>OU026156.1:50747500-60747500 GCA_907269105.1 Volucella inanis | reverse complement strand
TCTCCCTTTCTTAGCTCTGTGATATCTAGATCCTCTATTAGAAGCTCATTGTCTCTTACGTCCCCGGGGCATTCTTTATCTACCGCTAGAATTCGACGTTATTTGTATGATTTTACCTGCGGTTGTTCAAAAGCTTACGTCCGATAGGATCAGAACCTCGCCCCAAGGTTGTTAGTTTGTCAACCGTCATCTCAGCGAATACCTTCGCGACGGTCTGACAAATTCTATCTCCGAAATCTATCTATCACTTGAAATCTATCTCCGGCGATGTATTTAATTCGTTCGTAGTCTGCATACGTACGACATATGATAACACAGTTAGGTCATTGAAAGCTTTGGATTGGAATCTATTTACGGTGGCATTATTGATGTACTCTATTAGTTCTTCTCGCATAATGTGTTGGTCCTTCGGAATGTCTAACAGCACCAATATTTTGCATACGCCCCTCAGCTCCTCTATGTGGACAATTTTTTTATAGTGTCCCAACCAAAACACTTTACCTCACCCTGTGAATGACCACCACCTTCGCCCTAGGCCTTTCTACTGCACGGCGACCCCAGGCTCTTAGCCCCAAAAACCGACTCTGTCGAATATGTTATTCACTGAAGCTGACTTTACTGCTTAAAAGTATCCGAGTATTCCTGGTTGATGTACATATTTGATCCGTTGCTATTCTGTATGCCCCCTCCAGATGCAATTACCTTCAACTCAAAGATGTATTCTTCTGTATCCTCTTCAGAAAGTTGCCTTGGCTCACGTAACATATCGTGGATGTATGCTTCATATTCCAATTTGGGAAGTTACGGAAGCGATTCCACCACCAGCGATCTTACTGTAGTCGTGCAGCTCTATACCTTCGCTGCTCCCACTAGCTTCGTTGTTACAGCCATCAGAACTATTAGCTTCCAGTACCTTCGTTTTTCATGCGGCGAATGAGTCTAGCCAAACATCGATATCATCTCTACAATATCCCTTACCGTATACATATTTCGTGGGCAGCACCTGTTCTAGGCCCTAGAGACATCTACTGGTTGGAGTTTTCTTTGTAGGGGCGAAGGTTCACTTAGATCAAATAAGCCTAAGCCTGTTGCAAGTTGTTTGCTTACTGCAACAGCTTCTGAACTCGCCGGACATAGTTAATTTCCCTCGCAACTGCAGCAATTTAAGCCAATTTGCCTCAGCAGACTCGTTTTGTATGGCGGCAATTCCTCGCTGTTGAATTTAGCAGTATTTGCAGCAGGTCTTTCTTTAAAACCCCCCTGGTATAAACCCCTTTGCAACAATTCGTCTCGGAGTCTGGTCATAATCTCATCTCTGATCATTACACCATGCTATAGTTCTCGTCTTCGTCGAATGATTTTTCAAGCCTCTGCACAATTACTGAAAGTAGATCGTATTTGTGCCAACTACGGGGGAACAAAAATCCGACGATCGATTCCAGTTGTTGACTGACCAAGTGCATTGCAAATTCTCTAGCGGATCAATTTTCTCGGGATCCCGAATTTGGCTATCGCGTTACATAATTCAGTGTGATGAATGCTGTCGTATGCGGCTTTGAAGACGATGAATGAATGAATTAATGGCTGTGCCGACTTCGTCTAGGCTGAGTGGAAGAAGTACTTCATCGACAGGAGTTAAGTTTTCTTCATACTCTATCACCCTCTCCTGGTTTTGCCCATCAAGCAGTTGTTGGTAATGCTGCTTAAATACATCCACAATTCCCTGCGATTCGGTGACAAAATTCAGTGTTTCGAAGGGTCTGTAGTCGGCAGCCAGTTTCGCATTTTGTTATTATTCTTCGATATCCTTAAGCGCTGGGAGACTACGTAGGTTCTTCTTATTTTTCTTACCTCCTTCTGGTTCTGTACTCATCTCACGTTACCCAGGCTGTTCCTTGGAACGTCTTCTTGTATGCTGTTGCCTTCTTCTTCTGCATACACTCGTCATCATATAATCGTATCTTGTCGGAGGTGGCCGGTAGCTTAATGGTTGAATCGGCTAGTTCCTGAATAGTAGTGCAGCATTGGAACAGCATGTTGTTGGCATTATGGTAGTCAATGACATATTGCAGAGTCTTTCATCCAGTTGCTCTCTGTAGTCTCTGGCTATCTCCAGTATCCTTAAGGATCCAATGTTTTACCTCCTTTTTGTTGTTTGGCACAGCTTTCTTTTATTTAATAGTTGAGCCCTGAATCGGACTGCGACTAAATAGTAGTCAGAGTCGAAATGTTTGCACATTTAGGATATTTGACGAGTGTCTTGCGTCAATCATCAAGTGGTCAATTTGGTTGGTGGTTCTACTGTCCGGAGTTACCCAGGTGGCCGTGTGAATTCTCTTATGAGAAAATCTTATGCTACTCATGACCGTATTACTAGTTGCCACACCGACCACCGGCATTGAGGTCCCCAAGCACGATTTTAACATCGTCTACGGACAGGCTCCGTTCAAGAGGTCGTAGAAATCCTTTTTAATAGGGTCCTTAGCACATACTCGTATGAGGCTGATGTTGTTAAATTTCCTCTTGTTGCGGATCACAACCAGGCGATCGCTAATTGGTTTGAAATCGATGCCCTTTGATCTCAGCCGCTTACCCACGATGAATCCGCATTCTAATATGTGCACTCCTTTCTTTTCATTATTCCTGATCTTATACAGGGCACTTCCAGCAATATCCGCCTTGTACTGCATGAGGGTATTTTCCAGTTTTTGGGTAGCTCCTGGAGCGTATGATGTTCTTACATTTTAGGAGCATACTCTTAAATCATTGTTCACTTTTGCGCCGTGTCGTCGTTTTAAATCGGGTCCGTTTTCTCTCCTCGTAACAATGGTTTTTTTTTTACGTGGGTAGAAGAGCATATACAAGTTATTACTCGGCGGCTGCTAAGATAGCCATTTAGGGGCGAAACGTGGCGGCTGTATGTCAGCTTGAACTACATATACAGATCGTATCTGGCATCTCTCCTAGTTGAGCGTGTTCAGAACTTTACGTTGTATGTGCATCCACCAACCCAACCAAGGTGATCCAACATTTTTGGACTTATTTAACAATATTGCAGTCCCTATATGTTCCGTTACCTGGAATAACTCGGTCATTCTCAGCGCCGAGTACCTGCAGCCTAATGTGTGCGTAGGCTGCTCTTCATCAGCAGCATGTTGTCACTTCTGTCTAATACACTTAGGAGCTTAGCAAGAGCGCAGTGTCCCGTTTAGAGAAAAGTAAGCAGTCTACAATCTTTCCTGGTGAGGGGCAGCAGGAAATTCGTTGACCTTTTAGAGACTTCGAGGAAAGAGTATTCATTGTAAATCCATCGGTTCTGTGATATTTTATTAACGGAGTTAACCAACGATTACCAGACAACTCTGAGCTCATTGTTGGAAAATGGCGCGAATATCGTCACATCAAATTGGTTTCAGAAATTCGTAGACACATTGCAAGGATTGGAAACTTAAACATATGGAATGCACCAGATAAATACCAAAGACCACCTTCGTCTACTGTTAGTGTTCTTATTTTTGTTTCAAAATTTTCGAAAAAAAGGTTACTATTTTTGTGAACCATAGATTAGGCCTATTGACCTATTGTAATAAAACGTGGATCTGTGATACTCCTACTCTTGGAACCAATTTGAGCTTATGATGAAACCTAGGAGACACGTCTCTATTCCTTAGGTCGTTTATGTCATTGAAGATAGAAGAAAGGTTCTAAGTGAATCTTTTTTTTTTTTTTGGGAGAGAGCTGATCATGTACAGGGTAGGTGGAGAATTGTTTCTTCCTCCTCCTCGTCCATCCAGCTTCCACAGAATTCATCTATGCATTCTTACCTATAAGGCAGTGTTCAGTTATAACACCTGAAGGCTCTGAGATGTTTCCTGTTTAGAAAGATCAAACTCTTAGAAGGATTCGGATCCAGGCTTGGCCAGATCTGTTTGATAGACATGTTGGTTCAACAGTCCACCTTGGGTTTGTTCTTTTATTAGTATCCGGCTTTAATATGAATTTACATGTAGCGATTAGTATGCTGATGTTACACTTTTCCGGTAGAATAGGTAGAGTGATTCCAATTTTGACGAGTTCGTCAGCCCTACAATTCCCTGAAATGTCTCTATGGCCCAGCACCCAACAAAAGTGAAGGTTGAGAACTGCTTTGCCACCTCCGTAAGAGATGATTGGCATTCAAAGGCGGTTCTAGAAATTAAGGAGACTGAGTCCAGAGGCTTGATCACGTTTTTCTTCAGCCAGGATAGAGCTTTTTTCATCATCGAAATTTCAGTTCAGGTATGGTGTAATCGATTCCTAATATATTAAGAATATTAGAGTGCCCAAATAAATTACTTGTCCACTGTGTAGTCTCTTTAAAAGGAATAGCTGCAGTCGCAACTGCTTGCCTGCTAAAGATGTCGAGGGATATCAAGTGAAACAGAATGTCTAAACCCGCGAATGTATAGTAAAACTTAGCGCTCCGCTTATGCATAGACATGCTGTTCTTTGGACTCTGCTTATTTTGCTGCAGTTGACTGTATAGTTTTAGAACGTCCACCTGACAACAACTTATGATCGAGATGTGTAGTCAGTGGATTACGCGAGGTTGAGCTCCCCATTTGTCCCCAATGGCTCTTTTGCAGGAGAACAAAATTACTGTAGCTCTCTTGACGCTTTCTAGATCTAGATATTTTGATGTACTGTAGAAGACTAAACTGGTAACGTTTATTGAGAGAGGATCTATAATTGGAATTTTATATTGCATTTCTTGGAAAAGAGGACAAGATCAGTTTTTTGGGGATTAACTCCCATTGGGCGATGGGTTAATCTGTTAAGCTTAAGCTGAAGGAGTTCTTTAATAGTTTTAAGTTGCTTACCTAAGACGGCTATAGCATAGCTAATCAACCTGTTACCACCAGCTTCTATGTGACAGAGCATTTAAACTTAAACTTAATTATTCCAATAGAGAAAGTATTGTAGCAATTTCAGTGTAATTTTTTAAGGAAAAATATATGTTTTAGTGCTTTAAGTTTAAGTATTGTACATTTTCTTAAATTTTGTTGTTACTTTTCTAGACTTCAATTTTATATATATGTAGATGTTAAGTATTAGGGCAGCATTCAAACAAACACTCCAAATTGTATCAACTCAAACACAAGATCAACATCAAAATTTCTTACAGCATGAAATACTACCTTAACTTGACGATAAACAGTTCTTAACTTTCTATAAATGACTGCATGTTCAAAACTAACATTTTCAATTGATTTTTACAAAAAAAAAAAAAAAAAAAAAAAAAAAACATTGTCAACTGTTTGAAAACCAAAATTCCAAAGAAACATTCCCCTAACCACGCACTCATTGTTCGGCATGCTCTCTTCGTGTTTGTTAAAAATGTTTAGAGCTGGGCAAAAAAAAAAATAAATAAATAAAAATAAAAAACATTCTAAGAATTTTTAATTTGTTTCTTTCCTTCTCAGGCATGTTTTGAAAAATCGTGAACCCGTCTATCAAGCAATTTGGGCCGATACAACTGATTTTGACGAAGTCCTTATATCACCCGTTATGCTGCAGGATCACATGCCAGATAAAGTTTTGGCAGCATTGAAAAAGGTAATTGGTGATGTTACTCTGGACAGTACAATTGAAATTGTTTAAATAAAACCGAAGCATAAATAAATGGAATTAATCTTATTTAAAGTATTTCTCTTTTATAAGTTTTTTTTTTTTTTTTTGTTTTGTTTTTAAATTTATGTTTCCATTTTATTTTTGTATTTGAAAGAAAGTATTTTGCCTTTTTCTTTCCTTGTACGACTCCATCCAAAAATTTATTAAAAAGAAAAAAAAAAACACTATATACCTTGTAAATTTTTTTAATAAATTTATTTTTAAAATTAACTTAAGTTTGTTAAAAAAAAAAATTGCACTTTTGAGGCGGTTGTATTTGTATTTTTTGTTTTAAATTTTTATATTTACCTATAAGCTTGGATTTTTTTGTATAATAAATTTATAATTGCACTTAAGTTGGTAAAATAAAATTTTGAAAACTACTTTTATTTGTTGGTTTTGTTTTTATTTTATTTTCGTTTATTTAATTTTTTTTAGTTTGAATTTTAATTAACTTGGTTGCGCCTGGTATTTTATTTTTTATTTTTTTTTTTTTTTTTTTTTTGTGTTTGGGTCTGAAGGACTCTCCAGCTTATAAGCCCTCTCTATCTCTGTATATATAAAGTTAAGTGTACAATTTTTCAAACTAAATGGTGTGACTTTAACAAAACAAAATAAATAAGCATTTTGTTTTTGTCTCCTCTATATCCCACCTGCACGTATTTTAAATTAAAAACAAACAACAAAACACAGCACAAATTGTAACAATTAAAAAACTAATAAATCAAAAAACCTTTATCCAAATTTCGTTGCTCACTCGGACAGTCCGATCAACTTTTATTGGACAACTTTCTTTGGAGTAATCATCGAAATCTAAACCTTTAAAAGGCGATAAAAATAAATCAATCCTTGATGGTGTTATAAATGTTTGAAAAATTACAAAAAAAAAGAAAAAAACAAAATCAATTACCTGTAAAAAGCTTAACATCCCGCTTGTAAATTTAATTAAACAAAAAACAAAAATTTTAAAAAAATTTTAAAAAATTCTTTTAGTAAATTTATTGTAGTAATTACAATTTTTACTACACACTTTTTTTTATGAAAACATATATACAATATATTACAACAAATCTACAGGTCGTGGTACAAAAAGATCAGTGTAAAAATTATATCAACCGAAGTGATTCGAGGTCTATCTTAGATTTGTATCCAAAGCCCATTTATGACACCAGGTATTCAAAGAAACCATTTTGTTTTCTCTATTTTCCCTTTTTTGTCGAATCATAAATAATTGTTTTAGAAAGAAAAAAAAAAAATGAAAAGATACAAAGAAAAAAAAGTACTCTTACTTACCTATATCTCAGTGTGTGTATTTTGCTAATGTCCTTTTGTGTTTCTTTTTCCTTCTTCAAGTCCTAGCTCTCCATTTTTTTTTTTTTTTTTTTTTTTTTTTTTTTTTTAACGAGGTGTGTTCAAGAGATAAGATGACTTTTAAAACTTCGCGGGCTACGTACATTCGATTATCCATTTTTTTTTTTTTTTTGCTGTGTTGGTAAACATATGGTATTTTGATGTGCTCGGCGATTTTGAATTATTATAACATATGAAGCAAAGAATTTCCATCAAATTTTATGTAAAAAATGGAATCAAGCACTCTTAAACACTTTAAATGTTGACGGTGAGTCTGATCTAAGTAAGAAAAAAAAATGGTTACAACATGCAAATGATGAACCTCGCTCTGGATGCCCCAGCACATCAACAAAAGATGATAACGTCGAAGCCGTGAATTTTGATTAGAAGCCCAATCCAAGGAGAGCCCAGGAGAGCCAAGACCGAAAAAAGCACGCCAAGTTCGTCAAAGTTTTGATCACTGTTTTTTTTTTTTTTTATGAAAAAAACGTGGAAAAACAATTCATGGCATCTGCTCATTCATCGTTGCTTGTGACAGTTTTTTTTAGCTAAAAACAATACGACAATCATGCCTCAGCCACCATATTCACCGGATTTGGTTCATGTGACTTTTTTCTATTCCCAAAACTAAAGAGACCTATGAAAGGACGGAGATTTGCATCGATTGATGAAATAAAAATGGCATCGCTGGAAGAGCTCAAGGCTATATCAAAAAGTGCCTATGAGAAGTGCTTTGAGAATTGGAAAAAGCGGCGGCACAAACATATTATATCTGAGGGGGATGACTTTGAAGAAGGCAACATTAATATTGATGAATAAATAAATTTTTTTTTTATAAAAATACAAAGTCACCTAACTTTTTGAACACACTTCGTATATATTTTTTTTTTAATTCTTCTTATAGTGAGAATTGCTTTTTTTTATTTTTTATTCAACTTTAGCACGAAGTTTTAGAGTGGAAAAACTAATTTAGTGAATTATTCCCAAAAACTATTTCTGAATGTTAAAGAGTAGTGGGTATTCCTTCTAGTTATGGCATTCGGGTAAGAGAATTTTATTACTATTTTGTTGTGCGGGTCTACTGTGTTATGCGTCAGAATAAACTCAACGAAATCAGACATATCTTCAACCGAAGACTACTGGGTTATCTTTTTCAACATAAATAAAATTAAACAAGACTGCTTACGATTACCCGACATATCTTATCAAGCTTAACAAAATAGGACTTTTTTCATTAATTAAACTTTGAAATACTATGCACTTACTCACTTACTTCGATGGCGCTGCAATCCAGGTTGGACCAGGCCCTCCAGTTGGCCACAGTAAGTTGGCTGAGGTCTGGTATCCATACGCTCATAATAAATGATAGTGGAGTTGAGGTTGATAAAGTTCCTTACTACCTTAAAGTTGTAACTGCCTACCGTGACATATTGTTCTAGACATCGATTTCGTGTATCCCTCATTTTCAAGCATAAACTTCATTTTTTCTTCGGTGACCTCTGACCCATCGTTTCCACTCCTGCTTCATTAGTCGCAAACGCAAGTCGCATTGAGTTCGTCGTTAAATGAGCTTGTCAAAAATATCAAACGTAGACATGGCTCTGTATAGTTCATCTTTATAGACTCTGTCGTACGCGGATTTTAAATTGAGGCTTTCCTGCTCGCCCCAAACTTATAAGGGCCGGACTTTACGAAGAGTCTTAGCCGTTAACAAAATGCGGAAGACAAGATTTTATATGCATGTTTGGCGCAGTTCAGCAGATCTCCCTTCCATAGAATCCGACATAAAATTCTAAGGTCTCATCGTCAGACATACTTTCGTCGATTCAGATTTCGGAATTAAGTTAATGTATACGAGTACTCTGTTACTGAATTTATTTTAAAGCTTCGTTCATGTCATTATGTGTGGAATAGTACATCATTCAAATGGCCCGCTCGGCTGTACCGGCAGTGCTTCAAGCGGTTGGTCCAATTTTTGATGAGTCGTTCCAATATGTGCGGCGTTATACCGGCAATAGCACGTCGAATAGCTCGTTTGCGTATACTGGAAGACTTGACATAGCCCCAGAGAAAATAATTGAGTGGTGTCAAGTCGCATGATTGCGGCGGCTAATTGATGAACGTTCGCTGTGAAATGATCCAGTCGCCAAATTTTTCCTTTACAAGTTCGATTAACATCATTCTTTACCTGAGACCATTGACTGTAACAGTGACTCCTTTCTCGTACAATAAGTTCCGATAATACCACTATTCAGTTAACCGCACCAAATAGTCAACCTTTGTGATGCATTGATGCTACGTCGAACACTTGTGAATTATGTTCACTCCAATAATAGTAATTTTACTTGTTGATGTAGCCGCTGAGCCAAAAATGGGCCTCGTCCGAGAAGATGATTTTTTGGCCAAAATCCGGCTCTCCGGCCAATATTTCCTTCACCCAATTAGCGAACTCACGGCGTTGTCAAAGATTGTACGACTTCAATTCTTGCATCAGAACAATCTTATATGGATGTAGGCCCAAATCCAACCGCAAAATCAACCGGGTTGATTCTCTGGTGATGCCTAATTCAGCTGATCAGCATCATCATCATTCATCTTCGTCTTCTTAGATACTGGCAATCTCAAAACGATGCATGATGAAATGGCAAACCTTACTGAATATTTTGACAGCTGGATGTCGTTGGGAATTTTGACAAAAAAAACTATCATTGCTATCTGGTCACCCATTACATATGCCTAAAAAATGGAAGCCTAGCACCATTTGTACGATTCACAAAAAAGAAGCCCATTTTATCTGAACCGATCTTATCTTACTTGCAGTCCTATGTGAACGCCTGAAGCATGGTTTTAGGCCAGGTAAGTTCAAGATGGGCCAACTATTCAGACTACATCACATATCCTGAAAGATCCCGAGAAATCGAAATCGATACACACCATCTTTCTATCGATTTGAAGTCCGCTTTTGACAAAGACCAGCTAGACAGAGCCTCTCTAGCATTGGCATACCTACCAAAGTCGTTAGATTGTGCAGGAATAACGATGACGAAAGCTTGCTGCTCCGTATAGGTGGAAAACAATCTCTTTGAGACCTTTGATGTAAAAAAAGAATTTAGATAATATGATGCGCTGTCATGTACCTTTGTTAACATCAGATTTGAGAAAATTGTGCGAAATTCGCAATTCAATACCAGAACCACAATTTGACAGAATCCTGTACATCTTCTTGTCAGTCGCCTCAAACGGCTCCAGCCCGAAGAATCTTCGATTCTAGCTCGGAGGAACAACGCAGTAGAGGAAGAACTTGCCTTATGTGGCTCGCGCTAGTAAAATGGGACCTCAACTAACTTGAAGTCTTTAACTGGATGCAGTCCGCGCCAACTAGAAAGACCAATTGATTGAGGCCCAGGTCCACCCAGGACTGTAACGCCATCTAAGTAAGTAAGTATTGTGATAACCGCATTTGAAAAGCAGAAGACTTATCCAGTGGAAGAGTAATGGAAACTGTTTGTCAACCGATGGCGAATATTGCAGCAAAATGAAATATAGTATGGAAGGATGGCTAGTACAAAAAGTTCTCAAAAGATGGCAGGGAGTATAAATACTGATTGCAGGGAGTGAATGAAGGTGGTAAAGGAAAAGTGGTTGAAAGAAGGGATTGAACAATAAATATGGTTGTATTGAATAAAGTGATTGTGTAGAAAGAAATAAGTTTTAAGTGTTAAGTGTGCCCTCTTGCGACATGTGGGGAAACAAACTGCGGCAATTTTCTTTAAGCCAGTTGAAGAATCGTTCCTATGTATTTTTTTAAATAAGAATACTATACAATACCTCTCCGGATATGTAATCATATCTGCCAATATTCGCATTTCGGTATTATTCAAAATTCAATCTCTCATAGTTTAAAAAAAAAGGAGCTTCAAGTATCTCCATACAATCAAAATTGAGATTTATTTATGAAGTCAAGATATGGCATTTAAAAAAATCTTAAACTGGTTCGCCAGAGCCGCAATTGAAGTATCCCTCAATCGCATTAGTTGGTTCACATGTGAAAGTTTTTTGCTTTTTTAATTTTCTAACTAACAAACAAGCAAATTAGTTTAATTGTTCGATTGCATGTATGCTAGAGGTCAACTTATGAGCAATTCGAGTACACAAATTTAACTGGTCCCAAGTAGAACTCTAATTAAAGTGGCATTAGAACCAAATCCACATATATGTAGATGTAGCTACACAAAATTGATAACATAGTTAAATGTGCCCTTGTGTTTCTTGATAAAAGGGTCCTTGTTAATAATTTTAAACTGCAAGCATCCTGAAAATCTGTTTATCAAAAAGGATTTTCGTTTCATATACGTTGCTTTTCTCTATTTAAGTGGCATGCAGCAGAGCCAAAAGCCAATTAAGGACCATGTTCTCTATGCATTTGATGCTGTGTTATAACGAGAAAGTTTTAGATTCAAGGGCCCTAGGTTTCTAAATGCTAAAGACCTGACGGTAACTATTATCATATGAGCGACACGACATGGAATGCAGTCAGTACTCTCAGGTTGTCATTTCGACTGCTGATGGGGAATGAATTCTAGAGGCCTTTACTGAATAACTGCAACAACTTATGGCCGACTTATAAGCTAACCGGACTCCTCTGACCCGGGGCTGCAACTATCGAGACGTTCAGACTGTTGGTTGGTCAGAATTTTGTTTTTAAAGTCTTCACTTGGGAAACAAAAAACTTCGAATGGGTTCTGATGAGCATTCTAAGGCAGTTAAAAACCAAAAAAAAAATACCTGAGCTTGATGCACGAACAAAGAAACTGCAAATACTGAAATCCACATTCCCCTAGGTACGACTATTTAGAACAACAGAAATTAAAGTAACACTAATGGATTAACTTACCACAGCTGCAGCTACTACGGCCGGATAGAATAGAAAAAAAGAAGGAATCTGGCATGGTGAATCGAATGAAAGTAATGCTACACCCAGCAAATGTTGCAGTTATAATGGAAAGAAATCGTCAAATGGGACGAAACCTACTTAGGCCTTTTGGCCCGTTGTGTACCCATAGATAATCTGGGCCCTGAAAAGTTTTTGTCATCGAATTTATAAATTTCTCGGGATTAATTTTTTAGGCACACAGAATCCCTCGACTAATTTAGAAGTAATCACAGTAAAAAAAAAATGTTTTTCACAATATTTCTTGGTTTTCAAGAATGTTTTAATCTTCGTTCGTACGACCTGTCTCTCTCTAGATCTAGACCTATCTATTGAAAACCTTTTGTCCCCCGTGGTGGATCAAAAAAAAGAAACTTACGCCGAACACACTTCAGTGTTTAGTGAAGTGAAGTGTCCCATCACGACGGCAGTAAGAATCCTGCAGTCTTTCCAACTGGGGGCAGCAGGAAATTGGTAAACTTCTGAGAGATGTTCAGTCTAATGAGTAATCCCAACTGCAGTTGTATCCAGAAATATCCCAACTGTCAGTGGAAATCCTAACCGACGACGCTAGTAATCCCAAAACAGGGTAAAATCTTGAAAAACTCTCATCTGAACCTGGATTATCAAGTTTATCGGCGATTTTTTCCCTTGATCACATTGTGACTTGAGACTGAACTGTGACTGAACTTTCCACCTGGGTTCAGTGAAGTCTTGCTTCTTTGTACTAACTCGGAAATCATGAGAGGGTTTAACAAGGCTTTAAGCCAAGATCGCTTGAGCCCTGCACTATTTTTCACAATATCATTGCCATTAGGGTTGCTTATATCGCCGTTTGGAAGACAAACGGAAGTTTTCCTAAGGAGGCGAGACTACATTCTTTTCCTGGTTTAGGAACTCTGGTATTATTATTATTACGTCAAACGTCAGACGGCATGCCCATGAGATCAGAGTGATAAAACAGTCGGCGCGCAGGGTCATCAAAGCTCCAGTGCGTGTTATGCCAAAAACCGCTTCTCTTTAAACTGAAGATAGATTTGACAATGCAACAAATTTACAAATGTAAATATCAAGGAGTGGAAGATTCGTTGCTGCGTCTAGAGCAAAGTCAGGTGTTCTAGGGAAAGCCTACATGCCACCGAAACAGACTATTCTTTGGAGTGTAATAAAAGAAGCAGTGACGTATCTTCGTCAGAGCTTGTTCCACCAATCAACCGACGCATAGGATATATTTGGCCTTATCATCGCTGTATACAATGTACATCCAAAAACCCCTCCTCAGTGACAACGCCATTTTTGTCTGAAAGTTTCTTTACACTGCCAGAAGGCCGATCGCGCCTTGGAGGCTTCCGATGTAACATGTTTTGTCAACAGAAGTTTGTTATTCAGGATGACACCCAGAAACTCAACTTCATTGGAGAATCGGATGAAGATGCCCTTAAGTACTACCATAGATGAGTCAGAGCAATCACCTTCCTCCTTCTCGTAAACAGCAAAACCCCAGTTTTGAGAGAATTGACTGAAAGCTCATCTCTAGTGCACCAATCGTCGATCACGTCTAGAGAAGTCTACTATTTTAGATCAAACAGTCGAAGACAGCAGAACTATTGAGAGCGTTAAATAGTGAGTCGGCAAACATTCACCATAGCAGTGGACAGACAACGCCGTTATAAGGGCAACCCTGTTTACCAATGCCATTACAGATTGACCGCGGTCGGCATTCGCAATCAGTGTTCTTTTCATCAGCATTGCTTTAACCCACAAAACTAGAGATTCGTATTGTCAAAGATACCCTCGATGTCGAAGAAAATGCCCAATGCGTATTCTACACTCTGGCCACCAGATTTTTAAGTGCGCTCTCGCCTCCCTCTGTGTTATTGAGGAGTTATTAGTCTGAAAGAAGTCAGACTAATAGGTCTGCAACACTTGGCGAGCGTGTAGTCCTCCTTTTCGATTCGTCAAAGTTTCGGTATGTATGCCAGTGCCAGGCTAACAATGTTAATTTTCTCCAGAGTTACCAGCAGTTGATTTATACACTTTTTGTTGCATAACGGTCTCAATCATCACGACAACCGATGACAGATACCAGATACTTCACAGACATGCTTAGCCATTCAAGAGTTTGCTGGGTGAAGCTTCAAAGGAATCACTTTCTATTTTAGCTATTTCCACAGTTGATCAACACAGTGTTTGCATTCCGCGTCGTTGTCATTGCCAATCTTTCTCATTCGAAATTTCAAAGAGGTGATAGCGGCTTTCTTATATTGGCACCGGAATCGTCGCTTTTGGCGTTTCTGTGTTTTCTTGGAAGTGAATACTTGCGGCGATATACAAGTTTAATCCACATGAACTACAACTTTTCAGTCAGATCTTATGCGCGGGGAAATCCACCACCAGAGTTGTTTTTCAGCGTGTGTTGTTTGGCCAACTCATTCGATTTCCGTCCACCGGAAATGCGGTCTTTCTTTGTGCAGCACCAGTTTCATTCGTGCTCGGGAAAATACATCGACAGAGGGAGTAACAGAGACTTTCTGCTTCTGTTCAGGTCGAAAGAAGAGGGTGCGGTTTCAGTTCCAAGAGTTTCAGTATGTGTCAATTTCGCAACCTGTTTCTCTTCTCTGTTGCCGCTAGAGGGGTGAGACTTTTATTACTTGCGTCTTTGACAAAACTTGCCATCTCTCTGCGCCGTGCGTTTGCTTCTTCTGGAATCCGTTTGACCTTACCGGCTACCCGCAGTTTACCCGTAACAGGCAGAACCTCTAGAATACTATGTTATCTCCATCATTCACCGTAGGAGTTATCGGAACCGAGTGATCTAACAACTCCTTTGTCAGATATTACATCGGCTGAGGGTTTGTTGAGTATGGTCTCAGAATCCGTGCCTCTGCCGCGTTCGAGAAGACCAAGGCTGGATTGTGGCTATTGCAACGCTATTGGATAACCTTTTAGTTTTAATCATTAAATGTCTAGTTCAGACGTCTTTAACACTTAGTTCAATGTCTTACCTTAGCTTTGACTTCAAAGCCATCGCACAAAAAGGCACCTAAAGAAAGAAAGGTTCCGGTCACAGGCTTGGGTTTAAATCAATCTTGATTCCTTATTCAAAAAAAAAACCTCTTTTTTAAAAAACTTATTTAATAAACCGGTTTCTATTTATTCCATATCTAATCTAAGGACGAATATTTCCAGCTATCCACGGAATGTGGGATGATACCTTTGTGAAGACATCTGGATTAATTGAACCACACTCTGCACTTCCATATGAGATAATCCCAAACTGAACGAATTCTGTATCATCAGACTCACAAGGCGCTCTACTAAACATTGGTCCTCCCGAATCCCCAACGCACGAGTATGCTCTATCTTCTGATTTTACACAGAAGTGCTTGTTGGTGATCTTCATGATCGGGTATATCTTCTGACAGACACTATTGTCGACAATTGGCACGATGGCGGCTTGCAAAATTCTTGCTCGTAAGCCTGTTTCAAGTAAACCCCATCCTGAGATCATCATGGTTTTCGAATTGTCTTTTTGCGCCATTAATACGTTCGATACTGGCAAACGGATTGGTTTTATATTGTCTACGAAACGATGATTAGTTTAAACTTCAACCGAATACTGACACCTTGGCTCCAATACTTACTTCTTTCAATCACCTTTTCTTTGAGACGTATCACCGCTACGTCATTGGAACCCGTGTGAATGCTGTATTTTTTGTGATAAATAGCTTCTTCCACATCGATTTCATGTATAGATTCACAAATTTGGCTCCTGCCACTACCTATACAGTCGGGGTCCTCTGCTGTATCGTATTCACCCAAACGGACACTAACTCTATTTGACATGGGAAGAATGGGCTAGAGCAAGCCTTCAAGATCATCCACTTAACTACTTACAGCGTATAGGTAGGATTCCTCAGGCAATGCGCTGCTGTCAAGACATACTGACTGCTAATCAATGACCCTCCACAACGTGTGCTTCTTTCCACTCCATCTGAGTACACTAGTAACGCCATCCATGGGTATTCCCATACTTTGGTATCCCTTCCATTGGCAATGTTAAAACGGCCTAATAAGTGAATTTGCTTGCAACCAATGTCCTGTAGAATTCCCATTCCTATTGCTACATCTTCGTCGGAATATTTCTTACTAGCACGTGTCCTGGAGGTAGGTTTTTGTGAGGCAACCAAAACCACTCCTAACAGACAAGTGAACACTGTTTTTAGAACACCACGTTTCGTTACCATTTTGAAAGAAAGACTGAATGCGTTTCAATTTGAAGTGAAACATGTGAACTAAATTCCGAGAGAGATGTGCTTTTCAACAAGAAAATGTAATTCCCCGCAGCGAGTTCTCTAAAAAAAAGTTCCCAAAATACAAAAAAAAAACGAGATGTTTTCATGGAATTGGTCCATGACACATATGAAGCAGTGGGGGACTTGGAGCCGGTTAAACCGCTTCGACAATGGTTGTTTCTATATTTTGTTTTGATTCGTTTTCCGCTTATGACGTCACCTTTGCTCGCTTTGTTGACGAATTTTTATATCGCACACTGTTGTAACTTTTAAGTTTTAACTTTAATACAATTTATTTGGGAATGAATTCAATACAAATTAGTACAAATATACATATATGGTATGGATACATTTGCGCGCGAAATTACTTTATACTCGCGCCTTGCCTGAATGTCATTAGGAAGTGACAATTCTGACCACCTGACACTTGCTCATGTTGCATTTGCTGCAGTATTACAGGATGCATCACAAACAAGCTCAAACAGTTCAACAGCTATTCTTGGCTTCAAAATATATTCTGACTGGAGAAAGACAGATGACAGTTGCAATGTCACCGAAGCTCTTGTTGCTGCAAAAAGAAGTCAACTTTCCCTATACTCGCGAAGGGTGTCAAACAGATTCAGTGCTATAAAATGTATGAAGCCAGGTCTTCACATAATTAGTTAAGGTGGTAGGCCCCAGATATTGGACTAGGTCATTGCTATTGCAAAATGCCCCCGAGTCAACTTAATAGCGAAGATGTCCACTCTTATTAGATTCGCCCTGTTGTAAAAGACCTCATTGGTATAAAATTTTATGTACTCCGACTCTAGTGTTCTGTAAAGGTAAGGACAAAGCCTAAGGCACGCCCTCTCAAACACCCAAATCTTTTCCACACGGGACACCCATATACCAGCATGGGCCGGATGAGGGTCATGTAGCAGATAACTTTCACCTTCGCATCGAGTTGGCTGCTATAAAACAGTCTCTTTGTAAGGGCAAAAGCACCTCTGGCCCTGGCCAGAGAAGCATCTCCATTCTTGTTAAAATATAGATACTGGTCTAGCCAGATCCCAAGGTATCTGACTACATTTCGACAAGCAAGTGGCTGGTCGTGTTGTCCAATGATCGAGAATTTTCGCCAATTTTTTCTGGTGTCCCTAAAGGCACCCGACAACGTCGTTCTAAATAGGATGGTTTCAGACTTTTGGAAATTGATTTTCAATTTCCAGTCATCGCACAATCGCCTAATTTGCTCGAAGTCACGTTGCAAAAGCATGTAAATGACCTCTTCTTTTGGACCTGTTCTGTACGCTATCAAGTTATCTGTGTACGCTATAAGTTCGGTGAATTAATCGCACCGGTCTTAATGTTAAATACTCCAACAGAAGTCGCCTCGCCAAATTTCACGTCTGTTGATGAACATATTATGAAGAATATACAAAAGTGGTTTGCTGATACCCAGTGTGGTCAGCTTGTAGAAAAGCCCCTCTAACCATACGGTGTCGAAGGCCTTCTCCAAGTCAACAAGGCAGGCACCAGTACATTGGTTTTTGCCTTTATTCCATTGGATATCTGACACCAGCTTAGACGCGGCATGTATGCAATCATGCCCCGCCTTGAAACCGAATTGTATATCTGAAACTATATTTTTGTCCTCAACCCACTTAATCAGGACTCTATTGATCACTCTTTCGAACACCTTACTGATATTCAGAAGGAGACTTATCGACCGGAGGTTCACCGGATTGGATGTATCTTTAACCCTTTAAAGGATGGGACAAACCACCGCAGTTTTCCAATGCTCTGGATAATGTACATTATTCAATGCATTGTTAAACAGGGTGGTGTAAATGTTTACCGCTTATAGAGGGAGATGTCGTAGCACAATATTCGGTATTCCATCGATTTCCTCATGGAGTTCTTCCTTTGAAATGAACGGGGGTAGGTCCCCTTCATTGGTGATGACACTATTTGCCATATTCTCGTCACTGAACTGGGTGAAACCCGAGCTCTCGAATCGCCAGTTCTGTATGTTATATCGCAGGTAGAAATTATGCAGAAGGACTCGATTCTCTATGTCGTGATTTGAATCAATGACATCATTGGTTTTATACAATTCCTGAAACGTCGCTCCTATGGCCTCAACCTTCTTCTGAGGATCTTCGATCACAAAGAAATTGTCATCATCTGCGATTTCACTTGTATCTATGCCCGCAGTAGTCAGCCGTCGTTCGAGGAATCTTCAGACACTTAGGCTTCAGTCTTCGTATGTGAACTTTGGTCTATCCGCCCAGTGTAGGCATACCATATACAATCCTGTGGCAATAAACCTAATGTGAAGGACTACTGAAGTAGGAATAGTGTCTGCATCTGTAACAACAATCCAGCTGCTAATTCGAGAAAGGATGACTTCTCTGCAAACAATTTTTTTGCCTGGCTCCCAGGCCATAATGGGATCAGGTTTATTGTAGAACCTGCGTTATGATTTCCTGTGACCTCGGGTAAGAGCGGAAATCTTCTATAGATACTATGAAGTCCGCAAGCGGGTGCTCATAGAACTTATTGATGTGGGTTGGCAACCTGCTCGTTCTTCTGTAAGTAAAGTTTATTTAAACAGGTTTGATTTCATTAAGAGCAATCTGCTAGTCGTCTATCCATTCATTTACATTATTGATATAGCTTTGTGGTTCAACTGTTGTTTCTTTGATCATTTTAACTACCGTTGGTATAGCAGTGCCATCAGTAGACGTAGTAAAAACAGTCCTCTCTTCTTGCAGTATATCACGTGTTACCGTCCTTTTACCCCTACTCCGCGGCGTTGTACGAAAAGTTGCACGGTCAACTGCAGAGACTGGCCATGGGTAAAACTGTTAAATGATGCACCCACTGCCCAGGACGTGAGTTCTCGCACCAACCTGGACGGAAATCTTTCACAACTTAAACCATAATACTCGGCTATATAGTAAATATGGAAGCGGACCAAAAACACTTTCCTGTGGTATACCGAATAAAATTTTTTTGCATTGGAAGAACTCGTTTCCAGTCTATTCTCTTACTTACATTGGTGGCGCTACAGTTCTGGGTGAATCTGAGCCTCAACTTAACATACAACCTAGCTGGAGTTAGCTTGATCCTTAACTCACTGCCCCCAATTGCCCACTTCAAGTCGGTTGAAATGTCTTTATATTTATACGCGCTACTTAAGGCGAGGTTTTACTCTATTGCGAAGGGACACTCCAAGTTAAATTCGAAGACTCTGCGGGCGGGAGCATCGTTGTCCACTCGCTCTACGTGTTCTAGCCATCTTAGGCGACTGATACGCTCGTAGTTCATCTTGGAATATACTCTCTCAACTTTCTTTCAAGGCGACTTAAGATATCTTCATCCGCTCACCATATATAATAGTCCATGCTCTGTGCCATAAAGTAGACATTTGCACAGTATAGCAGAGAATATCTTTTACGCAATGTTAAGGGGGGTGTCTCCTTTTTTATGGATTGGGAAACCATGCTGAGATTCCAATCAACCCTTCTGACCAAATTTTCGAAATTATTTGGTGTACTCGTAGACCTTCCACAAGGAGGTATATCCAATAGCCTTGATGGATTAAAACTCAAATTTTACTTTGTTTTGGTCAGGTGGTCAGAAGTTTTGTCTATTCTAATGGTCTATTCTACCTGAAGGCAAGATCTTGGCTTTTGTTTTAGAAGAACAAGGTTTTCTTCTGCATCTGTATAGGTTTCTGTACGGATCATATTAACATGATTTGTTCTTTGTACGTTGTTCAGGAACTTCTCGTCCTCTTTTATTTTTCTAGAGTGGTTTTTTCACTCACTGCATTGTCCGTCATTTAATATTTTGTATAGAGCTTTTGCTAACCCGAAACCACGGAATGGTGAGAGACTTCATTAGCCTGAAGTTCCTGTCGAAATAATGAACAAATATCAAACAGTTGTTTTTTTTTCTGTATTTCGATGGACTGAGGCCTGTGATTTGAACCCACACTCTGTTGAGCAATAGTCGTCGAACTTAACCACTGCACCTTGTTGTCAAACCCTTTTCAAACTAATCTTCGCATATGAGGTATGCTAGTGTAATCGGTTGACGATTTCTTCTTTTTTTATATCTGTCAATGCTGTAATGCCGACCACTTAAAAGTATCTATCAAGTAAAATTTCTAAGAAACAAAACAAACATAACAGCTGCTAAAAAAGGCATACATCTTAAACATATTACACTCTACAGTAACCACGAAATTATACAAATTTTCGTAGCCAGAACTATCATTTTGAATGGTCTCCAATTTTAGTGGGAGCACTGTGTGTACCTTAGTGCAACCTAAATTATGATTTGCTAAAGAGTGTACTCCTACACATTTGTACTCGTTCCTCCCAAACCTCTGTGTGTTCAAAGTTATCACCTTTATGATTCTCTTTCTATTTTCCCTATTTACTTTAGCATCCCACTTACTTCTCATTTTTTCTTGTTAGTTTTTGTGACCCATTGCAGTCTTAGAAATATCATTCATTGTTTTACAATTAACTCACTAACATATTTCTTCTTTTGCTAGGTTGTAACTACAAGCGGTCCAAGAAAACCACAGCGGCAAACATCGAACGCCTTCTCTACTTTTTCGAATGATGTTACCATGGATCATCAGCTCTCGTCCAATGGTATCACAGCTAATAATCGAGCACAAAGTCCAATGTCGAACATCACAAATTCAGCTTCCACACCAAACACAACACACAAGCTTTGTCTTGAGACATCATTTACTAATTTGCAAAGCCCCATCGATATGCATCCATCATTGCCATTAACCTGCGGTCCGGGGTCAAGTAAAACATCATCCATAGCTGGCAGTCTATTCGGTCGCAGTCAGATCAGTTCATCCATGCAGCAGTACGACATATCAAGCATCTTAGACGAGAGTCATTCAACTAATGCCACAAACGCTACCAATGGTCGAAGTCCTTCGGTACCAAGCGAAGCAACAACAGTCATTATGACCGATTGCCCTCCATCAGACTGTCCCAATCTGCACAAGCCAAAAGCAGTCGCCTTCGATATGGCTTTAAATTACTCAGCGATTGCTAAGTCACCGTCCCCACAAATGCCACCAAGAAGTATACTCCATCGACAACAATCCGCTCGAGCGGGTAAGAAACCCACTAGTCTACCATTAGCGCCGCTGAGGCGAGCATCAGACTGTCCCAAAGCTGTGGATCTAATTCATGACGATTGGTTCGGTTTGGCACCGCTCGCCAGTCCAGAGACTCTATCAGAAATTTCTAGTATTTCGTCCCGCACAAGTGCCGCCATGAGCTTGGCAAACAGTATAGAACGGTATCTACAGAATATGACAATCAGCGAGAATGGCAACCAGGAGCTAATGGATGGAATATTCGAATCTCAATTGCATACACCGAAGATCTTGCGTCGGGCGCCAAAATTTACCGAAAACCTTTCAACCTGTGCCGAAGACACACACTACGTGGACCAATATAAACGAATGGGTCAGGTATTTGTGACTTTTCCACGAGTATCAACAACAGCAAAGAACAACAATGACGATTCCAGCGATGAGAGCTTCGAATCCGCCACCAGTCACTCAAAGACCCTGCCGAACAAAAAACGGAAAAACAGTTCCAAATCAGCCGATCAAATCGATGATGATGACCAGCCGGTTAGTACTCAAAAATTGGGTAAAAAGCTCACCTTCAGCGATAGTGAAATTCTCGATCGAGAATGTACAAGTTCCTGCCCCAGTTGCCCATGCCGAATTGAATCCTCATTCGGTTGCTGCCATCAAATGGACCATAGTCAATGCCAAAATTCAACGCTGACAAATCCTCAATCCCAGATCAATGTAGGCTCTGTGGATACCTACTATAGTGCTAATTCGTCCCTAGATCAATTTTCTACGCCACACAGTCAAATCCGTCTGCAACTGTCAACGCCACAAGAAACATCGTCATCACCATCGAATGGTCATATTGTGGTATCAGTAGATCAACACCGTCCTGGTGTCTTAGAGTCACATTTTCCAGTTTACGATTCGATTCTAGTTGATACCACGTCTGAGGAGGTTTCGCTGTTGCCACCAGCCTCATCTCCCATCGCTCAAATGACTAACAATAATTTTATTCATGCACAAGTACAAAAACGTTCCAGCCTGCTGCGCAAGCGTAACTCAGCCGAGGATCGCATATTCTCGAGGAACGAGTCACTGCCTTTGTTGGCGAATTTGTCAGAACGAACCTCTTCGGCATCACCATCGCCAAGTTTTGTTAAACGGAAAAGCACCGTGTATCCTGTGAATAATAACAGTTTTTCGGGCAACAGCAATGGATCACCGAGTAGTGTTAAAGCGTTCGTTTCTACCAACAAGAACGAGAGTAGCGTCTAGAAAGATACTGGCATAGGACTGATCATGGGACTAATTGCAATGACTTGAGTAAGCAAACTCAAAGATAAACATTAGGATACTCACTTAAGTATGTAGTTCAATGGAAGTTTTTTGATAAGATTTTCTACCGAACAGAGGTTATGTATCACTTTTAAGCTAACGGTAAGTTCTTACAATGTTAGAGGTCGTAGATTGAAGGTTTAATTTCTTATTTTTACATTTCTTTACTTTCATCAGAAACGAGGGCACCTCAAAATCTTCAGAAATAAACGCAGGGCAACAGGATTGTATTATTTCACAATTTCGTAATAGATGGCGTTACTGTGGATTTCGAATTTGGCCATTCCGAAATATTTACTTGCTAGAATCTCCCTTTCAAATAGTTGAAAGGTATGAGTCTGCCTTGTTGTAGTTGCGCCTGCTCTAATATCAATTTAATTAAAAAGCTTGCTTAAGGCCTTTTCATGTCACATGGAGTATGCTAGGAAAGAAGAAGCAATTTCATAGTTATGATAGAATGCGTAATGGGATTGTATATAGGTAATAGAACCACAACAAAAGTGTGATTGTCTTAACAGCCGTTAAAGTCGAATGTATAAATTTTGACTTTCGGGCTGGTTCATTAAGTTCATAAAGTACTCAGACCCGATTACTCAATATATAGGGTTTTTCCTGAAAGGTTTTCGAACTTCAAATTTAAACAAAGCAAGTTCTATATATCATTCATTTTTTTTTTATTTCAAAGAGTATTTGATTACACTATGTGCGGAATACGATATCGGACCAATTTTCTATGATTCGACCGCATGAATCGGACTTGATATCATTGATGGTATTGGTTACTTTAACTTTACGTTAGGCGGGGTATTCGCCTAATTTCGTGGTTTAACGTTAAATAAATCGTTGATCAGTCAACGTCGCCGAGACGCGAGATAGCTATGCCGTCGAATTTGTTGTAGAGAAGATACATTGCCGCATGCGCTGTAAGGTACGCAACGTCGTCTTGTTGGAACCACATGTCATTTCTTCCAATTTAGGCCACAAAAAATTGGTTATCGTCGACTGTTAGCAGTTATGGTGGTACAAGCTTAATTTCGAAAGAAATACGGACCAATGCCCCTACCGGACCAAAATTGACACCAAACAGAGACTTTTTCTGGATGCATTTGCGACTAATGGGTCTCATGCAATTTTAATTCTCATTAATCCGAAAATGCGCCTTACATATAGTCGCTTACCTTCAGTTTCTGGGTCAACGGAATTTTGTACCTAAGTTCTGACGAAAAATTTGCCAAGTTGAAGTCTGCGAAGGGCCAAGTTTTTGGGCGCGACGAGGAATTGACTATTTTAAGCTCTTGTTCACTCCTACAGACCTCACGTTTCGACTAGTTTATTCGAACTTGTTCACCAAACGATGAATAGTAGACTCATCAGGACGATTGTGTGCACCGTAAAAATCACACAGTACGTGGTATTCAGCTCGAACTTTACATAATACAGTCACACGACTGTAATTTAAAATTTTGACAGCTGTAGCTTCTCTAACATGGCCGCTATACACTGATATAGGTCGAGCGCCCTTACTGGAAAACCTTTTGTTATGAAGTATCACTCTAATGATAGATAGTGGCTTTCTTTATCTTAGGTGATGCTACAGTCCAGGGTGAACCTGTGCCTCAATCAACAACTCTTTTCATTTAACTCGATCTCGCTATATTAGATGATGTTCTTTTCTACTTATTCGCATCACCTTGAACGATATCTTCTCTTAGCGCTTTGACTCTTCGAAACGTGTTCGAAGACATATACTTTAAGACATTTCAGACCCTCGCATTAGTTACTGTAACGAGGTGTCTGGAAAATTAGCCTGTAATACTTCACTGCGATGCTCTTGTGAACGGTGATTTTACTTTTCCGGGTTTCGCCCATTTCTTTCTCGGTTTTGGGAAGGCCGTCTATAGCAACTATCATAAATTGTTGCGTTTCTCAGTTGATTTTGCGTGTATAACTAACGGGTAGAGAACTTTCAAACCTGTCATTTGAAAGTAATGTCATTTTTTGACAGTTGACTGAAATTTTTTTTTTCGGTGTTATACGTACTCCGCAAATCATCAGAAATAAACTTACGCCAGTATATAGAATGCTTTTGGGGTCGTTCGCAGCAGTCTACCCTTAGTCTGGCCACTGTATGGAAAATTTTGAGAAAAGATCTCGGACTACACCCGTATGAGGTCCAGCCCTTGCAGGAACTAAGTTCAAAAGACCATGAGAACCTGAAGTCGACACGTATTTTTATCGAAAATTGCTTTAATTACAAGTTGTGAATGATTTATTGATTCATAAAGTATACAGTATAGAGTTATGTATAGCTTCCACGGCTTCGTTGGAAGCCAGTCACTTCAAATTCCACAATTTTGATGATTAACAAAGCCATTAGCCTAATAAAAAAGATCCTCATCGCTGAAGATTTGAATTTCGAACTGTAGTCGCCAAACCTTTATTATTTTTAAAATATTGCTTAACAATAAGAAGGCATTGTTCCTTCGTGTAGCGCTTCATTTTTAATAACTCCGCTGTATTTTACGTTGGCAACACTTTACCAAACAAATGAAATAAAATTCAAATCCTGCATCTCGTTGGTGGCATGATCGGTCCTTAACTTTACAAAAATGGGGCTGGAGCTCGTGGTAATGTCACTGACAAGGACAAAATTTAATAACTTTAAAGATTAGCCACCAAAATATATGCGATTTGAAGCCACTCGATCACTTTTTTTTTGTGAAAAAATCTAAATTAATTGGTGTATACTAAAAAACCGGAAACTATTTAGGTAAGAGTCAATATTCAGCGAGTGAGATACGCCTTAAAAGTTCGAAAGAATTACCAGAAATTGAAGCGACTTTAATTGGAACAGTCAAGAAAGCCATATTCCTGAAATCACGTTTAAAACGTGATACCATGAATCTATCTTCATAATATCGTAAATAAAGAAGTTTCAAACTCAATTCCTATTGTAAAAGTTTTATAGCTCTTTCAAAAAACAAAACACCCTTCACATCTACTGCTACGCATTTCTCCAAAGAACCTACATCGATACTGCACCGCTTATGGAAATGATCAGATTTGCTGATCTTATTGTCATTCTACAGGCCATTTAATTTTAGATCACTTCGTTAGTGGGGCAAAGAGTTTATTGAAGTTTTTACATATGCATTTTGCATTTTTGACAATTTTTTCATGTATATGACATGCTATGTCATGTATAACAAATTTTTCCGCCACTTAATACTGCGAAGTTTTAAGTTAATCGTTTATGTCACCCGCACTAATTCTATGGCGACGCAATTTCCTTTAATGTCACATTATTGCCTTTGACAAAAAGAAGAGAAATTTGTTTGAACAAAATTACGAGCCATTCGAATGCAGGATTTTTGATTGTAACCTAAACTTCGGACGATCTGGCACAATTGTACGTCCACGGTTCTTTCGTTTTACTGCTTCGACTTCGACACAGAGCTGCCCCTGTTTCGTGTTTAAGTTCTGCCAATTTTTATTAGCTCATCTTATGTCTGTTTCGATCGGTTTTCTTTAGTTATTTCGCGCAGAATTCCGACAGCAAATGCCGGTGCTGAGTGAAATTGGCTAATAGTTAGACATCTCTCTGGAAGGTTAATTCACCAAAAAGTATTTACCAGTTGTATTCAGTATTTATTTTATTTGCAGTGTAATTATGCTTTGGATTACCTTTCTTTTCCTAGATTACAATTTATTATACTATTCAGGCTCAACAGGACGAGACGAGAGTAAAAGATAAGGAACTCCCTGTGAGCTCGTCTACCGGATATGATGATTTGGTATGTCAAACTCCGACTCTTTGGGCAGTGATACCAAGCCACCACAACATTTGAATTAACTTATATGCTAGTACATTATTTTTAAAGACTACTATTGTTATTACAGCAGACGATTTAATCATTTTACAATTTAACATTTTGTTACTCATCTTTTCCGCTTCTCAATTGCCTCTCAATTATCAACTCGCTGTGTAATTTATATTACGTCAATATCATCTGCATATGCGATCAATTGAACAGACTTCTGATAGATGGCGCATCTGGAGTTGAGTAATGGCGTTTTCGTTTGGGCTTTTTTCCCCTCATTTTTTCAGAAACAAAATTTTGCTTCTCGTTTTCATTTGAGTATCAAAATTTTTCTCCTGAATTTTATGTCAAAATGTATAAACGTCAAATAGTACAGTGTGTCAAACTAGATTTCTGTTTTCGTGCAATAGGCTGTCTTTTGGCAATTTATTATCCTTAAGTGTCCAAATTAATTCGCAAGCAAATATATTTGGAAAGTAAAAGAAAATAATAATTCCGAAGAAGTTTTTATTGTTAAATTGGAAATAAAATCGGACTACACAAAAAAGAGGGCTTCTGACTGCCCAAACGAAAACGCCATAAGCTTCGCACAGTTCTTTAATGAACGATGTTGGAAAAATCACATGACACGGCCTTGTTTAAATTCTTTTCTGGCCCTCAAGGCTCGGTATTGTCATTGCCGACTTTGACAGCATATTGTCATCCAGCATAACCGAATGAGCTTCACAGGGATGCAAAAAATAGACATGGCTCTGTATAGTTCGTCATATACAGCTCGGAAATCGAATAAGAAGTGGTGTTTATCGATTTGGAAGCTCTTCGGTTTTTTTTTCAAGATCTAGAATAATGTGAAAATCTGACCTATGGTGGACTTTCCTGGCCCAAAAACGCACTTATAATGGGCGGTCAGATTGTTGACGAAGGGTCTTGCCGTTTACACAGTACGGCAGAATATAAGATTTTGTATGGTGTTTATGGGAAAAATTATTTTCTTATAGTTAGCACAGGTCAGAGGACGATGCTGAGGTTCCATTTGATCAATTTAATTATGCTGCATGCTATCAGGTCCAGCAGCTTTGTGGAAATTCATGTCCTGACTTCATCCTGGTTGGACGGATGGCATTGTTGAATGTCTTCACTCTGGTTAAATGACTCATTCTGCCTGAGGGTGGGATGCTCCTTGTCATCTTTGCTCAACAGTCTGCAGAAATAATATTTCCAGATTGTTAACACCGACTTTTTTTTATAATTAGCTCAAGAGATTTCAGTACCATTACGATTTTTGTACACAGCGCGGGCGAAGTAAATTAGGGAGGAAGAAAAACGAGATACCGATGTACATTGGTCTTAAATTTTTGCAAGTTATAATGATTTGGAAATAGAGTGCTCGGCAGGGCATTCCATAAGCGAGTTGTACGGCTTAGGTATAGATTACGGTATTTCAATGTACGTCCGAAAATGGATTTGATGAGCATTCAGATTTAGGCATTGTATGCCGGATGAATGCCTTTTATATTGAGGCCAGATCAGAGGAGGTGAAATATTTCTTACGTCGCTTGAGAAAACCTAGACATTTCGCCGCATTTCTGACGACATCGTATATGTGTTCTTTCCAACGTAGGTTGTTACTGACATACATAACATACTGAGAATGGTATGTGAGTTACGGTTTCTGTTACTGGTTCCCCAATTAGTTATGCTGCTAATATCGGAATTTAATGAGCTTAACATACGCTGATGTTCCCATTCTACAGCCGAAGAGAACAAACGTGAGTCGGGGAACGAACACGAAAAGCAGAGGGTACTATCGTCAGCAAGAGAATATATTGTAGTAGGAGAAATAGTAGACAAGTGTGCCCTGAGGCACACTAGCCTTTATCTTGTGAATATCAGACTTGAAACCATCCACTTAAATTGAACGTTCGGAAAGCTAATTTCTGATCGGAAAAAGCCATAGCGGTCTCTTGAGATTGAAGTCGTTCGAAATTGAAGTTTCTCTGAATAGTTCGCTTGCTTTGCGCTACCAGTATTACGGATATCCGCATTCGTTTACTGGCTTTAACAAGATAAAAGCCCATGTCGATGTTAGCTGATCGGACCATTCAAACAGCCAAAACACTGGAGGAGCCTTGCTTCGATCGGAATATGATCAATTTGGCTGTCGGGTTTTTGAGTACGAGTCAGTCAGGTCCATATATGGTAGGATTGTGAGAAATTTTGCCTTGAGGATGGGGATATACCTCATTGCTCAGAATGATTTTCCAACACCCAATCCTGCTTAAGTTATTGCGTCTGTTGAACCTTAAAGGTTTTACGACCCAAGCCTTTATGTCAAATTTGTCCAATTGCTTAATTTTTGAGATCGACGTGGAATTGACAAACTTTCGGTTTCGGTTTTTCATATCACTTACCTGTCCCAATAATAATTTCCAAACGAGATGGTGTCTCATGTCGACTGAGAAAATCTTGAAGTTCTCATTTCAGTTATTTTTTTGGTATTTTTGTAGTGCAACACATTCGTTAACAACGGCCTATTCAAAAGGGAATCTTTTGTTGGGAAAACCTTTATTATCCCCTTATATCGAAGCATATACATAATTTTGGCACGTTGCCCTCTGTAATGTCCTAACTTACTTAATTTAAGCTCGGGCCTAGCATACTCATGAATCTTTGTAGGAGCCATTCTCAGAAGTGAACAGTGTTGGCCCTTATACTAAATAAGAAAGCGTTCCAATTCGAGCAGCATCTAGGCCTGAAGTAACTTTTGGTTGGGATCGAATATTCTGCAAGTCGGGTCCCATTATCTCTTAAAATCCTTGCCATCTTAGGCCCTTCTTATTCAGGCTAATATCCCTGCCCTTTCAGAAAAGTTTGGCCCGTTTTTACTTTTCCCTATTATATCATAGAAAAATGTAAAAGAATCACTCAAGAAAAGATTATTAACTAAAACAAAACTCTTTTGTGCCAAAATGAAAACAAAATAATTTATTATTTAAAAAGCAAAATAAATATATAAAAACTAAAAGCTCACATGTCAATTCGTAAAAATCACGTAGACATCACAACAACATTAACAACAACAAATAATTGTTGCAGATTAAAATTAAAATTAATTACAAAACAAAATATCAATTCATTTCCACACAAAGAGTAATTGAATTTAGATTTTAGTCTTAGTCGAATGCCTACAGATAAGTAGCTCCTAATTAGTTAGTAAAACAACAAAACCACAACAACAATGCATAGTTGTAGAGTTTTGTTTTAATTTCAAATATTTAACAAACAGTTAAGAACTTAATTCAATTTCTACGTAGTCCCGAAACAATTAAACTCTGTTGGAAACAATAATTAAAAAAAAACCGGAAAACAAAAAATGATAGTTAATTAATTATTTAATTTATAATATATAAAATTAAGTATTTATTATTAGTTATATTATATACTTGTACCTACATTATACCATTTAACCTTAGACTAAAAGAAAAACAACAAAAATAGATTATTTATATTTATTGTAGAGATTTCTATATACATAAGTAGTTTTCCATTAAAATTAAAATTTAAAAAAAAAAACCAACAAAAACAAATTAAAAAAATTATAGAAATTGTAATAACAATTAAATTAAATGCAATTGTATATGAAAAAGTTAATGAAAGAAATATAATTATAGGGAATGACACATTCTCTAAGATTTGTTAAAATGAATAATAAAAAAGAAAATTATTATCAAGTTCGTCTTTGCGAAATTACTTTTGTATGTTCGTTTTCTAGCTGTTGCTGCAGGTCGTTTCTATCCATTTTAGGACTCAGATGAAATTATAGGTCAATTGCACTCACACTTGGCACTTGGTTTGCGGTTGGTCGGGTAATTACAGACCGCTTAGAGCACTTGTATGTCAAACACGTTGCGAAAAACAATGGTTGCCTTTTCGCCCCAATACCTGAGATACCTTACTCTTATCATATCCACACAGGAACCATGGATGTGCAATAAAGGCATATGTGGCTTCGGATGTTTAAGGTATCTAATACCAGTATACATATAACGAGCGATCGGAAAGACCAACCCTTTGTGCCCAACTCACTCTCACTATCTATATTTGAGCAATCTTGCAGTCAAGACTTATGTGCTTAGACATAAGCTACGAAACAAACGGAGAATTGCAGAAACTCGTCGCTGCATCTACTTACCACCAGCGAAACTGTATCTGAGCCTATCGAATACAATGATTCCAGGAAGATGAAACTTATCATGTGTTGCGATGCTAATGCACAGACTACTTTGTGGATAGTAATAAATGCAATGTGAATGGCAGTCATCCAGTATGGTATGGTAGTTGCAACCAGCAATTTAGTAACTTAGTGCATCATGGCCTATTACTTACTTCCAACGTACTATAAAAGACATAATGCCTCTTTTGTAAAAGTCAAGAGATGAGTAAAAGTTCTAATCTTATCTTCGGAATTGAATTGCCTTCCGTCCAAATTGTTTTAGAGAGAGCTGAACAGATGGTAATCAAAAGGCTCAAGGTCTGGAGAGCACGGTGGATACTGCATAACTTCCCAGTCAAATGAATTCAGCTTTTGTTTATTCCGGCGTTGTCATCATGGAAATCAACTCCCTTTTTGCTAGCCAACTCCGACCGTTTTTTTTCCACTACCTGCTTCAAACAATAGAGCTGAGAGCAATATTTAATGGCATTTATTGTGTGATTGCGACGAAGCAACTCCCACCATTCCCACCTAATGCTCAACATGACCTTTTTGGGATGCAAATCTTGTTTATCGATCGATTGTGGTGTTTCATCAATAGCGCATAACAATCTCTCACACCGAATGTGTAATGTTGTAAACCACCCATTTTACGTCTCTTTCACTTTTCAGGAAAACCTCAAGCGAATTCCATCTCAATCACAGACAATTATGCGATCTATATAGTTTCTTTCACTGAGTTCGAGAGGAACCCAAATATTCACATTTTTCGATATTCGAAACAGTCTTTGCGAAACGATTGCATGGACGATGTTAAACCACTGAGCGATCTCTCGTGTCGTCAAATGTCAATCAACGGTAACTACAGCCAAAATTTTATTGTCGTTTATGGTGGGTGGACGTTCAGAGCGAACAGCGACAGCAAAGTATGTATTTCTTGAATGAAACCGTGTAAACCAACGCTGACAAGTGTCAACGCGAAAAAAACGCATACTACCGACGCGACTGTTTGGCCAAAACGCCACTATTGACAAGAGTTTATCTACCTTGCTTTCGAAGCAACAACGGCATCAAAGTAGAAATCAGAAGCAGAACTACTTTTGCCAATCGCTGTTGCTTTGAGCTCAGGAGGTAATTAAGTTAGAGCCTTTTTGCATAAGACCAAACTGGTTTTTTACAAGACCCTTACCATCGTGCTCTATGCAGCAACCACGAACTATGTAGGTGTACATTTACATTGATCTAGTTAGGGGTCTGTAGATCCAACTTCTCATATGGCTGACCCATGTTGAGGGAATTAACGCTACAGCTTCGGCCCAGAGAATTTTCGAGTCTAACTTCGAGAGACGCGGCAGCAGAGGACAACCGTACATGCAAGTGGAAGGAGACTTCCACCAATTTAGAGAATAACACTGGTTCGTGCTAGCTGAAATGCGTTGTTGGTTGAAGCGCAGGATCAACCCGGATTGTAGTATGTTGTCGTGTCCTTCAACTATCGTCCTTCCGAAATTAGAATTGGTTTAAAAAGATGATGGCATTTTAATATCTAACTGTATTACAAATTACAAACCACACTCAAATTTCTGCAGATAGGAATGCAAACAATGGAATAGCACTAGATGGGCTTTCTCAATATTCTAATCAGAACAAAGTTATGTGGACAAAGGCTCTTTTATATCATTCGCATCTTCTCAGTAGATTTACATAAAAAGGCCTGAAACTTATGATTACTTCCCCCACAGTCATTTATCTAATTTGGATAACTTCTCACAAATCGTAGTCAAAAGCAAATTTTATGAAAATAAATGTCGTTAACAAGTTTTTCAATTTTTTCTGAAGTTCACATTTGAATTCATCTTATCGAATTAGATGCCACCTAGCATTGTCTAGCGGCAAAACATACCATCTGATTATGTGACACTTAATCAGCTGTCAATAAAGTGACAGTCCACTTTCTCCATCTACACGAAATTGTGCGCCCTGAAATGTTCCGTCAAAAACGTTCTATTTTCGCGTTTTAAAAATACTTACAGTAATTGTATGACTGTAAGAACATTTTAAGTTTTCACCCTTTGAATGAATGGTCCATTCAAAATGCTGTCAACAGTGAAAATGCCAACAACAGTGAAAAGATTGGCTTCCACCTTTACAGCTGATAAAATTCTGAGTGCGGAAAATCGCGCTAGATGTCTCAAATGTCTACATGCGGCGCCCCCTATGGGAGTTCGTTTGAGTAAATCAAAAACGGAGAAGAACTTCGCTTCCGTTTTGATTCCAATTTGTGTGGATTCAAAGGGTGAAATGTCGATTTTGTATACCCGCCGGTCGGGTTTGGTTAGTCGTCACGTCCGGCAGATATCATTCCCTGGTATGTTACGACTGTCAGTCGTCTACTTTTTTTTGAGAAAGTAAATTCGTCTCTTGCAGGTGGAATAAAGGATCCACAGGACGCCAGTTTCGAGGATTGTGCACTGCGAGAAACTGAAGAAGAAATCGGCTTGCCTAAATCACGAGTAGAGCTTTGGGGCACGGGACCGTTGATTACACCACCGCACACGGCGGCTATTATGCCGGTGTATGGAATTGTGAGAAATCTTAATCTAGACGAACTGGTGTTGAATAAAGACGAAGTGGACGAAGCCATTGCGATTCCTATGGAACGATTAGCAGCTCCGAGCTCATTTCGACATACTCAGTTCAAAAGTGGTTACAGTTCGCCGGTCTTTATTGTGGATAATTGGAGAATCTGGGGTATAACTGGATGGCTAACGAACAATTTTCTACACTGCCTACTGCCAGTCGAGGAGACTAAGAAGAGACCGAAAATTGAGTACATCACCCCGTACAAATTAAAGTGATATGCAACTAAAGTGTGAAACGAGAAACATGATTTTTGTGTTGAAAAAAAGGAATGTTTTGTTTTGTATGTAAAGTGAGGGTTTGACGGTCTTCACTGCCGAAAAGTAGCCCAGTGACTCCGTTTCTTTGACTTATCTCTGCGACAATGTTGTTGCAATTGGTGACCCGCAGAGCGGTAGTTGATATGTCATTCAATTAGCATTGCATTTAAGTGTATGCTTCCGTGGTGATAATTTATGTTTGAAACTAGCAATTGGAACTAGATCGAGGGTCAAGACCGCAATTGCGCCAACATCCAGTACGTAAATACAAAATAAAGCAAAAAGTAAAGTGAAAGGGGGCTCCTAATGAAGGCCATACAAGTCACAGAGCTGCTGAAGTACGTGACTAGGTTTAAGTATGTGCACTAATCGGAATATAGGGACTTAATCCTTGAAATGTCGTTCTTGTTTAGGTAGTGAGCTGCTTTGAGTTCTCCCACCAGACATAGAGTGTACTTTACAAGGGTAAGCAATGAGCAAAATGGAAACTTCTTGGTTATCGTTGTTACGAAAAGGTTTCTTAAGTACATCATGTCAATCCAAACTAATAAACAAGGGAATGTTTCCATTAATTCCACAGTTATTCGAATGGGGGCGTTGCCTCCTCTGCACAGAAGAGCAGTTATCTCAGCGCGAGTACAAATATTCGTATCAGAACACGACGGTTTTCGGAGCGTGAATACTTTCAAAGAAAAGATTATGAATTGCAAGCTAGAAAAACAGCACAATGACGAGTAATGATTTCGAACAAGATAGCGTATTACGGCAACGTAAACCCGAAAACACGTGTGAAAGATACTAAAGTGATCTTAAGAGACTATAACTGACAGAATTTTTTCGAGAAAAACTAGAAAAAAAAAAAACGAAAACCGGGACCAGTCGAGAAAATAAACTGTAAGCGCTATGGCTTACACACAATGTGTGTAAGTAAAATGAAAGAGTAGTTCTAAAATTCTGCACGTTGTTTCAAAATTTCGGCTCCACCATAAATAAAGCATTGTAGTGGAGCCATGTGACGCAAGTGGCGGTAAAGAACAAAAGGTAAGAGAGGAATAAAGTGCACCTTGAAGTAGACTACAAACGTTGCAGAAATGAGGGAAAACTCACCTAGTTGGAGCCGGTGCAATAGCATAAGAGAATTAAAAAACGTAACTTCGCTACTTATAAGCAGGCGGTAAGCAGTAGAGGAAGTGCTATGTAGAAGCTTGCCCATGCCCAACCAAACAATTTTAAAATTGCGGCATAACGAATAAAAAAATCACAAGAGATTCAATCACCCAGATATATTGAAGATAAGCAGGGATACCTGCTAAAAGGAAACAACGAAATCTGCAGTAGAAAGAAAGAGTACTTTAACACGTTACTAAACGCAGAATTCTAGCGCAATACCATTTCCCCAGCTATCGCACATAAAGTGCAAACGGCAAGAACAAGCCGACCAGCAGTCAGACTTGATCCCATTATCTCGTAAGTACTTGTATGGAAAACAACCGAAATTTTGTTCAAAAAAAAATGGTGGGAGTGGATTGGTTGCCTAACCTATAGAGAGAGAGAGAGAAATTTGTGTCCATGGCACTTGCAGTGCTGTCTTGAACAAGTACGCCTCTTATATCATGAGTGCTCGAGTGCAACTTACACATGTAGTGGCTTGCTGACAATATCAGCAGTGGTCTTATGCGCTTGATGCAGCGTATAACCTCGCGAGAAGATTTGAGAGACACGGTCGGAAAAGCCTTTAGCAATCTCTTAAGGTTGTACTGCTTCTTCGGTGTCTTAGCGTCCGAGAAGTCCGCATTCACATCTTTATTAAAAAGTGGTAGCGATCCAAGTTCTTGTTGGCTCTTCGAAATATTCGGAGCTCCAGCGCTGCTTGTTGCTTCAAAAAATAAAGCATTTTACCTTATCTGGCAGTTGATCTGACAGATAAACGACGAGTTTATGTGCCTTGGGGTTTGTTCGCGTCATTATTTCCATTAGATGTCGAAACATCTTTACATGACCAGTCGAAGTTGCTCAACTAAGCTGTCTGCGACGTTGTTTATTCTATTTTTGGCTTTGTCTAGGTCATAAGTATGTACTCGAATACATGGTCATAATCATGTCCATGTTCTTTCTGAACTTCGCACCGTTTATGGCAGAATTGGGGTTTTGTGTAAAAAATAGTTTGTGAAGCATTGAAATATGCGCAATGCTAACTGCGGCTCTTGTTGGATTGACGTAATTTGCAGACGTTAACACTTTTCTACGATGATTGGGTGCTGTAGAAATTGGGGAGGCACTGAAAAGTGGCAAGTGCTGTACCTGTTTTTACACATCAATTGTGCTTATTTTTACCTCCAAATGGTAACCATTGAGCACTGGTTGATGTCCAACCAATATCGACATGCCAAACTTATAAGCGCGACTGCTGATCAGCAGACAAAAATGGCAGTATTATATATAAACACGACAGCGGATGAATTCCCTGAGGGAATTAACTCTGAAATAAAGCAAATAAGTTCTTGACCGGGCTACTTCCGACATATTTGGAGTTCATACCGGTTTTATACCGATTTCCGTGACTAGGTCAAGGTTTTAGAAAAGGGACGGGGGGAAATGAGCTCTTAATTGACTAATGGCAGCATTCACATCCACGAACGGGTTACTAGCTTCAGTCTAACCGCCGCTTCATCCTAAAGATATTTATAACGGCACTACGGCGATTGTTATCGACGGAAAAAGCAGCACCTAATTGGATGCTGATTCGTTGTTAGAGGCAAACTTAGGCGAGAAGTCGCGAGTTGAAGTTAAGTTTGTGTTTTAGCATACTGACGTACGTCTCGTAACAATCCGTATTAAGGATTGGAGGAGAAAGGTGAATACACCAAAAATAGCTTCAACGAGCTCATGGACAAGGATAACGAACAGTGCTCTAGCTATTACATTGAAATTTCCCTGACAACTTTAAGGTCGGAAACCATGCAGACTGCATAGATTCAAGCTAATCGATTTTGCGACGGTGTGAAAATTGTCGTAGCTAGCACGCGGTTTACACATCTCAATATTCATAAGGGGATTAGGGAAACTCCTGATCAATCAACCGTCAACGCATTGCGATCGACGCAAGGTACTCCTCTAGTATTACGGGTGTCCGAACGTTCCGAGGGACCAACATCGACTTGGAGCATTGCCTTGTTGTAGCCAAGGTACAGTTGCCGATATTCCGAACAACGCAAATACAAGCTCATATTGTGAGAAAGTTTGACGACAGACGGCTATCATCGCAAGAGTTCGCTAAATTCTCTAATCTGTAAGGAGGTAAGCTGCTGGCTTTGCAAAACGACAGGCGATAGTTTGCTAGGGAGTATACACCAACTCTCCTGTAAAATATGGTCGGACAAAAGTATGCCGATCCTCAAGAAAAACCTTCTGACCTGCGCCAACATCAAATCCATCAGTATTTGTTACATCGCGTATAAGATCCTATCACACCACGGCAGATCCTGAAAAAAAATGTCATGAGTTCCAAATCGATACACATCACATATTGCTCAACTTTAAGGCCGCGTATGACATTATCACCAAGACATTTGACATCAAAAAAGTTTTCTTTAAAATCATTCTTTGAAGATTAGTGAAAAACTAATCTTTTAAAAGTCTGTCGTATATTTAACGTCGCTAAACAGGGAAGTTTCATCATAGTTATTTCAACCGTATGCACCACACCTTCATCATTGGTAATTACCCAACTTCCCTGAAGCTCGCTGACACAACCTCTGCCGATCCTCAAATAATTGGAAATTCTTCAGCCAACTAGACCAACACCATGTCGCTGGCTAGAGGTGTCCGAAGCACCCATAGCTCGGGGTAGGTTTGCCTGCAGCATGCTCCAAAAGGTTGTCATTTCCTGCGAGCATAATGAGGGTTCTGTGCTCTGTAGAGTTTGTTATCGCGTCTATGTCTTACAGCTACCTCTCAGAAGGTTAATACCATATGTTCTCTCGTTGTCTGGCCAGTTACTCGATTCGCCGCCGGATTTAATTTTATTCGAGTCTCGTTGATGAAGTCACTAGTTTTAGCCTTAGTACCGTGCTGTGCTGTAGTTTTGCAGGATCACTAGCCCTAAGCGGGATGCTACTCATCCTTACGGCAGCTCCTTCTGAGGATGCGCTCGTCGTGTTTAAGTTCACCGATTTAGAGCTCTGGTTGGCTGTTCTGTCCGAGCTTTTGTGGATGAGCTTGGTCTAACCAAAATGGTACAGATCAAGCTCTTTCCCTCTACGAGCCGCTTCATAGGCCAGGTGGGCGATATCTCTATCGTTCGATCGTTGTAGAACTCTCAAGCTCTTGTGTTGAGTTCTTTGTTTTAGCCATCAGGAATTGCAAGTATTCCTTAGCTACTTTGTGCGAAGAACACTCTGATAACATGCGGTTTTTGGAAAATATTTCTCTTCGACAAGCATCACGTCTAAGCTTAGCGAAGTTGTTCATCATCCACATAAACCCACGTCTCGTCTCCACTAATGATCCTTTTGATGAATGTGGGATCGGATTCAGCCTCGCAAATCATCTCTTTTGCGACGTCAACACGGTCTCTTTTTTGCATGAAATTGAGGTCTTTTGGCACCAATTTTGCTGCTACACGACGGAAACCCAAATCATTAGTCGCTAGGTAGGTTTTTCATTTCCGAGACAATGCTTGATAACTACATCCTATTGTCAGATGTCATGTTGGCATCGACAGGGTGTTCTAAAATATTTCTACCTGATAATGGAATTGTAGAGGCATCATTTTGATTCCCGTCTAACTACATGAAGGCTATCTTTACGTCAGAGATCAGAAATTCGCAAACTAGCCACCAAACACCCTCTTAGCTATGCATTCATTGGCGTTTGCCATTCCACCACAGAGATTAACACCTCCTGTCCCCACTGAGACACCCTTCCACCTTTACCCGGGCTAACGACCGGCAGGATGCTTGAGTGCCACATGAATACAAATATCCAGGCGGATTATATAGTAGTCTCCAGGCATAAGAACCCGATCACGAATATAGACTTCGTATATTAGATGTAAATGCGCCTCACGGTCATCTTAGGTATTAATGCGTGAATATTATGTTTTCCCGTTTCGTCGCCTTTTATGAGGGAATGAGCTGCCGCAATATTTTAGAAGCCATTGCTACTAGGCAACTCGCCAGCTTTAGCTCTGAGATGATAAATTTTGAATTAATGGTGAATTTTGCTTAACAGATTTTCGTTTGGATTTTTTAGAGACACAGCCTGCTTACGAGGGCTGTTTGATGAATACCGGGATTAGAAATGACAACGAACCTTTTTAAGGTTTTTACAATTTATTTTTCAATGCAATCCTCTTTCAAAACGATACGCTTTTCCTAGCGGTGCTGTAACTTTTTTAACTCCTCCGAATAGTAGGACTCAGGTTGGCCTGCAAAATACTCCTCCGCGGCGGCGATGATTTTCTCGTTCGACCCGTATTTCTTTCCGGGGAGCGATCTTTTTAGGTTTGGGAATAAAAGAAAGTCTTATGGAGCCAAATCCGAAGAGTGCGGAGGATGGGGGAGCATTTCGTAGTGCAATTTGACCAATTTGGATGTAGCGATTGCGAAGGTGTGAGTCGCTGCGTTATCGTGGTGGAAGAGCTCTTTTTTCTTCGCCAAATGTGGTCGTTTTTTCATCAAATCGGCGGTGAATCGAATCGACATAATATGCTCCTGTGATTTTTTTTTCATCGTAAAAAACAGTGGCCATCACTTTTTTGACCGAAGACACGGTTTTCGCCTTCTTTGAAGCCCGTTCACCGGGTAAAACCCATCGACGGTCACGAAACGATGTAGAAACTCTCCGGATTTTGATTAAACAGGTCCAAAGATGTCTTTGAAGTAGTCTCACGATTGCGCGGACAGCTTTCTCATGCCGAAAATCTCGTGCAGGATATGTCTATGCCGTTCAGTTCAGATGCCTACTATCTCAACAAACTCCCGAATTTTTATTCGGCGGTCCGCCAATACGAGATCATGGATTTTATCCACGGTTTCGTCTGTGGTAACCGTTTTTAGCCCACCTGGGCGCGGTTCATCAAAAAGCGACGTGCGGCCACGGCGAAACTCTCCGAACCAATGGTAAACGGTTATACGGCAAGGTGAATAGGTCCCATACACACCATCGAGAATAAGCTTGATTTGCTCGCAGGTTTTGCCACTCAAAACAAGAATTGGATTTGACAGGTGGGCTAGAAGAGGTTATACTAAATGTTGGTACAGTAGCGCCCCTATCTTGCTATCTGGGTTCTCATCAAACAGCCCTCGTATGTAACCGTACTTATGCAAGATATGTTGTCTGTTTTGTGAGTATTTTCCAATTTTGATTTCCTAGTTTCTGCCTATGTTTTTTTGTTGCTCGAAGCTTTGTTTTTGCCTTTGCAATTACCATAGGATTTTCAAGATCAGAAAAACTTCCTAAACCCCATAAAATAATTTTAAAAGTTAACGAATTCATGACTAAGGGAGTCGAAGGCTACTAGCCTGCAGACACTTCAATCTCCCCTGTTCATTCAAATATGTGCTATCAATACCAATAGGTAATTGTGTGTTGAATTGTTTTGTTTCTATTTCAATCGCCAAAATATAACAAGTTGACGACTATTCAATGAGTCAGTAACTATACTCGTAGATCTTCAATAGTAATCGTGATTCACGTGTTTGGCACGTTTTATTACCGACTGCGCTGCCAATTTGCTCTATCTAATTTCGAATGCAAGCCACCAAAAGACGCTGTTTTCACAGCACCACCTTGGTATTGACTGTGACCACTGGGAGTTCATAAAAATCGTGAAAAGCTTATCAAAACGCAGACTGTAGGTCGTGCTCATACGTGTTTATAAAATCGTACACCAATGCGTGGGGCTATGGAAAAACCTACACTTGCCCTTCAACACCTACTGACAATTAAGGAGTTGACAACTCTTTGGTTAGTCATCTTTGTTTTTGTTAAATTTATTATATCCAATGAGTACTTGTATCACTTTGAAGATTATTATTGATTGCCTGGAAACAACCGTGATGATAAGAAAAGATATATTTAATAAGGATCTGATAGCTTCTTCCGGCTCTTTAATATCAGGAAAGCGATACGGGCTTTCGAAGAAGGGGAAATGTCATTGAACTATGTAAATGGATACATGGAATTGTAACACATGGGCTGAAAAGTCAGTGCCGTTTTATAATAAAACACATTTTCGCAAAATTCAACTTTATTTATCAATATAGTTGCCTTCGAGAGCGATACACTGATTGAAACGATTTTTCAATCTTTCGATACCAGTTTTGTAGTACGATTTTGGTTAAGCCTCAAAATAGGCCTCTGTTTCGGCGATTACTTCTTCATCGGTCTTAAATCTCTTTCCGGCGAGCATTCTTTTGAGGTCTGCGAACAGGAAATAGTCGCTTGTTTGACCACTTTTTAATTTTTCAATCTACTTGCGAATGGTTCGTTCGGCTAGTGCAGAGTCCGGATAACACTTATCAAGCCATTTCTTTGCATCGGCTGTATTTTTTCCCATCAAAAACCAATGATAAATCAACACGAAATTGCTTTGAATCCATTTTTTTTACAATAACAAAAGTTGCTTCACTCACAAAGCTATATCTCGAGAACTAATCATCCGGCAGCTGCCAAATTTATGCACGTATCTTTTGAAGCTTGGTACCAACTGAAAATGGTATGGATTTAATTCAAGTGGTGCCCTCTCTTAGAAACGGTACTGACTTTTCAGCCCATGTATTACTAACGAAAACATCTAGGTATTCCATCTTACTACTTACTATTCAAGTCTTTCTGCCTTCGAGGGACCTGTACTCGAATGGCGCCTTGTTCTGGACATCTGGACAGTGGTTTTCAAAGCTCTTCAAGATTTTTTCAGTGAACTCGGTTTGTTTTCAGTACTCTGTTCACCTCTTTACCTATTGCTAGAGCAATATACTTGCCCTATAAGAAACCATCCCTGATGACAGAAGGGAGTATTAGCGGTGAGAGTACGAGTATGCCATCCTGTTCTACTCGAGAATGTCATTCAAAGTTGTAGCAAACTTAAGGCTGAATACGAGTAGTATCCATTATGCTTCTCCACCGCAACCGCAAATGAAGTCTCGTTTAACATCAAAGACCTTTCGGAGCCAAAGTAAAGATACGGCGGCTCAAAAGTCGCAAAAAAATGTTTTATTTCTCAATATAATCTCAATATAGTTGAACTTTGCCCAAAATTTCTGCAATTGTTTGATCTGTTTCAAATACCTGTAAAAAGAACTACTAGAATCCTCAAATTTGGCGTTTGTTTGAGCGACGATTTCAGCGTTGAAGCCAAACCTCTTTCGGCAAGCAATTTCTTCAGATTTGGACCCAATGCTGTGATTTCTGCTGTCGTTTTACCTTGTTGTTGAACCGACCCAATAACTTGGTATAATATTCGCCGATGATTGCAAAATATTCGCCGTTGATTGTTACGATGCGTGCATCTTAAAAAACTGTCGCCATGTTGGCCGACAAATCGGCTTTAGGCTACCTTAGGGTCGATGTTAACACAATTTCGATCGATGCGTATTGTGGTAGATCCGTGTATTGTCCATGGTTATGAAACGGTGCAGAAACTCATATGAATTCCGGTTGAACAAACACTCGCTGTTTGTTTGCCACACTATAGCCTTTATGGTCAGATGTGAGAAAATACTGTGCCCATCTTACGGATAGCAAGATAGCTCGTGCGACTACAATGAAACTCAGAAAACCAATTCTTTACTATTGAAATTGATGGTGCAGAGTCTCCAGAGCTAATCCTTGTTTGAAGTGAATGTTTTTTTCCCGCCTGAGCACATGAAATCCACTTTTTCCCATTTTCGCCAAAATTGTCGCGGTTGTCTGCCACAATGGCTGCCACACACAAGCTAAATGACGCAGCTTGCTCAAAGTTTGACAGAAGTTTATTGACAGATGGTACTTGACAGGAACAGTGTGTCGCTTGTCACAGACTCAAAGATCCTCGTACTCATTGCTCTGTAGTGGTCCGATCTACAGATTTAATTTGGTCATGTTCATATAATCTTCCTTTTGTCGATGCTTTTCATCAGTCTGTTTCTTTTTGGAAACTTGATGATTCGATTGTCTCCTTTGAAAAACGTTCATTATCTTAGTAATTGGCGGAGTATGTCTGCTGATTTGTATTGCGGATCTTCCAAAGCTCGGTTGAGATGTGTCTGTGTGGTTTGTTTCTGTTAAGGTCAGAAATATTCACAAATATTCTACTGCATAGAGCAAAGTGATCCCACAATTTTCAAAGCTGGTTCTAATTAAAAAAGAAGCAAGTTTCCAAAGCTTCAGTTTTTAACTGGGTATTTGAAGCATCAGGTAAGTAAAGTTAAAGGCTCTGCTACATTGACCTGTGTCAAAATTCGTCCTTCTGAATTTCAAGTACAAATGTTTTTAATAGGCGGAAACTATCCCTAGCTATCCAATTATAGCCATTCGCTGCATGTTTTCTGTTTTTTAGTGACACCCCTGTGTCTAACACTTGCCTAACCACACTGCTGATTGTTTTAAATTTGTACTTCCATTTAGATGCGATATTTTCGTTTGAAACTTTTCCTTCATGCTGCGTATATGCATATAACTAACTAACTGAAGCAATCTATTAATCAATAGCCTTCAATCGATAGCAAAAGCTCAGTTTTCGAGTGAATTTTGATTTCGGAGTGAATTTGGCAGCTCCATGCCATAAGAAAGGCAACCGTTCCCCAAATGCAAATAGAAAAGAAAAGAATTTCGTAAAAATAGATGGGCCTTAGTAGTGTCTAGGAACTTAGGCTTAGCTTTTATAAGACAGCAAAAGTGTTGAAAGCAGGTTTCAGACCAAAAGCACAGGTCTTTCGTAATTGTAGCAAATATCAAAGATATGAAGGGGTTAGAGAACTATTTAAGCAACACTTCCAGAAGAAACTCAGTACTCATACATTGCTACGAGGAAATGAGAGCCTAACTGCGGTCGATGATGTAGTCTTCACACCAGATGTAGAAGAAGGCGTCTGGTGGAATGCAAGAAACCATTTTCCCAACGAGTAGTTTTCTCCCCTTTAGCAGCATACATCGGCCAATATATTAATGCATCCGATCCGGCAGACATACGATAGACCAAATCCTAGAAAAGACAAATGATTGCGGATGCACCATCATATTTGGGAGCAGATCTTCTGATCCCTTCGAAATGTGCACCGTGTGGTGTAACTGTTCAACCACGTTGGGACTGCTGGGGGATGATTGAAGGAAGCTCTAATCCAGACTGTGAAACCCTAAGAGTGTGAGACCTCGTGTATCTTACTAAATGACGGGATATTCGGCTCGGTCTTTTCCATTATTGAGGGAACCAATATTGCTTCTACAAGGCATTTGTTATTGACATGATCAAAATTATTTCGGGAGAAGTAGGCCTGGAAGACAGAGATAAGTTTGTCGATGTACAATACAAGATCTAAACGTAAGCCCAACACATGGGTTGCCAATGAAAGCCCAAGATAAAGACTTGGTATGCAGAACGAAAACGAAGCGGAAACCGGAATTTTTGAGGTTTGACCCTAGTAAAAAACTTAAGTTTCGTCCAATATTGTCTTCATTTCCGAAAGAGCTAAGTAAGAAATCGACAAGCTAAGGCATTTCACGAAAAACTTAAGTGACCTTTTGTAAGACACTAAACCTCCCAGTTATTGGTAGGGAACGAATACTAAAATACGTCGTTAAGAACAGGAAATACTCGAAAGAAGTTTTACGTACGTTGAAAGGCTGCAGTCTCAAGAAATCACGCGGACTATTGCAGCACGTTTTGCACCTTCTGCCATTAGAAATGCCACCTCTGATGTGCTAGGTTTCGTGCAATCAACACTTTGAAACCCATGGCATGACTATGAATGCCGGCTAGCGCATGGAGAGAAACAGAAAGTATTGTATATAAAGCTGCGCTGCAAGGAGGAACTATTGCCAGTGAGCTCTATGAAAAAACAGGGACGGAAGAGAAATGAGCACGAGAACAGTGAGTTCGAAAAATTTGAGAAATATTATGGAAGGCAATGTAAGCCTGCGATGACGAACAGGGGAACCTTGCGGTAGGTTCGTAATCAGTGTTGAGATCAAGACTCTCTTGTTAGGTATATCGAACCTAGGAGATGATAGGTAACAATTTCGCCCACCCATATCTAAACTTATGTCCAAAAACGCTTCTGGCATTGAGGGCCCAGTTTTTCGGGCGTAATGACAAGACTTTGTGGTAAGATCTTGCACCAAATCATCAAGAAAACATGAATAGAAATGGTTTTATCGAGAACTTATCGAGGCTTTCGGCAAGGCGATCCGGTGGCATGGGACACTCAAGACAATAATGGAGGCACAATATTTTGAAGGTCTGTACAACTACTTGCCTGTGCGGATAACAAAGACATTCTCTGTATAAAGAGTTGTTCCTGTGGCATTTGCAAGTAATAAAGCATAAGCGGCGAAGATGGATCTGGCAATGAACGAAAAAAAGCCAAATATTGTACATTCTGTCATCTAGAAAGGACACACAACATCGGCTACTTAGGCAAAATATCACAAAAGACAGGTATAACTTTGAAGGAGTAAAGCTAGGATAATACAATACAAACAACGACAGTACCTTAAAGATTACACGAGGAGTTACTCTTAACAATCGCTGTTAGAGTTAAAAGGTAATTGAGTAGCAAAGCAGAAGAAGACCCCAACTCAATTGGCGAGCGCAAGTAGAAAAGAAGCTCAACTACAATAACAGGGCTGGAGAAGTACATATGTTGGTTGAGGTCCAGGGCCACCTTATCAGCCTCGTCCTATTACCCACACACGTGGACTTTGGCAAAAATGGATGAAGCCGTCCGACATATAATACATTGCTTCGAGAGAACCAAACTGAATGAACGAAAAGATACACGACTTTTTGTCGTCCGAATATATCGATTGCGATAGAACGGATGAGCATCAATGCTCCGAGTGGAAAAATCAATGAATCCATCCTGAAATGGCAAAAGCTAGGAAAGAGTCTCGTACCATTTTGACGTACGCAATGGCGAATAATACGCCTATTATTTAAGTCCTAGGTCCTTCCCAGACTAAAGTCCCATCCACCGTAAAGTAAAGTAAGTAAATGCGTATTTTGTACATCAGCACTTACGTCGTTGGGTTTGCCAATTTTTGGTGTCGATAATTTGTAAAACGAAATTTCGAGACCAGTCGTTCGGTTTCTTCGAAGATCGGCTAGGATCAGTCATTGTTTTCATCGGCTTATCGAATCTTTTACAAATAAAACTTTCCAAATATCCAGCAATTGCGATTCCATTATAAACATTTTAATCTAGGTCACAAAACTATCGAAGGGCAATTTACGAACGCTTTACTAAGAAACAAAATGACTTGAATTGCCCAGTACAGAGCTTATCATGAATTAACTAACAAACAAAACACTACAGATACATACTCGTTCACGAAGGTGCTAGTGTTATCGACCAGAATAAATTTGATATAAATAGTTTCCACACTCTTCACTGTCGAACATACTTCACGTACACCTCAAGCCTACAGTTGCTATAGTCAGTCAGTGATAAAGTAAACATGATCCGTCTAACATTGTGCGCTATTTTGTTCATAGCTGCGGCATCAGCAGCGTCAGCGGCTTCAGCTCCTGCTTCGAAGCCTGTTGGTGGAATCACCGCAAAAGTTACCGTCCTAGATGACGCTTCCAAATTGAGAGCATTCAGAGATCTCAAGGAAGGATCTAAATTGACACCAATCAATCGCTCACTGGAGAAGGGTTTAATACGTTATACCCTGGGCAATCATCAATCAAGTAAGTTCCAAACGAACAGCAATAGATGGCGCTGAATGGAAAAAATAACGAGTTTTCAATTTACTTGCAGATCAATACTTGCTTGCACAGAATTTTGATCAAAGTTCGTATGGGTCACCTCAAGACGTTATTTTGAAATTAGAATATCCAACTAATGGAGAAGTTGGAGGTATTATTTCATCCGTAGAGATTATTGTTGATCAGAGTTCCAATGCTGGACAGGCTTATGTGGTAGCCGGTGGAATCGGACAACGTTTCATTTCTGTGGTTGTAGAGGCGTACAACACTCGTTTTTTCAATCATGAAGCGTATATTTATGGTAGTTATTAAGTTTTGAAAAGTTCTGGAGATTTTTATTTTCGGTGTGAGATATTGTGTGATAAATCGATTTAAACGGATGACAGTATACCATATACTTATGTAGATTCTGATCTCTGTTTTATCATTTTCCTGTTCTGGTGATTGATTCTCATGTTGGGGGACTACAGTGAAGTTTGAGTTGACCTTCTGAAACATGAGGAAGATTTGGTTCATTGAAATCGTTAGAGATGAGGTATAAAGAGATTCGTATTCAATAGAACTTTAGATGAGCCATTTTAAGAACAGGATGTCTACAACGTACCTGCCGTCTTTAAGGGTATTCGTTGTATTCGTTGTAGGGTGTAGAAAAAAACGTTGAATCTTCCCTAATCTTGACTAATAAACTCAATGAGAAGCGAACCACGCTTGGCTGGTCTACCTAAGCAGGAAGCAAATAAAAGTAATGTAATCACGTATGTTAGGGTTGGAAAATTCTTTGATAAACCACGAGATGAATTGGCTTTAAGGATGATCTTATAAATAAATATATCCGTGTTGTACAAAATGCCAAAGACGCGAGGGGATTAAACTAAGGATTCAGGTTGACCGTGGAGAAAAAAAAAATCGGGATGGTAACTGCTTGTACTTCGTGAGAGGGCAATAAATTAACATTTCGCGATTTTGAAGTGTGGGCAATTGGCAAGACACCAAACGGAAAACCTCTCGAGGTTATCTTGTTGTCTGTGGTAAAGAAATACTTACTTATATACATTGATGGCGCTACAGTCCGTAGTGGACGAGAGCCTAAGCTAACTTGCTTCCTCAGCTGGCGCGGTCTTTTGCCCTCTGTCTCCAGTTGCGCATAAGAAGTTGGCTACGCTCCCCTTCTACTTGTGTGCGCTACCTAAGATGAGGGTTGGGTCGAAACTTTCTGCGCCAGACGTCATTGTGCATGCGTTCAAGGTGACCTACCTATCTATGCCGTCTTACATATCTGAGTATTTCTGGCGAGATTAGCATCGCGGTACAATTCATACAATCCGATATTTAAACGTCTCGTCCATTCTCGATTGATGCAAACGGGACCAAAAATTAACTGAAGATCTTTGCTCTCAAAGTGTCTGGGAGCATTTTCATCTGCATTTATCAGTGTACAAGCTCCTGCGACGTTAAGCAGGACTGGGAAGATAGATATAAAATATTTTTGGTTGTTCAATAGAAGGCTTTACAACTCAATTTTTTTCTAAACTGTTAAACAAGAGTGATTCCTCCTCGCTGGTGTCATTGTCAGAATTGGGCCGAAATATTTATACATATAAAATCCATTTCTACTTTAAAGATGAAGCTGCCTATAGTGGCGTTTTATCCTAGACATCGACGTTGCTCGACTGTGTTGAAAGCATAGGTGTGTTTTTTGTCATCGTTATCAGTGCCTAATTTTCATAGACCGAAAAAACGTCTATCGGCCTTAATTATTAACATTCGGCAGCACTGCATTTTATGGTATTTGTTCAAGAAGTGACAAACCTTTTGACGTTCTCATACAAGTAATCGGTATCTGGAAGCACTGTTGCTATCAATGTAGCTCCGATAAATATCCTGTATTGAGTTAGCGCACATAGATTACGTTGTGTGTAATTTATACCTGGTTGAAAATACCGATGACAAAAAACACACCTATTGTGATAATTGCTTAGTGTTAATGGCGCCATCTACATTTGAATAGCAAAAGAATTATTAAATGATGGAAGAATGTACTAGGTGAAGTGAAAAGTAACCCGCTTGACCGCCTGAATGTGCTACTACTTCAAACAAGATTATGGTGCCTTGAAGTCCGATCATATTTAGGCAGACATGCCAAATTTCAGTGTGATACTGTGTTTAGTTTTGTTTTGACAGCTGATTGTTGTTGACGTGTTTGGCATCGTGTTGAGTATGGACGAAAACGATTTTCGTTCTCTCATAAAACATTATTTTTTGAGAGGCAAAATGGCGAAGGAGACAAAAGAAAAGTTGGATAAATATTATGGGGCTAATGCTACGTCAGATTACACCGCCAAATATTGGTTTCGAGAGTTTCGTGGTGGCCGCAACTCAACTACCGATCAAGTCCGCAGCACCAGGCCCTGCGATGCGGTTATAGAGGATAATGTCAAAAAAATACATGAAATGGTGTTGGCTGACCGGAAAGTGAAGGTGCGCGATCTAGCAGATACCACAAAGATTAGAACTGAGCGCACAAGTCATATTTTGGGCAATATTCTGCATATGAAAAAGTTATCCTGCGTGCCGCGCATACTCACTCCTAACCAAAAACTGGAACGCGAGAGCACTTCGAAAGAGTGTTTAGACTTGCTGATGCGGAATCGGGCGGACTTTTGGCGTCGATTGGTACCTGTTGAACACCAGAGAACAGAATAAGTGCCCGGCAATGGACTGCTTTGAAGCGGCCGAGGGAGACTCGATGGGTCAGAAAGGTTATGGCGTCGGTGTTCTGGGATTGTCATGGCATACTCTTCGTGGAATACCTCGAAAAAGGAAAAACCATCAACAGTGAGTATTACTGTGCATTATTGGAGCGATTGAAGGCGGAAATCGCTGCAAAACGGCCTCACATGAAGCGAAAAAAAAAATTGTTTTTGCAAGACACAATGCAGACCTTCCGGAAAATCAGTTTTCGGACGGGATCAAGAAGTTGGAAAATCGCTTGAATAAGTGTACCAAACTAAAAGGGGACTTTGTTGAAGAAAATAAAAAAACATTTAAAAATTTTTTTTTTTTTTCATTCCCAAGGAGGTTACTTTTCACCCCATCTAGTATTGTCTTTGACAACTGATATCGAAGATTTTGGAAATTGGAGAAATGGAATGCAGCAAGAAACACTGGTGCTACAGCCTCTAAATTCGGGGAATCCTGGTTGCAAATCACCAGCAGTTATATCTTAGAAACAGCTACGGGAGGAACCGCTAAGATATATGGTGAAGTCCGCATAAAAACCCACCTTCTCTAACGTGTTTTTGGCGGCTGACATATGCGACGAGTGCATCGTTGGTAAAGACTTCATGAAAGAACATGGACTAGTAATCGACTTTGGGGCACAGGCCCTGGAATACTGAAACATGGTGATACCAATGATATACGAAAACGCCAAAACTTCCATCATCTGCCGAAATCAGGTTATAGAGCCTTTAATCGAAAAAGATTGTTTAGCAAAAGTGGAAGGTGACCCTGGTAGACACCGATTCTATTTAATGGAGTCAGAAATTAAGTGGAATCAAAGACATTCAGTGCGAAGATGAGAAATAATCTGTATCAACCACAACGAAAACGAGTGGTGCAATACTGGTCCCAATACTCCAGAGTATGAAAGTTAAGAACGAAGTCCCCAGCCTCTGTAATTTGGATAGAGGACAGCATATCCTGACGGAAAAACTAATCGGTGAGTGCCCTGATATATTCGCCACACATGACGGAAGATATGAACGTACGCAACTTGTTCTCTCTTATTTAGAACTCCATTAAGAACGACTCTTGGAATACAAGAAATATCTGGCGAAATTTGGTCATCATTGAACAGCATGGACTACCGTTAGCGATGCGAAGCGCAATTAGGTATCTTGGTATCTGGTTTGATTAGTATTCATATTTTGATAAACATATGGATGTTTGTCTAACTGGGGCCAAGAAGAATTTAGCTTTAATAAGAAGACTCTTTCAAAGCAATCAACTTGATTCCAGGGTGAAAGTCATATGCTCCGTAATCCAATAAGACCAATCATCGCTTATGGTTATCCGGTGTGGGCAAGCGGCGCCGTCTTACATGGAAATGATTTGTTTGTTTGAGAGACGGTGTCTTAGAGCCTGTCGCCGAGTCTGAGTACATATTGTAATATATTTTCCTTTACATGAGAGGAAGACAAAATGGGATTGACAATTTCCTAATTAAGGTGATTCGAATACACGTCGCAAGAGCAGTGACGAGCAATAATCTTTGATCATTATTCCGCCCGAGGCATTTTCCCATATTGACGCTAAAGTATTAGTACAAAGTAGAAATGGTATAGCTCTATTATACCACCAAGGAGCGGGGGAAAACCGACTCATCTACGACGGGTACGTCGCCGGTGCTCAGGAGCTCTTCCGTTTTAACTCTGCAATTGCGGACAGATGGACAATTGCGAATCGATGCCGAAAAGCAGTACACCGAATAGTGGTGGCTTTAGGAAGGGAAGTGAGATGATAAACTCTCCTAGACGTGTTACTTGTGTAACTTCCCTAAAGTATAAGTTAGATTAGGACGTTTTTGTTTAAAGGCCGGGCTCATTATCATGAATCCCAAATTCCTGAAATTCAAGCACATAGTCTCAGTGAGCTCTGGTTTCAACAAGACGGCGCTACAAGCCATACAGGGCGTGAAATTAAGGACTTGTTGAGAAATCATTTTGGTAAGCACTTAATTTCACGTTTTGCTACGGTAAATTGGCCGCCTAGATCGTGCGATATCACACCTTTGGACTATTTTCTCTGGGGATATGTAAATTCTCAGGTCGTCAGGAATAAGTCAGCTACGATTGATGCTTTGAAAGCCAACATTACTCGTGTTTTCCGCGAGATACCAGTCGCTATGCCCGAATGGACCACCTCAACGGCAACGACTACGGCCAATATTTATATGATATGATTTTCAAAAATTAAATGCCATGAATTGTTCTTTTAACCAATAATAAAAATGTTAAGTTTACTTTCAAATTTATATATTTTATTTTACATTATAAATCAAACCTCACGATGAATCATCCTTAAAATTGGAAAAAGATAAAACATCTAAGTTTTTTTTGGAAGAATTTTTCGTGGAGAATCATAGATAAAGATATGTCCTAAGATAGATTTCGGGTCGAAAGACATCAATCGTAGTAATATCGTTAAGAGGCCGTAGGCTAAATTCAGAAACCCTCGCTGTCAAATTAGATTTAAGCATTTTGGTCTTGTATGTAAGAGAACATATAGAATTTATGTGAATTAAAGGGAATTAAAAAAAAAAACTAAGGATACGGTTGCTTCAAGGATTATGCCAAGAAATGTTATAGAAATTATCCGTCTTTCTACTCCTGCTGTAGGCATATGTACATATGTACACATATCGGAGTATGTGGAACACACATCTATTTGTGACTTCGTATCTTACAAAATTTCAATTTCAAAATATTACGTCGTTGTAAAGCATATGCGTTGCCAAAAACTGATCAAATTCATATACATATGTGAATCTTTACCGATCGAATCAAGGTTACGATTTATCGAAAGCCAATTACCCAAAACTTACCGAAGAAATGATTCAAATATATGTACATATATCTTATCTTGGATTCATTTTCAAATAAGACAATTATATGCACGTAGCTATGTACTAGAACACGATCGATATAAATAGCTTCCAAAAACTCTTGCCAAAGCCAGTCAGTGATTTAAAATGGTCGGTCCAATTTTGTTTGCTATATTCCTTATAACTTCTGTATCAGGAGCTGCACTTAATGAACCTATAACACTTCAAAATCTCATAAGGCCCTTCAGCAACTTTGATACACAAATTATCGTACTAGACGATGCTTCCAAGACACAAGAAGTCCTCGGAGAAGGTATTGAATTAATTCCTCATAATAGTGTCCAACGTGGGGAGAGAGCAAACTGGGTTCTACGTTATACGGTAGGAATTCCATCAGGAAGTAAGTTTTCATAAATCACGATAGATGGCACTGAATATAAAATATAACTTACATAATTTGTATTTTTCTTTAAGTTGTACTCGCCACAAAAATCGATGGATATTATTGGGGTTGGCCCCAAGATGTGTCTTATACACTTGAGTACCCGGGTGCTAGAATAGGAGATATAATTTCATGTGTAGACATTTTTGTGACACAAAGTTCACAGCATGGAGGAGCTTACATCCTATCCGGTGGAATTGGCCAAAATAACATTAAAGTTCTTATCTGGGCGTTCGATACTATTTATGCAATCTATAATGCTACTGCTTATGGTAGTTTATAATTTGTGATTATACCTTTTTTTTATGGTGCAAGTTTTTAAAAATAAAATAATAATCCAAAAAGAAGCATATTAAACCCAAATTTCTTTCATTTTTTTGGCTTTCTATGGAGGTGAAACAAAAGGTACAAAACAGATGGTACTCGCAATAGCGAAAAATTTTCTTCTTGATTGTGACTGTGACTAGGGCACGGATACTAAAGGTATACTAAAAAATCCACCCACCTATTGAGGAGCTGACTCAGAAGTTGCTGGATCACTTGATGGCAGATTGGGCTGAAACTAATGCCCTTTACAGCGCGTTACAGTTGAACACAATCAGAGTACCAGGGCTTGGTCAGAGTTTTTCTTGGGAAAACGAAAAGATGAAGGTAGAGAGAAAGCACATTCTGAAGATCTACCACCTAGATGAAGATGAAAAGAAAATGTGGGAAAAATGCGCTGTGCAAAGGAACGCAAGTACTATCAAAGGCGCAACTGCTGAAAGTCTCACTCCCACAGCGGCGACGAAGAAAAAAAAACAGGTCCGTGGAATTGACACCCACTAAAACCGACCAACTTGTCGGATTTGAAACTGCGCCCTCTTCTTCTGTCCTAAAAAGGCCAGGCTCCCGTCTTCGATTGCTAAATTCCAGCCCTATCTCGATCAACTGTGAGAGCTAGTCAAAGCAGAGGATGTTTGCATTCGAGCACAGTGCTATGGAAAACCGAACACTTAGGGAAAGGTACTCCACGGAGCGAAAAGCTGGACCCAAACCCTCAAAACTATAACATTCGAGCTTTTCAGGCCACCGAAATTCGGTTGTGGTGACGGATAAGGCCATTAAACATGTTGTTGCTTTCTTTGATGGCTTCAAGTCGTCTGGCACCGATGACATATACTCAGTTTTCCCCTTTTTTTTAATTACTTACTTCTATATTAAAAACTATACAAGTAAGACTTACAACTAGTCTTTAATAGAACATTAATTAAGGTCAATAAAATAATAAGGACATTAGTGGATAAAAATTATAAATTAAAAAACCACACCGTTGAGAACAACAAGAAACTTATGTTGGGAGTGGAAGTCAGGTTTGCAGCAATCATTGGCGGCGTATAAGGCAAAAATAAGGCCTTAACAAGCTTAGGTTTCATACCTATTGGAGTAAAATTCGATGAGGGCCGAAATCTACGCGGTCCAGCATAGATACGCCCTACCATGTAGTTCGTATCATCAATAGCTGAGAGTGAACTAAAAGGTGACCAGATTAGAACGATAGGAAAAAAAAATTAAAAAAAAACAACAACGGCATGAGATTTAAAATCAATTCTGGTTTTATTTTGGAGCTATCTTCATGCCATTATACCATATGTGGAATTTGTAGTGCTTCAAGTGACTCGGTCCTATATGTGGCACTGGTCTGGGTAATGCGCAAATCGAACGAAACAATTTCCGGAATACTAACGAAAATAAGAAGCAGAGATCCTGTAGTGCTTCAAGCGGTCGGTCCAATTTTTGATGAATCGGTCCTGTATGTGGCACTGGTCTGGGTAATGCGCAAATCGAACGAAACAATTTCCGGAATACTTACGAAAATAAGAAGCAGAGATCCTGTAGTGTTTCAAGCGGTCGGTCCAATTTTTGATGACTCGGTCCTATATGTGGCACTGGTCCGGGTAATGCGCAAATCGAACGAAACAATTTCCGGAATACTAACGAAAAAAAGAAGCAGAGATCCTGTAGTGCTTCAAGCGGTCGGTCCAATTTTTGATGAATCGGTCCTATATCTGGCACTGGTCCGGGTAATGGGCAAATCGAACGAAACAATTTCCGGAATACTTACGAAAATAAGAAGCAGAGATCCTGTAGTGTTTCAAGCGGTCGGTCCAATTTTTGATGACTCGGTCCTATATGTGGCACTGGTCCGGGTAATGCGCAAATCCAACGAAACAATTTCCGGAATACTAACGAAAATAAGAAGCAGAGATCTCTGTACCGTACCGACCACCAACGCGTGCACACGTCATCCTGCACTCGTATTTCTCCGTCCTGTACACAAAAAAAAAAAAAACAACGCGCAGAGTTTAAAAAAAACCCGAAACCACCGCGCGCGTGTGAAAAAAAATACAGTGCACAGTGCATTAAGAAATTATCACACAGTGTGGCAATCCTACACCTCTCCCGCTACTGGCCTTAGTACTGTTGCTTGCACTCGGTCACTGCCGTTACTGTAACAACTGATGGATAGCGGGTTGTGTGTGAAGATTTTGTTGGTGCACTGTTTCATATTGTTGTAAGGGCATAACACCTACAGCAATTTGATTCGGAAAACCACCGTCAGAATTTTCACTTCGCAGCCTTGCTTAGTATCGGCGGTGTTTGTGTTTACTGTGTTTATTTTTAATTATGACTAGGGAATTCAGGATGGACGTAGCCAATATACTCGGGCTAAAAAGTAATCACTTTTCTGCGTACGTCCAGGTCTGTAAGTACCGACCAGCTGTTTTGGCACTTAGTGAAACACAGGTAGATCCCCGCCCACACCTCTCAGATCACTCTGATCTGAACCTACCTGGCTACGAACTAGTGCCACTATTCTTTCCCCATCGCGATCTCGCCATTTATTTGCGTAGTGATGTAGCTTACCAAATTCCACCACAATGTAGTCCCTGTTCCAATCCGGAATTCAATTTCATGTGGTTAAAATTCCATCTCCGTAAGCAAATTATCCACTACTGCTTTATCTACAGAAGCCCCAAACTGGACAGCAACTCGACCTTCCACGAGTTTGATGCGCTATCTGACTCCATTCAAAGAATTGTATCCCAGTATCCCCATACTGAAATCGTGATTACGGGCGATTCCAATATACACAATTCTGGTTGGCTTCGACATTTTGGACAGACAACACCCGAAGGACGGTGTGTTGAGAATTTCGCTGCGGAAAATAACTTAACCCAGCTTGTAAAGGAGCCAACACAATTCTCGTACACCCACCACACAGTTAGAGAAAAGATTCCTAAAAGAACAGTATGGCAATACGAGAAAGCCAATTGGAGCGAACTTAACAACTTCTTTAGGAATTTTAACTGGTCTTTATGTTTCCTCTACAATGACGTGGATGCCGCTGCTGACATGATCACAGAAACTATTCTCTTTGGAATGAGATGCTTTATCCCTGTTCGGATAAAGAGTATCAAACCAAAAGAAAAGGCATGGTACGACTCGAGCTGTAAAGAGGCTGTCAGATTTAGAGAATTGTTTTTTCGGTCCTACAAGACCAACCCGACAGAGGAAAACCGAAAAAAGTTTAAACGAGCCAGAAATGACTGCAACGTCTTTCCAATACGACCAAAACCTGAGGCAAAAAATACTGCAATGTCCCAAAGGCAGTAAAAATTATTGGTCATTCGTCAAAAACATTAGAAATTCTGCCTCATTATCCATCCCAACGCTCATTTACAATGACATTCAAGCTGTCAGCTCTTTGGACAAGGCCAATCTGCTTGCTGCACACTTTGCGGCTAGCTCAACACTCCCAGATTGTGCTTTGTCCCCGCCTACACTTGAGTGCGTCGAATCTACAATGAGACGAATCCACTTTCGCACTCGTGTAGTAGCAAGAGTACTTAAAGATCTCAACATGCATAAATCCACTGGTCCAGATGGTATATCTCCCCTTCTTCTGAAGAGGTGTTCTTCCACGCTGGCAAAACCACTGCGTAAGCTTTTTCATCAATCCTACTCTTTAGGACTCTTTTCGAGCAGATGGAAAACAGCATTTGTCCAGCCCGTCCCTAAAAAAGCGAATCGTCAAAACCGATAAACTTTCCATTCTCGGTAAGTGTATCAGTAACAACTTACTTTGGAATGACCACATATTCGATGTCGCCCAAAAGTTTCCTCAAGCGATGTACCCCCTCTGATCTGGCCACAATATATAAGGCATTTATCCACTCAAAACTGGAGTACAATGCCCACATCTGGTCAGGTGCACCTGCTAGATAAGATTCAAAACCGTGCGATGAAACTAATTGGTGATACTAATATCAGTCAATCAATTGACACCCTCGAACACCGACGTAATGTCCCCTGTCTCACTTTGTTTTACCACCGGTGCTCCATTGAAATCGCCAGTAGCATTCCACCCATTCAAACTTTCAACCGTAACACCCGTCTCGCTATGAATTCTCATCATTATACCCTCAAGCCCATTTTCGGACCTACTCTAAAATATCGTGATTCTTTCCTAAGCCGTACAACTCGCTTATGGAATGCCCTGCCGACCTCCGTGTTTCCTGATCGTTATAACTTGTAAACATTTAAAAACAATGTACATCGGTACCTGTCTTCTCTTCCTCCCTAAATTTCCTTCGCCCGCGCTGTGTACGAACATTTTAAGGGTACAAAAACCCCTTGAGCGCGCGCCGATTATAAAAAAAAAAAAAAGAACCGTTGAATTCCGAAGAAACCGAAGTTATCGAACGTCGGTTTGTTTTCGAGGAAGAGGCGGAGACACTCGCTCCAAACGCCATCCGGTTGTTTCATCGAAACGCTGACATGAAAGCGTATAATCGAGCTGTCTTCGAAACCCCAGCAGCTGTATCTCTGGTCGCCGAAGACGAATATGGTATATCGGGCTTAAAACCGCCAAACAGATAGCTAGTGCCGGAGTTAAAATGTACAAAATGACCGTACAGGAAACCAGCGATCTGCCTTACAAGGTGGATCTTCTCAAAGACAAACCGTACATTATCACCACAAACGTGAACGTGACCGATAACCTCGTGAAAGAATCTATCGGAGATGCGACTCGAGTTCGAAGACAAGAGGATGGGCAGAGCAACTTCCGTACTAATTCCCGTATTTCCAAACGATGGATGCCCGTCTCCATGGTGACCTTCCGCCAGAGCTCACACAAATGCAAGCGGCAGCGATCACTATACACAAGTCCCAGGGCGGCACATATCCCGAGGACGTTTACCAATACAGTTTCGCACACGATCAAACACTGATCTACGTCGCGCTATCGTGCCTTGAATAGCTCGTAGGATTATACCTGACCACAGACAACGCGCCCGTTTTGCAATAAACAACCTTGGGCGCATGAACTTTTTGGACACGGGAAATGACGGAGTAATAAGAATCTGAGAACCGAATTCGCTCACCAGGTTTCACATAAACCTGGCTGAACGACAACCAGAGCGTAGAAATAGCCGGGTTCAAGCGCGGCAACCAACACAAACAGGTGGAAGTGCGGGCCGGAGGAGTCGCTATATACGAGCGCGAAGGATCGTCGACGAAAATCACTTGGCAGCAACTGATGAAGATTAAAGAAAGCGACTTTGTTAAAATCAGCCGACGGATGTTGGTGACCTATGATTGCATAGAGACAGAAGCCAACGGACAAAGTGTATTGGTGGTATCGCGCCAGGAATGACCACGAAGGACATTTGACCTTTCCTCTTTACAAATATGTTGATGTACACGCCAAGCATGGCCAAGATATAAAAAAAATTCGATAAGCGATACGGAGACGATCTCCACAATGTGCATCATATTCAACGGGGATTTCAACGTGGACAAACCTGAAAATAGAGAATTCATCGAATTCATGAAGGAATGGTTCAACATGACACCGAAGATCAACCCGCTCTGCCCTCCACCAGTAGTCACTCCGTCATTGATATCGTGTTTACGTGAAATATAGATGCCCTCTCGTGCTACAATTATATCTCCTATTTCAGTCACTACAGACCCATCCTGCCGAGGTATGAAGCGCGCGAAATAAAATTTGATAAGTTTTTTTTTTTTTTGCATATTCGACTTGACTTAGTGGCTAGGTAGTCGGCCACATACCATGACATTCTTTCGACAGAAAATAGCCAGATAAGAGCAGATCAGTAAACTGCCACCAACATTTTTTATTTTTTTTTTTTATCTAGAGTGAGATGAGAAGAGCCTTATGTTTCCGATTGTATATACAATATATCGAATATATGCCAGTCCCAATTTTTTACGAATTAAAAAAATGTCAACCTCGTTGGTATGTCCATAGGAGAACACAGTGCGGATTACCGGGCACCAAGGAAAGTTTAGCGTCCGCTTAACTGAGCTTTAAAATAAAGTTTTTCCTTCTTATTTCTACCACTGAACATCGTCGGAAAAACGTTGTGAAACTCTTAAATTTACATACTTAATATTAATATTTGCAAATGTTGTTTATACATTTTTATTTTTTAACTTACAAACAAAATTTCAAACACTTAAACGCAATCACAAAAGGAACTCAAAGGCTATTTCAAAAACATTGCTTCAACAAACATATTTATTCCTTATATCCATAGATATCGATTTGAAAATCAATTGACTTTGTATTGGTGGCTAAAATGGATATCGTTATCAATGCACTATCGATAGGGCCCGATATCAACACCTCGTACATAACGTCTACAGGTCGCAAAAGCACCTCTACATAGGTAATTTCAAAGAAATCATCTATCGGCCAATTCTCGGGATATAACAACGACAGATACTTGGTCTTCTCCTCTAGCCATTCGAAATGTCCTACCGATTGATAGATTTTTGAGTCCAAATTGTTGTCCTTTCGTTCGCCGTAGGTGTAGACAATTGATTCATTCCGACTAAGTGTAATAACTGACGGCCTCAGAGGAGCAATTGAAAGCTTTTTCGAATATCCCTCGGATAAGGTACTGACACAAAATGATAGAACTAAGATTAACCAGAGGTAAACTGACGACGACATGGTACCAATTAGAGGTTTAATCAAACTGAAACTCTTAAGAATTTATTAGAACGTACTCCTATCAGTAGATCACCTGATAAAAATCATTTTCAAGTGGTCATTGTTATTTTATTGTATAAAAATATTATTACAAGAATATGGTTTTCACCTTGTTCCCTAGTAGTTATAAAAACATACGTAATTGAATCCAAACACAAGATTCGGACAGTGGTGTTTAAAAATACGAAGAGGATTTATTCCATGGTGTAATTTTTAAACAATTTAATAGGAAAGGGCCTACCGCAGTTTCTTGTGGTAGGCCATCATATATTTGATCAAAGCAAAAAAGAAGGGGTTTCTGCAGATGTATATGAGCATTGATTAGCCTTTTCCTAGTTGGAAAACTTCTTCTTTGACTTTTCCACACCATTTGTATTTCAGTCTACCCCCTCTTCTTCTCATTTATTGGTGGTTCCCTTGCATAGCATTAGAAGTAATAGAGTTGTGCCCCCTCGAAAGGTATGCGCAATTCATTGCTTATACTATTGGAGTACGCACTGAGTGACATCAACTTGATAGCAATCTTTTATACTTATTTTACCTCCTCGCAGTAGCCACTGTATACCTGAGCCAGTAAAATTTTTTTCCTTAGCTTTTCTAAGCATAGACAAAAGAACATAAATAGGAAGTACCTACGCAAGATAAGTTTTCGTCATTGAATCAATAGTTACGTCAACAGTCAGCATCGCAGTTTTCCTATGTAAAGAGGAAGATCGCGATTTAGAAAGCGCACGCAAGTGAAAGTGATCGATCAGACTGGAGACGCTTGTTAGTTGAGGCTTATGTCCACCCCGGACCGGATGTGCCACCTTAAGTATTTTAATAAGTAAGATGGTGCATATCATTGCCAGAACGCTGTGAACTGTTAGTGGTCCCCCTGTAAATATTGAAATAAAAGTGACAAGCCAAGTGTATACGTTCAACAAGAAAAGACGCTTAATATCGACAAATTAGTCACAGACAACTGTAACCTTGAGTTAACTCGGGGTCTTATCTAACTTCTCTCTGCCTTTATCTCTAACAATGGCAACTCTACAGGTTGTTTAGCGACATCGATCTCTTCATAAAAGCATGCATTTATTCCCTGAGCTGGCTCCGACATTCACAGTCGGCCAAAGACCGCGGTAACTGAAGGGGTTTTTGTTTGGGATTCAAGCCTATCCCGGTCTCTAGCGCCACCTAAGTAAGTCAGTTAGATACGTTGATAGCACGTGCAATTTCAGTGTTTTTCTTAGGTCCGATACATACACATAAAATTGTAGCTTCGGGCCGCTTTAACAAAATAACAGATCAAACAAAGACGTTTGCTTATCTATACATTTAATAAAATGATAGACTTTCCTTGTCTATACATTAAAGATTTTTGCAAAAAAAAAGTACTGGAAGACTCGAGAAATAAGTAATAGAACGTAAAAAATAATATTTTTTGACATTTTTGTCTCTTTGTCGGTTCTTTTTCGACAGACAGAATCAAAACATTTTACTTACTTACTTAGTTATCCGGCCAGCGACCCTAAGAGGGCCTGAGCTAATGCTATCCTTCACCGTCCCGGTGAATACGTTACTTCTAGTTTACTAGACCAAGGATTCTGGCGTCTGCAATTACTTAATCTTCAAACTGAAGCTTCGGTCTTGCTTTTCTTCGTGAGCCAGATAGCTGGAATTCGACGCATTTTTGCCTTCCGGACTACATTCCGTGATTATATCTTATCCTCCATTCGCCTCTCTTGCAGACAAGACCAAATATTCGACTTAAATCTTATGTTCGCGGCGACTAATTGATGAACGCTCGCCGTGATATGACCTTGCCACAAAATTTCTCCTCCACAACTTTGAGTGTTGCGTCGCTTGTATGGCATGTAGCACCATCTTGTTGGAACCGCAGCCCAGATATGTCGATGTTGTTGAGCTCTGACCACATAAAGTCGGTTAACATGATTCTATACCTGAAACCATTGAATGTAACGGTGTCTTCTCCCTCATTTTGAAAGAAATAAGGTCCGATGAAGCCGCCATGCCATAAAACGCACCAAATAGTCAATCTTTGTGGATACATTGATACTTGGCTGAACACTTGTGGATTGTCGTCGCTCTAGTAATGGCAATTTTGCTTATTGGCATAGCTGCTGAGCCAAAAATGGGCTCCTTCCGAGAAGATGATTTTTCGGCCAAAAACCGGATCTTCGGCTGATATTTTCACCATCCAATAAGCGATGGATGTCCGGTAGTCCGGCTTCAATTCTTACGCTTTGACTCTCTGACGATGCCCAATTGGGCTGAATGGCGCCGAGTCGACATATCTGGTTCTTCTTAGATACTGGCCCCTACGGCTACTATGTTTTTTTCATTTCGCACCAATCTCTGTCTGGTCTATAACAGTGTACTCACGCTTAAACTTTTCCACGGTACGACGAAATGCCTGCACACTGAAGTCATGATGACGACAGTTCAGCAAGTGTAAAATGATGCAAGATAAAATGGCAAACCTTACTGAATATTTTGACAGCTGGATGTCATTGTTAACTTTGACAGCTGCTAAAACATAATAATTGAAAAAGCTATCATTGCTATCTGGTCACCCGTTACATACAGTACGAGGACCTTCTTCTTTACCGAACTGCGAAAGGTTGATGGTATCCTGTATCCCACTTACCAAGCGGTTTGCAATGCACATCATTTGTTTGATGGAGATCAACACTGGGACAACCCAACATCAGCGACTGTCCGCAAAGCTTGCAGCATTTGTTTGTAATTTTGTTGCTATTTTGTGGACTTTCGGATGCTGCACAGTTATGGCCAAAGTATCAAGAAAAATTATTAGAATTGTTCCAGAAATATGCAGCGATTAACAATGATAGCAAGCTCAACGATGGATTACATGAGAGTAACTTAAATCGATGCTTGCTGGATATCCAAGACATAGTTACATCTATGGGGGGAAATTCTTTGTCACAGTATGGCATCAGAGAGTACACAGCGAAAATAAATTATAATACATCGGAACTAGCTGAAATATTGCAGAATGATCTCACAAATTCGACGGAAGAACAGCGTAAAATATTCGAGCGAGTATGTCAAAGCGTTTCCGCTGATTTGGGGGAAATCCTGTTTTTAGATGCACCTGATGGTATGGGAAAAATATTTCGCACCAAAGCCCTCTTGGCCCAAATACTCAATCAATGCAAAATTGCCTTCGCTGTTGCCTCATCGGGCATAGCAGCTACATTGTTACTCGGAGGAAAAACGCCCATATAATGTTTAAAATACCAATTAACTTAGACAATACGGAAAACCCAGTTTGCAACATTTTTAAAAACAGCGACAAGGCAAGGGTTTTACGTAATTGCTACTTAGCAATATGGGATTAATGCACAATGGCAAACCGTTAAGAACTTTACGAGATATTAGGCAGACGTTACCAGTAATACATCGAGGAACGAGGACTGATGAAGTTAAGGCATGTCTTAAGAGCTCGAGTCTATGGCGTAACATTATATCAATGCATTTAGCAGTAAATATTTTGGCACACACATGAAGTAACCCCAATGCATCTCTAATCCAGTGGTGGAACATCAAGTGGCGATGGATGCATGGCTAAGAGTTTGCTTAGTCCCTAGTTTGCAAACTTAGGATACCAGACGGCCTCCGACTTAAAGATAGCCTTCCTGTGGTTAAACGGGTAGACCACGGGCGACAGATTATCATGCTCTCTCGTGTGACTCAAAATTAATGATTTCATTTCAAAAATAGAGAATAATGCATCTACAATTGCATCATCAGGAAGAACACCCTGTCTATGCCGACATGACATCTGCCCATCGGTCGAAGTCACGAAGCATCGCCTTCAAGATGGAAGACCTAGAAGAGAATTTGTCTCTACTTAATGACTCCGACTCAGAAACCAGTACCTTGTGCAACAGTATACAATCGGATGAACTACATCACGATGAAACAGACGTAACTAAGACCTCTGGCAAAATGGCTCACACTGAGTCCAAGTACGTCATTTTCATGCCAGCTGAACAGCGCAGATTCAAGCGTGTGCGTGGACAATGCGGGATCTGTGCAAAAGAAAATGTGATAGAAAAAGGTTCCGAGATGAAGCGAATGCGATCTGAGTACAACACCCTTCCTCAATCCGAAGCGAAACGAGTTTCCACTGGGAATACGATCATCGACAAACTGAGAGTCGTACCGGTCGATCTCGATCGTAAAGCTTTCACAAATGAGCAAATGGTTCAGATATAAGAGAGGATTATGGATATCAAGATCAAGCCACGTGATGAGGAAAAGAAGCCAGCGTATCGCGGTGCTACCTTCAAAGTTGGTTGGCTTTTAATCGTCTGCCTCAACCGCAGAGTGAATGAAGAACAACTTCGCTAAAGTTAAAGAGGAACGTGGATTAGAGATGATGTTTGTCGACGGGGGAAATCTTCTTAAACCACATGTCGTCAAAGGGTTCTTCTCACAAAGTACCAGAAAAGCTAGCGAAAGATTACTGGGAATTCTTGGAATGGAATGGAATTGGAATGCCCAAAAAAACAAAGAACTTAACATAAGAACGTGGAGAGTTCTCTAAAGATCGAACAATAGAGATAACGCTCACATTATATCTGCATTAAACGAAAGCGCTATGAAGCGGCTGGTAAAGCTAAAGAGTTTGGTCACTGTTTTGGTCAGACCAATCTCATCCTCAAAAACTCGGACAGGACGGTCAACTAGAGCTCCACATTAGTGAACCTAAACATAACGAGTATGCCCTCAGAAGAAGTTATCGTAAACGTGAATAGCATCCCACCGTAGCGCCAGCGACACCGCAAGCACTGTAGTTCCAGAAAGCGAAATAGCTGCTCCTGCAAAAACCACAAAACAGCACGACACTATGGTCAAAACTGGTAACTTCACCAACCACAACCGATTAAGGTCAAATCGGAAAGCGAATCGAGTAGGTGACCAAACAACTAGAGGACATATTAACGGTCCGAGAGGTAGCAGAGATGGTCAACAGCATGCCGTAGAACGTAGAGCTGTCAACAAACTCTACAGAACACGGAACCTTGATTATGCACCAAAGAAATACCATCCTCTCTGAGCGTGCTGTAGGCAAACCTGCACCGAACTATGGGTGCCTCGGATACTTTTAGCCAGCGACATGCTAAAGAGCATATCGCTACTGAACTTATACAAGATCCATGGGCAAATCATGGCAAGATTTTTGGTTTAAAAAACAAAACCAGAGATATCATTTCTGACAAAGGTCTTTTTAGACCGAGCGCAGCTCTCTTTATTACGAAAAATATATTACCCCTCCTGTGGTCTTTGGTCATAGATGAATTGCGTAACAAATGAAGGAATTTAGGCTACAACACAATTGGTTATTGCGATGACCTAGTCATAGATCTGCTTAACAATCAATCAGGCTACAACACAATTGGTTATTCCGATGACCTAATCATCATCATTAGAAGCAGAAGTTTCTAGGAAACTAAAAATAAAGTCTCGCAAAAGTCCGCCATTTAAAAGCTCAATAGAGTACAGCGTCTTGCATGTCTTGGCATTTCCGGGACCTTTTGGACCTTCCCAATAGTTGCGATAAAAGCAATAATAGGACTAACGTCCGTACACCTATATATAAGCAAAGTGACATTACGCAGCACGGCAAGTCTGATAAAAATCTGAGCGGTAACAGACCGTATTCAAAATATAAGGTGATTCATCTTGAGGTTTGATTTTCAAACGGCTTTTTTTGACAAACCACGCCTGACTCCTATCAAACTGCTTTGACATTTTTGTTCAGTATCGTTTCGCAAGTCATCATGGAAAAACTCACACTACAACAAAATCTCCAAATTGTTCAGCTGTGAGAAGTGTTTTTCGTGCGATTCGAGGAACTTACGGTGTGCATAATCGACCTACTGCAACTACTATTGCCAATATCATTCGCAAATTTGAGTCCCAGTTTACATTAGTGGATAATACTCGACCGGAGATTCTCAGCAAAGAAGCATGGGTTAAAAATAACCTAGCTATAGGTAAAGGTCCCATTATACTCATATTTCAGGCAGGACTCAACACCAGTTAAGTATGCGCCAATCATATTTACAACTCTGGTATCAAAGGCGCAAACATCTATATATTCACGGACTCCAAATCAGTCATGGTTGGCTGCCTCAAAATCATCCAAAAACTAAGCTCTAGGAACAAAACTGTGGTGGGTTCCTGGTCATAAGTGCATTAATAGGAATAAAACTGGCCATATAGTGCTCAGAAACTCCATTTATTTGACCTGAACCCTTCTGTTGTAAATCAGTAGTCACAGCAGGAAACCACAGTTTAAGAGATCACCTCAACAAAATGAGGTCTAGAAGAAGACGAAACAGTTGGACACATCTTATGAGAACGTCCAGCATTCAACGAAATTAAACGAAAGATTTTCTTCGGCGAACAATTCGGCTCCAACGAACTTCATTCCGAAGGTACATAGAAAACCTACTTGCCTAACTGCAGTACTTTGCAATTGGCGAGTCTGAAAATTTATAAAAAATAAATAAATAACATTCCCAATCAACAAACACCAAAACAATGGTGTGAATTGGCATACTAGCAAACAAACAAAGTCATGTTGCGTTTCATAATAACAGGCTGAGATAGATCTAAGTCCACACGGACAAAGTCGCGTGCACAGCTATAAATAACTTTCGTTTACTATGGCATGTTCAGATACAGCACACTTAAGACATCACTTAGAATGGTGAATTCCAGCAGCTGGCTTATCACAATTTGCACAAAATGGCCCACTTTCAGAACTAAAAAACGCTTGTACGAAACCACAAACCAAGCTTTATTGATAAGTTCAACTTGTGGTCGGTTTCGTTCCTACTGAATCATATTTCTCACGTAAATCCCCAACGCCAAGTCAGAATGACTTCTCTTATTGATAAGCATTCGCCATGAAAGGGTAACCTATAGTTCTCCTAACCAGTTGAGGGGGTGATTCTACGTTCAATTTTGAAAACAAAAATTCTTAGAACGTGACCAATTGTGACTCATTGACATAGCTCTGAGGAAATTTAATAAATTTATCGCGATTTCAGGGGATTTTTAGCACGGAAAGTGCGGGGAAGTCGCCCCATTATCATGGCGTTATTAGATAAAAAAAATATCTGAGATAACCACTAATTACGATTTGTTTGGGTAGGTTAGTAAATCTACTGATTTTTGTTTGTTGATAAGCTCGCCGACCCGCAAAGTTGGCTTACCATAGTAAACAATCTAAAAGCTGGGAATTTGATTTTCTGTTGTTTTTTCTTTTTTTTATATTGAACTGTCTAACAAACCAGTTGGACGACTAATGAGTTTTAAATATTTTGATGGTGTTTCTGGAAAGCTTTTATTCTAAAAATAACTAAAGCAACTATATACTTTCGGTTTTCTTCAATACGTGAAACATTTTGTTTATTTAACAAATGAACTTCAGAAGTGTAGAAGGTCTCTCCTTAAGACGCCGTCTTTTTTAATTTCAGCCGTATCTGATAGGTACATGGCTTTAAAATTTCCACACTTATCCTTCTAACAACCAGATAGATGTAAATTTAAACGACCTTGTAGGTTTTGTTTTTGGCGCTTTCTGTTTTCTTCCAGCCCCGATGGCTTTTTGGCTATTGTAGTACTAAAGAAATGTATAGGGTTTTCTAATAACGACTTGACAACTTTTTTTTTTTTTAAATAAAAGGCAAACCATTTGAGATATTTCTCAAACGAGGCGGCCAATCGACTGGCCCATGTCTTGAGATAACACGCTCACCATACTTACTCTTCAATAAATCGGTTGTAGCGTGTGCGTGTGGCACCATCCTGTTGAAACCAAATGTCGTCCAAGTCCATATCTTCCAATTCGGACCAAAAATAATCGGTGATCATGGCGCGATAACGCTGACCAATCACAGTAACGTGACGATCGTTATAGTCGACAAAAAAAATATGGCCCAATAACCAGCATGCAAACCGCACCAAACAGTTATTTTTTATGGATGAAGTGGCGACTCATGAAGCACATGTGAGTTTTCACCCGACCAATGACGCATATTTTGCTTATTGACGAACCCATTGAGCCAAAAAGGAGCTTCGTCACTGTAGATGATTTTGCGATGAAATTCATCATCTTGGCGCATCTTCTCCAGAACGTACATCGCTTCAAATGGTTCATTGGCTTCAATTCTTGAGTCAGCTTGATCTTGTATGGGTGTAAACCAAGATCCTTACGCAAAATACGCCATAATGTGGTCTGAGCGATGCCCAATTCTCGAGAACGCCGTGGAATTGACTGATTTGGATCGTTTGCTACGGACGTCTGAATGGCAGCGATATTTTCGACACTTCGACCAACCCGTTGTCTCACTGACACGGCAACATCACACAACGAATATGTAGACTCAAATTTTTGCACTAAACTTGTTATTGCCTGTCTACTAGGGCGAGAATTACGACCGAAAATTGGAGTTAAAGTTGAAGTCACCGACTCCGAATATCTGTAGAAAATTTTTATAATTTGCATGCCAAAATGTTGAGTTTACTGAATAAATTGACAGTGACAGTTTGATGATTTGTGAAAGAGTGCGTTCACAAATTAAATTCAAAGTTGTCAAGTCCCTATTGGAAAACCCTATATAACTCATTTTGGTTATCCACTTGTTGCCCCCTTTCGACTGTCTTTTTAAACTGGAACTTTTCTTTTCCCGTTGGAAAAATCTTATACCATCCCTATCCAGAATAAGAGGAACTAACGCCGAACTCAATAACTGTGTTATGGGCCCATAGCAAACAAAATCTTTCGAGCGTAATGTCAACATGTGCCAAACGATTACCTATTGCAACAAATATCTGCCATCCGATCAAAGGATTACTTTATATGCGATACGCTTTTTCCGAGTTCTAGGTAACGAGTAACCAGATACATAGCAATAATAGTTATTCCAATTACTATGTTTCAGCAGCTGTCAAAGTTACCAATGACATCTAACTGTCAAAATATTTAGTAAGGTTTGCCATTTCATCATGCATCGTTTTACGTTTGTTGAACGTGCGGAAATTATTAAAAAATATTATCGACATTCCGTCTCAGTTGTAAATACGTAGTGAGGTCGGAGAAATTATTGCTTCAGCGTGAGTACATTTTTTTGGATCTTAAGGAACTAACCAGACAGAGATTGATGCGAAATGAAGAAAACATTGCTGACGTAGCAGCTAGTATCGAAGAAGACCCAGACTGTCGATTCGGAGTCAATCAGCTGAATTGGGTATCGCCATTGAGTCAACCCGACTTATTTTGTGTTTAAATTTGGGCCTACGTCTGTATAAAATTGTGCTGATGCTATGAGTTTTAGGGATTTTGGACAAAAAATAATCTTCTTGGACGAGTCCCATTTTTGGCTCGGCGGATATGTCAACAAGCAAAATAACCATTATTGGAGCGAACACAATCCACAAGTGTTCGGTCAGGTATCAATGCAACCCCAAAGATTAACAAATTGTTACGGTTTATGGCATGGCGGCATCATCGGACCTTACTTCTTTCGAAATGAGGAAGGAGACACCATTACTATCAATAATCTCAGGTATAGGGATGTAATCCGATTTTCTGTTGTCGGAGCTCGACAACATCGTTATATCTGGGTTGCAGTTCCAACAAGATAAAGCTACATTCCATACAAACGACCCAACGCTCAAAGTTGTGAAGGACAAATTTGGTGACTGGGTCATTGCATGGCGTACATCAATCAAATCATGCGATTTGACACCACTCGATTACCTTGTCTAGCGCTACGTCAAACCTTTAGTCTACGCTAACAAGCCAACCACTTTGGGAGAGCTCGAGGCCAACATTCGATACGCTATTTCCGAAATAACGCAGCACATATTGGACCGAGTCATCAAAAATGGGACCTACAACTTGAAGCACTGCCAGCGAAGCCAAGGCGGCCATTTAAATGATGTGCTATTCCACACATATTCCACGAAAGGGCTAAGGATGTCTTCATCCACCTTCGCTATGCGTCTGCACCATAAAGCAGGACAGGGATGACGATGGTCTTATACCATATATGGTAGAGTCATTTTAATGGCTCTTGGCCAGGCCAAGAAACAGCAATTGGCAATAGTAACTCTTCGTTTGACTTCTGACAAGATGTCATTATGACATAATAGCGGAACTGGGCTATACACAGTTTCTCACTAGCTCAAAGTTATAACATGTTTTTTTATGACGTACTGTCCGATACGTCGATATTGTTTGTCCCCTTTTGTTCACAGCATATACATAGTTTCGCCCTCATTGAGGATTAACCCCATTTTTTCTGCTTCTGACCCAATACTTGCGAACAGCTGGCTGAATTTTACTAATGATGTCAATGTTTTTGGATGTGGAAACCTTGCATAGGCAATGATTAGGAGTTACTTCGCGAGGAGTGCTAACATTTGCGTTACGTATGCGTTCTAGGCGTTTAAGATCGCTAAGAATTCTTATCGCTAACCGCAATTCGGTTTTCTTCACTGGGGATCATATGGCTAACTATATTTTCTACAGTAGGCAATTCTCCGAATTTATTCCGCAGTATCACTTATTAATTTTCGTAACGCGGACAGTGAAAAAACACGTGTTCTACGTTCTCTGAAATATTGTCGTATTCAGGACAATGTGGCATATTCTCGTCCTTCCATTGAAAGAGATTCTCACTAAAACAGCCATGACCTATTAGAAACTACGTAAAATAGAAGTTTGTATCGCCATGCTTCCGATCATTCCAGGTGCTGACCCTTGGTATCAGCTGATGCGTACATCTTCCTTTCTGCGATTCGTTCCATTGTTGTTGTCAGATTGCTTTGCTGTGGTTTCTCTCGCCTTTTCTTCTGTGGGTGCCGAACCGAACATTTGGTACTTGCCTGTTATATAGTCGTGTCAGTTCGTCAGCAAGGATGTCGATGAACGGCGAATAGGATACCATTCAAAAAGCGCTTCCGCCTCTTAACGCACAAAGTCTGGTGATCTTCACTAGCTCGTCCTTACAGACGCTGTTATTTGCGGACTTAAAATCGATAAGAGGGGTGCATTTCGATTTGAACTTCTACTAATTATTTCAGGATCTTTCGTAGTGCAAACATTTGGTATTTTGTGGATAACCGGGCCTGAGACCACACTGAAAGAAGCTAATCAGATCGGTGATAAATGGCTTCAGGCGTTCCCACAAGACATCAGATAAGATCTTATATGCGATGGTAAGGAACTAATGCCAATAAAATTGGTGTAGTTAAGAGAGTCCCTTTTTTGTAGATCGAACAAACGGTGCTGAATTCCCATTCTTCAGGCAAGCTTTTTCCCGACCAAAACTTTAAAATGAGTTAGCGCATGGTCTCAACCAAGTCATCTCCCACTACCTCCCTGTACTTAAGCTTGGATATTGCTTTGCATATCACTTTTATTTGAGCGGGTGGACGAACTTTTCGTCCAACATTCTACAGAAATGGATTTCCCATGTTCTCAGCAACGACTGTGACTCTACTACTACATAAGTATCCTCGTAAATCTCTACAGGCCCCTGTTGGTGGCTTCTTACCTTAACACGTTCTTTTTACATTTTTTTTTTGTGATACGTCCATACATAGCTTTTGAAGTAGCACCTGTGCATTTCCTCCATCACACGTGTCTCCTTTTGTTCTCCCTCTGGAGAAGCAGATGTTTTCCTCCATTTTCTGCTCGTAGAGCTCACAGGCCACTCTCGTTCTTCTATATAATGCCGCTTCGTAGGCGAATTATTTCACTAGCTTACTGTATTTCTCATGGTTTTTGTGGAGGTGATCGGATAAAACCCAATACATCAATGCCACTGCTGTTCATTACTTGACGTTGGTTGCATAGGACATATCTAGAGTTTGAGGGATACGCGATCGGTTAATACTCGGACGGTTTGCATAGCAGCTGTTCTTCTTTGTTTTGGTGTTTGAGATTTCCGAAAATATAATGGGTGATTCTTCGTAAGGTTTGATTTTCAATAGGCTTTTTTTTGATAGATCATGCCTGACCCCTTTCAAACTGCTTTGTTATTTTTGTTTAGTATCGCTTGGCAAATCATCATGAAAAGACGTGTGGATCTCGGCCTAGAAGTGTACCAAATTCAACTTGTGCAAGAATTGAAGCCATTCGACTTGGATTTGCGTCATATTTTCAGTGAATTGGCTCTGGGAAAACTCAATGAAAATCCGATGTTTTATCGTGAAATTTTTTTCGGAGATAAGGCCCATTTCTGGCTCAATGGATACGTTAATAAACAAAATTGCCGTATTTGGGCTGATGAACAACCCGAAGAGTACCAAGAGCTACCATTATATCCATTAAAAACAATGGTATGGTGTGGTTTATGGGCTGGTGGAATCATTGGTCCATATTTCTTCAAAAATGAAGTAAATCAGAATGTTACCGTCAATGGAAACCGTTATCGAGCCATGTTAATGGACTATGTGCTTCCTGAAATTCAAGCACATGGTCTCTGGTTTCAACAAGATGGCACTACGAGTCATGCAGCTTGTGAAACAATGTACTTGTTGAGAAATCATTTTAGTGAGCACTTAATTTCACATTTTGCTTCGGTAAATTAGCCGCCTAGATCGTGCGATATCACACCTTTGGACTATTTTCTCTGTGGATATGTAAAGTCTCAGGTCTTCAGGATTAAGCCAGTTACGATTGCCGCTTTGGAAGCCAACATTACTCGTGTTATCCGCTAGATACCAGTCGCCTTACTCGAACGAGGCGGCCAAAATTGGACCTTCCGAATAGACCACCTCAGACGTAGTCGTGGCCAACATTTACATGATGTCATTTTGAAAAAGTAAATGCCATGAATTGTTCTTTTAAAAAATAATAAAACTTTCAAGTTTACTTTTAAATTTATGTATTTTATTTTATATTATATATCAAACCTTACGATGAATCACCCTATATATAGTTTGCCGCTCGAAAAGTTTGGACACCTATAATACTCGAAGAGCATCTAGCGTCAATAACAACATGATCTTTTGATTTGATAGTTTGATGACCAGGTCACCGCCATATCTTTTTGTGGATATTAATGTGAGACAATCATGTTCCTGCTATAGGGAAGCTATAATATTCTCATTACGTCGTACTTCGGACATTGCTCGTTAGTTTTGTTGAGGAGCTAGTGAAAAAAATCGTTGGTACCATCATCTTTTTCCTCTCCGGAGGCGTGAGAGCAAATCGAGCTAATTCTGACAAATATAGAGCCTTGATGGAAACTGTTTAGTTTGTTACTTATCTGCCACAATCGCTATAGTTAATGTCTCAGTTTTTAATCTGGACGGACAGGCCTTTTATAACCACTTAGCCGAAAATGACCGGATATTCCAGAATCATTAATCCATTCCGGGATGTATGGTAAGAGCTGCCGTTGACCCATTTAGGGTTCATCGGGCAACTTCTTTTTTTCTGCACCCTGACTAGTCCTGAAAATCCTTACTGACCTCACCTCCAAATACTTTGAATTTGCCACGCTGACTGTTGAAGCCACCATTGATTAAATATTATGAATTCATCCAGCGTCGGTTCTTCTTCTGAGAGTCAGTCGTTCCTGACATTCGCATTTATAAGTTTGAAAGTCACATCCACTTTGACAAGAACAGTACCCTGCTGCTATGATGTGTAGTCATAGTTGAAGCAATAGAAATCGCCAAGTTGCCGCCACTCGGTTTCTACTCATTGCATTGTCGATCGATTTTGAAAGCCCAATTCTCAACATCTGTTTAAAAGGAGTCATGGAGTCATAACCACCAATGAATTTGCGATTACGATGTCGCACATACATATAGATTCAGTGTAGAGCGCCTCAAATGGAGAGAAAACTTCGCAAAATTTTGTAACAAATAAATGCCGCTCAAACTCAAGTGAACAAGAAGCAGAAAGGCTGAAAAATTCAGCCGACAGTGTTTGGTGGTCTTCAAAAGATATTCGCAAGAGTTTTTGCGTCGTATCGCCACCATTGATGAAGCCCTGATCCATTAGATTACTCTAGAGACCAAGCGATCAGGCTGTTGGAATAGTCATGGCTATAATTTTTTGGGTTTCGAAGTGAATAATCCCAATGGATTTATTGAAGAAAGGAAGCACGATTACATGGCAGCACTACACTGAATTGACAGAGACATGGCCCGATTTGGCAAAGAAGAAACAAGTACTGGTCTACCACGACAACGCAACAGCTCACTCATTCACTCATTGCATGAACTATAATACGATCTTCCGCCTCATCTACCGTACACGCATGACCTGACTCCTTGCTACTTTCTTTTTTATGTAGCTTTAACTTACAACCACTTATATAATAGAAGTGACAGAAAACATTTTGTCCCTACTATTTGCTATCGCCACTAACAAAAAAAAAAAAAAAAAACAATCCAACTGTGCAATCGGCAAACATCAAGATACTAATCGCACACATCAGATCTTGCAAGCGAACAGCGGTGCCTGCAAGATTAAAAATCCAACACCAACAGCTCTATATATATTGTATAAGTAAATTAAATTTTATTTCTATTTAATCACAATACAGATTTGGATTTTACAATCCATAAATACTGGCAGTGTATCCAAACCACATGGTATTCTTTGCCATGACAACGGTTGTCAGCGACCTTTGTCCAATTCCGCCAGATATTACATGTGCACTTCCATCATTCGAACTTTGATTGACGACAATTTCGACATAAGTAACAACTGCTCCTGCTCCACTCGTCGGGTATCTTAAAGTCAAGGTAACATCCTGAGCGACTGGCCATTTCTTACCACCCGAACTGTGACCCACTAACCGATCATCTGAAAGAAGTTTTACTCATGCATCACTCGATGTTTAAATCTAGAATTTCGTAAACTTACGCAATTTACGTTGACCAAGTGTATAACGAATGACATTCTTGACATTCTTAGCCGGCACTGCTGTCAGCTGGCTAGTAGAAAAGAGTTCCATTGGTTTAGGAGCATCTGTAACTTCGTTCGAAACCTGTCCTCCAAAAGTGTTTTGCCAATCAGATGAATCTGAGATCTCTTCAATTGTATTATGCCATCCGGTGAAATTTTCGACTTTGAAATTTAATTCGCCTTCGAGGTTAGGATTAGCATCGACTACCACTAGAAATCCAGAATTATCTCTTTCAGTTGCTGGAGATGATGTCACAAAAGCGGCGACGGTTACCAGCAACAGCACAACACAACATTCACTAGAGAGCGACATTTTTGCTATACGAAAGTTAGTTCTGCACTGACAAGATGAGGCTGAGTGGTTCTGTTTAAATACTGCTGGTGCAGTTCCAACGTTACAATATAGCATACAAATTTGTTTTGCGATAAACTTCTTTTAATTCCAATGTTCTAAGAAAACAACTAGCTGGTAAAATCCCTTACAAAACTGATAACTGGGAACGCGAGTACGAGTATGTTGATTCATGTAGCACACAAATAAATTTGTTATTTGTAGAGCTCATCAAATTTTGCAGAGATATCGAACGAAATTCAACGAAAAAATTAGGGTGTGTTTTTTTTTTTTTTTTTTAAATAATCAATGCACTTTTATTGTATTATAACTTTCTGTTCACAGATAATAAACTTGCGATAACCAACCTTTATGTCGATTTAAATGAACCTATGTAGGACTAAGCAAATGCATAAGGATGTCGTTCTTCAGAAATGATGTTGAAGTCGTTTATTTGTAGCAACAGTCGGGCCAGAATTTTTGATAGACCTCGAGTAGGGGTTAGTACTATTCCTGTTCTTTAACACCCGTTCTCCGATTAGAGAGAGAGAAAAAAAATGTTCCATTGACCACTTAAACACACTGTCAAGAGTTTTAATTTAAAAGACCCTGGTCAACCCCGGTCAGTCTGATCGAGCAGTTTATACATCGGCGAATTCGCGATGTAGGAATCTACTTTGTATAGCTTGGATACGTATAATACGGTTTTCATAGTAAGGGGACTATACTCGAGAAGTGGGCTTACAAAGGTGATGTAAAGAAATTTTGTGACATAAGGGTCAGAGAACTCTTTGGACTATCGTGTAACTAAGAGGAGTTAGCTCCTCTAATTTAAGAATCAATGTGATTACGAAAATTGAGTTCAGTTTCACATATAAAGCCCAAGTCGTGCATTGCCTCATGTGTAAGTGCCTTTAAATATTTGGATCACCACTGCGTCAGGATTAACAGAGGTATATCTGATGTCAGTTGGAGCTGCGAGCTGTGCATCAATCCACGATCAGCCATTACCACTTTGAATGCCACTACTCCTCTGAGCAAAACGCAAAATATCATCTGCAAGTGCCATCATCACGAAAGCGTAAACAGGCACAGATCACAAAAGGTACGAAAAGGCTGCTGTACAGCCTTGTGTAGAATGTTCATTTACGACGACACAATTGGCTGTCCCCGTCGTGTAAGCAATATCTTCGTTCCAATTACAGAATGTTTAAGATACAACACCTAGTGACATCACCCCATCCACATATATAGTATATACGTTACGTACCACCAAATTGTGGAGCAGTATTCTATCCACAATTAATAACTGCCCATCAACATCTAGGTACAAGGCGGGGCAAAAGTGATGTCATAAGTGAATTGGCTGCCATTTTTATAGAAATAAAATAAAATTTTTTAAAGGTTTGTTGTGATAAACGTGAGATTTCAAAGAAAGAAGTCTGCCGCCGTCAGATCTTGCATTTCAAATCGCCAAAACGTGAAATGACATGGCCTAGAAATTGGCGATTCAAAATTTTCATCGTTACCCGAGCTGTGTGACCGGTTGCTCCATCTTGTTCAAAACCCGATTCAGCAACTTGCGGAAAAAAAAAACTCGTTTAACATCTGTATGTAGCGCTCACCAGTTACAGTTACTGTAGTTCCGTCGGCGTCCTTAAAAAATTTTTTTATTCACATAATCACATGAGTAGGAATGGGCTTCGTCGCACATTATAATTTTTAATATGAAATCATCCAACCACCGGGTTTAACAGAGCATGGGAGTAAGTTAACATCACTTGACAGTCAGCATGCGGCTATTGGTGAACGGGTTGCCATTTATAGAGTCTGTCACCAAAATTCGACGCAATGAACGTTTGCTGATACCAAATTGTGTGCATCGTTGTCTTGTCGATGTTTGTGGACTTTCTCAGACGTCCTTGGCCACGGCAATGATATTCTCGGTGGAACAATACGTTGCCGACCACTTCTTGCGACATCTCGAGTAGACCCAGTTTACACGAGACTCTTAACCAAATGTTTATTTTGTTCTCGCACATGATGCAGGACGGCGATGAGACGACATCGAGTACCCAGTCGACCGAGTCGAGTGCACTCGTAAATTCTCGTATGCGGTACAAAGAAAAAAAATTAAATAAACCGCGCAGCGTAAAAAAATAATATATTACGCAATGCGGGTATCCCACCTCTCCTGCTCCTGGTCGAAGTACCATCGCTGGCACTTGTATTTATCCTACGGGATACGGATAGCTACTGTTTCATATTGTTGTTAGAGCATAGCACCATTGGTATTTGTGCTTTTTATGTTTGTCTGTGAATATGAATAGAGAATTCGGGATGGACATAGCCAATATACGCAGGCTGAAATGTAATAATTTTTTTGGATAAGAAATTCGACCTTTAACGAGTTCGATGCGCTGTCTTACTGCATTCAAAGGATTGTATCCTTGTATCCTCATACTGAAATCAATATTACGGGCGATTTCAATATACATAATTCTGGATGGCATTCTTGACAGACAACACCCGAAGAACGGTGTGTTAATATCTGCGCTGCCTAAAACAACTTGACCCAGCTTGTACATGACCCCACGCGTATACCAGACGTTGTTAGTCATACCGCCATCACCCTATACTTGTTTTAAACTTCTTACCCAGATAAGTACACTGTTGATGTGATCTCCCCTCTAGGTTCGTCGGACCATTGTGTCACCACACAGAGAAAAGATTCCTAATAGAAACATATGGTAACACGAGAATGCCAATTGGAGCGGACTTAACAGCTTCTTGAAGAATTATAACTATAATCGTTATGTTTCCTCGATAACGACGTGGATGCCGCTGCTGATATGATCACAGACACCAATCTATTTGGAATGAGATCCTTCATTCAGAGTATCAACATTTTAGGTTTTCTCTCCCCCTACAGACATTGCACTTACATCATTTCTTTCCAAGGGCGTGGAGACGCTGGTAAGCCGTCAACTCATGAAATATCTCGTAACACGAAAATTTCTCAATGACAGGCAGTATGATCACAGGTCCATTGGTGATTTGATGGCATGTCACACCGAAAAGTAGATCCGAAGACTACATCAGTCTGGTGAAAGCAAAGTAGTTGACACATGATATTTCTAAGTCATTTGACAGAGCTTGGCATCAGACTCTTTTGTTGAAAATGCGTACATTGGGGATTGACAACTCTCTTCTTCAATGAATGTCATGTCTAAAAAGGGTATCAACCACCCCACTAACTGTTGGGTTAGAGCCATGCTCGTAAATCAGAAAATCTGTACATCTTCCGGTGAGACTGAAATCTCCGTCTTCGCCAACAAAAGTTGTCCACAAGAAGATGTTCTCTCACCGGTCTTGTGGTCACTAGCCATTGATAACCCACTATTAAAACTTAGTTATCTGGACTGTCAAACAATAGGATATGCCGACCACTTAGTCATAATAGTGAAGGGTAAAAACCCTAAAGACGTTTGCTATAAAATGCATATTGTTTCGAAGATAGTAAATGACTGGTGTGTTGGAGAAACTCTCAATCAACTCCAGCAAAGCAAAACTTGTTCCCTTCACTTGTAAAAGAAATCCGAGTCTTAACCAGATCTCACTTAACGGTATAGTTAGTACTCCAACGAGGTTAAATATCTTGGATTGGTCCTCAATAAAAATTATTTGGAATTCACCTATTGGTTCTATAACTTAATTCGGTATTTAGCGGTTTGCTAAGAGATGGCGTAACTGGTATTATTTCATTGAAACATGCGTTGAAAAGCTACTATCATTGTACGTCATTTCAGTATATGTCATTCATTTGAAGCGTAAACAACAATAATAATTTTTTTTTACTCAAATATGTCGAACTTTGTGCCTGAAAAAGTGTCTTTGCGAGGAGTTCTTCTTCATTACTTTAATATGAAGAAAACTGCTGCCGAAAGTCATCGTATCTTGGTGGAAGTTTATGGTGAACATGCGTTAGCTGAGCGAACGTGCCAAAAGTGGTTTGCACCTTTTAAAAGTGATGATTTAGGCTTGGAAGACGATGAACGTCCTGGGCAGCCAAAAAAGTTTGAAAATGATGAACTGGAAGCATAACTCTATGAAGATTGTTGCCAAACACAAGAAAAGCTCGCAGAATCCTTGGGTGTATCTCAAGCAGCCTATTCAAAACGCTTAAAAGCAGCTGGATATATTCAAAAGCGAGGACATTGGGTTCCACATGAACTCAAGCCGAGAGACGTCAAAAGGCGGTTTTGCATGTCCGAAATGCTACTGGAACGCCACAAAAGGAAGTAATTTTTGCATCGGATTGTTACTAGTGATGAAAAATGGATCCATTACGACAACCCCAGGCGCAAAAAATCATATGTGAAACCCGACCAACCAGCCAAATCAACGGCAAAGCCGAATATCCATGGCGCGAAGGTAATGCTTTGTATTTCGTGTGATCAGATGGGTGTGCTGTATTATGAGCTGCTAAAACTGGGTGAAACCTTCAATGGACAACGCTACCGAACACAATTAATCCATTTGAAGAGAGCAGTAGTCGAAAAACGAAAAACTGCAATACGGTTCACATCGGAGCAGAATATCAAAAACTGGCTTGATTTATTCTCGGCTGCCAAGCCGGCGCAGTTCTTTTGGAATGGGATCCACAAATTGCCAGAAAGATGGTAAAAAGTCATAGCTTCAGATGGGCAATACTTTGAATAATACTTTTGTTCATGTTTTTCTTAAATAAACGTTCAAATCTTGAAAAAAAAAAAATGAATTAAATTATATACAATACTTAAACCATGTGGGTTTGCTGTCGTATGTATGGTAAGACCCGGAGATTAACTCCAAAGACCACCCATCGGATAAACATATAAAGGAAACAAAAGAGACATCTGCCATACAAAGACTTGTATGTCTCGGAATCGCCCGTGGAATCCACACGTGTCACACAACAACTATAGAAGCCAAGCCGGAATGGGAGAGACCTTTGCATATGGCCTCACAAATACCATTACCACTGCGTACGACGCATCCATGTTTAGAAGAACAAACAGCAGCAAGGCATCACCAAAAAGTCAGACACAAGGTCTAGTGTTCAAGAAAGCGACCAGACCTCCAACAATTCCCTGACACTTTTAAACAACCAAGGCGCAATTTAAATAGAATTAACAAGGAGAGCAAAACTTCGGCTTTAAACGCCATTAACGCATGGGATTCCTCATACAGAATGATAGCGAACAAACTAAAGGGCTACAGAACTGCTCATAATAATGCGGAAATCCATGGTAGAAAATCTTTTGCCCCAAATGCGTCCTACTGTTAATGCCATAAGAGCTGCAGTTGATAACGCAAAACGGTGGAGTAGTAATGCTGGACGTTAAAAATGCCTATAGCTCGGTGAACTGGTTGTTCATTAGAAGCTTACTCGCCATGATGGATACCCCATATTACTTGCTGCCTACAGTGACGAGCTTTTTCAGCAACAGGAATTTGAGATATAATACAGTGAAGGTGAATAATACTACAAGGTAACTGCCAGAGTTCCGCAAGGATCAGTCTTAAAACCTTATTAGGAAACATTATGTACAGTCGAATCAAATAATCAAGCCCAAAGAAGCGGTTAAATATCTCGGAGAAATGCTGGACAACACATACTTGATTCAAAACACACGTGGATTATTTAACTAAGAAAGCATCGCAAATGCAGGGAGCTCTTTGGCGAATACTGCCTAACATTGGTGGACCTGGATATGCAAAACCGATTCTACTCTCCAGAGTTGTCACATTACTTCTTTTGTATGCCGCCTGAGTCTGAGCGCAGGCACTGATTACGACGGAGACCAAAAGGAGACTATCGTCAACATACAGGCTGCGCGAGCTACGGACAATCAGCGGTTTTCGAACTATATCAGACGAGGCCACCTTTGTTATAGCTGAATGGTTCCCTTCGAAATTTTCTCCAGATGAAATGTTGAGGATCTTTAACAGATGAGCCTTAAGTCAACACGATGCCAATAAAATCAAGAGGATCAAAATTGAAGAAAAGGCAGCGTCAATAGCTATGTGGCAAGCTCGCTGGGATAATACAACGAAAGACAGATACAAACTTATACCGACAATCCATGGCTGGGTAGAACATAAACATGAGAAACTTATGCAGTTCCTGCCTGGACACGGTGGTTATCGCAAGTATCTCTAGCGTTTTGGGCACGACAGCTCACCATCTTGCCCCGAATACCCAAATGAAGATGAAACTTTGGAGCAGGCAGTATTTTATTGCCCACGCTTCAGAAGCTGCAGAGACCTCAGAAGGAGGTGACACAACACGAATAGCTTGATTTGGTTACCAGCCCCGCGAAGTAAAACGTAAAAGCAGTCCCGCGGCGAGAGTGGTCGAAGTATGTAAGGTGTAATTTAGAAACGTATGTGTGTTTCTGGAAATCAGGCTAGCGAATCCAGGATACTAGTTTGTTATCTATGAAGATTCCACATTCTTCGGCGCAGCAAAAAAAAAAAAAAAAACAAACGACCGCCTACCTAAAACTATAACTCTGCCTACTAAGCTTTGGGAGAAAGTTTAATATAGCGGTCTCAAGCCAAGGAGCGTGAAACTAGAAAAACCCAAACTCAAACCTATTAGGTATCAAGTGGTATACGGATGGATCAAAGATGGATACCGGGGTGGGCGCTGGTATATTTAGTTCAAACACCAGAATTTCGAAACCTATTCCTAGTGTACTCGTATTTCAAGAGGAAATACAAGCCCGTCAGGTGTGCGCTAATGAAAGACGGAATTAACTGCATCCCCATTTATAGCAACCATTAAAGCATTGTGCTTTGATTTCATTGACTCCAAATCAGTCTTGAACTGCAACAAGTTCTCTCCCATAAGAAAGAAGTGAAACTTTGGTGGGTGCCTGGTAAAAAAGGTTTTCTCGGAGGCGAAATAGCTGACGAACTGGCTAGAAACGCTTCGGCTAATTTTTTCGGGATATTATCAGAACACTGCTGGGATTTCTAACCAGGCACTGTCACCTCGGATATCACCTACACACAATAGGTCTTATTCAGGAAACTGAATGTCGTATTTGTATGGAAGACGCTTCATAGCTTGGCTTGTATACCTTCAAGTGCTTTAAAGAGATGATACTTCCTCAGAGAAACTTTAATCCCTGGAGAGATTCTCAAAATCTCCACAAGAGAGATTCTCAATTTTATCAAAAGAGTTGCGCCTCTCTTAGATTTCTACTACCGCTTTGTGGTGCAAAAAATCTTTTAGGTTGCAGTGACACCACATCTGGCGGTTAAAACTCCTTAAAAGACTACAAAAGTTTGCTGGGGTCATCAACATATTATCTGTCCGCATCTGAGGTTGTATGTCTCAAGGAAAGTTACACCCATGCGTAGCCCTCAACCTGGAGAACCAACTCCTTGTGTAAATGGCCTGGCTTAACAGCTCGTTGAGTTTAAGAGATCCGCTATTGGCCTACTTAGGTTTCCTGCTCCCCCATCTCTTCTCTAGGGGCCTAACACAACTATCAAACTCCATTTAGAATACGTGGAAAAGCTCTGAAAAGAGGTGTGCGCTAAATAGCTTAAAATGACTAGAGTTCTAGAATCCACCGTTGATCCGTATATGGAAAAAGAAGTGCTCTAGTGCGAAGACTCTCTACTCCTCTGGCAACTACAAATACGAGCCTCAGGGTTTACCTCCATTCAGAGGCCTTACCAGCTAACATACGCTTCCTAAAAATTGACCATTTCCTTTACGTGCAATACACTGTTTTCGCATTTCTACTGTTTAAAGTGTTTGAAAGGCTTGCCTTACTGCAATTTTCATCTTATGGTTCCAACATCACGTTTCTTTATTTATGTGTATCGGGACTTGTGGGGCACCGAGCAAAGTCTTTGCACTGCCCTTAAATTTTTCAATGAAATCGATCCACATACCTTGCGCGCCTAGTTCTTCTTCTTAATTTGGGAGCCATAGAAACTACCGATTGAGTGTAGTTTGATGCTTCCAAAATATAATGCTGTTTGATTCACAAATGGCACTTACTTCGTTGAAACCGAAATACTTTCCATTTTGTATGTGCTCCTACGACAACATATGCACATATGTTGGAGTGTCATACGTCACTCATGACGATGTCGACATGAATGCTACGAAAGGTCCATTCTCAATAGATGCAGTGAATACTTGACTTATACCGTCTGATCTGGCCTCAACATTTAATTGAAATACAATTTGGTCAGCTGTCCTTAAAACCTTTCTGCACTTGCTTGACTTGATAGACTTAAAAATTTTTTAGCAGTTTCTCGCCCCACTTGGTTCTAACGCTATTTCTGCTACCAGTGCTCGAACAAAATTGCCTTCAAACCTTCAACCATAAAACTCGTCTTGGTATAATCATTACTTTAACCTAAAAACCACTTTTGACCGTACTCTGAAATATCGTGTTTGTTTCCCAACTCGTACAATTCGCTTATGGAATACACTGACGAACTTTTATTTTCCAGTCATTACAACCTGCAAACATTCAAAACCAACATCGTTCTCTCTCTTATTTTTCTTCATCTTCGTTGTATGCGCACATTTTCAGAGTCCTCATAATCTCTTGAGCCTCTGCCTATTATATTAAAAAAATAAATCGCTTACTACGATTGATGAGTAAATCACATGCTAATGCAACATCGGGGTCGTATTTGAACTTTCAATTGAAAACCATTTGGGTTTATAAAAAAAAAATAACTCCAGCTGCCAAATCTGCCCCATCAGATTGTAAGAAAAAAAACTTTCATCAAGCTTCCAAAGAGAAGTCACTGAAAAAGTAGTTCCACAAAATGAAAATGGAATCACAAATACTCGTATAAATACATGTTTCAGTTAAAACTTTAACTAAATGTCTGATAACTAATGAACACAAGTGTTATGCGTCATTTTTCAATAAAACTTATCTTCAGCATTTCAACGATTAGCAATCAAGATAAAATAATTTGACCAAAATCCATAAATTGATAAAGAAAAACAACACAATTCAGGTAGCCTTTTAACCATCGAACAGCCCTCATTACTGTCACAATGGTCTGGAAATTCTTTCAACAAATTTTAATTGTCTTTCTGTTCGGATTATTAGTAGCCTGCATTTCGCAGGTCTTCAGTTTTCAAGCTAACGGAATACACACATTTGGCCAAAGAATTAACAGTAAGTCTAAACTTCTTTTTCACTTTAACCAAGAGCTACTTTGACAAACTAAACTTTTAGATGACCGCCTGCTTTATCAAGTGGAGAACCCCAGTGGCAACAGAGAATTCTTCAGTATTAAATATAGTAGTCCTGAGAAGGCTTTCTCTCCTATTATAAATTACATCGAAATCGCTGTCACAGATATTTTCAATGAAACGCATACGTATATTTCGTCGGGCGGGATTGGTTACAAATCTGTTGTAGTCGTTATAACAACGCTTCACAATAAAAGCTTCTCTTTCAAGGCTCATATCTACGGAATCTAAAAGTGACTACCTATTCTCAATAAAAAAAAAAAAAAAAAATCAAAAGCTAAGATCATGTTTCGTTCTTTGTTTTTTGAAAGTTTCTTCTACACTCCGTAAATCTTTGAAGAGTAATTGAACCAATATGTGTTGTTTGCCTCCACAATAACCGCTATATAGCGCTGTCCGATTCCACCAGCCAACACATAGGCTCGTCCAAAATTCGAGCTCTGATCAACAAGAACTTCAACGTATGTAACAACTGCTCCTTGCTCTTTGATTGGATATTGTAAAATCAAAATTAGGTTGGTCGGCGTAGTCCAACGGTAACTGTCTTTATTTTGGGACACTATCCGATCACCTGGAAAAGTGTTGATAAATTTTAAACAAAATTGGATACGTTCAATGTTACAAAAATCACTCACTTGATATTCGTTTGCCGATGCTGTAATGGATAGTTCTGTCAAATTTCACGACGGTGACATTTGTGGTGTACAAGTCTCTCAACCATTGAGATGAACTGTCAATCTCAGCTGAAATGTGTCCATTAACATCATTATCCGTCGAATCAAAGTTGGTAATCACTATCGAATCAATATTGGCGGCATTTGATAGAATCTCTGTAGCAGCTACTCCAAGTGAGAGTATCACAGCAAACACAACGTTGCGAATCATCTTCTGAACTGGCTGGATTCGCCGGTCTTTCAACGATCATATACGATATTAAAGCTTGATAGAACAATTTCGCAAAAACTTGAAATGAGTTAATTGCATATTTGTTATATCAGTCGGAAGTACGTTTATCCATCGAAATTTGTATTGTCTATTGAATGCCCATGGGAATCACAAAATTACAATACTCGTGCATGTGAAATGAGTAAACACCGATTAAAAAACAACACATACATATATAATAGTGTGATAGAACTATTTCAATTGGTATTGAAATACTCATTCACATGAGTGCATAAGATTATCAGCATTTGAACAAGTTTGTTTGTCCTTATACTGAACTTTAGGACAGATAATATATAGAATCGGCAAGCGAACCACTAACTTCAGTGAATCGATAGTTAATAACAAGTACCTGAACTCTGATACGAACGTAGGCTTTACATTCACAGGAAATTCTCGGCAGCTTTGTCATCGGCTTATCACCAAGCATCGCATGATTTTGTGGTAAGCAAAAGATGCCATTAGATAGCAGTCTTTCCGGCCACACTTAAGCGTGTAAAATTTCAATACGATCAAAAACTGACGCAAAAACAGACTACAACGCTCCAAAGGTAGTAAAAGCTTGTGGTCATGGACAAAGCCAATCTGCTTGCTGCACATTTTGCATTCAGTTCAACACTTACAGATTGTGCTTCGTCTCGCCTACACTTGAGTGCGTCGAATCTTCAATAAAATGAATTCACTTTTGCACTCATGTAGTAGCAAGAGTTCTTAAAGAATCTTAACACACAAATCCGCTGGTACAGATGGTATACCATATCTCAACTTCTTTTGAAGAGGTGTCCTTCCTCGCTATCAAAACCACTGCGTAAGCTTTTTCATTAATCCTTCTCTTTAGGGGTCTTTCAGAGCAAATGGAAAACAGAATCTTCTTCTCTCTCCTCTCTCCTCAGGCAGTACAGTTTTCGTAGCGACAAATCCGCTGGTGATTTGATGACATGTCTCACCGAAAAGTAGAAATGACACTTTTGTCAAAAATTTGTGTTTTTGGGATTGATGACTCTCTTCTTCAATGGATTAGAAAATACCTTTCAGAACGTTCAATTCAAGTTGTCTTGGATGGTTTCCAGTCTGATATTCACAAAGGGTGTACCTCAGGGCTCCCTTCTGTCTCCGAATCTCTTTTTAATTTTTATCGAAGATCTCTTGTCTGTCATTTATCAGCTCATTAAATTCCGATATTAACATCAAAACCAATTGGGGAACTATCAACAGAGTGAAATGTAATGCTTCCAAAACACAATGCTGTCTGCTGTAATTAAAGCGAAATTTAAGGATCCAGCCATTATCCATGAATGCCACTTACATCGTCGAAACCGAAAAACTTTCCATTCCCGGTATGTCTGTCAACGCCAACTAACGTTGGAATGACCAGATAATCGGTGTCGTCAAAAATGCTGCAAAAAATCTAGGTTTCCGCAAACGATGTAAGATATATATTATCCTCTCTGATCTGACCTCGAGATATAAGGCCCTTATCCGACCAAAATTGGAGTACCCTCAAACACCGACGAAATGTCTCGTGTCTCACTTTGTTCTGACGCTTTTCCATCACCAGTGCTCTATAGAAATCACCAGTAGCATTTCACCCCTTTAAGCTGTCAACTAAACACTCGTCTCGCTATGAATATGCATCAGTGTCGAACGTACTTTGAAAAACCGTGATTCGTCCCTAAGTCGAACAGCTCGCTTGTGCAATGCCCTGTCGAGCTCTCTATTACCTGGTGATTGTAACATTCAGACATTCTAAGCCAACGTGCATCGGTAACTATCTTGCTTTCTTCCCTAATTTTCCTTCGCCTGCACTGTGTGCAAGGATACCTTAACCCCTTGAGCGCGTGCTACCATATTTAAAGAAAAGACTCAGTGATTCAAGCCTACCAACTGCACTCAGGAAAGCCGAGCTAAATTTGCTTTCTTGGAGCCATACCATATTCAAAGATTCAATTACATTCATTTCCTAACATTTCCTATTGATTATGGTCAAAGTCAGTCTTAAATACGGGGAAAGTGGTGTTCGTATTCTTGTAGTAACCAAAGTTTCGGTGTCATTGCGTCATTTGGCACATAGAAAAGGACAGTGTCAAAAGATCCCTGCCTTTAAAACTTTAAATGCTTTTAAAAGTGCAGCCGATGGCAGAAACATCACGACTGATCAATGCTTCAGAATGATTGATTTACTAGTAGATCCTAAAAAATTATGTTTATTCCTCCAAACAAGCGACGGTCTTATCATAGACGTGGTGATCCAGAGAACAAGCCCCATGCCTTGTCGAAAACTGGACAGAGTTTTGGAGTTGAAAGCAACATGTTGAGTCTAAAAAAGTTTGATATGCAGGATGACATTCAAATAGCTTCGTTAGAGAAACGCATAGTTAGCGCCGGAAAGCACATGCACCTAAGCAAGATGCATACAAAGCGGCACAAGATCTAGAGCTGCACATAACATAAGTTCTACAAGCAGAAGAGAAGAAGGAAGCTTATCAGGAGGAAAGAGAAGGAGCATGAGAAGGAGCATCTCCAGGAATGAGATTCGGAAGTTTTACCAGAAGGTAAAAAGAACATTCCATGGATACAAACGAGACGAAAATAGGTACATCGTAGTTGTGTCGCAGTCGATACTGAGGATTTTGACAGAGCATTTCTGTAGGCTGTGTTACTGCGATAGCGAACCAAATACCGCCTTCAGGTAGAATGACCCTTTCAACCTAGATGATGTAGATCAACAATTTCGTCCATCAGACCTAGATGAAGTGAAGAAAGCCATATCTAAGCTTTATTTCAACAAAACTGCTGACTTGGTAAGGAGCTGTGTATACAGCTGTAAAATACCACCTTGATCAAAAAAAATCAAGGAAATTTATTCAGAAAATTAAAAACACAAGTTTGTTCATCTAAATGTATATTGTCCCTTTCAAAGTAATCCTCATCGACTGCAACATACTTATGCCAGCGCTTGATCCAATCCTCGAAACATTTTTTATATTCGGTTTTCGGTATGTCCATCGGTGTTTCCTGCGATTTTTCCATTACTTCCTGTCGGCTATTGAAACGCGTTCCCCGCAATAGTTTTTTAACTCGATTGAACAGAAAGAAGTCACAGGTGAATTCGGTGGCTGTTGGATGGTATTTGTTGCATTTTTCGTCATGTAATTACGAATGGTGCAAAATCCATGAATTTTCTGCCCACAATTCTGGTCTCTTTCTGTGAATTGCTTCATGCAAACGTCTCATAACGCCCAAATAATACTCTTTGTTTACTATCTGACCTTCTGGCAAAAATTTAAGATGCACTACACCGTTGTAATCCATGAAAACCGTTAGCATTGCCTTCTTTTTTGGCTGAAAACGACGTGGTTTTTTTTGGTCTCGGCTCATTTAGTGAACGCAATTCACTTGCCTGATGTCTTAATTGCGTGTCGTACTCATAAACCCACGCCTCGTCTCCAGTAATGATCCTTTTGATGAATGTGGGATCGGATTCAGCTTCGCAAATCATCTCTTTTGCAACGTCAAAACGGGGTCTCTTTTTTGCATGAAATTGAGGTGTTTTGGCACCAACTTTGCAGCTATACGCCGGAAGCCTAAATCATTAACCAAAATGATTTTGCAGGATCTATAGCCAATTTTCAAGTCCTCCGCTATCCCTCTGATGGTTAATTTGCGGTTATTGACCAACATATCTTTTACTTCATCAATGTTTTCATCGGTTTTCGATATCGATGGTCCGCCACTGCGTTCATCATCTTCGATTGACTCACGATCACTTTTGAACCACTCGTGCCACTGGTAAACGACCGTTTTCTTAAGAGAATCGTTGCCGAAAAACTTTTCCAACATTTCCAACGTTCGCTCACCATTAAATCCGTTTTTTACTCAAAATCTAATACAAGTTCGTTGTTGCAAATTCAAATCCATTGAATGGTAAAAATTGTAAAAAAATTGTAAAAAATCACCAACACAGAGATAGATGTACTCTTGGCTACGTAACTTTCATAAGTGTCAAGCTATGATGCTAAGACTTAGAGGGAATGTCAACAACAGATGTACTAATTTAAAAAAAAAAAAAAAAACACAGAACTCAAATCGGAACAATGGGAGCGCCACACATTGGTTATTTATTTATTTATTTATTTATTTATTTTTTTTTTTTTTTTTTTGTCGTTCAAAAGTATAACCGACGCATGGAACTTCAGCATTGTTTGTCCAATCTTCAAGAAAGAAGACCATTGGAACCGCTCCAAACACAGAGCTACAAATCCGTACACAATACCTATTCATCGATTTCATCGATGACAGCATCTATAGAGACGAGCTATACATAGCAATGTCTAGTTTTGGCATCTCTGCCCAACTCGTCACATGTCGCATATAAGATCCTATTCAACGTACGGTATGAAGGTCTCAAACCGTTCTGCAACACACTCATCGGCGCGTACCAGTTTGGCTTCCGACCCGGCAGATCGACTATAGACCAAATTTTCACACTGCGACAAATCCTGGAAAAGACCAACGAATTTCAAATCGAGACTCACCACCTAATCATCGACTTCCAAGCCGCATATGATAGTATTCATCGTCAGGAGCTCTATACGGCGATGGTAGAATTCGGTATCCCGGCGAAACTGATCCAGATGTGTAGCGTGACGCTAGAAAACACGCTCTGCAGTGGAAGTAGGAAGTAGCTTATCCGAACTATTTCAAACGTACATCGGATTTCGGCAAGGAGATACTCTATCATGAGACCTCTTCAATCTCATTCTGGAGCAGACGGTATTGACATTATCAGTCATTCCCAGCGTGCCGTGATAGAGCTTTTCACGGCGATTAAAGAATGAGGGGAAGACTAAGTACATGATATCAACAAACAAACCACCATCTGTCCACCGCCTAAGACAAAACGTCACTGTTAAAGAGTTCACCTCCCTCGGAGTAAACGTGAACTACACGAATGACACCTTCGTGGAGATCCGTCGAAGAATTCCCCTACTTCTACTTCGGTCTGGCAAAACAATTGGGTTCAGTACTCCCAACTCGAAGGACGAAAAGTATGCTTTACAAAACCCTTATTTTACTCCGAGTGCTAGACGATAAGCACGAGGGGAGAACTGATACTGGGCTCCTTCGAAAGATTCGACGGATTTTAGTCCTGTGTGCTAGGAGGGCGAATGGAGAAGAAGATACAACCTAGAACTCTATGAGGTGTATCAAGATGTAGATGTAGCTTAAAAACCCAAAATACTTCGACTACACTGGCACGGCCACATCAAGCGAATAGACAATAATGCTCCAACTTAGAGGATCTTCGATTCGCAGCCTCCAGGTTCTAGACGACAAGGAAGACCGAACCTCCGTTTTTAACAGCCAGCTATCGCAGTTTTTTTTTTTTTAAGAACTTACTCAATAAGGTGTGAATAGAGATAGAAATAGAGAGAAAGATATATGGCTTAAGTGGTTATTTTGCTCTATGGATGTCATACATCATATGCTCCGGCAGCCATGGCAGAGAGCTTGGTCTCCTTTTTTTTTTATAATCCCGAGCGCGCACCAAGGGGATATGAATACCCTTTTACTGGTTTTCTCCAGGGTGCTGGCGGGTGGTGTAGTAGTTTGAAACTCAGGTGTATTAGGTTTCGATATTTTCCCAGAGGTGGTTGTCAAAATGGACGGGACGAGCTAGTACATCCTCAACCAGTGGGTCTTAAGTACGTGCTAGTTGTTAGTTTGTTACATTTAGTCCAGCCAGCAACCACTCCAACCTCAGTGTTATGCCTTCATTTCAGAGTTGACGCCGACGGGATTCTCATATAACTACATGCAAATTCTACGAAAAGACTTTTTCAGAGAATTGTCTCCCACGGGATTCGAACCCGTGACCCTCTGCTTGAGGAGTGTATGCATATACCACTACAACACGGCCACCCCCAAATTATCAAGGTCTGGATAACTGGAAGCAGCGTGCCCTGGATTACTGAGGATGGAAAACTGCAGAGACTTTTCACGGGTTGGGTCGCCAATCTCGTCCATTTGTGTCGGAAGACGACGGAAAATGCACGCCGCTCAATCAAGTTCGGTAAAGAACTCACCAAACCCTTTGATGTAAATAAAAGATTTAGACTAGGCTACACGCTGTCATATTTTTTTTACATCATTCTTGAAAGAACAGTTCAAACCTATAACTCAAGAGGCACAATCTTTCAAAAACCCGTCCAATTACTCACAGACGCACATATATGCTGTCAACAATACCCAATACCGACGTCTCGGACAGAACGTCACTCTCGACAGATATAACTTTAAGGTAGTTAAGGACTTTGTCTACCTATGCTCCGCTATAAATTCAGACAACGACACCAGCACTTAGATCAAACGAATAATAACTCTTGCCAATCGCTGCTTTTTTGGGCTTAGAAGGCAATTGATTAGCAAAGCCCTCTCTCAAACAACAAAAGTTAGCCTATATAAGACCTTAATAGTCCCCGTCCTGATCTAAGGCACAGATGCAGAGACTTTATCGAAAATGGACGACAGTGCTCCTGGTTGTTTTGAGAGGAAAATTATTCGGGTGATATTCGATCCCGTCTGCATAGGCGCTGAGTGAAGGAGCTGCACAGCGACGGATGAACACCAACGTTCCAATCTGGAAAATCTTTAAACCCGCCCGCCGGACTCAGGTGGCGCACGCAAATGGAAATGGACCTCAACTATGCATGCGAAACTGGAGGCAGGTGTCCAAGGATCGAGCTGGATGGAAACGCTTGTCGGTTAAGGCCCAGACCTTGCGCTACGCTACGCTACTTACTTAAGTCAGTTAGAAAGCTGCCATTTCTAAGAGAGGGCACCACTTGAATTAAATCCATACCATTTTCAGTTAGTACCAACCGTGCATAAATTTGGCAGCTGTCGGATGATTAGTTCTCGAGATATAGCGTTGTGAGTGAAGCAACTTTTGTTATTGTGAAAAAAATGGATTCAAAGCAATTTCGTGTGTTGATTTATCATTGCTTTTTGATGGGAAAAAATGCAGTCGATGCAAAGAAATGGCTTGATAAGTGTTACCCGGACTATGCACCAGCCGAACGAACCATTCGTAAGTAGATTGAAAAATTTAAAAGTGGTCATACAAGCACCGAAGATGATGCACGCAGTGGACGTCCAAAAGAGTCTGTTTCAGAAGAAAACATCAAAAAAGTCCACAAAATGATTACGAATGACCGTAAAGTGAAGTTGATCGAGATAGCTGAGGCTCTGAGGAGCGTGTTGTATATATCATACAACGAATATTTGGACATGCGAAAGCTCTGTTCAAAGTGGGTACCGCGTTTGCTGACAGGCGACCAAAAACAACAACATGTTTATGATTCAGAAGAGTGTTTAAAGCTGTTCAACCGCAATAAAGCCGAATTTTTGTGTCGGTATGTGACAATGAATGAATCTTGGCTCCATCACTTCATACCAGAGTCAAGTCGGCAGTCAGCTGAGTGGCGAGCAGGCGACGAACATCGTCCAAAACGACCAAAAACTCAACATTCAGCTGGCAAGGTTATGGCATCCGTATTTTGGGATACGCATGGAATAATTTTCATCGACTATATCCAAAAGGGCCAGACTATCAACAGCGACTATTACATTGCGTTGTTGGAGCGTTTGAAGGACGAAATCGCAGAAAAACGGCCGCATTTGAAGAGAAAGGAAGTGCTGTTTCATCAAGACAATGCACCGTGTCACAAGTCGATGAAAACGATGGCAAAATAGACTGAATTCGGCTACGAATCGCTTCTCCAAATTTGGCCCTCAGCGACTATTTCCTGTTCGCAGACTTCAAAAGAATGCTCGCTGGAAAGAGATTTAAGACCGATAAAGAAGTAATCGCCGAAACAGAGGCCTATTTTGAGGCTAAACCGAAATCGTACTACAAAACTGGTATCGAAAGATTGAAAAATCGTTTCAATCAGTGTATCGCCCTCGAAGGCAACTATATTGATAAATAAAGTTGAATTTTGCAAAAAAAATTGTGTTTTACTATAAAACGAACTTTTCAGACCATGTGTTACAATATTTGAAATAGTCGAATTCAAGTCGTTTAAACTAAAGTAAAAAACTCTGATTCCATTATAACCATGGGAAATAATATTTCTTCATAGCGTTTGTTGGCTTTTCAGTCATACTGTTCACCTTACTAGAGGAAGAACTTGAAACTCCATGGTGCAAAAGAAACCCGAGAGAACCAAACGAGAAAAAGTGGATCCTTTGTTATTAAAAAGGAGTAGGTGGGAAATTTGAAATCCTGGACTATAGTTGCGAAGTAATCAGAAACATAATCTCTGGCTTTGGCTGTTTAAGTATGACCGTATCTGCATTTATTAAATTCCATTCGGAGAGAATGAAAAATATTTTTTTTTTGTTATCAGCGACCGTCGAAGGGATTTCACCGTGACTTCCTAGATATAACGAACATTCGAAGTTTATCGCAAAACCACTCTGGAATGTCGGAATCCCAATGTTGAAATACAATATGTAGTTTTGTAATTTTGTAATTCCAGTTACCCCAGTGCTTCTTGTATTTCATTCATTTTATTAGCTGTGATACGTCATCTCTAACAACTTAAGACTATGACAACTTAAACTCCTCAAGAGCAGTTTAAATTTGAGCCTGACGAAGTACAAAATGCCATTGGAAGGCATGTTCCACGTAAGTTTTTGGGAGAACTTATACATATACATGTTTGTAGCTGCCTGAAGTTCTCACGCCGTTTTCCTTTAACAGATAACCAACTAGTGGGTCATACTGCAGCATCTAATCTCTGGCCTGAAATTCACAACTTTCCAGTTTAATTGAAATATCCAATCACAGGAGCGGGAGCTATTATTTCTTTTGTCAGTCAGAGCTCGTGCATTTAAGCAAATAACACATAATAGTTCGAATACTATGCCAGAGTTTATGGGTCTTGGAAATAAATAGTGTTTTGGAAAAGCTATGCGCATTTGACATGTTTTTGTTTGATTTGTAGACATAAAGGATTTCTTACAATCAGTGACAACAAAGTCTCCCTTCTTAATACTTTGGTCAGACATACAACTAATATCTCTTATGCCTTTAACTTCGCGCAGTAAATCGGCTAGGTCCTTTTCCACTCGCAAAACGAGATGATCATCCACAATTCTGCATCTTAAGTTAATTCGGAAGCCAAATATACACAGAGAATAGATGAAATGTGATTCGACAACGTCAACCTTGAAGTCAGATATAATATTCAACAAGTTTCCAGCTGCTAAACAGTAGTCTAAGACTGAACGTGCAGAAGAGCTCACAAAAGTAAATTTGCCGGCAGGATCATTTAAACTTCTTAGTTTTTACATATAAAGGTTGTTAGAATCGCACAAATCTAGGAACTGTATACTCTAATTGTCTTTTCGATTGTCTGCAAACCATGTTCACGAACTTTTGGAAATAAAAAATCGTAGCTCATAGTTCTGTATCGGGCGCCATTGATGGTGCCATTTCGATTTTCTTAATTTTTGAAGAAGTACAGACTGCATTTTCGGGGTGCATCATTAGCTAATGGATCGTCTTTAGATTTAAATTGCTCCAAATTCGACAAAAGCACTAAGACAGAAGTGAGCCTCATTACTGAACAAGATCTGATGGTAAAAGAGTGGATCAATTCCCAACAGTTCAAGGGCCCAATTGGCGAAGTCACGACGCAAACGGTGACCACTTGACTTCAACTCTTTCAGTAATTAAATCTTTTAAGCCTAAAAACGAAGACCCTTATGCTTCTTCCACAAAATCGGTGGAGACAGACCAAGTTCTTGCACACGATGACCAATTGATGCATCTTTCTTAACACTGGCCTCAACAAGGCCGATATTTTTTTTATTTGTGCGCAGTCAGTAAGATTTCTTGCATTAGCATGAAGTCCACAAGAGCAAATGTAGTGTGACATTTTTCAATTGTGTTTCAAATAGCCGACTTACTTACTTGGCTGATTATCTTGACCGTAAAATTGGCGTAGACTTAGAAATATTTTTTACTGAACACTGAATTTGGAAATAAATTTCCACAATTTCTAAACTTTGTGCTAGGTTTAACCATGATTATCACTGTGAAACCCGTGGTTTAAAGAATAATGCGTCGTTTCAAAGGAGGACAAGAGCTGCTCGTGAGCTCTACGAACAAAAAGGAAAGACGAGCACAGGTACTCAGAAAGAAGTAAAAAAGAGCTCACGATCCAGGAAGTTGAGGAATGTTTTATATTAGTTGGAAAAGCGTTCGAAATTTTGTCAAAAAGTAAAAACAAAACTCCAGTTGTGCAAAATACAAACAGAAGCCTCCAAAAACTAATAAGGGAATCCAGTGGTAGATAATATATATACGGAGTTAGTGCTGAGGACATAGAAAAATTATTTCTGCAGACAGTTAAACGGCAATGACGGTTAACACTACGCATTAAGGCAAAAGAAAAATTTAACCCAGGCGATGAAGGGTAGTAATTCCGTACACCCGACTTCAGCCAAGTCCAAAAGGGCTGCCAGGACTGATGGCCTATCTGCCTAACCTAAGATGACAAGAGATGACTTTATGACGAGAATGTGTCAAATTATAACTAAAATATGATACCAAGAGAAAATATCAGACGAATGGAACTTCAGTTAAGCAATGTATGCCCTGTGAGCGCCCGCTTAATTATCAAAGCTGCGCCCATCAATTTAATAAGCCCCACCGAAGGTTGCTACTATTTGATTAGATACAAGCTGCCGGTCATATAAAAAGTCTTCGCGGTTTTTTGTCATTAGATGGTGTTGGTGTTCATTTATATAGAAACACTTATCTGATTGTGTGTTTGAAAAGTGACATGTCAGCTGTGTAATTCGTTGCTCGTGTTAAAAGTTATACTGATTTGAATATGAGTGAAATATCTGAAGAAATACGCTATGTGATGCTTTTTTACTATAAAAAAAGGAAAAATGCGACAATAACATGCCGAAAAAGTTCTGCAGCTTACAGTGAGAATGCTGTGAGTGAACGCCGGACCCAGGAGTGGTTTCTCGATTCCGTTCCGGAAATTTCGATGTAAAAGATGCACTTCGCACTGGTCGGCCTGACACTGAAAAAGTCAATGAAATTTTGCAACTGATGGAGCAAGACCGGCACGGAAGCTCTCTGGAAATATCGGAGGCACTAACCATCAACCGAGCTGGCTTTTCAAAGAAGCTCGATGTTTAGGTCCCACATGACTTAACGCAAAGGAATTTAATTGACCGAATAACCGTCAGTTAAATGCTGCTGAAACGTAACGAAATGGAACTATTTTTGAAGCGATTCATTACGGGCGATGAAAAATGAATGCAAGGCGAGAATATCCAACGCAAGCGATCATGGTCAAAGGTCGGTGACCGACCACAAACTATAGGGTTTTCTAATAACGACTTGACAACTTTTTTTTTTTAAATAAAAGGCAAACCATTTGAGATCAACGACTCGGCCGCACATTTCTGCCGAAACGGCCGCTATTTCGCGTTCAATGTTGGCTCTGAGCTCTTCCAACGTCATCGGCGTATTGGCATACACCAATGACTTAACGTAGCCCCACAGAAAATAGTCAAGCGGCGTTAAATCGCACGAACGAGGCGGCCAATCGACTGGCCCATGTCTTGAAATAACACGTTCACCATACTTATTCTTCAATAAATCGATTGTAGCGTGAGCTGTGTGGCTTGAGGCACCATTCTGTTGAAACCACATGTCGTCCAAGTCCATATCTTCCAATTCGGGCCAAAAATAATCGGAGATCATGGCGCGATAACGCTTACCATTCACAGTAACGTGACGATCGTTATCGTCGACGAAAAATTATGGCCCAATAACGCCGCCGGCATGCAAACCACACCAAACAGTAATTTTTTGTGGATGAAGTGGTGATTCATGAAGCACATGTGGGTTTTCACCCGACCAATAACGCATATTTTGCTTATTGACGAACCCATTGAGCCAAAAATGAGCTTCGTCACTGAAGATGATTTTGCGATGAAATTCATCATCTAGGCGCATCTTCTCCAGAGCCCAATCGGAGAACGTAGCTCGTTAGTGTACTTTACCATGATAAGAATGTTGAGTTTACTGAATAAATTGACAGTGACAGTTTGATGATTAGTGAAACACTGCGTTCACAAATTAAATTCAAAGTTGTCAAGTCCCTATTGGAAAACCCTATACTTCAAAACCTGGATTGATGGCAAACAAGGTTATGTTGAGTGTTTGGTGGGATTGGAAGGGAGTTGTCTTCCATCATGACAATGCTTGTCCACACACATCTTTAATGACCCGGAACAAATTGACGAAGCTTAGTTGGGAAGTTTTGATGCATCCACCGTATAGCCCGAACCTTGCACCTTATGATTACTATTTGTTTCGGTCTTTGCAAAACTCTTGATGGTAAAAAATTGTCCGAGCGAAGAGCCGCTGAAAATAACTTGGCCAAGTTTTTCGCAGATAAACCACAGAAGTTCTACACCAATGGAATTATGAATCTACCCGGAAAACGGCATAAGGTCGTAGATAATAATACCCAATATGTGCTGGATTGAAATTGATTTTGAATAAAGAAAAAAAATTTTTTTTTTCAAAAATGAACCAAAAAACCGCGGAGACTTTTTATACGACCCAATATAAGGTCCTGTTGGTGGCAAGATAACTGATAGTCCATACTAGAACTTAAATCACGGTACCATGGGAGCAAAGAGCCCCGGATATCGGTTCGGGCCTGACTTGAAGAGGTAGACCCCCTAGTGGGAGCGTCATGGTGAATGTGGTTTAAGCCTAAACCTTTTCAGTTGGTTTCGACCTGATATGGAGTTGGAATAAGTTCTGTTCCTAAAATCAGCAAGACGTTTTCGATCGGCTTCAACTCATACCAAGGGTTGAACTTATACCTCCAACACAAGTTCTATGTTACTTTGGTATCACTGGATTGATGGAGAGCGATGACAAAGCGAATTCTCGCTCTCATTAATGTTTGGGCGTTCAGTGAAATTAAGGCTTATTTATGTCAGGAGTTCACTTTAAAACACACGATACATCTGTGTATACCCCGGTCTTAAAGAAAGGAAACTTTCTAGTCTGCTCCAGGCATCGCACAGGCATCAGTCTCATATAACTTTTTGTGCACCAACTGATTAGTTTTCACCATTGCTGAAACAAGTCGCTCAGATTTTTACATTACGAGGGATCTGAAAAAAAAATTCTCGGATTCTATATCCTAATTTGTCGATTTTAAGGCCACCTCTGACAGCTTATATCGGAAAAAATTATAGAAAGCTTAAACTTACCTGGCTCCGCAGGATATCCGTAGTGAAAGCTGCACCGTGGGGGTGGGTAATGATTTTGATGAGACATTTGATGCCAAAAAATATCGTTTAAAAGTCTGGAAAACTATTTGCCTATGCTATGCTTTCATCGAGAGGGGACACACAACATCGACGACTTGGAGAAAACGACGCAATAGACAGGCATGACAGCAAAGCAGTCAAAGACCTTGTCTGCCTAGGTTCCACACTTAATATAAACAACATACTAGCACGCGCTGTGCTTTTCGGCTGAAAAGGCGGTTAGTAAAAGAGGCCTCTCGTGGACAAACAATAAAAATGCATGGACTTTACTATAAAAGAATGAGGAAGCGTTGTATCAACATAGATGGCAAACTCTCTAGATATTGGGAATATAAAACCCGCTTTCCACTGATCGCCCCTATTCATGTGACGCTGTTTGTGAATACGTTTTAATTGTCATCAGTTTACAACATCAGTGTAATGCCTTCATGTCAGAGTTGACGTCGACGGGGTTGTCATATAACTACATACAAATTCTATGATAAGACTTTTTCATAGAATTGCCTCCCACGGGATTCGAACCCGCGACCCTTTGCTTGAGGAGACTATGCATATACCACTACACCACGGCCACCCGCTACGGTTCTTAATGTATCAATGGAATGAGATTTAACCAAGAACTGTACGGTGTAGGCGACTGGGTACCTGGAAGGACCCCAACCAAATTGGCTACCGAAATTAGAAGCAACTTACAAACAACAGAACTGGCTTGAGAAGTACATCTGTTGCTTTAGGCCCAGATCTATATACTTCGGGCTATACCGGCACCGAGGTAAGTAAGATGTTTGACATCTGTATTTTTATTCTTCTCTTTAAATATGATAGTCGGTGCAATTTTGAAGACGGCAGCGTTCGTCAACAAAAGTTGGGGAATATACGAGTATTTGTTTATGCTTTCAAAGGTACTCAATAAAATTTCATATCCTTTTTTGAATAAATCTAGTATGGAGCTCGGTAAGAGCACTCTACACCGTGAAATGTCGGACAGCTCAATTTAAACGTGGCTGTACTGTCTTGGGTGACGATATCATGCCAAAAACGATAACCATATACAATAACATCTCTCAGGTTCACCAAATGGCTCCATACAACCATCGAATTAAGTTTAGAGAGAGATCAGATGCTAAGATCATGTTTAAAGAATGACTGAATCAAAATTCGGTCATTAGAAACCTTGGGTGCCGCGTTTGCTCACTCCGGACTAAACACCAGAAACAAACAGTGGACTGCGAAGTAGGAATTGACTCCAAAATAGGCAAATGCTGTTTCTTCGGCTGGGAAAATCATGGCGAGTGTTTTCTGGTATAGTCATGGAGTTGTCTTATCTTGAAAAAGGAAAAACCATTGCAGGAGCATACTGGAGGAGAAGAAATAGAGGGAAAAATTGTCACATTTGCAGAAAAAAAAGTTTTGTTTTATCAAGACAATGTCTCGTTTTAAACGTAAAATCTACGAGTTACGGTCTGAACTGCTTGATCACCCTTCTACTCACCAGAAGAAGCCTCAAGCAACTTTTTTGTTCTATGGGTTAAAAGTTGCGCTCAGAGAACAGTAAACAATTACGATTATATGACAGAGAAAGACGCCAAGTACTATTGTATTTAGACAGGTTGACGAGATGGGAGCATCACTGGGAGAAATATATAGGCCGTTTTCGAAAACGTCATCTGTATCAAATTGCTTTTGCAAAATGTTTTTAAGCGTAAACTCCGAAAGTAATTTGTTCGAAAACTACATTATAAATCACAATGCGCTTGCAGCATGTTCGACAATGCAGTGTTTGCAGGGCCGATTTTCATAAACGTCATAAGCGCTGCAAAAAAACAGCCAGGAATTTGAGCTGCTCAATTTCATGCATTCAAATATGGTGGCCGATGGCGAATACTTTTTTGGTTTGAGATGAATGCATTCTGTATTTGAAGAATATTTTGTGAAGTTATTTCACCTTGCAGTGTTATGAAAATTAGCACAACACTTGATAAAACGATAAATTTAACATTTTCCTTTTTCCTAAATTCAGGCTCAATTACAATCTTTAATGAACTTAGAAGATAATTGAATCGTTTTTTGATTTCAGAGAGACTGCCGTGGTCTCTTAATTGTAAAATCATGGAATTACATATATTCTTTTCGATTGTCGTAGGTCGATCTATCTTGATTTAGATTCAATATAGTTCGGAAAACTATAGGGTTATTCATTGCGAGGTTTGATTTTCAATAAGCTTTTTTTGACAGATCACGCGTGACTCCTATCAAACTGCTTTGTCATTTTTGTTGAGTATCGCTTTGTAAGTCATCATGGAAAGACTCACACCACAATAGCGTCTTCGAATTGTTCAGATGTATTACGAAAATCAACGTTCTGTGAGAAATGTTTTTCGTGCGATTCGAGGAACTTACTGTGCCCATAATCTACCTACTGAAATGCCAATACCATTTACGTAAGAATCTCGGCCTAAAAGCGTACAAAATTCAATTTGTGCAAAAATTGAAGCCAGGAAATTTGCGTCATATTTTCAGTGAATGGGCTTTGGAAAAACTCAATTAAAATGCTCAATAAATTTTATCGTGAAACTTTGTTCAGTGATAAAGCCCATCTCTTGCTCAATGGATACGTTCATAAACAAAATTGCCATATTTGGGCTGATGAGCAACCTGAAGAGTACCAAAAGCTACCATTACATCCATTAAAAACAACGGTATGGTGTGTTTTATAGGCTGGTGGAATCATTGGTCCATATTTCTTTAAAAATTAGGCAAATCAGAATGTTACTGTCAATGGTAACCGTTATCACACCATGTTAACGAACTATGTGCTCCTGAAATTCAAGCGCATGGTCTCGGTGAGCTCTGGTTTCATCAAGACGGCGCTACGAGCCATACAGCGCGTGAAACATGGGACTTGTTGAGAAATCATTTTGGTGAGCACTAAATTTCACGTTTTGCTACGGTAAATTGGCCGCCTATATCGTGCGATATCACACCTTTGGACTATTTTCTCTCGGGATATGTAAAGTCTCAGGTCTTCAGTAATAAGGCAGCTACGATTGACGCTTTGAAAACCATTAAATTACTCCTGTTATCCGCGAGATATCAGTCGCTATGCTCGAGCTAGTCGCCCAAAATTGGACCTTCCGAATTGACCATATCAGACGTAGTCGTGGCCATTTAACAACTTTAGTCAATAATTTTACAATGGTTCTACAAGTTTTCATAACTATTTTAAGTACACTGCTGATAGATTTGTTAAAACGGTCTCCAATTTCTCTGCATTTATTTCCTAGCGTCCAAAGATTTATGTGCAGACATCCTTCCAAATTCGTACAAATTCGTCCTGTCTTTGCATTTGTCCACAAGGGCTGTAAATCTTAAAGTTTCTGCAATGTATATATGTACATAGTTTTTATTGCATGATAAGTTGAATGAATCACAGATAACTTACAGAAAAAATACTTTTGGACATTCTCAAGTAACTGTTGAAATTATCTTTGGAAATTTTGAATTTTTGGAATCCTTGGTTGTGTACTTATCAGTTTTAGCAACAACTTATTTTGCTTTATAAGTCTGTTTCGACGACGTAAATAATTATAATTGTTATTACTTATACTCTTACTAACATTTTGCCAACACAATTTTCTCAATAACTTTTGTCAAATGGACTGCAAGAAGAAAATCTTGCAGATGACAAAAATCAACGATATCAAATAAAGTTTGCAATTAAAACGTTTGCAACGCTAAAGACCTGCAATGACGATCAAAGCGAAGTTTTCGAAAACAGCCATAGACTTAATTACATTTGAAGAAAAAATGTCTTATTTCTTTGTTAGGTAAAAGACTTCTCAGACAACCCTTGTATCTTCTATTCGAAGTTTACTTAATTGACTTAGACATGCTAATTCCTCTTTCATAAAAATATAAAAGTACACAAAATATTTAAAAAATCACACTCGGCATTGTTGTATCAAATTTGTTTTTTTTGTTTTTTTTTTTTTTTCATTTTATTTGTAATTTCTTGTATAAAATTATATACAAAATTTATTTGCTCATATTCATAATAAAATTGATTTTATCTTTTGATTGTTTGTTTCATTTATGATTATATTATACAAAATCTGTTAGGCCCGACGTACTGATACTAATTGACCAGCAAATCATATTAGTTACTCCTTCTGAGTAATACCGTTACTACTATTTATTCATTATCATTTTGATCTATAAAATTGTTTGCAAACATTTTATCAAGCGCAATTTTTAAAAGGCGAATTAATTTTCCATTTATAAAAGCAATTCTATTCTCTCGTTTATCTTTTCTAAAGCATTAAGCGAGTTGTTGGGGGAAATGTTTATCATTGGAAAGGAAAATTCAATTAAACAAAACGTGAAACAAAACAAAACAAAACAAAATTATATATATGGTATTATCTTCTTCTTTTTATCAATAATAATAATAATTACTGTTTACATATCAAAGTTTATAACCCTTCGCGCGTGATAAATACTCAAATTAAATTTGTAATTGGAAAGTAACATTTAAAACATAATAACAATGCATCGAATATGCATCAAACGAAGAAAGAGAAAAAACAAAATAAAAGGAAAACAAAAATACGTGGAGGGATGCCTTATATTCAAAATACATCGATTTGTTTAGAGTGTCCTCTGTGCAAGGTTTGCCTTATTCCGGGACATCAATCGGAATTGACGTTGTGAACGTTGGCGTTTCTAGTTCCTCGTGTTTCTTCATTTTGAGCATCTGAAAATTTACAAGAAGTCGATTTTAGTCAATGAATATCAGTTAAAAAAAAAAAAAAAAGAAGACAAATAAGACATTTGATGGACATTATCCCATGCAGAGTTATTATGCAATATCAGTGCATTATGGACGATGCAAGTTATTAACAAATGAACGTGACATTATTTATATAGAGTCTTTGATAAGTTATTGCTTGCCTATGTGGGCTTTGTGAGTGGTTATTCTATGAATGAACAAAAATTATGAATTTGAGTTTACTTGGTACACTTTTTGGTAAGAGAAGTTATTACGAGTAAACCCTAATTTTTTAAATGTCGCTATGCAGGAGCGTATATGTATATGTCTACGGATATCTCAGACACCAGAACAAAAAAGAATAATGTGGAAAGATTTACTAATTCATGGAAATATAGGATTCGACTGTTAAGACTTATTTGCCACCTGCCCATACTTTGTTGGCCCTTATGAACCCTTATCCTACCTAATATTTTCTCGTTAATGTATTGTATTCGCTAAGAGGGAAGAGATGGAAACCGTAGAAAAATACGACATGAAAGATTCAGTTGTTTTCCGGCAGTCGTACGATGCGTATCAATCATTCGATTCGTATCGTGTATTTTGTGATGGATAAAAAATCAAAAAGACATATCGTCGGAGAACCGACAAAAAGGAGTGATGGGAAAGGGTCGAAATCGGGTCCACCTTATAGATGTGAAGTGCAGAAAGAAGAGCCGAGAGCTAGCAGCAGGTCTGCGAGAAAGTTGAGCAGTGACCAACTAGATTCCGTTACGGTGAATCCAAGTGTTGGGTACAGACTAATAAATTTCTTTTCTGTTTTTACGGCAATATGTTAAGTGCGCACGTGAAATGTATGTGTGGGATTGATGTATTGGGCCTATAACTTAATCTCTTAGCGGTTTGCTAAGAGATGGCGTAACTTGTATTATTCCATTGGAACATGCGTTGGAAAGCTACTGTCATTGTACGTCATTTCAGTATATGTCATTCATTTAAAGCGTAAACAACAATTTTTTTTCACTCAAATATGTCGAACTTTGTGCCTGAAAAAGTGTTTTTGCGGGGAGTTATTTTTCATTACTTTAATATGAAGAAAACTGCTGCCGAAAGTCATCGTATTTTAGTGGAAGTTTATGGTGAACATGCGCTAGCTGAGCGGTGATTTTGGCTTGGAAGACGATGAACGTCCTGGGCAGATGAAGAACTGGAAGCATTACTCCATGAAGATTGTTGCCAAATACAAGAAGAGCTCGCAGAATCTTTGGGTGTCACTCAAGCAGCCATTTCAAAACGTTTAAAAGCAGCTGGATATATTCAAAAGCAAGGAAATTGGGTTCCACATGAACTCAAGCCGAGAGACGTCGAAAGGCGGTTTTACATGTCCGAAATGCTGCTGGAACGCCACAAAAGGAAGTCATTTTTGCATCGGATTGTTACTGGTGATGAAAAATGGATCCATTACTACAACCCCAAGTGCAAAAAATCATATGTGAAACCCGGCCAACCAGCCAAATCAACGGCAAAGCCGAATATCCATGGCGCGAAGGTAATGCTCTGTATTTGGTGGGATCAGATGGATGTGCTGTATTATGAGCTGCTAAAACCGGGTGAAACCATCAATAGACAACGCTACCGAACACAATTAATCCGTTTGAAGAGAGCAGTAGCCGAAAAACGCCCGAAATATGTGGCCAGACACGAGGCAATAATTTTCCATCATGACAACGCTCGGCCCCACGTTGCTATTCCGGTTAAGAACGATTTGGAAAATAATGGATGGAAAGTCTTACCCCACCCGACTTATAGCCCAGACCTTGCCCCTTCTGACTACCATTTGTTCCGTTCGATGCAGAACGACCTCACTGCAATACGGTTCACATCAGAGCAGAATATCAAAAATTGGCTTGATTTATTCTCGGCTGCCAAGCCGGCGCAGTTCTTTTGAGATGGCATCCACAAATTGCCAGAAAGATGGGAAAAAGTCATAGCTTCAGATGGGCAATACTTTGAATAATACTATTGTTCATGTTTTTCTTAAATAAACATTCAAATTTTGAAAAAAAAAAAAAACCGGACGAATTAAATTACATACCCAATAGATTTTTGCAAATCTTTGTTTTTTTTTTTTTTTTTTTTTTTTTTTTTTTTTTTTTTTTTTTCTCATAATTGTACTACAACTTATAAGAAAAATTATCAGAAAATTTCCTTAGTCCTTAAGAGCAAAACTTTTCGAGTTATAGACAATGAAATCTTCGAGCGCTCGGTCTCCCTTGATCGTCTTTACGCTCGGCGCGGCAACTAGTTTGTAGCAGTTGCTCTTTTCTGTTTCATTCTTTTTAATTTCTATAGGCATGAATAGACTCCTTTATTGTTACATTTTTAAAAATATGGTATACCTGACTTTAATAGGGGGTACGGATATACGTTTGAACTATAACAAAAACAAAAGAAAGGTATTCGTAGTGATAGACAGAAAAATAAAAATAATAATAATAAAACAGCATTTTAATCCGAAAATGTAGAAAAGTCTTTCACTAGCTCGTCAGCGAAAAAAACTGAAAATTGATGACGAAATCAATATACCAGAGAGTGCAGTTCAGTATAAAATAAAAGGCTTCATGTTAGTGTTTACTGCAATTTCAAATTTGATGACGTTGAACACGTCATTATTGATAATAAGACTTGTAATGCCAAAAACAAGGACATTGTTTTAAAATTGAAGTGAACTGTGAAAAGTGTGATGCAACGTACATTGACTCAGGCAAGAAAAATCGACGATTTATCATTGTAGGGTCTTGTAGGGTGCAATAAACTTTGTGGTCTAATGTGGTCTAATGTGGTCTAACTTATCGTGCAGTTTCCTGACTCAAACAGTCTACAATTCTTACATCAACAAAATTCTTAAATATATGCGTATGGTTACAGATAAACCTCTTTATTTTGCTGCCAACGCCAAAAAAAAAAAAATAATAATAAATAAAATGTGTGCTGAAACCAGTATTGATTCATTAGATTTGACTGTCTCAGGTGATGTTACGTGGAAAAGACGTGGATTTACTTCCTTTTTCGGGGTAACTTCTGCCGTAGGATACTAAGTACTCTGGCAAAATCTTGGAGGTTTTCTGTAAAATTTCTTAATGTAATCAATGCGAGTTCTGGAAAAAAAAAAATGTGCCACTGCAGAATTTAAAGAGTGGCATATAAACAGATTGGAGTAATGAATGCACCGCAAATCACGAAGGACCATCTAGCAATATGGAAGTGCAATCAATACTCAAGTTGTTTGAACGCTCACTAAATTGACTAAAGTTTATAAAAAAGTTATTTAGACGCAACCATATGGCCAAAATTATCAAATAAATAAAAATTAGTCTGTCGGTCATGTCCAAAAACCAATAGGGACACGTTTGCCTAAATTAGTAAAATTTACTGTTGAAGACAAGATGAAAGGCAGAACAATTTAAAAAAAAAATTCTTTCCGGTAAAGATCGCCTAACGGCCAAACTGATTGATACAATGATCGTTTATTACGGACTAGCCAAGGCATAACAGCTCCTCAGTCCATTATCCCCAACATAAAAAGTTGTTCACCAAGTGGTGAAGACTCATGGTGAGCTTGGCAAGGAGCTGCGGCCGCTGACGAACTTGAATCTTTCCAGCATAATTATAAACCACTGCCACTCGACGAAGATTTGAGTAACGATGTTCTTTTGGAGCGTTATGTTGGCAGATTTACGCAAAACAATAACGAAAGTTATAATCAACTCGTTTGGAAAACAGCGCCAAAAAACCCTTTATGCTGATGTTAAAGTAGTGGAAGTAGCAGCAAATGTTACTGCTGGCATTTTAAACGAAGGGAATTTGGCTGTGTTACTAATCTTAAATAGCTTCGATATGAAGCCTGGCCAAATAGAAAATGAGTATACACAGAGGGAAGACGAGAACCGCATATCGAAAGCAAATCGCAAAACCTAAGCTGCTATTCAAGAGAAGACAATTCGTCATAAGATGGAGCAAAAGGATACTTTATATCATGCAGCAGCTGTAGGCGAGTTGCTTTATAGAGCTGGAATTGACGATTCTATGTAAGTTTCAAAATTTCTCTATTTTAATCTCGGTTGTCAAAAAACCTTTGGACTGATTTCGCCTAAATTTTGCACACTTCTTTTACATACTACGTAAATACTCGGTGCTGAACAAAGGATTTTTTTCTCAAGAACAACTTATTTGTTTAATTAAACAACAAGTAAATTTATGTCCTAAAGAAATCTTTTTGATTTTTTAATTTCAGATGAAGCAATCATGAGTTATCCTGACTAACGCATGGAAACTTTTTTTTGAGGTGCCTCGGTTATGATCACTACTACTGGCTTAATTTTCAATATTTTTTTATGAAAATTTATCAGAATATTCTCATAATATAGCTAAATAATTTGAAAAAAAAAATGTATTTTTATTTTTATTTCAGACCCTTTTAAAACGTTCAAAAATACAGTCTCTATGGCAAGACGTAAGGATTATTTATGAAGGGCCTCCTTTTTTTTCATAGACGATGAAAATTTTCTGTGAAAATGGAAAATAGAATTCGATTGTGTATCTCTCAACATCTCGACATATCCTATGCAACCATTAGAGTCACCCGACCACCTCCACGAAATCCATAATTTGATTAGGAATGAAACAATTCGTCTACGAAGCGGCACTAGATCGGAACTTTAACCAAAAAGTATTCCAAAATGAATGTGTCAAACAAACAGGTCCCGAACAAAGTCCTGTAGAGATAAACAAATCAACTTAGTTGTAGAGTCGCAGTCGGTATTGAAGATTTAGAATAACCACTTCTATGGGCCGCTAAACGGCGAGGGCAGCCCAAATGCCACTGGGAGACAGAATGAACCGTCCCACCTAGACGTCGAAAATGAATTGAGGATAGCAACATCAGGCTTAAATACAATAAGGCTGCTAGACCAGACGACCCTAACTGCTTAGATATTTAAGGTAACGAGAAATGATTTGCTAGAGAGCATAAACCAACTCATTTCCAAGATTTTAAATAAAGAAGAACTATACTCGTAGTCAATAAAGAAGACTCTTTTATCTTCACCAATTATAGAGTCATTGGTCTATTTAACATCTCATATATGATTATATCCAGTTAGCTCACAATCGATCAAATATTCGTTCGTTTCTAGAGACAAACTATACAGATCCATGTCAAGTTTTACCATTTCTGCCAGCCTTATTCGATTATGCAGGATAACCATGGAGAATGCACGCTGCTCATTAAAGTCTAGGACAAAACGCAACTTTATCTATCTTGAGGACCTCAGCAATTTCAAGTGCGTAACTGGAGGCAGCCAGCATGTCAGCTGAGGGCTTGATTCACCGCGTACTATAGAGTAAGTAGGTAAGTAGGGCCAAGAGTTCTATAGTATAAGCATGAAATCATGAAAATACATTACAAATCGCAAGCTGGAACGTCGTCATAATGACGGGCAAAAGTTTAAAACTAGAAGTGGTGAAATGTCGGAAATAGGGCCAGGTACTTGAAGTTATAAACGGTAGCTACCAAACGCAGACAAATTACCACTTGTGCTGGAATAACGCGAAAAGGTGAGTAAGAGATTCTAAAGTGATCTTTGGCTAATCTGTACCAAGTCGGCACCGCTGGCAGATCTTTTCATGAAAACAACCGACAAAAACCCGCATCAATAGAAAAATATAATAAATTGTCACAATTTAAACAAGGAAAAAAGCCTGATTTTTTAGCAAAATTTGCAAGAATGTCTCGAAAGTGCCATAAACCAAGTAGAAGAACTAAGCGAATAAGGTTTGTGGAATAATTCCGAAGAATGATTTATCAGTAGTGCGGAAACTCTGCTCGGTATTTTGAAAATCAGGCTCCACATAGATGAAGAAACGTGGTGGTGAAACCATAAAATGAAAATTGCCGTAACATACAAAAGGCCTTAAGTAGGCTAGAAGCAATAGTAGACGTGAAAAAATGGGCTTAATAGTAGCCCCCAGAGATAGGGGAAAAGGATCGTCCAACGATGGAAATGTGACAAGAAATTTTTTTTCTAACTCAAGATTGGCTTCAGAAATCACAGGAGTTAATGAAAGTCTGATTCATCGCTGTGCTACTTTACTTCAAGCGTTGGCATCGGGATATAAAATCAGTGTGCAAAAATGTAATGAATATGCCCTCGTTACTGCCAAGGACCTGATCAATGAGTATCCGTGGTACTATTTGCCAGCTATAGTCCATAAAGTATTAAAACATGGATCTGCTGTTATAAAGAGGAGGAGGAAGCTGCAGAGTCAAACAATAAAGAATTAAAAAAATGTAGACTACAGCATAGCCAAAAATTGTCACTCTATTTTTACGTTCAGATCCATTTATAACAGGGCAAAAAGAACTTGGAAAGAGCGATAAATCAAAGTTATTGGAATCTGTTTATGACCTTCTAGATAACAAAATATAATCTTTGTCAATTACATGTACATTTTTTTATTTTTATTAACTTCTCCCGACTTATTGTTATTTTTTATGGCTTATTACAATAAACATTAAGATATTTATCGTTTTAATTATTTGATGCACATAATTACAAAAATGTATTTTAAAAATTGTATTTGCTCTTATTTATTTAATTATTTCATTTGTAATGCTTTTTTCACAGATGACACGTCACCCTTTTGCTATCCACCTTACAAGTTGCCGATTGCTCTAATTTTTTTAGACTATGTTCACAACATTATTTAAAAATTTTGATGAAAATTTCGGTATCTCAACGGGAAGTATTTATAGCCGCTGTCCCATACAAGCGAAATCAGTGTGCAATGGAGAGAAAGCTTTCTTGTTCTACTCTATAAAGTCAAAGTCGATACTAGAAATTACAAGAACTACTAAGCAGCGTAACTAACGTGACATACTATGAAAATATTGTACAACAGTCGACATCGGAATACTATTAAGCTCCATGGTAATCAATCCGACTTTGCGCTAGGCAGGTTGCCACATGACGTGATTCAAAGTTTACGAATAATGATGTGAGGCTTAGAAGAGTCTTCATCGGATTAGAAAAAACATACGGCAGAGATATCAGAGATCTTGGATGGATGGGCCGCGTTAACATCTCAAATGTAATTGAGAAATATACGCAACAAGAATAACCGGAGAAATCGAAATTTAAGTTGGAGCACACTAAGACAGTGTACAAAGTCCGTTGCTTTTAATGTTGTTTTATAATCTGTGCATCATTCAACAAACATCACAACATCACCATATTTTGCAAGATTTTCTGTTGAAGCAGCACATCAACGAGTTCGAAACAATTTTTCATCATTTGCTATCATAGACAAGGACGTGACAAATATTCAAGCAGCTCTTAATAATTGGAGAAAGACCCTAGAAGATAACTAGTTACGAATCAGTCGCAGTGAGATTGTATAACTACATTGCTGTTTTTCCAAAACATCAAATCCAACTCCTGACATCTATTAAGAAGTAGTCATTGTGCCAAATATTTAGGCTCTGTTGTTAATCACCAAGGAAATTACGATGACCATGTTGTACATAGTCATCATGTGACTTAAATGACGCGAAAATTCCACTGTATTTTGTGACAGAAAAATTCCGTTTAAACTTAACACTTGTTATATATGTGTCGCTCATTATAATAGTGGTGTAACTGTAATTTTTTTGATTAAAGGTATCAGGTCATAGTTCAGTTTAATAGTTAAGTTGATTCACTTTTATTGTGACAAATGTGTTCTGACCATAGACTTAAATATTGTATAACTGGACCTCTAACTCCATGTATTTTCCTATGAAAAGAACAACAACTCAAACACAGCAGCCTTTGTTTACAGTTTGCTTATGAAATTGTCTAGTTCATTGTAAAACAAATGGAGTTAGAGGTCCAGTTATACATTAAAGTCTGTGGTTAGAACACAAAAAGAGTGTGACAAGATTCAAATATATGTAATTTTGATGGAATCTAAAGATTTAAGTGATTTTAGTGACTCTGGTTCTGAGTATTAGCCTCCTGAAGCAGAAGAAATTTCTTCTAAATTTGGCAAGCGATATAAATTCATTGTTTTCTAACTATACAAATAGAATAAGTGTCTGACATCTTTATTGAATTAAATTGCTAAGTATAAGGTTATGTGTATTTGTTGTAGATACAGATCCGATCCAGACACCAATGAGCAACTCGAGGAATCTTATAACAAGGCAGGTCTTCAACCTGAACCTCAAACTGTGTGTGGACCATCTACATACATCTAGAAAAAGGTCTGTTAATAATAAAAATTGGATTATCAAAGAAGGAAGCTTCTGCGTAACTGTGGAAAACAATACTTAACTGCAAAGGGAAAGAAGATAGATGGAAAAATCTTCGAAAATGCTGATTGCGGGTGTCCAAAAAAAAAATGCTTTACGCTTTTTACAGAGAATGGAGATTTGGAATTTAAAAGACTTTAATGCGCAGAATTTATATCGGTATGCACTAGTCCAAAAAAAAAAAAATATTGTCAACGTCAACAGAAAACGTCCAAAAGATCGGTCACGTGCAGGAAAAAGCGTACCGTTCAAGTATTTACTTAATAACAATAAAGCACAAGCAGTATGTAAAAAAAATTGGAAGCGGTTCCCAAGATATTGCTTTTTGTCTAATCAAGCATTTTAAAACGCATGCGGCGTTACAAGAACACATTTCTTTAAGCTTGTAAAGAACCCTTAGAACAGAATTAAGACTATTGATCACAAGTTCTTGATATCAGGGCATTCTTATCTTCCCAATGATGGAGAGTTTGGTATAATTAAGAGTGCCAGTCGTCGTTATGTTCAAATTTATAGCCCAGATCAAAGGGCCGATATAAAAAATGCCAACCGCAAAACATCTCATTTTATACTACATGGGGTGAAAAGTAACCTCCTCGACCGCCAGAATGCACTGCTACTGCAAGTCCGTTCATATTTAGGCAGACATGAAAAATTTCAGTCCGATACTGTCTTTAGTTTTGTTTTGACAGCTGATTGTTGTTGACATGTTTGGCATTATGTTGAGTATAGACAAAAACTATTTTCGTTCTCTCAGAAAACATTATTTTTTGAGAGGCAAAACGGCGAAGGAAACAAAAGAAAAGTTGCCGCAACTCCACTACCGATCAAGTCGGTTACAGAGGACAATGTCAAAAAAATACATGAAATGGTGTTGGCTGACCGGAAAGTAAAGCTAGCAGATACCACAAAGATTAGTACTGAGCGCACACGCCATATTTTGGGCAATATTCTGCATATGAAAAAGTTATCCTGCCGCTGGGTGCCGCGCATACTCACTCCTGACCAAAAACACGAACGCGAGAGCACTTCGAAAGAGAGTTTGGACTTGTTGATGCGTCGATTGGTAACTGTTGATGAAACTTGGATCCACTATTACACACTAGAGAATAGAATGAGTGCCCAGTAATGGACTGAACCCGGCACGAATGCTCCGAAGCGGCCGAGGGAGGCTCGATGGGTCGGAGAGGTTATGGCGTCGGTTTTCTGGGATTGTCATGGCATACTCTTTGTGGACTACTTCGAAAAAGGCAAAAAAAAAACATCAACAGCGAGTATTACTGTGCATTATTGGAGCGATTGAAGGCCGATTGTTTTTGCAAGACAATGCACCGGCGCACAAGGGCATCGCAACCACGGCTAAAATCAATGACTTACGGCTCCAATTGCTGTCGCATCCACCGTATTCGCCCGATTTGGCTCCCTCGGACTATTATCTCTTCTCAAACCTCAAAAGATGGCTCATCAATAAAAAATTCAGCTCACGCGAGGAAATCATCGACGCTACAGAGGAGTATTTTGCAGACCTTCCTTATCAAGAAGTTGGAAAATCGCTGGAATAAATATTTAAAGAAAAATTTTTTTTTATTCCCAAGGAGGTAACTTTTCACTGAAATAAAAATACAGAATTTTTAAGCACTGCTGTGTTAGAAACATCCATCACAAACAGAAAAAAGACAAAATGTGGTTATAACTTTAGTTGGCTTTATATAAGATGGCTCAGATTTGAAGAAGATTTTCCTCTGCAGTTTAAATTCAAAGAAACCCTTAACCCAGTTACACTGTTTTATGAAGTTGATCTGAGTAAAAAAAAAAAAAAGCAAGGACGATCAATTACCAACTTATGCAACATTAAACAGGACCTACTCTATCCATCTAAAAGACCTGTGACTGCTGGTCATTTCACCAATTCACCATCAATATTACAAAAACCTTCCCTTAGAGATTACGACTCGTTCAAGTAATAATAATTCGAATGAGCGTTCATCTGATGACGAAATCGTGTACGAGTAAAACACGAAATGTAACTATAACAGTGAAGCAACTCCAATATTTTTTTTTAAATTTAATTTATGAATTTAGTTTTGCTTTAATTTTCATTTCTGTAAAGGTAATCATAATCTTTGGTTTTTTACGAATAATAAAAAAATATTAACTTAAAACATATTGTTTTTTTTTTTTTTTTTTTTTTTTTTCTATGTATACTATGTATACAATTGAACTTCAATTGTACGGAGATAATTTACTATTAAATTGCGCGACACATATATTACAGTAGTTCATCCAGCTGTATCATACATATCGCAATGTTGAACGGTTTACGGAAAATAAAAAGAAAAAAAAAATGAAAATACTACGAATGTCGAAGTACGGCTGAGCAAATAAGCTGGTATTGTCATGTTCAACGAAGATCATCGGAAAATCTGGTCCAAAAAGCAATAGTGGCTCAAATTCTTGTTGACGTTCATAGAGGAGGTCAAAAGAAAAATAACTATAGTAGATCACTCAAATGTGAAAACACCAGCAAACTCTTATTAACGAGGTTATCCAAATAAAATAAACAAAATAAAAAGGTTCTAAAGTCCACAGATTTAGCCAACCCCACAAATATGTAACATTACACGTAACTATACGCGTAACATACAAAAGAAGAAGAGTTTGTACGGCATTCAAAAAAAGGTTCCCGAATAAACATTGTTTCTCTTGAATCCGTCAAGATCTATTTATACGTTCAGTTCAAACCGGCTACAATAGACGATTCCTATTCCTATCAATAAAATCTTGATAGAATGTTAAATTAGAAGAAGAATGTTAAACATCCTGATCGATAAATCTTTATAAAATCAACAAATCTTAAGGTGGACTGCTTTAATTTATTTACAAAATGTTATGTTTTATTCCCGCACCAAAGTAAAATATCAAAAACAAAACCACCATGTTAATATCTCAAATACAACGGTAACAAAAAAATATTCAAAATAAAAATTATAAGTAAATTATAAAAGTAAAAACACAAAACAAAAAACAGACATCCCAAAAACTAATCACACTTCTTGTTCATCATTAAACATACCTGTTTAACATCACCTTTAGCCTTTTGTTTTGCAAAATATAAACAATTTTTATGTAATTTATTATATATTTATTTATTTATTTATTTATTTTTTTGGTGAGTCAATACCAAAGAGAATAAATAGAGAGAAAGAGAGATAATATCAATTAGTAAGTTGTAAAGTGGAATATGGAATTTTTTTGGGGGAAAAGAAAACTTGGACTAAGGAATTGAATTTGTTTTTGTCGTGTTTTAGAGCAATAAATTAGTTTGCATACCTGTTGCAGTTTGTAGTGATTGATAATATCCTGATCGGCTGGGCAGGACTGCGTGAAGGCATCTAATTGATACATGTGATACATGTAACGCCACAAGTCTCTCAGATGAGTCTTCGATTAAGAAAAGCGAAAATAAAAGTGATTTATTCTTGAGAGGGCAAACGACTATTTTATTTTTAACTTACGGGTATTTCAAAATCAACAAAATACTTTCCAGCCACTCGAATATGTTGTAGCCTTGGCATGAGCTCACAATCGAAACAGCACATAGTATCGCCCGTCAGGAAGCGAGTGCCACGTGATGCCAAATGATCGTTGATCTTCCTCAAATGTGTTAACAAAGCATTGTTTTTGTTCTCGTCTTTTTTGACCAACATTAACTTCAATTTGGAATACAAGTTTTCAATCAAGGTGGCTACTTCCTTGTCCTGTAAGAGGTAAATGTTTTTTTTTTTTTTTTTTTTTTTTTTTTTTTTTTTTTTTTTTTTTTTTTTTTGGTTTTCATAAATTCGACAGAGTTTGAAAGTAGGCACTTACCTGCACAAAGAGATTGTATCCACCGGGGATGTTCTTCATGATGTGCCTTTCGATTTTATCATTCTCCAAGATGGCGAGACCATTGTCAATAAGAATTGGCGGATGTGTTGCCTCAAAGTTGGTACGAAAATCTGGTGGAGGCTTCTGCATATCAACTGTGGTGACCTAAATCAAAATAATATGGACCAATCTTAATTAATACGAAAAAAAAGAGTGTTCTTTTTTTTGCAGTGTCAGAATTTTTAATAGGAATTAAACGTCAAATCAGCTGTCACATTTATTTTCAAAATCGAAGCACATCGGCCGTCTAAATGTGCTATTTATTGAATTATTGAAAAATTTCGCAACCAATTCACACAGTTCGTTCGGAAGAAAATATCGCCGCTTTTTCCAGCTTGTGTTGAAGAGGACTATTTGTCGATTCGTCGTTCGCACAGTTCTGCATAATGATCTTGGTCTCAAGGCTAATAAGATTAAATAAATTAAATCAAATAATCAATATTGAAATACCGTAAAATTTTATTCAACGAGGTACGTTAAACGGCTACGTAAACAAGCAGAATTTCCGCATTTAGAGTGAAGACAATTCTCCAAAAATTTCACCAGATACTAAGTTCCGTATGATGTGGACTATACGTCGGCGGGGGCCCCCGCCCAATTATCTAGGTTTCGCCACTCAGTGACGTTGTCCAATAAAGAGCGGGGGCAGAGCAAATGTACTGGTCTTATGGTAAAGGTTTTCGTACTTAACGCCTCCGAATGCTGCTACGATTTGACCAGTTACAAGCGGCCGGTCAGAGGTCCTGTTGGGTGGCACGACCACCAGTAGTCCATACCAGGACTAAAACACAATACCATGGGACTCAGGAGCCCCCCGGCTCCTTGACCCAATGAAGAGTTGCAAGATACTGGGTGCTGTGACCCTAAGAGCAGGAAGAGGTTTTAGCTCGGCCTCGACCCTTACCAAGGGTAGAACTTTTTGCCTCCAACACGAGTTCCGCTTTGGTATCAAAGAATTGACGTCGAGCGATGGCAAGGGGTATCCTTGCTGGATATGGGCATCCCGCGCTACGATTTGGTCAGTTACAAGCAGCCGGTCATAGGTCCTGTTGGTGGCAGGATCACCGTTATTCGCTACCAGGGCTTTAAACACGGTACCATGAATGTATAGGATGTATAGTGAAGGTTCGTCAGGTATTTTCAAGCCAATTCTGACTGTGGATTCAACACTTTGACCATAAAAGCAATCACGAGTACAAGCAGTGGCATAAACGTGCAAACAAATTTTAAGTTACAACAATTTTACTTAAAATTTGTGTGATTTTATTCTCCAGCCGTCTGCTCTATCACACGAGCACAGCGAAAAGAAACGCTCTAGCAGTGTTGCATCACCAGCATCAAAAGCAAACCAGGGCGAGAGAAGGCTTGAAAAGAATTGAACTTCGGCAGATTGCAACTCGTTTCTCTTGGCCACTAAGAAACTACAAACTGCCAAATTGGACAAAAACCAGGATCCATTTACCGCCAGCAATGCTCAAAATACTCTAAAAGGCTCTAACCACTTACGCCGTGTGGAAACCTTAAATGTGAAGACCAAACCTCTGATTCACGTCCATAGAAACACGGGTGAAAGTATATCGGTTGCCGCGGCTGACTGCGCTGACAAGACGAGCAGATTCTTTAACTGGCTCTCCAACGTCTCAAAAAGTTGATGACGGTAAAAAAATTCACCTAAACTTTAAATAGTGTCTTAGAAGCTAGTCGCCTATCAAGATCAGAGTCCGATGGACTTTGTTGAGATTTCTATCGACAGTTGTTGTTGAGCTACTCCTAGGTAGGTGTCGTCGTTTTCAGTCAAAAAGAAGGCAATACTCACGGTTTTTATGGATTACAACGGTGTAGTGTATTTTGAATTTTTGCCAGAAGGTCAGACACTAAACAAAGAGTATTATTTGGGCGTTATGAGACGTTTGCGTGAAGCAATTTGCCGAAAGAGACCGGAATTGTGGGCAGAATACTCGTGGATTTTGCACCATGATAACGCACTGTCGCACAGTGCCATCATTATTCGTAATTTTTTGATGAAAAATGCAACAAATACCATCCAACAGCCACCGAATTCACCTTATTTGGCTCCCTGTGACTTCTTTCTGTTCAATCGAGTTAAAAAAAACTACTAAGTTTCAGCAGCCGAGAGGAAGTAATGGAAAAATCGCAGGAAGCACTGATGGACATGCCGAAAATCGAATATAAAAAATGTTTCGAGGATTGGATCATGCGCTGGCATAAGTGTGTTGCAGTCGATGGGGATTACTTTAAAGGGGACAATATAGATTTAGATGAATAAACTTAATATGAATTTAGATTGAACAAACCGGGAACTTTTTCATCAAGATGGTATACCTTTCCGACATGCAAATTGCAATTAGGTTGGGTTAGGTTAGGTTTGCGGGATGATACTATAAAAAGATACTATAGAGCCGAAAGATATTATAAAAACGCACTTACCATTAGAAGGGGATGGAATTGGATTGCGGCTAATTATTGTAGTTTCCGCTTTTTGTCTCGCATTGGTTGTCAATAAAAAGAGATGTAAATAACAAGACAAATAGTATTGAACTTCATTCAATTCTGATGACAGAGTCGGTGTCGTGCGCCGAAAAACGAGTGCGTGCGCTAACAATAACAAAGTGCCACATTGGCCGATTATTGAAAAACAGATAGAAAGTATGTATGGCAAGGATAAGATCCTAATTCAATGGATAAAGAAGGTAAAGACACAAGGTTTGATGACTTTTGACCTGGCAAGCAGATTTGTAATACAAATATCGCTATCGATAGAGATATAGAGATGCAGATTCACCTCAATTGGGATATATATATATGTATATGAATATGACTGCAATTTGCGTTTAAGTAAAAATCTTAATGAATAGAAATATCTACAAATGTAACCAAACTAATTTGTATTAGTCTTTTTCTTAAAGAAAACATGCGAGTACATCTTGATGATGTTTCATTTATACGAGTATATTAAATTTATTGGCTAAAAATTTCAATTAAACATCCGGAATAATGCCAAAAAGTAAATGTATTGCCATTGCTCATCAGCGGTTCAACAAAATTAGATTGCCCAACAACGTAGAATCAGTGCAAAAGTAATCGAAATAAACCGAGATACCATATGGGTAGTTGTGTTGTTTCAAGTTTGTTTGCTTCTATTTGCCTTGGAAATGTTCCCGTTCAAAAATATATTTCTAAGACCATTGCATACGTACAATGAAAAATACTCATACCATATACACACAGGAAATTTTATTATTAAGTTTGCGTCATAAGTAAGAGAATGAAATTAATTTCGAATTTCGGATCGGGCAGTATAGAAATTTATGGAAATGATGCGTTGGTTTAAGTTATATATATTTTTGCCTATCTACTGTAAAAGTGTCTTGCATGGTGAGTGCCTGATCTGTGAATAGGTGGTTTCTCTTCTTTTCGAAGCCAAGAGCCGGCCAATTAAATCTAATTCGACTAGTGTAGACGTTGACAATTCGTCTGTACAAACCCGAAAACTTCTAAGGTCATCCCATTGCCAAAAAATTCAATCTCTACTTTCGATTTGAGGCCCACTAGCAGTTCACTCTTATAAGAATAAGTTATAAGCCCTTTTTAATATTTCATTTCAACATTCGACATTAACATTTCAGAAAACGATATCGATAAAGGGTACGTAACAGTGCTTTGCATACTCCATTTCAAGAAGTGATTCACAGCCTGATATCCTTTACTGCAGCAACAAAATTTGTTTTGTTCCAGTGATCGATCTTCCCAACTCGTTGCAGAGAGTTGTTAATGGTGGCAAATTTTCAGTATTGAAGATAATAAGGCAAGGGTTGCCTTAAGGTTGAATTTTCTAAAGAATTCGATGGTGAACTTGTCTCAAAATTTAATGAAAATCAATCAAAAATATAGTATATAACCAGTTGGTGGTAAATGAACCGTTGGCTTACTTTGACTTTGACCTTGTGGCAGACTTACGGCTTTCTGACTTAAGGCTTAAACTCGTAGAATCAGTAACAAGGCTCAGTTTTATTATAACAAGAAACTTGGTGGGGAACAATCATAAAAACCGTAATTCAGATAGAGTAAACATTTAAACAATTTAAACTCAATAGACACTAGTAAGGATCTTAACTATACCCACGCCGAGGTGGTTGCAGTAACCTTCACTCTTAATGTTATCAATGTACAACTTAATTTGTTCTAATAATAAACTATAAATTGAAACAGCGACATTCTTTGCTGGCGCAATGTTGTTTTTTGTGTGGCCGACCCATTTCTTTCAACAGGTTTGTGCCTTCCCGACTATATTCATGTCATAGCACAGTCCATAGAGCTCGTAGTCATTGAAATTGTTAAAATTTACCACAAAATTTGGACAAGCTTGTGATGTGAAAAATTGTACCCGTCGCGAGAGAACATACGGGAATATTGCTTTCATAGCTCGAAGTGTTAGTCAATTCCACGTCAACCACAGAAATTTAGCATATCACAGACAACACTCGACCGAATTTCGCATAAAGGCCTGCATCATAAAGTCTATTAGATTCAATTGACGCAAAAATTTAAGCCTGCCGACCAACAGCAGCATCGTTATTTTCCCATTTGAGTTTTGGATATGCATAAAATCTATAAAGAACTTAACTATAAGACAATGTGAAGCAATGAGGCACATTTCCATTCTCAAGACTTTATTAGGAAGCAGAATTTTCCTGTTTCGGGCGTAGAAAATCAATGACTGATTGTCATAAACGTGATTACTGTTTGGTATGATTTTTCGACAGGAGGCATTATTGGACCTAATTTGTATCATAAAGACCTGGTTGTTACTGCTACCTTGAATAGATTGCAGTATCGATTCATCTATGATCAATAAAGTTTTATGTGCAGAACTTAAGGACCTAGATGTGGGCAATATTTATTTTAAATAAGTCAACGCTACGTACCACACTAGTGGCGCGGCAAGTTTCGAAAAAACAATTATTATTGGACAGAAGCTCAGAGCAATTTTCTTAAGCAAGATAAACGCATTAGCTATCTCACAGACGTAGCCGTTGATAGATATGTTTTGTCCAGGACTTACTTTTGGACGGCAAAATGTATGTAATTTTTTTAAAATCTCTTTTAAGGTAAAAATCGGCCTATTCTTACGCAAAGTAAGAACTCTTAGAAATATACGAAATAAACGAAATAAATGAAATATACTGTTCAGCGATGAAGCTTATTTTCAACTATTTGTAAATTCTTTACAGACATTTTGTGAGGCAAATATGCGCTATATCGTACTATTCGCTTCCGTAGTCAATAAACTGGGATCTATTTGCCTATTGTCGGTATGTGAATGCTGTGCTTTTTGACCATTTCGACTAAGATGAGCAGTTCCCGTCCCCCTGTCCCACAAAGTAATATCGTACTCCGAATAGCCTCTGCTGAGTTTGTTGAGCAGTAATAAAGAGAACCACTACAATGTTCTATAACAAATGCCTAATGCTCAGAATCTAAAGGTACGACGGATGAATTCGCGTGGCTAAATCGATGGTATATTTCCTACATGAGCTTCTTAAAGTACGGTGGGATTGGGCGAACTAAAAGAAATTTTAAACTTGCGACATATACTACTGTGATTGCAACAGAAAATAGAAACAGCGTCTATTTGCGTGTGAATGTCTTTAAAGCGGCAGACTTGAGCTTTCGGTACGTTTGTTAACTCATTGTGAGAATTTACATCTAGACTAAATTCGTCGACATCACCATGATATGGCCCAACGCTGCCACAAAAGCAACAAACGATGATATCAAAGGATGTTTCTACGAGCTCCTAGACGAAACCTACGAGCAATGCCCTACGTATTAATATGTGATAAGATCGCTTTACGTGAGGAGATTTAACATTAAACGGCGACAAATCCAACAAACCGCCAGAACCTTTTCCAATCGGACAAACGCCGTTACAACTAGCATTAAGTTCCGCAAATCAGAAGCATCGATATATCAGAAAGCCCTCAAAAATGTCGCAACTGACGGATGGACTAGAACTATTAAAGAGCGCGGGAAAGACCTGACAGAGTCTACACCAACTCATTTCAAAAATTTAGGCAGAAGAATGTATGACTGATCGACATCGTTTGTCCAATCAATAAGAAAGGCAACTCTCTAAGCTGTACCAGCATAAAGACATTAGCCTCCTTATCATCACGTACAAAATCTTCTAATATTGTGTAAGAAAACCAGATTAATACTCATCAGAATAATATTGGAAAGCTCTCGTTGCTGAGTAAAAATCGGAAGCAATGCCACCAAGATCAAAAAATTTTGCAAGCTAACACCAGATAAACAGTTTTTTTTATAGTCCACCCTCTTACTTGCATACCACCGAAATTTTAAAATTATAAACACAAGTTTATTAATTTAAAACGATGTTGTCGCCTTAAAAGTTAATCCCAGTGAATGCAACGTTATTGTGCAAGCATTGGATCCAGCTCTTGAAACATCTCTGATACTTAATGTTCAAGTGTGTTCTGAGCCGGTCGAACATAAGAAGTTTGATCAAGTAAATTTGGTGGTTATTTGACGGTGAGTTGTTTTGGCAAGAAATGCATGTATAGCCAATGCATTGTGAGATAAGAAGCCGACAAATGATGCCTTTTTTTGCAAATTGTTTCACACAGCCATTTCATTACGCCAAATAGTACAACTTATTGACAGTCTGGCCTTCAAAATGAAAACATGAAAACAGTGAACATCGCTTTTTTTCAGCTGAAGCTTCTTCGGTCTTGGCTCGAAATTAGCACCGAAAAGTGTGTCTTTTTTTTTTTTGCAGAAAACGCAAGTCTTCCATCACTAACTTTGCAGCGACACGTCAACCAATACATATTATTTGCAAAATGCAGAGAACTGTCAAAGGTGCGATCGCATCAAGCGCAGAAGCGCCGAAAATGAATTTGGCTGTCAATATGGGCAAAACTAAGTAAATGCTGCCAGTAAGAAGGGACACACAACATCGACGAATCAGACAGAACGTCACAATAGTCACTTTAAGATGGCTAGGTATTTTCTCTACAGCGCCACGTTACCAACTATGATAACAACTCAGAATTCAAAAGAAGAGTTCTACTTGTCAAATAATGCTTCTTTGAGCTAAGGTCTAATAAGGTATTCTCGAGTAGCAGACTCCACCTAAAACCCTCTTATCATCTTATCTTATCTTATCAGTCCTACTTTTTGCCACAGAGTATGAATCAAAAACGGATGGGATATTCTTGGTCGTTTAAAATGTAACTTTTGTTCTAATCATTTTTGGTCACGTTTGAGTTGAAAGGAGGAGAAAAAATACTGAAGATAGTACAACAATCGATTTGGTAATAATCGGTCGATTATTACACTAAGAAATGTAGATCGAAAGCGCCTTAGGTGGCGCGCACAAGCGGAAGGGTACCTCAATCATCTTACAATGCGGAGCTGGAGGAAATTGGCAAAACACTGCACTATCTGGAGAGGTTTATTGCTTGAAGTTAGGCCCACTCATGTCTATGACCTCATCTAAGTATGTAAGTATTTTATTCATTTCATTTCGCAGATTGTTGTAATGTCCGTCCTGTACTTTATGGAAACAGCATAACCTCCCCTTGTTATATCCATTGGGAATCCTGCAAGTAATGGGCTTACTAGGTAAAGAAGAAACCCCCTTCAAAAATGATAAATGAAAAGAACATACTAAGTAACTTGTTTAACTTACCTTTAAGCTTATAGTTTTCAGTTCAGCCAACAGGTACAAATCCATGAAATACTCCTGACAGAAAAGGCATGCTCCCTTGCGTCTTCCATCGATGGTGGATGCCTAAAAACAAAAACAAAACAATATGAGTAATTTGAATCAATGAAATAATAAAAAGAAGTTACCACATCCAATTTGCACAGTAGCAGCAGAGTTCAAAGAGAAACCTAACCTAGATACCTAACAAACAGCCGTAGCCTACAGTTTAGTTGCTTAATTAGTGGATGCTATAAACGGACGTTTTTATAAAGCAACCGCCTGAAAGGTCCGTAAGAACATGGCTTAAAAAAAAATCAACTTGAAATTTTGTAAGATTCTAGCTTTGGTTTAATTTATTACTATAAAACAAATTACAAAGAACTTAACTTTCTTAATTCAAATACTTAACACAGTCTTTGCTGGAGAATCAGGGTTTTTTTTTTTATTCAGTTACTCGAGCTCTCTCTTAATATATGATTCAAATGTTTCAAAGTCAAAACTTCTCAAAAAGTCACCATCACTACTGGTATGTTCTTCTGGTTGTTCACAATAGGCTTCCACATCAAAGTCATTTAAGTCTATTTCCTTGATAGGCGTAGCTTTCACCAGCTCCTCATTTTGCTCATTTTCCTCATTTTCGGCGTTTTCATCCTCATTCACATTCCCATCCTCATCATTATTCTCATCGAGAATATCTAATTTGACTTCTATCGGCTCGACATCTATAGACTCCTGGTGTATATCAGCAAAACGCTTTTGAGAGGCCTGGAAACGGCGTATATGCTTCCACAATGTTGACGGTGGTATTGAGAAGAATTTTGCTGCAAAACGTATTGACATTCCATTGACACGACAACCACGAAACGCCTGAATGATGCGCTCTTTCATTGCGAGTTTCTCCGCAGGATGAGTTGGCGGTTTAAGTGGCACGTTTGGCGGTAGTTGGCCCCGTTGGGCTAGTCGAACTTTATGCTGATGTAAAGTTGATTTGGCAACTTTCAGGGATCTTGAAATGACTGATAGAGATTCCCCCGAACAAATACGATCAGCGATCCTTTTATTCAATTCCTCGTCGACTTTTTTTCGCCGATGGTTTGTGTACTTGTTCACCTCTTTCCAAAGAGTACTTTTGGTCACCTCAAAGACACTGGCAGCCTTACTTATTGTTAGTTGCCTATTGACTACAGCGTCTAAGGCCTCTGCGAGCTTTTTCCGCCGAAGGGCACGTTTAAGTTTTACCGAATTTGAATTTTCTTTGGCTTCATCTTTGTCCTCTTCTACTGGTATCTGTACACTTATCACATATGGAGGGAGACTTTGCTGACTTTGATCCTTTTGATTCTTTTGAGGTTCAACAGAGCTAGAATTAATCTCCTTTTTGAGATCTCCATCACCTCGAGGTAGTGGCTTTACCTGTGTTATAACGTAGTTATACATCGGTTCTGTATTGGACTTTAGTTCAAATATCAGAAACTGTTCGTTTGTTGGAACAGAGCCATCTGCCGATTTAACTGGCGTCAGTGGTAGTAGTGGTATCGGTTCTTCTTTAACTTTCTTTAAATCTGTACCGACTGTGGTGAGGTCTTCGACATTTTTTATTTCATCCTGGAATTTGTAGAGTTAAAATAGGATAATTCATCACCATGGAGAGGAAGGATGTGTTAAATTGTCAAAGAGAGAGAGAGAGAGAGAGAGTAAAAATGAGAGCTTTATTTTTAAAAGTAAGCATGCGTTGTTTACACTTAAGTTTACACTAACCTACGCTATAGCAAGAGGAATTATATAAAACACTTCAAATATCTGAGCTACAATGAACCCTTAGTTGTAAGGAATACAACTGAATTGTGACATCATCATCAGAATTAAAAAAACAAAACAATAAGCCAAACAATTGAAGGGCACTTCAGCGAATGAAACTTTAAGGCTTCCTGCAAACAATGTCACAAAGGCACCCAGTCATGCATTTCATACCATTCATGGTATTCAAATTCACACAAAGAAAATATCTGCAGACATGTTCCGCACATGAAGGAAATATGCAAAGCACCGCAGAGATTATGTGGTGAGACCACAAAATCACTAAATTTAGCGCATGAATTCCTGATAAGATTCGAAGATAGATAGCGCACTTCTCGTAATATGGTTAAATGTACTAATGATACTTTAGTTGAAGTTATTTTAAAACTTTATTTTTAAGGTGATTGCTGTGTGTTGTTTTTCTAAAAGCACAACAATAACTGTAAGGCTGAAGTAAGCAGAAACTTTTTGTTTAGTTAGTCACGGTTTAGTTATCAATTGTTGAAGGTAGTGAATAGCATATGTGTGAATAGTTTAGTAAATTGTATTTTTTTAAAATGGTCCACTGGTATTGTGGATTAGAGCAATGCTCGTGAATAAGGCGGCATGCTATCTCCACTGCTATGGTGCATATTCTCGTGCTTAATGCTCTCAATAGTTTTGACGTATGTGCTCAAACATATGCAGATGATGTATTCCCTGCCTAGCGACTGTGAACGACAACTGGTGCTCTGAAATGGGCTTTCCCACAATGAGGAAGCTGACTGGTTTGACAAATCTAGTACAGGGATTACCATCAAATTCTCCAAAGAAGCTTATTATTTGGGTGTCATCCTGGATAAACAATTTCTCTGGATTAAACATGTTTCGTGCAGTGCAAAGAAGCTGCCGCAAACGCACGAGGCCTGTCACTAAAAACGTCTTTTGGATCTACACGGCTATGATAAAGCCAATTATATCCTATGCGCCGGTCATCTGGTGGAACAAGCTCTGCCGAAAATATGTAATTTGCTAACTCTAAACAACGGCTTTCCTGCTGTCTATCAGTAGGAAAAATTTCACGCTGTCTACTGCGCCGTGACGCGGCACTACACCTTTGCTAAGCACTCAATTGTACTCGGCATAAGTGATACAATATCCTATAACGCTTGCTGTGAAAGTGATGACGCCACAGAGCACTACATCTGTAAATGACCGGCTAATGCTCGCATAAGGAAGCAGGTACTCGGTGCTGACTCTACCAATACTGTGCGGCTTTATCATTTAAGCGCACAAAGACAAAGTATTTGCCTGAATGCTCTGTTTCGACAGAAAAATGAAAACGTTAACCAATTCAAAATAAAATAATCCGGTTCTTGTTGGCAACGCTTAGGAAAAATAATTTCTGATCAATGTTTATAGATTCATTCACAACTACGTAGCCATGGGGTGGCCGTGGTGTAGTGGTATATGCATAGACTCCTCAAGCAGTGGATCGAGGGTTCGAATCCCGTGCGAGGTAATTCTCTGAAAAAGTCTTTTCATGGAATTTGTATGAGTTATATGTAAATCCCGTCGGCGTCAACTCTGACATGAAGGCATAACACTGATGTTGGTGTGGTTGTTGGCTAGGCGAAATGTAACGAACTAACAACTAACACGTACTAAGACCCACTTGTTGAGGATACACTGGCTCCAGTTTGACAATCACCTCTGGAAAAAATATCGAAACCTAACTCCTGAAGTTTCAAAACTACTACACTACCCGCCCGCGCCCTGGTGAAAAGCCAGTAAAAGGGTATTCATATTATAAGAAAAAAAATCTGGCTTGTTTTCTAAAGCTATAAGACGTCGACTTCAAAGTGTTTTAAATGGGGTTCCGAAAGACTTCCCGAACCTTAGAGTAGGCATTATTCATTGTCTTCTGGCTTGTGTCTTGGCTAGCTTTCTAATCTATTTAACAGAATGGATGGAATAAACGCATGGGGACAATGCGAAGTCGAAGAGATGGCTACGCATCATAAAAAGGCACTCTGATGGATCCTGATCACACAGAACCACGTTGTCATTGGAAGTCATACATAGCGGTTGAGTTTTACCCACAACAATTTCTATTTGAACTGCAGTGATGAAAAAGGAGAGGAATCTATAGCGCACTTCCTTTGCAACTGCTCTGCCTTGGCACGCATCAAATGCAATTTCTAAGCAGTTACCTTTTCCGAGATTTAAATGTTTTCTGCTAAATGAAGGTCACTGCTCTGGATAAATTTATTAATAAATCCCATGGTTTCAGAATAAGCTAGGGGAGCGCCCTTTCGCGCTGTACCAGTGGTATCACAATGGACTTAAAATTGGTCTCAGTGAACTTCAACGAGGACCGCTCTAGGCTAACTTAATTGGATCTCATGAGCCTCTTCTGGATTTGTCTCACTTCAAACATGATTTTTCGATAAAAATAAGAGTCGATTTCAATCTGTCCAAGAGCCCAATCAGCAAAACTTTAGTTAGTGGGTGTAGGCCAAGATCTTTTCGCAAAATGTTCCTCATAGTAGAAGGATGGAAGTACATCTTTAGTTCTACTGTTGGAAAGTAAAGACTTCACGACACCAGTATAATGAATGTATAAACGTTCCGATGGAGAACAATTGATTTGTTGTACCTAAGGTACGGTTGTGGACATCCTAAACATTCCCACGTCAAGAAAATACTGCGAAAAAAGTAAATGATGGGCGATCCATTAGTCTTCTCAACAGTAAGTAATCCAATGGCACAGAATGTCACTTTAGACACTCGCATCCGTAACTAATTCGAATCAAATGAAAAATTATAATTGCCAATGGCACAGAATGTCACTTTAGACACTCGCATCCGTAACTAATTTGAATCAAATGAAAAATTACAATTGCCAATCGCTTTTTTCTTAGTGTAGACCAAAAATAAGGCCTTGTCAAGAAGGAGATTCTATTTAAAACCCTTTTCATTTCAGTTCTGCCAGTGGAAGTTTACAAAGGCGAAGGAAAATCTTCAGCTTAGTCGTTTTGAATGTAATTCTTGTTCTCCAAGCGATTTTTGATCCCATTCGTGTTGACGTTCTTTAAAGAAAGAGATACAAACAGATACAACGGTCATAAAAGTGCGCATCTGTCGCCTAAAATGGCTAAGATATGTAGAGTGAGTAGATACTTACACTCCAGCCCGAGGAGTACACGATACCTATCCGAAGAGACAATGCAGTAGAAGAAAATCTTACCTTAGGTGGACGTCAAAAATGAATGCATTTGGAACACTCTGCAAATGCTTAGAACAATGATGGTGCCAAGGTTTCTAATTAAACAAAAACGGTTCTTGATCTTCGATACCGGCGATGGAACATTATGTATGACAGGGTTCTAAGGCTGTCAAAGGCTTTGTAATCGTTGTGGCGTCGAAACACCTGGAAGAAATAGAGAGCATTGCGAACGAACCTATCCGATGGGTGGCAGCAGTCGGGTTAGAGCTCGCCGAACATAAAATAAAAGCAATACTAGAAAGCAGTCGCAAGAAAAGGCATACCTGATTATCGATTATAAGCTAGCTTACAAGGAACATATTAAAAGAATGTCCGAAAAAGCCGCTCGGATTGGAGGACCCATGCAACAAAGGAAGACTAATTCTGTCAAGGGTGGTGTAATGAATAGTAATGTATGCGATTCCAATATGAGCAAAAGCAGTGAATATTAAGTCCGTCAACCGTCTGTGTGTGCTGAACTCATCGGACTCTGTCAGACGATGTGTTATATGTGTTATTACGGGAAAACTACCACCGGATATCTTATCTATCAAATTTCAAAGGACCTATGTTGCCAAAATTCAAGAACCCCTAACTTCAGACAAAAATATCAAGCTCGAAGAAAGACAGCGAAACTTGAGTAGACATGAAATCAGTCCTCAAAAGGAATAATACCGGATATCCAAAAATAGATGGGTTGGCACAACGGAGAAGTGGAAGCTATCTCAGCCAGTTCCTAACCTAACGGACATGGCTTATATAGTATTATCTGAACAGATTTTAGTCTGATGAATCTCCTGTCTGCGGAGAGGCCAGAGAGGATGCACAACATTTTCAGTATCGACGCTTATGTATAGAGATATGTAGATATCTGGAGGAAAGAATTTGAGAAATACCGACTTCTGAGAGCATTGTGAACCATATGTGAACATCGAACGCAATATGAAACAGATTAAAAGAGCGCAAGTAGAGAAAAAAGAGCGTAAATTGCTAACCGCAGGGAGAGTGGAGGAAGTGTGTATGGTGTGGGTTAGTACATACGTATGCGTACTTCGACACATACTCATATCACAAGCGGACTACTGATAGCCTCCAGCAATATGAAAACAAAACGAGTACTTGGACAAACAAGACATTCATTTCTAGCTTAAAGCTACTTTCCTATCCCCGAAGCTATGACTTACGGCGGTTCCGTGGAGTGAGAAAAGTACGATGATTCTTTGCAGAAATTAGGTTTACTGGGTCAGAGGCTTACCATACGTTGTGTGTAGTCATTATCCCTTATTGAAAAAAAAGAATTAGGTGGCGCGCTTAAGTGGAAAATCAATCTCGGAGTGCCCAACTGAAAGCAGTTAGTCAAAATCCGCATTGTTCATAACTGAGGCCCAAATTCACTTGTTTGTGCTAGTCCCTGTTTTAAATACATAGATTTGATTGAATGATTCTGGTGATTTAAACAAAAATAGTCACTAACCGCTAAGCCCGTCTTTACATATTTCTGAAGGAGATTATAGAAAGCAGCCTCGAGGCCTTTCCATTGACTTTCCGAGACTCGTGATCTCGTTTTTCAGCTTTTAGGATAGCAGTCTATCTTGTCTTTATAATAGTGCGCTATAGTTGAATTGTAAAGTCAAATGATATATGGGCGAAACCCTATAACGGGAAGGTTCCTTTTCCGGGTGAACGATTTTTATGGTAAAAAGATGAAGATGATTTTTAAAAGAATTTTTAATTTTCAGATTTCAGATATTTGATATCTCTGCGAGATACGGATTTAAGCTTCTTGATTGAAGGTAAAGTTATGATAGCATAAGGAACCTTAGACGTTCTACAAGTTCGTCTGTTGTAAGGCGGCGTGTGTAGTCTATCCCATAAGCACTGTTTTATGAAAACATCAGCAGATGGCGAAGATTTATGGCTCGAAAACTTGATGCTTGAACTATTAATTAGTTGAGTATATTTAACGCACAACTGTCTTTCTCAATTTCAAAAACAACTTAACCAACTTGCAGTCCATTTCCAATAGAATTGGAATTGCTCTTTCTCATCCGAAAGAGAAACTACTGCAAAGCAAATTTCAGAATAAACGACAGAGCAATAATAAATTCGCGCACCGCACTAGCATTTGTGATTTGGTTTCATTTGCTTTGGAATCCACCTAAAAGTCCATTCAACTCCAACGGAACAATTGGAATTTGCATTGGAGTTTCCAACTTCGTAGACCCATAATGATAACACATAAACCGGCACTGCTGCCACTCCCATTACCATTCTCTACGTAGTAGAAGCGTACATACGGAGGTATACCATTTATCTAGTGCCTTGCATTGAAAGTCATCCAAAATGCATCTGTAACCTCGATGAACTAGACATAAAAGAAAAAAAAAAAAAAACAAAAATGGGAAATTGTTGGGCAAAACCTAGGAGCGCCACCACATCCTATTTTAGTTTTCGATACCGGCTGGGGGAGGAGATTGAATGGACAAACGATGATTCGAATGCTTTAATTCGAGTTTCACATTTCGCTAGTGAGTTGCAAAATTTAAAAGAAAAAATCTAAAAACTCAGTAGCAGCTAATAATAGCTTTTACAGTTCGACTGCATCTGACTGTGCGTAAGAGTATAGTAGTTCTTTCAAGACTGACCTTTAGGTCAACATTTTGTTGGTGTACTATGCATGGAATATGCTCGAATGTAGATACTTATGTTGGTATCTCTGATGAAGGATGCAAATGGAAAGTTGAGTAAGCGATGCGTACTTGAGCATGAGTCATTTCAATCACTATGCGCTATTTGGATGTTCGTCGATGAGCTCATGTTTTTTCCCCATTTTTTGTTCATCCACATCGACATTAGAGTTTGAGGTTAATGGGAAAAGTGCATGTTAATTAAAGCATCAGGAAATGAAAACGAAACTTATGGCTTAGACTTTGTTACGACCAGTACTGAGTATTTAATTAAGTTCCTTTGGTTTGATAACTTGTATTCAATAACATTTTTCATGTCTGGGAGAGTATTTACTTCATCCTTTCACATACTTACATGTGTATAATCGGACATTAATTTTCACAACCACCAATTTTGCCAAAAAGGAAAGTAACGCTGAGTTTAACCAAATTATTTGTGTTACACCCTACTTTGTAGTACTCCTAGATCATCGTCAAATTTACTCATGAGGCATACAAAAAAAAAAAAAAAAAAAAAAAAAAAAAAAAAAAAAAAAAAAAAAAAAAAAAAAAAAAAAAAAAAAAAAAAAATCACAGCATTGAAACGTGTTCAAATCTTTTCTAAAGAAAACCTGTATGATTAGATCCCTGCCTTCAATGGCTGGAATATTGTAAAAGACAATTTTGTACTAATATAGAGAATTAACCCATCAGACGGAGTACCACATGGTTCTAGGCTAGTATCGTTATCTTTATGTTTCCATTATTTCTTGTTGTGATCTGTTCTATTGATAATCTTAAGTTGTTCGACGAAAACTTAGCCTTTTTTCTCATCGGTACATGCATACATAGATTGCCTGTGAGAATATTGTTTAGCAGGTTTGAAATAGAATTTTGCAACCTGAGTGCTTTCTCTAACCCCCTAGCTGTATTGCTAACGAATATTTGAACGTACTGAAGGAAGTACCAGACTGAATAATTTTCTACGGCGGATGCATCAATATTAACTTCATCAACGTGGTCGGGCCTTGTATATATTAGGTCCAGATTCCCACAGAAAGGCGATGCTCCTTAAGAAGATTTTCCACAATATGCAGCAACTCGTCCTGAAACGTTACAATTAAAACTACATACGATTTCGTCATTCTTATGCTGAAATTTCTAAGTAAAGTTGATTTTCTCGATAACTTTTGACAACCACACTATTCGAAAGGTTATCTCTTCAAAGTAATTTCCATTACAAGCAATACACATATTCCAACGCTTCTTCCCATCTTCAAAACACTTTGCATAGGCCTATTTTGGAATCGCCTTCAGCTCCTTCTGCGAATTTTTATTTATCGACTCAATCGTTTCAAAATGCTTTTCACGAAGTGCTACCTTGAGTCTGGGGAATAGGAAAAAGTCACATGAATACGGAGCTTGTGGAATGGTATGAACCTTGTTTTTGATCAAATAGTCGCATACAAGATGATGAGATGATTAACTGTCATTATTCCAACATCGCTGAGGCAGGGACAATATTTTAAAAGTATGTGCAACTACTTGCTATGCAGATGACATAGACATTATCAGCCAGAACATAGCGAGCTATTTATGAGGTGTTTGCAAGCATTAAAACGAAAATAGTAGGTCTGGTGGTAAACAATGGAAGAATGAAGTGATTGCTGTTATCGAGAAGGGACTTTGACAAAAAGTTATAGTAGCAAGGTACAGCTTCGAAGTAGCCAGGACTTTGGCTATGTAGGCTTCGCAGTTAAAAAAAAAAAAAAAAATACCAACATTGCCTGTAGATCTTTTTAACTCAGAAGGCAATTAAGCATCATTTACTCGGACTGCCAAAATCGAGCTCTACAAAACATCGATCGTCCCAATCCTCCTCTTTTGAAACTTTTTAGGTTATTCAGCCCGGTGAAAGCTAATTTTGACCTTTTCAAAAGGGCTCGAATTTATCAGCTTAGATACCTAAGGCGCTTAGCGTTTTGTGAAAACTGTTGGTTGAGATCCAGGTATTCTCTGATAGAAGAAAAAGCATATGACGGCCAAAAAGTTTCATAATGAAGATAGCTAGCCTTCATTTCGAGAATAATTCTTGCAATTAAAAGTCACACTATCCACTGTGTAATATACGCGGACTAAGGAGTAATCGCTTCTTTGTGCATTGTTTCATGTTTCCATTGCTATTAACAGAAGCCTCTAATTCAATTCAACCTTTAAAAAGTATGACCGCATTCCAAAACCTCATACCAAAATTGTTATTACGGGCGATCTCAGTACGCACAATTCTGGGTGGCTGGGTATGTTGAGATCTTTGCTGCGAAAAACAACTAATTCAGCTCCAACAAATAAGGCCACGCGAATATCTGACGTTGATTGTGTCCCAAAAGTAGTAAAAATTATTGGTTGTTCATCAATGGAAATAAATTTTTAGCTCATCTTAATGCTCATTTGTAACTGAACAATTCCGGATTGTGTCATGTAATCACTTATAATGGAGCCAGTCGGGTTTTTAATGGAACGAATCCATTTTCGCACTCTTGTAACAAGAATACTCAAAGATCTCCATATACACAAATCCACTAATCCAGATGGTATATCTCCTTATCTTCTGAAGAAGTGTTCTTCCTCGCTGGCAACACCACAGCATAAGTTTCTTCATCAATCCTACTCTTTCGGACTCTACAAAAGGCGAATCCTCTTCGTTTTCCTGAAGCATATACCATACACCGTCAGCTATCTACTTTCGTTAAAGTCCCAGCCATTGTCCATGAATGGCACTTGCATCGTTGAAACCAAAAAAAAAAACATTCCATTTTTGGTACTTGTGTCAATGACACTTACGAGTACGTTGGAATGACCACATATTCGGTGTCGCCAAAAATGCTGCGAAATGTCTAGATTCCCTGAAGCAAATATAAGAAATACTTTACTCCCCCTGATATGGCTTCAATACCATATATAAGGCATTTATCCGCCCGAAATTGAAGAACAATGCCTACATCTGTTTTGGGTGCGCCAAAAACACCTATGCACCTGCTAGATAGGACTCAAAACGTGTTTTGCCAAAAATCCTCATCTAATCCTTTCTTCAAAAGATTAAAAATAACCCTTTGGAAACTCGAACGCAATTAGTTTAAAACGTTTTAGGTGTGATATACACAAAATAAAAGCTGGTGTGCCACAGGGCTCCACTTTATCCCCGACACTATTTTTTTTTTTATTATTATTAACGAACTCTTATCCGGGATTACCATTTGCTTTTCATCCATTTTCATGACTCCTCTTCGGCTGTTCAACGCAATGCATCCAAAGCAGAATGTTGTCTGCTATCTTTAAAGACAAATTTAACCACGCAGTCATCATCCATTATCCTCAATATAGAGGGTGTTTTTTGAGACAACGGGTTTCCGATGGGGATACCTGCCAAACTAACTGCCATTTTTTTGTCAATGAGATTTCGCTCTAATAGATCTTACAGATTTACAATGCAAATCGTGGTATATTGGTTCCGAAATTAGTTTTTATTTACACAAACTTGTAGAGTTTGGGTAATCCCTACATGACTAAGAACAAGAAAGAGTCCGGTTCGTTCAAAAGAGAATATCGCCGCAGCTGACGCTAGACTGATGAGTACCCAAAGCTCATTTCCAGGCATTCACAAGCCCTTAGGCTCTGTCTGTATTTAGAGTAAGAACAATCCGCAAGTGACTCTGTACTGTATAGTGTAGTATAACCACTGGAGGGATCATTTGTGATGCATGAACTCGCGTTATAATCAATGGTGACAGATACAAAAAGATCATCAATTTCCAAATTTACTTGAAATCGATGCAGACAATACCTGGTTCCAGTAGGATGGGACTACGCGTCATACTGCGATCGATACTATCGATTTATTCAAATCAAAGTTTGGCAGTAAAGTGATTTCTACAGCAAGACCTGCAAACTGGCCACCTGCAATTGGCCGCTTGACCTTTTCTATTGGGGTGTGTTAAACCGCTTCTTAACGTGGATAAACTCGTGTAACTACTGAAGATTTTGAAGACGATATACAGCGATTTATTGCGGATATACGAGCCCAGATGATAAAGAATTGCAGTGGACCTCCAATAATACGAATGATTATTGCCCGGCCCTTTCGTACCATCGACAAATTCGTATGATTATACAAAAACTAAAGTTTTTTTTTTATCTTTTACGAGGGCGGTCCCAGAAGTACTCGGCCTGACCAAGCCATATCGGTAGTTTGAAAATATCACTGTATTGGAAAGTACGCAGTCTATAAAGCATATGTTTCAAGTTTGAAAGCGCCACGTTGTTTAGTATTTGTTTGGCAGCCATCAATAGTGAACGTTGCCAGTGAATCTGTGAAAATGGAGAAAATTGGTCATCGTTATGTGATACAATACTTTTATTTGAAAGGCCTCAGCCCAACCAATATAAAAGGTGAATTGGATTCTACTCTGGGTGAGTCTGCTCCTTCGTTTACAACAGTAAAATTTTTTGGTTTGCTGAGTTTAAACGAGTCCGTACGAGCTGCCAAGACAACCATCGCTGTGGTCGACCAAATGAGGTGAAGACTCCAGAAATGGTGAAGAAAATCCACAAAGCGGTAATGGATGATTGTCGACTGAAAGTGCGCGAGCTAGCAGACATTGTAGACATTCCAAACAGTGCGGTACATTGCATATTATTTGAAAATTTGGACATGAGAAAGCTGTGTGCAAGATGGGTGCTGCGTTTGCTCACACTCGAACAAAAACAGTATCGTGAATATGTTTCAATTGAGTTTTTAGCGAAGTTTCACAGCAACAAATCAAAATTTTTGCGCCGTTTCCTTATTATAAAAAGGGTATCGAAGTTATTGAACATCGCTGGGAAAAGTATATAAGCTGAAATTTTTGGGTTTTTTTTTTTTTTTTTTTTTTGTTGGGTCGGGTACTTCGACCGCCAAGGAATGAAACCAATTGAAACCATTTTAAGGAAATAAAAAATACAAAATTGGCTTTAAAGAGCGCAGCGCTCACAGAAATATCGGATTCTCGTTACATCTGGAACCATTTAAAAAGTGTTTCTTCCATTTTCTGAAATTCGCTTTCTTTTTCAAGGGAAATCAAACATTTCCACGGAGCACGCAGATTGTGCTTAGAAATTCACTTTTTTCCTTTTTTATTGTGGATCTAGGCAACCCGTATTTAATTGATATTTCAGATAAACACTTTCCATTTTCGTAATCTTGCATTACATTCATCTTTCTCGTAACGACGCGAACTACTTTTTCATTTTGTCTCTTTGGCGCACACAAAAATTTTTTTTTTAAAAAGAATCACAACTTCTGCCATCCGAAATTCTTACGAAATGTGAGTATGCACAGAAAAAGCTCCTGAATCATCTACAGTTTATAGAAGGAAATGACAAAAACAAACGAACAGAGAAAATTAGGACAACCAACGAATACAACTAACCGTTATTCGTATTATCGAATAAATAATTTTACCTATCATTCACATGATATAGACATAGAGTCGTCAATGGGAAACATTTGCTATTCATATTATTTGATATTCGTGGAACCCGAAGTTCGTACGACTAGAACTCCACTGTACCTTTCAAATGAAAGCATTTTTTTAGACCAAAGATATAATGCATTCATTAGGTACAAGGATACAAGGTCTACGTCTCGTTAGGTGCTCTTAGGACTTTTCAACATTTGCTACATAAGTTATTGCTCAATCAATTGACACTTTCTAATATTGGAAATACTTATTTCCTAGACCGAACCACATAGTTATCAGTCTTTCTTTCATCTCTAATTTACCTTCGCCACGACTATGTGCAAAACCTTAAGCGTGCGACAACTGGTCATATCAAAATGCGTGACGGTGATGAGATCAAATGCCTTATCACAGACCGAAATGAACATTTTAACGATCTATTTAACGAACCGCGAAACTATTTTTTGTCCCTCCTAAACTCTAACATACTCGTATAAAGAGCCGCTTTTATCTTGACTCAAAACTGACATCATTTAACCTTATGACTAAGTTTTCTAAAACAAAACCAATAAACCCAAGTTCAAGTCTTCAAAGACTTACAAATAAATGGCAACAACAATTTCCATTGAATTACCGTCAGACAATATTCACGCTTCAAGGCAATTACCAATGAAAATTAAATAAAAGCAAAAAAGGTAGAAGAAAAAAATAACGAAAACAAATATTTGGTTGAACACATCACACAACAAGACCGCTAATTAAAAGCGTAACTACCTTACCGACCAACATGTATGATAAACGCACACTACTTGAATGTATCTACAACACACCTTAGATCTTAGGTGTATTCTTGTCCATAGGTTTCTATAAGTACAAGTTTGAGTTCTTATTCTCTACGACTAAGCGACGTATGGAATTCACGCGGTTACGCCCGAAGTATCGGATTGAAGACGCACCATCATTACCGGGAAGTGTATTCCAAAATTTCTTCTTTAGTAATTCTAACTCTGATTCTGATTCTGCTTCATCGGTTTCGTTCTCCTCTTGTCTTCTTAAGTCAACCAACGTTCTAAGTAAGTGTGCATACCGATTTCCACTTGAAGAACTGGGGAGAAGCAAGTATGAGCAAACCTATCTTCCAATTTTTATTCCATTTCATGACCTCATCGTTCCAGCACATTTTAGCACTACCGGGTCTGGTATCAGCTTTAGAGTATCGAGTATCGGGTATCGGGTGTAGGGTATAGGAAACGCTTATAAGCAGAGTAGATCTCCGTCGTCAGTTTGCCGGTTAGATTGTCCCAATTTCTCACACTGTCGATGTATTGTAAACTTGAAGCAGCTTGTAATTGTGTAGGATCTGCTCTGTTGTGAGTATGTTACTTGCGGTCGCATGTAAATCGCATTTTTATTGTTGGTTTTAATGTTTTTGCTTTTTTTTATACTTCGTTCTTTCTTTCATTCTGTGACCGATCGATTATGACTTGTGGCGGTTACTTCCCCTCCGAAAGTAATAATACCAATGAAACTAAGACACGTCTAGAACCAATTTCAGCGGGAAGCTTTTGAGAAACCTTAAAATACGACATATGTAAGTGATGTTCCATCATTTTTCGATGTTGAATTGAAGAAAATTGTTTTGTGGTGAAGTAATAAGATTGAGTGATAAATTTGCGGGAAAAGTCGCCGGGCTGGCAATAACATACACATGCTCGTGTGTACACATATCGTTTATTAACGTGTTTACACGACAATGCTTTCTCACATATAGCTCTTAATCGAGTCACATGATGATGAGTTGGTTATGAGACTAAAATCATGATAATGAGTCGTCAGCGAATGAGGTTTGCTTGAGGTTTCTGTATGTTGGTGCTAAGTGGTTAGATTAACGAATCATCAACATAAACATCTGGTTGATCAATGCAATTTTTTTTTCCTCAGAATTAGACTTCCCTTCCAAGCGTAAAGTTAGATTTTTTTCATCGTTTATTTGACATCTTGTCAGGATGTTTTCTGACCGGTACATTGGATTATGTCGTTTTTTTTTTTTTTTTTTTATTGTAAAATAGACGGACATAATTTTTACAATTCTTTAGAATTGAGAAGAGATGAGCTATTAGTTGTTGTTCTTCTCAACGCTATTCGAACTAATCTACTTTCTTCCAGAACATCTTTTCAATTCAACTATGGAAACTCTTCGTTCTAATTTGAAATATTGCCTGAAAGTGAACCAAAACGCAGCGATACCAGAAACAGGCTTTTTGGTTCTACTTGCCAATGGTGGTGGCACTTCGGCTTTTTTTTTTTATATTTCTATCCGCGGACGAGTATACCCAATATTAGTACGTAGTATTCAGACAAACGCTGGGGGAGCAAAAGCTAGTCACTGGGATTAAGTACAACGGTCTTCCTAACGATATACGTAAGACACCAGAAGGTGACTTGATAGTGAGCATACTCGTACACCAACTTATTTCCAATATTGATCGAAGAAAAGCGACGAAAATAGCCTCAGCATCGTATCCACAAGAAAGGATACGTTGCAAACTGCATTAATTATTCCTTTAAGGATGACATTAGTCTCTTAACCATCAAATGCCAGATCTTGTCCTTCGTATCGTGCGAAGGCCTGCAACGAATTTGCCCGGCAAATCCACAATTCACAAAATATTCGCACTACGGGAGATCATATTTATACCAAGATTAAGGACGCATAGGATAGCATCTAAACATGAAATGTATACATACAATAGTGTCTAGTTTTCGTATTCCTTCCAAACTGGAGAGTGCTTCTTGCTCCATAAAAATCGGAAGCAATATTACTGCGCCCCTTGATGTCATAGACAAGATGATGCGCTGTCAAGTGACTAACAGCCAAGCAATCTGTGACTGATGAGTTTGCAAGACGAAGCAAAAATAAGCTTAGCTGTGAATGAGGATGAAATAAGTAGATTTGCGATTATGCAACCTTCAAGTACTATTTCACTTGAATTTGTTTAAGCCCCGCACCCGAAGGTGGTTACCACAATATACTAGTTGTAGCCAATCTGATTGTAAGTTGTCAGGTAGTATCGGGCAGTATGCTGTCAACAGAATCGGACAGAAACTCACAATAGATAGCTTTGTCTTGGAAGTAGTAGAAATTTTATCTAGTTCGGCTTGACAACGAAGTCTCTATCAAAGACCCGCATCATTCCACTGTTTTTCTATGGCGAAAGATGGATGAAGATATACTTGGGCGTTTTAAACACAAGTTTTTTGGGTGATTTGTGGTTCCCTTTGCGTTGTCGACCTTCCTAGAAGCAGATAAAACAGTTAACTCAAAGACCTGAACAGATCTGGTCACAAAAGTGCGCATTCGTCGCTTAATATGACTAGGATATATAGAACGAATGAATACCAACGTACTAGTCTTCGACTCAGACCTCAACCCACTTGGAGTGCACCATTGGAAATGTTGAAATCGGGGCCCATGTCCAGCTCATCTTAGATAGTAACGGGTGACCAAATAGCAATGATAGTTTTTTCAATTATTTTGTTTTAGCAGCTGTCAAAGCTACCAATGCCATCCAGCTGTCAAAATATTCAGAAAGGTTTGCCATTTCATCGTGCATGTTTTTACGCTTGCTGAGCGTGCGGAAATTTTTTAAAAATATTATCGACATTCTGGCTCCGTTGAATTTCGTAGTGAGGTCGGTCGTCGTCATGGCTTCAGTATGCAGGCAATTCGTCGCACAGTGGAAAAGTTTAAGCGTGAGTATGTTACATTCTTTTTGGTCTTAAGCCACCAACCAGATACAGATTGGTGCAAAATGAAGAAAACATTGCTGGCGTAGCAGCCAGTATCGAAGAAGACCCAGACTGTCGATTCGGTGTCGATCAGTTGAATTGGGTGTCGCCAGATAGTCAACCCGGCTTATTTTGCGGTTGGATTTGGGCCTACATCCGTTTAAGATTGACTAACGCAAGAATTGAAGCCGGATGACCATAGACAGCGCCATGAGTTTGCGAATTGGGCGCTGGAAATGTTGGCCGGAAATCCGGATTTTGGCCAAAAAATCTTCTTCTCGGACGAGGCCCATTTTTGTCTCAGCGGCTATGTCAACAAGCAAAATTGTCGTTATTGGATCGAACACAATCCACAATAGTTCGGCCAAGCATTAGTGTATCCACAAAATTGACTCTTTGGTATAGTTTATGGCATGGCGGCATCATCGAACCTTATTCCTTTAGAAATGAGGAAGGAGACACTGTTACCATCAATGGTACCAGGCATAGAGCGATATTAACCGACTGGACAACATCGATATATCTAAGCTGTGGCTCCAACAAGACGGCGCTAAATGCCATGCAAGCGATGCAACGCTCAAAGTTTTGAAGGAGAAATTTGGCGACTGGGTCATCTCACGTCAAGTGTTCATCAATTGGTCGCCGCAATCATGCGATTTGACATTACTCGTTCATTTTCTCTAAGGCTACATCAAGTCCTTAATCTACGCTAACAAGCAAAACCACTTTAGACAACCCCGAAGCCAGCATCCGACACGCTATTGCCGGATAACGACGTACATATTGTACTTGAAGCACTGCCAGCGAAACCAAGGCGGCCATTTGAATGATGTGCTATTCGACACATACGAGTAATGGCATGAACATAGCTTTAAAATAAAGCCAAAATCTCCCACCATTGTTGTTTTATTTAAAGTTTTCATCCTTTCGTTCCCATTTGGTCACCCTTTATAATAAATAAGTTTGAGCTTCAGGGAACCACTACTATAATCAAAGTATTTATGGGAAAATCAATCAATCGCTCAGGTAGTGTGTTTAAGCTCCGTCTTTCACACTCACGAAAACAGGAGACTGTGCTTCTTTAGACAGATACTTCATATACTTTGTTACTGATAGAATTTCCAATAGATATAGCTTTCGAACTGTGCTGTCTTATTATAGTTCTTTGATATTTATGTTTAGTATATCATCAGGAATATATTGGGTCATATAAACAGTCTCCGCGCTGTTTTGTCACTAGATGGGGTTGGTATCCATTTATATGGAAATACTTATCTGATTGTGTCAAACGAACACGTGTTTGAAAGGTGACATGTCAGGCTACATTTTTTGTTAAGTCAGCTTTGTAATTCGTTGCTCGTGTTAAAAGTTATACTGATTTGAATATGAGTGAAATATCTGAAGCCATACGCTATGCAATGCTTTTTTACTATAAAAAAGGGAAAAACACGCCCGACCCAGGAGTCGTTTGTTCGATTCCCTTCCGGAAATTTCGATGTAAAAAATGCACTGTCACTGAAAAAGTCGATGAAATTTTGCAACTGATGAAGCTAGACTGGCACGGAAGCTGTCTGGAGATAGCGGAGGCACTAAACATCAACCGTATGACAGTTTGGAATCATCTAAAATGAGCAGGCTACTCAAAGAAGCTCGATGTTTGGGTGGCATATGTATTGACCGAATAACCATCAGTGAAACTCTGTTGAAACGTAACAAAATGGAAATATTTTTGAAGCGATTCATTATGGGCGATAAAAAATGGATTAAATACGAGAACATCCAACGCAAGCGATCATGGTCAAAGGCCGGTGACCGACCACAAACGACTTCAAAGCCTGGATTGACGGCAAACAAGGTTATGTTGAGTATTTGGTGGGATGGGAAGGTAATTGTTTATTATGAGCTGCTAGAACGTAGCTAAACGGTCAATTCGATCCTCTACTGTGCACAACTCGACCGTTTGAATGAAGCTTTCAAGAAAGAGCGACCAGAATTGGCCAACAGTAAGAGAGTTGTCTTCCATCATGACAATGATAGGTCACACACATACAAGATCTATCTGAGGCAGGAAGTAAAGCGACGAAATCATAGTTTACAACGGATGTTTGCGGATTGGGCTCTTACTAAACTTTGCAATCAACCCTCATTTCGATCCAAAAACCATGTTTAGGGACGAGATTCACTTTTGGGTCGATGGGTTTGTGAATAAGCAGAAATGCTGCTTCTGGAGTGAGACTCAATTAGGTTAGGTTTGGTTAGAATAGTTCTCTTTGAGGTGCAAAACTATACAAAGATATACAATAGGCGATCTTTCTAGAGCAGAGTTTATTAAGATCTTAGACGTTGTAACTACTTAGGGATTGCATTCTGATACGAGCCAACATATGGCAGTTGCAAAAGAAGTGCGACACAGACTCCACTTGCTCTTTATTTATACAGTTACTGCAGAAATAAGGATGCTGGTGTCTTTTAATGACAGTGTCCTGTGATTAGGTTAGTGAGCTAAGACATATCTCTTCTCCTGTAGTTCATCAGCTTTCTTTATCTTTACGGATCGAGTGAAGACTAAATTAGTCTAAGTATCTCACAGTTGTGTCGGTGGCCTAGAGGGCGCTTTTAAATTTTTCATATGTTTGGCGTAGGATTTTGGTGTTTTTTTTACGCTTACCAGCTACCCACTATAATGACACTATCCTGTGTGGCATTCAAATGTTTCGAAACGCAACAGATTGTTTCATTGTGTAATTTAATCATCTTCGTGAGGGATGTGCACAAGTCTTCAAACGCCTTCGAAATTATAGAGAACGAAGTTAGACATTTATTCAACTGATCTAAGTCATAGCTGATGGCGTTTTCAGATATAGTAGACCGGCATGTGCTACATTTGCCTCCTTTCATTGCTGAGTTTCCTTAAGCTTGAGGGCAGAGTTAATTGCAATCGGAAAGCGAACAAGTATAAAATGGAGCAAAGTTTGGATCCCGCCATTGGAGAGGTTCTATACGTGCATGACTTCGGGCTGTATATACGAACTTGGAACTAGGCAATCTTGCACAAGTAGAGAACAATTAAAACTTACTTGTTTCACCCTGTAACATTTTCTTTTTACCTCAGTTCGCTGTCGAAGATAAAGTCTAGAAACTGGCACTTCTTAAGAAACCCAGAGGAATGCCATTTAACTTGGACAGACTTGATTACACCCACAGAAGTACGCAGTTTAGTGTGGTCTTAACGATCGTGTCATCATCGGCTCGTATAACAGTCAGCACTCAGTGACAGCAACGTCACTAAACAGTTATCGATGATTACTTCTTTGAAAATTTGGACGATATTCCGATCCCAGCGATGTGTGTCTCTAGTAGGTTGGGGCTACTGCCCATGCAACCATTGTTTTACTGAAGTTTTGATTCAACGACAATATTATTGCGTGAAGAGTGCCAGTAGGTTGACCTTTGAGACTTAAGACCACTCGCTTACTTTTAGCTTCGCTAAAAACACCTAGTGAGCCAATATCCATTTTTCATAATGAATGAAGGTCATCAATTCTATAGTTCTTAGTTGGGTAAGTGAAGCAATGAAGTAGAAAGGTATGTTCATAAGCAGGTCTATATTTTTAGTTTCCGCTCGGCACATGTTATCCTAAATGGCAACAACTCAAGGCAATTTCATGTTTGTTTTTTTCTTTAAATAGAATCGTGATCAATTAATTACCAAAGCAATTAGAAACGACGAAGCATAAACGAATTTCAGTCTTTCGAGATATGGAGAGAGCTGTGAACATGCAAATCGATTCATTGCTTAAGCACAGCGAAAGTAACTTTGAATGCCTTACAATTAAATTGATTGCACTCTTTAGTTTTAAACAAATCACAAATCTTCATCTCTCAAAAACTCTAAAATGGTCGACCTAAATTCGACGCTTGTGGGAAAATGCTTCATTCTCATCACAACGTTTGTTTTATTTGTTTGGTCACGCTGTATTGAGGAACATCAAAAGCACAACAAACAAATAAAAAACGAATAAAAGGTGGACGACAATATGATAAAATACTCAGGAAAAGGCCAATTGAAGCGTCGGCAACAGTAATCGCAAGATTTCCCGAGAAGATGAAGAGCAGAAAAACAAAAACATAAACAAAAACAAATATAATATATATAAAAACAGAAATATTGTATAAATAAAAGCTTTTACTTTCTTTTAATGACCCGTCGATGGTCATTAGTCTTTGTGTTTCTGTTTAAGCATTCCATGTTTTGTTGTGAGTTTATTTATACATTTCTCCTACTATAATGCATCATACGAGTGCAGAAACGCCTTCTTGTCCTCCCCCACATCAACAATAATGTTAAAAAAAAAAAAAAAAAAAAAAAATGGCAACATTGGTAGCATGCTGCATGCAACTATGAGCAGCAGCTGCCAGTTGCTGTAGTTATTGATGGCAACCACTGTTGTCTTCTTACGTGTTCGAATTGAAAGGAAAAGTTCAAAGCGCCATAATGATATCCAAGTTAAATCAGTGAACAAGTGAGTGGTATACTACATACTCGTACTCTTAACTGGTGACTGCAGCTACGATGCTGCCATCTTTATAATCTAACTTTTACCATACCTAGGCCATTGATATCTTTTAAATGGCAATTTATGGTATAAAGAAAAAAATAAAATAAAAATCAATTCCACAAAGTACGAGTACCTATCCAAAGAAAACAGAAGTGGGAGATGGCTGCTGCAACGCATAAATGCCGTCTGTCAATGACTTGTCATTGAATAATGAACGAAAGACGTAGATTCACTGCTTCTGCTGATACAGCAATAGATGAGGAAGCAGATAAATTTGTAGTGCCAACAGATACTTAACCGGTAAAGTTGTTCAAGCCCTTAGATGGGCATGCTGTTTAAAAATAGGAAAGTCTGCCTTGTGAGATAATTTTGTTGGTTATTTAGACCATCGTCATTAAATGTTTTCATGAACAACGGAAATGTCTTACTACTTTTACAGAAAATAAGAGCTCTGCAAGGCCATTTTTGATTTTGAAATCACAGTTCCAAGCGTCCAGTTTGTCTACGTTTCCTTAACTTGAAATGTCGTTGAAGGGGTTGATAATTATTTGTGGCAAACATTTTATTGAAGAGCTTTCCAGCAGATATCCAGCAGATTTTACTCCTCTGTAAGAATTTTGATAAATGCTCGAAAGACGTCATCCATGACATTGTTAAGGCATATCGTTTCCGAAACTCAGCATCAGTCAAGAAACTTGGCAGTTTGAATTTACCAATTTACCAAATAAATGAATCCAGGCGTTCAATACGCCTGAAACATGCACAATATCCTCGGTGGTGACCTGGATTTCTTGGACAGTCGAAGCCATTCATTTATAAATAGATGAAGAGAAATTGGTCCATTGAAAAATTGTCCCTTGAGGCATTCCTGCGGTTAGAGCGCCTAAATCGAAAGAGTCATAATAAATATTGGGTATATATTTTAATTCGCGCGGTTTTTTTTTTTCAAGATTTGAACGTTTATTTAAGAAAAGCATGTACAATAGTATTATTCAAAGTATTGCCCATCTGAAGCCCATCTTTTTCCCATCTTTCTAGCAATTTGTGGATCCTATCCCAAAAGAACTGCGCCGGCTTGACAGCCAAGAATGAATCACGCCAGGTGGGGGTAAGGCGGGTGGGGTAAGACATCCCATCTACTGTTTTCCAAATAGTTCATAGCCGGAATAGCAATGTGGGGCCGAGCGTTGTCATGATGGAAAATTATTGCCTCGTGTCTGGTCGTATATTCCGGGCGTTTTTCGGCTACTGCTCTCTTCAAACGGATTAATTGTGTTCGGTAGAGTTGTCCATTGAAGGTTTCACCCAGTTTTAGCAGCTCATAATACAGCACACCCATCTGATCCCACCAAATACAAAGCATTACCTTCGCGCCATAGATATTCGGCTCTGCCGTTGATTTGGCTGGATGGCCGGGTTTCACATATGATTTTTTGCGCTTGGGGTTGTCGTAATGGATCCATTTTTCATCACCAGTAACAATCCGATGCAAAAATGACTTCCTTTTATGGCGTTCCAGCAGCATTTTGGACATGCAAAACCGCCTTTCGACGTCTCTCGGCTTGAGTTCATGTGGAACCCAATTTCCTTGCCGTTGAATTTATCCAGCTGCTTTTAAACGTTTTAAAATGGCTGCTTGAGTAACACCCAAAGATTCTGCGAGCTCTTCTTGTGTTTCTCAACAATCTTCATAGAGTAATGTTTCCAGTTCTTCATCTTCAAACTTTTTTGGCTGCCCAGGACGTTCATCGTCTTCCAAGCCAAAATCATCACTTTTAAATCGTGCAAACCACTTTTGGCACGTTCGCTCAGTTAACGCATGTTCACCACAAACTTCCACCAAGATACGATGACTTTCGGCAGCAGTTTTCTTCATATTAAAGTAATGAAGAAGAACTCCCCACAAAAACACTTTTTCAGGCACAAAGTTCGACATATTTGAGTGAAAAAATTGTTGTTTACGCTTCAAGTAAATGACATATACTGAAATGATGTACAATGACAGTAGCTTTCCAACGCATGTTCCAATGGAATAATACCAATGGAATAATACAAGTTACGCCATCTCTTAGCAAACCGCACGAATTAAGTTATAGACCCAACAGATCTTTAACGGAAATCAAAATATAATTTATGACTACCATGTCAAAAACTTTGGAAAAGTCTAGAAAATATATTTGCTCAATTTCATGTCCAAACTTACTGCGTAATTGGCGACGCAAAGACACTACGCAATATGAATTACTATGGCAAATCAAAATCAATAAGCCAGTCAAAGATCTAACGGAGGCTCTCTACAACTTTAGGAACAGGACATCTACGAGTTAAATGCTTCTAGAGTTGTCTTTTTTGTCGAGAAAATCCCTCTCTATGTTTTGTACAGGTAGAAGCTGCATTCGCAATTTCACGAACCGACATCCACAATTTAAACCGACGACATGCTTAAAAATGTGATGGATATACGAAACCAGAAAGCTCACTTCAGAATTCATGCGAACCACGTTTTCTTGTTGGGGGACAAGAAAAAAAAAAGTAGCAGGAAGCCAGGTCGGGCGAGGATTGTTGATGCGGCACCATTTCGTACTGTAATTTATGCAATTTGAGCACGGCCATTCCGAAACAGTGAGCTGGTTCGTTGTGGAACAGTACTTTTTTTCTCTTCGAAATAGGGCCGCGTCTCTGTCAATCAAATCGTGCTAATGATTCACTGCATTGGTGCCCTATGATCGTGCTTCTTTTCTTCAAAAAGTCCAAGGGGGAAAATTCCTCAAAATCCCAAAAATTGGAGCCATTTGTATATCGTTTAGACTCAGGCGTATAGTAATGGACTCAGGTTTCATCAACGGTGACGACTCGATACAAAAACTCCTGCGGATTTCACTTATAGAACTCTGCTTCGAAGTTGACAGTCATTTCCGCTGTTTCTCCACTGTGAGCAACGGCACCCATCGGGCCGACAGCTTTCTCATATAAAATGTCGATTGGATTTCAATATGATACATCTACAGCCTTTGTTACCCCGGAAAATGAACGGACAACTTATAAATGGCGTTAAACAGTGCGGTGCACATAGACGACATAGCTGGGAAGCTCCAAAAGATCAGTTACAAAGCTATTATGTCGTTTTAAGAAAAAAAGAAAGTGTAAGCGCCATAAACCAAAAATTAAGTTAAAGGCATAATTGTTACTGTGAAGTAATTATTCTGTTTCCCAAAAACGTGGCATCTTACTGGAGTGGATAAGTTCATTAGCAGTCACAATGTCGGAACATCTCAATTTAATTCGACAACCATAAAAGTAATTTTCCTGACATCACCACCTTTTTGGCAGGCAAAGTCTAGGCCCAAGAACAGAAATTTGCCTATGAAAGCATTATCATTAAATTTACATTATCCGGTCGTTTACATTTGGCAAAGTGGCAAAGTGAATGGCGAGACCATGTAGACCTTGGTCCACACAGAACTATTATGCCATCAATTAAGTTTAAGACCAGGATAGCACGCGATAAAAAAGTTTAACAAAAATGGGAATAAAACGTTCTGCTTAGGATGACAGTATTGAAACTCATCATAGCGAGGGTATGAAAAAGAAAGCGATCACTCAAAAAGAAGAATAGAGAGATGCTCGTTAGGCTGACAAGGAAGACCAAACCGATGGAGAAGCGCATACGATTGAGTCAGTTCAGAGTTGCCGAAGCAGAAATGATCTCTGTTAATTTTTCAGAGGGAAAACACAAAGGAATTGATGCAATGTAGAGCAAGTTACAATTCGAAGTGATAAAGAAAGGAAGTTCTTTTCTTACCATCCATTTCTCTTTTGAAACGAAGGTTTAATAAGTTTCAAACATTAGCGCACTACAGAGATACATCATATATGGCATCCCCATTATCTGTATGCAATATAATATGCGAAGGGTCTAGTTTAAGAATTACTCAGTTGCATACGATGGGTCTACAGAGCTGCCGCGTGAATTTGCAAACAAACCAGCTTTATTTGCCCGATGCCCGGATACGCACAGATAGACAACCTTTTTCCTAGCTACTCGTAGGAATATGTACATAACTTGCATAACGCGGGTCAGGTGCCAATATCAGAACCTTCTCCCAAACCTCTACGATGCGAACTACGGTAGCATTCCCGGTAGAGAGATGGATCTATAATCCTTTCTTTAACAGTCAAATTCATTACTCTGCTGCGATCGAGGAATTTTACCATTTACGACGGTTTTAAAGGTGTGGTGTTAATGGTTACCAAAAAAGAGAAAAATCATGTGGGTAACTCATCTGAAATGCTCAAAGTCAATACCCTGTTCCCCAAAAAAAATTTTAACAGAGGCTATGGCAATTCATCCTTAAAATATAATTGAGGTAGAGAAATTAAGATTGAGAAATTAACCTTTACAACGCTAGGCTTGCCGCGTCAAAACTTACCTTTCTTCTGACCGAGAGCTGTCAGCGTGCCTGCTCTTTGGTGTCCATGAACCTGCACCACTCAGATACTTTAAGAAGCTTGTTAATGACATTTTCCAAAATCAACAGGAAATCTAGCTGGGATGCGAAGCAAACGCACATCAAAATTTATGGAGAGCTGCGTCCACTAATTATACGTAAATCAATTTTTGAATATAAAATAACTACTAATCTTGTTGTCTATAACATCGGTACTAGTCCTACATTCATTATCAGAAAACCCAAATTCAGCATATCAGCATATCAAACAAGCATTGGCGTTCCACTAGCATTCTAGCGACTGCTCATTTCAACAACGTCGACAGTTAAATTTCTAAAAGAACTGCAAAAATTATTGACTTCGAGCTTCATCAACTTCATTCTTAACAGTAGCGTTAGCTGAGAGCAGTAGGGTCTATTAGTGCAATATCTGGTAGCTACTCTGCAAAAAGGAAACCACACGAAGATGTACTCTCTCCTCTCCTAAGGAATTAAATCCTCAATAGACTGCTAATCAAATTAGAGGACGTGAAATATAGTGTAGTAGGAGGCGACGACACTCACTCTTTATGTAACGGACAAACACCAACATTCTACAGTATGCCTTAGGTATACTCTGGTTGTACGTACACGTGCGTAGCTGTAGTTATAGCCTAGATCCGATCAAAACTGCGCTCGTCCTCTTCACAGCAAAATCAAAATATCATGCATTATTCCATCCAAGGTAAGTGGCACCCCTCTGAGTTTTTTGTGTACTGCTAGGTATCTAAGACTTGTCCTGGACCGCAAACTGAGGTGGAAAAAAAAAAGCTCTAGTTTTCCTCTACTCATGCAAGAGGACTATTCGAACACAAAAAAAAAAAAAAAAAAATTGAGAGTGGTTAGAAACTGTTGCGCCCATTCCTCAACGATTTTCTGCCACACTAGGACTTTTTAGGGAATTGGTGGCTGATAAACTGGCAAAGGTACAAACTGCCCCAATATGAATGCCAATTTTCACACACATGCCTATGAATCAGACGACGAAGTCGTAAAGTCTCATCAGACAGAGGTACGCCCATATTTATCATTGAAAAGGTGACAAATTCTGAGTTAAGTTTCGATTATTACTCATGCAAAGTACAGTCCCTCACAGAAGGTATACAAGGAGATTAGTCTTATTGTATATGAAGGTTTCGAGTCAACTTTCCTTCAAAATTGTAAGCTACTGGTACAATGAAAATTTATTTATCACATCAACAAAATTTTAGTTGTCGAGGTGCCAGCACTGTTATTGTCAACGTCATGACCTAAATCAGTAGAAACGAGCAGTAAGCAGTAAGCAGTAAGCACCGAATTGATAACAACAATTTGTCTAAACAAATATTTGATTCTCAACCACTTAACACGAATTTAAAGTGAAAAAGTAAATGTGATACATAATTCGATATCTTCGATAAGCCAAAAGTTTAATGCTCAACTCAATACAATTTTTCCCTTAACCCCATTTTGAGTTTTTGATCGCATTTTATTCGTTTGATTGCAGCAACGTGTATTACTCCTTTGAGAATAAGTAGTTCTCAACTGAATGGCATATTTTCATCTACAAACAATTGTTATTAGCAAATCGATTAAGACTTGGCATTAAGTCAAAGGTAAAACTGCCATAAAATAAACTTCCGGTAGAATCCACTTACATCCACATAACATTAATCTTGCGCAATACAATTGATTATGATTCATAAATGCAATTAATGTTCCGACGGCCAAAGGTTACTGATATACGATTTTTTAAGTATGAACAACGAGTTCAAGCTCAAAATGTAACAATTGTAGACCAGTTATGCAAGTTGTGACACCTAAGTCGATCTCAATTAAATAAAATCTTGTTAGGCAATCTAAACGAATCCAATTCAATTTTTTTCCTACATTCGTTTTTCACACAACCAGCCCTTAACTACTCGTAAGTCGCGCATTCCTCAAGACTTTGGCTTTACACAACAAATATTATAAGACAACAGCCGTCAGATTTTTGACATGGATAATCATTTTCTTTTGCATTAGACAAACGAACAAATGTATTCTACTCGTACCTTTCCTTAGCACCATTCCCGCTGCCAATCAAGCCTCAGACGGGGGTATAAAAAATCGCAAAACAGTTTACCATTTGTACTCAATTCGGTCAAAAGCACAGTCAGTCGTTCTCAGGAAGACACGATAAAAACGTGAGAAATTTCCATATAACAATGACAACAACGAGAACGACTTTAACAGCAACGACTTCGTCTTCATCGACGACGACGACGACGATACCAATGACTGTGATGAAGAGGAAGACGGCAACTTTTATTTTCTGAATTTCAATTTAAATCGACTTTGCGCTTTACGTTTGCACTTCTAGTGTGAGTGAGATGGTGTGCACTCTGCACTGCATAAACGTTTTCTTAAACCATATACGACTACGAAAGTGCTCCCAGTTGTAGCCATGAAAATAGAAAAAAAGAATTACAAATATAATAATGGAAATGGAAAAACGTGAGTCAACTGAACTGAAAATTATACCCACGCCAACGGCAAAAGCAACAGCGACTACGTTCGAATAATGAAAGGAAACTGCTGTTGTGGCAGTATACTCGTACTCGTAATTTGGAAAATGTCATTCAAGCTTAGTTTGCTGCTGTACAATCGTTCCACATATCAACCAACAGTACAAGTTGCAGCAGTTACGTACATACAATATAGCATCTAGCATTAGTACGGTTGTATGCATACCATTTGTTTGCGTGTTCTTTTATATCTTACCCATAAAGTTTATACTTAATCAGGGTACGCTTATAAGATTCCATTCCCTTCTAATTGTGATTTAGGAGAAAGAGGAGAACCTATTACTACTTTTTAGAACCTCTAAACATAGCAAATTACGTAAGAATTCTCTTTAATCTCTCTGCTGTTACTGATTATATGATAAATAATCCATATTTTTGGGCTGGATTTCCAGATAAAGATAAAATGGCTTCCACATACCTGAAAATAAAAGAAAGAGGGCAATCATTATTAATTGGTTTTTGGTAATTGTTTTGTATTTTAAATATGTCTGTGTTGTATAAAACATTAAATAAATGATCTTGCACTCAATCAAGCAGAGTCAAAGTAAAAAAACAAAAGCTCAAGATCGGTTTCTGTCTAATGATTGCGGTCGACAAGCAACAAGTAACAGCCGTCAACTCGATAACCCAACAACCAATGGCTAACAACCGACAACGAACAACCGATGCCGATGTGAGTTCAACCAGTAAGACAAGGCGTGGAGAAAACTGGGTCAAAACCAATTCACGGAGGAATTAACATATGTTACTAGTACTTCGTACTTTTACTCGGACACAATAAAGATACTCGTACAACGTTATTCATATAATAAATGAGCTTGAAACAAAGTTCACAAAATTGAGTTACCCTAAGAGTACTCATACTCGTATTGTACTCGTATATTGGTACTTCTCGTATCTGTGCGAGTACTCGTATGCATGCAATGCACGAGCATATGATAGCTCTGCACTAAGTGAACGTGACATTTTTCTATAATGTTGCATATACCAGTAGGCTGAGGAAAACTGATTTACGAGTATTATTCTGCCACCACGTTCGTGTCGTTTTTCAAAAACTCCAAGAGCGACTGATATAGGAGTATGAACGAGTATGTCGTTTCGTTGATCTAAGGTTTTGTAAACGTTGACTTTGTGATCAGTATGAGTCATGGCTGTGACGTGATGTCGGTTGGCGACACAGTAAGGGTTCTTTTACTGATTACTTGTCTAAATAAAAAGATGATTTTTAATTCTTGGTTGGAGGCACGACATTCTGTTATCTGTCAGATGGGATATGTATTACGAAGAAACAAACAAACTCATTGTATTCTGTTGGATCTGAGTTTAAGATATGCTGATGCTTAGTATCTCCTCCACGACCTAGTGGATTTTGTGTTTATATTTGTATTTACAAGAGATATCTTATTTCTTTGCTTATGGTTTATATGGTGGAGTTTCCATTGTAGAGATAAGAAATCTACATTTTCATGCAACTGAAGATATTGCCCGAATCACTTGAATTTGCATTTGACAAACAAGGCCGGATTTTAATGCAGCGACAGCACTTAGCCATTGTAAAGTTTTAGTGAAAAAAATTAAGTGAATGCGTTGCACTTTCAAACCTTAAGTACTCGTAGTAAAAAAAAAAAAAAACCATAACAAAGACCTTTGGATTTACTTACTCTTTCCAACTACTTACAAGCTGCAAGCTCACATCTAGTGTCAAAGACCATTCATTATCAATGAAACTTAAAGTAGCAGAAAGCCTTTTAAGGCAGCCCTAATGAGTACTTGCTCTTCTAAATAAGATCCAAATTTTGTGGTTTCATCAATATACAAATTTAGAAGTTGGTACGAGTACTTATTCCACTAATCCCGATTTAGTGGCAGAAGCAAATACGTAAGCTATCGAATTTATCACTGAGGAAATGCCTTGCAATAGGACTCATTGCACCAACGTTTTTTAAAGTATCTTATACAGCAGAAATTCGAAACTCAAAGCCAAACAAAAGGTATATACCATATGTAACGTATCCAGCCAGGAAAAAATTCTATATTTCATCTGAGACTCTGTGTCTCATGCTTGAGACTCTGTGTCTCATGCTTGAGACTCATTCCCCACATAACTGATCAGAATCATCTCACAATCAACTCATAGCACTGAAGGTGGCCTCAACTCGACTGCTATCGATGATATACTCCCTGCAATGCAACAAAAACGTAGAATCGACCGTTTTCTGGCAACTCTAATGAGAATCTTCATTGCTATCCTGCTATTCGCTGGCGCCAGCGAAATGGACGCAGCTTATTAATATGATCCATACGTCATTTTGTACGTCTGACATTTAACTATAGGGTGATTTATCGTGAGGTTTGATTTATAATGTAAAATAAGACACATAAATTTGAAAGTGAACTTAAAATTTTTATAATCGGTTAAAAGAACAATTCATGGCATTTACTTTTTCAAAATGATATCATGTAAATGTTGGCCACGACTACGTCTGAGGTGGTCCATTCGGAAGGTCCAATTTTGGGCGACTCATTCGAGCATAGCGACTGGTATCTCGCGGATAACACGAGTAATGTTGGCTTTCAAAGCGTCAATCGTAGTTGACTTATTCCTGAAGACCTTAGACTTTTCATATCCCCAGAAAAAATAGTCCAAAGGTGTGATATCGCACGATCTAGGCGGCCAATTTACCGTAGCAAGACGTGAAATTAAGTGCTCACAAAAATTATTTCTCAACCAGTCCTTCATTTCACGCGCTGTATGACTCGTAGTGCCATCTTGTTGAAACCAGAGCTCACCGTACTTGAATTTCAGGAAGTACATAGTCCGTTAACATGGCGCGATAACGGTTACCATTGACGGTAACATTCTGATTTGTTTATTTTTGAAGAAATATGGACCAATGATTCCACCGGCCCATAAAACACACCATACCGTTGTTTTTAATGCATGTAATGGTAGCTCTTGGTACTCTTCGGGTTGATCATCAGCCCAAATACGGCAATTTTGTTTATTAATGTACCCATTGAGATAGAAATGGGCTTCATCGCTGAACAAAATTTCACGGTAAAACATCGGATTTTCATTGAGTTTTTTCAGAGCCCATTCACTAAAAATATGACGCAAATTCAAGTCGCCTGGCTTCAATTCTTGCACAAGTTGAATTTTGTACACTTTTAGGCTGAGATCCTCACGTAAAATACGCCAAGTCAAGTTGCTGAGAAGGACGACGAATGACGAATTCACGTACATTCTCAGCTACAGCTGCTATAATCTCTTCACTACGTGCTGGATGTGGTCTAACCGGTCGAGTACCATCCACTAATGTAAACTGGGACTCATATTTGCGAATGGTATTGGCAATAGTGGTTTCAGTAGGTCGATTATACGCACCGTAAGTTCCTCGAATCGCACGAAACACATATCTCACAGAACGCTGATTTTCGTAATACAGCTGAACAATGTGGAGACGCTGCTGTGATGTGAGTCTTTTCATTAAGACTTGCCAAACGATACTGAACAAAAATGAAAAAGCAGTTTGATAAAAGTCACGCGTAATCTGCTAAGAAAGCCTATTAAAAATCAAACCTCACGATGAATCACCCTATAGTAAGTGACCCTGATGTCTTTCTGGATTTCACTTCAGGTTAGAAAATCTTGCATCTGTCATCCAAGCGAAGATTTACGCAATCATGAAGGCAATGAACTATATTGCGGAGAACCGATGGAGGAATCGAAGCATTTACATTTGTAGTCAAGTTGCGCTTAGAGCTTTGCTAAGCCCTCTTACGACTTCCAAGCTAGTTCAAGAATTCAAGATATCACTGAACACATTCGAAAGGCTTAATTCAGTGATTGGATGTGCTGGGCATAAGTGTCACAACATCCTGCGATGTTTGCTGCGAAAGTGATGATTTAAATGATCTCTGCGAATGTCCGGGTTATGCTAGCATCAGGCTGCAGATACTCGGCACTGACGTGGTGGATGTTGGCATCTTATCACTGAAGCTCTTACTCATCTTTCCTCGTAAGACTTAAAGATTTCATTAAAAGGAACTTACAAAGAGTACAATGTAAGAATGCTCTGTTCCAACAGAAAAAAATAAAATAAAAAATAAACATGTTCAACGAATGAGAAAAACAAACGCAATGGTCTAGATATTATTAAGATCTCGCCTTAAGTAGCTCACTCAAGTGAAGGAAATCACAACAAACTTGTTGTGCGCAACTAAGGCTGTTAGCGCGAGATCGCGCAAAGCTGAGGCGGTAATTTAGCAATCCTGAACTACAGCGTCCCTAAGTGAAGCAGATAAACAAATTGAGGGTCGCAGTTTTATAGTTTTTTTCTGTGAAACTTTTTGCATGACCACTTTGCATGGTCACTACTAATGCATTCAGATCAATAGATGAAGAAAGCAGCAAAAAGCTATCTACAATTTTCCATTTGGTAATTGGTTGGGTTTTTACAATACTTATGACGTTAGATAATTGGTAATCTGATATTCGATTCCAAGCTTTTAAAAGCTACAAGATACACGAAATGAACCACTTCTACATTCGGTATCTTCTACCAAAAATGTTATCTAATCTTATTCTTATGTCCATATCGATATCGATGTCTATGAAACCCTCGGTAACAATACTGACATTGAACTTACATTTTGCCACGATCTCTAACAAAAATTAAGAAGAAAACTCGAGCACATCTCTTTAATTGCTTTTACAACAGATGGTCTTCACCACAAAAGATATGGAAACACGATATACGAGTTTATTAGGCCCTGGGCCGAACCTGCAGATCGAGAAGCAATAGAAATGACTCAAAAAAAAAAAAAAAAAGGAAAGGGTACAGTTTAAAAACGCCTTAGTGCGGGAAATTCTTGAGTTATTTAATTTATTTTTATATTTTTATGCTCACTTTAAATTGAGCTAATTATGACAAATTGCCTGCGCGTTGTGAAGCTTCCAATCTTCTAATCAGTTAACTACCTAACTTCGTCACTCGTCACAAAAAATACCAACACACCAACCTATCGGCATGCGGGTTGATTCTGCTGGCGCGTTTAATAGTCATTTCCAAAAGCTAACCAATAAATCGGAACACCATCGAGACCGTTGAGACTGTGAGTATGTTTCAAATAAGATAACAATTTTAACGAGAATTCATATTCATTTATTTTTCAGTTCTATTCCTCGCGCTCTTTTTAAAAGAGACGTTTGAACCTTGGTCGGAAAAGGGGTACTTCGAGATGGGGGATTGCTTTAAAACCAATATTGTTCAGCATTTGAGTTAAGACCGTATGAGCTTTATCAAATGAAGTAGTCGACAAGATCAGCGAACCACTTGGTGTTCGATTTGTCGTTGTAAAGTTATCAATTCTGGTTTTTTTGGCTCGTTTGGCTAAAAAAAAAAAAAAAAAAATCAATTAAACATCTGCATTGTCGTTGCAAGGATGATAAGTGAAACATGAAGATGTTTCTTAATTGGATTGCGTCGACTTAATGTCAACGAAATTTTCAAGAAATTCAGTTGCGAGGAATCAGTTGTTGTAGCAGGCATTGTTGAACGATTGAATGGAATGTAATGTACTTCAAGCAAACCGAACGAGATTGACTATTCATTCTTGTTTTGTATGATTTGTGGAAGACATATAATTCTGTACAACTAAGGCTACATTGTTACGTACTAAGTTTCGAATTTAACACTCGCATACGGCAGCTCGAAATGTTCACGAAAGTTTCGAGAGTCTCGCCGGCTCTGTAAATGGTTCCCCTAATAGAGCTGCCAGTTTTGACAGTTCTTTGGGAGATCATCATTAGTAGACCAATATCAGGAGAACTTTTCTTTTTTGTCTTTGTCCCCTTATAAGTCCCAGTTGGTACAGAATATAAAGCCAGCCACAAGACCACCGTTTGAGATGGGAATTCGTGGATTAGGGCACAAAAATTATGTTTAGTGGCGGGGTGCACTTTTTGCTCAACTGGTTTCAGGAGTAAAACAAGTCCAGAATTCAGTTGATCAGAACGTTCTTCGTTGAGGCATATTTAGATTAGTTATTCACCGATTAAAACAAAAAAAAAAATTATTTAGGACCTGTTATGTATTCAAAGTATTACTCATTATGAGTTGAGTAAACTGAACTTGTATCAAATTTGTGCTATAATACCATCTGATACATCAGTGATACCAAACTAATAAATTAATTTATCGAGTTGACTTGTTATTCTTGGAAAACAGATATGGCAGAAACGGCTAATTTAATAAATTTATTCGGAATATTACTTAACTGAAATCAGGAATGCATGTTTGATGTGCTGGCCGATCAGAAATAATTTTTCAGTAATATAGTAGAAAATTAATCGATTCCAAATGTAGTAGAAGCAAGTTCTATAACTCTAAACTCACAATACGAAGATTGTTTGATGAATACGCGGATTAGAAATGACAACGCAACTTTTTTAGGTTCTGACAATCTATTTTTCAACTTTCAGCTCGATATACTTTTCCAGCGGTGCTGCAATATTTTTAACCAATCCGTAAGCTCCGACTTTTGTTAGCCTGATAAATACTGATCTTTTTAGGTTTAGGAATAAAAGGAAGTCACAAGGAGCCAAATCCGGAAAATACGGAGGATGGGGGAAACAATTCGTAGTGCAATTCGACCAATTTGGCTATGACGACTACGGAGGTGTGAGCCGGTGCGCCGTCGTGGTGGAAGAGCACTTTTTTCTTCGCCAAATGTGGTCGTTCTTTCTTCAAATCGGATTTGAAACGGCCCACTAAATCGACATAGTGTGCTCCTGTGATTGTTTTTCTCTTCGGTGGTTATCACCATTCCGGCCAGAGGCCGCGTAAAACCCATTGTTTCGATTGTTCTTTTGTCTTTGGTGTGTACCAATGAATCCATGTCTCATCGGCGGTCACGAAACGACGTATAAACTCCTCTGGGTTTCGACTAAACAAGGCCAAGCACGTCTTTAGAGTGGTCTCACGATTACGCTTATTCTCCGGTGTGAACAAACGCGGCACCCATCGTGCAGACAGCTTTCACATGTCCAAAATCTCGTGCAGGATATGACTAACGCATTCAGTTGAGATGCCTGCTGTCTCAGCCAACTCGAGAATTTTCACTCGGCGGTTCGCTAATATGAGATCATGGATTTTGTCCACGGTTTCCTCTGTGGTAACCGTTTTTGTGCCACCTGGGCGCGGTTCATCAAAAACACTAACTTTGTACGGAAAGGTGAATTGACCCCACACACACTATCCAGAATGGGCTTGATTTCCTCGCAAGTTTTGCCACTCAAAAACAAGAATCGGATCACAGAGCGATACTGCTCTTTTTCCATGGTCGCGAAAAACACTAACACAATATTTTGAAATGTGTGTCAAAACAAAACTAAATGATGGTACACTCATTTTGGCTCAGTAGCGCCACCTATCTTACAATCCAGGTACTCATAAAACAGCCCTCGTAGTATTTTCCCAGTCTGATAAGCGAAAGCAGTGCCAGAAGTCGTTAATGAAGTAGTTGCAACAGCTATTTTGAGCTTATTTTTATTCTTATATATATTTCGACGATCAGAAGAAGGCTTATTAAAAGTACCGTATCATTTGAAATGGTTATTACTAAGCTTACGGGACATTTTTCTGACAAAGCGCATATTTTTTTGCTGCCCGCTATAGAACATAGGGAGAAAATTTAACGTATCAATCAATTCCCTTCAAAGGCAGTGTCGAGGTGAATGTATGTAAAATTATGTCAGGATTACAAACTATCGCTTTTGGTTACTAATACCTATGAAGGAGACAGTATTCTTGGTACGGACTGATTCGACAAACTTGGATTCAGTGTAAGTTGCGCTGACAAGATATTATATAGTATGCCGATGTTTGAATATGTGTGAAATGTTGCCGGACGTTTTTAAGGATGATCTAGGTTGCTGCACCACATTTCCCGTCAACATAAATTGAAAACCTAATGCGACAGGGAGATTAGGGAGATTAGTTGCAACAAATGTATTAACAGGTGGTACGCCCATATGCGATGATTTTAATGTAACTCTACCCACTTCCTCGACAATTTTCCAAAAATTGCAGCATGAATAATTCTTTACGAAAATCGAAATACATAAGTGATGCGTATTTCGAAATACCAGTTAATAAAGATTCCAAAAACTATTTGGTCATTAGTATGGTACGTCGCCTTTGCGTTATACTAGTACGAGCGTCTAGTGCTCCGGGAATTATTCAATGTCTTATAGCATAGTTGATTAGCGGTTCGAAGCGACATTGCGATGCGTCGTTGGACGATTTTATTTATTTAATATGGGCTTTGTTGCAAACTAAGTGTTTTGTTGCTAAAGAGAAACTTGAATATTCGGAGCGCCCGATAGATACTAAGGCTATCAAACCTTCTGATAGCTAGGTCTATAAATAAGATGCCAGAGCCGCAGAATATAAAAAACGTACACGCTTCCAAAATACTGAACGCATATCAGATGAAATATGGTCAGATAGAGAAGGAAGCTTTATCCATAATACTCGGTGTCGGGAAATTTAACATGGACACGTTTTTGAGCTAGTAACCGATCATAAATCGCTCATTTTACGATGAAATTCATCATCTTAGCGCATCTTCTCCAGAACCCAATCGGAGAACGTACGTCGCTTCAAATGGTCCATCGGCTTCAATTTTTGAGTCAGCTTGATCTTGTTTGTGTGTAAACCGAGATCCTTACGCAAAATAAGCCATAATGTGGTCTGAGCAATGCCCAATTCTTGAGAACGCCGTGGAATTGACTGATTTGGATCGTTTGCTACGGACGTCTGAACGGCAGCGATATTTACGACACTTCGACCAACCTGTTGTCTCACTGACACGGCAACATAACACAACGAATATGTAGACTCAAATTTTTGCACTAAACTTGTTATTGCCTGTCTACTAGGGCGAGAATTACGACTGAAAATTGAAGTTAACGCTCTTAAAGTTGCAGTAGCCGACTCCGAATATCTGTAGAAAATTTTTATAATTTGCAGACGTTGCTCGTTAGTGTACTTTACCATGATGAAAATGTTGAGTTTAGTGAATAAATTGACAGTGACAGTTTGATGATTAGTGAAAGAGTGCGTTCACAAATTAAATTCAAAGTTGTCAAGTCCCCATTGGAAAATCCTAAACCTTCACCATTAAATATAAATCGACGCACTGTCATGGAAATGCGGATGCCATCAGGACGTGATGTTGAAATTAAATTTCTGACTCCTCAGTGCATTTAGGCCTGCTAGCAAAAGAAACAGCGAGAGATCCAGTGCTGAAAAATTAATACAAATATTAAAAACAGGAGTTCTTATGGTGTAGTCAAACTTTGTAAAGACTTAAAGCCATTTTTTAGTAAACGTTTCTCAATTGTGCTACATAAGGGGTTGCTAATTGAATATGCACCGAGTTAAAATTCCAGGCCGTTTTCAGGGAAAAATACTTGCATTACTACACGTTGGCCATTTGGGGCATTGTCAGAACCAAAAAAAAAAAAAAAACTAGCACGACGTCCTGCTGGTGGCAGGGAATAGAGAAACTGGTTGGAAATATGGTAAAAAGATGTCATCAACGTGTAGATTTCGCTGGTTCATTTCTGAAAAACATGTATCTTATCTGCGTGGACGTTTTGTCAAATTTTCCATATGTCGTCGAGACGTCGCATATGACCGCAGAACTCTACAATAAAAGCGTTGAAAATATTTTCAAACATTAAATGGAGTAAAACCAAACTTTTAATTAAATTTTCAACATGATATTCTTTCCACTTTATACAAATTTTTATTGCGTCGTAGAGACCCTGGAAGGTCAAAGTGAAATCTTCTTCCGGAATGAATAAGAGGAATACGAATTGGAGAAAGGTAGCTGAGGCCAGATCCGTAGGGTAAGTATGAGGGATTATTGATCACAGAAACTAGTTTTTTGTCCAAAAACTAGCTTATTAACCAGGACGAATGTACAGGAGCAATATCGTGAAGCCAGAACCGTACGACCATGCGGTAAAATTCCGGGCGCACTATCGTGCTCCTCTCTTAGATAGTCTTTCAACGATCGACAACAGCTTTAAAACGTGATAACTATTAAAATAATTTGTTTTGTCTCAAACACACTTCACCATACGCAGTTTTTAACCTTTGAACCGTTTCCGTGACCCCAAAAAATTTTAATCTTGTGCTTCTTCGCCATCTTATTGAAGGTTGCTGAGTTCGCATTTATCATGTTCGAAGTTAGCAATTTGATCGCTGTTTGATTTGTTACAATATCTATCCGACGTGGGCATTAAATGCAAGCTGAGCCAAGGCGCGGCCTTATTAATATCTGAGACTTCAGTTTAGAAGACAATATAGTAGGTTAAACACCTACTGAAGAATTTGTTTATACAAAGGTGCTCAGAGAAGACCCCTGCATCAACACTTTCGGCTGACTTCGAGCCGTCTGTGAAGATGACAACAAACTTTTTGAGGAAGACTTTGCGTTGTCTCCATTCAATCTTTTCTGCAATCAGGTGTTTATAGCCAGATATACAATAGTATATGAAGGTCGATTTCCATATCTCTCTGCCATATCTTACAATTAGCTCCTCCCACTGCTGTGTGCCTCTTAATCTGAAGGCAGAAATAATTGCAATCTCTATTAAAAATAAGTTTGCAGTAGCAGTATGCTTGAAGAGCCGCCTTTGAATCAAGCAACTCATAGGATGGATGTTATTTCGTAAGATTATAGCCAGCAAACGGCTATGAGAATTGGTTTCATGATCGTATCGTAGACCCGTTTGAGATAACGGCTTCTACCTTAGCTTTGTTTTGCTCTACTAAATTTTCTTTCCACCTCTGTTTGTATTCCAGGATGAGGCCTAAATATCTGGCACTCCTCGTAAAGCTCAGAGGAGTGCCAATTAACTTGATTGCAATGATGAGACTCAATTACACCCGCAAAAATGCACAGTTTGTGTGACTTCTCCGCTACCGGCCTCATCGGTTCTTTTTTTTTTTTAAAATGAGGCCAAAGCTGTCCTTATTGTCAACAGACAATGGTACTGGTCAATGATCAGTGATTATTTCTTCGAAAATATGGTTGACATTCTACCGGACTATATGTGGTTCCAATAGAGTGGGGTTACATATCATACTCCTCACGAAACCATAGACTTATTCAATGAGCCAGTGAATTGGCACAGAGATCATACCATTTGATGCCACGGCTATGTTAAGTGTTTATTGTATGGCGACAAACCGCAAATAATAATTAATGACAAAGGGTCCCAAATGCTTGAGAGAATGGGCTTGAAGGTAAACTTATGAGCATTTATAGCGAGACGGATGTCAGATTGAAAGTTCAAACAGTATTCCTGCTGGCAATTTCGTAAGGACACTGTTGATGATAAAGGCAATAGAACAGGGTTATACTAGAGGCATTACGTTGGCAACGGAATACGTAAATTGAACGGGCATTATTGACATTATTGACTTCTTTTACACTGTTAACTTTTTTTCCAGAACACATGCACTGATCATTGAAGAATAGTCGTCAGTTTGGTTTCAGTTTGCAAACTATAAACGTGGAGTGGAGCGCTAAAGAGAATCGAGTCGCGGTAAAAGCGTTGCATAAGTGCGGAAAGAGTGCTGTCCAAATTTTCGAGTTGCTAAGACCACTCAGAATATCGAGAATAATCGTTTATCGGGCTATTGCACGCTTCGGCGAATTGTCTTTAGTAGAGGACTGGCCAAGAAGTGGTCGCTCGCGCCTCGTGCATACGAATGAGGTAGTAAAGGCAGTTAGTGGACGAATTCGAGGAAATCCACTTAGAAAGTAGGAGATCATGTCCAAGGAATTGGATATATCAACCAGATCCATCTCTAGGCTGATTCGGGATGATCTGTATATGAAATTCTATCGTCGGTCCACTGTTAATCTTCTAACTCCTCCACTAAAAAAAAAAATAAGCTGGAAAGATGCAAGCGACTTTTCCAGTGGCACGCGAACAATGACCATGAAAACATTCTGTTTACGGATGAGAAAATTTTTACCGTGGAAGAAGTTTTCAACAAACAAAATGACAATTTCATCTAAGGAAACGAAAAAAGTTCAACATAGACATCATCCCGCTTCGATTTCTGCGGAAAAGGCCTAAAAACTGAAGCCAAGGTTTACGAAGAAGATTTGCTAGAGGTTGCTGTGAAGGGTTTGACCGATTCCTTTTTAATGGATACAGATGGATCTTCCGACAGGACTCTGCTCCACCGCACAAAGCCAAAACCACGCAGTAGTGGCTCAGTGTCAATATAAGATTGGCCGTCGGGGAGTCCAGATCTGAATCCACTGGATTATGGTTTGTGGTTTTGAAGAACATGACCTACAAAACTCCCCGCAGAAATTTGGAAAGCCTTTAAACAGCATTAACCAGAGCAGCGTGCATGATCCTCATAGAAACCGAACGTGTCGCTATAGCCCAATGGCCAGACAATGTGGAAGCGTGTGTTAAAACAAAAGGCAGTCATTTCGAGTGAATCCAAATTTTTTTAATAATCAATATTGTGGTCTTATAAATGTAACAATTTTGAGTACAATATCTTTACTGTTTTTTTTTTTATAGCGTTTTATATTTGTAACAGAACTTATGGCAGGTATAGGTATATAGTCTTTCTATAGCTATTGGCAATCTATTAGCGTCGGCAAGGTAGGTCTTTCACTGATGTACTGTCAAAACTTCATGACATTTGGACGAATGGAAGCGGATTTTTGCGTCTGAAATGATAGTATGTTTGTGTCATCGGTACAAGAATTAGAATCGAGCAAAAATTGCTCAGAACTCAACATTCGAAGGACATCATCAAGAAGGCTTAATGACGGGCGATGAAACGTGGTGATTTCAATATGATTTAGAAAGCAGGTCAAAAATGAAAATGATGTTGATTTGCTTTAACGATTCCAAGGGCATTGTCCACGAAGAGTTCGTTCCACCGGGTCAAACAGTTAATGCTCTATTCTACGAGTATCTTGTTGTTTTGAAGCGTTAAGTACATCGTATTCGGCCAGAATATAATGCGCCATCTCATCGATCGAAACTAGCGAATGATTTTTTTGGCTAAAAATCGCATTTTACCTGGCAACCACTCACCATATTCGCCAGATTTGGCACCATGTGACTTTTGTCTTTTCGGAAAAACTCATTTGCCGGTGAAAGGAAAGCATTTTGTGGAAATAGAAGCCACCCAAATGAGTTGTAACGACATCTTGAAGGACAGTACTCATTCGGCATGCTTTTAGATCGTGCAAATCGCTGTATTGAGTCGGAAAGGGACTAATTTAAATAAAATGAATTGGTTTTGCAAAAAGAATCTTGTTTACTTAGTGTACTTTTACTGCTACACGAATGCGAAAGTGAATTCAACCTATTGCAGGTGGGAACACGATACAATCTGAAAGCACTGCCTTGCCTACGAAGAGCGCAGTAAGCAGCTTGTTCTTGTTCAAAGACATCACAGCTGGAATATCATTGTAAATTACCGATAGCATGGAGGATGAAGCAGAATTCTATTCAGGACACCGTAGTAGTTTCGGTCTATCGTATTAAAATTTCACACGTATTTGAGAGGCTTTCCAAAGTCCAAAGTTTGAACTTTTTTCAGTTTCCTTTTCTGATTGGTTTAAAACAATGATCAATGATTGGTGGTAAATGATCTCATTCCACATCGCTATCGAGGAAACATAACGACAAGTCACAATTTCTAAGAAAATTATTATATCAGCTCCAATTTGCTTTCTCAGACCACATAAAGTTCCCGGAATTTATTCAGAAAATTAAAAATATAGGATTATTCATCTATTCCCCATCGACTGCAACACACTTATACCAGCGCTTGATCCGATCCTCGAAACATTTTTTATATTCGGTTTTCGGCATGTCCATCAGTGCTTCCTGCGATTTTTCCATTACTTCCTCTCGGCTGCTGAAACGCACTCTCCGTAGTACTTTTTTCAACTCGATTGAACAGAAAGAAATCACAGGGAGCCAAGTTAGATGAATTCGATGGCTGTTGGATGGTGTTTGTTGAATTTTTCGTCAAAAAATTACGAATAATGATGGCACTGTGCGACAGTGCGTTATCATGGTGCAAAATCCACGAGTTTTCTGCCCACAATTCTGGTCTCTTTCGGCGAATTGCTTCACGAAAACGTCTCATAAGGCCCAAATAATATTCTTTGTTTACTGTCTGGCCTTCTGGCAAAAATTCATGATACACTACACCGTTGTAATCCATGAAAAACGTGAGCATTGCCTTCTTTTTTGACTGAAAACTCGTGGTTTTTTGGTTTTGGCTCATTTGGTGAACGCCATTCACTTGCCTGATGTCTGGATTGCGTGTCGTACTCATAAACCCACGTCTCGTTTCCAGTAATGATCCTTTTGATGAATGTGGGATCGGATTCAGCCTCGCAAATCATCTCTTTTGCGAAGTCAACACGCTCCCTATTTTGCATGAAATTGAAATTTTTGACACCAACTTTGCTGCTACACGACGGAAACCCAAATCATTAACCAAAATGTCTTGGATGGATCCATAGGCAATGTTCAAGTTCTCCGCTATCTCTCTGATGGTTAATATACCGTTATTGACCGACATTTCTTATACTTCATCAATGTTTTCGTCGGTTTTCAATGTCAATGGTCTGCCACTGCGTTCATCATTTGCGATTCACTCACGACCATTTTTGAACCGCTCATGCCACTGGTAAATGACCGTTTTCTTTAGAGAACCGTTGCCAAAAAACTTTTCTACGCAAAATTTAATACAAGTTCGTTGTTGCAAATCCATTTCTAAAATTGTAAAATATCGCCAACACTCACAGAGATAGATTTACTCTTGGCTACGTAACTTTTGCAAATGTCAAGCTATGACGCTAAAATTTAGAGGGAATGTCAACAACACCACACGGTGACGCCACCGGGAACTTTTTGATCAAGGTGGTATTACCATACGGTTTTCTTGGGAATCTAACTGTGTGGTTAGAATATGGATAATTAGCTGGTACAACACAATGCTTCGACGGGTCTATAGAAGACGACTAGAGGAATCACAAGCGGGTCTAAATTAATTCCTCCTTCTGACTTGAGTCAGTTCTTGCGCTGATCATTTCGAAAGCTGTTGCAATGTTTACAAGTAAATTAGAACAAAAAATCACTTAAAATGCCTAATTCGTTTCGTGAATCGATCCGTGTCCCAAAGCTGCATCACATCCACTTAATTCTAATCACATTTCAGGTGCTTCTAAGTTTTCGTTTATCAAGAAACTACTTCAACTTATCTTAAATGTTTCGCAAGCTTGAAAAAAAAAAAAAAAAAAAAAAAAAAAAAAAAAAAAAAAAAAAAAAAAAAACAACAACAACAACAACAAATAAATCAAACTCACGTATTTGAGATTATTTCTAATGATGATCACCACAACCATACCGCACAGCCCTTTCTTTTTCTTCAGAATTTATAATCACACAAATTTGGTTTAATTTTCGGATCATGAAGCAACCACAGTGACTCCGAGTTTGTGTTTGCGGCAACTATGAAAATGTACAAAAAAAAAAAAAAAAAGGCAATGAGGTAATTCAAGATTACCTATGTCTTCATGTGCCACGCGTTTTTTGATGAATAAACATCACAATTATAGCCTGCTCATCCCACGCATCGATTTCAATGCCTCACCTACATGATGGAAGCACATTGGAAAATATTGTATCTTCAGCAAAATCTCAGAGACAAGTTCTATTGCCCAATTCTGATGATGATGACCAAACATCACAAATGCAAGTCATACTAAACGTCTATCAATGTCACATGAGAGTTCCACTAGCTCTCATAAGCACGAGTATCTCAAGGATACGTTTTTATCGTCAGAAATGTACGAGTTAGTTATCGAAAGAAACGTAGGAAATAAATCAAACACACATAGTAAACGGGTATGCTTGCGCAAGTATATTGAGCATAGAGTACGTGGACGGATGATGGAATTTTTTTTATTTTATTTTTTTTTTTATTTTTTTTTTTTTTAAGATAAACACTAGCAACAGGTTGTTAATTGCGAACGTTTTTGTGTAATGAAGTAGTTTATGGGGTAAAACCGTCAATACGTGCTAAGTAAAAGCAAACAGGCGAAGGATATTTTGTCAGTGATTTTAAGTGAATCTAACTGTAATTGTGGGTAATTGGAATAACCTCGGCCCAGATATTTCACCTATTTTTTGTCGATAAACAAGAAATTAAATAGACATGCATTTGCGAGCTGCAATTCGTATTCGCCAATCGTCAGATCATAAATTTATTTATTTTCTTTTCAACCGTCTCTTTGTAAGTCTATACTTATTCCTTAGCGATGCTCCCATCTCTTCAACCCGTCCAAATAGTATTTGGCGTCTTTCTTTGCAAAATATCTGTTTACGAAAGGGATGAACTCCTCACTCGACAAAAACCTCTACCCTCCGAGTGCAACTTTTAGCCTAAAAAACGATAAAAAAAGGTCCCCTAGGGCTAGATCTGGTGAGGCAGTTATAATCATAATTCGTAGATGGTGTGAGACGATACATTATTTTTATGATAACAAAACTCTCCTTTTTCTGGATTTGTGGCCATTTTATGACAATTTCCTAAGTAATGCCCAAGGCAGTATGCTTTTGTAATGGTTTTTGCTTTTTCACGATAATCGATTAAAACAACCCCATGATTGTACCAGAAAACAGTCCTCATTCCAGTTGAAGGAACAATCTTTGCATTTTTTTGGAGCCAATTCTTCCTTCGCAGGCCCCTGCTTTGACTGTTTTTGGAGTATAATGTGTCCAAGGTTCATCTAAAATAATTAGTCGGCATAGAAACTCAGATTTATTGGGCCTCACAGAGCAGAGCTAACAGAGCTAACAGAGCGAAAATGTTCATTCGAACAAGTTTTTCATCCGGATTGAGCGAACACGGCAACCTACGCGCAGTCTGCTTTCTCATACCTAAATCTTTATTCAATATGTGACCAACACATTTTTTGGAAATGTTCATAGCCTCTTCTATCTCTATAACCTTAATTTGACGGTTGTATGAATCATTTGGTGCACTTGAGCGGTCAGTGGTTGAAGTTTTTGGCTGAACCAAACGTTCATCATCACCCAAGCTGGTACGACCTTTTTAAATTCAAAAATAAATGATACAGCATCCAACTCGTTTTTAATTTGCGTAGGCTGACGTCACTGGTTTGTAGATGGTGACAAATGTCATTTATAAATTTGGGAAAATTACCAAAATACAATGCGAAAAATTCGTGCCAATATTGCGCGTGATCATGTGCCTTGCGAGTCGTACGTGCGCACAAAATTCCAAGAGACAGGCTCAGTACAAGATATGACAACGCCAAACGTTCAATGGAAAATATTTCCGCAATAAATAAAATTATCAAAATAACCTAAAAACATCTCCATTCGTCACCGTTCTCAGGAGCTTGACCTCTGCGCAACCACAAATAAATAAAAAAATAGTTAAATGGCGCGACAGCCCGGTGTGGGCCAAGGCCTAGCTTCTCGCACTCCTTTGTGTTTCTCACTTTGTGAATTTTAACATTCCTGAGTAGGGTCTACTGTTTATTGCCGGTTCTGAACGGCTCTCCTGAGAAGCTTTTTCATAGGCAGAATTTGACTCTCGGAGGTTTGCCATTGCTGTTGTGCTCCTACCGGGAGCATCGAATTTTGACGAAAGATTTGGCTCTACATACATGCAAGTTCTAATCAAAGCAAGAACTGAAGCCGGCTGACCACCAGCAGTGCCGTACCTTCTCGGATTGGGTCCTGGAAAACATGCAGACTGACATAGATTTTTGCATGAAATGAGGCTGATTTCCACATTTGCTGCTACGTTAATAAGCAAAATTGCTACATCTGAGGCTTCAAAAATCCTCGAGTGTTTTAGGAGATACCAATTCACCTAGAACGAGTAATTGTTTAGAGCGGTTTCTGGACCGGAGGTATCATAAGGCCTGATACCTTTTTTTGAAAAAGAGGCCTGATACCTTTTTGTGAAAAAGAGGCCTGAAAACCCATTACGGTCAATAGAGAACGGTATCGAGACATGATAAACAATTTTGTTGTGGTCGGAGTTTGATTATATGGATACGGACGAGCTCTACTTTTAACCGCGTTATTTCTCATTACGGAGACACCCACTGGCTACCAAGATCGTATGACTTAATATTGATAGACTTTATTCTTTGAGACCATGTCGAAAGCAAGGCCTACGATAACCATCCGCCAGCATTCTAACTCCGAAAGAGAATATTGAAGCTTCCATCACCGAGATAGAGCCCCAATTATTTGAACGAGTGATAGAAAATTTCGAGAAAAGAATGAGGATCTGCAAGCAGAGCCGAGAGGGTCGTTTGGGAGATATCATGTTCCATAAATAATCGCCATGTGTCTACTTTATAAAGCAATTAAGGTTTCCAAGATATCTCAACAATTGTTCGTTTTATACATTTCACTTCTTGTTGAAACACCCTTTTCATGCCGAGTCTTCACAATATAGTCCATTGGATGATTCTATTACCAGTTATACATCCTAAATTGGTTTTGTATTGTATTTTCTGGCTCAGACTTTGGCCGAAACAATTCGTGTACACAGGAAAGTCGAATGAAAGTGTCATTGCAACATACTACATGACAATCGGTGATCAGAATTATTAAAACTTCACTGCGTGCCGTATCAAAGACCACAGCTTTTTAGACCGAAAATCACTTTGAGAGAGCATTCTATGATATGAACATCAAAGCGACGGAGATTTATCAGTGAGTCTAGAGCAGACAGACCTTTCTTTAAAATCTATTAAAAGCAGCAGTAACGTAAAATAATAGTGAAAGGACGATGTTCTGCGGACGCCATCATATATTTGCAGCAGTCAGAATCTGCAATCAATGTTCAATTCCACAAAACTAGTGATTCGTCTATGCCGCGTTGTCTAACCGAGTTACACTTGCCGTCAAAAGTCGACGATTTGTCGATTTTGTTTCTGCCTACTAGAATCTCAAGCGCAATGTCGCATTTTGCGTCTAAAACATAGGATCCATTAGCATAGCAGTTGGAACTAAACTATCCAGTCTAGTTAACATGAAGTCAGTTGTCTGAAGCTCTTGACGATCGTGTGGTTATCTTTCTAATTTACGGCATTAAGGCTCATCTTAATGTGCGAAGCCAGCATCGAAGATTTTCTTTAGAGTTGGACTTGAACCAATCATACGAATGAGACCAAAGATACCAGCTATGGGTGCTTATGTAACTCACCTCACTGCAGTTTTAGTAATAGAAGCTAGGAGTCCCGTATTTCGACTAATTAAAAACAGGACTTTTTGGCAATAAATTGGCAATTACGTACGTCGGAAAGATACTCGTAGATCATTGATGTGCTGTCAAAATGTTATGACATTTGGACGAATAGAGGCGGAGATATTGCGTCTGAAGTGGCAGCAAAAATATCGCAGAGCTCAACAATTGAACATTCGAAAGACATCATCAAGGAGCACTCGTGATGAAACGTGGTATTTTCAATATGATTAAGAAACCAAACACTAAAATGCCGGGTAGAAGACGCCAGATGAGTCAAAATCCAAAAAATCTCGTTTGGAGAAATCTAAAGCGAAGACAATGTTGATTTGCCTTTACGTTTTCAAGGGCATTGCTCACAAACTTCGCAATGTTGTTTTGAAGCTTTAAGTACATCGTATTCGGCCAGAACATAATGCGCCATCTCATCGATCGTCACTGTGACCGATTTTTTTTTGGCTAAAAATCACATTTTAACTGCAACCACTCACTGTATGCGCCAGATTTGGCACCATGTGACTTTTGTCTTTTCGGTAAAATGCAGTTGCCTATGAAAGGAAGGCGTTTTGTAAACATAGAAATCACCCAAAACGGTTGTAACGACATTTTGAAGGGCGGCAATCTAAAGCACTCATTCAACATGCTTCTAGACCGTGCAAATTGCTGTATTATTTTGAATAAAATAAATCGATTTTGCCAAAAAAAAAAACTTTTCGTTGTTCTTATTTTTAAAAAGACCTGTGCCACCAGGTCTTATGAGTGCTTCCAATCTAAATGATTTGGTCCTTTTGAAGACTTTGACTAATCTGCTGGTTTCACTGAATGTTTCAATCTTTTTGTATTTATAAGAGACACTCTTTGAAGTCCAAATTAGTTTCTTACATGCTTTTTGTTTTAAACTATAAAGATTCAATTGAAGCTATAGAACGGTCGACCTCCAGGTAGTGCGGACATGGTTCAGATTTTAAAAATCTTTGTCTTATTGAGCTTAGCCGAAGCATTAACTAACTCGCCGAGTTCCTCCTTAAAGCGTATCTAATTTGATTCCGCGGATATCTTATTTTCGACAAAGTCGAGACCTCGCATTCAATTCGCAACTCAATATATCTTTAATCTGTCATGCAAACCCCTGATAAAACTTTCCAGCCGCTAATCTCTCAAGCCTACCAGCTGATACACTGAGGTTACATAATTTAAAACCACCAAGCCAAAAGTTAAGTAAATGATGACTATGCAAATCGAGAACAATATAATGCAGTTGGAAATCGGAATTAAATTCTCGTAACAAACATTTATAAATAGCATTATTCCCAACTCAAATGAGGTGCCCACAATTATTTATCAACAAATCGTTGATTAATAAATGATTTCAACTGCAAATTCAATTGTTAATTCCTTACCCATGCCTCATCACGTGCATTTGTGTACGCCTAATCATTGAAAATGTTCATAAAATGATTTAAAAGCAAAAACAAAAAATATTCTTCTCAGATTTGTTAAAAATGAAAATGGAAGCACCTCACCATAATCGCTGTTATGAGGAGCATATTGCCATTTTAGCAAATGCTTACGCTTAGAAACTACATAAATTCAAACTGGTTTCCCCTCCTTGCTGTGACTTCTCTTCCTCATCACCACGGAGTCATTGAGTACAATCGTTAGCCAATCATAAGCAAATTCTAATGAATTGAGGTAATAAAAGCCACAGAGCGACGCAAATAAAAATACAAATACTTGCTCATGGACTTCGTTATGAATAAACAAGCGCAGTGTTTTAAATAATCACAGTGAAGGCAATAGCAGGTGGCAAGTGCCAATAGCCAACAACCAATGTCCAGTCATCCAACAGTAAACGCCTTAAATGGTTATTCTCGAGATGCGCAAATGCTCAAATACTGAATACTTGAACAAGTCGATTCTTTGAATGCGAACGGGTGTAGTCTTAAGTGAAGGAAACACTTTTTGAGGAAAAGCTGAAAACTAAAATGCATTTCGCGTACAATCACTCCAAGTGAAAGAACAAAACAAAAGTGAAAGCCATTAATTACGAAGCTCGTTTCCCCTTTTTTTGTTTTTCAGCTTTTTTCTTTCAGTTTTTGTTAACTTTAGCATTTTTACTTTTGATTTAGCTGCACTTTTACCCAAAAGTCATGTAAAAACTGAGTAGAAACGAGTTTCCACTTTGGATTTAGGCGAAGTGAAAAATAAGTAAGCGGCCCATACTCGTGTGTCAACTTTGGCCTCCCTGCTAGGTGCAAAACCTAATGTGTCTTTCTACTTTTTCTTCTGGGACATCCACAACTGGTTTCATTGAAAGAGACAGTGATTTGTATTGCACCACGGGAAAGTTTTCTGTGCAATTACAAATTAATAGACTACGATTAAATTTCTTAGGCTGGCCGTACTAATAAATCGACGTTTGATGCTATCTCCAGGAGGTTCTGCCTCATTGATCTCATCAGTCTCATCAGTCTCATCAGTCTCATCAGTCGCATCAGTGTGCGTTTGATTTATTTCTCTGTATATCGTTTATTTGATTTCTTGTGCTGGTTCCAGTTACCAGAGGAAGACGAAGAGAAAGGTCTTCCTGTGCACAGAGTCAGGTGAATTGTCTTTTTTATAGCAGCTGCAGATCTTAATCATAGTCTCACATCAAAGGAATAAAATACACTAAACGACCAACCAAGAGCCATCAACTTTCATCTATCATCGACGCTCCATTATACCCTGGATACCTGTAAAGAGTATTCATAGTAGCATCACATTAGAACCCAGTTATATTGAATCAATTAGAAGAAGAATAAGAAAAACTTAGATGTACGCGTATTTCCGTGATAAGATAAAATATTTGCTCTCGAAGCGACTACACTATTCCACAACGCAAGACCGGTACATCATGAGTACAAGTTGTTGTGCGAAAGATGAAGCAAAATAACAAAAAAGAAAAAAATGAACGCGAACGTACTCGCACTTGCACTCGTACTTGTACTCGCAAAATGGCGAAATTCTTTTAAGTAAAATGGAAAAACGTGTCCGATATGAGTTCTCCGTGAAATGTGATAATTACTTTTTTTTTAGAGCAAAATTCACTTTTAGCATGGATAAGGAGATGACGATAGTGTTTAGAGCTGTGCGAAAGTGTAAAGCAATTGCAATTACAATGAACAATCTGTTAATTGCTGAGCAATTTCAAATCAAATGTAACTGCGACACTGTACACGATTTCTAGGTGCAAATACCGGCAAATTGACCATACATATCCGCACACACGATTTCCCATTTGTGTTTCGGTTACATGACTTCTTGCTTACGATTTCCTTTACGACAATTGCACACATTGCCGTTATACTATATATGTAGAGGGTTAAATTGGACTAAACATCTCATCGAAAACTGAGAGATAATCATCCCACATCCTTCTTGTGTATCCACCCTCATTCCTTAAGCTGAATGAAAGTGACATCCTAACCGTCCCGGGGATCAGTTTGCCTAAAGGGGCAGTTGAAAAATATCTCCGTTGCAAATGGTGAATCTAGTTTACGGGAGCTAGATAATATCATAAAGAGCTCCGTAGAAATAATCCATGTTTTTCCCAAAACCGGAAAATGTGCTCATGTTGTCCAAAAGGTCTTCAGACCTATAACTCTATCATCTTCCTTTCTGAAAATGACATTGATATCCGTATACGATCTTAAATTGAATCATTGTAAAAGGAAAGTCGGTGGAAACGGCTGACTAGCCACATCGAACGTTCCCTACATTATATAGAACAACCAATGGTCGCGTTCCTGGACATAAAAGGTGCCTCCATCATGCTGCAATCACGACTACGCTGTCAACTCTGTAGATAGATGACTCACTTGGGGAGTTGATCAGTCTTATGATAAATACCAGGATAATCAACTCGTGTCCTTTCACCCCTTGTTCCGAACTTAGTGGTCAACGAACTGCTGATATATATACCTAACGCAGCTGTTCGCCTTAAAGCGACTACACAGTGGACAAATAAATGATTTGACCATGCTAATACATTAAGAATATTTCCAGAGAACATCGACTACATAATGCCAAATATTGATGTGGCAGAGATTTTTATATAAGCATCCCCTCAATCCGCTCCAAAACTGATAGCGGAATTGGTGGCGGTCTTTTCTCAGGCAAGCCTAATTTAAGTTCCTCCTTCCGCCATCAAAATCACAGTAGCGTGTTCCAGGTGAAAATTTTGGCGATTGAAGATGTTCTGAAAGCGATATCCACATCTTCTGTACTCAGTGTCACAAAATGAGAAAATTGATTGATGATCACTCTCAGGGAGAAGGGAGAGCAGTTCAACATTTACCTATGTTGTATGCCGGGCCACAAATATATTCCAGGGATATGTAGGGTCTTTACTCTACCTATCCTACCTAAAAAAGGTATCTTCGGTATACCAATCGCTACGTGTAAACTAATACTAAAGCTGGATGTTAATAGAACACATTAGAAGAAGAAGATTGTTGGGTAAACATGTCTAGCGACCAAATAAATCTAGCCAAAGCTGGTTCTGAATCGTTCTAAGCGCTTGATCTTTCAATATAGAATACACCTCATTGCTATCACAGGTGTCACCACTGCACACTGTCTTTTGGGCAAGCATGTCAAGCTTCTGCAGAAGCTGCATGGTCAGGAGACAATGCTCCACCTAGTCTGTACATGCCCAGCTCTCTACGAAGACTTCAACGATCCAAACAATATAGATGTAAGCAGTCTCCTATGCTTCGACAGAAGCTCTCAAATTTGTTCCAAGAGTACGAAGATCACAGAACGACGCGGTATCACAATGGGCCAACAGCCCTAAATAGGTTGGGTATTCCAACCTAAGGTTGAAGAGCATTATCTCTATCAGATGAGCACAGAAAAGAAAACCTATAACAGCGCTGCATCACGCCGGTTAACTTTTTTAAAATCCGACCCGACCCCTTTCGCCAGGACGTAAATTGAAAAAATTGAAAAAATGTCAATGGCAACGCCGATCCATCGAGTGAGGAGGTTTTAACCGTCCTCATCTTGTCTAAGACGGCAAAAGACAGTTTTGTAGTTGCGGTTCTTGATATATCCGATCACATCACATCACGTACGACAAACGACGCCTCATAGAGTGCCCCTCTATAAGTACATCTACGAACGCGCCACAACATGCTCCCTACCACCTCAAATATTTAAGTACACTGGCTGACTCCAGAAGTTTGAGAATCTTGGCCTGTCAAGATCAGAACTCGGTAGACTTCATTGGGACTCCCATCTGTGGGCTAAATGAAGCTTGACCAGATGTTAACCCACGAAGACATGATCCCTCAGAGACTTAAGCTCCCTTTAACCACTGAAAGCTTTTCCCAAACCTCTGCGATGTAAAATACGGTCGGTTTAACATCCTCGCCTTGATAGACGAATTCATACCTTTACTTCACAAGGAATTTCACTTAACTGTCATGAAAATGCGACAAAGTCAATATCTTCTTCATTAAATCAAAACTGCGACAATGGGTGAGGCATCATTGAGGACACCCACGAGTACATTGCCATGGACCTCTACTAGGTCAGTCCTACCGCCGCAAAATTCACTATCTGTTTCACTGAGAGCAGTACGTACATACCCCTTAACCAGGAGCAATGACTTTTACGGAAAAGCATCTCTCAGAATATTAAACTACAGCACCTTCTCCCTGGCAAGAAAGTCAGGTCCACTCAGAGCTTGTATTCATGCCAAATCGGAACTTAATCTCTCTTCCTTCCCTTTATATAGCACAGCGAACTACATGCTACAAGAATGGGTAAAAGAGACGGTTGCTAGCTGGATGCCTACTTTTGATGACGATAAACCTTTCTCAGAGGCTTATGGGGCAGTGTAGGCATTAACCCCAGATGTGAATCTATCTTCGAATATCAAGTAGCTACTAATCGTGTAATCTGTAACATATTAGCTCAGAACACTCAACAACTTACTTCCTCTCTAAATCTTCATCTTATCCCACATAAAGGAGAAAAAAAGGGTACAAGTCGGCAGCAGTGGATCATTGATCTCCAAGAATTTAATTTGTTGCAAACTGAGAAACTTACAGAGCATTCTTAAACATATGTATATAAACGGGAAGTAAGGAAAGCGTAATGTTGATAGTACATAGTTCGTGAGAAAGATCTCCGGTACAAGTCAGTCCTCCAGACTATGGCAAATTCTATCCAAATCACCAAGCGTTTCGAACGTACTAAAATGCCTGGAGAAGGAATCCTTGGATCTGCTTATGAACATTCACTTTCCCGAGTAAATTTCAGTAACTCACCTCAAGCCTACTTTGATGAAACCAACCCACAGATCATTCCGCCCATGATTTGCGTAAAAAAGTTTAAATTAGCAGACTACAGACTAACTACAGACAGTTTACCATCATGTAGAGCACCCTGTTATGCAATTTTTATTATGTAGGAATTCTCTCCCCCAAGACAAGATGCTGTGGCCTTAGCATTTGTCTGACCAAAACGAAGCTGATCATTTTCACAGGAAAAATAAAGATACTCGTATCCTGCACCATTTTGCTCAAGTTAAACAGCACCTCTCTGAGTTTTTCCATTTACGCAGCAAACTGAGATGTCGAGAAAATGTTGTAAAGCAGAACAAAAAAGTTCCAGGAGCCCTCTGCCTCCTCCACTGAGTCTACATCATATTCTTAATACCAATTTACGCTTATGGCATAGCCGCTGGTGGCCTGCACTGGAAAGACAAACTAGTTCGAAAAAAAAAACACAGCAAGCTGCCTGCACAAGCATCACTGGGGCGTTAAGAGCCTTTCCAATGGCTACGTATACTATAGACTGATTCGCAATGCAGATTGCAATTAACTCTAGCCGCAAACTTAGAGAAACGCGGCAACGAAAAGATCTAACAGTTGGGCAGTCAATTAACTTTAATGTTGTTTTCAATCAGCCAATTCCCGAAAGGTATGAATGAAGACAGTGCGAAGATTTCGTCAGTAAGCCAACTTACATCTTCATAGGCGGCCCTAAGTGTTGACGAATAGGATTTCTATAAGAAACTCGTCACACACCAATCCTTTCGTGCTCAGTTCAATAAGCAATTTTCCGGTTTTACAAGAACCCTACTCTCCCTCAGAAGAGGATGGATTTACTTGTGACAACCCTGCAAAATGTTGGGATCTGCATTTGGAATGTTTGTTTGTGAAACAGGCGACGTGCAGCAGAAGAATTATCGGACCCCCAGACTGCTACAAAGCATATATATATATATCCGTTACCCAGAGAAGAGAAACAGCATTTGGGTGTTGCCGCTTATTGCTGAAAGCGGCACACTAAAATAAGAAGTCTTGAGTTTTTTGAATGTTAACGAACACATTGAAACAATCTTTTACTCGCCCACATCAGCCTGATGTGCGAACACAACCCTACAAAAGAAATAGAAAATGCTAGCAAAGAAGATTTTTATCTACGTCGTCGTCGACAAAACCCAGGATCAACGCCCTTTACTTTCGAAACAGATTGTTGTCAACAAGACGGGATACACAGGATCGATGTTAAGGATAACACGCTACAACAGACAGCTATAACTTTTGTGAACCTCGACTGCGCTAATACGAGTAACTCTGATAAGGACAATCACCATGATAAAGCCTTGTCAAGAAACACTAACACCACGCTCTACATAAGAGATTTATCATCATCATCATCGGTGCCTGCTATACTGCACCGAACTGTTTATGTGATCTGTTTTTATGGTGATCCTTTAAAGGAAGGAAGCATATAAAAGCGAACTTTACGACATCGACCTGATCAGAATACTGCGCAACAGTCGCCTGAGATGTTTGGGAGATATGGATTGAATACATAATAACGCTCTGACTTCGATTCTTATCCTTAGAGGCAACACAACAGGGAAAGAAGTAGCGCACAGCTTGAAAAGGACTTCAATTATCTTGGAAGGTTTTTTTGAGATAGATGTCCCTTGTGTTTAACGTTAACAGCTTATCATATCATGGCTGGCCAGCGTGTTAATGTGTGCGTGGTAATGTGTTTTAGTACTATCAAGTTGGACCTGTGTTGGGGGTATAAGTTCCACTCTTGGCTTGATTCGAGGTCGACCTAAAAACATTTGCCAATCTTATGTTCAAGGCATCCGGCTCTTATTTGCGACGCCACGACTGTTCAACAAAACATTGAAAACCCTTTCTGCTTTAAAGTTCCCTTTAAGTTTAAACCATAACCACCATCACGCTCCAACCAGCGACCCTACCTATTTCCAGTCATATCCGGACCGAAGTCCGGGGAACCCTGACTCCTATGGTACAGAGTTTTAATTCCTGATGAGGACTGCTGGTAGTTTTTTCAACCAACAGGACTTTATGACCGGCCGCTTTAAATCTATGTATAAACCTGTACTCCTCTACCCCCGTTTATTATTAGACTACGTGTTTATTTGAGACAGTAGGTTCTAACTCGTTAGCGACCAGGTCCGCCTGGATGGTACCGTTATCTAATTCAGTAAGGCGAAGAACAGTTAACAAAGCCTGGTAAGAACCTGTATGCACCTTTCGCCTCTTGTCAGAATGTGATTCTCAAAGTAATCTAGAATTCTTAGTGAAATGCAGAAGCCAACCAGCAGGATAGTGGCTGCTATGCATCGATAAATCAAAATTAAATTTTTGCAACCACACACAATTTCTAATCAAGTTTTGGGTCTAAAAATAGAATTCCTAAGCCAGCGACAAGAACTCTTACTTCTTCTTTGAAACGAATGTATATAAAACTTCTACCACACGGCCTCTGCTTATACTGCATTTCTTTACAAAAACTGGTCTTCCAACTCGAAGTGGGCCACTCGAGAATCCAACAACAAAAACTTATAACCAATTCAAACCGAAGAAAAAAAAAAAAAACCGAACGAACGTCTTAACTTTCCTCTTTTTCCAGTCTGCCTCGGCATAACCCACTAGAATTGTTGTTCCCCCTTTGCACTAGCCACTGGACTCTGGTGATTTGAAAATAAAATCCAAACGTTAGAGAGGCAGCCAGAAACAACCATCACAATACCAGCACCACCAAGCCCACAAAGATCAACATACGAGTAAACCAAGCCCACCACCATAAAGTAGCACCAGCCGAACACTTAAGCTCTTAACTCCAGCTTCTCTTGTCGCCAAAATTGCTTGGTGCTGCCGTCCACATCTCTATACATCGAGTCGAGATGACGCATATACGACAGAACAGAGACGACAGCAGCAGCAGCACTGTAACTTGAACCGCGCGAACTTGTTTTCGCTGACACTGGAGTAGAGGAAATTTCAATTTTTTCGTCTCACCCTGTGGAATGCGAGGTTCTTTCTAATTTTTTTCATATTTGCGAAGCGACGATTACGTAGTTCTCCCCTCAGTCTAAGATCAAACTCAGAGCTCCAGAAAGCAAGGCAACTCAAGAAAAAACAGCGCCCTCCACATAGTTCCGAAGCAGCCAATAGTTTGCTGATTAATCTCATGAGTCTCTGTGGCAATTGTATTATGAGTAGAACCGGGAAGTAGAAGCAGCACCGCACCTATACTTGGCTATTCAATTTTTTTGTACTAAATGAATTTGTGGCTGCAATTATGAGAGCGCACACAGGGCCAGTACTTAGCAGCAACAACAACTGCCGACGCTGCATGCCGACGAGAGAAAATTGCGTAATTAATTCTAAGCACTGCTGCACATTGCATGTTTCAGTTTTTGCTTTTTTTCCACTTCCTTTCCCTCTCCGACGATCTGTAGAACAATGGAAAATTCAAGACACAAACATAAAAATGGAAACACAAGAGAAAAATAAAAAATAAAAATCGACGAAAATTAGAGCAAGACGGGACTGGACAAAGCGTCGATGGGCTTGGGCTACTGCAGCTGGAACTGACTATGGCACTGGCAATGGGGCTGACGCTGCGCGTCTCTTAAAATATTCCTCCGTCCAGCCTTCCATCCATTGCCACTCAAGGTCGCATCGCAATTCGGAAAACACGAAATCGACAGAGAATTTTATTTATAGTTTTCGGTTTTTGATTTTGGTTTTGAATTTTTTAGATTTAGATTTTGATAAAACAACAACGCAGAGGTGCACACACTTGCTGTTGGGTTGCGGCCGGCTGCGATGAGACCTGGTGTGGTGTAGGACGGCTGCGACGGATCACCTACCTTAATAATTAATTCGATTTCTGGGACGTCCCCGTTGGCGGTTCCATTTTCTTGGTTATCTTCAGACATTGTTGCGCGGCGACTACTTTTTTTATGGAAATCCACAAGTGTTTATGTGTTTCACGAGGGTTAAGACCGGGAAATTTATGTTATCTTTCCGTTTGACAATTGTTTTTTTTTTCGATTTGAATGGAAATTGCAAAAGAAAAGTTTTTGGTTAATCTTTCTCTTTTTCACTATCGGACGCAGCTATAAGACGCTCTAAAAAGTTCTACCAACCGGTGGAAACGACAGCTCAAGGTACACTGAGGAATAAAAGTTTAAATGGCCGATGGGAATTGTCGTGAAATTGTGAATGGTGTTGGGAATTTTTGTTTTAGGCGAGGTTACAATGAAGAAAAGTTTAATGACGTTTAATTTTTCCACGGAAAAATTAATTTTGAATTTTTCCTATGGGAAATTTCGAATACAATTATGCCAAGTCCTGTAGATGCTTTAATTTTTAATGAATTTGCATTTTTATTGATTTTTTAGATTAGACAAATAATCACCTCTCGCGATTTTGCTTTAAAATAATATAGGGTTTTCTAATAACAACTTGACAACTTTTTTTTTTATATAAAAGGCAAACCATTTGATGGCTTGAAGTACAATCAAAACATTTATGAATGAATATCGACTTCGTTCATATGGCCACCGCAGGCACGTTTGCAGCCGTCGATTTGTTGGACCCAATTTTCAATTTTCAACGACTCTGCCACACATTTCGGCTGAAACGGCCGCTATTTCGCGTTCAATGTTGGCTCTGAGCTCTTCCAACGTCGTCGGCGTGTTAGCATAAAATAATAACTTAACGTAGCTCCACAGAAAATAGTCAAGCGTATATATTTTGCTTATTGACGAACCCATTGAGCCAAAAATGAGCTTCGTCACTGAAGATGATTTTGCGATGAAATTCATCATCTTGGCGCATCTTTTCCAGAACCCAATCGGAGAACGTACGTCGCTTTAAATGGTCCATCGGCTTCAATTCTTGAGTCAGCTTGATCTTGTATAGGTGTAAGCCAAGATCCTTACGCAAAATACGCCATAATGTGGTCTGAGCGATGCCCAATTCTTGAGAACGCCGTGGAATTGACTGATTTGGATCGTTTGCTACGGACGTCTCACTGACACGGCAACATCACACAACGAATATGTAGACTCAAATTTTTGCACTAAACTTGTTATTGCCTGTCTGCTAGGGCGAAAATTACGACCGAAGGTTGGAGTTGACGCTCTTAAAGTTGCAGTCACCGAACTACGAATATCTGTAGAAAATTTTTATAATTTGCAGACGAGGTAATTGCATCTTACCAATAACATTTTGACCTAGAAATCAACTCAGTGCATTGAGTTTGAAAATAATTAACTTGTGTGCGATTTTATCAAAGGCCTTGCTAAGATCAGTGTTGATCACATCTACTTCTTTCCTTTCCTTTAGGATACACAATGATGTTTCAATACAATTTATAACACCCTACCACCCATGGTGGTATGGGATGGCGCAGTTACCCTGAACTTGTTAGCACGTCAGCTCTTCTTACTTCTCCGTCCACACCTTGGTATACACGCTGGGCTTTGCCTGTACGTTATCGATTTAAACAATTCACTCTTCTCTGCTGGCGGCAAACCACACTCGATCTCTACGATTTCAACTCAAAGGTTTTGGTGTTGAACATGACGGCACAGCTTCTTTTCGGCGGCGACTAATTCAGTTGCTGTCAGACTTCATTGGGACTCTGCACTTTTTGGCACGATCGATAAATCTCAGCACCCAGACAACGATTTTCTTCTCTTCAAAAGAAATGCGATCGAAATCTATCAGAAAACTATTCATAACGACCAAGGAGTATTACGGGGGAAGCTTTTCTTCGACATCGCCGAAGTCTATAGCCGTAGCGTTGGCTGACCAGCGGTCTTCTGATCCACGCAAAAATTCAGGGCCTTTTAGCCAACGTGAAGATGTCCTTAAACTCATCCGGCTCTTAGATCCGGTTGCGTCATCTACGGGATTATCACCAGTTGGTATCCATCTTCAGCTAGACTGCTCGGTGTTCGCTAATATTTCCGCCACTCTATGGATGACAAACGGGTTATAATGTCTGTGCTGGCTATGTACATATTCACTTGAAAACGGTCGCTGTGTCACTCCAAAGGACTTGGCGTCAGATATGTGTGAAGTGTCCTTTCAAAACGGTCTTCGTTACGCGGGAACCGGAATCGTCATCGCTTTCAACGGAGCACATTTGGTTTTCGAACAAATAAAGATGACTTCAATTTTATGCCACGATTGTAAAGGCGTCATCACTGTCGTCGACGAAGACCTAAAGCTGGACATCCATCTGCTTCGGAAGCAAAACGGTGGATGGTAAAATTCACAATCTTTGGAGTCTGTCCACGCAAGTGTTTCATCCGGCAGAGGCTCATCCCTGAAGATATTTCGTCGGCTGTCAGCTCAAATCCAGCGGTATGTGTATGTTTCGCACTTCGGCAACTACTTTGATAGCTTGTGTGGCGGAGTTAAAACTGTCTACGAGGTCATCAACGTAGTGGAACTCGGATATGGCTGTGTGACACTTAGTTTGCGACTGTGGGCCATTCAAAAAATATGAGTTGAGTGATACTCCCTAGATACTATTCGGAGCTTACCTTGCTTATTTGGGTTCAAGCGATCAAAGTGCTGCAGATACCATGTTCTGAGCCCCAGTTCTTCTCGAATTACCTTTGATGATATACTTATAAGCTATAGCAAAGTCCTCGTTCTACTTCATCTTCCATTCCACTCCGATGTGTATTATGGAAAAATTTCGGGCAGCTCAAAAACGTTACTTTTCCACAGCAATCCTACGTCAAACCTTTTCGTGTTGTTGACTGAAGGATATCTCCAGTCCTTATATTTTCTTTACTCTCCAGTGCAACAGTCACTCCAAAATGTTCTGTTCCGAAATAAGCGGCAACAAATTGATGAAGCTTTTAATCACTGGCGTTGTCAACATCATAATCAAGCGTCGTACGGACACCGAATGGATCAACCTTACGCAGGTACTCGAACTTTGTCACTAGCCTGGTAGCAGTGATCAAGCCCAATTAAGAGCGTCGGCTTAGCATCGGTGAATAACTGGAGCGCAGCTCTTCTCAAGCGGCTTCTAATAAATAAACATCAAATTGGGTTCTGCATAAGCAATTTGAGGTTCGAGACTCCATAGATACCCTTAAGTTGACCAGAACTGTCGGCTCCTGTGCAGCCGGAATCACCGCAGATATAGACGATCCTTCGCCAATGGCTTTCGTCGACGGTTTTATTCGGCCTATGTAAAACTTTGTAAACCTTTATCAATTTGTTGTCTACGCCAGAACCTGATAACTTAATATTAAAACATAAACGGAGATATTAAGTGGGGTATGTACGCGATGGCGGTCTAATCAGAACGGGCAGTCTCACCTCCGTTATATCAGAAAATGAACTGTCAGCCATATTTGAATCGTTGACAAACCGCCACCTACTTCACACTCATTACGCACGTTCGAATCGTATTTCGCAACGCCATCTCCGTAAATAAATAAGTACCAGACGAAATGCTAACTCCCTATAGATTTAATCGTAATCAACTAGCAAGCTCTGGCCCGTAAAAAGGCTGACTATCCGGTAGATCGCATGAATAATCTACAAAGACTTCACTCGTTGGCAATTTTTGAATCTAAATCATTGTGCTGCCGAGCTTTAAAGGAAAACTGTTCACTTTTTTCTTTGTTATGTACGAGGTACGTATTGAAAGTACATAAACGCACTTAGGCGGTTGTTTGGAGAAAAAAAAAAAAAAACAGATTAATCCGGAAGTAGTTAGGTACCCGCATATTCCATACCTTATAAGGTAATTTTTGGTGTGCCCACAGCTATGTAGAATAATCTTTTCGTTGGCACTATTTCCGTTTCTTTGTGTATGTGTATTGTGAAGTATTCAACTACTACGCAGATAACCGCCGTCGCAGCAGGATGATTCGTGTGGTTTATTTCTTATTGTTCAGCTACGTGAAATTACTCGCAAATACTTAGAATAATGATCTCCGGAAGAAGAGCACTGCCATATCCACCGAAAAGCAATCTGTGGTTATTTATCTATGTATACGTCACTGCTCTTCACCTTTTCACACTTGCAACAACCGCGATTCTATCCGACACTACTACGACAAAATTATCAAAAATCTAAAACTTTTTGACAACAAAATTACAAACGCCAAGTGGCCGAATTGATTTGTCGCATACAAAAGATTACCGGAAATTTTTTTAGTGAGACCGTTTAGAAAGCCAAACTGTGACATGCCCTACTACAGAAAGAAACGACCCAAGCCTGCCGGGCATATTCCCTTATCCAAGAGGATCCCTTATGCAATATACGTCCACACCCAACGAGGCAACTGGATTTGCTGTGTTCACTCAAATATTAAGGCTAAACCTAATACCTCTGTCTTTTTCAACAACAGCCCTGGACGTATAGGAGAAATTAAAAAAATTTTGAATCACCACTTCGTGGCCATTAAGCCAGTAATGCTGTTTGCTAAGATCACCCTCAAACCTGGTCGCTTGTTGTACATCGAAAAGCACTTCCCCTTCACAACTATAAAGTCAAAAGCAAATAAAAGCCGAAGGTGAAATGTAAAACGAACTTTTTCATTTATTTTAGCCACCTAACTATATAGAAATTTTTTTTTCCAACTCTCAGGAGGGTTAGTCCGTTTTTCAGGACGTGAATACCACTGGTTATCACCTCGGTGATGTTCTGTGTGCGTTTTTGATTGATGTAGAACCCTCCAGCGGTTATAATTCGAATGGCATCGCCTGGAGAGGGAGATTTGTAAGTCGTGCAAGGTAAGGCTTGGGATTACTTACTTTCTGTGGGAAAGCACTTAGCCTTCATGGCTAATTGTAGGATTGACAGACCCGGTTCCGATAAAATCTCGACTACAGAGGCACCAGCGAATGTTTGTCGGATTTCGTTGTAGTTCAGCTCTCCCAAACCTTCAACACTGCCCTTGTAGAGGGCGTTGGTGACCTTCTCTGCCTGCTGGAGGCCAGATTCTATGAAACAGAAAAAAAAAAATTAAAAGAAATCATGGAAATTGGTTTCTCGTTCTTACCCCCATGAACCAGCAGAGTAACGTCCTCGGCCAGAAGTGTTTGTGCTTTGCGCTTCTCGGGCTCCTTACGATGTTCGTTCATGAGAAATTCGATCTCATTCAGAGGAATGAATGTAAACAGCTTTAAGAGTTTCTCCACTTCCGAATCTGGCATACGCATGAAGAACTGGTAGAGCGAAAATGGTGAGGTTTTCTCTTCGTCCAACCAAATGGCGTTTCCGGCAGATTTGCCAAATTTGTCACCCTCTTCGTTGGTAACCAGAGGCAGAGTCATTCCAAACACAGGCTTGTTTTCAGCACGGCTAATCAGCTCATGGCCAGTCATCAGATTTCCCATCTGATCGCTGCCGCCCATTTGGAAACGGCAGTTGTATGTACGAAGCAAATGCAACCAATCATAGGCTTGGAATATTTGGTACGTAAACTCTGTAAAACTCATACCGGCTTCACTTTCGAGGCGGGTTTGTACAGAAGAGCGTGAAAGCATCGAACCCATGCGAAAATGACGACCCATATTGGCAATAAAGTCAACGAAGTTTAGGTTCGAATACCAGTCGGCGTTGTTCACTACCCTGAAAATCAAAGCAAACACTTTCTTCATTATTCAACTGGCCTTGCGAGTCACATTTCTCTTACTTAATATCTGACAATTCTAAGTTGTGTTTCTTCTCATCCCACAGAACTTCCTGGTGATTCTTGAAAATCCTTTTCAGTTGCTTTTCGATTGCAGCAAGATTGGCTTCAATTATCGAGCTACCGAGCTGATTTCTTTCGGTTGTTCTCCCACTGGGATCACCGATGAGACCCGTTGCACCACCAACTAACGCAATTGGATTGTGCCCTGCACGTTGACAGTGAAGAAGGCCCATCATGACTAGAAGATTGCCAACATGAAGACTATCTGCAGTTGGATCAAAGCCGGCATAAATAGTTTGCTGTTTAGTGGTAAATAACTTTTTCATCTCTGGTCTAAAATATGGAAATTTATTTAATGAATGTTGTTAGCTAAGATTGTATACTTACCCAGCAGTGTCCGGGAAAAAATCTTGAAAAAATCCTCTGTCTGCAAGCGCTAGAAGATTCCTGTAAGACTTGTTACGCCGGGCATTGTGCAGGCAGAGTTTCGATTGAAGAAATACATATTTTCGCAACATTTGGAAAGGTGGAATTTCATTAAATCTGATAGGAAATTGTTTATAAAATTATGTTTGTGTAATATTTGGAGTTGTTATGTTTATATTTGTAATGATAAACGAATTATAAAATCACAGAAATTATCCAACAATTAAAGCATTGGCAGATTCACATAACGCAGGAAACGTCATTTCGCTACGTATGGAATGGAATAAAATAGGTATGTTCACAATGTCGAAATAGGAAAGTTTAAATTATCACTTAGAATAATTAAAACAAACGTTTTATACAATATCTTTGAGTTTGACAATATACATTAGACTTGCATTAGCGATTCAAGAATAGGTCTAAGCACCTATAATATATAGATAAAGGTTAACATTTCTGAATGGTCAGACATATATGGTAGATGAGGTCAATTTAGTTTCATCACCCATATAGGGCTGTGTAGGAAGCAGAGAAATTTGAGGACGGAGATGTTTCCTCCATTATTAATGTTATCATAAGCCTTATAAAGATAAAAAAATAAATTAATAACGCAATAGTCATCGGTGGACCAGGTCCTAGTCCTAAACTCACTGTAGAAAATATGTCTGCCCCTTAATGCAACGCGCTAGTGCTAGCGTCTGAACCAGCCCTCGAAACGTCTCTGGCTCTCGATATTCGGTATAGCAGTGCGTTCAGCATTGGTGCTTTAATTAAACAATCAGTTCTACCAAGATCGAATATCTGCATTGCCCTTTTTCCAAATCCTCAATCCCAATTCTTGACATCTATTGGGTAAAAGTAATCGTGCCGAAGTGCAAGAAGTGAATCAAATAGATTACGTCATTAGCCACTAAAGAAATTACGATTATGATGTCGCACATAGAATAGGCGTGGAGGGGGTTAAAAGATGCCCTAGCTTCGCAATATTTTGGGACAGAAAGTTTTCGCCTAAACAAAAATGTTTTCAGAAAATCCGATCCAAAAAGCAATATAATATCAGGTTTCAGCCAAGGTTTGAGAAATCAGTTCAAAGCACAAACGCTTGGACCATTCGAATACAAAAACGTCAGCAAACTTTTGTCCTCACTAATGAGGAGAACCAAAGTGTGGAATAGTCCGCAAATTTAGTCAACGCATACTCATAGTAATCACTAGAGTATTGACAATGTAGGTAATACATATTAATTAACTAGATGTGCAATATACCTAAGATTATTTCTTGTTTGCCAATCCATTGAACCAAAAGTGGACTTCGTCATAAGACCTTAACCGCGAATTCTCTTCCCAGTCTATGTATAGACTGAGATTTGATTGGAAAATTTTCCACATAGTAGACAGACAAGGTAACAATTCCGGATCTTCCACTACACTTTCAGGTTTCAGCGGCTATAGCTTCTTCTTTACGCACATAACGTTAAGGCCTTGTTTAGGTCATTTAGAGGGTGTGTGGGACAACCCTCATCCACAATACGGCAAACAGTGAATTATGAGGACCGACAAATCACAAACAGTTATACAGGTTTCGTGAATTGAAAACCAATTTTCAAAATGGGTTTCAATGATACGAAAACCTTCATTTGCTATGCCGGACATTTGAAAAGGTAGTGCTCCACGATGTCGTCATCATTTTTATAGCAAGAGTCGCAGGATGTTGCATCACTTATGCCAAGCAGACTTAAGTGTTTAGAAAAAGGCAGCCTGCAGTCTTTCCTACTGCGGAACATCAGGAGAATCATCAGCTTTTTAGAGACATTGGAAAGTATTCTTTTGGTCCGGCCGCAACCTAGAGAGTCATGCTATCTGCAGTTATGCTCATATGAGTGCCAACTGTCAAGGACGCAGGTAAAGTGAGTTCGGATCCCTAAAAACTCTTCTCTGAGCCTTGCCTAACCATTTTGTGTTCCGTGATTCATTGTGATTTGTGACCCAAATGAGACTGTGTTCAAAGAAGTCTTGCATTCTTGACCTAGCCTTGAAGTCTTGAGAGGGTTCTAAAAGATCTTGGGCTTGGCTGTCGCTATAGATGCAAATGCTTCGCTATCTGCATCGATACCTCACAATATATCATAGTTCGTTGCTTTTAGTATTGCGTATATCTTCGTTTGGAAGACAAAGGCAATAAGGAGTGAAATCTACCAGTGTTATCCTCCAAAAAAAAAAAAACACCAGCGCCACATCATAAGCCGGTTTTGGGGATATCTGTTAAGACTACGATTACATTCCTTTTCTGACCGAAAGTCCTATGTTGCCAATTTCGTGGGATTATAAAGGAGTCGTGCATTTTGAGTTGCTTTTAAAGAAACAATCGAGCAATTAAGATATGAAAACAACTACTGAAACTAAAGGAATCAATAAAAAAATGCTAGAATTGGCGAACCGTAAGGAAATTGTCTTCCACCATGACAACGCAATCGTTGGTAACTCGTGAAAAATTATGAAACCTTGAGCATTAATGTCTCATACACCATACAGACAAGACCTTGCACCATCAGATTTTCAGTAGCTTCGAATTTTGTAAATCCAATGATGACGACCTGAAGTTGCACTTGATAAAATTTTGTGCTAATAGGAGCCAGAAGTTCTATTAGCATAGAATCAGGTATTTGCCAGGAAAAAAAGTTGTTACACACTTAAAAAACCGAAATAGCAAATTTCATTTAATTTGCACCTGTACATCGTGTGCACCCTGTACCGATGCTGTCCATTACCACAGCATTCCTGTAGAAGTCTTTATTTTCTCTCAATATGTCACTTCACCTTAACCGAAGACAAAAAAAAAATTCCATCGACCACAGAAGAGAGAACAAAAAAAAACACCAAATTGACATTTCTCTAGCTCTTTCTTTCGTTTTCTTGATTTGCTTTTGTTTATTGTAGTATTGTACTTGTGCTGTACTGCCGCTTGAGCTGGAAGTTTATACCGAGTTCGGATTGGACGGACACGTCGACAAAGAAATTTTTTTTTTTTTTCAAAAAAAAAAGAAACAAAATCTCGCTCCTTACCAGCGGTAGTAGCAGCCGTGAGGATTGCCTACTTTCCAACTTTCTGCATTTCCACATCGCCATACCTAGCGGATATCATTGCACCAATCAATGTGGAGTTCGCGTAGTTGAATTTTGCAAAAAAAGAAAAAAATAAAAAAAAAAAAAAATAAAAATAAAAATAGTTAGTGTGTAAATTGTGCCGGGATCGTATCTGAAAATGCGTTTGACTAACATCCGGAGTGGACGAATAATTCGTTTAATCATTTGCGCCCTGATAATCCTTCCGTTGATATATCTCCTCGCCACCTGGTCAGATGGACACAAGAAAGTTCGTGAGGTCTACAATAATGCCAGGCAATCGGCTTTGCGAAGACACAACCAGACACCAGTTCTTGTCACAGGTAAGTCATAAGTGGATATTGACTACCGGTTAAAGTGTTAATGAATACGAGTACGAATGGGACCATGCTTAGCTGGAGAGGCTGAGAATCATCAGTAGTTTGAGTTAAAGATAGTAGAACTCGTTTTGGTATTCTAGTTTCTGGATGATATCCGTGAGTAGTTGCCAAGTGATTTGACATTCCAAAGCGATCTGCAATGCGTTGTTCTCAGTAATTGTGATTGCAATTAGCAAAACATGCCTTCCCTGCAACGCAGCCTCCTGTGTTTGCCCTGATAAAAAGCAAATATTTAACATGTGGCAAAGGTGGGGTGAGTTTTATGGTGTTTACACGACCGGTGCTCCACTGATAAGGTTGCATTTTGTTCCATTAAAGTGATTTTAGACTCGGTTTGCAAATAACAAGATGTGCTGAAGGAAAATGATTTATCGTGTGTCTTAACTGGTCCGTAGACCTGGGCTAGATCTCACTTTCGTTTTTTCGCCGAAATGGGTCAGCGATAATTGTTTTGTTTGGGTGGCACCTAATGGCTACCTCAGGGGGGAGCTGAGGCAGGAGGAACTGTCGAAAAAGATAAAAAAGTCACTGGCAATTTTTGCAGATCACTGCTCGTTGTATTGGGACACATATATGGTATACTGCCATATACCCTTTGGCATTCTATTAGCAATTGAATGTTAATTCCCACCGTCACAACAATACAAGAGTAAAACATCGCCTCAAGCAACGAAGGAGGAAGAGAAAACCAACTTCATAGTCAACAGTAACAGCAATAGCAACAGCAACGAAAATCATATTCGTACTTCGGTGTTTTAATTTCATGTACCCATGTACGGGTACATAGTTTTCCTTTCTCCTCAATGCACTAATTAGAGCAAAGTGGCTTTCTTTTTATTTTTAATCCGCAATTTCTGTACTGCGCTATGTTGTATTGTCCAATTGGTACATCGATAAAAAAACTCATTCAGTGATTAATAGTTTCTTTCTGTTGGAGGGAAGGTATGGAGTTGAAGTAAAAGGCCAATTACTTTAGCTAATTGCTAACACTTTGTAATGCTCTTCTTGATTTAACATTGGACATCATCTCTAGTGAGTTTCGCCGCGGAACATGGATTTAAGGTTTAACAAATGTCTCTAGGCTTTTGTGGGTTATGTCAAGTTTGTTTGGTTGAATTTGCTCCTTACCGCCTGTTCAATGTATCATTACTTCACGGTTGGTCATTCTTTTGCCTAAGTGGTACGAGAAGAAATATATGCTTGAAGTCATTTTGATTCCTAAAGTTGAAATTGATGTGTTGTAACTTTTTTTAAAGAGACGTAGCGAAGCATAGTGGATTCTTGTTGGGCTGTTGTTAATTATAGATGGACTCACATCTATCCTTGAAGGTTTACAGGCAAAGTTAAACTAATTTGACGTTAGAATTGAACAGCTGCAATTTGTTTCTTTGTCAATGTCATATGTAGTTTGAATAGTAGTAGTCAAATTTATGAACAGCTTAGGACAACTTTTTGCCTTCCAATCATATCAATCGTGTTTTTATGTTCCAAACCTTGATGAAAACCAGGAATAATTTGTTCTGTTTTTCCTGAAAACATTGATCTCTTGTTATACTTGTTGAGCTTGCTTATGTCGCAATACACTCAGCATAAGATCTCCCAACTAAGCCAAGCAAATACTAGGTGGAGTGAAAAGTGACCGTCAGAATGCGCTGCTACAGCAAAAAAAGTTATGGTGCCTTAAAGTCCGTTAATATTGTTGTTGACGTGTTTGGCATCATGTTGAGCATGGACAAAAACGATTTTCGTTCTCTCATAAAATAATATTTTTTGAGAGGAAACAGAAGAAAAGTTGCCGCAACTCCACTGCCGATCAAGTCTGCAGCGGCAGGCCCTCCGATGCGGTTAAAGAGGACAATGTCAAAAAAATACATGAAATGGTGTTGGTTGACCGGAAAGTGAAGGTGTGCGAGCTAGCAGATACCACAAAGATTAGTACTGAGCGCACACGCCATATTTTGGGCAATATTCTGCATATGAAAAAGTTATCCTGCCGCTGGGTGCCGCGCATACTCACTCTTGACCAAAAACACGAACGCGAGAGCACTTCGAAAGAGTGTTTGGACTTGAGTACCCGGCAATGGACTGAAGCCGGCACGAGTGCTCCAAAGTGGCAGAGGGAGGCTCGATGGGTCGGAAAGGTTATGGCGTCGGTTTTCTGGGATTGTCATGGCATACTCTTCGTGGACTACCTCGAAAAAGGAACAACCATCTACAGCGAGTATTACTGTGCATTATTAGAGCGATTGAAGGACTAAATCGCTGCAAAACGGCCTCACATGAAGCGAAAAAAAATTTAGTTTTTGCAAGACAATGCATCGGCGTACAAGACCATCGGAACCATTTCTAAAATCAATGACTTTCGGCTCCAATTGCTGTCGTATCCACCGTATTCGCCCGATTTGACTCCCTCGGACTATTATCTCTTCTCAAACCTCAAAAAATGGCTCATCAATAAAAAATTCAGCTCACGCGAGGAAATCATCGACGCCATGGAGGACCAAAAAGTTGGAAAATCGCTAGAATAAGTGTATCAAACTAAAAGGGGATTATATTGAATAAAATAAAAAAAACATAAAAAAAAAGTTTTTCATTCCCAAGGAGGCTACTTTTCACCCCACCTAGTATTCCTTCGGTTTTATGAAAGTTTCAACCTCCTACCTTGTGATATTGTCTGAAAGTTACAAAAAAGTCTCTTCGAATTTACGTCCCATGCCAATTCTAGATGTCTCTTATACCTTCAACAAATGCGGTCCGGCTTCCAAAACTTTTATAATTACTTGCCCACTTCTTGATATTACATCTCACCTATCCAGTAATAATATAAGCTCTGTTCAATTAGTATCATTGTTCTAATTCCTTCGGCGTATTCCTCAATTTGCAAAGGTCCCCTGCGATAATTCTCCGCTAACTGAAGCTTATCTGTGTCCCAGTTAAAAAAAAAAAAAATCATTTCCTAATGATGGCCTTCACAATGTAGACAATCCTCTTGGTCGTGGTGTACTCTTGGCAATCTATACTAGTTTCGACCACGTACTTATCGAAACTTTGCATTCTGGAAATATGGAATTGCTTTATGTTAAAGTAGCAGTTATTAACAGGTATAAACTTGCTGCTGACACCTGTTTTCATGAGTGCGCAAATTACAAGCGCTTGAGGCATGTATTGTGCATGTCCTTCTCCGTAGTGAAAAACGGTTGTACATGGTTTCTGTCTATGCACCTGAAGCTAACTCGAGACATTTTCGATTCCTTAGGTTAGAATTGGAGGAAAATTACTTCATTATCGTCGGAGATGTTAACGCCAAACATAGAGATTGGGGAAATAATACACCAAACACTCGAGGGAACCTTCTACTCAATTGATTTGGTCAGCAAAGTGTTATGTACTGTCGTTTCCAAGATAGGGCTCCTATTTGGATCTCCTCTTGTCCCACACACGGACACAACTGACAGACTCGAACCAAAACACCTTCTACTCAATTGGTGTGGTTAGCAAAGTGTTATGTACTGTCGTTTCCAAGACAGGACTGCTATTTGGATCTTTGCTTGTCCCACACACGGACACAACTGACAGACTCGAACCAACATACTATAAACTATCTACGCACGTTTGTGTATGACAGTGACCATTGCGGTCTCAGTACCGAAATAATTGCTCCCAACGAAGTTACGGAATTGGAAGAATTTGTTCAAAGATTGGATACACTTCTTCTTATTGACTAGAGCACTCTCCTGGAACTCTACCCACCGTCCATCAGGAATCTGTCAAACGACCTTAAGTCTGTTAGTAAACTGCCTGTACGAGGTTTTGAATCAGGGAGAAAAGAAAGAGAGGTACAGATGAACGTTGGTTTTAAATGTTTGGAGGTTATGATGACTAGGAAATAAAAAGCTAGGTAGGGCATTCCATAAGCGAATTCTATGGCTTACGAATCACGATATTTTGGAGTGCGTCCGAAAGTAGCCTTGAGAGTGTATTGAGTGTGTGAGCATTCATAGCGAGACGGGTGTTACGGTTAAAAGTTAGAAGGAGTGGAATGCTGCTGGCGATTTCTATGGAGCGTTGGTGGCGAAAATAGCGATAAAACAGAGTGAGACACGAGAAATTACGTCGGTGTTTGAGGGTGTCTATTATCTGAGTGATACAGTGGCAAGCTCACGTAAATTTTTCTAAAGACCGAGAGAATTATAGTTGACATTAAGTTTTTCACTTTAGTAATACTTACTTACTTATCCGGCCAGCTAGTGCCGCTTTCCATCCTGCTTCCAACTTGCTATACCAAGACTTCTAGCAGCTCATAATAGACAATTCCCTTCCAATTCCACCAAACATTCAACATAACCTTGTTTGCCGTCAATCCAAGTTTTGAATTCGTTTGTGGTCGTTTACCGGCCTTTGACCATGATCGCTTGCGTTGGACATTCTCGTATTAAATTCATTTTTCCGCTCTCATAATGAATCGCTTCAAAAATGTTTCTATTTCGTTACGTTTCAGCAGCGTTTCACTGAGCGTTAATTCATGTGACACCCAAACATCGAACTTTTTTGAGGAGTCTGCTCGTTTTAGATGATTCCAAACTGTCATACGGTTGATGTTTAGTGACTCCGCTATCTCCAAGCAGCTTCCACGCCGGTCTAACTTCATCAGTTGCAAAGTTTCATCGACTTTTTCAGTGACAGTGTATTTTTTACATCGAAATTTCCGGAAGGGAATCGAACAAACGACTCCTGGGTCAGGCGTGCACTCACAGCATTCTCACCGTAAACTGCACAATTTTTTTGCATGTTTTTGCAGCATTTTTCCCTTTTTTATAGTAAAAAAGCATTGCATAGCGTATAGCTTCAGATATTCACTCATATTCAAATCAGTATAACTTTTAACACGAGCAACGAATTACAAAGCTGACTTCACAATAAATGTAGCCTGACATGTCACTTGACATGTCCTTTGACAGATCAGATAAGTGTTTCCATATAAATGGACAGCAACACCATCTAGTGACAAAAAACGTGGAGACTTTTTATATGACCCAATACAACTCGTATAAAGTACAAATTTCTTTCCGTAAGAACATGAGAAACCCATATGTCAAGCTTTGAGATTAAACCTAGGCGATTGAAATGACCATAAGCTGTCGAATTCGATAAATTTAATCTCTCAACTAATGCCTTTTTTGTGTCTTCTTCAGCTTCAACTGGCCTTCCAGAACGTTGTGCATCTTCAACATCAAAACTGACGGATCTAAATTTTACAAACCAGTTTTGACACTAGCGTCCTGTCAATACAAATTCTCCATACACATTGGATAATTTTTTTCTTGTTTGAACAGCGTGTTAAACTTTTCGATCGTAAAAAAGTAAAATATGCCGAAAATTCTACTTTTCACTTTCCATATTTGAAAGGGCACCAACCAAAAACTACGGCGTAGAATCAATCGTACTTTTTCACAAGCAAGCTTTTCTATATCAGCTATTAAAATGTATAATGATTCTGTGTCTTAAGTGTGAAGTTGGCTGTGAAAAAATACAATTAAATCATCCATTGAAAAAAAAAAAACGAAATATTTTGATAAGAAAAGATTAAGTAACACATCTCGGCCTCGAATTCATTAATACGCACAGTTAATAAGACATTTCCGATTCAGAGATTTCAATAAACAAAAATACTATGCTAACATATGCATTCGCAGACGCGGATTCTAAACACTTCTAGGTGATCTCATGCACTTTAATCCATCAACGTTTAACCTTCTTTCACTCAAAAAGATTAGGTAAGCAACAAAAGGTCACTTTTAAAAATTAGCGATCTGTCTCTCCTTCACCTGAACGTATTGAATTATTAATTAAGGTTTGTGCGGCACTTGTATGTAAGTAATTATGTACTCAAAACTAAGAAACATCTGATGTTTTCAATTTCTCAGACAGTCATTTTCACGAGTCGAGGTTCAGACTGATAATTGCCTATTGATGTCTTGCATTACGATCAATTAGCTACTTGAGAAACTAAGTATTTAAGTTTATTTTCAAGTACTTAGTATCAAAACACAATACCTCACGTGACTGCAATTGTTCCCAAAGACTACAATATTTGCCAAAACATTGCGTAATATTCAGTACGTGGGAATGGGGAAGCTACGTCGTTTAGTAAAGTAACAACACATTTTGTTTGCTTTCGCATCCATTCATTTTTTTCCCGTTCATGGAAAGTTAGTGAGCAGTCTTATCGATGAATAGAGGTGTTTGTGAGCGCTGCTTAAAGACTTAAAAGCTCAAGTTCCGAATTTAGGGCTTAAAATACTTTTTTAACAGCATTTTTCTATAATCGTACGGCAGAAATGTTGCAGAAAATGTGGCGCAGCTAACGTATTTTTCAAATCATAGCAGAATAACGGTAATCTCGTATTGCAATGAGTTGCGATTTCTATTAGTAAAACGATGAGAAGGGATCAAAGGCCCATCTAGTGGATGGTTAGCTTTTTTGTTTTATTCTATAAAGGCAAAAGCGACACGAGAACCTGTAACAATTATGTGTTCTGTAGGGCAAGTCGATAGATGTTGCTTACAAATCGAAGGAGTTGGGATGATGCTAAGCGAAAAAATTTCCCTAATGAAATCTAGTCAGTACAACTCATAGCCTTAAAGTTGGGAAAGTTACATCGGGTTATAAACATAACCACGCACTTATGTAGAAAGACACAAAATTCCCAGACAATAAACCACGTAATTTAAGATCATGACCCTGATTTTGAGGGTATCCTTTTTGAATGTACTTCAACTATATACATGACTGCAACTTAAGGTACCTGTAACAGGCACCTTGCGCTGAAAGTGGAAACAATTAGTAGCATCGTGCAAGCATTGTAATCGTTGAAAAATTGTTCTGCAACTGGAGCATAGATAAGGTTGAAATATGATTGTAACATAAGGGCGAAAAATATCATCATATCGATCGGCAGGAATACGGTATATAGATGGAAGAACGTATTGAAATTTGCAAAAGCACCGAACCTTCTTGCATGCTTGCCTTTAACTTTGGCCATCCATCCAGCTTTGGCCAGATTTGTTTGGTAGTTAGGCATGTTGCCTCAACAGAACACCTACACATGGACTTAAAAGTCCGCGCCGTTTTATAGTAAAACACAAAATTTTTGCAGAATTCTACTTTATTTATCAATATAGTTGCCTTCGAGGGCGATACACTGATTGAAATGATTTTTCAATCTTTCGATACCAGTTTTGTAGTACAATTTCGGTTTAGCCTCAAAATAGGCCTCTGTTTCGGCGATTACTTCTTTATCGGTCTTAAATCTCTTTCCGGCGAGCATTATTTTGAGGTCTGTGAACAGGAAATAGTCGCTGGGGGCCAAATCTGGGGAATACGGTGGGTGGGGAAGCAATACGTAGCCGAATTCATTCAATTTTGCCATCGTTTTCATCGACTTGTGACATCGACAAAATACGGATGCCATAAACTTGCCAGCCGACTGTTGAGTTTTTGGTTGTTTTGGACGAGGTTCGTCGCCTGCTCGCCACTCAGCTGACTGCCGACTTGACTCTGGTGTGAAGTGATGGAGCCAAGTTTCATCCATTGTCACATACCGACGCAAAAATTCGGCTTTATTGCAGTTGAACAGCAATAAACAAACACTCCTCTGAATCATCAACACGTTGTTTTTGGTCGACTGTGAGCAAACGCGGCACCCACTTTGAACAGAGCTTACGCATGTCCAAATATTCATGTATGATATATCCAACACGCTCTTTTGATATCTTCAGAGCCTCAGCTATCTCGATCAACTTCACTTTACGGTCATTCGTAATCATTTTGTGGACTTTTTTGATGTTTTCATCTGAAACAGGCTCTTTTGGACGTCCACTGCGTGCATCATCTTCGGTGATTGTATGACCACTTTTAAATTGTTCAATCCACTTGCGAATGGTTCGTTCGGCTGATGCAGAGTCCGGGTAACACTTATCAAGCCATTTCTTTGCATCGACTGCATTTTTTCCCATCAAAAAGCAATGATAAATCAACACACGAAATTGCTTTGAATCCATTTTTTTCACAATAACAAAAGTTGCTTCACTCACAACGCTATATCTCGAGAACTAATCATCCGACAGTTGCCAAATTTATGCACGTATCTTTTGAAAGTTGGTACTAACTGAATGGTATGAATTTAATTCAAGTGGTGCCCTCTCTTAGAAACGGCACAAGCAGACACAATGCGAAAAATCCTTTGTTGAACGATGTTGAATTAAGTGCAGATAAGGAAGATACAAAGAAAAACGAAACGAAAGGTGTGCAAATAGTCAACGAAATGAAAGATGGTTTCACCATTTAGATTCCCTCCATCTGTGGCAGGAAACCACAAATTCTCATTGACTAGATAACAGTTTGCTGGGTGCACCTATCCGTGCTCTCGAATCAGAAGAAGTTGGACCGATCGTATCAGAGACAGAGCTGACTTTTCAGCCCATGTATGTTATATTTTGTTTTTCTTTTAACATCTAACTTTAGTTTTGGTTTCTACGTAGCGATTGGTATACCGGTGACACCTTTTCCAGATAGGATAGGTGGAGTTGGTCAAATTTTGGCGAATTCATCGCGTATACAATTTCCTGGAATGTCTCTGTGGTCCGGCACCCAACATAGATGAATGTTGTACTGCTCTGCTATCTCCCTGAGAAATTTGTGAGTCCATGGATTTGATAGCGGCTTGGCTATTCGAAAAGGTGCGGATATCCCTTGCAGATATCATGTGTTTCTTAAGCCAAAACAGGACTTCTCTTATCGCTAAAATTTCCATCTGGAACAAGTTTCAGTGATTTGGAAGGCGGAAAGAGAGGCTTAGGTTAATCTGATCTGAGAAAACAAGGCCACTAACCCCGTTATCAGTCTGGGATCCATCCGCATAGAAATGGAATGGCTTGTCGTCTATGTTGGGGCATAATGTTTTTGATATTCTCTGGAACAATTCCTAATGAATGTGGGTTTGTTTCCTTGTACGAGCTTCGATGGTATTGCGTCTTGAAGTCGGGTGATCGTACTCATCATCTTTATGTTGCCTATCGTCCTTTTAGCGAATGCCATGTATTAAGAGTATTAGCCTGGCCAAATAGTTTACTTGTGCACTGTGTAGTAGCTTTAAGGCGAATAGCTGCCTGAGCAGCCACTTGCCTGCTGAAAATATCAAGGGGTGTCAGGTGAAAGAGAATTTCCAGTGCCGCGGAGGGAGGAATACGTGAGGTTCCGCTTATGCACAGACATGCTGTCCTTTGGGCTCTGCAGTTGACTGCAGACAACCACCCTACGGAGTGGTAACGCGAGGTTCAAGAACCCATTTGTCCGCAATGGGTTTTTTGCAAGAGAATAAGGCTAATGTAGCTAGCTTCCTATATTATTTCTTGAATATTAGGTTTCGAGTTTAGTTTCCTGTCAAAAATAAGACCCAGATATTTCGCTGTATTGAATAATACCAAACTGGTACCGTTGATTAAGGGAGGGTCTACGATTGGAATTTTACATTTCCCGGAAAAGAGGACAAGATCAGCATCCACGTCCAACGGGTTAATCTGTTAAGATTTTCTTTGATGGTATTGAGATGCTTACCACCCGCTTCCATGTTTATCAGCAGTTTGTTGACCGCTAAGCTCCAGAAAAAGTGTGAAATTACAGCGACTTACGGCGTACCTCTGCCAACACATTTTTTAGCAGAAGCCCCACTCAGTTTGAAATTGATCATCCTTCTCCTCGTATTTAGCAAAAGACTAATTCACTCCCCAAGTGAGTCATCTGTGCACGTTCAGAGTTGGCAGCGTAGTCATGTTTCCGGATGTGTTGACTATGTTAAAGGCACCTTTGATGTCCAGGAACGCGACCATTGTATACTCTCTTAAATGTGGTGATCGTTCGATGTGGCTAGTTAGTGAATGTAGAGCCGTTTCTACCGACTTTCCATTACAGCAGTCATGCTGAGCCGTAGACAAAAGTCTTGAATCAATGTTATGATAGGTCGTCTAGTTTTTCTAGAGTTTTTAGAAGGATAGCTTATAGACTTATGAATCTAAAGTCTTTTGGGACAACATGAGAACATTTTCCGGCTTTTGGAATGAAAATTATTTTACGTTAACTTCTCTCCATGACAAGGGAATGTGTATCATTTCTACGCAGTTCCTCATGGTATTCTCTAGAGCTGGAACTTTGTAGTTTGGCAGTTAACCATTATACCGTCCGGCCCAACAGACTTGTATGGTTTGAAGCTATGCAGCGCCTAAAGCAACTTGTCTCTTGTAAATAGACCATGAATTTTAGGCACGGTTGCAGTAGTCCTTTTAAATTTATTATTGACCGTGAAGTGAGCTATCTCAAAGGGGGTCTCCACTAGTACTTGAGGTCATCCAAGTGCCATCGGTTTTTTTCAGACAGCTAGGCATCGTATGATTTGTAGAGAGTATTTTTCTAATTGGCGATGTTTCAGAGGTTTTTGTTATTTTGTCACAGAATGACATCCAGGATTGCCGCTTTGCCTTCCTCAGTTCTTTTTATATGGGGTGATTCATCGTGAGGTTTGATTTATAAGGTAAAATAAAACACATAAATTTGAAAGTGAACTAAAAATTTTTTCTATCGGTTAAAAGAACAATTCATGGCATTTACTTATTGAAAATGATATCATGTAAATGTTGGCCACGACTACGTCTGAGGTAGTCCATTCGAAAGGTCCAATTTTCTGCGACTCGTTCGAGCAAAGCGACTGCTGTTATCTTGCGGATAACACGAGTAATGTTGACTTCCAAAGCGTTAATCGTAGCTGGCTTATTTCTGAAGACCTGATACTTTACATATCCATAGAGAAAATAGTCCAAAGGTGTGATATCGCACGATCTATGCGGCCAATTTACCGTAGCAAAACGTGAAATTAAGTGCTCACCAAAATGATTTCTCAAAGAGCGTATTGTTTCACGCGCTGTATGGCTCGTAGCGCCATCTTGTTGAAACCAGAGCTCACCGAGACCATTTGCTTGAATTTCAGGAAGCACATAGTCCGTTAACATTGGCGCGATAACGGTTACCATTGACGGTAACATTCTGATTTGCCTTGTTTTTGAAGAAATATGGACCAATGATTCCACCAGCTCATAAACCACACCATAGCGTTGTTTTTAATGGATGTAATGGTAGCTCTTGGTACTCTTCGTGTTGCTCATCAGCCCAAATACGGCAATTTTGTTTATTAACGTATCCATTGAGCCAGAAATGGGCTTCATCATTGAACAAAATTTCACGATAAAAAAAACAGGATTTTCATTGAGTTTTTCCAGAGCCCATTTACTGAAAATATGACGCAAATTCAAGTCGCCTGGCCTGTATTCTTGCACAAGTTGAATTTTGTACGCTTTCAGGCCAAGATCCTCAGAACGACGGCGAATCGATTCATCACGGTGTTCGCGTACACTCTCAGCTACAGCTGCTATAGTCTCTTCACTACGTGCTGGATGTGGTCTAACCGGCCGAGTATCATCCACTTGTGTAAACTGGGACTCTAATTTGCGAATTGTATTGGCAATAGCGGTTTTAGTAGGTCGATTATGCGCACCGTAAGTTCCTCGAATCGCACGAAAAACATTTGTCACAGAACGCTGATTTTCGTAATACAGCTGAACAATTTGTAGACGCTGTTGTGGTGTGAGTCTTTCCATGATGACTTGCTAAAGGATACTGAACAAAAATGTCAAAGTAATTTGACAGGAGTCACGCGTGATCTGTCAAAAAAAAGCCTATTGAAAATCAAACCTACCGATAAATCACCCTATACAATGTTTAGAGGGATTCCCTATATGAGTCTCAGTCATTCAATTTTTTTGGTTGAAAAGTTTCTTGGAAACATTTCTGAGACGATCGAATTGCTGATGTCCACCAGTGCGGCTTTTAAAAAAAAGAGGGCAAGAAGCAGTCATAGCCTGATTGAGAGTCAGGATAAAATCATTGACTTTCATGTCAGGCCCGTTGGCGTTACGCGGGGATTTAAGAGGACACAGAGGAGAGTATTTTGAAAAGTGTTCCTCTGTATTTTGGCCAATCAGTTTTCCGATAATTCCGAAATGCTAGTTGGCGGGGAAAAGCATCATTCAGACTGAATTGGATATCGGATATTGTTCAGACGGTAATATCCAGTTCGTTAACATTTGAGTGATTTTGTCTGAGAATAAAATGATATCCAGCACTTTTTGTCAGTTTTTTTTTTTTTTATTGATATTCGGCTCATCGCCAATGTTGCAAACAATGAGGTTAGCAATCAAAAAGCCACTCACCTCTATCGTTGGTGTCGATACTGCCGTATACCGTGTGATCTGGGTTACCTTTGCACCCGATTGTGAGGCCAGTTTTAAGCCATCCAGCTTCCATTACTACTTTTTTGAGGTTATCACCAGAAAGAGAGCCCACATGGTCGTGGCCAAGATATGACGATGCCAACCACTAGTGGTCTTTGGCAGTCATCAGCCTTGCAATGCCTATGTTAGGAAGTAAAAATTAATATAAAAGTTCTAAATCTTGAGCACAAAACAAGTTGCGTAGTAAAATACACAACAATAACACCCTTAGAAAGGTATATGCAACGAGTCTAGCATTCTATCAGTGTCAGACTAGCGAATTTCTCTGCTTATTTGTGTCTACCATTGGTGTCTTGTCATCTACACCAATCTACGAAATTACAATATTTCGTTAAAAGCCATTAATCAAACTCAATACCGGTTTGCCCTATGAGAAAGTTTACACAATGACTACGATTCACTTCAACTTGTAACAGGAACTAATCAGTTTTATCACACTCTCGACTAATTGTATTCGTAAAATGAAAACAAAATAACATTTACAAATTTGGGCAAATTAATCAATTTCTCTGGTCTCTGGCGCGCTATGTTTATATCACTTAGCCACATTTTCGGTCAGTCTATTGAACTATGCCCGGGCCTATGGCTTGTTGCGTGCTTTACGAGTGTGCAACATGTTATGTTTTGGACACGGTCGGACAATTAGACGTCGGCATGTCATTTGGATTGTATTAATTTGCATCCGTGTTTATCTTAACTGATTCATCGAAAAATGTTTGCTTTAGTTTTAGTTGTAAACTGGCAAATTAAAGAGTGGTAGTACCCATTTATAGAAATACTACGTAGTGGTTACATATGTAGGGCACACGGCTATTTTTTTTTATTTAAGCGGGGGAACAACAAAAATCAATTAACAAGTGGCTCAACACCATTCATCGGGGTTCAACGACTTGGATTACTTATCTCGGATCTAGAGGTTTTGTAATAATATTGAAATACTCGTAGACATCGAATAAGAATCGTGTCCACATAAATCACTGTGTGGAAGGTTGTGCTACTACGGAAGCCACAAATAATTTTCTAGAACTCACGACTAAACACCTATTGTTGATTTAATTAGAGTTAAGCACAAGTAATTATATTGAATCGCCTTCTAGTTAACGAAATGATTGTATGAATCACTTAAATAATCGTCTGTCGGGTGAAGTGAATCGTCTCTAGATGAAAGAAATTCCTGCGGGTGTATTTCCAGATGTTACGGCGGTTATTCACCGAACTCTGCAGATTCCAGCTGTATGTAGTGAAAGAATAACTCTGCATTTCTCAAGTCCAATGTGAACTCGTCTCGAATTTCATTGCTTATCAGGAGCGAGTCTTATAGCTCATTTTAGGTAGTCTACATCTAAAAGTGCTTATGTTCTGCGAATTGGTATGGCAATGCCTCGGACAGAAGCTGAAATGTTGTTTCTAAATTGAGTTTAAGATTGTCTTAGCTCCAAAAGGAGGTGATATGAGATGATGAAAATGTTAAGTCTTTATGGCAGTAAATGTGGCGAGGCATCTGCTTAGCACGTGTTTGGCTGTTCCACTATCCACTGTCTCATATTGCATGTATCTCCAAGCTTGTGCGTAGATTCCATCTCAGCTTCAAACACTTTTTACATGCAACTATAGACAATGTTCTTCTTCATGAAGCATTTTCTCCAGATTGCATTGATGGCTGTTTTTCGAAGGATTTTTCTCTCGAAACGACTGAGATAGGATAGGGCCTTACTACTCAATTGCCTTCTAGGTCTAAAGAAACAGCGATTGTCAAGAATGGTTCTACGTTTTATTTCTTCTAAAGTGTTGTTGGCAGAATTGATAGCAGAGCCATGGTAGGCAATGCCTACCATATGCGGCCTTAAAATCGATAAAAAGAAGGTGGGTATCGAATTGCACATTTTTCCAGGATCTGCCGGAGTGTGCAGATGTGATCCATTGTGGACGTTCCTGGTCTGAAACCGCATTGATAGGAAAAAATCAGGTCGTTTTCAAAGAGTTTCAGACGTTCACACAATATGACGGATAAGATGTTGTTATACCTCTATAGTTAGCGCAGTTGAGGGGGTCTCTCGATGCTGATATTCCATTTAACAGACATACATTCTTCTGAAAAGATCTGAAAATGAGTTAGTGCTTTCTCTTTTAGCTTTAGCTTAGATATTGCTATGCTTACTTCGTTCTGGTTATGAAGGAACGAAGTTTTGGCTATCATTGTCTAAGTTGAATGGTCTTCTTCATCGTTATAAGGTCTGCAGAAAAAGTGTTTCCATATTCTCAGCAATGCCTGTAACTCCAATTCAAAGTTTCCATCTTTATCTCTACATACACGCTTCTCTATGGGTCTCCTGGTTTTCTTTTTACCTGTTGGTAAAACTTCCGTACATCATTCCTGCAGCACAACTTCTCAATAATTTCGATCGCGCGCTTCTCGTTCTCTTTTTCCTTCTTTTGGAGAAAGAGACGTTTTTTCCGTCTCTTCTGCTCGTAGAGCTCACGAGCAGCTTTCGTCCTTCGTTGCGTCGCCGCTTTGTAAGCTTCTTGCTTAGCTGCATGTGCTTGCTGGCATTCTTCATGAAACCAGGGATTTGTTGGTGGTGGTCGGGTCAAACCCAGCACATCATTTGCGGGATCTCTGATGGGACGTTGGAAGCTTTGCTTGGCGTATTCCACAGCTTTGCGTATTTTACGTGAGGATCTCGGTCTAAAAGCGTACAAAATTCAACTTGTGCAAGAATTGAAGCCAGGCGACTTGAATTTGCGTCATATTTTCAGTAAATAGGTTCTGGAAAAACTTAATGAAAATCCTATGTTTCATCGTGAAATTTTGTTCAGTTATGAAGCCCATTTCTGGCCCAATGGATACGTTAATAAACAAAATTGCTGTATTTGGATTGTTGAGCAACCCGAAGAGTACTAAGAGCCCAAAATTGGACCTTCCGAATGGACCACCTCAAACGTAGTCGTGGCCAACATTTATATGATATCATTTTCAAAAAGTAAATGCCATGAATTGTTCTTTTAACCGATAATAAAAATTTTAAGTTCACTTTCAAATTTATGTATTTTATTTTACATTATAAATCAAACCTCACGATGAATCACACTTTATATCTTTCTTGCTATAGAAATATTTCGTTCCGCCGCAAAGTCAATAAGCCTAAGTACGTTGCCAGACGTAATGTTGTGTAAGCTATGTTTAGCAGTTATCCTACTAAAGACGCCTCCTTTCCTATCGTGCGGACATTGCGCATATGATTTGTCGAGGAGCTCGTAGAACGAAAGCTCAAGACTTCTTGCCTAAGTCTGTTGCATTGGTAAATCCGAATCAGAATAAGCGCTGTTTCTTTTCCCTATAGCAATCAGCATAGTATATATCACAGTTTTTCGTCCCTCTTATGTCTGTTCTATCTATCTATCTATGTCTCCACCGTTTAAAAGTCTGCCGAACTGTGTTTTTTTTTTTATATTTTTAACACTGACTGTGACTATGACTAAACTTACTAGCTCATATGAACAGATTTTTGTTCAGGTCTTATTGGGCTTATTCTTGAAACAGCACCCTCCCAGTATCGTCAATCAGCCGGTTCTCACCTTATTTCTTTTCTTTTTTATCTAGAAAAGCCTCTTCCTCTTCCATGTTCGTAGAATCTACGAGCCGCTCTTGTCCTTCTATGCGGCACAGTTTCATTGAAGAGTTATTTTGTCCTTGCCTGTATTTTTCATCAAACCAAGGATTTTCTGCGGGTGGTGAAGGCCATCATTTTATTGACGATTTAAGACACTGTGCATTGGTTTCAACTAGTTGGTGGTTCGAGTCTACATTGGCGCTCGGAATGTTTAGACATATAAAGTCCGTTTCCAGACGTAGTGTCGTCCTATTTTCTTTTCTTTTATTTTCGCGTTAAAGTCACCAAAGTCGATTTCAGAGTTAAACGTAGAGCAATGCTCGTAAGAGCTTCTCCTTCTTGAAACTGCCTGCATTTGGTCCGCCGCTTACAACAAATTCGCGCCCAAATACACGTTGCTCCTGTTCTCTTTAAAAGTGTTATCTTTCACAGTGTTTTATTCTTCTTTTCGCTGTCTTAACCAACTGCACCTCCTGGATGGCGGTGCTTTCTATTTTAAATCAGTCTTAGGCCTCCGCTATTTGTTCGCCTACAGGAGGTTAGGGCCCGAATATTTTGTAAGCACATCTGAATTTGGTCGTCCTTTTGTCCCGTCACAAGGCCATTATACATATGTGGGATCATACACCCTGACTCACTCGAACTGCAACCAACTTCAGACTGCTATAATTTCCAAACCGTTCATTACTGTGAGCTCAAATTTTGACACGTGACAGATATTTTTATTATTTACAAGCCTTTTGAATGATTTGCGTCTCAGTTGTGTTGAAAAAGTTTTAACCGCGATGGAATTCAAACGTGATAGTGTGATTGCTTTATATATGGCTGGAAAACCACAAGTAGCTTACGTTAGAGCCCTCTAGCACCTCAACGTGAATAAATCATTTGTGTCTCGAACCATGCAAAACGCCATGGAGGTGGTCATAAAAAAACAGCAACATCGGCAGAAATGGTTCGGAAAGTGAAGGCTCGAATTGAGCGAAATCCGCGTCGAAGTGGAAGAAAAATGGCTCGTGAGCTCAACGTATCATTGGAACACATGAAACACATACTGAAAAATGAGCTTGGGCTCAACCCATTGAAGCTCAAAAAAACACACGATCTTACACCGCAACAGAAAAAAGTTAGAGTCGAAAGAGCGAAGGAGTTGCTACGCTTGCACGAAAGTGGTGAGTTGCAGAATTTGGTTTTTTTCCGATGAGTCGCTATTTGTTATAGAGCAATATGTCAACAAACAAAATGACCAAGTTTACTTGCCAGAGAGGTCCTTCAAAAACTTACACCTTCGGATGGCCACCGGAAGGCAGGCAGCACCGACGGTGATGGTTTGGGCCGCCAATAACCGCCGATGGTCGCTCTCTGCTCGCATTTTTGGACCATGTTTTGGTCAAATAAACATGGAAAAATATTTTCGAAAGTAGGACTTACGGAATAACTGCATCACCGAACAGCCTGTAAAATCTGTTTGGCTAGATGGTGGTGTAAAAAAAATTTGTATATTTGTTGTTCATGTGCTGTATTGTTTCTTAACTGACAATACGACTGATCTTAGCAAAGCCTAGTTTTTTCATATTCATCCTTCCTTTCATGGTGCCTCCTCACATCTATGTGGAAGAGTCGAAACCACTAAATACCTAACAATTGCAAAGTTACGACCTTAGCACTCGTCATATAACCACCATAAGTCAAAAGGATAGTAAATGTGAGCTAACCGGATCAAGATTTCATAGACCATTATCTTGGCTCTTTGAATTTGATTAGTTAGGTTCCTTAGGAGACCACGTACAGCTCAGCAACTTATGAAGGCTTAGACTATTAAGCAGATTAATCCACTTAAAGAAGTCGGTTGCAATGGACTGGCTGTAAGAAAGAAGAAAAAAACAAAAACTGCGACACACAGAAGCAGGAGCTATTTAGATGCGGATTTGTCAGTTGAAGTCAACTAAGGCAAGAAGTTTTGGTTTTCAGACAGCTAAGTTCGCTAATGTCAGCCTTGTATGCGTTCCCGATGAAACGCAGCAGAAAGACGATGTCAACAAGGAATATTTTTATGGTTTCCTTGACAATATATTTGCTCAATGTCCTAATCATGATGTTGAAATCACGTCAACAGTATTTTGGATGTAAGAACGTTTCAAGGTGCTAAGCTGATTTAGACGTCTATTTTATTGTGGCCAAGGTACGGATGCGGATATCCCTAACGCCGCCTCGATTAGGAGGCAAAAATGGAAGAACAAGCAGCGACTTTTTTAAAAGAAGAAAAAAGAACACGAAAAATTAGGAAAGTAAGTAAAGAAAGAAAGTAATTTTTAGCAGAAGGGAAAGAGCACTTCAGGGTCGATTTGCAGTTAGTGTTGAAGTGCAGGATTAACAGCGATTAACTGTTAGACAGCACGAACCACTTAACCTGGACCTGATTGGCAACCGTTTACTCAATCTTGAAGAAGTGAGGATAGCTATATGTAAATTTAAGTCAACGAAAACTGCCAATATGATCATATCTACCGTGCTATGTGTAAGCCTACAACTTTTTGTCAATCAATTGATTGGTCATTATCAGTGTGGTTTCAGACGTGGAAAGCCATCGAAGCACCATCAACCAGATGTTTACATTACGAAGAACTTGAAAGAGACCATTGAATTCCACCCAACTTACTAACTTGTCCGGATTTGCAGGATGACCACGACTGAGGATCGGTTTTGAAGAAGTTAAAGAAGGCTATCCATTGTCATGTGTTTCTTCAACATCGTACTTGAGAGTACTTGAGAGAGTCTCCAGAGGTACAATTTTTCAAAGGATCAATGTTAATGATTTTGTCTAACTAGGCTTCGCAGTTAATATAAGTCACGACACCAACTTAGATAGTATTCGAAGATTAGCGCTTCTAATCTCTGTTTTTGGGTTTAGAAATTGAGTTACAGAACCCTCTCTGCACCACACAAAAATAGCGCTCTGTAAAATATTGATCGCCCCGTTCCTACTCTATGGCGCAAAGGAATAGAGCAGATGTTTGATCGTTTCGAGAGAAAAGTTTAGTCATTTACGGCCCTGTCTACATCGAAGGATATTGAGAATTTATCGGCTTCTGGTCGTTGGGAAAAATATGAAAATCGGAAAATCTACACTTGCGCTCGCAAGTGGAGAGGTAACTTAGTCAAGTTATGTAAGTATGTATACTGCATGTGGGTTACAGGTGTCGATGTCGAATCTAGCGATGAAAGCCTAAACAATAGATAGCTGACACATTGTGTGCAGTCTCCTCTTACTATCAGACCTATTTTTCATATCCTTCGATGTGATCTGCATAGGCAAACAGCTAAATAGTTGGACTAAGGGCTAGTCCCTGTCATTCACTAACTTTTTCTGCTTTTCAAATCGGCTAAGATTTGAACCGAAAACCTCTTGTGTAGCAGTTAACGAACTTAACCACTACCCCATATCGCACCTATTTGTCGAACATCGGTATTAATCTGGATAGTTCTGAGAAGGAAGATCAGTTTCTCGGTAAGAGACTGCTTTGCTGTAGACTAGATATGAGTATCCTGGCTGAGGAACACTAACAGAATCTTCTCTTTATTTTTATTTTATTTATTTATTTATTTTTTTTTTTTTTGTTCAATTTATCGTTTATCTGAGTTATGAACTTGTAAAAGAACTTGGTTCTTAATTGTATGATCCGTTATACTTCCTTAAATAAATCAAAATTCCACTTTCGGACTTTAAGCCAACTCTCGTGATTGATTTTATCTAGATAGAAGGACGATATGTGGATTTTTTTCCTTTCTTCACTTTGGTTCTGTGCAATACTTTGTTTTTCGTGTTTTTCTCTGCTTGTGTGCACTCCTAATTATGCCATGAATTTCTTAATGGTCCGTGTGGTAGCGCAATCTCCTTCAGCTACACATTAGTGAATATACAGTATACACCACTGCATCCATCCTTTTCGTTTACATTTGTGAATGTAGTTGGCATCTTTTAGGCATGATCAGACTCTCATTATAGCTAGAGCCTACAGTCTGGACCTGCCAATGATCAGAGTCGAAATTTGCACCTCTGAAAATGCCTTTGAGTCAATTTATTGGAGAGCATGTTCTTCTCTGATTAGAACATGGTCGATTGCCAAGATCGCTTAATAAATCCTTTCGTGAGGCAACTTGTGCTACTTATCTACTACTACTACTTATCACCGTGCAATTTTGAATTATCCTAGCCGAGAGTCATATACTGCAAGGATATATTTCTAGTTTTCCGGTAGTTTCTGGAGTGTTTTTTTTCCAAAAGCATACTCTCATATCGTTGTCTGTTTTCGTTCGAGACCAAGATCTGCTGGTTCATTATTCGAAAATGATGCCTCTTCTGTAACTTCCACGTTTTAACGGTGTAGGGTTTTAAACAAGCGCTTAACCTGTAGAGGAACACTATTTTTGTACCCCTAGAGACAGGGAAATCGGTGTCGCTTTAACCTTATAAGGAATGGGAACCCAGCCATTGACCATGAGAGTTTATTTGCCATCATCCCTATTCTAAGACCTCCACGAAATATGCTTAAAAATCATAAGGTGTACGTCCTGTTTCTTCCCTTAAACATCTGACTATTAACAGTTAAATTCAGCATACATTCAAAGCTAATTCACTGTGAGCAGACATGTTGATATTCGCCGTTGATTCATTCCCTCATCTCTCAAGGATCATTTAATTTCTCTGCCTTTTCTGTCATCGTATTTACTTGTACCAAAGTTCTTTGGTACGTAAAATTTATCTGTATAGTCGATGATGTCTTGCGTTTTTCTAGATCTAATCGTTATGATGTTTTCAGTGACAGAAATTTTAGTGCTTTGTTTAATATACGCACCTACATAGATCATCTAGTAGCAACTAGAATATCAACTCCTTTAAGAAATACGAATCTGACTTCTGCACATTTATAATTTTGAAAACTTTCTGTATTTTGATTTGTCTCACTAAATCTGATCTTTTTTATTTATTTTAGAATTGGGTAACTTTGAACCGCGTGACCTGCCGGAACGTACGGGACCAGGAGAAAATGGCAAAGCTTACATCCTTCCACCAGAGAAGAAAAACCAAGCTGACGATTCTGAAATGGAGTATGGTATGAATATTGCTTGTTCAAATGAAATATCACTGCATCGTTCGGTACGTGATACACGTCTTGATGAATGCAGATACTGGAACTACCCGTATGACTTGCCAAAAACGTCCATCATAATTGTATTCCATAACGAAGGCTTCTCTGTACTTATGCGTACCGTCCATTCGGTGATTGATCGGTCACCGAAACATGTGCTGCATGAAATTTTGCTCGTCGATGATTTTTCCGATAAGGCTGATCTGAAAGAAAATCTCGACAATTATCTAGAACAATTTAAGGGACTTGTTCGCTTAATAAGAAACGACGAAAGAGAAGGTCTTATCCGTACACGATCTAGAGGAGCTAAAGAGGCTACCGGTGAGGTAATTGTTTTTCTTGACGCTCACTGTGAAGTTAATTTGAATTGGTTGCCCCCATTACTGGCACCAATTTATCGTGATAGAACTGTAATGACAGTGCCAATTATAGATGGAATAGATCATAAGTCTTTTGAATACCGTCCAGTGTACGGTAATGGTCATCACTATCGTGGAATATTCGAGTGGGGTATGTTATACAAGGAAAATGAAGTGCCGAAGAAAGAACAAAAACGACGAGCTCACAACAGTGAACCATATAAAAGTCCAACACATGCTGGTGGACTGTTTGCCATTAATCGGGAGTACTTCTTGGAATTAGGAGCATACGATCCTGGTTTGCTTGTTTGGGGCGGTGAAAACTTTGAATTGAGTTTCAAAATTTGGCAATGCGGTGGCAGTATAGAGTGGGTACCTTGTTCAAGAGTTGGTCATGTCTATCGTGGTTTTATGCCATATAACTTTGGTAAACTGGGTCAGAAGAAGAAGGGACCTTTGATAACTATTAACTATAAGCGAGTTATTGAGACATGGTTCGATGAAACACACAAAGAGTATTTTTACACGAGAGAACCTCTTGCGAGGTATTTGGATATGGGTGATATTTCCGAACAGTTAGCCCTCAAAGAACGTCTCAAGTGCAAGAGTTTCCAATGGTTTATGGATAATGTTGCCTACGATGTATATGATAAGTTTCCTGCTCTTCCGGCTAATCTACAATGGGGTGAACTACGTTCAGTAGCAACAGATAATTGTTTAGATTCAATGGGTCATCAACCACCAGCTATAATGGGTTTGCAACACTGCCATGGAGCTGGTAACAACCAGCTCATACGACTGAATGCAGCTGGCCAACTGGGTGTTGGTGAACGTTGTGTCGAAGCCGATCGGCAAGGTGTAAAATTGGCTGTGTGTCGCCTTGGTACTGTAGATGGTCCGTGGACATATAATGAAGAAACCCGTCATCTACTTCATCGTGTTAACAAAAAGTGCATGGCACTACATCCGCAAACATCACAACTATCACTAACTTATTGCGACGTCAACGATGGATATCAACAATGGTACTTTAAACCCATCAAACCGAAATGGTAGACATGAATAAAATGTTACTTTGATATTTTTTTAAAAGAATTTTCACCAGAAAGGGAAGGTTGTTAATGCTAAAAAAAAAAAAAAAAAAAAAAAAAAACAAACACGATGTCCGAATTCAAATAAGCAATCACGAAAACATGTACAACTTGCCTTGTAACTCTTTGTAACTCCATTAATTTTTAACTTTTATTTTTATTCATCAACTAAAACTAATAAATCCTTAAGTAAGATGTCTGATATAATATTAATAATTTTTTACTCTTAATAGGATTTCTTTTGTAAAAGAAAAACAAACAAACAAAAAAAAAAAAAAAAACGTAAAATGTTAAATTAAAAGAAAAAAATGAAAACAGAAAATGAAATACTTAAATATGTGATAAAATATATTCATGATGTTCTATATGGAAAAGAAAAATTAAATTAAAATTACGAGAGGAAAAAAAAAAGTTAGATTAGATTGTAAGTTACAATAGATTGTAAGTTTGTTCTAAAAGCAATGAAATCGATTTCTACGATTGCATAAACAGTTTTGTAAGCCGATTTAACAATCATTGAATTTATCTTTTAAACCGTAGTCTGTTTGTCTACACCAAGATCGGAACTGCTGAATTAGGTGCTCAATGCATAATTTTATCTGTAAAATGTTAAGTATGCAAAACAGAAGTTTGTTGTATTTTATCACTTTATTCGGCAACAAGAATGTTGGTAAGTGTAACTAAGAGTGTTGTGTACTTTAGTGAATATGAGAGTAATGGTTCAATGGGTTCACGGCCAGAAGAATCCTCGTTCTGTTTTTAATTTTGACAGTGACACCATGCTATACGATTTAAAATACTGACTGAGATGAATGTTCGTGCAGTCACATCTCCCAATAGACCTTGAAACCCTTGAGTTTTGACACAGAGATTCGAATCATTCTTTAAAAAAAAAAAAAAACCCTCTTCATTGAGGAATGTGCAATATCATATTGTATTGCAGAACAATCTCATTTTGATAGGTATTCTTGGTTATGGAATTAAGTTCCCGACTGCTTTGTCATTTATTTAAACAATTACAAAATGATTTTATTCAAAATAAGTCTCATCGCGCAAACGATGATTAATCTTCCTCCATGTATCAGGTAGAAAGTGAATTACTCTATTTGTTTTTTCTCACGAGCTACCCCGTAATTCAAGGAAATGAAGAAAGAGTTTCTTACATTTCAGTAAGGAGTTAGGCAACTCTAGGATTTTTTTTTTATTACTTTCAATGGTTCCTTAGGACCTCAAAAATGATATCTCAAAAGTTATGGCCGGGAAATATCTCGAAGTACTTATTTTTCAAAGTTTAGTACAAGGCCGTCAGATAAGTGGCGAGTCAATTTTTAACCAATTCACTTCAAATTTTAATTAAATCTTTGAAAATATATTGTTTAAATAAGTACGCAGGATTTTTTTTTTATATGGTATAGATCATTTTGTTTATAAAAATTTTCTGGCGATTTTTCTGAGAATTTGCAAGTTTGATTTGGCAGTGCGCTATTCGGCCAAAAATCAATATATCAACAAACTCTATGTGCTTCTCTGGTTGTTGTTATATAATATGTGACTCATCATAACTTAACTCAAAATTTACAGAAGCTGTTGGTACGGCCGTAGACACTTCCAAAAAAGAGAGAGGTCATCTGGGAAACGCTGCACAACTGCCATTTTTCAATAAATTATTCTATATATAGTAAACCTATTCTATTCAGTCATATGTACAATAAACTTCTACCTTTGTAAACTCGATGAATTTAATATTTTTCCGAAAAAAAAAAAATCACAAAAAGCCTATTTTTACGGTGGCCTATCCCCTAAAGCTTCCAAACTTCTTGGTGTTGTCGAGAAATATACCTCATATCTCGACTTTCTACTGCCCTATTGAACCGGAGATCTGTTGCACTGCCGGTAGGGAGGTCTTTATTGATGTTGAGCTGCCTGTCCGCTGATACTTGCCGCGTATCGGAGATTAGATTTTTTGTAAATGGCTTTGCAATAGGAATGTGAAATTGAGTCAGCTGAATGATGAGATTGTCCACTTTTATAAGGTTCGCCATGTTGTACAAAAGTTCAAAGGGATCGAATTGTATGTAGTCCAACTCTGGGCTTCTTTACAATCTAAGGCAAGCTCTTTAAAATACCCGAATCTTTTCCAACACACTCGGCCTTACGTTGAACCACACGGGAAATCCAAACACAAGTATAGACCACCGCGGTAGATTTTCCTCGTCAAAAACAGCCGACGGAGCGATGTTGAGCTGCCTGTCCGCTGATACTTGCCGCTAATTTTTCACCGGTCGGCACATCGAAGATTAGATTTTTTGTAGATGGCTTTGTAATAGGAATGTGAAATTGAGTCAGCTGAATGATGAGATTGTCTATTTTTATAAGGTTCGCCATGTTGTACAAAACTTCAAAGGGATCGAATTGTATGTATTCCAGCTCTGGGATTCTTTACAAGCTAAGGCAATCTCTTTAAAATACCCGAATCTTTGCCAACAAACTCGGCCTTACGTTGAACCACACGGGATATCCAAACACAAGCATAGGCCACCGCGGTAGATGCTCCTCGTCAAAAACAGCTGACGGAGCCGTATCGTTACTTTGAAAGACGACTGACACAAGCTGATATCTGGTATACAGCTTGCGATTATCTATAAAAATGCTACATTCGTCATCTGACGGCAAATAGTGAACGTAACTAAATTATTCGATTTTTTGTCTCCTTCCAGTCTCCTTCGAAAGTAACGATATGTCGTTCTTGAAACATAATACTATGAACCATTCTTCTTTAATTATGAGTTCATATTAAAAATTAACAACTTTGACATAGAAACTAAAGTTTTATAAGAAGTTCATTTTGGATATTTAGTCAATAGACAAGTTTTTAAGTGTTCTTCATACTAATATTCCTTGAGGAATAGAAGATCCGTCCTGTAGTTTAGAAACTAGTGGCGAATGTATCGAGTTAAATACATATGATATTAAAAAGTTGGTTGTAGGGTGATTGTGCACAATATTAAAGCAGATAAAGGAAATTAAATGTTATGTTTGGTTCTACAGTCATTACGAACAAATTATTGATTTCATTAAAATCAAAATTAAGCAGCCATTTTTTAATTTCTCTGTTAAATATAAAAGGTTTTCTAATGTAGTTCAATGGGTAAACTATTAAAAAGTCTGTGTGGCACTGCGGTATAAAAATTTAAGGAAATATGAGTATGAGTATGGTGGAATACTAGCGGGGAAAATATTATTACTGCGAAGTTCATAGGCAGTGAGGTTCTGATTGAGTAAGTTACCACTTCTAAAGACAAAAATTTTCAGAACTTTGTAATAATATAAATGTTTGTGTGTTTGAGTAACAAAAAATACCAAAGCTATGTTTACTACGGCGTTTTTTCCATATGTTTTCTGTGTATTTCTGAATTACAATCAAGGATTGTAAATTATTGGAATAAATTCCACCCCAATACGTCAGTCCATACTGCAACCTTGATTGCACTAAGCGATAGTACACAATTTTCAAAGGCTTACCAGAGCAAATTTGTCGAAGGTGGTACATAATGAAGGTTGCTAATAATAGGTATTTCCTTAATATGGACGTGTGAATACCCCAGTTCATTTTACTATCTATATTTAATCCCAGATATTTGTAGACTTTAACATTTTCAATAAAAAGGCTTTTAGAAGAACAGCTCTTGCATCATGAGTTACCATGTTTTTATTAGCAAGTATGGGAACTAACATACAAACTTGTACAATAAGCACCATGAAATCAGAAATTAGGGATATAAAGATCCGGTGTGGATAATTTAAAAAATAAAACATGATTTTTGTTTTCTTCCTAATGACCAGTGTGTGCATACAAAACCAATGCCTTAGGACCTCCAAGTCGTGGTTAATGTCTGCAAATTATTCCAGAGCCGTATTACAGGAAAAAGAAGTTCCTATATCATTAGCAAATCCAGTTTTCTTACTTTTTAAATCCAGGCTAAATAATGAATTTATAAATATTAGAAATAAAAAAAGAACCCAATACTGAGCCCTGTGGAACACCTATTCTAATATAGAGGTACTCACTTATTGATCTTGACCAATTGTTTCCTGCCTTTAAGGTATAAGGCAAACTAATTCAACATAAAGCCACTATATTTGCAGCACTATATTTTTTGTCATTTAAACCGTCGTATATATGACTACAAAAATTGCAAGAACGCATCTTCCGTCGACATACCAGCTTTAAATCCATATTGATTGGGAGAGAAAAATAAAACTTTATCAAGAAAGCCAATAATGCTGGAAAAACACTGAAAGGATTGATATTGGCCTATATTTGTTCAATATTTTCTTATCATTTACTAAAGTTACTTTGTTAAAGTTGTGTGTTAAAACAACACAAATATTAGGCGCGATTTTTTTTTTTCAAAAAAAAAAAAAAGAAAAAAACATTAGGATAGCTATTCCGAGTGGATGAATTTGAATTGTTGAGCATTAGTCAAAAGGAGTTCGGTTCAAAAGGAGATATAAGTCGAACAAAAAAAAAAAAAAAAAAAAAAAATTACATTGCTCTTCTTCTTAAGAATTAATAGACAATATATCAAAGCCAGCATTAGCTAGGGTATTTGAGGCAGCACTATTAAGCAATTCATTAAAGACAGTCTTTAAAAGTATTGACCACCTCATTATTATAATAAATGAACGTTGGTGCATCAGCTAAGACATTTTTGCTGAACAACTCATTTACGACACGCCATTCCTTTTTTAGGTTCTCTTTCACAGAGTTAAATTTTTATTTATGTAGAAACTCTCTTTACAAATAGGAACTTCAGTGAAAACTTGTTTAGTTATTTTTTCATATGCTTTACTAGTTTGAACATTATTAGGCTGTTTCTTACATTTTAATTTTTTTTTGTTTTTTAACAATTTTTCCAACAGGTAATCATACATTCAAGGTGTTAACTTTTTTTTATTTTCCTTTCTCGCATCGGACACTACAGAACAATTCTCAACGTGATTGTTGTTTAAGTACATACAGAACAAATCAAACGATCTGGAAGCATCATTCTCATTGTATACTAGTTTTCTAGCAGCAAATGTGCATTAGGCCTTTCGAAATTAATCGTTATTGTTGCTATACGAGTTCAAGTGTTAGAATACACTTGCCCCTCTTGTTTGCCATAGAAAAAGAGATATGTCATGCAGTGATCAGTTATTTTAAAAACTTATATCGTGCCAATCAAAGCAAAATTGAATATACGATCCACTCTAGCAAAAAGACTAGAAAGCCTAGTCGGTACATTTATGCAACTCTCTAATCAATTAGCAGATACTTCTTCCAAGAAAACGATCTTACTTTCAACATGAAGTCTTTAGAAACACGTGAAAACAAATTTTTGTACAGCTAGTGTGAGATAAACCTTGACCATATCAAAACTCTTTAGCTCCGGGTTGCAACACACATTTATCAAACAAAGTATCAGGGCAAAAACGGCAGTATCACCCGATGCATAAGCTTCTCTACACTTAGAATACAATGTATAACCAAGTAAACTATAAAAATCCTTTTCATTGTCATAGATCCATATTTCTGAGAGAAAAATAAAAGCGGGCTTGTTAAAAAACGATTCGACATGAGCCAAAAACACATCGAAATTAGTTCGTAGACTTCTAATGTTTTGCTGTATTATGAAAAAATTATTTACGAATTCACTAGAATGAAAAACACTTTTATAAAATTCTTTTTCATGTTTACAAATGAACAAATTCTGGTAGCCTTATTCTCTTGTTATTTTTTCATAAATATTACTTCATTGCTAACTCATAAAAATTAAAAACCTTTCTCCAATTTAATTGCTCAGGCTTTGTTAAGCAGAGATCTATTATAGCGTGTTAGACTTGGATTTACAAAGACAGGCTTTTTGTCAACTACAACAAATAGATCAGATGACATCTTCTTTCGCTTGTTGGTCATAACTCTCTGCTTAACTTCCAGTCTTTTAAATTTGATGCAGATAATGTTCCTTAAAAAGTTAGTGGTCTGGATATCTTCTTGATTGTTGTAATTTTTATTAAATGATTCATCCAAACCTGATATATAGTATCTTAAGGGCAGAATCCAATGCGTTTTGTTTTTGTTGCATGGAGTTAACTATGTGCTGCAAATGAGTCACTTTATTCAGATTATATTTGTTCTCTGCTTGGAGAGCATTAACAATGCGCATTTAGTCGGAGTGCATTCGTTTGAGCGAGATGATTTTCTTATACAGACAATACATCAAGTGTGATGACTTTGGTAGGAATGTTGCTTACTTCCTTAGTGTTTAATTGCGGAGTCAGCAGAGGAATGTTGCGTTAAGGAGAACGCAGAAGAATCTCCTCAGCCGCTTGTGACGAAGATAACATTCTAGTGTCAATACTGGCAGCCGTGGTTATTGTATTTTGTGTTGTTGTATTGTTACGTTTAGATGATACACATAACAACAGGTGCACAGAATTTTTGCATCAAACCGATCGACTTTAAAGTTGCTAATCCGGTTGAATAAACAAATTTTCATTCTTCCCTATAGAAAAAATCCAATACTTCAAGGTCAAAAGATCTTGAAGGCCATTGAACTGGCCCATTTCTTTCTATCCAACGATTACCGTACTCTTCATTTAGCCAATTCTTAACCTCATGACCAAAGTGGGTTGGAGCACCATCCTGTTGGATATACATATGATGAAGCTGGTTGAATAGTGCGGGTAAATAATTTTCCAAAATGTTTGTTTGATAGCTTGTGGAATTTAGTCTAGGTGGTAGTTTGAAAGGGTCGATTAACTTATTTCCAATTATGCCTGCCCATATCTGGTAAATTGAGATTCGTCTTTCCAAAGAATTCTGCTCACAAACTCGTTATGCAAGCTCCGCTCCAGTAATGAGTTACAAATCTCAAGTCTCTTTTCCAAATCATTGAGAAGCGGTTCTTGCACAGTGGTATGGTGGTATGGATAAAGATTTTCTTCATACAGTACATTAGAAATTTTATGTCTGGAAACATTGAATTGCAAAGCTAAGCGTCTGATACTGATTGATGGATCAGTTGTAACAGCTTCCAGTATTCTTTCATCAGACGAAATTCTTCTTATTTGTGAAGCCCCCGCGTTAGGTTTTGAAAGTGACCTCGTTTCTCGAAGCCTTCGATACGTATTTCCAAATTCTCCTTCACTAGGATAGGATAGTATTTTTATTGCGCTCTATTTGAACTTCCTATGCACAGCCCATAAACGTAAATAATGTCAGCATATTCTTGGTTTGTAAATGTAGACATTTCACATAGCGTTTCTAAGAAACAAACCTCTGATGAACTAATTTTTTATTCTAATCTTTAGAATTACCATTTTTGTTTGGTAAACGTAGGTAACATTCATTTTTTTTAACTGCTGCCGGTTTCCCAAGTACCATAAAATCTATGGGTTCTTCTGCAAACTTGTTGATTTTTCTTTTTATTATTGATACGTTTAGGGAAATAAACATTTCCCAAACCATCCTTGATGAATTAGGGGACACCCTGTATATAGGCGGGCAAAATACAATTTTGTTGGATTTATCTGATTCAGTATTCGTTGTTGCAGGTGGTTTTCGCCTCTTAGAAGAATTATTACACCGAAAATTGTTTAAATCGCTCACTATGGAACAGTTGTCCGCGGGGAGAAAGTATTGTTATCCAGAGTAGATTACTGCATTTATTATTTTTCTTTTCCATTATATTGTAGGTGTTTGCAGATCGTTTCAGGTTTCCGATGACTGCTGTCCATTTGGTAGCATTTGAGTTGCTATTGTCTACTTCCATATTTGTATCTTAGAGAGCAGAGATTCCTCGAATGTTTGTCGTTAGTATCTGAGTATTTACTGAGATATATTTGATTTTATTATCAATTGATGCATTTGTATTAAAGTTAATTTTATTCTCCAACGCAATAGTTGGACATTTTTTAATCACTTTATCACTTTCCATTTTTATGAGTCTCTATCTCTTTACGGAAAATATATGTAAAGTATGTATAATAACTTGCGGTGAAACCGACGGTATTGTGAGGCAGAAAATGTTTTACTATTGTGTCCACGTCTTTTAACTTGCAACAACAAAATGCATTGGAATTAAATTTTTTCTGCTATATGTATCAGGTATAATTCTGCGCTTTTGCTAAACACACTGTAACTTTGCCATAGCTCTTTTTTATAATACTTAAGAGAATCAAGAATACAGGTAAGTTAACAATACGCGAACAGCTAATTAAAAGAAGCTGCAGAATGAAAAATAGGATCTAACATATTTGAGAGAACAGCCCGTTTTTATTTTCCGAAATTAGTGGAAAATTATTTTTGCAACCCACTGTATTTCTAAAAAATTGGACACTGATGCACTTAATTTCAAATATCTATATCCGGCTTCACAATAAAGTTCAGATTATTATGAAGGTCTTCTTGGTTTCAATATTTTTATTTGGTTGGACAGTGGAGAAGATAATCTATCCATCGTCAGTTACCGAAATCCCCTATATTGTGACTTGAATTCTACCGACAAGTTTGTTTCAATCCGATCTTGGTTTAGGCTTATTGACAAATTATTAGTTTTACTATTTTTATTATTAAAAACAGTTGATAAGACCAACGAAGTAAATAAAGCAAAAGAAAAAAAAAAAAAAAAACGATATAACAATCAAAACTAACCTCGCTAGATAAAGAAAGCATAAAACAAATCAAAAGCTATTCTCAAACTACTCATCAAAATAAAATTTCATAAATTATTTATTTATTTGTTTAAACATGTGTACACAAGCTGGCAGGTTAAAATGGTATGATGTAGCAGCAATAGATAAAGATATGTTAAACGATAAGATGTCGTCCCAGTCAACAAAAGGTAAAGAGCCGACTAAATGTGTATTCTATGGCAGAAGAGTCACCATAAGTAGTCGTAAATGTTGCAAGTTTTTGAGCTGGAGTTTTTAGAAATCCATTTATTCATTTTATCGTATATGTTTTTGCTAATTGTACAAAAAAATAGAACTCATTTACAAGACTCTGAACGCCTTAGAAGATTCACAAACGCATCTTTTGTTTAATGTTTCCAAAAGTCATCTAAAAACATGGATGTGATTGGAAAGGTCATATACAATTGGCAGACAACGAAGAGTTCTGGTGGTTCTGGTTTGGTATTTTTTTTTCAAACAAAAATCAAATCAAAGGGACTTCTACAAAGATCTAAAATCTTTATGGTATGCTGTGTGGCTTGAATAGAAAAATGCTCTTTACAGTGATTTTGTCTCTTAAATTTTATTTTCAATTTATGGAATGACAATCAAGTACCGTCCAGTATTGTGTACACTTTTTAAACAAATAAATATTTTCCAATAAAAGATTTAAATGTCAATAAAGTTATTTTTTTTACGGCCATACTTATTTGTATGCAATTATATCATATAACATATATAATGCTATTGGAAATTGAGTTATTTTAAATAAGGTTGTATCAGATTATACTCTGCTTGGTTCATGGTGTTTTTTCTTTAACGTCACAATCTTAAGATAAAATATAAATATGTATGACGTTCGATTTACAAGAAACATATCTGCAAACAACGTTATAACGTTGGTGGCTTATAGGATTTTAAAAATTCTGTTGAATATTGAGAATTTATATGAAATTAAAATGGGACATTTCAAATACTTGTTTTAGCGCTTAAATCATCAAAATGTTGATCCGAAAGTCCGGAGTCGACCAGGGCCTAGTTCGTCCCACTCACTGAGAACATTTTATAGGCCGACGATTTCGCTGTTGGATGTTTGCCATTGATCAAAGAGATAGAGAAAATTTTTTTCTTTCATTCTCAATACATTTGTATCTCTTAATTCATTAACGCTTACGTACTATGCAAAATAATGCCCTTAATAACTAGCATAACTAATTTATCTATTAATTTATACCACAAGAAATATTCGATTTTGGAGTTAAAATTTAAAAACCAACTTCGTGTTTGATGCCAATTTTGATTTTGTGGTTTTAGTCTTTATTTAAAAACAAAACACGTGACACCGAAAGCTTTTAGGCGGCGACCGTCTAGCCATCATATGTCCAGTTGCCATAGCGAACTGGCGGACGAGAAACACGAGAACTACGGAATGGCTGATCACCAAGTGACCCATTCTCAGCACCTGATTCTGAGTCCACTACGTCTGTGGTTTCGCTGTCTGTCCTTAGAATCATCAGTTGATTCTACTGCATGATGGTCTATGGTTGGGGCCTCGTAAGTCGTAACCATAATTGACAAAGTTTCCCCCATCTTGGATATTTGGGACAGTATGACCATTTCTTAAACGCTGCGAATCGTCTATTATTTCCTGTTTGCTATTTAAAGTGACCGGTGAATAACGAAAATTACGTCTGAAGATCTGACCGGTTGATAAGTCTAGCATCAGAAAGTGATCACTGACTTGACCAACAATTCTACCATAACACCATTTCGTATTTTCGCTAAATACAACTTTTTGATCGATCTCAAGCTTAGACAAGGGGTTTGTCTGACGATTGTAATACAGAATTTTGCGCTCACGTTTTTGAATTAACTTGTCTTTTATCATTCGTTCTTAGAACGGTTCACGTAATAAAAGTTTGGTATGAATTGGTGCCCTTGTTTTAGGTCGATGTACAAAGAACAACTCCGCTGGGGACAGCGACATAGAGGCCAGCCGGGAGACGTTATACTTCAGCAGGTGGCTGTCAAACTCATGTAGGCGACCTTAATCTAAGCACTTCTTCATTTTCCATTGCTCTGTGGATAACCCGGACTCGAGAATGTTAATATAATGTCTACCATATATAGTAGTCAGACTGAATTTTCGAGGGATAACCATATATGGCAAAAACACTCTCCATTCAATAATCGTTGTCATCGATGTATCCTTTAATTTGTTAGCCACTAGCCAGATTAAGTACGCACTCATCATTGCCAGGTAGTCTTTACCGGAAAACTCAAATAAGTCAATTTCCAGCGCTTGCAAATGATATTCCGGAAACTCGTGCTCTGTAAATAACTCTTGCGTTAGCTTGAGTGTATTTCTCACAAAAAACACATTTTTTGACTGTCAATTCGATGTCTTCCGCCATTTTTGGCCAGTAGAACAGCTACCGTGCTCTCAAAATTGATTTCTGAATGCCCAAACGTGGTTCATAAATCATTGACAGAATCTCTTTCCCGAGTGACTTCGGTATGACCCATTTGTTTCCGAAGAACAATAAAGCTTCTTCAAATTTTAGCTCATCCTTCTTCTTATAGTATTATTAGCCTCACCGCTTAACTTTTTGTACTTCGTCCAGTCAGTTTGTAAATACCTGACGATTGACATCAAAACATAATCTCCCTGTGTTGCCTGCACATAGAGGATTCGATTCTGATCTGACTGCACACTCGTATGAACTGTATGAACGACGGCGTGTAATTCATGCTCATCTTCTGCCTGTCCTAGGACCACAGAGCAATTCTAGTACTGCTCTGAATAGTTCTATTTCCACTGTGTAGGGTTGGGTCTTACCTCGTTTCTTTTTTCATTCGAAAAAAAAAAAACGGCGACTAAAGCGCGCTGAGAGCTTCAAAAAGTTAACGGAGATGCTGCTCTAAGTGAAACAACATACCGTGATTGGTTTTGTCACTTCAAAGTTGACACTTCGATGTTGACGACCGTCTGCCTGAAGAAAGGCCAAAATCCTTCGAAGGCCCTGATTTGGAGGCATTGCTTGATGAGGATCCGTGCCAAACTCAACTTTTGGTTACACCGCTATTTTCCAAAGGCAATTAGGTTTTCTGCCAATGGAACGAGAAAAGACAGGAGAGAAGTTTTTTAATGCTTGAGGTCTTGAAATATTACCCACTGCACTCAACATAAGTTTATAAAAAACTTTTCACCACCACTTAGTAGTCATACGTTGATAATTTTTGATCGGTCAGGTCCATACCTCCCATGAATTCATTATAAAAAACAAAACCATCAGGGCATTGAATATCAATTCTTGAAGCATCTTGGATTTTTCGAATAACGGTTTGGATTTATTCGAGTGGCAGTTTGAAATCAGCCAGATATTTTTTGTATCTTTCCACATCATGTCTCTTTTATTTCGTAGTGTTCCAAAACTAGGTAGATTTTTTCTATTTGCCATAACAACAGTGCCTACGCAAGGGAAACATAAAACACGGAGTTGTATTCATTGGTCGCATTGTACTTGTCAGGCGTCTAATGGTATGTTCACCCAAAGTAAGCTCTGTGGCTTGAATTTGAGTTGTTTCTTTCCCCGAATATACACTTTCATCATAGAGATAGCCAGTCTTGGAATCTGCTCTTTCTGATTGAGCAGATTAAAAATTTTACTCCAAACAATTTAAAAGCTCATCTATATAATAACTTTGAAGCATTATCAGGCTTATTTGGCAGATTATAATATAATTTGGATAAAAGAAATGTGCACCTATCTCTGTTAATTGCTTTTTTTATAGCGAAATTTGCTAACGATTCAGTGTTTGACCAATAATGGGCAAAAGCTGGAACCCAATAATAAGATATCATTTCACAACCTAGGATCACCATTATCTCATGCATGTCCGTTTCTTTGTATCTTTTATCCATCTTTTAAATTCTCTCGCTTATGCAATATAAAATAAACATAAATAAACTTTTTGGAAAAGTTTGAAGAACACATCGAGTTCTGATGCTCCCCTATCTAAAGAGAACTTAGCCAGATGTATGCTCTGGAACTTAGAATCGAGGGACATGCACATCACCTTCACTGATGGAGATGGAGGTGTTGGTGAGGTTGTTGTTGTTGGCTCTTGAATGTCATCCCCACTACTGTTCTCACTATCACCCTTAACAGCATCAAAATTCTCATTTTCCGGAACATAGCTATCATCAGAGTCATCAGAGGATAAGACCTTATCAAGTCAGATTCAGTCAATCTGTGTTATTATTAGTTTTGAATACTAATGGGACATTTTAGTTCCATAGTAAAATGCTAGTGGGACAATAAAAATTAAACCTTCTGTCCATTTTGTTTTCAGAAACTATTACTATAAATTGTTACTTTTACACACTTTTCTGTAATTTACAGAATGAAATTCACCGAAAGAATAACTAAAAACACGAACAAAACAACGACAAAGAAAAAATCATGAACTGTCATGAAGATTATAATCTTATTAACGGTTACCAAAACAGTGTTGCCCCTTCGTTTTATTGTGGAAGGGTGTAATCTACTGAAATACACTTAAACAGACGGTTTTCTGGACATTGTGGTCCCACCAGTTAGATTTAAATTGTTGCTTTGACATATTGTCCCACACGGGGCGAAAGGGTTAAGATATGAACCTGGTCATATCTCTTCAAACAATAAACTTATCGAATAATATTGTTAAATGCAAGCCGTCAACTTTCGATGTGCTTTTCTGGTGACAGCACATTCAATTTGAAATTTGTTCTACCTTCACTCACGTCATAAGTATCTAGGCTTTATTGTAGATAGCAAACTTGTCGCAGCGAAAGCCTTCATGGCGCTTTCTGACAGTGCTAGCTTGTTTTTAATAAGGTATACGGCTTCTCACTATACACAGCTATGATATTCGTAACAACAATTTCGGCTTATGTGTCAGTTGTATGGCGGAATAGGCTTTTATGCAAACACATCGCTTTCGGTTTTACCAGACTCCAAAGAACAGTTTGGGAGATATTCCTAGGACGCCAGGCTCTTCTTTGGTTATACCGATGAATCTTCTTCCAGCTGTTATTTAATATCATGGACAGTAGTTACAAGGCTAGAAAAGAAAAGTAGTCAGATCTTCGTCAATAGCTTCAGAATCGAGCAAAGATGTGTCATTGATGCCTTTGTGGAGGACAATAATCTTAGATTCACGACTCTTTAGGTGAACTTATGCCTGGTATGGACGGTCTGGATTGTTTATAGTTGCATTTCTGATAAAATTTTTCCTCTAACGTCGTTGAGCAGTTTACGCATCACCACAACCTCTAACCTAGAAGACCACATATTTCAGAGAATAGTGGAAGTATTCCACTACAAGAGAAGGCCCATAAAAGTTTGGTTGGTCACTACCTCAAAGTCCTGGTTGAAGTAAGAAAAGTTTCTAAACTTCCTGCGTTTCTAGTAGTCGTAAGTCGAAGTAGATCAAAGAAGGTTATTCTTGGATCTGCCTCGGCCGTCGCCGAATTCATTTTGTGAATTCTTGCACCCAAATGAAGTTTACCCAGAGGTTTGGTTACATTTTCATAGCCAGATTGTTGATAGTCATCTTAATCATGCAATCCTCCTTTCTCCATTTGAGCTTCGGGACTGAGTATGAAAATGGTCCAAGTAAGCGCTTTGATAGTAAGATTAATTGGCATATGAAAGGCATATTCAAATTAGCTTTTCCTGAACACCATTCGACACTACAGCCCGTCTATATAAAAGACACTCAATGAACATTAATTTTTATAAATAATTTATTTATTGCAAATTAAAAAAATAAAATAACTCATTACCGTTTTTAATAACACTTATTCGTACTGAACTGTTTTGTTTTTGTTTCTTATTCAACTGTGCCTTTTATCTACTTATAAACAAAAAAAAAAAAACGAAAATATAAATTAAAAAACAGAAAACAAATTAACAAAAACAATTAAGATAAAAAAATTAAAGTATACATTTTGTATACCACTTGAACTGTTTATATGTAAGAACTAGAACACACACTAGATAGTAGGAACTGTAAAACATTTCAACTCCGTTTACGAAAGTTTTTTTTATATTTCTAAATCAAAAGAAAAATAATAAATTGTTAAATTGTTAAGAAAATGAAAAGAAAGTAAAAATTGCCAGAGGGGCAGATAGAAAGAGAAAGGAAAGTAAGAGAAAAAAAAAAAACTCTTAAAGCAAACCAGTAATGTTAAATAGTAACAAAACTCAAGCATGTAATGCATTAGAAGTAAGCATTTATTATTATACAACAAAACGAGTATATGGATCGTTCGTAGTTGCAATAAACCGTTTATTATATGTAGTGATACTGTTTTTTTTTTTTTTTTTGGTCTACTGGTATCAACTGAAGTAGTAAGACTCAGTTTTTCAGTTCTAGGCAGACAACTTTTTACACTGTCTTTTCTCGACGAGTTTTGGTGATGAGTGATGATGTCCTCAGGTGACCGGTACTCACTTCGTTGACCAGCAAGTGCTATGCACTCAAAATGTTTTGAAAAAACTACAATAACAACAATTAAAGGTTAGGACGTAAGGGAATGGTGGAGGAAATCAAGTTTAAGACCTGAAGTGCTCAGGTTAAAATCGAAAAGTGGGAGGTTTGGTTATGGTTCCTCTTGGATCATCTTTAGATCATCGTTCGATAAAACCAAGCGATAAGCTGACTTTAAGGATTATCTCATCAATATGCGAACAGAAATTTAACTCTCTATCGTATAACATCTTAAGGTTGCGAAGGGATTGACGTTTGGAGACATTAAGCTCTAAACAATTTCTTAGTCACCAAATCGAAACCTATTGAGATCTTCTAGAAGGAGAATATAGTTTTGGGGTGAAGAAATAGTTTTGGAGAACTTAGTGTTGTCGGCGAAGTTGGATAGGGAGCAGTGTTTAATAATCTTCTCAAGATCGTTTATAGTTAAAATGAAGAAGAGGGGACCTAGATGGTTGCCTTGTGGGACACCAGAAATAGCTAAAAACAGGATTGAGACAGCTGACCTGAAACGAACGGTATAATAATGTTTCTCCAGAAAAGAAAATATCAATTTTAACAAAATGGGGTCAAAACTGAGAGAAGAAAATTTAAAAAGGATCAATCGATGACATATTTTATCGAAGGCCTTAGCAAAATCTGCAACAACAATATCGATATCATTGCCATTTTCTAGGGCTGAAAGTGCAAAAGATACGAATTCAACTAAGTTTGTAGTAGATGATCTACCTTTCAGAAATCCATGCCGACTGTGCGATAGCAACTTGCACTAAAAGCTAAGCACTTTGTATAAAATATAGGGTTTTCCAATATGGACTTGACAACTTTGAATTTAATTTGTGAACGCACTCTTTCACTAATAATCAAACTGTCACTGTCAATTTATTCAGTAAACTCAACATTTTCATGGTAAATGGTAAAGTAAACTAACAAGCAACGTCTGCAAATTATAAAAATTTTCTGTAGATATTCGGAGTCGGTGACTGCAACTTTAAGAGCGTTATCTCCAATTTTCGGTCGTAATTCTCGCCCTAGTAAACAGACAGTAACAAGTTTAGTGCAAAAATTTGAGTCTACACATTCGTTGTGTGATGTGTCCGTGTCAGTGAGACAACGGGTTGGTTGAAATGTCGAAAATATCGCTGCCGTTCAGACGTCCGTAGCAAACGATCCAAATCAGTCAATTCCACGGCGTTCTCAAGAATTGGGCATCGCTCAGACCACATTATGGCGTATTTTGCGTAAGGATCTTGGTTTACACCCATACAAGATTAAGCTGACTCAGAAATTGAAGCCGATGGAGCATTTGAAGTGACGTACGCTCTCCGATTGGGTTCTGGAGAAGATGCGCCAAGATGATGAATTTCATCGCAAAATCATCTTCAGTGACAAAGCTCATTTTTGGCTCAATGGGTGAAAACCCACATGTGCTTCATAAATCACCACTTCATCCACAAAAAATAGCTGTTTGGTGCGGTTTGCATGCCGGCGGCGTTATCGGGTCATATTTTTTCGTCGACGATAACGATCGTAACGTTACTGTGAATGGTCAGCGTTATCGCGCCATGATCAACGATTATTTTGGAAGATATGGACTTGGACGACATGTGGTTTCAACAGCATGGTGCCACAAGCCACACAGCACACGCTACAATCGATTTATTGAAAAGTAAGTATGATGACCGTGTTATCTCAACACATGCCCCAGTCGATTGGCCGCCTCGTTCGCGCGATTTAACGCCGCTTGACTGTCTTTTGTGGGGCTACGTTAAGTCATTGGCTTATGCCAACACGCCGACGACGTTGGAAGAGCTCAGAGCCAACATTGAACGCGAAATAGCGGCTGTCTCGGCCGAAATGTGTGGCCGAGTCATTGAAAATTGGGTCCAACGAATCGACCGCTGCAAAAATGCCCGCGGTGACCATATGAACGAAGTCGAGTTCCATTCATAAATGTTTTGATTGCACTTCAATCCAATAATAGAGTTTTTGAAATATTTCAAATGGTTTGCCTTTTATTTAAAAAAAAAGTTGTCAAGTCGTTATTAGAAAACCCTTTACGTTCGAACGTGTTTAGATCAAATTTTGTGTAAAAAATTAAATCAAGTGTTCCAAAACACTTGTAATGTTGACAGTGGCATACGGTGAGTCTGCTTTAAGTAAATTAAATGGTCACAAGTGGTACAAGCTCTTCCGAGGTGGCCGAGAAGATGCCAATGACGAAACTCGCTTTGGACGCCCAATCATATTAACAAAGGATGATAACTTCGAAGTTGTGAGGAAAATTGTTTTGGAAAATCGTCGAATTACCATAAGGGAAGAGCTGAGGATGTTGGCATATCGGTTGGCTCGTGTCATGCAATTTTGTCGGATGTTTTGGGCTTGAGATGTGTGTCAGAGAAGTTTGTTCCGAAACTTCTTAATTTTGATCAGAAGAGCTGTCACATGAGCATCGCTCAGGAGCTTTTGCTTTTGCATTACGATGATACATCTACTCATTCAGCTCTTTGGCCGAAAGCAACACGACAGTCATGTCTCAGCCACCATATTTACCGGATCTGGCCCCATGCCACTGTTTCCAAAACTAAAGAGACCTAGGAAAGGACGGAGATTTGCTACGATTGAGGAAATAAAAACGGTATCGCTGGAAGAGTTCAAGGCTATATCAAAAATTGCTTATGAGAAGTACTTCGAGGTTTTAAAAAAGCCTTGTTACAAGTGTATTATATCTGAAGGAGATTATTTTGAAGGGAACAACATTAATATTGAATGAATAAATGAATATTCTTTTTTAAATATAGTCGTCTTACTTTTTGAACACACCTCGTATGTTCAAAATTGAGCACAAAGTTTTGTCCTAACTATTTAAACCTGTGAGCCAACAGATGGAGTGGATGTTTGTTGTCAATATCTGCCATTTACTGAATTCAATGTAGTTGATCTTTTAAACAAATATCATATAATCCTTGACAATTTTAGTCATTTAGTTGTTTATCACGCAAGAGTACATCTTTATTATTCATTCATTCAATTCATTCAATCTGTGAATTTTTCGGTCAACGGAATTGGTGCAATGGTTGCGTTTTGAAGAAACTCCATATCAGCTACTCGGCCAGCATATACACAAACATCACCACTGTGAGCGAAATTGTTCAAAACTAGCCAGGCCAACAATTCGGCCTCACTATGGCACTTTACGACGAATGTTTAAAGTTGAATTTCATTTTAACGCCTATAAAATCCAAAGTACACAACAATTGAAGCCTTGAAACATCCACGACGTAGCTGATTTGTTAACTGGATGTTGGATCGTCAGGACATTTCTTCATCGAATTTGATCTTTTCGGATGAAGTAAATTTTTGGATGAATCGGTAAGAAATAAATGAAATGAAGATAATTGCCAAGCAGATTACTAGCCATCTAAATCGCTTCAATTTATTGTCTCCAGTACAGTCTGGTTTCCGTGGTCAACACAGCTGCTCAACGGCTATGATAAAAGTGCTTGATGATATCAGAATCGAGTATGATAAGGGATTTCTTACTCTGCTATGCTTGCTTCACTTTTTAAGGCCTTTGATACGGTTAATCATGATATTTTATGTACGAAGTTAAAGCTGTACTTTGAGTTAAGCGATAACTCAGTGCATCTAATTAGGAATTACCTTTCGAACCGTTTTCAAAAGGTTTTTTCTGAACAAAAATTTTCCCGGCCAAAAAATATACTTGCCTAAGGGTTCTATTCTTGGCCCAATCCTTTTCTGTCTTTACACTAACGACCTTCCACATGTACGCAGTAATGCATCTACAGAGTGAGTTTTTTAACTTGAGACATCTTAATTACTTGAAAAGTACGAAATATCGCGAAAAATGTTTCAGACAAAAGTCACAAGGTTCTGAAGGGGACATAAAATGGTGACCACGAGTTTGACCTTGAGCCCCATTTTTAAGGTCAAACGAAGGTCATTTTTCAAATGATAATTCCTGATTTTCATTGCTCAGTCGTATTCCTCAATGGGACACACGACTTTGTCTCAAAGGTCTTATTCATTCAGTGCTAGATACCACTGCACTGGCACACCTAAATCATTAATCGGTTTCCAACGTTGTTAGGGTGTTAGAAGGTCGAGATTTGTTTTGAGGAAGTCATTATTGCCTCGAGTGAAGTTAAAACTCAAAAAAATTTCAGATAGAGGCAAATTGTCCTAAACTTATCTGAGAGTGTATGATGTGCACTCTGCCCTTTTTTCTACTTGAACGGAACTGTACTTCATTTAGAAGTTTGTTATTGGTAACGTTTTCCAGATTAATAATGCAGGCTATTTCAATTCAAGAGAAAATTGAAATGATATTGATTCATGGAGAAAGTGGAATGAACATCGATGGTGCTGTTGCTCTTTACGTTGCCAAACGTTTCCTAGATCAGATACGATCGCGCGCTACCTTTTATCGGGTCATCCAACAATTCACTGGTGAAGGAAGTGTGCAACCAAAGAAAAGGAATCGGTCAGATAGGGTGGCTGTTGAGGACAATTAAATAGCAGTGTTAGCTGCTGTTGCACACGATCCTCACATTAGCACTCGACAAATAAGTCGTGAATCAGGAATTTCTCAAACGACTGTCTGTAAGATATTATTGTACATCGGCATAAATACCATCCTTATCATGTTTCAATGCATCAGGAACTTTCTAGTGAGGATTTTCGCAACCGAGTTTCCTTTTGTCAATGGGCACTTCAGCAAATTGAACGAGACCCCCTTTTCTTTGCCAAAGTGTTATTCTCTGATGAGTCGACTTTCACCAATCACGGTACGGTCAATCGACATAATATGCATTACTGGGCTACCGAAAACCCTTTTTGGTTGCGACAAGTTGAACGCCAGCACCCTTGGAATGTTAATGTTTGGGCAGGAATTATTGGGGATAAATTATTAGGTCCATATTTTATTGAAGGCAACTTGAATGGCGAAAAGTATTCATTGCGGGACCATCTTCCAGTATTACTAAGAAGAACTGCAATTGGAGTTGCGACAAACAATGTGGTTTCAACATGATGGTTGTCCAGCCCATTATTCCCAAGTATTGGACGAGGGGGTCCGAGGCAATAGCCTGCTAGATCAGAAAAAAGCCAACAATACGTGAGGACATGAAAAGATGAATAACTGAAGCTTGTCGGAAGATTACGCCAGAAATAGTTCTCAGTTCTGTTGGTTCATTTAGAGCGCGGACAGACAAGTGTATTGAAGTGAATGGTCACATTTTCGAGCATTTGTTGAAATAGTCTTGGGAAATAAACATCGAAATGGGATGAATTCAATGATTCAATAGTGGTAGGCAAGGGGACCCACTCTAATTAATCACCCCGAAGGAAACAAAATACTGCTACGTCCACGTCGTTGTTTCTGGGTTATGCTAAACGCAGTATGTAAAAACAAATGACAAGCCTACAAGCAATACGACTGAGCAATGAAAATCAGGATTTATCATTTTATGTCCCCTTCAGAACCTTGTGACTTTTGTCTGAAACATTTTGCGCTATATTTTGTACTTTTCGAGTAATTTTGATGTCTCAAGTTGAAAAACTCACCCTGTATACATCCATATGCGGATGATGCACAATCATACATTTCTCGACCAATTGGATTAATTTAAGATCTCGTTGATAGATTTAATTCTGATTTGTCTTCTATAGGGAAATGGCCTCAAAATAATGGTCTAATCATGAATCCGGTAAAAACACAATTAATTATAATTTCTAAAAAGCAGTATGACCCTGGAGAGATACCCTCTATTTATATGAATTCTTATAGGCTTAAATTTTCCAATACAGTTGTAAACCTTGGGTACAAGTTGAATAGATCCCTTTCCGGTATTGATTATGCAAATTTGATCGTAGCGCGTATTTATGTAGGGTTATGTAAGCTTTGGCTGTTTTCCAGTCATACACCTGTGGATACTAGACTCAGATTAATTAAGACTTTGCTTGTGACAATATTTGATTATGCGATAGTTGTATATCCTAAATTAGACTCTTAATCGCATCACAAGTTACTTGTTTGTTTTAATGATATGGTGCGTTATGTCTATGGAATGAGAAGATATGACCATGTCTCTGTCTACCACAAACATGTCCTTGGTTGTTCATTTCAATACTTTTGAGAAATTGGGTGCTGTGTATTCATGCACAAAATAATAAATAATCGTTCGCCACAATATCTATTCGAGAAATTGCAATTTGTCCAGTCACCACGTACATCCAACCTAATAACTCCTTCTTCTAACTTTTTAAACACTTCACGCCCGTTTCTTGTCCACACTGCCAGACTTTGGAACTCTCTACCTGTCTCCATTAAACAAATAATAGGAGCCGAAAAATTTGATGCTGGCCGGCATCATTGGCCCGTACTTTTTTGAAAATGAGGCTGGAAAAATAGTTACAGTGAGTGGAAAATGTTACCGCAACATGTTGACCGGCTATTTCTTTTCCAACATTGAATCAATTAGATCTGGACGATTTCTGGTTTTAACAGGATGGTCGCTTGCACCAGAAGTCATGGTGGTCACATTAACGATGAACTAGTTGCCGCCTTACCCTTCAGTATTTTTTTTTTTTTTTTAAATCAGTCTCGACATTTTTGAATGAGCTCAATTAGGAAAATATTCTTCCTTTCTCCCTATTGTTACTATTGTTCCTATTTGTAACTAGCATATGAAATAGGATCACTGCTTAGAAAATGTGTACACCTTCGAAAGATCACCACTGTCTTCCGGTTACGAAACTGTGTTACATCGAAATTTAATGGTTCTTATAAGACGAGTAAACTGACTCATACTTTTATTATTGACCCACTTTCGTTGCAGTTTTACAATCACTCGAGTATACTTGCATTGGTGTCTCCAAAGTTTATGACTCATACTTGGTATTCCTAATAAACAAAAATAAAATCTTCAATTACGATAGAGAGGTATAAGATATGGCCCCAAAGTGGTGATAACATCACCTCAATAACCATTCGCTGCAAAGGTGATTTCTAGAATGTTTTGAAAGATTTCCCTCTTATCACTCGGAATTCGCTTTATTGCATGAAAATCACTCCACTGAGAATCGCACAATTTTCCCAAATTACTAAGTAATCACATTAATTTGGGACGAAACTGAAATTGCCATTCGAACTCCTATAGAATATTTCCATCTGTTGTCAAAATTATAGACTAGCATTGCTCGTAGACGCGCAATGCCTCTGATTGGACATCGAAAATGAATTTCACAGAAGCTAATCAGCAATTTCGAGTAGGAATAGGGATAGTTAGCTGGAACTACGATTGCCTTATCGATTTACCAATTATTATTTTGCATCATAGCCGCTCCCTGCTCTTATCGATCGGCAGAATTCACAGGTGTAGCCTTTTATCAGTGTGTCACCCTAGACCTGGTATCTGGAAAACCCATTTGGCCATGTCCATTCTGAAGACGAAAACAAACAATTGCCATTTGATATAAATTCAAAGTTGGTGATCAGTTTGAAATTAGTTATCAAGCTGACGTGTGAAGCGTTATTGGTACTTTTGAATATTCTACAGAAATTAATCTCAAACCTATTTGGCAAAATGTTGGCTAGTGGTTGTTTAAGTCTTTTGTGTGTGGTCCTTTTAGCAGCTGTAGTATGTGCTAAAAATGTTCCAGTTAATTCTGTGCACAAGCTCAAGGATATAACAGTTGTAAAGGATATTCGTAACTTTGCTAAGGAGCATCCTGGTATCAGTATCATTCCTATGAACAAGGAACAGGGCAACGCTCGCAGTCAATCGATTCGGTATACCTTAGGTGGTCGTGTTAGCGGTAAGTTCTTATTTTTATAATTCGTTTTGAGTGGATTCTGGGTGAGATGGAAAGCTTTATATTCTTTAGGTGATGATTTGGTGGGCCAAGGATCTGACACCTACAATTATGCTGCTCCAAATGATGTTAGCCTTCAGTTGACCTATCCAGAAAAGGGTACTGGAGCTATTGTTACCTTTGTACAGATTGTTTCTACTCAGAGCAATGACAAGGGCAATGCCTATGTGGTAGCTGGTGGAATTGGACAACGATTCATCTCGATTATTGTTGAGGCTCAGGAAACTGAATATTTCTCTTACACTGCTCAATACTATGGCAGTAAATAGGTATTGTAGATACATGTGAACGGGTTTAATGTGCAATAAAATTTAGAAAATTAGGAAGAGAGAACGTTTTATTTATTTGCTATTTTTTCTTCAATAACTATGTCTAGATTATTCTCAAACAATTTCACGCATTTTGAACCAAAATGTGAAGTGTTTTCTGGTAGATCTAGATCTATTCCACATCTCCATGATAGAACAGATTTACCAGGTGCAGGTTCCAATCTTCCGTGCTATGTCTATTCAGTTCTTTGTCTGCCTGTTTATCTTTGCCACCTGTACCCTACCAATTTTTCAAAACACTTTGATGGCTAAAGATATCTCGGTGTGTATCGCACAAACGTTAGCGATTTGTTACCGTGAGCTTAGATAAGAATCTGTCGAGATCATTAAATCTAGGTACAACTCGCGTTCCAGTTGGCCCCATGGAAGGGTTATTTTTTTGGTTATTACCAAATGAGCTGAGACAAGAGACGACTTTCCTCTACTCAGATCAGGCCTCAACACTCCAAGTCCGTAAGGCAGGAGGTAATCGACTATCCGAAAGTTACTTTAAACAGATTACGCGCTGGAGAGTACTGTCGGAGAACTTCATGTTAGTTTAAAGGACATCGAAACCAGGATCGGATACGAGATCTTATTCTCTTTAAAGAGGAGGTATTTGAAAAAAACAACTTGGAGCTCAGAAAATCCGTTAATGCTTCGCCTAAGTTCAGGACGAGACAGAACTTAGAGGAAGCTGTTCAGAATTTGTACGGTGCCCCCACTAACTTTTGAACTGACGTTTCCACTTGGGGAAATATCTTGAAACTTACCTCTTCCATGCTGGAACTTGAACCAAATCCGTTGACTTTTAAGCAGACCATTTAAGACTAAAATGGAGGAAAACTAGCATCTTTACAGAATGAAGCAAGGAAAATATAATAAGCTACTCCGGATTTCGAAGAGTGGCTTATTAAGACTGTTTGTCGAACCAGTCTGTGAAACCAGAAGGCCAGTCAAAACCAGACAGAAGCTCTCTGTCAATGAAGGCAATTGTCATTGAAGACCTTTGGATGGAAAACAAATTCAACCTTTGGCGAACAGTTAAGTAGCCTCTATATGGCAAATCGGAAAATGTTCACCAACAGCCTCAGACCAATTGGTCCGACTTGTTTCACGGTAAAGTATATATAGAGGACTTCTGAGCTTAGTGCTCAACTGCTAAATTGCGCTTCAAAATCTTGTGAGCAGAATTGAAGGGCCACTCGACAAGATAAAAAACGGACTGGGCATATTCATCGATAACGCAACAAGCGGAAGTAGGCTTTCTGGAAGTACAATGAAGCTTCTACCAAGATATAAGGCATGCCAGTGAGGAGCGTTCTTTTGATCTACACGGCTATGATAAGACAAATTATGTTTGTTATATTTTATGCGTTGGTTGTCTGTTGCTAGTAGTTGCGCAAGTAAATTCTGTCAATAGATGGCTCCAGGAACACGTGCTGGTCGATTGACATATCCAAAACGTCATAAACCAAGCTTAGACATATGGTGAACAAACCGTATTGACAGATAAGTGATTTTGTTTTGGCGTCATATACTTTTGGTTGTGTGAAGTGTTGATTTCGCATTCAGGGGTCCAAAAAAAATTACGGAGATACTGCTCTAAGTGAAACAACGTGCCGTGTTTGGTTCAGTCGTTTCAACGACGGTGATTTCGATGTTGACGAACGTCAGAGTGAAGGAAGACCAAAATCGTTCGAAAACGCTGAATTTGAAGCATTGCTCGATGAGGATCTGTTCTAAATGCAAGAAGAGCTTGCTTCAGCATTAGGAATTACCCGCCAAGCCATTTCCAAGCGATTGCAATTGTTGGGAATGATTTAAAAATGAGGAATTTCATTATGATTTGACGTTGAGCGTCGTTTTTTCTCCTGTGAACAACTGCTTCAGCGGCAAAAAAGGAAGGGTGTTCTTCATCGCATCGTGACGGGTGATAAAAAATGAATTCAATACAGCAACTCAAGGAGAAGAATGTCATGGGGACTGCTCGGTTATGGCTCTACGTCGTCGGCTCAGCCGAATATTCACGCTGCGAAGGTTATGTTGCATATTTGGTGCGACCAGGTCGGTGTTATTTATTATGAACTATTGAAACTGAACGAAACCATTACTGGGGAATGGTATCGACTTCAATTGATGCGATTGAGTCGAACACGAAAAAGTGATTCTACAGCATGACAACGCTCGGCATAACGTTGCCAAGTACATAAAAATCTGTTCTGGTCGATCAGCAGTACCGCTGAATGGAAAAAGTTGTAGCTAGCAATGGGCAATACTTTGAATGATTCCTTTGTAACTATTTTTTTTACAATAAAGTTACATTTGCTACAAAAAAAAACTTGTGATGGATGCACAGCATACATCCAACATACCTCCGATAGTTGTTGGGCTGTATGCTATCTGCTAAGGGACTGAATATTTTACGTGCTGATCCAAAGGTCCTTGTCATTTAATCGGGGATAATAATCCACGCACTTGCTATTTAAGCCTGCATAGGGAGGCTTATGCTGTTTCCGAAGACCACGAATGGAAGGAAAGCAAGCAGTACGTTACGAACTTGATTGTTGCACTGCTGTCCCAATCCAAGTTATAGGATAGTCAGCAGTTCCGGCTGCCTGAAATGGAAAATGAAAAAGTGACATATCATTTTGACATTCCTACTACGGTACTTTCAAAAGTCTACTTTCAGGTGCTATAGCATACGACAAAGACTGATTTCTACTTTTAGGCATCTGGTCATTCTCATGAAGCTATTCTCTTCCACCCAGAGTGTGCGATTCGAGATACATTTGCCAAAACCATAAATCAAAGTGACTTTCCCCTTAGCTAAATGGCAACTGCTGCTTCTTATCATCCACAAAATGCACGCCTACATGCTCCCAATAAATAAAGCGGAAGTCCTCAATTAAGCAAAAAATGTAACAAACAAATAAATTTAGATTAATGGATTAAAGCTAAAACTATGGTAAAACAGAAAGCGAAGAGAAAGAAAAATATTTAATCTATTATCGGGAAAAGAAAATTTACAACTTTCAGTGTTCTGAAACACTTGACTGGAGTGGCAATTAACTGTTTATTGCATGCGAATGTTTGCCCTAAAAACAATGAATACGAGCTCTATTTTTAGCGACATTACGTGTGAGTCTCATGTGCGTTAAACCTGATTATGATTCAATTAAGACTGCCCGAATTCTATATAGGGCCGTTGTAATCGAGTATGTCTTTAATTATGACAGTGTATGGAGGACATTACTTTAGAAAAAAAAAAAAAAAAAAAAAAAAAAATAGGAGATATTGATACTGAAAGCCGAATAGATATTTGTAATTCAATTCAAGTCTGAATGAAGTTTGTGATTGAATCTCTTACAGTTAATGAAATTTTTTTTTAGAGATGCTGGTCAATTGCTGACCATCCAAAGCTGTTATTGGACAAAATAGAATTAACAGTGACAGTAGACTTTAGGTGTGGTACTGTCATGTATCACTTTTCGCAGGAAATCGAATTAAGGCTCATACAACAGGGTTTGACTTGACACATTTATGTGTGTGAGTATTGCGCAGCAAAATTAGCAAAACCATAATGACTGTTGTGTTGTGTTACCCAAATGTATTGTTAACGGTAAGCCAACTTTCAGAATGACAGATTCCTTGCATGAACTTCGTAAATGTATTTCAAGTCAAGGTACTAGTGCTACATAGTGATGGGTGATGTCGTAATGCAATAACCACAGCTCTCGAAGCCCAAGAAGCCTCAGAAAGGGACTTGCACAATCGGCTATGCAAAAACTCTTCTCTCAAATCATTAGCGTCGGCTTAAGATTTACTGCCAACGAGCCTGCAACACGAAAAAAAGGATAGCGATTTTGTGGTATGCACAAAAAAAATTTTAGGAAGCTACATAGACGGCGCATAGGTGAACAATTAGCGGTGGCTCTGGATTACTGTAGAGCACATTTCAATGCCATCCGAGAAGTACGATGGGATGGGTTGGACAACAGGAAGACTGAAAACTGTTACAAATACTTCGGCCACTACTTCAGAGGACTTATAGTTGCAGATTTGCTGTAACGGTAGAGAAAGATGTTACCTTTAAACCCCGGCAACGGTCATGTTGCCCCAACTCAAGCAATAACTTCTTTGAGATTCTGCTATCCCAACTGATCCCTCCAGGTAGCGCTTTTACGTTAGAATCATAAAACCTTATGTTAAAAGGAAAAAAAGGGGATTATTCCGAAACAAAAAACAAATCTTCCCCGAAGACGAAAATCAAAGAAACAAAAATGAAACAACCAGAATTTTTCCACGATATACGAGTAATAGTACGAGGATTTATTAGTTTTGAACTGAGCGGAACATTCGTCGATGAAGTGACCCGCTATTTCCAGAGTCCCGAACAATACGCGGTATGTTACTCGGGTCGCGTGTCTCGCCCTTTCTAAGGCCCAGCGATAGGATTATTATATACAACACCCGTGTCCAGCTATGCCTCTCAATCATTCCATTTTACATATTCACACTAAATTCGTTAGTTTCAGGGTTCACTTCCACTTCCAGTAATAACTGGGAACTCCACTGAGAGAGTTCATGGAAGCTGTGGACCCTAGCTCTGCCGAACTATTTTCCCTAAAACTAGAGTATTGGGATAAATAAAAAAAGTGTAGATGCAATCTAAAAGGGCCATCCTCTGGATTGCCACTCTTAACGAAAGCTTAGTACATTGCCTGTGTAAATTTTTATATTTTTTATCGCTAGCGACTCCGGTGGATCGGCGTTCAGATTTAGGCAGAATGGAGACTTACCAATAGTGTCACTCCTAGAAATAATTTGTTTGTTGTAAGTGAGCTCTTCTGCCCTCTGGTTGCTTTGTCCTCCGGTCATGACTGGTTTTGTAACTGTTTTTTGTTGTTTGGTGGATGTTGTTAGTAGATGCTGTTTGTTGTTGTGTTATTATTTGTTCCCTCATTGGAGGCTGTTTCTTACATGCCTCTGCTGCTCCTTCGTTGCCCCATCGGTCAGGTGCTGGCTTAAAAAGGCGTCATCATTCCTTCAACAAAAGAACCTGACTTTTAAGGCTGGTGAGTCGTTGGCGTGTGCCCGATTATACTGCCTACTGTCTACCAGCACACCACTGTTGCTCACTCGTTGGGGTATTGCTAAAAAAGAGATCGTTTTATCTTCACCCATCGATCGATTGGCTCGGTACTAGCTCTCTGGCTAGCTGCATCCACATCAGTTGGGAAATGTGGTGCTCGTTAAGCCTCATTTTACTTGACTTTTGTTCGGGTGTAGGCTCCAGGGATCATCTTGCCCCATCTTTCATCACCGTGTTGGGGTGTCTTGCTTGTAAAGGCCGTCTGTTTCCACCCATCGGCGACTTTCAGACGACCTATCTGATGCAGTCCGTTGCGAGTCTTCTGTCAAACCTATGGGCTCCGACAACGGTGGTCCTGGTGAACTTCCTGTCACACCTCTGGGGCTTCTGGTTCGTCGTGAGGCTCCATTCTTTTCTTAGGGTTTCTCCGACCGAAACTTCTCGTTCTCCTCTGCGGAGAAAATCGCCTGTAAAACCTATGTGGGTTGCTTTCCTAGGTCTGGGGTTGGTGGACCATTGGCTGATGAGAGCATGGCTGCCCTCCACCTCCACCGGAGCTAAGTGTTCCCACTCAAAGAAGGGAGGGTCCGAAAGGACTTCACAAGAGAAAGAGAGTCAAGTTTGTTGCAGAAAAATTTACCGCAACAAAGATAAGAATACTTAAGCTTTCGGCACACTCAATACGACAATATCAAACTGATATGTGCTCAGGATCCGAAGAATCAAAAAATGTAACTGGCACAACCTTCGAGGATCGGCTTTTCCTTAGCATTTTTTTAATGCCTTTACAAATAGCATTAAGTATTGACGATCATTGGGATCGACACAAAGAAGCTCTCAAAAATGCCGCAACTAATGTTTTGAGTTCCAGCCGACCATTGGCTCGAAACGCAATGTTTGATAAAATATCAAAAATAATAAATCCAAGGTGATTCGCTGTCATAGGACTTTCTTAAAATTGTAGTTAAGAAAATTATGTAAAACTGGGAAGTTACGTCAGTCATACAATCATCTAAAAGTCTGTGCATCGATATCTGTGCCAGAACACAGCGAACTGTAACTGTTGCACTTGTAAGTATTAATAAAAGAAGCGGTTTGATCACGAATAGAGGGAAACCAAGCACGAACATGCAGTCGATAAGGGAAGACGGCCAACTTCGATTTATCAATACACAGTTATACCTTTGAGGTATAGGGTTTTCCAATACGGACTTGACAACTTTGAATTTAATTTGTGAACGCACTCTTTCACTAATCATTAAACTGTCACTGTCAATTTATTCAGTAAACTCAATGGTGAAGTACACTAACGACCAACGTCTCCAAATTGTAAAAATTTTCTACACATATTCGGAGTCGCAAAATCATCTTCAGTGACGAAGCTCATTTTTAGCTCAATGGGTTCGTCAATAAAGCAAAATATGCGTTATTGGTCGGGTGAAAACCCACATGTGCTTCATGAATCACCCACTTCATCCGCAAAAAATAACTGTTTGGTTTGCATGAAGCCGGCGTTATTGGCTTATATTTTTTCGTCGACGATAACGATCGTCACGTTACTGTGAATGGTCAGCGTTATCGCGCCATGATCACCGATTATTTTTGGGCCGATTTGGAAGATATGGACTTGGATGACATGTGGTTTCAACAGGATGGTGCCACAAGCCACACAGCACACGCTACAATCGATTTATTGAAGAGTAAGTATGGTTAGCGTGTTATCTCAAGACATGGGCCAGTCGATTGGCCGCCTCGTTCGTGCGATTTAACGCCGCTTGACTATTTTATGTGGGGCTGTGGAGCTCAGAGCCAACATTGAACGCGAAATAGCCGCCGTTTCGGCCGAAATGTGTAGCCGAGTCGTTAAAAATTGGGTCCAACGAATCGACCGCTGAAAACGTGCCCGCGGTGGCCATATGAACGAAGTCAAGTTCCATTCACAAATGTTTTGATTGTACTTCAAGCCAATAATAAAGTTTTTGAAATATCTCAAATGGTTTGACTTTTATTTAAAAAAAAAAGTTGTCAAGTCGTTATTAGAAAACCCTATATTCAAAGATTTTATTTAACTCGGCTGCCATATTATCTCCCATAACGACTCCTTATCGAAACCAAAAGTTGCACTTGCCGATCTCTGTCGCTGATCGCTGAGTTAGTAACTCTATGGCGCAAAAACACAAACGTATGTGTTGTTTTTCAGCCGTGTTGTTTTTGGCCTATCCACATAGACTTTACTTTTCAAAAAACCCCAAAGAAAGTAATCTAATAGTGTTAAACCACATCATGTAGGAGGCCAGTTAATGTCATCATTACGTGAAATTAATTGACCAAAATAGCTCAAGGTGAGAAGGAAGAAGCTAAAGCAATTAGCTAAGCAAGAGAGAGTGAGGGAGAGTGAAAGAGAGTTGAGAGAGAACAGCTTCGCTTCTTTGGCGTCATCCGAATCGGAAGATGAAGACGAAGAATTGGAGTATATAGATAGTAGCATCAAAATGCTACAACAAAGAGTCCTAGACATAAAAGAATATCAAATGGTAAGAAGGAAGAGGGAAAAGCAGAAACTACTCCAACAGCAAACGCAACTGGCTCAAAAACAGGCCTAACAACAAAATCAAAAAAATACATTAACACAAGTTCTACAACAACACCAACAAAAACTTAAGAACCACCAGTAACAACAACAAGAGCAGCCACAACAACGGCAGCAGCAAAAACAGCAGCAGCCACAATAAGACCACCAGCAGCAGAAACAACAACGGCAGCAAACAAAACAACAGCAGCAGAAACAACAGCAGCAACAAAAGCAACAACAGCAGCAGAAACAGCAACAGCACCAAAAACAACACCAGCCGAAACCACACCAGCAGCAGGAACAACAACAACAACAGCAGCAGCAGAAGAAGACGGAGAAGGTGCCTCCTATCAACACCTATAAATTAGAGGTAAACGCCACCAAGGACCTATGTAAGTTGGTCATTGGTAATAACTTTAATATTAAGAGGTTGGGAACGATCGCCATGCCATCCACTATAATACAGTGGAGGGCTACGCGAAAGTAAAAGAGCTCCTTAAGGAATCGACGACGGAGCACTACTCATTTACACCGAAGTGTAAAAAGCGGCAATCGATGGTGCTGAAGGGGTTGGAACCGTCTTCTGATCCTGAGCAGATCCTGGCTCTGCTCAAAGAGCAGGAGTGCAAAGGGCTCAAGTTTGTGGGGGTAAAGCTATTTACCACAGCGAGAGCAGGGCGGAGAAAAGGAGTCTGCCGTTTTTCCTGATGCAGCTCAGTCCCGAAAGCCGCCTGGATAGTCTAAGGAGTATCAATGTCCTAGACTACCAGGTAGTTCGCTGAGAAAAGTTAAAGAGGAGCGAAGGTGTTATACAATGCGTTCGCTGCCAGAGGTTCGGGCACGCCAAATGCAGCCTCGATGTGTGAAGTGCTCAAAGAACCACAGTTCCGAGGAGTGTGCTCTAGGTAGGGACGGAGCATCCGATAGGACACAGCTCTCTTGTATGTAATGTGGGAACGTGGGACACACCGCAAACTATCGGGGTTGTCCTAAGTTCGCTGACATCAAAAAAGCAAAATTGGCTCGGCAGCAGAAGGTGGAATTCAAGCGTTCACCTGTTAAGTTTCAAACAGGTCAGGTCATGTAAGGGGGCTACGGTACAGCAAGCGACTGTTGCTTCTCCGGCGCTAATGCCGAGAACAACAAGAGCTACACCTAACATGCTGGCCATCTTGCTTGCAATCCAAGGGCAGATGGCTCAGCTGCAATAGCAGGTACAAGAACAGGCCAAACGGGTGGACCAGATCTGCCGGGCCTAACGCAACACATATCGTAATGGGCACGCACATGGTGGAGCAAACTTTGAAGGTCCTTACGGTGGATGTTAATTCACTGATTAGATTCGAACACAGACCCGCGATGTGTCGATTATATTGTTATAAGAAGAAACCGGCCCAGATCCAAACGTGGAGGTGGTGTCGTGATCTTCATTAAACAAGATATAAAATTTCACAGAGTGTACAAGAGAGTGTTGCGCAGGTTCCGGGTGTTGGAGGCAGTCGTCATGTACATCCCGCTCCGCAGTTTATGTTTATGCACCTGAGGCTTCACAATCTACTTTATTTATTACAGAGCTTGACACGCTTTTTAATCTTCTGAGGCTGGTATCGGGGGAGAATTATTTTATAATCGGCGGAGATTTCAACGCTAAACACAGAGATTGGGGAAATAATTTGCCAAATACCATAGGAAACCTACTATTCGATTGGTGGGGTCAGCACGATGTCATGAACAGACTCGGTCTTAAAGCGACGGAGAGACCGTCGTTTCCTAGAGGCGGTTCTTATTTGGATCTACTGCTATACGACTGACAGGTACGAATTTACAAACTATCTGCGCACATTCGCGTATTACAGCGACCATTGCGGTTTAAGCACAGAAATTACAGTTCCCAACGAAATTGCGGAATTGGAGGAGTTTGTCCAAATATATTCTTACAACTACAGTAAGACTCGATGGACAAATGAGGCCGCTGACGATGGTCACTTCTTTGTAATCGAGGATCCACAGGAGAATGTTGAAGCCATAGGGGCGACTTTCCAGGAAATATACAAGGCCACTGATATTATCGGCCCTAATTATGACCTGGACAATCGCGTCTTGGTGCACGACTTCTACATTCGAAATGAAGTAGAGAACTGGCGATCCGAGAGCTCTGGTTTCACCCGGTTCAGCGATGAAAATATGGCAAATAATGTCATTACCAGAGAGGGTGACCTACCCCCGTTCATTTCGAAGAAAGAGCTCCGTGAGATCTTTGACACAATCAGGGTTAAGAAATCAGTGGGGAACGATGGTATTCCGAACATCGTGCTTCGACATCTTCCTCTAGAAGCGGTGGACATTTACACCAACCTGTTTAATAATGCAATGAATAATGGAAAACGGCGGTGGTTAAACCTATCTCCAAAAAGGGAAAGGATATATCCAATCCGGCGAATCTCCGGTCGATAAGTCTCCTTCCGAATATCAGTAAGGTATTTGAAAAGGTAATCAATAGAGCTCTATCTAGGTGGGTTGAGGACAAACATATAGTTAGGGATAATCAATTCGGTTTTAAGGCGGGACTTGATATCTCACATGCCGCGTCTAAACTGGTGTCCGATATCCAATGGAATAAAGGCAAAAACCAATGTACTGGTGCCTGCCTTGTTGACTTAGAGAAGGCCTTCGACACCGTGTGGTTAGAGGGTCTTTTCTATAAGTTGAATAAGCTGGGGATCAGTAAACCACTCTTGTACATTCTTTACAATATGCTAACCAACAGACAGTTCATCGTGAAAAATGGTGATGTGACTTCTGTTGGAATATTTCAAATTAAAAATGGTCTTCAGCAGGGCGCGGTCAGTTCGCCGATCCTATTCAACATTAATACAAGCGACTTGATAGGTTCACTTCCCCATACTATTGCGTATGCAGATGATTTGATAGCGTACAGAACAGGTCCAAGAATCGAGGTTATTAATACTCTCGTGCAGCGTGACTTCGATAAGATAAGACGATTTTGCGATGACTGGAAGTTGAAAATCAACTTTCAAAAATCGGAAACCATTCTCTTTAGGACGCCGTTGTCTAGAGCCTCTAGGGATACCAGAAAAAAGTGGCGAAAGTTCTCGATCATTGGACAACACGGACAGCCTCTTGCCTGTTGAAAAGTAGCCAACTCGATGCTAGGGTAAAGGTAATCTGCTACATGGCCCGTATCAGGTCCATGTTGGTATTTGGATGTCCCGTGTGGTTCAATGTACGAGCAAGCTTAATGGAGAAGATTCGGTTGTTTGAGAGGGCTTGCCTTCGCATGTACAGAACACCAGAGTCGGGGTACAAAAAATTTTATCCTAATGAGGTCCTTTACAACATGGCGAACCTAATACGAGTGGACAACTTCATAATTAAACTAACTCGAGGGCACATTGCAAGAGCAATGACCTCGGCGAATAACCTGATATCTGGGGCTTACTACCCCAATTAGCTTAACCACGAGAGTGTGCGCTATGACGGCTTCGTTCCGCCAGAAGCATTCCTCTACCTAGATCAGATAGGGTTGATCCAGGATAGAGCAGCGATCCCGTTAATCTTCCATGTCGCTCGGACAGCTGGTGACAGGCGACTCAACTACAATAGAGACGTCGCACACAGCAGTGTGGATCGTCTCAGGTTCAGTAGGGTGATGGGAAACCGCGATAAGAGGGATGTCGTTCTGCAGCACCAGCATCTCTGGTGGTTAAATGATGGAAAAGATGGTTCGTCGACGTTTCCGTCAATTAGGAACCAGCCTCACTAATAAGGCAGAGCTGACCAGTCTATTTGCACTGTAAATAGCGATGGCCAGCTTACATAGGCTTAGGTTAGACTTTAAGAAATATATACATAAATTGGTATATACAAAGATATATACTAATTTATGTATATTATTGTGCATAATGTATAGGTGTGTGTATGTGTGTATTGTGTATGTAGGTAAGGTAGTTTATTTTAAGTTAGATATTAAGTTTTTATAAAAATTTAAAAATAATGTCCATATGCTAAGTTTTTTGTTAACAGCTTTAAGTATAGAAAATAAATATTATAAAATAAAATAAATTGTAAATTTAAAAATAAAAAAATTGTAAATATAAAAAAATTGTAAAGTCGAAAGACATAGACATAAGAATTTAAAGTAGCTTAGAGTGCCTGTGTGTCGCCAGTAAGTTAGTATAAGATTATTAAGTAATTTTAAGCTAGCATTTAAGCATTTTTTGTTAGCATGTAAGAGTTAATGATTAAGAAAATAAAATGCATATAAAACTGAAAAAAAAACTGAATTAGCATGAAAGATCGCTTTAAAAGTGCTGTCCGTATAAGAGCAGAGCTGAGTGAATTTCATCAAGTTGATCTTAGCGCCGAAACCATACGCCGACGGCTAGGGGAGATAGGTTTATATGGAAGATGACCAGCGAAAAAGCCTCTCCTAACCACAAAAATGAAAAAAGCTCGCTTGACGTGGGCAAAAAAGTACGAAGATTGGCGATGTGTGATATGGTCCGATGAAAGTAAATTTAATTTGTTGTGTGCCGACAATTTGCCATACGTACGACGGTCAGAAGTGAAAGGTTCAAGGACGAGTGCATAGTCAAAACAGTGAAGTTTCCTGAAAGCCAGATGGTTTGGGGATGTTTTTCTTTTTACGTTTTGGGCCCTTTGCATTTTGTTAACGGAACTATGAACGCTCAAAAGTATCGAGAAGTAGTAAGGGAGTTTTTGGTACCAGCAATTGAACAGCATCATTCGTATACTGACAAGTGCATTTTTCAATATGATCCTGTACCTTACAACTAGAGTCTTTCAATAATTTTCAGCTCCAGACAACGTTTGATGACCTCGGAATTACCACACTAGACTGCCCAGCTAATTCGCCCGATTTAAACCCAATCGAACACTTGTGGCATGTAATGAAACGTAAGGTGGCTGAACATAAACCAGACATTAAAAAAAAAAGCTAAATGAAGCTCTGGAACATGTATGGAATACTGAAATTTCAAGGGATATTACTGAACTTCTAGTAAACTCGATGCCGTCTGAATAAAAGCGGTTATAATAGCTAAAGGAGGAGCAACTCCGTATTGATAATTTTTTGGTAAAAATGGCATATCTAAACATCTTATATACACATATTTTAAAAAAATAAGAACATTGACTGGTTTTTCTTTCTTTGTTAATATCTTTTTTCAAACATTCAATAAACAGATGGAAATTAGATAGAAATACTTATAAACTACTGCGAAGTACTCAACAAAAAAAAATTTTTCAATCATTTTGATATGGTGCGCTTTTTATGACCGCAAGTGTATATGTAATAGACATTTTATAAATGTTTAAATTTTACATTAGATACATAAAGTTATTAAATCAAAATTGGTGTCTGTGTTTGCTTGCTACCAGCATACAACTTCAGTTAAGCTTCTATTGAGCACTTAAAACTAATTAAAATTAAAACATACTACTGAGACGAAGTACATCTAAACGTATTTCCTTCCCCGTCATCTGCTTACTGAAAAAAAAAAAAAACGTCAGATTGTTATGTACTATGAGTTAAGATTATGTCTATCCTCTAAGATTGCCAGGCGTTGCCCTGTCGTAAACTGTAAGGTTTTTTTTTGGTTCTGATCTCAGATGGGCCTCAGACGCGTTATTCAAAAGATTGAATGGGGAATGGTAATAGACGTCATTTATACTCTCGCTAATATTTGAATCGAAAACGGCTTTCACTAGACGGTTAGAATGCAAACAATTGAATTTGGTACAGCATTAAGGGTGATCAATTTGTTGCTTTATATAGATAGATAGATTTTTTATTTTCGTTATTAATATTACAAAGGTTTGCCACCACACAATTTACAATACAGTGACATAATATGACATCCAAATTACTCGAAAAATACGCGATATCGCAAAAAATGTTTCAGACAAAAGTCACAAGGTTCTGAAGGGGATATAAGATGGTGGCCACGAGGTCACTTTTCGTTTTTCAAATGATAATTCCTGATTTTCATTGCTCAGTCGTATTCCTTAATGGGGCACACGACTTTGTCTCAAAGGTCTTATTCATTCAGTGCTAGATACTACTGCACTGGCATGCCTAAAACATTAATCGGTTTCCAACGTTGTTAGGGTGTTAGAAGGTCGAGATTTGTTTTGAGGAAGTCATTATTGCCTCTATTGAAGTTAAAACTCAAAAAAATTTCAGATAGAGGCAAATTGTCCTAAACTTATCTGAGAGTGTATGATGTGCACTCTGCCCTTATTTTCTACTTGAACGGAACTGTACTTCATTTAGAAGTTAGATATTTGTTTTGAGGAACTGATTATTATTAGAAACGTTTTCCAGATTAATAATGCAGGCTATTTCAATTCAAGAGAAAATTGAAATGATATTGATTCATGGAGAAAGTGGAGGGAACATGGTGCTGTTGCTCTTTACACCCAACGTTTTCTAGACCAGATACGATCGCGCGCTACCTTTTATCGGGTCATCCAACAATTCACTGGTGAAGGAAGTGTGCAACCAAAGAAAAGGAATCGGTCGGATAGGGTTTCTGTTGAGGACAATTAAATAGCAGTGTTAGCTGCTGTTGCACACGATCCTCACATTAGCACTCGACAAATAAGTCGTGAATCAGGAATTTCTCAAACGACTGTCTGTAAGATATTATTGTACATCGGCATAAATACCATCCTTACTATGTTTCAATGCATCAGGAACTTTCTAAGGAGGATTTTCGCAACCGGGTTTCGTTTTGTCAATGGACACTTCAGTAAATTGAACGAGACCCCCTTTTCTTCGCAAAGGTGTTATTCTCTGATGAGTCGACTTTCACATATCACGGTACGGTCAATCGACATAATATGCATTACTGGGCTACCGAAAACCCTTTTTGGTTGCGACAAGTTGAACGCCAGCACCCTTGGAATGTTAATGTTTGGGCGGGAATTATTGGGGATAAATTAACAAGTCCATATTTTATTGAAGGCAACTTGAATGGCGAAAAGTATGCAAACTTCTTGTGGGACCATCTTCCAGTATTACTAAGAAGAACTGCCATTGGAGTTGCGACAAACAATGTGGTTTCAACATGATGGTTGTCCAGCCCATTAACATATTCCCAAGTAGCCCGGGGCAATGGCCTGCTAGATCACCTGATCTTACGTCACTTGATTTCTTCTTGTGGGGCTACTTAAAAAGTGAGGCTTACAGAAAAAAGCCAACAACACTTGAGGACATGAAAAGACGAATAACTGAAGCTTGTCGGAATATTACGCCAGAAATAGTTCTCAGTTATGTTGGTTCATTTAGAGCGCGGATAGACAAGTGTATTGAAGTGAATGGTGACATTTTCGAGCATTTGTTGAAATAGTCTCGGGAAATAAATGTCGAAATGGGATGAATTCAATGATTCAACAGTGGTAGGCAAGGGGACCCACTCTAATTAATCACCCCGAAGGAAACAAAATACTGCTACGTCCACGTCGTTGTTTCTGGGTTATGCTAAACGCAGTATGTAAAAACAAATGACAAGCCTACGAGCAATACGATTGAGCAATGAAAATCAGGAATTATCATTTGAAAAATCAAAAGTGACCTTCGTTTGACCTTGAAAATGGGTCTCAAGGTCGCACATGTTTATTACATATTTTACATATACTATGAGGCGCCCACGCTTTACCTTGATTGTAAACTTCAATACAGAAGTAGGCAAAATACAAGCGGATCACAGTGTTTTTTATTAATTTTCGCTGATCTTTGAAAATATATTCTCCACAAATGTAACAAAATTTATCAGAGTCGTTAACACAACTTCTTAGCTTACAGAAGCTTGAAACTGCGAGGCGTCAGCGCTGATATGCAATGGGATAACGGATAACGGACCCAAGAAGTGTGAAGTTAATGCATACTGCAACTGTCTCGCCGCACTGAAGGTATCGGTTCCAATTAGCGAGCAAGACAATCTTTATATGTGCTGGTAGAAAGTAAACTAGACAGGATAAAAACACTAATGGATATTACAGTACGAACTCCCTTAACGAAACCCCCGATTCGCTGAATTAGGACCAGGAAAACACGTAACACTTAGGGCTTCTGAATACCCACAAATCGAAAAGGCTTTATATAGGGTGAGGTTTGATTTTCAACAGGCTTTTTTCGACAGATCACGCGTGACTCCTATCAAACTGCTTTGTCATTGTTACATTTGGCAAGTCATCATGAAAAAACTCATACCACAACAGCGTCTCCAAATAGTTCAGCTGTATTACGAAAATCAGCGTTCTCTGAGAAATGTTTTTCGTGCTATTCGAGGAACATACAGTGAGCATAATCGACCTACCGAAACCACTATTGCCAATATCATTCGCAAATTTGAGTCCCAGTGTAGCTGAGAATGTATGCGAAGACCGTGACGAATCGATTCGTCGTCAATCTCAGCAGCTTGGCTTGGCGTATTCGACAACTTCGAGTATTTTACGTGAGGATCTTGGCCTAAACGCGTACAGAATTCAACTTGTGCAAGAATTGAAGCCAGGCGACTTGAATTTGCGTCATATTTTCAGTGAATGGGCTCCGGAAAAACTCAATGTAACATCCATTAAAAACAACGGTATGGTGTGGTTTATGGGCTGGTGGAATCATTGGTCCATATTTCTTCAAAAATGAGGCAAATCAGAATGTTACTGTCAATGGTAACCGTTATTGCGTTACATAAACGGACTATGTGCTTCTTGAAATTCAAGCACATGGTCTCGGTGAGCTCTGGTTTCAACAAGACGGCGCTATAAGCCATACAGTGCGTGAAACGATGGACTTGTTGAGAAATCATTTTATTGAGCACTTAATTTCACATTTTGCTGCAGTAAATTGGCCACCTAGATCGTGCGATATCACACCTTTGGACTATTTCCTCTGGAGAAATAGGTCTTCAGGAATAAGCCAACTACGATTGACGCTTTGGATACCAGTCGATATGCTCGAAAGAGTCGCCCAAAATTTGACCTTCCGAATAGACCGCCTTAGACGTAGTCATGGACAACATTTACATAATATCATTTCTAAGAATTAAATGTCATTAATTGTTCTTTTTACCGAATTTTAAGTTCACGTTAAAATGTATGTGTTTTATTTTAAATTATAAATCAAACCTAAGGATGAATCACCCTATATTACCATAAGAGAATTTACTGAGGATGTTGGCATATCGACCGGCTCATGTCATGCAATTTTTTCGGAAGTTTTGGCCATGAGAAGTGTATCAGCGAAGTTTGTTCCGAATCATCAGGTGCTCTTGAACGACGGCAATAATGATCCTGACAACAATTTGATAGGGGCCTGATTATCCGAGAAGATGCGGATGTCCCTTGTAGGACATTTTTAATTGATAAAATTTTCGGTAAAGTTATTTGGAAAGCGGAAGGAAAGGCTTGGGCTATGCTGCACCAATCCCGCTATTAGTTTTGGATTCATCTATATAGATGTGGAGTGACTAATCACCTCCATCCGAGGCTTGCTTTTGCGTCTAAATTAACTATACTTAAGCTGAAATCATGGTTTATATGTATATAAACGATTTCGAATCGAAATCCGGAAACCAACGTAAGATTGTTATCCGAAAGGTATGCACCCTTCACTTTTAAAACTGCCACAGCTTAACTTTTTCTTATTTCTCATGAGCACTGATAAGTAGGTTTTTCCAAAACCACATAAAACGTCAAGTACAAATCCCAAATTTTCTAAAATTTGACGTCTTTCCCAATTTAAAATCAGCTGTTTGTCTTATTATACAATAAATCAAAGCTCGGCGTTCAACTTTTTCGAAAAAAAAAATCGCTAATTGTCATAAATCTCATTTTCTTTTCGGTCTGAAACATTTGTGTTTACGAGTACCCCTATAGATTTCTCTAGAACGGACCATGCCTATGAATGCCGCCGATTTATGAAGTCCTTCTAAGACTTTTATGATGTTTTCTCCACTTATGGTCTATAATTGGTGTTCATGACGCAAATGCCAGCACTCCCACAAACGGGACCATAAATAAAGAACATTTTCAAAAAATCAAAAGAGTTTCGTATTTACTCGACTTTTAATTGACATTTGATCGATTTATAACTTTCGTTTGAATTTAAATTGTTTTATTCCACTATTGGGGTATTTTGAGTTAGATAAGGTTTGTCATGCCCTGGCGATTGGTCGGCTTATTCGGCGTTAAGACGCTGCCTGATTGGTATAAGTGTTAAAAATTTATAACGTTAATAATAAATAATAGTTTAAAGCATTAGAAAATCATAAAAAAGTTCAACTTGATCTATTTTAAAATATGACTAGTGGTGAAAAAGATTTCGGGTTTTAGGTGTACACATGGGAGTATCTAGGTTAAACAATAGCACGTACACCAACATTAAAGATTTCTTAATGATGACTCATTTTTCTCGCTGCTGAATTCCGAAACTCATAAAAATAGCTAGAAATGCTTACAAACTTAAATACAGTCAGTACTTAATGGGACATGAAGTATCTATAGGGTGATTCATCGTGAGGTTTGATTTTCAACAGGCTTTTTTGAGAGATCAAACTACTTTGTCATTTTTGTTCAGTATCGTTTGGCAAGTCATAATATAAAGATTCACACCACAATAGCGTCTCCAAATTGTTCAGCTGTATTACGAAAATCAGCGTTCTGTGAGAAATGTTTTTCGTAATCGACCTACTGAAACCAATATTGCTATTATACCATTGGCAAATTTGAATCCCAGTTTACATTAGTGGATGATACTCGACCGATTAGACCACATCCAGGACGTAGTGAAAAGACTATAGCAGCTGTAGCTGAGAGTCTACGCGAAGACCATGACGAATCGATTCGTCGCTGTTCTCAGCAGCTTGACTTGGCGTATTTTACGTGAGGATCTCGACCTAAAAGCTTACAAAATTCAATTTGTGCAAGAATTGAAGCCAGGCGACCTGAATTTGCGTCATATTTTCAGTGAATGTGCTCTGGAAAAACTCAAAGAAAGTCCGGTGTTTTATTGTGAAATTTTGTTCAGTGATGAAGCTCATTTCTGGCTCAATGGATACGTTAGTAAACAAAATTACCGTATTTGGGATGATGAGCAACCCGAAGAGTACCAAGAGCTACCATTACATCCATTAAAGAGAACACTATGGTGTGGTTTATGAGCTGGTGGAATCATTGGGCCATATTTCTTCAAAAATGAGGCAAATCAGAATGTTACCGTCAATGGTAACCGTTATCGCGCCATGTTAACGGACTATGTGCTTTCTGAAATTAAAGCACATCGTCTGAGTGAGCTTTGATTTCAACAAGACGGCACTACGAGCCATACAGCGCGTGAAACAATGGACTTGTTGAGAATTCAGTTTGGTGAGCACTTAATTTAAAGTTTTGCTACGGTAAATTGGCCCGCCTAGATCGTGCGATATCACAGCTTTGGACTATTTTCTCTGGGGATATGTAAAGTCTCAGGTCTTTAGGAATGAGCCAGCTACGATTGACGCTTTGGAAACCAACATTACTCGTGTTATCCGCGAAATACCAGTTGCTATGCTCGAACCAGTAGCCCAAAATTGGAGCTTCCGAATGGACCACCTCAGACGTAGTCGTGGCCAACATTTACATGATATCATTTTCAAATTATAAATCAAACCTTACTATGCCAAAGTTCCAGAAGCTTTAGAGACCCGAGCCGAGAGTCGAGCTGAAAATGGTACATTTTTTCGCTCCCAGCTTGCCTTCTTTATATGCACCTTAAACATATTCCCCTACTATTTTACGTGATAACTGTTCTCTATCATTTTCCTTGTAAGGAAAGACTTACGCTTCAGAACATGCACCTTTTCGATATCTATGCTGTTGAAAAAACCAATCCGATCTACGACGTAAAGGGCCAGGAGCTGTTTCCTCCTTCTTACAATGTTTTCCGGGATGACGATCTTTCTTTCCCCAAGGTTGATGATCTTGCCTGCGTCGAACTGGCCATTCAAATAAGCAGACAGAGTTTTGTAGGTGAACACACTCAGAGAATTTATCGAAGAATTGTAGCTTTAACCTTCCGTAAATCCAGTTGAATAATTAAATAACCAAAGTTGTAATCTATTGCAGCTCATGTAATGTTCTACATCACTTAAAATGTGAAAATCTGCAGCAAAGTGATTGTGATTTTATGAAAAAAAAGAAATATACCGCATATCTGTGTATCATGTATAAAGCGCAGGCGCAACTCTCTGTGCTTTCTACCAGCTAACTTTCATAATGTGGTCTCTTCAGATGATAGTAGCAACAATGTAATCTCATAACCATCAGCTGTTGTTGAGGAGGTTATTCTGCTTCGCTTTTGCATACCACCAGCATCGCCAACAACAGTCAACGTAGAAGTAAACAGTACCTCTCCCGCAGTCATCACACTAGATGTGCTTTACAAAGAAATCATTGCTCATTGAAGCTCATGAACTTCAAAGGTTTCACGCTCATTAGCACTCTACAAGACGAAAAAGAAATGCTCTTGAGAAAGGTGAATACTTTACAACACTGCAGCAAAAGCCCTTAATCAAGTGGATTGATATTGTTGGCATACCAACTGTCGACAAGCATAATGCATTGAATAGTGCGGTAAAGCTACTAGCAGAAGGTGTGGACAAAAGTATTACTCATGATGACATCAAATCCAGCTATACTGGAACAATAGCTACAAAGAAGCAAACACAAAACGTAAACAATAAACCTGGATCAACATCTCCGCCAGCGAGAACGATGAACATCATATGGTATACCCATTATTCGTCATCAGTTATGACTCGCTCTTTAAGCGATGGTCATGCCATGGTTTTTCTGATCGAAATTAAGAAGTTTCGGAACACACGTCTCATGCCCAAAACATCCGAAAAAAATTGCATGACAAGAGCCGACCGATATGCCAACATCCTCCGCATCCTCCTATGCCAATTATGGTAATTCGACGATTTTTCAAAACAATTTTCTTCACAGCTTTGACCTTATCACCGATGTCGATGTGCTTGGGCGTTCAGAGCGAGGTTCGTCATTGGCATCTTCTCGGTCATCTTGGAAGAGTTTCTACCACTTTTTTTTTACTTAGATTGACTCACCGTATGATACTGTCAACATTCCAAGTGTTTTAGAGCGCTTGATTCCATTTTTTACACAGAATTTGAAGAAAATCCTTTGATCTTTTTTTTATAATAATTGTAAATCGCCGAGCACACCAAAATACGTCTAACCTTTCTATCTGTCAAAAACAAAACTTGTAACTGTGAACATATGTTCGGGACATGTTTATATTGCATGTAGCGCCGTCTTGTAGGAACCACAGCTTGGATATGTCGATTCTGTCGAGATCTGACCACAGGAAGTTAATTCACTTAACTCTATACCTGAGACCATTGATGGTAACAGTGTTTCCTTCCTCATAATGTCCGAATCCAAATAAGGTCCGATGGTGTCACCATGCCATAAATCGCACAAAACAGTCAATCTTTGTAGATACATTGATGCTTAGCCAAATAGTTGTGGATTGTGTTTGCACCAATAACGGAAATTTTACTTGTTGATATTACCGCTGAGCCATAAATGAGCCTCGTCCGAAAAGATGATTTTTTGGCCAAAATCTGTATTTCCGGCCAACATTTTCAGCATCCAATTAGCGAACTCACGGTGCTATTTATGGTCATTCCGCTTCAATTCGTGCGTCGGCACAATCTTATATGGATGTAGGCCCAAATCCAATCGCAAAATAAGCCGGGTTTACTCTGTCGATACTCAATTTAGCTGATCGGCATCGAATCGACATTTCTGGGTTTTCTTCGATACTGGCCGCTACGGGGGCTATGTTTTTTAATTTCGCACCAATCTCTGTGCGGTTTGTCGCTTAAGATCCAAAGAAGTGTGATTATGCTCAAACTTTTTTACGGTGCGAGAATTGCCTGTACACTGAAGCAATGATGACGACCGACCTCACGACGAAATTCATTTTACGTATCTGCTACGGTATGCCGATAATATTTTTTAATTATTTCCGCACGTTCGACAAGCGTATAACGATGCATGATGGAATGGCAAACTTTACTGAATATTTTGACAGCTGGATGTCATTGGTAACTTTGACAGCTGCTGAAACATAATAATCGGAAAGACTGTCATAGCTATCTGGTCACCCTCAATCAAAGAGGTTTGTCTCTGCGGCATGAGGTCTTTCTCCAACACACCTGTCTCCGCTCTAGAGTGACGAGTCTCCTTACGCTTGATATTTACATCATGGGATGCACTTTCAAAACTACCTTCCGTTTAAAAAGAAATGGTCTTTGGTACAACTTCCACTGGAGCTTTGATGACCTTGTCTTAAGACTCTGGTCTTTTGGACAAACCATCTGATGCAATGACACCAGAACTCCTGCTGGGAGAAAAAAGAAAGAAATTGACTTTTTCTGTGTCCAAGACTTGTTTCGGACAGAATCTGACTCAGCAAAGGAATGAAGTTGCGTCTCTACGTATGGGTCCAAAACCGATCTAGAATGCGGCGCTGGTGTCTTTCTGGGGGACGACAACGTTAGATTTCACTCCTTGTTAGAAAAACTTGCGTCTGTCTTCTAGCGGAGATATACGCCATCCTGATGACAAATTGTGAAGAATCGCTAGAAGTATCGAAGCATTTGCATTTAAAGCGACAGCCAAGTAGCGCTTAGAGTCTTACTGAACCCACTTACGACTTCAAAGCTAGCTCAAGAATGCAAGACATCACTGAACGTAGTCGAATACTTAATTCATTGAGTCTTGTCTTGGTTCCAGGTAACAATAGAATCACAAGAAATGGTCGCTGATGAACTTGCCATGCAAAGTTCAGAGAGGAGAATTTCAGGACCTGAACCCAAGTTGGGTCTGCCTGTGTCGTCAGTTTAGCCTTTGCTTGGCAATTTGGTTTTATATATTACGATTATAACTGCAGATGCCATGACTCTTCAGCTTTCCATCAGAATAAAGGAATGCTTCCCGACGTCTCTAATAGGTCTGCTGTCGATCATTGGGAGACACTGCAGGCTGCATACTGGCTTCGTGACGAGACCTAAGCTTTTGGTAAGATCTTAAATGTGATGGGCATACGTGATTCAATATCCTGCATTGCTTGCTGTGAAAGTGATGACGACAGTGCTGGTACTGTAGGCAATCCGGTTCTTTTGGAAAGACTAAAACATTCTATTAAAAGGAGTAGAGTGGAATAGTTTTTTGTCTGTTAAGGGATTCACTATCGACAAAAAGTTCTGGCGATTTGTTTCAATAGCAAACAGTCAACATAAAATCTCCTAAAAATATTTTTTCGTTGTTATGTCATCTGAAATAATCATAGACGTGCAACTACGAGTACAAGGTTTCCATTATAAGCGACCCAATTTGTTCTATAAACAAAAAGACATGCAATTTTATTTTAAATTGAAATTGACACCATTACGATGGCCGTTTGATGAATACCCGGATCAGAAATGACAACGTAACTTTTTTTTGGTTTTGACAATTTATTTTTCAATATAATCTCCTTTTCCTACTGCAGCGGTGCTGCAACTTTTTTAACCGACTTTTGACCTGCTTAATACATTTCCGCGGCGGTGGTGACTTCCTCGTTCGACCCGTACGTCTTTCCGGGGAGTGATCTTTTAAGGTTTAACAACAAAAAAAGTCGCAGGCAGCCAAAACAAGCGAATACGGAAGATGGGGGAGTAATCCGTTGAGCCACACCTCCGCTTCTCCGGTGCGTTATCGTGGTGGAAGAGTCCTTTTTTCTTTGCCAAATGTGGTCGTTTTTTCTTCAAATCGGCTTTGAATCAGCCCAATAAATCGACGTAGTATGCTCCGTCATCAGTATGCTAAGGTCATCACCTTTCTGGCCGAAGGCACGGTCTTCACCTTCTTTGGAGCACGTTCACCCGGTAAAACCCATTGTTTCGGTTGTTTTTTGGTCTCCGATGTGTACCAATGAATCCATGTCTCGTCGACGGTCACAAAACGATGTAAAAACTTCTACGGATTTCGATGAAACAGGGCAAAACACGTTTTTGAAGTAGTCTCACAACTGCGCTTGTTCTTCGGTGTGAGCAAACGCGGCATCCATCGTGGGGACAGCTATATTATGCTAACGCGTTCAGTTGGAATGCCTGCTATATCAGCCAAATCGCGAATTTTCACTCGGCGGTGCGCAAATACGAGAACATGGATTTTATCCACGATTTCCTTGCGGACTAAAAGAGGTTATACTAAATGATGGTATACTAATTTTGACTCAATAACTCCATCTATCTTTCAATCCGGGTACTCATCAAACAGCGATAGTAGTTAAGAAATGCGACATCATTCAAATATCCTCCACAGAACCGCTGGCATGAGTGGATACGCTAGACCCAAATTTTCTACTACTCTTCCATTAATCGTCAATAGAAGACAGTCACCGAAAGTTCGACAAACGCCATGGTCATTTAGGCTTACATTTGGTTCAATACGATTTTGTACGGTCGAGTAGCTAAGTTTTTACGTCACAGGAACGTTCGGGAGATGCCCAGCTCTTGAGAACGTGGCGGAATCGATTGATTGCGGCCTTAAATAATCCGACTATCGTAGAGCTGCAATATTCTCTTCAATTTTAGCGAATCGTTTTCTCACTGGCATGGCAATACTATAGAGTGGATAAGTCGTTTCAATTGCTTGCTTATCGGTTGGAAAATAATGACCGAAGATTGGAGTTAACGTGACGTAGTCATAGCAGGCCAACCGAAACATGATTAATTTAATTGGCTGTTTGTATCGGTGTGCTAACTGCTTTAAAGTTATTTAGCCTAAATCCTTTGGCATTGTGTCACGCATACTTTGTTTTCCTACTCTACTACAAAGACATCCTTTTTTTTACTGTGGGGGTAAAATTATCTGCAACGATTTCAACGCCGTTGTGAAATTTTTATTAATTTAACTGAAAATGCAATGAATCTGGTTCCGACTCAAGTGCAAACAGAGCTTTGGAAAGTCAAATTGACATTTGTTAACGAAAAGTGTTTCGTAAAATGTAAACATATACGAGCATATGGTATTGAATTGTTATATCGGTTTCCAGAGAATAAACTCTTCCCGTTAAAAGCCCTAAATTTGGCGTTCACCGAATAGATAAGGCAACAAAGCCTTTATTTTTATTTTTTTACGCAATCTTCCTATCAACTATTTGCCGCCGCACGTGGTGCCAAGATAAGATTAGGAAGAATCGTCTGCCGTCAAAAATACAATAGATTTGTCGCCATAGTCAAATCCGCGGCTAATAATTATATTGCAAATCGCTGCCTACAACAAAACTCATGTTTTATCGAAAGGAAGTAAGGAAAAGTTCGCAGTCAGAACTCCAAATTTCTTCAAAGCAGTCTGAGAGTGATTCCAGGGGTGATGTCGACAGAACAATAATGAAAGGATCTATATTAGTTGAAAGAAAGGAAAGCATTAGCTTACAAGAGCTATTGCTGCAACAGGTTAAGTCCGCATCAATAACTTTAGCAGTCGCCGTCACTTACGATTATGCTCAAATTGTTTCAGCCATAGCCAATGCACCAACTTTGGTGCAACTACCTATGCTACGAATTCCTTGGGGAATTCAAATATAATGTCAAATGCCAGTATCACTGCCATCTATGCCAGCGCCGGATCGACATAAGGTATCCAGAATACGTGGCGTTCGCCTGCGTCCATGCCACTGCAGCCATCACAGAGCAGGCATACATGTTATATGACGACAACGCCAATTGGCTCATCGTGTGCCCAGGACTACCGACGTTTTTATTGTACCACCACTGATTCGAAACCAACCGTATGTTTCTCTGTCGTTCCTATCATCACCAAATCCACCAAGTCATTCCGGTATATTTGAAAATGTACGAGCGCTACAAGACTTACTAGAGTTTACTGGTAGGCCAGAAGTATAACCAATGTTAGCCGTTGAATTTTGCGAATCATCAACGATGTGAGAATGGGCTCAACGTGGTCTCAGCATTCAACCGTATCCTAGTGTGAAGCTTATTGCAGAATAGGTGACTTAGATCGCCCGACTAGTGAGTTTGGTCACAACTCAACAAGAGCTAAAACTAAGGAAAAGGAATGTTCTTCATGTTACGGAACAGGACTCACTAACTGTCAAGGTCTGTAACAAATGTCGCCACTGTACGTAAATGAAGACAACACGTACTAGCTGAATGAAGTGTCTATATCATTGGACATTGCAAGAACATGGGACTTCGTGAAGAAAGGGAAGGGAAATCGTGCAGATCTCGGAAGTTATTAGAAGTTGATGCTGACCCAAGAGCTTTGTTTCGCGTATTACCAGGAAGAATTTTTGACAATGACGGTGTGGTCAGGACATATGCGCTTATCAACGAGGGCTCCTCCGTGACCATCCTGAGTGGTAAAGCACCTACGACAGATATAGTAGAACGTGACAAGGACTTAAGGTTGCAGTGGTTCGGTAAGCAGACAAAATGCGAAAAATCCTTTGTTGAACGATGTTGAATTAAGTGCACTAAAGGTGCGCAAATAATCAACGAAATGAAAGATGGTTTCACCATTTGGATTCCCTCCATCTGTGGCAGGAAACTGCAAATTCTCATTGGACTAGATAACAGCTCACTGGGTGTACCTATCCGTACTCTCGAATCAGAAGAATTTGAACCGATCGTGGCAGCTACAATATGGGGAGGAGAAGGCTATGGAGTCTAGTGAACAAGATGGCAAGGGATGCGGATTACGCTAGTATATGAAAAAATATCATCAGCAGCTATGTCGCAAGGGGGTACGCTAGCAAGCTTACGGCAGATGAGGTGAATGTGAAGACGTCACGAATCTGGTATCTTCCTTATTTTTAAGTGAATAGCCCTAAGAAACCATCCAAGGTTGCCTTAATCTTTGATGCTGCAGCGGAGGTGGAAGGTTTTAGCGACATGATGATCTTAAGCCGCTAACGACGATCTTGTTCAATTTTCTGCTGATAACCGTGTCTATGTCCGGTAACATTCGTAAAATGTTTCGCCAGGTCTATATTCAACCTTGAGTTTGGGACTTGACAATTGACAAAGAACAACCAATCGATGCATATGTGATGGATACATTGACCTTTTGAGCCAGCTGTTTACCATACTCAGTTAACTTCGTAAAAAATCTCAATTTTCGGAGATCCTCGATAGTTCATCCCAGGGCTTCCAAAGCTTTAATCGATCACCAGTATTTCGATGATTATGTTGACAGCTTTTCGGATATCAGCGAATCTATCGAAGTTACGAACAGCGTTATTAATATTCATATGGATGGTGGTTTCGAGTTGTAAAATTTTATGTCGAACTCGGCGGAAGACTGAGAAACATATCGGACTTCAAAGGAAATAGTCAGCAAGAGAGAATAGTGGACATGAACATCGAACAGCCCAGATCAAGGCGAAGAGGAAGCAGGACTTTCCATTTAAATTCAGATTTCCTGGAGTAAGCCGGGACATCACAGAAGGTCCTACCAAATGCGAATTTGTAGGCGTGTCTGTATTTGAACTATTTATATGGTGCTATTGCGAATTTCACTATTCATTTCAAGTTAGTGTGAAAGAGGGAACTATTCTAGGTGTCACAATCTCTGTTTGTTGGTGGTGCACACTTTCATTGATATCAGTGAAGAGGCCATTAGCGTGGTATCGTTTATGCAGATTGAGTCCGCCAATAGTGTTCGTGTTTCATTCATCTGTGCTCCCAAAAAAATTGACGTCAATTTCATGCCTGCAGTTATCCGTTGTCGGTCTTAGGATTAGACTCTGCAGCTCTAGAGTAATTCGAAGACAGTGCTCAGCTGTCTTCGTTCGGAGCCTAATCGTCACAAGCAATTTATGCTTTAGAAATGCTGAAATTCTGGAGAACAGCCATATCAACCAATGCCGCTGGGTCGTTTCAAATCTAAATACGACGGATGAAGCCATAAGAGCAAAGTATCCTCCCAAGTTTGAAACCACAAGTAAATGGATAGATAATCCTGCGTTACTCGGATGATATTAATTCCCAGTCAAGTATCGATGAACTGCTCCTAAGGCTATTTCTACATAGCGCCATAGTAAGTATCTCACTAATTGGTGTTCTAAGGTTTTGAAGTTTTCGAAGAACTGTTACGTGGATGCTCCTTTTGTCGACTCCTGCCAAAAAAAGCGTACAGAAAAGGGCGGGTTGTCAGCCATGGAACTCGATATAGCCGAAAAGATGCTATGCCGTCAAGCGCAAAACGATGAATTTGCTAGTGAATTGCTCAGCTGTCCCAAAATGTGCCAATGGGAACAGATATACAGATATGCAAGTTTACTCCGTATGAGGATGATGTCGGTATACTATGAGTTTCTGGGCGTATACAATTTCCGCCAGACGGCCAATCTTCTTGCCGAAAAGACATCATCTAATGAAGCCTATCATCAAACACTTCCATTGTCACCTTCGTCATCAGAATACCGATACCATTGTCAACGAGGTGAGCGAGAAATGACTGCTACTTCTGTCGGGTTCGCTATGTCCAGCCTTTGCCGCCTTTATCAGTTCTTATCTCTTTCAGTTATACCGGCTTGGACTATTTTGGACCGATCTACATCACTGCTGGACGTCGGTAAGAGAATAATTGGATTGCGCTCTTACATATTTGTGAGCCGTGCACTTAAAAATCACGGCGGAGCTCATTGGCAACTCTGTAAACCGGCACGCTGTGCCGGTTTAACAATAACATTACATTCGTCGGTGCAAAAGAGGAGCTATCAGCTGCTCGTATATTTGACGAGAATGCGATTAAGGCGCAATTGTCATCGAGGGGCATCGAATGGTTGTTCAATTGCTTGCTAAATTCACATGCCGGAGATTGCTGGGATAGACCCGTTTAGTCCATGAACAGAGTCCGCTCACGAACGAGATAGCTCCGAGAATGGATACCTTTCAGAGTGCTCTCACTCCCACTGACGCATCTGCCTGTATTTGCTGAAGATGTGAAGCCTTTTATTCGTGTTATATGCACCAAACGATACTTAAACTCCAGGACTAGAGAATGTAAGAGCGTTGTGTCTATGCAATCAGTTAGAAGGATCGCTTCTGGAGAGGTGGGTCATTGAGTAATTACCTGTCCTTACCAGAAGAAGTACAAGTAGCTATTGTTAGAGACCTCCAGCACCTCAACGTGAATAAATCATTTGGGTCTCAAACTATAGCTCGTTACCGTGATACTTGCAGCGTTGTAAAAGCCATGGAGGTGGTCATAAAAAAACAGCAACATCCACAGAAATGGTTCAGAATGTGAATACTCGAATTGAGCGAAATCCGTGTCAAAGTGGAAGAAAAATGGCACGTGAGCTCAACATATCGTTGGAACGGATGCAAAACCTACTGAAAAATGAGCTTGGGCTCAATCCATTGAAGTTCCAAAAAGCACACGATCCTACACCGCAACAGAAAAAAGTTTGAGTCGAAAGAGCGAAGGAGTTGGTACGCTTTCACAAAAGTGGTGAGTTGCCGAATTTGGTTTTTTCCGATGAGTCGCCATTTGTTATCGAGCAATATGTCAACAAACAAAATGACCAAGTTTACTTGCCAGAGAGTCCTTCGAAAATTTACATCTTCGGACGGCCACCAGAAAGCCGGCAGCACCGATGGTGATGGTTTGGGACGACATAACAGCCGATGGTCGCTTTCCGCTCGTATTTTTGGACCGCGGCGTCAAAATTAATGCGATCGTATACCGTGAAACTGTCTTAAAGGCAATATTGAAGCCTGGTTAAAAAATAATGTTCCACACTTCATTTCTCGACACAATGGAGTGTCAATTCTCCGGATGCAAATCCGTTGGATTTCTCTGTCTGGGGTATTTTGAAAGCGAAGGTTGGAACTAAAAAATACCAAAAGTTGGATTACCTCAAACAAGCACTTCGCCGGGAATGGGCCAAAATACCGCAGAGCCACTTGCGTGCAGCATGGGATGCTTTCTTCGGCCGTCAAAGGTGGACATAATGAAAACTGCTGATACAGTTTGAAAATTGATGTATTTTCCAACTTTTTTTGCCTTTACACAATAAAATTTATCAAAAAATAAAAAAAATTATAGCATTTTAAAAAGTTGCAGTTCGAGTCAGGCAGGGTGTATATACTGAATTGTAATATCTGCTTCCAGAGAATAAACGCTACGCTCACTGACTAGATAAGACAACAGCCGTACTTATGGCATAGTTGAAAGATTTTGTTGAGGAGCCCATAAAAAGCTTTTTCGGTAGGATCGTCTTCTTCCTCTGTGGCATGTAAGTGTACCATATGTCAAGCTGGGGTTGACATCTCCAAACTTAGAAAGAGAATCAAAGGATATAGAGACTGTGCCACTAAAAGATAAGCAAAACAATTGTTTGTTCCAATAGATTCCAGAATCTATTATGCCCGTGCCTGCTAACTGTCCTGCTATAATCAGTCAGCTATCTTTCTTAAAATCAGGAAATCTCCACAGATCCGAGGGGAGCCATTGGACCCACAGCCAGCTTATGTTCGCTTCAAATGAAAACCATTTTTTGAAAACCATTCATCTAATCGAATAAGTTCTTATTTAAGACTAAGTGCAATTTCGTTGAAGCACACTTTACTATAAATTGACAAAACCTTTTAACAATCTGATTACGAGTGTTTACCATGTTAAAGATTACATTTATTCAACCGGAAAGGTAGATTACAACTTAAGAATGCAAAGTACTTGGGACTCCGCTGTCAATGTTATCAGTTCCTTGAAGGTCTTGCCTAATATAATGCCTTTTATTGGAGATTCTACGTAGCAATGACGACATGACTTAACTACGTTAGATACTATTTGGGGGCACTCTGACGCAGTTTTTTTTTTTTCAAATTCTTTCAGTCAGGTTTTATTAATGAATATTCCATGATGAAACCCTTGGTTCTTAATCTGCAATTCTACATCAAACGCGTGTGATTAATTATCGAAAATCGAATTAATCTCTATATTCGCTCAGCTAACGCCCAAATCCAGATACTCTGGCTATAATCTATTTTGATATTTAATTTCACAATCTGTCAACGTACCTCTATCAAATTAATTTGCTTTCATAGTCATAGCCCCTAAAAATAAACAATCTAATGGCACGATCTTGAGATTTTCCAAGATATGCCAGTACGTCCACTGATACGGATATTACATTCTTTAAAAACAAAAATCCATATACTAAATGTTATCGATACTTCGAGAGCTTTTACGAAATCGAACTGCGGACTACAGGCCAATTATCAAACTATCGATTAAAGCTAAAGTAAGAGTCGATATAGAATTGCAAGAACTGCCTCCCAAATTGTATCTAAAACTTTGGTTGGTCAAATCGAAATGGAAGGCGACAGATATAGAAAGTTTGGTATTTGGATTTGGGTATCGAAAATCTTATCGCTTATCGCAAAAAAAGCTTTATATTTTGCAAAACTTGCTCGCAACAATTGATCGCAACAGACGATATCTTTCGAGTATAAATGTCAAGTTGTTCGCAAATACCCATATTGGACATTTGCGAGGTTAGCAATCATTAGCACTTGACATCGCGTCGAATACGGAATAACTTTTATCGTCGATTATTGTCACAAGCAGATAGTACTCTTAGGCATTGCATTAATTCGAATTTAGATTAAAACATTCGGTCATTTGAAAATGGCATGGCTTGTGAGTGCTACGTGTACATTTTACGTTATTTTATTTCTCGGACTTGCAGTTGTGGCAAATTGCGTTGACCTGAATTACACGGATATAACAGTTGTGACAGATGAGACGAGATATCAAACATTAAATCCGGATACAAAATTTAGTCCGTTCGATAAGATACGCCACGTGAAAGGAAATATATATTTCTCCAGGGGAAAACGCATTACTGGTAAGTAGAAATAGCTGGAAATTCCATTTAAAATTGACGAGTTACGGTGGTTGTGTGTTGGTTAAATTACGACGAAATGCGACATTTTAAAGTCTGTGAACATGAACATCAAAATGAAACTAGTGTGTCGCTTTATTTTGAAGCAGGGAAGCGTATTTACCACAAAGAGAGGCATTAAATTGTCCCTAACAAATTTGTATCTTTTAACAAATTCGGGACGAAATCGAAATTCGCATTCAAATTTCAAAGTTTTCCATAATTAGAGGATTAATTCTAAGAATGAGATAAACACCTCCGGTCTGTGATTCATATTTCCGATCTATTCCAAATGAACTTTATAAATTTCCTAAGAGCACTTAGATTTACGACACATAAATAAGATAATAGATACTTATCTGGAATACTCAGTGTCAGATGTCAATTGGATTGTAAAGAAATAAAACATTTCAATGATCTGTTTCAATTCTAAAGCGTCAAGTGATTAATTAATACAATTCGAATTGTACGAGTAATTTGGAAATGAAGTTTTCTGTCGCAGTTACTTGGCTGGAGTTACAAATTTCGTGAATTGTGTTAGGGTTACTTCATAATGTGAGAACACTTTCTCCGTCAATTGGTGTACTTGCAAGCCAAAGTTTGCTCTTAAAGGCAGACAACGTATTGGTCATTTTATTATTAAACTTTGAGCAATTTCAGAGCTGTAGATATACTAGTGTACTCATATATAAATAATAAATAGGGTGTCAACAACGCCTGCGCGACATCTGCAACGCGTTTGACATCTCTCCAACTCATTCCTCCCCGATTGTTCTTCGTTGTGTATGTCTCGGGCGCTCCGCTGTTCTGCATACCTGAATAAGAGGATGATTCCATTGCATGTCTTTGCGTCGTAGGGTGTGTCCAATCAATTGCCACTTTCTTTTTAATATAGTAGTGTCTATTGGTTCTTGGCCCGTTCTCTGACAAAGCTGTACATTAGAGATATGATTGCTGCATCCCGATTTTGCTGCATACATCCAGTTCGGTGCCACCACGGTTAGCCGAGACCATACCTGCTAACTTAAGAAAGTTGTCAAGTTTCTCGGCAGGACAAGAACGCCGATGTTAAGTTGAGCGCGGTTGTTGGAATTTCTAAGGACTTTTATTTTGGCTGTGTTTACTTTGAGCCCCACTTTGTTTGCCTCATCTTCCAGATTGTGGGTCATAAAACGAAGGTCTGGTTTCCGATGTGAAATTAGGCAAACATCATCAGCGTATTCAAGTGAGATGTCATTTTCCATCGAATTCCACAGTTGCCTTGCGTCAATGCTGCATGGAGTACATCGTTGATAACTACCAAAAACAATAGTGGTGACAGTATACACCCCTCACGTACTCCACTTTGAGCTTCAAAATCCTCAGATATCTTACCATTATGCAAAATGAGATACTTAGTCACCTACGAAAGCCCAACCATATAGCATCTCGAAGTCGTAAACAGTAAATGAAGCGGAGACCTGTACTTAAGGCATTGCTCTATAATGATCCGTAAGGTGTTTATGTGGTCGATTCAGGAGGATCCAGCGCGAAAGCCTACCTTTTCAACGACGAGAGTTGAATCTAAATTTTGACTACGGTTGGAAGAACGCATATACTTTTCCAGTTTCCACACTCCCATCAAGTTTCCCTTTTTTGGTAGTTTGATGAATATCCCTCTTTTCCACTCCTGCGGAAATTCTTCACTATCACACGCCTTACATAAGAAGGGCTGTAGCAGATCAGTCGATGTACAATATTTGGCGCCGCTTGGTATAGTTCGGCAGGGATGCCATCAATACCCACTGCCTTGGTTTTCTTTAGGGACCTGATTGATGCCATTATTTCGGTTTTACTGTGAGGCCTGAGGCGAATTCGGGAATTTGTTGCCTCGGAGACGATCTTCCGGTGGTTTAAGACCGTAGCAAAATGATCTCTCTATCTAGTGAGTTGTTTCTTATCCAAAATCAGTAGATTCCGACCACCACTGCAGTACTCGGTGATTTTGTAGACAGCGCTACTGTCGCACCTGTGTCGATGTAGGTTCTGACGCCTGTCACGTCTCACACTACGCTACACTTCCTTCTTCAACACATGATATTAGACTTCTAGCTCGGTTCTCTCTACTGCTGAGGCGGCTGCAATTCGAGCTTTGATTGCTGTACGCTCAACGATCCATTTTCAGGTTTAACCGTCTATGTCGTTTGCAAATACACTTTTCCCAGCATTCCAGTGGCTGTCCAATCTATTCTGCGTTGTGATGCTGATTGCTTCTGCTTCTAATGCAAGGTGGTCTGTCAAGGCGCACTTGCGTCTTTTGTTTTGAGCAAGTTTGAGCGGTTGCTGTTTTCGACTGCAGTACGAAGGCGTATATGAGCTAACATGAAATGGTGATCGCGTTCTTGTCTAATGTCTGCTCCGTGTGAATTTCTAAAGTGCCAACTGAACGCAATGCGATCTATCTTGTTGGATGTTCGCAGCCTGTGAATTTAGACCTAGCTGATCTTATGGTAGGTGTTATGTTTAAACAGCGTACCTCCAATGACTAGGCGATTGGTATTGCAGAAGTCTACAAGCCGCTCACCGTTGTCATTCCGTTTTCCAGGGCCTTGAGCTCCCATCACGTGTTAAGCATAGTGTTGTCGCTACCTAACAACATCACCACTACGATGTCCCCATTAGGAATTTTATTGATTGATCTAGCCGTCAATATCCGGTCACCCTAAGGTTTGCAGGATATAAGGCTTCTACGTGTAGCTGGAGTTAGCATCAATCCTATTCTAGACCTCCGAACACTTCCAGCTGTTATTCCCCAGCAACTAAAAATCTTATCTCACTCAGTCTCAGGATGTCGATATGTATCATATTGTATGACCTAGCGTTTTGGAACCTGGAGGAACCTGGCGTTATGAGGCTCTTCCTGGATTGAATTGAGGAGGGTCGATAGCCAAAAGTCGTCAACAAATTATCCATCTGTTATCTTTTTTACGGTTATGGCTCGCTGAGCTATAGAACAACCGACACATATCCTGTTTTGTGGAGAAGAAAATGCGCCGTTCGTCCTAATTCACAATTTCCGAAGAAATTCCCAGACGGCACCATGAGGAGATGGGAGTAGGGCTTACTAACAGAGCTGTTATATTTAGTGGACCAACATCCACCGAGAGATGCTTCTCCTACGAGGTCTTTGTTAACCACTCGCCATCAGTTAGGTCTAGCACAAACGGTCAGAGAGAAGCGTCACCAAAAGAAAGTAAAATTTAAAGGGCGAATATCTGTTTTAGAGTTTAGCACGTAGTCTTCAGTGCGTAAATAATCCTATATCTCATGAAATTAGTTAAGAAGCTGAAGCTGATAAATGAACTCGTACGTACAAAATTTCTGCGTTGCTATCCGTGAAGGAGGTATTGACTATTTCTTTCGGTTTTCTCCCTCACGATTTCGGTCAATTTCCTGGTTTATTTTGCAATATGAAGTTGTAGGTAGTAAGTAGGTAGTGCTATTGTACATTTCTTCCAGATCAATTTCGCCATATTTTTGTAGAAATAATCAGAGATCATGGACTGGTAACGTTGGTCATAGACTGTTATTTTTGAAAATATAGCGAGCAATGATGCCTTAAGCGTAAAGACCAGACCAAACAACGTATATGTAACTGTAATTGAGTCTCATGACTTGCTTTAGAACGGGCAATTTTGATTGTTCGCAAACCCAATGAACCAAACGTGAGTCTCGTCACTGAACATGATATTTCGATGAAAATATTGACCGACTTCAAGATAGTTCAGAGCCAAATTTAAGTTCCAACTTTAGCTGGATGTTTTACGGGTTTAAGGCGAGATCTTTTGGTAGTTTCTTCTGGAAGATCTATCGGATTTGTCATGACGAATACTCGTAAAAGATACATCACAACTTTTAATGACATGCGTTTCATACTGAATTATTGCGGACTACTTTTAACTTTCTTAATTATGTATTGTAGATGGCGCTACAGTTGTGGACCTCAGCTCCAACAGTAAGATTGTTGAGGTTTCCTTTTACTTTTGTGCAGCAACTAAGATTAGATCTTTCTGTATTGTGAAGTCCTTCTTGTTAGAAATTGAGAACTATTCGAGCCGGAGTGTTAACATTCCTACGCTTTTCATGTTCCAGTTATTTTATGCGGCTGATACGAAATTTTACTAACAAGGTCAATATTGTTCTATAGCTCGTTCTTTAGCTCGCATAGTTCGATGCTTTCTTTCTCAAAACAAATCGAACCGAATTCACTCGAAGAATCTTGAGGTTAAAATGCCGTCTGCCTTCGATGAAATCCATGCCTCTGCTCAATAAAACTCAACTGGGATGATTAAGACCTTATAAGCACTTTTCTAAATGTTTCTTGCCAGGTCAAGGAAATAACGATGAATGGGATACATTTCCTAACAACTTCCACTATCAACAAACTGTCTGTTGTAACGTTTTGTCCGATTCTTTTTCACTGCTTCTATTTCAATATTTGCAAATATATTAGTGATAACTTGCTGCGGCCTGCGAAGTATATCAATACAGGCTTTTGGAAAATGTCGCCTTTTTTCTTCAGAAGAAGTCATATCATATCATATCTCTCACCAGCTGCCTTTAGTGCTGTACTCCAAGTTAGTTGCGCTGCTCTTCAACTTGCGAGTGCCACCTCAGATTCGGTTGTCCTTTGCTTTGCCGTTTTTCGAAGACTCTTTGGGCTCTTTGAGTTCTGCTCGAGTCTTCTTTGCTTGATACGTTCGTTTTAAATTTGCATTAAGCTTTCGGTTCATCATTGATTTCTTTTTATGCTTGGAGACCTTTATATTTGTCAATCGTTCGCTGTTAATAGAACAAGAAGGTCTAGTCGTTCTATGCAAAACCGCTTCGTAGGCAAATGATTTTGAAAGTTATGCTTCCGTACACAACAGGATATTCGATTGAAACTCAACTCATTAGTTATGGCATTTCTGACAGATTCTTGACATCAATACCACTTTTCGAGAGATTGATGGATGCGATTACCCCGACGTTAAGTCTTTTTAGAATAGTTGGTCGTCGCTGTGGTGAGTGAGATATTCGTACCTGTACCTCAACTTGGTAGTGGTCCGAGTTTATTGTGATTATCCGGAAGATTCGGACTTCCTTAATACTGGAGAAGTGCCCTGGGCCGGCCATAGAGTGATCAATCTGGTAAACAGTTGATTGATAGAGAATCTCCAAAATCCTCTTGCACATACTGAGATGTAGGAAAGGCATACTAACCACTATCAGTCTGAATTCGTTGTAGGTTGGTGTGTCTTGCAGCACTTACTCTATAACAAGACTGCCAAAGATGTACTCCCTTCCTAGATTTACTCTATATTGGCCCAGGACAATTCAAGCGGCTGACGAGTTTTGTCCAGAAGCTTGTAAAAGTTGTCTTTGATGTTGTGGCCTTTCTCATTGGCGAGCCTTACACGCTATATTAGGGTGATGTTACTAAATGCCAAATTGGTGCAAGTCGTTCACATATCGATTACTCAAATTTCTTGCTTGACCCTGGTTTTAACGACAAATCTACATCCAAATAAGCGCCGCATTTGTTGTCGTTAGCAATATTCGTAGTATATATCGCATTTTTTCTTCGTTCTATTGAACAACGTGGATGTCGGTTAGATCCTTTAGACAACAGTTTAGGACTTCCGGCAATTGTTCGGGGCAGAATTGTTTGAGTCCAAACCGTTCATTTCATCATCAACTTAGATCCGCCCTCAATCGAAGGGTTTGCTTGCATCGCGACAAAATAGTTTTTACGTGGTCGGACAGTTAAGTCTACGAAAACGGCCAGATGTTTCTGTCTTTGTTTGAAGCAACTAAAATTCTCTCCAAAGATTAGAACCTATAAGTTTTTCAATAGTAAAAGGGCTTCTTTGAGTCCAAAAACTTTTTATTTCAACATTTTAGTTTTGTGGAAGTATCTAATAAATTCTTTCGAAAATCGTTCGCAATTTTCGTGAATAAGTCGAGAGCAATTGAAAACAGAAGACCACCACTGTTACAGAGATCATAACAAGATAAATGTCGAAGATTGCTTTCAAACGAAGATAGGTCACAGTTTTGGGAAAAGGTTGATCCCTCATTTTAGTGAAAAGGCTAGACTGAGCGAAGTAGAAGGTCGTAATGTATCCAGATATTCCTGAATAAACCAGTTCCTTTAATTTAGGTCGAAGGCATTTTGGTTCCTACATAGAATGTTTTGGAAAATATATTTTCATGTGGTGCATGTGGGCGAGCTCGTTGAGCTTAAAAAGATCGCTGCCTCGCCTGTAAGCCTACGTCATGTACTAAAGAAAGTTATATCTTAAAGACGCAGCTGCCAACTTTTCCGAAGTCTTTTGCAAAATCGCAAATAATTAGGAACAATAATGGTATTAGAGATGATTGATGTTTGGTATAAGAAACCAGGTTAGCTATTTCTTCGGAGACTAAGATCATGTATTTGTAACGTATGAGGTGTTCAAATCCGGTTGGTCTTTGACCAAAATTTTCTATGCGGATCGAATCGTACAGAGAGCCCTGAAGAGCGTTACTCAAGATTAAAAAGAGTAACAGCCACAGTAATGGAAGGTATCGTGCAAAATTCCGGTGGTTATTCGAACTATTGGGTAGCCCAGAAAGATTACAACAAAACTCAACAAGGGACAATCATTTGATTTTTCGTATATAAATCTACGAATTAACGGTCGCATCGATTGAACAATTTGAATGATTCCTGTGCCAATGAGTAGAAGCAGTCCAATGCAGATCCAAACCCAAAAGTTGAACGGTTTTGATAGACATTTCAACGGCTCCACTCATCGGATACCTAGTATGACGTATGACGTATGACGTATGACCTATGACGTATGATTAATTACTGGGATATGATCCAGCGCATTTCGTCGAAAATACTGAAGTTCCCCGTAGTAAAATCAGCTCTGCCATTAAATAACTACAAACGAGACGTTTTAGTTTTGAAATTGCCTCATCGTAATAGCCATAGGCCGTCCCATATGTTCACAGTTTCAAGTATACCACCTTGATCAAAAAAATTTCGGAATTTATTTATCCAAATCTATATTGTTCTCTTCAAAGTAATCCCCATCGACTGCAACACACTTATGAGCGCATGATCCAATCCTCGAAATATTTTTTATATTCGTTTTTCGGTATGTCCATCAGTGTTTCCTGCGATTTTTCCATTACTTCCTCTCGGCTACTGAAACGCGTTCTCCACAGTGGTTTTTTAACTCGATTGAACAGAAAGAAGTCACAGGGAGCCAAATTAGGTGAATTAGGTGAATTCGGTGGCTGTTAAATGGTATTTGTTGCATTTTTCATCAAAAAATTACGACGGTGTGTTATCATGTTGCAAATCTACGAGTTTCCTGCCCACAATTCTGGTCTCTTTCGGCAAGTTGCTTCACGCAAACGTCTCATAACGCTCAATTAATATTTTTTGTTTACTGTCTGGCCTTCTGGCAAAAATTCATGATGCACTACACCTTTGTAATCCATGAAAACCGTGAGTATTGCCTTCTTTTTTGACTGAAAACGACGTGGTCTCGGCTCATTTGGCGAACGCCGTTCACTTGCCTGATGTCTGAATTGCGTGTCGTACTCATAAACCCAAGTCTCGTCTCCAGCAATGATCATTTTGATGAATGTGGGATCGGATTCAGCCTCGCAAATCATCTCTTTTGCGATGTCAACTTGGTCTCTGTTTTGCATGAAATTGACGTCTTTTGGCACCAACTTTGCTGCTATACGCCGGAAACCCAAATCATTAACCAAAATGTCTTGGACGGATCCATAGGCAATGTTAAAGTCCTCGGCTATCTGTCTGATGGTTTATTTGCGGTTACTGACTAACATTTCTTTTACTTCAGCAATGTTTTCGTCGGTTTTCGATGTCGATGGTCTGCCTCTGCGTTCATCATCTTGGATTGACTCACGACCACTTTTGAACCGCTCTTGCCACTGATAAATGACCGTTTTCTTTAGAGACTCGTTGCCGAAACACTTTTCCAACATTTCCAAAGTTCGTGCAATATTAAATCCGTTTTTTACGCAAAATTTTATATAAGTTCGTTGTTGCAAAATTCAATCCATTTCTAAAATTGTAAAAAATCGCCAACACACACAGAGATACATGTACGAGTATTCTTGGCTAAGTAACTTTTGCAAATGTCAAGTTACGACGCTAAGACTTAGAGTGAATGTCAACAACAGATGTACCAACTTAACGAAAAAAAACATAACTCAAATCGGAACAATGGGAGCGCCACTTTGTGGCTATTCCGTTTTTTTTTTGATCAAGGTGGTATAGCATACTTAGTTTGCTTTTGACAGATAGAAAGGTAGGATGTGTTTTGGTGTGTTCGGCGATTTTGAATTATTATAAAAAAATGGAGCAAAGACTTTGCATCAAATTTCGTGTAAAAGATGGAATCAAGTGTTCTAAAATACTTAAAATGTTCACAGTGGCATACGGTGAGTCTGCTCTAAGTAACGTTAATGTTTGCAAGTGGTTCAAGCTCTTCCAAGATGACCAAGAAGGTGCCAATGACGAAAACATCGACAGAAGATGATAACGTCGAAGCTGTGAAGAAAATTGTTTTGAAAATTCGTCAATTGGCATAGGAGGATTCTGAGGATGTTGGCATATCGGTCGGCTCGTCATCAAAATTTTATTCCAAGACTTCTTGATTTTGATCAGAGAAGAAGAGAGATTTTTGGCCAAAATAACACGAAAATCATGCCTCAGCCACCATATTCACCATATGAAAGTTGGGAGAGTTCGGAGGAAATAAAAACGGCATCGCTGGAATAGCAAAAGGCTATACCAAAAAGTGCTTATGAGGAGTGCTTCGAGGATTGGAAAAAGCGTTGTTACAAGTATATTATATCTGAAGGAGATTACTTTGAAGGGAACAACATTAATATTGAATGAATAAATTAATTTTTTTTGTTTTTAAATGTAAAGTCACCTTACTTTTTGAACATACCTCATACAATCAACCGAATCGGGAAAGCAAAAGCTGCGTTCGGAATGCTGTCCAAAATATGGAGAAACAACTCTATAGTCTAAAGAATAAGCTACGACCGTTCCGCTCCGATGCTGAATCCGTGCTTATTTATGGGTGCAGCACGTAGAATAGATATCTGCGAAACATCTTAAGGATTTTCTGTCCCAACTGCGAGAATAGGTCAGGAACCTCTTGACTCCATCATACGATGACGTAAGTGGCCTAGAAGTACGGTCGAAGAGGAATCAGCACAACTGGGGAAAAGTTGGAGAGAGCTGAAATACAACACCAGAAACTGTACACGATAGCGCGTAAGAATAGTAAGGCTCTACGTCTCGCAAGGCGAACCTCACGGACATAATAGGCCCGATGATCAAAGTAAGTTAGTAAGTTATATGTTGCGGTAACGTTTTCTATTCATTGTTACTGTCTCTTCAGACTCATCTTCAAAAAAGAACGGGCCAATGATGCCGCCAATACATAATCCATAATATAACTTTGTGGACTCATGTATTTACCGCCTCCACTTCAACAAACGACCTATGACATGATAATAAAGTACATTCATTCTGCTGCTTCAAGTATTGTTCTATTGGTGTTAAAACAATCTGTAAAAGAAGAACAACAGGAAATAACAAAACAAAATTCGATTGCCTATAAAACAAAACTGACCGTTTCAGGAGACAGTATGTGGTGAAAACGTGGGTTTACCTCAATGTTTCTAGGGTTCTCATTGGTCAGTTTACAGGAAAAGTCGCTATCAGCAAAAACTGTTAACAACTATGGTGTTATATACAATCAAACCAATATTCGAAGACCTCAGCAATGAGAAATTGTTGGAGCGCTGTGTTGGCAGATATACCCAAAACAGAAACGAGAGCTCCAAAAACGATGAACATCGGGGCCAAAATCGTTAACATTGCTGTATTTCTTGTAATATGCACATTTAACAATGGAGTCACCTGATTGATGGAAGTCATGAACATGTTAGGAATATCGATCGGATCGGGAGCGCACTTGTACGCTCTGCAAGAAGACGAAACTCGCATAGCGAAAGCCGAGCTGTCAGCGAAAAAAGCGACGAATACGGCGCCATAACAATATAATTAAGAAGCTTTGAACATTCCATCGGTCGTAGAAGACTTACACTATGTTCCAGGTATCGATGATTCCATGTAAGTTGATAAATTTTATGATTTATTCGTTCCCAGATTTTCAAACGAGTTTTTATCAAAACCACGCTTTTCAAATTGCTACCCAAAAGTTCTCGGAAACCAATGAACTGATTGCATTGAATATTTTTGTGATTTCTCTACACGTTATCTTCTACTACTTGTCATAGTCATTTTTTCGTTTTTGTTTTTGTTTTATAGGCAAAATAATAACTAATTTGTGGTCCAAGCTGATAATTGAAGTTGTCATGGTATACCATATTTCCTAGGCTATTCGGGTTGTTATTGTAATCCAAGAATGATTTTTGTGACTGCCTTCTGGTTAGCATAATCTTTCAATCCTACATTAGTTTGGTCACCGGACACCTCAATTTTGGAAAGTGCTGAATTGAGTGCTTTGAAATTGTTCAAGTGTTTTTCTGATTTGCACGATCTTTTTCATTTCATCCAATCAAACGTATAAAGGGTGTTGACCAGCAAAAGTGTAATCTAATCGGTTAATTGTTAAATAAAAATTTATCTTAGTGTTGTGGTTGGTCCTGTGATTTTGGTTTTCACCATTCTTATTGCGCTATAGCACCTCGAATGTTGAATGAAGTTTTTTCTACCTCCTTGAAAATCCATACCTGCATAGACCTCCTCAATCTATATTGCGCTTTATCTTAGTCAAACTTTGGCAAGGATTTAAATAATTCTAAATCAATTTATTTTGGATCTTGAATGTTGAGTTGAACGTCCTCATGTTGGACAATTGGTGTTGCTTTTGGAAGGTTCCGTTGTTACACTGAAGCTAATATTTAGGTAAAATCATCTTGTTGTCCTTGCATTGTTCCGATAAATTAAGCCATTTGTGCATGAAGTTGGGCTGTTTGTTACTCCATTTTGATTTTTTCTGTTGTTTTGTAGATTCGTGGGAGAGTAATCTTTTCATTCCCTGAATTCGTAGTTCCATTGGGGCTTCCTGTTTTTACGGACTGCCTGGTTTACTTTTCATCAACAATCTGTTGTCTGCTACTTCTAATCCAATATATTCCTTTGCTGACGACAGCACTCCCTGCTTTTTATATTCGTTCCCTAACTCACGTCCCTGTTGTTCGGCTCTAGAACGGGAACGGCAGCGTATATCAAGCTCATTAAATTCTGATATTTAAAGCATAACTAATTGTGGAACCACTAGCAGAGTAGAATTAATGCTTCTAAAACACAATGCTGTCCCAAGTCGTTAAAGCGAAATTTAAACACCCAGCCATTGTCCATGAATGGCACTTGCATTTTCGAAACCGAATAACTTTCCATTCTCGGTATGTGTGTCAATGACAACTTACGTTGGATTAACCACATATTCAGTGTAATCAAAAACGCTGCGAAATGTCTAGGATATCTCAAGCGATGTAAGAAATACTTTACCCCTTCTGATCTGGCTTCAACATATAGGGTGATTCATCGTAAGGTTGGATTTATAATGTAAAATAAAGCACATAAATTTGAAAACTAATTTAAAATTTTTATTACTGTTTAAAAGAATAATTCATGGCATTTATTTTTTAAAAACGACATTAGGCAAATGTTTGCCACGACTACATCTGAGGTAGTCCATTCGGAAGGTCCAAATTTGGACGACTTATTCGAGCATAGTGACTGGTATCTCAGGGATAACACGAGTAATGTTGGCTTCCAAATCGTCAATCGTAGCTGGCTTATTCCTGAAGACCTGAGACTTTACATAGCCCATGAGAAAATAGTTCAAAGGTGTGATATCGCACGATCTAGCGGCCAATGTACCGTAGCAGAACGTGAAATTAAGTGCTCACCAAAACGATTTCTCAACAAGTCCAATGTTTCACGCGCTGTATGGCTCGTATCACCGTCTTATTGAAACCAGAGCTCACCCAGACCATGTGCTTGAATTTCAGGAAGTACATAGTCCGTAACATTCTGATTTGCCTCATTTTTGAAAAAATATGGACCAATGATTCCACCAGCTCATAAACCACACCATAGTGTTCTTTTTAATGTATGTAACGGTACCTCTTGGTACTCTTCGGGTTGCTCATTAGCCCAAATACGGCAATTTTGTTTATAAACGTATCTATTGAGCCAGAAATGAGCTTCATCACTGAACAAAATTTCACGTTCAAACACCGGATTTTCATTGAGTTTTCCCAGAGCCAATTCACTGAAATTATGACGCAAATTCAAGTCGCCTGGCTTCCAATCTTACACAAGTTGAATTTTGTACGCTTTTAAGCCGAGATCCTTACATAAAATACGCCAAGCTAATCTGCTGAGAACGACGAGGAATCGATTTGTCACGGCTGCTATAGTCTCTTCACTACGTGCGGGATGTGGTCTAACTGGTCGAGTATCATCCACTAATGTAAACTGGGATTCAAATTTGCGAATGGTATTGGCAATAGTGGTTTCAGTAGGTCGATTATGTACACCGTAATTTCCTCGAATGGCAAGAAAAACGTTTCTCACAGAACGCTGATTTTACAGCTGAACAATTTAGAGACGCTGTTGTGGGGTGAGTCTTTCCACAAACGATACTGAACAAAAATGACAAAGCAGTTTGATAGGAGTCACGCGGGATCTGTCAAAAAAGCCTATTGAGAATCAAACCTCACGATGAATTAACCCTTATTGTGGCCTTGTGCACTCTCAACTACAGTATGGGTTATCTAGTTGGGGTAGTTCCTATGCAAATGCTTTTAGACATTCAACAGTTGCTCAAAAGCATCTTTTTGGAATTATCTGCAAAAAAAAAAAAAAATCATTTTACCGAAAGTTGGGCTTTATATAGGGTTTTCTAATAACGACTTGACAAATTTTTTTTTTGAATAAAAGGCAAACCATTTGAGATATTTGAAAAACTGTATTATTGGCTTGAAGTACAATCAAAACATTTATGAATGCAACTCGACTTCGTTCATATGGTTCGTTCAACGACTCGGCCACACATTTCGGCCGAAACGGGAGCTATTTTGCGTTTAATGTTGGCTCTGAGCTCTTCCAATGTCGTCGGCGTGTTGGCATAAACCAATGACTTAACGTAGCCCCACAGAAAATAGTCAAGCGGCGTTAAATCGTACGAAGGAGGCGGCCAATCGACTGGCCCATGTCTTGAGATAACACGCTCACCATACTTACTTTTCAATAAATCGATTGTAGAATGTGCTGTGTGGCTTGTGGCACCATCCTGTTGAAACCACATGTCGTCCAAGTTCATATCTTCCAAAATAATCGGTGATCATGGCGCGATAGCGCTGACCATTCACAGAAAATGTGACGATCGTTATCGTCGACGAAAAAATATGTCCCAATAACGCCGCCGGCATGCAAACCGCACCAAACAGCTATTTTTTGTGGATGAAGTGGTGATTCATGAAGCACATGTGGGTTTTCACCCGACCAATAACGCATATTTTGCTTATTGACGAACCCATTGAGCCAAAAATGAGCTTCGTCACTGAAGATGATTTTGCGATGAAATTCATCACCTTGGCGCATCTTCTCCAGAACCCAATCGGAGAACGTACGTCGCTTCAAATGGTCCATCGGCTTCAATTCTTAAGTCATCTTGATCTTGTATGGGTGTAAACCAAGATCCTTACGCAAAATACGCCATAATGTGGTCTGAGCGATGCCCAATTCTTGAGAACGCCGTGGAATTGACTGATTTGGATCGTTTGCTACGGACGTCTGAAAGGCAGCGATATTTTCGACACTTCGACCAACCCGTTGTCTCACTGACACGGCAACATCACACAACGAATATGTAGACTCAAATTTTTGCACTAAACTTGTTATTGTCTGTTTACTAGTGCGAGAATTACGACCGAAAATTGGAGTTAACGCTCTTAAAGTTGCAGTCACCGACTCCGAATATCTGTAGAAAATTTTTATAATTTGCAAACGTTGCTCGTTAGTGTACTTTACCATGATGAAAATGTTGAGTTTACTGAATAAATTGACAGTGACAGTTTGATGATTAGTAAAAGAGTGCTTCAAGTCCAAGAGTGTCAAGTCCCTATTGGAAAACCCTATAAATTCCTGATTGCCACCCCACAACAGTTTAAAAGACAACGATGACGATTTGATTGTTCTTACAAGTGGGCCTCCGTCCAATTATCAAAGCTTCGCCCATCAATGACGTTGTCTAATAGGAAGCAGGGGCAGAGTCGGTCTTATTGTAAGAGTTTTCGGAATTTAACATCTGCGATTTGACCAGTTATAAGCGGCTGGTCAGAGGTCCTGTTGGTGGCAGGATCACCGGTAGTCCCAACCAGAACTTAAAACACGGTACAATGGGAGTCAGGAGTCCCTCGGGAGCTCATGGTGGCTGTGGTTTAAGTCCAAAGCCGCGGGAAGGGTCTTGACCCAATGAAGAGTTGCAAAATACTGGGTGCTGTGATTCTAAGAACAGTAAGCGGTTTTAGGTCGGCCTCGACTTTTTGCCTCCAACACGAGTTCTACTTTGGTATCAAAGGATTGACGAAGAGCGATGGCAATGCGTATCCTTGATCCCGTTGTCTTAAGTTTTCCAAACAGGCGTCCACCTCAAACACTAGAGACTATGTTCCTACAAAACAGTGTTATGACGTTTGATGTAGATGTAGATATTTCAGTGCGTACATAATTTCATGTAGGTTGTTCCGTAAGGAAGTTTTATTGGTGTTGAATCTATTTATTTTATTTTTTTTTTTTACATCCGTTTTCGGGTATACTACAATCCTTCACAAATTTTGCAATTTATTTTTGTTTCATTAACAGGTGATCGATTAGTCTTAAATTTTCTCGATTCGGAACGTTTCCCTTCAGCCGAGGACATCCAAGTTCTTATACGTTATCCAGCAGAAGGAAGTGGGGCGACCATTACGTTCATTGAGGTCCTTGTAGATCTAACATCCGATGATGCCGATACATTCTCCTTTGGAGGTGGCATTGGCAAAAGATTTGCCGAATTTCTAATTGAGTGCAATAAAACTTCGAGCTTCACTTATGAAATTTTCATCTATGGATACTAAATCGATCCCAACCAAATCATCCAAAGGCTGACGAATTGCATGGCTGCAGCAAGTACGAGTATCTACATTTGTTGAAGCCCGACCGGAAACGCGAGTGTGTATGTGCAAATTCATAGTTCTTGAAATTTTGAATTTTGAATTTTGAATTTTGAAACTCATTAAAGATTCCTTATCTGTGATCGTTTTGTATGTGTATGTTATTTTGTCTTAAAAATAAGTTGCGGACTTTTTTGTTGTTGTTGTTGTTGTTATATAACTTAAGTTGAACAATTAGAAGATGTAGTTTGTTTTGTATAAAAAAAAAAAAAAAATTAATTTAGAAATCTAAACAAAGAAAATTATGTTTTGAGTTTGTTTTTGAATGTTTCTATTTATTTCTATTTATTTTGGTTCGAAGGAGGTTGGTGGGAGTGCTGTAAAGAACCGGAAGTTGTGTGTTTTTTTTTTTTACACGGATAGACCACCTAGTAGCTGTTTGTTGTTTTGTTTTTAATTAAAAACCAATTGTGATTTTATTTGAGTTTTTGTATCTTATCTTTGATTTGGAATTATTTGTTATTTTTTTTTCGTCTTTTCTAATCGAAATTCTGAAGTTGTTTACAGGTAATTTTAAATTTGTATCTACGCTTTGTGAAATGTTGCATTCTGACGATCTAATCTTTTTGGGGCTGCAGTAGATAAGCTAATGACGCACTTATCGCCATTTTATTTGCGACTGTGGTTTGGGGGAAAATTTTTTGAAGAGTTTTGCTTTTTTTTTTTTCTTGGAGAGGCGCGGATACAAGTAATTTAATGTGTTTTGATTGTGTGTATGATTATGGGATTATCATATCAAAAGGTATTTTTTTACCGTAGTTCGTTATACTTTTTGAGAAAATGAAAGATAAAATTCTTGTGATTTGAATGTGAACTGCTTCTCAGAATAATAAATTCGAAAATTTCATCATCTTGATCAGACAACTTGGACTGATTCAACCAACACAATTTGGTTTTCCCAAAGAATGCACAAAATATCTTGATGGCTGGATTAGAGTTATCCATTATAAGAAAGGTATGAAAGGTATGCATCCGTCCTTTGTTTGGCTGCCTTGATGACGTGGCAGAAAGGCTAAAGTGTCAAGGACCCTAATGCTCTGAAAAGAACCAAGGTAAGACGTCGAACTAAGCACCAAACACGTCAAAACTAAACGTAAAACAGTTAACAATACGGAGATGACTCCAAAGGATTTTATTCCAGGTGGTACTCGCAATAGCGACAATTTGTGCATGGTATTTTTGACTGCGACCGGGGCTCGGATTCCGAAGGCCCCACTTGTCATACTACATATATAAACCCCCCGCCGATTTCGTCGCTGACCGAAAAGTTGCTCTTTCTACGTACACGTTCAGTAGATTAAGCTGGAACGATGGAGAGATAACTGGAAAGGCCGTGCCTCTTACGGTTGAATTACATCAGAATAGACCAGTGGTTGGTCAAGGTACTGTTTCTGATGGATTGTCTCCTAAAACCGGAAAGGTGGAACGAAAGGAAGAGATATACTCTGAAGAACTATCAGACTACCGTGCGAATGCCAAAAGTCCCACTCCCCCAGCGGCGACGGAAAAGAAAAACAGGTCGGTGGAAGTGACACCCATTGAAACCGATCAACCCCTCGGATATAAAACTGCGCCCTCTTCTTCTGCCTCAAATAGGGCCAAGAAAAAGAAAGTTTCCGGCACTCCTGTCGATGGGTTTTTCCGCGCACAATCCCCGGATGTAATTGCTTCTGCAACCAACAAATTCTACAGCCCCGGTAGACGGAAATCGGTCAAAGCTTGTGGTGTCACAAGCACACGATGTTTAGGCTAGGCCAGTGCTGCAACCAGCAAAGGTCGTTACTCTGATCGACGGAAGACGGCCATAGTGGTAAAATCCTCGCTGAGAAATAACTCCGGTGGTGGCTTTCCCAAAACGCAAGACTCGTCTGAAACTAATGCTGCAATCAAGTTGGTCGCTGAAAAAGTACCTCCAAAAAACTCCGAAACGCGAAAGTGGACGAGACTGGCGCACCTATAAAGATGCTGCTAATTCCTCTGGAAGGCTGGTAATGACAACAGTCATAGTGAAAACACTGTGTCGATCAACTGTGGGAGCTATTCAAAGCGGAGAATGCTTGCATTCAAACAGAGGGGTACGATATGGAGAACGGAATTCTTAGTGTGAAGTGATTCACTCAGAAGACTTTTGAATGGCTTAGCAAATCTATGCCTAAAACAAATAACCGAAACTGACGCGCACCATCTTCTGGGTTCCGAAAGACAAAGCTACTGTTGAGACCATTAAGTCTGGGTATGACTCACGTCCCTATCTGCACCTTGTAAAGGTTATTTTCCACTTTGTTTCCAAATTAGTGTGGGTAGGAGGTGATCATCCCAGTACATACATATTTTATGTATTCAAATCAACTTTCAGCATTCCAAGTCTGCTACAGCATCCCTATGTAGGACTCTTTCCCTGTTGAATACAAAATCTCACATAATATCCACACAGGAACTATGGGTGTGGAATAAAGGCATCTGTGGTTCCGGATGTTTAAGGAGTTTCATGTTGAGCGATCGGAGAGACCAAAAACGAACTCACTTTCATCATCTAAACTTGTGCAACTTTACTGTAGACATAAGCTACGAAATGAACGCAAAATGGCACAAATTCGTAGTGACTTCTGCTTATTTTTCCTAAAATTCATTAGTATCACCACCACCGAAGGCGGTAGCCGAAGTCAATGAATACTGTAATTCTATGAAGATGAGGCTTATCTTATGCTGCCATGTTAATGGTCAGAATACAATTTGGTGCAATAGCAAACGCAACATGAGAGACAATCATGTAATGGATTTCATGCTATCTTCTGACCTGGCTATCATCAATGTTAGCTCTTAACCAACTTTTGCTATGAGTGAGCACTACCCGAGATCTCCATGTAAGGCTATAGATACAACGAACTCAGAATCGGATCTTGTTAAAAAGAAGGAATCCGCACAAAACAAACAACGCTCCCCCTAAGCTCAGGATAAAACAAAAGCTTGCGGAAACTGTGCAGAACATGAACGGCACCCTCACCAAGTGTTTCGAAATGGCATCTCCATCTAGTAAGCAATCCTGGAACACTGCCCTGCAGCGTCTTCGTAAAGAATCCAGAAAACTTTGAAGCAGGTCCCTTAAGACTAATTTGGAGGGATCGAAACTATCGGTGAAACCAGTAAGCTGGTCAAAGTCTTCAAAATGGGAGGATCAATCAGGCTTGAACTACTCAGAAAGTCTGACTAGCTCCTTTCAACTAAGCTGGGAGTGAGCTGAACAACACAACACTCCATTGCTGGTACATCTCATCGTGTGTGGTGACGGAAGAGGCTATTGGACATGTTGTTTCTTCCTTTGATGGCTTTAAGTCGCCTGGCACCGATGTCATATTCTCAGTTATGTTACAAATAAGTAGAGTATACTTGCTGGGTGCTCTAAAGAGAATCTTCACTACTAGCCAGGCATTGGCATACATACTGGAACCTTGGCGAACAGTGAGAGTGACCTTTATACTGAAAATCAGAAAGGGGGAATACTCGCTCGCCTATAAGTTTGAGTTCCTTTATACTGAAAAGAGTCGAGAGAATGGTCGAGATCCATATGCGCAAAACCTTGGGAATGCATCCTTCACCTGCGATGCATCACGCCTATCAATGTGGAAGATTTTGTGAGAGTGCGCTTCAGAATCCGACAGGCAGAATTGAAGGCACACTCAATAGGAAGGAATACGCCTTGGGCATTTTCATCGACGTAGAGGGTACTTCCGACAGCTTTTGATGGCATGTGTTACTCGGCCAGTCAATAGCGGAATCACTAGTTTTGAGGACAAAAGCAATGCTGGTGAATAGAACATTGATTGCGGATGATGGCAGCGTCCAATATGTGGTGGTGGGTATAAACAGGGGTTGTCCACAAACCGACGTTCTTTTTCCGCTGATATGGTGCATGTTGATCGATTCATGTTAATAGTTCTAACGCCTATACACAAAAATACGCGAATGATGTGGCTGTACTGTCTGTGTGTAGTGGCTGTCTGCTCTAAAGCGCAGGTATCCTTAGACGTAATCAGCGACTGGTAGACTAGTAATGGGCTTTCAGTCAATCTATTCAAGACCGAGGTTGTTCTCTTTACGAGAAGGAGCAAGCTGTCTTGTCTGGCTCATCTAGTGCCTAAAGGCATCACCATCCAATTCTCCAAAGAATCTTAGTATTTTGCTGTCATCCTGGATAGCAAACTTTTCTTGACTAAACATGTTACGGGACTGTTGGCTTGTGGCAGTGCGGAGGACCTATTTTTAAGAGATGGGGCCTATCACCGGGAAAAGTCCTTTAGATCTACACGGCTATGATAAGGCTAATTATATCCTATGCGTCGGTTGTCTGGTGGAATAAGCTTTCGCGAAAATACGTGATTGATGCTTTTACCAAACTCTAAAGAACGGTTTGTCTCCTGTTTACATGGAGGCTTTCCCTAGCACTCCTGCCTCCGCTTTAGACGTATTAATAAATCTCCTTCCCTTTGATATTCATATCATGGGCTGCACTCTTAAAGGAAGATGCTTTTAAAAAGTGGTCTTTGGTACAACACGCACTGGAGCTTTGGTGACTGCGCATTGGCTGTCCGATGAAATGACACCAGAACTTATGTTGGGGAAAAAATTAGAAATCGACTTTTCCTGTGCAGGGAAAGGAATGCAAATCTATGGACGGCTCCAAAACCAATATAGAATGTTGCGTTGGTGTCTTACTGGAGGACGGCAACGTTAGATTTCACTTCCCATTAGGAAAGCTTGCATATGTCTTCCAAGTGGAGATTTATGTAATCCTGATGGCAGCGAACTGTATTGCGGATAACAGGTGGAGGGGGCGAAGCATTTGCATCTGTAGTGACAACCAGGCTGCGTTTAGAGCCATGCTGATTCCTCTTACGACTTCCAAGCTAGTTCAAGGATGCAAGAGATCACTGAACGCCGTCGGAAGGCTAAATTCAGTGGCCTAAGGCGACATAATGGTATCACGGGAAATTAAGTCTCCGATGAACTTGCCAGGCAAGCTTCAGAGAATAATTTTTCATTACCCAACCTATGTTGCGTCTGCCTACGTCCTCAGTTAAGGCTTCCATTGACAGACAGGGTCTTATATAAGCATAACTGCCGATGTCGGAGTTCACCGGGATGTAATCAGACCAAACGAATGCGTCCCGACATCTCTATAAAGTCAACTAACACAAAAGTGTTAGTTCAAATTATAGTTCTTAACAATAGTTTACACCATTTGTATGAAATATTACATCACTCGAATGTCCTCTATGGAGCCACTATTATGAGAGTATGCGAAAGTTCTTCTCCAAGCCGATCCTCGGCATAGCCCAGATACTTAATGTAGTACAAAGGAAAGGTATTTGAAGCTGTTAAATCGCACAAGCAGAGCGACCATTTGACACATTTCTGGTCGCGATAAGACGACAGTTACCGAACTGCGTCTTTAATAAGTCGGCTTCAGAGCCACATATGACGGCTTGCATAGGAATGAGCTTTGCAACGCCATGTCTAGTTTCGACATTCCTGCCAAACTCGTTAGGGTGACTTTGATTCCTCTTTCGTTGTAACTTCATCTTCTTTTAAGCTCGACTTTGTGACAGTTGTATGGATGTGTTGTTACATTCTTTCAGATCAACCTCTTGAATCCCACCAACTTGCTATTGATGCAATTGACAATTTTATCGACTTATCGGACTCGCTTGATGATATCACTATCTTCGGCAATTTTAATCTGCGTCAACTGAAATGCCTCCTCTTAGATCGGTTAATAGACTCTAGTGTATGCCAAGTCAGTGGCTTACACTTACTGCTTCATCAAGCCCCGTAATGACCTTTAGTGTAAAGGATAGTTTTAGATAAGCCGTCATTCGACTTTTTCAACATCGCCATAGAAAGAATCTTCCAAAACTCACTGGCCAACAAAAGAAGAACGAACTTTTATAAGTCGGTACAACTACTTGGGAATGCGGATGACAATGGTGTGATTGGATTGACACAACGAGGCGTTGTGAGTATTAAGACGGAAGTGGCTAAACGCATCTGACAGTAAAAGGGTGGAAAACCAGAGTACATGCTCTCATCATGTAGACAGAGCTCTGTCTCGTAAGATCAAACTGGCTTTATGCAAGAGCCTTACCACCCCGGTCCTGTTGTTCGGATGTGCTTTTATACGTAACTACCAACGGGCGTCGCTGTGCTTTAGCGCCTTCTGAACTCTGTCATGTCACCACTGCTGGGTTCGTTCGAGAATGAAAATCTTTCTGAACGCAGTCGGAGGCTGAATTTACTGAGTCTTGCCTAGACCCCAGATAATAATGGGATCACGAAAAATGAGACCAGAGATGAATTTGCTATGAAAAGTTCAGATAAGGGTTTCTCAGCATCTGAATTTTCGTTAGGACTCCGTAATTGGTTAGGGCTTTTATTGACATGGTATGACCCTATAGGATGCCGGTAGACCAAACGAATGCCTTTCCTACTGTCGATTAAGAGGAAAGATTTTACTGAGCACCCAACTCTCGCTTTGATAGTGATAACGACTTTGTAGAACTCTAATTCTGTGAGTGTTTGGTGTAAGTTCGCATTATACTGGGAGTACATTGTTGGTACTGTAAGCATTTTGTTACTCAAGCAACTTTCAAGCCTTCTATGACCGGCTGAGAAATTCTATTACAATCAACAAACAGAGACAAAATCCGTGTGGATGCTTATCAACTCTTCTATAGTTCGGTGGAGTCCGTAGAAATGGATATGGTAAGCACATATCTTATTTGAATGGACGTATTTGAAGCCAGTTCACTAGTGCTATTCTTGATTGGAGATTCAGGAAGGATGCTTTTTGGTTTTGCATTGCGTTCATACAACTATTTAAGATTTATTTTGCTACCATTTCGCATTAATTACATTCCGTAAACTTGGTATTTGTACGACACTTTGTGGGCATCATTCGAAACAATTCGCAAGTTGAAATGTTTCTGACCGATGCCCCCGCTTGTAATAGTAAATTGGGTGCTGCCAGAATCCTGCATGGCGGTGGCGACAATTTGAGAAATGACAGCGTTATTTTTGAAAAATTTCCATGGGAATGGTATATCAATTGTTACTGTTTCGCCAACATCAGTTACCTGGTTACCGCTGCCTGACCAAATCTGTTTGTCACCTGAAAGTCAGAAGAAAAAAACAATATCAAAATCTGAAAAGAACTTTTCGAATAACTATATCCTACCGGCTACTCTTTCGCCCTCGATGAAACTCTGAGTGACACCATTGGTCGGTTTGGCCGGGACATTGCCAGAGACCGAAAGGATTAAGCAGACAAATGCTACAAATTTCAACATCTCGCGTGATCTTGTTTAGTGAAACTATGAGTTTGAAACAGACTATTGGGGACCTTTAAATACCCTAGAAGGGGAAATAGATTTTTCTGCTATTTTCAAGAGGCTTTCTATTGCCACTCTAGTTTAAGTAAATTGAATCTGTTAGCCCTTGAGTTTGATTGGAAATCCCTTATCTAATGTTTTTGAAGTAAAGTGCGTTTTATCGACATCCGAAGTGTATGCATTATGCATATTCCCCCCCTGTCTGGGAAATAATCCGCATTTAGTTGAGATTATGCAATATGCTTCGAAGGATGTTTTCTAAGACCCGAAAAAAGTTCTATCGAGTCAGAAATGATTGCAACTCGTTTCTTAGACGTCTGAAATTCTTTAAGTGCAATCAACAGCTGGGACAAAGAATACTACAGTGTTAGGAGAGTTTTAGGAATTATTGCTCAAATTATTCATCCTCTCTCACAGGGCTCATTAACAATGACATTCTAGTGGACAAGGGTAATCTGCTTACTTTTTGCAGATCGTCCTTTCGGTTACACCTATCAACCATCAGCCCGGTGTCCTCCAAACCCAAACAATTCACATAGATTCTCTAGAGTTATGGTTCGGTTGAAGTGCTAAGGACTGGAGACTCACGACGAGCAAGGAGCCTAGCATTATGGTGCGGCATTAAGTCTACCGAAAGTACCATTTTCAGAGCCCATATAATTGACGACAGACTCGCAATGGGCAATATCAGGCTGGAAGTCTTAAAGTCGTCGAAGGATGGGGACGGGCGATGGGGTAGGCTTGAGAAAATTCGCATCCCACAACTGATGTTCTGTATGCAGATAACCATGGAGTAAGTAAAGAGCTAACGGATTGAGGGGTGAAACCTGACGCTTCGTGATTCCGCACACAGATCACGTGGAGATCAATCATTTTTATCCTTTGCGTTGAACTCATTCCGAGAATAAGTGTATCCCAATGCTATTTTTGTTATACTGTCAGTTGCCTAAAATTACTAAGTCAGGAGTCAGATTTGAGAGGAAATGCGGGTATCGGTTGTCAGCGGGGCGTCGAACTACGTGCATCCATTTGATGCTTCAACGGCACAAAAAGTCCCTCATAAGCAATGTCAGTGTTGCAACGGTACGTAGATAAACGCTCAACAGATTTCTGGGCCAGCAGGATCAGAGCACCAGCACTGGTAGGAATTGGGCCGCCTATTAAAGATGAGGAGACAAATGAGGAAAATAGGCGCCAAAAGTGAGTTAAAATTTCAGAAATAGGTACGTTGGGTCTTTTAGATAGTAGTGCTGCTCGAATTAGAACAGGTTCGCATTAGATAAGGTGAAATTGAAATTAGGCCAGTCGCTTTAGAGGTTAGAAAAAGTATAGATGTGTTGGAGGTAGTGAAGTAAGAAATGGGGCCATACCTTTTGAATATGTCGTTATCATAGCGATACTACAAGCAGAGATCCTTGGTTCCGAATTTTTGGCACAATTGGGAACCGTCCCGGATTCTTAAGATTTACGATTGTGAAGCACCTCGAGCTAACAATCGGTTGCCTCGACTATCAGTTTTCGCAAGGTATATGTATAGTTAAGTAGGTGCCCGAGGGATAGATCTTTACTCATTTGCAAGAGCACAGGATTGGAATTCAGAAGTCGGCAGACTCTACTACAGTGGTTCTACTCTGTGTGGTGGGTCTTTTAGTGTCTGTGTCTACTATAAGAAAGTAAATAAGGTCACAGATAGGGATGCGCATTCATTGCGGTGTATATCAGTGCAAGTATTTGTCATCACTAGAGATTTGGTTAGCCTACTAGTGGATCCTCAAAGAGGAAGAATCGTTCCCAATCAGAGCCGATATGGTTGCCTATAGAGATCTGTTTTAATTTAAAAGGATTCATTAAAAGTTGACTGACCATTTCGATAGAGCACTGATAATGAAAAAAGCGATGGAACAAGGTTAGGCAAGAGACCTTGCGTCGGTGCTCAAGCATGTTAATTGGCTTCACCTATGAGTATTAACGCACGGTTTTGAATCTTATATAGCAGGTGCATTGGGCATCGTTTTCCAATATTGGGCGGATGAATTTTTAATATATTTTACATCGCTTGAGATATCCTCGACATTTGGCAGCTTATTTGGCGACGTCAAATATGTGAGGTGTCACTGACACATATACGGAAAATGGACAGATTTTCTGTGTCAACGATGCAAGTGCTTTTGCTGTTAGTATCAGAATTTGATGAGTCTTTTGTTAGTCGTCTTTGAAACAATTAGGATATTCACTGACAACGTTCACTATGGATGGCTGCCAAACAAATACTAAACAACGTGGCGCTCTCAAACTTGAAAGATATGCTTTATAGACTTCGTACTTTCTAATACAGTAATATTCTCAAACAACTACCGCCATGTCTTGGTCAGGCCATTGCAAAGGCAATGCCATAATTGAATTGGCTGACATTTTATTAGAAATAAAAAAAATTGGGCTCTGTTTTTACAAAAAGTTAATTTGAATGTGTAAAATTGATGGCATTAAGTTGAGGAAATGATATCGATCAAATGACTACCTCCTGAGTTGATGGACATTTGTGCTTGTGTTACAGCATCTTAAATCGCTGCCCGCTAAACATCTGGCTCCAAATTGATTATTTCTTCTTCAAGGTTGACTTTCAAGATTTGCAAAAGTTGTGGTTTATTGTGGTGAATGCGAGATTTCAAAAAGCCCCTAAGGAAGAAGTCTGGTGCCGTCAGATCTAGCGATCTGAATGGCTAGTTCAAATTGCCGAAACGGGAGATCATACGGCCTGGAAATTGGTGATTCAAGTCGAGCTGTGTGAGCGGTTGCTTCGTTCTGCTGAAACCAATAATTCTATAGACCCAATTCACAACTTGTTGCAAAAACAAAAATCGTTGGTAGCGCTTACCGTCCTTAAAAAAAGGGCAAATCACTTTTTCACTGCAAATGCCGCAAGAAGCAGTCATTAGAGGGGATGCAGTGGCTCTTCGGGCATTTCATGTGGATTTTTCGTGTTTAAATGGGACTGCGCTTCGTCACTCATTATGATTTTGAATACGACATCATCCTCTTCTTGCAGCGGGTTTTACAGACCATGGGAGTAAGTTAACCTTACTTGACGGTCAGCAGGCAGCAATTGGTGAACGGTTTGCACTTTATAACGAACATCTGCAGGTTTTTCATCAAAATTCGACGCAGCGAACGTCTACTGATGCCAAATTGTGTGCATCGCTGTCTCGTCGATGTTTGTGAACTTTCTCAGACGTCCTCGGTCGCAGCAGTGGTATACCTGATCGAACGAGTAATGCCGGCCACTTCTTGCGACATCTCTAGAGGTTCCAATTTGCCCGAGACGTTCAGCCAAATGCTTAATTGTTAGCGCACATGGTGCAGGACGTAATGTACGCCAAAACTACGATTTGTCTTCGACATTCTTTTTAATTTTTTTCAATAATCTTTTGTCTGCCACTTCTAATTCAACATATTCCTTTGTTAACGGTAGTACTCTCTGCTTTTTATTTTAATTCTCGGACTCACAAAATACTAGCGTATTCTAGTTAAGGCACTGGCATCGTCGTAACCGAAAAACTTTCCAGTCGCGGTATGTGTGTCAATGAGAACCTACTTTGAATTGACTGCATATTCGGTGTCGTCAAAATGCTGCGAAATGTTTAGGTTACTTTAAACAATATAAAAAATGCTTTTCTCGTCTCAATACATAAAACATTCTTCCGCCCAAAATTTAAAAACAACGCTCACACACGCTAGATGGGATTAAAAGCCGTGTGATAAGACTCATATGTGAGAACTCCCTGATAAAATGCCATACGGAGCTCTTTGCTTCCCAATCATTATGCCCTGCAAATATTTAAAACCAAGGTACAAGGGTACCCGTCTTTCATCCAATGGTTGCACATTAAATACAAAAAAGAAGCCGGATTTAGTACTTTCGTTGTAATTTTTCGAAATTTACTTTTCAAGAGCAAACAAGATCTTCGATATTTGTTGCATTCAGATGTTAATCTCCTGTAGTAAGCATTTTCCAAGGACACTTGGGTTTTTGATTTGATATTCTCGTTACTGTTGTTGTGTTCGAAGTCGATTGCGAAAAGACGAAGTGGGTTTTTGTGCTTTCTTGTTGAATTCTGTGGATAACAATGAAAGCTCTTGCTCTATATCTAGTTTGGTTTGAGAATATATCCTTTCTAGTACTACTTTGAGACTTTTTTCTCCTTTTATATGTATGGTTTATGTGTAAGATATTTTGTTCTTTTTGTCTGCACATTTTTACGATCATTATTTAGAATGTAGATTTGCTGTGGTTGTTAGTTTCATCGCTAAGATAAAGTTTCTACGAACTGATATGTTCGTTTAAAACTCATATTCCTTGCAATTTGGACGCTTTTTTAGGCCTGGGAATATGCAATTGATTTACTGTACTACATTGGCAGCTTTTGGGGGGTTTTGGAACTACCTAGTATAGACTCAAACCCTTTTACCTTGTACAGGGTGACCAGATAAGAACGATAGAAACCAAAATTTAAATGAAACAAGAACGGTATGAGCTATAAAATTGATTTTGGCTTTATTTTGAAGATAAGTTCATGCCATTACTCGTATGTGTAGAATAGCACATCATTCAAATGGCCGCCTCGGCTTCATTCGCACAGTTTCAAGCGGTCGGTCCAACGTGTGCGGCGTTATTTCGGCAAAAGGGTTTCGAATGCTGGATTCGAGCTCGTCCAAATTGATTGGCTTGTTAACGTAGTTTAAGAACTTGACGTAGCCCCATAGAAAATAATCGAGTGGTGTCGAATCGCATGATCGCGGCGTCCAATTGATAAACGCTCGCGTGAGATGACCCAGTCGCTAAATTCCTTCTTTACAACTTCGAGCATTGCCTCGCTTGTATGGCAGGTTGCGCCGTCTTGTGAGAACCTCAGTTCGGATATATCAATGTTGTCGAGCCCTGACCACAGAAAGTCCCTTAACATAGATCTATACCTGAGACCATTGACGGTAACGGTGTCTCCTTTGTTATTTCAAAAGAATTAAGGTCGGATGATGCCTCAATGCCATAAGCCGCACCAAACAGTGAATCTTTGTGGACGCATTGATGCTTGGCCGAACACTTTTGTATTGTGTTCGCTCCAATAATGCAATTTTGCTTGTTGACAAGGCAACTGAGCCAAAAATGAAGTTCGTCTGAGAAATGATTTTTTGAACAAATTCCGGAATTCAAGCCAACATTGCCAGCGCCCAGTTAGCAAACTCACGCGTTGTCTATGGTCGTCCGTGTCGTATATGGATGTAGGTCCCCCGCAAAATAAGTCGGGTTGACCCTCTGGCAATGCCCAATTCAGCTGATCGGTGCCGAATTGGCATTTCTAGGTCTTTTTCGATACTGGCCGCTACGGCGGCTATGTTTTCTTCATTTCGCACCAATCTCTGTGTAGTGTGCTTATGCTTAAACTTTTCCACGGTGCGATGAATTGCACACTGAAGCCAGTATGACGACCAGCCTCACGATGAAATTAAAACATACCTTACTGAATACTTTGACAGCTGGATGTCATTGGTAACTTGGACAGCTGCTGAAATATAACAATTTGAAAAACTGTCATTGCTATTTGGCCACTCAGATAGTTTTTGTGATTATATTACTCATTCCACAAAAGCTATTCTTTTTCTACTGTCGGAACAGAGCATTCAGTCCAAGAACAACTACATTGTACTCCTTTTTTGTTCGTATTACAAATATTTCTCAGTCTTTCGTAGAAACTGCAAGTATCTGCAGCATAATGCGAGTGTATCACAAAGATAGATAGAGATATCTAAAAATATCTATCGTTCCCCGTCACGAGGTCGGCAATCAGTCTAGAGTCTGTACTACTGAGGGACAGCTGAAGTTACGCTGACTTCTTGAAAGCGCTAACCGAGGACACAGGCAGTGTTAGCGCAGGTTCGGGTCTGAAGTGTTTAGTATGGCTTTAAGTGAATATTGGCTATCGGCACAATTAACGTATTCTTCAAGACATTGTTCATTCAGGATTGCAAATATCTGAAACAAACGCAAGTTTTCCAAACAAAGAGCAAAATCTAACGTTGTTATTTAGTCCTCGGAAAAAAAGAGACCCGCGTCGCGTCCCAAATCGACTTTAGAGAGATCCATTGAGTACTAACCATATCCCTTTCTTGGTTCAGATTTCGGACGACAGCTTTCCTATGGACATCGAATTCGTACTGTTACTGCATCAGACGACATGCCCATAATATCCCAGTTAAAATATCGGTACGCAAGGACAGCAAAACTCCAGTGCGTGTTGCACCAAATTGACATGAATATAAAAGAAACATAGATCATCAGCTCATCTGGAACAAAGTTAGTTGTATAGAGGGAAAACCTATATCATAACAGCGAAAATCTTAAAGACCCTCCACAGTAAAAAGCTGCATGGTATGCTGAAAGCGCCTTAAAGGCTTTCGACGTAACATGTTTGCTCCAAAGAAGTTTGCTATCCACGATGAGTTTCGTTGAAGAACCGGATGGTGATGCTTATAAGCACTAGATTAGTAAGACCAGTCAGATTCCTCCTCGTCGTTAAGAGAATCACCACATTTTTGAGAGGATTGATAGAAAGCTGATTTCTAGTGCACCAATTGTCGATCACATCTAGGGCTGCCTCGAACAGGCAGTTGTTGGAAACAATCTAACAGACAGTACAGCTATATTATTTGCGTATGCCTGAGAATAGACGGCAGAACTATTGAGAGCGTTAAGCAGTCTGTCAACCAACATACACCATAACAATGGATTGATTAAGGATTGGGCCAACCCCTGGCCGTTTATTGATTCTTAATAAAAGATATAAAATATCTTGTCCTTGCATCCATATCTTCGATTTGAAGACAAACAAGTTCGGTTAACATTTAGTGTTCAAGCGCACAACCGAAGTATGTTCTACGCAGTCCTTGGTCAGCTAGCTTCAATCCTTGAGTGAGTTGAACTTTGTAAGGATGCAAATCCAAATGCAAAATACGACACAGTGTGCCGTAAGACAAGTTCAAATGCTGTGCTCGTGGTGAAATCTAAAGATTTGGATCTTCTTCAACACTTTCACTATCGACAGCCTTATTTTCTGTAGAGCGTGCATTTCGATGATGAATAGGCTTTAAAACATCTGTAACATAGCCAGTCTCCATGAATTTTTTTTTACAGTTTTGCCTAAAGTACGCTCAGATGAACGGTTATCTCGACCATAATTAGCTCGAAACGTATCTATTACAAAATCACTATTTTTGTAGAAAATTTCCACAATTTTGACACGTTCAGAGACAAATTCTTTGTCTTAAACATCCGATATCACAGGCGCGTTTATTCCACACCCATGGTTTCTTTATGGATATTATGTAAGGATTTGTATTCAACACAGAAAAGCCCCTACTTAGCGATGCATGGAACGTTAAAGGTTAATGTGAAGGAATTCTCTTGTTGAATTTAACCTTTTTAACCAGCAGATAAGAACGAAAAAACTACCTTCCTTGTTATTCTATCTTTTATAGAATTTCTACTTTTTAATGTCGCATTCAGCGTTCTGGATCAACACATCCTCCGCTTCCCTGAAATTTTCCAGTAATACATAAGATGATACGAATTGGCTCAATGGACTAAAAACATCAAAAATCTAGAGTTCCAGTTGGGTGGAGGGAGCTTAGTTTAGCGCGGACTTGTTTAACCTTACAAGAGTTTGATGCATGAAGCACTTTACCCTCAGAATTTGGTGGTCCATAACGCATACTTCCACTTCACGTCTTAAATCAGTGTCGTTAAAATTGTTGCCATTATGTGCTTTTTCAAATTTGTAGCGTTAGAGAGGAGACAGCGACACTTTTATAGGTAAGTTTCTCGCTCCCCTTATCGTTTTGGAGTTTTCTACGATGTACTCAGGGTTGTTACTCAGGGTGGATTTAACGCGATCAACGAACTAACGTTGTGCCAACGAAGCAACCCATGGTTTTTCTTTGGCAATGGGCTTAACCGCTTCTTTCAATTTACAATTCTTCCATTGTAACTGCTGTCTTTGTAGGTCGCTTTACTTATTTTATCTGAGCAACGAGAAGGTGAAACTGCCAAAAACTTTCTTAGCCTTGGCCCTGTTTGAGACTTAAGACGGATGTAGGATGCAGATGAAATTCCGAGAGATCAATCAAATTCTATTTTATCGCTTCAGGAAGAATGAGATTTTTAGCTCTGGCACCTTTAAAAGCATTTGCCGTCTCCTACTTCTTCTTTTCAATAACCTTTTAGACGATAGTCTTACCGAGCGTGCTGTGTCGGGAGCCCACTCCACCTTTTCGGTTACCAGGGAAAAGTTTTCAGAAACAGCACTCTGACCAAACCTCTCTGATATTCTCATCATCATTTCAGTCAAGTAATCGGAGGGTCTCTTCAGTATGTGTTGTCTACTTTAGAGTTCGTTTTGGCAGCCTTGATAAGTATACCTACGAACGTTTCCTTAATCAGCTTAAAGGGCAGTAGAAAGTAACAATATCACTTTAAACTTTGCGCTCAACTACATTACATTTTGTTTATTCATATTTTACATCAATTACTTGCCATAAACTTGGAATTTGTAAGTTACCTTGTGGGCATTATTCGAAACAACTCTCAAGTTAAAATTTTTCTGACCGACGCCTCCATTTGTAATAGTGAATTGGCTGTTGCCAGAATCTAGCATAGCGTTGGCGACAATTTGAGAGATGACAGCATCGTTTTTCTGTTCTTCCTGTGGGAAGGGTACTTCCATAATTATTGTCTTGGCAAAATCAATTACCTGGCTACCACTACCTGACCAAATCAGTTTGTCACCTGAAAGAAAGAACATTTTCAAAAGCTGAAAATGATTTTGCAAATAAATAATCTTACCAGCTACTCGTTTGCCAATGCTGAAATTCTGAATACCGCCATTGGCCGGTTTGGCCGGGGCATTGGCAAATGCCGAAAGGATTAGGCAGGCGAATGCAACAAATTTCAACATCTTGGGTAAAATTGTTTGGAGAAACTATACGCTTGCAACAGTCTATTGGGGTCTTTATATACCGCTGAGTGGTAGTTGGTTTACTATTAATTTGAAGAGTCCTTCTATAACCACTCAAGTTTAACTAAATTGACTGCATTGGCCCTTGAAGTTAATTGGCAATGCCTTATCTAGTGCTTACGAATCAGACAACATTTGATAATCTCGTCAGCCTAAGTGTATGCATTTTTAATAGTTTTTTTTTTTGCTTTTGGTTTTGAATGTTAGAGAATAATCCACACTTAAGAGGAGAGATTGTATCCACTTGAGTCTAATTGATTTCGCTTCTATAAGAGGGTGTTTCTCAATAACCTGTGTCCATTGTTGTTCACACTCAACTCCACCGTAAACATGTTTAATCGAGTTGCATTGGTTTTTGTGGTTAGTTTTGGTATTGCTGTAGCAGCCCCTTCGACAGAGTTTACCAATTTTAACTCCCGTGTCCCTGGTAAGTTTCATATGACATACAGCCTGATGATCTCGATTAAATAGTCTTCATTCGCAGGTGATCAACTGATTTGGGAATCTTCTCTGGTACAGCAAAAGTTGAATTTCTTTGGACAATCTACGTATGAGATTAGCTATCCTTTAGATGGATCCCGTTCGCCATATGAAATAACTCACATTCATGTCGATGCCACGGAGAGTACAGGTTTTATGGACATTTCAGTTTACAGAGGATGTGGCACTGATTTTGCAAGGCTGAAATTAATAGCCAAAAGCGTTAAGGATGGCAAGTACAAGATCTTTATCTATGGCAAAAAGAAGTAAAAAATAAATGTGAATGCAGCTTGAGAAATAATAAATTTGTTGGCTTTTCTTTTAAGTACGAGTAAGTGGTGGGTTTTGTATTCCATTTTCCGGTTAATTGATTTGACGGATGGGGTGAAAACATCACCCAGATGCGACTATTGTCTTACGGTGGATGATATTACCAAGCACATCTTGCACGGCTCTCATACTACCGTACGTACCTTCGGCATTCATGAACAAGATTTATCCACTCTGGCCAAAAAAAAAAAAGTAGTAAGCTCTCGGGAAGTATTCATTTAGTGTACCTAAATTCTGAAGAGTCAGGCCACTTACGGTAGTGCTCAGAAGAATGCAAACTATTTATGAAAACCACAGGGAATCACATTGCATATTCAGGTCCTGAATAATTTTTTTCTGATCTCTGAAAAGAAAGTTTATCCGCGATTACATCGTACAATGGTTCTGCTTTCTCAAATGTCAGGATAGCGTATGTAGTATATTGACTTATAGGTTTGCGAAGATTTCAGATGGAATTAGCTTTAGAGCCGTCAGCTGGCAGTTAATCCAGTTTCAAAAGATGAAAGAGATGCAACAGTATATGTCCTCATCAGTCAGTTCATCCGAGGAAAAATACCAGCTTTGGTGGATTCAAGTTCGGCAAAATGCGATGAGTACTGTAGTCAGTAATGTTCGAACAAAAAAGTCCAATGACTTGGATGAGTTTAGGAAGAGGACCCGGCTTGTGGTTCGCAAAAAAAGAAACCTAAGCGATTAAACCGGCTGTCACTGCACACCGGTGTGGCAAACACGAAGCGACAAAAATGCTATAACTCGGAACAAACAACATCGATGGCTTTATTGATTTCGACAAGGATAAGCATAATGTCCATGAAGAAATTAAGAGATTGGAAGTGATCATAAAATCCGGTTTTTGGAAGGCGAAATCTGAGGTCACCGACTTGGGAAACAAAATATCTGATCTCCAGGAATAAATACCGATTCTCGGCTGTGATGCTTAGAGCACCTGTTTAACAACATGTTCACAAACGGATGAGATCCCGACCGAAACAAACAGATAAAACATAAACGATCGACAAGAATACAGTGTCTGGTAGATCTGCAAAAATAAATAGGGATGTTGACGTGGGAGGAAATTTAAGCGAACAGCATGCACGCGAAGGAAAATACTCGAAAACAATAGCACAAACTAAACAACAACAGCATCAAACTAAACAAACATGTAAATAGAGTGAGTCAAAGTCAAAACCCAATCAAGAAGAAAAGCAACCATGTGCAACTATGTGGTAATGTGCACAAAAACCGGGCAACGGATATTATTATGCTATTGCCACCGCGTCCGGATGCGATTTTAATCTAGAAAACTGAAGATGTATCGTATGCTCACATGCTTCAAGAATTAGAAACGAATGTAAGCTGTATCCGAAAAACTTCAAGCGGAGATCTTCTACCGAAGCTTAACAAATCCTCAAATCCAAGAAAAATTGCCCAAAAAGAGAAAATTAAGGAAGCCTTGAGATTTAGCACTGGACGCTTCTGCTCAAATAAAAAAACAAACTTCAATTCCGAAATTCAATGAACAATACTTTATTTTTCTAATATCGTTTTGCTACGAATTTTAACGGATATAATATTTTGTCTCCTAGGGGATATACTAATTACTTTCTTTGTTCTCTGAATGTGTTATACGAGTATGTTCTGCCTGTGCGTTGTAAGTGTCCTCTTCGTTGAGCTACGTTGCTGTCTGTTATCAGCCGTTTGGTCGCCTGATCGTGACAGGCGACCGTTCGTTCTGTCACATGGTTTGTTCTCTTCGTTGAGTACCATATGTTTGTTTGTCAAAGTTATCTGAATAATATTATGTTAGCGCATAATGTTATTCGTCTGTCTGTCTGACCCCAATCGCACATTCGGCTATCCTGACTATTCATTCGACTGTTTCATGTTCTCGGCTATTGTCGTTGTCGTCTTTGGGCTTTCGTTTGTCCCCAATTTGCTGACTTCGTACCTTCCATGGTTGAGTCGTTTGGTGACTTTGTAGGGTCCTAAGAACTTGAAACGCAACTTCATCCCCGTCTCGAACTGAGTGCGCTTGATGGCGACCAACTCATTCGTCTGATATTCGTCTTGTTGAATGACCTTCTGTTCTTACGCTGTATTATGCTGATGTTATCGCGAGCTTGTCGTCGTATTCTATTACGTTCAGCATTCAGCTCCACTACCGCTGTGTCATTCAACCATTCTTGAATATCCGGAAATTCGGGCATCCGCATGTCTACACCTGTTAATATCCTGAACGGACTGAATCTCGTGCTTCTCGTCAGAGATTATTAATTACCTACCAATTTTTCGGATTTCCCGTGCACAATTTCACCAATATTGGTATTGCAATCTTGTGCATCCTTTCAACCTGGTCACTACCTCGTGGGACACCTGTTGCTATTAGCGAATGTCGAATATTTTCTTCCTCACAATAGTCCTTAAATGCGTTGGCAGTATAGGCTGTCCCTCTGTCCGTAATAATTCGTCTGGGATTACGGAATGTCGCAGCTTGCTTCTTCAATCTGTTGATGACTTCTCCTGTCCCCGTACTTTTAGTTGGGCAGAGCCACACGAATTTGGAGAATGCGTTTACCACGACAAGTAGGTGATTATATTGTTTTTAGGTTGCTTTTGCCTATAACACCAGAGGTCTGGCTAAGATGCAAACATATAGACGAACTCAGGTCTAAGAAGGAGATCAGGTGAATTGTAAACTCAAAACCGTATGAAAGCTTATGGTGGATCTCAAACAGCTGCTTAAAGTCTTCCCACTGAGCAAGTGGTTGAAAATTGGAAAAGTGCAGATCTGTTGGGTTTATTGCAGAATATGAGAAAAATTGCCTAAGATCAATTGAATAGTTTCAGATACTAACGTAATACTGGAGAAAAGATCTTATAGATGGTGGAAAGGAGACTAATCCCTCTATAGTTAGGGCAGTCGGAACAGTGTTCTTTCTTATGGAACGCCAAAGGATGTTGAGATTCCACGCTTCAGGCATGATTTTCTTTGACTATACGTACCTTACAAATGAGCTTTTTCATGTTCCCAAGCTGGTTACCTAAAGCTACTATGAACACTCCAAAAGACAGTCCACCTGCGTAAATAGCTTTATTAAACTTTAAGTTCGTTTTGATTTGTAACATCTATTCTGTCTAGTTCAGGAGCACGGAATTTTCTGTCATCTTCGTTCAACACTAGGTGGAGTGAAAAGTAACCTTACAGCCAGAATGCGCTGCTACTGCAAAAAAGGTTATGATGCCTTGAAGTCCATTCATATTTAAATACAGATACATGGCATGACAGACATGAAAAATTTCAGTGCGATACTGTCTTTAGTTTTGTTTTGACATCTGTTTGTTGTTGACGTGTTTGGCATCATGTTGAGTATGGACAAAAACGATTTTCGTTCTCTCGTAAAACATTATTTTTAGAGAGGCAAAACGGAGAAGGAAACAAAAGAAAAGTTGGGCTAATGCTTCGTCAGATTACACAGTCAAACAATGGTTTTGAGAGTTTCGTGGTGGCCGCAACTCCACTACCAGGCCCTCCGATGCGGTTACAAAGGACAATGTCAAAAAAATACATGAAATGTCGGCTGACCGGAAAGTGAAGGTGCGCAAGCTAGCAGATACCACAAAGATTAGTACTGAGCGCACACGCCATATTTTGGGCAATATGAAAAAGTTATCCTGCCGCTTGGTGCCGCGCATACTCTCTCCTGACCAAAAACACGAAAGCGAGAGCACTTCGAAAGAGTGTTTGGACTTGCTGATGCGGAATCGGGCGGACTTTTGGCGTCTATTAATAACTGTTGAACACCAGAGAACAGAATGAGTGGCCGGCAATGGACTCAAGCCGGCACGAGTGCTCCGAAGCGGCCGAGGGAGGCTCGATGGGTCGGAAAGGATACTCTTTTCTTGGTCGGCATACTCTTCGTGGACTACCTCGAAAAAGAAAAAACCATCAACAGCGAGTATTACTGTCGGCCTCACATGAAGCGAACAAAAAATTTGTTTTTGCAAGACAATGCACCGGCGCACAAGAGCATCGCAACCATGGCTAAAATCAGTGACTTACGGCTCCAATTGCTGTCGCATCCACCGTATTCGCCCGATTTGGCTCCCTTGGACTATTATTTCTTCCCAAACCTCAAAAGATGGCTCATCAATTAAAAAAAGATTTTTTTCATTCCCAAGGAGGTTACTTTTCACCCCACCTAGTAAGATCGGGACTTTGAACCTCATCACTGTCATACGGGTTGCAGAAGTAGTACAGACTGCCATTCTGGACTTGTAACACTGGCATGTTTGTTTTATTCTCTGATAAAACTTTCGAACATCATTCTGGTAGACACATGCATCCATTTCCTTTACCATGCCGCTTCTCGTGGTCTTTGTTTAATTTTCCGAAGAGCCTGTGCTGGGTCTTTCTTTTCTTTGTTCACAATGTAGCTCTCGCAGTTCAGTGAACCTTCAGTTGTTTCTTGTTTGACAGCATGCGCGAGTACCTGTCTAGTATTCTTAATGACATTGTTGTGTATACGCACTTGTACTCTAGCTGCAACAGGGTCATAATCCAAGTCGATGTTGGCTTCTCGGAAAATTCGGACATTGAAAATGCTGAAGGAGTAACTGGCGTTGATAGCAATATGATCAGAGGATACCCACATCCGTTTATGGATCTTAAGATGTGGGAACAGTGAGTGTGCTGGCTACTAAAAGGTTAGGTTAAGTCAGAGCCGAGCCCATTCTATAACTCAGCACACTTAAGTCCGTGTAGATGTATTGCAATGCCCGGGTTGGGGAATTGCGACATCTATCTCGCATTGGTTGTAGGTGTTAAAAGATTATGGTCTATTATGTATTGGAATAGGGACTCGTTTCGAGAGCTTATGTCCGTGCTACTCCATTGTGTTCCCATCACACATCCAATAATCACATCAGGCCTTTCCTGCTCTACCTTGTTGATAAGTGAGTAAAGTATTACTGAAGAGGCTCCGTCGGTCGATTCATATGCATGTATGTCTAAATAAACTTGGGCAGCAGGTTATTCGCCCACTCATAGCTGACTACTGTCTGGTCATCATTCTGCTAGATAATTTGATATCAGATTTTGTAACTATACAGGCCCTAATTATTCTTCGATTACCTGATACGGCTTTGTAGTTGGCTTATTCGATTGACTGCAGCCCTCTTATTTTGCTTCGGGTTATTTATGCTTCCTGAATGAAAGCAAAGTCGATAACTTGCTAAGTCATAAGGTGGAGAAGGTTGGGGAATTTCTACTTTTTAATGTCGCGTTCAGCGTTCTGGATCAACACATCCTCCGCTTCCCTGAAATTTTCCAGTAATACATAAAATGATACGAATTGGATTCAATGGACTAAAAAACATCAAAAATCTAGGGTCCCTGTTGGATGGAGGGGGCTTAGTTTAGCGCGGACTTGCGCTGTAACTATACAGGCCCTAATTATTCTTCGATTACCTGATACGGCTTTGTAGTTGGCTTATTCGATTGACTGCAGCCCTCTTATTTTGCTTCGGGTTATTTATGCTTCCTGAATGAAAGCAAAGTCGATAACTTGCTAAGTCATAAGGTGGAGAAGGTTGTGGCTGGCGGTCTTACTGTGGTGAACATTTATTTGTACTTTCCTCAGCATGGCAGTTTGCGTTCTCCTTGGAGTTCCTACGTGAAAGGTTTGATCTTGCATCAGTTGTTGGCTTTACTTAGTCGTGGTATAGATTTAACCGCAACTTCCATGCCATCATTAATGTGGTTTTCGATTTCAATAATATTCCATTCCTTGCTGTTAAGCTTAGGGTAGAAGTATCAAAGGTTGCGTTCTATCCTGTCCTTCGGAATGTTGGGACCCAAAATGTTCTGAAAGATCCAGGAGTGCTTTCTTTTGGCAAATACGTAGTCGGGTTTTTGGCATGAAATTTTCCTGTTGCCGACGAACTCTCTCAGATATTCCAGGGTGGTTTTATCGATCTTCAAGCATATTTTTTGGTACTTAGCTGGCCGAAGAGCACCATATTCTCAACCCCTTTCATAAAAGCTTAATTGACACCGTCCAAAATTCTCAGTTTTAGTAACTGCCACTGTTTGTCGGAGAGCTTCTATTATGGATTGCCAAAGCCGATTATTGCAGCCCAGAAGCTTCCTTAGCCTCGATTGAGTTTTCTGCCTTTCGGCATCTCCGTCCATCTTTGGAGAGGTTATGTTGCAACCGGTCTAGGTTGCATGGTAATAATCGCCGCCAAGTTAGGAGGTTTTTCGTCCCCTCCCTTTAACGTTTGTAACCTCACTGGATCCCTACCTAACAAATTCGCTTCCTTGCCAGTTAAAGAGCTACGGTCGCCTAAGCATTCTCTTCTCGTCGACATGATTTCCTTTACAGAATTAGGGTTGGCAAAAACCTAAATTCATGTAATGTTATGCTGGCAGACTTTTATGATGACCCACTCAAAGACAGTTTTGAGATCTCCAATAGCTTCATAGCTCTCGCACTGAGCGTATGTACGTTCTTAGAGGTCAGAGAATTCACCTTTGATGCTGTCATCCTTATTCTCTGTAGGCGCATGAACGCAAATCAGGCTTTTTATATTCCTTGATAAGTATTTTCATGAGGCCTTCGCTTACATGCCACATCCAAACAAGCGTTGCCTTCCTTTTCTGTAGCAGTAGCAGCAGGTTTCAAATGGCATGATATTGAGCTGCAAATATTTGGTAAGTTGACCACTAAGATTTGAAACAGTTTCTTCTTCCTTTTACTCGTTCTGAATCCAGATAACATTTTGGTGGATTTGAAAAAACTATACCTTATAGCGTGGCCAGTCAATTTTTTTTTATTATACCTCTTTAGGAAGACCAGTATATTTTACCTGAGTTGGAGTTATTTTCGTGGTTAATAGGGCTCTGAATCAGGCTATGGCTGCATAGACTGCTGCTGCTGGTCATAAACAATATTTGCGCATCTCAAAAGGTGTACTTGATGAATATCGGTTTTATAGGCGGTTCGAGCATCCACAGTTTAACATATTTAATTTCTAGGATTTATTTATAGTTTTTATGCAACTCAGAACTTGTCAGCAGGAGTTACCGGTCTGTCTAGTATGTCTTGCTTGCAGGAACGATTGTCCTTTGGGTCATAACATATGACTGTACTTAAGGCTTACATAATGCTGCCAAATACCCCTGATACTTGCATCAAATGTCACATAAGTTAATTGCGCCAACATACGGCTTACGAGATATGTTCAAAAAGTAAAGTGACTTTTGAAATTTCACGGGCAACATATATTCGATTATAGATTTTTTGGCTGTGTTGGTACACATGTCACGAACATGTTCCATTCCCGGAATTTACTCAGAAAATCAAAAATACAGGTTTATTCAACCAAATCTTTATTGTTCTCTTCAAAGTAATCCCCATCGACTGCGACACACTTATGCCAGTGCTTGATCCAATCCTTGAAACATTTTTTATATTCGGTTTTCGGTATGTCCATCAGTGCTTCTTGCGATTTTTCATTACTTCCTCTAGGCTGCTGAATTCATTGACTTTTTTTTTTTTTTTTTTGGTTGCGATAATCTTCTAAAGATGCGGTAGCCCGTGCCATCAACATGCACGTTTCGCAACACCCGAATATTCGATGCCAGGAGTGCGCCTACGTACTAATCCCCACCACTACGTCCTTCAACCACTCTCCCCGCGGGACTGCCGTTAGGTATTACTTCGCGGGACTGGTTACCAGATCATGCTAGTCTTCTTATATTTGCTTCTTCAGCTCTTCTAATTTTTTCTATTTTTCTTAGCTCGTTTTGCACAATTATCACAAATGTGCCGATTTCCATCCAATTTTCGTCCGACTGCAACATTTGGTCTATGAGTAGTATTGAACTGGGCAGATTAATTTTCCTCTGCGAAAAACGCCGGCAATGAAATATGGCGTGCTCCGTATCTTCCTCCTCGTTTGAGCATTCTGGGCACAAAGGGGAGCTTTCGTGTCCGAATCGGTGCAAGTATTTGCGATAGCCGCCGTGACCAGATAGGAACAGCGTAAGGTGGCAGTTGTTATCCCCATGTGATCGTTTTTTCCAGGTCTCGATGTTCGGGATCAACTTGTAGGTCCATCTGCCTTTTGTACTATTATCTCACCTGGCTTGCCAGAGGGCTGCTGAAGCCGCTCGCTCTTCTACTTTTATTCTTGCAATTTCACCTGCATCTTGTCGCTCTGGGGTTTTTCTATTATAAATTCTCAACATCTCGTCCGCGAGAATGTCGATCGGAACCATCCCTGCTATCATGAAGGCTGCTTCATCCGAGATTATTCGAAATCCACAGATCGCTCTTAATGCACTGAGCCTGTATGCGGACAACAGTTTTCTCTTGTTTGCTTTTATGGCGAGTGCCCCCGCCCAGACCAGAGCAGTGTATAAGAGGACTAAGCTGACTACTCTAGATAGGAGAATCTTCCTAGCATATCCAGGTTCACCAATGTTTGGTAGTATTCTAGAAAGTGCTCCTTGCAGTAGTAAAGCCTTATTACTGCAGTACTCTATATGTGATTTGAACTGTAATCTGTTAACAAGTATTACTCCCAGGTATTTGATTGATTCTTTCGATCGGATTATTTGATGCCCCACACGTATATTGGCGTATTCCACAATTTTTCTACTGGTATTTAAGACGGCTTCCGTTTTATGGTCCGTTAATTCTAGACCGGCGGATACTAGCCAGTCTTTGATACGAATAATCGCTACATTTGTGGCTGACTCTATCTCCTTTATTTCTTTTGCCACCGTAACGACGGAAATGTCGTCTGAAAATCCGATTACTTGAACTCCTCTCGGCAATATAAGCCTTAGCACTCCGTTATACATAATGTTCCATAGGAGTGGACCGAGTATTGATCCTTGTGGAACCTCAGCTGAAACGCTGTAGTATTTCAACCCTTCAACAGTTTCATACCTCAGTTTTCTGTTGGTAAATTAGTTTTCTACTATCCTCAGCAAGTTATATGGCGTATTCATACTGGCTAGTGATTTTCTGATGAACGCCCAGTTTGCCGAGTTGAAGGCATTTTTGATGTCCAAAGTCACCACTACACAGTACCATACCATCTTTCTCCTTGTATCGCTTCGGTCGCAATGTCGACCCAAACTGAATTCAGGGGCTGTTGGATGGTATTTGTTGTATTTTTCGTCAAAAAATTATGAATAATGATGGCACTGTGTGTTGGTGCGTTATCATGGTGCAAAATTCATGAGTTTTCTGCCCACAATTCTGATCTCTTTCGGCGAATTGCTTCACGCAAACGTCTCATAACACCCAAATAATACTATTTGTTTAGTGTCTGACCTTCTGGCAAAAATTCAAGATACACTACACCGTTGTAATCCATGAAAACCGTGAGTATTGCCTTCTTTTTTGACTGGAAACGATGTGGTTTTTTTGGTCTCGGCTCATTTGGCGAGCGCCATTCACTTGCCTCATGTCTGGATTGCATGTCGTACTCATAAATCCACGTCTCGTCTCCAGTAATGATCCTTTAAATGAATACGAGATCAGATTCAGACTCGCAAATCATCTCTTTTGCGACGTTAACACCGTCTCTTTTTTGCATGATATTGAGAATGGAAACCCAAATCATTAACCAAAATGGCTTTTACGGATCCATAGGCAATGTTTAAGTCGTCCGCTATCTCTCTGATGGTTAATTTGCGGTTATTGACCAACATTTCATTTACTTCATCAATGTTTTCGTCGGTTTTCGATGTCGATGGTCTGCCACTGCGTTTATCATCTTGGATTGACTCACGATCACTTTTGAACCGCTCTTGCCACTGATAAATGACCGTTTTCTTTAGAGACTCGTTGCCGAAACACTTTTCCAACATTTCCAAAGTTCGCGCACCATTAAATCCGTTTTTTACGCAAAATTTAATACAAGTTCGTTGTTGCAAATTTCAATCCATTTCTAAAATTGTAAAAAATCGCCAACACACACAGAGATACATGAACGAGTATTCTTGGCTAAGTAACTTTTGCAAATGTCAAGCTATGACGCTAAGATTTAAAGAGAATGTCAACAACAGATGTACCAACTTAAAAAAAAACAGAACTCAAATCCACCGGAAACTTTTTGATCACGGAGAGTCTGCTCTAAGTAAATAAAATGGTCACAAGTGGTACAAGCAATATCCGAGAAAATGCCAATGAAGAACCCTGCTCTGAACGATTACCATAAGAGCAGTTGCTCAATATGTTGGCATATCGGTCGGCTCGTGTCATGCGATATTTTAGAAACATCGGGAAGAATTCGTTTGGTTTGCCAACATCCTGGAGAGAGAAGTCAACGCAAACGGCAGTGTTCCCGCGAGACCCAATTGTCAATGGAAGTCCTAGAAGAAGATTGGCGATTTTATTGCCTGTGATCCAATTGTGACCGAAACCCCAACAAGAATCAGTGAAATCAGCCTTCCTTTTCCTGCAGATACTTCGACCCCTTCACTTATGGTATTCTTCAGAATATATTTTTTTGGCTTTTTGGCTTTTCAGTATTCTATTTTTGATGACTCACGTGTATATATGACATGTGTCAAAGACAAACATGTTCAGTTAGAATTGCCATTTTATTATGAAAAGACTTTCATCGTGCTTTGTTTTTCGCGCACACCGACCATTTTACAGTCGTCATAATCGGCCTACTAAGTAAGCAATTCAAGCCGTAGTGACCAAATCTCGCACCAGTTTCACGCTATTGCACATCAAGCCACCTACCCATCTGTGAAAAGTACGTACAGAGAAATATATTGCTGATATATTTGCCAGAGTTAATGAAGACTATGATTTGTCCATTCGTCGTGGTTTGCAACAATAAGGATTGTTTATGGATTGTTACTGGACTACGTGGAAGATTTTACGCAAGGATCTTGGTATAAAACCCTGCAAAATACAGTTCGTGCAAGAACTGAAGCCGAACGACCTGCCACAGTGTCGAATTTTCGTTGAGTGGACCCTAGAAAAGCTGAAGGAAGAACCTTTTTTATCGAAAAATTGTCTTCAGTGACGAAGCTCATTTTTGGATGAATGGGTATGTTAATAAACTAACCTGCCGTATTTTGACCGATGAGCAACCTCATAAAAAAACAAGAGTTCTCAATGCACCCGGAAAAATTAACTGTTTGGGGCGGTTTATGGTCCGTCGGAATCATAATAATAACGTAATCTTTATAACGTTATTGAAACTATCCTTTCAAACTTGATTTTGAACTTTTTTTACGTGCAAAGTGCATGAGCTGAACCTGGTCGACATGTGATTCCAGCCAGATTGAACACGCGAATCGTTGGAACAATTGAGAAATTAGTTCAGTGAACAATTTGTTTCTGGTTGGCCGGCTAGATCGTGGGATTTGACGCTCTTATGGGGGTACGTCAAATCACTTGTTTTCGTCGATAAACTAGCGTCTATTACCGACTTGGAAGACAACATTGTACGTTTTATTAGCAAGATACTTTCGACAACAATATGCTCGACAATGTGATTCAAAGTTGGACTCCCTGTGTAGACCACTTAAAGCATAGTCATGGCTAACATTAACATCAAGTAGCCCTTAAAGAGTAAATGGCAAGCATTGATCTATCGATTTAATTAAAAGTATTATACACCCTTGTAGTTTTATTGTGTTTTTTTTTTGACAAATAAAAACCAAACGCTTAAAAAATCATCCTTTAATTGTAGTAATTGCCATCAGAATTGTGTATATTTTCGCTGAAAAAACTGCGCATTTCCTCAATATTCAGTAACTTATGATCCTTACCATATTTTATTCTTTTAAATTAAAACAAAAATATTCGCGCTACTAAGAGATGCTCATTTACTTTTAGCTTACCAATAAGTTCCTTCTACGCGATTCTCATGGTTTCAAGTGATAGTGCTTACCTATGGAACCTCCATGGAAATAGCCCTTATCTCCAACTGCTTATCGATAACTTAATAGAAATTGCCAATTTACGTCCAACCAAAACTTTTAAAAAGATATCCTCAAGTGCTAGTCTAGGTGGAGAGCGAGACATACCTATATGTGGCTTAAACAAATAATTTAAATGAGAAACCCTATCCAAGTGGCTCTTCAGCATGCTTTATAGATTAACCCATTGAAAATCGAAAGACATAGCTAGAAGACACTTAAATTTAAGTAATTTTAGTCTGAAAAGTTTAATAAAAAGTGAAGGTTTAGCAAATTTTTCTCATAGTTCGCATAAGGTGTTTCTTTGTATATCATCGAAATGGGCCGTAATTTAGTCCTTGCTACGTTGGCTGTTGTCTTATTAATTTCGCCAGCTTTTGCCAAAATTTACAACGATTACATTAGCATTAATGGTAGAGTCGCAGGTGCGTATGATATTTACGATTTCTACAAGTCAAATGATGGTGAATCTTATTTCTTTTCTTAAAGGTGACCAATTACTTTGGCACTCCTCGCATGCCAAGCAAAATTTAGATTTCTTCGCCAGTGTTAGCGTAGAAGTAGCAAATCCAGAGAATATCCAAAAATCGGCGTATATCCTAAGTCATGTGCTGATTACGGGCAAGGATGACACTGGATACATAGATGCTAAATTCGACGCCGGTGGTCCTGGAACGGATAATATGAGGCTGAAGATGATTTTCAATTCCATCAAAAATGCTGATTTTGAAATTTTTGTTTACGGCAAAAAGAAGTAGGCATCTGGAAACTATTGTGAAAATATGGCATATGACAACTGTAGTAGTGTATAAGTGACTGTTTGATTTTTGTGGCGTCAGTCGTTATAAAATATAGTTCACCATCGTTCTATATAGTCACAACTATTAACTTCATAGAGCAGTAGCTTTTTTACGATTACGTTACTGCAGCGGTCCGATATGACTGTATAGGCTTATAGGTTCAAGAAATATTCAACCATTGCTATTCAAGTAGTGTCCATAACGAACCTTATCCGTTCCACGATGCGAGCACCCTGAATCATCCCTCCTAAGTTAAATGGTACTTCTCTGATGAGAACTAGGAAAAAGCATGAGTATTCATCGCAGCCATCTACCGACTGAAAAGGGGCTCTGATGAAGAAGATCATCATCGAATGCTTATCTAAGCTACACTTGGAATGCTGATACGGTCTATGAATTTCTTAATTTGTCACGCAACATATCTCGGGCGGTGTTTGAAAATATTTTTTGCCCTATCTCCCCGGTTTTTGACATATTTTATGTTGGTTCAATATTTTACTCAGTATACGTACGGAATGTGGCTGGCAGATGGTTTTGGATCCACTCTCGGATATCAGTGGATATCGATACCGATTGATAAATTTGCTAAAATAAGTGCCATTATGACGGGGGTGTGATCTTCTTTCAACTTGTGATAGCATCTGTACTGGCAACATCTAAGATCTTTTGAAGTGCCCTTTTGTTCCATCCCACTATGCTGGCCTTAGTGTTGATTGTATGTACTACTCCAGTGACTGAAAGCTTACTTATCATTTCAGTCCTTCAATTCATTTTCTCCGACAAGAGGAGGATCTATATTGTGATATTTAACATGAGAATGACTGTTGCCACAGGATGTGCTGTGTGATGGCAACTGAGAAGTTCCGAAGAAGCATCAACAAGAGTACGAAAAATATTCCACGTACTTATTGTTCTAGTCTATGTATATTCCGGGCTTGTACATCTCTATACTTAGCAACTGCAGTTGCTCTTAGGGATGGTGAAAATTCCGCTGATTTCGGAAGCACTAGAAACTGCATACTCAAAAAGATGTCGGGAAAATTGTCTTTACACCATTTTGCCATTTAATCTGGCTTTGTGGATAAATAAATAAATTCCTTTCTTTGTTCAGATGGCGAATACGACACTGGAGATAATTTGTGGCCAACTATAATACCACTTATCTCGTTTTGCGTAACGCCATTGAATAGCTTTAGCACATTTGGGACTGTAGCAGCTGTTGTGCTTACAGCTGCAGTAGAGGCACTTACGGATCAAATCGATAAAATTTAGTGTTGCCTTTAATATTTTATATTGTAGTCAGTGTTAGCAAGCTAAATATTACAAAACTATATGAGCCTCATCTTAGAAACCAAACTTAGGTGTAAGAAAAAAGTTTCAGAGCGAAGCTAAAAAGGGGGTTGTTGCCTCAAGGTGGCGTCTAGAATCCAAATGTTAACAATAGTTCTATACCACGGTCGTGAGATTAATTCCCACTAACAAGCTTCACTTGAAAGATGGACTAACGTCAAACAGGTAGAAAAAAACAACTTGCAGTTTAGGCAGTCTATGCTGACATTGAAAATGTCCTAAACAATCAATAGATCGGATCAACCTCAGAAAAAGTTAACATACTCGTACATACGAGTACATCTCGAAATTCACAATCAAAATCATGCTATAGTGTGTCATTTGGAGACATGCGCGGCGGTTAAGTATTCCTTTCAAAAGTACCTCCAGGAACTGCAGAGATGAACAGGAAGAGAGATCTGTTGCTAATTTCCTTTGCAATGTCCTGGCATACATCAGAATGCAATCTTTAAATATAAATGAAGATCACTGAGCCTGAAAAATTTATCAAAAACTCCCTTTGGTTTCAGGAATAACTTTAGCGTCGACATTAGACTCTCTTCCAATGGTATCGAAAGGCTCTTACAACTGATCTAAGTGTACTTCAACAAACCAAGGCAAGTTGTTTGAAATCCTTATCCACTTGTGTGCACCTAGACACGCAATTGCTTAATTGAGTTGTTCCTCTGGTATTGATTCGTAGATTCTTCGGGCTGGACCGTAAAAATTCATCCATTGTTAGTGGCCAAATTATTGAAACTGTGGTATTAGACCTCTACTATACAAGTTCAAGTTCAGCTGTACTATAAATCCCATACAGTTCACCGTCAATGCACACACCCACGACCCAGGAGATCCTCACCTGTCCATGTCTCTGTACTGAGGATGATCAAGGTCATCAAGAGATGTATATATAGTTGGAGAGCCCTTTTTTATGTAGATGTCTACAATGTTTAATATCGGTCAAATGACTAGGTCTTGAGTTGGTGTTTTCGCAAAAAATCTGACCCCAAATTTGTAGGTTTTCAAGACTTCAAGATTTGTGGTTTATTATGTTGAAAGCAAGATTTAAAATAGCCTCATAGGAAGAAGTCTGGCGCCTTTAGATTTCGCGATCTGGCCGACCAGTTGAAATCGTCAAAACGGAAAATTGGTGATTCGACATCTCCATCGTTGTCCTAGCTGTGTGAGCGGTTGCTCTTTTTTTTAATTTAATTTTAATCTACATATGTTTCTATGGACTCAGACTGACCAGGCCTTTTTAACTGCAACGAATACCACCTCTGCGAAAAAGAATCTTTTTATCGACTACCTTACTGACTCTGGTCTGTATCAATTAAGTGGGGTCACCAATAACATTGGCACCTAGTCAGATACACTGATAGAGATAACTATGTCGTTATATTGTAGGAAGTAGATATCTAAGTTGGATAGTTTCCTTTCTTACGTTGTCGTATGACAGTGGTCTTAATCTTTCCCAATAAGCACCTTTTTTACCCAAAAAGAATCCCTCATCTTCACCAGCCCGGTATAATAAAGAGTTGCGATTTCTTCGAAACAAGAGAAATAAGCTGCTATCAGTCAGTCCAAATAAATTTCTCTGTTCTTTGTCAAACTCTCTATGACAGCTATTTAAAAATAATGAACCACACACTCATTTCTGACCCCAAATGATTCTTTCAGTTCATCAAAACTAAAAGTAAATCGTAAATTGTGTTAAGCACTTAATGTACACTAGAATCTGGAAATAAAGTTGATGTAATTGCCGCCAATTTCAGCAAAGCTCTTGATAGAATTTCTCATGATATAATCCTTCCAAAATTAAACTCTCTTGGTTTCCAAATAAGCTTTATAACATGGGTTCAATCCTATTTAAACGATCGAAGTTACGATCTGTTATATTTAAGTCCATGGTTCCTGACCCAATAAGAGTTTCTTCTGGTGTCCCTCAAGGGAGCCATCTTGGTCCCTTTTTATTTATTCTGACTATTAATGATGGTCATTGCATCGTTAAAAATTCATACATGAAATGAAATGATGATATGAAAATCTTGGACAGATTTTTTACTTGGCGTCAGAAGAATTTCCTTGAGCATAACGTCAATAACTTTCAGTCTATAACTTATACCCGTAAGCGCCCTTCTATTTTACCTCGCTGCTATCAAATCTTGAATCTGCCTGTGACTTTAGTTATTATGTTGCGTGATTAAGGTATTATCTGTGATAAGGAACTCAATTTTAGTTCTCACACTGATATCAACGCTTCATCAAGCGCTGGTCTAAAGAGTTTTCCAGCCCTTACATAACCTTTGTTAGGGCTCTTCTTGAATATGCAAGCCATGTTTGGTCACCCTAGTACAGAACTCACATCCTCCGGATAGAAGCTGTTCAACGCAACTTTTTACGATTTGCTTTACCTAGTCTTCCCTTGGATGATAGCCAAAACTAAATACTGATCGTCTGAAACTTATAGATTTAGAACTCCTTCCTATACGCCGAATGAATTTCGGACATCTGGAACCAACGTCTAGAATGCTTTGAAAAATTTTTGATATTCTTCCTCTCTTCGACTACTAATTCAGCAAATTCTCCCTTAAGAACATTGTTATTTCCACCTATGCCTTACGCTCTAACTTTCTTTGACCGCTCTCACCCTTTAGTTTTAAGGGAAATTGTTAGTTTTCAGAATATCCTTGCAATAAGCCTGAATAAATCTGTCCGGCGCCTGTTGACCCCGGCTTCATCTGTCCGTAGTACTCACCAGTTACAATTATGGTGGTGCCGTTGGCGTCCTCAGAAAAATAAAGGCCGATCACTTTTTTTCTGCAAATACCGCACCAAACAATCACTTTAAAGGGATGCAATGGCTCTAGAAAGCACATTTTGTTCATTCGGTGAAAGATTCCTGGAATAGAAATGAACTTCGTCGTTCATTGTAATTTTGTATACGAAATTCATCCTCTTCCTGCATCAGGCTTAACAGAGAATGGAAGTAACTTAACCTCACAACAGACAGCAATTTGCACTTTATAAGGGAACGCAATCCGACGCAATGAGCGTTTGCTGATGCCAAATCGTGTGCATCATTGTCTCGTCGATGTGTGTGAACTCTCTCGGACTCAACAGTGATATTCTCGGTCGAACGAGCAATACGGGGCTGGCCACTTCTTGCGATATCTCTAGAGAATCCAATTTGGTGCAGGACGATGAGAAAAACGACGACGAAATTCATGCTGTGTTAATACAACAGACCGGAAATTGACCAAATAAGTAGTAAATATATGGAAGTTGCGCGTTCTTGAGGTATGTATCACTCCATTGCTTCCTGTCAAATGTCTGTCTACAACATTTAAGTCAAAGCATAATGACATTTGACGACATTTGCAAAGATTATAGCACATTCACATCACACTAGCACATTACTTTTGTCCTTCCTTTATTATTGGCTTAAGATACATTTAAGATATATGGTTAGAGGCAGTAGATGCTTAAAACTAAACAAACACATGTACGTTGGAAGTATAGTTATTAGATTCGCACTCACATCCTAGTTGTACTACTAGCTTCTTGGCCTGAGTTTTTAAGGTCATCTGACGTCAAAAAGGCTCGATCTTACATAAGTTGCAGGTAATTTTAGAACAATATAGTCCGATGAATTTTATAATGTTATATAGGCAGTTATAATAAAAGTCTTATGACACCGCCATCTAGTGAGAGAAAATAGAAAGTCCCATCGATTTTAAAAATGGCGTCGAACGTCAATTCGATTTTGATATTTGTGATGTAAACAGAACAAGCATTTGTGTGAATAAGCAATGAAACACTATATTCCTGAAGAACGTGAAGTAATCACCATGATATTTTTGATAAACCATTCGTCAGTGATTTTGGCATATAGTGCATTTCGTGCCCGTTTTCCTCACCGCCCAGCTTTCTCTGGTCATTCAATGCGGAGTTTAGCCACACTACTCTTAGAGACTAAAGCAACATGGGACCGAGCAAGCCCCGTAAGGCCTCGTACTTTTTGTTCGGTTTAGAATATCGCTGCCGTGACTGACGATGTTCTAGAAGATTCGTCGACATTGACCAGATGACGTACCACACAATTGAACATTCCACCCACGTTTCTGGGGTGCATTTTGGTGGACGACTTGAAGATGTTTTTAAGGCCAATTTGGATAGGTGAACAATTAAAATTTGCGATTAAGGAGCGCTGAAAATCCGAGAGAAATGCACGAATAGCCAGTACATCCACTCAAAATTATTGCATGGTGAGCTGTTTACACTGGAGGAACCATTGGATTTTTTTTTGAAAACGGCGTGGGCCAAGCGGTCATTGTGGATAGTGAGCATTCTGTGATCCATGATTAATAAATTTCATTAATTTTGGACTGGAAGATATATAGTTCCAGCAGATTGGAACAACAGCGCATAATGTTTGAGTCATAGCAGGCATTTCTCGGTCGTCTGACTTCGAGGCACATGCTAATCTGAACAAGCCATAGACTCTGGAAGTCCTCAAGGAGAACATTCGTCAAAAAGTGGAGAGCCACATAAAACTTGAAAGCTAACTTCAATTTTTTATTATTGGATAAAGGAAAAATTAATGACATTTACCTTTTAAAAATGATGTCATGTAAATGTTGGCCACGACTAAGTCTGAGGTGGTCCATTCGAAACGTCCAATGTTGGGCGACTCGTTCGAGCATAGCGACTGGCATCTCGCGGATAACACAAGTAATGTTGGCTTCCAAAGCGTCAACCGTTTTGAAGACCTAAGACTTTACATATCTCCAGAAAAAATAATCCAAAAGTGTGATGTTGCACGATCTAGGCGGCCAATTTTCCGTAGCAAAACGTGAAACTAAGTGCTCACCAAAATGATTTTTCAATAAGCCCATTGTTTAACGGACTGTTTGGCTCGTAGCGCCATCTTGTTGAAACTAGAGCTCACCGAGACCATGTGCTTGAATTTCAGGAAGCACATAGTCCGTTAACATGGCGCGATAATGGTTACCATTGACGGTAACATTTTGATTAGCCTCATTTTTGATGGACCAACGATTCCACCAGCCCATAAACCACACCATAACGTTGTTTTTAATGGATATAATGGTAGATTTTCGTACTCTTCGGGTTGCTCATCAGCCCAAATACGGCAATTTTGTTTATTAACGTATCCATTGAGCCAGAAATGGGCTTCATCACTGAACAAAATTTCACGACAAAACACTGGATTTTCATTGAGTTTTTACAGAGCCCGTTCATTGAAAATATGACGCAAATTCAAATCGCTGGCTCCAATTCTTGCACAAGTTAAATTTTTGTACGCTTTTAGGCCCATATCCTCACGTAAAATATGCCAAGTTGTCGAATACGGCAAGCCAAGCTGCTGAGACCGACGACAAATCGATTCGTCACGGTCTTCGCCTACACTCTCAGCTACTACGTCCTGGATGTGGTCTGACCGGTCGAGTATTATCCACTAATGTAAACTGCGACTCAAATTTGTGAATGGTATTGGCAATAGTGGTTTTAGTAAGTCGATTATCCTCAACGTAACTTCCTCAAATCGCACGAAAAATATTTCTCACAGAACGATGATTTTCGTAATACAGCTGAGCAATTTAGAGACGCTGTTGTAGTGTAAGTCTTTTTGTGATAATTTGCCAAACGATACTAAATAAAAAGAATAAAGCAGTTTGATAGGAGTCACGCGTGATCTGTCAAAAAAAGCCTATTAAAAATCAAACCTGACGATGAATCACCACTTATATAGTAATGGTTCGTGAAAACCCGACTGCATTCCTTTCTGGCTCAGATTCTAACCGAAGATTAGATTTCGTGTTTTTTTCTGCAACAGAAATTCTGGTGATATTGCATCGGACGGCATGTCCATAAGCACGGGGTCATAAGTCAGCCGGCGCGCAAGGTCATCGAAGCTCAAGTGCGTGCTGTACCAAAGACCAATTCTTTTTAATCGGAAGATGGCTTTGACGATGGAGCCCATGATATGAATATCAAGGGGAGGGGATTTATCAATGCGACTAGAGTGGAGCAAGGAGTGCTAGGAAAAGCCCCCGTGCATTTGAGACAATAACGTATTTTCGCGAGAGCTTATTCCACCAGACAATCGACGCATAGGATATAATTGGCTTTACCATAGCCGCGAAGATCCAAAGGACCCTTTTCGGTGACAGACCCTATGTCTTGCCGATAGCTCCTCTGCATCCAACATCCTCCTCTGTCGTCCTAACGTGTTTAGTCTAGAGAAGTTTCTTATCCAAGCACCCAAATACTTAGCTTCTTTGGAGAATCGGGTGGTGATGCCTTTTAGCACGGCAGCTGCTTCTTTCTCGTAAAGAGAACAACCTCAGTTTTGAGAGGATTGACTGAAATTCCATTACTAGTGCACTAGCAAATAGTCGCTAGACACGATCCACCAGATAGTACAGTTACATCATCCGCGTATGCTTGTGCATAGACGTTAGAACTATTGAGTGCGTTGAGTAGTGAGTAGAACAACATGCACCATAGCAGTGGAGACAAAATGCCGCTTTGCCGGCAGCCCATGTTTATGCCCGCCACCACATATTGGCTGCCGCCAGCATCCGCAATCAATGTCCTATTTGTCAGCATTTCTCTAATCCGCAAGACCAGTGACTCGTCTACGCTGTGTTGTTTGGCCGAGTTTTTGCCATCAAAAGTTGCCTACCGGATTCTGAAGCGCACTGTTGCAGGATCTTCCGCTTTGGTAGGTTTGTTGTATCGTCGAGAGAGGATGAATTCGCAAGGCTGTTTTGCGCATATAGATCTCGATCAGTTTTTCGCTGCTTTTCAGCATGAAGGTGGTCAGACTTATAGGTCTGAAATTCTTGGCGAGGAAGTAGTCCTCCTTTCTGAGAAGGTCGCTCTCACTGCTTGTCAGGGATGTATGCCAGTTCCAGGCTAGTAGTGAAAATTCTCTTCAGAGCTGCCAGCAGCTGGTCTATATCTTTTTGTAGCAAACACCATCGGGTCTCACCCGTTACCACAACCGATGAGATATACCATCTACGGCGTGTTGTGTTGTTCAGCTCACTACCAGCTTCTTTGATATGAGTTAGTTGTGAGCTGGTTGCGATCAGGTTACCTGAGAAGTGAGACGGAGAGTCTCTGCTTTCGACTCGGTATAGATACCGTCAGATTTTCTAAGTGGTTCCAGCTTGGTTGATCTTCTCCTTTTAAGGGCTTTGACCAGTTTCGATATTTTCCCAAAAGATTTGTAAGAGGAGCTCTTCGAAGTCCAAATAAGCTTCTTAAAAATTGTTTGCTTTGATCTGTAAAGATTCCAATCTTCATCCAAATTAGTCTCAAGGGACCTGTTTAGAAGTTTTGTGAATTCTTTACGAAGACGCTGCAGATCAGCGTTCCACCAATTAACGGGCGTATAGACGTCAAACAAGTTAAACTAAAACTTGAGCCAAAAAAGAGGCAAATACATATTCCCATCTTCTCTATACTGCAGATTTTTGTTGAACAGGATATGGTTCCTCATGCAGGTGCTTGTACTTTGTCACTGCTCTTGCTATATGATTTTCATCTTATGTCAACGCAGTGATTGAGAGTATCAATGGCTTTCGAATTTTGAGTTTGGGCTGGTGTAAGGACATATCAACTACAACAATTTGATTCGGTTGAACGGCTGAACGGCTGAATTTTCACTTAACAACTTTGCATGTGACAAATATTCACCCAGACACAGAGTTCGATACACTGTCTTGTTGTATCGTTGTCAGCAGAATTTTAAACAGCGAGCATAGAGATGGGAAATAATCGTCATACATTACATAATATAGAGAGTCTACGACTTCCTTGGTGGGGTCAGGACATTGTTATTTACTGTCACGATATAAAAGCAACGATGTCACTGTACATTTCTAACAATCCAACATAAAAGGTACCAAAAATAATTCATGCAACGAGAGTGCCTTACTTGCTTTCAATTACGTTTTAGGTTTCTTGTTAGATAATGTTAGTGTCACTTACAAGTATTTTCGCACGATTTTTTAAGGCCATCTAGTGGGTGCAAAGGGACTATGGATTCGTTTCATCAAGCTTCAGAACCTCTTTATTTTGACTTTTCGTTTCATCGGATTTCGGAATCACTTATTGTCGCTTTTTCGTTTCATCGAAGTTCGGAATTATTGTCCAACGAGCGATAAAAAGTTTCAGTGGTTGATTTGCTGCACCCGTCCGAGTGCAAAGTCTCCCATACTATAAGCCCCAAATATGAGCTTACCAGACTGCGTATTTCTTCTCTAAAAGATCTTTCTGATGTCGTTATCTAGCGTATTTGTAAGACGGTTAGCAAGTATGTTAAACCTTCAAGGACCCCAAAAGCAATTGTCGTTTTGTCTTAATTTAGTTCTGAGGGTTGTCAAGTGGCTGTCCTTAAATAGCCTTAAAATAGAGATAGAGGAATTCCCACAATTTACAAATTCCTTGGTCTACTTCACAATTTATGCGCAAGCCACAATTGCGGGTATTCAACTGTAAGTAAAAGTAAAGTGAAAGCTATCTTTAAGATATATTTTTGTATTTATGTTATAATTTTTTTTTTTTCAACTCCGTTTTAGATTAACTGGAGGGCCATACGATACTCTCGATCCAGTCCAGGTAAGACGTCACACTGGTATAAATTGTCGGCATATTGTGACAAAATTGACCATACGATGCGATTCCACAAATATTCGATATTTTCGAAACTGGATCGACTAATTGCAATGGACTACCCAAAATATCTACAATTAACTTTCTTTGCTCTTCTGTACATCGATCGATTTTTGAACAGGTTTGTCCTTGGAGTATACCCTGCCTGTATTCGCTACCCACACCATGAGATCTATATGTGTCCTGACATGCCTCAAATGGGACCGAAAGCACATGTGTCTTAGTCAGAGTTTCTGAATAAATATTATCTAAAAAAGAAAAAAATTAAAGACTTCAATTAGTTTGTGTGCTTCGTAGGGGATTTCAAAGGAAAAGTTAAAATTTGTTCGAACCTTGATCCCTGTGACCCCAGCCGATTACAGTCAGCTCAGTCCTTGCACGTACTAGTTCCTGCTGTAGACACGCTGGAACCACAAACGGTATGACCATAGGATTCTTCTTCAATTTAATGAGGGCAAGATCATGGTAAATCGATATTTTATTATAGAGTGGATGAACGAATATATCCTGAAAAAGTAAAAAAAAAAAAATTGTTTTAGGGGCTTGTGGAGATGTGAGCAATATTTTTCTGTCGGTAGTGATCGTATATTGATTTCGAGATTGAGATTATCGATCGAGATCAAAGGAAAATTAGGAAGAGAAGAAAGGAAAAAACCGATGTACGTTGGTTTTGAATGGTTGCAGGTTATAATGACTGGAAAACGAAAGACAACGCTCTTCAGTTCTGCATGTGGAATGTTCAAATCCTTAAAAGACCGCGTGCTCCCGAACTACTAGTGAAAATTCTCGACCATCACAAGCAGACATAACATCCAAGCAAGTAGTAGGATCTAAGCGACGGCTTAACTCAACAGCATCAGCCTCAAAGATATTCACGCTCCAACAGAAAAGAAGGTCGATCTCACCCAAGATTTCTTTAACACTACGCTAAACTCTTTCTTGGCGAATTGGTAAAATTGGAGTACACCGGAAAGTACAAGCTCTACGACATCGCCTCCGGAAATGAATTCGTGCTTATTGATGCAATTGACGAACTCAGAAAAGCAAATCTAGAAAAGCAACGGATGTACAGAGCGGCCATGCAGGATGACGATGGAGAACGCATGTCGCTCCGTCAGAAAAGGACTTTAACAAGGTGATGTACTGTCAAGTGATTTTTCCAACATCATTCTTGAAATAACTCACAAGTCAACGCCAGAGGCACACTCTTTCAAAAGTCTGTAATGGGAAGAACGTAGCGAGTTTTCAATGGTAAGTTTGCGAATATTGAAACTTGAAAAACAAAGTATATCCTTTCAATAAAGAGGAACACACATCATTGACGCCTAGAACGATAGGCAGCTACAACTTTAAGCCAGTAAGAGACTGCATCTACCTCTGCTACGCTATCAATTCCGACAACGATACCAGTTTGGAAATCAGGTGCAGAATCACTCTGATTCTTTGGTTTTAGAAGGCAACTGAGTAGTAAAGACCTTTGCCTGATCCACAGTGAACTCTACGATATTTGTATGGAGTACTAACTTTAACAAAAAAGCCCGAGTAAACCGCCTTAGACGGCTAGGTCACCTTAAGTGCATGAACGTCTCTGCTGGAACGTTTCCAACGGTAACCCGGCGGGAGATCCCGGTAAAGGACGACTTCTAATTAAGGGGCACACACAAGTGGAAAGGGATATTAGACAACTTCGTCTGTGCAACAGGAGGCAGCTTCTAAAGGGCCGAGGTAGTTAGGGAGGCCTTTTACTTGAAGGCCCGATCTACATCAGACTGTATGCGCCATCTAAGTAATGATTAGAAAATATAAAGATCGGCAGGACGGTTCATAAGATCAGGAAAAACTACGATATATCAGATTCGGTCCAAAAGCGGGCTTGGTTATATACCGATGTGCATTAGTAGTGATGCTGGTGTTACGGTTGAAGGTTTTGTGTTGTAATGGTGGTGGAAATGGCGATAAAGCATGGTCAAGAGATATTATAAGTTTTATCGTACGGTTTTAACTTCTATCTAGCAAGCGCAGAGGGGCTTTAAGGGTACTTTGGCAGATGCCTTATTCTTGTATAAAGTATCCAGATCAAGCTCAGTAAAATATTTCTTATATCACCGGAGGAAACCTCGACACTTTTTACCATTTTCAGCGATATTGAATATGTTGGCTACGGTAGGCTATCATTGACATAGCTTTTTTCATTGAGTGATACAATCATGGCTTAGTGTAGCTTGGTGTTTAAATTCCACTCGTAAATATTGCTGCTTATATCGAAATATAAGCTTACCCTTTCTCGCTCGAAGAACAGAGAACCCGGAATGGACATTAAAAGCAGGGAACACTGCCAACCACTAATATACTGGAAAAGAAGTAGTAAAGAAGCGTTCATTAATAGAAATTAAAAAGGCTGTCGGAAACAGAATGGAACCCTGAGGAACACCAGAATCTACTTAGTGGATATTAATCCCCAAAAACCATCCAAAACTGTTTGGATTGGAAATTTTAAGAGGAAAATTCTATTTCCAATATATGTATTGAGAACGAGGATCATTTATCCCTTTAAGTACGCATTTTGCAAAAAGGGCTTGAAGTCAAATTCTGTTAAGTGCTTTTGAAATATCAAAAGTTTTCGTGTTTCGAGATATTTCGTAAGCCCACGGATTTTAAGCATGTCCATGATCCTAGAAAGTAACGATCTGCTAGTACATATGTGCAATTCGTCTGGAGAAAGAGGGAAGAGCAGATCCGCGTTTTAAGAGGAGCCATCTGCAGGAAATCACTTCTCAGAGAGAACAGATTTTGCTGAGTCACAGAAATTCAAAAGTGTATGAACGGATGCTTAGCTCTTGCCGAGCTTTTGAGAGTTTCGCTAAAGCCAGAAGCAGGTTTCAGATGCCGAACAGCTCACTACGTATAAGTTGTCTCTAAGTCATTATATAACGTTAAGTTGGACTCTAATTCAAAAAAATATTCTCACATAGACTTTAAGATGACCTACCTCAATCTCGATATCAAGCGGATACATATCATTATTAAATGTTGAATTAAAACGTATTTTTTCTGGACGTTTTCCAGAAATACATTGTGCTGCTGTTATAGCATATGACTCGGATATTAGTGATGAGCCACATTCAGCATCGCTGCCATATATAAGGCTCCCCATATGTGGAAACTCTTCAGGGGTCACATAGAGATTAGTTGCATTATATTTAGCTGAGTAGGACATCATCAATTTGGTATAGCGGCGACAAGCTTTAAAGAAATCGAGAAATTTATAATTCATGTTAAAATAGTTGAGATTGTGAAATTACCTGATTGGGAAGGTCTCTCGACAAATGGTGATTCTGTTGGTGATTCCTCTCTAAAATTGAAAAGAATTTACATAATTTAAATAAAAGACCGATCAAACTTGAATAATTAAAGAACACCATTTAAATGGAAGCTACATTTCTCACTTCAGAGTGAAAACGAACAGCGCGGGCGAAGGAAAATTAGAGAGGAATGAAAGGTAGGCACCGACGTACGTTGGTTTTAAATTTCTGAATGTTACAATGACTATGAAATAAGTAGAGAGCTCGACAGAGGATTGCACAAGCGAGTTGTTCGGGTTAGGAATAAATCACGATATTTCAGCGTACATCCGAAAACGGGCTTGAGGAAATAGTTTTATCGCACGATTATGTATCCCATCTAGAAAGTGCAAGGAGCTTTTTGTAGTACCTGATAAGATATGGACATTGTGCTCTAAAATCGAGGCAATGAATGCCTTATATATTGAGGCCTAATCAGAGGGGGTTGAATATTTTTTACATTGCTTGAGGAAACCTAGATATTTTGCAGCATTTTTGGCGATATCAAATATTTGTTAATTCCAACGTAAGCTGTCATTGACACAGATACTGGGAATCAAAAGTTTCTAGGTTTCCACGATGCATGAATGGCACTCATGGATAATGGCTGGATGTTTCAATTTCGCTTAAATGACAGCGGACAACATTTAATTTTAGAACCACTTAATTGCACTCTGTTGAAAATACATACTAAAATTGGTTATGCTATTATTAACGAATTTGGTGAGCTTAACATACACTGCCGTTCCCGTTCTACAGTCGAATGAGACGGGGATATGAGACGGGGAACGAATATGAGAAGCAGAGAGTGCTGTACTCAACAAAGGAATATATTAGCAGGCAAGAGATCATTAATAAAAATTAAAAAGAGTGTTGGAGACAGAACAGAACCCTGGGGCATGCTAGTATTTATTTTGGCAATGTCAGATTTGAAACCATCCAAGACAACTTGAACTGAACGTTCCAAACGGGCCTTTCTAATTCATTGAAGAAGTGAGTCCTCGATCTCAAGTGCGATCATTTTCGACAATAGAGCCTGATGCCAAACTCTGTCGAATGCCTTATCAAATGTAAATATCTTGGTTTTGTCAGATCAATGTAAGCTTTGGTTTCAATTGCCGATGAGACATGCTATCAAATCACCAGTGGACCTGTTGCTACGAAAACTTTACTGCCAGCCATTTAAAAGTTTTCGCGTTTCGAGATATTTCATGAGCTGAGTGTTTCCATGAACTTAATTAGAAGGGACGTAAGGAAAGAGAAGAAGATTCGCCTTTTTTAGGGACGGACTGGACAAATGCTGTTTTCCTTCTGTTCGGGAAGAATCCTAAAGGTACTGGTTTTTGGAACGTGATGAGGTGTTCTCATCAGAAAATACACCATTTGGAGCAGGAGATTTGTGAATATTGAGATCTTTATATACTATTGCTACCACACGAGTGTCAGAGTGGATTCCTCCTATCGAAGATTCAACGCACTCAAGTGTAGGCGTAGACAAAGCACAATCTGCAAATATTGAGCTGGCCGCAAATGGTACAGCAAACAGATTGTCCTTGTCCAAAGAGCTGACAACTGGAATATCATTGTAAATGAGAGTTGGGATGGAGGATAAGGCAGAACTTCTTATGTTTTTAACAAACGACCAAAAGCTTTTTCTGTCTTTGGGAAATTGTAGTATTTTCTGCTTCAGTTTTTGGTCATATTGGAATTTCGAACGCTTAAGGAAGACGTTGCAGTCATTCCTGGCTTGTTTGAAATTTCTTCGGGTTTCCTTTGAAGAAACGAAAAAATATTTCACTAGCCCTGGCAGCCTCTTAACAGCTCGAGTCGTACTATGCCTTTGGTTTTGGTCTGATACAGAATAGTGTCTGTGATCATATGAGCAGCGGTATCCACGTCGTTATCGTGGAAACATAATCCGTTAAAATTCCTAAAGAAGCTATTAAGTCAGCTCTAATTGACAAGCCCAGGGTGTTGCCGGTATGAATATCAACGTCTGGTATCAAATTAATTTCCGCTGCAAGGAGTGTTGTACCTTCGAGCGTTGTCTGTACAGAATGTCACTCTACTCCACTCCACCCCAAGGTGGAACAGTAATAGCCGAGGGATACAGAGCTTAGAGGGTGCTTAGTCTCTAGTTTGTTGTCCCCAGCCTTCCCTTTAGCAAAACGGGCACTGCTGTTAGGTGAATAACATATCCCGACTAGTGGGAATTACAAATGATCCAATCATAAAGTCTTATGCCGCTTTAAAAACATCAACTTCTACGCACACACCTATGTTCCTTGCAGTAGAAACTGTCGATCGGACTTTTGCTGCCAACTCTGTCGCTGATATGAGAATGGCGGAATGGAATGTGTTTGAGTGTCTTCTGAGTGACTCAGATTCAAACATTTTGGGCAATGACACAATCAGCATGTTATCGGATTAATTATGCTTACATGGAAGTAGGGGTAGAATACACAAAAATGGATGCACAGAACTATTGTCTAAACACCAAAACCTGGAGAGTTCCGCAAAAAGTGGGGGAGAGAGATCTCATTTACATGGTCTGTGCTATTACTGTCAGTGCGGTGAAACGGCTCAACAACTTAAACGGTTATGTCGCATATCATTTCAGTAAGTTGAGGTTAATTTTAAAGATCTCCGAAAAAACTTCAGCTACCTCCACAAAACCTGGACCAAAAGTCTATCAAAGAGGCTACAAATCGACACTGTTAAAACGATTGCAGCTGAGGCTGACAGAGCACGTGAGTTCCCCTTAACTCGTCAATTTTAAAGAATTAGAAATTAAGAAAATATATCAAACTCACTTCAATGTACAGCAAATTACTTCGTGATGACCAATAAACCCACAGCGGGTATCAGATTCCATGTAGTGAGCACAGTCCTGAGCACGTGCGCAAATTCCCGATTTGCCATTCTGGAGAGGGCACGCCATTCCTTCTTGATATTCTTAAATAAAAAAATAAATTAGAGAGCCATAAAAACAGACGGCCAGATTATGGAATCTACATATGTAAATATTATTATGCTGGTTCAATGGAATAACTCCTTCTTTCGAATAACTTAAAATTGGCACTTACGTGCAAGGTATATTTTTCCAGTTGAGATTTCGGTGGGTTTTGATACTATTGTTCTTTGTGTTGCTATGGCTGGTTCTGATATTCTCACGTTCGTTTCTATATCATCTGTGCAGCATACAATTTCTGTAAATCCATCGAATGAACATATTTTAAAACCACTTTGTCTGGTTCTGATAGCTATTGGACAATTTTCGATCCGTCTGCAAACTCCGGTCTGACCATTTGTATTGGTACAGTTGTCGTTTTCAAGTGGCACATCTGAAAAAAAGAACATAAGATCATGTATACTCTGAATGTACAGTATATAGACAATAAAACCGCCCTTCTCAATCAGATGAAATTAGCGCTTGTATCTATGATATGGGAAAAGTTGACGTCTACGCCATAAGCAGCTAGTCACGGTTTTAGCAAAAGCTAGAGACACAATTTCAAAATCAATCAAATACAACAGAGGTTAATGCCACAGTGTTAACTTCCTTTTTGCCCAGAGCAGAAGGACGACTTTACTTAATTTTAATACGATCACGCAGTGATAAAAGAAATCAGTACTACTATCAACCTGAGAGTGGTATTCGACGCCTCAGCAAAGACAACATATGGGGAATCGCTAAACACCATTTTGATGACCGATTCCATGGTTCAAAAGGAACTAGTTTCCTTGCTACTTCAATGGCAGTCATTTTCTATCGTGTTCCCGGAGAACGATCAGAGAATGCGACCTGAAAACCATCACATGCGACGCACCATCCGGACTGTATTTGTCAATTAAAACTCTATGCCAATTATGCCTCTAGCCTAAGACAAAAAACGACGGTACCCACTGTCAAGCAAAACATTGCTTGAAGGATTCTATGTAGTCTAGGAGGTATAAATTTACTAAGAGAATGCCAAGATCTACAAAAGGAATTGATGCAGCTACTTCGGAAGGGTGGATTCTATTTACGCAAATGGACATCAGTAAATGCAGTATTCATTAAAGCGTTGCCTAAAGAAGTAATTGGAAAGGATTTAGAGCGTGACTTTAATAGTGACACAACATTTAAATATTTGGGAATAAAATGTTGCCCAGGAACAGACGACTTCCAATTCAAAGTCAATTTTACGTCATTCAGCACAAAGGGTACTCAACGATCCGTATTTAAAAACTTTGGCTTCTGGGCACCGGATGGGAAGAAAATTCAAAATGAATGTAAAAAATTCAAGACAAGACTACCAACACTTGAAAAGGTAAGAATTGAACAATGGACGTAGCAAATGAAGGGCTCTCAAATAGAGTTACATGGATTCACAGGTGCATCAGAATCTGTGCATGCAGTGGTATTGTATCAAGAGGTTATTAATCGCGGTTCTACTACAATAAGCCTCATTACATGCTAGACTAAGGTGGCGCCTCTGAAGCAAGTTTCATTGGCAAGGCGTAAAAATAGACAGAATGGTTTTAGCATGGTAAGATTCTACCATAGTATTGAACTGGTTGAAACAACATCCTGTGAAATGGAACACATATGTCGCCAACCGAGTATCCTATGTGGAACAACACTTTAAAGGACAATGGAGGTTTGTACCCGGAAGAGATAATCCTGCTGACTATCCGTCTAGAGGATCATTTGGAGATACCCCAGCTGAAAATATATTGCCCAGCTGACAAATCTATGTAAGGCAATGTAAGATATGCCTGAGATTCGAAAATCTCACGCTTGCCTAGCAATGTATCCCAGCAATCCTTTACACAAAGATGACATTCATCTCAATATTTTATCGCTTTTAAAACTTTCTAAGACATACATACATACATACATAAGAATTCAAACAACAAGATTTCATCACTGAACCTATTGGAATATTGCGAGTGAGAGATCAATTGATTAGAAAGATCCTATGAACCAATAAGACCCATATCGATACACTTCATCGTGGAGTGAAACTATTTCTAATTCTAATTCATTCAAAGAAAATTTTGGATCATTCGAGATGTTTTCAATTTTAAGGCCAAGAAAGCAAATCAACTTATGGAACAACTTCCGGTGGCTCGAGTAAAGTTTCTACGGCCATTAACACATTGTGTGGTAGATTAAGGGATGCCTGAAATCAATAAAGCTTATGTTACATAGCGCTGTAATGGATTCATGGTAACATTACGACGTATGATTAATAGAAGAGGATCTATACACCATCTCTACAGTGATAATGGAATTAACTTTGTTGGCGAAAAAACGCAATCCAGTGGCATTCCATTCCACTTTGAGTTCTTCACTTTGGTGGACTCTGGGAAGCCGGAGTTGAGTCAGTCAAATACCATTTGAACCACATCATAGGACAGAAGAAATTAACATGCAAAGAGATTATTAGCATACTGGTGCAAATAGAAGGATGTTTGAACTCGAGATCACTCTGTCCATTATCAGACAACATTGAGAATCTAGATGCATTAATGCTAGGTCACTTTATTATTGGGTCACCACTGATAGCACCACAACATGACGTCATTCTGGATCTGGCAGAGAGTAATCTAAAATGTTGGAAGCTAATTCACATATTTGCAAGCGTCGGTACGAGGATTACATAAACTAAGTGCAACCGCGATATAAGTGTAAGCAGTCAGCAAAGAATTTAGAGCCCGGGTAATTGGTGCTGCTGAAAAATGAGCTGCTAACACTATCGAAATGGCCTCAAGGCAAAATGATTGAAGTGCACAGCGAAGTTGATGGCCTTATCAGAGTAGTAACAGTGAAATTGGAAAATGGAATATTCAAGCGACCAATAGTTAAGGTGTGTTTACTACCAAGCGAAAGAAATATCATGAAGCCTGGTGATAACGTAGTTAAACTGTCGAATCATCCAATCAGCAGGCCCAGAAGGAAGCTGAGAGATAAAAAGCAATCATCCAGTTTGGGTAATGCCCTTCTGTGCCTGTCATTATTTGCGTGTACTAGCAATCGATTTTTAATCACAGACATCTCACGTTAAGTTCAAGTCAACATGAACAAGACGAGACAGAAACCGAAATCAACAATTTTACAAAAAAAAAAAAAAAAAAAAAAATGCAGGTCTAGAAGAGATCGTTGTTTACCAACTCGAAAAGAAGTTTTTTCAAATGACACGATTGGACACAAATTCATACGATTGGAAAAAAAATTAATCAAGAAAAGGGGAATAGTGGTACGCTTCAGGAAAACAGTTGCTACCGTCTCCGGTTTATTTTACAAATGAAACCATCATCCTTCTTAATAGGGACATCATAGAGGTCTCAATTTTCAAACATCAAGAAGCAGTTGATGCGCTCAACCGACTACTGATCAACAAGTTGTCAAATAAATTGATGGTATTGCGATCGCCACAAGACACTTCTCGGCCTATTAGCTTGTTGAAGTCAAAATACAGATGTAAATACACATAACAGCCCGAAGCTGGCAAACAATTGTGAGAAAATTGAGTATCAAACATAGGTGAATAGTGCTATCACTGCCAAAGAGCAATCAGTGAAGTCGCTTCCGATGTACTGGGTTTCAATTCACGTAACAATGACACCCCGTAATGGATGACGATGCAGCCAGGAATATTAAGAAAACCCATGAGTGTAAATACCGGTCTTGCAGAAGAGAACATTAGGAGCCCACGAGATCTACGAACAAAAATGAAAGGAAGAACATAGATCCCTCAGAAGAAGAAAATAAGCAAAGAGCATGAGAAGGGATAAAATAAAGCCTTCGAGAGGTGCCGCCAGAAGAATTAACTTCGGATTAAATGTAAAACTCGAATGTGTAGGGATTATTTCGGCAAACTGTTAAACGGTGATGAAGAACAGCATCCCACCATAATGCACACGGGCTAAGATAGACAACGTTTCCAAGAGGACATAATTTTTGAGGGTTAAATCCAAAGTTGCTAGACTCGGTTTCTAAGTTGACGAGCGGCTTAAAGCACCGGATGATCATACGGGAAAACTAGTAAATAAACTTGTTTGTAAAATCGTGGCGAATTAAAACAAGCCTGGTGATTGGAACCTCTGAATTTGCTGTTCGATCCTTAGGTAGATTGGCTAAGCTGTGCCAACTACAGGCGATACATCGCATATCAAATCTTGTCTTGTAAATAATCTGATTGGCCACTATCAGTGCAGATTTAGACCAGGAAAGACTATCATAGATCAAATTTTCAGATCCTGAAAAAACTCAAGAATTACATGTCGATACATACCGAAACTTCATCGATTTCAAAGCAGCATGTGATAGAGCTATGCCTAGTTTTGGCATCCCTAACTATGCAGCATGACCCGTCAATAATGACAAAACCGAAACCTTCAATGCCAAAAAGGATTTAAACAAGATGATGCATTGTCATGTGATTTTTCCAACATCGTTCTGGAAAGAATTGTACTAAACTCTCAAGCCATCTCCAGAGGCATGCGCTTGCGACTATTGGAGCAGAAAAGCAAAAATTCTGAAAAGAAAGAGGCACATTCTTCATCTATCTTACCTTCGCCTATCAACTCTGAAAACAACAACGAGCGCGGACAACTTGCAAGTTATCATTCTTACTGGTCACTGCTTCTTTGGCGTAGGAAGGTAAAGTAAAGCCCTCCCTCGAGCAACCAAAATGATTTGAATGAACACACTAAAACTGACGAAAGCGGATAAAGATGCTCTCGGGTCCAACCGGAAAAAGTTCTTAGGTTAATTTTCGGCCCATATCGGAGAATGGAGGAAACGTTTCACATCAATCTCGTCGAAAACGGTCAGATGGCCCTGCTTCGGCTTGGTCACTGTGAACGTATGAACGTACTATATAGGGTGATTCATCGTAAGGTTTGATTTTCAATAGGCTTTTTTTGAAAGATCACGTATGACCCCTATCAAACTGCTTTGTCATTTTTGTTCAATATTGTTTGGCAAGTCATCATAAAAAGACTCACATCAGAACTGCGTCTCCAAATTGTTCAGCTGTATTATGTATGTGTGATTCGAGGAACTTACGGTGCGCATAATCGACCTTCTGAAACCACTATTGCCAATATCATTAGTAAGTTTGAATCCCAGTTTACATTAGTGGATGATACTTGACTGGTTAGACTACATCCAGCACGTAGTGAAGAGAGAGACTATAGCAGCTGTAGCGAAGACCATGACGAACCGATTCGTCGTCGTTCTTAGCAGCTTGGCTTGGCGTATTCGACAACTTGGCGTATTTTATGTGAGGATCTCGGCCTAAAAGCGTACGAAGTTTAACTTTTGAACGAATCGAAGCCAAGCAACTTGAATTTGCATCATATTTTCAGTGGCGTTTTTCAGGGCTCTAGAAAAACTCAATGAAAATATTGTGTTTTATCGTGAAATTTCGTTCAGTGATGAAGCCCATTTATGGCTCAATGGATACGTTCATAAACAAAATTGCCATATTTGGGCTGACGAACAACCCGAAGAGTACCAAGAGCTTCCATTACATCCATTAAAAACAACGGTATGGTGTGGCTTATGCGCTGGTGGAATCATTGGTCCATATTTCTTCAAAAATCAGGCAAATCAGAATCTTACCGTCAATGGTAACAGTTATCGCGCCATATTAACGGACTATGTGCTTCCTGAAATTCAAGTGCATGGTCTTGGTGAGCTCTGGTTTCAACAAGACGGTTCTACGAGTCATACAGCGCGTGAAACAATGGACTTGTTGAGAAATCATTTTGGTGAGCATTTAATTTTAAGTTTTACTACGGGAAATTGGCCGCCTAAATCGTGCGACATCACACCTTTGGACTATTTTCTCTGAGGATATGTAAAGTCTCAGCTCTTCAGGATTAAGCCAGGTATGATTGACGCTTTGGAAGCCAACATTACTCGTGTTATCCGCGAGATACCAGCCGCGGACTTTCCGAATGGACTACCTCAGACGTAGTCGTGGCCAACATTTACATGATATAAGTTCTAAAAAGTAGATGTCATTAATTTTTCCTTTAGTCGGTAATAAAAAACTTAAGTTGACTTTCAAATTTAAGTATTTTATTTTACAATATAAATCAAACCGCACGATGAATCACCCTATATTTTATTTTTACAAGCAATGAAAAATTTGCCTTCGGAATTTCAAACTGATAAGAAAGTTCATTAATTTTAAGCTCCAACCGAAGCTTGGGAAAGCACACTTTTGTTATCAGTTTAAATAATTTTTTGCTTTGTTTCTGATATTTTCCTGGTTATCTACCATATTCACGCAATAGAATCCAGCCAAGTTAGTATTGTGTCTTAAATTTTAAATTTCTAATAATAGATAAAAAAGGGACAAACATTATACCAAAAACGTTAAAAAATAATCGTAAAGCGAAAACTTCAATTTGGATTCGTTCTTTTTGATTCTCATAATTTGACATTTTAATATTTTCAGCGAGCAGGATCAATGGCAAAAATCTGCGAGACTATAGAAGAGGTATAGGAGGATTAAAATTTGAGAGTGTGGTATTGGAATTTACAATTCTTTTACATTCAACAGCAATTTTGAAATTTAAGTTCCTATAAAGTACTGTACACAGTACTGTATCCTGTGTAACTGCGCACAATTGGAGTCAAGAAATATGACTGTTCCTGATGAACAGGAAAAATTTTGGTAAGCAATTTTTGTTTTGGTAAAGATAAGCTGCAGTAGAACTATATCTAATAAAACACCTCGAAGTATGTATAGCAGCAGCGTACTATACAACCAAGCGGCAAAATCTCCCGCTAAAACTTGCAATCGAATGATGGCAAAATATGGCAAAATAAAATAGGAATAGAGTTGTTATCTTGGCAGCTGAACTCGCGGAAAACATCGTTTATATATCAAAGGTTAGGGAGTGATTAATGTTCATACAACTGATTATTCAAAATGATACATGCAATATGATCAGCGGCTAAGCACCTCACGTAGGAAGTGAGCAATCTAAGAATGAAATATGTTATTATGCCGTGATTTCTATGATGTTTTGAATAGAAGACCAGTGGTGAAATTGCTTTTCATCGATGGGAAATTAAATCAGAGAGAGTGCAGGGCTGGTGTCAACACAAACGGCTGTATTTTCAACAAATTTGATATACAAAGATGTTGTATTACGCAAACAATATTGACATTATCGGTCGCGCTCAGCATATTTTTATAGAAACGATAGAGAAGTAGCAAAAAAAAGTTGATCTTCGAAGAAAGGACAGCAAAATCAAACACATTTTGTCAATAAATAAAGAGAAGCATCTGTCTATCTGCCGCATCTAACAAAGCATCATTATCGGCAGTAATTTGCCGATAATACAAACCCCACAAACTATGGACTAGAAATGGACATTTGACAAAGGCTTACTATCGATGTTCCAGTTTCTTGCAATCGTCTGTGAGTATTTGAAAACACCCTTGGATTAGGGACACGTTGTGTAGGAAATCTTCATTGATGGTCTGTTCGTGCCGCCTCACCAATGCCTTTACATAATCTATAGACAAAATGGATGTCTTACGAGGTATGTTCAAAAAGTAAGGTGACTTTATATTTTTATAAAAAAAATATTTATTTATTCATCAATAATAACGTTGAACCCTTCAAAGTAATCGTCCTCAAATATAAAAAAATCTTTTTTCAATCCTCGAAGCACTTCTCATAAGCAGTTTTTGGTTAAGCCTTGAGCTTTCAGTGATGCCGTTTTTATTTCCTTAGTCGAAAGATCTCTTCAGTTTTGGAAACAGGACCAGTTATTCGTCAGCAGTTATGAACCTTTTGAACAAGTCAGGATCATCATTGATGTCTTTCAAGAGCTGCTAAACGATGCTCATGCGACGGTTCTTCTGATCAAAATTAAGAAGTTTTGGAACAGAATTTTGCTGACACACGTCTCATGCCCAAAACATCTGAAAAAATTGCATGACACAAGCCGACCGATATGCCAACATCTTTAGCATCCTCCTATGCCAAATATGGTAATTTGACGATTTTTCAAAACAATTTTCTTCACATCATTGGCATCTTCTCGGACATGTTGAAAAATCTTGTACCACTTGCAAAAATTGTTTGTATTTAGAGCAGACTCACCGTATGTCATTGTCAATATTTTAAGTGTTTGAGAGCACTTGATTCCATTTTTTACACAAAATTTTATGCAAATTCTTTGGTGCTTTTTTTTATAAAAATTGTAAATCGCCGAGCACGCCAAAATACGTCTAACCTTTCTATCTGTCAAAAACAAACTACGTATTCTATATACATGAAACTGTGAACATATGTGCTGGACATTTGTACCAACATATATTAGCAAAAAAAAATCGATAATCGAATATACGTTGCCCGCAAACCTTACCTTACTTTTTGAACACACCTCATTCATTCAGCCAGTTAAAAAGGGCAGTGGAAGTTGGGCAAAAACCAAAAAACCAAAGGCGGATCTATCATACTTGCGGAATATCTTGAAAACGTCTTACAGCCATAGGAAGATAATGATTGTCTACAACAAACCGGAAAAATGTGCAAGGACAACTTCTAAAGAAATAGCCACAGATGTAAAAGAAAAGATCAACCCGAAAAGCTCCGGAATTTGATCTTATTACGGATAAAATTCTAAAAAACTGCCTGAAAATTGTATGAAAAAAAAGGCACAGATATTAAAGGGTGACTAGGTAAGAACGATAGAAACAAAAATTTTAATAAAACAACAACGGTGTGAAGTTACATTCATGCCATTTTGTGTGAAAAAGCACATCATTCAAATGGCCGTGTCTGTTTTTCTGGCAGTGCTTTTAGCGATCGGTCAAAGTTTTGATAACTTCGTCAAATATGTGCGGCGTTATTCCGGCAGTAGCATGTCGAATGTTGGCCTCAAGTTTGTCCAAAGTAGTTAGATTGTAAGAGTATACTGTGGATTTGACGTAGCCTTGTAGAAAATTATCGAGTAGTGTCAAATCGCTGCAGCCAATTGATGAGTGCTCGCCCTTCAAAACTTCAAGATTTGCGTCGCTTGTGTGGCATGTAGCGCCATATTATTAGAACCACAGCTCGGATATATCGATGTTGTCGAGCTCTGACCACAGGTTTACATAGCTCTACTCGTATACCTGAGGCCATTGACGGTAACGGTATCTCCTTTAACATTTCGAAAGAAATAAGGTCCGATGACACTACAACGCCATAAACCGCACTAAATAGTGAATCTTTGTGGACGCATTGATAATTTGTCGAACACTTGGGGATTATGTTCGCTCCAATAATGCCAATTTTGATTGTTGACATAGCCGCTGAGCCAAAAATGATGATTTTTTCACCAAATTCGGGATCATCTCCAGCCAACATTTCTACCGTTCAATTAGCGAACTCACTGCATTATCTATGGTCGTCCAATCTTACAATCTTACACAGATGTAGGCCCAAATACAACCGCAAAACAAGTCGGATTGACTCTCTGGTGACGCCCAATTCAGTTGATCGGTGCCAAATCGACGTTTCTGGGTGATCTTCGATGCTGGCTGCAACGGCGGCTATATTTCTTGACTTCGCACCAATCTCTATTTGGTTTCTGGCTTAAGATCCAAAAAAATGTATTCACGCTGAAACTTTTTCACGGTACGATGAATTACCCGCACACTGAAGCCATGATTACGACCGACCTCACGACGACGGAATTTCGATAAAATTGTATTTTTTAATAATTTCCGCGCGTTCGGCATGGCGAAACGATGCATGGCAAACATTACTGAATATTTTGACAGCTGGATGTTATTGGTAACTTTGACAGCTGCTGAAACATAACAATTGGAAAAACTATCACTGCTATTTCGACACCCTTATAACCCGTATAATGAGAAATAAATGAAAAAAAAAAAGAAACAATAAAGCTCCTTTCAGAAAGGTTTTAGGCAAGTAAATAGTATTGACTAAGTATTCTTTTGCTAACAGATCCTAGAATACAAGAAGTTCAAATCTACACTCGCCTTCTGTTTACCGATTTCAAGGACAGACATGAGTTACACAGAACCATTTCTTGACGTGGCATCCCAGTAAAACTAGTTAGATTGTGCAGAATGACGATAAAGAGCGCTCGCTGCCCAGAGCTATTAGTCTGAATGCAAAGGGGAAAGATATGCATCTAGATGTTGGAGTTAGAATTTACGGTACAGGCATGTTTGATCTTTTAGATAAAGGCGCTTCACGCACTATCGCTGATTGAGACAGGTAAAATTTAAAGAGTTTAGGCTTAAATAAGGGAAAACGCAGGTAGGTTCGTGGGCTTAGCTAACGGAAAAACTATAGATGGCTTGAGCGTTGTGTTTCTACCAATTGTTCAAAATCAGTCCTCGCGCACAAGGGACTTTATGTACCCTGAAGATGTTTGCACTTAGCGCGGACGAAAGGAACGAAGCGGGAAAAAAGAGAGATACCGATGTGCGCTGGTTTTAAATGTTTGCAAGTTATAAAGAATAAGAAATAAGCGAATTGTACGACTTAGGAAAGAATCACGATATTTCAGAGTTCGTCCGAAAGTGGGTGTGAGGGTGCTCCGTCGTCAGCAAACGAATCTATTGGATTAGAAGCGGCACACCGGCATTTATTCTGTGAGTATCAAACTTGAAGCCATCCAAGACAACTTGAATTGAACGTTCTGAAAGGTAATTTCTAATCCATTGAGGAAGATAGTCATTGAAAGCAAAAGCACGCATTTTCGACAAAAGAGCCTGATGCCAAACTCTGTCAAGTGCTACTTTTCGGTAATTCATGCCATCAAATCACCAGTGGACCCGTTGCAATTGAATGTCGCATTATCTCAGCGATATCAGACGCAGTGATCTTTGGTCTAAATTTGTTGGGATTTTTGGGATTCTTCGCGAATTTTAGATCACAAATTTGGAGCTTTTCGACCCATCAGTCGATTGCCTCAAAGACAGCTATTCACGAGATTTTAGAGCTGGAGGTCGCCGAACTAATGACATTGGATAAGCTTTGGAACGCGAAAGATTTTCCGTCACAAGACATTAAGACTGCCTACCGATGAATGCCTCACGGTTCCGAATAGAGTCCTGTTCTACTTTAAGATTTATAGACATTATCTTAGGAGCGTATTCGTTAACCTAGACAATATTATAACATTATTGTTACCAACACATTCAACCACGACCTTTGAATGCTAAAGAGGTCTTTAAGTTTTTGTGTGTGCCAGGGTTGGGATTCCCACACTCAAGAGTGTGACGGAAATTGGGGCATTTACGTTGACAGTTTCTTGGTACAGACGTTTTGTGCCAAATTTTGCGACTTTATTAGAGCCTTTAACAGAGTGTGGGAAAAATTTTAATGTGGCCGGATTTCAGAAGATCGTTTTTAGTTCAGAGTGATGCCGGAAATTATGGAATGGGGACCGAACTTTCTCAGGATGGTTATCTTAATACGTTTTTTCCTTAAAGTGAAAGGACCTACTCCACGATAGAAAAGTAATGCCTGTCTTTACTTTTGGGCGATTGGGAAATTACAATCATGTATCGAAAGTTGTTAGTTTGGTCTGTGGTTGGTTCACAAGTTTGAAGAGCAATCTTTACGAGCCTTATGGGTAGTGGAGTTGCAGTAATTAGATTTTTAAATAATCCACAGAAAAGGCAAAATAAAAAAGTATGTAGTTTCTTACATACTTCCACGAGGAGTACCGGAGTTGGTCGGCATATCAAAACCCCTGGATTAGGAAGAGGATAGCTGCAGTAGAAGCTATCCCGTTGTGGGGAGTAGAGAACAAACTCTTCAAGTTAGCTGAAGCTGGATACGTTATAGCATATGATGATAACGAGCACATAGGCGTACTCAGAACTTTTGCGAAAATAGGAGCTAGGTTTTAATGGTTGAAGCTACGGTCAGAAGTAACTACATGTGGAAGAAAAAAACAGGTGAAGCTAATGAACGAGCTTCGATGATGTCTGATGTTCGAGATGGTTGTTGTGTCAAAGCGTTGAGAAATTGTTTGTATAGACCTCGTAATGTCTATCATTTTAATGGCAGATTCTTGTGACAGATCTGTGAATCCGTTTTCGTTGAAGAAGAAGATATACTCGTAACAGCAAACAGTACGAGCTGTGCAGAAGAGTGCTCACTACTCGCCAAAGATAGGTATGACAAGAGGAATGAATATTAAGGTTTCGGCCTAAGATGTCTTTGGGTTTTATAGGGTGGGATCATGCAGTGCGGGAAGTCCTGAACAAACTTGGCGCGTACAAATGGAAGAGGTATATCAACTATCCTGAAGTGATTGGGACTTTATTTGAGACTTCGTCTGATCCTGAAGGAAGCGAGATTATGCAGTTCAAGCCTTAATGTTTGAACACAGCTCCATTGTGAAATACGCCGTGCAATGGATTAAGCTTGTCGAAATTTGTAGAAAAAGCTATTTTTCATAGAAACATTGCACAGAATAGCTAAGTCATTTGGAATGCCTTGAAGTGAGATTTTTTGATAATCTCAGACTCAAAAATGATAAAACGACTAAAAATAGATTTTTTTTCTTGTGATTCGGTGAAAAGGTGCAAGATTAACCGTATGACGCTCAACTCTTACTCAAGTGACTATCAACTCAGTGACGGAAAAATTGAGATTTTAAAAAAATTCTCGTTTTATGATTTTTTTGATAAAACTGATGGCTCCACTGGAACAGGTTATTCGACCTACGAGTAGCAATCGGTTAAAAGCGGATGCACTCTAACTGACGACATAAATCACTTTTTCGTAGGAAAAAGTCACAGAAATCGTAACCCAAACCCGCATCTTTAATGTGGGCCATTCATGGTGAATTTTTCTATTAATCTTTACCCTTCTCAGAATTCTACTCTAATAAGTGTGCTGTTTCAATCGCAATTAACTTTCATACCAAGGCAAATTATGATACGAGAAAGCTTCAGCCATAAGCAGTACAGAACTACTTGAAGTTCATTTGGAATAATAAAAGAGAATCAACTTTAGTCGTATGCCCTCTCCCCTGCCAAAGAAATCGTGGCAATATTGTTGATTGCAAAGATCCAATAAAAAAAATCAAACATTTGCACATTTACCGACGTTTCGTATAATACGTGATTTACGAGAGGCATTACTTGGATGAAGTCATGTGAATCCAATCTTTTGTCGCATTTGAGAGATTTTTCATGAATGCCATCCGTAATTCATTCCACATGGATGCATGGGCACAATAGATCTCTAACTCATAATCTCTTAATCAAACTGTCAGCAATAGAAATTATTATTTTCAAACCACATTGGGGCAGACTTTTTCACTTTTAGTCAACACGGATCTAGAATAACTAATTCAAAAACCATCCCACTTAACATTTTTGTAACAGCTTACCATTAAAATCGGAGAAATCCCATTTACAAAGTACACCAAATGGAGTCAAGTTTGACAGTGCCACTATGCACCATACGGTGACAAATTTCAAATTAAATGTCATGTTCATCATAAAGGGATATGTGACACTTTCTCCCGTTAATTTTTATGCGGCACAAATTTACTATCACAGTTCCGTACTTTTTTTTTTTTTTTAATTTTTTGAAACACGGTTTTCCGAACACCCCTCGAGTTAGAGACTACTGTAGAAACTGAATCTGACGTTTATGCAAAAAAGCAATTAACTATTTGGTTGCTCTGTCAGTTTCAGTTTGAAAAAAGCTCTCTGCGGTCACGGCGCGGCGATTGAGCCTGGACGAGTGATAAGACGGAATTGTGGAATCGGGTCGTTTGCAGCAGCTATTATCTGTTTTAAGCGCGCTTTCAGAAAGCAGAATTATATCTTAGTGGGGAAACTGTAAAGACGCAAATTGTTTTATAATTTTAGGTATGCCATGTACGTACGCATGACAATTAGTGGATGAATGTAGTTTTACAACAGACCGGAATGATCGGTTGATGACGGTAATAATGACACTGACGTCATGATGATGGTAGACATTTAAATACTGAGGGGATTTTTTTAAAGGTGAATTTTTGAATCCAAGCAAATTATTTAGAAACGAAAGAAAGGGAAATGTTTTATGTAATCAGCGGTGGTTCTTTCATGGTTGGATTCATTTCTCAATTCAGGTTTCAAGATTTTCTTTTTCTTATGGGACATTTGCATTTGGCATTACCGGCATATTTGGCTAATGAGTAGTGAAGCTTAAGATTGTCACCTTTCACAAAGGCCCCAGCAGCACATTGTTTTTGGAGTCATAGTCGAAAACAGCAATGAATACATGGAAAGTTAACTTCGTATTTTCGCAGCATCCAGAGTTTTGGTTTTCTTGCGTCCGACCATAAGATCAGAAACATAAGATCTGAAGGGACCTGTTTAGTCCAAATAAATTTGTTTTTCGGGAAGTTTAATGGAGACGCCTTTGAGCACTAGAGTAGTCAAGTCAAACAGTTTTCTTCTATTGATAGAATGTTGAACCTCAGTTTTGATGAAATTGATTAAAAATTTATATCGATTGCCCTAGATGAAGCAGGCAAATACTTTCCCAAGCTAAATCCGACAGAGAGTTCTCCCACATCATGGAAATATTGAGCTGATAGACCCGCCAATACTAGCCGTCAAAAGATGCCTTGTCAAATTGAAAACGTGTGTATTCTCACAAGTTTTTGCCTTGGTAGTCTTTATAGAAGTCGTCGCCACATAGATTGAGTTGCATTGAATGCACTTTTAGTGCACTATGAGCTGTGAGCAATCCGACTATGGTGATAGTGTTACTCTATCCTTCAACAGAGACTTGCTGAGTTTTGATATATCGACCTTGAGTCACATATGTGAATTTAAGGTTTCATATCCTTTCCCCAACCTGCAGTTCTCAACTAATTTGAAGTTGGTATTAGATTCATTTGCTTGTTCATCTCTAACCATTCTTTTTTGGTCAGGTACCCATCAATGCGGATGTCCTCGTAGGATATTGCCATTATTTTTAGCTTGTTTCTTAGTCTCTACTACTGTAAATATTTTGGTGAAAGATACTAGTGTGGTCTGGAAATTGTAGTGAGCATCATAGATGAAGATGATGGTATAATTTTTGCAAATGCTATTGCTATACTCCGCATGAGTGTGGAATAATTGCGTCGATGTTAATGACCAATAATCATTCGGTGCTATTAGAGCAACGTAAATTTCGACGTCGATTTTCTAATCGTGTCGCGCCAACTGGGCAAAAACTCCTGCGCTTAGCTACTCGACTCGAACAGAGTGGAACCACAGAAGACCATGCAAGGTGTGGCCGCCACCGGACTGGTTGTTTGGTCGAGAAAATCACGGCTGTAGCTGCCGATGTCACTGAGAACGAAGAAACATCAACCAGGCGACGGGCCACGCAATTGAGCATCACCAGTTTGACCCTACATCGAATTTAAGTGAAAGGCTTACACATGTTCTCGTACAAATTGCATCAGTTAATGCCTTTTGAACGTCAGTTGCGTATGAATTACTGTAAAGCCATTCTCAATCTGAACAACGACGATTTTTTGTCGAAAATCATTATGAGCGACGAGGCTCATTTCCACTTAAGCGGTTTCGTCAATAAGCAACATCTTCATTTCTGGGGCACTAAAAATCCGAGCGTGATGCACAAAGAGTCATTAAATCAATTCAAAGCCACTGTGTGGTGTGGCGTTCACGCGGCAGTAGTGATTGGGTCGTATTTTTTTAATAACGCCATCGGCCATACGGTCACTGTTACTGGCAAACGCCACAGGGTCATTATAAATGACTTCTTGCTGCCAGAATTGGATGAGCGGGGCTTGGTGAACATGTGGTTTCAACATGAAGGTGCAACTGCACACACAGCACGAGCCACAAAAGATATTGTGAAGAAAGCGTTTCCTGTGTCGCGTAATTTCCCGTTTTGTCGATTTGGTATGGCCAGCAAAATCGCCCGATTTAACCATCCCAGACTTCTTTCCTTGGGGCTACTTGAAGTTGCGGGTTTATGCCAACAAACCTCAGACAATCGCAGCCCTTAAAGAGAATATTCGACAGAAATGCGAACAGTTATCACCGGAAATCTTGCGGAAAGTCATAGAAAATACAATAAATCGGACACAAATGTGAATCAACACTGGCGGCAGCTACTTGGCAGATATAATCTTTTCCACTTAACAGAAACAATTGTAAAGGTTCAAACAAAGATTTCCATCACTCAAAATCAGTTTTATTTATTTAGTAAAAAAGTAATTCAAAAACAAAATTGGCTGATTCATTTTAAGCCATCTTGTAAGGGGTGATTCATCGTGAGATTTGATTTTTAATAGGCTTTTTTTGAAAGATCACGGGGGACTCCTATCAAACTGCAAATCTTTTGGCAAGTCATCACGGAAAGACTCGCACCACAACAGCGTCTCCAAATTGTTCAGCTGTATTACGAAAATCAGCGTAATGTGAGAAATGTTTTTCGTGCCATTCGAAAAGCTTACGGTACGCATAATCAACCTACTGAAATCACTATTGCCAATACCATTCGCAAATTTGAGTCACGGTTTACATTAGTAGATGGTACTTGACCGGTTAAACTACATCCAGCACGTTGTGAAGAGAGAGACTATAACAGCTGTAGCTAAGACAGTGACGAATCGATTCGTCGTCGTTCTCAGCAAAAGGGTGCAAAATTCAATTTGTACAAGAATTATGGCGCTACGAGCCATACAGCCCGTGAAACAATGGACTTGTTGAGAAATCATTTTGGTGAGCACTTAATTTCACCTTTTTTCATGGTAAATTGGTTGCCTCAATCGTGCGATATCACACCTCATCCTCAGGTCTTCAGGAATAAGACAGCTACGATTGACGCAGTGGAAGCAAACATTACTTGTGTTATCCGCGAGATACCGTCGCTATGCTCGAACTAGTCGCCCGGAAAGGCTGAGAGCTACTAACCGAACAGGGAACGACACAAATTCGTCGCTGCGTCAGATTATGCTTATGATTCGGCACTACCGCCGACCCCTATGAATAATGTGATTCAAGGAATATGGGACTTGTCATATGGTACGAATGCTAAGACACACAGACACACTTTTCCACACCCACGGTATGGACAAATAAAAATTTTCAATTGGGATTAACACACGGCAAATCAATGCAAGAACAAAAAAGACTGATCTAAATTATGCAGAAGATGCAGATCCAAAGGACATATTGCCAGTTAGTGCAACAAGTTTCCTTTTTTGCATGTTTTTAAAGAAAGAGTACCCAAACATGTAGCCGGCAGCAGTAGATGCCGGATTTTCAAGGAAGCTATGACCAGAAGACACCCATGAGTATTATACAGCTAAGTCTCAATCATTGTAACAATAACAGGATATTTTGATATTTTGACAGAGGCAGGTAAAGATGAGGGAGTGGATCAACTCGACATCAACTTATGGATCTGCGACCAAACAAAGCTGGTGGCAATGTGGTTTTGTCCGCTCAAAAATCAATGGCGTACACTTTTCTAGCTGTTGTGCACGTCCAAGCTGGACATTGAGTGAATTTGAGAAAAGTCAAGATAAACTACCTGAAGACGCACGTGTAACATATCCAATTGTTATAGGAGGCGATTTCAATGCGAGGGCATCCAAGTGGGGCAGCAGGTTTACTAACCCCAGAGGCTATTCTTTACTTAAAGCACTCTCGACCTTGGGAGTGGGTATCGTGAACGTTGGCAGGTCAAGCACCTATCGTAAGGCGGGGGTAGACTCTATTGGAAAAATCAGCGAGGAATATACGCACAGTGACCACTGAGCGATACCGATATACCAAACAAACGAAACGACCCAAACTTACAAGTCTTAAATGGAAGGACATACTCTTTGATAAGAATACGTTTGAAAACATAATTAATAGTTTCAATCTGATAGAAAACAGCAGAGAATTTGGCGAGTAAGGTTACACATATTGTTACCACAGTTTGCGATGGATCAATGATCATCATTCTGGTGGAACGATGGAATAAAGGCACTCATGGCAACGTACCTATAGATCTAGAAGAAGGCGAGATTTTCAAGAAAATCCTTAACGCTCTTAGACGGGTAAAACGCCACTTAAGAACTGCGATTAAAGAAAGTAAAGCGATATGCTTCAGGCTCCTGTGTAGTGAAGCTGATAAATAGGATGATAATGGCTAAAGTAATAGGACTATAGGACTCTACAAATAACATGCCCCACTCAGAGAAGCAGAAACCCCTCAGATATCAATGGACGAACTGATCAAGGCATGCTGAAAAATAAACTTTAATATAGCGCCTGGACCCAACGAAATTCTAAATAAGGCCGTAAAAGCAGCTGTCCAGAAAAGGCCCGACATGTTCATAACAATCTACCAGAGGTATCTAAAGAAAAACATTTTTTCTGGCCCATAGAAAAAGTAGCATTTGATATTCCTATCAAAGGGAAATAAGCCACCAGGTGAACCATCTTCATATCGCCCAGTACGTCTTCTAGATACCATGGGCAAGATTCTGGAACATATCATTTACGAAAGACTATTGTCAGTAGCTGTGGGAAAAAGATCTTTGTCAAATCGCCAATTCGGTTTTAGAAAATCGCTGCCTACCATAGATGACATAAAAGCGCTAGTAGACATTGCGACTAAGCCGATAGAAAGGAAAATATTGCGATGGGGCACAAAGGAATATTGCCCTAAACCCAATAACAGCACAATCTACCTCACATCACGCTATTGACATACTATAAGATAGTAAGAAGTTACCTCAGCAATAGGCAGCTTCAATATTAAAGAGAAGATCGTATCAAAAATTACAGTGCCTTTGCAGGACTACCAGAGAGATCAGTACTGGGACCATTATTGTAGAATATTATGTAGGATAGAGTACTGTAACTATCTTCATCTATATCTTTATACATCTTTACCAAATATCAGTGGATCTGGTTACACTAGAAGGGTGTTAAAGTAATCAGCCCGGTTCTGCTTTGCGCCGCCCGGCTTTGGGAACTAGTCAGACAGAATGCTAAGAAAGATCTATCGTCGACATACGGACTGTGTGGATTAAGGACGATATGTGGCTTTCTAACAATATCGGATGAAGCAGCATCTATTGTAGCTGGAATGGCACTCATCGGCATACTCGCGGACGATTTGTTTAGGATATAAAACAAAATTGCGCAAACCACCATGTAGAAAGGCATGAAATAAAAAGCAATAAAGAGGAGGAACTACCTAGGTGGCAATATAGATGGCACAACGCCACAAAAGACCGATGGGCCTAAAAGTTAATTCCGTCTATAGAAGTGTGGGTAAACCGGACACATGGAAACTGCAAGTACCAACAGGTACTGTGGACAGGTACCGCTTTGGACACGATAACTCTTCCTTGTGTCCAAATGACGACGAAGATGCGGAAGTTGTAATATTTTATTGCAGTCGTTTCGCAGAATGAAGAAGAAACGTACCGAGCCCACAGTCCCGTCGAAAATATGCAACGATCAGAAGAAAACTGGGCGGGAATTTGTGACTTTATAATTGGTGTGCAGAAAAGATTCCACCGAATCGAACAGGTACGACAGCAAGGACCCAGGAGATAGCATAGATGCTTACCAGGCCCATGAATTGATACCGCAAGGGAGTACCGTGGGGAGTGTGGTTAAATTTCACAGCCCGTAGTTTAGTAAGTAGGCATACTCTTGACATTAAAACATTAAGGGTATAAATGGTGAATGGTAGCGGCCTGGGTTAACAGTATCTATGATACAACAATTAAAAGAAGCACCCATGGTATGTTTCGTAGTATACTACAATAACTTTGAACGTGGTATTGTAGTAACTTATTGACACCATGGTATCAATATCAGCAGTCTGTCTCCCACTTTAGAGGGATAAGATGAAAGATAATATACAAGTAATTCGTTTCGTTTTTTATTAGTGTGTTTGTTTGGTTTTAGATTTCCATTTATGAGTCTGAAAAGATAAATGGAACTGGTCCAGTCGAAGTTGTAGCTAAGACATGTCATATTCTTATCTCGCTTCGGATTCTACATTTCCTATAAGCTCGTGATCAATCAACCGTATCAACTGGCTTATCGTTAGATGAGTCAGATCTCGGTTTCGCAATAGATCGTCGTCCAATGAATCTGATAACATGAAAAGCTTGTGGAATTATAAATAGATGAAAAATCTCAGTTGGTTAGTTCTGATTCTCATTCCCAATCGTTTATAGATTTTTCGAAAATTCTTGGTAAATTTAAAAACAGTGCAGTGTTTATTAACCAAAAAGAAATTGGTACAACCAATTGCTTTGTGGTTTGTGGAATTGGATGTGATAGCCTTTTAGTAATGAAGGTTACGAGTATCTCAATAGCAATACTTTTAGTTTCATTAAAAGAACATACAAGTACATCTGCAGCGAACAATGGATGGACGCATGATCAACAGTTTAGAGGTAAGTTAGGTTACTTTATGACCTTAAATCGGAATACTGGCTTTAATTTCTGTGCTAAAATAAAATTTTCCACTGCTCTTCGGTTGGGATAGAGTTTAAAATGAATACAGGTTCTACTGTTGTATACCTTTATTTGTATATGTTAAACAGAATGCAATAGAATCTTTAAGATATCCTGAAAAACTGATAGTTATAGTCGAAAAAGAAGGGTGGATTATATGTCTTCAAATTTGCCCCGACTATACGCTCGGCAAAGTGCACAGACTCATCCAGACTTTGATGAAATGATTTTTTCTGTGGTTTTCCGAATTCTCGAAAACAAGGGACGAAACATGATTCAAAACATACTAAATCCTAGCATAAATAGATACACTGGCACAGACCAGATTATAAACCAGGCAAAACTAACATAGTTGCAGATTCGCTCTCCAGGCCACCACAAGATTGTTTAGTTAATTCCATGTCAATTACAACACTAAGTGATGAAAGTTCCTCTCACAAACTAATTCAGATTGTCGATGTTCCGATTAATGAATATAAGTGAGAATTCTGAACAAGAATTTAAAATTACTTTCCCCCGATACCATCGCCATATCACTACAGAAAGAGAGTAGAATAAACAAAACCTTTTAGTTATTCTAAAAAAGATCTTAAACCCATTCGTTATCAATAGCATCAAAACTCAGGTACGAGTAATGGGCTTGCTGTAAGAGCTATACCCGCTTCATTTCAAAACTATTAAAATTAAAAAATTCACACAACTTCAGGTGGAAGATGTATTTAATCAAACCGATCAAGAAGCAATTATACTAGAAACACATAATTGTGCACACAGAAATGCACAAGAAAATAGAGCTCAAATACTAGAAAAGTACTATTTCCTTATACTTTATCGCCTTCACATCACTACTATCTACTGCTGCATATTAATCTCTTTAAGGTTTTCCATGTTAGTCATCGCCTTTTATTATTCAATTTCCAATGAAAACCCATTCAAAGCTCAAGCTTTTCACCTCGAGATCTGAAATATTTTAATATCTTTAGGTGTACGGGTAAGTGGCGCCTACCGTCGATGCCTTTGTTGTCTCCGTGATATTCTATAAAATACATTTCATTGGTACAAACTACAATAATAATATTATTACAATGGGTGTCTCAAAATTTACGCAAGAATTTAAATTTGCGCCGTTTAGTGTTGCCAGCAAAAAGGAAAATCATCTTCAGGGACGAGGCTTATTTTCATATTGACGCTTTTCAAAATATCCACCAGTGATTGTTGAAAAACAAATGCATCTACAACGTCTCACTCTTTGATGCAGATTTTGGACTGGAAGCTTAATTGGACCATTCGTCTTTAAAAACACTGCTGGACAGGCAATAAGAGTTAATGGTGCTCGCCATCGCGATATGATAATCCAGTTTTTTGTGCCAAAATTGCAAGATATTTGTCGTTGGACCTTTTTTTTTTAGTTTTTTTGAAGTATAAGGTTTATGCCAACAAGCCCACTGCCACCCACGCCTTGAAGGTGCAAATTGAGTGCTACATCGACGAAATTCAGCCAAATTAATGACAAACTGTCTTGAAAAATTTTGACAAAAATGTGTGTATAGTATGTGCCAGTAAAACCATGGAGGCTATACATAACCCTATACTGTACACTTTATGAATAAATGTGCAAATTTTAATTAAAAACCTGTGTTTGATAGAATGCACAGAAAATTACTGCTTGCGTCAATTTTGGGACACCCTTTGATATTAGGATCAGAAGATAAGAACATAGTTGCTATTATTTTGACAGATGAATTCTTGATATAATCGTAAAAGTAATATTAAAAACGACCGGATAAGGAAAACATAAGTGATAACCTAAATAAAATGATCTTAACTGAACCATTAGTAAGCCAGCACCATATTCTGCTGACAGAATTGTTCGTGAATAAATCAGAGGAAATTGAACGTAGCCGGCATCAGTCCAGAAAAGAAACTGGCACAACCTCAATATGGAAAGAGGCCAAGTTACTTACATAAATGGCACTACAGTCTAGGTTGGACGTGGGCCTCAACCAATAAGCCCTCCAGTAAGCGCGGCCTCTGGGTTTAACTCTTCGTTTGATTTCTGATGAGATGTCATTATCAGATTGGAACCAGAGCAGAACGGAGGTCTATAAAGTCCCTGAGTGCGTCAAAGTTATATCTGTCTTTTGTAAAGTTCTGTCCGATTCGTCGATGTTGTGTGCTCCTATTGAAAAAGTTACATGGCAGTGCTTCATCTTACTTTGCCTAAGTCCCTTTTTGATATTAAATGCCCCCGAGAGATAGTTTCTAGCCTTGCGAACAACCGAACCAACGAATTTGGCAGCGATGTTAAGGCTAGACATGGCTCTGTATAGATCGTCTCTATAGATATTGTCACATGCGGCCTTTAAATCGATTAAGAGATGGTGTATATCGATTTGGACTTCTTACATTTTTCCTTGAATCTGCCGTAAAGCGAATATTTGGTTGTAAATAATTGGTAAGCTACCGGGCCTAAATCCGCACTGATAGAGGCCAATAAGATCGTTGAATAATGGCTTTAAGCGGCAGATATGATAGAAAACTCATGCAGACAAGGGAATTTGTGTTGTACCAGGCGTCTGCAGATGTAATTTTCGAAGTAATTAAGTACGGACTGCGGCTCAACTATAATATTTTCTTGCTTATATAGGGTTTTTCAATAGGAACTTGACAACTTTGAATTTAATTTGTGAACGCACTCTCTTACTAATCATCAAACTGTCACTGTCAATTTATTCAGTAAACTCAACATTTTTATCATGGTAAAGTACACTAACGAGCTACGTTCTCCGATTGGGTTCTGGAGAAGATGCGCCAAGATAATGAATTTCATCCCAAAATCATCTTCAGTGACAAAGCTCATTTTTGGCTCCACCACTTCATCCACAAAAAATAACTGTTTGATGTGGTTTGCATGCCGGCGGCGTTATTGGGCCATATTTTTTCGTCGACGATAACGATCGTCACGTTACTGTGAATGGTCAGCGTTATTGGGACATGATCACCGATTATTTTTGGCCCGAATTGGAAGATATGGACTTGGACGACATGTGGTTTCAACAGGATGGTGCCACAAGCCAAACAGCACACGCTACAATCGATTTATTGAAGAGTAAGTATGGTGAGCGTGTTTTCTCAAGGCATGGGTCAGTCGATTTACCACACGGTTCGTGCGATTTAACGCCGCTTGACTATTTTCTGTGGGTCTACGTTAAGTCATTGGTTTATGCCAACACGCCGACGACGTTGGAAGAGCTCAGAGCCAACATTGAACGCGAAATAGCGGCCGTTTCGACCAAAATGTGTGGACGAGTCGTTGAAAATTGGGTCCAACGAATCGACCACTGCAAACGTGTCCGCGGTGGCCATATGAACGAAGTCGAGTTCCATTCATAAATGTTTTGATTGTACTTCAAGCCAATGATAAAGTTTTTTGAAATAGCTCAAATGGTTTGCCTTTTATTTAAAAAAAAAGTTCTCAAGTCGTTATTAAAAAACCCTATATCTACAGGTCTTGTTGTCTTGACACGTTCTTCTAACTTTTTGGTAAAACATTCAGAGCATTGTTTTTGGAGTAGCACCTTCAGTCTCTTCGAGCGCGCGGTTTTCATGCTCTTGCCTTTTCCTATGGAAAATACCACGTTCTTGGTGTTTTGTTCCCTTGTAGAGCTCACGGCCAACGGGTTGCTCTCGTTCTTCAATTGAGGCGTTTCAGATGATTATAATGCATAACATATAGAGGAGTTGAGGGATACGCGCTCGCACAGATTCTGGCGGTCTGCTGCGATTGTTGTCATCCGTGATTCTGGAGGAGTTTCTTGGCTGAAGGTTTGATGATCAAGTGAATGACATCTGCCTTAGTGAGGAAACCGTGTTCTAGCTATAGCTAAGCCCATTTAGCCTTACTCGTATTCTTCCCGACCGCGCTATCAAAAGTTTCTTCCCATCCTGTTCTCATACTGCGTATATTTCATAAATTTTGTCGAGGAGCTCGTAGAAAAATTCTTTGGGGCTATTGTCATTGTCCACTGTGAGGAGTGGGCACATATCAAGCTTATGTTGAGGAATAGGCTTTTGCGTATTGTTTGTTGTTTTTTATAGCGATCGCCGTGGGATATTTAAGAGTCTTTCAGCCTTAGTATACTCAGCCCATCCAAGAGTCTTTCAGCCTTAGTATACTCAGCCCATCCAAATGGCGGTGATATATGCTTCATAACAGTCTACTTGTTCTGCTGTACGCGGTCTGTTTGAGGTCTAAATATTACACGTGCAAATTCTTCAACAGTAGATCTGTCCCTCGGAGGCTTTTGGTTGTTTCGAAACAGTGAGCTTTTTACCTGCGAGGGTAATTATCTGGCCCCCAAACTTGGAGAGCCAGGTTATGGCCTTCGGGCGAAAGGGACGGATATTCCTGCATCAGCTATCCTGCCGTTGACCCAATTAGGGTTCATCCATCATCATTTCCGTTTCAAAAGAACGTAATGACGAAATCATGAGATAGAAATGGCGGTTAAGTATAAAAGGAAAGCCCTTAAAGCGTGCATCAAATGCAGCTCGAATAGGAAAAAAAAAAATAAATGCATCTTGAGCAGGACTACTAACATTGCAAAAAAGACGCGAGAAAAGAGATTGCCACACCAGCTGCCACAGCAGTAAAGGGGTAAGTAAATTGTATCGAGAACTAGAAGAGGTACTCTCAAAGTGGAAGCACCGCATATCGCCAATATATTGGAAATAAGCGGGTTCACAAGATTTCCAGTTGATGGAAGGATTACCTCGGCTGTCTCACACGAAGAGGAAACTGCAGATTTTATGGAAGCCGAAGTTAGCGACACTGTAAAAAGAATGAAACGGGGGCACATAATCGGACCAGACCAATTTTGTCCAGTAATATGATGAGAGGCGATTAAGTGCCTAACCATTGCACGGAAAGCTTTTTTTTCACTGTATAAAGGCAAAAGCGTCACGAAAAATTGCAACAACTACCATCCGCATACTATGAAATTAGAAATTAACGAATAATTAGCGGAGACTTGATACTGAGATTTTGTCGCTTACCACCAAAGGAAATTGCGATGACGATGTCGCACATAGAGTCAGTGACAGAAAAATGCCACCGAAACTTAAGGGTCTTTAACTTTACGAGAGTCGTTCGTCCAGTTTTCACATACTCATCGCAATATTGTACGATATGCTCCTTATATGGTTCGGTTTAAGAAGGTGTTTCTTGTTTACAGCCCACGGGGACCAAAATTATCCGCTTTAACTGCAGCACTAGGTAATGGGTGAAACGATTTAACGAACATGCACCATTCACACGAACGAGGGAGAACAGAGATCGTTTAAAGGCTGTTGAAAACGAATTTGCCTCAGAATAAGATGGCAGATATTATTTTAAAAAGCCACGAGGTCACGGTCTTATATACTACTATGGGGCTATAGTCCGATGTTAACCTGGGCCTCAATCAACAAACCTCTATAGCTAGGACGATTTCTCGCCAGCTGCCTCCAGTGCTACACTCAAAGAAAATTACTTGAATTTTTTTTTTGCTCCTGGCTGTAATATGATTATGATCGGATTCGATGTTGGCTCCGCTCGATGGAGGAGTACCTGGCGTCAATTGCTATTTGGTCAATCTAGTTGAAGGTTGATTGATTAGGGCAAAGGCAAGCACTTTTATTTATGTCGAGATGTGGAAAGCGCGTGCTTGCTTCTAAGGATTACACCCTATTTTCTTAGCGTATTCTCAGATGTGGGTATTTGTCGATGACCCGCTTAAGCACGAGTTCCGTAGAAAGGCTTGCGTTTAAATCTTCAGGCACAATTTGGTGTCACAGCTGACTCACTGAGCATATGTTCGATCTAGGAGGTTATCAATTCGTCTTTGATGCTGTTATTCTTATTCTTTGAAGGGCCATGTACACACATCAGGTTTATATTTCGGAATCTGGCCTTGATGGAGATCATTCTGAAGCATTTGCTTACTGGCCGAAAGCTTTAGGTATATCTCGATTGGAAAACCCGTATCCAAATAAGCATCATCGTAGCATTCACCGTAATAGACGCCGTAGTTTTCAACTTTTTCTTGAATTGCGGTAAAATCGTACCTCCGCGAGTGGTTTGGCAGTACATAATCTATTAAAAGTCGCCAGCTACTTCCACTTGTAATCCGTAATTTCGAGGTTTAGACCCTTAATCAAACCCCTGGACAACCCATCGGGGTAAACAGTTTGGTATCAGTATCCTCGCTGAGGCTATGAGACCATACGTTAACCTATTCAGGTTTCATTCTCTAGTGTTCTGGCACATCCATGGAGTTCCTTTTAGACCAGGGTTCCGATTGCATCGAAGTAGCTGTAAAGATGGGTGTGCACAAAGTAGCTCAAACTGATTAGAGCCGTTGATGCCGACGTTGATTCGGGTATATATCCACCCTCCTTAGGTTGGAAGGGGTTAGAATTGATGGGCAAAATCTTAACTGTCAACGTTTGTGCCTTCATAAAACGACTAGCCACCATTGTAAATATATGTCGCGGCTCTAGGAACAATTTTCACTGATCCTTGTGCTAAGTCGGGTACTAGTTAGTTTCATCTCATTTCATTTAATTTATTTATTTCATTGATGCATACATAATTAACTCATACTTTTTGGAACCCAAAATACGCATACGAAGCATTGAAGCCAGTTAATCTCGTTTTGTTGTACAAGATCAGAGACGTTTCAAAAATAGCATTATGGAAACTAAAAACAACAATAACAACAACAACAACAACATCAAGAACAACAATTTATTCAATTGCAAGCTTAAAATCTGGTCCGATTCCATAGTTCCGTCTTATCTCTGGCCAAAGCTTTTGAGAAAAGATCTTTTGACACTTTCGATTGTAAACTTAGTTCAATGCGTGATCTTGTCCGGAGGTTGTTTGAAAAAAAAATTCAAAAACATTTAAATCAGTACAAATTGCCTTTGAATACAAATATAACAAAGTTATTTTGAACACATTAACTAGGAAATGATCGCCTAAAAGTAAATCGATTAGTGTACGAAAGCGATGTCTTGGAAATTTGGATACTCGTCTCGCGTGGAGCTTATTGTTGTCTGGATATCAATCTTTTTGACAAACGTGAATTCATGTAAAGGATGGAACTACACTGAGCTCAATGGTGAGTTTAAAGAAATCACAGTGATTCAAATCACAAATGAAACTAAATTGAATATTGAGGTACAGATGCATTGTATCTCTTGCTTACCAACAACCTACTGACAATTACTAACCACCTCTGTTGATTGTTTTGAATAATTTATCAAATCCGGTCCCTGTAAGTGTTTTGTGATGAATTAAATAAAATATTTTCGTATTGGAAGCAATGACAGTTAAGTATCTTTTCAAGTTGGAGAGTGTGAGTCATTTCAATGGAAAACGTGTTTTGTTTGTTTACTGCGTTCTAAAATGTACGGCTTTACGGGTCGAAGGTGATGAATTCATCACTTGTACTGTTTACGAGCAAGAAGAGGTATCTGAAGAGTCAGGAATATACCTTACAATGAGTGAGTGATGAAGAACAATATTCATGTCTCGGTGGATGAGTTCAAACCTTTTCTCTGTCACGATCTTGTAACATGCATGGAAACCTTAACATTATTTTCAAAATCGTTCACAACCAATCAAGTGTATAACCACTTTCGTAACAAACAAAATACAAATTAGAAACACTTTATTTTCCCCTTAGCAATAATCTTCGTTTCTTGAAGATGTATCTCCGTTCTTTATGTCTGCGTCAGTCAGGATGTCTGATCATACTTATTTACAGTGGGCCATCCTTTCGTAGAAACGGCCTTATTTCCGCTGCATTAATGCCGTCGATTTCCACAGCAATTTGGTTTCATTTTATCAGATGCACAAACAGGCCTCTGCATGGTACATCTTCTATAACATACCTATCTATTGGCTCAAACTTTCGAGATTCTTCAGTACAAGGTGACTCCGCGTGTTTTCAAAAATGTTAGACTTACAAAGAACTGCGTTGGTTGTGTTTTTCTGCAGAACTGATTTAGTGAAACTGTATGTATGTTCAAAACGTTCCAGACCAATTACTCGCATACGCTAATGGCATTGATATAATCGAAAGAAAGCAATGATGTCAGGTACACTTTCGTGAGTATTGGGATGGAAGCGGCGAAGATGGGTTTAACGGTCAAAGAACATCCAACAACGACGTGTCGGAAAGAACGTCATCTTCGACAGATGTAACTTAAAGGTAGCTAAGAACTTTGTCTACTTAGACTCCGCTATCACAATGCAATCAGCGTTGACATCAAACGAGAAATAACTCTTGCTTATCGCTTCCTTGGGTTAAGAAAGCGATTGACTAGCGAATCCCTCTCTCTCGAAAAAAAAAAAAATAATAATAATAATCACCCTATAGACCTTATCTCAGTTCTGATCTCTATCAAAAATGGATGAGAGTACTCTTGGCTGCTTTGAGTGGAACTGTACGAACTGTACGGGATGTACAGCGACATCGAATTAGCTAGACGGCTAGAGCGGATGTATATCTTATCTTCAATACCTTTAAACTAACCTTACTTATGTGAGTCGGACATTTGCTAAGCATAGCACGGAAAATATGACCCACTTTGCATTCTGATTAGGCAAACCCGGATTTGAAGAACTCGGGTCTTCTTCACTCAACCACCAAACATTTTAGTGCTGCAGCTACGAGGAAAATTATCGGCACAGCAAACCTATCCTGTATCAGTCCCTTTATGTTAAAATAGAAGAACACTTCATGGAGGACGAAGACTTCCAAGCGCACACTCTAATGATATAAGTAGTTGGGGTAGTAGGCCCCAGATATAACGTTGTTGGACGAGGTCATTGATTTTGCACTGTGCCTTCGAGTCAACTTAATAGCGAAGTTGTGAACTCTTTTTAGATTAGATTAAGACAAACCCTAAGGCAACCGCTCTTAAACACCCGAATCTTTTCCATTAAGCTTGCTCTCACGTTGAACCACACTGAACGCCAATATATCAGCATGGGCCGGATGAATGCCATGTCAGTTAATTATTACCCTTGCATCGAGCTGGCTGCTATAAGACAGTTTCTATGTAAGGGGAAAAACACCCTTGGCACTTGTCAGAGCAGCATCTTGTTGAAATATAGATACTAGTCTAGCCAAGGTATCTGACTACATTTCGACAAGCAAGTTGCTGGTCATGTTGTCCAACGATCAAGAATTTTCGCCAATTTTTCTGGTGTCCTTAGAGGCCCCAAACAACGGCGATCTAACCAGAATGGTTTCAGACTTCCGGAAGTTGTTTTCCAATTTGTTCGAAATCACGTTGCAAAAACATTTTAGTGAGCTCGACATTTGGACTTATTCGGTGCGTTATCAAGTCATCTGCTATGGGAAATTGAACCTTCCAAATTGCTTGTGTAAATGAATAAGACTGACGAATTAACTGCACCTCGTTGCAGACCGTTTTTATTGTGAAATTTTCCATTAGAAGTCGCATCGCCATTTTTCACGATGAACTATCTGTTGGTGAGCAAATTGTGAATTGGTTCCTCTAACCATTCGTTGTCAAAGGATTTTTTCAAGTCAATTAGGCAGGCCCTAGTTCATTGGTTCTTGTTTTTCTTCCATTGAATATCTGACACCAGCTTAGACATAGCACGTATGACATTGTTTTTCCACATCTATACAACCAACTGAGTCAAAATCCTATCGATTACCTTTTTGAATAGCTAACTGATATTAGGAAGGAGACTTATCGACCGGAGATTCCCCGAATTGAATGTATCTTTACCCCTTTTAGGGACGGGATAAACTACAACAGTTTCCAAGTGATCTGAGAATGTGCATTGTTTATTGCTTTATTAAATTGGGTAGTGTAAATGTCTATCGCTTCTAGAGGAAGATGTTGAAAGACAAGATTCAGTATTCCATCCATGCCCTCTGATTTTTGACTTCTTATTGCGCGTTCAAGAGTTTCATGGAGTTCTTCCTTTGAAATGAATGATGGTCCCCTTCATTGGCGATGACATTATTTGCCATATTTTCGTCACAGAACTGGGTGAAACCCGAGCTCTCCAATCACCAGTTCTGTATGTCATATCGCAGGTAAAAATTGTGCAGAAAAACTCGACTCTCCAGGTAGTGGTTCGAACCAATGACATCATTGGTTCTTCCTAAAATGTCGCTCTTATGGCCTCAACGTTCTCCTGAAAGTCTTCGATTACAAAGAAATTATCATAATCTGCGCCTTCACTTGGATCTATGTCTTCAGTACTCAGTATTAGTTCATTGTTCGTGGTTCGAGGAATTTAAAGACACTGTAGGTCGTTTTGTTTTTTTTTTCTGAAATATTTTATATATAGTGTTTGCGGGAACATATTCGGGTTACTAGAATTTACAGCCCGAGTTCTATTGTTTCAGTACAAACTTACAGATGCTCTGTAATTCTCCCTTATTCAATATTTGGAGGTTTTCAATTGACGACTTTAGATTCCTATCCTCTACGTTTTGTCTGTCAGTAAACTGCCTGTCATACCGATGTATAGTAATGTCCATCGTTTGTATAATTGTTTGGTCTAATTGTTAAAGGTACCTGTCAAGCTCCTCGTTACACAGATTCCTTTTTGACGGGGAGTAAAAGAAATTCGTCAACGTTCTGGAGAACCATGTAAAGTGAGTCTTACTGTAATTGTAAGAATGCCTAGGAATGCCTCCTCCAGCTCTGCCATTTCGTAAGGAACTGTTGGTTGTGCAATAGTTAACGTTTGTAGGTTACTTTCAGTCAGTTGTATCCATGCGTCGTACAGGAATAGGTCCGAATAAGAGCCGTATCTTGGGAAACGACGGACTGTCCATCGCTTTCAAACCGAGTCTATACATGACACTGTGCTGAGTAGTAGATTCCCTCTAGTGTTTGATGCATGATTTTCCCAATTTAAATTTTTGGCATTAAACTTGAAAAAGTTGATCACGACACCACCTCCTTGTGTGGAGTTGGTTCCGTGTTTTCTTCTTTTATTATATTAACTGTGTTCCAGATTGTGCTTGTCGGTAAGCTTAGTTTTGCTACCGAAAAGCACATCAGGAACTTGGTCTTCTAGTAACTTAAACAGCGCGGCTCTTAGCTCGATCCTTATCAGTGAATCATTCACTGCAAGGACTTTTAGGGTTTGCTCCACCATGCTTCACTATGTGTGTACCGATTACGACATAAGGTGGTTTAGACCCGGTAGCAGCCCGTAGATCTCATCCGTTAGTCTGTTCCTGTAGTTGACGGGGAAGCTGAGCCATCTACCCTTGAATAGAGAGCAATATAAGGTGCAGTTTCCGGTGCTCTTAAAGCTGGGGCCGAGGAAGCAACCGTGGCTTTTTGTACCATTCTACCATTGTATAATGTTATCGTTCCTTTTTTATTTCTCCCAGTAAACAACCTTGTAGTTCAGGACCTTGATACCACTTAGACTATCCAATTTACTGTTGAGGGTAGGCTGTATTAAAAAGAACGGTAGTCTCCGCTTCTCCCTATTTGTTCTTGCAGTGGTAAAAAGCTTAACCCCTACAAATTTAACATCATCGCACTTTTTCTCTTGAAGCAATTTTAGGAGCTCCTTAGGATCAGTGGATAGTAGAATGGGATCAGTGATGATAGTTAAGTGCTTGCCTAGAACAAACATTCGAAAATACTTTAAACTCTCTACAACAGCGAGAACTTCCAATTCAAAACTGGAGTAATAGGTTTCCTCGGAAGTTGTTTAACGGTTAAAATGATGCGCATGTTTCAGACAACAGCATCAAAACTCCAAAACATCCAACGGTTGATGCATCCATATGAAGCTCATATCTAGCATTTTTATTGCATATAGCCAATATTGGGTCGTTCCACAGCAAGTACGTTAGTTTGGTCAAAACTGCTTCCTGATCCTCACTACACATATAAGTAGTACGTCAAAGAGTCCGCATAATTCTTGATAAACTTACGAAATCTTATGAACCTGGCTATTAACTACTGCCATTATTCTTTTCTTACCGCGGTCTTGTCATTTATGCGCGTTGTGATGTAGTTAACCAAACATCATCATAATGCTTTATTTACAGAAGCCCCAATTTGGACAGCAATTCGACCTCGTTAAAGAGTATGATGCGCAACAACACCCGACAACGCAACAACACCCAAAGGATGATCTTCGCTGCGGAAAATATCTTGGCCCTGCTTGCAAATAAGCCCATAGTATACCGGATGTCGATAGTCATACCGCCTACACCCTGGACCTGTTTTTAACTTCTCACCTTGATAAGTGCACCGTTGATGTGGTCTCCTCTTTAGTATTATCGAACCATTGTGTCATATTAGCTAATATCTCGTACATTTTTACAAGAACCGTATGGCGATACGAGAAAACCAATTGTAGCGATTTTAACAGCTTTTTTTATGAATTTTAACTGGTAGCTATGTTTCCTCGATAACGACATGGATCCCGCTGCTAATATGACCATAGATACCATTCTCTTTAGAACGAAATCCTTTATCCTTTCATCGGATGAAGAGTATCAAACCAAAAGAATAGGTGTTCCTTAAAAAATACGAATTTTCTTTTTCCTACAGATACATTGCACTAACTTTCCTTCCTCGCAAGATCATGGAAACGCTGATATATAGTCAGCTCATGAAATATCTCGATACACGAAAACTTCTCAATCACCGGCAGTACAGCTTTCAAAGCAACAGGTCCACTGGTTATTGAATGGCATGTCTCACCGAAAAGTGGAATCAAAACGTACATCAATCAGGTGAAAGCAAGATAGTTGCACTTGATATTTCTAAGGCATTTGACAGAGTTTGGCATTAGGCTCTTCTGTCGAAAATGCGTGCTTTTCGGATTCACTTTTCGGAACGTTCAATTTAAGCTGTCTTGGATGGTTTCAAGTCTGATATTCACTAAATAAATGCTGGTATGTCTCAGGGCTCTGTCCTGTTTCCGGCACTCTTTTCAATTTTCATCAACGATCTCTTGTCTGCTATTTCTAATCCAATATATTCCTTTGCTGACGGCAATACTCTCTGCTTTTCATATTCGTTTCCATGCTATTCAGCTGTAGAACGAGGAAGCCAGCGTAGTAAATAATTTATAACTTACTTAGGATGTTTAGCTGACTTATTAGTATATATATACGGTCTCCTTTATTTTGGATCAAACAAACAATGCTGCGAGTTCTATAGCCATTATTTCCTCTGACCATATCTTATAGAGGAGCTGGTACATGTTCTCAACAAGGTCATCTGTTGTTTCTTTAAATGGCAGGACGTCTGCGTCAACAGTTTCAATATGCTTTTGCTTTGATATTGCTACCTTAACTTCGTCTAGGTCGCGGGAACAGAGTTGTTGGTATTCATCGTAAATGGTTCATTCTTCGTTACAGAAGGATTTTGATCATCGAGGTTACCTTTCGGCAAAGCTTCTAGCGGTCTCTTGTAATAGCAGCTTTTTAATGTCGAGTTTTGGTCTTTTTTTTCTCCATTATGTTTGCGATATCCGCATTCGTATACTGGCTGCAACAAGGTAATGATCGGAGTCGACGCTCCACGGAAACTTCGAATAGCCAGAATATTGTAGGAATGGCTCGTGTCGACTACAGTGTGATCAACTTAGTTGAGGGTTTGTTAATCAGGAGTCAGCCAAGTTTCCAGTGTAAAAACCATATGAATTACGTCCCTCAGCAAAATCAGTAAGTCTGTTTCTGAGGGTTATTTCTGACCGTATTACCAAAGATGCCCTCCTTGCTTAGCTTGGACTCAATTTTCAGGTAACCTAATCAGAATCTCTTTACACCTACCTTCTATCACTGAAGTTGCAAGTGAGCTTTGTATCAGTGCGATCTAATGGAATTGATGGCGTCTACTAGTTATGTAACGAAAAGATAGTATAGACCACGTAAACAACTTTGAAAATAATTTTCACTGCTAGCCTAGTACTAGTATATGAGTACATACCGAACAACTGGCGAATAGTAAGATGAAAATCGAAAATTTCGACTACACGCTCGTCAAGAAAGTCTAGTCCATTTTATGTTGAAGAGCATGGAAATAATGATCCAGGTACGCAAAAATGGTTAACGAAGGCATCCTCTGTCTAACATGCAGCATGTCTACCAACGCAGAAGGTCCTTCGAGAGCGTTCCTCAAAATATGCTAGCCAGAAGTGAACGCTTGAGAGTGATTTTGACAAGGCAACTTTTGACGGCATAGCGTAAACTAATCACTAGTTTTTCGGATAACAACGATGCTGGTGAACAGGACTCTGACTGGGAATGCTAACAATATGTGACAGGGATTGCCGGCATAACGCTTTTAATAGTTCTGACCTCTTTGCATATGTAGATGATGTCTGTTCAATTGGTGCACTAAACTGGCCTTCCAGTCAATCTTCTCAAAACTGAGGTTGTTCTCTTTACGAGTAGGAGGAAGCTGACTGATCTCATTGATCTAGTTCATCACCATTTGTTTCTCTAACGAAAGTTATTGTAGTAATTGCGTGCAACCCTGGATAATAAACTTCTCTGGTCTAAGCATGTCACGTCGAAAGCTTCTAAGGCGCTGTCGGCCCTCTAGTTCCGAGAAGGATCTTCTGGATCTACATGGTTTTGATATGGCGAATCACATCCTAGGTGTCGGTTATATGGTGGTACAAGCTCTAATGAAAATATGATACGTCCCATCTGCTTCAACCAGATCGTTTTGATCGTTTCGACTACAAGGGGCTTCTTCTCTCATCTCTGGCTCTGCTCATGCGGTGTACAAGTACTTTCAAAGCTATCTCTCCTTTAAAAAGAAGTGGTACCTGGTTCAATACGTGATTCAATGACGCTAGAACTCCGTTTGCAGCAAAAGTACGAAATAAGTTTTCATGAAACTGAGCCAGAAAATGAATGTAGTCGGATGTTCATGGATGGCTCTAAGACTGATTTGGGATGTGGCGCTAGTGTCGCTTTGAAGGGCGAGAATGTCAAATTTTACTCTCTCGTCTGTCATCCAAGCGGAGGTATTTTCATTCCTGATGTCAATGGAGTATAGGAGTACTGTAAAGGGTAAAGAGCGGGCGAAGTATCTGCAGCTGTAGCGATAGAGAGGCTTCGCTAAAAGTACAGCTAAACAATTTCAATACTTTCAACCAGAGCAAAGTTCTTTGGAAACTGAAATTGCGTTGGCACTGACTGCGTCCCCGGTGAGGGCTTCTATTGACAGTTGGGTTTCATGTTAGAGATACAGATGGCGCGACTATCCAGGGTGCAGGTACATGACCCTGGAAACTGGGACTGTAGGCACTTTACCACTTAAGTATTTATCCATCTTTCTACTAGAAAGAGAAAGGAATATTGCGTATAATTTGTTCTTTATCTTTCAACATTTTTGATTTGGAGATATTTTTCTATTTTGTTTCTTTTTTTTTACAGAAATCCTTGAGGTAGGCGATAGATGTAATCTAACAAATGGGGACATTGGGATATGTAGATTTATACCAGATTGTAAACTTTACTATGAAGGACTGCAGAGCAAAACCATCGAATACAATACATTGAAACGATGCTCATTACTTGGATTTGAGGAAATAATATGTTGTCCATCTGAAGGCTTCGATTTCAGAAGAAATAAAGGGTGAGTGCGGATATTTTATTTCTATGCATTGCAACGTTTGTTAGGAGATTGCTAAGAATAGTCAATATGGTGGAGCTGCGTTATCTCTGTTCAGGAAACATTGCATCTCCCGATGGTAGATAGCGTCTTAGTTAGGTTTGTCGAATAGGAGTCTCTGTAGTCCATAACCCCATAAGCTCTCGGTTAATTTGCCTTGCAGCTCAAGGTTTATTTTCTTTTACCTAGATGAGACGGTGATATGAGTGACCATACCTCTCTCGAGGGACCACTGATGCTGTTGTCATAAGGTAGGCATGCAAACGATACAGCATAGCACGCATTCATCTTTATTTGCTGCACTACTCATAAGTTACCGGGCTTAGAAGGCTTAATTTTGCAATAACAAGGAATCTAACTGAACCTGCGTTGAGCTGACTATCATCCCATTATAGGGATGAATGGTCCATTATTCTCATTTCAATTTAACGGAATAATTTTCTGTCGTTTTCACATCTGGTCTTTCGGTTTGCTTTTCCTTAGGAGATAATATTTGGAGTGCAGCTTCCTCCAACAGACACTAGAAACATGGAGAGCGATGGGTCATGGGGTGTCTCGAATGTGACTAAAGATTGACACATAACTAGTTGTGTAGGGTTGTCTGGATTGCATTGTTTCCCCGGAGGACTTTAATCTCTTGGATGTGTCCCTTCTTTGCTTTCCAAACAGCCTATGCCGTTGAGCGTCGTCAGCTGTTCGACATTGGGATCTGCCTTAGCGCCAGTGATGTTGTCCTAGGTTTAGCTCAAGGCTAAGATGGTCTTCACTTCTAGGTTCTTCCTTATTAGAGACAAAAGATGTCGGAGTAGTCTTAGATTCTTTAGTTTGGCTTGAAAGATAGGGAGGTCTTTTATTTTACGTAAGGAGAAGATGTATCTTAAACGTTTTTGGATCTTTTCGACCTTCAATGCCTAGCGGAGTAACCGAGGTATTTCTTCTTCGAGATTGATTCATTAAAAGTATTTGTTGCCTTTGAAGTTTTCGTTAACTTGCGATGTGAACTTGTCCACAGGTACTGCCACAGGATTATTGTTGTTGGATTTTGTATTTTAAACAATCGTATTCATTACAAACATCAGTCAGTCACTTTGATAAGTCCTATTATGAGAGAACACATCTTACAACTTGGATTAAACTAAGGTTAAATTTGGCGCTACAGTCCGGGATGGACCTGTTCTTTAACCAATAGGCCTCTCTGACTAAGTCCAGTCGCAGTTCAAGTTGGCTGAGACCCCTTCACACTTATGCGAAGACTCTTCGCTCTAGATATACTAGGCAACTTAGGCGACTAATGTAAGATTAGGTTGATAAAGGTCTTTTTTTATATATGTGCAAAAGCTTCTTACTCATTTAACTTTGTAGGCCGGAGAAGCAAGGATTGGTAAAGTAGCTCTTCGTTTGATTTCTGCTGAGATGTCATTTTCAGATTTAATAGCGGAGTCAATGAATACAAAGTCCCTGACTGCCTCAAAGCTATGGCTAGCTATTGTGATGTTCTGTTAAATTCATCGATGTTGTGTGTTCCTTCATGTTGACAGCATACTTAGTTTCGTCGCTTCTGTTAGAATACTCGCAAATGCACCAGTGACTTATGATAGTGAATACCTTGCGTTGATCGCAACATGATCAATTTGGCTAAGCCATGTGCTAGCTATGGTAATGTTCCTCCGATGTCCGTTTTCAGAGATTGTGTTGTGCTAACTATGCTTCTCGACTGCATTGCTAAAAACGTCCTCCCATCCTATTGCCAAACTTCGGACAATGCTCGCAAGTTTTGTCTAGGAACTCGTAGAAACATTCTGATATTAGTGAATAATGCCCTATTTTTCTGTTGCAATAGAACACTCAAATAAAGAACTAATCCGTATACTCCGAATAGTCCGAACAGTACTGCGTATTGTTATGAGGCGTTGGGTTACGTATTGGGTTACGACATCTTTCTTTTAATCTGCCGCTTACAACACGTCTGCATCTAAACTGACGCTCTATAGGAGTCGTAATGGTATATGTTTTTCATCCTTGAGGTCAAGGGCCTCTGCAAGGTATTCGGCCGTATGCGGTGTATTCAAGGTTTGAACATTTCATGTGAAGATTCAAACATAGTTGTCCTTTTTTGTTTTGCAGGGTCGTGAACAGTAGATTTTGGTTGCTTCGTAACAGTGAGCTTTTTACGTGGCCCTACAGTTAAAAAACGAATAACCCCAAATCTGGAGGGTCAGACAATTCTATGACCAACTCCCAGCGGCTACCACGAGGAGGTTAAATAAGTCCAATTGATATTTAGTCACAGTTGCAGCAACGGTCATCATAAAATTGACTCTGATCAGTATCTACCCTAATCGTATACACCCAACCGCTAAATTTGGCTTGCAACGAAATACTCTGCTTATGACTGAACTTTCTACCAGATTTCATCACTGGCATGATTAAAAGAAAAAGAGAGAGAAAAGAAACAAAGAGATTAGTTCAACTCATCAGGAGTAGTAGTTCGTAATCAGCTAAAGTGTGGGACTAAAATAAGAACCCAGCGGCATGTCAATAAATTTATCAATAAATATGTTTTTTTTTTTGTTTTTTTTTTTTTTAGGAGTGACATACCCATAACCATGGATACGACGCAGCCAACTGAAAGACCTTCAGAAGCAGGTACTCTATTTAAACCTTCATTATTGTATGATTTATATGATGAATGTTACTAAACATTTTTTTTATATTCAATTTGGCGATGTGAACAGCTTGCAAAATTTACACGAATATAAATCCTGGTAAAATAATCTACCATATTATGGGCGGGACACCGGTAGGCTTAGGAGAATTTCCTCATATGGGTGCCGTACTTTTAAGCAATGATCCTGTGCCAGTACTTCGCTGTGGTTCATCGTTGATATCTGAACAATATGTCCTGACGGCAGCGCACTGCTTCAACGATCGACTTAATCAAGCCCAAGTGATACGATTTGGAACTGTGCGCCTGAACTCAACCGATATACAACCAGTAGACTCGGTGATTGATGTAAAGTTCTCGATTTTATTATCAAACCCAACACAATAGTGACTGCTAAAAATCAACGGATGCTTTTATAATTTTTTTTATTTTTTCAATTCTAGCAAGTATATTTACATCCACAGTACAGGTATCCAGCAAGTTATCATGATATAGCAATTGTCAAGCTTAAAACGCCAATTACGTTCTCACCTTTTGTTCGTCCAGCATGTTTGCATAACAATGTTGCCGACATCGATTCGTTGATACAACTTTTCGTCACCGGTTGGGGCGTTACAAATATAACAAGTAAGTAGATCATTTTCAGTTGGTTCTCTTCTAAGTATTTGATTTTTCCCACAATCAGCTAAAACACTTTCGGATGTCCTTTTGAAGACCAATGTTACTTGGGTTTCAACTCGCAAATGTGTTGAGATATATGAGAAGGAGATTTTGACACGAAAATATAAAAATGGTTTAACTCCTGGCCAAGCTTGTGCTTATGATCCTGAATTGAAAAATGATGCATGCTGGTCAGATTCTGGTGGTCCGCTACAGATGGTTGTCAATAATATCTCAACAATAGTGGGAATTGTGTCATTTGGAAAAGTATGCGCCACTACCACGCCCGCAGTATATACGAGGGTTGCTTCCTATTTAAATTGGATCGAGTGTATGGTTTGGCCAACAGAACAGCAGAAACGAATTGGCAATTGTTCGAATGTTATTTAAAATTGTATTCGATTATATAATGTTAGGTGTACGAACGTTTTTAAAATGGCAAATAAATACGAAGGTCAAAGTAAAATTTCTTATGAAATAAATTTGTCTTTAAATTTGTAAAATATGTAAATTAAAATTGAGGAACACCCTGTTATTAATGTTCTCATAGTTTGGATTTTAGGCGATGAAAGCTTCTGCGTAATCTGTTGGATTTGAATGGATAGTTTACTAATTTACCAATTTAGATGGCGCCACAGTCTGCGGTGGACCTGGCGTTCAACCAAATGGGCTCTTAAATTAGCGGAGTCTCTGGCTAAAGAGCTCAGTTGCGGGACCAAAATAGACAGTTTATACTTATTAATGTAGGCTTAGGCCTACGGTGAAGTATTTTGGAGTCAAATTAGATGGCCCATTTCTTTTCCCCTAAAGGTTCTTAATTGGACCTGGTCCTTTATGTTGGAAATTGTTCCGTCAGAGTGTTGCGCAAAACTTCTTTGCGAATGCACTTTTTGTCTGAAATCCAAAATGCTTACGAACGCGAAAGATCCTGTGCAAATGCAAAAGCCTTTTCATAGACTTTGAGGTGCTTTCGACAAGCTACTTTTGATGGCCTTTGTCCCTACATCGGAAAGATGAACGGCTTAGATGAACGACTTGTTTTATGGATCAGAGCAATGCTGGTAATTAGAAACCTGATAGTACATGCTGAATGCAGTTAATATGAGATGGTTGGGTTTCCCACAACACGGAATCTTGTCTTCGCTGATTTGGAACATGCAAACGATATTAAAATTGTACTCGGGAAACTTCAATATCAAAATCGGTAAAGAGAACATCTTTGACGAACAGATAACGACTTATGATATGTAGGACGACATTCACTTACAAAAGAATCCAGAAAGCAACCAGACTATCTCCGGATGGTCGAACCGATAACCAAATCGATCACGTGCTTATTGATGGACGTCACTCGTCAAATATCCTAGATGTCATTCAGAGAGGCAAACATCGACTCGAACTATTACCTGGTAGTAGCCCGATTTTGAGCTCAACTGTCAAATGAAAGAAACTTGCAACAACATCCAGCAAAAAAGGTTCAACATTAGACGCCTATACACACCGGAAATAGCCAGAGACTAGAGAGAGCCCCTGGACGAAAAACTTTCCAATATGCCACTGGCTACCACAGACGTCAACAACATGTGGTCATATTGCTGCATTTTCATCAAGGAGGTGGCCGAAAACATCTTAGGCTACCAACCACCCCAGAATAGAAATCAGTGTTATGACGATAATTATGTAGAAAAAAAGAAGGCAACAGATGTGGCATACAGGAAAACTTTGTAAGTCGTCACTAGACCAGCATGGGATGAGTATGGGTCCACAAGAAGGAAGGAGAAAAGACTACTGCGGAAAAATAAAAGAGCTTTTGCAGTCTTCCAGCTCACGGATATCGAAGATTGCTGCAGAAGGAAAGACACCAGGAGCTTTTCTGAAAAAGGCCAAAAACTTAGCCGATGGCCTTAAAACAGGTCTCCAAGAACTTCGAAATTAACTTCCGCAATTAAGCAATTGCCTAATGGATATGACCAACAGAAAGTGATAGGGCAAGAAGAGAACACATCTCCCGCACAGCTTAGAAGAAGTCGGCACAGCTAAACAAAGAACAACAGAGCCGCTAGCTTGGATGGCCTACCATCTGGCCTACCTATTTGCAAAGCGCGGGAGGCAGAAAGCATGCCAGACGACTGAAATACCAGCTCTATCTGTCCTATCTACAAGAAGGCCGATCCTATAAAGGCATAAATATACTTAATGTCGGCTATAAGATCTTATCTTAACGTCTGAAACCGTACTGCACCGCACAAATCGGACTGCTGCCTTTTCTTTTGGCTTGATACTCTTCATCCGATGAGGGATTAAGGATCCAAACCAATCCAAAGAGAATGGTGTCTAGGAAACATAACGACCAGTTAAAATTTCTAAAGAAGCTTCAATGATAGCGCTGAGATGCTTCCTATTCAGATATATCAAACTCTTCGAGCGATTTTGATCCCGTTTTGGCCAGCTTTATTTGGTCACTGGACATGTGGAGTCAACAATCCCTCCAAGGTTTGTTTTTCTAAAAGCGCTCAGCTTAAGTTTTAGTTTGCATGTAGCAAGAAATTGACGGGAGTCAAGAGACAAAGTCCCGGAATTTGATAGCGACCTGATTACCCGAGAAGATGTGTATATCTTTTGGATTTATCATGTTTTTCTTCTGCCGGTACAGGACTCCTTCAATTTTTAAAATTTCCGCCTGGAAGGAGAGGCTTTGATTAAGCTTATCTGAGAAAACACTGCCACCAACTTTAGTCGTGGATACATCTGTGTAGGCATGTTATGAAAGATCTATGGTAAAGCGCTTATATGAAAGTCTTTGTCACTTCAAGATGAATAGCTGCTTAAGCAACCACTTGCCTGCAGAAAATATCGAGGGGTTTAAAGTGAAATAGAATATTCAGTGCCGCTAAGGTAAGTTGCGTAAGGCTCCGCATATGCACAGGCATGCTGTCTTTGGTGTTTGCGTGGTCAGAGGCCGTTCACTAGACAATCACGCCGTAGGTGAATATCGGTCTTATAAACATGACGTATAGCCGGTGGGTAATGCGAGGTTGAATGCCCCATTTGTTCCCAAGGGCTGCTTTGCAAGAGAATAGAGCTACCTTTGCTTTCTTGACTCTTTCTTGAATACTAGGTTTCCAATTAAGTTTTTATGTCAAAAATGTGATCGGAAAGGCTAACCGGAAAGGCTACCGCTGTTTGAAGGAGGGTCTCTGATTGGAATTGTGTATTTCCTGGAAAAGAGAGCAGAATTAGGCGTAGTGGTGATCCGTCCGAGAGGTTAATTTGTTAAGATTTTACTCTAATGGCTATAGCAACGTAATCCAGATAGGCAACCACCCTATCATCACCTGTTCCTAGGTATACCCGCAGTTCATTGACCACTAAGTTCCAGAGAAGGTGTTAAATGATACCGCGTACTTCTGCTGAGACATCTGTTGGCTGAATACCACCCTGTTTAGAGTTAATTTAGCGAAAGACTGCTTAGCTCTCCAAATGAGTCATCTACCTTCAGAGTGATTGCGGATGTGTTGGTGTTGTTAAAGGCACGTTGTTATGTCCAGGAACGCGACCATTGTGTACTCTGTATATTGTAGGGATCATTTGACGTGGCTAGTCAGTGAATGCAGAGCCGTTTTCATCCGACTTTTCTTGACAGTAGGCATGTTGAGCCGTTGACAAAAGTCGTGGATCAATTTTAGATCCTTCCATGTATGGGTACAAATCAGATGATAGACTTATAGGTCTGAGGTCCTTTGGGATGACATGAAAGCATTTTCTGGCTTTGGGAATGAAAACTAAATTAAGTTCTGTCCATGACAAGCGGATGTGGACTAATTATACGCAGCTTCTCATCGTATTCATTAGGAGGATGATATCTGAGGGCATTTGTAGCTGGGCAGGTGTTATACCGTCCGGCCCAGAAGACTTGTAGGCTTTGAAGCTATGTAGTTTGTTTCATGCAATCAGGTGGTGAATTTTAGTCGCAGCAGCATTAGTCCTTCTGAGGGTGTTACAGGCCGTGAATAAGGAGCACCTGGGTGTTTAGTATGTTGAGTGATTCGTCAGTTGAGGTTATCCAAGAGCCATCGTGTTTTTCAAGCAGTTAGGCATCGTTGGATTGGTAGAGCGAATTTTTCTTACCATCGTTGCCTCGGAGGTTTCTGTTATTTTGTCACTGAATAACCTACATGATTGTCGCTTTGCCTACCTTAGTTCTTTTTTATGTATGTATTTTGAGGGATTCATTATATGAGTCCCAGTCTGCCACTTTTCTTGTGTGTAAAAGGGCGAGTAAATTGAAAATATTTATCGTAGCAAGCAACCAGTAGGGAATTCCCAGCTTAAGTCACCGTTTACGTATTGTCTGAGTCCAAAGCGTTATCTCAAAAGGTTATCATAAATAAATTTCGATTCGCTTTGATTGCTTCTGCTCTTATCAGTTATTCGGACTAAAGCTCGTTTCTAAATGAAATGGTTCAAAGCGATGCATTGGTGGCTTACTATTTGTTCATTGCGATCGGGTTTGAGTTTAGATGTGGTGATCTTAAGGTCTATTTCAATAAATTGAAGATCCCTGGGATAATTTTTTTTCGTATAAAAACTTGTGTTCAATTATACTGTAAACACACAAATATTGAAAACAACAAAAAGAATTGAAAATAATGCGGTTGAGTGTCGGTGAAAAGTGTGCACTGCTGGTAATTGTTTTGGCTAAGTTGTTCACCTTAAGGGTAACCGGCCACTGGGAATACGCTGGTGAGTTGTAAGAAATCTTTATGAATTGTGAGAAAAAAAATCCGGTCGGTCCGTTATGTTGCGTTGTGACTTCGGTTGATACAGAGCAGTGTTGATTGACCGCAGCACTAGCTTCCGACTTTAATGTTGTATTAGTGGTTTCATAATGTTGTTAGTTTACGTTTTGCCCTCTTGAGGTACCACGTCTGATGAAACAGTTTCGAACGACAGGAATCAGCCATCAATAAGTGTACAATTGTACGACGTGAACCACTCTCGTAGTAAGGCAAATAGAAAAAAACGCCACACAGTTTTGTACTTCTTTTCAGTACTGTTGCCATGAGAAGTTAGCCTGACGGTTGGAAATTGTGACATCAAGGGAGTCGGGTTTATTTATTTTTTGCATAATTGACAAGATGCAGTGTTGAGCACTGCCCTCATGTGCTGAATGTGGAATCGTTGACGAAGCCTGTTTTGAGCCATTTCATTGTTTTAGTGTCTTAATCTACTCGTATAATGGCTGATATGGCGACCGCTTGGTAGTATGATCTGTCGATTGAGATACTTCCAAAATTGGGCAAGTTTTAAAAATGGAACTGAATATGCCAACAGTTTGGTAAGAGAAAAGTTAACTGTTACGTCTTCATTTGCACTCAATTGAGTTTTTATGGATAAACCAACCTCAGCAAGCTGGAGCTCAATTTGTGAATGATGTCCTATTTTCCTTAAAATTCCTAATCCTTCAAAAGAATGTTCCGTACATATGGGAAAACAAATGTGGTGTGATTGAAGAATCACAGTTTGTTCATATGCTCCAATGGAAATCAGTGAATTGTGTTATTAGTTATCCAATCGGTGGACCACTAGAGAAATTCCGATGCTCTGAACCATCGATTAGATGTAGACTGAGTTGCCCCTTTTTCAGTTCCGTGAGGTTCAAAAGTTCACTTATGTAAGAGGCGACAAGCACCCTATCTTCGAGTCCCGTCAAAGTATATGTTTCTGGAAAACAAATGAATAGGAGGAGGGCCTCTAACTGGGCCTCTTGTGATGATAAGTATTTTAAGCTGATCCACTTTTGTATTAGCTCGCAAAAGAGAACACTGAACAAAGATTTGGGATACGAACCTTGCACACACCACTGCGGCGTAACCAGTATCGCTGGCATCCAGGAAAACGTATAATTGTTTGTTGCCGTGTTGAGCCATGTATCATATCATAAAACACTTAAAGTGTTGGCAGTAGGATACGGTGTTCTATAGTTAGTAAAAAAATCTTCGAAGATGGCCGATAAGATATAAATGACGGACCTCGCTCTGGACGCCCCAGCGCATCAACAAAAGTTGGTAACGTTAAAACTGTAAAGAAAATAGTTGCTGAGGATGTTGGCATATCGGTCGGCTCATGTCATGCAATTTTTTCGGATGTTTTGGGCATGAGATGTGTGTTCCGAAGCTTCTTAATTTCGATCAGAAAAACTGTCGCCTGAGCATTGCTTATGAGCTCTTGCATGACGTCAATGATGATCCTGATTTGATCAGGAGTTTTTACCTCAAGGTCGTACGGTCAATAAAGAGTATTACATTGAAATTATATTGTACGCCATTTGCGAGAAGCAATACGATAAAAACGTCCGGAATTGTGGAAAAACATTTCAGGACTTTTGCATTGCTTGTGAGAGATTTTTTGCCAAAAATAACACAACAATCATACCTCAGCCACCATATTTACCTGATATTCACAAAACTGAAGAGATTGAGGAAGTAAAAACGGCATCGCTTGAAGAGCTCAAGGCTCTTATATGAAGTGTTTTGAGGATTGAAAAAAGCGTTAGCATAAGTGTAATTTATCTGAATGGAATTACTTTGAAGGGTATGGAGATTTTTTTTATGAGTTCTAGATGCAGTGTTGGAATGTTTAGGATAACTTCAAGCGCAGCTGTTGGTGTGGTTTTCATTGCACCAGTTGCGCAGACACAGACTAGACTTTGTAATTTGTTGAGTTTAGCCTGTTTTATTGCCGTGTATATCCACAGTGTTATTTTGGTATTAAGTTTCAAATCTTTACCGGCCAGACTTTTGTTGGTCCATAGTGAGGTCCTGTCCTTGTTAATAGTCTTAGAAATATGAGTGTTCCACATAAATTTTTCATAAAGTGTGATTCCTAGATATTTGACTTTCGTTGAGAACTCTATTGTTTCACCGAAGAGTGTGGTATTTTTGAATCTTCCTCGTCTTCTTTTCTTAGTAAATCTAGCAGCTGTGCTTTTCTTGAGATTGACGTTGAGGCCAACTTTGGTGCACCATTCGGCAACGCGGTTCAGAGCCCTCTAGAGGAGATCTGAGATTATGTCCTCGAAATAACCCCTGATAAGAATAGCAATGTCGTGTGCATATTCGTGGGTGATTGTACTCCTCCCTCCGTGATTCCGACATACAGCTCGTCCTTGAGTCTTCTTGTTCAAAGCCAATAAACGCAAATAAGACCTGATATTTAACAAAGATTTTGTTCTCTCAAACCCATCGAGGATATCTTCCTCCGCTTTCGATTCATTCATTCTTCAGTGTCATAAAGTAGGACTTTGACGATCAAGATCTTATATAGAGTCTTCTTAGTTGTTTGGGATAGGGCCTTACTACTCAATTGAGTTCTTAGGCCAAAGAAACAGTGAATGACAAGAATGATTCTTCTGAGGTGTTGGTGGTAGAATTTATACTAGAGCCAAGGTAGACAAAGTCTAATATCCACTAAACTCATTTTGGTGGCTTCCGTTTCAACACTAGATACGTACCTGCGACAGCGCGATGAGTTCCCCCAATTATATCGATATCATAGGCGTGCGGTAGTAGTTGCACGGACTTCTTAAAAAATTGTGCTTCCAGTATTCACTTATGAGTTCCGCACAATTCTTTTAAGTATGATGCTCAAAGAGTCACATGACAGCGCATTACCTTGTCTAAAACCTTTTTTGACATCAAAGGTCTCAGTTAAGTCGTTACTTTCCCGCGAGCGTTCTTCATCTTTATTTTGCACAGACGGACGAGTTTGGCAGGTATGTCAAAACTAGATATATAGCTCGTCTTCATAAACGCTGTCGTATGCTGCCCTAAAATCGCTGAAATGATGCTGAGTTTTGAACTTGACTTCTTGAGTCTTTTCCAGGATCTGCCGGAGTGTGAAGATGTCGTCGATTTTGGACTTTCCTGGCCTGAAACCACACGGGTGCGGACTAATCGCGTTTAGTATGGCAAATAAGATTTTATACTTTTATAATTCTTGCAGGTGAAGGGAAACCGTGTGGTTGTCATACTGCGTCCCGCGGCAAATTCAATAAGAATAAGCTTATTGCCAGATCTTGCGCAGTGTATGCTATATTGTACTTACCAACTGTCCTACTAAGGATTTCCGTCTTTCCAAACCCCTTGTTACTTAGAATATTGGTCATATGTCTTGTCAAGACACACAGACACATTATTTGATGGCCTTATCCTTTTCTTCGGTAATAACATAGGCGCATGTAGGCTTGTGTTAGTGGATTTTGAGACCGCCATTAACCGAGGCTTAACTTAGCTGGTTCGTCACATTTTTTTAATTTTTCCTATGACGGCATATGCGTAGATATTTTATGCTTCTGGCCGAGCATGCCCTTGCCATTTTAGCCGCCATGAGTGAAAATTTACTTATGCTGTTACCGGAGACCACCACTAGGAGGTTAGGCAAGTACTACGCCATGAATTTTAATTGTTGTGCTGCTGGCCTAATTCAAGTTGTAGGATAGTCAGTAGTTTTCCGATCAATCGCCGCACAGATCCCCCCTGTAAGACAACAGAATTAAGGGACTTTTACCTAAGCAACTGCTTGCAGTTTTCCTGATTTATTTGGGTTTCGCACAGGGATCATAGGCGTGTACAAGCAGCGGTTTTGACTCTTTGCTTGTACATATAGTCTTTGGCAGCAAAGTCTTCGATTTTTTCACTTAAAGTGGCAAAGGGTAAAGGCCCAAAACATAGCCATAGCCATAGCCATTTTAAAAACTATTTGACATTTGCGTTTCCCTGACTTACCACAACATAGTTGGTTCCTAACAGCGGTCTACTGTACGAGTGTAAGTATTCAGAAACTCATGGGCACGCTTCTCATCCGTCGGCATGTTGACGCCTTAAAGTTGTCTGCACTTCAGATGGCGCATAGACCCACTCATTCACACAATATGTATTCTGCGATTTCGTCGTCTTCTATACAACAGGTGACATTTAGTTTCTTGACTGAGTTTGTTTAAGTGATAACGAAACCGACACGGTCGCGATTAGCTTTTGAGATAACCCCTTTTGAAGTTAGGAGATACTTTGAATTTATTTTGGAAGGGCTACATAGTTCTTTTAGCTTGTTGAAGACCGGGTATATTCTCTAAATAGGATGGAAATTGGACACACTTCGTTCTCTTAACTTTTGATCGTTGATTTTAAGTTGTACTTCAACTACCCTACAATTTAATAGCATTGTGTCTAAGTATTCACCTGACTTTGTTCCTTTTATCGTAAAATAATGATAAACTTACTAAAAGATTGGATTTTAGTAATGACCGTGCTCAGAATAAAGAGGAGAAATTAAAAGGGCATGCATTTTTTTCTGGTTAAGTGCTGAACGACGACCAAAAATAGCTGCGTTATAAACACGGTAACAGACTTATTCCCTAGATGAGTATGTACCTTGTGCTGCTCAAATCTTGAATCGTCGCGCGATACAACGTAGATGTTAATGTGATCCCAGAGATTTGATGGATGGGATCCGATGTGTAGCGAAAAAATTACGTAATTTGGGAATGGCTTCCGGCTAATCGAATTTGCAGTAAGTAATGCTGTAATACAAGCACTAAGTTTCCACGACTATGAGTCCACTCAACAACCAGATAGTCGAATCGCTAACCAAATCAGCCACGTGCTAATAGATGCGAGACTAGCATATAGTATTCTGAATGCACCAATATTCAGATAAGTAAACATCGAGACTGAGGCCAATTCAGAGGTTGTCTGTCCAACTAAAAAGAAATTTAACTTTTAAGCATTACGACGAATGGAGTTACCAGAGTCTACAGAGAGCACCTGATTGAGAGATTCTTTGGTATGCATTTGCCATCCATAAAAGTCAAAAATCTATTGAATTATGATCGCTACATCAACATAGAGGTAGTCCAGACTTCCGTAGCAGCATCTTCAAACCTGAAAAAGGGATAAAAAGGAGATTCTGCTTAAAAGAACACGGCTTACGCAACCTCGCGGTTAAGAGAGGTACTCTTTCTCCATTTGATCGTAAAACACAGAAACTACTCATGTCCTTCTACGCAGAACCGTATCGTATGCATATTGTTTTGCTTCTTGTGCTTCCCTGCACTCTTCATCAGAACAAAGCTCTCGTTTTCATGGTCGGGTAACCAGAGTGGCCTTCGGAATTGAATGCAAGTTACAGGGCTGCTGATGAACAGTCCAAGGATACGCAATTGCTGAAGTTTTTGACGTTTTGTCGCGATTGCAACCGTGGAACGTAAAATATCCTCATAGTATTTGTCCTCCAATGTTGTTGCATCTAAGATATCTGTAGATGAACTTATCTGTAACCAGGAGGTGGTTCGAGTTTATTTATTGCTTTGTTAACATTGATTCAGAAAACCATAAATCAATTAGCTTACGTGCTGCTTGATGCGCCATAAAGTCAATGCTTTCCGATATACTACCTTCTTGTTGACCTTTAAGTCACCCAAAATAATTCTTGTCTGCATGTGGCCTATTCAAAGTCCGAAAATTCCCTGTGCAGATCCAAACGTCGTTTGCAAGGTTCAGCAGGTTATGTATTCTTATTTAAAACTTTTGGTTGCTTTGCAAAAATACAGTTCTTACAAAGCCGACTAGTAAACCTCATGCAAAGTCCAAATCATTGAGGGCCAGTATTCGAAAATCCAATTCGGGGTCCTGCAAGATTTTTATTGAGCTCAAAGTCAATACTTCAGATCAGGTATCTGTCATGCTGTATGTTGACGAATCTGCTGATTCAGTCACGCAAGTTCATCGAGTTCATTCATGACAGGAAACTGTAGTTTTCGTAGTTCTATTTTCTCACACTCAGGGCTTGGGGTTATAAGTTCTTACTAGTGTCCAGTGGTTACCATAAAGATGTAGAATAAGCACAATTGCTGTGTTGTCATAGAAGTAAGACTGAGCATTGTCTCAACCTGCGATTCAATGCCTAACCTAACTATACAACAACAAACTACCGGACGTTTCGTTAAGTTAGGTTCTTTTCGCCTATTTCAGGGCAGAATTTTGTATAGTTATTTCGATTAATTCCAATTAAATGTACTCGTATCTTTTACAGATCAACTATGGGAGGGCGACAACTGTACACTTTCCAATGGCTACAAAGGAATATGCACGCGACTTGTTCATTGTATGCCTTATGCGCAAGGCTTAATGGCAAAAACCATAGAATACGGATCATTGCAAATCTGTTGCATGATTGATATAGACGAAGTCGTTTGCTGTCCCATGTAAGTTGTACATATTTTGATTTTGTATCTCACAATTAATTTAACTAGAAGAAGACGTCTAAAAAGCGTCACTTTGGATTTGGAACATAATTTTTACTTACGCCTATCACTTTGATTCTTTTAATAGGACCGATAGCGTGACAGCTTTTTACTTTTAAAATCTTTTGGCAATTCTTTCACTTATCCTTAGCTGTTGGAAGCCAAGGTCAATTGGAGAAAAGACACTCTGTTGAGAGTTTGCGAAAAAAATCTGAGCGAATGACAATCTCAGGATTGAGTACTGGAGGGCTACCAACCAAAAATCCTTCTCAAATCCTTTCTGGACTTACTTTAATCTGAGTATTAAGGTTGATAAGATTAGCTTCTAGCCCTTATAGAAACCTCAACAACTAAACTACATAAACTCCTTTAAAGTACTCAAATGGACACAGTTTAAGAACAGGATTGTAGATCGTCTCAAAACCGTTTTGGCGGATGGAAGATACACGAACTGTTTAAGATTACACGAAAAGATAATAAGATCAGGCCTAGTCAAACTAAGGCAAACCTATCTAAAGGATTCTGTTTGACTAAACTAGATTATATCCGGGAAACATTTGATTCGATCCCTTATGTTATCATCACAGCATCGAACAGACACTAACCCTTCTGGATGTAAGGACTTTTACACCAAGCGGGTGGTCTCCACAGGACGCGTAACTCAATTAAATTGAATCAATTAATTATTTCCAAGAAAAATAATTTTTAAAGAATTAACAGCGTCTCTCCGTAAAAATCGCCGGGATTAAGGGACAACTTTCCCACTGCAAACACTGCAAGAGATACACTGGCTTGATACTATAGGAAAAATCTGTATCTTTCTATGATGAAGGTGTAGAAAATATATTTCTATTGCTTGTTACGTACTTCAAGCACATCGCGTGTCCTTCAAACTGCATTAACTGCTGAAGATGACATACGTAACTCGGCTAGACCCGTGATAAGGCGACGTCCCGTTTCCACTTTGATGCATAATTGTCGATTTACTGTTTAACCTTTTTTTTTTTTTTGTCGGAACAGAACCCTATGACACAGAATTAGCCAATTGAACTCCATGTACATTTTTTTAATGGAATTTCTCAGTAAAAGTTGTATTCCATCCAATAAGATGTAAGCAGCCTGTAGTTTTTCCTAGTGAGGGACAGTAGGAAGACCGCTGACTTCTTAGAAACATCGAGAAGTGTTCGTTTGGTACGTTACTCATATGAAATCCAACTGTCAATGAAACCCTTTATCGAGAATCCAAGCAGACTTAACGTGGGTTCGGGTTCTGAAAACCTTTCCTCTGAGCCTTGCTTGGCAAGTTCATCAGCGATTTCATTTCCCGTGATCCCATTGTGAAATGCCATTGTGAAATGGGACCTTGACAAGGCTCAGTAAATTTAGTCATCCGGCTGCATTCAGTAATGTCTTGTATTCTTGAACTAGCTTGGATGTCGTAAGAACGTTTAGTACAGCTCTAAGCGCAGCTTGGATGGCGCTACTGAAGCAATTGTTTCGCCCCCTCTACCGAGGGGGTAGACAGACCCAAGACCCAAGTTTTTCCAACTAGAAGAAAACTATTACGTTGTCATCCAGAAATACACCAGCGCCACATCCTATATCGGCTTGGATCCGTCCGAGAAGACCCGACTGTATACCTTTTCTGATTTCGATTCCGGCCGAAACTGGTCTTGGGCACAGGGAAAGTTGATTTCGTAATTTTTCTGCAGCATGAGTTCTGGTGTTTCCATAAAACCAAAGTCAAAAGACAGCCTCGCAAAGTTATCAAAATTTTAGTGGGTATTGAACCAAAGACCACTTTTTTTTAAAACGGAAAATGGCTTTGAGAGAGAGGGGAGGGGATTCATCAATGCGTCAAGAGTGAAGTCTGACGTGGTATTGAAAGCCACCATGGAGTGGAGACGACCCGTTCTTTGGAATCTGGTAAAAGTAGTAATCGCCTGTCTTTAAGAGAGCTTATTTCACCAGACAACCAATGGATAGGGTATAGTTGGGCTTATGTGTGACTTGCCGACAACTATTTTGCACTCCTAGAAGGCCGACAGTGCCTTAAAGGCTTTCAACGTAATATGTTTTGTCCATGGAAATTTGTTATTCAGGATGACATCCAGTATTGGATGGTAATGTCTTTAAGCTTAGTTTTAAGATTTCCATTTTCGGACTAATCGCCGATTATGTCTAAGTCTGTCTGTGGTTTAGAGCAGACAGTCGCTAGAAGCGATTCAACACAGCTACATCCGTATATGTTTCTGCATATAGGTCAGAACTATTGAGCACGCTGAGTAATGAGTCAACCAACATGCATCACAGCAATGAAGACAGAACGCTGCCTTTCGGGCAACCCCTGTTGCCCCTATGTTCTATTCACCAGCATTGCTTTTGTCCTTAAAACTAGTGATTCGTCTACGCCGTGTTTTCTTGTCTGTCGAAAGCAACTTTAATGCCGATGAAATGCCCAACGTATTTCTTCTTGTCGAGTGTGCACTTAATTCTGCCTACCAGATTTTGAAGCACATTCTCGTAAGATCCTCTACCTTAGTAAGCATGTTGCATCTCAGATAGAGGATGCATTCGCAAAACAGTTTTGCGCACATGGACCTCTACCATTCTCTCCATGAATTCCATAAGGGAAGGTAAGATTTATACGTCGGTATAAAAGCTAGTCGCAGACTAGCAGCAAAGATTCTCTTCAGAGTCACCAGCCGCTGATCTATACCTTTTTTAACATAACTGGGTATACCATATGCCAAAGGAAGCATCCGTATGTTTAACGGCCATATCCGTCACCTCATCCAGGACATTATTGGCTCTCACGTTGCATTTGCTACAGTCGCAGCATATGATAAATCCCATCTTCCAGTATCAAAGTACCCAAAGAGATCGGCTTCTATCTTCGGTGGTGGACAATGGTTGTAGCACCGAGTCACAAGGAGAGTTAGCTGATGCAATGACGAATTTGAGCCACTCTCCGTTCGTTTCGCTACTTATGTCTAAAGCAACTACGTAAGTCTTACTTGAAAATTGTCAGAATTTAGATATTAAGTGTGAGTTCGGAACAAAAAGACAAGCTCTCGGTCTTTCCGATTACTCGTCCTATAGTGGTGTGAACCCTTTAAACCTCTAAACCCACAGATTCCCTTATTTCAAACCGAGGTTCCTATATCTATAGTTATTACGTGAGGTTTTGTATCTGCACTATTTTGGAAACAAAATGAAAAATAATCTTGCTGGTAGGGATGTGAGTCACACCTAGAGTTAACGGTTTCGACAGAATCTTTGTCTAAGCCCACAACAACAGAGAGCCGCTATTGTTTACCCAGTTCTTATCCTCCTTGTGAGAGTAGATGTTCAACTTTTAAGTATGCACGCAGATGATGAAGCTGTGCTATTTGTTGGAGCAGCGACTGTCTCCTCTAAAGCGCAGTCTTACCTAGATATTGTGTGACTTCCAGTCAATCCTCTTCGAACTGAGTTTATTTCTCTCTCTCTCTATCTCTCTCGGTATCCCAAACGAAGCTTAACATTTGGCTGTCATCTTAGATCACAAAATTCTTTACATTTAACATGCCGAAAGCCTTGAATAAACTGTCGGACTTCTGACATCGTAAAAGAGCTTCCCCCAGAATATGAGGCTTGCCACCGAAGAGGGTACTCTTCATTGTCTGGTGAAATAAGGTTTCAAAGAACGATCTGTCTCGGCTCCCCATGCAGTTTTCCCATGTGTCATTTGCTATGCTGTAGACGCCCTCATCATTGGCTGCACTCTAAAAACCTACTCCTGACCATAATTTGTCCATTCTTCGCCGTTCGCAGCCATTGTGTTGATTGTGTTGCTCGATTATGTGGAAGATTCTACTCAAGAATCTTGGGATAAAACTTTACAAAATACAGCTCGTGCAAGAATTGAAGCTGCCACAGCGTCGAATTTTCGAGGAGTAGGCCTTAGAAAAGCTGAAGGAAAATTTTTGCCCCAAAATACACGAACCGTATCTTGTCGACATGTATTTTCAGCAAGACGGCGCAAGACGGCAAGACACGTTCGAATCAATCGAACAATTGAGAAATGAGTTTGGTGAGCAATTTATCTCTCGTTTTGCCCCGTTTGGTTTCATCTTTCATTTGAATAGGCCGCCAAGTTCGTTAAATTTGACACCCTTAGTCTACGCCGATAAACTAGTATCAATTGTAGCCTTGTAAGACTACATTGCACGTATTATAAGCGAGATAAATGCCAGTATGCTCGCAAAAGTGATTCAAAATGTAGTTGTTATCATTATTTACATATAATAATTTTTAAAAAATAAATGGCAGGTACGGATTTATCAACTCAAATAACAATTTTATATACTTTTTTAATTTTCTTGTTTTGTTTTTAACAATTAAAAATGAAACCCTTAAAAAAATTATCGATTAATAGCATTTCAAGTCTGATTTTCACAAAATTAATGCTGGTTTGCCCCTGGGCTCCGTTGTGTCTCCTACACTCTTTTTAGTTTTCATCAACGATCTCTTGTCTGCTACTTCTAATCCAATATATTCATTTTCTGATGGCAGTACTCTCTGCTTTTCGTATTCATTCCCTGACTCACGTTCCTGATTTTCGGCTGTAGAACAGGAACAACAGCGTATGTTAAACGATATACGAGGTGTGTTCAATATTTTTATAAAAAAATATTCATTTATTCATAAATATTAATAATGTCCCCTTCAAAGTGATCCCTCTTAGGTAAAATACACTTGTGCCAACGCTTTTTTCAATCCTCGAAGCACTTCTCATAACCACTTTTTGGTACGATCTAGAGGTACAAACTCCTGATGTATTACGCCACGGTAATCGAAAAGCACAGTGATCAAAACTTTTTTATTTGATGGAACTTGGCGTGCTTTTTTCGATCTTGGCTATCTTGGGTGCTTCCATTTTGGCATTGGGCTTTGATTTCGACGTCATAACCATATATTCATGATTAGTTACCAGTTATGACCACTCAAAAGGGTCAGGATCATCATTGACGTCATTCAAGAGTTCCTGAGCGATGATCATGCGAAGGTTCTTCTGACAAAAATTAAGAAGTTTCGGAACAAAACTCGCTGACAAACGTCTCATGTAAATGAAATTTTTATACAAAATTTGATGCAAATTCTTTGCTCCATTTTTTATAATAACTGAAAGTCGCCGAGCATACGAAAACACGTCTTACCTTTCTATTTTTCAAAAACAAACTAAATATGCTATACGAGTATACTTGAAACTGTGAACATAAGTACCAACACGGAAAAAAAAAAAAAAAATAGATAATCGAATGTTCCTTGAAATTTCAAAAGTCACGTTACTTTTTGTACATACCTCGTAAACAGCATCACCAATTGGGAACCAGTCAATAGAGTGGAATTTAATGCTTTCAAAACGCAATGCTGTTTGCTGTCGTTAAAGCGAAATTTAAACACCCAGCCAACGTCCATGAATGGCACTTGCATCGTCGAAACTGAAAAACTTTTCATTCTCACATATTCGGTGTCGTCAAAAATGCTACGAAATGTATAGGATTCATCAAGCTCTCTCTAATCAGGCCTAAATATATAAGGCATTCATTCGCCCAAAATTGAAGTGCAATGCATCTCTGCAACTGCTAGATAGGATTCAAAACAGTGCGATAAAACTCATGGTGATACTAATATCAGTCAGTCAGTTGTCACCTTTGAACAACGACGGAATGCTTTTTGTCTCATTCTGTTTTATCGCCATTTTCATCACCAGTACTCCATTGAAATCACCAGTTGCATTCCGCCCTGTCAAATCTTCAACCCTTTCAAGTCCGCTTTCTGACGTACGCTGAAATATTGTGATTCGTTCCTAAGCCGAACAACTCGGTTATGGAATGCCTTCCCAAGTTCTTTATTTCCTAGTCGTTATAACTTGTAAACATTTAAGAACAATGTACTTCGAAACCTCTCATTTCTTCCTCCCTAAATTTCATTCGCTCGCGCTGTGTACAAACATTTTAAGGCTACAAGAATCCCTTGAGCGTGCTAATGTCCTTTTTATCCCTATTAAGAGACGCAACAAAGATCTTTTTTTGTTAGTTCATTGACATAAAGTTTTCTGCAAGACGTTTAACAAATTTGTGAGAAAAGACTTGCAGACTACAAGTTATTCACAAATCCGGTGCAATGGAAGTTGTAAACACTTGTGTCTTAAGATTGTTATTCCACAGTTCGCATTCTTATCACAAGTTTGTGGCCACTGAATGCAAGATCTCAGGAAATAAGATCGCTTTTTATTGTAACTTGTTAAACAAGGCAAGAGAAGAGTTTTGCAGAATTCGAACCTGTGCTAGGACTCATCGGCTACGTCTTCCGTTAACAGTTGAGTTTCATGTTGAAATAACTGCAGATGTGATGGCTCTCTACGTTAGCATCGGACAAAACGATTGCTTTCCGACATCTCTAAGAGGTCAACATCTTAATGTGGCAACACTCTTCTGCTTATCACCTAAGTCCTGCGACGGTGATTTCCAGTGTCAGGCATATGCTTCCATAAGGCTGTAGACACACGGCGCTGATGTGGTGAGTGGTGGCACTGTAGGCGTTTTAGCGTTTTAGCGTTTTAGTAAAAGGAGGAGATGAATGGCATCGATGTAAAGAAGCTATCAGAAATGCCGCAACCGAAATGAAAGGTTTAACCTGACCACCCACAAAACAAGCAGCTTTGAAGTGTCACTGTGTAGAAGAACGAAATATGCATATGCGCTCTTCGAGGAAAGGAGACGATAAAAAGACCGGCTTCTAAGAAGTTAAGAAAGTACATGAGAAGCGAATGACCGTTGGTATTGGATGGTGTTATTCCAGGAACGGAACGTTCGGAAGTTTTACCAAAAGGTTAAAACACCGTATAACTCCAACACCATCTTCGATGAGGCCACTGAAAATCTTTTAGCGTAGCATTGTCCATTTCTTCTGTAAGCGTATATCACTACATTCTCGTATCGGTATATATTTTAATTCTTGCGGTTTTTTTTTCCAAAATTTGAACATTTATTTAAGAAAAACATGTACAATAGTATTACCCAAAGTATTGTCCATCTGAAGCTATGACTTTTTTACACCTTTCTGGCAATTTGTGGATCCCATCCCAAAAGAACTGCAGCCAAGAATGAATCAAGCCAATTTTTGATATTCTCCTCTGATGTGAACCGTATTTCAGTGAGGGCGTTCTGCATAGACCTGAACAAATGGTAGCCAGAAGGGGCAAGGTCTGGGCTATAAGGCGGGTGGGGTAAGACTTCCCATCCACTGTTTTCTAAATAGTTCTTAACCGGAATAGCAACGTGGGGTCGAGCGTTGTCATGATGGAAAATTATTGCCTCGTGTCTGGTCGCATATTCCGGGCGTTTTTCGGCTACTGCTCTCTTCAAACGGATTAATTGTGTTCGGTAGCGTTGTCCATTGAAGTTTTCACCCAGTTTTAGCAGCTCATAATACAGCACACCCATCTGATCCCACCAAATACAAAGCATTACCTTCGCGCCATAGATATTCGGCTCTGCCGTTGATTTGGCTGGATGGCCGGGTTTCACATATGATTTTTTGAGCTTGGGGTTGTCGTAATGGATCCATTTTTCATCACCAGTAACAATCCGATGCAAAAATGACTTCTTTTTGTGGCGTTCCAGCAGCATATCGGAAATGCAAAACCGCCTTTCGACTTGAGTTCATGTGGAACCCAATTTCCTTGCTTTTGAATATATCCAGCTGCTTTTAAACGTTTTGAAATGGCTGATTGAGTGACACCCAAAGATTCTGCGAGCTCTTCTTGTAATCTTCATAATCTTCATAGAGTAATGCTACCAGTTCTTCATCTTCAAACTTTTTTGGCTGCCCAGTACGTTCATCGTTTTCCAAGCCAAAATTACCACTTTTAAATCGCGCAAACCACTTTTGGCATGATCACCATGAACTTCCACCAAAATATGATGACTTTCGGCAGCAGTTTTCTTCATATTAAAGTAATGAAGAAGAACTCCCCGGCAAAAACACTTTTTCAGGCACAAAGTTCGACATATTTGAGTGAAAAAAATTATTGTTGTTTACGCTTCAAATGAATGACATATACTGAAATGACGTATAATGACAGTAGCTTTCCAACGAATGTTTTAACGGAATAATAACAATGGAATAATACAAGTTACGCCATCTCTTAGCAAAACGCACGAATTGTTTTATAGCAGTCTAGAGTCTTCGCTTGTTGTTCGGTTTCTCGTAGCCACGTCAAGGTCTAAACATTCGATGTGCTGATTCGATCTTCGTTGTTGTTTTTTCTTTTTTAAAATGGTTTCTGTCCATATTACCGCTCTTGGATACTTTATAGACCTTTTATGTAGTCGAGTAGCTAGACTACGGTCATGGTCTTTCTATGCCCACTTGGGAAAAGGTGTTGGATGTTCTAGAGCCAATAACCAACATCGAGGATATGGAAGCCGTCGTTCACCCCTTACGAATTCATCCACCGACATCTCTATTCCTATTAGTTATGAAAAGTGCGATTTGAACTCAAATAATTTGCTATACCGACTGTTGAGGTCAATTCATCCGCCGTACGTCCTCCTTCTATGGCTCAGTCATTTATGACCGGAAAATTATTGTTCACCACTCACGTTTGTAAGGTTAAGCTCGATTTGAAAAGATCTGTGTTCACTTGGCTACCATGAGTATGATTGATGTGTAGCCATAGTTACAGCACGGTGCCAGCACCAGGTTTACAAACTCAGTGCCTACCGTTTCGTACAACACTATGCCATCAGCTAGTACTAAGCTGTGTTAATTTTATTTGTAGAAATGCCATAAGTGCTGTCTTTATAATGACGGATGGATAGCAGAAATTGGTGGTTCGATGTGCAGGTATGTCACTTGAACTTTGCCATTCACGATTTCAAAAAAATGTCATTTAAAGAGTTGCGGGATTTAACTGCAGAAGTCGCAGTCTCTGTATCAACAATCATGGCAAGATGCTTCTTGTTCGACGACTCTTTAGTCGTTTGCTATTGTACTTTTTTCTCGTTTTTTTTTTTTTTTTTTTTTTCAATAAATAATAATTTTTGTTTTTAATTTTTAGCCGACCCTCTGTGGCAGGTACCCAATTCAAATCCTGATCGTGTTCACGAATTGTAACCAAAAATAAAATTGTTTACAGCATGTGAGAACTACACGAAACCAGTTTCGATTGATTCTCGGATTTTAGGTGGAACTACAGTAACGGATGGGGAATTTCCACACATGGCGGCACTACTATTAGGAGATACCGATAACGATCAATTACATTGTGGTTCTTCACTTATATCAGAAAGATACGTCTTAACAGCAGCACATTGTGTCATCGATCCAATCATAAGACCTGTCAAAGTTCGACTCGGTTTTATATACTTGAATGCCTCTAACACTACCTCGGTGGATGTAGAAATTGAGGTAAGTTTTTGAAATAAAAATTAAAAATAGCATTCAACAGCAGTTTTATAAAAAAAAGTTTTTTTTTTTTTTTTAAAGAAAATAATTATACACCCTAAGTATAGACAATTATCGCGTTACCATGATATTGCTCTGATAAAGCTTAAAGAAAATGCAACACTATCGGCTGCTATTCGCCCAGCATGCCTACATACAGATGTAGCCGAACTCGACTCAAATATTACCCTTTGGATCACCGGCTGGGGTATCATCGATATCAATAGTAAGTTTGATTTTTTATCACAAACCTTCGCTTGATTTTGAACATTCCATTAAAGCCAGAAAAACTTCAAGCTACCTTCTGAAAACGAACGTGACGTGGGTTCCATTGAAAATATGTTCTGAATTTTATTACAAGGCGGGTAGTAGACTGAAACAGGGCTTATTTCAGGGACAATGTTGTGCTTATGAACCAAATCTGGGGAACGATGCTTGTGCCTTAGATTCCGGGGGTCCATTGCAGATTAAGGAGGTCAGTCACCAATTGTCAACTATCGTTGGGATTGTATCGTTTGGGAAGAATTGCGGTAGTAAGATACCTGGAGTTTACACTAGAGTAGCATTTTACTTAAATTGGATTGAATGTATAATCTGGCCAAAGGAAGCTGCAAATAACATGATCAATTGCTCCGTCATTATTGAACATACTTAGATAAGAACTGTATTTACTTGTTAAGTTTTCTGAGTTGAAAATAAATGCACTCTTTTCCTAAAGTTTGAACTAGCTTGTTCTCTAGGTCATTCGTTTAATATTTGTAGCTAAATACTTTACTTTATACACCCTCGAATTAAGTTGCTGAAGTTTAGTGGAAAATATCCTGCAGCTTTGACTTCCTTCGAAGAGGCGCAATGTGATCAGGAGCTCAAGCGATTATGTAGACCCCTATACCATATATTTACATACAGAATGGAGTAACGAAATGGAGATACCAATGTACGTTGGTTTTGAATGTTTTTAGGTTATAATGGCAAAGAAATAAAGAGTACGGATTCGGGAAAAATTGCGATATTTGAGAATACAATACATCCGAAGGGCTTACTGGAACATTCTGGACAGAAATAGTGAATGTACAAGGTAAGGCAAAAGACGTTACAATAGCATTGAAAAGCGTAAATTGACAGACTGTGCGCTAAATTGCTCGTTTTTGAATCCAATCTAGCAAGTAGGGAAGAAGCGTATTCCATTGGGTTAGCCGTTCTATTATCCTTCTATACCCGAAGAGCGGGACTATAAGTCTGGCAATGAATAAAAGTAAAAACTACTATCGTAAGTAAAGGAATAGGGTGGATAGTTAAGCAAAAGCGTAGTATTCTGCTGGGACTCTAGTAGAAAGTCTACCCTACAGTGTTGCTTTACAACACGCGGGGGTTCAATTCTTCCACCAGCTAGGTTTCGGTATCATATTTATCGTGAATCTCATATTCCGTGAGCCTATTGTAATCCAATATTAAGACTCAGTTATTTCACTGAACTAGTTCGGAAGTTGTGAGTCTATTTTTCAGAGAGACTTAAGGATACTTCATCAACTGCCCAAAAGACAGAAGCAAGTTTATCCAACGAGGGCACAGCATTGCAATCTAAATCGATTGTTACGCCATCACCTACATTCTTCAGTATTTTCCTAGCATAAGGAGTTTCGGTGTCATTTTGCAAGCGGTACATCCAAAAGACGATTCCAGACCAACCACGTCCAGGTGTACGAGATCAACAAAACTCCAATACGAGTTGTATCAAAGGCAAGTGCCTCTAATAAAGGATGTTCTTCAGGCAAGAGCAGAGCCAGGCGTGATTGATTAGGTCATTATGCAGCCGAGAAAGTCGTAGTGACATTAAATTATTTGCGTGAAAACTTATTTATCAAACAACTGAGAGAATTGGTGTTTGCATGGAAGTGTAGGTTCAGATTATACGCTTTTGATGAAAAAAGCAATGTTTTATCGATAGATCTCCTGTACTGGCAGACAGAGCTTGACATGCATAACACTACGTCTAACGATGCATTCAAGGACTTGGGTATCATCTGCGAGAGTGCACAGAGAATCTGGTAAGCAGAATTAAACGCGGACTCGAAAAGAAAGAATACTCCCTGGGCATTTTCATTGACGTTGAGGGTGCTTTCGACAACGCAACTTTTGATGGCATGTGGATTGAAGGAATGCTGGTGAATGGGACATTGATTACGGATGTGGGCAGTGACCAATATGGTGGCGGGGTTAAACAGGGGTTGCCGTAGGCGGCATGTAGGTGCATGTTGGTCGACACAGTGCGCTTAATAGTTCTGACGTCTATCCATGGATGTAGCTGTAATGTCTGTTGGATCGTGACTAGCGACTCTCTGCTCTAAAGGGCAGGCAGCCCTATACGTGATCGACGTCTGGTGCACTAGTAATGGGAGTTCAATCAATCATTTCAAAACTGAGGTTGTTCTCTGTACGAGAAGGAGGAAGCTGCCTGGTCTGACTCATCTGACTGGGATGGTAGTTGTGTAGTGGTATATGCATAGATTCCTCAAGCAGAGGGTCGCGAGTTCGAATCCCGTGTGAGGCAATTCTCTGAAAAAGTCTTTTCATAGAATTCGTGTGTAGTTATATGAAAATTCCGTCAGAGTTAACTCTGACATGAAGGTATAACACTGATGTCGGAGTTGGTTACTGGCTGGGCTAAATGTAACGAACTTACATTGTACGTGTAAGTGCTACTAAGACCCACTGGTTGAGGATGCACTGGCTCGTTTAGTCCAGTTTGACAACCACCTTTGGGAAAAATATCGAAACCAAACACATCTGAGTTTCAAACTACTAAACCACCCATCCGCGCCCTGGAGAAAAGCCAGTAAAAGGGTATTCATATCCCCTTGGTGCGCTCGCGGGATTATAAAAAAGAAAGAAAAAATCTAGTGCTTATATGCATCACCATCCAATTCTCCAAAGAAGCTAAGTATTTTGGTGTTATTCTGGATAACAAACTTCTCTGTTCTAAACATGTTACGTCAAAAGCATCTAAGGCGCTGTCGGCATTCTAGCAATGTAGAGGAGCTATCGGCAAGACATAGGCCTGTCAATGAGAAGGGTTTTTTGGATCTACACGTCTATGCGTCGATTGTCAGGTGGAATTAGCTCTTATGAAAATATGCGATTGCTGCTTTTACCAGACTGCAAAGAACGGTCTGTCTCGTCTGCATGGGGACTTTCTTTAGCATCTCTAGGCGCAAATCTTAATTTTCATATCATGAGTTGCACTCTCAAGGCCATTTTCCGTTTAAAAATAAATGGTGTTTGGTACAATACACACTGGAGCTTTGAAGATATTGCGCGCCGATTGTATCATGACTCTGGTCTTATGGACATGTCGTCTGATACCAAGCAACCAGACCAACTACTGCGAAAAACTACGAGATCGATTTTCCCTGTGTCCAGAACCAGTTTCGGGCAGAATTTGAGCCAAGAAAACACCGATCTAAGATGTGGCAGTAGTGCCTTTCTGGAAGACGACAACGATGGATTTGACTTCACGTTATGAAAACTTGCGACTGACTTCCAAGCAGAGATACTATATATGCAATCCTGATGGCAACGAACTATGGTATAGTGGGAATAACCAATGGAACAGATGTCGATAAATTTGCCAGGCAAGCTTCAGATAAAAGTTTTTTAGAGCCCGAACCTGTGTTGGGTCTGCCTGCATACTCGGTTAAGTTTTCCACTGATAGTTGGGTGAGATATGAATATCCTTTTACTGGCTTTTCTAGAGGGCGCGGGCGGGTGGTGTAGTAGTTTGAAACTCAGGTGTGTTTGGTTTAGATATTTTTCCCAGAGGTGGTTGTCAAACTTGACGGGACGAGCCAGTGCATCCTCAAGCTCGTTACATTGAGCCCAGCCAGCAACCACTCCAACATCAGTGTTATGCCTTCATGTCAGAGTTGAAGTCGACGGGATTTTCATTTAACTACATACAAATTCTATGAAAAGATTTTTTCAGAGAATTTCCTCTCACAGGATTCGAACCCGCGACCATCTGATTGAGGAGTCTATGGATATACTACTACACCACGGCCACCACGGCATGACTCCCCAGGTTGCAGGTAGACTGAACGAATACTTCCCGACATCTCTCTCTGCCGCTGTCTCTCAGTAGGAAAGACTGTGGCGGAGCACTACATTTTTGCTAAGCACTCCAATGTGTTGGTCATAAGTGAAACAATATTTTGCGATGCTTACTATGCAAGTGATAACAACACCGCAGAGTACTACCTCTGTGAATTTCCGGCTGATGTGGTTAGTGCTGGTTCTGGTAGCCACTTTATCACCGAAGCGCTTACTCAACTTTCTTCGAAAGACTGTAAGATTTCATTAAAAGGAGCTTACGTACCATATAATGGACAAGTTTTTTGTCTGAAAGTTCTGTTCCGACAGCAAGAAAAGAAAAGAAAAATCATTTGATCAGTCAAATGTCTGCATTGATTTGTTAAAGAGCATCGTCACATAGAAACCTCCGCTGTCAACAAAGAAGTATACTCGTTTACGAGGTAAACTGCCCTGCAACGAAGGACGAGAGCTTCTCGTGAGTTCTACGAGCAGAATGCTGTGCACGACTTTTTCGGAAAGAAAAAAAATTTTGCGAGAGGTAATAGAGAGAAAATAGAGAGATGTTAATGCGAGAATGGCATTCCAAAGTTTTGTAAGAGAATGAGATGAATATGACAAGCCAGAAAGATGAACATGTACAACTAGTAGTAGTGGATCGCAGTTGGTTTTGAAACTATAGAAGGACAATTTTTTTAATGTACTGAGTTTATAACGGTGATGGCGATTGAAATACCTCTGTTAAGGGGAATGAAGACAAAAAAGAAATTCATTCCTCGGACCTAGACGAAGTGAATGTAACAATATCAATGATGACGTCCAATTAAGCTGCTTTGAAAATAGGCTCCCTGCTTAAGTATTTACAGCAGCGGAAATATGCTCATCTGCAAAATATGGTCAGAGAAAAGCATCCCCGAAGCACTGAATTTCACCATTGATTTCTCTATCCAAAAAAAAGGAGAGTCTTTCTACTGCACCAACTATAGAAGAAGAATGCCTAAAGTACAATAGCACTTTGGCTTCTGCTTTTGTTATTACGTTATTTTTTATTCGCTTTGTGTTTGCTTTGAAATGTCTAGGATTGTTCTTTAATTAAAGAGAATAATTTTTTTTGTTGTGAGTTAAATATTTGTTTGTGTTTAATCTATTCCAATTGAAGGCATGTCTTAATTCCAAATTGATCAGCATTTTTGTTTGTTTACATTTTTTTCTTTTGTTTCCACAGTTGTTGAGTGCCAAAAGCAAGCAAAAGTTCAGCCTGTTCCAACTTTTGTTACACTTTGAAGTCATATTATGTAACATTACGAATATCAAACGTACAAGCGACATTGTGATAGAAAACATTGAATTTCTACAGTTAAACTTGAAACATTAAGGCGAAGCCATTTTCGAGGTGAATAAGGATAAGTGCATCTTGGTGTCGCTGCTACAAACAGCAAAGAAGTCAAACGTAGAATTGCTCAGGCAATTGAGTTACAGAGGCCTCTCTCGTAAGACCAACTTGAATTTACACAAGATCGTAATAATGCCAGTTCTACTCTATGGTGCAGAAGCTTGGACCTTGTTGAAGAAACACTTGGCCGTTTCGAAATAAACACACTGCGTATGTCTTTCGGTACCATTTCTGTTGATGGGGAATGGGGGAGGAGGTTCAGTCACTAACTACATAGATTTCAGTCTGCTTAGGCGACAATAGAGGATGTTAAACGACCCAAAGACTCTTCGAGTTTAACTCCGATTTATGGCGGCGGCGAAACAGAGGACAAACACTCTTTCTTAAGGAAGTTTGCAGTACAATCGTGCAAGCATAGATGTCCAAAAGGAAGCAGTTAATAATTTGGAATAAGGATTAAGTGGAGTTAAGGAATGTGAGAAGGTACAGTTGTGTAGAAGCACCAAGTCACTTACTCGTATAATATCCATTTTATAAACGGATGTGAATAATAAGCCTAAAATCCGGTTGCCTCGTTGAGCATGAGTGATTTAGCTAGTCTACTATTCCTTCCATGACAAATTTAGGTCAGATCCAATCTAAACCGAGAATTGTATATAGATTCGTCATTCATTATGAAGCGAATGAGGCTGACGGTATTGGGAGTTACTTCTAGTCATCGGACATTCACTTTTCATTCAATTTCTTTTACATTTCACATCTGGGAAAACCTTAAAAAAATCTCAATGCGCAACGGATATTGGTCATGAATACGCAATCAATGCGAATAGATAATTTGCTGATGTACGAGTAGGTTCTCACGAACCAAAGTACTAGGCGTTGATAATAAAAAAAAAAAAAAATCTCGCACAGGTAGACTCACAATCGAATGTATATAGATGCAAATGGGTCGACTTGGTAAGAAGTCTCACCTTGATTGCATATGAAAGTAGCTCAGATGACGTTTCTAGATGAATTCAAATTGTTTGGGCCATTTGCATAAAAGTAAAAATAAATTGGAAAATTTCTGATCGTCTAATCGATAAAAAGTTCACTAAACTGTTGATTAGACATGGCCTCTGTGAGAATTGAAAAGACTGATTTTTCGACGTCATTCATTCCTACGTCATTATTAAGTGTGATTGATTCATATTTTTGCATTACGTGACATGGGTTTGTAGTGAATGAACAGTCTGAAGTATTAATGATGACATATCCGAGAAATGCACTGCAAGAAAGTTCACTATTTACTGTACAAGTAGCTGAGAAATTGAATAACTTGGTTCAAGGTGGTGCAATTTGCTATACCACTTTAAAACATCGTTCTGGGGGAAACTCTTGACATGAATAATAATTCCCAATGTCATGTGATGTTCTATTGAACTATTTTGTTAAACTATTCCCCTAAATTTCAGTACGGAATCTTTTCAACGATAGAGGCATCGGAAACTCCAAAGACGCAAATTAATAGTATTTCTGATGACCAAGTTCTGATCAAGATTGACATTGTTTTTTAAACGATAGAGTGCTATCGTACACCCTCGTAAAACAAGTCTTCCGGATGAAATCAGACTAAGACTCCTGGTAGCCTAGATAAGGCATATCTACAAGAAAGAGCCAACAACTGCTTCCTATTTTTATGAGGTAGATTTCAATATGTCGTCCTATAGAAATGACTCACAGTTTTATGAATTCAATGCGATGTAAGTAAAAGCGCAATTGAATTTACAAGTTCTCCTCAATACTGTCATCGGGGATGAAGTATGCATGAAGGGATCAGTCATGCAAGTGTTCGGAAGGTTCAATAAGACAGGTACGTAATAGCCAGAAGCCTTTGATTTACATACAACAAGAGGAGATCCCTATAGCTAAACCATGCCGTTCGGATGTGCGAAATGTGGAATGGGCATTATGCTGGAGGACGAGATTTGTAGCCGAGAGAATTCTGTAGAAATTGTAGACTGAGACTGGCTATCCCCTGTAGTGTGACTCTCCTGACTTGAAACGTTTTCATAGTGCTGAAGGAGAAGGAAGTAATCTTCTTGTCGTATTATGATAAAATTTCTAGAAGTCATTATGACCAAAATCCCTGTGAACCAATCAACATCATAAAATATAAAAAAGTTCTCATCAGCAAACAGCTAGTGACTCCTGTGATCAAGACTAAGAACTACTACGAAATTGTGCAGCAAGGCTAAATCAAATTCAAGTTCCTTAACTTTTATCAAGTCGTCCTTTAAGAAGGCAAGGTTGGAAAATAAGCCCCACACACCTGTTTTTCAGCGCAGCTATCTCTTAAGAGAATCCCTCACTTTGTTATCATCAAGTGTCCTACGCCAATGTCCTATGTCAATGTCCTACAACAATAGATTATACACTTCCTAAAGCTGGTCATAAACGGGTATACCACCGCTCTTATATCCCCGAGACAGAATAGTAACCACTATTCGAGTGCATCAGCAAGTCCGAGAATGTGTTTTTGTGCCGAATTCACTCTCACCATCAAGACTTTGGTAATTTTGGAGGAAAGATTTAATTGCTGAAGGCATAAGTTACGAATCAAACTGAGAATGATACAAATTTTCTATGGCTCGGTGCTACCACTGGTGACCACCACCAAAAACAGAAGCCAATGTTTATGAACACTGTTTTTCCAGGAAGATGGGACTTATACATACAGTCTTCTCCTTGAGTTCAAATTATCGTCTGACCTGATTGTCAATGGTGTTGCCAATAGGTTCACTAAGAAGATTACTCTTTGGAAAGTTGTTTCGGATCAGGTTCGATTCGCTTATAGGAGAAGTACGGCAAGGAATCTAATCAAAACCTGAACGGTGCCTCACCAAATACGTTGAATTGATGATAAAGAAGCTAAGCAGTTCGGATTTTTAAGAGTGTTTTTATAAAAACTTTTTTCCCAAAGATCCAGAGCTTTTTCAACGAAGCTGCTAGTGAGCAGAACACCACAACACGCTAAGGCTGGTTTCGATTGTGTTGACGGCTTCCTTTGATAGCTCTAAGTTGCCTAGTATCAATGGCATATTCTTTGCTACGAAAAGATATAGACTAGTAACTCTAAGTAAAATTTTCACTGCTAGCCTGGCATTGGCATACATAGCGATACTTTGGGCAATAGAACGAGCAGCCTTTACACCGAAAATTGCAAAGGAAAATACATGCTCGCCAAAGCTACAGACCTATAAGTGTGACTTCAATCATGTTGGGAGAATAGGGAGAATGGTCGAGCTCCATGGGCGCAAAATTGTTTGAGGAATGCATCCTGTATTTTTGCACTGGACATTTTCACCGACTAGAGGGTACCTTCGACAACACAACTTTTGACAAAACATGCAACTTGGCCTGACAATATGAGGTAGACCAATTACTAGTTTTGTGGATAAGAGCAATACTGCAATGAATCAGTGAATAGATCACTCATTGGGTATACTGACTGCATTGGTTGTGCTTTGGACCATTCTTTCTCGTAAATATGCCGTTACTGCATTTCCCACATTCCAAAGAACGGTCACCTCTGTCTTCCAAGTTGAGATACACCCTGATGGTGACAAACTACATTGCAAAGAATAGGTAGATGAGTCGAAACTCAAAGCCTTACGGCTTTCAAGCTTGTTCGAACGTCACTGAATGCAGTCGGAATACTAAATTCGCTGAGCTTTGTCTAGGTCCAACGTCATAATGATCAGGATCACGGGAAATGTAATCGCCGATGAAATTGCTAGGCAAGGCTTAAAGGAGAGTTAATCAGGTCCCCAGTCTACACTAGGTATACCTGCGTTCTCGGTTAAGGCTTTCATTGACAGTTGGGCTTCATATGAGCAGAACTGAAGACGGCATGCCCCACGAGGTTGCAGGAAGACCAAACGATTGCTTCCCGACATCTCTAAGAGGTCAGAGGTCTTCCTGCTGTGTCTCAGTAGTAAAGACTACATGATGCTTACTGATATCATGACGGAGAGATTGCTTTATTGAGCACCTAAGTTTGACAGAAGCTTGCTATCCGAGAGATGAAGACACCGCGGTGCACTATCTCTGTAAGTATCCAGCCTATATTCGTATCAGGCTACAGGTAATCAGCGCTGATGTGGTGGGAGAAATATTGTGAGGAGATGTCTTAGGCAAGCACTACCAAGTGCCGAAGATTAGTGGCATTAACGCAAAAACGCCATCAAAAGTATTGAATGAGTTGTACTGGCTTCGTGTGACCATGGAACACTACGTACGATGAAAAGTTCAAACAAAAACATGCAAGGAGTTTTCCAATTAAAGGCTTTGTTTTAAATATTCTGCTATTTTGCCATCAGCCATAATAAGTAGGAACTAGTCTTAAGCATGCATTACCATTGTTCCAATTTACAACGAATATTGGAAAAACTTTGGCATTCTTGGTCGACATGAAGTGCCTTTTCTGATTCAGGAATTTGAGCTTTTGGGATAATGAAGTAATCTGAAGTATTGAAATTGTGAAGCATGCACAAGAGCAACATTCTTCTGTAGCGTGAGGCGAAGCTGAAGACCTATACTTATCAATTCTACGTAGATCTCAGGAATTGTTTATATCACGCACAAGACTCCACCTAATTTGCTATCGTAAATGGATTCGAGATTTTTTATTGTAGGAACCTAAATACATATATGGATGTGCGTTAAATTTGTTTCCAGATGACGGCGCTACATGTCACAACCATTGCTCTGTTTCGTGAAAAGTTTCTTTCGAATTTTCTACTTGGGACCATGTGAAGGAAAAGACTTGTGCCAATGCTCCTCAGACAATTGAAGTATTAAAGTCCAACATTTATGGCGTTATTGACGAAATGCCCGTAGAACCTCAAATGAGGAGCTGTGAAAAGAATCTACACCAGGTGCAACGATCAGAAATTTCAAAAAACTAAAGAAAGAATGTCAAACTAACAAAAACCAAACAGAGTTCTGGCGATTAAAATCGCAGTTGGTCTTAAGGGTATGGAAAAACAAATTTCAAACTGCTAAACGATGATAACAACCAAATTTACACTCCAGAAAATGCTGACGTAAAATCAGCCGTTCACCTTCGGCGATAAAACCCAAGATCTCCGGTCAAACGTCCAAAATGAAGTACAAAAGGCCACATCTAAAAATTAGTACAACAAGTCTACAAGACCGGTCGGTCCACCAACCAAGCTATTTTAGTGGGAGATGATATGGTAGATATGCCTACTAGCCTTAGTGAGCTTAAACTTTACCAAATGTTCACACGGTCAGATCCTGGTTTAAACTCAGATTTTTTAGATTAAAGTACACCAAATCTTTGCTGACCTTAGGGCAGTTTATGAAATCATCTACAGAAATAAGCCTCGTTCTGACTTAGCTACCAAATGAATTGGTTTGTGCAGAAAGGCGCGGTGAACGCTTATTGCTCAGAAAAAATTCGTAAACATTCTGCACGAAACATTGATGTGTAGAAAGGGCTTAGAAAATGTTATGCACTACCGAGTGACTTACCTTACACTATACTTTAGAAAGATGTGCAAAACTCGCACATTCTAACCGAAGGAACAAAATTCTGTGTTACCATTTGCATACTCAAGTGACATTGCCAGATATCACTGCTGTGTTTCCAAGTACTAAAATATTGACTTAGCTGTGAGTACTTACTGCAAAATTAGGTGTATAAAAGGGTGACGCACAACATCGGCGAATCAGGTAAAATTGAGTAATAACGGTTTGTCATTAGATCGTAAAAAGATTGCATATGGATGAGGATATACTTAGTTGATTTGAACGCAGGATTGTTCAAGTGAGTTGTGGTTCAGTTTGTGTTACCCACATCACCTGAAATGTAGAGTGTATGTACGAGTATTTAAATGCTCTGGCTCGAGGAGTCCTTGACATTTCCTAAGAGGAATATCGCTCTACAGGAGACAAGTAGAAGGAGATCTCAGTTGCAACTGAAGGCAGTTGTCAAAGGCGATGCTAACTGGGGTGGGTAATGCATTTAGACCCATATCTTCCACGAACTATAGAGCCATTTTAGTCAGTTAACAAGAAGTCAGTTGGGTTGCAACAACATAACTGCCACAATAATAACAAATCGTATTCTCTGTTAAAATAAATCGCTTTCTCTGGTGGTTCTCTTTACTTTAGTACGTCAGTTCTTTCGTTATTGTGATTCCACAGTTTTAGGTTTTGCTTCCAAAAAGACTATTCTTCTTTTAAATAAATATTTTCAGGAATAAAGTCAATTAGGCGAAATTCTTCCTTTTGTCTAACATTTCACTTGTTAAAAACAAGAATTGGTTTCGTCCGATGCCTTGCTTATAAGTCCACAGTTTTTCAATTTCTTTCTGAAGATATTCTGCTATATGTGCTTCAAAGTGTACATTTTGCAACAAGACCAGTTCACATGTTAGTGGATTAAGCATCCTATGTATATAACATTCCCCTAGGTCCTAATATGCCTGCATAGGAATAAAAAAAATGTTTGTATGTACATATACCCTCGCCACGCACCATTCTTGTGTTATGTTACAAACCAGTTTCATCATTAATCTCCAAAGTCATTGACATTTTTGCTAAACATTCCAACTTATGCAGCGAATGGACCTTTAAGTTTGCCGGATCCAACAACTGACTCACTTTCCAAATAAAACAAATTCACAAGAGTCTCGGATGATTCAACTGCACTGACGGGTTTTACAATTTTTTGCTTTAATTTTTTTTTTTTAAGTCATCCGTCCACTTGCAATCATTCAGCCTTGAAACACGAATATTAATTATTTCTATATGTGGCCTGGACAGAGTAACCAAAGTATCTTCGCTACTAACAATTATTTCCGGCCTTAAAAATTCCCATACTTATGATGTTATGACCTATTGTGATGTTCTCCGTTCAACACTAACATACATCAGTTGCGAATTTTCAAAAGGTTGCTGAAGGTAACAACTGTATCAGAGTCTGTTTTCTGCAAACCAATATCCCTTCTTGGAGAATGCTTAAAAGTGTCGACGTCCCATCTTCATCAGTTTCCATTAGGGTTTCGCGATAAATTAAAAAAAAAAAAAATCGTTGCAATAAGAAAAACAAACAAACCAGTGAGCTGGTATTATGGTCATTTGTTTGTTTTTTTTCTTCTTTTTTCTGAAATACAAAAGCCGGTCAAACAACTCCACTCTGACAAAGCTTTGAGAGAGAAGCACGAGTAAGACTCTCAGCTTCAGACTCTGAATCCGACTCTGAATCCGACTCTGACTCATTCGATTATTGTTTTGATTTAATCTAAATAGCGTTGCTACAACCTACGTTCGTATCAAATTTAATACAATTTTACCTCTGAGATACAATTTCATACTTTGGTGCTTTGGGCATACAAATAAATAAATGTAGAGATGTGGAAACAAACACAATTTCCACAGAGGTGGTAAGGTTTCTGTGAACCAATACTCAAGCCACTGGTCCACTTAATTCCTGTATTTGCGCGTCCGACGCACGTGAAGTTTGAGCATAAGCAGGTAAGTGTACTGCTTCTGAGTGTTAATTCTAACAACTATTTTCAGAGCAGGGAGCTTGATATCTAAAGGCGCACAAATCTACGGAGATCATGCGGTTGACGTATACTATAAAATTTGACGTATAAAACTGATCAACATTTTGATATTCTAATCAGATAAAATATTTGCGAAAGTGAATGGAATTTGACTGTGGTGGAAAGAGTCTTACACGTGAAATTCAAGCCGCCAAAAGTAAAGGTAAGTAAGCATTCGTAAATGCGAAATGAATTTGGTCCATAGCATACAAGGAGTTGGGAATGAAAAAAAAAATTTATTCAATATAGTCTCCCTTTAGTTCGAAAAGTATTGGGTCTATAACTTAATTCGTGCGGTTTGCTAAGAGATGGCGTAGCTTGTATTATTCCATTGGAAAGCTACTGTCATTGTACGTCATTTCAGTAAATGTCATTCATTTGAAGCGTAAACAACAATTTTTTTTTTTGCACTCAAATATGTCGAACTTGTGCCTGAAAAAGTGTTTTTGCGGGGAGTTCTTCTTCATTACTGAAAACTGCTCTCGAAAGTCATCGTATTTTAGTGGAAGTTTATGGTGAACATGCGCTAGCTGAGCGAACGTGCCAAAAGTGGTTTGCACGATTTAAAAGTGGTGATTTTGGCTTGGAAAACGATGAACTTCCTGGGCAGCCAAAAAAGTTTGAAAATGAAGAACTGGACGCATTACTCTATGAAGATTGTTGCCAAACACAAGAAGAGCTCGCAGAATCTTTGGGTGTCACTCAAGAAGCCATTTCAAAACGTTTAAGAGCAGCTGGATATATTCAAAAGCAAGGAAATTGGGTTTTACATGAACTCAAGCCGAGAGACGTCGAAAGGCGGTTTTTCTTGTCCGAAATGCTGCTGGAACGCCACAAAAGGAAGTCATTTTTGCATCGGATTGTTACTAGTGATGAAAAATGGATCCATTACGATAACCCCAAGCGCAAAAAATCATATGTGAAACCCGACCAACCAGCCAAATCAAAGGCAAAGCCGAATATCCATTGCGCGAAGGTAATGCTCTGTATTTGGTGGAATCAGATGGTGATGAAACCATCAATAGACAACGCTACCGAACACAATTAATCCGTTTGAAGAGAGCAGTAGCCGAAAAACGCCCGGAATATGCGACCAGACACGAGGCAATAATTTTCCATCATGACAACGCTCGACCCCACGTTGCTATTCCGGTTAAGAACTATTTGGAAAACAGTGCCAGACCTTGCCCAGACCTTGCCCCTTCTGACTACCACTTGTTCCGGTCGATGCAGAACGCCCTCACTGTAATACGGTTCACATCAGAGCAGAATATCAAAAATTGACTTGATTCATTCTTGGCTGCCAAGCCGGTGCAGTTCTTCTGGGATGGGATACAAAAATTGCCAGAAAAATAGGAAAAAGTCATAGCTTCAGATGGGCAATACTTTGAATAATACTATTGTACATGTTTTTCTTAAATAAAATTTAAATTTTGGAAAAAAAACCGGACGAAATAAATTACATACCCAATAACTTTCCGGAAGGTCTGCAAAATACTCCTCCGTGGCGTCGATTATTTCCCGCGTGAGCTGAATTTTTTATTGATGATCCGTCTTTTGAAGGAGCCAAATCGGACGAATACGGTAGATGCGACAGCAATTGGAGCCGTATGTCATTGATTTTAGCCATGGTTGCGAAGCTCTTGTGCGACGGTGCATTGTCTTGCAAAAACAAAATTTTTTTTCGCTTCATGTGAGGCCGTTTTGCAGCGATTTCGGCCTTCAATCGCTCCAATAATGCACAGTAGAACTCGCTGTTGATGAGTTTTCCTTTTTCGAGGTAATCTACGAAGAGTATCCCAGAAAACCGACGCCATAACCTTTCCGACCCATCCAGCCTCCCTCGGCCGCTTCGGAGCACTCGTGCCGGCTTCAGTCCATAGACGGGCACTCATTTTGTTTTCTGGTGGATCCAAGTTTCATCAACAGTTACCAATCGTTGCCAAAAGTCCGCCCGATTCCGCATTAGCAAGTCCAAATACTCTTTCGAAGTGCTTTCGCGTTCGTGTTTTTGGTCAGGATAACTTTTTCATATGCAGAATATTGCCCAAAATATGGCGTGTCCGCTCAGTACTAATCTTTGTGGTATCTGCTAGCTCGCGCACCTTCACTTTCCGGTCAGCCAACACCATTTCATGTATTTTTTTGACATTGTCCTCTATAACCTCATCGGAGGGCCTGCTGCTACGGACTTGATCGGTAGTGGAGTTACGGCCACCACGAAACTCTCGAAACCAATATTTGACGGTGTAATGTGACGGAGCATTAGCGACATAATATTTATCCAACTTTTCTTTTGTTTAATTCGCTGTTTTGCCTCTCAAAAAATAATGTTTTATGAGAGAACGAAAATCATTTTTGTCCATACTCAACATGATGCCAAACACGTCAACAACAATCAGCTGTTAAAACAAAACTAAAGACAGTTTCGCACTGAAATTTGGCATATCTGCATAAATATGAACGGACTTCAAGGCACCATAACCTTTTTTGCAGTAGCAGTATTCTAGCAGTCAAGGATGTTACTTTTCACTCCACTTAGTACAATTGATTAGTTTTTGGTCTGAGTGCACTGTTCCTATAGAAAAAAGCCGAAGTTGGTTTATTAACCAGCAAAGGCAGTGCCACCAAATCGTATTTGGCTGTCATAAACAATTACTTTTCAATGTTGTGTATTGAGGGATTAGGATAGGTACATTGGAATCAACCTAGCAATGTTAAGTTTCGTATCTCTGAAAGCAAACCAACTGCGGTTGTAAAGGGTGATCCAACAGATGGTGTGGATGCTGGTTATTAATTACTGTCATTTACTGAATTCAATATGGTTGACCTTTGTAACAAATATCACACTAACTTTGGCAGTTTTAATCATAGAATTATTTAGCACGCAACCAGTCATTACTGTACCGAAGTCAACACTTAACTTTACGGTGAATTTTAAAAGATGTTCTTCATTTGCACGCCTATAAAATCCAAATCACACAACAATTAAAGCCTTTGTACCATTTACGACAATTTGTCATTAAATTTCATCTTTTCCGATGAAGCACATTTTTGGAAATAGAAAAAATTGTCGTTTGTGGGGACTGGAAAACCAATGCATCTCACAAAAGTCTGTATGGTGCGGATTATAGGTTGGTGGCATCCTTGTCCCGTACTTTTTCGAAGAAGAGGCTGGAATGGAAGAACGTTACCGCAACATGTTGACCGGATATTTTTTTTCCAAAATTAAGTGAATTGAATATGGACGATCTCTGGTTTTAATAAAATCAACATTTTTTTCATCAATCAATTTATTGCGGAAAAAATTTGAAGAACTCATCATTTCGGTTAGAGAAGAAGTTGATTGGTTTCCAAGGTCATGTGATTTGACAACTTTCGATTACTTTATGAAGAGTTTTTTGAAGCATAAAGTCTACGTCAATAACCCAGCGACAATTTAGGATCTCAAACATAATATTCAAACTGAAATTGAGGCCATTGACTCAATTATCCTTCAAAAAGTCATCGACTTTCGGATGGTCGCTTGCAACAGAAGCCTTGTTGGTCATATGAACGAAATTGTATTGTCTTCATAATGACCATAGACCGAGATTTATTAATCAATAAAATTCAACAACGATTTCACAACAAATGTGTACTTAATTTAATGAAAACTTCCACACTAGCTGAAACAAACATGGATAAGGCGGATTTATTATTGATGATCCATGCAAGTCAAAAAAGGACATCGCATGTGGATCAATTAGCGCCATATACGAGGTGTGTTCAAAATGTAAAGTAAATTTATATTTTTATAGAAAAATATTTATTTATTCATCAATAATAATCTTGTCTCCTTCAAAGTAATCCCCCCCAGATATAATACATTTGTGCCAACGCATTTTCTAATCCCCGAAGCACTTCTCATAAGCACTTTTTGGTACAGCCTTGAGCTCTTCCAGCGATGCCGTTTTTTATTTCCTCAATCGTTGCAAATCTCCGTCTTTCATAGGTTTAATCAGTTTTGGGAATAACAAAAAGTCGCATGGAGCCAAAGCCAGTGAATATGGTGGCTGAGGCATGATTATCGTGTTATTTTTGGCCAACAAATTTCTCACAAGCCACGATGAATTAGAAGGTGCATTATCGTGATGCAAGAGCCATGAATTGTTTTTCCACAACTCCGGAGTTTTTTTTTCGTAAAACTCTTTGAATTGACCGAACGATATAGAGGTACAAACTTCTGATGCATTACGCCACGGTAATCGACATTTGATCGAACTTGGCGTGCTTTTCTCGATCTAGGTTCTGTTGTTTGCTTCCATTATGACATTGGGCTTTGATTTCGACGTCATAACCATATATTGATGATTTGTCACCAGTTATGACTGCTCAAAAGGATCAGGATCATCATTGACGTCATTTAAGAGTACTTGAGCGATGCTCATGCGACGGTTCTTCTGATAAAAATTAAGAAGTTCCGGAACAAACTTCGCTGAAAATCGATAATCGAATGTATCTTTCCCACGAAATTTCAAAAGTCACGTTACTTTTTGTACAAGCCTCGTAAGCAGCAACTCGAATTGGGAAACAGTCAATAGAGTAGAATTTAATGGCATCTGCTGTCGTTAAAACGAAATTTAAATAACCAGCCCTCCTCCAAGAATGGCACTTGCATCGTTGCAACCGAAGAACTTTCTGTTGTCGATATGTGTGTCAATGACAACTTACGTTCAAATGGCCACATATTCAATGCCGTCAGATGTAAGAAATACTTTTCCCCCTTGATTTGGTGTTGATATATAAGATATTCATCCACCCAAAATTGGAGCACAATGTACACATCTGCTCACGGGCGCCTCTGCACCTGCTACATAGAATTCGAAACCGTGCGATAAAAGTCATAGGTGATGCTAATGTTACTCAGTCAATGGAGACCCTTGAACACCGACATATTAGCTCGTGTCGCACTCTGTTTTATCGCTATTCACCACCAGTGTTCCATAGAATTCGGGAATAGGATACCGTCACTTCAGACCTTTAACCGTAACACCGACCTCGCTATGAATGCTCATCAGTATATCCTCAAGCCCACTTTCGGACGTACTCTAAAATATCGTGATTCATTCCTAAGCCGTACAACTCGCTTATGAAATGACTAGTCAATAGTAGCTCTTTATTTCTTAGTCATTATAATCTTCAAACATTTAAAACCAGTCTTAATCGGCACCTCTCTTTCCATCCTACTTGATATTCTTTCGCCCGCGCTGGGTACCAGCATTTTAAGGGTATTTAAGTCCCTTGAGCGCGCTCAAATTATATAAAAAAAAACCTCTTTTTCACAATGGTAGAAACCTTCGATACATTTTTGAAAATTTGAAACGGTAACTCTTGCCCACGTTAGCGCAATTCTCTCACTAACTATGGAGCAGACATCTTTCGAAACCAGCTTTCTCAGAGCTCGATCCAATTCCACAGTTCCGCTTAATCTCTTGCCCACAACATCAATCTTAATCTGAATTTTGGTCTGCTGAAAAGCTTCAACTCTCAGGTCTTTATTTCAATCGATTGACTAGCCTAATGGTCAGTTACTATTCGAACGCGACCGCATTCGGATGTTTGCATATTATAGTAAAGCGGCAAGTTTTCGTAAAAAGAAAAACTCTTGAGGAGACCTTACTAATTAGAGTGCCTCAAGTACCGGGAATTACTTCTACTAACAAAACTATTTAAAAGATACACAGTTGCAAGTAGCGAGTAGATTTGTGTGCTTTTTCTTATTTAAATATTTTTTTTAAAGTTTTGTTTTTTTTTAAATATTTTAGAGTAAATTTTAGAATAAAAATTAAAAAAAAAAAAACTAACTAAAAAGGAAAGAAAAAAATAATAGTGGATCAGATTTTTGTTGAATTACAAGTCTACGGACTGGATTTGTTTTGGGTGGTTCGACCAGGTGATAGTCGTCATTTAGGTGATGATGCAGTTGACCTTGAATGTAAATCGCGTTAACTGTCGCCAATGGATTAGTACGACGTTAATATTTCTGGCAATGCTTAATGCATTCTCTTGCCAGTCAAATGGATGGGATCATGTCCCTGACGAATCGGGTAAGTTGATAAGTCATATCTTTAGGTCAAAGATCTTTAGACGACGCAACAACATATTTACATATGTACGAGTACTCGTAGGTAGTATAAAGCTCAAAGCAGCTACTGTCTGTTTTTAGACGTTATATACGATTATACTGAAAGCATAAATATGTAGAATTATTTTGTAATCGTTCCTATTTAATTTATTTAATTATATTTACCGTATTCTTAATTATTGCGCTTGCTCCTTTTTTTTTTTTTTAATTGATTGGAAGCATAGGTTACACGGATTGAAAGATGGTAAAGCATGACATTTTGCGATGAGTGTTTTTGTTTACATTTACAATTCGTTTGGGGAAACACGCAATTTGGGCGTTAAATAATTTCTCAGAAATACAACGTATTTTGTATATGTCTCTACATTTGTTATAGCATTCAGTTTACCGATGAACAATAAAATAAATCCGTCAGCCAATAAACACATCCATTTAATCGTATATTTGGATGCGAGATGTGATTATTTTCAGGAAACCGCCATTTTTTCTCAAATTGGGTTATTCCAAATATTTTAGTACTTCATATCCATAATTAAAACCCATTACCCTAATTTCGAAAACAATAAAAAACCACCTTTCGCGGTATGGTTAATCATCATACCCTCTCAAAATGATGAGAATCACAAAGAAGGAACATTTTGTTAGGAAATATTTTTTATCGATGCGTAAAGTATGAAGAAGATTAAAGTGCAAATGGCAAATGAATTCAAAGTGATTTTTTGAGGAGTCTTAAGGCGGAATCGACAAACACGAATTTTCGATTTTTTTTTTCTTGTTCCTGTATGCTTAGTTGATGTTAAAACTTCAATGGTGGCGTAGGGTTTTATTCCTGCCGGCAGCATTTCTTAACTTGCATATCATAGGATTTTAGGTTTATCTGACGACGTGATGACTTCATGACCTTCTCATGGTATGATGGTATGATGGTAACAATGAGTTATCCCGCCAACGTTCATGGAGGATAGTAAAGGGGCCTTGTGTTGAAGTAAATTCCCTGAGACCCTTGATGAATTTAAATTTGTCACTTTGGCGTCTTAGAATTTTTAAAACCTAAATTTAGATGGTGCTAGCAAAACACTTTTCAAACACTGCTATCATAAGTTAGTTGCCCTCAGTTAGTTGACTGAGGTACCTTCTAACTTCCAGGGCTGTTTAAGTTGAGGTTTTTCTCTACTACCAATATTTTTAAAGCTGCAGCGCTTGTACCACCACTCTACTTGGCCTAGTATTTGTAAGACAGCCAAATAATTAGAAAATTACTGCAGCAACCTACTGAAACGCGTAAGGTTTCAATGTGACCGAAAAATTAAGGCAAAAATGTAAAAGAAATTTCTGGTCATTCGTCATATCATGACGTATTCTTCCTAATCATCTATTTCGAAGTTCATATTCGCTTACACTTGTGCTCGTTGACGGTTAATCCGTTATCACACTCGTATATTAGAAAGATCTTGACACGTACAAAACCACATTTTCTTCGTCAATATTACCCTTTAGGCTTCAGTGTCCAGACTGCAGATAATCTTCACTGCTATCCTGGCACTGTTGTATATGAATACTGAATCCCTGGCAAACAGAACTGAATTTAAAAATTATGACTACCTGCTCGCCAGGAACTTAAGATCAATCAGTTGACTTCCTTCAGGATGAAGAGCATGGATAGAATTTGTGCAAAACTGCTTTGCGAATGCATCCTCCATCCAAAACGAAAACGCGAAAGGTTTTGCGTTCCAAAATCTAGGCGCTCTCGACAAGAACGACATAAAGCGTGCTTTCGATAATGCAACAACACAACACAGTGTAGATGAACCATTAATTTAGTGGATAAGAGCAATACCGATAAATGTGACTCTAATTGCGAATGCGAATCGAAGACAATATGTGATGGCATGCTCTCTATTCAATGCTCGTAATAGTGCTAATGTTTACACTCAGCCGTATGCAGATGAGGTATTTGTCTGTCAGACCATCCCTAGTAATTGTCTGGTTTCATACGTAAGCAGCTTTAGAAATGGCCTTGCAACCAATCCTCTCAAATTTGAGGTTGTTCTCTTTATAAGAAGGAGGAAGCAGGAATGTCTGACCTATGTAATGTTTGAAGGGTTCACCATTTATTTTTCCAATGAGTATGGGAGCCTAATGGATAACAAACTTTCTTGAACTAAATACAATATGTCGTATCGAAAACCTCCAATGAGCTCTCGACAAGACGTAGGGTTTCTGACAGAGGAGAGTCATTCGTATCTGCATAATTATAATAAATCATATCCTAAACTCTCACAAAAACATGTCATCACTTCTTTTACCAGAGCCCTAAGAATCTATCTCCGTTGCATTAAGGGCTTAGGTTAGGTTAGATTAAGTCAAAATAGGGGTATGATGGACATGCCATCACAGAAACACCAGACACTAAAACGGGCCAATTGCAATCCCTGTGGAATCAGTTGAATTTGTCTTCAAATGGCAAAAAACTAAACATTCTCCCTAGCGAAATACCTAATTTATTTGTAAAAGCCAAGAAAAACTTTAAAGTTCGTGCCGTCTATTTCCTCTAGGTTTTCGAAAAAATTTTCTTACACTACGCGGTATTACCTCGCATTCACATAGTATGTGTGTTATATTCTCAACAGCTTGCAAATCACGGCAGAATCTGCAAATATCTGTATCTGACAATTTGAATCACTTTGCGTGTTTCTGGCAGGTACAGTGTTCTCTCAGTATTCCTGTTATTGTCATAAGCTTATCGCTCTTTGATTTTATTAATTCTTTTCTTTTACCGTCAAAAAGTGGCCAGAGAGCCATAGATACATTGTGTCCTTGAAGACTTGACCACCATATATTGGCAGTCCTTATGATTTTTTTCCTCGATAGTGCAAAGTGATGGTTTAATGATAGGAATCTCACTTATATTGAGTAGACTGTATCAACATTAATTTTGGTTGATTACTTTGCCCTGGTTCCGCCCTGGCTACCGATATAGATAGCAGTATCTCTTCCGGATACCGATCTCATCTGTTTTAGCTCAGTCGCCCTAAGGACAGCCAGAAATTTTGACTGGAAGACCAGTATACTTATATACACTCTTAGTCCTGGGTCTTCTGAGAAGATTCCTCTGTTTTCGAACCATATGCGAAAATTGCATATCCGGATATATTATACAATATCATACAGAATGTCGACGTCGACCAAGGAAGGAATTTTATCCGTTAGAATTGAATTGCCTGGCAGTATCTGCGCTAGGATTTTGCCGTGTATGAAAGTACTGCTCTTGAAGTGACCCAAATTAGTTAGTGGTATCACACTGTTGCCAGTAGGTTTTTTGAAAAGTGTCCAATTCTGTCGTAGGTGTGGTACGGAGCACACTTGTAACGGTCGTTCTTTAAAACGAAACTTATTTTTCGTTAACAGTTTTCTTATTTGTTGCTTTCCATTATACTAGTCCGCCATAACATAAATAAGTATGGATCTTACTACCACCGTATATGGTCAGTACCACATAGCAGGTTTTAAGCCCTAAATTTTTCCTATCATTCTTTTGCAGATAAAAAGAGCATTATATGGCTCACTCCGTTGAGTTCTGAGAGTTTGACCACAGCTTTTGCGCAAGTGCTGATCGTCTTTAGAGCAACCTTCGTAGTTCTCGCATGAGGGTTTGCCCTTGCAAATCTGGATCTGCTTTAGATGCACTGATAAATTTCCCTGTCCTTATTAGTTATGTTATGGGCTGTACTCTCTAAGCCATTTTCTCATTTCACCCACAGCCATTTGTACTGTTCGATGCGACACCAGAACTACTTACCATATACTGCGCAAGCATGGAGTTGACTTTTTCTGTGCACAGAAATGGTTTCGGCCAAATTCCCAGGCAGGAACATCCTATAGCCTTACGGATTCCATGAAAATGCTCTACCAACGCAGGATTTTACCTCTCGTTAGGTGGACTTGCGTTTATCCTCTAAGCGGAGGCCCAGAACTTACTGGGAAAAGCATCTGCGCGCAATATTAGGGTTTCCATCGAGCAAAAGGTTTCGTATGAACCTTACTACAGATGGTATGAAGCCTCAGGCTCCAGGCGGGATTTGAATCTGTATATGTGCCTCAGGGCTCCACTCTGTCTACGACACAATTTTTACTTTTTTGCTAATGATCTCGTGTGGAGTAACATATCTGTAATCCAGTCTAACCGATACTCACATTTGGTTAGGTTAGGCAGAGCGTGTTTCAACTCCCTTACAAAGTTATGTGCAAAATTCCTTTTTTTGAAGGCTTTATATGCAGTTGTTCGTTGTTTCCTTATTCACTACTAAATTCATCTTCGCTGCTTCCGAGGAGATGCTCTTGGACGTGCTATTGTCGTAGTGCTGCATTATTTTGATTTTGTGAATTCTGTCAAAGCAATTTGTCCGTCTTTTGAAAGGTTTTCCTTATGATTTTGGCGTGCATTTATTCAAGAAAATAAATGACCGGATGACCCATATTCGGCGAGCAGAGTGCACAACTGGACGAGCTTCGAGTAGCTTTGTTTGGTCTACGTTAATTTAAGGCTATCTTTAATTTATTTGGTTACCTTCGCTAAAATCAGCGGTATAAGGTGGTCCATCCATTGCTTCAGAATCGACTGTGATTCTATAATTGAGTTCTCTATTAATACTTGGAGTCCTTGGTTCTGGTTATGTAGTTTTGAAATCTTGTTTTAAACATTTGGTAACACTTTCGATAGTTGCGCTCCTCGTGCTATCTTTTTATCTGAGATGCCAGTGTTCCTCCCATCTCTTCTGTTCGTATCCAAATTTTTATCCGCATCAAATTATTGCCCAGGGAAATCTTTCTTTCCAGCAGTATATACTGCCATAAGGTGGCCAACTTTTTTGAATGTACGTTCGTTCGATCCATGCTCTCCGATGATCCGATGCATCATTGATTTAATTTGGTCACTTCCGTAGCCACTGGACCCTTAAACTGCAAAATTAGTCTACTTGACGCTTTAAGCCAGGAGTCTAGTGTCTAAAGACTCTTTTGATTTTTTTTTCTAAGCACCCTCGGATTCAGTCTGAAGTGTTGGCAGACGATCGCTGACGCTGACGAGCCAATGTACGAGTACTCATCCTTTCTTAGGTTTTCGTTTTACGTCGGTAAATGGTAGCTCATCGCTTTGAAAAAAGCCTTTTTCAAATTCGTAGATACTAGGTGTCATACGTCATCTCTAAATGTTAAAAGTGAAGTGGCTCGATATGACTTTAAATAGCTTTGTTTATAAAATCTATATTGAACTCTTAAATTTTTTCATAGGCGTGCCCATGGCCTGAAATTGCAATGACAGGAATAATCAACGGCCAAAATAAGAAAAAAGACCAAATCATGTATGTTAACGTAGCTAGCACGTAGATAACACATTTCAGCTGGTAGCATGTCGTAACTCTGTAACTCAGTAACTCTGTTCCCTTATAGCAATATAGCCTATATTATGCTGCAGAGATGATCAGCATCGGGCATGATTCTATTTCAAAGTTCCGCCTCTTAATTATAAGAGGGCATATGCGAGTATATATACGAGCAACGTTATATGTCTCGCACATTTTATCTACAGTATCAATGCCACTTTTGGTTATATTGAAGTTCATTATGATTTCAGACTTACCAAGAGCAATATTTTTTCCTTTTTTAGATACATTAGGGGCCAGTGTCAGTGTTAGTGTTTTTTGCGACAATGGAATAGGAGCAGTATCGCTTCGTGATCCAATTCTTGTTTTAAAGTGGCAAAACCTGCAAGGATATCATTCTCGATGGTGTGTATCGGACCCATTCACCTACGACGTAGGCGTTGTCCCATATGTCATGAGATATTTTGATACAACGGTGTCAATACATTTTACTCCCTCATAGATCTTGCGCACGTTTGCCTTAAATGTGCGGACATAACGTTCGGCTTCTCCAATTGATGCGAAATGAAATGGTGAAGTTTTTTAATGTTGTATTCCATTAAAAGTACAATAATCTTCAAATTCCTTCGATGAAAATTGGGACCCGTTGTCACTGTAGAAATACTTGAGATATTTGCCGACGTTGTACTTTTAAAAGCTATGGCGAATGGAAATTTAGAAAGCATGTCTACGCAAATTAGCAACATTTTATTGCAAAATGGATCTGCGAAGTCATTCGTTCGATCGTTCATTCGTTCGTTTGACCAATTTGGCATTGTCTTGCATTATATTCTATACTGCGGCATGCGTATTGTTTGGTGTGAACGATTCCCCGGTGACCTTCATGTAGCACTTACAGTATTCGTTTTCGCAGTTTATAAGGAATTACTACGCGAATATAGTCGGTGTTGAGTAATATAACTCCATTTTGCGTAATGAAAGAAAATCGTTGGAACCAAGTGAACCAATTTGTGAACGCACTCTTTCACTAATCATCAAACTGTTACTGTCAATTTATTCAGTAAACTCAACATTTTCATCATGGTAAAGTACACTAACGAGCAACGTCTGCAAATTTTCTACAGATATTCGGAGTCGGTGACTGCAACTTTAAGAGCGTTAACTCCAATTTTTGGTCGTAATTCTCGCCCTAGTAGACAGGCAATAACAAGTTTAGTGCAAAAATTTGAGTCTACATATTCGTTGTGTGATGTTGCCGTGTTAGTGAGACAACAGGTTGGTCGAAGTGTCGAAAATATCGCTGCCTTTCAGACGTCCGTAGCAAATGATCCAAATTAGTCAATTCCACGGCATTCTCAAGAATTGAGCATCGCTCAGACCACATTATGGCGTATTTTGCGTAAGGATCTCGGTTTGCACACATACAAGATCAAGCTGACTCAAGAATTGAAGCCGATGGACCATTTAAAGCGACGTACGTTCTCCGATTGGGTTCTGGGGAAGATGCGCCAAGATGATGAATTTCATCGAAAAATCATCTTCAGTGACGAAGCTCAATGGGTTCGTCAATAAGCAAAATATGCGTTATTGGTCGGGTGAAAACCTGTGGTGCGTTTGCATGCCGGCGGCGTTATTGGGCCATATTTTTTCGTCGACGATAACGATCGTTACGTTACTGTGAATGGTCAGCGTTATCGCGCCATGATCACCGATTATTTTTGACCCGAATTGGAAGATATGGAGTTGGACGACATGTGGTTTCAACAGGATGGTGCCACAAGCCACACAGCACACGCTACAATCGATTTATTGAAGAGTAAGTATAGTGCGCGTGTTATCTCAGGACATGGGCCAGTCGATTGGCCGCCTCGTTCGTACGACTTAACGCCGCTTAACTATTTTCTGTGGGGCTAAAGTCATTGGTTTATGCCAACACTCTGACGACGTTGGAAGATCTCAGAGCCAACATTGAACGCGAAATAGAGGCCGTTTCGACCTAAATGTGTGGTCGAGTCGTTGAAAATTGGGTCCAACGAATCGACCGCTGCAAACGTGCCCGCGGTGGCCATATGAACGAAGTCGAGTTCGACCATATAAATACTGACGAAATTTTGCTACTCCAAAATAATTGAAAAAGCCTCTTTTTCAATTTGGCTATAGTTGTGTTGTGAATCTTTGAGCGTTTTAGATGCATAAGCTATTGTTTGTGAGAAATCACCGTAATATGAATCATCTGTTGCTAAGACGATAGGCAATTCGGATCTAAAATGGGCTAGGTATGTGGTATCTTCAATTTGCTTCTTCAGGTTTCGAAAAGCTTCTACTTGTGGTGCTTGTCATTGAAATATAACATTTTGTTTTCGAAGTTTATTCAAAGGAGCAGCTAATTGAGAAAATTTTTTAATGAAATTGGATGGACGAGGAAATTTCGTAATGGCTTCCGTTTTACTTTCAGCTGGACTTTCTCCTGTTGCACTGACAATGTGGACCAAATATTCCATTTCTGTTTTCGAAAATTCTCAATCACGCAAATTAACTCGCAGGCCATTCTCCGACAACCGCTTAAAAACTGCTTTCAAATTTTGCAAATGCTACTTCGCATTTTTTCCTGAAACCAGTATATCATCCAAGTATACAGCGCATTTAACATCCGATAAAACTGCTACCAATGTTCGCTAAAATATTGCGGGGGCACTGGCAATGCCAAAGAGCAGACGCTGGTATTGATACAGATCCAATGATGTATTGACAACAGGGTATATTTTAAATTCGTCTTCCAACTCTATTTGCAAATAAGCATCAGAACATATCCAGCTTACCTGAAATACTGACCCTTGGATAATTTGTAGAACAATTCTTCGGATCGGGGAATTGGATACTAATCAATTTCTTGTTGTGGATTGAGCGTCACTTTAAAACTACCAAAAACACGCAGCTTCCAGTTCTGCTTGGGTACTATTACAAATGTTGCAGCCCATTCGCAAAACCTCCGAAAAAATAACCTCCATGTCTCACCTGGGTTCTTCAAGTTTCTGGCTTCTCCTTTAGTAACTAGGAGTTGAGGGACTTTGTTTCTAGCATATCGCTTTACTGAATTTGAAGCAGAAGTTCATTCCATCTTGTCTGATCTTTTACGATCTTCTAACTCACCCACTTCTCCATTGTCATCTTCTTGCTCGGGATTGTATGTTTCTTCTTGTATCTCGACAAAATCTTCCACCTCGCTGTCATTTTCGTCTTCATAGCTAGAGACCGAATTATCTTCCTCCAACAGCAATCTGGTTCCATTATCATCCATCTTCATAAGACCTATAAACCTATAAAGTGTACACACCAAATTGAAGCCGGCAATATGTTAAATCCGTCAGCTATCAAAAGATTCGAATTCCCAGCATTTCTGAGAAATGAAATAAAAACAAAAAAGTGTTCCGTTGGTCCCACAGCCAATACCACCTTGATAAAAAAAAAACGGAATAACCACCGTGTAGCGCTCTCATTGTTCCGATTTGAGTTCTGTTTTTTTTTTGTTAAGTTGGTACATCTGTTCTTGACATTCTCTCTAAATCTTAGCGTCATAGCTTGACATTTGCAAAAGTTACGTAGCCAAGAGTACATCTATCTCTATGTGTGTTGGTGATTTTTTAAATTTTTAGAAATTTTGCGTAAAAAACGGATTTAATGGTGCGCGAACGTTGGAAATGTTGGAAAAGCATTTCGGCAACGATTCTCTAAAGAAAACGGTCGTTTACCAGTGGCACGAGCGTTTCAAAAGTGGTCGTGAGTCAATCGAAGATGATGAACGCAGTGGCAGACTATCGCCATCGAAAACTGACAAAAAATTGATGAAATAAAAGAATTGTTGGTCAATAACCGCAAATTAACCATCAGAGAGATAGGGGAGGACTTGAACAGTGCCAATCGATCCGTCTAAGACATTTTGGTTAATGATTTAGGTTTCCTTCGTGTAGCAAAGTTGGTGCCAAAAGAGCTCAATATCATGCAAAAAGGAGACCGTGTTGACTCCGATCTCACATTCATCAAAAGGATCATTACTGGAGATGAGATGTGGGTTTATGAGTACGACACGCAATCTAGACATTATGCAAGTAAATAGCGCTCACCAACTGAGCCGAAACCAAAAAAACCACGTCGTTTTCAGTCAAAAAAGAAGGCAATACTCACGGTTTTCATGGATTACAACGGTGTAGTGTATCTTGAATTTTTGCCAGAAGGCCAGGCAGTAAACAAAGAGTATTATTCGGGCGTTATGAGACGTTTGTGGATTTTGCACCATGGTAATGCACCGTCGCACAGTGCCATCATTATTCGTAATTTTTCGATGAAAAATGTACCAAATACCATCCAACAGCCACCGAATTCACCTGATTTGGCTCCCTGTGACTTCTTTCTGTTCAATCGAGTTAAAAAACCGCTACGGGGAACGGGTTTCAGTAGCCGAGAGGACAAAAAAGGTCCTGGAGTAGACAACATTAGACCGGTTGATCTTAAAATAAATGCTATGTATCTCGCTCCTATAATCACGAAGATCATAAACCGTAGTTTGTGTCAGTCCTGTGTGCCAAAACTAATGAAAACTTCAATAATTCGCCCAATATACAAGGGAGAATTAAAAAAAGATACGGAAAATTATAGACGGATTTCAATTCTACCAGCGGTTGAAAAATGTTTGGAAGAGGTAGTTGTTAATCGTGTTAATTGTTTTATGTCGAAGCACAAAGTGATTCATCCAAAGCAATTTGGTTTTCAAAACTGCAAGAGCACTCAATTGTTACTGGGGAATTTACCAACGTCGGGGATGCTGGACTGAATAAAAACCACCACGTACTCGTGATCTTTATAGATTTTAGCAAAGCGTTTGATACCCTGACTCCTGAAAAACTTGTGAAAAGCGTCAACAGATTAGGACTGAGAGGAGTGCTGGCAAACTGGCTTAAAAGCTATCTGAGTGAAAGACAATTACAAGTCAAGATATCTGACACATTTAGCAAAAAAAGAACGATCAAATACGGTGTGCCACAAGGTTCCAAACTGGGCCTCATATTATTAATTCTGTTCACAAATGAACTATTAAGAACATTTAAAAAGGCTACTGCATATGCCTACGCTGATGACATCGCAATAGTCGTGAAACACAAGGACTTGCACTAAGCCATAAAGATACTGCAACACGAGTTCAACCTTGTATCTGAATGGTGTTATGACAACGGCCTGGTGATCAACGCAAATAAAACAAAGTTGATACATATTCGGACTCCATCGAAGCCAACGGAAGTTATTCAAATCTTTTATCGTTGTCCATTATTGAGGAGCAGCAGCACAATTGAGGTAGTTAAAACCATTAAATACCTCGGAGTTACCATTGACGAGAATTTCCTATGGCGTGAGCACATCAACGTACTGCGTCTTCAAATTAAGAGCACTATATTTGCAATGGTGTATCTTATGCGTTACTCACATATGGAGGTGCTAAAGCAAGTGTACTACTCGTTGGCAGAGTCACGCATTAGATACGGGATTCTGGCCTGGGGAAACGCAGCAAAAACCGACCTGGAGAAGATATCAAACTTACAACATCGTCTTGTTAAAATTATTCGACATAATTGTTCCTCTTAAGGAACAAATCCGTCAAGAACTAGAAATAAGAATAAGCAAGACATCCCTTTGGAGGTATCTGAAAGCCAAAGGATTCATTTTTTGTAAAACGGAAGGCAATAGGACGGAAGTGAAAATTCAAAGGTTAAGATATACCTGTCAAATAAGAAGCTTTCGTGAAAGTGGATATCAGATAATCTATGTAGATGAATCGTATATACATAGCTCTCACACAAGAGAAATGTCTTGGACTGATGGAAGTACGGAATGACTATAAAAGCCTATTGGAGCAGGATTTCGGCTTATAATTGCACACGCTGGTGATTCAAATGGATTTGTCAAAAACGGATCGAAGTGGGGTGATTATCATGATGAGATGAACTTTGATAATTTCTCAAAATGGTTAAGAGATCAGGTGCTCGACCAGCTAGAGGAACCGTCGGTTATTGTAATGGACAACACGTAAATTAAAAAACCGATCTCCAACTTAATCAGCAACGAAATTGGAGTTAGTTAATTGGCTAGCTATTCAATGCTGAAGAGATTGAACTGTACGATTTAGTTCGACAAAACAGGGAATCCCGCAGCATTAAATAATTTGATCAGCAGGCCATGAGGTACTCAGATTACCACCATACCATCCGGACTTGAACCCAATTGAGAATATGGACTAGGTGGGGTGAAAAGTAACATCCTTGGGAATAAAAAAAAAATTTTATTTTTTTTATTTGAATGAATATACTCCCCTTTTAGTTTGATACACTTATTCCAGCGATTTTTCAACTTCTTGATTCCGTCCGAAAAGTAATTTTCCGGTAGGTCTGCAAAATACTTCTCCCTGGCGTCGATGATTTCTTCGCGTGAGCTGAATTTTTTATTGAAGAGCCATCTTTTGAGGTTTGGAAAAAGATAATAGTCCGAGGGAACCAAATCGGGCGAATACGGTGGATGCGACAGCAATTGGAGCCGTAAGTCATTGATCTTAGCCATGGTCGCGATGCTCTTGTGCGCCGGTGCATTGTCTTGCAAAAACAAATTTTTTTTCGCTTCATGTGAGCCCGTCTTGCAGCGATTTCGGCCTTCAATCCCTACAATAATGCATAGTAATACTCGTTGTTGATGGTTTTTCCTTTTCGAGTATGCGATGACAATCCTTGAAAACCGACGCCATAACCTTTCCGACCCATCGAGCCTCCCTTAGCCGCTTCGGAGCACTCGTGCCGGCTTTAGTCCATTGCTGGGCACTCATTCTATTTTCTGGTGTTCAACAGTTACCAAACACTCTTTCGAAGTGCTCACGCGTTCGTGTTTTTGGTCAGGAGTGAGTATGTGCGGCACCCAGCGGCTGGATAACTTTTTCATATGCAGAATATTGCCCAAAATATGGCGTGTGAGCTCAGTACTAATCTTTGTGGTATCTGCTAGCTCGCGCACCTTCATTTTACGGTCAGCCAATACCATTTCATGTATTTTTTTGACATTGTCCTCCGCAACCACACCGGAGGGTCTGCCGCTGCGGACTTGATCGGTAGTGGAGTTGCGGCCACCACGAAACTCTCGAAACCAATATTTGACTGTGTAATCTGACGGAGCTTCAGTCCCATAATATTTGTCCAACTTTTCTTTTGTTTCCTTCGCCGTTTTGTCACTCAAAAAATAATGTTTTATGAGAGAACGAAAATAGTTTTTGTCTATACTCAACATGATGCCAAACACGTCAACAACAATCAGCTGTCAAAACAAAACTAAAGACAGTATCGCACTAAAATTTGGCATGTCTGCCTAAATATGAACGGACTTCAAGGCACCATAATTTTTTTTTTGCAGTGGCAGTACATTCCGGCGGTCAAGGAGGTTACTAGTATATGGGGTACCTATTGTAAAATAAAGAATGTCGGGTAGTAACACCACATTTAAGCTGGATGACGTCAAGAAATTTTGACGTCGAGGAATGGGAAAAAAAATTGCAATAAGGCCATAAGGACAGAAGAAAATTATTTGAGCTATGAACTAAGTTGGGATACCTTCACCAAGAAAATTGTTATTAGACCCGGCGAAGATTCTTCAACTCAAATTGAAAGCGACGGCGGAGATTTCCCAAGTCACAGAACTCGTCAAGAAGCAAATTACAGAAGTTCACTAAAATACAAGTGTCGACGTTAATCTCGTGCAAAAGGACCGTCCAAGCAAAGCTTTTGACTGCCAAAATTGTGCTAACAAGTACAATATCCGCAACTGTCCAGCTTTTCAACACATTTGCAAAAAGTGCAGAAGAAAAAATCATTTTGAGGAAAAAGTAAACAGCTGTGTTAATACGGACGGTGACAAATTCACAGATAACATCAGCATTGAAGAAGAGAAATATTTAATAAAATAGGACACGGGACGCAATACAATGTTCTTCCAAAACGAATAGTGAGCAAACTCCACATTGTGATCCACCCATGTGGAGTAAAAAAGCTTGTCGCATTTGGGAACGAAAAAATTTAAGTCCTCGGCGAATCAATCGTCCGATGCAAAATTGCAAACTCCACCTGCTAGATCGTGCTCAAAGTTGTGACATAGAACGTCAGACCAATTCTCGGTGCAAACGGTTGCGAAAAACTAAATTTAATAAGGAGAGTGAAGAGCGTCAGCTTAGACAGCGATATACCATATATGGAGGATTAGGCTGCTTAAATGATTTTGTGTATGACATCGATCTTATCGACGATCTCAAGTTCTAAATATGCTCAGCCCGTAAACTCCCCTTTAAAATTCGAGATGACCTCAAAATAGCCATTAACTGCTGATATCGCTTCTTCATCGTTGGAAAATCTTTGACCACTGAGCCATTTTTTCAAGTTTGGAAACAGAAAATAGCAATTCAAACTTTAATTCATTAATTTTGGATATTGAAATGACGGATTTGTGAACTGGTGCCATGTCTTGATGAAATAGCACTTTCTTCTTAGCCAAAATGCCCCCGTTTTTAATTGATTTTTTCGCTCAAACGTTGCAATAAATTCGCATAATACTAGCCTTTGATAGTTTTTCCTTTTTTAAGATAGTCAATGAAAATTATCTCACTTGCAGATGAAACGGTCTTCGCCTCCTTTGGAGCCGGTTCTCCCTTTTGAATTCATTGTTTCGATTGTTCTTTTTCCCGGGTGTAAAGTGATGGGCATATAATTTATCCATTGTTATGAAACGGCGCAAAAATTCTGTTTTCTTGCTGTGAAACTTCGCTAAACACTCAATTAAAACATCTTCACGGAACTGTTTTTGCTCGAGTGGTGGCACCCATCTTGAACACAGCTTTCCCATGTCAAAATTTTCAAAAAATATGCGATGTACCGCACTTTTTGAAATGCCTGCAATGTCTGCGAGCTCGCGCACTTTCACTCAACGATCATCCAGTACCGCTTTGTGGATTTTCTTCACCATTTCTGGAGTCGTCACCTCATTTGGTCGACCATTGCGATGATCGTCTTGGCAGCTCGTTTAAACTCGTGAAAAATATGCTTTCAAACTTGAAAAATATGCTTAATAGACTGTATACTTTCCAATACAGTGATATTTTCAAACAACTACCGCCATGTCTTGGTCACGCCGTTCTTGGACCGTCATCGTAGAACCAGTTCATGAACCTATTCCAGGTATCTCATCAATGGTCATTGTTTGCAAAAAACAATTAAATTCCAATTTGTATCGACCCAATCGTCGTGAATAGCAACATCATCAGACGCCACCATCCGATGAAGATCTTCAAAGAAATTACAGCACAATTCCGCGGAGCCAATTATTTCACACTCTTAGATTACGCGAGAGGACTCTAGCAAATACGAGTGACATTGACATTTGCCACTCCATTAGAAAGATATTCCTGCAAGAGATTGCCATCGGAAAATGCTTAATTCTCAATAAATGACATTCTTATCCATTCGAGCACACTGGAGGGACTTAAACGCACAACAACTAAAGTTTAAAAAATCATTCAGAACAAAGGTATTAACCTCAACAAAAACAAATGCCAATTTGATCAGACTTCGGTTAAATTCCTCCGACACGGCATCAGCAGTAATGGAGTAGACCTGGACCGCCTGGATCGCCTAAAGACTGCAAAAAAAGGAACTCCAAAAGATACCAGAGGTGTGATCAAAAAGTAAAGTGACTTCTGACTTTGATACTGCTGTGTTGGTAGGCATGTCCCGAACATATGTTCACAGTTTCAAGTATATAGCATAATTAGTTTGTTTTTGACAGATAGAAAGATATGAGCCAAGACCGTAAAAGCACGCCAGATTCCATCAAATGTCAAGGTTTTGAGCCGTGTGCATCAGGACTTACCTCAAAGTCGTATGGTCAATAGGGAGTATTACCTTGGAGCTATGCGCCATTTAAAAGAAGCAATACGAAAAAGACGTCCGCCTTTTGCATCACGATAATGCACCTGCTCATTCTTCGTTGCTTGTGAGAGATTTTTTGGCCAAAAATAATATGACATACATGCTTCAGCCACCATATTCACTGGATTTGGCCCCATACGATTTTTTTTTGTTCCCGAAACTGAAGAAACCTATGAAAGGATGGAGATTTGTTACGATTGAGGAAGTAAAACCGGCATCACTGAAGGAGCTCAAGGCTATATCAAAAACTGCTTAGAGGATTGGAAAAGTGTATTATATCTGAGGGGGGTCTCTTTGAAGGGAACAACATTACTAATGAAGTCAACTTACTACCTCGTATGCGGTATCCAAAGGCGAAAAAATCCTTTTGACGTCCAAATGTACATGCAATATTTAATGTATGCGAGTGGAACTAATGCCCAAGTATGCCTCAATTTCACGATAGGTCACATGACGATCTGGCAACATCAGTTCCCGTACAGCATTGATGTTTTTCGGCACAAAAACCGATTATGAACGACCGGAATGATGCTTTACCACCAAAAGTCGAGTTGATTGGCACACTGTTGTTGAGTTAATCCAAGTCCAAATCATAAAAAATTATCGCACGCAAATGTTCACAATTTAGTTCCATTACTTTGGCTGATATGAATTTTTCAAGATTCTGAGCAAATAGCTCTTGTATATGGTATCAAAACGTTCTGAGCATGTGTAACATTGATTTTGTTTGCCGCATCTAACCCTGTATTGTCATATCTCAAAATTTATGTATCAACTTATGTAAAACATCTATTCTTCCGGCTATGATTAAACGCCGCCGCGGTTTCTGAGCAATTAAACATATTTTTTCCGTAAAATTTTCGTATGCCCACAGGAAATAATTTATAGGTTTCGTCTGGGTGCACAGAAAATCACTTCTTAAATGTGGTCTCGCAGGTCTAGTTGTTTTGTTCTGCATACAAAGTCAGATTCAGCATGATTGGCGACACATTTATTCCGAAGGGACAGCGTGAAAGTGATGATTCGATTTTGTTCACCAGTCGGTACTTTGAAATTATTACTTTTCAATATGTTTTCTATACAAGAGTTGAGAGTCTATCTGCGATTGTGTTGTATCTTTATTTGCGTCGCGTGTTTTGTTAATTGGATCGTAGTCGTATAACTCACGATATCTGGAATTCTATTTGTGACATCAGATTTGCTTGTTTGTTTGAAGCAGTATCGACATATTCTCCGGTTCATGCGATAAGATACATTTTTTCCTATAGCAGACTCGTGTCAATTTATACGATGACGCTGAGTGTATTTTTATATCCGTGACGGAGTGTTGTTATATATAAATCGATAAATATTCATTGCATAGCGAAGTTTGAACTGTTGGGGTATACTGCTTGTCCGAATGGTTTACATATCAAGGCATGTATAACAGCAGGAAATGGCTTGTTTTTTTTTGGTTGGTTGGAAGAGACTACGCCTCAACATCGTTCATCCGATCTACAAAAAATAAAATTCTCTAAACTGTAGCAAGTATAGAGGGATTAGTATCGTTTGCCAGAAATTCATATTATGTGCACGCATGCAGTCACTTTTTAATTTTGTTTATTTGAATGCCCCCTATTAGTGTAGTTTTCGTTCCGGTAAATTCACATTTGAACAACTATTTGTGCTATGGGATATAATGGGGTAAAACCAAGAAATCCAGGTCGATATTTAAAACCTTCTCAACAATTTGAAGATCGCAGCTATATGTTAGATACACAAAACAAATCCATGTCTAGCTTTTGTAATACTGTCAAACTACTAAGATTATTGGACAGAATGACGATAAAGAACTAGAGAACGTCTAGATTGGAAAAAAAAGAAAGCAATCGTGCTGAGACTTTTGGTATAAAAAAAAGAATGAAGCTTCGAATTCGTAGGATACGGAAAACGACAAATTATTTTCGGTCCTACAAGTGGGATGTAGAGAAAGAACTCGCGACAATCCTAGACTGCAGCTAATCAGCTGGTTTTGCTACCGAAAAAAAAAATTTGTTTATTTGGAACGAGAATTTGTCATTTGAGACTGACTTAGGCGAGTCTTGAGTTTCAGGCATATGAACGATCAACATTAAGATTAAATTCCTCAACATGAGGATAATATGCGCGAACCTCCCAAAAAAGGAGCTTTTTAGTAGCAAGGTCTACAAACATAATCAAACATTATTCAAACATCACCTATGTATGAGTTTTACCGCATGATCCTATCTATCAAGTGCAAAGACATCTTAGTGGCACTTAAACAAATGTGGAGATGTGGCAAGAGATTTGTCAAAAGTATTGTCCGAAACTAGAGGTAAATCTTTCTGTCTAAATATAACGTAAGGTGTATGGTATTTGTACATATTGAAGCAGAAGCTGCAGGAAAGGGGTCTGTCAGTAATCGAGATAAAAATACAACATCAACCACTAGGACATTAGGTCATAACGGACACTATTTCTTTGAGGTAGTCATGGACTAAGCACTGCAGTTGAACTATACAACGCCAGCGCTTTAGAAACTATTCGAAGTGCAGCTCTTTTTTGTTTTTTGGGCTTGTTGGGACAAACCACAAAGTACCACAGTGTAAGAGAAAAAAAAGCTCTGTAGGGTTGCTTACGAGTTCGCCGAATCCAATTTCTTTCAAAAAACTTCTGAGGTACGTCACTTCCTTCGCAGTCAATGACAAGGCAACGTACTCGGTTTGGGTGCTGCTTAATGCGACAGTGCTTTGTTTCTTGCTATTCCATGTAACTGCAGCACCAGCTAAGAAGAATGTTAATCCGGTGTAAGATTTGCGGTCACGCAATTCCCACCCCAGTCGGCATCAACATAACCTTTAAGAATGAGTGATATCCGGGCGTGTACACATGCTTAAGTATGTCAGCGAACCAATAAGTGATTGGTATAACTTTTGATTCACTTTCTGACACCCGGAACAATCGTCACATTTGTGAAACTTGGTCCCCGGCTCTAAAGGCGTTGAACAGCTTTTGCACCCGTCCATATCAAACTGTTTCAGCAAATTCCTTATGAACTGCTCCTGGGAGATTTGAATGCCTACTTTGCCTTTGGTGATTTCCAAAAAGTAATCTACCGGACCCTTATCCACGGCTTCAAATCGCAAGGAAATTTTGCGTTTGATATCTTCTAATCTTGTGATGTTAGAGCAAGCAAGTAAGATGTCATCTACGTATACTGCTACTATGTTTGTTTCGTCGCTCATCTTCCATACATATACACACGCGTCACCGTTACATTTTACAAAACCAATTTCCCGTAGCGCTTGATCCAAGTCTTGGTTCCAAATACGTCCCGATCGTTTTAGTCCATAAATCGATTTTTTGAGTCTGCATACTTTCCGCTCATTGCCTTCGTCAATGTAACATTCGGGCTGCAGCATATATACTTCCTCCTCTAGTTTCCCGTTTAAATATGTAGTCGAAACGTCCATCTGGTGCACGTGCAAATCATACTCAACAGACAAAGCAAGGATTAATCTTATAGATGAGTATCGTGCAACTGGGGAGAAAACTTCTTTATAATCAAGGCCATACCTTTGGCAACATCCTTTCGCGACCAGCCTTGCTTTACATCTTACTGGAACCCTTTTCTTATGTTAAAAACCCATTTACATCTTATGGGGTGACGACCTTCAGGCATATTGACTAATTCCCACGTTTGATTCTGAACCAACGATGGATACTCTGACTACATAGCTGCTTTCCAATTGTCTGCATCTGGCCTTCCTAAAGCTTCTTTTACCATCATAGGATTGAGTGCCAACTGCTCACTACTTTTTATCAAATTATTTATATTTTTCGTATGCGGACTTACCAGATCCAAGACTTGGCTTCTGAGTGGGATCACCATCCTTCATAACATTAAAAGCAGTACAATCTCTCGCAGCAGCACCAACAGCAGTCTCACCAGCAGCAGCAGCAGCACTTGCTCCCGACTTATCAGAAACATCAGAGTCTATTGTATCGCACTCAGCATCATCAAAGTCATCTTCATCAGATTCGTCCATCACAGAAACATTTTTAGGAGAATCTCGTTCAGCATCATGATCCACATCATTCTTACAACGCACTTGCATGTTATTTCCAGGCATAATTAGTTCTTCTTTAGTATCTGTAACTTGACTACGGTAACCGGTTAAAGAAACATGCTTAATATCGTTTGAATTTTCAGAACGTAAATACCTGATATCTCGTGCTATTACTACCGTTCTTTTAATCGGATCATAAAGCCTTTATGCTTTAGACTCTACTGCGTAATCCACCATAAAACATTTGGTACCTTTGGCGGAAAATTTGGTAGTTTATTTAGGATGATTCCCATGGTGCCGAAAACTTCTAGGTGTGATACATTCGATTTTGTGCCAGTCCACTTTTCATATGGTGTTACATGCCGTTTGTATTGCTTCCGCCCATAACGATTCAAATAAAGTTGAATCGAGTAGCATACACCTACTCATCTCGACTAACGTACGGTTTACACGTTCCGCGATGCCGTTTTGTTGTCGGGTGTAAGGTACGGTAAGCTGTCTATGGATTCCCTCTCGATTTAAGTAGTCGTCGAATTCCCGGTTAACATATTCTCGGCCGTTGTCTGTATGTAACATTTTAATTTTTTTACCCGTCTCGCGTTCTACACTCGCTTTATACTTTCTAAAAATCTCAGGTGCCTGGCTTTTATTTTTCATAAAATAAACAAAAATCTTACGAGTGAAATCATTCACGAACGTGATGAAATATTTTGCACCACCAAGGGATGAAACGTTCATCAGCCCGCGCACATCACTATGTATAGGGTTCTCCAATAGGGACTTGACAACTTTGAATTTAATTTGTGAACGCACTCTTTCACTAATCATCAAACTGTCACTGTCAATTTATTCAGTAAACTCAACATTTTCGTCATGGTTAAGTACACTAACGAACAACGTCTGCAAATTATAAAAATTTTCTACAAATATTCGGAGTCGCAAAATCATCTTCAGTGACGAAGCTCATTTTTGGCTCAATGGGTTCGTCAATAAGCAAAATATGCCCTATTGGTGGGGTGAAAACCCACATATTCTTCATGAGTCACCACTTCATCCACAAAAAATAACTGTTTAGTGCGGTTTGCATGCCGGCGGCGTTATTGGGCCATATTTTTTCGTCGACGATAACGATCGTCATGTTACTGTGAATGGTTAGCGTTATCGCCCCATGATCACCGATTATTTTTGGCCCGAATTGGAAGATATGGACTTGGACGACATGTGGTTTCAACAGGATGGTGCCACAAGCCATACAGCACACGCTACAATCGATTTTATTGGAGAGTAAGTATGGTGAGCGTGTTATCTTAAGACATGGGCCAGTCGATTGACCGCCTCGTTCGTGCGATTTAAAGCCGCTTGACTATTTTCTGTGGGGCTACGTTAAGTCATTGGTTTATGCCAACACGCCGACGACGTTGGAAGAGCTCAGAGCCAACACTGAATGCGAAATAGTGACCGTTTCGTCCGAAATGTGTGACCTAGTCGTTGAAAATTGGGTCCAACGAATTGACCGCTGCAAACGTGCCCGCGGTGGCCATATGAACGAAGCCGAGTTGATTGTACTTAAAGCCAATAATAAAGTTTTTGAAATATCTCAAATGGTTTGCCTTTTATTTAAAAAAAAATTGTTAACAACACACTTCGACTGGATTTGTCCAAATTTTTTGCAAACGGTAACGCGCTTATTTTACCTTTCAAGCAAATGTCACATTCGAAATTTTTCACTTTATTAACTTTCATGCCCTGCACCATGTTTTCCTTTGACAACAGTTCGATACCTTTCACATTTAAATGGCCATACCGTTTATGCCAGCCGAGTATACTTTCATTATTTACTGCCATAGCACACTGTTCCGTTTTAGAATCGTCAATTTTCTCCGCTCGCATGATCATCGTTCCCGTAACTGTCTGAATTTTCTCAAAACTGCTGTTGATTTCTGCTCTGCATTTGCTCTCCGTTATTTTGCTCATGGACAAACAACTGAGGAACATAGAGTACATTATGAAGAGTAATCTTACTTGAATGCGTTTCAATATAAATGGCACCAACAGCTACCCCCTGCTAATTCAATACTTTCTTTGTGGGTATGCATGTATTTAAATAACGACTTATCGCAGCACATATAGCTGCTGGTCCCATTGTCAAAAATCCATGTATTGCTGTTAAGTCCAGAGCATGTTTGCGATGACAACTTTAGCATGGCACAGCTGATATTCGGCTTCCTTGCAGATCCCCCTGCTCCTGAACGACACGAAGCTGCATAGTGTCCTCTCATTTGGCACTTGTAACACTTGATATGAAGTTTCTTGTGTGGTTTTTGTTATTTGTTGTTGTTGGCAAAGTAAGCTGTTTCAAGTTGATCATTCTTTTCAGAGTCAACTTCTCGTCTCTTTTTCTCCTCCAACAGTTCCGTTTTCAGGCCAGTTGAACCAGGTAGGTTATCTCTCGATTCCATGGCTATGATAAAATTATCATAACTCTTCGGCAAACTTGAAAGCATTATGATTGCAAGTAACTCATCTTCCAGTTTAATGTCGAGCTGCGCTAATTTTTCGAACAAATCGAAAAATTTGTTGAGATGCTCACTCATCGATGCATCCTCGTACATTTTTAAGTTTAGCGCCATTTAAAAAGAGTCACTTTTCTCGCTGGCCCACTTGGAGAATGCACTTGAAGCAACTTTTCCCATGCGTCCTTGGGTGTATTTGACTTTTTCACATGCAGAAGCTGGCTGGGTTTAATGCACAAGGACAAGGTTGCTAGTGCTTTTTCGTCCTTAATTTTCCATGCTGAAAGTTCCGTTGGTGATTTTGGAGCTTCTAAAGATCACAGTGCACTAATATCGATTTCATTAGCACTTTCCAACTATCGTAGTTGGTATCGTCCAACTTGTCAATTTGATAAAGCGCGGAACTCACTTTCATAAAGAAATAACTTTCGAAACTATGACCGATATAATTATTCAATAGAATGGCTCATAACCAATGTTTGGACAAACCACAAAGTACCACAGCGCAGGAGAAAACAAGGAAGATACCACACGTCCGAGTTCAAAGAGTTTATTTCGCAAACTTAAACATGAGGGTTGAAGGTTGATGAGGGTTGGTGATATTCAGTTTTGTAGTATATAACATTGTGTAAGTGTAAGTGTATGATCGTATGATCATCGTATAAGGAAAAAGCAATTTATATACCTTTAGGGCTCAGAATAAAATCGAGCAGTAAAGCCTTTTTCTGGACAAACGAAACAAATGACTGATCGTCCCAATCCTCTTCTATGGAGCAGAAGCATAGACTTTATCAAAACCAGATGAAGAGGTGCTTGGTCACTTCGAGTGATCTACGACCAAATTTAACCAAAAAACTTTACGGCGTACTTAATGACATGGATTTAGCTAAAAAATTTGAATATATCGACTTAAATGGCTGAAACATGTAGAGCAAAGGACACAATTGTAATTGATAATTCAATCTGAGAATTGTTGCGACAAAGGAGGGATACCTGAGATTCGTGGACATTCAAACGGTTTTGGCCTGTTCGTTGCGCAAATTGATGTAGTGGATGGTGTTACCATGTATTCTTAATAATTACTCCTAAGATCTCTGACCTTTAGCACTGTTTATGTGAACATCTTCGTTGATGACATATGTTTCCGGGTCTGCAACAGATGATGGTATTCTAGCAGTTGAAAAAGGTCTGGCTGCGACATCTGTGTTTTCGTCTATTTATGATGCATCTACGGTATTGTCAATCAACGTCCAATATTTTAGACTAACCTGAGTGTTGTGCATTTGCTGCTGTCTTGCAATATTGTCACAACTGTCGTATGGTCGTATAGATTTTGCCATTGATCCAGTGGTTGGTTGTGGCTTGTGGAGTGAACGTTCAGTGATAAGATGGTTTCAAATTGGATTTTTGAGGAAGAGCCCTAAATCAAAGTTTTTCATGATCTATACACGATCGCCTTCTTCATCATTTCAATATTTACTAAAGCCTGCAGTGCCCAATTTTAAACGCTGTTCCTTGACAAGACGCTCCAAGACATATGATTCCATTTGACGGATTTGTCTTATCCCGATTCATTTGTCTACATCCGAGTTTCCGGCTATGCATACCAGTCTTAAGGCAGACATTTTCATTCTCTTAATCAATAAGCGAACAGTGATAGTGAGGCTGTTTACTTGTTTTTCCTCTTTTTAGTGTTTTGTCCAGCGTTTGATGCTCTGCTTGTTGTGAAAGAATTTGCGTAGACGAATACTTTGCCCTTAGCCTTGAACTGGAATTTTTATATCAAGTCTAAGAAATTCGGGAACGATCTGGGTTACTTTAAGTTTTACAAGCATTGAAGACAGAATCAGTGGTAGTTTTGGCTTCTTAGTATGAAATAGTAGAGCAGTTGTAATAGCAAAAGTTTTTCTTCTGAGTACTCTGCCCAGAATGTATGACTACAGCGCGGGTTCGAGAGTAGAAAAAATAATAACAAATATACCCGCATATGTATATTTTCAAGCGTTCATTATCATTGTGAACTTGTTGACTCTATTATCAATTATGAGTAATTTTTGCGATTTTTATTATTTTTTTCCGGAAAGCTGGGCTTAGATTGTATTCAAAAATTAGAACAAACCTTACGCAGTTGAGTTGTTACGGGTAACTGCTAATTGCGTACAAAGAATTTACATAATCGATTAATTTGTTGAAAACAAAAGTTTCGTTTGCATTGCCTATTCCAATGAGAGAAATATTACAGACACATCGACAGAATTAAACAGTATTTTTGAAATCTGTCGTCTTATTCAAATCCTTGCAGTTTCAATTACTGTCGAATAAGTTGAGACCGCACTAGATTCTCTTTTATGAACCATTAAGAGACATTCTTTCTCAAGGAGTATACAATAGCGACGTCCCGTGAGAATAAAGGATCAACAAATCCCTTCATGAACTGTACGAAAATGATTCCGTCTACAGCTGGATCTACTTCATTAGCAAGAGTAGAGTCATAAATGCAACCTTTTGTCGTTGCCTTACTCTACTTAAGCTTACCAAATTATAGGGAACAGGATGTGGTGTAGCAGCTTACGTAGACACCTCACTTTTCATGTATGTCTACTACTCATCATTGACAGCACACAGAAGGCAAAGAAAATATTGTGGAATGACTTAAACCCACAGTAATGCATTGAAACTACATCAGAGTTATGAGACCAGTTTTCAGTTATACTTCCAGTATAGCCGTTTGGCTAACAGAAACATGTTAGAGAAAACGCAACTTATTCGTTTAAGGATCATCGGCGTGGTAAGATTCTCTTTAACAGCACCTCTTCAAATTTTGCTCAATTTGGGACATGTAATAAGCTTTACAGCAGGCTAAGAAGCACTCACCATATGTTGCATTGCGGTTTCTCCCAACCAATTACCTTTTAATTAAGTTACTTCAACGTTGACTCCATTTACCTAATTTCAGAAAGAAAATGATGGACACAACGCTAAGTCGTTGATGCAGAACTCTTCTCTGAGCAAATATACATTCACAAACGCTTCCGAAGGCTCTGCTATTCATCAGGCAGCTGCTAAGCTTAGCCTGAGTCAAATACCAGCGTCGAATATTGCATATGTATAGAGGGTTAAGTCGCGATTAGCTATTTCGATGCCTCATAGAATCTCCATCACTGATGAACTGGTCGGACTTTTAGTAGGCAGCTTGACAACGATTGGCCATCAATGTCCCAGAACAAACACACTTTAAAGCTCTCTCTAAGATCTGTCATATTTTGAGTATCGGAGGCAACTGCGAAAAATCCATCATAAAGGGTTTTCCAATAGAGACTTGACAACTTTGAATTAAATTTGTAAACGCACTCTTTCACTACTCATCAAACTGTCATTGTCAATTTATTCAGTAAACTCAACATTTTCGTTATGGTAAAGTACACTAACGAGCAACTATCTGCAAATTATAAAAAGTTTCTACAGATATTCGGAATCATATTCATCGCAAAATCATCTTCAGTGACGAAGCTCATTTTTGGCTCAATGGGTTCGTCAATAAGCAAAATATGCCCTATTGGTCGGGTGAAAACCCACGTATGCTTCATGAGTCACCACTTCATCCACAAAAAATAACTTTGTTGTGGTTTGCATTCCGGCGGCGTTATTGTGCCATATTTTTTCGTCGACGATAACGATCGTCATGTTACTGTGAATGGTCAGCGTTATCGCTCCATGATCACCGATTATTTTTGGCCCAAATTGGAAGATATGGACTTGGACGACATGTGGTTTCAACAAGATGGTGCTACAAGCCACACAGCACACGCTACAATCGATTTATTGAAGAGTAAGTATGGTGAGCGTGTTGTCTCGTCGATTGGCCGCCTCGTTCGTGCGATTTAACGCCGCTTGACTATTTTTTGTGGGGCTATGTTAAGTCATTGGTTTATGCCAACACGCCGATGACGTTGGAAGAGCTCAGAGCCAACATTGAACGAGAAATAGCGGCCGTTTCGTCCGAAATGTGTGACCGAGTCGTTGAATATTTCTCTCAGCGGATTCCGAATTAACTGCAAAGTCTGCAATGGCACTATTTGAAGATCACAAAAATTCGTAACCTTGCTTGATCACCGAATTCGTAGATTATATTATATGAAAAGCTTCAACTAAATCCATTATCGCGGGTACAAACATCAATTCGAAAACATGAACTTCCACTAACGTGTCAGTCATTTTATCAGAGTTTCGCATTGATTTTAAGGGATGTTTAGAAGCCCCTTCTATGTTGCCTTTCGGGTACATTTTCCTGCTGAAAGTCACGAAGACCTAGCCTTCGTACCGTATCTTTAAGTTGTAAGCAATGTACGCACAGGCGTACATTTAATTCAAAACTGCATTTGAAAAGTTTTTTTCTGGTTTAAAATTCAGGCAACGACTTAGTTCAAGATTGTGGATCTTATTTAACTGAAGAGAACATTGGGAAACACACCTAAAACTTATTTTTCTGCTTGAGTTACAAAGGTCACCTTAATTAGATGTCAGAATACTTATTATTGAAGTTCTTGCATACTTTGTTCTTCCTCGATCTAATCTTATCTGTGCTAAAATTCCTGGGAACATAGCAGAGCTTGAGACCACAGGAGTTTCCGTCGAACGCTCTCTTAAGATTTTCGCCCTTTCCAAGCCAGCGAAAAGGAGCAATAGCCGAAACAATTAACATATTTTCCTCTGCAACGGTCCTGGCTAACCGCTTTCAGTTACGGACTTTAAGTTCGTTGAGGTCCCTTTCCACTTGTGTACTGGACCTAAGGTGAGGTTTTCTTCTATTTTATTGTAGTGAGCACTTTTCTGACCAAGTCTATGTCACTGTGTAGTGTGTAGTCAATTTTCCTTTTCCAAGTGCCGTCAATGCTCGTTTACTCACTTGAAGAATTCCTTCGGTCTTCTCCACCATAAAACAGGACTGGGATTATGAGGGTCTGAATGTTCATTGAGAAGGCGTTTTTATTCATCTTAGGCCGAAGTTACAGCGATTCAGAAGAGTATATTTGACATAATCAAATTTGGTAATAGTCCCTGACTGCCTCAAAGTAATTACTGCCTATTGTAACGATTTATTCGATTCGTCAATGTTGTTCGCCCTTTTTTCTTGACAGCAATTACTTGGCAGATAGCAATGATGTCAATGTCATCCGCGTATGCATATAATGAAACTGGAAAATCGTACTGATTTGCTTGATTCACATAATTTTCTCAAGTATGCCTAAATCATTTTTTGTAGACGACTGACGACATAACCTGATGACTTTGGCAGGGACACCAATGCTGGACATGGTTCTGTATGGCTCGTCTCAATGGATCTTGCATATGCGGACTTAAAATCAGTAAAGAGGCGGTGCGTACCGATTTAAACTTCCTGGCTGCAGGCGTTTACACAAGACCGCCGGCCAGATTTTATATGCAATATTAAGAAGCCTGATGCCTCTAAGAGCGTGTCCTTTTTTGTGAATCGGGCAAATGGTGCTAGAGTTTCATTCATCAGGCATATTTTCTGCTTACTAAACCGTGAAACTAAGTCAGTACTTGCTTTCTACCAAGTCACTTCCCGCTTCTTTAAATAGGACGGCATGTAGACCACCTGGTCTACTTGCCTTGGTTGAGTAAACGGATCTCTTAACTTTTACCGTCCAGATTGAATGGTTTCTTTTGCCTAATAGCGGAGTTTGGATTGTCTATCGTTAAACAGAGGTAATTTTTCCATATCCTCAGTACCAACTGTGACTCTGCTACAAAATTTCTTTATTCATCTCCAACGGTCTTTGGGCAGGTTTTGTTGCCTTGACACGTTCTTTTAACTGTTCGGTAAAACTTCGGGACACTGTTCCTGGAGTAGTTCCTCTCTATTTCATCGAGCTCTTTCTTTTTCTACATCTCTTTCGTTCGTAGAGGTCAAGATCATTTTCTTCTTTAGTAGTGCTTGAACGCATTCTTCGGTAGACCATGGACTTGGTGAAGTTGGTCCTGCAAATAAGGTGCAATGTTTCTGTTGGCTTCTTGATCATCGATGCCACACGTCTTCAGCACTTGATATGAGCTGCATAGGACATGTCGAAAGCTTAAATGTAATGCGATTGGCATTATACCCTGACTTCAACGAGGTTATGATTTGAGTTAATTTTGGCTCCTTTGAAAGTTCAGACCTCCAGAATGCTGGAGGAATGATTAGCTTCGATTTTGGATTTTGAGATGTGGGGGCCTCCTGCTGGCTACAAAAACATTAAGCCTCAACGAACATGCAGCCTGTGTTTTCCGATGAATCGCTCAAAGTGGGTTTCATATAAAGTATTTGGTCTAGAAGGTAATAGTACTCGTCTTTGATGGCTTCATTCTTATTCTTGGACCGTGAATGCGAATCAGGTTTATATTTCCGAATATGGTCTTGATTGTGATTATGAGGCGTTTGCTTACAAGCCGAAGGCGTAAGACTTTTTGCGTGAATCTTCCTCGAATATTGAATCCACATCCAAGTAAATGTCTTTCTTTTTTTGTAGCAGTTGCCATAGTATATGTGGTTTGCTGTTGTTTCTACTTTATTTTATAGTAGTCTAGGGCCAATCTAGGTGAAAAGCAGAAATGTCTTGTCCTTAAGACATAAGATCGTCAACAGTTTATTCATCTTTATTAGCCTAAATGTTGTCCCGGAATTGGAACTGTGTGTTATTTTTTACATGGTGGCAGCTGCCAATTACGTCCCACATTAGTTGGGTCTATTTTCTTAAGTCAGAGTACAAGATTCATAGGCCTCACCATCAGATGCTTAAATGCCAACGCTTGTATCTCCGTAAAATATTTGCTCACCTTAATTCTTCTTATTTCTTGTTTTCCTTACAGATACTCTAAGCGAAGGCGATGCTTGTAAATTAAGAAATGGTGATTCCGGAGTGTGTAAGCGAATTGAAACTTGTGAACCCTTAATCGAGGGTCTACGCAAGAGAACCATAGAATACAAATCTCTTGTAAGATGTGCGTTTATCGGACTCGATGAAGTAATGTGCTGTCCAGTTAAAAGTCAGCCTCCTAGTGTACAGCCCCCGGTGTGAGTATCATCATTCTGATTTAAAATTCTTCATAAGCTTGTAACTTACCCTATGCCTCTTAATTCTTTCCGACTCTTCCTACTAAACCTTTTTTTACAAAAAACCAAATACACAAAAATAATTTTTAGCTGGTTAAGTTTAACAGATCGTTCAGTTACTACATCAACTACTACAACCACTACGACACCAGCACCAATACCGAAGATACCTTTCACTACTACCTCAACAACAACAATCACAACGACAATTCCATCAACCACAACAACAACTCAACGATTAGTAATAGGCGATTTAGCACTTACAGGTAAGGAGCAGTTTATAGATTTAAGCAGACTCTTGAAACAAAAGACCACGAAAATGCCTCAACCTCTATTACAACCGATACCACTGCAACCGACAAATGTTTTCCGTCTACCCAACGTACCTAATCAATTCGGAAGGACTGTCCAATGGCCTGATCAACAGGGTCATCCAAACCGTGTACAACCGACTGAGCCAACCGGACGACAAAGGCCACAGCTTTTTAATCCTGATGCCGAGTGGTATGATACAAGTGCATCCAACAGCGTACGTGAGCCTTCTTCCAACAAACTTGTTCAACGTCCTCCACAGTTACCTTCAAAAAATTTACAAAACAATCCCATCCATGTAATCACTGATCCATTTGAAATGTTTGAATTTCGTCCAAATCACGATGACTCAGCTGCAATCGACACAAATACCCAAAGAACTAACAATGATCATAACATCCACAATCAATGGATTTGGCATTTAGAAAACATATCAACTGCTCCAATAACAGATATTTGGACAACAACAACCCAACGATCATCGATCGTTCCAATTATAGCAACACAACAATCACCGGTACTTACAACAGGTTCACCGATTTTAGATGATTGGATGTTGGATGCGTTAAAGAATTTTACAGCAAAACAAACAACTACTCCAGTGCCTGTTTCGATTACTGTAACTCCCGTGTAAGGTGGTGGTTAGTTATAAAAAAAAAGCCGAATTCGAGATATTTTGAACAGACAGGGATCCGGAAATATTGAAACACCGGCTGAAATCTGGTAGAATTTAAGAGAGACCATTTCAATTTTAAACAAAATTTAAACAACAAATAAATATTTGTAATTTATTCTTAACTTATGCCTGCTTTTGTCTGAATGCCGTTAGAAGCTTTCTGAGTTTTAGCTTTAATTAGAATTGATACCAATGACCACTTACTCAGCTTCAGCTATTCAAAATTTTCTTTACTTTTCTAGAATACTACAAGTAGCAGCGAGTAGATATTTTTGAAAAAGTATTGGACCGAGCATCCACTCTTGGGGAACTCATCTTTTTTTTTTTTTTTCACTTCGCAGTTTCGTGTTCTGCGATTTTGTAACCGATAACGTAACTGAATATCTGCTTTATCTAGTTCGTCATCTCTGATTGAAATAAGCATTGGTGTCATTGATGACAAATCAAACATCACCAGGACACTCAGGGTTTTTTTTTTTTTTTTTGAGTTCATAGAGCCCGATCATATGTATATTTAAAATTTTTCCTAACTTTGGTTTTTCCACTGCCGTTGACTCATTGGTTTGATTCCAATGCTACCATGCTATCCGTATCCGCTAAGGGATACCAGAATCTAAGGCCTTCGTAAAAACCAACAAAAATCCAGCTTCCTCTTGAGTAGAGATATCATCCATAGAGAAAGCATTACTCACAACCCTCTGAAAGTATTTTATTGAAGTAGTTCTTATGATCACTTAGACTTGAATTGTATCGCAAATTGGCTTATGGCCTTGACCTACTTGTATTGTACTTATTGAGATATTACTCACACTATACATTTTTGCCTTGAGGGGTTCGATGTCTGTTCAAAGTAATGTGAACCAATTCAGCGATACTGAACATGTACGTATGATGGATACGAGTACTTCCTAAAATTTGAGGACGTGATATGCTGGAGTTTGTTGAGACTTTGAGTTACATAAGTTGATTGTCATGTTTTTCGAAGACTCATTGTTATTTCTTCTTACCACTTGTTAGTATTTGGGTAATCTAAAAGCATTTATGAAAGCGGTTCTATTTTATAAATTTATAAATATATGAATCACGTAGGTGAGACGCTACATAGTTGCCACCGTGGAACTTTTGTAGATTCTTTTGGGGGGTGTGTGTTAATGGTTTCTTGGCTACCTGAGTGGGATGGTTGATTCATTGGCTACTTCGCAAAAGTCAGAATAAAAACCTAAGTGTTACACAGAGGGCTATTACTGTATAAAGATGTCTAAACGAGGGCTGTTAAGAGTGCAAAACAATTGCGTATTCTTTCCTATCATGCACTAGACATAATGTCAAGGATTTTCACTAGTATCATATTAGAACTGAGATAGCTTATTTATTTGTTTATAACTTAAGAAGTCAACATCCTGTCGTCAAGTTACTGCTATCATTTATTTATTTATTTTTATATTTATTGAAATTACAACGAAAAATTTTTTTACAAAATTACTTAGCCTATATGGTTTGGCCTTTTATAAGCCGTCTACCAGATTGACATTAAAAAAAATCAAAAGAATTTGGTGCTACTTATGCCTCTTACGTACATATGGTACATACAATTTCCTTCGATTATGTAGTTCTTGAAGCGCAATGCTTTCACTGCGTAGTTATAGAGTAGGTTCCAAACTCTGCCACAATTCAAGATATGGATTGCTTCCTCTTTCCCAAGTGCTTGAGCACCGAAGAAGTTTCTGCGGAATTCTATGAGTATGAGTATGAGATTGAAGATTGAACAACTCGCATAAAATTGGAAGATTAGAACGGTGCGGTATAAAATTAAGATTTAAAAGTTAGCCTCTTAGTTTGAGGATGGCACTTATTTTATCCACCCGGTAGCTGTTCAAAAAATAAGTGCTTTCCTGCAGACTTGCTGTAACTAGTTTTCCGAAATAGCATGTTTACATTTTGTTTAAGAGATTCCTGCTGCTCGCTTGGTGTGAAAATAAAGTTAGAACCGCTTTCCGCTCCTAGTATTTTCCACTCTTGAACAGATTTCACCTTATACGTTACCATATGCGCCAGTACCAACCTCGGAATTCTTTCTTGGCTCATGGCATTAACTTTAAGAACATAATCCAAGTGCATTTTAAGAGTATTCAGGAACAGAGGTGCCACTCCAGTCTCCAAGTGCAATAGGAGTTTAAAAATCCGTCTTAGAAAATAACGGAGAAACTTTAAAATGACTTCTAAAGCGCGGTAACCCTAAACTTGCGTTGCATACAGTAGGATGGAAGAGGCTGTAGAACAAGTATTTGTGTTTGTTCTTGATGCAGCATAGATCGTCCTTTTAGCTTCTGCAAGCTTAACTTTTATGTGCTTGTTCATGTTTAGATTCGGCGTACTTAACACTCTAAAATACGTATACTGCTTAACTATGTCAATCTGGTTGTCTCGAAACCTTCATTTCTCATTTCGAGCGTACCTTCTTTCACCATCTCTAAAGACCATTATATTTGATTTATCTAGATTAACGGTTAAATTCCACGTTTTGCAGTAGGTATCTATCCTGTTCATCATTAACTGCATAGTATCTATTCTATCGGCGAGAAAAACGGTATCATCTGCAAACATCAGCGTCGGAAAATTGGTTCCACAGAGATCTATTCCACCCCTAATTTCATTCGTTATATTATTTATGTACAGGGTAAACAGCTGCCAAGCACACAACCTTGTTTGAAACCCATTGAGATTTCAAAGTCCTCCGATAGATGGGCACCATCCCAGACACATGACTTATTATTGCAAAACGTAGCTCTTAAAAAATTTACGACTTGTGGCGAGATTCTGTACCCATATAACTTACAGAAAAGCATTTCTCGCGGGATAGAGTCAAAAGCCGCACGAAAATACACGAAGAAAGCGTATAATAAGTTTGGTATGTGTTTTGTAACCAAGACATCCATGGGAAGATTTCTTACTAAGAGAATCCAGGACTCAGCATGGAAAGAGAGGAATGTAAAGCTCTTCTTTTCCGTATTCTTTGATTAATATTGTAAATTGCTGAAATACGTTTTAGATAAGAGACGTGAATATGTACTACCAGCTGTTGTTTGCGGCTTTGTGGTTTCCCTTTCTGGAGGCAAAAGAACCAGACTACAAGGGGAGCTCAGTTTAAAGCATAGGCCTGACAAATGTCTGGAATAAACCGGGCATTGTCAGTATATTTCATTGGGACCTAAGGAGCAATTATTTTATCCTAAACTCGAACGATTATTCACTTCGAGTAAATGAGGTGATTAACGACTTTTTTTATAAATCATTTATGCATTGTGTTCCCTATAATGTGTCGAGGAGTTTAAAGGAGGATTCTTTGACGTATTTTGAAAAAAAAATCATATGGGTGCTAGGCGGTGTCACGTATGGTATACATATCCTCAGTGATACTGAAGTTTTCAGGAGCAAAGTCTTACGTTGGCTTGTATCTTATGTATCTTCGAAATTTATTATAGTTTTTTGAACACTTTGTCAAAGTATTGGCCGTCGTTAGCTATTTTTTCTCATCTTACTTACAATTGATGATTTCCGCGTCAATACCATTTCTCGTATTTTAAGGCACTTCTTCGGAAGAATGAAAGTATTGTTTCGAAAGTCAGAGCTGCATCGATCGAAACAAGTAGTAATCAGAAGGGGTCAAGTCTGGTGAATACGGCAAGTGCGATAGAACTTCCCAATTAATATTTGCCAAATAGTTTTCTACTTGGCTTGCAACATGTGGACGAGCATTGTTATGATTGTTGTTGCTTCAATGCTCGATTCAATTTTATCAGTTGTTGACGGTTATCGTTTCGGTGTTTGAGTCTAAGCCAAAATTACCACCTTTGAAACGAAAAAACCAACGTTGACAAGGCTTTTGAGTTGGAGCATGTTCAACATCAACTTCCATTAACAATCGATGAATTCGAAAATGGTCCTTGTATAGCACAAAATTCGACATTTTCTAGACGACAAAAAAAGATTGTTTTTTGTAAATAAAGGGTGACAAGATAAGAACAAAACGAAAAGAATGTAAACAATTTAACGACGGTTTGAGATATAAAATTGATTCCGACTTTATTTTGGAGCAACGTTCATGCCATTATGTCTGAAATAGCACATCATCCAAATGGTCGCCTTGACTTCGCTTCAGGTCAGTCAGTCCAATTTTTTATGACTCGGTCCAATATGTGCGGCGTTATTTCGGCAATAGCGTGTCGTGTCGAATGTTGAGCAGGACCTTCTCCAAAACCCCAAAAAATAATCGAGGGATGTCAAATCACGCCGCGGCCAATTGATGAACGCTCGCCGTTGTTGACGTAGCCGCTGAGCCGAAACTAGGCCTCGTCCGAGAAGATGGTTTTTTGGCTGAAATCCGGATCTCCGGTCAACATTTCCAGCGTCAAATTAGCGAACTCACGGTGTTGTCTATAGTCATCGGCAAGCTTAAAACGATTCATGATGAAATAACAAACCTTACTGAATATTTTGACAGCTGAATGGCATTATGATTTTGACAGCTGCTGAGGCATTATAATAAAACACCCGTTATAATCACAACCAATGACATACTACAGGGTGACTGACTCGAACTGCAACTTTGTAAAATGCTATAATTTTTTTATTTTTTAATAAATTTTATTGTGCCAAAGCAAAAGATGTTGGAAAATACATCAATTTTCAAATTGTATCAGTAGTTTTCAATATGTCCACCTTTGGCGCGATTAATGGCCTTGAGACGGGCGAAGAAAGCATCGCACGCTGCACGCAAGTGGCTCTGCGGTATTTTGGGCAATTCCCGGCGAAGTGCTTGTTTGAGGTGGTCCAAACTTTGGTACTTTTTAGTGCCAACCTTCGCCTTCAAAACATCTTAGACAGAGAAATCCAACGGATTTGCATCCGGAGAATTTGCAATCCATTGTGTCGAAGAAATGAAGTGTTGAACATTGTTTTTTAACCAATCTTGGTTGACGCGCGCTTTTTTGAGATGACGCCGAGTCTTGTTGAAATGTCCACGGCCTCCGATTGAAATGATTGTTTGCCCAAGGCTTCAATACTGCCTCTAAGACAGTTTCACGGTGTACGATCGCATTTATTTTGACGCCACGATCCAAAAATACGTGCGGAGAGCGACCATCAACGGTTATTGCGGGTCAAACCATCACCGTCGGTGCTGCCTGCTATCTGGTGGCCGTCTGAAAGTGTACATTTTCGAAGGACCTCTCTGGGAAGTAAACTTGGTCATTTTGTTTGTTGACATATTGCTCTATTACAAATAGCGACTTATCGGAAAAAACCAAATTCGGCAACTCACCACTTTCGTGCAAGCGTAGCAACTCCTTCGCTTTTTGGACTCTAACTTTTTCTGTTGCGGTGTAATATCGAGTGTTTTTGAACTTCAGCCTGAGCCCAACCTCATTTTTCAGTATGTGTTGCATCCGTTCCAACGATATGTTGAGCTCACGAACCATTTTTTTTGCAACGCTGCCAGTATCACGGTAACGAGCTATGGCTCGAGACACAAATGATTTATTCACGTTGAGGTGCTGAAGGGCTCTAACGACAGCTACTTGTGGTTTTCCAGCCAAATATAAAGCCATCACACTATCACGTTTGAATTCCATCGCAGATAAAAATTATTTAAAAGGCTTCTAAATAGTAAAATTATCTATCATGTGTCAAAACTTGAGCTCAATGTCGTGAACGGTTTGGAAATTATAGCAGTCTGAAGTTGGTTGCAGTTCGAGTCAGTCAGGGTGTAGATTTTATTGACAGATGTTTACCTTCCTAAATATAGGGTTTTCTAATAAAGACTTGACAATTTTTTTTTAAATAAAAGGCAAACCATTTTGGATATTTCAAAAACTTTATTTTTGGCTTTAAGTACAATCAACTCGGCTTCGTTCATATGGCCACCGCGGGCACGTTTGCAGCGGTCAATTCGTTGGACCCAATTTTCAACGACTAGGTCACACATTTCGGCCGAAACGGTCACTATTTCGCATTCAATGTTGGCTCTGAGCTCTTCCAACGTCGTCGGCGTGTTGGCATAAACCAATGACTTAACGTAGCCCCATAGAAAATAGTCAAGCGGCGTTAAATCGCACGAACGAGGTATGCCAATCGAATGGCCCATGTCTTGAGATAACACGCTCACCATACTTACTCTTCAATAAATCGATTGTAGCGTGTGCTGTGTGGCTTGTGGCACCATCCTGTTGAAACCACATGTCGTCCAAGTCCATATCTTCCAATTCGGGCCAAAAATAATCGGTGATCATGGCGCGATAACGCTGACCATTCACAGTAACGTGACGATCGTTATCGTCGACGAAAAAATATGGCCCAATAACGCCGCCGGCATGCAAACCGCATCAAACAATTTTGCTTATTGACGAACCCATTGAGCCAAAAATGAGCTTCGTCACTGAAGATGATTTTGAGATGAAATTCAAAATCTTGGCGCATCTTCTCCAGAACCCAATCGGAGAACGTACGTCGCTTCAAATTTTCCATCGGCTTCAATTCTTGAGTCAGCTTGATCTTGTATGGGTGTAAGCCAAGATCCCTACGCAAAATACGCCATAATGTGGTCTGAGCGATGCCTAATTCTTGAGAACGCCGTGAAATTGACTGATTTGGATCGTTTGCTACTTACGTCTGAGCGGCAGCGATGATTTCTACACTTCGACCAACCCGTTATCTCACTGATACGGCAACATCACACAACGAATATGTAGACTCAAATTTTTGCACGAAACTTGTTATTGCCTGTCTACTAGGGCGAGAATTAGGCCCAATAATTAATGTGTCAAAAGTTATTTGATTTTGTTATAAATTTTTTTTTTGGAAAAACATCTCAATAGCCCTCAGTTTTTGCAATTTTGAGACATGTTACTTGTATTTACAAACAAAAAGAAGTTAAGTTATTTCATCTCCGGTCAGTAGTTTTCATGTTACGACTCAACTTGTTGAAACAGGTCATTTGCATCATATCAGTTGTTTAAGGTGCAAACGTCTTTGAAGGTTTCTGAAAATGTCAATTCTTTCCAGTTCTTCTCAGACTTTCGCAGTTAAAATCTGCGATTATCTACTTGACAATCCAGGTCAAGCCCGGAGACTTTGGAGGTCATCGAATGGATCCATCCCGCCCTATCTAAGAGTTTTCCTACACGCGATCTAACGACTCTCTAACTGCATGGCCATAGTATGGGGGGCGCCATTATGTTCAACTAATAGCTCTGGTAATTTGTTTTGCAAAAATTCCAGATAGAGATTAAAATTAATTCTTGAAGGAAACCGAGCAGTTCCGAGCAGTTTGTTACTCAATATGCCTGCCCCCACATTGACATTGAACTTCATGGAATGGGGGTTGCTTTCTGTCCATTTTTGTATGTAAATTGTGGAAATTAGTGATTCCATCCCTGACGAATTTGGATTCATCTATCTATGATAATTGTCTTTCCAGAATGTTATGACAGAATTTCTAAGTCTTTGGATTCTACCTCCTGTTCTAGTATATAATGAAATGCACGCATGCCTTCTGAATATAGAATTCTTCGAACATAAGTCCTGCTTAGATGCCTCATGCTGGTATTTGGATGGTTTCCTACGTAATAGTAAACGTTTTTGTTGCTGTGAACGTCTTCTACTTAAGCAGAATGTGAAACCTTCAAATATTTCCGCGTTGTTTCTGTCTCTCTCAACCTGGAAAATGTTCTAATATATGTCCCACCATTTGAGGCAGTTTAATGAGGGTATCCTCGCAGATATTCCAATCTCGCTCCATGTCCCTTATCTATGCAGAAACCTTAGACATAAACCATGTCTGCGTAATCTTGAGTAAATAAGTCTATCATCGGGTGTATGATGAATGAAACGTCCATATCTCGATTAAAGATTACTGACGGGTTATGCAAATACAATAATTTTTCTAATTTTTCTAAAATTATTTCACAACAGATCCGCTTATTTTGTTTTAGAGAAAGGCTCTGTAATTTTTTTTTTTTTTTTGATCGGAAAAATGGGCGCTACCTACCTAAAATTAAGTTCTCTCTGGAATTTCTTCAGATATCATATTTGTTTGCAACTTAACATATTAGAGACACCAGAGGAAGTTGATAGTTCTGCAGGGTAATTCTTCAGTCGCTGTCCAAAGGAGGTGTTATTATTACATCAAAATAAATGTCTAAATCTTGAGGTAATTCAGTAGCAGTAACTGCAGAGAAATCATCCGAAACCGATATCGAACTCACACTTAACATCTGAATGGTTATAATCTTCTCCGATACCAGCCAGCGTCATCTATTGTATTAAATTTATATTGAATATAAATTACATCAACTCAATGACGAATTTACACCCGGTCCAGATGGCCTCCCTGCCATATTTCTTAAAAAATGTTCTTCGTCTCTTTCACTTGCCCTTTCTGATCTCTTTCGTCTATCCCTTTCACAAGGAGAATTTCCTCAGGTTTGGAAAACCTCCTTTATAACCCCGATCCACAAAAAGGGATCAAAGAACGAAATAACAAACTATCGTCCAATCGCTAAACTCTCCCATATTCCCAAACTCCTCGAAAGTATTTTGTATGAAGCTCTAAGTTTCCAATGCAAATCACTTATTTCCCCTAGACAACATGGCTTCCTAAAGGGTAGGTCAACCACCACAAATCTTGTTGAATTCGTATCCTTTGCCATCTCTGCCCTAGAGAACGGCAACGAAGTCGATGTAGTTGCAACCGATTTTAGCAAAGCCTTCGATAAAATCTCTCATCGATTAATACTCTTCAAATTGTCTGCCCTCGGCTTTGAACCCATACTGTTAAAATGGATATCTTCTTACCTCGAAAACCATTTTTACAGTGTTCGTTTTAGGTCAGCCCACTCCACTCCATTTTTGGCCACCTCTGGAGTTCCTCAAGGTAGCCATCTCGGCCCCCTTCTCTTTATATTAACCATAAATGATCTCGATAGGATCATCAAATACTCGTCCGTCTCCCTTTACGCCGACGATACCAAATTTTTCAAAACCATTTCCTCTCCCCATGACTCCTTCCTTCTTCAACAAGACCTTGATAGTTTTTCAATCTGGTGCCTCAAAAATTGTTTGGAACTTAATATCACCAAATGCCAATCCATCACCTTTTCACATAAGCGGCTCAAATATCCTCCACGATTCTACCTTCTCCACAACCAACCGATCTCCTCCATAGAATCCCTACGCAAAATACGCCATAATGTGGTCTGAGCGATGCCTAATTCTTGAGAACGCCGTGAAATTGACTGATTTGGATCGTTTGCTACTTACGTCTGAGCGGCAGCGATGATTTCTACACTTCGACCAACCCGTTATCTCACTGATACGGCAACATCACACAACGAATATGTAGACTCAAATTTTTGCACGAAACTTGTTATTGCCTGTCTACTAGGGCGAGAATTAGGCCCAATAATTAATGTGTCAAAAGTTATTTGATTTTGTTATAAATTTTTTTTTTGGAAAAACATCTCAATAGCCCTCAGTTTTTGCAATTTTGAGACATGTTACTTGTATTTACAAACAAAAAGAAGTTAAGTTATTTCATCTCCGGTCAGTAGTTTTCATGTTACGACTCAACTTGTTGAAACAGGTCATTTGCATCATATCAGTTGTTTAAGGTGCAAACGTCTTTGAAGGTTTCTGAAAATGTCAATTCTTTCCAGTTCTTCTCAGACTTTCGCAGTTAAAATCTGCGATTATCTACTTGACAATCCAGGTCAAGCCCGGAGACTTTGGAGGTCATCGAATGGATCCATCCCGCCCTATCTAAGAGTTTTCCTACACGCGATCTAACGACTCTCTAACTGCATGGCCATAGTATGGGGGGCGCCATTATGTTCAACTAATAGCTCTGGTAATTTGTTTTGCAAAAATTCCAGATAGAGATTAAAATTAATTCTTGAAGGAAACCGAGCAGTTCCGAGCAGTTTGTTACTCAATATGCCTGCCCCCACATTGACATTGAACTTCATGGAATGGGGGTTGCTTTCTGTCCATTTTTGTATGTAAATTGTGGAAATTAGTGATTCCATCCCTGACGAATTTGGATTCATCTATCTATGATAATTGTCTTTCCAGAATGTTATGACAGAATTTCTAAGTCTTTGGATTCTACCTCCTGTTCTAGTATATAATGAAATGCACGCATGCCTTCTGAATATAGAATTCTTCGAACATAAGTCCTGCTTAGATGCCTCATGCTGGTATTTGGATGGTTTCCTACGTAATAGTAAACGTTTTTGTTGCTGTGAACGTCTTCTACTTAAGCAGAATGTGAAACCTTCAAATATTTCCGCGTTGTTTCTGTCTCTCTCAACCTGGAAAATGTTCTAATATATGTCCCACCATTTGAGGCAGTTTAATGAGGGTATCCTCGCAGATATTCCAATCTCGCTCCATGTCCCTTATCTATGCAGAAACCTTAGACATAAACCATGTCTGCGTAATCTTGAGTAAATAAGTCTATCATCGGGTGTATGATGAATGAAACGTCCATATCTCGATTAAAGATTACTGACGGGTTATGCAAATACAATAATTTTTCTAATTTTTCTAAAATTATTTCACAACAGATCCGCTTATTTTGTTTTAGAGAAAGGCTCTGTAATTTTTTTTTTTTTTTTGATCGGAAAAATGGGCGCTACCTACCTAAAATTAAGTTCTCTCTGGAATTTCTTCAGATATCATATTTGTTTGCAACTTAACATATTAGAGACACCAGAGGAAGTTGATAGTTCTGCAGGGTAATTCTTCAGTCGCTGTCCAAAGGAGGTGTTATTATTACATCAAAATAAATGTCTAAATCTTGAGGTAATTCAGTAGCAGTAACTGCAGAGAAATCATCCGAAACCGATATCGAACTCACACTTAACATCTGAATGGTTATAATCTTCTCCGATACCAGCCAGCGTCATCTATTGTATTAAATTTATATTGAATATAAATTACATCAACTCAATGACGAATTTACACCCGGTCCAGATGGCCTCCCTGCCATATTTCTTAAAAAATGTTCTTCGTCTCTTTCACTTGCCCTTTCTGATCTCTTTCGTCTATCCCTTTCACAAGGAGAATTTCCTCAGGTTTGGAAAACCTCCTTTATAACCCCGATCCACAAAAAGGGATCAAAGAACGAAATAACAAACTATCGTCCAATCGCTAAACTCTCCCATATTCCCAAACTCCTCGAAAGTATTTTGTATGAAGCTCTAAGTTTCCAATGCAAATCACTTATTTCCCCTAGACAACATGGCTTCCTAAAGGGTAGGTCAACCACCACAAATCTTGTTGAATTCGTATCCTTTGCCATCTCTGCCCTAGAGAACGGCAACGAAGTCGATGTAGTTGCAACCGATTTTAGCAAAGCCTTCGATAAAATCTCTCATCGATTAATACTCTTCAAATTGTCTGCCCTCGGCTTTGAACCCATACTGTTAAAATGGATATCTTCTTACCTCGAAAACCATTTTTACAGTGTTCGTTTTAGGTCAGCCCACTCCACTCCATTTTTGGCCACCTCTGGAGTTCCTCAAGGTAGCCATCTCGGCCCCCTTCTCTTTATATTAACCATAAATGATCTCGATAGGATCATCAAATACTCGTCCGTCTCCCTTTACGCCGACGATACCAAATTTTTCAAAACCATTTCCTCTCCCCATGACTCCTTCCTTCTTCAACAAGACCTTGATAGTTTTTCAATCTGGTGCCTCAAAAATTGTTTGGAACTTAATATCACCAAATGCCAATCCATCACCTTTTCACATAAGCGGCTCAAATATCCTCCACGATTCTACCTTCTCCACAACCAACCGATCTCCTCCATAGAATCTCTTCGCGACCTCGGCATTTTGTGTGATAGGAAGCTCAATTTCCGTTTGCATATGGGTGGGATAATCCTTAAAGGCAACTCTGCACTAGGTTTTGTTAAACGATGGTCCAAAGAATTCACCAACCCATACGTGACCAGGTCCCTCTATATTACCCTTGTTCGTCCCCTTCTACAGTACGCTAGTTAAGTATGGTCCCCATATCATCGCGTTCATATCTCGGGAATCGAAAGCATCCAGCTCCGTTTTCTTCGATTTGCTCTTCGAGCTTTGCCCTGGGATGATTCTTTTACTCTGCCCCCCTATCAAAACCGTCTCAACCTTATTAACCTAAACACCCTTGAGGAACGCAGAGATGCAGCCGACTTTCTCTTCATTCATCGACTTCTTTCAGGTCAGGTTGAATGCACGTCCCTTTCCAATTCTATTTTCCTCAACACTAACCCTCGTAATCTACGTACCCCTCGTCTCTTCTATCTCCCAACCCACCACACCACCTATGGCGCGAACGAACCAATCTCCCGCATGCTACGAAAAATTAATTCAAACCCTAGCGTCTTTGACTTCCACTGCAACACTTCCTACCTCAAATCGGTTCTCCTTCACCACAACAACCAACCTTAGTTTTAAGTATTAGTTTAAGTTTAATTTTAAGTTATAGCTTGTATTAAGCCGAATAAATGGGGGCTTTCGCCCTCACCAAAATTATATTAAATTAAATTAAATTAAAGAATTTTTCATCGGTTCTGTATATCCGGTCTGGTCTTTAAGATATTTTTAAATTTTGGTAAAAAAACTTGAATTTGAAAAGCAATTAAACTAATAAACCAAAACAATCAAAGCCACACGGCAAAATAACCAGAAGTATAGTGTCAACATTTCACACACCAGTGTCTGCACGGTGGTTCTCTCCAGGAACAAACACAAACGAAATAAACAAAATTAATGACAAAAAGTTTTTTAAATTATAGCAGAATATCAAAAAAAAAAAAAAAAAAATGTTTAAAAGTTATAAAAATATGTAAAAAGTAATTATAGAGTTGAAGTTTCCCTCATCAATCAGCTGACTATATTTATTAGATTGTCGTTGTCATATGCTGCTATCTTGTGAGAGAAAGTAAACTACCACGTCATTACACTTTTGTCCCAAAGGAGGGACACAATGCAGTTAGAAAAAAAAAATACTTACCCTTTATCATAGTTTGTTTTTTGTTATCAATAAACGGTTTGGGGCACTAGTGACCCGTGGTAAAACTTAGAGATATAGTAGTGTGCGTGAAGGATGTCAGGAGGAAACTCTCTGTTTGTGATGCGTCTCCCAATATGTAGTCGTCTAGTTTCCTAAATTCGAAAAATTTAAGGTAAAGAGACAATTTTTGAGCTTTCACTTCCAATTATATTTTATCCTTTTTTATTTGTACAGTGCCTTAAGCTTCTTATCTGCCTTTATACGAGTATACAGGGTTTTTTAATTTATATTATAGTGTTGGCATAGACCTAAGTCTTTTATCTAAAAAAATTTAATCTGCAAGTGTTAAATGACACGATGAGTGTAGCAAATAAGCTGATTGTGGCATATATTGTGTGACACCATCTTGTTGAAACCACATATCCTTCAAGCCTTCCAGTTCAAATTTATCACAAAAAATTCATTAAAATGGAGCAACGGCGATCTCCATTGGCTAGAATCCCGCTCTAGCATTAAACATACATCAAAAGTCGGCTGTTGAAACATCTTTTGCTGTTTGCTTAACCAAATGCGGCAGTTCTACTTATACCATAAACAAGGCCATTGAACAAAAAAGTGGCCTCGTCATTGAAAATGATTTTCCAGAGGATCTAGTTCCAACTTCATTTGGGTTTAGCTCTTAGATCAATATGATCTTACTAGCATACAGGTGTATAGCTAGGCCTTTTCGCAAGATATGCCACGGGGACATTCGAGAGATGTTCAAATCTTGAGAATGGTGCGGAATCGATTGATTGAAGACTTAATATACCGGCTTCTGTACAACCGCAATACTACTTAATTGTCCGCTTATCGGGACGAATGTAATTACCGATACGATGTACCGTATTTTGATATTTGTTGACGTGGTTAAAGCATATATTTTCCATGGTTAAGTGACGGACAATCTGGAATACATATTTGACATTTGTCAAAGATGGTATGCGTGAGTTCAGATAATCCTTTTTGGGCAATCGGAGAGCATCTAATGAATAACCTTTCACATTTCTTGCTTATCACCATCGTTGAATCGTTAACGTAACTTTAATCAGGTGAAGCATAGTCAAGTTTCCACCTTGCAAGCTGTATCAAGTGACTATTGTCTGTACTCATGTCTATCGTTTCATCTTCCTTTAACAGTGCGGCTTAAAACTCTAGTTGTTCTCTCTTTTAAATCTATATGTTGACTTTCTTCTATACATTACAACATACGGATTTTCTTATATTAGATGTAGGCGATGCATTGTCTTCTTATATGACAGTGTTCTATGACTTGTGTCGCTTGCCATGCAATTCATCTTACTTCTACTGGAAAACACACGGGTATCTAAGCAAGATTTCCCTTGAAACCAAGAGTCCATGGAGAAAGCGGTCTCATATTTAGTTTAGACGTCCTTAGCAGACAAGAATTTATTATTTCAAAAAGTTTTTATTTTTTAAATTTTGTTGGTGTTGGTTATTTTAAAACGAAAACCCTTACTACTTTTTCCGTATCACTTATACAATATTTTCAATTTTTAGTTAATGTAGTATCATCTGCAGTCTTGCCTTACTTTATCATTTGGTGTCTTTGAGACTTTGCACACAACGTTCTTTGAGTTATTTCGTTTGATATTCATTTTTCCATTGTAGGACAAAGTATCCAGATATCGATATTCGTATTAGGTAAGTCGAAAGTGAAATTAGAAATTTGCATGCGCCTCTTACAATTCCTATTATATTTTGTAAGACGAATACAGTAGTTTTTGGTGATTAATGTCAATATTCGAAAATCCACTTTTTTCTATCTATCCTGCACGTAGATACAAGTAGTTGCCACATTAAAAACTTTGAATGTTGTATCTAATGTTTTGTACCAAATAATGATTTGTTTCTTTTTTAGGTGTTGCTAGAGTAGAAGATAGAGTTGCGCCTCAACTAACAAGTCCTTTCATCCATCTCGACGGTAAATTGGATTCCTTTAGTTAGGCACACCGAGCCGATTGTAATTTCCTCTCCATTCGCCGTCTGCACAGACGGTCGAAATACAAAATTTTAAGCAATATACGGCAGCCTTATCTGTTCATATTTCTGGGCAATATAGTAAATAGAGCAAGACTTGGAATGACAAGGGCCTTATATTAAGTCGCTTCACTAGTTTGAGGGAGTTAGGTTAGCTTATTCCTAACCAACAGCGATTGGGCATGAGTTGTTTTATCATATATCGGCACTGGTTTCTTTGTCAGTATCGATTGGAGAGCTTACCTCGAAGTATCGTTTGTATATCAGTCTGTAGTGACATACTATGTTGACCACTAGATCCGTCACGAAAGCGTAACCGACACTATTCTGGGTTCGGGGTACGGAAATTACCGAAGGGACCTACTTCTGGTCTTAGCGTGTGAGATTTGCACACGTTTTTTTAAGAATCCCTTAGTCCTGTTTTAATATCAAAGGTGTCCTTGAGGACATTCTCCACCGTCACGTAAAACATGAAATTGATTTTTTATTTTTTATTTTTACATTAACTCATCAAAAATATGAATACTCTTAAAACTAGGACCAAACGGCTCACATGAGTTCAGTTGCCCGTAAAAAAATATTTGTCTTAATGGACCCAGTCGGTAGTTATATAGTGTGATTCATCGTAAAGTTTGATTTATAATATTAAATTAAATACATAAATATGAAAGCGAATTTAAAATTTTTATTATTGGTTAAGAGAACAATTTATGGCATTTATTCCTTAAAAATGATATTTTGTAAATGTTGGCCACGACTACGTTTGAGATGGTCCAGTCGGAAGGTCTAATTTTCTGCGACTCGTTCGAGCATAGCGACTGGTATCCATCGGATTACACGAATAATGTTGGCTTTCAAAGCATCAATTGTAGCTGGCTCAATCCTGAAAGCTCAAGGCTTTACATATCCCTAGAGAAAATAGCCCAAAGGTGTGATATCGCACAATTTAGGCGGCCAATTTGCCGTAGCAAAACGTGAAATTAAGTGCTCACCAAAATGATTTCTGAACAAGTCCATTGTATCACGCGCTGTATGGCTGTTAGCGTCGTCTTGCTGAAACAGGAGCTCACTGAGCCCATGTGCTTGAATTTCAGGAAGCACATAGTCCGCTAAAATTACGCAATAATGGTTACGATTGACGGTAACTTTCTGACTTGCCTCATTTTTGAAGAAATATGGACCAATGATTCCGCCAGCCTATAAACCACACCATACCATTGTTTTTAATGGATGCAATGGTAGCTCTTTGTACTCTTCGGGTTGCTCATCAGCCCAAATACGGTTTATTAACGTATCTATTGAGCCAGAAATGGGCTTTATCATTGAACAAAATTTCACGATAAAACATCGGATTTACATTGAGTTTTTCCAAAGCTCATTCACTGAAAATATGACGCAAATTCAAGTTGCCTGGCTTCATTTCTTGCACAAGTTGAATTTTGTACGCTTTTAGGCCGAGATCCTCACGTAAAATACGTCAAACCAAGCTGCTGAGAACGACGACGAATCGATTCGGTAGGATCTTCGGGTACACTCTCAGCTACAGCTGCTATAGTCTCTTCACTACGTGCTGGATGTGGTCTAACCGGTCGAGTATTATCCATTTATGTAAACTGGGACTCAAATTTGCGAACGGTATTGGTAATAGTGGTTTCAGTAGGTCGATTATGCGCACCTTAAATTCCTCGAATCGCACGAAAAACATTTCTCACAAAACGCTGATTTTCGCAATACAGCTGAACAATTTGGAGACGCTGTTGTGGTGTGAGTCTTTCCATGATAATTTGCCAAACGATACTAAACAAAAATAATAAAGCAGTTTGAGAGTTACCCTTCAATCTGTCAAAAAGGGCCTATTGAAAATCAAACCTCACGATGAATCACCCTATACATCCGACTGAGAAGATAATATGGTAGACCACCCTTTACGTTACGGTCACCCACTGGAATTGCATCATATACAGAGTAACCAGATTAGAACGAGATATAAATTGATTTTGTTTTTATTTGTGGAATAGCACATCATTCAAATGGCTGCATAGGCTTCGCTGGGAATCCTTCAAGTGCTCGGTCCAATTTTTGGTGACTCTGTCCAATTTGTGTGGGGTTATTTCAGCAAAAACGTGTCAAATGTTGGCCTAGAGATCGTCCAAACTGGTTGACTTGTAAGCGCAGACTGAGGATTTGGCGGAGCCGCAGAGAAAATCATTGAGTGGTGTCAAATCGCATGATCACGGCAGCCAATTGATGGACGCTCTCCGTGAGAAGAAGACTCAGTCACTTGTATAGCATATAGTGCTGTCTAGTCTTATTGTGTTGTTGGAATCACTACAGAAAGCCGGTTAATGATACCGCCATGCCAGAAACCGCTTCAAACAGTCAATCATTGTGGATTGATACTTGACCAAACACATGTAGATTGTTTTCGCTCCAATAATGCCAATTTTGTTTGTTTACATAGCAGCTGAGCCAAAAATTGGCCTAGTCTGAGAAGATGATTTTTTGACCAAAATCCGGATCTACGGCCAACATTTTCAGCGCTTAATTAGAAAACACACGGCGTTGTCTTCTGTCGTCCGGCTTCAATTCTTGCGTTAACACAATTCTATATGGATGTAGGTTCAAATCCAAACCCTCTGGCGATGCCCAATTAAGCTGATCGGCCCCGAATCGATATTTCTGGGTCTTATTCGATACTGGGTGCTACGGCGGCTATGTTTTCTTCATGTCCCACCAATCTCGGTCTGGTTGGTAGCTTAAAATCCCAGAGAGTGTACTCACTCAAACTTTTCCACGTTGCGACGAATTGCCTGCACACTGAAGGCTAGATGACGACCTACCTCACAACGACGTTATCGGCAAGCGTATAACGATGCATGATGAAATGGAAAACTTTACTGAATATTTTGACAGCTGGATGTGATTGGTAACTTTGACAGCTGCTGAAACATAACAATTGGAAAATCGATCATTGCTACCTAGTTTAACTTATTTCCTATGATAAGTTGACATGCATTTGAGTTAAATCCGTTTCATTTGTGTTGCTTTTAAGACCATCTGACAACATCCTTCTTTTTTTTAAATTTATTTTGACTTTTCTTTTTTAATCACTTGGTTTTCATTTTTTTCAAAAAGGGTAACATACGAGTATATTGCAGTTTCATATATTTTTTTTTTATAAATCTCGAATTCGGCTATGAGTGTCTGTCAAAAAATTATCATAAGTTTATATTCTTGTGTATATCTGTGTATCTTTCTGTCGCTATGTCTTACTGCATGCTGACCTTTAAATGACATTAACATTCAGCCTTTGTTTGTAAATAACTTTTTTAACTAATAATTATGTGTCTTGGATATAAAATATTTCAATTACTTATTGCGATTTTTGTATTGATCTCTGAACTTATAGAACCCCAGTTCCAACGACGATTCAGACTGTGACAACTCGTAATCAAAAGGAAAGACCTTCCGAAACAGGTACTTAGATTTACGATATATCGGACTAATGTTTTATACTGATGGGGAATTATTTCATTTTAGCTTGTCGACGTTTTAGGGAGTTCAATCCGGCTTCTCTGACCTTTCACATTTTGGATGGACTTCCAGTGTTACCTGGGGAGTATCCGCATATGGGCGGTTTACTTTATGAAGTTGCTGGCGGTAGTTCTGTTGATAATCGTTGTGGTTCATCGTTGATATCTGAAAGATATGCGTTGACAGCAGCCCATTGTGTAAATGATCCATTGTCGCAACCGACTAAAATACGATTTGGGGTAGTTATTTGGAGTTCGCCAGATGACAGTATTCCACCGGTTGATGCCGATATTGAGGTAAGATTTGTTGAAAATTGCATTTTTCAGGCTATGCCAAAACAATGTTAGTTAGTCTGTCAAGTATTTTATTTGTCTGACCTATTGGGACAAATGCATTCAGCATTTCCTAAGGTTTAACTCTAATGGAGCTTGAACTTGAACTCGATTTTTGTTTATAAGTAGAATGTTTTGTGTTTTATGGCTGTAATATTGACAGTCAAGCTGGACTTATCTTGGTCAATCCTCTAACGATCTCTGATTCACTACAAAAAATAGCAAATAGCCTACTATTTTTACTGATTTTTCTTTAAGGCTTAGACCACAAAGAGGCAACCTACATGCATATATGAATGTATCGAAAATTTGAAAAGATTCTGTTCATAATTGACATCACTTATTGTGGAAGACTAAAATTTATTCAGTTGTTGTCTATGGGGATAATGTAGGAATTCCACAAATATTTTACCTTAATTGTGTACATATGCGCCTGGAATGACTGTAACGTCTCTCTTAAGCGTATGAAATCCCAATACGATCAAAAACTAAGGAAGCAAAATACTATAATGCCCCAAAGGTAGTGAAATGTTTCGGTCGTTCGGCAAAAATATAAAACAAACTCTGCCTCATCCTCTATCCCAACGCTCATTTGCAATGACCTTCCAGCTATAATCTGTTTGGCCAAGGCCAATTTGCTTACTGCATACTCGGCGGCCAGCTCAACACTTCCAGATTACGCATAGTACCCGCTTATAATTTCAATTTCGCACTCGTGCAGTTAAAGATCTTAATATACACACATTTCCTGTTCCTAATGGTATATCGCCCCTTATTCTGAAGAGGTGTTCTTCTACGCTGGTAAAACTACGACGTAAGCTTTTTCATCAATCCTGTTTTTTAGGACTCTTCCGGACAGATAAAAAACAGAATTTTTACAATCCGTCCCTAAAAATGCGAATCTTCTTCTCTTTCTTTCTACAGACCCATCGCACCCATTGAAATATCTTGAAACCCGAAAGCTTTTCAATGGCCAGCAGTATGGTTTTTGTAGCAATAGGTTCACTGGTGATTTGATGGCATGTCTTATTGAAAAGTGGAGTGAAAGCGTACATTAATCTGGTGAAAGGTAGTACATAGTTATATTTGATATTAAAAGGGCATCCGGCATCAGGCCCTTTTGTCGAAATGTGTGCTTTTGGGGTCAGCGACTCTCTTTTTTAACGGATTAGAAATTACGTTTCGGAATGTTCAATTCAAGTCTGATACTCACAAAACAAATGCTGATGTGCCCCAGAGCACCGTTCTATTTTCGACACTCTTTTTAATTCCCACTAATAATCTCTTGTCTGCTACATCTAGTACTCTCTGCTTTTTATATTCATTCTCTGACTTGCGTCTCTCCTCTTCGGCTATAACACAGCAAAGTCAGCGTATGTGAAGCTTATTTATTTCTGACATTAATAGCATTACTAACTGGGGAACCACTAACAGAGGAGAATTTAATGCTTCCAAAACTCAATGCTGTCTGCTGTCATTAAAGCGAAATATAAACACCCTTCCATTGTTCATGAATGGCACTTGCACCGAAAAACTTTCCATTTTCGGTATGTGTGTCAGTAAAAACTTACATTGGAATGACTACATATTTGATGTAATGTCTAGGTCTCCTCAAACGATGTCAACTGATTTGAACTCGATATATAAAGTACAATGCCCACATCTGGTTGGATGCGCCCATAACACTGTTCCATATGATAGATAGGATTCAAAACCAACGTAATGTGTCGTGTCTCAATCTGTTTTATCGCTAATTGCACCACCTGTGCTCCATAGAAATCGCCAGTAGCGTTCCGCCCTTTCAAACCTTCAACCGTAACACCCGTACTCTAAAATAACGTGATTCATTTCTAACCTGTAGAACTCGCTTACAGAATGCTCTGCCCAGCTCTTTTTTTTCTATTTGTTATAAAGTTCAAACATTTAAAACCAACGTTCATCGGCACCTCTCTTTCTTTCCTCCCTGATTTTCCTTCGCCAGCACTGTGTGCAAGAGTTTTAGGAATGCTCAAATTCTTTGAGCGCGCACAAATTATAAAAAAAAACTCTTCCGTAGAAGATCTATTCGGCTAAAGTTCACTCCTTACCAACAATGTACACACCCGTCCACAAGGATGTATATTGTATATTTCTGCCTTTGGTGTTTAAACACTTGTTCTGCCCAGAGCAAGGATCTCACTCTCGGGTATCCACACATTAGGGCATCTACCTACCTCATAACTTAACTGGCTCGTAAGCTTTAAAATGTCCATTCCTGAGACACGATAGAATTCTATCCCTAGAGACGCTGTTTTTAGTTCTTTAGATCAAGCCTAAGTCAGCGTTATCCTTAGGTAAGATCAATTTCCTGGCCTTTGTCGGTTATTAAAATTTCCCAACAGAACGTTACTTTATTCGAGAGATCCAGGGCTAAGACGTGATCGTACCCAGGAACCTGCCTATCACGAGGAGGCAAGTAGTTACTGTACAGAGCCCACTGCTTGACAGTCACCGGCTATGCAATCTTCCTTCATAATCGATCACTTATCGCAAGCCCTCTTTCTCTTCTGACCGAGAATAAAGGACCGTAGTCTGTAGATCGAAGGACGTATAAAAGTAAATAGGCTGGCTTCATCCTGTAGCTTGCAATAGACATGGAATCAAAACCTTCTTAGTTTACCGGGATGATGAAAATATGCCGCTATACTCTGAATATTGCCAGGCATTCACAGAATCCTGTTAGTGTTGCCCTAATTACCAATCTTTCACACCTCGGCAAGTCCTTAGGCGAAATCATTTTGAAAGAGCTTTTTTTGAGGTAGGGGTTCCACTGCCTATCTCTGTTGAGTTCATCTTAGCTAACCTTAGCGTAGTTGGCGTATCTGCGTAGCCTAAGGTCTTCATCTATTGTATATTGATAATAATTGTTAAATTTGTTTTTCTTTTAGTCAATAACCCTGCACCCGGATTACCGTTCCCACCTGCGTTACCACGATCTTGCCCTTATAAAATTGACCAAAAATATTGACTTTTCGCCATTCATTCGTCCAGCTTGCTTATATACTAATTTAGCCGACATAGACTCATCTATACCTCTTGTGGTCATCGGTTGGGGTGTCACAAATGTTCAGAGTAAGTAAATTTGTGTATTTTCTCCAAAGTCCTGTTAAGACTGAGAATTTTATTTTTTTTATTTTAGCTCGTGCCCGCTCCGAAATCCTTCTGATGACGAACGTCACTACAGTTCCATTGCAAGAATGCAATGCCACTCATGTTAACTATGGTGTATCACGTTCCTATAAAAATGGCCTCAACGAAGGACACTATTGCGCCTATGATCCAGAACTGAAGAAGGATGCCTGCCAATCGGATTCCGGTGGTCCATTGCATTTAGTCGAAAATAAATTGCCGACTATTGTTGGGGTTGTTTCGTTCGGATTGGCTTGTGGAAGTGCAATTCCCTCAATTTACGCAAGGGTGGCGTTTTACTTAGATTGGATAGAGAGTGTTGTTTGGCCATCATAGAGAAAAGAGCCATTCACTTGCTGCTCAAGATTGCTTGAACAAATCCACTAGTTAAATTTGTGATATGAAGACTTACATATTTTTTATTAAAAAAACAAAAAAGACAAAACAGAACAACAAATAAATTTTTTACGGCTTGGATTTGTTAGTTTTAAAAATTTTATTATATTCAAAAAAAAAAAATTACAATTACTTAAATTAAAAATTTGGGGGAAGACGTTAAGTTCTGAGTTTTACAAAATTTCATAGATAAGGGTGTGTTCATGAACATAACTGTGAGCAAATAAAACAGATTCTACTGAGAGCAAGTAGAACAGTTTGTCATCCTGTCGGTCTCAACCGATTACTGCATTTACTTTAATAGGCCCTACAGTCCGGGGAGAGCAAGGGCATCAGATTAAATGCTCTTCCACAGCGTGTGGTCGTTTGAAAACTGGCTTCAGTTGCGCACATGAAGTTGGCTCTTTGGTAGTGCTCTACTACATTGTTCTTCTAAATTGGAGTCAAAAACCTTTCGATTGGGAATTACCTTCGAAGCCCAAGGAAGCAGCGATTAGCCAACGTGATTCCTCGAATAATTTTCACGCTGGCGTAGCTTGACAGTGGAGCCGAGGTAGAAAATGTCCCATGCAACATCCAAGTTGCAAGGCATATAATTTGCTATTCCTTCGTTGACAGCTAAGTCTTTCTATGCCCTTTATGCTTTAGCAGTCGTAAGCACTGTTTGACAACACTGACAATTCGATGTATTCTCCCCGTTATGTCATTGTCGTCTACCTATGCGAGTAACTGAAAAGACGTTGGCGTTCGAGGGTGTCCATTGTTTAAAAGATATTAGTAGCACCTATAAGTTTTATCGCATGGTTTTGAATCCTATCTAGCAGGTGCAGCGATGTTAGGAGCACCTGACCAGATGTGGGCATTGTACTTTAATTTTGGATGGATGAATGCCTTATATATTGATGTCAAATCAGATTGGGTGAAATATTTCTTACATCGTTTGAAGAAATCTAGACATTTCGCAGCATTTTTGATGACATCGAATATGTGGTCATCCCAATGTAAGTTGTCATTGACATAAATACCGAGAAAGGAAAGTTTTACGGATTTCACGATGCAAGTCTATTCATGGACAATGGATGGGTGCTTAAATTTCGCTGTAATTCCTTAAACAGTAAAAAGCAGGGACGTGAGTCTGGAAACAAATATGAAAAGCAGAGAATAACCAAGAAACTATTTATGAAGATTAAAAAGTGTGTCGGAGAGCCCTACACCTACACCAGCATTTATTTTGTGAGTATCAGACTTGAAACAATCCAAGACAACTTGATTTGAACATTCCGAAAAGTAGTTTCTAATCTTCTTGATTAGACTCTCTTCGTCGATCTCAAATGCACGCATTTTCGACATAAGTTCCTGGTGCCAAACTCTGTCAAATCCTTCAGAAATATGAAGTGCAACTATCTTGCTTTCGTCAGACTGACGTTCACATGCTATCAAATCACTTCGACTAGGAGCGAGAGAGTTGGGACAGCCGCACTGTGTGATATTTTTGTGTTTTAGCTCCACACGAGCGCGTTACGTCACACACCTGTCACCATCATCTAGTCAACATATAACACGCGTTTTCTTGTTTTTTTGCGCGGCACACAGGAATTTACGAGTGCACTGGACAACGTGCAATGTTGGTCATCATCATCGTTTAACAGTTTACAGAAATAATTTTTACAGATTCGCAGGATTGACTATGGTTCAACCATACAATGATGCTCCTTTAACATCCTTGTTGAATGGGTTTTACAGCTTTATCGTACGAATTAAATTTTTTGTTAAATTTTTGTACACCTGCTGTTTTTCTAGAATCGCACACTTGCATTCATCATCGAACCTGTGGTTCTTAAGTTGTAGCGAGGTAAAACGCAGTACATCGGAACGCCGTCTCTGATTACTTTTTGGCAGTGATGCCACTGATCTCCTACGGTCGATGCTGGCGGTGACTCTTTGGGAGTTTAAGAGAGACTCGTTCGGAAAATGTCTTGGCGATTGTAGCCGTTCCACGTTGAACTTCCTCCAATTCTTCGGTGGCTTTGAGCTGTTATGGATATTCGTATCTTAGCTACAACAATATAATGATCTAAGTCGATTGGAGCTGCTCGGAACGCTCGAACATCCAAGACCATGGAGAGGTGCCAATTTGGTTCACGGTTGTTGATCAAGAGTGAGCCAGTTCCTTTATGGTTATCGATGTGTGGAAACCTTGTGCCAGCTGTTACAATATGCCTTGCCGTTAAATCAATTATCTTGTGTCCGTTTCCGGAGGTGATGGCATGAAGGCTGTGCTTTGCTCTGTATTATCAAAGATACCCTCCTTGCTTAGTTTGCCACTAAAATCGCTAAGTGCGACTTTCAAATTAAGGGCTATGTTTGTAGATTTTCTCGAGAAGCTCGTGGACGCAGTGCGTTGGCGCTTAAAAGGTTTATGTTGGCGAATTAACTCCTTATGCGAATCGTCGGCAGGTTTTCGCTTACACGCCGAATAAATACTGCGATTGCTCTATTTGTTTCGACGGTTGTCTATAATGTTCTCTGTTATTTTTCATTCACTTTTTGTTCGGTCCATTCTCATCGCACTTCTTGAATGGCGGTTATTTTTGCCTTGCAGCAGTCAAAGGTTTCCGCTAGTTGTTCGGCTGCAAGTTTGACTCTACAAAGAGAAGATAAAGTGTTAAAGTGGTAAAGCTAGAGTAGAGTACCCATCGATTATACCATTTATGGTCTGGCACTCTTTTTTTGCCGTTACGAAGTGTACTTCCAACTTTAGAATGATAGAAACTATTCTGACCCATCCTAATATCTTTATAAAATTGTTTACACATAGTTTTATACCTTTTTTTCAGCCTCAAGCTAAGTGGACGCTTGCAACTTCTTTTTCCTAGTCTGTTTCCAAGCTTAATTTTTCTTAGCACAGAATAACTAATCCATGGCTTTAGCTTTACTTCAGATTTTTTTCAAATAGGTGTATGCTCGTAGGTAAATTTTTTTGTTAATGTCCTAGCAGAACACTTAGGGGAATAGATTACCGAACATGATACCAAATCCTGCGATGTGAAGACAAATTCCATAAAGTGAAAGTGAATCTTAAAGAAGATTGGAATATTGTGAATGAGTTGTGTTGAAAATTGAAATGTGATGTGTGTCAGCATACAGATTCTTAACTTTTCTCATTTTACCTTTAACATTTTCTACCATTTATTTCTTGCTCGGTTTCTGAAAAGTTTCACAGGTTGTGGGCCCAGACACGCGGAGAAGTTGATAAGTTTTGCAGCTCTTAATCATTTAAATATATAACAGATGTACTCTGAAGTATTTACTTAGTTATATTGAATTATTTTATTTGTAGTCGACTATAACGCGGATTATAATGTTTTTCTTCAACTTGTCGTGTTGGAACATAAAAAAATCGAAACTGATATGCAAAGGGGGTTAAAAAATTGCGTAGTAGTGAGCAATTGCTGGTTTCGAAAATTCCAAATCATGGTTTTGTTAAGAGCACACGATTTGTGGGAGGCTCGAAAAAACCTGTCATTAAGACAAACAGAGGCTGCGGACTCTGAGGTGGGTTGTATCTGACAATAAAGCACATCGTCACATCAGTGGGGTTGGAGCCAATGCTGCATATAACGAGTTGTGAAAGTACATAAGACATGTGGACTATGTCTTGGACTCAGGATTGGAATACCTCTTTCATAACATCGATCCACAAAAAACGATTAAAGAATGAAATATTCAACTATTTTCCGCTCGCTAAACTCTACTATATACTAAAACTCTTCGAAAATACAATATTTTGAATGAAGCTCCAAGCTTCTAATGCAACTCATTTTTTTCCTCTAGACAACATCCTTCGTATCCTTAGCACCTTTAGCCGTAGAGAATAGTAACAAAGTCTATGGAGTTTCAACCGATTTTAGCAAAACCTTCGATTAAACATCTCATCGATTAATATACCTTTCAAATTGTCTTCCCTTGGCTTTGAACTGTTCAAATGGATATTCTCTTACTTGGAAAACAGTTTTTACAGTGTTCGGTTCAGGTCAGCCTACTCGGTTCCAAATTTGGCAACCTCTTGCGTTCCACAAGGCAGCCATCTAGGTGCGCTTCTTTTTATATTATCCATAAATGATCTCGATAAGATCGTCAAAAACTCGTTCGCAAAAACCATCTCTTCACCACATGAGTCCTATCTCCTTCAACAAGAACTTAATATCGTCAAATGCCAATCCATTACCTTTTCACATAAGCGGTACCAATCTGCTTGCCGACTCTACTTTCTCCACAACCAACCTATTTTCTCAGCTCAATCGTTTCACAACCACGACAGGACCAGGTCCCTCTATATTAACCTTTGTTTGCCCCATTCTAATATAGAGTATGTCAGTCAAGTGTGGTCCACATATCATTGTGTTTTATATCTTGAAGTCGAAAGCATCCAGCGCCATTTTCTTTGATTTGCTTTTCGAGTTATGCCTTGGCATGATCCTTTTATTCTTGGGATGATCCCCGTATCAAAACTGTCTCAGCCTTGTTTACTTAAACACTTTTGAGGAACGCGGATATGAAGCCGAATCTCTCTTCATATATCGACTCCTTTCAGGTCCTGGCTTGAAGTACAATCAAAACATTTATGAATGGAACTCGACTTCGTTCATATGGCCACCGCGGGCACGTTTGCAACGGTCGATTCGTTGAACCCGATTTTCAACGACTCGGCCACACATTTCGGCCGAAACGTTGGCTCTGAGCTCTTCCAACGTCGTCGGCGTGTTGGCTTAAGCCAATGACTTAACGTAGCCCCACAGAAAATAGTTAAGCGGCGTTAAATCGCACGAACGAGGCGGCCAATCGACTGGCTCATATTTTGAGATAACACGCTCACCATACTTTCTCTTCAATAAATCGATTGTAGCGTGTGCTGTGTGGCTTGTGGCACCATCCTGTTGAAACCACATGTCGTCCAAGTCCATATCTTCCAATTCGGGCCAAAAATAATCGGTGACCATGGCGTGATAACGCTGACCATTCACAGTAACGTGACGATCGTTATTGTCGACGAAAAAAAAATATGGCCCAATAACGTCGCCGGCATGCAAACCGCACCAAACAGTTATTTTTTGTGGATGAAGTGGTGACTCATGAAGCACATGTGGGTTTTCACCCGACCAATAACGCATATTTTGCTTATTGACGAACCCATTGAGCCAAAAATGAGCTTCGTCACTGAAGATGATTTTGCGATGAATATGACTACGAATATCTGTAGAAAATTTTTATAATTTGCAGACGTTGCTCGTTAGTGTACTTTACCATGATGAAAATTTTGAGTTTACTGAATAAATTGACAGTGACAGTTTGATGATTAGTGAAAGAGTGCGTTCACAAATTAAATGCAAAGTTGTCAAGTCCCTATTGGAAAACCCTATATTTAAAATTATTTTTTTCTCTTAGCATTATACGTATATTGGTCATATAAAAGACTCCGCGGTTTTTTTAGTACATGTTTGTAAAAAAAGTACATATTGGCCATTATTATTTATGACCTTTTGCCATTTTCCGGGAAGCTCCATAATTCCATCGGTGTAGAACTTCTGTGATTTATCAGCAAAAAACTTTTCCAAGTGCTTTTCAACAGCTCTTCGGTCGCTGTTTTCACCATCAAAAGATTTTTGCAAAGATCAAAACAAATGGTACAGTATGGTATACAATGGCCAATTCTGGTGGCTCTTTCTTGAAATCTTCATTCAAACGGTCGAGTTGTACACAGTAGAGGATCGAATTGACCGTTTCGCTACGTTCTAGCAGCTCATAATAGACAATTCCCTTCCAATCCCACCAAACACTCAACATAACCTTGTTTGCTGTTAATTCAGGCTTTGAAGTCGTTTGCGATCGGTCACCGGCCTTTGACCAAGATCGCTTGCATTGAATATTCTCGTATTTAATCCATTTTTCATCGCCCATAATGAATCACTTCAAAAGTGGTTCCATTTTGTTACGTTTCAGCAACGTTTCACTGATGGTCAATTCGGCATCCAAATATCGAGTTTTTTGAGAAGCCCGTTCGTTTAAGATTATTCCAAACTATTATACGGTTGATTTTTAGTGCCTCCGCTATCTCCAGAAAGCTTCCGTGCCGGTCTTGCTCCATCATTTGCAAAATTTCATCGACTTTTTCAGTGACAGGGCAACCAGTGCGAGGTGCATTTTTTACATCAAAATTCCCAGAAGGAATCGAACAAACCACTCCTGGGTCGGGCGTTCACTCGCAGTATTCTCACCGTAAACTGCACAAATTTTTCGGCAAGTTTTTGCAGCGTTTTTCCATTTTGTATAGTAAAAAAGCATCACATAGTGTATTTCCTCAGATATTTCACTCATATTCAAATCAATATAACTTTTAACATGAGCAACGAATTACACAGCTGTCTTCACAGAATATGTAGCCTGATATGTCAACTTTCAAACACGTAATCGTTTGATACAACCAGATTAGTGTTTCTAGATAAATGGACACCAACACCATCTAGTGACAAAAAACCGCGGAGTCATTTTATATGACCCAATACATGGTTAAAAAACTGGCTGCCATTTTGTTAAAAATAAAATAAAGTTGGACTCTGTTTTTTGAAGGTGTAAAATTTATGATATCAGGTTGAAAGAATTATAACGGTTCAATGACTACCTCCTGAGTTGATGCACATTTGTGCTTGTTTCTAAGCATTTCGAATTGTTGCTCGCTCAATGTTGGTTTTCAAGTCTCGTGATAAAAGTGAGATCTAGCGATCTCAAATAAATGAATACCATGGAGCTATAGTCCGATGTGGACCAAGGCCTAGCTTCAGTGCTTTCATTTGTGTTTCTCACTTTTTGAATTTTTACATTCTTGACCAAGGCCTACTGTTTATTGCCGGTTCCGAACGGCTCTCCTGAGAAGCTTTTTCATAGGCAGAATTTGACTTTCGGAGTTTTGCCATAGCCCGCCGAAAGGGTAATGACGATTTAAAAGCTTGCAGTTAAGCTCCTACTGGGATTCGATACCAGGTAGGTTGGCGCGACAGCCAGTGAGTCAACCATCAGGCCATCGCCACCAACAAAAAATTACACGGCCTGAAAATTGGTGATACAAAATCTCCATCGTTTTTGTCCGCCATTGACTGCCATTGCCAGGAGTTTGAATAGAGCATCTTTGTCAGGTGAGCTAGTACATTGTGATCTTTGCGGATCCATGCATGAAACGTCATACGGGAGGTCTAGAAATTTTATTTTAATGAAAGATGATTTCTCTAGTTTTCGTCATGTTTACTTTATCAAACGCAAAACTAAGGTCACAGCATTATTCAAGTTAGGGTTAGAGCAAGTAAAAATCGATACAGGTTACTTTGTCAAAGACTTGCGCATTCTTTAAAAAAGATGTAGTATCAGTATTTAGGGCTCAGGGCGTATGACACCAGAGATCTGTTGCATACGAATATACTGCGCAACAAAATGGGCGAGCCGAACGAGATATATGGACGATTGTCGAAGCAGCTATATTCATGTTGTGCCGTAAAATCTCAATGCGTAACTTTGAGCTGAGGCAGTAAATACTGCAGTTTATATCTTGAATAGAAACTATCTAAGTCCAGGAGCAGGGAAGTCTCCCTCTGAGCTTTGGTTCACCAAAAAGATCAATTTCTTTGATTATGAATAATTTGGTTGTGAACTGTTTATGCATGTCCCTAGCCAAAAAAAAAAAAAAAAAAAAATAGTATAAGAAATCTAGAAAAGGGGTTTGGGTTGATTATGCTAGTAATACACACATCAGGATTGCTAGTCAAGCCTCAAAGGAGCAGAAACCGATTTTGTTTACATAAAGACGTTTGATGATGAGAGAGAAACTATTTCCACTAGGATGGACCAAGCTAGTTATGGTAAAGAAGGTGGTGAAGAAGGAGCTAATGCAGATGAAAGCGACGCAGTCGTAGATGGAGTAGTTACAGAAGAAGATGATGCACGAGTTGGTGGTTTAAGCAAGGAAGACGAAGAGGCAAAAGATGTTTGTAGAAACATGGTTTTGCAAAGAAAAATCACCCCCCCCCCCATTTCTTGAAGATCTAAAAATCTCAGTTAATTCCAGGAGAATGATAAAGAAATTTGATTCATTTAAAGAAGATAACAGATCAAAACTTCGTCAAACTAAACGCTCTGCGTCTGTTGCCGAACTTAGTGAACCTCCGAATTATCGAAAAACAATGGATTCTTCACTAGCAGATAAAGGGAATTGTGCGATGGATGAGCGAACCGCAAGTTAATTCAAGAACAACATCTGGCAGCTGGTCAATTTATCCAAGGGAAGAAAGGTGATTGGTAATAGATAGGTTTATAAAGTAAAACTGTAGACAAATGGACGAGTTAGACATTGAAGACCCGTGTGGCTATCAAAGGCTACAGTCAAGAATATGGTCTGGATTATTTTGAAACATTCATCCCTATTGTCAAATTCACATCAATTCAAGCTATTGGGTATATATATTAATTCGTGCGGTTTTTTTTTTAAATTTAAGAAAAACATGTACAATAGTATTATTCAAAGTATTGCCCATCTGAAGCTATGACCTTTTCTCATCTTTATGGAAATTTGTGGATCCCATCCCAAAAGAACTGCGCCGGCTTGGCAACCAAGAATGAATCAAGCCAATTTTTGATATTCTGATCTGATGTGAACCGTATTTCAGTGAGGGCGTTCTGCATCGACCGGAACAAATAGTAGTCAGAAGGGGCTATAAGGCGGATGGGGTAAGACTTCCCATCCACTGTTTTCCAAATAGTTCTTAACCGGAATAGCAACGTGGGGCCGAGCGTTGTCATGATGGAAAATTATTGCTCGTGTCTGGTCGCATATTCCGCGCGTTTTTCGGCTACTGCTCTCTTCAAACGGATTAATTGTGTTCGGTAGCGATGTCCATTGATGGTTTCACCCGGTTTTAGCAGCTCATAATGCAACACACCCATCTGATCCCATCAAATACAGAACATTACCTTCGCGGCATGGATATTCGGCTTTGCCGTTGATTTGGCTGGTTGGCCGGGTTTCACATATGATTTTTTGCTCTTGGGGTTGTTGCAATGGATCCATTTTTCATCACCAGTTATAATCCGATGCAAAAATGACTTCCTTTTGTGGCGTTCCAGCAGCATTTCGGATATGCAAAACCGCCTTTCGACGTCTCCTGGCTTGAGTTCATGTAGAACCCAATTTCCTTGCTTTTGAATATATCCAGCTGCTTTTAAACGTTTTGAAATGGCTGCTTGAGTGACACCCAAAGATTCTGCGAGCTCTTCTTGTGTTTGGCAACAATCTTCATAGAGTAATGCTTCCAGTTCATCATTTTTAAACTTTTTTGGCTGCCCAGGACGTTCATCGTCTTCCAAGCCAAAATCACCACTTTTAAATCGTGCAAACTACTCTTGGCACGTTCGCTCAGCTAGCGCATATTTACCATAAACTTCCACCAAAATGCGATGACTTTCGGGAGCAGTTTTCAGTAATAAAGAAGAACTCCTTGCAAAAACACTTTTTCAGGCACAAAGTTCGACATGTTTGAGTGAAAAAAAAATTGTTGTTTACGCTTCAAATGAATGACATATACTGAAACGACGTACAATGACAGTAGCTTTCCAACGCATGTTCCAATGGAATAATACAAGTTACGCCATCTCTTAGCAAAGTTATAAAGTTTATAAGTTGTTTCATAAAAAAGATTTCTTTGGATGTACTTGAAGCATTAGGTATCAAGATAAAGAAGTCACAAATCCGGTGGGTATCGCTTATACGTTTAAAGGTTCCTTTACAAGCGTTGCTGCAATTAAGCTCGAAGATATGATTTTGACTTGATGTCTTAAAGCAATTGCGTAAAAAAGTATTTTAGCTATGTAAAATAATAATTTCTAAAATAGTTTTTTTGTTTTTCTTTGCAATATGGTGCCACAGAAACTTCCTTAAGTTCAACATAAAGAGACACGAAGCCATCTCATAACCCCAAAAGCGTTCAACTCTTCCCGATAGAACTTACTATACATCAACTGAATCTGAACTACATGGTTATTAACAAAACCATTGGCCTGTTTTTTTTTTTTTTTTTTATTTATTTACCGTGTATTCAAGGGATTAAGATACCCTTAACACAGCGCGGGCGAAGGAAAGCTAAAGAGGAAAGAAAGAGAGTTTTTCTTTGAATGTTTGAAGGCTATAATGGTCAGGAAACAGAGCTCGGCAGGTAATTCCACAACCGAGTTGTACGGCTTATGAACGAATCATGATATTTCAAATTACGTCCAGAAGTGGGCTTGAGGGTAAACTGATGAACGGTGTTACGGTTAAGCGTTTGAAGGGGCGGAATGGTACTGTCAATTTAAATGGAGCACTTATGGTAAAAATAGTAATAGAGCAAGATAAGACAGGAGATATTTCATCAGTGTTCGAGGTTGTCAATTGACTGGGTAATATAAGTATTACCTATGAGTCTTATCGCATTGTTTCAAATCCTAGCAGTTGCAGAGAGGTTTTATGAGCACCTGTCCAGACATGGGCATTGTACTCTAGTTTTTGGTGGATGAATACCTTGTATATTGAGCCCAAATCAGAGGGAGAGAAATATTTCTTTTAACGCTTAAGGAAATATAGACATTTCGCAGCATTTTTGGCGACATCAAATATTTGGTCATTACAAAGTAGGTTGTCACTGACATACAAACGTGAAGTGAGTCAGGCAATGAATATGAAAAGCAGACAGTAATGTCGTCAACAAAGGAATATGTTAGATTAGAAGAAGCACACAACAGATCGTTGATGAAAATTAAAAAGAGTGTCGGAGACAGGATGGAGCCCTGGGGCACACCAGCATTTATTTTATAAATATAAAACTTGAAGCTATCTAAGACAAATTGAATTGAACGTTCCGAAAGTTAATTTATAATCCATTGAAGAAGAGAATCGAAAGCACACATTTTCGACAAAAGAGCCCTATGTCAAACTCTGTCAACTATCTTGTTTTCGCCAATTTAATGTACGCTTTGGTTAGATCAAATCAGCAGTGGACCTCTTGCTACCGTACTGCCACTGACAGTTCATCAGCGTATACATGATCTTGGAAAGAAAAGACCTAAATGCAATGGATCTGTAGATGCGACAGACTGGACAAATTCCATCTTCAATCTCCTCGGAAAGAGTCTTAAGGAGTAGAATCGACGGAAAACCTTACGCAGTGGTGGAAAAAGGAGATGGACCAGCGGATTTGTGTATGTCAAGATCTTTAAGAACACTTGCTACTACACGAGTGCGAAAGTGGATTCGTCCCATTGAAGATTCGAAGCACTCAAGTGCAGGCGGAGACAAAACACAATCTGGAAGCCGTGGCTGCGATGCTCTTGTGCGTCGATGCATCGTCTTGCCAAAAAAAATTTTTTTTTCCCTTCATGTGAGGCCGTTTTGCAGCGATTATGGCCTTCAATCGCTCCAGTTATGCACAGTAATACTCGCTGTTAATGGTTTTTCTTTTTTCGAGGTAGTCCATGAAGAGTATGCCATGACAATCCCAGAAAACTGACGCCATAACCTTTACGAACCATCGAGCCTTCTTCGGCCGCTTCGGATCACTCGTGCCGGCTTCAGTTCATTGCCGGGCACACATTCTGTTCTCTGGTTTGTAATAGTGGATCCAAGTTTCATCAACAGTTATTAATTGACGCCAAAAGTACGCCCGATTCCGCATCAGCAAGTCTAAACACTCTTTCGAAGTGCTCTCGGGTTCGTGTTTTTGGTCAGGAGTGAGTATGCGCGGCACCCAGCTGCACCAAGCGGCAGAATAACTTTTTAATATACAGAATATTGCCCAAAATATGGCGTGCGTATGTAACCGCATCGGAGGGCCTGCCGCTGCGGACTTGGTCGGTAGTGGAGTTGCGGCCACCATGAAACTCTCGAAATCAATATTTGACGGTGTAATCTGACGGAGATTAGCCCCATAATATTTGTCCAACTTTTCTTTTGTTTACTTCGCCGTTTTGCCTCTCAAAAAATAATGTTTTATGAGAGAACGAAAATCGTTTTTGTCCATACTCAACATGATGCCAAACACTGATGCTGTTAAAACAAAACTTAAGACAGTATCTCACTGTCTGCCTAAATATGAACGGAATTCAAGGCACCATAACATTTTTGCAGTAGCAACACATTCTGGCGGTCAAGGAGGCTACTTTTCACTCCACCGGTATAAATTTATCTTTGTCGTCCGTTCTAAATAGCCATTTTTTGCAAAGAAGTTTATAAGCAAGATGTAGAAGACTTTAAAAAAGTCTGACTCGTGCATGTAAGATTGACTATCCAAACGCAGTAGCTTTTTGATTAATTTTAGTATTTACCATTCTTAAATTATTAAAATGTTCAGAAGTTGACCCGCAGATAGTGCATTACATATTTTTCCATTAAACATAGTAAAAAGTTATGTACTGGTATATTTTACTTCATTATTGGAAATTTAAGTTTTGACTGTAAAGCATTTCTGGTTACTTTTAGTAATGTCTGCGCTCTCTTTAAAAAAAAAAAATATTCTAATTGGCCTACAGAATCGGGGTTAAGATGGAGTTGAATCTTGCCAAATGATTTTTGTACCAGAATTCAGCATCGAGGGAACAAGTAAGCTTTGGAATATAAAAGCATCTGACTCTAAACTATTTTCGAATTTTTGTTTGTATTGTATGTGCTGAGATCTGTCATAACCCCACTTAGTAATTAGATCGAGGGACTTACATTCAGTTTCATTTAAAATTTCTGTAATATCCTGTAAAAACATTACTAATCGATGTGCGATGTGGTCCAATAAATCCTGAAGATTGTGGTCGGCTTAGGTTTCAATCACAGTATATGTTTCCACGACAGGATAACAATCTTTTTTTGGCTTTTTGGAGTAAACTGTAACAAGGAAAAAACCTCGTATTTGTTGCTGTAATAGTTTCATATTGTTTTCTCGATAATACTGCTTTGACAAACATGAAAAGAGCCTGAAGAATTAGTAGTTTTTCCTTATTTCCTTTAAAGCTATTAAACTAAGCTTTTTGGGGAGTTCGATGTCACATTTTTTCTAAATTCTTTAAACTTCAATTGAATTGCAAACGTTAATTCCTCAGTTTGAAGTGTTTCCTTAATTGTTTCAGTTTTCTTTTTCTCTTACTCCTATCGCTTAATTAAGGTGTAAATAGATAAGCCCATCGCGTTGCTAAAATATTCTGAAATTTTCAGCGAGATCCGAACTAGCGACATAAATATAACGTTATGCACAATTTATGGTATGATGCCACACTCAACCGAATCCCAATTACCTAACTGACGCTTCTCAGCGGCTTTTTAACATTGCAACGTTCATACGATCCAATATAAAATTTTACGATTGGGCTGAGGCAAACCGCTTAACACTTCTTTTCGACGCCAAAGACAGAGGCACCTTTTACATAAAAAGATGGTGTAGGAGTTTTAATCACGATATGTGCTTTGTTATATCGGTCCAAGGTGAATGATCGCAGCAAATAAGTTTTACCCGACTTACCCCGCAGCCAACATCGGACAATAGTCCTAAATGCCAGCATAAAAAAATACCGCTAGTGAACTCCACTCCTTGACCTCGTTGGAACTTCAATAAACCGTCTTGAAAAAACTTCACGTTAGACCTCTAACCTAAGTGGAGCATTGCAAAAAAAAGCAAATAAGGCAACAGTTAACTTTGAGCTCATTTTGCCACGCAACATGCTTTACAACTAAAAAAAAAAAATTGCATCATATTGACTTGACCAATGTCCGCTAAACAAAGCTTTTACTTCTCAACTTTACTTTTCAGAAAATCGACATGTGGCCAGGTTTTCGATCCAAATACTTCTATGTGCGATGGTCTAAAGAGTTCTCTGACCCATATGCCAGGGACACAAAGGTCGCTGTATATCACCTTTGTTAGGCCACCTCACCGAACGGCATATGGCTTAAACGAACCAGCTTCTCGAATGGTACGTGAAGCTAATAGAATTTCCCATCTGTTCGATTTTCATACTAGCAGAAGTACCCTTAAAAACACTCTCAATTATCACCTCTTTCGACCCTGATCATATCTGCTTTTTAGTTTAAGTTTTAGTTATAGGAGCAGTTGACCCCGGCCAATAAATCAAAAACTTAAACAAGAAGCTTGCAGGTTGAAGCTTGTTAAAGCAGGAAGCAGGTGCTGGTTTGTGATCAGTGTGGACGTAGCCTTGTTTTTTTTTTCGCTAATAAAGCATTCATAAGCAAACTCGAACGAGAGAGTTTGCTATAAGTGTAGTGTCTTAGAGTCTCCTTGTTACAAGGGAATGACAGGGGATCGGAAAAAGACAGCGGTGCCACCTGTTAGGTGACACGTGGAAAAAGGTGAAAAAAAAAAGAAATTTTATGTGTAGATAAAGTTAAGATAATAAAGACAAATACGAAAGACTAATTAAGCAAATAGTAAACGAACCTCAGAACTGAGGTTTTCTACTTGTCGAGAAACGAGTTGGCGACGTTACGTCATAAGATTGATCGCTATCGTGGTTTCCCGAAAAGTCGCTTCTGCATAAAAGATAAATTACTATATGCAGTACTGCTATGTCAGTCATCAACAGGAGCTAAAAGGCTTTTAAACTTTCCAAATGGATTAATTGTAAACAAAAAAAAAAAATTGACACTCACTCAGCATAGAAGATTTCGAGTAGGATACGTCGAGGATGAGAAATGAAGAGTCCTTGTTTAGCGGACTCGAGTTTCTCTAGTTCTTAACAATGCCTCATATAGGAAATCTCAAAATTCAAATCTCAAAAACGCCCAAAACAATAAAAGAGATGTATACATTTAACCTTAAGTTTTGAGAATGGTCAGTAATTTTCAAAGGAAATTGCCATAGCTTGTGTGCTTTTTGCTGACCTAAAAGACCGTGAATAGCCAATAAACTTTCCAACAACAACCTGTTTTTCTCTGTGCATATCACCTTAACACCTTCTGTTACCTCCACCACAGAAAATAAGCCGGCGGAACTGTTCATTTATTTTTCGCAACAACACTATTAAGCTGTTCACGATTCAGCTTGTAATCATCTTACCACGGACGGTCTTATTTCAAAGAAAATTCCACAACACAATTGCATTCTGTTACTATCTCAAAGAAGCGCAACATGTGCTAGCAGCAAAAAAATACGAGTACTCGTACAATTTGACAACAGACAATACGAACTTTCTAAAGGACATGCGCCATTTCCCCGTTTTCAGTAAAAGCTCTCCAACAGCATTGCCAGCCAGAACTTTGCCCGAATCTAGGTTATTGCAGCCGGTTTTAGATCTTTTGATGGCTATAAGTGGTTAAAAGGAACCTACATCTGCAGTATGACTTTTAGTCGAACGCGATACTTCAAAACGGTTACAAGCATCCTTGTGAATTCCACGCAAGTGCTCTTCTTCTTCTTCTTCTTATTCTAAAAGAAACTAGGATACCATATTGTGTAAAAGAAAGGGGAGTGTAGTGAAACAAAAAGGAAAAATGTAAATTTGTAAAAAAAAAAAAAAAAAAAAAAAAAATCAAAATCTAGTGCAGTGGTAAAAAGAAATAAAAAAGATAGAAAATTTACAAAGAGAAAGGTTGAAAAGTATTCTAAACCCTGGTCCTTAAAAATGGGCTGAGATAAAGTGCAGTGGTTCTGTTACAGTTCTACTGAAGAAAGTATTATTGTGCCGTGCAATTGCAGTGAATTTCTTCTAACTTTTAAACTCTATCATCTACAACTTAAACTACTATATCTATTGGATTACAATTTGGCAGAGCAAACGGAATATTGCTTAATTTACAAGGATACTAGATTGAAGCGCACCGATTGGGCTCAACATCACATTGCCATTCCGTAAGTTGTTGATAGGTCATTTAAGTGTTGTGAATTAAATGAGTGGGGACGAGGGTAGATTTATTTTGGATTAACGGATTTAAAGAACGATAAATCGTCATGTGGAAATCTTTTGTAAAATGGCTTTTAAGGATTTTGGAACATCCCTAGGTGGTCCAGGTAATCCTCGTACCAGCCTCTGTCGGATTTGCGTGATTTCTTGCCTGAATTTATGCCGGATAGTTATGGGTTGCGTGTTCCGTATGTTCCACTGGACGGTTATCATATTTCATAGACTAAAGTGTATTCAAATTGCCATTACGTGGCGAAAAGGTGGCGTAATGCGATAAGGTATCGTAAAAAAAGCAGGTGTGCTGGCATAATGAAATACTAGAAAGGGAAATTTTCAGTTAGAAAATATTTTTCTTTTCCTTTGTGCTGTTGATTTTTTTTTGTGTTTTTTTCCTGCTATTTTATGAATATTTATGTTTATACTAGTCATTGTGTCTGAGGCGATAAATCAGAGTTTGACTCCGTGGGTTTGTCCATGTTGTCAGTTTTTGGCTTACGTACATTGTGTGTTTGAGTTTTGAATAAAAGCGAAAAAAAATCGTTTATACAGGTGCTTAGGATACTGACTAATGTTTAGGATGTCTATCGTGACATTGTATTCAAATTTTATATAAAGTTGAGCCTAGTTCTGGTCATTAAATTGTCATCATTAACAAGTAATACTATAGACTAGACTATGAGGGATATCAGGATTATGGGGGTTACACTTATATAAAAGCGTTGCGTAACCCAGATACGATAATTATTTTTCTTTCAATTTATTTAATTCTTTCCAGCTCAACAAACTTCTTTAAAAAATTGGTAAGGAAGACTAAGTCACGCAGAATCCGAAGTATGATCTATAGTGTGGTTTCAGTCAATCTAAAATCTTTGTCTTAAGCACTTTTCAGTGTGAGATCATATAAGTGCTCTGAGCTTCTGAACTTCTGTTTATCCAGTTGCAAAAACTTAAACAATCACAAAATCATTCCCAAGCGGAGATATGCTTTCCTTCGACCTGCATTTTGCTTTCTATTTCAAATCGGCCATGAAGCTAAAAACGGGAATTACTATGGATATGTTCTCTTCCTGGACTTCGATAGTGTTACCACTGGTATACTCTTTAAGTTAAGGTTTTGATTAATATTCGTATTTGTTTAGATCAGCCCATTTAAGCAGAATTTGTTTCCTTATGTCATTCTTATTTAAACCATCCAATCGTAGCTAATTTAAAATGATCGGCCGAGATCATGTTCTATCAAAGTTGGTCATTTTGTGCACAGACGGTTCTTATATCGTTGCATGTTAGAAGCTTTTTTTTTCAAGTTTTGTGTTTGGAATTGATCCCAGACTATCTTCGCTCCAACTTTGTCATTGACTTACTTAATTAACTTTAGGTACCACAGTTTAGATTTAACCTCTGCCCCCAAAAAGATTGTTTGACTGATGTTCATCATCACTTGAAGTGATGCTCCGGAATGGACTCGAAGATATCCCGTGCCACAGTGCTGGGGTTAATAAGTTCAATACATCCCAACCATCTAAGCCGATGAATTCCAGCAGTTTTGACCAGGTCAACGTTGCTGTATACAACATGCAGTTCGCTTATTTCCATCAAGAACATTTTGTGAACATTTTGAAAAGGTGATAACTCGATGGCGTAATATCAGGATAATATGGTGGCTAGGGCACATTTTCTATCCCAAGTCTTAGACGGTTTCCTGACCACATGTGTTTTTGCATTGTCAAAATAAAAAAACACCGGCTTTCTATTTGCCAAAGATTAATATTTGCCCCCAATTTCTGTGTTCAATAATGGTAAGCATAGTTATATAGTTTCATTTGGTTTAAGCAGTTCACAATACACCAGATCCTTTCCTTATGATGTTTGTGATGAAGTTTCCCTTTCGTAAACATAGATTCACTTTCTTACAATATTTGTATAAACTATCCACCTCTTATCTTTAGAAAAAAATGGTCTAATGGTTTCCTTAAATCTTTCGTGAAATCCGATGCCGGCAGCATCGTACGTAGAAGACCAGTGGCATCACTGTTGTACTCGGTGTCAACCCGGCCCAATAAAAACACCTCTGGTTCGATAACGAAAGCAGATAATCAGATCTAGAAAATAGAGGATATACAGAGCTGCCCAGCAGAAAATATGGAGGAGGGCTCACGAGCTCTACAGAAGAAGAGTAGGGACGAACATAGTCTCCTCAGAAAAAAAAAAAAAATAAATAAAAGGTATAGGAGCACTTTTACAAAGGCGCTCCCGGAAGAATGAAGTTCGGAAGTCTACGAAATAATAAAACAAACATGCGAGGTTGGGGAAGGAATGCTTATAGTTCTTCTAGAATAACACTCGGTGCTGAGAATCTGGAAAATCCAACCTGGACGAAGACAGACAACATTTCTATCTACCCGATCAAGATGACAGTAGGTTAACCATTTCTAACAAAGCTGATTGTTATGGCTATTTAACGAAGCAGGTAATGTCGACGAAAGTATGCCCAATGAATAGAACTTTAGCATCAGTCCGATTCTTAAGATGAGATACGCCCTGAGCTGCGCTATATACAGGAGAATAAGTCCCTCCAACATCGCATATAACATTTTGTTTGTCGGATTATGTGAATGGACCTTTCGTAAACAGTCTGGCTTACCCCTATCAGATCAAATATTCACATTATGGCAGGTCTTGGAAAAAAACTTGGTGTTCCACACAACCTGCATACGACAGCATCTATAGTATAAAGATGAACTATACAGACCCATGCTCAGCTTTGACTTCCCTGTGAAGCTCATTCAATTATGCGGGATAATGATGAAGAACCGTGAACGTCGGTAATAACAAGGCGATGCGTTGTCACGCGATTTTTTCAACATCGTTCCTGAAAGAATTTTACGAAACTTAGAAGTCGACTCCAGAGACTCCATCTTTCGAAAGTATGTTCAGTTACATATACAAAGTATCTTTATGCTTTCAACAAAGAGGAACATACTCCTACAACATCGATATCTATTAGAAAACATGACGATACATGACAACAGCACTTATTTTGTCTTATCCTCATTTAACACTTACCCATTTTCGCCGCGTCTGCCTCAAAGGCTGCAAACGCTCCAGTAGCAGCTTTCTTAATTTTATATTTTGGCTTGTGAGTATCAAGTATGATGTTTAAGAAATCACATGAAACCGCATCGCCTTGTCTAAATCTTTGTTTAGAACCAAATTCCGGCTTTACCGACTTTTATGGAGCAGCGGACTTTCTCGATGGGCGCAGTGAATCAAGAAGAAATCGTGTTGTCCATCCGCTCGAAATGCTTTAGAATTCTCACCTAATCACTGTCTATGGAGGTGGTGACAATGTCCGGATCGACCTCATCCTTTCCTGTCCATATCAGGGATGATTTCCCTACTTAATTGCTTCCTAAGACCAACCAAACAGAGTTATACTTCGTGTGATTTCAACGCCGGTGTAGTAAAAATTAATAACGGAGCTTAGGTTTTTTTTTTGTTATCTTTTATTTTGTTTTTATCATTATTTATTTCTTAACAAATCTGCACAAGATCGTATATCAAAACATTTTGATGTGAGCTTAGTTTTAGTGCATTCTTAAGTTGAAGGATTTTTTTTTTATAATTTTTGCGCGTTCAGGGGATCTACGTACCCCTGATGGAATGCGAGGTACCGTTGCGAGAACGTTGGTCTTAAATGTTTGAAAGTTATAATGACTAGGAAATAAAGAGCTAGGAAGGGCATTCCATAAGCGAGTTGTATGGCTTAGAAACGAATCACCATATTTCAGAGAACGTCCAAAATTCGGGTTGATGGTATGCTGATGAGATGATTGTTACGGTTAGAAGTTTCAAGGGGCGGAATATTATTGGCAATTTCCATTGAGCACTGGTGGTGGAACCAGCAATAAAACAAAGTGAGACAGGAGACATTACGTCTGTGTTTGAGGGTGTCAATTGACTGAATGATATTAGCATCACCAATAAGTTTTATCGCATGATTTTAAAGATCTTCCAATATGGCGGAGAAGATTGAAATGACGAACCTTGCTTTGGGTGCTCCAGCACATCATGGTTTTGAAAAATTACCGAATGCCGGCTCCTTAGTTAGTTCCGAAACTTCTTAATTTTGATCAGAAAAACTGTCGCATGAGCAATTCTCAGGAGTCTTTGCATGACGTCAATGATAATGATGACTTGGTCAAAGGGGTCATAACTGCTGGCGAATCAGTTACATGGCTATGACGTCGAAACCAAAACCCAATCATCTCAACGGACATAGATTTGCAACGATTGAGGAATTCGAAGATTGGAAAAAGCATTGGAACAAGCATATTATATCTGAAGGGATGACTTTGAAGGGGACAACATTAATATTGATGAATGAATAAATATTTTTTTATAAAAATATAAAGTCACCCTACTTTTTGAACACACCTCGTACTATGTGGACCAGCGGATTTGAGGACCAGAATTTATAACCATTGGGACATTGGAGTATTTGAGACTCTTTTTTATTAGCCTTGCAATCAGATGATATGCTAACATCAAGTCGAGTTGAAGCACTTAAAACTCTATTTGAGATACACGTTCCATTCTAATTTAATCAAAAGCAAACAAAATGTTTGTTCTTTATCTGTTAGGTATGTTTGTCAATAGATCGCTCCAACAGTAAGTGTTGGTCGACTATGACATATCCAAAAAGTCATGAACCAAGATTAGACATATGGTAAACAAAGTGATTGTTTTTGGCGTCATATCCTTTTGGTTGTGTGAAAATGTCTGATTTTAAGCCCAATAATCGTAATTTTCGGAAAGTGTTGAATTTAATTTTTCATTCGAAGAAAACGGCAGCTGAAGCGCATCGAGAGCTCGAAAAAGTTTACGGAGATGCTGCTCTAAGTGACACAATGTACCGTAATTGGTTTCGTCGCTTCAAAGACGGTGCTTTCGATGTTGACGACCATCCTCGTCAAGGAAGGCCAAAATCCTTCGAAGACTATAATTTGGAAGCATTGCTCGTTGAGAATCCGTGCCAGAAGCAAGAAGAGCTTGCTTCAGCATTATGAGTTACCCTGCAAGGCATTTCCAAGCGATTGCATGCTTTGGTAATGTTTTAAAAACAAGGAACTTGGGTGATGATTTGAAGCCAAATGACGTTGAACGTCGTTTTTTCACCTGTAAAAAACTGCTGCAGCGGCAAAAAAGGAAGGGTTTTCTTCATCGCCTCGTGACGGGTGATGAAAAATGGGTTCATTATAGCAACTCAAAGAGAAGAAAGTCATGGGGACACGGGGGAATATTCACGCTGGTCGGTGTTATATTTTATGAACTGTTGAAACTCGACGAAACCTTCAATAGGGAATGGAAACGATTTTAATTGATGATACTGAGCAGAGTACTGAGTAAAAAACGTTCACAATACGAGACATGAAAAACTGATTTTACAACATGACAACGCTCTGAATCACGTTGCCAAACCCGTTTAAACCTAAATGGAAAGATCAACCCCACCCGCCATATTGTCCAAATATTGCCCCGTACGATTATTACTTGTTCTGTTCGATGGCACATGGTCTAGCTGATCAGCAGTTCCGCTCATATTAACAAATCAATAAATGGCTTGATTCGTGGATAGCCTCAAATGATAAATACTTTTACCGTAACGGTATTTGAGCTCTGCCAGAAAGATAAAAAAAAAATTGTAGCCAGCGATGGGATATACTTTGAAAGATTCATTTGTAACCATTTGTAACATTTGTAACTAAGTTGAGCACCTAAAAGAATCTATCATAATGGTATAAGGACAAACAATCTGTTTGTAAAAATGTTCAGCCAAGAAAAAGTTAAATCAAAGGACTAATTGACGCAACTTGAGAGATGAAACACGTTGTACTATCCGACTTTGAAAGCTTCATCTTAGAGGTTTCTAAACGCAATATATCTAAAAGTTTACTCTTTGACAAAAGGTTCATAGTGATCCCAAAGTGGCAAGCATGGGACTACCAAAGCCCAACAACGAGCCTTAAAGGTAATAAGTGGTATAGCCAAACCGGACACGGAAGTAGGTGCAAAAAACAAACGTTGCATGCTTATGAAAAAAAAACTCAAATACACGAATTCCGACAGCAGTTTGCAAAATTCAGCAGAATTCAGCTGATTTGGTAAGCACTAAGGGTAGAGATCTCATGGAATTTCGCCTGAAATAGCTCTACCCTGGTCGTGAGTGAGGTTTTGTAATCGATGAGTCGTTTAATTATCCGCGTATAAGCGAAGGCTTCCGATCTGAAGTTGACGTTTGACAAAATGTTTTGGTATATGGTAGCTTACACCGCAGATCCAAAATCGATGATAAATCGAATGTTTGGTGTTCTGTCCGCACGACCTGACGCCAGCGCCGCTAATTTTTTTCTTCTGTCTTGGTTAAGTTCATGCCAAAACAACCAGATTGATAGTTTTTCGTCCTAGCCCCAAATTTTTTGTGACAGATACACAACGAAAGGTTGATGCTGCTTTTGTGGTTTCTCCTGCCTCGTCCCCAGTCAGTTTGCAGTTGATCTACCATATTTTATAAGCGAGCACTTTGATAGGTTAACTGAGATCAGCGAGAGTCGTTGAATCATGAAATAGAACGGCAACAGAAGTGAATGGCAAGCTGTAAGATGCTGCAGATGAAACTGTCAAGTTCTTGTCCACCTCAATCATTCTATCCAATTTCTTTCTTTTCAAGAAAAAATTATTTGATGATTGTATCGACGCAGAGATCTGGTACCAACCTCTTGGCAAAATCAAATATTTCGGATGGTATTTTTCACACTATCTCTACCTTCTAGCATACGACTGAGTTTCGATTCTGTTTGATTCAATGAATCAAACTTATGCGTGTTCGGTGGACAAGTGATGATATCTTTGATGTTTTCTTCCAGTCGTACCGCAATGAGGTTGAATTTGACAGAGTCATGGGTGATTTCATTAATCCGAAAAGATCGTTCAAGCTGGGCAAACTTAAGGCTTGGATTGGCTTAATATGGACTTTGTTGAACTTTGCAACCTGAGAGGTTGATTGGAGTGGTTGAGGATGTGGTTGGTGGTGGTAAATTTAAGAGTAACGCTACCTCTTGTTTGATTTTTAACCGCAGCACTCTAGCGTTCCTATTTACCTTTCGAGATCCTCTTCGAGCTCTCTTCTCGTGATTCTTCTTGCTACACGTTATGATTCCATCAGCTTATGCGTGTCGTCAAACAACAAATTGTCGATGAAAACTCTCAGCGGATTCCAGTGAAATTTTGTTTTCGTCAGTGGTCACCTATTATGGGGTTTGTTATTCCCACAGGAACACGGACAACTAAGAAAACTTGTCGTTTAGCAAAACTATGATTCGTTTTTCAATATTTTATGTTAAGCAGACATAAAGCAGTAAATAACGAACTTAAGCAATAGAACGAGACAGGATGTTATCAGTTTTGACAGCGTTCAGGTATGCGACATTTCTGAACGCTAACTTTTTTTATGTCATCTTTGGCATTTGTGAAGTGACACATATGATCCATACTATTTTCAGCTAGTACCAACCTTCAAAAGATACGTGTATAAATTTGACAGCTGTCGGACGATTAGTTCTCGAGATATAGCGTTGTGAGTGCAGCAACTTTTGTTGTTGTGAAAAAAATGGATTCAAAGCAATTTCGTGTGTTGATTTATCATTGCTTTTTGATGGGAAAAAATGCAGAAATGCAAAGGAATGGCTTTATAAGTGTTACCCGGACTCTGCATCAGCTGAACGAACCATTCGCAAGTGGATTGGAAAATTTAAAAGTGGTCATACAAGCACCGAAGATGATGCACGCAGTGGACGTCCAAAAGAGCCTGTTTCAGATGAAAACATCAAAAAAGCCCACTAAATGATTAATAATGACCGTAAAGTGAAGTTGATCGAGATAGCTAAGGCCCTGAAGATATGTTGGATATATCATACACTAATATTTGGACTTGCGAAAGCTCTGTTCAAAGTGGGTGTCACGTTTGCTCACAGTCGACCAAAAAGAACAACGTGTTGATAATTCAGAGGAGTGTTTAAAGCTGTTCAACCGCAATAAAGCCAAATTTTTGCATCGGTATGTGACAATGGATGAAACTTGGCTCCATCACTTCACACCAGAGTCAAGTCGGCAGTCAGCTGAGTGGCGAGCAGGCGACGAACCTCGTCCAAAACGACTAAAAACGACCAAAACGAACAAAAAACAGTCGGCTGGCAAGGTTATGACATCCGTATTTTGGGATACACATGGAATAATTTTCATCGACTATCTCTAAAAGGGGCAGACTATCAATAGCGACTATTACATTGCGTTGTTGGAGCATTTGAAGGACGAAATCGCAGAAACACGGCCACATTTGAAGAAAAAGAAAGTGCTGTTTCATCAAGACAATGCACCGTGTCACAAGTCGATGAAAACGATGGCAAAATTCTTCTTCTCCAGATTTGGCCCCCAGCGACTTTTTCCTATTCGCAGACCTCAAAAGAATGCTCACCGGAAAGATATTTAAGACCGATGAAGAAGTTATCGCGGAAACAGAGGCCTATTTTAAGGCTAAACCGAAATCGTACTACAAAACTGGCAACCAAAGATTGAAAAATCGTTCCAATCAGTGTATCCCTTTCGAAGGCAACTGTATTGATAAATTAAGTTGAATTTTGTAGAAATTTTGTGTTTTACTATAAAACGGCACTGAGTTTTTAGCCCATGTGTTACAATTTTAATCATGTACTTACGGAGCCAAATATGGCTTTGCGTTTTATATTATGATTCATATTTTTCCAAGAAAGCCTTTACGAAAAGTCCTGAAATAATTTCCTCCCACTAGCGTGTGTCCTTTCACACAATAAAACGGTACTTTTTCTCTCTGTCTGATAATTACAACTAAAGTAACAAATAAGTTGCGATTTTAAGTGCTAATTACTATAGTTATTCGTTAAGTATATGCAACAAAAAAATTATTTTAAGAACAAGTACATTGTTTAAACTGATATAAATAAAATTTGAGTGCAAAAATAGCATAATCTTACCGTTACGAGCGATTTTCTTCGCGGATTTTCTGTTCATGTTTAACACATCAAATGCCAATGTATCTCTGGAGATGGATCTCAAAGTGACGATGATGAAGTAGCAAGCTCTGATGTGGAATTTGAGCCAGGACTAAACAACAGCTACTGCCTTTGAGTGCCTGAAACTGACACCGAAACTGAGCCTGTAATCGAACTAGTTGCATTGACTCAAAACAAAGAAAAATAAGCCTGAAAATATTTTGTATTGGGGAAAAGAACAATTGGATCCATACGATGAAAAGAATTTTTAATTTACGGGTGCTACTGAATAGCCAGAATGGGCTGAAAACACAGGGGATTATTTTTCGTCTTATTTTACGGGGGAGGAGGTAATTCAATTTGTAGTCGATATAACATAACTAAGCCAGAAGACATAAAAACAACCGAAATGAAGCAGTTCGTTGACATGGTGATTTACATGTTTTGTATTTAATTGTCATTTTTGCCAGTAAAATCTTTTTGACACGATAACATGCAGCAGGTGGGAAACAATAAAAAGGTTCTAATGCTTCGGTGCTAACACCGATTTAAAGCCATTTGAAACAGATGGATGCGACAAACTTTTCAAAATAAGACCATTTTTGAAAAAATTAAATTAAAGTATTCTACTTATTCACACGGTAGAGCTTCTTGCAGTTGGTGAGCAAAAAATACCCATTAACTGCCGTCACGAATAGAAGCAGTTTAACCCAGCCAATCCTCACAAGTGGGGCTACAAAAACAAAGTTCTTAATGGAGTTCCAGATTTAGTTACCACTTCAAAATTTTTGCTGCAGATGAGAGTAACACCTTTTTCAAAAATGCACCTGATTTAGAAGAGACTGGACACCTAGAGTCAAGGCTTCCCTCTACAGTGGCTAAACACGTCAACTATAATTTTTTTTTCCGGATAATTAGCATCACAGTCTCAAAATTGCAGTTCAGCTGCACTACAACTGTTCAGAACTAACATTTTGTGTCAATTGAATCAGGACCGTACGAAAACCGATCGAATACAGTTTCAAGTGTTTCATCTTGACTTGATGTCGAGCATATCATCTAAATTGTGTAAAATACCCATGTTGTCTTAAGGCCTTAGAGAGAATTTTTGGGAATGTGCGATAGGAGGGTGTTCTTCTGGTCTTTCACAGTTCTTTGTCCAGATTTTCGTTATAACTATTTACTCCACGTTTAACCACTACAGCCACTACCTCATATTTGTCCTCATATTTGTCCTCAATGAACTGTAAAGATGCAGGCAGATTTTCAGCACAGATTGAGAGTGTTTTATTTTATTCGGTGTATACATATACCTCAACTAAGAAAACTCTCCAGTTCGATCTTTAGCTAATTACCTCCAGTCGTGCACTTCAAATCGGTTGAGGTATCCATCACGTAAGGTGAGGATTCGAAGAGTTTGCGGGCCGAAGCATTGGTGTCCATTCGCTCTACATGTCCTACCCATTTCAGGCGACTGATATGCAGTTTTCTGACTAAGTCAATGTCGCTTTAAAGCTCGCATAATTTTTCGTTAAATCTTCTTCTCCAAAGCCCGTCAATTCAAACGGGACAGAATATTATCACTCCTAGACATATTCATTTCAAAATGTTTCTTAACGTTTATATGCCAGTGAGACGGCGAAACGCTTGAACTCTAATATGTATTCGATTCCGTGCTATTCTCAAGAGATGAAAATATCTAGAGGGTCTCTGTGACACACCTTGCGAAGAGACTTGGCTATACAATGGCGGTCCCAGAAGTACCCGGCCTGATTTGTATTGTATATAGCCAATATTGGCTGAATTGGAAAGTACGCAGTCTATAATGCATATTTTTCAAGTTTGAAAGCATATTTTTCACGAGTTTAAACGAGGCCGTACAAGCTGCAAAGACGAGCATCGCAGTGGTCGACCAAATAAGGTGACGACTCCAGAAATGGTGAAGAAAATCCACAAAGCGGTGCTGGATGATCGTTGAGTGAAAGTGCGCGAGCTAGCAGACATTGAAGGCATTTCAAAAAGTGCGGTACATCGCATATTATTTGAAAATTTGGACATGGGGAAGCTGTGTGCAAAATGGGTGCCAAAACTCGAGCAAAAACAGTGTCGTGAAAATGTTTCAATTGAGTGTTTAGCAAAGTTTCACAGCAACAAAGAACAATTTTTGCACCGTTTCATAACAATGGATGAAACATGGGTCCATCACTTTACACCCGAGACAAAAGAACAATCAAAACAATGGATTCAAAAGGGAGAACCGGTTCCAAGGAAGGCGAAGACCGTTTCATCTGCAGGCAAGGTCATGGCGTCGATTTTTTTTTGGGATGCGCATGGGATAATTTTCAGTGACTATCTTGAAAAATTAAAAACTATGAACGGGTGGTATTATGCGAACTTATTGCAACGTTTGAGCGAAGATATCATGCAAAAACGGACACATTTTGCTACGGCGAAAGTGTTGTTTCATCAAATCCGTTATTGCAATGGCCAAAATTAATGAATTAAAGTTTGAATTGCTATCTCATGCACCCTATTCGCCAGATTTAGCCCCCTCGGATTATTTTCTATTCCCAAACTTGAAAAAATGGCTCAGTGGTCAAAGATTTTCCAACGATGAAGAAGTGATGTCGGCAGTTAATGGCTATTTTGAGCAGCAAGACAGTTCTTATTATAAAAAGTGTATCGAACTTTTTGAACATCGCTGGGAAAAGTGTACAGAGCTGAAAGGCGAATATGTTGAAAAATAAATAAATTTTTTTCCCAAAATGTCTGTGTTTTCTTTGTTATACTTGTACTTGTACTTCTGGGATAAGATAAGATCGTATTAACTCAAGGACTAAAGCCAAACAATTATTGTGCATGTCCATCTTTAGCTGATTGAGACGAAGACGAAGGTCGGCTTTCATCTTATTTGTAGAGTGGCCCTGGCGATTAGCCACTTGGGGTTGCATTTAGTCTCTGGACTATGTCAAAAAGCCAGAAGCTTTGGACAAATTGAGGACGGAAATTTGACGCGAAATTGTTGGAATATCGCCTGAATTATGTGAATTGCTGCCTTAAACACATTGACCTATGCATTTATAACAGAGCTCTAAAGTTGTTGGTTTCCTGCTGGTCTAAAAAGGAGGCAATTTCAGTAGGTGGTTTTTCTATTTCTACATGTATAAGCCACAGAACACATAACATCTAGTAACAATGCCACTGTCACTTATAAATCGAAGTTTCCGCTTGTTGAATATTTTGAAAACAACCCAACTCTAGAACTTTATAAATTTCCACAGTTGTTCGGCGTTCAATTGTAGTGTTCCTGACCTCATTGCATACCACTCAATTCTTATTAAATTGATATCATGGCTTAAAGAGATTTTTTTTAATTATTGTTTAGTCCAGAAGGCTACAGACATTAACCAATTTCAGTTGACCATTGAAGAGAACTTTTCCTTTAACACTTACTGTATCCGGGAAATAGGCAGCAGGTTTCGGTTTCATTAACTTTACTGCATTAACATTCGCGAGCGCATAAAATGAGTACAGATGCCATAATAAAAGATAAATTATTATGTCGACCTTGAAATAAATCCAAAATTATTTGGCTTGCTGGGTTAACACTATCATGCCTATGTGGCTACTAAATGAACATCAGAGCGGATAGATATCAAGTGGCATGTCCTTTTATTAGTCACCTACGTAATTGCCTGATTTATGCTTGTGGGGGTAGAATTTACATTCACAAGAGGGTGGAAATAAATAAAGGTACGTCAGAGTACGTTCATAAATAAATTTACTCGTATATGAAAGGGAGAATATTTGCACGTGCCGTAGGTGGCAAGTCGAGTAGGTTACTGCTGGTAAAAGTAATTAATGCTGAGTGACATTGAAGGGTGAAAGTTATGGCAGATGTTCGTATAATTGTTAATATTCAAATCATCATATTATGATATTTTCTAGTGATGTAAGTTTTTGTCAACAACTTGGCAGAAGTTATTGGTTGTCTCGAATGACAAATCAATATTTCATTGTTCTTATGGAGCTGTTTCTTATGCAGCTCTCTGCAATTTGTTTAATGTTTCTGGTGTTTCTACATACACGCCTACAGCACTTCTACAGGCACTCATACGAACATCAACATTTTCTAGAACTCGCTCAATCATTACCACTTTAAGTTCACCACTTTTGGTCCGAATTTTGGTTTCCAGCTGTTATAATGGTTATTGTTGGCTTTATTTTCAAAAACGGTTAAGTTATTCTGACGAAGGCATACGTTTACTGAGTACAAATTGATCATGCAAAAATATAATTCCTTTTAGCATGTTTTTTGAACTCAAAGGGACTCGGTATAACCCAAGCGTGAAATCCAGCATATCAACGTCACCCATTTATTTGTTATAAACTTCAATAGCTTGAGAAGCAGGAATATCTCTGTACTGTTGTTGTTTTTTGTGATGATTGGCTTGCTTCCAACAAACTGTGACTAGATTGTGTGATACCAATTATCAGGAAAAGATTGGTGGTTGACGTGTTTAACCACTGTAGATGGAAGCCTCCCCTTCGTGTGTTACTCTAATCTCCTGCAAAAAATTTTGAAGTGGTAACTTTGTTTTTGTAACTCCGCTTGTGGGGCTTGGCTGGGCTATACTGCTTCGATTTGGATTTGCTCCAATAACGTCGCAAAAAGGACAATTGAATACAAAATATGTAAATCACCATGTCAACGAACTGCTTCATTTCGGTTGTTTTTATGTCTTCTGGCTTAGTTATGTTATATCGACTACAAATTGAATTACCTCCTCCCCCGTAAAATAAGACGAAAAATAATCCCCTGTGTTTTCAGCCCATTCTGGCTATTCAGTAGCACCCGTAAATTAAAAATTCTTTTCATCGTATGGATCCAATTGTTCTTTTCCCCAATACAAAATATTTTCAGGCTTATTTTTCTTTGTTTTGAGTCAATGCAACTAGTTCGATTACAGGCTCAGATTCGGTGTCAGTTTCAGGCACTCAAAGGCAGTAGCTGTTGTTTAGTCCTGGCTCAAATTCCACATTAGAGTCTGCTACTTCATCATCATCACTTTGAGATCCATCTCCAGGGATACAATTGGCATTTGATGTGTTAAACATGAACAGAAAATCCGCGAAGAAAATCACTCGTAACGGTAAGATTATGCTATTTTTGAACTCAAATTTTATTTATATAAATTTAAACAATGTACTTGTTCTTAAAATAATTTTTTTGTTGCATATACTTAACGAATACCTATAGTAATTAGCACTTAAAATCGCAATTTATTTGTTACTTTAGTTGTAATTATCAGACAGAGAGAAAAAGTACCGTTTTATTGTGTGAAAGGACTTTTCGAAAAGTTTTTTGTGGAAAAATATGAATCATAAAATGCAAAGCCATATTTAGCTCCGTGTGCGTTAGGGGGTTGGAAATAAAAAAATTAAAATCGCCTGTGTCTATTTCTTCGGTTTGAGGCCACAAAAAATCTTCAATTAGCTTTTTCATTTTTATCTTCAAAGAAAAATGGAACAGTACCTCGCCAAACAGTTCATTTTTGTAGATAGAACTGTCTCATGATTAAATGACTCTTGCTGATCTCAGTCGAGTGGTGGATTGTCTTTTCCTCCTCCTCCTTACTCAAGTAACTTCTGCAGTCTATATGTCAGTTTCCAGTCATGACACCTATGGTAACCCCGATCGATTTTTGGCTAGATTTGTTTGGTCGCAGAACATACTGACCCACTTGGTAAGCCGATGATACATTTTTCAAGTAACAAGGCAAATTTGTTTTAATTTTGGCTAGTCCGTCGGTCCCAATTTAGGTGGTGGATGTTGAACTGCTCTACCATGTCGCTGACAGATTGACGACAGTCAATGGCGGGTTTAGAGTTTTGTGAGATTGAGTTCAGGGATTCGATAACGGGCTGCAGATATTACGTTTTTCTGGAGCCAAAATATGGCCTCTTTAATGTCAAAAATTTCCACCTAGAACACGCTACAATATTTTGGAATGCGGAAAGAGAGGCCTGGTTAAGCTAAGCCACTAACCCCGCTATCAGTGATTAATCCATCTGAGTGGAAATTGATTGATTTGGCGTCTATGAAGGCATCAATCTCCCAGAAAGATCTACAAGAGATGCATGCCTGATAGTTTTTGTAAAACCATTGTTGGAGCACGGAGTAGTCGATGTTCCCTGGAAGTATTCTCAATGTCTCATATTAAGGATATTTGGATGGCAAAACAGTTTATTTATTCACTCTGCGGTTGCTTTTAGGCGAATATCTGCATTAGTAGCCACTAACCTGCTGAACATATTGAGGGGTGTCAAATTAAGCAGAATATCCCGGGTCGCAAAGAGAGCAATGCGTAATGCTCCATATATACTCGGACTGGCTGCCCTTTATGCATTGTTTAATTTGCTGCAATTATCTGCAAGGTCTAAGGCCGTCCACCGACAACCACACCGTAGGTGAATACCCATCTTATATCCGAGGCTTTCCAGTTTAGACGCAGATATTTCGCTGTATCGGAGAAGACTTAACTGGCACGGTTGATTGAGGAAGGGTCTATAATTGGAATCCGCTCAACGGGTTAATCTCTTAACATTTTGCTGTAAGAGTTTTTAATGACTTTGATGTTGAGGTGTTTTCTTCAGACGACTATATCAACCACAGGAAATATACTCATATATCAGCAGTTCATTGACCACTAAGTTTTAGAAAAGGGGTGAAACCGCCTTGGGTTGTTAAAGCCTCCTTATATATTAAGGAACGCGACCATTGTGTACTCTCAAAAATGTAGGGATTGTCTGATGCAGCTGGCCAGCGAATGTAGAGCCATTTCCATTAACTTTACTTTAGAGTAGGCATGTTGACCCGTAGACAGAAGGTGTGAATTAATTCTTAATCCTAAATGGATATCAATCAATTGTTCCAAAGTTTTCCGGCTCTATGAAAGAAAAGTACATTAATTTCTCTCCATGACAAATGAATGGAATGTGGACCATTTCTACGCAGTGTTGGTAGGATGATATTTGAGGACATTTATACTTAGCACGTACTTTACCATCTGGCACAGCAGACTTGTATGGTTTAAAGCTATGAAGAACTCAGGGCAGCTAGTCTCTTGTAATCAGACCGTGAATTTTAGTCGCGGTGGCAGTAGTCCTTCTAAGGCCGCGGCTTCTGACAGCGAATAGGGAGCTACCTGGAAAGTGGGTATTCAGTAGCAGTAGCAGATTGAGTAATTGAGGTTGTCCAAAAGATGGTGGACAAGATATATCTTAGCCACGATGCCTCGGACGTTTCTGTTATTTTGCTACTGAATGACATACAGGATTGTCGTCCATGTGGAACATGTTCGAAGAATTTCTGCTTCTTTGAAAAACAGGGCGTCTTCCATTTGCCTAAGAATGAGGGAACGTAAAAGTCTTCGCAAAATTATTACACGTCTGAGTTTGAACTTTTAAAAGACTTAACTCATGCCTTCAAGTTTATACTGCAATTTTATGGTATGCGCAACTTTTTATGAGTATGCAAATTAGAACCTGTATCCTCCCATTTACTAAATTAGGTATTTATGCCAGGATAATAGAAGGTTTTCCTTTCAGTGCATTTGGCTGTTTTTCTTTGTTTTTGTGTTTCGAATTTTAAAATCTCATCATCATGGTAAGGACGAAATAGTAGATGTCTGCCTGGTTTTTTGTTTACCTCTCCACTTGTTTATTAGTTTAGAAAGTTGGTTTTGGTTTTCCTTTTGTTTAATTTTCTTTTGTTTGCCTTGGCATGATTGAATGCATAAAATCATAAAAATTTTATGACAGGCAGAAATTTTAATGTTTCAAGAGCAAGGGGTGCTCCTTTGCGCCGAGTCGGGTTAACAGAAAATAGGCATAATAAAATCTTTATTCAGGGAATTTTAACTAACGGTTAAAAGGGTGTATATTTTAATAACCCTGGTAAACAAAATAAATAATCAAAAAAAAAAAGAATATCGAGTATGAAGCTGGTTAACATTTTGATCTGACCCGCAAAAGACAATTAGGACATTGGAAAGGTGAGCACAACATCAAAAATGAATAAAGATGATGAATCGCATGGTATTTAAAGCCTGTCCAAACCTTGAAAATAACTTTCGTTCAAATTATAAATAAGAAATATACGAAGAATTCTTACATTTTGCCACTCATTTCCATTTTTTATAGGTGGTCCTATGCTATTTAATTTATTTTTCAATGCATCCTACATACATTTGGTTTCTGCGAAGTATTAAACACTCTTTCGCTCAAGTCCCTATTCTTTTCCATAACAAGAAACAAGCAATTCCAGTTACTTATTGGTTGTACACCTAAAAATTTACCTTAAATTGCATTTTTTAGAATTTATTTTGTAGAATACCACTTACATTTTCTATCAATTCAATGAGATGAAACTTTTAAAATCTTAAACAAAGCACGCACCAACCAAAATACGGGGTGATTCATCGTGAGGTTTGTTTTTTAATAGGCTTTTCTTGGACAGATCACGCGTGACTCCTATCAAACTGCTTCGTCGTTTTTGTTCAATATCGTTTGACAAGTCATGATGGAAAGATTCACATCAAAACAGCGGTTCAAAATTGTTCAGCTGTATTACGAAAATCAGCGTTCTGGGAGAAATGTTTTTCATGCGATTTGAGGAACCTACGTTGCGCATAATCAACCTGCTGAGACCACTATTGCCAATACCATTCACAAATTTGAGTCTCAGTTTACATTAGTGGATGATACTCAAAAATGAAGCAAATCAGAAGGATACTGTCAATGGTAATCGTTATCGCGTCACGTTAACGGACTATGTGCTTCCTGAAATTCAAGCACATGGTCTCGGTGAGCTCTGGTTTCAACAAGACGGCGCTATAAGCCATACAGTGCGTGAAACAATGGACTTGTTGAGAAATCATTTTGGTGAGCACTTAATTTCACGTTTTGCTACGGTATATTGGCCGCCTAGATCGTGTGATATCACACCTTTGGACTATTTTCTCTACAGATATGTAAAGCATCAGGTCTGCAGGAATAAACCAGTTACGATTGACGTTTTGGAAGCCAACATTACTCATGTTTTCCGCGAGATACTGGTCGCTATGTTTGAACGAGTCGCCCAAAATTGGACCTTCCAAATGGACCACCTCAGACGTAGTCGTGGCCATCATTTAAATAATATTACTTTTGAAGGGTAAATGCCATAAATTGTTCTTCTCACCGATAATAAAAATTTTAAGTTCACTTTCAAATTTATGTGTTTTGTTTTCGATTATATATCAAACCTTACGATGAATCACCATTTATATGAAAATTTGAAATTTTTTTTATTGTTTTTCTTGATTTTCAGTTAAATTGTTCCCAAAATTTGTGCGTACAGTGAGGAACCAAATTTATTTGGATCCAGAGAGAATGAAAACGAGAATATCACTATCGTTTTACAGAAAGCAAATCTTCGCTACTCTCAGAAAGAGAGTAAGCTATCGCGTTACAGAACTACCATTACCACCCATGTCTCTTCCTGGAATACTTAAAGTATTTAGGTTGCCTTAAATTGACAAAAAACGTAGTCCTTGCCTTTTTAAAATTGTACAGTTACAGAAAATGTAGGATCTAGTCGTTATGAGGTAACAAAGGGAAATTTCCGTTGAAGTTTGTAACGATGAAGGAGATTTTTGTATCTGGAAGTGTGAAATTCCGAAGAAGGACAACAAATTAGATAACAGGATAATACTGATTAAATCTGTAATGCAAATGTGTTGATCGAAAGTTATTGAAATTGATTTCTAGTGATTTTTGTTAGGCAACGAATGTGGTATGAAATGCTCATAGATACTGAATGATGACAAGGATATTTTCAAAGGTACGTATCAAGAATACTAGAACCTATGCAAAGCGAATGATTCCTGACTTTAAAAATTTAGTTCACCAATTTCAAAAAGATTGAAGCACAGTGTTTGTTATCAAATAACTTAAAGTGTGTCTTTGTCTTTCAAGGAACTCTTTTTGGTTGGAAATGATTTCTTATTTACAAGTATTGAACCAAATTTTTATTAAAAAGGAAAAGAGGAAACGAATACCCGACCCACACTATGTGGGGCAATCTCTTTTAAATTAACGTTTTTGCTTACCATCCCATCATGGTCTATCCAACTATGGATGAAATATAATACTTTTCTCTCCGTATACATGTTTTCTTTGTTTTTTCCATTAAAATTTCATTAAAATAAACTTTTTTCATGGATCCAAGCAAAAAACAAAGTTAAAGGATAGAGATAAAGGGTTGATCTGGCGGATGCTCCATTTCAAAGCTCTATACTACAGACGTCGGCATTGAAAACAATTCGTGAATTTGCCTCTTAATTGGGATGAAATTAACAAATTTCCTGGGTTAAACAAACGGAAATTCTATCTTTGATGGAAGATTGCGACGCTAGTAAGGGTAGAAAAAAAAAAAAAAAAAACATTTGTATCGGATAAGTTCATTATTGGATGTGGATGCACGTCTTTGCCTTCTGGCTTTAATTACGAACGATTGCTCATTGAGATTACTTGGGTCACCATTGTGCGCTAAAATGTTACTGAACAATTTTATTTATTTAATTTTCTTTCGTTTTGGTATAAGTTTTCAACTAAAGAGGATGCTACGTCTTAATCAGTTCAGAAAGTAGGTCATGGTAGTACTCGTAATGGCTCACTTAATATGCAAAAATGCAAAAAAAAAATTATATTACGACTCGAGGGGCCAAAAAGTTTTAAACCAGAGTGACTATGTGAAAAGAGTCTATGCAAGTCTGAGTTATGAGGGGAATAAAATAATATTTTAGGACAATTTTCAATTTCTATAGGATATCCGTATCCAATCTCGTTACATCTTGACATATGTGTCAATTCTAAAGCGAACTATAGCCATGCTATGACCCTTGGAACAGAGTACGGCAGTTTGTTCAAACGTTATCGTCACCATTCTCAGGAGCTTGACCTCTTTATAACCAATTTTCAACAAGAATGGTGCTACGTGCTATGCAAAAGCTAAACAATTGAGTTGTTCCACACGAAGTTGCACTGCCGCGTAATTTCCGGTTTCAGAGACACCCATTGATGTTCATATCTAAATTCATAAAAGGACATGGATAGCTCCCGATCAATCAATCTTCAACCAGTTTTTTGGATGTCCGAAAGTTCCGAGGGGTCAACATTGACTCGGACCATTTCCTTGTTGTAGTCAAGGCACGGCTTCGGATGTCCCGAACACCGCCAAGACAAGTAAAAACTTTGAGGAATTTTGACGTAGTATGGCTTAAATTGCAAGAGATCACCAGATCCTTCTCTCAATCTCTAAAGAAGTTCTATGCAGCCAGCATCAAGCATTGAAGACCAGTAGTAGCAGACACGCCGCCTGTGAGGTAATTGGTTTCAGTCGACCACCACAACGAAACACCTGGTTCGACGACGAGTGCCGGCAAGCACATGCAGTAAAACAAGTGGCATACAAAGCGGCGCTGCAGGGAAGGAAAAAAGCTGTTCGTGAGCTCTACGCGCAAAAAAGAAGAGACGAACACCGGTTTCTCAGCAGAAAAAAGAAAGAGCCCGAGAAGCGCGGGATCGAAGAAATAGGAAGATGTTACAGCAGGAATGAGGTTCGGAAGTTTTACCAAAATGCAAAAAGAACCTGCAAAAGTAACAGAGCCCGAGCCGAAGGATGCAAGGATGAAAAAGGGAACATCATAGTAGAATCACAATCGATGCTGAAAATATGGAAGAACTACTTCTACAGACCGTTTAACAGCGATGACGAATTAAATCCCGCTGTCACGCAGAATAAACCATTCAACATGGACGATGAAAACCAACAATTCCGTCTACCCGACATGTATGGAGTGAAGATGGCCATATCTTAGGTTAAGTCTAACAAAGCCGCTGAAGCAGATGGCCTTACCACCGAGCTATTCAAAGCGGCAGGTGAGAACTTGCTTATTAACATGCATCAACTCATCTGTAAAATATGGTCGGAAGAAGGTATGCCCTATGAATGGAACCATAGCGTTGTTTGCTCGATCCTCAAGAAAGGAGACACTCTGAACTGCACCAACTACACAGGTATTAGTCTTCTTAACATCGTTTTCAAGGTCTTATCTGCCGTGTTTTGTGAACGCCTCAAGCCTTTCCCAACAACCTGATTGGTCGCTTTCAGTGTAGTTTCAGGCCAGGAAAATCCACCATCGATCAAATATTCACACTGCCACAGATCTTGGAGAAAACCCAGGAAATCGAAATCGATACTCACCACCTTCTTTTCGATTTTGTGACCGCCTATGCCAGCATTTATAGAGACGAGCTGTACAAAGCCATACCAAACTTGTCCGCTAGTGCAGAATGACAATGGAGAATGCACGCTGCTCCATCAAGGTCGGTAAAGAGCTCACGAAAGACCTTTGATGTCAAAAAAGGATTTAGACTTCAACGTCAAACGTTTGGCTTCTTTAGCGTCGTTCTTGAAGGAATAGTGCAAAACTCAAACGCTAACACCAGAGACACTATATTTCAAAAGTCTGTCCATTTACTCGCTTATTCCGACGACATCGACATAATTGGCAGAACGCGCGTTCGTGGGTATTGAGACGGAGGCGGCTAAGATAGGTTTTGCGGTCAATGAGGGCAAGATAAAGTATATGCTGTCATTAAGAAAGGGCACTCAACACCGACGTCTCGGACAGAATGGTGGTTAAGAACTTTATCTACCTAGGTTCCACTATGAACTATTAAATAACAGCAGCGCTGAGAGTAAACGAAGAATAACTCTTGTCAATCGTTGTTTCTTTGGGCTAAGAAATCTCTCTCTCTAACAGCTAAAGTGACCCTTTATAAGATCTTAATCATCCCAGTCCCTCTCAATGGTGCAGAGGCATGGACTCTGTAAAAGCGAATGAGGTTGTTCTTGGTTGTTTTGAGAGGAAAATTCTTCGAGTAATTTTCCGTCCCATCTGTATAGACGGTGAATGGAGGAGGAGATACAACGACGAAGAGTAAAGGTCCAACGACTGAGATGGCTGGGTCATGTAGAGCGAATGGAAGCGAATGCTCCGGTCCAAAAGATTTTCGAATCCACTACCGAGGGACGGCGCATTAGAGAAAGACCGCGACTCAGGTGGCGCACACAAGTGGAAGGGGACCTTAACCAACTTAGCGTGCGAAACTGGAGACAGCTGGCAAAAGTTCGTGCTGGCTTGAGACGCTTGTTGGTTCAGTCGAAGCTCCATTCCGGACTGTAGCGCCACCTTAAATAAGTAAGTAAAAGACACCCATTGGCCACCAAGATCGTGCGATTTAATATCATTTAACTTCTTTGTTTAAGGCTATCTTCAAAGCAAGATGTAAGCTAACTATGCAAATAATTCCAATTCTGAACATTGAACATTGAAGCCGCCATCATCGAGACAGGGCTCCAATTATATGAAAGAATGATTGAAAATTTCAGGAAAAGGATGAGGATCTGCAAGCAGAGCTGAGCAGTCATTTGGAAGACATTGTATTCCCAAGTTCCTACTTTGTAAAGCAATAAAGGTTTCAGAGATATCTCAGCATTTGTTCAATTGTTTAACAAAAAACAGATCCTACAATCTTGTTGAAACACTCATTATGTTTTCTCCCAAAAAAATCATAAAAGTCGTTGTTGAGTCCGGGGATGGAAATGCAAGCCTAAATTCTTGAGAAATAACGAAACGGAGGTAGGTAAAGGTGAATATTCATACTGGCTGCCTTATTATTATGAAATTTTATTTTAAAGACGCCTATCTTTGCTGTAATAGGATGCGCGATGATTCTTTGCCGTCAAACTACGAGACGCTTACAGTCTATAGCAGATAGATAAATAGACAGGCAATGCCTGCAATATTGCCACTTTTTTCCTGTATTTTACCGATACTGCTTGTATTCCGGAGTAGCGTAACTGACTGAGTATTGATTGATGCTTCTCTCATCACTCCATTTAACCGTTTGCTTCTATCTGGATCTTAGAAGGAATAATTTTCACTTTATCGCTAAATGATTGCAGAAAAGTGACGTCCACTACAGTAAATATATTTTATATTTACTCAGACTAACTTCCAGCATTCCAAGTATGCTACTGCACCCCTATGTAGAAGACTTCACAAACTATTCATGCACCGCCATCATCTTAAGGATTTCATACTATCGTTTGATTTTTCAGTAATGTTGTCTCCTACCCAAAGTCTTGACTTGGAATACAAACTCCACGCGCTTAAGGTGAGATCAGCATTTTTGTTAATGCACCTCCTGAATACAGAACAAAACAAAAGTTGAAGGAAGCTGTTCAGAGCCAGAATTATGCCCTCAACAAGTACTTTGAATTGACATGCCCCTATTGGAAACAATCATGTATATCGCCGGTTCCATTGTGGAATGCTGAGCAGCGGAAACTATGCTCATACAAGGATTTTAAAAAAAGATCTGGTAGATCGAACTTAAAAGAAAAAAAGAAGCTGATTCCTATTTTGAAGAGAAGCTTATCCCAAATAATTGAAATAATTACACTGGGATAGTCAAAGTACTCAAAAGGTAGAAATCAACCGGGTTGTGAATGATTCCAAATCTGATAGCACCTACACTGAATGAAAAACAAGAAATCTCTGTCTCATGATGGAGACGCACAATCCAGGTAACTTCATCAGAAGTGGCTCACACTCTGTACTAATTACGGAAGCTGGTGTGCTGGTGTTTGTCATCCGTTGCGGTGACGGATCACGCTTTTAACACTTCAAGTCTTCTGGCATCAGTGACATATATCCATTTTCTGCTACAAAACAGTATAGACCAGCTACTGGTACCTCCAAAGAGAATCTACACCACTAGTTTGGCAGTGGCATACATACCGAAACCCTGACGAACAGCGATATTGGGATTTATACCGCAAATATGAAATGAAAATCACACGTTCGCTAAGAGCTTCAGACCTATCAGTATGACTTCCTAAATAGTAAAAATCATGCAGATAAGGGTAGAGTTCTGTGTTCACAATTTTTTTTCTAAAATGCAACGTGCATACTCTAAAGTATTTGGTTTCATCCTGGATAGCAAACTTCTCAGGAAAAAAATGTTTCGACGAAAGTCTATACCGGGCTGTCGACCTTCTGTCAGTGCAAAGGAGTTGTGGGCAAGACATGGGCCTTGCCACCGAAAAGGGTTCTTTGGATTTGTATGGCAATGATAAGGCCAATTATGTATATAACATGTCCCAAGCTGTCACGAACATACGTCACTGTTGCTTATACCGGACTTCAACACTATGCTGTTTCTAAGCACTTGAGTGTGCTGGGCATAGGTGATTCAACTTTCTGGCACAATTGTTGTGAAAGCGATGAATGACTGGTGTATGCTCTCATGAGGCTGCAGGTATTCGGCATTTTTTTTTCTTTCTTCGAAAAACTAAGCGATTTCACTCAAATTAACTTACAAGGAATACAATTGACCAGTTCTTTATCTGAGTGCTCTATTCTCACAAACAGAGGCATTTGTTGGACACTGACAGGTTTATACTAATCACAAAGGTAACATCAGCTGCGGACTTTAGTTAAGCCACCTCTCCCACACTGGCTCTGAGAAAACTGAGCGACCTGAAGGTTATCGTTTGAAACAATTGTGAACCTGTAGTTACTGCAACGTTTTAGCATGAGGGACCAACTTTTTGAACTGGCACCAATACCGAAAGGCGCAAATTTAGAAAGCAAAGGAACTGTCGCTTAACTATAGAAAGTATTTTTGATGGAACCCATTTTCCAATAGCCTGAGACATTCGGGTAAGAAGCAGGCTTGGGGTAGCATAACATCCTTAAGTATACAAATGTCTCTATAGAGATGTGTTAATTCCTTATTTTATATTTCTCTTCTCAAAAAGCTTTTTTGGAAATTTCAATCAACATGTCCTACGTTTGTTTGAAAAGGATAACAAAAGACTCGACTACACCCTGCTACATATTCAACAATCACATAATATGCTCGTGTGGTTTTCTTTCTTTATTTTTCCACAAACTTTATCCAATGGGTCACCCTCATAACTAATTTCAACCAACACACATGGGTTGACTGGAAAACTTATTCACCCTACAGCACAATCGTTAACAGAAATAATTTATCTGCGTATCGTAAATGCCCCACAAGACTGTTTCTAGGTTCTGTCGAATGAATTTACCTCAATCAATAATATCGACAGGCATTCAACCTTCAACTGTCAACAATCGCTCTCCCTCGAAACCATTACCTCCTGTCGATATTCATCAGCAAGTTCCAATATTCTTGGATAATAATATACCACCTGGGCTTCGTAGTCGATATTCTCACAATTTGAGTCATAAAGATATGCACATTGTACACTACATCGCACCACAGCACAGCAATGATTCCATTTCTCCGGCCATACAAAGCTTTCAACTATCTGTCATATTCGTTTACCGTCAGCCACCCCTTAAAACTATGACTTACTCGTGCCATACGATAAGACAGTTGATAAATTAATATTTCCATGGAATTGATAGTAGTAATCGATGTTCCTACAAGCTAAGTTTTTCTCTTACGTCCAACCCCTCTGCAAGCCATCACATTCAACAAGTATGGGTGGGGATGATTAAATGTGAAGTAACATAGAACTTCTGGGTTGTTTTTGGCGTTGTTGTGGAAAATTACCTCTAGCCCATCACCAGATGGGTCAGTGCTAGTGCTAGTAGAGAACTTTCCATAATGGCCAAAGGAAGTGGATCATGCATCAATTTCCTGTCTCGGGAAGGTTGATCTATGAATAACTTAGTGAAATTTTCCCACAAACCGAACCGATGTGGTGCACATGGAAAGACTGTTTTCCTGCCAGCCTCAGGATTTGAAAAATTAACTCCAACTCCAATCGCATTGCGAATGAATGCAAAAGTGAAAATGGCGAATTAATTTATGACACTGAACTGTCAGAGGGGTATGTTTGTTGGTAGAAGAAAATTTATGGTAAATAGAGTTAACATTTTCACACCAATGTAATGAGATACTGAGAACGTACAGCTGCGGCCAAAAGTTGTTTACTTACGCTCGTTGTGCTTTTCGGGATTAAAGTTCGATAATTGCGAGAAAACCGAAAGGAGAATAAGATAACTTTTCCCTTATGGGAATGAGTAGCAAATTAGGAAAAGGAAAGCAGAAAACATTTGTCGAGAAAGTTTCGGTTTTCCCATTTATTCTTTTTGTTTTGAAGTGGAAAAGTGGTTGGTACTAGAAATCCATGCGAAATGAATTGGATTGCGTTTACCCTTTCAAAATGTTTTACTCATTTGGTTGGCATTGTTGGGTGTTGTGTGTGGAAATTACAACAACTTAGTAGACATACATTTGAAAAAGTAGTAGTGTTGAAGTAAAGCTGGGGTGTGAAATGTTTTCTTTTTTCAACCTGCCAGAGGCATAGAAGTTTTCATTTTCCCAGACACACTGCTTCCAGTGCTCCTCCTGTTTAGTCTTCCACCTCATTTCGAACCTGGCAGATGGGACTCTTAGATGGATAAGTGAAGGATAATTCTCCAATTGCTCAAGTTGCTCAGTTTTATAGTTGAAGAGTTTCATTTATTGCACTACACCTACACTTCAATACATCATAGGGTTTGAATTATATTTTCTTATCATCCTCCCCCCCATTCAGAACCGGAATTAAATACAAGACAAGGAATCTTGCCTTTAAAAGAATTCAATATCTGTCACGTTTTCCTGTTTATCCTCCAGCAAAACGCACCTTCTATTAGAACTGTCAGGATCTACCAGGTGTATCGGTTTTTTTTTGAAAATGGAACACTAGTTGTAATGGAAAAAAGTCACACAATTTTCGACTTCCTCGTATTATCAATGCATGGTTAAAATTGATCATTTGTTGTCGGTAGCGATCTGTGAAACCGTGTTTTAGGAGCTCGTGAGAGATCACATCTTTCTGGATCCACCAGACACACAGCATTGTCTTCTTGCCGAATCAATCTGGTTTTGCAGTCTAAGTTGATGGTTATCACGGATTAACTCATGATTTTTCCCGTTAAGGACTCTGAAGATAAGTCCATTTTTCATCGTCAGCAACAATTCGATGCAAAACTGATTTTTTATCGTGTCTTTGAAGCAAAATTTCACAAGTGATTTTTTGGTTTTCCATCAATCCATGTGGCACCCATTTTCCAGATTCTTGGATCTTTCCCATAGCTTTTAAACGGTCAGAAATTGTTTATTGTGCAACATTTAACATTTCTGCCATTTGTTTCTGACTCAAAGTGTCATCTTCATCCAATATTGTGTGCAATTCGGCGTCTTCAAACTTTTTTGGTGGTCTTCCACGTTCTTCATTTCTCGCATCAAAATTGTTATCTCTGAACCATTGAAACCATCTTTAGCAAGTTGCTTCTGATAGAGCATGATCACCATATGCTTGACAAGCATTCGATGCGACTCTGCAGCACTTTTCTTCAAATGAAAACAAAAAATTAATGCTTTCGCAAGTTTTCATTTTCTGGTACAAAATTCGACATTTTTAATAATATCATGTTGTTTGTTCAATGACTTGATGTATACTAAATATGTTTGACAAGTGTCATAGCAACCAAAAAAAATTAAATCCCGTTCACAATAAATGTTCCCTAGGGGGTGGCCGTGGTGTAGTAGTATATGCATAGATTCCTCAAGTAGAGGGTCGTTTCATAGAATTTGTATGTAGTTATATGAAAATCTCGTCGGCGTCAAATCTGACATGAAGGCATAACACTGATGTTGGAGTTGTTGCTGGCTGGGCTAAATGTAACGAACTAACAACTAGCACGTACTTAAGACCCACTGGTTGAGGAGGATGTACTAGCTCGTCCGGTCCAGTTTGACAACCACCTCTGGGAAAAATATTGAAACCTAATACACTTGAGTTTCAAACTACTACACCACCCGCCGCGTCCTGGAGAAAAAGCCAGTAAAAGGGTATTCATATCCCCTTGGTGCGCGAGCGGTATTATAAAAAAAAAAAAAAAAAAAATCGAGACATTCGTATCTTGACGCTCACTTCACACCGGTACACCTGGTACCGTTTTATTCATCTAAATCTATATTGTCCCCTTTAAAGTAATCCCCATCGATTGCAACACACTTATGCCAGCGCTTGATCCAATCCTCGAAACATTTTTTATATTCGGTTTTCGGTATGTCCATCAGTGCTTCGTGCGATTTTTATATTACTTCCTCTCGGCTGCCGAAACGCGTTCCCCGTAGTGGTTTTTTAACTCGATTGAACAGAAAGAAGTCACAGGCTGTTGAATGGTATTTGTTGCATTTTTCGTCAAAAAATTATAAATAATGATGGCTCTGTGCGAGGGTGCGTTATCATGGTACAAAATCCACGAGTTTTCTGCCCACAATTCTGGTCTCTTTCGGCGAATTGCTTTACGCAAACGTCTCATAATGCCCAAATAATACTTTTTGTTTACTGCCTAGTCTTCTGGCAAAAATTCATGACGCACTACACCCTTGTAATCCATGAAAACCGTGAGCATTGCCTTCTTTCTTGACTGAAAACGACGTGGTTTTTTGATCTGATGTCTGGATTGCGTGTCGTACTCGTAAACCCACGTCTCGTCACCAGTAATGGTCCTTTTGATGAATGTGGGATCGGATTCAGCCTCGCAAATCATCTCTTTTGCGACGTCAACTTGGTATCTTTTTTGCATGAAATTGAGGTCTTTTGGCACCAAGTGTGCTGCTAGACGAAGGAAACCTAAATTATTAACCAAAATGTCTTGGACGGATCCATAGGCAATGTTCAAGTTCTCCGCTATCTCTCTGATGGTTAATTTGCGGTTATTAACCAACAATTCTTTTGCTTCATCAATTTTTCGTCGGTTTTCGATGTCGATGGTCTGCCACTGGGTTCATCATCTACGATTGACCCACAACCACTTTTGAACCGCTCGTGCCACTGGTAAACGACCGTTTTCTTTAGAGAATCGTTGCCGAAACACCTTTCCAACATTTCCAACGTTTGCGCACCATTAGATCCATTTTTTACGCAAAATTTCCAAAATTGTAAAAAATCGCCAACACACACAAAGATAGATGTACTCTTGGATACGTAACTTCTGCAAATGTCAAGCTATGACGCTAAGATTTAGGGGAAATATCAACAACAGATGTACCAACTCAACAAAAAAAAAGAGAACTCAAATTGGAATGATGGGAGCGCCACACGGTGGTTATTCCGTTTATTTATTTATTTTTTTTTTTGGTCAAGGTGGTATTTATGGTTCATATCCTGTATGTGCACTTCCAAACAATCTTAACAGCGAAGTTTCTGGGAGTGACTTATGATATCGATGCTTTGCATCAGCTAAAAATATTTGAGAAATATACTGCCTTTCGTCAAAAAACCTGCCCTGTAAACTCTCTGTTCCAACAGTGACTATAAAAATGTCAAATGCTATCGAAAACCCTTGCCAAAACTCGGTACATGTTCCAACTAGTTTCGATAAGTAATTGCACTGTTGGATCAGCTTGTTTTTTCGATGAGGTAAACTGACCTATTTTTCCCATTAGAGAAAGTTCTTTTGCTAACCTATACCTAAAGCTTGGTGCATGCAACCTACAGAAATAAATATTTCATACATATTTGTGAAGCTTTGGTGGTAAACTATCAAACCTGGAGGCAGTCTATTGTAATTCGTTATCCTTTAAATAGACTTTTTATTTGTTGACTGATGTTACCATCAACTCGGCCACTGCTTGCTAAGCTGTTTGAATGCACAATGATTTTCTGGCGAATCAGTGATTAGGAACCCTTCACTGTTTGAGCGTACTGCAAACTATCTTCTTTGCCTATTAGTCTTCCTGATGTTGTTTACATCGCGTGATTCCTCAACTTTACTTGGGAGACTGAATACATACGCTCTTTTCTACTTTATTTTGGCTCAATACTTTTCTCTTTCTACTCTTGCCTTACGCTGCAATACTTTTAAAATGTGCAACCTCCATCAACTCTTTCCGGCATTTTCAAACATCATCGTGGAATAGCAGCTTCTTTTCGTTAGATAATCGGACTCTGAACTTGGCTGTGAGGTGTTGATGGAATCTTCATCGTCGTAGCATATATTAGGTTTACTTTTCAATTTTAATTATAGCCAAGCGATAGCTTAAGGTCAATGCCTTAAAACCTTATTCAAATTCCGACAAGGAGCCTCTATCCTGAGTCTTTTGTGGCGGCCGTAATAGATGTAACGTTTTTGTGTGTTTGATCTTACCAAGCGTATCTCTTGAGCTGCGGTAGCATCTGTTATGGATGTGTAGTGCATGTAATAATGCCCCATAATAATGCCACTAACCAGCCTGCAGTCTTTCTTACGTAGGGACAGCAGGAAGGCCGCTAACGTCGGGAGGCAGAAGACCTGGAGGTGAATGCCATCTCCAGCTGTGTTCAAATGAAATACCTAATCGAAGACGCAGGCAGACTTAAAGTAGGCTCGGCTTTTGAATAACTTTCCTCTGATCCTTGATGGAAAGTTCATCGGCGATTCCATTTTTCGTAATCCCATTGTGATCTAAGATCCAGTCAAAAACTCAGTTATATAGCCTAATGACTACCTTCAGTGAAATCTTACATTCTCGATCTAGCTTAAAAGCCATACGAGGGCTTAGCAAGGCTCTAACTTTTGCCCCATTCATCGATGTTCCACCATTCAAGCCACGAAAAGGATTTAATTGTCCTCATTATAACCGTGTAGATCTAGACGAGTCTACTCGGTGACTAGCCCCATGTCTTGCCGATAGCTCCTTTGCAATGCCAGAAGGCCGAAAGCGGCTTAGAAGCTTTCGGAATAACATGTTTAGTCAATAGAAATTTGTTAACCAGGATGACACCTTGACACTAAGCTTAGAATTGAATGCCTTCGATGCTAATAAGCATTAGATGGATGAGACCAGACAGCTTATTCTTTCTCGTTCACCCCCGCCATCACATATTGACCACTGCATCCGCAATCACTATCCTAATGATCAGCATTACTTTTATCCACAAAGTGATTCGTGATTCCAGTTAAACATGCCGTCAAAAGCTGCTTGTCAGAAGCACCCACAAGGTCGATATATGATAAATGCCGAGCGTATTCCTTCTTGACTAGTGTCCCTTTATATCTGCCTAACAAACAATCTCGCAAAATTTTTCGCGTTGGTAAGCGTGTTGAATCGTAGAATAAGGATGCATTCGCAAGGAAGATTTGTACTCATAGATCTCAACTATTCTCTTGATGCTCTTTAATATGAAGGAAGTCACATTAATATTTCTGATCCTCTTGGCGAGTGTGTACTCCTCTTTTTCGAGTTTCGGTAGGTACGTGCCAGGCTAGTAATTAAGACAGTTACTAGCAGCTGGTCTATACCTTTTCGTAACATAACTGTGTATATGCCATCAATATCAGGCGATTTAAAGCCATCAGCTTCGGGACCTGGTTGTGGGGTGGTTCTGATTAGGTTACCTGGGAAATGGTCCTCAAATCATGACACTGAGAGTTTCTACTTTCGATTCAGTGCACGAGCCATAAGATTTTTTTGCTTCGATCGAGTCTTTCACCAAATTAGTCTTAAGTGTCCTGTTTAGTGGTTTTCTGGTTTCTTTACGAAGCCGCTGCAAATCTACTTCAACGGTGTCCAAAAAACTTTTGACACATACAAATGATGTCAAATATAAAAACTTTAATGGACAAAGTTGAAAATTTAGCCAATTTTTGTTTTAAACTTTGATTGACAATACCATCCCAGGCTTACACGTTTTAGCTTACATCCTCCAGAATATATTCTCTGTAATTCCTTTACAAGTATGTACTTACTTTTCAATAAAAGTTTAGCTCATTTTACGGCATGGTTCTCCCTTCCCTATCAATGAAAAGGATAATCATCCGCCAACTAAACCACAAACTTCTCAAAATCATCATCCACCCACCCGTTGAGTACGTAAATCTAAAAATCTCACATCAAAATCAACATCAACAAATCAGTTTCGTCGACCGAATTTAGCACAACCACCGTTAGGTTTCATCGTCTTCTAATCCGATTCAACATTTAAGCCATCCTCAAGGGAGAGAGGAATTCTAGGCAAGTGGCTCGACAGTTGGTACCATGTTGCCGAACACATCACCGTATACACCACACCAAAATAATCGGTTCATTCACTCTGTACCTTGTTATCCTTGAGGCCATAAAAATGCATCCATCCAATCTCTACCCCTTCCTAACGCCTACAGCCCCGACCACTTTGCAATGAATTTTAGTTCCAACAGAGCTGAAAAAATGTCATAAATGTTTTCGAATTAAAAAAAAAAAGCAGCAAACTGTTACTGGACCAAAGGACGAAGTTTAGGGCAAAATCAAACGATGAAATAAAGATAATTTTTGCTGCTTATTAATTCGTAAGTGTACGTAAGTGGGTGTGTAGGAGCATGTGTACAGACGTACATGCATGCATGCATACGTACCGTTGGCAGATGTCAGAATAGGGACAAAAAACTAATGGAAAGGACACGTTTTATGATAGCATGCCTTAGAGCAATTACATTGTCGTACACTTTTGCACAACTGCATGCCAACATATGTTTGGTTGTAAAATATTGATTTTGTTGTTAACAGAACTTGCATCGTCATAAATAATTACCAAGGGTTGGTGGGAAATTCGATAGTGTTGTTAGGTTTTGTTTTGGAAAACTTCCCAGTTTGCTTTTTGAACGGTAACGCCACTCTGAATGAGTGCAAAGGAAAACAAAAAGGAAAGCGGAGCTTAGTTGGAACCAATTTAGTGTCTCAGGGATTGCATTACAATAATGCAATTGTATCATTTTCTTCATCCTCTAGTACAGAGGGATTATTATCAAAGGAATACACGAGGTGTCAGATCGATTAGGAGTTTTAATTGTCCGTCAGAAGGCTTGATTGATAAGTTCGGATCAATTAGGGGTAGGAGGACAAAGCAAAGCTATACACAAGTAAAATTAAATTAAAAATTTATTAACACCCGACGCAAAAAAAAAGGGCTGAATAGGTTTCAAACAAAAAACGGTTCAGATGTTTGGGAGCTACGATGCCACAGACAGATACACAGAGACACACGTTAAACTTATAGCGACCCTCTTTTTGCGTCGGGGGTAAAATGGAGTAATTAACTGGCGTTAGGTGAACCAATACGACATTTAGGGTTTTCAAATACCGACTTGATAACTTTGAAATAAAAGGCAAACCATTTGAGATATTTCAAAAACTTTATTATTGGCTTGAGTACAATCAAAAAATTTATGAATGGAACTCGACTTCGTTCATATGGCCACTGCGGGAACGTTTGCAGCGATCGATTCGTCGGACCCAATTTTCAACGACTTGGCCACACATTTCGGCCGAAACGGCCGCTATTTCGCGTTCAATGTTGGCTCTGAGCTCTTCCAACGTCGTCGGCGTGTTGGCATAAACCAATGACTTAACGTAGTCCCTCAGAAAATATCGATTGGCCCATGTCGGTGATCATGGCGCGAAAGCGCTGACCATTCTCAGTAACGTGACGATCGTTATCGTCGACGAAAAAATATGGTCGAATAACGCCGCCGGCATGCAAACCGCACTAAACAGTTATTTTTTGTGGATGAAGTGATGATTCATGAAGCACATGTGGGTTTTCACCCGACCAATAACGCATATTTTGCTTATTGACGAACCCATTGAGCCAAAAATGAGCTTCGTCACTGAAGATGATTTTGCAATGAAATTCATCATCTTGGCGCATCTTCTCCAGAACCCAATCGGAGAGCGTACGTCGCTTCAAATCGTCCATCGGCTTCAATTTTTGAGTCAGCTTGATCTTGTATGGGTGTAAACCAAGATCCTTACGCAAAATACGCCATAATGAGGTCTGAGCGATGCCCAATTCTTGAGAACGCCGTGGAATTGACTGATTTGGATCGTTTGCTTCGGACGTCTGAACGGCAGCGATATTTTCGACACTTCAACCAACTCGTTGTCTCACTGACACGGCAACATCACACAACGAATATGTAGACTCAAATTTTTGCACTAAACTTGTTATTGTCTGTCTACTAGGGCAAGAATTATGACCAAAAATTGGAGTTAACGCTCTTAAAGTTGCAGTCACCGACTCCGAATATCTGTAAAATGAGTATGAATATGATGAGAATGTTGAGTTTACTGAATAAATTGACAGTGACAGTTTGATGAAAGTTGTCAAGTCCCTATTGGAAAACCCTATATAAGCATCTGACTCCACTGCTTTTGTTCCTAAAACGCAACACTGCAAACTTGGCAGGCAAACCGGCTTGTTGAAGCGTTTTCTTAAGAAGTATTTTGAATTACGATAGCACTTATCATCTACGCTCTCCTCTGATAGTAAGGATAAGTTACGTGTACCTTGTCGTATTAATAAAAATGTAGGTAACACATCTCACTAGCTTGATTCATTTTGTGGTCGTTTAATACACACCAGCATACTCAGAACAAAGACACGTTAACCAGATATTGTATCTTACAAGTATATGAGCTTTTGCGACTGCGGATTGATCTGGCTACTAAAAACGAATAAGAACGGATTTATTATTAATGATCCATGTATGGTAAACGGAACAAAGACAACGAACTTAGTAAGCCCAGGGCAGCACAGCATTTAGTGGAGGCCCTAGACTATTAAAAAGTAGATATAACCGCCATTTAAGAAGTGTGATAAGGCCGGTCAAAAACAGAATTAAATACTTCGATATATACAATGGCGATCTCTACCGATAGCAGAAAATTGCGCGTTCACTTAACGACGTGAAAATGAGCCCCTAGGGCCGATTCCCATCGAGGCTTCATTTATAAATATTACTCCAATAACTTACACAGAAAAAAGACAAAGAAATTAAGGACAGTTTCCACAAAAACGTGAACATTATGCAAAGTCTTGATGCGACGTTAATATCCCTGCCGATCTTACAAAAAAGTTGGAAAACAAGGCCATATTTGATGAAACTGGACAAACCATATCATGAAACCACTTCCTATAAGAAATTTGAGCATATAGACTTCGAAATTGGCCGAAATATTAAAGTTGAAAGAAGGATTTGCATTCTTCTCAATATTCACAAAAGAACTTGGTAACTAGAGAGGCCCAAGGGCCGAACATTGGCTGCCTTGTTGTAGCCGGGATACAGTCCATATCTCGTATATATCGGTTGAAGGAAAATATTGTGAAAAAACTTGAAATCAAATTGGCTATAATCCTAAAAGTTCACCATTCGCAACACATCCAGGTCTTATCAAACAGAAGACACGAAACTTGTAATACAATTACATTTTGCAAACCTTATCTCAGAAATTGCTGAGCTCGACATGAACAGAGCGGCAAATGACTGCATATCAAAAACTTTTTTGCTTTGACAGAAGGTCCAACATACTGATCCCAAATCGATAAGGATGGGACTTTCAAAACCTAACAATGAAGGTAACAACTGGTTTAGGTGCAGATGGATCCAAAATGGACACCGGAGTAGGTGCGGGTATCCAATGGTCAAAAACAAAGTGAACTGAAGTTCTACTTATTTCGGAATAGATTCCTGAACTTTATTTTCTATTGCGGTTTTAGTTGTTGGTGGTATGGAGCATTTAGAGGTTTATCCACCTCTGATTTCGTAATATTTTTTATCACCAGAAGAGCGGGGATTATCATATGAGTTATGGTTACAAGTGCACTTATAGCCATATTTGTGTGCAATGCAAATTTCAGAAACAAATTTGCTTACTTTGTCTACCGAGGTAGGCAACTTTATCTTAGTCGGCATCTTCTAAGAACAGAACACTCGTATTAAGATACTCCCAAAAACTATCATGATCTCCGCGCCGTGCCTAAAACTTTTCTATTCTCTTGAACACTGTTGAGCGGATGTAATTCAATTCAAGATCTGCTTTTATCATTTGATGGAAGTTTATAGGCTAGCGCTATCATCTTCACCAACATGTCCTGTAATTAATTGTTTCTATAGGGTGATTCATAGTTAGGTTTGATTTATTGGATCTATAACTTTGCTAATAGATGGCGTAACTTGTATTATTCCATTGGAACATGCGTTGGAAAACTATTGTCGTTCTACGTCAGTTCAGTATATGTCAATCATTTGAAGCGTAAACAACAATAATTTTTTTTCACTCAAATATGTCGAACTTTGTGCCTGAAAAAGTGATTTTGCGGGTAGTTATTTTCATTACTGAAAACTGCTCCGGAAAGTCATCGTATTTTGGTGTAAGTTTATGGTGAACATGCGCTAGCTGAGCGAACGTGCCAAAAGTGGTTTGCACGATTTAAAAGTGGTGATTTTGGCTTGGAATACGATGAACGTCCTGGGCAGCCAAATAAGTTTAAATATGAAGAACTGGAAGCATTACTCTATGAAGATTGTTGCCAAACACAAGAAGAGCTTGCAGAATCTTTGGGTGTCGATCAAGCAGCCATTTCAAAAGTTTAAAAGCAGCTGGATATATTCAAAAGCAAGGATATTGGGTTCCACATGAACTCAAGCCGATAGACGTCGAAAGGCGGTTTTGCATGTCCGAAATGCTGCTGGAACGCCACAAAAGGAAGTCATCGGATTGTTACTGGTGACGAAAAACGGATCCATTACGACAACCCCAAGTGCAAAAAATCATATGTGAAACCCGGCGAACCAGCCAAATCAACGGCAAAGCCAAATATCCATGGCGCGAAGGTAATGCTCTGTATTTAATGGGTTCAGATGGGTGTGCTGTATTATGAGCTGTGAAACTATCAATGGACAATGCTACTGAACACAATTAATCCGTTTGAAGAGAGCAGTAGCTGAAAAACGCCCGGAATATAGGACCAGACACGAGGCAATAATTTTCCATCATGACAACGCTCGGCCCCACGTTGCTATTCCGGTTAAGAACTATTTGGAAAACAGTGGATGGGAAGTCTTACCCCACCCGCCTTATAGCTCAGACCTTGCCCCTTCTGACTACCATTTGTTCCGGTCGATGTAGAACGCCCTCACTGAAATACGGTTCACATCAGAGCAGAATATCAAAAATTGGCTTAATTCATTCTTGGCTGCCAAGCCGGCGCAGTTCTTTTGGGAAGGGGTCCACAAATTGCCAGAAAGATGGGAAAAAGTCATAGCTTCAATAGGGCAATACTTTGAATAATACTATTGTACATGTTTTTCTCCGAGCTCACCGAGACCATGTGCTTGAATTTCAGGAAGCACATAGTTCGTTAACATGGCGCGATAACGGTTATCATTGACGGTAACATTCTGATTTGCCTCATTTTTTAAGAAATATGGACCAATGATTTCACCAGATTATAAACCACACCATACCGTTGTTTTTAATGGATGTAAAATGGTAGCTATTGGTACTCTTCGAGTTGCTCATCACCTCAAATACGGCAATTCTGTTTATTAATGTATCCATTGAGCTAGAAATGGGCTTCATCACTGAATATAATTTCACAATAAAACACTGGATTTTCATTGAATTTTTCCAGAGCCCATTCATTGAAAATATGACGCAAATTCAAGTCGCCTGGCTTAACTTCTTGCACAAGTTGAATTCTGTACGGTTTTAGGGCGAGATCCTTTCGTAAAATACGCCAAGTTGTCGAATACGCCAAGCCAAGCTGCTAAGAACGACGACGAATTGATTCGTCACGGCTGCTATAGTCTCTTCACTACGTGCGGGATGTGGTCTAACGGGTCGAGTATCATCCATTAATGTAAACTGGGAGTCAAATTCGGGAATGGTATTGGCAATAGTGGTTTCAGTTGGTCGATTATGTGCACCGTAGGTTCCTCAAATCGCACGAAAAACATTTCTCCCAGAACACTGATTTTCGTAATACAGCTGAGCAATTTGAAGACGCTGTTTTGGTGTGAGTCTTTCCATGATGACTTGCCAAACGATAGTGAATAAAAATGATAAAGCAGTTTGATAGAAGTCACGCGTGATCTGTCAAAAAAAGCCTACTGAAAATCAAACCTCACCCCTTCCTTACGCACGCCGAGTTCTATTTTAATCCATTGGTATCCATGCACTCCATTAACGAGTACATAGTAGAGCTCGTCTTTAAAGAAGATTAGCCTCGAATATCGATTCGACATTCTTGATCTGCCACAGAATAAATATTTGGTCTATAGTGGAGTAAACATGTATAAAAATGCACAGATATGGATGTATCAGGTTATTTGTGTGTGATCTAGCAAAATCACTCAGAATGTCTTCTCCGGGTATGTGTTCGGCATTCGGTTTTGAGATAAAAGTTAACTTTGCAATTTTTTACAATGCCAAAACGCAACGCCCCACATTTCTCTTGTGATTGTTAGTATTTTAAAAAAAAATTTAGAAGGAATATAAGGTTGCCAAAGCCTGTGAAATTACTTGAACATTACATCAGTGTGTTAGATGTTACTCCTTTTTCCATCTATTTGGTAGCCTGGTTATCAGCTATGACGATATTTTTCCTCACCGTAGAATCAGTTTGTTTTAGAAACTGGTGTCGTTCAGACCATGTTTTCCAAATGATGCCGCCAGTTTTCATCTGATGACATATTCAATTCCAATCACCATATTAGATGTCAAATTTTCTGTTATCCTTTTATAGGACGATCCCACCGTACTTGTTGAATGGCAAAAATATCCAATTTGCATCGATTGTGTGTATTCGCTGCATGTTAAAGTTTTGAAAATTCCACGTGCTTACATACATTAAAGTTATAGTTTGGTTTTGTTTGCTGGAGTCGGTAGTAAGTCCATCCATATTCTCGCTTGAAATGTGCTCCAGGTATGTCTAAATAAATCAAATGGAACATGCCTCTCATGTAGCCGTTGACCACATGTTGGGAGTTCTGCCACCGAAACGTGACTAATGTGCATTGCCTGGAACGTGAGCACTTAACTCGGCGACTTTTCTTCCCTTTTTTCAACCTGGGCTCTGTCAGAATTTGTATTAATGACGTGCTTGGTATTTTTTTTGTCATAAGACGAGAACTCTATTTTTTGCCGTGACTCTTTTACTTCCAATTAATCTTTGATTATCTTCACCTCTAGCTAGGGTTTAGGAAGGTTGGAAATTGATGGAGATTCCGTAAGTTTGGGAAATTCTACTTCAAAAATTAGTGACTCTTCGAAGTGGTTTATACATCTACAGTGGTTCTACATCATTGACCGTCTTCTTGCTTTATGAGCGTATCCTTTAATCAAGAGTAATCTGTGGCTCTATCGGCTGTAGTCACTACACGTCAGGCTTAATAACATTTGTATAGGACCTTAGAATTGTGTATTTCTTTGTGATGAAGTGGATGAATTTTAATTTTTTAATTATTATAAAACAGCTGTCTAAGACTGTTTGAAACCATGAGATCCTCTAACGTTCAAACGTTTTGCAAACATAAGCCCACCCTTATGATGAACGTATTGGGGTTTTCGAAGATTTTTTCTCTTTCCAAAACTCTTTCTTTGAAATGATAATACTTTTAAAGTCTGAAACTCGTCGAAAATCCATTATGAAACCACGTTGTTCCCCCACAACCCTGATCAATTAAATTAAAAAAAAAAAAAAAAATATTTATCATACATTTCCTACACTGCCAGGAAAGAATGAATCCCTAGTTAAATTGCTCAGTGCTGTAGGTAGGCTTCACCGTTAAGCACACCTTAGGCCATTTCATTAACAGCCAGATCAACAACAACAACAAATTACAATAGAATAAGATTGTTTACAACCCTAAAGCATGTAAGCTCCACCACTCTACCTCCCTTAGCACGCACAGTAACTTTTTAACAGTGTGGGCAGACCAACAAACTCGCTTGAATAATAAATTTTTTTTTACAAACATTCAAGGGGGTGCTAGCATTTGTGAAATACAAAAAAAAATAATCCTCCACGAAGCCATATGTTTGCATTGATATGTTTGTTATCCTTCGAAGAATTAATTTTGGTTTTAATTATGTTAACTCTCACCTTGTAGTGAGGGTAAACAACATCACAGAGGACCACTGCTACACGAAATCGCAAGGGTAAGCAACATGGACAAGTTTTGACTGTTTTTCATTCATTTTTTGTAATGGCAGATCTCAGATCTAATTCATTTGAAATGACCATTTCAGAGATACCGTAAACTTGTTCCGAACACTTATAGTTTGTATGTATCTCTGCGGATAGAGGACACTGATCAAGTTAACTTCTTACTTCAATTGATACAAACACATCGCAAATTAGATTTACCATCCGAGGCATCCAGCCGTTCGAATGTTTCGAAAAGTTTGCATGCATCAATATTTCGTTGGCGACGGGACATTAATCATAGTTTTCACCTCTAGGGTGCGAGAATAAAATTGGAAAAGTTTTTCAGCTTCGGAATAGTGTTGGGATTGCTATGGTCTAACAGTTCTTGAATGTGTGCGGTGTTTCACATAGCAAACATCCGCATCCGGTCAGCGTTGTGTTAAGGTTTTATGGACCGTGAAACAAAACCACGGGGCTTAGAATTGGAAAAGTTTTTTTTTTTTTTTTTTTTTTGCTGTACTATTTGTTCTTTGCTATTTTTCAGAGATCTATTCATGTGTCCTGGTAGTAACTTTAAAACGGGTTAAAGTAGAAGAGGAATTTGTTAGGAAACAAATGGTGTTTAGCTAGGAATAGCAGGATATTTTTGTGCCTTAGAAAATGAGTAAGAAAATTTAGAAAATACGCCAACGTAAGATTAACATTTAAGGCATGCAAATTTCAAATGAATTTTGGGATCGAATGCATACAAATATTCATACCATACCTAATCCGGTACTCTTGTACACTAAGGCGTCGAGGTGGCGCATCAGTGGTTGCTTTCTTTTTATTTTCTTGTGGAATTTCTCTACCAGATCCTGTCCATGCCTATTTGTTAAGCCGAGTTCAATTTTTCAGCCTTTTTCTGAATTTTTCGACTATTGTAGTCCATGTGGTTTTGGGTCTTCTCCTCTTGTGTTTTTCTTCTGGTCTTGTTTTCTTCTTTCTTCAGTTGGCTATCCTCCTTAATGCACACTAAGTGCCCAAACTATCTTAGTTTCTTCTCCTCGAGTACTAATTTAGCAGAGTTGACACTTTAATATATTCGTTCCTTTTCTTATCTATTCTCTTGGCTCATATAGCTCTCCTGGGGTATTTCATCTCCATAGCTTGTATTTGTTTTTCTTGCCTTGCTGTGAGTATCCAGTTTTCGCCTCCGTATACAGGTATTTCAGGTAAATAGTCGTACATCGATTTAAAAAGTGATATTATTATTCCTTGTATGATTTCGTTTATCCTTGCTATCAAGTCGTTTTCCGAATTCCTTCTGCTGGTCATAATTCTGTCCAGCTACTCATATTTTTGCACCTGCTCAGTAACTTCTTCAACCACCCTTACTCTTGCTACTTCAGTTTCATTTGCAACCACCAATGTATCTAAAGTATCTTAACAAACCTATACATCCTTTTGCATATTTTTTTCACTATTAGCAAACAACATCATGTCATCCGCGAACAGACCGGCTTGAAGATAGATTAGTTGATGTCTATAACCGATTCTGTAACTTTCCATCCTTTCTTAGCAATTTTTTATGGCATCGTTCATTGTGCAAATAAATAGTAGGGGGCTTAACACACTATCTTATCTCACTCCTTTAGACGTCTTGTATAGGGTTTTCCAATAGGAACTTGACAACTGTGAATTTAATTTGTGAACGCACTCTTTCACTAATCATCAAACTGTCACTGTCAATTTATTCAGTAAACTCAACATTTTCTGGTAAATGGTAAAGTAAACTAACGAGCAACGTCTGCAAATTATAAAAAATTTCTACAGATATTCGGAGTCGGTGACTGCAACTTTAAGAGCGTTAACTCCAATTTTCGGTCGTAATTCTCGCCCTAGTAGACAGGCAAAAACAAGTTTAGTGCAAAAATTTTAGGCCTAGATATTCGTTGTGTGATGTGATGTGATGTGATGTTGATGTGTCAGTGAGACAACATGTTGTTGTGTCTAATGAATCAACAGCTGGAAACTTACCCGCGGTGGCCATATGAACGAAGTCGAGTTCCATTCATAAATGTTTCCATTGTACTTTAAGCCAATAATAAAGGACTTGAAATATCTCAAAACGGTTTGCCTTTTATTTAAAAAAAAAGTTGTCAAGTGGTTATTAGAGAACCCTATATTTGTCTGACAGCACACTGCATGTCCTTACGACATTGAATGTTGCCTTGTACATGAATTTGATTGCTCGTATAATTACTTTCTCGACCCCTTTTCTTCTAAGATTTTTTTTATTTTTGGCAAGCTTTTTTTCAACACCTGTTGTACTGTGAAAATGAGGTCTTAGATACAATAATCTGGTCGAAAATCGCTTTGTGTATCTAATAACTGTTTTTTTAACTCTTCCCTTAGTCTGTATTCTAGGATGGTCCTGTATGGAGCGAATGGATAGATAACAATTGAAAATTTGCCATTTGCTGACGGCAGCTCTTTCAAATTGAGACTAAGAAATCAAGCTCTTTGCAAAATTCTCTGGCCGACATATTCCCAACTTACAAGGCGCTTCAGTCAAGAGTCGATCTAGTCCACAAACAATAATCCTTTACAGCTGGCACGATGTTTCGCTGGCACTCTAAATTTATTGAGGTAACCTTCCACTTGCAAGCCGATCTTAGATCCAGTCGTCCTTTGCTACGTGGTCCCTCTAGCCAAAGATGAGGCATACTTTCACTTAATATAGTCCAGATCGACGTCACTGTATAGTGCGTACAGTTGGGTCTTGTGAGAGATTGGTCTGTTATTAATTTTTTTCCTGAGTCCAATGAAACAGCGATTGGCAAATGAAATTCTGCATCTGATTCCTACGCTGATGTCACTTCTGCTTATATCTACGGGTTCAATGTAGACGAAGTCTTAAATTATTATATTATTAAATTATTAAATTATCTCGAAGTGATTACTGCTAATAGTAATGTTCTGACCAAGCCATCACTAGTGTCCGTGTTTGTTTGATAGCTTCCTGTACTTTGTTTTGCCTTTATTTATCATCAGACCAATTTTGACCGCCACGTCGGGGATGGGGATGGTTTCCTGGCCTAAAATCGCACTGATATGGACCAACCAGATTGTTCCATATTGGTTTCAGATGCTCATACTATACGGGAAAAAATTTTTTTAGGCAATGTTTGAGAGATACATAGATGGTGAAATCAAAAGGCTCTGCATTCTGTGGATTGAAAAAAACGATATTGAGATTTCATGTTGCCGTACATCTTACAGATTAGCTGATCAATGTTCCCGACCAGGTCATCTCTAGCTATTTTACATAATTCAATAGGCAATACACATTCGCCAGCAGCGAAGACTTTACCTTCGACATTGCTATATTAGCTTGGTCTACTAGGTAAAGTAAAGTAACCTCTTCGACCGCCAGAATGCGCTTCTACTGCAAAAAGGGTTATGGTGCCTTGAAGTCCGTTCATATTCAGGCAGACATGCCAAATTTTAGTGCGATACTTTCTTTAGTTTTGTTTTGACAGCTGATTGTTGTTGACGTGTTTGGCATAATGTTGAGTATGGACAGAAACTATTTTCGTTCTCTCATAAAACATTAATTTTTGAGTGACAAAACGGCGAAGGAAACAAAAGAAAAGTTGGATAAATATTATGGGGCTTATGCTCCGTCAGATTACACCGTCAAATATTAGTTTCGAGAGTTTCGTGGTTACAGAGGTTACAGAGGACAATGTCAAAAAAATACATGAAATGGTGTTGGCTGACCGGAAAGTGAAGGTGCGTGAGCTAGCAGATACCACAAAGATTATAGTAGTACTGAGCACACACGCCATATTTTGGGCAATGAAAAAGTCATCCTGCCGCTGGGTGCCGCGCATACTCACTCCTGACCAAAAACACGAACGGGAGAGCACTTTGAAAGAGTGTTTGGACTTGCGGACTTTTGGCGTCGATTGGAAAAAAATTGTTTTTGCAAGACAATGCACCGGCGCACAAGAGCATCGCAACCACGGCTCCAATTGTTGTCGCATCCACCGTATTCGCCCGATTTGGCTCCGTCGGACTATTATCTCTTCCAAACCTTAAGAGATGGCTCATCAATAAAAAATTCAGCTCACGCTAAAGGGGACTATATTGAATAAATAAAAAAAAAAACATTTAAAAAAATTGGGTGATTGGGTCATTCTTGCTGACCATCATCGACTGTATACATCCGAGAGATATATTCTTCCCATACTTTTAGTGCCACCAGCGATTCTGCTACTAGTTATCCATGTTCCGTTTGCTGTCTGGCTTTCTTTTCTGATAAAACTAAACATTGAAACGTCAATCCTGTAGAACGTTTGTTTTTCATGAGTAGCTTTCATTGATTCACTTAATTTTACGGGATGCCCTGATACGCTTGACCAGCGCCTACCATCATTCCTTTGATACTAATGCGGAACCTGTAATGAGGACAAAAGATTCCACCTTTGGTTTAAGTCGAAACCGACCTAAAACTATTCATCGGGTCAACTAACTTTTTTAAGGGAGACCATTCCTTCCACTTTTGGTTTAAACCAAAGCCACTATGAGACCTATCTCTTTCAAGCCAGCTCCGGACACAAGTCTGGGGGGCCTAACTGCCATGGTACTGAGTTTTAAGTCGTAGCAATCTTCAGTGGCGTTAAAATCTAAAAAACCATTTCGATAAGACCAATATTGCTCTACCCCCGTTTATTATTAGAAAACATCTTTGTGCTTCTTCGCCTGACTCTGCGCTCAGGAGCACCTCCCTCCCTTAGTTGCAGCGCAGCTTTATATGCTTCTTGTTTTGCTGCATGTACCTGCCTGGTTCGTCAAACTGGAGATCTCCTGATATCCTGAAGGAATATCTAGCAGTGATCGCAATGTGATAAATCCGGCTGACAGTTGACTGATCTGGGCATACCCAAGTACCTTTATGGGTATTGAGATGTGGGAGCTGCGTCCTGACTACTAGAAGGTTACGTTCTGTTCCAAATTCTAAATCCCCGAATCAAATGACGAAGGTGGTGTAATGCAAGATCTTCTAGCAAAGTTTTGGTATGAAAGCTATGGCACCGAGCACATTTTCGGACAAGAAGATCATAGAATTTGTCTTTAATGCTGTCATCCTTACTCTCTGCTCTGACAAGAACGGAAATCAGGCTTATACTTCCGAACGTCGCCCTGATGCGGATTGTTATTTTATTATTTGCTTCAGACTTTTTGTATAGGGTTTTCTAATAACGACTTGACAACTTTTTTTTTTTAAATAAAAGGAAAACCATTTGAGATATTTCAAAAACATTATTATTGGCTTGAAGTGCAATCAAAACTCTTATGAATGGAACTCGACTTCGTTCATATGGCCACCGATGGACCCAATTTTCAACGACTCGACCACACATTTCGGCCGAAACGGCCGCTATTTCACGTTCAATGTTGGTTCTGAGCTCTTCCAACGTCGTCGGCGTGTTTGCATAAACCAATGACTTAACGTAGCCTCACAGAAAATAGTCAAGTGGCGTTAAATCGCACGAAAGAGGCGGCCAATCGACTTGCCCATGTCTTGAGATAACACGCTCACCATACTTACTCTTCAATAAATCGATTGTAGCGTGTGCTGTGTGGCTTATGGCACCATCCTGTTGAAACCATATGTCGTCCAAGTCCATATCTTCCAATTCGGGCCAAAAATACTCGGTGATCATGGCGCGATAACGCTGACTATTCACAGTAACGTGACGATCGTTATCGTCGACGAAACCGCACCAAACAGTTATTTTTTTGTGGATGAAGTGGTAATTCATGAAGCACATGTGGGTTTTCACCCGACCAATAACGCATATTTTGCTTAGTGACGAACCAATTGAGCCAAAAATGAGCTTCGTCACTGAAGATGATTTTGCGATGAAATTCATCATCTTGGCGCATCTTCTCCAGAATCCAATCGGAGAGCGTACGTCTGAACGGCAGCGATATTTTCGACACTTCGACCAACCCGTTGTCTCACATCACACAACGAATATGTAGACTCAAATCTTTGCACTAAATTTGTTATTGCCTGTCTACTAGGGCGAGAATTACGACCGAACATTGGAGTTGCAGTCACCGACTCCGAATATCTGTAGAAAATTTTTATAAAGTGTACTTTACTATGATGAAAATGTTGAGTTTACTGAATAAATTGACATTGAAAATTTGATGATTAGTGAAAGAGTGCGTTCACAAATTAAATTCAAAGTTGTCAAGTCCTTATTGGAAAACCCTATATAATATTGTGTTTTTGTTTCCGTACCCGTTTGTGTTTTGTTTAAATTTTCTGATTGATGAGAAATTTACCCCCACCCAGACATAGGGTCCGGCATAATAGCCCGGTCTTAGTTGCCTCGCTGAAGTAGTGAGAACTGTCGCTCTCGTCGTCCTAAGAAAGGAAAAGTAGTCTGGGGCAAACACTTTCCCCCAAATCCTGTCTAACGTTTGCAGTCACCTGCAAGTAAAAAGAACAAAGCAGAACAAAGAACACACCATTCGCTACGTGAAGGTGAAAATTTCCATACCTCTAACAAATTTGGTAGAGAGCATACTCCAACGCAAGTCCATGATTGCTTCGGAGGGAACTCTTCTTGAAAAACAAAATTTCAGCATTTTTTTTTTCTGATCCACAAGAAGGGAGACCTTCCTAAGCGCCTCAATTAAATAGGAATCAGTAGATAGGAGGGACATCAGCTTCTCAAAAAGAAAAGCACCATGAAGAGGTGTTTCTGCAGAAAATATATTTGAATATACCAAAATGTGAAAAGAACTTACCAAGGACACAAATACCAAACAGAAGCTTTCAAGGGTAAAGATTGGAGGGTATGGAAGGAAGTTAGAATTAATTCAAAGTGGTATATCATTTCGTCGTCAGGTAGAATGATGATGGACGGTAATTGGCAACAAAGTACGTCTACTTGACCATGCGATATGAAGTCTGGGTGATATTCAAGTTAAGGCCTACTAAAGCTATAGGAGTAGATAAAGTAATTGTCGCGCTATTTAAAGCAGAGGGGATTAACTGAATAAGGACCACTCGATTATAATTTCTCCATACCGCTACATGAAATATACGAGAATACCTCCACTTAAATCCACCTTAGCATTCTTAAGCAGGTTATTGGAGTCCATCGATGTCAGCAGCTTTGCCTAAAGAATTGCTGTAAAAGCTTAATAGATTCGATACAAGAGGAACAGTTCTATAACCTCCTGATGAGCCAGTAAATGGTAGTATTTGTATTTTGTATTAATAGTTATTCTCAAGGTAGGGAGCCAGCTAAGGTCGTCCGCCTGGATGATGATAGAAAACACCCTTTGCTCCGAAAAAATCACTTATGAAGTCAGTATTGATAAGAAAGGACAATATTTCAAATATTTGTTTAACTGTTAGTACAACCTGATGTTACGGGAAGAAATCTGAAAGTTTTATTTGACCATCTCAGCAAAAACAGTTGGTAAAGTGGAAAATAAGGGTAAGACCAAGTCCAAGATCCAGCTGGCCAAACTAGAAAAATATATTTTAGGGTTGACAATAGGTTTAGACAATTGCATAGATCAATCTTAGAATTGTTAAGCTTTTGTGTCATTGGACTAAGAAAGCAACAGAGAAATAAATTCCCTTACAAGCAAGGAAGAAAGGGTTCTATAAGACCCTTGCATCGATCTCAGTAAAATTCGTAGTGACAATGTGGTAAAAGGAAACCTCGCCTTGGGTTCCAAATGGAATGCCAAGTAGGTGTGCGCAACTTTAAGTAACTAGCTCAAGATCGGGCTAAATAGAAATAGCTATGGGTTGAAGTTCAGGGTCGGTCTCAAGCGTAGCGTTCGGTAATGTTAGTAGTAGAGTAGTAGGGTAAGCGACAGGATAAGTATGCAAAGCTTTTTTAGTCATTGGAGGCTATCACTTCTTTTAAGAAATTAGTAATTTTTGCCCCTATCAAGACAATTACTTACCTACTTTACTTTTGCTGGTATCTTACAGACTAGGGCGGTCCTGTGCCCCAAAAAATATACTTTTCCAGCCAGTTCGATCTCTATCTAGCTGCCTCCAGTTACACATCTCAAATGGGTTGAGGTCCCACATCAACTGCATGTATCACGTTATTTATGATTGGAGTTCATTTCGCCTGAAGCACTGAATGGTACGTATATCTTCGCTGTTTAACAGTCCGCAGAAGTGGTTCTTCCAAATTGTGTGATTGCGTCTTAAATAATATTTTCGTTTGGTCGTCTTTGTAGGCTTTGTAGGTTTTGTTACCCCAACCCCCCATTTTATTCTTCAGGTAAAATTTCTGAACCTCATTTCCGCAGTAGCATCTCGCGATCTTTACAACTTCGCGTTTTTCGAAGTCCTTTATTGTAATTTGCTAGTACATGTCGACAGTAGCACTCAATCTGGTTCTCGGTCTCGCGTGACATTCAGCTGCCAAAATACTAAGTAAGGTTTGCCATTTCATCACACATCACTTTACGTTTGCCACACGAGCAGAAGTCGTCACCATGGCTTCAGTGTGCAGGCAATTCGTCGCACCGTGAAAAAGTTTGAGCATCAGGACACTCTTTTGGATCTTTAGCCACCATCTAGACAAAAATTGGTGCGAAATGAAGAAAACATAGCCGCCGTATCGGCCAGTATTGAAGTAGACCCAGAAATGTCGATTCGGGGCCGATCAGTTAAATTGGGCGTCGCTAGAAAGTCAACCAAACTTATTTTACTGTTTATATCCATATAAGATTGTGCTGACGCAATAATTGAAGTCAGACTACCATGGATAACGCCGTGAGTTTGTTAACTGAGCGCTGCAAATGTTGGCTTGAATTCCGGAATTTGTCTAAAAAAATCATCTTCTCGGGCGAAGCTCATTTTTGTCTCAGTGGCCATGTCAACAAGCAAAATTGCGTTATTGGAGCGAACACAATATACAAGTGTTCGGCCAAGTTTGGCCGAAGGTTTATCAGACCTTATATCTTTTCAAATGACAAAGGAGACACCGTTACCGTCTGGTCTCGAATATAGAGCTATGTTAACCGCCTTTCTGTGATCAGAGTTCGACAATATCGATAGATCTGAACTGAGGTTCTAACAAGATGGCGCTACATGTCATACAAGCGAGGCAACGCTCTAAGTTATAAAGAAGGAATTTAGCGACTGGGTCGTCTCACGGCGAGCGTTCATGCGATTTGACACCACTCGATATTTTCTTTGGGGCTAGGTTAATAAGGCTAGGCTAATAAGCCAATTACTTGGGACGAGTTCGAGGCCAATATTCGACATGTTATTGTCGGAATATTTCCGCAGATATTGGACTGACCGCTTGAATCACTCCCAGCAAAGCTGAGGCAGCTATTTTTGAATGATGTGTTTTTCCACACATAATGGCATGAACGTAGCTTTAAAATAAAGATAAAGTCAATTTTATACCTCATACTGTTGTTGTTTTATTTATCGTTCTTATCTGCTCGCAATTTGTAAGAACATTAATGGTTTTTCAATAAGAAATGAACTTGGTATATATTTTTCTTAATATAATAAGGGTGGCCAACCAATCAAAAACCAACCAAATGACCACCATGACCCCAGTTCTAAATCAAGGCTCTCTGATGGCAAGGATGTTGGTTTGTGTGATGAGCCTTGGCATAAACAGTTGACGTTTTGGGCAAGGAACTTTTCTCACAAAAGAGCAATGACCTCATGTAGCGTTGTCATGTGGGAAAATAACATCGCCCATGTCCATAACTTCGGTCAAAATAATGCATTGACCTTGTTTCATCAGCGCAATATATTCACCTTTATACTCGCATCCGCTTCGTTTTCCAACTATAAACAGCAAAAAGTTATGAATAGAGACCATCAGCATCATTTTGAATTTTCAGCTCAACACTGAAAACGATTTTTAATTTGCAAAGTTGTGACGCTGGTGATGGTCGACACATTTAATTTTTCTTGGGTCAATTAAACTTTAAGACTTTATGTGAATATTTCTGGGATCCACACTTCGGTTTTTAGAAGCAAGATTCTTAGTTGTTCTTGTGCAGGACTTCGGTAAAACACATTGCAGAGATAGCTCAAATTCCCGAATTGGTTTAGTAGTTGCTAGGCGAGCAGGTGCTTTGCGTCAACCAAAAACATTTTTAACTTTCCAATTTTTTTTTTGTGAATTCTAACAATATTAATCGAATGCTGAAGGGTGTCTGATCTTCTAGAAAGCATCCACACCAAAGTCTACTCATTTGGTCCTTCAACTTTCTGTTGTATCGATTAATTAACTGGTGAGTTCCTTGACTCAAAACTTTTGTTGTGAATTTTTCTGGTTCTCTATTCTTATGACAACAATGCTAATTCTTGGTCTTTGTTTTGTCTAGACTTAGACGTAACGATAGCATCGTAAACAAACCCATGTACGTGGGAATATCTTAAAACAAACAAAACAGAAGTGTATGGGTTACCTGGAATAACTTTTTTTTTTTTGCAAAGAGAATGGAACTCGAACACGAAAAAGATCTTTCTTTGGTGGAATAACCTTTCACGTTTGCCCCAAAGGTATAACATGTACAATGTCGGAGATACTCAATAAGTACTTGTACCTACACAAAGTTAATTGGGCTAATTTTGAATGAGACAAACAGTGGCTTATTCATCGTCCTTCAATGTCCAGAATTCTTCTTCAAAATGCCAGAGATACATATGTACTCGTATATTCAATTTGGAAATACAGTCAAATATTAATTGGCCTGAAATTGTTATCAAACATTGGACTAGGTTTTTTAAGAACGGGTACTATTCGAGCTATTTTCCAGGATTTAGGGAAAGTAGACGCGATTATGCAGTGGTTAATAATATGTGAAGGGTTCATGGGAAAACGGCCTAAGTCTTCCTTCTTCACTTTTTGTCTGAATTGAACTGAAGATGCCTTCTAATGGTAATTTATGATCACTACCTACCTAGTGTGCAATCAACTTCTGAAAACAAAAGCAATACTTCTGAAAGTCCAGAGGTCTGTATAGAACAATGGTGCAAGTCCTCAGTGTTTGGACTCGTGTCGGTATTAAACAAAACATGTTCAAGGGCATCAATAGTTTTGTTTTACATTGTTGGTTTCCTTTCTAACTACAAAATAATTTCATTTCAACAAGATGTCAAGAAAAGTACCAGCTTTACAGTTGTCGTTGGTTAAGCTTTTAGACAGCCTTTAGGTAAAAGATGGAATGAAGGCGTTGCGTGCTTCCACACATGAACTTAGACCTGATGGCAAATGTAAGCGGTTGAACTATTTTTCAATAGTTCCTGCGCCTGGGCGTAGTAGAGTTATTTGAGAATTCAACGAGTCTAGAAACGAAGACGTCCAAAACTGGTCTTGTTACCGTTTTTCCTATGTCGCGTAGCCGTTCTTGAAGAGACATTGAAAGATCAACAACTAAGTCCACTAATTTTTCTTATAGTGTTCGTGTAAAGGTCCATGAAAATATTAAAGACGTTCCAGTTTGTTTGAAAGCTTTTGTAGCTTTACCGAATGTAGCGATAATCGTAGCGATTGAGGGCCCCCCCTAACACCGAAAAATAAATGAAAAAGAACTACACCTAAGAAAAAGTGAGCGTTTTTATTCTTTGAAAAACACGTATCCTAGGCTTTCCTCTAAATCGTGCTCAGTGGAGGCGAAAACTATATTTAGATTATCAAAAAAATCTTCATTGCCCTACATCACAACGAGTGATGTTAATTAAAGGATGAGCCAACAGATGATGTGGATGTTGGCTGTCAATTAACGAATTCAACGTGGTTCATCTCTTTGACAGATTTCGTACAATCTTTGGCAATTTTAGTCATGGAGTCGTTTACCACGGAACAACACATTTTTGTAATTCAATCTTATTACGAAAATGGGCGATCTGTAAAATTTGTAAATTTTTCGGTCAACATTATCGCTTAGTTAGTCCGGAATTCATTCAATTTTGAAGAAACTGGTTCGGTATCGGGTCAAACTCCATATTAGTATGCTCGGGCACCACATACACGCCAAAACATCACAACTGTGAGCGAAAGTGTTTAAAACCAGCAAGGCACCACAATTCGTCGCCGAAGTCAAATATTGGGCATCACTTATGGCATTTTACGACGAATTCTAAAAGTGGATTTTCATTTACAGGCCTATAAAATCTAATTTACATAAACACTGAAGCCTTTGAACCATCGACGGCGTAGCAGGTTTGTTAATTGGGTGTTGGATCGTCAGGACAGATTAAATCGAATTTAATCTTTTCCGATGAAGCACATTTTTGGATGAATGGGTAAGTAGTAAATAAACAAAATTGTTATTTCTGGGGACCGGAAAAGCCATACAAGATTCACGAAAAAGCAATGCATCCCAAAAACATCACTGCATGGTGCGGATTATGGGTTGGCGGCATTATTGGCCCGTACTTTTTCGAAGATGAGGCTGGCGAGACAGTTGCAGTGAATAGAGAATGTTTTTTCTTCAAAATTAAATGAATTGGGTCTAAACAATCTATGGTTCCAACAGGATGTTGCTACCACCTACACAAGTCTTCAGTCAATCAAATTACTGCAAAAACAATTTTAAGATAATCATTATTTTGGTTAGAGGAGAAGTTGATTAGAATCCAAGATCTTGCAATTTGACACCTTAAGACTGTCAATAATCCAGCGATAATTAAGAATTTCAAACTTAACATCCAAGTTGGCCATTGACTCACTTATTCTTCAAAAGGTCATCGATAATTTTGACCAACGGATGGTCGCTTGTAACAGAAGCCATTATGGCTATATGAACAATATTATATTTTATTCAAAATTGCCATAGATTGAAATTAATTAATCCATAACACTGTATATTAATTTCACAACATATGTGTATTTAATTTAACAAAAACTTTCACATTAGCTCTTGGCTCAGCTTTAACGTTCATATTTTATCCAATATTCTACACCATAAACATAAACCTTCGCCATACGAGTATATGGCCGGTTATGCTGTAATCAATTTTTGCAAGAAATAATTTTATTGTTTAAACTCATTAAAGCAGAATTTAAATGAAGAAAAATATTTAAAAGAAAAATTATAAGTGGAATGAAGCAAAGCACTTGCGGTCCTTATTTAGGCACAGATTAACTTTGCATTCCTTGCACATATGGAATAACCTGTATGGACAGTTGTCCCTAGTGGTTTACGTGGACCCCTGTTACGTAAACTTAAGTACACGGGATATCTATACATCCATGGGAGCAAGGATACGAATTGCAATCGCTCTCCGTCAATTCATTTTGATACCAAAGTAAGTCCCACTGATGCGTCGAAGCCGATCTAAAACCTTATGCTGATCTTAGGTTCACATCACCTAGCATTTTGCAAATCCATATTGGGTCAAAAACCTTCCTGCGACTTTGGGCTTAAACCACAGATACCATGACGCTCCCACAAGGGGGCCTACCTCTTCAAGTGAGGCCCGGACCGAAATTCAAGGGGCTTCTGACTCCCATGGTACCGTGTTTTAAGTCCAGGAAGGGGCTACCAGTGGGTCTACCACCAACAGGACCTATGACCTGCAGCTTGTAACTGCTCAAATCATAGCAACCTTCGGTGGCGTCATCTGAAAACCGTTGCGATAAGACCAGTACATTCCTCTGCCACCGCTTTTTATTAGACAACCTCAAGAGTAGGCGATGCCTTGATAATCCGGCGGGGCCCAAACCTGTTTGGACAATAATTTTGGCATTGCTGTCTTGTTTTTTGCCATTCCGGAATGTGGTTGAATCCAAGCGAAGCGAACTTAACGGAAATTCATGACGCCGTTTTATTGGCATGTATATGTAATTTAATTCGTGCGGTTTTTTTCAAAATTTGAACGTTTATTTAAGAAAAACATGTACAATAGTATTATTCAAAGTATTGCCCATCTGAAGCTATAACTTTTTCCCATCTTTCTGGCAATTTGTGGATCCCATCCCAAAGATATTCTGCTCTGATGTGAACCGTATTTCAGTGAGGGCGTTCTGCATCGACCTGAACAAATGGTAGTCAGAAGGGGCAAGGTCTGGGCTATAAGGCGGGTGAGGTAAGACTTCCCATCCACTGTTTTCCAAATAGTTCTTAACCGGAATAGCAACGTGGAGCTGAGCGTTGTCATGATGAAAAATTATTGCCTCGTGTCTGGTCGCATATTCCGGGCGTTTTTCGGCTACTGCTCTCTTCAAATGGATTAATTGTGTTCGGTAGCATTGTCCATTGATGGTTTCATCCAGTTTTAGCAGCTCATAATACAGCATACCCATCTGATCCCACTAAATATAGAGCATTACCTTCGCGCTATGAATATTCGGCTTTGCCGTTGATTTGGCTGGTTGGCCGGGTTTCACATATGATTTTTTGCTCTTGGGGTTGTTGTAATGGATCCATTTTCCATCACCAGTTATAATCCGATGCAAAAATGACTTCCTTTTGTGGCGTTCCAGCAGCATTTCGGACATGTAAAACCGCCTTTCGACGTCTCTCGGCTTGAGTTCATGTGGAATTCAATTTCCTTGCTTTTGAATGTATCCAGTTGCTTTTAAACGTTTTGAAATGGCTGCTTGAGTGACATCCAAAAATTCTGCGAGCTCTTCTTGTGCTTGGCAACAGTCTTCATAAAGTAATGCTTCCAGTTCATCGTCTTCCAAGCCGATATCACCACCTTTAAATCGTGCAAACCACTTTTGGCACGTTCGCTCAGCTAGCGCATGTTCACCATAAACTTCCATCAAAATACTATGACTTTCGGCAGCAGTTTTCTTCATATTAAAGTTATGAAGAAGAACTCCCCGCAAAAACACTTTTTCAGGCACAAAGTTCGACATATTTGAGTGGAAAAAAATTATTATTGTTTACGCTTCAAATGAATGACATATATTAAAACGATACAATGACAGTAGCTTTCCAACGCATGTTTCAATGGAATAATACAAGTTACGCCATCTCTTAGCAAACCGCACGAAGTTATAGACAGAAAAGGACACCATGGATTGTCGACACCATCGATTTTTGCCATTTTCTCAACCATGTTTCCTTGTTTCTTTCTTTCTTTCCTTTAATGTTGAGACGTCAATTTTGGGAATTCTATTCAGTCTGACCGTTTCCAAAGAAAGATGACCTGATTTGGTTAGGTGAACTTGAAGTTTTGGGCTGCTAAATCAGGTTGTCAAAAAATATTTTGTGATTCTTATGCCTTCCCACTAACACCCAAATCTGGAACACCGACTGGAATGACGTTTGCTCCCCTGCAAATACATCAAAATCGTAGCTAAATCCTGATATTCTGCTTAGAACGAGATTTTTGCTATCCCATTTTTGTGGCTTTTTTCCATTATACTGCTGTAAGTGATAGCGGCACTTACTGGGTATTCTTTGCTCGTCCACTGTTAGGTGTCATTCCTTTGGTATAAGAAGTAGTCGCCCAGTTATTTTGCTTAGGAGTGATCTGACTTTGAAGAGCTTGCCGTGCTTGGAATGCTTTTCTATTAAATTCCTCTATATGGTAATCTTGTCGAACAATTCACCCGTGAAAAGATACAAAAAGAAGTCAGTGGTAGTCTCAAAAGCGGACATTTCCTCTGGAAGATCTTTAGTTCCTAAAAATGAGTCGCTTCCCTTGTACGAAACTCGTTTTTTGTTAGTCCGTTTTATAATTTCTTTTTTTTTTTTTTGACTTCAAACTAGACAAGGGTACGTCATTTTCCGAATCTTTCTCACTCCTTTCATCGGTTTCAGATATCTCCACATTTTCTCCATGATCTTTAGCCTGTTCATCTCTTGTCTCGAGGATTTCGTCTTCACTTTGAAATCTATCGCCAGGAATAGTATAAAATCGCCTTTGATTGTAAAACGAACTTGATGGAATCATTATTTAGTCGCTGTAAAAAAAAACGAGGAACTCGAATAACTTTCTTTGTATGCGCAAGGAGCCATATACTCGTATGGACGTTGCATCTTGTGGGGAGATAACGAAAACCAAATTCACATATCCTCATAAACAAATGATTTATCTAAACGGTCTTCATTGTTAAATTCCAGTTGAAATTGCACAGTTTAAGCAGCCGACATCGAAAAAGCAAAAACCCTATATGGCTTCTTATGTAGTAGAGGGATAAGGGGTCATTCTTCTATAGAATGTGACCGAGATATGAGTTTCGTCAATCAAAATACTTACACAGAGACACCAAGAGACTGGAGAAGTGAATTAAGAAGAAGCCGCATAAATTTTATTCAAAATTCGAGTGAGTTTTGCTAAAGTCCTTTATGCTAAAAATTGTTCTTTCCAAACATCCATCAGAACACTTAAGTGACAAAGGAACACGGTTTTTCACAAATCAACATGCGTGGGTCTATACAACAGGAGAGTCAACGTTGTTGAAGTTTTTGTTAAAGGCTCTTTTGGAACATCTTTTTGTCTGTTAGGTGAGTTGAAGACATCTTTTGACACCAAATCATTTATATCATTTCTTTTTAACGTAGAGATATCCAATCTCTTTTTTATAAATGGTATTGTTAGGGTCATGCTTAGATTTTTCATAAGGTTTTTCCGATTAAAAATGGTTTAACCTTTCTTATGGGAATAAACGAGGTGTGTTCAAAAAGTAAGGTGTCTTTTCAAATCTCGCGGGCAACGTGCAATCGTTTATCAATTTTTTTTTTTGCTGTATTGGTACACTTGTTCCGAAGTATATAGCACACTTAGTTGGTAAAAAAGTTCAGACGTGTTTTGGTGTGTTCGGCGATTTTCAATTATTATAAAAAATGGAGCAAACAATTTGCATACCATTTTGTGTAAAACCTGAAATCAAGTGCTCTAAAACACTTGCGATGTAGACATTGACATATGGTGAGTCTGCTCTAAGTAAATAAAATGGTCACAAGTGGTACAAGCTCTTCCAATGCCTCTTCCATTTTTGGCCGAGAAAATGCCAATGACGAACCTGGTTCTGGACGCCCCAGCACATAAACAAAAAATGATAACGTCGAAGCTGTGAAGAAAATTGTTTTGGAAAATCGTCGAATCCCCATTAGAAAAGTTGTTAAAGATGTTGGCATATCGGTCGGCTCGTGTTATGAAATTTTTTCGGACCTTTTAGGCATGAGATATGTGTCAGCGGGGTTTGCTCCCAAACTTGTGAGAGGTGTCTTGGACAAAAACAACACGACAATCATGCCTTAGCCACCATATCCACCGGATTTTGTCCCATGCTACTTTCTTCCGTTCACAAAACTGAAAAGATCTATCAAAGGATGGACATTTGCAACGATTGAGGAAATAAAAGCGGCATCCGTGGAAGAGCTCATGGCTATACCAAAAAGTGCTTATGAGAAGTGCTTCGAGGATTAGAAAAAGCGTCGGCACAAGTGTATTATATCGGAGGGAGATTACTTTGAAGGACAACACTAATATTGATAAAGAATAATCACTGTTTCATAAAAATATAATTCACCTTACTTTTGAAACATACCCCGAATTACATAGGAATTAATGCAGACTATATAGATAATCCCATATTACAGAGCTATATGTCATCTGTTTGTCTTCCTGCTACAAGGCATAATGAACCACATCTGGTTGAAGGTATTTACGCCTCCTTTTGTTTGGTTTTAATACATAATCTTTTATGGCTTGTTTTTCATATGATGAAAGCAAGTAAACCATTTTAGAAGTTATAACTCTTCTTGTACGATTGTTTCTTAACGCTTCGGGGATTTCTGGGAACGTACTGTGCCCAATAAGGTTCTGTAATACGCTTTTTGCCGAAGGGATTGAGTTGAACCAGTTGTCACAGGTGTTATTACGGCAGCTACTGTGTACATGTTTTGAAAGTTCTTTCATAAAATACCCGCCCACGGGTAAACCACTGGTCTTAGTTGCTTTTCCTAAATAAGGTATTGCGTTGTTCATATAGGTATTTCGCTCCACTCTCACGCACCATGAGAATTTTCAGGCCATATTGGGTATGCAGATCTAAGAGCGCATCGTCTTCGAAAATCAAGTATCTGCCGCTGTGTACTCGTAGTTATTAATGCACTGGACTAAATGTTTTGTCATCAGTTCTGAGACATCTTATCAAATAATCGAATCGATTTCGGCCCAAAACAAATGAATACATCATTGAGGGAGATCTATTTAATAGTTCTTCTGTACACAGATTCTCATTCTCATTGCTGTCAAAACTAGTATTTCAGTCAATGCCCGAATTTCATCATTACTTGTGTCACTAAACGTTTTCCAATAGGGACTCGACAACTTTGGATTTAATTTGTGAACGCACTCTTTCACTAATCATCAAACTGTCACTTTCAATTTATTCAGTAAACTCAACATTTTCATCTTGGTAAAGTACACTAACGAGCAACGTCTGCAAATTATAAAAATTTTCTACAGATATTCGGAGTCGCAAAATCATCTTCAGTGACGAAGCTCATTTTTGGCTCAATGGGTTCGTCAATAAGCAAAATATGCGTTATTGGTCGGGTGAAAACCCACATGTGCTTCATAAATCACTACTTCATCCACAAAAAACAACCATGATCACCGATTATTTTTCGCCTGAATTGGAAGATATGAACTTGGACGACATGTGGTTTCAACAGGATGGTGCCACAAGCCACACAGCACACGCTACAATCGATTTATTGAAGAGTAAGTATGGTAAGCGTGTTATCTCAAGACGTGGGCCAGTCGATTGGCCGCCTGGTTCGTGCGATTTAACGCCGCTTGACTATTTTCTGTGGGGCTGTGTGAAATCATTGGCTTATGCCAACACGCCGACGACGTTGGAAGAGTTCAGAGCCAACATTGAACGCGAAATAGCTGCCGTTTCGGCCGAAATGTGTGGCCGAGTCGTTGAAAATTGGGTCCAACGAATCGACCGCTGCAAACGTGCCCGCGGTGGCCATATGAACGAAGTCGAGTTCCATTCATAAATTTTTTGATTGTACTTGAAGCCAATAATAAAATTTTTGAAATATCTCAAAAGGTTTGCCTTTTATTTAAAAAAAAAAAGTTGTAAAGTCGTTATTAGGAAACCCTTCGCTGTCGTCATGCTCCACTTCACAGTCTGTTTCTAGACCTTCATTCTCTTCATCATTTTCTAAGAGAGCGAATAAAATATGATTTTAAGGGTGATTCATCGTAAGCTTTGATTTGTAATGTAAAATAAAATACATAAATTTGAAAGTGAACTTAAAAGTTTTATTATCGGTAAAAAAACAATTCATGGCATTTAATTTTTAAAAATTATATCATGTCCAATTCGTCCATTCGGTCCATTCGGAAGGTCAAATTTTGGGCAACTTGTTCGAGCATAACGACTGATATCTCGAACCAATCGTAGCTGGCTTATTCCTGAAGACCTGAGACTTTACATATCCCCAGAGAAAATAGTCCAAAGTTGTGAACTAGGCGGCCACTTTACCGTAGCAAAACGTGAAATTAAGTGCTCACCAAAACGATTTCGAAACAAGTCCATAGTTTTACGGGTGGTATGGCTAGTAGCGCCGTCTTGTTGAATGCAGAGGTCACTGAAACCATGTATTTGAATTTCGGGAAGCACATAGTCCGTTATCATAGAGCGTTAACAGTTACCATTGACGGTAAAATTCTGATTTGCCTCATTTTTGAAGATATATGGACCAATGATTCCACCAGCCTATAAACCACACCATACCGTTGCTTTTAATGTAGTTTATGGTAGCTATTGGTACTCTTCGGGTTGCTTATCAGCCCAAATACGGCAATTTTGTTTATTGATATCGATTGAGCCATAAATAAGCTTCATCTCTGAACAAAATTTCACGATAAAACACCGGATTTTCATTGAGTTTTTCCAGAACCCATTCATTGAAAATATGACGCAAATTTAAGTCGCCTGGCTTCAATTCTTGCACAAGTTAAATTTTGTACGCTTTTAGGACGAGATCCTCACGTAAAATACGCCAAACCGACTACTAAGTTCAACTCACAGAACGCTGATTTTCGTAATACAGCTGAACAATTTTTTGGAAACTATTTTGTGTGCAAGTCTTTTTTTGATGATTTGCCAAACGATACTAAATAAAAATAATGAAGCAGTTTGATAGGAATTACGCGCGATCTGCTAAAAAAAGCCTATTAAAAATCAAACCTTACGATGAACCACCCGTTACTTTCATGTTTTGCCTCTCCATTACAATTTGGTTTGATTAAAATGGAACCTTATAGCATACACCATATGTCGATACAAGAGTACTTACCTTATTACTGACGCAGATTATCTTTCCAAGGGTTAAGTATAACTTAGAAGTGCAATTCCTTGCTGGGAAATGTATGCATATTGCCGACTTGTTATTGCTTGATAGCAAGCATTGCACACTTGCATTCTACATACATTTTCGTTCAGATTTTTTTTTCCTCAATCGCAAAATAAACACGATGTTCTGAATCTGTTTTCCACGAAGCAACGTTCGATTTCTATGTATATTAGCAGCTACGCGTTCGTTCTCAAAGACTTTTCTTCGGATTTACGTTTTTGCTCTTTCATTTCGAGCCTTATTTTAAGTATAGCGTCTCGCATCCGCTTTTGGTTGGCTTTCCGTTTCGCATCTGCCTGTCGTTTACGCGGTTTCCGTTTAAGATTAGCAGTGTTTTCTAGCATAGGTCTTTCACCGTTGGAAAATAGCTCTTTCTTACGCTTACGAGATTCCCACATTAATTCAGCTTTAGATTTCGGAGGTTTTTTGCCGACACAAAGAACACGAGTAAAGAAAAGCTACGTTATGAGCTAACCCTGCAATGAAAAAAAGGACAGTTCCCAAAAATAATGCACAGAAAAATATGTTGACCTCCAGCACAAAGACATATCCATGTCAAGTGTCGACTAAAGCCGAGTTTATCCGATTCAGCGTCACTGCTTCAGTGCATGATGGGCCCAGAGAAGTTTTCACTTCAAAATTCAATCAACATCGTCTGATAAAGCAATCTTTCCACTGAAGCAGTCGCACCATCATCATTTTCGAAAAAAATATGGGCCAGCTCAAAAACCGCACCAAATTGTTACTCGTTGTGGATGAAGAGATTGTTTCACTATTTCTCTTAAGTTTTTGAAGCATCTCGGAGAGTTTTGTTTACTTATGTACTCAGGCAAATGGAATGAAATCTCATCAGCTCATCCGAATAATTTTTTGTAAAAAATCATGACCTTGTTCATTCATATCCAGTATCCAATCAGCGAAAGTATGGCGTTGTGCATGGTCTGCTAGCTTCAATTCTTATGTCAGCTGATCCTAAGATGTATGTAGGCCAAGATCTTCATGCAAAATGCGGTGCAAAGCGGTTGCAGAAAGGCCCAATTCCGGTTTTCGTCTCGAAATGAACACATCTGGCTTTTCAGTCTCTCTCTCATCTACGGCGGCGATATTTTCAGCTGACACTAGTTGTAGTCTTTATATCACTTACCTCTTCAAAACGTTCAAGTTTATCGATTATTCACTATATGTAGCTGTGGGAGATGGGGCTTGGTGTTGACCACAAACAGTATGCACTTTACGAAACCTTTCTGCGATATTTTCACCGTTTTGTAGTGGATTTTCACTAATTCAACACATTGTGTAAGTATACATTGATCCATATTTAATAATCTCGTAGCTTATGCTTATCAAAAGTGATAGTTGAATGTTGGCAGTTCGATGATGGCGTGCAACTTAAGATAACGCTCATCATCATTGTTGGATGACCTTCGGATAATATCTGTGTTCACTTTTAGATAAATATTTGTATTCAAAAAGTATCTAAAACCTTCGTCGAGTAGTTGGTAAGATTGAGATCTGGTAGAACAAAATTTTCGTCATTGGGGTTTGCAGTTTTGGCTCAGTTGCTTTGAAAGCCCGAAGTAGCAAAACGGTCCTCAGAAAAATTCTCGGTCGATTTTCTCTCAGGGTGCTGTTTATGGAATAGCTCAAGAATTCAGTAATTTTAGAACAAGAATTCTAGTTTCTGCTTCTGAGGTTCTGCTTCTAAACTTCACGGACCATTGAGTGTTTTTGAAAGTTACCTTAACGACGTTCCTATATTCGTGATAGTTGATTGTCGGTTTGTCGGACTGAAAGCCAAATTAGGGCTAATTTTTTGCCAATGTTTAGTAAAGAAATGTCTATGTATTATAATTATTGCAAGACATATGAACATGAATCTGTTTTCCCCTCTATTAATTCCACACTGGAGTTTATTCCTATATGCCCTGTAAGTTGGCTTGTGTTCCCTGCGCACTCGTTAGTCATACTATGGATTCTGGAAGATCGAGAGTGGTTACCTAGGATACCTTTTTTCGTGTCCCTAGACATCCACCTTCTTAATAATGAATGCAGTTTATTGGTCACACTCTGGTGACCACTAATCATTAATCGGCTGGAATCGGAGATATTATTTTGTGCTGATTTCTTACGATGAAAACGCACCCCAACTCGTGCAATTTCTTTTCACAACTGTAGTAAATCCAGAAAATCATTTTTCAGAAATTAGTTCTGTTCAGAGCATGTACTACATGTCTACATGTGCATTTCCACAATCTGGTTTACTTCAGAGTTGATATCGAAATACCCATTCACGAGAGGCACGTTTTGAGGGTTTCATTGATTATTTCTGGGCCTTGTCGTGGTAAAACTAATCAGAATCTCTGAACCCTGTACACACAAATCTATAACGCCTTTTGAATAAGGAAAGCTTTATAAAAGCAGAAATATCCATCAAGTACGAATACAATACTATGCTCTGATTCACATTCGAAATATATGAATGTCGAGGATGCAGCCGAGCAATCTCCAAACTACTGTAAAAAGGGACCAGTTCAAACACCACCCGTGGTTTCCATTTGGTTCTGCGGTTTTAGATGTTCTGTGGCTGCCTTAGATTTTTCAGAGATGTTTTCTTTCATGATTTTCGATAGCCATGATAGCACCCTGTCCAAAAGAGGGTTCCTTGAAAATTGGATGTGAATACCTGCTCCTGATGGAAGATACGCATTGTTTTACTATGGTTCTCGTTCAAATACTGCGTAATTTAACTTTGTTTCTTTACAAACAAGTATTGTATATCTTTGTCCATCTATGGAACTTTTCCAGCGGATTGCATCCACATTTCAGCTAAATTTTTAGGTATTTTTGATGAAGCGAATCATGAGTAAGCGAATCTATGTTTTGAGAACTAACAGAACAAAATGTTTTCCTACCCATAGAGGGCTTTGGTTTTTCCCGGTATTGCTCCAGGAACCAGTAACACTTTGACGTGATTGCCGTAATTGCGTGTTTAAAAGAGATCAGGATGAGCATGGAATTTGTTCGGATGGAGTTATCTACATCTCCAGGCAATATGAAGACTAAATTTGGAGTGGATTTTCCAATTTGCATATTAATTGCATGCTACTGTATTGATGAGACATTGAAACGGATTCTTCGGGCTGACTTTTAGAAACGTTTGGTTGAATGTTCGGGTATTTGTTTGTCTAAAGAACTAAATCACTGAATGATTCTTGAACTGAAATTTCTTCAGTGATAGAGCACCCATCACATGACTGCCAAGTGAGAGAAGGCATAAATCTTACAGACAAAGTGCATCACGGTGTCTTTATTATTCTCACAGCAAACATTGTGTCACTTATAGCAGGCATTCTGAAGGGTCATACATTTTGCGGTATGTGTTTGAGTCAACCGACCATAACCGAGAAGGAGGGCATTCTTAACACCAGTTTGTGTCCTGAGGAATTTTCTTCTGCGCGTTGTCTAGCAAGTTCGTCAGCGATCTTATTTTCCTCGATGCCATTATGACTTACATGGGATCCAAACGAGATTCCGTGAATTCAGCCCCTCCACTGCTTCCAGAGAAGCCTTTAATTTTCAAATTGGCCTGTAAGTGGTTAGAAAGAGTAGGAAGTCCTTTAGCGTAGATTAGCTACCGCAACATACGCATATAATTCTTTTGCTTCACCGTTTATTGATAAGGTAGGTAGGTAAGTAAATAGGTTACGGAATGCTATGCTTCGCAATGTGAAAATTTTAGTGTCAATCGAACTAGTCATTTTGATGGAAGAATAGGCCTTTAAAAGGCTTAAAAATCTGAGGACTCATTAATTCTTAATACCTCAAATTTGTAAAGGAGATGTTTCCCCACGTGGATGTCCACATGAGATATTTTTTTCTAAAGTTCACACATCTGCCAAGCTGTCTGCTGAAGTCACCCAAGTGGGTGACAAAGTGAATACCCTGCTAGATTGGTTCAATTCGAAATTACTCAATTTTTGGCAGCATTTTCTTGCACAGTTGTAGAGAAAGAAATGTTGTCCAAAGTCACCAGATTGGTAAGCCTGGCGTACAAAAAGAAAGTGTTGGAGGAGTTATGTACAATACATCGATGGGATTAAAGCTAGGGTAGCCTGAGCACCCTTAGTATGTCATTATTTATTATATCATACATAAATAAGAAAGCAGATCGTTTTTAGCTTTAGGGCTTTCTAATAATATTGTTCTCACTAATTGCAGCTCGTAGATAAAAGAATATAAAGGCTCCAAGCCTGGCTGGAAGCCTGTCGAGGTTAAAGATGATATTGTTCAGGAATGGCGGAGTAAGTTAATTGAGATTGGTATGTCATCTGAGCTAGATATGACCAAGCATCTTCAAGTTAAAATAGAAAATATTTAGTGCCGCATCAATATCTATTCAGTAAATGTATGCGGCTACTGATCCTTCCAAGATGCAGATAAATTCTTAAGCGAGTTCTTTAAATCCCGAGCATATACGAATATGGATTCGCTATAAGAGCAAGACTTACGGAACATTCGCATAAAAGTTAAAGTCGCCAACATAAGCAACCAAGCTCCGATGGATGAGAAGCACGAGCTTACCAATGACTGCTTCGACAAAACCTACGAGAAATGCTCTCAATATGAAATGTAAACAACTCATGGCGATTCCTAGCTAACCTAGGAAGGCATTTTTGATAAAACATTGAGAAAATACAGACTCCACGTCATCACCTCCGATAACAGACACAAGGATATTGAATGTGCGACGGAACGCAATTTAATTATAGCTTGGCTGACTCTTGAATCAACAAATCGTCAACCAAATTAAACGACGTAGGGCACTTTTCCAGTATTCTGGATGTCCGAACGTTCCGAGCAGCTAACATCAGATCGGACCATTATATGGTTGTAGCCAAGATACGAATATGGATATCCAAAACAGCCTACAGCCACCGAACCATTGTGAGGAAGTTCAACGTCAAACGGTAACAATCGCAGAGACCGATCGTCGAGTTTTCTTTAAGCTCTCAAGGGGTCCGATGACGCGAATTGTATACTGTATTTCTATTTGAGCCAAAAGAGAAAAGCCGAGTTCGATGAAGAATACAGATAGGCAAGTCTAGAAGAACAACAAGAAAGTGGCAGAAGCGCTCGATCGTGGTCCTAGAGCGGTGCTACCAAAAGTATGATGTTCGGAAGTTTTACCAAAACATACATACCAAAGCTGTAAGCCTCGTAAATAAATCTGCAAAAATAGAGAAGAAATCTCGTAGTAGGACCACAGTCGGTGCTGAGAGTCTGAAAAAATTACTTGTGCAGGTGATGAAAAAAAAGATCCCACAATCAGGCAGAAAAAAGAACTCAACATGGATGAAGTGAGAGAACATTTTCGACCATCAAACCATGATGAAGTCAGGACAGCCATTAAAAAGCTTAGGTCCAACAAGGCAGCTGGACGCGATGTCTTAACTGCCGAGTTCTTTTAAGCAGCAGGTGAAGATTGGATACAGTGCGTACATTAACTCAACTCCAAACTCTGGGTCGGCGAAGGTACTCAACGAATGGAACTCCAGCATTATTTGTTTAATCTTAAAGAAGGGAGTTACCCTGAACCGTACCAATTACACGGGAATATTGAGGAGACCTCCAGATTACAACAAATCTTGAAAAAAATTTCAAGAGTTTAAGATCGATACACACTGTTTCTTGATTGATTTCAGAGCCGTATGTGACAGTTTCTATAGATATGAACTATACAGAGTCTTGTCCAGTTTTAAAGTCCCCGCCAAGTTCATTCGACTATTCAGGATAACGACAGAACGCAGATTTTCAATGTCAGAAAAAGACTTTAACAAGGCGAAGCATTGAAATGTGAGAAACTCGAAAGTCAACACCAGAGGCACTATCTATCAAAAGTTTGTTCATTTACCCGTGTATGCAGACGTCATTAACATCATGAGAAGAACACAGGGCGCTTTCTGTGGAGCGTTTTTAGCTAGAAAAGTGCTATGTAGATTTAAGAATTTCTGAATACTCGTTTTTTTTTTTTTTGGTGAAAGTGAAACACTAATTTTGAATGGGAAATTAAAAAATATTTTATTTAAAGTATTGGCCATTGCTAGCTACACATTTTTTTCATCTTTCAGGCAATTTATGGATTCCATGCCAATAAAACTGTTCGTATTTTGAAGCAAACCAAAAAGTCACCCAGTTTTCGACTTCCTCGTAGGATTCGAAGTGCTGCTCAGTTCATCAGTATCTCACCGACGAAAACAAATGGTAGTCGGAAGGAGCCAACTCTGGTGAATACGGCGGGTGGGGTAGCAGCTTCCAACCTGGTTGTTCTGCTTGGTTGTATGCTGAACCAGTTTTGCTTTGTGTGCAGGTGCATTGTCATGGACCAAAATTACCTCTCCGTGTCTTCTGGCCCAATCTGGTCATTTTTCGATCAATGCATGATTCAACTTGATCATTTGTTGTCGATAGCGATCTGTGTTAACGGTTTCACTAGGTTTTAGGAGCTCGTGGTATACCACACCTTTCTGGTCCCACCAGACACACAGCATTGTCTTCTTGCCGAATCGATCTGGTCTTGCAGTCGAAGTTGATGGTTGTTCCGGATAAACCCATGATTTTTTCCGTTAAGGATTCTGAAAATAAATCCATTTTTCATCGTCAGTAACAATTCGATGCAAAACTGATGTTTTATCTTGTCTTTGAAGCAAAACTTCACAAGTGGTTTCCCGGTTTTCCAGACTTTTGGATCTTTCTCATAGCTTTTAAACGGTCAGAAATTGTTTGTTGTCCAACATTTAACATTTCTGCCATTTGTTTCTGACTCAAAGTGTTATCTTCAAACTTTTTGGTGGTCTTACACGTTCTACATTTATCACAAAATCGTTATCTCTGAACCGTTGAAATCATATTTTGTATGTTGCTTCTGATAGAGCATGATCACCATATGCCTCGACAAGCATTCGATGCTACTCTGCAGCCCTTTTCTTCAAATGAAAACAAAAAATAATGTTTTCCGCAAGTCATCATTTTGTTGTATGATGTTGTTTGCTCAATGACTTGATATCTAAATATTTTTGATGGGTGTCATAGCAACCAAACAAAAAAAAAAAAAAAAATTAAGACCCGTTCACAATTAATGTTCCCTATCGAGACATTTGTATCTTGGCGCTCACTTCATACCGGTACACCTGGTACATTACAAAGGCTTCCTTTCGTGTTTTGGATTTGGGGTCATCACCGAAGCCTACGCTCTATTTTCGTCTACAATATTTGGATCGGCTTGGTAATATTCATAACTGTGTACGACCGCAAACTCACACTTTGAAGTCTTATTCCATTTTCACTTCTGGTCAATGGTTGAACCGTTTAAGGCAAATTTTCGGCAGATAAACCCAAAATCTCTAAAAGATAAGATGGGTAGAGGTGGTAAGAAGAAAAAGGTAACGATTACTGGGCACTCTTAAGTCTTTTCCAACCAAAAAGACATAACTGGACATGGCAACGCTTTGACATTCAAGTAAAAATCTGAAACTGTATGTATGTATGTATGTACAATTGACGAACGCTCTCTTTAATATATTGCCAAGCACACTCCTTAAAAACAAAGGGTCGCCCATCAAAAAGCTATCACAGGACATTCCCAGTAAATCGGCATTGTAAATCCCTATAAACAATGAAACCTGCCAACAATCACTCGCTTAGTGAAGTTAATTAAATGACTTCGAGCAATAGCCACCAATTTGTACTTAATTCATTTTAATTTATCACAGCCCCCATAGGAAGCGGTAAAAAATGTTCTTAAATCGATTTCAGAATCCTGAATCTATGCCTACCTCTCCGAACGAAGGCAAAGGCACATAAAACACCAAATCGTCAATTGCCCTCCTTTCCCACATTTACACTTCATTTACTACCCCCAATCACGTGGCAGCATAACAGGCCAATAGGCCTAAGTGAGTTGGTTTTCAACCACCACTCTAACCTAACCCAACCTACTACCCCCAATCATTTCAGTCTGCTGAGCTTACGTGTAATTAGAAATCATTTAAAAGTGCTCCTTTTTAAATCACAGCGCCCTTAGGTAGATGCCTTTCTTTAAATAATTTTTAGCCATAGTTACAAGGGCTTTGTTAAAAGCGACTCCACCCCCTCCCCCCGGTGCCAACAACTGTGTTCTGTGTTGGTAACCTTTCAAGTTATGTCTATCTAATTAAAATTATAAAATCTAAGGACACACAACATCGCCAAGCCGTGTCGTTAGAGGAGCAAGTAATGAAATCCAATTTCAAGGACGGCTGGCTGACTGTGTGTTTATTTAGTGCAATACCCTACCATCCCATTCCACTAAGTGAAGGTGTGAAGAGAATTTTTTTGTGGTAGCAATCATGTCTGACAAATCACAGTTAATACACAGTAATACCGTAAAGTTTGTTAACACAGAAGTGCTTATTATGCAAAATAGTGTTTACTAGGAGAAGGTCCTTTATGAATTTGCATGGCAAGCAAAAATTTTCACACGCCAAAGAGCCATATAAAACAGATACTATCTTGCTTCTGTTGCAGCGGAACTGAATGAACAATTGGGAAGTAAACACAACCACCAGGGATGGCAGATGTTGGTTGAAAGAGGGATTTTTCTGATTAAATATTCCTGTGCTTACTGAATAGAGGATTACCGCTTGATAAGCTCGAAAGGAATGGTTTTTTGTCTTTGGTAAAAATTTAGTATTTGTTGCACTCACAGATTCTTACGTATAACTTTTGTTAAAGTTCCAACAAAAGAAGAGTAGTGCAGTAGTGATCAATGGAATGTTTTGTCCTTACTTCTGGAAACTATCACTACATTTGGACTCTGATATTGGTATAAACTTTTCAAGGATAAATCAACCTTAATACCTTCAAAAATGGAGATATATTGTAGAGGCAACATTTTCGCAAATTGGAACATTTCTTTGAGCAGTATGGTGATAGGCTTTGCCTTAAGGCAAACACTTACAAAATATTGCCGAATCTTGTTCACTAGGGTAGCGCTGCAATCTGGCTTGAATCTGGGCCTCTACCAATGATTCCATCCAGCTTGCATGATCTCTTGCGGCACTATAAAGTTGGTTGAGGTCCCCTTCAACTTGCGTGCGTCACCTTAGATAAGACGATACGATTACCTTCTGCTGCTCCGGCCGGCCTTCGGGGCTTAATTCGCAAAGAATTTTCTCAAAGCAATATTTGAAGACATCTCATCTACAGCTGGGGGAGTCAAAATGTCTCCTTTCTTACGTATTGGTGAACTAAAATTCCAACATCTATCATGCTGAGCATTAGCTCATTTTCAGCTGCCTTAAATGGCTCAGTAAGAAGTGCGTCTTTGGCAGCACCTTTATTGGATTTAATCTAGGATATTGCCACCTTAACTACGTTTAGGTGACTGGGTCGGAATTCTCTGTCGTCTTTATTCAGGGCGAATGGTTCAATCTGGGTGACACCGGTATTTGATCATCGCAGTTGAAAACCCCGCAAAAGTAGTCTAACAGCGAATCTTTCTATACTTCCTGCTTGACGCCATTCATTGTGGCGAAGCTTCAAATCCAAATACATCAGACATAGCTTCTTTAATGGCTTGTTGGCAACATTGATTTGGGTCTGAGGGCTAGAATTTTGAGAGATCTGATCTTTTGCGATTGCAGCTTAACAATGTTGAACTTTTGTGGCCGCATTGACTCCACCAAGGTTATAATGGGAGTTGATGTTGCCTCCTCGAATAGTTTGGACGTCTTCAATAGAATGCTGGACGAGAAATTGGTATGATGATGAATATGTTGAATCGGGTAGCCAAGTCTCTTTATGAACGTTGAGATGTGGGTGATGCTTCCAGACTTCTAAGAGACTACGCCCAGTCACAAATTTTAAGAACCTGCATCAATTATCCAAAGTTGTGTTATGCAGGCCACTCTATGGAGGCTTACTCAACATTTGGCCTTGATGCGACTTGTTATGAGACGTTCACATACCTGCCAAAAGCTTAAAAGTTTATATTTGAGTCTCTTTTAAATTTATTGTACAATAGCAGTCGTCAAGGTAGATATCGTAATTTTTCAACCGCTTTTTGACCGCCCATCCCATCGAACTTCACGAACTTGTGGTTAAATCTGCTGTATAGAAGTCTAGATCTTCTGTGAGTTGCTTCACAGTCACCGTAGTCTATTAAGGGTAATAACATTCCATGTGGAAAGTCGAAATTCTTTAAATTCTCAAAACTGCTGCTAAACCCAGCAGCCGTCCGAAAGCATTTTTTTTGTCTATCCGCAACCTGGGTAACCATGATACCTACGATTGTGCTTCTGTGCTGTCCTAACAGAGGCCGCAGGACCCTCCCAATACGGGAGGCAAGTTCATTTGTCATTATATTTCTGGCAATCACATCGTAAACTAACAAGTCTCATTAAATTTAGCTCCCTTTATCCTGTTCACATAATAAAGTTCAAAGCCATCAACATATCCGATTGAAAGACTGTTTGTTTAATGCGTAGTGAGGTCAAAGGTTGTTGTCCACCATGAAGGCGGCAGTGCGACATTCTTGATTGATTTCGTAGTTAAAAGTCCGGCTTCATTCGTTTTCTGAATCATATAATGCCCCAAGCCGGCTTTGAGTACACGCAGCTACCGGAGTGTTGGTGTCATTGTATCAAATAGTTGGGAATTCGGCAGTCAAATGAGAGTGGGTGCCCAAGATGAAGGACATTTTTTTTAGTGCCTTCAGAACAGGTTTTTTGAAGTCCGATGAAGGCAGCATTAGATTATTATTTGAATAAAAGATTGTTCCGTCAAACAATTGACATAAAAGAATGAATTGGCTGTATGAAAGCAGTGCATATCCGGAAGCCGAAAATGCTTTAGAGGTTTTGGATGTGAAGTTTGAGTTCTCAGTTTCAGTTTCAGGGGTCACGAATGGAGATGTACGATTAGTTCAGCAAAAAATAACAAAACAAGGTCAGCTCCTTACTTCTCAGAAAAAGAACACCCTACATTTTGAAAGGGGTGACTGAGAGTCTACTTCGTTAGACATGATCCGAACACAGCTACATCTACACCATCTGCTTAAGCGAAAATGTTACAACAATTTAGAATGTGAAACGTATAAACGACCAACACATACCATACAAGTGGATATAAAGTGATTCATTGTGAGGTTTGATTTTCAATAGGCTTTTTTTGACAGATCACGTGTGTCTCCTATCAAACTGTTTCGTCATTTTTATTCAATATCGTTTGGCAAATCATTAAAGAAAGACTCTCACTACAACAGCGTTTCCAAATTGTTCAGCTGTATTACGAAAATTAGCGTTCTTTGAGAAATGTTTTTTGTACGATTCGAGGAACTAACAGTGTGCATAATCGACCTATTGAAACCACTATTGCCAATACCATTCGCAAATTTAAGTCTCAGTTTACATTAGTGGATGATACTCGACCGGTTAGAACACATCCAGCAGCTATAGCTGAGAGTGTACGCGAAGACCGTGACGAATCGATTCGTCGTCATTCTCAGCAACTTGGCTTGGCGTATTAGATAACTTGGCGTATTTTACTTGAGGATCTCGGCCTAAAAGCGTACAAAATTCAACTTTTGCAAGAATTGAAGCCAGGCGACATGAATTTGCGTCATATTTTCAGTGAATGGGCTTTGAAAAAACTGAACGAAAATCCGGTGTTTTATCATGAAATTTTATTCAGTGATGAGGCCCATTTTTGGCTCAATCGATATCAATAAACAAAACTGCCGTATCTGCGCTGATGAGCAACACGATGAGTACCAAGAGCTACCATTACATCCATTAAAAACAACGGTATGGTGTGTTTTATGGGCTCGTGGAATCATTGGTCCATATTTCTGCAAAAATGAGGCAAATCCGAATGTTACCGTCGATGGGAATCGTTATCGTGCCATGTTAACGGACTATGTGCTTCCTGAAATTCAAGCACATGGTATCGGTGAGCTCTGGTTTCAACAAGACGGTGCTTTGAGCCATACAGCGCGTGTAACAATGGACTTGTTGAAATTCTTGTCGAAATTTTGCATCCGATGCACCTATGGTCAGACATGGGCACGTCCGATATTAATCTCCACCTATAATTACTTTAGGTAAGTGTTGGATACGGGTTAGTTGAGAACTTGTTGTCTTATTTCAAACCAAGTGTTGAGTAGGAGAAGACGATATGATAACCAAATCAGGCGTTGCTACTGTCCCAAAAACTGTGTCCAATCCTTCTGTCAACATAATATTCAATGGGATCGGCCACTGTTTTTGGCGGGGTGGATTGTACCTAATCGTTGGGAAAGAGATCTGATGCAGTAATAAGCTTGAGGCCCTATTCGTTTGGTTTGTAGCTTGGGACTCCAGCAACTAAATTGCACAAGTTTAGGTATGTATGTTGCTGGACTGCATTCGGTGCATTATGATAAGTTCTCAGTAGGGCTCAGTAGCTGACCGGAATATTGAAGATTCTAAGGTGTAGGCAAGAAAGAAAGTCTTACTTAATATTTTCGACAGGAGATTTGTCCAAGTCTACAATTAGTGAAGAGTTGTCCTTGTTCAATTTTTCACTTTTTTTTTGTGCCGATTCTGGGATCTTGGATATGAAGACATGTAAGTAAATTTTTCTGAGTTCACCCGGGATGTAGCGGATGGTGCCCGCCAATTTGGTTGGCCAGATAATCTCAAAATTCGTAGTTCGTAGGAATGTATTTTTGGCACACAATTCAAGAAGCACTTCAATTTATTCAAGTGAATCACTTCAATTCGAAAGTTCGGTTTTCCACAGGACACCACCTGGTCTCCGCAGTGTATGAACTCTGCCTCGTTTAGACTCGTGTTATTGCCAGTCTTCCCAATTCGATGAGTAAGAGAAGAGATGAGTGCATTAAGTATTTAACAGGGTGCGTTTCAAAATAAAGCGGACTTTTGAATATAAGAATAAGGAAAAGCTTTTCTTGGGAAAACGGACTTTTTACATTCAAAATAGTGTTCAAAAAGTAAGGTTACTTTTAAAATTTCGCAGGCAACATACATTCTATTACCGATTTTGTTAGCACACAAGTTCAGAACATATGTTCATAGTTTGAAGTATATAGCATATTTAGTTTGTTTTTGACAGATAGAAAGGTTAGACGTGTTTTGGTCTGATCAGCGATTTTCATTATTATAAAAAATAGAGCAAAGAATTTACATCAAATTTTGTGTAAAAAATGGAATTAGGTGCTCTAAAACACTTGAAATGTTGAGAGTGGCATACGGTGAGTCTGTTCTAAGTGTACAAGCTCTTCCAAGATGGCCAAGTAGATGCCAATGATGAACCTCGCTCTGAACGCCCCAGCACATCAACAAAAGATGAAAATTGCCGAATTACCATTAGAGAAGTCAGTCGAGGATGTCGGTCGGCTCGTGTCATGAAATTTTTTCAGAGGTTTTGAGCATGAGACGTGTGTCAGCGAAGTTTGTTCCCAAACTTCTTAATTTAGATCAGAAGAACCGTCGCATGAGATCGCTCAGGAGATCTTGAATGACGTCTATGCTGATCCTGACTTACCCAAAAGGGTCATAACTGGTGACGAATTATGTCGTGTCATGGGCCGAAACCTGATCTCAATCATTCCAATGCAGGCACCCATGAGAGCCATGACCGAAAATAGCACGCCAAATTCGATCAAATGTCAAAGTTTTGATCACTGTTTTTTTTTTTCGATTACCGTGGCGTAGTACATCAGGAGTTTTTACCGCAAGGTCGTCCGGTTAATATGGAGTATAACCTTAAAGCTATGCACCGTTTGGTAGAAGCAGTATGAAAAAAACGTTTGGAATTGTGGAAAAACAATTCATGCCTGTTGCATAACCATAATGCACCTGCTAATTCATTGTTACTTGTAGGAAATTTTTTGACTAAAAACAGTACGACGATTATGCCTCAGCCACCATATTAACAGGATTTGGCCCAGTGCGTCTTTTTCCTGTTTCCAATACTGAAGAGACGTACGAGTATGAAAGAACGGGGATTTACAACGATTGAGGAAATAAAAACGGCATCGCTGGAAAGCTCATGGCATATACCAAAAAGTGCTTATGAAGATTGGGAAATGCTTTGGCGGATTACTTTGAAGGGGATAACATTAAAATTGATGAAAAAATAAACTTTTTTTTTAAAATAAAAAGTCACTTTACTTTTTGACCACACCTCGTAGTTTCCTTCCGGTTCAGCGATTTGGGTTGTCTAAAAGCATTTCAAATGAGTGTTTCAGATTGTTGGCCGGGAAGTCCTTTAGATGTCGCTGCAATCCTTTTAGATGTCTTCTACATCCACGGTGCCAAATCAGAAGAATACATGGAGTGATAGGTAAATTAAATGCAATTTTAGTAAAAAAAGATCGGTCCAAGTCCCGATCGATGAGATGTTGCATTATCATGTAACAGAAACTTCCTTCTGAGAGATATTCTGGCTAAATGCAATGAATATGATGCACTTTTGGTCCGGTGGAGCGAATTCTTCGTAGACAATGCTCTCAAAATCATAAAACCAAATCAACATTGTCTTCACTTTTGTTTTCTCTAAACCAGATTTTTTGTGGTCTTCCCCTCAGTATTTTCGCTCCTAGCTTCTGGAGCATATTGAAAACTCCACATTTCACACCCAGTTACATTGTTGTTAAGGAATTTTTTGTTATGTTTTTCGAATGTTGAAATCTGAGCTATTTTGTTCGATGCTAATGTTTGTACCAATGACACAAACACAGTGTCACTTCAGACGCAACAACATGAAATGACAGTACGTCAGAGAAGGATCTACAGTGTCGACACATTCAATTGCCAATAGATGGCCTCACTAGAAATACCTATTTTAAAATGACCTGTTTACTTTGGGATGGGCTTTATAGGTGAGTCAGTTTTCTGCCATTCGAGTTTCGAGACTTTGGAGGAAGTTTAGACCATCAAACTCTATTCAATTAGGGTCCACACGGAGCACTGCTCTCAATGGTGTTATTTTGTTGGAAGGAGTTCATGGTATCAACTTAATTCCGTTCAGCAGAACTACGACTTTCGCGTGTTGTAGCCCTAGCTCTGACATCGTGTGCTGAGCTTAACTGTGAGGGTCGACTTCCATCTAACACAACTAATCCGGTTTCATTTCTAGTGCGAGGAAAGCTAGTAATAGAGGTGTCTTGCCTACTTCAAGATTGAAGAACAGCAGGTAACTTAACTCCGAGAGCTTTGTCGATATTCTTCTCTATACTGCCCTTTATAAGCCTTTTCCATGCGATCGCCTCCAATGTTCCTCTCCGTTTTCTTAGATGGTTATCCTTCAGAGTATGCATCTTTTGATGCCCAATTAACCTGTGTAATTTCAAAACTTGAACAGTCAAAAGGTGAAAAGTTTGTTGGTTGGAGTCTCAAGAATCTGTACCAAGAGTGGAGAACTTGCGAAGTTCGTATTTCGAAATTTAATGTCAAGTTAGGACTTAATTAAATTTTTTTTCAGAGCCATAGAATCTTTGGCCTTTGAACGGAGTCTACATTTGAAGAGTAGATCCGAAGATTTGTGAGCTTTCAAATTTTGTGTTTCAGGACCTACATTAATGGTTTTTAAAAGAAAGTCCTTATGAAGTACTCGTGCACATTTTAGGCATAAATTGGATTAGAAACAAAATCTTAAAGACACGGATACCTTTATCCGTATTCGCTCTTCAAAATTCACCTCCTCGTTGTTTGTTTGCCGATGTTAATGACTTTAATTATTAATCTTAAATGCGTACACGTTAGCAGGAGAATTTGTTATATTTCTTACAACAGAAATTAAGGTAATAAAATATTAAGAAAAGATATGATACCATCTGAGATACATGTAAGCTATACAGGTTATGTACTCGCAAACACGTTAGAACACCCAAGATACATGTATTTTCACGGATTTTTGTCATTTCTTCTGGCGTCCATTGTCAACAGGAAATGGATTGTTTCAAATATGTGTTCACTCTTTGAATACGACGTATACAAGGTGCCGTAAAATAAATTACCCAATTTTGTTTTTGAATTACTTTTTTACACATTTGTGCCCGTTTTATCGCATTTTCAATGACTTTCCGCAAGATTTCCGGTGATGACTGTTTGCATTCCTCTCGAAAATTCTCTTTAAGGGCTGCGATTGTCTGAAGCTTATTGGCATAAGCCCGCGACTTCAAGAAGCCCCAAAGAAATAAGTCTGGGATGGTTGAATCGGGCGATCTTGTTGGCCATGTCAAATCGCCAAAACGGGAGATTACACGTGTAGTTGCACTATGTTGTTGAAACCACATATTTACCAGGCCTCACTCATCCAATTTCGGCAGTGAGAAGTCGTTTATCATGGCCCTGTAGCGTTCGCCAGTAACAGTGACCATATTAACGATGATGTCCTTAAAAAAACACAGCCCAATCACTCCTCCCGCGTGAACGCCGCACTACACAGTGGCTTTGAGTAGATGTAATGACTCATCGTGCATCACACGCGGATTTTCAGTGCCCTAGAAATGAAGATCTTGATGATTTTCGACACAAACTCGCCCTCTTCGTTGTTGAGATTGAGGATGGCTTTACAGTAATTCACACGCAACTGACGGTCAGGAGGCGTTAACTGATGCACTTTGTACGGGAACATGTGTAAGTCTTTCACTAAAATTCATTCCAGATAGACCTGGTGATGCCCAATTGCGTGACTTGTGGTCTGGTTAATGTTTCTTCGTTTTCAGTGACATCGGCAGCCACAGCCGTGATATTCTCCTCCGAATGACCAGTCCAGTGGCGGCTACCCCCTGCATGGTGTCTTCTGGTTTTACTCTGTTCGAGTTGAGTAGATAAGCACCAGAATGTTTGGCGCGATACGAATTCACGATGCGCTAACACCACCGACTGATTATTGGTCAAAAACATCGACACAATTACTCCACGCTCTTGCATAGTATAGCACTCCATCGCTTCTCTATTTGTATACAGCAGCTACCTACTTCACAAGTGTCAAATATAATTGACGTACGACGCCATTTGCAAAAATTATACCATCTTCCGATAGGGTGATTCATCGTAAGGTTTGATTTTCAATAGATTTGACAGATCACACGTGACTCCTATCAAACTGCTTTTTCATTTTTGTTTAGTATTGTTTCGCAAGTCATCATGGAAACACTGACACCGCAACAGCGTCTGCAAATTGTTCAGCTGTATTACGAAAATCAGCGTTCTGTGAGAAATGTTTTTTGTACGATTCGAGGAACTTACGGTGTGCATAATCGACCTACTGAAACCACTATTGCCAATACCATTCGCAAATTTGAGTCCCAATGTAGCTGAGAATGAACGCGAAGACCGTGACAAAACATTTCGTCGTCGTTTTCAGCAGCTTGGCTTGGCGTATTCGACAACTTGGCGTATTTTACTTGAGGATTTCGGCCGAGAAGCGTACAAAATTCAACTTATGCAAGAATTGAAGCCAGGCGACTTGAATTTGCGTCATATTTTCAGTGAATGTGCTCTGGAAAAACTCAATGAAAATCCGGTGTTTTATCGTGAAATTTTGTTCAGTGATGAAGCCCATTTATGGCTCAATAGATACATTAATAAACAAAATTGCCGTATTTGAGCTGATGAGCAACTCGAAGAGTACCAAGAGCTACCATTACATCCATTAAAAACAACGGTATGGTGTGGTGTATAATCTGTTGAAATCATTGGTCCATATTTCTTCAAAAATGAGGCAAATCAGAATGTTACCGTCAATTGTAACCGTTATCGCGCCATGTTAACCGACTTGTGCACATGGTCTCGGTGAGCTCTGGTTTCAACAAGATGGCGCTAAGAGGTATACAGCGCGTGAAACAATGGACTTGTTGAGAAATCATTTTGGTGAGCACTTAATTTCACGTTTTGCTAATGTAAATTGGCCGCCTAGATCATGCAATATCACACCTGTGGACTTGTTATGTCACAGGTATTCAGAAATAAGCCAACTACGATTGATGCTTTGGAAGTCAACAGTACTCGTGTTTTCCGCGAGATACCAGTCGCTATGCTCGAACGAGTCGCTTAAAATTGGACCTTTCGAATGGACCACCTTAGACGTAGTCGTGGCCAATATTTACATGATGTCATTTTTAAAGAATAAATGCCATGAATTTGTTTTTCAACTGATAATAAAAATTTAAGTTTACTTTTAGATTTATGTGTTTGATTTTACATTATAAATCAAACTTTACGATGAATCACCCTATATAAGCCATAAGACATAGTATATAGACCTCCAAATATCGTCAAATCTTATGTTACACGGAAGGTACCAAATAATCCTCTTTGCGGAGTTCTTTCAATCACTTTGAGTGGCAATTTAATATTCAAGGATGCTGCTTATGTAAAGTATATTGCCACCTGCTGCTCATCAATTATTTTCTGGAAATTTCACTTTGACAATTTTGTTGAAATTTGGTGTACTGCCTCACATCATTTGGAATCTTTAGGATATGCTGTTCCTGCTTAAATTTAACTTGATCTCTATAAGATAGTGAAATTGATGTCGCATAAACTGGAGGAAATTTTCTTTTGAAGAGACACGTGTATACTTAAGAGACCGCTTATGTTGTAACAGGTGTTAGATTTAAATTAAAAAAGAAAAGGAGCGGGCAAATAATTAACAGGATAATGGAAATAGTTTAACGAATAAATAATGAATCCTTGAAAAGGTGAATGAACTTGTTTTCTCCTAGGGCAGAATTGCAGACGATTTTAGTTTCTATGGTTACGTACGAGAGCTTTTAGGGCATGAGCATATTAAACGTTATTGTGTTGGCCTAAAGAGGACGTTGCAGAGAGCATGTAGAGTTAAACTTCTGATTACCTTCAACCCAGCGAAGACCAGAGCGATCCTCGTAGCTGTCTAATCTAGGTTGACACGCAGTCTCCTCATGGTGCCACTGGATAACTAAATATTTCGGCTGTGAAGTGACCACCTAAAAAAAAAGTTATGAATCAACACAATCCATCCTCGAATACACACGGACCCCTAATCAAAAACAACACGGCCCGAAGAAGGACTACGATTTGAGAGTAGGCTCCTGAACACTAAGAACGCTTTAAACTTCAGGAGAAAATCAAAAACTGGAAAATATCCTCAAGCAGTATAAGGCGGATATTCCTGCTAAATAGGACCGGGAATGATAAAAAGAACAGATTGTGACATTTATTACAGCTGCCACAAAAGGTTTCATATATTGGGATGCGGATTCGTTGTGAGAAAGTGGCTCGAATCGAAAGTCATCGATTTTGAGCCCACCAGTGATCGCCTGGCTGTGATCTGCGTCAACGCAATATTTTATAATATCAGCTTCATATGTGTTCACTTCTTTTGACCTCCTGGACGGAGCCTACGGAAAAGGTTCAAAGTACAATGTTAAAATTGTACGACAACAGATAACGGCTTCCAACACGCAGACTTTACGACAGCTGGTAGTACATATGTAAAACGAAGTTCCCTCATAGAATAACCCACAAAGCAACCTGGCTAACTTCGAATGGTCGAACCGCCAAACCAAATCTATCACGTGCTTATTGATAAACGTCACTCGTCAAATATTTTAGATGTTGAAACATTCACAGGGACAAACGTCGACTCTGACCATTATCTGGGAGAGGCTAGATTCACAGCTTGACCGCCAAATGAAAGAAAGCTGGAACAACATCCAAAAAATGAGTTTAATATTGGAAACCTACTAACACCGGAAATAGCCAAAGAGCGCCTGTAGTCTCTGTTGCAACTCCCAGTGGCATGATGATGAATGTGTGTAAGAAAAGAAAGCAACAGATGTGGCATACAGGAAAACATTGCAATGCGTCACCAGAGCATCGTGGGATGAGTACAGGTCCAGAAGAAGGAAGGAAAAAAGATTACTGCGAAAAAAGAAAAGAGCCTTTGCCGTCTCCCAACTCACCGATATCGAAGATTTCTGAAGAAGGATAGACACCAGGAGCTTTGTTCCCCAAGCACTTCGAAGTTGCGAAGGTAATCTCGTCACTGACCAACAGGGGATTGTGGATGTATTTAACTAACATTTTCAGCAGTTTCTTACTGGATATTATCAAGTGTGTGTGAAGAGAACACATGTTGAGTCGAAGAATTAGTTCTCCCGCCCAGTCGGAGAACGTATGTAGAAGTCGGCACACCTACATAAAGCCGCTGGTTAAGATGGTCTGCCATCTGCGCTTTTCAAAGCCGGAGGCAATATTTTGACAAGAAGTACGCACCAGAACATTTACAAATCATGGGAGGACGAGAGCATGCTCGAATAGAAAATATCAGCTCTATCTGTCCCATTTACAAGAAGGGCGACCCTTGTAACTTCTATCGATGTCTATCCCGACTTAACGTCGTTCATAGGATTCTATCCTGTATATTTTGTGAACGTCTGGAACCATACTGCGAGGCACAAATCGACCAAAACCAGTGCGGCTTCTGCCTGAGCAAATCGACATCAGACCATCAAAACGAGTTCCATGTCGACACACCACCTCTTCATCGACTTCAAAGCTGCTTATAACAGCATCCGTCTTACTAAGTTACATAATGCGATGGCCGGTATCTCTTGAAAACTGATCTGGATGTGTCGTGCAGAGTGGAAGTAGAACCTCAGAATTATTTCAAATCTGCACGGGATATCGGCAGGGAGACGCGTTGTCGTGGGACTTCTACATTTTAGTACTTGAGCATATAGTGCGACGGGAAAAGTCAACACGGAAGGTACTATTTATTCCAAGTTATATAATCGCACTTTCCCAACAAGTCGTTATTGAAAACTTGGTGGCAATTTAAGAAGAGGTTAAACGAGTTAATCTTAAAGTCAATGAAGGAAAAACGAAATATATGTATGCTGTCGATTAAAAACCGTACCGTCACTATCGACAGGTACAACTTTGAGGTGGTCAAGGAGTACACCTACCTCGGGGTAAATGTCAACTACACAACGAAATCATGATGGAGATTTGACAAAGAGCAACCGAAAGCAACCGCTGCTTCTTCGGTCTGTCGAAACAACTTGGGTCAAATCTCTAAACGCAAAGAGTCAAAATCATTGTCCAAAACGCGTTCATCGGAGCCGAAAGCTGGACGATAAGTAAGACAGTGGAACAAGTTTTATGCTCTTTTGAAAAAATATCGAATATCGTCGAATATTTGGCCCTGTCCGTGAGGAGATCGGGCGTATGGAGAATAAAATGCAACCGCGAACTCTATGAGGTGTACAAAGATGTGGTCATTTTATGGATGTCGAAAATACTCCGACTTTATTGGATCGGCCACATCGTGCGGATGGAAGATAAAACTCCAGTTAAAAGTGTCCTCGAATTCAAGCACCATGTTCGAGAAGAAAAGGAAGACCAAACCTTCAGTTTAAAGATCAGGCTATCGCGGATAAAGGGCAGCTTGGTCTTTTTAACCGAAAACGGCATGCCCGGGACCGTAACGGATGGAAGGCTACAGTAGTTCAGTTGACCATATATGCATTGCCAGCCTGATAAGTAGTCATATAAGTGCTGGGCTAAAATTTAGGACGGACCTGGAACAGATCTATTTGGAAGAAGACGATATTTTTGTTAAAGTTTCACTAAAGTATGTACTCGTAAAGTTGGTCCGTTATCATTTATGATGACCATAGTGGGAAATATGTCACAAAATACATTTGGTTGGATTAACCAAAATTATGACCCTACTTGTACTCGAATGTGGAAATAAAATACCATTCATAGAAAATCGATGAAAGCTGGTCGGCTGGATGGCTCTTTTATTTCCTTAACTTCTCTTGAATGCCCTTTCTTCCAAAACTCAAATTGTATGTAGTCTTTAGGGCTATAGGCTAAAATTTGCATCAAATTTTGCGTAAAAAATTAAATCAAGTGCTCTAAGGCTGCTCTAAACAACAAAAATGTTTACAAGTGCTACCAACTCTTCCAAAAGGGCCGAGAAGATATCAATCTCGAACCTTGCTATGGATGCTTCAGAACATTAACAAAATATAATAACGTCAAAGCTCTGAAGAAAATTGTTTTGGAAAATTGTCGGTCGGCTCGTCTCATGTAATTTTTTCGGATGTTTTGGGTATGAGACGTGTGTCAGCGCAGTTCGTTCCGGATTTTCTTAATTTTGATCAGAAGAGCCGTCGCATGAGGATCGCTCAGGATGAATGACATCAATGATAAACTTGATTTGCTCAAAATGGTCACAAATGATGATCTGAAGAGACTGAACTGAAGAAACCTATGAAATAATGGAGATTTGCAACGATTGATCTGAGTGTATAAGATCTGAGGGGGATTACTTTAAAGGAGACAACATTAAAATTGTTGAATAAATAATTTTTTTTTATAAAAATATAAAGTCACGATACTTTTTAAACACACCCAGTAGTACACATTCGGTTATATTTTGCTTACTTACATTATAGGACCGAATGCATCATGGAACTACGAAAACAAGCACTACAATCTTAGTGGGATCTTATGAAGATTTTAATATTTCTTCAATTCATGCTGCAAGTGATCTCTCCTCATATGCCGATCAAGTAAGCTCTTCAAGTATTTGGCACGTATTCCAATTTGGAGAACTAGGCGCTCATGATTCGGAAGCCCTAAAGGACTCTTTCAATATATTATACAACTTATTATTACCAAATTCTAGGATCCAAAATAAGGTCTTCCACACGATATTTTTGGCGTAGTTTATGAGTATACATCCAAGACTATAATGCCCAACGGTATAGAGGAAGACAATGATTCGACAGAATACGGAGCTCTTGTTTTTACGCTTCTATAGGGTGGGATGTATTTGGAACGTTTCATGATTTATAAAATGTATACTTGGGAATTATTTTTTGCTCTCCTTGCAGACTCTCGTCCTTTATCGAAATCAATCACTCTTTCACATAACTGGGACTCTATCTCGGCGTTGGCGGCTTTAGGGAACTCATTGACTGGCTTTTCAAACAATCTGGTCGTCTTGATTTCTGTCTACCATCTACAAAATAGTGAAGTTGTTTTATAGACGATTTGAGGTTTTCATTGTTTTTTTTTTAAGAATCTTTCGTCTTTGTAACTTGAGACTGCCCATATCTTCTCGGAATCACTCTCGAAAAACCTATTTCTGTAACTTTTTTGTTTAACTGGGCATTTTGTAATTTTTAAGAGTTTTCCCATCAATAACGGGAACTTTTCATTTACTTTCTTCTCTTTACAATTTTTTATTGTAACATACTCACATACAACCTTGATCTATATCAATAACCATCGTGATGCGCTCCCATTGTTCCGATTTGAGATTTGTTTTTTTGGTAAGTTGGTACATCTGTTGTTGACATTTCCTCTAAATCTTAGCATCATAGCTTGACATCTGCAAATGTTACGTAGCCAAGAGTACATCTACTTCTGTGTGTGTTGGCGAACGAACTTGTATTAAATTTTCTGTAAAAAACGGATTTAATGGTGCTCGAACGTTGGAAATGTTAGAAAAGTGTTTCGGCAACGATTCTTTAATGAAAACGGTCGTTTACCAGTGTCACGAGCGGTTCAAAAGTGGTTGTGAGTCAATCGAAGATGATGAACGCAGTGGCAGACCATCGACATCGAAAACCGACGGAAACATTGATGAAGTAAAAGTAATGTTGGTCAATAACCGCAAATAAACCATCAGACAGATAGCCGAGGACTTTAACATTGCCTATGGATCCGTCCAAGACATTTTGGTTAATGATTTGAGTTTCAGCAAAGTTGGTGCCAAAAAACCTCAATTTCATTCAAAAAAGAGACCGTGTTGACGTCGCAAAAGAGATAATTTGCGAGGCTGAATCCGATCCCACATTCATCAAAAGGACCATTACTGGGGACGAAACGTGACACGTTGCTTTCAGTCACGGTTTTCATGGATTACATAGGTGTAGTGCATCATGAATTTTTGCTAGAAGACTAAACAGTAAACAAAAAGTATTATTTGGGCGTTGTGAGACGTCGGCATAAAGCAATCCGAAAGAGACCAGAACTCGTAGATTTTGCACCATGATAACGCACCGTCGCACAGTGCCATCAGCATTCGTAATTTTTTGACGAAAAATGCAACAAACACCATCCAACAGCCACCGAATTCACCTGATTTGGCTCCCTGTGACTTCTTTCTGTTCAATCGAGTTAAAAAACCGCTACGGGGAACGCGTTTCAGTAGCAGAGAACCGAATCGAATATAAAAAATGTTTCGAGGATTAAATTAAGCGCTGGCATAATTGTGTTGCAGTTGATGGGGATTATTTTGAAGGGAACAATATAGATTTAGATGAATAACTTGTATAGGGTTTTCTAATAACGATTTGACAACTTTTTTTTTAAATAAAAGGCTAACCATTTGAGATATTTCAAAAATTTTATTATTGGATTGAAGTAAAAACAAAACATTTGTGAATGGAACTTAACTTCGTTCATATGGCCACCGCGGGCACGTTTGCAGCGGTCGATTCGTTGGACCCAATTTTCAACGACTCGACCACACATTTCGGCCGAAACGGCCGCTATTTCGCGTTCAATGTTGGCTCTGAGCTCTTCCAACGTCATCGGCGTGTTGGCATAAGCCAATGACTTAACATAGCCACAGAGAAAAAAGTCAAGCGGCGTTAAATCGCACGAACGAGGCGGCCAATCGATTGGTCCACGTCTTGAGATAACACGCTCAACCTACTTACTCTTCAATAAATCGATTGTAGCGTGTGCTGTGTAGCTTGTGGCACCATCCTGTTAAAACCACATGTCGTCCAAGTCAATATCTTCCAATTCGGGCACAAAATAATCAGTGATCATGGCGCGATAACGCTGACCATTCACAGTAACGTGACGATCGTTATCGTCGACGAAAAAATATGGTCCAATAACGCCGCCGGCATGCAAACTGCACCAAACAGTTATTTTTTGTGGATGAAGTCGTGATTCATAAAGCACATGTGGGTTTTCACGCGACCAATAACGCATATTTTGCTTATTGACGAACCCATTGAGCCAAAAATGATCTTCGTCACTTCGTCCAGAACCCAATCGGAGAACGTACGTCGCTTCAAATGGTCTATCGGCTTCAATGCTTGAGTCAGCTTGATCTTGTATGGGTGTAAACCAAGATCCTTACGCAAAATACGCCATAATGTGGTCTGAGCGATGCCCAATTCTTGAGAACGCTGTGGAATTGACTGATTTGGATCGTTTGCTACGGACGTCTGAACGGCAGCAATATTTTCGACACTTCGACCAACCCGTTGTCTCACTAACACGGCAACATCACACAACGAATATGTAGACTCAAATTTTTTCACTAAACTTGTTATTGCCTGTCTACTAGGGCGAGAATTACGACCGAAAATTGGATTTAACGCTCTTAAAGTTACCGTCACCGACTCCGAATATCTACAGACATTTTTTATAATTTGCAGACGTTGCTCGTTAGTGTACTTTACAATGATGAAAATATTGAGTTTACTGAATAAATTGACAGTGACAGTTTGATGATTAGTGAAAGAGTGCGTTCACAAATGAAATTCAAAGTTGTCAAGTCGCTATTGGAAAACCTTATATTTTTAATATTTACACGATTTTCTAAGAGTAAATATCTTGAAAATATGAAGTATGCAAAACAAATGGCAAAACATAATCCAGTTTGTTACTCATAATTTTTAAAGTAATATAAAACAAATTGACGGTCGTATGCGGATAGTTTTATGGTAGAATACGATTGTCAAAAGACTGAGGTTGATACCCATAAAATGATTATAGCCTGGCAATACCATACTTATAAACAAAAACACTGTTATCTAATAAATTTTGATTAAAATAGGTACCCTTGTAGGCCTTCGGTAAACACAGTATAGATGCAGAAAAAAAAAATTAAATTATACAATAAAATATAGAACACAGTCGTATCTTCCACTTCCATGATCAAAACGTTTTTCTCTGAAATTCGAGTACACAAAAATACAATAGGCAGAGAAACAGATACTTCTTACGAAAGCAATGATTGAGTTCCGTCTGACAATGCAACAAGGGATAAGAAGGAAAGGGAATTTTTTGAGATGCCGCACGAGGGACCGGTTATTATCCTTAAAGAATAAAATGACTCCTGAATACGATTTATCCTATTTAGTCGGGAATATTCTTAAGGGTATTACCGATAGCCATACACCAGTTGTATCTGAACTCTTAAATCTTGAATACTGGGCATAATAGATAGGCTCACTTCCAAAGTTTGTTATGAGAGTTATAACGTTGCCATGAATGACTTCTTCTATGACATGATTCTTTGAATACAATACACTTTCTCCAGGTTTTAGATCACTGCCAAATCTCCCTTATAAGATTATTAGATTTATTTGAGCAGTTTGAGCAGTGGATAGTGTATGAGGAAGGAATTCGTAGTCCAATTCATGAAACTTCACCATGATTATTATTGTTTTTCCTTTAAGTAATCGTTTAGTTTAGTTTTTTGTTTTGTTTATTTTTATTAATTCGTTATATTTAATACATATGTACAGAGTAACACTTCTTGATTAAAAATAGAAATAATATGGTGACATTTTACATTTTCGATATATAAAGGATGCCACTTCAATGGGTTTTATACTAAAAATTATTTTAGAGAGCTCTTAAATCTTAGCTTAATTTCTTATTGAGTGTTTTATTAAATTGTCAGGGGTTCCGTAGGGAAACAGTTTGATATAAGTCTAATTAGGCAAACAGTAAATATATCACAGGAAACAGAAGCATCACTTTTCATGTAAACATTGTTCCAAGGCTCATAAAGTAGAAGATTTTTAAGCTTCATAAAATTTTTGTCTTTGGTTTTTATAGGAAATTCACTTCGCTACGGCTGGTACTTTTGTTTCGAAAAGTGTTAACCAAAAGACCTTCTATTGAGTGATCAGTAATTTGCAAGTCATATGTGCACCATTCGCAGGCGATCGAAACATATACCCGCAGCCTACCTTGTAGTTTCATTAATGAAACTAGCTAAACCATTGGAAGCCAAACGCTACTATCTTAAAGGTTAAGATTAAAATCTCCCAAAATAATTAAGGTTTTTGGTTTTAGTTTATCCAACAGATGAGAAGATTCTTCTATGAACGCTACAACATTAAACACATTCAGTCCATAGACGGACAAAAGAACAAAATCTATCTGATTAAATCTAACACAAATCTTTAGAATATCTGCACTCAGAAAGTGCATTCATGATTCAGATAAGAATTAAGGTAGACAGCAAGAGATGTAAAGTTTTCTCTTAAACTTCTTACATTCTGGTGTATGACAAATAGTTTGTTTATGCAGTATGAGCTATTTGTTTAGACATTATCGCTATTTGCATAACTTATATCGACGATAGAAGAGTCCAATGAAATATTTACAAGATTTGTACAAGTGCAAAATCATTAACATATCTAATCGAGGTGAATTTTCCACCCTTCTCCTTCCGCACAAGTATTTGGTTGTTTTATACCACACAAATTTATAATTTCTCTGCTTTCTTATTTAGTTCGCCTGCTTGAAGAGAGTCCGGGTGTATGACATAAGTACATCATTGATATATAATTCCGCTTTCCTTTTTGCCGCCGCTGTTAGTTAGCATAATAACGTTATTTCCCTTCTGTAGGCAATCAATCAATATGGATTGCATGCACGTGCATCCAAAAAAGTGTCGCCTTGGCATTGATAGCCGGCGGAATACCTGTGTTGATCCGCCCGGAGTTTCGGCCACCGAGTGGTCTGGTAAATTATTCCGGGTTGCGGCTGAACAACGTCAAACACACCTTCAAAGTTACCAAATGACATTCACTTTTTATTATTTTCGCCAAAATTCACGCAGTTGTCTGTTTACAAAAGCTGTCATACACAAACCAACTGAAGCAGTTATGAAACAATCCTGTAAGTCGTTCATTCACTGACGAAACGCAGACTTGCAGACGACAATTCGGATTTCAAAGAGTGACTCTCGGTGTCACCAGCAGGCTAGCCAAATTCCTCAAAAAGGGAAACAAGAAAGATACATATTACCCAGAAAACCTGATGAAACCAGGTGTTCACCTACAAGTGAGCGAAAAAATAGAATACGCCGTAGCTGGCATTTGACATCGCTTGTCATCAAATACGCTGACAGTACCTTTGATGGTTTCAAGTCGCCTGTATTTGCTGGTATTTATCCATCATGCTATAATTTCCTGGCAAATCTGAAGAGAACCTTCACGGTACCGGTATATATGTGTTTATACCGAACCCCTGGCAAATAGTAAGATCATCTTTTATACTGAAAATAGGAAAAGATGATTACGTTCCCACTAAGTGTTTTAAATCTATCTACCTGATCAGCCTCATTCTATAGACCATAAGAAGAACAGTCGAGTTAAGATTCAATATTTTTGAATCTGGTGGCCAGAATCAAAGGCGAACTCGACAAGGAAAGAGCGCACTAGACAATTTCATCGACATTGAATGTGTTTTCCACAACGCATCGTTTGACGGCATATGTTATAGTCAACACGGCGTAGATGAATCACTAGTTTTGTGGATGTATAGTAAGCAATGTCGGGAATGGAACCAAGATTGCGATTAATATCAGATGGCGGGGGTAAATACAAGTTAATCACAAAGCAGTGTAGTATCTCGAGCTATGGTGCAAAGTGCTCGACACGCTGATTAACGCTTCTAATAGTTCTGACTTCAATGCACAGACGATGAAGTTGTACTGTCTTTACGACCATGAAGATGGACTGTTTTTTGTTTTCTAAGGCGTATGTAGCTAGAAATAGACTTTCAAATGAATCCCCTAAATCACCATCCGTTTTCCCAACGAAGCTAAGTTTTTGGGTGTCATGCTCGATGAGAAACTTCTTTCGACTAAACGTATTATGCAAAAAAATTCCAAGCCGCAGTCGGCCTTCTGGCAATTTGAAGGACCTTTTGGTAAGACATGGGGCTTGTTAGCAAGGTGGGTGCTCTGTATCTACACGGCTATGATCAGACAAATAGTATCTTCACGAAAATGAATATGTCTCCAAAGACTCCAAAGACCAGTTTATCTCGACTGGCTTTGCTCTGGATGAACTGGTGAATCTCACTCCCCTGGATACACTACCCTGATCAAAAAAATTTCGAAATTTATTCAGAAAATTAAAAATACAAATTTATTCATCTAAATCTTTATTGTTCCCTTCAAAGTAGTCGCCATCGAATGCAACAAACATATGCCGGCGCATAAGTATGTCCATCAGTGCTTCCTGCGATTTTTCCAATATTTCCTCCCTGCTACTGAAACGCGTTCCCCGTAGCGGTTTTTTAACTCGATTAAACAGAAAGAAGTCACAGGAAGCCAAATCAGGTGAATTCGGTAGTTGTTGAATGGTATTTGTTACATTCAAATACCATCAACATCATCAAAAAAATACGAATAAAGATGGCACTGTGCAACGGTGCGTTATCATGGTGCAAAATCCACGAGTTTTCTGCCCACAATTCTGGTCTCTTTCCGCGGATTGCTTCACGAAAATGTCTCATAACGCCCAAATAATATTATTTGTTTACTATCTGGCCTTCTGGTAAAAATTCATGATGCACTTCACCGTTGTAATCCATGAGAACCGTGAGCATTGCCTTCTTTTTTGACTGAAAACGATGTGGTTTTTTTGGTCTCGGCTTATTTGGTGAACGCCATTCACTTGCCTAATATCTGGATTGTGTGTCGTACTCATACACCCACGTCTCGTCTCCAGTAATGATCCTTTTGATGAATGTGGGATCGGATTGAGCCTCGCAAATCATCTCTTTTGCGACGTCAACACGGTCTCTGTTTTGCATGATGTTGAGGTCTTTTGGCAACAACTTTGCTGCTACAGGACGGGAACACAAATCATTAACAAATTGTCTTGGACGGATCCATAGGCAATGTTCAAGTCTATCTCTCTGATGGTTAATTTGAGGTTATTGACCAACATTACTTTTACTTCATCAATGTTTCCGTCGATTTTCGATGTCGATGGTCTGCTACTACGTTCATCATCTTCGATTGACTCACGACCACTTTTGAACCGCTCGTGCCACTGGTAAACGACCGTTTTCTTTAGACAATCGTTGCTGAAATACATTTCCAACATTTTCAACGTTCGAGCACAATTAAATCCGTTTTTTACGCAAAATTTAATACAAGTTCGTTCGCCAACACACACAGAAATAGATGTTCTCTTGGCTACGTAACTTTTGCAAATGTCAAGCTTTGACGCTAAGATTTAGAGGAAACTCAAATCGGAACAATGGGAGCGCCATACGGTGGTTATTCTGTGTTTTTTTGATCAAGGTAGTATATCATGGCCTGTACTTCCAAAGAGTTGTGACATTAGAGCTTTAGTGACCTTAGGCGCCGACAGTCTTTTTACCTTGGTGTTATGGACACTCCGTTTGATGCAAAAACACCAGAACTCCTGCTGATGAGAAATATGAAATCGACTTTCCTTGTGCCTAGGAATGGTTTTGGCTACAATCAGAGCCAAGAAACGAATTTTGTCGTTCACCGATGGTTCAAGGATGCGACATTGGTTTCTTTTTTTTTATGGGGGATGACAACATTAGATTTCGCCTGTCTTCCATACGGAGATATATATGAACATGCATCTAAAGGCAATGAAATATATTATGAAGAATTAGTGGAGAGATGATGATGATGATGATTTGATGCTAAGACAGCCGTCTACCCGAATTATTTGCACAAAGTTCAACATTCGATCTAATATATCTAATCCTGTGCATTAAGCTTAAAATTTTGTTAAACAATTTCTACTGTGTTGTTAACTGTATCTGCACTAAATTTATTGGAATTTCTAGAAAAACTGTGTACAGGGCTCGCTAATAAATATTGTTCAATGTACCTCCTCGATAAGGTAATCCCATTTGTTAAAAACATTAACTGGACTGCTTTTGATGACTGTCTCCATAGTAGTTGGTAATCCGACGCATCAATTAAGTGTACATACTCGTAGATTCCAAGCACCAACGCTATTTCATTTCTTTAGATATCGGCTCTAAGTGGCCCATTGATCAATATATGTAATCTTGTTGTGCTCAATCCTTATTCCTCAATTTTTTGACTTCAGTTTATTGGCCTAATATCGAATTTCAATTAGAATAAAAGCCCCAAATTTAAAAGGCACTCTTACGGCTGACAGATACGTGTATCCATCTGAAGGCTGAAGGTGTGGAAGCCACATAAAAAATATTCCAACGATATCACCATAACGAATCAATGTATGCAGATACTTGTAGGCATAAAAGTGCCTTCTTCTCCTTAACACATAAAAAAAAAAAAAAAAAAAAAAAAATCAACACTTGAAAAGATATCTTTCAGGACATTGGATTCGCAGTTTTTGTTTACTCAAATGCTCACATATTTCTTGACATCGTTGTTGAACTTCAAACACGTAGAACGCGACCAATTGATTAAATTGAGATGTCAGTCGAACCTTGAAAGTTGAATGACAGTAACAGCCTAACGCTATATCCATACGATGTCATGTGCAGTTGTATCTGTTTATCTCTCTGATGATAAAGGCGGAAACATAAAACACCTTCTAGGTCATTGGAATAAGTAAACTTCCTACTCGTACTCGTATATATATCGTAGCGGTGAATGGTTGCCTGATGGAAATGTGTATGATGAATGGTAAACATCTGATGGGATATTAGTGAGAGTGCTACCAGCTCATGTTTACGCCGAAGGTATCAGTTTAGTTGTAGGCAAGGGTATCAGGTTGAAGATATCTTGTAAGACACACCGATGCAGATTGTTAAGTGAAACTTGAGCGGCAATTTCGTTTAGTGATATGGGAGGCCTAGAATTGGGCAAGAAAGGCAACGTGGGTTTAGGAATTTTATATTATTGGAAAAGTAGGTGGATGAAAGTATTTTTAGCCTAGATGAGCACTGAACATGAGGAGGATTTTCTGTGTTTCCATGTGACAACGAAATTAATGGCAATCTGCTCTTGTCATTTGCTGAGGGGTAAAACGTGTCTAATAAGCACAAATTGAACCTATACCTAAGGGTGTAGGATATCAATTATAAAAAAAGGTGAAGACTTTAATTGAAGTGCTATACAGTACCAGTAGAGCATCTCTGAGGGTCGGAATGTGTCTTTTGTAAATGATACTCGTGTATCACTGCTTTATTGAAAAATTATGTAATGCTACTTTACATCCAACGCGGAAAATATGAGGATTCAGATCAGCTTTAGAATTAATATCTATGCCATAGAGGATTTGTCCTTGTTTCAAAGTTAGCAGATGCTTCCAAAGAGAGTTTTAATAAAACCAGTCGATGAGAAAACTTCTTTCCTCAAAAGATGTACATATCTAATTTTTAACTTTGATGTTATGCCAAAGGGATGCTAGGGCTGCGATTAAGTTATATATGGTTCATTCACCACAATTATTTTTCCCAGAAGTTCTGACTTAGCACTTATTGATCCAAACTTTGAATAAAGCGTCCACTGTCCTGACTTTTTATGTCACTGTTAATTCCATTGGGGTGGTTGGGTGCTGTAGGTATAGGATAGACACTGAGAGGTGTCAACCTACTAATACCCAATATTTTAACTATTTCTAAACAATAATTGTGCTGTAATCGATTACTGCTCGTTCCGGACAAGATTTGATGAATTTATAAGCACGAGTGCTGACCAGCAGACAAAAATGCCAGGACGGATGAATTCCCCAGATGGAATCAATGGCGCGAAGTAAAATTTCTTAGCAAATGAAAAAAGGCCTTATACGGGCTACTCCGACATATTTTGAGCTCAGGCCGGTAAGGATTTCAGCGACTTAGTCTGGATCTTGGAAAAGAGATGATAACGGATGAGCCAATGGCAGAATTCATATTCCGAAATGGGCTACTGTCTTCGGTCTAACCGACCCCTCGTCCTAGGAATATCTACATATAATGGAACTGGCCCTCCAGGTTGGGGGTTGGGCCGCCGGTATAACTGCTTGGCTAAGAAAAAAAAAAAAAACAAGCCTCGGATACGGACGGATTTACTGTGGACAACTTCTGCAAACAGAACAAGGACAACGAACTTCGGACTTGCACATGATAGAACGTAAGGTCCCTAAATACGCCACGAGCAGCCTAGCAACTAACGGAGACCCTGCACTACTGCAAAGCAGATGCTACCGCGCAGAGGATACAAAATTGCGACATTTACTATACCAATTATTATCGACGGCAAAAGATGCGCTTATTTGGATGCGGATTTGTTGTTATAGGCAGACTTTCGGAAGAAGTCTTAAGTTTCTGGAGTGTTAAAGAGCGCCTCGTAACAATCCGTATTTAACCTTTATTTGCCAACATTATCCTCATACGCGCGTACACCTCCACAGAGGAGAAAAATGACGTTACCAAAGATAGGTTTTACGACCTCTTTGACAAAACCTAAGATCACAGCCCTTGCTATGACATTCAAATTTTCCTCAGCGACTTTAATGCAAAGCTGAACATCTAAGTTAGTGTCGTCGGAAAAAATACACGCGGTTTTCTAATCTCGATATTTACAAGAGTACTTGGTGAACTTCCGATCAATCAACCGTCAACCGGATTGACTACAATGCCATCGACGTAAGGTACCCCTAGAGTATTATGGATGTAGGAACCTTCCGAGGGGCCAACATGGACACAGACGACTTAATTTTTGTAGCCGAGGTACGGATGCGGATATCCTGTATGCGGTATGTATGTATGCTAATTACTTTTTCGGTCGAGTGTCCCTTAATCATTAAGAGATGCTATATCGTCAGCATCAAGTTTCGAAGACCAGACAGAGATGTCGTATTTGATGTGCTAGGTTTCACTCAGCAATCAGAACAAAATCCCTGATTTGACGATGAGCGCCTACAAGCACATGCATCTAAACAGGATCGAAATAATGCGGCGCTGCATAGAAGGAAGGGAACTGATCACGAGTTGTCAACAACCTGCTTGGTCCATATAAATGTGGCTTTAGGCCAGATAGATACACTCCACTTATTCATTGATGATTGCCGCGTATGACAGTATCTATAGAGACATCATCTAAACAAAACAATATCTAGCCCTGGCATCCCTACAAAACTCATCCGTTTGTGCAGAATGACGAAGGAGAATGCACGCTATTTCATCAAAGTCGGTAAAAAACCGTAAATGTCAAAAACGCATTTAGACAAGGTGATATGCTGCCATGCGATTTCTTTAACATCATTCTTGACAGAATAGTGCATAACCTACACGCCAACACAAGAGGCACGATCTTTCAAAATTCTGTGCAAGTATTAGCATATTCTGATGATATTGGCATAATCGGAAGACAGAAGCGTGACATCAGTGGTGCGAGTATTGAGGCGTAAGTGGCGAAGATGGGTTCAATGGTCAATGAGAGCGAGACCAAGTTTATGCTGTCAACAAAAAGGAACACCCAACACTGACTCATTCCCGACAGATATAATTTTGAGATACCTACCTATTCAGACTACGACACCAGAACTGAGATAAAAACAAAAAAACTCTTGTAAATCGTTTCTTCATTGGGCTTGGAAAGCAGTTGACTAGAAAAGCCCTCTCTTTAACAACAAAAGTGACCCTATACAAGATTTTAAAAATTCCAGTCTTCTTCTATGGTGCATAGGCATGGAATTTATCAAAAATTGATGAGGGTGCTCTTGGCTGCTTTAAGAGGAAAATTCTTCGGGTAATAATAAGTGGAGGAGGAGATACAGCGACGAAAGACATTGAACTCGCCAGAAGAGTGAAGGGCTCATGACTGGCTCAGGTAGAGCGGTTGAACATCAATGCTACCGTCTGAAAAGTCTTCAAGTCTAAAGACCGAACTGGTTGAAGATGCTTGTTAATTGAGGCTCAGGTTCACCCCGAACTTTAGAGCCACCTTGAGTTTGTAAGTGTTGTGCCTAATATCATCTCCAGGGTATGATTTATGGTGGAAAGATGCCACATCAGAAGTTCGAAATCAATCGATGCCAACGATTGTCGTATTTCAATTGGCTGAAAAATAGATTGATACCGGCCAAATAATTTATGTCGACAATTTCATCTCAACGTTGGATGTAGCAAAACTATTGACGAGACGAAACATTGCCTATGTTGGAGAGGTTAACTTATATTAACTATTCGTTCCACCCGAGTTTTTGGAAAAGCGGCTCATTATTTGGTTTCTACGAAGGCTAAGTTTTATTGAGATTGAATGTGCCTAAGAAAAACAAAACGGTCATGCTATTGTAGACTGCGATGTAGATAATGCAAGCGAAAAGCGAAAACCGGTGGTTATCCTGAAATACAAAGCCCGTAAATCTGGGGTAGATACAATGGATCAAATGCTTGGTACACTATGTATGCAAACGTTTAGTAAATTTTTGGGCGCTTGCAATGTTCTACAAAATAGGATTGATATTGCTGCATTACCCGTATTCAAAATTTACGATGAAATGAATCCAGTCCTAAAATCAGACAAATGACAATCGTTTTTAAAATTGTTCTCGAGACAATTAACAATTTCAGACATTGAAGAACGAGTCACTAATCCACGCGTAACGTGCTATCTCAAACTACGATATGCTGTGGACGCATTTGACGTAGCAACATCAACACCAAGATCTTAAGCAGTTTGTTTTGAACCTGCTTAACCTGAACTGCTGTATAAGTTGGGCACTCAAAAAAAATATTTAACAATTGAATAACTTACTTAAATTGGCAACAAAATTTTCCCGCTTAAGGTCTTATTTCTCTCTATAATATACATTCACGTACTTAATACAATTATAGCTTAACAAAAAAATCCATCATGGGTCAATTGCATAATGATAATGCATTACATTCATTGAAAAATTGTGCACAAAGTAAAGTAAAATCAGGGAGGAAAGAAAAAGTAGTACCGACGAACATTGGTTTTAAATGTTTGAAGGCTATAATGACTGGGAAATAAAGAGCTTTGCAGGGCATTACATAAGCGGTTTTAGAATAAATCTTTAGAGTACGACCGAAAATGCGTTTGATGGAATGGTGATGAGCATACCACAGCAAGAGAGGTGTTACGGTTAAAAGTTTGAAGGAGCGGAGTGCTATTGATTATTTATGTGGATCACTGGTGGTGAGACACGTGACATTACGTTGCTGGTCAAGAGTGAACATTGTCTGAGTGATATTAATATTAACTATGAGTTTTGTCGCACAATTTTGAATCCTATCAAGCAGGTGCAGAGATATTTTAGGAGCACCTGACCAGATGTGGGATTTGTACTCCAATTTTGGGCAGATGATTGCCTTAAATATTGACGTCAAATCAGAGAGAATGAAATATTTCTTATATCGTTTGAGGAAACCTAAACATTTAGCAGCATTGTTGACGACATCGAATATGTAATGATTGCGACGTAGGTTATTAGTGACACACATAACGAGAATCGAAATGCAAGTACCATTCATGGACGATGGCTGGGTTTTTGAATTTCGATTTAACGACAGCAGACAGCATTGTACTTTGGAAACATTAAATTCTACTAATGTATGTTGATAGTTCCCCAATTAGTTAGTTACACACGCTGTCGTTCCCGTTCTGCAGCCGAAGAACAGGGACGTGAGTCTGGGTGTTTGGGTGAGTGTTTGGGTCAGAACGGAGACCTGGGGCATACCAACATTGATTTTGTAGATATCGGACTTGAAAGACAACTTGAATTGAAAGTACCGAAAGGTAGTCTATAATCCATTGAAGAAGATAGTCATTGATCTCAAAAGTACGCATTTTCGACAAAAGAACCTGATGCCAAAATCTGTCAAATGCTTTAGATATATCAAGTGCGACTATCTTGATTTCGCCAGATAGATGTATGCCTTACTTCCACTTGTCGGTTATCCATTAAATCACCAGTAGACCTATTGTTAAGAAAACCGTACTGGCGGCCATTGAGAAGTTTCGTGTTTCAAGATATTTCATGAACTGGTGGTTTATCATCATTTCCATGAACTTGAAAAGAAGTAACGTAAGTGTAATAATTCTGTAGGAGAAGAAAGAAGAAGATTCGCCTTTTTAGGAACAAATGCTCTTTTCCATCTGCTCGGAAAAAATCTTAAGTAGTAGGATTGATGAAGAAACTTACGCAGCTGTTTTGCCAGCGTGTAAGCACATCTCTTCAGAAAAAGGGAAGATATACCATCTGGATCAGCGGATTTGTGTATATCAAGATTTATAAGAACTTTTGCTACCACACGCGTGCCAGAGTGAATTCGTTCCATCGAAGATTCGACGCATTTAAGTGTAGGCGGGGACAAAGTACAATCTCGAAGTGTTGAGCTGGCCGCAAAGTGTGCAGCAAGCAGATTGACCTTGTCTAGAGAGCCGACAGCTTGGAATCATTGTAAATGTGTGTTGGGATAGAGGACGAGGCAGACTTTCAGATGTTTTTGACGAACAACCAAAAACTTTTTGTACCGTTGGGGCATTGTGGTATTTTTTGTCTCAGATTTTGGTCGTATTTAAATTTCACACGCTTAAGTAAGACGTTGCGGTTATTCCTGGCTCGTTTAAAATTTTATCGGTTTACCTCTGACAGGTTGGTCTAACCTTGACAGCCTCTTTAGAACTAGAGTCGTACCAATCCTTTTCTTTTGGTATGATACTCTTCATCTGATGAGGGATAAATGATCTCATTCCAAAGAGAATAGTGTCTGTGATCATATCAGCCAATTAGTTTTCTCGTATTGCCATATGGTTCTTTAAGGAATCTTTTTTTCTCACTATGTGGTCTATGTACGAGAAGTTAGCTACTATGGTCAGACACAATGGTCTGACTAGTCGGGACGAGTTGTCTTTTTTTCTCCACTGTTTCGAACATTGCTTTACATGCCTATTTCAAATTTCTGTGAATATAAAATAAGCTCTAGCAGAATCATTTTCCTTAAGATCCTTTTCCCAACATTCAAATCGAAGTAGATGAGTAAGTGCAACAAAATCAGTTTTGATGAAAGAAGAACCGGTGGGAAAGATTTTTGATCGTGCACCAAAAATATCATCATATTGATCTTGAAAGCTTAAATATGCCATGCAATGGTCGATTTAAATCGACATATGGGCTTTGAGTAGGTGCACCATATGTGACCGTCATTGGTCAATTTTTACAATTTAACTTTAACTTTGATATGAACCTTCGTCTTCTTCTAGTATTTTATGAATAGAAAATTTGTTTGATGTTTCCATCGAGATATTTTTTTGGAAATCAATAAGATGTACTCTATACAGAGGGATTGTTCTTCAGGACAAATTCCACGCTACAACACAAATTATATTCAACTTATTTCCAACTTGCTATTCTATGGAAATAATAACACATGGACTGAAAAGTCCGTGTCAAAATTCTGAAGTTGCAATCAGTTGATGTTTATGCGTGGACCGATTCCGTAATCACGTTGTGCAGGATCAAGGCCCCTCCCTCAAAGTGGAAGACTTTTATCTGCAATCATGTGTCTCAGATCCAAAAGCTCACAAGGACCGTCATGTGGAAACACGTTCCTTCTGAACTGAATCCAGCAGATATAGCATCTCGCGGAATTTTTCCGTCAATGATCATAAAAAACAAGTTGTGTTGGGAAGGCCCAGAATTTCTGCTACAAGAATGGGAAGAAAGTCATTTAGAACAACCATCCTGTCTGGAAGCTTGTCAAGAATTACATTCTACAGTTGTGCATTACTGCCTAGAAAGAAAAGGAGGTAGCTTTATTCACGAAATACTGTTGAAATTTTCGACACTTCAAAGGGTATTACGAGTAGTTGCCTATTGTTTACAGTTCCGGCACATAAAACAACTTCAACCGTATGGAGGCATACACTTATTAATCCACTTGAATTAAGCCACTTGAATTAATTCCATACCATTTTCAGTTAGTACCAACCTTCAAAAGAAAACGTGTATAAATTTGACAGCTGTCGGACGATTAGTTCTCGAGATATAGCGTTGTGAGTGAAGCAACTTTTGTTATTGTGAAAAAAATGGATTCAAAGCAATTTCGTGTGTTGATTTATCATTGCTTCTTGATGGGAAAAAATGCAGAAATGCAAAGGAATGGCTTTATAAGTGTTATCCGGACTCTGCACCAGCTGAACGAACCATTCGCAAGTGGATTGAAAAATTTAAAAGTGGTCATACAAGCACCGAAGATGATGCACGCAGTGGACGTCCAAAAGAGGCTGTTTCAGATGAAACCATCAAAAAAGTCCACAAAATGATTACGAATGCCCGTACAGTGAAGTTGATCGAGATAACTGAGGCTCTGAAGATATCAAAAGGGCGTGTTGGATATACCATACACGAGTATTTGGACATGCGACATGCGGCTCTGTTCAAAGTGGGTGCCGCGTTTGCTCACAGTCGACCAAAAACAACAACGTGTTGATGATTCAGAGGAGTGTTAAAAGCTGTTCAACCGCAATAAAGCCGAATTTTTGCGTCGGTATGTGACAATGGATGAAACTTGGCTCCATCACTTCACACCAGAGTCAAGTCGGCAGTCAGCTGAGTGACGAGCAAGAGACGAACCTCGTCCAAAACGACCAAAAACTCAACAGTCGGCTGGCAAGGTTATGGCATTCGTATTTTCAAAAGGGGCAGACTATCAACAGCGATTATTATATTGCGTTGTTGGAGCGTTTGAAGGACAAAATCGCAGAAAAACGACTGCATTTAAAGAAAAAGAAAGTTTCTTGTTTCATCAAGACGTGCACGTGTCACAAGTCGATGAAAACGATGGCAAAATGAATTCGGCTACGAATTGCTTCCCCGCCCACCGAATTCTCCAGATTTGGCCCCCATCGACTATTTCCTGTTCGCAGACCTCAAAAGAATGCTCGCCGGAAAGAGATTTAGGACCAATGAAGAAGTAATCGCCGAAACAGAGGCCTATTTTGAGTTTAAACCGAAATCGTACTACAAAACTGGTATCGAAAGATTGAAAAATCGTTTCAATCAGCGTATCGCCCTCGAAGGCGATAAATAAAGTTGAATTTTGCAAAAGTTTTTTGTTTTACTATAAAACGGCACTGACTTTTCAGCCCATGTGTTAAGAAGAGTGCAAAGTTCACAAGTTCAAGGTACATAGTTTTAAAAGAAGACCAATCAAAACTTCTAATTATCTCGAACAAAAATATACGTACATTGAAAAATATTCTTATGAGAAGGAAGATATGGCGAATATTACACCATTAATTTTCGCTTAAACCACATGCATCAGGAGCTGAACAGAAAGAGCTCTTTTTTGAATTAACACCTGAAATCCCTAAAGACGTCAAACGATACTCTGTATCTGTATGTGCCTCAGCTTTTTAACCATTAACGTAAATTGTAGTGAAATTTCAGTCAAGCAGTAATTGGGAGCTTTCTCCGTTTTCAACATTACCAAGCCGATTTTAATTGAATTCACAGTTCGGCTCGACTCGACTTCGCTTGACTGCTTGACTGCTTGACTTCCATTCCATTTTGAGCTGTTCCAGATGTTTTGGTTTACCTCCAAGTCAACGTTACCACCTTAATAATTGTGTTCGTTGCAGGATACCTAGATGTTTTTAGCTCGCAGAAACTTTTAGTATTAATTTACTTCCATTGGATTTAATTGTGTAATTATTGTGAGTGGAGGGTGGAAAGCGGAAAGTAGAAAATAGAACCACTATCACCATCATCTCCATTGCCTCCAGTACCATTAGCAGCACCACCTTTGGCAGTTTTGTGGCTTTTATGTGCAGCCGTTGGCAGTTGGAGAGTAATTAAATGGCTTCTTATATGTACAAACAGCACAGCAATAGAACCATGGATAAATGCGATATAATATATGCCGTGCAGGTAACGATACAAGTACGATGCAAGAGTCGTGAGGTCTCTTACATTTTTTTTTTTTTTTTTTATGTTAATTATCCTCGAATAAAGTGAAAACGATTGCCAAGGGGATGAACGGCAAGTAAATGTCAAAGAAACGATCCTTTAATCACTTAAGCACTCATAATTACTTCATGAGCTGAGTTTAGACTTCATGATAAGTGAAACTTGGCTCCAGTTTACTGCCACAGGCGGCTATAAGGCCTCACTGAATTATTTACTTGATGTGGATGCGATTTTACTTGAGGCCTCACTGCGGATCAGCTTGAAGTTTTTATTAGCACTTGAAATGTAAACTCAAAACGATGTGAAAAGTGTGTGCAAATTGCTATAAGACAGAAAGCAGCTAAAGGCAAAACGATTGTCAAGCATGTGGGTATAAGTTACACGAAGGGCTCTAATCTGTGTATGAAAAGTTTTAAGAAGTCTGTCGGTGGTAGGATTTAGACCTGGGAGATGTACAACATACGAGTAAAATTTTTTGAGGATAAAATCAAATGTGTCTGGGAGTACGTAAATGAAACAATTTATAGACTTTGATGGAAACAAGTTAGTTTAAAAATATTCGTTGTTATTATCATTTATTATTTAAATTAACAAATAAAAAAAACTTTATTCAAATCTTCAATTCTAATACAATATATAGTACACCCTGCCTGACTCGAACTGCAACAAACTTCAGACTGCTATAATTTCCAAACCGTTCATGACAGTGAGCTCAAATTTTGACACATGACAGATAATTTTATTATTTACAAGCCTCTTAAAGGATTTGCGTCTCAGGTGTGTTGAAAAATTTTAGCTATCGTTAGAGCCGTGATACTGACAGTGTTACAAAACGCCATGGAGGTGGTCATAAAAAAACAACAACATCGGCAGAAATGGTTCGAAAAGTGAATTGAATGGAGCGAAATCCGCGTCGAAGTGGAAGAAAAAATGGCTCGTGCGCTCAACATATCGTTGGAACGGATGCAACATATACTGAAAAATAGGCTTGGGCTCAACCATTGAAGTTCCAAAAAGCACACGATCTTACAGTGCAACTGAAAAAAGTTAGGGTCGAAGGAGTTGCTACGCTTGCACGAAAGTGGTGAGTTGAAGAATTTGTTTTTTTCCGACGAGTCGCCATTTGTTATCGAGCAATATGTCAACAAACAAAATGACCGAGTTTACTTGCCAGAGAGGTCCTTCGAAAACTTACACTTTCGGACGGCCACCAGAAAGCAGGTAGCACCGATGGTTTTCGTTTGGGCCGCAATAGCCGCCGATGGTCGCTTTCCGCTCGTATTTTTGGACCATGGCGTAAAAAATTAATGAGATCGTATACCGTGAAACTGTCTTAGAGGCAGTATTGAAGCCTTGGGCAAACAATCATTTCGGTCGGAGACCGTGAACATTTCAACAAGACTCGGCACAGTCTTACAAAGCGTGCGTTAACCAAGATTGGTTAAAAAACAATGTGCAATTGCACATTGCAATTCGGATGCAAATCTGTTGGATTTCTCTGTCTAGGGTATTTTGAAGGCGAAGGCTGGCACTAAAAAATACCAAAGTTAGGACCAACGCAAACAAGCACTTCGCCGGGAATGGGCCAAAATACCGCAGAGCCACTTGCGTGCAGCGTGCGATGCTTTCTTCGACCGTCTCAAGGTCATTATTCGCGCCAAAGGTGGATATATTTAAAACTACTGATACAATTTAAAAATTGATGTATTTTCCAACATTTTTTGCTTTGGCACAATAAAATTTATCAAAAAATAAAAGAAATTTATAGCATTTTGAAAAGTTGCAGTTCGAGTCAGGCAGGGTGTAGTATGCCGTCTGCAACTACTATAAGACTTCACATGTCGAAGGCTGGTGTCGAGGGATGACAATCTCATGATTCACCACATAGATTGCTGGATTTCTGCTTAAGATATCGACATGTTGCATCCTCCTACCTTGCCTATGCTCCAGTGGAAAATTACCAAACTCGTTCATAAACATCACCCACCTGGATACTGACACTGGGAAATCTTTCTTTTGTATGGTGGACTTGAACGTTTTGCAGTCAGTCACAATTTTAAAGTTCGTTCCTAATAAATAAATACGAAATTTTTTTAGAGCACAATGAACGCTCATTACCTCCAAGGGGTATGCATCATATCTTGATTAGACATCCGTGTCCTTGTGACTCATGTGGTACACCATATTGCATGGAATGCATTGTCTTCTGCTTTTTGTAGTAGAACCGCGGCACATCCAAACTTCCACGCATCCGTGTGGACTTCTGTATCTGCACCTTGAACGTAAATGTGTAAAACTGGAGAACAGGTTAATTTTGATTTCAGTATTTCGTATGCAACGCGTTCTTTGGCCTCGAACCTGAAAGTAGAACTTTTTTTAAGAGTATAAAGAGTGGGCTAGCAATCAGTGAATAATTTTCAATAAATTTGCGGAAATATCTAGTCAATCCCAAAAACGATTGTATGTTCTTAAGTGTGTTCTACGTTCTAGAAAATGTCTTACTGATTTAATCTTGTCTTCAGATGCTGAAAAGTCGTGTATAAATTTGACAGCTGTCGGACGATTAGTTCTCAAGATATAGCGTTGTGAGTGAAGCAACTTTTGTTGTTGTGAAAGAAATGGATTCAAAGGAATTTCGTGTGTTGATTTATCATTGCTTTTTGATGGGAAAAAATGCAGCCAATGAAAATAAATGGCTTGATAAGTGTTACCCGGACTCTGCATCAGCTAAACGAATCATTCGCAAGTGGATTGGAAAATTTAAAAGTGGTCATACAAGCACCGAAGATGATGCACGCAGCGGACGTCCAAAAGAGCCTGTTTCAGATGAAAACATCAAAAAAGTCCACTAAATGATTACTTATGACCGTAAAGTGAAGTTGATCGAGATAGCTAAGGCCCTGAAGATATGTTAGATATATCATACACTAATATTTGGACTTGCGAAAGCTCTGTTCAAAGTGGGTGTCACGTTTGCTCACAGTCGACCAAAAACAATAACGTTTTGATGATTCAGAGGAGTGTTTAAAGCTGTTCAACCGCAATAAAGCCAAATGTTGGCATCAGTATGTGACAATGGATAAAACTTGGCTCCATCACTTCACACCAGAGTCAAGTCGGCAGTCAGCTGAGTGGCGAGCAGGCGACGAACCTCGGCTGGTAAGGTTATGGCATCCGTATTTTAGAATACCCATGGAATAGTTTTCATCGACTATCTCCAAAAGGGGCAGACTATCAACAGCGACTATTACATTGCGTTGTTGGAGCGTTTAAAGGAGGAAATCGCAGAAAAACAGCCGCATTTGAAGAAAAAGAAAGTGCTGTTTCATCAAGTCGATGAAAACGATGGCAAAATTGAATAATTCCGGCTACGAATTGCTTCCCCACCCACCGTATTCTCCAGATTTGGCCCCCAGAGATTATTTCAAAAGAATGCTCGCTGGAAAGAGATTTAAGAACCAATTTTCAACGACTCGGCCACACATTTCGGCCGCCACGGCCGCTATTTCGCGTTCAATATTATTTCTGCGCTCTTCCAACGTCATCGACATATTGGCATAAACCAATGACTTAACGTAGTCCCACAGAAAATAGTCAAGCGGCGTTAAATCGCACATACGAGGCATCCAATCGACTGGCCCACGTCTTGAGATAACACGCTCACCATACTTAGTCTTCAATAAATCGATTGTAGCGTGTGCTGTGTGGCTTTTGGCACCATCCTGTTGAAACCACATGTCGTCCAAGTCCAATTCTTCCAATTCGGGCCAAAAATAATCGCTGATCATTCACAGTACCGTGACGATCGTTGTCGTCGACGAAATAATATGGCCCAATAACGCAGCCGGCATGCAAACTGCAACAAACAGTTATTTTTTGTGGATGAAGTGGTGATTCATGAAGCACATGTGGGTTTTCACCCGACCAATAACGCATATTTTGCTTATTGACGAACCCATTGAGCCAAAAATGAGCTTCGTCACTCAAGATGATTTTGCGATGAATTTCATCATCCTGGCGCATCTTCTCCAGAACCCAATCGGATAACGTATGTCGCTTTAAATGGTCCATCGGCTTCAATTTTTGAGTCAGCTTGATCTTATATGGGTGTAAACCAAGATCTTTACGCAAAATACGCCATAATGTGATCTGAGAGATGCCCAATTCTTGAGAACGCCGCGGAATTGACTGATTTGGATCATTTGCTACGGACGTTTGAACGGCAGCGATATTTTCGACACTTCGACCAACCCGTTATCTCACTGACACGCCAACATCACACAACGAATATGTAGACTCTAATTTTCGCACTAAACTTGTTATAGCCTGTCTACTTGGGCGAGAATTACGACCGAAAATTGGAGTTAACGCTCTTAAAGTTGCAGTCACCGACTCCGAATATCTGTAGAAAATTTTTATAATTTGCAGACGTTGCTCGTTAGTGTACTTTACCATAATGAAAATGTTAAGTTTACTGAATAAATTGACAGTGAGAGTTTGATGATTAGTGAAAGAGTGCGTTCATAAATTAAATTCAAAGTTGTCAAGTCCCTATTAGAAAACCCTATATATTGATAAATAAAGTAGAATTTTGCAAAAATTTTGTGTCTTACTATAAAACGGAACTTTTCAGCCCATGTGTTATATACATAGTTCGACGATTATGGGCACTACATTAATTTCGGGATTGTATGTTTGTTGCCGATAAGATGGTCGAAGGATAAGATATCACTTTCGTACTGGGTTGTTTTTTGTTCTGTTCGTGATGTTTCTATGTAAACAGTTTCGAAGGATAAGGAAAATATTTGGGTTTGAGGTTGCAAACGACAATGAAGGCAGAATTAACGAAGCTTATATGGCGGAAGTTTTTCTGTCAGTTAAGTTCAATGTCAAAGATTTCGATTGCCTAAGCCAAAAGTTTGTTAAACTATTGCTTCCATCTTTTCTACCTCACAATTTTCTTATGTACTCAAAGCTTCTAACTGTCCTTCTGAATGGGGAAAAGTAAACCTAGTCCCAGTCCCAAAATCACAAAACAAGGAATGGCGAATGCAATTGAGCTAAAGCCAGTTGTGATGCTGCCTTATTTTAGAAGATTTTTGAGAGAATAGCGCTAGTTTAACTTTATTAAACAACGAAGCCCTTCTGTGTGAAAATTTGTCAGGTTTTCGACCTTATAGATGCAGTAAAATTACACTTCAATTAGTTGTAGAAGATCTAACTTAGTCCTTCGATAAGAACCATCCAAAAATCTTTGCTCTACTTCATTTTCTAATAGCATATGACGCAGTAAATCACAAAATTTTCTACAGTTCAAGATTGTTTCCATTTATTCACTTCATCTGCAACATATTTATTGTTAAATATATCTAAACGGAAGGAAGTCAATGTGGAGGTGTTGAAGTGGAATTCTCACATCATATAAACCTAGAAAGTGGAGTACCACAGGGATCAATTCTCTCACCTAATCCCTTCTCCTTGTACGTGAATGACTGTATGTAAGTCGCCATTTGAGTGATCCCGCTCGTACAAAGGAGGTGTCTTTAAAGTATCAATAAATACTTTTTTTTTTTGAATTGAAAAATAATTGAAACCATTAGTTATGAAACATGACATCATGTAAATGACCTTCACGGAACCGCTTGCATGAGTTAATATCTCTTATGACATCTTTGAATGATTCTGTCGATACACCAGTAATTTTACGTCGAATATTCGGCTCCAAATCATGTAAAAATCCTTATGGTATTAGATGGTATAAACAGTGTGGCCAATTAAGGGGGTCATTTTTGGCGATAAAACGATTACCAAAATTCATCTGCAGTAAGCCGATTGTGACACGCGTGGTGTGGCCTAATGTAACCAGATATCCTCTAAGCCTTCCAGTTTAATTTTACCACAAAAAAAAAAAAAAAAATGTTTAACATGGGCGATAGCGGCCTTAAGTGACTGAAGTAGTACGGCCCAATAATACCACTGGCATGAAAACTACACCAAACAGTCCATTAGCTCGTATGCCATGGCGGATGTTGGAGCACGCCCGACTTAATCCACTTGATCAAATGTGGCAAGTTTGGATATTAACAAGATCCTAGAGGATGTTCTTTAATCTTCAATAGAGCCTTATCAGAAAAGGTTCGACGTGAGCAATGGTCATTTAACTTTAGCTCCTGGTCAATAAAATCAAAACACGGCATTTTCTTTGAGTCTTTCAAGCGCTAACACTTTATTCAAGTTAGAGGTTTGTTTTTGTATTTCGAAATTGACAACATTTTTCAAGCGATGACAAATTTGATAGCTAACAGCCGATTTGTGCTCAATTAGGTTTGCAATTGAATACGAGTAGATATATGCACGTCAGAACAAGGCTGGCGAATTTGGCAAAGTTATACTGAGAAACGTGGTTCAGGTCGTCGACATAATCGTCTATCTGAGTACGTAATCCGAATATCCATGGATATTTTATGAACTATGCATACTCTCACTGACATAGGGAAAATGGTTCTTTCTGCGAACTTAAAACATTAGAGAGAAAAGTAAAGCGCGGCGGGTAAGTCTAACACACCAAATAACAAACGCATTTTCGTATCCAGAGAATGGCCGTAGAGATGAAGTAGAGATTGAGGTAATCCATGGTATACCCAAATCTTGAAAATACCGAAAAGGATATTAAAAGTGATGCAATCAATGGCTTTTTCTGGACATTCCCTAGTTAGATTAGAAGTCGAGTGAAAACTTATGACAATCGGTGTGCATATGAGAAAACTACTTCTCCAAATCCTACAACCAGAGTTCTGTCGAAAATACAAGGCGATCAGCCACGAACAACAAAGGAAAACAACTGCGCCTTGCAGTGAATACGGGAATATGAAAAAGGAAAATTGGAGAGCTAATAACCGTTGAGGTACAAAATTGATTCAAATCGTCTGCGGGCAGCTTACAAAAAGGATAATTCAAATAATAAAGTTTTTCTGTTGCAAACGGGAATAACAAATGCCAAAGAGGAGTACATTTATGAATATTGCTTCTTATTTGTTGGTAACAATCAACAATCTAGAACGGAAGCTCTTTGGCAGACCATTGCTACTGTCGGAACTAAGAAAGTTTGTTGGTTTAATGAAAGAACCAAAAGCCACAAACATGTTTTTGACAGATACTAACGCCTGGACTTTACTAGGGGCTTCGGAACATACTGCCCAATTACGGGATAGAATAAAACCTACGTACTGACTACTAAGCTTAACTCAAGCAATCGAAAATTGTTATAAAAGGGCGCAAACCTAAAATTACAAATTTAGGTTTAATCGGCTCCAAATATATGTAAGTTTTTGGAAAAGGGAAAAAAGATGATTTTTGATTATTTTACGCTGACAAGTTTTGAAAGTTGAACGTAGATCATAGAGGATACTGGCAGAGTTCACACACCACATATATGAATACTCTGAAAGCGAAGTAGCTCCACAATCAGAGCCGATCACACTGCTAGTGCTAGTTTGGACCCAAAAGCAATGAATTCTCACCATACCTGAGAAAAAAATAATGATAACTGTGCCACACAAATATCCAGCCCATATTTTGGAACTACTTCACGGTTATCACCGCGTTAGCTTAATCAAGGTTTATGCCCGAAGCTTCGTTTGATGACCGCTGAATGAACGTCAAACTGAAAGGAAAATCCAAGGATGAGTGCAAACCGAAACAGCATAACAAAATGTACTTGGAGTTCTTCGACAGAACCCCATACTGAGAGATTTTGCTAATTTGATTTATCGTACTCGAACTCTAAACGAATGTCTCATACCTTGAAGCCTGAACAGACGGGGCAAAGTACGAGGTGTGTTCAAAAAGTAGGGTGACCTTATATTTTTATAAAAAATATTGTTCTACCCTTCAAAGTCGTCTCCCTCAGATATAGTATAATTCTTCGAAGCACTATTTATTATACCCTTGAGCTCATCCGTTGCAAATCTCCGTGTTTTCATAGGTCTCTTCAGTTTTGGGAACAGAAAAAAGTCGCATGGGGCCAAATCCAGTGAATATAGTATGGTGGCTGAGTTATGATTACTGTGTTCTTGTTGGCCAAAAAATCTCTTACAAATAACGATGAATGAGCAGGTGCATTATCGTGATGCAAAGATGAATTGTTTTTTCAAAATTCCGGATGTTTTTTTTCGTATTGCTTTTCGCAAACGGCGCATAACTTTAAGGTAATTCTCTCTGTTGACCGTACGAACTTGATAGAAAAGCTCCTGATGCACTACGTCACGGTAATCGAAAAAAACAGTGATCAAAACTTTGACATTTGATGGAACTTGGAGTGCCATTTTCGGTCTTGGCTCTGCTGGGCGCTTCCATTGGGGCAATTGGGCTTTGGTTTCGACATCATAACTATGACCTTGAGTAGTTTTTAATTTTAATTTTGGTGGGGGCTAATGCCCCCATTTATTTTGCTTAATACAAGCTTAAAAAACTATGACTTAAAACTAATAATAAAAAAAATACGGATTAGCGATATGTGGAACTTATCACCAGGGCTTAAAGCTAGGGATGGTGAAGGAGATCGAATTTGAGGGAATGTGTGCTGCGATTTAAATCAAAAACGGAGAGGTTGAAGTTTACCTTACGCAGCATACGGGATGTTGGTTCGTTAGAGCCATATGTGGTGCGATGGATAGGTAGATAAAAGAGACAGGGGCAACGTAGATTTCGAGGGTTAGTGTTAAAGAAAATGGAGTTGCAAAGAGATATGCAATCGACGGAGCCTGAGAGGAGTCGGTGAATGAAAAGAATGTCAGCTGCGTCCCTTCGTTCCTCAAGGGTATTCAGGTTAATGAGTTTCAGACGGTCTCGGTAGGGAGGTAAGATAAAAGGATCGTTACAAGGTAGACCTCGAAGAGCAAATCGAAGAAAACGACGTTGGATGCTCTCAATACGGGATACATTAACTCGTTGAAAGGGACACCACACTTGGCTAGCGTACTCGAAAAGATGGCGAACGTAAGTGATGTATAGTGATCTGGTCACGTACGGGTTGCAGAATTCTTTGGACCATCTTTTAACAAAGCCAAGTGATGAGTTTGCTTTAGTAATTATCTCATTAATATGCGAGCGGAAATTAAGCTCCCTGTCGCATAATATGCCAAGGTCGCGGATAGTCTGAACTAGGGATATATTTTGACCGTGGAGAACGTAAATTCTGGGAGTAGACATGTTGCACTTACTTGAAAAGGTAATCGATTGACATTTGGTGACATTGAGTTCCAGGCAGTTCTTTCTTGATGCACCAGGTGGAAAAACTATTTAGATCTATTTGAAGGAGGCTAGAGTCATGTTGTGAGGAAATGGGTTTAAAAAATTTGGTATCGTCAGCATAGAGAGAAAGTGCTGAGTGATGAATGACCCTTTTTAAGATCGTAAATAGTTAAGATGAAGAGAAGTGGACCTAGGTGACTACCCTGAAGAACACCTGAAGTGGTCAAGAAAGGGGCCGATAGGACAGACCTGAAACGAACACTATAAAAACGATTATCCAGGTAAGAAGATATCCATTTAAGCAAAATGGGTTCAAAGCCCAGCACGGATAATTTTAACAGGATTAGCTTATGAGATATCTTGTCAAAAGCCTTACTGAAATCAGTTGTTACAACGTCAACTTCTTTACCACTTTCTAAGGCTGAGAGAACAGAGGACACGAATTCTACAAAGTTAGTGGTAGTTGATCTACCCTTCAGAAAGCCGTGTTGACTAGGGGAAATAAAAGATTTGCACTGGAAGCTCTCGAGCAGTTTGGGTATATGAGAAAGTTTAGCTATAGGGCGGTAATTAGTGACTTCGCTCTTTAATCCCTTTTTGTGTATCGGTGTTATGAAAGAAGACTTCCATATTTGTGGAAATTCACCTTGAAAGAGCGATAATCGTAAGAGATTTGCAAGGGGGTGGGAAAGTGTAAGAGGAGGCGGTTACAGATGGGGTGGGGTGAATAGGAGAGTGGTGGAAAAGAGAAAGAAGAAGTGGTGGATGAAAGTTATCAATGGTCGATAGTGAAAGGGGACAGAGCGAGCCATAGGAGTTTATATGATCAGTGGTGAAAATGAGGTCTAATTGCATACCCATATAGTTGCGGACGCCACTAACTTGGCATAAGCTAGAGTCTGTGAGCTCGTCTAAGAAGAGACATTCTTTACTCGAGGTAGACTTAACGATAAAAAAAGATTCGTCAACAGATTGAGTCCAGTGCAGCTGGGGTAGATTGAAATCTCCGAATACAATGATATCATCGAGAGGATCAGATAAGTTAATTATTTGATCAATTGCATCAATGGTAGCTACGAGTTGGTAGCATTCGATTGGTTGTGCGGGTGGGATGTAAAAACACATAACGTACAGGGACCTACAGGGGAGAGTTATCTTTATTGAAACGTGGTCAATCTTAAAAGAAGTAGAAACAGCGATTGGTGAAGAGTTTAGGTCATTGCGGACGGCAAATAGGACACCTCGATAGGGAGAGTCATCATTTGGACGAGTCAGATCGTCGTCTCGAAAAATATTGAAACTATCGGGAATAAGATTAGTTTCGGTCAGAGTGTAGACCTCAAATGGGAGAGCGTAAGATTGGCGCAAGACGGCACGGGTCTTAGATCGCAGTCCTCTAACGTTTTGATAGTAGAAGGTAAGAGGAAGGTTATTTCGAGAGGGCGTAGGAGTGGATGGTCGAAACACGTTAGGGACGAATAAATTTGTCGTTGTCAGCTCTGCTCCGTTGGAGGTGTGAGATCCTTTTTGAGTGCACATAGTTACCCAAAGCAGGTCACGTGGAATCTCGTGGAACTTAATATATAAGTTCCTCAGACTTGTAAGGTCAGTAGGGAGACCTTGCTGCTGTATGGAGACCATGACGCTTGTTTTGGTTTTTCCCTCATAACAAACTGTGTCAGATTTGTCATGCGGATATGCTAAAAGGAGACGTATATTCGCGTACGTCTTTTTTTTCTCTAAGCCTAAGAAGTGCATAACGACATTCTGTTGTGTCAAAAGTTTGTTGAGTTATTTTAACAACGGGTGGCAGAAGGGGGTCAAAAAGGGGAAAGCCAGGATCCGCACTGTCGTACTGACGTGCTCCTGAGCGATGCTCATGAGACGGTTCTTCTTATCAAAATTAAGAAGTTTGGGTATACTATAAATTTCGCTTATTCCCAAAACATCCGAAAAGATTTCATGACACGAGCCGACCGATATGCCAGCATCCTCAGCAACTTCTCTTATGATAATTCAACGATTATCCAAAACTATTTTCGTCTCAGCTTCTATGTTATCATCTTCTTTTGGGCGTCCAGAGCTAGGTTCGTCATTGGCATCTTCTCAGCCATCTTGGAAGAACTGGTACCACCTGTAAACATTTTTTTTTACTTAGAGCAGACTTACCGTACCCCGTATTTTAGAGCACTTAATACCACACAATTCCACACACATTTTTAATCCATTTAAGAAGAGATCCTCGATCCCAAATTTACGGATTTTTGACACAAGAGTTTCATGCAAAACTCTGCCAAATGGCTTTGAAATATCAAGTGCCACTACAGCTGGCTTTCGACAGATTGGAATAGATTATGGTTCCACTTGATGATAATGGGATATACCATCAGATAAAAACAATACCGTCGCCCATTTAAAATATATTTCATGAGCTGACGGTTTATCAGCGCTTCTATGATTTAGGTGAGAAGGAGCTTAATTACAATGGGTCTGTAGGAGAAGAGAGAAGAAGATTTGCCTTTTTCCAAAAGAGTCCTAAAAAGTGAGATTGGTGAAGAAGCTAATACAGTGGTTTTATCAGCGTGGAGGAATAGCCCTTCAGAAGAAAATGGAGGTGTACCACCTGGATCAGCTGATGATTGAGTACTTATCACTCATCCGATGAGTGATACTCATATCAGCATTGGCATTCACGTTTTGATAGAGGAAACATAACAACCAGATAGAATTCCTAAGAAGCTGCTAGGCCCGTTACAATTGGCTTTCTCGAGTAGAAAAGGAATCGTTTCTCTATCTCTTTGGTCAGTGTACGAGAGTGGTACGTAGTGGTACGATAAGCATAGATATAGTAAATACAAAGCAGTACACATATCAAAGTGAAGAGAGGGCAAGTCCTGAAAGTTGACAGCACAACATCATAACATCAATGCAGTTTATTTTGTTTAACTGTTTTGGCAGCCGGATTAAGTTGTTTTCCACTGCCAAGGCCTCATATGCCACCCTTCACGTGTTCTTTGTCCAGAATGTGGAAACCATCTAAAACTGTGTATGTTTGAATCTTAAGAACAACGACAATAAGATACATAGTATAATAGAAACTGTAAATGGTCATGGACGACGGCACATAAATCGAATAAAACAACGTCGAACTTAAGACGAAATTGTGTTTATATCTCTCATCCAGGACAATGTCGGAAGTTCTTCGAAGAAAATGCCTTTATTACTTCCCGCATTGCATTCGCTAGCATGAGATACATTTTTACAGTTGGTAGGGATAAAAAGTGTAAAAGAATAAATTTGTGCATTAGTTAAAAATTTTGTAATTTTTATATTTTTCACTAAATGATACTTGTATCACCTTGATTCTCACTTTTAAGATAGCAGTGTATCTTTGAACACTCCCCTCACAATAAAATTGGGAGGATACCCTAATTCATATGAGGTAGTCGATATTTTATTCGATTTAAAGACGGATTTGTGGCTCGTTTGAAAATTTTCCAATACTACCATGCAAATCAGACAACTGGCACTACAGGCCGCCTTCTTAGTACTTTTTCTAGTGATATACAGTTGAAATGTTTGTTTAAGACTGGCCACCAAACTACTAGATCATACATTTGTAAAGGTCTAACGATTGAGGTATGACGTTATACTGTCCTGTTCTAAAACATTTCAGTTCAAAATATATATCGCCAGGCTATGGTATAAGGACCCTTAACCAGATTTTGTCAGAATTTTTTTCTTATTTGTGACTCTCAAATTATGAACATAGTGTACTTCCAAAACAAAGTTAAATTGCTGCTAACAAAATGAAAAATAAAAGGACAACTTTAGTGATTCGTTTTGAAAAACACACGACTACTTTAAATTCCTCAGAAGTCATAAACTTTGTTAAATTGAATAACACAAACTATTGGTATACTCTAACACTCTAACCAATTTCAAATTAATTTCATCAAATCAAGGGTAAGTTTCCTCAATTCTATGGTTTCTTCGAAAGCATGTTTTATTTAAATGACCAACCACACCCATGTCAGGCTCAAGTTTCACTTGATGAGTTTCCTTTTTTGTTACTAAGAACTACCGCGGAGAGTCCTTATAAGTTAACCAGAAACTTTACGAGTACTTTGTGGGAAGTTTTTCGAAGACCCGTTTAGCTTGCTATACCACTAGGCATCCTTTTACTTGGCAATTGAAAAACGATTTTGTTTTACCCAGTGGTGACCTTTAGATAAATGAATGTCAATTCCAAGTCATGCTGAGTAACTTACGTCAGGCATTTTGAGGTAAAAATATAACTTTACCCACAAAAGAGATCTGAAAAAGGAAAAACACACAGAAAATAGTAGATTAGGGGCACTATATCTCCTGAGTTCGTTTGTTAGTTCATCAAGTCATTACGGGGTAACTTGAAAACCAGGATATCCTTTCAACATATCCACTCGCACTAACCAAACACATTCGTTGTATCTATCGCAATCCAGCAACCATTAACAACTCAAGTTAAGCCGATTTTCGTTTCAACAATCAATACTGTGCCATCAATAATGATTATGGCTTAAGTCCATATGTGCTTTTATCCTGGTAGGACTATGAGACAAATCTTTACATCTGGAGCACGAATCCGGAAGAGTAGTAAATTGCACTGATTTGATTAATGTTCGATATCACTTCTAACATGACAGTGGGATCCTTTTTTGCAACTTTTATCATATATACGAGTATTCTTCAAGGATATCGAATAATAGAATGATTAATATATTGAGTGAAAGTGATTTCTACCAGACTGACTAATGAATGTTTACATGTAACTAGTGGTGACTGGTAGAACGGTTTGGAGAAGCTTTGAGATAAAAATAATCCAACAGTCTCAAGGTTATCCCAGGAATGGATATGGAAAATCAATTGACAAAATGAACGTGGTGCTTATTTGAAAGAGGATGAATCTAGGGGTGGGCGTTTTTGGAATCTTATAACAAATGAATGATGGTGATGTTACAATGATTAAATTGTGCAGGGAAGCAAATAACCCGTTGAGATATTGGAGCTACATAAATTGAGTTCTCTTTTATAGCCGGTGTCATAAAAGAAAACATGATGATGACCAGATTTTGGATCAAAGATTGTGGTTCTTTTTATAGCGTTTTTACATAGAGAGAGTCAAATTTAGAACTGACTAAGGAATAAAAGTTGATTTGAACTCTGAAGGAATTTGATGTGAAAACCACAGTGAAGTCCACACTACGATGATATAATCAGATTATTTACGACTATAGTTTTCGAGACCACAGACTTTGATACACTGCTGACTGAAACATATTTCAACAGGGTCGGATGCACGTAGCCTTGTCTATACAACTTCTCCAACTCATTTCAATTTTATGTTTCATGTAACGCAAGAGAATCGGCTTCCCCGGAGGAAAAAGAAATACCATGAAAAGGATTAATAAAACTACAGTCACTATGTATCGAAAAGGTAAAAAAAAAAAAACAACGGTCGAGGTAACGAGACCCAGCAGAGTCACAGTCAGTACTACAAATATGGCAAACCCATAGACTGTTTAATTGCCCTGTCTTCCCACGCAGTTCCTTAAGGCTGCGTTGGATGACTTTGAATAATTATCCATTATTGCTTAACCAACAATAGCCAAAACTACAGAGAAAGGAATTCAATGAATTGTATCTCTCCATCCTCATACTTAGATTGTTAATACGGAAGAGACCACACCCGAAGAACACTGTGTTGAGATTTTCGCTGTGGAAAATAACTTGTCCCAACTTGTATATACGAGTAAATGAGCCCACGCAAATACCAGACGTTGATAGTCACGTCACCAATACCCTGTACTTGACTTTTATTTCTCGCCCTGACAAGGTTAGAAATTCCTTAGGAATTTTAGCACTTCGTTATGGTTCCTCGATAACGCTGCTAATATGATTACAGAAACTATTCTTTTTGGAATGAGATGCTTTATCCCCCATCGATTGAAGAGTATCAAACCAAAAGAAAAGGCATGGTATGACTCGAGCTGTAAAGAGACTGTCAGGGTTAGAGAAATTCTAATACGACCAAAAACTGAGGCAAAAAATACTGCAATGTCCCAAAGGCAGTAAAAATGTTTGGTCATTCGTCAAAAACATTAGAAATTCTGCCTCATCCTCCATTCCAACGCTCATTTACAATGACCTTCCAGCTGTCAGCTTTTTGCACAAGGTCAATCTGCTTGCTGCATACTTTGCGGCTAGCTCAACACTCCCAGATTGTGTTTTGTCCCCGCATACACTTGAGTGCGTCGAATCTACAATGGGACGAATCCACTTTCGTACTCGTGTAGTAGCAAAAGTACTCAAAGATCTTAACATGCATAAATCCGCTGGTCCAGATGGTACATCGCCCCTTCTTCTGAAGAGGTGTTCTTCCACGCTGACAAAACCACTGCGTAAGCTTTTTCATCAATCCTACTCTGTAGGACTCTTTCCGAGCAGATGGAAAACAGCATTTATGCAACCCGTCCCTAAAAAAGGCGAATCTTTTTCTCTCTCCTCCTATAGACCCATTGCACTTACGTCCTTCTTTCCAAGGTCATGGAAAGGCTGATAAACTGTCAGCTCATAAAACTTCTCAACGACCGGCAATACGGTTTTCGTAGCAACAGGTCCAATGGTGATTTGATGGCATGTCTCACCGAAAAGTAATACCAATGCATACATCAATCTGGCGAAAGCAAGATAGTTGCACTTGATATTTCTAAGGCATTTGACAGAGTTTGGCATCAGGCTCTTTTGTCGAAAATGCGTGCTTTTGGGATCGTTGACTCTCTTCTTCAATGCATTAGAAATTACTTTCCGGAACGTTCAATTCAAGTTGTCTTGGACGGTTTCAAGTCTGATATTCACAAAATAAATGCTGGTGTGCCCCAAGGCTCCGCTCTGTCTCCGACACTCTTTTTAATTTTCATTAATGATCTCTTGTGTTCTACACAATATATTCCTTTGCTGATGACAGTTCTCTCTGCTTTTCATATTCGTTCCGGGGCTCACGTCCCTGCTATTCGGTTGTAGAACGGGAACGGCAGCGTATGTTAAGTTCATTAAATTCCGATATTAACAGCATAACCAATTGGGGAACTGTCAACTGAGTGGAATTTAATGCTTCAAAAACTGAATGTTGTCTGCTGTCATTAAAGCGAAATTCAGATACCCAGCCATTATCCATGAATGGCACTTGCTTCGTCGAAACCGATAAACTTTCCATTCTCGGTATATGTGTTAGTGACAACTTACGTTGGAATGACCACATATTCGATGTCGCCAAAAATGCTGCGTTTGGTTTCCTCAAGCGATGTAAGAAATATTTTACCCCCTCTGATCTGGCCACAATATATAAGGCATTAATCCGCCAAAAATTGGAGTACAATGCCCATATCTGGTCAGGTGCTACTAAAACATCTCTGCACCTGCTAGATAGGATTCAAAACCCGTGCGATAAAACTAATTGGTGATACTAATATCAGTCATTCAATTGACACCCTCGAACATCGACGTAATGTCTCCTGGTTCACTTTGTCTTATTGCTATTTTTACCACCAGTGCTCCATTGAAATCGCCAGTAGCATTCCGCCCATTCAAACTTTCAACTAACACCCGTCTCGCTATGAGTGCTCATCAGTATACCGTCAAGCCTATTTTCGAACGTACTCTAAAATATCGTGATTCTTTTCTAAGCCGTACAAATCAAGCCAATACCTTGTACTTGATTTTAATTTTTTTACCCTGACAAGGTTAGAAATTCTTTAGGAATTTTAACAGGTCGTTATGTTTCCTCGATAACGACGTGGATGCCGCCCCAGATACAATCACAAACACTATTCTTTTTGGAATGTGACCTTGTATCCCCCATCGAATGAAGTGTATCAAACCAAAAAAAAAAAAAAAAAAAAAATAAGATGTGGTACGAATCGGGCTGTAAAGAAGCTGTCAGCTAACAAGGTTTAAACGAGCCAGGAATGAGTGTAACGCGTGTAAAATTTCAACACGACCAGAAACTGAGGCAAAAAATACTACAATGTCCTAAGGGTAGTAAAAATTGTTGATCTTTTGTCAAAAACATTAGAAAATCTGTCTCAAACTACATCCCAAGGCTCATGTATAATGACATGCAAATTTCAGTTCTTTACAGAAAACCAATATCCATGCTACGCACTTAGTGGCGAGCTCAACACTTTCAGATTGAGCTTTGTCTCAGTTTACATTTCAATGGAATGATTTGTGACATGCATCACCGAACTATAGTAAATATCAATCTGTCGAAAGCAAGCTATTTGCACTTGATATTTCTAAGCCATTCGACAGAGCTTAGTGTTAGCTCTTTGGTAGAGAATATGTGCATTTGGAATCGAGGACTCTCTTCTTCAATGGAATAGAAATTACATTTTGGAACGCTAAACTCAAGTTGTCTTGGACGGTTTCAAGTCCAATATATACAAGATAAATTCTCGTAGGCCCCAGGGTTCTTGTCCGATATATTCCTTTGGTGACAACAGTCAACTACTCTCTGCTTTTCATATTCGTTCCCGGAACTATTAAAAGACTTAAATTGAAAGCTTTCAAAATACAATGATTTCTGCTGTCGTAAACACGAAACTTAAACACCCATTCATTATGCGTGAATGCATCTTGCATCATCGAAACCGAAAAACTTTTCGAGTCGCCAAAAATGCGACTCTGACGTCATAATATATCGGATTCATCCGCTCAAAGTTGGTCAGGTGCCCCTAAGACCTCTTTGCACTTTTTTCACCACCGTTGCACTGTCGAAATTACCAGTAGCACTCCACCCCTTCAAACCTTCAACCGTAACACCCATCTCGTTATGAATGCTCATTTTGGGACGTACCCTCAACTCGCTTATTGAATGCCCTCTCTATTTCCTGGTCATTGTAACTTGTAAACATTAAAGACCAACGTACATCGGTGCCACGCTTTGCTTGCTCCCAAGGTTTCTTTCGCCAGTGCTTTGTGCCAATCATAGATGAACTAACCTTGATGTCAAACTCTGTTAATACTTTTACAAATCCTTAACTTCGTACAGACACACTGTAAGTAAATTATCAACACTTTTACATCTCTCTAACTTTCCAGAATTTGGAAGACTTAAGGCAATTTACAGGTAAAGTTGCTAGTATGAGAGAGATTTGCACGCATGTGGATATCCATTTTTCTGGTAAAATGGGCGGGATTTGTGTAAAAAGAGAGGAAAATTGTCATTTATGACAATTCACACGTATTCACAGACAGGGTCACACGGTTAGATGCAATCAGTAGAAAACCGATTTTGATTTTCCAATATCTGGAAAGTTTGCCATCTTTGTTAGTTCATCTATGGTGCAGGGTACTAATAAAACTTTGAGCGTTTTATGGTGAAGAAGCATGGACCTTAGTGAAAATAGATGAAGATATCCTTGGCCGCTTTCAATACAAAATTATTCCAGTGGTTTTCGGTTTCGTTTGCGCTGATAGAATTTGGAGAAGAAGATTTAACGGCGAACTCTACGAACAGTGCAGTGACACTGATTTAGTCAGAAAAGTGCTGATTAATTACCTAAGATGACTGGGATATGTTGAACGAATGAACACATTGCAGTAAAGGAAAACTTCGCGTTATGAAGAGCGCGATAAGTACAAGGTGGTGCTAAAGTAATGCTATAAAGTGAATGTGCCATATTTTTTGCAAATGGCGACAAGTATGATAGTGCTTTAACATTTATATTGAAAAAAGATAGAGAGTTACCATAGTTGATAATAGGCAATGGAGCGATACAAACCTGAAGATGGCGCAATTTTTATTTCTACTTAGAGTCGAAGATCATCGACGGGACAACGACCCAGACAGAGTCATCAGCAGACGTTCATTTTATCGAATTTTGGCGAAAGACCTGAAGATGTTCACTTATAAAGTGCAAACCGTTCACCAATTTGTGCCTGCAAATCGTCAAGTGAGGTGAACTGACTTCTACGCTCTTGTAAATATGGTGCAAGAAGATGATAATTTTGTATCCAAAATCATAATAAGCAAGGAAGCCCATTTCCACTGAAATGGTGATGTGAATAAATAAAATTAGCATTTATGGGGCACGAAGAATCCACATAAAATGCATAAAGAGCCTTTAGATTTCTTCAAAGTAATTGTTTGGTGCGGCATTTGGAGTAGAAAAATGATTGGCCCTTAACTTTTGAGTACTACAAACTGATGTGAAACGACTTTTTTCCGAAGGTTGCTGAATTGGATCTCGAGCAGTGTTGGTTCCGAAAGAAGGGAGCAATCGCTCACACAGCTCGGCCAACAATGAATATTTTGAATCACCAATTTTTAAGTCGTGTGATCTTTCGTTTTGGCAAGATCTGAACTGGCCGCTCCAGCTACCGACACCGCCGAAAAATGCGCTGTTTGGTAAGGTTTATTTGCTCGCGACATTATCGGGCATAACTTCTTCAAAAATGGAGAAAATTCAAATGTCGTCATTAATAGCGCCGGGTACGTGGTACTTGGCCTGGCGTTTCAAATCATGTAATATGATGACACTGAACTACTTTCTTTGGGGTAATTGAAATTTGAAGTCGTTGTTCCATAAGGATAACCCACCACCGATTCCAGCCTTGAAAGCTAACATTGAGAGCACCATCCAAGAAATATGGTTTTAAATGCTCGAAAATGTGGTAGAATTAGATACAAATCTTTGGGTTAAAGCCTTTCTTTAACCCATCGGTAAGTGGGGCATTCCATGGCTGTGAAGATTCGAATGCATCGGTCATTTTTGATCTAATTCAAGAAGTTTGTATGGATTCCGAAAAGATTTATATGGCAAACTCTTTACTGTCACTGACAGAAAACGGAAATGTAAAATTTCTGGCATTAGAATGACAACTTATGCCCTAACAATTTCTAATCATCGGCCCTTCGACAGAATCTGTTTTAATGATAGCGCAGTTCCAGATTTAAATAAAGTGGTCAAAGAAGTTTTCTCGTTAGTTTAAGGTTAACCATTAGTTTTTTCCTCACAATTCTGAACCATCTGTCTTGAAATGCAGTGAGTTGCCCTCACCGAAGCACAGACGTACAGTAGTTGCTCCAATTTAACAATAAACTAAAAATCATTATTCCAACGTACCACCAAATCCTTGTCTTTTCCCATAATAACGTACAAATAAGGAGCTTTATTCAGTAAGTCATTAGCAACTCTATCTGCTTGTTTAGTTTTTGTTTTGAATTGGAACACGTTTGTTGAATAAATTGTAAGCCTAATTATCCTTCAGTTCGCTTTCAGGAGCGTTTTTTTTCTACAATTTGTATTACAGATACAGTCAGCTGTAAAACTTTGTTCTATTAATCTAAAACATTCCAACAAACATTTATTGCCATCGCTGACTGTCTCATGTCTTTTTAATGCTCTGGTTGACATATACCTAATTTAGCCTTGTAACTAATTACCATCATAACGCCTTTCATTTGCTTACCATATCCCAAATTATCTACTGTTCATTAATAAGTTAATTCAATTACCTTATCTTTCTGTGATTTCAAATCGGCTGATGAATACGAGTACATGTTAATTCTTCCACTATTCCTGCAGATACGTTCTTCGGGGAGATACTGTTTTTTTTCTGTAATTAAAAATTATGATACAATCATGCAAGTTCTAGAATTTTCCTTACAATATTACCACAGATTAATCTCAATTAAGGGAAGGAAAGAGAATTTATTATTATTTTCTTTTCGTTTTTTGTTTTTTTTTTTTGAAAAGAGAAGAGAAACAAAGTGGAGAAGATACCTTATCGACTTCGTGTGAACTCAGGAAAAGATTTCTTCATTCAATTACCCGGGGGTTCATCCTAGATATCATTTAATTGATGATGCAGTGGAAAGTATCTTTTTATGTTTGTGGGAAGTTTGCAAAGTAATAGCATCTGAAAATATAACGTATACGCTCTAGGGAACCAGAATATAAAGGAACATTTTTCCAATAATCATATGAATGTATGTGAATGTGCTTTTACATATGATTTCCATAATATTTTCTTTCTTCAAGTTGTACTATATAAACTTGTAGTAGAACGGTCATTGAAGCTGCTAAAATTTTTTGAAGTGCTTCTTTCTGATACGAATATAATTATTAGAGTGGTTTCTTGCATACTTGCTTATTGGCATTTATTGGTTGGTAACTTGGTAAGATTGATCTGTCACATCTGGCATTTATGTAAAAATATATTCTCTTCTGGTTCTAAGAACCATATTACATCATCTCTAAAAGCATCATATCCTCTATTGCGCTACGAAGTCGATAACGGCCCGTTAGGTTGCTAGTAAAACTGGACAATTGCTGACCCAACTGACCGCCGACGAGTGCATTCGTTTATATACAATCGCAGCTCGTAAAAAAAGAATGCACGCCTGAGACACAAAAAAAAAAAAAAAAAAAAAAAAAAATTAATAGAAAATTTAACGTAGTGCAGTGCAGTGTCTACAAGATTACGAAATTGGCTGAGCGGATGAACCTAGCCCTGCCATAAGTTCTGTTATACAATTTACAAAGCTTATCCTTCAAACCCACTTGCGAGAATAGACCCGTAACTTTGTTTTCAGAACACATGCTCAGATCAGTAAAGAATGCTTGTCAGGTTGGTTTCATTTTGCAAACTATTATCATGGGGGCGTTAAAGAGAATCGAGTCACGGTAATAGCATCGCATAAGTGCGGAAGTTCCTAAAACCACCAGGAATATCGAAAACATTCGTTTATCTCGCTATTCCTCGCTTCGGCGAATTTTTTGGAGTAGAAGACAGACCAAGAAGTGGTCGTCCGTGCGTCGTCACGAATGCGGCAGTAGAGGCAGTGCGTGAACAAATTCGGTAAAATCCCCTTAGAAAGCAGAAGATCATGTCCAAGGAATTAGATATATCAACCAGATTCATATACAGAGTGAGTTTTTTAACATGAAAAATATAACTAGAAAAATACGCGATATCGCGAAAAACGTTTCAGACAAAAGTCAAAAGGCTTTGAAGGGGACAGTGCTAGATACCACTGCACTGGCACGCCTAAATCATTAAACGGTTTCCAACGTTGTTAGGGTGTTAGAAGGTAGAGATTTGTTTGAGGAAGTCATTATTGACTCGAGTGAAGTTAAAACTCAAAGAAATTTCAGGTAGAGGCAAATTGTCCTAAACTTGTCTGAGAGTGTATGATGTGCACTCTGCCCTTTTTTCTACTTGAACGGAACTGTACTTCATTTAGAAGTTTGTTATTGGTAACGTTTTCCAGATTAATAATGCAGGCTATTTCAATTCAAGAGAAAATTGAAATGATATTGATTTATGGAGAAAGTGGAAGGAACATCGATGGTGCTGTTGCTCTTTACGCCAAACGTTTCCCAGACCAGACACGATCGCGCGCTTCCTTTTATCCTGTCATCCAACAATTCACTGGTGAAGGAAGTGTGCAACCAAAGAAAAGGAATCGGTCAGGTAGGGCGGCTGTTGAGGACAATGAAATAGCAGTGTTAGCTGCCGTTGCACACGATCCTCACATTAGCACTTGACAAATAAGTCATGAATCAGGAATTTCTCAAACGACTGTCTGTAAGATATTATTGTACATCGGCATAAATACCATCCTTATCATGTTTCAATGCATCAGGAACTTTCTAAGGAGGATTTTCGCAACCGGATTTCGTTTTGTCAATGGGCACTTCAGTAAATTGAACGAGACCCCCTTTTCTTCGCAAAGGTGTTATTCTCTGGTGAGTCGACTTTCACATATCACGGTACGGTCAATCGACATATGCATTACTGGGCTACCGAAAACCCTTTTTGGTTGCGACAAGTTGAACGCCAGCACCCTTGGAATGTTAATGTTTGGGCGGGAATTATTTTGGATAAATTATTAGGTCCATATTTTATTGAAGGCAACTTGAATGGCGAAAAGTATGCAAACTTCTTGCGATACCATCTTCCAGTATTACTAAGAAGAACTGCCATTGGAGTTGCTGCAAACAATGTGGTTTCAACATGATGGTTGTCCAGCCCATTATTCTCAATAAGCCCAGGGCGTATTAAACAATGTTTACCATCAACGATGGATCGGACGAGGAGATCCGAGGCAATGGCCTGGTAGATCACCTGATCTTATGTCACTTGATTTCTTCTTGTGAGTCTACTTAAAAAGTGAGGTTTACAGAAAAAAGCCGAGAACACGTGAGGATATGAAAAGACGAATAACTGAAGCTTGCAGGAAGATTACGCCAGAAATACTTCTCAGTTCTGTTGGTTCATTTAGAGCGCGGATAGACAAGTGTATTAAAATGAATGGTCACATTTTCGAGCACTTGTTGAAATAGTCTCAGGAAATAGACGTCGAAATGGGAAGAATTCAATGATTCAACAGTGGTAGGCAAGGGGACCCACTCTAATTAATCACCCAGAAGGAAACAAAATACTGCTACGTCCACGTCGTTGTTTCTGGGTTATGCTAAACGCAGTATGTATAAACAAATGACAAGCCTACGAGCAATACGACTGAACAATGAAAATCAGGAATTATTAATTGAAAAATCAAAATTGACCTTCGTTGAAAATGGGTCTCAAGGTCAAACTCGTGGTCACCATCTTATGTCCCCTTCAGAACCTTGTGACTTTTGTCTGAAACATTTTTCGCAATATTTCGTACTTTTCGAGTAATTTTGATGTCCCAAGTTAAAAAACTCACCCGGTATAGGTTTAGGATGATCTGCATATGAAAGCCTATCGTCGGTCCACAGGGTCATTTTCTAACTCAACTGCCCAACTAAACAAAATTAGGTTGGAAAGATGCAAGCGATTTTTGCAGTGGCACGCAGAAAATGGCCATGAAAACATTGTGTTGAGAAAATTTTTACCGTTTAAAAAGTTTTCAACAAACAAAATGACAATATAAACTGTGATTCATCGTAAGGTTTGATTTATAATGTAAAACAAAACACATACATTTGAAAGTGAACTTAAAATTTTTATTATCGGTTAAAAGAACAATTCATGGCATTTATTCTTTAAAAATGGTATTATGTAAATGTTGGCCACGACTACGTCTGAGGTGGTCCATCCGGAAGGTAAAATTTTGGGCTACTCGTTCGAGCATAGCGAATGGTATCTCGCGAATAACACATGATGTTGGTTTCCAAAGCGTCAATCGTAGCTGGCTTATTTTTGAAGCCCTGATACCAAAGGTGTGATATAGCACGATCTAGGCGGCCAATTTACAATAGCAAAACGTGAAATTAAGTTCTCACCAAAATGATTTCTCAACAAGTCCATTGTTTCACGCTCTGTATGGCTGGTAGCGCCGTATTGTTGAAACCAGATCTTACCGAGACCATGTACTAGAAATTAAGGAAGCACATAGTCCGTTTACATGGCGCGATAATGTTTACCATTGACGGTGACATTCTGATTTGCCTCATTTTTGAAGAAATATGGACCAATGATTCTATCTGCCCATAAACCATACCATACCGTTGTTTTTAATGGATGTAATGTTAGTTCTTGGTACTCTTCGAGTTGTTCATCAGCCCAAATACTGCAATTTTGTTTATAACGTATCCATTGAGCCAGAAATGGGCTTCATCACTGAACAAAATTTCACGATAAAACATCGGATTTTCATTGAGTTTTTCCAGAGCCCATTCACTGAAAAGATGACGCAAATTCAAGTCGCTTGGCTTCAATTCTTGCACAAGTTGAATTTTGTACGCTTTAAGACCGAGATCCTCACGTAAAATACGCCAAGTTGTCGAATATGCCAAGCCACACTGCTGACAACGAAGACGAATCGATTCGTCACGGTCTTCACGTATAGTTGCTATAATCTCTTCACTACGTGCTGAATGTGAATGCTGCGACTCAAATTTGCGAATGGAATTGGCAATAGTGGTTTCAGTAGATCTATTATGCGCACTGTTAGTTCCTCGAATCGCACGAAAACATTTCTCACAGAACGCTGATTTTCGTAATACAGCTGAATAATTTGGAGACGCTGTTGTAGTGTGAGTTTTTCCATGATGACTTGCCGAACGATATTGAACAAAAATGACAAAGCAGTTTGATAGGATATGCCACTTCATCTAATGAAGCGAAAAAGTTGTTCCAGGGGTTTAACGTGGCCATCATCCCGTTTCCGTAATGGTTTGGTCGAGGGTCTCAGAAGATGTGTTAGATGGTGTTGTGAAGGGTTTGACCAATATCCTTTTTAAATGGATACAGATGGATCTTCCAACAGGACTTTGCTCCAACGCAGAAACCCAAAATCATGTAGAAGTGGCTTAGAGTCAATATTCCTGGCTTTATAGCAGTAAAAGATTGGCCGTCGAGAAATTCAGATCTGAATTCACTGGATTATAGTTTGTGGTCAGAATTGGAGAACATGACCTGCAAGACTGTCTACTGATATTTGCAAATCCTTAATACAGCAGAATAAACCAGAGCAGCGTCCATTATCGTTTGGAAGGTTGTGTTAAAGCAAAAGATAATCATTTCGAGTGAATTCACACTTGATTATCAATATTGTGTTCTAATAAGTGAAACAATTCTGAATACAACATGTTTACCTTTTTTATGGCGTTTTATATTTGTAACAGAACTTATGGCAGTACTAGGTAACAACCTATGTATAGCGGCTGGCAAGTAAGAATTTCGTTGGTGCACTCCTTCTTCGCTGCGGAAAATATACGAATACCAGAAGTTTGATAGTCATACCGCCAGCACTCTGGACTTATTTTTAACGTGTAACTCTGACAAATACAAGGTCAATGTGCTATCCCCCCTAGGTTCGTCGAACCATTGTGTCATATCAGCTAATTTCTCGTAAACAGACCATACAGTGAAAGGAAAGATTCGTAGAGAAACACCTTCTTTAGGAACTTATACTGGTCGTTATGTCTACTCTAACGTGAATGCCAATGCTGATATGAATATAAGCACTATTCTCTTTGGAATGAGATCCTTTATCCCTCATCGAATGAAGAGTATCAAGCCAAAAGAAAAGGCGTAGTATGACTCGACCTTTAAAGAGGCTGTCAGGGTTAAAGAAATTTTTTTTTGTTTCCACAAGACCAGCCCGACAGAGTAAAACCGAAAAAAGTTCAAACGAGCCAGGAAAAACTGCAACGTTTTCTCAAGCGTGTGAAATTCCAATATGACCAAAACTGAGGCAAAAAAAAATTACAATGTCTCAAAGATAGTAAACATTTTTGGTCGCTCGTCAAAAATATTAGAATTCTGAATCATCCTCCATATCAATGCTCCTTGACATTCCAGCTGTCAGCTTTTTGGACAAAACCAATTTGCTTGCTGAGCACTTCAAGATTGTGCGTCTCAGTTTACACCTGCGTGCGTCGAATCTTCTGTGGTACGAATCTACTTTCGCAGTCGTGTAGTAGCAAGAGTACTTAAAGCTCATGAAATGTGTCAAAGCGCGAAAGCTTTGTAATGACCAACAGTATGACTTCTGTAGCAACAGGTCTACAGGAGAATATTAATCTTGCGAAAGCGAGATAGGTGCACTTGATATTTCTAATGCATTTAACAGAGTTTGACATCAGGCTCTTTTGTCGAAAATGCCTACGACCGATGACTCTTTTCTTCAGACTAGAAATTACTTTACGGAACGTTGAGTTCAAGTTGTCTTGAAGGGTTTCAAATGCTGGTGTGTCCCAGGGATCCGTTCTGTCTCAGGCACTCTTTTTAATTTACATCAACGATCTCTTGTCTGCTACTTCTAATCCCATATATTCCTTTGCTAACGATAGTACACTCTGTTTTTCATATTCATTTCCCAACTCTTGGGCTGAACAACAGGAACGGGTCATGTAAAGCCTATTAAATTTCAATATTAACATCATAACCAATTAGGGAACTATTGGAATCGTGGAAGCTTCCAAAACTCAAAGCTGTCTGCTGTCGCTAAAGTGAAATTTTAATACCAATTATCCATCTATGGTACTTACCATACATCGTCGAAACCCTTGGAAATAACCACATATTCGATGTCGCTGAAAATGCTGCGAAATGTCTAAGTTTCCACAAGAAAATAAAAAAATATTTCACCCCCTCTGATCAGGCCTCAATATAAGATATAGCGCATTCATTTACCCAAAATTGGAGTACAATGCCAACATCTGGCCAGGAGCTCCGAAAACATCTCTGCTGCTAGAAAGGAATCAAAACCTTGTGATAGAACTCATAGGTGATACTAATATCAGTCAGTCAATTAACACTCTCGAATACCGGCGTAATGTTTCCTGTCTCACTTTGTTTTATCGCTATTTCCACCACCAGTACTCCATAGAAATCACCAGTAGCATTCCAACCCTTCAAACCTTTACCCGTAATACCCGTCACGCTCCGAATGCTCAGCAATATACCCTCAACCCCACTTTTGAACGTACCCTGAAATATCGTGATTCGTTCTTAAGGTGTAATTTCTGGAATGCACTTCCGAGTTTCATTATAACTTGGAAACATTTAAGACCAACGTACATCAGTATTTCTCTTTTCTTTCTCCCTGAGTTTCCCTAATTATACTAGGTGGGGTGAAAACCTCCTCCCCATTGACCTCCTTGACCGTCAGAATGCGCTGCTACTGCAAAAAAAGGGTTATGGTGCCTTGAAGTCCATTCATATTTAGGCAGGCATGCCAAACTTCAGTGCGATACTGTCTTTAGTTTTGTTTTGACAGCTGATTGTTGTTGACGTGGAAACAACAAAACGGCGAAGGAAACAAAATAAAAGTTGGATAAATATTATGGGGCTAATGCTCCGTCAGATTACACCGTCAAATATTGGTTTCGAGAGCTTCGTGGTGGCCGCAACTCCACTACCGACCAAGTCCGCAGCGGCAGGCCCTCCAATGCGGTTACAGACGCACGCCATATTTTGGGCAATATTATGTATATGAAAAAGTTATTCTGCCGCTGGGTGCCGCGCATACTCACTCCTGACCAAAAACACGAACGCGAGAGCACTTCGAGAGAGTATTTGGACTTGCTGATGTGGAATCGTGCAGAAAACAGAATGAGTGCCCGGCAATGGACTGAAGCCGGCACGAGTGCTCCAAAGCGGCCGCGGGAGGGTCGATGGGTCGGAAAGGTTATGGCGTCGGTTTTCTGGGATTGTCATGGCATACTCTTCGTGGACTATCTCGAAAAAGGAAAAACCATCAACAGCGAGTATTACTGTGCATTATTGGAGCGATTGAAGGCCGAAATCGGTGCACAACGGCCTCACATGAAGCGAGCAAAAAATTTGTTTTTGCAAGACAATGCACCGTCGCACAAGATCATCGCAATCACGGCTAAAATCAATGACTTACGGCTCCAATTGCTGTCGCATCCACCGTATTCGCCCGATTTGGCTCTCTCAAAGTATTATCTCTTCCCAAACCTCAAAAGATGGCTCATCAATAAAAAATTCAGCTCTCGCGAGGAAATCATCGACGCCACGGAGGAGTATTTTGCAGACATTCCGGAAAATTTTTTTTTTTCGCTCCCAAGGAGGTTACATTTCACCGCACTTATTACATAGGATGCAGGCAGGACAGGACAGGTAAAGATACTTGTTTGGTAGTACCCACTCTGGTTTTAGCGATAAACCAGAGAAACGATCATCCCGTTTTTCGGGATGCTTACAAATGATTTGCTTTAATACGAGTAGATATCGAACTTTTCACCATTATACCTGCATAAATAGGTAGATTTTTGCGGTAAAGAAGACGTACTACTGTTTAAGGCACATCTTTACAATAATCTACTTCTGGACGGGAAAGCTCTTGAAATATTTATCATGGGAAGATGGTTGTGGGAGGTACCAACATTATTTGAAAGCACAGTGTATCTAGTTTGATTTAGTTTATCTCTGCCATAAATTAGATCTTTGTATGAAGGATGGTTAATGCCAAAAGAGTCCTAATGTTCTAACACTGTTAGTATAACTCATATCTAATGAAGGGGTTACTTATTGTCAGTTTTTTGACAAAGAGCCCAGATCTAGTGTGAAACTCAATTCTTTTTAAATTATTCAGGTTATGTACTTGCTGTTGACTTAAAATATTCGATAGGTTTTCTGCTGTAAGTGTAAGGTTTGGTCACCAGCAGAAGCCTTATGGAGGACGAAACAATCCTTTTTATATATTTATGATGATTTCATACTGAAAGCGTTTGAAAATTTCAGACCATATCAATTTTTGCATGCAACGTATACACATTTACCTACCTCAAGATCCCTCTTAAAAAGTAAGGAGTACTGCGTTATCCCTAGGGTGTGGTGTAAAAAATGTCCAGGCTGGGACGCTAGTATCCCTGCGCTCAAGGTGAACTAACCATCTAAGCCGCGTTATCTTAGCTTTTCTGACATTGTTCGGCATTGAATTGCCTTACTACTCGAACAGTACGTTGTTTAAACTCCTCTACTATTCTCCGTCGATGCAAAGAAGACCTCGGAGAACATTTTCATCAGTTGTTGTCTGTGTCTTAACTTATGCGCCATAAAGCAGGGCTAGGATGATCAGTGTGTTGCGTATTGTATTGTTAAATACTTGCTCAAAAGAGGGCTCTACCATTCAATTGCCAAAGAAGCAGAGTGATTTACGCGCTTATGTCACTGACGGGTTTATAAGTCCGATACTACCTCAAGGTTGTAGCTGCCTATCGAGACGTTTTGTCCTAGGCGTCGATGTTGTGTGTTAATTTTTTTTTGGCAGAAAACGCTTAGCCTTCCCCATTCTGCTTCAATAGTAGGAAATGTCTCACCGCTTGCTGTATTCTTCCCATTATGTCAATGCCGTTTGCATATGGGAAAAACTGAACAGACTTTTGAAATATGGTGCGTCTGGGGTTGACTTGCTATTTTCTTTCAAGAACTACAATATGTTGACAAAACCACATGACAACGTATCGCCTTGTTTAAGTCGTTTTCTGACACCGAAGGTGTCTCGCTTTGGTCATCACCGAACCTGCATACTCCATCTTCGGCCTGCACAGTCGAATGAGCTTAGCAGGGATGCCAATACTGGGCATGACTCTGTATAATTCATCTCTATAGATCCTATCATATGTGGATTTGAAATCAGTAAAGAGGTGGTGTGTATTGACTTATCAATCTTAGGCTTGAGGTTGAGGTTCCATTTCTTAGGATCGGATAAACAAAGCCGAGATTTCATTCGTCGGTCACACTTTCATGAACTCAAACCTTATAGATGACTTGACGTACGCTTCGTATACAATTATCACCTGCAGCTTTTAGCTCAGCAGTTAGGTCTTCGGGCTCAGCAGTTAAGTCTTCGGGCTCAGCAGCTTTGTTCAACTTTAGTTTGGAAATTTCTGTCCTGCTTTTATCTCGGTCGGGTGGACGGAAATGTTATCTATCTTCGTCCAGGTTGACTGGTTCATTCTGCCTGACGATGAGATGTTATTCGTCATCACCGTTTAACAGTCTGCAGAAATAATATTTCCAGATTCTCAGAACCGACTGTGGTTATATAGGATCATCCAATAAGAGGTGTCATTTTAAATCAATGGGGAAATGCACCATTTGTATGAGAAGTGATAATATTTTTATTTTAGTCTAAAGTACATACTCTAAGGTTAGTAATAAAATAAAATATCTGCCAAATATCCACCTCAACATTTCGCGAATAGCTGTTCTGATAATTTTTGAAATTTATCAAGCAATGGAGCCATTCTTTTACCATGTCTGTGTCATATGGCTCCGTCCTAGCCAAAGCATCAATTTCAGGCAAAAACAACGTCGGTCAACATCGCTCGGTAACGAAATTTATCCACTAAAACAGTCGCACCAGTATCATTTTCTAAAAGATATGACCCAATGACAGTCCAAAACACGCACCAAACTGTAACTTGTTGTCGATGGAGAGGTTGCTCCACTATTTTTCTCTTGGATTTTCAGAGCCCCAGATGCCACAATTTGGTTATTTATGTACCCAGACAAATGGAAATAAGCCAGAATAATTTTGTGTAAAAATTGGAATGTTATTTCTGTGTACTGATCTGAGTTTTGCCACATATGAGATGCACAAATCAAACCATTATTCTAATTTTTATTTAGATGAGATCCTTCGATATCATCCACCAATCACACCTAACATACATATTTATGCACGTTTTCCACGCATTTGTTCAATAGAAAAACATCACAAGAGGAAATTATTTATTCCATTAACATGCTTTCCTCAATTGCTGAATGTTTGTATTGCCATACTTCTCCCGAAAGTTGTATACGTTCTGCATACAACAACCCGAATCGCAACCCCGCCATCGGATTGAATAAACAATTTTTTTTGCCGCGAAAAATCGCAGACAACCGACTCCAAGCAAAGAACATGTAGATTTGGATACATTTAAATTCAACCCGTAAAGAACACGTAGATAGATTATAAAACATCCCAGTTTTACGTTTCACCTGTTACCCAAAAAGCATGTCCTTAATTTGGGATTCAGGCGAATCCACTTCGAGCCTGTCACCTTGTCATTTGGGAAATTAGTCCAATAAAAAACAAAGTGTAATTGAATTGATGAGCAATCAAATCAACACCTGAAACTCTTCTTCACCCTGAATCTATGTGGGTCGAAGTTGATTTGAAAGTAATTTTCCTTCCTTACCTCGTGCAATTTGAATATTTCCGGATGTCAGCCATTTGAAGCGTGAATTCACGTGAAAGCAATCTTTTTCATTTCGTCATCCGAGGATGTGGTAATTTTTCTTCATAAAAACATTTTCTGTGTACGAGTATCTATGAATGTGTTGCGGAAGCATGTTCGCATGTGTGTCTCTCTATCCTTTTGTTGCTCCATTTTGGTATGCCGCCGCTACGAACTATGGTTACAGGTGAAGGAAATTCAGAGAATAGACAGGATCTCTAGAGCAAAGATTGCTTTATTCTGTCTCGGATACAAAAAAATATTTTACTATTGTAATTTATTGTGATGGCAAAAAATTGCTTCCGTGCTAAACAGACTGCGAATATTAATTTGTGCCTTGCGTGATGAATTTCCTTCAAGCCGTGTGTGTAGTTAGTGTGAAGTATAATTCGCAGCTGAGGAGAGCTATTATGAGAAAATAGTGAGTGTCAGATGTGATGCAAGGAGACACGTTTATTAAACGACATAAATCTTGGGAACTTTTCTATATAAAAAGATACATGACAACTGCGGAACTTTCCAACAGATGAACATTCCTGTGCTAAGACTTAAGCCAACTTTTTATTTTAATTGCTACTATAACTTTTATGCGGCGGGATGTAACTTCCAAATGAAGGTATAAAATTGAGAAATTGGGCCTTGGTTTCCCAGGAACTACTGACTACTGACTGACTATAACACGGACAATCCAAGACACTCAACTTCATGTCAAATAGTTGCTTTACTTCCTTGTAATTGTAATAAAACTACAAACTAAACCATTTGGATTAAGCAACAGCAGAAGAACTCAATAGTGGTAAGTACATCCAATCTCTTGACCTGATAATCCTCTTTCAGGGCTACTTTGACATCAAAGCCTAGGACCGAAAGTTACTTCAGAACTACTATAGCACTTACTTCATACCTTCGAAGGATATCAGAAAGAGTCTTGTCTTGCAGATTGAGGGTTACTTGTAGGGTTACCTCCCCTGCAGTTAAAAAAAATATGCATTTGGTGAAGAAACATCCGCAACTGCATGAGGAATGTCGGGTCTATTAACAGACTACGTGCAGCCGAACAAATCAACTCATGGGAGAACATCAAAGATGGAATGGGCTGTAAATTATACAACTGAGTCATTTACAACAATTATTCCTAACGTGAACGCAAACGGCTACTGGATGCTCCTCTTATAGGTAGTCCTAGGTAAGAAGACTTGAATTTCGGAAGTGTTAACGAGCGTCGAGTAAAAATTTGCATTAATGCTAAAATCGCCAGTGCCAGTCCCAAGGAAGAAGAACACCCATGACACCAGGGATTGCTGTTATAAGTTCCTCGAAATTATGAGTTTGATGTTGAAATTGTTATTAGCAATATTAACGCAAAGGAAGGTATCTTTGTCGTCTTTCCTTCTGGGCGAAATGCCATAGCAATAAGCATGCCCTTTTCATCTCTCAACATTTGTGAGGAGATCTGACATTCTCTTGATAAATCTGCCATCGAAATTTGGAGCACTACCTTATGATGGTAAAGGTGCGAATGCGGATACCCCTAACGTGGCTAAAAAACGCAATTGATATCGAAACGCTCTAATCGCAAGAAATCGTCAGGGCTTTCCTTTGTTCGACGTCAAGTGTCACCAGCATCTTGTAACGAAATGCAACGCCAAGGTTGTCATCAATGATGCCAACTCTTATGTCCTAGGTTTCCTTCGATCACTATTGTGAGACCCATAGTTTGACAATGAATGTCGACTGGCTCATGCACATAGACAGAAAACAGAGAGAACAGCTGTTAAGAAGGATTAAAGTGACCTGTGAGCTTTATGAGAAAAATTTAAGTGACGAAGTTCAGCTTCTGAGGAGGAAGTAGAAAGAATTTGAGAAACGTTAGAAATATTACTGGAAGGTAAGAAGAACATGCAAAATCAACAAATTGTGAACAAGGAAGAGAACCTAGTGATAGATACGCAGTCAATAGCGAGGGATAGAAGAGTCATTTCTTCAGATTAGTAGATGGCAATAATAATAAACAGGCGGAACGAGCCATTCAAACTGAACGGTGATAAGTTACGATGTCGTCCACCTAACATTTAAGACGTGTGTTAGCCAAATGGTCCGAGCCTCATCATATCGCCTATATGATCTTCTCTCACGTACTTATAGAAGTCGCCTTAAACTATTTAGCAACCAACCGTTTGGTCATATGACGAAAGTTGGGAAAAACCCTCGAATTCCAGATCCACACCCACCACATACTAAAAAATTCTACAAAACATCCCTGTTAAGATGTTTAGGATTATCGTCGAGGAAACTCGATACAACGTGATATTAGTAATGACTTTACCGACATTACATGCCAGAAAAGGCTTCCAACAAGGTTATACGCGAATACCTTAACATCGTACTTGAAGGAATTTTGAGAAACATAGAAGCCAAACTCACTGATACCACCTTTCAAAAGCTCGTACAAAAAAAAGTTATTTCTGTTTTCTTTATCTACATTATGACAAAATGGGTTTTGCGCAAAATAAGGGAAGAAGGACGTACATCAAGCAATTGAGAAGGTCTGTCTCACTCAAACCGTCACATTAGAAAGATGTATCCTCGAGTTAGTCTTTGTACTTTGTACTTAAGCTTTGTCTACTTTCGCTCCGTAGCTAATGCTCATGCTAATGCTAATGCTAAGACCCATTTCAATAGTAATTCTTGCTAATAGCTGATTTTATTTGGGCTCAAAAGGGTATTGAGTAACAAAAAAAAAAAAAAAAAAAAAACAGCGCTCCATAAAACGTTGATCATTTCAGTCCTTGTCTATGACTCAGAAGTATAAACTTTATGAAGAAAGGATCATGAGGAGTATGATGGTGTCGAGAGAAAAGTGTTGCGAGTAATCTGAGACCTTTATCTGCATCAGCATCGATGGAGGGTGAAGATGAGATCTTACCATGAACTGAAATGAGCTTAGCTGCAATAGTTACAATTCGTCGGTTAAGATCGCTAGAGCTTGTTAAGAAGATATACACCAGCGCAGTAGCTCAGCAATTACCTTCGAATCTACTGCCGGGGGAAAATGTAGCAGGGTTCTTGTCAGGTGGAGTGCGAAATCGGACGGTACTAGCCAACAGCTGAGCTAACTCGACTTAGAATGCAGCACCACCTAAGTTTATAAGTACCTCCACTTTTTTAAACATGAGTCGGAAGCTAACATTGTAGGAACAAGTACCATTTGAAGCAGGCGGTTCAATAATTCACCGTAATTGTGGCAACCACCTTCTATCGGAAGGCTCATCCAAGGAATTTAGTAAGAATCAAGTTCAATTCTAATTCATTTAAGATGGTAGGAGGCAAAACGTTTAAAACGTGAGGTAACAAACCTCCCTTTTGGTATTTTTTTTGTGATTCAAACGAAAGGAATCTTTAACTGGTGCCCAAGCAGGAACTGCTCCTAACTGCTAACTGCTCCTATTGACATATTTATTTTTCTGTCAATTTTTGCTCGCACATATTGGAAACAGAGGTGGTACATTCTATAAAAAATTTACTTGAACAGATTTGGTAGAATAATTAACGCCATTCCAATAGCCCTTGATCTCTTCATTTACATTATTAAGAGTGGCATCTAGTTTGACTGTTGTTTCTTCAATCTTTTTGCGTACGCTAGTATAGCAAAACTACCAGAATATGTAGTTACAACTGTCCCCTCTTCTTGCGGTATATCATGGTTTAATATGAGATATAGAAGCGGGCCGACAATACCTACTTGTGGTATGCCGATTAAAGTTTCTTTGATTTGCAAGAACTCGTTTCCGTATCTGACACAGAAAACTCTATTCTCGAGATATGTTCACTGTATATTAAAGGGTGATTCATCCTCAGGTTTGATTTATAATGTAAAATAAAACACATAAATTTAAAACTGAACTTAAAATTCCTATTATCGGTTAAAAGAACAATTCATGGCATTTACGTTTTAAAAGTGACATTATTTAAATGGCCACGACTACGTCTGAGGTGGTCTATTTGGAAGGTCTAATTTTGGGCAACTCGTTCGAGTATAGTGACTTTGACTTTACATATTCTCAGAGAAAATAGTCCAAGGTTGTGATATCGCAAGATCAAGGCGGCCAATTTACCGTAGCAAAACGTGAAATTAAATGCTCATTAAAATGATTTCTCAACAAGTCCATTGTTTCAGGCGCTGTATGGCTCGTAGCGCCGTATTGTTGAAACCAGATCTTACCGAGGCCATGTGCTTGAATTTCAGGAAACACATAGTCCGTTAACATAGTGTGATAACGGTTACAATTGACGGTAACATTCTGATTTGTCTCATTTTTGAAAAAATATAGACCAATGATTCCACGAGCCCATAAACTACACCATACCGTTGTTTTTAATGGATGTAATGGTAGCTCTAGATACTCTTCGGGTTGTTCAGCAGCCCAAATATGGCAATTTTGTTTATTAACGTATCCATTGAGCCAGAAATGTGCTTTATTACTGAACAAAATTTCACAATAAAACACCGGATTTTCATTGAGTTTTCCCAGAGCCCGTTCACTGAAAATATTCAAGTTGAATTTCGTACGCTCAAATAAAATACGCCAAGTTGTCGAATACGCCAAGCCAAGCTGCTGAGAACGACGATGAATAGATTCGTCATGGTCTTCGGGTACACTCTCAGCTACATCTGCTACAGTATCTTCACTACGTGCTGGATGTGGTCTAGCCGGTCGAGTATCATCCACTAATGTAAACTGGGATTCAAATTTGCGAATATTGTTGGCAATAGTGGTTTCAGTAGGTCAATTATGCGCACCGTAAGTTCCTCGAATCGCACGAAAAACATTTCTCACAGAAATCTGATTTTCGTAATACAACTGAACAATTTGGAGACGCTATTGTGGTGTAAGTCTTTCCATGATATGTCAAAAAAAGCTTATTGAAAATCAAACCTCATGATGAATCACCCCTTGTAAAAGTTAAAAAAGTAGGGCATCAGGAAATACGCTTTAACAAATCTTTCTTCCTGTAAGAGCAATTAATTACGGTAGTCATTCCATGCACCTTATTAATAGTTTAGTGATTACGTCTAAAATTGAGTTCGCCAACACGTTTAACGCGAAGTTTGCTTTATTTATATTGATTGTAGCACAACTTAGATCTGTTAAGGTTGAGCTCTCCCTGTAAGGGTTTCAAATCGTTGAACATCAGCTTTCGATAGTATCAATCAAGAAGGGAATATTGTAAATTAAGTACGGAATCCAGTCTTTTCATAAAAAAAAAATCGATCACCAATTTATCCAGATTCATTAATAGCTTAGCCTGGTAAAGAAGGAAGACCGAGAAAGGCCAGATCCATCAAGCAATATGGGACACCTCCGGTTCTCACAAGTTTTTTTTTCATTCCAGAATTAAGGAAAGTTAAATATTCAGGTAAAACTGCTAGTTATGCTTCGAACAGGTACTGGTAAGCCACGAGGAATCGAACCGCCAACCCTCAAATTGAGCAATGTAAATATAATTACATACCACCTTCATGAAAAAGTTCCCGGTGGCGTCACCGTGTGGCGACGATTTGAGTTCTGTTTTTTTTTTTGTTAAGTTGGTACATCTGTTGTTGACATTTCCTCTAAATCTTAGAGTCATAGCTTGACATTTGCAAGAGTTACGTAGCCAAGAGTACATCTATCTCTGTGTGTGTTGGCGATTTTTTACAATTTTGGAAATTTTGCGTAAAAAACGGATCTAATGGTGCGCAAACGTTGGAAATGTTGTAAAAGTGTTTCAGCAACGATTCTCTAAAAAAAAACGGTCGTTTACCAGTGGCACGAGCGTTTCAAAAGTGTTCAATCGAACATGATGAACGCAGTGGCAGACCATCGACATCGAAAACCGACGAACACATTGATGAAGTGAGAGAAATGTTAGTCAATAACCGCAAATTAACCATCAGAGTCTCTCTAGCGGAGGACTTTAATATTGGCTATGGATCCGTCCAAGACATTTTGTTTAATGATTTGAGTTTCAGCAAAGTTTGTGCCAAAAGACCTCAATTTCATGCAAAAAAGAGATGATTTGCGAGACTGAATCCGATCCCACATTCATTAAAAAGATCATTACTGGAGACGAGACGTGGGTTTATGAGAACAACACGCAATCCAGATATCAGGCAAGTGAATGGCGTTCACCAAAAGAGCCGATACCAAAAAAAACCATTTTGTTTTCAGTAAAAAAGAAAACAATGCTCACGGTTTTCATGGATTGCAACGGTGTAATGCATAATGAGTTTTTGCCAGAAGGCCAGACAGTAAACAAAGAGTATTATTTGGGCGTTATGAGACGTTTGCGTGAAATAATTCGTCGAAAGAGACCAGATTTGTGGGCAGAAAACTCGTGCCAAAACAAAGTGCCATCATTATTCGTAATTTATTGACGAAAAATGCAACAAATACCATTCAACAGCCACCGAATTCACCTGATTTGGCTCCCTGTGACTTCTTTCTTTTTAATCGAGTTAAAAAACCACATCGGGGAACGCGTTTCTTCAGACGAGAGGAAGTAATGGAAAAATTGCAGGAAGCACTGATGGACATACCGAAAACCGAATATAAAAAATGTTTCGAGGATTGGATCAAGGGCTGGGATAAGTGGGTTGCAGTCGATGGTGATTACTTTGAAGGGGACAATATAGATTTAGATGAATAAACCTGTAAATTTTCTTTCGAATTTCTTCGACTTTTTGATCAAGGTGGTATGAGAATAAAAAACAAAGGAAGGTACAATACACGTGACAAAAGCCGTCCTGTTCAGGTTTTTTTTCCATACTTTATACATACAGAGAGCCTTTAGCTGTCTACATAAACCTAACGTAAATAAGGAAAGGTTTGAGGCTTTAGTATAGTTATTTCAATGACTTAGAATTCCAAAGAGCGCTTCGACTTATATTTCTTTCCCTGTTCTGGGTGAAAATACAACTGACTAGGAGTCTACAAAACTTTTCGTTTATTTGTCAACCACTTTTTCCAAGGAACTGCGTTAGATAGAAATTATGCTAAATTTTCCGAGACCGTCTCTTTGGTTCTTCTCAATGTTTTTGCTCTTCGAAGCTCGTTTTGAACACGCACTATAAATGAGCAGAAGTTCATCCACTCATCATTTGATTCCGAATCACAACGATAACGTCAGGCATCCGATCACTCTCCTTCCTTCCGATAGTGTTAGCCACAGAACTTCATGATACATACATGTTGTACCAAAGGAAAGGTTTGAGGACCGAGGCATGCGGGATTGCAACGTAGTCACTATAGTACTCAGAGCAATACTCAGTGTGGTATTTGAACTCTCTGAAATAATCTGTGACCATCATCAGTAGATAGTATAGCGATATAAATTTTGGCTAAAGAACTCTCAACCGACAATCAGTTTGGAATTCTTGCCGTCGAGCGTTATTACTGCATAATACTTCTTCGTCCTCTAACTTCATCTTTCGCCTTGTATTATTTCATCTACTGGTTTTACTACAGCTTTTGTGGCATCGTAAACACTAAAAGTAGAAAATGTAATCTATCTTCTCTGTCAAATAGTCTTCTGAAGACCACGCATACCGACTTCGGTCCATCTCATGTAGATGTACATACACCTCAGGCACTTTTTGGGTGTAAACATTTCTATCTTTCCTCATAAAGTCGCTTTTATTACAAACAGGACAACGAACTGCAGCTTTGATTGATCAATATATTTTTAAGTTCGATTCAAGCAACTTGTATCACATGAAGAGTCAACTTTCTTCAGCACCACAAATATCGTAACTTTTTATCTCACTTTGCCAAGTAGGGACTGGCAGCACCTAAATCTTTCAAAACTTTGCGTAGTTACGTCCAAATTATAAAACTTCCCAAATTATTCACCAATTTATCATTGTGACAACACGAACAACATCTCATTAAAAAATTCTCGCCCGACTTAATAGCAACTTTTTGTTGAAGATAGTCCGTCTGCAAGGTTTCCAATCCACACTTTCTCGACGATGAATCAAAATTTAAGTTTCAAGGATGAATCGGTTTTTGTCTTCAAATACTACTGTTAGTAACACAAAAGATAGTTTCGTTTTATTTCAACTTTAAGCTGTGAACCTTGGCAAACATAGTTTGGCCATGATAAAAGAAATTCCACCTTAGAAGTTCCTCGGTTTTTAAAATTTACAAGGATATTCTCATCTTAGAAATGAATTGTTTTGTTTTAGTTTGCATTCCTTCGGATTCTTTTGTTAGCTTTGCTACTTTGTTACTTTGTTTATCTTGTTCGGTTTACTTTTATTTTTTACCTCCGGATATAACTGAAATTTCAACCTCGTCAACTTTCCATTGAATCATTTTACCCTACAATGCCATCCAACTGACCATAAATCTCTTGTAAGGACATTATATGCAAATGTACAAAGTCGAACATGTGTTCTGTCCTTTTCCGTATCCTCAAATCGACAAAATAAATTACGGACATGAACTTGATTGCATTGAAAGTGTTCATCTGATATCTTGTCTTGATTTTTAGATAATTCTCCCAAAAATAGCAATCCGTATCTAAAAGTTTGTTTTCTCTTTTCTATTTTAGATAACAATATCATGTCGACAGGCGGTGGAAGTAGTCATCACAGCTCGGTTGGTGGTAGTCATGCTGGCAGCACAAAAATAACTCCAGAACTAGAAGCTAAATGGAAGGATATTCCCGACAAGTATCTCATGATTATCGCTCATTTCCTCTCGGGTACCATCAACGACACAGATGCTTACGACAAGTACAACGGTCCTGTGATGAAATCTAGCATTAAATCTGTCTATTGGATTTTCTTAATACAATATGCCGTCCTATCGATATTGGGCGTCCTAATGAATGTTGCCATCATTGCTTATATAATGTATCATAAGCTCTACAAGGATGTAACTCACGCATTTATTATTAATTTGGCCTTGTGTCATTTTGTACAGTGTGCTGTGGTGCTGCCCATCACGCTGATGGTGATGATGATACAGAACTGGATTTTTGGACAGTTCCTGTGTTTTTTCTTACCCATGTTACAGGTGAGTTGAATATTTTAGATTTTATTTTAGAATACGAAGTGTGATAAGGTTATTCGGTCTTGATATTCAAAAATTTAATGATTTCGGTTCTCCGGCATTGGGTAATATCTGAGGACCGATGTTTGTTTCCCCACGATAACCTATGCGTGGCTTAAGGTCAATCTTATTATTTTATGAGCACATAATGACAGAATTTTAGATTATGTACTTTCCCCCGTTGTTTTTCTTCATCGTCTATGGGAACGTCCTTCAGTACAACAGATTGTGAGTAGTAACTACAAAACCGTTGTCTGATTTTTGATTTAAGAACTCATTTCATTTAGTTGTTTCATAAAATATTTTACATTGGTCATAAGTTTAAATCTATAAAAATAAAAATAATTGTATTTAAGTTTGAATAATTCGTATATATAAATTAAAATAAACTATACGAGTAGGGGAAGGTTGTGTACCTCAGATCGATTTTCAGAAAATTTATGTTTACTATTCACCATTTTATTTTAACATAGAGATGAACCGTGGAAACTATAGCCTATTTACTATTGGGTCTATTTAATTTATTCGTGCGGTTTGCTAAAAGATGGCGTAACTTGTATTATTCCATTGTTGTTATTTCATTGGAACATACGTTGGAAAGCTACTGTCATTGTACGTCACTTCAGTATATGTCATTCATTTGAAGCGTAAACAACAATAATTTTTTTTCACTCAAATATGTCGAACTTTGTGCCTGAAAAAGTGTTTTTGCGGGGAGTTCTTCTTCATTACTTTAATATGAAGAAAACAGCTGCCGAAAGTCATCGTATTTTGGTGGAAGTTTATGGTGAACATGCGCTAGCTGAGCGAACGTGCCAAAAGTGGTTTGCACGATTTAAAAGTAGTGATTTTGGCTTGGAAGACGATGAACGTCCTGGGCAGCCAAAAAAGTTTGAAGATAAAGAACTGGAAGCATTACTCTATGAAGTTTGTAGCCAAACACAAGAAGAGCTCGCAAAATCTTTGGGTGTCACTCAAGCAGCCATTTCAAAACGTTTAACAGCAGCTCGATATACTCAAAAGCAACTCAAGCCGAGAGACGTCGAAAGGCGGTTTTGCATGTCCGAAATGCTGCTGGAACGCCACAAAAGGAAGTAACAATCATCATCGGATTGTTACTGAAGATAAAAAATGGATACATTACGACAACCAAAAGCGCAAAATCAACGGCAAAGCCGAATATCCATGGCGCGAAGGTAATGCTCTGTATTTCGTGTGATCAGATGGGTGTGCTGTATTATGAGCTGCTAAAACCAGGTGAAACCATCAATGGACAACGCTACCGAACACAATTAATCCGTTTGAAGAGAGCAGTAGCCGAAAAACGCCTGGAATATGCGACCAGACACGAGGTAATAATTTTCCATCATGACAACGCTTGGCCCGACGTTGCTATTCCGGTTAAGAACTATTTGGAAAACAGTGGATGGGAAGTCTTACCCCACCCACCAATTCATTGCAAAAAAGAAAAAGATTTTACATTAAATTCTTACAAAAAGTTGGAAAACAGCTTTTGGTTTTGTTTGCTTTCACAAGGTTCAAAAGTTTGTCAATGCTTACACTTTCATCTCCGCTGAAGTCTTCATCGTTATCTGCTTCTGGAATGGGTGTTTTGAACTTAACCTACCTGTGCACTGGCATTCGAGGAACAATTGGAATCAAATATTCTCAGCATCATCGGCAGATTCATCTAAAACTCTTTTTTTTTTATAGTTTTTTTGACAGTTGCAGATATGATGGCATCTTTTTCAGAAGTGTCTGTGAGTATCCTTGTCTGTTGAATGGTCCGACTTAGCAACTTGAGTGACTACATTGCTTGATTCATCAGAAAATGGTCGATCTATAACAAAAACGGTTCTGTCAAAAGACTACGTTTTGTGCGAAGTATAAGGCGGTAGGGTTAACAGCACAATTCCATTTTCTTTTGCAAGGATATTGGCAGAAAAAGATATATGTGTTCCATGGTTGTCCATAACTAACAATTTCTTTTTCTCCTGAGAAGGTTTGATATGTTGAAGAAAGTGCTTCAAAAATTGCACAAAAAGCTCTTCATTTACATCCTGGTGAAGCGTCGATCAACATATGCTGCTGGAAATGCACTCTTGGAAAATTTAGCATGGGCGGCACATGATTTCCAATAGCATTGATTTTCGCAATCATGCTCACATTGATGCCACGGTCGCCTGAGGACATACTCCCAATTTGCTTCTCACCCATGGGTGACAAAACTTTTGATGGAATATGGACAGTCGAATTCCCAGTTTCATCTCAGAAGTACCCGGCTTGACCAAGACATGGCGGTGAAAGCGCCACGTTGTTCAGTATTTGTTTGGCAGTCATCAATGGTGAACATTGTCAGTGAATTTGTGAAAATGGAGAAAATTGGTCATCGCTATGTGATACAATACTTTTATTTGAAAGGCCTCAGCCCAACCAATATAAAAGCTGAACTGGATTCTACTCTGGGTGAGTCTGTTACTTCGTTTACAACAGTAAAATTTTGGGTTGCTGAGTTTAAACGAGCTGCCAAGACGATCATAGCAGTGGTCGACCAAATGAGGTGACGACTCCAGAAATGGTGAAGAAAATCCACAAAGCGGTATTGGATGATCGTCGACTGAATGTTCGAGAGCTAGCTGACATTGTAGGCATTTCAATTTGAAAATTTGACATGGACAACATCGTGAAGATGTTTTAGTTGAGTGTTTAGCGAAGTTTCACAGCAGCAAAGCAGAACTTTTGCGCCGTTTCATAATAATGGATGAAACATGGGTCCATTACTTTACACCCGAGACAAAAGAACAATCAAAACAATGGATTCAAAAGGGATAACCGGTTCCAAAGAAGGCGAAGACCATTTCATCTGCAGGTTAGGTCATGGCGTCGATTTTTTGGGATGAGCGTGTGATAATTTTCATTGACTATCTTGAACTATCAACGGCCAGTATTATGCGAACTTATTGCAACGTTTAAGTGAAGATACCAAGCAAAAACGGCCGCATTTGGCTAAGAAGAAAGTGTTTTTTCATCAAAACAATGCACCAGCTCACAAATCCGTCATTGCAATGGCCAAAATTAATGAATTAATTGCTACCTCATGCACCTTATTCGCCAGATTTAGTCCACTCGGATTATTTTCTCTTCCCAAACTTGAAAAAATGACTCAGTGGTCAAAGATGAAGAAGTGATGTCGACAGTTAATGGCTATTTTGAGGAGCAAGACAGTTCTTATTATAAAAAGGGTATCGAACTTTTTGAACATCGCTGGGAAAAGTGTATAATTAGGAAGGCGATTATGTTGAAAAATAAATAAATTTTTTTCTAAAATTTTTGTGTTTTCTTTGTTGGCTCAGGTACACTTGGTATATTCTATCAGATTCGATTTTAAAGCGGATTAGGCAATCTTTTAAGTCGTCAAAAAAAAGCGGTAATCTTTGCCCGATTAAAGCTAGTTGCTTCAGGCTTCCTTAGCGATAAAACTGGGTGGCGTTTTAAAAAGCTGTGCATCCAGTCAACTCCAGCAGTTTATTCTCTTCTCTATGAATCTGGAACTTTTTTCTCATTAGCTGCTGCAAAACGAAATGCCAGTTTTCTTGTTGCAAATTGAGAGGCCATAGTATAATTTAGGTGCTGTGGTTAAATAATCAACTAAAGCAAGTTCCTCTTCGCTAGTAAAAATTTGTCTCACTGCAATTTTTGAGCGATATTCAAAGTTATCATTGCCAGCGGTTCTACTGGTATTTGAGATGACGGAATAATGTTGTCTTCAAAATGTTATGTGTTTTGGAATCACGATACACAGTATGCCCATTATTAACTACATCCAATACAGACTAGTATTGGTATGTAAATTGTAGCGGGACTTTCTTTCGGAAGAATATAAATCTACCAGAGAAAATACGCTCGGACCGAGGTACACTAAGTTCAAGGTGCACAATGCTCCCCTAGACCCTCTTAAAAATATATATATACCATGAAAAAAAGAAATTATCGTTTATTTTGACGAGGCCCATTTTTGGCTCAACGGCTATGTCAACAGGCAAAATTTCCATAATTGGAATGAAATCAATCCACAAGTGTTTGATCAAGTATCAATGCATCCACACAGATTGACAGTAAGGTGCGGTTTATGAGGTAATGAGGAAGGAGACACCGTTAACGTTAATAGTCTTAGATGTATGAAGGGATGTTATCCGACCTGTGGTACATGACAAACAAGCGACCCATCGTTATGAAGGAGAAATTTGGCGACTGGATTATATCACGGTGAGCGTTTATCAATTGGCCTATGCGATCATGCGATTTGATACCACTCGATTATTTTTACTGGGGCTACGTTAAGTCCTTAGTCTCCGGTAACAAGCCAACCACTTTGTACAAGTTCGAGGCCAACATTCGATACGCTATTGGCGGAATAACGCTACACATATTCGACTGAATCATTAAAAATTTGACCGATTGCTTAAAGGACTGCCAGAGAAGCCGAAGCGGCTATTAAGAAATGAGCCATTGACAGCGAATCTCCGCAGACGTCTCGAAAAAAATTCATATGCGGTGCCCCCCATAACTAATAACTGAAATCTTCTGAAATTAAAAATTCTAAATTATTCTACTAGCATTAAGTTTCTACCCTGTCGATTTTATATTTTTTTTTAATTTATTTTCCATTTTTACGACACTTATATAGGGTTTTCTAATAACGACTTGACAATTTTCAACGACTTGGCCACATATTTCGGCCGAAACGGCCGCTATTTCGCGTTCAATGTTGCCTTTGAGCTCTTCCAAAGTCATCGGCATGTTTGCATAAACCAATGACTTAACGTAGCCGCATAGAAAATAGTCAAGCGGCGTTAAATCGCACGAACGAGGCGGCCAATCGACTGGCCCATGTCTTGAGATAACACGCTCACCATACTTACTCTTCAATAAATCGATTTTAGCGTGTGCTGTGTGGCATCATCCTGTTGAAACCACATGTCGTCCAAGAGCATATCTTTCAATTCGAGCCAAAAGAAATCGGTGATCATAGCGCGATAACGCTATCCATTCACAGTAACGTGACGATCGTTATCGTCGACGAAAAAATATGGCCCAAACCGCACAGTTATTTTTTGTGGATGAAGTGGTAATTCATGAAGCACATGTGGGTTTTCACCCGACCAATAACCCATATTTTGCTTATTGACGAACTTATTGAGCCAAAAATGAGCTTCGTCACTGAAGATGATTTTGCGATGAAATTCATCATCTTGGCGCATCTTCTCCAGAACCCAATTGGAGAACGTAGCTCGTTAATGTTCTTTGCCATGATGAAAATGTTGAGTTTACCGAATAAATTGACAGTGACAGTTTGATGATTAGTGAAAGAGTGCGTTCACAAATTAAATTAAAAAAAATTGTCAAGTCCCTATTGGAGAACCCTATATTAGAAGTCAAAATACCGATTTTTCATTAAAAAAATCGAAAATTTTGTTATTTTAAAATTTGTCACAATTAAAAAAAAAAAAAGAAACTCGACAGCGTTACCTCGTCATTTATGTAAGGAAAGAATCTGCAAAATTTTAAAAGATTTTGAATTAGAGAGGGCATCGACTCTGAAAAAGCTAATTGTGAGAAAAACGCGTTTAAGGATTTCAAAGATTTTTACACCACAAAATGAATGCTGTTTTCGATTCGAAAACGATTCCAGCTCCATAAAGATTAGATAAGACTAGATTTGATAGATAAAATAAGGGGTGAATCATTGTAAGGTTTGATTTTATTGACAGATCACGCGTGACTCCTATCAAACTGCTTTATCATTTTTGTTCAGCATCATTTGGCAAGTCATCATGAAAAGACTCACACCACAACAGCGTCTGGAAATTGTTCAGCTGTATTACGAAAATCAGCGTTCTGTGAGAAAAATTTTTCGTGCGATTCGAGGAACTTACGGTGCGCATAATCGACCTATTGAAATTAGTATTGCCAATATCATTCGTAAATTTGAATCCCAGTTTACAAAACTGGATGATACTCGACCGGTTAGAACACATCCAGCAAGTAGTGAAGAGACTATAGTAGCTGTAGCTCAGAGTGTTCGCGACGACCGTGACGAATTGATTTGTCGTCGTTCTCAGCAGCTTGGCTTGGCGTTTTTTTTACATATGTGAGGAGTTCGGCCTAAAAGCGTACAAAATTCAACTTGAGCAAGAAGTGAACCGGGGTGACTTGAATTTGCGTCATATTTTCAGTGAATGGGCTCTGAAAAAACTCTATGAAAATCCGGTGTTTTATCAATAAATACGTTAAGAAACGAAATTGCCGTATTTGGGCTGATGAGCAACTCGAACAGTACCAAGAGCTACCATTACATCCACTGAAAACAACCGTATGGTGTGGTTTAGGGGCAGGTGGAATCATTGGTTCATATTTCTTCAAAAATGAGGCAAATCAGAATGTTACCGTCAATGGTAACCGCTATCGCGCCATGTTAACGGACTTTGTGCTATCTGAAAGCACATGGTCTCGGTGAGCTCTGGTCTTAACAAGACGGCGCTACGAGCCTTACAGTGCGTGAAACAATGGACTTGTTGAAAAATCATTTTGGTGAGCACTTAATTTGACGTTTTGCTACGGTTAATTGGTCGCCTAGATCATGGATAATAACACCTTTAGACTATTTTATCTGGAGATATATTAAGTCTTAGGTCTTCAGGAATAAGCCAGCTACGATTTACGATTGTGAAGCCAAAATTACTCGTGTTATCCGTAAGATACCAATCGCTATGCCCAAACGAGTCGCCCAAAATTGAACCTTCTGAACGGACCACCTCAGACATAATCTTATCAAATATTTAAATAACTTTGCTTTAAAAAAAAATGCCATAAATTGTTCTTCTAATGAATAATAAAAGTTTTAAGTTCACTTTCAAATTTATGTGTTTTATTTTACATTATAAATCAAACCTAACAATGAACCACTCTATATTATCGCAGTAAGCACATAGTTTCCGCATCTCGACATTTGTAAGGAATCCTGGCGGTGTTCTGATTGACCTTCATCAGCCAGCGCTTTCTTGAATAAAGTGCAAAATGAAAGTCTAAGTGTCGACCACTTTGCAATTACGCGGAAAATGTAAGCTTCTAAGTTGTCCATCGTCGCAACTATATCAGAAGAAATAAATCCAAAGAAGTTAAATCATACGATCTTGGCGTACAATTTTCAAGTCTATTACGGCTTTTTGGCTGTAGTACCGAACATACTATAAACTCAAATACGCAGTCATTTATAGCGCTAAATTGTCTCCTTTTTGTGCCTGTTAGTTGTTTCTATGTGTTGAACATTATGTTATCCAGATAAAAGCCATTTCCTGCAAAGGACGGACTATCTGTCGTTTTATGGTAAAACCAATTGACTCTACCAATTGCTGCACAATTTCAGCCTTAAGAAACGAAAAAATGTTTCAGGTTCATAGTTAAATAAAATGAATTAAGTAGTTTCAGTTGCATAGATAGAGACAATCTTCCTTCGATCCTTATGTGTGAAATTTCATTCAATGCAAGGACATTAAAAGCGCATGAAAACTGGCCTTAATCAAGCACTTCAATCTTATCTTGCACGCATTCTCGGACTTGTGGTTTTGCACGCACTTAATAAATCGAAGTTTCATTTCGCGATTCGACGAAGTGTACCAGAAGCTGTGGCATCGAATTAGTCTGTAAACATCTATGCCATCCTGTCTATTATAAGGTGTATATTGCTAAGGAAGGAAAAATAATAGTTTGTGCGCTTCTCACTTTTGGAGACAGCTGTGGTAAATAGCTTGACCCTCACGTTAGCTCATCACGAGCTCGTTGCTCTTTTCTTAAAACCATGCAAGAAACTTCGTCTGCTTTATTCTTAACATAATCTTCACTTTAGATGTGAAGTCGAAGAGCTCCACCATTGCTTGACAGCTTTCTGCTGTTGCAGCTTTTGTTGTTCTAGTGCTGATTTTTATGCTGCGTTGCCTTAGACTATTCTATCTATTTTTGCTGTTCTTATTGCAGTTATTGGTAGCCCTGGAATTGCACTAGCTTTTCATTTATTCTTCTTAATTGCATTGTTAAAGGCTTCATTATCGTCTCTTTCGTCTAACGAAGAAGCTTAGAACAGTATGTCATCAAAGTCGCTATGCGTATATTGGTCACTCATGCACCACCAGAGTGGTATGCATAATATTTCAAGCACCAGCTTTGATACTTTTTATACCTTCCTTCCTTATATAGGATTTACCTTGCATAAATACCAAATAAATCCGTGAATAATAAACATCCTTTTCGAATTGCCATACATCGTCCGTTATCCCTTTCAATTGAACAAATTACACGATGTTGCATGTACTTAATCTCATTCTGATAATTTATGTGCCTCAATAAACCTGCCCATAAATACACGTTCGCACTTAACGTGAGGGGACATTTGCATCAATACACAAATTACGATAAATCCTATTAGTTTACGACCTTTCCCTTGGAGGAAACATCCATATTTTCATAAAAAAAAAAAAAAACAAAATTTTAACAAACGATTATATACGAGTAGGTACTCGTAACTCTCATGAGAGTTGATTGCCGATTTATATGATTTATAACTCCGCCTCGTCCTCCGTTTCGATAGTTACTGATTTGAAGTACGATTCCATCGAATCATACAAATGATTGTCAATTGTAGAAATCTGATCCTTTTTTTGTCCATGCACTTGAAATTCTATTCTAGGCCTTGTATTCGTAGATACGATATACTCGTACTCGTATGTACATAACCTGAAGATACTTGTATATCAAATTACGAGTACTAGTCGGTTCAGTGGACGATATGATTTCCAATTTCGTGAGAGTGCTTTACGAAACTAATACATTGATCTGGGTCTGGTGAGGAGGTGCACTTAAAATAATCTAGAAGCAGAATACCTGTGTGAAATACCACCAATATTTCGATTAATTGAACACTAAGCGATTTCGGCAGAAAGGCAGAGACGCAGATACTTAGGGACAATAAACAAACGCCTGTAATTGATCTCGTCAAACAAACACAGCGTGTAATTCGTTGTAGATGTAATAGTGCCATTACAGTTATTAAGTTTGACATACTTGATTGATGTAATTGGTTAACATGATATGATGAAGACCACATATACAATGCGCCTGGCTTTTAAATTATATTACGAAAATGCTGAATTATTCAACTCAACATTTCATAACCACGAATAATAGGATTCATTCAGCTAATGACATGTATGTCATTGTCAGGTCCAGAGAAGACAGCCTCAAGTCGACCAACGCTAACACTTATTCCGGTCTTAGTAGTCTGCAAAAAAAAAACAATGACAGCTAAACAGGTAATCATATTGAGTCTCATCTGACAGAAACGTCAGATTGTTCTCTACACAGAAACTCAGGCTTTTCTATGACCAAATTAAACGTTTGTCACACATCATTTCTATGAATTTTATTGAAAGTAGAGGACGGTCCCAGAAGTATCCGACCCAACAAAGAAAACACAAAAAATTTAGAAAAAATTTATTTATTTTTCAACATAATAGCTTATACACTTTTTCCAGCGATGTTCAAAAAGTTCGATACCCTTTTTATAATAAGAGCTGTCTTGCTCCTCAAAATAGCCATTAACTGTCGACATCACTTCTTCATCTTTGACCACTGAGCCATTTTTCCAAGTTTGGGAGGAGAAAATAATCCGAGTGGGCTAAATCTGGCGAATAGGGTGCATTGCAATGACGGATTTGTGAGCTGGTGCATTGTCTTGATGAAACAACACTTTCTTCTTAGCCAAATGCGGCCGTTTTTGCATGATTTCTTCGCGTTGCAATAGGTTCGCATAATACTGGCCGTTAATAGTTTTTCCTTTTTAAAGATAGTAATCCCAAAAAATCTACGCCATGACCTTACCTGCAGATGAAACGGCCTTCGCCTTTTTTGGAGCCGGTTATCCCTTTTAAATCCACTGTTATGCTTTGCTGCTGTGAAACTTAGCTAAACACTCAATTGAAGCATCTTCACGACACTGTTTTTGCTCAGTGTGAGAAAGTTGCACACAGCTTTCTCATGTCTAAATTTTCATTTTGAAATGCCTACAATGTCTGCTAGCTGGCGCACTTTCAGTCGACGATTATCCAGTACAGCTTTGTGGGTTTTCTTCAGCATTTCTGGAGTTGTCACCTCATTTGGTTGACCACTGCGATGCTCGCCTTGGCAATTCGTACGGCTTTGTTTAAACTCAGCAACCCAAAATTTTACTGTTGTAAACGAAGGAGCAGACTCACCCAGAGTAAAATCCAGTTCAGCTTTTGTATCACATAACAGTGATCGATTTTCTCCATTTTCACAAATTCGCTGACAACTTTCACTATTTAAACTTGAAATATATCCTTTATAGAGTGCGTACTTTCCAATACAGTGATATTTTCAAACAATTACCGCCATGTTACCCGGTCAGGCCGGGTACTTCTGGGACCACCATCGTATCTTATCTCATGGTTGTAGAGATCTGGGTCTATAACTTAATTCGTGCGGTTTGCTAATAGATTACGTAACTTGTATTATTCCATTGGAACATGCGTTGGGAAACTACTGTCGTTGTACGTCAGGTCAGTATATGTCATTCATTTGAAGCGTAAACAACAATATTTTTTTTTTCACTCAAATATGTCGAACTTTGTGCCTGAAAAAGTGTTTTTGCGGGTAGTTCTTTTTCATTACTGAAGACTGCTCCGGAAAGTCATCGTATTTTGGTGTAAGTTTATGGTGAACATGCGCTAGCTGAGCGAACGTGCCAAAAGTGGTTTCACTATTTAAAAGTGGTGATTTTGGCTTGGAAGATGATGAAAGTCCTGGGCAGCCAAAAAAGTTTGAATATGAAGAACTGGAAGCATTACTCTATGAAGATTGTTGCCAAATACAAGAAGAGCTCGCAGAATCTTTGGGTGTCACTCAAGCAGCCATTTCAAAACGTTTAAAAGCAGCTGGATATATTCGAAAGCAAGGAAATTGGGTTCCACATGAACTCAAGCCGAGAGACGTCTAAAGGCGGTTTTGCATGTCCGGAATGCTGATGGAACGCCACAAAAGGAAGTCATTTTTGCATCGGATTGTTACTGGTGGTGAAAAATGGATCCATTCCGACAACCCCAAACGCAAAAAATCATATGTGAAACCCGGTCAACCGAAAAACGCCCGGAATATGCGACCAGACACAAGGCAAGAATTTTCCATCATGACAACGCTCGACCCCACGTTGCGAGAATGCTTCCAATACATGCATTAGCTAATGAACTACAATGGACATATATATAATGCTGATATCGCAAGGCAGCTCAAGCCTCAGTGAAGGTATCAAACTGCAAGAAAATGAGAGTGAGGCGGACCTAAATGAAACATGACATCGAAGGGAGTAAATTTACATATTTATTTACTTAGTTAGGTGACGCTACAGTTCGGTCTAAACATGCACCTCAGATTAAATTAGGTTTAACCCATTTACGCCAAAATAAAACTTCGCTGTGGAAATAAAAAAATTTCTTTATTAATTTATAAAACTATTAATCTTAAAAATATACGTCCTTCATTGGAAAAAAAGCCGTCCTCAAATAATGACAATGGTCTTAAACGGTATAAACAATTTCGAAGCATTTTTTTTCAACGCATAATGTTTGTTCACATTTTTTGCATTGCCAACGTGTTTTCTTATGACACACTGTACATCTGAGCTGATGGGACAGTTTTTTTTGGGTAGTGACCGGCCCCATCATACTGCAAACTTGAAACCGCAAATGCTATGGGTCGCAAATTTTCACTTCATGTATGTCTTAAATATTGACGAGCAATATAGCTACGAAATTTCTGATCCACTATAACTTGTTATCAATACTTAAAATGTGAAGGCGCCATGCATTTGCCATAGCTAGATCCAGCATGTACGTGAACAAAGCCCACCAACATTTTTTGCCACTTATAGCAGTGCGATACAATATAAGGAAATTGAATGAACAGGTTGATCTACACCAGCTTTGGAAAACAAGCGGAATGTCAGTGTCTACTTTTTTTTACACTGTCGTCTAGACAACGGATGAATTAAATTTGGTTGACTTGGTCGAAACGATAGTCAAAATCAGCACGGTTTTTCTTTTTCATTTCCTTCAATCCAATCAGAGGGCACTTCTTGGTTCTACCTTCGCGAACGGTACCTGTTGCACGAAAACCAGCTTTTCGTAAATCACGGAGTAATTCGAAACTGGTGAAGAAATTATCAAAAAGCAACTACATGGTCTTTAGTACTTGTTTCTCATTTGCCGAGTAATAGCTTCACCACTCTTGTTCGCAGTGGCTCTTTACGATTGGCTCTTGGAGATTTTCCGCAAAACAAGTCGAATGCGTAACAATACCCGTCCGAACTTGTCACCATCCAATTTTTGTAGCCGAATCGAACTGGCTTGCTCCGTATGAATTGTTTTGCCGGATGCTGCCCAAAGTATTTTACCATTGACTCGTCTATTGACAAAAAAACCCCACCGCATAAATTTCTTCATAAGTATATCTGCAAGCGGTGGCATCTTACCTATTGTCGGACTATTTAACTGCGATTATATTGTCACAGAAATGAAGATATTTTTTTATTTCCTAAAACTGATTTCTTGGCATTGCTCTTGAAACGATAGACACATTACAGTCTTCGCCAAACGTACAAACGTTCTCGTGGCAATGAATGGTAACCAGTCAATAAAAGAATACCGAAGAATGTTTTGAGCTCATCGACAGATACTTTGAAGGCAAGCTTGTTTTACTGACCCACGTAAGTCTGCGAGTATTGAGCAATCATTGCAAAAACTTCCTCGTCAAATATTTTTTCAAAAATTTGCATTGAATTGTGATTTTTCATTTCATCCAATAATTTATCTAGATACGCTTGCACATTACTTTCAGTGGAACCTATAGATAGGCTCTGTTTTACGCCAGCGTGTTTCCTCAAAATTGTTTTTTCGTTTCTTGATTTCAACGAGCGGTTCGTCATCGCTACTGTCCCATTCATTTTCACTTCGATTCTACCCGGTATGTCTCGCGGAAAAGCATTGTCCTGAATGTTGTCCTCATACCCTTCTTCCTCATTGTATGCATTTTCTTCCTCAAGCATTACAGCTTCAAGTGCTTCTTGAAGCCCGAGGTAGTCATTATGACTGTAAAATGTACCTTTAGCAGTTTAGTTCATACAGCAGTTACCTTTGAAAAAAAAAAAATTACCTCTGATGTGCCCACTGGCCCCAATTGGGGACACCGCTATAAAATTTTACCTTTGTTACCATTGCTAAATTTTTTTTTGCCAAATGAAATTTTATTTTATAGTCTATAATATATGAATGTAATGTTTGTAAAAAAAAACTAACAAACTAAGTTGAAAAACTTACAAATAAGAAAGTTTTACTGAATATATTTCGTGATCACTGAAATAACTCCACCAGATGCGTGGCAAAATCACTTTAAACTAATTCTGGTTATTCCTTTGTCCAATAACACGTCAAAATGTATCCTTATTATCAAATGCCAACAAAAGGAAGAAGAAAAAACAGAAATGATAAAGATTTAACGGTTATTCTTGTTCTGGCTGTTAAAAAACCAACACACCTAGGCCCATTATGATGCATCTGTGATCCTCCTACTCCAGAAACCATTTGGAGCTCTTAATAAAGCGTAGGAGACATTAATGTCTATGTTGTAAAGTCACTTAAGTCGTTGTGGAAGAAGGCTCCTAGGTGGATATTTCTTTTTTGGGCAGTGCGGCAGTGTCCAGCGATGATACATAAAATGGCGCTGAGATGTTTTATTCTTTGAAGAAGTAAACTCCTGGAGCGATTCAGATCTAGCTTTGGACAGATTTGTTTGGTCGCTAAGCATGTAGATCCAACCGCCCATCTATGGTTTGTCCTTCTATTAGCATCCCGCCTTATTTCTTATTTGCACGTAGCGATAGGTATACCTATGTTTTCCTTTTCTGTTTTTCTTTCCTTTGTAGTTCGTCAGCTCTACAATTCCCTGGAATGTCTCTATGTCAAGGCACCCAGCAAAGGTCAATGTTATACTGCTCCGCCATCTCATTAGAGATGTTCGGCAGTCCATGACTGTTCTTGAGTTTAGAGAGCATGAGTGCGGATGCGGATATCCACTGCACATATTACATTTTTCTTTAGCCAGGATAGGGCTTCCTTAATTGCCAGAATTTCAGCCTGAAACACGCTGTAGTGATTGGGCAGGTGGAAGAAGTGGCTTAGGTTAAGCTTATCGGGAAAAAACACCACCAACAACCTCACTGACAGTCTTTGAACCGTCAGTGTAAAAGTGGATTGAATTGTCATCCAGGAAGACATTTTCCTCCCACAAGAATCTGAAGGGGATGCTTACATGAAAGCCCTTGTCAAACCGATGTTTGGGTATGGTGTAGTCGATATTTTCTGGTAGGATTCCTAGTGCGTGGCCAAAATGTTTATTTGCCCACTGTGAAGTCGCCTTAAGGCGAATGGCTTCGTTGGTGTAAGGTGATGTTTCACCTTAGAGTCTCCAGAGCAGCGGAGGGAGTAGTACGTAGGGCTCCGCTTATGCCCAGACATGCTGTTCTTTGGACTTTACTTAGCTTCATGCAGTTCACTGCTTTGTCTAAGGCCGTCCACCACACAACCACCCCGAAGGTGAGTATCGGTTTTATGACCGAGATATATAGCCAATGGGTGATGCGAGGTTGGAGGCCCCATTTGTTTCCGATAGCTTTTTCGCAAAAGAATAAAGCTTAGTTATAGCTTAGTTTCCTGTCGAAAATTAGACCCAGATATTTCCCTGCATCGGAGCTGGTACCGTTGATTAAGGGAGGGTCTACAGTCGGAATTTTGTATTTTTTAGAGAAGAGGATAAGATTGGCTATATGGGGGCTTATTCCCAGTCCACAGCAATCCGCCCAGATTGTTAGTATGTTAAGATTATACTGCATTAGCACTTTAATCGTGTGTAGGTGTTTTCCTGAGGCGAAAAACCTCTTCCACCCTCTTCCAGGACCTTATTTAACAAGCCTCTCCAGTTAGCCCGCTCTTTAGCTAAATGCCCATAGTTGCGCACTCTAAGTCGGTTGATGTCCCCTTCTACTTGTGCGCTACTCCTAAAGTGGGGCCTTCCTCTACTGCGTTGTTCCTTCGGGTTCCGACTCTGGCAGTCGGAACATTGGTGTGCATTCGCTATACATGTTCTTGCCATCTCAGGGACTGATTCACAGTTTTCGATGTCGCTATACAGATCGTAGAGTTTGTCGTCGAATCCTCTCTACCAAAGTCTGTCAAATCAAAAGGGACCGAATATTTTTCTAAGAATTGTTGTCTTGACACGACTGAAGATATCTTTATCCATTTTCGAAAGAATCCATGCTTCAGCACCAAGCAGGACTTCGATGATCGAGGTATTATTTAGAGTCGGGATAGGTCCTTACTTCTTAATTGCCTTCTCAGCCTATATAAACAGCGAGTGGCAAGAGTTAGTTCTCATTTTATTTTTACGAAGGAGTTGATGGCAGAATTTATAGCAGAGCCAAGGTAGACAAACTCCTTTACTAACTCGAAATTATAGCTGTCGATAGCATACAAGTATATTTGGTTTTTCCTTAAAAACGATGAAAAGTAGATGGGTATCTGTAAAACCGCACTGATAGGGGCCAATCAGGTTGTTGACGAAGGGTTTGACATGTTCACCCAATATGGCAGATAATATCTTGTATCCGATGTTGAGGAGACTTATACCTCTACAATTGGCACAATTGAGTGGTTATCCCTTTTTGTAGACGAGAAAATAATGCTTAGATTCTGACTGATTCCTCTGACCAGATCTGAGAAATGAGTAATTGTATGTTCTCCACAAGGTCACTTTCGGCAGCTTTGAATACTTAGGCCCTTAAGCCATCAGACACAGCTGCTTAGTTAGTATTCAGCTTAGATATTGCATTTCTTACTTCATTTTGGTCAGATGGACGGAAGGAAAGTTGAGCTTCATTGATTCGTTCTTCGTCTGCCGAATAAGTTTCTCCATATCCTCAGCACCTAATATAACCCGACTAAAAGGTTTCCTCCTTCATCTCTACACATTTATGTAAGGGTTTTCTTGTCTTGACATATACTCGTACTTTGTACCTTTTAGTAAAACGTTCTTTCTTCCTCTCGTTCATTGCATAGCCACTTTGGATGGTTCTTATTAAGCTACACGTGCTTGCTGGTATTGTCCCAGCTGTAACATTAAAATTATCCACGGCGACTTTAATGCAAAGCTGGGAAGAGAAGGCATCTTTGGTAAAACTGTCAGAAGGTATAGCCTGTCCGACAACAGATGCGATATTAGCTTCAGGCTAATTGATTTTACGGCTACATTCCCGCAGCTAGCACGCAGTTCCAACATCTCGATATTCACAAGGGGACATGGAGAACTTCTTAATTAGTCAACCGTCAACCAGATTGACCACATTGCAGATATTCCGACCATGACAAAGGCAAAGTAATACTGGTTTTACATGTTTTACATGGGACAACTACAATCGCAAGAGATCGCCAAATCCTTGTCCAATCGAGTCTCTCTTAATCTCTTAAGAGGTCCTATGCTTACAGCATCAAGTATAGATGACTAGTGGCAACAGTGCCAAAAAGACAGAATAGATGCCGGCTTTGATATGCTGGGTTTCACTCGGCCATCACAACGAAATCTCTGGTTTGACGATGAGTGAAGTCAAGCAAATACAACTAAGCAAGATGCATACAAAGAAGCGCTGCTGCATAGAAAGACTTGAGCTCGTCTACGAGCAGAAGACGAGAGACGAACACCGGTTTATCAGAGAAAAATTAAATTCGGAAGTTTTACCAAAATCCAAAAAAACGGACACAAACCGCGCACCGAAGTCTGTAGAGACGAACAAGGGAACGTGGAAGTAGAGTCGCAGTCAATGGTAATGTTAATTGTTTGCTAATTTGAAAAGAGCACATCTGTAGACTGTATAACGGCGATGACGGACCAAAAACCACAGTCAATCACAATGAACCTTTCAATCTGGATGAGGCAGATCAACAATTTCGCCCAACCGAGCTGAATAAAGTCATATCTAAGCTTAAGTTCAGAAAGTTAAGTTAAGTTAAGTTCAAAGCGGCAGACTATGACTTTATAAAGAGTCATATAAACTGATCTGTAAAATGTGGTCTGACGAAAGTATGACCGATGAATGGAACCTCAGCATTGTTTGTCCGATCCTCAAGAAAGAAGACCACTTCAGATCCAGGATAAAAACCAAGTCCATATCGATACACACCACTATTTGATAAATTTTGAGGCCGCGTATGACAGCATCTATGGAGATGAGCTACCATATATGGAGCAATGTATAGTGTTGGCATCGCTGCCAGACTGGTCAGGATGACGATGGAGAATCATCAAATTTTGTAAAGAGTTCCACGAGAACTTTGATGTCTAAAAAGGCTTTGACATTGTTAGAATTGTGCCTTGTGAACACTGGAGGCACAATCTTTCAAAAGTCTGTGCAACTCACTACTAGCGTACGCCGATGAACGTACCTATGCGTTCGTTAGTATTAAAACGGAAGCTGACAAAATGGGTTAAAGAGTAAATGAGAACAAGACCAAGTACCATATATGCAGTCAACCAGAAAGGACACTAAACACCGATGTTTCAGACAGAACGTCACCCTCGGCAGATATAACTTTGAGGTAGTTAAGGACTTTATATACCTAGGCTCTGCTATGAATTCAGACAAAGGCACTAGCGATGCGTTTAAACGAAGAATAACTCTTGCCAATCGCTATTTCTTAGGGTTTAGAAGGCAGTTGACTAGCAAAGCCCTCTCTCGAACAACAAAAGTGACCCTTATAAGACCTTAATATTCAAAGTGCTGTCCTATGGCGCAGAGGCATGGTCTTTATTAAAAATTAATGAGGGTGCTCTTGGCTGCGTTGAAAATAAAATTGTTCGGATGATTTTCAGTCATGTCTATATAGACGGTGAGTAAAGGAGGAGATACAAAGACGAACTATAGCAGGACCGTGACTCAGATAGCCCACGCAAGTAAAGGTGGCTGGAGGCAGCTAGCTAAAGATCGAGCTGGCTGAAGACGCTTTTTTGTTGAGCCCCAGATCCACCCCGAACTGTAGCGCTACAATAAGTAAGTAAGCTTGCCGGGATTCTTCATCAATCCAGGGACTTCTTGGTTGTAGTCAGGTGACACCCTTCTTATTGGTGGCGGCGTTTACGATGACACGCTTAAAGCGTTGCTGCTGTACTTTGGTACTTGATGCCAAGGGCATAGTTGTCGTGTGGTGATTTTTGGATATGCGTTCGGCAACGATTCTAGCGGTCTCTCGCGACTGCAGCTTTTCTACGTTATATCTTTTCAGAGATATTTTGCTTTGTGGAGATCTGAGTTAATTTTGTCTGCAAGGAATCTTCTTCTCCGTGTATCGCAATGTGATCAATTTGCTTTTGCGTTTGGTGATTCAGAGACCGGCATATCTCTGAGACGAGAAGAGAATCTTATGCTTAAGGTAACAAACTTAGATACGCTCAAAACCTTGGGTGTTGGCCATTACTAACTATCCTACCAAAAATGTCATCTATTCCTATCCTCCAGACATTGCTCATATGTTTTATAGAGGAGCTTAGAAACAGCCTTTGCTGGTGTCGGCTTTCTGTTCCGTAGGAGCATGGGCACATATTGGGCTCTTGTTAGTGAATTTGGCTTTAATGTCATAACACACTCGGTTACGTGAAAGCAAGATTTCTTGCCCAAGTCTGATGCTTATGAAATATCCGCGTCCGAATGAGCTCTGTCTATCTATCTCTATCAGTCACCATAGTATACCTATGCGACAGTTTTTTATCATCCTAATGTCATCCCAATCACATCGCATCGCATATTTTTGTCAAAATAAAAACTAGGAATGCTTTGGCAAATGTAAATATTGCCCCCATTTCTCTACAGTATTCCAACTGTAAGCTAACCCATATAAACTCCCGCTGTTATTGTTCGAATAAACCCGTTATATATTTCCTAAAAAACATCCTTTGACATCATGATTTTTGTACATCAATAAGGTTTAAGTAACTTTCCAGATCATTTCAATTGGCCTTCACAAACGGCTTATAATAATCCTCCATTTAAGTGGAAAGTCTACAATTGAGATGCTTAAATAGAATCAATAATGTTGTAACCTCTAGGCTACGGTAGTCCTGTTTTGTCTCCAAACAATATTTACTAAAAGATTTACCTCCTGCTACTGTAGGATTGATTGATTTCATTTCATTGTATTTCCTTTTTATTTGAAGCTTCCAGAAAAACAATGCCATGAGCAGGCAAAAATTATTGGCACTGTGCGTTCGTTAGGCACATTCGTTTCATTTTCATAAATAAATATAACACTACTTCCCATTAATTTTGTAAGGAGCTTCCTTTATAATCCATGAATGTGAAAGATTTTCCGCGCAATTCAAAACTTCAATCCGATGAGGATGATCCAGATATAAATTGCCGTGGATAATACTTCAAGCCCTCAGGCCTGAAACGGAGTCGGCAATTGTTAAACAGATACTTTTACACTGCCAGAGACTGGTTTCATCCCAGTCAAATGTACTTAACATACATGTTTTGTAGATCCACATATTCTCAGGCTTAGTCACATAACAGTTTTGCTTTGGGATACAGATACAAACACGAATACCATAAGATAGAAACCTACTGCTGTGCTTGCTCCTAATAATTCCTAATTCAATTGTATTTCATTCTTTATCTCTTTTCATATACTCGTTCGCTTGCCATTCTATATTGGCCACCCACAACAATTACCACCCTCCGGCTACCACCCTCCGGCGACCATAATATCAAACCATTCAACACAACAGGATATACCCTTGCATGTGGCTATGATCTCGCACATTCTTATTGCCTGGGATAGAATGAGGTGGTTAGGAGATCCAATGAGAGGGCGCTTGCCAGCTTTCGTCTGTTGTTGTGCAACATGGCTGACTGGAATGGTTATAGCCCTGCCTTATCCAATTTACACCATGTACGTCGAGATTGGGGTAAGTTAACATTAATTCTCTTTTGTGTGTGTGTGTGTGTTTTTTCTTTTTTTTTTAACATTTAAATCACTTGCTACGAGCCACGATATCGTCTTTGACGGGTATTTGAGAGTAAGGCCAGAGGGTAAGTAGGATCTAGTGTCCTAGTGTAGCTTAGATAAATGTTGAAAATTGAACGGAATGACATCCCTGTTTGTTGTGAATCTTATTATATTGTATGTACCACTAAAATAGGAAGCATCAACGTAACAAACGGATTTCCCAAGACCGAGTAGAGTTAGTCTGTCAAAGGAAGATATTTTTAAACTTGAAATACATCTTCTTAGTCCTAGACTTTGATGCTGGTGGGAGTTCTAAGACTACCTGTCAATTTTATTCGTTTATCTGGATTAGTTTAACATATAAATTGAGACATGAAATCAATGAAGAGCAGGAATCATGGTAAAAGGTCATCTGTAGCAGTACGATGTATCAGCAGTCTGAATTTGTATTCAAATTGGTTGCATCCTTAGATCATTGAAAAGTATAATCTCTATAAGAAAGGTATTTTTATTTGGGTTGAAGAAGCAAGCAATCTGAGGCTATCATTACAGAACAATAAAGTATCAATATAGGTCAGAACTTTGGGGTTATTTGGCGTCAAAATTAGATTTTTCGCTGAAGATACGAAAAAGTGGTATAGTCGGAATAACTAAACAACTAAAGAGCATTCACTGCATAAGTAATGATTCTACGGTCTAATATATTCTGTTGGCACTAGGCACCTAAGTACTAGGTGGAGTGAAAAGTAACGCTACTGTTGAGTATGGATAAAAACGACTTTCGTTCTCTAATAAAACATTAGTTTTAGAGAGGCAAAACGGCGAAGGAAACAAAAGAAAAGTTGGATAAATACTATGGGGCTAATGCTCGGTCAGATTACACCGTCAAATATTGGTTTCGAGGGTTTCGTGGTGGCCGCAACTCCACTACCGATCAAGTCCGCAGCGGAAGGCCCTCCGTTGCAGTTACAGAGGACAATGTCAAAAAAAATACATGAAATGGTGTTGGCTAACCGGAAATTGCTGCAAAACGGCCTCACATAAGGCAGAAAAAAATTTTATTTTTGCAAGACAATACACCGGCGCACAAGAGCATCGCAACCATGGCTAAAATCAATGACTTACGGCTCTGATTGCTTTCGCATCCACTGTATTCGCCCGATTTGGCTCACTCGGACTATTATCTCGTCCTAAAAATCAAAAAATGGCTCATCAATAAAATATTCAGCTTTCGCGTGGAAATCATCGACACCACGGAGGAGTATTTTGCAGACCTTTCGGAAAATTAAAAAAAATTTTTTTTTTCATTCCCAAGGAGGTTACTTTTCACCGCACCTAGTAACTTGTAACACCGATTGAAGGAACAAGTTTTAGGACAGCAATAGTATGGTGATAGAACATAATCAAAGTACGTTTGGAACACAGATGAAAGTTCTCCTAACAAGGAGTGAAATCTAACATTGTTGTCCTCCAGAAAAACACCAGTTCAGTATTTTTAATCGGTTTCGGAGCCATCAGTAAAGATCTAACTTTCTTAGCTCGGATTTTAACTAAGACCATTCCTTGGTACAGGGTGGTCGACTTTATATTAAAACTCAGCCGAGTTTCTATGTAGACCGGAAAAAACAGCATTGGAATGAAATATTTTGTATTTTATCATAGTCGTGTAGATCCAGAGGACCTTTTTTTCCAGTGCCCTCTCAACGAATTTTGGGTACCCTTAAAATATCTGTACACAATGCAGATGAAGGAAAGTTAGAGAGAAAAGAAAGAGAGATGCCGATACACGTTGGTTTTGAATGTTTGCAGGTTGTAATTACCAGAAAATAAAGAGCTCGGCAGGGCATTCCATAAGCGAGTTTTACAGCTTAGGAAAAAATCACTATATTTCAGTCTGCTTAAGGGTAAACTAATGAGCATTCATAGCGATACGGGTATTACGGTTGAATGTTTGAAGGGGCACTAGTGATGAAAATAGCGACAGAACAAAGTTAGGCGGGAGACATTATGTCACCTATAAGTTTTAATCGCACGGTTTTGAATAGAGCGCTGGACCAAATCTAATTATTATATTCCAATTTTGTGCCGTATATGCCTTATATATTCAGGTCCGATTAGAGAAGGTGAAGTATTTCAGGAAACCGAGACACCTCGCAGCATTTTTGGCGACATCGAATACGTGGTCACCCAACGTAAGTTGTCATTGATACATCTACCGGGAGTGGAAAGTTTTTCAGTTTTGAGGATGTAATTGTCATCCATGGATAAAGGCTGGGTATTTAGATTTCACTTTAGCGACAGCAGACAGCATTGTGTCCTGAAGCCATTCAATTTTCTGTACACACATATGTAGGTACCCAATTGGTTATGCTGTTCATATCGGAATTTAATGAGCTTTATATACATTGCCGTTCTCGTTAAACAGCCGAAGAACAGGGACATGAGTCCGGGAATGAAGCAAAGGAATACATTGTAATAGATGTTAAAGACCATTGAATAAGATTAAAAAGAGTGTCAGAGACGAAATCTGGGACGTAGATAAGGTTCACCGAATTTAGCTTTCCGACTGCGTTTAGTGATTTTTTGCATTCTCTAACTAGCCATGAAGTCGTAAGAGGGTTAAGCAAGGCTCTAAGCGCAGCTTGGCTATTACTTCAGATGCAAATGTTTGTCGAAAGAACCCTCAACGTCGATAAAAATGCCCAAGGCGTATTCCTCCTACCAGATTTTGAATCGCACTCTCGCAGGATCTTCCGCGTTGGTAGGTATGTTGCATCGAAGACATTGTACGATCCTTTAAGAAAGAAGTAGGCGCGGTAAGTGGCTTAAAGCAAGTTGATGATGGCGCTATTCTATGATCGTTTGTTGCAAAATTAGTCAATCAATCTGTTTTCTTCGACCACTCTTGTGTTTATGCTTCTCAAGCAATGCAAAGCCTTGTCAGAACTCCTAAATTTAACATCAAATAGATTGTATTCTTCATGGCCGCGATGTGATAGAATTTGGTCATAAAAGTGTAATCTCTAGTTTCGATAAAATTTTTCAAAAAAGTTATTTTAATCGGAACTGCAAAATTCTGAAAACGCAAATCAAACCTTAACAGAATGTTATTATTATTATTATTATCAAGAGAACGATACAAATCAATTTGTGGGGTCCGGGATTTAACGCCGGGGTGCTATACCCATGTAGTTATTGACTTCATCTACCTGAGTCCCGCAAGACTCAAAGTGTCTTCAGTCTCCTCATCAAACTAGCACAGCGCTAATTGCAGCTGTTGAGAAATCGTCCTAAGCCCAGGTTCAGCGTTTAGAGTTGCTAGTGTCATCACTGCTCAGATTTATTACAGCCTTATAATAGCCTTTGCCTCGTTCTGAATTTGAGTGGAATTTAAAAATGGCCTACAGTTTCAAGTATGCAGAATACACCGTATAGAATTGCAAAGAGCGAAGGGGTTGACCTAGAAATTCATCAGTCAAGTGTGAGTGCCAGCAGCTCGCTGACAGTGTATAATTCATCCTCTACTCGTAGTTAGACCAATAACTTCAACCCAACAAGCTGTTAGATATGCCATATCGATTTTCACAACTAAAAAAACATTAGAATGAGGGCGATTCGCGATGGAATAGGAATAGGAATTTCGATGAACGGATAAATAGTACAAGGAGCTAGTTAATGTGAGCAAACTTCATAAACCGAACATAAGCTTAGAGACATAGTGGATTCTGCAATTCAATAACAATTTCATTGAGAGATCAACTGAAAAAGTGATCGGCCGGCGAAAACTTTTCTGTAAAACCCGTTGTCCACTATGTGCGCATAGAATCACTTTCCATTTCAATACATTCACTATAAGGAGCCCTCTATCTTTGTTCAATGAACACGTAAGAAATGAAACAAGTGAATGGTTGGTGAACGAGCTCGTTGTTTACTGGATATCATTGCGCAATGTTTTCAGCTACGAATTTGAAACAATGCTCTGCCTGGCGTTCTTCTGACTGATCACGCTATCGCCTACCCGATCGATCACGGGCGGCGCTAAGAAGAGGTAACATCTCAAAAGGCTGCAATCGAAAGAAATCTCAAAAGCGCCAATCCTCCATTATGTTAAAAGTCCTGCGCCGCCAACATCTTGTTACGAAACGCATTAAACCAATAAGCGCCATCAGAGATATCACCTTTACGTACAGGTTTAACCAATAATGCCGACTGGCGCATGCAGAGAAACGAGAAACATTAAAGTCGCGAGAGGCTCAGTGGTTATGTTAGCTCTACGTAAGGATACAAAAAAGTAAGACTAGTTTCTCAGAAACAAGATAAAAGAGCATACAATTCGCAAGAGTATAGAAATTTAGGGATGTTATGGCAGTGAAGAAGTTCGAAAGCTTTAACAAAAGGTTAAAAGTCCATACCAGGTCAACAGAGTATGAACGGAGCCTGTAGGAACGAAGAAGGGAATCGATTGGTGGATTGTCATTCAATGCAGAGTTTCTAAAAGAACTTTTTCTACAGACTGTTAAACTACGACAGCAATTATTTTTCCGCTGTCAGGAAAAGTCAGCTATTAAACCTGGATAATGACGGGCAAAAATTATGTCCACTTTACTTCCATATCCACATTTAAGTCCCAGAAGGCTACTCGTACAGACAATCTAGCTGTGCTAAATGTGCTATTCAGAATGAAGTAAGATGGCCTTCTGAAGAGCATGCACCAAATTACCGATAAAATATGATCGGATGCAAGCACAACACACCAATTGAACCTTAGCATTGTATGTACGATGTTGTTTGTGTTAACTATAGAGGCACCAATCTCCTCAACAATGCATATAAAATGTTCTCTGAGATATCTTGTAGTCACCTTAGACTTCTGTCAACCAAGTGATTGGTCCTTATGAGTGTGGTTTCAGACCGGAAAAACCTGTCTTCGACCAGATATTGATATTGCGGCATAATCAAAACCCACAAACTTTTTTTATATTGCTGAAAAAATTCGTCGGAACCATGTACGGTTTTGACATCCCTGCTAAACTTGTCGGGGCCTACAGGATGACCGTGTAGAAAGCGCTGCATAGTTGGGGTTTTAGTAATTTTATCCAGACAGTCTGTACAACTATTATGTCACCCTATGCGAATAACATAAACACCATCGCAGAACACAGTTAACTGTTCTTGAGAAATTTTCAAGTATTGAAGCAGCCGCCTTGAAGATGGGTTTGGCGATGAGATAAGACAATAACGATGTGCATGCTGTTATTAAGAAAGGACACAAAAGATCGACAACTCGTGACAAAAGGTCACGATTGACAGGGATAACTTTGAGGTTGTAGGCCGTTGTCTAGTCTCCTCAGGTAACATAACCAACGACATTACCTTAGAAAACATCCGAAAAGTAATTCCTGCCACTTGCTGTTTTTTGGACTCAAAGGGCAATTGACGACATCTCTCTGAGACAACCTAGTCACCAGAAACATTGATCGTCCCAGTTCTACCTTATGTTTCTGAGGCATCAACTACGATATATCAAGAATGAATGATTCGAGTGATCTGTCTTTATCAACGAAGAGTAGATGGGGAGATCTAACCAATACTATAAGGGCTGCACTGAAAACTACCTTTCGGACCGTTCAATTTAATTTTTTTTTTTATGGTTTCCAGCCACGTATCCTCAAAATAAATGGAAGTATACTAGTACTTCAGCATTCTATTTTGTCTCTTTGATCCTTGTAATCGTTTCGGTAATCACGTCGCTGTGGAATTAGGTGCTTTAAAAAGAAAAATTTGATATCAATTTGTGAGTCGCTGGTCACAAGTCGAAATCACGTAGTCGATGTTGCCAAAAATTATGTGAAATATCTGCATTTCCTCAAATGTTGTAACAACTATTGTACTTCAGCCTGTCTGATCTGGTCTCAATATTTGATGAAAAATGGTGCACAATGCCAAAGTCTGGTCAAGTACTCCTAGTACATTTCAACACTAGTTAGATAGAATTCAAAGCCGTATGATAAAACTCCAAGATGATTCTAATACTGCCAAATCGAGTGACCTCCCGTACACCGATGTAATAGAACTTATCCTCCCTTGTTAAATCGTTATTTCAACCCTGGTACACAAATGAAATTACCAGAAGCAATACACCTTCCCAAGCTCCTCGCTATTTCTGTGAATACTCATCAGTTTACCCTCAAGCCCACTTTGGACGGTTTTTTGAAACATTTTGAATCGCTCCTAAGCCAACTCTGCGAAGCCTGTGAAATGTCCTGCTGACTTCTTCTTCTGACGTATTTAAAACCGATCGATCCTTAATTGAGTTACTCGTGCATCAGCTGTAATGTCAATCACACATCCTCATCACAACCCGTTTGAATGAAAATTTTCTCAATTTCCCATATCCCATCCACTGAGGAACTCTGTCACATCCTTTGTAAAGGCATACCCTTTGTTAGAACTTCGTATGCGCTTCAGATCTTCAAATCATCTGTTGAATGCAGAATGCAGAATGTGGAATTCTCCTTTGTTTGTCTCCACCTTCAAGGAAAACACTTCCTTGATTTCTTGATTTGCACTCCCACCAATTGAATGGAAAACTTCAAAAGAATGTTATTCATTTGCAAGATGAACAATACTTTGTTTGGAGGTATCACCTCCCTAGAAAATTATATAAATACAAAGATCCGAGTACAAGTATGAGGTGATCTATCGTAAGGTTTGATTTATAATTTAAAATAAAATACATAAATTTGAAAGTAAACTTAAATTTTTTATTATCAATTAAAAGAACAATTCATGGCATTTACTTCTATAAATGATATCATGTAAATGTTGGCATCGACTACGTCTAAGGTAGTCCATTCGGAAGGTCCATTTTGGGCGACTCGTTTGAGCATAGCGACTGGTGTCTCGCGGGTAACACAAGTAATGTTGGCTTCCAAAGCATCAATCGCATCTAGCTTATTCCTAAAAACCTGAGACTTTACATATCCTCAGAGAAAATAGTCCAAAGGTGTGATATCGCACGATCTAGGCGGCCAATTTACCGTAGCAAAACGTGAAATTAAGTGCTCATCAAAATGATTTTTCAACAAGTCCATTGTTTCACGCGATGTATGGCTCGTAGCGTCGTCTTGTTAAAACCAGAGCTCACCGAGACCATGTGCTTGAATTTCAGATAGTACATAGTCCGTTAACATGGCGCGATAACGGTTACCATTGGCGGCAACATTCTGATGGACCAATGATTCCACCAGCTCATAAACCACACCATATCGTTGTTTTTTATGAATGAAATGGTAGCTTTTGGTAGTTTTCGGGTTGCTCATCAGCCCAAATATGGCAATTTTGTTTCTTAACGTATCCATTGAGCCAGAAGTGGGCTTCATCACTGAACAAAATTTCACAATAAAACACCGGATTTTTACTGAGTTTTTCGAGAGCACATTCACTGAAAATATGACTCAAATTCAAGTCGCCTGGCTTAAATTTTAGGCTGAGATTCTCAAGTAAAATACGCCAAGTTGTCGAATACGCCAAACTAAGCTGCTGAGAATGACGACGAATCGATTCGTCACGGTCTCTTTATAGTCTCTTTACAACGTGCTGGATGTGGTCTAACCGGTCGAGTATCATCCACTTACATTTCTCGCAGAACGTTGATTTTCGTAATACATCTGAACAATTTGGAGACGCTGTTGTGGTGTGAGTCTTTCCATAATGATTTGCCAAACGATACTTAACAAAAATGACAAAGCAATATGGTAGGAGATGCGCGTAATCTTTCAAAAAAAGCCTATTGAAAGTCAAATCTCACGATCAATCACCCTATACATGTTTACCCAAAAAACACCCTACAGTTCAGCTCTAATCCTTTGTTATTGATGGCTAGGTTCCTGGAACAGTTATTTATTTGAAATTATCCCTTTTTCTGATCCAGGTCCAGAGAGCGTTTGAATTTAATTCTCTTATCTGCTTTCTGCGGAACTCTATCTAAATTGCTATTTACGAGAACAAATTGATTTCTCCTTGTGGTTGGCCCGCCTCCATGACTTTGGGAATTGTTTATTCAATTTAATTTCTTATTTTTATTTTGTTTTTTACTCTACCCACATATTGTATTTTTAGCTATCATTTATACCCTTATTTGTCGATTTAAAAACTGAGGGTGAGGAAAATTATTGTTGGTTCCATCGTTATCCTTGTTTTATCAGAATATTGTGACGAAATTTTGAAGACATTCCAAGCAGTGTGGCTTGATGTTTACTTAAGTTGGATCGTGTGTATGGAAATTTTTTTAAAAACATTACAACGCAACGGTATCTGGTTGTTTCTTAGATTCTCTTGGGTTGAGGGCGGCGGTAGTTTGGTATAAACAAGAAACTTAATATCCTTCTTGAGTACAATTACCATATTTATGTTTACTCAGTAAGCTCTAAGTTACGTTCATGGGAAGTGTAATGCATTCAACATGTCAATTTGAGTATGAAGTGCTGGAAGAGGATGAATTTCCTCGAAGGCGAAACTGTCACAGTGTAGGGTGCTGTGCTTCCTTATTCAGTAATAATGCGTATGTAGGTATATTTGAGATAAAATTTCATATTCCTCTACTTGTAGAGACGAGTACTATGTTTGCGTTATGGTAATTTGAAAAATCCATCAAAAAGTCATTGAGGGATGAAAGTGTAAACAACAACATTTCTAGAGGAACTCTGCAGTCGAAAGCATAGTTTAACAACATTACTACCTTATATTGTGGTTGCCTGTGGCTTGAAGTATTGAGAGTATCTGGAAGCGTATTTGCATGCTGTCAAACTGTGGTCAGCAGGACATATTTTCTGCGCTTTTGTTTTGTCAAAATTTTTTCTTTAGGCACTAGTTTCTCTTTTTTTTATCTCGTCGTTCTTTATATCATATTGCGCATCGTCATAACATATCCGCCGATGAAAGACAGATTCGTCTTTTTTTTTGTGGAAAGTAAGTAAGTAAGTCCTGATCTACGAAAGTCGCAACGCCATATCTTTGATTAGATTTGAAACAATACGTAAGAAACCAAAAGTTCATACTAGACGTTCACCCAATCCCAACTAGAGCTTTGGATGCTCCCGTTGATTTCAAATAATGTATTATGCCGAAGGATAAGTCGTGCAATAACAATTAAAACGGGCATGTTACTGGCATTCAAGCTCGGAAACACAGGGATATTTTTAGCGCAATCGGAAGTTTTTATTCAATGAGTTTTGTCTGGTTGTGCGAGTTATAATGGGATCGCATGGAATACGCGACGAAATGGAACTTCTTCTTTGTCTGAATACTCTGTTCCAGAGTATGCCTGGTTGTTGCAATCGTGCCTCAAGCTGCACACACCAACTTGGCTAAGGTCTCTTCCACTTGGGCACGCCGGCGATATCTTCTTTTACTGCGTTGTCGCTCCGAAATGGATTCAATGACATTCCGAAGCGGAGCAATAGTATGACTTTATTCAACATGTCCAAGCCATCGTAATCCATGATTTCTGGCCGCTATGACCAGAACAATATCGTTACGAGTATATACCCCTCACAGTTCATTGTTAAACGATCTTCTCCATTCCATTTATGTAGATATGACCGAAAATTATTCCACGAATTTTCTCACTAAGAGGCCAAGGGCACTTTCAACGGACAAATTCATTTTATTATAAAATTCCATTCTTACGAGGGCTGTTTGATGAGTACCCGGATTAAAAGATAGATGGCGCTACTGAGCCAAAATGAGTATACTTTCATATCGAATGAATTCTTTTAGTCCGTCTGTCAAAATTTAATGACAACCCGACGTTTAGTTTTGTTGTGACACCCATTTCAAAACACCGTATAAGAGTTTTTTGCGACCATGGAAAAAGAGCAGTATATGTTAATCAGTGATCCGAATCTTGCTTTTGAGTGGCAAAACCTGCGAGGAAATCAAACCCATTCGATGGTGGTTATTTGACCCATTCACCTTCCCATACAACCGCGTACCAATCGTTCGCAGAGTTTCCTCGTGGCCGCACAGAGAAGACCGTGGATAAAATCGATGATCTCGTATTGGCATACCGCTGAGTGAAAATTCGCGAGTTGGCTGAGATTGCAGGCATCTCAACTGAACACGTGAGCCATATTCTCCACTAGATTTTGGACATGAGAAAGTTGTCCGCGTGATGGGTGCCGCGATTGCTCACACCGGAGAACATGCGCAATTGTGAGACTATTTCAAAGACGTGCTTGGCCCTGTTTAATCGAAATCCGGACGAGTTTCTGCGCCGTTTCGTGACCGTCGATGAGACATGGATATATTCGTACACACCAGAGCCCAAAGATGAATGGAAACAATGGTTTTTACCCGGTGAACGTGCCTTCTGCCGGAAAGGTGGGGGCCACCGTTTCTTGGGAAGCGCGAGATGTGATCTACGTTGGCTATTTGAAGAAGAAAAAAACAACTACACAAGCATACTAGGTCGGTTTATTGGACCGATTTTAATAAAAAACGACCACATTTGGCGAAGAAAAAAGTGCTTTTTCACTACAGTCAAATTGGTCAAATCGCACTACGAATTGCTTCCCTATCCACCGTATTATCACTCCATATAGTTTGACTGGGATTACTAAGGTCTTATTAGGCATTTCCATAGCTTTTCATGAGAAGGACTTATTTTCCAGCTGTCTTTACAATTCATAGGAACAGCGATGGACAAGATTGTTTCGCTGGATTTCTAGGGTGTAGGGAGCATATGTAACGTACTATGTGACCTTTTGTGTCCATAAAAAATATAACTTATTCTCACCCTAGATCCGTGCACCTGCATTTTCGCTTATGTAATACTAAAGGCTGGCCAGATAAGAACGATAGGAAAAACAATTTATTAAAACAACAAAGGTGTGAGATATAAAATTGATTCTGACTTTATTTTGAAGCTACTTTTATGTCAAAAAAGCACATTATTCAAACTGCCACTTTGGCTTTGTTGGCAGTGCTTCAATCGGTCGATCCAATTTCTAATAGTATCCGTCGAATGTTGTCCTCGAACTCGTCTAAAGTATTTGGCTTGTTAGCGTAGACTAAGGACTTGACGTAGCTCAGAGAAAATAATCGAGTGGTGTTAAGTCGAATGATCGTGGCGGCCAGTTGATCAATGCTTGCCATGACTTGACCCAGTCACCAAATTTCTCCTTCACAACTTCGAGCGTTGTTGAGTCATTTGTATGGCATGTAGCGATGTTTTATTTAAACGACTGCTCGGATATATTGATGTAGTCGAGCTTTGACCACAAAAAGTCGATTAATATTGCTCTATACCTGAAACCATAACGGTGACGGTGTCTCCTTCCTCATTTTGAAAGAAAAAATGTCTGATGATGCCGCCATGCCATAAACCGCACCAAACAGTCAATCTTTGTGGATATATTGATGCTGTGGATTGTGATCGCTTCCATAACGGAAATTTTTTTTATTGACATAATCGCTAAGCCAAAAATGGGCCTCGTCCGAGAATAAGATTTGTTGTCCAAAATTTAGATATACGACCAACATTTCCAGCGCCCAATTAGCGAACTATGATCATCTTTCTTCAATTCTAGCGCCAGCACAATCTTTTATGGATGTAGGCCCAATCCACAGTCGCAAAAAAACCCGGGTGCCCAATTCAGCCGAATCGACGTTTCTAGGTCTTCTTCGATACTGGCCGAGAATTAAATTCGTATGTAGGTACATTTGAGATAAAATTTCATATTCCTCTACTTGTAGAGACGAGTACTATGTTTGCGTTATGGTAATTTGAAAAATCCATCAAAAAGTCATTGAGGGATGAAAGTGTAAACAACAACATTTCTAGAGGAACTCTGCAGTCGAAAGCATAGTTTAACAACATTACTACCTTATATTGTGGTTGCCTGTGGCTTGAAGTATTGAGAGTATCTGGAAGCGTATTTGCATGCTGTCAAACTGTGGTCAGCAGGACATATTTTCTGCGCTTTTGTTTTGTCAAAATTTTTTCTTTAGGCACTAGTTTCTCTTTTTTTTATCTCGTCGTTCTTTATATCATATTGCGCATCGTCATAACATATCCGCCGATGAAAGACAGATTCGTCTTTTTTTTTGTGGAAAGTAAGTAAGTAAGTCCTGATCTACGAAAGTCGCAACGCCATATCTTTGATTAGATTTGAAACAATACGTAAGAAACCAAAAGTTCATACTAGACGTTCACCCAATCCCAACTAGAGCTTTGGATGCTCCCGTTGATTTCAAATAATGTATTATGCCGAAGGATAAGTCGTGCAGTAACAATTAAAACGGGCATGTTACTGGCATTCAAGCTCAGAAACACAAGGATATTTTTAGCGCAATCGGAAGTCTTTATTCAATGAGTTTTGTCTGGTTGTGCGAGTTATAATGGGATCGCATGGAATACGACGAAATGGAGCTTCTTCTTTGTCTGAATACTCTGTTCCAGAGTATGCCTGGTTGTTGCAATCGTGCCTCAAGCTGCACACACCAACTTGGCTAAGGTCTCTTCCACTTGGACACGCCGGCGATATCTTCTTTTACTGCGTTGTCGCTCCGAAATGGATTCAATGACATTCCGAAGCGGAGCAATAGTGTGACCTTACTCATCATGTCCAAACCATCGTAATCCATGATTTCTGGCCGCTATGACCAGAATAATATCGTAACGAGTATATACCCCTCACAGTTCATTGTTAAACGTTCTTCTCCATTCCATTTATGTATATGGGACCGAAAATCATTCCACAAATTTTCTTACTAAGGGGCCAAGGGCACTTTCAACTGACAAATTCATTTTATTATAAAATTCCATCCTTACAAGGGCTGTTTGATGAGTACCCGGATTAAAAGATAGATGGCGCTACTGAGCCAAAATGAGTATACTTTCATAAAGAATAAATTCTTTTAGTATATGTAAATCAGTGATCCGAATCTTGCTTTTGAGTGGCACAACCTGCGAGGAAATCAAGCCCATTCGATGGTGGTTATTTGACCCATTCACCTTCCCATACAACCGCGTACCAATCGTTCGCAGAGTTTCCCCGTGGCCGCACAGAGGAGACGGTGGATGAAATCGATGATCTCATATTGGCAGACCGCTGAGTGAAAATTCGTGAGTTGGCTGAGATTGCAGGCATCTCAACTGAACACGTGAGCCATATTCTCCACGAGATTTTGGGCATGAGAAAGTTGTCCACGTGCCGCGATTGCTCACACCGGAGAACATGCGCAATCGTGAGAATATTTCAAAGACGTGCTTGGCCCTGTTTAATCGATGAGACATGGATATATTGGTACACACCAGAGCCCAAAGATGAATGGAAACAATAGTTTTTGTCCGGTGAACGTGCTCCAAAGAAGGCGAAGACCGTGCCTTCTGCCGGAAAGGCGACGAGCATACTACGTCGGTTTATTGGACCGATTTTAATAAAAAACGACCACATTTGGCGAAGAAAAAAGTACTTTTTCACTACAGTCCAATTGGTCAAATCGCACTACGAATTGCTTCCCTATCCACCGTATTATCACTCCATATAGTTTGACTGGGATTACTAAGGTCTTATTAGGTATTTCCATAGCTTTTCATGAGAAGGACTTATTTTCCAGCTGTCTTTACAATTCATAGGAACAGCGATGGACAAGATTGATTTGCTGGATTTCTAGGGTGTAGGGAGCATATGTATCGTACTATGTGACCATTTGTGTCCATAAAAAATATAACTTATTCTCAAACTAGATCCGTGCAGCTGCATTTTCGCTTATGTAATACTAAAGGCTGGCCAGGTAAGAACGATAGGAAAAACAATTTAATAAAACAACAAAGGTGTGAGATATAAAATTGATTCTAGCTTTATTTTGAAGCTACGTTCATTATTCAAACGGCCACTTTGGCTTTGTTGGCAGTGCTTCAATAGGTCGATCCAATTTCTGATAGTATCCGTCGAATGTTGTCCTCGAACTCGTCTAATCAAGAGTGAAAAATAATCGAGTGGTGTTAAGTCGCATGATCGTGGCGGCCAGTTGATTAATGCTTGCCATGACTTGACCCAGTCACCAAATTTCTCCTTCACAACTTCGAGCGTTGTTGAGTCATTTGTATGGCATGCACGACTGCTCGGATATATTGATGTAGTCGAGCTTTGACCACAAAAAGTCGATTAATATTGCTCTATATCTGAAACCATAACAGTGACGGTGTCTCCTTCCTCATTTTGAAAGAAAAAAGGTCTGATGATGCCGCCATGCCATAAGCCGCACCAAACAGTCAATCTTTGTGGATATATTGATGCTGTGGATTGTGATCGCTTCCATTACGGAAATTTTGCTTAATGACATAATCGCTAAGCCAAAAATGGGCCTCGTCCGAGAATAAGATTTGTTGTCCAAAATTTAGATATACGACCAACATTTCCAGCGCCCAATTAGCGAACTATGACCATCTTTCTTCAATTCTAGCGCCAGCACAATCTTTTATGGATGTAGGCCCAATCCACAGTCGCAAAAAAACTCGGGTGCCCAATTCAGCCGAATCGACGTTTCTAGGTCTTCTTCGATACTGGCCGCTACTGTGGCTATGTTTTCTTTATTTCGCACCAATCTTTATCAGAACCAAAAGATAGTACTCACGCTCAAACTTTTTCACGGTGACGACCGACCTCACGACGAAATTCACGTTGCGTATTTAGAACCGAGTCAAAATTTAGATAAATTTTTTTTTTTTAATAATTTCCGCACGTTCGGCAAGGTGGCACTACTGTTAGGCATAACACATTTCTGATGGCAGCGGTGGAATGAGCTACTAGGTGTACTAGTATGAAGTTAGCGTCAAGATACAAATGTCTCTATAGGGAACATTTATTGTGAACGACAACCGACAACAAAGGATCAATTTGAACCATGCATTTATCGAAAAACGACCAGAATAGGCCAGAAGACACGGCAAGGTAATTTTGCTCCATGACAATGCACCTGCACACAAAGCAAAACTGCTACCCAATCCGCCGTATTCACCAGACTTGGCTCCTTCCGACTACCATTTGTTTTCATTGATGGGACATGCATTAGCTGAGTGGCACTTCGAATCCTACGAGCAAGTCAAAAATTGGGTGACTTTTTGGCTTGCTTCAAAATACGAATAGTTTTATTGGCGTGGAATCCATGAATTGCTTGAAAGATGGGAAAAATGTGTAGCTAGCAATGGCTAATACCTTGAATAAAACGTTTTTTACTTTTCCATTAAAAATTAGTGTTTTATTTTCACAAAAAAAAACGCTCATACCGGTACACATGGTAAAAGAAATTCAAGAGGAACAATTGACGGAGCTATAACTTTTAATTATTCTGTAAATACATTGGAAAAGATACAAGTGGAAAAGATTACTATATTTGTGAGAATCAGTTAATTTTTCTGTATCGGTAAATGATTTGAATATCCTTGATACCGTTAAGATTGAAAGTGAAGAGGATTTTTCCAATTCAGACGAAAGTTCTTCAGCTGCTTTAATAACAGAAACTGCGATAAGTGTTCTTACGTGTTTCATCCTCCCCTTTAACGGTACGAGTGAAGAAGTCCTCAGAATTGGCATCGGAGGTACAAAATATTGTTCTGCTTAAATATTCTAAATCCAAAGTTCGTAGAAATTCCACAGTTATTCTAATGAATAGATATCTGAAGTCATGGGAGCTTCTAAAAGATGAGCTTATCACAGTTTGTCGCAAGCCTCATAGTGCTCTACAGTTCCATAGAGAGTGAAACTCCAAGAGACAGAACAAATTTAAGACGAGGTGTCTTCAATTTTTTTTTCCACAATTCCGTTCGTTTTTCTTTTTTTTTATTGCTTCTCGAAAACGGCGCATAACCTTAAGAAAGTATTCCTTATTGACCACGAACTTGAGTTAAAAACTCCTGATGCCACAGAAATAAAAAAAAATGATCACAACTTTGACATTTGATCGAACTTGGCGTGCTTTTTTCGGTCTTGGCTCTCGTGGGTGCTTCCATTTTGACGATTGGATTGGTATTGGTATATGCCATCGATATTACGCCTCATCAAAGGAAACAAAAGCGTATTTGATGACATTTGCAGTTACGATGTGTTGTGTTACTCAGCTAACTTGCAGCTTCGGTGAAAGAAGCATACATAGGACGTAAGTTTCAAGCAGAAAGTCTCATACACTGCCTAGTTAGTGAGTCTTCTTACGGGGCTAGCTTGTCGGGATCTTCTGAGACTGTAAACTGGAAAATAATATGCCAAGAATTGCAAATTCTTTGTCACTCTGGTTCTGTATACTCGTGTTAGTTAGGTCTTAAACATATTGATATCAATTATTTCAGTTATAGAGCGTTGATCGTATAAATCATTTTCAATATTTTGAGTTGAAATTATGGCGTCCACAAAGGATTTCTTAGTAGAATGTGGATAAAAGAACAATTTCATCTTCAGCAATACCCAATAATAAAGCCTTGATGAGGAAAACAAAAACATAAAATGCTTTTGAAAGGTAAGATCCACAGCTTATCGTCAATGAAGCGTCACCCAAACACTGAAATTGTGATTTCAGAACAAAGATTTTTTTCATTATAATATGTACGAACTCCATGTGGATATGTTCTTGGTCCCTACCCTAGTAACCCATGTTTCCAATAAATGTTAATCTGAGATCCCAAATTTTCTTCAGACTTAAGCTGCAGGCTTTGCTTTCTAAAGCTATGACAGAACATTTTATGAAGGTCAATGTTAAAACCTTAATACGTTTTTTTTTCTTTCGAGCAGATGCGTAGTTTCGAACATTCTTATGAAATGAAATGAGTTTTCACCAACATGAAAACATGGAAAAGTTATACCTTTTGTTGTTACATACATCCCACCTCCCACGTTATGTCATCCAAAAATAGGAATTCGAAAAACTTTCGAAAGTGTTCAATCGAATCACGTGCCTCATTCCCCTTTTTGTTTTTACTATATGTTTGCCTGACAATTCCAGAATTTCCAACAAAACTTTTCGATGCTAACCCTTTTTTTTTATTTTTGCTTCAAAACCACTGCCATTCGTGAAGGGTTAAAGATAACAACCATTCACGAATCCCTCGTTGGAAGGTAGTCTTTTTACATAAAGGCGCGCAAAATTCGGATTAAGAATATGACATATCCCATCAAAACGGCTCCAAAGAACACGTACAGCTAACTGATTTCCATGTTTTAAATCAACAAAATAAACATCAGACTTGGAAAAGGATAGTCCTGTGTTAAAAAATAACTTTTTATTCCAATGTGTATATATAAAGGATACAATCAGTTGGTATGTCACAGCCTTTCACCTCCTACTGAAGACGTATAAAGAGGATATGAATACGATTTTAAATGATTTTTATCTGGGATCTTGAATGGACTTCTGATTTAAACATGCGCTATTTTTAGATCGACAAACAAATAAAAAACCTTTAATTTCTCAGCACAAAGTATTCGTTGATTTTATGTAAAAGTATTCTCCAGGAGCGAGAATATATAGCACTACAGGGGGCTATGATAGCAATAAGATTCCATGGCAAAATAATATTCTCATTTCTTTGTGTCGTTTTCTCTTTGCCTCTTAAACAATGATGTCTGAGTTAAAATGAAGATAACCATGTTGTTTTTAAATCCATTTTGAACCTGACATGATGACTGACAACTGACGAATGGATTTGGTTCAATTTGATATAACAAAACGTCCGATCAAATGACTTTCAAGAGAAATCTAAAGACTTTATTGTACAAAGTATTCGGGTTAAAAGATTAATATCGTACTAACAATGCAGTGCAGTGTATTTAGTACTAATAAATGTATTCAGGGGATGTAAAAGTTAATCCATGTTAATAATGTATATTCAACATTCCCCCTCATTTTTAACACTTATTTTCCAAAGTATGATATTAAAATTAAAAATGTTTCTTTATACAAAGGTTTCGTGAATATATCAGCTAACTGATCAGTAGTTTGTATATAGCAAATTTTTATGATTAATTATTGGCAACTTTTAAGATGCCCCGAATTAAAACAAAATTGGAATCGAGACGAATTATAAGACAGGGTTCGTTCGAACTGCAGGTAGCGCTTTAAGAGGGAGCTAAACCTGGAAAAACAAAATAAAAACAAAAAAAAAATGAAGTTGAGCGCCACATGATTTTGGAGAAATCACGAAACCTTCAGTTGCAAAAAAAGGGAGAAAAAAAGCCTCGACCAAACAGAAAATCTTCCCCAAAATCGAAAATTCAAAAAAAATTTAATAAAAAACCGGATTTTCCACAACGTTATAAGGGCTCCGTTCTAGCTCGATGATTTATTTTAACACTCACCGATGGAGTGACCCGCTATTTAAAGAGTCCCGAATGTACAAAAACTAATTATCGCGTCGCGTGTCTCTTCCATGCTCGAGAATTTCTGGCAAGCGCGGCCCATAGGAGTCTCACTTTCAAAACTTTCAAAAAAAAAAAACGAATTTCTACACTGCACTAAACTTGCATAATGCTTAGCTTTTTCTGGCGATGCCTATGCTCCTCTCTGACAGAGTCCTCCTGATCCCTATCGTCCTGCAGATGCACTCTATCCTGCTTCACCGTCCTTTCTCCACGCGATATTTCGCGATTTTACTATAAAAATCTACTCTTACTGTTAAAATAAGAATTGTTTTCCGCAATATCAACAAAAAATTCGCACAAAAAAAACCTCGCAGTTACTGGTTGTCACCAAAGTGCCTTCCAGATGTTTTCCATTCTACAAACTCCCGCCAGACTCTCATTCATACATTCATGGTGCTAGCGATTTTTCTAGTGTGTTCTCCCGTGTCCAACTAGGCCTCTCATACATTTCAATTGTTTCCAATTGTACACACACATACTAAACTCCTCAGTCACCGAGTTCTCTAACGCTTCCAGTGATAACTAGGAACTCCATGCAGCGAGTTTATGAGAGTTTGTGGATCCTAGCTATGCCTAGCTATTTCCCTAGACATTGGAAGTAGTAGGAAAATTTCAAAAAGCAATGTTTCTTCCGCTTCTGATTTCCGGGTAATTTTCCCCCATCGAACTACTCAAATTACAAAAACAAACCAACGCGAAGGAGACAGAAAGTCCGATCGGAGATATATGGTATTAGAGGACGAAGGAGTAAGGTTGTGTGGGTATAATCCCAAACTGATTATACCCCGATCTAGCCATTCTCTAGATCACCGCCCCAAACAAAACCAAGTACAAGTGTCTGTGTAGCGTTTTACTCCTTGGGTCCCTAACTACTCCGGTGGATCGGCGTTTAGATTTGGGTGGAATGGGGACTGGCCAATAACGTGTCACTTCTTATAATTATTGGTGTTTCGTTATAGTTTTATCTTATTGTGTTGTTATTTTTTATAATGAATTTTATGTTATTGTTGTTGTTTACTGTTAATGTTATCGTTGTTTATATGTTGAAGTTATTGTTGTTCTTGGTTGTAAGGCTACCACGTTGGAGGCTGTCTCGTAGCTTGGCCGCCCGCCTACAGCCTCTGTGGCTCCCTTGGGTTATTGTCCCTTCACCCATCGGACTTAGCTTGAAAGATGATACGACATAGGGTGTGTGTGTGTGTCTTATTATGTTCGCCGTCCGTCTGCACACCATCGTTGCTCCTCCGTATCTCACTCGTTGGGGTGTAACTATCAAAGAGATCGTCATCTCCTCACCCATCGAATAATTTCTTTGCTAGCTTTCTAGCTAGCTGCATCCAGTGTGAGATATGTGAGCCTTTGTATATTTGTCTTATCGTTGGGGTGTAGGCTCCTGGGATCGTCCTCCCCCACCCGTCATCATCGTGTTGGAGTGTCTGGCTTTAAAAGACCCGTCTCCCGTCTAGCCTACTGGCTCGGACAACGGTGATCCTGGTAGATCTCCTGTCGCACCCTGGGCTCCTGGTTCGTTGTGAGTCTCATTACTGTCCTTAGAGCTTCACCGACCGAACCCCCTCACCCTTCTGTGAGGAGAAAATCACACGAAGACCTATGTGGGTTCCTTTCTGAGGTCTGTAATCGATGGGCCAATGGCTGATGGGACCATGACTGCCATCCACCTCCGTCAGAACTTGGTCTTTCCACTCTAAAGAAGAAGAGCACTAAGGGAAATGAACAAGGATAGAGGGTAAACCTCAAAAAGTCTCAAAAAAATTCTGATAATATTGGTTTTCGAAAGATATTCAGGATTTTTGATGAGCTTCTAAGCCCCTTGGTTGTCTAGTTGAAGCCATGTTCGCACATCACCTCATCAGCTTTTAGTAGAACTTTAAGTCATATAAGCTCTTTAATTGCTTCTAATGTTGCCACATATTCAGCTTCTGTTGATGGTAACCCTTCAAGTATAAAAACGTAACCGCTAATGTCACGTCGAGTTTCAACATCGGCGGCATAATCAGAGTCATCGTAACACAAAATATTTAGGTGTTTTTTTTTTTTTTTTTAATATATATATATTTTGAGTAGCCTTTAGGCTAGTAGACTCGTTTCACAGTTCTGATATGCTGTGGGGCTGTAGTGTCGAAGAATCTTGTCAGAACTCCAACATATGGCCAGATATAAGGAAAATTTGATGCGTCTGCCGAAGATGTCGAAGAAAAGTGGTGATTCCTTTTAAATCTTCCATATTAAAGCGGTTCAAAAAGCGTTAAATATAACCAGATACCTCCCACAGAACTTCCAAACCGAGATAGTAGCTTCCCTTACTGATTGTTACCTCAAGGTATTTTTTTAAGTTGCTTACAGTATGCCATCATCTATATACTATATGTATATCGCTTTACGAAGCACGAACAAGTCAACTGTACGCGTTTTAAAATGATAAGTATTGAGAAGTTTAGATTTTGTCAAGTTCCAACTTCTCAAGGCTTATTTGTGACCGTATGATGTTCCCAAAATGTCTACATATCCATTTGGCTGTGCCATATAGTCCCATGCAAGAAAATGGTATTGGCATCCAACTGGTATAGGTTTCTATAGGGTAATTCATCGTGAGTTTTGATTTATAATGTAAAATAAAACACATTAATTTGAGAGCGAACTTAAAATTTTTATTACCAGTTAAAAGAACAACTTATGGCAATTACTATTTGAAAATGATATCATGTAAATGTTAACATCGATTACGTCTAAGGTAGTCCATCCGGAAGGTCCATTTTGGGGCGGCTCGTTTGAGCATAGCGACTGGTATCTCGCGGATAACACGAGTTATGTTGGCTTACATATTCGCAGAGGAAATAGTCCAACGGTGTGATATCGCACGATCTAGGTGGCCAATTTTCCGTAGCAAAACGTGAAGTAAAGTGCTCACCAAAATGATTTCTCAACAAGTCCATTTTTTTACGCTCTCTATGGCTCGTAGTGCCGTCTTATTGAGCCCAGAGCTCACCAAGACCATGTGCTTGAATTGTAGGAAGCCCATAGTCCGTTAACATGGCGCGATAACGGTTATCATTGACGGCAACATTCTGATTTGCCTCATTTTTGAAGAAATATGGACCAATGATTCCACCAGCTCATAAACCACACCATACCGTTGTTTTTAATGGATGAAATGGTAGCTCTTGGTACTCTTCGGGTTGCTCATCAGCCCAAATATGGCAATTTTGTTTATTAACGTATCCATTGACCCAGAAATAGGCTTCATCACTGAATAAAATATCACGACAAAGCATTGTCGTGATCATCATTGAGTTTTTCCAGAGCCAATGCACCGAAAATATGACGCAAATTCAAGTCGCCTGGGTTCAATCTTGCACAAGTTGAATTTTGTACGCTTCAAGGCCAAGATTCTTACGTAAAATACTCCAAGTTGTCGAAAGACGACGAATCGATTCGTCACGGTTTTCGCGTACACTCTCAGCTCCAGCTGCTATAGTCTCTTCACTACGTGATGGATGTAGTCTAACCGGTTGAGTATCATCCAGTAATGTAAACTGGGACTCAAATTATATTGGCAATAGTAGCTTCAGTAGGTCGATTATGCGCACAGTAAGTTCCTCGAATCGCACGAAAAACATTTCTCACAGGACGCTGATTTTCCTAATACAGCTGAGCAATATGGAAACGCTGCTGTGGTATGAGTCTTTCCATAATGAATTGCCAAGCCATATTAAACAAAAATGACGAAGCAGTTTAATAGGCGTCACTAGTGATCTGTCAAAAAAAGCCTATTGAAAATCAAACCTCACGATGAATGACCCTATACATGCAGCTATAGCAATAATTGTGCTTATAGACGTGAATTTTGCAACGGGCCTAAACGTTTCGTTGAAATCAATGTTGATTGTAGTCTTTAATAACTAACTTTACTTTATACCCCTGAACATTATTTTGTGCATAAAGTTTCACTTTATATACCCATTTGCATGCTATTACCGTGTTGCCCTTTGGATACTTCACCAAATTCCATGTCTTGTTCAAAGGATAAGCTTCCATTTCTTCGTCCATAGCAATTTTCCACTTATCCGAATCTTCTCAAAGCTTCGGTGTAAGTCAATGGCACTATCCATTGTGCTGACATTGTCTGTTTACATCAGACTTTAACTTTGTTAGTGCCGATGTCTTAAAATTGTCTTTTGCCTTTACGAATGAAAGTGATGCAATGCTGTGTGTCTATAAGTTACATTCATCTTCTAAAGGAGTTCTCATTGGTGAACTAAGCGATGCTTTAAGTGTTTGCAAAGAGAAAAACCTTATAGTTATTGGTGATATCAATATTCATATTTGAAATCAATCTGATAAAGATTCTGAAAATTATATGTTTCTTATGGCGTCATATGGTCTAGAGAATCTTATTAATGAACCTACTCGTATAACCGAAGCAACTATAACTTGCATTGATCATATATTTCTGCGTTTGGGGAAGAATAATAGTAATGAATTCAATGGTATTGTTTATGATGTAAGATTAACAGACCATTGCATGATTGCACTCACAGCGTGCTGTAACTCCAATGCATTTAACTGTAGAACCACATTTGAAAAAAAAGAGATATTGCACAGATTTCAATCTTCTAAATAAGTGTTTAAAATACGAATTTTGAGAGCCAGTTTATCGTGAACCTAGTCCTTCAATTGCATTCGATCTTTTTCTTAAAACTTTGCAAAAGCACATATCAAATTGTACTACCCTTTCCCCTCACGTATCGAACAAAAATAAATTTTTAAAACCAAAAAAACAATTTTGCAAATAAAATAAGAAGTCACCCACAAAATATAAAACTAAAAAAATATCATAATCTGTGCAAATCCGTACACAAGAACATTGAAGAAACGCGCGACACTTTTTATTCTGAATCGTTTGAACGAGCGAGGGGTAACGTAAGGGAAAAATGGAAAGTAGTCGACAGCATTTCAGGGAAAAGCAGGCAACCATAAGTATAAGCAGCTTGGACATAGATGGTATTAATTACACCGATTCAGGTAGCATTTCAAACAAGCTCAACGATCTCAGATCTCAGAAACCGCAAACCTTCTGTTGAAAATTTCTTAGACTGCAGCTGCTTGAAAAGAACAACAGAAGACATAAAACCTAACAAGTTTGTTTTCCAACCATTTTCCTCAAATGAAATATGTAAGGCAACATTCTCCTTAAAAAACAAAAACTCGTGCACTAGCGATGGCATATCAAGTGTATTGTTAAAGGAGTAGACGTTTTGAGTTACTTGTGTAACCTAAGTGGTTGTTTTCCTCAGCACCTAAAAGCCGCTGAAGTTATACCACTTTTTAAAAAAGGCAACAACAAAAAAACAAAAAATATCAAATTATAGACCCATTCTCCTCCTTTCAACAATTTCCAAGATCTTTGAAAAACTTATAAAATCGTGAATATTGTCTTTCTTAGACAGAAATGAGTTTTTTAGTTGTTGTCAATTCGGATTTAGAAGTCGAATGTCAACGGAAGATGAAATCCTAAGAGTATGTGGCCAGTTATATGAAAGTGTTCACTGCAAACAAACTACCATGGCTCTTTTTGTTGACATTACAAAAGCGTTTGACCTGGTTGACGACGACGTTCTGCTGAAGGAATTATACAATGCCGGTCTTAGAGGAGTTATCCACAAATGGTTTTGTTCGTATCTCAAGAGTAGAAATCAAAAGGTTAATGTAAATGGGTGTTTAAGTGATTCGCGTACCTTAAGAAATGGCATTCCACAGGGTTTAGTTCTTGGTCCTGTCCTTTTTTTAATCTACATTAACTCTCTGTTTGCTCTCAATCTTAAAGGTGTATCAACAGCGTTTGCAGATGACATAGCCCCAACTTATCAGTTTGATACAATATTCGAATTTATTGCGAAAATTTCAGAAGATCTTGAAACATTGAGACTTTGGTTTTCAGAACAGAAGTTGATTATTAGCGAAAAAACAAAACTAATGTACCAAACAATGATTTCGTAAATTTTAATCTTTGTTTACATGCACCCAATTGCAAAAAAAATTTGTTTGCCTGTACATAGTTGTGGAAAGAGTACTTTTTTTTTGTAGCTCCCCCTGTTCATTAGTATTAATTGACCGAAACTTGAACTGGAAAGATCATATTCATACCATTAAAAGGTATATAGTCCTTGTAACCCCCAAAATGTACCTTATCAAGCAACACTGCTCTGCAAAAGTGTTAAAGTCAATTTATTATGGCCTTGCCCACTCCAAATTGCAATATGGTATATTACAAGTTGGGGTGGCTCTTATAATAACTCTTTTAGGCCATTGTTGATAGCTCAGAAACATGTAATTAGAATTATTAGTAAAAAAAAAATCGTCTAACTCCGAGCTGGTCATTATTTATAAATCTGCGAATTTTACCAATGAGACATCTTTACGTTTTTAAAGTACTAAAAGATTTTTTTAAGCAAAGCGGAAATCTTCCCAGTAGAACAAATCAATTTTATAGTCTTCGTACAAATAACATGCAACTGGTAAATGTTCCATTTGCCTGCACAACCCACTTTTCGCGCTTCTACACTGTTACAGCCCCTTCAATGGTTAACAACTTACCTTTTCCAATTAGGTCAACCTTACGATTTAATTCACTCCTAAAACGCGTAAAAGACTGGTTATTTACACTCAACTACGACTTCCCTGAATCATTACTTCGTTAATCTGCTAACTTAAACATCAGCACAAGTCGTTCCTGTATTTTTTGTGTCAGCTTCTTCATTTTTATTTTCGAATTTATATTTGAATTTACATTTAATAAATTTTGAATTTATGTATTATATTATTTGAAAAATTCCTTAAATTTTGAATTTCAATTAATCGATGCTCCTCACATCAATTATTGTATCTTTATATTGTTATTAATCCGGTATCTTTCCAAACTAACTTTAAGTTACGGATTGATAACTATTATTTTCCGTTTTATTTTAAACTATAGCTTTAACTTTGTAATAATCTTAAGTTGGTTATAAATGAAAATAATAAACTTGTAACATAGAAACAAACATAGCGTCTCAGCTATAAACGCATGCCCTTTAAAAATAGCAAAAATCGAGGATATTCTGATCTTTACTTTCTTTTGATGTCATTCCTTCTTGGTCGTTTTCTGTTAAAAGCCTTCCAACCGTCTCTACTGGGTGAGAAAACCTACGTTCCCGTTCTTCCGCCAAACTATATTGATCGTCTTCACTTTCCGCTATGTTTCATTTAAATATTTTTCAATAAAAGATGGAACTTTGCTTTTTTTTTTTTAACAAAATAGCTCGTATAGTCATCTTTAAGTAATAAAAAAAATACCTGGAACCTCCTAATGACTTGCAATGGGCCCAAAGGTCTGTATGCATGAGGATACCAGCTTCTGTTGCGTAGGACTGACTTTCGCCGAATGGAGAACGATGCATCTTATCTATAGCACACGCATGGCAAACTGAGCACCTTTTTTACTTGTTCAATGCACATGCGATCTAGTCTGTTATGCTACCACACTTCAAGAGATTCACTCCACGCCACGGAACTTTTATTATCTATTCTAAGTAGCATTTTATACAGGCGTCTATAATTTTTGAGGCGCGGGTCAGCCCCGGACAGATTTATTTAGGCTTATTGCAAGCATATTCTCAAAACGAACAATTTCACTTAAAACTAAAGAGCGGGAGCGGTCAAAGAAAGTTAGGACATGAGGCATAGGTGGAAATAGGAATATCCTTGAGGGAGAGTTTGCTAAGGTGGTAGTCGAAGAGAGCCAGAATATCGTTAATTTCACGAAGCATTCTAAACAGTGGCACCAGATGTCCGTGATACGTTCTGTGAAGGCTCAGGGTTGGCGTTAAAAGAAATTAGTTGAAGTAAAGAATGATAAACAATGCTTCTAACTAAAATTTGGTGAATAAAAATGGTATGGGCAACTTTCCGGCGTATAGAAAGGGGCTGTAAATTTATAGGCTTCAACCAATCAGTGTGTGATAGCAAGTTTTAACTATCATTCCAGGGAAAACCACGTAAAGCAAATCGTAAAAACCTGCGTTGAACAGTTTCTATTCGGAGGTTGTGAATTCTGGAGTAGGGCGAACAAACTTGGCTTGCATATTCAAGAAGAGGCCTAACGAAGGTTGTGTAAAGGGATTTGGTAACATAAGAATTGGAAAACTCCGCTTGATGAAACCAAGGGCAGAGTTGGCTTTTTTTAATTTATTATCAATGCGAGCTCCTTATCACACATATCACCTAAATCACGCAACTCATTCACTAAGGGAACAGGCAGATTAAAGATTAGGTAGCAGCGAGGTAAAGTAGGAGGGCGCTTACGGGTATAAGTTATAGACTGACACTAATTGACATTAAGCTCAAGGAAATTCTTCTGACACCAAGTACAAAATCTGTCTAAATCTTCATATTTCATATCATCTGCGTAAACAGATATTTATGAATTTTTTTAATGATGCAATCAACATCATTAATGGTCAGAATAAACAATAAGGGACCAAGGTGGCTGCCTTGAGGGACACCAGAAGAGAGTCAGAAACCATTTACCTAAATAGAATTTCGTTCATTTAAACAGCATTGGACCCATTTTATAGAGCTTATTGGGAAATCAAGAGCCTTTAAAGTTAGAAGGATTTTATCATGAGAAATTATATTAAAGGCTTTTCTGAAATCGGCGGCAATCATGTCAACCTCATTTCCAGATTCTACCTTTGACAAATCCGTGCTGGTTTTGGAAAACAATAGATTTACAATGGAAAAGCATTATGTCATGAATAATGCTCTCAAAAAGCTTAGCTATGCAGGATAGCTTAGCAATTGGTTTGGAAATATCATCTTTTTGACCTTTTCTTGTATAGGAGAATATTTAAAGACCTTTTTTGGGTTGAGGGAAATAATCCCTGAAAGAGGATTAAGTAAGCTGAAAGAGATCTGTAAGAGGTTGGAATAGGTGCTTTCCACATTTCTTCAAAAAATATAGGAGGAATATCATCAGGGCCAGCAGAATAATCATCTTTGAGGTTTATTATTTTATCTTTCTTCCACTAAAGTTATAGACACAAATTCCAAAGTTGTTTGTGGACAGATATTTACAAAGGAAAAGCAAGAGTGGTTTGGCTGGCTTAGGAAAACTTGCGAAAAGATTTGCAATAATTTGGGGATTGCTCGAAGACTTATCAAGGAAATTCAGAGATGATGAATAATTATTCGATTTACTTTTAGTTTTGGTGGACTGAAAGAATCATTTAGGGTCGGGAATGAATGTGTGGTCCGTTCGGTTAAAATAGTTGTCATAGAGAGTTTGGAAAAGCACAGAAATTTATTTGGGCAGACTGATAGTAGAAGAAATAGGCGGCGGAACGCAATTTTAAGCGTGGTAAAGATGAGGAATTTGTTTTGGATAAAAAAGGAACTGATGGGGAAAGACATTTGAAAATGTTAGTATAAAAGGATGCGAGAGCATTGTTAATCGTAAGATTAGAATTATCGTAGAGGAAGTTAAAATTGGCCATACTGAGCAGGTTGTTTAGTTTGGCGTAGTTAGCCCTATGAAAATTAAAAGACAACGAGATTAAGACCATTGTCATACGACAATGTAAATGAAAGGAGAGCATGGTTACTATCCAATTTAGAGAGAAGATGTCTAATTTCTATAACGACGCAGTTATCTGTATCAGTGGCAAAGACTAGGTCGAGTTGTCTACCAATGTTGTTGGTGACCCCACTTAATTGATATAGACCAGAGTCAGTAAGACAGTGGATGCCTATTGCGATTGCTTGGTCATCTTTTAAAATCTCGCACTCTCGCACTAAGTTGGCACTTAGCCAATTTTTAACCAAATTTTTTTTAAATGAATGCTTCGAGATTAATTACTCCTCTGCCGTGTGCACTTATTTGTGTTCATTTTCCACTGTTATCATCACTGATATCTCCAATTCCTCAAATGAACTAAACCATTCTCTACGAAAACACATATGTTCACTCGTTTTCGAATCTAATACCCAGTCATCGACGGTCACAACATCTCCCCGATATTAATTGTCTTACAAATTAATGCGTCACAATTCTTTGCATTACCGTTGTATTGCTACTCTTTGGACAATTCTTCTTCCAATGAACGTACTGCTTGCATAAAAAAAATATTTACCTCTCCGTCTCTGAGGGTTCTGATTCTGATTCCTTTTCTCGTTTTTCATGTACAATGCTGTATCGAAACTTGTATCTTGGACATTGTCTGCTGTTTAATGTCAGTCGATTCGCATGCGCTTAAAAAAAATGTACAAATTTTTTAGGTAACGTCATCAAAACTATTCGAACTAAGATCGAATCAGAAACCAATTCGCTGGCTTCCTTCAGCTGTTGACTAAAGCTTTCTAACTTGCTTCTATCAGTTGTTATGTGGAGTTGCTGCTGGAGCATCTTTATGCTAGTATTCGATTTAAGATCATAGGAGTAGCTTAAACCACAATTGATTTGAAGATGTGCAGTGCATTATACGAGTATGAACTAAAACACATTTTTCTTTTGTCATCGCAATTATTTTTTGAGCTTTTCTATCTTTTTGCTACCGAACCTTTAGCTCTATTTTAGTACTTGCTTTTGTTTTATCAACAACTGGCATGGTTTCTTCTCCAGTTACAACTTCGAACAGATTGCTGGCATTAAGTAGAATACGTAGTTGAAATTTTCATGTGCACCACTGCTCCACACGCTGCAATTTGTCAATTTTTGTTGTATCGTTGTACATATTGGGCAAATAAAAGAAAACAAAAAAACATTTCTAGTAATTGATTGTTTGCAATTCAATGATTAAATCGAATTAAATTTCTTACGAAAGTTGCCGTCTCCTTCAAATACGGTCTGAAACACTATTTATATTTCCCGCAAAGCAACGAATTCCCCGCAATTTTAATTTTATATTAGTTAACAAAAGTCGACAAATTATAATGGGTCTATTTAATTTATTATTAATTCATGCGGTTTGCTAAGAGATGGCGTAACTTGTATTATTCCATGTCATTCATTTGAAGCGAAAAAGTGTTTTTGCGGGGAGTTCTTCTTCATTACTTTAATATGAAGAAAACTGCTGCCGAATATCATCGTATTTTGGTGGAAGCTTATGGTGAACTTGCGAAAAGTGGTTTGCACGATTTAAAAGTGGTGATTTTGGCTTGAAAGACGATGAACGCCATGGGCAGCCAAAAAAGTTTGAAGATGAAGAACTGGAAGCATTATTCTATGAAGATTGTTGCCAAACACAAGAAGAGCTCGCAAAATCTTTGTGTGTCTCTCAAGCAGCCATTTCAAAACGTTTAACAGCAGCTCAATGTATTCAAAAGCAAAGAAATTGGGTTCCACATGAACTGAAGCCGAGAGACGTCGAAAGGCGGTTTTGCTTGTCCGAAATGCTGCTGGAACGCCACAAAAGGAAGTCATTTTTGCATCGGATTATTACTGGTGATGAAAAATGGATCCATTACGACAATCTCAAGCGCAAAAAATCATATGTAAAACCCGGCCAATCAGCCAAATCAACGGCAAAGCCGAATATCCATGGCGCGAAGGTAATGCTCTTTATTTGGTGGTATCAGATGGGTGTGCTGTATTATGAGCTGCTAAAACAGGGTGAAACCATCAATGGACAACACAATTAATCCATTTGAACAGAGCCGTAGCTGAAAAACGCCCGGAATATGCGACCAGACACGAAGTAATAATTTTCCATCATGACAACGCTCGGCCCCTCGTTGCTATTCCGGTTAAGAACTATTTGGAAAACAATGGATGGGAAGTCTTACCCCACCCGCCTTATAGCCCAGACCTTTTCCCTTCTGACTACCATTTGTTCCGGTCGATGCAGAACGCCCTCACTGAAATACGGTCCACATCAGAGTAGAATATCAAAAATTGGCTTGATTCATTTTTGGCTGCCAAGCCGGGGCAGTTCTTTTGGGATGGGATCCACAAATTGCCAGAAAGATGGAAAAAAGTCATAGCTTCAGATAGGCAATACTTTGAATAATACTATTGTACATGTTTTTCTTAAATAAACGTTCAAATTTTGAAAAAAAAACCGCACGTGGAACTCTTAACTAAAGTTTTTTTTTTTTGTTAAAGTTAAAATTTAAAGAATTTATTGTACAAAGTATTCAGGTTTAAAGATTATTATCACACTAAGTGTATTAAGTACTAATAAATGTATTCAGAGGATGTTAAAGTTAATTAATTTTAATAATGTATATTCAACAGAAATATTTTAAGTATCTCCCAAATTTGGTTTATTCAGATGGTGGAGTATAACCATCTATTGTTTTCATGTCCTTTCGCTAATTAACAAAAACAAAATTTCACGTTAATTCCGAGGAAGCCCCCCTACCCCTGCCCCAAATAAATACCGAAAGACAGAATTTTAATTAATTCTCGTATTTCTGTGTTTCTGATAATTTTTCGACATCGATTTAGGGTTTGGCCAATGACCTCTGGTGTTTTTCCGTTGAATTTATTAGGAAAAACTAATTTTCTCTATTAAGGGGGTAGGTGAAGTTTACCTAGAGGAGGTTTTACTAATAATGTAGAGTGCTGTTTTGTTTTTTTGTAGGTGTTTAACAGTTCAGGAAGAAATTTTTTAGACAGAAAAACAGATGCCATTATCTTAAGTACCACCTTGATCAAAAAATGTGGAGCTCCCATTGTTCCGACTTGAGTTCTGTTTTTTTTTTTTTTTTGGTAAGTTGGTACATCTGTTGTTGACATTACCTCTAAATCTTAGCATCATTTGCAAAAGTTACGTAGCCAAGAGTACATCTATCTATGTGTGTGTTGGCGATTTTTTACAATGTTAGAAATGGATTTAAATTTGCAACAATGAACTTGCATTAAGTTTTGCGTAAAAAATGTATTTAATGGTGCGCGAACGTTGGAAATATTGGAAAAGTGTTTCGGCAACGATTCTCTAAAAAAAACAGTCATTTACCAGTGACACGAGCGGTTCAAAAGTGGTCGTGGGTCAATCGTAGATGATGAACCCGGTGGCAGATCATCGACATCGAAAGCCGACGAAAAATTGATGAAGTAAAAGAATTGTTGGTCTACAACCGCAAATTTACCATCAGAGAGATAGTGGAGGATTTGAACATTGCCCATAGATCCGTCCAAAACATTTTGGTTAATGATTTGGGTTTCCGTCGTGTAGCAACAAAATTGGTGCAAAAAAGAGACCGTTTTGACGTCGCAAAAAAGATGATTTGCGAGGCTGAATCCGATACCACTGGAGACGAGACGTGGGTTTATGAGTACGTCACGCAATCCAAATATCAGGCAAGTGAATTTCGTTCACCAAATGAGCGGAGACAAAAAAAAAAAAAACACGTCGTTTTCAGTCAAAAAAGGAATCAATGCTCACGGTTTAGTGCATCATGATTTTTTGCCAGAAGGCCAGACAGTAAACAAAGAGTATAATTTGGGCGTTATAAGATGTTTGTGAGAGGAAATTCGTCGAAAGAGACCAGAAGAAAGAAAACTGTGGGAAGAAAACTCGTGGATTTTGCACTATGATAACGCACCGTAGCACAGTGCTATCATTATTCGTAATTTTTTAACAAAAAATGCAACAAATACCATCCAACAGCCACCGAATTCACCTGATTTGGCTCCCTGTGACTTCTTTCTGTTCAATCGAGTTAAAAAACCACTACGGGGAACGCACTGATGAACACACCGAAAACCGAATATAAAAAATATTTCGAGGATTAAATTAAGCGCTGGCATGTTACAGTCGATGGGGATTACTTTGAAGGGGACAATGTAGATTTAGATGAATAAACTTGTATTTTTAATTTTCTGAATAAATTCGGGGATCTTTGATCAAGTTGGTATTGTTGGAAAACAAATTGATTTTAAAGGTTCGAAACTCCTAGACTCAGAGTTAGTTAAATTTTCTGTATTTGACTTTTTGTATTGAATGGTAAAATTAAAACTCAGAGTTGTTTGGGAATATCATTATGGTCTTCCTTTTAATACACTAAGATACTATATGACCGTCGCGACAGCGGAGAGTTTTGAAATTATGTGTGGCCTGGTTTTTTTTATTGACGAGATGATGCCTCTGTAGACGAAGACCTCAACCTTAATGTCTGATAGGGCCCCGGCCCAATTATCAAGGCTTCGCCCATCAATGACGTTGTCTAATAAAAAGCGGGGGCAGAGGAAATGTGCTGGTCTTATTGTAAAGATTTTCGGTACTTAACGCCTCCGAATGCTATTACAAACGGCTTGTCAGAGGTTCTGTTGGGCGGCAAGACCACTGGTAGTCCCTACCAGGACTTAAAACACGGTACCATGCGAATCAGGAGCACCCCGGATTTCGGTCCGGGCCTGACTTGTTGAGGTAGGCCCCCTTGTGGGAGCATCATGGCGGCTGTAATTTAAACCCAAAGTCGCGGTATAGTTGCAAGATACTGGGTGCTGTGACCCTAAGAACAGTAAGAGGTTATAGGTCTGCTTCGACCTTGACTAAAAGTGGAACTCTTTGCCTCCAACACGATTTCCGCTTTGGTATCAAAAAATTGACGGCGAACGATGGCAAGGCGTATCCTTGCCTGGTGACATCTGTTAGTTAGACATTCAGCGCCTACTAGTGACGTCCTTTGGGAGTTTTATCGGAAACTGCGAAGTCTGAGAGAGTGTTTTATAACATGTCAAGTTTTGGGTAGTCTCTGGTCGAGCGAGCCGAAACCATAAAAAACAATAAGCTCCTAAAGACGCAGACTCCCCAAAAATGGATGGATACTTTGTTCATGACAATTTGCTAAAGACCTTGGGCAAATGAAGAACCAACGTGCATTGTCACGTCTCTTTATTTTTTCCCTAATTTTCATGCACCCATACTGTGGCAAGCATTTTAAAGGTACTCCCTTGAGTTTGCGTAAATAATAATAATAAAATAGATATCCTAGACGACAAGGACTTGAGAGCGAATTCATGCGCTACAAATTGGACAATCTTGCCGTAAAGGCGATAAGGTGGTGGGATCACAACATCTAGCACTTCGAAGCTAGTGACAGCTATTACCTTTGCTTTGCAAAACCGCAGAACACCAAATCCGACAATCGAGTAACACTTGGTAGCCTCATTTCCAATTTGTCACCCAATCATAAGATATTGCCTTCTAGGCTTAAGTGCAGAGTAAGGAGCATTACCATCATCCAGTGACGAGATTAATGATTCTTTCAGTCAACTAGGTGTCGCCACCAATGAAGTGCCCAACAGGGACATCCTGATCTTGATGGGCGATTTCAATGCAAAGGTAGAAAACAACAACACAAGGCTTACGCATGCGATGGGATTACGCGGCCTGGAAAACATCAGAAATGACAATGACGAAAGGTTTTTTGAATTTTGCAATCAACTTGTCATTAAAGACACAGTGCTTAGACATCAATCATATAGCGTTCAGCAGGCGCTTTTCGAAGACGTCCGAATTCAACTTGCAGTAGACATCGGTATGGATATGGACCAACTTCTCATAATATCGCGTCAATAATCTCAGCTGCTAGTGCTGCTGCAAATTTGAATTTGATAAAAATGAATAAGTCTTACAAAAGCTTCCATACACCTTTATACTTCATCCGTCAGCAAACATCCCTTTAATTCTGTGAGAAACCCAGGTACAATACGGTGTAATACGTACAGGCTCCAGGTTCCCTAAGTGCGTCAATTAAAACGGAGCTGCCTTGTCTTAGAGGCTCAAATAATCAACAGCCTCACTCCTACAAGCACAAAAATTCCGTTAAAAATGTTTTTCATCCTCTACATCGTCGGTAGAAGACACAGAAGACAAAGGATGCACAGATACCTCTGCATAGATCAAACAGCGTACAGTTTTCAAATCTGAGAGGTTTTTCGTCTCAGCGATTCTTTGAGGAATTAAAAAAAACACCAGCGCTCTCCTGTAAAATCTGTAACGGATCTAGCAGTGACCCGAGCTTAGTAATAAGTTTAACATCGCATAAATCTCATGAAGGAACGTGCAGCGTAGTAGCTCACCAGAGTAGAATTAGAAGAAGAAGAAGGCATAGACAGGCTCCAGGCTCTAAGCATTTCGATCTCCAACACTCTCAAACACGCAATGTTCAAATCACTGTTCCCGGATAATAAGTGCAGAAGGTAATCAACTTCCGTTACCTTCAAAATATGGGCTCGGAAAATTTAGGCGTACACCTGGAAATGGGCAGCAGGGTAAATAAAGCAAAGCTGAGACAACTTCGATCCAACGTTCGATTAGAATCCGGGCTTCAATAGGAGTGTAGTACATGGAAAGTGACTATTACTGTCAAAAAGAAGTTACAAACCTTCATTAATACTTATAGATGTCAACGCAACATCTTTTATCGAAAGATCAACTTTATGCGATCATAGATATCCAAATATGAAGCAGGAAATCGCAGTGGATTAGTTATACCCTACGGAACGAAGACAGTTACATTGCAAAAGATGCCATGCAATTTACCCAATCAGTAAGCTTGGAGAAGAAGAGTTGAGGAGGCATCACGAACACTGAGGTTAAGCTGGACAGAACTTAGAACTGGTCACTAGGACATAAAAACTCAACTCGACGCCGAATACCTACAAAGCACGCCAGGATAAGAAAGGAGGACGTCTTTAGTAGAACAGTTGGTAAGGATAGCCTAGACGACACCATATGTGGCAATGTACATCTCTGTATACACAAGAAGACATCCCGGTCTCCGAATCATGACTAGCTAAAACAAATTGATCACATTGCGATCGACGTAAAGCATGTATCCAGTCTTTTGGACGTCTTAACGCTCCGTTGCATCCAAAGAACGAATGCAGATTTCCCAAGCACCACAAAAAAAAAAAAAAAAAAAAAAAAAAAAAAAATTACTGTAACGAAGATCTCTCAACAACTGCTATGTCTTCAGCATCATGTGCAGAAGACAGGTGGCAATGCTGCTAACATGCCATCAGTGATGCTCAAGCTTCACCCGAAGATCGCCAAAACATTCCTGGCTTAATGGTGAATGCCGACAACTCATACAGATAAAGAAATAGCGTACAACGCGATGCAATGAAGGATGAGAGCAGCTCATGAGCAGAAGAAACGGGAAGAACATAGAGCTACTACAGAAGAAAACGTACGGGAATTTTACTAGTAAGTACAAAAAACGTATTAAGACAGAAATCCAAAGGGATGAAGCAGGAAATCTTGAATTAGAGTCACAATGCTGATAAAAATTAAAAAAAAAAAACTTTTTCTCCATCAGTATAACGGCGAAAAATGCCAACATTCCGCCGTCCTCCTTTGACGATGATCGCCAAAATTTATAATCATCTGACCAAATTGGCCACTATAAATGCGGTTTCAGACCCGGAAATTTCACAATCGACCAAATCTTCAAAATCCAGCAGATCCTGGAAATATCTCAAGAATTCGATTTTAAAGCCGCATATGTCAGCATTTATAGAGACGAGCCTGGTTTTGGCGTTCTTGCCAAGCTTATCAGTAGGTGCAGAATGACGATGGAGAGCGTTAACTTCTCCGTCAAGTTCCACTTAACTGAGACTTTTTATGTCAAAAAAGATTGTAAACAAGGTGACGTGCTGACATGTGACTTCTTTTGTCTTTGTTTTGAAAGCGAACATTGTAGGTGGAGGCCGATGATGTCGACATAACTGATGTTGACATAACTGAATTCTGCGAGTACTTATCACTGCGTTCGCTACTATTTAAATGAAAGCTGCTAAAATAGGTTCAGCGGGAAATGAGAGCCAAACCAAGTTTAGGGTTTTCTAATAACGACTTGACAACTTTTTTTTTAAATAAAAGGCAAACCATTTGAGATATTTCAAAAATTTTATTATTGGCTTGAAGTACAATCAAAACATTTATAAATGGAACTCGACTTTGTTCATATGGCCACCGCGGTCACGTTTGCAGCGGTCGATTCGTTGGACCCAATTTTCAACGACTCGGCCACATATTTCAGCCGAAACGGCCGCTATTTCGCTTTCAATTTTAGCTCTGAGCTCTTCCAACGTCGTCGGCGTGTTGGCATAAACGAATGACTTAACGTAGCCCCATAGAAAATAGTCAAGCGGCGTTCAATCGCACGAACGAGGCGGCCAATCGACTGGCTCATGTCTTCAGATAACACGCTCACCATATTTACTCTTCAATAAATTGATTGTAGCGTCTGCTGTGTGGCTTGTGGTACCATCTTGTTGAAACCACATGTCGTCCAAGTCCATATCTTCCAATTCGGGCCGAAAATAATCGTCGATCATGGCGCGATAACGTTGGCCATTCACAGTAACGTGACGACCGTTATCATCGACGAAAAAATATGGCCCAATAAAGCCGCCGGCATGCAAACCGCACCAAACAGTTATTTTTTGTGGACGTGAAGTGAAGTGGTGATTTATGAAGCACATGTGGGTTTTCACCCGACCAATAACACATATTTTGCTTATTGACGAACCAGAGCTTCGTCACTGAAGATGATTTTGCGATGAAATTCATCATCTTGGCGTATCATCCCCAGAACGTAGCTCATTAGTGTACTTTACCAAGATGAAAATGACATTTGACAATTGACAGTGACAGTTTGATGATTAGTGAAAGAGTGCGTTCACAAATTAATTTCAAAGTTGTCAAGTCCCTATTGGAAAACCTTATATATGTTGTCAACAAGAAGGGACATACAACATATAGGAATTGGACAGCTATAACTTTGCGGTAGTAAGTACTCTCCCTACTTTAGCTATAACTTTTCCCAATTTTTGTTTTTTAGCTTAGCAGGTAATTGAGTAGTAAGGCCTTATCCCGAAAAACTAAGGAGACTCTAAATAAGTCCTATTTTATGGTGCAGAACCATGGACTTTATTGAAGGCAGAAGAAAATATCCTCAGTCTTTTCGAGAAAAAAATCCTTCGGAAAATATTCGGTACCATTTGCATTGACGGGTTTGGGAGGAGAAGATTCAACGGCAAACAATACGAACTGTATTGGGCATCAGTCGCCTGAGATGGCTAGAATACGTGAATCGAATGGACACCAAAACTTCGACAGGTAGAGTCTTCTACTGTAACCCGGAGGGACAAGCACGTACTAGAAGGAAGGACACACCTAAAGTAAGGCGTACAAGTACAATAGATGGGAATCTCAACCGGCCTGGAGTGTGCAACTTAAGTTAGTTAGCTAAAGACCGGGCTAAACGGAAAGACTTGTTAGTTGAGGCCCAGGTTCACCCCGAACTGTACCGCCACCTAAATGAGTAAGTAAAACAATGAAGAAGGAGATAATGGAATATTTTTTCACGTGTTGATTTCATCGATTTTTGAAAACATAAGAAACGTCCATATAACATTTATTTTCTACCTCTCACTAACATTGACCCTTACAAATCTCAAAGAGTTGCCTTTTCAAAAATATTTTCATACGGATCTAATGATAAATGTTTTAGCAGCAACACTCAAACGAAAAAAGTCGAACATCACCTCCAATTGACAAACAAAACAGAAAAGATAAATCAAAACAAAAATCAAACAACATTCGGACGAAAGGCAAATATTCCAAGGAGAACTTCGGGTCACAAATAAACAATACAATGTGATTATCCTTTACTCTACTCTGAATCCTTACTTTTCATAAAATAAAAGTATCCCCAAACCTTTCCACGAAAACTTCAAATTTACTGCCCTCCAAAGCTCTTATTGCGCTCCTACCACAGGTAAGCCGTCCGTGTTCGTGTATTTTTTTTAGACATACTCGTACCGTATTCCGTTTCTACATTGTAAACAAACTGATAAACTTGCTGAATGTGGGCCTGGAAGAGGGTTTACTTTCATATCCTTTGGGGAATATGGGAACATGGCGATATCTGCGCTTTACCAGAAGGTAAACCAATAATTAAACCGAAAGATCTTATTCGGATACCAGAACATGTGTTCTCGTTTAATTTTTGGAAAAATGCGATGTAAGCTCGTTCCATTGTGGCACGGATCCTATAGCTACGAGCGGCAGGAAACGTGTTACTGCGAAAAATTCGTATCAATTCCACAAAGTTGTATGCCTTTATACATTATTTTTGATTTCTATTTGCATCTCCATAGCCATGCAAACATTGTCGAACTTTTTAGTTGCAGTGGCCTGCAATTTGAAAAACTTTTTGTAAGTCAATACCATTAATGGATACTTGTACATGCAAAGTTATTCATCAGATAAATTTCAGCTGCAATTTACGTGCAGCTTTTTTGTTGCTTCAGGGATACCATTGTGTGGGGCTGCATGAAAGTATTTCATTATTCGCCACATTGTTTTGGTTCTGAGATCGTACATTTGATATTTACTCGGAAATTGAAAAAATTTTATTATAGCTGATCCTAGAGGGCTGGCATCATATTCCTGATTAAAATGCATCGATGACCTGGAACTTTACGCCGAAATTCACCCTGCGCCAAAACCACAGACAAATTATTTCAAAAATAATCGTAATAATTATTTCGCGTTCTTTAGAGCGATTCATGTCTTTTTGAACTGTACATATATTGTATATGCTTATTGTTTATCACAAATGTCAAAGTAGAATTGACATTTGCCACCATTTGCAAAAATTATAGTATCTTCCGATAGGGTGATGACTTCTGCACCATTCAGTATATGTATAAATATTTTTGTTTTATATTATAATTTGTGCTGCTTACACACAGCGCGAGCGAAGAAAAACCAGGGAAAGAAAGGTAGGTACCGATGATTGTTGGTTTTAAATGTTTGAAGGTTATAACGACTAGGAAATTAAGAGCTAAAAAAGACATTCCATAAGCGAGTTGTACGACTTAGAAACAGATCACCATATTTCAAAGTACGTTCAAAAGTCGTCATGAGTGTTAGGGTATACTGATAAGCAATTACAGCGAGATGAGTGTTGTGGTTAAAAATTTGAAGGAGCGGAATGGAACTGGAGATTTTTATGGAATAGTGGTGTTGGAACAGAATGAGACACAAGACATTACTTTGGTGTTCAAGGGTGTCCATTGTCTGAGTGATATTGGTATCATCTATGAGCTTTATCACAAACTTTTGAAACTTATCTATCAGGTGCAGAAATGTTTTGGGCGCATCTGACCAGATGTGTGCATTGTACTTAAATTTTGGGCGGATAAATGCCTTATAGTTTGAGATCAGGTCAGAGAGGGCGAAATATTTCTTACATCGCTTGAGGATGTATTATTTTAACATATGAGTATCAGACTTGAAACCATTTATGACAACTTGATGCCAAACTCTGTCAAATGAAATATCAAGTGCAACAATCTTGCTTTTGCTAAATTGATGTACGCTTTGGTTTGACTTTTCTGTGAGATATGCCATCACATGACCAGTGGACATGTTGCTTCGAAGACCGTACTGCAGGTCATTAAGAAGTTATCCTTTGCGACATATTTCATGAACTGACGGTTTATCAGCGTTTCCATAATCTTGGAAAGAACGAATATAAATGCAATGGGTCTGTAGTAGGAAATAGAAAAAGATTCGTCGTTTTTAGGAAGGCAGTGGACAAATGCTTTTTTTCATCTGATCGGAAAGAGTCCTAAAGGGCAGGATTGATGAGAAAGCTAACACAGTGATTTTTCCAGTGAGGAAGAACATCTCTTGAGAAGAAGGGGAGATATACCAGCTGGATCAGTGGACTTGCGTATATAAGAATCTGTAGGTATACTTGATACTATACGAGTGCGAAAGTGGCTTTGTCCCATTGAAAACTCGACGCACTCAAGTGTAGGCAGAGACAAAGCACAATCTAGAAGTTTTGAGGCAGAATTTCTTATGTTTTTACTACCTTTGGGACATTCTAGTATTTTTTTCTCAATTTTTAGTCGCATTGAAATTTCACACGCTGAAGGACTACGAGTATGCTGCAGTTATTCTTAGTTAGTTTGAACTTTTTTCGGTTTTTCTCTGCCGGACTGGACTTGAAAGACCAAATAAACATTCTTATCCTGACAGCCTCTTTATAGCTCGAGTCATACCACGCCTTTTCTTTGGGTTCAATACTCTTCATCCGATGGGGAATTTCAGAGAGAATAATATCTGTGATCATATCATTATCGAGCAAACATTACGTCCATTTAAAATTCCCAAAGTAGCTGTTTGGATCGCTCCAATTGGTCTTCTCATATTGCCATACGATTCTTTTAGAAATCTTTTCTCAGCTGTGTGGTTGGTGGATGAAAAATCTTTTTCATAGAGGTACGAGCAATAGGTTGGTTCACCCTAGAGTTGTAGAGTTGGATGTAATGCCAGGGTTTACGGCGTCTTATTTCAGCGGGCCGGCTGAAGGCATAAGTTGCTGTAATCCCATCGGCGCTTATTATGTCGCAATTATGGATTAGGTTCTTTTGAGGTGCGAGAAAAAGGCTTGTTCTCCCCTAAGTCTATATCCTTAAGGAAGTCATAGACGCCCTACAGAAATAGCATTTCCATATTGATGTCCTTAGTGGCGGATTCCTTACTAGGGGGCAATTCCCCTAGGCCGCCTGTCATGGTTTCTTTGTTGTTCTTGTTTTTAAGCTTACGGTGTTCATGTTTTGGTCGTTCGAGTTCAGGACAAGGGATCTCGTTCTGTACAACCTATATACAGGGAAGGGGAATTTGATTTTAACTTAAGGTCCCTACATGTTCTGGCCAGCGACTGTGCTTTTCTCAGTCATGCAGGACTCGGCGCCCACCTTGCCTTGGAAGACCATCCCTTAGTTTTCGTGTCCTCTTCATCCACCTTACCGACATGGGAAGCTCTACTGTCAGGAGCTATTGATAGTCGCTTAGCCTCGTGCACCTAACTCCGGTTTAGCTCTTCTTTGCTGGGTATTACTTAAGCTCTTTCACCGCATTAAAGTGGATGATCAGGAAAGAGATTATCATCTAAGTTAAATTGTTCATTCCACCTGTCAGAGGAATGCTGATTATTATCGCCGTTTAGCAGTATGCTAAAAAGTTTTTTTTTTTTTTTTTGGTATTCTCAGCGCTAAGTATGAACCGATTTTCTTAGAAATGTTTCACCTGGCAGTCATTGTCCAAGTTCAGGATAGTCGTGCAAAATCTACAAAAGAATATAAGAGGTCGCGACTCCGTTTGGTTTAGTTTTAAAACAACGTACTGGCGGAATAGGTTACCAAGCAATGCTAAAGATAGCTCAATTGTAATTGCATCCCTCCTACTCATAATCAGTCACAGTATTTCTTCTCCTTAACCTCGTTAGAGATATCCGCATTCCTTGCCCTCGAAAATATAATAGTCTGAGTCAATGTTGTCGAAACATTCGGGCATTCAGACCACCTACTACACCGATCTATTCTACCGCACTTCTTGGATGGCGGTTAGAGCTGCCTTGTTGCGAAATATATAGGATATCCGCATGTTGTTCCACCGTTTTGTTAACAGATTTTATATTCCATTAGACATAAAAAATCACCTCTACACCTAGTTATAATGTCACTTTCAAGCCTTGATTTTGAATATACCAAAAGAGCCCTTGTAGGAGATCAACAGGCTTATTATGCTGGGTGCAGGAAACATAATTGACTCCAACTGGTAAATTTCAAATTGTCGAGACTATGCTGCCGCCATGAAACATTTACTCTATCTTCATTGGTTTTGAATTTGCGAGCCATTTTCTTTAGATTTCGTGATATACTCGTAACTTTCCAACTTGTTTTCAGGTATCGCTCACGACTAGCACGCTGACATTAACTTACTCGCAAGTTACAAAATTATTTTTCACAATTTTTGAGTGATAGCTCACACACTCATAAACCAATTGAAATCGTTGAATCTAGTGCGGAATGTAATCAAATGGAGACAAAGTTTGAAAATCCAGTCTTTCAAGATCAATACCACAATCTATCTGTAGTTTTTAAGTTACCTACGGCAACATGCACAGACACAAACTCTTCTGAACCAAGCCTTTGGTTCATATCTACTGAATTACAAAGCCAGTACTACTCGTAAAATAGCAAGCAGCATAAGATAGACAGTAGTAGTGTTCTAACTCAATGGAATGGAAGGAGTCTTTCAAGTGCAACAACTTTCAACAAAGAAACACACTGTCATTCAATTGTATAAATCTTATTTCGGAAACAGATGGCAACGTAGAGTCAATATGAATGCAAATCCAATTATTCTTGGAAAGGATCATCCAAAGGTTCTCTATATAAGATGCTTTAATTTGTTAACAAATACCTACTACTCTCTATCAAAGGACGTAAGCATACGAGATTCTCATAAATGTCCCAAAAATTAGATACCTTGGTTACAAGCTCCAGATAAATATGGTGTCACCCAAGAATGAAGAGCTTTGTACGAACTATTTTTTCCTCAATTTTCGTATTGAACTAGAACTATATTCAGAATTTTTTAGCAGCAAAATGGTCATATAAAAAGTCTAGTCACTAGATGGTGTTGGTGACCATTCAACTGGAAACATGTGTTTCAAAGGTGACATGTCAGGCTACATTTTTGGTGAAGACAGCTGTGTAATTCATTGCTCATGTTAAAAGTTATATTGATTTGAATATGAGTGAAATATCTGAGGAAAAACATTGCAAAAATATGCCGAAAAACTTGTGCAGTTTAAGGTGAGAATGCTTTGAGTGAACGCCGGACCCAGGAGTGGTTTGTTCGATTCCGGTCCGAAAATTTCGATGTAGGATGCACCTCGCCCTGGTCGGCCTTTCACTGAAAAAGCGGATAAAATTTTGCAACTGTTGGAGCAAAACCGGCACGAAAGTTGTCTGAAGATAGCGGAGGCACTAAACATCAACCGTATGACAGTTTGAAATCATCTACAACGAGCAGGCTACTCAAAGAAGCTCGATGTTTGGGTACCACATGAACTAATGTAAATAAATTTAATTGACCGAATAACCATCAGTGAAACGCTTCTGAAACGTAACGAAATGGAACCCTTTTTGAAACGATTCATTACGGTCTATGAAAAATGGATTAAATACGAGAATATCAAATGCAAGCGATCTCACGACTTCAAAGCCTGGATTGACGGTAAACAAGGTTATGTTGATTGTTTGGTGGGATTGGAAGGGAATTGTCTATTATGAGCTGCAAGAATGTGTCGAAATGGTCAATTTGATCCTCTACTGTGCACAACTCGACCGTTTGAATGAAGCTCTCAAAGAAGAGCGACCAGAATTGGTAAACGGAAAGGAAGTTGCCTTCTAACATTACAATGCTAGGCCGCACACATCTTTGATGATCCGGAACAAATTGACGGAGCTTGGTTGGGAAGTTTTGATGCATCCACCGTATAACCCAGACCTTGCGCCGTCTGATTACCATTTGTTTCGGTCTTTGCAAAATCCTCTTTATGGTAAAAAATTGGCTGGCCGAAGAGCTGCTGAAAATCACTTGGTCAAGTTTTTCGCTGATGATCCACAAAAGTTCTACACCGATGGAATTGTGAAGCTGCCCGGAAAATGGCAAAAGGTCAAAGATAATAATGGCCAATACGTACTTGATTGCAATTGAATTTGAATAAAGAAAATTTGTTTTCAAAAATATACCAAAAAACCGCGGAGACTTTATTATTTTCGAAGTTGTCTCACTTGCTTTCAGTTCAGTTTCTTAATTTCCTATATGCCAAAATGTTAAAGTACCTTTGCACTCCAAATATGCAGCAAAGGTGTTCTAAGGAAACGCTGTTTTTCAATGCGTTGGTATCCACACACCTAAAAGCCTTCTGGAAGTTGAAACAAACAGGAATAGGTACATTGTGTTTTCATTCGCTTTTGACGTTTAGAAAATAGATTCTGCCCACAACTGCAAGTATTCGTATGTTTGGATCCAGTTTTGAATCAGCAATTCATGTAAAGTTTTCACTGTAAACCACAAGGACAAATTCATCACGCACTGAATGTTTCGAATGCATACAAATCATGTTTCCATTTAACAGAGATCCGGTGGAACAATTTTCTCAATCGATTTCTATACAGTCTAGGCAAGCATTTATCTTTTCCCCAGGGTTTGCCCCTCATTCGCTTGCACCTTGTTGAACAAAGTTCCATTCCAATAGTTATTAAAACACTACCTGTGTTCCGCTAATGACGTATAAAGATAAAGGGTGACCCAAAATTTGAATTTTACGCCATTTGTGTGGTAAAGCTTGACGGTTGACTTAATGAAAAAACAAACCGTTTTCATTGTTGAGCAATATTTTAAAAATAATGAAGGTTTGACAGCAGCATTTCGTGATTTCTGTACAAAATACGGTCGGAATAGTAAAGAGATTAATTCAAAAATTGAGGAACTGGATCAATCAGTGATCTTAGACACTCTTGCCATCCTTCAACAAGTCGTTCGTAACGTTGAAGCAGTTCATGAGACTGTTGTTGTGAGTCTAGGAACATCAGTTTGTTAGCCGCCAAAATTGTCGAATTTGGGATTCAAAGTGATTGGGTGGGAATGGATGATTTAACTCCGCTGGACTTTCTTATTTGTGGTTTTTGTGGTCTAAGGCATATGCCAACAAGTCCACGACTACCCTAGCCTTAAAGAGTCAAACTGAGCACTATCATGGAAAATTTATACAAAAAAGTGCGTTTGTGCCAGCAAAGCCGTGAAGCCATTTACCCATCATGTAAAACCCAATACCGTATGCTTTATGAATCAATGAAAAAACTCTTCTTCTCAATAAACAAGCGTCTCAAACTAATTCGATCTTTAGGTAGCTGTGTCCAGTTTCCAATTCCAATGCTGAGTTGGTTGAGGTCCCCTTTCATTTGCTTGCGCCATCTGAGTTGCAGTTTTCTCAGTTATCCTACTGCGCTGTCCCTTGGGGGCGGATTCGAACATTTTTTGGACCGGAGTTGGTGTTCATCCGCTCTATATGACCCAGCTACCTCAATCGTTGGACCTTTAATTTTCTGGCTAAGTCGATATAACTGTTCTGCGAGACGTCAGTGTTAGGTGTCCTCTTTTGTTAACTGCATATACTTGGTCTTGCCTTCAATGTCCGTTAAACCCATCTTCGCTGCTTCAGTCTCAATAACACTGATAACACGCTGCTTTCTTTCGATTATGTCAATATCATCGGCATATGCGAGTAACTAGACGGACTTTTGAAAGATTGTACCTCTTATGTCGGCGCATGAGTTTTAGACTTAACTGGTAGGCATTTCTCTGTGAAGTTCATCTCTATAGATACCTTACTCGTAATACGCGAATTTTAAATCGATGAATAGGTGCTGTGTATCAATTTGGAGCTCATGGGTTTTTTCCAGTATCTGTAGTAGTAGTGAATATTTGGTCGATAGTGGACTTGTTTGACCTTAAACCACACTGGTATGGACCAATCAGATTATTGACGAACGGCGTCGATAGAAAAGTGGATCTTGTAGGCGATGTTAAAAAGACTGATGCCTCTCTAGTTAATGAAGTTTAGAAGGTCTCCTTTCTTGAGGAACGGACAAACAATGCTGAGGTTCTATTCATCGCAAGTACTTCCGTCCGACCATATTTTATAGACAAATTAGTGTATACTTTTTACCAAGTCATCGCGTGCCGATTTCAAGAGTTCGGCAGTCAGGTAGCCCGCTCCAGCAGATTTGTTGGCTACGGCATAGATATGGCTATCGTCCCTTCATCCAGGTCGGGTGATAGAATAAGTTGGGCTACATCATCAAGGTTTAAAATTTCATTATACCTTCAGTCTACAGAAATACTCTTTTAAAATCCTCAGCATCGACTGCGACACTACTCCTATGTTCTCTTGTTCATCTCTACAGACTTCGGTACAGAATTTGTATCCGGGGCATGTTTTTACCTTTTGGTAAAATTTCCGAATCTCATTCGTATTTCCTGGAACACGCCCTCTTCATTCACCTCCGTTTTCCACCTAAGAAACCGGTTTTCATCTCTCTTCTTGTGCTCGTACAGCTCGTGAGCAGCTCTATTCTATTCGACGCTTCTTTGTGCGCATTTTTCTTAGCTGCTTGCCAACACTTTTCGTCAAACCAGGGTTTCGTTGTGGTGGTCGAGTGAAATCCAGTACAACAGAGGCGGCATCTCTGATAGATTTTTGGTAATGTTGCCACTGGCTTTCGACGCGAATTTGGCGATATCTTGCGATTGTAGCAGTTTGACGTCAAACTTCCTCACAGTATTAGCTTGCCCTTGCGATATTTGGGTATATCCGCAAATACATCTTGGCTGCAACAAGGTAAGGGTCCGTGTTGATGTAGGCTTCTCGGAAATTCGGACACCCAATCTTGTTGAAGCTTGATTGATCAGAAGTCTCCTTGTTAATTAATAAATCCGTTATCAGAGATGGTGTTGTGCAGGGTATACATTCCGACGACACTACCTTTTTAGCTTTGCATTTAAATCACCGAGGGAAATTTTAATGTCCTGTCCGAAGTTTTTTCAAAGACCTCGTAGGATCTATGTTTGGTGTCGTCATTGATCTCTCATTGATATAAAGCCAATGTTGGCAAATTTAGCCTAAATACTGATTGTGATGAGGCACTATTTCACATGCCGCAAGCTCAAGAATACTTGTCTAAGAGTGACTCTAGCAACAAATCCGCATCCGAATAGACATTGCTTTTTCTGTCGATATCAATCGCATTATAGAGGTCATAGTTTTTCATCCTCGCATTATTTGAATAGCCTTTGAAGCAATCCAACATCTCTGCTATTTGTTTCACTGCACGCGGCATATTAAGAGACCTAATATTCTACGTGTAGATATGAAATTCGTTATCGGTGTTTCGTTTATATAGATTGTCAACAGTAGATCCGTCCGTATCCGAGGCTTGTTGTTGCTTCGTAACTTACGTTTCTATGTAAATGCTGCCGTTGGTCTATTAATAGCTCGTCATTCTTCAATACCTTGACTCAGGCTACGCTCTCTACAGGTTGCATGTACTTAGCGTCGCATGTACAATCAGTCTTCAAAAGATTGAAACATAACATTAAAAGGAACAACAGTGAGTAGAATTCTTTTTCTGAGGGCGCTGTTTCTGCAAAAAAAAAAAAAAAAAACGTTGGCATTTAATTTAGATCTGTAACGTTCGTTGGCCGTATGTCCTCTCATGATCACATTTTTGTTAGCAACCACTTCTTTTAGTCTCCTAAAAGCTTTTATCATGTGGCCGGATTTGGCTGAAACAATTCTGTTAAACACTTCATTCCCGCATTTAGCTGACTTTTTGACGCTCTTGTCACCAAATGTTTTATCTAACTAATCCAAAGCTTCCTCACTTGAGCAGCTTGCTTAGTTGTTGGCCTTGATATCAACTAAACACTCTCTTATATCTCTAGTTGATATCAGTTAACGCCTGTGTGTCGGATTTTGCACTTCACCATGCTTGGGTACGTTTATTTGCGCTTTTGGGTAAAGAGTTACAAATGACATCCAGCTGTCAAGATATTCAGTAAGATTTGCTATTTCATCATTCATCGTTTTACGCTTGCCGTACGAGTGAAAAATTATCGAAAAATGCTATCGAAATTCCGGCTCAGTTATAAGTACGCAATGAGAATTTCGTTCGTCTTCATGACGTCAGTTTGCAGACAATTCGTCACACCGTGGAAAAGTTTGATCATGAGTAAACTCTTTTGGATCCTAAGCCACCAAGCAGACAGAGATTGGTACAAAATAAGGAAAATATAGTAGTTGTACCCAACAATTCGGGCCCTATTAGCAGAATTGGGAATCGTCAGAGAGTCAACCCGGCTTAATTTGCGATTGGATTTGGTCCTATATCCGTATAAGATTGTGCTGAAGCAATAGTTAATGCTAAACAATCATAGACAACGCCTAAGCTGACGCTGCAAATGTTGACGGGATATCCGGATTTTGGCCAGAAAATCATCATCAGAAAATCATGTCAACAAGCAAAATTTCCAATATTGGAGCAGAGACAATCCACAAATGTTCGGCTAAGCATCAATGTAAACCACTTTCTGTGCTCAGAGCTTGATAACATCAATTTATCTGAGTTGTGGTTCCTCACGCTCGAAATTGTGAATTAGAAATTTTAGCGACTGTTTCTTCTCACGGCGAGCGTTCCACAATTGGCCGCCTCGATTATTTTTGATGTGGCTTCGCCAAGTCCTTAGCCAACGTTAACAAGTCCACCACTTTGGACGAGTTCGATGCCAACATTCGATAAGCTATTGTCGAAATAACGCCGCACATATTGAACCGAGTCACCAAAAATTGGGCCGACCGCTTGAATCACTGGCATTGACGCCGAGGAATCCATTTAAATACTGTGCTGTTCCACACATATATAATCGCATGAACGTAACTCCAAAATAAAGCTAGAATAAATTTTATTGTATATAGTATCGCACACTTTCATATATTGACTCTGTATCGGTATTCTGAAGATTCTTTTAGGATTGTATATAAAGATTCGTGCACCGTCACCCCCATTTTAGCACTCCGGCTGGTACTGAAAAACACCTATTAGCTTCGAATACGTTTGACAATCTCATGGGCTCTTAAAGTATCTGCTTTACTGACTATTGACGCTACCACTAATTTAATTTTCTTTACCTTCTCCCATCTTCTTTTTGCTCATCACTCGTGCTTAAAAGTTTAAGAAGTCAAGCACGGACGAACGAAACCAATATTAAATTTTCCCTACGAATTATGTGCCTAACACTGCCTACCCTAATCGTACAACCCTCAATCACTTTTGTATCTACCAATCAAGAATCTTAAAATTTCCAATTATAGGTTAATGTTCCTGATCCGCTTTGACAATACTGCTTTACCTAAGGTTACATCAACTGTTCGTACCTTCTTGGAAAATACAATATGTATTTGGTGAATCCACAAGGACTTCAAATTTCATCTCAACGACAGATTCAGGATTTGAAATTTGAAATCTATTTTTTTTTTTTTTTTTTTTTTTTTTTTTTTTTTTTTTCATCTCAATTTTCTAAGGACCTTCATCAAATGAATTACAGGATCATGATGTTGGTCATAATTCAAATCCATTGACATGTGGATTATCATGGTAAGGTGGTGTTTTTTATTGATGTCAGGATGATGGTATTCGAATCCCTATTGTCAATGTGTTGCCAACTATATGTGAATGATGTCCCCCATCGAAACTCACTGAGTTGGACTTAATTTGATTACCTCAGGAAGATTGATTGTTAGCACGGATCCATACTCGTGCTTACCGATAACTTTTATTTATTTATTTTTTTGTATTGGAGGAAGAAACGGTTCTCGCTTTTTTTTAAACTCAGAATCCTGCCTTCGCCTCGTGTCTAGTGTTGATGTAACACATGCCAAATTAATTTAGATGGTGGCCATGGCTGCAGGATGTTTTTCTCAAAATATTATTGCACCCAGTAATTGGACAATGGAATATGATTGGCTTCATTAAAAAGGACGATGATAATAATATAATTTTTGTGATTTTTTTTTTTTTTTTTCTTTGTTCGTTTATTCCCTAGCAATCTGTCTTATGGTTTCCTGAAGGCTAATGGTTCAGGAGTATGTAATCCCCGAAAAATGGTTTCTCGGTCTAAAGTGATTGTTCACTAATACGAGTACATGGTGGCTTTTTGGTATACTTGGCATGAAGTGGTTATTGCGTTACGTCTGTATCGTCTATGTGGCTGTGAAGGATATTTACTTTTAATTAACTATTGTAATAAGGATTCGTGCGTAGGAATTCGGCAGGGTGTTTTCATTTTTTCCATACATTTCGATTGATTTGAATTTCAAATTATCGGTGGGGACGTAGTATTATGATCTTTATTGGTAATTCGGGAATACGAGAAGGTATAAGTCATTTCGAGGAGAATATAATTAATTCAAGAAACTTTGCGAACGTGACAAACATTGAAATGTTTTCGATGGAAAGAATAGCAAAGGACGGAACAGGACATTCGCGTCAAAGACAATATCAATTTCAATTATGATGACGTTTTTGAAAATAAGACGTAAACCATCGGATAGGACTCGAACGCATGCACGTGGAAATTGTGAAATAAGCGAATGTCACGAAGTACCATTTGGAACCAAAGTCACAACGAAAAGGACCATAGGCTTGGTGGGTGGTTGGGTTGTATTGGATTGTAGTTTCATTACCTTTGAGTAGACAATTTTAGACATACCATATGTTTGTTTGCTTGTAGTGTTTGCCAGTAAAAACACGGAAATAAGCCTCTCAGATATGAATACAAAATACAAAAAAGCCAGGATAAATTCTGCAGACTTTTGAGTAATGTCCTGCATAGTAATACGTTTGGGAATATGCAAATTTACTATACCCACTGACTCCATTTGACCTGGATTTTAGTTCTATGGTTGGTCTAAGCAGATTATCCGCTTTCAACATGAAACGTTGTTATAAAGAAATGAGTTTGAATCAAAATTTGTTGTCCGTTACGAAGGATGAACCATCCATATTCTAAATAAGGATTCATACATCGTGACTGACTGACTGGGACTCGTTTCAGAAGAAATAAAAAGAGCACTTAAAGTGCGCGATAAAAGGGTCCTATTCCAGGATCAACGCATGGAAGTGTATGTACAGGAAGTACAGGTACAGAGAACGTATTAAGGCAAGAACAAATCGGAACAGTGGATAAGAAGAAAGTTCATTTGCAATCTGTATAACGACGACGAAACTGAACATCCCACCGTCAGGCAGAATAGACCATTCAACTTAGACGAAGATAGCCAAACTTCCACCCACCTGACCAAAATGAAGTAATAAGAGTAATATCTAACCATAAATGCAACAAAGATGCTTAACCCGACGGCTTACCGGCCGAGGTATTACATACCGCGGTTCCGGGAATCTATTCTACACTATAAATTCTTATACACGGTAGCGCAAAATTAATCATCCAATTTTATTTTTGAATTACTTTTTTTACTAAATAAATAAAAAAAAAAAGATTTCCAATGATGAAAATCTTTGTTTGAACCTTTACAATTGTTTCTGTTAAGTGGAAAAGACGGTATCCGCCAAGTAGCTGCCGCCAGTGCTGATACACATTTGTGTATATTTTATCGCTTTTTTCATGACTTTCTGCAAGACTTCGGGTAGTAACTGTTCGCATTCCTGTCGAATATTCTCCTTAAAGACTGCGATTGTTTGAGGCTTGTTAGCATATGCCCGCGACTTCAAGTAGCCCCAAAAAAAAAGTCTGGGATGGTTAAATCGGACGATCTTGCTGGCAATATCAAATCGCCAAAACGGGAGATTACGTGACCAGGGAACGATTTCTTCACAATATCCATTGTGGCTCATCCGATTCTGGCAGTAAGAATCCGTTTATCAAAGTCCTGTAGCGTTCGCCAGTAACAGTGACCGTATTGCTGATATCGTCCTCAAAAAATACGGCCAAATCAGTCCTCCTACGTGAATGCTGCACCACACAGTGGCTTTGAGTGGCTCTTCGTGCATCATACGCGGATTTTCAGTTCCCCAGGAATTAAAATTTTCCTTATTGACGTAACCGCTTAGGTGCCTCGTTGCTCTTGATGATATTCGACACAAAATCGTACTCTTTGTTGTTGCGATTTAGGATGGCTTTAAAGTAACCCACACGCGACTGACTGTCAGGAGGCATTAATTTATGTACTGTTTGCACTTTGTTCAGGAACATGTTTAAGTCTTTCAATAAAATTCGCTGTAGGGTCCGTCTGGTGATGTTCAATTACGAGTTCCGTCGTTTGGTTGGTGTTTCTTCGTTCTCAGCGACATCGGCAGCCACAGCCGCAATATTTTCGGCTAAACGACCAGTCCGATGGCGGCCACGCCCCGTATTGTCTCCTCTGGTTCCACTCTGTACGATTCGAGTAACTTAGCATCGGAATGTTTGCCCAGTTGGCGCGACACGATTAGAAAATCGACGCCGGAATTCGCGTTGCGCTAACACCACCGAAAGATTATTGGTCAAAAACATCGACACAATTACTTCACGCTCTTGCAGAGTATAGTGCTCCATTGCTTATCTGTTTGTAAACTGCAGCTGTCTAGTTCACAAATGTCAAATATGATTGACGTACGACGCTATTTGCAAAATTTATACCATCTTCCTATAGGCTGATTAATTTTGCGCCACCCTGTACATGTAGGCTAAAATTGCAATTGCGAATGGTCTAGCGTTCGTGAATTAGCACCCTGCGTTAGCCTGCTACGGGAACCAACATTATGCCTTGGATAAGGAATGATCGAGCGTTGTCGACCTTTGGCTATTATACTCGGAGTAAGGTTGGTTTCTGAGATGTGAGAACGCACCTCGACTCAGAGAGCGAAGAACCTCAAACTGTCAGATTGTAAGTTCCTTCGATATAACCTTGACATATTGGGAGTGAATGCAGTAAGATGGTGCAACGCGGGAGGCTTAATGTGGTACACACATTGTGATTGGATCTTATTGGCCGGATTCCGGACTAGAGTACGGAGCGTCACGGTTAAATGAATGTCTCGACTGAGGACGAAAAGGACAATTTCTGCAATCACCTAAGCGCCGCATTCAAGGCATCGCCAAACAGAGTTTTCGACATCGTCATGGGGATCTGAATGCAAAGGTTAGCAATGACAATGAAACACTCGCACATGTAATCGGGAAGCATGGTCTTGGCGACCGAAATGACAAAAGTGAAATGTCTGTTGATGTCTGCAACATCAATCGCCTAGTCATAGGAGGCACTATGTTTAAGCTGGGTGTCAACTGATAGGCAATCATCTTCCAACCAAGTCGACTTTTTGACAATCAATCGATTTTTCAGAAATTGCATTTTAGACTTCTGAAATAGTCGAGATGTTTACATGGAACTTATGTAAGATTATCGTTATGGTAGTTACTGTCCAGTTACGTACTGCATCTGTTCGAAGATTCCACAATATCACCAGAACAACTGAGAGATCCGCTCAGTTCGCCAACAATTAAGGCATCACTTTCCGCTGGGAGTAGAAGCAATCAGTAGCTCACTGCCAAAAACCATCAAAAAAGATTGCAGTGCTGTGACGTGGGCAAGACATGGTATATACCCTGCCGAGAATATTTGGAAGCTGATTGAAGAACGTAAGGTACTTAAAGCTCGTATTGTAGATACCCTAACAGAATCATCAAAAAGCTGACAGTTGGCTATCACTCTGGCCAACATCCACTGAGAATAAGGATCACCTCAAACGATGACAAGATCATTTTACCACGGTCCTTGATGGTCAACCTCATCGGCAAAACAAAAAAATCGTTGAAAGGGTCGTCGACAGTGGATTCATTAAATATGGGAGGCTTTTAACTGGTTCGTCAAACTTATTTCAATCGCTTCCCCACTGGTCGAGCATGCTCCTGCCCCTTAAGCGTGCATGAGTAAGGATTTACTCATACTGTTACCGGAGAACACCACTGGGAAGTAAGGCAAGCACTACGTTGAGAACTGGGTTGTCGGTCGAATTCAAGTTGTAGGAAAGTCAGGAATTTCCCGATAAATCACGCACAAATCTCCTATATACTCCATATGAAAACTTTTTTCCCTAAAATTGCTTCTCATAGATCAGTGGGATCATTGTACTCTTCGAAGTGCAAGCCTTATGTCTTGAATAAAGCCTCATACATTGCAATCAACTCAAAATTTATCAGCAGTTTTCAACTTGACATACTTTGTCAAGAAAATTTCATGTTTCAGAAGAGTTTCGACATGGTAGGATAGCTCGCCCCACCTTCAACTCCTAACCAAAGGATCATCGATAGGGTTTTCCAATAGGAACTTGACAATTTTGAATTTAATTTGTGAACGCACTCTTTCACTATTCATCAAACTGTCACTGTCAATTTATTCGGTAAACTCAACATTTTCATCATGGCAAAGAACATTAACGAGCTACGTTCTCCAATTGGGTTCTGGAGAAGATGCGCCAAGATGATGAATTTCATCGCAAAATCATCTTCAGTGACGAAGCTCATTTTTGGCTCAATAAGTTCGTCAATAAGCAAAATATGCGTTATTGGTCGGGTGAACACCCACATGTGCTTCACGAATCACCACTTCATCCACAAAAAATAACTGTTTGGTGCGGTATGCATGCCGGCGGCGTTATTGGGCCATATTTTTTCGTCGACTACAACGATCGTCACGCTACTGTGAATGGTCAGCGTTATCGCACCATGATCACCGATTATTTTTGGCCCGAATTGAAAGATATGGTCTTGAACGACATTTTGTTTCAACAGGATGGTGCCACAAGCCACATAGCACACGCTACAATCGATTTATTGAAAAGTAAGTATGGTTAGCGTGTTATCTCAGGACATGGGCCAGTCGATTGGCCGCCTCGTTCGTGCGAATTAACGTCGCTTGACTATTTTCTGTGGGGCTACGTTAAGTCATTGGTTTATGCCAACACGCCGGAAGAGCTCAGATTCAACATTGAACGCGAAATAGCGGCCGTTTCGGCCGAAATGTTTGGTTGAGTCGTTGAAAATTGGGTCCAACGAATCGACCGCTGCAAACGTGCCCGCGGTGGCCATATGAAAGAAATCGAGTTCCATTCATAATTGTTTTGATTGTACTTCAAGCCAATAATAAAGTTTTTGAAATATCTGAATTTTTTTGCCTTTTATTTAAAAAAAAAAGTTGTCAAGTCGTTATAAGAAAACCCAATATTATTAAGAAAAACTAATTATGAGTATTTTCGTAGTTAATCATACCAAATGTTTATAATACTCTACTTGTAGCTCCATTCAATTGTATCTACGTATCTACATATGCGGTAACACTTTACATGTGTTAGATATTTGCGTTGATATAGTGAATTATTCAATATGAAGGTATATTACGTAAGCAGATACTTTTTTAAAAAATATATATATATGTCTGATGGTTGTGCATGCCACAGGATATAAGTTATAAGGTCAGATAACACGTTATTATCTTCAGAAGTTGAAGTACCCAAACAACAGCTATCCGGTTTTTTTTAATTATTTATTCAAGTATCTGAAGCCTCTCCTCTGTTATTTATTAATTTCTCCATTTACCAGAATTTTTTTTTCTCTCCTGTTTTGTATGATAAATTAACTTTGTTGTTTTTGGTTTTTGTTCATTTCAGGACTATGTACCCCGGTTGAGTGGCATTGGTCTTTGCGTGGTCAATTTAATGGATGATATGCACGAGTACATGCGAGGTCTCTTCGTTATCATGTAAGTCTATAACAGGACAATCATTTCGTTTCGAAATAAATAATAAAAAAGCCAATTTAACTAGGAGTGGTGGCGTTCTCACCTGATAATGAGTATATGACACGAATCCGAGGGTGAATTTAAATAAAAAAAAAAAAATAATAATAAAAAATATTTCACCAGAGGATTCTCGTCATATCGTCTGGGTGGTAATTCCATTGAATTTGAACCTCTGTGTGGTTGAAAATAAATTTAAATAAAATTTGATGTACTCGCATTCGTACTTGTAGTTAAAATATGATTGTGCATTTTGTATTTTCTTTCACAAGGTACTGTGGACCAACCATTTTACTGGCATATCTCTATATAAGGACATCACAGGAATTGAGGCCACCTGATGGTCCGCTTGCGGTTATGATGTTCGAGCATCGGGCAGATGTACGAAATCGTCAGAGGTAAGAACTCTGGAAATTTCCATTTAAATTTTAAATTTGATTTAGTTCATGCTTTGCAAATTGCAAGTGTTCAAAGAGAGTTCTTATTATTTAATCCTTTTGAGTGGATTGTTGATCTGTAGCAGGAAAAAGTGGTTAGCCTCAACCATCAGAATGGTAGTTTACGCGTAGATATAATACTTAAATGTACGTCGCTATATGGTTTGATTTTTAAATTTTTAGTGGAAAAATATTTTAATTGAAGGAACTGTAAGGAAAAAAGACAAGACTGAAGAAAGTATCTAGCACTTTGTAAAATCAAGGAAGATAATGCTTCTTTGATTGTACACAGAGGGAGTGAAGAAATATTAGGCAGGAAAGAAAGAGTGATACCGATGTATGTTACATTGGTCTTAAAGGTTTGCATTCCATAAGCGAGCTGTATGGCTTAGGAAAGAATGACGATATTTTAGAATACGAATACGTCTGAAAGTGGGCTTGAGCGTATGTTGATGAACTTTCAAAGCGAGAATAAGTTTCAATTTGTGTGGATTCTGATATCGAACTTAGGTTCTTAAATCGGAATACGTTTGAAAGTTTTGGATAGGGAAATCGCCTAAAAGGATTATTATTTTTCTTCGGAGATGGCATATAACGATTTAAATAGTTATAACTTAATGGTAGGGCCTAAAATAATTTCACAAAATAATTATTAATGTTTCTTAATTTTTATTTAAATATATTTTTAACGGATGCACAGCAAATCGTTGGATACGCTGGATGCATGCAAACCTGTTCCCATAATGTTGCAGCGGAGATCATATTGCACATGAAAAATGATGACGGCGCAAGATTTTCGTCAAAAACATTGGTAACTTGCTTTGACAATTCCTTTATAAGGGGAATAACGATCGGTACATGGGGTACAATATAAGGCATTCCCCTTTATATCAATTACGACTTCAAAAGAAACAAGGCCTGGTAAAGCGCAGAATGTCAAAAGATTGACGTTGTCAGTCTGTTTAAAAAATCTTCCAATGATGTATTGTATATATAAATCTGGATTTTCCCAGCTGCCGAATACACCGGAAGAGGTTGCAGCAGGCATGTGGTTTTTTTTAGAAACGGTCCGGCTAATGAAATTTTTGTTCTCCCTGATGTCGATAAGAAATTTCAATGAACTTTCGTCCCTAGCGCAATACCTTATAAATGGAACGCTGTATGCCCGTCTGACATAAAATTTATCTCATCTTCCAAATTTTCTGTTATCGACTCTGGTGTGTTTGCGAAGAGCGTTTGCACGTTATACACCCTCTGCTTTGGGTAATTGTCAGATTTTGCCTTCCTATTGAATGGGTTGTTGTCCTGTGATCGGTTAATGTAATTTACGCGTCGTGACTGTCCAGATAAGTTAACTTCCATTCTTTTCTGAGCTGTTGACTCTGAGCTTAGATGTCTCGAGTCAACGTCTTCGCCACACTGAAAGCATCGGTTCCCACTAGATCACCAAATCAAGCAGGGTTGGGCGCGGTAAGTACGTAGGTGGGGGACCACATGGGAACTCAGTACTCCGCGTGTTGTTGACAAAACGCTCCACATGGGCATAGTACCCCAGCGTTAAATCGCGGACCCTACAAATTAATTTGTATCGTTCCCTTGATAATAATAATAAAGATCTCTCGAAATGTGCCGCGAAAAATTTACTTGCAAGGTGATTTCAGTATCCTGTCTGAAAATCTGGTTTATGGGGGCGGTTAGCATATTGGAGGATGCAACGTGTAAAGTGTGGCTGCGGTAGTTGAGATTTTAATCTCGAGGCAAGCCTAATATGCCTCTGGCTTTTGGATGGTGAGCATGATGAGACCGTTTCCTGCGTGAACGTTTCCGCCTTTATCTTGTTTATGATTAGCGACAGTTGGTGGTTAGGCGCCGCGTAAAATTCACGGAGCTTAGAATTTTTTTTTTTTTTTTGGATAATTGATTGAGCTGATGCTCAATGGTTCTCATGTTCATTTTATCTCCGTAATGCAACGAAAGACATTATTTGATCAACGACCAGTCGTCGTCGAAAATGTTGTAAGACATTAAAGCAGTGGCCAAACTGCCCCTAATTTTCTGAGTAATACGTTGGAGGATAGCACGATATAGTGGCTTAGATTTGACTATGTCAAAATCCTTGAGTGTGGCATCGTTGGGCTTATGTGTTTACACGTATTCTCCTGTCCACTTTATATCCTTTTTTTTTTAAATTGAAATTTCGTATACTATTAATCCTTATGGCACTTATGCGTGTATACGTATTCTTTCTTTTCACTCGATATACTTTTTTATTAAAATATCTCATTATTCCCGAACTCACATTTGTTTTAATATTGTTCATTCAATTGGTTCAGTTACTTGTAGCTACCGTTTTTTTAAAGGAAACAAAAAACAGATACGCGTTAGGGCAAAGAAAGTGTCGTGTGGTTCCGTTTTAGTCGCAAACTTTTATGGTTATAAGCGACCTACTCATGGCACAAACAATCTTCACTACCATGTCAATTAGTCCCTATGGATATCTTCATGTTCCCATGGCTATGCAGAAGGTTAGTAGCCAAGAATCGGAAAGATCACTGTGTTTCCATAGGTACGGCGATATTCACTCGATAAAGCGTACCAATCTTGGTTCCGCACTGATCCTCACAAGATAAGGACATATAATGTATGCTGGTTCGTGCTCGTGCGCCAATTAACGAGGTCCTTTCAGAGATCTTCAAAAATTAGAATTGCTCGATTACCAGATGGGCTATTCGAAGAGGATCGATTTGATGTGTAGACAATTAGCCGGGAATAAATACTTTACTAAAATATAGAATTGGTTGTAATTAATTGCAAGTCCAACAGTCGGGCCAATCTCGGAATTGATGTTCGCGGTGTTTTTATGATCTCCCAAAGGAGCTCATAAACTCTACTTATTTGTATTTACTTATTAATTTATTTATTTTTTTTAATTGAAATGTTGACAGTGGCATACGGTGGGTCAGTTCTAAGTTTAAAAAAAAAAAATGTTTACAAGTGGTACAGATCTTCCAAGATTGCCAAGAAGATGCTAGTGATAAACCTCGCTCTGGACGCTCCAGCACATCAACAAAAGATGATAACGAAGCTGTGAAGAAAATTGTTTTGGAAAATCGTCGAATTACCATAAGAGAAGTTGCTGAGTATGTTGGCTTATCGATCGGCTTTGTGTCATGCATTTTTTTCGGATGTTTTGGGCATTAAACGTATGCCAGCGAAATTTGTTCCGAAACTTCTTGATTTTGATCAGAAGAGCATTACTCATGAGCTCTTGAATGACGGTAATAATGCTCAAAAATGTCATAACTGGTGACGAATCCATTGCGAATACATCTGCTTACTCATCGTTACTTGCGAGAGACTTTTTGGCCAAAAACAATACGGCAATCATGCCTCGATCACCATATTCACCGGATTTGGCCCCTTGCGACTTTTTCCTGCTCCCAAAACAGAAGAGACCTATGAAAGGACGGAGATTTGCAACGATGGGAAAAGTATATAATATTTGAGGGTGATTATTTTAAAGGGTACACCATTAATATTGAAGAATAAATGAATATTTTTTTACAAAAATAGTAAGTCACCTTACTTTTTGAACACATCTATCTAGTATGCCTATGTGATGGGAACTGATTTTTATTTTCCATTAATTAGATTTACGATTTGCTACCATTTAGTCTCCTTAGTATATGACCAATCCATTTCCATTTTCTCTGTTTGATGTCAACATTAGCTTTTGTTTGTCTAGTCGTAAGCCACAATTCATTGTTGGAAGTCGTTTGTGGCCGCCTGATCTTTAAGATGTATCTAAGTTCTCGTTACGCAGACAACGATTAACAAAGGCATGTAATTTGCTCGAGACGTATGCAGAGCATTTCTACGTTTCATATGCATATAGCAGTGAAGATTTAACATTGAATTCAAACAGTTTTAACTAAGTGCGATGCGATATTTTGATACAGTTCCACACTGGAGAATGCACTACGAGCTTTTTTTAGTCTATTTCTGAGGTCCAGGTCTTTTCCACCATTAAGTGGTTCATAACGTCCTTGATAGTTGAACTGCGTAACCACCTCTATGGTCTTCCAGTCTCGGTTAGTGTGCATTAATTCTGTCTTTTTAGCACTTATCCTTAAGCCAGTCACCTCCCCATTCTATTACAGCGGTTAGGGTCACCAATGTTGTTTGCCAAGAAGCAGATGTCATCAGCGTGGCACAAATGGCTAAGCTTATCACACGGGTTCCATTAGATACCAAGTCTCTCGTTTATATCTACCGTGGCAGTCATTACATCGTCGATCGCAAGTAAGAACAAAATCGGTGACAGTACGTCTCCTTGTCTCACCCCTTTTGTACTTCGAATACATCGGAAAGATGTCCACTGTGCAAAACAAAACACTTTGCATTGTTGTACGACTCTTTAATAATAGCAACAATGTTTTCATTTATGCCTATCATAACAAACGATCACCAAATGCAATCACGGTTAACGCGATCGAAGGCTTTTTCAAAGTCGACGAACATGAGGAAGAGCAATGATTGATTCGACGATTGTTCGAAGATGAGTCATAAGGTCTTAATATGTTCGGCGCATAATCGACCACTGCGAAATCTAGCTTGGTGCCTCTTGAGTGTCGACTCAATCCTAGACTTTATCCTTTCGAGAACACGGTGATACCACGCCAGTTATTGCAGTTCTTAAGACTACCTTTACTTTGTATCTTGACAGTAACTCCGTCCTTTCATTCTCTGGAAAAGGTTTCATCCTCCCAAACAGCCCGAACAAGTGGGAACAAAATACGTCAGGTATGCCATTCATTCGCTGCCTTGTTATTCTTTAGACGTAGAATCGCGGTTCTTATTTCTGGACCTGTTGAGGGGTTGTTATTCAATTCCTCTGGAAGACCTTCGTATGTCAAGGAGTTGATAATTTGCATTCGTATTCTGGTCATCATTGAGCTGTGTACAAAAATGTTCCTTCCACCTTCGCAATTGGTCTTCTAGTGTCATCAAAGGCTTTTCGTTAGTATCTAGCACAGGGTGATTGGTGATACTGTTTTTTTACTTATAATGTCCTTAGAGATTTTGTACAGCTCCCTCACGTTTTCTCATCTGTAGTTTCTTCCGCTCTACCAACTTGTCCAATCGAGCCCTCCTATCACGTCTCACACAGCACTGCTATGTATTATGAGCTGCTCTATACTCGTTCTTCAGTAAGAACTTTCGATGAGTATCAGTTTCTTTGTTAATTTTTATTTTAAGTACTCTCTGTGTGTGTAATTTTCTCCCAGATGCCTTGGAATATCCAGAGATCTCTATTCCGTGAATGCATCGGTACCGTTTCAGATCCAGTTTCCATTAAGACTCTTTTTACTTGGTCCTATACGTCTCAATGGGAACATTGACGTTTACATCTACAGTTGACGCTTTGTCATTGAGGGTGTTTGTCAAAAATTACGACAAATATTGGTTATCGGCGATTTTTTGTCACTAGATGGTGTTGGTGTCCATTTATCTGGAAAAACTAATCTGATTGTTTCAAACGAACATGTGTTTAAAAGGTGACATGTCAGGCTACATTTTTTGTAAAGACAGCTATAATTCGTTGCTCGTGTTTGAATATGAGTGAAATATCTAAAGAATTGCGCTATGTGATGCTTTTTTACTATAAAAAAGGGAAAAACGCTGCCAAAACATTTCCGTTCCGGAAATTTCGATGTAAAAGACTCATGTCGCACTGGTCGGCCTGTCACTGAAAAAGTCGATGAAATTTTGCAACTGGTGGAGCAAGACCGACACGGAGGCAGTAAACATCAACCACATGACAGTTTAGAATCATCTTAAATGAGCAAGATACTCAAAGAACCTCGATGTTCGTGTGCTGCTAAAACGTAACGAAATGGAACCATTTTTGAAGCGATTCATTACGGGCTATGAAAAATGGATTAAATACGAAAATACCCAATGCAAGCCATCATGGTCAAAGGCCGGTGACCGACCAGAAACGACTATAAAGCCTGGATTGACGGCAAACAAGGTTATGTTGAGTGCTTGGTGGGATTGGAAGGGAATTGTCTATTATGAGCTGCTAGAACGTGGCGAAACGGTCTATTCGATCTTCTTTTGTACACCACTTGACCGTTTGGATGAAGCTCTCAAAAAAGAGCTGTCCAACAGAAAAGAAGTTGTCTTCCATCAAAACAATGCTAGGCCACACACATTTTTGATGACCCGGAACAAATTGACGGAACTTTTTTGGGAAGTTTTGATCCATCCACCGTATAGCCCGAACCTTGCACCCTCTGATTACCATTTGTTTCGGTCTTTGCAAAACTCTTTTGATGGTAATCACTTGGCCAAGTTTTTCGCTGATAAACCACAGAAGAATTGTGCAGCTACTCGGAAAATAGCAAAAGGTCATAGATAATAATGGCCAATACGTACTTAATTGCAATTGATTTTGAATAAAGAAAATTTTTTTTGAAAAATGTACCAAAAACCCGCGGAGACTTTTTAAATGACCTTTATTTGGATCCCTAAGAGCGGTCATATTAAATTTTGGTATACTTACTGTACTCTCTGAACGTCGCCGAGCAGCTGCTGTTCGTAGCTGGAGCTGATCACTTTCAGCATCCGCACTTCTCGCATTTATTCGAATTCGTATCTATCTCCACTTCCGTCGTTAACACGAAGAGACGCAATTCATCTGGCGGTTATTGTGTTACATATGATATGTGTTGTAGATGGATGCTTTATGAATTACTTGTTCAATTATCTCACCAATCAAAGCATCTACCAGATTGCTTACATCGAGATCTCTAATCTTTTTCTGTCGGTCCTAGGGCTCTTGGTTAAGAACGATATAATCTTTTCCGAAGGCAAACGAGTAGGTAAGCTGCGATACAGCACAGGTAATTGGAGTGACTCTGATTTACCAAAACGACTCTTAAACTTCACTTTTAAAAGATAGTCGGCGATGGGATATTCCCAATTAAAAACGCAGGGTTTTCCAACAGCTTGCTAAAATTGTCGATCCCATCTGGATTTCGCTGGGACGTGGTCAAATACCATCTTCGGCAATTGAGCCTCAATATTCATAGATCAAGATTTTTGCTCTGGCGAAGAGCTATTTTATATAGTTCCTTACCACATTTATGTTAGTCAATAAATGAAGCGGAAATGCTTTCATTTTTACCAACTTTCAGGAAGTTGTCCGAGGATATTTTCTTGCCATAAGATGGCTTTTGAGTACTTTGTCTATTATTATTTTTTTTTTTTTGAACTATCGTACATTGTCATAATTTATGCCACCCATACAAGAAGCAAACATTAGTTCCTTTGGTGGTGCTACAGCTTAAAATGAATTGAGCGCTCAACTAACAAGCTTATCCACTTATCAAGGAGGATGAGATCATCCTCTATTGCGTTGTCTCTCCTTAACTAGATTCGTAAACTCTGCACTTCAAGGCTGCTCCAAGGCTCATAAACGCAAACGGAACTGAATATTTTTCGAAGAATTTTTGTCTTGACACGACTGAAGATATCTTCATCCATTTTCGAAAGAATCCATGCTTCAGCGCCAAGCAGGACTGATCAAGATGATAAAGGTCTTATTTAGGGTCGGGATATGGCCTTACTACTTAATTGCCTTCTTAACTTAAATAAACAGCGATTGGGAAAAGTTATTTTGCCCGCTTAACCCAATTCAATACGCACCAGTGTCAGCCCGCTGTGTACTTCCAATTATGTCGATATCATCGCCGTATGCTAGTATATATAGGGTTTTCTAATAACGACTTGACAACTTTTTTTTTAAATAAAAGGCAAACCATTTGAGATATTTCAAAAACTTTATTATTGGCTTGAAGTACAATCAAAACATTTATGAATGGAACTCGATTTCGTTCATATGGCCACCGCGGGCACGTTTGCAGCGGTCGATTCGTTGGACCCAAGTTTCAACGACTCGGCCACACATTTCGGCCGAAACGGTCGCTATTTCGTGTTCAATGTTGACTCTGAGCTCTTCAAACGTCGTCGGCGTGCTGGCATAAGCCAATGACTTAACGTAGCCCCACAGAAAATAGTCAAGCGGCATTAAATCGCACGAACGAGGCGGCCAACCGACTGGCCCATGTCTTGAGATAACACGCTTACCATACTTAATCTTCAATAAATCGATTGTAGCGTGTGCTATGTGGCTTGTGGAACCATCCTGTTGAAACCACATGTCGTCCAAGTCCAATTCGGCACAAAAATAATCGGTGATCATGACGCGATAACGCTGACCATTCACAGTAACGTGACGATCGTTATCGTCGACGAAAAAATATGGCCCAATAACGCCGCCGGCATGCAAAATAACCAAACAGTTATTTTTTGTGGATGAAGTGGTGATTCATGAAGCACATGTGGGTTTTCACCCGATTAATAACGCATATTTTTCAAGAAGACGAACTTATTGAGCCAAAAATGAGCTTCGTCACTGAAGATGATTTTGCAATGAAATTCATCATCTTGGCGCATTTTCCCCAGAACCCAATCGGAGAACGTAGTTCGTTAGTGTTCTTTGCCATGAAGAAAATGTTGAGTTTACTGAATAAATTAACAATGACAGTTTGACGATTAGTGAAAGAGTTCGCTCACAAATTAAATTCAAAGTTGTCAGGTCCCTATTGGAAAACCCTATTGTTGTACAGATAAATGCAGTCACATGAAATCGTGCCGTCTTGTCCATAACTTTTTTTGACATCATAGGTACTGGTTTAGTCATTACCGACCTTGAACAGAGTCACGATCGTTGTACAAACCCGCACGATATCAAGGATGCCAAAACTAGACATGGCCCCATATACACATATATCATGTTTCCACAAAACAGGCCTTAAAATCAGTGAAAAGATGGTAGGTATTTAGGCCAGTAAGTTTTTTTCAGTATCTGCTGGTCGATTGTGAACTCTCCTGGCCTGGAACCACACCGATAGGCGCCAATCTTTTTTGACGGAGAGTTTCAAACAATCATACAATATGGTAGAGGTAGAGAAGATCTTGTATGCAAAACTGTAAAGACTTATACCTTTATAGTTGGAGCAGATGGAAGGGTCCCTTGTTTTTTAGATCGAGCGAAAGATGCTGAGATTCTATACATCAGGCATACAATCTTCTGACCAGATCTTAGAAATAAGTTGTTGTACTTGTATGCTCATTGAATATTGAATACCTCGGCCGGTTAGCCATCTGGCCTAGCAATTTTGTTGGCAATACAAAGGTCATCCAAACCCGAGGCTTTTTGTTATTTCAGAACAGCCTCGTTTTCTGTGGCAAGGATGTCACCCGACGCAGAACCCACAGAATGGAGTCTGAGGTGTTTGATTTTAACCCCTAGATTAAGAGCTCGGATGCTGTGACGTCAATAACTTCTGATGAGCTTGAGCGTACACTTCTTAAAAAAAAATAAATAAATAAGGGGCTTGACTCCATAGAGACGATTTCCTTCGCTGCACATCCTCGTTTTGTGGTATGAGGGCACTTGTTCATCAGGTCAACCAGATATACTTTGTCTGGTATACCATATGTGTGCTGAACTTGCAGCACTACATTAACAGTCAGAATCAACATACGATCATCGCTGGCTTATTATTACCTAACAAGAGGCAAGTCATGCACCGTCTTTACGGAAGTGGCTATCTTAGGCAAGGTACTTACGTATGTTAAGAGAAGTTCTGAGTATCTCCAAACAGTAAAAACGCTTGGAAGCATAAAATTCAGCAACGAAGCACAATCTTGTATTGATGGCTATGTACATAAAAAGAACTGGTATCCTAGAGAATGCCATCAAAAACTTTTACACTCTCGAAAAACTACAGTGTAGTGTACAACTTCTGCTCGATAGACAAATTTTACTTATTTGTGTGACCATAGAGAGACAGTAACTGCTGAAGTGTGTTACCAAATGGTTGACGACTTTGTGCTGCCCCAAATGTTCATCTGCATATTGGATGTAAGGATTCCACTACAAACGGTCGTCATTAATATGATAATGTTCTAAAAATATGAAATCCAGCTATTTAAATTTATTTCATTTACTTTTCCAATGGACCTCATTAAACTCTCTTGTTTGTTCAAAGTTTCACACAGCACAATAAATTGAATGTTTGCTCCCGCTAATCTCATAAGCTCTTAATCAGATTAAATGGAGTTTTGACTTAACTTTTCACAATGCTCTCCAAAGTAACATGATGCTAATTTTATCATGTCAAGTTAAAACACTTACAGCTGTGGTAACAATTTAAATGCCATACTACTTAATTATTTGATGAAAATTCCCACACAAATTTGCTAACTTATACAAAATGTTTTTTCAAATTTAATAGGAACACCACGCGCTAAGCGTCAAAGCTATCATTACATAAAATCCTTCTCCTCAATCTTTAGATTCATTGTGCTCGTAGATTCTATAGTTTGTTGTAAATTTAGATTCATGATATGATACGTTGGTTACCTCTAATTGCTTGGATACGAAGAGTTCCCGTACGTCAGATGTACGAATATAATATGACAAGATAGATGACATCAAACCTTGAGATACAGAAGAATAGTTTACGAGGTAGTAAAAGAATCTTTCAATTATAGTAACTACAAACGAAACCATTTGAGGTGAACTTTTTTAAAATTAAAATGTCTTAACTAGAAATTGTAGTTTAAAAGTGAACTATGATGAAAAAGAAAAGTTTGCATTCTAAGAATTGAGTTTATTCCAAGATTCTGCGAAAGAGTCGTCTACTTAAAAAAAAAAAAAAAAAAAAATGTAACTCATCGGACTTCGATTTTCAGCACAACTGGTCCGCATTAATTATCCAATACACTCACGTAAAACCGAGCAATAAGCTTTGTGGTTTTGAACGTGAGTACTGTATTTTGTGTTCGGTTGGAATTATTTATAAACCCCACGTAATCGGATTACAGGCAACAGCACACACTCATACGTCAATCAATTTCGAAGGACTACCACTCAGTCACGACATGGCTTTAAAATTTCGAATGCTCGTAGTAATGGTTTTGATACGTATCCTGCAAAAAGCAGTACTCGTATTTAGTATTACATAAGTAAGTACTCAAGCGTATTATCGTATAAGTATCTCGAACCCAATTCCAATGGCAGGTTTTCCCGGAAGAGGAGGTTTTCGAAACTAGGTATCCTTTGAACAAAAATAAATAAATGTAATCCTCTTTTCTAATGCACTGATACCAACTTATTATTTAAGTACAAGTCAGTAAATTAATTGTGAGAATCTTGTCCAAATAATGGATGTTCCTTTTTTGTTGATTGATCTTATAATAGGATAGAGTTTCAAATAATTGTGGCATTTTCGACAGTTCTTTGACATTTATTTTCAATGCTTTTTGATAAATCACCATAAATACGATAGATTTTCAGCAGAACAACGCTTCCTAATCGTTAAAACTTATTTTTACGGGTCGTTGGTCAACAGTTTCACCATGAGCAGTCCACACAAGCTTCGCAAGTGAAAATAATTTTGGTCCAGTCCTTATCTATGTTATATAATGGCGAGCTAACTCAAGTTTTTTATTATTTTTTTTTTTTAAGTGTTTTTCGGTTAACAAAGGCTTGGCTTTGTAATTAAAAATTTAATTTTTTCATTAAATCGTTTCACCTATTTCCTCACAAAAAACTCTCTGACTTTTTGAGATATGTTGCTGCAGTTGTAATGAATACTTTTGGTCCCCATGGATGAGCAACGAGAAACACGGCTTCAAACCGGACCTTATATACAGCATTCATAGTGATAGAAGGTTGTGCGAACACATTTCGCTTCGGATTGGGGAGTTGTCCTTGAATCACATGCGCTTCACCTCAGGACTCTTTTCTGCTCCTTTCTCTTTTGAATAAATCCGGATTTGCTTGTAGTTGCACCCCTTGATCAGCTGGCGTGAAAATGACGTACTTGGACTCAGTCTAAGTCATTTTGCCTTGTGTACGTCTGTCTCATCGGGATGTACTTCGTCTGATAGTACACTGTTGCACAAAGTACTGCTTTCGCAAAGTCAGAGAAAAATCGGAGTCGCTAAGTAGAAACAAGTTCTCTTCTACGTCCTCCATCTCCGAGACGATGCTTGATGGGTCCGCCCGATTGGCAGATAACATGTCGGAATCGCCAGGGTATTTTAAAACATCTCTACCTTATGAGCAGTTGTAGAAGCATCTATTGTTTTTGGAGTGCAATTATCAATTTTTATTGATATTTATTGACTAGGGACCAAGCGCCCTTTTATCAATGCATCCATCAGCGCTTGCTGTTTCATCACTGGATTAGGGATTTCTTTTTTACCGATATTTATTCTTCCTGTCCCCACTGGGATGCCCTACCTCCTTCACCCGGGCTTGGAACCGACAGGATGTTTGAGTGCCACTTGCAAACATGCAATGTTCAAGCTTGTCATTCAGCGATTAATGTCCAATTCTTCCTTCATAAGACGAGTATATGTGTAGTATTCTATCAAAAAGCCTTTCAATGTACTACTCTCAGACAATTATATTGCAAAGGATTTTTAGCCACAGTAACAATAAACTAGAGTGATAAGCGACAAACTTTCATGGTAATAATATAAAAACTAGCAATTTACGACTGTCGCGAGTACCCGTATATCCTATCTCCATTTGTATGGTCTGACAACACTTGTCTTCTGCTTTGTTCTTAGATAATTCAAAGAGAACCAAACTAATTCATTATGTAACTGGCGACGGATCTTGTTTGAAGAAAACAATTCTAGTTGATTGTAATTTTATCTATTGGATCTTTAATCCACTTAATAGAGTTCTATTTTACTTCTCACATAAAAGCAAACGTTTGATCAATTTCAGATACGACTTCTAAAGTATGCCATCAAAATCAATGTCACAACCCTGATGAAACAAATTCCAAGAAACGATTACAGTCAATCCAATTCAATTGTCAAATCGGTTTTTATTTATAATAAAGCAAACATACAACAGCTTAGTTGGAGATAACAATTTATTATTTTCTAACCCCAAGAGATTTCCACTATCACAAATATCGGGGTATTACTCCATAATGGCAGTAGATTAACTCGACTTATAAGTTCAAAATTACCGATCTGTCATATCGAACATAGTACTGGTTACCCCGAACAGAAAATGATTCTAAGTAAGTTGTTTACCCGGACTTATCTCATAATTAAATCATTTTAGTTTTACTAAAGATTAATTATCAATATCAATGCCAGTGCTGTGATTACACCGCTTATCGATGAGGAACTCGCTCCAGATTTGATAGTTTTTTCTATCCAATTAGTAAAATACTTTACATCAGCATAGACACCTGGGTACCCTGGTTCGGCGCAACCCTTTCCAAATGAAACAATACCAACAAGTGTCCCATTGTATACCAACGGACCACCGGAATCACCTTGGCATGCATCCTTTTCACCTTCCATATAACCAGCGCAAATCATTCCATCGACGATGGTGGTGTTCATGTAGTTGATGGAGCAAGTTACGCGGTCTATGATCGGAACGTCAACTGTCATGAGCTTAACAGAACTGTAACCCTAATGAAGATGAGATTTTCATTGACCAGGAGGTAGTCATACTACCATATTTACGGATACTAACCAATTCTGTGTCACCCCATCCAGTTACTTGGCATACGGTTCCTGTGGCAAGCACGGCTCTATTCAATGGAATAGGTTTCACTGTAGGATGTCCTACTGGAACTGTTCCATCTAAAAATAAAACCGACACATCATTTTTGAATGTCAGTATGTCAAAACCCGCCTGTTCGTAGTGGGTTAAGTTATATGACAGAGTATTATTGTTTTTTTCGAATCGGTTCAGCGTTCCCATCACCACGAAATAGCCACGTGCACTATTGAACGCATTTTCGTATTCACTATGTTGAAGAGATACAAAATTATTTTCGTTTTCTTTTTTTTTTTCACAATAAATGAACTTACTTCCAGAAACAGTGTGCAGCTGAAAGGACAATTGTTTGAGTGATGAGTGATCCTCCACAAATGTGTCCTACTCCGAAGATGGTTTCACGTGATTTCATACGCAATGACACCTGGTGAAGGGTATTCTCGGCTACTGCTTCAGTTCCATTAATAATTTTCGGATCCCGAAATCCTTCCGATAATGAGGAGCCTTAAAAAGTGATTTAAACGTTAGTTTCTAAAGTCAAAATGCTATTTATTTAATTTACTACCAACGATAAGGACTAGAAGGATCGAATGAAAGTTAACGTAACCATTGATGAGATCCATACTGTTTCCAAATTTCGTTTAAAAGCAGTGATAAGCGTTGGTCAGCCTTTTATGCATTTCGTAAACACCTTTTCTGTGAGCGGTCTTATCAAAAATTCTTCTCAGTTTGATAAGCAAAAGTCGATAAGTTAAAAATATTGGTAATTTGTCGGATTTCCCAAGTTTAAGTAGGGGAATTTCTCTTATACCCTCTTATGGCATAGCCTATAGGGTGTGATGGTTGTGTTTGAAGTTTCAAATATTTAGATATGACGAATGAAGGTTGTAAATCATCATATTAAAGCACGTTCGTGATTAAATGAAGAAGTAAAAGATAGTATGATCCCTCTTAAGATAGATAATCGCCCAATGTATACGTACAATGGCGTACAGTATTGAAATATTTTTATATCTTTTGAAAAACAAAACGCAAACGAAACCGAAATAAGAACGTTCAGCGCATGCGAAGATACAGCCAAACTTATTTCAGTATCTAGCAGGGATCAGTGTGAACTACCCCAGACTAATGATGTAGATTGGCATCATTAATGTTCAGTTAGAGCAACAAAAAAAGAACGTTTCTGTTTTATTCAAACTTTTTGAAGGTAAACGATTTTCGGACCTCATAATCGATGAGCTCGATTCTCATCGTGTTATGGACGAATTTCGTATCACATATTCTCTGCATGACGCAACTTCAACAACGGGACAACGCAAAGTGCATACAGAAGACACTGTAGCCGTTATGAATGAGTCATGTCGACAGCAGAAGTTTAATCTTTTCCATATAAGAACCAGGAATTTCGACCACGTTCGTAGTTTGGATCCTTGAGCAGCAGAAAGTAGGTACGTTTGCAACATCCGCCGATCAGTTAAACTTATATTGCCTATTAGAGAAACATATGAGAGGTCCCTAAGCCAAATGAACAAGATCCCAAAACCGGCAGTGCACAGTGCGATATCTTGGTACCAACACACTATCAACGAAAACACATTCGGCAACGCAACTATTGTCACACTGCACCAACGCAAAAACAGACTTTCGTAATTCGTTCTGTGAAAATTGAGCCGGAAAATTGGCACAGACTTTAGATTGTGTGAGTTTGTGTTAAAAGAAATAAAATGGAGAAGGACAAACAATACTTCTAACTAAAATTTGGTGAATAAAAAGAATATGGGCAACTTTTCGGCGTATAGAAAGGGGCTGTAAATTTATGAATATCAACATCATTAATGGTCAGAATAAATAATAAAGGACCAAGGTGGTTACCTTGAGGGACACCAGAAGAGGGTTAAAAACCATGGAACTAAGTGGAAAGTATGAAAGTAATCTTGTTCATAGGCGTGAACCCATGTTACAAAGTTTATTGGCAAATCAATAGCTTTTAATTGAAGAAGGATTTTATCATGAGAAATTGTGTATTTTCAATATATTAAAGGCTTTTCTGAAATCGGCGGCAATCACGTCAACCTCATTTCCAGATTCTAGTGCACATAAAGTGCTTGATACGAATTCCGTCAGCTTGGTGGTTGTAGATTTGCCTTTGACAAATCCGTGCTGGTTTTGGAAATCAATAGATTTACATGAATAATGCTCTCAAAAAGCTAAGCTATGCAGGATAACTTCGCAATTGGTTTGGAAATATCATCTTTTTGACCTTTTCTTGTATAGGAGAATATTTAAAGACCTTTTTCAGGTTGAGGGAAATAATTCCTGGGTGATAGAAAGCTGAAAGAGAGCTGTAAGAGGTTGGGCTAGGTGCTTTTCACATTTCTTCAAAAAATATAGGGGGAAGATCATCAGGGCCAGCAGAATAATCATCTTTGAGGTTTATTATTTTATCTTTCTTCCTCTAAAGTTTTAGATACAGATTCCAATGTTGTTTGTGGACAGATATTTAAAAATGAAAAGTGAGAGTGGTTTGGCTCTTGGGAATGGATGGCGAATGGTTGATAAGGAAAACTTGCGAAGAGATTTGCAATTATTTGGGGATTACTTGAAGACTTATGAAGGAAATCCAGACATTTTAGTTTTGATGAACTGAAAGAATCATTTGGGGTCGGGAATGAGTGTGTGGTCCGTCCGTTCAGTTAAAATAGTTTGCCATAGAGAGTTTGGCAAAGCACAGAAATTTATTTCGGCTGACTGGTAGTAGAAGAAGTAGGCATCGGATCGCGATTTTAAGTAAGTTAACCAGAGCTTATTTATTCTCTTGCGAGGACAATTATTTTGTCAAAAGGGCAACAATCATCGATTGCTAGAACGATTTACAACGAACAATTATTACTAACAGCAGGTATAGATCCAGGAGAGGCTGTCGAAGAAGACAAGATCGAGAATCCGCTGGGGAAAGTACAGGCCATAGAAGCGATTTTTCATTAAGTGTACAAGGTAAAAGATTATTGCTTCGAACCAATTCCTGGTCTATCGGGTTATTCCTACCTTTGAAATGATATAAGGAACTAACCATCCATGAACTTAGGGTTCAATATCAGAAATATGGAAAATTACTTAGTTGCCGACGAGAGGGAACCACCCTGGTCCTGAGAAGTTAAAAATCACTGGAAACCGATATCATACCCATGATTATGCTGCGAGATCTTTCACTAAAAGCAGTGGACATTTGTGTCCTTTCGAATATAAGGAAGGTATTCAACAAGGTTACTGACTAAGTTGAAAAGGAAATATAGTTACAGACTGTCAATTCTGTTTCAAGGCGGGGACGTGATTTCTCGATTGCCACTTCTATACTGGTATTCGATATCAAATGGAACAGAAGCAAAAAATAATGCACGCTTACCTGTTTGATTGGTTTGGGCAAGTCTATTGACACTGTATGGTTAGAAGGAGTCCTGTTCAAGTTTATTGACTAGGCAACATTTACACAAACTCTCTTGTGAGCTCACTTCATCATGCCAAAGACTACCCAAATGAGTTAATCGTGTACAGATCAGGTTCAAACATTAAGGCCATTAGTATGATCTTCCAACGTGACATTTTTACCATTACACGATATTGCGATGAGTGAAAGTCGATCACAGAAAATCTATGATAGATTTGCGGTACTGCTTATCTTCCACCTCACTAAAAAAAACTGCAGATAGGTGACTCAGTAACGAAAGAGACGTCCTAAACGGCAATGTGAGAACCTCCGGTTCATTAGGACAGTGGGAAGTTGGGTATGCACATGGATTATTCCCCAAAGAGACATGGCACTAAGTTGATCACAAAAAACCTCAACCAAACTAAACATCTTGCGATTGACGGAACACAGTCCTCCAGTACAATAAACACCACTACCTCGACACTATAATAACATTTTATTACATTACATCCTGAGACACTTCCAACCACATGATTTAATGAACAGTACAGGCTCGTGTAGAAAGACAACATGCCTACAAAACGTCACTGTACAGAATAATGTAAGCGTCCCATGAGCTCTCCGGAGGAGAAAGAAAAAGAGATGTTCCAGAAACAATAATCGGAAAAGTGCCAAAAGAACCTGTTAAGAGAACTAGAACTGATCTTGTAGAGATGAAGAAGGAAACATAATAAAAGATTCACAGTCGGATGTGAAAAACTTTCGCAGACTGTTAAACGACGAGAACAACTCAAATTCCACTATCAGAGCGGAGTGGAGTCAAAAGATCGGTCCACCAGACCCAAATGATGTGATGACAGCAATATTCAAGCCTTAGTACAACAAATCTGTTGGATCCGTCAGTCTGATCGCTGATGAGCTATTTAAGGCAGCTCTCTACTTGGTAGAGAGCATGTACTAACTCCTTTCCGACATTTGGCCAGCAGAAAGCATTGAAAAATGCACCCTATTTGCAGAGAAGAAGACTCTGTAAACTGCGTTAATCTCTTTATGTCGCATAAAAGATCTTATCTTTCATATTGTGAGTACGCCAGAAGCCATTTATCAACGATCTGATGGGTTTCTATTAATACAGTTTAGGGCTAAGAAGATCCACAATTGATCAAACATTCACACAATAGCAGATCTTGGAAATCTCAAGAAGTCTAAGTCGATACGTATCACCGATGGTATCCCTGCTAAGAATGACGATGGATTAAATTCGCTCCTACGTAAAGAAAGGAAACAATCTCACCAAGAAATTTTATGTCAACAAAGTATTTATGCAAAGCAACACGCTCTCATTTAGCTTGTGCGAAACTCGCAGGTCATCGTCAGATGCACAATTCTGCAAAAATTTGTAAAAAAAACTTACATACGATGATGGTAATGACATCATTTGCAGAACACAGCGAGCTGTCACTGGTGAGTTCGCAAGTATTGGCATAAAAACGTGAATGAGGTCAAGGTCATTCAACCATTGGTAAAAGAACAAGAAGGAACAAAAACCATCGACGAACTAAACGAAAGTTCACAATAAACAGCTATAACTTTAAGGTAGACAGGGACTTTGTATACCTCGGTTCCGCTATTAAATCCGATCATGACATCTCATCAGAAATCAAACGAAGAGCTACTTCTACCAATCGTTGCTTCTTTGGTCTACAAAGATACATGAGTAATAGAGCCCTGTCAAGAAACTATAACATGACTCTTTATAAGACCCTCATCAACCCAATATTGTCTTATGGCGCAGGAGCATATATGTTATCGAAGATAGATGAAGTTAAAATTCTTCGACGGATTTTTAGTCCTATTTGTGTTGACTTGTGTTGATTTGTGTTGCGCTTGGAGAAGGACAGTAACGTTAACCTGGTCCGAAAAGTGTACAGTAATGACCTCAGATGTCTAGAATATGTACAGCGAATGAACAGCAATGCTCCAGATCGAAGAGTCTTTGATTCCAATCCGCAGAGACTAAGCAGTAGAGGAATACATCGCCTGTTGTTATGATGTGATACAAAGATGCCGCTTTAGCTCAAAGTTTGCTCTTACGCGACAGTCGTTCATCAGGCCTAGACGTAAGCATAGCAATGTTGCACGACAAAAGAAAAATATAAAAGCAAAACGAAATGAAGTTGTTGTGAATGTCACAGAATGAAATCTAAAGCCTTGATCTCACCTGATGACGTTAGAAATTTCAGTTCAAAAAGCAATAGAAGCTTAAGCTCCAACTGAAGTTTAAAACCCAAATGCAAAAACATCAGCAAGTCCCTTGTCTCATATGAAGGTGATCTAAAATATAGCAAACTGTAGAATGATTAAAAGGGTCCACAAATTTACCCAGCTCAAGTTAGTGGCTTTGAGTGACATTTGATTCAATAGCTTGTAGTACCCAAATCATTTTCAAACTTTGTGTCACAGCACTCAACTTAATCAATTTTTTCAGTTGAAATTTAGAAATTTTTTTGGTGAAGGAGCTTAAGATTCTTATTAGAAAAAATCGTTCAAATGATGATAATACGCTCCACAAACCATTTCATTAAATCTTGTATCTAAGTATCTATAGTATGCCATATGCCATTCATATCAAATAAATACCAATTACCTCACATCGTCTTTCATATTAATAAACAAAAGTTGATTGCGTATTAATTACGAATTGTGGGAAGTTAATCCGTTAAGATAGATAAAAACAGCTCTCAATATTCAGTGGGTATTTTCTTAATATTTTTGCCTCCTGTTATGCTGCCATATGGACGTCGACTACTTCGCATGATTCTGCCATTAGTAGGATTTGATTCCAATATTACAGTTCTACTGTGGACAAATGTCCATGATTGCCAACTGAACCGGATAATTTCTTATGTCCTCTTTGTCTGCAGTCGCTCGGGTAGTTTTTCCATCAGGAATATGAGTTATCGATTGTTCACCACAGCAGTTGCCATACGAATTCGTACTCATTGTCGAACTATTTGCTGGACAGTTTAATCTTTTTGAAGCCATAACGTTTTTTCTATAAAAGTTGAAAGCATCTTAACATAAGTCGCTTTCATTTGTAAAAATGAATAAGTGCGGAACGTGTGTTTCAATTTTTACAGGTACAATTCCAAGAATACCTACGGACAAAACATGCAACATCTGCAAAATTACCTTAGTTTGTTGGTTTTATTCTTGGTTTTTAAGATGGGGTACTTATATTATTAACAAAAGAATAAAATATGGGAAAAAACTCGTGCAAATAAGTCCACTTATTTTGTACATAATTCGTGAGGAATACTTAGAAGACTTGTAGTTCCTTAAGTCGATGGTGATATTTTTATTTTTATCCTTTTCTTCTAGCTTCCGCATTTGAGGGATTTCATTTTAAAGTATAGAAAAACGTGGAATATTTCGACCCTTGACTTATTATTCGCGTACAGCCGAATAACTAGAAGGGATTTTCGACTACTGAAAAACAAACATAACTGTCCTCCAGACAGTTTGGCGACATGGGCAGCAATTAAATCTTTTTTTTTTCGAATCCGGATTTGCCGTCAGAGGAAGGCTTGAACTCCAGCCATGTAAGCGAATACCTAATGACGATAAACCAACACAAGCATCATCAATGCACACCCATCAGCAGAGGAGAAGGACGGGCTTATCGAGCTCCACGACAAAGCCTACGAGCAATGCAAAAAAATGACGTGGCAGATTTAGAAACAAACAAAAAGCGCTTAATCAAAGCATTTAGGAGGTGCTATCAGAAGAATGTAGTTCGAAACTTCTTCATAAGTCTCCCACTTAACTGCATCCCTCCTTATCTGCCTGTGGGTTTTGCTTGTTTGACATCAAGAAGTACAATCAAATGCTGGTGTGCATTTGCTGGTGGCATTTGCTGGTGCATTTGTGTGGTCGAGTTGTTTTTTGGTTCACCATTTTTGCGAGATTATGTAGTAACGTTTATTGATATTGCTTTTTGATGGAGTTCGAAGGATCTCTCCTTTGAATATGACAATACCAAGTGAGGCAGTCGAGCTCTGCGTTCTTTGAATCTTCGAAGTTCTTATTCTACCAAACTTTGTCAGTCTTGGTGTCATGCGAAGCATCTTCATCTCAGCAGTCGATATTTTGCCCTCATACATAGAGTCTTCTTTTCAACTTAGGGGACATTTTTTTTTGGTCACAGAAAAAAGAGGAGTTTTCCTGCCACAACATCCACCCCACGCTTATGCGATGATTGATGTCGTCATCACTTAGGAAGCACTCTTCCATTCAAGTAAATGTCTGCAATAGCCCGGTGTGGATCAGAGAACGAACAGGCCAGATTTTCTGTCTTTTTCGAACTTATATGGTACCCATTTCCCTCCAAATCATCCACCCATACATAAAGTGTTCATTGCAAGGACGTTTGATCTTCACATATGATAGCTCAATCGTCAGCAAAAAAATAACTGATGCACTTTGGGGTCTATCACTTTTCCTTTAAGCAGATAATCAAGAACTGCAATTTATAGCAAAATATTGAGACGCTTCACTTATATGTGGTATACTGACTTTGATTGGAAATTCTTTGGTGACTGCTGCGGGCATCTTACTCTTGTCTTTCATACATAGATTTCTGGAACTCTTCGTTATCTTAGTGCCACCCATAAGAGATTTCTTGGTTGTCTATCTTTTGTTTCGCTTTTTTAAAGTCAACCAAAACCATAAGCAAGTCCTTTAAGGAATCACGATATTTTTCAATTATGATCCTTACATTTTGAATTGCATCTATTTTTGATTTATCAGAAACAAACCCGCACTGGTCATCCGATAGCCGCATTATTTGTCACAATCGGCTGTCTTATACCGCTCAACGATCTTAGTTGTATGTGACATTAGCTTGACAGAATGGTTATTATCGCAGTTTCGCATATCGTCATAAGTTTGGATATAAAATTCATGAGCCATCTGGACCCGATGTCTCCTATCTTTTTCCATAGCTCAGAGGGTATATCGTCTGGCCCAATGGCTTTTCTTTTTTTGCATGTCGGATACTTTGTCATGGTAAGGAGCGGCTCTTGGAAAGTATACCGGAAGAAAGAAACTAGCCTTAAGCCTTGTTGATGAATCTCTTAAGCATTTTTTATTTTAAAGATAGTTGTTCCCTTATTCGCGTGGTTTATATCAGACCCCGAAAACCGATATTTTCTCCAACTCTAACTGCAACGCATTCCATAATTTTTGCTTGAAATGGGGCGACTTATCCTCCGCGAGACCTTTGGAACATCTATATATCACTAAAAGACGAGCTTTTTCACCTCTTTCTTTTCCCCCATCATTACTTTAGCTTATTCTGTCCACCACTTTGCTTTTTTAGCGTGTTGGCAGTGGTTTTCGACATTCGAAGCAGTTATGTGTCTCTTTCCAAGCAAGATCGTAGTAGGGAATCCTGAATCCTACATATCTTGAGTTCCTGACTCCGCATCACCGACCTCATTGATGATGGTAAAGTGGTAATTCATCATGTTGGTAATAAAAGTTTCACTTTTTCGTTTGTTCAGCCTGTACCAATTGATTTTCCATAAAAATTTCTATCAGGAGGAAACAGTGTTACAACACGGTGATCGCCTCACCCAGGATCACTTTGCAGTCTTTAACCTGGGGCTTCATGAAAACAGCTACCAAATGGTAGTAGATGGTAGAAAAGATTATTCCTGCAGTTTGTTTCTGACCAACATCATCAGGCACAAGCGTCCAAGCTGGACGATGACAGACAACTTTACCCTTAATCCAACTAACTGAAGTCACGATGGTATTTTCTTAGCCTAACCCTAACTTAACACCTACTTCAGCATTTTAAGAGTAGTGATACCTTCTTGAGTGTTAAGTTCCTTATTCTTAAAAAAAAAGCTGTTTAACTCAGCAGATTATAATTAGATACTGTGCATACACCAACTCATCTCTAAAATCTCAATCGACAAAAGTATGATCAACGAATGGAACGTTGTTTGTTCTATCCTAATGGAGGAAGGTCCCCTAAACTGCTCTTACTAAAGGGCAATAAGTCTCCTCAATATCATATATAAAGTACTGTCTGCCGTATTGTGCGAATGTCTAAGATCCCCCGTCAACAGCCCGACCAGCTAGAAAGTTCATCACAGAACAAATTTTCACATCACGGCCAGTCTAGGAAAAAACCCAAGGGTTCCAGTTCAATACACATCACCTCCTCATCGAATTCAAAATCGCGTATGTCAGTATCTATAGAGATGAACTATACACAGCTTTGTCCATTTTTTGCATCCCTGCCAAGCTCACTCGACTAAGCATGATAACGATGAAGAACGCACGCTGTTCCATCAGGGTCGGTAATGACAAAACCGATACCTTTATCATAAGGAAAGGAATTAAACAAGTCCATGCATTGTCATTCAACATGGTTCTTGGAAAACCTATGCGAAAACCACATATTCAAAAAGAACCGACAAAGATTTGAAATTGAATGAAAATTCTCTCGGGCGCTTCGAGCGAAAAGTTCTTCGGGTAATTTTCGGTCTCATTTACATCAATGAAGAATGGAGGAGGCGTTGTACCTCGAGGTACACACGCTGAACAGCGTTACAGACCTCACCAAAAATAACCCGGCTTAGATGGCTATGTCACTTTCAACGCATGGATACTAGAGTTCAGGTTGGAAAAGTTTTCTCCTTTTTCTTAGATGGACTATGTGGTAGAAGACGATCTCAAGGGAGCGCACAAAAGTGAAAGGGTACACCAGTAAATTTCGTGTGTGTACAAACACACATATCTGAAGATAGCTGGCATAAGACCACGCTAGCTGGACAAGCATAATAGCAACCTACATGGGTTCACCCTTTATACATTTTTCCGTGGATATCGGCACCTTCTTCTTTCTTCTGCTGGTGTTCGAAAAAAGACCCAGCGGCCCAACTTATACTCGTTCCATACACCTCAGCAACTATCATCAATTTGATTTCATTCCGAAAAAGACATTTTCAATATTTGGGATAATCGGAAGTTGACGTGCGACCTCTGAGCAAAGCCTACGATGCTAAGAGTATAGTCATTGCAAAATCGTTGTCGGTATTCAAAAAAATGTCAAAGAACGACCTCTGCAGAAAGTGAGGTACGATCGATTGAAAGTTCAATCGTTCCTCCAGAAAAAGGTTTGGATAATGAGATGTTAACTTAAGCTATAAAGCTGCTGAAGCCAATGGGCATTTTTGAGCTATTAATAGCTGTCAAATGAAAGTGTCCCGAACACACAAAATCAGTCAGCAATCTTGTTATACTACATTGTTATAACCCATTGGATTCCTATCAGCGCTGTTTCAGGCACATCCAAACAGTTCAGTACGGACCAAGGCGATTAGGACCTACAAGGAAGGCATTTTAACTATTGCAACGCTAAGTCTAAATTCCCATTGTATTCCATCGGTATCAAAAGGACCGTAAATTGTAACAAAACTTTAACATCGATGGTTGACAGTCTAAAGTTTAAATGTTGCGACAGAAAGGAACCGTAGATACATCATAAAATTCGCAATTGAGTCCAGAATAACTCCTAGGAACACCTATGTAAGCTGTTATATTGATTGTTCAACCACTTTCATGGAGTCTCAATTGAAACATGGTTGACATATGGCATACAGACAAGTTTATGGATCTAAAAAAAATAATATTGGGAAAGTTTCACATTGAAGTTCAGCAGCACTTTAAAAGCAGGCTTCTTACTTATGTCATGTAGTTAACTATGATGTACCAAGGCACCAAGTTACCAAGGTGACATTTTCTGTGAATTCCATAAATAGAAAGTTGTAACTCTTGAGTCAATACCCGTACTCGTATTCTATATCTTAGCCCTTCATCCAAAACTTTATTTAAATACAATAGAAGACAAAAACAAATGCAATTAGAACTTTAAAACGCCTTCGCAGTATGAGATCTCCTTACACAAAAATAATAAATTTTTCTCTGTTTGAAAACCACCAAGTTGTGGTTTTGGTTGTTTTTTTTAATAACAATACCATGGCATTTACTTTTTGAAAATGATATCATGTAAATGTTGTACACGACTACGTCTGAGGTGGTCCATTCCGAAGGTCCAATTTTGGGCGACTTGTTCGAGCATAGCGACTCAGAAGACCTGAGACTTTACATATCCCCAGAGAAAATAGTTCAAAAGGTGTGATATCGCACGATCTAGGCGGCCAATTTTTCGTAGCAAAACGTGAAGTTAAGTGCTTACCAAAATGATTTCTCAACAAGTCCATTGTTTTACGCGCTGTTTGGCTCGTAGCGCCATCTTGTTGAAACCAGAGCTCATCGAGACCATGTGCTTGAATTTCAGGAAGCACATAGTCCATCAACATGACGTGATAACGGTAACCATTGACGGAAACATTCTGATTTGCCTCATTTTTTAAGAAATATGGACCAATGATTCCACCAGCCCATAAACCACACCATACCGTTGTTTTTAATGGATGTAATGATAGCTCTTGGTACTCTTTTAGTCGATCATTAGCCCAAATATGGCAATTTTGTTTATTAACGTATCCATTGAGCCAGAAATGGGCTTCATCACTGAACAAAATTTCACGATAAAACACCGGATTTTCATTGAGTTTTTTCAGAGCCCATTCACGGAAAATATGACGCAAATTCAAGTTGCCTGGGTTCAAATCTTGCGGAAGTTGAATTTTGTACGCTTTTAGGCCGAGATCCTCACGTGAAATACGACAAGTTGTCGATTAGATTCGTCACGGTCTCCGCGTACACTCTCAGCTACAGCTGCTATAGTCTCTTTACTACGTCCTAGATGTGCTCTAACCGGTCGAGTATCATCCAATAATGTAAACTGGGACTCAAATTTGCGAACGGTATTGGCAATACTGACTTCAATAGGTCGATTATGTGCACTGTAAGTTCCTCTAATCGAACGAAAAACGTTTCTCACAGCTGAACAATATGGAAACGCTGCTGTAGTATGAGTCTTTCCATGATGACTTGCCAACAATACTGAACAAAAATGACAAAGCGGTTTGATAGGAGTCACGCAAGATCTGTCAAAAAAAGTCTATTGAAAATCAAACCTCACGATGAATCACCCTATACAAGTAGCACAATATGTAGTGATGTCGACGATTTTTTTGTTGTAAAACTTTCGTTATTGTTTTGAGTGAAACTGCCGAGATATCGTTTAAATAAATTGTCTGCAGTCGATTCCTCGTATAAATCGACTTTTATACTTCTTGCGTATTATCATCTAGAGCAGGTGGATGCTTAAAGGTATTCAAAGTATCTTCAGCTTCTCTTTTTCGCCGTTTACACCAAGATTCGGGGCCTATCGGACAGTATAAATGTTCCGTCGAGATTTTTTGGTAAAATATTATTTCTTTTTTCATATCTTCAACTGAATTCGGATGTCGAAGAAATGCTAAATTTTTTAGTCTTGTTGTGCTGTCATCGTTTTGATATCATTTTATCACTTCAGTACCACGTTTATGTAGACGTTTTTTGACGTGACACTCCCTCTTATTGACAACAAAAGCGTCACCGTAGGGTTTTATATCTTACGAAGATTTAAAAGTTTTGGTATCTTCGTCTGCAATATAATTTGCATATTTGACTCTGTACAACTCTTCAGACCTCTTGAACATTTTTATTATTCCTTTTACTCCCATTTTATCGGCACTACCCTCATAAGTAGCATCGCTCTATTGAGAATTCCATCTTACTGCGGGCTATGCCAGCATCCGTTGCTCCTAACCCACTGATTTCTGTGTATAACTTCTGTTTCGGCAAGCCTAACGACTGGCCAGCTTGCTCTATAATGAGGGTCGCTTGGGATCCTGGATCTATAAAAGCCCTCAATTCCCTACGATGTCCGACAATTTTGGTATCAATAACGATAGCTGTAGCAAGAAGCACACTTTCGCTTCGATGACCTAAATGAGTGTTAGGAAATGTAATGCGTTTTCGCCATTTATGCAAACAAGATACCCTAATTGAATTAAATAAGTTTGCTCTCTTATCATTGTATCGCGTAATCTCATTGAATTAAGATTTGTGCTCTCTATTATCACTGTAACTTAACTTGAATTCTATGTTTTGCCTTTCCGTTTGCACTTTAAAAGCAAAATTATTTTTTCTCGTCTATTTGGATCTGGACCAAAATAGAAGACGGAAATAAGCGTTGGAATTTTCTTTTCGATTAGCTATATTTGGCCATCGTTGAACTTCGTCAATTTTTTTATTATTTGTCATCGTTCGATTTCATCGAAAAAATTTTACTCACTGAGTTTGAACTTGTTGCGATTGAATTGGGGCAAAATGGATTAAATCACTCTGCCGTCTTCCAGCGTAATTATCTTGGTGAAGCAGTGTAAAGTTCTTTCTATTACATGTTCGCAGACTAAAGCATGTAATCTTCTAGCCATGTATCACGCAGTTCATGTATAGGGTTTCCAATAGGGACTTGACAACTTTTACTGATCATCAAACTGTCACTCTCAATTTATTCAGTAAACTCAACATTTTCATCATGGTAAAGTACACTAACGAGCAACGTCTGCAAATTATAAAAAAATTTTACAGATATTCGGAGTCGGTGACTGCAACTTTAAGAGCGCAAGTAGACAGGCAATAACAAGTTTAGTGCAAAAATTTGAGTCTACATATTCGTTGTGTGATGTTGGTCGAAGTGTCGAAAATATCGCTGCCGTTCAGACGTCCGTAGCAAACGATCCAAATCAGTCAATTCCACAGCGTTCTCAAGAATTAGGCATCGCTCAGACCACATTATGGCGTATTTTGCGTGAGGATCTTGGTTTACACCCATACAAAATCAAGCTAACTCAAGAATTGAAGCCGATGGACCATTTGAAGCGACGTACGTTCTCTGATTGTGTTCTGGAGAAGATGTGCCAAGATGATGAATTTCATCGCAAAATCATCTTTAGTGACGAAGCTCATTTTTGGCTGAATAGGTTTGTCAATAAGCAAAATATGCGTTATTGGTCGGGTGAAAACCCACATGTGCTTCACGAATCACCACTTCATCCACAAAAAATAACTGTTTGGTGCGGTTTGCATGCCGGCGGCGTTATTGGACCATATTTTTTCGTCGACGATAACGATCGTTACGTTACTGTGAATGGTCAGCGTTATCGCCCCATGATCACATATTATTTTTAGCCCGAATTGGAAGATATGGACTTGGACTACATGTGGTTTCAACAGGATGGTGCCACAAGCCACATAGCACACGCTGCAATCGATTTATTGAAGAGTAAGTAATGTGAGCGTGTTATCTCAAGACATGGGCCAGTCGATTGGCCGCCTCGTTCGTGCAATCCTACGCCGCTTGACTATTTTCTGTGGATGTGAAGAGCTCAGAACCAACTTTGAAGTCGAAATAGCGGCCGTTTCGGTCGAAATGTGTGGCCGACCGCTGCAAACGTGCCCGCGGTGGCCATATAACGAAGTCGAATTGCATTCATAAATGTTTTGCTTGTACTTCAAGCCAATAATAAAGTTTTTGAAACATCTCGAAAGGTTTGCCTTTTATTTAAAAAAAAAAGTTGTCAATTCGTTATTAGAAAACCCTATATATCTTGGCTTGTTTGACTTGTTCACATCTCTGTCTTGGCGTCCAGTTCATAAACTTGTTACAAGAGTAGATTTTGTGATCACTCTTGCACAATATGCAAGCGTACTAGCTGCTATATGGTAATTTCTTACAGAGTTCTTATTTTCGTACTTATGCGATCTTAGCGTAGATAATCCCAATCCTTCAAATGCTTGGTATCATCTTAAGAGAAACTCGAAGAGTTCTTCTTGCGTTGGCACCTTATTTGACCTTCTTTATCCTTCCCCAAACAATTTTCTACTCTTCATATCCAGTGCCTTTACAATTAGGTGAACTATGGGGTAATTCATCGTTAGGTTTGATTTCCAATAGGCTTTTTTTGACATATCAAATTGCTTTATGATTTTTGTTCAGTATCGTTTGGCATGAAAAGACTCATACCACAACAGCGTCTATAAATTGTTTAGCTGTATTACGAAAATCAGCGTTCTGTGAGATGCTTTTCGTGCGATTCGAGGAAATTACGGCGCGCATAATCGACCTACTGATACCACTATTGCCAATACCATTCGCAAATTTGAGTCCCAGTTTACATTAGTGGATGATACTCGAGCGGTTAGAGCACATCCAGCACGTAGTGAAGAGATTATAGCAGCTGTAGCTGAGAGTGTACGCGAAGACCCTGATGAATCTATTCGTCGTCGTTCTTAACAGCTTGGCTTGGCGTATTCGCCGACTTGGAGTTTTTTACGTGAGGATCTCGGCCTAAAAGCGTACAAAATTGAACTTGTGCAAGAACTGAATCCAAGCGACTTCAATTTGTGTCATATTTTCAGTGAATGAGCTCTGGAAAAACTCAATGAAAATCCGGTGTTTTATCGTGAAATTTTGTTCAGTGATGAAGCCCATTTTTGGCTCAATGGATACGTTAAGGAACAAAATTAAAATATTTGGGCTGATGAACAATCCGAAGAGTACCAAGAGCTACTATTACATCCATTAAAAACAACGGTATAGTGTGGTTTATGGGCTGGTGGAATCATTGGTCAATATTTCTTAAACTAAGGCAAATCAGATGGACTTGTTGAGAAATCATTTTGGTGAGCACTTAATTTCACGTTTTGCTACGGTAAATTGGTTGCCTAGATCCTGGACTATTTTCTCTGGGGTTATATAAAATCTCAGGTCTTCAGAAATAAGCCAGTTACGATTAACGTTTTGAAAGACAACATTACTCTTGTTATCCGCGAGATATCAGTTGATATGCTCGAACGAGTCGCCCAAAATTGTATGTTTCGAATGGACCACCTCAGACGTAATCGTGGCCAATATTGATATGATATTATTTTTAAGTAGTAGATGCCATGAATATTTCTTTTAACTGATAAAAAAAATCTTAAGTTCGCTTTCAAATTTATGTATTTTATTTTACATTATAAATAAAACCTAAAGATGAATCACCCTATATGATTGGTCCTCAAGAAGAAGTATCAAATCTCATGCTTTCGAGAGCCGTAAGACCTACTTTCTTTGCTTCTAGCACGGCTTTTAAATGTATTTGTAGCCCTGGAAACGCTTTAAAAACGGTATTGTAATTGAATTTTAAGTTTTAGTAATCAGCGGTAAAGCACTGATAACGCTTTTTGTTGGCTTCGAAGGACCAAAGTGAATTTTATGAAATGTGAGCCGTGGTTGTACTATGGTTTATCAGCGAATCAAAAATTGCTTTTTTGACTATGTGTGTTGTGAACACCATAATTTCCAGGCAATCAATTAACATCAACATCGGCTTTTAATAGTTTTTATTTGTGGAAATCTTCTAAAGTTAGCATACTAAGGTGGATTACCACCTTGAACAAAAGGTTCCCGGTCCAACTTGAGTTCTGTTTTTTTTTTTTGTAAGGTTGGTACATCTGTTGTTGACATTCCCTATAAATCTTAAAGTTACGTAGCCAAGAGTACATCTATCTCTGTGTGTGTTGGCGATTTTTACATTTTTAGAAATGGATTTAAATTTTCAACAACGAACTTGTATTAAACGGATTTAATGGTGCGCGAACGTTGGAAATGTTGGTGGCACGAGCGGTTCAAAAGTGGTCATGAGTCAATCAAAGATGATGAGCGCAGTGGCAGACCTTCGATATCGAAAACCGACGAAGACTTGAACATTTCATATGGATCCGTCCAAAACATTTTGGTCAATGATTTGGGTTTCCGTCGTATAGCAGCAAAGTTGGTGCCAAAAGACCTCAATTTCATGCAAAAAAGAGACCGTGTTGACGTCACAAAAGAGATGATTTGCGAAGCTGAATCCGATCTCTTATTCATCAAAAGAATCATTATTGTAGACATGACGTGGGTTTATGCGTACGACATGCAATCCAGATATCAGGCAAGTGAATGGCGTTTGCCAAATGATCCGACACCACATCGTTTTCAGTCAAAAACGAAGGCAATGCTCACGGTTTTCATGGATAACAACGGTGTAGTGCATCATGAATTTTTGTCAGAAGACCAGGCAGTAAGCAAAGAGTAAAATTTGGGCGTTATAAGACGTTTGCGGGAAGCAATTTGCCGAAAGAGACCAGAATTTCGCACACAAAACTTGTGGATTTTGCACCATGATAATTCACCGTCGCACAGTGCCATCATTATTCGCAATTTGTTGACGAAAAATGCAACAAATACCATCCAACAGCCACCGAATTCACCTGATTTGGCTCCCTGTGACTTCTTTCTGTTCAATTGACTTAAAAAACCACTACGTGGAACACATTTCAGCAGCCGAGAGGAAGTAATGAAAAAATCACAGGAATCACTGATGGACATACCGAAAACTGAATATAAAAAATGTTTGTGGGATTGGATCAACAACCTTTCTTGTTGCCATTATTGTGCCAAGAATTTGGTTTAACTTAACTTACTCTATTTTATCGTTTCATTCTTTCACAATGAAATTTGTTGAGTTACGAGTATACGCGCTTTTGAAATCTTATTTCAATATCATTATCTAGAATTGTTTTTAGGTCTGACGAAGATTTTTTGAAGTGATTATTAGTAAATTGTAATTTGTTGATTAAGCTTATCTATGGCTCTGTGATTATATTTTTGGCAGTGACTCGTCATTAGGAATATTATTAATACCTGTAAAATTAGAAGGTCTTTTAAATTATGTTTCCTTTACAGTATGCTATACAGTTTATACAGGGTGACTGACTCAAACTGCAACTTTTTTAAATTCTATAATTTTTTTTATTTTTTGATAAATTTTATTGTGCCAAAGCAAAAAATGTTGGAAAGTACATCAATTTTCAAATTGTATCAGTAGTTTTGAATATGACAACCTTTGGCGCGAATAATGGCCTTGAAACGGCCGAAGAAAGCATCGCAGGCTGCATGCAAGTGACTCTACGGTATTTTGGCCCATTCCCGGCGAAGCGCTTGTTTGAGGTGGTCTAAATTTTGGTATTTTTTAGTGCCAACTGTCGCCTTCAAAATACCCCAAACAGAGAAATCCGACGGATTTGCATCCGGAGAATTTACAATCCATTGTGTCGAAGAAATAATGTGTGGAACATTGTTTTTTAATCAGTCTTGGTTGACGCGCGCTTTGTGAGACGGTGCCAAGTCTTGTTGAAATGTCCACTGTCTCCGACCGAAATGATTGCTTGCCCAAGGCTTCAATAATGCCTCTTAGACAGTTTCACGGTATACAATCGCATCAATTTTGACGCCACGGCCCAAAAATACGAGCGGAGAGTGACATTCGGCGGTTATGGCGGCCCAAACCATCACCATCGGTGCTGCCTGCTTTCTGGTGGCCGTCCGAAGGTGTAAATTTTCGAATTACATCTCTAGGAAGCAAACTTGGTTATTTTGTTTGTTGACATATTGCTCGATAACAAATGGTGACTCATCGGAGAAAACCAAATTCGTCAACTCACCACTTTCGTGCAAACGTAGCAACTCATTCGCTCTTTCGACTCAAACTTTCTTCTGTTGCGGTGTAAGATCGTGTGCTTTTTGGAACTTCAATGGCTTGAGCCCAAGCTGATTTTTCAGTATGTGTTGCATCCGTTACAACGATATGTTGAGCTCACGAGCTATTTTTTTTTCACTTCGACGCGAATTTCGCTCAATTCGAGCCTTCACTTTCCGATGACCAACTCCATGGCGTTTTGCAACGCTGCCAGTATCACGGTAACGAGACACAAGTGATGTATTCACATTCAACACAACTGAGACGCAAATCGTTTAAGAAGCCTGTAAGTAATAATAAATAAATGTGTCAAAATTTGAGCTCACTGTCATGAACGGTTTGGAAATTATAGCAGTCTGAAGTTGGTTGCAGTTCGAGTCAGTCAGGGTGTTGTATCCAATAATGTGAACTGAAAAAATGGTGCACTACCTACTCTAAAATGTGAACTCGTGACCATTTTTTGCTATTCGGAATGTGAACTTTTTTTATCTCGTCTTTGTTTGCTTGCAAAGTCTAATGGTGTTAAAAGGAAGAGGCGACAGCAAAATGTGAATTTGGCGCCATCCCAGAGCAGACTCACTGTATGTTACTCGCGCACGTGCTTTTTTTTTTTTTTTTGCAAAAGCAACACAAATTCCTTACAATCAAGGAAAAGCCTGAGATTTTGAGAAAATTGAAAACAAGCTAATCGGGATTAGGTCGATTAGGCTTAGGATAAGGCTTAACAGTCAGCAATATGTTTTTCGCGTTCTTTTGACAAATATGACAGGTTCCCGTGACTTTCTTCCATCCCTTGGAGTCTCGCTCAACCGATGGTACAGAAAATCTTCTACGATACCTGCTACTTGACGACCAATAATGCTTTCAATAGCAATAGCAATAGCACTTTACCGAGTGAAGTGATGTCCAACATGTTGAGAAACATTGCCACTGGCCTTCTTGAACATCGCCGTTGAGTTGTGTATCTTCTCAGCATTTGGTCCATGTTGTCAACGCCAGTTTTGTATTTATTATTTATTATTATGGATGTTGATGCATCCACCGTATAGCTCGGGCCTTGCACCGGGCAAAAGGTCATAGATAATAATGGCCATTACGTACTTGATTGCAATTGATTTTGAATAAAGAAAATTTCTTTTCAAAAAGTACCAAAAAACCGCGGATTTTTTTTATATTGTTTTTTATTTTAGAGGTCAAAAATTAAATTATTTCGAATTATATCGAAAATTACATAAAATTGATGTTAAAAATGTACAAATATTTCACATATGTAAAGTTTAGTTACCTAGCAAAATCCGCTCTAGATACTTCTTCCAAATAATTTTTCTTTCACTTCACTCAGAATTCGACTAACACGTATGAATCAACAAGAAACTCAAAGGAGAGTGTTAGAAACATTAGAAACATGACATTCCTTTTAACTTAGAGAGCAGCTGCTCTACCCCAAACAATAGGAATTGCATCTACTACTTGAAGTGACTTATGTTAATTTGTAACAGTATTCACATTTCTGCAGCATTTTTCTTGTTAAACTTACTTCAATATTCAATATTATTGTATATTACAACACAAGAAAATTTTCATTGCTAAAATATAAAAAAATCCAATAGTACCCGGGTACTCCGGGAGCTAAATAGCTAAATAAGGAATCTCCTAATTTTAATGCTAGCGATGGGTGGCTTCAAAAGTTTCGAGAACGTCATGGAGTGCAAATATTAAAAATATGCGCGGGATAAATATCTGCAAACCATGAAGCTGTAAAGCTCTTTCTGGAAGAATTTCCTGCCTACGTCAGGGAAAATTCCATAACAGATTTATAATGCCGATGAGACTATTTTATATTGGAAACTTCTTCCGGGGAATACTCTTGTGTTGTCCAAAAAAGGCAACTGCACCAGACAGAAAAACCAGCAAAGAACATATAACTTTTTTTGGGATCAACAAATGCGACTGAAACACACAAATTAAAACCTCGCTTAATCGGAAAGTCCAAAAAGCGCAGGGCGTTTTCTGGATTAAATGTGCCTGTGTTGTATATGTCAAGCAAAAATGCCTGGATGACAACAGACATTTCCTAGATAACCTACACAAAATCAACTTTTTTTCTCACTATAACTAGATACATAACGTTACATAATTTTTTTAGAGGTTAAAATTTTTTGTTTCGAGAAAATAACTTATTTCTGGTGAATTTTGTATTTTATTCCACCACACGTAACCAACGTCATCCAACCTATTGATCAGAATGTAGTTAATCTTTTGAAACTTGAATACAAGAATTGTTGACACACAAGACAAGGACAATGGCTAAGCTTAGTTTTAAAAAAGTTTATTTTACGAAATTCTGTAAGCATTTTGCCGGAGTCTTGGAAAATAATTTTGGTTACAGTCATAGCAAAATGTTTCAACGAAATCCTACCAAGGCATTCTAATTATGAACCAAAAGACCTAGTTCTGTTAAGTTTTCCCCACGAGCAAGATGAAACTACCTATTTTGAAAATTAATTCCAGCACATGGGTAATCTTTTAAGACGTGTTGATGGTTTTGTGGATATTTGGGTCGCCGAACCTGATGGTGAAAGTTGTGGAGACTTCTTCAGTTGAAGAACTACATAATCCAGTAAAAACTTCTCTCTGTCATGCAATTCAATGCTCAAATGTCTTGTTGGATTGGGCTCATGAAAAGAGTGTCATAAAGGCTTTAAATAATACAAAAAGTATGAAAATTGAAAAATCTACGTCTTGCGTTCTTCAACTGAAGATCAGAAATTTTTTTAATCAGAAATAATTTGGTTTTCTCGTTTTTAAGAATTTTTAATCCCATTCCCTACTTACCAATTACCATAGATGTTTTTTCATTCAATCTAGTTACATTAATACTGAAAGTTTATCTTAAATTAATTCACGAGATTGACCTTAACCACTACAAACAACTCCTTACTGAAACTGCACCGACGCTTAACCTAAATGGAACGAAAAATGATACACTATTTCCATACATCTTCCATAAATATCAACAACTTCAAAATCTAATCTCCAAGGCGGTCGTCATAATTGCCTTAGTGTGTATTAGGTTTGAGTATTCAGATTCTAAGTCACCACTCAGATAAAGATTGGTGCGAAATGAAGAAAACATAACCGTCGTAGCGGCCAGTATCGAAGTAGACCCAGAAATGTCGATTCGGCGCTGATCAGCTGAATTAGCTCTCTCGCCAGAGAGTCAACCCGGCTTATTTTGTGGTTGGATTTGGGTCTACATCCGTGCGTTCACTATTTGGGCGCTTGAAATGTTGGCCAAAAAAATCATCTGGTGGAACGAGGCCCGTTTTTGACCCAGCGGTTATGTCAACAAGAAGAATTGCTATTATTGGAACGAACACAATCCACATGTGTTCGAGCAAGCATCAATGCTTCATAAATATTAACTGTTTGGTGCGGTTCAAGACATGGCGGCACCATCCGATCTTATTTCTTTCGAAATGAGGTAGAAGATACCGTTACCATCAATGGTCTCAGTTATAGAACGATTTTAACCGATTTTCTGTGGTCGAAGCTCGGCAACATCGATATATCTGAGCTGTGGTTTCAACAAGACTGCACTACATATGGCATGGCACAAGCGACGCAGCATTCGCAGTCGTGAATAAGAAATTTAGCGATTGGGTCATCTCACGGCGAGCGTTCATCAATTGGCCGCCGCGATCATGTGATTTGACACCACTCGATATTTGGTTTTCTGGGGCTGTATCAAGTCCTTAGTCCACACTTACAAGCCAACTACTTTAGATGAGCCTACAACATTCGACACGCTATTGCTGTGTCCGAAATTGGATTAACCAATTTCGTTTCAAGAAGGCAGAATCAATTTTATATCTCACTCCGTTGTTGTTTTATTTAAGATTTTTTTTTTCTTTTGTTCTTATCTGATCATATATGCCCGTCTGTCGGGCGAGCAAACCACTTAATTTTTTCTCCTTTTCAAGTTCTAACACAACAATTTTTAACCAATCTTAGCAGATTTCAAACCTTTTCTTAGGAAAAATGTAGGTGCATACATTTTCATGAGTTAATGCGCTACACGCTGAGATACAAAATGATGCCTCATTATTTAGTTTCCATGGGAAATTGCAGTCGCATAACACGAGGATTCTACGATTCCTGTGGAGCCATAAAGCAAGTGTGATTCTCAATAAAGCAGAATCCGGGAAAAATAATAAAAAAAAAAATGTATCTCGAACAGTCTTCTCTTATCTCTTATCTTCTTCAAAGTAATCCCCCTCAAATATAATACACTTGTGTCAAAGTTTTTTTCAATCCTCATAAGCACTTTTTGGAATAGCCATGAGTTATTCCAGCGATATTATTACCTCAATCGTTACAAATCTCCATAACGTATGGTGGTTGAGGCATGATTGTCGTGTTGTTTTTGGCCAAAAAAATCTCTCAGAAGAAACGATGAATGAGCAGGGGCATTATCGTGATGCAAAAGCCATGAACAGTTTTTCCACAATTCCGGATGTTTTTTTTTTTTTGTATTGCTTCTTTTAAACGTCGCATATCTTTAAGGTCCATATTGACCGTACGACCTTGAGGTTAAAACTCCTGATGCACTACGCCACGGTAATCGGAAAACACATTGATCAAAACTTTGACATTTGATCGACTTACGCGTGATTTTTTCGGTCTTGGCTCTTCTGAGTGTTCCATTGGCACGATTGGGCTTTGGTTTCGAAATCATATGCCAAAATCCTCAGCAACTTACCATAAGGGACGACGATTTTCTAAAACAATTTTCTTCACGGCTTCGACATTTTCATCTTTTGTTGATGTGCTGGGGCGTTATGATAATTGAAAATGGTCGAGCACACCAAATCACGTCTAACATTTCTATCTTTCAAAAACAAACTAAGCATGCTATATATAGGGTTTTCTAATAGCGACTTGACAACTTTTTTTTTAAATAAAAGGCAAACCATTTGAGATATTTCAAAAACTTTATTATTGGCTTGAAGTACAATCAAAACATTTATGAATAGAACGTGCCACCGTGGGCACGTTTGCAGCGGTCGATTCGTTGGACCCAATTTTCAACGACTCGGCCACACATTTCGGTCGAAACGGCCGCTATTTCGCGTTCAATGTTAGCTCTGAGCTCTTCCAACGTGGTCGGCGTGTTGGCATAAACCAATGATTTAACGTAGCCCCACAGAAAATAGTCAAGCGGCGTTAAATCGCACGAACGAGGCGGCCAATCGACTGCCCCATGTCTTGAGATAAAACGCTCACCATACTTACTCTTCAATAAACCGGTTGTAGCGTGTGCTGTGTGGCTTGTGGCACCATCCTGTTGAAACCACATGTCGTCCAAGTCCATATCTTCTAATTCGGGAAAAAAATAATCGGTGATCATGGCGCGATAACGCTGACCATTCACAGTAACGTGACGATCATTATTGTCGACGAAAAAATATGGCCCAATAACGCCGCCGGCATGCAAACCGCACCAAACAGTTATTTTTTGGGGATGAAGTGGTGATTCATGAAGCACATGTGGGTTTTCACCCGACCAATAACGCATATTTTGCTTATTGACGAACCCATTGAGCCAAAAATGAGCTTCGTCACTAAAGATTATTTTGCGACTCCAAATATCTGCAGAAAATTTTTATAATTTGCAGACGTTGCTCGTTAGTGTACTTTACCATGATGAAAATGTTGAGTTTAGTAAATAAATTGACAGTGACAGTTTGTTGATTAGTGAAAGAGTGCGTTCACAAATTAAATTCAAAGTTGTTAAGTCCCTATTGAAAAACCCTATACTTGAAACAGTGTACATATGTTCGGGACACGTGTACCAAAACAGCAAAAAAAAAAAAAAATTAACGATGATCGAATGTACGTTACCCGAAAAATTTCCAGAGGTCATCTTACTTTTTGAACATACATAAAAGATTACCTAGATATAAAAGCGGCAGCACACTCTATTGTATTATCACAAAAACAAGGGAAAGACATATAATTGTATAGAAAATTATAGAATTCTGACAGACCCCTTTTCTATCCACTCTGGGGACATCGTAAATGCCTGCTCTAATTGAAAATGCTGATATAGCTGCCTAAAAAAACTTTTATTAGTTTTATTCCATGTAGTGCCGAATCTGATTCGCACATAGATAGTCGCAAAGAGTTTTTTTTAATTTGAAAACCCTTCAATTCGTATTCTTTGATACGTATTTAAACTCGTAACAGATTCGTTTAGGTTGACAAATTCAGTATTCAATTATCCCTTTGCATTCTTTTCCATTCATTGTAGTGTTGATTTCCTTTTTTTATTTTTAATATTCTTTGCAGGAACTCATCGGCGACATCTGAACGTCTCCCTGGAAGAGGGCTATCAGTAGAGCATGCTACCACAGCAACAACAAAGAAATCCTACGATTTATACAACGCAGAAATGGATATCTGTCGAGAGAAGCGAAAACAAAGGAATCTTGGATCGATGGCAGCCGCTCAGGTGGTGTGCCTGTGTCCTCTAATGATTCTTCGATTGGCTCGCATGGTGATGGTGGAAACGTACGAGAATACAAAGCACTTTGACTTCACCTACTTGATGTTTGTTTGGATTGCTTTCCTGCCAACCGTTATATTTCCGTGTATCTATGCGTCACAGATTTTACCAAGGTAGGTTTCTAACTATATGTATATACTTGAGTCATATGCTTAATTATTCTTTGTTTTGTTAAATAGTAGGGGGTCTCGTTAATAGTTACAAGAGATCCCTTACGCATTATTATGTCGCACAAAAGTTTTCATGATGGTGATAATGGGATTTTTGGGACATGTTCTCCGAATTGTATCTGAGGAGACAAAAGCTGAAAATGGAAACGTTTCTTGACAAAATGGGAGTTTAATGAATACGTAATCAAACTGTTATTTTGCTTTTTTTGGACGTAGGTATCGACTTGAATGTGTCTTGAATATGTTATCGATATTCACAGTCCAAAACCTGCAGAAATTAAACTTTTTGCTGTGTCAAATAAACAGATGAGCACGAATTGAAATTCTTATTTAGATATCTTTGCCTCTTCGCAAATAAATAGAAGCGGGAGACTTATGATTGACTGTCGGATTCATATAGTATCTATCTTAAGAAAGTTACATTCAACCTGTGTACATATTTGTTGAACGATAGGTTGAGTTAATTCTGACATTTTCAACTCGTTCTTCATATAGAAACAATATGAGACCAACAGTACGATATGCATATAATGTACCAAAATAGTCCTGTATTTTAGGGACTTTCCAACAAGGGAAAGATGCTGTGATGAGATTTAATATTGAACGGCTACAATCTCCTCCAGAAATATGATAGAAGCCCTTAACACGAAAAGAGAGAGAAAACACGGGAAGAAGTCGGGTGAAAGCATCTTTTTTTTTTTAATAACTTAACACTAGAGTGGGAACGAATACATTTATAATGCCTCAAGATGTGTTAAATTTTTTTGGAAATGGGATAGAGGGAGAAAGAAAGAGAAAAGACGAACAAAAAGTTTAGTAGTAAATTTGCAGAAGGTGCTGATATCCACAGAAATACCAACTCTGCAGATCTTTCAACGGAAAAGATTTCATTTTCATTTCATTTCATTTGATTTTCATTGACCGAGCTTCCACTGTTGAATAGTATGGAAGCCAAGACCTTCGTCCTTCTTTTTCTTTGAAACATGCAACGCATATTCATTGTCAGATCTTACTTACATGTTTGCTTAGATGGCGTTACAATCCTAAGTGGGCCATGGCCAACACGCCTTTACATGTATAACAGTCTTTTAGCTGCTGCCTCCTGACATGCACACGAAATCGCTAAGGTTCTCTGTACCACCTAAGATGAAATCGTCACCTACTGTCCTCTACCAACTGGAGTCGAAAAATTTCCAGCACGGGGCACTAATGTCCATCCGTTCAGGTGACCTAGCCATCTAAGCCAAGTCATCCGAGCTTTTCCGTCCGTACAGTTCGCTGCCGAAACGTCTCCTCCATTTTTCATTGATGCAAGTGGGACTGAAAATTACCCGAAAAACATTTCTCTCGAAGCGTCTAATAGCATTTTCATCCCCTTTCGTCGACTTTCAAGCTCTTGCGACGTAAGGCAAGACTGGAAGAGCAGTGTCTTCTATAATATCTTTTGGATACTTGAGAGAGATGGCGTTACCACTCAATTGTCCTGTAAGACCAAATAAGCAACGATTAGCAAGAGAGATTCTTAGTATAATTTCCACGCTAGTTTCGATGACAGAGTTGACAGCGGACTATAGGTACAGAAAGTTCCTGTGTTAGTTGATTCGTTAATGTGGCTGCCTATTGGACTTAAGCACACTCAAGCCAAAGTAGGACTATTTTAATACCTCTTTATCTTGATCCATTTCCGACACTTAAGAGCTTTTTTTTGCAACCAATTTGAGATTCTAATGAAGCGAAGAAGATCGGCAACGTTGGTTTTTTCGAGATGGACTAAGTTGTCTAGAAAGTATAAGCTCAAAAAAAATTTCCTAGTGTGAGATATATGGGGTTTTCTAATAACGATTTGACAACTTTTTTTTTAAAATAAAAGGCAAACCATTTGAGATATTTCAAAAACTTTATTATTGGCTTGAAGTACAATCAAAACATTTATGAAAGGAACTGGACTTCATTCATATGCCACCGCGGGCACGTTTGCAGCGGTCGATTCGTTGGACCCAATTTTCAACGACTCGGCCACACATTTCGGCCGAAACGGCCTCAATTTCGCGTACAATGTTGGCTCTGAGCTTTTCCAACCAACGTTGTCGGCGTGTTTGCATAAGCCAATGACTTAAAGTAGCCCCACAGAAAATAGTCAAGCGGCGTTAAATCTGGCACTGGCACGGCAACATCACACAACGAATATGTAGACTCAAATTTTTGCACTAAACTTGTTATTGCCTGTCTACTAGGGCGAGAATTACGACCGAAAATAGGAGTTAACGCTCTTAAAGTTGCAGTCACCGACTCCGAATATCTGTAGAAAATTTTTATAATTTGCAGACGTTTTTCGTTTGTGTGTACTTTACCATGGTGAAAATGTTGAGTTTACTGAATAAATTGACAGTGACAGTTTGATGATTAGTGAAAGAGTGCGTTCACAAATTAAATTCAAAGCTGTCAAGTCCCTATTGGAAAACCATATAGTAAGGTTGGGAAAGTGCAGATTAATTGAAGAGTTGTTTTGTCTTCTACGTCATGTCTTCCAATTAGATAGCGTCCAGTAATGAGCGGCTTAACATGTTTCGTTTACTTGTTCACTGTCTGGTAACATGACATGCTGCACCGTTTGTCCACCTGCAGTTCGCCTGATTAATCGCGTCCCGTTAAATTATATTTTTATAAATAGCCAAAAGTACATGCAAAGATCTAATTTTATTTGCAGTGTTTCCAGCTCTATAGTTTCATTCAACGTCACAATGGCCTGGCACTTAGCAGAGTTAACTTCTCAGCTATCGCGTCAGTGTAAATGTAGATATCTTTGTCAGATATCACATTCCATTTCAGCCAGGAGAGAGTCTCCTTGATAGTTATCCGTCTAATAGACTATACTGTAGTTTGGGAGGCGGAAGGAAAGATCAAGATTTAGCTTATCAGAGAAGATACTAGCTCCAACGACTTCTGCGGTTTTAGAGCTAATCGTGTGTATATTTGGTAGTGGTGTAGTTATTATCTTTTGAGGTTTGCCCCATGTTATCTAAGATTGTGGTGTGTTCCATGTGGATATAAGACCACTATGAAAAGATTTTTAACCCTACGACGGCGTTATCAGCTAGTTGTTTGTCGAAGATGTCTTGGGGGGTGAGATAGAGAATTATGTCCAGAGTCTTATGACAGTTAACCACAGCCAGTTGTGTAGAGGGCTGTAATGGAGACTGTAGGAGAATTCTTAGGATGAAAGATGAAAAGCTGATAGGTCCGAAAGTTTACAACAGTTTTGGGTATGAAACCATCTTGGATTCGGTCTAAGCCCGAAATGTAGGAGAGAGGATACAGCAACTAAAGATGGTTGAGAATCATGCGAGAGTGTAATTTTTGGTTTTTTGTATTTCGACACAGATGATAGACACATTTAAGAGGGACTTTGAAATGTTATATGCGCGTCTATAGCAGTACCCGGGTGTTGCGTCAAAACTTCAATTACAGTGTTATGGCTGTCTGCATCTGTGATCGCTAGCATCAAGTTGTCCGGAGGAAAAGGGCCCTGATGGTCGTAAGCCAGATAAGCCTGGGCTATCCAGTAGCTCTTGGATCTGCCCTTTATTTTTGCCATGACTGTATCTTAGATCACTGTAAGTAGAGAGGAGAGAGATATTCAGATGGCTTTTCGTAAAAATACAGGTTCTGGGTACGTTAAGATCCTAGGCAAAGATACAAGGTTCCTGAAGCATGACAATATCTTCACCAGAGGTATTACAGAGGCGAAGAAAGAGCCGAAAGTGGATGCCGCTTAAGAGTCTTGAAAGTTAATTTGTATGAGATGAGATATCAGAACTATCGTTGAAAGCATTAACCTCTTTCACGCTTGTATTTTCATCCTCCTGTCCAGACACTCATTTAATTGGTCGAGCTAGGTGATACAAGGACACTGCTTGAAAGGAGCATTGTCGTTCTCCTCCACATCCATATCGGACACAGATTCGGAAGCGGGTGGTCTTTCTGTAGCTGCTTTTGCATCTTCCTTATGGGCCTTGAGAATAATGGCTCTAAACTCGCAACCGATAACACAACTAGTTTCGCCAGCGATTCTTGATTTATAACGATTATCCCCGATCTAAACTCCCCTTTAGGTTTGCTAACTTAAAGAGATTTATTGAAGTTGACAAGCTTGATTTCTATGCCGTTATAACAAATAGGAGCGGTGCCTGGATTGTCCCGCAGAATTTCGAGAAAGTTAACTGCCATGTTAACTCCACTTTCCTCCATTTTTCTGGAGTCATACTGCCATCAACATCACTCTTGTAAATAAAAGTCATGGTCAGACTGCTTTTATTAACTTCTCTGCAACAGTTGCAGCTGCATTTCTCTGCCTCTTCTGCGTGCGGAATTTGGTCGACTCAATCAGGGATTTGGGTCAATTGGACCTATAGTCCATGCTGGATCAGCCAGGCAGAGTGCTTCCTGGGTGATCTCTTATCTTATGGAACCTAGCCAAAACGGTTTAATATCCTTAGTTTCGCATTTCGCCTTCTGTGGAAAAGGAATTTGTAAGGTGGGTTAGAATTGTTTAAGGCTAGCTTAACTCAGAAGAAGACCGAGTTGGTCACATAGGCGAAGGTATCTTCTTGCTCTAATTAATATCACAGTGACCAAAGATAATGGCTAATGGCCCTGATGCTGATAATTTTGGAGCTGCGGAAGGCTGAAAGTTGTACCTTCGTATTGCGACGTTTTATCTTAGGCGTCGATGTTGCCATTTCCTCTTTATATATACTTTGCATTTCCTTCATTGACCGCTAAGCCCATATTTACCGCTTCAGCTTCAATAGGCGCAAGGGCTCCATTGATAGCTAGCTACATCGTGTACGTATGCGAGTAGCTAAACAGGCGTTTGATGGTGCCACTGGAGTTGACTTGTGAGTTTTACACCATTCTTTCAAGAATGTTGTAGAAAAAGTCTCATGGCAACACATAACTTGTTAAAGTCCTTTTCTAACACTAAAGTTCTCGGCCTGACTTTCAGAAGCCCTGGACAGAACTGGACAGTAATTCGATCTTTAAAAGCATTGCATCTCTGTATCCAAATACTGAAATCGTTATTACTGGTGATTTCAATATATGTACACAACTCTGTGTGGCTTCGACAATCTGGACAGACAACACCCACAGGACGGTGTGTTGAGATATTCGCTGCGAAAAACAACTTAACCCAGGTTGTAAATAAACCCACGCGATAACAAGACGTTGACAGTCATACCGCCAAAATCCTGAACCTCTCACCCTGATAAGTACAACGTTAATGTGCTCTCCCCTGTAGACTCGTCGGACCATTGTGTCAGACCAGGTTATTTCTCGTACACCCACCACGCAGTTAGAGAAAAAATTCCTAAAAAAAACCGTATGGCAATACGAGAAGGCCAGTTGGAGCGAACTTAACAGCTTTTTTAGGAAGTTTTACTGGTCATTATGTTTCCTCGATATGATCACAGAAATTATTCTCTTTGAAATTGGATGCTTCATCCCTCATTGGATGAAGAGTATCAAACCAAAAGGAAAAGCGTGGTACGATTCGAGCTGTAAAGAGGATGTCTGGGTTAGAGAATAAGACCAACCCGGTAGAGGAAAACCGAAAAAAATTCAAAGGAGCCAGGAATGAATTCAACGCCAAGTTTAAGCGAAAATTTCAATGCGACTAAAAACTGAGGCAAAAAATATTACAATTTCCCAAAGGTAGTAAACATTTTGTAAACATTGGAAATTCTGCCTTCTGACACTTCCAGATTATGCTTTGTTCCCACCTACACTTGATGGCGTCGATTTTTCAATGAGATGAATCCACTTTCGCACTCATGTAGTAATACGAGTTCTTAAAGACCTAAATATAAACAAATCCGCTGGTTCAGATGGTATATCTTCAATTCTTCTGAAGAGGTGTTCTTCTTCGCTGGAAAAACCACTGCGCAAGCTTTTTCATCAATCCTACTCTTTAGGACACTTTCTGAGTAGACGAAAAACAGCATTTGTCCAGCCCGTCCCTAAAAAAGGCGAATCTCATCTCTCTCTTCCTAAAGATCCATTGCACTTACGTCCTTTCTTTCAAAGATCATGGAAACGCTAATAAACCGTCAGCTCAGAAATATCTCGGAACAAGAAAACTTCTCAATGACCGACAGTACGGTTTTCGTAGCAACAGGTCCACTGGTGATTTGATGGCATGTCTTGATTGAGCCAAAGCATACATCTCGCATATATCTGGCAAAAGCAAGATAGTTGATATTTCTAAGGCATTTGACAGATTTTGGCATCAGGCTCTTTTGTCGAAAATGCGTACTTTTGGGATCGATGAGTGTCTATTTCAGTGGATAAGAAATTACCTTTCGAAACGTTTTATTCAAGTTGTCTTGGGTTGTTTCAAGTCTGATATGCACAAAATCAATGCTGGTGTGCCCCAGGGCTCTGTCTTGTCTCTAACACTCTTTTTGATTTCCATTAATGATCTATTGCCTGCTACTTCTAGTCCAATATATTCCTTTGCTGATGACAGTACTCTATGCTTTTCATTTTCGTTCTCGGACTTACGTCCCTGCTCTTCAGCTGTAGAACGGAAACGCCAACGTATGTTAAGCACATTTAACAGTTATGCTGTTAAACCAATTAAGAAACTATCAACATAGTGGAATTTAATGATTCGAAGATTCAATGCTGACTGCTGCGAAATTCAAATACGAATCCATTTTCCATGAATGGCTACATCTGCTAGATAGGATTGAAAACCGTGCGATAGAACTCATAGGTCATACTAATATTAGTCAGTCAATCGACACCCTTGAACACCGACATAATACCTCCTGTCTCACATTCAAACCTTCAGCCGCAACATCCGTCTTGCCATGAATGCTCACCAGTACACCCTCAAGCCCACTTTCGGCCGTACAACTCGCTTATGGAATGCCCTGCCGAAAATTTTTCGAAAAATCATGATGACGAAGATGTATCAAATTTTGATACGAGGAGAACATTCAGAAGGACACTTAAGTGCAAGATTTCATGGAAGCGAAATAATTAAGATCTGTTCAAAGATCTTGCTTTATTTTTGATGTAAATAGGATGTCGGATGGAGCTGGAATTGACCATTTCTCAGAACAGAAAGTTTGTCTTATGTTGAAATTAAATTAAATTAAAGTTAAAACTGACAAAAAGAAATGACCGTTTCAACGTTTGTACAAGATGCGTTGTTTGACAATGTAATGAAATGTATTCCTCGAACTCGTGCGATATTAATGAAAATGCTGTTCATTCAGTCTTTGAATTCTGAAATTTGGCGTATTTTGCCAATTTACTTGTTATGCTCTGAAAATTATGATATCTTTCACTTGAGTTCCTTTCAGATGAAATATTTCCCACATAATAAACACTTGGTTGCCCCAAGACACATTCTATTGAAAAAAAAAAAAAAAACTTAATTAAGTACCCAACAACAGATTATTAAACGAAGGCCAATTGATGGTATCATTCAAGTCGGTCGTTTTCCAGGTGTTTAGTCTACACGAACTTGTCATTTTTTTTTATTTTCTCTCTGGCATTGTTTAGACTTGAATATCATTTATTTTGTCCTCGAGCGTACTCGTATCTGTCCGATAAATATTGATTTTTTATTTTTTTTTATTTTTGTTTTTTGAAGCTCCTTTGTTGAATTTGTCGAAGCAACAAAAAGTTGACACAAATTTATAATGTATCTAAAATTTACTCGAAAAGTACGTGTACGTACTTCAAAATTCCAATTTATAAGTTTGAGATACATTTTTTGACTTTTTGATACACGTGTGTACCAAGAAGAGTATCTTATTGAAAAATTTTACAAACCAGAGCCCACAGTGTAATGAATAAGTAACAATTTGTATCGCTTTTCAATCCACACAGAAAATTTTAATTAAATGGCTGCCAGCTATGGATTGACTAGGGTTTTGGAAAGCTAAAACTCTGTATCCGGTGTTCTATTTTCCAGGGAATCAAATTGATGTGTTATAATCGCTGCTCGTGAGACTTAATTTGTAGAACGGAAAAAAGGTGTTTTCCTAAGAATAATAGAGTTCTCAGAATAAGTTCTCAGAATTTATAATGAAATTGTATCTGCATGTAAAAATGATGTAATTCGATTAACAGCTAGAATTGCTGAATTGGAGAACTAGAAAATCGTTCAAGATACAGAAATAGTTGTCATTCCTTAACTTTGGATTTGAATGTTGCATATACAACTGGATAATATGACGGAATTGGACGCTACTACATATAATTATCATGCGACACCGTACAGGTGCCAGTGTGACAACGCCATATAATTTGAGTGATGCTTTCCTGTGCCGAGAGTTTATGCTTATTATTCAGGTTTTTGAACTTATTCCTGGCTTGCACCAGAACTATTTTTTTGTACGTCAAAAACAGCTTCTTCAAAATTACCTCTGTCCGCTAATGCTTAACATTGGCCTACAGCAATTAGTCTATTGGCCTTTTCGTTTGTTTGCTTTAGGTGGTATCCTAACTTTACGCTATCATCCAACAACACCCTCAGATTATTATTGTGAAACTTCCACTCTAAGTTGTGTTTACGATTTTTTTTTTTAGGCGCTCAATTTTTTTCCGCCTTCTTATGTGAACGACCTTTGTTTTGTGATCTACCAGTTCCAAACCTGATGAGCGAAACCATGTCTTTATATTTTAAATGGTGTTGGTGCTGACTTATGTCGCTTTCACTAAAGCTTTACGATTTCATCGAAGTTCACTCCTTTGCGCATTTATAATATAGCATATGGCAATCCACCATTCTGGACCTGGGACTTAAACTTGTAGAACTCCTCCTGCTGTTTTATATTTCTTTGGTGCTTCGTTTTTGTCGTAAAAGAGGACTTTATGTATGTTGAAAATTAATTTGAAAAATCCAATAAAAAAAATATGGAAAAACAATTGCGAAAAACTTGAGGAACTCCGGCAATCGCAGATTTCTAAAAAAAAATCTCTCTAAAAACAGCGTGGGTTTGTCTTGAAAAATATTCAGTCCAGGCAAAGTTAAATGGGCCATAAACTCATTTAAACTTTTCAAGGCACTGGGAACTGATAGAATCTTTTCAGTTTTGATTCAAAAAGATCACGTTTCCATTCAACCAACTATTATTGCATTACTTGGGTCCAGTTTCAGTCTGGCAAACATCTCACAAACTAAACTAGGTAACAAACCCGACGAGCTACTTAAATCTTACTGTCCTATAAGCCCTTGACAATACTAGATACAATTCTATCTCAAAAGTCATGGAACTGAGAGTTTTTGATCAACCTACTATGGGTGAGGGCGATACTAGAAAGCCGAAGTATAGCCACTACTCAACATTTAAAGGCTATTCACAGAGAGGTGTTCTTTCAACGCTTCTGCAGTCACCAATCATGGACGATTTTCTATTATAGTAAAACAAATAGTTTTCGGCTACAAAGCGATTTGCTACGTCCAACGGAAATTTGCAACAAAATGCAAAATGTCCTTAAAGTATTGCCTGACCGCTCCAGCTGCGTAAGCCTTTAAAAAGTTCTAGCTTCTTTCATGTTGAACTTCATGCCAGAATTGGAAATATAAATAAGAAAGAAAAGTGCCCGCAACTAGCAACAAGCAGTCTAGCAGCATTGATAGCGTTAAGCTCAAACATGTTTGAGTAATAGGGCTCAAAGGTATTGAAGGAAATGCAAAAGCCCATTAACCTTCTTAAAAAGGATCAGCTGATTCATTCGATGGCACAGAGTCTCCCTACTGTATCGCGTATTCAGAAATAAATTTGACAGTCAAAAGTTCAAAGAATAAAATGCGTCTATCCTATTCAACAGGATAAAGGACCTAGGACACCCTTCCAAAATAAGTCCACTTTGGTACCCTGCTGCAGCAAAGTAATGATCCGAGTCAACATTGCCTTCCCGATAAATGCGGATATCCAAAATGCTGACGTCGATTGCAATGTGATCAATCTAGTTGATGATTGTACGAGTATATATAGCTGTTGGAACAGACCACTCTGACAAGGAACAGTCCATTGTACTCCTTCTAAATTTGTTTTAATAAAATTTCTCAGTCTCTGTCAGAAAGATAGGTAAATGTTTCAGTGATAAAGTACTTACAGTACTAGCACCCACCACGTCAACGCCGGACATTTACAGAGGTAATGCTTTATAATGCTTTATGGATAGCAAATGTTTAGGGATAGCAAAAAAACCCGGTAACCTGTTAGAGATATTGAGAATCATCCCTTTGCTCTGTTGTCAAAGTGGAGTGTCATGCTATCTGCAGTTGTGCTCATATGAAACCCAACTGTCAGGCGGATCTAACGTAGGTTTGGATCCTGAAAAACTCTTCTTGGAGCCTTGCACTTGCTTGGAAGTAGTAAAAGGGTTCAGCTTGGCTGTTGCTATACATAGATGCAAATGTCCCGCTTCCTCTACCGATTCTTTACAACACAGATAATTGCCATCGGGTTTGCGTATATCTCAACTTGGAAGACAGACGTAAGTTTTCCTAACGCAGAGTGATATCTAATGTTGTCGTCCCCCAGAAAGACACCAGCATCAGATCCTAAACTGGTTTTGGAGCCATCTGTGTAGATCCGACTACATTTAGATGGCTCATTTTCTCATGGCTCAAATTCTGTTCATGTAGCCGAGACAGTCCATTTTTTGAAGTCGGGTAAAAACTATTTTCGTGACAGCTTGTTTCACCAGACAACTTATGCGTCGGACAAAATTGGTCTTATCATACCCAACAGACTCTTGTCTCCTTTACACTGCCAGATGCGCAAAAGTACCTTAAAGGTTTTCGTCGTGGCATGCTAAGTTCTAAAAAAAAAATTTTGTTATCTAGTATGACGCCCAAATACTTATCTTCGGTACATCAAATGTGTGCTCTTGTTGGTCGAACGATTATTTGCATCCTCCATTTTGTCCACTACCCAATTGTTGCTGAGTTCACGACTGTCGTATAAACTTTATTCGCTGTTACCGTAACGACTAAGCGATTTTCAATTTTATGATAAATATAGTATGTGCATAAACAGGAAATGTTATCTTATGGCTCGTTGCGCAATAATTTCGAGCTTCGATGAAACGAAAAAGCGACATATAGTGATTTCGAACTCCGATGATCTTTAGACCCTTTTGTACACACTAAATGGCATTCAAAACTGTGAGATTATACTTGTAAATGACACTTATATTGTCGAACAAAGATGTTTTGTGTTCTTGGTATTATGATGTTGTATCCCTATTTCCACCAGCAGTTGTTCCACTTCAAACTCTCCGCTTAACACTCTCGTTGTGAATGCTGAAACTCCGATGAAACGAAAAAGCGACAGTGACGCAGCTCGAGGAGAATGAGACTTGGGAGAGAAACGAAAAGGTGTCAATCTTAGAGTAGAAACCAAAAAGAGAGCCTAAGCTTCACGAGAAGTTTTGGGCATCTTTAGGAAAAAAATCTAGCAGTTTCCTTTGATTACAACCCGACTATTTCCCATGAGGCACGGACTTCTGCTAATACAGATATCATTTTGATTTGATGATGGACATGGTGACATTTACGCCTCTCCGCAGGATCAGCTAATCCTTTCTGGATGTTGCTCCTAACCAGGAAGTCCCACTGGTAAATATTTTTGTCTTTCAGGTATAACTTAGGGAATCGCAACTTACTATATTTTTATTGATTTAGTTCTCCTTTGGGAATGTCACAAACGTGCCACAGAATATCCATCCAAATTATGAAGCATATAGATATGCTTTTTTTAATTTTATGATTCTTGGAAGAGTTTTAATCATTTGGAATACAATTAACAGATATTGAAAAAGCATGAGTGCTTGTTCTTATTTGTACAATCACGACTTCAATGGTTATTACAATGTAGGACGTCAAATGTGTTTTTTTTTTTTTTCTTTTATTTTACCTACACGTGTTGAATTTATAATGGTTGTAGCTTTGTCTTTCAAATTAATACTGTCTTTCTGTCGTGGCACAGAAAATCGTAATTTCTAGCTTTATTAATATTTTACGTTTGTATTTATGGAAAACGTATTGCTACGTTTCACACCAAGGCTCATGAGCATTCTTTTCTAAGAGAAAAAGTATTGATTTTCTGTTTTTTAAGGAAACCAAGGTATGTCTCTAGACAATAAATAACAACACTTCCTTCGTATGTTACATGAAAAACGAGAGGAAAAGATTCTTAAAACATAAAATCTGTAACAAATGTCTTAAACCAAATTGATTCACAGTATTTGGTACTAAAAATCATCGAAATTGACACTTAATATCTTCATCTTGTACTAATAATCTTTCCTTCCTGTTTTTATAATTCACAGAACCGAGAAGGAACGCTTACGTGGCTACTTCCGTATATCCACAAAACGTCTGAAAAAATCCCGCCAAGATAGCCAAGAGGAGTCCATCGAAAAGGACGATAATACAACCACCACACAGACAACAACAATAATCCACAATGGGGGAAGTACAATGAACGGCGATGGTGGAAGTGAGAAGAAAATAAAACAACACTATCGCACTCCAGCATCATCGATAATCTCAAAGGATACCACCGCCAACAGCCAAGGATCTATTAAAATCAACGTCATCGGTGATGGGATTAGGAAGACCTCATCATCTTCTGTGTCATCTCGAAATAATGGATACCCAGCACCACCAATTCATACAAAGACGACCGCCATCTCCGCACCAAATCACAAGGTAACGAATGGTCTTCGTCCTGCAGCTGGGGGTCGTAAAGGAAAAAATTCCATTGATTCGATAAACAACTCCTGCTCTAACATTACCGCCAGCACTTATTGCAACAATAGTAGCATCAATGACGCGGGTAGTGGTTATGATGGTGAAACATCATCCATTGTAAGTGGCATGACAGGTACCACAGACAAAGAAGCTTACTTTGAAAAGAAATGGGAAAGCATCAATGGTGCACCCCATCTTTTGCGTCATAAAGACGCTTCTTTCTCCGACTGTGGTTCATTTTCACGGATGGATTCATCCAGCACCCTAGAACGAGATCTGGAAATCATAGATTTTTTAGAGCGTGAACGCAGCATGGATATTCAAGACATGATGGAGCGTGAAAAACGAAGTGAAACTATACGACTTGTTAGTGGAAGTGGAAGTGAACGTCGTCGATTACCGGATTTAGAAAAAATCTGCAAGTCACCAAAACCCAAGATAGATCCATATTCCTACGAGGCAGTGACTCCCACTGTTACACCAAAACCAACGACACCACCTCATCCAAATAAAAATGATATCATTGCGAATCAGAATGCTGTCGATGGTGATTGTGACGATGTCGGAACAGGTGATTTCTTTAATGATGACTATCAACCTCCACCAACGTCTGCACCAGTGTCTACATCATCCTACTACCACCATCATTCGCGACGGCTAAGTCGAAAGAGCTCCCATCACAGTAATCATTCGAACCGCTCCAAAAGAGATAGCTTCAATTCGCTAAACAATGATCTAATGGCTGGAGCATTCGGTGAATTAGATCCGACTCAACCGCTAAACAAAATGTCTGTGATAGAGAGCCGAATGCGACGAAGCAGTGGACGCACACCAAGTATCTCATCATCCGGAAGGAGTTCCCTTAAATCGAGAGACTACCAGCAACAAAACTCTCACCCAGAATTGGATTTCAGAGAGAACATATTCGCGGAACTGTAAGAAGAGTGGTGGTTTTAATTTTTGAACGACTTTTTCAAATTTCTTTTATTTCACGATCGAGTTTGCGGGTAGAAGGTGGAGGAAATCTTTCTTAATATTAAACATATAAATAAAATTCAATAAAAAGCTGCGCTACATAGATCTCTTCGAACGCATCCTCTCCTCCATCTATCTGCGAACAGCTGATTTTTGAAAACGAACGTTTTTTACGCAATTTTTCGATACTACTCGTACATTAAATAAAGCCATGAATTTTCTTACAGAAAACTTAAAAAAAAAGTAAGGCCAGTTTTTTACATAAAAATTTAAATAAAAATTTAAAAACAAATTATGATAATTGACAAAACGAAGTAAAAAAAAAAAAAAAAAAACATAACAGATGATGAGAAACGACAACAGAAAATATTTTTTTACATTTTCAAATATTTGCTTAATACATAAAAACAGCAAATAGTTTTTTGTAATAAATAAAATAAAAATTAAAAAAAACCCTTTTACATTTCCAGTTAATGTTAAAAGTTAATATAAATTAAAATATTTAAAAACAAAAAAACAAAAAAAAAACAACCTATTGATGTTGAAAGTTGTTCTTAAAAAAATATTGTACAATGTACCCATTTACATTTATAAAAACAATAAAATTTGAACGAAAACAAATTTATAAATGGTATTTGCGGAAAACAAGTGTTGTTTATAGTATTTATAAAAAATTAAAAATAAAATAAATATATATACATATATAATGTTATTCTTAATGTTGAAAATATATAAATAAATTCTAGAAAACAAAGTTTTCACTTATAACAAATATATGATTCTATAATACAATATAATAATAATTTAAAATCGCCTAAGCTAAAAGAAATAAACCTTTTTTAATTGTGCCAACTACTTAAGTGATAAGATTTTAAATAAACCAGAGATTTTATATAAATTGTAAGATACATTAACAAGTGAAATTAAAAATAAACATAAACAGCTTATAAAAACTATCATAAATAAAATTAAAAATAAAATAATACAACAAATCGTTTAATTGGTAAAATTAACTCGAGGGTGCTGTATCTGTAAACTTTTGGTAGATTTTTGGTAACTTGTAGCTAAGAATGTCCTCAAATAAAATTAAATAAAAAAACATAACATAAAACAAAACATAATTAGTTATATATAAAAGGAGGAAATTTAAATAAATATACGAGTATATACACAATTCTTATGAGCCCCAAGAATTAAGAAGGAAATTGAATAATTGAAAAATTATAGAAAAAATGTTTTAAATTAAAATTTATAATACTTACTAACAAAATAAAAATGTTGGATGAAGAATAAAATTAATTTAATCTATTTAATATAATTGTGATTTAAAATGTGCGTTTTATTTACTTTTGCCTTCATGATCAACATTTTCGTATTTTTCTTTAGGAACTACGGGCTTAGGAAAAGATAAGTATTTTTTACAGGATTTAATACTGATGCTGAAATATTAAAAACTCAATTTAAGTACAATGAATTTTTATAATGAAGCACTTCACGCTAAGACAAATAAATAAAATTATTTAATTTTACTTCGAAAATCAGTCTTCTACTAGATTTATTGACGCAAAGTGTGTATAGAAGGTAATATCGCTGTATGACAGTGACAAGACTCAAAAATACTAAACATTTATTGACCAAGTTCAATAAAAGCGGAAGTGTGACAACATCGAAGCCAACAACTAAAACCCGCCCACGCCGAAGTAATGGAGTTGATGGAGTAAAAGCTGATGTTGACTAACATCTAAATACTTCATATCGCTGAGTCCACAATTTGAATAGAATCTATCAACTATGTGGAAGATGTTCAGGGCTAAATTGCACCTTTTTTTTCATACAAAATTTCTCAAATTATTTTGTCGTTAGATACAAAATATCCTTAATGGTGAACCTGACACTTTTTTTTACTTTACTTTTAAGTTCATTTTTATTGTTTTTTTCATTATTTACTTACCAATTTGATCAAAAAAGGGAATAAACACCGTGTGACGCTCCCATTGTTCCGATTTGAGTTCTGTTTTATTTTTTTTAAGTTGGAACATCCGTTGTTGACATTCCCTCTAAATCTTAGCGTCATAAGAACGCTAACATTTGCAAAAGTTACGTAGCCAAGAGTACATCTATCTCTGTGTGTGTTGGCGATTTTTACAATTTTAGAAATGGATTTAAATTTGCAACAACGAACTCGTATAAAATGTTGCAGAAAAAACGGATTTTCCGGTACGCGAACATTGGAAATGTTGGAAAAATTTTTCAGCAACATTATCTAAAGAAAACAGTCGTTTACCAGGGCACGAGCGATTCAAAAGTGGTCGTGAGTCAATCGAAGATGATGAACGCAATGGCAGACCATCGACATCGAAAACCGACGAAAACATTGATGAAGTAAAAGAAATGTTGGTCAATAACCGCAAATTAACCATCAGAGAGATAGCGGTGGACTTGAACATTGCCTGTGTATCCGTCCAAAATATTTCGGTTAATGATTTTGGTTTCCGTCCGTGTAGCAGCAAAGTTGGTGCCAAAAGACCTCAATTTCATGCAAAACAGAGACCGTGTTGACGTCGCAAAAGAGGTGATTTGCGAGGCTGAATCCGAACCCACATTCATCAAAAGGATCTGGACACGAGACGTGGATTTATGAGTACGACACGTAATCCAGATATCAGGCAAGTGAATGGCGTTCGCCAAATGAAAACCACGGCGTTATCAGTCAAAAAAGAAGGCAATGCTCACGGTTTAGTGCATCATGAATTTTTGCTAGAAGGCCAAGCAGTAAACAAAGAGTATTATTTGAGCGTTATAAGATGTTTGCGTAAGGCAATTCACCGAAAGAGACCAGAATTGTGGTCACAAAACTCGTGGATTTTGCACCATGATAACGCACCGTCGCACAGTGCCATTATTATTCGTAATTTTTTGACGAAAAATGCAACAAATACCATCCAACAGCCACCGAATTCACCTGATTTGAATTCACACGTTTTAGCAGCCGAGAGGAAGTAATAGAAGCACTGATGGACATACCGAAAACCAAATAAAAAAAAAATGTTTCGAGGATTGGATCAAGCACTGGCATAAGTGTGTTGCAGTCGATGGGCATTAGCTTAAAGGGGAAAATGTGGATTTAGATGAATAAACTTGTATTTCTTATTTTCTGAATAAATTCCGGGAAATTATTATGATTAAGGTGGTATGTTATATGTTATGTTATATAATCTAACAAAATTCTGTAAAAATTAATATTTTAATAATAAAACATAAAATCTAATGTTAAGCATATATATATATAGGGTTTTCTTATAACGACTTGACAACTTTTTTTTTAAATAAAAGGCAAATCATTTGAGATATTTAAAAAACTTTATTATTGGCTTGAAGTACAATCAAAACATTTATGAATGAAACTCGACTTCGTTCATATGGCCACCGCGGGCACGTTTGCAGCGGTCGATTCGTTGGACCCAATTTTCAACGACTCGGTTACACATTTTGGCCGAAACGGCCGCTATGTCGCATTCAATGTTGGCTCTGAGCTCTTCCAACGTCGTCGGCGTGTTGGCATAAGCCAATGACTTAATGTAAGCCCACAGAAAATAGTCAAGCGGCGTTAAATCGCACGAACGAGACGGCCAATCGACTGGCCCATGTCTTGAGATAACAAGATCACCATACTTACTCTTCAATAAATCGATTGTAGCGTGTGCTGTGTGACACCATCCTGTTGAAACCAAGGATAACGCTGACTATTCACAGTAACGTGACGATCGTTATCGTCGACGAAAAAATATGGCCCAATAACGCCGCCGGCATGCAAACCGCACCAAACAGTTATTTTTTGTGGATGAAGTGGTGATCCATTAAGCACATGTGGATTTTCACCCGACCAATAACGCATATTTTGCTTATTGAGGAACCCATTGAGCCAAAAATGAGCTCATCTTGGCGCATCTTCTCCAGAACACAATCGGAGAACGTACGTCGCTTCAAATGGTCCATCGGCTTCAATACTTGAGTCAGCTTGATCTTGTATGGGTGTAAACCAAGATCCTTACTCAAAATACGCCATAATGTGGTCTGAGCGATGCGCAATTCTTGAGAACGCCGTGGAATTGACTGATTTAGATCGTTTGCTACGGACGTCTGAACGGCAGCGATATTTTCGACACTTCGACCAACATCACACAACGATTATGTAGACTCAAATTTTTGCACTAAACTTGTTATTGCCTGTCTACTTGCGCTCTTAAAGTTGCAGTCACCGACTCCGAATATCTGTAGAAAATTTTTATAATTTGCAGACGTTGCTTGATAGTGTACTTTACTATGATGAAAATGTTGAGTTTACTGAATAAATTGACAGTGACAGTGATTAGTAAAAGAATTCGTTGTTTCATTGTTTCATGCGCTGTATGGCCTATAGCACCGTCTTTCTGAAACCAGAGCTCGCCGAGACTACACGCTGGAATTTCAGGAAGCACATATTCCCTTAACATGGCGCGGTAATGGTTACAATTGACGGTAACATTCTGATTTGCCTCATTTTAGAAGAAATATGCACTAATGATTCCACCAGCCCATAAACCACACCATACCGTTGTTTTTATTGGATGTAATGGTAGCTCTTGGTACTGTTCGGGTTGTTCATCACCCCAAATACGGCAATTTTGTTTATTAACATATCCAATGAGCTAAAAATGGGCTTCATAACTGAACAAAATTTCACGATAAAACACCGGATTTTCATTGAGTTTTTCCAGAGCCCATTCACTGAAAATATGACGCAAGTTCAAGTCGCCTGGCTTGAATTCTTGCACAAGTTGAATTTTGTACGCTTTAAGGCTAAGATCCTCACGTAAAATATGCCTAGTTGTCGAATACGCCAATTCAAGCTGGTGGAAACGTCGACGAATCCATTCGTCACGATCTTCGACACTCTCAGCTACAGCTGCTATAGTCTCTTCAGTGAGTACTTGATGTGATCTAACCGGTCGAGTATCATTCACTAATGTAAACTGAAACACAAATTTTCGAATGGTATATGGCAATAGTTGTTTTAGTCGGTCGATTATGCGCTCCGTAAGTTCCTCAAATTGCACGAGAAACAGTCAGCTGAACAATTTGGAGACTCTGTTGTAGTGTAAATCTTTTCATGATAATTTGCCAAATGATATTTAACGAAAATGACAAAGCAGTTTGATAGAAGTCAAACGCGATCTTTTAAAAAAAGCCTGTTAAAAATCAAAGCTTACGATGAATCACCCCTAAGTTGCTGTAGTAGTCAGAAGAGGTGTTCTAATACGAAAGTAGTCAATGTGATCAATCGCGATGAGTGAGCGAATCCAAGATTGGTTACGACATTCGTGCATTGAAGTGTAACATTATTAAGGAAGACAGGTGCTAGATCAACACTGTTATACTGTTACTTTGAAATTAATATTAACTGCGACTTTGCAGAATTATTAGTTAGCCTATTGCCTTGAGTCCAGCTATATATACTAGAAAGGTCTTCATTTAGTCTATAGAGAAAGTCTTTAGTTAGCCTGATTGGGCTGGATAAATAGATCTGTGCATCATCAGCATCAAAGTGAACACTTGTACTGGTGCAAGCTTTTGGTCATTAATGAAATTGCAGAATAATATTGGACCTAAAATTGAGCCCTGGATAACCCCAGTTAGCAAAGTTTTAGAATTTGAGGCAGTATCACCAAATATCACTCTCTGGCTACGATCACACGATCAAGTACAATCTGAGTTTTTTGCAAAGTATTTCATGATTTACTTCAAAAGTTCAAAAAGTCAAAAGTTTTTTTTTGTAGTCGAGCAAACAAAGTAAGGAGACATTGCCTAAGTCATTTTCAGTTCTAATGTCATCAAGTATTTTAACCATTGCTATGGAGCAGCAATGAAGGTAATAGGCACGCCGTCCTCCCCAACTGCATCGGATTTGATAGAACGAATGCTTTCATTGACTGCAATTTCTGTTACAACATCGAAATCAAAATCACTTTCATAAAAGAGCTCAGTATTTGGGACAAAAACACAGTTGTTGTTCACACTAGAAACAAAAATTTCGTTGAGAACATTTATATCAGGTATTCTGCTTAAGATACTTTTTTTTCCAACCCCAATGAAGCGTAAATTATTCGAAAGTTTTTTTGTAGATTGGTTGGTACCTAATTTAGACAAAAAATACCTTTTCTTCGCATTTCGTGTTATGTAGGTCAAATGTTTGCGAGCATGGTGGAAATTACTCCAATTTAAGGTGGTTGGGTTTCGCTTCCAATATGAGTATAATTTATTCCGGACTTTCATAGCACTATGCACGTCAGACGTGAACCATGGGCAAGTTTTACTACGAACAGACACAGTTCTTAAGGGAACATGTTTGTTGAACAATAAAGATCTTAAAAATGTTACCTTAGCATTAACATCTGTGTATAAATAGCAATTTTGCAAAGGAAGCATGCTGGCATCAAGTTGCAGAGAACTATTAATTACAGCAGCATATATACAGAACAGCAAGTCATGATCAGATATAGCTTCAAGAGACAAATGACCCTGAAGCAGAACGTTGAAGCGTTCAGACACAATAAATATGTCAAGAAGGCTCGGGGGAGTATCAGGTGCATAACGGGTAGGAAAGAAGTTGATTACATTAAGTCCAGTCCAGTTGGCAAGCTCTATTGTCCGATTTATGTAGGTCTATGTCGAAATCACCACAGAGCATGATGTGTTCATAGACCGCAGTAAACTCTTGAAAAGCCAAGAAAAATGGTCAAAAGAGCAATAACGGTGGTGATTATACGCAACACCCAGTAGTAATTTTATGTTGCCATCAGCAACTTCGATTGGCATGAATTCTATACTATTAAAATCGGAGGCTTTCCAACTATTCGATTATGACAGCTTAGGGATGTGTTACATTATACAGCGACTCCCCCTCCCCCCACCACTTGTGTATGTGATCCTAGGATGGTGAGTCAATTTGTACCCAGGTATATTGTACATATCATCGTTAACAGCATCTAGGTCCTTTGGTTCTAAACCAAGACTCCGTTACACATATAACATCCACACTCGATCCGTTAAAAATATAACCAAGGTAGTCTAGTTTGGATAAGCTTAAGCTTAATTTACTTCAATTACAAAGGTGGTCCCAGAAGTACCCGTATTTTGGAAAAAAAATTTATTTATTTTCCAACATACACTTGCGGTCATAAAAACCGCACCACCTAATGAGTTCTCAAAAAATGTCTAATTACGTCAGATCGTAAGGGTTTTTCCCATACTAATGAAGGTTATTCACCATAGCGGACTTCGGCCTCGTATTCGGTGCAAAAAAAAAAAAAATCAGTTTGAATTGAGTTGGGACGGTGACAAGTAAAAAAAAGTGAAATGTCTGGTAAATATCATCAACTGACTCGGGGCGAAAAAGTTCAAATATTGACTTTAGTCGAAGAAGGGCTTGGCTATCGTAAGATTGCGGTTAAAATAGGATGCTGTCATTCAACTATCGTACGTCTGATGAAGAAAAAAGAAAATTTGGATCCACTGGAAAGGAAAAAAGGCTCGGGATGAAAACGTAAAACAACCCAGAAGATGGACAATGTATTACAACGAATTAGCATGAAAGATCGCTTTAAAAGTGCTGTCCGTATAAAAGCAGAGCTGAGTGAATTTCATCAAGTTGATCTAAGCGTCGAAACGTAGAAACCATACTCCGACGGCTACGGGAGATAGGTTTATATAGAAAAACCTAAACACAAAAATGAAAAAAGCTCGCTTGACGTGGGCAAAAAAGTATGAAGATTGGACGCAGGATAATTGGCGATGTCTGATTTGGTCCGATAAAAGTAAATTTAATTTGTTGTGTTCCGACAATTTGCCATACGTACGACGGTCAGCAGGTGAAAGGTTCAAGGATGAGTGCATAGTCAAAACAGTGAAGTTTGCTCAAAGCCAGATGGTTTGGGGATGTTTTTCTTTTTACGTTTTGGGCCCTTTACACTTTGTTAATGGAATTATGAATGCTCAAAAGTATGGAGAAGTAGTAAGGGAGTTTTTCGTACCAGCAATTGAACAGCATCATTCGTATACTGACAAGTGCATTTTTCAATATGATTCTGCACCTTGTAACTAGAGTCTTTCAATAATTTTCAGCTCAAGACAACGTTTGATGACCCCGGAATCATCAGACTAAGCTAATTCGGCCGATTTAAACCCAATCGAACACTTGTGGCATGTAATGAAACGTAAGGTAGCTGAACATAAACCAGAGATTAAGAAAAAAACTAAATGAAGCTCTGGAACATGTATGGAATACTGAAATTTCAAGGGATATTACTGAACTTCTAGTAAACTTGATGCCTTCTAGAATAAAAGCGGTTATAACCACTAAAGGAGGAGCAACTCGGAATTGATAATTTTTTGGTAAAATTGGAATATCTAAACATCTTATATACACATATTTTAAAAAAATAAGAAAATTGACTGGTTTTTCTTTCTTTGTTAATATCTTTTTCCAAACATTCAATAAACAGATGGAAATTAGATAGAAATACTTATAAACTACTGCGAAGTACTCAACAAAAATTGCATTTCATTATAAAAATTATTATCGTAGTTATTAACAATTTTTGATATGGTACGGGTTTTATGACCGCAGGTGTAGTTACCTTTCAGCTCTATACACTTTTCCCAGCTATGTTCAAAAAGTTCGATACCCTTTTTATAATAAGAACTGTCTTGCTCCTCGAAATAGCCGCTAACTGCCAACATCACTTCTTCATCGCTGGAAAATCTTTGGCCACTGAACCATTTTTTCAAGTTTGGGAACAGAAAATAATCCAAGGCTAAATCTAGCGAACAGGGTGAATGAGGTAGCAATTTAAACTTTAATTCATTAATTTTGGTCATTGCAATAACGGATTTGTGAGCTAGTGCATTGTCTTGATGAAACAATACTTTCTTCTTAGCCAAATGCGACCGTTTTTGCTTGATTTCAAACTCAAACGTTAAAATAAGTTCACATAATACTGGCCGTTGATAGTTTTTAATTTTTCTAGATAGTCAATAAAAATTATCCCACGAGCATCCCAAAAAATCGACGCCATGGCCTTGCCTGCAGATGAAACGGTCTTGGCCTTCTTTGGAGCCGGTTCTCCCTTTTGAATCTATTGTTTGATTGTTCTTTTGTCTCGGGTGTAAAGTGATGGACCCATGTTTCATTCATTGTTATGAAACGGCACAAAAATTCTGTTTTGTTGCTGTGAAACTTCGCTAAACACTCAATTGAAACATCTTCACGACACTGTTTTTGCTCGAGTGTGAGCAAATGCAGCACCCATCTTTCACACAGCTTTCTCATGTCCAAATTTTCAAATTGAAATGCCTACAATGTTTGCTAGCTCACTCTAGCTCACGATCATCCAGTACCGCTTAATGGATTTTCTGGAGTCGTCACCTCATCTGGCAGCTCGTACGGCATCGCTTAAACTCAGCAACCCAAAATTCTACTGTTGTAAACGAAGGAGCAGACTCACCCAGAGTAGAATCCAGTTCAGCTTTTATATTGGTTAGACTGAGGCCTTTCAAATAAAAGTATTGTTTCACATAACGGTGACCAATTTCCTCCATTTTAGCAAATTCGCTGACAACGTTAACTATTGATGGCTGTCAAACAAATACTAAACAACGTGGCGCTCTCAAACTTGAAACATATGCTTTATAGACTGCGTACTTTCCAATACAGTGATATTTTCAAACAACTACCGCCATGTCTTGGTCAGGCCGGGTACTTTTGGGACCGCCTTGGTCCCAGAATTATAGTTTGAATAACTTTACAAATAGATGACACTTGATAAATCCAGATACTCGTTAATCCTTAAAGAGAAGGGGGCTGAACAACTGCAATATTTGTGTAAATGACGTCATCATTTGAACTCCTTATCGTCTTTGGTCTTCTTAATGAAAACCAATCCCATTTTTTGTTCTTAAAAAGAAGAGCAGTCCCTTTTTTCGCAAATTATTGGCGTAACGAAGAAGAGAGACATTTTCCGGCGTGACGCTTTCATTAATGCAGATTTTCACCAAGCGTAAGACCTTTTTTCTCGGAAAGCTGAGATCAAAGCTTTTTGTTCAGCTTCAGATGAGAGTCGTATTACCAATGCTCTTCGCCCGTCGTGGGATATAGCTTTCAGGCGAAAAGCATCGATGTACTCTGACATTTGGTGTTCTAATTTTGCTGCAATATTTCTGGCAAGATCAACGGGTTTCTCACTTGAGAGAAACATTTGGGACTCCACGAACAATAACGTCGCCGAGCCGCTGCTGTCGATATAAATCAGCCAGCTGTTCCGTCATTCTTTTATTCTCCTCAGAGAAGATCTCATTCTAAACAATGAAGACATTCTGGATAAAAATTATTAAATCTAATTTAGCAACAACAGTTACTTATTGTAGCTTACTGGCTCTTACCGAATGCTCCAAACTTTACAATTTCATTCAACTTTTTCCTGTCGGCCTTAAAAACTATCTTATCTGTCAATTATGAAATATATAAGATTTAGTAGATAATTTTAGAGAACATCTAAGATGCCGAATTTTTTGAATTTTGTATAAAACTTAAAACTATGGACCTATTCTACTTAAACTATCTAGGCTATGGAGGGATGGGGGAGAGCAAAGAGTAGTCACCATCCATGAACATCGTTTTAACGAACGCGGCCTTTCTACGACCTCCGTTAGGAGGATCCTTAATCTAACTTACAATTTGGAGGAGTATGTGACCTTGGTAACATAGCGAGACCCTGTCAAACCTCTTTCCTTTTTAAATTCGGTTTACCATTTCTCGTCATCGATTCGATCCCTGTTTGTAATTGCGGGAGTAAAACGAAGGAGCTTCTGAACATCGGCAACATACCAGTCGTAAATGAGCCACTTGTCACTCGCACCGGATACTACTCCTGCTTTGTAATAACCCCTTAGCATCAATATGGAGAAAAGCCTTTGGCGTGATACAGCCCGATAGAAACATGATCTCGTGGTACATTTCATTGTCGAAATAAACCCCAAATATCAGGTAGTGAACATAATTTTTGGGACCGTGTGATCATGATCGACGATTGTATTGTTTGTATTGGGGCACTCAGAATCCAGAATTATTTTTTTAAGTGGCTTGTGCGGTGTATGCTCTGAAAGAGTCATTGGTCCTTTCTTTTTCGAAGACGGTAATGGTGGGATGACTACAGTCAACGGAATGCGATAAAGAGCATTGATACACTTTTTTTTTGTATCCAAACTGTACAGAATTAGTATGGAGAATCACTGGTTTCAACAAGATAGCGCAACGTATAATACTGCTCCTGAAACAGTCGATTTATTGAAGACGATGTTCCCTAATCGATTGATTTCAAAAATTTTTTGATTTGACTCCGCTTGGCCTTTTTCTTGTGGGAGTATTTGAAAATCATGGCTAAGGTCAACAAACAAGAGTCACTTCAACAACTTTAGACCAACATACGTTACAAGAAACTCTACAAAAAGTTCTGCAAAATGCCGAAAAAGGCTAACATTTGCGTGGAAATAAATAGTGTCCATTTGATAGATATAATTTTCAAGAAGTGACCAAATAAATTGTTAACGTATTAAAAGAAAAGAAAATAACAAGTTACTGAGTTTTATTCAAATAATTCAATACAAAATTGAGATTTCATAGAAAAATCGCCCTGTTTTTCGGTCAAAGAAATCTCTGAGACTGTCGAAGGAGGATAATGAACTAGTGAACACTAGTTGCAAGCATCTGAGCAAATTATTTTCCGTCAAAACACAGCACTCAGAAAAGGATTGTACTCCTTGTACAGTTTTTTGAAAAAAAGATGGGTAAGCGCTTTAGCGATAAAGTGCGAAGAGAGCTAACACCACATCAGCTCCGAGTACCTGCACTCACAGTTGCAGTTCTTCGCGATGTTATCATTACTTTCACAGCAAGGATCGCATGAAGTTGTGCCACCTCTGTTCAGCATACCTACATAAGTGATTTACAAACGCGTAGTGCTCATCACGGTGCCAATAAAAAGCCCCAGTCATTCATACTTAAGGACAGCAGGAAAGCCTCTAACCTCATAGAGACGTTGGAAAGCATTTGTTTGGTACGCTGACAATCTGGAGAGTCAGATTTTCTGCAGCTATGCTCAAAAGAAGACCTAACCGAGACCATAAACACGTAACGTAACGTAACGTAAGTTCAGGTCTTGGAAAACATTCTTTTGAGCCTTGCCTTGCCAGCTAATAAGCAATTTAATTTCCCCAAATTCGATTGTGACCTGGTACCCAGACAAGACTCAGGGAATTTAACATTCCGACTGCGTTCAGTGTTGTCTTGCATTCTTGAGCTACCTTGAAAGTCGTATGATTTTCCAGACTCTAGGCGCAGCTTGGGTCTCACTTCAAATGCAAATGCTCCGTCCGCTCCACTTGTTTTTCTTAATATATTTCGTTGTCATCAGGATTGCGAATAACCTCCTAACAACGAATATCTTCCTAACAAGAAGTGAAATCTTACGTCGTTGTCCTCTCGAAAGACACCAGCGCCCCATCTTATATAGACTTGAAACCGTCCGTAAAAACATAACTGAACTCCTTTCCTGGCTCAGATTCTGGCTAAAAAAAGTCATGCGCACAGATAAAGTCAGTTTCTTTTTTTTTCTGCGGCAGAAGTTCATTGTATGTTCATAAAACCAGAGTCAAAAGACAGTCGACGCTCCAGATCATCAAGGCTCCAGTGCGTGTTGTACCAAAGAGCACTTTTTTTTTAAACGGAAGTTGGCTTTAAGAGTGCAGCTTGAATATGAAGAGAAGGAAGATCCATCAATGCGTCTAGAGCGGAGCCAGGTGTGATAGGGAAAGCCACTATGCAGATGAGACAGACCGTTCTTTGAAGTCTGGTAAAAGCATCAATAATATATTTTCGTTAGAACTTATTCCACCAGACAACGGACGCATAGAATATAATTGGCCTTATCGTGCATATAATTGACCGGTGAATTGTCTTGCAAAAACAAAATACTTTCGCTTCATGTAAGGTCAGTTTGCAGCGATTTCGGCCTTCAGTCGCTCCAATAATGCACAGTAATACTCACTGTTGGTGGTTTTTTTTTTTTCGAGGTAGTCCACGAAGAGTATGACATGACAATCTCAGAGAACCGACGCCATAACCTTTCCTACCCTTGGCTGCTTCGGAGCACTCGTGCCGGCTTCAGTCCATTGCCGGGCACTCATTCTGTTCTCTGGTGTGTAATAGTGGATCCAAGTTTCACCAACAGTTACCAATCGATGCCAAAAGTCCGCCTAATTCCACATCAGCAAGTCCAAACATTCTTTCGAAGTGCTCTCGCGTTCGTGTTTTTAGTCAGGAGTAAGTATGCGCGGCACCCAGTGGCAGAATAACTTTTTCATATGCAGAATATTGCCCAAAATATGGTGTGTGCGCTCATTAATAATCTCTGTGGTATCTGCTAGCTCGCGCACCTTCACTTTTCGGTCAGCCAACACCATTTCATGTATTTCTTTGACATTGTCCTCTGTAACCGCATCAAAGGCCCTGCCGCTGCGGACTTGATCGGTAGTGGAGTTGCAGTTACCACGAAACTCTTGAAACCAATATTTGACGGTGTAATCTGACGGAGCATTAGCCCCACAATATTTATCCAACTTTTCTTTTGTTTCCTTCGCCGTTTTGGCTCTCAAAAAATAATGTTTTATGAGAGAACGAAAATCGTTTTGTCCATACTCAACATGATACCAAACACGTCAACAACAATGAGCTGTCAAAACATAAAGACTGTATCGCACTGAAATTTGACATGTCTGCCTAAATATGAACGGACTTTCAGGCACCATAACTTTTTTTGCAGTAGCACCGCATCCTGGCGATCAAGGAGGTTACTTTTCACCCCACCAGTACGATTACACTGTAATTTGGGAAGAAGTAGATTCATGTGCCGCGATCCTTCCTCCTCATTGACTTTAAGCCAAAATGTAATTACCAACGAATTCTTCTAATTTATGACAAATGGCCTTCAAAAATTCTGAATAGATACCGCTCGTATCGGCTGCAGCTCTCGGTCTTATGGACGAGAAAGCAATATCCACTTCACATGTGAAAAATTGATTTAAACACGTGGCATGTAATATTTTGTTTCTTCGTAAATTTTTGAGCTAGCGGTTAACAATGTGAGTAGCTGCACTATTTATTCAGCTCGAAAGTTGGTTTTCTAGCAGTTTACAGACTCGGGATGTCTTACTTTCGAAGTAACCTCAATGGCTTCGAGTTCAATATTTTGAATCCGAATGAATAATTGCTTGGAAAATGTTAATATTTAGTAAGATTCCCATATCGACTAAGTGACATACATAACCTTCAGTAGTACCCTCCATTACCAGACTCGTAACACATACATATGTATACAACATCAAATTTACTTTGACAGTGCATTAAATCTCACTTCAACGCGCTCTCATAATGGATTTTCCTACGCTTCAACATTTTCATCGCTACAGAACGTTTCTGAACAAAGGATCATAATTTAATTAAAGACAGAGAGAAGGAAAGAAACAAAAGCACCAAGTAGTCCTTTTAGGAAAATTAATTACATTCATCCCACAAAGTTCCTGACACATGAAGTGCTACCACACTTTGTTTAATCTTTTGTATTTCTTTTATTCAGAGTTGATATTGAATTAAAAAATAAAAAATTAAAAAAAAAAAAAATAATAAAAAAACAAATTATACACGAGGATACACGAATGCACATTTTCATTCATAGGGTGCCGTGGAATGGTAAGCGGGTCAATTATTATTATTTGAATGTTATTAAAATTCAATACACAGACACACAACTTTCTGAAATGTTTACATGCGATAATGTTAATGGGTAATGATAATGACTTGGTAATATTGTGTCGACAAGAGTAAAACGGAAAAACACAAAAACAGAAAAAAAAAAAAACAAAAACAAAAAAACAAAAACTTCACTATCTCACATTCGAATTTAATGAGGTTGGAATCATAAATAACAGTGGTTATGTAGAGTTTTGTTTATGGTTGTCGATATTTTTACACTCGAGGTAAAAAGTGTCGGTATGATGACACATAGAGGACGCAGAATAACAGCAAAATTGGTGGCATTAAATAGGCTTGATGTTTAAAGCTTAATAACACCTTACTCTGGCTATTAAAGGCTAATAGGACCCCAATGAAGTTTACCTTTAATTTTGTCCAATATCCACAGTTAATGAAAACTGAGTAATAACAGTTTCATGGAATGTACTCGCTTACATAAAGGGATCCCCAATAAGGGATTGTGTTTTGGTTTATTATGAAAACATGTATTTTATGTACCCAAATACCACTGGGTCATATCGACCAACACAATTGGACTAACGCAATTAGAGAATAACCTGACAGAGAAAAAAAAATAAAAAATAGGGTACGACGAGAATGTGCGAACATTCAATAAGGCACCAACCTGAGGCAAATGCTCGTACGAGAGCAGTCCTAGAAGTACAAAAATTTTGGAAAAAAATTAATTGATTTTTCAAGTACACGCCTTTCAGCTCTAAACACTTTTCCCAGCGATGTTCAGAAAGTTCGATACCCTTTTTATAATAAGAACTGTCTTGCTCCTCGAAATAGCCATTAACTGCCGACATCACTTCTTCATCGCTGGAAAATCTTTGACCACTGAACCAAAGTATTTAAGTTTAACTGATGCACACGTTGATAAAAAAATAAAAATTGATTAAAAAGTGTTATAAACTATAGGTAAAACGGCAGAGTTGAGTTTGGTAACCAGATCTTCGATGGAAGCAAAGTTTAACGCTGGAACGGCAGTTAAAGTAACTTAGTAACTTAGTAGCAGTAACTTAGCGAGATCAGGAGCTAAGCGCAAAACAACGCCCACTCAAGACCGAGTTCTTATACGGGAATTCAAAAAAAAATATTTTTCTGAAGCCTCAATCTGCTGCAGATCAATGGAATTTGAGGCCAAGAACCCAATCAGTGAGCGCACTGTCTGACGACGTTTAAAGAAAAGCGATTTTAGGACAATTAAAGTTAAGGATGTGGCGTATATAAAAGACTGGCCTTTGCAAAGGAATTCTTCACAAGCCAAAGGAGTTCTGGAGAAACGTTTTATGGACAGATGAAAGCTCCTTTGAGTATAGCTCATCAAAAAACACATTTTTTGTAAGATTGCCAAAGGTAGTAAGGCAAAAAAACGACCCGTTTGCCAAAAAGTGAGCCATGGTGGAGGCTCTGTCATGTTCTGTAGATGTGTAGCGTAAAATGGACTGGGTTTCTTGGTTTCTGTCACCGGTTCGATGAACCAACATCAATATTTGATCACCCTAAATGAAAATGCCTTTACTTTTGCAAATAGGCTTATTGGGGAATCATTAATCCTGCAACAATATAATGCCCCCTGCCACAAAGCTCGGATGTCATCTTTCCTTTCAGTAACTTAAGGAATGCCGCAAATAAATCAGCAGTAGGCGTTAAAACTTAACTTGTGCCTTAATCTAGGAAAATCAAAACCGTATGCATTTGCAGAAATAAATTAGATACAACAAGCTTCCCACCCATTAAGTTCGTATCAATAACATCCATTCTGCCAGAAACTTGGCGATTACTAGACTGACCATGCACTTGCAGATATCTATAACGATCTTCGTCTGTTATAAGTAAGGCAAAGTTGGTGTCTGTTCAAACTAAGACGTTGCTGATCAGGACTGGGGTTCTCTTGCAGTATTGATCACAATACAAGGCGAAAACCTGATAATATGTTCAGTTCAAACCAATCCAATAAATTAGTGAGAAACTAGGCTCATCCAAAAAAGGTTATCGCTGACTTTTTTTTTATATATAATACCGCGAGCGCACCAAACGGATATGAATACCCTTTAACGGCCTTTTTCTCCAGGGCGCGGGCGGGTGGTGTAGTAGTTTAAAACTCAGGTGTATTAGGTTTCGATATGTTTTCCCAGAGGTGGTTGTTAGACTGGACGGAACGAGCCAGTGCATCCTCAATTTACATTTACATTAAATTTACATTTAGCCCAGCCTGCAACCACTCCAAAATCAGTGCTATGCCTTCAGATCAGAGTTGACGCCGACGGGATTTTCATATAACTACGTGGGCGGTCCCAAAAGTACCAAAAGTACACGGCGGTAGTTGTTTTTTTTTTATAATACCGCGCGCGCACCAAGGGGATATGAATACCCTTTTACTGGCTTTTTCTCCACGGCCCGGGCGGGTGGTGTAGTAGCTTGAAACTCATGTGTATTACGTTTCCATATTTTTCCCAGAGGTGGTTGTCAAACTGGACAGGACGGGACGGGCTAGTACATCCTCTTCAACCAGTGGGTCTTAAGTACGCGCTAGTTGTTACATTTAGCCCAGCCAGCAACCACTCCAACATCAGTGTTATGGCCTTCATGTCAGAGTTGACGACGAGGGGATTTTAACATACAAATTCTATGAAAAGGCTTTTTCACAGAATTGCCTGGCACGGGATTCGAACCCGCAACCCTCTGCTTGAGGAGTCTGTGCACATACCACTAGACCACGGCCACGCCAGTGTGGTAGTTGTTTGAAAATATCACTGTATTCGAAAGTACACAGTCTATAAAACATATGTTTGAAAGCACCACGTTGTTAAGTATTTATTTAGCAGCCATCAATAGTGAACGTTGTCAGCGAATTTGTGAATGGAGAAAATTGGTCACCGTTATGTGATACAATACTTTTATTTGAAAGGCCTTAGCCCAACCAATATAAAAACTGAACTGGATTCTACTATGGGTGAGTCTGCTTCTTCGTTTACAACAGTAAAATTGGGTTGCTGAGTTTAAACGAGGCCGTACGAGCTGCCAAGACGAGCATCGCAGTGATCGACCAAATAAGTGAAGACTCCAGAAATGGTGAAGAAAATCCACAAAGCGGTACTGGATGATCGTCGACTGAAAGTGCTCGAGCTAGCAGACATTGTAGGCATTTCTAAAAGTGCGGTACATCGCATATTATTTGAAAATAATGTGCAAAAACAGTGTCGTGAAGATGTTTCAATTGAGTGTTTAGCGAAGTTTCACAGAAATAAAGCAGAATTTTTGCGCCGTTTCATAACAATGGATGAAACTTGGGTCCATCACTTTACACCTGAGACGAAAGAACAATCAAAGCAATGGATTCAAAAAGGAGAACCGACTCATCTGCAGGCAAGGTCATGGCGGCGATTTTTTGGGATGCGCGTGGAATAATTTTCATTGACTATCTTGAAGAAGGAAAAACTATCAACGGCCAGTATTATGCAAACTTATTTCAACGTTTAAACGAAGAAATCAAGAAAAAACGGCCGCATTTGGCTAAGAAGAAAGTTTTGTTTCATCAAGACAATGCACCAGCTTACAAATCCGTTATTGCAATGGCCAAAATTAATGAATTAAAGTTTGAATTGCTACCTCATGCACCCTATTCGCCAGATTTAGCGCCCTCGGATGATTTTCTGTTCCCAAACTTGAAAAAATGGCTCAGTGGTCAAAGGTGAAGAAGTAACGTTGGCAGTTAATGGTTATTTTGGGGAGCAAGAGAGTTTTTATTATAACAATTGTATAGAACTTTTTGAACATCGCTGAGAAAAATGTATAGAGCTGAGAGGCGATTATGTTGAAAAACAAATAATTTTTTTTCCAAAATTTTTGTGTTTTCTTTATTGGGTCGGGTACTTCTGGGACCGCCATCGTACATACAATTTCTATGAAAAGACTTTTCCAGAGAATCGCTTCGCACTCGATTTGAACCCGCGACCTTTGGTTGAGGAGTCTATGCATATACCAGTGTCACAAACCGCTTCAGGTGAAAGAGGCACTTTAGTGAGAATGGTTGCAATAGTCAATGCAACTGGAAATCATAGTTCTCCTGTCTATGTACATAAGTCCTCGAAAGAATAATTTTCATTAACTATCTTGAAGAAGGAAAACCTATCAACGGCCAGTATTATGCGAACTTATTTCAACGTTTAAGCGAAGAAATCAAGAAAAAACGGCCGCATTTAGCTAAGAAGAAAGTTTTGTTTCATCAAGACAATGCACCAGCTTACAAATCCGTTATTGCAATGGCCAAAATTAATGAATTAAAGTTTGAATTGCTACCTCATGCACCCTATTCGCCAGATTTAGCGCCCTCGGATGATTTTCTGTTCCCAAACTTGAAAAAATGGCTCAGTGGTCAAAGGTGAAGAAGTAACGTTGGCAGTTAATGGTTATTTTGGGGAGCAAGAGAGTTTTTATTATAACAATTGTATAGAACTTTTTGAACATCGCTGAGAAAAATGTATAGAGCTGAGAGGCGATTATGTTGAAAAACAAATAATTTTTTTTCCAAAATTTTTGTGTTTTCTTTATTGGGTCGGGTACTTCTGGGACCGCCATCGTACATACAATTTCTATGAAAAGACTTTTCCAGAGAATCGCTTCGCACTCGATTTGAACCCGCGACCTTTGGTTGAGGAGTCTATGCATATACCAGTGTCACAAACCGCTTCAGGTGAAAGAGGCACTTTAGTGAGAATGGTTGCAATAGTCAATGCAACTGGAAATCATAGTTCTCCTGTCTATGTACATAAGTCCTCGAAAGAAGTCAAATCCTTTGTTCATGAACGATATCATATCTGGAGACATTGGTTTGTTTTCTGAAAGTGGCTGGATGACTTCAAGAATTCACCTTAATGTGTTAGTGTAGTGCTCAAAAAGAAATCCCATTCTCATTCTTTTGGAAAACTATACCGCACACTGTTCGCTGGATGCTATTTTGTATTGCCGCGATAATAGTATAATTTTGATATCGTTCCCACCACATACGTTTCATCGTCTGCAACTTTTGAATGTAGCCGTGTTTGGACCCTTTAAGCGACAGTGTAAGTTATCATTCAACAATTATTTGGTCAACAATCTGGAGATACCCACGGGGATCACCATACCATTTATGACATATTAGCACTTTCATCTCATTGCATTATCCCCTGAAAACATTATCAACAGGAATTTCGCGTTTCAATCTTTGAAAACAGTGAGTTTTGTCCACCTGAGTGATTTGAAGAAACCGTAGAGTCAACTGCTGCTTCCTCCATGATTCTCTTAACACCAATTGAATCATCTAGCAACCTTGCTACCGCAGTGCTACCAATATCAAAAGCCACTGAAAATGGATCCACTTGTATAATCTCTGCATATCAAGCTCCAACGCCTTCAACTTTGATAACTGAACAACTTCATAAAATACCTGAATCTATTCGGCCATTCCCAAAATTAGGAAAAAAGAAACTCACAGGTCGCCCAGTGGCAAAGTCTCGAAAATATACTGATACTCCAGAAAAGAACCGTTTTGAGGAACTTGCAACTTTACAAGTCTTAAGATGAAAAATATGAGCATCCCTAAGGCAAAAAAACATAAAACGTATCATTCTTCAAGTGAAGATTGTGATAAATATAGCCTTAGGGATTCGGATACGTCACTTTAATGGCAATGCAGCGATGTCGAGGAAAATGAAGAAATTAAGTTCAGCAAGCATGTTGTCGCCAATCCTGGAGATTTTGTTCTCAGAAAATTTGGGGATGAAAAAAATTCTTTCCGCTTTACCATATCCTATAAAATATTTTCGAAGGCAAAGCAAGTCCAACAATTTTTTACGAGCCAATAGTAGAAGATGTTAAACTGGCACTGTCAGTGGGCTTGGTGGGCAAACTTCCCAAGCCTGGACAAATGTCAGGTACCTCCAGATCAAAGGAAAAGATAAGATTTAAGATCTCGACATATGTTAAAATACTTTATAGACTTTTTTTTAATAAACTACATGACAAAATAAAAGCTTTAATTTTTCACAACTTTGTCAACCTTTCAGCAACCGATAAATCCTCTTACCATCTTTCAAAACCTCCTATGAATCAGTCAAATCCTCCTACAAAGTAGAAGGATTTATCACTTGCTCAATATTGGTTTTGAACTTCATATCATAGAACCCTTTACTATTTTATTATTGGAATATAGACAATCTTGAAGTCAGGAACATCGAAATGTAAAACAATATTTTTGTGTCAAATCTTCCTCGCCTTACCCTAACCTTTTTTTTTATTTTCTACCTACTGAGTGTATGTTATACTCTCTGCACTTATAAAAAAAAAACAAATAAAACAATAAACTTGTAATTTGTTATTGAATAAAGAATGTGTTTGTAAAACATCTTCGAAAGAACCCGTTTTTGCGAGGCTGGCGCCGACTCTGTGACAAATTTCCCTTCATCATACTTTGTATGTCTAAAAAAAATTATCCAACAATCTCAAATTTGTAAAAGTAATCTGATTTAAAACGAGCTGTGTGTACTATACAAAATCGATTTTCAAGAACTTTGCTTACTAATGAAATCATTAGTTCTGTTCACGAATTATTCGCTTGTTGATTATGACCTCATGCGAGTATAGCGTTAATCTGATAAATTTATATTTTTTTATTTTAGTTTACTCAACAGGCAGATCAATTATATTTTTTCATATTAGCTCATTATTTTTGTCATTTTAATGAATGTGGTGATTTGAAGAAAAACAATGTTACCAAGTTGAGTGGGATCCGAATTACAAATTACTACGAGTATTTTGTTTCCTGAGAATTGTAAACCCAGTAACCGTTGAGATCATCAAATTCTCATTTTTTTTTTCCAGAAATTTATTTTATCATTTTACACACGTGTGTCAAGTTACAAAAATTTAGTTATCGGGAGTATACTACCCCCACTCAGTATGGTTGAGTGCCTCCGAGTTATCCATAGACTTGTTTATCAAACAATCTCAGAGCTTCCAGGTTTAGTTGGAATTTAATTTCAATTTTATGACGTACATTCATAATTACACATGTACTCGTATTTTGACATAATGAGGACCTGGAAAATATATTGCGAAAGTGCTCGGACAAAAGGTAACCAAAATAGTTGATATGGACGATTCAAATGCACTGCGGTCGTGTGGTGACAACTCTATCTGTAGAGAGTCTATTTCAACCGCAAACGCGAGTTACTGTCTTCAACACAGACAGGCACTCGTAATTACAAGGGCTCTTTGATGAATATCCGGATTAGAAATGACAACGCAAATTTTTAAGGTTTTGACAATTTATTTTTCCATATAATCCCCTTTCAACTCGATATACTTTTCCTAGCTGCAAAAGAGCTGCAACTTTTTTAACCCTTCCATATAGTACAACTTATATCGTAGTGGAAGAGGACTTTTTTCTTCCCCAAATGTGGTCGTTTTTTCTTCAAATCGGCGTTGAATGGCCCAATAAATCGACGTAGTATGCTCCTGTGATTGTTTTTCTTTTCTTCAAATAGTCAACGCGGATCCCATTTCGCGCCTCCCAAAAAACGGTGGGAGACTGAAGACACGGACTTTGCCTTCTTTGGAGTACGTTCACCGGGAAAAAACCGATTGTTTCGATTGTTCTTTGGTCTCTGGTGTGTACCAATGAATCCATGTCTCATCGACGGTCCCAAAATTGCAGAAACTCTTCCGGCACTCGGTTAAACAGGGCCAAGCACGTCTTTGAAGTGGTCTCACGATTTCGCTTGACAGCCTTCTCATACCCAAAATCTCGTGCAGAAAATGACTAACGCATTCAGTTGAAATGCCAGCTAACTCAGCCAACTCTCAAGATTTCACTCAGTGGTCCGCCACTGTCCTTGGTTTCCTCTTTGGTTTTGAGCAACCTACGAAACTCTGCGAACCAATGATAAAAGGTTGTACGGCAAGGTGAATGGATCCCAAACAGAATAGCCTTGATTTCCTTGCAGGTTTTGCCATTCAAAAACAAAAATCGTATCACGGAGCGATACTGGAGTGTCAAAACATAGTTTAGTTTTAGTTTTAAATGCATTTTATTATCTTAATCATTAACCCTTACATACTAGCAGAAAATGCTTAAATGCTAGCTTAAAACTACTTAACTATATTATACTAACTTACTGGCCCCACACAGGCACTCTAAGCTACTCTGAATTCTTATATCTATATCTTTCGACTTTATTTGCATTTTACTTAGGATTATTTATTTTCTATACTTAAGGCTAAGAAAAAATTTTTTTAAAAAACTTAGCATATGGACTTAATTTTTAATAAAAACTTAATATCTAACCTAAAATAAACCTTAATCTACCTTACCTACATACACAATACACACACATAGATATTATACACAATTATATACATATATTAGTATATACAAAGGTGTATACTAATATAACCTATGCAAGCTGGCCATCGCTATTAACAGAGCAAATAAATTGGTCAGCTCTGCCTCATTAGTGAGGCTGGTACGTAGTTGACGGAAACGACAACGAAACATCTTCTCCATCATTCAACCACCAGAAATGCTGGTGATACCGAACGACATCCCTCTTATCGCGATTCCCCACCGCCGTACTGAAACTGAGACGATCCACACTGCCGTGTGCGACGTCTCTGTTGTAGTTGAGTCGCCTGTCCCCAGCTTTCCGAGCGACATGGAAGACTAACGGGACCGCTGATCTATCCTGGATCAACCCTATCTGATCTAGGTAGAGGAATGCTTCCGGTGGAACGAAGCTGTCAGAGCGCACACTCTCGTGGTAACGGTAATTGGGATAGTAAGACCCAGATATCAGGTTATTCGTCGAGGCCATTGCTCTTGCAATGTGCCTTCGAGTCATCTTAATTACGAAGTTGTCCACTCGTATTAGGTTCGCTCTGTTGTAAAGGACCTCATTACCGACTCTGGTGTTCTGTACAAGCGAAGGCAAGCCCTCTCAAACACCCGAATCTTTTCCATTAAGCTTGCTCGCACATTGAACCACACGGGACACCCAAATACCAACATGGGCCTGATAAGGGCCATGTAGCAGATTACCTTTACCCTCGCATCGAGTTGGCTGCTATAAAACAGTCTCTTTGTAAGGGCCTTTAGCTCTAACCAGAGCAGCATCTACGTTTTTGTCAAAATACAGAAACTGATCTAGCCAGATCCCAAGGTATCTGACTACCTTTCGACAGGCAAGAGGCTGTCCGTGTTGTACAATGATCGAGAACTTTCACCAATTTTTTCTGGTATCCCTAGAGGCTCTAGACAACGGCGTCCTTAAGAGAATGGTTTCCGACTTCTGAAAGTTGATTTTCAACTTCCAGTCATCGCAAAATCGTCTTATCTTATCGAAGTCACGCTGCAAGAGAGTATTGATGACCTCGATCCTCGAACAGGATCGGCGAATTGACCGCGCCTTACTGAAGACCATTTTTAATTTGAAATATTCCAACAGAAGTCAAATCACCATTCTTCACGATGAACTGTCTGTTGGTTAGCATATTAAAAAGAATGTACAAGAGTGATTTACTGATCCCCAGCCTAGTCAGCTTATAGAAAAGACCCTCTAACCATACGGTGTAGAAGGCCTTCTCCAAGTCAACAAGGCAGGCACCAGTACATTGGTTTTTGCCTTTATTCCTTTGGATATCGGACACCAATTTAGACGCGGCATGTGAGATATCATGTCCCGCCTTAAAACCGAATTGTTTATCTGGAACTATATGTTTGTCCTCAACCCACCTAGACAAAGCTCTATTGATTACCTTTTCAAACACCTTACTGATATTCGGAAGGAGACTTATCGACCGGAGATTCGCCGGATTGGATATATCCTTTCCCTTTTTGGGGATAGGTTGAACCACCGCCGTTTTCCAATGCGCTGGATAATGTGCATTATTCATTGCATTATTAAACAGGGTGGTGTAAATGTCCACCGCTTCTAGAGGAAGATGTCGAAGCACGATGTTCGGAATACCATCGGTCCCCACTGATTTCTTAACCCTGATTGTGTCGAAGATCTCATGGAGCTCTTCCTTCGAAATGAACGGTTGTAGGTCACCCTCTCTGGTAATGACATTATTTGCCATATTTTCGTCGCTGAACCGGGTGAAACCAGAGCCCTCGGATCGCCAGCTCTCTACATCATTTCGAATGTAGAAGTCGTGCACCAAGACGCGATTGTCCAGGTCATAATTAGGGCCAAAAGTATCAGTGGCCTTGTATATTTCCTGGAAAGTCGCCCCTATAGCCTCAACCTTCTCCTGTGGATCCTCGATCATAAAGAAGTCGGCATTATCAGCCGCCTCATTTGGATCAATACCTGCTATTGTCAGTAACCGTTCGTTGTCTGTTGTCCGGGCTATTTTAAGACACTAAAGGTCAAGTGTCAAAACATAACTAAGTGTCGTATTGTCACCAAATGGTGGTGGGAATAGCGTTAAAACGAGACATTACGTCGGTGTTCAACGGTGTCCATTGACCATAGATAAATTTAACTAGATGTCAAACTCTACTAGAACATTTGCAAACCCGAAACTTTCGCACAGACACACTGTAAGTGAATTACCAATGCATTCTCCATTTCTAGAACCTGTCAAAATGACAGAAAATTTCACGTAATGTTCACTAGGTATGTATTATAAAAGCAAAACTAAAAGGAAAAATATTTTAGTTGGTGAATATTTATTTCAACGTGGTGAAAAATTTAAGATAATTGAATGTATGGAAAGAAACCTCTTTTTTTTTTCTTGTTTAAAGTGCAAAAAAAAAGGATAGTATCAAAATAAAATTAAAAAAGGCAGAAGAATCATATTTTGAACGTTTCATTTGAAGATTAAAAATGGATTGCAACTATTACAATTTTGAAATCAAACTTAATCTTGTATTGTTAATCATTTGCATTAGGGTCATTCCACGATAAATCGCCGAAGCTATATGGAAAGCTCTGAACGACCTCCCTCCGATTTGGCTAAAAAGTGGTACAAACACTCATTGGAGTGTTACCATAAAACCCTCCTGATAAAATCATAATTTAATAAAATATGCCATGTTGAATTCAGGAAAAGGTGAACCTTCACAGATTTGGAATAATTTTTATTTTCAAGGACGAAGGATATTCCAGAATATCCTTTTTACATATATCCTTGAATAACTCAAAAAATGGTATCATTTTTATATTATAGAGAGATTTGTCCTCTATTTCCATTTCAAATTTCAAGTTGGGATCTCTATGGGTTCGGCCAAAATAATGTTTTATAGGCGGCTAAATCAAAAAACTAAATATTTGCTACGTTTATCCTCTTATCATTCTCACATGTAACCAGAGTGCACATACATAAACATTGGGTCTATAAATTCGTGCGGTTTACTAGAGATGGCGTAACTTGTATTATTCCATTGGAACATGCGTTGGAAAGCTACTGCCATTGCAGTATATGTCATTCATTTGAAGCGTAAACAACAATAATTGTTTCCTCTCAAATATGTCGAACTTTGTGCCTGAAAAAGTGTTTTTGCGGGGAGTTCTTCTTCATTACTGAAAAATGCTGCCGAAAGTCATCGTATTTTGGTTGAAGTTTATGGTGAACATGCGCTAGCTGAGCGAACGTGCCAAAAGTGGTTTGCACGATTTAAAAGTGGTGATTTTGGCTTGGAAGACGATGATCGTCCTGGGCAGCCAAAAAAGTTTAAAGATGATGAACTGGAAGCATTACTCTATGAAGATTGTTGCCAAGCACAAGAACGTTTAAGAGCAGCTGGATATGTTCAAAAGCAAGGAAATTGGGTTTCCCATGAACTCAAGCCGAGAGACGTCGAGAGGCGGTTTTGCTTGTCCGAAATGTTGCTGGAACGCCACAAAAGGAAGTCAATTTTGCATCGGATTGTTACTGGTGATGAAAAAAGGATCCATTACGATAACTCCAAACGCAAAAAATCATATGTGAAACCAGGCCAACCAGCCAAATCAATAGCAAAGCCAAATATCCATGGCGCGAAGGTAATGCTCTGTATTTGGTGGGATCAGATGGGTCTGCTGTATTATGAGCTGCTAAAACCGGGTGAAACCATCAATGGACAACGCTGTCGAACACAATTAATCCGTTTGAAGAGAGCTGTAACCGAAAAACGCCCGGAATATGCGACCAGACACGAGGCAATAATTTTCCATCATGACAACGCTCGGCCCCACGTTGCTATTCCGATTAAAAACTATTTGGAAAACAGTGGATGGGAAGTCTTACCCCACCCGCCTTATAGACCAGACCTTGCCCCTTCTGACTACCATTTGTTCCGGTCGATGCAGAACGCCCTCACTGAAATACGGTTCACATCAGAGCAGAATATCAAAAATTGGCTTGATTCATTCTTGGCTGCCAAGCCGGCACAGTTCTTTTGGGATGGGATCTACAAATTTTGAGAAAGATGGGAAAAAGTCATAGTTTTAGATGGGCAATACTTTGAATAATACTATTGTACATGTTTTTCTTAAATAAACGTTCAAATTTTGAAAAAAAAATTAAATAACATATCCAATACATACATTGTTTTATTTCTTCAATGACTAGTAACTTCACACTTGATGTCAAGCACGGGATTTATTTTTGATTGTATCGTAATAAGATCTGGATTTACCACCTCATCAACCCAGTGCTCGTGATTCCCGACCTGTACGACCATAGATTGTTACGATGCAATCAAAATTGAACACAAAGTTGGTAATTTGCTCTACGTGTAGGAAAAAATTGAGACAAATCCGAAATTCTGATACAACGCCATCGTTGCTAGAGTGTGAAGATCAAATTGAAGTTGATGAAATGTATTTCGATAAAGACATTGTATTAAATTTGATTAATGAATGCATACAGTATATTGGAGAAGATACATTCGACAAGAGAAGACTTAGTGACTTAAAATATGTGGAGTCAAAATTGAAAAAGTCTATGTTGAAAATTGTAGAGAAAGTTTTCTCTGTTACTATAGATAATGATGAAGATAATTCCAGAAAGGAAGAATATTTCGTAGAGAAAATAAAAGAAAATATCCATAAAACTACAAGCAAAGACATAAAAATTTGTTTTCTTGTCTTTACTTACAAATGAATGGAGCGTCGACAAAATTATAGAAGAGTTTCCAGTTTCGACAAGCTATATGCTCAAGAAATCTAGAAAACATCAAGAAGATCAAAAAGTTCCATCAATTTATGGGAAAAGCTTAGATGCGGATATCAAGCAATTGGTAGAAAGTTTTTACTGTGAAGACGATATCAGCCAGGAAAATAAGACTACGTATCAAAAACGCCTGGTTCTGGCTAATCTTAGCGAGATATATTATAAGTTCAAAGAAGTTCATAATAATGTTAAGATTGGATTTACCAAATTCGCGTCGTTAAGACCAAAGAACTGCGTTTTGGCTGGGGCATCAGGAACACAGCTCCATCCATCAAAATATCAAACTCATGTTTGAGGCTGGCAATATATTAAGGCTGATAGAAAATGAAAATAAGCATCTCAATGACAGCAGAGCCTGGTTAGCTTTGGTAATTTGTAATCCTCCTGATATAAATTGTTACTTGGGCAAGTGCCCAATTCTAAATTAAGAAAAATCTTTGACACTGCTTTTGGTAATCACTTCATAGAAGACGTAACATGCTATCAGTGGACCCGACACACCGATCAAAATTGGAAGTGAAAATTGAAAACTCTGAGGATTTCATTCAGAGCTTTTGAAACGGTTTGGTGTTTTCATTCGTCATGTTTTTATAACTGATCAACAAAACAAGTACATAAAGGAAGTCAAAACTTTCTTAACGAAAACGGACATACTTGTTTTATTGGAAAATTTTTTCGACCGTGGCTTCAAAATTAATGCGATCGTATGAAATGAAATGATCGTGAAACTGTCTTAGAGGCAGTATTGAAGACTTGGGCAAACAATCATTTCGGTCGGAGACCGTGGACATTTCAACAAGACTCGGAAACGTCTCACAAAGCGCGCGTCAACCAAGATTGGTTAAAAAAAACAATGTTCCACACTTCATTTCTTCGACACAATGGATTGCAAATTCTCCGGATGCAAATCCGTTGGATTTTTCTGTCTGGGATATTTTGAAGGCGAAGGTTGGCACTAAAAAGCAGTTTGTTGATGGCAGATGTACTTTGTAAGAAATTATCTCTTCTTGCTCCAGATGTCTTGATTTTTCTTCTTTTTAATGTCCTAGAAAATAAAATAAAGAAAATTACACGAAATTAGAGTTGTAAACATGAGAAATGTCACAATAGGAATTCACCGCGTCATTTTTATATGGGAGACGTCACATCTCGAATTTTGACATTGTTGACAATTCACACGTATTCACGAACATGTTCACACGGGTAGGGGCAATCTGGAGAAAACCGGTTTTGATTTTTCAATATCTGGAAAGTTTGCCATCTATGTTTCGTTTATTTATGCCATTGACTGAGTAATATTAGCATCATCTACTGCTTTTATCCTAACTAGCGGGTGAAGAGATGTTTTAGACGCACCTGACCAGATGTGTACATTGTACTCCAATTTTGGGTGGAGGAATGGTTTAAATGTCGGGGCCAGATCAAAAGGGGAAAAGTATTTCCTACATCGTTTGAGGAAACCTAGACATTTCGCAGCACTTTTGATGACATTGAATATGTGGCCATTCCAACAAATGTTTTCACTGACACAAATACCGATAATGGAAAGTTTTTCGGTTTCGACGATGTTAAATAACAGCTGACAGCAATGAGTTTTAGAATCATTCATTTCCACTCTGTTGATAGTTCCCCAGTTGGTTATGCTATTAATAACGAAATTTAGTAAGCTAACCATAGGCTGCCATTCCCGTTCTATAGGCGAAGAACAGGGACGTAAGTCCGGGAAGAAATATGAAAAGTAGAGAATTCTGTCTTCAAAAGGAATATATAAGATTAGAAGAAATAGACAAAAGAGAGAGAGAGAGAGAAAGCATTTATTTTGTGATTATAAGACTTGAGCCCGTCCTAGACATATTGAATTGGACATTCCAAAAGGTACTTTCGAATCCATTGACAAGGAGAGTCGTCGATCCCAAATGCACACATTTTCGACGAAAGGGCAAGTGCAACTTTCTTGCATTCGCCAGATTGATGTACGCTTTGATTCCACTTTTCGGTGAGACATGCCATCAAATCACCAGTTTACCTGTTGCTACGAAAGCTGTACTGGTAGTTATTGAGAAGTTTTCATGTTTCGAGATATTTAATGGGCTGATTATTTACCAACAACTCCATGAATTTGGTAGGAAGAGACGTAAGTGCAATTGATCTCTAGGAGAAGGGAGAAAAAGATTCGCCTTTTTTAGTCCTAAAGGATAGGATTGAAGAAAAAGCTTGAGCTGTGATTTTGACAGCGAAGAATAACACGTTTTGAGAAGAATGGGAGATATACCACCTGGACCAGTGGATTGGTGTATATTAGGAACTTTGTGTAGTCTTGCTACGAAAGTAGATTCGTGACATTAAGTATTCGACTGGGTATAAAACACAAAGTGTACAGTAGGCAGGTTGACCTTGTCCAAAGAGCTGACAAGTGGAAAGTCATTGTAAATGAACGTTAGGATGGAGGATGAGGCATAATTTCTAACGTTTTTGACAAATTTCTAAAATGTTTGCTACCTTTGGCACAGGTTTGCTAGGATCTATTGCCTCAGTTTGTCGTCCTATTGAAATAATATTGCAGTCATTCTTGGCTCGTTTAAACTTTTTCGGTTTTCCTCTGTTGGGTTGATCTTGAAGGATCGAAAAAACATTTGTCTAACCCTGTCAGCATCTTTCTAGAATGAGTGGTACCATGCCAGCACACGGTAATAGCTAGAGTACGTTGATCACGTTCTAGCCTGCTGCGACCTGGTAAATAGACAATAGACCATTGAATTTGAAGTCAAAATTCGATATCCGCTTACGTGCTCCCAAAAAGTTTTAACGAATTTGTCATGTTACGCTATAAACATGCAATAGTTACTTACATACTCGTATGTTTGCTAGCAGCCCTTCGGATCATGGGTCGGATTTCAACTAATAGATACGCTATCATGGGCTCCCTAATTATCTACATGCTTGAGAAGGTAAGAAATCTGTCGAGCTGCTTGAATATGTCAATAACATTTTCATCACTGGTCATTCATAGAGGCTGACCAGGAAAGGTAACTTCGAAAAAGTGAGATATTCAATTTACTTAGAGGTGTACATTAATTTATCAAATGGTGTAGTAACTATGGAAGCGCATAACTATGGCAATACTGTAAATTAGAGGCATTACCATATAGCTGACATCTGTCATTTTTTCATTTTTTTACTAAATAAATTTGTTGTTAAAGTAAAAGAACGAGTTTTATCGTGTAGGTAGTAACAAACACAACTATTGGCGACGAGGTAGTTGGAAACTTGAAAACGGTAGATGATTGTCAGACAGCAGATATGAATGGAGAGAATGTTTAAGTCAAATGAAGAACTTGTGGAGCGATTGATGAAAGTCTCTTCGGAGATGTTAAAACATTCAATAGTTCATCCTTTTCGTGTGATTGATGTCGAAAAATGCAGTTGGGAGAGTTACCTTTTTCAGTCTTAGCAGCATTTTTCGGCAAATGCTGTGACTGATGAAACTTTGCGACGGGCATATATTCTTTCATCCTGCGGCAGTTACCTCAATGGCATAGGTACTGGAGAAACTTTTTCAAATGGATAACGTGAGCATTCATCTCTTTAAGGATTTCGCAGAAAAGCTAGGAAAACTTGAACCAAATTACACGTTTTGGCATCGAGGTACCAAATTTTTGCGGCAGAAGATAATCCCTGGCCAGACATATTCTGATCTACGCGGGCCGCCAAGAGATTACGTATTTGTGTGTGCAAGGGAGGGTTACAACACGTCATATGGATGGAAGATTTCATGATACGCGACATGATCACTTTTTACACTCCCCTTGAGTCTGTGAAAATTGTCACGACCCATAAGAAAAATGCCGCTTTTTCAACTTCAAGGAGTTGGAAGAAATCGTGACAGTTTACAAGTCCACCAAAGATGCATCTGAAGTTATATTTGGAAGCAGCACTTTCCCAACAGCAGCCACAGCCGCTGCCAACCACACCAGCTAATCAAACAAGTCGAAACATATTGACTCCGCTTACGACATCTGCAGATGTCGATGTCACATAAAAAGCATGGGTTTGTCTAAACAGTGAAAAGAGAAAAGATGACTATTCTCAATGTCGACGACAATCAGAAAGTCGTGGGAGACGTCAAACGAAAGGTAAAGAAAACGTTCAACCAGTACATGTTACAAACAAATAGACTCTGCCAATACTATTTATTTGGTCAGCCATGGAAGGAGTGTCAACAGCGCAATTGACAACTAAAAAGCGTAATCGAAAAATTGTTACCATGCTTCAAGTAAAAAATCGCCCACTGTGTTTCCAGTTGTACACTGGGCATGCAAGTCTATAAAAGCCAGTGTTTGCCAACAACTCGCACTTCGAAAGCTTGTGGAGATATCGAAGTGCCCGTCAAAGGTGTTAGCAATATTGATGTGTGCTGTGATAAGCAGTTGTATCGTTAATCTGAGTTTGTAGGTGACTGCGACAGTTCGATGCGTTTCGATGCAGATCAAATGGGATTCGTACAATTTATTGTACGAAAAGCGTGAACGAATTTTTCGTCCGAGCTTGGTTCCAGTGAGTTGTTCGTAGTATACTTATTGTTAAACCCGATCCGCATGCAGGGTCATTTTAAAATTCGGCGGGTTCCTTTCGCACTTAAAGAAGGGGTAACAACCGAATTAGATTAGGTCTTGAGTGGAAGCGAGCCAATGGGCAGCACCCATTGCAATCGTTAAGAAACCAAGTGGATCTTTACGGATCTGTGATGATTTCAATCTCCCACTCGAAATCGTCAGGCATCCTGTATTCCGTATTCAGGAATTTTTCCTGTTGAATGCCTTTTTGGAAATTTCACTCGACGATGAATCAAAGAATATGAGCGTAATGAACACAAAATTGAAACCATTCGAGTAACAGCGATTTAATTTCAGGTGCAGCTTATGGTGGACTTAGATTTCTATATGTCACATCTGGTTGGCGCCATCGTTTCTGACGGAACAAGCTAGCAACATCTTCAAAACTCACACATTTTTCTAGAATTTAGCCATTTTGATAAAGGCGAAATTGAGTACCTGGGTTATATTATCTATGAAACTGAAACTCGACAGTCAGGGTCTCGAGGTAAAGCTAGGTGACATAGCAATGTTTTTGAATAACTGAAACCACCGCTTCTATGTAATGAAAGCTGTAACGTTAATGTCTGAGGTAGGGAAATAAATAAGTATTTCCGGTCAAAAAGGCAGGAGCCTTTGTATCAGGACATAAACCAATCGAAATACAAATTTGTAATTTTTTTACAATTTTTACTTTCTGTTATTTACTCTTTGTACAGTATAATTTTTTTTAACAAAAAAAACTTACTTAAATCAATAAATAGTTACACAAGAATTGTACAATACTTTTAATCCAAAATATTTGTCCACAATTTTTTCACAATTTTGTCCAAAATTTGTCCAGAAAATTCGATTTTTTTTTCTCTTCGGCAGGTGACAACCTCGAAAGACTCTAAAAATTGTAAGCCAAACCTCCGCTGGAGAATTTCACATGAGACACCTGGTTCGATGGTGAATACTGAACACCTAAGGCACTTGGAACTGGCTCAGAAGCTTCAGACTTTTCAACTGGAGCAGATGTACTCTGAATGGCTTGAGGTTGAGGCTGTGTCAGAGGTTGAGCGTATTGGGCTTGTTGAAGCTGTTGCTGAGTAGGTTCTACTTGATTATAGAATTGAGCTTGCTGTTGATGTTGTTGCTGTAGGTAAGCAGCATATTCCTGAGGTGAAAAGAATTGTTGCTGAGGATCGGCTTGTTGTTGAGGTTGTGCTTGTGGTTGAGCATAAGCTGGACTGTGGTATTGGGGTTGATATTGCTGAGCGAAGCCATTGGCGAACTGTGGTTGATATTGCTGCTGTTCCAATTGTTGTTGTTGTTGTGGAGTTTGATACTGCTGTTGCTGTGAATAAAAGAGAGACTGTTGGGGTTGATATTGCGGTTGCTGGGGAAAGGCGCTGAAGGGTTGTGCTCCAGCCGGAAACTGTAATTGAAAATAAAATTTAATAAGTCATAGAGAAGTTATTATTTTTCTGTAACATTAGAGGAAAAAAAAAAACATTAAATCGAATAATTGGATGCTCTAATTATTGAGGCTGAATAAATAGTTGAATAGTGTAATCGTGCTTTCGAAAGATCGTAATCAAAATAGAAATTATTGCACGGAAGTTGTTTTGAAAGTTTTTTCTCTGAGAGAGGGTGTTTAAATAGCTTTAAAAGGGCCGTATGCAAGCTTAGTTTTGAAGTTGATTTTAGTATATGTGGTGTGACGTATTGTGCAACGATTTGGTATGGATTCGCGTGTTGTTTGGGGCAAGTTGGCCTTTATATTAGGAATACTTAATTGTTGGATTAATGCCCAACCGATGGATATCGATGTAAGAAAAATAGTGATTTTTTCTAAGTGAAATCGTGGTTCTATAACTAATCGATATTCATCTTGTTAAAAACAAATGGCCGACTCTTGAAATTTAAGATTCTAAGATCTATCTTTAGCATGTTGTACCATGCCTCTGGTTGGGATTCCAAGAAGATAGATAAATTTTTTCAATGCAGTTGCTTTTAAAGCACTTCTCGCGACTGAATTTTCATTTTTAACAGTTTTATTAGAAAATGACAAGGTCTACGCATCATTGCTTTTTGTATGTGAGCGAATTTAAACCTGTTTCAAAGTTATAGACATAAAATAGAATCAGATTAAAGTGTAGGGAAACACCATCATCAAACCCAACTTCCAGAGCTGATTTGGCTTATAGTAGAAACGGCATGGTTACGTGTGACTTATTGCGTTTTAAATTCAATTCATTTAAATTTCATTTAAATTTGACCGAATTCCTAAATTTGAAGAGTCCGTAGTGAGGTTTCTCTCAAAGTCGTAATTTCAGAAATTATTATTCAGGACACAAACCATGTGTCCCAGTATAGATACCAAAAGCGTATTTACTCCTTGATTTCTGCCGTTTTCTTTTAGAACTAAATTGAAATGGTTTTACCATATTACACCCTAACCCAGAAATGTAATGTTTTGTCCAAACAATTTCTTGGAAATTTTGAAATTGAGCTTATCTGATTCAACAAAAAACCTAAGACACGAACCAACTGAAAACGTTGCTAAATCGTCACAAATCTCAATATTTTTTGAAGAATTAATTTAAAAGAATTCTCTCTTCTTTTTAAGAGCATAATGGACGGCATGCAAATGGGTGCAATTATTGGCATTGGTGCAGCTAAAGACTTTGCCGAAAACGTAATGCAAGTCAAGGGATCTGACGACACCGAAATAGCTTTGGGACCCTTAAGCATGAAACGAAGTTCTAGTGGTAGTTTTGGCAGAGCAGCTGGAGCTGATGATGACCGTAAGCGACGACGAAGGTCTACCGACATTTCTCAAAAAGATCCAGTACAACCGCCAAGATCATCTGAAGAAGACCACCGTCACAAACGATCTCCATGCTGGAAACGTAGACAACAAGCTCAAGCAACAAACCCTCCACCTACAATGGCACCAACAACTGCAGCAACAACCGCAGCACCTGCTGGACGCCGTCGTAAACGTTCCCCAGATATCAATGATATCGATGAGAATGTTGAAATAATTCCTGTACAAAGAACATTCGGAGAGAGGGCGCAAGAACTTCACGAGAAAATCCATCAAATCATGAACAATATGTTGGACGCAATGGCTGGCGTATTTGAAAGTCTTAAGAGGAGTATGCAGAGTGCCACTGAGCAGGAGCCAAAATATTGATAGTATTGATATTCATAGACATAACTGCAATTTGCAATTAATTAAACGGTCCAACTTTTCATCCAGCTCTTTTAAATAAGTTTTTCAATTATCCCCGTGCATAAGGTATTCATTCATCTATACAACTTGCAGACAAAATAAGAGTAAAGGTACGCGAACAGGTTGTGAGGTTTGTATCTATGGACTGAGTGGAAATTGAAATTTCATCTTATTCCCTGGCATTCTCCTTCTCACCCTCATTTAAACGAAAAATCATCAAAGTTTCTTCGTTGCAATATCATAGTGGCAATGGTAGAAGCAGGTTATGCGGATGACTACTTTAAACAGAAAAGTGACAAAATGTAATAAATGAGATAAAATGGTGAAAACTTCAGATTAAACGATAGAAAAGTTTTGGTACTTTGACTTTTGGGTAATGGCAATCGGTCGTTTAAATCGAATACGGGTTGTGGACAATTTGAAATTCAGTGGGATATCTTGGTAGCTGGAATACTGACAGCGGATTTTGTGAGTCTTTTTAATGTGATTATTTTCGAAAAGCCATTAAGATGTCAATGAGGGAAAAGTTTTGCACATTCTTACTCAAATGAACGACTGCATTCAGGTCAAGCTATTTGTTTGTATAGATGAAGTTCAAAAGTGTCAATATCAAGGTGAGATTTGGTCTCAAACTATAAACGTCGACTTTCTTGAATCCTGTTACATCATTAATATTTCATAATATAAGTACACGTATGGATTTACAGCCATCAGGATTAGAGCATTAGAAGACTCTTGTTAAAGATGGACATCCCATCCTTTTTGCCAGTCACAATCGATTCGTGAAAGTATTACTATGCAAAGTTACTAGTCACAGTCTACTGACTAGTCTACTGACGTTTTGTGTACACCAAAACCAAGTCTCTGTTTACACTGTGCCTTTCGTCTTATCACTTTGTTCCAAGTGTTTAGTGCTATCGCAATTTACAACCTTTTAATCTTCTATCTAAACTTTAAATGATTAGCAGTCTAATACCTCATAATTTACAGTGAGGTAAATGAATTCATAAAATTGTAGAATTATGGTATCTATCTTCGAGTGAATAGCATATACGAATTCAAGTGCATTACTACTTAAAGGCTCCACAATCGAAATTTGTTTTATCAGCTAATCTGGACTAAGTAAAATTCTAACTTTGTAACAAAGTCCACGCGATGTAACGAAACTTTCTAACCTAAAACATGAAACAGAAGCTTACAAGGAAATGCTTTGCAAAGTGTAGACACTAACTCAATGAGCACAGCAGATAATACCGCCAATTACTACTCAAGAAAGTCAGGGTTCAAATCTCACCTAACACCACAAAATAGAAAAAGTTGACATTAACATACTCTCGCCAAACAAATTTTAGTCACATATCTCACTAAGGATTTCTCCTCAGAAGATGACCAACGCCGTGATTCGGATAGATTCGACCATGGCCGAACTTGGACTGTTACTCCAACAAACTATATTCTGAAAAGCTAACATAAATATGCAGGGTAACTGGTATTTCACTAAAATACACCACAAGATTTGAAGAAGTAGAATGCAAAACCGAACAGAAGTGATGAGTTGCATTGTTATAAGGTTGCACAGAACATCTATTTGGTTTGATTCTTCTGTTACCACCTGGGGGCTCCCCCACAATTATCAAGGCTTCTTCCATTAATGTGGATTTAGGTCGGTCCCAACTCATACAATGGAAGTTTTCGCCCCCAACACACTAACATTGGTATTAAAGGAATGACGGACGACGCTGTCAAGACGTATTCTTTCTCTCATGGATGTATGAATTGAGCAATTTAATGCTTGCAGTTATAAAGTAGGAAAAGAGGCATATCTAAGTCTGACCTAAACTGAAAAATTGCGACTGAAATATGTGCACCCTATTTCTTCAGAACTTTCAGATAGAATATCGATTAAAGTATGCGTATTCAATACAAACAATCTCCTGAAATTTAATTCGACAATCGCACTTAATAAGGCTGAAGACTATGAGAAATAATATTTTCTTACCAAAGATTACTGCTTACAACAACGAACGTACATGCGAGTTTTTAAGCCTGAAGCCTGTAACCTATTCAAGTTTATCAAACTATAAAGTTGAGATATTTTAGGTCAACGCCGAATGGTAACTGATTTATGACCGAAGTAGAACCTAATCTTTGTAAGATGGAGCAAGGCAATGATAAGATGCAATATTCGTCTACATTTGTAGATAATTTTCTCTATTCTCTAAAACAAACCTTTGCGGTCTATTCTTTAAAACTTCTAAACCAGCAGTAGAATGCCAAGCACATCCGAACAAGAGCCCATGATATGACGTTGGGTATACCATATATGTAGCCTACAAACTATCTCCAAGCCCTGAACCTAGTCCCTTCTGGTCTCTTTATGATATTCAATGAAACATATACAACGTTGGGGCACATATTCATCTTTGTGGCCACATTTCCAACAACCTCTATATCGGTATCATCTGAGAAAAAGCTTCTTAAACCATCCAATGTCTTAGATGGCTTCCAAAGAACTTATTGATAAGATACGAGTATCGTAGCGTCAATTTCATCATTTACAAAACAATGTCTGAACTATAGGGGCAGATTCCTGCTAAATGTCAGAAAGGGGGTACTAAGTGTTTGGGACATGCGACTACTTCATTATAAGAATGACTACCGACAAGACTTCCTGCAGAATTTGGGGAAAACTAATCGATGATGATGAAAAACAAGATCCCTGTGCACCTGAAACGTTGGCTAGGGTAAAGGACCCAATAGATAATATAATTTCGGTTGTCAATTTTTTTCTTTCTTGCATAGGTCAGTTATAAACAAGTGGCCTATCGACAGAATATGAGAAAAGCCGATGAATAAACAAAATATCGGCATATGCCTACTTTCTAAGATTGAGGTGGATTAGATAAGAACGTTAAAAAAAGAATCGTTCCAGAAGACGAGCAAACGACATCGAATATTGTTATTTTGGACACATGGACTTGCTGAAAGGGGGATGATGCTTTTTTTTTATAATCCTGCGCTTGCACCAAGGGGATATGAATACCCTTTTACTGGCTTTCCTCCAAAGCACGAGCGGGTGGTGTAGTAGTTTGAAACTCAGATGTATTAGGTTTCGATATTTTTCCAGAGGTGGTTGTCAAACTGGAGCCAGTGCATCCTCGACCAGTGGGTCTTAAATACGTGCTAGTTGTTAGTTCGTTACATTTAGCTCAGCCCGCAACCATTCCAACATCAGTGTTATGCCTTCATGTCAGAGTTGACGCCGACGGGAATTTTATATAACTACAGACAAATTCTATGAAGATTTTTTCAGAGAATTTCCTCGCACGAGATTCGAATCCGCGACCCTCTGCTGAGGAGCCTATGCATATACCACTACACCACGGCCTCCCCTAAATTGGGTACCCATATACGCTTGATTGGCGTACCCAAGTTTAGTAAGTAGAGAGATGAGTTCGCTTTCGGGACCATCTTGTCATTAAGCAAACGAAAATTTAGCTCCCTATCATATAAAATGCCAAGGTTACGGAGGATTAAACTAGGTGTATAGGTTGCTCTGGTGACGATAAAGTCGGGAAGAACACTGATTTTCCTTGCGTGAGAAGGTGCGTAAACATCAAATAAAAAACCTTCCGAAGTTATCTTTAAGTTTGATGTCTTGTGGGAAAGAAATAGCTATGGAAAATTTAGTGTCATCAGCAAAGAGCAAGTAACCAATACCTTTTTTTGCTAGGATAAACAAAAGGGGGCCTAGATGACTATCTTGTGGAAGACTAGACTGTGCAAAGGCACTTAAAAAGAACACTATAGTAACGGTTTTCCAAGTAAGAATGTATCCAGTTTAATTACATTCTTTCAAAGCTAAGGGTGGACATTTTGAAAAGGATCAATTGATGAAGTACATTAGCAAGAACTTCTTTGAAATCAATTGCAATAATATTAATTTTCTTGGGCTCAGAAGGTGAAGAAACGAATCGTATGAAGTTTTTAGTAGTTGGTGCACATTTAAAGAAGCCCTGCGTGATAGAAGAAGTATGAAATTCACATCGAAAGATGAGGAAAATCTTCTCCAGTGAGTAATGGACGAAATAGTAAGGAAGACGAGTGAGCAAGGGTGGATGGACCCGATAAGAATTCATCATTTTTTGCATCTTTTCTTTAATACGAGCAGGATCTGAGAAAGGAGTCAAAGGTGAAGTTATTGTAGGTTGATTATTGAACTATTAAGGGCCAGCAGGAAGGAGTTGTCGGCATATGATTGTTTGGAAAAAATGAAAAAATTTTTGTGATGCGAATCGGTTGATGAATTATTTTCGAAAGCGAGAAGGGAACAGCAGTCGGAGTTGGATTTGCTTTTACAATCGTAAATGATGAATTGAAAAAATACGTAGGGTTGTTTATAAGATTGATTAGAGCACTACATACTTAAGTAGCGCTGGTAGATAGGGATACAAAGCTGTGTGAACTATAGTCATATACCGAGATATTTTAAATTGTCGGAAAAATAAATGGTGCGAAGTAAAACCGCTTATAATTTGTCTCTTTTTCCTTAATAGGTAATAAAGTGTTCGACTATACTGGGGAAACGACGTAGATAACGAGTTATCTCGAGAACAGGACATAAAAATACAATTAAATGTGTCTGTATTCAGAGGGTAAAATTTAAGAGAAACCTGCTGAGGTTGAACATGATCCTTTGAAAGGTTGATTAATGAAGTTTGTAAGAAGAGAGAATACCAAAAAAAAAAAAAAAAAAATTACGTGAAGTGGAGAGTTACGATAAATTAAATAACACAAATAGTTAAAAATTATCAATAATTAATAGAGACGTGTAGGAGAACGCTACTTAAGAATAAATGGGACCTGTTATCAAAAATAAGCCCTATTTACCCACCCAAGTAGTTGGAGACGCAACCAACTTGGTATAGACTTTAGTCTGTTGGTCCATCTATGAATAGTCCTTGGTCGAATTGTCACTTCAAAAAATGATGAAGTCCTCCTCAACTTAAGGAGATTAAAGTCCCCGGAGAAAAGTATATCGCCAACCGAATCCGATAAGTCATTTACTACTTCGATTACTTTTAGATAACATATATGTAAAATTTGATAGGTTTGGTTAAAAGAATGTAACCATACACAATGTAAAAAAGCCTAAGAGGAACTTTCATTTTTATTAGGACAACATCGACTTTAAAGGAAAACGAAATAGCAATTTCGGGATATCAAGACTATTGTGGATGGCCTGTAAGACTCTTTGACAAAAAAAAAAATGGGATCAACAAAACATTATAAGGGTAGAACAGCTCCTGATTCTTTATGTCGGCGATCGTTTTGATTTCAGTCAGAGAATAGATATCGAAAATTAAGAGGAGTAACTGGAGGCAATTCGCTTACTATCAAGCTGAAAGGAGAAGTTTTTTAGTCGAGACACAGGTAGACTCATTGCAGTATATACATCTAAAGAAAAGTAAAGTAAGCTTAAATGGCTACAGCATGCAATGGCAAAGCTGTACACTTCAAACTTGTATGGGGGAAATGCCCCCCGGTGTTAAGAGAATGTAATCTTCGCACTCTTCAAAGAAGGCGGCTTTTGACTTCATTGACAGAAGATCACTTTTCTTTAACCTTGTAACCTGAGAGTGTAAACGAAATTAGTAAGGGTTATTCAAAGTTCCTACGCTGAGAATAGAACTGCAGTATGGGATGGACACAATGTCTCAAATTTGGGATGCTTCACGAGCCCCCTACTTTTTTCGTTTTTTGATGACCTACTTGCAAAACATACATCCATACATACATACATACGATGCAAAACATACAAGTGAGAACCGAAAAATCCAAAATTATGGTTTCCCGAAAGGTTTTTGGGCAATATGCAATGAATAAAAGATGGACCTGGCAAGGAGAAGAATAAGAGAAAGGGTACAGGAATATGGACTAGCAGCTTAGAGGCATATTCTTACTTAATGTCATATATTAAATCCTATCCAATGTATTGTGTGAACGTTTCATACCGTTCTACAACACTCTAATCGGCACATTCCAGCGTGGCTTCTCACCACTAAAACAAATCCTGGAAAATACCAACGAACTTCATTTTTAAACTCACTACCTATTCATTGACTTCAAAGCCACATTTGATAGTAATCCAGATGTGTCGCGTAACGCTGGAGCCCCACTGCAATATGTTATTTGGAAGTAACTGCTCGGAACTATTTCAAACGTGCACCGAATTTCAGATTTCAATGTCGTTCTGGAGCAGATAGCAAGATATCTTCAACAGGTCCTTTCTGCTACTGAGATATGCGGATGATACTGACATCGTCGGTCATTGCTAGCATGCCGTGATAGAGACTTTCATGGCGATTGGAAAATAGGAGAAATTTATTGGCCTTGAAGTAAACCAGGACAAGACTAAACATGATACACGCTATCAACAAACAAACCAGCATCTGTCCACCACCAATGACAAAACGCCACTATTTATAGCAACAATTTAGAGGTAGTTAAAAAGTTCACTTACCTCGGAGTACACGTGAACTCAACGACGCCCTAGTGGAAATCCGACGAAGAATTACCCTAGGAAACCGTTGCTACTTCGGTCTGGCAGAACAATTAGGTTCAAAACTCCTTACTCGAAAGACGAAAAGTATGCTTAGTAAAATTCTTATCCTGGTGGTTCTGTTGTATCTATAAGCAAGAAGGGAGAACTGATACTGGGCTCCTTCGAAAAGAAAATTCTCCGACGTATTTTTGATTCTTTGTGCGAGAAAAGGTGAATGGAGAAGAAGATTCAACCGCGAATCCTATGAGCTGTACCAAGATGTCGATATAGTCCGAAAAGCAAAAATATAATATAATGCTCCAGCTAAGAGGAGGGTTCGAGACGACAAGGAAAAGGGAACCTCCGTTTTAAAGACCAAGCCATCGTGGATGCCAGAGCGCTTGTTCTGAATAACTGGAAGCAGCGTGTCCAGGATCGCAGAGGATTAAAGATTAAAGCCCAGTAAGTAAGTAACTAACTAAACCAAGGAGTACAAGTAACTCGGAGTCATTATAATACCACGTCTAACGAGCAATAAATTGTTGTTGGAGAGGCATGCTTTGTACAAAAACAAATTGCGTTAAGCACAAATAATAACATTTATGAAGCGGTACTGAGATTTGACTCTCACTATTATATATTTACACAGTACACACTAAGCCTGCGCTTCCTATACACAGATTATGCAGAGAATATGACAGAATTCAATGAAACAGCATGGAACACAGCACTACAAGACCTGTTGGCAAAGGTTAATATATTCACAAGTGGCCTCATTTTAAGTAAAAGTCCGGCAGAGCCTTACCAGATATTCGTATTGTATGCTGCAATACGACCTAAAAAAAAAAAAAAATTACAAAAAATTTCGATTCTATACTCGTACAAAACTAAAAGGGAGCTTTTGCAGTTAAACTGCAGGCCGCATACAAGTATAACCAAACGGAACGAGGAGGCGGAATGTTCTTTGTGCAGTCTCCGAGCTATCAAAGACGAAAATCACCTTATCGGAATATGCGCAATTTTAAGGACGATTTGTAAAGCACATTGGGGAAAAGACCAATGTCCAAAATGTGTGTACACTATCTAACATAAAGTCATCACTAAAATATCGACAGCAAATAGTATAGGGTGATTCATCGTAAGGCTTGATTTTCAAAAGGCTTTTTTTGACAGATCACGCGCGACTCCTATCAACACCACAACAGCCTCTCCAAATTGTTCAGCTGTATTACGAAAATTAGCATTCTGTGAAAAATGTATTTCGTGCGATTCGACGAACTTACGGTCCGCATAATCGACCTACTGAAACCACTATTACCAATACCATTCGCAAATTTGAATCCTTGTTTACATTAGTGGATGATACTCGACCGGTTAGGCCACATCCAGCACGTAGTGAAGAAACTATAGCAGCTGTAGCTCTCAGCAGCTTGGTTTCACGTATTCGACAACTTGGCATAATTTACGTGAGGATCTCGGCCTAAAAGCGTACAAATTTCAACTTGTTTTGTACATGAATTGAAGCCAGGCGACTTAAATTTTCTTCATATTTTTTGGTGAATGGGCTCTGGAAAAACTCAATGAAAATCCGGTGTTTTATCATGAAATTTTGTTCAGTGATGAAGCCTATTTTTTGCTCAACGGATACGTTAATATCAGAATGTTTCCGTCAATGGTAACCGTTATCACGCCATGTTAATGGACTATGTACTTCCTAAAATTCAAGCACATGGTCTTGGTGAGCTCTGGTTGAACTTTGAACTATTTTCTATGGGGATATGTAAAGTCTTAGGTCTTCAGAAATAAGTCAGCTACGATTGACGCTTTGGAAGCCAGCATTACTCGTGTTATCTTCGAGCTACTAGTCGCTATGCTCGAACGAGTCGCCCAAAATTAGACTTTCCGAATGGACCACCTCAGACGTAGTCGAGACCAACATTTACATAATATCATTTCTGAAAAATAAATGCCATAAAACGTTCTTTTAACCGATAATAAAAATTGTAAGTTTGCTTTCAAATTTATGTCTTTTATTTTACACTATAAATCAAACTTTACGATGAATCACCCTATATTCGTACTACTTTAAACTATGAAATATTCAAAAAAAATGAGGTAAACTGAATTATTAAGTTTATTTTGAATAATAATCTGAAAGAAATCGTAAATCTCTCTTATCCGGTTGACGGCAAATGTCAATGCTTAATTTTGTGAATTCTATAACAAAATATTGTGCAATAAAATTACATCTACTACTACTACTACTCCTATCATAAAATGAACGAGTCAGGTTTAACCTTGGAATTTTTAAGCTGTCATGGTCATGCTGTTGTCATTATGGGACAACAAATTAAAGCCATAGAGCCATGGAGACATGCAGATCACTTTGGATCTGAAAACCTAGAATTACTTAAGCTAACTTCGGAAAATCTTAACTTTTCGAGAATGATATTACTAAGCCAAACCTTTCCTTCTGGATCAAAATCGCAATAAGCAACCAAAAATTAATGAGTTTCAGAACATACTCTATCAGTTTAAATCTTAATACAAAAAAATTTACAAATTTGTTTCGAAACTTCATATTGAAATCCCTATTTCAAGCAACGTTTTCACTACTTTAGATGATGAATAAACATTTTTGCAGCCCCCTGATGCCTGATGCGACGATGCCTGATTCACGACTGAACTAATTTGGCAAATTGCCATCTGAATCTATAATCCATACACTCCTTCACTAGATTATTTTTGCAATTTCTCAAACCACAACCCTCTATGGCAGGTTCTAATTGCTTCCATGACCTTTGCCAACTATGTGGTGAAATTAACCCCAGCAAGGCATTAGAACAAGACAATTACAACGAACTCTAGCCAAATGGCATCACTCCACTCAGAGTTTTGGTTTTTTTTTTTTTTTTTCATTCTTAAAAGCATTCATCATCACGTAGAGAAGAAGTCTTAGTCCTTTCCGTCATTAGCCGACCGATTCACCTTGAAGTCAAAAATAATTTTTTTTTTTTTCATGTTCCTACCTGTGGTTGTTGCACCTGAGGCTGTTGAGCTAATTGCGGTTGTGGTTGTTGTTGAACAGACTGTTGTTGGGGTTGTTGTTGAACAGACTGCTGTTGGGGTTGTTGTTGTAACTGCTGCTGGCGTTGACGTTGTCCACCATAGTATCTGGTGAAGGACTGTTGTAAACCAGGAGTCTTCAAAGTGAACGAGTTGGAACTACTATCCGTGTGAAAGGCCAACTGGGCCACAGACAAACTGCACCATGCCACAAGGACCAAGCAAATCAATGATCGTTTGTAGAACATTTTCGTACTGCGTATCCTTTTTTTTGTTTTTTTTGTTTATGTTCAAATTCAAAGGATAAAGAAGGGGGTAGATAAGTATACACGGATGTAAAAAGAAAAAACCAAAACACTCACACAAAAACTTGAGGTAAAACAATCAAGAGTCGAGTCTTCACTGTGTGAACGAAAGCTAATCACGTTTAAAAGGTATCTGACGTTGATCACCTTTAGTCAGTTGGGTTTTATATTATTTCTTCATCAAACGTTTTGCGGCACCCCCTCCTTAAAGCCGACTGGGGCTGAAGAGCTTTCTCACGTCCTACCACAACCCCCAAAATTTCAACCAATGCTGTGTTTAAGTCTTCGCCTTAGTATTCTTTTTCGTTGTCTTCTTTTGGCCTTTTGTTTTATTCATGACTAGTTGCGGTTTTATGTGGGCTATGCATACTTACATACTATCTAAAAGAAGCACCAGAAACAGCTTAACTAGAAGCGTACAAAAAAAACGAAAAAAAAAAAAAAACGCTAAGCGTAATCCAGTGTTTTTCACTTTCGATTTCGCTTTTCGAATTTTATTTTCTTTTTTTTATGGATTTTGTTTGTAGTCGCGTCGACGTACTCGTAAAGTGTCGTAATTATCACCAGGCAACAATACGAACGAGCCAAAAGTGCGGTACTCACGTCTGACGCCACACAGCGAAATGGCACTTTAATCGCTGGCAAATGGGAGGCAGCGGCGGCGGCCCGGTGATTGTTTTGTCACATCATACTCCGGCTCAAACTCATGCTCATGTTCATGTTCATGTGCCGATGGGTATTTTGAAGTTGAAGTAGGAAATGACAGTTCTGGCATTTTTATGGAGCACATTGTGGGACAAATAATATTTTTCTTTAATTTTTATTTTTTTCGATTTGAATATGCAAATGAAAGTTATCGTTTCGAGGCGATGGTAAGCATGTTAAGTTTGACTGATGGATACGAAGGGTTGAGGTTGAAGATTTTTTTTTTTTTTTTTTAGAATTCTTTCGAAAGCATATTTGGATTGCAATCAATGTCCTTGCAGATAACTCAATCGATGAATTGGCAGTGAAGGTGAGTTATCTTGATGGCAATGCACTATTGTAGAGTTGATTTTAAAAAAGAAAAAAGTAAAAGAAACTGGGTTAGAGCAATAGTGCCAGCAGAAGCATACTGATGGGGTGATGATTGTTATTGGCATTTAGTCGCAAAAAACAGCCATGGAATGGATTCACCGAAATTGGCTTTGGCTTATGATGAATTGAAAAGGGGACAAATAGCAACTGGAAACCTACAATAGACCGCGATCCATAAAGATCCATAAATCCTAGCAGACAAGGTTATCACGAAGGAAAGCAGTTATACGTCCGAACCTAATTTTTGCGTATATGTGTTTCAGGATAACTTCTTCAGTGCCGGAGCCAAACCCAGATATAAAACGTGGAGGGAGGGAGTAAAACAACATCAACAAACCTCAGTTCACCTGCCACGTGTGCTAGTACCGTGTGAGGGGCACCAGCCAGGGTCACGGCTGCTAGAGTTGCGCTAATCACATATTATAGAGATCGAAAGATAAGCCATGGAATAAACAGATCAACAAGACGACGATTAGATTTGAAAATGAAAACGAGAATTGGAATCTGGAACATAAAAACGGAAAAGTAAAGCTGGTGCAAGAAATGAAAGAGATTACCGCTTGGACCTGCTGGGACTAAGTAAGGTGAAAAAGAAAGGCAGTGGAAACATAGGTTGGTAGAACGGTTATGCACTTAGATATTTAGGGATAGAAAAAGACCAAAAGTCCAAAGTAGGCGTAGTAAGAATTGCATCCCCGGAAATGGAGACAAAAGTAAGTAAATAACGGGAGCCCGTAAACTGAAGGATACTAGTGGTACAATTAAGAACTAAAGTCTTGCTTTCAAAAATACAGTACTCAACTGAGTACACAATGACGTGCGTCATTCTTCGTACGAAGTTCATTGAGTTGCTTGAGGAAGTTTCTATTCGTTTCTTCCAGGTTAGACAGTTTCAAGTAAATCATTTGAAGAGTATACTGACCTTCGCTATTATCGAAGTAGAACTAGAAAGGGAAAATTCAAATGGATGGAGTAAATGATCAAGTCCAACACAGAATGTATGGAGCGCAATTTGAAAGGACGCTCATAATCACCCACCACCATTCCACAATTTTGTCCGTTTGATCCAGAAAAGGAATCGTGTGAATTCTCGGCGAATTCTTTAGAAGAGGACAACTTACGGAAGGCGCAATTTTTATCGACATGTGGATATCACCTATATGATCTACTTCGGAACCTCTCAGAGAACAGAAGTCTGGCTAGAGATTGTGTTTTCATTTGCTGAAGCAAGATTGCAATACATCCTAAGCTGATGTCATGATCGTTTTCTATACGCCTCATGATTCTGTGAGAAATGCCGCAACACAAAAAAAGGACCCGACACTGGAGAAAATCAAGGAACTAGCGATGGCCTACAAGTCGACACAGCTGGCATCGAGATTACTTAAGGGAAACAGTACTTCTACCCCATTGGCGTTCACCGAGGTAAATCAGTTGAGCTAAGCAAGTCTTCCGAGATCCACAAGTAAGATGCATGCAATTACACAACCGGAATCAGTGCAAACAAATGGACTCAGTGTGTTATACCTGTCTGTTTGTTTGTCGGCAAAGCATGCCGATGGTCCTTCCTCAGGAAAAAGGCGTGCCCCAAATACAACAATGAATCGCAGGCAGGGCTCACTCAATCAACATGGTAGCCGACAGTGAACCCCCTTTTGGAAGAGTTTCTTCGGCAGAGTTAGAGACGGACCAAAATACCAAAAAAATCTTTGTGTTGGTTCACGTTAGTCAGCGGCCTTTAGATTTTCAATTAGACACAGGTGCCATCTGTTCACTAGTTGGTCTTGGGGGATACCGTAATCTAGGTAGTCTAGACTACAAGCCGACCACACGTACCCTTAAAGACTATGGGAAAATGAGCGTACCTATAAAAAAAAACGATAAATGCCAGTGTCCAGTGGTAAACAAACACATGCATCTTACCACTAGTTATTTCCGACGTACCTTTAGGTGCAAATATAATGGATTTTGATTGGTTTCAAGCGTTTGGTTTACAGATGCATTTTGCAGAAGACGAAACCGTACTGTAAATTATGACAGAATCCAGAGAACAGCTGGTATCTGAGGTCATGTTACAGTAAAAACTTTGTAGAGCAACTTACGTTGAAACCAAACAGTCAACCCAGGTATTTTAAGTACCGCCTTGTACCATTTGCTCAAAAAGAGGACGTTCATCATAAGATCGAGCGATTGCGATAGTTGGATATCTTGCATTCTGTAAAAAACGAGCCAATTGGCAGCACCCATCGTGGTCGTTAAAAAGGCAAACGGGAATTTGCACATATAGATCGTTATTCTGTTCCGCGCATTCAAGAACTCCTTCATAAATTACAAGGAGGACGTACCTTTACAAAGATTGATTTGTCTGCACGTCAAGAAAGACGTGCGTCATCAATACCATATCTACCCGGATGGAACGGAAAATCCGATTGCTTTTGCATCAAAGACTTTGGATGAGGCGGATATAGTCAGATCAAGAAGGGAGCTCTCTCTATTATATTTGGCGTAAGAAAGCTCCACCAATACTTATTCGGAAGTCAATTCGACCTGATACCCGACCACCAGTCACTGGTAACCATCTTTAGTCCTAATAAGAAACTGCCTCATTCTGCGACTTTCATTCAACTGACCATTCAGCGACTTCTAAGATGGGCAATCAATCAATCTATCTTACACGATACGCTACCGTCCAATGACGCAGCATAGAAGTGCAAATTGCCTTTCGCGCTTGCAAATTGGTCTCGATAACGATTTTGACCAGTCAGGGAGTCTTGCCACCAATAAGATAAGGAACATTTGTCGATCGTGGTAGATTTCCCCATAAATGCCGGAGTTATTTCTAGGCTCTCTTAGCAAGATTCCACGATAAAGAATGTTATTGCGTGCGTCCAGAATGGTTGTCTAAATCGCGTATACCACCAATTGCTCCAAGCATTACGCTCAATTTTCGTACTTGAGGGACTACCCAATACGATAATGTCTGATAATGGCACTCAATTCACTTCGGGTGAGTTCCAGCAGTTTTGCCGAAATCACTCAATTTGGCATATAACTTCAGCACCTTTCAACCCGGAGTCTAACGGCGTAGCAGAGATTATGGTTCGGACATTCAAAACGAGCTTACTCAAAATCATGGAGGACAACAAGCAAAGAAATGATTTTCTTGTCAACCTACCGTTCAGCACTGGGTGATAGTTTCATATCTCCAGCGGAAAGATTGCATGAAAAGCAACATGGAACCTTACTCTCCGCCATTTTTTCGGAATCTTCGAAGCAATCGCGAGATGAGAAAGACCCCTAATTTGAGGTTCTCTGTTGATCAACCGGTGTTCGTGCAACAATACTTACCTGACAAGACGTAAATTTATGGAGTGATTAAGAAGACTCTCGGAAGACGTATGTGGTATATCTGATTAAGACTACCAATGATATTTGACGGTGTCATCAAAACCAGATCCGACCTCGAAAAGCAATGTGTGACAGGAAAATGGTTTTTACTGCGCATGACACCATAAATTTGCAGCAGGCAAGTAGTCAATATTACAATTCTAATCGTTTCAAATTCCCTGAGACTCACCGTTAAGCAATAAGCAAGTCCAAATCATGGACTTGAATTCAACCGAGAAAGCTCGCTCATCAACTCCAGAGGTTGAAAAACCTAGAAATGTTTCGTCACCAATCGACTCACGAGCAGCAATCGCGCCAGTTGTAACCATGCAGAGCCCAGAGCCCAAGGAGATCTGAGCGTCTGCGTAGAAAGCAGATCAGATTCATCCCAAATTAATTTTTGACCCAATTCGTATGACAAAACACAAAACACACTAAGGCAACTCTAAATATTTTCTAAGAATCCCAGTCCAGCTCTATGGGGCGGAAGCATGGACAATACCAAATGCGAATGAAGATATCGTTAGTCGGTACAGGGGCAAGTGCTTCGAGTATAAGTAAAACATTCACCCTTAACGACAACTTTTGTCTGAAGCCACAAAGACAAATAAGTGGTTATAAAACTGACCCAACTCAATGACCCCCAACCAAATTAAATATCCAAGAAACAAACGGCAATAAAGTTGACTTCACTTCCAATTCCCATTTTGAGAATAAATCATCCTTTCGAGATAAATTTCCGTAGTCAATCTCCCTTAAGCTATAGATGTGCACATAAATCTAAAAACACGACCAACACAAACAAACAAAAAGATCCCACAGGGACAATGACAAATAATCTGGCATTCAACATTGCAGCAATAAACTGTTCCCAAATTTTGCTCTGGGTATCTGAAATTCCTTAGAATGAAACTAAAATCCTTAATGACTAGTCTCAGTGTAAATAACTGCAATTTGATTGTGTTAAAAACCAAAAAGATAGGATAATAATCCGAAACTTAGATACGAATATAAGACAGAGGCTCTCAGGACCTATGTCTTCATGCTCATCTTTCATGCTTTGGGGTAATTTGTATGCTTCGACTTGGCCACCGGGAGTTGGAGAAGTGGATTATGTGCAAAATGCCCCGTAGATACAATATATACTGAGTACTACGAGGACCAAGACGTGATGGATTCAGTGTGGTTACTGCAGTTGTAGCTACGGAGTAGAGTAGATAACGAGATATATCTCTCTGGAGAAGTTTTATGAAAGTAGGAACTAAATTTAGCTCGACTTATAGTGGTGGTCTGTTAATAACGCGGAAGGAAACTTGTATATAGAGACTGGACCTCTATAATGAATTGAAGAAGTGAGAAAAATTGCCATACCAAAGGATGAACTTTAACTAAAAATATAGATACAATCACGAAAGAGCGATGGTGACTGCTCTGGGGAACGGTCCGATCTTATGATGTTGATATTTGAAAACAAAGTGTGGGATGTAATAAGTTTCTTAAACTGAAAATGGGCATAAAATTATAAAGTTACCCGAACGTTTGAGGGTGCTAAACAATTTAGTAGAGCTGCCATCATCGATTGAGTTCATTTTGAACGTTTTGCTCTAATTGCCACTTTTAGTTGGAACAATCTCTATAAACACCAACAATGGGAGAGTAAGATATAGAGAAATACTTCGGTTGTGGTCATCAAGAGCCTGAATTCATTAACAGAGAATTTTGTGTCGCATCTTTAGAGTACTTAGATGAAGAATGATACTGGAACCACGTGGTGTTCGTATAAGGAATTCATGGAGCTTGAGTTTGCACGAGCTTTCTAAAATAGTTCACCTGGATGTTACGGAGTAGTGTTTCATAAGGTTCTTAGGTTCAACTCAAATGAGTACAATGGATGAATTAGTTACATGCTAATAAGTTACAGGATACCCGTATTGCGAATACAGGCTTTTTTTTTTTTTTTTTTTTTCCTTTGGAAGAACAAATGTATCTTTCCGCTCTGCCCATTGACAAGATCTAGATGAAGGAAGACCAACATTATGCAACATTTTTATTCCTGTTACGAAGAACATACCAGAAAGCAATCGAAGAGATCATGCCAGCAGATTTTGTCAATCATTATACAAAGTCAAGTAGTGTCATCATCCGAAGTCCGTTGAAGGTTGGTTGTCAATTTTGATAACTAGGCATAGCGTCTAGTAAAATTCTTATAACTGCAAATACTTTTTGAGATGTCACCCGATCGAGAAACTTGATACCATTATTTGGATTTGGTTATTAGGGCTACTTTGGAAAACGCCAAATCAGCTAACTCAAGGCATTATCTATGGTCGGTTGGCTTCAATTCTTGCTTCAGCAAAATCTTATACGGATACATGTCCAAATCCAACCGCAAGTTAAGCCGGATTGACTCTCTGACTATTCTAAATCCAGCTGATTGGCGCCGAATTAACATTTCTCGGTCTTCTGCTACACTGGCCGCATCTCTGTCTAATTGGTGGCTCATGATCCAAAAGAGTGAACTCACGCTAAAACTCTTCCACAGTGCGACAAATTGCGTGCACGCTTTAGTCATGATGACGACTAACCTCAGGACGAAATTCATGTTGCCTATTTACAACTGAGCCGGAATTTCGATAATATTTTGCAGTAATTTCTGTATATTCGGAAAGCGTAAAACGATGCACGGAGAATATTTTGACAGCTCTATGTCATTGGTAACTTTGATAGCTGCTGAAAGATAATAATTGGAAAAAACTGTCATTGCTATCTGGTCACCTGTTGGTATCAAAATTGATATTAAATCTGTGCAGGGTTAAGATCCCTTATAAATCGGCATCTGATATAAACATTGATCTGTTTTCGTATGCCAAATCGACAGCCCATGCTAATTCATCCGTGTATTGATGATCTATGTAGTTGCTGGGATTAAAGAAGCCTCGAATTGCTCAAAAATTTTGCAACGTGGATTTCAAAGAGGAGAAAAATCTCATATTTGCTCTACACGCATTGAAAAGATCGCACAAAATCAGCTTATTGCCTAAACCTGCAACGTTCTAAGAAATTATTAGGTGCACATCTTTAGTCAATAGATGGCTCCAGCAGTAAGTGCTGGTCGATTTTAACATATCCAAAACATCATGAACCAAGCTTAGACTTATGGTAAACAAACCGTTGTGATTTTGTTTTGGCGTCATATACGAGTACTTTTGGTTGTGTAAAAATGTTTGATTTTGTGCCAAATAATCGTCTTTTGGGGGAAGTGTTCATTTTCTTTTTTCATGAGAAGAAAACAACGTCAGAAGCGCATGGAAAGCTTCAAAATGTTTGCGGAGATTCTGGTCTGAGTGCAACGACGTGCCGTGATTGGCTTCATCGTTTTAAAGACGGTGATTTCCATGTTGACGGCCGTCCACGTGAAGGAATGCCAAAATCCTTCAAGGGCGCTGAATTGGAGGAATTGCTCGATGAGGATCCAAGCCAAATGCAAGAAAAACTTGCTTCAGCACTAGGAAATGATGGAAATGATTCAAAAAGAAAGAACTTGGGCTCCTTATGATTTGAAGCCAAGGGACGTTGAACTTCGTTTTTTCGCCTGTAAACAACTGCTCCAGCGACAAAAAAAGGAAGGGTTTTCTTCGTCGTTTATTACAACTACTCAAAGAGAAGAAAATCATGCTCCTATAGTAGGCTCGACCGAATATTCACGCTGCGAAGATTATGCTGTGTATTTGGTAGGACCAGGTCGGTGTTATTTATTATGAACTGTTGAAACCCTACAAAACCATCACTGAGAAACGATATCGGCTTCAATTGATGCGATTGAGCAAGAAAAAAGTCCACAATACGACCAGAGACAAGAAAAAGTGATTCTACAACAAAACAACGATGGGCCTCATGTTGCCAAACCCTTTTAAACCTACCTAGAAGCTCTCAAATGGAAAGTCATACCCCACCCGCCATATTCCCCAGATATTGAGCCGTCCGATTATTAGTTGTTACGTTCGATGACACATGGTTTGGCTGATCAGCAATATGAGCAATCCGCTCATATAAAGACATTAAAAAATGGCTTGATTCGTGGATAGCCTCAAATGATAAAAACTTTTACCGTAATGTTCTTTAAGCTTTGCCAGAAAGATGGAAAATGTTGTAGCTAGCGATGGGCAATACCTCGAAAGATTCATTTGTAACAATTTGTAACTTGGTTGTCCACCTAATAAAAGATACGGAAATTCAAACTCCCAAAACTCAACGGAGTGTAATTTTCCCTCTCAGATAGCGCAAACTATCTGGGTTTGATTCGGAACAAAAAACTGGAAAGAACGTAGCGGAAAAAATCAAAAAGGCATATAATGCTCTTTTTATCTGCAAAAGAACGGTAGAAAAAATTTGGAGCTTAAAACCTGCTATGGTGGTGTATACGGTGGTGGTGGTAAGACCAGTACTTGCATATGGCGAACTAATTTGATGAAAAGCAACAAACAAACAAACGTTCTACCAAAAATTAGAGGCGGTTTAAAAAACCGCTTCCATAGCCGTTACAGGTGCGCTCCGCAAGACCTCTACAGCAGCATTGGACACCTTTCAGCGTGTAATACTGCTTGATTTACTGATCAAAAAATTTGCGATACGACTCCCTAGTCTGAGCTACTGCACGAGCAGTTTTCGGACACGCGACAGTCCTAGCGGAGGTACTGCGAGACAATCCAATTCTAAGGCATGAAATTCTTTCGTTGGTAGACTTCGACATTCCGTATGATAAAATATATCCGGAGAGGGAGAACTGCCAAAAAAAAAATCAAGTCAAAGTCAAAAACAAAGGAAGGAACAGGTTCTGGTATCTTCTCAAAAAACCCAGAACTAAGAGTGTCTATAAGGCACTTACCGGAGGCAAGCAGTGTCTTTCAATTAGAGGTTCTAGCTGTCGTTATACATATGAGATCGGTATCCAGAAGAGATATCATTATCTACATCGACAGTCAGGCCGCACTTAAGGTAATGGAATCGGCCAACATCAATTCTGATATAGTCAGAGGTGTCGCACAGTGTTCAAAGCATATGGGTGGGACTATGCCGGGTTCCAGTACACTGCGGTGTAGAGGAAAATGAACAAGCGAATGAGCTTACATGAAGAGGAGGGCCACTCAAAATCATAAATGCTGACAACCAAATATTGTCAATATTCTCCGCTTTTTAATGTCAAAAGATCTAGGCAGTTAATTAAACTAAGCAGGAATAAGATTAGGTCGGTAATAGGAATCTGACTGTTTCCTGTGGAAACACGCAAAGTCTCTCAAATTCTCAGATACGGATAGACTCTGCGGTGATCTGCTGGCTGTTGAGGACATAACACACATAAGAGTACTGTGTGAACACGAGGTAATATCGTGTTGTCGAAGAACATTTTTAAGGAAATACTTTTCCAAAACCTAGAGGAAATAGATGGCAAGAACTTATATTTTTTACCAAGAAGATTGTTTAGGTTTGTGCCCTTTGAATACAAATTTAACCATCTACAGGGATCGCGATGGGATCGTTTTGGTGTCCTATGTTTGTGTGATGGCATGTCTTTCACATTCTCGTTTTAACTTAACCTAACCTAACCGTCAACCTGACTAACCACAATGCGATCAACTCAAATGATTCTTTAAGTATCAGGATGTCCGAGTGGCGAAGCCTGACTTGGACTACTATCCTGTATAAATGTAGTTATGCCGAATATTCCAAATACTAAAAAATACTTTGAAATGTTTGGCGTCGTAAAAAGAGAAGGGGACGTGATAAACACCTGCTTTTCAGAAGGAAGAAAACCTAGACTAAGGTTAAGGAAATACAAATATACTATTACAGGAATGCGATTGCAAAATTTTACAAAATAAAAGAACATTCCAGAGCTAGAAAGCCCGAGTCGAAGTCTAGGGAACCGTATGGTTGTAACACAGTCGGTTATGAAGGTATAAGGGTGAATTACTGTAAAAAATTACATATCTCTCATGTGGAACGAAAGCGTACATCAATCTGGCGAAAACAAGATAGTTGCACTTGATATTTCTTAAGCATTTGACAGAGTTTGGCATCAGCCTCTTTTGTCGAAAATGCGTGCTTTTGGGATCGATGACCTTCTTCTTCTATGGATTAGAAGTTGTTTTGGATGGTTTCAAGTTTGATGTTCACAAAATAAATGCTGATGTGCCCCAGGGCTTCGTTCTGTCTCCAACACTCTTTTGTCTGCTACTTCTAATCCAATATATTCCTTTGCTGACGACAGTAATCTCTGCTTTTCATATTCGTTCCCTGACTCACATCCCTGCTCTTCGGCTGTAGAACGGGAACGGCAGCGTATGTTAAGCTCATTAAATTCTGATATTGGCAGCATAACTAATTGTAGAACCACTAACAGGGTGGAATTTAATGCTTCCAAAACACAATGATTTCTGATGTCGTTAAAGAGAAGCTATTGTCCATAAATGGCATTTGCATCGTCGAAACGGAAAAACTTTCGATTCTCGGTATGTGTGTCACTTACTTTGCAATCATTACATATTCGATCTCGTCAAAAATGCTGCCAAATGTCTAGGATTTCTCAAGCAATGTATGAAATACTTTACCCCCTCTGATCTGGCCTCAATATACAATATAAGGCATTTATTCACCCGAAATTGGAGTATAATGCCTACATCTAGTCGAGTGCGCTCTAAGATATCTCTGCATCTGCTAGATAGCATTCAAAACCGTGCATTAAAACTCATAGGTGGTAAGAATATCACCCACGTATTGGACACAGTTGAACACCGACGTAATGTCTTGTGTCTTACTCTGTTTTATCGCTATTTCCATCACCATTGATCCATAGAATTCGTCAATGGCATTATGCCCCTTCAAACTTTTAACCGTAACACCCGTCTCACTATGAATGCACATCAGTATAAGGGTATATATTCGGACGTACTCTAAAATATCGTGATTGGTTCCTAAGTCTTACAACTCGCTTATTAGTGTATTCCCTGCCTAAGTCTTTATTTCCTTGTCATTATAACATTCAAACATTTAAAACCAAAGTTCATCGGCACCTCTTGTTCCATTTTCCCTGATTTTCCTTCGCCCGCCCTGTGTGTGGTACTCAAGTCCTTTGAGCGTGCGCAAACCATAAAAAAAAGATAACCTAAAACTTCACCAACCTGACCTAGAGGTAGTAAAGATAGTCGCATCTAAACTCAAATCCAATAAAATCGTTGAGGATGAGAGCTTACTTATCGAGCTGTAGGTGACACAGACCAATTCACTTCGCGAAATACTGTCGAACCAGAGTATACGCGTTGGACCGAATCTCTTTGCTTATCCAATTCAAATGAACAGGCATCAGTCGCCTAAAAATCACATACAAAGTCTTGACCCAACACTGGGTTTTTAGGCCCGGTAAGTATTCAATCGACTAAATATTTACACTACTTCAGATCTTCAACCTAAGACGTCCTAACCTACTAGGTAGAGTGAAAAGTAACCTCCTTCACCGCCAGAATGCGCCGCTACTGCAACAAACGTTATAGTGCCTTGAAGTCCATTCAAATTTAGGCAGACATGCCAAATTCAGTGCGATAATGTCTTTAGTTTTGTTTTGACAGCTGATTGTTGTTGACGTGTTTGACATTATGTTGAGTATGGACAAAAACGATTTTCATTCTCTCATAAAACATTATTTTTTTATAGGCAAAACAAAAGAAAAGTTGGATAAATATTATGGGGCTTAGCTCCGTCAGATAACACCGTTAAATATTGGTTTCAAGAGTTTCGTGGTGGCTGCAACTCCACTCCAATGCGGTTGCAGAGGACTATGTCAAAAAATACATGAAATGGTGTTGGCTGACCGGAAAGTGAAAGTGCGCAAGCTAGCATATACCACAAAGATTAGTTCTGAGCGCACATGCCATATTTTGGGCAATATTCTGCATATGAAAAAGTTATCCTGCCACCGGGTGCCGCGCATACTCACTCCTGACCAAAAACACGAACACGAGAGCACTTAGAAAGAGTGTTTAGACTTGCTGATGCGGAATCGGACGGACTTTTGGCGTCAATTGCTAACTGTTGAACACAAGAGAACAGAATTAGTGCCCGACAATGGACTGAAGCCGACACGAGTACTCCGAAGCGGCCGAGGGAGGCTCGATTGGTCGGAAAGGTTATGGCGTCGGTTTACTGGGATTGTCATGGCATACTCTTCGTGGACTATCTCGAAAAAGGTAAAACCATCAGCAGCGAGTATTACAGTTCATTATTGGAGCGATTGAAGGCCAAAATCGCTGCAAAACGGCCTCACATGAAGTGAAAAAAAGGTGGATTACTTTTCAATCCACCTAGTATTTATTGGTAAAATTACTTACTAACTAAACCGACAGTAAGAATTCACTTAAAGGTAATAAGCAACAAATCGAAAACAACATGTTTATTTACAAACTTTCAAGTGGGCCTGTCATAAAAACATCTGGAGACGTGAAGTTTGTTAAGCAAATATTTAGAGCTAATGGACTTGGCTTATTTTTCTGCAGCGAAGGAGTAAAGTTCTAAATCTAAATTTCAGCTAACAAGAATTTTTTCAAAGAAAAAGCAAAAGGAAAGGGTTGCCGCCAGATATAGTCCTAATAAGTTGCTGTTTGGTTGTTCAGTGTTCTACTTTTGACAGCTCACGCGTAACTTGTAACATGTGTTAAAGTGAAAAATGCTCAGTTAGCATCATGAGAGGACGTACACCTCAACAACGCTTACAAATTATTGAATTTTTTTTATTAAAATGCGTGCTCTGTGAAAAATGTTTTTGCTCGCATTTCAAGCATTTTACCTACTGAGCAAGCAATTCAAGATACAGTGACCAAATTTTTAACCAACTTTACGTCATTGGGCATCAAGCCTTCCCGTATGCGTAGAGTGCGTACAGAGGAAAATATTGCGGCTATATCCGCCAGTATTAATGAAGAACGTAGTTTGTCCATTTGTAGCCGTTCGTAGCAACAATTCGGTGAGTGGGCCTTAGAAAAGCTGGAGGAAGCTCTGCTTTTGAATCGGAAAATTGTCTTCATCGATGAAGCTCATTTTTGACTCAATGGATATGTTAATAAACAAAACTGCCGTATTGGGTCCAATAAGCAACCTCAGGCAATACAAAAGCTGCCAATTCAGCCGGAAAAATGCACTGTTTTGTGCGGTTTATGGTCTGGCGGAACCATTGGCTCTTATTTTTTTAAAATGACAACATTACCGTCAATGATTTCGAACTTTCGTTTGTCCAAATTGCAGGAGCTAAACCTTGTCGACATAAGGTCCCAGCAAGACGGCGCTACATGAGTTCGTTCGGTGAGCAATTTATTTCAAATTTTGGACCGATGAATTGGCCGGCTAGATCGTATGATTTGGCGCCTTTAAAATATTTCTGAAGGAGATACGCCAAATCACTCGTCTATGCCGATACACCAGCGTTAATTGCAGCTTTGGAAGACAACACTACACGTGTTATAAGCGAGATTGCTCAACTTTCGGAGGGAAACCAATGGAACATGCCATTAAAACTTTAATTTCTTCATCTCACAACAAGCTTTGAGTCTAGATAAGTGTATTCTCCCACTTCCAATCGTTATCTACGAATCTCTGTTTCAATGTTTTTGTTCTTTATGTTTGTATCGTTCCGATTGAATGACCGCGAATTTTGACAGAAAATGCTTATGATATTTAAGAATCATTAAAGCGTGTATACCTTTCTATGATATAATGGTATACCTACAATCTGGAACACAAATATGACATCTTTTAAAAGATGGAACGCGTCCTTCAATTCCCCAAGATCCTAAATGAAAATTGCTCACCAACAAACGACCGGAGTAATTCTACCCCCGACAGAGTTTTACACTCTACTATACAACATTTTTGAATCTTCTTCAATTTATAAAGTAAATTTAAGAAAAGATTTATTGAACTATAACATTTCGATAAAAAAAAAGTATAAAATATGCCATTGTGTGAGAAAATACAGAGAAAAGTTCATTATATTGCTCATCGAACCAGTCAGCAGCACAAAGGACAACACTTGCACTTTCGTTTCTTTTATCATCTTTCCATTGACAATAAAAAGAAAATGAAATATTTTTATCATCCCACTATCTCTGGCAATGAAATTGCACGATACACTCGATGGGTCCTAGTGCAATATGTAGCAGTAATAAATATTCAATTTCCATTGATTTGTCTAAGTGAAAAAGAGGCAATGACGCCGACTTGCCCCATTTAAAAGGACTTGCAAGGAATATGTTACAATGGAGTAGTTCTTTGTCTGAGTGCTCTGTTCCGTCAGAAAAAAAAATTCTGCTTGCCCATTGTGAAGGATACTTGAAGATTTATTTTTAATTGAGTACTGTTTCCACTTACCGAAATTTCAAGTATCTAAAGTCATGACTGAATAGACTTAATGTTCCTTTGAACAACACGTTTCATTTGAAAACGATTATTTATGAACATTTGATTGGCTGGTATGGGGCTCCGTCTTAACAACAAACTTCTCATCTTGACAACTTCAAAAGAATTAAAGGCCACGTTATTCATAAAAAGGTCTGGGCAGTTCCTATGAAGTCTGACCTTCCTGAGAACCAGGAGTTGAAAGCCTAGGGACTTCTGCCGAATCCATTTTTTTTTTTTTTTAAGAAAATATATCGAATTATTCTCACCATCTACAGCTAAAACTTCTATATAGAAAGAAACCAGGTTAGATACTGAACTATCCTGAGATATCCTGACTGTTATCAATTATTGAAGTGATTTCAACAGAATATTGTATCCCAGTTGATACTTACTATAGCGACAGTCAGTCCTGGCGTTGCTAGCTCATTTGATTTGGAAAACTTCTATGGTTCTCAGAAGCGGCACGCTTGGAAGATATAAAAGACAGCTGGAAAGGAGGAGAAGGCTTAAGTTATATGCTACTACGCAAAAATACGAATGTTAGAGCCCAGAGATAAGTAGAAGTCACACGATTCCCAAACATCTCCTTTTCTTACACACGGTCCTTCCATGGACAAAAATTAAAGTCACAGAGGACGGCAATCTCTCTAACGACTGCAGTTCTTTTAGGCCAAAATTGAATGTTACAGGATATTAGTCTAAACGAAGTGAATTGCGAACACCAGATGTTCTCATGCCAGCTAAAGCAGAGATGGTTTGTATTTGAGCGGCAAAATAAAGAATGGAAACTTCAAAGTAAAATGTCCCACGTGTTCAACTTTGAATGACTTAGCAAATCTATGTCAAAATTCTCTCCCCTTCGAAACAATAACTTTTGAAGTTTTTAGGGCAACCAGGCCGGTCACTGCATGAGCTAATTTCCTTTATGATTCTTGAATGTAAACTTCGGGGTAGTTAAGGACTTCGTTTAGCTTGGCTGCTCCGTATTTAGAAGCAGCGACGACATCACACGCAGAATTGCTCTTGTCAATCGATGTTTCTTTAGAGTCAGGTGACAACTGAGTAATAGAGTTCAGACCTTTATCATCCCGCTCCTTCTCTATAGCGCATAAATTTAGGCTTTGTCGAAAGCCGATGACGAAGCACTTGGTAGTTTCAAAAGGGAGAGGGTTTCAATCTCGTTTGTATTTATTGAGAATGGAGCAGATGATTAAATAACGTACTGTATGGACGTACAGCGTCTTGGATTTCAACTGAAATAGCTTGAATGAATGGACGCCATAGCTCCCGTCCAAAGAGAATTCGAGTCCCAGAAACGGCGAAGCAAAAGACAACCAAATCTAAGGCGGCGATGTAGGCTAAGTTTTCCATTCCTGTGAACGGCGTGTAGCACGTACGACTGCGATATTTTCGGCACTTCGACCAGTGCGGCATAGGCACATCCTGTAATGAATATTTTGACTTGAATTTATCCACAATAGTAGGCACAGCCTGTCTAGTGGGACAATTATTACGAGCGAAAATTGAAGTAAGTGCTCTTAAAATTGCGACCATCGACCCAGAATTTCGGAGGTAAATTTTAGTAATTTCCAAACTTTGTTCGTTCGTGAACTTCACCATGATAAAAATGTAAACCATGACTGACGTTTTGACATTGACAGATCATTAAAAAAAAGTTCTTATTTTAGATGAATCGTTACCCATACGTAGATATCCAATGGATTGGACTATTCAATCCATCGATTTGGAAATTCTTCATCCAAGTAGTCCTTAACTATTCCAACGTAGTGACTTAGAGTACCATTATGTTAGTAAAAATGAGGTCTTCTTCTAACAAAAAAATTGTAAAAATTGCAAATAAGTTTCACTGTTTAGCGTTTACACTGAATCAATGTTAAAATTATGTTGTTCTTTTTGTATTTGGAAGTTGGTAATGCTATCTCTACAGAATTGCTACGCATCTATAGAATATTTTGGATAAGGGGACACATTTAGGTGTAAAGATGCTGGACGTGTAGAAATTGATGGCTCTGTTGCTGCCATTTTTAGAATTCGTTCCTCTAATTCTGCATCTCTTACAGCTATCGCATGTGGTTCCGCTCAATTGTAAGTAGTTGTTCAAGTTTCTCGCAATCTTCTGTGATTATTTGTAAACACCCTATGATTAGGGACACGACACACAGAGTGTGTTTTTTCGCAGATCTAGCAAGAGCTTTATTACTGTTGCGCTTGAATATATTAGGTGTGCAACTAAGTCATCTGTTAATAGATAGCTCAAAGAGTAAGTTCTGATCAATTTGGGAAACAAACAGTTTGACACATTAGTGATTTTGTTTTGGCGTCATATACTTTTGGTTGTCTGAAAAAGTCTGATTTTGGGCCAAATAATCGTCATTTGCGGGAAGTTTTGATTTTCTTCCTTCATTCGAAGAAAACGGCGGCTGAAGCGCATCGAGAGCTCCAAAATGACACTTCAAAGACGTTGAACGTCGTTTTTTTCGCCTGTGAACAACTGCTACAGCGGCAAAAAGGAACGTCTTTCTTCGTCCCATCGTGACGGGTGGTGAAAAATGGATTCATTACAGCAACTCAAAGAGAAAAAAGTCATGGGAACAGCCCGGACTGTTGAATATTCACGCTGCGAAGGTTATGCTGTATATTTGGTGGGACCAGGTCGGTGTTATATGTTATGAACTCGGCCTCATGACAACGCTTGACCTCACGTTGACAAACCCGTAAAAAACTTACCTGGCAATGCTTAAATGGGAAGTACTACCCCAGCCGCCCCCAGCCAATAATCGTCCGATTATTACTTGTTCTGTTAGATGGCGCGTGGTCTAGCTGATCAGCAGTTCCGCTCATATGAAGACATCAAAAAATGGCTTGATTGGTGGATAGGCTCAATCGGTATTCGAGCTCTGCCAGAAAGTTGAAAAAAAGTGGTAGCTATCGATGGGAAATACTTTGAATGATTCATTTGCAACCCCTTTTTCACAATAAAGTAGCATTTTCATTAAAACAAAAAAGCGATACTATACAGGGTGACTGACTCCAACTGACTCGAACTCGATAAATTTTATTGTTCCAAAGCAAAAAATGTTGGAAAATACATCGATTTTCAAATTGTATCAGTAGTTTTCCATATGTCCACCTTTGGCGCGATAAATGGCTTTGAGACGGCCCTCTCCACGACTTTATCGTTAAAAAGAAGTATGCTGAGTATTCTCGAAGGTTCTTGCTGAGGAAAATAAATCGGAAGCGCAGAATTATGGTGTTGAAGCAATTGGTGATATTAAATAGCAGCATTTCTAAATTAATTGGGAATTTATGGATGCCCGATTGATGGCTTTAAGTTTCAATGATGAGAACGATTTCTACCAATATGAGGTGAAAAGAGATTAGTAGGAGATATACGATTAAGTCCGTACGTAAGCAAAGGCTACCAGTCTGCAAAACTGGTAAGCTTTATTCTATTTAACGTTGGCTCCTACATTCTAGAATATTAGGAACGACTACTCAAAGAAAAACTAACAACAAACTGAGGACCATTGACGACAATTGTACCCAAACTAAATTTGTTATATGGATTGTGAAGAAACTTTGCGAATCAAAAGATGAAAATCCACAGAATGCTTCAACTCGTTAGAGAATTCATGTGATGTGTGTCGGGAATTTTAGATCCAAGCGAAGTATGAGTATGAGTATGAATCACCAATAAGTAACACATCACTACACCATTCCGGAAAAAAAATATACGTGGAGGTTTCATCACTTGAAAAGCCAAACGAGATAAGATTTTGACGAAAATTCTGGAGCAGACTACGATACGTCACGAGTATATCATACAGTGTTACACCCTCATCTGATGAAGAGAATATATTGTCATGATGACGAAGTGCTACTAGAACAAGTGAAACAACAACTAGAAGAGACACACGATACCGAGAAAGCTGGTTTCCGTAACTGGAACCTCTTGTGTCGACCACCTCAACATTCTGGGAATCATCATTTGATAATGAATATCGATCCTTACTTAACTTGTTGTTTATTGACTTTGTAAGGGCATTCAACAGTGCCAGCAGATAGTTCATCTGGCCTGAATTGCGCGGAGGAAGTCTTAAGATGGATTAAGGGGTTACGCGTTGCATTGGCATAGAAGACGGGCGTCTATCGCATTGGTAAATTAGCAATGTGTTGCATGATCTTTTAGATGGCGAAAAATGAATGAATTCGGTGGATTTTTATACCTAACGTCAAATATATATATAATATGGCACAAGCAGAAGTTATCAGCCTGAATACTATACAACATCATCCGTTTGAGTTAAGATTCTTCAACAACCATCACATAAATAAGCTAATTCTGCGTTTAGAATTCTTTAAAAATGTAAAGAAATATTGCAATATCAAGACAAAAATATTATATTGAGCTGTGCTATCTATAAGGACTAATAAGTTAAACATATGAGGGGTATTCACGCTTCATTGTATCTGGTCTTGTGTCGTTGCTAAATTGTAAAATTTTCTTACAATATAATACAACAGGCGCTCGCACAATATGTCAAACACTGACACTTCTGTAATTGGCGCAGTTTAGAGGGTCTCCTTTCTTGTGAAGCGGGCAAACAATGCTGTGTATGCGTATGCAATTAGGTGTATGCTTTGTATCCTTTGCCCAAATGGTATCTGGAGCGGGTAAGGCCACAATAACAGAAAAAAATACGCCAAAGGTAGCTGAAAAAGCACCGGATCTGGATTTTAAAGCGATTCTTCTGTCCCTACACGGAAAAATTGATCATTTCCGGAAACAATTAAATGAACAAGCGGCTCGGATTGACGTCATCTATTCGAACCTGTTTGACAAGTCTGGCACGCCGATATAATGTCTGCTACGTTGAATGAGGTTAATCTGAAGAACGTTAACTCACTAATCAGGATCGAGAGAAGGGCGAACCTGCAAAATCTGTTGTTCAGTAAATGCCCAGATGTGCTTATGGTTAGCGAAACTAAGCTCAACCAGAATCACAAAATTGGCTACAGTGGCTATAATATATATGGAAGAGACCGTACACATTCCTCACGAGGGGGTGAGGTTGGTATCTTAGTACGCAAAGGCATGTGCCATAGGGTCATAGGTTGGAAGTCTGCATCGTATGCATTCCTCTTCATAGTCGAAGGCGAGTGTATGTAGTGTCGCTTTATGCACCTGAACTACCTAATCCCATTCAATTTATAACTGAGCTCGAAATACTTTTTCGTTGCCTTCAGCTTCAATCGGAGGAAAATTATTATTTTTTGGCAGGAGATCTTAACGCTAGACATGCGGTATGGGGAAATAATCCACCAAACACCAGGGGCAACCAGTTATATTACTGGTGGGGTCAAAATATGATTGAGTATAGACTTGAACTATACGCGACGAATATCCCATCCTTCCCGTCAGCCGGTTCTTTCCTGGACTTGGCATTAACAGACAGTAGACCAGAACTGACTAACACGGATCGAAACACAAGGAACTGCTTGCGAGCGTTTGAGTACGATAGTGATCACTAGGGACTTGCCGCCACAATACGGATCCCCAATGAGCAAACGCAGCTGGAGCAGTATGATCAAGCGTACTCATACGTCTACCGTAGAGTACAGTGGTCGTGCTTCTCCAGAATCTTACAGCGTAATTTACGTTTGAGTGAAATTGATCCCCCGACTAACAGAAACTTAACAAACGAAGAAATCGATCGTAATTTACTGACGATGCAAGACGTTGTCCAACGAACTATGGAGCAGACTATCCATAAAATACATAGAATACTTCGACGAAAGCCAGATCGAAAAGTACAGAACTCCAACAATCAACGCATTATACGCACACAAAAGTAGACTGCTCTCGAGGCTTAAGCAGCTGTACAGACAGTTTACTGACAGAAACGACCCGAAAATAAGAACACTAAAGTCACTGATCAAAAACCTAAAACAATTAATTAAAGAAAATTACAGTAAGTCTGTAAGTCTGTAAGTCTGTACTGGGGCAAAAAGATTCGGGCTATAAAATCCAGTGGCCCGAATATGTTCCCGCAGATAAATAAATTGTTCAGGAAGAAAGATCACAATGACATTCAATGTGTCCGAATTCCACAAACAACAGAAAATAGACAGACACTACTGAGCGTTATCCTAAGTCCAGAGAGTGCCGACTCAGGCGACGGTCTTTTTGTGGTCGAAGACCCACAGGAGAAAGTGGATTTGCTGGGAATATACGGTGAACAATCCAGTTCACTGTAATCACGACATTGACAATAGAAACTACGTAAGTCACTATTATCTGCGCAACGAACTTCAAAATTGGCGATCCGAGAATCACGGTTTCACCTTATTCAGTGAAGAAAACGCGGCAAACGTCATCATCGCCGAAGAACGAGCTTCCTCGCATTTGTTCGTGCGAAAAGATGAACTCCTGCTCATCTTGGAGTCTCTGAAAAGCAAAAAGTCAGTAGAGTAGACGGTATTCCAAACGTCATATTAAGACACCTGCCATTGGAAAACAGCTGTGGTACAGCCAATCCCGAAAAAGGATAAAGTTAGAACTAACCCTGCTAATCTTCGGTCAATTAGTTTGCTTCCGAATATTAGCAAGGTATTCGAGAAAGTGCTTGATAAAGCGCTGTTAAAGTGGATTGAGCAAAATAATATAATTCCGGAAAATCAGTTTGGTTTTCGGGCGAGACATGACACTATTCATGCTGCGTCAAAGCTGGTCTCCGACGTACAATGGAATAAAGGCAAGAACCAGCGTACGGGTGCCTGCCTCGTTGACTTTGAGAAGGCCTTCGACACCGTATGGCTATAGTGGCTTTTCTATAAGTTGACCAGGATAGGCATGCCGAAACCCCTGCTATATATGATTTACGACATGCTTATGGGAAAGAAGTTCGTTGTTAAATGTAACAATGTTATTTCGAGCAAGACCTTTGACATTAAAAACGGTTTACAACAGGAGGCTGTGATTTCTCTGATTCTGTTTAACATTTATACAAGTGATCTAGTAGGTTGTTTAGAACTCCATTGAGACGGGCTTCTAGGGATACCAGATATAACTGGCGAAATTTCATCATCATTGGACAGCACGGACTGCCATTAGCGGTGAGAAGCGTAGTGAGATACCTTGGAATCTGGCTCAATAAGTATTTGTATTTTGACAAACATATAGATGCTTGTCTTTCTGGGGCCAAAACGGCTTTAGCCCTGACAAGCAGTCAACTTGTCTCCAGGGTGAAGGTCATATGCTACGTTGCCCTAATCAGGCCAGTCATCGCGTATTGTTGTTCCGTTTGGTTCAATGTAGCGCCGTATCAGATGGAAAGGATTCGGGTGTTTGAAAGGCAGTGTCATAGGACCTGTCTCGGCTTGTACAGAACACCAGAATCTGAGTACAAAAAATATTTTCCCAACAAAGTCCTTTACGATGCGGCTAATCTGAATAGGATTGACAATTTCCTGATTAAGGTGATCCGAAGACACGTTGCACGAGCAATGACCAACAATAATAGCCTGATCTTTGGGGCTTATTACCCCAATGAAATGCATCACGAGAGCACGCTTCTATCGGGCTTTATCCCGCCAGAGGCATTTCTCTATATTGATGCTAAAGGGTTAATGCAAAGCTGGGATGGTACCCCGGTAATATACCAACGCCACCTCGGTGCGAAGGACAAGCGGCTCATCTACGACGGGTATGTCGCCAATGCTCAGGAGTTCCTCCGTTTTAGTCCCGCGATTGCGGACAGGGATCGGACCGATGCCGAGAAACAGTACACCGAATTCTGGTGGCTTCTAGAAGGGGAGAGGGTGGGCTCGCTTTCCTATTTCGGTACGTTACTAAGGTAACACACACCTCTTAGTTGTAAGATAGAATAAGGATAGTTAGGGGGATTTCGTGGAGAGACCGCGTTCGTCAACATAAGATGGCGCCGTTGAGAAGTAACCGATGCTTTATGGCATTGGTTAAATCTCGAGGATGCTTGTGTACGATGTTGACGACTGCCAGTCGCCTGAAATCGCAATTGGTATGGTGACCAGTCGGTGCGAGAAGCTGCGAGTGCTCACCACCCCGATTATAGATAAGGTAGGTTAAGTAGCTTAGGTAGGTTAAGTAGAATAGGGACATAGTTTTAAGTTTTATAAACAATTTTAAAGATACGGTATCTAAGTTTTTCGAAAACCTTTTCTTAGAAATTTCATATATTGTAATACTGATAGATAAAATTAATTGTAAGATAGTTTCTAAGGCCGAAAGATAAACTTTGAATGAAATGGTAAAGTTTAGAGCGCTTGGTAAGAGCCAGTAAGCTAGAATAAGTAACTCTCATTGTTAAATTAGATTTAAGCATTTTTGTCTAGAATGTAAATAATAATGAAAGAATCAATAAAAATGAATTTAAAAGTACAAAGTAAGGTGTATGCTCGGGTAGGCCGTCCGGCCTGGCAGCCTTGTTCGACTTCAGTCTAGATCACTTCATTTTAGTCGGGTGGACGGAGTTTTTGACTTGCATCGTCAATATTGAATGGTTCGCTCTGCCCTCGCGATCGCGAACTTCTCATGCACTATCTTTCTACTCTGAAGAGGCTGATACTCTTCTCTCTTCTCTTGCTCGTAGAGCTCACGAGCCGCTCTCCATCTTTTGTGCAGCACCGCTTTGTAGACATGTTGTTTTGCTGCATGTGCTTGTTGGCACCCTTCATCAAACCAGACGTTTCGTGGTGGTGGGCGGCATTTCTGAAGGCTTTTTCGTCATCTAAACCACTAGTCTTCAGCTGTTGATGTTGACTACAAAGGACTTCTTGAGAAGTTGAGGTATACGCAATCGGCAAAGTTTCTGGCGGATTGTTGCGATTGCAACCGTTCAGCGTTAAATCTCCTCATAACATTTCCCCATTAATATGGCGTAACTAGATAGTTGGTTTATGTTGGTCGCTCGCAATGTTCGAACATTAAAAATACTTGAGGAGTGCCTTACGTCAATCGCAATAAGATCAATCCAGTTGACAGTTTGCCTGGTGTCCGCCTTATTCCCTTGCAAATATTGAATTGAGGTGAGGAAACCGTGTGCTTTCTATAGGAACGTTACGTCCGGCAGCGAAATATCGATTAGCCTTAGTACGTTTCCAGACATGGTTTTGTGTAGGTTATGTCTTCCAGTTTTGGCAATATAGTTGCCTAGGCCGATTTTAACGTCATACATCGGACATTGCTCGTAGGTTTAGTCGAGAAGCTCGTAGAAACTTTCTTTGGTAGCCTCATCCTTTTCCTCTGTTGAGGCGTGACCGCATATAAGACTGATGTTAGCGCATTTACCTTTGATACGGATGGTTATAAGGCGCTCACTCACGTGAGTTCAAATTAGTTTATGAATATAAAAAAGGAATGAAAGGTTTCACATATATTTTTTTTCTATCCAGTGAAAATTCTTAAAATGTGGCTATTACGACTGGCTGAAGGAAATTTTCGGCAACAGAAGTTCAAGAAGAAATTCTTTTGTTACATACGAAGTATCAGATTTTATTGACGAATCGGAGGAGTCACCTAAGTCATATTTAGAAGAATGTGCGTATGTTACTGAATATATTCCATCTGCATCTGAAGAAACAAATGATCGTTTACCTGAAACCAAACCACGAATCGAGCATCCAACGCCACTAACAACACAGACTAATTGCACTCCTGTCGTAGGAAGCTCAAAGGAATCTTTGAGCTATGAAGAAAAATGAAAAAATGTGCTCCAAAGACGGGTATAAATCAATTAGCCAAGCTACAAGCTGAAAGGTATTTCTTTTACGAACCACGAATCGAGCATCCAACGCCACTAACAACACAGACTAATTGCACTCCTGTCGTAGGAAGCTCAAAGGAAGCTTTGAGCTATAAAGAAAAATTGAAAAAATGTGCTCCAAAGACGGGTATAAATCAATTAGCCAAGCTGCAAGCTGAAAGGTATTCCTTTTATGAAATGAATTTGGAACAGCAAAAATCCATCCACGATATGGAAGCAGAAGAAAAAAAATTATTTGGAAAAACAAAAAATTGAGAAGGAATTCAATATTCAGGATAGAAAACTAAAATTGGAAAAGGAACAAAAACTGAAAAAAATAAGAATTTGAATTGAAGAAATCACAAATGGAAAAAGAAAAACGAATACGAGTACGACATTGAAATGAAATATAAAAATAAATGAAAAGATTTGAACCATTGTCCTTGTCTTTTGATTTCAAACTGTTTCTTGATTGTATTTATATCATTAGGGCAACCTTCAGCACCTTCACTTTGCTCATTTTCAAAATAGTTTGTATAATCTACTTCTGAGTCCGTTTGCAAAAAGTTGTGTAAAATACAGCATCCTTAGTTCTTAAAGGCTACCAATTTTTTCCTTTATCACGCCGAAACAATTTTGCTCGATGTTTGCTGGGTCGAAAATTGAATGCCTTTCGTTTTGATTTGTCGAGTTGTTCGGAGTTGCTTCTGAATGGTGCTATGACGGATTCATGTAAAGGGTATGCAGAGTCTCCAGCTATCTATTGTTGTGATGCACAATAACTCTCTTTTTGCTGGAAAATTGAGCAGTTTCTAAAAATGTTTGCGTCATGATTGCTACCAGGGCTACCTACCACCACGTCACCAATTCGCAACTTGTAATCACATACTGCTTGAACTTTTATAGAGTAAACGTGATTTCTCGAAATTCATGGTCTTCTACTGGTGCTTCTGCAAGCTTTATTTCTGTACCACCCATATAACCAATGCAAAATGGTTGCTCGTGATAAGTGGCAGCAAAGATTTGTTGCCTCTCTTCACTTTGGCCAAAATATGTACTTATGTAGCAGTTTCATAAGAACTCGAAAAATTCGTTTAGCAATTATGGTTAAAGTGCCGTCATCTCCAATTCTGAAAGCTGTAGAAATTTTCCTAATTGCTGCGTTTTCACCTGATGAACCCAAGCGATAGAGTATATCTACTAATTGGAGTTCAATTGAAAATTGCTGACTAGACTGAGGTTTCTGAGATGGAAATCACTTAGTAAAAATACCAAATGTGCAAATTGACTTTGGTCCATCCTCATCATTTGGCGAAAGCGATCGTTGTCCATTGTAGTCAGGATGTTTTTACCCCAATCAATTCATTTGGGTAGAGTTATTCCAGTCCCATGAGGAGATATCATCACGCATAGAATATCTTCGTTTAATTCATCAAGTATTTCAAAAACATCATTTCACTTTCCACATTTTCTGCATCTGCGCTAATAAGATAACAATTTAGATTTTATTTTTTTTTTTTGTATCGCAGTAAACTCTAGACTTTTTTGATATGTGGGTACTTATTGTGTGATTCATCGTGAGGCTTGATTTCAAATAGGCTTTTTTTGACAGATCACGCGCGACTCCTATCAAACTTTTTTATTATTTTTGTTCAGTATCGTTTGATAAATCATCATGGAAAGACTTCAGCTGCATTATGAAAATCAGTGTTCTCTGAGAGATGTTTTTCGTGAAACCACTATTGCCAATACCACTCGCAATATGTAGAGTCCCAGTTTACATAAGTGGATGTTACTCGACCGGTTAGACCACATCCAGCACGTAGCACTTTTTAAAATGCTGTAATTTTTTGATAAATTTTATTGTGCTAAAACAAATACATCAATTTTCAAATTGTATCAGTAGTTTTCCATATATCCACCTTTGGCGCGAACAATGGCCTTGAGACGGCCAAAGAAAGCATCAAACGATGCATGCAAGTGGCTCTGCGGTCTTTTGGCCCATTCTCGGCGACGTGCTTGTTTGAGGTGGTCCAAATTTTGGTATTTTTTAGTGCCAACCTTCGAGTTCAAAATATCCCAGACAGAGAAATCCGAATTGCACAATGCAATCCATTGTGTCGAAGAATTGAAGTATGAAACATTGTTTTTTAACCAATCTTGGTAGACGCGCGCTTTGTGAGACCGTACCGAGTCTTGTTGAAATGTCCACGGTCTCCAAACGAAATAATTGTTTGCTCAAGGCTTCAATACTGCCTCTAAGACAGTTTCACGGTATACGTTCGCATTAATTTTGACGCCACGGACCAAAAATACGAGCGGAGAGTGACCATCGTCGGTTATGGCGGCCCAAACCATCAATCGGTGCTGCCTGATTTCTGGTGGCCGTCCGAAGGTGTAAATTTTCGAAAGACCTCAATGGCAAGTATACTCGGTCCTTTTGTTTGTTGACATGTTGCTCGATAAGAAATGGCGACTCATCGGAAAAAAACAAATTCAGCAACTCACCACTTTCGTGCAAGCGTAGCAACTCCTTCGCTCTTTCGACCCTAACTTTTTTCTGTTGCGGTGTAAGATCGCCCAAGCTCATTTTTCAGTATGTTTTGCATCCGTTCCAACGATATGTTGAGCTCACGAGCCATTTTTCTTCCACTTCGACGCGGATTTCGCTCAATTCGAGCCTTCACTTTCCGAACCATTTCTGCCGATGTTGCTGTTTTTTTATGACCACCTCCATGGCGTTTTACAATACCGCCAGTATCACGGTAACGAGCTATGGTTCGAGACACAAATGATTAATTCACGTTGAGGAGCTAGAGGGCTCTAACGATAGATACTTGTGGTTTTCCAGCCAAATATAAAGCAATCACACTATCACGTTTGAATTTCATCGCGGACAAGAATTTTTCAACACAACTGAGACGAAAAGAGTTTAAAAGGCGGTTTGGTTGGTTGCAGTTCAAGTCAGGCATGGTGTAGCAGCTGTAGCTGTGAGTGTACCCGAAGACCGTGACAAATCGATTCGTCGTCGTTCGCAGCAGCTTGGTTTGGCGTATTTTACGTGAGGATCTCGGCCTAAAAACGTACAAAATTCAACTTGTACAAGAATTGAAGCCAAGCGACTTGAATTTACGTCATATTTTCAGTGAATGAGCTCTGGAAAAACTCAATGAAAATCCGGTGTCTTATCGTGAAATTTTGTTCAGTGATGAAGCTCATTTCTGGCTCAATGGATACGTTAATAAACAAAATTGCCGTATTTGGGCTGATGAGCAACCCGAAGAGTACCAAGAGCTACCATTACATCCATTTAAAAACAACGGTATGGTGTGGTTTATGGGCTGGTGGAATCATTGGTCTATATTTCTTCAAAAATGAGGCAAATCAGAATGCTACCGTCAATCGTAACCGTTATCGCGCCATGTGCTTTCTGAAATTCAAGCACATGGCCTCGGTGAGCTCTGGTTTCAACAAGACAGCGCTACGAACCATACAGCGCGTGAAACAATGGACTTATTGAAAAATCATTTTAGTAAGCACTTAATTTCACATTTTGCTATGGTAAATTGGCCGCCTAGATCGTGCGATACCACACCTTTGAACTATTTTCTCTGGGGATATGTAAAGTTTCTGGTCTTCATTAATAAGCCAGCTACTATTGACGCTTATTGACAAAACCAACGATGAAATTCCTAAGTTGGCAATGAGCCCACTTTTATAAGTAAAAGCCTACAAGACAACATCACTCAAATAATAAGGAGCTCGATGGTGTTATCTGTTTTAGATATATCCAAGTATCCAGATATATCCTAGTTATTCTGAATGATGCTAGATCCTGCCAACCAATATAGCATTCCGGAATTATCTTAAAACTGATTGTCCAAAATACGGAGGAACTCTTGTTTTAAATATGCGCGCTAACATTTTCGGGGTGTCGTTGGCGCCGGAGATGGTGCCGGTGACGATGTGACGACAGTAGCAGTTCGGTCTATTAGAGATGGTCATGGGTGTTGACCTGATGAAGAGTACTCATTTTCTACAGATGACGATAGCACGCTGGCTTGTGCCAGTGGTGATGACGGCACACCACTACGTAGCTGATCTTGATGACGTTTAACTACTCGCGAGTTATTTAGACGGACGCTATAGGAAATTGGGCCAGTTTGATACCAGCGGTATAGTAACGGACCCAAACTAGCGCAGAGTCGCATACCTTACCAAATGTTATCTCTTGTGGTTGTATTTTGTCGAAGTATGTCCTGAGCTCGCGTTTGAGCAGCAATTTTGCGGGCGAGCCATTCGTAGCTGCATGCTGCGTAATATAAAATAAATATCTCAGTTCGATATTTGTGATGTGGCCCAACTTCCTCGTGCTTGGCCGTTTGTAGCTAAATGAAACGGGACGGAGCGGATGTGTCGAATTAAGTTGTTTTTCATAAAGACCTTAAATCCATCAGATGTAAACGCTGCCCCGTTGTCAGGAGTTTGTCAGGAGGCCCATGAGTGGCAAAGAGTTGGTGATGAAACTTAATGGCGACAGCTGCTGACGTTGAACCGACCACGGTGACCTCGAGCCACTTTGAGTAGGAGAAGACAACTAAGTAAAATTTTTTGCCTTGGAATGCTCCAGCGAAGTCGACATGAAGGCGAAACCACGGGCGTTTAGCTGATTCCCAATGGTGTGTTGCAGTTTGTGGTTGCTCGTTCTGGTTCTGCTGGCATAAGGTGAATTTCTTCACGATAAGCTCGAATTAAGCATCGATGTTAGGCCACCATACATATCTCCGTGCCAATGCCTTCACTTTAACGATACCAGGGTGTGGTGCATGAAGGGCGTTTAAGACTGCTTCTCGAACCGGCGGAGGAATAACAGCACAATTCCCTCAGACTGGGACTCCTATATTGGATAAAGTTTGCTCGAATGGTCAATTTTGGTACTGAGCCACCACCTTAAGACCCAGTTCAAAGCTTTGGAGAGCTGCGGATCCATCGAAGTTTGTGACGCTAACAACTCAGCGCTTACGACTGGCGTAGCTGCTAAATCGATCATGAGAATGTTTTCGGTGATTGCTGACTCAACTTTAGTCGGTATTGGTCTTGGAGTGTGTTCGTGAGTAGAACGAAATGGCTTTTTCAAACCCGTCCGCTAGCTTGTGACTGAGGACTGCCTCGAGTCCATAGCGTGATGCATCACATGTTAGTACTAATGGCAACTTCTGATCGTAGTGAACCAACACGTCGTCTGATGCGATAAGCTTCTTAAGTGTAGCGAAGGCCCTTTCGTGATTTTTCTTCCACGAAAAGTGTGCATTTTTTTCCAATAGACGGTGTAATGGTTCTACAGTTGCTTTATGTGGCAAAAATGCATGATACAAGTTTATTCGGCCCAAAAATGCCTGCAATTGCTTCTTGTACCTCGGTGTTGGTGCGTTATGGATTGCCTTGACTTTCACAGCTGACGGCCGTATATCCAGAGCGTCGATTTTAGAACTCAAGAACTCCACGGATGGTATGCCAAATTGAAACTTTTTTTTACGCAGTCGCAGATCAGCCTTGTCGAAACGAGACAACACCTCATTTAACCTTACTGCCAGCTCCTCTGTCGACTTACCCATAACGACGATATCGTTAAAATATTGTAAGATCCTGGAATGTTTTGTAGGATGCTTTCGATGCAGCTTTGAAATTTTCCCTGAATGTACCCTTGTGCTTGGATATAGTTTGCAGCAATGCTGAACGCTCTTCGACCACCAACTGCTGGTACGCTTGTGTCAAATCGATCTTAGCATGTTTGCTGCTGGAATTTGGTGGCAGTCTGGCCTAATTTCCCAATTTAACGTTGATTTATAGTCTTCGCATTTCCGGATAGAGCCATTCTTCTTAACGACTGGCACTGTAGGAGTGGAACATTCGGAGTATTAAACGGCTTTAGAATGCCCTGATTACATAGCCGATCGATTTCTTCCTCATATAGACCCTTGATGGCGAAAGGTATAGGCCGTGGAGGTAGTCTGGTGGCGTCGCTGAATCGATGAGTAATGAGACTGGCGGTACCATATAACGACCAAGTTCGGATGAGAATCAGTGCTTTAACTTATCCAGTATTGATTCGTTGCTTTTTTCTGTGTTGACAGCGTAAATGCATTCGATGCGTATATCCAACGTGTCAAACCAGTTGCATCCAACCAAATTTGAGTCACCACCAGAGATGACGATTAGTGGCAGATTGTCAATTCTCTGACATTGACACGTCAATGACCCCCTTTGCTGGGATCAGTTTGCGTTGATAGTCGTTTAGATCCAAGTCACATTTGGAGGGATCTGGAGTTCCTTTAAGCCGGATATGGTTGCACGTGGCTTCCTTCATGAGTGTCACTGGCGACCCAGAATCCACTTCAAGCGTGCATGTACGGCCATTGAGGATGACGAAGATCGATTTCTTTTGGTTGACCAATGGTAAATTTGGTTGACAGCAGATTCTCCACGAAATGATCTCCGTTGTGAAGCATTTTGAGCTCGATGCAAATGTTGACCACTTCGATGTATTAGCGCTAGGGCAAACCCGCTGTATATGGCCCCTTAGACCACAGGAATGACAAACAGTTTCACGATGTGGACACTGCTTTCGAAAATGTTGACCTTTGCACCCAGCAAAGGCCCGCGGTTGCTGGAGAGGTTATGCTGTTGTGGACAGCAATTTCATGGATAGATTCACTGTATTGCGTCTCGTTGTGGTGTGATTCGTTAGGGTGCCTTATGGCCATGGCCTCACTGTTATATCGCTCCCCGCCAGTAAACTTTTCTGCAAGCTTTCATCCTTCACACCGCACACAAATCGGTCGCGCAACATGCGCTTCAGCGCTGTACCAAAATAACAGTCCATTGCCAATGTACGTAGTGTTTCCATGTAGTTGCCTACAGACTCGTCCGCGTGTCGGTCACGTTTATAAAAAAAGTAAAACCGCGATATTTTTGAGGGGTGCGGAGATAAATGATCGGCTAATATCTTATTGATTTCCTCCAAATTTAATTCGCTTATTTGTTTGAGGGTATTCAATGATGGCAATGATTCGTAAAGCGGCACGTCACCCAACGTAAGAAAAGCAGCTTTTTTACGTTCTTCTACTTTGATATCATTGCCAGAAGGAATAATTTGAAACGCTCCATATACGAGGTCCATTTGTTTGGATGATAAGAACAACACAAACGGCGAGTTGACTTGCGCAACTGTTCCCATGTATTTCCAGTTCACTACTGTTGTTGCGATTGACGAATGTATATGGTATATACTGTGGATTTGTTACTCGCGCACCTTAATGTAAGTGCGTCTTTATTTATCCCATCCTCGTCGCCAATTTTAAACATGCACGCTAATATTTCAACTATTTATTAAAACTATCTATTATGTACAATGCAGATTAGGACTGTTTGCTGTGCAGAGCGATGCGTTCGAGTTGACGTCTATGACCCAATTGACTGTCGGACTGTGTAAGGCCGGCTGCACAGTGGCATACACAACACTTTTAAAAATACTCTCTAAAGTCCAAAACTCCAAAGTCCTCCACATAATACCACTGAGCTTGACATAAAAGTCAAGGGTTATACCGTGGCTCTCAATCAGGCAACGGCTGCGTCCTGTTCTCTTTTCCAACTTAGGGACAAGAAAAAGCCGCACTGGTGGATATCAGCATTCGGAACGCTTAGAAACCTTTGCAGGAAACTTTTCAACAAAGCAAAAATCACAAGAAAAGTGACTGACTCTCTCAAAACATATAAAAAAAAACAATTGATTAAGGCAAAGCGACAACCTTGGAGATCTTTCTGTGGCCCCCTCTACAAATCCGGTGACTCCTAGTTATTTGAAAAAAAACTGATGACTCTCGGCGACCTCAAGAGATGAATCACTCAATCTGGTAAATTTTCATTCATAAAGCCGGAAAATTTTCTGGTGAGGTCCCAAAAACCTCAAATCTATAAGAATAGGCTCTACACATATTGACTTGCCATATTAAACGATTCCTTCATTTAAAAAATACACAATGGTCACATTCCTGGACACAGAGTATGCCTTTAACTAGGACTTCTGTCAAAAGATTTGTTAACAGAGCTATGCAGCAATTTTACCTCTTCTCTGGAACTTCTGATATCTGGAAGCAGTTGTTAGCAGAGTGATTGCCTAAGAATTGATATGCGGTAAGCATATTCATAATTTCAAAGAACTCCTACAACTAATTCTTAACAGATTAAGCTGTTGAGTGTCCCGTTTTCCAGGAAATACAAAATTTTAATCATAGACTCTACCTCAATCAACAGTACCGGTTTAGTCTTCTCTAATAAGGCAAAATATCTGGGCCTTATTTTTGACAGGAAACTAAACTGAAAACCTAATATTCAAGAAAAAGTAAAAAAAGCTAAAGTAGGTCTATTCTCTTGCAAAAAGGCTTTTGGGCCTTCAACCTCACATGAGTCACTGGCTACACGTCTCGATATTGAGACCAATACACCTATGGGGTAGTTGTCTGATGGACAGCTTTAGAAAATACAGTCAATTGCAGCAAATTCAGCAAAGTCCGAAGATGACAGAATGCCATATTTTCAACGGGCAAGTAGCTGACACAGGTATTTACCTTAAAGCGACTACACTGTAGACAAGTAAATTATTTGGCCACGCTAATATTCTTCACGCCTTAGGAATCCTTCCAGAGAATATCGATTGCACCATGCAGATCCTTCTGGGAGCAAGATGTTTTTAGTTTTTACTTTTTTGTTGATTTGCGAACTGTTCAACAAATACCGTCATTTCATTTCTACACCAATAGATTCCAATAGATGGCACTACGTGCGCAAATGTTTTTTGACAGTTGATCAATTTGCACTGCCTTTCTTTTGCGATCTGTGAACGCACGTATTTGATTTGGACAACACATTAAGCACAAATTTTTCCAATTTTAATTAGTTTAAAGTTACTTAAAGCCTGCTTAATCAATACAACGCAATACAGTGAATTCTGAAGTGCTAATCGGTAACATAGAGACGATAATTGAATTTGTTGTCCATTTTCAGTTGAATTTTGATTCTGTTGTAAGTTTATTGCAATCGTTTCATGCAGTCAATTAAGGTTCGTCGATTCATCTCAAATAAATTTACAGATTTACCTACGAATTATGGTGTTTTTTGAAGTGTAACGCGGTTATAGAGTAACAACGATGTGAATCAATTGTCCATTTTCAGAAGACTTGTGATTCTTCGAATTGCACATTGTGTTGCAATCGATAAGGTGATTAATCACATTGCAATGCTGCCAACAAAGTGGAGCAATTTAGGTCGCAACATTTTTGATCTAATCGAACTGAAGAGCAACGCGAAGAGCGCGAAGAGCGAAATGAAATTGAACGGAATCTATTATCACAAACACGTTCAGCATGTACGCAAGAAAAAATGCAAACGAAGATGATATGCATTGAATGAGACATCATCGGTCAGTAAAAACGAATCGCGTGGCAATGAATTTGAATAATCGTGCACGAAGACAAACTCCATAAATGTTGCGTTGAAAACGTTAGGTACTATTGGATCGATGAGCGTTGTGTGGCCACATTGTGGGGCATTGAAATACAGAAATGAAACCCCTGGATTGTGTTGCGCAAGTCAAATTGGCCACTTGGTTCTGGAATAGGAACAGATTCCACAGTTGCTTGCAAATGACTTCATTTGGCATAACAAATGTTGTTCGAGGCACTTTCATGCCCACTTTCAGCACAATCATCTTTCATATCATTTGACAATTTCTATAGTGCGCTGCAATTCTACAGATTCAAGTTCAAATATGGTATACCATCGAGTAGGTTCGCTTTTGCCACTGCCGAATGCAGACTATAAATTTCTGCAGATTTCCTTCCCCACAAGAAGTAGATCAGCGTTGTGCACGCAACAGTTCGGTGAAAAGACCAATTGTGGAACAATTGCAAACTTTTTTTCATCAATTGATTGCATTTTTCAGAACTTCACTGGACCGCATGTCATCCGATAATCACAAAATTGTAATCAGAACTGATAAGACGCCTGCTGGGAACACGTAAAACATTTCAATGCGCCAACAATTCATGAAATCGCCATGATCGTCGTTGGTGGAATTTGGAATCCCATGATTCCATGATGTGTAGCAATATCCTATCATATTTTGGCAAGGTGAAGACTGTTATCATTTCTGGTCCCGAACATTGACATTGTTGAAGACAATCAAATGTTGAAATGTCGGCATCTATTTCACCAATATACTGTCGATATGTACGTCAAAATTGATACAGGGCAATTGAAATTTATCAGATTGAACCAGACAAAACTCCGTTCCGAAGAGTATATTCACCTTCGTGATACCATCAATGCTGACATTGAATAACACAGAATGCCGGCCAAATGACGGTTCTCCGAGCAACTAGCGTTGAAAGTCCGCGACATGTACATGAATACGCTCAAGATGTCATGACGTATGTTCACCATTACGCCACAGCAGATTTGTTCATCACGCTCAATCACGTGTAATCCGCAGTAGATACAAATTCGACAAGAGCTATTTCTTAGCCAATCATCCATCGTTCGCCATGACATCACCAGAGTCAGGAAGTCCTAAAACAGAAATTGAAATCACTGATGAATTTCATTGTGAAGCATCGCATGTTCGTCGAGACGTGCTGCTTGATGCATTCAGTGTAGTCACAGAAACGCAAATTGTCACGCGCACATATTCTCATTTGTTTGATTGGAACGAAAAGACTGGATGAAATCGATAATGTGATATTAGCGGAAATTCGCGATGAAGAAGAAGAGCATGATTAAGGGCCCCGTGTGAACATTGCATAGCAATTCTCAGTGTTCGGTTGACATAAAATTTTCGAAGCGTTATCCATGAACATTAGCAGTAGAAACAATTACGGGAAATTATGGTTATCCACTGTATCGTCACCAATCGAATGCGGACAATGGTAGATCGACAATCGTCAAAGTGAATCAACATAACATTGAAGTCGATAATCGCTGGATTATTCCGTATCCGCCATTGCTCCTGAAGACATTTTAAGCGCACAACAATGTCAAATCTTGCCATTCTGTTGAATCCATCAAATATGGTACATTTGTGACTAAGGCAAATGGCACGGCTGTGTTTGGAGTTGATACAGAGATTTCCAACGAGAAAGTCACTCAATGTCAAATGAGCCGCTTTGTGATTAGTAACGAAGCAATTTGTAGCATTTTTTCATTCGTCATTCATGAAAGACATTTCACTTTTAATCACTTTGCCGCACATCTGTAAAATGGTCAGAGTATACTTCTCTACGAAGAACGGATTACGTCGAGCTACTCGATAGCGGTCGATCGTAATTACAACATTAACCACTTTTTTGAAATATGCCAGAATAATGATTTAGTCAGAATGCTATTATACTCGGAGATGCCAAGGTATTATAAATGGAATCAATCAACAAACGAATTTCAACGACGGAAACAAGGAAATGCGTTTGCTATTAGTTAACTTTCGTGGACCAACATCATTCCAACATCAACAAACTGTAAATGGTGAATTTTGTAACACGTATAGAGAAGATTGCTAACATTTGCGATTACTGGAGAATGACACTCATTGGGATTACACCCTCGGAGATGCTTTGATTTCGTCAAATGCTCATCAAATACCAACATCGTTTTCTATAATTACGTCAACATGCTTTCCATCGAAATCGATTGATGTGTGCACCAAATATAAAGGTGACATGTCTGATGATATTTTGCATCAGATGCGTACTGGAATATCAAATCCAGATTTGAAAATTAGCCACAACGAAGCATTGATATTAATTAAGGACGTGTGCTTGATAATATTGAACAAGGTATTATCTTAATTAGGCATGACAGCGTCCAATCGTACGATGCAGGATACATTTAATCAGGGGTTGTAACACAAAAACCAATATAAGTAACATGCGTTGAGAGAATCGGTTCGAACGAACGTTCTCCTGATGAATTGGCAAAAAAAGATATGCGTACGATACTCTTATGAAAGGGCGATGGAACTGGAGAAATTTTCTTCTTGGACGTTTCTGTTGGAACTGGATAAAACTCTTTTCATCGCATTGGTTTTGACAAGAATTCACTCACTGATTGATTGATTTAAACGATAGTTTTTCCAGTTGTTGTGTTTCAGCAGCTGTCAAAAAATTCAGTAAAGTTTGCCTTTTCATCATGCATTTTCAGTTTTTAAAAAAATATTATAGAAACTCCAGCTTATTTGTAACTACGCAACGTGAATTTTTTCGTGAAATCAGCCCTAATCACGGCTTCAATGTGCGGGCCATTCATTGATCGGGTGAATTGACTATCAACCCGGCTTACTTAGCGGTTGAATTTAGGTCTACATCCGTATAAGATAGTGCTGACGCAAGAACTAAAGACACACTACCATAAACAACATGGTGAGTTCGCTAATTGGGCGGTGGAAATGTTGGACGAGAAGCAAGAAGCAATCTCGTCAAGCAAGATTACTGCTATTGGAACGAACACAATCCACAAGTGTTCGGCCAAGCATTAATGCATCGACAAAAACTGACTGATTGGTGCGACATGGCGGCATCTTAGGACCTTATTTCTTTTGAAATGAAGAAAGATACCCGTTACCGTCAATTTTCTCAGATATAGAAATATATTAACCGACTTTCTGTGGTTAAAGCTCAACAACATCAGCTGACAGCTGATGAGTTTACACACGTCAACGTAGTTCACTGGCAAGTTTACACGTCGCTGTTCCTGTTTTGTAAAAAAAAACCGAAGATCACAGTGGGGGTATCCCAACTCTTCTGCCGCTGATCTTAGGTCTTTTGCTTGCTCTTGGTCACCGCTGATGCTGTATTTATCATACGACACGGGCGATGCCTGAGTATATGTAACAATCAATGGATAACGGGTTGCAAGAGTAAATTTTGTTGGTACATTGTGTCATTCTGTTGTAAGGGCATCACACCTATAACAATTTGATTCGGTAAACCCAGGTCAGAATTTTCACTTTCCGGACTTGCTTAGCATGGTCTTTATTTGTGCTCTCTGTATTTGTTTGTGATTATGAATAGAAAAATCAGGATTGACGTAGCTAATATACTCGGGCTACAAAGTAATAACTTTTCTGCGTACGACCACGTCTGTCAATACAGACAACCTGTGTTGGCAGTTGATGAAACACAGATAGTTCTTTGCCCACACCTTCACTTTGATCTGAAGCTACCTGGCTACGAACTAGTGCCATTTGGAGTAAACTTAACAGCCTCTTCAGGAATATTAATTGCTCGTTATATTTCCTCGATAACGACATGGATACCGCTGCTGATATGATCACAGGCACCCTCATCGGATGAAGAGTAGCAAACCAAATGAAAAAGCGTGGTATGACTGGAACTGTAAGTAGGCTGTCGGAAAACCGATTTTCCACAGAGGAAAACCAAAAAAAGTTCAAACGACCCAGGACTGACTGCAAAGACTTTCTTAAGCCTGTAAAACACCAATATGAAAAAAAGAGACAAAAATTAGTACAATGTTCCAATGGTAGTAAAGATTGTTGGTCGAAATTATGCCTCATCATCCGATCCAACACTCATTTGCAAAAATATTTCAGCTGTTAACCCTATGGACAAGGCCAATCTGCTTACTACACACTTTGCGGCAAGTTCAACACTTCCAGATTGTACATTGTACCCGCGTACACTTGATTGCGTCGAATCTTCAATGGGACGAATACACTTTCGCACTCGTGTAGTAGTAAGAGTACTTAGGGTTCTTAGTATACACAAATCCGTTGGTCCAGATGGTATATCTCTCCTTCTTCTGAAGATGTGTTCTTCCACGCTGACAAAACCAGTTTGTAAGCTTTTTCATTAATCCTACTCTTTAGGACTCTTTCTGAGCAGACGAAGAACAGCATTTGTATAGCCCGTCCCTAAAAAAGGCAAATCTTCTTCTCTCTCGGACACTTATGTCCCTTCTTTCCAAGGTCATGAAAACGCTGATAAGCCGTGGGCTCAGAAATATCTCGAAACACGAGAACTTTTCAATGACCGACAGTATGGTTTTCGTAGCAACAGGTCCACTGGTGATTTGATGGCATGTCTTACCGAAAAATTAAACCAAAGCGTACATCAATCTGGCGAAAGCAAGATAGTTAATATTTCTAAGGCATTTGACAGGTGTTGGCATCAGGCTCTTTTGTCGAAAGTGCGTGCTTTTGGGATCGATGACTCTCTTCGTCAATGGATTAGAAATTACCGTTCGTAACATTCAATTCAAGTTGTCTTTGATGGCTTCAAATCTGATATCCACAAAATCAATGCTGTTGTGCCCCAGGGCTCCGTTCTGTCTCCGACACTCTTTTTAATTTTCATTAATGATCTGTTGTCTGTCTGTTGTCTCTCGTCCCTACTCTTCAGCTATAGAACGGGAATTCCAGCGTATGTTAAGCACGTTAGATTTCAATATTAAAAGCATAACCAATTGAGGAACTATCAACATAGTGGAATTAAATGCTTCCAGAACCCAATGCTGCCTGCTGTCATTAAAGCGAAATTCAAATACCCAGCTATTAAAGATGAATGGCACGAACCGAAATACTTTCCATTCTCGGTATGAATGTCAGTGACAACTTAGGTTCGAATGACCACATATTCGATGTCATCAAAAATACTGCGAAATGTCTAGGTTTCCTTAAGCGATGTAAGAAATATTTCACCCCCACTGATCAGGCCCCAGTATATAAGGCATTCATCCACCCAAAATGGGAGTACAATGCCCACATCCGGTCAGGTGCTCCTAAAACATATCTGCACCTGACCTACCTAGATAGGGTTCAAAACCATGCGATAAAATTCATAGGTGATACTAATATCACTCAGACAATGGACACCCTCGAACACTGACGTAATGTCACTTGTCTTACTCTGTTTTATCTCGCCAGTAACACAGTAACACACAGTAACCGTAACACCCGTCTCGCTATAAATGCTCATCAGTACCGCAATATCGTGACTCGTTTTTAAGCGTACAATTCGCTTATGTAAATCCCTGTCGAGCTCTCTATTTTCTATTCATTATAACTTGCTGACCTTTAAGACCAATTTACGTCGGTTTTCTCTTTTCTTTCCTCCCTGATTTTCCTTCGACCGTACTGTGTACAAACATTTTAAAGGTAATCAAATACTTTGAGCGCATGCTCAATCCGAACTATGGTTCCAACAAACAGCGCTGCATGCCACACAAGCGAGGCAATGCTCGAATTTGTGAAGAAGTAGTTTGGCGACTGGGTCATCTTTCGGCGAGCGGACGTCAAATCCTTAGTCAACGCTAATAAGCCAACCACTTTGGACGAGCTCGACGCTAACATTCGATACGCTATTACCGAAATAACGCTACACATATAGGGCCGAGTAATAAAAAATTGGACCAACCTCTTGAAGCACTTATCTAAATTTTTTTCTTTCTTGTCTGGACACCCTATAGTAGGAACACTGTGTATGGAGCAGATCTCTTGCAAGCCTCAGCATTAGTCACTAATACTTCTCTGCTGTTTATCTTCTTTATGATGCTTGATTGAAGTTTTTGCAGCTTATTGATATGAGTAACTGATGCGCTTCCCCATGCAAGTATCCCATATTTTGATTTGGAGCAAAGTACGGTCCAGGTGTCGAATGATACCTTAGACATACTAGGCCAAATAGTGCTTTGCTCAGGTCCGAACACAGTTAAATTATTTGTATATTTCTTAGAGACTACTGTCGTAGCACCACCTATCTGCTTTGTGGAATTCCTTTTGAATTGTCATTTGTGATCAATATGAATAAAATTGGGCCAAGTTTCGATCCTTGCGGCACTCCAAATGGTGAGTCTCCTTCGTTGCTATAATGGTTCTTAATTTTTACCCGAAAAAGCCTATGAACATCACTAAGATAGTTTCTAAGCCAATTTAACAAACCCCCTTGGATCCCAGATTTACTGAATGCTCGTAATAGCTTATCGTTATTCAGTTTGTCGGATGCCTTGATGAAATCCATTGACAGTACTAGTACATGGTGGTTCTAGTTAAGGCTTTGGTTTATTATGTTGGTGAATTCCCCTAATAGTTTCCCTTTGGTCCAATTTTTTTTTTATAGCCACATGCCTTTAACCACAACTTCTTTCAAGCACTTTTCAACTACTGAAAGGATCTTATATATGCCTATAATTGCCTGGAATGCTTTCCGTCCCATCTTTGTAATTAAGCTGCGTAGAAAATCTAGCTTCATCTACACCTCGATTTATTTATTGTTGCGGCAATGCTTGGTGTAAATAAATCCGCATGCACCTTCATATTCCAAGTTGATTGCTTGTGATTTGATGGCGTCGAGTAATTTGAGGATGTTATACACCTCTTCATTGCTAGTTTCTTCAAGAAAAATAGAGTTTGAGAGCTGAACATCTAACATACATGGTTTGACATTCTTACTCGTATCTCACACTCGTGTTCTTACTTACATGTTTGTTCTGCGAAGTATGTGCTACATTTATTGAACAGTGTTGTAAGGCGTTTTTCTGTCGGAAAGTTTCTAACCATAGTTTCATCTGCATTTATTATTTTGTTTCCCCATAATCCAGTAATTTGAAAATGTTCTTACATACCCTTATGTTATTTATATTTTATATTGTTTTTAGAAAGGCGGTCGAACAGTTCTGAATATTCAAATTAATGAAACTCCTTTCGAAATAACTATGTCCTGACCAAAGTTTTGTCGCAATGCAAATTTACCATTTGGGATGAATGTATAATGGCACATAAAAAGTATTTAGAGGCATTAGACCGGACGATGCAAGAAAGAGCCAAAAGTTTAGGCCAACAGATGAACTTAATGTCGACGAATTGAACTTAAAGATTCAAAGTGAAATTGCTGACGAATTGATGATGTACAAATCGTTGGGTTCCGTTACTAGACAAGGTGATGTCGTCAACTATCCAAGCGAATTTTTAAACTCGCTATAATTATCCGCATCACAATCTTCAATTGAGGGTCGAATAGGTAAACATAATGTTGCGAAATATCTACCAACCACGTATTTGTAATGGCACACGACTTGCGGTGAAGAAATTGATGAATGACATCATTGATGCAACAATTCTCAAAATAAAGTACAAAGGAGAAGACGTTGTGATACCACACGTCATAAACATTTCCACCGACATGCCATTCGACTTTAAACGCTTGCACCTTCCGATGAGGCTTGCATTCGCAATGGTCAGAATTCAACTGGAAATGCCATCCTTGGTAATTAATGATCACTATCTAAGTCTACAGTCAACTTCTGAAAAATACCGATGGAAAGATAAGCATTAAACGACCTAAGTCCAGAAGTCTGTATGAAAGAATGGTGCACACTATTTAAACTCGTGTTGATCTCCCTTATTATCAACGATATGATAGACCTACAAAACACGTTAAAGAGATTCAAGAATTTTGTGGTACATTGTTGTTTTTCTACGTAACTGTGATTTCATTTCGTATTCATGAATACGATATGTGTTCAAAAAGTAAGGTTACTTTATATTTTTATAAACAAATACATATATTTATTTATTCATCAATATTTATATTGTTCTCTTCAAAGTAATATTCATCTCAGATATTATAAACTTGCGCTAATGCTTGTTCCAATCCCCGAAGTACTTGTAATAAACATTTTTTAGCATAGCGTTGAGCTCTTTCAGCGATGCCGATTTTATTTCTGCAATCGTTGCAAATCTCCGTCCTTTCATAGGTCTGTTCAGTTTTGAGACAAGGTACATGATCATGGAACATTTATGACTCTTTTGAGCAAGTCGAGATCATCATTGACGTCATTCAAGAGCTCCTGAGCGATGCTCATGCGACGGTTCTTCCGATCAAAATTAAGAAGATTCAAAACAAACTTCACTGACACACGTCTCAAGCCCAAAACATTCGAAAAAATTGCATTTTGAAATTGACGAGCCATTCGATTTTGAAATTTTCTTCACTGCTTCGACGTTATCATCTTTTGTTGATATGCTGGGGCGTCCAGAGCGAGGTTCGTCATTGGCATTTTCTCGGCCATCTTGGAAGAGCTTATACCACTTGTAAACATTTTTTTTTTTTAATTAAAGCAGACTCACCTAATGCCACTGTCAAAATTTCAAGAGTTTTAGAATACTTGATTCCATTTTTTACAGAAAATTTGATGCAAATTGTTTGCTCAGTTTTTTATAACAATTAAAAATCGCCGAGCACACCAACACACGTCTAACCTTTCTATCTGTCAAAAACAAACTAAGTATACTTGAAACTATGAGCATATATTCGGGTCATGTGTACCAATACAGCAAAAAAAGAAATCGATAATCGAATGTACGTTGTCCGCCAAATTTCATAAGTCACCTCACCTTTTGAACGCACTTCATATGTTTGCAAGACCAGGAATTTTTCATCAATTTTCTTAAATCTACTCCCAAATACGGGGGCTGTTTGAAGAATACCCGAATTAGAAATGACATGGCAACTTTTTTAGGTTTTGACAATTTATTTTTCAATATAATTCCCTTTCAACCCGATACACGACTTCTGTTGGCCTGAAAAAATAATGCCCCGCAGCGACGAAAACTTCCTCATTCGACCCGTACTTCTTTCAGGCGAGCGATCTTTTACGGTTTTGGAGCAAAAAATAGTCGCAGTTAGCAAAATCGGGAGAATACGAATGACGGGAGAGAATTTGGTAGTGCAATTCGACCAATTTGGCGTTGATTCGGCGCAATAAATCGACGTAGTATGCTCCTGTGATTGTTTTTCCCTTCTCCAAATAGTCAACGTAGATCACACCTCGCGCGTTCCAGAAAACGGTGGCACGGTCTTCGCCTTCTTTGGAGCGCGTTCACTAGGTAGAGCTCATTTTTTCGATTGTTCTTTGGTCTCTTGTGTGTGCCAAATGACGCAGAAACTCCTGCAAATGTCGATTAAAGAGGACCAAGCATGTCTTTGAAGAGGTCTCACGATTTCGCCTGTTCTCTGGTGTGAGCAAACGCGGCACCTATCTCCCGGACAGCTTTCTCATGCCCAAAACCTTGTGCAGAATATGACTAACGCATTTTGCTATCCCAGCCAACTCGCAAATATCGTATTTACTCGGCAGTCCGCCAATACGACACCATGGCTTTTGTCCACGGTTTTCTCTGTGGTAATTGTTTTTGGGTCTACTGGGTGAGATTCATTAAAAACCGACATGCGAAACTCTTAGAACCATTGGTAAACGGTTATATGGGAAGGTGAATGGGTCCCATACACACCATCGAGAATGGGCTTAAATTCTTCGCAGATTTTGCTACTCCAAAACAAGAATCGTATCGCGGAGCAATACTGCTCTGGGTGTCAAAACAAAACTAAGCGTCGGATTGTCACTAAATGTTGGCAGGCGGGCTAAAAGAGGTTATTCTAAATGATGGTATACTCATGGCTAAGTAGAGCCACCTATCTTCCAATCCGGGTACTCATCAAACAGCCCTCGTATAACATCACATAAAGCTTTTCTCTTGATTTTGATGTTATTATTCATCTAGGAAGGTCGAAACCAACAGAATAATACGCAAGTTATACTTTTAGAGCAATGTATTTAAAAAAAAAAAAAAATGGAGTAATACTATGCATTGTAACACATGGGCTGAAAAGTCAGTGCTGTTTTATAGTAAAACCCAAAATTTTTGCAAAATTCAACTTTATTTATCAATATAGTTGCCTTCGAGGACGACACACTGATTGAAACGATTTTTCAATCTTTCGATACCAATTTTGTAGTACGATTTCGGTTTAACCTCAAAAAAAGTGTCTGTTTTGGAGATTACTTCTTCATCGGTCTTAAATTTTTTTTCCGGCGAGCATCCTTTTGAGGTCTGCGAACAGGAAATAGTCGCTGGGGGCCAAATCTGGAGAATACGTTGTGTGGTGAAGTAATTCGTAGCCGAATTCATTAAATTTTGCCATCGTTTTCACTTTCACAGCACTTTCTTTTTCTTCAAATGCGGTCGTTTTTCTGCGGTCCAACAACGCAATGTAATAGTCGCTGTTGATACTCTGCCCCTTTTGGAGATAGTCGATGGAAATTATTCCATGTGTATGCATGATGACATAACCTTGCCAGCCGACTGTTGAGTTTTTGGTCGTTTTGGACGAGGTTCGTCGCCTGCTCGCCACTCAGCTGACATAACTGGTGTGAAGTGATGGAGCCAAGTTTCATCCATTGTCACATACCGACGCAAAAATTCGGCCTTATTGCGGTTAAACAGCTTTAAACACTCCTCTGAATCATCAACACGTTGTTGTTTTTGGTCGACTGTGAGCAAACGCGGCAACCACTTTGAACAGAGCTTTCGCATGTCCAAATATTCGTGTATGATATATCCAACACGCTCTTTTGATATCTTCAGAGCCTCAGTTATCTCGATCAACTTCACTGTACGGGCATTCGTAATCATTTTGTAGACTTTTTTTATGTTTTCATCTGAAACAGCCTCTTTTTGACGTCCATTGCGTGCATCATCTTCGGTGCTTGTATGACCACTTTTAAATTTTTCAATCCACTTGCGAATGGTTCGTTCGGCTAGTGCAGAGTCCGGGTAACACTTATCAAGCCATTTCTTTGCATCGGCTGCATTTTTTCCCATCCAAAATTGGTTTGAATCCATTTTTTTCACAATAACAAAAGTTGCTGCACTCACGACGCTATATCTCGAGAACTAATCATCCGACAGCTGTCAAATTTATATGCGTAACTTTTGAAGGTTGGTACTAACTGAAAATGGTATGGATTTAATTCAAGTGGTGCCCTCTCTTAGAAACAGCCCACGTATTAACTAGACTAACTTTTAATTTTACTTCAAAGAGTCTTATTTTTAAAATGCGCAACTGGTTACAAATCGCAAAAATTAAAAAAGTTTTCTTGAGCAATGATTACAGTGGAGAGAGCTCAATGTGCGCCACAAGTTCAATGGATGAGTGACATAACATAAGTCTATACTCCAGTTTGAACTTTTAGAAAGGTTTACTTATTCATTTAGTAAAACTTTGAGATAACAATTTGATTGACAAAAAATGATGTTTTTAGTATAATTTTCCTTTCAATTTGGCGTTTAATTAGTCAGTAAACTTTAGTTTTCATTTTGCTCAAAATCGATTGGAGTGTATCTCGGCCGTTTTTCCTGTGAACCCTTCAATTAGAATAAACAAATCACAAGGGCAGTCATTGGGTAATTGCGGCATTTACTTGAAAATCCACACTTCTCGCCCGGTCAGTTGTGTGCCTGTTCCTGTATCGTAAAACCACCAGCTTTGTTTGCTTACGCGCCAGACAAAAATAAACAAAAATTGTCATGTATCATGGTAATGTTCAAGGAAACAATCAAAACAATGACATTGTCATCGAAATAGATATGTAAAAACAAATTTTATGTGATTTCAAATTTTATGGAAGGACATTATTTGGTTGACGTTTTTTTTTTCTCATTTTTACTTTGTTTACACATTCCCAATAGCTGATCACAAATTCACAAAATGATCACAAACAAATTCATTGAAATTTGGACAGGACAAGGTCTGTCAGGTCAGCTAGTTTTGAATATATTTTTCGAAAAAAAAATATTGTTGGAGCACCAACGCACATGAAACAATGTACGAGTCGTGTACCATATTTGACAATTTAATTTTGTATTCCGTAGACAAATGTTCCGGAAATGTTTTTGGAAAAATTAAATAAAATGGATTTGATTAGCAGTTCTTAACTCCCACTGTATCTGTTCACATATTTTGTATCGATATTGTTATTCTCGTGAGAAAAAATCAACAACGACGTGGACTCGGTTTATTTACAGCGAAAATGAAAGGATTTTTTTTTTTTTTTTTAATGCTCTTATGTATCAAAAATGATGATACAGAGGAGTTTTGAAAATTAATAAGAATGGGAATAAGTGAGTTTTATTATTGAAAACTCTGATGGAAAAACGAATCGAAAAAAAGATTTTATTAGCCGAACGAGAGTGTCTAGTTTGTTATGACTTTGGTGTAATATTCTGTGCACAGAATGAGATATTTCAAAAAATACTCATTTCAGATATTCAGCACCTGGTGTTCGTCGTCAAATTTTGGCTTTGTTGTTTTGATCCTTGAGACATGCGAAGCAATATCGACAGAACTTTATAGGGTTATAAATAAATGGAAATAAGTCAACATTTTTTTTTTTAAGAAAAATACCAAAATGCCAAAAGTAGTTGGTGCTATAGACTGCATATGTAAAATATTCTCCCAAGTCGACATCACTTTACAAGAACTATAAACAATATTTCAGTATTTTACTATTTGCTGCATACGACAGCAATTATACTTTCACAGCTGCTGACATCGATACTTTGATGAGCAAAACGAAGGACGTGTTATAAGGAGAAATGATTTTGGGAAACAAATAATAGAAAACTCAATCAAAATTCCAAACGACGAACTGTTTCCGTCATATTAATTGGAGACGCGACTTTTCCTCTCAAGCAGAATAGTTTGCAGAAATATCCTGGAAGATTTTAATCATCTGACAAGGAAAATTTTAACAAAAAATTAACAAAAGCCCGCGTAAAGATTAAAAATGCATTTAGTATTCTGTGCGCTAGATGGAAAGTATTATCAGTTCAGTCAAATAAATACATTTCTGGAAAACGCTGGAAAAATTGTTAAAGCTTGTGCACTACTGCAGAACTTAATGAAACTTAATGATTCCAGTATCTACGAGTATACTAACAGACCATAGGACTCGTACATCGAATTCGGATGCAAGGTTTCGGACTTCGAGAGGAGGAATCTGCACAAAAACAACTGGACACGATTTAAGGAGGAACTCGACAAGTTCAACAGTGTTCTCCGTGAACCCAAGACGAAACAAAGCTAGAGGAAGCTGTTAAGAACCTGAACAGTACCCTCACCAAGTGTTAAGAAATGGTATATCCAGCAATTTTAAAAAAAAAAAAATAAATAAATAAAAACTTAACACTAACAAGGGTATTACTGCTGGAAAAATGCCAGAGCACGTATTAAGTTTTTTGGGAAATTAGATAGAGAGAGAGAGAGAGCAAGATATTTAGGCTCAATGGTTATTTGGTTACTAGAATTGGACTTGTTGTTGTATTGTACGCAACCACTCATCTTATGATCTTACGTGAAATTTAGCTACCTGGAAAAAAGAATGTCTTTCGGGCGCGGTTGGTATTAAAAGTGCCACTGACATCACGCTGAATTCTTCCAATTATGTCAATACTCTCAGCGTATGCGACTAATTGAATGGACTATGGAAGATTATACCCCATTGTGTTGGTGCATGAGATTTCATCTATTATTTCAAGAATGACGTTAAAGAAATCGCATGACAGCATATTGCCTTGTCTAAATCCTTTTTTGACATCAAAGCGTGAATTCCCCTTTCGTCGTGTATGCATTTAAGGGGCCTAAAATTTCATCAGATCCTTTAAAAATGGCTTCCGACATTCACCCAAGATGACATATAAGATCTTATATGCGATGGTAAGAAGGCTGATGCCTTTGTAGTTGACGCAGTTCAGAGGGTCTGAGGGCTGAGGTTCCATTCTTTTGTCTTTTATCCTCCAATATTTTACAGATGGGTAAGTGTATGCTCCTTAACAAGTCTCCGGCTGCCGCTTTGAAGAGCACGACAGTAAGACCGCCCGCTCCAGCAGATTTCTTTAACATAAACTTAGATATGGCTATCTTCACTTCATCAAAATCGGGTGGACGGAATTGTTGGTCAACGTGGTTGATTCTGTCTGACATCCGTATTTATCATCGTCTACAGAAATGTTCTTTTCAAATCCTCAACATCGACTACATCTCTACTTCGATGTCCCTTTGTTCTTATCTACAGGCCTTGGTTCAGCGTTTGTATCCGTTGTATGATTTTTTTCTTCTTCGTTAATGCTTTCAAGTCTCATTCCTGAATCTTTCAATTCCTTAGACCGCGCAATTCTCATGCTCCTTTCTCTCTCTCTTCTTCTTCCTCCTGAGAAACAGGTGTTCGTCTTTCCTAGTCTGTTTGTTAAGCTCGTGACCAGTGCTATTTTGTATGCATCTTGCTTAGCTGCATGTGCTTGCCGGCACTCGTCGTCAAATCAGAAGTTTCGTTGTGGTGACCGAATAAAACTCATCACAATTGTAGCCGTCCGATGTGGAACTTCCTCACAGTATTAGCTTGCTTTTGCGATGTTCGGGATATCTACAACCGTACTCTGGCTACAACAAGGCAATTGTCCCAGTTGATGTTGGCTTGTCGGAACGGTTAGACATCCATAATACGATTACTAGATGAGTGTCTTGCATCGATCGCAATATGGTCAATCTGGTTGACGAATGATTGATTAGAAGCTCTACAAGTTTTGAATATCGAGATGTGGGAATCGTGTGCTAGCTACGACAATGTAGGTAGTGTTGAGTTTTTGCATAATTTATTCAGAAAATTAAAAATGCAAGTTTTCATCTACATCTACATTGTCCCCTTCAAAGTAATCCCCATCGACTGCAATACACTTATACCAGCGCTTGATCCAATCCTCGAAACATTTTTTATATTCGGTTTTCGGTATGTCCATCAGTGCTTCCTGTGATTTTTTCATTACTTCCTCTCGGCTGCTAAAACGCGTTCCCCGTAGTGATTTTTTAACTCGATTGAACAGAAAGAAGTCACAGGGAGCCAAATCAGGTGAATTTGGTGGCTGCTGGATGGTATTTGTTGCATTTTCTGTCAAAAAATTACGAATAATGATGGCACTGTGCGACTGTGCATTATCATTTCTGCCCACAATTCTGGTTTCTTTCGGCGAATTGCTTCACACAAACGTCTCATAACGCCCAACTAATACTTTTTGTTTACTATCTAGCCTTCTGGCAAAAATTCATGATGCACAACACCGTTGTAATCCCTGAAAACCGTGAGCATTTCTTTCTTTTTTGACTGAAAACGATGTGGTTTTTTTGGTCTCTGCTCATTTGGTGAACGCAATTCACTTGCCTGATGTCTGGATTACGTGCCGTACTCATAGACCCACGTCTCGTCTAGAGTGGGATCGGATTGAGCCTCGCAAATCACCTCTTTTGCGAAGTCAACAGTTTTGCATGAAACTGAGGTCTTTTGGCACCACCTTTGCTGCTATACGACGGAAACCGAAATCATTGACCAAAATGTCTTGGACTGGTGCTAAATTTGGTCACTATGATTTGAATTATTTGCTCAGTAGATCGATTATAATGACCGTAAAATGGCCGAAGTGAGCGAAAAACATTTTTCACAGAGCACGAATTTTGGTAATAAAATTCAATAATTTGTAAGCGTTGTTGAGAAGTAAGTCTTTCCAAGATAAAATGGCAATTCTAAATGAGCGTGCTAGACTTTAACATATATCACGAATCACGCATAAGCTTTCAGAAATAGAACACTGAAAAACCACACAGCAAAAAAGTCACCCCTTACTATTGGGTTAGCCATCTTTCTGGCATCTTCATAGTTCCACGTTCGTAGACTTCTGATCTTTATCGGCTAAGAACTGAACCAAGTGCGTCATCAGCATTGAAAGATTTGCCATCCAAAGAGTTTTGCAAAGATCGAAATATATGGTAATCTCATGGAGCAAGGTCAGGTTGATAATGAAAGATTTTTTATCCAAAAACAACATGACAATCATGCCTCAGCCACCACATTTATGTGAGACATATGAAAGGACGGAGATTTGCAACGATTGAGGAAATAAATACGGCATCGCTGGTAGAGCTCAAGGCTATACCAAAAAGTGCTTATGAGAAGTGTTTTGAGGATTGCTTACTAAACAACGTCTGTGACATTTCTTCCTTCGATGGGCTATAGCTTCTGCTAAAATCTGAGAGTTTTTCCCTGTTTAAATTGCCAATCATTTTCGTCTTAGTAAAGAGGCGGATAAACTTGCTTATAGCAGCTTTAGACACTCTTGTGTCAAGTCGTAGCCGTATATGAATTACACATTTTCTCGGCATAGAGTCAAAAATATTCTGAATTATGTGCGTGGAGATATTATTTCAGGCAATTTGGGTCTGTTAAAGCACGAAATCTAAATTACGGGATTGGGATCAATTCTATGATTTACAATTCTTCAGAGATTTTCTATGGAGTTGAGATCAGGCAATTGTGCTGGCCACTTTATAACAGCAAAATTGTTTTCGTTAATCCAATCGTTGTCATATTGAAATAGCCATCACAACGGCAAACTCTTTTCAGCACAAGGAAGCATGACATTTTGGAGATTTGCCCAGTACATGTAATGATCCATTATTCCAATAATTTTGTAGATTAGCCTGACTGCTTGACTGAAAGAATATCCCCAGATAACAATATTGCCTTCATCGTCTTTATTCTGTTCTTTGTGGAACATTGAAATGTTCGGTCTTTGGCCTCCCTACCATCCGAAATCCGTCAGAAGCGTTTAAATAAATTTTTGGATTCACCGCTATCCGTTTTGTCACAGTCCAATTCAAATGTGCCTTTGCAATCTTCAGTTTAACACGTCGATTTTTTTTGAGAAATAGATGTCTTTTCTGTTGCCCCCCATGATGACAAGCCACTATCAACCGCTCTTCGTCGCTCACAACCGATCGTCGTGCTTGAGTTTTGTAAGCTGAGTCACCGGAATAGTACTCGGAGTTCTTCTCACAACTGAAACCATTTTCAGAATAATAAACGGTGATTTATCGTAAGGTTTGGTTTATGATGTAAGATAAAACACATAAATTTGAAAACAAACTTAAAATTTTTATTACCGGCTAAAAGAACAATTTATGGCATTTAGTTTTTGAAAATAACATTATGTAAATATTTGTCACGACTTCGTGTGAGGTGGTCTATTCGGAAAGTCCAATTTTGGGCGACTCGTTCGAGCATAGCGACTGATATCTCACGAATAACACGAGTAATGTTGGCTTCCAAAGCATCAATCGTAACTGGCCTATTTCTGAAGACCTAAAACTTTACATATCCCTAGAGAACATAGTCCAAAAATTTGATATCGCACTATCAAGGCGGCCTAATTACTGTAGCAAAACGTGAAATTAAGTGCTCACCAAAATGATCTTTCAACAAGTCCATTGTTTTACGCGCTGTATAGCTCGTAGCACCGTCTTGTTGAAACCAGAGCTCACCGAGAATATGTGCTTGAATTTCAGTTAACACATAGTCCGTTAACATAGCGCGATAACGGTTACCATTGAAGGAAACATTCTAATTTGCCTCATGTTTGAAGAAATATGGACCAATGATTCCACCAGCCCATAAACCACACCATACCGTCGTTTTTAATGGATGTAATGGTAGCTCTTGGTAATCTTCGGGTTGCTCGTCAGCCGAAATATGGAAATTTCGTTTATTAACGTATCCATTGAGCCAAAAAATGGACTTTATCACAAAACAAAATTTCACGATAATACACCGGATTTTCATTGGGTTTTTCCAGAGCCCATTCACTGAAAATATGACGCAAATTCAAGTCGTCTGGCTTCAATTCTTGCACAAATTAAATTTTGTACACTTTTAGGTCGAGATCCTCAGGTAGAATACGCCAAGTTGTCGAAGACGCAAAGCCAAACTGCTGAGAACGACAACGAATCGATTCGTCACGGTCTTCGCGTACACTCTCAGCTACTACTACCCACTTTCAGTAGGTCGATTATGCGCACCGTAAGCTCCTCGAATTGCAAGGAAAACATTTCTCACAGAACGCTGATTTTCGTAATACAGCTGAACAATTTGCAGACGCTGTTGTGATGTGAGTCTTTCCACGATAACTTTCCAGGTTAAGGTTAATTTTTAACTACCAGCTTTGAAACAGGAGATATTGCAATACAGCGATCAGTACTAACAGCTAATTGTTGTTGACGTGTTTGGCATCATGTTGAGTATATACAAAAACGGTTTTCGTTCTCTCATAAAACATTATTTTTTGAGAGGCGAAACGGCGAAGGAAACAAAAGAAAAGTTGGATAAATATTATGGGGCTAATGCCCCGTCAGATTACATCGTCAAATATTGGTTTCGAGAGTTTCGTGGTGGCCACAACTCCACTACCGATCAAGTCCGCAGCGGCAGGCTCTCCGATGCGGTTACAGAGGACAATGTCAAAAAAATACATGAAATGGTGTTGGCTGATCGGAAAGTGAAGGTGCGCGAGCTAGCAGATACCACAAAGATTAGTACTGTGTGCACACGCTATATTTTGGGCAATATTCTGCATATGAAAAAGTTATCCTGGGTTATCCGCTGGGTGCCGCGCATACTCACTCCTGACCAAAAACACGAACGCGAGAGCATTTCGAAAGAGTGTTTGGACTTGCTGACGCGAAATCGGGGCCTTTTGGCATCGATTGGTAACTGTTGAACACCAGAGAATAGAATGAGTGCCCGGTGCTCCGAAGCGGCCGAGGGTGGCTCGATGAGTCGGAAAGGTTATGGCGTCGGTTTTCTGGGATTGTCATGGCTAGTTCTTCGTAGACCACCTCGAAAGAGGAAAACCTATCAACAGCGAGTATTACTGTGCATTATTGAAGCGATTGAAGGCCTCACATGAAGCGAAAAAAAAATTTGTTTTTGCAAGACAATGCACCGTGGCACAAGAGCATCGCATCCATGGCTTAAATCAATGACTTACGGCTCCAATTGCTGTCCATCCATCGACGCCACGGAGGAGTATTTTGAAGACATTCTGGAAAATTACTTTTCGGACGGGATCAAGAAGTTGGAAAATCGCTAGAATAAGTTTATCAAACTAAAAATAAAAAAACATTTAAAAAAATTTTTTTTTTTACATTCTCAAAGAAGTTACTTTTCACCCCACCTAGTAATATTGGATAATTCCTACCCGAAGGGACGACGCATTATTTTAAGACCTCGACTCAGTGCGTCCAAAATTAAAGGCAGTTACTCTAACTGACTTGTTGTCGTTACGGTTTAAAACGTCTGGAATGTTATCAACAGGAGTTTCCTTAACAACACACAGTAGTGTCATACAATACATCAGCGGGATACAGCATGAGAATATAGCGCAAGTCACAAGAATTATATGCAATGTCTCCTCGCCTTTCGATTCAAATAAAAAGTGTTAAAGTGAATTATGTATGTATAAACTCTTATTTTGTTACTCTTACAGGTTTCACCAACGATGGTACATATATATAGTACGTAAAGAAATGATACGTAGTAATTGAATCTGAAAGATGAATGACCTCATGCTCACAAATTAATTTATACTCCACCTAAAATCCCATTAGTAACACTTAAATCTCTCACACTAATCGATTAATCAAACTTTTCCAACTTGTGCTTGTAGTTTCACGAAGGTACTGCAAGTAAAACGTGGCAGCATACACCAACGCAAACAGACTATAAATAACCCTCCCGAATGGCAAAGAGATTCAGCTTATACGGATAATTCCTGAGACTCTAATAGACTGCATCCATAGATAGATTAAAATACCAGAATATGTTCCTTCTGCACCTTCGTTTACACGTATGTATACACGTGCCAACATGTTCATTTATCCTGCCCCTGTGTGAAAATATTTCTACATAGTTAACAGTCGGAATAGGATTAAATACATTTTGCAAGGATAACAACTTTGGAAATTTAATTAAATATATTTCGCCGATCCAAGGATGAAGAATGGATCATTGTTTCTCTCAAATTTCTTCGCCCGAGGACCAGACTTACCTATGAACGGTAGTGCAGAAGAAGGTATGCATTAAAACTTTTAATTCCATTACCTTTTAAATGCGACAATGTGTCAACCGTGCCTCTTGTTTATTTAATCAGGAAGCTATTCCAAGTAATTGAAATGTCAGGCGGAATAAATGATGAACGAAGACGGGTAATAGCCATACCTATAATGTTGGGTCCCCTTAAAGGGTTGAGCCAGCTACACAGATAAGACCCTTAACAAGAGTCCTGGACTACAATAAATTGAAACATTTTTTGGCAACTCAAGCAATTGACGACTTTTATACTTTTTTATACATCGCTATTCGACTACTCGTACATAGCTTGATATTCACACAGGATACGAACATACCCCCAATCTTACGTCCACTGGACACATGAAACATGATAGACATTTGAAATAACTCTCTTCAAAAATAGAAATGAATACGATTTATGAGAACGTGGAAAGACCGTTTGTTATATATATATAATGCACAAGAATATAATTTATAGGATTCCTGCGTTGGTCGAAACTATTTCCTTGGATTGAACTACATTATGGTTCCCTACAAGGTTATGATGATAAAGAATGTGATAGCAATTAATGAAGGATTTTCTGGAATGCTTTATCGAAGGATTTACTCGTGTGGAACACGAGTGACACGAGTTCGGAATTACATTTCCGTTTGCTAGCGGGGAATTTGGTACAGAGATAATAAAAAAAAATATTCATTTCGCAGCAGATATAATATAGTATATACTGTAGGCCTGCAGGAATAAAAATCTAATTAACTTGTTGCCACAAGGATTTGCAAGGAGAGGATCCTGTCATAATTGTATAATCGAAAGTATATTTGCATTAAGGGTAGGTGTGTTACTACGATATTCTAAGTTTATCCATCTTACCAAGCAAGGAGATATTACCACGTTGATTGCAACGAAAGGTAGCAAATTAGTTAGATTTGTTTTTGTTTGATTATTTACCCCCTACGAGTATTTGGAAAAAAGAGCAATTAACTTGGCCTGAGTTACCGCGCATGAGCTTACACAGATATTTGATACCTTTTTGAATATTTTTTCTATTGAAATTGGTTATTTATACAATAGTTCTACATACAATCTATTGGGTATGTAATATAATTCGTGCGGTTTTTTTTTTTTCAAAATTTGAACGTTTATTTAAGAAAAACATGTACAATAGTATTATTCAAAGTATTGCCCATCTGAAGCTATGACTTTTTCCCATCTTTCTGGCAATTTGTGGATCCCATCCCAAAAGAATTGCGCTGGCTTGACAACCAAGAATGAATCAAGCCAGTTTTTGATATTCTGCTCTGATGTGAACTGTATTTCAGTGAGGGCGTTCTGCATCGACCGGAACAAATGGTAGTCAGAAGGGGCAAGGTCTGGGCTATAAGGTGGATTAAGTAAGATTTCCCATCCACTGTTTTCCAAATAGTTCTCAACCGGAATAGCAACGTGGGGCCGAGCGTTGTCATGATGAAAAATTATTGCCTCGTGTCTGGTCGCATATTCCGGGCGTTTTTCGGCTACTGCTCTCTTCAAACGGATTAATTGTGTTCGGTAGCGTTGTCCGTTGATGATTTCACCCGGTTTTAGCAGCTCATAATACAGCACACCCACCTGATCCCATCAAATACAGAACATTACCTTCGCGGCATGGATATTCGGCTTTGCCGTTGATTTGGCTGGTTGGCAGGGTTTCACATATGAATTTTTGCACTTAGGGTTGTTGTAATGGATCCATTTTTCATCACCAGTTATAATCCGATGCAAAAATGACTTCCTTTTATGGCGTTTAAGCAGCATTTCGGACATGCAAAACCGAATTTCGACGTCTCTCGGCTTGAGTTCATGTAGAGCCCAGGTGCTTCTAAACGTTTTGAAATGGCTGTTTGAGTGACACCCAAAGATTCTGCGAGCTCTTCTTGTGTTTGGCAACAATCTTCATAGGTAATGCTTCCAGTTCTTTATCTTCAAACTTTTTTGGCTGCCTAGGACGTTCATCGTCTTCCAAGCCAAAATCACCACTTTTAAAACGTGCAAACCACTTTTGGCACGTTCGCTCAGCTAGCGCATGTTCACCGTAAACTTCCACCAAAATACGATGACTTTCGGCAGCAGTTTTCAGTAATGAAGAAGAACTCCCCGCAAAAACACTTTTTCAGGCACAAAGTTCGACATATTTGAGTGAAAAAAAATTATTGTTGTTTACACTTCAAATGAATGACATATGAAATGACGTACAATAACAGTAGCTTTCCAACGCATGTTCCAATGGAATAATAACAATGGAATAATACAAGTTACGCCATCTCTTAGCAAACCACTAAGCATAGCATAGCATAGTTATAGAACCAATAAATTTAATTTTAGTATAGAATAAGGGAAGAAAAAATTAAAAATAGTAATATATACAACAGCCGTTTTAAATACAAACAAAACAATTCAAAAAATAAATAAGCAAACAAATAAATTAGTAAGTTAATAAATAAACAAAAAAGTGATATAAATAATGAAATAAATGATTAATTAAATTGATAAATAAATAAAATACAAATAAGATTGAAGTTTCATAAGACGACAATAAAATTCTCAACGCTGAGATAAGTTTTTAGTTTAAAAATATTTAAACACGAAAAGAGAAAATCGGCTAATGTGGTACAGCTTAGAACGGCTAATATGGAATAGTGCACCATATAGGACAAAAACTTAAACATTTATTATTTTTAGATAGCAATGCCTAAGAAAGGAGAAATTAGAAAATAGGAAAGAGATGGAATGGAGAAAGCCATTAAAGAGGCAAGAAATGGAGATATGGGCATATTGCTCGCATCTAAAACATTTTTAGTACCACATACGACGCTGCAGCGTATGGCTAGAAGTGAACAAACTAAACACCAATTTTTAATGAAGCTCTTGAAGCGCCAGATATGGAAACTCGATTTTGGGGCCTAACAAGACGCGACATGTGTTCACTAGAATTTCAGTTAGCTAAAATGAATAAAATACCTAACGCATTCTTAGTTTTGAAGGAGTTCGCTGAGAAAGATGGGGTCTATAGCTTTTGCCGAAGACATAAAGAAAAGTTAAGTTTACATGTGCCAACAGGTACAAAAGTATTAGCGCGTAATGGAAAGCCACAGATAGGTGCTATGACATCGACAGTTGTAAACTACAGCAGATGGAAATTTCTCTCCACCATTCTTATATTTCCCAAAAAAAAAAATCAATTCCCTCTTCTTATGAGGGAAGCTCCTCCTGGTACCAAACCTTCATGTCATATTTCAAGATGGATTCAAGTGACCATATTCACAGATTGGTTCCAACATTTTTTGTCATATGTAAAACCTTCAAGAGAAGACCTAGTTCTCCTAATTTTGGATGGACAATACAGTCATACCCGAAATATTGTAGTGTTAAATCTCGCAACGGATAACGGAGTAGTTATCATATCATTACCACCTCATTCAACCCATAAAATGCAGCATTTAGATAAGACATTCATGGGTCCATTAAAAGTGTATTAAAATGATGAAATTACCACGTTCTTCGTGTAAAAGTGGACCGAAAGTAACGCAGTATCAGGTGTACCGGTATGAAGTGAGCGTCAAGATAAAATTGTCTCGATGGGGAACATTTATTGTGAACGGGCCTTTTTTTTTTTTTTGGTTGCTATGACAATTGTCAAACATATTTAGTATACATCAAGTCATTGAACAAACAACATCATATAATTAAAAATGTCGAATTTTGTACCAGAAAATGAAGACTTGCGGAAAGCATTAATTTTTCGTTTTCATTTAAAGAAAAGTGCTGCATAGTCGCATCGAATGATTGTCGCGGCATACGGTGATCATGCTCTATTAGAAGCAACATACAAAACATGGTTTTAACGATTCGGGGTAACGATTTTGATGTGAGAAATGAAGAACGTGGAAGACCACCAAAAAAGTTTGAAGACGCCGATTTTCAAACAATATTGGATGAAAATTTTGAAAACTTTGAGTCAGAAACAAATGGTAGAAATGTTAAATGTAGCACAACAAACAATTTCTGACTGTTTTAAAGGTATGGGAAAGATCCAAAAGTCTGGAAAATGGGTGTCACATGAATTGAATGAAAGACAGATGGAAAACAGAAAAACCACTTGTGAAATTTTGCTTCAAAGACACGATAAAAAATCAGTTTTGCATCGAATTGTTACTGGCGATGAAAAGTGTATTTATTTTCAGAATACTAAACGGGAAAAATCATGGGCTAATTCGTGAAAAACATCAACTTCGGCTGCAAAACCAGATCGATTCGGCAAGAAGACAATGCTGTGTGTCTGGTGGGACCAGAAAGGTGTGATGTACCACGAGTTCCTAAAACCTGGTGAAACTTTTGATACAGATCACTACCGACAAATGATCAATTTGAACCATGCATTGATCGAAAAACGACCAGAATGGGCCAATGCTCCAAGACAATGCATCTGCACACAAAGCAAAACTGGTTCAGGATACAACCAAAGCACTTGACTGGGAGCTGCTTCACCACCCGCCAAATTCACTAGACTCCTTCCGACTACCAATTGTTTTCATCGATAGGACACTCTTTTGCTCAGCAGCATTTCGAATCCTACGAGGTTTCGAAAATTGGGTGACTTTTTGGTTTGCTTCAAAAGACGAACAGTTTTTTTTTTTGGCGTGGAATCCATAAATTGCCTGAAAGATGGAAAAAATGTGTAGCTAACAATGGTCAATACTTTGAATAAAATGTTTTTTACTTTCGGATTAAAAATTAGTGTTTTATTTCCACAAAAAAAAAAAAAAAAAAAAAACGGTACACATGGTATGATTTAGTAAGACTTTTCTCGAAAGCAAACCTAAAGGTTCAAACGGGCCAGATTGCCATAAATGTATTGGGTCTATAACTTAATTCGGTGCGATTTGCTAAGAGATGGCGTAACTTGTATTATTCCATTGGAACATGCGTTGGAAAGCTACTATCAATGTATGTCATTTCAGTATATGTTATTCATTTGAAGCGTAAACAACAATAATTTTTTTTCACTCAATTATGTCGAACTTTGTGCCTGAAAAAGTGTTTTTGCGGGAAGTTCTTCTTCATTGTTTTAATATGAAGAAAACTGCTGCCGAAAGTCATCGTATTTTGGTGGAAGTTTATAGTGAACATGCGCTAGCTGAGCGAACGTGCCAAAGTGGTTTGCACGATTTAAAAGTGGTGATTTTGGCTTGGAAGACGATGAACGTTTTGGGCAGCCAAAAAAGTTTGAAGATGAAGAACTGGAAGCATTACTCTATGAAGATTGTTGACAAACACAAGAAGAGCTCGCAGAATCTTTGAGTGTCACTCAAGCAGCCATTTCAAAACGTTTAAAAGCAGCTGGATATATTCAAAAGCTAGGAAATTGGGTTCCACATGAATCAAGTCGAGAGACATCGAAAGGCGGTTTTGCATGTCCGAAATGCTGCTGGAACGCCACAAAAGGAAGTCATTTTTGCATCGGATTCTTACTGGTGGTAAAAAATGGATCCATTACAACAACCCCAAGCGCAAAAAAATCATATGTGAAGCCCGGTCAACCAGCCAAATCAACGGCAAAGCCGAATATCCATGGCGCGAAAAAAATGCTTTGTGTTTGTTGGGATCACCAACCTGCTAAAACCGTGTGAAGCCATCAACGGACAACGCTACCGAACACAATTAATCCGTTTGAAGAGAGCAGTAGCCGAAAAACGCCCGGAATATGCGACCAGACACGAGGCAATAATTTTCCATCATGGCAACGCTCGGCCCCACGTTGCTATTCCGGTTGAGAACTATTTGGAAAACAGTGGATGGGAAATCTTACTTAATCCACCTTATAGCCCAGACCTTGCCCCTTCTGACTACCATTTGTTCCGGTCGATGCAGAACGCCCTCACTGAAATACGGTTCACATCAGAGCAGAATATCAAAAACTGGCTTGATTCATTCTTGGTTGCCAAGCCGGCGCAGTTCTTTTGGGATGGAATCCACAAATTGCCAGAAAGATGGGAAAAAGTCATAGCTTCAGATGGGCAATACTTTGAATAATACTATTGTACATGTTTTTCTTAAATAAACGTTCAAATTTTGAAAAAAAAAACCGCACGAATTGTATTACATACCCAAGCGCATATTTTTGTTGAGGAAATATAGGGAGGAAAAGCAGAAAATATTATGAAGGTTCGGGACAATGGGGGTAAAAACAAAAAGGTTAACTCCCTGAACGGTCTAGAATCATAAATCTTGAGGCCGCTACGATTCTCTTCTCATAGCCAAAAAAGGCAATCTTACATCTGGGAGTTGGCCTATATATATATATGGCCAGAAAATAACTGGAATTTTTAAATATAGCTAGTTTGGAGAGTCCGATTTTCAAACAATTCTTTTTTAATGAACCTGAAGTATGTAGTATGTAGTATGAAGTATTTTCAGCTGTATTCATTGTTTACTTTTTCTGTGGCAACCGCTAAAGTTAGACGTGTTTCTATAAGCTCTGTAATTTTTGTTCGTTAAAAATTTTGTGTAAAAAATGGAATCAAGTGCTCTAACACACATGAAATATTGACAGTGGTATATGGTGAGTCTGCTCTAAGTAAACAAAATTTTTTACCAGTGGTACAAGCTATTTTAAGATGGCCGAGGGGATGCCAATGATGAATCTCGCCCTGGACGCTCCAGCACATCAACAAAAGGCGATAACATGCAAGCTGTGAAGAAAATTGTTTTGGAAAATCGTCGAATTACCATCAGAGAAGTTACTGACGATGTTGTCATATCTATCGGCTCGTGTCATCAATTTTTTTCGGATGTTTGGTGCATGAGACGTGTGTCAGCGAAGTTTTGTTCCAAAACTTCTTAATTTTGATCAGAAGAACCGTCGCATGAGCATCGCTCAGGAACTCTTACTTACTTAAGTAAGCGACTTACTCAAAAGGATCATAACTGTTCACTGTTCCCGTACCTGTTCCTAAAAAGACATATAAAAGAACAGAGATTTGCAACAAATGAGGAAATCAAAATAACATCGTTGGAAGAGTTAAAGACTGTACCAAAAAGTGCTTATTACAAGAGTTTGGAGGATTGGAAAAAGCGATGGCTCAAGTGTATTATATCTGAGGAAGATTTCTTTTAAAGGGACAACATCAATATTGACGAATAAATAAATATGTTTTTTATAAAAATCTAAAGTCACTTTACCTTTTGAACATACCTCGTATATTTCTGAAAATACTTTCAAGAATAGCATTAGCAAGAACATGGGCGATCTTTTAAGTTCAACCTAACTTGAAAGCTTTATCTTAATTCAAAACATTAAGATTTGTCTGAAAATCTTATACTTTAACTTAAAAATTAGTGGTCATGTGCGAGTTGATAGTTAAGGTAGAGGAATAGATTCATATTTGTAATAGCGCGAAAAGATTCAGGGCGCTCTTGTGGTAACCGCCTCATAACGTTGCATTTAACGTCAAACCACAACTTTGATAGAACTGCAAGATGTGTGGAAATTCAATAGTGAATTGTGTAAGCACATCTAGATTGCGTAGGTAAAATCATTAATAAAAAGCGCGTATCGGACAAACACCTAGGGACGACATACTCTCCTTTTGGATACAAAGGTGGTGGAATCATCGAAAATTCGCTCATGTTAAATGACGCCCCACCTTAGTTTTTTGGGAAGTGATAGATATCTATAGTACTACAGTACGTCCTGAAATGAATATGAGAAGCAGAAAGTATTTTCATTAGCAAAGGAAACAGGATCAAAAGTAGTTGACAAGAGATCATTAATGAAAATTAATAAGAATCTTATACACAGAACGGAGCCCTGGGGCATACCAACATACCAACATTTGTGGGTACTAGACTAAAAAGATCCAAAATTACTTGAATTAATCCGGGCGATCCTAAATGTACGCATTTTCAACGAATAAGCCTGATGCCAATCTCTGTCAAATACGATAGTTCTGAAATATCAAGTGCACTTGGCTTGTTTTTGCCAGATTTTGGTTCCACTTTCGATGAGAATCACCAGTGGACCTGTTGCTAAAAAAAACTGTAGTGCCAGTCACTAAGTATTTTACATGCTGAGGTATAATTAAGATTACCAAGACTTTGGAAAGAAGGAACGTAATTTCAGTCGCCCTTACTCGTATGTAGAAGCAGACATAACAAATGCTTGTTAATATTAGTACATGTGAGCCCTACCTCTGGTGTGGGGGGTCTTACGATTATGACAGTTTTTATTTGTGAGCCTTATCGCCGGAATAAAAGATCTGCCATTTACGGTTTAAACTTGAATCAATCTATATTTCACAAATTTTCTAATTTATCGCTGTTTGTCAATAGATGGCTCCAGAAGTAATTTCTGGTCGATTTTGACATATTCAAAACATTATGATCCAAGTTTAGAGATATGGTAAACAAACCGTTTTGACACATAACTGATCTTGTTTTGGTGTCATATACTAGTACTTTTGGTTGTGTAAAAATGTTTGATTTTGTGCCAAATAATCGTCTTTTGGCGGAAGTGTTGATTTTCTTTTTTATTTGAAGAAAACAAGGTTTGAAGCGCATCGAGAGCTCCAAAAAACTTACGGAGATGCTGGTCTAAGTGAAACAACGTGCCGTGATTGGTTATTTTCATATTGACGACCGTCCGCGTGAAGAATGACCAAAATCCTTTAAAGACGCTTAATTGAAGGAATTGCTCGATGAGGATCCGTGCCAAGTGCAAGAAGAGCTTGCTTGAGCATTAGGAAATGATGGAAATAATTCAAAAACAAGGATCTTGGGTTCCTTATGAGTTGAATCTAGCGGCAAAAAATGAACTGTTTACTTCATCTCATCGGGACGGGTGATGAAAAATGGATTCAATTCAGCAACTCAAAGAGAAAATTTTCATGGCGCGGTTATGCTTCTACATCGTCGGCTCGGCCGAATACCACCTTGATCTGGGCCACCGTGTGGCGCTCCCATTGTTCCGATTTGAGTTGAGTTTTTTTTTGTTAAGTTGGTACATCTGTTGCGTTAGCGATTTTTTACAATTTTAGAAATGGATTTAGTTTTGCAACAACGAAATTGTATTAAACGGATTTAATGGTGCGCGAACGTTTGAAATATTGGTGGCACGAGCGGTTCAAAAGTGGTCGTGAGTCAATCCAAGATGATGAACGCAGTGGCAGACCATCAACATCGGAAACCGACGACAACATTGATGAAGTAAAAAAAATGTTGGTCAATAACCGCAAATTAACCATCAGAGAGAAATCGGAGTACTTGAACATTGCCTATAGATTCGTCCAAGACATTTTGGGTAATGATTTGGGTTTCCGTCGTGTAACAGCAAAGTTGGTGCCAAGAGACCGTGTTGACGTCGCAAAAGAGATGATATGCGAGGCTGAATCCGATCCTACATTCATCAAAAGGATCAGTTCTGGTGACGAGATGTGGGTTTTTGAGTTCGACATGCAATCCAGACATCAGGCATGTGAATGGCGTTCACTAAATGAGCCGAGACCAAAAAAAACACGTCGTTTTCAGTCAAAAAAGAAGGCAATGCTCACGGTTTTCATGAATTACAACGGTGTAGTGATCATGAATTTTTGCCAGAAGGTCAGACAGTAAACAAAGAGTATTACTTGGGCATTATGAGACGCTTGCGTGAAACAATCCGCTGAAAGAGACCAGAATTGTGTGCAGAAAACTCGTGGATTTTGCACCATGATAACGCACCGTCGTACAGTGCCATCATTATTTGTAATTTTTGGACGAAAAATGCAAAAATAGCATCCAACAGCCACCAAATTTAACTAATTTGGCTCCTTGTGACTTCTTTCTGTTCAATCGAGTTAAAAAACCACAACGGGGAACACGTTTCAGCAACCGACAGGAAGTACGATTAATGGAAAAATCACAGGAAGCACTGATGGACATACCGAAAACCGAATATAAAAAATGCTTCGAGGATTTGATCAAGCGCTGGCATAAGTGTGTTGCAGTCGATGGGGATAACTTTGAAGGGGACAATATAGATTTAAATGATTAAACTTGTATTTTTAATTTTCTGATTAAATAAAATATGCTGTGTATTTGGTGGGACCAGATTGATGTTATTTATTGTGAACTGTTGAAACTCAACGAAATTATCACTGCTTAATGGTATCGAATTCAATAGATATAATTGAGACGAGCACTGCTCAAAAACGGCCATAATATGAGCAGAGGCACGAAGAAGTGATTCTACATCATGACAACGCTCGGTCTCATGTTGTCAAACCCATTAAAACCCACCAAGAAGGATGAAACTCTTCGAAGCTTTATTAGTTAATGGTGACATTCTGGCCATACCGTCAGCGGTGTGCATTCTCGATTATACCGGACTTATTTTGGCTGCTATCTCCTCAGTCCGGACTAAAAAAATTATAGTCCCTCTAAGTTAAGGGCAAAGTTAAAGTGTCACATAACAACGCTTCTTCACATTGAGAATCGTTTGACAGGGCTGCCAAACTTCGACATGGCGTAATACACGACTTTGAAGTCTACGAATAGATGGTGAGTGTTTATCTAAAATATCTGATTAATGGTGATGATGATTTTTCTGGTTTGATACCGCATAGATATAGGCCAACCACACTATTCATGAAGGGTTCCAGAAACTCACATAATACGGCTGAAAAGATCTTATGAGCAATGTTTAGGAGGTTTACTCATCCCTAGTTTTCGCAGTCAAAAGTTTCTTCTTCCTTGTGAAGTCGACAATTCTAGAATATTTTATGCCTCGACATGCTTTGTCCGTCTATATCTTGCCGAGCTGGTGCATGTGCCCAGTACTTCTTTCATATTCTTAGCAACGACTGCGACTTTACCTCAATCTATGTGTCAATATTCATATTTGTACACTTTCATTCTGGCTTTTTATCCCTGATGTCTTTGTTTTATTCTCTAATATTCAAGAATATCCTTCCCTTCTTTTCTTCTTAGAGAGTAAAGCTTACTAGTAGTTTACGTCCTTCGATGCAGCGCAATTTTATACACTTTTGCGTTTATGTCACCATATACTTTAAAGACGAATTCTATGACCTAGTAGATTCTCTGAGGTATGACACTAGAATTGTGCTTGGACATCTTAACGCGAAGATTGGGAGGAAGCCGCCTTTGACCGGTAACCGAAAAACACAGCCTGCATAACACCACGTCTGACAATTGATTCAGGTTTTTACAGCACTTAGTTTCCACATCTCAACGTCCATAAAAGGACTTGGCTATCCTATCCTATCGAAGTCAAGTAAGACTGCCAAACGACGCTCTTTATAGTGCCCTCAGAAGATTTTCCTTCAGCGGAAAAAAAAATGGAGAAATTTTGCAGGATTTTTTCAAACTTGATCTGAAATTTTTTCTAAATTGGCCCAAGAATTATTATCGTGGGATGCAGAACGATGTGCCAATAGATCCATATAAATACCCAGAGACAATTCCAGCTTTTTAAACTTCTTAATTAACGATGAATGGGATCCTCGTAGGTGCCATGTTTGATGTAGATTAAAGGCCGATAGAATCTGTACTTTTTAGAAGATGATGATAAACATCCATAAACCATCACTGGAATTGTGTACCAGACTATAATAGAGAGTTCTTTGTGTCAGGCACTTCTAGACAACCCTAACATATAGTTCAGCCAAGATGACGCCATAACACACATCGCAGAAGCGATGAAGATTCTCCGGTGACCGCCTAAGTTCGAAAGATTTCCATTTCGCTTGGTCACATCTGACGGCGCCCGATTGTTTTTTGTGGGTCTACTTACAGAAACAGCTTTTCACGTACAAACCTGAAACAATTCTGGAGCTTATATAGTACAAATGAAATCTTGCTTGCCATAATGACAATCCGAACGAAAATTCAACTCTACATACATACGTCGATACCCAGATCACTTGGATTGCGGTACCAAAACAACAACTAGGCGCTAATTGAGTTGAACACGTGCCAAACTGCCACATCCACCTACCTGTGTTACTTCCTGTGTATGCAAGCGCCTTGAGGGTGTTCTAACCCCTGTGTAATACCGTGGAGATAGTCTGGCGCTTTTCAATGACGGTCATGTGTGTCTTGTTGATTTATATTTTCTCTTCTCTATTTTCATACGACTACCTAAGGCCAGCAATCTAGGCCGTCATGCTAATGAAAATCACTTCCAGGCATCACCAAAATTGGATATGAAGTACCCAAACCAATTTATTCAGCGACAATGCAGACTCTCGTCACTAAGTAGGTACTCGCACATGGCACAAAGTGCGCTGCTAACACATATAGCGTGGGCAGAATTTTTAATTTTTATTTTCATTCAACGAATACGGGTATTGTTGCACAGTAGCTTCGGATTGAAGTTGGCAAATTGCACGCACTACACGCGTAAGGAAATTTATCTGTTCGACTGTCAGACGTTGGATGGACAGTTTGTCCGATTTCGGGAGAAATTATTGCCCCATGTGGACGCGACTCATAATAATGACAACAGCATTAGTATGTACGAGTATCATGACATAACAGTCATGCGGTTGGCTGGGCCCTAAATCGAGAGTGGAGCTTAAGTTTATTTGGCCAGCGAATGTTTTATGGCTCCATGGAGGTGTTAGTTAATACTGTTGCCGCTGGTGCCGAAGCGGCTACTTGCAGCTTTGCAATTTGATGGAAGTGATAGTTTGGGTATGATGTAAGGGTCAAGCTGTACGTTTTTTTTTTTCCTGTTTTTTTGTCAAAGACTATTTAACGATTAGTGCTGTAATAGTAATTACTTCTCCTTATTAAGGTTCATATGATTCTGAAATTAATTACCGCATGCAAAGACTGAGCTTGCCATGTGGTGGAATAATTATGCTTTCGCGTAAGAGCTTGGAGTTAAAATTTTTTCAAGCCGGAAGACGTGCTTCTGATTGTAAATTTTGTAAAAGTAGCAACAAATTTGATAATCGACTGCAACATTCCCAAGATATAAGATCGGCAAAGCAGTTAATGAGTACTGTCCATACGTACGTACACTTCTTAAGCTAAACTGAAAGACTACCATCATCTCCTATCAGATGATCATTTCACTGATTTTCAAATGGAGTGAGTTTGTTTTTCTGTGCAATTAACTTTGTCGAAATAGTTGGAAAGGCAAGACTTCCGGCAGCGACTTTAGTTAAGGTAGGTTACATTAGATAGAATTCGTTAAACTGCTCTTAACCAATTGGTCAACAGGAAGTATCTATATGACTCATGAAAAAATAATTATTGAGATTACTCAATCGTTACGCTAGTCCTGTGATTACATTTGTGCGTTTGAACATTGTTATACTTAATAGTTTGGGATCAAGTATGGGTTATAAATTTAAATCTCTCACAGTCATGATAATAGGTTCAGTTACGTTTGCTTAAGAAAACGCTTAAAAGTGACATGGACAAACTAACTGATTTTGGTTCGTATGTGTGTCTGGTCAAATCATGAGCAAAGTAGCTCTCTGGTGCGAGCAATTCTTAATTGCTTTCGTCCCCGAAGCTAAGTTTCACGCATATGGTCTTTGAATTCAGGGTGAGACAAGCTAATGAATAACTGAGAATTCAGCCTGAAAGATACCATTGAGGAGGTAGATTGAAGTATTGCTGCGGAAAATTAAAAATTAAAATGGAATTAAGGAGAATGACTTTCTGTTGACTTAATTCATTCCTTCTTGGAATCAAGTGATTATCGTCTGTCAATTTCAGGAGGTTGAAAATGGTTTGATTGCAGCTTCAGTAAACTTGCATAGTTAACTTTTAGTCTTTCTATTCCAGTGGCAACTTAGATGCCAGAAATGTAATGGGTAAAATGAATCTAATCTTGGAGGGCACCGGACGCCTTTACCATAACTAAGGTTTGGTCTAATAACCGCGGTGTATACCGGCAATATAGAGAAAACCAGAGCTTTCCTGAGCTTTCTACAACATTATTTGTCCAACTTGGCTAACTGTCTGAAATGCATAGATACTTGGCGCAATTCGGTAAACTTAGAGAAAACAACAATCCACTGACTTAACTGACCCTTACTCTAAGTTATTGATATCAACTGTGAACACTGACATAATCTTGCCAATGTCTCTAGGGACTAAGTTCGCTTTGATGAGTCTCACTACACTCACTACTAATCTGGTAATAAAGACTTTACTTCAGAGAAGTTCTTTGTCTGCAGAAGGAAGGGTTGCCGATTAAAAACACCGACAAGTTAGTTAAGAAATGCTCCCAATAACTAAGCCCACTGTAAACGGCTGAACTATTTTCGAAACAAGGCCTTCATCAAGGTTGATCCTCGGATCTGTTTGGATGATACCTTGATTATGTTCAGGAAAATAGAGCAGATAACCATCAAAAGATAGAAGGAGGAATAACTACCTCATACCTCTAATAAGTCACAACTTTATAGGTAACTTCCGAACCATTGTGAGGGAGTTGAATGTTGAACAGCTACAATCACACGAGGCCACCAATGCCTCGAACGTACAAGAGCAGTGACATCACCGTCAAAGAGCAATCAGAGCAACTACATCTAATGGATTTCATTTCGCTTCACAAAGATACCTTCGGTTTAATGACGAATGACGACAGGTAAATCTAAAAAAACCAGCGGATGTACAGAGTGGCCCTATAGAAAAGAGGGGGGACTGGCGAGCTCTATGAACAGTAAAAAGGAAAGAACACAAGTACCTCAGAGGAAAAAAACCAAAATCACGTGAAGCATTCGACCGAGCACTTAGGGAGGTGCTACCAAAAGAATGATGTTCGAAAGGCCTACCAAAACAAAAAAGGAACATGCCTAAGCTGTTAGTCTCGAACAGAAATCTTCAAACATGGTGTAGGAAATCTCATAGAAAAACGACAGTAGGTGCTGAGAATCTGGTAAGATTATTTCTACATTATCTTACCATCATCTTCATCACCTGCTCCTCTAAATATTGTAGTTCGACAGCTTTGTTAGACTTTGGACGAGTGGATGAAAATGCTATCAGGCGCTTCAAGATTTTCGGTCTAGTTTGGATCAGTGGAGGATGAAATAGATGTATCTACAGCCAACTGTAGGGGATGTTCATCGATACCGACTTCATCAGAAAAGTTGAGATAATTCGGTTTAGATGGCTATGTCACATTGAGCGGATGGAAACCAGCACCGGAAATATTTCAACTCCAACCCAGTGAAACAAAGCAGTAGATGACGACCGCATCTAAGGTGACATCCACAAGTACAAAGGGACCTCAGCCAACTTCGTGTTCAGCTGTCGCATAGGATACAATTGTCCTAATCATTGCCGTAAAGTTTCAAAGTTTTGTGATGATTAACATTAAGCCCATTTCTAGTGCTCCAATGACCAATTACGTTTATATTTGTCTGCACTTTAGCTCAAACAGTCACTTAGTGAGCTGTGAGCCGATAGACAGTCCAGTTATATCATCATCATATGCCTAAACGTGGTCATAAGACTACTGAGATCGTTAGGTAATGTGACTTGATCTCAATATACTCCTTCTTATGGGGTCCGTCTTGGTAGGCATGTTACAACTTGGAAAGAATTATGTGCCAGTGCGAAGCTAACAGCAAAAATTCTTCAGGGTTTAAAGGAAAAAACACATATTTGATGGCAGCATTCGTATCCATCATCATCAGCTACGTTATAGTGTGCTACCTAGCTCAGTTGCAGCTTCGGTGATAATAGTTGGTATTGAGCTTGTTCTAATCAGCTTATCTGGGACGTGAGTCTCAGAGAATCTCTACTAAGTAAAGGTTTTATCAGATCTTCAGAGTTCTCGCATTCGTTAGTGACTATCACGTTATATTCGCTACTGGCCCGTACATAACAGGTCCTACGGAAATAACTTTATTCAATAAGCACGGCTACTGCCTTTAATAGTGGCAGAAGTATCGCGGTATATGGTAATGGACGGAAAACGGAAAAACGACATTGCTATTTTCCATTCGTTTTGTGGCTTATGCCTGCAGCAATTAATCCGCGAGCAATACGATGTATGTTCAAAAAGTAAGGTAACTTTACTTTTTTTTTTAAATATTTATTTATTCATCAATATTAATATTGTACCCTTCGAGGTAATCCTCCTCAGATAAAATACACTTGTGCCAACACTTTTTCCAATACTCGAAGTACTCCTTATCAGCAATTTTTGATATAACCTTGAGCTCTTCAAACAATGACGTTTTTATTTCCTCAATCATTGCAAATTCCAGTCCTTTCATAGGTCTCTTCAGTTTTGGGAACAGGTATAGGAATAGAGAACAGTTATGACCCTTTTAAGCAAGTCAGGATCATCATTGATCGAAGCTCATGCAACAGCTCTTCAAAAAAAATTAAAAAGCTTCGAAACAAACTTCGCTGACACAAGTCTCATGCTCAAAATATTCCAAAAAAAACTGTATGAGATGAGCCGACCGATATTCCAACATCCTTTGCAATTTCACTTATGCTAATTCGACGATTTTCCAAAACAATTTTCTTCACAGCTTCGACTTTCGTTAATGTGCTGGAGGGTCTAGAGTGGGGTTCATCATTGGCATCTTGGAAGAGCTTGTACCACTTGTAAACATTTTTTTGTTGCCTAAAGCAGATTCACCTTATGCTACTGTCAACATTTCAAGTTTTTTAGAGCACTTGATTCCATTTTTTGAAATAAAATTTGTTCACCCAGAACACCAAAACACGTCTTACCTTTCTGTCTGTCAAAAACAAACTAAGCATGCTATTAACTGAAACTATGAGCATATGTTCGGGATATATGTTACAATCAAATGTATGTTGACCGCGAAATTTTAAAAGTCACTTGACCTTTTGAACACATCCACCAAGGTTGTAGTTTTGGTGGTTTGAAGATTGCTAATGTGAACAAATCTGCCCCCGAAAACAACCCAGGTGATGAAAGCCATCATCACGCTAAGAAACCTGCTAAAACCAATATACAACCAGCAAATATTGCGGTTCTGGTGGAAGGTGGAAAGACTAGCAATGACTACGGCTTTAAGAACGCTGAATTTTAACACTGCGTTGACCAACAATGAGACCTACCAAAGGCAGAGAAGACATCAATTTGGAAAATTTAACTCTTAGAGCGAAGTGCTCCACGCCAAAAATTCCTGAACGGCTTGAGAAGTGAGAGTTCTTATGTTATAAGATTACCAAAGATGATACGTGCCATCGTCTAGATTCTAAGGTAGTTTAGGGAAACGTTATGCATCTGCATACCCAGAAACTCTTAACTTTACACTGAAAGGTAGAAAATCGATTCTCGCAAGAAAAAAAAGAATCTTAAAAGCAACGATGGTTCTTCCGCATTCTAGGATGTATAAGACAAGATTCTACTTTCCCAGTATCAATCTAGTACTCAGATTAACAATGAATATTCCAAGCAGATTCTACTGAAAACCTTCCACACCGTGAGTGTTATTTTGGAAAGGCCAAATTCAATCTCATCAATTTAAATTGGTCAATTTTGCAACTAAGCTACGTTTATTGCTTGTGAAAGCATCCGAGGGAGTCAATAAGTAACCCTGTTGTATATTTATTGTTCGCTAAAATATTCTATCTCTAGGAACACGAAAACTATGCACTTTGTAAAATTTTGCTCAAATGTTACTCAAACTGTACAAGTTCGTTATTTTTCTTCATCCTCGTGTAACAATTTAAGATTTTTTCTTAAAAACTGCGCAACGCTTCCATAATTAATATCTAGTCCAGTTGAAGAGTTTTTAATTTTGGAGTACCTGGATACTTACTGCTGGTGTGCAAATGATAGTTTCTTTAAGATTTATAACTGAGGGTACGGGAACGAACACGGTTTTTGAAAAATGCAAACAAAAAAAAATAAAGCGAAATCAAGCCCAAACAAATTTGCAAACCAAATTTGTTCTCACAAAGATTGCTACAACACCTGTAATCCACTACACAGTCATGGTTATCCTCTAAGTAGACGACTCATTTCCAACATCTGTCCAAATTCACAAAATCCGCTTCAAACCAACCCCTTTTTCACCCACTATCATCTAGTGTTGGCTCAGGAAAAATTACCGTAAGAAGATCAGTCTAGAGCACGACCAACATGTAAGTCCTGTGAGAGTCCGAATGCTCGTATCCGCAATGTTTGTCCATGCCATCCTCACAGATTATGTCAACGATAACTTTCACATACACATGCTCGAGCACAAGAACAGGGCAGATTTTTAGTTATATCGTCAGGTCCCCTTTCCTCGTCCTGGTTGCCAGTAAGATGGCTAGTGTTAGAGAACAAAACATGCATCTACTGCTACATAGTATTCCGATGGAATGGTTGGGTACGTTGCTATGGACATGTTCAGTTGGAATTTACAATTTTGGCTTCTGTCCAGAATTGAAACGACGATGACTACGAGTATAACGCGATATAAGCTCCGCTCCTTTTCTGCCATTTACTGTGTTCTGCACGAAGAGCAACTACAGCTGAATCTGTGGCTGATAATCCTTTGGCGTGTATTCATGAAACGAAGTTTGTGCTTATTTTCAGAATAGAGATGACCATGTTGATGATGCAGATATACGAGGAGCAACGATACGAAAAGAATAAAGAAGTACGGATAAAAGAAAACTATTTACGTAGCCATGTACAATTTGGCAAAGTTACATGCACAGTATACTAAAGGACGCAAGCCTTCTTTGTGTTTTCTTCGAATGGAGTAATGGATAAGATTGTGCAAAGTGCATTTAAAATATAAAACTAGGCGACATGTAGCCTGCAGTCTATAAGTCATTGCTAAGCTTATTTACATTTCATTGACTGACAAGAAAAGATGTTGAATGTTAAATGAGGATCATTCCGGGCAGGAGGCAAAGTGATGAAGTCATGTCTTTTTTGTCGTAGGGTGGTAGGTACTAGCTTAAGTAAACTGTAACTGGGAAGGCTTCTACTACCACGCTTATTACCTCTATTATGATAAAGGTACAAATGTACTTACTGGAAAGGTTGGTACAATTTCAAGTTTAAGAAAATAAATCCGGGAATTCCTTTTTGGTATGTAGATATAGACACACGAATTACATTTGGCCCTTGTTTGTGATATCGCAATTTCGTAACCGCACTTACTTTAGGTCTTCGAAGTGTTTTAAGATTATGAAACAGGAATTTGTTAAAAAATATATTGGAAACTCTTGGAAACAAATTCGGCCGCAGCAATCATAACTAGAACTACGTTGGATGTTTCTAATAGTGAACCAGCGATGATTCTTAGCTGAGTCGGAATGTAAATATAGAGCTGAACAATCGGAACAACCTTAACTCAGAAGGGCAAGTGCCTTCAGATATCTAAAAACTGGTCCTCAGAAGAAGGACGAACAGCGAAGGGCAGATTAAATTAACTATACCGAAGTTTCGGAACTCGGGTCAATAAGAAACTTTCAAGTCTGCGCCAGGGTGTTGAAAAGGAGTTGGTTAGCGGAGGAGATCTATATGGGCCAAAGGCAGAGCTCGCATGTTCAAAGTGGGTTACTGGCATCAGAGTATCAGACGATACGCGACAGAACTTAAAACAAAGGAGCTGGCCCTCCAAACTGAGATTTGTGCGTCGGGGAAACTTCCTTGCCACAAGGAACCCAAAAAAGTTCAGAAAGGACATAATGAATTCGATGTGGATGACCTTACTGGTGACGACCCCATCAAAGAAATAGCCTTAAGATCTGCATTTATAATATTTGAAGCATTAACAGGCCATGCGCAGCCGAACAATAAGCAGAGCCCCTTAACTGCTTTTATCCAGATATCACCATCATTCAAGAAGTTCGATGGAATGGGCCGCGAAAAGGAGGATAAAAAACTGCGATATGGTGTGAATTCACAGAAACAGCGCTTTTTCGGGAATGGATTTGTCATAAGCGGCAGACTTAGGTAAGACGTCTTCTTCGGGATCAAATGTTTTACGACAATCCACAAGAAAGCTAACATTTCTACGGAAGACAAGGTGGACGAAACCAAAAATGGTTTAGTGTTTGCTTACGAACTCCTCAACAAGACAATGCATATATGAGCAATGTCCTAAGTTACGCCAAGATATGAAAAGAAGACATCTTCGGTAGGACATTTGGGAACAATGGCGACGCAACGAAATATCACTTTAGCAATCAAAGGGTTTCCTCATCTCAATATACGCAAATGTGACATGGCTATTTCTGGATCATGAAATGCTTTACCAAATTGATAATTTTTCGATCAGCGTAAGGCGTTCCTTCAGTATCCTGGACGTCCGAACCTTTCAGGGAACCAACATTGGCTCGGATCACAGCCTCTTTGTAGCCAAGGTACGAATGCGGCTTTCCCAAATGCCACAGCAAAAAAACTGATGTGAGAAGACATAACATAAAAAACCGCAATACTTCAGATTCTTGGTCGAATGCGTATCTCGACAATTCTCCAACCATCTCCTAACAATTCTTCAACTGGCGTCAACTATGCCGTCAGCATCAGGTTTCGAGCACCAGTAGCCACGTGCTACAAAAGACACCTCAACTGATATGCTGGATTTCACCAGAGCGCTACCAAGAAATCTTTGGTTTGATAATGTATGCTGGAAAAGTAATACTAAATGACAATGGTATAAAGCAGCGCTTTAAAGAAGGACGAGAGCCCCTCATGAACAAAGACGAGAAGAACATTGGCTTCTCCAGGAGATATTGTACTTCAGGAACAACGCACGGAAGTTCTACCAACAGGTAAAAACAGCATATCAGGGCAACAAGACTCGTGCAAAAACCTTTAGAGATAAAGAAGAAAACTTTGTGGAACAACAACAGTCGGTACTGAGAATATGTAGAAACTTTTTCTGCAGAATGTATAGGGTTTTCCAATAGGGATTTGACAACTTTGAATTTAATTTGTGAAGGCACTCTTTCACTAATCATCAAACTGTCACTGTCAATTTATTCAGTAAACTCAACATTTTCATCATGGTGAAGAACACTAACGAGCTACGTTCTCCGATTGGGTTCTGGAGGAGATGCGCTAAGTTGATGAATTTCTTCGCAAAATCATCTTTAGTGACGAAACTTATTTTTGAGTCAATGGGTTCGTCAATAAGCAAAATATGCGTTATTGGTCGGGTGAAACCCCACATGTGCTTCATGAATCACCATTTCATTCACAAAAAATAACTCTTTGGTGCGGTTTGCATCCCGCCGCGTAATTGGGCCATATTTTTTCGTCGACGATAACGATCGTCACATTACTGTGAATGGTCAGCGTTATCGCGCCATGATCACCTATTATTTTTGTCCCGAATTGGAAGATATGGACTTGGGCGAAAATTGGGTGGCCATATGAACGAAGTCGAGTTCCATTCATTCCATTTGCCTTTTATTTAAAAAAAAAGTTGGCAAGTCGTTATTAAAAAACCTTATATAACGGTGACAAAGAGCAAGACCCCACCATTAGGCAGAACTGACCGTTCAAGTTAAACATGATAGCCAAAACTTCCGTTCGCTTGACCAAAACGAATTGAGCAAAGAAATATCCAAACTTCATTCCAACAAAGCTGATAGGCCTGATATCTTACCGGTTGAGGTATTCAAAACTACTGGAAATGTCTTTGTGGAGGCCATACAACAACTCATTTCTCAGATCTGGTCAGAAGAGTGTGATCCTAATGAATGGAATCTCAGCATCGTTTTCCCGATTCACGAAAAAAATACCATCTCAACTGCGCCAACTATAGAGGTGTAAGTCCCCTCAACATCGCACACAATATCTTATCTGCCATATCGTGTGACCATCTGCAGCCCTTCGCTAACAATCTGATCGATTTCACGCCAGGAAAGTGCACACAGAGCTATGTCTAGTTTTCGCACTCCTGCCAAACTCATCCGTCTGTGCAGATTGACATTCTCTGCTCCGTCAAAGTCACAAGCGAATTCTAGAGGCACAATTTTCAAAAGGCTGTGCAATAATTAGCGTACGCCGATAATATGGACATACGTATTTGGGAGAACTCAGCGGGCTGAAAGCGGTGCGTTCACTAGTATTAAAACGAAAGCTGCCAAAATGGGTTGAGCAGTAAATTAAGGCAAAAATAATGTTACTGTTAACAAGCATATGGGCCCAGCCCAATTAATAATAATAAGCCCATCAGTGCCGTTTAATATTAAACGTAGTTAGAACAATACTGGTCTTTTCGTAAAGGCTTTCATATTGACCAGTTAAAAGCGGTCCCACATACATAGGTCCTGTTGAGACCAACCGATATTCCTCACTAGGACTTAAAACTCGTTACCATAGGAATCAAAACCCTCGAGACATGAAAGATTAAGGCCCCCTGTTGGGAGCATCGTGATGGTTGTGATTTTAACCTACAGTCACAGGAAGAGTCTCACATGTTTAGTTGAACCGATGTAGAGTTGCCTGTCTACACGACATATCGAGACCTAACTGCCAAATTGTTTTAATAATGTTTGGGCCAATAGCCAATATTCGATGACAATAAATGAAATAATTTTCTCGAGAAATGAAAGCAGGTTTTGTCGTTTTGTGAAAAGATTTTAGTCAAAAACAAAACAACATTTCATTTTTTTCTTTATGAAATAGAATAACACAAAAATCAATAAAATCTGATAGTTTAAACGTTATTTACTACAATAAAAAAACAAAATGCAGAATTATGTTTATGAATGTGAAAGTACTTATAATAAACAAAACAAAAAAAAAATATCCCAAAATTTCAATTATACATTTTGTTGAGGATAAGGTTTCATCATTAAGGCTGAACTTCTTGGCTTGCCTACAGATGCTCTCTACCAGGTCGTTTTCGAAAACGTAGGCACTTTGTGTCGTAGGGCACTAAAGAATTTAGATAGAAGTTATGTCGCCTCTCTAGCATCTTCCTTTTGCCTTCTCGCTATTTGTGAAGTTATTTAAGTCAAGGAGCTCCTCCCAAGAGCAAATTTATTGTTTGTTAAAGTCTTATAATTTTTTTGAATAATGGGCGCACCCTCTTTGTGAGTACCCTTAAAATGTTTTTACACAGCAGGGAAGCAGGAATGTTAGTGAGGAAAAAAAGAGAGGTACTGATGCACATTGGTTAAGGCATTCCATAAGCGAATTGTACGAAATAGTAAAAAATCACGATATTTCAGAGTACGCCGGAAAAAAGCTGAACGGTCGAATTCTACTGGCAATTTTTGATGAAGTTTGTGGTGACAATAGCGATAAAACATGTTATCTAGCGATAACATGGTGTTATCTAGCGAGTGCAAAGAGGTCTTGGGAGTACATAACGAGGTGTGGGCACTGGTCTCCAACTTTGGGTGGATGAACACTACAGGCAAAATCAGAGGGGGTGAAGTATTATTTTTTTTTTTTTTCAATTGCTTGAGGAAACCTAGACACTTCGGCACTTGTGCATATATGTAATAAACAAAAAAATATCTCAAAATTTCAATTATACATCTTTTTCATCAGTTTCAGTTAAAAGATCCCTAATCATCGCATTGGCTTGCAAAGTTAAATATTGCTCATGATATCGTTTGAGAAAAATTTTTTATTACAAAGCTCTTTCAGATCATGACATTTTGCTTGGGATAGTAACGAAATAAACATATCACAGCAGAAAAATGGAATATATCACATTGATGGATTTGAACCTGCATTCATAAATTGAAATGAAAGAAAGAGGTGTTGCAATATTTATTAAAAAGTATATAAAATACGATATAATACCAGTAAACACAATAAACTAACACATCGAAATAAACCATAATAGTAAGAAAACATACATTCACTGACGAATTAAATGAAAATATCAAAGAAGACAAAGAAAACATTGTGTTAGGTGATCCTAATATAAATATACAAGATGAAAATAACTCACTAGTTTTGAAATACATAGAGATGATGGCCTCGAAAGGACTCACAAATGTAATCAAACTACCTTCGCGCGTTGATTTGAAAAGGAGCACTTCAACACTCATTGACCACGTATATGTTACCATCACAAAACTAGATATGTTCTCAGCAGTCATTGAAACGGACCCTTCCGATCACTTCACAACTCTATATGCAACAAAAAGTGTAAGCCAACAAAAAAAACTAATTATCAAACTGGCATCAAACATATTAGCCAACAAAAAATTAATGAGCTAATAGAGCAAACAAACTGACAAAATATACTAGAAGAGAGGGATGTTGAAAAACTCTAATACAAACTCTATAACAATTTCGTAAAAGTAATGAATAATACACCCTGACTGAATCGAACTGCAACCAACTTCAGACTGCTATGACACATGACAGATAATTTTATTATTTACAAATCTTTTAAACGATTTGCGTCTCTGTTGTGTTGAAACATTTTTATCCGCGATGGAATTCAAACGTGATAGTGTGATGGCTTTATATTTGGCTGGTAAACCACAAGTAGCTGTAGTTAGAGCCCTCCAGCACCTCAACGTGAATAAATCATTTGTGTCTCGAGCCATAGCTCGTTACCGTGATACTGGCAGCGTTGCAAAACGCCATGGAGGTGGTCATAGAAAAAAACAGCAACATCGGCAGAAATGGTTCGGAAAGTGCAGGCTCGAATTGAGCGAAATCCGCGTCGAAGTGGAAGAAAAATGGCTCGTGAGCTCAACATATCGTTCGAACGGATGCAACGGCTCCATTGAAGTTCCAAAAAGCACACGATCTTACACCGCAACATAAAAACCTTAGGGTCGTGGTGAGTTGCCAATTTTTTTTTTTCCGATGAGTCGCCATTTGTTATCGAGCAATATGTCAACAAACAAAATAACCAAGTTTACTTCCCAGAGAGGTCCTTCGAAAATTTACACCTTCGGACGGCCACCAGAAAGCAGGCCGATGGTCGCTCTCCGCTCGTATTTTTGGACCGTGGCGTCAAAATTAATGCGATCATATACCGTGAAACTGTCTTAGAGGCAGTATTGAAGCCTTGGGCAAACAATCATTTCAGTCGGACAGCGTGGACATTTCAACAAGACTCGGCACCGGCACTCGGCACAAAGCGCGCGTCAACCAAGATTGGTTAAAAAACAATGTTCCACACTTCATTTCTTCGACACAATGGATTGCAAATCCTTTGGATTTTTCTGTCTGGGATATTTTGAAGACGAAGGTTGGCATTAACAAATACCAAAGTTTGGACCACCTCAAACAAGCACTTCGCTGATAATGGGCCAAAATACCGCAGAGCCACTTGCGTGCAGCGTGCGATGCTTTCTTCGGCCATCTCATGGCCATTATTTGTGCCAAAGGTGGACATATTGAAAACTACTGATACAATTTGAAAATTGATATATTTTCCAACATTTTTTGCTTTGGCACAATAAAATTCATCAAAAAATAAAGAATTTATATCATTTTAAATAGTTGCAATTCGAGTCAGTCACCCGAAAGCAAAAGCCATGGATTACGAAAGAAATAATTTCAATGCGCAAAAAGAGAGATGAACTCTATAGAAGATGGAAAAACAGCCCAATAAGTCAAAGCTATGAAATCCAGTATAAGAACTTCCGAAATATTGTTAATAAAAACAATTCGTAATCGCTAAAAATGACCCAAGAAACACATGGAATATCGTTAATGAACTTTTAGGAAGGTAAAAATGTTCTATAGATGATACTATTACAAACAATTTCGCGGGTAACGACGAAGACTTGAATGAAACGGCCAAGAAATTTGCGGCGCAATTCTCAAACCAGGCTACAAAGAGTATGCAGGTGTATAATGTAAGAACATAAAACCATGAAAACTGGAAACTACAGCAAAGTACGATGGTGGTCCCAGAAGTACCCGGCCTGACCAAGGCAAGGCGGTAGTTGTTTGAAAATATCACATATATCATATATATATATATGTGTTTCAAGTTTGAAAGCGCCACGTTGTTGTGTATTTCTTTGGCAGCCATCAATAGTGAACATGGTCAGTGAATTTGTGAAAATGGAGAAAATTTGTCACCGTTATGTGATACAATACTTTTATTTGAAAGGCCTCAGCCCAACCAATATAAAAACTGAACTGGATTCCAATCTTGGTGAGTCTGCTCCTTCGTTTACAGTAGTAAAATTTTGGGTTGCTGAGTTTCAACGAGGCCATACGAGCTGCCAAGACGAGCATCGCAGTGGTCGACCAAATGAGGTGACGACCCCAGAAATGGTAAAGAAAATCCACAAAGCGGTACTGGATGACTGCCAACTGAAAGTGCGCGAGCTAGCAGACATTGTAGGCAGTTCAGAAAATGCGGTACATCGCATATTATTTGAAAATTTGGACATGAGAAAGCTTTGTGCAAGATGGGTGCCGCGTTTGCTCAAACTCGAGCAAAAACAGTGTCGTAAAGATGTTTCAATTGAGTGTTTAGCGAAGTTTCTCAGCAACAAAGCAGAATTTTTGCGCCGTTTTATAACAATGGATGAAACATGGGTCCATCACTTTACACCTGAGACAAAAGAACAATCAAAACAATGAATTCAAAAGGGAGAACCGGCTCCAGAGAAGGCGAAGACCGTTTCATCTGCAGGCAAGCTCATGGCGTCGATTTTTTATGATGCGCGTGGGATAATTTTCATTGAATATCTTGAAAGAGGAAAAACTATCAACGGCCAGTATTATGCGAACTTTTTGCAACGTTTGAGTTTGAAATCAAGCAAAAACGGCCGCATTTTGCTAGGGCGAAAGTGTTGTTTCATCAAATCCATTACAAATCCGTTATTGCAATGGTCAAAATTAATGAATTAAAGTATGAATTGCTATCTCATGCACCCTATTCGCCAGATTTAGCCTCCTCGGATTATTTTCTATTCCCAAACTTGAAAAAATGGTTCAGTGGTCAAAGATTTTCCAACGATGAAGAAGTGATGTCGGCAATTAATGGCTATTTTGAGGAGCAAGGCAAAGGGTATCGAACTATTTGAACATCGCTGGTAAAAATGTTCAGGAAAAGTGAAAGGTGATTATGTTAAAAAATAAATAAATTTTTTTCCAAAATATTTATGTTTTCTTTGTTGGGTCGGGTACTTGTGGGACCGCCGTCGTATTTACGTAGAGAAAGCAACCGAAGCGGAAATTTATAAAATGATGTTTCAATTGAACTGCAATAAATGTCCTGGAGCCGATAATATTAGACCGATTGATTTAAAAATAAATGCAGTGTATCTAGCTCCTGTTATAAAGACAATCGTTAACCAAAGTATAAATCAATGCATTGTTCCAAGGCTGATGAAAACATCGATTATTCGACCAATATACAAGGAAGGAACCAAAAATAACACTGAAAACTATAGGCCAATTGCAATTTTGTCAGTTGTTGAAAAGTGTATGGAGGAGGTAGTTATTAATCGACTTAACTTTTTTATAACCAAGCACCAAATACTACATCCAAACCAATACGGTTTTCAGAAAAATAAAAGTACTGGAATGTTACTAGGCGAGTTTAACAATACTGTTAATGTCGGCCTGAACAGAAATCCCCATGTTCTCGTGCTATTTATCGATTTCAGTAAAACGTTCGATACACTAACGCATGAAAAGCTAATCGAAAGCCTCAGTAAAATAGGTTTGAGAGGAATAATGTCAAACTGGCTTAAGAGCTATTTGAAAGATAGAACCATAAAAGTTAAGGTCTCAGACAAAATGAGCAAGGAAAAACCAAGTAGATACGGTGTACCACAAGGCTCCAACTGAGCCCGTCATTATTTATCCTCCATACGCTGATGACATAGGCATTGTGGTAAAACACAAATGTTTAAACTCTGCGGTGGAAATATTGCAAGAATTTAACACCGTCTCTAAATGGTGTCATGATAAAGACCTTCTAATACAAAAAATGCGACCAAGACATAAGTAATACACATACGCACCCCCTATAAGCGAGAAGATATTGTTCAAATATATCACCGAAATGGACACTGCTCATTGTCATTTAACAATTAAGATATTGAAGAAGTTAAAAGCATGAAATACCTCGAGATAATTTTAGATAAACACCTAACATGAGTGCGCTCTTTGCGATGGTATACCTTAAAAGATATTCCTATTTTGAAATTTACTACTCGCTACCAGACACAAGAATCAGATATGGGATTCTGGCTTGGGGAAACGCGGCGAAAACCCATATTGATAAGATATTGAATCTTTAACATCGCCTTTTTTAAAGTTCTTAGACCTGCTTACACATGTTTTAAAGTTTTAGATGCCAACGCAATATTTCAGATGACAACACTCATACACTATATGGATGATCAGAGATTTCTGCAACCTATACGTCATACGCAAAACACCAGAAGACGAGCCCAAGGAATGCTAGAAGTACCAGTAACATTCAACATCTATAGCAAACGAGAACTACACTATGCTATTCCAATACTTATGAACAAACTTCCTCAATCTTTGAAATACATTCCTAACCTTAGAAAACGAAAAAAAAAAATTAAAAAAAATTATTTATTTCGACGTACTTTGTAAAGTAGAATAGTCACCAATAATGAATTTAGTTACTAGGTGGAGTGAAAAGTAACCTCCTTGACCGCCAGAATGCGCTGCTACTGCAAAAAACTTTTCAACGGTGGCATATGAGCGGTATGCCCATACTTGTGCTCCATACAAATGTTGTTCCAATTATTTGTTGTGTTTTGCGCTTTGGGTAACAAACTTTACTAGGTGGAGGGACCTGACCTGACCGCCAGAATGCGCTGCTATATATCATATTTAGGCAGACATTCCAAATTTCAATACGATACTGTCTTTAGTTTTGTTTTGACAGCTGATTGTTGTTGACGGTGTTTGGCATCATGTTGAGTATGGACAAAAACGATTTTCGTTCTCTCATAAAACATTATTTTTTGAGAGGCAAAACGGAGAAGGAAACAAAAAAAAAGTTGGATAAATATTATGGGGCTAATGCTCCGTCAGATTACACCGTCAAATATTGGTTTCGAGAGTTGCATGGTGGCCGCAACTTCACTACCGATCAAGTCCGCAGCGGCAGGCCCTCCGATGCGGTTACAGAGGACAATGTCAAAAAAAATACATAAAATAGTGTTGGCTGACCGGAAAGTGAAGGTTCGCGACATAGCAGATACCACAAAGATTAGTACTGAGCGCACACGCCATATTTTGGGCAATATTCTGCTTATAGAAAAGTTGTCCTGCCGCTGGGTGCCGCGCATACTCCCTCCTGACCAAAAACACGAACGCAAGAGCACATCGAAAGAGTATTTGGACTTGCTGATGCGGAATCGAGCGGACTTTTGGCGTCGATTGGTAACTGTTAAACACCAGATAACAGAATGAGTGCTCCGAAGGGGCCAAGGGAGGTTCGATGGGTCTGAAAGGTTATGGCGTCGGTTTTCTGGGATTGTCATAGCATACTCTTCGTGGACTACCTCGAAAAAAGAAAAACCATCAACAGCGAGTATTACTGTGCATTATTGAAGCGATTGAAGGCCGAAGTTACTGCAAAACGGCCTCACACGAAGCAAAAAAATATTTGGTTTTTGCAAGACAATGTACCGGCGCACAAGAGCATCGCAACCACGGCTTAAATCAATGACTTACGGCTGCAATTGCTGTCGCCTCCACCGTATTCTCCCAATTTGGCTCCCTCAGACTATTATCTCTTCCCAAACCTCAAAAGATAGCTCATCAATAAAAAATTCAGCTCACACGAGGAAATCATCGATGCCACGGAGGAGTATTTTGCAGACCTTCCGGAAAATTAATTTTCGGACGGGATCAAGAAGTTGGAAAATCACTGTAATAAGTGTATCAAACTAAAAAACTTCATTCCCAAAAAGGTTACTTTTCACCCCACCTAGTAATTGTATATCTACATGAAGTAATAATGCTATTCTTTTATATAATTAAACTGAGATATTATTTTAAATCACCTCAAAACCAACTAATGATACCAATGCTAACAACCACCTGCAGATAAGCACTTTGCTTTGCGGGTAAATTGATGTAAATTTAAAATGTTATTAAAAAAAAAATTGCTGAGCGTCTCAAAATCGTCTGAAAATCCATGTTTTAACGAGACTACTGAGCTGTTTTTTTTCGAAAGCCTCAGCTCTAAGGGTATTATATTTTATTTTAATTTTAGTTGGTAATAGTGCTATTGATATTTGTTTCCAATCCTGAAAGTCTTCATGTTTCACCACTATGCACTCGTAGGATCTAGGATTGGTTCTTGAATTAGAAATCAAAGTAGGCCACTCCGAAGGCGCCCATATGGTTTTATTTCATATAAACGACTCAATTGTGCTGTGGATAGAATCCACGGGCATCATTGTATGTCCGGGTAGCAAAAATTTAATCTTTAAGTTTCTTGTTTACATTTCACGAAATACAATAACATACATAACAAAGCTTCATTGCGATTTTGGCCAGCGCAATTATCACAGCAGAGGTGAATAAACTTTTGAGTCTTTCGCTGATCTACTAAATAATACTGCAAATATCATTGCATCCCCTTTTCCCGTCACTTTCTCAACACAAAAAGCAATAACCATTTCTACGCTTTCATTGTAATATGCTTATTTTTTAGAATAATAAACAGTTACGCTTTTACCGTGTGGAGTGTTTAAAACTTTTTTGCAAATCGTCTACCTTACATTTTGCTTGATCAGCCAAAAACATTTCTTTTGATCTGTCTTCGTCTTTTATGTGGTTTTTTTTTTAATCATCTGTTTGCTCTAGAACACTTCGCACTTCTTTCTCAGCATATTTAAATTTTTCACATTTTTCGCATGTGCATTTATCTTTTTAGGGTAGATGGAAGCCCAAATGAAAATCTTTGTTGAATATTGTACGAAACACTCGTAATGATTATATGAATGCTTCCATATTTTTTTCTTTAAGATTTTGAACATAAAATTTATATAACGTACTAACATTGGAAAATTCATGAGGAAGGTACAATTTATTGCTTTTGTTGCGGCAATAATGCGAAGGCACTGCGGGAAGCTGTTCAATAAAACACTTAAAGTCTGCAACTTTATTTTCAACAGACTTGTTATGAGGCACTCTCTTATTTTTTATTAGTTTGATTTAAGTTAAATTCATCATCATTAAATTTTTTACGGTATAACGCAGAGTTATTTGGGAAAAATTAAGCATTTTTAGTAAAAATTGTTGGAAATATTTAATTAGTTTTTCTTTATAATTAACAAAATAGTCCTATGAAACATTTCTTGTGTTGCTTGTCGACTTTCTTCTACGAACACGTTTGGGTTTTACGCATGTAAGTAACCAGGTTTCTGCCTTTCAGAATAACCCATTCCCCAATAATGTTTAAAAAATTTATTTGCACAATCATTCTCACACCTTTTGTTTACACAAGGATAAGGCTTAACACACTTTCCCTAGGCTAATCGCATTTTGTTCAAAAAATTCAAACAAACTTTCGTTTTTTGTAGCCACGTTTCCCAACAGAGGTTTCTTCTTCAATCTGCATACCAGATTCGTTACTTATATTACTATCACTGTAGGGTACAAGCTTATTTTGAGCTAGTAAGCTTTATGCAGGAATATTTGTAGGTCCTATCTCTGACAATTAAGTTAAGGCTAAACGAACAAATACGACTTTATAGAATTTATTTTTTAAAACTTTAAGAATGGCAAATGGAATTGTCTCCTTTGTAACTGCTTTATGTTTACAATAATTAATGTTAACTGTTGAATGGTATGAAAAACACTATGTACAAAATAAATACATCTCATTAAGAACAATGCAATGCTTTTAATTGCACTCTTTTGTAGAATCCCAACAAAATGTCGCTTACGATAATTTGGCGACATCATTGTCGGTAGATATAACTATGAGATGATAAAATATTTTTCTTATCTCGACCCTATCCTGCTATCAATTCTACCAATTACACCTCCAAAGAAATGAAACGAAGACTAACTATTGTCAATCGCTGTTTCTTTGAGCTAAAAAGGCAACTTAGTAGACTCTATATAAGACCTCGGTCATCTGAGTTCTACTTTATGTCTCTGATGCATGGACTCTATCAAAAGTGGAGGTATATAAAGGGTTTTCTAATAACGACTTGATAACTTTTTTTTAAATAAAAGGCAAACCATTTGAGATATTTCAAAAACTTTATTATTGGCTTGAAGTACAATCAAAACATTTATGAATGGAACTCGACTTCGTTCATATGCTCACCGCGGGCACGTTTGCATTGGTTGATTCATTGGACCCAACTTTCAACGACTCGGCCACACATTTCAGCCGCGTTCAATGTTGGCTCTGAGCTCTTCCAACGTCGTCGGCGTGTTGGCATAAATCAATGACTTAACGTAGCCCCACAAAAAATAGTCAAGTGGCGTTAAATCGCACGAACGAGGCGGCCAATCGACTGGCCCATGTCTTAAGATAACACGCTCACCATACTTACTCTTCAATAAATCGATTGAAGCGTGTGCTGTGTGGCTTGTGGCACCACCCTGTTGAAACCACATCCAAGTCCATATCTTCCAATTCGGGCCAAATTGGCGATCGTTATCGTCGACGAAAAAATATGGCCCAATAACACCGCCGGCATGCAAACCGCACCAAACAGTTATTTTTTGTAGATGAAGTGGTGATTCATGAAGCACATGTGGGCTTTCACCCGACCAATAACGCATATTTTTCTTAATGACGAACATATTGAGCCAAAAATAAGCTTCGTCACTGAAGATGATATTGCGATGAAATTCATCATCTTGGCGCATATTCTCCAGAACCCAATCGGAGAACGTATGATGAAAATGTTGAATAAATTGACAGTGACAGTTTGATGTTTAGTGAAAGAGTGCGTTAACAAATTAAATTCAAAGTTTTCAAGTCCCTATTGGAAAACCCTATATATCTTCGGTTGTTTCATGAGAAAAATACTAAGTAACATATTAGGTTCCCTGTGTATTGATGAGCTTTTAATGAGACGATTTAGCGATGAACTATATGAGCTTTACGGCGACATTGACTTAGTCAAAAAACCACGAGACTAAGAAATGTATACGGACACCAATACTCTGGTCAACAGAGCCTCGAATCTAACCCGTAGGTAGGAAGATCTTGCCTAAACCGGCGGAAGAAAGCTGAAATAGTAGAGACCGAGCTTACCGCGGAGTCTCATTAATTGAAGTCCAATGTAGCGCCACCTAAGTAAGTAACTAAAGAGTCGTAAGTAAGTAACTAAGTAAGTAAGTAACTAAAGAAAGATTCCGATTATTTAAGATCCTAGTACCCATACTTTCCGGATCATATCTGATACATATACTGCAGGAGGACGGATTCTAGGCATTTACCTTCTCCCACGTTTAATGTGTGCTCTCAGGAGATCAAAGTCTCTTGCCATGCAGGGTCAGGTCGTGTTGCCAGTTTCACCTTATTTATATGATCTTTTCCAATGACGCGTAATTACTACATCACATATCCTCTGCATATCTTATCGTTCGAAGGTTCAGCAAGGTTCTAAGCTCATCTTAACTGTAGCTAGAGATGCAAACAGTTAGCCCCCTCCTCCGGTTTTTCACAATACAGTTCGTTGTAATCAATTTTGCGTATATTTCCGCTCGGAAGATAGACGCAACTACCCTAACAGGGAGTAAAATCTAATGTTATTGTGCTCCAGAAAGACACCAGCGCCGAATCCTTTATCAGTTTTATAGCCACCTGTGAATACATTTCTTTGCTGGTCCAGATTCTGGCCGCAACCAATTTTTGGCACAGGGAAAACCGATCTCGTATTTTGTTTTTTTTTTTCTGCAGCAGGAGCTCTAGTGTTATTACGTCAAATAGCATTGACATGCTATCAAGACCAGAGTCAAACAAAAACCAATTCTTTTTAAACGGAAGATGGCTTTGAGAGTGAATGATATGAATATCAAGGGGAGTTTCACGCGGAACTGTGTGTGCTAGGGAAAGCCTCCATGTAGAAGAGATAGGCCGTTGCTTGTAGTATCGTAAAAGTAGTCATATAATTGGACCTACCATAGTCGTTCAGAGGACTCTTTTCGGTGACCGGCCCCATGTATACTTAGCTTATTTAGGGAATTTGGAGTATTGGATGGTGATGCCTTTACGCACTAGAGATAAGTCAGAATAGAAAGCGTTCTCCTTCTCTTAAAGAAGGAAGCCTCAGTTTTGACCACCATTTCTTGTGCACCATTCGTCGACCATGACTAAGGCTGGCTGACCTTTAAAGCAGAAAGTCACTAGGTACGATCCAACCGATAGTACAGTTACATCATCCGCATATGTGCATAGACGTTTGAACTATTGATTCCATCAACATTCACAATAGCAGTGCAGATTTAACGTCGCCTTGAAATCCCTGTCATCATATATTGGCTACAGTCAGCATCCGCAATCAGCGATTTAGAATTTTTTTTGGGTTCGTTACCGAACTTTCGACTCAGTGTGGGGGCTATCAGATTTGCTGAGTTTTTACAGTTTCAGTAATTTTCCACTTTTGGGGACTGGAATCAGTCTTAATCCAAAATATTCTTAAATGATAGGTTTAGAAATTTTCGGGTGTCTTTACGTAGTTGCTACAAGTCTGCATTTTATCATAGAAAGGGAGATATCCAAGAATTTTGTCTAGCCTCACACCTGGGCTAACTTTGTTTAAAGAGAGTATTGAAGAGAATATCTTTTGTGTCATTCTGAATTTAGGCCGAACTCCTCCTTAAAGCAACTCCTTCTCTTCAACAATGGCGAAACTTCACATCCGCTTCTAAATTCGATTAGCCTATTATCTGAGATGGAAGGTTACAATACGTAGTACATCCCAGGCGGTAATTTCCTTAACATACCTGTGAGACAGTTTTAAGTCGATTCCTTACTGCTTTACTTCCGTAACAAATGGTGAACTAAAGCTAACATTGTTAATAACCAGGTCAGATGGAGGTACAAAGTCTAGAAGATAATTATCTCTCATGTCCAACTTAGATAGTGGGCAGAGTAAATCCTATCGCAGAAGCACAATTGCTGAGATACAAGGATAATCTCAAATCATCCCCAACAAACAGAAAGCCATCGGCCCACCACATTAGATAAAATTTTGCCTCTAACAGCAGTATGCTTGAAGTCGAAGACCCCTGATGTTTTTCAAGCATTTATGGTGATTCATCGTAAGGTTTGATTTTCAATAGGCTTTTTTTGACAGATCACGCATAACATCACAACAGCGTCTCTAAATCGTTCAGCTGTATAACGAACATCAGCGTTCTGTGAGAAATGTTTTTCATACGATTCGAAGAACTTACTTACTCGGCCTACTAAAACCATTATTGCCAATACCATTCGCAAACTTGAGTATCAGTTTACATTAATGGAGGATACTCGACCGGCTAGACCACATCCAGCACGTAGTGAGGAGACTATAGCAACTGTAGCTGAGAGTGTACGCGAAGACCGTGACGAATCGATTCGTCGTGGTTCTCAGCAGCTTGGCTTGGCGTATTTTACGTGAAGATCTCGGCCTTAAAGCGTACAAAATTCAACAAGTTTAAGAATTGAAGCCAGGCGACTTGAATTTGCGTCATATTTTCAGTGAATGGGCTCTGGAAAAACTCAATGAAAATCCGGTGTTTTATCGTGAAATTTTGCTCAGTGATGTAGCCCATTTCTGGCTCAATGGATACTTTAAGAAACAAAATGAAACAAAAATAAGGTAAATCAGAATGTTACCGTCAATGGTAACCGTTATCGCGACATGTTAACGGACTATGTGCTTCTTCAAATTCAAGCATATGATCTCGGTGAGCTCTGGTATCACCAAGACGCCGCTACGGGCCATACTGCGCGTGTAACAATGGACTTGCTGGACTACTATGGATGGACTACTACTACTTGATCAAAAAATAAAAATACAAGTTTATTCATCTAAATCTATATTGTCCCCTTTAAAGTAACCCCATCGACTGCAACACACTTATGCCAGCGCTTGATCCAAAGCTCGAAACATTTTTTATATTCGGTTTTCGGTATGTCCAACGGTTCATCCTGCGATTTTTCCATTGCTTCCTCTCGGCAGTTGAGTCGCGTTTCCCGTAGTAGTTTTTTAACTCGATTGAATAGAAAGAAGTCACAGGTAACTAAATCAGGTGTATTCGGTGGCTGTTGGATGGTATTTGTTCCATTTTTCGTCGAAAAAATACGAATAATGATAGCACTGTGCGACGGTGCATTACCATGGTGCAAAATTTACGAGTTTTCTGCCAACAATTCTGGTCTCTTTCGGCGAATTGCTTCAAGAAAATGTCTCATAACGCCCAAATAATACTCTTTGCTTACTGCCTGGCCATCCGGCAAAAATTCATGATGCACTACACCGTTGTAATCCATGAAAACCGTGAACATTGCCTTATTTTTGACTGAAAACGACGTGTTTTTTTTTTTTTTTTGTGTTCTCGGCTCATTTGGTGAACGCCATTCATTTGCCTGATGTCTGGATTGCATGTCGAACTCAAAAACATACGTCTCGTCACCAGTTATGATCCTTTTGATGAATATGGGATTGGATTCAGCCTCGCAAATCATCACTTTTGCGACGTCAACACGGTCTCTTTTTTGCATGATATTGAGGTCTTTTGGCAACATCTTTGCTGCTACATGACGGAAACCCAAATCATCAACCAAAATATCTTGGACGGATCCATAGGCAGTGTTCAAGTTCACCGCTATCTCTCTGGTGTTTAATTTGCGGTTATTGACCAACATTTCTTTTACTTCATCAATGTTTTCGTCGGTTTTCGATGTCGATGATCTGCCACTGCGTTCATCATCTTCGATTGACTCACTACCACTTTTGAACCGCTCGTGCCACTGGTAAACGACCATTTTTTTTTAGAGAATCATTGCCGAAACACTTTTTCAACATTTCGAACGTTCGCGCACCATAAAATCCGTTTTTTACGCAAAATATAATACAAGTTCGTTGTTGCAAATTTAAATCCGTTTCTAAAATTGCAAAAAATCGCCAACACTAACTGAGATAGATGTACTCCTGGCTACGTAACCTTTGCAAATGTCAAGCTAAGATGCTAAGATTTAGAGGGAAGGTCAACAACAGATGTATTAGCTTAAAAAAGAAATGTTCAAATCGGAACAATGCTAGCGCCACACCGTGACGCCACCGGGAACTTTTTGATCAAGGTGTTAATTTTGGTGGGCACTTAATTTAACGTTTAGCTACGGTAAATTGGCCGGCAGGATCGTGCGATATTACACCTTTGGACTATTTTCTCTGGAGAAATCAGGTCTCAGATCTTCAGGAATAAGCCAGCTACGATTGATGCTTTAGAAGCCAACATTACTCGTGTTATCCGCGTGATACCAGTTGCTTTGCTCGAATAAGTCGCCCAAAATTGGACCTTCCAAATGGACTCGTAGCCATTATTTAAATAATATCACTTTTAAAAAGTAAATGCCATGAGTTGTTTTTTAACAAATAATAAAAATTTTAAGTTCACTTTCAAATTTATTTATTTTATTTTACATTTAAAATCAAACCTTACGATGAATCACCCTTTATTTTGTTGGAGTTTAACTGTGAAATGAAAAAAAAAAGTAAAAACGATAGGAACTCAGCAAAAGAAGTTTCATTTGGCAAAAAAAATCCTTTTCGGGAAATTGTTTTTTCGGAGCAGCAGAAAATCGGAAAATCCGAAAACCTTCCTGTGGTCAGAGATATATGAAGTACTTTTCCAACCTCCAGTGTGCATTCTAATATCGAGAACTTGGCGTGTCGCTCATGTACATATGTTTAGGCAATGGAGTGTAAAAGTAATCCTTTTTGGCAAATTATCTAGAATAATACTTGGAAAGACGATTCTACCTTTCAAAAAAGCCTTTTGTAATCAAATCACCCATAAAGGTCTCCTTGCCATATGATCAATCCCTAATTTATCTATTCAGTTCGTAGCTCAAATTCCTTACCCTCTTTCTATACCACATTTTCATTCCTAATTCCGTTTTCGAGAATTTACACAATAAAGTAGCTTCCCCTGATACAAGAATTGCAATTACACGTGCGTATAAAGGCAATAATCTATTTCAGAAATTCCTTTCAACCCGTTAAGGTTGTATCCTCATATCCACCTGTAAGCGTAAATTTGCAGAATATTCAGTTCAACAGCCAACATCATCATGTAATCATGTCCCCAATAACAAGGCAATTTTAATGGAATCCCAAATCCTAACCAAAACCACAATGCGTCCTCCATACCCATACAAGTACACGTTTTACTTGTACTTCATGTTCCTCAGAATAAACACAAAATTCGAAAACCGAGAGGACGACTAAAATTTGCTCTGACAGACCGCGCCAGTACCGCAATATGTAATGTGAATTAAAGCCGACCCGAAAAACTACACTACACCTACCCCAAACGAGGATCCTTGGCACTGGGCAAAAAAAAAGTCCTTTTAAGTTGTCAAGGGATGGAATCCCCCAAATTTAGGTAATCATTCTCAGTGCCATTTCGCACATGGGGTTATTGTTTGATAGGAAATTTGGGTCAAGTTGGAAGGATTCCATAGACACGAGTACACTCTGGATCTGGGTAAGGATAAATTGGCTGATGTACTCGTATTACATTTACCTGATTTCGAGTTGTTGACGTCTGCCGGTGAATGGTAAATAGATGTTTCCCATTTAATGGCTGAGTTCACTCAGTTTCTCTCATGAGCATTGTCATGGAAACTTATTTGATTTAATTAAACGCCTTTGTCACGTCAAGTAAAATAAAGATATGCGCGTAGGAAGGATAATTTTCTTCTTGTTAGGACATACCACTCAGAGATAGAACTGGTTTACTGCGTTTAGGAAGACCTATACCAAATTTATATTTTATTCAATTCCTATTTACTCGGGTTTTCCTTAAGAAGCCTAAGTTGCTCGTCCGATGCGCAGGCTGCATAAAAGAAAATCTTCTGATTCTAGTCATATCTACGGTATTTGATTATTGAAAACTTTGATAAGATTTTCTACCTTTAAACTCAGAGGTGGGCGACAAGTGTGCCAGAAAAATATATTCTGTGGCAGCTTTTGTATCCATGAATCGGATATCGCAGTACTGTCGAATCTTATGAGCAGAGAATGAACCGTTTCTTTATTTTGGTGACACGAAAACTTCTAAACAAGGCACTTACAGTTCTTACAGACCGAATCAAAAGGATTATGAAAGGCTTTACCGGGTTTCGAAAACCGCCTTCCACAAAGACGTTTGCGAAAAGATCGAAACACTGGATGAATCAGCCCGACTGGACACATTTAGAAGATCTATTTCTGAGGATGCTTTCCACAGCGCAACCTTTGACGGGCATGTGTAACTTGACAAGACAAAGAGGCGAAGGCATATCACGAGTTTTTTGAATAAGGTCAATTGTGGTAAACTGATTGCGGATATTGACAACGGCTTCTTGCAAGGCACCGCCCTGCCTGCACTTAAATGAAACATTTTGGCTTTCCTTAACCCTTTTAATGGTTCTAATACCTCAGCTGTTCAAGCTCTTATGCAGCTGTGCTGCCTGCTGGATCATGTCTAGCGACTCTTTGTTCCAACAGGAGTGATCGACGATTGTTTCACTATGAATGGCCTCTAAGTCAATCTTCTCAAAACTGAAGTTGTTTCCTTAGCAGAAGGAAGTAGCTGACTAGTTATCTATTGTTTAAATGCATCGCCATCCGTTTCCCCAATGAAGATAAATATTTGTGTCATACTGAATAGAAAACATTTTTGGACTCAACACTTCGCGTCGAAAGTGGTAAAGTGATGTTGGCTTTCTGTTAGTTTAAAGGCGCTTTAAGTTTTCTCATGGCTATAAGAAGACAAACACCAGACTCTACAGAACGTTTTGCTTTGGCCACGTTGCTTTCCCATGCTCAACTGGCTCTACTCTAGCCGCACTGATGTATTTCTCTCATCTTAAAATTCGTATTATGAGCTGGTTAAACATGCATTGGAATTGCACCTTGCAATTCCACAGCCTTACTGACATGCCGTCTGATGCAATGACACCAGAATTCCTGTTGCGAAAAAGATACGAAATCGGTTTTCTCTGTGCCGGAGAATGTTTTCGCCAAGAAGGGATTAAAGTCGGGACTTCATAATTGGCTCTAAAGCCATTTAGCCAGCCATAGCCAGGACATCTTTAGATTTCACTGCTCATTAGGAAAAACTTGCGTTTGCCTTCCAAGAGGAGATACACACAATTTGGATTTTAATGATTTATATTGAGAAGAATCGACGGAGGGGGTATAATCTGCATCTGTAGCAATAGCCAAAATGCGCTTAAAGTCTTACGACCTTACGACTTGCAAACTAGTTCGAAAGCCTTCTCTGAATGCAGTCGAAAAGCTGAATTCACTGAGTGTTATTTAAGTCCCAGACCACAACAGGACCATGGGAAATAAAATCGTCGATGAATTTACTTAGTAAGGCACAGAACAGAATTTTTTAGGACCCGAATCTACGTTAGGGATACCTACCGTTAATAATTCGGTTTCATCTGAGCATTACTTCAGATGGCATGACTAAGCAGGTTCTAGGCAGGACCAAACGAATAATTCCCGACATCTCCAAGAGATCAGCGGCTTTTCTACTATTACCCAGAAGAAAAAATTGCAAGCTGGTTGACGGCGTTGTGACTAGGGCACTACATAATTTGGGCATAAATGCCACAACATTCTCAACGCTCTCTGTAAAAGTGATATCGCTTTGTGGGTGTCCGGGCAATGCCCGCATTAGTGTGCTGATATGCGGAGCTGATGTCGTAGATGTTGATACTGCAAGACTGAGAAATTCCCACAGAAGGAGCTCCTTGAACAGAAGCTTGTTTGAGATGTCCACCATAGAGGCATAGACGGAAATTAGGCGTATGTTGGCGAAAAGTCATCAGAAGTGTCATCAGATATTTGTGTAACTGCCTGAGGCTCTCTACTTTTTGTCTAGGCTAAGCAAATCCGCATTAAAATGAGCATCACTAATAAAGATGCGAAAAAAGTTTTCTTTTTTTATGAATCCTACTTACGGATAAAGACCCACGGTTGTGTGAGTCTTGTTCGATGGTTGGTTTGAGCTAACTTGATACTCACTAAAACCCCCCGTCTTGGCGCGTGGCTATCCCGGAACCGCGTTAGCATTACTTCAAGGTATAATCATTATTTGGGTTCTGAAAACCTGCCGACAACAACGAAGAAGCTCGTCTCTAAATCTAAGAGACGCCTACTGTCACCCGATGGGTAGCAGGCTTTCTTATAACAGGGCTTCTATTGTAGTTGGAGATGTGTACAGCCAATGCAGCTTGGCTCCTTATCAACCTTATTTACACGTGAGGAGGCCCGTTCACACCCTGCCCTTTCCTTTTTTTTTCCGCCTACGCCCCCTCAAAAATCAACATAGCGGAAACGACATTTTTCGCCCTTATTATCAATCCCAGATGATCCCTTAACAGTTGTGGTTGCTGATTCCACCAAATCAAAAAACTATATTCGGCGGTATCCTTCACCGCAGACAAATTTCGCATTTGGATGATGCTTTCACTGCCATGGGGTGTAAATATGCGTTGAACTACCTGTGTTCAGACAGAAGCTGGGCAAGATAGTATTTCACCTTACTATGTCTTCGCTCCACCCAGGGGCTCAGCACTGGTATAAATCAGTATCCACCTTCTCACAACTTCATCATGCCATTCATGCTGCCAGCACGCCAATGTTTGATTTCTCGTCTCGCTTTCATGTTCAGATTCCGGGTACAGAAATCTATCTCTTCGCTCTCGAGCCAGTAACACGACAGGCACGATTTTTGTGGTCACCACAACGGCTGCTGAGCAGGCCATGCAATGAGCACACACGATTCAAAGGGATCCGACACTTTGTACCGAGCTAAGTCGCTTACGGAGACCCCATTTCGACAGCGCATCTGCCCACTCGTAGGCGCGGTATAGCAATATAGAGTTGGCAACCGACACTTGTACCTTTCTTTTAGCCTCTCTCGGGCCGCCAACATTGAACATCAGAATAGACAATGCGGCTGCTACCTCGGTAGATTTGTCAGCCGCCCTCGCTATGTGCTCCTCAAAGGTAAGTCGTGAGTCGACCCACATTGCGAAGTAATGGACTCGGGCGGACTGCTGCACCCGCGACGTTCACAAGAAAGTTCACCCCGAACCATCGTTGCTGGTCAGGACAATTATCTTTGTTTTTTTGCTTCCAGCTCAAATCCAATCTATCAACCGCCCACCAACGGCCAACCGACTTCAATCGCTTCCCTGTTTGTCCTTACGTCGTTTCGTACAAGAGTACTAGATTCTGACGCTAAGTAATAGCTTTGGGCTCATGCAACTATTGCCAGCAGATCACATTAACGTTGGGCTAATCAGTATGCATACGAGGAGCGTTCAAAAAGTAAGGTGATTTTTGAAATTTCGCGTGCAAAGTTGGTACACATTTCCCGAACATATGTTGACAGTTTCAAGTTTGTTTTTTACAGATTTTGAAATTTTTTTTATCCACGATGAAATTCAAACATGATAGTGTGATTGCTTTATATTTGGCTGGAAAACCACAAGTAGCTGTCGTTAGAGCCCTCCAGCACCTCAACGTGAATAAATCATTTGTTTCGAACCATAACTCGTTACCGTGACACTGGCAGCGTTGCAAAACTCCATGGAGGTGGTCATAAAAAAACAGCAACATCGGCAGAAATGGTTCGGAAAGTGAAGGCTTGAATTGAGTGAAACCCGCTTCGAAGTGGAAGCAAAATGGCTTGTGAGCTCACGAGGAGTTGCTACGCTTGCACGAAAGTGGTAAGTTGCCGAATTTGGTTTTCTCCGATTAGTCGCCATTTGTTATCGAGCAATATGTCAACAAACAAAATGACAGAGTTTACTTGCCGTGGACCGTGGACATTTCAACAAGACTCGGCACCGTTTTACAAAGCGCGCGTCAACCAAGATTGGTTAAAAAACAATGTTCCACACTTCATTTCTTCGGCACAATGGATTGCAAATTCTCCGGGTGCAAATATGTTGAATTTTTTCTGTCTAGGGTATTTTGAAGGCGAAGGTTGGCACTAAAAAATACCAAAGTTTGGACCACCTCAAACGAGCACTTTGCGGCAGTGCTTGCGTAGAGCAACTTGCGTGCAGCGTGCGATGTACATGTAGATCAGTTGTGCGAAAACATTTCTGTTGAAGTTCTTGGTGTGTTGCAGTTTACTGCAGCTTCTTCACTTTTACACTTTCACCTGAGGATAGGATCGTCAGAGAGTCAGAGTAAACCGAACATGGCAGGGTTGAAAAGTTCAAATGGAAACCTGCAAAGATGAACATCGACAACTAGTAGTAGATTCATATTCGCTACTGAAAATATAGAAAGACTAACATATTTTAGCAGACTATATGAACACTCACCCTGAATGAAAACTACAGAGAAATCTGTCCATCTGACCTAGACGAAGAAAAGTTATCAATATCGAAACTAAAGACAAGTACGGCTTTATCTGTATGATATGGTCGGAAGATAGCATGCCCGATGCATAGAAACTCAGCATGGTTATTCCGATCCACAAAAAAGCCGGACTATAGAGGAATAAGTCTCCTTAATGTCAGAAAAGTCAAATATAAACCCACATGCAGATTTTGGGAAGATCTTGCAGTAAGCGCAAAATCGCTGTTTTTTTTTTTTTTTTGGGAGGGAGTTAAGTAACAGAGCCCTGTCTCGACAGACCTAGCTGGACTCATAACAGATCCTTATTATCCAGCTTCTGCTGCTCTTGCAGGTTTTACAAAGACATCGGTTTCGTATGGCATCTAGCTCCTGCCCAAAGAGTCTTCGAGTCTAGTCCGAGGAACGTTGCAGCTGAGAACGACCTCATATAAGTTGGCCTACGCAAATGGAGGGGTTCCCAACCAATTTGAAATGCGGCATTGGGTGCTGCTTGAAGTACAGATTCACCCCGGACTGTATCCCCAGCTATGTAACGTAAGTATTGGGTATGTAATTTAATTCGTGCGGTTTTTTTTTTTCAAAATTTGAACGTTTATTTAAGAAAAACATGTACAATAGTATTATTCAAAGTATTGCCCATCAGCTATGACTTTTTCCCATCTTTCTGGTAATTTGTGGATCCCATCGCAAAAGAACTGCGCCGGCTTGGCAGCCAAGAATAAAGTAAGCCATTTTTTGATATTCTGCTCTGATGTGAACCGTATTTCAGTGAGGGCGTTCTGCATCGACCGGAACAAATGGTAGTCAGAAGGGGCAAGGTCTGGGCTATAAGGCGGGTGGGGTAAGACTTCCCATCCACTGTTTTCCAAATAGTTCTTAACCGGAATAGCAACGTGGGGCCAAGCGTTGTCATGATGGAAAATTATTGCCTCGTGTCTGGTCGCATATTCCGGGCGTTTTTCGGCTACTGCTCTCTTCAAACGGATTAATTGTGTTCGGTAGCGTTGTCCATTGATGGTTTCATCCGGTTTTAGCAGCTCATAATACAGCACACCCATCTGATCCCACCGAAGACAGAGCATTACCTTCGCGCCATGGAAATTCGGCTTTGCCGTTGATTTAGCTGGTTGGCCGGGTTTCATATATGATTTTTTGCGCTTGGGGTTGTCGTAATGTATCCATTTTTCATCACCAGTAACAATCCGATGCAAAAATGACTTCCTTTTGTGGCGTTCCAGCAGCATTTCGGATATGCAAAACCGCCTTTCGACGTTTCTCTGCTTGAGTTCATGTGGAACCCAATTTCCTTCTTTTGAATATATCCAGCTGCTTTTAAACGTTTTGAAATGGCTGCTTGAGTGACACCCAAAGATTCTGCTAGCTCTTCTTGTGTTTGGCAACAATCTTCATAGAGTAATGCTTCCAGTTCTTCATCTTCAAACTTTTTTGGCTGCTCAGAACATTCATCGTCTTCCAAACCAAAATCACCACTTTTAAATCATGCAAACCATAAATTTCCACCAAAATACAATGACTTTCGGGAGCAGTTTTCAGTAATTAAGAAGAACTCCCCGCAAAAACACTTTTTCAGGCACAAAGTTCGACATATTTGAGTGAAAAAAATTATTGTCGTTTACGCTTCAAATGAATGACATATACTGAAATGACGTACAATGACAGTAGATTTCCAATGCATGTTCCAATGGAATAATAACGATGGAATAATAAAAGTTACGCCATCTCTTAGCAAACCGCACGAATTCAATTTTTCAATTGAACATTAACAAATACAAAAGGAATTGCAGCTGCTGATAAATGTTAATTTTAAAAAATATTATAAAGAAAAAATTCAGCAGAATTTTTTAGGAGGCACCCTGAAAACTCAGGGGGTTTTCAGAGACTAATTAATTTCTTTTAATCTGAAATTAATTTTTTTTAATTTACAATAAAATGCAACAACTCTCTGTCCCATGAAATATTCTTTTAATTCAATTGTATGTGTGAGGATGCATAAAAAATTGTATATTCCAATTCTGCATTTCAATTCAAACCAATACTCGTACAAAGGGTATCACAAAAAAATTCATCCAATTCTACCCAATTCAAAATCATCTTTCATTGTTTGGATAGTTTTTATGAATTTTCCTAAAATAAGCTCAGATACTCGTACAAACCTTTGCTCAACTGTTTCCCAACAAAGTGAACTCTGTTCTTTGTTTGTCGCTTTTAATAAACAATAATGTGCTCGTATCTATGGGGTGTTTCTAGCGAAATATGTACATGAAATTAAACTCGAATCGAGATTCCCTCGCCATAAAATAAAAAAGAAAAAGAAAAAATTAAAAAATGAAAAATGAATGAAAAAAAAAAAAAAAAAACGGTTGCCTCACTTTGTATTCAATTTGAAATGATGGCCTGTAAAATTGTGGTTTAGTCTGCCTCACAAATAGATAAATCATAAAATATGATCCTAAGTCCTTGACAAAAATTTGCAATGTTTTCATTGTTTCACTTCACAACTTAGAGCCTTGTCGTAAATTCTATTTCCGACAAAGATAAAACAGATTTATAGCCCCGTTCGAGTAATATCCTTTCAGTAGCTTTAATCGAATTCGTTTAAAATTTGCTCTGTCATCCGAATCACAGAGTTGAAGTGATTTCAGATCTCTAATCCTCACATATTGGTTTACCTTGAACACAAAAATAAAGTTCGAACAAAATTTTGTATCTCGGTTCGTGTTGGGATTGATTTTAACGATTTTACCAATGCAAATTAGTTAGAGTATTTGTATCTTCTTACCTTGGTTGTGAGTGGAATTCAATTTTAACACACAAAACATGCTTGGCAATTGTTGTCCTTGAATTGAAATGCTAGTAAGCACCACATAAAAAAAAAAATAAATAGATTGAGAGCGTGTGTAGCATCCGCATTCAATATCGGCACGTTTGCATGTATGCAAATCATTCCTAAACTAGACACAGATTGAAATGTTTTTTTTTTTTTTTTATATTCGCTTGAAAAAGTTATGAAACGGCATCTACCTATTTGTATATATTGTATATAACGTCCGGATATCGATCTGTGAATATTATATAAATGACGCTGATAGCGGTCCGGATAATGGCAATTAATTACACAAACGACCTCCATTTGGGAAGCAATTACTTCGAACACTCATCACCAAAGGCGGCAGTATGATGAGCCCGTGGTTGGGACAGTGTGTCCTTGTTTTCGCTCGAAACATTGCACCAGATGGGTCAACTATTAGACACGAACGGGTGGTAGAGTAGTAGAAAGGGCACTGTGTACCATATTAACAATATAATGACCCTTGAAGCTATGCGGGTTGTACACTACAGTACTGCATGTGCTAGAAAATTATTTTACAATTAGATAATTTGATAGCTTATTTGAAAGATATGGAAAGCAGTGAACTACTACGCTCTATTAACTGTTGGAAGAATTTCCAAGTGTCACTTGTTTCTAGCTCTTTTGTAGCCACTTCAGCAATAAATTCGTTATAAAGTTTGTTCTCAGAAAAAAGAAAAAAGACTCGCGATGCTTTTGAATGATTCCGGATTACATTGAGTTATATTTGTATAACTTCAATATTTCCGAGTACGCCCGACCTGACCTCGAACGTAAATAGATTATACTGATTGGTATGAAGCTCTGAAGCAGCATCAGAACTTTTGAGTGTCCTCTTCACCAAAGCCGAAACCTCGCAGCCGATTCTTAATTACATAAAGAAACAGCAGACTTGATACATTAATGGTTTATCTGAGTAAATATGATAGATACGTACTGGAAAAGATAGATACTTCTAGTGTCTGCAATCACTTGGAAATAAAGTGCACACTTCTAAGGTGCAGATAGGGAATTGAGTCATACTTAATATAGATTAAACGGTCTCGACAGAAGCTTTGTCAAAGCCTACAATGAAGAAAGATCCATTAAATGTCTCAGTTTCCAGAGGGAGATTTGCCGCACAATCTTGCTTAGCTAATCGAAAGTTCGCTTCATGAGCACCTTACCCTTAGAGTTCCACATCGTTTTGCCTTAATATAGATATTCTCTGCGTTGGCTCCCACTGATTAGTACAATGTTTGAACTTATCGTCGTCCAGACTGTTGTCACTAACGGCCCTCCCTACTCGAAGCTTGAAAGTGGTGATAGCGGCCTTCTATTATGTAGATAAGCCGGTCTGGGTCCCATTAAAGTTTCGAGATTTTCATGTAGGTGGGTTTTCCCACGACTTCTAAAGTCTATCCATCCGAATTTTAACGGATGCCGGTTGTAGCACTAATTAGCAGAGTTACTTCCCATTGTAGGAACGACTTAATCGAGACATCATGTTAAAACATCCCTGGCTTTGTTTTTGTGGAAGAGTTTGACTACTTCCACTTGCTGTTCACTGGAACTGCAGCCTTTGTTAGTTCAAGCATTGGTTTCATCAGGCTATCGTCGAAAAATTTTTAGGTAGAAGGAGTTCCAAATGGAAGAGGAGGATGCAGTTTCAGTTCCAAGAGCTTAGCCGGTTTCCGTTGGTATCACTTCCGCCGATCGGTCTTTCAGATTGCGCCTCCATCAGTTTCCCGATGGGTCTCAACCGTAGCAGGCTGAGCCTTTTCGATATTCTCTCCATCATTCAAGGCCAATCTAAGAAAGTGTCGTAGAAACAGCCACAGGAGGAATCGCAATCGATAGAATTACATAGCCACTCCTGGATAAATGCCTAAACCGATGGGGTGCCTGTAAAATCCATGTCCGACTGAGGTCGAGAAGACTAAAGTACAATCGTGTGTGGTAACCTCAATACTGTTTAACAATGTAACGTTCAGTCTGGACGTTTTTGGCTTAATTGACGTTTCATCTAAGTTCTTTTCAACTAAAGTTTGACTCTTAAGTTTGACTGGCAGCCAAAGAAATAAAGAATATCCCTTCATAGATAGATTCTACTTATTACTATTCAACCAGATGTTTTATTGACCATATTCGTAGCTTTGAGTTAAAATTTCATTGAATATTGATTGGGCAAAATCTGCGAAGACAATTACTCCAATGTTGCACATTAAATCCCAAAACAAGTTCATTTACCTTTCACCAAAACTTTTTCTTGATAATTTTTTTAATTCAACCGAAACGACTCTAAACACGTGCTTCTCCGGTAACTATCGGAACAACACAATCTAAAATATTCTTCTTAAGAAGAAGAAAAAAAAAAAAAAGAAAACGAAAACAGTTAGTTAAAGCCTTCAAATAGTTTATTCTCAGATACTTAAATGTTCTGTGAACGTACGTGCCCTGATTACTATTCCATTCACATAACCAAAAGTATCTACAATAGTAGATGGCAGATGTGGGGTGCTCTTATGAAGATGAATACATGTGTATCTCTGTGTCATTTTGTTCCGTCTATCCAAATTAAACTGTGTAACATGTATTTTTACTGTAGACATAGTTTTCATAAGAATGCCTACTCGGACTTGGTTGTCCTTGAGGACATAGCGATGGGTATTGAAGCATATTGATTGAAAAGGGCATACCGGAAACATATCTGGAGGGTGCATTAACGTTGAGACTAAGATTCGTAGCAAGAGATGTGGCAAAGTCAAGTTTAGTTCTTTTATAAACGTTTTGCAAACTTGTTCGACCCAAGAATCAATTCAAACGGAAATTGTTTCAGATGCCATTCTCTACATACTATATGGGTCATCTTTAATGTATGATACAATATTATGTGAAAATACTTTTGGAATTTTGAACTGTTTTCTTTTTCCTCAAGACAAAAAAAAAAAAGTATTTAAGCCTGCGTAACGTAGATAACTTATATACCATTCTCATAGAGTTTAAAGGAATTTCTTTTGAAGTACAAGGGTTTGGAGGAAATCTGAAATGCAAAGATATGATGGGAAATAATCAGTTTTTTTTTCTAACAAGGAAAAAAGGAGAGTTTTTTATGTCCCATAAAGGCAAAAGTGACACGAGAAACTGTAACAATTGCCGGTCGGTATTAGCTTTAAGGTTGAACTCTAGGCAGTTGAGGGCGTAGTATAATCAATTTCCATCCGATAGAGAAAGAACGTGACGCTGTAAAAAAAACTTGCCTAATGTGGAAAATCCCTAGGTTGAGCATATCAACTGTATAAATGTGGGAGGAATATAAAGCAGTAGATGTGTCTTTCGCGAACCACATTTTAACATAAGGAAAACGTAGTCCTCCAAGTGTTTTCTTCTAAGATTTTGTCAAAATGCACAAGTTTTACAGGTGAACACCAGGCTTCGCATTTACGAGCCCAAGGAATGACTTTTAATTTAAGAAATGTGTTCGGACAAAGGTTCAATTTTTAGAACTGTGATTCAAACAAATGTTCATCTTTCCAGCGGAACATTCAAAGTTCCCTACTTGATTCGTATAGAGAAGGCTTCCACTTATTAATACAAACAACAAAATTAGATCCTTAGAGGGAGCAAGAGTAAAGTTAAAACGCAACCAAAAGACTGCCTTGTACTAAATCCACTGTTGGCGTTATTTTGTTATCAAGGTTTAGCTGCTGCGATCGTAAACAATGGGTTTGTTGTTGCGTCAGATAACGCTCTGATTGCAATCATCAAAATCAGCAGCCGAGCTCATTTAACGAAGATGGGACTAACCATGGTTATGCACAGAACATTTCTCGGAGCAGTAGGAGAGGCAATGTCTATAGTCTGACTCGATTAGATCTTAGTCAGTATTTAATTCTAAGCCTGGAAGCAATATCGGAGGTTTCCAGGTCAGACCATAAATATATCAAATTCTAAATCAAATGCAAAACCTCGTCATTGCTTAAGAAGAAAAGATCATAGAAAAAACGCTTTCAGGAGAAACTTATTAAATCCATCAAAACTCTACATACCACCAATTCCCGGAATTTATTCAGAAAATTAAAAACACAAGTTTATTCATCTAAATCTATATTGTCCCCTTCAAAGTAATCCCCATTGACTGCAACACACTTATGCCAGCGCTTGATCCAATGCTCGAAACATTTTTTATATTCGGTTTTCGGGATGTCCATCAGTGCTTTCATTACTTCCTCTCGGCTGCTGAAACGTGTTCCCCGTTGTGGTTTTTTAACTCGATTGAACAGAAAGAAGTCACAAATCAGGTGAATTCGGTCGCTGTTGGATGGTGTTTGTTGCATTTTTCGTCAAAAAATTACAAATAATGATGGCACTGTGCGACGGAGCTTTATCATGGTGCAAAATCCACGAGTTTTCTGCCCACAAATCTGGTCTCTTTCGGCGAATTGCTTCACGTAAACGTCTTATAATGCCCAAATAATACTCCTTGTTTACTGTCTGACCTTCTGGAAAAAATTCATGATGCACTACACCTATGTAATCCATGAAAACCGTGAGCATTGCCTTCTTTTTTTACTAAAAACGACGTGTTTTGTTTGGTATCGGCCCATTTAGTGAACGCCATTCACTTGCCTGATGTCTGGATTGCATGTCGAACTCAAAAACCTACGTCTCGTCACCAGTAATGATCATTTTGATGAATGTAGGATCGGATTCAGCCTCGCAAATCATCTCTTTTGCGACGTCAATACGGTCTTTTGGCACCAACTTTGCTGTTACACGAGGGAAACCAAATCATTAACCAAAATGTCTTGGACGAATCCACAGGCAATGTTCAAGTCCTCCGATATTTCTCTGATGGTTAATTTGCGGTTATTGACCAACATTTCTTTTATTTCATCAATGTTTTCGTCGGTTTTCAATTTCGATGGTCTGCCACTGCGTTCGTCATCTTCGATTGACTCACGACCACTTTTGAACCGCTCGTGCCACAAACATTTCCAACGTTCGCGCACCATTAAATCCATTTAATACAAGTTCGTTGTTGCAAATCTAAATCCATTTCTAAAATAAATGTCAAACTATGACGCTAAGATTTAGAGAGAATATCAACAACAGATGTACCAACAACAAAAAAAAAACAGAACTCAAATCGAAACAATGGGAGCGCCACACGGTGGTTATTTTATTTATTTTTTTTTTTTTTTGTTTTTATCAAGGTGGTATGTATGTTCGGAGTGCGACAAAAGGTAAAAAAAAGATCGTTGCTCATACCAAAAGACTTGAACTGACGTAACCTGTCACACAAAAGGTTCCAGAAATCCCGTGTCCCATAATATTCATAGAATGCACAGTGACTATGTAACCAAGCAGAAAGTTTTAAAGAAAAATTAGTTATATGGGACTGCTTTCAGTTATACAAGTGAAGTTGACTAAGATGCCTTTCACTTGTATGTTGAAGTTGAGGCGCTGATGTACATGCATTCAAGGTGACTTAGCCATCTAACCCGGGGTATTTAAACTTTTCTTATGAGCTTGGCATCGCTGTATAGTTTATAGTTTAATTGTTGCAAACAGAACTAAAAATTCTCGAAGCGCCCAAGAACATTTCCATCCGCTCTCATCAGTGTAAAAGCTTCTGCGCCGTAAATCAGGACTGAGATAATCAGTGTCTTGTATAATGTAGAGAGAACATTAATACTTAGTTGCCTTCAATGCCCAAAATAAGCAAGAATGTTATGAGCTCGGCAGGAATCCCACAACACGGCCCCGTATACTTTGTCTGTACAAGGTGTGTTCAAAACGTAATGTGACTTTTAAAATTTCACGGCAACGTACATTATCAATTATCGATTTTTTTTTTTACTGTGTTAATACACATGTCCTGAATATATGTTCACAATTTCAAGTAAATGGCATACTTAGTTGGTAAAGAGGTCAGATGTGTTTTGGTGTGCTCGGCGTTTTTCAATTATTATAAAAAAATGGAGCTAAGAATTTCCATCAAATTTTGTGTAAAAAATGGAATAAAGTGCTCTAAAGCAATTGAAATGTTGACAAAGGCATACGGTCTGCTTTAAGTAAAAAAAAAAACGTTTACAAATGGTATAATGGTGCCTCCGACGAACCTCGCTCTGGTGGCCCCCGAACATAAACAAAAGATGATAACGTCGAAGCTGTGAAAAAAATTATTTTGCAAAATCGTCGAATTACCATAAGAGAAGTTGCTAAGGATGTTGGCATATTGTTCAGTTTGTTCAGTTCAGTTTGTGTCATGAAATTTTTTCAGATGTTTTGGGCATGAGACATGTGTCAGCGAAATTTGCTCCGAAATTTCGCTCAAGTGCTCATGAATGACATGAATGAATGAATAACTGTTGATGAATCACGAGTATATGGTTATGACGTCGAAGTCAAAACCCACATGTCCCAGTGGAAGCACCCAGGGGAGCCAAGACCGAAAAAAGCACGCCAAGTTCGATCAAATGTCAAAGTTTCGATCACCGTTTTTTTCAATTACCGTGGCGTAGTGCATCAGGAGTTTTTATCTCAAGGTCGTACAGTCAGTAAAGAGTACAACTTTGAAGCTATGCGACGTTTGCAAGAAGCAATACGAAAAAACTTCCGGAATTGTGAAAAAACTGTTCATTATGAGAGATTTTTTGGCCAAAACAACACAGTAATCATACCTCAGCCACCATAATCACCGGATTTGCCCCCATGCGACTTTTTCTGTTTCCAAAACTGAAGAGACCTATAAAGGAAGGTCAGGAAGAGCTCAAGGCTATACCAAAATGTGCTTATGAGAAGTGCTTCGAGAATTGGAAAAAGCGTTGGTACAAGTATATTATATCTGAAGGGAATTACTTTGAAGGGGGCAACATTAATATTAATGCACTTGCATCATCAAAACTGAAAATCTTTCCATTCTCGGTATGTGTGTCAATGACAACCTATGTTGGAACGGCCACATATTCAATGTTATCAAATATGCCTCTAAATGTCTAGGTTAACTCAAGTGATGTAAAAAATACTGCACTCCTTCTGATCTGACCTTAATATACAAGGCGTCTAACCGCCTAAAATTGGAGTAAATCCTTACATCTGGTCAGGCGCCCCTAAGACCGTCTTCTACTTAGTATATAGGATTCAAAACCGTGCGATAAAACTCATAAGTGATACTTATATCAGTCAGTCAATTGACACCCTTGAACAGCAACGTAATGTCTCCTATCTCACTTTGTTTTATCGCTATTTCCACCACCAGTACTCCATTAAAATCGCCAGTAGCATTCTGCCCCTTCATACCTTCAACCCTTCAGCTGTAATACCCGTCTGGCAGTATACCCTCAAACTCACCTACGAACTTTCTGAAATATCCTGATTCTTTCCTAAGCCGTACAAATCGCTATTGGAATGCCCTCTATTTTCTATTCATTATAACTTGCAAACATTTAAAAACAATGCACATCGGTACCTCTCTTTTTCTTCCTCCCTCAATTTTCTTCGCCCGCGCTGTGTACAAACGTTTTAAAGGTACACAAATCCCTTAAGCGCGCGCTTATTATAAAAAAAAAAAAAATACATCAACAAATGGCGTTAAAAAATGTCCTGATCCAACATTATATAGTACACCATACTCGTATTACAAGTGCCAGACGCTTGCTGTACTAGAAAGCTCCAATTTTAAACTCTACTGGGACAGGACAATAACCACTGGCGCACACTACAGCGAACAGACCCCAATATCATACTGTTCCACAAAGCGGAGAAGAGAATAGATATCGTATCTTTGATGCAGCAGTCACGATAAATCGTAACCACGTACTCCACAAAGTTATCTAAATAAACTCCCTTAGCCATTACATGTACAGTCATAGCTGAATTAACCTATGGTAGATGGCAAACTTTCCAGATATTAGGAAACAAAAAGATTTCTACCGATCGCCTCTATCCGTGTTACCCTGCTCTGAATACGTGTGAATTGTCATCAATGGCAATTTCTTTCCAATTTAAACAAAACCCGCCCATATTACTTAAAAAACATCATCCACATCATTTCACACGCGCGTGCAAATTGCTGTCATTCTAGCAACCTTACTTGTAAATTGCCCTCATATATAGGGAGACTTAATATAGATACACAAAGTATTGGTAATTCAGTTACAATGTGTCTGTGTGAAAATAAAAGGTTTATTTCTCTCATCACTTTTCGTCTTACACCTCATTGAAAAGATAGATAACTTTGAGAACGTCCAAGCCTCAGAAATACGTCCTATCAATGAGGATCATTGTGTGATGTCAATCAGTCTGTGCAAGTTTGTAGATACCTTGAAGAGGTATAGACTTTCTGACTTTTTACGTTAGCCTCATGATAATTTTGACGGTGTTTGTTCTCTTATTGGAAGGAGCCCATGAAATTAACATATTGCCTAGTTGCCTTGCGGTATTGCCTTGTTGAAGTTAGAGTTTTCTTGGTGATTCTTCATTTGATAAATTGTCCTTTTAAGCTACAATATGCAAGAGAGCCTCAAGATATAACAGTCTGCGTTCTAATTTATTAACTTTTTGGAACCTCCTCTGGGAATACCTCTCTTTTAAGTATTTTTTCCATTCCGAGTTACTAATTTTGACATTAACCTCGAATCTTATCGGATTCGAAGTCATTTATTTCTATTTAATGGCACCTTACAGTAATATAACCTGAATATTGCTCATGTGGAATTCTCATACGCGGCCTATGAATTAACTCTCAAGCCACGTACGCCATATAACTGGTAGGTTTATTGATGGAAATAAAATTGTTGAGATACAAGTACAGACTTTGTCATGGTATGGCTTGGTGTTATGTGCTATGATATGACTCTCTTAAAAGCTCGTTAAAAAAGATTAAAGGGAGGCATCTTGTGAAAATTGGTTGTGGTTACCATATGTCATTCACATTGATCAGTGTTTATGGCATTTAACACAGCTACGACACTCTTGTCAACTCATAGCACTTATCGATTTCGTTGGGGTTTTATAGAATTCAACATTCCTTTGATTGTATCACAAATAGGAATAGATAATGGCACTACAGACCCGCTGTGAACGTAGGCCTCCATCCGTCTCGGACCTCAACATGCTAAATTACAAATAGTCCCGACTGTAAAGGACCCAACTAAAAATTGCTAGTTCATCACGAGAAATTAAATGGAAAATCTCATTCCAGGAAGCAAATCATAAAAACGATAAGAAAAAATATTTAAATAAAACAATAACGGTGTGAAATATAAAACTGATTCTGCATTTTGTACATCATTCAAATGGCCGCCTCGGCTTCGCTGGCGGTGCTTCAAGCGATGGGTCCAATTTTTGGTGACTCGGTCCAGAATGTGCGACGTTTTTCCGGCAATAGCGTGTCGAATATTGGCCTCGAGCTCGTCTCAAGTGGCTGGCTTGTTAGCGTCGACTAAGGACTAGATGTAGTCCCAGAGAAAATAATCTTATTATGGCAAATAGCACGATCGCGGCGGCCAATTAATGAACGCTCGTCGTGTGATAACTCAGTCACCAACAGATTCACATTTTTGAGCATTGCATCGCTTCTTTAGCATGTAGCGCCGTCTTTTTGGAACTACAGATCGCATATATCGAGCTCTGACCACATAAAGTCTGTTAATTTCGCTCAATACCGGAGACCATTGACTGTTACAGCATCTCCTTCCTCATTTCGAAAGAAATAAATACCGATGATGCCGTGCAATAAACCGCACCAAACACTCCATCTTCATGGATACATTGATGCTTGGCCAAACACTTGTGGACTGTGTTTGGTCTAATAATAGCAATTTTGCTTGTTAATATAGCCGCTGAAGCAAAAATGAACTCAAAATCCAAATCTTCGGCCAACATTTCCAGCGCCCAATTAGCGAACTTACGGCGCGGTCTATGGTCTTCCGGCTTCAATTCTTGCGCCAGCACAATCTTATATGGCGTAAAGGCCATAGCCGTGTGGAGTCTCTGGCGATGCCCAATTCAGCTTATTGCTTCTTAAAAACTTACGTTCTCATTGGTAGAGTGTAAGCGTTTAACTTGCAACTATAAGTCAACCTTGCCATGACTTTTGATCGAAGTCTAGGGTTGATGGAATACACTCTTGTTTTCACTGAAATATAGCATAGAAAGTGCCTATTTGATTAGCTCAATGCGTAATCGCAACGGATCTGGGGGTCACAGAGCATATGTCAATCGATTAGTCACTATGGAGCGTTTCTTGGTAATGGACATTTTGTGTTCAAATCTTGGCCCATTCGCATCCTTTGAAGCTACTTTCAATTTCAGCTTATTCAAATATACATAGAATTAAACATCGAAAAATACATTGTTTCTATTCGGTTTGTGTATTGGCTACGCCAACGATCCAAATCGATAATACAGTGTCAGAAAGTTAAATGTCATTTTTGACGTATTCCCAACGATCTGATGTGAATTGTAGATATTTAAATCATCAAGTTAACTTTTTTTTTAGCTTAAGGTAGGTACATTTATTCAAATTTAATGTGAAAAATTGTGGAATTTTGTTTTTCAAGGTTCTATGATAGTAATACGCTGATATCGTTCACCTCTTCGTTTCTTTTCTTGAAACGAAAACTTGTTGTAGAAGTTGTACATTGAATTCATTGTTTGTACACTGCGCGACAACTGATTGAGATAGCTCCATGAATTCGGGGTTTCCTTATGATATTCAATATTTGCTACTAATACTGCGGTTAGCAAATCATTGGGAATAGAAAACTACAGTCAAACATGGCCTTCAGGTTTTCGGCATTCGTCAGGACGATTGTTGCCAAAGATTCAATCACACGCAAACTGGTTGCCAAATAGAGCTGCGTTGTGCAAAATACGCCTGAAATAATCTCTCCACAGTCTATGGAGTACTTTATGGTAGTATTCAAACCTGTCGTGTATTAATTTTAAAGTGGAAAACTGGCGCAAAACTAGCAAGTGAGGGAAAACCAAATTCCGGTAAAGTAACAGAAACTAAAAAAATATCATGTCCTGGTCACAAAAACGTCACAGAAGGAATTCAAATCATTAGGCTCTAGAAGGCGAATATCGAAGATACTTTGATACTAAATCAAAGACAGGAATTAGAATACGAATGCTCAAAATACTAACTTATAATGCTAAGGACTTTTGAAAGAAAAAAACTTGACGAGGACCTCGGAAATCCACGTGAAGAAGAAATTGTGTTAAAATTTGAGGCTTTATCCTTGTTCATTTAAGAATTTGTCGAACACACTAAAGACCATATTGAAAGCACAAGAATCTTGTGTATTTTTGTATTAGAAAAGTGTGTCAGGGTAAAGAAAGTTTTTTCTAAGGAACCTTCAGTAGCTGGCAATATAATACTCACCGATGGTATTAACACGAAATCCAGCACTTTGGCTTTGTGTCTCTTGCTAGTACCCCACTTTCCTGACTCCGCTCCGAATCTAGCAACAGCAATACATAGCGACGCACGAAGTCAACACCAAATTCCAGAGGAGATCCCAGAAGAAAACAAAATCAGCTGGACAATAATTCAATAATCCGCTTACAAGTCCCCTGAATTGATTAGTTTCGAACCGTTTATTCTAAATCTGATTGACATCCATATTCGTAGTAGTAAGCTTCACCTAAGAGATCCAGCCTCAAATCAACATGCCTACAGAGAAGTTAAAGGCACGAAAACGGAAAACGGCCGTGCTTGAAATTGCTGGCAAATGTGGGCTGGAATCAACTCCCAAAAATCCAAATTTTTCCTCTTGGCCCATAAAATGATAATTCCACAATTTGACCTCCGAGACTGCAGAGACTGTGGTGACGTGGACTCACGGGAGGCAAAATTTGAGACAAAGAACTTTAGGAAGTTACTTCATGATTTTTGAGAGCAACAGAATGGCTGAGACCCACTGAAGGACAAAATGTCAACCATCGCGGGATGGAAAGCTAAATCACAATTAGCAACCACAATCCAATATCCCCGACGGGCACCATAAAGTGCCCTACATCTACAGTGTATATAAACGATTTTCAGCTTCCCTTAGTGAAAAAAAAACGCTTTGTCCGATCTTAAATATAATTTTAAATTTATTGGCCGCGACAACTGATTTCTGAATTAATTTTCATTGTTTATAGTCTCTTTCAGATTTGATGGCGTTTCGAAAGGCTGCCATAATGTTGAATAGTCGTCCTTAGTAAATTTCTCTAGAGAGATGTCTAACAAATATACCTACATACTTTTTATGTTAAAGTCTGGGTACAGCGCTGAATAGTCAAGAACAGAAACGTTATTACGAGTTCTCTAGACTGTGACGACTCCAATATTATCTGCAGTTTTCATCCCTGTAGCGAACAGTTCTTGGAATTTAGGAGTAACATCCATGTTGTGTGTAAATTTCTCAGAAAGCCCTCCTTCATGGTGCATTGTTGCCAACTCTAATGATGTAAGTAGCATTCATATAAAATTTAAGCTTTCAGTTTAATGCTCTTACGCAACCATAATATTGGGTGGTATTTGGCATGAGGTAGTTACACCAGGTGTTTGCATACGTTTTTTCCACGTTAACTAAGATGACGTGCGCTAGAGATTTTCGTGGTGACAAGAATTGGAATACCCGTAAAGGTTTAAAGATTGACACAGATAAATTATTTCAAATTTTACAGGAAGGAGCAATGACAATCCTTTCAAGCGTACGACTAAGTTCAAAAATGAGTCCGATAGAGTGCGTTTTCTGTTAGACTACGAGCTTTGCAGAAAGAGCGGTTCTTTTAACTTAACGCCAGTGAATGTTCCTATGATTTGACAAAACAGGACCACTGGTAATCCACACCAGGACTTAAATCACAGTACTGTGGGAATCACTAATCCCCCTAATTCGCTCCGACCTTGACTTAAGATCACAGGAAGGGTTTTTGAGTTCGTTTTGACCCAATGTATAGTTGCAATATAACGGGTATTGCGATCCTAAATCAGCAATTGTGGAACTTGTGTCTCTAACACAAATTTTGTTTTTATATCAATGGATGGACGAAGACCGATTCTCTTATGAATATTTGAGCACTCAGTGAAAATAACACATATAGACACCTGCAGAAATAATGTATTAAAGCAACAAAACAAAACCAAACCAAAGCCCGCAAAGAAGACCAAAAAAACCATTGTAATTGAAACGCTATTTGGGCTGAACAATTGGTATAACCACTTCTGCTGGAGGTAAAATGGGGAACAAGGTGAAAATATCGCTGGCAAGTAAGTTACACCACTCAATACTGACGAAGGCCGCGAAAAAGTCCGTCCACCTGGCCAAAACAAAGTGAAGATAGCTTATTTACTTACTTAGGTTGCGCTACAGTTAAGGATGAACCTGGGCCTTAAATAATAAGCCTCTCTAGTTAGTCCAGTCCTTAGCTAACTGCCTCCAGTTGTGCACTTCAAGGCCGTTGAGGTTTAGGTTCTACTTGTGCGCGCCACCCAAGGTGCGGTCTTGCTCTACTGCATTGTCCCTTAGAGTTGGTTTGGAAGACCCTGCGGGCCGGAGTTTTGGTGTCCATTCGCTCTACATGTCTTGGCCATCTCAGGCGACTGATGCACAATTTTCTAACTCGGTCGATGTTGCTGTACAGGTCGTATAACTCGTCGTTGAATCTTCTCCTCCAAAGCCCGTCAAAGCAAACGGGATAGAATATTTTTCGAAAGAACTTTTCTCTCTAAATGACTGACACTAGTTTAATCCGCTTTTAATACAGTCCAGCATCATAAAGTATCAGTGTGAAAAAATAAAATACTAATTTCTAATGGGAAAGTAAAAAACATTTAATTCAAAGTATTGACCATTGCTAGCTACACATTTTTCCCATCTTTCAGGCAATTTATGGACTCCACGCCAATAAAACTGTTCTTCTTTTAAAGCAAACCAAACCCAATTTTCGATTTCCTCGTAGAATTCGAAGTGCTGCTCAGCTAATGCGTGTCCCATCGATGAAAACAAATGGTATTCGAAAGGAGCCAAGTCTAGTGAATACGGCGGGTGGGGTAGCAGCTCCCGGCTAAATGCTTTGGTTGTATCCTGAACCACTTTTGCTTTGTGTGCTCTGCAGCACTATTCTTCAAATGAAAACAAAAAAATTAATGTTTTCCGCAAGTCATCATTTTCTGGTACAAAATTTGACATTTTTAACACGATGAAAAAATATGATGTTTGCTCAATGACTTGATGTATACTAAATATGTTTGACAGGTGTCATAGCAACCAAACAAAAAAAAAATTAAGGTCCGTTCGCAATACTAGGTGGAGTGAAAAGTAACCGACTTGACCACCAGAATACGCTGCTACTGCAAAAAAGGTTACGGTCCCTTGAAGTCCGTTCATATTTAGGCAGACATGCCAAATTACAGTGCGATATTGTTTTTAGTTTTGTTTTGACAGCTGATTGTTGTTGACATGGCATCATGTTGAGTATGGACAAAAACGATTTTCGTTCTCTCAAAAAAACATTATTTTTTGAGAGCCAAAACGGTGAAGGAAACAAAAGAAAAGTTGGATAAATATTATGGGGCTAATGCTCCGTCAGATTACACCGTCAAATATTGGTTTTGAGAGTTTCGTGGTGGTTGCAACTCCACTACCGATCAAGTCCGCAGCGACAGGCCCTCCGACGTGGTTACAGAGGACTGAAGCCGGCACGAGTGCTCCGCAGCGGCCGAGGAAGGCTCGATGGGTCGCAAAGGATGTGGCGTCGGTTTTCTGGGATTGTCATGGCATACTCTTCGTGGACTACCTCGAAAAAGGAAAAACCATCAACAGCGAGTATAACTGTGCATTATTGGAGCGATTAAAGGCCGTAATTTCTGCAAAACGGCCTCACATGAAGCGAAAAAAAATTTTATTTTTGCAACACAATGCACCGGCGCACAAGAGCATCGCAACCATGGCTAAAATCAATGACTTACGGCTCCAATTGCTGTCGCATCCACCGTATTCGCCCAATTTGGCTCCTTCGGACTAAAATAAATAAAAAAAAAAAATTTCGATCGCGCGTGGAAATCACCCATTCCACGGAGGAGTATTTTGCAGACCTTCAGGAAAATTACTTTTCGGACGGAATCAAGAAGTTAGAAAATCGCTAGAATAAGTGTATCAAACTAAAAGGGGACTTTATTGAATAAAATAAAAAAAACATTTAAATTTTTTTTTTTTTTTCATTCCCAAGGAGGTTATTTTTCACCCCATCTAGTAAATGTTCCCTATTGAAACATTTGTATCTTGACGCTCACTTCATACCGGTACACCTGGTATATTATCTCCTTAGTTTTTCGGGATAAGTACTTACTACTCAATCACCTTCTTAGCCCTAAATAAACAGCAGTTGGCAAGAGTGATTCTTCATTTTATTTTTGCTGGGTTGTTGTTGGCCAATGTAAATAGGCAAACTACCTCGAAATTAGAGCTGTCGATTGCGGCGATTGCAACTGGTCAATTTGGTCAGAGGAACACAAAAGCACTTAAAGGTATCTGAGTGTCGTCTGCTCGGTACTGAAGAAACGATACCCCTGAATTGCACCAGCTACTGGTGCATAAGTCTTTTAAAAGTCGCATATAAGATCATTTGCTGATCGTTTACAATGTGATGCGTCTATAACAGTGAAATCTGGTATATCGATCAAATTGTCACTCTGCGACAGGTTTGAAGACGATCTAAAAATACCACATAGATATCCACCACCCCTTCATTGATTTCAATTTGGCCCCGCCTGTATCAACGAAGAATTACATATATCAGCTATACGTGAATCCGATCCGAAGGCTTCGCTTACAGCGATAAGGATATCGAAGTCATATTGAGCGTATTGACGGCAGTGCTTTGGGCCGAAGGACATTCGACTCCACTGCAGTGGGGGAATGTAATATAGAAATGCTTTACCTAAGACGCAGTGGAAAGGGGACCTAACCCAATTGATATGCTTAACTTGAGGTTAGAGATTAAGCTGGCTGGATAGATCTTTTCTGTGGTCCTTTGCATACTCTTCAGTTTACCCCCTAACACATGGGTTGAAAAGTCAGTGCCGTTTAATAGTAAAACACAAAATTTTTGCAAAATTTATCAATATAGTTGCCTTCGAGGGCGATACATTGCTTGAAACGATTTCTCAATCTTTCGATACCAGTTTTGTAGTACGATTTCGGTTTAGCCTCAAAATAGGCCTTTGTTTCGGTGATTACTTCTTCATCGGTCTTAAATCTCTTTCCGACGAGCATTCTTTTGAGGTCTGCGAATAGGAAATAGTCGCTGGGGGCCAAATTTGGAGAATACGTTGTGTGGTGAAGCAATTCGTAGATGAATTCATTCAATTTTGCCATCGTTTTCATCGACTTGTGACACGGTGCATTGTCTTGATGAAACAGCACTTTCTTTTTCTTAAAATGAGGCCGTTTTTCTGCGATTTCGTCCTTCAAACGCTCTAACAAGGCAATGTAATAGTCGCTGTTGATAGTCTGCCCCTTTTGAATTTAGTCGATGAAAACTATTCCATGTGTATCCCAAAATACGGATGCCATAACCTTGCCAGCCGACTGCCACTCAGCTGACTGCCGACTTGACTCTGGTGTGAAGTGATGGAGCCAAGTTTCATCCATTGTCACATATCGACGCAAAAATTCGGCTTTATTAAAATTGAACAGCTTCAAACACTCCTCTAAATCATCAACACGTTGTTGTTTTTGGTCGACTGTGAGCAAACGCGGCACCCACTTTGAACAGAGCTTTCGCATGTCCAAATATTTGTGATATCTTCAGAGCCTCAGCTATCTCGATCAACTTCACTTTACGGTCATTCGTAATCATTTTGTGGACTTTTTTGATGTTTTCATCTAAAACAGCCTCTTTGTTTTGCTTTCTTTTAAATTTTTCAATCCACTTGCGAATGGTTCTTTCGGCTGGTGTAGAGTCCAGGTGACACTTATCAAGCCATTTCTTTGCATCGTCTGTATTTTTTCCCATCAAAAAGCAATGATAAATCAACACACGAAATTGCTTTGAATCCATTTTTTTTCACAATAACCAAAGTTGCTTCACTCACAACGCTATATCTCGAGAACTAATCGTCCGACAGCTGTCAAATGTGTACACGTATCTTTTGAAGGTTGGTACTAACTGAACATGGTATGGATTTAATTCAAGTGGTGCCCTCTCTTAGAAACTGACTTTTCAGCTCATGTATTACTGTACCGTCCTCTAAGCCGAAGTCCCAACTATTTAACAGGCTACTGCTGTGTTCAGCCTGATCCTAATATCTGCGTCGGGATCGACAATTAATCACTAGACTGCACCCATTTCTCTGGAACACTATTTTGAATTCCAGTATACTCATACAGGATACAATTGCATTGTTGATAAATCAATCATGCTCGGATCTTTAGGAATAAATGGTAGTGACAACATTAAGCCTGCATTCTACGCTAAGTAAATGGTACATTTTCAGGGAATCTGTAAAGGAACCCCATAGGTGGACTAATTGAGACAACTGATATCTAGGCCAATATGATCCATAATCGATCAATCACAGAAGAAAAGATTTGGTATTTTCAAACTCAAAAATTTAAAGACGCCCGCAATGATTGAGTATTAAGAAAGCAATAACAAAAAAACCACCGTCGCTTTTGGTAATTCAAGAAGAACTAAGCTAAAAGCACACAGGAAAGAATAGGGTGCTATTGTATGTTATTTGTATACCAAATACTAAATTAATTACGTTAACAAGAATTCCTTAACTCTTCGATTCCCAGTGTCACTTCTAGGTGACAGAGATTTTCATTTTTCTTTTTTTTTTTTTAATTTAATGGTAAATGAATTTTTGCATTTTACCATTATCACTAGAAAACTAACAAGTGCCTTTATATTATTTTTTTCTGACTACAATAACTATGCGTTTTCTGTCAAATTTATATAATGTGGTCCAGTAGCTATAAAAAAATTCTATTTAACTATGCACTTGGCATGGATACAATAACGTTCAAAATATGAGCGGTATTGCAACAAAGTTATTGCTTCGTTTGTTTTGTCGATTCATGGTGATGGGATTTTAGAACTTACTTATTAGAACTTTAGACCGGGGAGGTCCTTGGTGACATTATTTTGTTTCCTCTCGACGGTGGAATGGTTATTGACGAAGAAAGTGAAGATGAAAACGAATCTAATTTACTCCATCTACCTAGTCGTTTGCTTCGTTCTCAAGCAGAGCTACAAAATGTGCCATCTTTTTCAAAAGACGTTTTTAAAGAAGACCAGAAGGAAGATGAAGAAGAAGCTAATGTTTCTGCACCGAAGAAATAGAAGAAAAAGGAGAATACCCTTTCACTGCTTGTGGTAAAGGGGACTCTGATGAAATTGTTTTTAATTATCTGGAGGAGCTGACGGCAATTGAATGTTTTGAGTTGCTGTACAGTGAAGACATAGTGCAATTCATAACATATATGAGTAACTTACACCCTTTGCAGATAAATCACACTCTTAATGTAATTGCTGATGAAATCAGATTGTTCATAGCAATATTGTTGTTCGCAGGTTCCTTGAAACCTAAGTACAATACCTATATGCGAATGTTTTGGAAAAAAAAGAGTGACACTCACAATGAACCGGTAGCTTCTAGCAAGAGACGAAATAAATTTTTCGAGATTCAATATTTACATCTTTGCGATAGTAAAGTATTAGTTCGCCAACATTTTACAAAACTTAATGAAAATTTTACATCAAACTTCAATAAAGCGGGGTCCTTACACATGGTACCAAAGAACACATCCATGGAAAACCCATTAGGTTTGGTTACAAGCTTTGGTCAGCAGCTACTCGCCATGGATACTTGGTAGCCATGGTAAACTGCTTAATTCCAAAGACATGAAAAAGAGGCCTAGAGGTGAGCTGTGTCATCAAATGTCTAGTGAACTTATTGTAGCTAAGTGCCACGATAACAGTTTTGTTTCAGTTGTATCAAACTGCCACGAATTGACACCTATTTCAAAAGTGGATCGGATTAGTGTCATAAATAAAAAAACCGACAAAAATTCAAGTTGATTGCTAAGCTGTTATAAATATGTATAACAAGTTTATGTGTGGAGTTGACCGTTTTAACGAAAATATTCCTTCTGTGAGGGTAAGTCTTTGCGGTAAAAAGTGGTGGTACCCTTTGTTTGCTTTTGGTCTAGACGCTGCTTATCAAAACGTTTGGGTTATAAGAAAACAATCAGCAAATAATTGGAGTTATTTTGAGATTTTCGCAGAAATGTTGTTACCACTTATCTTCAAAAATATGGAAAGCCTGCGAACAGTGATGCGTCCTGCTGAGTAGCAGTTCAGATTAGGGTCTTAAGAGAAATAAGGTCTGCAGGTAGCGCCGATGATCACATGGAAACAGATTGTTTTCAATGGCGGTGCGGATATTGCCACAAACGCACACGAAATATGTGCGCTAAGTGTAATGTTAGCTTGCATTTGAAATGTTGGTGTTGTTCCACATTAAATTTTATACCAAAAATAAATAGTATCCACTCTTTTAAATTTTTGAAAAAAGTGCGGTTAGAATTTTTTTTGTCAACTCTAAGCATTAACATTACATCAAGAAAGAACTCACAATATTTTTTAATTCTTCAGGTATGGGAATTGAAGGGTTAATATGACTTCTGCAGGAACTCCATCGACATAGAGATCTCTGTGGGGAACTTCCTTTACAACTACACTGCGTTGGCACATATCAGAATGTGCACTCCATAGGTAGTTACTACTTCCGTAATCTAAATGATCTCCGCTGTATGAATATCACCGACAGCGAAAAATTTTCATTGGTTTTGGGATAAGCTAGGCGATAGCCACCCTAGCAAGTGGTGTAAGCCCACCCAATGAGGACCACTCCACATAAAAGACAAGTTTCACAGTGGGTGATTGAGAAATATCTTGTTGTGTCCTCATTATTATACGAACAACTACATATTTCTAACATACATGCAAAGTTCATAAATGGATTTGGGGATGTCAAGTTTCATCTTTGTTTGAGGTTTGATTTTCAAAAGATTTTTCTGACAGATCACGCGTGAATCCTATCAAACTGCTTTGTCATTTTTGTTCAGTATCGCTTATCAAGTCATCATGGAAAGATTCACACCATAACAGCGTCTCCAATTGTTCAGCTGCGTTCTGTGAGAAATATTTTTCGTGCGATTCGAGGTCGACTATTGCCAATACCATTGAGTCACAGTTTACATTAGTGGATGATATCGACCGCTAAGACCACCACCAGCACGTAGATTATAGCAGCTGTAGCTGAGAGTGTACGCGAAGACCGTGACGAATCGATTCTTCGTCGCTCTCAGCAGCTTATATTGGCGTATTCGACAACTTGGCATATTTTACGTGAGGATCTCGGCCTAAAAGCGAACAAAACTCAACTTGTGCAAGAATTAAAGCCAGGTGACTTGAATTTGCGTCATATTTTCAGTGAATGGGCTCTGGAAAAATTCAATGAAAATCCGGTATTTTATCGTGAAATTTTGTTCAGTGATGAAGCCCATTTCTGGCTCAATGGATACGTTAAAAAACAAAACTCCCTTATTTGGGCTGATGAGCAATCCGAAGAGTACCAAAAGTTACCATTATATCATTGTGGTTTATGGGCTGGTGGAATCATGGGTCCATATTTCTTTAAAAATGAGGAAAATCAGAATGTTACCGTCAATGGTAAACGTTATCGCGCCATGTTAACGGATAAGTGCTTCCTGAAATTCAAGCACATGGTTTCGGTGAGCTCTGGTTTGAACAAGACGGTACTACGAGCCATACAGCGCGTGAAACAATGAACTTGTTGAGAAATCATTTTGGTAAGCACTTAATTTCACGTTTTGCTTCGGTAAATTTGCAGCCTAGATCGTGCGAGATCACACTTTTGGACTATTTTCTCTAGGGATATGCAAAGTCTCAGGTCTTCAGGAATAAGCCAGCTACGATTGACGCTTTGGAAGCCTACATTACTCGTATTATCCGCGAGATACCTGTCGCTTTGCTCGAAAGAGTCGGCCAAAATTGGACCTTCCGAATGGACCACCTCAGACGTAATCGTGGCCAATATTTACATGATATCATTTTTAAAAAGCAATTGCCATGAATTGTTCTTTTAACTGATAGTAAAAACTTTAAGTTCAGTTTCAAATTTATGTATTTTATTTTACATTATAAATCAAACCTTACGATGAATCAACCTTTACAAGCTGCGTATCCATTTGAGAGTTATTTCAATTTCAGGAAGACAGTTGCCGAATATTTTTGGTGCCAATTAATCAAAAACATTCAAGAGCGTTTTTTTTTTTTTTTTTTTATTGATTTTTCTTAGTTTTCTTCATTCAACCGCGATTCGTGTTGTTCTTTGCTTAGACAGTAACAGATATTTATACAGAAAAATATAAAATAAAATATAAAAAACACACATCCTTTTTACATTGTATACATCATTTCCGTCTCTCTTCCTTGTTTTTACTTCGTTTTTCGTTTTTTTTTCTTTTTCTTCGTTTTTGAGATTGAGTTTTGAGTGCTGTTTTCACTGCACAGAGTTAAAGCAAATCCTATTAGTAGCCATAATGGATTCCATGTCCAGCGACTGATGTATGCACTAAAGCTGGGGCAGCAACTGCAGCTCTGTACAAATGCAATCAATCAAAAAATAACGGTCAATCACATTAAATTAATATAAAATAGGATATTAGGACGAAAAATTTTAATCAAAAACGAATAAACTTACTTTAGAACTGGGGCAGCAGCATAGGCTGGAGCAGCATAATGAGCACCAGCTAAACCAAGACCGAGACCATGACCGACTAAAGGTCCTTTAAAAAAATAAAGAATATTATAAAATAAAATAAAAATAAAAAAAAACTCAAATCGATTGTAGAACGAAAGTAAAATCAGATACAAGAAGCGATAATATGACAGAGAGGAGTATGGTGTCCCTTAAAGTGTGTGGTATCCCTATGCACGATGTTAACCCGTTCTTTGGTTGAAGAAGGATACAAAACTGGTCCCATTGTGACCAGTGCTGGACATGGTTTCAAAGATTTAGAACGAAGATATTATTTCCCTTGAGCTCATGCCAAAATCGGATTATTTTTTTGCGTTTAGACGGATAATACTGAAAGTGGGTTTCTACTTATTGTAATCTGAGAGCCGTTTCACACACCTCCATACCCATGAAGGAATGTTTCGAGGATGATTTTTTGTTGGCAAGGAAATTGTCTCGTCATGTCTCACCCTTATGGCAATAAGACCCAATTTGAATCTTGCAAAAAAATAAAAATAAAAATCGATTACCCCAGCTGATGGGGAGATAAGGAAACTGAAATGTCTTGCAAAGACAAGTTAATATTTCTTTGTTTGCAAACACTTTCCTCTGGGAAAATCGTATTACCCTGAGATTACGGTGTTGAATTTCGTAACCTGCCTGTGAAGACTAATAAACCCTTAACAAGGTTGAGTCAGTGATTTTCATCGACTTACAAATCTTTCAATGGGATTCTTAATAATAACCTCCGTCAATATCCTTTGGGTATTGAAGTGATGTATGGGGTTTTATTGAGTCACTATACATCACTCACTCTTCTACACTTCGTAGTACTTTCAATTTTAGAAGAAGTTACAACAGATCCTTTGCAGAAATCAATGATTTTACAAATGACTACAGTCATTTAGATAATATGTTTGCCTTTATCCTACTTATGTCTTAGTTCAAAAAGTGTTTCGATTAAAACGCTTTTTAAGCGTAGCAATCGCTTAAAGAAAACTACGTCGTAAGAGCCAATAAAGACCATATGGTAGCTCAGACCTTGGTATCAATGATACAAGGACTGGCTACGATGTAACTTATATTTTTTGATTTACTATCTGGCACTGGATAAACAAGGATATGTATGATCAATTCCAAAAATGAATCAAACAAGTGCAAGTTAGTCAGCCTTGAAAGAAATATTTCTGGACATAGATTCATAAGCAACCTTGATGCACTTCAAACTCCTTGCCATACATACAGCAGCGGCTTCGTTACAAAAGTGAAGCTACGAGGGACCCTTGGAAATGTAGCAAAAATAATCGGGCAATTAGCTGTGGTTCAAATTTAATTCAAGTTGTCATTGTTCAGTCAACAATGAATAGTCTTGACAGTCTTATCCTAAAAACGTTTTTATCTGCGACAGAGGAGATACCCGTGCAGGCAACCTTGATTTAGTCAGCGACTATATTTTTAACACGAAGGACCTAATAGAACTAGTGGGAGTATTGCTTTACAGAACGGGATGAGTTATATTATTGAAAAAGTACTTTTGAGATAAGCAGTCCTTATCACAAATCAGTTTCCACCCAACGAGAGTTTTATTGCAGCAAACGCAAACTGTACGAGTTGGACTTAGATCTGACTGGGACATATGGTACATGCATGGTATTTAACAAACTGTTACAAATAGAAGTTTATAGTTGTAGATGTGGTAACGATATGAGGATATGACAACCAGTTCTCTAATCACGAAAAAGATTTCAATCTTAAGGAGAACAATTAAATGAGCTACATAAAGACTTGCTGAGTATTATCGTCTATCCACTCTAAGAAAATTTCATAGCTTCCAAATTTCATGTGTGTCAAGTGTCAATCCTTTTTTTGGAATAAATTCTAATAATTCATCATGGATAGTCTTGCACCATAACAACGTTTCCAGATCGTAGAATATAATCAGTTTCTAGTTACATAAACTTATGAAACACTTTTATGGACCAAAACATAGTGCAACTCAACGTGTTATTCGCTCTGTTGTAAATAGACTTCGCACCTATTTAATGTTACATGACACAAAAATAAGGCCATTGGGTTTCCAAGAAAATATCGCTGCACTTAAGACCAGTGCCGCGGCTTTGCCTGTAAACAGCTGAAATATTTTGAAAAAGAATCTTGTCCTGAGATTGTCCGTAAGATTCAATTTGTGCAAGAAAAGCAACGATTTACGCTTAGAAAACGAGTACGATGAGTTATCTAAACGCTCAAAAAAGGATTCTCTATACAATATGCACCCGCTCAAGAGATTTTGTGTACATAGTGCAGGCGAAGAAAAATTAGGAAAGAAAGAAAGAGAGGAACCGTTTTACCTTGGTTTTAAACTTTTAAAAGTGATGATGAGAAGAGGTCGGTAGGGCATACAATAAGCGAAATCTATAGGCTATGAAGGAATCATGATATTTCAGAATACGTCCCAAAGCGGACTTGAGGGTAAACTGATGTTCCTTCATTGCTGGACAGGTATTATGGTTGAAGACTTTAAGGGGCAGAATGCTACTAGCAACTTCAATGTAGCACTGGTATTGAAAATGTCCATAGAACAAGCATATGCAGAAGACATTTCATCGGTATTCGAGAGTGTCTATTGACTGAGTAATATCAGCATAACCGGTGTGAGTTTTATTGCATGGTTTCGAATCCTATTTAACAGATCAGAGAGTCTTTGAGGTCATCTAAACAGATGTGGGCCATGTACTACAAGGGTGAAGTATTTCTTTAATAACTTGAGAAAACCTAGACCTTTCGCTGCATTTTTAGCTTGGGTTGGTTTGTTATGCTATAAATAACGAAGTTAAATTAGTTTATCATAAGTTCTAAGGCTGAAGAGGATGTATATGAGTCCGGAAATAAATATGAAGAGCAGACAATACTGTCCCCACAAAATATCACTGAAAAAAAAATTAAAAAAGTGTATCGGAAAGAGATTGGAGCCTTGGGGCATACCAACATTTACTTTGTGAACTTCAGACTTTAAATAGTACAGAGCTTCGTTCCGTTCCGAAAGGATTTTTCTAATCATTAAGAAGAGATTCATCGATCAAAAATGTTGGCATTTTTGACAAAGAAATCTGATGCCAAACTCAACCAAATAGCTTTGAAATATCAAGTGCAACTATTTAGGGGATGGGTCGGACAAATGCTTTCTTTCATCTACTTTGAAAGAGCCCTAAAAAGAAGTGTTGATGAAAAGGCTTACACAGTGGTTTTACCAGCGTGTGAGAATATAAGGAGAGATATATTATCTTCTACAACGAATGTGTGTAAATTGAGATCTTTGAATATTCTTACTAGTACAGGATTACGAAAGAGTGTTTAGTCCCTGTAAAGATTCGATGCGCTCAAATGTAGGCGGATATATGACATAATTTTGAAGTTTTGAGCTGGTTGAAGAGTGTGCAGCAAGTGGATTTGCTTTGTCCAAAAAGCTGAAAGGATAGCCGGATATAAACTCTTCTTTACCATCAAGTTTAATTTCCGACTTACGACTGTTCTTTTGTGTTACCAAATCAATCATAGACAAAAAGGTAAAGGCAGCCGAAGACTTCATGTGATATTAACATTATCCAGACTACATTGAGCAATCAAATACGGGTGCTGCGTATTTAAGAGAAAAAATACCAAATATTTGTTGTGACATCAGAGTCAACTCATAGCTGACCCTTAAAGGCTCTATAATCAGATCAGGCTCTATGGGATCAGATAGATCAGATCAAAAACTGTATTGATTGCGTGAAAATCATTAAATACATTAGTAGAACAGAACTTGCTTTGGTAAAGTATTGATTCTGTTCATTGATATCCGATACTCCTTTTGAATTATTATTGATGAACAAGATTTTTAACACACACTGGACGCATCCAGATGGGTGAATTGGAACTCGGTTAGTGCACGACGATGTCTGGAGAATGGAAACCCTCGTGAAATACCATAAGGCTGGATTATTTGGCCGATTCTATTTTAAATATTATTTTATTTAATAGAAAAGAGTACAAGTCCAAAAAAATGTCGGAGGCAGTCTTATGTCGGACTAGTTTTTGAACATATTTCCATCAATCAGACGACTTACAAGTCTTTCTTTTCGGAGAAAGGAATAGGGAACCCGTAATGTACGATCAACAAGGAAACACAATGATAAGCGCGTATCAGCGATGAGTAGATTTGTGATTTTTGGTGACAGGCTTTATAGTGAGCACTACAAACTGACACCATAATGGACAAGAGAAATGATCGATGAGCACGAAGATTAATAAATACTTTGAACAGCAAGAATGATGATTAGCTATTACGACTCCGGATTGTGATGAAGAAGCCCATTGATAATCGAGTTTCGTATATGTCTTTGATAACAGAGCACTACTTTAGATAATCACTAGGACACATGACGTGAAGAGACAACATGAAGAATGGATAAAAGACTGAACTCTTGCTACAATAGAGGAGGGTGACAACAATTTGGTAATATTATACAAACATCTTAGATTAAAGTTTGAAATTTCATCGAAAGCAATATCTAAACATTGAGAACGTTTATATCATTCTACAGACACTAAATTCGATTAAATGAAGTCAGAAAGCTCAAAATCATTCACAACATGTTCGTATTCGTTCATACCCATCTTCATGTCCATGTTCACCGAACAGTGTCTCTATTACCATTACGATCGCTCTTCCTTTCAATTTCCTTTAACATGAACAGATACTCGTGACCGTTTATATTCGTAAAAAATTCACAAAAAATCAGACCGGTTAAGTTCAATAGGAAGTTTTAAACCCAGTCATTCGTGTACTGTAAGGAATGGTTTCACTTCATCCTTAGTACTAATGCTCTTTTCCCAAAAGCAACTCCTCTTCATCCCCATTTCAAGCGAATTCTCACATTTTTGCATTGTTCCATCTAATGGACCTGAAAAGCGGATTTCTCCTTTGGCAAATATTTACAGCATCATATCCTAGTCATGACAGGCAGAAATTGAGTGCTCTCACTTCCTCGACCTTGAAAGGATAAAAATCTCAAAAAAAAAACTTCTAGTCTAAAAGTGCAGTGCAATAATAAAGATATCGTATGTATGTTTCTTCGTGTGTGCTTGTACGAGTACTTGTGCATTGTGCGTAAAAGAAAAGCAGATTATATACAAAAGATACATATATATATATACAAACATATTTACAAATACTAACCATGTGATGCGTAGCTAAGGGTAGCTGGAGCAGCAGCTACCTTTAGAGCTGTAGGAGCAGATGAGACATAGCTATGCGAGTAGGCTGGAGCGGACGACAGATAAGTTGGAGCGGCAGCAACTTTTATGGCAGTAGGAGCTGATGAAATGTATGATGAAATAGCTGGAGCAGCATAGGCATGTGATATAGCTGGTGCGGAAGCAAGATATCCATGAGCAGAGATGGATGGAGCAGCAGCAGCATAACCATGTGCGGCATAACCATGTGAAATGACTGGAGCAGCGGCAGCATAACCATGTGCGGCATAACCATGCGAAATGACTGGGGCAGCGGCGGCATAACCATGCGAGGCATAACCGTGCGAAATGACTGGAGCAGCCGCAGCATAACCATGCGAAAGAATTGGTGAAGCAGCAATTCCATGGGATATTGCTGGTGCATAGCTATGTGCAATAGCTGGAGCGGCAATAGCATGTGCAATAGGAGCAGCAGCAGCAACTACGTGACCTTATGTACAGAGGTTTTTTGAAACAGTTTTTTTTTTTTTTTTTTTTTTTTTTTGTCTTTTTTTTTATAAAGCAGTGCAAGTGAAAAGCATCTAAGTTCTACTTAAACTTGGAAGATACTTAAAATTGGTTAAAGGAATACTTACCACCATAGCTAGGTGCATAACCTACAGCATCATTTGTGGTACTAGAACGGGATACATGTGAAACAGCATGACCGGCAGTCACTGAACTGGAATAGTCCGATTGGGAGGTTTGTCCATAATGTCCCTATTTCAAAAAGGTAAAACTACCAATTTTAACTAATATGAGCAAGAACTTACCTTAACGGTGTTCTCATGTGTATTACCAACTGATGCATGATCAATGCTTGGAACAGAGATGGAATAGGCAGCTGGTCCTCCGGCTTGAACGCATGCAACAATAGCAGCGATAACAAAGACGATCTAAAAATAAATGAAAATAAAATTGATCAGATGTACATTCCATGTCTTTACACTTTCGGTTCATGAAGAGTTTAGTTTCTCATATAATATATAAGTAGCTCTCAAATTAGATAGAATAGGATTATGTAGAATACCACGCGATAGTAAGTCTTATAAAATGTCAACCAATCGATATTTGGGTAACAAATAAGCAAAACAAAACACACCTATTCATTTGGTTACTCAGAGTTGCATCGACATGGAATACGAATTTTGGTTTCATTGTGTCATATCATATTGCGCATCAACATGCAAATATTGTGAATATTTTATGAATTAAAAGTCGAGTCGGCTGGCGAGTCGGGAAAAAAATAAAAACATTTTCAGTCAAGAATCAATTTATCCTTGTTCAAATAAAATCGACCACCTAGCACGCCAGGTACTACATGCGCAAGCTCCAGGTGACAAAACTCTATGACATGCGATGATACTTATGGTTGAGTACTTTAAAAACAGAGCTTATGTACGAGAAGTTATTTTAATAAACATAATACAGAGATGGACAAGTACCTTATTGCCATCCCTTCATCGGCCGCACCCTGTGCGAGCATAGTAGCTATTTATCGTAGTGGAAAACATCCGTGTTCACGTAGCACTACGATATATGAAACTTATATCCAGTGTTGTGTCATACAATTTGGAAAATATGATAGGCAACACTTGACCCACTGAATCATAAGAACATTGTCCTAGTTTGGCGACCATATAATTACCATACTGGAGGTACACTATGATGACGATGCACAGGATTAAAACCATGACGGTCTATCATTAACGTAACTGGATGCAATAAGAGATGATTAGCGTGCTGAAGAAGCATATTGATAGAACCATAATTGACCATTACAGTTGCAGTTGGACGGTAGGTGAAAGCCGATATGATGCATAAGATGTCTCATAATGGGTGAGGACCATAGCCGACAATCTTTCGGAGGAAGATTCTGAATTAGTATCCTTTGTAAGCTTACTACCATCTTACAGGTGGTTTTAAGGCGGTCGAAGACGTAAACGCAAATGTCTGGTCTGAATAGTTTGTACCGTCTTCCAAGGTAAAATCTTATTCGCTGCTTGTGACAGCCTGAATCCAATACCTTTGTCAGATATTGTTTTACAGAAAATCGATCAACAATCACATTACCATAAATTGGAGTGTGGTAATAATAAAGCTAAACAGAAAAAGATCATGCACTGATGGGTTCAGGGATACTCGTACATCATAACGAACTGCATCACCAACGACCTCGCCGGACTCGAATTTATAGGAGCAAATGGTAGCGTTGACGTCAAGCCACCAATGTCCTAATGCGGTCATAAGTGGACTAATCGAGGCAAATGTAAGACATCTGAACTAATAGGATAGATAAAGAAAAATCTATTGCACACTGTCTTTGCAACAGCCCTGACACGGCACGCATCAGAATGCAATTTCTTGGTAATTACCACTTTCGAGGTCTCAATGATATCTGCCCTATAAAGATTACAGTCAGTGTCAACAATTAACTTCTAAATATTCTTAGTGCACCTTAAGGAAAACCAGTGTAAGCTAACAAAACCAAAAGTAATTTCTCAATTCAATTTGCGGTCCCATATGTGATGACTTGGATCTTCAATGCAAGATTTTTTTAAGTCTAAAAACTAAAGCGTAGAATAAAGGACCTGCTAGTCTACAAAATAATTTAAGGGCCAATACAGATGGTTGGCTCATGCTGTGACAAAAAAAAATTGTTGACTTAACAGCTTCTGAATCTTCCCCACTCATTCAGTTGTTAGCCTTATCGTTTTGTACACAGAGAAAGGAGACTCGAATGGTAGGGTAGTGCAAGACTTTACTTTCGGACGTTTGCCATTGCCCTTCGGAAGGATGTGACGAAAGAATACTTTTCTGCTTTTTAAAGTTGGCCGAGCACAAAACCATCGACTTACACAGTAGTTGATGAACGTAAAAACTTGATAGGAATAAACAGATGTATAAAGGTGGTCAGCATACTGCGCAGTATTCAGTCATTTTTTCTTATTAAACTCTGCAGCACAAGGAAATCAAGTTAAGATGAAATTCTAAGACAATCTATCCTTTGCGGGCGAAAAGACACCAAAGAAAACGTATTTTACGAATACTGTTTGTAGGTTTTACTTATGGAGGCCTTTTAAAAGTACTCAAGACTTTCTAAATATTTTTCTTGGACGGCCCTAATAATTAATTTAAAACTTTATAATACGGTTTTTCAATAGTGTAAAGTATCTATTTATGCGGGCATACCAACCATTATACATAGAATCGTGTGGGCAAAATATGTTTTAAAATTCTAAGAAAAGACCTCGAATGCTTCTCAATATTTTTTCTTTTCTTTCTTGCTTTGGAATGACAGAGAATGGTTGTAAATTGATGATAGAGATCTACCTATCATTGCGATATAGTTAGCTTAAGTAACACCACATGCTTTAGAGAAAGTTTATGAAGGTGGAAACCATTCACAATTCTCTCACAAAATTCCAAGTGATATTGATTTGATATCTGGAAGATGTTATTTATTAATAGAAGGCTTGCATCATCTTAAACAGGAACGAGTTCTTAATCTAAAAATTTTGAATGTCATCAATTTGGCATGACAAGATCGATACAAGAAATATTCTGATGACCGATTACTAGTTCAGTCTTGAACAAGGCGCGACATCAGTATAGAAATGGTTAATAACTTTAAGAAAAAGTTAATGTTTTTATTTAGTCTTGAAGATCTTTTGAACGCATTTACGGACACACAAAGTGCGCCAACATTCACCGATACCGATTGCCAAATGGCCCAATGATGATTTTGGAGCAAATACCGACCTAAACTGACACTTTTTTTTAATCATGCAATGGTGTTTCACAAATTATATGAGGAATATCGGTTCCCCAAAATCGACAATTTTGTGTACCTACTCCTCCAGAGAGTGTGAAATGAGCCTAGTTGATCATCAGAATTCACTCCTAAAAATCCGGCTCAGTTATTCGAATGGCGCTATTCAAGTAAAGCCAAGTAACGCGGCTTGTCTGTTTCCAAAAACTTTTCAGTCAACTGCACTTTATATAGAAACATGTAAAGATCTTGCTTCCAAATCCTTTGGTGGTCACACTAATATCCAATAGCTGAGATCGGATAAGCTACGCCGACATTTGAATTTTCGGCAACACCCTCTTTACTAGTTTCAGCAGCTTTCTTGGAACAATGAGGACGCTGTTTAACATGTTAAGTGGAAGACGTAGAATGACTACGACATTTTCCACGCAAGCATGCAAAAATACTTGGCGCCCTTACAAACGATTTCTGTAGAAGCTGCATGGACGAGGTAAAGAAAAAGACAATCCTCCAACTATTCTGTACATGTCCAAAGAAAACTTAAATGATCTAAAGAATAACAGTCTCCTACGCTTCATCATAAGCTCAAATTGGTTCGAAGAGTAGGAGGATAACAGATCGCCGTGGCATCACAATTAGCCAATAAGCCTAAGTGGGTTGATCTTTCTGACAGCCACTCTTACCTATCCTACCTTAACAAAACTGACCGATTACACTGGTCAACAAAAAAAAAAAAAATATTTATTTTGTACTCCGAAATAAAATTATGTGATTCGTTATCTTTGACGTTTATAGAATCAGGAAGACTTTATAAAATAGCCAGGTCACATCGGGATTTTGTGAGAAAACGATTTTTTGAATTTAAGAATTTAACCAAAAATATTGCTCAAAAAAGTTATTTCTTGTAAAATGTTGTAGTTTTTTTTTTTGGAAGCATCTGCATTCCGTTTATAAGAACACCTCGGAGTTTCTTTACCAGCAGTAATCTGCCAACATTAATGGCTCCCATTTTCCTTGGTACCTTTGCTCTATTGCAGCAACGTGGGGTGGTTGGCCGTGGTGTAGTGGTATATGCATAGACTCCTCAAGCAGAGGGTCGCGGGTTCGAATCCCGTGCGAGGCAATTCTGTGAAAAAGTCTTTTCATAGAATTTGTATGTAGTGATATGAAAATCCCGTCGGCGTCAACTCTGACATGAAAGCATAACACTGATGTTGGAGTGGTTGCTGGCTGGTTTAAATGTAACGAACTAACAACTAGCACGTACTTAAGACCCACTGATTGAGGATGTACTAGAAAAAAAAAAAAAAGCAATGTCTTGGTGGAATCTCTCGCCACCCTCTCATCACCCATATTTTTAGGAAAGAAATTGAGATGAGAAAGCAAAAAAAATGAAGTTTTAGCGACATGTTGCAACCCATTTTATGATAAGCATCCAGCATTTTCTTTACATCATCTGCATAACCTGGAGTCTTATTGTTACCTAGGAAGTTTTCTGCTACTTTCACAAATGAACACCAGGCCTGTTTTTCTAATGAATGCAGAGTAGGAATGAAAAATACATTCTTTAATTTTTGCTTCGCTTAGTAATGGGAACTTTTGTTTCAAAAAATTGAAACCAGGTTGGTCTTTCTTAATCGCCCTTACAACGTTTTTTATAAGACCCAATTTGATATGTAATGGTGGTAAAATAACACGCTGTGGTCCGATCAATTAAGGATTCCTTATATTTTTTTCTCCACAAATGAAGTTTGTTCTTATAGGCCAATCTACTCTCAAAAAGTTCTCCGATCGTGCTCTACTATCCCACTCACATACAAAACAATAAAATTTGTTGTAACCTAGTTGTTGTTCAAGGAGTAGTTATATTTTTTATATTAAATTTTTTCCAATATAAATTTCAAAACATCGTAGGTTTCTTTTAAATTCACACCATGCGCTAGAGGTATTAAAGGAAACTTATTACCATTATGAAGCAATACAGCTTTCAAACTAGCCTTTGATACGTCGATGAACAGCCGCCGTTCTTCGGTTTTGTGCTCATAACCCAGTGATAGCATTAAGCCATTAATATCATTACAATACACTAAGTTATCGGCTTACGAAAAATAAGGAACAAATTCACTTTGTCGGGTACGGTGGTCTGTAATTTTTACCTGAGGCTTGAGCAGATTCCACTGCTTTAGCCTTGAGCTCAGTATTTCAGACTTTTGTTTTGACAAATCCAAGTCTCTAACGAGGTCATTAAGGTCAATCTAACTGATGAGATGTGGTGCATCAGAAGATGTAGGGAGCTCAAATTCGGGATCATCTATGATTTCTTCTGAACAATATGACGAACTTGTTTCTGTGTCCGAAAGGCGTCCGGAAGGTGGCTTTGGAACTGGCAGAATTTCTGCATGAGGTGCTGGTCTTGTTACAGAAGAGACATCTACATATTTTATGGAATGCTTTGATCTTCGAGAAAATCCCATCATATTTGTGCAACAAAAGTAACAATCTGTGTGACTCTGGTTTTCTCACATATCATAGGCATTCCAAAAGGCATTGCAGAAAATGACCCGTTTAACCAACCAGTTAGCTGTCGGTGGCACCTTAGGCAGCAAATGTGTGGTGCCCAGAGTTTATCCTGATGGTTTTCAATAAATGGTGTTATTTTCTTTTTTCGGAAACTTGGTGTAAATTCTCCACAAATATAGCAGAATAAATTTGGACAATTTACACAAGATCGTGGCATTTTATCACTGTAATGCACCTCTAATATTTTTCTTACGCAAATTAGTTTATTTTTTAAATTACTAACAGAAAAAACCAATTTAAACGATGTGCGATTCTATTATGTAAAAGTATGTGCCGTTAGGTTGCTGTGCAAAATATTATTTTTTCCGTTATCTACAGGTCGAGTACTATAAGAAACACTATACAGTACGTCCGAGTATTTTCTATTGTTGCCCAGTGTTATTTTTAAATTAATGCGCCACTGAAGCCGAGCGGCTAAGAATTGTCAATTGTCATTTCTATATCGAGATCTTTAGATGTACATATTAGGTACAATTCAACCATGCAATAGGAAAAATCAAAAACATGTCTGCGAATAGATTTAGAGCAACAATTTCCTCACTTGAATCTCTCCTCAATCACATATTTTGAAATCATCATCTGATTTCAATTTATTGTAAATCCTTAGTCCTGAATATCTTGCTTATAAAAGAGTACAACTACAAGTATGTACATGCCATTGGGACCTTTAAAAGTCAATATCTATGACGCAAAATTTATGTAAATCAAAAAAAGATTCTTATTCTCTTCGTACTTTTCCCAAAACATATGATTATCCTTCTCAATGAACAATGAAAGAAGAACAAAAATGGATTCGTTCCGTATCTCCTCTGGTCTAGACCTAAACTTAATGTTCATTCTTTTGCTCGTCTATTTGGCGTGCCTTGGTTGAAGATTTACATATTAATTGTTATGAGGAGAAATATGAAATTATTTCTCAAGCCAACCCAGAGTCTTTAACAGGACAATGCCCTTTAATCCTCATCGGGTTTTCTCTTAAAACGGGCATAATATGGAATTTATGTATGACATTTTCTTTTTTCTCTATTTTATGAAAAGATACGAGTAGATACTCTTACAGTTTTAGATACTTAAAAGTCCTTTCGAATATGAAAAATTGAATGTGTCCTTAGTTTGATTTTATGCGTGAATTTATGGATACGAATAGTTTATTTTGACTTGTTTGAATAGGATGTTGGCCCCTATTAAATATTAATCATGTCTTTAGTGCTTTAGAAGGATAAATAGCGAATGATCATAGAATCTAAGCAAAGAAAATTTATTAAATGTAATGAATTATAATTTCCATAATCCCGAAAGAAAAACCAGACTAGAAGTCCTTGAAGCTATGTGTAAGTATCTATAGGTAACATAGTATAACTGGTGAACATAATAATGCGAAAGGGACTATGCTCATATAAAAAGCACCATGAGCAAATTAGGGTTTTGATTTTTTTTTTTTCAGGATGAACTGTACCTAATGTGTGGTTGTGAAATGCTAGGAATCCTAGGAATAGCGAATCATGCAGTCAGAATTTAACAGGATTTTGATGTTTCAGCTTCTTTTTAAGGATAAATAAAAAAAGGAGTTAATAGCTCAGGCAATCACGGATCCGGATTGCATTGAGTAGCCGTACTCTGGAACACCAACAAATGTCTGGTCGATAACAGAGCCTGAGTTTAATAACAAATCTTCATCTGAATATACAATAGATCCTAAGTAGCTTAAGACTTCATCAGATCAATGGACTTTTTGTAGGCCTACATAGGACAACAATATTCTTATTTAAAGAGAATTTTAATTACAGAAGCCAATTGGATAATCAGATATTGAAATAATCCCTATCAGAGTCAAACCACTGATAACCGTGCCCAGACGACGATTATGAAAACTCTTCTGTATCCAAAAAAGTGCGACATTTCAAGATTGCATCAAAAAAACGTGATCTTTTCACAGACAGATTCGTTTTAAAAAGTCAGTTCCATTCCAGTAAGGCATTCAACGTAATTCAATTGTCTAGCAGATGGATTCGTCACCTTGAAATAGTATTCAAAAATGGTTACTTCAAAAGTGTTCAAAGGCCTGGTTTGGATTTTGAATTTCTCGCAGTTTTTAGGTAACAAATATTGAGCTGTCATTTTTGATAGTTGTTTTGTAGTGTTGTTATGTGGTTTACGATCAATTAACTCGTGCTTATTGTACAAATTTATTACGAAATTGGGACAAGTGTTTCTGAAACTCGAACAGGAGTTTTAAAGTCCCCGATGGGATGGTCATAAATTTTGACAATTGCCTGGTCACTAAGATCTTGCATTTGAGCTGTTGTCCTACTTTTTTCCAGGTTACTAGGATCTTTTACAAAAATTGCAAATCTCTTTAAATTCTCGACTTTATAAACGCTCAACCAAGAAGCAGATACCAATAATGTTGCAGGGAGAGGAGAAAAATGGAGGATATTACCAAAATTCCAAAGAAGTGGATATAGGGTCTATGAGAGTGAATGATCATAAAGAATATGGCGGTAATTGCAAAATTTTTGGACTCGAAAGATCTTATGCAAAAATAATAAAGGTAACTTCAAAGTCGGGCTAAGTATTGCCATAAACTAACTTTCCATTCTTGCTTTGGTTTTGGATAGATGCCAGACTATTAAGATGGCAAAAATACCGTATATGACAAGAGCTTACGAGGGAGTATTATTATTCCCACACAGTAGATACGCAATATTGGACAGATAAATTGAACTAATTGCAAGCTAATCCCAAACTCGCGACTTGAGGCAAAATAAGAAATAAAACAAAAAATTCACGGCATTCAGGATGGCCCAAGTGCTAGTCCCTTAACTTAATGGAAGAGAATGATAAACCTTTTCGTAGGCAGAAGATACCACTTTCGAAGGTTTTCCTATTATATGTAAAAATATTATTTTCGGTGTGTTAGCTAGGAATCGAACCCAGGCCCCCTGAATATAAAAATGAAATAATAAGCAAAACCAGTACGCCAGTATCCGAACCGAAAGGAAGCCGAAAAGTGTGGGCAAGGCATGTATAATCGTTGACCCTAGTTGTATGTTAAGGCTGAAATAAAGATACGTCAAAACCGGCATGGAAAAGAGAATTTGAAAGGAATGTCAATTGTGCTTAATACGCTCAAACTCAAGAAAACACTTCTTGTTTCACTTGAAGATCCTCCCATATCTAGGCACATAAGAATCATTCATCAGAATCTAAAAAATTTAGAGAAGTTAACAGAAGGCTTACCGTATCGAGGAGGAAAATCAACTAATAAAAGGCTATAGCTAGAAATACTTAGAGAAAATGATGACAATTTATTATCAAAACGTAAAAAGACGAAAATTCTCGGTAGACAGTTCAAGGAAGGTTTTCTTGTCGCATCAGTCGATCTTGGTAACAAAACAAAAGTCTTTAAGTAATCATTGACAACTTTCACAACCGTGAATCCTGTGTACTAGTCGACATCATGAATTGGAAAGATTCCATCTGAGAATGAATGTAACAGAAAGAGCAGTTTTAAGTACAAGGGTCAAACTATGTATTGTTTCCATAAACGCATCTTAAACTTTATAAAAACAAAGAGTTGGTCTCATTTCTACAAACCTTATAAAAAAGAGATCAATTTTCACGTTTTAATACAATTTTAAGGATTCATTGTCATACTTTGCTTTCTAAAGGAACCTCTTGCAACGAAGTATAAGAAGAAAAAATCTTGCATATTAAAAACCGTAAACAACAACAAATCTATTAACGGATGGCTAAAATTCTAATGTTCAGTAGAAGTGTAGTTGTAAAGTTGGCATTTTTGCGGAGTTCCTTGACCAATCATTTCAGAATATTTGTGCTATTTACATTTTTCATTCCAAACGCACAATATTTTCTTATTTTTGTATAAACTGTAGGTCTAAGTATGGAAACTTATGGAACTCTATTAATTATTATAAAATGTAATGCGCCCTCACTTTTTTGAGTTTTAAATCTCTTTAACCTGATGGTATGTTCTCATATGGTTTAAGCCTTCTAAGACCAGTCATAAAGTTGTGAAATTAAAGGTGAAGAAAACTTTTTTTTACTAAAGGTTAGACCTCTTCCCAACCGCAATCTTAAATTGAATTGAATTTCCCTAAAGTAATATTTTTAAGGACTTTCTCTTCTCATGTATCATTTGATTCGTGAAAAACCTACTTATTTCACGATAACATCCAAAAGCAAATACGAATCCACTTGTAGTTGTAAACAAAATCTTGAAGCACTCTCAATTATTGTAAGTTTCAACTTTTTCTTTCATCCTCCAAAATATATACAAAACACTACACCACGGGAGGCTTAAAGTCTTAAAATAACTAAGAAATAAACCCTTATTCTCAGTTAAATTGTAATGAATACCCACCCACCCACCAATGAGATTATACTATATACAATACATATATTGAAATATCTTTTCTGACACCCTTTGTATCTTAAACAACACCAGTTACTTTCTTCTGTTACCTTTGATCTTATCAATAGATGGTTTTAAATATACATTCCAGCTTCGCACAATATCATTGTCATTACAGCAACCTATATTACTTGTTGTCACAGCTTTCCATTTTGTTGTGACTACGGCTGGTTACATATTGAATTCAAGTCCTTTGAATGAAACTATTGTACTTTCATCCTTAATTGAATAGAAGAAGGGGATATTGGTTGGAAAAATACCAGGAAAACCTTTTGACAGATCAACATATTCGCTGGAAATCGAACCAGACCGAGTGTCATTTACAAACTCAACCCTGCAGGAGTAATTTTCCGAAAGAATTCAGCTCCCCATGGTGTACGGCACACAACTCTTCCTCTTGTCGGTAACCAACTTCTACTACTTCTAACTTCTTACAAAAGGCTTTTTCCTGGAATATCCTTCTTCCGAGATATGTTTGGCAACAAATGAAATGGAATTTTCTAGAATTGAATATTTTTAGAGGAACAGAAATTATGCGGTTACTAACCCGTTATGGTTGTTACCGTAATTTATTAAAATCAACAAGGAATTAATTGCTGTTATGGTAATATATGGGGGTGGAAAGAGATAGAGGTAATTCCACAGAACCTACAAATGATTAAATGTATAGATTTATTTTAAATTAATTGCTGAAGCTATATAAGGCCTTATTTAATATTTTAATTAATATGTTTTAGATTTGCTGTTGCCTTTGAGCTTGAGGACTGTCGATTATCTGTCGATTATCGCAGCAAGTTCATACTATGATTAATGTTGTTAAAAGAGGTTTTGAATTTTTTTTTTCTTTGTAACTATGAAATCAATAAAATAATTAAGTGGGATGGAAGGGTGGAAGAGGGATGTACAATACGAATAAATTATTCAAACCGAATTTAAAGAGCTAAATCCGATAGGTAGAAATTAAATAGGTGTCTACTTTGGGGTTGGAATGCCTTCTCTTATAGAAGTTTTGTTAGAGGATTTTGGAAGAAAAGTTAAATAGCTTCCGGTAGTTTCCTTATAAGACTAATCGACCACATTTATTGATTTCAAGCTCTGAATGTTTTTCTATTACAAAAAGACATCTTATTTTCTTGATTAATCTAGTCACCCAAAGAACATGTTAAATTATGTCATTGACGTACGATTACGAAGATCTATTGACTTTGACAACTTTCTTGACTACAATATGTCCACATAAGAATGCTCTTCCAGTTGGCAATATTGAATCTTTAAGTATACCGAAAGTTTCCTTATGACACAATATGTAATTGCAAGTCGACAACACAAACTAAATTGGTGGTGTTTAATGTACGAACGAGCAAAAATGACAGGAAGAGCCCCTGCATAGGTAAGACCCATATTCGTGTTTATGTAAAGCTATCAACTAAACCTATATGGAAAAAATAGAGCTCTTAGTCCGTTATCGAATTTTATTCCTGCATTCAGAAGGGATAAGAAAACAGATACTTAAACGAAAAGATCCAAAATGAATCATAGCATCATAGTGAGTCCAATGCATGCCTATTCGATTGCATGGTCATTGCAGTATTTTAAAGACTGGAAGTCTTACTGCTTTGGGCGCTGCATAGCTTCAAACTATACAAGTCTGCTGGTCCGGACGTTGTAATACCTGCAGAGCTACAAAGGTTCTCAGATATTATCCTGACTACGCTAGGGAATATCATGAGGAGCTGTGTAGAGCTGATCCGCATTTTACTGTCATGAAGAGAAATTAATATAGTTTTCATTCTCAAAGCCAAAAAATGCCCTCATGTTGTCCCCAAGGACCTCAGACCTCTAAGTCTATCATCTTTCCTTCTGAAAACTCTAAAATGACTGATTAAGACTAAATTACTGATTAAATCAATGGCCCAACCTGCCTACTGTTAAGCAAAGTTGGTGGAAATGGCTCTGCATTCACTGACTAGCCACATCAAAAGATCCCTACCTTATAAAAAGAACACAATGGTCGCTTTCCTGAACATAGAGAGTGCCTTTAACAACTTCAACACATCCGTCATCACGACTGCGCTGTCAACTCAACTTATGCTAAATAGCAAGATAATCAACTCCAAGCTGGGTGAGGCGTCTGCTAAAAAAAAGTGTCAGCAGAGGTACGCCGCAAGGCGGTGTCCTTTCTCCCCTTCTTTGGAACTTAATGGTTAATGAATTGCTGATATACCTGCAAGCGGATGGTAGCAGGGTGATTGCCTATGCGGATGACGGATGATGAACTCCTTCAGCTAAATCTTAACAAATTAACCCGTTGGGCAGATCGCTGTGGATTTGGAGTAAAATTCCATAAAACTAACCTTGTCCTCTAAACATTCAAGAAAGAGTCAATAAAGCTACAGTAGCTGCATTCTCTTGACAAAAAGGCATTGGGAACAAATGGGGCCTTAAAGCTCGCATAACACGCTGGGTATACATCTAGGTCATAAAACTGATACTCGGGGTTGTTGTCTGGTGGACGGCCTTAGACAATACAGTCAACTACAGCAAACTAAGCAATAGTCCAAAATATATCATGTCCATGCATAAGCGGAATCCTGCATTCTACTCCCTCCGCGGCAGTAGGCAAGTGGCTGCGACTGCTTTGGTTTAACAGAGACTTTCGTGTGTGTATGCTTCCCCTTTAGATTCTTTTGGGAGGTTGCTTGTATCAGTACGATGAGGATACTTTCTTCGAAGACAATTCAATCCACTTTTGCACAGATGGATCTAAGACTAATAGCGGGGTTGATGGCGCTGTTTTCTCAGATAAGTTTAATATAAGCCTCTCCTTCCGACTTTTAAATCACTATAGCGTGTTTCAGGTGGAAATTTTGGCGATAAAATTAACTCTGTCCTGGCTGCTATCAAGTCCCTGGACTCAATTTCATTAAGTTTTAAAACCGTCCTTGAATGCCGATAATCTTTTATGAGATGCCGGCCCACAGAGACATTCCAGGGAATTGTAGAGCCGACGAACTCGGTAAAATTGAAACTACTCTACTTACTTTACCGAAGAAGGTATACCAGTCACTACATGCAAATCAATATTAAAGCTGGATGCTAATTCAGGAGATCGACACATTACCTAAAATATTCACATCAAGAAAATCATTGACAATCATAAACCATCATAAGTTACCTGTAGGCAACTGATACAACTGTAGCCATATTTTTGAGGCAATATTATCAGAAATACTGAACTGCGGCAAAATAAAGGAAGGAATTGGGGCATAAATGTATGGAGGAACTACCAAAACTTCTCTCTAAGTAAGAATGGAACATTATCCATCACAAAAGTCAACACCAAGGACATTTCACACTATCGGAGCAGGTCAACGCAGGTCATGTAAATGGCATTTAGTCATATATGCTACTACCCAAAAGTTCCTAAGGACCCATCAAGCCTGTGCGGAGTTCTATAGACATTTACTCATCTTGTGTGTATGAGGAGAAAAATTCCTCTTTCGGTATAGCGCATTAAAGTTTGCCAGTGTATTCTGGATGCTATTCCACTGATCGAAATTTTCAATTCTATCTAATTAACGAAGAAATGGTTAAATTTAATTTAAGTCTAAATCTGAAATAGTCAAGTAGATGAACGTAGTGGTTGCACAGAAGTGGCGAGCTTAATGTCTCAGGCAAAGTAATAAGGCGAAGATAAAAGAATCAATCTGCGGAACCAATGTGCGGAATGCCTCACGATAATATCGTAAAGTACTTGTTTCAGAATGAAGTAATATCTTATGGCGAAAAAATTGATAGAAGTCGGCCAACTCAACAAAGTGAAGATGGTTTTAGCTGGAAGCATAATTAGGATATGAACCTGTTGTTTGGAAATGTATTGCTGAAGCAAAAGCAAGAAATATATTGTTTTACAGTCAGAAAATGGAGATAATTCCTTACTAAGTGCACTTCTCTTTCTACTAAAGCCATAGAAGATATATGGGTAGATGTCAAATTTCCCCATAAGTTTTGGACTCCTTTACATTTCCTACGCAGATTCTTTAGCGAAGCCATGGCATAAAATGCGCTAGGTTGTGATACTTAAAGTCGGAATTGGTTTCCTCATTTCATTTAATTATATCTCGATAAGTTCATACTGATACAAGTCGTCAATGATTCGATTTAAAAATGTTGCCAGATTGTAAAAGGATAACATGTATTATATAAATGTCCCTGAAATTTTAAGGATAAGTCCTACAACTTCTGACCAGGTTTGGAAAACAATAACCAATGGAGCTGAGAAGATGCTTAAAGATTGATTTAATAAGAACCACACTTCAGTTCTTCTGCTTAATATGATCGGATGAAAATGAAGAATAGAACCTCAGAGACGTTATCCTTATTCACAACAATGGATACTAATGATTACATTTCTGAAGCATCAGTGGTTCTCAAAATCTTAGTGCAAGGATGGCAACCTGCCTGATGCAGAAGAAAATGAAAACTGAATCTGACTTAAATAGACCAATTCATCGCAGATGTCTCAAATATGGTCAAGTGGAAACTTTATTCTCAGGATTGGCGTAATTAATACGTGGTAACTCTACTACATACAGATGCTTACCATATACTACAATACTAGTCCGAAGAATTGATTTTATAGGCAAGAAAGTAGCGACGACTATGCAATCGCTTTTAATAATTTTCAGATACGCCCACGAAAGTTGCTTACTTAAGAAGTCGGACTTAAGAGTGCATATACTCCCGTCTGAAAGTGGGACCCCAGCGGACTTATCAAAATATATATCACCGACTGCGCTTAAAAAATCTCAAATAAAACATTAACCTTAATACTAAATGGCTCCTATGACCTGTTTAAGAGATTTGAATCGTTGCCTACAGTGCCGCGGATTATACGACATTTGCTTCACTTACTCACTGATTGCTGTACATACATAGATCGTGATCTTAATTGCTTTTTAGCCAAAACAACTTTAGCCTTTTCATGAATGGATATTACAAAAAACTTTTGCCTTCGATTTTGTGTTTGTTCAAATTGGTTATACTGCAGCACGAATGGGTCATGATAAGGCCTGAACGTTGGCGTTTCTACGTTCAACTAGCACAAACGAGGCGTATGCGCAATTTATTCGAATAAAAAAGTACTTGTGCGCATGTCAATTTATTTAAAGCCATAAACTTGTGTCTAAGTAAGATATAGTACATGACTTTTGTGTTTAACTTTTAAAATAATTGAGTACTTATTGGAATAGGCGGTTAGCATGCCTTAAGTCTTAACACCCAGAGCGTTGTTAAGAGTTGTAACAACTTATTTACATCAACGTCCACGCAGACGTATACGTAACTTTTTGTGCTCCAGATGTGATACTGGCTTACAAGACCCATGTTCGTTTAAACAACACAAATGTCGAAATAATTCATATCACCTCTGGTTGCACAAAAATTGCATCCACTGTGCATAACTAGAAGACTTAATTATCATGCCATGTCTACGCTTCAGCACGCATTCCAAGCCAAAAGGCGGAAAGATACCTTCAAATCAATATCTCGGTTTGTAAATTAATCAAATCTGATTTACTTGCACTGTGCATGAGGTTTTTTAAAACGAATTTGCACCTCATAGATACACGCAATATCACACGTAACAACAACAACAACAGAAACGTATCGTCTTTGTTTGATTCGTGGCGGTTGAGGTTGTGGTAAAAGTAAAGTAGGTCAGCACCAAGAAAAATTCACATTTAAATGAACTTTCTATCTTTTCAGTAATACTGAAAGCAAATCAAACCGGCAAATGCCAGAAAGTCCTATGGGGTATGAGGTAAGCCATTATTGCAATCTGAGGATCATAATAATACGAATACACGACTTGGCACCACATACGAATTACGTAATGGACATTTTGAAAGAAGTAGATAAACCACCTTGATATATATGTATGGTATCATAATTAGACTAGCGAGGTAAAGTATCTTTCTATTCAAATATGCTAGGTGGAGATTAGCATAAACGTTGATCTTCTTTCATGTAAAAGAAATTATTACATTTTTCATACAACTACTTGGGCTGAAAGTGGTAGGATTGAGACGATATCTTGAGGTCGGAGTACCTTAACGCCATTGAGCTCCGTATGCGACTATTTGTTTATAGAAAATTCATGGGTTGTACATAATTTCCTAAGGCGCAAGCTATTGATGCAATTTTTTTTTTTTAAGAAAACTCGGCAAATACAGATGCATAACAACTTTTTCATCATGCTAAAGTATGAGCATTAAAAAGAAGATTTTTTTTTTTTGTTTAATTTAATTTGAAGATAATTGGTTTTTCTGACTTTAAGCGGATATATAAGAAAATCATCAATATAAAGACGAGCTAAAAAAAGACCAAAGCCATTACTTTCAAAAATCTTCGCAATATTACGGTGAGCTTACAAATAAATGACAAATATACAAAATTTCAACGATAAGGATACCTCCAGCTTAAAGGAAAAATATTCTTCTCCCTATGTGTATCATAAATGACGTTCTGGAGGTTATAATTGGAATTATCGTATAAGGAACCTAAGGTTATGGTCTTTTCAGATTCTATCAACAGCGATGCTTAATAGAGAGAGAGTGATTTACACCTCTTTCCAAACCAAATTCAAAGGTCCTGAAACGAAAAACTAATAACCCAAACATTACTGTGTCTTAGGACCAGTTTTTTTTTTTGGTTTTTTTTTTTGTTTTTTGTTTTCTTCCTTCTGTAGTTCTTTAAAAATGTCGAATTGTTAAAAATTCGATATACCATATGAAAAATATTGTAAGTAGAACGCAGAGAAATGATTTTAGTTGATTTTAACCGAAAGTCAGCAAAATGAGATTCGTATTAAGTGACCTTTACCAAAAGAACACATATACTCTTGATGCTACTACCGAAAGCAAAAAGAAAATCAAAAATGAGTCCTTGGTACAGGTACGCTCTCCTTGAGCGTCTAGATCGGGTAAGATTTTACCCTCTGGCAAGTCCTGCGAAAACTTCAACAATTGTCTGTGAATTAAGTACCGAAATCTCTACACACAATTTGAAATCAAGCTGAGAGAATTATATTAAATAATGCTGAAGGATATTTTTTTTTTACTGATAGATCTTCAAACAATGCTATTTTTTTTTGACAATTTTTTTACATTTTCTTCAATATTGGTTGGCAAAACATTATAAAGAGGGTTAAACCAGAAAAGCACTTTTATTCAAACTTACTTTGAAGATCGACCTTCAATTCATGAAAATATAGAAGATAACATGTTATTTTTGGTCCTCATTATCAACCAACTGAACTCACAACTGATGGTAAAGACAACAAAGCATCATCCTTATGCGCGTACACAAGAAACTGAAGCCGGTGTAAGTGAAGGTGTGGCAGTGGATCCGAAATTGTCGATTCGGCGGCGGAAAATTTCTTGAAAAGATCTCGCCCTAAAGCAACAAGAGCATGGCTTGAATCAATCAAATGATTACCATATTTCGATGGCATTCTTACGGATTTTAGTATTTCCTCTGCCAATGAGATCAGCACCTGGATTTACTCTAGAAGTTCGCTGATTGAGTTCTTGAGTAGCTTAAGTCGATCATTGTTCTTATTAAAAAATTATGTTAAGTGACTCACTTTTGGCTTTATAGACTTGTGAGCGAGCAAAATGGCCATTTCTGAAGTGAAACAAATGAAACGACTCATGAGATCGATTACAGCCAACGGTGAGGCCAGAACGCAAATAAAAGTAATAGCGAACTTTGTCAGACATTGATCAGTGATAATTTTTTCAAAAATATGAACAATCGATGCAGACCGCATATCTTTCCAGAAGGATGATATTTGATGCCACTTGATAACTTCTTACACGACCATAGGATTAACCACAACCTATGGTATTAAGGCCTTTAAAACCAATATTCAGCTCTTTGTTAGTGAACCAGACCGTCAAGAGTTCAAGAGAGTGGGCTAAAATTAGACCGATAGGACTCGCTCTGTCAAAAACAGATGAGAAAGCCATATAGATTGTTTAATGGTGCAAATACAATGCCATAAGCCAGTCTTAACGATAAATAATTATGGTTTCTTCACTTCAGTCTCTTATAAAAAAAAGTCAAATGCCCTCACAAAGGCCTCACACCTTATAGTCTTATTTATAAACATTTTCCTAAGTAAGCTTTTACTAACGCATGATTTGTAATCACGTATGAATAAAACAATAAGAATTGCAAGAAAGTGAAATAGTTAATAGAATGCCATAAGGTTCATTTGTGGGACCTACAATTCAAAGAGGACTGTAAATGAATGTTTTCAATTATCTGGATGTGACCAGTTCGAATGTAACATTTAAAAATGGGCACATATTAGGCAAAAATTCAGAAAAACTATGGCATTTTCATAATTCAACCAGAAAATTAGCTGAACATATAAGAAATCTCTTACTTTTGACAGTATCTTCAAGTTTGAAATTGCCTGAACGACATTCTTAATGTTTCCAAACGGCTTTCGTTAGAATAAAATAGCTGAATCGCATATGCAGAATATCATGTGAATAACTATGTTAACTCACAAACAAATCAAAAAGTGCGATGCTCTAAAACTAGGAAATTCATGTATCATAGATCAAGAAAAACAACAAATACAAAGATTAGAGTCCTGGAACTTAACGCTTGTGCTAGTCTTGCTGGAAGACAGCAGTATCTTAATGGCATCAGTTCTTTTTGATCCAAGATCTCTCCAAGCTGCTGGTTCCAAGTAATTTACAAAACCCTAATTGTTTTGTTTTTTTTCTATTATGAACCAGAGAAAATACTACGAAATAGTTTCAAAACTTTGGAGTTAACTCACACCACCTTTAGTATTTTGTCCTAAAATTGATGTCTCCTATAATAATTTTAATTTAAGTTCCACCGTTAAAAGAAAAATTAATGAATGCAAATTTCTTAAACATCCGAAGGATAATGTTAAGCTCCAATCTTCAAATAATAAATTTTCTATAAGAGTAATTTGGGTATATTCTCGGAAATCTTTTTCTTTTAAATGCTACAAGGACGACACTGTATACCTATGTAGTTGCATTACGGCTAACTACTCTTGAAACCGTGAGCTTATTCATTTGACTCCCTTACTTCGTCCTAATTTTCACAAATATTAAATACCTGCTATTAATCTTCAATATTATTTGTTATAAGCTGTTTTTGAAGTAACAACTTATTTTTTTAAATTAAACTGCTAGAACTCTAAAAGATCATTTTTAATTTGCCGTAATAGTCAAGTCCGAAAAATAAATTTAATTTAAGGAATTAAAAACTCTAAAAACGGCTAAACTATAGCAAATTACTATAAATCTTTTAGGTGATTTTTTTTTTCGATCAACAATTCCAACAAAAATATGAAATTGCTTATCCTGGTGGGTCTATGTACAATTTTTTGGAATCCAATGTATATTTTTTTTTTAATAAAAAATTTAAAATAACATTTAATCCCTGCCTTAAGTCCTATAAAATATCTTTGGATTCCGAAAAACATCACAAAAACGAATGATATCAGCAAAATCCCCATTTTTGCTTTCGATAAATCGAATAAATAAAATTTTATTTTATTTTAAATATTTCACTTAACACAACAAAAACCTATTAATGGAAAAATCCTTTTTTTAACTGTACCTTGAATGCCATTTTTTGTGTGGGGATTGACTAAAACTTCCTTTTTATCACAAGAAAAGTTAAATGAGTAAATAAACTGAAGCGTTTTGGGTACGTTACCGTAGATACGTTATTGAGTAACACAAGTTTGAACTGATCCCTGGTTGATTCTTACGGTTTTATTTATAGGTGGCGCGCCTAACATTTACACCACGTGCTACAGAAAAGAGGTGGTAGCTTCTGTACCACTTACCACCACCACTACCACGGGCATCACTACCAGAAGCTCCTTCACAAACTCCAGCTCCACCACATTCCCATGGCTTAAAAAAAATTCATGAAAAACCATCAAGGGAGGTGGCGGTGATTGAGAAGTTGGAAGTGTTCACCTGAATCTATTGGTAGTCGTATCAGTTGAAAAATAATAATAATAATAAAAAATTGAAAACCTGAACGGATATAGGTTCAAACTCCGATACGAGGTAGAGTATTGTATCTGGAGTACGAGTGAAGTTTTGTGTAGCTAAGACCTATAGACATGTATCTAACCTAGTCTATTCAAAAAAGTTGATCTTTGGAAAAATTGCGATTAAATCCACCGACCGACTAACCGCCCGACAGATAGACGAGTCTTTGCGGCATATGGTGTTTGATTTTTGTATCATTTTTGCATTTAATCGTACGGATACTTGTATACTTTGGCGATTTTGTTTGTTTTTCTTATCTGCTGTTGTTGTGTTTCACTTTTTGTACATATTTCTGTTATTGTCGTTTGGTTTTTCCGATTTTTCAGATCTATCTTGTTACAGTTAAATTTGTTTTATTTATCTTTCCATTGTATGGTGGTGCATGGGCAAAAATGGAGGCTGCCGTTACAAGTGGTACGCTCTCCGGTTCGTAAGAGATTTTTGACCTAAATTTGGCGCATACTGTTTTAGGCCTAAAATTGTTTTGTGTCTATTGTAAATCATTCCACATGATCTGGAACCAGTTGTTGGCTGTTTTGGTTGTAGATACTATTGTTTTGGACCAAAGGTGGTTCTTGGAAGTTGCATTAATTAATTGCAAATTGCAAATTTGTCGCAAAATGTTGAATTGAATTAAACAACAAACTTGAACATGGTTTTCTCTAGTTGCGAATTTTCGAGACTTTGGTGTCAGAATTTTGGGTTGGACCACTTGTCAGAGTATGTGATGCAAAGTGACAACTAGAGGAATTTTTATGGTTTAACTGATGTATAGAGGGGGAGTGTGGTAAATGAAATAGTTTTTCTATTTTTTATTTATTTTTTTTTTTTATTTATTAATTTTTGCGTGAGGAATTTTGAAAGTTGTTTTTAAACATAGAGCCTATATCCATGGATGATTGGAAGTTTTGTAGAGAAACAAAAATGGAAAAAACCCAAAGGAATAGGCGTTGACATTGAGTCAATGCTTCAAATTATTTTGACAAGCTGAAAAAGGTTTGATTTTAAAGGTCTAGGTATTTTTTGAGCAAAGGAATTGCAACAGATTAAGACTTAAATCTTGAGAAAGGCGATATGAGAATACTTTTTTCGGTAATTAAATTTGATTGTGAAGTTATAAGCTACGAAACGTTCAAATAAACAGTGTAAGTTCAACGTTGAGTTACATTACTTTTTCGATCATTCAACCACAATAGTTACTACCTAGCTCTTACCTTGTTGAGGTGCACTTACGAATGGAACACTGTCGGGGAACGATGTTCTAGCTAATCCTGGAACCTAAGGAATTTTTCATTTTATGATAAATCTCTGATTCTCATAGAAAAGAACACATTAAGGTCTTGGAAGTGGTAACTGCCCGGAGATTGAATTGTAATGCGTGCCAAAACAGAGCAGTTGTAGAGAAAGTGTGCCGCAAGATACTTTTCTTATTCGGTGTAAGGAATACTCAATTTTCTTCTGATGTTTATCAGCTCTATTAATCACTTAGCAGCAACTATGAGCAGTATTGGTCCATATGTCTCATAGCTGCCTTGATTTGTCCACATATGACTGACCTTAAGAGCATTGATGACGTAAAGTTGAGAAGAGCTTAGGAATTCGTTTGGCCAGTTTGTCAGAAGCGCAGCTTTCCTACAACCCGACGAAGTGTAATCTTCAGTGATGTGCGCAGTCTCTATCCACTCTTGAATAAATGGTGTTCAAAGTCATGGATCAGACCACTGATTGACTGTATATGTATATTGCAACATTCTAACAGAGTTTTTTAATAGCTCAGATTTCGGCTTGAAAAACGCTCGAGTATGTACGTATATTGAAGCATTTGTGTATCAAAGGTACAAAGATCTTGGGACCAACCCCTTCGCCCAATAAATGTTAGATTTTTTTTGGGTTCCTATGAAACTATCGTACGAATCATTCCTACAAACTAAGGTGAGTATTCATTAAAGTGGCAAATAAAAGGATATATACAACCGAAAACCTAAGAAAAACAGGAAAAACCCACTGAAACAAAGCGAAAATACCAGGTGAGATATTCGTATTGATTTGGAGCCAATGGTCATAATGGTCATTGGATGACATGAAAATATAGGGTTTTCCAATAGGGACTTGACAACTTTGAATTTAATTTGTGAACGCACTCTTTCACTAATCATCAAACTGTCACTGTCAATTTATTCAGTAAGCTCAAAATTTTCATCGTGGTAAAGTATACTAACGAGCAACGTCTGCAAATTATAAAAATTTTCTACAGATATTCGGAGTCGGTGACTGCAACTTTAAGAGCGTTAACTACAATTTTCGGTCGTAATTCTCGCCCTAGTAGACAGGCAATAACAATTTTAGTGCAAAAATTTGAGTCTACATATTCGTTATGTGATGTTGCCGTGTCAGTGAGAGAACGGGTTGGTCGAAGTGAAGAAAATATCGCTGCCGTTCAGACGTCCGTAGCAAACGATCCAAATCAGTCAATTCCACGGCGTTCTCAAGAACTGGGCATCGCTCAGACCACATTATGGCGTATTTTGCGTAAGGATCTTGGTTTACACCCATACAAGCTGACTCAAGAATTGAAGCCAATGGGTTCTGAAGAAGATGCGCCAAGATGATGAATTTCATCGCAAAATCATCTTCAGTGACGAAGCTTATTTTTGGCTCAATGGGTTCGTCAATAAGCAAAATATGCGTTATTGGTCGGGTGAAAACACACATGTGCTTCATGAATCACCACTTCATCCACAAAAAATAACTGTTTGGTGCGGTTTGCATGCCGGCGGCTTTATTGGGCCATATTTTTTCGTCGATGATAACGATCGTCACGTTACTGTGAATGGCCAACGTTATCGTTGTGATCACCGATTATTTTTGGCCCGAATTGGAAGATATGGACTTGGATGACATGTGGTTTCAACAGGATATTGCCAAAAGCCACACAGCACACGCTACAATCGATTTATTGAAGAGTAAGTATGGTGAGCGTGTTATCTCAAGACATGGGCCGGTCGATTGGCCGCCTCGTTCGTGCGATTTAACGCCGTTTGACTATTTTCTGTGGGGATTACGTTAAGTTATTGGTTTATGTCAACACGCCGAGCTCTTGGAAGAGCTCAGAGCCAACATTGAACGCGAAATAGCGGCCGTTTCGGCCGAAATGTGTGACCAAGTCGTTGAAAATTGGGTCCAATATTATCATTCGAAAAACTCAGATTTGTTCCATTTAACTTAGCTGGGATGAAACAGATCCAGCTTCGGTTTGACTGGATTAATATTAAGGCCATAGATACATGTTCAGGAATATAATAGTGTATCCCTAAGGCGTTTCGATAAAAATTCTGATAGATTGATCTAATTTTCTTTGCAAACATACGAGAGGTATAAAGAAGACGGTTATCTTACTTCAGGCACTGAGTATAGTATCGAGAACAAAACAGACTTTTAGAATGCAAAACCAAATAAATTCTCTAGATGAAGCAGGAAAAATGCTTTCGGGTCCTGGTGCCTTACAGAGTTTCAAGTTGTTTCTGTTCTCAGAAACTACAGCAGCAGCTTCATTGGTCTTTCTTCGTACAGGGTTATTCTTATCGTCGTTACTGCAGTACAAGATAAGATAAAGCCACGACATAGAGACGAAATGGGTTCATTGTTTAGCTTGACAGACTTTAGTTGGGATATCGAAATGTGATTTCCGCATCCAATTTGACATGAGCGATCGTGCTGTGTTTCTTCTTTCTCCTTATTGATCTTCCAACGATCTCAATCCAACCGATCGAAAATCGGTGGTCAGAGTAAGACACTATTTAGTTGCGTATCAAATTGTAGAGCTTATTTGAGACAAGAGTGATATAAAAGACTTCTTGCTGTTTTAGTGCATAGCTAACAATCTACAAGCATTTGGTAATAAGGTTCCAGCAAACTTTAGTTACAAAAGTAGGTTATTTTGTAAAAGGAATAAATCAACTAGAGAAAATTGTGCAATATTCGAATATCAACACGAAAAGGTAATTTTTTTCAAAAGTATGTACAACTCATTTATGCCCCAATGATAACCCACAAAAAGTTGCACAGACTCTTGGAAAGTTGTGCATCTGATTTTACCTACCAAGATTCGCCATTTTTTAAAATAAAATATTAAAGAGGTTACACAATAGCGCATGATCTTTTCTGATAGGGTTGGGACCAACGATCTCGGTGAGACTTCTTTCTACTTTTACAAGCAACAAGCATTTTCCATTTTCAAGTGTTTTCCAATCTATTGTCGAAAATTGGTTTGGATAAAACCTTTTAGATACAACCCTAATGTAGCGATCTAAGAGTAAGTTCGAGTTTTCTGTTGAATACCTATTGCTTTTGTCAGAGAGTAATTTTGACCTGAAAAATGTATGCCTCTTTGGTTTGGTAACACCACGGAAAATCATCTCTGTGAGTCTCCCACCAAAATTCGATGCTAGAAGTTGGGGCTGATAGGTGGTGGTGGTGGTACTGTAGGCAATTCGATATCTCATGGACCAATTTTGCTCTGCGTTTTGATTGGATGACATTGAAACTAGGAAAGTGACATATGTTGTAGACTGCAACATTATCCAAATCGCCCCAGACAAAAGCACATACTACAAGAATGTTATCGTGATTGGAGAAGATGAGGGCCTGCTCGTTCTCCTTTGCGAATTGAGCTCGAATTTTTATTGTACTTCCAGAAAAGTGGCAAAGGTCAGTCAAGTTGTACTCAGCTTTCCATCACTTCCTTCCGCCGAGGTTAAATGAATTGCTGTCCGGGTTCAAACACTTTTTCCATGCAATTAACGAATGCGACTCCACCTTTGCACTATCCTGGTAAGGAAAAATAAAATTGTTGAGTATTTTACAAAATAACTGGAACCTGATTGATCTAGTCACCGTATTTCTGCTCTCCTCACGAGGCTATAGCCGAAGCTGGAAAGAAGTACCTGATGGATCTGTATGGAGGGAGCGCATCCATCAACACTGTTCAAATCAGCAGCCAAGGCCAAGTTTAACATAACACGTTCGCCCCCAACTAAAGAAGCTACTTCCTTTCATTCGTATCGTACGTACCACCAAGCGTAAAAGTGATTGGGGATGGAAAAAGATGCCACAGAGTAGGGTTGATCAAAGAAGAAAGAACACCAAATCTTCTCAAATCGCTCTTATTCAAGTGCCAGAAGGGATGCACGGGTCCTTGCGCAATCTTGCTTTCAGATGACCAACCGAAGAAGAAAAAATATATCCCAGTTGCAAAAATTGGTTTCGCATTCCCCTAACTGGTCCTAACGACTTTATAAAAAAGCAGATATACATCACGCTTTGTGACTTTAATGTCTATCTCGGCACTTGGATTCAACAAACCCTGGTGCAAGGTACTTATTAACCATAAATCTATATGAATGGCTTATGTTACACCACAAACTAGTAAGATTAACCTCCTTGGCCAGGTCCAGGTGGCCCTCAAGTGCACTTTCGAATATTTAACACGACTAGTATAACCTAGTCCCCTGATTAAACTTTAAATTCTTAATACCGATCAACCAACAACAACCACTCATGCAAAGGCCTTCACAATTTGCTATGATGAACTTTAAGAAGCCACAATCAGAAAAGATATCGCTACTCGAAATCGCTTACATAGCATCTAGTAATTATTTATGAAAAGCAATCATTTTGTTGACTTATGTTCATATCCTCTGTCAAAACACAACTTCCCTTTACATATGATACTTCCGAGGATGAAATCATCACAACATCCTTGCAGCATCATCCTTTTTTGTCACATAATCGCCTGCTGTCATAACTCTCTATCTAAAATGACATTTCCCTTTCGCCATTGCCCCAATACACAAACCACACCAATAGCCAAGTTAACGTCAACGGCGAGTTGTATCCGTATGATATAGAAGCGCTTTCACTGTAGACATACTGTTCATGTAGTTCAAATGTTTATGCACTCGAAATCGTTAGTATTCGAATCACATGTCATTGTCACATAAATGATTGCAAATTGGGTCATAAATGTTAACAATCTGCAATGAACAATCTCTCTTCCCCTTATTCTGCAAAATCTCCCATATCCCTATCTATCTGTTCCAAATCGTATAAAACACGAATGCAAACTAATGACAATTTCCCTTTCGAATTTCAAGAGAGGACGAGAGCAGTAGGTTAGGTCCGAAATTCCAAAATATAAATCCTGATCTGACCTCGTTATAATCGCACTTAAGAGTACATTTGTATCTGCAGGAGGCTGTGTGTGCGCCATGTTGTGTTATTAATTAACTTATCTGGAGCATGCTGAAAGTGAATTCGAGCACTTTTACTTTGTTGACAGACAAAGTGCAATAAGTCTGTCTGTGTAGTGGATGCAGTATCCACATCTTAATTAGCTTATTTGGTACGAATAACTTAGTACCTGACATCCACAAATACTCGTATCTGTGCTTGCATTCGACAAATAGATAAACTGTCACTAACCATAGGTTGGAGCTGATAGTTCCGGAAAGATATATTTCAAAAGATAAACCAATAAACAGGTCTCTTCGTTTATGGTTGTAGGAAGCCGCAAGCAAACTTCCCTGAAGGTCTTCCCATTTGAAGATCATTTAAGGCATTCCAGACATCTGTTATGAGTTGACAGTTGTCACACCCAAATTAATAAGAAAAAAAAATCCCAAATCCGAACAATTTAACGTTCAAGTTGGGCGCGCGATTTAGATGTGAAAAATAAATTGTTCACAGGGAGAATCATTTTATGGAGCTCTTCGCCTTCGTTGTAGGCTGGCTCATACGCCATTGAGCAAAAGGCAGCCAAAGATTACTCATCGACTTCGCCATAACCACCTACTCCATGTGGAAAGTGAAGAAACAGACGGCACACCATGTTGATGGTGATTTTTCGCAGATTAACGATAAAGATGCTGTTTTATGAAAATTGGATTTTTTTTTTCTTCCTTTGATATTAGGAGCATTATTCTACTTCCAATTTTGTTGGAATTAGTGAGCAATAATTTATTAAGATACAGTCAGCTGATTAAATAGCAAAAATGCCGATCTTAAAGGTTATTTGGGCTTTTATAGAGATTTATGCACTTGGATAGCAATTTAATCGAGCGCAGAATATCAGTAAAGATGTTTTATTGTTCGGAAGTAATACTTAAAAATTAAAAGGATTTTCCAACAACAACTGAGAAAAGAAAAAACGAAATTCAATTGATGTATCATAAAGATGTTATGACTGGTCTTCGAGGACAGCTTAATGTAATCGAGATTATTTTGAAATCAATGTATGTATTGTTTCATAAACGGACAAGTCTGTGCTATTAGGCAGTTTTTTCTTGAGAATGACCCCACATTAAAGCCCCAAATACTCAAGATACTCATCCAAGTTATTGTTCTACCACAGTAGATTGAACTAATTTCCGGGCTAGTGTTAGTTATGAGCCGGTGCATTAGTCACCGTTGGTCATCCTAGTCAATGACTTCAGGATATACTATTGAAACTAAGGAAATTACAAACCAACACTTGGATTCTTGTACTGAGCGCCGACCTTGCCGCGTTGTAGATGCTGAGTAAGGTCAAAAATACTTGACATCTTTTTATTATATGTTATACACTTCTGTCTTCGTTCAGACTCATATGCACACTATTCCTATTCGATAAAGTGAATTTTATGTGGAACAGATATATATACGATATATATATGATATAAGAATTTCCGGGACTACGACAGTGTCCTGGAAAAGATGTGTTGGCGGATGAGCCCTTAATGAATCAACAGCTGCGATCACATCCCCGAACTGGCCAACCGAACACTTGTCTTAAAGGTAACTGCCCGGCAATAAAAAAGACTCAAACACGGACGGGTCTAATGTTGACAGCCCCTTCAAACGAAACAAGGACAACAAAATTCGGATCTGTACATGGAATTTTAAGTCCCTTATTACACCCTGCCTGACTCGAACTGCAACCAACTTCAGGCTGCTATAATTTCCAAACCGTTCATGACAGTGAGTTCAAATTATTTACAAGCCTTTTAAACGATTTGCGTGTCAGTTGTGTTGAAAAATTGTATCCGCGATCAAATTCAAACGTGATAGTGTGATTGCTTTATATTTGGCTGGAAAACCACAAGTAGTTATCGTTAGAGCCCTCCAGCACCTCAACGTTAATAAATCATTTGTGTCTCGAATCATAGCTCGTTACCGTGATACTGGCAGAGTTGCAAAACGCCATGGAGGTGGTCATAAAAAAACAGCAACATCGGCAGAAATTCTTCGGAAAGTGAAGGCTCGAACTGAGCGAAATCCGCCTGAAAATAGAAGAAAAATGGCTCGTGAGCTCAACATATCGTTGGAACGGATGCAACACATACTGAAAAATGAGCTTGGGCTCAAGCCATTGAGGTACAAAAAGCAAAAATTAGAGTCGGAAGAGCGAAAGGGTTGCTACGCTTGCACGAAAGTGGTGAGTTGACGAATTTGGTTTTTTCCGATGAGTCGCCATTTGTTATCGAGCAATATGTCAACAAACAAAATGACCGAGTCTACTTGCCAGAGAGGTCCTTCGAAAATTTACAACTTCGGTCGGCCACCAGAAAGCAAGCAGCACCGATGGTGATGGTTTGGGCCGCCATAACCGCCGATGGTCGCTCTCCGCTCGTATTTTGGACCGTGGCGTCAAAATTAATGCGATCGTATATCGGTAAGCACTAAAAAATACCAAAGTTTAGACCACCTCAAACAAGCACTTCGCCGGGAACGGGCCAAAATACCACAGAGCCACTTGCGTGCAGCGTACGATGCTTTCTTCGGCCGTCTCAAGGCCATTATTCGCGCCAAAGATTGACATATTGAAAACTACTAATACAATTTGAAAATTGATGTATTTTTCAACATTTTTTGCTTTGGCACAATAAAATTTATCAAAAAATAAAAAAAATTTTGCATTTTAAAAAGTTGCAGTTCGAATCAGGCAGAGTGTAGACCACGCACAACCGAACAACTAGCGAAGGACCTAGACTGCTGCAAGGCAGATATCACCGCCATCCAAGAAATGCGTTGGGATGGAATATCCTTCGCGAATGCGAGGCCAAAAATATCATCCCTTCCTATTTTTAAAATCACCTAAGACGATTTTAACGTCATACTTCGGACATTGCTCAGAGGTTACAAATGGCTTGTCGGTCGAGAAACTCGTAAAAACATTCTTTGATGGCGTTATATTCCGTGGGATGTTAGAATATTTAACCTTGATGCGGATTGCCACAAGACACTCACTCTCGTCTCGGAAGCTCAAGACTGTTTGCCTAAGAAAAAAATCCGTACCCAAATATGCGCCGTTGATTTTTTCTGTAGGAATGGCCGTAGTGTATGTCAAAACTTTTCATCCTTTCTTTTGCCCGGCCCATTCCAACGCACTAACAGAATAGCAGTTGGAGTCCCCCACTAGTTGTACAATTGGAATACTTTTTAAAAAGTGGCCCCTAATTTATGCTACTATCCAACAAAATTGATGGTGCTTCTTTATTCCTCACTCCCAGACTTAATAGTGATGCTGGTATCGTCTCTGCTCAAACATTATTAAAGCCGCCCTCTAACTAAATGTTTTTTTATTACAATTGGACACACTATTGAGGTCTGGGCGGTTTCTACTGATTATCCTTAGTAGTACTCGTATATATTGTGATGTCGAAAATCAGATTTAAATAGCTTAATCGTTTCTTCACTAGGTTTCTTCCAAGACCGCATTGCAAAAAAATATTTCTTCTTCTTGTTGTACTCAACTTATTCTATGCATTGATAGTAAAACCCTGAAGTAAAAACGGAGTGCCAAACGGTTTTTTCTGTTCACGCGTCGACCCTAGACTTCGAATAGTCTCTGATGATTTTCATTTTTTTGGTATGTCCATCTTAGTCGTACCAGTAGAGGAAAAGCAAAAATATGTATTAGTACATACATACCATAATCCAGAGGAATTCGGACTTTTGGTATCCGAATTCTCTGCTGAAATGAAAACTTTGGCTATTTCCAGCAAAAAGAAAGTCTCAAGTCCAGTAATGTGGTTAGTGAAGCCATTTATAAAGGATGAGACTACAAGGATTAATCAGTATTTTTCAATAAGATGGAACCTGTACAAGCAATCTGTCTCTAATTATTTTGGATGGTATTGATTTTATTAGTATATAAGCAGGTTGCTGCATTATAAGGAGAAGAGAGAAAGAAAAGTCCGTGAGCAGAGTGGCGCAGTGGAAGCGTGCTGGGCCCATAACCCAGAGGTCCGTGGATCGAAACCATGCTCTGCTAGGGATGTTTTTTTTTCTATATATATAGGGTTTTCCAATAGGGACTTGAGAACTTTGCATTTAATTTGTGACCGCACTCTTTCACTAATTATCAAACTGTCACTGTCAATTTATTCAGTAAGCTCAACATTTTCATTGTGGTAAAGTACACTAACGAGCAACGTCTGCAAATTATAAAAATTTTCTACAGATATTCGCAGTCGGTGACTGCAACTTTAAGAGCGTTTACTTCAATTTTCGGTCGTAATTCTCGCCCTAGTAGACAGGCAATAACAAGTTTAGTGCAAAAATTTGAGTCTACATATTTGTTGTGTAGTGTTGCCGTGTCAGTGAGACAACGGGTTAGTCGAAGTGTTGAAAATATCGCTGACATACAGACGTCCGTAGCAAAAGATACATATCAGTCAATTCCACGGCGTTCTCAAGAATTGAGCATCGCTCAGACCACATTATGGCGTATTTTGCGTAAGGATCTTGGTTTACGTCCATACAAGATCAAGCTGACTCAAGAATTAAAGCCGATGGACCATTTGAAGCGACGTACGTTCTCCGATTGTGTTCTGGAGAAGATGCGCCAAGATGATAAATTTCATCGCAAAATCATCTTCAGTGCCGAAGCTCATTTTTAGCTCAATGGGTTCGTCAATAAGCAAAATATGCGTTATTGGTCGGGTGAAAACCCACATATATTTCATGAATCATCACTTCATCCACAAAAAATAACTGTTTGGGGCCATATTTTTTCGTCGACGATAACAATCGTCACGTTACTGTGAATGGTCAGCGTGATCACCGATTATTTTTGGCCCGAATTGGAAGATATGGACTTGGACGACATGTGGTTTCAACAGGATGGTGCCACAAGCCACACAGCACACGCTACAATCGATTAATTGAAGAGTAAGTATGGTGAGCGTGTTATCTCAAGATATGGGCCAGTCGATTGGCCGCCTCGTTCGTGCGATTTAACGCCGCTTGACTATTTTCTGTGGGGCTACGTTAAGTCATTGGTTTATGCCAACACACCGACGACGTTGGAAGAGCTCAGAGCCAACATTGAAGGCGAAATAGCGGCCGTTTCGGCCGAAATGTGTGACCGAGTTGTTGAAAATTGGGTCCGCTGCAAACGTGCCCGCGAACGTGGCCATATGAACGAAGTCGAGTTCCATTCATAAATGTTTTGAGTGTACTTCAAGCCAATGATAAAGTTTTTTGAAATATCTCAAATGGTTTGCCTTTTATTTAAAAAAAAAGTTGTCAAGTCGTTATTAGAAAACCCTATACATGTAACAATCTGTGCTTAGATGTGACACAATGCACACGCGCTGAGTTTGTCATCCTTAATATAGCTGTTGGTGGTGACAGCTATATTATATGTTTTCGTACTAGCAGCTCTCACCGCGCTGCTGTTGTTAGTCAGGATCATATTGCGACGTCTAATGAGTCGGAATACAAACGTCGTCACCAGTCACGGTCAAGTTAGACCAAAAAATCCATTTGCGGGATTATTATCTACATTGCCATCCAACATCTTCTCTACTAAATTCTCTTCTCTCCTTACTGCTTGAAAACAGCTCGCGCTTCAACAGACTACAGGGTGGTAATTACTTCTTCATCAACAATCGACGACATGAAGCGATTGTTATGTGTCGGCAGTTTAGAGAAAGTTTTGGTATTTCAATTTAATCCCGGCTTTTCAATGACGAATATTCCTGTATTGGATGATACTTGTGATTCGAATAAATGTTGACACTTCGGATTGTGCTTATGTCTAAGACACTGCCTTTGGGCCTTGTATCTAATGTCCCGATGGATAAACGCCGATTTTCTGACAGTCAGGATGTGACAGTCCCAAATCTCAAATTCCTAGTCCATTTTATATTACCAGCAGGCTGTGTGTTGGGCAGTGACGAGGATCGTTCTCGATAATTGGACCGAATTTTTGAGCTACATCCTCGCAGGCTTCCTCCCTAATTCCACATACAATAGAAAGTCTGCAGACTATAACCACGTATTCAAGGTTTACTCCGTGGGCAGTATAGATATCTGACACTAGAAATTAGATCCAATAAAAACTGACAATATATAGATATATGTTTTTTTTTATAATCCCGCGTGCGCACCAAGTGGATATGAATACCCTTTTACTGGTTTTCTCCAGGGCGCGGGCGGGTGGTGTAGTACTTTGAAACTCAGGTGTATTAGGTTTCGATATTTTTCCCAGAGGTGGTTGTCAAACTGGACGGGACGAGCAAGTGCATCCTCAACCAGTGGGTCTCAGTACGTGCTAGTTGTTAGTTCGTTACATTTAGCCCAGCCAGCAGCCACTCCAACATCAGAGTTATACCTTCATGTCAGAGTTGAGGCCGACGAGATTCTCATATAACTACATGCAAATTCTACGTTCAATTTCCAAGCAATTAAAACCGTACTTTACTTCAGTTTTTATTACCACCTAAGGATCCGTGGCACCCTTTTTACAATGAACTTGCATTTGTCGAGAAGGAAGGACAAACTTAGAAAGTTTTCAAATCCTTGCCCTCACTTGAGGGTTTTTTTTTTTTTTTTTATTTAATAGCCTTACTAGCAATACACAAGACTAAAATTTAACCCTTTCCAGTCTTAAAATGGAGAAAATTTATTTAAAACCCATAAAACCTCCTTACCAAGGACACACTTTGGCATGGCAAAATTTATTGCCGTGTAATAGGTAAAGCGAAATTTACCTCTGATTTCTGAGGTGTATTCTTTCACAGATAGATTGCTGCCTCTCGTATCCACACACGGGCTTGCCTGTAGAATTGGCCAAGGGATGAAATCGGATTCGTCGAGGGAAGTTGACAGTCTATTTATCTGCAATAGTGTCACGAGCACCACTTGAGATTCAACAAAGTGCCATGTGGTTGATTCACACACGCACGATGTTTTCGTTCTCGACTTTGAAGGTTCCAACTAAGCACTTGTGAGAAGGGACATCTATCCGCTTCTACACTTCATCTTATAATATATATTCACTTAGAACTTGGATCCTGTCTTCGTGTATTGCTTTTCTATGTTCGTACGACTACGGGTACACTTAATAGGGTTACAACATATTTATGGTATAAGTGGTTCATTTTCATTTTCCTCTATCGGACGAGAAGAAAAGATAACAGTTGAAGTTGTCACCGGTGCTATTTTCGACAAACTGCGGCCAAAGATAAAGAAACAAAGTATCCTTCGGTGGAATTTTTTTCCGCTGATGTAGCTCTTCCTTATATTACATTTTATGCAAATTGATACGAAAGTGGGAGAAGTTTTACCAACTCGTTGGAAGGTAATTACAGTTAAGCGAAAAATGAGTGCACGGTTTTGTATCTTAAAAGTTGAATTCCTAAAGGAAGTTTTTGCTCCTAGTGGAGCTAACGTTTTTGAGCAAAATATAATTACGAGTAGATACTGTTTCAGAATTCGGGTGATTGGCTTTTATTAAGTTCTCTTTACGAGAAATTGTGAGATTCTTATGTGGTCGCCCTTTTTAACGTCTTTAATTTTGGGGTCATCCCTGTCAATATGAGGTTATAATTATTAAAATTACATTGCTGCAGTAAAAGATGGATACAGCTGCGCTTTGTGGTAGTACGAAGGACTACCGAACCACAAGCAACACGTTAACAGGATAATTTCTTTCTTATGAAAAATCACTCGATCAGTCGAAACACTTTTCCTTTTATACGATAAAGCCCCTTCTCATCACTTTTTGATAAAATCAATGCCTATGCCCCATAGAACACGACTGAGTCGAACAATGTTTTATAGAACTCAGCCACTGGCAAGAGTTGAACTTCGGTTGATTTCTATGGCGGAACCTAGCTAATATACTTGACTACATAAAGTTATACCTGTCGGTTGTAACAACGCCACCGATATATATACTTTTTTTTTTCTCGTCGACTTCTTATACTTGCAAACTCTGCTTCAATACTTACCAATAGGATGCCAAAACAAGACATGTGACTTTTCTGCATATACTCTCTGGTGACTCTAGGTGACCTTAAAATCGACAACGATATAGACAAACGTTGAGAAGACTGATGCATTCTATAATAAGATATGTGCTAGTTCTTATGGGACAAGCGTACGCTAGGCTTATTAGAGTATTATACTCGTATTATTATTATTATTATTATGGTGGATGCTACCTAGCTTGCATAGGCTTAAAACAAGCCAGAGCTTTTAACAAATCTAATGAGATCCATCAGTTTTGCTTTCCTGACGTTCTCACGTTCTCCAAAAAATCTGTACCCCAGGTGTTTGGTACGATATATTTGGAGTTTAGGGCAGTCGCACGATGAGTGTGTGCTAATCTCTATTTCCTCTTCATTCATACAGCTTCTATAATAATCTTGAGAAAAGGCTCCTATTCTGCTGACCATTCTGCCAACGAGGCAGTGGCCAATAAGCACACCTGTAGCGATGCAGATGCCTTCTTTGTTGAGTTCGAAGAGGGTACATGTTCTTCCGCGGGCTAGGTTTGTTCAAAGAAGCGTGATATAATACATTCACTCCTGAAGATCTATACTTTGTTGGATCGTTCTCGGGCTACAGGTTGCATTTTGCGTTTGCGTTTATGCCATTGTGGGTGTTACGCCTGTGCATAGAGGCGTTCTCTTTTACTAGCTCATCCGTTTTCCTATTTACTTTCACTGTTGTGTGTCCAGATACCCAGCAGATATCAACTCAGCGAAATTCGCTAAGAGAAAATTAGAATTTGATGACATTTTTGTACTTCTATTGATTTGGTGGTTTCACCTCACGGGTGCTTAACTATCCACAAAGACAGAGATCTATTAGTGATCAATTTCCATGAGACCTACAGCCTGTGAAGCCTTACAAATGCAAATATTTCTACCTAAAAAATGCAAAGATTCGTCCGGAATCTGGAAGGAGTCCTGGATCTGTTGCACTTCACAGTAGACTTCGGCTTCAGTATATTTCTTTATTTTTGAGCCATCCGTGTAAAGTTGTATTTTTCTATTGTTGGTGGCAGTGTTAGATAACCAGTCATATCTGCTAGAAAAAGTTTTTCGCGATGTAGTCACTACACTTCGTCAGTTTTGATGGTTCATACTCCTGTGTTATAGACGCGTGTCGTAAATTGCGGTGCATCCATAGGCCTGATTCCTTTAGTCTGATCGAGCCGTACACTTAAATAATTCTTCTAAGAGGAGTAGGTTGAGAATTAACTCTTGTTCAGCTTGAGATTAGATCTTAACGCTCATGTTACTACGGCACACGCTAGTTTTTGAACCCGTCTAAGTATTTTGAGATAACTTGTCTTTTCCGCGGCTTCTTACTATACCATCTCACCATAGGTAAGAATAGGTCTACCTATCTATAGCCATGTACATCCAGGTTTTTGATGGACCTATCCCTAAACTGTTTTGTGTTGTCCATTTTGCGAATGTACTCAAGGCCGTTTTCGTTAGTTTCATGATCGTTGGAAGATGTTTACTCTACACCAGCATGAGGTGAAGTTTGAACTGTTCTGCCATCTCCTTAAGAGATGATTAGTAGTCAAGAGCGGTTCTAAAATTAAGTGAGAGTGAGTCCAGTCGTCGAAAGGAGAGGCTTAGATTAAGCTTATATGAGAAAACACCGCTACCAACATCTAAGGTGTTGAGAACCGTATAGGTTGTGTTGGTTGGGTTTCTGGTTGGGCAGTGGATAGGTTTTAAATTATTTTTACTTCTTTCCAGGGGTTTAGGACAAAGCCCAGCTTTAGACAACCTTTAAAGATTACTTCAAGCCAAGTTATTATATAATGTATGGAAGAGCATGCTGTAGCCAGAATTATCTCATCTGCTCCTGAAGTTTTCTGACCTTTGCTCTGTGTCTTTTTAGTTCTTTTGTCCACCAAGGGGACGTTGTCTGCTGAGTTTAGGATGATATTCCACACCTTGTTTTATAAGATTGCTGCACCGTATCTCCTTCGCAATGTCTATGCAAAGAGAGCATATCAAGTAATTTTTTTGGATAGAATAGAGCTTCTTATTTTACCTGCATCATTTCAGTAGAAAATATCGTATTCTTTGGATTATAGTCCTTGTACCTTGTGTCCAAGAGTAAATTTGCTACTCTTTACTTCGCCCGCGCTGTGTACAAATATTTTAAATGTACACGAATCCCTTGAGCGCGCGCGAATTATAAAAAACAAATGGTCGAGCATACAATTATAAGTTTCAATTTTAAATTTGTGATGAATGCTCTTAACAAATTCATCTCTGCCAGCTTCACCATCGGTTCCAACATTGGTGCACTTAAATTTAATTTAGCTATCTTCTCTTCGTCAAGATAGAGTAGACGGAATCTATCTGTTTCTCAGTATGCGGCCGCCGACATTCATCTACAATTCATGGGTTTCGCAGTTGTGATCGGAACAAACATAGCACATCAGAGTTGACATTCGCATTCATGTTTTGGCCAGAATACGACAGTGATGAATGTTGACCCTCGATACGGCCGGAGACTACGTCAATCACTGAACCAATCGGATTGATGGTGCCCTTAAAATTATCGTATAACATATATTTGCCAACTGTGCCAGAAAAGAGGTCTTCCTTTCTTAGATTTGCTCTAAAATCGCCTGGGACCATTTTAATTTCATTCTTGTTGAGCCCAATGAGTTTCTTGGGAAGCCCATAAAATAAGCCTTGACACTTCCCGTCCATTAAGGGATGTTTGAACACTACGCAACACTCGAAACTTCTTGCCTAAGACTGCCTCTTATGACAAATCCGTATCCATGTAGCCGCTGCCTGTCTCCTCGACAATAGTCAACGAATAGAAATATTAAAGTAATTCATCCTTCTTAATCCCGGTCCATGCAATTGCTCTTCTTGGATGGCGGTTAGATCGGCTATATAATATTTTAGATCAACCGCAAGTTGATCGAATGCAGATAGTCTCTCAGGTAACCTAACATTACAGGAGAAGAAACGAAAATCAATTGCCTTTTCGAGTAGCATGGATCGTCGACAAAGATCACTATATCACTGCCATTGCTAGGCTGTAGAAGTCTAATTATTCCTAACCGAAGGAGCTATCCATTTCCGAAACTGTTAATCTTTTGCAGATCCTAGATTCTTAATAGAACAATAGTATTAGCCCAGAGGACAGGAGATTCAATTGTGTTTCCAATTATCCTGACTAGATACTGAATATCTTCAAATCAATTGAGCTCTAAACATGTCGAAGTTACTCAAATAAAATCTTGCGGCCAAATTTTAATTACTAGTGTAAGCAGTGTTGAAAAGCGGTCCCATCTTAGTGCATGTCACAATGGGATCAAGAGAAATGAAATCGCTGATGAACTCGTTAAGCAGAGCTCAGGTGAGACTTTTTTAGGGGTTGAATTTGCATTAGGACTACCTGTATCCTCAATTAGAGCTTCCATTAATATTTTGGTTTCATATGAGTTATTTTATTACCCCTCAAGTTGCTGGTAGACCAAAAGAATGCTTGCTGACGTCTCTGAAAGGTCAGCAAATATTTTATAGTGCCTCAGTATAAAAGACTGCAAACAGCTGTCTGGCTAAGCACTTTGATATGCTAGGCTTAAGTGACACAAAATCCTGCGAACTTTTGCTATAAAAATGACATTAATATCACGGAGCACTATCTGCAGGTACTTTGTGCCGACAGAGAAAAATACAAAAATGAGATTACTACAGGCCGGACTGCAAACTGGCTTTGTCAGAGTTGCCATTAGAGAGAAGAAAAGATAATTTTGCCGAATCTTATTGTATCTATAAATCGTAGCCGCCTGGACAAAAAGAACAAATGACCAATTATAGAAACCCATGTCTATCGCATAAGTTAATCTTTTAAAGTTCTTTCAAAAGCATCAGAAAATGTTGCATGTTGTCTGAATACTCCATAAAAGTGAAAAACTTTTTGCTGAACTGTTTGTTACTTTGCATCACTGCTTACAGTTCTCAACTTTTATTCACTTTGATCGTCAGTTTCTACATCAAATATTTACTCTGGTCTAAAGTCACATAAAGCAGAAAATAAAGTGCAAACATAACCTCTCTGCCACACAGAACGCAGCAAGGAACGAGTATCATGGTGGTTCGCCGACTCCGATTCCTACAACCATAACGATGACGATGTCGATGGGGGATATAAGCTCACCTAACCAACTGGTGTTCCACAAATTGAGTAAATTGTGAGGCGTATTCGCGCCAGCCTCAGAAATCATGGGAATTCAAGTTCCAGTGCCGTTGACGCCGTCGCCGATGTTAGCCTCTGGCAAGAGGGAAATGCAATGCAAATTGATGATGCTACTGCTGTTCTATGATGACGCTGACGCTCTGTCGCCGACAATACTGCTTGGTGTAGTTGATATGACCTAACTTTGGTTCTCACCCCACCAATGAAATTCCTTTCTTGTAGTTTGAAGTCTTATTCAACTGCTTACTGTGACATTTGACAGGAGTTATAGAAATGAAAGGGAATATTTCCATCTATCCGTAAGCAAACTACGTCAACCATAATCGTCTAACCATTTCGAAGTGCTTGAAATCTCGTCAAGATGTACAAATGTACGACAAGTAATCGAATCAATTCGATTCGAATCGTTTTAATTGAAGACCCGAATCGTTGAAAACACATAATCATCAATCATCACCTCCTTCACGACACCGGTGTTTGTTGCCATTTGCTGACTTTGTCATTGACGTTGTCAGCTAATTACCCATCCGAAGGCTCTTCTGTTCAATCATTCAAACATCTCCACCTATCCGATAGATAATACACCAGTATGCATATAAGTACCATTAAGCAGTCCCCTCTTCCTCGTCTAATGACAATGCAATTTATGGCCAAAATCAGTTTCAATTGAACCCGATCACGGAACTGCACTTAACGATGACTATAAACCACTAGCTGGGCACTGCACTACAGCATCGGGCGTACATATCTGTACATACGAGTACTTGTTTTGACGAGATCTTGGTCACACGCTGACGTCTTGCATTGCCCTGGTAACCTTTCCAACTTCGTTGAATGCAGCAGTCCGAGGATACCAAAGAAACAAATCTGGAGACCTAGATCAAGCGTTGAAGTCCCGAGGTAGTTTGCCTATTGTGATGTAACCCTGCTCGTCGAACCGATAAGGTGTGGCATGTACACTGCACAGATTTGGGCCAGAACAATGTTATGTAGGTTTATGCTTCACAGTCACTAACAGCTGCTGTATCTGTGAGTATGCCTTTCATCTGTATCTTTTCGCACGGAGAAAACTGCATTGTGGTTGATTGCTGATTGTGCGGGGTTAGGATACAAATGCATTTACTTAGATGGTAGAGAGATTGTTTTAGCTTTTTCCGTGGTCTGGAGGCGATACCACAGATCGTATTCGCACAGTAATCTTAAATATCTCCAACGGTGGGTTAGAAGGGGTGTAGTCGAGTATTAATTGAAAAACGTGCGATGATACAGGTGTGGTGCCATGTGAATCGGCGAATCAAGACTCACACATAGAAGTTGTTGTTTCAGTGGCTTCATGGCAGACACCTAGATAAGGGGGTGGACGTATCTACCGGGTTGTGCTTGAGCTGTTGGAATCGATTATGCTGATTTGTTCTAATTGAATGAAATCACGCAAATATGAGGCTCTGGCAAGGGGTAAAGTGCCAATAAATTTTACATTTTCGTCTGTCGTAATCAGTTGCCGTATTGGTTGAAATAAATATATATACGTGGGTGCGTAGATAGGTAAAAAGAAGTTACTGGTGGGGTTTGATTGATTGGAATTTAACCAGTGTGCGGGGACGATGACCTTTACTTTACACTAGAACAAGATGGCCTTAAGAGAGTATGATGTGGTTGAGAAACTAGTGTTCCTTTCTTTTTTTTAGGAAAAATTAAAATAAAAAAATTAAAATAAAAGCCTCTGAACCTGATGAACTTATTAACCAAGTTAAACGACTTTAGATACAGCACCATCAACGAGAAAAAATGCAACAGCTTGCTCTACGAAAAAGCTTCACCGTGCACTCCAAAACGAAATTCAAGAATCATGGAAAACCAGAAAAAGCCTGGAAGCACCCAACAAGGATCTAATATCTTGCCACAGAAAGTGATTATGAAGGAAGTTGCCTTAAATTTTTTTGGAAGACAAATATCAACATGAAAATTTAAGACAAATTTCAACAGCCTAAATCTGAACTTTAAGATAGCTGCTATTTGTAAAGAACAGTTAGAACCGACAAGTGAAAATATGTTAGTGCTTTAGCTTCACATGGCGAAGGTGCAATAAGCCGAAGTGACAGTACAGCATTCCAAGGAAAACCCGGACGGTTCCTACCTGATATCGTGTGAGTTTCGGCTCGGAATTGCTGTTTCGAAGAAACAAGTAGTCGAATATACACCGACTCTATAACTTACAGAGAATACACCCACAACAAACGCTCTCAAGAAGAACAAAGCAGTGGACAATGGCACTTTTTTCGAAGTTCTTCTCCGAACATTGTAAAATGAATCCAAGCGCGATTTTATTTTGGAAAACTTCATTGCGACTGCGGCTAAGACAAGACTCACTGAATTAAGATTCTAACTGTGTTAAGAAAAGTTCTAAATTTTTGCGAGTGGATAAATGGGTTAACAAGATCATATGCACAGTTTTGCTCTTTCAAGCTGTTCTTCAAAATATGGTTAGTGAATATCAAGACAAGATAAGTCTCCGTTTAGTGGACGGAAAGCATGATAACCACTCAAGAGGTGTCTGGGCACAGAGATAGACTGATAGACCAGATACTTTTAATCCCGTCAGCCCATATTATGAACAGAAGAGACTCAGGCATGATGAAGAAATTTCTTATGGAGCTGACAAAAACTATTTTTTAAAGTCTAGTGAGGCCAACAATAATATATCTCTTTCAAAGCTGATACAGTGTTAAAACATTGTAAGTACCTTAGCAGTTTTCGACTTGATATGACTATCCAATATCGCATTAATGTTTGGAAGCCAGTGGCCTTGAACCAACCGTAAGCGACCAACGACAACTCGTGTGTGATGCTACTTTCATCGATTCATTGCAAAATTCTACGAGCAAATACGAGCACATGAACAATTATGGAGAGTGCTTCACTACGACTATCGATTAATTTAAATAAAAAGGAAAGTGAGTGTTCGGTCAATAAAAAGTGGAAAGTACTAAAATAGGGATTAATTCCACCATCGGCCTCGATCTTTTCCAGCAGAAAAGGTTATTGAAACTAAGAAGATTCCTGAGTGCACTTAAAAATGTAGTTTCCATACTAAACGTAAGGAAGTTTGTCTTTTTCAAGCCATGTATATAATTTTTTGAGCGTAAAGTGAATAGCGAAGCTGAAGCCAAAGGAAAAGGGCAACAAACGTAGAAGAAATTTGAAATTAATTGAGTATAACTGGGCTCTTTTGGAACTGCGTGGTCATATCTCTACTCAGCAGTTTGCATGAGAAACTCTGTAGTCATTTAACGTTGCTGCTGCTCTTTGGGCCAGAGTTTTAGGTACATACTGATATGCGATATTAGTTCCGACCCTGACTGGGATTCTATTCAGGAGGCAAAAAGCCATTCGGATTTGCATGGAGAAGCACCATTCTTATGTGTTACTTCAGATTATTTCCCATGATAGGGACTTCAAGGTAGCAACATAATCTGATCCAATTATAGTGATAAGGAATAAGTCGAAGACCATTCCACGGCTAACAAGGTTGTGATTGAGATTAAAAGAATTCTCTTACAGAACCCTTCATCAAATGAGAATTTAAAATGCAATAAGTCAGCAACTAGTTGGCAAAAGGATGTTAACCATTTGTGTTTATTATCCAAAATCCAAATATACATCAGAAATGAAGTTTGCTTAGCGACTTTGCATGAGAACCTTCCACTTGCACCCTGTCAAAACAAAGACCAAAACTCTGACGCACTTCCTTAGGAACACAGATGGGAGTATGTCAGCTACCGAAGTTGGTTGCATATTCAAAGACGTGTTGTCGAACGGTAAAAAAAATTACATATAATAAATTCCGGCTTACAGACTTCGGCTAGTAACGTTGATGTCACACCTTGCCGCAATATGCTTTCTACCACCTTCAAGCAATCTGGAGTCTGGTGAAGTTACCATCGTTTGTGTTGGTGAGGTTTAGCCGGTTTAGCCTGAAGATTTTGAGATATCAATATTGTGAGCTGTCTGTCTACAACTGAAAGTTTATCGCAGACCTCTGCGCTGTAAACTAAAACAAGACGTGATGGTCATGAGAAAGTACATTATCGTCTTCCTGACAGCCGAGTCTACCTACCTTCGCTTCGACCAGAGGTCATTATTTAAATTTGTGTCAAAAAGATAAGGCCTTCAAAAAAAGAAGAATTCCGTGGCTGACCCATCCGACACATCTGACCCGAAAAGCCGGTCACATCTTCTTTCCCCATAAAACACAATCTTCGAGACCACGACGACTCGCTTATGGTGTTCAACACAAACGCACACCACGACTTATGGGGTAGTGCAACGAATAGGAGTCAATCTTTGAATATCCTCCTGGTACTAAACTTTAGTTCTAAAAAATAGGTATGTAACTATTCTGCTTTCATTGCTGGAAAACGTCAAAAATTTGTTGACGTCAGTTTTATTTCCAATAATTTCTTTAATTTAAGCCTATAGAGACGAACAAGGGAACATTGTAGTAGAGTCCCAGTCGGTACTAAAGATTTAGAGCAAATACCACTGTCAGGCAGAATGAACATTTTAACCTAGATGATGTAGATAAACAATTCCGTCCACCCGACCGCGATGAAGTTAGCTATAACTAAGCTTAAGTCCAACAAAACTGCTGTAGCGGATGTCCTGACTTCGAGGTTTTCGAAGTGGCAAGCCATGACTTGGTAAGGAGCATACACCAACTTATCTGTAAAATAGTTTGAACGAGAGTATGCCCAATGTATGAAATCTCAGCATTGTTTTTCCGATCCTCAAGAAAGGAGACCATCTGAACCGCACTAACTATAGAGAAGTCAATCTTTTTAACATCGCCTCAAAGATCCTATGTGTCATATTATGTGAACGCCTGAAGCCGTTTGTGGCTTCAGGGCAAGAAGGTCCATCATCGACCCAATATTCACAATATCTTGGAAAAAATCCATGAGCTCCAAAGCGGTACACACCATCTATTCATCGATTTTAAGGCCGCCTATGACAAAACCTATTGAAGTAAGTACATTTTTGTTTTATTTGATATAGAGCTGGAAAATGCCGGATAAATAGCTCATTTTGACAACCGATACTTACTCTTCAGTATATCGAACAAGCGCTTGTCAACCACTATCATCTACTGCAGTCACCGGAAGACGAACGGGGAAGTGCAAAGTGCTTTTTAAACTTGCAGGATGCCGGAATTGTATTCTCATATTTTAGCTAGAGCTTGGCAACGAACTCACTTATTGTCTTACTTCATGCTTTCATACAGCCACGGTGACAGAATGTCAAAAACTGCTGTGCAAAAGTAAAAACGACTGTAACTGTGCACAAATTATCTAGCTCAGAACTAGTCTGGAGAGTTTATAATTGATCGTTAAAGGTTTATAAACGAGAAGTAAAGAATACCCAAAGTAGGTTCTAGAGCAGTTTCACCGAAAGAAGACCCTTTTCTGTCTAAAAGAAAAACATACGTTTGAAGCATAATGGTAGCCGTGTTAAATCTGGGAAAAAAACCTCGGATATACTTACTGACACTCACTTCCTTGTTATCAGAGATAGTCTGTTGAGTTTTCAAACCATTTTATACCCAAAGCTGACCTAACTATTGTATCTATTTTATTAAAGACCCTCAAAAGAAACCTCGAATTTCACGTCAAGTACGATCTCAATCACAGAAGGGTGTCGAGTTGTCAGCATGCCTACCAAAAATGGGTTTTGAAAGTCCTATGCTTCTTGATTTGGGAGCATTATGTTGAACCTGTATGCGGCACTCTACTCCGCAGGTTATGTCAACTTTAGCAATCTCTCAGACGAAGCTTGTGAAGTTCGATTGTACAAGTTTCATCTCTCTTGTTTTCTTATACCTGACTGTAGTGCAATTGCGGCTTTTTAAAAATATTTATATCTGCCAGTGAGGCATAAATGCCAGAGTCTTTAACTTGATAACTTGGTTCTTAACAGTGAATCATAACCGTAGTGTAAATTCAGCCAAAACAGAGCCGACTCTCTCACAAGAAAAATGAAAATACCCTGCATCATCGCACTCCAGCTAAAAGGTTCTCCTTTGAGTTTAAGTCAATCAATTGGATCATATTGCGATCATCACTCCCCCAATATTTTAGACGTCCGATAATTTCGAAAAGCTATCATCGCTTAGGACCATTATCTTTTTGTGGAATTCTTTAATGGCCTTAAGCCGGAAAACTATTATGAGGAACTTTAACATCGAACGGCTACAATCGTATTAGACTGTAATGCCTTTTTCTGATCAAGTTTCCCTTACCATAATCTTTCGAGAAGTCCGATACTACCAATATCGAACGTAAAAGTCTAGGGGCATCACTGCCAAATACCAGAGGTTCCTACATAGAATCATATCCAATTATGGCATTCCTGCTAAGCTTGTTGTGCAGGATAACAATGGAAATGCACGTTGCTCCGTTAAGGTCGGTAATGATAAAACGAGACTTTGAATGTGATTTTCTGACATTCAAAGTCTCATTTTATCCTAACCTGGCTGAGATGGCTAAGTCCCCTTAAACGCATAGTTATCAGCAACTCGGCCCGGAAAGTTTTCGTCTCCAACAGAGATTAATAGCTCAGTGGAAGACAACCTCATTTTAGGTGGCACACTCAAGTGAATAAGGACCTCAGTCAACTTTAAGTGCTCAATTGGAGGCAGCTGGCAAAAACCACGCTAGCTAGAGAAGCATATTGCCACCTTATTAAAAAAAAAAAAACACGGAATAACCACGGTAATCCCATTGTTCCGATTTGAGATTCTGTTGTTCACATTCCCTCTAAATCTTGCAAAAGTTACGTAGCCAGGAGTACATCTATCTCTGTTTGTGTTGGCGATTTTTTGCAATTTTGGAATAAATTTAAATTTGCAACAACGAACTTGTATTATATTTTGCGTAAAAAACGGATTTAATGGTGCGCGTACGTTTAATATGTTGGAAAAGTGTTTCGGCAACGATTCTCTAAAGAAAACGGTCGTTTACCAGCGGTTCAAAAGTGGTGGCAGTGGCAGACCACCGACATCGAAAACCGACGAAAACATTGATGAAATAAAAGAAATGTTGGTTAATAACCGCAAATTAACCATCAGAAAGATAGCGGAGGACTTGAACATTGCCTATGGATCCGTCCAAGAAATTTTGGTTAATGATTTGGGTTTCCGTCGTGTAGCAGCAAAGTTGGTGCCAAGAGACCGTGTTGATATAGCAAAAGAGATGATTTGCGAGGCTGAATCCGATTACACATTCATCAAAAGGATCATTACTGGTGACGAGACGTATGTTTTTGAGTTCGACATGCAATCCAGACATCAGGCAAGTGAATAGCGTTCACTAAATGAGCCGAGACAAAAAAAAAAAAACACGTCGTTTTCAGTCAAAAATAAGGCAATGTTCACGGTTTTCATGGATTACAACGGTGTAGTGCATCATGAATTTTTTCCAGAAGGTCAGACAGTAAACAAAGAGTATTATTTGGGCATTATGAGACGTTTACGTGAAGCAATTCGCTGTAAGAGACCAGAATTTTGGGCAGAAAACTCGTGGATTTTGCACCATGATAACGCACAGTCGCACAGTGCCATCATTTTTTGCAATTTTTTGACGAAAAATGCAACAAATACCATCCAACAGCAAACGAATTCACCTGATTTGGCTCCCTGTGACTTCTTTCTGTTCAATCGAGTTAAAAAACCACAACGGGGAACACGTTTCAGCAGCCGAGAGGAAGTAATGGAAGCACTGATGGACATCCCGAAAACCGAATATAAAAAATATTTCGAGGATTGGATCAAGCGCTGGAATAAGTGTGTTGCAATCGGTGGGGATTACTTTGAAGGGGACAATATAGATTTAGATGAATAAATTTGTATTTGTAATTTTCTGAATAAATTCCAACTTTTTGATCAAGGTGGTATGTTGAAAAGTCATCATGAAAAGTCAAATTACCTTGTCAGAATCAAGTCCTGCAAGAACTGCCGTGAAGAGCATTTAATGGTATATTTAATTCATAATGGCAAGATCCAAATCTAAATCATAAATGTGTTTTTTGAACTTTCTGAACCACAAAATAGATGACCCTAGACTGTTCAGGGATGATCACCAAGAAAATCAGGTAATTTATGAGTTTTTTTTCGAGAGCGATAAACAGTGATCGGTACTTAGTACTTAGCGAGTATTCCTTTTTTTTTAATTATTACAATAGTAGCTGAGGTCGTGGTTAACTGTGAACTGTAGCGCTACCTAAGTAAGTTAGTAAGGAAAATGTATAGTTCTGACAACGTTAAGCAACTAATATCCTTCGCCAAACAAATGACTAACTTTCAAGCGTTCTTTAATCTCAGTCATAGATGGACTCATCGAGACTAATGATTGAAAAGAAAAAATCGTGGCATGATTGGGGCGGTCAATTCTACTCACCAACACGGAATTGAATTGTTTCTTGGACTGTATTGCATGAGGTGTCATCTTGTTGAAACCACATATCGTCCACATCATGTCTTGCAAGTAATTGTCTTTTGAAATTTCGCGAGCAACATTCATTCAATTACCGACATTTTCTTCTTGAAGAAACTACAATAAGAGAGTTGCTTAAGATGTTAGCATATCAGTCAGCTCGTATCATGATGTTTTGGGCATGAGACGTGTGTCAGCAAAGTTTGTTCCGAAACTTTTTAATTTTGATCAGAAGAACCGTCGTATGAACATTGCTCATGAGCTCTTGAATGACGTCAATGATGATTCTGACTTGCCAAAAAGGGTCATAACTGGTGACAAATCATGGATATATGATGACGACGTCAAAACTAAAGCCCAATCGTCCCAACGGGCGAAGATTTGAGGAAATAAAAACGGCATCGCTGGAGAAGCTCAAGGCTTTACCAAAAAGTGCTTATGAGAAGTGCTCCGAGGATTGGGAAAAGCATTGGCACAGGTGTATTATATCTGAGGGTGATTACTTTGAAGGGGACATTATTAACATTAATTAATAAATAAATATGTTGAACACACCCTGTATATCGTACGTATATCCCGACAAAACGTTCAATATCCTTCTATGAACAAACTAGATTTCTACACACTTTCTTAGTTTTTCTTATTTTTATATGTGCCATCTAAGAAAATAAATCGACCTCAAACCATTAACCTCTAAAGTCCTCAATCTTAAAATTCCCCATACTAAATATCCATTTAGCGTTCACACCATTGAGCATAAGTGCAGTCTTGTTGGCTACTGTGCAATGCACTTAAGCAGATCAATAAAATATTAATGGAACAACTGTCACACATCTACTCGTAGATACTTTGCCAGTCAGTCCATCCTCAACGTTCAACCAATAGTGGGGTAGCCACCATATTTTCAATCCCGATTGAAAAATATATTATTTAAAAAAGAAAAAATTAATTATTGCCATAAATACCGTTATCACGCAAGCCAATAGCAATGAATAAAATTAATTAAAATTCCCCATATGTGTCGCATTTATTTTCCAATAATAACCCAACAGGCAAAACTACGTTCGGTCATTTTTTAATTGCACCCTAGGAGCTGCCATCGAATTCCATCTTAAACTCTGATGGTGGCAGCATCGGCATTGGCATCGGCGTCACGTCACCACCAATCTCGTTCTCCAACATGTCTATCAAGCGGCAATTTCGTATTTCTTTTTTCATATCTGTGCGATACTTTTCAAATTGGATCATTAAAATTGTCCGAGTGGTAGCTGCAAGCAGGTAATATCGAGAAAGGAGTTTCATATCGAAGCCCATAGGTGCCGTCCAATGGCATATTATAAAATTCAAATCGAAACTGTAACGTAGACAGGAGCAGCTTCAATGCCTGCCGAGTATAATGGTACGGATAACTGCCAAATGGCTGTGACATAACAAAAATGAAAGCCAGCACCCCGACATGCAAGGGTCTCCTGGTTAAATCACATGATGCAGAGTGGACTAGAGGGTTGGAGTTGTAGCAAAAGGAGATACATGGTAGACCAGGGCGTATCCAGTTTTGTAGAGTAAACATTATAACTGCCAACGTACGTACACCCACTTTGGTCTACGTCTGAAAAGTATATCATGGAATTGCATTCCCATGACAACTTGTGGTGCAACCTGAACAATGGAGAACACCTCACCTTTTGCCTCATGCGGAGTGTTTATAGTAACATGGTGACGCTGGTAATGGTGGCACAGTCATCAACCACACTCTCTGGATTTTTCTATTTTTGTTTGTTTGGTTGTTCTTATTTGTAAAAAAAAAAAAAAAAACTTAAGCAGCGCAGATAATAGGAAAGCCAAAGTCAATAACTTGTGTGGCGATTCAATGGAACAATGCTGTGCCAAAAATAAATATTTTAGCAGTTGGCCAAACTTAGTGTAAGATGAAGTTGCCACTGATGACAATGACTTTTGATGAAGCCATTACAAAGAGATCTTAAAAAATCTTTCCTCAAAACAGCTTCGACTGCTGTTCTTGGAAGAAGCAATGAATCTTACAAATAAGCTCGGGAATATTTCGTCAGCTCTTTTCTACTTCTTTGTTAACCTTCTGTCAATGGGAAAAGATATGATGGACCCTCTTTTGTCAAAAAAAAATATATAATTTCAGAGGAATTGGTATTCGGCAATCCTCATGGAATATTGTAGATTGAACTAAAGGTAATAATGAGACCGGTGAAAACTTGTCAAAACTGAATACGGTATCTGCTCAGTGGGCTCTAGTTGAGAAGATAATTTGTGTAAATTTTACACGAAATCCCCTTGGATGCTAAAAAGCTAAAGTCGACGAAGGAACACTTTTGGGCAAAAATGTTGTTTGCCTGTAGATAGTAATCCTTTTTAAGCCGAAACACGGCTGACAATACTCAAGAGAGAGAGTGTTTTATCAGTTATACTAGTCCGACTAGAGCAGAACTAAGCGTGCTTCGACAAGTTCTTTAACAGCCAAAACAAGCCGTTCTTCGAGATGGGCTTAGATGTACTCATATATATAGCGATTGCGAAAAAAACTTTGTGAATGTAAACACTGAACTGCAAAGGATGCTGAAAGCTGCGAAAACGGATTGAAAGAAGGTATCTGAAGTCATAAGAAATATTTGAATAAGATAGAATTTCAATCTTCCTGGTCCCCATCATTTTGGAGGACTTTGGGAAGCTGGAGTGAAACCGGTGAAATACCACCTAAAAATAAATAGCTGGAAATGAAGCCCTGACTTACGAGGAGCTCAGTACATCCTCAAGGGGTTAAGGTGCCCTTAGAATGTGTGCACACAGAACGGGTGAAGAAAAATACGAGAGAAAAGCGAGAAAGGTACCGATATACGTTGGTTTTAAATGTCTGAATGTTGCAATGACTAGAAAATAGAGGGCTTAGCAGGGCATTCCAGGGCCGAACAACTCGGCTTAGGTATGAATCACGATATTTCAGAGTACGTCCGAAAGTGGGCTTGAGGGTATACTGATGAGTATTTATAGCGAGATGAGTATTACGGTTGAAGGTTTGAAGGTGTGGAATGCTACTGGCGAGTTCTATGGAGCACTGGTGGTGAAAATAGCGATAAAGCAGAGTGAAACACGCGACAATACCTCGGTGTTCGAGTCTATCAATTAACTGAGTGATATTACATAGTTTCACCTATAAGTTTGATCGTACGGTTTTGAGATGGTGCAGAGATGTTTTAGGAGCACTTGTCCAGATGTGGACATTGTACACCAATCTTGAGCGGATGAATGTCTTCTATATTGAGGCAAGTTCCAAAGGGGAAATAGTGTTCTGGAAGCATAAAATTCCACTCTGTTAGTTAGTTAGTTCCTCAATTGGTTATCCTGTTAATATCGAAATTTAATGATCTAAGCATACGCTGCCGTTCCCGTTCTACAGCCGAATAGCCAGAACGCGAGTCCGGAAACGAATATGAAAAGCAGAGAGTACTGTCATCAACAAAGGAATATACTGGATAACAAGTAGCAGACAAGAGATCATTAAGGGAAACTAAAAAGCGTTTCAGAACATAAACGGAGCCCTGGGGCACACCAGCATTTAGGACAACTTGAATTGAACGTTACCAAAGGTAATTTCTAATCCATTGAAAAATAGATTCATACATCCCAAAAGCTCTGATGCCAAACTCTGTCAAGCGCACCTACTTTGCTTTCAACAGATTGATATACGCTTTGGTTCCACTTTTTTCGGTGATACATGCCTTCAAATTCCCAATGGACCTGTTGCTACGAAAACCGTATTGCCGGTCTTTGAGAAGCTTTCGTGTTTCGTGATAATTCTGGAGTCGACTGCTTATCGGCGTTTCCATGACCTTGGAAAGAAGGGACGTAAGTGCAATGAGTCTGTAGGAAGAGAGAGAACAAGGTTCGCCTGTTTTAGGGACGGGCTGAACAAATGCTGTTTTCCATTTGCTCGGAAAGAGTCCTAAGGAGTAGAATTGATGAAGATGCTTACTCAGTAGTTTTTCCAACAAGGAAGAACCCCTTTTCAGAAGAAGGGAGGATATACCATCTCGACCATCGGATTTATGTATATAAAAATATATAAGTACTCTTGTACGAAAGTGTAATCGTCCCATTGAAGATTCGACGAACTCAAGTGTTGGCGGAGATAAAGCACAATATGTAAGTGTTGAGCTGGCTGCAAAGTGTGCAGCAAGCATATTGCTCTTGTCCAAAAAGCGTTCAGTTATTGTAAATGAGCGTTGGAATGGAGGATGAGGCAGAATTTCTAATATTTTTGACGAACGCTCAAAAGTATTTACTACCTATGGGACGTTGTAGTATTTTTTTTGCCTCAGGTTTTGGTCGCGTTGAAATTTCAGACGCTTAGGAAAGACGTTGCAGTCATTCCTGGATTGTTTAAACTTCTTTCAGTTTTCCTCTGTCGGTATGAGCTTGAAAGACCGAAAAAACATTTCTCTAACCCTGACAGCCTCTTTACAGCTCGAGTCGCATCATGCCTTTTCTTTGGGTTTGATACTTTTCATCCGATGAGGGATAAAGGATCTCAATTGAAAGAGATAATTCATCGTTAACAAGGAAACATAAACACCAGTCACGATTTCTAAAGAAGCTGTTAAGTCCGTTCCAATTGACATTCTCGTAGTATTCCTTGTTCAGGATTCGAGCCTTCTCAGTTCAATTAGGATTGCAGTCACTAACTGGCAAACTTCACTGCATTTTTCCTCTGATTTTTCAAATAATTTCGATTGCATGTGAAAAGTCGTTACCTAGATTTCTGAAGCATGGGCAATGGAAAATTGAGTGATCAGCATTCTCTTCCTGATTAAGACAGGATGGACAGATTGGGGAGGAGCCATATCCGAATTCATGCAGATATTTGATGTAGAAGTTTAGTTCTAAGGCTCTTCTTTTCATTCAAGGTTCTGTGTTGAGTATATACTTCCAATTCTGCCACTTTTGAACTAAGATATCCTCCGCCCATTTTAGAAATGCAAACAGTATAAGTGAGCTAACTACTTTCGACAGTAATAACCTGCGACTGCATCTGAATCCTGTAATGTTTAGCATTGTCCTTGTCAGCAAAGATTGGGTGATTTTATGTTCAGCTAAGTTCAGGCTTGCTGTGATAAGCCAAGGAAAATTGATTTATTTGTCGCCGATTCTACCTCATGGATGTGATTGGCCACAATGAAAATGGCGATATCGTCCGAAGGGTATATTATCTTCACGTTTTGGACTTTAATATAATACTCTACAACAAAGGTCCTAGCAGACACACCTGCTGTAACGTTATGGTACCCTAGTCGGTGTCATAGCTTAACTTTTTTTTCCTGAAGTACCTTGATGTAATTTTAAGGATGTAGTTAGGTACGTTCATTTTAGCAAGAGCATTCATTATAAACGTCCATTACCGAATTGAAAGCATTTCTGATGTCAAATGTTAATACTACACATTACTACATCGTTATTCTGTAGGCATCTCTCTATAGCTATGCTTGCTATACCAGTCACTGTTTAGATTGCGTCTACTGTGTAGCTGCATTTTCGAAACCCAAACTGGTGTTCTTACAGTACTCGTATTCTTCTCTGTTCTACTTTTGTCATCAGCCTTTGGACCTTTTCTAAAATGGTATCCAAATGGTAAATGAGGCAATACGACGACGGAGCTCCTGGAGGTTAACATATTTTCTTTAGGTAGAAGCACTAAATATTTTAGTTTCCACTGAGGTGGGAATGCCCCCTCTTTACGAAAATTACTTCTGAAACTACGTCCGGTCTCGATGTAATTCCTGCGTTTAGGGCTCTGTTTGGTATTCCATCTGGGCCTTGAGTTTTCCTATCGCCAATCTTTTTGAATGCCAGTAGCAATTCATCTTCTGTAACAAGTAAGACCTCTTCATCTGACTCGCGAATGGTAATAGTTCTGGAAACAGTGTCTTAATAATATTTTGCTGGATTGTCGGCTATGTTAGTTGAGGTGCTCCATGTCCTTTGACCTTTGCCATGACGATCCTCAAGGCGATTTATCAAAGATTTATATCAATTTCATCCAACATTTTTCAGGATCTCCTCGCTTGCTGAAAAATGAACAGTTTCTGATTAAAATCCAGGCTTTCATCTTGCTTTCAAACAGATAGTTCTTAGGGGTTTCATTTCGTCAACCCATCAGTAGCAGGATGAGCCGAATGTGCAAGACTTTCTTCTTGGCAAAGAAGCATCATGCAAAAACTAATATTTGCGACAGTTAGATTGGTCCTGGGTATCCGTTGGTAAGTTCTTGTGACTTCCGTTTCTCTATCCAAGTGTGTCTCTCCACTTTAGACCACTTATTTGGGAGTGGTATCCTTGCGAGTAAGTTTTAACGATAAAATCTTCTCTGGCAAACTTTCCAACAGAAGAATACACAGAAGTGGCGTATGTCTGCAATTTTTGCGATGTAAAGGGTGAACAAGCGAGATTGATCTGGAGAGTTCTGCATTCAAGAGGAATGCATCCATTTTATTACAAACGATAATAGGAGCTACATTTCGGGGTCTCAGAAAATTGAAATTCTCCATTCACACTTCGACAACGCAATGAGAGATGACAAATTTCTACAATTTGCAATTAACGTTGGCAAGCATATTGAATAACTAGCTAATGGAACCATATCGGCTTCCTTAAAAGCCTGAGTCAGATCTGTACCTGGAATTTTTGACGGACGTGTTAGTAGAACATCTGGGAACTTACTTGACCCCGCATACTATGGTCTTGTAGTTGGAGAGTAGTTAAAGGGTAATGTATGGAGAATGCGGAATGGACCCATTCTATGATCCAGACTTGACTCCATTGAATTTTGCAGCTGTGAAAATGAGAGTCGTAATGGAAGAAATGAATATTGTAACAGCCTTTCAACGACGAGTCTATGAAGACATTCAAAGTAATGGTTTGGACTTTGAACAATTAGTACGATACAGAGTAAAATGTAAAAAAAAAGGAATATTGCAGTTACTTTGTTAAGCCTTGTTATGGTTCACATTGCAACCCTTAACCGAGTAAACTTTAAATTATTTTACAAAGAACCAGTTATTGGTTTATATGTCGTTTATTCGAATTACTAATGTACGATGCACAATTAAACCAGCAACACGCGTAAAATATTCTGAGACCACTTTTTGATAAAATCTGACTTCACAAGTCAAATCACATTTCATTTTGTTGGACATGTGGTTAATAGGAAACAAAACCTAAAAATGCTAATTCATGGGCTTTTTGTGCTAACCACACTCTCGGTGACTAAAAGATTTATGTTTTTGAATATCCGTAAGCAATTTCCCTTTTTGCAAGCAAAGTTATAATTTCATTTTTACTGGCATCACTTCCATTGCCTGAACTGGAACAGACCAATTGAATAATTTCCCTTTTTTGATACAGCCAAGCTAACGTATTCGTATTTCGCCCTCAGTCCGACAAAATAACGACAGGTTTAGCTTCCCACAGCTATCGAAACACGAACTCCCGACTAAAATATCATTGCAGTTCATTTTCCGGTTGCCAAATGTAGTTCACTCAACCAGTTGTTCACACCTTTTCTCCTGCGAAACAATCATCATGCGAATCATCTCACTTCCGGTCGCTTTTTCTAGTCTTCCTATTGGAATTCCGTGAATTTTAAAACATCCATACAGAAGGTATTACAAATTTCAGACCTTTTAGGGGGATTCCCTGTCAGTGCACAAATAGAAAAGGAAGTCTCGAGCACATGTCACTGACGAGATTGTACTTCAATTGATTGTATCATAATAAGAAAGGGCATCTGGCCAGTTAATTCCACTTGGATGCCTTCCACACTTGAAGTTAATCTGCAATCGACGCAGTCAATTGAGTTCCAATGCACAAATTCCTGCCCACCAGATTCAGTATCCAGAATCGGAAAGACAGCATTCCAGTGACTGACTAAAGGGAATGGAATTACTGGGATTTACAGATTATAATTGAGCGTACATCGATCCATTCTTCCACGAATTAAAATGAGGAGAGAGGTAAATGGCCACAGCAGATGCTTTTGGTCAATAATTAAAAAAAAAAAAAAAGACGAAGTATAAATATACGAGTATGCTTTAGGAAGGAGATTGGCGTGATAATTGTAATACGGCATTCGTAGTTTTAAGCTTAAAATGAAATTGATGACTTAATACGCTGTACATCGTCTCTTAAATTAGGTAGAATCGATATAAAAACCTTACGGACGACATTACTTTTACAAACGACAAGCGCTACACCAATCTGCGATCCTGTAAGAGCTGGTCTTTGGGAATGACTTTATTCCATCATCTAAGATTAAGTCAAATGCTCTAAGCTTACGATCATCGTGCAAATAGTTTTATGAAGCTTTATCGGACTAAGTTGACTCTCTAAGTGTAAATGAATTAAATAATTGCCCAATCCTAAAATTGGCTCTGAAGATAACATGAAAATCTTAAGTGAGACAAAAATGAACTTACTTGGAAATGAAAGTAAATGGTACTAGTCTTAGCAAAATTTTATACAGAGAAATGCACCAGTTAGGTATTCACTCGCAGAAAAGCTTCGTATTTGTGTTCGGTACTCTAAACTAGTTTACAGAAATATGGAAAGATCCGCCTGCACAAATAACTTGAAAATATAAATGAAAAAGGCCAGCTTCCAGGTCAATAAAGGGCACTCATAAAGCAGCACCAAGTCGAGATATCTTTACATTAATGTGTGCCTTTCACATCACTTTAAGTCGCTCCTGTTGTCGTTACATTCCAAATCAGGCAAAGTGATAGTTCTTGTACTTCTGCAATTCTAGCAGATCAACTAGAACCCTTTAGACAGTAGGTCTTACTGGATGAGATGAAATACATACTTTCATTGCAAATTACATACATAATTTACATAACATACATCTACATATGATAGTTGCTTACTTTTTCTTAAATCCTCTGAACTTTCACGAGGCATAGAGCGTCAACACCGGCCATATTATTTCCGGACTATCTTTCACCATGTCTCCCTCAGGCGGCCCACGTGTTTTTCCGGATTGCGTAAGTGGAATTCTTTCCGCGCCGTACAATGTAACCTACTATCTACTATCACTGTCTTCTTCGTATTTTTACGTCTCCTGTTTCTTGGCTTATTTTCTCGTGTATGGCCAAAAAAATCATTTTTCCTTCCACTATTTGCTTTGCTACATTCTGGCACTGAGCGGCGCTGGTGTTATTGTTTAAGATTAAAGGGCCCTTGTATTAGACGTACTATTTATTTTTGGGCCTTTTTTAATCGCTTCTAACTCATAGTTGTAAACCTTTTAATATCCTATGTGAGAGCAATAAAACGCCACAAACATAGTCAAGATGTTGCAGATAGCAACAGCTGTAACCAAAAATGGAACCTTACCGCACTTCGATGCGAACGTACATTTCTTTGACGACTAACTGTTGTTTTAGACATGACATTTACCGCCATTATAGGTAGCCTTTATAATAATGACTAGTTTATCTGTGTATCTTATCTTTGCAGTATATGATATCGATTCAAGCAGTCGAAGTCCTTCTCGAAATCAATGAACAGCAAATGTGACCCAGGTCTATACTCGACGCATTGTTCAACGATGATCCGCAAGCTAAGAATGTGAGCGATCAGGGAGGATTTAGCTCGAAAACCGGTCAGTTCGATTTCCAGAGTTGGATCAAGATATTATTTCATTCTGTCCAGAATTAATGAAATATGTTACATTAAGTCAAGCAGTGTTGGGCGCGGTAAGTACCTATGATAAATGGGGGATCACATGGGACATCTGTACCAAACCTGCGTGCAGTTGGCTGTCAGATCACATGGAGTACGAAGAACGAGTTTCGTGTCTGAAACATAGTGTTCCGAAAAAAATATTGCGAATTATGTGAGAGTGAAAATTCTCATCCGCATATATATTAATTCGCGGAATCTTTTTACTTAAAAAACCAAAAACAAAACAAAAAACCCACATACCTCTGCAGTTGCAACATTCTGCCGGGTTACCCTTCTTACACAATCATTCCATTCTTCCAATCTTCGGTAAGGCTTTGAATTGTTATGCTTTTGTCATTAGTGGTTGTAGGATTTCCGCCGAAGTATTGGGGGCGGCTTGGAAACGTTCCTCCCGAATACAATATATGGTATGCCAACTGCTTTCCTACTGTTCAAAGTATGAAAACAGGTATTTATTGTATTATCCTCATCTGATATCACCAGATCATAGCACTAGATAATAGATACTTTCCTGACTTTCTGACTTCCTGACCTTATCTTAAATGTCACCATTATGATAAAGATGTCTCTACCTTCAAGGATAAATAGCAGCTTTACCCTATTCTCGTGAGCTGTATTCTCGAAACATTTGACCGTTTCGCAGGAGTGGATGCCATAGACGTTTAGTTTTTGCTGCATTAATTCCTACTCTAATTGTAGAAATCTTCTATTTCAGAACTTTTTTTCTGTCGTTAATTGCAGAATCCAATCGGTTCCATGGTATTGACGTCGAGAGAGTATCCTTTCTTATAAGAAACTTGTGTTGCCAATCTGGAGCAATTAAATTATTTACACTTGCTGCTTACTAGACCATAGACCAGAAAATTCTTATCCTGTTTTATAATGGCGAGAAAAACTAGCTTGAAGAAACTCCGAAGTGTCACCAAGAGCAGACGTTAAGATAAGACTCACTATAGCGCTGTATGAGCTCGTCTGCAGAGGAATTATTTCATTTTCAAACGAGTTAGCATTCATTGGCCAATGCTGCTCCTCTGAAGGCCATTATCAATCACTGGCCCTCTCCAAAACCTATACCACGCCATCAATATTAATCACTCGAGATGGTTAAGTGCATGGTTAAGGCACAAAATCTAGCGCATTGCTGTGTTAATTTGTGGCTGACCTTAGAGCTGTGGAAATGAGATCCCAACAGCCAGACCATGAAACTCTTCCAATAGTAGTATCCTAAAAGACCTCACGTGACTTAAAAACCTCCTTAAATGGAAAATCCGGCCTTGATCGCGATAAATATTTGATCGGTCATAAGGGCTAACCCGACAATCGAAATTTGATGTTTGGCAGATCAGCTGATTAATACGTTGTCACTTGAGTCGAGTAGTAGTAACCTTCACCAATTTTAATCACAAAAGTAGTATCACAAATGCAACCTTCGGTCGCTGCTTTATAATAAAAACAACACACTGAGAAACACAGAAACCTAGCAATAATAGCCGCTCACCAAACTAGAGGAAGCATAATGTAGTTTGGTAACTAACGAGGACGATATCACTCTATGCGTCTCTAGGAAACGTATACAAATGAAAAATAATAAGATGTCGTAGCTTAAGGATATAAGGATATGTAGCTTATCCAGAAGCTTGGACTTTAAAAATTGTAACGGACATCTTGTCCTAGATAGTCGAACATGCATGTTACTTGCATATTCAGCAACTGTATAATACACTTCTATCTAAAGATCCAGTCAATATTAAAATTTGACCATTGGGTCGAAGCTTTAAGGAAGATCAAATACCGAAACTGAGAGTGGCAAACTGAAATCTCTCAGGCAGATACAGCGCTTAAGACTAGCAAGCCTCTCGGCAAAACTACCAGTGCAGCCACACGGCGATCAAAAGGTTTAATTTCTGTCCAGGCCAAAGTCTTTCGTTAACATATCATACATCTACGGGAATCGCATGACTTTTTTTACACAAAAAAAAATTCTCCAATTTTTGGTCAAGTATACGGAAAGTAGGTCTGAACCTCAGACAAACCTCAACATCGTTTGTCCGATTTAAAAAAAGAAGACCCTCCAAACTGCTTCAATTATAGAGGCCTCAATCTCCTTACCCTCTTGTACAAAATTTTGCTGCTGTATTGTGTGAACGTCTGCAACCATTTTCAATGATCCGATTAGCCCCTATCCGTGCGACTTAACCCACGATAATTCAACAATTATCTAAATATTCACACTGGAGTATATCCTTAAGTTCTTATCAGGATGTATATTGATACTCACCACCTCTTTATCAATTTCAAGGACTCTTACAACAGCGTATATAACGGCGATTTATACAGAACCATGTCTTGTTTTAGGATCCTTACCAAACTTTTCAAATTGTGCAGCATAATCGGACGCAATCTAGCTTTCAAAAAAAAAAAATACTCAGACAAGGGGATACATTGCCAAGTGCATTTTATAACATCATACTTGAGAAAGAATGTTCATTGTACTCTTTTATTTTTCTTTTGATAGAATTTCTCAGTCTTTATGAAAAAGATTGGTAAGCCTTTCATTGACATTGCCTACAGTCCCGGCATCTAATATTTCAGGTTCGTGCACCTGCAGCCTGATGTGAGGGTAGGCCAGACATTCACAGAGATAGTACTCCGCAATGTTGTCATCACTTTCACAGTAAGTGTCGAAGAATGGAAATATGGTCTGCCGACAACCTAGACGGTCATTTTATGTGCAGCTTTGCTTTTATAAAACCCGATTGATAATGGAAGCAGCACTAACCGAGGATGCAGGCAGACCTAATGCAGGTTCGGGTCCTCTCAAACTCTCCTCTGAGCACTGCCTAGGAAGTGTTCATCGGCGATTTCACTTCCCTTTACTCCATTGTAGCCTGACACTCAAAATCTAGCCTTCTTGAACTAGCTTGGATGTCATAAGGGGGTGTAATAAGGTTTTTAGCGCAGTTTAGCTCGCTACAGATCCAAATTCGTTCGTACCCATCAGGATTGCGTCTAAGGTTGTTATCCTCCAGAAAAATATCAGCAAACTTTCCTGACTCAACTTCTTAACTAGTCCTGGGCACAGTGAAAGTCGATTTAAATTTTTCTACAATACTTGTGCTGGTGCCATTGCATAACGTTCAGAGTCAAAAGGCAGTCACCACGCAAGGTTATTAACGCTCCGATGCCTGTTTTGCCAAAGAATGGATGGTGGCTTTGAGATTGCAGTCCTTGATATGAATACAAAGGGGAGAGAAGATCCATCAGTGGCTCGGAAGTAGAGCCGAGGGTGCCAGGGAAAGCACCCATGTAGCCAATCTTGTTTCACTATACAACCGATACATAGGATATTGTTGACCCTATCATAACCATGCAAATCTAAAGGACCCTTCTCGATGGCAGATCCCATGTTCTTGCCGTCAGCTCATTTACACTGCCAGATAGCGATAAAAGCTTCAACGTGACATGTTAAGTCCAAAGAACTTTGTTATCTAGGGTGACACTCAAACACTTAGCTTCGTGGACGATTGGATTGGATGGTGAATTAACCACTAAATGAGTTAGACTAGTTTAAAAAATTTACTCAAAGTTCATTTCCAGTATACCACTCGCCGACCAAGTTAAGAGCTGCCGCCAAAAGCTGCTTTGTCGAAAGCACCCTCAATGTTCTATGTTCTCCTTTTTTCAAAAGAAAGAGTTAAGAGTTACTAGCAGCGAAATAGTATGTCTTGTAGCATAACTGGATAAATGCCCTCGGTACTAGGACACTTGAACCGATCAAAAGGAACAAGGACAAAGAACCTTTCAGTGTAAGTGCCCCTTTTGAGAACTTTGACTAGCCTGCTGGTCTTACCGACTGTGTCCATCTTGTGTCAAAAGGCGTTCGAGGTCTCAATTAGTATCTTGGTTTTCTAGTTTCATTATGTTATTCTTGCACATCCTAGCTGTTTATACCGAAACACTCTGTAAAAGTACTTCACAGATTCCGAACAACTTCGTTTAGCTTTTGTTTTGTTAGCGTTTTATCATAAGATATGCAGATGCCTCGTCATAAGCGTTTTTTAGTTGCAGCTCTTTTGTCCTTCATAGAGAGCCAGTTAGAATGCATAGCAATTTTCGATTCGAAAATGTCCCAGAGGCCTATTGAACATGCCTAGTTCCTATCAAGATTACTTCACAACGATTGTGCATAACAACCCTAACGTAAAACTAGTCAGCCTTGGCTTCGCCACCGATCGCAATATTTTTGATTTTTGATTATCCTAAGATAGTCATTCCTCAATCCAAGGACAATCAGGTTCGTTTTTAAAAGTTCCACTGATTCTTTTTCGATTTGACAACTCTGACAGCTCAACCTTTTGCTGCAATTTTTACTGACACTTAAGAGACTATTCCCATCAAACACCATTGACAAGCACCCAACATCGTTCTACATACAAATTAATGCTGATCATGTGGAGAACAATTTTTAAAGGCCTTGATTGGATTAATAAAAATTCTCTTAAAATGTCCAACAGACATTTTTCAACGCTTAAAGCAACTCCATTTACTCTCCAACCCTCCAGAATATTCAATTAAGCGGTAGCCTTTCCGAATTCGCTATCAAACCATTAGGCGTTCACTCCAAAACTGCCAACGACTTTTTTTCCATTCAACGAAAAAAAATCTTCACCTTACTTGTACGATTTTATCGCCGCCGTGATAAATTGCTCGCATTCACTCCGATCCCATATCTGCACCGCTGCCATTAATTGATTAATTAGCAGAGTTGTTCATTCACTATGCATCATGCCCTCTGATTGATGGTCCCGCAATTATCATCCACTCCCAACCAAATTTAATCTCCACAAACATTGCAAAAGTGCCTGATCTACACCACGCACTCTGCAACTGACTAAATCTGTCACAGATTCAGAGTTGTGGCCAGTGCACAACAACTATCTCCCGACAACGACCGGCTGATTGCCTGTAATTAAGACCACCCCAAACCCGGCTACGACCTTCGTTCGAATTAATTCAACAAATCTCTGCGTTTATCTATTTTCGTACGCGTGAACAATCCGCAAAACTTTAATATACTTACTCCCCAGATTGGTGTTTGCCATGGGACCCTGGCTTGACTGCGTGCGCACGATTATTGATTGCGCAATCGAAATTCAACCAGAAAAATGCATCCAACGGAAAACTTGTTCCTGCAGACGGCCGTAAATGTTCGCACACTCAACTCCATTTAGATACTTTCGTTTTCTAATGAATGGATAACGGGGCGACATAAACAGAGCAATAGCCGATAAATCAGTCAGACAAATCCGGTGGACAGACAGACGATGAGTTGGTTTAGTTTTCTTATTTTTGACGTTTCGAATAATCAACCATGAACAGACAGAGGAAGCCTTTTGTGGAATCGTTCCGAGTAGTTGACAGTCTACATATGGTCTGAGTGTCATAAACATGACATACGAGTACGAATACGAGCACATGTACAAGGATGAATTAGGAATTTCCTGCAATGACATATGAACATTGATATCGATGATATGCGCGATGGCAGGAAGTGGTAGACCTATTTGGGATGTCATTTCGTATAAGTGATGCCAATTGGACTTGACGTATGGACGACAAGTAAATAAAAAATTTTATGTTAAACGTCAAAAGCAGACACACACAAGTTTTTTATCTCTATGAGCGACCTACACTTGGCGGCACCTCTATCCAAACAAGAAAATGGCAGTTTTTAGGAATCGCAGACAGGTAAGTATAAATTTCTTTGCATGACATTACGTAGAAGAATTGACACTCTAAGATTAGTCCTCAAGACTACAAAGACGGGTTTTTATCAGAAGCAAATTTTGGTTGTCGGATATTTCACTAAGCTCACACTCCCTTGTACGTGAAATAGCCTGCTTGTGATCCAATTTGTTTCGCTAAACCGAAGTAAAACGGTTCCTAAGGAAATATTCGGCGAATCTCAACCATGGTGTCTATCGTGAAGATGATAGACAACCACTTCTAAGTTACTTTTGTACACAGTGAAGTTCTTTCTTAGACTAGACTAAAACGCAAGGATATATTTAATTATCTTATAGGTCACACAGAGCATAGAACAAGTCATTTTCGAGATCTGGTCAGAAGAGCATGGAATCTCAGCATCGTTTAAACGATCCACGAAAAAGAAGAAACACACAACTGGGTACAACGTCTTATCTGCCATATTGTCCAAAGGTCCAAAATCGCTGTGATCAACTTGATTGACTACTTTCAATGTGGCTTCATGCCAGGAAAGTCCAACATCGACCAAACATTTACACTACGGCAGATATTGGAAGAAATATATGAGCTCCAAGTCGATACACAAAACCTATTAATCGATTTTAAGGCTGCATTTGACAGCATCTATAGAGATGAGCTATACAGAGTAATGTCTAGTTTTGGCATCCCTGCCCAGCTCGTCCATCTGTGCTGGAAAACAATGAATAAGACTACTCCTTCGAAGTCGGCAACGACTTAACCAAAACTTTTGACGTCAAAAAAAGGTTTTAGACCAGAAAAACGCCCTGTTATGTGACTTCTTTGACATTACACTTGGAAGAATGTGCGGAACTCACATGTGGCCACCGAAGGAACAATTCCTCAAAAGTCTGTGCAACTACTAACGTACACCGATAATATTGACAAAATTGGCAGAACTCAGCCGTCTGCCACCGACGCGATCACAAGTATTGAAACGGAAGCTGCGAAAGTAGGTTTAGCAACAAATTATAACAACCAGAAGGCACTATGTGTGTCCCTCTGTGGCAAATCATTTCACATTGTCACAGTCAACAATTTTAACTCCTGCCAACAACACATCAGCAGAAATAAAATGAAGAATCACTCTTGCTTGAAATATTAAGAAAACTCTATATAACGCCTCGGTCCTTTATAGTGCTGAAGCATGGAGTTTACCGAAAGCGGATGAAGATATCCCCGTAACGTAACTTCTCAGTCACGTTTGCGTTGTCTGGCTTTGGAGAAGAAGATTCAATGTCAAATTATACGGGCTGAACGGCGATCTAGTTAGGCAAATGTACATCAGTCATCTGAGATGGGAAGGTCATGTGGAGTTAACGGACACTAATTCCCCAGCCAGCAAACTCTTCAAATCTAACCCAAAGGGACCACACAGTAAAAAAAGGCCTCACTTTACCCGCAGGCAAGTAGAAGGAGATATTAGCTGACTTGGAGCGCGTACTTGGAGAGAGTAAGCTAACTGAAGAGGCTTGTTAGTAAGGGTCCAGGTAATCCGTTTACTACGTGTTGTCCACTCGAATCAGAAGTTGCGTCGTCGAAATTACCCTTAATGCCGATGAGAATATCCAGTGTCCACTCCTTCTTAGTCAAGTATGCCTTCAATTCTGTCTGCTAGATACTAACTGTTCGCTAGGGACAAGCTACAGACCTCTTCAGACCGCTTCAGGCAACAAGGGATTATACAATTTTGTAGCATATCCTGAAATTAGTGATCGGTGCTATCCGATATAAACCCAAGAAATGACAGAGCAACATATTTAATGACCTCATACGGGCATGCAATAACATGAGTTGTTTCCGATACGTTTCTAATCTGATTACCTGTGAGGTGAGTTTTGTGCATGAGGAGATGACATGATGCCATCAGATTTTCTGAGTTTTTGGAGACTGTTTTCTAAGGACTTTGACCTTTGAGTACTTCGAGTCGATACTTCTAACAAATAAGTCTTAAGCAAGAAAGTGTCAGTTTTGCTAAGAAAATGATGCCGAAGATAAACTCATGAATTCAATCTTGTGCTCCTTTTGAACTCAGAAAATTGCTAACTTTTATTACTTACCTTGAAGTAATCCTTTCATACTAGAGCACACACATCCCTTATTTCTCACTAATCAAGTTAAGTTCTAGGTTTTGGTGAATACCCTTTACTCTTTTATGACTTATGGTGAAAGCATCTTACCCTTTATTTTCCTACGAAGTGTTAGCAAAACATTCTCCTGATAAACCCTTAAGTTTCTGTCCAATAGATTTTATTAGTATGTAGGTTTTCCATTTTGTATATTTTATGCATTTCCTCTTTCATAGGTTATTTGTAGGACTATTAGTCGGAAGTTCATCTTTGACTGCTTCATTTGAACTTAATGAATTCGGACTACTACTTTTGTAGAAGTTTGTTGTTCCAACTCTCCGACTTTAACCTCCTGCATATGCTGGAACCAACTGCTATTATAGTTATGCAGGATTGAAGGAAGAATCTCGATTTTTTATCTTTTATACTCGTAAATCCAGATGAATATAACGAATAGCACTCACGAATGTATGTACAGCAAAACACCTCACTTGACGATAGATATATATGCTTAAAGTCAAAAGTCCATCTGGTGTCCGAACTCTTTAGTAAAGTTCTTTAAGCAGAAAGTTAAGAATTCAACTTTTTCTGTACTTTGCATCTGTATACCAACAATAACCTAATTATCTGGAAACCTTTCATTTCAAATTGCATCCTGTCATGGAAGATCTACACAAATTATTCCTTTGGCCGTCGGAAAACCAAATAATTTTCTATTTCCTCTGCAGTGCAGCATGCGTATCCTTAGAATTTTAAAACTGTCCTCAACTGAACGATATTTCTTCACATCAATGCCCTTTTACGGGTTCGTCCTTGAAGAATAATAAAAAAAAAATTTAAACGATTGTTAAAAGATACGAGTACACCAGACAACCACAACAAATGCTCAATTAGGGATGAGATAAAATGTCAGCACAACATGATGTTCAAAGTTGTCCCAATTTTTGTTTTACTTGCCTCTCCCTTTTGGTTGTAAATGCGTCTTTGTATCCATTCAACCCAAGCATTTCCAAAAAAAGAAAAAACAAAAAAATATCCTTATTAAATTAATTACACGATGATACTTTGTTTTGGAAAGGTTTCCCTATGCTTCCATGGTGCGAAACTGCGAAACACATGGGAATCCTTTCAAGTGACTTGTGCGAATTTTTTTTTGTTACCCAAAAAAGGAGCATGAATATGATATTAAGATGGACGGAAGGATGGTGTTGAGAGCATTATATATTTCTGAGAAACATTTTGGTTTATACAGCAAGCGCTTTTGCGTACACGAGCATCTGTATACCATACATACTCGTAGATATGTTTCTATTCGTACTTACATATATTGGAAACTTGTGTGTTTCTTTGGATGTAAGGTGCCTGCTTAATTGAATGACTTTGGTAGCTTTTATTTTTCACAAATGCTTCTGGTAATAGTATTTAGAAACAGTGTGCCAATAAGGTCAAAAAAAAAAACCCTTTCGTCTAAATAAAAACAAGTCGATTCCAAAGATACTTAAGAGATTAAAATATCATTAATGCGCATCCAGTTCTTTTAGAGCTCGAGTAATTTCATAACTGTTGAGTGGAAATTTAGGGGAATTTCCATTGGCAAGGTTTTCGTTAACGAAACCGTTATTGATACGATACGTGGGGAGCTAGAATGCTTAATTTGGTTTAAAGAAACTTTACCAGGAAAGAAGACTGAAAGCCTTGTATACATAAAGTAAAAAGTTAGGAATCATTTCATTTCATGAGCATAGTCAACTATACCTACGACCTAAGGCGCTTCTGCACAGTGTTTGAACGTTCTCCAATTTAACCCTGTCATCCGTTTCCATGTCTACAGCAGCCCACTCTTTTTTCAGCTTGGGTAAGTAAGTTATTTGTCATCCCACATTTGTGTGAAATATTTTAAGGGATAGATAGAACAGTACTAGGGTAGATAAAAAGGGTTTTCCAATAGGGACTTGACACTTTTGAATTTAATTTGTGAACGCATTCTTTCACTAATCATCAAACTGTTACTGTCAATTTATTCAGTAAACTCAACATTTTCATCACGGTAAAGTACACTAACAAGCAAGGTCTGCAAATTATAAAAGTTTTCTACAGATATTCGGAGTCGGTGAGCGTAAGAGCGTTAACTCCAATTTTCGGTCGTAATTCTCGTCCTACTAGACCGGCAATAACAAGTTTAGTGCAAAAATTTGAGTCTACATATTCGTTGTGTGATGTTGCCGTGTCAGTGAGACAACGGATTGGTCGAAGTGTCGAAAATATCGCTGCCGTTCAGACGTCCGTAGCAAACGATTCAAATCAGTCAATTCCACAGCGTTCTCAAGAATTGGGCATCGCTCAGACCACATTATGGCGTATTTTGCGTAAGGATCTTGGGTTACATCCATACAAGATCAAGCTGACTCAAGAATTAAAGCCGATGGACCATTTGAAGCGACGTACGTTCTCCGATTGGGCTCTGGAGAAGATGCTCCAAGATGATGAATTTCATCGCAAAATCATCTTCAGTGAAGAAGCTCATTTCTGGCTCAATGGGTTCGTCAATAAGCAAAATATGCGTTTTTTGTTGGGTGAAAACCCACATGTGCTTCATGGATCACCACTTTATCCACAAAAAATAACTGTTTGGTGGGGCTACGTTAAGTCATTGGTTTATGCCAACATGCCGACGTTGGAAGAGCTCAGAGCCAACATTTAACGCAAAATAGCGGTCGTTTCGGCCGAAATGTGTGGACGCGTCGTTGAAAATTGGGTCCAACGAATCGACCTCTGCAAACGTGCCTAGTTTCATTCATAAATATTTTGATTGTACTTCAAGCCAATAATAAAGTTTTTAAAATATCTCAAATGGTTTGCCTTTTATTTAAAAAACAACTTGTCAAGTCGTTATTAGAGAACCCTATAGATTAAACACTGAGATGTGTTAACTGTTCGATGCCCAGTATTGTAACTGTTTGTACACATCAATTGTGCTTATTTTACTTCCAAGTGTTAACCATCGGGTATTGGTTGATGTTCTTACGGACACGACTTGCCAGACTAATAAGCGCGAGTGCTGACCAGCAGACAAAAATAGCAACACTATGGACGGGTCAGAGGGGAATTCTCCTGATGGAATCAACAGTCAAGTGAAATCCCGGAACGAAGCAAATAAGGCATTATCCGGGCTACTCCGAAATAATTTGAGCTCAGACTGGTAAGGATTTCTGAGACTAAATCAGGGTCTTGAAAAAAAAGATGCTGGTGAGTATCTATAACGAGTATCTAATGAGTATCTATAATGGACCTGGCCCTCTAGGTTGGGGATTGCTACCCAGCCTTGGAAAAAAAAGCTTAATTTATTGTACTAAGCAACAATAACCCCCGGATACGGAGGGATATCTCTGCACCTGGTAGATAGAATCCATAACCGTAAGATAAAACTCATAGGTGATACTAATACAACTCAGTCAATGGACACCCTTGAACACCGACGTAATGTCTCCTGTCTCACCTTGTTCTATCGCTATTTCCACCACCAGTGCTCCATTGAAATTGCCAGTAGCATACCATTCCTTCAAACCTTCAACCGTTTAATTTCAAGCCCAGGTCCAGACGTACTCTGAATTAATGTGATTTTACACTATGCATATTCTGCTGCACAACTAACTTATGGAATGCCCTGTTGAGCTCCTTATGTCCTAGTCATTATAACATTCATACATTTAAAACCAAGGTATAGTACCTCTTAAGCACTCTAATTATTAAAAAAAAAACGCGTGATAGCGCTACATGCCGTACAGCTCGCGAAACGACTACGTGAAAAGTGTCCTCAAAGTGTGATTTCTCGTAATGGTGACTTCAATTGGCCGACGAGATCCTGCAACTCAACGCCATTAGACTTTTCTTTTGAGGCTATAGTTTAAGACAAAGTTTACGCCAATACTCCACCAACGATTCATGTACTAAGAGAAAATATCTGAACTGTTATTTACGAAATACAACCGCAATTAAGCGAAAAGATATTGTATTTCATTAATAGCCCCCAAAGTTTTACTTTAGACTTCCATAAACTAAAATTATCACCACATTTCGTAAAAACGTTGGGTTTTTTTATTAATTTAAAATGACACTTCTTGTTGGATGACCCTATATTATACAATCACTGTTTTTGATGAATTCTATTTCTATTTTAGTTTCTCAGTAATTACAGCAGGCATATTAAACACTGTCCAATTGCTTTGTGACAGAGATAAAAAGTTTGGGCCACAGAACCAAGCGAGCAAGCGTTAAACTTAGCATTCTCTTTCCATTATGTGGCCTTGTCTACCGCATTCCTTTTCTAGGAATACATTTCCAATCGTTTTTGTCTGTTTCCTCCAGAATTTTACACACTGATCTATGACAAGAGCGTTTTGCAGTATGTGCAATAGTTTTTGTCGGAAATGTTTATGGGATTTCCGCCTACACCCTGCCTGACTCGAACTGCAACAACTTTGCTATAATTTTTTTTTTTATTTTTTGATAAATTTTATTGTGCCAAAGTAAAATATGTTAGAAAATACTTCAATTTTCAAATTGTATCAGTAGTTTTCATCGCACGCTGCACGCAAGTGCTTGTTTGAGAATGTCCAAACTTTGGTATTTTTTAGTGCCTACCTACGATCGCATTAATTTTGACGAGCGGAGAGAGACCATCGGCGGTTATAGCGGCCCAAACTATCACCAAAGGCAACTCACAACTTTCGTGCAAGCGCAGCAACTCTTTTGCTCTTTCGATTCTAACTTTTTTCTGTTGCGGAGTAAGATCATGTGCTTTTCGGAACTTCAATGGCTTGGCCCCAGCTCATTTTCCAGTTGAGCTCACGAGCCATTTTCCTTCCACTTCGGAGCGGATTTCGCTCAATTCGAGCCTTCCCTTTTCGAACCATTTCTACCGATGTTGCTGTTTTTTTATGACCACCTCCATGGCGTTTTGAAACACTGCCAGTATCAGCGGTCCAAAAATACGAGCGGAGAGAGACCATCGGCGGTTATAGCGGCCCAAACTATCACCAAAGGCAACTCACAACTTTCGTGCAAGCGCAGCAACTCTTTCGCTCTTTCGATTCTAACTTTGTGCTTTTCGGAACTTCAATGGCTTGAGCCCCAGCTCATTTTTCAGTTGAGCTCACGAGCCATTTTCCTTCCACTTCGGCGCGGATTTCGCTCAATTCGAGCCTTCCCTTTCCGAACCATTTCTACCGATGTTGCTGTTTTTTTATGACCACCTCCATGGAGTTTTGCAACACTGCCAGTATCAGCGGTCCAAAAATACGGGCGGAGAGCGACCATCGGCGGTTATGACGGCCCAAACCATCCCCATCTGGTGGCCGTCTAAAGCTGAAAATTTTCGAAAGACCTCTCTGGCAAGTAAACTCGGTCATTTTGTTTGTTGACATATTGCTCAATAAAAAATGGCTACTCATCGGGAAAAACCAAATTCTTCAACTCACCACTTTTGTGCAAGCGTAGCAACTCCTTCGCTCTTCCGACTCTAACTTTTTTTCTGTTGCGGTGTAAGATCGTGTGAACTTCAATGGCTTGAGCCCAAACTCATTTTTCAGTATGTGTTGCATTCGTTCCAACGATATGTTGAGCTTACGAGCCATTTTTCTTCCACTTCGACGCAGATTTCGCTCAATTCGAGCCTTCACTTTCCGAACCATTTCTGCCGATGTTGCTATTTTTTTATGACCACCTCCAGTATAACAACGCTGCCAGTATCACGGTAACGAGCTATGGTTCGAGTAGCCTCTAACGATAGCTACTTGTGGTTTTCCAGCCAAATATAAAGCAATCACACTATCACGTTTGAATTCCATCGCGGATGAAAATTTCTCAACACAACTGAGACGCAAATCATTTAAAAGGCTTGTAAATAATAAAATTATCTGTCATGTGTCAAAATTTGAGCTCTGAAGTTGGTTGCAGTTCGAGTCAGGCAGGGTGTATAACCGATGTTGCAAATCTTATACCCAAAAGCGCTACCTCAGCCTTAAGATCGAAATTCCTTCGAATGGTGCCTCCTTTGCCTTTGCTCCAAATATAATGACAAGTTAGTAGATACGAGAAAATACATGACAGCGCCATATACATATATTGCATCTTTACCGGCACCATTCTATCAAATCTTTCCAATAATTGAAATGAATGGGCATAGTGTTTTTTTATAAATCTATAGACAAAGCAATGGAAAAGATGGTAATCAATAGAATTTGCAGGGGTAAAATTGTTTATGGTTGGTTTAACCAACATTTATCTTCCCGAAAACAAAAAAGTCATTCAGGGCTATCAGATTGCTATTTGGTCGAAGACCAGAAATGCCTGGAATGGCTATAGAATCATTAAAAATAAATACACACAATGCTAACTGACGTTAGCAAAAAACAATTGTATTACAGGGAAAATTGATGGAGCCAGGCACTAAAAAACAATGTGAAGGACAATAAAAAAAAATCAATGATAATGGAACAAAAATAACAAACCAAACAAACACGCTTAACAAATTCTCTATCAGAAACGTAAAAGAAATAAGGGACAAACAACATTTTATTTTAATCATAACATACATCAATCAAATAGAAAACACAAACGGAAGTGTCGCAAGTAAAAGACACGATGAGGAGAAAGAATAATAAAGATAGAAACTTCTTTTACTTGGCCACAGGAGAAATGACCTGTTGGGAACCACTCTTACAGACAACTGTCTGTACAACTTCAGCCATTACTACAAGGTTATATTCCCTTATAAATAGAACTAGGAATAGAATAAACGCCGGTCTAAGAGAGATTCACTGGTGTGGTGCACCGACCGTCAGGTTGGAGCAGGTATAACGGAGAAACTACGCAAATACGGGCAGTAGAATCTCTGTATTTCAAGCTGAGATACGAGTACGCTCAATAGAGCTCTCCATTAGGAAAAACTTGAACAGATCTGTCACCAACAAGAACATTTATATTCTCCATAAAAGAAAAGCGGCCTTATTTCCTATTGAAATACTAACAAGCACCAGTAAATTGCATTTAATCTAAGTTCACGGTCACAGTAGCTATGATGATTCTGAAAGATCACTCGAGTTGGCCAGAAAAGGAGTGGCCTAAAAATTCATTCCCCTAATTACAAATTAGTTCCATAAAAAAAAAAGACAAAGGCATTCTATTGATGAGCGGAAACAAAGGGTAACAGGCAAGCCAAAAACTTCGTACTAATCCCTTCTCTAAAAAGAACAAAAACCCTTTTATAGCTTTCTAGGGGTCAGACCACAAAATTCAAAAAACCATTATTTCAATATTGAATTAGGTAACGATTTTGTTCTTACTGTACAATACAGCTGATTGCTATGAAAAGCTTTCATAAAAGCTTTGCAAAAATAATATAAAATCCATGTCGAGCGCAGAAGAATGCACTCCTCTGTCAAATTTGACCGGTCAACGGTACGGAGTATGCTATCGCCTGTCAAACGATCTGCCATCTGGATAGCTGTCTTTAAAGAGTACTGCGGACTACGGACTGCATACTCGTTAAACAAAGACCCAACAAAAGATGTTAGACAGAAGATTTATTTTGTAAAAAAAAAAAACCCATTGAATATATATATCTTTTGGCAAGTTAAGTTAAGATCAAAGAAGGAAAAAATCACTTGACTTCTGAATCGGACGTGCATCCGCTCGATCAGTACCTGCTTGCTACATATAGGGTGACTTATCGTGAGGTTTGATTTACAATATAATGTAAAATAAAACACATAAATTTGAAAGTGAAGTTAAAATTTTTATTATCGCTGAAAAGAACAATTCATGGCATTTACTTTTTGAAAATGATATCATGTAAATGTTGGCCACGGCTACACGAGGTGGTCCATTCGGAAGGTCCAATTTTGCGCGACTCGTTCGAGCAAAGCGACTGGTATCTTGCGGATAACACGAGTAATGTTGGCTTCCAAAGCGTCGATCGTAGCTAGCTTATTTCTGAAGACCAGAGACTTTGCATATCCCCAGAGCAAATACCCCAAAGGTGTGATATCGCACGATAAAGGCGGCCAATTTGCCGTAGCAAAACGTGAAATTAAGCTCTCACCAAAATGATTTCTTTACAAGTCCATTGTTTCACGCGCTGTATGGCTTGTAGCGCCGTCTTGTTGAAACCAGAACTCACCGAGACCACGTGCTTGAATTTCAGGAAGCACATAGTCCGTTAACATGGCGCGATAACGTTTACCATTGACGGTAACATTCTGATTTTCCTCATTTTTGAAGAAATATGGACCAATAATTCCACCAGCCCCTAAACCACACCATACCGTTGTTTTTAATGGATGTAATGGAAGCTCTTGGTACTCTTCAATTTTGTTTATTAACGTATCCATTGAGCCAGAAATGGGCTTCATCACTGAACAAAATTTCACGATGGAACAAAGGTTTTTTATTGAGTTTTTCCAGAGCCCATTCACTAAAAATATGATGCAGATTCAAGTCGCCTGGCTTCAATTTTTGCACAAGTTGAATTTTGTACGCTTTTAGGCCGAGATCCTCACGTAAAATAGGCCAAGTTGCTGCTGAGAATGACGACGATTCGATTTGTCACGGTCTTCGCGTACACTCTCAGCTACAGCTGCTATAGTCTCTTCACTGCGTGCTGGATGTAGTCTAACCGGTCGAGTATCATCCACTACTAGATGTGGTGAAAAGTAAACACCTTGGGTATGAAAAAAAAAAAAATTTTAAATGTTTTTTTTATTTTATTCAATATATTCCCCTTTTAGTTTGATACACTTATTCTAGCGATTTTCCAACTTCTTGATTCCGTCCAGAAAGTAATTTTCCGGAAGGTCTGCAAAATACACCTCCGTGGACTCGACGATTTCTTCGCGTGAGCTGAATTTCTTATTGATGAGCCATCTTTTGAGGTTTGGGAAGAGACAATAGTCCGAGTGAGCCAAGCCAGGCGAATACGGTGGATGCGACAGCAATTGGAGCCGTAAGTCATTGATTTTAGCCGTGGTTGCGATGCTCTTGTGCGCCGGTGCATTGTCTTGCAAAAACAAAATTTTTTTTTCGCTTCATGTGAGGCCGTTTTGCAGCGATTTCGTCTTTCAATCGCTCCAATAATGCACAATAATACTCGCTGTTGATGTTTTTTTTGCTTTGTTGAGGTAGTCCATGAAGAGTATGCCATGACAATCCCAGAAAACCGACGCCATAACCTGTCCGACCCATCGAGTCTCCCTCGGCGGCTACGGAGCACTCGTGCCGGCTTCAGTCAATTGCCCGGAACACATTCTGTTCTCTGGTGCTCAATTGTTACCAATCGACGCCAAAAGTCCGCCCGATTCCGCATCAGAAAGTCCAATAATAATGTTTTATGAGAGAACGAAAATCGTTTTTGTCCATACACAATCAACTGTCAAAACAGAACTAAAGACAGTATCGCACTGAAATTTGGCATGTCTGCCTAAATATGAACGGACTTCAAGGCACCATAACCTTTTTTGTAGTAACAGCGCATTCTGTCCGTCAAAGAGGTTACTTTTCACTCCGCCTTGTAACAAAAACTAGGACTCAAATTTGCGAATGGTATTGACAATAGTGGTTTCAGTAGATCGATTATGCGCACCGTAAGTTCCGCACGAAAAATATTTCTCACAGAACGCTGATTTTCGTAATACAGCTGAACAATTTGGAAACGCTGATGTGGTGTGAGTCTTTCGACGATGACTTGTCAAACGATACTGAAGAAAAGTGACAAAGCAGTATGATGGAAGTCACGCGTGAATCACCCTATACTTTAATAGGCTAATGCATACGTAATTGCGACTTGCGTAATATCGTATTGGGTTGTTCAATAAGTTCTGTGGTTTTTTTTCTTGGAAATAGTGTTTGTCGTTTCAGAAATCTCTGCGTAAAAGTTATGAAATTTTTGTTGTTTATTCCAATAGAGAGGGTTATCCTTTACGTTGTTACGAGAATTTGTTTTCATCGGAATTGTTTTAAGTGCTCAATATTTTTTTATAATCCTTTCAGACCGTGATGCACCGATTGTGCGAATGAGTTCTGTCCTCAATATTTCCACTTCCATTCCATGAACGTTACTTAGACTGAAATGTATCGATTGTGCTTAATATTCCGCTGCTCCCTTTTCAGTTTGTTCAAAATGAGCCGCAAAGGTAAATTTTGTTTTTGATTACAAATATTCTAATGGTGAACAATTAGTGAAGTAAAGACTTATGAATGATAAATTTCAAAGTTTCAAATGAATTTACTCATTTGCTGTCATAAAAATACATTTAAGCTAAAATGTTTAACGAGTGCATCAATTGTGCGTGTTGGGTTTCATTTGTTTTTTTTTTTTGCAATTTTCACTGATGATGCCATTTTGGCAGCACTGGAAGATTCGGATGCGTTAGATTTTAGTAGCGATGATGAGGAAGTGGACAAAACGTATGTGATGTGCTTACTGAGTTAAGTGATAATCAAAATTTAGGGTTATTGTGTAGACTTGAAACAAACTATTTAAAAAAAAAATCCTTATCGACGAAAAACATGGAGAAGAAAACCTTTTTGTCAGCCGGTTTTGGATTGTCCACTAGCTGTGGAAATTGTAAGTTTGTAACTAAATTGTTATTGTAACTAAATGGCGACGCCATTGGAATATTTGGAAAAATATTTTTGTAAAGCATTTTTTGAAAATTCGGCTAGATATAAGTTTTTACAGAGAGCTGAACATTTAAAATCATCCTCTGGGAAAATTAAAAACTTTTTTGGAATGCATATAGCCATGGGTTGCGTTAGTTTCCCCAGATTCCGTATGTAGTAGCAGAAGAAGTTTAAAATTCCAATAGTAACAGAAGCAATGAGTCGCGATAGACTCTTCAAAATACGGGAAGCTTTCCATGTTGTAATTTAAAATGACGTTACTGAAGCAGAAAAAAGAGCAAATGTCGTCTGGAAAGTTCAGCCAAATATTGAATCAGTAAAAAATGCTTGTTTAAATATTCCCAGACAACAAAATGGACGATTTTCAATCGATGAGCAAATGATACCATTTACTGGACGTTGTCCAGTACGCCAAAGTTTGCCTTACAAAGCAAGAGGTGTTAGTTTAAAAAAATGAGATATTAACTACATCAGAAGGTTTAGTTCTCGATTTTGAAATATATCAAGGCAAGACAACTCCTCTTGGGTCCAAGGTTTTTTTGACAGGTATTTTACCACATTGCCCCTGTTGGATAAGCTTCTGGAAAAGGAATTTTTGGGACGGGAACGATAATGAGGAATCGAATCAAAGGCGTAACCTTGACTGAATATAGAAAAATGAAAAGAGGAGATATGGAGGAGTTATGTTGCCCTGAGGATAAGTTTGTCATTATGGAATGGAAAGACTCAAAGTCGGTCTTATTGGCGTCATCTGCTTTTGGATGCAGTCATGTCAATGATGTTTGCCTTTGGTGCAAAAAAGAAAAAAAATTATCGAATTAGCACGTCCAAATATATGTTAGTTCGTCAATACAACGAATCTATGGTTGGTGTAGACATTTGCGACCAGCTAATGGAAGCGTAGAGGTGCTTCTTCAAATCCCAAAAATGGCCATTAAAAGTAAATGTACCTTTCATTGATTTGGCATGCTGCAATGCATGGATGGAGTACCGAAAGGATCGTCGGGACATCGAAAAACCACCAAAAGTTACGCATAATTTGCTTAGTTTTCGACTTGCGTTAACTGAGGCATTGGTCGCAATTTGAAAAATTAATAATGTGGAGTAGAGTTCTGAGTCTTTAAAGAAAGAGGCTGAAACTGCTCAACAACCAAAACCATTGGTCGGAAGAACTGAACTTAAAATCAGCACGTATGTGCCGTCGCAAGGACTGTAAGTTACAAACACGCATATGATGCATCAAATGCGATGTGTTTTTATGTGTCAACAAAAAAAAAATTGTTTTTAGTTGTATCATAATGAAAAATTAACTGTGTCAATAAGTGTTCGTAGCCCAAATAAATAAAAAACAAAAAAAAAACAAAAAAAAAAAAATGGAAAAGTGCTGTGCTAGTGTTTTGTGCTCAATTGTTGACCCCAACGCGGAATAGGTAGCCTGCAATGGTCTCTGTGGAAAATCATTCCATGCCATATGCATCGGTCTTACCCGGAGATCCATTACCTACCTCAAGGAGTATTGCAGTCTCTTCAATTTTTACTGCGACGAGTGCAAAGAGATCACCTTAGCTCATGTTATGCTAGCAATTAAATGAAATAACGAGTCTATCAATGCGATGCTAACCGAGAACAATCATATTAGCAGAACTATTCTCGACAGGATAGAGAAGATTGAAGACTCAATAAACTGCATTGACAGTAATTTGGAAGCTTACAAGTCCACAGGAAGACTGATAGAAAAGCAACTGACAGCGATATACAATCTGTCCAAAAATCAATCTCATCACGACAACGAGAGCGAAGTGATCCAATATCACCTGGATGGATTAAAAGCTTTCCTCAAAACAAATTTTGCCAACCTCCTTAAATCCAACGTACTCACACACATAAACGACTCTATCAATCTTCTCCGTACTGATCTCGACTTGCTTTTTCAAACCTCCTCCAAAACAATACATCCCACATCCATCAGACTCTACGCTCGATGATTTTACCCTTAAAATAACAGACGTCAGCGAGGAACTCATAGCAACTCGGTTGACCATTGCCGAAATCGGTAAAGAATTGAGATTGGCTTCCCAAAAATCGATGGAATCCCCGATCAAATTCAACTCCAAGCTAGTTCCCCGTACAATGTTTCAATTCATAATGAATTAGTAGACACGGAGTCACTTTCAAATACTCTTCCCGCCGCCCTAACAACGGAAACCGAAACCGCGCTTCCTATCCCGCCCGCACCCGCCCCACAAAAACCGCTCAAACAATTCGGAACTTCATGGACTCCCTCCGAATGGAAAAGCCGACTCGAAAAGTTGAAAGTGGGAAACCATACAGTATTCTACGTTGAAGGGGCTCCTCAGCACGCTGATGTTAGTTGGGTGCGAAATTTCTTTCACCGAATTTATGCCATCACCATTAGCGAGTGCGAGATGATTTCCCCTGCTGACTCCAATAGTTCCTGCAGCTTCAAAATCAGCATCCCAACCAAATATTAATGGATATTCCCCACTTCCCCTGGTAAGGCCACTAAACCTGGGAAGATAAGTATCACTAAATGCTTCGACCCACGTGTCGACGACAACCAAAATTCTAAAAATAAACGTAATGATAAGCTTAAAAAAAGACCGCTCCCAAACACCCTTCCAACTAAAAAGCACGCTAACAAAAAACGAAGCTCTAATCCCGATCCCAACTGGAGCTTCAAAACGAACTTGTTCCCCGATTTTAGTCCCCCCTTCTCACTTATCCGACACAAAGCTCTTACACACCAATCCTCTAATCCGCTAATTTCCAATGTTCCCGACGACGATCCTACCCGCCCACATGATGATTGCCCCTGTCGAGGCGTCTTACTGGCGATCCACAACAGCCTTAACTCTTCTCCCATTAGCATCTCGTCATCCTCTAAAGTCGACTTTGTCGCTATAAAAATATCACTCCCCTTCAAGTCCCTTTACGTTTTATGTTGCTACATCCCACCAGCTCAACCTACCGAATCTTACCAACTTGTTGTCGATGCGATCGACTCTACTGACGATATCTTTGTTTTCGGCGACTTTAATCTTCCTCAGCTACAGTGGATTCCATCAGACGATCAATCGTTCTTCATCGCTTCAAATGCCAACTCAGCTAAGGAATGTCTCTTCTTAGATCGCTTAACAGACTCAAGTCTATGCCAAGTCAGTGGTGTATCCAACTATATGGGCAGGCAATTGGACCTTATTTTCACAACAGATTCCATTAACTCCTCAGTCTCACTTTGCCCCCTATCTCTCTCTACAATCGATAACTACCACCCCCCCCCCCTTCTACTTTCATTTTTTCATAACTCTTCTTTCCAGTCCACTCCTCCCACAACTCTCTCATCCTACGACTTTCATAAAGCAAACTTTCACAAAATCAGTGACTATCTTAGCAGATCCCCCCTTAACTTTCACAACCTAAGCGTAAATGATGCCTTATCCATTTTTTAAACAGAAATATTTAATTCTTTCAGCCTTTACGTTCCGTTTTCCCGCCTTAAAACATCATCTACTAGTCCTCCCTGGTATAATCGCAAGCTTCGTTCCTTATGAAACAAGAGAAACAAGTTATGGGCTGTTTTCCTGCGTACCAGATCCTTGGTCGACTATTCCAACTATCTTGGTGCTTATCTTCATTTCACCGAACTTTACGATTCCCTTTAAAAGCGTTACCTTAACAATGCGCAAGTCAACCTTATAAATGACCCTAAGTCCTTTTACCAATTTGTTAACTACAAAAGAAAGTCCGATGGTTACCCTCCTTCCCTCTCTTTCAACAACAAGTCATCAATCGATCCACTCACCACTGCCAACCTATTTGCCAGCTTCTTTAAACAATCCTTCACCAACGACTCCTTTGTACCAGATCCCTCCTATTTTCGTTACCTACCGAACTTCTCCAACGGCCCACTTCTCTCTCACATCTTGGATCCCTCCTATATCCCTCCTAACTCAATGACGAATTTACACCCGGTCCAGATGGCCTCCCTGCCATATTTCTTAAAAAATGTTCTTCGTCTCTTTCCCTTGCCCTTTCTGATCTCTTTCGTCTATCCCTTTCACAAGGAGAATTTCCTCAGGTTTGGAAAACCTCCTTTATAACCCCGATCCACAAAAAGGGATCAAAGAACGAAATAACAAACTATCGTCCAATCGCTAAACTCTCCCATATTCCCAAACTCCTCGAAAGTATTTTGTATGAAGCTCTAAGTTTCCAATGCAAATCACTTATTTCCCCTAGACAACATGGCTTCCTAAAGGGTAGGTCAACCACCACAAATCTTGTTGAATTCGTATCCTTTGCCATCTCTGCCCTAGAGAACGGCAACGAAGTCGATGTAGTTGCAACCGATTTTGGCAAAGCCTTCAATAAAATCTCTCATCGATTAATACTCTTCAAATTGTCTGCCCTCGGCTTTGAACCCATACTGTTAAAATGGATATCTTCTTACCTGGAGGTCAGCCCACTCCACTCCATTTTTGGCCACCTCTGGAGTTCCTCAAGGTAGCCATCTCGGCCCCCTTCTCTTTATATTAACCATAAATGATCTCCATAGGATCATCAAATACTCGTCCGTCTCCCTTTACGCCGACGATACCAAATTTTTCAAAACCATTTCCTTCCTTCTTCAACAAGACCTTGATAGTTTTTCGATCTGGTGCCTCAAAAATTATTTGGAACTTAATATCACCAAATGCCAATCCATCACCTTTTCATATAAGCGGATCAAATCTCCTCCCCGATTCTACCTTCTCCACAACCAACCGATCTCCACCGTTGAATCTCTTCGCGACCTCGGCATTTTGTGTGATAGGGAGCTCAATTTCCGTTTGCATATGAATGGGATAATCCTTAAAGCCAACTCTGCACTAGGTTTTGTAAAACGATGGTCCAAAGAATTCACCAACCAATATGTGACCAGGTCCCTCTATATTACCTTTGTTCGTCCCCTTCTAGAGTACGCTAGTCAAGTATGGTCCCCATATCATCGCGTTCATATCTCGAGAATCAAAAGCATCCAGCGCCGTTTTCTTCGATTTGCTCTTCGAGGTTTGCCTTGGGATGATTCTTTTACTCTGCCCCCCTATCAAAACCGTCTCAACCTTATTAACCTAAACACCCTTGAGGAACGCAGAGATGCAGCCGACTTTCTCTTCATTCATCGACTTCTTTCAGGTCAGGTTGAATGCATGTCCTTTCACAATTCTATTTTCCTCAACACTAACCCTCGTAATCTACGTACCCCTTGTCTCTTCTATCTCCCAACCCACCACACCACCTATGGCGCGAACGAACCAACCTCCCGCATGCTACGAAAAATTAATTCAAACCCTAGCGTCTTTGACTTCCACTGCAACACTTCCTACCTCAAATCGGTTCTCCTTCACCACAACAACCAACCTTAGTTTTAAGTATTAGTTTAAGTTTAATTTTAAGTTATAGCTTGTATTAAGCCGAATAAATGGGGGCTTTCGCCCCCACCAAAATTAAAAATTATAATATGATGAAAATTCTTCACGAAGATTTTTGGAAAGGTCAAAAGTGACATTAGCCAATTATGGTATATACAAACCTATAGCTGAAAGACGTCATATCTTCTAGAAGAAAAATGCAGTCATAAGTTCCTGACGCCAACCCTTCATAAAATTGGTGGGCGACTCATAAATAGGAAAACTTTTGAAAGAAACACAGGAATCAATGCCATAATACATATCTACAAGGTTTCACAGAAGCAACAAAAGGATTATTTGTTTAATATGCTTGCCATACCATCAGATTCACTCGTTTCATCTTTTAGGCATATTCGATTTGGAGCGAGCTTCAAAAAATTTATTGCTCAAAAGCCTTTTAAATGATAAAAAAGATGACGCCAATGATATTTTTCTCAGTTTAAAAGCTATATTTTGTCATTAAAATGTTTTTTCGTTTACTGTTTTCTTTAATTACCTAACGTTAAATGTACCTCTAAAATAATATATTACATAATCTGATACTGCCACAATGTAAAAATAAAAATTCTTTAATGCCTGACATTAAAAACAGCGAATTATTTTCTGAAGACTTTTATCTACACTGCGACGTTGCTCAAGATAAAGAGAAAAAAATTATATGGCACCGGAGTTCTCTTGACTATACATTAACATCATGATTCAAAACTCGTTAAAAAATCATTTACATTATACTCTGAATATATCTGCGGCAGAGTTCGTATCCCAAAACTTAACCTATACATCTGTTACTGTTATATCTGTCCTTCGCAGCATGAAAAGCATTCGGCTGTTAAAACGATATTTAATACTAACGATCCCAACGATGTTCTTATATTTTTTTGGCGACTTTAACCTAAAACAACTTTTAAAAAATGGGCTCTAATCCTGAAAACCTCTGAAAAAGAAATGTTCTTCATTGACTGCCTAACCGATTTTGATCTATATCCATTAGGTGAAGTAGATAGTCTTTCTCTACCATTGATACAGATAACTTTATCGTCACAGAAAGTCTTGTTGTTGTTCTCCTACTTTTGCGTATAATAATGGTCTAAAAACTGTACCCTACGAACGCTCACATAGCTCCAACTTTCATAAAGCAAATTACGGTAAGCTAAATAAGCTTCTTAATAATGCCAATTTCAACTGTGTCTATGATTACCGACTTGGTACAGCAAAAAGTTGGGCTTATTACCAAAGAAACAAGCTTTTGTACACTTATCCTTGCCAATGTGTTTACCCATTTTATACCGAATGCGCCACACTCTCATCACCAATCCAAAATATTTCTTTCAATTTATTGCCATCAGAGAAAGTCTGATAACTACCCAAATTCCCTGAAGCTTTCTGACACAACCCCAAGTAATTACAAATCTTTTTGCCAAATTCTTCAGCCAGATGTACTCAAACCAAACCCAATAACGTAATCATTTTTACTTTTCATACTTAAACAATTGTTCTTAAACAAATTTAGAACAAGCAAGTAATCAATGTGATGTGATGGGGACAGCCCAGCAAACACTATTAAAAAAAATGTGCAATTATTTAAAACTCAACCCCTACCCTCAAGCTATCTTTCGTCTTTTCATCTTCCCAAGGAGACTTTCTATGATTTTGAAGATTTTTTACTTAATTCCTCTTCACAAAAGCGTCGACCCTCCGCTGAGTTCTCCTGCATACCTAAGTTGTTTAGGAATATCATTTATGAAATTTTCATAAATTTTTTCATTGGATTTCTAAAAAGTTGTTCTACAAATACAAACCTTACTGAGTTCGTGTCATGTGCGCAATAGAACGCGTTTTCAAAGCTTATGTAATCGTTACTGATTTTAGAAAAGACATTAATAAAATCTGTTGTAAAATCATTCCGCTTACCCATTCACAATCCGCTCAGTCATGTTTTATAATACGAATTAAATCCGACCTGGTCGATGGTTTCCCACCTCATTTAAATTTTTTCTGGAATACCTCAAAGTAGCCATCTCGGACCCTTTATATTCATTCTAATATAGAGTGATTTATCGTGAGGTTTGATTTTCAATAGGCTTTTTTTGGCATATCACGCGTGACTGCTATCAAACTGCTTTGTCATTTTTGTTCAGTATATTTTGGCAAGTCATCTTGGAAAGACTCACACTACAACAGCGTCTCCAAATTGTTCAGCTCTATTACGAAAATCAGAGTTCTGTGAGAAATGTTTTTCGTGCGATTCCAGGAACTTCGGCGAGCATAATCGACCTACGGAAACGTATTGCGTATTCTACGTGAGGATCTTGGCCTAAAAGCGTAAGAAATTCAACTTGTGCAAGAATTGAATCCAGGCGACTTGAATTTGCGTCATATTTTCAATGAATGGGCTCTGGAAAAACTCAATGAAAATCCGGTGTTTTATCGTGAAATTTTGTTCAGTGATGAAGCCCATTTTTAGCTCAATGGATACGTTAAGAAAAAAAATTGCCATATTTGGGCTAATGAACGACCCAAAGAGTACCAAAAGCTACCAATACATCTATTAAAAACAACGCTATGGTGTGGCTTATGCGTTGGTGGAATCATTGGTCCGTATTTCTTTAAACATGAGGCAAATCAGAATGTTACCGTCAATGGTAACCGTTATCGCGCCATGTTAACGAACTATATATGTGCTTCCTAAAATTCAAGCACATGGTCTCGGTGAGCTTTGGTTTCAACAAGACGGCACTACGAGCCATACAGCGCGTGAAACAATGGACTTGTTGAGAAATCATTTTGGTGAGCACTTAATTTCACGTTTTGCTACTGTAAATTGGCCGCCTAGATCGTGCGATATCATACCTTTGGACTTTTTTTTCTGGGCATATGTAAAGTCTCAGGTCTTCAGGAATAAGCCAACTACGATTGACGCTTTGGAAGCCAACATTACTCCTGTTATCCGCGAGATACCTGTCGCTATGCTGGAACGAGTCGTTCAAAATTGGACCTTCCGAATGGACCACCTCAGACGTGGCCAACATTTACATAATATCATTTTCAAAGGGTAAATGCCATGAATTGTTCTTTTAACCGATAATAAAAATTTTAAGTTCACTTTCAAATTTATTTGTTTTATTTTACATTATATATCAAACCTTACGATGAATCTCCCTATAATTATTGAAGCCGACTCTATTATCAAAACATCATGTACATATATCTGATTACGCAGGCATAAATATCTCATCTCTCGCTTATTGTTTTCGACTGCAGGATGAACCGGACAGATTTCCACTTGTTGGTAATAAATTTTCTTGACAATGACATACACTCGTAAACGCCTTCCAACTAAAACCGGCCACACGGCAAACTTGTTTGACAAATCGGTTTGAATTTGAGAGGTTTTTGAAGTGAGTCGCGTGGTTGACAAACGGATCGCAAGCTTGCGACAACTTTCGAAAACTTGCCATCGGTTTGCAAACACAAATTTTCCTGACGTGAAATTCAGCGGATGGTTGAAAATTTTTCTAGAAGAGTTCATAGAAAAAACGGGTGACCAGATAGCAATGATAGCTTTTCCAATTATTATGTTTCAGTAGCTGTCAAAGTAAAGTCGGTCGTCATCATGGCTTCAGTGTGCCCCGTGGAAAAATTCGAGCGTGAATACACTCTTTTGAATGTGAGACAGAGGTTGGTGTGAAATGAAGAAAACGTTGCCGCCGCAGCCCAGAAATGCCGATTCGGCGCCGACAACAACAGCTTTTGACCGGAGATCCGGATTTTGGCCAAAAAATTATCTTCTCGGACGAGGCCTATTTTCAGTTCAGCGGCTATGTCAACAAACAAAATCGCCGGTTTTGAAGCGAACACAATCTACAAGTGTTCCTCTAATCATCAATGCATCGTTACCGTGAATGATCTCAGCTCTAAAGCGATGGTAACAGACTTTTTTTTTGGTATCGATATATCTGAGCTGCGGTTCCACCAAGACGACGCTACATGCCATACAAGCGAGTCAGAGCTCGAAGTTGTGAAGGTGGAATTTGGTGACTGTGTCATCATCATGCGATTTGACACCACTCGATTATTTTCCCTGGGGCTACGTCAAGTCCTTAGACTACACTAACAAGCCAAACACTTTGGACAAGCTCGAGGTCAACATTCAAGAAGTAATTTTATATTTCACAACGTTGTTTCAATTTTTTCTTCCTATCGTTCTTATGTGGTCACCTTTTATTAGAAAAAAAAAAACAACTTCTTGGACTAATCTAACTCTGGTCTAAGGAATTCTCCAACCCTTATGTCACGAAACAGCTTCATATATACGAGGTATGTTCAAAAAGTAAGGTGATTTTTAGGAAAAGTCACGGGAAACGTACATTCGATTATCGATTTTTTGAGGTTGCTGAGGATATTGACATATCGGATATTTTGGGCATGAAACATGTCGGCGAAGTTTGTTCCGAAACTTCTTAATTTTGATCGAAAGAACAATCGCATGAGCTCTTGAATGACGTCAATGATGATCCTGACTTGCTCAAAAGGGTCTTAAATTGTGACGAATTATGGGTATATGATTATGACGTCGAAACCAAACCCAATCGTCCCAATAGAAGCACCCAGTAGAGCCAAGTATGCCAAGTTCGATGAAATTTCAAAGTTTTGATCACTGGTTGGAGTATTACCTTGAAGTTATGCGCCGTTAGCGAGAAGCAATACGAAAAAAACGTCAGAAACTGTGGAAGAACAATTCATGGCTTTTGCATCACAATAATGCACCTGCTCATACGTCGTATTCACCATATTCACCGGATATGGCCCCGTGCAATGGCGAAGCGTTTTGAAGAAACTGTTTCGGTATCGGATCCATTACAGCATACCCTGTCCAACAGCTGCACCTCAAAACATCACCACTGTGAGCCAGGCCCCTCAATTCATCGCCGAAGTCAACAATTGGGCCTCACTTATGACACTTTACGGCAAATTTTAAAAGTTTATCTTCATTTGCAGGCCTAAATTACATAGGAATTGGAGCCTTTGGACCATCTACAACGTCGCAAACTGGATGTTAGATCGCCAGAACAATTTGTCATCGAATTTGATCTCTTTTAGATATATGGGTACGTAAATAAACAACATTGTCATTTCTGGGAACCGGAAAACCTCAACATAACATCCAAACTAAAATTTCGGCCATTGACCCACTTATTCTTAAAAAATTCATCGATAATTTTGAGCTTCGGATGGTCGTTTGTAAAAGATGCTGTGGTGGTTACATGAACTATCTTGCCATAGATCGAACTTTATTGATCAGTAAAAGTTTACATTTATTTCACAATAAATGTGAGTTCAATTTAATGAAAACTTCCACAGTAGCTGTTGGCTCACCCACACAGAAAGTATTCCAACGCAACTCCAGAGTTGCCTTTAGCCTCAGCGTTGATGTAGCATTTATTCTTCACCAAATTCGATGTGATTTTGTCACTGTTCTTGTACATGTTTAAACATTTGCGGCAAACCATAAAGCCGAGCACCTCAACGCCAAAATCAGTCTCAATACTCTTAAAAACATTTCACACTTTGTTGCGACTTCGCTTTGGACTGATTTTGTATTCACTGAAACATTCTTTTGACTTCATTTCACTTGCGTCGCTTCCAATGGATTCATTTGTGAACTCCTATCAACAAGTCCTAAAATCGTTTAAAATTTAGAAAAAATAGCGAAAATTAACAAACTTTTAAAAATTTTGCTTGCATCTAAAATATTCTTTTATTTTCTTGTTCCTACGATCACTACAATTTGTACGGCATGCCCTTTCACTAACTCTCATCTGCGCGTTTGCCTTTGTTGTACTGCAGTCGCTATGCTTGCTGTTTTGCTACACAACATAACACAAGCACTGCCATCTCTGTATCTGCTGTTTTTAGAATGCTGTTGTGCTTGTTAGTTGACATCAACGTTACATTGAAATTCAGTGCTTGGGATTTAAAAGGTTTCGCGCATATGCCTACACCGCTATTGTTTTTATATTCGGTATCAAAAAAATAAGAAAATATATACTCTCAAACTTTTCTTTTAACGAAAACTTTTTATCTACAAATCAAACAGATCTGCGGCAATTCATTGCATGCTATCTGAAGTGACAGCTGGCTACTACTTCCACTCCACTGCTACCAACATGCGTACTGAAAACAAAACAAACTTCAACCGGCATCAAATGTCAGCTGTGCATAAGCTTTTACTTCTCTGCCGCTTTACACAATCACCCAACCACAATTGCAGCTTTTCTCTTTTTTTTCCAATTTCTTCCACATGATTGCCAAAAATACAAAAAAAACAAGCAGAAGTTATTAAAGCCCCCTCACTCCTCAGCAGAATAATTTGTTTTGAATTTTCTCCAACTGCGACTGCGTCTGTCAGTTGAAAGTTGTCACCGGTTGTTTCGTAAATTAATATTTTATCGTGTCGTGAATTGTGGAAAATTTGTTAAATTTTGTGAAAATTTTCTCCAAATTTTTTGAAGTGGCGAAGATAGATTTTTCTGTACGAGAAACTGTACAGCGCTCGCGAAAGTACTTACCGCAACGAGTGTCCTACCCCTTTGAATCTTTTCAAACCATCCTAACGTCGAAGTCGAGGTATTTTCTTATTTTTTTCAGAGTTTGACGTGTGTTCGACATTGCTATTGCCATTAGATTCGAAATCAGATTTGGGTTCATGTTTTTATGAGCCTCTTCGTTTACCGTAGTGCTTGACATATCCAATTATTTATCCGTCATCTAGCTGTTCCCATATATGCACATAGTCACTTTGCCGCTTCATCATCGTCGTCAAAAAGTGGGGCATTTTTAGCTCCAAATATACGCATCTTCTACGGAAGCTAGCACCAACAATGAGTTTTGCATTCCAAAAATAGAATCTCCTCCAATTTGTATAGTTTTGTGAGTTTTTGTCGATTAAGAAACTGCTTTGTGTGACTTGTGTTTTTGTGGAGGGAAATGTTGAAGAATCGATATTTGCCGGTGTAAGCTGTGGACTGTAGGCCGATTGCAGCACTATGGCGCCGAAGGTTTTCTGATGGTGATGACGCGTGTCTTTGTTTATGTTTTTCTTTTGTTTTTACAGAAAGTGTCAACAAATCGATTTCTGATAAAATACACTTTGTCACGTACTTGCATTTGTAATTAAAGCGAATAATCTTTTGTATGTGTGCGTTGAAGTGGATTCAGAGAGTAAACTGGCGGAATTTTTATGCTTGACCCGCTTCGTTGCATAAGTATAGGAGTTAACAGTTGGCCGTCATAAAAGAACGTTAACTACTTTTGGGATATGTAGATTTGATAGTGGAGTTACAGTGGTGTTAGGAAGACAGTAGTCACTCATATTTTAATCGGCTGTGTTTATTCACTGAAATAAGATTAAAAAGTACTAAGTGACACAGATTTCTAAAATGATTTGAAGAGAAAAGTAATGATGGAGCTAGGTCGTGCAAAATCCCGGTAATGCATAGTCAGCAAAGCCTGGGCAAGCAGCTTTCTGATACTCATTTGTGTTAAACCGTCCCGCCTTAAACCTGGTGACATCACATTGGATCCTGAAGGAACAAAAACCACTTCTGCGCCATTAAATGTCCTTGGTCTCACTAAAATGAATTTTTTTTTTCTACCGAAACAGAGCACTCGGACTGCTTTTAATGAATAATGAGACGAAAATTTATAATTTTGACTTTCGTTAAAAAGAGTTTCTAAATTCTCTATCCCAAAGCTAATTTGTAATTTATTCCGGCTGTTAGCTCTTTGGACATGGCCAATTTGCTTCCTACACACTTCGCACCCAGTTCAACGCTTCCAGATTGTGATGCGTCATAACCTGCACTGAAGTTCGTCGGACGTGGGATTAATACATTTTCGGACCCATTTCGTATTCGAAGATCTCAAAACCCGTTGATCCAGATGTTATATATCCCCTTCATCTGAAGAGATATTGCTTCAAGCATCTTTCTCTTTAGGACATTTGCCCAACCAGACCCTAAAAAAATATGGCACATGCATCTCTTCATATCTATCATAGATCATAGAACCCCGATAAATTGTGAGCTCATAATTTGTTTAGAAACACAAAAACTCCGCAGACACCTGAAGTAAATACCATTTAATTTTTATAGCAACAAATTGGTTGACGATTTGATGCCATGTCTCACCGAAAAGTGGAACCATAGTATACACCAATCTGGCGAAACAAAGATAGTTGAACTTGGTATTTCTTAAGCATTTGACAGAGTTTGGCATCAGACACTTTTCTTAAAATTGTTAATAAATGTCGAACCTCTTTTCAGTTAATTAGAAGTCATCTTAGGCAATATTGGATATCAAACAAATAATTGCCGGCATGATCCAGGGCTCCGTTTTGTCCCCTACACTCTTAATTTGTCATCAACGATATCTTGTCTGCTACTTCATAGCCAATTTATTCCACCCCTGACAGCAGTATTCGAAACAAAATGATGTCTGCTGTCATTAAATTGAAATTCAAATACCTATCCAATGATCTTACTTAAGAAGAAGCTACTGTCCGATGTGGACCCGGGTTTAAACCAACAGGGGTCTCCAATCAACTAGATTTTAAGCTAGATGTCTCTAGTTTCGCACTGGTTGATGGTTGAGCTCCACTTTCACTTGCATGCGCCACCTGAGTCACGGTCTTTCTCTACTTGCTTGTCGGACTAGTGTATCCGCTCTATTAGTCGTTAGAACTTCACTATGCAGGTTAAATCAATGTCGCTGTACAATCCGTATAGATCGTTGTTGTATCTCCTCCTCCACTTACCGTCTATCACCGGGACCAAAAACCACCCGAAGAATTTTCCTCTCAAAGCAGAACTGGGATTATTAAGGTCTTATAGGGGGTCACTTTTATTGTTCGATAGAAGGCTTTGTAGTCAATCAACTTCTTATCCCAAAGAAGCAGCCATTGGCAAGAGTCGTACTTCGCTTGAGCTCAGCGCTACGGTCGTTGTCTGAATTGATAGCTGAGCATAGGTAGACAAGGTCCTTAACTACCTCAAAGTTATGTCTGTCGAGAATAACGTTCTGTCCGAGACATCGATGTTGGGTGTCTTTTCTTGTTAACTTGATCTTGCCATTTTTACAACTTCCGTCGCAATACTTGCGAGAAACCCACTAAAATTACGCTGTAATTTTCCGAGTACGTCTGGGTATGCGAATATGGTATTTAGACGGACTTTTGAAAGATTGTGACTCTTGTTTTGGTGCGTCAGCTTTGACAGCGCATCGCCTTGTCTAAATCCTTCTTTGACATCTACAAGGCAATGCAAAAGTAATGTGATTTGGATGTACCATAATTTTTGCCATGAAACGATACATACCTGAAGAACGCGGAGTTATTGTTGGTACGTATTTGATTAATTTCCGGTCTTCGGAAATTCTTCGTCGTCGTCTTTCTGCATCGTGTGCGCGAACAGTTAAGCGATTGGCTGAGCGTCTCGTGCAAGCTGAGTCCACAAAGATGCACCCAAATTGGCATCAGCAGACGTTCGTTGCGTCGAACTTTGGTGAAAGACCCCTTAGAAATTGCAAACCGATCATCAATTGCACTAACTATCACGCCCATTTCTGCTAAGTGGTTATGGGAATAAATGAAAATTGCGCCGTTGGGGCACAAAGAATTCACATAAAATGTCCGCAAAGTGACAGTTTGGTGCGGCATTTCCAGTAAAAACGTGATTGGCCCTTCTTTTTTGAGGACACCGACGGCACCACCGTAACCGTAACTGCTGAGCGTTACAGACAGATCTTAAACGGGTTTTTTTGCCGTCAGTTGCTGAATTGGGTCTCGAGCATTGTTGTTTCCTGCAGGGCGGAGCAACCGCTCATACAGCTGGCCAACGATGGAGATTTGGAATCACCAATTTTCAGGTCACGTGATCTCCCATTCTGGCGATCAGAACTGGCCGGCCAGATATCTTTTTTGGGGCTTTTTTAAATCTCGCGTTTACCACATCAAATCGCAAACTTTGCATGTCTTGAAAGCCAACATTAAAGGAGAAATCACAAAATGCCGTAAAACGAGAACAAATGTGCAGCAACTCAGAAGAAGATTATTTGACCGATATCATTTTTTCAACTTAATGTCATCATCATAACATCTTCAAATAAACTCTCTGTTTTATACCGTACTTGTGCTCTACTGCTCTACTGTGTTGTGCCTTCGGGTTAAATCCGAAGACTTTGCGGGCCGGAACATCTCAGAGGGCTGATGCACAATTTTCTGATTAGGTTTATGTCGCTGTACAGCCCGTATAGTTCGTCGTTGTATCTTTTCCTTTAAAGATCATCAACGCAAATGGGATAGAACTTTTTCCGACGCATTTCTCTCTCGGAATGACTGAGGATATCTTCATCCGTTTTCGATAGAGCCCATGCTTCAGCACCGCAAAGTAGGATTGGGAGGATCGGGGTGTTATATAGAGCCTTTTTAGTTTTTCGGGATAGGGCCATAATATCTACGCTATTCTTCTCTTAGCCCAAAGTAAGAGCGATTGACAAAAAGGATTCTTTGCTTTATTTGTATTTTGTTGGCAGGGTTGAAAGCAGAGCCTTGGTACACAAAGCCTATTGCTACATCAATTTTAAAGCTGAGAACTGTGATCTTCTGTCACGATTCGTCACATAGGGATACGCATAGTCCCTTCTGTTGACAGCACAAACTTTATTTTGCCCTCATTTGCCGCTAAACCCATTTTGGCAGTTTCCGTTTCAATACTAGCAAACGCACCGGTAAAAGCCCTCTATGTTCTCCCAACTCTGTCTATGTCATCGGCGTACCCTGGTAGTTGCACAGACTACAAATTAAACCTTTTTGGACTACAAAGGTTTCGGTTAAGTCGTTGCCGACTCTGACCGAACAGCGAGCGCTCTCAATCGGTATTCTGCACAAACGGACAAATTCGGCAGGAATGCCAAAATTGGACATTGCTCTGTATAATTTTTCGCTATTGATGCTATTATACGCGGCCTTAAAATCGATGAAAATGTGGTGGGTATCAATTTGAACTTCTGGAGTTTTTTTCCCAGGATTCCAGGATATGTTCGTTTCAAAAATAGTTTTAGAATTTGATATGCCGTGAAATATTATTTCAATATCCCAAGCCGATTCACGTCTTGAATTTTTCCCACTTTGCTCTACCTGAGCTACGTATTAAGGTCTCTCTTGGATAGGGCTTTCGCATTTCAATAATTAATATTCATATATGTATCCTGGCAAAAATGTCTTAATTTCCTCTCTCACCATCATCAAGTTTCTTAGCAATAATCAAGATTCTATAAGGTGTTTTAGAAATTATAGCGATCTCTGAGTTTGTAGTTTATACAATCTGTCAGATGCCACTTCGACAATAATCTCCTTTGATTTCTGTTTGATTTTATACTTAATTAAATCCTAATCACTTACTCGTAATTGGAAAAATTTAGAAATCTTCATTGTTTAGAAAATATGGCAGCAGCACAACGTTTTCAATTCAGCAATACAACTGGTGTGAGTATCTAGAGCTAAATATTCATGTTTTCCTGTTTTGTTTTCAATTGTTTTATTGTTTTTTTTTTTTTTTATTTCAATGTGCTGTTCTGTCTATTCATTTGCTTTGTATGTAGATAAATGTATTCCCCTTCATGCGCCTGTCCTTATCAAATTCCATTACATTTCTATTTTCTATTGAATGCCTTCCTCTCTGGGATATTGTCTATTATTTTCGACTCCGAAAGGATTCTATAGCAAATATTTGACATGAAATCCTTTCATCTAATAAATTTCTAAAGGCTGCATCGTTTAAATAATTCACCTAAGCACCCACGCTTCAATTCAGCGAGGTGTCGGAAATATTTCAAACATCAACTGGAAGTATCTAATTGTTAAGATGAAATCACGGTTATGTTACATAACTGTTACTCGTGTAAGCTCGAATACCGACGCGCGGTTCGGAATCATAAATTAAAACCCCTGGATTCCGTGGTGACAGTTTAATAACTAATTGGTGAATGCCAGCGTGCTTACAGTCTGTTGTACAGGGAAGTTTATTTAGTTCGACATAAGATCCGTTCGCTCTTTTAAGCGTTGTTTTTTCGGTTTTTTTTATTGTTTGGGGAGAGTTAGAACAGCAGAAGTCCATTCATCAAGTCATATCTACTGGAGATCTAGTTAAACTACTAATTCACCCTGTCAAGCAGTCCTTTCAGAAACTTGGACAAAGACGAAGGCACCGTAATATTTTACATCCAGCACTTTGTATCGAAAAAACTGTTTCATATCACGAACCTCAACCGCGATTACGAACTTTTCTAAAGTCAAGTTCATGTTTATAAAAAAAGGTCTTTTAATCTCCCAGTATTGGCAAATACTGTAGGTCCCACAACTTTATGTACAAAAATAGTAGAATTTCGGAAGAAAAGTTTGTGAGAGTAGTTTATCTGAGCTCTGTCTAATGCATATATGTACGCTATCGGTTTGGCTCTAATCCGGAAATACCAAATCCAAATCTTAATTACCTGGTTCAGTTAAAACGAGAGAACCTAAATCTCCTATCCAAATATCCCAAAGGAAATAGAAATTCCTAACAGTTCGTATGATAAGCAAGTCCGTTGACGCAGAAGTTTGTTTTTTATGTCCCTACAGAGCAATCAGACAAGGAAATAGTCCAGTTTTTAGAAGATAGAAGATTAAGCGTTTCAGTGAAGAAATGCCTTCAGTATCAGCACTCACCACGCCAGCGCCAAATACCTGCAACCTGATGCGAGCGTATGCTGGACATTCATAGAGGTAGAGATAGGCAGTGTCGTCATCATTTTCACAATAAAGATAGCAAGATGTTTTATCGCTTAAACCCATCACACTTAGGTGCTTAACAAAAACATAATCTTACCTCGCTGACCTCTAAGAGACGTCGGAAAGCATTCGTTTGGTCTGCCACCAACTTGGAGAGTCATGCCATCTGCACTTATGGTCATATGAAACCCAACTTGTGAACGTTCGTGATTTATTTTACCATGACTCCATTTGAACTTGGGATCCAAACAGGACTTATTGAATTCAGCCTTCCAACTGCGTTCATACAAGTATTGCATTCGCAAACTGGTTTGGAAATCGTGAAAAGAGTTACTATAGCTTAATGTGTAGTTTAACTTCCGCTATAGATGCAGATACTTTGCCTCCTTTGAAGGCAGACGCATGTTTTCCTTACGAGGAATGATACCCAACATTGTCGTCCTCGAAAAAGACACCAGCGCCACATTCTAGATCAATCTTAAATCCATCTTGGAAGACACTACCACATTCCTTTCCTGTCGATTTCGTGTTTTGACAGTAACAGGATTTCTGTCATAGCATCAAACGGCATTTCCATAGACCAAAGTCAAAAGACAGTCGGCGCGCAAGTTCATCAAAACTTTACCAAAAATAACTTTTTTTTTAAATGGAATATGGCTTTGAGATTGCAGGCCACGATATTATGGAGAGGGTGGCGCAGAAGTTACTCTTCCTTTGTTCTGTAGATGTATTCTTTCTCCCTCTCATCATCAACTCAAGAGGTATGTTAAGGCATAAATTCCTTTATGATCTGCGGTAGAATTTTTGTAGCACCAAATCTAAGTCACTTACTTAAGTAACGCTGTAATCTGGGTTGGATCTGAACCTCAACACATAAAGATTGCGATTCCAAGATGGTTAAACTCCCCTTGCACTGCATGTCATCTAAGACGATATCTTCCTCTAAAGCAGGACCTCTCCGGGTAGAAATTGAAGACTCTTTAGGCAGGCACTTTAAAACTCATTTGATGTGCGAGTGAGTGACATTGACTGTAGAGCTCCTGGATGTCCATGCAAAACAGAGCAGAACTTGGATGATAAGGTCTTCTTCTTTTCGCGTAACCTGAGTACTAAATTGATTTCTTCGGCCAAAAAAACAATGGTTACCGCTTCGATTGATTTCTGAGAAAATGTGCGAACGCACAAGTGACAGCTCGCAGCGTTCTACCAATGGTATCAATATCATTAGCGTGTACAGAAATTGTGCCTCCGAAGTTGGCTTGAGTGCTGTGCACAATTTTCTCAAGTATGATGTTGATAAATTCACACGACAGTGCATCATCCTCATTGAACTCTTTTCTGACGTCACGTTCTCGGTGATTTCTTTGGATTTTTGCAGAGCACCGAGCGTTCTCTATCGCCATTCTGCATAATCTGACGAGCTAGACATTGCTCTTTATTTCTTATCCCTGTAAATGCTGTTATAAGCGACTTTAAAATAAATTTTCGGTGATGAGCATCGATATGGATATCCAGATTTTTCGCTTCAAAACTGCCGTAGTATAAATATACACAGTTCTGGGTGGCTGCGATATTCTGGACAAACAACACCCGAAGGACAGTGTTTTGAGATCTTCGCTGCAGAAAACAACTTAACCCAGCTTGTATGTAAATGAGCCCCCGGGGATATCTGACGTTGATAATCATATCGCCAAAATCCTGGACTTTTTTTACCTTCTCACCCTGATAAGTACAAAGTCGATATGTGTTCCCCTCTGCATTCGTCAAACCACCGTCGCATATCAGCTAATTTCTCGTACACCGATAGCACTGTTTGAAAAAAGATTTCTAAAAGAACCAATTGCAGCGGACTTACCAACTTCTTTAGAACTTTTAACTGGTTTTTATCCTGTGGATATGATCACAGACACTGTTCCCTTCGGAATAAAATCCTTCATCCCTCATCGGACTGGGAGTATAACCGATAGCAAAGGCATGATACGACTTAAGCTGTAAAGAGGCTGTCGGGGTTAAAGAAATGTTTTTTTTTTTTTTTTCAATTCTACAAGACCAAACCGACAGAAGAAACCCGAAAAAAGTTCAAAGGAGCCAGAAATGACTGCAACTGAGGCAAAAAATACTTGTCATTCGTCAAAAATATTAGAAAATCTGCCTCATCCTCTATCCCAACGCTCATTTTTAATGACGTTCCAGGTATTGGCTCTTTGGGCAAGCTTAACACTACCAGCTCATTAAATTCTAAATGTTATTAACAGCATAACATAACCACTAAGAGAGTAGAATTTAATGTTTCAAAACACAACGTTGTCTGCGAAATATAAACATCCAGCCATCGTCCATTTTCATTCTCGATCAATGACAACTTACGTTGGAATCACCGCATATTCGATATCGCCAAAAATATTGGAAATGTCTAGGTTTCCTCAAACGATGTAAGAAATATTTCACCCTCTCTGATCTGGCCTCAATATATAAGGCATCTATCCGTCCAAAATTAGAACACAATGCTCACATCTGGTAATGTGCTCCTAAAACCTCACTGCAGCTGCTAGATAGGATACAAAATCGTGCGATAAACTCATAGGTGATACTATTATCACTTAATCAACTGACCCTCTCGAACACCGACGTAATGTTCCTTGCCTTACCTCGTTCTATCACTATTTTCACCACTAGCGCTTTATTGCAATTGCCCGTAACATTCTGCCCCTTCGAACTTTTAATCGTAATAATCAATTAATCAACCTGATTTTCTGATCTAATGTGAATCTTTCCTAAGGCCAGCAACTCGCTTATGTAATGCCCTGCCGAGCTCTCTATTTCCTAGTCATTATAACATTCAAACATTTAAAACCAACGTACATCGGTACTTACTTTGTTGCATCCTAATTTTCTCTCGCTTGCGCTGTGTACAAGCCTTTTAAGCACAAATGGTGTGCTTGTAATCATGGGTCCATATTTCTTTAAAAATAATAACGCCCAGAACGTCCCCTACTGAATGGCATTTGTAAAAAAGCCGTGCAATATGCCCTACAACGCGCGCTGCATTCAATTTATTAAAGAAACCATTGAATGAGCGCGTAATCTTACGTAGAAGATCTGTGAAGTGGTCTCCAAGATTGTGTGATTTTCCACCTTCAGAATATTTTGTGTGTGGATGTATGAAGTCACTAGTCACAGCTAATAAATCAGAGACGATGGGTGGCTTAGAAGCCAACATAAAATTCACGGAATTGACAATTTATGGGTCCTGCTGGTCGAAAAAGTGGTTAGAGATCTTGATTTCAGACTGCGCTTTATTCCAGCCGGCCGCCCAAAATCATATTGAGGTATTAATGGCTTAGAATCATGTTTACTGACTTTATTAAGTGCCATGGTCAATTATATGATTATCATGTGCTTTCCTTTTGATGAAGGTTACAGTGGCTGCTCCTATCATTTCATATCCAGATCTAAAAGTTGCTGTCCTGTTTTAAATTTTTAATGTCATCAACAGTTACAGTTATGTCATCTTGGTTACTTTGCTTTGCTGAAGAAAAATAGGGTTCTTACATGGGCCAGTCTTTCAACACAACCTGGTTTTATCATTCATTTGCGAGCTTAGTTAACTAAAGCCAAGACGGCTCTGATGTCTCATGCTGATCCACCTTTTATTTATTTAAAAAGCATCCTCTGCCTTGCAGAACTTACTGTGCGCAAGTGTCTGTAATTATGAAATTTGTTTTCCGCAGATCATTTATAATATTCTCATCGTAAATCAGAGGATTACGACTTGTACCGCCACAAAGCAGAATGATCCTTTGGCAGTAATTAAGTGCACCTTCTATACAATACCTGAACGGATGGCACTGATTTAAAAAAATAAAAATGAAAATATACGAATTCAAATTAAATTTTAAAAGAGATTTTAGTTTAATTAAGATTAATGAGTGGGCACGCAAAAAGGGAGCCTCTCAAGACTGCACCTGTGCTATTGCTATTTTTTTTTTCTTGCGATAAAGGAAGAGATTTTCATCCGATGCATCTTCATTCATCTTTTGTTTCTATGTTTGCCAAAGAGAAAGGGGTGGTGTAAGTGTAAAAAAAAAAAAAAAAAATCGGAAGTACATCACAGGAAATTTGTTGCTTGGCAATGTCAAGTGGGTAGTGTTTGCAACTGCGTCATTGTATTCGTAAAGCACTTTGTAAAGTATTTAGCTGAGAAGGGTTGATGTACGTCACACCCGTAAAAATAAATCAAATTGAATTAATTTTTATCGAGAAAAAAACTATTCGATTGCGAAAACGCTTTCAAATAGAAGCATGTTGCCAAAGATGTAGTAAAGTGGATGACAAGCCGAATAGACAAGTTTTATGGCACGTCGAAGTGATGGATGGTATTGTTGTAGATGTGCTTTCGTCTATTTCTCAGTTGAATGGGTGCTGACATTGTATCTAACACACTTTATTTATGTATTTTTATTTTGTTTCAAAAATGAAGAAAAAGACTGAAAAAATTGCTTCTGTTCTTGGGAATGGAAATATCATACTTCCAAGGTTTTCTTTTCTTTTCATTTCAAGAAACAGGTGCTTCTCTGCTATTTTTCTTGGAAGCAGAGTTTTCTAATTTCGAGAATCTGATTGGTAATTCTTACCCAAGTATCTGGAAAAAGAGCATTGACGTACGTTCCGAAAACAGAATATAATACCATGAGTTGACTGCACAAAAGGAACTCGCCCATCATTTTAAGAAATTCACACATATCAGAAACCATATCACAATAATAAAAGTTACGGCTACTCGAAACACACTATTTCCTCTTCATATCTTCTCTACCAAAACATTGCAATACGGACTCCCATCACAAGTGAAAGCCTTAGGGATATTCGAATAAGTAACAACACTCACCACCTTGTCTTGGAAGATATAAATGCCAAAAACACTATATGTGCTCAAACACTACCGATTGATTAGGTACTTATTTTGAAAACGTTGTCATTGACCAAGGTCTTGTTGTTTTAAATGGTGGGTAACCTACACCTAACCTACCTTCTTTATACAAGAAACACCTTTTTTGCCGTTGATTTTACTTTCGCATCAAGAGATCTGGCTCCGCTTCTTCACTGGAAAGTGCTCTTTTATTCATCCTACATCCATGTAAAAAACCTCTGAAAAAACGGTTATCACAGAGGATACCGTGGACGAAATCCATGATTTCGTATTGGCAGACCGCCAAGTGAAAATTTGCGAATTGGCTGAGATAGCAGGCATCTCAATTGAACGCGTTAGCCATATCCTGCACAAGATTTTGGACATGAAAAAGCTGTCCGCGCGATGGGTGCCGTATTTGCTCACACCGGAGAACAAGCGTAATCGTGAGACCACTTCAAGGACGTGATTGGCCCTGTTGATGAGACATGGAGCAAAGTACAATCGAAACAATCGGTCTTACCTAGTGAACGTGCTCCAACGAAGGCGAAGGCCTTGCCTTTGGTCGGAAACTTGATGGCAACTGTTTTTTGGGACGCGCGACTTGTGATCCACGTTGACTATTTGGAGAATAGAAAAACAATTACAGGAGCATACTACGTCAATTTATTTGGCCGATTCAACGCCGATTTGAAGAAAAACCGACCAGATTTGGAGAAAGAAAAGTGCCACAGCCAAATTGGTGGAATTGTACTACGAGTTGCTCCCCCATCCTCCGTATTCTCCGGATTTAGCTCCCTGTGACTTCTTTTTGTTCCCAAACCTTAAAAGATAGCTCACCGGAAAGTAGTACGGGTCGAACGGGAGTCATCGCCGCCGGGGAGAAGTATTTTGCAGGCCAACAAATTGATATTCATCAAACAGCCCTCGTATTCTAGAAAAAAAAAAAAAAAACATCATCATGGGATGGATCCAACTCTTGACTCAAAAACCTTATGGAATAGAATGAAATCTCTGCGATCTCCAAAGTCCACCCAAAACGTTCCTTATATTTTTCTAGATGGTTCCTCAAAGAACGACCCAGAAAAGAACAACCAATATCTTCCCAAAAACATGGAGAAAGTACAGTTTATTTTATTAATGCTTATTGCAAGCCGGAAAAGTGGCACAGACCTAAGATTGCGTGGGTTGGTATTAAAAGAAATAAGTCGAAGTAAAGAAGGACACTCGATATTACCAACTAAAATTAGATGAATAAAGAGAATGTCGGCAACTTTTCGACACATAGAAAGGGATTGTAAATTTATAAGTTTCAGCCGGTCAGTATATCATCCCGAGGTAGACCACGTAAAGCGAATCGTACAAACCTGCGTTGAACAGCTTCTATCCGGAGGATGTGTGTTCTGTAGTAGGGTGACCAAACTTGGCTTGCATATTCAAGAAGAGGCCTAACAAAGATTATGTTGAGAGATTTGGAAACATAAGGATTGGAAAACTCCTTACACCAGCGCTTGATGAAGCCAAGGGCAGAGTTGGCTTTCTTTATTATGTTATCAATGTAAGAGCGGAAATTGAGTTTCTTATCACAGATAACATCTAAATCACGTAACTCATTCACTAAGGGAACAGGCAGATTCAAGATTAGATAGCAGCGAGGTGAAAAATGGGGCCGCTTACGGGAATACGTTATAGCCTGACACTTATTGACGTTAAGCTCAAGAAAATTCTTCTGACACCAAGTACAAAATCTATCAAGATCTTAATGCAGTGGTAGGCTGTCTGAGGAAGAAGATATATATCTAAAGATTTCTATATCGTCTGCGTATACAGATATGTATGAATTTTTAATGGCCAAAATAAATAGTAAGGGGCGAAGGTGGCTGCCTTGAGGGACACCAGAGGAGGCTTTAATTAAGTCAGAAATCATGGACCTAAATAAAACATAGTACTGTCTTTGATTTAAATATAATTGAACCCATGTTATAAAGTTCATTCGGAAACCAGAAGCTTTTCATTTCAGAAGGATTATATCATGTGAAATCCTATCAAAGGCTTTGCTGAAATCGGTGGTAATCACAATTAACATAACACCTATTCAGACAACGTTTAACTGAAAAATTGGCTTTAAACCTAAATAAACTTCGTGCCCAAGAAAACCTATGTGAACAACTAAGCGGAGATATTTCAAGAATTAAGTTCGGCATGTCCCTACAGGTGCTAAAAAGAAATACCCCAGAAGATGGTGAAATCACGCACAGTTGGGTAAAGTCAGCCGGTGATAGTCTTAAGAACCGAATTTTCTCATTGTATAGGGTGATTAATCGTGAGGTTTGATTTATAGTGTAAAATAAAACACATAAATTTGAAAGTGAATTTAAAATTTTTACTATCGCTTGAAAGAACAATTCATGGCATTTACTTTTTGAAAATGATATCATGTAAATGTTGGCCACGACTACGTCTGAGGTGGTCCATTCGGAAGGTCCAATTTTGGGCGACTCGTTCGAGCATAGCGACTGGTATCTCGCGGATAACACGAGTAATGTTGGCTTCCAAAGCATCCATCGTAGCTGGCTTATTCCTGAAGACCTGAGACGTTACATATCCCCAGAAAAAATAGTCCAAATGTGTGATATCGCACAATCTAGGCGGTCAATTTACCGTAGCAAAACGTGAAATTAAGTGCTCACTAAAATGATTTCTCAACAAGTCCATTGTTTCACGCTCTGTATGACTCGTAGCGCCGTCTTGTTGAAACCAGAGCTCACCGAGACCATGTCCGTTAACATGGCGCGATAACGTAACGCGAACGAGTTTTTCCAGAGCCCATTCACTGAAAATATGACGCAAATTCAAATTGCCTGGCTTCAATTTTTGCAAAAGTTGAATTTTGTACGCTTTTTGGCCGAGATCCTCACGTAAAATACGCCAAGTTGTCGAATACGCCAAGTCAAGCTGCTGAAAACGACGACGAATCGATTCGTCACGGTCTTCGCGTACACTCTCAGTTACAGCTGACAGGCTGAGTCTCTTCACTACGTGCTGGATGTCGTCTAACCGGTCGAGTATCATGCCTTTATGTAAACTGGGACCCAAATTGGCAATTGGTATTGGCAATAGTGGTTCCAGTAGGTCGATTATGCCCACCGTAAGTTCCTCGAATCGCACGAAAAACATTAAGAACGCTGATTTTCTTAATATAGCTGAACAATTTAGAAACGCTGTTGTGGTGTGAGTTTTTCCATGATCACAAAAAAAGCCTATTGAAAATCAAATCTCACGATGAATCACCCTATATAACAATATCCTTCAGAGTGGTATTCTTCCTCATAGTTGAAAGAAAGCCATACTTAAGCCGATTCGCAAGGCCTCGAAACTATCATCAAGTAGATGAGTATCGTCCTATATCTCTTCTACCTATTCTCTACAAAATTTTTGAAAAGATGATTGGACATAGACTAGCCTAGCTGATGGAGAAAAAAATAATATAAAAATAAATCACTAATTTATCTCATGGAACACAAATCAGCAGATAACCTCTCAGCTTGTAAAGACAGCGTTATCATGTCAACTGATCTCGAATAGGTAATGCGGGGAGAGCAAATTAAAAATGTTTTGTGTAAAAGAAGATGGCTTGAACTCAAAAACACAGAAACTTAAAAATGGAACACCGCAAAGGTCTCCCACCAGGTGTATGCATAAGTTTTTTTCGGTTTGTCTAAGAGATGGTGCAAGCGAAAAGTACGCAGCGTATTAATTAGACACATACCCTCACGTCATTTTGTTTGTATGACATTTAACTACAAGTTGAGTCCGGCAAAAACTAGCGTCTATGCTTTCACTTTCAGTGATCATGTCGAGTTTTGTGCCTGAAAAAGAACATTTCCGGCACGCATTGCTTTTCTTATTAAATCAAAGAGAAACATATGGTGAACAACCTCCACTAATTAGAACATGTGAGACATGGTTTCGACAATTTTAAAGTGGTGATTTCAATGCAAAAGACAGTGAGCGCTTTGGTAGACCACAAAAATGCGACGACGAGCAATTCCAGGAGTTATTGGATGATGACCCAACTCAAACTCAATGGCAATTAGCAGGGAAGATCAATAAACTCGGTTAATGGGTCCTACACCGGTCCTTTAACACCAATACCAAATCGCATTGGCAAGAAGACCATGTTTTGTGTCTGAAGGGACCAGAGCAGTATTGTGTATTATTAACCGTTTAAGGCCGGTGAAACCGTAAATACACAACGCAATCGCCAACAAATGATTAATTTAAACCAGAAATTAATCGAAATACGACCGGTATGGACCAGAAGACATGGCACAGTGATTTTGTTACACGACAACGCGCCGTCTCACACAGCAAAACTAGTGAAAACCACCGTGAAATCTCTTGGATGGGACACCCTTCTACACCTGCCGCACTCACCAGAATTGGAACCGTTTGGAAATGCGCTCACAGAGCAGCATTTCAGCCATTTCGAGGAAGTTGGAAAAATTCTCGACGAATGGTTTGCCGCAAATTACCTGAAAGATGGGCGAAATATGTAGAAGTCGATGGCCAATATTTTGAATAAAAACCAAAAAACGGAAAAAACTTGTACCTACAGCTGGTAGATGCACTTATAACGAAGCTTGTACAACCAAAAAACAGACTGGATTTCGTCGGCGTTTATGTAGATAATATCTTCTTGGAAGCTTCTGGAGACGCATCACATGTTAATACTGCTTTCCAATCGGCGGACACTACAATTTATTCTTGGACCCAAAAAACTGGTGAGATTGTTCCACCCTTCAAGATCGAGTCACTTCACTTTTGTCGGAAAAAAATGTATTACTTCGCCACTTGTTATCCGCGACCCAACAGTCGCACTCAAAAACGAACCAAGAGAACTTTGGATAAATAAATCAACTTAAACTCTAGTCGAAGGCAATCTACAGCAAGTGCTGTTATCTTAATAAGCAAAGCTCTTACTGATATGACTCATCCACTTCACACAGTTTCTCTAGAAACCTTTCATAGGAAAGAACATAACAGGAAAAACTCTATTTCTTCATTAAGCATAATATTAACCCTTATTTTGGATCATGGATGTATTCCTTTAGAATAGCCGCTAACCATCAATTCTCCCCTTCCATGGAAAAGACACTTGCTGCCTACCGAAGGCGTGAAAGTCCAAGAGTGTGCCACATCAGTCCACAAAGTCTTTATGGTAAAATAGATGAGTTTAGATGTTTCTTTGTTAGTTCTTGTGCTGATGTCGTGTGCGTTTCCGAGACATGGTTTGACCCCGACTTAAAGAATGAGTTTTATTCCATGCGTGGCTACAATATTTTTCGATCCGACATGAAAAATAAAATCTTTGGCGGCGTAGAGAACCACTTGAGAGATCTTAGTTTAGACATTTAGACTCTTTTTAGATTTATTTCAGGAGGTTTTCTTCAATCAGGCATCCGCACCTTCTTTTTTCTGGCACGACCTTATCTTTGCTACATTTAACCTCACAAATTGTAGAAAGCCATTGACGTGCGCCTTCAAAGGATCTTCTAAGTGTTAACTGGCAGTCTCTATACTGCAAAACATCGGACAACACCCAAGTTGAATATCTTCAAGATATAGAAGTTCAGCTCTTTAACAGACGCGTTTTACTTAAAGCCAAGGTAGTAAAATGTAACAACATTACGTGGTTTACTTCAGAAATCCGTGAGCTAAGGAATAATCGTGATATGGCCTACAAAACATTTAAACGGTTTAAGCTCCCCGAGTTCTACGAAGTCTTTCGGATATTACGAAACTCTGTTAACGCTAAAATTAAATAAGCAAAACGAGCATACTATGGTAGCCGCTATGACCATAGGCTTCCAACTAAAACGCTTTGAAATAATTTGGGAGAATAAGGTGTAGGGAAACAAGACAAGCACAAGATGGATAAAGTCGATTCAGCTAAATAGAGAATCCACTGAGATACAAACAACATCAAAATATCTCCTTTGAATTTTGCAGGGTTGTGCAAACTGATGTTGTTATGATGTTGATGTCTCTTTTTTAAGAAATTATCCTGCTGTACCTTCTGCTAGTCATTACCTACACTTACGGTCATAAAAACCGCACTATATCAAAATGATTGAAAAATTGTTAATAACTACGATAATCATTTTTATAATGAAATGAAATTTTTGTTGAGTACTCCGCAGTAGTTTATAAGTATTTCTATCTAATTTCCATCTGTTTATTGAATGTTTAAAAAAAGATATTAACAAAGAAAGAAAAACCAGTGAATTTTCTTAATTTTTTAAAATATTTTAATACAGTCATTGGTTAACAAAATCAAACGATACATTTGTTATGTATGTGTATATAAGATGTTTAGATATGCCACCTTTACCAAAAAATTATCAATACCGAGTTGCTCTTCCTTTGGCGGTTATAACCGCTTTTATTCTAGAAGGCATCGAGTTTACTAGAAGTTCAGTAATATCCCTTGAAATTTCAGTATTCCATACATGTTCCAGAACTTCATTTAGCTTATTTTTACTCTCTGGTTTATATTCAGCCACCTTACGTTTCATTACATGCCACAAGTGTTCGATTGGGTTTAAATCGGGCGAATTAGCTGGCCAGTCTTGTCTGGTTATTCCGAGGTCATCAAACGTTGTCTTGAGCTGAAAATTATTGAAAGACTCTAGTTACTTGTCTGTTTATTATTTATGAAGTAGACATCTAGAAGTTGACCTATAACACTTTACTTACGGATTTGGCTCAAGGTGGCAAGGTGCAGAATCATCTTGAAAAATGCACTTGTCAGTATACAAATGATGCTGTTCAATTGCTGGTACCAAAAACTCCCTTACCACTTCTCCATAAAGAAAAACATCCCCAAACCATCTGACTTTGAGGAAACTTCACTGTTTTGACTATGCACTCGTTCTTGAACCTTTCACCTGCTGACCGTCATACGTATGGCAAATTAAAATAACAACAAATAAAATCGGACCATATCACACATGGTCAATCATCCTTCGTCCAATCTTCGTACTTTTTTGCCCACGTCAAGCGTTCTTTTTTTATTTTTGTGGTTATGAGAGGTTTTTTCGCTGGTCGTCTTCCATATAAACATATCTCCCGTAACCATCGGCGTATGGTTTCGGCGCTTAGGTGAACTTGATGAAGTTCACTCAGCTCTGTTCTTATACGGCAGCACTTTTAAAGCGATCTTTCATGCTAATTCCTTGTAATACATTGTCCGTCTTCTGGGTTGTTTTAGTTTTTGTCCCGAGATTTTTTCCTTTCCAAATTTTCTTTTTTCTTCATCAGTCGTACGATGGTTGAATGACAGCATCCTATTTTAACCGCAATCTCACGATAGCCAAGCCCTTCTTCGACTAAAGTCAATATTTGAACTTTTTCGTCCCGAATCAGTTGATGATATTTACCAGACATTTCACTTTTTTTTACTTGTCATCGTCACAACTCAATTCAAACTGATTTTTTTTGCACTGAATACGAGGCCGAACTCCGCTATGGGAAATAACCTTCATTAGTATGGGAAAAACCCTTATGATCTGATGTAATTAGGCATTTTATGAGAACTCATTAGGTGGTGCGGTTTTTATGACCTCAAGTGTACGTGTTTAATAATATTATAACGACATCTATTTTCCGTGTGCATGAAAAGTTGCAAAGATCATCCAATTTTTCAGTTCTCTGCTGTATACAGATCTATTTCTACCTTGCAATACCTTTCAAAGGTCTTGGAAAAGTCTATCCACAACCAAATGTCAATTTTTCTTTCGGTATTGCTTAAAGTAACAGATGACGTACGAGTTGCAATGGATAAAAACTAAGTTTCTCTTCTGACTTCGATACAGTTAATCATAAGCTACTTGTCTCTAAGCTTTCAATTTTGTACAATTTTTCTTCATCAGCTGCAAACTTAGTTTATTCGTACCTGTTTGGAAGAAAACAAGCAGTCTTAGCTAATAACATTATGTCTGAATTAATTGCGACTTCAGCAGGTGTTCCTCAAGGATCCATTTTGGGTCACTTGCTCTTTTCAATTTTTATAAATTATCTCCCTAAGGCTATTAAATATTTCAAGTATTCCATGTTTGTGGACGATGTTTAACTCTATTTAAGTTTTGCGCTTGGACAAATGACAGATGCGGAGGTTAGTTGTGACGAAGGATTGCTGTCTTGGCTCAAGAAAACGAAATACCTAGTCATAAATAGAAATGGTCTCAACACCAGCAGCTTCCTCACAATTTACCTTGGAAAAGTCCCTATTGAGTTTGGATATTTCAACACAAGTTTGCACTGGGATAACCATGTGCGTACAGTCATCGGGAAAATTTATGGCTGCCTCAGGGACCTCTCGCTGTCCCAAATCTTCATTCCAGTTAACACAGGGTTAATGCTAATCAGGTCCTTACTCATTCCTTTGATAACATATTTCTACGAAATATGTTGTTGCTATAACTCACTAGGCGCAAACTTAATGGCACAATCCTGGGAAGTAAAAACACTAATATTCACTGATACCTTAAGTATTCTTTACGGAATCGAATACGCAATAAATAAATGTCTTACTCTCAACAACTACATTAGAAGTATCCTTTATAACGATGAGAACTTAATTTTAGCATAGATACCAGGTCATGCTGGTATCAAAGGAAGTAAGGAGATACTGTAGCTAAAGAAACAACTCGATATGAATACCGCTAAATATCCCTCAGCTTATTGGAAGAGAAGTCTTAACAAAATGAACCAAACTTTCTACGAACACATCACTTCACACATCACTTGACACATGTAAGAACTCTATGCGATAAAACTCCTACTGGTAAAAAATGTATCTCAGTATTTCGTATTAGAGTAGTAAAAACAATATTTAATAGTCGACACTATTTTACAAAAGAGACTTCAGAGCAGTGTGAGCACTGTTAGGAAATTCTCTCGATTTGGCATATATTTGCTGAATGCCTGTCAAATCCAAAATACGAAACAGCTGAAGAGAAGCTCAAAATCTAAAACTTTCCGATGTTCAGATTTTTCAACGTATTCAAGAAGTCATAACCTTACACAACAAGCTACATATAGTACATATAGTACAAGGCCGCCAGGTAGGCAGTGAGCCTCTTATGACCGAAACGAGGGACAATATTTTAGGGGACTAGAGTAGGCATACGGCGGATGTTTTTAAAGTATTAGCTACGTGTTCAAATTATTGCTTTGTTTCGTCTTTAGAAACATCGTTTTCAGTCAGTTTCGTACAGTGAAACATTCGACAAGAACGCTATTTGAGAAACATTTGTTTTTTTATCGATAATTGTGCAAACATTTTTTGTTTTGTTTTGTGAGTTTTATTGGTTCGTTTTTATAATGAGTAACAAAGTGTATTGTATTCAAAAAAGTGCAAAAAACACACGTAGGTACAGCAAAAGACCGAACATATCTAGAAGAAGATCGGAGGATATATACGATATTGAAGTGAGTCCAGGTTTTGGTTGTCGTATGATAAACTTTATTTCAGTTTTTTAGCGATTTCAAACGTTGTCGCTTGTAAAGTGTGCAAATCACAAGTGAAATTTACGAAAAGTGGTAAGCTCGGTTTGAGATTCAAAATATAGTGGTGTCCCGTGAAAAATGTGTGCTGACTGAGATACCTAGTAGTCCGTTTGTTGAAAAAGTCCAAGGCGATTACTTGGAATTGGTTTGCACGAAATAAAAAAGTTTTGTGCATTCAGGGAATTACCTTGGCCTATATTTCAGATCGATGCAGTTGTTGAGACGTTTAAGCGATCCGAAGCTTTGCACTAGGTAAAATGCATCCATTATATTGGTGACGGTTTTTCTAAGAATGTCACAGTACTCAAGAAAGAGGGTTTAGATCACGTTTAAAAGTGAATGGATACCCACTTAGGGGCAAATTGACGGCAAAACTAATAGACGAACTCTTTATTGATTAGCCGTTTGTAGAAACTGTGATTTAGTTGCTCTTAGTAAAAGAAAATGTTTATAAGCGGTACAAGCTCTTTCAACATGGCAGAGAAGATGCAAATAACGAACCTTGCTCTGGACGCTCCAGAATATCAACAAAAAATGATAACGTCGAAGCTGTGAAGAAAATTGAAATTCATATCATAAAAGCCAAATATAATTCGTCTTATCAAGATAAGGTAATCCTACACGCCAACAAAATATTCTCTGATTTTCTTAAGTTGATAAGAGCACCAATTAATTAAAAGTAAGATTCTTATTTACTCTTACAGGACCTTCCAACTTTACAGCTGCGGTAAAATCTGTAGTAAACATGACCGCCAATAGAGACATCGGACGTTATTGTAAAAATGGTTATGCTCTGTCTTTGATGCGCTTGGGACTTATTTTTTTTTTTTTACAAGATTCACGTTTTTTACAAGATTTCACTGAGAAACTGATAGTAAATATTGATAACTGGATTTCCGTCGATGTACACACGAGTTCACTTTTCTTTTCAAAATAGGAATTTACAAACAATTTTTACAAGTTCCATGCTTTTGTCCCATCCAACTGGACCGTGTTGATGTTAACAGTGCTAAGTACAGAGCCTTGTAAGACCACATTGTTGGTTATTTAGAAGCTACAATATATATGTGGCTGATTGTGAAGGTGTTGTTCATCTCTTCGTTGGCACTAAATCTGGTCTTTGCTTGTATTATTTGTACACATACAGCCGAGTAGCTATCAACAAAGGTTGGGTCTCCTTGACCACCAGAATGCGCTGCTACTGCAAAAAAGGTGCCTTGAAGTCCGTTCATATTTAGGCAGACATGTCAAATTTCAGTGCGATACTGTCCTTAGTTTTGTTTTGACAGCTGATTGTTGTTGACGTTTTTGGCATCATGTTGAGTATGGACAAAAACTATTTTCGTTCTCTCATAAAACATTATTTTTTGAGAGTCAAAAAGGCGAAGGAAAAGTTGGATAAATACTATGGGGTTTATGCTCCGTCAGATTACACCGTCAAATGTTGGTTTCGAGAGTTTCGTGGCGGCCACAACTCCACTACCGATCAAGTTCGCAGCGGCAGGCCCTCTGATGCGATTACAGAGGACAATGTCAAAAAAATACATTAAATAGTGTTGGCTGACTGGAAAGTGAAGGTGCGCGAGCTAGCAGATACCCCGAAGATTAGTACCGATCGCACACGCCGTATTTTGGGCAATATTCTGCATATGGAAAATATGCTGGGTGCCGCGCATACTCACTCCTGACCAAAAACACGAACGCGAGAGCACTTCGAAAGAGTGTTTGGACTTGCTGATGCGGAATCGAGGGGACTTTTGTCGTCAATTGGTAACTGTTGATGAAACTTGGATCCACTATTACACACCAGAGAACAGAATGAGTGCCCGACAATGAACTGAAGCCGGCACAAGTGCTCCAAAGCGGCCGAGGGAGGCTCGATGGGTCGGAAAGGTTATGGCGTCGGTTTGCTGGGATTTTCATGTCATGTCGTAGACTACCTCGAAAAAGGAAAAACCATCAACAGCAAATATTACTGTGCATTATTGGAGCGATTGAATTCCGAAATCGCTGCAAAACGGCCTCACATGAATCAAAAAAAATTTTTGTTTTTGCAAGACAATACACCGGGGCACAAAAGGATCGCAACCACGGCTAAAATCAATGACTTACGGCTCCAAGTGCTGTCGCATCCACCGTATTCGCCCGATTTGGCTCTCTCAGACTATTATCTCTTCCCAAACCTCAAAAGATGGCTCATCAATAAAAAATTCAACTCAAGCGAGGGAATCATTGACGCCACGGAGGAGTATTTTGCAGACCTACCGGAAAATTACTTTTCGGATGGGATCAAGAAGTTGGAAAATCGCTAGAATAAGTGTATCAAACTAAAAGGGGACTATACCTTATTGAATAAAATTCCCAAGGAGGTTACTTTTCACCCCAATTGGTACTTGCAATTGTAGTCTTCCTATGTATGTCAAACATCCTCCTATATGTTTGGATTGCCGGTATACTCGATATATGCACATCTAGTAGGCCTAAACACTCGATAAATGTAGTTGTTTCGGATAAAGGAAGCCATATGGTTTATTTTATTGACAATTTCAGAATCCAGAGTTTGCTGGTTTTCCTTTGAGTGATAAGATATTGAAATCATGTCAAATAAATATCCAAATACATTGCCAACAATCTTCGGGGTATTAGAGACATACAAAAATTAGCATAGTATAGAACACAATAAGAGTTTTCATAGCAACATTGTTGCCTTAATGATTAAAAAACTAAGAAGCATCTGTCGACACTGCTAGAATCTAAAGTTAACCTAGACCTCAGCAAACAAGCCACTCCAGTCTGATTTAGGTGTCCTCCTTCTATGCGTGTATGTATATCAGTATATTTAAGAGTTAGCCTCGCACAATTTTCTGAAGTATGTTTTTAAGGAAGTAACATGTCATATTCAGAACTACCATCGGTACACAGATTGTTAATTAAACAACTATTCGAGTATTTTCTCCAGCATCCGCCGTAGTAATAGTATTTGGTTTCAGTCGTTCATTTATTTGAAAGACCAGATCACGATTCTAAAAAGACTATGATACCTCCGTCCTCTGAAACTGAATTCTCTCTGAAACACTCACATATATTTATCGCAAGAAATCCCACTGTTAGGCGAGCTCTAACCGATAAATCATGCTGATAAGTCCTCCTCTGATATTTGTCAGCAATATCATCGGCGATTTCATTTCCGGCGATTCCATTGTGAGTCTCAAAAGGCTCAAAAAGAAGTTGACAGCAACTTGACTTTCATTGCAAACGCCGATATTCGTTTACCTAACGAGAAGTCAAATCCCAGATCAGTTTTGGAGTAATTGATGAAAAAAATGTCTAAATTTCTTTCTTGAGTTAGGTTCATCAGATTCATCGTGTTGTCTAGAGCTGAAGGGTCCTTTTTTTATTTTTTTTTTTTTTTGAGAAGCAGTATTTGGAGAACAACGCATAGGAAGGAATCGGTCCTATCATAGTTTTGTACAATAGATCAGATGATCTTCTCGTATGAGAATACCCATGTCTGGGTATTCTGGATTTATGCTTTCCATCTTGAATGCAGTGAACATCCAGTTATGTTATCTTTAACACCCGTAGAGCGGCGCGGGACATTAAAACATGGCATGGCTGATTGGCAACAGTTATGGGTTATCTATTTTTCTTTTCCAAAAAAATCAGGACAGTAAGCAACATTCGTATTTGTATTCAACCCGAATAACAAGAAAGTTGGTCAACACTCATTGTTCGTCAATTTTTGGCTCGAAATCACCTGATAAGGTACCCTGCGACTTCTCTCTTTTTCCAAAATTGAAATCGAAATTGGAAAGAGGTTTTTTGGACGACATTTCGGTCATTCGTTGGAACAAGTGTATTCAAGTTAGAGGAACTATTTCGAATAATAAAACCAAAAAATATTAAAACACCTTGTTTCAGTTTTTTTTTTTTTTTTTTCAACACCACCCCGGGAACTTTATTGACGCACTGTGTACATATACATCTCAAATGCAACCTCACAAATAGATACAGCCATTCTCACGTCATCAAATCGATAAGACACGTACCACTGATGTAACCGTTTTTATTGGTTTGGCGCATGCATACTACATTGACCTCGGTGTTTATTTTTTAAAAAAAAAGGACATCCACACGGGCAATATGTCTTTTTTTCAGAAATTTATGCAAAATTGGTTCTACGTTCTCCCTCGGCCTATGTGTGAATTTCGAGTTTCAGAATTCTTCTAGTTTCACAAGTATAACCGCAATTTACCACTTGAAAATAGCTAAATTAGCATTTTTCCAAAGTGTTTTCTTCTCCAAACATCGAAATACTTCTATGAGATACACTCTTATCCTACTTAATATTCTTTGGAATAAATCTTCTTTCCATTCAGCCACGCACTGTAGGCGGAAAGAACCAGACGTTGAGCTGAAAGAAAATAAACAAGCGATCCGAAGGATGAGTACAAGGTGTAGGTTCAGGGTAAGCAGGTGGGTTACTATAAATCAAAGTATTTTGTATTTGTAGTTCTATTGTTGTTATTTTCTACGGCCAGAGAATTCATTGTACTTTTAGTTCTGAATACATACTCGTATTGAGCCACATTTCATCGTGCCTCTGAGTATACGAAAGGAGAAAAAGGATCTCCACTGGAAGACTGAAAGTGAAATGTGCAGTTTATTTAATTAAGCGACTATTCTGTGTGCGTGTTTGTTTTGTTTGTGTATCCTTGCTTTTATGACTTAAGTTGGGTTTCATCTTCATTTCAATTTCCTGGATCTCAGAATCATGATGCATTATGATGTTGTTCTTGTTTATCTGTACGGTCTTTGTTATTGTGTTTTTCGTTATATCTGTCTATCCTTTCTTTCCGTCAGCTTACATTCTTTGCATTGTTCCATGTTGTTTGGTTTTGTTTACTATTGTGTTTTGTTGTATATGTAATATTTAATTTGTCCTTATTTGTGTTTTTTTTTTTATTATCCTTAACAGTTCAGTTATACAATGAATGACGCATCATTCGACGTTAGTGCACCGACATCACCTAACCAGATGTCATCCGTAAGGAAATACTACCGCAAGACAGCACACAGGTGAGTTATAGATGTAAGAAGTATAATTGTTAGCTTCATTTTCTTCTAATAATCATTGAAATGTATTACGCCTATAATTACGTTGCAATTTTTCGTGTCGTTCTTGCCTTTATAACAAGAAAGCTCTCACTCTACTACTCAGATATGGTAGACACCGAATTACCTCTTAAGATTTTATAAAAAAAAAAAGTCGTGAGCCATTTAAATCCAAAACTTCAGACTTGCGCCAAAACTATGAGCGGTATGTGATCCAAATCATTGATTTTTCTGCTGTTTAAATACAGCATTTAGAAATACAACTAGTAGTTCTAGGTCTTTTGTAGAAAGTTGATTAAGCCGTGCAGTGGTAAAGTGCCCCCGGAATCAGCACCCATTGTATCGGCACCGAGTACCTGCAGCTTGATGCGAACGCACGCAGATAGTTACAAAGATAGTGTTTCCTCTCAAAACAAACTTCTTAGGATGTTGTTTCATTTTGCAGAGCATACTAGGTGGGGTGAAAAGTAACCTCCTTGGGAATGAAAAAAAAAATTTTTTTCGCTTCATGTGAGACCTTCAATCGCTCCAATAATGCACAGTGATCGTTTTTGCTTTTTCGAGGAAGTCTACGAAGAATATGCCATGACAATCCCAGAAACCCGACGCCATAACCTTTCCGACCCATCGAGCCTCCCTCGGCCGCTTCGGAGCATTCGTGCCGGCTTTAGACCATTGACGTGCATTTATTCTGTTCTCTGGTGTTCAACAGTTACCAATCGACGCCACAAGTCCGCCCGATTCCGCATCAGCAAATCCAAACACTCTTTCGAAGTGCTCTCACGTTCGTGTTTTTGGTCAGGAGTATGCGCGGCACCCAGCGGCAGGATAACTTCACTTTCCGGTCAGCCAACACCATATCATGTATTTTTTTTTTTTTTTGACATTGTCTTCTGTAACCTGTAACTGTAACTGTAACTGACTTGATCACATGAAACCCTTTTAACAACGGAATTCTTAACTGAGTACCCATTAAGTCCCAATGCTGGTTCTGGTCCTGAGAAATCTTATTCTGAGTCTTGTCTAGCAGATTCATTCCCCGTGATTCCATTGATTCGAAATCCACACAAAACTAAATGTATTCTGACCTCTAACTGCATCAAGAGATTAAGCGTAGTTTGATTGTTGCTACGGATGTATTTAGATACTTCACCTTCTTCACCGATTCCAAACAACATATTGTGATAACTGCGAAAATTTCAACATCGCCATCTATATCTGAATATAACAGAAGACTCACTCTTTGGAGGAATAATGGAATATTTTTGACAACTGACAGCGAATTTTCTGGAAAAATGGAAAGTTGTACGGATAGCTGGCTAATACAGAATGTTCTCGAAAGATGGCAGGGAGTGTAAATACCAGCATTGAACAGAATAAAGAGTAGTGATAAAGTGGTTTAAGTAAAAGGTAAAGTAAGTAAAGTGGTGGATAAAAGTGATAAATTGGGTTAAATTACCATATAAAGGGTGAACAGATTAGAACAACAACGGTGTGAGATATGAAATTGATTCTGTGTGTGGAATAGCACATCATTCGAATAGCCGCCTCGGATTCACTGGCAGTCTAATACTACATGTGCGGCGTTATTCCAGTAATAGCGTGTCGAACCGTACAAAGTGTTTGGCTTGTTAGAGTAGACAAAGAACTTGACCTAGGCCCAAGGAAAATATCCGAGTGCTGTCATTGTCATTGTCAATTGCCAAATTTCTCCTTCACAACTTCGAGTGTTGCTTCGCTTGTATGGCATGTAGCGCCGTCGTGTTGGAACCACATTTCGGATATATCGATGTTGTCGAGCTTCGACCACATAAAGTCGGTAAACATCCTCCTTCCTCATTTCGAAAGAACCGTATGAAACAATCGGATGCATTGATGCTTGGCCAAACACTTGTAAATTGTGTTCGCTCTAATAACGGGAATTTAGCTTGTTAACATACCCGCTGAGCCAAAAATGGGCCTCATCCGAAAAGATGATTTTTTGGCCAAAATTCGGAACTCCGGCCAACATTTCCAGCGCCCAATTAGCGGACTCACGACGTTGGTTATTGTCTTCTAGCTTCAACTCTTGTGTCAGCACAATCTTCTATGGATGTACGCCCAAATCCAACCGAAAAATAAGTCAGGTTGACTGTTCGCCAGGGTTTCGGTACGTATGTCAGTGCCAGTGGTGGAAGTGAAGATTCTCTTCAGATTTACAAGCAGTTAGTCTGATTCTGATTAGGTAACCTGAGAAGTGAGTCTCAATGATGAGGCGGAGAGTTTTTGCTTTCGTTGTGTTCGATCACTCCATGATGACACAAGGTATTTTCCGGCCTTTCCGCAGTCCAAGGGCTGCTAAACTTAATGATTAGTGGAGGCTTGAATGCTGTAACCGAACTCGATCATTATCTGATCCCACACATCCATGACTTCACACATTCGCTAGAGCGGAAACAGATTTTCTCGACAATAGATCTGAAAAGAGCGTAATACCAGATACCGATTAAGCCAAACAACACCCAAAAAACGGTTATCACCATCCCGTTCGGTATGTTCGTATTCGTCCGCATGACATATGGATTGAGAGATTTATGGACGAGCTCTTTAAATCCGCAAACGCTTACCTCGATGACGTCGTTGTGACATCCGACAACACCGTTTGTTTCAAAAGCTCCGAGAGTATGGACTTGTAATTAACATTTCTAAATTCACTATCGGCCAACCTAGTGTAGCATTTTTGGGATATGTGACTGATGAAAAGGGGATTTGACTGCCATCAGAACGAATTGAAGCGTTGTAGAGAATTACATATCCAAAAACAGTTAACGAGTCCGTAGATTTGTTGCCATGACTAATTTTGACCAAATGCGGCTGAAAAGCAACAAATACTTTTCCAACTCATCAAAGAAATAAGAAGAACGATAACACCTTAGTTCAATGGAACAGCAAAGTCAAGGAAGCTTTTTACAAGTACAAAAAGCTTTTAGCATATTCACACTCAGCAACGTTTCAACAATTCGCAAATACTGGGTCATGGCAACCCTTGAGTTTTACCCTGTAAAGTTGACAGCAACGTAATCAAAGTACAGCACATATGATCGCAAACTACTACTCGCTGCCTTCAAAACTGTCAAGCATCTTCAGCGTATGGTATGCTGGAAAGTTGTACCATCGACATATATATACAGATCACAAGCCTTTGTTCTTTGCATTCAAATAAAAATTGGACAAAGCATCTCCCAGACAGTGACGGGACCTAGATTTTCTGGGTCAGTTTACAATTAACATACGGTACATCTCAGGACGCTAGAACATTTTTATCGATACTTTCTTGACAACTGTTTAGAGACGTAACACCATAAGTGAGCGCGAAACACATACGAGGTATGATTTTTGAAATTTCGCGGGCAACGAAATTATTATTTACAGATAGAAACGTTAGACTTTGCGTCAATTTTTTGTAAAAAAAATGGAATCAAATGCTCTAAAACACTTAAAATGTTGACAGTGGCATACGGTGAGTCTGATCTAAGTAAAAAAAAAAAAAGTGCTTACAAGGGGTACAAGCTCTTCTAAGATAGCCGAGAAGATGCCAATGTCGAAGCTTTCAAGAAAATTGTTTTGGAAAATCGTCAAATTACCATAAAAGAAGTTGCTGAGGATGCTGGCATATCGGTCGCCTCGTGTCATGAACTTTTTTCGGATGTTTTGGGCTTAAGACGGGTGTCAGCAAAGTTTGTTCCGAAACTTCTTAATTTTTATCAGAAGAACCGTCGCATGAGCTTTGCTTATGAGCTATTGAATAACGTCAATGATGATCCTGACTTGCTCAAAAGAGTCACATTATCACGACATTAGCACGACAATCGTGCCTCAGCCACCATATTCACCGGAGTTCGTCCCATGCAACTTTTTCCTGTTCTCAAAACTGAAGAGACTCAGCTTCGTTTGTCCCGTGAGTTTTTCGCGGAAGCTTCTGATACAATTCGCCGAATACGAATTTTCGAGCAAAATTCATTGAGCAAAAAAATATTTTAAATTAGATTTTACATCTAACGACACCGACACCAGAGAACGCAAACACAACCACGGCTAACATACAACATACAACAGGCAGCAGAAGCTGCAGGTGTTCAGATAGACGCAAAATAAAAATTGTTTTTTTACCTCTCGTAATTTTATTATTATATTTTTTGGCTGTCAAAACGAAATATCCCACAAAGTTGATTGAATCTACTCCCAGAGGTTTGCTTAACCTTTGGGTACTTTTCGTCACACTTGTTCATTTGGATACCCACACAATTGATGTCTCCTGGGGTGTCAATCAAGCGCCGCCTCTTTCAGGATTCGTGGTAAACAAATCTGACATTCTAGAGTCTACCAATCTAATCCAAAATCCAATTTATCTTCATAATCAATTAGGTAAACAATCGTTCGGCATATTTACGGGGAATCCTTAAAGCGATTTAGTATCCATAAATTGCTTCAAGACATCATGTTGTGAGCACCATTCCAATGCCACCCTACTGGGGAGGATACGAGTATATTCCTCCTCTTGTGGTAAATCTATGATCCTATCTCTAAGTGGGTGTAGTTAAGTACATATCACATATTGACTGTGAGTATCCACCCCCTGGCAAACCACGGTAAGTGGGGATGTTTACAGAAACAAACTCGAGGCAAAACAAGTTGTATTGATTGGGTCCATCGTAATCATTTTCATTTTAAGCATTCATTCACCCGGTTTGGCTTCAGGGGGTGGCGAAAACGTAGGGGGCAGAAGTATCAACAGGCTTCTGCCAATCAAAAATCCAATTTACATTTCTACTTCTCTTTTGTTTTGGTTTTGTTTTTTTCTTTATATTTTCGATTCCAGTCTAAAATTGAATTTGTGATTACTTGTTTTGGAATTTTTCATATTTTTCGAATATTTGCGTTTTAGAGTTTTTTGCGATTTCGTTGTTTATGTTTTGTTGTTCAGTTTGTTTGTTGTCTCTTACCCTGCTGTGTTGATGCATTTTTGCTTTGTGCCTTGCATTGTTGACACAGATTCATTGGAGAGTTACGTACATATCTGTTTCATAAATGCGCTGAGTACGTAAGGCACTGTTATGATGAACCCAGGGAACCCGAAACTGATAAGAGTTTGTTGATGAGATACTTTCGTTGAATTTTAATGGATCCAAAGCCCCCTATCGAGAGAAAATGATTTGAAAAAAAAAAAAAAAATAAAAAATTAATTGCCGATTCAAGTTGGTTCAAATGTGTTTTGTACAATTTGTAGATCTCAAGGTTTTCTGAGACGCGCGTGCCTTAGAGGCTAGACTTTGACGTCTGAAGCGAAACGTTCAGACGATTGCCCACTTCTTCTTTTCCTGATGATAAAAAGCGATGCAAGGAATCCAAAGGACAATGACATTTTACTTGAAACCTTAATCATGCCGATAATATCTGCCTACTTTTGGAGCTTCACCGAAAAATTTTAAATTTTAATCCGGAATCGAGTAAGATGAACTAGAAAGGCAGAGGCTGCGATCGGTATGTTGTAAAAATCTGGAAAATCAAAATCAAATCAAGCTGCAACTCTATATGGGGCTTAGCTCCACCACAGTCACACAAAAGCTGCAGGTACTTGGCTAGAAGTATACACGTACGTACGTATCCTGGCAAAACTTCAGGCAGATCAATATGAAAACAGGTCTGGAGTTTAAGACTATGTGACTTCTGGAGTAAGAGTTGGAAAGAGTGCCCATCGAATTTAATTAAATTAATTTAATTAATTTAATTAAAACCAGATAGCAATGATAGTTTTTCCAATTATTATGTTTCAGCAGCTGTCAAAGTTACCAACGACATCCAGCTGTGAAAATATGTAGTAAAGTTTGCCATTTCATCATGCATCGTTTTACGTTTACATTTATAAAACCTATTATCGAAATTCCGTCTACGGAACGGGAATTTCGTCGTGAGACCGGTCGTCATCATGGCTTCAGTGTGCAGGCAATTCATTGTACCGTGAAAAAGTTTGAGCATGGGTACACTCTTTTGGATTTTATGCCACCAACCAGACAGAGATTGATGCGGAATGAGGAATACATAGCTGCCATAGCGGCCAGTATTGAAGAAGACCCAGAAATTTGGGCATCTAAATCCATATAAGATTGTGCTGGCGCAAGAATTGAAGCCGCAAGACCATAGACAACGCCGTAAGACCATAGACAACGCCGTAAGTTCGCTAACTGAGCGCTAGAAATGTTGGCTTAAGATCCGGATTTTGGTCAAAATATTATTTTATCGAACGAGGCCCATTTTTGGCGATTACAATCCACAAGTATTCGGCCAAGCATCAATGCATTCACAAAGTTTGACTGTTTGGTGCGGTTTATGGCATGGCGGCATCATCGGACTTTACTTCTTTCGAAATGACGAAAGAGACAGAATTAATGTCAATGATCAGAGCTCAATAACATTGAAATATTCAAACTGTGGTTCCAACAAGACGGCTCTACATGCTATACAAGCAACGCAACGCTCGAATTTGCCCACTGGGTCATCTCACTGCGAGCGTTCATCTATTGGCCGCCACGTTAATGCGATTTGAGAACACTCGATATTTTCTCTGCGGCTATATTAAGTTCTTAGTCTACGCTAACAAGCAAACCTTTTTGGACGATTTGGAAGCCAACATCCGACATGCTATTGCCTAAATAAAGCCGCACATATTGGACCGAATTATCAAAAATTGGACCGTCTGCTTGAAGCACTACCACTAAAGCCGAGGCATCCATTTGAATGATAACGCCGTGAACGTAGCTTCAAAATAAAGCTAGAATCAATTTTATATCTCACACCGTTGTTGTTTTATTTAATTTCTTTCCTGTTAATCGACAGGAAGAAGGAGAGCGGTTCGTGAGCTCTACGGTGGAAGTTGAACGAAGGCCGGAGCTTACTTTATTGCCAATATATTGCTGAACAATGAAAAGTGATTATTTCTTTGAAATTATTAAAGACTTTGATTCGGACGATATGTAGTTCCAGTAGGATGACATTATGTACAATATTGGCCATGAAACCATTGACTTACTAAGGAATCGATTCAACGACAATATCATACCGCGAAATAGACCAGTGGATAGATGACCGACGTCATGCGAATTGACATCGCTTGATTTTAAGCTATGATAAGTCTGCTGATAAACCGCAAAATATTCAGCGGAATATTGATGAAATAAAGCGCCAGATTCTCGATGAAGCATTATAACAAAAACAGATGAGAAGTCGTCCGTTTCGGCTTGTTTAATTAATTGATTGCTATTTCTTGCTAATTTTGCAGACGGAAAGAGCGGAGCGGAGTTTGGGTTGCATCCAGCCCGTAGAAAATGTTTTCTTACCCTCTCAGTACCGACTTTGACTCTACTACTAAATTTTCTTGGTTATTCCTACAAGTTTGTGTATAAACTCCCCTCATGTTCTTTCTTTTTTTTCCGGATTCACATTATTTCTCATCCTTCTTTTGTCCGGTCCATTCAGAAACATTCCATGTGTGGATCTGAATGTTTGTGTCCTTTTTTCTTTTCGAAAGGTCGTCAACGCAAATCTTCCCGTGATTCGCAGCAGTAGTGTCTTTAGGTAGCTGTGTATCTTACCACACGTACAGCTCTCCATCTAGAGGCATGGATGTTCCGAAACCAGTAACCCAATTCGGAGATATAGGAGCCATTAAAGACAGCGTCATATCCATTTCAACACGTTGACTAGACCTGTTTGCAAAGGTATTTGATATATTGTATGAAACTGGGACTATTGCAAATCCTATCTACTTCCTTCTTTCGATATTCCGCTATCTCTGACATGTTATTATAACTTTGCTATATGCGCTCAACAATTACTCTTACATGGCCGGTTAAATTTGACCAGTACCCGGTGGTTACCACGAGGAGGTTCAATAAGCACAATTGAAGTATAGTTAGAGTAACAGTACGGGACATTCCCAGGTTGACAACGCTCTGTGCCTACCCTACAGTACCGTACACGTCTTAGGTAACTATATTCTACTAATAACAAAAGAAGGTCATAAATTATGTTAAAATAATTACTACCTTCATCAAAATTATTTCCCAGAAATTATTTAGAAAATAAAAATACAAGTTTATTCATCTAAATCTATATTGTCCCCTTTGAAGTAATCCTCATCGACTGCAACACACTTATGCCAGCTTTCGAGCGCTAGCATTTTTATATTCGGTTTTCGGTATGTCCATCAATGCTTCCTGCGATTTTTCCATTACTTCCTCTCGGCTACTGAAACGCCTTCCACGTAGTGGTTTTTTAACTCGATTGAACAGAAAGAAGTCACAGGGAGCCAAATCAGGTGAAGTCGGTGGCTGTTGGATGGTATTTGTTGCATTTTTCGTCAAAAAATTACGAATTATGATGGCACTGTGCGACGGTGCGTTATCATGGTGCAAAATCCACGAGTTTTCAGTCCACAATTGCTTTACGCAAACGTCTCATAACGCCCAAATAATACTCTTTGTTTACTGTCTGGCCTTCTGACGAATATTCATGATGCACTACACCGTTGTTATCCATGAAAACCGTGAGCATTGCCTTCTTTTTTGACTGAAAACGATGTGGTTTTTTTGGTCTCGGCACACTTGCCTGATGTCTGATGAATGCGTGTCGTACTCATAAACACACGTCTCGTCTCCAGTATTGATCCTTTTGATGAATGTGGGATCGGATTCAGCCTCGCAAATCATCTTTTTTGCATGAAATCGAGGTCTTTTGGCACTAACTTTGCTGTCAAGCTACGACGCTATAATTTAGAGGGAATGTCAACAACAGATGTACCAACTTAACAAAAACAAAAACAGAACTCAAATGGGAGCGCCACCGGGACCTTTTTGATCAAAATGGTATAACTGGAATATTCTATGGTGACCATGAAGACACAGGCGTCGACAATGCCCATCCATCAACTCCTACTAAAATCTGTATGTGATGGCGGAGACCCAACCTCTACGTCATTGATGGCTGCAGACGTGAATGAAGGGGGGAATATTCTTTATCAGGACGGCGGCGAAGGAATCCCATATACGATGGCGGTCCCAGAATTACGCGACCCAAGTAATAAAACACAAAAATTTTGGGAAAAAAATTTATTTATTTTTCAACATAATCGCCATTTAAAATAGCCATTAACTGCCGACATCACTTCTTAATCGTTGGAAAATCTTTTGACCACTGAGCCATTTTTTCAAGTTTCAAGTTTTTGCTTAATGCTGCAATAAGTTCGCATAATACTGGACGTTGATAGTTTTTCCTTTTTCAAGATAGTCAATGAAAATTTTCCCACGCGCATCCCAAAAAAACGACGTCATGACCTTGTCTGCAGATGAAACGGTCTTCGCCTTCGTTGGAGCCGGTTCTCTCTTTTGAATCCATTGTTTTGATTGTTCTTTTGTCTCGGGTGTAAAGTTATGGGCCCATGTTTCATCCATTGTTATGAAATGGCGCAAAAATTCTGCTTTTTTGCTGTGAAACTTCGCTAAACACTTAATTGAAACATCTTCACGACACTGTTTGAGCTCGAGTGTGAGCAAACGCGGCACCCATCTTGCACATAGCTTTCCCATGTCCAAGTTTTCAAATAATGTGCGATGTACCGCACTTTTCGAAATGCCTACAATGTCTGCTAGCTCACGCACTTTCAGTCGACGATCAAGTACCGCTTTGTGGATTTTCTTCACCATTTCTGGAGTCGTTACCTCATTTGGTCGGCCACTGTGATGCTCGTCTTGGCAGCTCATACAGCCTCATGTAAATTCAGCGACCCAAAATTTTACTGTTGTAAACGAATGAGCAGATTCACCCAGTTCAACTTTTATATTGTAACACATAACGATGACCAATTTTCTCAATTTTCACAAATTCACTAACAACGTTCACTATTGATGGCTGCCAAACAAATACTAAACAACGTGGCGCTTTCAAACTTGAAACATATGCTTTATAGACTGCGTACAACTACCGCCATGTCTTGGTCAGGCCGGGTACATATCAGCAGCAGCATTCACGGGTATAGTCAGTTTGAGCTACTTGATGAACATCTCCCTATAAAACTTCAACGTATTCGGAGTACAAGTCTTAATGAAGCTACGTGATTGTGTCTGGGTCCTGTTGTAAAGGTGGCGACGCAAGACACCAACGGCACGCTTTCATAACATCAGAAAGCCTGTTGGTACCATATCGTTTTAGGTGGAGATTGCGAGTGGATTGCACCAAAAGCCTCGAATGCGTACAAATATAAAGTTGATGACCCCAGCAAAGGTTTTAAGGACAACGAATTTCGACTTTGCACATGGAAAGACAACTTGCTCCCGAACAACATCCGGGAAAAAGAAAATGAAATACTACGACATCCACCACAGCGGATGTACGAAATTCCGTCTAGATCGACCCAAGACACTTCTCTAGCATTCTGGATGTCCGAACTTTTCAAGAAGCTAACATCGACTTGGATTATTAACTTGTAACCAGGGTACGAATGGAGACATCATGGGTACGACGGAATGAAGTAAAACCACCGATGTAAGACATTGAAAATCGCTGGCATTTTAGCCGAAGCCGATCGCATTTCCCTCAATTACTCTCAAAATTCTAGCCCCCATACACAAACCGTAGAGTAAGAATGGTGCCATCCGAAAAGTTGCTTCTGATGCGCTTGGTTTGAAAGCGGCAGGTTCGTACAACGAAACAAGAAACAAATAAATATGCGATGCATCAAAGAACAATCGCGAGACATACAAGCAGAAGGGAAGAGCACAGGAAAGCACGAGAAGCGAGCGATCAAATCAGACAGAATGAATTATTCACCCTAGACAAAGGCCGACTTCCTGACCAAGACCAAGCTTCTGTTGCAAAGGGACTGCCTGTTAAGATAGTTGAAACAGTGGCCTGGTTGGGATCATGTACCAGCTCATCTGTTAGGTATGGTCATAGAAAAGCATGTAATGTCAGCATCGTTAGTCCGATCTTTAAAAAAGGATACCCTTTGACTACGCCATCTATATATGAAGAAATATAGGGTTCTCCAATAGGAACTTGACAACTTTGAATTTAATTTGTGAACGCACTCTTTCACTAATCATCAAACGGTCACTGTCAATTAATTCAATAAACTCAACATTTTCATCATGGTAAAGTACACTAACGAGCAACGTCTGCAAATTATAAAAATATTCGGAGTCGGTGACTGCAACTTTAAGAGCGTTAACTCCAATTTTCGGTCGTAATTCTCGCCCTAGTAGACAGGCAATAACAAGTTTAGTGCAAAAGTTTGAGTCTACATATTCGTTGTGTGATGTTGCCGTGTCAGTGAGACAACGGGTTGGTCGAAGTGTGAAAAATATCGCTGCCGTTCAGACGTCCGTAGCAAACGATCCAAATCAGTCAATTCCACGACGTTCTCAAGAATTGGACATCGCTCAGACCACATTATGGCGTATTTTGCGTAAGGATCTTGGTTTACATGCATACATGATCGAGCTGACTCAAGAATTGAAGCCGATGGACTATTTCAAGCGACGTACGTTCTCCGATTGGGTTCTGAAGAAGATGCGCCAAGATGATGAATTTCATCGCAAAATCATCTTCAGTGAAGAAGCTCATTTTTGGGTCAATGGGTTCGTCAATAAGCACAATATGCGTTATTGGTCGAGTGAAAACCCACATGTGCTTCATGAATCACCACTTCATCCACAAAAAATAACTGTTTGGTTCGGTTTGCATGCCGGCGGCGTTATTGAGCCATATTTTTTCGTCGACGATAACGATCGTCACGTTACTGTGAATGATCGGCGTTATCGCGCAATGATCAACGATTATTTTTGGCCCGAATTGGAAGATATGGACTTGGACGATAGGATGGTGCCACAAGCCACACAGCACATGCTACAATCGATTTATTGAAGATTAAGTATGGTGAGCGTGTTATCTCAAGACATGGGCCAGTCTATTGGCCGCCTCGTTCGTGCGATTTAACGCCGCTTGACTATTTTCTGTGGGGCTACGTTAAGTCATTGGTTTATGCCAACACGCCGACGACGTTGGAAGAGCTCAGAGTCAAATGTGTGGCCGAGTAGTTGAAAATTGGGTCCAACGAATGGACCGCTGCAAACGTGCCCGCGGTGGCCATATGAACGAAGTCAAGTTCCATTCGTAAATGCTTTGATTGTACTTCAATCCAATAATAAAGTTTTTGAAATATCTCAAATGGTTTGCCTTTTTTTGTAAAAAAAAAAAAGTTGTCAAATCGTTATTAGAAAACCCTATATTTAAGTGTCCTAAACATCGCTTATAGGATATTTTCTTTTGTATTATATCTTGTAGAGTCTGAAGCCATTCATGAACAATCTGGTTGCTCCACATCAGTGCAGTTTCGGGACAGGAAAAGGAAAAGACCAGGGAATTTTAGATCGGCACTTACCATCTATTTATCGACTTCAAAACGGCATAGAACAGCATGCATAGCGATAAGTTATGGCAAGGCGTATTCTTGCTCCGTGAAATTTAGTCTTCCAGGCAGGTGTTCACATAAAACACAAGAGACGTTCTGTATCGCCATCTAAGCAAAGGAATTGGATTTTATAAAGCCATCAACAAGGCACCTCTTAGAACTATCTAAGGGGCTTGAAACAATGTTAAGTGTAAAATGTTGGCATTGTTCACGATTTCCCAGACACAAAATTCTCTTAAATTCTTAACTTAGTTTGACACAGTAAAGATATCCATCTTCTGTAAACTCTGTAAAATTATAGATCCCGTTTATTTTTAAGTCTAAAAGATGCTACAACACCTTAATTCTGTATATCAATTCAGATTCATTTCTATGATCTTCCAAATTGGAATCAATTACGAGAGAAGTGGAAAAAAAGATAAATCATCCAAAAAATCTGAAAATTCACATCCTTGCCATCACTCGGTTATATAGGCCCTCGGGTGCGATATCCAACTCTAATTTGCAAATATTTTATGTCATCCAACGACTACCGTGGGAGGTCGGTTGCAAATCAATACGAATATCTCATCCGGTGTTTTCGTTTTATGCTTCAGCGTGTATTTCTCGTTTGTCCTGGGTTTTTGGTGGTAAATTGAGCTTCATCCTTTTATTTGCCATTTTGACGAGTGCTCATCTTGGTTGTGAGTCTCGATTAGTAGGAGTGATTCGTGGAATAGATTGGCGCACCCCCTACGACTACGACGACTGACCCAATAAAAATCACATGCACTCAATCAAATCAATGTTAGCTAACATTTTTTGACCATTTTTCCTTTCTCGGTTTTTGTATTTCCTCGGGATGCACGAGTATCTTTTGATGAGTTGATGGTCATTTGATTTTAGCTCTTCGCTCAGTATTTAAAAAAAAAAACAGATTTTCACTGCATCTGTTCCTAGCGGATGCGGATTGAATATAGTTTTGAATCTACAGTGACTGTCAATGTAAGAGTAGTCTTATCAGGGGAATATCCGTATCTGTTGCTGCTACTGATGCAGTTGTTTATTTTATTTTTTATTTTTTTTTTTTTTAGAATCGGGGGTATCTACTCTGTCGTTTCTGAGTCAAGACCACGAGATTGATGTAAATGCTGGGTCATGGTTTCAGGGCTGGTGAATGGCATGCATTTTCATCATGCCCATTGAAATGGAAAATTAGACGCATTAAATAGAAAAATATTTGCCTTTAGTTACGCAGTCAGTTGTGTGTCTAGTGAAAACGACCTGGGGAATGTGTGGGTTGCATGCCAAGTTTGTTTGTAAACAAGTGCCCCTTGTGAGTGAGGGTAAGTTTATTGGTTCGAGTTTAGAGTGTTGTTTTCTTAATTGGAGTTAAATGGAAATTTCGGCTTTAATTGGCATGTTGATGATGTTTGTGTTGTTATGGAAGGTATAGGACACGTGGCAGGTTAACAAATATACTTGATACGACTACTTCCTTTCAACAGGACTCGATATAAAAGAATTTAACTTTCTTTCTTAACCACAAGATGAGATACGAACGTTTAGAGTTAAAGGAAATCAGATACATTTGCACTTCATTTATTTACATGGGAGCAAACACGTGCAGATATTCATGCAACAAAAGTCAATACATTCCAATTCCGGAAGCATTTCAAAACAGTATTACCGAGTGCGAGCTTTATAAAAGCTGATAAGCAATGCGGATAACACTGCTATTTTCTGACGTAAAATGTGTCGGGAAGCAAATTCACTGTCGAATAAAGATGCCCTCTGAATGCGGTAGTAGTGTAGTAGTAGTAAACAAAACATTTGCAGCTTAATTTAATGCCACATACATATAAACCAAGTCAACTTCCCTATCTTAAATTTAGAAAAGGCTGCAGACTTTATCTTTAACTATTGATAAATGCTTTTAAGAAAACCAGAAACGAATCGCTTCTTGCAATTGTTTTCTAGCAGAGCATGCTATAGAATCTTTACACAAAAAACTCTTGAATGAAACAAATAAAAGGACTAAGAGCTTGCGGGCATCTTTAAGTCCACAATTCACAAACGGAATCTTTTTCCAATTGAATAATTCTACTGCATAGTCCACATTTATCTAGACTAAAGGAGTACATGTGGATGGACAAAGTATTACATCTGTGGACTTGATAATATTTGGATCTGTTTTATGTAGCGCGTGTTTTTGTATCAAAATTGAAGCTGTCTATTGCGACGCTTTGTCCGATTCTATTCTATTGTGCTTCCCTTCCTCTTGAATATTTTGTCGTAATAGTGTAAATTTGAAACCATAGTGGGCTTACTTGGCTTAAGGCAGCACTGATAGTCGCCAATCAGATCGTTGGCAAATAGTTCGATGGTATAGAGACTGATGCTTCTATACTTAGCGTAGCTTAGAAATTCTTTTACTCCAAAGACAAACAGAGTTCAAATATACATTCAATCATTGTTCCTTGTAGTGTTCCGGTCTGTGCATAGAATAGTAGTAGTAACCTAACTTGTTACTGCAGTTTTTAAGAAAATTAAGACTTTGAAGAAGATCCGCCAAGCTGTTTAGGCTGCAATTGGTCGAATATTGTGCAACACATATGCATAAATAAGTTAGCATTTGTTACCTTTTTGAATACGAGTTATACGAGTATATCACCATGATTGTCAATTCAATCAAAATATGATACAATAGGTCGTATTTGCTCTCAGTGATTCCATCCCTTGTGAATTGGGATTCACCCGGCTGATAAAGTTGTCTTCCGCAAAGTATCTTTTCAGAATGTAATTGCAGAATTGCAAACGCTTCCCTGAGTCCCTGTGGTGTAGCTTCTAAACTGGTATAAATTAATAAAATGTTTTTTTCTGTTTATAAAAAATTGTATAGCGCTTGCACATGCACAGTACATGCTATTGGACAAAAAACGGTATCCCCGCAGCGCAGAAACAGTATCTCCCGTTCTGCAATTTGGCTAAGAAGCAAATTTTTTCACTCCGCAGTGCTAAGTCAAGATTGCATCTGCAGTGAAAACGCTGCATGTAAGTCCAGCTTAGATTAAAATGTCTACTTAAACTAAATGCCTAAAACTGGTATTTGGGTGGTTTTTGAGCTGCAAACACCTTCCATTCTGACTTAAGACTGGTCCCCGAGGCTTTTTTGGATTGTCTTGGAAGTCTCTTCGTGGCACGTAATGTCCCCGCCCTCTTCTTCCAGATGGTCGTCTTCATCGTCATCATATAGCTCACAGCACCTCTTGATTTTATTTGAACTTTCGGCGGACTCGAATTGTTTTTGGGTTTTCTTTTGTCTTTTGTCGTTTGCCAGAATCTTTGCCACGTTGAAGATACCCCTGTTATTTGGATCGAGCTTTCTAGACTAACCTGTTCTGATACGTTCACGATCTTTCAGGACCATAACATTTACTGCGTACGTCCTTGGTTTGTTGTTGGTCTTGTCGAAACGTCTCTTTTGTTTTTGATGATTTAATACGATGTCCTGCAGTGCAGTGTTACATCTGTGGGTCATTGCGTCTTGATTCCAGTATCCATTCTGTTCCAGCTCCATCGAAAGTTTATACCCAGCAATTCCTATTGGCGTGTATGCAAACATTAATTCGTTCGGGGTCAACTTTCTAGTCGCTCCCCGCCGTATTTAAACTTTACTGAATCTTTCTCAACTGCTGCGTCCAGTCTTTGTCTGATGGATGAGTATGGCAGTTGAGTGCTGCTAATAGCGTACGGTTGACCATCACAACCTGTCCATTATAATATCCTGTATTTCGTTAGCTTGGAGGTATTTCGTAAATGCACTTGTCGTAAATGCTGAACCCCTGTCGGTAATACGGCACTTCGGCACTCCAAAATGTTCACCAACCTGGTTGAGCACCGCTTTGTGTTCATGGTCTTTACAGTTTTCAAAATTACGTATTTGGTTCTTCACTACCAAATATTTAACCCCTCATCTTCTAGGTGTGAACGATCCCAAGTAATCCATATGAGCTGTATGAGGAGGAATAGGCATCCTTTTCGGTACAATGTTGCTAAGCGGTTAAGTTAGGTGAGAGTGGCGATTGGAAAACCAACGCAGTCAGGCCTATTGGTCCGTTGTGCTGCCACGTAGATCTAGAATCCTCTTACTCATGGAACCAATTTGAGCATATGATGATGGACAGAAGACTGTTAACGTCTGTATACTTTATATCGTCTAAGTCATTATAGAAGAAGGATCCTAGTTGAAGTTTTCTTCTCTGGGAGAGAGCTAGACATGTATGGCGGAGGATTGCCTCCTCTTCCTTCTCGTCCGTACAGTTTCTACAAAAATCGTTTGTAAAGCGCAAAATCTTCTTGCATGCTTGCCTATAAGGCAGTGTCCAGTGAGATATTTATGTAGCTTTTAACAAAACTTCGCATGCTGGGCAACTAAAATGTTCTTCTTAGTCTTTCCAAAGTTTTGTCGATGATCCTGTGAGCCGTCTCGCCATGGCATAATTTTAAGATTTGCCATCGAACTCACTTAGGAATTACCCATTCCTTCTGATCGCTGTCGCATCTAAGTATCATAGACTTCTTCCGTCGAGTTCGTACTCCGCATGCAGTTGTTTTTGATGACTAGAAACATATGTTAAGACTGCAGTTGATTGATTATATTCCGCAACTTACAAAAGATGCTGACGTTTGATTTTTCCATTTTTCGGTCGTTTCCCACTGGTTACCGACTCATTGCATCCACGTACCCTGCTTTTCCTCCTGGCTGATGGACTTTTGAAGTTTGAGCTTTGTCCTCAGTCACTAAAGTAGCTTCACAGTCAGTGCTAACTTTATTTTTTTTTGCCCAAAACATAGATTCGAAATCTTTCAAAGCTCTCGACTGCAGTTTATACTTTCAGCTCACAGCTGTGATACTTTGTTTGGACTTCAGTCAGATTACTACTACTACTAGATATGCCACTGGTCTCTAGTGGCCAGAAAACCGACGCCATAAACTTTCCGACTCATCGAGCCTCCCTCGGCCGCTGCGGAGCACTTGTGTCGTCTTCAGTCCATTACCGGGCACTCATTCTGTTCTCTGCCAAAAGTCCGCCCGATTCCGCATCAGCAAGTCCAAACACTCTTTCGAAGTGCTCTTGCGTTCGTGTTTTTGGTCAGGAGTGAGTATGCGCGGCACCCAGCAGCAGGATAACTTTTTCATATGCAGAATATTGCCCAAAATATGGCATGTGCGCTCAGTACTAATTTTTGTGGTATCTGCTAGCTAGCGCACCTTCACTTTCCGGTCAGCCAATACCATTTCATGTATTTTTTTGACATTGTCCTCTGTAACCGCATCGGAGGGCTTGCCGCTGCGGATCGGTAGTGGAGTTGCGGCCACCACGAAACTCTCGAAACCAATATTTATAATCTGACGGGGCAATAGGCCCATAATATTTATCCAACTTTTCTTTAGTTTCCTTCGCCTCTCAAAAAATAATGTTTTATGAGAGAACGAAAATCGTTTTTGCCCATACTCAACATGAGTCAACAACAATCAGCTGTCAAAACAAAACTAAAGACATTATCGCATGTCTGTCTAAATATGAACGGACTTCAAGGCACCATAACCCTTTTTGCAGTAGCAGCGCATTCTGGCGGTCAAGGAGGATACTTTTCACTCCACCTAATACTTATTAGTTCCAAAAGTTGTTTTTTTTTTTCCTTGTCGGAGATATCTCCGTTGTCCAGGTTGTCGATCCCTTGCGGCCTAAGCTTTTCCTTCACTTTGAGCTTTTGAGTTACTGGTATAGGGTGATTCATCGTGAGGTTTGATTTTCAATAGGCTTTTTTTGACAAATCACGCGTGACTCCTATCAAACTGCTTTGTCATTTTTGTTAAGTATCGTTTGGCAAGTCATCATGGAAAGACTCATACCACAATAGTGTCTCCAACTTGTTCAGCTGTATTACGAAAATTAACGTTCTATGAAAAATGTTTTTCGTGTTTATCGAGGAACTTACGGTGCGCATAATCGACCTACTGAAACCACTATTGCCAATACCACTTGCCAATTTGGGTCCCAGTTTACATAAAGGGATGATACTCGCCCGGTTAGACCACATCCAACACGTATAGACAGCACGACCAGACTATAGCATCTGTAGCTGAGAGTGTACCCGAAGACCGTGACGAATCGATTCGTCGTCGTTCTCAGCAGTTTGGCTTGGCGTATTCGACAACTTGGCGTATTTTACGTGAGGATCTCAGCCTAAAAGCGTACATAATTCAACTTGTGCAAGGATTGAAGCCAGACGACTTGAATTTGCGTCATATTTTCAGTGAATGGGCTCTGGAAAAACTCAATGAAAATCCGGTGTTTTATCGTGAAATTTTGCTCAGTGATGAAGTCCATTTCTGGCTCAATGGAAACGTTAATAAACGAAATTGCCATATTTGGGCCACTACATCCATTTAAAACAACGGTATGGTGTGGTTTATGGGCTGATGGAATCATTGGTCCATATTTCTTGAAAAATGAGGTAAATCAGAATGTTACCATCAATGGTATCCCTTAACGGACATGGTCTCGGTGAGCTCTGGTTTCAACAAGACGGCACGTTTTGCTACGGTAAATTGGACGCCTAGATCGTGCGATGTCACACCTTTGGACTATTTTCTCTGGGGATATGTAAAGTCTCAGGTCTTTAGGAATAAGCCAGCTACGATTGACTCTTTGGAAGCCAACATTACGAGTGTTATCCGCTCGAACGAATCACCCAAAATTGAACCTCTCGAAAAGACCACCTTAGACGTAGTCTTGACCAAGATTTACATGATATCATTTTAAAAAAGTAAATGCCATGAATTTTTCTTTTCACAGATAATAAAAATTTTAAGTTCACTTTCAAATTTATATGTTTTATTTTACATTATAAATCAAACCTCACGATGAATCACCCTTTAGTTCTTTTCGATCCTAAATTGAGATTGATCTAAATGGTGACCATATACCATAAGAACGATAAGGAAAAATATTTAAATAAAACAACAACGGTGTGAGATATAAAATTGATTTTGGCTTCATTTTGAAGCTACTTTCATGCCATTATGTTTGGAATAGTACATCATTCAAATGGCCACCTCGGCTTCGCAGACACTACTTCAAGCGGTAGGTTCAATATGTGCGGCGTTATCCCAGCAATAGCATGTCGAATGTTGGCATCGAGCTCGTTCAAAGTGGTTAACTAGACTAAGGACTTGGCGTTGCAACAGAGAAAATGATCAAGTGTTTTCAAACCGCTTGATTGTGGCAGCCAAATTTCTTCTTCACAACTTCGAGCGTTGCGTCGCTTGTATGGCAAGTATAGCGCCGTCTTGTTGGAACCACAGCCCGGATATATCGATGTTGTCAAGCTCTGACTACAGAAAGTCGCTCTATATATAGACCATTGACGGTAACGGTGCCTCCTTCCTCATTTCGAAATAAATAAAGTCCGATGATGCCGCCATGCCATAAACCGCACAAAAGAGTCAATATTGTCGATGCATTGATGTTAAGCCAAATACTTGTGGACCGTGTTCGTTCCAATAATGGCAATTTTTGCTTGTTGACATATCCACTAAGCCAAAAAAGGGCCCCGTCCGAGAAGATAATATGATATTTCCAGCCCCTAATTAGCGAACTCACTGCATTGTCTATGGTCGCAATTCTTACGTCAGCTGAATCTTATACGGATGTAATCCCAAATCCAACAGCCGCACTGTGGGTTATTTGACCCCAAAACGTGGCATAAACCCATAAATATGCAGACTTCAAATAAAATACCGTAACTTTCAGAAAAACAAAACACCAAGTCAATCTGTCAAACCAGTTAGCCACAGTCACATTGCAAAGATGAATGTTTTTCATAGATCACGTGTGCAGTTTGCAAAGCTTGAAAAACAACATAAAACATTTGTGCGTGGTTTGTTTTTTTGGAAATCTAATTGGACAGGTTTTGAAGTGGAATCGTTTTCTGAAGGTTTATGCTGAACAAATAATAATAATAATACAATACTGTACGATGTGTTTTATTGTGTTTTGACTAACAAACGTTATCGTATTTTATTTAACAAATTTGCATAAAACCTTATCGCGTTTTCTTCTCAAGTTAGGTTAAAATGGATTGCTTGCCATCGATAACGCAATAAACTCTAAGGAAAGAATAGAGAGTGGCTTGACGGAATGCAATATTTTCGCCAATTTTCATTTACTTATTATTGGTAATAGGTAGACCTGAGGTGAAATTCGGTCAATGTTCGGAGCGGACCAAACGAAAAAAAAAAAAAAAAAAAAAAACAGTCGATCTAAGATCTAAGAATCCATTACTAGTCTAAGCTTATGCAACTCAGATTTCGTAAAGAACAGTGGGGAATTTAGATGAATGCAAATTGGTTAAGGAGGTAGCAACTCCGGTATCTACACGAGCCGTTATATATAGAAGCGCAATGAAACGTGCTAGCAGCGATTTAGTAGTTACAAAACTATCTGGCGAAGAAGATTTTTCTTTGTTAATCGAAGCTAAATTAACAAGATACCAGTATAATGTTATTCGGAAAATACATTATCCCAAATTTCAGTGCTATGAAGCATACCCCAGTGATATTTTAATTAATGATGACTGTGATGAGGTAAAATTGCAGTCGCTTTTGAATCACACTGTGAGCCGGTTATTAGAAGTTCAAAAGAAATTGCCTTACGGGTAACTTTAAATCAGCTTCAGAGTTTAAAACTCATTTCCAAGTGGGGTTTCGACGGCAGTGCTGGACAAATTCGTTATAAACAGACATTTGGAGAAAACTGCATCGGGAATGATGAGAATCTTCTTTTGATATCCTTTGTATCTTTGCGGTTAGAAAGTGCACAAAAGGTCAATATTTGGCAAAATTCACACCTTTCTTCAACTAGATATTGTAGACCAATCCGGTTAAGTTATGTACGCGACACCAAAAAAATATCTCTGAGGGAGAAGAATTATATCCAAGACCAAATTGATAATTTGGAGAAATCGGATGTGAGCATTGGCGAAAGGGTTGCAGCTCACATTAGGCGAGAATCGTGCCTAATTTTACCATGATTTTTTTTTTTTTTCGTGGGTAGGTAAAAACCTTCAGAGGCACCATAAGCACACGCTCAGAAGAACACCACCACAGCAGGCAGCGTAAGCACGAGCACCTACTGCCTACCACAGTTGCATAGCAGCGCTTACCATTAGCACGTGTGAGATTCTTACTCACTAAAAAACCTCCCATTTTCTATAAGACTACGACGTAGTTTCCTTAACAAGTAGCTCAAGCTTCTTTAGTTTATCGCGAAGGCACCAACTATTACTGTTATTTCATACAATTTCTCCTTAAGGCGCTAAGTTGAACGGTCTTATTCTTTGAAGTCGCCGCACAAGATTTGTCTCGTCCAATCTCCGGATTATTTCCTGGTTGCAATGATGCACAAGACGAATGCGAAGTTTACGTGCAAAGCTTGTTACTTCGTCTTTCACGGTTGCAATTCCAAGATTGCGGTGAATATCGCTATTCTTTATATACCATGGAGCATTTACGATTGCTCTAACTGCTTTGTTCTGGAACGTCGGTAGGACAGACATACTATATTATTTGGTTTGGTACAACTCCATAGTTGTATACCATAAGTCCACGAAGGTTTTAGCACTTGCTTATATATAGGGTTTTCCAATAACGACTTGACAACTTTTTTTTTTAAATAAAAGGCAAACCATTTGAGATATTTCAAAAACTTTATTATTGGCTTGAAGTACAATCAAAACATTTATGAATGGAACTCCACTTCGTTCATATGGCCACCGCGGGCACGTTTGTAGCGGTCGATTCGTTGGACCCAACTTTCAACGACTCGGCCACACATTTCGGCCGAAACGGTCGCTATTTCGCGTTCAATGTTGGCTCTGAGCTCTTCCAAGGTCGTCGGCGTGTTAGCTTAAACAAATGACTTAACGTAGCCCCACAGAAAATAGTCAAGCGGCGTTAAGTCGCACGAACGAGGCGGCCAATCGACTGGCCCATGTCTTGAGATAACACGCTTACCATACTTACTCTTCAATAAATCGATTGTAGCGTGTGCTGTGTGGCTTGTGGCACCATCCTGTTGAAACCACATGTCGTCCAAGTCCAATTCTTCCAATTCGGACCAAAAATAATCAGTGATCATGGCGCCATAACGCTGACCATTCACAGTAACGTGACGATCGTTATCGTCGACGAAAAAATATGGCCCAGTAAGGCCGCCGGCATGCAAACCGCACCAAACAGTAATTTTTTGTGGATGAAGTGGTGATTCATGAAGCACATGTGGGTTTTCACCCGACCAATAACGCATATTTTGCTTATTGATGAACCCATTGAGCCATAAATGAACTTCATCACTGAAAATGATTTTGCGATGAAATTCATCATCTTTGCGCATCTTCTCCAGAACCCTATCGGAGAACGTTCGTCGCTTTAAATGGTCAATGGGCTTCAATTCTTGAGTCAGCTTTATCTTGTTTGGGTGTAAACCAAGATCCTTACACAAAATACGCCATAATGTGGTTTGAGCGATGCCCAATTCTTTGGATTTGGATCGTTTGCTAAGGACGTCTGAACGGCAGCGATATTTTCGACACTTCGACCAACCCATTGTCCCACTGACACGGCAACATCACACAACGAATATGTAGACTCAAATTTTTGCACTAAACTTGTTATTGCCTGTCTACTAGGGCGAGAATTACGACCGAAAATTGGAATTAACGCTCTTAAAGTTGCAGTCACCGACTCCGAATATCTGTAGAAAATTTTTAAATTTTGCAGACGTTGCCATGATGAAAATGTTGAGTTTACTGAATAAATCGACAGTGACAGTTTGATGATTAGTGAAAGAGTGCGTTCACAAATTAAATTCAAAGTTGTCAAATCCCTATTTGAAAACCCTATATAAGCAGCTTGTTATATGTGCTTAATTTAGAATACCTTCCGATAAGCCAATTCATTTCACTTAGCCTGATTTCGAGCTCTTCACGTTTCTTTTTTACGAGTGATTTCCACTTCAGTCTTGCATCTAGGGTCATTCCCAAATATTTTGCTTCGTTTGCATACGTTATTTGTACCGAGTTAATGAATAAAGGTAAGTTGTTTATCTTTCTGTACGTGAAATTGACGTGTGTTGATTAAGTCTCGTTTAGCACGTTTCGCCAGCTATTCGTCCACTCAAATATTTTGTTGAGAGCTCGTTGAAATATTGCAGTCGGGGATTCAACTGTTTGACCTGTGGCTAGGATCGCCGTGTTATCCGCGAACGTGGCTACCACAGTCTCTTCATCTAGAGGTATGTCTCTTGTGTACAGTAAGAATAGGTATGGCCCCAGAACACTTCCTTGTGGAACGCCAGCTTGAATTTTTTTGAATTCAGAGTATTCAATCCCATATCTAACCCGAAGCAGTCTATTTTCAAGATAAGAATCGAGTATTCTATTATATGTTGTAGCTTATACTTCAAGCTCTCGTTCCATATATTCTTGAAGGTTTACGATACATCGAGAAAAGCGCTTGAATATTACTTTTTTCCCTCTAGCGCGTGTTCAATTTCATTTGTTATCCGATAGACCTGATGTTTGACCCTAAAGCCGAACTGGTGATCCGGGATCAATGGTCTTTCTTCAGTTATCGGTTTTAAACGTCTAAGCAGAAGAATTTCAAAGACTTTCGAAATTATCGGCAGGAGCGAAATGGGTCTGTATGATTTTTTGCCGTTTGGACTTTTCCCCGGTTTGGGAACCATTATGACTTCTGCGACTTTTCATTGGCTTGGAACGTATAAAAGTCTCATGGAAGCATTTACATATAATGTGGTGGAGCTCGACAAACGCTTTTCGAGGTAGTTCCTTTAGAATTTCACTTGTATTCAAATCGTATCCTGGAGCCTTATTATGTTCTAAGTTTTTTATTGTTTGCTGTAGCTCAGACAGTGATACGGATTTTATATTGTAGTTGTCGGATCCTGTTCTGAGATTAAGTTCTTGGGCCAATTGACGTCCTTCGAACGGTATGAATGCTTGTTGCAAGTGGTCGGCAAACATATTCGCTTTTTCTTTGTCTCCTTTTGCCCAATCTCCGTCGGCTATTATTGTCGGTTCCAATTGCACAACAGGTTTCTTAGTCGACTTCACGGCTTTCCAGAGTGAATAATTGGAACTCTTGCCCGCAGTCAAGCCTTCGAGGTAATTAGAAGTCTCACGGTTCTTATATTCTTGAAGCAATTGCTTTAGTTTATTTTGGTAGGCGTTTCAAATAGGATTTTTGCGGGGGCGCACGTGATTGTTGGCATCTCCTCCGTGCTTTCCTTTTTTCTCGTAGGAGGTTCTATTTGCTTTCCGTGTTTTATTTCTCTTGTTCAAATGCAAGTGTTGTTCCACGCAGCTCTTTGGATGATTTCCACGAACTTGTCAACTGCGTCTTCTATTTGCAACGGCGTCGTAAGTGGAACTCTTAAAACAATATTTTCCTTTCAATTTCTTCTGAAACCATCCCAGTTTGTTTCCTTATTCGTCAATCTGGGCGGTCTTTCGGTAAAAAAAATAAATTTTTTACCTACCTCAACCCACAACATCGCATCCCACTTGCGGTCAAATACCCCACTGTGAGCCGGGTTGACTCTCTGGCGATATTCAATTCAGCTGATCGAACCGAAAATGGTCATCTGTAACAAATTGCTGCTGAAATGCATCTTGTTTACATTGAAATTGTTTTTTTTAACTCCTCCATCAATCTGATATAGACCCAATGCAACCAATCTGCCCTGAAGGCAGACTGATCAATTGAATGTGTATGCGCCATTAATATCCTGTGGATTTTCTAAAAGGACCAGAGTTACCAGTATTAATTTTAATAAGAAAAATTTTTTTTTTGCTTCCATTTTTAGTTTTTTGTTGTTTTTCAAAGCAGTCGCGAGCTCAAAATTAGTAGAATTGGTTAAGCAAAAAATCTTTGCTGAATTCGATATAGATTACGTGTAATGGAACTTCAAAATTTAGTAAGATATACCTGGTCAAATTCAGAAAAACGTTAGCTTTCAACTTTTTTTTTTTTTTTAAGGCGGTAATGTTCCAGAATGTCCTTTTTACTTTTAGTTTTTGATTAACTTAAATCATAGAGAGGATGAATCTCGATCTTAATTTAAAGTTGGGATCTCTATTGGTTCGACCAAAATTAATTTTTTATAGGAAAGTTTCATAAATCAAAAAATTAAATGTTTATTAGGTTACACCTCTTATCATCGCCATATCGTTTTTCATTATTTTAGTAATTGTAGACATGGTTTACTTGTACTCCCTTGATATCTTTTTGTAGTGAGCTCTGTACATATTCCAGATTATATCATAATATGTAGGTATAACAAGAGTTAATTTTAATATTAAATTGTGAGTTATTGTATTTTATAAATTTAAAATGAGTGCTCTTGCGTTGAGAACGAGTTGCAATCCTCTGGATTTACCAGTTCAGGTTATTAATATCCATTGCGACCGTAGATAATTACAATCCAACCAAAATTGGACACAAAGTCGTTGATTCGCTATACGTGCAGAAAAGAATTGAGGCAGATTCGAAATTCTGATACAACGCCATCATTGGTAGATATTGAAGATCAAATTGGATTTGACGTTGCATTCAGTTCGATTAATGAATGCCTGCAGTATATTGGAGAACATGCATTCCACAGAAAAAGACTTAATGACTTGAAATACTCGCGTGTACAATCAGAGTATAAAAAGTTAAAAATTGCAGAGAAAGTTTTCTCTGTTAAAATTAAATTGGATGAAAGGGAACCCAATCAACTTGCTGTATGCAAGTGAAGACAAGTAAAGTAAAGTAAGTAAACATGTAACAGCGTAAAAAGCCTTGGCGTTTTGCTGCACTTTTCATCTGAACAGTCAAAGCGATGATGTGATTTTGTTTTTTTCTATCAGAACAGAGTACTCAGACAAAGAGCTAATCCATTGTACTCCTCGTAAGTTCCTTTAAATGAAATCTTTCCGTCTTACGAAGAAAGATGAATAATCGTTTTAGTAACAGCACCCACCACGTCAGCGCCGAGTAATTGCAGCCTGATGCGAGCTTAAGCTGAACATTCCAAGAAATAGTTCTCCGCAGTATTGTCATCTCTTTTACAGTAAGGATGAGGGACAGCAGAAAGGCCACTGACTTCCTAGAGAAATCGGGAAGCATTTGTTTGGTCTGCCTGCATCCCGGGGAGCTATTCCAACTGCAGTTGTCAATTGAAGCCTTAACCGGAGGCCCAGGCAGACCCACCGTAGGTTTGGGTCCTGAAAACTCTTCTTTGAACTCTCCTCTTCTTGAATTAAGCATTTCGACTGCGTTCAGTGATATCTTGCTTTCTTGAACTAGCTTGAAAGTCCTAAGAGGGTTCAGGAGGGCACTAAGCGCAGCTTGGCTGTAGTTACAGATGCAAATACTTCGCCTACTCCACCGGTTCTTCGCATCATAGTTCGCTGCCATTAGGATTGCGTAAATCTCCGCTTGGAAGACAGATGCATGCTATCCCAACGTGAAGTGAAATTTAACGCTGTCGTTCTCTAAAAAGACACCAGCGCCACATCCTATATTGGTTTTAGAGTCATCCGTGAAGACCCGACGACATTCCTTTCCTGGCTCAGATTCTGGCCAAAAACAGTCCCGGACACAATAATTGCATCTAACGGTATATCCATAAGCCCAGAGTCATAAGGCATCCGACGCGTAAGATCATCAAAGCCTTAGGACGTATTGTACCCAAAATTACTCCTTTTTTAAACAGAAGATGGCTTTGAAACTTCAGCCCATGATATGAATATCAAGGGAAGGGAGATTCAACAATGCAAGAACAGTGCTAGAGAAAACTTCCAAGAATCTGAGACAAACCGTTCTTTTAAGTCTGGTAAAAGCAACAATCACGTATTTTTGCGAGAGCTTATTCCGCCAGACAACCAACTCATAGGATATAAGAACTCTTCTCGGTGACAGACCTCATGTCTTGCCGATAGCTCCTCTACACTGCCAAAAGGCCGACAGCCTTAGATGCTTTTGACGTAACATGTTTAGTCCAGAGAAGTTTGTTACACCCAAATACTTAGCTTTTTTGGAGAATGGGATGGTGGTGCCTTTAAACACTAGATAAGTCAGACCATTCTGCTTCCTCTTTCTCGTAAAGAAAATTGCTCCAATTTTGAGTGGACTGACTGAAAACTTATTACTAGTGCACCAGTCGTCGATTCAACGTCTATAGACACGTTTCAACAAACATTACAGCTATTGAGCGCGTTGAGCAGTGAATCGACCAACATGCACCGTAGCAGTGGAGACATAACGCCGCCTTGCGGGCTACCCCTATTTACACCCGCCACCATATATTGACCGCAGCCAGCACCCACCCAGTGTTTTATTCACCAGCATTGCTTTTATCCACAAAACTAATGATACGTCTACGCCGTATTGTCTGGCCGAGTTACACAGTGCGCCTTCAATTCTTTTTACCAGATTCTGAAGCGCACTCTTGCAGAATCTCCCGATGCATTCGCAATACGGTTTTGCGCACCATACTCTCGATGCTTTTCAGCATTAAAGAAGTCAGATTTATAGGTCTGAAACTCTTAGCGAGCGAGTAGTCCTCCTTTCCGAGGACTCTCACTGTTTGCTAGGGATTCGGTATGTATGCCAGTGCCAGGTTAACTGTGAAAATTCTCTTTAGAGTTGCCAGTAGCTGGTCTATACCTTTTTGTAACATAACTATTGTACGTATGTATATACCATCGCTTCCAGGTGACTTGGAGCCACCAAAGGAAGTAGCAGCATGTTTAACGGCTTCATCCGCCACCACGGCTGATGAGATATATCAGCAACGGCGTGTTGTGTTGTTCAGCCCATCAGCAGCTTCGTTGATAAGATCTCGTTGTGAGCTGATTCCGATTAGGTTACCTGAGAAGTAAAACTCAATCAAGGAAGAGTCTCTGCTTTTGACTTTATATAGGTACCGTCAGATTTTCTGAATAGTTCCAGCCTGGTTCAACTTCCCCTTTTGAGAAGTTTGATCAGCCTACTGGTTTCACTGATATTTTCGATATTTTCGCAACAAAAAAATTTATAAGTGGCGCTCTTCGAAATCCGGATAAGTCTCTTACAATCTTTTTGCTTCGATCTGTAATGATTCCAATTCTCCTCTAAATTAGTCTTAAGTGACCTATTTAGAGATTTTCTGGATTCTTTACCAAGGTGCTGCAGGTTTGCGTTCCATCAAGGAATGGACGATCTGCAGGATTACTTATATTACTAGCTGGACATCCCGTTTGTTTTGTTTTGCCTTGATCTTAGGGGGAACACCATTCTACTTGTCGAGCTCCTCCTTAAATCGTGTCCAGTTGTTTTTATGTGGATTCCTCTTATTCAACAAGGTCGAGACCTCGCATGGGATTCTGAATTCGATGTATCTATGGTCTGATATGCAGATCTCCGATAGCATTTTTCGGTCAGCGATCGCCTTAGCATGCCTGATAAATTAAGTATGTCGATTAATTGCTTTCTTACTCTCGTAACAAAAGTTGGATGAGAGCCAACATTGTTGAAAACCAGGTCAGACGATAGTATGAAATTAAGGAGATTACCTCTGACGTTGCATTTGCATATGAGAAGTCCCATCCTCTCGGAATCACAATATTCAAGAGTTCTGCTACCACCTCCGCTAGTGGCGGCAGTAACGAATCATAGGGAAAATAAGCAGACGCAACGACGAATCTCTGCCACTCTCCATTCGTTACAAAATTGCCTCATTTTATATGGTGAGACTGAGTTCGGCACTGGAAGATAAGCTCTTGGCCTTTCCGATCGCTCGTCAAAAAATGGTGTGAAACCCCTTAAACATCGGAAACCACAGATGTGTTTATTCCACAACCTATGGTTCCTGTAGAGATATTACAATATATGGTATGATGTGTTTACTCTACACTTCCTATCTCTTAACACTTATCTGATCTTCAATTGTTTACCGCTGACGCTGCTGTAATTTGAACATTCGATTAAGCAGGGCTTAGTAGACAGAAGTGAGCAGATAGCTTCGTGCTGTGGTTTGTTTTAAGCTCACAGATACTCATACACATCTGACCTCTTCAGTGTTCATTCACAATTGTGTGTTTAACATAAATTTAGCGATTATTTTCTCCAAGATGGCCCTTAAATATTGATGCACAGCGCGGTTTCGAAGTCAGTTGATATTGTTCTTAAATATAGAGAGCAAGCTTCCACGTTCGCTAATATTATATTCGGTACGAAGGCTTGCTTGAGTTACATAGTGGATGGGGGTCCCTTCCTGTTTAGGATGTAGAAATGGCAACTTCCAAGACTATCTGTATCTGTTATGTACGAGGCAGAATGAGAAATTGACACGTCCGTGATTAGTACGATAATACGCTTTATTGTATAATGACAGTTCTGTTTAAGGCTACATATGTTTATGTATACATCTGGTGAATGTAGTAAATAATGAGGCAAGGGGCACAACATACCGCCTTGATAAAAACAAAACGAAATAATCACCGATTGTTCTGTTTTGAGTTCTGTTTTTTTTTTTTTTTTTTTTTTTTTTTTTTTTTTTTTTTTTGGTTAGGTTGGTTTTTTTTTGTTAGGTTGGTTTGTCTGTTGTTGACAAAAAAGTTACGTAGCTAAGAGTACATCTATCTCGGTGTGTGTTGGCGATTTTTACAATTTTAGAAATGAATTTAAATTTGCAACAAAGAACTTGTATTAAAGTTTACGTAAAAAACGGATTTAATGGTGCGCGAACGTTGGAAATGTTGGAAAAGTGTTTCGGCAACGATTCTTTAAAGACAACCCTAGTATACCAGTGGCACGAGCGCTTCAATCGAAGATGATGAACGCAGTGGCAGACCATCGACATCGAATACATCAGGCAAGTGAATTGCGTTTACCAAATCAGCCGAGACCAAAAAAAGCACGTCGTTTTCAGTCACAAAAGAAGGCAATGCTCACAGTTTTCATGAATTACAACGGTGTAGTGCATCATGAATTTTTGCCAGAGTATTATTTGGATGTTATAAGACGTTCTCGCTGAAAGAGACCAGAATTGTGGGCAGAAAACTCGCGAATTTTACACCTTGATAACGCACCGTCGCACAGTGCCATCATTATTCGTAATTTTTTGATGAAAAATGCAACAAATACCATCCAACAGCCACCGAACTCACCTGATTTGGCTCCCTGTGACTTCTTTCTGTTTAATCGAGTTAAAAAAAAAAACCATTACGTGGAACGCGTTTCAGCAGCCGAGAAGAAGTAATGGAAAAATCGCAGGAAGCACTGATGGACATAGCGAAAACCGAATATAAAAAATGTTTCGAGGATTGGATCAAGCGCGGATTACGGCGTATTAGTTTTCCATTGTCGGATTGAATGATGTAAGAGCGAGCATCGTTGTTCTTCATATTAACCTCTCCGGATACGAAATTGCAAGCTCCTTGCCATTGATCGTGACGTAGCGTCTTCCATTGACTCTTAGCTTCAAGATATTTTGATTGACCTTTTCTACGACCCTGGGTTTTAATCGAGATTGTAGTAGCGGATGTGTGGATCTTGTTAAACGACTCATCAATCTCTGATTACTAACAGTTAATAGTTTTTTTTTTTTTTGACATCATGTTTGATGAACAAATTCCCATGTTTTTGAGAAGTCCTTGAAGTCTTTAGACGAAAATTAGAGCCCGCTGTCGCTTTCAAGTGTAACAGGTTTCCAAAGGTTCGGAACCAATACTTCAGATGACCTATGATTTCGTTGGAGGTGGTTCGTTCTAGTCGGCAAAGTTCGAAGAAACCTGAGTAGCTATCGAGGATTAGCAGGTAATTTTTACCTTGGGACGTGAATATGTCTTCGGCTACAATCTGCCATGAAATTTTTGGAATTGTTTTTACCATGGGCTGCTCCTTTGGTATGTATAGGGTGATTCATCGTGAGGTTTGATTTATAATGTAAAATAAAACACATAGATTTGAAAGTGAGCTTACAATTTTTATTGTCGGTTAAAATAACAATTCATGGCATTTACTTTTTGAAAATGATATCATGTAAATGTTGGCTACGATTACGTCTATTCGGAAGGTCCAATTTTGGGCGACTCGTTCGAACATAGTGACTGGTATCTCAGCGATAAGACGAGTAATGTTGGCTTTTAAAGCGTCAATCGTAGCTGGTTTATTCCTGAAGACCTGAGACTTTACATATCCCCATAGAAAATAGTTCAAAGGTGTGGTATCGCACGATCTAGGCGGCTAATTTACCATAGCAAAACGTGAAATTAAGTGCTCACCAAAATAATTTTTCAACAAGTCCATTGCTTCTCCGTCTTGTTGAAACCAGAGCTCACCAAGACCATGTGCTTGAATTTTAGGAAGCACATAGTCCGTTAATATACCGCGATAACGACTACCACTGACGGTTCCATTCTGACTTGCCTCATTTTTGAAGAAATATAGACCAATGATTCCACCAGCCCATAAACCACACCATAACGTTGTTTTTAATGGATGTAATGGTAGCTCTTGGTACTCTTCAGATTGCTCATCAGCCCAAATACGGCAATTTTGTTTTTTAACGTATCCATTGAGCCAGAAATGGGCTTCATCACTAAACAAAATTTCACAATAAAACACCGGATTTTCATTGAGTTTTTCCAGAAGCCATTCACTGAAAATATGACGCAAATTTAAGTCGCCTGGCTTCAATTCTTGCACAAGTTAAATTTTTTACGCTTTTAGGCCGAGATTTTCACGTAAAATACCCCAAGTTGTCGAATACGCCAAGCCAAGATGCTGAGAACGACGACAAGTCGAGTCTTCGCGTACACAGCTGCTATAATCTCTTCACTACGTGCTGGATGTAGTCTAACCGGTCGACTATCATTCATTAATGTAAACTGGGACTCAAATTTGCTAATGGTATTGGCAATAGTGGTTTCAGTAAGTCGATTGTGCGCACTGTAAGTTCCTCGAATCGCGAGAAAAACATTTCTCACAGAACGCTGATTTTCGTAATACAGCTGAACAATTTGGAGACGCTCTTGTGGTGTGAGTCTTTCCATGATGACTTGCCAAACGATACTGGAGAAAAGTGACAAAGCAGTTTTATAGGAGTCGTGAGTTATCTGTCAAAAAAAGCCCATTGAAAATCTAACCTCACGATGAATCACCCTATAGTTTGTTATGTCGTGCAACATTCCAAGCCAAAACAAAGTGCGATTCATGTGCGATTTAGTGATTTTTGAATTCCTTGGTGACCATTATGAACGTTTTCTAGCATTCGTTTCTTTAAGCTGGAAGGAACCACAATGTTGTTCGGATTTTGTTAATATTTCGCCATCAATACCCATCTCGTCTCTAAAAGTCCAATATGACTTACCTCTGGCCGTAACTTGAAGGACGTCCTGTGGCCATGCGTCTCGTACATATTTGACGACATCTTACAGCTCCGTATCATGTTTTGTTTCCTTCTGTAGAAGATTGCGAGAATTTATTTAAAGTTTCTCTTCTCGTGGTTCGGTTGCAATGCAATTGGTTGCAATCGCGGCTTAGGGCATCAGCCACTAAAATCTCTTTGCCTTTTCTGTAGGTTATATTCGACGAATATTGCATTACTTCGAAGATGATGCTTTGTAATCTGCACGGTTTTTTTTAAAATCTCCTTCTAAGGCTTGTGGTCTGTTTCCATCGAGAGCCGTTTTCCATAAACATATTGATGGAATTTTTTGCATGCAAAAAGTATGACTAGGGTTTTTTTTCAATCTGTGGATGGTTCTGCGGACGTAAGCGCTTTCGACGCGTACGTCTTTACCTCTACGCGTACCTCTACACCGCTGTGTGAGCACCGCCCCTAGGCTATGCCTACTAGCATCCACTTGAAGTTTGACGTCGAGGTTAACATCATAGTAACGCAATACGGGTGTGCTTGAATTGATTCCTTTCAATTTTTCGAATGTCTCTCGATGATCCTGTGTCCACTGCCATGCAACATCCTTTTTAATTAGCTGGCGTAGCGGCCGAGTTATTTCATATAAACCCACGATAAATTTACCTAGGTAAGTTATCATTCCCAAGAACCTCGACGAAACTCGACGACATTTGTTGGTTCTTCTTATAGCGTCGACTTTGTCCTGGTCTACACGAAAACCATCTGATCTTAAGAGATAATCTAGGAACTTTGCTGAGGTGACACAGAAAACGCATTCTTCTTTATTAAGCTTCAGCTTTGCACGTGAAGTCATTGAGATAAGCTCTCGCGTTAATGATTTCAATTCTTTTATTGATGCAGCGTATATCAACACGTCATCAATGGAGACTTTCACGCTTTTTTTTTTCTAAGATTTCTGGGGCAGAAGCGAGTCCAAATGGTAGGCGAGTATACTAATACCTGCCCCATGACGTAGCCATCGTAAGTAAGCTTTGCGAGCGCTTTGACACTGTTACCTGCCAAAATCCCTTTTTGCAATCCAACAACGTAAAATACTTGCAATTGCGTATCCTATTTGCTATTTCTTCTAACCTCCTTAGAGGATGATATCTCCTAACTACGTTTTTATTTATGTCGGAAAGGTCAATACACTCTCTTAGTTTACCATTCCTTCGTGCTACTACCATGGATGATACCGCTTCTGTAGCTTCTTTGGTTTTAACTAAGATCTCTAATTCAACCATCTTATCAATTTCTTTCTTGACGCAATCCCGCAATGCATGAGGAATTTTCCTTGCAGGCTAAATTCGTTCTCTACCAAATCTATATCGTAGACGTAGTTTCGAACGCACGATGGCCGAGTAGTTGAAAACTGGGTCCAACGAATCGACCGATGCAAACGTGCCCGCGTTGGCCATATGAACGAAGTCGAGTTCCGTTCATAAATGTTTTGATTGTACTTCAAGCCAATAATAAAGTTTTTGAAATATCTCAAATGGTTTGCCTTTTATTTAAAAAAAAATTGTCAAGTCGTTATTAGAAAACTCTATATTTACGGCACTTGCGCTCTTTTTTTCTAAAGTCGACAGAAGCTCGCAAAATGCCCTTTTCTATTACATTGCCTACAAGTTGCAACGAGAGCAATTTTTTTTACCAAAATACTTTTTCTTTTTGTAGGGTGATTCATCGTGAGGTTTGATTTTCAATAGGCTTTTTTGACAGATCACGCATGACTCCTATCAAACTGCTTTGTCATTTTTGTTCAGTATCGTTTGGCCAGTCATTATAGAAAGACTCACACAACAACAGCGTCTCCAATTTGTTCAGCTGTGTTACGAAAATCAGCGTTCTGTGAGAAATATTTTTCGTGCGGAACTTACGGTGCGCATAATCGACGTACTGAAACTACTATTGCGAATACCATTCACAAATTTGAGTCCCAGTTTACATTAGTGGATGATACTCGACCGGTAAGACCAAATCCAGCACGTAGTCAGGAGACAATAGCAGCAGTAGCTGAGAGTGTACGCGAAGACCTTGACGAATCGATTCGTCGTCATTTTTAGCAGCTTGGCTTGGTGTATTCGACAACTTGGCTTATTTTACGTGAGGATCTCAGCCTAAAAGCGTACAAAATTCAACTTGTGCAAGAATTGAAGCCAGGCGACTTGAATTTGCGTCATATTTTCAGTGAATGGGCTCTGGAAAAACTCAATGAAAATCCGGTGTTTTATCGTGAAATTTTGTTCAGTGATGAAACCCATTTCTGGCTCAATGGATGCGTTAATAAACAAAATTGCCATATTTGGGCTGATGAGCAACCAGAAGAGTACTGAAAGCTACCATTACATCCATTAAAAACAACGGTATGGTGTTGTTTATGGACTGGTGGAATCATTGGTCCATATTTCTTCAAAAATGAGGCAAATCAGAGTGTTACCGTCAATGGTAACCGTTATCGCGCCATGTTAAAGGACTATGTGCTCCCTGAAATTCAAGCACATGGTCTCGGTGATCTCTGGTTTCAACAAAACGGCGCTACGAGCCATATATGAGTTTCATTCATTAGTTTCACGTTTTGCTACGGTAAATTGGTCTCCTAGATCGTGCGATATCACACCTTTGGACCATTTTCTCTGGGGATATGTAAAGTCTCAAGTCTTCGGGAATAAGCCAGCTACGATTGACGCTTTGGAAGCCAATATTACTCGTGTTATCCGCGAGATACCAGTTGCTATGCTCGAACGAGTTGCTCAAAATTTGGACTTCCGAATGAACCACCTTAGACGTAGTCGTGGCCAACATTTACAGTATATCATTTTCAAAAAGAAAATGCCATGAATTGTTTTTTTAACCGATAATAAAAATGTTGAGTTCACTTTCAAACTCATGTGTTTTATTTTACATTAGAAATCAAACCTTACGATGAATCACCCTATATATACAATAAAAAGTATACATGAATCAAAACTTCTTATTTCGTTCAGCTCATACTCAGCAACATACTCATTTTGTGCCACATATACCTTTAACTTTGTTTTTGTGTGTCGAGGAGGGTGTTAACGTTACAGATTTTCGTCGTTATTAGCCAAAGACGTTTAACAAATTGCTTGTCTGTAGGCAAAGTGCTTCACTGCGTCGCAGAGTAAATCTTTTTACGGTGCGAGTCGCTGTGTCGTAATCAACCGACAGAACTTAAAACAATTTTTGAGTGTTCCGCGCTTATTAAGAAACTCCCATTCTTAAGAAACAAGTGCTCCTTGGAGTCCCATAAAGGAAATTGGTCCGATCTTTCCTCTTTGTCCCTCATTGACTTCTGTTCAAATGGAGCGGAAAAGCTCGCATAGAGTTAATATGGGTGTTTTTTTAAGCATTTGGGTTTTAATTGTCTAAAAAAAAGTGTAGGAAAATTACAAGAGTGTATAAAATTTTTATTTGAGTTGATAAGCCAGTTCTTGGCATTTACTTTTTAAAGATTATTTCATGTAAATATTGACCACGACTACGTTTTAAGTGGTCCATACGGAGAGTCTGATTTTGAATAATTTTTTCGAGCGTATTGGCTAGTATCTCGCTTATAACACGTGTAATGTTGGTTGTTGTTGACGCTGGTCCATCGGTATAGACGAGTGATTTGACGTATCCCTATAAAAAATAGTGTAAAAGAGTCAAATTGCGCGGTCTAGCTGGCCAATTCACCGGTCCATAACGAGAGATAAATTGTGCACGGAACTCATTTCTCAATTGGTTCATCGATTCGCGTGTTTTAGGGCTGTGCTGTGCATGCATGCTGTGTACCACATGTTGACCAGGCTCAGCTTGTGCATTTTGGGAGAAGAAAAAAAAATCGAAATCATTCAACCATTCAACCCATTCAACCAGAAATGAGCTTCGCTGCAGAAGGCAATTTTTCTATAAAAAAGCGGATCTTCCTCCAGCTTTCTAAGGCCCAATCACGGGCCAAACACTGGTAGATACAGCAGCAATATTTTCCTCTGTGCACATACGGGTAAGTGACTTGATATCCAATACCAAATCGAGCATGTTTGCCTTTAAAACATGTCACGAATCACGCGTGAGCTGTCAATAGTAGAACACTGAAAAACCAAACAGCAATCAAATCACCCTTTAGTAGTGGATACCTAAGTTGACGTCAATTCCTTTGTTTCTATTTGAATTCTGGAATTGTGACTTTATGAAAACAATCTTTGCTTGCACGGTTATAGGTTACGTGGGCTGTTTGATGAATACCCGGATTAGAAATGACAACGCAGCGTTTTTTAGGTTTTGACAATTTATTTCAAAACATACATAACATACATAATTCCCTTTCAGCTCGATACACTTTTCTCAGCATTGCTGCAACTATTTAACCCCTCCATATAGTACGACTTTTGTTGGCCTGCAAAATACTTCTCCGGGGCGGAGATGTCGTTCGACTCGTACTTCTTTCCAGCGAGCGATCTTTTAAGGTTTAGGAACAAAAAGAAGTCGCAGGGAGAAAAATTCGGAGAATACGGACGATGGGGGAGCAATTCGTAGTGCAATTTGGCTGCGGCGACTGCGGAGGTGTGAGCCGGTATGTAATCGTGGTGGAAGAGCACTTTTTTCTTCGCCAAATGTGGTCGTTGGGCGTTGAAACGGCCTAAAAATCGACGCAGTATGCTCTTGTATTCAGTATGCTCTTGTATTCAGTATTCAACGTGAATCACATTTCGCGCGTCCCAAAAAAAGTGGCCAATTCGTTTCTGACCAAAGGCACGACCTTCGCCATCTTTTGTGCATGTTCACTGGATAAGACCGATTGTTTCGATTGTACTTTGGTCTCTGGTGTATACCAATGAATTAATGTCTCATCGACGATTACGAAACGACGCAGAAACTTCTCGGGATTTCGATTAAACAGGGCCAAGCACGTTCTCTGGTGTGAGCAAACGCTGAACCAAAATCTCTTGCAGCCTCTCTTAGCCTCTCTCAGCCAACTTGCGAATTTTCACTTGGCGGTCATCAAATACGAGATCATGGACTTTGTCCACAGTTTTCTCTGTTGTAACCGCTTTTGCGAACCAATGATAAATGATTGAACAAGAAGGTGAATGGGTCCCATAGACACTATCGGAAATGGGCTTGATGTCCTCACAAGTTTTGCCACTGAAAAACAAACAAAACACGATGTTTCGAAACGGATGTCAAAACAAAACTAAGCGTCGGATTGTCATCAAATTTTGACAGGCAGGCTAAAATAATAAAAAAATAAAAATAAAAAAATACTAAATGATGATAGGTTCATTTAGACTAAATAGCGCCACCTATCTTCCAATCCGGGTTCCAATCCCTCGTATAAGTAAGCAATGCTACTCTTCTACAATAGGTGCTCCTTCTGAGAAAACTGGATCTACGATTTCCATAAAGCGGTCACAGAAATAAATCTACAGGAATGGGTTTTTCCACCCTCCCGGACTTTAAACCATGGACCGTGATTGACAAGATAGGAACACACACTCAATTTTCATCGGAATATTCCGTCAACTATGTAGACGAGCGGTGCGATGTGTGACTGAACCATGAGTCTTACTTTTCCCACAGTTAAATTTCATAAACTATGCTAACGAAATGTTTCAGATTAATTAATCTATGCAACCGTCTCTGAACTCTCAAACAACGACTGTGTCTACGTGCACTTCTACTCGTTCGTCATGACTTTCTATATGCATTTAATTATACACTCCAAATACTCTTTGTCCACTAAAACCGACTGCACTATCCGGTATGAGCCCTCTCCCTTTTTAAATATGTTTACGTCTTTTGTTTACAAAATCTCCACGCTGTTCATCATCATTCCTTAGCTTCTTTCATCTATCTCTGAGCACTAGTTTGTTTGGTCTTTTCCTTTATTTTGATGAAAATTTCCAAATACCTTTACCCAAACAAAATTGTGATATTTTATCATTCCCTTTGTGTCAGTTCTACAAATACTCTTAAAATTCACACATACAAACTCACGTAAAGAATGAAGAAAAATCCAAAAGCAGATAAATAATTAAACAAGCAAATGGAATTGAAAATTCACTTTCCGTTCGTAAGCAGTCGCAATAGCAGCAATAGCAGCAACAGCAATAGTATTCTGCAGCCCCCTCACAACAATAATTATTTTCGAACCCACAAGCCACAATAACACAGTTTCGTTGTTGGTGTTCGTCTATAACGCTGCACCCCGCAGTTGTATCTAGTACGTTGACCGGAACGATCGTGGAAGATATATCAACAAAACGGAATCAAAAAACATCTGATCCAAGCTAAAAAATATATTTATAAACAAAAAGACAAAAATCAGAAAAACAAAAAGAAAAAAACGCCCAAGTTGATTGTCCAGTCTTATGGACGAAAAGCGCGTGGAATCCGATTGTATTCGACCTTGTTTTGTGCTTCGCTTCCGTTGACAGCTATCAGTTTGTAGGTTACCTAAAGAAATCACCAACCACTTAACCATACAGACTTACACGTAAAGTACGAATATGTGAAGCTTGAAATGAGAGACTAATTTGCAAAAGTACTCTTCTATCTATGGGTGTTTAGAGAGTATCTATAATTGTTAGTTGAACATTTTTTTTAATAAAATATATCTGCAAGTATATGGTCATCGTCTCAGATCAGTTTTGGATACTTATTGATGACGTATTGACTGACAAATAACAATCACCCAAAACATCATCATTTATCATACTCATAATTGACTCTGTAGCGTATTTTTACTACAATATTGTATCTACAATCTACAAATACAATATTGTCTAGTATCTACTCGTATAAGGCACTTGTTTATTGGGAAGTTTCCGTCATATAGGCAAAAAAGAGTGTGAAGATCAAAGGTGATCCGTGTATGAAGAGAAAGATTGGCGGTTATCTCTGACTTATCTACAATCAGACACATAACGCAATTCATTTTACTCGCCGATGAATGGTAGTAATCACTACGGCTAATCAGTTTTTCTTTAGTAGCTGACTCGACCAACGACATGACGGTTGATTGTTCACTTGGTAGCAGATACTTATAAATCTCTTATTCTCTCTTTCTCTTAAGCTCTCGTAAGCAACAAAGTCGCACTAGCTCTCTGTTAGCCTTTATCTCAATCGCAGTCGCGTGTAAATTTTCTTTCTACGAATTCGCGGTGTATGTACGGATATTCGCCAACGTTCATATGAACAAACTGCTCATTTCAGTTCATCGGAAAGAGTTGTCGAAGTCGGAACGAAATTTTTATTTTGTATTTTTGTGCGGACACCCTTACGATTTTTATACGTTTTGATTGACTCGCGACAGTCGGTACGTTTTATGGCCAATCAACGCGATTTATTTGTGTACTTCACGTAAGAAATACGAATACGTGTGCTTTGTGTTACCTTATTTCCTTTTATCGTTAAATAAAAAATTGCTCACTTTTTCTATCAAACGATTTTTATCCTTATCAGTGGAAAGATTAAAAGACCACAAACTTTGAAAAGATAAACATTCTGAAGTGGAATGCCTGAAATCTCTCAAGATATTTTCGAGTTAGAGAATCCTATAACTCTAGTTACAACGATGCATTCACGATCAGATACGAGTACGTCATCGGGAAGAAATTCGCTTAGAATTAATACAAGTACACCATGTACAACGCCGACGATCTATGAACATCACATGCTCGGAATGAATGGAAATGGATTTGAAAGATCACGATCATGTACGATCGGCGAACAAGATATGGATTCGTCGTTTATTAATGGATTACAGCCTGATATCTATCAAGGACATAAGAGAGAACTCGGGCACAGGTGAGTAGCTGGTTATATGGATAATCACTTTCTTGTGGATCAGTGTTTTTTTTTTTTTTTTTTTATGACAAGTTGATAATTATTTTTAAAATCTTAGTCTTACAAAAGATATCTTTTAAGAAATGTAATGAGGGGTTGAAAAGTTTGGAAGTTTGATGGAATGCATTGTTACTTACCTTTGAAGATTGTTGCTGATTGACATGGTCTAACTTGAATTCTCATAGCAAAGACCCCACTTAATGGAACATCATTGCTTACGCATAAGCATTATTCCTAACAAAAAAATGTTGTCCACTTAGCAAAGTTGCATTGTTTCCTGTAAAATACTTAGCACTTTGGTATCCAAGTCATTTCTACCAAAAGCAAACTTTTCCATTCAGACAAACTACGAACTTTTGATGTCTAAATAAAATCTCTAAACGTTATTCTAACTGGTACTTCCTTACCAGGCCTACCAAATGAGTTTTGCTCATGAAATAAGTTAGTTCAAATTTAGAGCGACGATGAAAATGAATTTCAATTATACCTTCATTTCTACAAGACTTGCTTCCTTTATTAATTAGGAATGGCCGGACTTGTTGAGAGCTGTCTTAATCACTACATATTTTGTGCAAAGAAATTTGGTGTTCAACTCCATGTCGCGGAATTCTTAAAGACACCGGGAAACATTGTTTTGGTCTGCCACTAACCTAGACAGTCATTCTATCTGCAGTTATGCTCATAAGAAATTCAGCCCCCAATGGAAGCCCTAACCGGAGACGCAGGCAAACCTAACACAGTTTATCAGCGCTTTCAATTCCCGTGATTCGGGATCCAAACAAAGCCCACTACCAACAGTGAAGCCTTACTTTCTCGAACCAGCTTGAAAGTCATAAGGCGGCTTAATAATGGTCAAAGCGCAGCTTGACTGTCGCTATAAATGCAAATATTTTGCTCCTCAAACAATTCTTCACAATAAATTGTAGATTCGCTTGGTAGACCGACGCAAGTTCCTTCAGTTAAACACCTGCGTCGCATCCTAAATCGCTTTTGGAGCCATCGGTGAAGACCTCACTGCATTTCTTTGCTGGCTCAGATTCTGGCCGAAAACATTACTGGGAAAGTCGATTTTGGATTTCTTTTTTTCGCGACATTAATTCTGATGTCATTGTATCAAAACATCATTGCGTATTGTACCAAAGATAGCTTCTTTTTAAACTTTTCAAATAACTTTGAGAGTGAAGCTCATGATATAAATATCAAGAGAAGAGAGTCTAGAGCAGAATCAAGCTTGTTAGAAAGCACACCTATGCAGCCATTCTTTGAAGCCTGTTAAAAACAGAAATGAAGTACCCAGTCTACTCTTAAATACTAATAAAGGGTTTTCCAATAGGGACTTGACAACTTTGAATTTAATTTGTGAACGCACTCTTTCACTAATCATCAAACTGTCACTGTCAATTTATTCAGTAAACTCAATATTTTCATCATGGTACACTAACGACCAACGTCTGCAAATTATAAAAATTTTCTACAGATATTCGGAGTCGGTGACTGCAACTTTAAGAGCGTCAACTCCAATTTTCGGTCGTAATTCTCGCCCTAGCAGACAGGCAATAACAAGTTTAGTGCAAAAATTTGAGTCTACATATTCGTTGTGTGATGTTGCCGTGTCAGTGAGACTTCCGTAGTAAACGATCCAAATCAGTCAATTCCACGGCGTTCTCAAGAATTGCGCATCGCTCAGACCACATTATGGCGTATTTTGCGTAAGGATCTTGGTTTACACCCATACAAGATCAAGCTGACTCAAGAATTGAAGCCGATAGACCATTTGAAGCGACGTACGTTCTCCGATTGGGTTATGGAGAATATGCACCAAGATGATGAATTTCATCGCAAAATCATCTTCAGTGACGAAGCTCATTTTTGGGGTTCGTCAATAAGCAAAATATGCGTTATTGGTCGGGTAAAAACCCAAATGTGCTTCATGAATCACCACTTCATCCACAAAAAATAACTGTTTGGTGCGGTTTGTATGCCGGCGGCGTTATTGGGCCATATTTTTTCGTCGACGATAACGATCGTCACGTTACTGTGAATGGTCAGCGTTATCGCGCCATGATCAACGATTATTTTTGCCCCGAATTGGAAGATATGGACTTAGACGACATGTGGTTTCAACAGGATGGTGCCACAAGCCACACAGCACACGCTACAATTGATTTATTGAAGAGTAAGTATGGTGAGCGTGTTATCTCAAGACACGGCCAGTCGATTGGCCGCCTCGTTCGTGCAATTTAACGCCGCTTGACTATTTTCTATGGGGCTACGTTAAGTCGTTGGTTTATGCCAACACGCTGACGACGTTGGAAGAGCTCAGAGCCGAGGTGTTGAAAATTGGGTCCAACGAATCGACCGCTACAAACGTGCCCGCGGTGGCCATATGAACGAAGTGGAGTTCAATTCATAAATAATTTGATTGTACTTCAAGCCAATAATAAAGTTTTTGAAATATCTCAAATGGTTTGCCTTTTATTTAAAAAAAAGTTGTCAAGTCGTTATTGGTACTTTTTATTTGTCAAATCCATAGCCACATGTTATGGAAAACTTTGTTTGAAATGGCCGCCATTTGCTTTAAGCTACGACCTGAGATGTGCTGGATAATCATCAATCGTATCACGCACCACATTCATCAATAAGTTGTCGCGCGGACAAGGGCTCGCTTCAAGGACTCAATATTTCGGTGATGAGTAGAGCAGGCCATTCCCTCTAAAACGGACTATAACTTGTAATCCAAAGGGTTGAGCTTCGGACTAAGAAGCTGGCCAATCATCCCGTAATATGTAGTCGGGTACAGTTTTTTTTTTTTAACTACTCTTGAGTGGTCTTAGCCTTGTGAGCTATAGCAGAATCTTGTTCAGATGTCCAGTGCTTATTTGCGAACGTTGTTCGACTTAACGGCTTAACGACGTCTTCCAAAACAGTGGTTTGGTAAACTTTAAGCCGAAGTCTTGACTCCTTTTTCACAAAAATTGGGGTTTATTATGCCATCGTAATTCACTCCCCACCATACCATTACATTTGTGGTATGGTGGCCTCTTTCAAGCCTTGGAATATGTTCTGAAGCTTCTTTTGATGTCCGAGCACACACTCGATTATTTTGTTTATTAAAAGTTTCTTCGACGGCACAAATCTTCTCGTCAGTGAACAGAATTTATCTGTGAGCATTTTCAGCGTACCGCCTTAAAAGAACTTTTAATTTTTGCTTACGTTTTTGCTTCAATGCGACAATATTTGTGGCTAGACTAGGTATATAGGTATATCGTGACAGTTCGTTCCAGCAGTCAACCGACGCATAGAAAATGATTGGCCTTTTCAAAAACGTGTAGATCCGGCGACATGACCCATGACTTACCGATAGCTCCTTTGCACTGCAAGAAGGCCGTCTGCTGTTATTAGCCCTGCGAACTAGCATGCTTTGTCCAGAGAAGTTTGTTATCCAGGATGACATCCAAATATGGTACGGTTCAATACAGTCATCTCCCTTCATTCTTGTCGAGCTCCTCCATAAATCGTGTGCAGTTGGTTTTAGGCGGATTCTTCCTCTTCAACAAGGTAGAGAAGTCGCATCCGATTCTGAATTCGATGTATCTATGGTCTGACATGGAGATCTTCGATAGTACTTTCCAAGCAGTAATCTTACCATATACATAGCTGTTGGATAAAGTTAAGTCGATAACTTGCTGTCCTATTATCGGAGCAAAAGTTTGCTAAGAGCCAACATTGTCGACAGCCAGGTCAGACGATAATATAAAATCCAGGAGATGATTACCTTACAAAAAGTGTTTTAAGCACTAGCATCGCAACATATGATAAGTCCCACTGTCAGTCCTTTCTGGAATCATAGTATTCAATGAATTCTCCGCTGGTGGCGGCAGTAACGAATCATAGAGAAAAGAAGCAGACGCAACGATAAATTTGTGCCATTCTCAGTTCGATTCGTAGCTTATGTCTGCAGCAACTAAATCTTGGTTACAAAATTAAACAAGTTTGGTTGGTGGGAGTGAAGCACAAAAAGACAAGCTCTCGGTCTTTCCGATCGCTCGTCATAAAATGGTGTGAAACCCCTTAAGCGTCAAAAACCACAGATGGGTGTATTCCACGACCATGGTTCCTGTATGAATATTATATGGAGTTTTGTATTCAACACGGAAAGCCTGCGACATAGGGATGCAGTATCAGGCTTGGAATGTTGAAGGTTGATTTGAGTACACAGACCAGATGGGTGCTGGGATGGTCGTCTCATATCCACACTCATTTGGAAACAAAGTGGAAGTTAACCTTTCCAATGTGCAGATAGGGACATGAGTCATACCTGGACTAAATGGTCTCGACAGAAGCTTTATCTTGGCGGCCAATAGGTGTCTTCAAAACCGGAAATTATGCGGGCAACAAACTTTGTGCAAACACAATTGACACGTAGCACCATCCTGTCAAAAGCAGAGGTTTCCGGTCACAAAAAAATTTCTTATCATGTCTTGGCAATGCGCTCCATTGATCATAATGGCCTTTCCGGCCTCAGTGACGCCTCCGAACCATTAACCGCACTAAATAGTCACTCGTCTTGGTTTCATTTTTGGTGCCCCACATGCGACAATTTTGATTACGAACGCAGCCGCTAATGTAGAAATGGGCCTGATCCAATAACTTGATTTTCTTGCTTAACTCAGTGTCAGCATGCATGTTTTCCAGGGCCCAATCCGAGAACGCACGGCGTCGCTGGTTGTCTGCCGGCTTCAGTTATTGCGTTTATTGGAACTTATACTCGTGGAGAGCCAAATCTCGGTGCATTGTGACTATGGAGAGGTCAAGCTCCTGAGAACGGTAACGAATGGAAGCGTTTGGTCGTTATCAACACTTTCGGTGTCTTTACATCTTTCCATGTTCACATTTCCAACTGACTACATCACACCCAAAGTAAACTTCACGAAAGGCTTCCACGTCGGTTTCCCAACAAGGGCTCAGTAGAGCAGGGATGTAGTAGTGACGGGCATGGTCATATACACCGACGGATCTAAGATGAGCTGTGGTGTGGGGTCCGGTGTCTACACGGAATCACCGAAAATATCAATTTCAGTCCACTTACCTGATTTTGCCAGCGTTTTCCAGGCGGAACTACTGGCCATCCGAGAAGCATGCACGCAACTAGGGCGGGACACAACGCACAAACAAAGCATTGCCATCTTATAGATAGCTAAGCCGCTATCAAAGCCGTCGCCTCGGCTACCATATCCTACAAACTGGTGCAGGAGTGCCGAAACGAGTTTGCCTGCCTGAGCGAACGTTTCAAGGTCACACTTCTCTGAGTCCCAGGGCATAGTGACATAACAGGCAATGAGCATGCGGATGAGCTGGCCAGAAAGGGCTCAACACTACACGTCTCACTCTCAACGAGGTTCCAAATTCCGCTAGAATCGGTTAAAGGACAAATACATTCATATTTTCTGCAGAAAGCCTATCCCCATTGGTCGGGATTGATAAACTGCGTCATACAAGGAAGATATGACCTACCTACGATCAAAATAAAACGAAGAACCTTTTAAACAGAATCCGCATGGAAATCACCAGAATCACGGCAATAACCACGGGGCATTATCCAATTGAAGACCATGCGGCCAAACTTGGTATCCCATACAACCCTCACTGCCGCAGTTGCGGAAATACAAACGAGAAAGAAATTCTCTTGCACTTCCTCTGGAAATGTCCAGCTCTAGCAAGATCCAGACTGCGCGCACTAAACCAATCATTTTTTGACGACCTTAGCGACATCTCGGATAAAGGGATACAGGATCTTATCCGCTTTCTCAAAGTTACAGGTTGGTTATAGGCACCGACCGGACTACCTCCTTAACAACCATCACAAAATAGGTTACATGAGGCGTGGTAACAAAACGGCACATCCTAGTGTAAATTGGGTTCCATGGCATGAACCGCCACTTATACCTACCTACCTCTCACACCTTTCACTGATCCCGTCTCTTGGAATTTTTTGATTATGTTGAGCACACATGTCTCAGTATTGACATCTGTGTTACTATATGCCAATCCTGCGTGCATCAACTATAGAACAATAGACCCTTCACACCTCTTCTTGAAACACACTTTATAGTCGAAATCAGTTTAAGTTTTATTTATGTCACGACTTGTTTCTGCTGTTATGGAGCTGGAACCGAATTTTGAACTGCCGGACGTTAACAATTCTCTGTATGGTCCAGTACACCTCACGGTGATAGTTGTTTCTAAAGTTGGAACTATCTGTGGCTAGTTATATGAATCTATTGGAATATCATACACGTTGTTCTGCATCCTGTGGTTAACTTTTTTGAGCCAACTATTAAATCAGATCGAGTTTCTAAACCCGCCTTCCCGATTGATAAGATTGATACTGTGTCTTACAGCCTCCAGAGCTCGTTCATTGCTAACAGGCCGATGAGCTTTTGGTCTTGGCACACCAAATTCCGCACCCAGCTCCTCAAAACGAGTGAGAAGGTTTCTTATCAGGTTTGCACTAGGAGCTGAAGGGAGGAAAAACCGTCCGAAAAAGATCTTCGATTGGAAGAGCTACCCTGTATTGTTGTGAAGTCTTATGTATCTGAGACCAGATTAGGGAGCTTAAATCATTGTACAACATAAGGAAATTTGTTCAAGACTTGTGCTCTTTAAACGAGTTTAAGCAGATTCAAATAGAGTACCAGGGTCTATTTTTTATCCAAAGAAAAGTGATAACGTTCCTATGAAAAGAGCAAAAAACCAACCCGCAGATTTATAAATAGATTGAGATAGGGATGACTAATCCGGTGGTAAATAGATCTCTAATTGTTCCATTTAAAGCTCAACTTAATTGATTGTCGACACATGTGGTATGACAATAGAGGCAGAATGTAAAGTGATCCTCATTATTTCCTTAGTTTGCCAAGCAATGTAGTCGTATTAAGTACTGCACTCTCTTAAAAATTTAAGTAACCATGCGTCTATATGTCTATACTCCACACTCTTGTTATAATAATGAGTATCTTTCAACATATTTGGATGAAATTAGAGACATATGAATGGGCACACATCAAGCACGTTTTGAAATCTATAAGCCAGGCCAAAACATACTCGTAAAAATGTTGGACACAGTTATATACTTGCGAATATGAACAGTGCTGGGTGTTCCATTTGATTGATGGTATATACTCGCCTTAACGACTTCTCTTAATAAAGAGTAGGTAGCACTCGAAATCATTTCTTGAAGCACTACCTTATAAAAAAGAAGCAGTCAAAGTTTAAGTACTTTTTTGAAGGTTTTTTCATAACCAGGCCTTTGTATATTATGACTACTTTTGCAATTAACTTTGCTATTCTTGATGAGTGTGTTCCAAAAATGGTGCTAAGATACGTTAGCTTGCTAAAGTATGCGAATTTTTAATTTGTTTTCAAATATCTTAGGTATCTGAATAGGTATGTGCTGTGATAATTGTTTCTTAACTACTTCTTGAAGTTGGAGTACTGAATAAACATCATGTCAAGCCATGATGATCTGCAATAAAAATAATATAAAAATAAGCAGTAGCTGATATCTCTCTCCCTATTATAAAACTCAAACAAGGGGATGCCTCTATATCTAGGATAGAAATATTTGCATTAGAACGCAACGGCTTCCAAGGAATAACTAATGTATCGCAAGCTATACCGTCGGCACAGTGAACGGCAAGAGCCTTAAAGTAAAAACTGTGCTCTGGCATCGTAAAGTCGATTATTATGGACAAGAAGCCAAATGACGAAAAGTTAGAAACAGGGCCCGCTACTTGAACTTGGAACAGAAAGCGTATTTACAGCATTATTATGGAACCGAGTAAATCATCATTATATGGACAACTGAAATTTGAATCTGGAAGTCTAAATATCGACAAATTTTTCGCTTTTTCGACCGTATAAATGAAAGTTAAATACGCGGCGGTAATAGGAGGAGAATATGAAATGAAAGCTGGACTAAACCAAGGCAGTGTTTAAAGCCTTTTTTTTTTTATAATACCGCGCTCGCACCAAGGGAATATGAATACCCTTTTACTGGCTTTTCTCCAGGGCGCGGGCGGGTGGTGTAGTAGTTTGAAACTCAGGTGTGTTTGGTTTCGATATTTTTCCCAGAGGTGGTTGTCGAACTGGACGGGACGAGCCAGTGCATCCTCAACCAGTTTGTCTTAGTACGTGCTAGTTGTTAGTTCGTTACATTTAGCCCAGCCAGCAACCACTCCAACATCAGTGTTATGCCTTCATGTCAGAGTTGACGCCAACGGGATTTACATATAACTACATACAAATTCTATGAAAAGACTTTTTCAAAGAATTGCCTCGCACGAGATTCGAACCCGGGACCCTCTGCTTGAGGAGTCTATACATATACCACTACACCACGGCCACCCCTGTTGCTTTTTTGATGTCGTGGAAGTTTTTAAAATGAAAATTTTCATCGCTCGTTCAGTAGTAATTACGAACTCCGATGAAACGAAAAATCGACAGAAAGTGATTCCGCACTCCGAAGAAACGAATCCTTCGAAAATGACGCTAATATTATCCAACAAAAATGAAGTGTTCTTTGCTTCACGATATTGTATCACTATTTCACCAGTAGTGCTCCTACGTAACCAATAAATTCCACTTCAAACTCTCTTAACACCTATCTCTCAAAAATTCGATGAAACGAAAAATCGACAAGTAACAGGAGAACAAGACATGGGAAATGAACTACAGACTCGGAGTAGTGAACAAGAAGAGAGGGATTAACACGCGTTATGGTTCACTAATGCCACCGTGAGTGGGGCACGAGTTACGTGCATAGTAACAACATCAGCATCTTCATTATCATTGTAACCATCGTCAACTTACCTACCTAGACATTACTTGGTAACAACACCGAAAGCACTATCAACACGTAATGGAAAACTTCAGCTTAACAAAAAAAAATTTGACTTGGCTTAGCTTTTGTTTGCCAATGTCAAAAAGATAAGCAGCATGGAACAGCCCAGCAACAAAATTGCTCCAGCGACATCGATTGAAAAAGATTTTAAATTTAAAAAAAAAATTATCAGCCTACAGTCATCGATAAGAAAGTGTCAAAGTTGTAGACGAGTACCCTTTTCTGAAGAGAGCTTAGGCGCCAAAATTTGCGCCAAGATTATACTGGACCATCGATAACCAAGTAAAATATGATCGGCTCAAGATTTTTTCTTTTCGTTATGGTGTATGTACGATATATCATTACCGGAACAGAGACTTGTCAATTGGTCTTTGAGACCATGCAATTCGACACTTCCTGAATAGTTTCTTCGGAGTCTTAAGACATTGGTTTTGGAGGAATAGGTATCCATTTCGGGCCTCTGGGTATTCAAAAAAAAACAATCTTTTTTAACTCAATTATGGGCATCATAAAATGTTTAAATAAACAAATCGCATGCTTTTAAAGCAGTAGTTAATGGCAGTGACTCATAGATAAATTAGGGTCAAGCACAATAGGTAAAGGACAGTTGAAAGTGCTCTTATAATTCAATCTTCGGAGCAAATTTAAAGGCTTCCAATCTATTTCTGATTTACAGGAGGAAAGTCGCCTATCTTTAGCCAGCTGCATCCAGCTTCGCAAGCCAAATTGGCTGAAGTCTCCTTCCACTTGCGTGCACCACCTGATCTCATTCGTTGAATATTCACTCTTCAGGCTAAATCGATATAGCTGTTCACCCCGTACAGTCCCACGTTGTATCTCCTCTTCAACTCACCGTCTATGCAGACGGGAACGAAAATCACCCGAAAGCAGCCAAGTGCAACCTCGTCCATTTATAATGAATCCCAGATCTCTCCGCCTGGGATTATTAAAGTCCTGTATAGGGTCATCTGTGTTGTTCGAAAGATGGATTTGCTAGTCAATTGCCTTCTTAGCCCAAAGAAGCAGCGATTGGAAAGAGTTATTCTTCGTCTGAGCTCAGCGCTCGTGTTCGTTATCTGAATTGATAGCGGAAAGGTAGACCAAGTCCTTAACTACCTCAAAGTTTTATCTGTTAAGGGTGACGTTTTGTTGACAGCATATACTTAGTCTTGCCCTCATTGACCGTTAAACCCATCTTCGCTGTTTTCGCCCCAATACTCGTTTAAGCGCCGATCACATTACGCTGAGTTCTTCCGATTATATCAATATTATCGGAGTAGGCAACTAGGCGAGATAGGCGAGAGTTTTACACTATTCTTTCAAGAATAATCTTTAAAAAACCGTATGATAGAGCATCGCCTTGTTTGATGTCTTCGACATCAAATATCTCGCTGAGTTCTTTACCGAACGTGGCGGAGCAGCGTGCATCTCTATCCTCATCCTTAACATTGCTCTGTATAGCTAATCTCTAAAGATGCTGTCATTCATAGTATGTATCGATTTGGAACTCATGGATTTCTTCCAAGATCTTATGTAATGTGAATATTTGCACCGCTTTGTATGCATCATGCTTAGCTGCATGTTCTTGCCGGCACTCGTTGTCAAACCAGGTTTTTCGTTGCGGTGGTCGAATGAAACCCAGTACACCAGAGGCAGAATATCTGATGGCTTTTTAACAATGTTGCCACTGGTCTTCAATACTTGATGCTGGCGGCATAGGATCTCTTACGATATTAAGGGATACTCAACGGAAAAGGATTTAACGAACTCTTGAGATTTTAGCCATCTAACGTCAAACTTCCTCACATTATCAGCTTGCCTTTGCGATGTTCGGGATATCCGTAACCGTACCTTGGCTACAAAACGGTAATGGTCCGAGTCGACGTTGGCCCTCGGGACGTTCAGAAATCCATAGTATTTAAGGAGGGCCTTGCGTCAATCGCAATGTGGTCAACCTGGTTGACTGTTAATTGATCAGGAGTTCTCTAAGTCTCCTTGTGAATATCAAGATGTAGGAACAGCGTACATGATACCCTTTCTCCCTATATCACTGATCGTAAGTCTTATCCAAGAGCTTGTAGAAGCTATCTTTAGTGTCATTGGAACGTGTAAATTTAGTCTTAATACGGATTTTTACTAGGCGCTGCTTTTTTCATCGATTTTAATCGCCGTAATAGTAGTCGCAGTTTTTCATCCTCTTTTTTTCCGGTCCATCCAATCGCATTTCTTGGATGGCGGTAATATCTGCTTGTAACAGTCCAGGACCTCCGGTAGTTTTCCAATTGCACGTAACTTATTAAGGAAGCTAACATTCAACATACCAATCCGAACTTCTTTTTCCTTGTTTCGTTTACATGGATTGTCAACAGTAGATCTGTCCGTATCGAAGTTACATGTGACACCAGATCAATGTCTGGAAGGGTCTTCCGCTTTGGTAGGCATGCTACATCTTACATAGAGGGTGCATTCACAAAACAATTTAGCACACATGAAGCTCGGTCCTTCTCCTTATACTCTTCAACACGAAAGAAATAACACTTATAGGCTTGCACTTTTGGGTAACGTATTCCGGACGGCTTGAAACCATTAGAGGAAGCATGTTTGATAAGCTCATCCTTCACCAGAACTGATGAAGGATAACAGCTATGACATGTGGTGTTATTTATCTCAATTGCAGCTTTGTTTGGGTTACTTGGAACATTACTTTAATATGGGTATGTCAGATTGGGAGTACCGCCGAAGGGTTTGGTTTCTATGTACCTTTCTTTGGTTTCATCAGCTTTTTAGTTACTCTCAGTCCTCCTTCGATTTGATGCCTACCAGAATCTGACCTTCTTGGTTAAAATTGTCTGCTACACATTTAAAGCTCGTACCTTACATTGGGAACTAAACACATTCAATGCTTCTTGTATAGATGTATCGAGCTTGATATTGACTCTCAACTTAACCTGAGAAACATTTGAACCCATACCCTGTGCCATTGAGATTTGAACTACCAATATGACTTAGTTTCCCCGCCATTTTCTAATCGAATATCTGGACCAGAAACTAACCAGCGTTCTTACACATTTTTGTATTATCATATGAAAGAAAACAATTATGGCACCCAGTCAAATAAACAATTTATTTGGACTATCAGTCGACATCAGTCTTATGTAGATAGACGCACCATCAATAAAAATAAATCAATAAACCTCCGAATATTCCCTCTCCAGAATTCATTTCGCCGTCTTATCTAAGAGATTAGAACTCAACCAAAAGCCAATTTGAGTTCGCATGTTTCAGTATCTGTTGTGAATATAAATAAACTAATTGAGTTCTTTTCGCCAGTACTTAAGTGATTAATAAATTATCTATTCCGGCGAATCGCAACAAAGCCAGACCAGGACAATTTCGACATCGATTTCACGTACTATTTAATTTCGCGCATATGATTGCCAACACTACACTTAAGCAAATACACTTATAGAGCGAAGTGTAGTAGCCGGTTCCAGTCATAAGATACAAATCAAATTCACGCTCAGTTTGGAGTGGAATTTTCCACGCATTAATTAGATGCAGTGACTAAATTTACACCTGTACCACAACACGCCTTCGGTCTTCGCTCATGTGCGCCTAATTAGAACAAGTCTGGCCCGTTTCGACTGCTAGTCGGTTAACTAGAAATAGGTTCTCATTACAGAACGCTTGATTGACATCCATTCAATTATAAAGAAAGTCGCTCAGCTAGTATCTGTATACGAGAAGAAGTAAGTACGAGTTCTTTTGATCGAGGTGTCAGATTTGCTCAAACTGCCTGACTAAAGCATAACAACTTCAATGCCAAGGTGATTTTAAAGTAAACATTAAGATCTACCATTCCAGCATGACTCGACAACAATCAGTGACAGCCGTGAAATCGATGACAAAGATGACAAAGACTGTAAAGATAACGAAGATACGAAATACAGCGAAGATGCCAAAGAATGACGTTTTTGATTACACAATGAACTTAGTCTTTTAGACATTTTTTACTCGAGCTAACGAGCAAATATTCGCACGTTTCTGACGCTCATATTCAACAATACGATTACGAGAGTACCTGTCTATTGAAACGTCAGCGGTTTAAATCAGGGTGCGGAATTTGATTGTAAAAGTTTCCACGGTACCGGGAACTCAGTACAGTGAAGTTCGAATGTTAGGCTAGACAGCATAAAAAAAAAAAAAAAAGATTTTTGTAAAGGTTATTCGCCGTTTACACTTAGTTTTTTTGCAGAAAGTTTTTCGATTTTTATATTTCTGTAAATTTGTGTGTTTGTTCGGTGGACAGATTTTTGGGATGGATTTTGTGTGGGGTCCAGATGGAGAGGGAAGTGAAAAAATTTATTTATGCACAAGTCCATAGTTACACGGCGGAGAAACTGTCTGACAAAGAAGCTGAACTTTGTTGTTTGAAAGTTTCTTGACTGATTGTGTAAATTACTAATTCTGAAGTTATCAAGGAACCCTGGCAGCTTGGAACAACCAACTGGCTTTAATCAACTCTGATTCCTTAGGGGGAGCACAGGAAAGTTGGTACAGTAAATTCCGCGGAGTACTCGTGTTAGCCAATTTTAGAAGGTTTTAACTAGAAAAATGCTGAGGGTTAAGTTGGTTTAAGTGTTTTGCTATAAAACCAAGGATTTCCAAATTTATGTATCTACTCAATGCAAACTTTGACTTAGCAAATCTGTTTATTATCATCAAGACTTTCGATTAACCACTCAACGCCCCCAGCGAACTACCGAATTTAATGTGCAACTTTTTATGAATTTATAAATTGTATCTGGGATGGGAGGCTTCAGATTTATTTTACCTTCAAACGGCAGCATGAATCGGAACAACAATGAACTATGACTTAAACATTCGTTTAATGTGGGCAAGCCGTAGCTTTCTGAACATCTTGGTTAAAATATTTGTGTAACGTAGTAGTTTTCCTTCGAAGAACTCCAATATCAACTCCAACTGTCTACTTATTATCGAAGTTAAATTACCGAATCATCTTAGTATTTCCAGGCTTAATTTTTGTGGAACTTCGAAATCAGTTAAATGCTATCCTCTGCCAGTTTGGAGTCAATAAAAAGATAGTGTGTATTAGAACCCACGCTGTTATTTGCCGATGAATATGATGTTGGTTTGATCCTCAACCTACAGACCTAACCAGAGAGGTTGATCATTGCCGTCTCCAGTCCCACGCCAAGTTGGTTGCAGTCCAATTCCTCTTATGTGGGCCACATCAATTGCGATCTTCGCCTATTTCTATGTTCCTTTGATTTTGATTTGAAGATTCGTTGGACCGAGGTAGTAGTTATCATCTGCTCTACATGTAACCAATATCGAAGCCGTTGTATTCGAATTCTTCTGGCCAGGTCTGAACTGATGACGCTATATCTGCTTTTGTGTTATGCGCAGTACATGGCCGACACTACTGTGCTCAAGGAAATACGGTAGACAGGATCAGGAACAATGAATAGGAAAAGCTGTAACATGTGTATGTAAAGGGTGATTCAACGTAAGGTTTGATTTATAATGTAAAATAAAACACATACATTTGAAAGTAAACTTAAAATTTTTATTATCGGTTAAAAGAAGAATTCATGGCATTTACTTTTTGAAAATGATATCATGTAAATGTTGGCCACAACTACGTCTGAGGTGGTTCATTCGAAAGGTCCAATTTTGGGCGACTCGTTTGAGCATAGCGACTGGTATCTCGCGGATAACACGAGTAATGTTGGCTCCAAAGCGTCAATCGTAGCTGGCTTTTTTTTGAAGACCTGAGACTTTACATATCCCCAGAGAAAATAGTTCAAAGGTGTGATCACATGATCTAGGTGAAATTAAGTGCTCACCAAAATGATTTCTCAACAAGTCCATTGTTTCACGCGCTGTATGGGTCGTAACGCCGTCTTGTTGAAACCAGAGCTCACCGAGACCATGTGCTTGAAATTCAGGAAGCACATAGTCCATTGACATGGCGCGATAACGGTTACCATTGACGGTAACATTCTGATTTGCCTCATTTTTGAAGAAATATGGACCAATGATTCCACCAGCTCATAAACCACACCATACCGTCGTTTTTAATGGATGTAATGGTAGCTCTTGATACTCTTCGGGTTGCTCATCAGCCCAAATACGGCAATTTTGTTAATTAACATATCCATTGAGCCAGAAATGGGCTTCATCACTGAACAAAATTTCACGATAAGACACCGGATTTTCTTTGAGTTTTTCCCGAACCCATTCACTGAAAATATGTCGCAAATTCAAGTCGCCTGGCAGTTTAATTTTGTACGCTTTTAGGCCGAGATCCTCACGTAAAATACCCCAAGTTGTCGAATACGCCAAGCCAAGCTGCTGAGAACGACGACGTCACTGTCTTTGCGTACACTCTCAGCTACAACTGCTAAAGTCTCTTTACTACGTGCTGGATGTGGTCTAACCTGTCGAGTATCATCCACTAATGCAAACTGAGACTCAAATTTGCGAATGGTATTGGCAAAAGTGGTTTCAGTAGGTCGATTATGCGCACCGTAATACATCTGAACAATTTGGAAACACTGTTGTGGTGTGAGTTTTTCAATTATGACTTGCCAAACGATACTGAAAAAAAATGACACAGCAGTTTGATATGAGTCATGCGTGATCTGTCAAAAAAAGCCTATTGGAAATCAAACCTCACGATGAATCACCCCTTATATTACAGTTGAAGCAAAGGGCTGAGTATCGGCTGCGATCGAATGTGATGGGCTTTAATCTGATAAGTGATTTCCAGGCTGTGATTTGCATCAGATCTGCTAACAAAGAGACATTTTACGACCTCCTGCATGGATTGTCCAGAATATGAAGCAAAGCAAATCTAATAGACGAGACGCCAGACATACTTTAAAATCTTAGACTTGCGTTTATTCAGGGAGAAAACGTCGACTCTGATTACCTCTTGGTCATGGCCATTTTTAGAGCTCAACTGTCAAACAACGAAACTACAATCCTGCCTGAAAAGAAGAAATAACGTAGAACACTTTAATAAATCCAGTGTAGCCAGATACAACAGAGAGCGATTAAGCAAGACACTCTCTACTACGCCGTCGCCATCCACAAATACCAACGACCAGTGGATGCAGTGTCGCACCATCTAAAAGGAAGTTCCACACAACGGAAGAAGGTGAAAGAAAAGGGATACCATCAAGCACTGCAACACTCGACAGCCTCGCCACACTAAAAGTACCGGTTCCCGTTAAATCACCGAAATCAAGCAGTGTCGGGCGCGGTAAGTACTAAGATGGTGGACCACATGGGAACTCAGCACCTATCCGCGTTCCGTTCACAAAGTCCGACCTTGCTCCACTTAAAGAAAGGTTCTAAGATGAGTCGAGGAATATTTAAATGGGTGTTGGCGTTTGGCTGGCAATGGAATGAGGATCTTGGGAAAAACATTGGGTCGAGAGACTAATTGGATGAAACAGATCTCTCATAAAAAAAAAAAAAAAAAAACAGATGCGTTAACACTAGAAATCGAACCCAGGAAAGAACTCTGGAGAAAATTCCAGAGAGTCTCTGGTAAGATTTATAGCGGTAGAGAGACGGAAAGAGACCCGACAATGGTGGTCTGATTCGAATATCTCTGGGAAATTTATATATATATAAGCGCCGCAAGAGAAAACAAAAGCAACGAGGGAAGATTATCGAGCTTAAAAAAGGGAGAAAAAGAAAATCCTACGGAGAAAGAAAAGGGAGCATGTAATCTCCCAGCTCAAGGACATCGCAGAGCCTCGCAACAGAAACAACGTTCGAAAGTTCTGTCAGTTGGATTCAAACCCGGGAAATAGGCCCTTCGAAACAGAGAAGGAAACCTAGTCGCCGACACATGGAATTTTATTGTCTGATAGATACATTTAAGGAGCATTTCCAGCAGCTCCTAAATGTATCGCAAATAGAGACAGTGATGGGGGCAAGAATAAAGCTCAATTCCAGTGTCTCGATGTAATAACCTCCTCTCCTACTTTAGAAGAGGTCGACTTAGCTATTAGAAACTAAAAACTAATAAAGCCTACGGCCCTATGGTTTCGACTGCACGACGACTGATATGTCAGCTCTATTTGCTCCATCAAATAGTTACAAAATATTGAAACAACTAACGAGGCATATTCCTGCTTTCAGGATCCTGTCCAGAGTACTATGTAAACGTCTAAAGCCATTTGGCGTCACATTTATCAACACGCTGGACCAGATCTTCATCTGGAGAAAACCAACAATACAGCTCATCACCTAGAGCTGTATGAGGCAATGGCTGAATTCAGGATCCCGGGAAAACTGATCTAGTTATGCTGCAGAGCACTTAAATATATTGGGTGTGCTGTGCAATGTGGTAACGCTCCATGAGAACTGTTCCAGACATGAGCCGGATTTAGTGAAAGGTATCCATTCTATGCGATTTCTTTACTCTCGTGCTTGAACAGATAGTGCATAGGGCTGAGTTTAACCCCAGTGGCACTATTTTCCACAAACCACAAACCACTATAGAAATACGAAGACGATATTGACATTGACATCATTGACATATTGATCGGTCGATCCTATCAGATATTTGTACCGATCGAAGAAAAGGCTAGAAAAATGTGACTGTGAACGAAGACAAAACAAAATAAAGGGTGACGAGATAACGACAGGAAAACAATTCAAATAAAACAATAACGGTGTGCGGTATAAAATTGATTCTGGCTTTATTTTGAAGCTACGTTCATGCCATTATGTGTGAAGTAGCACATCATTTAAGTGGCGACCTCGGCTTCGCTGGCAGTCTAATATGTGCGGCGTTATTCCAGCAATAGCGTGTCAAACCGTCCAAATCGGTTGGCTAGTTAGAGTAGAAAAAGGACTTGACCTAGGCCCAAGGAAAATAAGCGAGCAAATTGATGAACGCTCGCCGTGAGATGATATACGTAGTTGCTAAATTTATCCTTCATAGCTTCGAGTGTTGCTTCGCTTGTATGGCATGTAGCGCCGTCTTGTTGAAAACACAGCTCGGATATATGGATGTTGTCGAGCTCCGATGATGCTGCCATGCTATAAACCGCAACAAAAATTCAATGGTGTTTGGCCGAACACTTGCGGATTGTGTTCGTTCCAATAACGGCAATTTTGCCACTAACCCAAAAATTGGCCTCGTCCGAGAAGATAATATTTTGGCCAAAATCCGAAACTCCGCTCAATATTTCCAGCGCCTTATTAGCGAACTCACGGATTTGTCTATGGTCGCAATTCTTGCGTCAGCAGAATCTTATACGGATATAAGCCCATACCCAACTGCAAAATGAGCCGAATTTACTCTGGAAATGCCCAATTCAGCTGATCGGCGCCAAATCGACATTTCTAGGTCTTCTTAGATATTGGCCGCTACGGCGGCTATGTTTTCTTTATTTTGGACCAATCTCTGTCTAGTTGGTGGCTTAAGATCCAAAAGAGTGTATTAACACTTAAACTTTTCCACGGTGCGACACGGTGCCTGCATACTGAAGCCATGATGACAGCGTACCTCACGACCAAATTAAGGTTGCTTGTTTACAGCTCAGCCGTAATTTCGATAATATTTTTTTAATAATTTCCGCTGGATATCATTGGTAACTTTGACAGCTGCTGAAACATATTAATCGGAAAAACTAACATTGTTATCTGGTCATCCGTTACTATAAGCATCGCTACCAAGCCATTCCACCCACAGCTTGAACTTAGTTTCCTACAAACTAGAGATAAAAAAAAAAAATCTAGTTTTCAAAATCACAAGTATTTCGACTGTAAAAAGAGCGATGAGACCCACGGAAATAAATAATTCATCAAAGAAAGGAAGTACTACTTGCGTCACAGTTCTCAAAATACATCGCTTATTTAAGCCTTTAAAATAATTGTGCTCATTTATCCAACTGCCAAGCTTAAATAACCTATAACAGGTACATTTGTAAGAGCGTGAAAAGCAAACACACTAACCCAATTAATTAAATGAGTATGGCCTCTATGCTGTCCTTTCTGCGTAACGTAGATTAAAATTGTATCTTTTGGAAAATCTAAGCACAAATAATCAACTAATGACCAATACTTCATCAGCAACTTATCGTTCATCAACGTTTGGATTGATTAGAAAGCATTCTAGGAACCCCGTACATTGTGTATTCGTATTTCGAGAGCAACTGTTAATATGAGTTGGTTTCTTGTTCTGTGTCTGTTCCTGCCATTGGGCATTGAAACACTTGGCTGGAACTCAACAGATGACATCATTGACTTGGTCAGAGCCACTCTTCTCATCACCACCCATATAAGCAAATACACGACTACAGTGGTCGTCGCTGAAGGAAATCTTGAGCCCAATACCGCTGCGTTCAATGATCTTTTACTAAAACATATTTTGCTAGAACTCAGAGAAACCATCACGGTTCAGTTTTACATTGCAAACATCGAAGATGAACCCTGGAGTTATCATGTTTTCATTGTCGATTCCGCTGAGGCTTTCAGGTAATCCATTTATCATACTTTACACTAATTTCCTATTTTCTGTACAATTTTTTCGCTCACCGTAGACATCAACGTAAAAGATTCCCGGTTAATTATTACGAGCGTAACTTTTACTTTTTGATCGTCTTAACTAAGTACACCTCGGACTTTGACAATGTCCTCGAGGAGATCTTTCAGATTTGCTTCGAGTTTAATGTCATTAACGTCAATGTCATCCTTAAACTACCACATCTAGGCGTCAGCATGTTTACCTACACACTATTCTCGGAGCACAGATGTCATGTGGTGCAGCCTCATTTATATTTCGTATTCAATGAGAGCCTAGACCGTCCTTCATATGTCTTTCCGAATAAGTTCACCAACTTTTATGGTTGTCCATTGAAAATGACAGGCCGCATCATTCCGCCATTTCTCATGTTCGACGGCAATAACAGTGATCCCAAATCAAAACAAAACTGGGATAACCTCTATGGAATCGAGGGTTTTCTAATTAAAGAAATAGCAAGCGTGCTGAATTTTACCATTAATTTGCTACCCTTTCCGAAAGAGCGGACCTACATTGAAAACGGAACGGCCCACGGCTGTTACGATGAGGTAATTTCGAAATTCAAAACAATCTACCATTTCCTAAAACGTCTTGTTTATAGTTACTTAGTGGCAGAGCTGATTTTGCTATAGGGACCTTCAGCGTTTCCGACGACATTCGCTGGATCATATCCCCATCAGTAATCTATCATAGTTCACCTCACTTATACGTCATACGAGGTATACGATCAGTGGACCCCTTAAAACGTCTATTAAAACCGTTCCACTTCTGGATTTGGACCTGTGTTGGACTTCTTCTATTCATTGGCACAGGAATCATTCAAATTGTTCAATGGATGCGACCGGTTATTCGTAGATTTATATTCGGAGAAGCAAATGATACTCCCTTGTTGAATTTTGTTGCAATCTTCTTGGGCTACCCGGTAGTTCGAACACCCACTAGAAATTTTGCGCGATACCTTCTTTTACTGTGGCTGTTACTTTCTTTGATTTTACGTAACGCTTTCCAAGGCGCTCTGTATGATTCAATCCGCATAGATAGCTTTAGTAAAAGACCAACTGGATTTGAAGACCTCATACGTTACAAATACAAGATCTTAGTCGTCGAAGAAATAGCTCAACTGGTTGTTTATAACAAATATCAATCATCTCTAATAATTGTTCCTAATCATTTGCGAAGATACGAGATTTTGGAAAAGACTTCGGAAAAGTTTGCAACTGTGACTCTGAGAGACAACTTTCTGCACTACATGACGTGGGCTTACAGGCGGGGCAGCAATCTTTTTATGCTAAACGAAATCATCTACATGTACCACATTGTAATGTATTTTCCAAAACATTCTATGTACCTGTCTGCCTTTGATCAGAAATTAAAGGAACTGGTTTATTCAGGAATATCTAGATATATTACGACTTACTACTTTGCTCAGCCTGGCCTTTTTAGTAAGATGAGAGATCAACCTTTACCCAAAGCGGTGACCTACCTTCGTTTGAAAGCAATTTTCGATATTTATCTGATAATGATCTCTGTAGCAATGGTGGTCTTCAGTCTTGAATTGCTTTCGACTTATTCACGAAAATTGCGAAGGATTTTCGAAAGGATTTTTTAGAAATTTCCACATATCTAAAATTTTGAAATAAAGAACTTTTTGACTCAGAGAAGACTTTTTACTATTGAAAGCCGTATAAGTTTTTATCTTTACGGAGAAGTGTAGTTGCTTCAAGATAGATACCACCACCCTGACTACGTAAGAACCTCATTGTTACGATGCAACCAAACGCCTCAAATTGAGACGGATCTAAGTCGATGACCTATGCGAACGAAATAAGCGGTTTGCACTCAAACAGTTTGGTTTCGAACAATTGTCGGGGGTTCTGGCTGGGCTTTTGAAAAAAAAAAGAAGATATAACCGACATCCGAGATGTACAATGGAACGAGAAAAAAAAAGTAAAAAACTGCGATGTATACTACGAATATTGCTAATGACAGCAAATGCCGCGCTTATTTGGAGGTGGATATGGAGGTGTTTGTGACTCGCGTCAATTTGGCATCTGCCAACATCGCCCGTGTATGGCTCGCCAATGAGATCATCAGAACATCATAAACAACTCTTAGAAGCTTCCGCACAAAACCTGCCAGCCGCTTGAATTGTCCTGTGAATATATAGGGTAAATGTAGCAAGGGAGGATATCTTTCGCGGTACTGTTATAGAGTAAAGTATATGCTGCAGGACACACCAACCGACAACGAATTCAGGCTTATAGACTTGGTGAGGAGCAAAGGGGTAGTATGCCTTTTCCACATCTCAATACGTACAATAGTACTTGGAAGATTCTCAATTAATCAACTGTTAACCAGATTGATCACACTACGACCGGCGCAAGGAACCTCTTTAATATTAAAGAAGTCTGAACATTCCGGTTCACTACCAAGCTGAGGTACAGCTATAGATATCTTAGATGCCACACCTATAGTCAACTACTCTGAACAGACTTAACGCCATTAGCAATCGCGTATCCATCAATCTCTTGAAAAGTTCGATGGGTAAGGATCAATAGCATCGATATCAAGAAGCTGTCAGAAATGCCGTAACTAATGGATTAAATTTCGATTGACCATCCTGTGGTTTAATAAACAGTACACTGCCTACGAAGCGGTGTTTCATAAAACAACAAGATCTTCTTGTTGGTTGTAGTAATAGAGGAAGATTGACAAATATCAGCTCTTCCAGAGAAAACGAAAGGGCATAAGAAGATGAATTACCGAGCGCTTAATACAATTTTAAAAAGGACGTATCAAGCAAAGAAGACTCTTACAGAAATCTATAGAAACGAGAAAGAAAATTAGAGTCACAGTCGATGCCGAGGAGATAGAAAGTCTACCTCTGCAGACTGTTTTACGGCGAGTGCGACTCAAACTGCACTTTTAGGCAGAAGGAACCATCTAAATTGGGCAATAGCGCCAAGATTTCCACCCACTTGTCTAAAATAAAAAAACTCAAGCATAATACGACTGCCGGAGACTGCAAAACTTACTGGCCAACAGAAGAGGAACGGACTGAAAAATAAGTTCTCTCAATTACTTACGCACAGAGATGACATTGATGTGATTGATCGAACGCAATGAAGCTTTTGTGAGTAATAAGGCGGAAACAGCCAAAATGAGTTTAAAGGTGAATGGGTGCAAAATAAAATAAACGCTGTCATCAAAAAACGAAGTACTATACCGACGGATTGATAAGAAGGTCACCATTGGCAGCAACAACTTAGGGGTAGTTAAGGACTTCGTTTAGCTTGGCTGCTCCGTATTTAGAAGCAGCGACGACATCACACGCAGAATTGCTCTTGTCAATCGATGTTTCTTTAGAGTCAGGTGATAACTGAGTAATAGAGTTCAGACCTTTATCATCCCGCTCCTTCTCTATAGCGCTTAAATTTAGGCTTTGTCGAAAGCGGATGACGAAGCACTTGGTAGTTTCAAAAGGGAGAGGGTTTCAATCTCGTTTGTATTTATTGAGAATGGAGCAGATGATTAAATAACGTACTGTATGGCCGTACAGCGTCTTGGATTTCAACTGAAATAGCTTGAATGAATGGACGCCATAGCTCCCGTCCAAAGAGAATTCGAGTCCCAGAAACGGCGAAGCAAAAGACAACCAAATCTAAGGCGGCGATGTAGGCTAAGTTTTCCATTCCTGTGAACGGCGTGTAGCACGTACGACTGAGATATTTTCGGCACTTCGACCAGTGCGGCATAGGCACATCCTGTAATGATGAATATTTTGACTTGAATTTATCCACAATAGTAGGCACAGCCTGTATAGTGGGACAATTATTACTAGCGAAAATTGAAGTAAGTGCTTTTAAAATTGCGACCATCGACCCAGAATTTCGGAGGTAAATTTTAGTAATTTCCAAACTTTGTTCGTTCGTGAACTTCACCATGATAAAAATGTAAACCATGACTGACGTTTTGACATTGACAGATCATTAAAAAAAAGTTCTTATTTTAGATGAATCGTTACCCATACGTAGATATCCAATGGATTGGACTATTCAATCCATCGATTTGGAAATTCTTCATCCAAGTAGTCCTTAACTATTCCAACGTAGTGACTTGGAGTACCATTATGTTAGTAAAAATGAGGTCTTCTTCTAACAAAAAAATTGTAAAAATTGCAAATAAGTTTCACTGTTTAGCGTTTACACTGAATCAATGTTAAAATGATGTTGTTCTTTTTGTATTTGGAAGTTGGTAATGCTATCTCTACAGAATTGCTACGCATCTATAGAATATTTTGGATAAGGGGACACATTTAGGTGTAAAGATGGTGGACGTGTAGTAATTGATGGCTCTGTTGCTGCCATTTTTAGAATTCGTTCCTCTAATTCTGCATCTCTTACAGCTATCGCATGTGGTTCCGCTCAATTGTAAGTAGTTGTTCATGTTTCTCGCAATCTTCTGTGATTTTTGTAAACACCCTATGATTAGGGACACGACACACAGAGTGTGTTTTTTCGCAGATCTAGCAAGAGCTTTATTACTGTTGCGCTTGAATATATTAGGTGTGCAACTTAGTCATCTGTTAATAGATAGCTCAAAGAGTAAGTTCTGATCAATTTGGGAAACAAACAGTTTGACACATTAGTGATTTTGTTTTGGCGACATATACTTTTGGTTGTCTGAAAAAGTCTGATTTTGGGCCAAATAATCGTCATTTGCGGGAAGTTTTGATTTTCTTCCTTCATTCGAAGAAAACGGCGGCTGAAGCGCATCGAGAGCTCCAAAATGACACTTCAAAGACGTTGAACGTCGTTTTTTTCGCCTGTGAACAACTGCTACAGCGGCAAAAAGGAACGTCTTTCTTCGTCCCATCGTGACGGGTGGTGAAAAATGGATTCATTACAGCAACTCAAAGAGAAAAAAGTCATGGGAATAGCCCGGACTGTCGAATATTCACGCTGCGAAGGTTATGCTGTATATTTAGTGGGACCAGGTCGGTGTTATATATTATGAACTCGGCCTCATAACAACGCTTGACCTCACGTTGACAAAACCGTAAAAAACTTACCTGGCACTGCTTAAATGGGAAGTACTACCCCAGCCGCCCCCAGCCAATAATCGTCCGATTATTACTTGTTCTGTTAGATGGCGCGTGGTCTAGCTGATCAGCAGTTCCGCTCATATGAAGACATCAAAAAATGGCTTGATTGGTGGATAGGCTCAATCGGTATTCGAGCTCTGCCAGAAAGTTAAAAAAAGTGGTAGCTATCGATGGGAAATACTTTGAATGATTCATTTGCAACCCCTTTTTCACAATAAAGTAGCATTTTCATTAAAACAAAAAAGCGATAACTTAGTTACTATACAGGGTGACTGACTCCAACTGACTCGAACTCGATAAATTTTATTGTTCCAAAGCAAAAAATGTTGGAAAATACATCGATTTTCAAATTGTATCAGTAGTTTTCCATATGTCCACCTTTGGCGCGATTAATGGCTTTGAGACGGCCGAAGAAAGCATCGCACGCTGCACGCAAGTGGCTCTGTGGTATTTTGGCCCATCCAAGCGAAGTGCTTGTTTGAGGTGATCCAAACTTTGGTATTTTTTAGTGCCAACCTTCGCCTTCAAAATATCCCACACAGAGAAATCCAACGGATTTGCAACCGGAGAATATGCAATCCATCCTGTCGAAGAAATGAAGTGTGGAACATTGTTTTTTAACCAATCTTGGTTGACGCGCGCTTTGTGAGACAGTGCCGAATCTTGTTGGAATGTCCACGGCCTCCGACCGAAATGATTGTTTGCCCAAGGCTTCAATACTGTCTCTAAGACAGTTTCACGGTATACGATCGTATTAATTTTGACGCCACGGTCCAAAAATACGAGCGGAGAGCGACCATCGGCGGTTATGGCGGCCCAAACCATCACCATAGATGCTGCCTGCTTATGGTGGCCGTCCAAAAGTGTAAATTTTCGAAACACCTCTCTGACAAGTAAACTCGGTCATTTTGTTTGTTGACATATTGCTCGATAATAAATGACGACTCATCGGAAAAAACCAAATTCGGCAACTCACCACTTTCGTGCTAGCGTAGCAACTACTTCGCTCTTTCTACTCTAACTTTTTTCTGTTGCGGTGTAAGATCGTGTGCTTTTTGGAAGTGCAATGGCTTGAGCCCAAGCTCATTTTTCAGTATGTGTTGCATACGTTCCAACGATATGTTGAGCTCACGAGACAGTTTTCTTTCACTTCCGCGCGGATTTCGCTAAATTCGAGCCTTCACTTTCCGAACCATTTCTGTCGATGTTGTTTTTTTTTTATGATCACCTCCATGTCGTTTTGCAAGTTTTCCAGTATCACGGTAATGAGCTATGGTTTGAGACACAAATGATTTATTCACGTTGAGGTGCTTGAGGGCTCTAACGACAGCTACTTGTGGTTTTCCAGTCAAATATAAAGCAGTCACACTATCATGTTTGAATTCCATCGCGAATAAAATTTTTTCAACACAACTGAGACGGTTTGGAAATTATAGCAGTCTGAAGTTGGTTGCGGTTCGAGTCAGTCAGGTAGTTGCGCACCTAATATATTTTTTGATATGTACAAGTCCTTGTTCGATTATGTAACTTATTAAGGTTCTATGAGACACGTTCTGTGACACGTCTTGTTCTGTCCTTTTTGCTTGCTTGCTGTGCTTCTGTTGACAACTGCCCAAGTTTGAATGATATCCTTTGAATGGATGAGAAGTTTATTTATGCTCTCAAGCATATGCTAGCAAGCGTAATGCTCCAGATGTATTTCATCTGGGTTTCACTGGCATAGCTTGCAAATTTATTGCTTCGAGTTAAATTCGAAAACGGTGGATGACATCAATGTTGATGCCTGTAACCTCTGCGCTTATTTCAGCGTATCTAAAAAAAACTTCGAGCTGTGTTGCCATCATTTATGTTCCCTGCTATTTGTGTTGGCATGTCTTCTCATAATCCCACTTGGTCCCGAAATCGTGATTTGTATATAGCTCTTGTTCGCTACTAATTTTTTTTCTGCATGCGATCTTGCTTGCCACTTTTTTATTTCCAACGTGTAGTAGATGTTTAATAGACATTCAAATGTTGAACATTCTTCATTTGGTTTTTTAAAGACGCTTCTTTCGTTATTCATCTCCTTCGGCATTGCACCACAAATATAGTATTTTAGCAGGTATACGGGTATCATCAATCAAACGAAGTGGCACAAATGTTATTGAGAATAAATTCCCGTCACTGCATTCTTCATCATCCATATTTTAGTTATATAACCTTTGTGCTGAGCTACCATTACAGCCCATTTGGAGATTAGGTGCAAAGATAAAATACCACAGAGATAAAGCGCACCTAACTTCTACGAACTCATTTTCCAGGTAGCTCACCTAGTACTAGCTTTGGGAACCTAACAATTTCAGCTCAACCTCGGAAGGAAGACTGGGAAATCGCATCTGCTCTGGGGGAAGGCTGGAATGAGCAATAAGTTCTTTCCACCGCTTCAAGTCCCCAGGTGTGGATATTACGCCAATTCTACTACAGAAAGGGCAAAAATTATTATTACCACACCTGGCAAAGAGTAGTATTGCCTTAGGTTACATACCACTACAATAGAGACGAGCAAAGGTTGTGTTCATGCCGAAGGTGGGGAAAAAAGACCCGACACAGCCAAAATCGTACAGACCAATCAGCCTCACTTCGTTTCTTCTGAAAACGATAAAGAAGATTGTGGATAAATATCTGAGGGTTCCCTCTGCATCATCGTCAACATGCATACAGGGCGGGCAGATCAACAGAGACGGCCCTGTATCAGCTAACAGAAATTATCCAAAGTACTCTGAATTCAAAGGAGATGACATTGTGTGCCTTTCTCGATATTGAGGGGGCGTTTGGCAATACTTCGCATGAGGCTATTAAACGAGCCCTACAACAAAAAGAAGCCAACAACAAACTATACAGATGGATGTGCGAATTGCTGAGCACTAGATCAGGAGAAACACAGACAGCAGCTGGAACTATTAGAGAAGACACTGCAGGGGTATAATCACCCTTAATGTGGAGCCTTGTTATAGACGAACTACTGGAAAAATTAACCACCCATGGCATCAGCTGTCAGGCGTACGCTGATGACATAGTATAAACTGTCAGAGGAAAGTTCGAAGAAACACTTTGCGACATTAAACAATGAGGTCTGAGAGTAACTCAGGAATAGTGCCATTCACAAAGAAAAGGAAACTTCAAAGACACAAAGAAATCCGATTGTCAGGCACGACACTGATACCGGTTAATGATGTGAAGTATATAGGACTACATCTAGACAGCAAACTACTCTGAAAAAATCACACTGAGGAAACTGCTAGAAAAGCACCCCATGCTCTTGTTGTAAGAGCCTAGCGGGAAAGTCGTGAGGCTGTACGTACATACATAGCAATTGTGAGACCAATGATCACATATGGTGCAGTAGCATGGGCAAAACGAACTAGTCTGGTCACGGCGCGAGAATCTTTCAACAAGGTGCAAAGACTGGCGTGCCTGTGCATCATCGGGGCAATGCTGACATGTCCAACTGTTGCAATGTAGGTGCTATTGGAATTAACTCTTCTACACCTCACTGTCTTAGAGGCGGCGGACAAAATTATTCTAAGAACAGCAAAAGAAGGAACTGGAAAGGGGAAATGTCAATTCCAAGAGATGACAGCATAAGGAAATATAACTTTGAAAAGAATTTCTTAACGAATCTCAGCAACAAGAAAGAAACTGATGCAGGAGTATTTATGACAGGAACGAAACACTATGAATCCATGGGCAAGAGTACCAGCATCTTTCAAGCAGAAATATGCGCCATAGAAATAGATGCGTTCAAATCAATCTCGAAAAGAGTTACAAGAACTGTAACATAGCAATAATGTCAGATCGTCAAGCAGCTATCAAAGCACTGAGCTGCTTTGTCATTAAATCCAAACTTGTATGGGAATGCCTACAAAGTCTCAACAAATTGGGCAAGAAATATAGATTATCTGTCTGCTTGATACCAGGCCATGTGGGCATTATTGGTAACGAGGCGACGGACTCTCTAGCGAGAAAACGGGCAGCAGAACCCTTCATAGGACCTGAAGGGATAGCGGGATAGGAGAACACATCCTACCAGGAAATCGGAAAAGGAGGAAAGAGCTAGAACCTTTCGGGATCTCCAAGGTCTGAGACAAGCCAAAAAACTCTTGGAAGATTATCATCTCAAAAGATTTAAAGCATGTATCAGTCTAAGCAAAAATAACCTACACATCCTAACTGGATTCCTAATGGAGCATTGCAAACTCAGTGAACACCTAAGGAAGATAGGGATATCAGATGAAGGTCTCTGCAGATTCTGCAATGAGTCCACAGAAACTCCAGAACACATAATGGAATCATGTGTGGCACTGACCCAAAAAAGGTTTAAATATTTGGGAGAACACCAAATTCAAGAAAAGGATCCACTTCTCATTCTCAGATTCATAAAAGAAACTGGACTGGATGGTGTGCTCTGAGTAGGTTTTCCTTGCCAATATGAATTTTGGGTACCAGTCTATGATGAACCTAACCCATCTTTTTTGCATTTGCATTTGCATTTACACATAAATTTTCCTTAACATTGTTTTACCTGCAAGGCAAAGTGCTTATCTGCAGGTGGTTGGACATAACATTGATATAGTTTTGAAGTGATTTCAAATTGAAAAGATTAGGTTTAAATACAATTAGTTCATTTTGAAGTTAATAATATTACGGTGATTTTAAGAATTACTAATATGACTCTACTACATCAACTTTGTTTTATTTGCGTTGATCACCAGGCCGTTGTCATGACACCATTCAGATACAAGGTTGAACTCGTGTTGCAGTATCTTTATGGCTAAGTGCAAGTCCTTGTGTTTCACGACGATTGCGATGTCATCAGCGTAGGCATATGCAGTAGTTTATTTAAATGTTCTTAATAGTTCATTTGTGAACAGTATAAATAATATGGGGCCCAGTTTGGAACCTTGTGGCACTCCGTATTTGATCGTTCTTTTTTTGCTAAATGTGTCATATATCTTGACTTGTATTTCTCTTTCACTCAGATAGCAGTCCTCTCAGTCCTAATCTGTTGACGCTTTCCACAAGTTTTTCAGGAGTCAGGGTATTAACCGCTTTGCTGATATCTATAAAAAGCACGAGTACGTGGTGGTTTTGCACTTTTGAAAACCAAATTGGTTTAGATGAATCACTTTGTGCTTCGACATAAAACAATTAATACGATTAACAACTACCTCTTCCAAACATTTTTCAACCGCTGGTAGAATTGAAATCGGACTATAATTCTCCGTATCTACGTAAAACTACGGTTTACGATCTTCGTGATTATAGGAGTGAGACACAAGGCATTTATTTTAAGATCAACTGGTCTAATGTTGTCTGCTCCAGGACCTTTTTTGTCACTCAGTTGACACAGTATTTTGTAAACTTCAGGCGCTTTTTTGAAGTTGCCAGTTCTCGTGGTTTGAGGTTTTTGTATCACAGATGTGAATGATGTACGACGCTTGATTCGAATCAATTGCTTTCGATATCTTTATTGAAATTTTAAAAAATCACATCAAAAATTGTACTACATGTTCGCCTCTCATCTTGCAGCATATAGAACGAAAGAAGAAACTTGCAAAAAAGTGCAAAGGTCATCCACATAATAAATACTATGATTCTCTATGCAAATCCGTGCACAAAAATATTATAGAAACACGTAATAAGTTTTATTCAAATTCGTTTGAACGTACCAGAGAAAATGTAAGAAATGAATTGAAGGTAGTTGATAGTATTTTGGGGAAAAGTAAACAACAAATAGGCATTAATAGCTTAGGGATGGATGGTAAAAGTTTCACGGGTTCAGTCGTCATTTCCAATAAGCTCAATGAGTACTTTACCGAAATTTCAGAAAAACTAAAACCATCTGTAGGGATTTCAAGAGACTGCGATTGTTCTATAAGACTCACAGAAAAAACACAACCAAACAGTTTTGTCTTCCAATCATTTTCTTCAAGTGAAATCTGTAAGGAAATATTTTCGTTAAAAAACAAAAAGTCTTGCACTAGTGATGGTATATCAAGTGTATTGTTGAAGGAAATGTGATTCTATTTGGTTGACGTTTTATGTTACTTGTTTAACTTTAGTGTTCAAAATAGTTGCTTCCCTCAGCATCTAAAAGGCGCTAAATTTATGCCACTTTTTAAAAAAGGGGAAAAAAAAGTAATATGTCGTACTACAGACCTATTTCCCTACTTCCAACGTTTTCTAAAAAAAACTTTTCTTTTTTAAACAGAAACAATTTTTTTAGTAGCAATCAGTTTGGTTTTAGAAGAGGAATGTCTACCGAGGATACTATCCTCAGAGTGTGTAGCCAATTGTATGAAGGTATTAACTATAACAAATCCACCATGGCACTTTTCGTCGATATGACAAAAGTGTTCGACATGGTTGACCATGAAGATGCATATAAAATGCTGGTTTTAGAGGAATAATCCACAAATGGTTTACTTCTTTTCTAAAAGGTAGAAATCAAAAAGTAAACGTAAACGGGAGCTTTACTGACTATTGTATCTTAAAAAACGGTGTACCACAGGGTTCAGTTCTTGGTTCTGTACTCTGTTATATATACATTAACTCTCTCTTCGCACTAAATTAAAATGGAGTATCTACTGCATTTGCAGACGACATAGCCTTTACATACCAAATTGATACAAGATACGAAAATATTGCAAAGATCTCAGAAGATTGCGGAACATAAACTGATTATTAGCGAGAATACAAAATGTATGTCTTCAAAAATATCAAATAATGTTGGGTCTATAACTTCGTGCGGTTTGCTAAGAGATGGCGTAACTTGTATTATTCCATTGTTATTATTCCATTGTAACATGCGTTGGATTCATTTGAATCGTAAACAACAATAATTTTTTTTCACTCAAATATGTCGAACTTTGTGCCTAAAAAAGTGTTTTTGCGGTGAGTTCTTCTTCATTACTTTAATGAAGATGCCGAAAGTCATCGTATTTTGGTGGAAGTTTATGGTGAACATGCGCTAGCTGAGCGAACGTGCCAAAAGTGGTTTGCACGATTTAAAAGTTGTGATTTTAGCTTGGAAGACGATGAACGTCCTGGGCAGCCAAAAAAGTTTGAAAATGAAGAACTGGAAGCATTACTCTATGAAGATTATTGCCAAACACAAGAAGAGCTCGCAGAATCTTTGGGTGTTACTCAAGCAGCCATTTCAAAACGTTTAAAAGCAGCTGGATATATTCAAAAGCAAGGAAATTGGTTTCCATTTGAACTCAAGCCGAGAGACGTCGAAAGGCGGTCTTGCATGTCCGAAATGCTGCTGGAACGACACAAAAGGAAGTCATTTTTGCATCGGATTGTTACTGGTGATGAAAAATGGATCCATTACGACAACCCTGAGCGGAAAAAATCACATGTGAAACCCGGCCAACCAGCCAAATCAACGGCAAAGCCGAATATCCATGGCGAGAAGGTAATGCTCTGTATTTGGTGGGATCAGATGGATTAATTCATACTTAAAAAAGGTCAAAGAGTGGTTATTCGTTACTTAAAAGTGATCTGCTATCCAAATCTTCAGCACAAGTCAATGTTTAGGTTAGATGTCAATTTATTAATAAATCTTTCCAACTGTTAAAAGAATTTCCAAATAATAATTGCTCTTTCCGTTTATTCCTTGAATTTTTATATGATTTTTTTCCCCCCTTTTTTATGAAGTTCAAGAACAATAATTTTGTAAAACCGGTGTCTCCCCCACACCAAACTTACCAGATGGGGTGAAAAGTAACCTCCTTGGCAATAAAAATTTTTTTTTTTTTAAATGTTTTTTTTATTTTATTCAATATAGTTCCCTTTTAGTTTAATACACTTATTCTAGCGATTTTCCAACTTCTTAATCCTCCTCCGTGGCGTCGATGATTTCCTCGCGTGGGCTGAATTTTTTATTGAACAAAATTTTTTTTCGCTTCATGTGAGGCCGTTTTGCAGCGATTTCGGCCTTCAATCGCTCCAATAATGCACAGTAATACTCGCTGTTGATGTTTTTTTCTTTTTCGAGGTAGTTAACGAAGAGTAAGCCATGACAATACCAGAAAACCGACGCCATAACCTTTCCGACCCATCGAGCCTCCTTCGGCCGCTTCGGAGCGCTCGTGCCAGCTTCAGTCCATTGACGTGCACTTATTCTGTTCTCTGGCGTTCAACAGTTACCAATCGACGCCAAAAGTCCGCCCGATTCCGCATCAGGAAGTCCAAACACTCTTTCGAAGTGCTCTCGCGTTCGTGTTTTTGGTCAGGAGTGAGTATGCGCGGCACCCAGCGGCAGGATAACTTTTTCATATGAAGAATATTGCCCAAAATATGGCGTGTGCGCTCAGTACTAATCTTTGTGGTACCTGCTAGCTCGTGCACCTACACTTTCCGGTCATCCAACACCATTTCATGTATTTTTTTGACATTGTCCTCTGTAACCGCATCGGAGGGCCTGCCGCTGCGGACTTGATCGATAGTGGAGTTGTGGCCACCACGAAACTCTTGAAACCAATATTTGACGGTGTAATCTGATGAAGCATTAGCCCCATAATATTTATCCAACAAAAACGAAAATCGTTTTTGTCCATACTCAACATGATGCCAAACACGTCAACAACAATCAGCTGTCCAAACAAAACTAAAGACAGTATCACATGTCTGTCTAAATATGAACGGATTTCAAGGCACCATAACCTTTTTTACAGTGGCAGCTCATTCTGGCGGTCAATGAGGTTACTTTTCACCCACCTTAACTTTTTGGTAATTAAATCGTAGTGTCACTCCATACTTACTTTTAAGTTACAGAGGGATCACTATTATTTTCCGCAAGAAATTGTACAGCAGTTTTAAGTTAGAATGAAAATAAAATGAAATAAAAATATCCACTAAAGCTTGCAACTTCACTTCAGCAGACACATTAGTCGCATTAAAAGCTGCTTCTTCAGGATAGCAGTCTTCGTTGCCTCTTGAACTAAGTAGTAAACTAGGTACACATTTGAAGTAATATTGTTAAGCTGATGGCGCGTTATTTTATTCTAAAAAGTATTTAATTTAATGTTCACTTCCTCTGGACTAATTTTTTTTTTTTAATTTGCTTTCTTTGACTTAAAGGTCATCCAGGATTTGATTTAATATTTGATGTTGGCAGACTATCATTCATTCTACCGCCAATTGAATGTCCTCATCCAACAATTTCTCATTGTTCCTCTGAAAACTTTTAAAATCTCGCATACTTCTCGCATACATCTCTCATTAATTTTGTAAATTATAGAGCTCACATATCTTTGCAATACTCTGGGGACGTTATTAATGACCACCAAGCCAAAGTTTTTCATTATGTGAGCCTAAATTTCTCTATTTCGGTCCTTTTTGTTAAAGTTTTTTCATACTTCAAAAATTGGCATAGGCCTAACACAAAAAAAAAGAAGCTGTGTGGGGTAAGCACTCAAGAGCAAAAAGTATTAATGGATTCTGATAAATTTAACACCAACGAATTTTTTAAGATATCTTTCACGGGGGATACTTGCGGATACATTTTTAAAAGTCACAAATGAGAAAACAACAAGCCTTCTCACAAAACATTAATTTCTTACAGTATCATAGCTGATAAATAATTTCGACGTACCTTAAAAAATCAGTAGATTATAGCAAAACAATAAAATAAAAATATACAATAATATGTAGACTAACTATGCTTATCAATTTCAACAGCAATGACCAATTTGACTCCAATATGCCACTGATTTCATCTATTTTTTGGGAATGTTTTGCGGCTGTTTGTGATGTTACACAACGGCAAATACAGTTCGCATAATCTTTTTTTTTTTTTTTTTTTGATTACATGCTATTGTTTGGGGTTCTAACTGTCATCTCATCCAAAACATTATCTCTCAACCGACTTTGATTTTTGAAAAATTACGCAGTCTGCGTCGTATAGAAAATCTTCATTGATACTCTGCTCGTGCCGCCTCAGCACTGCCTTTACAAAATCCATAGACATAGACAAATGCCATTTAAAAAAAAAAAGTACTTATAACACTTCAACTTCAATGTATAGGGTATTCCAATAGGGACTTGACAACTTTGAATTTAATTTGTGAACGCACTCTTTTACTAATCATCAAACTTTCACAGTAAACTCAACATTTTCATCATGTTAAAGTACACTAACGAGCTACGTTCTCCGATTGGGTTCTGGAAAAGATGCGCCAAGATGATGAATTTCATCGCAAAATCATCTTCAGTGACGAAGTTCATTTTTGGCTCAATAGGTTCGTCAGTAAACAAAATATGCGTTATTGGTCGGGTGAAAACCCATATGTGCTTCATGAATCACCACTTCATCCACAAAAAATAAATGTTTGGTGCGGTTTGCATGCCGCCGGCGTTATTGGGCCATATTTTTTCTACGACGATAACGATCGTCACGTTACTGTAATGGTCAGCGTTATTGCGCCATGTTCACGGATTATTTTTGGCCCGAATTGGAAGATATGGACTTGGACGACATGTGGTTTCAACAGGATGGTGCCACAAGCCACACAGCACACGCTACAATCGATTTATTGAAGAGTAAGTATGGGCAGTCGATTGGCCGCCTCGTTCGTGCGATTTAACGCCGCTTGACTATTTTCTGTGGGGCTACGTTAAGTCATTGGTTTATGCCAATGGAAGAGCTGGAAGAGCTCAGAGCTCAGAGCCAACATTGAACGCGAAATAGCGGCCGTTTCGGCCGAAATGTGTGGCCGAGTCATTAAAAATTGGGTCCAACGAATCGACCGCTGCAAACGTGCCCGCGGTGGCCATATGAACTAAGTCGAGTTCCATTCATAAATGTTTTGATTGTACTTCAAGCCAATAATAAAGTTTTTGAAATATCTCAAATGGTTTGCCTTTTATTTAAAAAAAAAGTTGTCAAGTCGTTATTAGAAAACCACATACTTGTGCTGAAATTCAATAAACCACTGATAACGGTAGACAAAAGTGCACTAATTGTAGATTAATTTTTTAGTAATCACCACATTCATTCTCATTATTCAGCGCATTGGAAGACAGATGTCACTAGTGTTTTTCGTGAACTCCTGTCTATGTAGGCTTAATTTCACGGGATGCCCATACATCCATGGGAGCAAGGATACGCCTTGCCATCGCTCGCCGTCAATTCTTTGATACTAAAGCGGAACTTGTGTTGGAGGCAAAAATTTCCACCCTTGGTAAGGGTCGAGGCCTACCTAAAACCTCTTACTGCTCTTAAGGTCACAGCACCCAGTATATTGCAACTCTACATTAGGTCAAGACCCTTCCCGCAACTTTGGGTTTAAACCACAGCAACCATGACGCTCCCACAAGGGGGCCTGCCTCAACAAGTCTGGGCCTGGGGCGCTCCTGACTCCCATGGTACCGTATTTTAAGTCCTGATATGGACTACCGGTGGTCCTGCCACCCAACAGGATCTCTGACCGGCCGCTTGTAACTGGTCTAATCGTGGCAACATTCGGACTCGTTAAGTACCGAAAACCTTTACAATACTTGTAAGTCCAGTACATTTGCTCTGCCCCCGCTTTTTATTAGACAACAGCATTGATGGGAAGCCTTGATAATTGGGCGGGGTCCTCGCATTGGAAAACAACAGTGGTGCATCCGATTCCCAAAAGGGATAAAGACACTTCCAATCCGGCGAATCTTCGGTTGACAAGTCCCCTTCCAAATATCAGGCAGGTGTTCGAAAATGTCATCAATAGAGACGTAACTAATTGGGTTGAGGACAAAAATACTACCTTGATCAAAAAGTTCCCGGTGGCGTCACCGTGTGGCGCTTCCATTGTTCCGATTTATGTTCTTTTTTTTTGTTTAGTTGGTACATCTGCTTGACATTTGCAAAAGTTACGTACCCAAGAGTACATCTATCAACATGTGTGTTGGCGAATTTTTACAATTTTAGAAATGGATTTAAATTTGAAACAACGAACTTGTATTAAATTTTGCGTAACAAACGGATTTAATGGTGTACGAACGTTGAAAAAGTGTTTCATCAACGATTCTCTAAAGAAAACGGCCCTTTACCAGTGGCACGAGCGGTTCAAAATTGGTCGTGAGTCAATCGACGATGATCAACGCAGTGGCAGACCATCGACATCGAAAACCGATGAAAACATTGATGAAGTAAAAGAAATGTGGGTCAATAACCGCAAACTAACCATCACAGAGATAGCGGAGGACTTGAACATTGCCTATGGATTCGTCCAAGATATTTTGGTTAATGATTTGGGTTTCCGTCGTGTGGCAGCAAAGTTGGTGCCAAAAGACCCCAATTTCATGCAAAGAGATAATTTGCGAGGCTGAATCCGATCACACATTCATCAAAAGGATCATTTTTGGAGACGAGGCGTGGGCTTATGAGTACGACGCGCAAGTGTATGGCGTTCACCAAATGAGCCGAGACCAAAAAAAAAAAAACACATCTTTTTCAATCAAAAAAGAAGGCAATGCTCAAGGTTTTCATGAATTACAACGATGTAGTGCATCATGAATTTTTGCCAGAAGGCCAGACAGCTGTAATCTGAACACGAATGTTCAGCCGTTACCATCCACTTCGTTAGCATTTAAGTGATGTTGTCTGAGACAAGAGTGATATCTAGCACTTCCTGTCGGTTTCTTCTTATAAAAGTGAACTCATTGCCAATATTGCAAACAATGAGGTTAATACTTAAAATGCATATAAAAAGTAACTCACCTCTATCGTTGATATCAGTACTGCCCCATACCGTGTGATGAGCGTTAGTGTCGCATCCGAAGATGAGGCCAGGTTTTTGACTTCCAGCTTCCAGTGCCACCCTTTCTAGCTTATCACCAGGGAGAGGGCCCACCTGATCGTGGCCAAGGTACACCGACGACAGCCAGTAGGAGGCTTTGGCAGTTAAGGCAGGTTAAGTCAGGGTCGCTGAGATTAGGAAGTAAAAATACATTAAGGCCACGTTTTACTAGTATACAAGTTCTAATCTTACCTTTGTCTTTTGTATAAAGTGGAGCATGTAAAGGTGTCCCAAGTCCAAGAGCTCAAGAGCTCATCTTCTTCCTCTGATCGTGTAAGATCTCTTTTTATTTTGTCGTCGGTTTCCATTTCCGACAAAGTGTCAGAAAAGGAGACCGACGGCTTGATAGTCAACTCGGATGAATTGGAATCGTCGCTGTCCATTACAGGAAAGGATACCGACGCTCCCAGATCCAAGGCTGAATTTGAATTTTCGTTTAAAGGAGTAGGAGGTTGCTTATCAGCATTCAGCTCATCCTTTTGGTAGACCCTAAGGTGTATAGCCTCAAATCCGAACCTTGATCACAATCAACGCGCATCTATAATGGCCCCTTAGCTTCTCCAGTTTCCCGACTTTCCAGTCATGAGTCGGAATGGTCGGGTTACTGAGCCTGATGATCTCCATTATACTTTCTGGAAAGGAGGGTTCGGCTGGACCATGGCCTGCCACAGTCTTATCTCTCCTTAAAAATTTCGTTTTAGGCTCGATGCGTTTGTCTTTTGAGGATGGTGCACCATGGCCTGCCTCCCCTCCGGTGCAATCACCCCTCTACCGCCCAGTATTAAAGGTGTACCGACCTCGGGTTTTTTTTTAGGATGTGTCCATATTAGATCTCACTAGTAGCGGAGAAAGGGTGGTCCACCTCTACAGGAATCCGCTATATACACATAAGTCTAGCTAATCCGGAGGTCGCCAAGTATCTGGATACTCCGTTTGCAACTGAGCTATTTTTAGAAATACTGGGCCCTCAACCAGGTTGATCATCGGCACGGGTCGTTTGTTTGGGTGGATGGAGGGAAAAGGAGCGGGGAGTTCCCTTTGGTCTCAGGACTCATCTGGAGAAACATCTTAAAATTCATTGACCTTATTCAGCCCCTACAACTCGACAAGTTCGATGCTCAGGTAAAGGTGATCCTACCCTTATCGAAGAAAAATTGCAAAATTTCAATGATGAATTTTTACTCAGGCCAAAGAGTGCCAAAAGAGTGCCCTACAATTTTTTGCACTCTCTTCCCTATTTCATCTTTCCCTCACAAAAGGGGAATTTCCACAAGTTTGTAAGACCTCTTTCACAACCCCGGTCTACAAAAAGGGATCAAAGAATGAAGTAACTAACTACCACTGCGTAAGCTTTTTCATCAATCCTACTCCTTAGGACTCTTTCCAAGCAGATGGAAAACAGCATTTGTCCAGCCCGTTCCTAAAAAAAGTCGAATCTTCTTCTCTCTCCTCCTACAGACCCATTGCACTTAGGTCCCTTCCTTCCAAGGTCATGGAATAGCTGATAAACCGTCAGCTCATGAAATATCTCGAAACACGAAAACTTCTCAATGACCGGCAATATGGTTTTCGTAGCAACAGGTCCATTGGTGATTTGATGGCATGTCTCACCGAAAAGTAGAACCAAAGCATACATCAATCTGGTGAAAGCAAAATAGTTGCACTTGATATTTCTAAGGCATTTGATAGAGTTTTGCATCAGGCTCCTTTGTCGAAAATGCGTGCTTTTGAGATCGATGACTCTCTTCTTCAATTGGTTTAAATTACCTTTCGGGACGTTCAGTTCAAGTTGTCTTGGACAGTTTCAAGTCTGATATTCACAAAATAAATGCTGGTGTGCCCCAGGACTGCGTTCTGTCTCCGACACTCTTTTTAATTTTCATTAATGATCTCTTGTCTGCTACTTCTAATCCAATATATTCCTTTGCTGATGACAGTTCTCTCTTTTTATATACATTCCCGAACTCACGCCCCTGCTCTTCGGTTATAGAACGGGAACGGCAGCGTATGTTAAGCTTATTAAATTCCGATATTAACAGCATAAACAATTGGGGAACTATCAACCAAGTGAAATTTAATGCTTCCAAAACTCAATGCTGTCTGCTGTCATTAAAGTGAAATTCAAACACCCAGCCATTATCCATGAATGGCAATTGCATCGTCGAAACCGACAAACTTTCCATTTTCGGTATGAATGCCAGTGATAACTTACGTTGAAATGACCACATATTCGATGTCATCAAAAATACTGCGAAATGTCTAGATTTCCTCAATCTATGTAAGAAATATTTTACCCCCTCTGATCCGGCCACAATATATAAGGCATTCATCCGCCCAAAATTGGAGAACAATGCCTAAATCTGGTCAGGTGCTACTAAAACATCTCGGCTCCTGCTAGATAGGACTTAAAACCGTGCGGTAAAACTCATTGGTGATACTAATATCAGTCATTCAATTGACACCCTCGAACATTGACGTAATGTCTCCTGTCTCACTTTGTTTTATCGCTATTTCAGCCACCAGTGCTCCATTGAAATCGCCAGTAGCATTCCGCCCATTCAAACTTTCAACCGTAAGACCCGTCTTGCTATGAATGCTCATCATACGCCCATTTTCGGACGTAATCTAAAATATCGTGATTCTTTCCTAAGCCATACAACTCGCTTTTGGAATGCCCTGCCGACCTACGTGTTTCCTGTCGTTATAATTTACAAACATTTAAAAACAATGTACATCGGTACCTGTCTTTTCTTTCTCCCTAAATTTCCTTCGCCCGTGCTGTGTACGAGCATTTTAGGGTACAAAAGTCCCTTGAGCGATCGCTAATTATAAAAAAAAAAAACCGTCCCATTGCAAAGCCCATTGAAAGGTTTTTATATGAAGTTCTAAGCTTTCAGTGCAAGACACTTATATGACCCAATCAGCATGAATTTTTGAAAGGTAGATCAACTACTGCAAACTTAGTTAAATTCGTATATTTTGGGCTTTCAGTCCTAGAAAATGGTAACCAAATCGATGTTATCGCTACAGATTTCGATAAAGCTCTTGACAAAATATCTCATCAATTGATCCCTTACAAAATGTCTTCCCTTCGTTTTAACCCCATATATTGGGTATATATTTTAATTCGTGCGGTTTTTTTTTTTCAAATTTGAACCTTTATTTAAAAAAAACGTATACAATAGTATTATTCAAAGTATTGCCCATCTGAAGCTATGACTTTTTCACATCATTCTGGCAATTTGTGGATCCCATCCCAAAAGAACTGCGCCGGCTTGGCAGCCAAGAATGAATCAAGCCAATTTTTGATATTCTGCTCTGATATGAACCGTATTTCAGTGAGGGCGTTCTGCATCGACCGGAACAAATGGTAGTCAGAAGGGGCAAAGTCTGGGCTATGAGGCGAGTGGGGTAGGACTTCCCATCCACTGTTTTCCAAATAGTTCTTAACCGGAATAGCAACGTGGGGCCGAGCGTTGTCATGATGGAAAATTATTGCCTCGTGTCTGGTCGCATATTCCGGGCGTTTTTCGGCTACTGCTCACTTCAAACCGATTAACTGTGTTCGGTAGCGTTGTCCGTTGATGGTTTTACCCGGTTTTAGCAGCTCATAATACAGCATACCCATCTGATCCCACCAAATACAGAGCATTACCTTCGCGCCATGGATATTCGGCTTTGCCGTTGATTTGGCTGGTTGGCCGGGTTTCACATATGATTTTTTGCGCTTGGGGTTGTCGTAATGGCTTCATTCTTCATCACCAGTAACAATCCAATGCAAAAATGACTTCCTTTTGTGGCGTTCCAGCAGCACTTCGGACATGCAAAACCACCTTTCGACGTCTCTCGGCTTGAGTTCATGTGAAACCCGATTTCCTTGCTTTTGAATATATCCAGCTGCTGTTAAACGTTTTGAAATGGCTGCTTGAGTGACACTCAAAGATTCTGCGAGCTCTTCTTGTGCTTGTTAAAATGGATATCTTGTTATCTGTAGAACCGTTATTTTAGCCACTTTTGGTATCCTATAAAGCAGTCATCTAGGTCCCGTCTTCTTCATTTTATATATAAACGATATGAGAGAATTATTACACACTGCTCCACACACTATCCATTTACGCCGATGACACTAAGTTCTCCAAAACTTTTTCTTCTCCTTGAAGAAAACCTCGATAGGTTTTCCATTTGGTGTCTTAAAAATTGTCAATCTATGAATTTGCCCTTCCTCCAATCTCCCCCTCGAATTTATTCCCTACATGACCAACCTGTGCAACAGATTCAATTCCTTCGCGACCTTGGAATATTATACAATAGAGAGTTAAACTTTCGTTCGCATATTGATGAGGTAGTTCTTAAAGCCAATTCATCGCTTGGTTTTATCAAACGATGGTCTAAAGAATTTTGCAACTTTAATGTGACAAGGTCACTTCTCGAATATACCAGCCAAGTATGGTCCCCCCTTCGAGTTCATATATCCCTAATCGAGAAAATTCAATGTCGTTTTCTTAGATCCAACCTTCGAGGACTACCCTGGGATGACCCCTTTATCTTATCTCCCTATCGCGACCCCCTCAAACTTCTTAACCTGAATACCATCGGAAAACGCAGAAACGTAGCTGACATTACCTTCATTCATCAACTGGTCTCTGGTTCTCTGGATTGCGCTTCCCTTCACAATTCTATTTCTTTCAACGCTAACCCTCGTAATTTACGCTGTTCTCGTCTCTCCTACCATATATTTCAACCCGTAAGGTCAACTTAAACCTCTTAAACTTAATCTCCTCCACCATTCACTTTCTTCCTAATCATTAATTGTTGTTAGGTTTTAAGTCCTAATTTTAAAGTTAATTCAAGTATATATGAAACCAAAACCAAAATTAAAAAAAATTTTAATTATTTGGAAAAAGATTGGAAAAAAAATTTATTCATCAGTTTAATTGTTTACGCCAAGGTTACAATTGCTTAGAAACGCAATTTGAAATGCCTGAGTTTACAAACCAAGAACACGCAGACATTATTTCCGTGGGCTGTTTGATGAATACCCGGATTAGATATGGCAATGCAACTACTTTAGGTTTTGATAATTTATTTTTCAATTCGATACACTTTTCCCAGCTGTGCTGTAACTTTTTTAACCCCTCCCTATACGACTTTTTTTGGCCTGCAAAATAATCCTCCGCGGTGGCGATGATCTCCTCGTTCGACCCGTACAGGAAACCAAATTCGGTAAATAACGTGAATGGGGGAGCACTTAGTAGTGCAATTCGACCAGTTTGGATGTGCTAACTGCTGAGGAGTGAGCCGGTGCGTTATCGGGATCGAAGAGCACGAAGAGCCAAATGTGGTCTATTTTTCTTCAAATCAGCTTTGAATCGGCCCAAAAATCGGCGTGGTATGCTCCTATAAGTGTTTTTCACTTCTCCAAATAGTCAAAGTGGCTCACACCTCGCGCGTCGTAAAAAACGGTGGCCATCAACTTTCTGGCCGAAGGCACTGTCTTCGCCTTCTTTGGAGCACGTTAACTGGGTAAGACTAATTGTTTCGATTGTACTTAGATCTCTGGTGTGTACCAATGAATCCATGTCTCATCGACAGTTACAAAACGAAGCAAAAACTCCTCGAAATTTCGATTAAACAGGGCCAAGCACGTCTTTGAAGTGGTCTCCGGTGTGAGCAAACGCGGCACCTATCGTGCGAACAGCTTTCTCATGCCCAAAATCTCGTGCAGCTCGCCAATATGAGATCATGGGTTTTGTCCACGGTTTCCTCTGTGGTAACGGTTTTTGGGCCACCTGGGCGCGGCTCATTTAAAACCGACGTGCGGCCACGGCGAAACGCTGCAAACCAATGATAAATGGTTGTACGCGAAGGTGAATAGTTCCCATACACACTATTACGAATAGGCTAGATTTCCTCACAGGTTTTGCCACTCAAAAACAAGAATCGGATCACGGAGCGACACTGCTCTTGGATTATCACCAAATTTTGACAGGCTGGCTTAAACAGGTCATACGAAATAATGGTACACTGATTTTGGCTCAATAGAACCACCTATTTTCCAATCCGGGTTCTCAAAAAACAGCCCTCGTACGTTTATAGGCTGTGCAATGGAAGTTCAACTAGAGCACGACAAAGACACCACCATGTCACGACAAATTTTATCCTAACCGACGACTTCCTAGTGAAGGAGTATTTGGAAATGCGTATCGAAGGCTTTGTGAAATGGGGTCACGAGTAAGAAGTAAGAAGAATTTCGTCTGATGAAGGAATATAGTACTGGAAGCTCTTACATTTGGTTGTTACGAGTTTCTCTTCTGCATAGTTTTACTATAATGTTAAGCATTCGATTTATAAATAAATGTAGATGCATGTCGTCTAATAATACTTCCACGCTGTTTCTTAGAGTTCCCGTTGGATGCCTGTTGTGGTGATTACTTGCTTCCAAAACATTGGCGATAGATTGGCCCTACACTAACACTACACTGGTAGCATAGCGAAGCATTGCTACCAATGAAACTCTCAAGGTGTAAGATGAGTTGGTAGGCCAAGAACAACATGGAGGTGAACTGTTGTGACGGAAGCTCAGTCTCAAAACAGCGAGAAATGAAAGGATCTGGTTGTCGCCCTATGCTTCAGGAGGAGTTAAAATATTGCTGTTAACTGCAGCAGAAGAAGAAAACGTTGTTGATATCCAAGTCAAACGATAGTATACAATTCGGGAAATTATGTTTATTGCCTTGGGCGTAAATACGAGTACCGTATTTTCCAGACTTTTGGTAGTAACACTGGGCTGAAAAGTCGGTTTAGCCTCAAAATAGGTCTCTGTTTCGGCGATTACTTCTTCATCGGTCTTAAATCGCTTTCCGGCGAGCATTCTTTTGAGGTCTGCGAACAGGAAATAGTCGCTGGGGGCCAAATCTGGAGAATACGGTGGGTGGGGAAGCAATTCGTAGCCGAATTCATTCAATTTTGCCATCGTTTTCATCGACTTGTGACACGGTGCATTGTCTTGATGAAACAGCATTTTCTTTTTCTTCAAATGCGGCTGTTTTTCTGCGATTTCGTCCTTCAAACGCTCCAACAACGCAATGTTATAGTCGCTGTTGATAGTCTGCCCCTTTTGGAGATAGTCGATGAAAATTATTCCATGTGTACCTCAAAATACGGATGCAATAACCTTGCCAACCGACTGTTGGGTTTGGACGAGGTTCGTCGCCTGCTCGCCACTCAGCTGACTGCCGACTTGACTCTGGTGTGAAGTGATGGAGCCAAGTTTCATCCATTGTCACATACCGATGCAAAAATTCGGCTTTATTGCAGTTGAACAGCTTTAAGCCCTCCTCTGAATCATCAACACGTTGTTGTTTTTGGTCGAGTGTGAGCAAACGCGGCACCCACTTTGAAAGAGCTTTCGCATGTCCAAATATTCGTGTATGATATATCCAACACGCTCTTTTGATATCTTCAGAGCCTCAGGTATCTCGATCAACTTCACTTTACGGTCATTCGTAATCATTTTATGGACTTTTTTGATGTTTTCATCTGAAACAGTCTCTCTTTTGGACGTCCACTGCGTGCATCATCTTCAGTGCTTGTATGACCACTTTTAAATTTTTCAATTCACTTGCGAATGGTTCGTTCGGCTGGTGCAGAGTCCGAGTAACACTTATCAAGCTATTTCTTTGTATCGGCTGCATTTTTTCCCACACGAAATTGCTTTGAATCCATTTTTTTTCACAATAACAAAAGTTGCTTCACGCACAACGCTATCTCTCGAGAACTAATCGTCCGACAGCTGTCAAATTTATACACGTATCTTTTGAAGGTTGGTACTAATGGTATGGATTTAATTCAAGTGGTGCCCTCTCTTAGAAACAGCATTGACTTTTCAGCCCATGTATTATTTGGTCATTCCCAAATAGGGTCGACAAACTATTCTCGAAGTTTCTAAATGGATTTCTTACTTAGAAAAAACGAGAGACATTCCAATTTTTACCTGGGTGTTGTACACAGACAAGACATATGCAACTCGTTGGACAAAAAGAAATTCTACTATAATTTGTGACAACCCACAATAGGCCCCTGAATGCTATTAGAGAATCTTAAAGTTGTTGATATTGACCGCCATCCCAAGACATCAAAAGACCATCGAAAACCCATGACATACTTGCAGAATTCCGTAAGACCTACGTAAGCAAGATTGCAGCAACAATGAAATTTGGTAAACAAAAAGATGAAATTAATACAAAAAAATTAAATAATAAAATGAAACCTTGACTTACTCGTAAACACTAAGGTGGGGAAGCTATAAACAACAACGAAGACCACCGAACCCATCGCAAAATCTTAACCAAATAACGAGATTAAATCCAAATTAAATATGCATTAGAGTGGTTGTTGGCATGGAGGCTTGGCAGGTGAGCAGGTGGCGCATGGCACGACGCCTTAACCATGATGAATAATTTTACAGAAAAACCTAAACTCATTCATTTCATTAATTTTGTGGTCCACGTGATAAAATTACTACACACGCTCTGTCATTAATGTGAGACATAACATAGTTTGCGTATGATACTTCACACAGATACATTTCTTTTTATCTGCTATTGCATAGGTGGATATGAATACAATGCTCTCATATGGTATCATGATTATGCTCGAATTCATATTTGGTATGTCCAAACAAATGATTGGAGGTCTCAGATGTGGGAGATTTGTGATTTGTAAATTGTGATATGTCTGGCCGCAGGTAAATATTTGGTGAGGATTAGTTAAACAAATTTACACTGAATGACCCCAGTATCGATCTGTCGATTTTTACTCATTCGTAGATGCCTCCTCGTTTTAAGGCTGTCTGTGGTTAATTAAGCATAAGCAGTTAGTAAATTAACACTGATATACTAATTGAAATGTGGATTTTATAATGGACAATGTAATCACGCGTGTGGTAAAGGGTGGCCAGGTCAGGCTTGTTAAGTGGTATTTTTTGAATGTGGATGAATTAGAATTTTAGACCAGGCCACAGCCGGTTCTGAAGATATGGAAAGACAGCGATGATTGGCAAAATACTACAATATGTGGTTGTCGGGCAGAATAAACCATTTCCTCTGGACGAAATCAACAAAGAATTCCGTCCCCTTTACCTAGACGAAGTTGTTGTAGCTATATCGAAGCTAAAGTCTAATAAAGGCGGACTGGGGTATTTACAGCAGCAGTAGACGATTTATATTTGTATATATTCATCATTCTGTAGTTTATAAGAAACTAGAGGCGACTTTGGCTCCTGAACTATTCATATCAAGTTTCTTAATTCTTTGAGAAATAGAGTGGATTGAGCAATCTGCGCTCAATGAGCACTTTTTTGATCAGGTCGATGTCGCTGTACAGCTAGTAGAGTTCATCGTTGAATCGTCTCTTTCAAACCCGTCAACGGATACAACCAATGATATATTCATCCGTTTTAGAAAGGCTCCATTCTTCGGAATCTCCATAGAGCAGGACTGGAAATACAATAGTCATGGTTGCCCTCTCAGCCCAAAGAAACAGCGATTGGCAAGCGTTTTTCTTCGTTTCATTTCTGAAGAGATGTTGTTTTCAGATGTAATAGCAGAGCCGAGGTAGACAAAGTCCCTTACTACTTCGATTTGTCGATGTTGCGTGTCCCTTCTTGTTGGCAGCATATATACGGTGATTCATCGTGACGTTTGATTTATAATGTAAAATAAAACACATAAATTTGAAAGTGAACTTAAAATTTGTATTATCGGTTAAAAGAACAATTCATGGCATTTACTTTTTGAAAATGCTATCATGTAAATGTTGGCCACTACTACGTCTGAGGTGGTCCATTCGGAAGATCCAATTTTGGGTGACTCGTTCGAGCATAGCGACTGGTATCTCGCGAATAACACGAGTAATGTTGGCTTCCAAAGCGTCAATCGTAGCTGTCTTATTCCTGAAGATCTGGAACTTTATACATCCCCAAAGAAAATAGTCCAAAGGTGTGATATCGCACGATCTAGGCGGCCAATTTACCGTAGCAAAACGTGAAATTTAGTGCTCACCAAAATGATTTCTCAACAAGTCCATTGTTTCTAGCGCTGTATGGCTCGTAGCGCCATACATGTGGCTCATTTTCGAAGAAATATGAACCAATGATTCCACCAGCCCATAAACCACACCATACCGAAGTTTTTAATGGATGTAATGGTAGCTCTTGGTACTCGTCGGGTTGCTCATCATTTTTTTTATTAACGTATCCATTGAGTCAGAAATGGGCTTCATCACTGAACAAAATTTCACGATAAAACACCGGGTTTTCATTGAATTTTTCCAGAGCCCATTCACTGAAAATAATTTTATACGCTTTTAGGCCGAGATCCTCACGTAAAATACGCCAAGCTTTCGAATACGCCAAGCCAAGCTGCTTTTGAAAGATTGTACCTTGTGTGTTGGCTTCTGAATCTTTTATGATGTTAAAGAAGTCACATGACAGGATGTCGCTGTCTTGGTAAGGTTGTTACCGACCTTGATGCAGCAGTCATTGTTATCCTGCACAAGCGGACGAGTTTAGCAGGGATGCCAAAACTATACATAGCTTTGTATTGCTCGTCTCTGTAGATGCTGTCATATGCGGTTTTAAAATCGATAAAAAATTGGTGAGTATCGATCTGAACTTCTTGGATTCTCTCCAGGATCTGCCGTTGTGTGAATATTTGGTAAATTGTGGACTTAAAGAGCCTAAAACCGCACTGATAGGATGCAATAAAATCGTTGACAGATGGATTCAGGCACTCGCACAATATGGCAGACAAGATCTTAAATGTGAAGTTTAGAGGGTCTCCTTTCTTGTGAACCGGGCAAACGATGCTGAGGTGCAATTCATCAGGCATACATTCATCCAAACAAATCTTAGACCATCTCATGCTACCTTAAAAAGTTCGGCGGGTAAGTCGTCCGTCCCGGCAGCCTTGCTCGACTTCATATTGATCGATATTGCTATTCTCACTATATTTTGGTCGGGTGGCCAGAATTCTTGACTTGCATTGTCAAAATTTAATGGTTCGCTCTGCCTGACAGCGGTATTTGTGTCGTCTTCGCCGTTTAGCGGTCTGCAGAAATGGTTTTTTTCATATCCTTAGCACCGACTGTGACTGTGATTCCTTGGGTCTTATGACCGTGACACGTTCTTTTTAACTTTTGTTAAAATTTTCAAATATTATTCCTGGAGTAAAACGTCTCTATTTTCTCGACTGCGCGCTTCTTATGCTCTTTCTTTTTTCTCCGGAAAATCACGACCGACATGTCAAAAGATAGAAGTACGGAATTGGAAGAGTTCACAGATCCCTCCCACCGATACGTTTCTCCAAAGCGAGAATGGACACAACAGACAAGGCAGGTTAAAATAGTGAAGTGGTTACGAGCTGAAACGATAGAGCGGAATGCCTTAGCTCTACTCAAGGCAGCAGACTACCCATAAAGGGAGACAGTCCATGCGTGCCTACTCTGCTAGCACGTTTTTGTTGAACATACTACGAGTATATTTATGCTCAGGGCTTTTGAGCGTTCGTTCTATCTGTTTATGTTGTTCGTTCAAGACGCTGAGAAAGTGCACCGATGGCTGGTACACCCATGGCTGCCCATTACTCTCTCAGGATGTTGATAGAACAACTATTTAGCAAAAATATGTTCGGATGGGTGAAGGCTAATTCAACTTGTGGTATGAACAATTTTAACGCAAAACTCTATCAAAGTTGATAGTAACTTAACCGAGACTTTAAGTGTCAAGGCGACTTTCCGGCATGTTCCTTTTTTTTAAAGTCGCCTTAGAAAAAATTGTGAAAAATTCACTAGCCAACAAATGAGGGATTTTCTTTTCCAAATTCTCACAATTACTTGCGTACGCGAATGATATTCCTGTGATTCGAGACGGAAGCGACCAACCGACAAGGTCACACCAAAGTAGACGCTGTCATCAAAAAAGGACGCTCAACGCCGATGTTTTGGCCGGAACTTAGCAGTTATAAAAGGTAGTTAATGCCTTCATCTACCTGAGTCCCGCAGTTATGAACGGTAGCGATATCAGCGCAGAATTTTTCTTGCCAAGACTCAAAGTGTCTTCAGTCTCCTCATCAAAGGAGTACAGCGTTGAATGCAGCTGGTGAGAAATCGTCCTAAGCCCAGGTTCAGCGTTTAGACCTGCTAGTGGCATCACTGCTCAGATTTATAATAGCCTTTGCCTCGTTCTGAATTTTAGTGGAATTTTAAAATTGCCTACAGTTTCAAGTATGCAGAATACACCGTATAGAATTGCAAATAGCGAAGGGGTTGACCTAGAAAGTCATCAGTCAAGTGTGACTGCCAGCAGCTCGCTAACCGTGTACAATTCATCCTCTACACTCAAAAAAGCATTAGTGCACAGGAGGAGGGCGATTCGCGAAGAATAGGAACTTCGATGAACGGATAAATGGTACAAGGAGCTAGTTAATGTGAGCGAACTTCATAAGCCGAACATAAGCTTAGAGACATGACCGATGCAATATTGTGGGGGATTCTGCAACTCAATAAGAATTTCATTGAGAGATCAACTGAACAAGTGATCGGCTAGCGAACACTTTTCTGTAAAGCCCGTTGTCCACTATGGGCGCATAGAATCACTTTTCAATTCAATACAATCACTATTAGGAGCCCTCTATATTTGTTCAATGACCAATGCAACAAGTGAATGGTTGGTGAACAAGCTAGTTGCTTACTGGATATCATTGCGCAATGTTTTCATCTACAAGCTTTAATCAATACTCTGCCTGGCGTTCTTCTGACTGATCACTCTACCGCCCAACCGATCGATCACGGGCGGCGCTAAGAATAGGTAACACCTCAAAAGGCTGCAATCGAAAGAAATCTCAAAAGCGCCAATCCTCCATCCTGTTAAAAGACTTGCGCCGCCAACATCTTGTCACGAAATGCAGTAAACTAATAAGCGCCATCAGAGATGTCGCCTTTAGGTACAGGTTTAACCAATAAAGCCGACTGGCGCATGTAGAGAAACGAGAAACATTGAAGCCGCGCTTCAAAAGACGCCCAGTAGGTTATGTTAGCTCTACGTAAGGATAAAAAAAAAGTAAGACTTTCAGAAGCAAGATAAAAGAGCATAAAATTCGCAAGAATATAGAAATTTAGGGATGTTATGGCAGAAAAGAAGTTCGAAAGCTTTAACAAAAGGTAAAAAGTCCATACCAGGTCAACAGAGTATGAACGGAGCCTGTAGGAGCAAAGAAGGGAATCTATTGGTGAATTGTTATTCAATGCGGAGTTTCTGAAAGAACTTTTTCTACAGACTGTTAAACTACGACAACAATCATTTTTGCGCTGTCAGGAAGAGTCAGCCATTTATCCTGGATAGTGATAGGCAAAAATTATGTCCACTTTACTTCCATATCCACATTTAAGTCCCAGAAGACTACTCGTACAGACAATCTAGCTGTGCTAGCTGTGCTATTTAGAGCGAAGTAAGATTACCTTCTGAAGAGCATCCACCAAATTACCGATAAAATATGATCGGATGCAAGCACGATACACCAATTGAACCTTAGCATTGTATGTACGATGTTGTTTGTGTTAACTATAGAGGCACCAATCTCCTCAACAATGCATATAAAATGTTCTCTGAGATATCTTGTAGTCACCTTAAACTTCTGTCAACCAATTGATTGGTCCTTATCAGTGTGGTTTCAGACCGGAAAAATTTGTCATCGGCCAGATGTTGATATTGCGGCATAATCAAAACCCACAAACTTTTTTTATATTGGGGAAAAAATTCGTCGGAACCATGTACGGTTTTGGCATCCCTGCTAAATTTGTCGGGGCCTACAGGATGACCGTGTAGAAAGCGCTGCATAGTTGTTGTGTTAGTAATTTTACTCAGACTTAATGCCAAAAAAGACTTCCTGCACTCGCAAGCTGTAACCAATGGGAAATTCTTTCAAAAGTCTGTACAACTATTATGTCAGCCTATGCGGATAACATAAATATTATCGCAGTGAACTGTTTTTGAGGAATTTTCAAGTATTGAAGCAGCCGCCTCGAAGATGGGTTTGGCGATGAGATAAGATAATAACGATGTGCATGCTGTTATTAAGAAAGGACATAAAAGATCGACAACTCGTAACAAAAGGTCACTATTGACAGGGATAACTTTGAGGTTGTAGGCCGTGGCCTAGTCTCCGTAGGTAACATAACCAACGACACCAAAACCTTAGAGAACATCCGAAAAGTAATTCGTGCCACTCGCTGTTTTTTGGACTCAAAGGGCAATTGACAACCTCTCTCAGACAAACAAGTCACCAGATCTACTTTATGGTCCCAGTTCTACTTTATGTTTCTGAGGCATCAACTACGATATATGAAGAATGAATGATTCGAGTGATCTGTCTTTATCAACGAAGAGTAGACGGGGAGATGTAAAAAATACTGTAAGGGCTGCACTAAAAACTACCTTTCGGATCGTTCAATTTAAGTTTTTTTTGGATGGTTTCCAGCATTCCAGTACTTCAACATTCCATTTTGTGTCCAGCACTCTTATAAATGTTCATTTATCATGATCTGCTACTTCTTATCCATATTCCTTTACTAAAGACTCTATGAACGTTGTATTCGTTTCGGTAATCACGTCCCTGTGGAATTAAGTGCTTTGAAAAGAAAAAATTTGATATCAGTTTGTGAGTCGCTGGTCACAAGTTGAAACCACATAGTCGATGTTTCCAAAAATTATGTGAAGTATCTGCATTTCCTCAAATGTTGTAAGAACTACTTCAGCCTGTCTGGTCTGGTATCAATATTGGATGAAAAATGGAGCACAATGCCAAAGTCTGGTCAAGTTCTCCTAGTACATTTCAACACTAGTAAGAAAGAATTCAAAGCCGTATGATAAAACTCCCAGATGATGCTAATACTGCCAAGTCGAATGGCACTCCCGTACACCGATGTAATAGCACTTATCCTTCCTTGTTATATCGTTATTCCACAAACGAAATTACCAGAAGCATTACACCCTCTCAAACTCCTCACTATTTCTGTGAATACTCATCAGTTTACCCTCAAGCCCACTTTCGACGGTTCTTTAAAACATTTTGAATCGCTCTTAAGTCATCTCTCCGAAGTCTGTGGAATGTCCTACCGACTTCTTTTTCTGACGCATTTAAAACCGATCGATCCTTAATTGAGTTACTCGTGCATCAGCTGTAATGTCAATGACACATCCTCCATCACAACCCGTTTAAATGGAAATTTTCTCAATTTCCCATATCCTATTCACTAAGACACTCTGTCACATCCTTTGTGAAGGCATACCCTTTGTTCGAACATCGAATGCGCTTCAGATCTTCAAATCATCTGTTGAATGCAGAATTTTCATTTGGCTCACAGCTCAAAATGTTCTCTTTGGAATTTGCTTTTGTTTGTCTCCACCTTCTAGGAAAACACTTCCTTGATTTGCGCCCCCACCAATTGAATGGAAAACTTCCAAAGCATTTGAAGACGGTCTATATATAGTCGTTACTACAGATACGAGTATTATGGCATTCATTCCGATAACTATGACAAATAAAACCAATCTACAAAAGGATACGTTGAATTCCCATTCCATTCCCCAAGAGACCACACAGAACGTAACGTCTCGAACAATTCAAGTGGTTCAACTATTGTAGTTCAACTAACGAGAGTGGAATAATTTCAAAATAAAAGGAAAAGACAGAACAATAATAAAATGACAACGAAACATTTCAACGGTGAAAATTATTTAAATCTCCTACGTGATCGAAATTGAAGGACTTTTAGTCCCAAATGACACTGTCATTGATTCACCCTCAAACTCACTCAAAACTCACTCAAATTAATGAGTCTCAAGGGCATTGGAAAGTTCGAATTATGCGGGACCTTATGGTGGTGTTGCAGCAGTAAAATACGCTCAGGAAACTCGTTCATTTAAGCGGAACTACGTGAATCGCATTCGTAAGTAGGTAAACTGTTAAAAGAACGTTTGTAAGTTGTGTGAAATGACTGCCACACCTACTTTTTATTTTTTTCCCCTCGTGCAGTGTATAATTCTGTTAAATGGATTCTTTCAAGGAAAATTGGAAAGGCGGCAATTGATGTTGATGATGCTCCACGCATCCTTAAACCACAAGGACCTTTGAAAGGAATTGCTGTTCCACTTCCTTTCGTGCCCGTATAAATGCATTGAGAAGCAGTTAAGTGTTTGATGAGGTTTTTTTTTTTTTATATCTCTGCACTTCACTCAGAATTGACATTTAAGAAGGCACATGAAGTGCTGTAGGGAGTCCTTGACACTTTTGTTGTCCTTTTGGATCGAAAATCCACAGACGGAACGAGTGAATATGTCACATTATTTGGATAATTAGAGTGCGAATGGGGCACAGTTCATGTCGACTTGGATGATTTTGAAACTAATTTTGAGGCTAATGACGTAAATTGAATTCGATTGAGATGTGTCTTAGAACGAATGTACGTATCGATTTTATTAGGACTACTGTTTGGAACGGGTATTTGGATTTTCCAATGTATGTATGTACACATATGTCAACATAGCGATAGAATACGAGTCAATTCAACTTCGTTCAATGGATTTATGGTACTCAGACGATTTTAATGCGACAGGCCATAATTAAATTCAAACCTAAACGGTTTGAAAAGTTTAATTGAAACGAGAGATCAAAATAATACGTTTATTAGCGGAGTAGTACAAGTACCACCACCAATACTAGATTTGAAGTCGTGTGTAAGGCACAAGCTTTCTCTTTGGTTAAGCTTCAGGGTCCATGGTCATGGTCATGCCAGTCATGGCACCCGGTTACAGTGCAACTCCACATCGAGCAAACTGATCAGTTCCATAGCCATAACATTCTACAACATATGCTAAATTATGGGGTCTCCCAGCTCCAGTCAGTCTACTCTCCGCTTGATTTTGGATATAACCTTCAGTCATCATGATATTCCAACATGCGGGCCAACTCTTAGGTCAGGATTGGCGGCCTTCATTTCAACCTTAAAGCAGTCTATGAATGCCACCAATTACCTAACTAAGCCGTCTACTATAGAAGATCTCATTTACGAAGCTACGAATTCTTTTGAATTTCGCTCTGTCAAGGATAACACAGCTGACATCGCAGGCCACACCATCATAGGTGATGCCCATAGCTTGCAAATCAATAACATCTGAGTAGGCTAGACAGTTCCGTATGAGCAAACTGCCACCTCGCTAAGGTTCCTCTTATGCAGAAACGCATTTAAAGAGCCCTGCCCGGTTAGCCCTGGTAGCCCGCGCATGGTCGACATATCCTGAAGGAAATAATATGTAACCCTGCCTTTAGACCGGACACATTCGAAAAGCAGGAGTTTTCATTCAAGGTCGCTTTCTGGCAAGCCAAGAGTGACACTTCAACCAAAGGTAACAAACACACTTCAAGATTACTATCTCGTACCAAACCGATGCCCGAAATATTGCATCACCGTACACCATGCACGCTACGAACAGTATATCTGATGAGTCTCCAGTCATTCCGTAGAATTGGCCTTACATAGCCCACAACAGTCAGCAGTCGTGTTATTAGCTGGATGCGGTGAGGCAGAAAACTCATCCACTTGACTTTAGTCACATATCTCATACCACTCAGCAGTATTGAGGGAGCCGTCGAAATCTCACAAATGTCACAATCTTCTCCTGAGATATACTGACACCAACACTTTCGCCCCATTCGGCAACAATTCAAAGCACTCTTACTATTCTTTCAATTTCAGCACAAGACTGACCTTTCAGAAGAAGAGTCAGACGATCCGCGTAAGCCCAAAATCGGTGAGGTTATGCAGGGTATCTTTTTTTTTTTGTGAACAAGACCGGCTCACTTTCTTTGTCAATTGTCTGCTAAGGACACTGATACGTGGCTAGAAGAAGAGTATATCTAAGGCGTACTGAAGAATGTTAGAGACTGTCTGTGAGTGTTTTCCCGTCACATGAAGAGTGACATCGTCTGCCTAAGTATGGCACAACATCCCGTATCCTTTTATTTGGTTAGCAGCCCATTGGGGATTAGGTTCCACAGTAGAACAGAGAGTACAGAGTAAAGGTTGCATATAAGTTTTTACTGTTGAAATTGAAGTGGATCAAGTTGCAGATGGAATCATTTATTTTCAAGGTTGCCAAGTTTGTTAAAAGTTAAATTGATATCATAGAATGCCACAATTGTATACTGCTTGAAAGAGTGTCAACCGATTTTATTTTATATTTTTAGTAGACATGCTGAGAGTTTTCTGTCATTACCACAGAAAATGATGAAGGGATTAAGGATTAGCTCGTGTGCTTTGACAGGATGGAATAGGTCTTATGCCTTCCGGCAGCATAATGAATGTTGTACTTGCTTTGAATACAAAAGCTACTGTGTACTGAGAGCTTAACCTGCTTTCAAAAGGCATAACAGGATGTCTTTGACGTTCAGAAAGAAACTATCAAGTCCTGCTGCTTTGTGAGGTTCAATGCTGCAAAATGCTCATTAAACCTTTGTCATACTGACCACATCCGGTTTGATCTGTATATACTGAAGGGCATTCAGGGAATTGAGTGCTCACAAGTAAGATACCTGCGGATGGTTAAGGGCTTCCGAAATTCGTTGTGTTTTGGACAGCTAGTTATGCTTTTGCAGAAGGTACGCCAATACCTAGGTTGGCTCGTTCTTTCTCTTTGTTTAATAATGCATTTTAGGTGACCCACTCACGTTCTGACCTAGACAATTCAGCTCAGTGAGAGTTTTTCTAATCTTGCAGTACTGGTCTTGGAGATCCGTGATACGCATTTTATAATTCTTTCCTCATGTTCTCCTTATTGTACTCGTAGGGCATGATGGGATGAAGTGAGTTTGTTGTTAAGCTCGCCAATATCGAAATATCAGAATGGCTCATGATCGAACTTGTTGTGTTTCTTCAAAGTCGTTTTCCAATGTCTGTGGCAGATCATAGCTAGAGACAATTGCTTTTTCAATGCGCTGAACTAAAGTATCGATAATCAAGTGTTTTAATAATAGATTTACTGTACCACCTTGATCAAAAAAAAAAAAATTGTTCCGATTCGAGATTCTGTTGTTCACATTCCCTCTAAATCTTGCAAAAGTTACGTAGCCAAGAGTACATCTATCTCTGCGTGTGTTGGCGAATTTTACAATTTTAGAAATGGATTTTAATTTGCAACCACGAACTTGTATTAAATTTTGCGTAAAAAAGGGATTAAATGCTGCGCGAACGTAATAAATGTTGGAAAAGTGTTTCGGCAACGATTCTCTTAAGAAATCAGTCATTTATCAGTGGCACGAGCAGTTCAAAAGCGGTCGTGAGTTAGTCGAAGATGATGAATGCAGTGGCAGACCATCAACATCGAAAACTGACGAAAACATTGATGAATTAAAAGAAATGTTGGTCAATAACCGCAAATTAACCATCAGAGAGATATCGGAGGACTTGAACATTGCCTATGGATTCGTCCAAGACATTTTGGTTAATGATTTGGGTTTCCATCTTGTAGTAGCAAAGTTTATGCCAAAAGACCTCAATTTCGTTCAAAAAAGACATCGTGCTGACGTCGCAAAAGAGATGATCGCAAATCCGATCCAACATTCATCAAAAGAATCATTACTGGAGACGAGACGAGACCAAAAAAACGACGTCGTTTTCAGTCAAAAAAGAAGGCAATGCTCACGATTTTCATGGATTAAAACGGTGTAGTGCCCCATGAATTTTTGCCAGAAAGCCAGACAGTAAACAAAGAGTATTATTTAGGCGTTATAAGACGTTTGCGTGAAGCAATTTGCCGAAAGAGACCAGAATTGTGGGCAGAAAACTCGTGCATTTTGCACCATGATAACGCACCTTTACACAGTGCCATCATTATATGTAATTCACCTGATTCACCTGATTTGGCTCTCTGTAACTTTTTTCTGTTCAATCGAGTTAAAAAACCACAACGGGGAACACGTTTCAGCAACCGAGAAGAAGTAATGGAAGCACTGATGGACAATCCGAAAACCGAATTTAAAAAAATGTTTGAAGGATTAGATCAAGCGCTGGCATAAGTGTGTTGATGTCGATGGCGATTACTTTGAATGGGACAATATAGATTTAGATGAATAAACTTGTATTTTTAATTTTCTGAATAGATTCCGAAATTTTTTTAACCAAAGTGGTATGACTTCATTAGCTTTGGAGATCGATAGTACTACTGCCGAGTCGTTTGTGATGTATTGGAAAAAAATCAAGCTCTGGGTTTACCATCTTGTAGAACCTGTTGAAGTTGGGTTCCATTGCCGCAAGGATGAATTCTCCAGTGAAACTAGGTCAGATAAACCATAGCTCCTTACAAGTGCTATGTGTTCGCCACTCATGGTGAGGCAAATGATTAGGTTCAAAGAAATGAGAATGTAAACCACTTTAAGATTCATATCTCAACTCAATGATGGTGTTTTCCGGTGGTTTAAGAATGTAACATCCAACCATGATTGGTATGTTCGTTGGGGTAGAAGTAATTGACTTAGTAACCTTAGAAAGTGTGTCCAATTGATCAACCACCATGCCTTAGCATTACACCCTTAACATATTGTAATATATATATAACTCCAGATTGGAGATTCAAATTTTTAAATCAATAATTTCTCAAATAAAACAAATTGCAAGTTTGACTAATCTATCAAGGAAACAACAGATTTGCAAAAATCTTCTGAACTTGGAAAAAATAGCAAAGTTGCAAAACTTTTTTCAAATGTGTCTCATAAAATAGAAAGTCATTCCCTCACACGTTAACTGACAGTCGACTTATGAACTGTCTTTTAACTATTCATGAACACTCTCATTATTATTTGATAGTTGACAGTAATGTCAGTGTTTCAAAATGACGAATTCACCTTGTGCGTAAAATAGTTTCAGTAGCAAAATACTTTCACTAAAAATATTTAAACTTTACATTTTTGGCCATCATTACATCACACCTAACCAGATACTAATTATACGAGTTGTGTTCAAAAAGTGAGTGTGACTAAGTAAGTGACTTTATATTTTTATAAAAAAAAATACTTATTTATTCATCAATATTGTTATGCCAACGCATTTTCTAATCCTCGAAGCACTTCTTATTGCAACTTTTTAGTATAGCCTTCAGCTCTTCCAGCGATGCCTTTTTTATTTCCTCAATCGTTGCAAGTCCTTTCGTAGGTCTCTTTAGTTTTTGGAGCAGGAAAAGTTTGCATAGGGCCAAATCCGGAGAATATGCAGGCTGAGACGTGAGTGTCATGTCGTTTTTGGTAAAAAAAATTTTCACAGGCATTGATGAATGACCAGGTGCATTATCGTGATACAAAAGCCAAGAATTGTTTTTGCACATTTCTGGACATTTTGTGCGTATTGCTTCTCGCAAACGGTGCATAACTTGAAGGTTATGCCCCTTATTGACCGTACGACCTTGAGGTAAAAACCACTAAGTCTTTACTCTCCTGGGTGCTTTCATATGGACGATTGGGCTTTGGTTTAGACGTCGTAACCATATACCCATGATTGGTGATGACCAGCTATGACCCGTTTGAGCAAGTCAGAATCATCATTGACGTCATTCAAGAGCTCCTGCTTCGGTTCTTCTGGTCAAAATTAAGAAGTTTCGTAACAAACTTCGCTGACACACATCTCATACTCAACATATTTGAAAAAATTGCATGACATGAGCCAACCGATATGGCAGTAACCTTAGTAACTTCTCTTATGGTAATTCGACGTTTTTAAAACAATTTTCTTCACAGCTTCGACGTTATCATCTTTTGTTGATGGCCTGGGGCGTCCAGAGCCAGCTTCGTCACTACTATCTTCTCGGCCATCTCAGAAGAGCTTGTACCACTTGTAAACATTTTTTGTGCTTAAAACACTCACTGTATGCCACTATCAACATTTCAAGTGTTTTAGAGCACTTGATTCCTTTTTCTTACACAAAATTTGATGCAAATTCATTGATCCATTTTTTATAATAATTGAAAATCGCCGAGTACACAAAAACAAGTCTAACCATTCTATCTGTCAAAAACGAACTAATTATGCTGTATTCTTGAAACTGTGAACATATGTTCGGGACATGTGTACGAACACAGTAAACAAAAAAATCGATAATCGATTCCCGCGAAATTTCTAAATTCACCTTACTTTTTGAACACACCTTGTACTGTCAAATATAGGGTTTTCCAATAGGGACTTGACAACTTTGAATTTAATTTGTGAACGCACTCTTTTACTAATCATCAAACTGTCACTGTCAATTTATTCAGTAAACTCAACATTTTCATCATGGTAAAGTACACTAACGAGCAACGTCTGCAAGTTATAAAGATTTTCTACAGATATTCGGAGTCGCAAAGTCATCTTCAGTGACGAAGCTGACTTTTGGCTCAATGGGTTCGTCAATAAGCAAAATATGCGTCATTGGTCGGGTGAAAACCCACATGTGCTTCATGAATCACCACTTCATCCACAAAAAATAACTGTTTGGTGAGGTTTGCATGCCGGCGGCGTTATTGGGCCATATTTTTTCATCGACGATAACGATCGTTACGTAACTTTGAATGGTCAGCGTTATCGCGCCATGATCACCGATTATTTTTGGCCCGAATCGGAAGATATGGACTTGGACGACATATGGTTGTAACAGGATGGTGCTACAAGCCACACAGCTCACGCTACAATCGATTTATTGAAGAGTAAGTATGGTGAGCGTGTTATCTCAAGACATGGGCCAGTCGATTGGCCGCCTCGTTCGTGCGATTTCACGTCGCTTGACTATTTTTTGTGGGGCTACGTTAAGTCATTGTCTTATTACAACACGCCGACGACTTTGGAAGAGCTCAGAGCCAACATTGAACGCGAAATAGCGGCCGTTTCGGCCGAAATGTGTGGCCGAGTCGTTGAAAATTCGATCCAACGAATCGACCGCTGCAAACGTCCCCGCATGGCCATATGAACGAAGTCGAGTTCTATTCATAAATGTTTTAATTGTACTTCAAGCCAATAATAAAGTTTTTGAAATATCTCAAATGGTTTGCCTTTTATTTAAAAAAAAAAGTTGTCAAGTCGTTATTAGAAAACCCTATATTTCAAAAATCTAATTCGTTGGCGTATTTTCAATAGATAATGTAAAGCGACCACATTAATCCTACAAGGTGTCCCTTAGTTCGCCAAGGAAAATTTAGGAAATTATTTTTGGGTATACCATATTCTGAGATAGAAATAGTTCTACAGTAAGTGTCTATCTCTAATGTTGCCATCATTTATCGAGGACTTAAAAAAAATATTACTTTGGTGTACTCTGACCCATGTTAATGGATATTGCTCTGTCAATACTAATGGTAGAAACTTCGTTTATGATTTTGTTTTTAGAAGAAATACTAGCCTTTTTAACTGCGTTTAAATAAAGTTGATTTGTTGTTTGAGTCTTAGATATCCAATTTCTAGGCCTCTTCCATTTTTCTTGCCCATGCTAATACAGTAAAAGCTCTTTATTCGCGCTAATCGGTACATTGGTACATGCATATTAATAAAAAGGATTCAAATGGACTAATAAAATAGTAAAATAGACCTTATTACAATTATATCTAAAGTATGTTGTTAAATGATATCGCCGCTGTATTGGTTCAATAAATTTAAGGAAAGACAATCATTGCATAGCATTAAAATCGTTGGAGAAGCTGCAGCAGAAAGATATCCAGAAGAATTTGCGAACCTAGTAGCTGACGGAGGATACAAACCTGAGCAAATATTTAATGCAAACGAAACTGCACTGTTTTGGAAGAGAATGCCAAACAAAACATTCATTTCTAAAAGCGAAAAGTCTGCCTCTGGATTTAAGGCAGCAAAGGATAGAATTACACTGTTGCTATGTTCGAATGCATCTGGAGATTGTGTCATTAAACCACTGATTCTTTACAGATGGTTAAATCCTCGTGCTTTAAAAAATCAAAACAAGGACGTTTATAAGAAAGCGTGGTTACAAGCGCCTTTTTTTTGTGACTGGTTCCGGAATTGTTTTGTTTCTGCAATTGAAACTTATTTAAAAAAAAAAAAAAAGAATTTAGACTTTAAAGCAGTCTAGTTTTAGACAATGCAACAGGTCATCCTCACGAACTTGAAACTATGCATCCAACCTCTCTAACCTCTTTGACTGCCAGAGTGCGCTCCTACTGCACAAAAGGCTATGGTGCCTTGAAGTCCGTTCATATTTAGGCAGATACGCCAAATTTCAGTACGATACTGTCTTTAGTTTTGTTTTGACAGCTGATTGTTGTTGACGTGTTTGGCATCATGTTGAGTATGGACAAAAACGATTTTCGTTCTCTCATTAAACATTATTTTTTGAGAGGCAAAACGGCGAAGGAAACAAAAGAAAAGTCGGATAAATATTATGGGGCTAATGCTCCGTCAGATTACACCGTCAAATATTGGTTTCGAGAGTTTCGTGGTGGCCGCAACTCCACTACCAAGCAAGTCCGCAGTGGCAGGCCCTCCGATGCGGTTACAGAGTCATGTCAATGTCAAAAAAATACATGAAATGGTGTAGGTGAGCGAGCTAGCAGATACCACAAAGATTAGTACTGAGCGCACACGCCATATTTTGGGCAATATTTTGCATAAAATATCCTGCCGCTGGGTGACGCGCATACTCACTCCTGACCAAAAACACGAACGCGAGAGCACTTCGAAAGTGTGTTTGGACTTGCTGATGCGGAATCGGGCTGACTTTTGGCGTCGATTGGTAACTGTTGAACACCAGAGAACAGAATGAGTGCCCGGCAATAGACTGAAGCCGGCACGAGTGCTCCGAAGCTCCCGAGGGAGGCTCGATGAGTCGGATAGGTTATGGCATCGGTTTTCTAGGATTGTCATGGCATACACTTCGAGGACAACCTCGAAAACTGAAAAACCATCAACAGCAGCGAAATCACTGCAAAACGGCCTCACATGAAGCGAAAATGACTTACGGCTCCAATTGCTGTCGCATCCACCGTATCCGCCCGACTTGGCTCTCTCGATCTATTATCTCTTCCCAAACCTTAAACGATGGCTCATCAATAAAAAATTCAGCTCACGCGAGGAAATCCTTACGGAGAATTACTTTTCGGCCGGGATCGAGAAGTTGGAAAATCGCTAGAATAAGTGTATTAAACTAGAAGGGGACTATATGGAATAAAATAAAAAAAAAAAAAACATTTAAAAAAAATTTTTTTTTTTTCATTCCCAAGGAGGTTACTTTTCACCCCCATCTAATAGCAAAATGCATCTTAAACATAAAAGATTCATTGGAAGAACTGAAGCCATACACATTGAAATCATGCTGGAAAAAACTGTGGCCTGCTCTGACTGCGGAAAATGAGGAAGATTCTGTGCAAATTCAAACTTTGACTGCAAATATAGCCGGAATTGCAAATGGAATAGGACGAGATGTTTTCGAACAGCTAAAATCAATTGACATTCTTGCTTGAATTGCAAGATGAAGATTTGACTGAAACCGATTTGAAGAAAATATTAAATTCACAGCCCCATGAAGAAGATGCTTCAACAAGCACTGGAAGCGTGACGTTTAATTTGAAAAATGGCAAATGAGCTTTGTGAATTCTTTATGCAAATTGATCCGTTTATATAACGAAGTCTTATTTTTAAGAGGCAAATTGCTAATGCCACTGCGGAATATCGGTCTGAATTGAAGGAGCTTTTAAAAACTGCCAAGTAAGAAAAAATTACAAAATTCTTTAATTCATTGCCTAAGCCTGAAGATAATAATTAATCAATATGGTCAAAAACTTTAATAAAATTCAAAGTACCCTCCTTGGTTTTGCATGCACGCTAGAGCCGTTTTTTTTTTTTTTTTTTTTTTTGGATTTCACTGCAAATGTTTATTAATGCTAACTGCTGCCTCAATTTTGATGACACTTCGAGAATATGCTCTTCAAAATCACTTACAGTAGATATTTCTGTTGAATAAACAAGTTCTTTCATTTTTCCCAATACTGTAAGGTCAGGAGATCCCTATCCAACAATTATAGTACAGTGCTCTTCATCTAGCCAATTCTTAACCTCAAGACCATATGGATTGGAGCACCATCCATAGCACCAAATATGATGAAGTTAAGTGAATGTCCTCCAATTGTTCTGGTAAATCATTTCGCAAAAACACCAGATAGTTTGTAGAATTCAGCCCAGTTGGGCGGATTAACTTGTTTCCAATTACACCTGCCCACATATTGGCGCTGAATTAGTCTAAAAATGATTTATGTCTCCTTGTATGCGGATTAGCCGCAGTCCATGTATGAAGATTTTTAAAATTTGTGATCCAAAGAATTCTGCTAATGAACTCGCTGTCATCCAAACTCTGCTCCAGGATCCAGTTAGAAAACTCAAGTCTCTTTTCCAATTCATCGTAAAGCAATTCTTGCACATGTGTACGGTGGTATGCAGTACATTATAAAGTTTAAATCTCCAAACATTAAATTGCAAAGCTAAGCTGATTGATGCTGATTGATGGGTTAACATGGTCAGGATACACCAAAGTAACACTTTTCTTAAATCCTTCATAAATGATGTCAACATTAGAGATAGACCCTTACTGTGGAACGATTTTTTTCTAAGAATATACCCAGAAATTATTTCGCAAATTATCCTTGACGAATTAGGGGATACTTTGTATCTGCCTCACGTTTTTACTGATTATTTATGTAGTTACTCCCAATATTCCGCATGCCTCGAATGTTTTCATCGCATCCCCATTCACTTTGGCAACATATGAGTAAGCTCTTTCCTTTCTCTCTCAGTAGTTGTGGACTCCTAAAACCTTTCGTTGTTTATTCTGTCTTTCCCTTTTCTACAAATAAATTTCGCTCAGGTGGTGAAAACAATTTACTGTTTTTGGATCGTTGCCGCCAATAAGCTGCTTACTACGTTCACATTCAATGAAACTTTGCGAATACCATATATTCGATTCGAGGACATTTTTCCAGTAAAAGTCTGTTAGGACACCCTGGGTGAGAGGTTAAAAAACAGACTTCGGCTACGAGTTTGAGATGATGATGCGCGAGCAGAATTGAAAGAGGAAAGGAAAATTCTTTGGTCGTATAGTTTTCATTCAAGGCCTTCACGGCACCATGCTTGGAAACGATGCTAATACTGCAAAAAACGATGCCCTTCAGGTTTTTTTTTTTTTCAAAAAACAAGAAAGTAATGTATATTACGAGTATCTCAAGAATTATTGTATGGTAGTCGAACTTAGTTCGCTTAACAAACCCGGGTATTACCGGGCTTCAACCCACATATTTTACAGAAGAGCTGGATATCTAGTTACCTGCCCGTAAATGGTTAAGTTCCTCCATGACATAGCCATCTCATTTGCTGTGGACTAGACCGAAAATCTTTCACTCAGAGCAGATAAGATAGCTTTTGTCCACTCTAGAGTTTCCATAACAGCTGATGAGCATCGTGCCGGGCATCTTATTTGTTATTCGAGATAGGATCTTGTAACTCAATTAACTTCTTAGGTCATAGAAAGACTCTCTCTTGCACGGCCAGAAGTCCGACAGCGCCTTAGAGATTTTCGATGCAACATGTAAGTCCAGAGATGCTTGTCATTTAGGAAAACACCAAAATACTTAGCTTCTTTGAAAAATTAGCTGGTGATACCTTAAAGCACTAAATGAGTCAAACCAGTCAGCTTCCACATTCCCTTAAAGAGGATTGACTAAAAGCCTACTAATCGTCGATCACATACAGTGTTGTCGCTAGTCGGTAGGCATTAACCGACAGGCAGTTCAACTTTATTATGTGCATAAATATGTCTGAGCATGTACACAATAACTATTGCGTTAAGCCATGGATCGACCAACATGCACCTTAGTGGTAAAGATCCTGTGCCGTTTTGCGAATAACCCCTGTTTACTCTTCCTATTTCCTATTCACCATAGTTGCTTTCATTTACAAAACAAGTTATTCAGCGAGTATTTCCATACTCGTATGCCGTCAAAAACACCCACAATGTCGATGAAAATACCTTGTCGAGTGTGTTTTAAATGCTTTTAGAACTTGAAGCACTGTTTCGAAGGATCTTCTGCGTTGGTGGACATGTTGCTTCTTGAATAGAGAATACATTAGCAAAGTTGTAAAAGCTACTTGTACCGTTCATGGTACAGATTGTCTTCAAAGTAGCCATCAGCTGGTCTTTGCACTCGTAGCATAATTGATTATATGAAAGGCGATTTGAAGCCATCAAAAGAAGCAACATCCGGCTCATCCGTCATCCCAGCCGATGAAATATACCAGGACGTATCTTGTATAGGGTGATTCATCGTGAGGTTTGATTTTCAATAGGCTTTTCTTGACATATCATGCTTGACTACTATAGGGTTTCCCAATAGGGACTAGACAAATTTGAATTTAATTTGTGAACGCAATCTTTCACTAATCATCAAACTGTCAGTCAATTTATTCAGTAAACTCAACATTTTCATCAATGTAAAGTACACTAATGAGCGTTAACTCCAATTATCCAATTGTCGGTCGTAATTCTCGCCCTAGTAGACAGGCAATAACAAGTTTAGTGCAAAACTTTGAGTCTACATATTCGTTGTGTGATGTTGCCGTGTCAGTGAGACAACGGGTTGGTCGAAGTGTCGAAAATATCGTTGCCGTTCAGACGTCCGTAGCAAACTATCCAAATCAGTCAATTCAACGGCGTTCTTAAGAATTGGGCATCGCTCAGACCACATTATGGCGTATTTTGCGTAAGGATCTTGGTTTACACCCATACAGAATAAAGCTGACTCAAGAATTGAAGCCGATGGACCATTTAAAACGACGAACGTTCTCCGATAGGGTTCTGGAGAAGATGCGCAAAGATGATGAATTTCATCGCAAAATGATTTTCAGTGACGAAGCTCATTTTTGGCTCAAAGGGTTCATCAATAAGCAAAATATGCGTTATTGGTCAGGTGAAAACCCACATGTGCTTCATGAATCAGCACATCATCCACAAAAAATAACTGTTTGGTGCGGTTTTCATGCCGGCGGCGTTATTGGGCCATATTTTTTCGTCGACGATAACGATCGTAACGTTACTGTGAATGGTCAGCGTTATCGCGCCATGATCACCGATTATTTTTGGCCCGAATTGGAAGATATGGACTTGGACGACATGTCGTTTCAACAGGATGGTGCCACAAGCCACACAGCACACGCTACAATCGATTTATTGAAGAGTAAGTATGGTGAGCGTGTTATCTAAAGACATGGGCCAGTCGATTAGCCGCCTCGTTCGTCCGATTTAGCGCCGCTTAACTATTTTGGATGTTTTGATTGTACTTCAAGCCAATAATAAAGTTTTTGAAATATCTCAAATGATTTGCCTTTTATTTAAAAAAAAAAGTTGTCAAGTCGTTATTAGAAAACCCTATATTAAATTGCTTTGCCATTTTTGTTCAGTATCGTTTGGCAAGTTATCATGGAAAGACTTACACTATAACAGCGTCTCCAAATTGTTCAGCTGTATTACGAAAATCAGCGTTCTGTGAGAAATGTTTTTCGCTCGATTTGAGGAACTTACGAGGCGCATAATCGAACTACTGCAACCACTATTGCCAATACCATTCGTAAATTTGAGTCCCAGTTTACATTAGTGGATGACACTCGACCGGTTAGACGACATCCAGCACGAAGTGAAGAGACTATAGCAACTGTAGCTGAGAGTGTACGCGAAGACCTGGACGAATCGATTTATCGTCGTTCTCAGCAGCTTGGCTTGGCGTATTCGATAACTTGGCGTGTTTTACGTTAGGATCTCGCCCTAAAAACGTACAAAATTCAACTTGTGCAAGAATTGAAGCCAGGCGACTTGAATTTGCGTCATATTTTCAGTGAATGGGCTCTGGAAAAACTCAATGAAAATCCGGTGTATTATCGTGAAATTTTGTTCAGTGATAAAGTCCATTTCTGGCTCAATGGATACGTTAATAAACGAAATTTCCGTATTGAAAACGACGGTATGGCGTGGTTTATGGGCTGGTGGAATCATTGGTCCATATTTCTTCAAAAATGAGGCAAATCAGAATGTTACCGTCAATAGTAACCATTATCGCGCCATGTTAACGGACTATGTGCTTCCTGAAATTCAAGCACATGGCCTCGGTGAGCTCTGGTTTCAACAAGACGGCGCTACAAGCCATACAGCGCGTGAAACAATGGACTTGTTGAGAAATCATTTTGGTGAGCACTTAATTTCGCCCAGATCATGCGATATCGCACTTTCGGACTATTTTCTCTGGGGATATGTAAAAGTCTTCAGGGATAAGCCAGCTACGACTGACGCTTTGTAAGCCAACATTACTTGTGCTATCCGCGAGATACCAGTCGCTATGCTCGAACGAGTCGCCCAAAATTGGACCTTCTGAATAAACCACCTCAGACGTAGTCGTGGCCAACACTTACATGATATCATTTTCAAAAAGTAAATGAATTGTTCCTTTAACCGAAGGTAAAAATCTTAAGTTTACTTTCAAACTAATGTGTTTTATTTAACATTGTAAATCAAACCTCAGGATGAATCACCCCATATTTTCAGTGATGAGAGCTGTTAGTGAGCCAATTTTGATCTGCTTATCTAGGAAGTAGGTCTCAAGGACAAGACAGGGACTCAGTATAGAAGCCATCTGAGTGGTTTGCTCCTTTTGGCTTCACCGAGTGTTTCGATCTTTCCCAAAAGTCTTCGTTCATTTTATTTGCCTCGATCTTTAAAGTGGATCGCTTACAAGTTTTAAGGATTCTTGACTTAGTCCCTGCAAATATATGATTTTTTGAGTATAGCGCCGCGACTGTGCATTCGATTCTGATTTCAGTGTATTTATGGTCTGATGTCTATAATGGTATCTCTTTAGCGTTCGTATTGAGCAGCCTTAAGCCGTTCTCTTGTTCCTTTATTTTCGTAACAATTGTTGGCTGAAAACCCGCGAACAGATGCTTCTACCGACGAACATGCCTTGCAGTTGTATCCATTTTGTTCTACTCAAGGATGAAGCTGACTAGAATACATCGTCTTTTTGCTCGAATTCATGCTGACATTTCTGTTTCGAACTGCTTTTTTCTTAAAGCTTTTAGGAATTAAGTCTAGGTCATCCTGATATCTTGAAAGTGTACCGTCATCCAGAGGGCAGATTTCAAACAGCATAGCACCTTCATTTTGATGGCACCTCACCACGATTTGATCAAATGATCACCGCGCTATAAATTACAAAGCTCGTACTAAGCCTCCATTCCATGAAATCAACATTTCACACATCTACAACTTGCTTTCTTAATCACGTCATGCACTCTCCATTATAAGGATTCTGGGTTCTGCTTCCCAAGTCTCTTTTATAATTCTTTAATTAATGAATCCATTGCCTGCATCTTGATATAATTTTCCCAAAACTGAGTCATATTCGTAGTCAATGTCCCAGCTCCTATTCCCTCAAAGCATACTATACAGCCATCCACCGAATCTTCCATTTCAGTGAATCTGTTTAAATGCAAAAAATGCCTGTAATTCCTGTTTCCCATTATACGCGACCCTTTTAGTAAAAAAGGCATGTTCGCTCTATTAATTTGGAGTACATTTATTCATAAAAAAAAAAAAAACATCTGTTTGAATCCTAGCTAATTACAATGTATAGTAGGTAGAGTCTATCATGGCGGGAATTTTTTTTAACTAGACCGCTCTTTAATTTGCCTTACTCCTAGAGGATATTGCTTCATTTTTGTCGGTTGTTTTTGAGGTGCGCACCATAAGCTTTAAATAAAATTTAATTAAACATTTAATTTGCATTTTAACTAAACGGACTTTGTATGATTTTTTTTTTCAGGTGAGTTGGCTTCTAAGAACGAAATCTAGGATACACTAAGAGTACAACATTTCGCTGTAAGTTATAAGTTAAATGTCAAAACGAAAGAAAAACTATCTGAACACATTCTTATTAGATGGGGGAATCTAAAAAAAGATACGAGTAGAAACCAGTAAAGTTATTTCAAAGGAAAAAACCAACATTGTACCGTCTAGTGTTGCTTTCAGTTTAATTAAATTTTTAAAGGAAATGTCTAGTCAAAGGTTAACTAAAAAGCGCTTGCCAGCGGATAATGATAATGGACATTTAACTTTATTGAACTTACGTGGAAAGGAATGTCGTATCTCTTTTAATTAGTTATTATTAGGAAAATCAATTATTGTCCTGAGATTGAGTGCAACATTCCATTTTGTATCATAACAGTCACAGAAGATATAAGAGATATTTTCTGCAACACGAAACGAGTCATATTGTCCTTTTGTACACAGTGACCGGAAGGTACTTCTTCCTACTCTAAATCTACCTATTTAGTTTGAGAATCTCCTAGATTTTCCGACTTACTGTCGGTCATAAGGCGCAAAGATAGATGAATCCATATGTTCGACCAACTTTGTTCATTCATTTTTCATCTTTTGTCAGAGGCGTCTTCTCTTACTTGTTAATCAGTAAGCTCCATAACTTCTAAGCCGTAAAGCCTCACTTAAAGTTTTGGATCATTTTATATTAAAAAAAGTGGAGCATTGTGGGTATTTTGTTAAAAATTATCTGTTGGTTCGTGGTTATAAGGACGATTTCTATTTTAATTAGATGGACTTTGAATTCACACGTATGTTCGAACAACAACACAGACTCGAAAGACTACATAGTTGTAGCTTTCTCATGAATACAGAAATTGGGCAAGCCATCAATATCTTATCAATTATGATGATGGATGAGGCCATCAAACACGCTGTTGCTTCCTATGATGGTTTTAAATCATCTGGCACCGATGGCATATACCCAGTTATGCTGCAAAAAAGTGTAGACCAGCTACCGATAACTTTGAAGAAAATCCTGATTCATAGCACTGGCATACAGACCGAAAATTGGAAAAGTGGACTACGAGTGATGGCCGATATGATGGCCAAGAGCTTTAACCTTCCTTCATATTGAACAGCATTGGTAAAATACTTGAGTTCCACAAGAACATAACTACTTTACTCAAAATTTACCATGCGAAAGTACACTTCAAAATCTGATGGACAGCCTTAAATGCGCACTCGACAAGAAGGAATACGAGTTGGGCGTATAGACAGTACGATGTCTAAACAAAATCACTACGAATCACTAGGCTTGTGGATAAAAGCAATGCTGGTGCTATGGTACTATGCAATATGGGATAGCAGGGGTAAATATGAATTGCCAGCAAGGCGGCATTCCAATTCTTTGCGTCGATTATCTGAAAGAACAAGCTCTTCTGAAAGTACATCACTGCTGCTGTTAGTAGACTCCAAACAACGATCTGTTCCGGCTGCATGGAGGTGAAAGCAGGTGAAAATTTTCCATTAAACACTATGAGGATGGCAAGCTTGTGCTCATTGTAGTTAAAACACCTCTCTACGATATTAGTGTCTAAGTTACCCCAATTAGTAGCAAGTTTCGACTTAACAAGCAATTTTTATTACTCGTTTCATTTAATCGCGCTAGGTCCAAAATGTTGGTCCTTTGGAGACGACGCAGTAGGTTTCTTTTGTCCAAAATTTGTAGGAACCTATTGTTAATATGTCCGTTTAGTCGAATTTCCTCCCGAAACTTTTTGTTTCGTCATTTCGTGGTCTCGATGTAAGTCGTTATTGCTTATGTACTTAGCATGGACAATTTCTCTTAGCACTTACTTTCAAAAGTCTGTACAATATTGGCATTCATTTTCTTGTTATAACCACAAAGTTGTATACCAATGGTCCACATTGGCCTTATATAACGGCAGATTGTTTTCGAGTTTTTAACGTTTTTTTTAAAGATACGACTTCCATTTTAACTTTGCGTCGAGTGTCATACCAAGATATTTAGCCCCGTTTGCATATGGAATGCAGACTGAGTTTTCGAGGATAGGCAACGAATTTGTTTTTTTTTTTATGTAAAATCCATTCATTTACTTTAACGAGAGAGCCTTGCAGTTTCACCGTTGTTTCTTCAATCGTTTTACCTACGGCTAGTATAGCAGTGTCATCGTCAAATGTAGCTAGAACCGTCCCCTCTTGGGGTTTCTCTTGGGTATATAGGACATACAGAAGTGGACCGAGTACACTTCCCTGCGGTTTGCCGGATAAAATTTCTTTGAATTCCGAAACTTCGTTTCTAAGTCTGACACGGAAAATTCTCTACTTGAGATACCTTGTCATTTAGTAAATTATAAAAGCTTAGTGGCAAGATCTGCTGTAATTTGAACTGCAAACCATTAATGCCATATCTTATCAAAGGCTTGGGAGACATCAAGGCATCTTTTTTTTTTTCTCAATTACGTCGGTGATTCTATGCACCTGTTCAATGTTGAATGCTTAGTTCTGAACCCAAACTTTTTGCTTCAATAATTGAATACGTCTTACAAGTATCTGATGGACAGCTTTTAATGCGCACTCGACAAGAAGGTATACGAGTTGGGCGTATAGACAGTACGATGTCTAAACAAAATCACTCTCACTATGCTGTGGTACTATGCAATATGGGATAGCAGGGGTAAATATGAATTGCCAGCAAGGCGGCATTCCAATTCTTTGCGTCGATTATCTGAAAGAACAAGCTCTTCTGAAAGTACATCACTGCTGCTGTTAGTAGACTCCAAACAACGATCTGTTCCGGCTGCATGGAGGTGAAAGCAGGTGAAAATTTTCCATTAAACACTATGAGGATGGCAAGCTTGTGCTCATTGTAGTAAAAACACCTCTCTACGATATTAGTGTCTAAGTTACCCCAATTAGTAGCAAGTTTCGACTTAACAAGCACTTTTAATTACTCGTTTCATTTAATCGCGCTAGGTCCAAAATGTTGGTCCTTTGGAGACGACGCAGTAGGTTTCTTTTGTCCAAAATTTGTAGGAACCTATTGTTAATATGTCCGTTTAGTCGAATTTCCTCCCGAAACTTTTTGTTTCGTCATTTCGTGGTCTCGATGTAAGTCGTTATTGCTTATGTACTTAGCATGGACAATTTCTCTTAGCACTTACTTTCAAAAGTCTGTACAATATTGGCATTCATTTTCTTGTTATAACCACAAAGTTGTATACCAATGGTCCACATTGGCCTTATATAACGGCAGATTGTTTTCGAGTTTTTAACGTTTTTTTTAAAGATACGACTTCCATTTTAACTTTGCGTCGAGTGTCATACCAAGATATTTAGCCCCGTTTGCATATGGAATGCAGACTGAGTTTTCGAGGATAGGCAACGAATTTGTTTTTTTTTTATGTAAAATCCATTCATTTACTTTAACGAGAAAGCCTTGCAGTTTCACCGTTGTTTCTTCAATCGTTTTACCTACGGCTAGTATAGCAGTGTCATCGTCAAATGTAGCTAGAACCGTCCCCTCTTGGGGTTTCTCTTAGGTGTATAGGACATACAGAAGTGGACCGAGTACACTTCCCTGCGGTTTTCCGGATAAAATTTCTTTGAATTCCGAAACTTCGTTTCCAAGTCTGACACGGAAAATTCTCTTCTTGAGATACCTTGTCATTTAGTAAATTATAAAAGCTTAGTGGCAAGATCTGCTGTAATTTGAACTGCAAGCCATTAATACCATATCTTATCAAAGGCTTGGGAGACATCAAGGCATCTTTTTTTTTGCTCAATTACGTCGGTGATTCTATGCACCTGTTCAATGTTGAATGCTTAGTTCTGAACCCAAACTTTTTGCTTCAATAATTAAATACGTCTTACAAGTATCCTCTTAATGATTTTCGATAAAATGGGAAGAATTTGGCTCTAGATGCATTGATTAATCTCCCTCTTCTTGATATTCATACCATGGGCTGCACTCTTATAACCATATTCCTTTTGAAAGAAGTTGTCTTTGGTACAACACGCGAAGGAGTTTTGATGACTTCTAACTCAAGTCAATGACACCAAAACTTATGTTGCGGAAAAAATATGAAATCGATTTTGCCCGGGACTGGTTTCGGCAAAAATCGTAGCCAGGAAAGGAATTCAGTCGCGTCTTCACAGACGGTTTCAAAACCAACATAGAATGTGGCGTTTGTATCTTTCTGGAGAACAACAACGTAAGATTTCACTTTACTTAAACTTGCATCTGTCTTCCAAGCGGAGATTTACGGAATACTGATGGTAGGGAACTATATTACGGTGAATCGGCGGAGAAGACGAAGCGTTTGCATCTCTATTAACAGAGCCTTGGTAAGCCCTATTATGACATCCAAGTTAGTTAAAGAATGCAAGAGATCACTAAACGCAGTCATAAGGCTAAATTCAGTGACCCTTGTCTGGTTCCCAGGTCACGATAAATGAAATCGCCAGAAATCAAACCACCCCAGGCAAGGTTCAGAATATAGTTTTTCAGGACCAGAACCTACTTCGGGTCCGCCTGCGTCCTCGGTTAACACTTCAATTTGCAGTTAGGTCTCATATGAGGAAGTCAGCGGCATTTCTGCTATCCCTCAGCAGGAAAAACTACAGATTGCTTACTGACATCGTGGCAAGACATTCCATTTTTGCGAAGCACTTAAATGTGATAGGCGCACAACATCCTGCGATGCTTGCTATGAAATTGATGACGGCATTGCGGGGAACTATCTCTGTAAATGTGGTGGATGCTGGTACTGTAACCACCTTATCACTGAAGGGCTAACTCAGACTGAAAGATTTCATTCAAAGAAATTTGAAAAGAGTAAAATGCACTAATTCTTTGTTTGAGTGCTTTGTTGTGACAGAAAAAAAAAAAAATTTATAGAGGGCAACTGGATGAACATGTGGAACTGTGGGCACTTAGGTAAATAATTTTGCTGCTCTAAGCTAAATTGGTGGCTGCCTGCGCTTACTTTAGTTTCTCTCCAAGATCAGTACCCATACTAAGGTTTCTTGTAAGGAGCACACTAAAGTGTTTATATTTCTCCATTGAATTTCCACATTGGACCCAACTAAATTACTATGAAGGCCTTTGATCAGAACTCTTGCATTTTCTACTCCTCTTCCTTGGTACCATACTTGAGAATTCTGCCGGTGTTCCATCCGAATCTGCTATCTTACAATCTTTTAAGATACTTAGCACACCAATCAGATCTTGATGAGAGGACAGTATTTCATTCTGCAAAGCTGACATATCATCTTGAAAATAAAACGGTTCCAGCAGATGGGTTCAATAACGTTTTGAAGTGACCTAGGAAGACATTTGAGCTTAACTTACTGCTTATAACATATCTTCCACCATTGTCTTTTCTTTTCAGCTTCCAAAACTCTGATGAGCTCTTGCGACGCACCCCTCTTTGGGCCTTTACTTCACAGAAATTACTCCTCTTCGTCTTGCAAAAGTTTTTAAATTCCGTTTTTGCTTTAAAGCCGGCACGAGTGCTCCGAAGCGGCCGAGGGAGGCTCGGGGTTGTCATGGCATACTCTTCGTGGACTACCTCGAAAAAGGAAAAACCATCAAAAGCGAGTGTTACTGTGCATTATTGCATTATTGGAGCGATTGAGCCGAAATCGCTGAAAACGGCCTCGCATGAAGCGAAAAAAAATTTTGTTTTTGCAAGACAATGCAATTTGCCCGATTTGGCTCCCTCGGACTGTTATCTTTTTCCAAACCTCAAAAGATGAAATTTGCTGACCTTCCGAAAAAAACATTTAAAAAAAATTTTTTTTTTCATTCCCAAGGAGGTTACTTTTTACCCCACCTAGTATGCATTCCATTCTCCTATAACTAGACCGATGTTGCTGTATGCTCACATATATCACCCAAGACTACCTCTTAAAAATTTCTTTGCTTCTTAAAGAAGTTACGATGATCTAGTAAGTAAGAGTCATGCTTCATATAGGGCTTTCCAATAGGGACTTGACAACTTTGAATTTAATTTGTGAACGCACTCTTTCACTAATCATCAAACTGTCACTGTCAATTTCTTCAGTGAACTCAACATTTTCATGATAAAGTACACTAACGATCAACGTCTGCGAATTATAAAAAATTTCTACAGATATTCGGAGTCGGTGACTGCAACTTTAAGAGCGTTAACTCCAATTTTCGGTCGTAATTCTCGCCCTAGTAGACAGGTAAAAACAAGTTTAGTGCAAAAATTTGAGTCTACATATTCGTTGTGTGATGTTGCCGTATCAGTAAGACAACGGGTTGGTCGAAGTGTTGAAAATATCGCTGCCGTTCAGACATTCAGACGTCCGTAGCAAGCGATCCAATACAGCCAATTCCACGGCGTTCTCAAGAATTGAGCATCGCTCAGACCACATTATGGCGTATTTTGCGTAAGGATATTGGTTTACACTCATACAAGATCAAGCTGACTCAATAATTGACGCCGATGGACCATTTGAAGCGACGTAAGTTCTCCGATTGGGTTCTGGAGAAGATGCGCCAAGATGATGATGATGAGCTCATTTTTGGCTCAATGTGTTCATCAATAAGCAAAATATGCGTCGGGTGAAAACCCACATGTGCTTCATGAATCACCACTTCATCCACAAAAAATAACTGTTTGGTGCGGTTTGAATGCCGACGCCGTTATTGGGCCATATTTTTTCGTCGACGATAACGATTGTCACGTTACTGTGAATGGTCAGCGTTATCGCGCCATAATCACCGAATATTTTTGGCCCGAATCGGAAGATATGGACTTGGACGACATGTGGTTTCAACAGGGTTGTACCACAAGCCACACAGCACACTCTACAATCGATTTATTGAAGAGTAAGTATGGTGAGCGTGTTATCTCAAGACATGAGCCAGTCGATTGGCCTCTTCGTTCGTGCGATTTAACTATTTTCTGTGGGGCTATGTTAAGTCATTGGCTTATGCCAACACGCCAACGACGTTGAAAGAGCTCAGAGCCAACATTGAACGCAAAATAGCGGCCGTTTCGGCCGAAATGTGTTGCCGAGTCGTTGAAAATTTGATCCAAAGAATCGACCGCTGCAAACCTGCCCGCAGTGGCCATATGAACGAAGTCGAGTTCCATTCATAAATGTGGAACTTCAAGCCAATAATAAAGTTTTTGAAATATCTCAAATGGTTTGCCTTTTTTTGTAAAAAAAAAAGTTGCCAAGTCGTTATTAGACAACCCTATATATCTCTGTTCCAGTTATTTTTTGCAAGGTACATATATCTTCCTTAAGACCATGATCTTTTTTACCTTAACGTTTTTTTCCCAGTAAGTGCAAGAGATCCCATCTACCATAGATTTACAAGTTTCTAATTATAAACCTCCGCAAACTTATTTTCATTTCAACTTTACCAGTCGAGAAAAGAAAGAAAGTATCACCCAATTAAGCAACTGATGCAAGTATCTTTACATTCTACTTCAAATCTATCATAATTGGCTCAGTTTCAATTCGAAAATAGAATTCGTTATGAAATCCAATAAACACTTCAAAACAAAGCCACTTACGTATGTGTATTCCATAAACACGTTGGAGTCTAGTTGTCAAATAAGAAGCAACTCAAACCTAAGAAGGTTGGATTTTCATCCATGGTGCGCGTGTTTTAAAAATACGTAGGCTGGCCTTAAATGGTAGTCTTAAAATTATGCCTCTACGCCATTGGAGGTAGTTGATGTGGCAAGTTAACCTACATTTTGAAACGATGAATTTTCAATTGATTAAAACTTCGTGCCAAAGACAACTCACATGGTTATACCCAGGTGTACTTACGAATTTATTCCAAAAACAATAAAATAATGAAACTTTGCATGCGAACAGAGATGTGTATGTATGGTATGTACGTTTCACATAAGTCCGATCGACTGCAGGAGGCAGAAGGTTATGTGTAATAGCTTGAGCAAATATTGAACGAGTAAATACGGGTGGTGGTTATGCAAAGCAAACAATTTTATTGGTCCGCATTAGATACTACGTTCTGTGTTCTTATTTGGAATGTTATGGGTTAAAACTTGAGAATTTGATGAATCTCAATATCCAATATTCAGCAGAAGCTGAACGCATGTCCAGTGAAATTGTTTTTTCCCAGAAATGGAGTTCAATTTACAGAGATTCAACACAAAAATTCTGATAGAAAATATCCTTTCAAATGTTTTCAAAGGAATTAATTTTAAGATTATTGAGTAAAGAAAGGTGAGTCCGGAAACTGCTCTAATGGAGAAGAATCTACAGCTGTTGGAATGAGGTTTTGTAATAACAAGGCGAATCAAGCCTGTTACAATAAAAAGGCACATACCATACCATGTTCCTGGTGTTTGATATTTCTAAAGAGAAAAACGATAAAATAAATCAAGCAATGCCTGAACATTTTTTTTTAATGGTGATGAAGCACAGAGCTGCACAGCTCCAGATATGAACACTGTTTGAACCGCTTTTGCAGGGAAAAATTATCACATACCAGGTGTACCGGTATGAAGTGAAAATAAAACACTAATTTTTAATTATTTAATGTATTTGGCTTTCAGGCAATATGTGGATTCCACGCCAATAAAACTGTTCGTCTTTTAAAGCAAACCAAAAAGTCATCCAATTTTCGACTTCCTCGTAGGATTCGAAGTGCTGCTCAGCTAATGCTTATGAGACCATTGATGAAAACAAATGGCAGTCGGAAGGAGCCAAGTCTGGTGAATACGACGGGTGGGGTAGCAGCTCCCAGCCAAGTGCTTTAGTTGTATCCTGAACCAGTTTTGTTTCGTGTGCATGGAGCAAAACTACCTTACGGCCCATTCTGGTCGTTTTTCGGTCAATGCATGGTTCAAATTGATCATTTGTTGTCGGTAGCGATCTGTATTAACGGTTTCACCAAGTTTTAGGAGCTCGTGTGTGCCACCTGTGTGCCACCTGTGAGCATTGTCTTCTTGTTGAATCGATCTGGTTTTGCGGTCGAACTAGATGGTTATCCCGGATTAACCCATGATTTTTTCCATTTATTGGGTATATAACTTAATTCATGCGGTTTGCTAAGAGATGGCGTAACTTGTATTATTTTATTGTTATTATTCCATTGGGACATACGTTGGAAAGCTACTGTTATTGTACGTCATTTCAGTATATGTCATTCATTTGAAGCGTAGACAACAATAATTTTTTTTTTTTTCACTCAAATATGTCGAACTTTGTGCCTGAAAAAGTGTTTTTGCGGGGAGTTCTTCTTCATTACTTTAATATGAAGAAAACTGCTGCCGAAATTCATTGTATTTTGGTAGAAGTTTATGGTGAACATGCGCTAGCTGAGCGAACGTACCAAAAGTAGTTTGCACGATTTAAAAATAGTGCTTTTGGCTTGGAAGACGATTAACGTCCTGGGCAGCCAAAAAACTTTGAAGATGAAGAACTTGAAGCATTACTCTATGAAGATTGTTGCCAAACACAAGAAGAGCTCGCAGAATCTTTGGGTGTCACTCAAGCAGCCATTTCAAAACGTTTAAAAGCAGCTGGATATATGCAAAACCAAGGAAATCGGGTTCCACATGAACTCAAGCCGAGAGACGTCGAAAGGTGGTTTTGCATGTCCGAAATGCTGTTGGAACGCCACAAAAGGAAGTCATTTTTGCATTGGATTGTTACTGGTGATGAAGAATGAAGCCATTACGACAATCCCAAGCGCAAAAAATCATATGTGAAACCCGGCCAACCAGCCAAATCAACGGCAAAGCCGAATATCCATGGCGCGAAGGTAATGCTCTGTATTTGATGGGATCAGATTGGTGTGCTGTATTATGAGCTGCTAAAACCGGGTGAAACCATCAATGGACAACGCTACCGAACACAATTAATCCGTTTGAAGACTGCAGTAGCCGAAAAACGCCCGGAATATGCGAGGGAATAATTTTTATATAATAAACGTTCAAATTTTGAAAACAAAAAACCGCACGAATTAAAATATATACCCAATAGGATTCTGAAAATAAATCCATTTTTCATCGCCAGTAACAATTCGATACAAAACTGATTTTTTATTGTGTCTTTGCAGCAAAATTTCACAAGTGGTTTTTCGGTTTTCCATCTGTGGCATTCAATTCAATTCATGTGGCACCCATTTCCCAGACTTTTGGATCTTTCCTTTAGCTTTTAAACGGTTAGAAAATGTTTGTTGTGCAACATTTGTCATCTTCATCCAATATGATTTGCAATTCGGCATCTTCAAACTTTTTTGATGGTCTTCCACGTTCTTCATTTCTCACATCAAAATCGTTATCTCTGAACCGTTCAAACCATCTTTTGCATGTTGCTTCTGATAGAGCATGATCACCATATGCCTCGACAAGCATTCGATGCGACTATGCAGCACTTTTCTTCAAATAAAAACAAAAAAATATAGCTTTCCGCAAGTCATCATTTTCTGGTACAAATTCGACTTTTTTAAGACGGTGAAAAAAGATGATGTTGTTGCTCAATGACTTAATGTAAACTAAATATGTTTGACAGGTGTCATAGCAACAAAACAAAAATAATAAAAAATTAAAGCCCGTTCACAATAAATGATCCCTATTGAGACATTTGTATCTTGACGCTCACTTAATACTGGTACACCTGGTATATTCAGCACCTTTTAATCCCCAATAATAACCGCCTACTAGGTTAGAGATAAGGAGTAGATCTGGATTTTAGTCACACTAGCCATCCTATAAAATACTGTGAAAAGTTTTGACGCCAAGACGCCAAAATCGCAAAAACTTATCAGAATCAGCCACTTTAAGTGGATTTCACAAGAAAGCCCCATGTATCATAAGAAAAACGAAGCCGGCAAACGGGAATAGTCAAGCAAGTGAACTACAGAGAAAAACAAGAGCAGCTCCTGAAGAATAGAGAGTCTGTTCTTAGAATCCATGCTCGGATGTGGTGACAGAAGATCAAAAGATAGTGCAGTTTGAAAGCGTTGGCATATGCATTAACAATAATTGTTTCTTCCCAAAAAGAAAAGGAAAATGAGTTCTTCCGTAAGAAGTTATTTTTAGCCGCAATTGCAATCCCAACGCGTATCGTGAATTTTTAAACTCTTATGCCGCAATTGATGTACCTGCCCTTCACCCGGCCACCAACAAGAAATCCCAGCTAAACAAGAAGTATACAAAGCGGCGCTGCATCGAAGAACGAGAGCCGCTCGTGAGACTGCAAAAACATCGGCTTCTCCAGAAGATAAAATAAGAACATCAGAAGCGCGCGATCGAAGATATTGAGAGGTTGTATTGCAGTAATAAAGAACGTATCAAAGCAAGAGGACCCGTACAGAAACCTGTAGATATAAAGAACTAGAGCTTGTAGTACAATCACACTCTGTATTGAAAATATTTAAAAACTTCTTCTGACAAATCAATTTAGGCGATAATAGCCAAAACTTTCGTCCACCTGACCAGAATGATGTAAGGATAGCAATATCTAACCTGAAATCCAGCAAAGCAGCTGGAGCTGAAGTCTTACCGGCTGAAGTATTTAAAGTTGCTGGAAGAGAATACATGAAGAGCATATAGTACACCAATACATTTCTCAGATCTAATCAGAAGAGTGTATGCCTGATAAATGGAATTTGAGCCTCGATCCAATATAGAGGTATAAGTCTAGTCAATATCGCATATAAGAACTTATATGCCATATTGTGTGAACGTTTAAGACCCTTTGCCAACAACCTGACTATTACAGAATAAGAAATTCCACAATCGACCAAATTTTCACACTCCGGCAAATCCTGAAAAAAACGCAAGAAGTCCAAATCGATACCCACCTATCGATTTTAAAGCCCCATATGACAGCATTCGTTCGCCTGTGTACGATGACGACTGAGAACTCCCTTTGCATCGTCAAAGTCGGTAGAGATTTGAGATGAGACCTTTGATGTAAAAAAAAGGTTTAAGACAAAGTGACACTGTGCCAAGTGACTTATTTAACACATCATATGGTGCGGAACTCACAAGCGAACACTGGAGGAACAATTTTTCAAAAATCTGTGCAACTACTGGCGTACAGCGGATAATATTGACACCATTGGCAGAACTCAGCGAGCGAATAAACTGGGTTTAGTGGTAAATAAGCGATTTAAGTATGTATAGGGTTTTCTAATAACGACTTGCAAACTTTTTTTTTTTAAATAAAAGGCAAACCATTTGAGATATTTCAAAAACTTTATTATTGGCTTGAAGTACAATCAGAACATTTATGAATGGAACTTGACTTCGTTCATATGGCCACCGCGGGCACGTTTGCAGCGGTCGATTCCTTGTTCACAATTTTCAACTACTCGGCTGCTATTTCGCGTTTAATGTTGGCTCTGAGCTCTTCCAACGTCGTCGGCGTGTTGGCATAAGTCAATGAGTTAACGTAGCCCCACAGAAAATAGCCAAGCGGCGTTAAATCGCACGAACGAGGCGGCCAATCGACTGGCCCATTTCTTGAGATAATACGCTCACCATACTTACTCTTCAATAAATCGATTGTAGCGTGTGCTGTGTGGCTTGTGGCACCATCCTGTTGAAACCACATTTCGTCCAAGTCCATATCTTCCAATTCGGTCCAAAAATAATCGGTGATCATGGCGCGATAACGCTGACCATTCACAGTAACGTTACGAAAAAAATATGGCCCAATAACACCGCCGGCATGCAAACCGCACCAGTTATTTTTTGTTGATGAAGTGGTGATTCATGAAGCACATGTGGGCTTTCATCCGACCAATAACGCATATTTTGCTTATTGACGAACCCATTAAGCAAAAATGAGCTTCATCACTGAAGATGATTATGCGATGAAATTCATCATTTTGACGCATCTTCACCAGAACCCAATCGGAGAACGTACGGTGCTTCAAATTGTCCATCGGCTTCAATTCTTGAGTCAGCTTGATCTTGTATGGGTGTAAACCAAGATCCTTACGCAAAATACGCCATAATGTGGTCTGAGCGATGCCCAGTTCTTGAGAACCCGTTCTCTCACTGACACGGCAACATCACAGAACGAATATGTAGACTCAAATTTTTGCACTAAACTTGTTATTGCCTGTCTACTAGGGCGAAAATTACGAATGAAAATTGGAGTTAACGCTCTTAAAGTTGCAGTCACCGACTGCAGACATTGCTCGTTAGTGTACTTTACCATGATGAAAATTGACAGTGACAGCTTGATGATTAGTGAAAGAGTGCGTTCACAAATTAAATTCAAAGTTGTCAAGTCCCTATTGGGAAGCCCTATATATCCTGTCAACAAAAATTAACACACAACATCCCCCAATTGGATAGAACGTCACACTCGATATTTTTTAATTTCGATTTAGTAAGGGACTTTGTCTACCTTGGTTTTACAATAAATTCTGCCAACAACATCTCAGCGGAAAAAAAACGAAGAATCGCTCTTGCCAATCGCTGTTTCTTTGAGCTAAGAAGGCAAGGCAATATTCTGAAAAAGGGTCTTCTTAATCTACATAAGGCCTTGGGTATCCCAGTCCTACTTTATGGCGCTGAAGCATCTCAGCCGTTTCGAGAAAAAAATCCTTCGAAAAATATTCGGTCCTGCTTGCGTTGACGAGCTTTGGAAGAGAAAATTTAACGACGAACTACATATATGAGCTGTAGAGTGACATCGACCTAGTCAGAAATCTTCGCTTCAGTCGTCTGTGATGGCTAGAACTAGAGCGACTAGACACAAATGCTCCGGCTCGCAGTATCTGTGAATCTAACCCAGAAAGACAACGCAATAGAGGAAGATCTGTCTAAGATTAAGGATCGGATTAACTGAAGAGGCTTGTTAGTTGAGGCCCAGATTCACTCAGAACTGTAGCGAAGTAAGTAACCTAAGCGAGTAAGTAAGTTATTTGTCAAATAATTGTGAAAAGTATTGGCAAAGTGAAAAGTGTTTTTCTCATCTAATTATCATCTGTTATTCGGAGAACCTATGGGACTTATCTTCAAGACCAGGTACACTCAAATGAACGCACTTCGACTTTTCTTTCAAAAATTATAACCCCTACGTCGATGGACATAAGTAGAATAGCTAAAACCTATGAAGAGCCCACGCGAAACAGATTCTGCTTAACCTTTATCATTTACAAAACCCGCAGCAAAGCCCATAGGCTTACGAAGACAACCCCTGCACACTGGAAGAAAATTAAAAATTGACCATGTCTACCTCCACCACACCATCAAGGAAAGAAAGTGAGAAAATACTCTCACAGAAAAGAGGAAATTCCCAGCTCGAGGATATTGAGAAACCCTGCACTTGGTCGTTATACTTTCGGACAAAGACTATGTAGATAATAAATATTCACTTCAGTAATAAAGTGCCGGCCTCCATATAGCACCTAATATCAGCAACCTTATGCTAGCGTAAGCCATATACACACGAAAGAAAGGTTCTCCTCTTAGCATGTGTTGGAGTACGCGTTGTTGCGGATGCTTTTTACTTACAATTACTCAGCAAAAGTGTGGTATCATGTTAAGAGTCCAGTAACTAGAACAGCAATAATACCGTTGCCCTGCACATTGTCCAGAAAGTCCATTGGCCACATGGAAACCAGAGAAGATCCAATAAATTCACCATTTCGATTCGTTTTAGAGTTTGGAAGTGGCTTGAAAGAAGTTCAAAATAATACATGCGGATGCTGACTGTGGCAAATAGGTATGTGTTGGCAGGAGTTAACAGGGGTTGACCGCAAGGCGGCGGTCTATGTCCACTGCTATGTTGTATGTTAGTCAGTTCATTGCTTAACACTCTCAATAATCGTGAGATCTTTGCTCAGCCGTTTGCACATCATGTAGGTACGCTCGTAGGTTCTGTGTGTTACATTAAGCCTAGCTAAGGTATGCTTCAAATCGCAGACAGCCGTAGATGTGATCGATAATTTGTTCACTAGAAATTGTTCAATCCTCTCAAAACTAAGGTTCTTGCCTTTACCAAAAGGAGGAAGCTGACAGATCTGATTCATATGGTTAAGTGCTTAAAGGCATCGTCACCCAATTCTCCAACAAGGCTAAAAATTTGGGTAGTAAAACTAAATATGTTACGTCGAAAGCTTTCAAGACGCTCTCGATCTTCTTACTGTGAAAAGGAGCTTTCGGCAGGACTTCTCACCGTGGAGAGTCCTTTGTATCTACACGACTATGATCAATTGTTGTATCACTGCTGCTTTTGGCAGCCTACAAAGAATGCACGACTTATTCTGTCCTAGATGCTCTTATGAATGTCACTCCACTTGATATGCATATCATGTGCAACACACACTAGAGTTATGATAACCTTGCTTGCTGTCCTTTTACTCTGGTCGATGTACTAATACCAGAACTTCTCATGCCAAAAACACACTAAATCGACCTCCCTGTCCCCAGAAATGGTGTCGACCAGAATGTAAGCCAGGAAACTAATGTAGTCGGGTCTTCACCGACCCAGCATTGGGTCTTTCTGGAGAACGACAACGGTGAATTTCACTCCGCCTTAGGATAATTTGTGTCTGTTTGCCACACTTTTTTATCTGTTAGCAATAGCCAAGGTACGCCTAAAGTCTTGCTATACCATTTCACGACTTCCAAGCTGCTTCAAGAATGCATAAATTCATTAAAAGTGTGTGTTCTTTGGCTCCTAAGTCACAATGAGATCATGGGAAATAAAATCACCGATGAACTTGCTAGGCAAGACTTAACGGAGAGATTTTCATGGCCCACAACTGCGTTAAGACTCTCTGCATCCTCAGTTCGGAATTCCATTGACAGTTGGGTCTTATATGAGCATAACTGAAGATGGCATAACTGTCCAGGTTGCCGAATGCTTCTCACCATCTCTAAGAGGTCAGCGGCCTTTCTACTGGTTCTCAATAGAAAAGGCTGCAGGCTGCTTACTGGCGTCATGATGGCGCGCCACGCTTTTGGTAAACATTTAAGTATGCTGGACGTAAGAGAAACAACATCTGTGAATGTCCGGTCTACGCTCGCATCAAGCTGTAGGTACTGCGTGCTAATATGGTGGATGTTGGTACTGTAGGCACTTTATCACTGAAGCACTCGCTCATCTTTCTACAAAGGTTAATGGATGGACTAGTTCGTTGTCTAACTGCCCTGTTACAGCAGAAAAGAAAGTCCTCCGGTACGGCTTAAGCACAGGATGCAAATGCTTAAATCTATTTTGTTTATTATTAGGAATACGAATGCGTCTGGTTAGAAGTCCGACGCCAGCATACCGAACGATAAGTAAAATCGTAGGTCTTCCTGCATGAAGACGCCAGTGCGGCATCCTTAATTAGTTAAGGAATCACTCTTTAAGTTTTATACTTCTTTTCTGGCTCAGATTTTAAAAAGAACCAAATGCACTCTTTAATACGCAGAAAGACGACTTTATAGTTCTGCAACAATCGAACTTCTAGTGCAATATTATCCTCATATGACCAGATCCAAGAAACGGTTGACGCGCAAAGAAAGCAACGAAACAGAATATAACTGTAAGACAAAGAATGCAGTCCTTAGAAAGCTTTGCTCTTTCAGTTTTCGAACAACTGGCTCGTGCTAGCTTGACGAGAGTTAAGACAGAGCTTTGAAAGATTTGCCTAGCTCCTGCTTCAAGCGTATTCAGTTGGTGTTTCTTATCGAATTGACCAAGTCAGACATGCTCCGCTTGCCACTGCTACAGAAAGGAATGATGACTAGATTCGAAAGTTATCGCGTGAAACAGTTGTAACGAGATAGATTTTCTTCACAGAATCCATCTATGTAGGTGCTGGGAAATACAAAAGAGAGCGGCATTGGAGTAAACATAAGTTCCACCATTTATATCGTATTACCTCATTAGAGTTAATAGTTAGAGAGCTCACCTATCTCGGATCATCAACTCAACAATTTTCATCCATCGAATACTCAACAAAGGAATACTTCAAATGAACTCTGTTGGCTATATCCTGTACAGCCTTTAACTCAAATGATTCTTAAGATTCTTACAGCAAAATCGTTTGTCACTTTTGTAACATCGACGACATAGATAGATGTGATTCCATCTACTGCAAGTTTTTAGACTTCCAGTATTCCCTATTACCTTCGCATTGCGGTTATTCAATTATTCATTCTTCTAAGGGGGTGCACTTTTGTATCGCAGCCGCTGCGACATAATTGAGTACAACTGACCGCCATATTATGCCTGGATTTTTCGATTTTCGATCTTAAACGGACGCTTTCTGGGAATATATATTTGTTTCCACTAAAGCTAGATGTTTTAGCTCAGTTCGCTAGAGGTGAAACTCACTGGCACTGTAGAGGACGTCCAGCTTTCAGAAGCTTCCTCTTCTAAGATTATCATAGAAATAATGTCCCATGTGCTCGTAGGATCCGTAGAGTACCAGAAGATAAATTCACACATCACGGGGGTTGAACATCATAGGAAATCTTAATTGAAAACGATTGGCATGTCCACACACTAGGTTAAGGGGCGTACGAATGCAGGGCAGGTCTATGTTCACCATTGAGGTGAATTCGAGCTACCAAAAGTTGCGTGCGTTTTTATTCCAAATTCTTCAAACCACGATCGTTCTTACAATGTCAACTTAAGTAACAGCTAAAGGGGTGATCTTGCTTTTTGAATACAAATTAGGAAGACACAATTTCAAAGAGTTCCAGAACGTCCTAATCTGAGGTAGTCGGTCGAATATACTTTAAAAAGTTCATTTCATCCAATATCATTTGGAAAATTACAAACGTCTATCAACGATAATTAGGTTTCCATTTGTGGACAAGCAAAGCTACTATATTCGTTCACGACTTATTTGGTTGCCGAATAACAGACTGTCAGAGTGCACTTGAATTTCATTTAACGTATGAGTATCTGCCATCCACAAATCCCATGAATGTCTAGAGAACAATCTTAAATGAACAGTATCTTTCTCAGTACATGACCGGCTGGAAACGACAAAGGCGGCGACGCCACTAAATCCGAGACCTCTCATGCATCTTCCCGCAATTGTATCTAAGAAAATTACTCAATAATAGCAGCGTTCATAAATTGAATACAATTCCTGGTTCCTGTTCTTTTTCTACTACACTCTCTCCATCTTCGCGTGTGGTTTCGTAAAAAGTGATAGTAAGTGATTACTAGATGAAAACAAGTACAAGCACAAGAACAACCTACCCACAACCTACTAACTACTGAAACAGGCACAGCTGCAGTCCATAGCCAAAACCCTCACAGTCAGTTAGTCAAGACAGTAAGAAGCTCCGTCTAAGTGCGAGTATCTACAGAAGTATCTCATATACGTTTGACGGCAGGCACTTGTGGAAAATAATTGGCACATGGTGAATTTTGTTCGTCTAATCGCGCCCCTTCAAGTATCTAAGTATCTATAACATGAATTTATTTTGTTTTTTATTTTTATTTTCATATTTTCTATTCGTTGTTTCGTGTTGTTGTTTTCGTTGGTATTTATTTAGTTTTGGTAGACTGAATTTTGTAGGCGACATACAGTCGACGCCTAACCCAAGACACGTACGGATGGTCGTTTCGGTTGTTTCTTAGGTCGCACACTTACACGTGGTAGTGCATAGAAAAAGAAATGAAAAAACAAAGAAAATCCAAAACGCGAAAAGAAAGAAAACAAAGAAACGGAAGAGCCTCCACATTCGTCGTTAGTTGATTTGTCGACAGTGCCGTGAATTAAATTGAAAATAAATTCTCACACGAAACTACAATATGAGTTATTACGAAGTACTGCCTTCCAATCCCTCCAATTTCAATTATCCTTAACCTTACACGTAGATCCGTTCTTTTTGAAACAAACCTCTCTTTCTGATCCCAGTATTCAACCCCATTTCACCCACTGTCAATGTTAAGGGAATGCCATTCTGTGTACGAACGTGAGTTGTGGGAGAACAATGGATCCAACCGGAAGCTACTCCGAAATGCAACAAACAACTGGAGAAAGGTGAATCAATAAATTTTGCTTAAAAATTAATATAAGTTTACATTTCGATACAATACCGTTAATTCTATATGGTAAAACTAAAGTAAGACACTTCAAAAGACTATGAAAAGCAATCGTTCTTGTGAGGCGTCGTCCTTGTATTTGAACTGACAGTCCAGCACGAGAAAATGGTCATGGTCACGATTGAGAGCAGGTACAGTGTTTCAAACAAGAGAGTTAATGTTGCTGATATTTTTCGATTCGACATAGTTGATGGAGTACACAAAGATACTTCCGAAGGTATGTACTCTTGTGCTAGACTGCCTTCCATTTTGTGCTGTTCCAAGACAGATTTGTAATTGTGATACACTTTCAGCCAACTACGACTGGTTTAGTTAATTACATCGAAACATTTAGTGACCTACGAAAGATGCAGTAAGTCATTAAAGTCAATTTGAGTGAGTTTTCGGGTGCATGAATCATGTGAGCTGGTTTTACAAATTATAGACTTTGTTGGCAAGTTCTATGCCCACTGCCAAGGGAAACATGATGTTTGTACAAATATTTGTATTGGCATGTTAATATTTGAATTTGTGGGATGATCAGTTGGGTAACCAAACAAATTGACTCCGTTAACCAAAGTCATTTGTTTATTAGAAACAATGTTGTTTCCAAGCTATGTCTTTTCAGAGCCAACAACACCTCATGCCATCTTGTGCTATAACTTCCGTATCATGGTCTTCTTGGGCTATCAATTTAGGTTCTCATAGACTTCTTTCGAATTTAGCTTGTATTTAAGTGACATTTCTTCGGCGCACTTAATTTTTTAATCTTTCTATCGGTTTACGGCTTCGTCACCTTTTTTTTTTTTTTTAAGGGATCTGATCCTCCAATTGCGGGAGCACTTTTTGTACCACAAAATGAGTATTAGGAAGCCAAAGGACGATCAACTCTTTTAATGGCGAAGATTTTGAGAATTATCCTTCTCTATGTTGAAAGCGATGGCGTGATGATTGACTCACTGGCTGTTACGCCACCTACCTGGGTTCGATTCGTCATCACCCTTTCGCTGGGTAATGGCAAACCTTCCAAAGTCAAATTCTGCCTATGAAAAAACTTATCAGGGGGCCATTCGGAACCGGGAATAAAGATTATGCCCTGCTCAGGAGTGTAAAAATTCACAAAGTGAGAAACACAAATGAGTGCGAGAAGCTAGGCCTTGGCCCACACCGGGCTGTCGCGCCTCTTATTTATTTTATTTATTTAAGGAGAGGATATGCATTCACATAAAACGTGTTTCAGAGTTTTGTCGTCTTCCATGCGAACATGACCTATTTTGTGTAGGTAATATCAAAGGTAGCAGTGCCCAGTTAAAAACCCAACCAGTCTTCTGATGTCATCCTCTTTGAGTTCTAGGGATTCTTTTGATTTTTTCGTGGAAACCCTGGGATGTTTTCCCAATGGAATATACTCGTATACCTACATTTTATTCTCCCAACTCGTTATTGTTGATTAAATTGCTGAATTCCAAATATAACAGGGCCGATTAATCAACCGAACCGTGTCGTCGTCTATTTCATATGATCTGGCACTCGGGAGGGATCTTGTAGTGTTTTGAAGCAATTCAAAACTGATTTAGAGTCAATGAGATGCTTTAATAGATGAGGACACCCTTCATTTCCTTATCGAAGATGAGATTAGCACACACCTGAATGTTTGATCCAAATACACCAGAATCCATCGCGGTGTCCATTCTTAATCCATCCGTATACCACTTGATACCTTAAGGCTTGTTGGGGAGTTTTTGTAGTTCCATGATTGTTGGCTTGTTGTCACTATATTGAAACTTCTGCTGAAGTACGCGGTCTTTTACCGCGTAGATCCTGTCAATCTCGGAAATTTCGGGAAAAAGATTCATTTTATCCATGTGATCCAAGTTATTACGAGTACCCGGATTGGAAGATAGGTGGCGCTACTGCACAAAAATGAGTGTACCATCATTTAGTATGGGGTGATTCATCGTGAGGTTTGATTTATAATGTAAAATAAAACACATAAATTAAAAAGTGAACTTAAAAATTTTATTATCAGCTAAAAGAACAATTCATGGCATTTACTTTTTGAAAATGATATCATGTAAATATTGGCCACGAATACGTCTAAATTTGTCCATTCGGAAAGTCCAATTTTGGGCGACTCGTTCGAGCATAGTGACTGGTATCTCGCAGATTACACGAGTAATGTTGGCTTCCAAAGCGCCAATCGAAGCTAGCTTATTCCTGAAGATCTGAAGCTATTCGTGCTCTTCGGGTTGCTCATCAGCCCAAATACGGCAATTTTGTATTCATTGAGCCAGAAATGGGCTTCAACACTGAACAAAATTTCAGGATAAAACACCGGATTTTCATTGGGTTTTTTCAGAGCCAATTCAAGTCGCCTGGCTTCAATTCTTGCACAAGTTGGATTTTGTACGCTTTTAGGACAAGATCCTTACGTAAAATACCCCACGTGGTCGAATACGCCAAGCCAAGCTGCTGAGAACGACGACGAATCGATTCGTCACGGTCTTTGCGTACACTCTCAGCTACAGCTGCTATAGTCTCTTCACTACGTGCTGGATGTGGTCATCCACTAATGTAAACTGGGACTCAAATTTACGAATGGTAATGGCAATAGTGGTTTCAGTAGGTCGATTATGCGCACCGTAAGCTTCTCGAATCGCACGAATAACATTTCTCACAGAGCGCTGATTTTCGTAATACAGCTGAACAATTTGGAAACGCTGTTGTGGTGTGAGACTTGCCAAACGATACTGAACAAAAATGACAAAGCAGTTTGATAGAAGTCACGCGTGATCTGCAGAAAAAGTCTATTGTAAATCAAACCTCAGGATGAATCACTCTATATATCCTGTCAACAAAAAGGAACACACAACATCCCCCGATTGGACAGAACGTCACACTCGACATTTATACAATAATTTCGAGATAGTAAGGGACTTTGTCTGCCCTGGTTCTACTATAAATTGTGCCAACAACATCTCAGCAGAAAAAAAAACACGAAGAATCGCTCTTGCCAATCGCTGTTTCTTTGAGCTAAGAAGGCAATGCAATATCCTGAAAAAGGGTTTTCTTAACCTACATACGGCCTTAGGCATCCCAGTTCTACTTTATGGCGCTGAAGCATGAACTCTATCGACAGCGGATAAAGATATTCTTAGTCGTTTCGAGAAAAAAATCATTCGAAAAATGTTCGGTCCTGCTTGCGTTGACGGGCTTTGGAGAAGAAGATTTAACGACGAAGTACATAACATATATGGGCTGTACAATGACATTGGCTTAGTCAGGCTAAACTCTTTTAGCCCTGTTGTCAAAATTCGGTCACAATCCGACGCATAGTTTTGCTTTGACACCCATTTCAAGACATCGTGTTAGTGTTTTTTTGCGACCATGGAAAAGAGCAGTATCGCTCCGTGATCCGATTCTTGTTTTTGAGTGGCAAAACCAGCGAGGAAATCAAGCCCATTCTCGATAATTCGCAGAGTTTTGCCGTGGCCGCACGTCGGTTTTTGATGAACCGCGCCCAGGTGGCCCAAAAACGGTTACCTCAGAGGATACCGTGGACAACGTACATGATCTTGTATTGGGCGACCGCCGAGTGAAAAATCGCGGGTTGGCTGAGATAGCATCTCAACTGCATGCATTAGCCATATCCTGCACTAGATTTTGGGAGTGAGAAAGTTATCTGCGCGATGGGTGCCGCGTTTGCTAACACCGGAGAAGAAGCGTAATCGTGAGACTATTTCAAAGACGTGCTTGGCCCTGTTAAGTCGAAATCCGGGGGAGTTTCTGTGTCGTTTCGTGACCGTCGATGAGACATGGATTCATTAGTACACACTAGAGACCAGAGAACAATCGAAACAATGGGTTTTACCCGATGAACATGCTCCAAAGAAGACGTTATGGCCACCGTTTTTTGAGAAGCGCGAGGTGTGAGCCACTTTGACCGCCTCAGAGGAGTATTTTGCAGGTCAGTTAAAGTCGTACTATACGAAGGGGTTAAAAAATTGCTAAAAGTTTATCGAGTTGGAAAATAAATTGAAGTGGCAAGGAGAAAGGATCTAAAGCTGTTTTAAATAGCGAGTGGGTCATCATTTTTCTATAAAAAAAAAAAAAAAACAATGAAAGAAAGAGGGAATAACTCCTGGTTTTTTTATGTTGGGATCAGTTTACCTTCAAATGGTAGAGCATGAGATCGACGCAAAACGGCATGGGTTTTAGAACAAAGTCCTCTTGCCTTCTGGTAGTAGAAAGTAGGAGGAAGGTTTTTGCATGACTGGGAAGGTTTGAAAAAAATTATCCTGGTTAAGTCGACGGCATCACATCACCGAGTCAGATTCATCGTCTAGTTGAGCCTAAAGAGCGCATAGCGACATTCGACAACAGACAGGATGTCGGAAGTGGGGTTAATATGTGAGAGCTGATGTACTTAGGATAATTAGTTCCAGCTTTGAAGTTGAAATAAGGGAAAGGCGTGTGTGTTGAACTTTGAATGGTATCAGTTTGAGGGGCAGAGGTGGAGTAAAGGGAGTCAGAGTATGGATATGAGGCTTAAAATTAGGAAAAATGTTTGTTTTCAAATTCCAAATGTAACTGGATTTGTTATAGGAAGAGAAGGTGGGTTTTGGTTAGAAAACGATTTGTGGGGATAGCCATGCGCAATCTTATGATCAACAAATTTCCGAGCCGATCAAAGGGACCGGAGATGGCTTTGTTAAGAGTTGTAATTTCTAAAATTAAAAAATCATGTCAGACAAATGGAACCCCACCATTGTATGTTTTACCATGAAGAAAGGAGATCCTCTAGTCTATGGTAACAGTAGAGACTACAGTCTCCTTAACATTTCTTATAAGATCTCCTTCGTCATACTTTTTTGCCAATCAGCAAAAATACTTATTAGTATGATTCCTGAAAAGTCTACCAACTTTGAGATATTTGTATTACGGAAGATCACAGTTCGAGACCAACCGCCTTTAAGACCAATAGATTAGGTTTAGAGTGGCTGTTGGAAAGACCAGCAAACTGAGGTCTATCGTCCCATTGTGAACCTACTTTTGGAACCAATTCGAATTGTTAACGTCTGTATTCTTCAGATGGCTGAATCCATTGCAGAAGAAAGCTCCTAAATGGAGTTTTCTTTTGGAGTTTTCTTCTTTGGGAGAGAGCTGCGCATGTGCAAAGTAGGTGAAGGATTGTCTCTTCCTGCTCGTCCATGCAGCTTCTGTAAAAATTGGCACCAATAAGGCTGCTGCTAAATTTGTCCGTCTCCACAGGATTACTCTGCACCGTACGGTTCGATCATGATTTTACAGAGATCTTTGACTTAAAAAAAAAATAAAAAATTATATGCTCTCATTGAGAAAGGACAAAACTTCACAATAGATTAGGTTACATTCGGTGATCGGCCTAGATAGCAGAGACAAAGAAAGTAAATGGACACCAGCGCTCCAGGTCGAAAAATCTTCGAACAATCATTGAGGGACAGCGAATTAGAGGAGAGTTCGCGAGTGGTGAGTAACCCTAACCAACTTGTCGTATAAAATTGGAAGAAGCAGAGCTGGCTGGATAGGCATGTTAATTTAGGTCCAAGTACACACCGATATGTCGTCCCACCTTGAGTAAAATCTCTGATGATCAACGTCTTCGAAATGGGTATTTTCACTTTTTTTTATTTTAGGTCATCAACCGATATTTCTGTCGTTTTTGCAGTGAGAGAGCTCCAAGCTCCAATATTTAACGTGCCTCGTCTTTTACTCTTTAATCGTAAAATGAGAGTCCATTTAACTGTAGCCAACAGCCCTTCTCAGCCATGCATTCAGACGTGAACACGCTTTTATACGACTTAACTACCTCTACTCTCTTAAAGGAGTACATTCGCCTCAGAACTCTGGTTGAAAGAAAAGATTTTTTTTAAATGCTTGCTGCTGATGTCAAATATTACTCGTATAACAAAGGATCATCATCCAGTTTTCCGATTTAGTTATTCATTACTGGACAAGTTAGCTTAGAGAGTGCAAGTTTTAAGATGGCTAAAATTGTTCATGGTAATCACGTCTTGTAAAAGTCTTTCTAAATATCAAGCATCCCTCTCCCTTTTCTTAAAGCATATCAGCTTGTTTTTACAAATTACTTGCTGAGATTCGAATGAAACCCTGTCGTTCTTCTTTAATTTCGTTTTTGACAATGGCCTCATCTAACACTGTTGGTCTAAATACTTCACCTTGTGGCACCTCGGCTAATTTTTTATAGCCATCCACACAACCATAATAATTTCAGCGGGTTCTACTAGCTCTGTTTGAATGCAACATTGAAACCTTCTATATATTTCTATATTCACTGCAACGTCATATGTACGAGTTATGTGGTTCAGTGCTTGATGACTATTTTCAACTCTGCTATCCCTTGCTTGCCAGACATACTGCAACTTCTCTGGCTGTGTATTAATCGAATCCCAAATGCCCAGATGACCTTGACATTTGGTCAACGGAAGAGTTTCTTTAGTTTCTATTGGTTATGATTTGCAAATTCATAGCCTGTGGCACTTGACGGAATTTGTTTTTTTTTTTTTTTTTTTTATACGATAACAATGTAAAAAAAATCGCGCGCATGTTGCGAATATAATTTCACCAAACGAAATCGATTTTCTCTGCCGCATATACCATAGTTGTCGTGCTATCCATAGTTTTTCTCGCATTCGTCGTTAGATACTTTAGAGTTTAGGGGAACACAAAAGGAAATGCGTCGTCAGGCAAATGTTTAATTGCAGGTGTTAACGGTGTTAGATTTATGGTAATGGTTGTGATGGCACCCAGCAGAGTCTACTCGGCGTATTGTCGAGGAAATGGGTGACAGCAGTTTATATTAATTATGCTCGTGTAAGGTGTACATACTCACGTGCCGATGAAATATGAATTAATTGCCAACTTCGGTAGTGATACTGATGAGTGTGGTTATGTTAAAAGAAAGGAAATTTGACTATCTCATTATGACTACGTTCTTCTTCTGACATACTAGAAGGGTCTTGATTCATTTGATAGACATGGTTTTACTATTCCAGGGATATTAAATAAATTTCACTTCGTTAAATTGCCATGTGCTCATGCGAAGATATAGTTACATAGTTTGAAGCAACTAATTTAAAGTTGTTAACTGAAACAGAAAAGTTGACAGGTACAGGGATAAAAAGTTAAGAACGATTTGAAATCCGAAAGCAATTACTCAAAAGAACTTTGTTGAGTAGTTTTACTATCAAGATTTGCTTGCTGGAGGCATAAGCTCCGAAATGAATGAAGGATGGCACAAGTTCACCATGCTGCCAGCTTATAGTATTTATTCGCCCCCACCAACAGAACAATAGCCTTACTCATTGAATACTGTAGCTCCATAATGATGGGGTTTATAAATTGTTAATACTCAGAATATTTGCTAAAGACAATTATCTTCTGGAATTCATACCAATGTCCCATACTGGTTGTCAACACTGTTCATTCTAGCCAGCCAACCGGAAGTAATTGACTTAACACAAGAACGCTGAGGAGATTACCGGTTGATCAATGGTGTCCATATCAGACCATAGATACAACGATCTCAGGATCGGATGCGAAGTGTCGGCCTTACTTCAGAGGAGGAAAAACTAAATGTGTGCTTCCTGAACTCAGTGCAAAACAGAAGTTCAGAGAAAGTTCAGCTACAGCTACTACGTAGGAAAATCCAATACTTTCTTAACAAGTCTCTCAAGAGTATGTAATTTGGAGGAAGACTGGAGTCTTCGGATTTCGAAGAGTGCCTCTTATAAGAACTTTTGCCAAATTATGAAAGCATTTCTTAAATGCTGCAGCCCTATGAAAGTTCCCAAAAGGCACAAATAACCCAGACTGGAAGCACTCAGATTTGATGGCATATGCAATGACTCGGAAACAAAGACTCTCTTATGAGTAACCTGATCATAACCAGCTCACAACCGGCTCCTACTACCGAAGCTGTAAGCTAATTAATGCATTTCGCTGCATCTAATATCTGTCAACGGCTGTGGTGACAGATACGCTGTTGTTTCTTTTGATATTCAGCTTCAGGCTGCTGGCGACTTTGCAAACAATTTTTGCTGCTAGCCAGGCACCGGCGTACATACCTCACTCAGGTGAACGGTAACCTGAGACATGGGTATCATTTACACCAAAAATCGGACTTCAGACCAATCTGTCTGATTTGAACAGTATGGAAAGAGTATTTGAGATTCACAATCAAAATTTTTTTGCTGTGTCCAAGATGCAACATGCCTAGTAACATACAAGATTCTGTGAAAATGTGCTCCAAAATCTGCTTTTTCAAAGCACACTCGACAAGGAAGTGAACGTACGTCATTTTTATCAACAATGAATGCACTTTCGACAACTCCACGTGTGTCTCGGCCAGACAACACCCCGTCGCTTGAACGTCGGTCTATACTTAAAATTATTGACGGTAACGGTGTCTCCTTTCTCATTTTTTAAAGAAAAAAGGTCAGATATTGATACAGATATTGCCGCCATGCAATAAACCGCTCCAAACACTCAATCTTCTTGGAAGCATTGATGATTCGCCGAACACTTGTGGATTTTGCTCGCTCCAATAATGGCAATTTTGCTTGTTGACTTAGCCGCTGAGCTAAAAATGGTCCTCTTCCGAGAAGATGATTTTTTGGCTGAAATCCAGAACTCCGGGCAATATTTTCAGCGCCCAATTAGATAACTCATGTCTTTGTCAGCATAATCTTATACGGATGTAGGCCCAAATCCAACCGCAAAATAAGCCGGGTTGACTCTCTGGCGATGCCCAGTTCAGCTGATCGGTGCCGAATCGACATTTTTGGGTCTTCTTAGATACTGGCCGCTACGGCGGCTATATTTTCTTCGTTTCGCACCAATCTCTGTCTGGTTTGTGGCTTAAGATCCAAAAGAGTATACTCACACTCAAATTTTTCCCTAATGCGACGAATTGCCTGCACACTGAAGCCATGGTGACTCCACTTACCGCCCTCTCTTTGAACACTTCCAAAACTCTTCCATCTCTTCTCCAAGTTCCTGACTTAGCCTCTAAAATTCTTACCGTTCTGAGCTCGAAATATGTCGGAGTAGCCCGAATTTTATTTCACCGTTGATACCATCTGGAGAATTTATGATCTGTCTCATGTATTGTGCTGCTTTTTTATCTGCTAATCAGAACTCGCGCATATAACTTTGGCAAGTCGAGTCGGGATGGATATCTATCAGTATCCAATAGTTATCACTTGAAGGTAAAATAAGCACAATTGATGTGTAGAAGTTACAACATAGGTTATCGCCAGGTGATCATCTCTCAGTATCTTTCCTATTTATACACCACCCAACCATAAAATTCACTGAACCTGGTCTGCATCCAGATCAAAGTGGGATCGCGGGAAATGAATTCACCAATGAACTTGCTTGACGAGACTCAGAAAAGAGAATCCGAACCTACATTATGGCAGCAGGTGTCCTCGATTGCAACCGTGGCTCTTCAGGTTGTCGTCAGACCAAACGAATGCGAAAGACTTCAGATTACTTATTGTCATCTTAACAGGGCGCTACGCTTTTGCACAGGTTTACTAAATGTGCTGCGAGGCTTGCTGTGTGACGGGTGATAAAGCCACCGCTATGAATTTTTCGTAAGAGTGTCCAAGAGGCTGCAGGTATTTAACACTGATGTTGTGAGTGTTGAAGACTCCTTACCACTGTAGTTGTCACTCTTTTTTCTACAAAGGATTGAGCAAGTCAAGTGAAACGAGCTTACAAGGCATACTATGGAATAGTCCCTCTCCTGAGTGTTCCGACAGGAAAAAATATTACACTTCGACCTTCTCTTCTGTATGGACTAGGTCCGCAATTGCATAGAACTTTGATTGTGCCAATCTCTTAGTCCACCTCGCAAGAACAAGGCTTATCACGTAATGGCTCTGGTTTGAACTGAAATTCTGAACGACAAATTCATTATTTATTTAGTGGTAGCAAGTATATCCCTAACACTTCCTGAATGCTTGGTAAATGCTTGACAACTTATTGGCGTATGCCTAGCGTACGCGTAGTACGCCAAGTACTCACTTTCCACGACACGCCACTACCCCGCATACAATTTTCATATATTGTACATTTGTCGATTGCTTTCTTGTCTGACATACATCTCATCAATCTCAATTGTATGATGGTATTCTTAGGCATGCAATAGAAAGATATTCCTTCCTTATATCGAGACTAATCAATCTTTTTCCAACGAAGATTGTCAACTTCAAGAGAATAATCAAGTGCCTTGTGCATCATTTGTTTCACAGCTCTTTCCAGATGTCTTTCAGATAATTGCGAAACAATCACATTAGTTTGCCTCCTTACGGAATTTCATTCATACAACCACCACCACTGAACGATGCACTCGTCAATGATGAGATTCTTGCGTGATAGAAAATAGATATAAAGAATTATATCTGCAAATTACTTGTCCGTATCTAATAGAACCAACAAACCATTATTTATGTGGAAGCAATTCATTACATATTATACATCCACCATGAGAGAAACGAGTATCTGTGTGAATGTCTTTTGTATCTAATGCCTGTTGAATGTTTCTTAGAAAAAGGATACGAACAATGCCCTTTAAAATTCCATTTGGGTTATAGGCTTTCCTGAGCAAGGGAATATCCGTTTGGTACATGAACCTCTCAGTTTCAGCTAATTTGTTTCCCCCTTCAAACAAAACGGAACTCAAATCCTTTTTAAGTGAAAGGAAAACAGATCAAAAAAAAATATGAAAGGTAAACATTTGCTCTTTTTTTGTTGAAGGCATTATAATCGCGTGAAAGGAAACTCTCAAGGCATACTCGTATTTACCGCTCAAAGTGTAAATCTGCTACCTTTTCGATCTCTCGAAAAGACATTTAAAAAAATAAAATAAAAATCCATTGCCAGGAACTGAAGGGCTTATAAGGCTTTTACTCTCTGCTCTTCCAGATGGGATATTGAATCTGTTTTCAATATTTCAGCGAACAGATGTATTAATATTGAATAAGGATATATGGAGAAATATGTGTGTGCCTATATGTTTTTTTTTTTTTTTTGTAAATGCTTGAAGTATGGGTGAACATTTGAAAACATTTTTTCTTCTCGCTTCTTGTCGGATTCTTCTCGTTAATGGGCTTTTTTTTTGGAAGTCTATTTAAAGAACAGTTTCCGTCAAATGTCAACAGATGGCGCGAGCGAAGGGAAATGAGAAAGTAAAGAAAAGAAATACCTTTGTAGGTTGGTTTTGAATATTTGAAGGTCATAACCTTTGGGAAACAAAGAATGTGACAGGGCATTTTATAAACGGAACGGAGTGTTGATACCTAGAAAATAATAGCGATATTTCCATATGTTTGTTTGAAGGGAAACCAGTGAGCACTTATAGCGAGACGACCATTTGGGTTAAATGTTTAAAGAGACGGATTGCTACTTGTTGAGAAAGCGAAAGAACAAAATCAGGTGAGAGATACTGCGTCGATTTTGGATGGAGTCAGTTGTCAGCGACGTCTTCTAGTTTTAAATTCTTTCTAATAATTGCAAAGAAGCTATAACCAGATTTAGACAACTTTTGATTTGCAATAATTTTTGTATTGATTACACAAACATGCTGTCACTTCAGACGCAATATCTCCGGTTCTATTCACCCAAATGTCATGATCATGTCAGGATCTACGTTCGACGAATGTAATTGCATGTTGTCATTTTCTATTTATGAGTGTTTCCTTCCGCTAACAAACTTGGGCATATATTTAGAAAAAATTATCAGAGAGTTAACGTAGATTCAAATAATACCCAAGCAGTACTAGATAATCCAAATACAACATAAAGCGACGAATTCGCAACTAACATACTTTGCTGTATGAAATAGTACCAGCTTACCATTTTTTGTATTTTTTATTTTTTATTTTTTTTTTTTTTATTATAATCACAACAACATTAGAAATCATTGCTGCAAATGTAAAACAAAAGGAAAATCAATTAAAAAATTTAAATAATTTAATTTGATGATAATAATGAAAAAAATAAAAATTAATTTAAGTGTTAACAATTTTGGATAAACTCAATTTGTACACTTCCAAGTTATAGTGGTGATTTGTTGTTAGCAACAGTGTCTCTTCTAAGAATAATCACAAACAGTTTTCGTTTGCCCAGGTGTATCTATAATTATTAACCTTCAATGATGAATGTCGTCATTTAACTTCCTCCCGACACTATCAACAAATCTAGGTTAATTAAAGTTGCACATCATTTGCGTACATTGTGATGTTTGGCATGCTCAATAACTTTTGAGAGATTATCTATAAATAACGAAACCAATATGGGTCCCAAAATTGACCCTTGTGGAACACCTGCTGAAATTAAAATATAGTTCCAGCGTGTGTCCCCAAAAAAAAAAAAAAAAAACTGTCTGTGTCCTGCCAAAGAGGTAAGAAAAATTAATATTTGTTGCTGAGAAAAAAAAAAAAGTTGTAGAGCTTAATGCACTTTGAGGCAAGTATGTTGTGATCCGTGTAAACAAATGTCATCCATAACATTAAGCCAGCCCGTAGTGCAAATATGATAGAGCCTAATACCAGAGTGAAATATATTCAAGTGGGCGTTTCGCAAAAAAAGAGGCAGATATGTATGTCTGAATTGACAATTAAAAAAAAAAAAAAAACAGGATATTCCAACCACGCACGACCGCAAAAAAATAAGAATAAAAGTGGTGTGGTTTTGTGAATTGGGGAAAAGTATATCACAACTTACTCGTACGTTGGAATGACCTTATATTCGATGTAAGAAAAATTTCAACATCTGATCTAGCCACGATATATAAGGTTTTTATCCGACAAAAATTTAAGTACAATGCCCACATCTGGTCAGGTGCACCAAAGACCTCTTCTCACTTGTTAGATAGGATCCAAAATCGTGCGATGAAACTAATGGGTGATGCCAATACGACTCCTGTCTCACCTTGTTGTATCGCTATTTTAATCACCAATGCTCCATCGAAATTGTCCGTAGTTGCCCGCCCCTTCAAACTTTTTACCATCCTTAAGACTCTCGTCTCGCTATAAATGCTCATCAGTACATTCCCAAGACCATCTCTATTCTAAAACATCGTGGTTCTTTCCTAAGCCGTATAACTCTCTTATGGAATGCACTGCCGAGCTCTCTATTTTCTAGTCGTTATAACTTGCAAACATTTAAGACCAATGGACATCGGTACCTTTCTTTTCCTCCCTTCAAAATTTTCTTTCCCTGCATTGTGTACAAACATTTTTTAAGGGCACGAAAATTCATTCAGCTCGGTTAGTTATAAAAAAAAAAATCTACAGATGTTGTTACATGTTATTATAAGATCAACTTCATTCGAAACTTTGAAAACTGTAAAATGTATTTTGCACCCAACATATCAAACAGTATGTCTATAGTGGACTTGGACTTTTGAAGCATCTGGTTTCGCTTTCATTGATGGCTCTAGTTAGGTTGCGTCTCGCCAATCTGTCTGGTCTTCTTTTTGCACATAGAACCTTGCGTGTAAATATTTTGCTCTGAGTGACTTTATTTCATCGTTCCTAGGTGAGACTTTCCCACTACTATATTTGCACTTCTAGGCATTGATGCATTGCACGTTTCCGCTGTTCCACTTAGGGTCCAGCCACCATTTAACATCTCTTAGATGTCAGAAGAACTATCATTCCATTTTGGGGCCGTAAATTTTGGTAGATGCGCTGGTTTCATTTCTTTGATCTCCATTAATAGCGCATGATGATCGCTGTGAGAATATTACTCACTGACTCTTCACTGACTAGAATAGAATTGCTCGCAAATGTGATGTCGACGATGGAGCATACTCACACTTTCCGAAGTTTAGCTCTACCCATTTTTTATGACACTTATTGTAAGAGGCGTAAAAGTTTCCAGCATGATCTATCCTCTGGAATTGGTGAATCTGCTGTCCCACTCGATGGCACATGCATTAAAGTCGCCTCTTAAAACTACTGGGAATTTGTGGAGCGCATCCGCAGTCAGATTGTCTAGCATCGGTTGGTATTTGCTGGCAAGCAGTTGTTTAAATTGGCCCCATTTATTTTTTCCTGCACGAAGCCATGTGTTTGTTCGTTTGCTTCCTAGAAGTTATGGCGTTCACATGTTCAAATTGCTGTCTGTTTTGCTTTGTCACAGATCCAGTTATTATTTTGGTCATGACATTTGAAGGGCCCGCTGATCATGGTAACGTCCACCCTTTCGTTCATTGTCTGAGGACATCCCGAACTGTTCTACAGTGGTTCAGGTTTTTTTTTTTATATAATTGGTTAGGTTAGGTTAAAACAGGGGTGTGATGGATATGCAAACGTGTGATGGACGCAAAAAACTAGGCACCAAAACTGACCCATCGCGATCCCTGTAGAACCAGTTGAATTTATATTCAAATGGGCAAAAACCTAAGCAATCTCCCTGGTGAAACATTCTTTGTAAAAGCCAAAAAAGCCTTTGAAGTTTTTGCCGTCTATTTCCTCTAGATTTTCGAAAAGTATTTTCCTAAAAATTTTCTTCGACTACGCGATATTGCCTTGCAATCACACAATTTTTCGTCCTCAATAGCTTGAAAATCATAGCAGAATTTGCGAATATCCGAATCTAGCAATTTGAATATCTTTGCATGTTTCCGCAGAGGACAGTGTCATGATTCCTATTATCGTCCTTAACATATCCCTATTTAATTTTAATTCCTTGCCTTGGATACCCTGTGCACCAAAAGACTTAACCACATCAGTTTGGCAGTCTTTATGATTTCATTCGGATTGGGACTCAAACAAAGAATCCCTCAAAACATATAAAAAAGAATTGAGGGCAGCAAAGCGTGAATCCTGGAGGACCTTTTGGCATAAAATCACTGAAGCCTCTTAGACATCACGGCTGGGAAAAATCCTCTCAAAAAGTCCTTCAATGCCTAGCTGCTTGAAAAAAGCGACAGCTCATGGACGACCTTAAGTGACGAATCATTCAACCTGCTACTGGTAACTCATTTTCCAGGTAGCTCCCCTTTCACGGCTAGCAAAATTCATAATAGAACCATTGCAGCCGCGACAAAAATTACTGGCCTTATCACAAGAGACAAACTGCTTTGGGCACTGCATAGCTTCAAATCATATAAGTCTGCTGGACCGGATAGTATAATTCCAGCCGAGCTACAAAGATCCTTAGATATAATCTAGCCATCGCTTGAAAATATCATGAGGTACTGCGTAGAACTATCCCACATACCTCTGTCCTGGAGGGAAGTAAATGTAATTTTCATTTCCAAAAATGGTAAATGTTCTCATGTTGTCCCAAAGAACCTAATACCTATTATTCTATCATCTTTCCTTCTAAAAACTCTAGACCGACTGATTGATATCCATATACATCTACACTTACTAACAAGCCACATCGAACGAACCTTACATTGTAGAGAATATACTATACAATGGTAGCTTTCCTGGACATAGAAGGCGCATTTTACAAAGTCAAAACATCCGCAATTACGTCGGCGCTATCAGCTCTGAAAGTAGATGATTCATTTGGGGACTTGATCAATTTTATACTAAGGAGCAGGATAATCACCGCCGCAAGGCGGTGTCCTCTCAGCCCTTCTCTGGAACTTAATGGTTAACGAACTGCTGATATACCTGCAAAAGGGTGATAGCAAGGTGGTTGCGTACGTGAACGACGTTGCTATAGCCGTCTCAGGAAAACACCTACACACGATCAAAGAGCTACTGCAGTATAATCTTAATATATTCACAAGCTGGGCGGATCGCTGGGGACTGGGAATAAACCCCCATAAAACCGATCTTATCCTCTTCTCTAGGAAATACAAAATTCCGATTATAGACCCCCCTCAATCAACGGTACCAGCTTGGTCTTCTCCGATAGAGCGAAATATCTGGGTCTAATTTTCAACAGGAAACTAAGCTGGAAACCTAACATTCAAAAAAGAGTAAAGAATGCCTCAGTAGCTTTATTCTCTTGCAAAAAAGCCATCGGCAACAAATGAGGCCTCCAACCCATTGGCTATATATCTCGGTCATAAGAACGATACTCACCTTCGGGGTGGTTGTGTGATGAACGGCCTTAGACAAAGCAGTGAACTACATGCTTCACCTTACACCCCTCGACATATATAGTAGACAAGTAGCCGCCAACGCAGCTATTCGCCTTAAAGCGACTTCACAGTTCGCAAATAAACATATTGGCCACGCAAATATTCTTAACGCAGTAGGAATCCTACCAGCAAACACCGACTACACGACTACAACGGTTTGACAAGGCCTTGTGGGAGGAAAATGCCTTCCTGGATGACAATTCAATACACTCTTACACCGACGATTCAAAGACTGTCAGTGGGGTTGGTGGTGGTGTTTTTGCCAACAAGCTTAACCTTAGCCTCTCCTTCCGCCTCCCCAATCCCTGTAGCGTGTTTTAGGCGGAAATTCTGGCAATTCAGGAAGCCCTATTCTGGCTGAAGAAAAATGTTATATCTGTAATCAGGCCGCTATCAAATCCCTGGACTCATGCTCTCTATGGACTGCCAATCATCTCTAATGGAGACGATGGAGCAGCTTAACATTTACCTTTGCTGGGTGCCGGGACAAAGAGGCATTCCAGTGAAGTGTAGGGCCGACGAACTTGCCAAAATTGGAACCACTATACCTATCACACCTGAAAAGAAAAACAAAGGTAAACCTATCGCTAAGTGTAAACAAGAAATAAAGCTGAATGCTTTAGAAGAAGATGAAACCATAAATGGGTGGTTGGATCGACACGATTAGCGACCAAACAAATCTGGCCAAAGCAAGATCTGAATCGCTCCAGGAGTTTAATTCTTATCACTGGACACACTTGGCATGTGTACTTACGACTTTTGCAGAAGCTGCAGGGGACATGTCCAGCTCTCTCCCAAAGAATAAATCTCCAGTTAGGGGCCTTCTTCTAAAACGACTTAAGCAACATAGACATTTAAAGTTTCCTACTCTTTATTAAGAGCTCCAAATGGTTTCTGTTGTAGGAGGATCACAGATCTACGTGGCATCATAATGGGCCAATAGGCCTAAGTGGGTTGGTTTTTTTTTTTTTCAACAGCCACTTAAACCTAACCTAACCCTACTTATCAGAAGAGTTCTAATGGAATAAAATAAAAATATTGGGTCTATAAGAACTCAACTCTATGAAGATTGTTGCCAAACACAAGAAGAGCTCGCAGAATCTCTGGCTGTCACTCAAGCAGCCATTTCAAAACGTTTAAAAGCAGCTGGATATATTCAAAAGCAAGGAAATTGGGTTCCACATGAACTCAAGCCGAGAGACGTCGAAAGGCGGTTTTGCATGTCCGAAATGCTGCTGGAAGGTCACAAAAGTGTCATTTTTGCATCGGATTGTTACTGGTGATGAAAAATGGATCCATTACGACAACCCCAAGTGCAAAAAATCATATGTGAAACCCGGCCAACCAGCCAAATCAACGGCAAAGCTGAATATCCATGGCGCAAAGGTAATGCTCTAACCGAGTGAAACCATCAATGGACAACGCTACCGAACACAATTAATCCGTTTGAAGAGAGCAGTAGCCGAAAAACGCCCGGAATATGCGACCAGAAACAAGGCAATAATTTTCCATCATGACAACGCTCGGCCCCACGTTGCTATTCCGGTTAAGAACTATTTGGAAAACAGTGGATGGAAAGTCTTACCGCACCCTCTTTATAGCCCAGACCTTGCCCCTTCTGACTACCATTTGTTCCGGTCGATGCAGAACGCCCTCACAGAGCAGAATGTCAAAAATTGGCTTGATTCATTCTTGGCTGCCAAGCCGGCGGGGTTCTTTTGGAATGGGATCCACAAATTGCCAGAAAGATGGGAAAAAGTCATAGCTTCAGATGGGCAATACTTTGAATAATACTATTGTTCATGTTTTTCTTAAATAAACGTTCAAATTTTGAAAAAAAAAACCGCACGAATTGAATTACATACCCAATATAACCATAAGAGTGCGATGAGGCTAATCGTGTTACCATTGCCAATGTGATGGACCCTGTGATTTCAAAATAAGCTATTCTCTGAGTGCTCCAACAGATTTTGGTTCTTTGTATTATTTTCTATAGTTCCTATTCCGGGGAATACGAAAACCTCACAATTTGAGGCTCAACTTCCTTTATTCTGTAGATGTGCTGATACGAGATTCATTGATAGACCTTCAAGATAGACTTCATTCAAAGTTTTTTTTAATGTTTGCTTCTACGGATAAATGTTGCATGCCAAAATAAAGAAACTTAAGACACAGGGACGAAACTCGTAAATGAAGCAAATAGGATTTTTATGGGATGGAAGGAGTGAAAGTTGTAGCTTATCAGACTGATGCAAGTGAAACTCGTGGAATTGTATTGATAAGCTATCACCATCCGCAAAGCTGTTCGATCCACGTTCTTGGTCCCAAATTGGTTTAAAAGTTGGTGGCGAAATTGATGAAAATTGTGAAGTTCATGGGGTTGCTACATCATAAATGTTGTGCATTGCTTTGGCCGAACTCAATGTTGGCTTCTGTTGAAAATTGATTAGTGTTGGGTGGCAAACGAAGACGACGAAATGAGAATATTTCTTTGGTAATACGTTTGAGGCGGGTTTTTTTTAAATACTGGTGTAATAGATATCATATCGCCTTTCCCATGCGTGCTTGTTATAAATAACATCCTTAAAAACTTAGTACGATGGGTATATGGTAAGTGCCACAGCATACGCAGATGACATGGTCTAACATAATAGTGTAGGAAAAGAACTTAAATATTTTAAGCGACATTATGGAGGTTGACCTGAAGACGATCAGCACTTGGGCAAAACGCTGTGATCTCAATGCCAACGCTCCCGAAACGGAGCTGGTATTTTTTTGACAGAAAGTACAAGATACCGCAATTCAAACTCCTAAAACTCGAGGGAGTAGAATTGTCCCTCTTGGACAGCGCGAAGTATCTGGGCGTAATTCTGGACAAAAAACTGAACTGGAATCTTAAGAAAAATGTAGGCCTGTCTATAAACGGTAGTGGTAAGATCCGTACTTACATACGGCGCACTAGTATAGTGGAAAGCAACAAACAAAAAAAAGGGTTAACGAAAAATTAGCAGCGGTTCAAAGAACGGCTTCCATAGCCATTACGGCAGCATTGGATTCATTTCTGCACCTAACACCGCTTGATTTACAGGTCAAAAAACTTGCTGGCAGCAGTGCGATACAACTCAGTAATTTGAAACACTCCACGAGCAGTAGCTTTGGGCACGTTACGGTCCTAGTGGAGCTATTGCCAGACAATCCAATTCCTTCCTTGGTCGATTTCGACATTTCGTATGATCTTAGGGTCAAATGAAATTACAATTTTCACAGATAGCTCGAAAACAGAAGGAACAGGTTCTGATATCTTCTCAGACGACCCAGAACTAAGAGTGTCTATAAGACTACCGAACGCAGCAGTGTCGAGGCGACTGAGCTAATGCAGATGAGATCGGTATTCGGAAAAGATATCGTTATCTACATCGATAGCCAGGCCGCACTTGAGGCAATGGAATCGACCAACATCAATTCTGTTGAGGACATAACACACATACTGTGTGAATACAAGGCAATATTGCGTAGTCGAATAAAATTTTTAAATAAATAAAATTTAACTGTGAAAAGCCAGTGGAGAGAGAAAGGAACGTCCGAGATCTAGTAAGGCTGCCGACAAATCTACCGCACAACATTTATCGAGCGATCACGATCACACATCGATCGGTCTGGTACTGGTTCATACTTTGTCTCATGTTGGTCTACCAACTGGTCTAACTTAGCTATTAGTCTCTGTTTGCATACAATAAGTTGTTCTTTCCAGTCACGTGGATCCCTTTAAAGCCGTTCGTCCATCTCCTTAAGTTTGTGAGCCTCGTGTTCGACTAGAGCTTTGCACATTTTGTCATTGTTCCAATGCCCTTATTGCTACCTTCTGAGTAGCTTTCAAGTTGTTTTTGGTGTTTGATTTCAAAGCGCTTCTCCTCCTAAATGTAGCGACGATTGTCTTCTTAAACCTTTGTCGTTTAACTTCCGGATCCAAATTGGTAGATATTCTTAATGACTCTCTAAACGGAATATCTCTGGGGTTGCGTCCAGCTCGAATACGGTTTGACAATGTTCGTTTCTCAATAGACTGTTTTTTTCAAAAACTTTCTCTTTACGTTGCAACATTAGTTTTACTTAACCCAACTCTTTCTTGTGGCGAATAATCATTTGATGCATTTGCATGAAACACATATCTTTGACATGGAGTTTCGACAGCTGATGACGCTCAAATATATATTTCTCCTCTTGCTTCCAAATTAATGTTTCACAAGTAGGCATAGCCTTTTATTTTTGTTGCAAGAAATTACGATCCATCCTTGTTTCTCACTTAGTAACACGTGACGTTCTTTAAGCGAATGTAAGAATTGCCTTTCTTTCTTTTCAAGATCTAGCTCCATTTCTTGAACTCATCTTTTCGTTTTTCCTTGCGTAATAATAAAACTTGTAGAGAGCTCCAAGTGGCACCACCAGTGATTTGTTTGATATTTCCTGATGATTCCATACCTTCTGGGTACTGAATCTGTTTTTCCATTCGAAACTTTAGACTACTTTTTGGTTAAATTTTCTTTGCAGGGGTAACACCAAGCAGCTTTACATTCCTAATTAGGACATAGTGACTCATCGTATATAATATTCTTTATATAACCTCCTCTTCTGTTTCACTATGACGTGCCTTATCTTGTATACAAGCGGATCACAGCCATTATCAGGCGTCATGAAATTATTGGTATTTTAAAACACCAGTTCCAAGTTAAACGGCAAACCTTCTTCTTCAAGATGCCAGCGAGACATGGTGCCATCTCTTGGCTTGACTTTTGCACTCGCACGTCCGTTTAATCACAAAACAATCAAGCATCCAGCGGCACTCAATTTGGCTTCTTCACAGGGTTAAAAGTCCTAAATGGAACCGTTAGGCAGTTCAAATATTTACAAAGGATTTCCATTCGCCTTAGCCATTAAAATTTTTTGATAAATTTAATTATGAGCCCAAAATAAAGAGCAATTGCCTAGATTTTCCTTAGGCCTTCCGTAGGATGTTGGAAAATGCCCTTCGGTCTGACCTCTTGTAAATTAAATATTTTAAAATTAAATAAAACTTTTGTTTTTGCTTCATTTCAGCAGATATTTTTTATCCTTTTTCATTCATTTGTCCTGTAAGAAGTAACTATGTAACAGATTTTCTCTCTTTTTATAAAGCATCCGTTAAAAAAATTCGATGGCCTCCTAAAATGAAATGGCTTTCTTCATCATCCTTATACCCATCATCCTAATAAGGTTAGTTTTTTTTATGTATGAACAACCAACACAAAGTCATAATTTAAGGTACTAGCTCCCTTTTATTTGTACAATTCAATGGTAGTATCTTTTAAGGATACACACAGTTACTAACTACGCAGCTACCCAAAGTGTGATACAATTGCCACAAAGGAAATGTAGTCAGGAGTTGTATGAATACTCGTATCTCTTGGTCCTGGCGGAAATAAAGTTCACCTTGTTCTAAATTGGTGCAGCTTGAAGGATAAACACTTTTACAAAGAAAAACTGCCCTGTGACTGGTAGTACAAAGTGCTTCCTTTGGTGAGCTATTTTCTCATATGTCCTCGCACCCACTCATAATTATTATCCTTGAGAAGTTATACTTTCACTTAAGTGTTTTATGATGTTCGTTATGTTGTCTCTATTGTTAATGGCTTGTTGTTGTTAAATTGTCTCCTTATCAATGCTAAGTTGAATAGTTTATGGACGGAGCACAATAACAAAACAAAACAGACTCACCATTCCACACTTCTGGGTTCACGTTTATGTACAATAGAAGTACGGCATGTGATAGAGGGTTTTGTGAACATTTGAGATTCAAGGACGTTTTGATTTTTTTCGGGAAAAAATGATAAAATCAAAATTGTTTTTGATCTTCAATAACTTTTGACACATTAATTTTAGGGCAACATTTAGTTTAAGACAATTAAAGTACTCATAAATACGAGTTCAACGACACCCCATTTGGTACCATACACGCATAAATTTGAAAGGGAAACGTAAGGCTTTGCTTACAACCTCTGTATCTCGGGGTAATGCATTTGAGACTCCCCCTTTCCATATAAATTGTTTCTTAAAATATGTAAAGGAATCCTCCCTTAAAGTCTTTCGCACATTATCCGGGATACCCTTTATATGTATATGCGAATCAAACCTTTTTCCATTAAAAGGTATCAAAACGCTAGTTGGAAAGCAATCAGAAGGGTCAGAAAGTATCCGAAGTGCAGTCCTAAAACATCCGTATTACGAGGTGTGTTCATAAAGTAAGGTGACTTTATATTTTTATAAAAAAATATTTATTTATTCATCAATATTATTGTTGTCCCCTTCAAAGTAATCTCCCTTAGACAAAATACACTTGTAGCAACGCTTTTGGGTCATTCCATGAAGGATCGACCGACGTTCTGAACGACATGCCTCCGATTTGGCTGAAAAGTGGTACAAATACTCATTGAAGTGGTACGAATCATAAAGCAAAAAAAGTTTTTGCAGAATTCGATATAGTTTGCGTGTAACGGAACTTCAAATATTGGCAAAAAATCAAAATTAATGCTTTCTTTTATATTTAAAAAAAATCATAACTTTGGCTCTGCTCATCAGAATTTGATAAAGTATACCTTGTTGAATTAAGGAAAGGTAAATTTTTATTTTCAAGGACGAAGGATATTCCAGAATATCCTTTTTACATATATCCTTGAATAAATCAAAAAATGGTATTTTGTATTGTTTTATTTTTTATATATACACACTTGCGGTCATAATAACCGCACCATATCAAAATGATTGAAAAATTGTTAATAACTACGATGATATTTTTTTTAATGAGTTTTTTATAATTGTAGAGTACTCCGCAGTAGTTTATAAGTATTTCTATCTAACTTTAGCAAAGAAAGAAAAACCAGTGAATTTTCTTAATTTTTTAAAATATTTTAATACAGTCATTGGTTAAAAAATCAAACGATACATTTGTTATGTATGTGTATATAAGATGCTTAGATATGCCACCTTTACCAAAAAATTATCAATACCGAGTTGCTCTTCCTTTGGCGGTTATAACCCCTTTTATTCTAGAAGGCATCGAGTTTACTAGAAGTTCAGTAATATCCCTTAAATTTTAGTATTTCATAAATGTTCCAGAACTTCATTTAGCTTTTTTTTACTCTCTGGTTTATGTTCAGCCACCTTACGTTTCATTACATGCCACAAGTGTTCGATTGGGTTTAAATCGGGCGAATTAGCTGGCCAGTCTAGTCTGGTTATTCCGAGGTCATCAAACGTTGTCTTGAGCTGAAAATTATTGAAAGACTCTAGTTGCTTGTCTGTTTATTATTTATGAAGTAGACATCTAGAAGTTGACCTATAATACTTTACTTACGGATTTGGCTCAAGGTGGCAAGGTGCAGAATCATCTTGAAAAATGCACTTGTCAGTATACAAATGATGCTGTTCAATTGCTGATACCAAAAACTCCCTTACCACTTCTCCATAAAGAAAAACATCACCAAACCGTTTGACTTTGAGGAAACTTCACTGTTTTGATTATGCACTCGTTCTTGAACCTTTCACCTGCTGACCGTCGTACGTATGGCAAATTAAAATAACAACAAATAAAATCGGACCATATCACATATGGTCAATCATCCTTCGTCCAATCTTCGTACTTTTTTGCCCACGTCAAGCGTTCTTTTTTCATTTTTATGGTTAGGAGAGGTTTTTTCGCTGGTCGTCTTCCATATAAACATATCTCCCGTAACCGTCGGCGTATGGTTTCGGCGCTTAGGTCAACTTGATGAAGTTCACTCAGCTCTGCTCTTATACGGCAGCACTTTTAAAGCGATCTTTCATGCTAATTCCTTGTAATACATTGTCCGTCTTCTGGGTTGTTTTACGTTTTTGTCCCGAGACTTTTTTCCTTTCCAAATTTTCTTTTTTTTTTCATCAGTCGTACGACAGTTGAATGACAGCATCCTATTTTAACCGCAATTTCACGATAGCCAAGCCCTTCTTCGACTAAAGTCAATATTTGAACTTTTTCGTCCCGAGTCAGTTGATGATATTTACCAGACATTTCACTTTTTTTTTTACTTGTCACCGTCACAACTCAATTCAAACTGATTTTTTTTTTTTGCATTGAATACAAGGCCGAACTCCGCTATAAGGAATACCCTTCATTAGTATGGGAAAACCCTTACGATCTGATGTAATTAGGCATTTTTTGAGAACTCATTAGGTGGTGCAGTTTTTATGACCGCAAGTGTATTATAGAGAGATTCGTCCTCTATTTCCATTTCAAATTTCAGGTTTGGATCTCTTTGGGCCAAAATAATTTTTTATAGGCTGCTAAATCAAAAGATTAAATATTTATTACGTTACTCCTCTTATCATTCTCACATATAACCCAAGTGCACATACAGCTGCGGTCAAAAAAATAGCACCATAATCGCATTAAAACTTTTATGAGCAATATTTCTTATTAGAAATAAGAGAAATAATTCAACATCTCACTGTTGAAACCCGTTATTGGAAATGTGCTCTTTGCTATTTTACTGAAAATTATATACAATGGTAACGGTAGTTTTTGTTATATGCAATTTTGCAACAACACCTCTGTATACGTGCAGTCAAAATAATAGCACCACCAGAGGATTTTATAAAAAAAAAAACTTGCAAATCAATTTAATTCGAGAAATTTATTAAGTGATACATATTTTTCTTCAAAAAATAAAAAATAAAACAGCCATTAATTTTGCAGACATGGGCCATGGGCTATAATAATAAAAAAAAAAAACTAATTTCTGAAGGTTAAACCTACCAGGAAATTCAGAAAATTGTTGAATGTTGGACTAAAATGATTCGGAATGCGATTTTAACATATACAAACTGAAGGAAGAAACACGGGGTAAAAAGCCAGCAATGCCGCCTCATAAAATAAAACTCATAGTAAGGCTCGCTAAAAAGGAGCACTTTAAATCAGCTGTACAGCTAAAAAGTGAACTGGATGTATCGGCCAGTGCGTCGGAGATTGGGGGAAGTTAAATTGAATGCCCGTAGGCCAAAAAAAGTTCCACTGCTGGGACCTTGTCATGTGGCAAAAAGATTGTCGTTTGCAAGGAACCACATCGATTGGCCAGTTCAGAAGTGGAAGAACGTTCTCTGGACTTACAAAGCAAGATCGTGTAATGGTTTGGGTATGTTTTTCCTACCATGGTGTTGGTCCAATATATTGGAAAAAGTCTTTGCTTGACCAACATTTTTATGTAAAAATTATGGAGGAAGTTATGTAGGCATTTGCTTCTGAGGAAATGCCGTTGAGGTGGGTCTTCTAGCTCGACAACGACTCCAAACATACCAGCAAAACAACTAAAAGGTGGTTCGAAAAAAAGCAGGTGGTATGCCATACCCTTGCATTTTTACTTTAGAAGTCCTTGGTGTTCTTGCATATAATAAAAATAACCGCTATTTTTGTGAACGTTTTTAATTAAATTATTACAGACCATACTTCGATTAATAATATTTTATTGTCAAGTTTGGAAAAAAAGAACTAAATATAAAATTAAATCATACTCTTGGTCCTATTTTTTTAAATCGCAGCTGTACATTAGTACTGTGCTTGTACTGTGTACTGTACTTGTCTTATTTCTTCAATTTCCCGTTTTCGAGGATTTTAGAAGTAAGGCTTAATTTATTTGCACTGACTTGATGTCAATCTGTCGTGAGCTCGGGATTTATTTTAGATTGTATCGTAATAAGATTTGTGAGTAATATAAATTTATAATGAGTGCTTTTGTGTGGAAAACGTGCTGCAATCCTCTAAATGTACCACCTCATCAACCCAGTGCTCGTGATTTGCGGGCTGTACAACCATGGATAGTTACGATGCAACCAAAATTGAACACAAAGTTGGTAATTTGCTCTACGTGTAGGAAAAAATTGAGACAGATCCGAAATTCTGTTACAACACCATCAGTGCTAGAGGTTCAAGATCAAATTGAAGTTGATAAAATGTACTTCAATAAAGACAATGCATTTAATTTGATTAATGAATGCATACAATATATTGGAGAAGATACATTCGACAAGAGAAGACTTAGTGACTTAAAATATGTGGAGTCAAAATTGAAAAAGTCTAAGTTAAAAATTGCAGAGAAAGTTTTCTCTGTTACTATAGATAATGATGAAGAGAAAAAGAATATTTCGTAGGGAAAATAAAAGACACAAAACTTGTTTTCTTGTTTTTACTTACAAGAGAATGGAGCGTCGACAAAATTATAGAAGAGTTTCTAGAATCGACAAGCTATATGATCAAGAAATCTAGAAACTTCAAGAAGATCAAAGCGTTCCATCAACTTATGGGAAAAGCTTAGAAGCTGATATCAAGCGATTGGTAGTTTTTTTCTGTGAAGACGATATCAGCCGTTTAATGCCAGGAAAAAAAGACTACGTATCTATAAATGTAACAAAAATCTATTTTCTCAGGTTCAAAAATAAGACGTTTTGCTTTTTTGTTAGATTGAAAATCAGAAAAAACATATTCAAAAACGCCTGGTTCTGGCTTACCTTAGGGAGATAACATATATAAAAATGTTGAGATTGGATTTTCCAAATTCGCGTCGTTAAAACCAAAGAACTGCATCTTGGCTGGGGCATCAGGAACCATCCATCAAAATTTTAAACTCATGTTTGAGGGTAGCAATATATCAAGGCTGATAGAAAACGAAGATAAGCATCTCAATGAAAGCAGAGCCTCCTGATATAAATTGTTACTTGGGCAAGTGTCTTAACTGTCCAAACTATTTTAAGTTAAGGAGAATCCTTAACACTGTTACTTCATAGAAGACGTAACATACTATCAGTGGACCCACACAGACCACACAGAATTGAAAACTCTGAGAATTTCACTCAGAGCTTTTTGAAACGGCTTGGTGTTTTCATTCGTCATATTTTTATAACTGATCAACAAAACAAGTACATAAAGGAAGTCAAAACTCTCTAAACGAAAACGGCCATACTTGTTTTATTGGACTTTTCCGAAAATTATGGTTTTGTTGTGCAAGATGCAGTGCAGGGATACCACTGGACTGACGAACAGTCGACGATGGCATTCAAGAAATGCCAACATTTTAAGAAAATTATTTATTTTTCCGATGGATCTGCTGCGCAGTACATAAACAAAAAAAATTTTTTTAATTTAACATTGCATGAACAGGATTTTGGAGTGAATGCTGAATGGAACTTCTTTGCGACCTCTCATGGTAAGAGCGCATGCGATGGACTTGGTGGTACAATAAAAAGACTGGCTGCCAGAGCTAGCCTACAAAGACCGTATAGGGAAAATATAACAACTGCTTTTCATTTATATAACTGGACAACTAAAAATATAAAGAATATGGATTTCTCCTACGTGAACACACAGGAGCATATCGAAGAAAACTTTTAGATGGAGTCGAGATTTTCTAACTTAAGAACTGTGAACTCCTGTTTCACAAGGAGTAATTAAAGGAAAATATTTTTCCTTTTCATCGGAAGGATATGTATATACTCTTAAAGGATAATAATGATTTTTTTAGTTTTTAAGGCCTTAGGATACAAAAGCCCCAATGTGACTATTTTTTTTTAAAATGAAAATATTTATTACAGAATATTTACCCGCCTATAAAAAATTATTTTGGCCAAACCCATAGAGATCTCAACTTGAAATTTCAAATGGAAATAGAGGACGATTCTCTCTATAATATATAAAAAAAATAAAAAAATACCGTTTTTTGAGTTAATCAAGGGTATATGTTTGAAAGTTCACCTTTTCCTGAATTCAACAAGGTATATTTTATCAAATTCTGATGAGCAGAGCCAAAGTTATGATTTTTTTTTAATTTTGATTTTTTTGCTAATTTTTGAAGTTCCGTTACAAGCAAACTACTATATATCGAATTCTGCAAAACTTTTTTTGACTTATGATTCGTAGCACTCCAATGAGTATTTCTACCACTTTTCAGCCAAATCGGAGGGAGGTCGTTCAGAGCTTCCCATAAAGCTTCGACTATTTATCGTGGAATGACCGTTTTTCCAATCCTAGAAGCACTTCTCATAAGCACTTTTAGGTATAGCCACCAGCTCTTCCAGCGATGCCATATTTATTTCCTCAACCTTCATAGGTCTCTTCAGTTTTGGGAACAGAAAAAAGTCGCATGGGGCCACATCCGGTGAATATGCTGGCTGAGGCATGATTGTCGTGTTGTTTTTAGCTAAAAAAAAATCTCTCACAAGCAATGATGTATTTGCAGGTGCATTCCACAATTCCGGACTTTTTTTGTATTGCTTCTCGCAAATGGCGCATAACTTCAAGGTAATACTCCTTATTGACCGTACGACCTTGAGATAAGAACTCCCGATGCACTACGCTACTTTGACATTTGAAGGAACTTGTGAACTTGTCGGCACTTTTTTCGGTCTTGGCTCTCCTGGATGCTTCTATTGAGACGATTGGGCTTTAGTTTCGACGTCATAATCATATATTCATGATTCGACACCAGCTTTGACACACATCTCATGTCCATAACATCCGAAAAAATTGCATGACATGAGCCGATCGATATGCCAACTTCTCATATGGTAATTCGACGTTTTTTCAAAAACAATTTTCTTCACAACTTTGACGTTATCATCTTTTGTTGATGTACTGGGGCGTCCAGAGCAAAGTTCCTCATTGGTATATTCTCAACGTCTTGGAAGAGCTTGTACCACTTGTAAACACTTTTTTTACTTAGAGTGGACTTACCGTATGCCACTGTCAACATTTCAAGTGTTTTAGAGCACTTTATTCCATTTTTTACACAAAATTTGATGCAAAATCTTTGCTCCATTTTTTATAACTGACAATCGCCGAGCACGTCAAACATTTCTATCTGTCAAAAGTAAACTAAGTATGCTATTTACTTGAATCTGTTTACATATATTTGTGACATGTGTACCAACACAGCAAAAAAAAATCAAAAGTCAAAAATCACCTTATTTTTTGAACATGCATCGTATGTTTCATTTTTCACTGGCTTGGCTCTCCATAAGAACTCCTCAAGACCTACAATCAATACATCTATTGCCATAAATTTGCGCCCACTTGTGGCTGTATATGCATCCTTGACCTGATTTCATGCATGTTTGACTTTTAAATTTTTAAACGCTCGAGGGAGCGTGATCCCTCTATTAAACATTTATGGTCCCTTTATCCAACTGTTGCTACCAAAGCAAGGTTGTGGAAAGCATTAAACCCTTAACGCCCATTTAATTCTACACATTCTCTGTGCAATTAAATTTAAATGCAATCGTTTGTTCAGCATAACCCCAAAACAGTCCATTAAATTCATTCGACTCACCAGAAGGGGTTTAAACTTAAATGACATTTCTCGCAACATTCCCGGAAACTTTTATTGAAATGAGTGTGTGCTAGAAGAGAGCCAACCCTTGGAGTCAAAGACATGCCCATGCTTGTAACTCTAAGCATGTTCAAATATTTAATTTTGAATATTAATGCACTCTGTTAGTGGTGTCATTTGAATGACGTAAATTGCAAAGTAAACCGAAACGAAAAAGAGAAAAAGCTCCTAAGAAGGCAACGTGTCGCACTTATCTTGTACATATGAGAGATACCACAACCCTCACTTGTTTCGAACTGATCACAGCTTGGAACACTTTTCTAATATTCAACCATCCCCCTACCTGAATCATAGTCCTTATACGGCAGCAACAAGTCGGACATGAGACTACTCGTAGGTAAGTGTCCTGCCCAACGGTTTATCTGAATTTCAAAGATATGAAGGAATTTTTCAAAGACTCTACCCCCTTAAGGTACACATAATTGTGCCAAATTGGGTGGGTGAAATTTTCCAATCTCGACACCGTGATGGATATTATGAAACTTTTCGGATCCATTAGAATGAATAGCCGTGATGGATGCAAAGATAAATTTGAAGTGTTACTTAAATGTTTTCATTAAAATTCTTTGAGAAGTTTTCACTTAACATTCTCTCAAAAGGATGAGAGTGGGAACGATTTAAATACTGGCAAAATCCGGACAGTTGGTTCAATTGAAGCTGGAAACTCTGGTATGGCAAATGTTCCCACATGTAGTCACATGTGAAAAGTTTATTGATGCCTGGGACTTTTTTGTTCTGTTGCTGGAAGTGTAATTTAATTTTTTGAGTCTAAAAGTAGACGCAAGCGGTTGCCATAATTTGTTGGCAATCAAACACCCTTCCCAGTAATTGCCAGGCAATCCTCTGTCATATTCATATGTCGAAACGGTTTTTACATGAAAGCAGCGTTTTCAATTTTGAATATGGTAGGGGTACTTTGGCACTATGGCGTATGTGGAACATTGTTCCTAAGTTTTCAAAACGAAGCCTGACACTTATTTGTATATATGAAAGTGTAATTACCGTCCCTGGTATGGATAGAAAGATGTGTGGGTGTGTCATAGATTTCCTTGTCATCAGGTAAGGCATTTCCATCATTGATTAAAGAGGTTAAGACAATGATAAAGCAAAGATGTACCGAAAGGTCAATCTGAAGTACTACAAGACTGTTTAGGGCCAATCTACAAGTCCACTCAGTGCCAGATCATCATGTATCCGCTTCTCCTCAGAAGTGGTGAAACGGTTGGACAGATTTGGTCGTTGAAAATAGAAAAAATTGATGACTTGAAGTGATTCGAATGACACCCAGCTTAGCTTCTCAGTGGCTTTGGTAGGTAGTTAGGTAGAAGTGGCGGTTCATGCTATTGAACCCAATTACCACTAGGATGTGCCGTTTTGTTACCACGCCTAATGTAACCTATTTTGTGATGGTTGTTAAGGATGTGGTCTGGTCGGTACCTATAACCAACCTGTAAATTTGAGAAAGCGGATAAGATCCTGTAGAGCTGGACATTTGCAGAGGAAGTGAAGGAGAAGTTGTGTGAAATACCTAGTTTGGCCGCATGGTCTCCAATTGGCCAATGCCCCGTGGTTATTACCGTGATTCTGGAGATTTCTGCTCGGGTTTTGTTTTATAGGTTCTTCGTTTTATTTTGATCGTAGGTAGGCTATATCTTCCTATATGATATGACGCAGTTTGTCAATCCAGACCATTGGAGATTAGCTTTCTGCAGAAAATATGAATGTATTTGTCCTTTTACCGCTCCTAGCGGAATGTGGACCCTCGTTGAGAGCGGGAAGTGCAGTACTGAGCCCTTTCTGGCCTTTTATTGCCTGTTATGTCACTATGCCCTGGGACCCAGAGAAGTGTGACCCTGAAACGTTCGCTCAGACAGTCCAGCTCGTTCCGGCACTCCTGCACCAGTTTGGAGGATATGGTAGCCGAGTCGATGGCCTTGAAATCGGTTTGGCTATCTATAAGGATGGCAATGCTTTGTTTTTTTCGTCTGGAAAACGCTGGCAAAATCCGATAAGCGGATTGTAATTGATATTTTCGCTGATTTCGAGTAGATACCGGCCCCCACACCACAGCTCATCCTGGATCCGTTGGTGTATATGACCGTGTCGAAGCCCTTCACTACTTCATTCCTTCTTCACTGAGCCCTTGTTGGAAAACCGACGTGGAAGCCTTTCGTGATGTAGTCAGTTGGAGACGTGACCATGCCGTTTGGTAACGAATCCAGGATGTTACTATAGCCATACGGCCTTGCAGTTCAGCATCCAGACTCCTTGGGTCTTATAGCACTGTAAAATGCGTGTTTTGTGTGTTGGTCAAAAGGTAGAAGATGCAAGAGCACAGTGAGGGCATATGTTTGGGCCGACCTCATTGCCCCGTAGTGCCTTTACTGGCTGTTCTTTGCTGTCTTTTTAGTTTTGTGAGGCTATAGACTTTGCTCAATGCAGGCCACCATACTAGTGATCCATACGTGAGAATTGGTCGCAGTACGGCTGTGTACATCCACAAAGTCATATTTGGTTGACTTCCTTATTCTGTGTTCGATGTTGTGTTTCCAGTTAAGTTTTGGATCGGGCATGATACCTAGATACTTAGCACTGGACGACAGTGTGAGTTGTTGATCATTTAGACGGGGTAGGGTAAAATCGGGTATTTTGATTTTGGTAGTTAACAGCATCAGTTCAGTTTTGCTCGGGTTGACACCGGAGCCGCAACTTGCAGCCCAGGTGCTTACCTTTTTTAGGGCGACTCCCATAATTTCACTTAAAACGGTGGGAAACTTCCCTGACACTAGTATCACTACGTCGTCCGCGTACGCGACAACTTTGACCCGTCCTCTGTCTAGTTTCACCAGAATTTTGTTTCTAACCATTAGCCATAGTAGGGGCGAGATGACCTCACCCTGTGGCATTCCTCTATGAGCAAATTTGGTTATGTTGCTGCTGACTAGTGATGCCTGAATAGTTCTTGTCCTGAGCATAGAGACAATCCATTGACTAATGAATTCCTCTATGCCCAGCTGAATCAGAGATTCAAGAATAGCTTAGGTATGTACGTTATTGAAAGCTCCCTCTATGCCCAAGAAGGTGTGTATTCCTTGTAATGTAGGGATATGTCGATTGTTCGCACTACTTAATGGAGAGCCGTGTCCGTGGATCTACCCTTAAGCTAGGTGTGCTGTGATCTGATAGTAAAGATTCTTCTAGAAAACTTCGCATATGGATGTCTAGAACACCCTCTAGGGCTTTAAATACAAAGGAGGTTTAATTAACTGGTCTGAAATCCTTGGCGGTTTCAGTCCCACGTTTGCCTACTTTCGGTATAAACACCACTCTAGCCCTTCTCCAAAAGTAGGGTACATGGTTTAGTATTTAACAGCTTCTTAATACTGACGCCAGCCATGGTACTATTAAGTCTTGCGTTCTCTGTAGCATGACGAGTAGTATACCGACAGGGCACGGAGACTTAAACGGGGAGAAGCTGTTAATGGCCCAGGAAATTTTTTCCTCGGATATTATTGAAGTGATATTGTTGTGGAATGCACTTGCCGAGACTTCTCGGGCTCCGTACTAATATCACTGCATCCAGGAAAGTGAGCATTTATAAGGAGTTCTAGGGTCTCCGCGCAAGATTCAGTACATCCTCCATCTAATTTTCTCAAAAAGGAAGGGTTGGAGTATTCCTTGGACAGAACTTTACTAAGCCTGGCAGAGTAAAGTAAAAACTAAGGGTTTCTATCGGATGACAGTAATCTCTCCAGGCCTCATTTTTGGATGTCTTTATAGCTTTCTCATAGAGGCTTAAACAGTCCTTATAAAGTTGCCAGAAATTACGTTTGTCTCAGATTGGAGAGATCTTCGTGTCACCATTTTAGTGGCTTTGGCCTTCGCCTCGGGACTCACATCGTAGAGGATCCATATGTGGTCTGAGAGTGGTCTCCCGTACTCGGAAAAACAAAGGTGGGGGTCGCGCCCTTATTACAGTCAGATAGGTAAGTGGTTAAATGAAATTCAAAAAGTTGCTCACCTCTTTTATTATCTTCCGAGCTCCCCACACACTTTATACCCTGCGTTGCCATCGCAGCCCATCAGTATATTGTCCTTAGCTATTCTTCCGGCTACGAGTTGCTCCACTTCCACTGGCGGTGCTGGTCTCTCATGAGCCATATATGCTGATGTATGTCATCTGGTTTGCACACTCTAGTTTTACCACTGTTAAATCGTTTGAGCTAAGATTGAGATATAAAAAACCTTTAAGATGTTTTTTAGCGAGTATGCAAGTTCTACGCTTAACTGTGGCCTGATATTTGTCTTGAAACCCCCTTATGGATTATCCTGGTTAATGCCTATGTCCATGTTTTCCTCCCATAGAAAAACCCGCAGATTATCGGATAATGGCTTTGGTACTCATATAAGGTGTAGGAAATTTGATACTTAATATTTTGCCCCAAGCAGGTGGAAGCGGAAGCAAGATTTTTGCCAAACTTTTGAAAGGAAAACTGCAAGAGTATCCTTAGTACTCGTATTGATTCAAGACGAAATTAATTTATGCTGGGTTCAATAACGCTTTTCGTAAAACAGCGACTGATATTTAATGTAGCCATGGAGAAGAAGGGAGGCAAAGAATTTGTGTTCATTGACCTTCTTTTAGAACTGACTATTTCAGGGATTTTAACGGCCTAATTAAAAAGTTTGACTATAATGTTGCATTAGCTGGGAGATATATTAGTTTTCTTAACGGAGGTAATGACTATCATAACTCAGGGTAGATTCGGTACAGAAAATCCACAAAAACGTTTGTTCTGTTAAGTTGCGTACAGAAAGTTAGCTAAAATCCCTTTTCATTTGGAAGCTCAATTAGGATATAGGACTAGAAATTATTCGAAGAACTTTCGAAGCAGCCAAACGCATTTTCGTCCGCTTTAGTTTAAGTGTATGCCTTCGCGGCATACATTTGTACTGGGACAAAAAGTGTTCAGTTGCCTCAGTTGCTTCTCACTTGCATTCTTAGTCCAACGAAGAAGCGGTAGCAAAGGTATTTTTATGGTTAGTCTCTATGATGGTGTCATTGTTTGAACTTGCGGCGTGTTCGAAGGTTAACTAAGTTTATAGACACATCATAGTGATGGGTGTCTTCTTGTCGACAGAATATGTTTCGTTTGACTGCAAACGTTTCAGGTACAGCTCGCTGATTTCTTCCTATAATGTCACAGTCGTAAATTGTGCAAATGGTATTGGCCAGTAAGTTCACATACTTTATCTAGATCCCTTTCTGGCATCAAATGACTCGGTGCTGTCATAACCGGCTCTGTTGTAAGCTTTCACGGACGGACGATTTTGGCAGCAAAGGCAAAACTTGGCATGGTTCTGCCCTATAAATACTGGCATATGCGACCTTATAATCAAGAAATTCAAAGATCGGTTATAAGTTTAAAATCTGGTCAATGGTGGACTTACAAGGCCCAAATCCACGCATACAAGGACCTATGATTTGCTGATTTGATTAACTAATACTTCGACTGCTCTCGCAGCCTTACTCGAGACCACAAAGTTTTTGCCGAACATTCTACCTCCCAGCGAAATGTTGGTTGTTGTTGCCGTCGAATAGTCTTCAGATATAATCCTTCCGAATTTTCAGCACTGACTGTCTATGATATCTAATCCCATTCTTAGTTCTGCATGTTACTGCTCAGTATTTGTGTCCTTGATGAGGTCTTTTCACATTCACATTCACGAGCGCTTCTCTGAGTCTCTCATTTTGTTTTCGGGAAGCTTGCAACACCGTCTTCTATATGCCCCTTGTTTTTCTGCTGACACTTCGCCAAACCAATGGCACATCTGTCATATCAGATAAGGCGTCTCTAAAAATGTAGCCACTGGTCTTCTACGTTTGATACTTACAGCATATTTCTTCCCAAAATATTTTGGAACGCTTCATCAGATAAGGCTCTAGCAGTCAGTTGCGATTATAGCTCCTTGATGTCAAATTTATTCGTAGTAATTCTTCGGTGTTCCAGGATATAAGCATTTTCATCTTGGCCGCCACACGGCAATGCTTTGAGTCACTTCTGGGTTCGTAAATTTCGGACATCCAGAATACATCCAGAATGTGAATGGTTGTTCTGAAATCAAGCCAGTGCTAACATCAACCTTAGAAATGTTCGTATCTGTAAATGGATCAACTCACATGTCAAGCAAACCAAATAAGTTAGCGAACTAGTAATGGACTAGAACTAGACTTTAGCCTACTAGGACCAGGATGTCATAGTTTCATGTTCATAGTTTCATGCAAAGCCTAATTTGTACAGAATGAGAGGGTACCATTGGGAATCCAATGTGAACAGACTGACTGATTTTGCAAGTGTATAGAACATGGTAGCAAGGCCCTCATCTAAGGATCCACAAGCGAAGAATAACTCTTGCCAACAGCTGTTTCTAGGCATTAAGAAGGCATCTGAGTACCGAGCTCGTATCTTGAACAATTAAGAAGAAGCTATCCAAGGCATTATCATCCCAAAACTGTTTTATAGCACAAAATCATGGAGTCATCCAAGGCGGATGAAAGCTCTTATGGCTACTTTAAGTGCTGTAAAGACGGAAGAGCATGAAAGATATCACGCCTACAGAGAATAAGATGTAGAGTGCATAGAAGCGCTCAACCATGATTCTTGAATTCACCCCAGTTGGACTGAGATTTCAACCAATTAAGAATCGAGATGTTTAGTAAAGAAGTAAAGTAAGGTATTACACTTTAGAATTTTGACTTCAGAGATATTTTGTTGTTATTCGATGGACATAGTCAAATGGGGCAAAATTGATGTTAGCTTGAAGGGTCAGCCCTCTTAGTGTATCCAACTTGGTGTTTTTTTTTAAAAAACTTAACTCTCAAGTGGATATGACTTAAAGTGTCTGAGAACGTGTTAGGTTTTTTTTTATGAAAATGGGACAGAGAGAGAAAGAAAGGTTTGGAAGCCAACACACTAATACTTGAGCCACGGCAACCCGTGTTTTGCATTTCTAAAATAAGTCAAACGCAATGATGGAAGGAACTCCAAGCGATAGAAACTGATAATTTGTAGTTAATTTGCTATTACGTGCTATCTTGAGGAATGATTATCTATGGGATATGAGCGAATAAAAATGTTTTCTTGATATCCCTACGAGTCATGAGCTTCTTCTTCAAGTTCAATTAAAGGGCATCTGCTGAATCAGTAAGGTATAACCAATAACACAGACTTCGAGTTGGACATCTGACCTAAAATGAGTTAGAAGAGACTCATTTAACACAAAAGGTAGAGGTGTATGGTAGCCTTCTGATTCGAAACCTCCGGTCACTTAAGCCAACGATGAAGATCAAGTTTATGATTTGAATTTTACACCTAAACATGTGAAGACACTGCTGATCTATGCCCATTCGAACCTCAGAAAGTTCTTCAATTTACACACAACGTGTTCCAAATGCCTACAACACGCGGAATGGAATGCGACTCCAGTGAGCTGTAATGGAAATCAAAAGGAAAGTAAGCTAAGGGAGATCGTCATGCATGTCTGCAGCAATCAAATTTTCGTTGCATAATTGCAACGATGATAGTAAGTTCTTCACAAAAAGGCTAGTTCTCACTCTTTCCGATCGCTTGGGATATAGTGGAGTGCAACCACATTAGTATCCAAAACCACAGCCGGGTATATTCCACACTCACTTTCTACTCTTCAGTGTCAACATATTCTGTTTCCCTGATTTGCGGGCGTCATCTTCAGTGTCCTAAAAATCTCAAAAGTCTTAGTTCCTAAAGCTGGATTTTCCGCACAGACTTTGTAAACCGTTCAAAATTTGGTATGAGCACTACACATGCAAATATTCTCTGCTTTCGCTAGCTTTCAGATCTTTTTAATTTTCAACGTCATTCAGGGTCTTATCATTGGCGGCCTTCCCAATTAGAAACGTCAGAGAGAGGCTAGCAGTATTCTTATAGATAATCCGGTCTTGTTATAATCTGGCGAAAATATGGTTGCAGTACTGTTTTCATGTGTAACTTGTGCTCGAGGGTTGTTTCTCAGAGTGTCCAATAGAAAACCTTTGCTGGTTGAAGCACCGGTTTTATCTGGACATCATATATAGGTAAGGCCACCAATGGTCCGATTTACGTTCAGTAGAAAGGCAGTTTTTTTTTTTTTGATTTGAGCACCGTTTCATTCGATCATAGAGGGCAGGAAAATCCATCAAAAGAATGCCTTCTTCAAAACCGAATAAAAGGATGCATTTTCAGTTCCAAGAACTTAATCTCTTCGATATTATTCTCCTCTCTATTGCTTCCAGAAAAGGCGAAACTTTTAGTACTCGCTCCTTCGATGCAACTTACTGTCTCTTTGTACCTCCTCTGGATCTTGTTTAATTCTTTTGATTACCCAGGACAACACTCTGACTAACCACCTGTCTATGCTGATAGAGTTTAACCGTAACAGGCTGAGAATTTTCGTTACTGTATCTAACCTTCCAGCCTAATATATTAAACATATCGTAAAAATGTTTCTGGTTCAGCGATACTGTTTTGTTTTGGTCTCTAGAGTACCACCGGGAGTATAATCTTGTGGGGTCATCTCCAAACTCTTTAACTATTCACTGTCTAGTTTAAACGTCTTTGTTACTCAAACCTTTTTATCATGGCTAAGGAACCAAAACAATGAAACGAACACTTCAACATTTCAGTTGTCAAGCGTACAACCAATGCTTTCACTTAACGCCTGACTTTATTTTTTCTAATTTCTTGACACATATCCCTGTCTAACCTCAATTATCGCCTTCCCACTTAAAAATCGGCTCTTCGTGCGATAAAAAATCCCTCAAAACCATACCCAAATTAATGTCACTTGCCTGACAAATCTGAGAAGGGACTACCAACATAAATTACACACCAACAAAAAGTGTAAAAACAAACAAAAAAATAAAAGAATAAATATCCTGCGGAATACCCATTTGAAAACATTGTTGAACACAGTCTTTCCCCGGAAAATGAGCAATTTCTTTCCCTTGGAGTAGAAAGGCCACATGTTTCATTCGAGCATCGTCAAAGTGTCTGCTTTTTGTGTGTATGCCGCGGTGTGAATTTATTGCATCATCTCCCTCGAGCTAACACAAAAAGATGAGTTTCGTCCTTTCCTCAGAATTCTACCACATTTATCATACCACATCCAATATCGTTGAGGTCCCCTGTTCTGAACCGCAACCACAGCTCTTCATCAAAGTCACAACACAAACTTTAAATCGTGAAACCATTGAAATACAGTTTCATCCCAAGGGTATTTTAAATATTTTAGGGTACCATCATGTGCTTAATTCCTTAGAAAATTATCTTCCATAACGTCAACATAAATTCTACTTTGATTAACAATCGATAACGCTCCGATAACACTTCGATAACACAAACAAAAATACGTTAAAATAAAGTGCCCCTTTAAGGTGTCGTTTACAATAAATTTCAATTGCATCCAAAGCATCAAAACAAAGGATAGCACTCGGAGTACAATCGAACTGTCTTGATGTGTGAATTTACAAAATTCCTACCAATCCGTATAGCCATAGATAAAGGATATTTTGTGGGAAACCATCTCGTCGTCATCCTATTCGTTGTCGTCCTGATGATCGTCAGGCCTCATTAGCTCAACTGAAAGTCATTAGCACGCCAACCGCAAACAGTTGGTGCATCCTATCGACATGCAGTCCGGAGTCTGGCTCTCATGGTATCACCTTAAGTTTAAGTCGTTGATATTGATTCTTAAAGTCAAGTAGAAAGCGGGGAGTGATATGGCTTCTGCATACCATCCTTCGACGTTCTGATGGTTGTCTAGCAAATGTGACGCCACATAAGATGTTGCACACGCATGGATAACTTTGAATTGGATAGCGTTGCTGTTGGCACTCTTGTGCATTCGTAAGTTTCTATATCCAAGGATACTTCAGGGTGCGCGCTGATGGTTGTAATGGAACCCCATACGATTTAAATTGGAATATCTTGACTTCATCTGGGGATGTACGACCATTCATATAGCTTTTGGTTGTTTGTCCTTTTCGTCAGTGTCTCTCGCATTCGATTGCCATTCGGTGTCGGTTGGTGCATTATCGTCCAAGGATACACAGAAACACGATGTGTTTGTCAAATGGCAAGAAGCTTAACATCAAGGATTCACTTGGATGCTACTCCCTGAATCGAAAATCGAAACAATAATTTTCTATCTAATAGCTTTGGTTATGCTTTTTATTTCCCACTCCTACTATGTATCTGTTAGTTTTGATTACCACGAGCATATCTTGCGAAGTATGGGTAGAGATTCGAATTTGTACGAGTAGATACATCTCGGTAAGGTTTGTACATGTGTTTGTATTTTATCTATATATTGTACATCGAAGAAGGGGAAGTGCTCTCCGGCAATCGCCATGAAAATTACAATTTCGATTTAAAAAAAAAAAAAAATAGAAATAATTTGCACTACAGGAAAGTTGATATATCCTATCCTAGCCTTGAGGGGAACCAATCATGACACCATAGGGCGGGATTTCCCTTTGTTGTGCACTGACACTCACAGATGATTGTAAGGCTTATCCTTGATTATCTGTTGTGGAATGGAAGTCTGCATGATTTCTGTCCGTTGCATTGAATATGATTTATGCACAAGGATTGCATAAATTACTTTATAGGTCAAGAGGAGCGATAGAGCTGGAATTGAAGCCATGAAGACCTTCAATATTACGATAGTTGGAGAGAATTGGTATTTCGGTTAGTTGTTCACTGTGTATATCTTCTGGAAATTTGAACTTAATTGGTTTATCTTTTGCTGTGGTACTCTAACAAGAGATTTTTTCTTCACTCTTCTAATCGTTTCAAGAGTTATCATCCTCTTGTTAGTTTTGTAAAGCAACCTACACCATCGGAGTGATGTATTTTCTCGGAAACTGACCCTGCTAAAGAAGAGTTTAATTAAAATTTGGAATCAGTACACGATCATTTAATTATTGTTCTTATACAACTGACTGGATAGTAATATAAGAAATGGCATTTCGTACCGATATCACTGTGGAGCGATATCAGTGTGAGATTATCTTTTTTTTTCATAATCAACCCCAAATGCTACTCCCTTCGCCATTAGAAATTGTCTGATATTTTACTGCTCCTGTCAGCAACCCACAATTACGAAAATGCAAGTTCAGGCTCCTTGAGTCAAAATATATCAGTGCTTGTATCTAGTAGAACGGTCTGGGATTTCTCTACCACTCCTGGCTAGCCACACTGAGGAATCTCCTTCCTCTTGATATTAATGTCATAATCTCCACAAAAGCCACCTTCTGTTTAAAAATGAGGGGTCTTTGGTACAACACGCACTGGAGTTTTTTTTATGACCTCTGTGCTCAGGAGCGATTTCGGGCAGAATCTTAGCCGTGTGGTGAATTTATTCGCGAATGGATTTCTTAGGATGCGACGTGTCTTTTCGAAGGACGTTAATGTTAGATTTCACTCCTCGATGGCAATGAGTTATATTGTGAAGGAACGGTGAAGGTCTTAATAAGCCCTTTCACCACTTCCAAGCTACGAGTAGTCGGAATTCTGAAATTACTGAGTTTTATTTGGGTCCCAGATCACAATGGGATGACGATACATGAGATCCCTGCTTAGGGCTCCAACTTGATTTTCCACTTCCAGGACTGTTTACGTCTTTCATTGACAGGTGAATTTCGTGTGAGCATAACTGCAGATACCGGCAGACAAAATCAATGTCCTCACAGGTCAGCAACTTTCCGGCTGTCCCTCAATTGGAATGGAACTGCTTACTGTAGCGACTTATGGGGGCATTACCCTTGGGCATCTAAGTATTGTAGTCGTTATTATCATAAAGTCCGGCAACGCTTGGTGTAAAAATGAGGACGACGCCGCGAAGCACTATCACTGTGAGTTTTCTGTCTATGCTCAGTACTTAAAGCTGATGAACTGGGTTCATTACAAAATGTAAATGAGCTAGTTCTTTGTCTGAGTGGTCTGTTCCCTCAGAAAGGAAAAAAAAAAATCCCTCTTCTCAGGGCGACTTATTTCATCTATCGGACAGTGATAACCCGTCATCATTAATGAATCGGGTACTTTGCCTGTAACTTTTGATGTTGTTAAGAAATCAGACGAAACAAAATATTGTTTAAAAAGTGGATGGCCATCAGAGGTTTCAAACAAAGAACTAAAACCATATTTCATGAGTAAGTCCGAATTGTCATTGGAAAACGATTGTCTGTTTTGGGCCTATCGTATAATTATATCCCCTGCTTTAAGATCAGCTTTTTTAAGTGAAATTGTGAAAATGAATTTAATGGTTCGCTCTTATTTGTAGTGGCCAAGCTTAAATTCAGACATGGAGAACGTTTCCAAATCACGTGAACAATGTTTACCATATAAGGCACCACAGCCGAAAATTAATTTAATTAATTCGGACTGACCAAAAAAGCCTTGGTCAAGCATTCACTTAAACTTCATGGCTCCTATATTTCAGGTTTTGTCATAGTTATTGTAGACTCACATACAAAATGGTTGTATGCTATGAGGAAAAGCTTAACTAGCAGTGGAACAATAGATACTCACGGCATGTTTTTTCTGTTTCTTGTTTCAAAAGAACTTGAGTGTATTTTACGGAGTAATGGTATCAAATATTTAACATCGCCGGTAGTTCACCCTGCAAGCAATAGATAGGCGGAGAACGGCGTGAAAACGATTAGGCTCACTCACATTGCACGATAAAAACAACTAAAACTTAATTAAGAACATTTTGATGGATTACCGAAACACCATTCACTGCACCACTGGTTAATCTGTCGCTCAACTGATGCCAAATAGAAGTTTGAGAGGAAGATTTAGATTTACTTATGCATGCACGTAAAGATTTAACAGATATCATAATTTTCTAAACAACAAAACCAGAATAAGTCAAGAAAAATAAACGTAGATATCATCACGGTAAAGCAAAATATACCATATGTCCGTTGACGATTGTACAAAGTGTGTTCAAAAAGTTTTTAAAGTGACTTTTGAAATTTTGCGGACAACGTACATTTGATTATCGATTTTTTTTTTTTGCTGTGTTGGTACTCATATCCCGAACATATTTTTCAAGTATACGATTATAGCATACTTAGCTTGTTTTTGACACATAGAAAGGTTAGACGTGTTTTGGTGAAATCGGCAATTTTCAAATAAAGGGCGATTCATCGTGACGTTTAATTTTAAATAGGCTTTTTTTGACAGATCACGCGTGACTCCTATCAAATTGCTTTGTCGTTTTTGTTCAGTATCGCTTAGCAAGACATCGTGGAAAGACTCACACTACAATAGCGTCTCCAAATTCTTCGTCTGTATTACAAAAATAAGGGTTCTGTGAGAAATGTTTTTCGTGCGATTCGAGGAAATTACGGTTCGCATAATCGACCGTACGCGAAGACCATGACGAACCGATTCGTCGTCGCTCTCAGCAGCTTGGCTTGGCGTAGTCGACAACTTGGCGTATTTTATGTGAGGATCTCGGTCAATAACGCGTACAAAATTCAACTTGTGTTGAATTGAAGCCAGGCGACTTAAATTTGCGTCATATTTCCAGTGAATGGGCTCTAGAAAAACTCAATGAAAATCCGGTGTTTTGTCGTGAGCCCATTTCTGGCTCAAAGGATACGTTAATAAACAAAATTGCCGTATTTGGGCTGATGAGCAATCGGAAGAATTCCGAGAGCTACCATTACATCCATTAAAAACAACGGTATGGTGTGGCTTACGGGCTGGTGGAATCATTGGTCCATATTTCTTCAAAAATGAGGCAAATCAGAATGTTACCGTCAATGGTAACTTTTATAGACGCCATCTTAACGGACTATGTGCCTCCTTCAAGCTCATGGTCTTGGTGAGCTCTGGTTTTAACAAGACGGCGCTACGAGCCATACAGCGCGTGAAACAATGGACTTGTTAAGAAACCATTTTAGTGAGCATTTAATTTCACGTTTTGCTATGGTAAATTGGCCATCTAGATCGTGCGACGTCATACTTTATATTACCTTCTCTGGGGATATGTAAAGTCTTAGGTCTTTAGAAATAAGCCAATTACGATTGACGCTTTGGAAGCCAACATTACTCGTGTTATCCGCGAGATACCAGTCGCTATGCTCGAACGAGTCGCCCAAAATTAGACCTTTCAAATGAACCACTTCAGACGCAGTAGTATGCAACATTTACATGATATCATTTTAAAAAAGTAGATGCCATAAACTTTTCCTTTAACTGATAATAAAAATCTTAAGTTTACTTTCAAATTTATGTATTATATTTTACATTATAAATCAAACCTTACGATGAATCGCCCTATATTGTAAGAAATGAAGAAAAGAATTTGCATCAAGTTTTGTGTAAAAAATAAAATCAAGTGCTCTAAGGCACTTGAAATGCTGACAGTGGTATACGGAGAGACTGTTCTAAGTAAAACAAATGCTAACAGGTACAAGCTCTTCCAAAAAGGCTGAGAAGATACCAATGACGAATTACCATAAGAGAAGTTGTTAAGGATGTTGGCATATCGGTCGGCTCGTGTCATGCAATTTTTTCGGATGTTCTGGGCATGAGACGTGTGTCAGTGAAGTTTGTTGCGAAATTTCTTAATTGTGATCAGAAAAACCGTAGAATGAGCATCGCTCAAGAGCTCTTGAACGACGTCAATGATGATTCTAAATTGCTCATAGTTGGTCTTCACTGGTGACGAATCATGAGTATATCGTAATGACGTCGAAACCAAAATCCAATTGTCCCAATGAATGCATCCAGCAGAACCGAGACCGAAAAAAGTTTTGATCACTGTTTTTTACCTTTACCTTTATCATGAGTTTTTACCTCAAAGCCTTACTGCTAATAAGGGGTATTGCCTTGAAGTTTTGCGCCGTTTGGGAATAGCAATACAAAAACAAACCGCCGGAATCGTGGTAAAAAAATATCATGGCTTTTGCATAGCGATAATGTACCTGCTCATTCATCGTTGCTTGTGAGAGATTTTTTGACTGAAAACAACTAGATGATCATGCCGCAGTCAACATATTCACCGGATTTGGTCCAAAGAGGCTTTTTCCTGTTTCCAAAACTGAAAAGACCTATGAAAGGACGGAGATTTGCAAGACCTCAAGGCTATACCAAAGAGTGCTTATAAGAAGTGCTTCGAGGATTGGAAAAAGCGCCTGCATAAGTGCATTTTGTCTGTGGGGGATTACTTTGAAGGGGACAACATTAATATTTATGGGTAAATAAATATTTTTTTCTAAAAAAATATAAATTCACCTTAGTTTCTGAATACACCTCGCATATTTCTAGCAATCGAACAATTGTAACAATTTTGGGATATCACTGCACTGCTGTCTATCTCCATGCTTAACAAATACCATTCACTTCCATATCTACGGCCGAAGGCTTTTAATTCGAAGTGGTTCTAAAATAAAATAAGGACAAAGAATCTTCAAGAATATTATCACAACAATTACTATTCTTATTAGAACTTAAATTATAATGCTGCGATCTGGAATCAGCTTTGGACATCTTCTGAAGGTGTCCTCGTTGTTTGCAGTGATTTTTATATCCATAAACTGTGCATTGCACTGGTTTATTTGGTTTTCTCACAAACTGACCTGACCCTATATGGTACATTCCGGAGTCTGCTGATTTAGATTCTAACGCTGGTAAAACGTATTGGTTTCGTATGCATTTTACTTTCTGCGTAATCTCGATGGTCTTTTCCAGAGTAAAGATTTTCACATTTTCGAGGAAAAGCTTATCCTTCTCGGGACCTTTTTCTAGATCCATGACGAATTTATCTCTCACAGCAGCAGTGAGGAAGTTGTATCTTATTAGTTAAAAATAACTTTTAAGTATCTGTAAAATTAGCAATTTTTATGCTTTTCAATTTATATAGTTTGAATGTGGTTTTTCTTTAAGGCCCGGTAATTTTGTTATGTTTTTTGTATTAAATGGCAATGCATGCATCTCGATGTTCTCAAGTTATACACCTGGAAATCAGAAACTAGCACTACGCTATTCTGGTAGCAATCCAAACTTTATTCTAAATACGAACATCATTGCATTGTACTCGTATGCCAATCTTTGTTTGACATTCATTCAATTTAAACATTCAACTGTATGCCTACTTCAAGTATAAATGATTAGCTTTAGAATTATCTTTGTTTTGTAAATTCTGAATTGAAGTGTTGAGTAAATATTTTTCTGATCATATGCCGTTAGTAGTTAACTCAGAGATCTCTCAATTTAATGTTCGGAATAAAATGGAAAAGTTTTAATTTAGAAACCTTCTATAACTATTTAGATAATAACCTTTCACACACCTCTCCAACTAACCAGTCGCCTGCCGCACTTTCAAACAAATTGACAAATTGCATAAAAAATTTTGCAATCAACTCAAATTTAAATACAACGAGTTCATTCACTCAAAAATGATTTGATAGAGAATGCCTAGATGCCAGAAAAAAGTCATTTGCTTTACTAAAATCTTTTCGTAGTTGTTCTTGTGATAAAAAATGAAACATTCAAGCTAATGACAAATACAAAAAAATTTGTCTCGCAAAAAGAATAAATTTTGAATCAATGTAAGCTCAATCACTCAGCCAATTCAATAACACAAATCACTTCTGGAAGATGGCAAAGGAAATAAACTGTTCACACAACTCCATTTTCCTAAGCAATTCTGCAGATAATCTCTCTGAATTTTTCAAATTTTTTCTTCAAAACAATCTAACAACAACTTTCTTCTAGGCACAACCGTTCATTTGGGATGAAATGAAATGAGATTCTGTAATATGAGCTAATGACTCGAACTGCAACCAACTTCAGACTGCAATAATTTCCAAACTGTTCATGACAGTGAGCTCAAATTTTGACACATGACAAATAATTTTATTGTTCACAAGACTTTTAAACGATCTCAAACGTAATAGTGTGATTGCTTTACATTTGGCTGGAAAACCAAAAGTAGCTATCGTTAGAGCCCTCCAGCACCTCAACGTAAATAAATCATTTGTGTCTCGAACCACAGGTCGTTACCGTAATACTGACAGCGTTGCAAAACGCCATAGAAGTGGTCATAAAAAAGCAGCAACATCGGCAGAAATGGTTCGGAAAATGAAAGCTCGAATTGAGCGAAATCCGCGTTGAAGTGGAAGATAAATGGCTCGTGAGCTCAACATATCGTTGAAACGGATGCAATACACACGTAATGAGCTCAAGCCATTGAAGTTCCAAAAAGTACACGATCTTACACCGCAACAGAAAACAGTTAGAGTCGAAAGAGCGAAGGAGTTGCTACGCTTGCACGAAAGTGGTGAGTTGCCGAATTTGGTTTACTTGCCAGAGAGGTCCTTCGAAAATTTACATTTTCGGACGGCCACCAGAAAGCAGGCAGCACCGATGGTGATGGTTTGGGCCGCCATAACCACCGATTGTCGCTCTCCGCTCGTATTTTTGGACCGTGGCGTCAAATTTAATGCGATCGTAAACCGTGAAACTATCTTAAAGGCAGTATTGAAGCCTTGAGCAAACAATCATTTCGGTCGGAGACCGTGGACATTTCAACAAGACTCGGCACCGTCTCACAAAGAGACAAAGAGACGTCAACCAAGATTGGTTAAAAAACAATGTTCCACACTTCATTTCTTCGACACAATGGATTGCAAATACTCCCGATACAAATCCGTTGGACTTCTCTGTCTGGAGTATATTGAAGGCGAAGGTAGGCACTAAAAATACCAAAGTTTGGACGTTCGCCGGAATGGACCAAAATACCGCAGAGCCACTTGCCTGCAGCGTTCTTCGGCCGTCTCAAGACCATTTTTCGCGCCAAAGGTGGACATATTGAAAACTACTGATACAATTTGAAAATTGATGTATCCTCCAACATTTTTTGCTTTAGCACAATAAAATTTATAAAAAAATTATAAAATTTTAAAAAGTTGCAATTTGAGTCAGGCAGAGTTTACAACTCGTTCTCTAAAAAGCCAGATACGGAAAATACCGATGTGAAGATGGGATACCCTACAAGTTCTTTGAAAATTCATCTCCTATTTTCTATAACCATGTACTTACTCTTTTTAACAAATTTTTTTGAAAATGCTGAAATACTTTACTCTCCTCATTTAAGAAATCTATAATTTACCCAATCCATAAGAAAGGAGATTTAAATTCAATTAAAAACTATCCAGATATTTTGTGGTGTTTTCATTAAGAGACTTGAAAAGTCTTCAAGCTTCAAGCAGGGTTCATAAAGAACTATTCGATTGTTGACCTCGTATTTGCTTTAACATCAAAAGTAAAAGCATTTCAAGCCAGAAATAAAAACTGTACACGTTGTTCGTTGATTTTAAAGCTGCATTTAATTTGGTGAATCGAAATGCTTTATTTTGTAAACTTTCCCATTTTGGAGTGTCAACAAGATTCATTCAAATAATCCAATGTTTGTACACAGGTACTGAAGCAGCAGTTTGGTATGGCAAAACATACTCATGTCATGTCTTCTCAGTGCTCTTCTATTTGCTCACTTTATAAATAATATAGCTACGCACATTCCAGGCAGTATCCGAATTGCAGATATCATAATTAATGTTTTGCTTTATGTCGATGACCTTCTCTTATTATCCGAATCAGCAGTAACCCTACAACTGATGATAAATCGTCTTATGGACGAGTTTAATCGTCAACACTGAAAAATCGAAAATCATGGATTTCTCGCGTTCCACTCGGAGTGAAGTTAGGAAGATTAACTGGATGATCAGTAGATGTCGATTAGAAATATCGAAAGAATACAAACCCAATCAATCCAACCCTGGATTTTAGCAAACACCCTGCAGAAAAAGCTTAAACTTCACAAAGTCTGATTAATCTTACCTGGAAAAAGATTTTCTCTAACGATCAATACGAAGAAATTGAAAAGTTTCAAAGAAATTTCATAAAGAAAATATTCAATAATTCCTTAACCGCACCAAACTATTCAATTTACAATTCGAAACAGGTTTACCAAAACTTTTCACTCCAACACTTAACTACAAGCTGACTATTAAATTAAAGTGTTCGGTCTCCAGGTTTATATAAAAAAAAAATGATGTTTTATGAAATTCGGAATAAGGACTGGTGGTTGAGGACATGGGAAAACATTGCTGCTACCTGTGGAGAAGATGTTCAGATGAAACCCAACAACATTAGTCGGATGAAAGTGAAATTCTACGAAATCATCCATCAACTTGAAGACTCTTTTCGAAATCAGATGATGGAAAATACCTAGCTTGATTATAAATTGGGTGACAAGAACTACGAGTACTTCCAAGATTCCCTCCGCTATAAAGATATCTCACCCATATAACGGAAGCTTTGAACAATTTTTCAATTTGTGTAACTGTTTTCATTTTTTTAAGCGTATTTCCAATTATCAAGCAGCAAAGAAGTTGATAAACCAACCTTTTCCAATACTGGAAACGATTGCGATTTTATATGTATCTAATTGGGCGAAACTTGCAATTTTTGTCATAGTTATCAACCGATATAGAATGTTTCTAACTTCAGAATTTTCATAACTTAAAACTTACATAAAACAAAAATATACAAAATCATTCCACGGCAATAAAACCGTTCCACTTTTGAAGCAAACCAAAAAGTCACCCAATTTTCGACTTTCTCGTAGGATTCGAATTGCTGCTCATCTAATGCGTGCCCCATCGATGAAAACAAATAGAAGTCGGAAGGAGCTAAGTCTGGCGGGTGGGGTAGCATTTATATCCTAAACCAGTTTTGCTTTGTATGCAGGTGCATTGTCATGGAGCAAAATTACCTCGTCGTGTCTTCTGGCCCATTCTGGTCGTTTTTCAATCAAAGCATGGTTCAAATTGATCATTTGTTGTCAGTAGCGATCTGTATTAACGGCTTCACCAGGTTTTAGGAGCTCGTGGTACACCACACCTTTCTGGTCCCACCAGAATCGATCTGGTTTTTCAGTCGAAGTTGATAATTGTCCCCGATTAACCCATGATTTTTTCCGTTTAGGATTCTAAAAATAAATCCATTTTTCATCGCCAGTTACAATTCGATGCAAAATTGATTTTTTTACCGTGTTTTTGAAGCAAAATTTCACAAGTGGTTTTTCGGTTTTCCATCTGTGTTTCATTCAATTCATGTAGCACCCATTTTCCAGACTTTTGGAACTTTCCCATAGCTTTTAAACGGCCAGAAATTGTTTGTTGTGCAACATTTAACATTTCTGCCATTTGTTTCTGACTCAAAGTGTCATCTTGATCCAATATTGTTTGCAATTGAAATTGAAACCTACTTTTGCATGTGGCTTCTGATAGAGCATGATCACCATATGCCTCGACAAGCATTCGATGCGACTCTGCATCACTTTTCTTCAAATGAAAACAAAAAATTAATGCTTTCCGCAAGTCATCATTTTCTGGTACAAAATTCAACAAAATATGATGTTTGCTCAATGAGTTGCAAAATGTAATCATCGTGTGGCGCTCCCATTGGTCCGGTTTGAGTTCAGTTTTTTTGTTAAGTTGGTACATCTGTTGTTGACTTTCCCTCTAAATCTTACCGTCATAGCTTGACATTTGCAATAGTTAAGTACCCAAGAGTACATCTGTCTCTGTGTGTGTTGGCGATTTTTTACAATTTTAGAAATTTATTTACATTTGCAACAACGAAGTTGTATTAAAGTTTGCGTAAAAGATTTAATGGTGCGCAAACGTTGGAAATGTTGGAAAAGTGTTTCGGCAACGATTCTCTAAAGACAACGGTCATTTACCAGTGACACATTCATCTGAGAGTGCAGAGACATATCGCTTTAAAAGTCACTTATATCAGCCAGTCAGCACGGATTTCTAAAAGGTACATCAACTACTACAAACTTAGTTGAAGGAAAATGGCAATGAAATTGATGTTATTGCTACAAATTTCGCTAAGGCCTTCGATAAAATATCACATCAACTGATCCTTTTCAAATTGTCTACAGTCGGTTTTGACCCATATTGTTAAATTGGATATCTTCTTATTTGGAGAACCGTTACTATAGCGTTCGCTTTAGGTTATTCACTTCTGGTGTCCCACAAGGCAGCCATCTGGGTCCGCTCTTCTTCATTTTAAATATAAACGATCTTGAGAGGAGTATCAAACACTTTTGAGAGAATTATTTACTTCTGGTGTCCCACAAGGCAGCCATCTAGGTCCGCTCTTTTTCATTTTAAATATAAACGATCTTGAGAGGATTATCAAACAGTGCTCCGCATCAATTTAACCCGATTATACTAAGTTCTCCAAAACTATTTCTTCACCCCAAGACTCTATTCTCTTTCAAGAAGTCCTCGATAGGTTTTCCACCTGGTGTCTAAAAAATTGCTTTCTCCCTCACGACTTTATTTTTTGCGTGACCAACCTGTAACCCTGTAATCCTTGAATCCTTCCAACGCATTTATACTATATCTCAAATCGAAAACATTAAACGTCGTTTTCTTTGATTTGCTCTTCGTGGTCTACCTTTAAATGACGCATTTATCTTACCTCCCTATCACGACCGCCTCAAACTTCTTAACCTGAATACCCTCGAAAAACGCAGAAACGTAGCTGACATTAACTTCTCTCGAGTTCTGTGGACTGCGCTCCCCTTTACAATTATATTTCCTTCAGCACTAACCCTCGTTATTTACGCGTTCCTCGTCTCTTCTATATTCTAACCCACCGCACTTCTTATGGCTCTAACGAACCAATCTCCCGCATGCTCCGTAAGGTCAACTCAAACCTCACCCTTTTTGATTTTAACCTGAGCACTTCTCGTCTTAAACTTGATCTCCTTCAAAATTCCCTTGCTTCTTGTTAGTTTTTTAAGTTAGTCTAAGCTTGCACTAAGCGAAATAAATTAGGGCGCTAGCCCTCACCAAATTCAATTATCAACCGCAGTAAAGCTAAAATAGTGGAACTTTTCTGATAAGTTCGGCTCTCAACATATGAAAAAATTGCTGGCCATTGTGTTCTTGTTAACAGTAAAGCTGTCATCTCAATTTACGTTGCAATTAACAAAGCAAGGCTATAGCCACATGATTTCGTGTTGCGGGCGGACAACAGCATCAAAATAAACACGTTTGGAATGACCGCGATCTGCTTCAAAGTTGGTCTGGTACAGATGGATCTCTTTGAGTTGCTGTAATGAATCCATTTTTCATCACCCGGCACGATACTATGAACAAAACCCTTTCTTTTTTGCCGCTGAAGCAGGTTTTTACAGTCGCAAAAACGACGCTCAGGGTAACTCCTAATGCGAAAGCAAGCTCTTCTTACGTTTGGTATGGATCTTCCTAGAGCAATTCCTCCAATTCAGCGTCTTCGAAGGATTTTGGCCTTCCTTCACGCGGACAGTCGTCAACATCGAAATGACCGTCTTTGAAGCGACGAAACCAATCACGGCGCGTTGTTTCACTTAGAAAGGGGCACTTTTCGGGGAGGAGTGATATCACTTTTTCTGTGTTCCCTAGTTGTTAACGAAATACTTTTGAATCAGGGCTCAGAACAAATGTGTTAGCCCCGCAGTAAAAGAAAGTGCCGAAAACGACCCAAACACCTCCATTCGTCACAGTTCACAATAACTTGACGTCTACACAGCCACAAAGCACTGTCCATGCGTAAAGAGTCCAATTAATGCAAGAAGTGAAGCCAGCCGACCACCAGCAGCACCATACGTTCTCGGATTGGATCCTACAAAACATGCTTTGCGACTGGATCTCAAGACAAGAAAGGCCCTGACGGTATGTCAAACTTTCCTCTTCTTAGTTAGGCTACAACAAAGTCTATTTTTGACTCCAATATTGTCATCTATTGGAGGCGTGCATTGCATCGATCGTAATTTGATCAGTAGTAGACTTTGAACTTCATGCACCTATAGTCTAACATTAAAACCTCCGAAAGCACTTTCTCGCTAGGTTTCGGAACCTTTTGTAGGTTTTGAGGAAGACCACCATAAGAAAGAATGATGGAAGTCTTGTTCAAGACTGTAAAAAAGGAGGCAGCTTGAGCTGGGAGATGCTGATCGGTTTTTGCTAGTCTGACTGTCGACGCGGCTGAGAAGGTATTGATTTTAGCACTTGAGCTTTCACACTATATGAAATACCCCTTTCTTCGAATTATCCTTTTATGGGCCACCTCTACTGAAGTCAAGTCTCAGCGAATGCAGATGATACCTTGTTTGATTTTTCCAGGTTAACACAAAAGTAAACTTCATGTTATCTGTATGCGGTATGCTGGCCGCGGCCAATATGTGTTGGCGAAAGGGTCTGCCCGCAAGGGGGCATTCTGTCTTCACTGCTATGGTGCATGTAGATCGACTTACTGCTCAACGTACTCAATAGCTCTAAGGTCCATGCACAAGCATACGCGGATGATGTAGCTGTACTGTCTGTTGGATCGTGTCTACCGACTGTCTGTTCCAAAGCGCAGCCAGCCCTAGACGTGATCGACTACTAGTGAACTAGTAGTGGACTTTCAGTCAATCCTCTCAAAACTGAGGTTGTTCTCTTAACGAAAATGAGGAAACTGCCTGGTCTGACCCATCTAGTGCTTAAAGGCATTACTATCCAGTTCTCCAAAGAAGCTAAGTATTTGGGTGCTAACTTGGATAACAAACTTATCTGAACTAAACCGGTTACGACGAAAGCATCTAAAGCGCTGTTGGTCTAGAGTGCACTGGCAGTGCAGAGGAGCTATCGGCAAGACATGGGGTCTGTGTCCAAAAAGGGTCCTTTGGATCTACACGTTGATACGTTGATTGTCTGGTGAAATAAGCTCTCGCGAAAATACGTAATTGCTGCTCCAAAGAACGGTTTGTCTCGGATACTGGCTCCGCTCTAGACGCATTGACGAATCTCCCTCCCCTTGGTATTCATATCATGGTATGAACCCTCAAAGCCATCTTCCGATCAAAAAGAAGTGGTCTCTGCTACAACATGTACATGTAGCTTCGATGACCTTGCGCGCCGGCTGTCTTATAACTCCGGCCTTATGGACATGCCGTCCAATGCAATGAAACCAAAATTCCTGTTGCGGAAAAAATATGAAATCGACTTTCCTTATGCCCAGGACTGGCTTTGGCTAGAATCTGAGCCAGGAAAGGAATACACTCGGGTCTTCACGGACGGCTCAAAAACCAATATAGGATGTGGCACTGGTGTCTTTCTGGAGGACGACAACGTTAGATTTCACTTCACGTTAGGAAAGTTTGCATCTGTCTTCCAAACAGAATTTTACGCAATCCTGATAGCAACGAACAATATCGTGGAGAAACCGTGGAGGGGATGAAGCATTTGCATTTGCAGCGTTAGCCAAGCTGCGCTAAGAACCCTGCTGAATCCTCTTACGACTTCTAAGCTAGTTCGAGAATACAAGAGATCACTGAACGCAGTCAGAAGGCTAAATTCAGTGATCCTTGTCTGAGGCACAGGTCACAATGGGATCACGGGAAATTAAATCAGAGGAGAGTTTTTCAGGATCTGAAACTACGTTGGGTGTGCCTGCGTTCTAGATTAAGGCTTCCATTGACAGTTAAGTCTTATATGAGCACAACTGCAGATGGCAAAGCTCGACGGGATGTAGGCAGACAAAACGAATACTTCCTGACGTCTTTAGGAAGCCAGCGGCTTTTCTGCTGTCTCTCAGCAGGAAAAACTGCAACCTGCTTACTGGCGTCGTGACGGGAAATTACACTTTTGCAAAGCACTTAAATGTGCTGGGTAAAAGTGACGTAACATGCTGCGATGCTTGCTACAAAAGTGATGACAATACCGCGGAACACTATCTCTGTGAATGTCCAGCTTACACTCGTATCAGGCTGCAGATAATTGACTCTGACGTGGTGGGTGGTGGTACTGTAGACACCTTATCACTGAAGAGCTTATTCATCTTTCTTCATAAAACTGAAAGATTTCATTAAAAGGAACTTTACAAGGAGTACAATGGACTAGTTTTTTTGTCTGAGTGCTCTGTTCCAGTCAAAGTAAAATCCCCCGGTTTTGACTTGGCTTGATCTCTCGAAAGGTGTGAGTCCAAGACACTTAGATATCTTACAAGTGTATCGTTCATTATCCTGCTATGAAACCGAATTCACAACATCTTCAACAAGTTCTTTGAGCATAAGTTCGAAATTTCAAATAAAATGGAAACAATAAGTAATTGTTAAACTCCTTCCTGATTTTGAAAACCATCCTATCGAAATTACATACAAATGTGCATATGTAGGTATGTATGGTAGACTCATATTGATGCGAACACCATCAATTGCCAATAAGAGCAAATATTTCCACTCGAATGAGCAAGAAAGTCTAAAACTTCTAATCAAGTTCAACAAAGGACTCAGAGAAAATGTCATGATTCGTCAACACCACATCTTACGAATACCATGTGTCAAACAAATCACTAAAATTCACCTATATATAGGAACTCTACTCTGAAATAAATGCAGTTGCCCGTAAAATCGGTATCAATACCTGTGAAAGCTAATGGTACGAGTACAGATGGTTAACGTGATACTGAACTTCATGTGAAAGCATTTCTATTCACTTCATCACTTCTGTGTTACCCTTTTCACTGTCAATCCCGTGTAACTGAAATTAGAAACAAACGCAGCCTTAAGTCAGCCCAATCATAAGTCAACCCAATACTCAGTCAACCAGATCCTTTCATACTCCTCCCGTTTTGATTCTCTTGCTTTCACAAGTCAGAGGGTTTTATGTTCAACACGATTTGACGTAGAACTCCAACGGAAAGACAGCATCTCTTATTGCTTTAAAACGAGTTTTCACTGGAATGAATTTCTCTTGGGGTGTCTGTAGCTTCCCTTAGGCTTCTCCGTTTCTACCGATTCCTCCTACTCCTCTTTGAATTGTTATCATTCCTCCTGCTCCTTAAAAAAATGTTTCTTCGTGTTTCACAACGCCATTGTATTCGATTTCGATTGACTTATGTAAGGATAATAGGATTTTCTAGGAAATTCTTGTGTGACTATGAGTATCTACATACCCGTATCTACGAGTGTATAAATACCGAGTATGCTCGAAAGCTATTTTATTGAGCAATATGGTATATCCTTCGTGCCTGCAAGAGCATCGAAGGAAAACATCTTTTCACGTAAAGTGCACCCATGGAGCATGTCCCTTCTCGGATAATAATAAAAAATTGAGTCTCTGTCTAGAACCGTCGATCTGGGCTCTATGTCATGAACCGACCTAACCATAGTGAACCGCTTTCCTTTCAGTAGTTGCGCTGCATAGTATCTTAAACCGATTGGAATTCTTAATGCACGCTGACATGATTAATTGACGACAATAAATATTGCCAGACGAACAAAGAAAGCTCCAGATGAGTGGGTGGGCGGTTTATAGTTTATAATAATCACCCCAATCGCATTTAAAGGAGGAGTTTCCATGTGCATCTGCAGGATATTGAGGAATTTTATGCTTAATAGCTCGCGTTCATGATTCTCGAATTGAGTAACAAAAAAAATAAATAAATAAATAAAAATGCTTATGCATCCCAGTCAGCATTTTTGTAATAAGCATAAAATATGTTTGCGAAATGTTCCTGGGATGCGGACTTTTTATCAAGATCCTGAATATGGTTATGAGTCTGTGGCCACGAAAATGGAATGCTCTTTACGACTCGGGCAATTTTAATGACAAACGAACAAATTTATGTTGAATGGCTTTTTTGGTTGCAAGAGTTCGGTTCTGAGAGAAAGTCACTCACTGTTAAAAGGACGAAAGGAATGCGTATGTGCTTAGTTTTGGTAAACTGCTAATTCTGTCATAAAGAACCTGGAATTCAATTACTAATATTTGAATTGCACAGGCGTTATTACGTATTCAGTGTTAGGAGTGGTGTAAACAATGTTGTATAGCAGATGCGGCAGTTTCCATTACTTTTGGAGATTACTTGTATATTCGAGCTTGCTTTGGACGAAGGATCATGTGGTTTGTTGTTGAATAAATAATGACCTTAGAATTGGCCTGTTCTGGGTGTTTAATTTAAAAGCCACTGGGTTATCAAGTACCTGAAGTAAAAAACGTCTAAACATGTCTGCATGTCTTTATGCAGACCAGTTTCTCACAAGGATATTTTGGAATCTGGATACGTACCATGCGTGGTTGTTTTGATAAGTACTGACTATGTACTCTGCACATGGAATATTCGACTCATTCACATACCACGTGCAGCCGAACAACTAGCGGAGATCGTCGGCTACTCCAAAAAGTGCGATAAAAAACTGTGGAGACAGCATTCGCAGCGTTTATCCTGTCGGTATTCTGTCAGAGGAACCCTTATAGAGCTTTAGGCATACCGACGATTCGCATTAAGGGTAAATTTAACAACTTAAGGCTCAGCAAGGCCCACAAGGCCATACGAGCAATGCTTTAAGTATAACGTGAAAATCGTCCTTAGGTATCCTTGGTAATACAGTGAGTATATCTCCACGCCGGAAACGGACACAGGCTTATTGACAAGGGGACTTAACATAACTATGGCCAGCACAATGTTTCCAAATCTTGATATCCGATATCCGCAAAGGGACCTGTTGACTCCTGATCAACAAACTGTCAATTAAATTAATGATTTTGTATAGATGTAGAGCACTCCTCCAGTGTCCTGGATCTCCGAACTGCTAACATCGACAATTATCTTTGTGTTTTATCAAAGATAACGATATGGATATTCGTAACTGCCCAAAGCCACATAACCATTGCGAGCAAGTTGAACGACGAACAACTACAATCGCAAAAGACAGTCAAAGCCTTTTCTGATCGAATTCCCCGTAACCTCTCGAGGAGCAATGCACTTAGAAGACCAGTGGTATGACTACCAAAGAGGCCGCCTATGACCACTGCAGACAGGCAAATCTATAAAAAAAAATGCTGGTACAGAGCGGTTATACAGTAAACGAGGAAATAAGCTCGCGTGCTGTATGAGCAGGTAAGAATCCAAGAATATTGGCTCCTCATAAGAAACAGTGCGAGAGTTGCTCGATTGATCCCTCACCTTGATATTCATATGCAATCTCAAAGCCATCTTCCGTTTAAAAAGAAGTCTTTGGTACAACAAGCACTGAACCATTGATGTCCGTGCGGCGACCGTCTTTTGACTTATGGGCATGTCTTCTGATGCAATGACATCAGAACTCCCACAGCAGAAAAAATACCAAAGCGACTTTTCCTGTGCCCGAGACTGGTTTCAGCCAAAATCTGAGCCAGAAAAGGAATGTAGTCGAGTCTTTACGGATGGCTTTAAACCCGATCTAGGATGCAGCGCTGGTGTATTTCTGGAGGCCGAAAACATTAGAATTCAATCTTCGTTAGGAAAACTTGCATCCGATACAATCCAAGTCTTGCCGGTAAGAGAGCGAAACATTTGCATCTGTAGCGAGAGCTAAGTTGGGCTTTGAGCCTTTTTGAACTCTCTTACGCCTTCTAAGCTAGTTCGAGAATGCAAGACTTCACTGAATGCATTCGGAAGTCTAAGTTCACTTAGTCTTGTCTGGATTCCATTGTGGGATCGGCGATGAACTTGCTAGACATGGCTTAGAGGAAGTTTTTTCAGGACCCGAACCGACTTTAAGTCTTCCTGCATCCTGATAGTTGGGTTCCACATGAATACAACTGCACATGGCATGGCTATCTAGGTTGCTTACTCATTTTTCTGAAAAATCCCATTAAAAGGAATTTACAAGTAGTACAATGGACTTGTTCCTTGTTTCAATGCACTTCTCCGACAGCTTGATCGGATCCTTAGAATAAAGTTCGGAAATTTTACCAAAAAATAGAACGAACATAAGAAAGATGTAAAGCCCGAACTGAAATCTGAGAATCTGGAAAGATTATTTCTGCAGACTGTTAAACAGTGATAATGATCAACATCCCACCGTCAGACAGAGTGAACCATTCAACCTGGGCAAAGGCAGATAACATTTCCATCCACCCGACCAAAATGAAATCAAACCAGCAATGTTCGAGCTTAAATCTAACAAAACTGTGAAACCCGATAGCTTAACTGCTCAGGTATGTAAAGAAGCACAATTAGATACGAAGCATATGTACGAGTACATCAACTCATCTCCAGAATCTAAGTCGAGGGAAATATGCTCGCCGAATTGAACCTCAACAATGTTTGTCCGATCCCAAAGAAGCGAAATCGCCTGAACTGCGTCAACTACAAATGATTATGTTTACTCTCGTCACCGTCGCGTCAACAGTCTCACCGGCCCCTATCAGTTTGGCTTAGCCCAGGAAAGGCTACCGTAAATTAAATTTTCACATTACGATAGATGAAAGAAAAGTCCCTGGAGTTTTAGGTCGATACAACCACCTCTCCATCCATCTCAAAGCCGCCTATGACATCATCTTTAGAGATGATCTATAGATGTTTTCGTATCCCTGCCAAGCTCATTCGGCTATACAGGTTGGTAATGATAAAACCGAAACATTGTGCGAGTCTCGCAAGTCAACTTTAGTGGCACGATCTTTCAAAAGTGAGAGGTATACAACCATGCTGAGCTTGTTGGATGTTGAATGTTGGCTCTGTTAACCCGGCTTAGATTGCAATGTCACCTTGAACGTATGGACACCAGAGCTCTGGCTCAGAAAGTTTTCAACTTCAGCCCAGAGGGACAACTCACAACCCTGAGTACAACCTCATCTTAGGTGGCCCACACAAATGGAAGGAGCCTCACCTCACTCTACTTCGTGTGTGCAACTCGAGCCACCTAGTAAAAGACCGCGTAAACTAGAGGGGCATGTTAGCTGTAGCATTAATTCATCAAGTACGGAAACGCCATCTAAAGCAGGACTTAAAAGTAGGGATTTTGGCTTGGAAGACGATGAACGTATTGGGCAGCCAAAAAAGTTTGAAAATGAAGAACTGGAAGCATTACTCTATGAAGATTGTTGCCAAACACAAAAAAGGCTCGCCGAATCTTTGGGTGTCACTCAAGCAGCCATTTCAAAAGGTTTAAAAGCATCTGGATATATTCAAAAGCAAGGAACTCAAGCCGAGAGACGTCGAAAGGCGGTTTTGCATGTCCGAAATGCTGCTGGAACGCCACAAAAGGAAGTCATTTTTGCATCGGATTGTTACTGGTGTTGAAAAAAGGATCCATTACGACAACCCCAAGCGCCGAATATCCATAGTGCGAAGGTAATGCTCTGTATTTGGTGGGATCAGATGGGTGTGCTGTATTATGAGCTGCTAAAACCGGGTGAAACCATCAATGGACAACGCTACCGAACACAATTAATCCGTTTGAAGAGAGCAGTAGCCGAAAAACGCCCGGAATATGCGACCAGACACGAGGCAATAATTTTCCATCATGACAACGCTCGGCCCCACGTTGCTATTCCAGTTAAGAACTATTTGGAAAACAGTGGATGGGAAGTCCTACTCCACCCAGATCTTGCCCCTTCTGACTACCATTTGTTCCGGTCGATGCAGAACGCCCTCACTGAAATACGGTTCACATCAGAGCAGAATATCAAAAATTGGCTTGATTCATTCTTGGCTGCCAAGCCGGCGGGGTTCTTTTGGAATGGGATCCACAAATTGCTAGAAAGATAGGAAAAAGTCATAGCTTCAGATTGGCAATACTTTGAATAATACTTTTGTACATGTTTTTCTTAAATAAACGTTCAAATTTTGAAAAAAAAACCGCACGAATTAAATTACATACCCAATACATGCGCTTAGATTTAAGATTAATGTTGGCATCTATGACTAATTGTTTTGGCCTGCTAAAGTAATGTAAAGGTAAAGGCACGCTATTTGAAAATGCTAAGGTTGCTTGTCACTTAATACGCATTCTTAGGATCTGGGTTAACAGCTGTCTCTAAGGCGAATCGGCTTTTAGATGTGTTGCTAAGAAGCTCAGTTCTGGAGAGTACGCTCTTTACTGAGCTTAATTTTCTATAATTTAATTAATAATAATTTTTTTGAATTTTAGTGTAGCAAAAGAACTCTAAGAAACAGATTTAGTCCACCGTTCTCCATATACTAACCTCATAAACCATAAAGCTAATCTACCAACCTGCACGACTGGTTAATGCTGGATGAATTCTTAAAGTCGCAGATAGTAATCGCTTTTGTAGCTTCATTCGCACTGTTAACTCTGATGGGGTAAAATTCCGCTGTATTGGCATTTATTTTTCTGTTTTATGAAACCGATTCCATGTTGCACAGAATATTTTACGACCTACGAGTATGTGTAAACGATTCTGCTGCCTCTTGTTATTTTGCAAGAGAATATGGTGCTTGCTTATCTTATCTTTCTAAGTGGTCTGGTATTGAGGGTTGCTTTATCACATTCTACCCTCTGATTTGGTTTATGTAGACATAATGATGCCAGGGTACTCTGAGGCAATCTTAAGTGCAGTAAATAAATTTTCTAAATCGTAGAACACTTACTAAGCCATCCAGCAGAGGCTACACAGCAGAGGAAGACCTTTCTAATGAGCAGGTATGTTGATATGATATGTACATATCCAGCTAAGAGCATCTGGAGATGATTTTTGTGAAGTTTCAAACTCCTTTTTGTAACATCCTTATGAGTATTCCATTTCCGTTCCGTTTCCATTTTCCTCAACAACAATGAACAAAGGAGCACTCAATGGTGATGCTCACTATGATGAGGCATAAGCATAAGCATAAGTCGCTGCACTTTGCTGAAGGTGTTCCTCGTTTTGATTTAATTGGTTACATTTCCTTTAATCTATTATAGTGGTTCCACAATACTCCTACTTATCCCCAGGAAATGAGCAGTCTGTATAGACGACTTCCCCAAGGATATTCTTCTACCTATGCTCCCTCTCGTTATCAGTGCTGGGTTTTGGGCTTAATACTTATTTATAGCCTTGCCGGACTGAAAGCATAGGTTCCCACAAACGAAATCTGCAAAAACAAGGTTGGGACCGGTAAGCGCTTAGTCAGAGGACAGCATAAGAACTCGTAAAGAATCCCGCATGCTGTTGGCACTCGAAACAAATGGAGTAAAATGGACAGCACGGTCCAGGTTCCAAAAACAAGAATTCTTCCAGCATAAACTTGACAAGTGTTGACACATAAAAAAGAAGCACTTCGGCTAGTGGTCTTACGGCATTGACTTTGATATTTCGTCGAAAGTTTGAGTTTCTGCTGTTTTTTTTTTTTTTACCAGCTTATCATACCATCCGGGACCTCAGTCAACATTCCTCCCCATCTATCTCGATATCTAACACTGTATTGGTTGTCCTTCCTTCTGATCCTTCTGACTTTAGTTCTGGTTACCATTTACGACCAAATCTACGTCGCTGTGCTGATGGTATATTTTTCATTATACCTTCTCCTCCACAGTGTGTTAATGCGGACGAGACTAAGAGAATCTTTCGTTCAAAGCGCCTGGGAAAGTTTTTATCCGCTCTTGAGGTATTCGCGCCTATCGTATATGTTCCTTACCTATGGTTCCATAGAAGCGCTGTAATTGAAGGTTGACTAAAGTAAATGCCACAGAGTGTCAGTCTTACTCGCATTCACGTAGGCTGAAATAAATCATTTAAACGTGAATCATCATACCTTGACTTGATGGTCATGATAGAAGCTAAAGCAAGAGATTATCCATTCTCGTTTTTCTGGTTTTTACTCTGCGTTACTTGCCTGATTTTCAGTGAAACCAACAGGAGCAGTCATTGAATTCGACGACATGAAAATGAGGAAGCTTTTAGTTTCGGATGTTTTCGGCTTAAGATACTCCTAAGGCTTTGCTGCTGCTGCTCTTTTCCTGAAATTCTCATTTTCAACTATACCGCCCCCAACTTGGACTGCAGTATTCTCTACTTTGGCCAACTCCAACAGTTGATCCACTACAGTATTTGTTAAGAATCTGAAGTATCCGCTACTGTTGAAACCGGCATTTTTTTTAGGGTAACCTCAAAACAAAAACAAGTGATGATATGCAATTCATATCAGTTACAAAGTTTATAGGAGCAGGAGCGCACGACAAGTAGTATATTCAAAGGGAGCACTGCAGCTGAATCCCATAAGTTTCTGGCATTTCAGCCAGTGAAGCACGGTTTTAGGTTTGACTTAGTCTGTTTACACCGCCACTTGGATGGCATTTAAAAGAATAAAATCAAACTGAATGTAGACAAACTCGTACAAGGTGACGCAAAATTAATCATCCAATTTTGTTTTTGAATTACTTTTTTACCAAATAAAAAAAAAATGATTTTGATTGATGAAAATCTTTATTTCGACCTTTACAATTTTTTCTGTTAAGTAGAAAAGATAATATCCGTCAAGTGATTGTTTTTTCGCATTTTGCAAGACTTTCCGCAAGATTTTCGGTGATAACTGTTCGCATTTCTGTCGAATATTCTCCTTAAGAGCTGCGATTGTCTGAGACATGTTGGCATAACCCGCGACTTCAAGTAGCCCAAAAGAAAGAATTCTAGGATGAATAAAAACGCTTCCTTTACAATATCCATTGTGGCTCGTACTTTGTGTGCGGTTGCACCGTCTTGTTGAAACCACATGTTCACCAAGTCCGTTTCTGTTGCGTTCGCCAGTAACAATGACAATATTGCCGGTAACGTTCTTAAAAAAATGCGGACTACTCCCGCGTGAACACCGCACCACACAGTGGCTTTGATTGAATGTAATGGCTCTTCGTGCATCACACGCAAATTTTCAGTGCCCCAGTAAGTCTTTCACTTAAATTCGCTGGTGAAGTCTGGTGATGCCCAATTGCGTGGCCTGTCGTGTGGTTGATGTTTCTTCCTTTGTAGCGACATCTGCAGCCACAGTTGCGATATTCTGCGATATTCCGGTGGCGGTCATGCCCTGCATGGTCTCCTACGGTTAAACTCTGTTCGAGTCGAGTAGCTAAGCGCCGGAATGTTTGCCCAGTTAACGCGACACGATTAGATAATCGACGTCAAAATTAACGACACAATTATTCCACGTTCTTGCAAAATTTAACGCTCCATTGCTTCTCTGTTTGTATACAGCAGGTATCTAGTTCACAAATGTCAAATATAATTGACACATGGCGCGATTTGCAAATATTATACCATCTTCCGAAAGCATGATTAACCGCGACGGCAATACTTCTTGTCATTTGTGTATTCCTTTGCAGCTTTTCCTATTTTTGTCCCATCAACTGTTCTGTTCTTGATTCAACCAATTAAAAACCAACCGTCTGCCAACCGTCACCATCAACATAGAATGCTCCTTTTATAGACGATGTCAACTTTCTGTATTTTCACTTAAAAAAATTTAGGAAGCAATCCTTGGAGCAAAATGCACTTCATTTACCCAACTCGGTCAGCTCCATAATTTACAATCCCGGCAAAAGGCAACAAAACAAGTAACTGTCACAAGGAACTCGAGAGAACGAGTTCAGAAAGACGTTCTTTTGTTTTAGGTGTGGACAAAATAAAGAGTCCATGCCCAGGACATTAAAACGCTGACTTCCCGTCAACGCTCGAGGGGGAATACTCGTAATTTCATATTCTCTCCGACTACGAAAAATTTTCCTTTTTTTTTTTTTTTTTTTTTTTTTCTTTACTTATGTGAGTCCCATTGACACAGATACAATGGCCCACATATACCCTCATGGTGACATACGAGTTGGATTTTAGTAGTACCCCCCAAAGTTGGTGTCACAGTGGATGAACCTGCCATCTAAGCGCTATAGAAGAACGGACAGTGGAATTGTATTGTTATCCTACGAATCTACCGAAACCGGATGCGATATGAAAATCCCATAAAAAATGGAAATGGAATGAAGAGTAAAAGGGCATCCTTGTAATGAACTATACATGAAGCGCGCATGAAGTACCAAGGACACCAACATTTTGCCACTGGACAATTGCCAGTTCGAATATATATATGAGGGGCAACAGCAAGGCATTGGAGACCGGACACAGGACATGGAACACTGGACAGAGGACAGAGAACACAGTATGTTACATCAGTGAGTTTGGAAAAACTAAAAAAAAAAATCTGAAAATTCCAAACGAAATTAAATTACAAGTGGAAAATCGGTTACATTGCGGGAAATCGCAATCGCACCTTTATAATAGATGTTCAGCTGCTAGGCAGGGGAAGTGGAATAGGAAAAAAAAACATCCAGAACACCGGACTGGAGGTGTTTTCGAATCAATGTTCCTTGGTAATGGATTCCAATACAACGTAAGTGCTGGGATATGTTCATTTATCTAGATGGAAGCATTTGGTTTTTCTGTGTTTTTTTGGTCCTTTTTTATCTTTGCCTAGGCGGGCGGTAATTGATTTAAATCGGAGGGCTTTAGTTCACTTACGTTTAGACGTAGAAAAAAAAAAAAAAAACGATTATGGTGTATGAGGTCCGTTAAAAGAATTGCAATTGGCCGTAGCGGACCTGTAAGAAACCGTCTGTAGAACTTTAGGACTGTGAGTGCTTTGTTAATGTTATTTATTTCTTCCAGTTTTATGGTATTTCATAAGAGATAATGGAGCACAGATTAATTGAGTTATGATACTGACGTATATATCTGCGACAAAACTTTGAATCCACTATACGTTGCTAAATTGGAAAGTAATTCGATTGAGCTTTAATAAGAATGTGACTACAAAGACCTCCATGAAATCGATAAATGGTATGTACCTCTTTTAATAAGCGTCATGAGAATACCAAACTAGCGCTAACTCAGTCTTTATAGAATGCATAGAACGCATAATAGTTTGCCAGTATCTTCAATATTTTCGTGACACATTGATTTGTTGAAGAAAAACTTTATTTTGTTATACTTACTTAAGAGGCTCCCGAAACGTGAAGAGTATCTTTCAAAAACACTGCAGTTTGCCATCTTCTGCGATCCCGGGACGCTGTTTTCAGTTATCCAGACCAAGCTCTCTGCTGTCCGCAATGGCTTGGTCTTTAAAATGGACGTTCGGCCTTTCTTGTCATCTTGAACCTGGGAGCTGGGAAACGAAGATCCTCTTAACTGGAGCATTATTGTTCATTCGCTCGATGTGACTGAGCCAATGTAGTGGAAGTATTTTGACTTTTTGGACTTCATCCATATCTTGATACAGCTCATAGAGTTCGCGGTTGTATATTCTTCTCTATTCGCACTCCTCGCACACAGGACCAAAAGTCCGTCGAAAAAATTTTCTTTCAAAGGAGCAAAGTATCAGTTTTTCCTACAGCTGAACTGGCAGGATAAGGGTTTTTAAGCAAGGAGTTTTGAACCCAATTGTTTTTCCAGACCGAAGAGCAACAGTTTTCTCAGGTAATCTCCACTAGGTTGTCATTCGTGGAGTTCACGTTCACTCCAAGGTAGGTGAACTCCTTATCTACCTCGAAATTGTTGCTATCAATAGTGAAGGTTTTGTCCTAGGCTGTGGACAGATGCTAGTTTGTTTGTTGATAGCATACACTTAGTCTAGTCCTCGTTTACTTCAAGGCCAACAAATTTCGCCTATTCTTCAATTAAAAGCCTCTATCACGGCATGCTGGAAACGACCGATGATGTCATATCCAAGTATCTGAAAGGACCTGTTGAAGATAGTGCCTTCCATGCTGACGTCTGCCCTGCGCTCTATCTTGCCCAGAACGAGATTGAAGAAGTCACATGGTAGCGCATCTCCTTGTCAAAATGCGGTGCATGTTTGAAATAGTTCGGAGAAGTTACTTTCCAATTGCACATTACAGCGCGTGTTTTCCAGCGTCACGCGACACATAGGAGTACTGTCATATACGGCTTTGAAGTCGGTGAAGTCTCAACCTGAAATTCGTTAGTCTTTTCCAGCATTTGTCTCAGTGTGAAAATTCTGTTATAGTCGATCTGCGGGGCCGGCAGCCACAGTTTGAGACGTTCACTCAGAACGTTGGATCTTACCAGGTGTACCGGTATGAAGTGAGTGTTTTTTTGTGAAAATAAACCGCTATTTTGTAATTGCTAGCTACACATGTTTCCCATCTTTCAGGCAATGTGTGGATTCCACGCCAATAAAACTGTTCGTCTTTTAAAGCAAACCAAAAAGTCACCCAATTTTCGACTTCCTCGTAGGATTCGATGTACTGCTTAGATAATGCATGTCCCATCGATGAAAACAAATGGTAGTCAGAAGAAGCCAAGTCTGGTGAATACGGCGGGTTGGGTAGCAGCTCCCAGCCTAGTGCTTTGGTTGTATCCTGAACCAGTTTTGCTTTGTGTGTAGGTGCATTGTCATGGAGCACAACTACCTTGCGACCCATTCTGGTCGTTTTTCGATCAATTCATGGTAGAGATCTGTATTAACGGTTTCACCAAGTTTTAGGAGCTCGTGGTACACCACACCTTTTTGGTCCCACCGTAGTAGTAGTAGATGGTTGTCCCGGATGAACCCATGATTTTTTCCGTTTAGGATTCTGAAAATAAATCCATTTTTCATCGCCAGTAACAATTCGATGCAAAACTGATTTTTTATTGTGTCTTTGAAGCAAAATTTCACAAGTGGTTTTTCGGTTTTCCATCTGTGGCATTCAATTCAATTCATGTGGCACCCATTTTCCAGACTTTTGGATCTTTCACATAGCTTTTAAACGATTAGAAAATGTTTGTTGTGCAACATTAAACATTTCTACCATTTGTTTCTGACTCAAAGTGTCATCTTCATCCAATATTGTGTGCGATACGGCGTCTTCAAACTTTTTTGGTGGTATTCCACGTTCTTCATTTCTCACATCAAAATCGTTATCTCTGAACCGTTCAAACCATCTTTTGCATGTTGCTTCTGATAGAGCATTATCACCATATGCCTCGACAAGCATTCGATGCAACTCTGCAGCACTTTTCTTCAAATAAAAACAAAAAAATATAGCTTTCCGCAAGTCATCATTTTCTGGTACAAATTCGACTTTTTTAAGACGGTGAAAAAATATGATGTTGTTGCTCAATGACTTAATGTATACTAAATATGTTTGATAGGTGTCATAGCAACCAAAAAATAATAATAAAAAATTAAAGCCCGTTCTCAATAAATGATCCCTATCGAGACATTTGTATCTTGACTCTCACTTTCTTCCGTTCATACTTTGTTGATAATTTGGTGCATGCGCCTGCTGCTTTGTTGTTTTTAAACTTTTTTATAGCTAAGCCGACTTCTTCTATACAGGGTGTTGGAACTGGTTCTTCATTATTTCACTATGCCCTTCTATATTATCTTACATTAAATGTTGTGAGTAATGATTGCACGTTTCGTATTTTTATTTCATCTGTGTTTCAATTTTTCGTGACGTTTCCCTCGATCTATCTGCTCTTCTTGATGATTGATGATTTTACTTTTTTCTAGGAACATACATCACTGGAAGATGTTATTGGCAGGTTCATTCAGAAAATTGACAAAGGGTAGTGTGTCTTCCTTTTTTTTGTTTGTATAAAAAAATAAAAAATAAAACTTGGCATGTTCCACCTTCTCGTTGCGTTACAGGCTTGTGTCTACTAATTCTTATTCAAATAATGACCATGGTTAGCATATTTTATACTTTTCTTGCACGTAATTGCGCAGTAGAAATTAATTAGCAGTATGTGGGCTTTCAAATTGTGAATAGAATCTTCGTTGCGGAGTGTTTGAATCAGTCACACTGAGAATGATGGGAATTGAGAAAGAAATGTACACGAATCCTTTCGAATGAACCGACAATTTGGGATGCATTTCATCGGCGGTAAATACAAGAACAATCTTGAATCTGGTTAGTTTACAGATCTCTTTTATTTGAAGTAAAAGTTTGAAAACTATGAATCTCAAATGGAGAGGGTCCTTGACGTCATCTCAAATCTATAGATTTCTTTGAAGACACCCGCAAAAATTTGAATAACCTGTAGTCATTTTGATAACTGATAAACCGTGTGCTAAGTGCTTAAAGTCAAAGAAAGACTTCTTTAGTGGGCCACAACATTTTTACTGTAGAGCTTACTACAATAGTTTAAGCGAATTCGTAAACCGCTACAAGGCCGATAAACTCGAACCTGGATGATAAAGAGATAAACCCACGGCAAGCAGAGCTGTTATGAAAGAAGCAGCGATCTCTCGATTTCAGTCTTTATCGATAGAATAGGATGGAAATTGGCTTTATCATATTCTGCAGTTGTGCTGTATCTCTTGAATGGAAACGCATCCCGAAAATGTGGTGCGAAAAAATTAGGATACCCAAATGGTGCCTTAGATCTCACTTTATAAGACGGATTTAACCTTTGGAGGTATAAGCAAGTCGCAGTCTCTTTTTTGGAAACGGTGAAGTACAAAAGAGGTGATGACTTGATTTATCTGACCATATTTGTCGCCAGACAAATACCAAAAAATGGATGAAGTTGAGCTGCAAGTATCAGGGCAACGTGTATACAAAGTTGATGAGAAAAAACGCCTTACTAAGTGAACCAAGACATAATGAAACCCGCAGTTTCGTGTACCATATGTTATATCTTGAAGTATACTAGAAATATAAATCATCTAAAGTTTGAAACATTGGAGAAGGAAAGAGCTATTACCAAAAGCAGGAAGCTTACATATATTCATATATGTAAACATATGGCATATCAGCATTGCAATTCTATTGATGTAGATTATCAATGTCCTCTTTAATTAAGCCTATTCTGCGCTGCACTATTCCTAAAGTTATTAAGCCGTACAACTCGCTTATGGATTGCCCTGTCTAGCTCTTTATTTTCTAATCATTATAACCTTCAAACATTTAAAACCAACGTTTAACGGTGCCTCTCTTTCTTTCCTCCCTGATTTTCTTCCACCTACGCTGTGTGCAAGCATTTTAAAGTTACACAAATCAACTTACATAAATAATACAATATAAGAAACAAAATAAATAAACTTTCATTCAAAAGATCCCTTGCGAGGGCTGTTTTATGAATACCCGGATTAGATTTTTCTTGTGATCATTTTTTCTTCAAATCGGTGTTGCATCGGCCCAATAAATCGACTTAGTTTTTCCTGTGATTGTTTTTCCCTTCAAATAATCAACGTGGATCACACCTCGCGTGTCCCAAAAGACGGTGGCCATCACCTTTTCGGCCGAAGGCACGGTCTTTACTTCCTTTGGTGCACGTTCACCGGGTAAAACGCATTTTTTTGTCCCTGGTGTGTACCAATGAATCCATGTCACGCAGAATCTCCCCCGAATTTCTATTAAACAGGGCCATGCATATCCTTGAAGTGGTCTCACAAATACGCTTCTTTTCCGGTGTGAGCAAACGCGGCACCAACTCGCGAATACAAAATCATTGTCCACGGTTTCCTCTGTGGTAACCGTTTTTGGACCATCTGGGCGCGGCTCATCAAAAACCGAGGTGCGGCCACGGCGAAACTCTGCGCACAATAAGTAAACGGTTGTACGGGAAGGTGAATGTGTCCCATGCACACCATCGAGAATGGGCTTGATTTCCTCGCAGGTTTTTCTACTCAAAAACAATAATCCTATTATGGAGCGATGCTGCCCTTTTTCCATGATCGTAAAAAATACTCACACGATGTTTTGAAATGGGTGTCAAAGCGAAACTAAGCGTCGGATTGTCACGGATTTGATAGGCGGGCTATAAGAGGTTATACTAAATGTTGGTATACTCATTTTAGCTCAGTAGCGCCACCTATCCTCCAATCCTGGTATTCATCAAACAGCCCTCGTATGGCATTAATACAGGTGCTAAGTCAGTTTGGCCAACGGTCAATGGCAGCACGAACCTTTTCAATTGGAAAATTTCGCACTGCTTTCATAAGAGATGCCTTCATAGTGGTGTATTTTTAAGAGAAAGCCATACTTTCCATAGTTGACCACTGGCAACAGTGTGATTCGACTTACTAATATGGGTCACTTTAAGAGCAAAAGTTTCGAACACGACACGGAGCGGAGCTACCACCAGACAATACGATTCTAACGGATGAAATTCTTTCCTTGGTCGACTTCGACATTCCGTATGGTATATCCAGAGAGGGAGGATTGCTAAACAGAAATGCAATAATCGGGTCAAATGAAATTGCAATTTTCACAGATGGTTCGAAAACAGAAGAAGAAACAGATTCTGGTATCTTCTCAGACGACCCAGAACTAAGAGTATCTACATATAAGACTACCGGACGCAAGCAGTGTCTTGCTGACAGGAAACTGTTTCCTGCGCAAAGTGGTACTGTGTAAATGCAAAGCAATACGGCGTAGTCGAAGAAAATTTTTAGGAAAAAATACTTTTTCGAAAACCTAGAGGAAACAAATGTCTAGAACTTCAAAGGCGTTCTTGGCTTTTGCAAAGAGATTGGATATTTCACCAGGGAGATTGTTTTGGTTTTTGCCTTTTGAATACAAATTCAATTGGTTTCATAGAGATCGCGTTGGACCCGTTTTGCTGCCTAGTGTTTGTGTTATGGCCCGTCCATCAGACCCCTGTTTTAACCTAACCTAACCTAATCTACGCGATACGAAAATGGCTCAAACTTCTCGGTACTTCAAAAGACTGGCTCCACAGAAGTAAAAAAAAAAAAACGAATATGGCGGTTAGATACAAAAGGCAGGGCTTTCAAACCTAGTCTAAGTACAGTGGAAATAGCGAATCCGATAAAGCCCGAATTGAGTTAGATTGCGGAGAAACCAGTGAAGGAAACCCATGTGACGCAGTAACGGCACTGTGTCGGAAATTTTAACACGTTCCCTTATAATCTATAAAAAGGTAACAGGGCAGCAAACTAGATGATATTTTTAAAATTGAATATATTCAATTACGAAAATATGTTGAACACAATTTGAGGCACTGCTAATAGAGAACAGCAAAGTAAATGCAAAGGCGACACGAGAAACTGCAATAACTACCGAACAGTGGAACTAATGTCTCATAAATCAAAAATGAGTTGACAACGTGAGCGTTTTCATAACAGACTCGTTATCATCGTAGTCTTTAGTCACTTAGAGTCATAAACCTTATTCACAGTGATTTTGTTATTGGTATTCAAATCTAAACAAAAGGAGAACTGTCCTGATTTAGTTCCCTTCTGATCCTAGCACTAATACATCTTCTGAATTTTAGGCTACTTACTGCATATCCAGGACAACGTTTATTGTCTTATTCGAATTTTGGGAATATCCAGCAGTCACTCTGAAAAGCGATGCATACTGTAACCCTTGCGCATGCATCACTATCTGAACTATCTGACTAAAAACAACAGCAAAACTGGGAAGCTTCATGACCTAAAGCCATCAGTCTTTAGTCTAAAAGCATTAAAGTCTTATTGAAGTTACAGTCCCATTTAACCATGTGCATCTCTTAATATTGAAATTCACAAAATTGTAAAATAATTATTAAAAATTTAAATCAATCGATTGTCCTTAAACTGAAACAACCGTACAATTAAACTCTCTCTTTAATACCATACCACACATGCGATTGGCATACGTCAAAAAGGAAATCCAAAAAATATGTTGTAATACAAACCCACAATACAATTGCCATAATCAAATTAAAAGCAAAATGAGTGGAAAATTCATCAAATTTATCGATTTCAATTCAAATTCGCTCGAGTTATATCAATTCCCCAGGCTATTTGCCGGAACAAGTCAATAAAACACAAGCTACCCGCCCAAATCCATTCATTGATTCGATGCACAATCAGTCTAGCTCCCATTTCAACTGTCAACAAAAACAATTAAATGAATTATTTATCAATACAAATGTCGATTTTCATGGGTCGAAATAAGTAATAGCCAGAGTACTGGTTTCCATAAAATACTCACAAGACAACCTAAACGATTTAGGCCATCCAATCAGTCGACTCCGAATTCTCGACTCGAATTCTATTCGCATAAGGTTCACTTGGATATTCATGAACTTACAGGTTGCCCATATGACTGCCTTCAAAAATAAAATTCGATTCAGTTAATCACCACAAGGTAATGGTATCGACTCACATACCTTTGGTGTTAGCAGATACGCACATCATAGGCACGATATCCACCAAAATAGCAAAGTCAATGAACGTCTGATGGTAAATAAAAATTTCACTCTAATTCGTCCTGACACTGACGTCGATGCTTTAGATTTTACCACAAATTCAAAGTCCATCGCTAAAACATTGATTCTATCTTTAGCTGAATAGCTGACATCTAAATAGATGAATGCGTAACTGAGTAGCATATTGATTTTTTGGAAATTTACAAGGAAATTACAAACGTCACAATGGATTAGGGTACCTGTCGGGGCACGCATTTAGATGCTCGTAATGATGACTGGACTTAGATAAGCGTGATGGATATATCTAGATGTTCATGTCCTTAACCTTTATAACGAAGAGATTATTTTATTAGCCCGAAAATAAAATCGGGCTAACGTGATGAACTATAAATAGGTCTTCTATGCGGTGAAGTAATTTGTTTTTGTTATCTCTGTGATTCAGTGCCTTTGTGTGTTTCAGAGACTGATAGAAAGGTTCTAATCTCAAACATGGGGTGAAATTATGACGGTGCAGCTATAAAAAGGCTATCAGTAGTTCAAGTAATGATGAAAAGAAATGTGCGCCAAGTGTGAGAAAATATAGAGCAAACTAACTAAAGTGGCGGATGCAGTTAGAAAACACGCAAGAGAATCGAATGCAAAAAGTTTTGAGTCCTTGACGAGACAAAGAACTAAACATGAGTACCTCTTCAAAGAGAAACTCTTTTGCTGCACTTGGAACGAGTTCTGGAAAGTCGCTTTTGAGTTTGAGAAGTCGGTTGAAGTGAGAGTTTTTTAAAAGTTTGAGATAGTACTGAGTCTGAAGGCAACCCTTCAGTGAAGGGGACATTTTAGTTTAAAAGCAACTTGGCAATATGTGAAGTCGTGAAGCAGGAAGTATGCACGTACATAGGTGCATCCTTCGAGTTCTACTTTGTGTCATATCTTGAAGTATCAATTTGGGATATTTATCAGCAGAAGCAGAGTGGAACTAAAACTAAATTTTCAAAGGGTCGCTCTGTGCTGTATCCTTCCTGAAGTAATTATTTTCGTATAATAATTCTAAACAGCAGAGGACTCTGGGTCCCATGCATAATATGGTAGTGTTCGACAGATGCTTGACCCTTAGAGAATTTTTCCCGACATTGTTTTAGGACTTCAAAAAGCTTCATATTCTTTTGAAAGAAGGATGGTTAACTGTCAGTGGTGCTCTATAATAGCAAACTATCTATGAAAAAGTTACTTCTTTTATGCTCCAGAGATGTTTGCCACAGTAGGAAATCTACACTACGGCGGGATGTACTTGGATATATGGAACGACAACAAGACCAGTATTTGGAAAACATTGATCTAAAACTCAACAAGTCAATTCATATTGATTTTAAAGCAATTAGAGAAGGCAGTGTATAAAGGTTAGCCCATCTACAGGCAATCAAACAATTCTTCACACCCAAGAAATGCGGATCTGTCAATGAGACCGAAGGCATGATATCGCCTCAACCTCAATTGAACCATTTCATAGGGAATAAACTCCATACAGAAAAATTCGAGGTTTTGGTATTGTATATGATGTCATTGGAAATAGAGTGTCGGACAAACCAATAGCACTCAATGGCACTTGGTACTTTAATAGATTTAAACGAATTTTATTTCTATAACATAGATAAACAATAGATCTTAAAATGTTGAAAAACAAACGATGCTACTTCAACAGCTAAGAAAATACTACAAAAAATAGAGCAACTAAAGCACGAGCATATGGTATAAGGGGTGATTCATCGTGGGGTTTGATTTTCAATAGGCTTTTTTTGACAGATCACGCGTGACTCCTATCAAACTGCTTTGTCATTTTTGTTCAGTGTCGTTTGGCAAGTCATCATGGAAAAACTCACACTACAACAGCGTCTCCAAATTGTTCAGCTGTATTACGAAAATCAGCGTTCTGTAAGAAATATTTTTCGTGCGATTCGAGGAACTTACGGTGCGCATAATCGACCTACTGAAACCACTATTGCCAATACTATACGCAAATTTGAGTCCCAGCTTACATTAGTGGATGATACTCGACCGGTTAGACCACATTCAGCATGTAGTGAAGAGACTGCATATAGCAGCTGTAGCTGAGAGTGTACGCGAAGACTGTGACGAATCGATTCGTCGTCATTTTTAGCAGCTTGGCTTGTCGTCTTCGACAACTTAGCCTATTTTACGTGAGGATCTCGGCTTAAAAGCGTACTAAATTCAACTTATGCAAGAATTGAAGCCAGGCGACTTGAATTTGAGTCATATTTTCAGTGAATGGGCTCTTATTTTTATAATCAGCGCGCGCTCATGGGATTTTTGTACCCTTAAAATGTTCGTACACAGTACGGGCGAAGGAAATTTAGGGAGGAAGAAAAGACAGGTACTAATGCACATTGTTTTTAAATGTTTGTAAATTATAACGACCAGGAAACACGAAAGTCGGCAGGGCATTCCATAAGCGAGTTGTACTGCTTAGGAAAAAATCACGATATTTTAGAGTACGTCCGAAAATGGGCTTGAGGATACACTGATGAGGGTACATGGTGGTGTTACGGTTGAAAGTTTGAATGGACGGAATGCTACTGGCAATTTCAATGGAGCACTGGTGGTGGAAATAGCGGTAAAACTGATATTAGTATCACTAATGAGTTTTATCGCACGGTTTTGAATCCTATCTAGCAGGTGCAGAGATATTTTAGTAGAATCCCTTATATATTGTGGCCAGATCAAAGGGGGTTAAATATTTCGCAGTATTTTTGATGACATCGAATATGTGGTCATTCCAACCTAACTTGTCACTGACATTCATAATAGAAAGTTTATCGGTTTCAACGATGCAAGTGCCATTCATGGATAATGGCTGGGTATTTGAATTTCGCTTTAATGACAGCAGACAGCATTGAGTTTTGGAAGCAAATTATGCTGTTAATATCGGAATTTAATGAGCTTAACATACGCTGCCATTCCCGTTCTCCAACCGAAGAGCAGAAGCGTGTGTCCGGGAACGAATATGAAAAGCAGAGAGAAATGTCATCAGCAATGAAATATATTGGATGAGAAGTAGCAGGCAAGAGATCATTAATGAAAATTAAAAAGAGTATCGGAGACATAACGGAGCCCTGGGGCACACCAGCATTTATTTTGTAAATATTAGACTTGAAACCGTCAAAGACATCTTGAATTGAACGTTCCGAAAGGTAATTTCTAACCAATTGAAAAAAAAGGGTCATCGATCCCAAAATCACGCATTTTCGACGAAACAGCCTGATGCCAAACTCTGTCAAAAACCTTAGAAATATGAAGTGCAACTATCTTGCTTTCTCCAGATTGATGTATGCTTTGGTTCCACTTTTCGGTGAGACATGCCATCAAATCACCAGTGGACCTGTTGCTACGAAAACCATATTGCCGGTCATTGAGAAGTTTTCGTGTTTCGAAATATTTTATGAACTGACAGTTTATCAGCGTATCCATGACCTTGGAAAGAAGGGACGTAAGTGCAATGGGTCTGTAGGAGGAGAGAGAACAAGATTCCCCTTTTTTAGAGACGGCCTGGACAAATGCTGTTTTCCATCTGCTCGGAAAGAGTCCTAAAGAGTAGGATTGATGAAAAAGCTTACGCAGTGATTTTGCCAGCGTCGAAGAACACCTCTTCAGAAGAAGGGGCGATATACCATCTGGACCAGCGGATTTATGCATGTTAAGATCTTTGAGTACTCTTGCTACTACACGAGTATGCAATTGGATTCGTCCCATTGTAGATTCGACGTACTCAAGTGTAGGCGGGAACGAAACACAATCTGGGAGTGTTGAGCTAGCCGCAAAGTGCGCAGCAAGCAGAGCTGATAGCTGGAATGTCATTGTAAATGAGCGTTGGGATGGAGGATGAGGCAGAATTTTTGGTCGTATTGGAATTTCACACGCTTGAGAAAGACGTTGCAGTCATTTCTGACTCGTTTGAACTTCTTTCGGTTTTCCTCTGTCGGGTTGGTCTTGTAGGACCGAAAAAACCATTCTCTAACCCTTACAGACTCTTTACAGCTCGACTCATACCATGCCTTTTCTTTTGGTTTGATACTCTTCAACCGATGGGGGATACAGCATCTCATTCCAAAGAGGCTCTGGAAAAACTCAATGAAAATCAGGTGTACGAAATAATGGATCGTTTCATGTATAAGGATATCCTTCCGAACCTGATGTTACCATATGCCGAAGAAGAGATGCCTTTGAAATGGATATACCATACCAAAATGATAACGATCCAAAGCACAGCGCTAAAATTGTGCAAAAGTGGCTTTCAGAAAGTAAAGTCAACGTTTCGAATTGGCCAGCACAATCACCAGATCTGAATCATATAGAAAATCTATGGGAGATTGTAGAACTACGGATTCAGCGTAAAAGGTGCAAGAATAAGAATTCTCTTTTCGCTTGAATAAAAATTGCTGGGAAACGTATCCCTGCAGAAATTATAATTGAATCGATGCCCCAAAGATGTGAAGCAGTTATCAAAAATAATGGAACAGAATTGAAAAAAGTGTTTTAGTTCTGTCACAGCTATTTTCATTGAATTGTTCTATTTTTTATTTTTTTTTATATTTTCTTAACTGTTGTTGTTTTTTAGCATTTTTAGATCTATTGCTTATCTGTGTATGTTATGTTACAGAAATAAAATTCAATTAAATCTATTAAAGCTTAGCAATTTTATTTGGCAAAATGTAACCTAGTGCCATTGAGTGATATTGTTTTGTCCGGCACTGTAATACATGGGCTGAAAAGTCCGTTTCTAAGAGAGGGCACCACTTGAATTAAATCCATACCATTTTCAATTAGTACCAACCTTCAAAAGATACGTGTATAAATTTGACAGCTGTCGGACGATTAATTCTCGAGATATAGCATTGTGAGTGAAGCAACTTTTGTTATTGCGAAAAAAAAAATGGATTCAAAGCAATTTCGTGTGTTGATTTATTATTGCTTTTTGATGGGAAAAAATACAGACGATGTAAAGATATGGCTTGATAAGTATTACCCGGACTCTGCACCAGCCGAACGAACCATTCGCAAGTGGATTGAAAAATTAAAAAGTGGTCATACAAGCACCGAAGATGATGCACGCAATGAACGTCCAAAAAAGGCTGTTTCAGATGAAAACATCAAAAAAGTCCACAAAATGATTACGAATGACCGTAAAGTGAAGTTGATTGAGATAGGTGAGGCTCTGAAGATATCAAAAGAGCGCGTTGGATATATCATACACGAATATTTGGACATGCGACATGCGGCTCTGTTCAAAGTGGGTGCCGCGTTTGCTCACAGTCGACCAAAAACAACAACGTGTTGATGATTCAGAGGAGTGTTTAAAGCTGCTCAACCGCAATAAAGCCAAATTTTTGCGTCGGTATGTAACAATGGATGAAACTTGGCTCCATCACTTCATACCAGAGTCAAGTCGGCAGTCGGCTGAGTAGCGAGCAGGCGACGAACCTTGTCCAAAACGACCAAAAACTCAACAGTCGGCTGGCAAGGTTATGGCATCCGTATTTCGCGATACACATGGAATAATTTTCATCGACTATCTCCAAAAGGGGCAGACTATCAACAGCGACCATTACATTGCGTTCTTGGAGCGCTTGAAGGACGAAATCGCAGAAAAATGGCCGCATTTGAAGAAAAAGAAAGTGCTGTTTCATCAAGACAATGCACCGTGTCACAAGTCGATGAAAACGATGGCAAAATTGAATGAATTCGACTACAAATTGCTTCCCCACCCACCGAATTCTTCAGATTTGGCCCCCAGCGACTATTCCCTGTTCGCAGACCTGAAAAGAATGCTCGCCGGAAAGAGGTTTAAGACCGATGAAGAAGTAATCTCCAAAACAGAGGCCTATTTTGAGGCTAAATCGAAATCGTACAACAAAACTGGCATCGAAATATTGAAAAATCATTTCAATCAGTGTATCGCCCTAGAAGGCAAGTATATTGATAAATAAAGTTGAATTTTGTGAAAATATTGTGTTTTACTATAAAACGGCACTGACTTTTCAGCCCATGTGTTATATGGTTTTGTGAAAGTCGTACAGTAAGATCTACGCCAATTCGAGCAGATCGAAGATGAGATTTGCCCGGACTGTAACATAGTAGCATGGTATATCTCGTATACCAAAAGCACTCTCGATGCTTCAGAGCATCGTATTGGTTATTTTCTATATCTTTAGTATCAAATACCATTCCTAAATGGTGAAAATTGTCTGAACATAACCATTGGTATTGCGTTAGAACCTAAGAAACTATGTTATCAGGGTGCTTTGGTTTTTTTTTTTTTTCTGTCGCAGCAGAGGTTTCAGGAAAGGAACTAGGCTATTGTGGTCTTTGTATCTTACTTTTACTGGAATCTCTTAATATTTCGTAAAAAGATGAGTAAATGCTTCAGTGAAAATGTGGCTACATAACAGTCTAGCAATAAGTTTTCCGTGATCCCATTCCGACCTAAGACCTAAACCAGACTTTAACTGGGTTCAAAGAAGGCTTGCTATCTCGAACCAGCTTGGAAGTGGCGGGAGGTTTCAGCAAGGTTTTAGGCGCAGCTTCGCTGTCACCTCAGATACAGATATGTACTTCGCCTCGGTTCACAATAGTGCATTGCAACGTTATCTACGTTATCTACATATCATAGATTTAAGAAAATGACTTTGAGAGTGCAGACTATGATATGCACATCAAGGAGCTTGGAAGTGGCGGGAGGTTTCAGCAAGGTTTTAGGCGCAGCTTCGCTGTCACAGATACAGATATGTACTTCGCCCCGGTTCACAATAGTGCATTTGTACGTTATCGTCATGCAAGATGACAATAGCGTCGCATTCTAGACCGGAACACATTGTTAGACCAGACAACATTACTTTCTTAGCGTAGATTCTGGCTAAAACCATTTCTGGTAACAGGAAAAGTCATTCCGTACTTTCGTAGCAGTACGTAGCTGATTTAAGAAAATGACTTTGAGAGTGCAGACTATGATATGCACATCAAGGAGAAGGAGATTTATCAGTGGAGTCTGGTAGTTCAGCAGTGTGACGTATATACGTGGAAACTTTTTCCACCAGAGGACCGGCACTAAGCATATAATTTGTGTTAACATAGGCATGTATGTATATCCAAAGTCCCGTCCTAGAGGGAAGAAAAAGATGCAGGTTTAGCTTAGAGAGCTTGGTTGATTGGATCATCGGTATTGCCTACATGCGTTTTATTTTTGAAATGACCCTTGTAACACTTCATGGAGTTGGTGGCGTAGTTTTTTGTTCATAGCTTTGAACTAGTAGCATTGACTCTTCTTCTCTATTGCAACATATCTCGCTGAACATTAGCCCGCACAATCTTAGATTTGGTTCTCGTTCCCATAAAAATGCCCATCTAAGGAATTCTAGATACCAAAACCCATGTCCATGTGCTTTGTTTTCCACCCCATAGAAAAGTGTTTGCTTCTGTTAACCATAATAAAGCTCTCTGGAATTGACCCTGTTCTTTTACATACTTATCGGTATAATAGAGGACTTTTACTGTAGATGTAAAAATTTACGAACGTCTACTGTAGAACTACGTCCATGGAATCGTACACAACGGGTTGTTTTTTTTTAAATTTCGAAGGCGGCTTGAACATTACTGCCCCGTACATATGGACATATAGAGTTCTAGGCTGATTTAAAAATTCAAGCACCCGGTGACCACGTATACGAAGTCTGGAAGAGTCGGGCGTTGAATTTGAATTGTCGGCATGTATCGTTTTTTATATTGTGTGGGCACATTTGGGGGAACTGTCACATGTTTCGTCAACAATTGTAGCACGGTTTCCTTAAATTTTTCTTGCTTGCCGTTAGAACTAATGGATAAGACTTTTCTGTTCATGCTGCAGGTCCACTTCGCTAAATCGGGCGAATACGGTGGATGCGTCAGCAATTGCGGCCGTAGTCATTGATTTTAGCCGGGGTTGCGATGCTCTTGTGCGCCAGTGCATTGTATTGCAAAAACAAATTTTTTTTTCGCTTTATGTGAGGCCGTTTTGCAGCCATTTAGGCCTTCAATCGCCCCAATAATGTACAGTAATACTCGCTGTTAATGGTTTTTCCTTTTTCAATGTAGTCAACCAAGAGTATGCCATGACAATCCCAGAAAACCGACGCCATAATCTTTCCGACCCATCGAGCCTCCCCGGGCACTCATTCTGTTCTCTGGTGTTTAACAGTTACCAATCGACGCCAAAAGTCCGCTCAATTCCGCATCAGCAAGTCCTAACACTCTTTCGAAGTGCTCTCGAGTTCGTATTTTTGATCAGGAGTGAGTTTGCGCGGCACCCTGCGGCAGGAAAACTTTTTCACATGCAGAATATTGGCCAAAATATAGCATGTGCCCTCAGTACTAATCTTTGTGGAATGTGCTAGCTTGCGCACCTTCACTTTCCTGTCAGCCACACCATTTTTTATATTTTTTTGACATTGTCCCCTGTAACCGCATTGGAGGGCCTGCCGCTGCGGACTTGATCGGTAGTGGAGTTGCGGCCACCACGAAACTCTCGAAACCAATATTTGACGTTGTAATCTGACGGAGCATTAGCCCCATAATATTTATCCAACTTTTCTTTTGCTTCCTTCGCCGTTTTGACTCTCAAAAAATAATGTTTTATGAGAGAACGAAAATAGTTTTTGTCCATACTCAACATGTTGCCAAACACGTCAACAACAATAATCATCTGTCAAAACAAAACTAAAACTTAGGCATGTCTGCCTAAATATGAACGGACTTAAGGCACTATAACATTTTTTGCAGTAGCAGCGCATTATGGCGTTCAAGGAGGTTACTTTTCACTCCACCTAGTAGAGTTACTTCAGGTGCTTTGCTTTCCATCAGCACATCTGGTGCTATCTATACTATATTTTGAACTGCGTCGGTTCTTTCTTTTGTAGAGCATACATGCACCAATTCTCATTACAGTATCTGTATGTTGACTATGCCCAAGCCATTTGTAATATCTTCCCATATCCCATTTACTATCACATTTACTACAGAATGCCGACTGAATTTTGGAAGTTTTCTAAAAACCTGGTGCTCCAAACACATATGTTTGTGGATAACTACTACGAAAATTCTTCATACACCTTGGAGAAATGGTCAACTCTCATCAATTTCCTTGGATAGAAATTTTAAATACCTTCCCAGTCTTCATTCTTTTATATTTCTACTCAATACCTTTATACGCAACAGGCTACCAGACTTCATTAATCAAGCTTACCACAATATTATAATTTCCATTTCTAGGTAAATCAAAGAACCTTATTCGATAACTTGTGCCGACTAGGACTCAAGATTAGCAAACTATTGTTTGGGGTAAATTTAATCAACAAATTCCCATCAAAAGTTGATCCAGATATGCTTCCAGTTGTGCTGCCATTCTTTCGAATACAATTCGTTTATATCGCATTATAACGAACAAAGAGAAACAAATACCAGAACCATCCGCAACCAACAATCATTATTAAATAATCATCCAAGATCCTCTGGAAACACACCCTATGAGACGTTGAAATCTAGACAATAACCAAACACTCACATCTGTCACTGATTACATATTTATGTGAGTATACGAGTACATCAGTAAATATGATTCTGAAAAAGAATCTGTGGAATTCGGTAGAGTCATCTGCAATGCTAAAATGATTGATTGTCATTGGCAATTTACATTCCAAGAAATCCTTCTTAAGGATGTAACAATACAAATGTATTTACACTATTGCTAGAAAGGTAGGAGGGTCGCCTTCGATATCTGTATTGAAGAGTCCTAGGAAGAGAATGGTTTTGGGACTGTGCGCCGAGCATCTTAAAATTCTGAACCACCAGCGTATTAGTATTGTTAATGTGGTGTCTTTACTTTGAGCTCGTCAGCTGTGTTGAGCTTTGTTATTTTGATTCGAATTTCATATACAAGAAAAGGAAACAGGATATTGTTATCGTCCGCAATCTAAATATGATATCTTTCTCTGGTTGATGGTAATATCCGGTTCCCATGGTGCCGTGCAAATATCTTCCATTACTTCTCATCGGTGTGGAAGTTTATCGAAATTCATTTTATATCGATTTATTGTTGAATGATTGGAGCTCAAGGGCTTTCAATGGAGACTTACTTTTGTTTATTTTTGATTGTAAGGACAGAACCAAAAATATTTGTGTTTCACTCCGAGAAACAATTGGGGTAGAAACTGTTTAAATGTCTTATTGTGTCAAATGTTTGTTTTTGTAACTGAGGGCAAAAGAAGTGGCATTCTATGACTCTAGCAGATTTTAATTGGGCATCAGCTTTGAAGGAGAAAGATTTTCCTGCAGATTTAAAGCATCAGTATACCATATGTGCTTGTGCAGGTGAGGTTTGTCTGCTTTTGAGACTTCAAACTGACATCCACCTCATATAAGACAACGTAAGTTATTGTGCGTTCTTTTTTCTTCCCATTTATCTGTGCAAATACCACACCTATCTACACATTCTATAGAAACGTATAGAGAATACTACTTCAGAACTATAAATCTGTTTTCTTTACTGGTGAAGACCATTTCCTTGTTGTAGTCATTCATATATTGGCCGTTTTGTTCGATGATCTGCACCCATTTCTCTGGCAACTTCTTAATGAATATAATTCAACATTTCGGATTGGTCTTAGTACGTATAAAAGTGTTTCTTTCCGTTCCCCTTTGTTATGACTCCAATACCTCGCCGACATAAACCGATTTCTGTACAACTCTGCGGGCATGTGAGCGATGCGTTGACACAAAAAGCATTCATCTTTCACCTATCTCTACTTTAGAAACCGCGACTTAGTTCATGGATATTCTTCTGACTTGTGCTTTAAATATATCGAAGAATCTCAGCTAGATGTATCACCTTGGTGACTCCCCTGTCCACGACTAGAAAAATGTCATAGCGATGTGGGAAAATACAACCTTCCACAACCATTAAATGAGGTACCATACAACCAGCATTCACTGTCAAGCAGATGAGGTAACTGTCGTCATAACTATTCTTTACAATTTCTTTTTCAGAAAATGACTTATCATTTATGAATTTTGTCGCCGCTGGATTTATTTTCTTGGTTGGCTTTTCGACAAATAGCTACTCACGTCAAAAGCATGAAAGCAGTTAGCAAGCTTAGTGAGTGAAAAATTAACCGGAACTTTCATTTTTGTTCGCTCTTCCAACATTCTCCTCGAAGTGTCGACAGATGTCACGGCATGACACCAGTCCCAAGGAAATGAATTTATATTTTCTATACTGCTATTTCCAACTTGGTGACTCCACGTAGAAACGTAAAATTGGTTCTTAAAATCCCGAGTACGTTACCTTGCCATGGACAACTTAAGCAGAAATAGTTTCTGATGGTGTTGGTGCTTAAGTAACACTTAACCAAGATGTCAAGGTGGGTAGTTATAGTTGAGCATTTAGCACACTTCTCACAAGGTTCCCCACTGTGCACCTCACAACCGAATCGAGGTTAAAATCCAGAGATGTTTACCTACTCTACGTGACTTTTTATTTCAGTTTATTCCATTTTATTGAAAATTGTCTTATTGAGTTCCTCAATTGACCCACTGACCTATATGAAGAGGAAATTCGGTTTTAATTTCCTCCCTTTACAAACAATGATACACCGTTCCAGTTCATTTAAATTTTAAGGATCCGTACATTTACAGAATGAAATTTTTACTTTACTCTCTCTCTCTCTCTTGCATTTATACTCGTTTCGTAGTCGTATGCGTTGCGTGGGCTTGGTTAAATCGGTTTAATTCCCGAACGTCGCAGGGTAACCTTAAGCGTTTCATTAATTCAACTCTCAATGGACCATGTAATGGGAAAAATTTCCAATAAAAATACACTTGGGAATATAAGTAGTTGTAGAGATATTCGTACTACGACGTTTCAAAATGTTCTACTCGTACGTTTTTCTCTACAGGAAAGTTTTCCTATTTCTGCAGAGACTTGCAACGTTCACTGGGTGGAATGTCATCCTTTTATATGTGATCATATTTACAAGTAATCTTGTCCCATTAACGTTATAATTTTATGGAAAAAATATATAAACACAAATTTATGGCTTCAACCAATTAACACAGCCATCCCTGTGCAAGTGCGACAACTGGAAAGTGACGTTTGATTTTTTTTTTTTTTTTTGTTTTCTTTTCATCTTTTTCGCCTCATTAATTCGTTTATCATGACATTTTGAGTGCATGCTGACCGGGCACATTCGCCCGGAGGTGGCGTCTCGCCAATAAATCAGCCAGCACTCACTCTACTAAATTTAGTATTTGATACAGTGTGGCTGGTAAATAATGGTACTGAATAGTTTTTTTTTTCCACAAATTGTCAGAGTTCAACAAAAACTATAATCTTTTACAATTTTTGACAATTGTGATAGTTCTGTTATTGAGTTTTATTGCTGTCAAAGTTTTTCAAAGAGTTGTAGGAAGAAAGAAAGACACCAGAACCTGTCAGCTAGAAATTTCGGCAGCACTTCTATTGGCCTATTTCTGTTACTGTTACAACGACATTTCAAATCTCGTGAAAATATTGTTACAGTAGTGTTCATAGCGTTTTTGATATTTTTTTCGCTGAATATAAAAGGTAGATATTCCAACAAGAATAACTTTAAAATTGAGGTGTTCATTTTTGAAAAACTTGCATCTAACTAACTAACACCACATACAAGTATTCTATGACATACTACATGCTACATGGATATGAATGCAGAAGAAGCGATAGATCCGAAATGTCGGTGGCAAAATATTTTATTTTATTGAAACTTTGTAAAAATGTTTACATTTTTAACACTACAACTAGTTTACACTAACTTGTAGCTCATATTTGATATCTACACCCTGCCTGACTCGAGCTGCAACTCTTAAAAATACTATAATTTTTTTTATTTTTTTATAAATTTTATTGTGCCAAAGCAAATAATATTGGGAAATACATCAATTTTCAAATTGTATCAGTATTTTTCAATATGTCCACCTTTGGCGCGAATAATAGCCTTGAAACGGCCAAACAAAGCATCGCACGCTGCATGCAAGTGAGTCTGCGGTATTTTGGCCCATTCCCGGCGAACGTCCAAACTTTGGTATTTTATAGTGCCAATATTCGCCTTCAAAATACCCCAGACAAAGAAATCAAACGGATTTGCATCCGGAGAGTTTGCAATCCATTGTGTCGAAGAAATGAAGTGTGAAATATTGTTTTTTAATCAATCTTGGTTGAGGCTCGCTTTTGAGACGGTGCCGAGTCTTGTTGAAATGTCCACGGTCTCCGAACGTTTGCCCAAGTCTTCAATACTGCCTCTAAGATAGTTTCACGGTCCACGCCAAGGTCCAAAAATACGAACGGAGAGCGACCATCGGCGGTTATGGCGGCCCAAACCATCACCATCAGTGCTGCCTGCCGGCCTAGTGGCCGTCCGAAGGTGCAAATTTTCAAAATACCTCGCTGGAAAGTAAATTCGGTCATTTTGTTTGTTGATATACTGCTCGATAACAAATGGCAACTCATCGGAAAAAACCAAACTCGGCAACTCACAACTTTCTTGCAAGCGTAGCAACTCTTTCGCTCTTTGGACCCTAACTTTTTTCTGTTGCGGTGTAAGATCGTGTGGTTTTTGGAACTTCAATGTGTTGCATCTGTTCCAAAGATATGTTGAGCTCACGAGCCATTTTTCTTCCACTTCGACGCGGATTTCGCTCAATTCGAGCCTTCACTTTCCGAACCATTTCTGTCGATGTTGCTGTTTTTTATGAACACCTCCATGGCGTTTTGCAACGCTGCCAGTATCACGGTAACGAGCTATGGTTCGAGACACAAATGATTTATTCACGTTGAGATGCTGGAGGGCTCTAAAGATAGATACTTGTGGTTTTCCAGCCAAATATAAAGCAATCACACTATCACGTTTGATATTATAAAATTATCTGTCATGTGTCAAAATTTGAGCTCACTGTCATGAACGTTTTGGAAATTATAGCAGTCTGAAGTTGGTTGCAGTTCGAGTCAGACAGGGTGTACATATTAAAACATAATAGCAAAAGGTCACAGCCAAATTTGAGGATCCAAAGTGAGTTGATAATTTATTGCAGGGGTTCAGGACATCTGTCCTAAACATATGTATATATAGCAAACTTAGTTTGTTTTTGACAGTTAGAAAGGTGTGTAAAAAATGGAATCAAGTTCTCTAAAACACTTGAAATGTTAACAGTGTGAGTGTGCTCTAAGTCAAAAAAAATGTTTACAGGTGGTACAAGCTCTTCCAAGATGGCTGAGAAGATGCTAATTCAAATCAACAAAAGATGATTACGAATTATGAGTGTATGGTTATGACTTCGAAACTAAAGCCCAATCGTACTAATGGAAACACCCAGGAGAGCCAGGACCGAAAAAAACACTTCAAGTTCGATCAAATGACAAAGTTTTGATTACACTTTTTTTTTCGATTACCGTGGCGTAATCTTACTTCAAGGTCGTGCGGTTAATAATGAGTATTACATTAAAGTTATGCGCCGTTTGCGAGTAGCAGTACGAAAAAAGCGTCCGAAATTGTGGAAAAACCATTCAATGCTTTTACACAAGGTAAATGCACCTGCTCGCTCATCGCGAAAAATTTTTTGGCCAAAAATAACACGACAATCATGCCTCAGCCACCATATTCACCAGATTTGGCCCCATGCGATTTTTTTCTCTGCAACGATTGAGGAAATAAAAATGGCATCGCTGGAAGAAGTCAAGGCTATACCAAAGTGCTTATGATAAGTGCTTCGAGGATTGGAAAAGCGTTGGTACAAGTGTTTTATATCTGAGGGGGATTACTTTAATGGGGACAGCATTAATACTGATGGATAAATAATTATTTTTTTATAAAATATGAAGTCACCTTCCTCTTCGAACACACTTCGTATAATGCTTCCTAACACCTGATCATATAGATAAGACTAGGTTATTCGAGTGTATGTGTGCATTGATTTGTCTCTGGAGTATCCTCTCAAATACTTTTGAAAAGAAACGTAATATTGAAATGGGCCGGAAGCCATTACTGCTTGTGTCTTTTTGAATCGACGAACTTTTTGCATTTTTTCATTGTGAAGTGTATCAATCTGTGGTCAGGATATAATTGAAGATACGTGCACTAATTCGAAAAGAAAAGCTGACAGAGGAATATTGACGAATTTTGGCTGAAATCAATGCTGTTGGCTTTGACGGTAAATTCAAAGGAGTAAATAACGGAGGTATTCAGTTCATTTGTGTCTATGTTTTCATCAGAACTTGTCATGGTTTATCTTTCTTTTTTGCAATTCCATTCTCTCGGAGGATTACCAAAATTGACGTCCGTTTACCATCGGATTTTTTTTAGTTCGATACCGATTAGCGGTCCTTATTTTACCAACAACTTGGTTTCGCAGCCTACGATATTTAAGTTGGAGCCCCGATAACAGTTTATAATAAGTGCTACGAAGAGCAAAATGATGGGCGTTGGATCCTCAGAAGACTATTCAACAGCCACAAGTAGGGAAGTAGTCAGAAATATGAAATACCTTGAATCATCTTAGACTACCACTTCACTTGACATGATCATATCAATCGACTTCGTCTTCAATTGAAGCGTGCAGTCCTAACCATGAAATATATCAAGAAATATACGACATTCGAGGTCCAAGAGAATGTGCATTACTCGTTAGCTCGGGAAGATATTGACAATTAGCTTTGGGAAATTTATCCAAAAGTCACCTAGATTCTATTTTTAACATTTAACATGATTTACATTTACGCCCACAGAGCACTTAAAATTGTTAGCGTCTTAATGAAGTAACAAGATTACAGTGTGTCAATAAAATTAACGGACTGGTATCGAAAATAAAATTGAAACAAGATATGTTAATATTTTTTTGATTCCATTATTTGAAATAGGCCCCTCAATGCACTTGTTACAACAATTTAATAAAAATTTAAATGCGTGCTCTCGCTCATTTAATGAAATTACCTCCAGTGCTTGTGTTAGAGCCGTTTGAATGTTCAATTTAATGCCTGTTCCTTGTTCCAGGTTAAAATTTCAACATCAAAAGAAAAGTTGTTCACGAAGAAGTGTCATATATTTGTTATTTGAGAATCAAAGTTAATAAAATTTAAACAGGTGGTAAAAAAGATTCAATCCTCACAAATTTATGCTCCAACACATAGATGGCGCAATTAGCTGCTGAGGCATATGAATAGTTCGAGTCCGGGAATTTTATTGACACGCTGTGTATATTCCAGATAAGCTTTTCGCCTTCCGGGTAACACAAATAAATAATTTTGTCGAGCTACTAAATAAATAAACAGCAGAGGGTCAAAAGAAAAAATTAAAGGACAATAGAATAGCTTTAACAGATTTTTAAAAGAAGTTGGAGAAAATTATTAGGACTATGGAATGAATGACCAGGCACCCACCACAGTTTTGTTTTGTTCCTAGATCTTCGTTTTTGAAGAGTTTTAAAGTAGTGAAGCAATTAAAGCTGCTTGACCATCCGTAATTTTATATGGTTGGCATCTTGATAGGCATGGAGTTCTGCCTGAAATACACTAGTACTTTTGCGCATTGCTATGGTAATATTTAAGTAGGCTCAGTGTATTCGATCTCCCACTCCCAATTTTAATTTAAAGACCATCGGTATACCACTTTACATATGCCATTTTGGTTGTTTTGTGGGTTATTGCTAACACATGCTTCTTCGCTGGGTCCTCTTCAGCACATCGCTGGCTTAGAAGAGATGTCATTTCTGTTTGTAGAGTTTATTGTCACTTATACGTCCTGCGGCACCCTGTTGTGAGGGACAATCTCTTCTACCTCTCGGACCAGGTCTACGAGCCGCTCCATAACGCTTTCGTTTATTGCAAAGACCAGGTGGGCGGTATATCTACGTTCTTGTGTTGAGTTCTTTTTTTTGGCCACCAAGAATTGCCAGTATTCTTTCGCTATCTGTTCCGGTACTTTATGAGAAGAACCCTCTGATTACAAACATCACCTTTTATTTTTAGAAAAATTTTTCTTCATCTACCCTGCAGTGGAGGTATCTGTATAAACGATCAAAAATCAACCGCGAAATGATGACTTATTTCCCTCATCACGTAGCTTGATCTTGATATCCATAATCCCCTCTTGTATCTGAACCATTTGTTTATTTGTGAGATGTTTAGGATAGAGTCTGACATAGGTCGTCCTGTTGCTATATGAGATTTTGTTGTGTTCCCGGTATGAACTCCGATTGGGGAGGGGTGTTGTTTTCAGATCGCATGCGCTTCACTTCGGGAACGTTTTCTGCCACTTTGTTTTCTCACAATCAACGGGAAAACTCTGGTAGACTAAAGGATTTCCTAACCCTGAGGTTTCTATACCTCAATTTTCCACCTGGATGTAAAAGTTTTTTGTTTTGGCTAGCTTCTGCAGTTAACCCGCGTAATTATTTCAATGTGCACAGTTCAGGCGATTGTCATTGGTATACTTTTCGATTCGAAACTTCAAAGACGAAACAGAAGTCTTTGAGGTAGATCTTCTTAAGAAAACCGTCGTTCGTGCATCATAACTATAGTCTTTGCTACTTATAGAATTTTATCGCCAAAATTGTTTCACTATCGGATTTCGCCACTTCAGTCCCTAGAAAAGCTGACACACGGCTTGAGGAACTGCATCTGCATTGTCTTTTAAATGCATGACTGCCGTAGGCTTTCTTCTTATTTTCAATTGACTCTTAGGGCGGTTTCGCTGCAGAGTGTTTATTTATTTTTGAGGCAGAATTTGGACTTTTTGTTTTTCCAACCCAGTAGTTCTTTTATCGACATCTACTCTGGTCTATTGTACTGACTGCTTAGTTACTTAACGAGCTCCTGAACCGTGAAGAGTCTCTGCCTGCGACTCGGCAGTCTTTCAACCTCTTTACTCTGACATCTACAACAGTTTAGTCCTTAAAACGGAAGTTCGGTCCTCTTTGTCACTTCGAACTTGGGGACTGTGATTCGATGGGCCTCTTTGCTGGAGCATTTTTGTTCATTCGCTTGATGGGGCCGAGCCAGTGTAGTCGACGTGTTTTAGTATTTTGGACTACATTTACATCTTGAAGTAGCTTATAGAGTTTGTGTATCTTCTCCTCCATTTGTATTCTTCGCTGACAGTACAAAATATTCGACGAAGAATTTTCCTCTCGAAAGTATTCAGTGTCTGCTCTGCTTTCCTACTTTTCATCCAGCATTCGGCTTCATAGAGTAGAAATGGTAGAATCAATGTTTTATAGAGCATGTATTTCGTTTTTCAAGTTAGGAGTTTTGAATAGATTGTATTTCGCCAAACCAAAGTAGGAGCGGTTTCTTAGTAGGGTAGGGTAGGTTCTCATTCGTAGAGTTGATGTTTACTCCGAGGTGGGTAAACTCTAACCACTTTGAACTTTCTGTCGTCAACAGTGACGTTTTGTCCTAGGCAGTGTTTGTTATCAGCAAGTTCTTGGTTTTGTCCTTATTAACTACAAGCCCACCACGCTGCGAATGTTCTTCGACTGCCGTAAAAGAGTTTATGACGACACGTTGGGAACAATCGGTATTTTCGATGTAGTGAACTCCATGTTAACACTTGGCCTGTGCACTATCTGAACATTATAACAACTAAATTCAAAAAATCACATGTCAATGCATCTCCTTGCCGAAATCCGGTACGGGTTTAGAATAATTCTAAATTGTACATTGCACCGCGTGTTCACCAACGTCTCGCGACATAGCTGGATCAGATTTGCTGGGATCCCGAATTCGGCCATCGCCGTGTAGAGCTCAAGGCGATGGATCTTATCATATGTGCCTTTGAAGTCGTTGAAATTCATAGGTCCCTTACAGGATTTGCAATAGTGTGAAAATTTGGTCGATTGTCGATCTGCCGGGTCGCTAGCTACACTGATACGTGCCGATTAGTGCATTGAAACATTCACACAGTACATTCAATAGGATCTAATATGCTCCATTTAGCAAAGATATGCCTCGATCTTTCTTACAGCTTTCTTTCTTGAATATTGGGCATATAGAGCTGTTATCGGGCATGGCTTCATCCGCCCATACCTGCTAGATAACTTGGCACATGAACTCTACTAAAACCTCGCCTTCGTGTTTGAAAATGTTCCCTGATTCACTCCTAAATTGAAACGCATCTACCGAATGTATCGTAGAAGCAGTTTCAGAAATTATCGATGACGAGAATTCCTATAAATCAGGGTCTAAAATGGATTTGAAAGGGTTGGGACCTCTAGATTGTCTGATTGCTATCTATACTTGTTTAATCAATTAAATGCGAGTCAGTTCTTTGTCTCTGTTTTAGTTCGATGGATAGCCCAAAATCTGCAGAACATTATCTTTAGTTCTCCAGCCACGACAATGCATCCAAGAAAAAGAAAACATGGATGACTTAGCTCCAATTTATTTCTTAAATTTAATTATTTCTCATCTACGTAAAGGTTTCTTATATACAATAAATACACAAACTAGTTGCAATCTAGGATTTAATTAATTAAAAAAAAAAATTGATAGTTGATAAAGTCCTACTTTCGTGTACTTTTTCTCCACACTGTGAGCTAACCGTGACATTAACCAAATTTATAACAAATTTTCTATTTTAAAATATTTGCTATCCGTACATACCATGTAGTATGGGTACGCATTTAATTTGGCAGCATTTGCAAGTAAGTAGCTGCCCCTGACAGTGTAGGTGTTACCAAACTCTCATCAAATTTTCATGTGTCGTACGGTTTGTGATTGCACCTATGCAAGCGAGTGAATTAAATGAGTAATGGCGCCATTTCCGCTTTTTCTTAAATTTTTCTCTTTTTTTTTTTAAGAAACATCTTAATGACAGTATTTTGGCAATGCCAAGGTAAAGATCACATTGACGATGACCGCATGTATTTGAGTGCACCTTTGACAAATGTTGTTGATTTGTGTTAATGATTTGTCTTGTCACTTTGGGATTTTGTAAAAAAAAAAAAAAAAATAAAGAAAATTAATATATTTCGTCGCGAATTAATTGAGAGGGAGATGAATTTTCGGTCGCCAATTTAAAGGCTATTTTTGTTTTGGTTCTTGAATTTTGTATCTGATATTTTATGGGTGGATGGTTTCTTAATGAATTGGGCTAATTTTCTGTAAAAGAGTCTGTCCTTGCTTTTTAATTCAAAAATATTGGTATTAAACTTGAAAAGTTGTACACCTACCTACATATGTACACCTTAAAGACGAATGCAAATTAATCTCTTCTTGAGATTTTGAAATCAGAGAGATGTTCGAGTGATTATTTATCTTTATTTCAATTGGGATTGCTTTGAAAATGAAAAAGTCCAATTAAGACCATATGACAGTGAAAAAGGATTTAAGTTGCAATGTCAACATTAGTTGATTTGTTAATCTGAAAGCATTTATAAAACCCAATTTCAGTGATGACACCCTTTCAACCCTGATGAAGTTTATTTTGATCAGCTCTGGCAAATGCATACTTGCGTAATAGAGCCAGTTAGCATTATTCATCAACTCATTCTTCCCGTTTATTCTCTCAGCCTATTCTCGTAATCGAAGTCAATGAATTCGCACCAGGATTATTTCGAGTACCATGTAGATCAGGAAAGGCATATCCCTTTGTGACTTCTTTCTATAAACGCAGTCTATTTCTACTGTAGGGGTGTGGGCGAACGCAATAGAACGCCAAGGCCGTTTCCAGTCGAGTTCCCTTAATCGGCGCCGCCAGCATCGAACGTAAGAGACTAGTGGCATCTGTCCCAAAAAGCAATAAGACAGGCCTCATCTAATGTACTCGTACAAGGTTTCAATCCGATACAACAAAGAAACCTCTGGTTCGATAAGGAACCCGAAAAGACAAATTTAAAAAAACAGTAGATGTTGACCGCGGGCAGGCAGAAAAGAAGGTAAGAACGGCGATGATAAACAACATCCCACTATCAAGCAGAATGGACAATTCAACCTGGATACAGACAAACAACTTATATCTTCACCCGACCAAGATAAAGTCAGGACAGCAGCAATTTCAAGCAGCTGAACCGGATGTCTAAACTGCCGAGTTGTTTAAAGCAGCAGGTGGTGATTGGATAGGAAACATATGAATATCAACTCACCTCCTGAATCTGGATGGACGAAAGTATGTTCGACGAATAAAAAATTAGCATTGTTGTTCCGATCTTAAAGAAGGGAGATCCATCGAACTGCATCAACTACAGAGGAATAAGTCTCCTCAACATAGCATATGTAGGGTTTTCTAATAACGACTTGACAACTTTTTTTTTAAATAAAAGGCAAACCATTTGAGATATTTCAAAATCTTTATTATTGGCTTGAAGTACAATCAAAAAATTTGTGAATGGAACTCGACTTCGTTCATATGGCCACCGCGAGCACGTTTGCAGCAGTCGATTCGTTGGACCCAATTTTCAACGACTCGGCCACACATTTCGGCCGAAACGGCCGCTGTTTCGCGTTCAATGTTGGCTCTGAGCTCTTCCAACGTCGTCGGCGTGTTGGCATAAACCAATGACTTAACGTAGCCCCACAGAAAATAGTCAAGCGGCGTTAAATCGCACGATCGAGGCGGCCAATCGACTGGCCCATGTCTTGAGATAACATGGTCACCATACTTACTCTTCAATAAATCGGTTGTAGCGTATGCCGTGTGGCTTGTGGCACCATCCTGTTGAAACCACATGTCGTCCAAGTCCATATCTTCCAATTCGGGCCAAAAATAATCGGTGATCATGGTGCGATAACGCTGATCGTACATAGTAACGTGGAAATCGTTATCGTCGACGAAAAAATATGGCCCAATAACGACGCCGGCATGCAAACCGCACCAAACAGTTATTTTTTGTGGATGAAGTGGTGATTCATGAAATACATGTGGGTTTTCACCCCACCAATAACGCATATTTTGCTTATTGACGAACCCATTGAGCCAAAAATGAGCTTCGTCACTGAAGATGATTTTGCGACTCCGAATATCTGTAGAAAATTTTTATAATTTGCAGACGTTGCTCGTTAGTGTACTTTACCATGATAAAAATATTGAGTTTACTGAATAAATTGACAGTGACAGTTTGATGATTAGTGAAAGAGTGCGTTCACAAATTTAATTCAAAGTTGTCAAGTCCCTATTGGAAAACCCTATAAAAGCATGTCTGTCGTATTATATGGACACTTAAGACACTTCGTCTATAGTCTGACCGGACCAGGAAAATCCAACCGCAGCAGATCTTGGAAAATTTCTAGGTATTCCAAATCGATACACATCATTTCTTTATCGATTTCAAAGCCGCATATGACAGCATCTATATATAGAAATGAACTTAACTGTCAAACTTAGCAAACTATGCAGGATGGCGATGGAGAATGCATGCTGCTTCCTCGAGGTCAGTAATGACAAAACCGATACATTCAATGTCAGAAAAGAACTTAAACAAGGCGACGACAAGGCAAAACTCCATCTTTCAAAAGTCTGTTTCAATAACTCGCATTCCTAGACGACATTGATGACGACAACAGAAACGCTTACCAAGTCGTCAACGAAGCGTTTGCGACGGTTAATCGCAAGGAAAAACAAAGTGGGACTTACAACATAGACGCCTTTTACAAAGCGTCTCGATAGGCAACTACAACTTCTAGGTAGTAAGGGATTTATCTACCTCTGCTCCGCTATTTGCATCAAGTTAGATGAGTAGTTGACTGGAAATCAACAAAAAGTCAACTTCCGCAAATATTTTAGTCTCTCAATTATATGTTAGATGCCACCCATAGAGCGAGCCCAAACACCTTTCTTTCTTTTCCTTTCTGTTCCATTTTACAAGAAACTTAACACTTGAGTGTTAAGTTCTTTTTTAAATAAATAAAAAATAAAAAATAAAAATAACGACATTACATCGGAAAACATGTGAAGAATGACGCTGATTTTTGGGCTTAGGAGGCTACTGAGTAGTGAAACCCTCTTTCGAGAAACCATGCAGCTATTATATAAGGCTGCTGTTCGGATTAAAACGCTAAAAAAAAACTCCGATAGCCAGACCAGAGCGCATGGATACTACCGTCCCTGCCGGAAAATTTTCGACTCCAACCCATAGGAACAACGCAATCGAGGTCGACCTCATCTAAGGGATGTAGGACGCAAGTATGCGTAACTAGACGCAGCTGGCAAAAGACCGTGTTAGTTGGAGAGATACACCCCGGACTGTAGTGCCGTCTTAATATATAAGTAAGTAAGGATGTGAACGCACCACGCATTCACGTAGAATGTTCCGAAGCGATCGTTCACATGCCAGAAAGCAAGACTTCTTGAATTAGTCTGCCTCTGATGTCAAATGAACATCTAAATAGGCAATGCTTCTATTCTTCATAAAAATCATAGTCATAGTCTCTCATTGTCCTTTTCTCTGACCCGCCACACTTTCACTTAAAAGATCACAAAATAGTAAATCTGTCTTATTCGAGCTTTAGGTTGCAGTTATGATCACAAATACTACTCTCTTTGGAATGAAATCCTTTATCCCTAGTCAGATGAAGAGCATCAATCATAAATAATCCACTAATATATCAGAAAGAGTACTTAAAGATCTTAACTGGTCCAGATCGTATATATTCTCTTCTTCGAAAATCTGTTCTTCCACGCTGACAAAACCACTCCCTCACCACCTTCCCAACCCGTCCCTAAAAAAACGAATCTTTTCTCTCCTCCTACAGACCCATTGCAATTACTTCCATTTTTTCCAAGGCCATTTAAACGCTGATAAACTGTCAGCTCTATTGGTAATCTCTGGCATATGTCACCGAAAAATGAAACCAAAGCGTGCGTCATATTTCTAAGACATTTGACAGAGTTTGGCACCAAGCTCTCTTGTTAAAAATACTTCATTTCGGATCAATGACTCTCTTCTTCAATTGGTTAGAAATTACCTTTTGGAACGTTCAATTCACGTTGTCTTGGTTGGTTTTAAGTCTGATATCCACAAAATAAATGCTGGTGTGCCCTAAGGCTCCGTTCTGTCTCCGACACTCTTTTAATTTTCATTAATGATCTCTGGTATGTTACTTCTAATCCAATATATTCCTTTGCTGACGACAGTACTCTCTGCTTTTCACATTCGTTCCCGGACTCACGTCCATGCTTTTCGCCAGAAGAATGGAAACGGTAATGTATGTTAAGCTCATTAAATTTAACAGCATAACCAATTAGAAAACTATCAAGAGAATGGAATTTAATGCTTAAAGGATACAGTGCTGTCGTTAAAGCGAAATTTAAAAACCCAGCTATTGTCCATTGATGGCACTTGTATCGTCGAAACCGAAAAACTTTCCGTTCTCGCTATGTGTGCCAATGACAACCTACGTTGGAAAGACCACGTATTTGATGTTGCCAAAAATGCTGCTAAATGTCTAGGTTTCCTCATGCGATGTAAGAAATACTTCACCCCCTCTGATCTGGCCGCCCGAAATTGGAGTGCAATGCTCACATCTGGTCGGGTGTGCCCAAAACATCTCTGCACCTGCTAGATAGGATTCAAAACCGTGCGATAAAACTCATAGGTGATACTAATATCGCTCAGGCAATGGACACCTTCAAACACCGACATAATGTCTTGTGTCTCACTCTATCTTATCGCTATTTTCACCAGTAGTGCTCCACAGAAATTGCCAGAAATGCTCATGAGTGTAGCCTCAAGCCCATTTTCGGACGTACTCTAAAATACCGTGATTCCTTCCTTCATTATAACCTTCAAACATTTAAAACCACAGTTCATCGGTACTTCTCTTTCTTTTCTCCCTGATTTTCCTTCGCCCGTGCTGTGTGCAAGGAGTTTAAGGGTACTTAAATCCCTTGAGCACGCGCAAATTATAAAAAGAAAGTTGCCGGGTGCAAGAAACATATATGAGAACTTGAATAAGAACGGCGCATACCTACGTAGGGAAATAAGCTCTTCAAAGTCTACTAACAGATACTTACATCTTCTTCTCTTCATTCGTTTCCAAAAAAAAAAAACGTTCGGCTATTTTATCAAACAGGCCATTTGTTTGATCTCGCTCATTAGAAAATTATTGCTACGCTCAAAGATACCTTCGCAAGCTTCTATCTTCTAAATGGCATGTCCTTTACTTTGATCAAATTACAGAGGACAGGGAGGTTCAAAATTGTCCTCGTCAATATCACATTCTCGTGTGTATGTACTTCAAATTGCATTGGAAGATGGAATTTACATTCAAATATAAATTCCAAAAGATTTTGGAAGCAACTATCAGATTAGACTAGGCGAGGACCATAATTGTGAGTTTGATCTGCTTCTGGGACAGAACCATATATACCTACAGAATGTCAACTTGCTTCTGCTTTATTATGGACCCAGTGTTTGTAACTCAAATCAATCCGATTCACTGACTCAACTAAGGATTTGTCGCAGAGCAGTAAAGAAGGAATCAAAACTGTCGTGGCAGAAATCCAAACAGGATATGTATTGCAGGTGACGGGATTTAAGTTAGTAATGGTACTGAGATTCATAAGAAAACAAGACTACTATGTCACTATGTCTGTCCGTAGTCCAATTTGTCGCTGTATTTTATATATGGGATGGAAGGATTTCTTCGAAAGTATATGTATGTTCACCTTACTTGATGTTATTGAAGCACACATGGATTTATTTTCTTTTATTTTTGGACTCGGAGAAAAATACGAGTAGTTTTCCAGGATTCTTGTTTGTCAATTAAATCTCATTATTCTGCACTCTGTTGTTTTAACTTTAACTGGTAATTGGATTCGTAAATCTAATTACGAAATGCTCCTTCTGATTATGAATATATTTGTATCTCAAATCTAAGAATTGAAAACCAAGTTGTTTGTTATTTCATTAAATTTTAAGAACAATGGATGCACTCGAACAAACTTCTATACTCTTGATTACAGCTCCTGCTCTGCCATTAAATACGTTCCTCATCATTTCGAAAATAGATGAATGAATATTGGATCCTCTGCCAATTTCCCATTATTCCATTATTCACTTCATCTTTTCAAACTCATTTTTATGGGGTGGACAAGTTCCTGAAGGGACTCACCACAAATTTTCGTTTTATCCAGTCTGCTGGATGCATCTGTGAATATCTGCAGTTTCCCACAAAGTCAAGGATTAAAGGACTGTCTCAGTGATAAATTAAACAAAACTATTCAACCAATCTATTTGAAAAAGAAACTCAAAATAAAGAATCTTTTTTTTTTTTTTTTTTATTTATTTTCAGGATCTTTGTCAATAGATCGCTGCATTTGGAAAACATTAAGTTTTATGGCTTTGATATGGACTATACCTTGGCGGGTAAGTACTCCATATAAAACAAATTCCGGAAACTTTAAATATACAAACAGACACACATTACAGGAGATGGTATTTGAGGAGAGAAAAGTTTTTAATTATCCTTTGGCAGTATCCGATGCGGATTCAAATAAAACTTTGCAGATTTTCCACTGGAAAAGTTGAAAACTAATTAAAAATGCAATTAGTTTACGCGCTAACCGAGTGCCTTAAGAGCTGTCGGATACATTTCGAACCCTTTGGTCGATTGATTACCGAAGATTGAATAAGGATTTGCATTTCTTCTGTTGTTATCCCTTTTTGGGATCAGGTTTTATTTAAAAGAAGGAAAATGCAAATATATTTCTGTCAGAGTTAACTCTTCTGCTGACCAAGACAAGGTTTCCAATAGCATTCGTTTTGGCCAGACATTCTATGATTAAATGGCAATTGATAGCCATTGCAGAGTAGGGTAGGCGGCTGACTGGGTAACCACAAAAATTACAAGGATCTCGGTTTTCAAAAAAGCTACTTTTGCCTTACTTACGAGATGTAGGTCAGTAGAGTGATAAGGGACTTATCTGTATGGTAAACAAAACTTGGATAGCAACAGGGGAAACTCTTCCCATTTTATCTATAATGCGTTTACATAGGGTAGACATACAATTTGATTCTAAAAAAGATGAACTCCCAGTCAGCAGAAACCTTTTTCATCTGTCAGATATTTAAGGTCGATAGGTCAACGGGTGCCTTCTGATCAAAAGCCACTCTTCAGTTAGACCACCAGAAGGGCCAATGTATCCAGACGATGATGGGATAACATCTGGAAACCCATTAAAACAAGCCGCTCCATTGAAAACACTCAGACAGTGATATGAATCGCAGAGTTTCTTGGCGCCATATGAGTATTTCGTATGTTATCCGGTACTGAAGGGTCCTCATTCTTCAATTAAGAGTGACATATTCAACCTATTCTCTAACTTTGCAGCTTGTGTAGAAATTGTGGTGCAACTTGAAGTGTTCAACGAAGATGCCCATGACGCTGTGCCTGTACACATATTTTGGCCAAATGCCTCTGGCAATTGCACCCTTGTTCAATTGTTTAAACTATAGCCTCGTCCGAACTTAATCTAACTCCATGAGTCCTATACCCAGCATAAGAACAGCGCATTGACAATCAATGTCTCTTTATGAAGACTTTTACAATTACAAAATCTCCTGTCAAAAAGCAGTCTTAGAATCATGTGATTACTTTTTTTTTGTGAAAAATTGGCTGAGCTATAAAGGAATGACAAGGTCACAAACTATCGTACCCGGCCAAACGTAGCCTAACAGCCCCCGCTTTGGTGGGCGAAGTGCTAGATAGAAAATATTGGCTCAATTCCCCCAATTTCTGGGGACATGACGATGGTGATTGATTTCTTGGTGATAAAAAAACAACGTCCGTCTTTGAAAAATCAAATTCTAGCCCTTTGAGCCTTAAAACTAAAAGAAATTTGCCCGATACCAGAAAGAACCTTTCGCCAGTGTAGGCAATCAGTTTAAAGCTATTGTCCTTAAATTTTACCTATACGAGTATATCTTCCACCGCATGGAGATAGATAAGCAGTTCGCTGTACAACTTGTTTCTGCATTCTTAGTTACAGATATTAGTGCCCAGCTGAGATCTTCGCGGGCTACATAGAATTCCATTGTTGAATGTTCCTTCGAATTCGATGGAAAGTCGCCTTTCTACAGGCGAAGAAAATCATACAGTACTGTCGCCATCGAAGGTATATGTTGGATTATAAGTAGTAGACAAGAGGACACAGAAGGGAGCCCTGTGGCACACCAACATTTATTTTGTGAATATCAGGCTTGAAACCATCCAAGACAACTTGAATTGAACGTTTCGAATTGAATTGAATTGAATGTTCTAATCTATTGAAGGAGAAATCGTAGATTCAGGCATTTTCGACAAAAAAGCCTGATGCCAAACTCTGTCAAATGCGTTAGTGGTTTATGTTTTGGTTCCACTTTTCGATGAGACATTAAATCACATTGTGGACATTAAATCACCAGTGGACCTGATGCTACGTAAACTGTACTGCCGGTCATTAAGAAGTTTTCGCGTTTCGAGATATTTCATGAGCTGACGGTTTATAAACGTTTGCATAACCTTGGAAAGAAGGGATGTAAGTGCAGTGGGTCCGTATGAAGAGAGAGAAGAAGATTCAAATGCTATTTTCAATCGGAAAGAGACCTAATGAGTAGAATTAGGAAGGAAGAACACTTCCTTAGAAGAAGGGGAAATATACCAACTGTATCATCGGATTTCTGTATATTGAGATCTTTGAGAACTCTTGCTACAACACGAGTGCGAAAGTGGATTCGTCGCATTGAAGATTCGACGCACTGAAGTATAGCCGGAGACAAAACACAATCTGGAAGTATTAAGCTGACCGCAAAACGTGCACCAAGCAGATTGTCCTTGTCCAAGGAACTATCAGCTGTTATGTCATTGAGATAGAGGGTTTTCCAATAAGGACTTCACAACTTTGAATTTAATTTGTGAACGCACTCTTTTACTAATCATCAAACTGTCACTGTCAATTTATTCAGTAAACTCAACATTTTCATAATGGTAAAGTACACTAACGAGCAACGTCTGCAAATTTTAAAAATTTTCTACAGATATTCGGAGTCGGTGACTGCAACTTTAAGAGCGTTAACTCCAATTTTCGGTCGTAATTCTCGCCCTAGTAGACAGGCAATAATAAGTTTAGTGCAAAAATTTGAGTCTACATATTCGTTGTGTGATGTTGCCGTGTCAGTGAGACAACGGGTTGGTCGAAGTGTCAAAAATATCGCTGGCATTCAGACGTCCATAGCAAACGATCCAAATCAGTCAATTCCACGCCGTTCTTAAGAATTGGGCATCGCTCATACCACATTATGGCGTATTTTGCGTAAGGATCTTGGTTTACACCCATACAAGATCAAGCTGACTCAAGAATTGAAGGCGATGGATCATTTGAAGCGACGTACGTTCTCCGATTTGGTTCTGGAGAAGATGCGCCAAGATGATGAATTTCATCGCAAAATCATCTTCAGTGACGAAGCTCATTTTTGGCTCAATGGGTTCGCCAATAAGCAAAATATGCGTTATTGGTCGGTGAAAACCCACATGTGCTTCATGAATCACCACTTCCTCCACAAAAAATAACTGTTTGGTGCGGTTTGCATGCCGGCGGCGTTATTGGGCCATATTTTTTCGTCGACGATAACGATAGTCACGTAACTGTGATTGGCCAGCGTTATCGCGACATGATCACCGATTATTTTTAGCCCGAATTGGAAGATATGGACTTGGACGATATGTGTTTTCAACAGGATGGACCCACAAGCCACACAGCATACGCTACAATTTATTAAAGAGTAAATATGGTGAGCGTGTTATCTCAAGTCATGGGCCAGTCGATTGTCCGCCTCGTTCGTGCGATTTAACGCCGATTGACTATTTTCTGTGGGGCTACATTAAGTCATTGGTTTATGCCAACACACCGACGACGTTGGAAAAGCTCAGAGCCAACATTGAACGCGAAATAGCGGCCGTTTCGGCCGAAATTTGTGGCGGAGTCGTTGAAAATTGGGTCCAACGAATCGACCACTGCAAACGTGCCCGCGGTGGCCATATGAACGAAGTCGAGTTCCATTCATAAATGTTTTTATTGTACTTCAAGCCAATAATAAAGATTTTGAAGTATCTCAAATGGTTTACTTTTTATTTAAAAAAAAAAGTTGTCAAGTCGTTATTAGAAAACCCTATATTTTTGACAAAAATTTTTACTGTCATTGTAGTATTTTTTGCCTTAGTTTTTGGTCGTATAAAAATTCCACACACTTAAGAAAGACGTTGCAGTCATTCTTGGCTCGTTGGAACTTTTTTCGGTTTTCCTCAGTATGTTCGGTGTTGTAGGACAGAAAAAGCATTTCTAACCCTAATAAACGGTTTACAGTTCAAGTCGTACTACGTCTCTTCTTCATCCGACTAGGGACAAAGGATTTCATGCCAAAAAGAATAGTACCTGTGGTCATATCGAGGAAACATAAATGCTAGTTAAAATTTCTAAAGAAGGTTTTAAATGCGCTCTATTTGGCTTTCTTATATTGCTCCACGGCATCTTTTCTCCAACTGTGTAATCAGTATACGAGAAATTAGCTGATATGACACAGTAATCCGACGTGCCTAGAGAAGATAGCACATCGACCTTGTGCTTATCAGGGCAAAAAGTTAAAAATAATTCTAGAGTGTTGGCGGTATGACTCAGCGTCAGTTATTCGTATGGGTTCATTAACAATTTGTTTTTGGAGGCGAAGATCTCAACACAACGTTCTTCGGGTATTGTCTGTCCAGAATGTCGAAGCCACCTAGAATTGCGTATATTGATAAAATTCTTTAAATAGAGTCAGACAGCGCATCAAACTCGTGAAAGGTCGGATTACTGACCAGTTTGAGCCTCCTGTAAATAAATCAACAGTGAAAAATTTACTTACGAAGATGGAATTTTAAACAAATGAAGTTGAATTCCGGATTGGAACATGGACCAGATTGTGGTGGAGTTTGGTAAGCTACATCACTACGCACGTAAATGGCATGGAGACCACGGTGAGTTAAGAACAATGGCACTAGTTCGTAGCCAGGTAGCATCAGACCGTAGTGATTTGAGAGGTGTGGGCGAGAATCTAGCTGTATTTCACTAAAGGCCAAAACAACTGGTCTGTGTTTACAGACGTGAAAGTACGCAGAAAGGTGATTACTTTTAAGCCGCGAATATTTGCTATTTATAGGCGAATTTCTTGAGTCATTACCAAAAACAAACACAAACACCGACGATGCCCTAACAACAATAGGAAACAGTGCATCAACAAAATTCATTATCTCTCTCTCCAACCGAAGATCGTTGGCCAGACAGATGTCACTAGTGTTTTTCGTGAACTCCTGCTTAGGTAGGCTTAATTTCACGGGATGCCCATACATCCATGGAAGCAAGGATACGCCTTGCCATTGCTCGCCATCAATTCTTTGGTACCAAAGCGGAACTCTTGTTGGAGACAAAAAGTTCCACCCTTGATAAGGGTCAAGGCCGACCCAAAGCCTCTTACTACTCTTAGGGTTACAGTACCCAGTATCTTGCAACTCTACATTAGCTCAAGACTCTTCCCGCGACTTTGAGTTTAAACCACAGCCACCATGATGCTCCCGCAAGGGTTCCTATCTCAACAGGTTAGGCCCGGACCGAAATCCGTAGCAGTACGGTAGTACAAATCCGTAGTACCGAAAACCTTTACGATACGACCAGTACATTTGCTCTGCCCCCGATTTTTATAAGACAACTTCATTGATGGGCGAAGCCTTGATAATTGGGCGGGGGTCTTACTGGCCGGACAGTCGCTTTTGAACTAGAATGAATAAGCGTTTATATAGGAAATATTTTGAAAATGTTTTGGCAATGCTTTAAGCGGTTGGTCTAATTTTTGATAACACGGTCCAATATGTTCGGCATTATTCCGGCAGTAGCGTGTCGAATTTTGGCCTCGTGCTCGGCCAAAGTAAAAATAATCGAGTGTCAAATCGCATGATTGCGGCGGCCAATTGATGAAAGCTCTCTGTAAGATGACCCAGTTGCCGGATTTCTCCTTCACAACTTCCAGCCTTGCGCCCAATTAGCGAACTCGCGGCGTTGTCTATGGACATCTGGCTTCAATTCGTGCATCAGCACAATCCTGTACGCATGTAGGCCCAAATCCAACTTTAAAATAAGCCGGATTGACTCTCTGGCTATGCCCAATTCAGCTAATCGGCACCGATTCGACATTTCTGAGTCTTCTTAGGTTATGTTTTCTTCATTTGGCACCAATCTCATCAGTTGGTGGGTTAAGATCAAAAGGAATGTGCTCACGACGAAATTCACGTTCCATATTTACAACTGAGGCGGAATTTCTAAAAAAAAAAAATTTTAATTATTTCCGCACGTTCGGCAAGCGTTAACCTATGTATGATGAAATGGCAAATCTTACTTATTATTATGGCAGCTAGATGTCATTAGTAACGTTGACAGCTGCTGAAATATAACACCCACTAATTTAAAAAGCTATGTTCTAAACAATTTTGTATTTGATTGCATAAACCTTTAAATGATTTTATTATTAAAAATAATAAATAAGAAATAGATACTATTACTCGTAGATGTAATATTTTCCTAACAGATACCACTGTTCTAAAATAAAGATTCAGTTAGGCAACCTTCAGGCTAGTGATGATCCCATATGCATGGCGGCAACTTAGATAAACGCCAAGCACCACCAAACGTTTCTGCAAGAATTTCGTTCACGTCACTGCAATTGATATAGGCAGCTTTACTGACCCTTTTCACTGACCTGTCATCGTGCGGAAAGCTCTCCCTGTTTATAAATTTTGAGTGATTGATCTGACATCTGACAGTTTGTACATGGTTTAGGCATAGTACGAGTAAGTATAGACATAAATGTGGTGACGAGTTTTCCCATTACCGTTGTTCTTCACACCCCAGCAAAATGACAATGCTGAACAGCAAATATACCATATAGAACTCTAATTGAAGTAGTTCGTTACATGGTTATGGTTTCTAATTTGCCAAAAAGTTTGTACGCGGAAGCAGCCAACACGTTGGTGTTCATCAGAAACCGATGTCCTTCGGAAGTTTTAGCAAATCGAACTCCATTCGAAATGTGGACTGAGAGAAAAACGGAAAAACGGAAGTTTGGCTTCCTGACAGAGTTTATGAGGAAAGCCGTTGCATTGGAGGAAGGTCTAGGGAGAAATAAAATGTATCCGAAGGCTAAGGATTATATTTTTGCCGGATATTCCCAGATCAGGCAAATAGTGAAGCGAAGAGATGTTAAATTCTTGGAAAAAATCGTTGCGGATAATTACACATCCAAAGTTAGCACTTAAGGGAGAACACGAACTGGAGATCAACAATAATAACGAACAAATTAATAAACTAAAACAAGATAAAGAGTGTAAAGCCAGTAACGAGCAGGGAATCAATATTTAGGGGATACAAAAAATTCGAAGAATCGATGAATGATGAGGAGGCACAAGATAGCAGCAGTTACGTTGAGGAAGAAGCAGTACTAATAGGTGCTATAACCAATTACCACGACTGTGAGAAAATAAAATTCCGATCGGCATTTCCACGAACATGGAAGCGAAATGAACTGTCAAACGAAGAGATAAATTTGTCATATACGAATAGCATATAGGAAATGACGGTAGAGCCAAGTGGGTGGATTCAATGAATATTAAATTATCAGCTCTTAATAGGATTCGTACTTGGGAACTAGTTTGCCGCCCAAAAATGTATCGGACGATACATGGGAATTCTTCCCATGGCGAGCGGTTGTGAGCAGACAGTAGGCGTCGATTTCGGTGAAATATTTACCCCTGTTGGATGCTGTGAAACCATCCGAATGTTACTTGCATGATGTGCTAAAAACAACATGTACCTGCACCAGATGAATATCATAACCATCTGCACGTGAGCTGCGCATCGAAATTTATGTGGAGTAGTCAAAGTATTCTGTGGAGGTCGCTTGGGCAGATAAGGTATGCAAACTTTGTAAAATAACCTTTATGTGGGCTCAAAGAATCAGGACGAGAGCATATTTAAAGCAGTTGAGCTTCAAGTTGGATGTTTGTGTGTTTCTTTATACGTTATACGAAAAATTATCGAAAAATACACATACACCACGAAGATTTGCTGTTCGCATCAGAAGATTTACAGTTCTGAATAAAACGGGGACTTTACTAGTAAAACAATTTGATATGCAATTGTACTTTAACAAAGTTGTCACATCGAGAAGTAAATTGAATAATATGCGACACCTACCACAAAGGAGATGTGCCCAAAGACGTTTGAAGAACTAGCAGAAATGAGGAAGTGTCCATATCGAGAGTTAGAAGGAAGCCTAGTATGGTATATGTTACCATAGCTAACCCAACAAGGCACCATATTTCTTCTGCTGAAAGTAACCTAAGCTAATTTTGTAGTAATCCCGGAATAACTCATTGGTTGGGTGCTGTAGAAATGGGGTAGATTCTGAAAGGTGTCAATTTGGCGATGTCCAGTGTTGTAACTGTTCCTACGCATTAATTGTGCTTCTTTCAACTCAAAGTGGTAACCATCGGGTACTGGTCGAAGTGTATCCGAACTCGATTTGCCAAACTTGTGTAATAAAGCGGATATTACCGCAATCCAATAAATGCGATGGCTAAATTTTCCAATATTCGCCTTATATTTGTGCATGCTCACACAGAGGAGAAAGGTGACAACTAGTGAAAACTAGTTTTCACGAGCTCTTGGACAAGATCTACGAGCTGTGCCCTAACAATTACACTAAAATTGTCCTCGGCGATTTTTATGCAAAGCTAGGGTGAGAGGACATCTTTGGTAGCACTGTCGGAAGGTTTAGCCTATACGGCACCACCTCCAAATACACTAACGCGATTCTCAAATCTCGATATTCAGAAGGAGACTTGGAGATTTTCTGATCAATTAACCGCCAGCCAGAATGAGCACATTGCGATCACACTCTAGACTCCTCCGGAATTATGGATGTCCGAACGTTCAGAGGGATCATTACCAAGGTACTTTTGCGGATATTCCGAAAATCGCAAAGGCAAGCTAATATTGTGAGAAAGTTTGACGTCGGACGGTTACAGTCGCCAAAACATTTTCCGATTGAGTCTCCCTCAATCACCTAAGATCAAGTATCAAAGACCAGAGGTATCACAACATCACTCGGCCACCATAACGAAACTCCTGCTTTGACGAAGAGTGCCGGTAAGCACATGCAGCTAAGCCAGATGTATACAAAGCGGCGTTGCATAGGACTAGAACTGTTCAAGAGCTCTACGAGCAGAAGAGGAGAGACGAACACCCGATTCTCATTAAGAAAAAGAAGAAACATGAGAAGTGCGCGATCGAGGGAATTGAGAGATGCTACTTCAGGAGAGAGATTCGGAAGTTTAACCAAAAGGAAAAAAAAAACATGCCATGTACACAAAACCCGAACCAAAGCCTGTAGAGACAAACAACGGAATAAGTAGCACAACCGCAGTAGATGCTAAGGATTTGGAACTGAGAGTCACAGTTGATGCTGTTGTTGGAAAGAGCATTCCTGTAGATTATATAACAGCAGCTATGACCCAAACACCCTTCTCAGGCAGATGTAGGCCAGAAATTTCGTCCACCCAAACCGGATGAAGTGATGGTAACCATATCTAAACTTAACTCCAATAATACTGCTGGAGCAGACAGATTGGCTGCCGAGCTCTTCAAAGTTTACATTAATTCATTTGTAAAATATGTTCGGACGAAAGTACGCCCGATGAATTATTTGTCCGATCCTCAAGAAAGGGGACACTCTAAACTACGCCAAATACATAATACATGGGCTGAAAAGTCCGTTTCCAAGAGAGGGCACCACTTGAATAAAATCCATACTATTATATTCAGTTAGTACCAACCTTCAAAAGATACGTGTATAAATTTGACAGCTGTCGGACGATTAGTTCTCGAGATATACCGTTGTGAGTGAAGCGACTTTTGTTATTGTGAAAAAAAAAAAATAGATTCAAAACAATTTCGTGTGTTGATTTATCATTGCTTTTTGATGGGAAAAAATGCAGCCGAAGCAAAGAAAAGGCTTGATAAATGTTACCCGGACTCTGCACCAGCCGAACAAACCATTCGGAAGTGGATTGAAAAATTTAAAAGTGGTCATCCAAGCACCGAAGATGATGCACGCAGTGGACGTCCGAAAGAGACTGTTTTAGATGAAAACATCAAAAAAGTCCACAAAATGATTACGAATGACCATAAAGTGGCTCTGAAGCTCTGATACAAAACTGGTATCGAAAAATAGAAAAATCGTTTCAATCAGTGTATCGCCCTCGAAGGCAATTATATTGATAAATAAAGTTGAATTTTGCAAAAATTTTGTGTTTTACTATAAATCTTGAAAGAAAAAAAGTCCGTCCCTTTACTCGCATACAACAATAATATTGACATAATCGAAAGAAAGCAGCATGATATCAGTGGCGCTTTCGCGAGAATTAAAGTTCCATGAAGGAAAGACCAAGTCAAGAAAAAACGACAACCAACTGAAACGTCTCAGACAGAACTTTAAAGTAGCTAATGACTTTGTCTACCTAGGCCCCACTATCAATTCAGACAACAACGCCAGCGCTGAGATCAAACGAAGAATAACTCTTACCAATCTCTGCTTCTTTGGGCTTAGAAGGCAATTGACAAGCAAAGCCCTCTTTCGAACAACGAAAGTGACCGTATATGAGGCCTTAATAATACCAGTCCGGTGAGTGGAGGAAAGTGGAAATATATACCCCCTTCAGTGATACGAAATAATTTGTTCACGCGAGAAAGATGCTGGAGAAGCTGAGTACTACAGATCTTACTGACGGTCCATCAACCATTTTCTGCGACAACCAAAGTGTTATAAGATTTGCTGTGGACTCGGTTCATCACGAAATATAGAAACACGTGGACATTGGATATCATTATACTCATGACATGCAGAAGGAACGAAGAATTGAAATTGATTATGTGCCTTCTAATAAAATGGGTGCGGACTTAAGGTTTATTTCAAATTAAACCTGATAATTGCATGAAAATTTTGTGCAAAAACAAAGCTCTAAATCATTGCACGATAGCGGCCGCCATTGACGGTAACGTTGTTCTTACGGTCATCTTCGAAAAAAACGTGTCAATGATTCCGCCTGACCATAAACCGCACCAAACAGTGCATTTTCCGAGTGTATTGACAGCGCTGGTATTGCCTGAGGTTGCTTATTAAAACTGCAATTTTGTTTATTAACCCATTCAACCAAAAATGAGAATCGCCGCTAAAGATAATTTTTCGATAAATAAGCGGATCTTCCTCTTCATTTTCTAAGGCCCACTCAACGAAAATTCAACGCTGTGGCAGTTCGGCTGTATTTTGTAAGGTTTAAACCAAGATCCTTTCGTAAAATCTTCCACGTAGTTGAGTTGAACAATCCCAATGGCTACGAACGGCGACGAATGGACAAATCACGGTTTTCAGTAACACGGATTAATTTTTTTTTTTTTTTTTTATTAATGCTTATTGCAAGCTTATTCTTAGAGCTAACAATTTTTCACTTAAAACTAAAGATAAAAAATTAAAGGGTGGGAGCGGTTAAAAAAAGTTAGGACGTAAATCATAGGTGGAAATAAGAGTGTTTTTAAGAGAGAGTTTGGTGAGATGGTAGTCAAAGAGAGGCAGAATATCGTTAACTTCACGAAGCATTCTAGACATTGGCTTCAAGTGTCCGTAATTCGTTCGGTGAAAATTGAGCCGGAAAAGTGGCACCGACCTAAGATTGCGTGGGTTGGTATTAAAAGAAATAAGTCGAAGTAAAGAAGGACAATCGATATTACCAACTAAAATTTGATGAATAAAGAGAATGTCGGCAACATTTCGATGTATAGAAAGGGGTTGTAAATTTATAAGTTTCAGCTGGTCAGTATAAGGTGGTAAGTTTTGGCTATCATCCCAGGGAAGACCACGTAAAGCGAATCGTAAAAACCTGCGTTGAACAGCTTCTATCCGGAGGATGTGTGTTCTGTAGTAGGGTGATTAAACTTGTCTTACATATTCAAGAAGAGGCCTAACAAAGGTTATGTAAAGAGATTTGGTAACATAAGGATTGGAAAACTCCTTAGACCAGCGCTTGATGAAGCCAAGGGCAGAGTTGGCTTTCTTTATGATGTTATCAATGTGAGAGCGGAAATTGAGTTCCTTATCACAGATAACACCTAAATCACGTAACTCATTCACTAAGGGAACAGGCAGATTAAAGATTAGATGGCAGCGAGGTGAAAAAAGGAGCCGCTTACGGGAATACGTTTAGCCTGACACTTATTGACGTTAAGCTCAAGAAAATTCTTCTGACACCAAGTACAAAATCTATCAAGATCTTCCTGCAGTGGTAGGCTGTCTGAGGAAGAGGATATATATCTAAAGATTTTTATATCGTCTGCGTTAACAGATATGTATGAATTTTTAATGATGCAATCAACATCATTAATGGCCAGAATAAATAGTAGGGGGCCAAGGTGGCTGCCTTGAGGGACACCAGTGGAGGCTTTAATTGGGTCGGAAATCATGAACCTAAATAAAACATAGTACTGTCTTTGATTTAAATATGATTGAACCCATGTTATAAAGTTTATTTGGAAGCCAAGAGCTTTTAATTTTAGAAGGATTATATTATGTGAAATCCTATCAAAGACTTTGCTGAAATCGGTGGCAATCACATCAACTTCATTTCCAGATTCCAGTGCACATAAAGTGCTTGATACGAATTCCGTTAAGTTGGGAAACAATAGGCTTACAATGGAAAAGCATTATGTCATAAATAATACTCTCGAAAAGCTTAGGTATGCAGGACAGCTTAGCAATTAGTCGATAGTTGGAAATATCATCTTTAAGGCCTTTTTTATGTATGGGAATAATAAGGGAAATAATCCCTGGGTGATAGAAAGCTGAAAGAAAGCTGTAAGAGGTTGGGCTAGGTGCATTTCACATTTCTTTAAAAATATAGGGGGAAGATCATCAGGGCCGGCAGAATAATCATCTTTGAGATTTATTATTTTATCTTTGACTTGCTCTAAATTTATAGACACAGATTCCAAAGTTGTTTGTGGGCAGCTATTTAAGTAGGAAAAGTAAGAGTGGTCTGGCTCTTTGGAATGGGTAGCGAACGTTTGGCTAAAAAAAATTGCAAAGAGATTTGCTATAATTTGGAGATCGCCCGAGGACTTATCTAGCAAATTCAGAGATGATAGATAGTTATCTGATTTAATTTTAGTTTTGATGAACTGAAAGAATCGCTTGGGGTCGGAAATGAGTGTATGGTCCATTTGGTTTAAATAGTTGTCATATAGAGTTTGACAAAGTACAGAGAAATTTATTTGGGCAGACTGGTAGTAATAGAAATCAATGTCGGATCGCGATATTAAGTAAGTACGCCAGAGCTTATTTCTCTTATTACGAAGAGATCGCAGCTCTTTATAATACCAGGGTGGTGATAATGAGGTACTCTTTTTGGGTAAAAAAGGTACAGATTGGGAGAGACATTTGAAAATTTCGGTATAAAAGGATGCGAGAGCATCGTTAACCGTGAGGTTGGGATTACCAAAAAGAAAGTCAAAATTGGCCATACTGAGGAGGTTATTCAGTTTGGCGTAGTTAGCCCTTTGAAAATTAAAACTGTAAGAATACTCATAAGAAACGCGATTAAGACCATTGTCATACGCCAACGTAAGTGAAAGTTGAGGGTGGTAACTATCCAAATTAGAAAGAAGATGTCTGCTTTCTAAAACGATGCAGTTATTTGTATCAGTGGCAAAGACTAGGTCGAGTTGTCTGCCAATGTTATTGGTGATAACGCTTAATTGATACAGACCAGAGTCAGTAAGGCAGTCGATGAAAAGATTTTCTTTATCAGAGGTCAGTCTGAGCCCATACAAGCTTAGGTAGATTGAAATCACCTGAAAAAATAACTACGTCGTTGGGATCAGCAGCATTAAAAATGCTGTCGATTGCATCAACAGCTAGATGGTAACCTTGAATTGGTTAAGAGGTTCGAATATAGCAGCAGCAAATATATAGGTTGCATTTGCGAATAGGAATTCTAGCGCAAACAAATTCAAAGAATGCAGTGGACGATTTTTTTAAGGGTTTAGACTCGAGACCAGAGTGTATAGCTAGAAGTACCCCACGGCCATATAAATTTTCCTCTTTATCTAGACCGTCGTCACGGTGTAAATCAAAGTCTTGGGAAAATAAATTCATTATTCTTAATATTAGGGGTGAGATTGGTTTCTGTGAGTGCAAAAATTCCGTAGGGCAGAATGCGAAGATATCTTAGTTCGTAATCCTCTCGCATTTTGATAATACAGGGACAGATATTTGGGAGGCTTCGGCAAAGAATTGAGTGGTGGGTTAGGAGCGATGGTAGTTTTTGAAACTAGATCGTGTTCGTTGGAGGTGTAGTATGCGTTTGGAACTTACGTGAGACGCAAAAGAAGAGACATCATTAGCCACGTCATCAGGAGTCATATCTAATTGCTCATGAAAACGTATAAAAAGTTGCCGCAGATCATTGTGATTAGTGGGAAGGATTTCTTGCAGAATGGAAACCATTGCATTGGTTTTCGTTATACCATCTATACAGACAGATTCTGGCTTATCATGTAGGTATGCGAGATATAAACGAATATTATCGTATAGTCTGCGCTCTCGTAGTCTAGAGACAACATACTGGCCATCTTCCCTTGAATCGATAAGGTGCTTGGTTAGCTTTGCCTTTGGTGGAAAGAAAGAAGGTGGTGTGGTATTAGGGTGGGACTCTAGCTTAGAAGACGGGGAGGGATTTAGAATATGGGAACGAATAAAGTTAGGGTATGTCGTTTTTGTTTGAGTGGGATGAGGAGATGTTGTTGGGTTTTTATAAATGACTAAGAGGTGGATCAAGATTAAAAGATACACGTTTGGGAATTGGGTTGGACGGTGTGGGAGAATGTTTTGTGTATACGCGATTAGCAGTATGAAGTGAAGAAGGCGTGAAGAAAGGGAATGTCTCAACTTTAAAACTCCAGTTTGGATCAGGAGCTTGTTTGTTAGACTTTGGATTTTTTTTGTGAGAGTTGAGCTTCGGTAAAGGGTTAGACTGCTGTTTTCTAGGTTTAGTGGGATTTGAATTACTGGACTTAAAGGTAGTATCCTTACGATGTTTGTTTTTTCCTCTATTTGGTTTTAATCTTTCCATGGTTATTCCACCCAGATTGATGACGTCGGAAGCAGGGTTGATGAACATCCATTCATATTTTAATGGGATGCTTATCTTGAGGGTGTTAGTGGAGATCTTACGGCAGTTGATAACATCAATTTTAAATTTAGATTTGAAGAGACTAGTTAGCCTGGTTCCATCAAGATGTGTACCTCTTATTAAAAAGGCAACCGATTCGGCTTTGTTGGAATTGTTCAACTTTTTGATTCTCTTGTTCCACTCCGAATTAGGTGCCTAATCGTGAGATTGTGGGTTCAGGAGTTGGTGTATTTGGATCAATTTCCGGAGCGGGTTGAGGTGGAGGAGACGATGACCCAGGAGTTATTGATGTTTCCATTATTACAGATTCAAGCATCTCAGTCAGAATCGAGGTGTTGTATGATGCAGTCGGTAGAGCCTGGGATTGCACCTGTATATCGTCGATTTTACTGGAAGCTATCCGGATGTGATCAGCAATTTCGTTTAAAAGCGTGCGTGATTCGGTAATCTCGTTGCTTAAATCACTCATTTGGCACATGATGTTTATGAGCAACTGATCATTATTTGGTGAAGAGGGAACGCTGCTTCGGGACGTACTTTGGAGATGAAAATCGAGGGAAAACCGTAGAGAACTTAAAGAGTCTGTTATTGTGGGGATGTACGATTTAATTATGGATTTAACACTATGGGATATACAATTTTTTAAATCTTCACTAATTTCGTGTTTATCATTTCGTTTAATTAAATCACTATTTTGAGTCAACTGCTAGATAAGTTTCTAAATTGACTCTTATTATAGCTTGCAGATTGTTCGAGGGAAATTGATAAGTCTTCAACTGTTTTTAAAATGTCATCATATTTGGTGAATTGATTTTGACTCGATTTGAATGCATTATTGTTCTCCGCCGCAAAATTCATGACCGAATCACTGAGACACTTAATAGCAAGCAAGATGTGGGACGGAGTGATGTCCTTGCACTCATCACAATAGAACAAAAAGTTTTTTTTTTAAATTCCCTTAAATACGCGATGGATCTCTTACTCAAGCCAATGCATAAGGCGTGAAACGACTTGCAACAAAGACCACTGCAGATCACCATAACAGCGTTTGGATCATTTATTAAAGAGCAATTTGCACTTCCACATAATTCAGACATGATGACGATGGGTAGGTAGGTCAGTTGAAAATTTACGTAAAAGGCGGTGAATGAGAATTGGGTTAACTTTAATATTATTAGGCACTTTTACTCAATAAACAACAAAGGCATTGACCGAGAAATAGCATGTGCAAATTATTGCAAGTTAGGCAGGAGCAAATTAAATGAAAATAAATAAGCGGAGCGAAATTTAAGTACGTCTGAACTTAATGAATGACAATCCACGAATACGCACTCAACGCATAGTGATACGTGGCTTGATATATACGGTGATTCATCGTGAGGTTTAATTTGCAATATGCTTTTTTTGACAGATCACGCGTGACTCCTATAAACTGCTTTGCCATTTTTGTTCAGTATCGTTTGGCAAGTCATCATCACTCACACCACAACAGCGTCTCCAAATTGTTCAACTATATTACGAAAATCAGCGTTCTGTGATAAATGTTTTTCGTGCGATTTGAGGAACTTACGGTGCGCATAATCGACCTACTGAAACCACTACTGCCAATACCATTCGCAAATTTGAGTCCCAGTTTACATTAGTGGATGATACTCGACCGGTTAGACCACATCCAGCAGCTGTAGCTGAAAGTGTACGCAAAGATCGTAATGAATCCATTCATCGTCGTTCTCAGCAGCTTGGCTTGGCGTATTTTACGTGAGGATCTTGGCCTAAAAGCGTACAAAATCCAACTTGTGCAAGAATTGAAGCCAGGCGACTTGAATTTGCGTCATATTTTTAGTGAATGGGCTCTGGAAAAACTCAATTATGTAAAATCCGGTGTTTTATCGTGAAATTTTGTTCAGTGATGAAACCCATTTCTAGCTCAATGAATACGTTAATAAACAAAATTGCCGTATTTGGGCTGATGAGGAATCCGAAGAGTACCAAGAGCTACCACTATAGTACATCCATTAAAAACAACGGTATGGTGTAGTTTATTGGTGCTATTGGACTATGTGCTTCCTGAAATTCAAGCACTTGGCCTCTTTGAGCTCTGGTTTCAACAAAACGGCGCTACGAGCCATACATCGTGTGAAACAATGGACTTGTTGAGAAATCATTTTGGTGAGCACATAATTTTACGTTTTGCTACGGTAAACTAGCCGTCTAGTTCGTGCGATATCACATCTTTGAACTATTTTCTCTTTGGACATGTAAAGTCTCAGGTCTTCAGGAATAAGCCAGCTACGATTGACGTTTTGGATACCAGTCGCTATGCTCGAACGAGTCGCCCAAAATTCTACCTTCCGAATGGACCACCTCAGACATAGTCGTGTCCAACATTTACAGGATATCATTTTCGAAAAATAAATGCCATGAATTATTCTTTTAGCCGATAATACAAATTTTTAGTAGACTTTGAAATTCACGATGAATCACCCTATACAAGAGCTTGAAATTAGTGCGAAATTTGGGCACTCTGACTTGAATTGCTTGCTCATTAGGTCAAACATAACGGCTGTAAAATGGTCGACTTTGACTTTGACACATGTCACGAATCACGCGTGAGCTGTCAAATATAGAACACTGAAAAACCAAGCAGCAAAAAAGTCACTCTTTACAAACGTATGCTTGAAAATTGCTTTACATTTTGTACGTACTCTTAGACAATTGTGTCATATATAGAGCCAAACATGTTATCATTTACCTCTCTCTTGAGTTACATAATAAAACCGTATTTTTGTTTGGTTTTTCTGTTATCAAATTTCAACACAATCTAACTCCACATAAAATTCTTTTTATATTTTCAGAATATAAATCTCCACAATATGAAACGCTTGGCTTTGATTTGGTTAAAGAACACCTTGTCAGCATGGGCTACCCAAAGGAGATTCTTCAATTTGAATATGATCCTTCATTCCCAGTTCGTGGCTTATGGTTTGACACGCTCTATGGTAATCTCCTGAAAATGGATGCCTACGGTAACATTCTTGTCTGTGTTCATGGATTTGTTTTCTTGAAGCAGTAAGTTTTTATCTAATTTGTACACATCTGTAGTTTGATCATGTTTGCCTTTCTTTCATTTCAGTTCCCAGGTGTACGAATTGTATCCAAATAAATTCTTGAAATTAGATGAATCCCGTGTTTATGTGCTGAATACACTCTTCAATTTGCCAGAGACTTATATGTTGGCATGTCTAATTGATTTCTTTACCAACAGCTCGGAATATATGAGGTAAGAACAATTATTAGACTAAACGCTAATCAATCTACCTTATACCTGTCAATTTTAAGTAGAGTGAATTGCTTCTGTCAAACTGTTACTGTTGAACTGTTAATTGACAATTCAATGACATGCACTGATAAGTTCACATCAAACAGAACTATTCATAAGAAAATAACCATAATTACGATTTAACACAGCGACACTTTTGGAATTGGTCTGTCGAATTTAATTGTGGGATTTAGCTAATAATTATTGCTCGCCCTTTTCCTATTGTTTATCTCTTTTCCTTTACGCATTGTTAATTCTGACATTGAGTAATTTGTTTTGAGTTTTGGTTGTAATATTTCAGCTGAATTCCATGTGGAATTGGTTGGTTGATGGCAGACGATGCTGTTGGGGAAAATGTAGATTAATGGGTATGTTCGTTAGTTATGCTCTGTAAAATATGTTAGCACAGGTTTCTCGTTTTCTTTTTTTCTTGTCCCGTTCATGTGAAATAAATACTTGAGGTTGTTTGTATTTGAATGGCCATTAAATGGTGACAAATTATTTTGTCTTAGCCTGAGGCTTACTTTTCGCCACTGTTATAAATGCTAGATTGACTATGTGATGTTGCAAAAATAGCAATCTACAAGGCAATATTTATAAATTGTCGCCAATTTAAATGTTGCTGAATAACTTTAAATTTAAATTTCAAAACTTGGGTAGTTTATCAATGTAATGTACCTGTGGCGCATGATTTCTTGGTAGGTTGGAGTATGAGAATTTCTTGTAGACTTAACGTTTACACCCGGCAGTAGAGAAGTAGAGAAAGAAAGCAGTGAGAAAGGCAATTTTAACAGGAATTCACATGGAAGAAAGTTCATTTTTTGACTCTGCTGATTTTACAGTATTAAATCTTTTAATTTGTCATCTGTAAAAGTGTACGAGTTTATATTGGATTGTGGAAATGGTAAAGGTGGATTTACTTACTTACTTGCATAGCCCTTCTTGTGTTTTTGGACGTGAAAAACTCCTGCTGGCTGGAGTTTGACTTCTGCAACGTATTTCATTCCCCTTCAAGTCATTCTCAAGTATCTGAATTCCGCCTCGACTATCCATTTCCATGTCTGTCTAGGTCGGCTAATTCGTCTACTTGATTGAAATAGTAGAATCGATTGCAAAACGTACTTTACAATAAAATTGTCTTTAACTTGTATGATGTCTGGATTGCGTGTCGTACTCAGAAACCCACGTCTCGTCTCCAATAATGATCCTTTTCATGAATGTGGGATCGGATTCAGCCTGGCAAATCATCTCTTTTCTGACGTCAACACGGTCTCTTTTTTGCATGAAGTTGAGTTCTTTTGGCAGCAACTTTGCTGCTACACGACGGAAACCAAAATGTCTTAGGCGGATCCAAAGGCAATGTTCAAGTCCTCCGATATCTCTCTGATGGTTAATCTGCGGTTATTGATCAACATTTCTTTTACTTCATCATTGTTTTCGTCGATTTTCGATGTCGATGGTCTGCCACTGCATTCATCATCTTCGATTGACTCAAGACCACTTTTGAACCGCTCATGCCACTGGTAAATGACCGTTTTCTTTAGAGAATCGTTCCCGAAACACTTTTCCAACATTTTCAACGTTCGCGCACCATTAAATCCGTCTTTTACGCAAACTTTAATACAAGTTCGTTGTTGCAAATTCAAATCCATATCTAAAATTGAAAAATCGCCAACACACACAGAGATAGATGTACTCTTGACTACGTAACTTTTGCAAAATTTAGAGGGAATGTCAACAATAGATGTACCAACTTAACAAAAAAAACAGAACTCAAATCGGAACAATGGGAGCGCCACACGGTGGTTATTCCGTTTTTTTTTTTATCTCAAGGTAGTATGTACTATAGTTGTTCGTTCGATATGTGGTTTAGATGGAAGATCTTTATGTTGTTGCGTAGACATCCAATAAGGAAGATTTGAAGCTTCCTTGCGACGGATTTCCAGATACTACACTCATAAAGTAGAACGTTTTCTCGTCTGATCGAAACCGTCTCAGATTAGTTTTTGTGCTGAAATCAATGCTTTTCCAGATTTTAGAAAGAATGTTTAGCGCAGCTTTTGCTTTGCGAATTCTGCTATTCACATCCAGTTCGGTATCACCATCTTCTGAAACCTTACTTCCTAAACATAGAAAACTGCTTACTTTCTTGGTTTTGCGTCCGGCAAGGTTTAATTGAGCGGAGCAGGTGTTAAACTGAGAAATTTTAGTGGCAGATTTGGCAGAATAACCAACTAGAAAAGCTTTAACAGGAGCTTAACGAATCCGTCAATGCTTCGTCTAAACTAAGACCAAGACACCAAATGATTCAAGCCAATATATCCTGCCAGGAAAAACTCATGCAGATCGACCGGTCGATGATCACTTAAGACTTATTTGCAGGAAGCCCGGAATCTTAAGAGATCGAACCAAAAAGAACGTTAGAAAGTAATATACAATAGTTCGGGCTGTGAAGAGTGCCTCCTATACGAATTGAAATACTCTGAAGCCAGTAGATTGGTCAAAGTCCTCAAAAGGAGCAAATCAGTTTGTGGAAGCACACAAAGTCCAAATTATAGAATCTCTGTACCATGCTCGAGACTCTCTTCACAGGCAACCTAATCAGAACCAGCTCCAAAAAGCTTCAGACCAATCAATCTGACTTTCTTTATGTTGAAAAGCATGAATATAACGTTTGAGGTTTATGTGCACAAAACTTTTTCACATGGCAATTTATTGCGGCATGTATAACTCCAGATGAATAAATTGTTTCATTTGCATCACTTATCGCAGTCGGCGTCGTTTCTACTTTTATGGTGCATATTTCTCGACACTCTGCTTAACGCACGCCCAGTTTTTCTCTAGGTGCACTAATGTATCTCCCTCCCCTTGATATTCATATCATGACTGCTTCTTTAAGCCATCTTTTGTTTTAAAGTAAGTAGTCTTTGCTACAACACGCATGGGAGTTTCGAAGACCTTGCTCGGAAACTCTCTTTTAACTCTGATCTTATGTGTGCAATGAAACCAGAACTCCTGTTGATGTGAAAGTTCGAAAAATTCCGTGGAGGGGGCGAAGTATCTGCAATTGCAGCACAACAATGCTATTTAAATTGTTGTTAAACCCTCTCACCACTTGCAAGGTAGTTCAAAAACACGAACAGTTTCTAAACGCAGCCGGAAGTCTGCGGGTTCCAGGCCACAAAAATTGCGTGAAATATGTTATATCATTGATGTACTTGCTAACCAGGGGTCGCCCGTGATTAGGCTCTCCATTGACACTTAAATTCGTTGAGAGCATATCTGCAGAGGTAATAACCTCCAGTGTTCCGCCAGACCAAACCAATGCTTCCTGACGCCTCTAAACTGTAAGATTTCACAGCCCTTCGGTTGAAAAGACTGCGAAATGCTTATAGGTGTTGTAACTAAGCTTTACGCTTTTACTAAGCACCACATGCAAGGGAGAAGTGTCACAACATCCTTCTTTTCATTCACACATACACATCATATACGAATACTCCGCACAAAGTATACTTTTGTTTTGTTGCGCCATGGGTGTTTAATCTTCATATATACCAATAGCCTGAGTTCTTTTAGCATGTATGATTCGCAAACCTGGGTAATTGATGCCTGGAGTACACCTACATACTAAACACACACCCTACACACTTCAAACCACTCTCGCCGCAGGGACTGGCGTTAGGTATTACTTCGCGGGGCTGGTTAGCTTTTTATGCTTTATTGTCTATATATGACTCCTAGGCCCTTCTTAATGTTTCCAATGTACGCAGTTCAATCTGCACTGCCGTTATGGCGGAACAGATCTCCAACCAGTCGTCCCATGACCTCAACATGAGGTCTGTTAGGAGCTCTGGGCTTCGTAGATTCGCTATGCCACTTGTAAAGCGTCTGCACTGGAACAGAACGTGCTCCGCGTCTTCCTCCTCTAGCTATCGTGCCCAAATCTGTGGGGGTATTTTCGAGCCACCATGCCCAGACTGGAACTGCGTAAGATGATAATTACAGTCCAAGTAATTTGTTTGTCCAAGTTTCAATGTTGGGAATCAGCTGATGGGTCCATCTACCTTTGGTGGTCTTGTCCTACCTGGCTTGCCAGAGTGCTCCAGATGTTGCCTTTTGTTCTTCATTTACCCTCCTGGTAAGTGTGGTATCTTGTCTGTTCACGATAAGCCTAATGTAAACGATTTGTATTTCATTGGCGAAAATGTCAATAGGGACCATCCCAGCTATAACACAGACTGCTTCGTCCGAAATTGTTCGGAAACCGCAAATTGTTCTGATCGCGCAAAGTCTGTACGCCGACGAAAGTTTCCTCCTTATTTTCTTTGTTGAGAGTGCATATGCCCAAACTGGGACCGAGTCAAGCCATATCAACAGCGAAATCAATCACCTTAACTCTTTACGGAAGCGTTAAGCTCAAAATACCGTCGTACATGATATTCCACAGAAGTGGTCCTAGGACTAACCCCTACGGAACTTCCGCGGTGATATTGTAGTACTTAACGCAATCGTCCGTCTGATATCCTAGCTTCCTGCCGGTAAAATAGTCCTTGACTACCTTTAATAAATACTCTGGGGCATTCATTCTGACCAGTGATCTGCCAATGCATGTCCAGTTGGCAGAGTTCAAGGTGTTTTTTTTTTTAACCCCAATGGCATAGACGGTAGAACGCGATTTTTTGATTTCATGGTTCAGGAAAGATCCCCTCCTCAAGGCACCTTAGCATCGTTGCTATAAAAAGGTCCGATCTCTTATGGACGGCTGCTTTGACAGCCATAAGTCTACCTTAACATTTAATCTTCGGCATTGATCATGCATTACCACTGTTGACTATTTACACGTATTCACAGACAAATGATTACTTAAGTTGATAGCAGAAAAACATTTTTTTAGGACCAGCACCTGTCTGTTGGCCTTAGAAAGGCACTGGGCTCTAAGATTTCTCATTTTTTAATGTTCTTAACTGGCATCATCATCTCGTCTAATATCATCATTTCTGTTTACATGATTTTGTTGATCTAATTGTCAACTAGGCTATAAATTAGGTAGGTTGTCCCTTCTCGCATTCGCTGTTGGATCTATTGTAATATACAACTTTATTTACCTATTTACCCTCTGTAATGGTGCCAAACACGTTAGTAGCTAGAACCCAATATTTCGTTCTTGAGCAGAATTCTGGAACAAGACTAACTCTTAATTTTTTGTGCTTCCTCAGCGAAAATTTCGATGATTATAGCTATCCTCTAATAGTTTTCTCCTAAGCTCCATTACGAAAGTGGTAAATCATCCTGTGGTTCATCCAGACATCCTTTTCAATGTCAATATCATTCAAGATAACAATCCTTCTTTTAAGTCCTCTCAATTGTCGGTTAACAAATTGAAGAACCTCTTAAACATCAACTCAAGATTTATGTGTATTTTTGTCTTCCATTCAGGATGAAAATACGTCTTGAATTCCTTACAACATACTGGCCTTGAATGATTCTACTATCCATTGTACCTACGACGCAGTTCCGTTTGTCTCCATTTCCTTCCCGTCAAGAAAAATAAGTTTCCACAAGAATCTTTTCCAAGCAAATGTCACGGTCATGACCAGACCAGTGTTATAACACAAAACGTCATCACCACTACAACTCCTCATCTACCCCGCCAACGATTCCATGTCCTTATCTAGATCATGACCATCAATGTGTCATGACCAACAACACATGTGTGTCATGCACACATGCCACTACAACTCAGTATTCATTTTGCTTTACCGTTTCTTTTGCAGGGATAAGACCGGTGTGAAGGCTGGAGAGCTATTCATGTCATTTAAATCCATCTTCCAGGATGTACGGCGAGCTGTGGACTATGTGCATTTGCAAGGTGACATGAAAAAGAAGACAACCGAGGTGAGTATTGACAGCAAAACCAATTTCGAATTTATCTTACTTTCAATTCGTTTTGTTTCTTTTTTTTTTTTTAAGAATCTAGACATGTACGTAAAGAAAGATTCACGACTTCCTATGGTTCTATCTCGTATACGTGAATCAGGAGCTAAAGTCTTTCTTCTAACCAATAGTGATTATAGATTCACTGATAAAATTATGACATACCTCTTTGATTTTCCCCATGGTTCTAAGCAAGATGAGCCACATCGTAACTGGAAGACTTATTTTGATGTGATTGTAGTTGATGCACGAAAGCCGTTGTTCTTTGACGAAGGGACCATCCTCCGGCAAGTCGATACAACAACGGGAGCACTTAAAATCGGTACACACATTGGGCCACTCCAACAGGGACAGGTGATTTTATATTATGTTTTAGTTTAATTAATTTGGACTTTTATTTAATAGGAAAGTGATAGTCACATGTAACTACCAAATTGTCACTTATGCTCCCTATAAAAAATAAATAAATCGTTCTATATCAGCTTGTACAACAATGCCTTCTTGTTCCAACGTGTTCCATTTAAACTCTTCAACGCTCTCTCCTCATCCAGTACAGTTGCCCCAAAGTAAATTAGGCGGTACTCCAATAAAATAATGTATATGACTTACTAACTAACTTATATAGGTGGCGCTATACTCTGGTGAACCTGGATATCAACCAACAAGCGTACGCAAGTAGCACGATCTCTCGCCAGCTTCGTCAGAGTTAGGTAAGTCAAGTTGGTTCAGGTCTCTTCCACTTACGTGCGCCACCTTTGATTCGGTCATACGCTGCTGACTTTCATCTCAGATCAGTCTCGAAGACTTTGGGCCGGAACAATGAAATCCATTTACTCAATATGATCCAGTCAGCTCAGATCTTAGGTACTTCTTTATTCGCTTTCAACAAGATTCGAGCCCCTGTGTCATTGAGCTTAAGGACTATGGAGTCCTTAACTTGGCTTTGAAGTAGACAAATAAATGAAATTCTCGGGTCTTCCAAGATCCACCGGAATGAATATATGATCGATGATTTTCTTGGCCCTAAACTACACTGATATGGATTTACTAGATCTTATAGACAATCTCCTTTCTTGTGGATTAAACAAACGGCGTTGAGATTTTTTGCTCCGGCATGCTTTCCTCTGGCTATATTCTACAGATGGTCTCGTATACGGTATCAGGACTTCTCCAGCTGCTTGAAAAGACGTAGAAGATACTGCGTCTGCGCCAGCAGCTTTCTTAGACTTATGCTTACATATTGGTTTTGTAACCCTGGCATGTTCGTTTTATTCTCTGACAAAACTTTCGAATTTCATTCCTGCAAGCTCCATGTTTTTATTTCCGAGAACCCTTTTTATCTTCACTTGTTCTTCCCTATAACGCATTTTATATGCTGCTTGCTGCATGTGCCTACCTACTTGGTATTGCTCGTCCAACCAGAGACTTTTTTGTAGTCGCGCTTTGAAACCAATCACGTCAAAACCACTCACTTTGATAGCTCATTGACAGCAAATATTCCCGCGGTCTATTACGATTGGAACTTTTCAACGTCGAACTTGACGCCGTTGTGCCTGTGGTTTCCGCGTTCGTACATCATGATCATAGACGATATTGGCTCCTCGGAACTTCAGATGCAATGTGATTAATCTGGCTAACTGATCAGTAGATAGTTAAGTTTCAAGAGGTGGGAATCGCGGCCTGGCTACTAAAAACTTACAAAAACCTGTATATATTCTCGGATGTGGAGTTATGTAGGCTGTGATTCCTATGATCCGCTGAAAGACGTCTTCTTTATCCAAGCTTGCATTAAGATCTCCTAGCGCAAGTTTGGCGTCTTGGCTGGGCGACTGAAGCCTAAACCGATCATATGATCTAGGAGTTCCCAGAATTCGTCTTTGATACTTTAATGCTTATCAGATTTACCATACACTTTCCTATTTGGTCTTATTGCGGAATGTTATTAATAGCAGATTCACTTCAAAATAAGCGTTGTCTCCCTTCTATGTTAGCAACCGTCGTTGTAGATTTTGAATTTTTTCATCCGCTTTTGGAATGGCACGAGCCATCCCATTGCACTTGTATTATGGTAATATCTATTTTATAGCAGTCTACGGCTAACGCGTGGTCTGTTAACGGTCCTTATATTCCGTGTGCAAAGCCGATGTATTTTCCTTAAAATATTTGCAGAAGTCGTCAACAAAAGTCCGTATCTAAGCATGTTGAACTGTTTTTCAACCCCAATGTGGGAAAGTAACATCTTGCCCAAACATAACCCAGAAGATCAGGTTCTTAATACAACCCAGGTTTTTGTGCCGTCTAAAAGGTCTAAAAGAGGACGTCCAACAAAAAGGTCAATGACGTCTAAAGCTCTCAGGCTTCATTACATGAAGATGAAAGTAGGAGTTGATGAGCAGAGGCATACGAGTACGAAAATATTTTCTCTCGTACTGTTGTTACACAGATTGAAAAGATTTGGCAACTGAGGACTCTTAATAGACCAGGTGCTCCTGAAGGCCTATTGGAGACACTGGAAGTCAAACAAAAACTGCGATATCTACTACAGCGACTTAAGGATAATGTCATGCGCTTTAGAACTGAAAGTGAACAACTGGTAGTGAACAATACGTATCAGAGCTAAATTCACTAGCATTAGCAATATTCATATGTGCGCATGCCTCAACGAAGGATAAGACCATTAAGCAGTGTCCCAAGCACGATATACAAATTGCACTCGGTAACTTTACTGCTAAAATATGAAAGAAGAGCATCTTTGGTACCGCTAGGAGCATGCACAGCTTGCACGACATCACATCCGGAAACGAAGTTAGACTAATAGACTTTGGAAGGAGTGAAACATCGTCGTAGCAATCACACGTTTTCCACATTCTAGATCCGCAAGGGCAAATCGCGGTTTCCTAATCAGATAAGATTAAGATCAAATGGATCGCATAGCAACAGACGGAGAACACGCACCCAGTATTCTAGACCGCACTACCAAACAAGTAGTCAAAATACCAATGCGGATATCAAAAGCAGTACAGCGGCAAGTAAATACTGTAAAAAGTTCTAACGTCAGACGGCTACAATCGCAAAAAATCATGTGTGAATTACTAATAGCAATGTTACGAGGAGGCCACCTGAAATGCCGTCGATCAAGGAAACAACGTAATTAAGACATTTCGTCCTCACAATTTGAGAGAACGATTTAGCCACCGAGATCTGATAAGGATCATTTCGTCCAGCTTTCATATGTATAATTTGGTCAGAGGTACGCATGCCCGCTGAAAGGAATCGTCTGTCCGGTTGTGAAGAAAGGAGACCTCTAAACTGCAAGAATTACGGTGTCATAAGTCGATTAAACGTGGAATAGATCCTTGCTGCCGTATTAATGTGAATGCCTTAAACCGATAGTCTATCATCTAATAGTTCTTTATTAATGCTGTTTTAGACCTGGTAAATCTATCATCGACCAAATTTTTAACTCTGTGGCAAATCTTGGATAAGATCGAAGAATACCAAATCGATACCCACCACTTCATCGATTTTCAGAGCCATGTCTAGTCATAGCCAGCCTATTCGTTCGACTACGCAGAATGTTGATGGAGAAGTCTAACTTCTCTATCAAATTCCGAAACAAATATCATCAAATGTTTTAATGTTAGAAAGGGTCTCATACATAACATAACAATCGCACCTTGCAGCCTTTCGGAACTCCGCTGACGATTTGTGTCTCTTTATTACCTCAATGTTCGGTTCTTAGAAGTTTTTTTTTTTTTTTTTTTCTGTAATGAATACGTTCAAAATCCTTAATTCCATCGCCATGGGGGGTTTAAAAACATTTTTTGCTGAAACTCCGCAGAAGATCAAGAGCTGCATTTTTAGTATATACTGTAGAAATCGTTGACATAAAATACTTATCGGCATTCTTTTCATTATAGGTGTACTCAGGTGGATCATGTGAGGTGTTTACTTCGTTTATCAATGCCAAGGGCAAGGATGTGCTCTACATTGGTGATCATATCTTTGGTGACATTCTAAAGAGTAAAAAAATCCGAGGCTGGAGGACATTTTTAATTGTTCCCGAATTGGTGCAAGAACTTCATGTCTGGACAGATAAATGTCAATTCTTTGCTGAGTTACAACAATTAGACATTATGCTTGGCGATATGTATAAGTAAGTATAATAATAGATTTTTCTTGTGAAAGTCCCTTTTTCTAATAAAGGATCTATCTGTAGAAACCTTGATTCAAGCACCAAAGAGAAGCCTGATATATCCAATCTTCGAACAAGTATACGTGATGTAACACACAAAATGGACTTGGCCTACGGTATGATGGGTTCACTCTTCCGTTCGGGTTCCAGGCAAACATTCTTCTCCAGTCAAGTAGTCCGATATGCTGACCTATATGCAGCGACTTTCCTTAATTTGATCTACTATCCATTTTCGTACATGTTCCGTGCTCCGGCAATGTTGCTACCTCACGAGTCTACAGTTACACACGAACAACATTTCACAATGGAAGCACCAATGATACAAAGATCACGATCCAAAGGTCCAGAAGAGGAACCGGAACCAAAGTCCACAACTTCTAGTTTAGACGTTAAGACAGCAATTCAAGATAAGACGGTACTCAAAGAGAAAATCAATTTTCTAAATGCTTTCAGACTAACAAGGACTACCACTTTTTTTTGTAGATCACAGCAAATGCATCAGGACCAACAGTGCCGCATACACGTCCGGAAACACCCAGAACTGTAACTCATACACACGATGAAGATTATTCCGATGAAGAAAGCGACCACAATAATAAATCTGATTCCCGTAAAGCAGATTCCTCCCCTCAATAGAGCGACAATCAATACCAATCCACTTGGGGTACTTTTTTTTTTCCAAAGAGTTCATCTTTCGTTGAGACTTGAGTTCCAAGTTTAATAAAATCTTTAACAACTTATTAAATAGTAAACCTATATACTCTACCCGTTAAGACTTTAATCTGTTAAATCATTAATTAAAATTAACAAAAACAAAAACAAAAAAAAAAACCTTTCAATTACAAATAACAAAAATCGTATACAGGGTTTTTAGCAATATACAAAATTAATAAACAAATTACATATTTACTAAAAGAAAAAGGCATTAATGTTAAAAACACTGTACGTATCGTTGAATAATAATTTTTTATAAGTTATTAGTTATTTATGGTAGCATTTTTATAAGAAACAAAAAATCCAAAAAGAACACAACAAGCCAGACAATTAAAAAAAAAAAATAAATAAATAAATAACAACTAAATTACTTGTTAATGTTCGCGGCTTTTGTAAACAAACATTTAGACAAGAGGTTTCTGTGTTCTAATTTATTTTAAACAATTTCTATCTCACCTATCGTTAGCGTGGAAAAACAACTAAAGAAAAAGAAAAAGTTCTTCCTTTTTTTTAAGCCGAATTTAACAAAGAAATTTATTATTATTTTCTTATGTTTTCTATTTAAAAATAATGGGAAACTGTGGTAATCTTAAGTATTTTACTGACAAAAACTAATTAATTACAAAAAGTAATAAGAGTTAAAAAAAAAAATTAATAATAAAAATAATAATAATTGCAAAACTTATCTAAGCACCATGTTGTTGTTTTTTGCTGTGTTTTGTAGCAATTTAACAAAAGAAAACAAAAATGTATAACTAAATAATAATTGCATGCGTATAAGTTTATTGAAATATATATTTGAGTAAAAGTTGCAACAAAAACGCTTTTTATTCAAAAAATTCCAGGTGGTTCAGGGTCTCCAGTTGGCGAGGTCTTTTCTTATGCGCCGCATAAGATTGGGTAGTCTTCTACCTCAATGTCCCTCTGGGCTTAAGAGGACCCGGTACACAGTGTCCGATTTATGGTCATTAGCTGGACTTAATTCGGATTTAATTTTTTTATTATGTTTCATTGGAAATGTGTATTATAAATCAATTAATCAATCTAAGAGAACTCACCACTTGAATTAAATCCGTACCATTTTCAATTAGTACCAACCTTCAAAAGATACGTGTATAAATTTGATAGCTGTCGGACGATTAGTTCTCGAGATATAGCGTTGTGAATGAAGCAACTTTTGTTATTGCAAAAAAATTCAAATTCAAAACAATTTTGTGTGTTGATTTATCATTGCTTTTTGATGGGAAAAAATACAGACGATGCAAAGAAATGGCTTGATAAGTGTTACCCGGACTCTGCACAATCCGAACGAATCATTCACAAGTGGATTGAAAAATTTAAAAGTGGTCATACAAGCACCAAAGATGACCACTAACGTCCAAAAGAGGCTGTTTTAAATGAAAACATCAAAAAAGTCCACAAAATGATTATGAATGACCGCAAAGTGAAGTTGATCGAGATAGCTGAGGCTCTGAAGATATCAAAAGAGCGCGTTGGATATATCATACACGAATATTTGGACATGCGACATGCGGCTCTGTTCAAAGTGGGTGCCGCGTTTGCTCACAGTCGACCAAAAACAACAACGTGTTGATGATTCAGAGGAGTGTTTAAAGCTGTTCAACCGCAATAAAGCCAAATTTTTGCGTCGGTATGTGACAATCAATGAAACTTGGCTCCATCACTTCACACCAAAGTCAAGTCGGCAGTCAGCTGAGTGGCGAGCTGACCATCCAAAACGACCAAAAACTCAACAGTCGGTTGGCAAGGTTATGGCATCCGTATTTTTGGACACACATGAAATAATTTTCATCGACTATCTCCAAAAGGGGCAGATTATCCACAGCGACTATTACATTGCGTTGTTGGACCGTTTGAAGGAAGAAATCGCACCGTGTCACAAGTCGATGAAAACGATGGCGAAATTGAATGAATTGCTACGAATTGCTTCCCCACCTACCGTACTCTCCAAGTTTGGCTCCCAGCGACTATTTCCTGTTCGCAGACCTCAAAAGAATGCTCGCCGGAAAGAGATTTAGGACCGATGAAGAAGTAATCGCCGAAACAGACAATTTTTTTGAGGTTAAACCGCAATCGTACTACAAAACTGGTATCGAAAGACTGAAAAATCGTTTCAATCAGTGTAACGCCCTCGAAGGCAACTATATTGATAAATAAAGTTGAATTTTGCAAAAAATTTGTGTTTTACTATAAAACGGCACTGACTTTTCAGCCCACGGTTATAATCATTTCCATGATTTCAGGGGGTGGTATTTTAAGTAATCGGGTTGGTAGATGTCGCAATTTCAAACAATTTTGTAATCTTTTTGACGAGCTTCTAAAACATATTCCGAAATCTGTCTGAAAAGGATTGGAAAACTTTCAATGATGTCAGCACCGTGCAACAGAAATATGTGGACATTTACAGGCATTTTGTACCAATTAAATTTAGAAACAAACAATAAACAATTTTGCTGTGTCCAAACTGTAAATACGGAATTTATCGGTATCAATTTTCAAACCTAAAGTTAATGTCTTTAAAACAATTAAAAAACGTTTTACCAGTATCGGGTAAAACGCCTATTATTTCAGCGGTTTTTGCTGGATCCTTAAAATATTCTTGGGCCTTGGAATCTATTGAGATTCCCAATTCAGGTCTAAGTTCATTTTGTAATAATTCTTTTCTTTTTTTAACTGCTAGTTTCTCTTCAGCTTTTCTTGTAAGACACATGTAGCAGTACTTCCATAAATCTAATGTGTACATGAAGACTTTTTAGGCCCTATGAATAGGCAGTGGTGTTAGAAGGATTTGTAAACAAAGTTCAATATTATTCATGTCCTGAGCTAGGCCTGTTCTCCGTAACAGAAATGCATGTTTTGCCTTGTATGTTGTTTTGTTTTGAACAAATTATGATTAACTAAAAGAGTTGTATCGTTAAAGGTTACCATTGTGGTTTCTAGACAAATTATTTCGGCTTCCATACGGTCGAACTCTCTTATTATCGTCTCAATATTTTCCTTTGTAAATTCGAAACGTAGTAGACGGCAGTATCTTGGAGAAAATGTTCTTTAATTTATCCAAATATTTTCAGTCCCTAAACCAACTTTACTTATTTCTAAAGGTACTATGTGTCAAATCGGTTATAAGGGCTAGGGCTTCTTCAGGTGTACTATATATGGCTTGATCGTATTCGGACACTCGAGTTTCTTATTTTTTTAGGAGAACACTCGACAACCCTTTTTACGACTTTGGCTTTAAAACGCCTTCCTTTTATTCTAAGTTTAGACTTTACAGCAAATGATAACCCTTTGGCCGATCTTTCCATAAGGGTTTTAATTTTTCGTTTTTTTTTTAGCTCTACATTCTACACAGTTTCTATATTCTTGGAACTCCTTTTCCGGCCTTCCTTGCCTAGAAGTTATTGGCACATCAATTTCGGGCAATGGAATTAATAACTCTTTTTGAAAATCGTTTTGGTGACATTTTTTTCTTTATACTTTTTGAAAATGTATCAGCTTCATCAAGGTTATGGACTTTTTTGACATTACGTACCGCAAAACAGCACTTGCACAAACCGTTGCTGACGACTTAAAAAGATTTTTCGGAATGAACAAAAAAACTTCTTGCGTAAAGGGAATAGTCACTCTGAAGAGGGCGGATTAATACCTGTAGGAGAAGTAAAAAGAATGATGCGCTGAGTTTCGTCACTTTGGCCTCGATTTCATCCTTTAATTTACGTAGCCCCAGAGAAAATGATCGCGACGGCCAATTATTGGACGCTCATTGTGAGATGACCCAGTCGCCAAATTTCTCCTTCACAACTTCGAGCGTTGTGTCGCTTGTATGGCATGCAGCACCGTCTTGTTGGAACTAAAGCTCAGATATATTGATATTGTCGAGATCTGACCGCAGAAAGTCGGTTAACATAGCTCTATAACTGAGACCATTGACGTTAACTTCCTTATTTCGAGAGAATAAGGTCCGATGATGTCGCTATACCACAAGCCGCACCAAACAGCCAATCCTACGGATGTGGATTGTATTCGCTCTAATAACGGCAATTTTGCTTATTGACTTGACTGAGTCAAAAATAAGACTCGTTCAAGAAGATGATTTTTTGGCCAAAATCCGAATCTCCGGCTTTAATTCCCAGCGCCAAATTAGCGAACTAATGGCGTCGTCTATGGTCGTCCGTTTTCAATTCTTGCATCAGCACAATCTTATAGGGGTGTAGGCCCAAATCCAACCGCAAAATAAGCCGGGTTTACTCTATGGCGATGCCAAATTCAGCTGATGGGGACCTAATCGACATTTCTGGGTCTTCTTCGATACTGGCCGCTACGGCGGCTATATGTTTTTCATTTCGCACCAATCTCTGTCTTTTTGGTGGCTTAAAATCCAAAAGAGTGTACTCACGCTCAAACTTTTTCACAGTGCAACGAATTGCATGCACACTGAAGCCATGATGACAACCAACCTCGTCGGTTTTAATAATGTCCACACGTTCGGCAAACGTAAAACGATGCGTGATGAAATGGCAAACCTTACTGAATATTTTGCCAGCTAAATGTCAATTAGATTCTCAGCACCGACTTTGTTTCTATTATGAAGTTTCCTTCTTCATCCTTGCAGATTTCTGTCCGAACTTTACACCTTTGGCATGTTCATTTTATTTCCAAATAAAACTTCCCAACTTCACTCTTTTAATAGCATCTCTAGCATCTAAGTCCTTTGAGGATGCTATGTTTTTCCCTTCTTTCCTGCTCGTAGAGTCGGCCTCTTTGATTTCTCTTTGTCAGTGCTCGACTAGTCTTTTATGTTCGTTGCTATCGGCCTCGGGCTCCCCGATTGGTAAAGGGATACTCGATCGGAAACGGCCCTGGCAGTCTCTTGCCATTGTAGCCGTTCGAAATTAAACTTCCTCACAACGGTTGACGCGCGTTGCTTGTAGGTTTTGTCCGGAAACATGTGGATGCCGTCCTTAGTGAGGTCGTCGTTTTTCTCTGTCGGGGCATGGGCACTTATAATTCTCATGTTGTCGAATTTAGCCTTTATGCGAATATTCAGGCGTTCTCTTAGATGCGTGAAACTTTCCTCTGACGGGAAATCCACATCTAGCGGTCAAAAATATTCGGCAGCATAAGATTCATAATCTCGACGTCAATCATAAGTCATCACATTTCAACCATCGGAAGTGTAAAAAAAAAAAAAGATAGATAGCACCTTATAACAAGAGCGAATATGTTACAACATTTGGAAATTGCTCTGGGTCTTCACATACAAGGAAAAATGGATTTTGTAAGACAATAGGAGTCGGGAGAATGGTGGGCGAGTGAAGGAGCTATTCGTTTGTCAAACGTGAAAAAACAATTACAGAAGAGTCATACTGTAGAAAAAACGAGAAAAAAAAAAAGGCGTTGTACGATTCGTAAAAAGACTGTTTTCGGGCTTACAAGTCCAATCTGATAGAAAAGAACTGATAAAATTGTACCAGATTGAGTCATATCTCCCTCTGATTTTAACTTAATCACATTGAACACTCTATAGAGCGACTCTATTTTCACGCTCGTGTAGAAACAAGTGTACTCAAAGATCTCAGTAACCACCATTCCACATTTTTCCCAATTGTATAGTATAACTCCCCATGTTCTGGGGTATTTATCCAGCTATCCATATATATAGGGTGATTCATCATGAGATTTGATTTTCAATAAGCTTTTTTTGACAGATCACGCGTGCTTCCTATCAAACTGCTTTCTCATTTTTATACAGTATCGCTTGGCAAGTCATCATGAAAAGACTCACACCACAACAGTGGCTCCAAATTGTTCAGTTTTATTACGAAAATCAGCGTTCTGTGATAAATGGTTTTCGTGCGATTTGCGGAACTTTCGGTGAGCATTATCGACCTACTGAAACCACTATTGCCAATACCAATTGCAAATTTGAGCCCCAGCTTACATTAGTGGATGATACTCGACCGATCGACCGACTACCATATAGCAGATGTAGCTGAGAGTGTACGCGAAGACCGTGACGAATCGATTCGTCGTCGTTTTCAGCAACTTGGCTTCGCGTATTCGACAACATGGCGTATTTTACATGAGGATCTTGGCCTAAAAGCGTACAAAATTCAACTTGTGCAAGAATTGAGACCAGGCTCTGCAAAAACTCAATGAATATCTGGTGTTTTATCGTGAAATTTTGTCCAGTGATGAAGCCCATTTCTGGCTCAATGGATACGTTAATAATGAGCAGCCCGAAGAGTATCAAGAGCTACTATTACATCCATTAAAAACAACGGTATGGTGTGGTTTATGGGCTGGTGGAATCATTGATCCATATTTATTCAAAAATGAGGCAAATCAGAATGTTACCGTCAATGGTAACCGTTATCGCGCCATGTTAGCAGACTATGTGCTTCCTGAAATTCAAGCACATGGTCTCGGTGAGCTCTGGTGAAACAATGGACTTGTTGAGAAATCATTTTGGTGAGCACTTAATTTCACGTTTTTCTACGGTAAATTGGCCGCCTAGATCGTGCGATATCACACCTTTGGACTGTTTTCTCTGGAGATATGTAAAGTTTCAGGTCTTCAGGAATAAGGCAGCTACGATTGACGCTTTGGAAGCCAACTTTACTCGTGTTTTCCACGAGATAATAGTCGCTATGCTCGAACGAGTCGCCCAAAATGAAACCTTCCGAATAGACCACTTGAGACGTAGTCGTGGCCAACATTTACATAATATCATTTTTAAAAGGGAAATGCCATGAATTGTTCCTTCAGCCGATAAAGTAAATTTTGATTACGCTTTCAAATTTATGTGTTTTATTTTACATTATAAATCAAACCTAAGGATGAATCACCCTATTTGATACATTTAAATTCCGTCTGCTTTTCGAGCTCATGGAAAAGCTTATCTCGAAACCCGAAAACTTTTTAATGGCCGGCTTTTGCACTGTTTTTATTCGAAAATAGGTATATTTGGGATCAATGCATCACTTCATCAATCGATTAGAAATTTCCTTTCAGAAAGATCAGTTAAAGTCATCAAGTCGGATAACAGAATAAATAATGGTGTACTACAGGAATCCGTTCTGTCTCCAACACTATTTTTAATCATCATGAATGATGTTTTTGCTAACCACAGAACTCTCTGCTTTTCACATTCGCTCTCGGGCTCATGTTTCTGCTTTTCATCTGGTCGGAAACGGCAGCGTATATTAAGCTCAATAAATTAATAGATACATCAACAACATAACTAATTGTTGTCCTTAAAGTGGAATTTAAACACCAAACCAATATTGGAGACCAGCGATTACATATCTAAATGAAAAGCTTTTCATTCTCAGTATACGAATACTCGCTATATAATTAGAGATATTAACTCGATGACGATTTATTAAATTTTTTTCAAAGATTATTTCGTGTCATTTACCACTTAAAAATAATTTCGGATATGTGTCCATCATGGCTGCTTCGTACAAAGCACATTCTAGAGGTCTAATTTTCGAGCAATTGATGGCGTATATTGCGTATTAATCGAAAAATGTTTTGCTCCAAAGCGTTAACGTAGCCTCACAGACGGGTCCATTTGTTAAAGTCGCTCTATTGCCAAATCGTGTTGTCAATAAAGCGTTGTTTTCGTTGGTAGCATGGGGTGGAGCATAATCCTGTTTGAACTTAAGATCTCCTACATTGTAATCCGGCCTCATTTTTGAAGAAATAAGGACCGATGATGCCACCAGAGTACAATCCGCATTATACGGTGCATTTTTCTGGATGTAATAGCTTGTATTAAACTTCTTGAAGATTGCCCTCGCTCCAAAAAAGGCAACTCAGCTTATCAATAAACGTAATAATACAGTAAAAAAAACTGGGCTAACTTCGAATTGATTTAAATGGTCACAAAGGCTTGGTTCTTAAACCGAACCACGACTAATCGATAAATTGGAGTCCTCTTCCACATAAGCTTCCACAGCCGCAATATTTTTCTCCGAACACACTGTTCTCGTTCTTGTTAGTGTGTGAGTATCCGGTAGCGTCATTTTTCAATAATTTGATAAATAGCACATTCAGATAGGCGATGATGTCTATTGTAAACTTTACAAAGTTTTCTATAGAAAGTCTATTTAAACTCGTTGTTGTGGCGTACTAAAAGTTTACTTTGATTTGGCCCCAGTATAAATGTAAGGGATTTAGAAATTAGATCATAGAAAATACCAATATTGAATAGTCAATTGACAATCTCCAACACCGATGTAATGACTCCTTTCTTACGTTGTTCCATTGTTAATTTCATCACCAGTACTCCATTTAAGTTACCAGTAGCAAACCGTCCCTTCAAAATCGTAATATTTCGGCACTCTCTATTTTCTAGACATTATAACCTGCAGACATTCAAAACCAACGTACACTAATATCTCTCTTTCTATCCTCCCTGATATTAATTCGTCCGCACAGTTTGTATTAAATACATAAAATCCCCTGGCCACATACCAGTTATTTAAAAAAGTACTATAACGCTTTACTAAACCAAGAATTATCGTACAGTACCAATCGCTCCTCTGTCGCGTACAAAGACCAGTTTTTTTTGCAAAGCCCGAAGTTAGCGTTCTCGTGGCACATACCATACATACTTCCGAAGTATGAGTGACAATTGGAATTCTTGGGTCCAAACGATTAGGGGGTATAGGTTTCTTGTTATACTGTATAAAGGTAAAGGCGACACGAGTAAGCGCAACAACTACCGATCGGTGAAACTAATCTCACATACTATAAAAATATTCGAGAGGAGCAACTCCGTTGCAATCAATGTGGCTTTGTTGGAGGGATGTGTAATAGACTAAATTGTTAAGTACGTAATCAACTTTATTGGAATTGGAACAATTTAAAAGTTCGATTGACTCAGTCAATTTATTTATCATTGGAGATAGCACACGATTGACAACTTCACCCTGGCCGCCTTGATGTCGGTGAGATTATTCTTAACAAGAAATTATCCACATTCAGTGACTGGTTTTCTGTCGCTTTGAAACCGAGTTGATACATAACTCTATGCTGACTCAACCAATTAAGTAGTGGTTTCCGTCTTGAGTTTGTAGATGGTCTTTCAAAAGACGCGCCTAGATGTTGTGTTTTTTTTTTAAATAAAACGTGAATACTTAGATTTTTTCTGGTGTTTTTATTTTTTATAAAAATATCGCTCTTAACAATTACGTGTGAAAAATAACATCATTTAAATGTCCAACACAATCACGTCTACCTGCTTTCATACGAACATCAATAATTTCAAGACCTCGCGCAAACATTACCACATTACGTTCGTCAATTTGAGTCCAAATGTTGTTTTTCAGCTATGCAATTGTTATTAACTTATTCACATAGACTTTACCTTTCAAAAAAAAAAAAAAAAAGACTTCAAAAAAGTAATCTAATGGTGCTAAATCGCATCAGCTGGATGGCCAGTTTATATCACCATTACGTGAAATTAATCGACCAGAAAACTTCGGCTGCTATAGCCCAATGTTTTCACGTTTTGTGTGACTCGTAGCTCCATCCTTTTGAAAATAAAGATCGTCTGTGTCTATTACTTCCATTTGAGGCCACAAAAAATTTTCAACCATTTGTCAATAGCGCTCTCCATTGACAGTAACAGCTCTTCCATATGTATGTTCAGAGAAAAATTGCCCACCAGCCCAAACCACACCAAACAGGATTTTCTTCTCTCCAGATGTGACAATTTTGTTCATTGACCAGTTCATCCAATGTAAAATGAGCTTCATTTTAAAAAAATGATTTTGCGTGAAAAACCAGCATCATGTTCTAACAACCAATTGACGAAAGATGATCTGTTGGATTTAATTCTCGTGTGAATTGGATTTTGTAAGGATGCAAATGCAGATACTTATTTAAAATACACCAAACAGTCGATGGATGAATACTTAATGCCTGATAACGTCATAATATCGATGTTAAAGGTTTTTCAGTGACACTTTGTGCTACAGCAGTGATGTTCTCCTTGGTTCACCACACCTTTTTCGATCCTCGACAGAACCAGTTTACTCAAATTTGTTCATTAACCTTCGAATTGTTCACTCATTTGAAAGACTTTTTTCAAACAAATAAATCACGAATTTTACGATATGTTAATATATGTAAATGTATATAAGTTTGAATAACTTTAATGCGTTATTCTAACTAAAATTATACATGCGTCTACCTCACAAAATGTCAAAGATGACACAAAAAAAAGGTAGCGTTCAGAAATTATTCATTACTGACATCTAGGCGCGACTTTTAAAGTTCCTTTTATTTCATTTACCCTATCTCTGTGTTTGGTGTAAAGTTCTCCTCCGATTATGAAATACATGACGTGCCTTACACTGCAATCTTAGGAAACGAAAAACGATCTTGAGTTCTGAAATAAATAAATAAGCCGGATTGAGTAGCTTCAGGTGTATAGGCAAAGACCATGCACAACCGCTTCCCACTTCGGGGAGAGATGATTGCATACTGTATACCATATATACAGCCCCTAATATGCTCGCACTTCACGGCTAGGTGAAGCTTTTCTTATGATAATTGCGAAACCATTGATTCGGTTTCTTTCTACGGTAATGTATCTTGTATACACCACTTGTATCTTGTACTATACACGCTCACTTTCACCATCCCAAAGCACATCAAGGGCTTAAACTGAAGGATGTTCATAATCCTTTGAGCTAATTGTAAAAAAATACGATCACACATATGAGTATCTATGACAATTTATCACAGTCGTTTTCGAAAGCTGGAATGTATTCTGCCCAGCTTAATTATTTATGCTTCAGACTGAAGTAACCTTGGACCTTGAACTCGGTAACACAACCTGAAAAATCTATTCTCACAGGTTGATGCAACTCCACATTTCCCCAAGATTAGATTGCAGGGCTTATACATATTTTTTAGTTCATGTCGACTGTACCTCATAAGGTTATATAACATCATATTGAACTTAGGCGTGAATTGGTGAAATTCAAATGAGCCTGCCATAAATTTAACATTTTCTATCATTAGACTGACTCATTGATGATAAAACTGGGTGCTCATATTTATTCCTTTTCAAGATTCAGTTCATTCCCTTTAAATTCCGTGAAATGCAACTTAATTGCTGTAAGCACTGGATTACAAATTGAATAATAAATAACAGTAATAAACCACTTGATGTAAATCAAAAGAATTATTAATACAGAAAAACTTTAAAAATTAACACACAATACAAAGCAAAATCACTTAATCAAGTCCAGAATGGCGTGAAATTATTAAAGACTTTAGGAATAATGCATATCTACTTCATAGAGAATACGAATGAGATACTATATCTTGTTACAAGGTGGTACCTTATTCAAAGTCAATGGTGTGTGATGCCTTTCCCGACACGACAACTTCTATAAATACCATCACTCAACGTAAGACAAACACCTTTCTTTGTCATAGAAATAGAAACATGCTTAGGCGATAAATGGCTTAAATTATAGCGCTCGGGGAATAAAGCCACGGAACTTTTACAGGTGGCCAGACACATCTCTATTTTTGTTTTTAACTCGAACTGTCTAATCTAATCAAATTAGTCCTATACACCTGCAGGTAGTCCTAGTGCTGTCTCGTGTGCTAAAACGTCGCAATTTGAACCGTTGAACGTTTCTTCATCGTCTAGGATGCAAAAAAAAAAATCTATAAGGCCAGCTTATCGACCAAATTCAGACCTAGTTCTTAAATTGTTTATAAAAAGAAGTATTCAATGAGTCGAAGGAGTCGACGTTATAGAAATGTTTAAATAATAAAATCGTTCACTATCGTTCACTACATCCATTTCAGTAAGATCGTATAACTTTCTCACATTAGGTCTGCATTAAGTGTGCGAATAGATATTTTTAAAAAATATAAATTGTAAGAAATTTTTTGATTAGACGTTCGTAAACCATCGGGTCGCGCATTTGAAAATCGATTTTTCTACATATTGGGTCATATAAAATGTCTCCGCTGTTTTTTTTTTGTCACTAGATGGCGTTGGTGTCCATTTATCTGGAAACACTAATCTGATTGTATCAAACGAACAAGTGTTTAAAGGATGACAGGTCAGACTATAGTACATTTTTTGTGAAGACAGCTGTGTAATTCGTTGGTCGTGTTAAAAGTTATACTGATTTGAATGTGAGTAAAATATCTGAAGAAGAAGAAAAAAGGGAAAAACGCTGAAAAAACATGCCGAAAAATATGTGCAGTAAACGGTAAGAATGCTATGAGTGAACGCCGGACAAAGGAGTGGTTTGTTCGATTCCTTTTCGAAAATTTCGATGTTAAAGATGCACCTTGCACTGGTCGGCGTGTCACTGAAAAAGTCTATGAAATTTTGCAACTGATGGAGCAAGACCGGCACGGAAGTTGTCTGGAGAAAGCGGAGGAACCTAAAATCAACCAAATGACAGTTTGAAATCATATAAAACGAGCAGGCTGCTCAAAGGAGCTCGATGTTTGGGCGCTACATGAATTAACATAAAGAAATTTAATTGACCGAATAACCATCAGTGAAACGCTGCTGAAACGTAATGCAATTGAACCATTTTTGAAGCGATTCATTACGGGCGATAAAAAATAGATTAAATACGAGAATGTCCAACGCAAGCGATCATGGCCGATGACAGACCACAAACGAGTTCAAAACCTGGATTGATGGCAAACAAGGTTATGTTGAGTGTTTGGTGGGCTTGGAAGGGAATTGTCGATTATGAGCTGCTAAAACGTGGAAAAACGGTCAATTTAATCCTCTACTGTGCACAATTCGAACGTTTGAATGAGCGACCAGAATTGGCCAACAGAAAGAGAGTTGTCATCCATCATGACAATGCTAGGACACACACATCTTTGATGACCCGAAACAAATTGACGGAGCTTGGTTGGGAAATGTTGATGCATCCCCTGTTTAGCTCGGACCTCGCACCCTCTGATTACAATTTGTTTCGGTCTTTGCAAAACTCTCTTGATGGTAAAAAATTGGCACCCCGAAGAGCCGTTTAGCCATGTTTTTCGCTGACAACCCACAGAAGTTCTACACCGATGGAATTATGAAGCTACCCGGAAAATGGCAAAAGCACGTAGATAATAATGGCCAATATGTTGTTGATTCAAATTGATTTTGAATAAAGAAATTTTTTTTCAGAAATGTATTGGGTATGTAATTTAATTCGTCCGGTTCTTTTTTCAAATTTGAATGTTTATTTAAGAAAAACATGTACAATAGTATTATTCAAAGTATTGCCCATCTGAAGCTATGACTTTTTCACATCTTTCTGGCAATTTGTGGATCCCATTCCAAAAGAACCCCGCCGGCTTGGCAGCCAAGAATGAATCAAGCCAATTTTTGATATTCTGCTCTGATGTGAACCGTATTTCAATGAGGGCGTTCTGCATCGACCAGAACAAATGGTAGTCATAAGGGGCAAGGTCTGGGCTGTAAAGCGGGTGGGGTAAGACTTCCCATCCACTGATTTCCAAATAGTTCTTAACCGGAATAGCAACGTGAGGCCGAGCGTTGTTATTATGGGAAATTATTGCCTCGTGTCTGGTCGCATATTCCGGGCGTTTTTCGGCTACTGCTATCTTCAAATGGATTGATTGTGTTCGGTAGCGTTTTCCATTGATGATTTCACCCGGTTTTAGCAGCTCATAATACAGCACACCCATCTGATCCCACAAAATACAGAGCATTAAATTCGCGCCATGGATATTCGGCTTTGCCGTTGATTTGGCTGGTTGGCCGGGTTTCACATATAATTTTTTGCGCTTGGGGTTGTCGTAATGGATCCATTTTTCACCATTAGTAACAATCCGATGCAAAAATGACTTCCTTTTGTGGCGTTCCAGCAGCATTTCGGACATGCAAAACGGCCTTTCGACGTCTCTCGGCTTGAGTTCGTGTGAAACCCAATTTCCTTGCTTTTGAATATATCCAGCTGCTCTTAAACGTTTTGAAATGCGAGCTCTTCTTGTGTTTAGCAACAATCTTCATAGAGTAATGCTTCCAGTTCTTCATTTTCAAACTTTTTTGGCTGCCCAGAACGTTCATCGTCTTCCAAGCCAAAATCACCACTTTTAAATCGTGCAAACCACTTTTGGCACGTTCGCTCAGCTAGCACATGTTCACCATAAACTTCCACCAAAATACGATGACTTTCGGAAGCATTTTTCAGTAATGAAGAAGAACTCACCGCAAAAACACTTTTTCAGGCACAAAGTTCGACATATTTGAGTGAAAAAAAATTATTGTTGTTTACGCTTCAAATGAATGACATATACTGAAATGACGTACAATTACAATAGCTTTCCAACGCAATAATAACAATGGAATAATTCAAGTTACGCCATAGACCCAATACCAAATAACCGCGGATCCTTTTTGTATGACCCAATGTAAAGGATGAGCTAATAACTAGTGTGGAAGTTTTCATTAAACTAAACACAGATTTGTTGTGAATTTAAAGTTAAATTTTATTCATTAATAACGTTCGGTCTATGGCAATTATGAATGGAATACAACTTCGTTCATGTGACCACCACGGCTTTTGTTGCAAGCGACCATACGGATCGACCAAGTGGTATTAATGTTCTGTTTTAGATCCCGAATTGTTGCTGGATTATTGGCATAGACCTTACTCGTCAGATAACCCCACAGAGAGAAGTATAAGGTCAAATCCCATGACTTCACATGACATGATCTTCAAATTTCGTAGGCAATAAATTGATTGATTGATAGCTTGTGTGGACGGTAGAACGATCCTGTTGAAATCAGAGATCGTTTAGACCAAATTCATTCAATTTGGGAGAAAAAAATTGCCAGTCAACATGTTGCGGTAACGTTCTCTATTCACTGTAACTGTCTCTCCAGCGTCATCTTCAAAATAGTACGGAAGAATGATGCCGTTTATCTATAATCCGCACCATACAATGACTATTTTGGGATCCAAAGGTTTTTAGTGAATCTCGTATTGGTTTTCCGGTCACCATTAATGACAATTTTGTTTATTTACAATACCAACAAATTGTCCTGACGATCCAACATCCATTAAACTGGTTAGGCTACTCTAGAGGCCGTAAAAATAGGTTTATTTGTGATTTTTTTTTTCAGAAAAATATAAAATTTATCGAGTTTACAAAGGTAGACTGTAAAATTTATTTAGAACTTGCATGCATAAACAACTTAATAAGTTTCTTATGAACAATAATTTGCTGCTTCCAGTTCAGTCAGGTTTCCGTGCAAAGCATAGTTGTACTACAGCTTTGGTCAATGTAGTTGAAGACATAAGAGATAGACTGGATAATGACAATGTACGTTCCTATTACAACAGGATTTTTCTAAGGCTTTTGACATGGTAGATCACTCTGTTCTGATCAATAAATAAAGGCACTATTTTTCCATTTCTCCTTCTTCAATTAATCAATTCAATTCTTCAATTAATCAATGATTCTCTTCCCTTAACTAAAGGTGTTCCCCAAGGATCTATTTTAGGGCCTCTCTTATTTTCAGTCTATATTAATGATATAGCTTCTGTAATATTGAATTCATCGAAACACATTTACGCTGATGACGTTCAAATTTATCAAAGTTGTCCCTTAGGCCTCTTTGAGAAATGCACTAGTGATTTAAATGAAGAGCTTCAACGAATTTCAAATTGGTCGTCAAAAAGTAGTTTCGTACTAAATCCAGGAAAATGTAAATGTTTAGTTATCTCTAAAACTATTCTTGATCTTTCCTATTTCCCACATTTAATGCTAAACGGCTCAAAAATCGAATTCATTGACTCTTCGAAAAATCTAGGCGTTGTCTTCAATAGAACACTAACGTGGAACAACCATATAAATTCTATAGTGGGAAAAACATATGGCGTTCTTCGAATACTATGGACTTCCCAAATGTGTACACCAACTAAAACCAGACTGGTACTTGCCAAAGCCTTAGTTATTCCTCTGCCGAGAGCAAAAGAAAATTGCAAGTAGCATTTAACACCACCATTCGATATGTATATTGTCTCAAAAGATATGACCACTTTTCACACCTAGCCAAAAACTTGGCAAAGATGTCATTTCAAAATTATATAAAATTTCGTGCGCTTTTATTTCAGCATTATTAAAAGTAGGCAGCCGACATATCTATACGAAAAAATCAAGTTTCTGGTGTCTATCACATCTGCCTGTTTACTACTTCCGCGATTTTCATGTTTAACATCTGAGAGGCAGTCTTATATTGCTACTATACGTTTTGGAACACACTCCCACGTACTATACGAGAGCTAGACAACGCGCGACGATTTAAACACGAACTTCAACATTTCCTTGAAAATCAGAGCAACTAGGTTCACCCAACCCTTTCCCCTTCTCAGGCAATTTCAATCAAAATTTTACTTTTTGAATTAAAGAATAAAATGTTAAATTGACAAAGTTTCATTAATATTAAATTTAACTTTTTATAAATAGTTTCACTAGAGTTATAATGTAAATTGTACAATAAATTAAAGTTTAAGCGCAATAATGTTTATCTTTCACAGATTTACAAGTGAATTCTTACTGTGTTAGCAAGTTTAAATAAATAAAATAAATAGAAATGGCGACTCTGCAGCGTTCCTCAGGTGACCTGTCTTATTTGGCAGGGTCTACGGCCATACCCACAGCTCCTGTAAATTTTAAATTATGATGACTTAATTATTTTCTTTTATTTTATGTAATAACAGCTAGAGGAGTACCTAGGATTTTTTTTTTTTTTTTTGATATATTTATTTTTAGCCAAATGGCGCATTTCTAAAATCAAACTTGCAAAATTGGCAGAAAAATCGTCAGAGAATTGTTTACAACAAATGAACTATGCCATATAAAACAAAATTAGTTAGACAATATATTTCTAAAGATCTAGTTAAAAATTGAAGTGAATTAGTTGAAAATTATTCAAGTTATGAGTGCGTCAAACTTGAAAAATAAAGTTTTGAGATACACACATTTTAAAATTTAATTTATAGAAAGTCATGAAACTTTTTGCAATTCCTTTAATCCGCTATGCCTCCACCAAATAATTAGCCTTCTAGATTAGTGTCCTGCATCGAGTAAGAAGATCGTCTCTGGTCAATTCTTCGTAGACTGGCTTGATAGCTTCATAGACTTCAAGTTGAAGAGCTGGCTCTTATGTTTGTACTCAGCCAAACTATTTGTAGCTTAAGATTTTTTCCATTAGCACCATGAATCTTCTTCGATCGGACATTTATTGTGCTGCATTCTGCATCAATAGATAATTTATGATCGAGTATAGCCCCTATAATGGTTCTCATGTTTTCAACTGAATCACAGTTCCTACGAATGACTAATCCATAATAAATGGAGAATTCATCTATTAGTTTCCCATCAATTTTCACCTTCCGCCGCGACCTTTTGTATTCTTTTTCAAATTTCGTAGATGTAAAGACCTTTTCTTGAGTACTGTGACATTATGATAGGGCTTAGCATCAGTAATGCCTTTAAAAGTCTTAGAATCATGAGGACGTAAGCCCACGTTTTCTCCACGAACTAGGTATCGCCTGATACCATAATTCCATTTTCTCTTTTTCCATGAATCCACGAAACTTTTTTATTCGGTGTAAACCAATTCCAAGAAATCGCATGTAAATTACACATCTACGGCTTATTTCATAGCTTTTTTCAATAAATGGACTACAAGGTATCTCAGTCTGTACACATTTTTCACAGGACACTACCACCTATTTTGAATCCCAAACCGCGCTTACTACTTTTCGTACACTTTGCAAAAACTAACGTTTGAAATAGCTGGAAAAAATATCAATAAAGTTTATCGTACGATAAGCGAAACCTGGATTAACTTCAATATACGATAGTACATATCTTCCGAATGGTTCAATTTTTTCGGGTTCAAGTACCCGGCCTGACCAAGACATGGCAGTAGTTGTGCGCAGTCTATAAAGCATATGTTTCAAGTTTGAAAACGCCACGTTGTTTAGTATAGGGTTTTCTAATAACGACTTGACAATATAAAAGGCAAACCATTTGAGATATTTCAAAAACTTTATTATTGGATTGAAGCTCCACATTTATGAATGGAACTCGACTTCGTTCATATGGCCACTGCGGGCACGTTTGCAGCGGTCGATTCGTTGGACCCAATTTTCAACGACTCCGCCACAAATTTCGGCCGAAACGGCCGCTATTTCGCGTTCAATGTTGGCTCTGAGCTCTTCCAACGTCGTCAGCGTGTTGGCATAAGCCAATGACTTAACGTAGCCCCACAGAAAATAGTCAAGCGGCGTTAAATCGCACGAACGAGGCGGCCAATCGACTAGCCCATGTCTTGAGATAACACACTCACCATACTTACTCTTCAATAAATCGATTGTAGTGTGTGCTGTGTAGCTTGTGGCACCACCCTGCTGAAACCACATGTCGTCCAAGTCCATATCTTCCAATTCGGGCCAAAAATTATCACTGATCATGGCGCGATAACGCTGACCATTCACAGTAACGTGACGATCGTTATCGTCGACGAAAAAATATGGCCCAATAACGCCACCGGCATGCAAACCGCACCAAACAGTTATTTTTTGTGGATGAAGTGGTGATTTATGAAGCGCATGTGGGTTTTCATCCGATCAATAACGCATATTTTGCTTATTGACGAACCCATTGAGCCAAAAATGAGCTTCGTCACTGAAGATGATTTTGCGATGAAATTCATCATCTTGGCGCATCTTCTCCAGAACCCAATCGGAGAACGTAGCTCGTTAGTGTATTTTATCATGATGAAAATGTTGAGTTTACTGAATAAATTGACAGTGACAGTTCACAAATTAAATTCAAAGTTGTCAAGTCCCTATTGGAAAACCCTATATTTGTTTGGCAGCCATCGATTGTGAACGTTGTCAGTAATCTGTAAAAAGGAAGAAAAATGGTCATCGTTATGTGATACAATACTTTTATTTGAAAGGCCTCCGCCCAACCAATATAAAAGCTGAACTGGATTCTACTCCGGATGAGTCTGCTTCTTAGTTTACAACAGTAAAATTTTGGGTTGCTAAGTTTAAACGAGGCCGAACGAGCTGCCAAGACGAGCATCGCAGTGGTCGACTTAATGAGGTGACGACTCCAGAAATGGTGAAGAAAATCCACAAAGCGGTACTGGATGATCGTCAACTGAAAGTGCGGGAGCTGGCAGACATTGTAGGCATTTCAAAAAATGCAGTACATCGCATGTTATTTGAAAATGTTGACAAATCTTGCTGTTTGCAAGATGGATACCGCATTTGCTCACACTCGAGCAAAAACAGTTTCGTGAAGATGTTTTAATTGAGTGTTTAGCGAAGTTTCACAGCAACAAAACAGAATTTTTGCGCCGTTTCATAACAATGGATGAAACATGGGTCCATCACTTTACACCCAATACAAAAGAACAATCAAAGCAATGGATTCGAAAGGGAGAAGCGGCTCCAAAGAAGGCGAAGACCGTTTCATCTGCAGGCAATTTTATGACGTCATTGTTTTGCGATGCGAGTGGGAAAATTTTCATTGACTCTATTGAAAAAGACAAAACTATCAACGGCCAGTATTATGCGAACTTATTGCAACGTTTGAGCTAAGAAATCAATGAAAAACGGAGCATTTGGCTAAGAAGAAAGTGTTGTTTCATCAAGACAATGCACCAGCTCACATATCTGTTATTGCAATGGCCAAAATTAATGAATTAAAGTTTGAATTGCTACCTCATGCACCCTATTCGACAGATTTAGCCCCTTGGATTATTTTCTGTTCCCAAACTTGAAACTCAGTGGTTAAAAATTTTCCAACGATGAAGAAGTGATGTCGGCAGTTAATGGCTATTTCGAGGAGCAAGACAGTTCTTATTTTAAAAATGGTATCGAACTTTTTGAACATCGCTAAGAAAAGTGTATAAAGTTTTTTTTCCCAAAGTTTTTGTGTTTTCTGGTGTTCACTGGTGCCTCTAACTCGTGTCGATTCACGGGTCTTCTTCCAGGTATATTTGGTCTCTTGCTGTACGTACGTGTCTCTATTGAACTTTTTTGACCAGAAAATACCCTGTCACTCATTATAAAAACGAACGAATTACATTCAGAAAACAAAAACAAGAAAAAGTTAGCACAATTATTGATAAAAAACAAACGTTCTCGAATGTTTTACTGTACGCAACTTACTGAAACTTCAAAAACATCTGCCGTATGCCTTTTCTAGGCCCTAAATACCGTCCCTCGTTTCGGTCATAAGAGGCTTCGATATATTTCCTAGCCAAGCAAGAGACCATTTAAAGCAAAAAATCGATTTTTTGAAAATCCTAGAATGAGCTAACGCCTTAACAAATCGGCGACGTCGTAGATGGTCCAAAAGCTTTAACTGTTGTGTAATTTTTAAAATTCGCCGTAAAGTGCCATAAGTGAGGCCACATTGTTGATTTCGATAACAAATTGAGGTGCCTGGCTGGTTTTGAACACTTTCGCTGACAATGGTGATATGGAGTTTCTTCAAAACGCTTCACTATTGCACGAATTCAGTAAATAACGGTAATCGACAGACAACGTTCACACCATCTGTTGGCTCATCCTTTATAATTGACTCAGTCAAAAGGATTTCAATTCTTGGATAGGATAAATGATCCTGACACTTGATTAGTATATGCTGTCAACATGAAATCCTATCCAAAACCAACGGCTCGGACAGCACCCCTATATAACTTTAGGGCGGTGAAAGACTTTATCTACCTGGGTTCTGTTGCAAATTCAAAAAATTACTCCATAGTGGATGTCAATGAATTGAGATATTTGAACTTGTAATCAACAATGTCCTAATCTCACTGTACGGTACGGAACTAAAGACTTTACCATGAGCCGACAAAAATGCGCTTGGCATTTGAATGCTTTTCAATCCCGTCTGCATAAACTGAATTTGAAGAATAATGTATAGTCGTAGCAACGAACTATATGAGCTATTTAGCGATCAGGTCAGAAGGACTAAAATTCGTAGGCATCGATGCGTAGATCATGTTGGGCCGGAATATCTTCGAATCCATTTCAGAGCGGCAACTTAGTAAAAAAAAAGTTTCCGACTAAGGAAGCGTGCTCTAGATAAAAAGAACCTTAAACCACTTGACATGCCCAATTAAATGTGATTAGCACAATCGAGCTAAACTAAAAGAGCTGTTGGTTGAGCCCCAAGTACATCCCAGACTGTAGTACCACCCGAAGTAAGCAATTAGGTAAGCCTCAACGTTATTGTTCTCTTTATATCTATGAAGTTTGAAAATGTGATTATAAAATACGTCAATCTATCGTTTGCATAACTAAAGTAATATATATCGACGCTTTTCTCCTTTATTTCTTGGCTAAAAAGACCAATCCGAGAATATTACACCGTTTAGTGCTTTTTTAAAAGACCCTGCCATTCTTAGACTTCCGCTGCGATTTTATGAAGAGAAATAGCGAATTGTAAACGATGTCCAGTAAAAACAAAAAAAAGAAAACAATTTCTAGTAAACGTCTTGTCTTATATTATTCAAAAAAAAATTCACAACATAATAAGGTAATATGTAAAAGCTTTAGTGTTTAGAAATTACATTTCCACAACGCAGCTCTTGTGCAGTCTTCTCATCAACGTTTGTATTTTTCCATTCAGTCTCGAGTGATTTGCCATCATCCTGAAACCAGAAAAAGATCCCATTACCACGCATTAATCGACTCTAAACAACTTTTTTAACTTACGTGGAACATCACATTTTTCTTTCCCTCTTCGAACTCTCCAAACATCTCGAAAACATCATTCAATTTGCCCTCATCTCCGAATTTAGCCGACAATGAAGCGCATACATGTACAATATTATCTTTGTCCATTTTGTCCATACTCTCACGGACCATTACACTACTTGGCATAGCAGCTTCAAAATTACAAGTACTAGCCTCAGTTACAGGCTTTTTCTCCAAACTAGGGCAAAGCAATTGCATGTTCTTATAGTTGTTAAGCTCAGTAGCCTTGACAATCATCATTTTGTTATTGTCATTTGATTGTAGATCACAGGCATTTAGACCACGACGTTTATTTAAGAGGGCTGCAGCTGCACGGGCACGATCATTGTTGGTATCGTATTTGCTACGGTAGAATGAGTGACATTGTAGAAAAAAATATATATATGTCCTGTGAGAGAGAAAAGTTGGTACTTACACAGGGCTCTTCATGAGGATGTCCTTGCTAAGGTTAGGATCAACGACCACAACATAGACCTTCTTCTCACTAATTGTCTCATAGAGAAGTGGCTCCAAATGCATATCACGAGCATCCTTGTAAGCATTACCCTTTACAATAGTAACATCAACCTGGCTTTCTTTCATAGCCTTCAAACAGTTATCCTTGAGCACACATTCAAGCTCTGGACGGATATCGCGAGAATAGGCAGCACGATGCATTGTTTCACATTTCTTCATCTCGATTTCTTGACTCACACATATTCTAAAGAGAAAGGAAGGAGATTATTAATAAGATGAGAAGATATTCGAACAAAATTGATGGTAACCAACCTGATCTTGTTGATTGCACTGCCATCACGTTCGATAACGTCTTTGTAACCAGCGCGTTCCAAATACTCTTTAGGTTCCACGATCTTCTCTTTGTTGTGATAGACAAGATCGGAGTCGATTAGAAGATCAGCTGCAGCAGCCTTGTTTTCGGCTTTAAGTCCATTGTTGAAGAATTTCTCAAGACGCGTTTGTAGATTCTTTAGAGATGATTGCTCCTTTACAGTGTCGGTATTACTGATATATCCCTTCCAGGGGCGTTGGGCCCATGAACAAGCTGGTCCAGTGATCTTACGACGGCTGCCATCCTCACAGAGATATTCAAAGTCATCGGAGTTTGTACTTTCAGCTTTTACTCCAGGAATGAGCTATGTTGGAGAACATCCATTAGATAAGTTTTTGAGTTTTGTGAGTATTTCTTAGACTTACTCCAAAGTATTTCTTGATGAAGGAAGTTTTAGTGAAAGCGACTTCACCCTTGCCTTTGTCTAAACAACGGATTGCACCATCGTAGCCGGAGAACTTGTCGGGATAGTTGCATTTAACTGGATCTTCGCACAATGCGCATAGGTTGGAATATTTCTTCTCTAAAGTAAAACGTGGAGGTGAGCAAAGAAAATGGTCAGAATCACAAAGGAAAACCTACTTAGCGCTTGATTGATCTCAGGTTGTGGTGAATAGGTTCCAACCAAGCATGATTGTGAGAAGAATTCAGACAACGCCTTGAGCTCACGTTCTGTCGATGACAAGTGAGAATCCATCGATACCTTCAAGACACCGCTGTTCTTCAGTTTAGTGATTGGGATCTATTCGTGCAAAAAGGGAAAATTGTTTGAGTAAAAGGCTTTCAAACAACACAACAAACGAAACTTACTTTGTATCCTACATTCCTTCCGTAACCGGTGTGGCAAGACTTTGCACCTTCCAACTCCTTTAAGCTATGAATATTCGAATTTTTCTTCACAAGGATGACTCCTTCATAACGGAACTCAGCTACAAATCACAAGAACATCCAACAAAATACATTATAAGTCGAGGGCATTGGTACCATCTATTCGTCTGATAAATTTGTCTGTACTCACCATCTTTCTCCACTTGTGTCCTGAATTCTGAAATCACTTTGTAGTCCTGATTCTTCTTGTGGTAAGCCACATACATATCCTCGGGATCGGCAGCTAACACATCAGCTTTGCGTTGATTGATTAAATCCAAGCACTCCAAACGATCGCGTCCTTTAACACATTCCATGTGTATACCAGCTTCAGAGGGATCCTTTAACAGATCCAAACAATCCTGGTAAAACTTCTCTGGGACGCACATTTTGTCTAAAGAAATTTAAAATTGTTCGTTAGGTTCACATTGTCATCACCTTGTGATCGGAGTGACTCACAAACTTGTTCATTTTGAACAGAACCGCCAGAGCAACTGGTGAAGACAGCTGCTAAGGCTAGTAGAAGGACAGTTCCCTTATACGTTGTAGTAGACATCTCGTCGTGAAACTAAGCACCAATCGACTGATGACTGGATCTTGGAATCAAGTTCCTTTATATAGCCGCTAGTGCTGTAGGGGAATTTTTTCAAAGCTATTTGCATCGCACAATGTTTTTATTGCTTGGTACGAATGTTGTGTCCATCGCCCAGCACCCCCCTGCTCCAAGCATATACGTGTACATACAAATAGACGTGTATGTCGCTTCCAATGTCGTTATCTTAATTCGTTTTCCTTTTTTTTTCTCTGGGTTTTCTGTGTTTCTATGTAGCTGTGGATCTGTTGGATATTTTCTTTTCTTTTTTTTTTCAAATTGATTGTTTACTAGCGGACAAATGTAAATATTCTGTAGAGGCTATCAATTGAAGCTGTTTTAGTTGAAAAGGGTGTTTTCTGAGAATTAGTGCAGCCTCTGAGGACCGGGGATACGTTTGTGTTAAGCTTCAGATTCACCTACACTTGTAAGCAATCTTTAATCTGGTGATGGGTTTTTTTCTAATTTTTTTTTTCGTTTTGATTTTGTTTTTGTTTTTTTTTTTTCGCTGTTTGTTAGTGATTGGCAATTTATTTATTTGCCGGCCGGTGTTTTTGTTTAGCTTTGCTGTTTTGGTTGCTATTCGAGAAGTCTTGGAGGTGCGATAAAGATAAAGTTGAACTGGTTTTCGCTGTTGTTTTGTGGGTGTGGAGGATTTTGGAGTACTTTGTTGTTAATGGAAATTTAGACGCTCCGCTCCGTATGATGGTTTCAAGTTGTCTGGCTAGACTTACAATAAGTAGGTAATAAAGAGTTGAATCAGGTATCGTTGGTTTGAAAACCTGCAGAAGAGTTGGTTTTAATGATGATAGATCGATTTGTGTTTGTTACCCCTTGTGGAGTTGAACTGCATGTCGTCTCTGCCTGGGCGAACCGCTCTTTGCTCAACTTATGTTTATTTTCTCCGTAGCATGCGCTTTTTTCAACAGAGTCGTATGTCTTGTTGCTTTAATTTGGCGTCCTTACAGTAGCCTCATGATCTAGCAAGGAAGGACGTTTTAGGAAGTGACAAAGTGTGCCAGGTTTAGAATGAAATATCTACGTACCGTTGTCTACAAGTTTATTGGAATTAGAGAGAAAAAAAAAACAACTGCATTGAGCAAAAGGAATAGTATTGTATAAAAGGTTAAGTTTTCGTATCTTAAGAGAAAACAGATACTGGGAATCCCACAGGCAATCTACAACGAATCTACAATAATGGATTGCTCTTTTTTGAACAGTCATTAAAAATCTGGGGCAAATTGAGGGCCGATTTCCTGCTGGTCTCACAATCAGAGCAGCATCATGTCGTAATTCTACTGCACAAAAGTAGTAACAGGTGATGAGGAGTTCCTTAATAGCCAATGACTTCACTTTACTTATTATTAGGTGGCACTAAAATCTGAGGTGGACCTTGACTTTAACCAACAGCATAATCTTAAGGTAATCGCAGCCAAGTTGAATGAAAACTCTTTTTGCAACCTAAGACGAGCTGTTTCTCTATTACTTTGTATCTCTTGAATCGGTTCGTAGACACTCTGGGCGAAAGCGGTGGTATTAAATCGCTTAACATGACCTAGCCATGGTCAATGTTACAATTATGTAGACGGAACCGGGAATCACTTGAAGAACATTCCTATCGAAGCAACCAGAGGCATTTTCGTAAATGCCTGCAGACCACATACAGTGCTTTCTTTGTTACTTGTGAGAAGAACTTTTTCCTTAGTATCCTATCTAAAGAAGCAACGATTGGCAATAGTGATTCTTCGCTTGATCTCTACGGTGGTACCGTGCTCTCAATTTATAATCAGTTCTAAGTATACCTCGTAAATTATCTTTCTTTGGTATTCCTTCAGCACATTCTTCGTTCTACCCCCATTAGTGTTATGAAACCCATCTTGGTCTTGACCCACTAAATCTGATCCAGCGCTTCGGTAACTCCTCGCAAATGCTTTCCTATAATGTCAATGTTGTCAGCGTATACTAGCAATTGTACAGACTTTTGAAATATTATACAATTCTATCAGGTACGATGTTATGTTACTTTGTCAAAATCCTCGTTTGACATCAAATACCTCGGTGCTGTCATTACCGACTTCTATGGACAAGCGACCACTCTCCAATATCATTATGAACGAGTTCATCTCTGAAAATGATAGCAGAGTTTAGAGATTTGGTAAAACGATGCTAAGATGATTCATTTCACCGTCCATATGGAACATAAATGATTTGACGTATGCTCTTCCAACTCAATCACTTCGGCTTGAAGTAATTCGACAGGTAGTCTACGTGCTCTTGAAAGATTATTTTTCTTACATTGCTATCCAGACCTCTTCTTGGGCGAAACTGTTGTTAATTATCATCGACATTCATTCGGCCTGGTAACGAAATATTTGACGTCTTCTACGTCTACTTCTACTATTGTGCTAGTATCCTTAAGCTCTGAATGAAACTGTTCTGTATTAGTGTCTTTAGAAAGTTCTTTTCGCTTTTTCGTAGAACATCCGAGCATCATTTCTGTAGAAGCATCTTTTCATGGCCTGGATTGAACTTTCATTCTGAGAAGCCGATGTTATTCCATTTCCTTTACACTCGCATAGTATAGTATGTAGTTCGTGAATTGCTTTCGTCTTTCCACTTTGTTTCGCTGAAACCAATTGAAGACACCCTTCGTTAGTGGTGGTCGGATGAAACATAGACAGTTCCTCCGCCAAAATTCCGTATTTTTTAACTAAAATTTAACAATAAGTGCTTGCGCAGGTCAGAATATTCAGTTGCATTTGCGCAATGGTGGTTATCATCAGCAACTGCCCTTCTCCTAACTGATACCAGGACTTGGATCAACTACGGCGGAGTTCGACACCCGGTTATGTAAAATTATTGCCAGTGGCGAAAGATTTGACGAATTCTGTTTTGTCAGGGACGTTTGTCAACATTGGATCATTTAGGGAGTTTGAGAAGACAATAATTTTACAGATTAGTGTGAGAATGACATGGTGACATGACGACTAGTTCATCGATCCGACTGGATATAGAGGATCTCTCGAATTATAGACATTCACTGTTCACCAGACAATCCATTCTCTTCGAACCCGAATCCACAGTAAACCAGATCAAATGTTCTGGCATCCATTTGGCCTTTTTTGTCATATTGGGTTAAAGTTTTGGTTGGGTAAAGATTGATCATGTGCATCGAGTGATAGAGCCAATATAGTCGAATTGTTTCAACTGTACCAATGAAATATTTTTCTTTCGAGCGACCCAAATATCTGCCCAACCTTTTGATTTATCACTCAACATACGATGTCGTGGGAGAGATCTTTGAAGTTGTAGCTGTTGTCAGTAACGTTTTTTTACTTTAAAGTTTTAATGTTGTCTCCTTGAGAGTAATCGCCCTCAGATAGAATACACTTATGCCAACGCTTTTTCCAATCCTCGAAGCACTTCTCAAAAGTGATGCCGTATTTATCATATTTCCTCAATCGTCCTTTCATATGTCTCTTAAGTTTTGGAAACAGAACCAGTTATTCGTCACCAGCTATGAACCTTTTGAACAAGTCAGGATCAAGATCTGATTAAAATTAGGAAGCTTTGGAACAAACTTCGCTAAAATACGTCTCATGCTCAAAACATCCGAAAAAATTGCATAACACGAGCTGACCGATATGCCAACATCCTCAGCAACTTCTCTTATTCGACGATTTTCCAAAACAATTTTCGTCATAGCTTCGACGTTATTATCTTTTGCTGAAATGTTTGGGGGCTTAGAGCGAGGTTCGTCATTGGCATCTACTCCGCCGTCTTAGAAGAGCTTGTACGACTTGTAAACATTTTTTTACTTACTATAGAGCAGACTCACTGTATGTCACTGTCAACGTTTTAAGTGTTTTAGGGCACTTGCTTCGATTTTTTCACAAAATTTGATGCAAATTGGTATATGTAGAAACGTCTTTTACGGCATATATTGGTAGAACAGGTACTCTTAGCAATGCTTTTTTGTTAATTATATCGTAAACACTCTCTACTTAAAAGTTACCTCCGTGGATAAACAGCTTTATTTCCCTTTGCCTTCGCATGGCTACCTTCTACTTCTTCCATGTGGTAGTTACTAAGAAGTCGGTGAAAATGCTGCTTAAAATCGACTAGTTTTTCTGTCCTTCCGGGACTAGACTTCTCCACTACTGCCACGTGTCTATTTTGCGGCTTTCTATGAGTTGGGTTGGGTTTCTTGTAGAACATTTGGCAATTGTTTAAATTGTGGGGTATCTTCAAATTGGGAGAGTGAGTGGGTCTTCTTCTTTCATGAGAGGTAAGGATCAAATGCTTTGCTTACAAGGCAAAAAGACATTGCAATTCCTTTTTAAGAACGGAAATTACCTAGCCTGGTATTTGTCTCATCCTCATAAAGTTGTATGTTAAATAAATAAATTAACGACATCATTTTACAGGGAGAAGGTCTAACGAAATTTTTATATTGGGTCTATAACTTAATTGCGGCTTGCTTAGAGATGGCGTAACATGTATTATTCCATTGGAACATGCGTTGGAAAGCTACTGTCATTGTACGTCATTTCAGTATATGTCATTCATTTGAAGCGTAAACAACAATATTTTTTTTTCACTCAAATATATCGAACTTTGTGCCTGAAAAAGTGTTTTTGCAGGGAGTTCTTCTTCATTACTTTAATATGAAGAATAATGCTGCCGAAAGTCATCGTATTTTGGTGGAAGTTTATGGTGAACATGCGCTAGCTGAGCGAACGTGCCAAAAGTGGTTTGCACGATTTAAAAGTGGTGATTGTCGCTTGGAAGACGATGAGCATCCTGTGCAGCCAAAAAAATTTGAAGATGAAGAACTGGAAGCATTACTCTGTAAAGATTGTTGCCAAACACAAGAAGAGCTCGCAAAATCTTTGAGTATCACTTAAGCAGCCATTTCAAAACGTTTAAAAGCAGCTGGATATATTCGAAAGCAAGGAAATTGGGTTCCACATGAACTCAAGCCGAGAGACTCCGAAAGGCGGTTTTGCATGTCCGAAATGCTGCTGGGACGCCACAAAAGGAAGTCATTTTTGCATCGGATTGTTACTGGTGATAAAAAATGGATCCATTACGACAACCCCAAGCGCAAAAAATTATATGTGAAACCTGGCCAACCAGCCAAATCAACGGCAAAGCCGAATATCCATAGTGCGAAGGTAATGTTCTGTATTTGGTGGGATCAGATGGGTGAGCTGCTAAAACCAGGTGAAACCATCTATGGACAACGCTACTGAGCACAATTAATCCGTTTGAAGAGAGCAGTAGCCGAAAAACGCCCAGAATATGCGACCAGACAAAAGGCAAAAATTTTCCATCATGACAACGCTCGGCCCCACGTTGCTATTCCGGTTGAGAACTATTTGGAAAACAGTGGATGGGAAGTCTTACCCCACCCGCCTTATAGCCCAGATCTTACCCCTTCTGACTACCATTTGTTCCGGTCGATGCAGAACGCCTTCACATCAGAGCAGAATATCGAAAATTAGCTTGATTCATTCTTGGCTGCCAAGCCGACGCAGTTCTTTTGGGATGGGATCCACAAATTGCCGGAAAGATGGGAAAAAGTCATAGCTTCAGATGGGCAATACTTTGAATAATACTATTGTACATGTTTTTTCTTAAAAGCAGACTATAAAGCGTTGTTCAAATCCGAGTTGGGCCAGGAGTGTTTATATAATTCATCGAAAGAGAGAAATAAGTGAATCATCTATAAATTCAGTGCACTAGCAGCAGTAATAATAGGAATTTATTAAAAGATAAGAATTAAATTCACATTGCAAAATTTTCCTAAATGCAAAATACACCAATTGACCTTTGCCATTAGCCAAACAACAGAGAATTTTAGATTGTTTATATTTTTTATACATTTAATATCATATTATTATATTGTGATATATTAGCGATTAGTTTAAAAAGAATTGTTTCAAGATTACAAAGATGAGTTGAAATAATTTTAAATGCTGAGTACAATTCGGAAAGCTTCGTCCACTATTTGCAGTCGATATTTTACTGAACAATTTAGGTAGCTATTCAGTTTTGACCATTTAGGATTGCACCGCGGTTTTGCAATTTATGTGCGTAGTGATATAGCTCACCAAACTTCACTACAATGTAACCACTGTTCCAATCCGGAATTCAATTTCATGTGGTTACAATTCCATCTCCGTAAGCAATTTATCCACTATTGCTTTATTCACAGAAACCCCAAACTGGACAGCAATTCGACCTCTAACGAGTACGATTCGCTCTCTAGCTCCATTCCTCATACTGATATTGTTATTACAGGCGAATTCAATATACACAATTCTGGGTGAGTTCGACATTCTGGACAGACAACACCCGAAGGATAGTGGACACCCAGCTTGTAAATTCGCCAACAGGAAAATAAAAAAAATAAAAATATTTTGGCGCAACAGCCCGGTATGTGCCTAGCTTCTCGCACTTATTTGCGTTTCACACTTTGTGAATTTTTACACTCCTTAGCAGGGCTTACTGTTTATTGCCGGTTCCGAAAGTTTCTCTTGAGAAGCTTCTTCATAGGCAGAATTTGACTTTCGGAGGTTTGCCATTGCTCGCCGAAAGAGTGATGAGATTTTCGAAAAATTTGCGAATACCAGACGTTGATAGTCATACCGCAAACATCGTGGACTTTTTTTTTAACTTCTTTCCTCTGGGCTTGACGGACCGTTGTGTCATCATCTAATTTCTAGTACGCCGACACCACAGAGAAAAATTTTTTAAAAGAACCCTTTGGCAACAAGAGAATTCCAATTGGAGTTGACTTAAAAACTTATTTCAAATTTCATTATGGTTCTTCGATAATGATGTGGATGCCGATCACAATATAATCACAACCACTATTCTCTTTAGAATGAGATCATTTTTCGTTCATCGGATTAAGAGCTTCAGACCAAAAGAAAAGGCATGGTAAGACTCGAACTATGAAGTGGCTGTCATGGTTAGAAAATTGCATTTTCAGTCCTACAAGACCGAAAATACGGTGAAAAACTCAAAAAACTTTAAACGATTCAGAAATGACTGCAACATCTTTCTCAAGCGTATTCAATTTCAATACGACCAAAAGCAGAAGCAAAAAATACTACAATGTCAAAAAGATAGTAAAAATGTTTGGTCGTTCGTCAAAAATATTAGAAATTCTGCCTCATCCTCCATCCCAACTCATTTACAATGGTACATTCCAGCTCTTTCGACAAGGCCAATCTGCACACTTTATGGCCAGCTTAACACTTCCAAATTGTTCTTATTCTCCGACCACAATTTCGTACTTGTAGTAGCAAGAGTACTTAAAGATCTTAAAATTCACAATCCCTTCTTCTGAAGAGATATTCTTCTACGCTGGCAAAACCACTGCGGAAGCTTTTTCATCAATCCTTATTGCCCAACCCGTCCCTTAAAAAGGCGAATCTTCTTCTCTCTTCTCCTATAGACCCATTGCATTCATTTGACTTATCTCCAAAGTCATGGAAACGTTGATAAACCGTCAGCTCATGAAATATCTCGAAACATGAAAATTTCTCAATGACCGGTTTTCGTGGCAATCGAACCACTGGTGATTTAATGGTATGTCTTACCGAAAAGTGGAACCAAAACGTACATCAATCTGGCAAAACCAAGATAGTTTACTGGATATTTCTAAATATCTGGCTCTTTTGTCGAAGTTGCATGCTTTTGGGATCGATGACTCTATTCTTCAATGAGTTAGAAATCACCTTTCGGAACGTTCAATTCAAGTTGTCTTGGATGACTTCAAGTCTTAACCGGCTTAACAAATGCTGATGGGCTCCAGGGCTCCGACAGAACGGGAACGGCATTAAGGTCATTAAATTTCGATATTACAAGCGTAACCAAATGGGAAACTATCAATAGAGTGAATTTTAATGCTTCCAAGACTCAGTGCTGTCTGCTGTCAAAACCGAAAAACTTTCCATTCTCGCTATGTGTACCAGTGACAGCCCACGTTGGAATAACCACGTATTTGATGTCACCAAAAATGCTGCGAAATGTCTAGGTTTTCTCATGCGATGTAAAAAATACTTCACCTCCTCTGATCTTGTATCTGTATATATCTGCACCTGCTAAAGAAAATTCAAAACCATGCAATATAACTCATAGGTGATACTAATATCACTGAGACAATGGAGACCCTCAAACACCTACGTAATGTCTCGTAATGCTCCACAGAAATCGCCAGTAGTATTCCTTCAAACTTTTAACCGTAACACCTGTCTTGCTATGAATGCTCATCAGTATACCCTCAAGCTCACTTTTGGACATACTCTAAAATATCGTAATTTGTTCCTAACCTGTTCAATTTGCTTATGGAATGCCCTGCCTAACTCTTGATTTTCTGTACATTATAACCTTTAAACATTTAAAACCACAGTTCATCGATACCTCTCTTTCTTTCCACCCTGATTTTTCTTCGCCAGCGCTGTGTGTCAGCATTTTAAGAGTATTTAACCCCTTGAGCGCTAGCAAATTATAAAAAAAAAGAAAAAATCAGCGTACAAGTACGATGTGTGTTCAAAAAGAAATGTGACTTTTGAAATTTTGCGGGCAACGTACATTCGATTATCGATTTTTTTATTATTATTTTTTTTTTTTTTGCTGTGTTGGTATACATGTCCCGAACATATGTTCACAGTTTCAAATAGTTCGTTTTTGACAGGTAGAAAGGTTAAACGCGTTTTGGTGTGCTCGGCGATTTTCAAGTATTGTAAAAAATGGAGCAAAGAATTTTCATCAAATTTTGTGTAAAAAATGGATGAAACGTTGACAGTGGCATACGGTGAGTCTACTCTATGATAAGTAAAAAAATGTTTACAAGTGGTACAAGCTCTTCCAAGATGGCGGAGAAGATGCCAATGACGAACCTCGCTCTGGATGCAGCAGCACATCAACAAAAAAAAGATTACGTCGAAGCTGTGAAGAAAATTGTTTTGGAAAATCGTCGAATGTTGGCATATTGATCGGCTCGTGTCTTGCAATTTTTTCGGATGTTTCGGGCATGAAAGGTGTGTCAGCATCGCTCAGGAGCTCTTGAAGGACGTCAATGATGATTCTGACTTACTCAAAAGGGTCATATTCTCCGAAATTGGGCCCATGCGTCTTTTTCCTGTTCCCAAAACTGAAGAGACCTATAAAAGGACGGAGATTCGTAACGATTGAGGAAATAAAAATGTCATTGCTGGAAGAACTCAAGGCTAGACCAAAAAGTGCTTATGAGAAGTGCTTTGAGAATTGAAAAAAGCGTTGGAACAAGTTTTTATATCTGAGGAGGATTACTTTGAAGTGGCAACATTAACATTAATGAATAAATATTTCTTTTTTTATAAAAGTATAAAGTCACCTTAGTTTTTGAACTCGTACATCTGAAACTTAATTTTCGTTCCACGTTCAAAAAGGTAGTTCAAAAGATCACTGCAATTGCCCTATTTATGCAGAGGGATTATTTAATTTTTCCTAAAGCTTTTCCATGTACTTATTTGTCACATTCTTATAAATCTTCTATGGTACGCGGTTCTCTTCTGGAGCCTTATTAGACTTTGCAGACTTCACAAGCCAAAATTATGCTATCCCGTGTATCCACTGGTGGGTTGAGTAGCTGCTTCAAATGTTCAGCTAAAAGTGATTCTTTAACCTGTGTGTTCTTTCTGCAAAGGTTTGTCCATTGATTATTCCTGCATTTTCCCAATAAGATCGGCTATTTCTGACTTCTCTTAATGCTGCTATTTATTGCTCCAGAAAGGAAATCCTTGGTGCTTCTTTTTACTTGCTGTGGTACATATGTTTTTTCTGTAGAGTTCTGGGCGGTGTCTGTAACGCTGAGCACCTGGTTTAACTGCAGCCGTTCTCACAATTGAACTTTTGGAAGTAGATGTGCTTGTGCTGGTACTGAGTTGGTAATGGTACCAGTACTGTTACTGGTACTGGCCTGCTGCTGGTTCACTGAAACAGGTAAGGGCTCTGTGAAGTGAACCTCCTCCACACACAAATCTGTTAGACCCTCGAGGCATTGTCCAGGCATAAGACAGTAGTCAATTCCATTAGGATTCCTTTCGAACGATCACATCAATGGATTCATACATTTCAACGAGCTCTTTGACGTTATTATTTATTTGGGTATCCCTTAAGCATCTAATCGGGTGTATTGTATTTTGTAGAAGACATGTCGTACTTCTAGAATCTCTTCGTTTCGCGCTCTTCTATAGTAGTTTTCGCACATAACTTTGTTGACTGATTCAGAAGCAGTAAACAACAAATAAAACCAGAATAAAACGCACGCTGCCACCAGTTGTTTTGAACTCTTTTTAAGAATTCCCCAACGATGGCTTGTTATCAAAAATGTTTTTGGAAATTTGAGTCTGTCTTTTTGATTGTTTTGCTTCAAATTAATTTTATTTCTTTCCAGTAGCTGAATCATTGCGTCATTTGGCAAGGTTGATATATAAAAGGTGTCACCGGCATTGAATTAAAACAATTTTCAGAAGTTAAAACGGAGTATCTCAAGATTATGGTATTTGAAAACAAGATCAAGACAAGACCAACTTCAAAAGAGTGAGGCAGTACTTTTGGTCGGCTTTTTTTCTTCTTGTCGTTACTATTGCGAAACTGCCTTATGGCAAACTTATCTGTACTCGTACTCTGATTCATTTTTCTATTGGGCTTACGCACTGAGTCTTGAACCTAACCACCTGGGTAGATTATTTTTGCTCATTCTCATTCCTTGTGGTTTCACGCAAATTAAGCGGTTCCTTGAGCAATTGTGGAGTTTACCCTCAGATTGTGTTTTTCGTAGAAAGTTCCCAGAAAATGAATGAAATCGCACCGACTGCTCCGGAGCACAGTTATACTTCACTTCTTGGTTCCATGGAGGATCCCATGGAGATCCCATCGATAAACGAATGGAAACAATATTTTAATGATCGACAGAGTATAGTGTGTAACACTCCTTGAGTACCGACTTGTGGATTTTGGTTTTTGTTTTCCTTTTATCGAAAAATGGTTCAAAACTTACCCATGGGTCATGGACCTCTACTGTAGGCATCAATCTTCTTACTGGCTAAAGGCCGTAGGCTTCTTCAAAGATTTTCGATTCGATTCTTTGGTTTATATGAATTTTCACGGAAATCAAATGGAAGAATGGGAGAATGGGACGTGAGTGAGAGGCAGCAGGAGGAAGGTTCTCAGTAATGTCGGTCGCTCTTGACTTGTTTTCCGATACTTTATTCTGCTCAGTAGTGTTAGAAAGCTCTGGAACTCTGACGGTATTATGTTTTTCAATTGGGTTTTATGGTTTGTGGGCGTTTGCAAAGGAGTTATTAGAACTGACCTTTACTTGTAACTTGTGGATATGAAAGGACTGTCGCAGGTCAATGATTTTAGAGGTAATGAATCCCTTTATGAATATGAATATGTGTGTAATTCATTTTTCAACTTTTTTCTATCATTCAAGCGTTTTCTTTCCTTGTTTGCTTTTTACTTTTGTTTGTTACTATGTAGTTGCGACGTCACTTAGAGAGTTGTTTAGCAAGTGGTTTTGGTTGTTCAGCTCTGGCTTTCGGTGATGCTAGACGTTTGCCAGATTCATATAACCGGCTTAACTTGGAATTTTCGTATTTACAATGATAATGACCTGGCCTTTCAAATCTTTGTTTATCAAGTCCTGCTAATGTGCATTCTATCAATGAAGAACGAATGTACGAGTATGCTGCCGATTTTCTTAAAATTTCGAAAAATTTCATTTTTTGGGGGGACAGACAAGAATCATTGAATCACGTTCAAAGCAAATATCTCTCTGAACCTGACCGGTTGGGTCATATGTATTAAATTTCATGTCCAGAGGCAAGCTATTTTGAATGATTAAACTATTTTTTTCGGTATATGTATGGGATGATAGATAAGGAACTTGAAAATCTAGTGTCACTTCTGCTTTATCTAGAGATTGCTTGAACCTTCTCTGATGTCGCTGGCCCAAAGCTGCAGTGGGTTTCGTAGTTCTCTCACCTGAAAGCAACACTATCTATAAACAGAATAACTTAAAACAGATCATCTTCATAATACTTTCCAGCTGATAATCTCCTTAGCGGTTCTATTTGAGGCGTTAAGTCGACTACTTACTGTCTCTTCTTCTTTTGTCAGATCATAGTATGAAATTCAGAATATGATTGCAGGGATGCAGGCTTGGAATGCTGAATGTAGATCTGACAAAAGTCTTGTTTAAGCTCACAATGAGAGAAGAGCCGTCCTTGTTTTCTCGATTTTTTTTTTTCTCTTTTTGTGAGAATAGATTTTCCTCTTTTCAGTGTAGAGTACTGGGTTCTAGGTAGTTAAACGCATACACAGAGCTTGACGGAGTTAAAGATTTAGTTGTCTGATCTCAAAAGTCTTATTCTCCAGTCAGGGATTTTGGACACAGATTTGCTCAGCCATTTATGAGTTTGTTGCGTGTAGCACTTCACTCTAAGAATTCTGTTTTCCATATCACAGCATCCTGTTTGAACACAAATATTCTTTGGCTTAACTAGCTCCCACAGTTGATCAACAAAGTGTTCGCACTCTGTGTGGTTCAGGCTGTTGTTATTGCCAGGCTTCCCACTTCGAATCGTCAGAGAGTTGATGGCAGCATCCTTATAGGTGCACCGGTTACGTCGCTTTTGGCGCTTCAAGTTCCATCCACTCGCTTCAGTCGGATCTTGTGCGTGGACCACCGCATCAACCGACTTCCTTCGACCAGATCTGCGATCTTTGGTGGTAGTATTGTAGCACCGGTCTTATCTGAAAATCCTGTGCAGGTAAAAGCATCGCTGGCTTTGTTTTTGTCGTCTTTGCTTCGATTTCCGTTCAATGGAACTGCAGTCTGTATTGGTTGCAGCACCGGTTTCATCCCGGCACCGTTTGAAGAAAAGTCAGGGAGAGTGTCAGAATTTTTCTCCTTTTTCGCCCTTTTCTAAGCATATCTCTCTGGTGTTTTGACGTGAAAGCCTGCCGTGTCGACCTAAGTTCGCGGGATGCTCATACATCGATGGGAGGCAGGATACGCCTGGCCAACGCCTTACTTCATAAGTAATACCAAAGTGGAGCCTGTATTGAGGGCATAAGCTTAAGGCTTGGTTGGAGTAGAGCCGACCTTAAATCTCTTGCCGATCTTAGGTTTATCATGGCAGCCAGTATTTATTGCAACTCTACATTAAGCTAAAATCCGCTGGAAAACTTTTACGCGGCTTTGGAGTTAAAACCACAACCACCGTGACGCTCTCACTATAGGGACCTAACTCTAACAAGTCAGGCCCGAACTGAAATCCTGGTGCCCTGACTCCCACTATATCGAGTTGTAAGTCATCATGTGGATTACCGGAGGCCCTGTCACTCAACAGGTCAATTCGTAGCAGCCTTTGGAAAAGGGCCCAGAACTCTTCTCTGGCTTGCTCATTTACACGCGCGATCAACTGATAAAGTTTTAAAGCTCCAATTGGGAGAAAGCTGCGCATGTACAGAATACGAGTAGATGGAGGATTGCTTCTGCATTCTCCTCGTGCATGCAACTTTCGCAGAAATCATATGTAAAAACGACAAGCCTTCTTGAATGCTTGCCTATAATACAGTGTCCAGTGATGACACCTATAATGGCGCTGAAATGTTTCCTATTTAGAAACATCAAACTCTTAGAGCGATTCATATCCAGTTTTGGCCAGAATTGTTTGGTCGTTAGACATGTTGATACAACAGTCCACCTAAAGTTTGTTCTTTTTCATCCAGCATTAATATTAATTTGCACGTACCATTTTGTATACCGATGCTACCCTTTTCCGATAGAATAAGTAAAGTGGTTACACTTTTTTCAAGTTCATCGGTCCTGCCGTTAAAGATTGAACTTCTCTGTCATCTACATCAGAGATGATCGACAGTCAAGGGCGGATCTAGAATTTAGTGAGACTGAGTCCAGGGACTTGATAGCGGCCTGACTATCCTTTGCAGATATCACGTTTTTCTTCAGCCAGGACAGGACTACTCTAATCGCCAAAATTTTTGAGCAGAACACGCTGCAGTGCTTTGAAAGACGGAAGGATTAAAATAATCTGAGTAAACACTACCACCAATCCCATTATCAGTTTAAAACCCATCTGTCTAGATAACTACGTCATCCGGAAAAAGAACAGGTCCTTGACGTTGTTATGGTTTCATTCGAACCAATGTTCTGATTCTGGTCCAATTATCCTCAGCTCGTAAACTCGACCGTAAATTAATCATCTGCACGTACAAAGTTGAGTCCCCTTCTCCGACAACATTTGAATTTAAAAACTACTCAAGCAAAGATAATAAGCGTAGGGATGTATCTTACCGAACTTCGCCAAAATATGATACGTGTTCCAATCCCAAATTCAACTTCTTGTGGCTAGAATTGCATGTCCGTAATCGTTATATCCATTACTGCTTTATTCACAGAAGCCCCAAACAAGACAGCAATTCGACCCTTAACGAATTTGATAAGCTGTCTGACTCTATTCAAAAAATTTTATCAATATACTCAATATTCTACAATAGACAGAGTACACCAGAAAAAAAAAAACACAGAAAACAACTTGATCCAGATTGTAAATGATCCCACACGTATACCAGACGTTGATAGTCATACCACCAACACCCTGGTCTTGTTTTTGACTTCTCATCCTAATAAATACAAAGTCAATGTGAAATCCCCTCTAGGCTCGTCGGACCACTGTGTCATATCAGCTTATTTTACCCCTAATCTGGTTAAGAGTATCAAACCAAAAAAAAAAGGCATGGGAGTCGTACTCTGTAAAGAGGTTGTCCCGGTTAGCGAGAAAAAATTTTTGATGGTCCTACAAGACGAACCCCGCTGAGGAAAACTGAAAAAACTTCAAAGGATCTAGGAATGGCTGCAACACCTTTCAGAAGCGAATGAAATGTCAATCCGGCCAAAAACTGTGGCAAAAAATACTACAAGATCCCAAAGGTAGTAAAAAATGTTTGGTGGTTCGTCAAAAATATTAGAAATTCTGCCTTATCCTCCATCCCAACGCTCATTTACAATGACATTTCAACTGTCAGTCCTTTGGACAAGGCCAATCTGCTTGGTGCACATTTTGCGGCCAATTCAACACTTTCAGATTGTGCTGCCCACACTTGAGTGCGTCGCGTCTTCAATGGGACGAATCCACTTCCGCAAGAGTACTTAAAGATCTCAATACACACAAATCCGATGATCCAGATGGTATATCTTCCCTTCTTCTCAAGAGATGTTCTTCCTTGCTGGCAAAACCACTCCGTAAGCTTTTTCATCAATCCTACTCCTACTCCTTTGTGTAGGAATGGGTGTCACATAATTTTGACAGGCGAGCTAAAAGAGGTTATACTAAATAATATTGTAGTACACTAATTTTAGCTCAGTAGCGCCACCTATCGGAGAGACCGGCTTGATATAACACTCCTTAAGCAGATTATTAGTGCCTACCACGTCGATTTCGTAGTGTCGCTGCAAAAAAGGAAATCCCTCGGTAGTTCGTTCGAAGTTTGCTCGGTTCACGTTGCAACATTTTTTATAAAGGGCTTCCTCGAAACCCTGCGGTATTTCAAACTTTACAAAATGTTGTTGAACAAGTAGATAAAATTGGTGTTTAGTTTGTTTATTTTAATCCTCCCGAATTACCACCCTTAAGCCTATTTAGAGCCTCAACAATCGGGCTGATGGTCTTGGTTTTGTAGTTTGTCATCCAATCGTCTTATATTGGGTTGTTCAATAGGTTCTGCGGTTTTTTTTCTTGGAAGTAGTGTTTATCGTTTTAGAAAATCTCTATGTATACCGTTGTGAAATTTTTGTTATTTATTTCAATAGAGAGCGTTATCCTTTACATCGTTACGAAATTTTTTTTTTTTTGCAGTGCATTTTCGGCATATTTTGCTTTAAAAAAAAAAAAGTTATCAAAGTGACAAATTCCCAACGGGAGATTCGCAGTGTGTATGGAGATAAGTGCTGACGCTTGTCAGCGTTAGTTTATACACTTTCGTTCAGAAAATACAGTCCATGCTAATGCTGTTCGCTCTGGACGTCCACCCACCACAGTCGTCAATCAAATCTTGGCTGAAGTTACCGTTGACAGACACTTGACGACACGGAAGATCGCTCAGCGGTTTAACATCGTCAATACACCCGTTTCGCAGCGTCTGAAAAGGCTTGAAATGTCGAAATCGTTAGATCTTTGGGTTCCACATTCTGTGAAAAAAAACATTATGGATCGCATAAAGGGTCTGTGAGTCTTTGTTGAGATAGAACTCGCTTGAGGCTTTCCTGAGAAGGGTAGTTACGGGAGACGAAAAATAGGTGGTTTACAACTAGATTCGGCGTAAGAGGTCATGGTGCGCTCCTGGTAAAACATCGCAATCGGTCGGTAAACAAGATTTGCTTCCCAGAAAGGTCATGTTGAGTATTTGGTGGGACCAGCGAGGTATCTTTTACTTTGATTTGCTTCTACACAATCAGACTACCATCTGTTCTGCTCTTTGCAAAACAGTTTGGACAGAATGCAATTCAATTCCGAAGATGAGATCAAAACGTACCTGGAAAGCATACCCATAAGTGTGCTGACTCTTACAAAAGAAGCAAAATCTGATGGATTAAATGTAAGCTTTCATACCGAAAATGTGTGTTTAACTTTAGCCCTAAAAAAAGCCAACGATGAGTGGTGCGTTATATCAAATTGATAAGCTAAGTGATGTTGATGATACTTGAAAAGTTAACATGAGATCGGTATTAATATTGTACATAGCGACTTGTGGATGTATGTAACAAGCGAGAAACCATCAGGAGATGATGCAGTTACACGTGCTTGGGAAACTAAAAACTAGAAAGCGCTAACGTCGATTATACTTTGTGTAAAACCTTTCCAACTCCTGCATTTATAAAACTGAAAAGGTTGGAGGAAGTGCAATGTCCCTCAGGACCTGCACGTAAGGTTACAGTATTTAAGCGGCTTTCAAATGTTAAAATGCAACTCGCCTATGTCCGAATACATTAATAAATTTTCTTTTTGAAAAATTGCAGGAAACAGATATTAAATTACAAGATGAACTGTTAACGATCATTCTATTGTATAGTCTTCCGAGAAGCTATGAAAATTTTGTAATTGCGATGGAGTCTAGAGATGCTTCGCCCTCAAAGAGAATATCCGTCAAAAATACAAATATTTTTCAGAACGTGATGCTGCAATATGCTGAAGAAAAGATGCCCTTAAAATGGATAAACCAACATGATAACGATCCAAAGCACACCGCTAAAATCGTGCAAAAGTAGCTTTCAGAAAATAAAGTCAACGTTTTGAATTGGCCGGTACAATCAACAGATCTGAATCATATACGAGGTGAGATTTGATTTTCAATAGACTTTTTTTTGACAAATCACGCGTGACTCCTATCAAACTGCTATGTCATTTTTGTACAGTATCGCTTGGCAAGTCATCATGGAAAGACTCACACTACAATAGTGTCTCCATATTGTTCAGCTGCATTACGAACGTACGGTGCGCATAATCGACCTACTGAAACCAGTATTACCAATACCATTCGCGAATTTGAGTCCTGTTTACACAAGTGGATGATACTCGACCGGTTAGACCACATCCAGCACGTAGTGAAGAGACTATAGCAGATGTAGCTGAGAGTGTACGCTAAGACCGTGACGAATCGTCTTATCAGCAACTTGGCTTAGCGTATTCAACAACTTGGCATATTTTACGTGAGGATCTCGGCCTAAAAGCGTACAAAATTCAACTTGTGCAAGAATTGAAGCCAGGCGACTTGAATTTGCGTCATATTTTCAGTGAATGGGCTCTAGAAAAACTCAGTGAAAATCCGGTGTTTTATCGTGAAATTTTGTTCAGTGATGCAACCTATTTCCGGCTCAATTGATACGTTGATGATGAGCAGCTCGAAGAGTCCCAAGGGCTACAATTACATCCATTGAAAACAACGTTATGGTTTGGTTTATGGGCTGATGGAATCATTGGTCCATATTTCTTCAAAAATGAGGCAAATCAGAATGTTACCGTCAATGGTAACCGTTATCGCGCCATGTTAACGGACTATGTTCTTAGTGAAATTCAAGCATATAGTCTCAACAAGACGGCGCTATGAGCCATACAGCGCACGAAACAATGGACTTGTTGAGAAATCATTTTGGTGAGCACTTAATTTCACGTTTTGCTACGGTAAATTGGCAGCGTTGATCGTGCGATATCACACCTTTGGACTATTTTCTCTAAGGATATGTAAAGTCTCAGGTCTTCAGGAATAAGCCAGTTACATTTGACACTTTGGAAGCCAACATTACTCGTGTTATCCGCGAGATACCGATCGCTATGCTCGAACGAGTCGCCTAAAATTGGACTTTCCGAGTGGACCACCTGTTCTTTTAATCGATAATACAAATTTTAAATACACTTTTAAATTTATGTGTTGTATTTTACATTATTAATCAAACCTCACGATGAATCATCCTTTATAAGGCAGACAGCTTCTGAATATGGAGTAGCAAGAATGACACTTCAAAGGTTTATTAAAAATTTACAGGCAGAAGACAAGTTTTCGAATCGGTAAGCGAAAATTTATTAAAAAATTATTTTCAAAAAGCATCTTCCATATTTTATGGTTTAACACCAAAAAATGTTCGTAGGCTTTCCTATGCTTTTGCCACCAATTTTGACATACAATTTTCTAATTGCTGAACAAGATGGCAGGAAATGATTGGCTTACAGCCACTGTCAATCAGGAGTCCGAATGCTACGAATATGTGTAGGGCAACATCTTTTAATAGAACTAATGTAGGTATGTTAAGATTTTTTGAGAAACTGGGATTTGAAATTTGGCCTAAATTTGTTTTGCCATTTCCAAGGGCTGGATCGAAAAAGAAAAATATGTTCTGAAAGTGTCTGAAAAAGGAGCAAAAGCAAGAAAAAATGACCAAAAAAAAGTTGACAAAAATAAAAAGAAACAAATAACAGATAGCAATGATAGTTTCAGTAGCGTTCAAGGTTATCAATGATATTCAGCTGTCAAAATATTCAGCAAGATTTACATTTCGTTATGAATCGTCGTCACGGCTTCAGTGTGCAGGCAATTCGTCGTAACGGGGAAAAGTTTGAGCGTGAATACACTCTTTTGGATTTTAAGCCACCAACCAGATAGAGTGTGGTACGAAATGAAGAAAACATAGCCGCCGTAGCGACTAGTATCGATGAAGACCCAAAAATGTCGATTCGGCGCTGATCAGCTGAATTGGGCACCGCCAGAAAATCAACTTGGCTTATTTTGCGGTTGAGACCGAATGACCATAAAAAACTCCGTGAGTTCGCTAATTGGGCGCTTAAAATTTTGGCCAAAGTTCCGGATTTTTAGCTCAGCGGCTATGAAAACAATCCAAAAATATTCCGCTAAGCACCAATGCATCGGACATTATTTCTTTAAAAATGAGGAAGGAGATACCATTACCGTCAATGCTCTCAGGTATAGAGCAATGTTAATCGACTTTCTGTGCTCAAAACTCGACAACATCGATATATCCGAGCTTTAGTTCCAACAGGACGGCGCTATATACCATACAAGCGATGCAACGCTCTAGGTTGTGAAGGTGAAATTAGGCAACTGGGTTGATCATACCGCGATCATACAATACAATTTGACACTTCTCGATTAGTTTCACTGAGGCTACGTCAAGTACTTCGAATAAGAACCGGAATGCTGTTATCTAAAGTGTATGGATGCGTACTCAGAAAGTTTACCCGCAAAGAGTAGAAACAGTATCATGTTTGCCGAAATTGATCTAATGCAAAATACTCTCCTCTACTTGGAGCTGTTTTTATTTGCATTAACTCCAATAGCGATTATGATTCCCATATTACCTAATTTAATTTTCAGTTTCAGTTTTGAATAGATTCTATGAAAAAATGGTTGACTTTTTTGTCCTTTATTTACATTGACCCAACTAACCTCCACTTGGCCTTTCCACATTTGAAAGCACAAAGTCCATACTATCCACTGATGCTAATTTTACAATTAAATCATGAAATGGGAGTAAGCGGGAAACACTCATTTTCTCACATCATGATTAAGATTTCGCCGTTACTTGTTAAAATGCTTGTTTGTAGGCGGCATCAAACTCACTCGTTAATCCCTAACTCTAAAAAATGGCCATCTTTCATCCTCCACTCCGGAAACTTTCTACTAATATCACAACAATGTTCGATATTCATGAGCATGGAACATGATGCTCCTTCATGCTTCGGGTCCTAGCATCAGCCATATAAGCAAGACTCACCCACGCTTCGGGCTGTTTTACCAGAAAAAGTCCTCCCGAATAAAAGAAGGTTCTCACCGCCATCCGATCATCTTCTTTCGCTCAGCTATAAGATACATCGTGTAAACTTTCTACTCAATTGCATGCGTATACAAAAGTCAAAAGTGATCAATAAATTATACGTCTGCATCCACAGTTCTTAGCTGCATAGAAGCCGATCATTTCCAGACGGCCCCTCCAGGAGAGGCGTGAAGTTGTGCTTACAAGCACATCTCCAAATTGTTGCAAAGGCTCTTTCTACTTATTTAGCAAACCAATGCCCGTAAGATTCTACTTCTGCAAGACTTAATACACTTAAGCATTTCCAACAACAAAAAAAAAAGACACTACAAGCCTTAGTCACCCCAGTTCTAGGTGCTAAAACAAGGACTCTATTAAAAGTGAATATGCTCCTAAATTAAGACTTTTTCTCAATTGGCCCGAATGAGAACACAAATGCAAGTAAGGACTAGGCTAACTACCCCTATCTGAGTCCCGGTTTCGCCCTATACTGCAGTAATATCATACTTCACCACTTCTTCGAAGCATTCGATATTGCTCAATAGCTTAGTCACGAAGTTACCTTTCATAGGATCAGATAGATCAAACCACGAAGTTCGTAAAAGCAATGATCTGAAGCGGTCTTGATAATAAGTGACTCTTTGAATGCCATCAGCTATCAAATTATTTTTAAGAATTTTATGCTCTCCAAAGAATTTCGGTTATCAAGGTATGATAACCCTCAGAAAGATCTCCAATAATGGTATCAATTTTTCAAAAAAAAAAAAAATTTTTTTTCTAATTTTTCAAACTCGGATTCGATTATAATTTCGAGAAACAACATAAATTACTTTTGCTCCAAGAATCTAAAAAACTGGTTCTATGGGTTGCATTCCAAGTCCCATTGTCTCTCATGAATTTAAAAAAAAATGTAAATCCAGAGTAACGTACTGAAGCCACACACAGTACAGTGTCCAGGGTCGACCTTTAGATTTAAATTGAAGAAATCATTTCTAGAAGCAGTTGTTGAGTTCAGTTTAATTTTTATTACACAACTTGCAGTGGAAATCTGAAAAGATGACATAAACATAATAATTCCCCCAGTTATCATGCTTTGTTGTTGTGATCTCTTCAGTTGCGTACTTTGCAAACAAGCAAATTAAATATTTTGAAATTACGATCACGACCCAGACTAGGTGCTGGTTGTGGTGGCGGTGGTGATGGAGATGGGATTCACCTCAAAACAAAGAAATATAGCCGAAGTGGAGCATGTTAATTTCAAGCCACTTGACACAATTTGTTGTTAATCGAAGCTGAATTGTATGTTTGTCACGTACTTTGAGAGGAAGGCTAGAATCATCTTTTATGGGAATCATTAAAGGGCTAACGACTCTTTTCTATACTCGATAAAGTATGTAACTAACATAGAAATATTTAATATTTACATTTAGCCTACAAGTACCTGACAGTGTATATCATGCTTACTATCAAAATGAATGCTCGGTTCGAGCTAGGTGATTTTTATTGTTCACACATTCATCCATTCATCGTTTGGTGGACAAATTCGAATCAACTAGACCAATAAACAATCAAATAACATTATTTTCATAGACGAGAGAGACGTTCAGATGAATGGCTATGTTTGGAGAGATAACAAACCACCTGGGGCACATAAATTTCAAATGCATTCAGAAAAAGCCACTATTTGGTATGGATTTTGCTCCGGCGCCCCATACTTCTTCCAAAATACTCTACTCCCCATACTCCTTCCAAATCAGCTCTAGACTAACCTTCAAGAATAAGAAGCAGGTGGTCCGCATATGCGCTGCACTCGCACATCTCACAAATCTATCTCAGATGCGGATCTATCATTAGGTTTCAAGCAAATGGACCACAGATGTAACCCCGGTGGGATATTAAATCATCCTCCATCCCAATGTTCATTGATAATAACATTCCAGCTATCAACCCTTTGGACAACGCCAATCTGTTTGCTGTATACTTTACGCCCTTAAGTCTTTTAGATTGTGTTTTGCCTCAGCCTACACTCGAGAACGTTGGATCTTCAATGGACTCACTTTCGCACTCCAAGAGTAATTAAAGATTTAAACATACAAATTCAGTGATGGTATATCGCCCCTTCTTTTGAAGAGGTGTTCTTTCACGCTAGCAAAACCACTGCGTAAGCTTTTTAATCGATTCCAACTCTTTAAACGGTTTTCGTAGCAACAAGTGCACTGGTGATTTAATGACGTGTCTCACCGAAAAGTGAAATCAAAGCGTGCATTAATCTATCAAAAGCAAGATAGTTCCATTTCTTGATATTTCTAAAACATTTGATAGAGCTCGGCATCCGGTTCTTTTGGCGAAAATGTGTGCATTTAGGATCGGTGAGTCTCTTCTTCTTCAACGAAGTAGAAACTGCATTTCGGAACGTTCAATTCAAGTTGTCTTGCACGGTTCTGATATCCACAAAATAAATGCTGGTGTGACACAGGGTTCCGTTCTGTCTGCTACACTCTTTTTAAAGCGAAATTTAAACACCCAAACATTGTCTCTGAATGGTACTTGCACCACCGTAACCGAAAAACTTTCCATTCTCGGAATGACTACTTACATTGAAATGACCGCATATTTGGTGTCGTCAAAAATGCTACGAAATGTAAGAAATACTTCAGCCCCTCTAATCTGGCGTCAATAGAGTATATAAGACATTTATCCTCCCGAAATTGGACTACAGTGCCCACGTATGGTCGGCTGTGCTCAAAACATCTCTGCACCTGCTAGATAGGATTTACCGCGCGGTAAAACTCATAATTGATACTAATATCACCTAGTTAATTGACAACCTCGAAGACAGGCGAAATGTTTTCTGTTTCACCTTGCTCTATTGCTATTTTCACCACCAGTGCCAGTATCATTAGGCCTCTTCAAATCTTCAACCGTAACAATCGTCTCGCAATAGATGCTCATCAGTTTTTCCTCAATCTCACTTTCGAACGTACTTTGAATTATCGTGATTATTTCGTAAGCCATACAACTCGCTTGTGGAATACCCTGCCAGGTTTTTTATTTCCTAGTCAATCAATAACACCCGCACTTCTGCCAGAAGTTTTTCCAAAGCTCAATTTTCTGGCAGTCGACATAGCAGCTTGTACTTGGCACAACTTGTTTGGACGCAGCCAATTTTTTATGGCCTCAATTAGAAGATATGTATCTCATTTACTTGTGGTTCCAACAAGACGTAGCTACGTGACGCACAGGACATAAGACTATGACTCTTCTGCACGACAAATTCGACGGCATGGTTATCTCGCGTTTTAGCAACAAAGATCGTGTGATTTAACGACATTCGACTTTTTCTTGTGGGCTACGTTAAATCACCGGTCTATGCGAATAAGTCATAGACGATTGATGCCTTAAAAGTCAACACAACCAATGCTATCGATGATATCGAGACCGATTTATGCGTCCAGGTCATCAAAAGTTGGACCTCTCGGATACGCGCCGCCTACCGAGGCCACGGCTGCCTTTGGCCGATATCATATTCCAAACATAACCCAATCGGATACTCTCTCAAATAAAAATAAAAAAAACAATAATACCTCCTGCACATCTTGTTTTAAGTTTGAAGTTCGAGAGTTCTTACTGAGACACCCTGTGTGGCTAGTGTTAAAATCTAGCCAGTGTTGGACTTTGCTGACCTTAAGCCACACTAATATTGTACAGTTCAGTACAGAATACAATCTTAAAGGCGAATTCTTAAACCTTATATTCGGCACAGTTAAATGAGTCTGACTTCTGGAGGATCAGGCAATCAATAATGAGGCTCTATCCATCGGGTATACTTCTTTCGTTTTGCAGACAAGCTTACGTATCTATGCTTACCTTACCAAGTCTTCTCCCGCTGCTTTAAACAGTTTGAAGGGTTGGCCTTGAGGTCCTGTTGACTTAATTGTTGGTTACGATTTTTAAGATTGAAAAGTTATTCCTTTCTGATATTGTAATCTTAAACATCGCCGCCATAATGCAGCCGGCAAAACTGGTCTTTCCATGCCCTCATTACAGAGACGCCTGGAGGCAATTGTACTATTACCTATGTACCTATGTACCTTTCCATGCAAAATATTTCTGTTTTGAGACACGCGTGTTAGCTTTGGATTTTTTGCTAGTAGAGTTCTCGAGAAATTGCTGGGATTTTTCGTCAAACCAGGGCTTTCGTTGTTGTGGCCGAGAGAAACCCAGGATATCATACGCGGCATGCTTTTTTGGCAGTGCTGTCGTTGATCTTCAGTACTTGATAGTGATGGTATTCAATATTTTGAAAAACTACAGAATCTAAAAGAGGACTCTTTCTACTAAACGATAGCAGGATGTTTTTTCGAACTAATGGACAGGGGCTTTGGAGATTTCGGGATATCCGCAGCTATACCCTGCCATCGCATAGGAATTGATCTGAATCAATATTTGCCCCTTGGAACGTTTGGATCTCCATCATGTTGCAGGAAAGTTTATAAACTCAATGTGATGAATCTGATTGACGGTTAATAATTTGGGTGTCTTCTATGTCCCCTTGTAGATTCAATGTTTCACCCCGCCGTGAAGTCTATTAGTTTCAACCCTTAATCGAAAGAAGTGGCTTCCAGGCTGTACTTCCCAATAGTACCACCACTAATGCCCTTATTTCCAAGCTTCAAATAAATTTGAAAGTGAACTTAAAGTTTTTATTATCGGTTAAAAGAACATTTCATGGCATTTACCTTTTGAGAATGATGTCATGTAAATGTTGGCCACGACTACGTCTGAGATGGTCCATTCGTAAGGTCAAATGTTGGCTTCCAAAGCGCCAATAGTAGCTGACTTATTCCTGAAGACCTGAGACTTGACATATCCCCAGAGAAAATAATCCAAAGGTGCGATATCGCACGATGTAGGCGGCCAATTTTTTCGTAGCAAAACGTGTAATTAAGTGCTCACAAAAATGATTTCTCAACAAGTTCATTGTTTCGTGCGCTCTATGGCTCATAGCGCCGTCTTGTTGAGACCATGTGCTTGAAATTCAGGAAGCACATAGTCCGTTAACATGGCGCGATAACGGTTACCATTGACGATAACATTCTGGTTTGCCTCATATTTGAAGAAATATGGACCAATGGTTCCACCAGCCCATAAACCACACCATAACGTCGTTGTTTTTAATGGATGTAATGGTAGCTCTTGTTACTCTTCGGGTTGCTCATCAGCCGAAATACGGCAATTTTGTTTATTAACGTATCCATTAAGCCAGAAATGGGCTTCATCACTGAACAAAATTTCACGATAAAACACCGGATTTTCATTGAGTTTTTCTAGAGGCCATTCACTGAAAATATGACGCAAATTCAAGTCGCCTTTCTTCAATTCTTGCACAAGTTGAATTTTGTACGCTCTTAAGGCCGAGATCCTCTCGTAAAATATGCCAAGTTGTCGAATAGGCCAATCCAAGCTGCTGAGAACGACAAAGAATCCATTCGTCACGGTCTTCGCGTACACTCTCAGCCACAGCTGCTGGATGTAGTCTAATCGGTCGACTATCATCCAATAATATAAACTGGGACTCAAGTGATCTATCAAAAAAGGCCTATTAAAAATCAAACCCTACGATGAATTACCCTATACATTATTGTTGTTGAGTTTCGATGATTTATGAGGGTTTAACCGTAAGCCTTAGCAGCTAGTGCTATGTAATATTCATTTATAATTTGTGAGATTCTATTGTAAGATGCTATGCTATTTATCAATGATAAATGCATGATCAACATTTGTCAGCTGTAAGTAGCATAAGTCTGATTTAAGTTGGTAGTATCTTTCCACATTGGTAAGTACGAAATATTAATAACCTTTAGTACTTCAACGTGTTTATTCGTCAGTATTTGAGCCTGCGGGTTATACTTTATGAGAACTTCTGGTTTAATTTCATCTCAAAGAACTAAACTCGGTAAGCACTCTTTAAAATATACATTAGACCAAAGGAATTTATTCATTGGACAAGGAATTTATCATTTTGATTCTACATATTTTGGTGTTAGATAAAACCACAGGTGAATTTCACATTATTGAATGTTAATCCGAAAAAAATATTCCTACATTAGATTACTCGGGTCTTATCTTAGATGATAAACTGGGTTATTTATTGAGTAAAATTATTAACAAAATTCTATTAAGGATTTTCCAAGCTGTTGCCAACCCTCAATAAGATCTTACTCTGATGATTTTAACTATTCTGATTTCCGAAACAATGAATAAGATGACGGTTCCGGTCTAATTACTAAAAGAAGGAGAAAGAAAGTCCAGAGAAATCCAGATAAGTGGCAGAAAAATATTATAAAAAGCTAAACAAGAAAGAAAACAAAATTACAGTGTTGAAAAAAGGCCAAAACTTGTGCTTAGACCTGGTTGTAATTCAAGCAAGTGTACAAAAAAGCAAGTATTTTAAATTTTATGAAATTATCGAATCCCAAAGGAAAGAACGTAGAGTGATGATTGGAACTCTTGTAGAAAAGCAACACAAAGCTCATCGTACAAATACAGCAGCGGTCAAAAAAATAGCACCATAATCGCATTAAAACTTTTATGAGCAATATTTCTTATTAGAAATAAGAGAAATAATTCAACATCTCACTGTTGAAACCCGTTATTGGAAATGTGGACTTTGCTATTTTACTGAAAATTTTGTATAGGGTTTTCCAATAGGGACTTGACAACTTTGAATTTAATTTGTGAACGCACTCTTTCACTAATCATATAGTACACTTACGAGCAACGTCTGCAAATTATAAAAACTTTCTACAGATACTCGAAGTCGGTAACTGCAACTTTAAGAGCGTTAACTCCAATTTTCGGTCGTAATTCTCGCCCTAGTAGACAGGCAATAACAAGTTTAGTGCAAAAATTTGAGTCTACATATTCGTTGTGTGATGTTGCCGTGTCAGTGAGGCAACGGGTTGGTCGAAGTGTCAAAAATATCGCTGCCGTTCAGACGTCCGTAGCAAACGATCCAAATCAGTCAATTCCACGGCGTTCTTAAGAAATGGGCATCACTCAGACCACATTATGGCGTATTTTGCGTAAGGATCTTGGTTTACACCCATACAAGATCAAGCTGACTCAAGAATTGAAGCCGATGGGCCATTTGAAGCGAAGTACGTTCTCCGATTGGGCTCTGGAGAAGATGCGCCAAGATGATAAATTTCATCGCAAAATCATCTTCAGTGACGAAGCTCATTTTTGGCTCAATTGGTTTGTCAATAAGCAAAATATGCGTTATTGGTCGGATGAAAACCCACATGTGCTTCATGAATCACCACTTCGTCCACAAAAAATAACTGTTTGGTGCGGTTTGCATGCCGGTGGCGTTATTGTGAATGGTCAGCGTTGTCGCGCCATGATCACCGATTACTTTTGGCCCAAATTGAAAGATATGGACTTGGACGACATGTGGTTTTAAGAGGATGGTGCTACAAGCCACACAGCACACGCTACAATCGATTTATTGAAGAGTAAGTATGGTGAGCGCGTTATCTCAAGACATGGGCCAGTCGATTGGCCGCCTCGTTCGTGCGATTTAACGCCGCTTGACTATTTTCTGTGGGGCTTCGTTAAGTCATTGGTTTATGCCAACACGCCGACGACGTTGGAAGAGCTCAGAGCCAACATTGAAAGCGAAAAAGCGTCCGTTTCAGCCGAAATGTGTGGCCGAATCGTTGAAAATTGGGTCCAACGAATCGACCGCTGCAAACGTGCCCGCGGTGGCCATGTGAATGAAATCGAGTTCCATTCATAGATGTTTTGATTGTACTTCAAGCCAATTATAAAGTTTTTGAAATATCTCAAATGGTTTGCCTTTTATTTAAAAAAAAAGTTGTCAAGTCGTTGTTAGAAAACCCTATACAATGGTAACGGTAGTTTTTGTTATCTGCAATTTTGCAACAACACCTCTGTACGCGTGCAGTCAAAATAATAGCACCATCAGAGGATATCGGCTAAGAAATAGAACAATTTTATAAAAAAAAAACTTGCAAATCAATTTAATTCGCTAAATTTATTAAGTGATACATATTTTTCTTCAAAAAATAAAACAAAACAGCCATTAATTTTGCAGACATGGGCCATGGAAAACTCTGCACCGAAGTCAAAAGGGCTGTAATAAAAAAAATAATTTCTAAAGGTAAAACCTACAAGGAAATTCGATAAATTGTTGAATGTTCGATTAAAATGATTCGGAATGCGATTTTAACATATACCAACCGAAGGAAGATACACGTGGTAGAAAGCCAGCAATGTCGCCTCATGAAATTAAACTCATAGGCTCGGTAAAAAGGAGCCCTTTTAATACAGCTAAAAAGTGAACTGAATGTATCGGCCAGTGCGTCGGAGATTGAGGGAAGTTAATTTGAATGCCCGGAGGCCAAAAAAAGTTCCACTGCTGGGACATTGTCATGTGGCAAAAAGATTGTCGTTTGCAAGGAACCACATCGATTGGCGAGTTCAGAAGTGGAGGAACGTTCCCTGGGCTGACAAAAGCAAGATCGTGTAATTTGGTGGTATTGGGTCTAGTTGCTATGTTAGAAGGCCCCTAAACAAGGAATTCAACCCAGCTTATACCTTAAAAAGAGTAAAACACGGCGGTTGCAAGATAATGGTTTGGGTATGTTTTTCCTACCATGGTGTTGGTCCAATATATTGAAAAGAGTCTTTGCTTGACCAACACCTTTATGTAAAAATTATGGAGGAAGTTATATAGGTATTTGCTTCTGTGGAAATGCCTTTGAGGTGGGTCTTCCAGCACGACAACGACCTCAAGCATACCAGCAAAACAGCTAAAAGGTGGCTCGAAGAAAAACAGGTCATGTTACTGGAAAATTTATGGGCTGATGTAAAAAAAGGAGTTTCGGAGCAACAATCGAGTAACATCAACGACCTTTGGTCAACAAGTTAACGTTGCTGGTATGCCTTACCCTTGCAGAGGTGTCAGTCATTGGTCAATTACATGCCACGTCGCTGTAGTGCAGTTATTTGCAATAAAAGATACGCAACAAACTAATTACTTAATTACAGAGATAAAAAGAAATAAATTTTTACTTTAGAAGTCCATGGTGTTGTTATTTGCCTGGAATATTGGAATATTTTAGGTGGTGCTATTTTTTTGACTGCACACCCACGGACTTGTTGTTCGAAAATTGCATATAATACAAATAACCGCTATTATTGTGAACGTTTTTAATTAAATTATTACAGACCATACTCCGATTAATAGTATTCTATTGTCAAGTTTTGAAAAAAAGAACTAAATATAAAATTAAGCTCATAAATACTAATAACACACTCTTGGTGCTATTTTTTTGACCGCAGCTGTAGATGTGATAATTCAAGACTTAATATATCTGTGAAATATCAGTTGAAAACTGAAAATTATGTTGTCCCTGTGTGTAAGAAAATTTTTTGGAACACATTTAGTTTAGGAGAATGGACAATATGAAATTGGATTACAGAAAGCAAGTCATGGAATTCGTTTACAAACTAAGAAGTTAAGAAAGAAAGTTTCCTCGATTAACATGAAAAAAACAAGAACATGTCAAAATTTTCTTAACAGGCCTGCATAAGCTTGAATCTCATTATTCCAAGCAAAAAACAGATAGACAGTATTTGGATTTTAATTACACATCTTTCAAAGATGTTTATAAAATGCATAGACAGTTTAGGAAAGATGAATCACATACCACAAAATAAAAATCATTCTATCTGGCATTCTTGAAAATAACACAATCTTTTATTATTGGTTTGTAAGGGGTAAATCATCTTGAAGTTTGATTTTCAATAGACTGTTTTTGACAGCTCACGCGTGATTCCTATCAAACTGCTTTGTTATTTTTGTTCAGTATCGTTTGGCAAGTCATCATGGAAAGACCCACACAACAGTAGTGTCTCCAAATTGTTCAGCTGTATTACGAAAATCAGTGTTTTGTGAGAAATGTTTTTCGTGCGATTTGAGAAACTTACGGTGCGTATAATCGACCTACTGAAACCACTATTGCCAATACCATTCCCAAATTTGAGTCCCTGTTTACATATGATACTCGACCGGTTAGACTACATCCAGCACGTAGTGAAGAGACCATAGCAGATATAGCTGAGAGTGTACGCGACAACTTGGCATATTTTAAGTTAGGATCTCCGCCTTAAAAGCGTACAAAATTCAACTTGAAGCCAAGTGACTGGAATTTGCGTCATATTTTTAGTGAATGGACTCTGGAAAAACTCAATGAAAATCGGGTGTTTTATCGTGAAATTTTGTTCAGTGATGAAGCCCATTTCTGGCTCAATGGATACGTTAATAAACAAAATTGCCGTATTTGGGCTGATGAACAACCCGAAGAGTACCAAGAGCTACTATTACATCCATTAAAAACAACGGTATGGTTTGGTTTATGGGCTGGTGGGATCATTGGTCCATATTTCTTCAAAAATAAGGCAAATCACAATGTTACCGTCATCGCGCCACGTTAACGGACTATGTGCTTCCTGAAATTCAAGCACATGGTCTCGGTGAGCTCTGGTTTCAACAAGACGGCGCTACGAGCCATACAGCACATGAAACAATGGACTCGTTTGAGAAATAATTTTTGTGAGCACTTAATTTCACGTTTTGCTACGGTAAATTGTCCGCCTAGATCGTGCGATATAACACCTTTGGACTAATTTCTCTGATGATACGTCAAGTCTCAGGTCTTCAGGAATAAGTCAGCTACGATTGACGCTTCGCGAGCCAACATTACTCTTGTTATCCACGACATACCAGTCGCTATGCACGAACGAGTCGCTCAAAATTGGACCTTCCGAATGGCCCACCTAAGACATAGTAGTGGCCAACATTTACATAATATCATTCTTAAATAGTAAATGTCATGAATTGTTCTTTTAACCGATAAAAAGAATGTTAAGTTCACTTTCAAATTTATGTGTTGTATTTTACATTATAAATCAAACTTTGCGATGAATCACCCTTTATAAACCTAAAAAAGATCAGTGTGATTTGTGCTTTAGTTTCAAGAACGGAAATAAAGCAAGGTTACAGAAAGATACTGACAAAAAAAAAGCTTTAAAAAATGAAATAAAAACATTTATTGTACTTAAAATGTCCAAGCTGTTTAATTAGTGCCTTTTTATAGCTGATCAGCAATTTACTTTAAGCTAAAAGTTTTTATTTAAAAACATCAGAAGTTTTTTGCTACGTATGTCAGGAAGGAAGGAATAGGTGGAATGGACTCAAATGTTTTTGTTTCGTATGTTTCCCATGTCTTAGAAAATTATTGTGATCTGAGAGTACCAACAGTTCTATTTAGCAGTTGTAGCGTAAGCTAACCTTTTACAATTTATTGCGATCAAATATAATCCGACAATTTATCAAAAGTATTTACCTATTTGATATACCCAGATAGAATGTGATTCTGTCAACTCAGCAATAGAAAGAAAAAAAATTTCCAAGGAGGTGTATGTTCCTGCTGATTTTATTCGAATCTAGGACAATCTAGGACCATTTCAGAACCGTAAAAAGTGACCTACGTAGACCACACATTCCTTAAAAACTTTTTGAATATTAATTTTTATAAATCCATAAAACCAGGCAATAAAACGGGTGACCCATAAGTTACCGCGGGTCATATTCCACGGGAATATACTATAAATTTGACTTTGACAATAATTAGACCTTATCACCCCAAAGAAAAGGGAAAATAAGCATTTCGAAAATTATTTTAAAAGCATTGTATGAAAATTCAATCCCTTTACCGCTAAAAAAATATAACGACCTACAGAGTTTAAAGAAACTAATTCCAAAATATATACTATCATAGCTTCTATGATAACCTAAAGTTTAATTCTAGTTGAATTAAAAAAATTGATTGTAACTAAAAGTATATTACCTACCCATGATTAGAATTATGTACCTACTTTATAATATTAAATGTTTATAACATAATCTTTGAGTTTTAAGGATTAATGTTCCAGTGCAACCATTGCCAACCATTTCATAATAAGATAATTTCAGGAATAAATAAACATGTGTCAGTAAAATCGTTGTATAATATTATCTATAAGTTAACAGTTTAACTAGCCTGAAGGCTACAGTATCAATCAATTGAAGGTGTTTCATATAAAAGCAACAACCTCGTATCTGCTAAATCTGCATCAAAATATATGAGATGGAAACCCGTATATAGCAAAAAAATTTATAACATGTATTTATTTATATTCAAACGAGAATGCAAATTGTTAATCATTAACAAAAGTGAAATATAAAATTAAGGTTTCAGCATTGTGTCCGATTGAGGGAGACCATTCGTTTTTTTTTTTTTTTTTTTTTTTTTTTTAATTCCTGAAAAAGAAAACAAAGTGTTGTTGTGGCATCTGCAAATTTTTCGTATAACTTACCGCAATATATGTAGAACCTTCAAAACACTTAAAATTTTTGGTAGTTGTAAGAATGTACGAATTAGTCCAATCTCGGGCAGTTAATTGAGATACAAATATCGAAAAGATACTCGTTTTTCAGAAATACTTTTTATACACAAATTTTTTTTATTTTTATAAAAAACAACAGATTCAACTGAAGTTGATAGCAAAGCAACTTATTAATTCTGAGTCAGTCAGTCAGATTTTTAAGTCAATTTTTTTATTATAATTTTTACGGATCAGGAAGAAATAAAATTCGGTGACTCAACACAACCTGTTCAAATATGAACAAGACAAAGAAAGAATTAATATTGTTGAAAGCGAAAACGAAAGTGGACGATGACCAGTTTACCAATAACAATCTGGCTTACAGCGTTATAGTTATAATAAAATATTTTAAAAAATAGGGATCTTGAATAGCATGTGGGGGGCATTCTCCTTGCTAAGTAAAGAAAGAAATATAGAGAATTTTTACAATCAAAAATAGTCCATGCTATTTCATGTGGGATTGCAGTGGACCAATGAAAAACACATTCATTTAAGTGTTTTTTTTTTTTTCTATACATGCATTTTTATTTTATTCAATTCATTAACACTTACAAATTAGACAAAAAAAATGCTTACAAATTAGCTTAATTAACTTATACAATATTATAATAACTTACTGGCCCCATACGAGTGCTTAAAATTGAATCTAACCGTTAATATATGTCTTTCGACATGTCCTACAGTTTAATTATTTAATGTAATGACTAAGATTTCAATCTAAAAAAATAAAAAATTTACTTAATGGACTTTTTGCTTTTTTATATAGATAAAACTTACAAACTATTTTAAAAACAAATTTTAAGCTTCTTAAACTAACTTATTATATAAACAATATTTTTTTTTATCTATCTACATCTATCTACTAGAAGTTGTTACCCTCTTTTTGTCATTTTATACTTTTTTTTATTTTTTATTTTATTTACTTTAACTAAACAGTATTTTTTTTTATTATTAATATTTTATAACCACATTTATAATAGAACAAAAAAAAAATAAGAAATAAAAAAATTAGTGTAGCTTTGTTTGTATCCATGGTAGATAAGAAAAGTAATATACATATAATATCCATTAGTTTTTTTATCCTGCCACCTATCTACCAGCATATATAAAGATCGCCTTGCGCGCCCTTTTTTAAATTCGTGGGAAGGTGAGAAATCTTCATAGACACTATAGGCCCGGAGCCTTTAGTAGTGTGAGATTCTTACTCACTAAAAAAACACCTCCCTTATGCAAACCACGTCTAAGTTCACACTCAACAAGCAGTTCTTCTATCGCATTTTATTTTGTTTTTATAAGATATCCTGCAGGCGATTTTCCATTGAAAATTCCAGTGTACTTTAGAAAAAATTACGCGCTGCTATTCACCGCGCTAGATCGAGAGGCTTAGTCCTTTTCAGACGGCGCAATAAATTTGTCTCGTCGAGGATCTGTTGAACAGAAATATTCGTATGAACTTGTAATCGATTATTATGTTTTCGCGCAAACATTTTAATTACGTTCTGAACGTTTTCGACTCCTTAGTCTCTGTCTCTGTGCATTAACAATACCTCAAAGAACTTTGTTTTGGAATGTCTGTAATACATTAATGTTACTATTTTTAGTACAACACCAAAGTTGTACACCATATGTCCAGATCGGTTTTAGCACTTGCTTGTATAACAGCAGTTTGTTCTCTAAGCTAAGCTTGGAATACTTTCTAATAAGTCAGTAAATATCTCTACATTTCATTTCAAGCTCTTGACGTTTTTTCTTGACGTGTGCTCTCGATTTTAGTTTAGCGTCAAGTGTCATACCGAGATATTTGACCTCGTTCGCGGAAGGAATTCGTACTGCGTTGATAAACACCTGTGGATTCTCAATTTTCTTGAGAGTGAAGTTCACGTGGACAGACTTGTTTTCATTAGTCGCGATTCGCCAAGTCTTTGTCCAATTGTTAATCCATCTAAGGGCACGTCGCAACTTGGCAGTTACTTCTTCGACTGTTTTAGCCGTTGCCAAAATGGCAGTGTCATCAGCAAATGTGGGTACGACAGTGTCGTCCGTTTGCGGTATATCGCGGGTAAAAATCAAATATAGTAGAGGGCCAAGTACACTACCTTGAGGCACCCCCGTCTTTATTGTCTTAAAAGTGGAATATTCGTTTTTCGTGTCTCACACGGAAGAGTCGGTCTTCCAGGACAATTGCTGTGGTAGGGCATGTCGGAGTTTATTTTTAGGCCTTCGTGCCATACTTTATCAAAGGCTTTCGAAACGTCAAGGAATGCGCTTGAACAGACTAACTTACACTCGATTTTTCGTTCAATTACATCGGTTATTCGATGCACTTGGTCAACTGTAGAGTGTTGGCTTCCAAAGCCAAATTGATGATCAGGCAAGAAGGAATTTGTGTCGGTAATTGGTTTAAGACGATTAAGAACGATTCGCTCGAAGACCTTCGATGTAATCGGAAGAAGCGATATTGTTCTATATGACTTGACTTCAGTCAGCGGTTTATCGGGTTTCGGAACCATAATAACTTCGGCTACTTTCCACTAGTGCGGTACGTGCTCTAATCTAATGCTGGCATTTATAAGATAGAGCTTTAGCGAACCTTTTTTCGACAACGCTTTAAGTATCTCTCCCGTTATTAGGTCATATCCCGGAGCTTTATTGGGCTTAAGCGTGTCTATAACTTGTCTAAGTTCCCTAAGTGTAACCTTTTCTACTGGAAAGTTTGTCATCACGTCCAGCGTATTGACATTCTCTGGAAGCACTTCCCCGTAGAATGGTTTAAACATTTCTGCAAGATGGTTGGCGAAAACATTAGCTTTTTCCTTATCTTCTTATTGGCGCCACGTGTATTTGGGGCTTTCGAACACTTTTAACGGCTCTCAATATGGAGTAGTTGGTATCCTTTGTCGGTAGTTATTAATACCTTGATTATTGAAGTCCTTGATCGATTTCTTTAACAAGTTGCAGAGCCTATTGAAGGACGTTTTTTCTTGTGGTGCCCGGGTTTCTTGCCACTTTTTTCGCGCTCTTCGTTTCTTTCTTATCATTTCTCTGATTTCCGGCGTATATCTTATGCCGACTTTGGGAACTTCGTTTGATTCGCGGGGAGTGTTCTTCTTCTTTTTCAAGTTTATACAGCGTTCTAAGTGCTACTTTCAACTCAGTATTGTCTACAACGTCTATTCGGAAATCTTCCCAGTGAGTTTTGCTATTAATTAATCTGGGTGGTCTTTGTTTCTTAACCAAGGATTCGGACAGTGAGAGGATAACTGGAGAATGATCGGAGGAAAGATCGAAGCCCTCTTCAACTTTGACGTAACTAGCGTTTACTCCTTTCCGATGTCGGCTTGCTTGTTAAGTAAAAATAGCAACCACATTCCATACCAGCCCTGTAAAGAGTTTTGCCTTTTTGAGAGATACATCTTGAGCCCCAAAAGGTGTGCTTCGCGTTAAAGTCGCCACCAATAATGAAGATTGGTCCAAGAGAGTTGAATAGGTCAATAAATTCGTGTTTTTCTATTTTGCAGCGCGATTGGCAATAGATTGAGGATACATTAAAAGAGTAATTTTTATTGTTAGCGCTCACCACAGTCATTTAAAATTTGTCAAGTTAAATTATTGCTTCCAGAGTATGTTCAATGCAGTCTTTTATGAATAGGGATAACCCGCCTCTTGCGTTTCCTGATGGATGATGAGCGTGGTAGTCGCGGTAACCTTTTAGTTCCACACGCGATTCTGTCGCCAGGTGAGTTCCAGAAATTAAACATATGTCAATTACTTTTTCTTGCATGAAAATATTTAGTTCATCAAGCCTTTTCTGTAGCCCGTTGGCATTCCACGCAAGTATATTGAGCTTCTTAGCCATAATTAGTTGCAGAAATTGGCTTCGAACTTAAAAAGCCGTTCGACTATTATCTTATTTATTTTAGTCTGTTCTCGAGAATTACTGAGAACACATTTGAGGTAGGATCCGGTGATGTACAGTTGGTCATATTTACTCGCGCCGCTATTTGCGCGTAAGTTTTTCCACTTTCCACTTGCGCGTTGTTATTTCTGACGTTGTTGTTATTGCTGATTTTAGCGTTTGTCACCATTACCTTCTTTAAAGGCTTTGGAGTAGAACCGTTGTTGTTATTTCTCATTCTAGCTGTCTCTTCGTTTTGCAAAGTCTTCGTTTTTGATTGATCTCGTAGCTTTTGCAACTGCGACTTCGCAGCCTCGATAATTAGCTGGATGTTTTCCCTTGCAGTTAATGTATATCGCTGGGGACTCTTTCACGGCATTGCACTCTCGAGTCAGATGTTTGCCAGCGCATATTACACAGCGAGGTTCCTTCTGGCAGTAGGCCTGAGTATGGCTGAATCTCTGGCAACGTGTGCTTTGGAGAATCAGCCTAGAGTTTTTCCGCGGAGGTTCAATTTTGACAACAAGCCTCTGACGTGCGAATTATTTTCTAAAATTTTGTATTCTAGGTGGGTTGAAAAGTAATCTCCTTGGGAATGAAAAAAAGTCCGAGGATAATAGTCTGAGGGAGCCAAATCGGGCGAATACGGTGGATGCGACAGCAATTGGAGTCCTAAGTCATTTATTTTAGCCGTGGTTGCGATGCTCTTATGCGCCGATGCATTATCTTGCAAAAAACAAAATTTTTTTCGCTTCATGTGAGGCCGTTTTGCAACAATGTCAGCCTTCAATAGCTCCAATAATGCACAGTAATTCTCGCTGTTGATGGTTTTTCCTTTTTCGAGGTAGTCCACGATGATTATGCCATGAGAATTTCAGAAAACCAACGCCACAACCTTTCCGACCCATCAAGCTTTCCTCGGCCGCTTCGGAGCACTCGTGCCGGCTTCAGTTCATTGTCGGGCACTCATTCTGTTCTCTGGAGTGTAATGTTGGATCCAAATTTCATCAACAGTTACCAATCGACTAAAAGTGCACCCGATTCCGCATCAACAAGTCCAAACACTCTTTCAAAGTGGTCTCGCGTTCGTGATTTTGGTCAGGAGTGAGTATGCGCGGCACCCAGCGGCAGGATAACTTTTTCATATGCAAAATATTGCATAAAACATGGCGTGTGCGCTCAGTACTAATCTTTGTGGTATCTGCTAGCTCGCGCACCTTCACTTTCCGGCAGCCAACACCATTTCATGTATTTTTTTGACATTGTCCTTTGTAACCGCATCGAAGGGTCTGCCGCTTTAAGGCACCATAATCTTTTTTGCAGTAGCAGCGCATTCTGGCAGTCAAGGAGGTTACTCACCCTACCAGTACATATTGTAGTGATGTGAGAGGCTTACTGACTTTCATGGGCTTAGACACCTATCGTTCAAGTGATTGGCGGCTCTTTATTGACAGCAGTAAAAGAAGTCTCAAGGCCGTCCTTTTACATTATGGCAATAAACACCCTTCTATTCCAATTGCCCACTCTACTTGTATAAAAGAAGAATATGAAGTAATTTCAGTTCTTATTGCAGAAAATAAAATATGTCGAACATAAATGGGTTATCTGTGTCGATTTGAAAATGGTTAATTTTTTTTTTAGGTCAATTAAGTGGCTATAGAAAATATCCATGCTTTATATTTGTCTCTGGGATAGTAGAGCAAAATCAAGACACTGGATACAAAAAGAAATTGGCCTGTGAGAGATGCTATGGTCGTTGGATGAAAGCAATGTGATAAACGAGCCTTTAGTTCCCCGAGAAAGAATCATTCTTCCTACCTTAAACATAAAATTAGGGCTAATGAAGCAATTTGTGAAAGCTCTGGACAAAAATGGACAATATTTTCAGTATATGGTATTTCTCGGAAATTTTCTGGATTAAGTGATGAAAAGTTAAAAGCAGACATTTTTGATGGACCTCAAATACGTTTATTAGTTAAATGCTATACTAATTTTGAGACATCTATGACTTAATTAGAGCGACTTGCGTGAAAATCTTTTGTGATATGTGTGGTTGTACAAAGTTTTCTCGGAAATTACAAGCCTAATGACTATGGAGAATTAATATAGTTAAAGAAATGCTTCTTAGCTTTAAAAATGTTAGCTATAACGTGAGCATAAAAGTACACTACCTCCATAGTCATATAGATCAGTTTCGGCATAACCTAGGAGATCATAGCTAAGAACGAGGAGAACGCTTCTATCAAGATATAAAAACAATGGAGAACAGGTTTCAAGGAAGATTGGACGTTCATATGATAGCAGACTATTGTTGGGGAATTATGAGCGATTGTCCAAGACAAGTTCACTCTAGAAAATCCCTTAAAAGCCAATTTCTTCACGTATAATATTGTATTAAAATAAAACCGTATTTTTAAAAAATCTAATTTCTTGTCCATCTCATAAATTAGAGCTGATACAAAAAACAGTTAACATTTTTGTAATCACCTTATTAGATATACTTAAAAACAGGTCTTTAATCCTAGGCACCAAAATGTTTGCAGGGCAGTGTAATGATCTCCAATGATGAGATCGCTTAGTATGAAGAATAAAAGCACTGATTACATTGATTGACAAATATTATTCCTAATTAGTAGCTGCTAGATAGGGTGAGCGGAAGTTAATTCCAGACGCGTATGGCGTGAATGAAAAATTGTCGTTCACAAACTTGATATGTAACAAGCGGCAACATTAAACCTAAGGAACGGTTTGATTTTGAGAAGACAAGTTTTTCATACAGGTATTGAGGTTGTTTGCTGGTTATAATTTTGTTTAGATACTTAGGTGTGCAGTAGTCAAGGTACTTGTCGTAGTTTTCGTAGGTAGTTTTCGCGTACGTCGACACATTATCATAGCGTTTTAAGCCGTAGACATAAAGTAACGTGCGATATTATCAAGGACAACATTAAGTTTGCGCCTAATGAGTGCATTATATCAACAACAAATTTCGCAGCCATATGCTATCAAAGGAATGAGTAAGGACCTGACTAGCATTAACATCGGATTAACTGGAGTGAAGCTTTGGGACAGTGAGAAATAACTGAGGCAGCCATAAATGTTCCCGATGACTGTGACCTTGGTCATCCCAAGGTAAACCTGTGTTGAGACCATTTCTATTAATGACTAGGCATTTCGTTTTGACCGAGTTTAGTCGTAAGTAGTTTTCTTGAACCCAGCCAGCAATCCTTCGTAGGTTTTCGTTACAATTTACTGCCGCAACTGTCATTTGTTTAAGCGCAAAACTTAGATAGAGTTGTTGGAATATTTAATTACCTTAGGGAAATCATTTATAAAAATTGAAAAGACCAAGGGACCCAAAATGGATCCTTGAGGAACACCTGCTAAAGTTGCAATTAATTCATACATAATGTTATTAGCTAAGACTGCTTGTTTTCTCCCAAACAAGTACGAATAAACTAAGTTTGCAGCTGATGAAGAAAAATTGTACAAAATTGAAAACTTAGAGACAGGTAGCTTATGATTTACCCTATCAAAGTCCTTGGAACAATCTAAAAGTTTCAAAAGATTGATTTAGTTTTTGTCCATTGCAACTCGTACGTCATCTGTTACTTGAAGCAATGCCGAGATGCAACTATGGTGCGCTCTGAAGCCAGACTGGTGAATGTTTAGCAGTATATTGTGCCGAAAAAAAAAAGTCTTTTGGTTGCGGATAGACTTTTCCAAAACTTTTGAAAGGTAGGTGCGCATCTAACTTGATGGTTCTAGCAGTAAGTGCTGGTCGATTTTAACATATCGAAAACGTCATAAACCCAGCTTAGACATATGGTAAACAAACCGTTTTGACACATTAGTGATTTTGTTTTAGCGTCATACACTTTTTGTTGTGTGTTGGTTGTGTGAAAATGTCTGATTTTGTGCCAAATAATCGTCAATTACGGAAAGTTTTGATTGCCTTCTTTCATTCGAAAAAAATGGAAGCGCATCGAGAGCTCTAAAAAATTTACCGAGATGCTGGTCTAAGTGAAACAAAGTGCTGTGATTGGTTTCGTCGCTTCAAAGACTGTGATTTTGATGTTGACGACCGTCTGCGTGAAGCAATGCCAAAAGCCTTCGAAGACGCTGAATTAGAGGCATTGGTCGATGACTCGAAGAGCTTGCTTTAGCATAAGGAGTTGCCCGTCAAGCCATTTCCAAGCGATTACATGCATTGAGAATGATTCAAAAACAAGAAATTTGGGTTTCTTATGAAGTTTTCTTCATCGCATCGTGGCGGGTGATGAAAAGTGGATTAATTACAGCAACTCAAAGAGAACAAAATCAGGGGACTGCCCGGTCATGCTTCTACGTCATCGGCTCGGCCAAACATTCACGCCGCGAAGGCTATGCTGTGCCTTTGTTGGGATCAGGTCGGTGTTACGAGTATTTATTATGAACTGTTGAAACCCAACCCTAATGGTATTCGAGCTCTACCAGAAAGATGAGAAATAGTTGTAGCTAGCGATGGGCAATACTTTGAATGATTCATTTGTAACCATTTTTTCACAATAAAATTGCATTTTCATAAGAAAAGACTGTGATGACTTAGTTGCGCACCTAATAATAATTTTTTATCTTGTCTTTAAGACGGCCCTAATTCAAGTTGCAATATGTATGCCGACCATGGCTTGAACACCAAGTAAACCGACCTCGCCCTCAAAGGGGTGCCTAGAACTTGAAGGAAATTAATCAGGAGTTTCCTCTCCTTCACAAAGCCAACAAAATTGTTCATGCTGCCAAGCAACATCTCTCATATCGCTACTTCTTTCTGCCGCACAGTGCTTCGATCGTGGACAAAAATAAAAAACTCGATTGCGCATAACAGACGTAAAAATCCAACAATTGCAATGTACTTTCTTGCAAATTGTAAATGGTGAGCCAACAGCTTATGTGGAAGTTTTTATTCAATTCAAAACACATTTATTACGAAATGGATATAGAATTTTATTGATTATTAAAGCTTAACTCATGGCAATTATGAATAAAATAAAACATCATTCATGTTATCACGTCGGCTTTTGTTGCAAGCGACCATCCGGGTCGTCCAAGTGGATTAGTGACCACAATTTCAGTTGGCATGTAATGTTTGATATCCTGAATTGTCTCTGGGTTATTGACATAGACCTTACTATTCAAATAACCCCATAGGAAGAAGTCTAAAGGTGTCAAATCGCATGACCTTGGAGGCCAATCAACTTCTCCTCTATCCAATATAAAGTGATCTTCAAATTCCGTATGCAATAAATTAATTAATTGACTGCTTATGTGGGCGGTAGCATCATCCTGTTGAAATCAGAGATCACCTAGATTCAATTCATTCAATTTTATGAAAAAATAGCCGATCAACATATCTCGTTAACGTTCTCCAATCACTGTAATTGGCTCTCCAGCTTCATCCTTGACCATTGATGCCGCTAACCCACAATCTGCCACATACAGTGACTTATTTTTGGAATGAATTCGTTTTTCACGAATTTCGTGTGGGTTTTCCGGTCCCCAGAAACAACAACTTTGTTTATTTATGTACCCATCATCCAAAAACGGGCTTTATCGGAAAAGACAAAATTCGATAATAAATTATCCTGGCGAACCAACGTCCAGGTAACAAATCCACGACATCGTAGATGGTCTAAAGGCTTCAGTGTAATTTGAACTTTATAGGCGTGCAAATGAAGATCTACTTCTAAAATTCGCCGTAAAGTGTCATAAGTAAGGCCCAGTTATTGACTTCGGAGACGGCTGGTTTTGAACACTTGCGTGATGTTTTGGCGTGTATGTGCTGGCCGAGCATGCTGATATGGAGTTTGACCCGATACCGGAACAGTTTCTTTAAAACGCTTCACCATTGCATGAATTCAGGGCTCATTTGGGCGATTATATTTCCCGAAAAATTCACGAATTTTACGAAATGTTACTTTTACAGATCGCCCATTTTCGTAATAAGATTGAATAACAAAAATGCGTTGTTGCATGGTAAACGACTTCATGACTAAAACTGCCAAAAATTGTATGATATCTGTCAAAAATATTGAGCACCATCTGTTGACTGACCCTTTACATTATTGCACCGAACATAATGTTGCTATAAAATGCTATAATTTGAATGTTTTTTTATGAGGTCAAGATAATTATTGCCATTCACTAGTTCGATTAGCTAAAAAGCCAATTAAAAAGGAAAACTTTCTCTGAGAACCAGTTGTATGGCACTTCTACTCTATACCTGTTGTATTGGGCAGAAGAACTGAAGAAACTGAAGCAACTGAAGCAGAGGATTCCATGATGAATTGTGTGAGCTACATAGCGATGTGGACCTGATTAAGATAATTTTTGCCGATCAGACAGATAAATAAAAGAAACATGTGAAACTTAAAACTACACTCTAGTATAACTTAGAAACTATTCAGACAATGCACCAGTAGAAAACTCAATTTTAGTTGGCGCACTTGCCACCGCTTCGGCCAAAACTAAGTGGAATCAGATAACCGGGAGTTTTCCTCCCCTTCTTACAAAGTTTTTTCGAGAAGGTGATCGTATCTACCCCTAATTGACTATTCCTATCTGTAAGTTCTGTTGGCCATCCAGAACAGTCCGTTCTCTTCTCTTATTCCATAAGGTTTCTCCTGTACATTATTGGTTGCAGCATTTATCTTTTCTTAATTCCTCCGTAGGTTCCTGTTCCCTATCTCTATCAACAACTAATAATTTTCAGTTTGAAGTCAAGGTGGCAGAAAATGCACTTCAACGAAAGAAGAGTACCAGACCAGAAAAATAGAGAAGAAAAAAGTATCCTGCGTAAAAACAGAGCCTCCGCAACATCAAAACTCAAGTATATCAAAGATTCTCGGGATATAAACAACATGCCGATATTTTTCAAGGAAGCTAAAAAACTAGCGGCTGGCACCGAACCCTGAACGTAGACTCTTCGAAATAGTGTACGAAACCTAATCACAGAGGCGTAGAGAATGGTAGATGTGTTAAAGAAAAATTGCCAGTAGCTATTACAGTAATCTCCACAGCTGCTGAAATACGCAAATGACAAAGCGGTCGCTCCCAGCACTCTATCATAAATGCTTTCACGGCAGTTTAAAAACATGTGAAATGAGTTAGAGACAAAACAAAGTACGTGTTGTCAACAACTGTCCATAAACTAGGACAATACCTCACTATTGGCTTAACTTCGAAGTAATTAAGCAATTCACCTACTTTGGAGTAAACTTCAGCTCCTCACAGGAAACCCTAATGGAGATTCCGCATAGACAAAAGCGATCAAGATTTCTAACTCAAAAGACGAATGAGCAATACTTACTAACTAAGGCGGCGCTACAGTCCGGGGTGGACTGTAGGACTAATGCCTCCGGTTGCGCACTCCAAGCTGGTTGAGGTCCCCTTCCACCTGCACACGCCTATTAAGGTGAGGCCTTTCTCTACTACGTTGTCCCTCTGCTTTAGAAAGGTTACACGCTTCGGAACCATCGAGCAGGACTGGGTCTTATATAGAATTTAATTGGTTGTTAGGAAAAGGGCCTTACTAAATAGTTGCCTTCTCAGCCCAAAGAAACAGCGATTGGTAAGCGTTATTGTTCGTTTGATATGATAGCAGATCCTATAACTTCAAAGTTACAGCTGTCGATTGTGACATTCTGGCCGATTCGTCGATGTTGGGTGTCCTTTTTTGTTGACAGCATATACTTTGTTTTGCCATAGTTAACTACTAGACCCATTTTTTGCCGCTTCTGTTCCTATAATCGCAAACGCACCAGTGACAGTTCGCTGTGTTCCACCAATAATATCAATATCGCCGGCGTATGCAAGCAATTGAACAGACTTCTGAAAGATCGTACCTCATGCGTTGGCTTGTAAGTTTTGCACAATTCTTTCAAGTATGATTTTAAAGAAGTAACATGACAGCGCGTCGGCTTGACTAAATCCCTTTTTGACGCCAAGGATCTCGGTTAGGTCGTTATCGACTTTGATGCAGCATATACTTGGCTCTGTATAGCTCGTCTCTGTAGATGCTGTCATATGTGGCTTTAAAATCGCTGAAAAGGTGGTGAGTATTGATTTGAACTTCTTGGGTTTTCTTCAGGATCTGCTATAGTGTGAATATTTGGTCAATTGTGGACTTACCGAGCCCTGAACCGCACTCATAGGGTCCAATTAAATCGTTGACAGATGGTTTCAGGCGCTCGCACCATACGGCAGACAAGATCTTATATGCGATGTTTAGGAGACTGATACCTCTACGAGTATAGTTGGCGCAATTTAAAAGATCTCCTTTCGTTGTGCGCTCGGAATGTTCAGACATCTATAATACAAAAGGAGGGCCTTACGTCAATCACAACATGATCAATTTGGTTGACAGTTTACTGATATGGTGTCTACAATGTTCCCTTGTGAATATTGAGGTGAGGAAACTGTAAGCTTGATATAGTAACGTTACATCCCGCAGCGAAATCGATTAGCCTTAGTCCGTTTTCTGACGTGGTATCGTATAGGCTATGTCTTCCGATTGTGCTACCAAAGTTGTCCTCCTTTCCAATGTTGGCATTAAAATCACCTAGAGTGAGGTGTACACTCACGTTTCAATAGCTTAACACTTCTCGCCTAAGTCAGCCGCTTACAACAAATCCGTAACCGTAGTAAACATCATAGTTTTTAACATTTCATCCCATTGCACTTCCTGGATGGCGGCGATATCTGCTTAATAGCAGTCTAGGGCCTCTGCTAATTGATCCGAAAGTCCTTTGTTCGTTTTGCAGGGTCGTCAACTATGAATTTGTCCCTATCCGAGGCTATTGGTCACTTCGTAACAATAACTTTTTTTACGTGGTTGGGAATTAAACCTCACGCACAACCCCCAATCTGGAGGGCCAGGCCCAGAACCCTTAGAACAAAAGGAGCCGAACTAAATTCCGAATCCAAGTAACTGGCTTCGGGGATGTGAGTGACGCCGTTGGATCTTATTAAGGGCTCATCCGCCATCAACTCTTTTCCAACATCCTGACTTAGTGCTGGAGATCTCTATAGACCTGGTATTCAAATACGTTGAAGCAGCTCATATAGAGATAACACTATTTCGACCTAACTGGAACTAACACCACAGTTCATTTCATCCTTAGGATTCGTCCGCTGCAGCCCGGAAACATTAGAAAGGTACTCTAACCCCCTCCCTCCCTATCTGCAGTCGAGGTACTAGGCACCCAGTAGTCACCACATTGAGGTGAGAAGTAGGAGTTGATGGCATGAGGCTAAAGCGAAAATGTTTGTGCTCTCATATAATCGCATTAATCACACTTTTGTCCACCAGCGAATGAGCAATAATGATCTTTAAATCACAGCCCCAGGAAAACCGAACCTCCTCCGTTTTAAGGATCAAACTAGCATAAATGCTAGAAACTTGGTCTAAACAACTAGAAAAAGCGCACCCGGGATCTACGAAAGTGAAAGGCTGCTGTGTGCCAAACAGATCTTAGAGCTCGTAAGCTACCCTTTTCTCTTACCTTTGTATTTCAATTGCCAAAACCTGATAAATTTTAAAGTCCTTTCAGAAAAAAGGGAAATAGCAGACATTCTGTTCACTCATCAACTCTCAGGTTCTGTCGGTTGCGCATCTCTTTATAACTATTTTAGTTACCATTAACCCTAGCAATTTACGATGTCCTCTCCTTAACTATTTTTGTTAATCTTAGTTTGTAGTTTTTTAAGCCTTAGTCGTAGCTTGTACTTAGTCCGAATGCATGAAGATTTTCGCCTTCACAGTTTCCTAGCACCTATCCCACAAACTTAATCGAGTAAATCAGTTCTGGATCCGCCATATTCGGTCGAAAATGGGGACAGTTTATGCCGAGTAATTGCTCCTTACAACGTATACATAGTAAAAGAGCACTGCGGTTCATTGTTCTGCTTCACAACCAAGTCCAGTTCCTTAAAAGTAATAATTTAGTACATCTGGTTTTACTCTATCATGTTTACAACAATATTTTATGGCGCCCTATAGTTCGGAATCTTTACAATTCTTAATTCCAGATATAAAAAGCCCCTAATCCTCAAGCTTCACGTATACAAAAGGTTTTGGCATCACTTTGTAAGTACGTCTTGCAATAAAAATCTTTAAATTGGTCCATAAAGTTTGTCATGAAAACGACATATCCTAAAAATAACTCCAGATTACTACTCTAAGATGTCAAGAATTAACATCTTTAAACTGGCCGCATTGTATTGCCTAGTTGTAAACATAAACTGTTACAATTTATAGCTTATGAGGAAGTTAAGAAACAAAGGAAGTCTCGCGTATGAATTTGTATCCAGAACAACCTGCACTTAAACGTGATTGTACTGCAAAAGCACGTAAACCAGTTTTTACTTTCCCACATTTTACAGGCGGAAGATTTTATATTTATGCAACAACAACAATTCAACCCTTTATTCAACAATTTAACACACAACGCACATTTGAACTTGAAATCACAATAGTTACACTGCATTGAACCGAAAATACATTCGAAAATACATAATATGGACATTAAAATAGATTCATTCTGACGTTACACTTCCTCACAAATCATAACCGCAATCAACGCTTGAAAACATTAATGTGTCTGGGTCTGTGTCTACTGCGTACGCATTCTAAACATGCCTCGAACTTGTTTTTAGTGATTGAATTGAGGTTATGTGCTAATAATAAGTAGTTAAAGTGAATTGATGTAGTCCATTGGAGTAGGGGAACCCCGGCAGGTGGTAGCTGATGTTGGCCATGCATTGGCATTCTCAAAACACTTTCAGTTAGTCATGCGTTTTGTTTTGCAATTGCGACTTTAAGTCAAGACGTAGGTTCTAGAACTTCGTATCTGTCAGAGAAGTGACAGCGGTGTCGTAAACGAATACAAACAATTGTTGTGTTGCGCTGTAGTTTCTACAGATGATAGATTGAATCAGTTCGAGGAATCACACGTTGTTTGAGCAAAAAATTATCAAGAATTCCAGCAAGATTCTGCTTTCTTGCATGTCAATACTAATGATCTTGTTGATTACTTGTTCCTCCTTTTTTTTTTTTGGTATCTAGACGCTTATTTACAACGCTGTGGTATATCTTGAATGTTAAATTATGCAAACAAATACCGGCTGCATGGCCGGTTGTTAGGGTGCGACATGGTGATTCATGACATGAGAGCCGGTCTTGAGGAGCGTGTCAATTAGTATATGGTAGAGACAATTATATTTTTTAAATACGAAATAGAAAAACTAAACACCTTGTAATTAAGTTCAAGGGAACTTTGAATAGAATAGAATAAAATTAAGTGCAGCTGTATTGGCAGCATTGTATAATATTATAAAAGCAAACAGCGGTATTTGACTCTAAGATTTAAGGGTAAAGTAGTCAATCTGCTCGTAAGTAAAGCACTTCCTAGTAGCTATTAAAAAGAACCGTGCAAATAGAACTTGATTAGCTGGCTAAAGTTAATAAAAAATTGCAGTAAATTGCAAAAAGAGGGAGAAACCATAATTCAAACGACTTCTAAATAAACTGTGTATCAATTAACTCCATCGGACAGAATTAGACAGATAATGTGTGATAGAATTCTTGGGATTAGTATCAGGTTATGTTTTACAATGGGGAGACAAAATAAGGTTACCGATTCAAGGTTGTATACGTTACATAACATTAATATGTGGCCTGTTTAAGACCTATGAGACCTTTGTTTTTAGCTTAAATAACAACAATTGATGTTGAATCAAAAACCTTTTTTCATTATGTTTATGACATTATGTTTTAAAAAACACTTCAGGCATATGACTTCCTCGCCTCTTTTTGACTAACCGCATTCTGGTTATCGAAATTCGGCCTATCCTTTCCAACAATCAGGGCTCACCGATCTCATCAATAATGTGCTGAATATACATAGACTTCGAAGGCCTGAATAGTTTGTGACTTAGAAATAATTGAGTGTTTCAATATTCTGCCAGCCGAAAGAAATAAAATGCCTGGCCTCGTCGACTTCTTTATCGCAATAAGAGTCCTCAGATACCGCACGAATGTAGCAGAATAAAATCTGCTCAGACCCCTCAACTGAAATTTTGAAGATGGGGCGAAATCTTTGAAAACGAACTGGAACGGCCTTAGAAAAGGCAACAAATAAAATGTAAGCTCCGTTCGAAATATTAAGTGAGCAGCTATCGCTGTTTTTTGATGAAAATGCAACTTTATTTTGAAAAAAATTTTACAAATGAATCATTCAAAGTATTGCCCATCCCATATTTCTGGCAGAGCTGGAATACCGTTACGGTAAAAGCGTTTATCTTTTTAGGCTATCAACGAATCATACCATTTTTTGATGCTTTCATATGGCATATGGGTTTTAACGGGTTGGCAACGAGATGACAAGCGTTGTCCTGCTGTAGAATTGCCTCTGCTCGTACTGTGGCCATTTTTCAGGCAGTGCTCGGATTTCGTTCGGTTTCAAAATTTCATAATAAATAACACCGACCTGGTCCCACCAAATACACAGCCTTTATCTTCGCAGCGTGAATGTTAAAAACATGACCTGGCAGTCCCCATAACTTTCTTCCCTTTGAGTTGCTGTAATCAATCCATTTTTCATCACCTGTCACGATGCAATGAAGAAAACTTCATAAAGAACCCAAGTTCCTTGTTTTTGAATCATTCCCAATGCATGCAGTCGCTTGGTAATGGCTTGGCTAATACTGAAGCCATCTCTTCTTCCGTTTGGTACATATCCTTATCAATGCGTCCAATTCAGCATCTTCAAAGGATTTTTTTCTTCGTTCACGCGGACGGTCGTCAACATCGAAATCACCGTCTTTGAAACAATGGGACTATACCAGAACGTTGTTTCACTTAGAGCAGCATCTCCGTAAACTTTTTGGAGCTCAAATGAAAGAAGATAGTCAACTCTATGACGTATATGACGCGAAAACAAAATCACTAATGTGTCAAAACGGTTTGTTTGTTTATGTCTAGGCTTGGTTCATGACTTTTTGGATATGTCAGAATTGACCAGCACTTACTGCTATAACCATCTATTGACAAACGAGAACAAGAGCTTAGTTACGAACCAACATAATATTTTTATCGCCATTCTTTTGAATCATATCAAAGTCAAAAATGTGCAGACAACTCTGGGGTGCCGCTTACTTGGTAACCCTTTTGCTCTCCGTAGGGGGTGAGTCGGTGTATCATCACTTGTCACGATGAACACTACGATGCACTACACTCTACTGATGATAGTTCTGCTTCTGTTATTAATTATCAACTGAAACCCATGTTATGTTCCTTTTCTGTCTTTCCTTTTTCAAAACAAAAACGACGCCTTCAAAACTTTTTAGTGATCACTTATGTTCTCAGATCCTGAACTTTTGACTACTTGTTTGCAAATTGTTTGCACAAAAGATTAGGAGTGGCTTTTGACAGATGCATAGCATAAAGCATGTTTCTTGGTCTTCTACTAAGCGCAGTCTTAATGGCAGTCTTAAAGCCGCCCATATTATGGAAATACTAGGTGGGGTAAAAAGTAACCTCCTTGACTGCCAGAATGCGCTGCTACTGCAAAAAAGGTTATGGTGCCTTCAAGTTCATATTTAGGCAGACATCCCAAATTTCAGTGCGATACTGTCTTTAGTTTTGTTTTGACAGCTGATTGTTGCTAACGTGTTTGACATCATATTGAGTGTAGACAAAAACAATTTTCGTTCACTCATAAAACATTATTTTTTGAGAGGCAAAACGGCGAAGGAAACAAAAGAAAAGTTGGATAAATATTATGAGGCTAATGTTCCGTCAGATTACACCGTCAAATATTGGTTTCGAGAGTTTCGTGGTGGCTGCAACTCCACTACCGATCAAGTTCGCAGCGGCAGGCCCTCAGATGCGGTTACAGAGGACAATGTCAAAAAAATACATGAAATGTTGTTCCCTGACCGGAAAATGAAGGTGCGTAAGCTAGCAGATACCACAAAGATTAGTACTGAGCGCACACGCCATATTTTGGGCAATGTTCTGCATATGAAAAAGTTATCCTGCCGCTGGGTGCCGCGCATACTCACTCTTTACCAAAAACACGAACGCAAGAGAGAGACTTTTGGCGTCGATTGGTGACTGTTGAACACCAGAGAACAGAATGAGTGTCCGGCAATCGACTGAAGCCGGCACGAGTGCTCCGAAGCGGCCGAGGGAGGCTCGATGGGTCGGAAAGGTTATGGCGTCGGTCTTCTGGAATTGTCATGGCATACTCTTCGTGGACTACCTCGAAAAAGGAAAAGCCATTATCACTGTATGCAAGTATTACTTTGCATTATTGGAGCGATTGAAGGCCGAAATCGCTGCAAAACGGCCTCAGACGAAGCGAAAAAAAAAAATTTGTTTTTGCAAGACAATGCACCGGCGCACAAGAGCATCGCATCCACGGCTAAAATCAATGACTTGCGGCTCCAATTGCTGTCGCATCCACCGTATTCTCACGATTTGGCTCCCTCGTACTATTATCTCTTCCAAAACGTCAAAAGATGGCTCATCAATAAAAAATTCAGCTCACGCGAGCAAATCATCGACGCCACGGAGGAGTATTTTGCAGACTTTTTAATTTTCGAACGGGATCAAGAAGTTGGAAAACCGCTGGAATAAGTGTATCAAACTAAAACAAACTAAAAAAATTTTTTTTTTTCCACCCCACCTAGTAATATCCGGGGTACGCATTGAATTTATTTAAATTTCTAAGCTTCCTTCATCTTTTGTGGTTTTCCCGAAGCACTGCGCTGTAAAAAAAAAAAAGTCCTATTCTATCTATCATTTGCAGACCTATGTTTACCTGGGTCAACGAGGTTTTTCATCACCGCAAAAACGTTTACCATCATCCAGGTACCCAAAAGTCGCCGGCATGTAGGCCTTCCTAAGCCAGTGCTATTAGTTCATTTTTTTAAAACAATTACGTCCCTCTTAGTCACAGACCAACCAACTATATCGATTTCCTGACATGAGTGAGTTCCAGTCTCCCGCTTTCCTCCGTCAGTAAAATTGGAAAAAAAATCCCAAACATTTTCGACTAAAATGCGAAGTGTTCAATACGTTCTCTACAGAATTTGTGCTTAATTGCTAATAAAACTCCCATATACTGACTCCAAGACCTAAGTACTGTAAATAGCTACAAACTTTTTCTGTACTATGAAATACAGGCTGAAAACATTGCCTCAAGCCCTGATTGTCACGCATCTCATGATGTGTGATTACTGCTTCTGGGAAAACTTTAAAACGCAACTTTATTCAATGCCACATAGAAACCAATCCCATAATCACCACTTCAGGGTCAAGAATAGTTCCAAATGATTCCAAAAGATGTTCTTGCGCTGATATGCTCACCTCTAAGCCTTGGGAATACCCATGATTATTTTACTCATTGGGCAACAAATTGCTTACTAGTTTCTTGTTGTACAATACAAAAGCAGATGTGTCTTATCTCTGAGAAATTGATAGTCAAAGTGCTGATTGGGCAACAAGGGAAACATTATAGCATCTAGATGAATTAGCTCACACTTGGCAAACATTCCATTTTCTCAATTCCAATGTAGCTATTGACGACAATTTAGTTGGTAGTGTAATTACAGTCTGTCAATCATTTTCTTATCAGAAGATGGCCTGGAAAGCTCGCTTACCTAACAGAGTCTTATGAAACATTTGATCGTATGCCCTGTCAAATGTTGTGACTTTTAGATCAGGCTTGAGACTGAAGAAAAGAGCTATTTTGTGTTCTTTTTCAGATTGCTACTAAGCTGTTTTGATCACTGTTAAAAGTAGGAGTTGAATAAGAACTTTATTGTACGAGTTTTATTTGTTTAATTTTCTGCCAGGGACCGCGGTGTAGGTCCGATGAGGGTGCAAGCATGTCGAAAGGATCTTCATTCCTCTGCATCCTTGAAGCTTGGCATCGTTGATTGTGCTGATGATGACCAAGAATTTCTTAAATATTTACCAACTGAACTGTTAAGCCTTAGTGGTACATACGAGGCCATACACATATTTTCATATATTTTACCATTTGATGTATTTATTTGTTTGTTTGTACCTGTAATGAGAAAATTCTTTGAAATGCAACTATGTCCTCGCAACAAACCGCCATATTTTTGCCGATCACGTATCTCTCAACCTCTCGACATGTATGCAACCAACTTCAAGTACTAAAGACCAGAGGCACCGATGCTAAAGAGGCATCAGATCCGCCGCAACAAGTGTGCTGGGTTTCATCCGACCACCTTCATAAAACCATGGGTTTATAGACATAAAATAGAGACACGCACACTTGGGAAACAACTCGCCCAGTATAAGTTCTCACTTCCTCCTTATCATCCAGCACTCGGCGCCATACAGCAAAATTGGCGAAGCATATTTTTCGTCCTTCATCAGATCTCCACTAGGGTATCATTCGTGGAATTCACGTTTGCTTCGAGGTAGGTGAACTCCTTAACTTCCTCGAAATTGTTGCTATCAATAGTGACATTTTGTCTTAGGTGGTGGACAGATACTGATTTGTTTGTTGATAACATGTACTTAGTCTTGTCCTCGTTTACTTCAATGCTAATAAATTTCGCCTGTTCTTCAATCGCCGTTAAAGCCTCTATCACGGCATGCTGGCAACGACCAATGATGTCAATATCATCCACATATTCCAGTAGCTGAAAGGACCTGTTGAAGATAGCGCCTTCCGTTTTAACAACTGCCCCTTCATGTTTGAAATAGCTAGGAGGAGCTATTTCCAAATTTCACATTGCTGCCGTGTTTTCCATCGTCACGCGACACATCTGGATCGGCTTTCGGCCATCGCCGTATAGCTGTATGCGGCTTTGAAGTCGATGAATAGATGGTGAGTCTCGACCTGAAATTCGTTGGCCTTTTCCAGGATTTGTCTCTGTGTGAACATTTGGTCTATAGTTGATCTGCCAAGCTAGCAGCCACACTGGTACATGCCGATTATTGTGTTGCAGATCTTATATGCGACATTAAACAGGGATTTGCCTAGATAGTTCTTGCAAGACATATGGTAGGTTCTTACACCCGACTAAAATGAAATGAGGATAGCAATATTCAAGCTTAAGTACACCAAGCTGCTGGACTGGACGGCCTATCTCCCAAAATATTTAGGACAGCGGGAGATTACTTGGTGGAGAGCGTGTCCAACTTATTCCAAGTTGTGATAGGTAGAAAGTATGCCTGAAGAATGAATGAAGACTCTCTTTACTGTGCCAATTATAGAGGCGTCAGTCTACAAAATATCGCACATAAGATCTTATCCGCCACCTTCTGTGAGCGCCTGAAATTATTTATCAACGATTAGCCCGGTAACTTCACAATCAACCGAATATTCACACTACGACAGATCCTCTAAAAGTTCAAATCGATATGCACCACCTCTTTATCTATTTGAAGATATATAGAGATGAGTTATACAACATCATTTCTAGCCATGGCAAACTCGTTAGACTGTATTGTACAAAATGAGGATGGAACGCTCGCTTCTCAGTGAAGGTCGATAGCAAATTCTCCGAGACCTCTGACGTCAAATAAGGATTTAGGCAAGGTGATGCGTTGTTCTGTAACTTTTTCAACATCATACTTGAGACTTGCAAGTCAACATTAGAGTAACTACCACCTTGATCAAAAAAATTTCGGAATTTATTTAGAAAATTAAAAATACAAATTTATTCATCTAAATCTATATTGTCCCCTTCAAAGTAATCCCCGTAGACTGCAACACACTTATACCAGCGCTTGATCCAATCCTCGAAACATTTTTTATATTCGGTTTTCCGTATGTCCATCAGTGCTTCCTGCGATTTTTCTATTACTTCCTCTCGGCTGCTGAAGCACATTCACCGTAGTGGCTTTTTAACTCGATTGAACAGAAAGAAGTCACAGGTAGCCAAATCAGGTGAATTCACTGGCTGTTGGATGGTACTTGTTGCATTTTTTGTCAAAAAATTACGAATTATGATGGCACCTTTCGACGGTGTGTTGTCATGGTGCAAAATCCACGAGTTTTCTGTCTCTTTCGGCGAATTGCTTCACGCAAACGTTTCATAACATCCAAATAATACTCTTTGTTTACTGTTTGGCCTTCTGGCAAAAATTCATGATGCACCGTTGTAATCCATGAAAACCGTGAGCATTACCTTCTTTTTTGACTGAAAACGACGTCATTTTTTTGGTCTCGGCTCATTTCGTTGAACGCCATTCACTTGCCTGATGTCTGGATTGCATGTCGTACTCTTAACCCACGCCTTGTCTCTAGTAATGATCCTTTTGATGAATGTGGGATCGGATTCAGCCTCGCAAATCATCTCTTTTTTGCATGAAATTGAGGTCTTTTGGCACCAACTTTTCTGCTACACGACAGAAACCCAAATCATTAACCAAAACAAAATGTCTTGGACGGATCCATTGGCAATGTTCAAGTCCTCCGCTATCTCTCTGATGGTTAATTTGCGGTTATTCACCAACATTTGTTTTACTTCATCAATCTTTTACTTCGTCGTTTTTTGATGTCGATGGTTTGCCACTGCGTTCATCATCTTCGATTGACTCACGACCACTTTTGAACCGATCGTGCCACTGATAAACGACCGTTTTCTTTAGTTCGCGTACCATTAAATCCGTTTTTTACGCAAAATTTAAAACAAGTTCGTTGTTGTTGTTGTTCGTTGTTTTTTTTTTTTTTTTTTTTTGATCTCTGCCAGAAGTTTATTGCAGATTTTTATCGTCATCTTGTCTTGTCTGTCGCTTGGCATTTCTTGGACGACGGTGTTTCGTAGCACCAGGTTTGGTAAGAGTACCCACATGTCAAGTAAAAGTGTGATATCCGAGACTGTTGTTGTTTTTTTCATATAGATATTCTCACTGGCTTGTGTTGCTTACGGTACGCTTATTAATTTTATGCCTTGCCTACTGAGGCGCGTATTATGAAACGTCATACGAATAAAACACTTACCCACTGTAAATTATGGTTATCGGATACGCAGCAGCCTGGCTCTATTTATCTCGAAGAAAACATAATCGATTGATCGCTGAAGGAGCTTCTGCCTGAAATCTTAGGTTTTAATGAACTGAAGCTTCTAGACTATCGACAATCTTCTGCAAGCAAATATCTCGGCGAGATTACTTCCGACCATCGTCATTCTGCACAAACTAGACAAGGCATGCCTAGTTCTAACATATGCTGTGTTTAGAACTGATTTGGACTGCAAAGTTTGGTCAATTATAAACCTACCGAACCTAAAACTGCGCTGATAGGGGCTTATCAGAAAATATTGTAGACAAAGTCTTATTCACGTTAGGAGTAAGGAGATTGATGCCTATTAAGGTGGCTCATCCTACAGGGTATTGCTTTTTGTGAATCGGGCAAAGGAATCATTGGTTCCATATTGTCACACTTTTCTCTGTCTTAAGTAGCTAGACAGCTAGGCAGTCCATTACGGGAACCTTGTCATGCTTAAGCTTAAATGTTGCTATCTCTACTTCACTTCTGTCCTTTAGCGCAGCGCTGCTTTATAGACCATCCGTTTTTGTACATATGCTAGGCCTTCTTCAAGTCAATTATCCAAGCACCCGTGAATTGTTTCTTGCTTTTGTTCCATTGTTAAGATACAATTAAGAGACGGCGTTTTGGATATCATACCTTGCCTTAAAAGCGAATTGATTGTTGGGGGCTTTAAATTTTTCGCTTTACCTACTTAACCAGAACCCCCTTGATCAGCTTTTCTAACACCTTGCCTATGAACACTTCTGTGCCTAACACACATATGAACAGAAGATTTAAAGAATTGGACCTGTTTTGCATCCCTACCGTCTTTAAATGCAATGGATTAAGGGTATTATTCATCTAAAATCGTTTAGAGCTTTTCTTCGAGGGAAACTACCCTCACCAGCTTTCATCGACTAGTGGCGCCTTCCGCTTCTAATTTCTTCTGCGGATGTTTGTTCACAAATAACCAGACATCATCGACAGCTTCTCATAATACTTGTAAATGTATCCGCTGTAATAGCACGTTTTTCGTAGTTCGATCGAACTTTAGACATCGAAGATCAGTTTGATCCTTCTCCAGAAATATCTTATTTATCTGCGAAAACGAGAGGGTTGGTAGTGCTTACAGCCCGAATTTTCTTATATTTTGAGGTTTCCAGTGTCATGACCTCCGAGTTATGTCAATAAATTGTCTGAACAAAGTTTTCAGTTTTGACAGCAATCTGCACCATCGGTTGGTCCAAGGCTCAGCGAGCCTTAAGAAGGCACAGTAACAAGCCTCGGATACGGGCTGATATTTTGTTGGTAAGCTTTGGCTATCGACTACAAACAACGATAGGATTCTGGAATGTTAGGAATCTTCTCGATTCAGGAGACGGAGATCCTCAGACTGCCAGATTCCTCCAATTTGAGCAAGATAAGATGATTTGACGCTGGGGAATACAGGACAACTTGGCGCCCCCCACAACTTAACGCCTAACTGGGGCACCGTAATCGTAATAGGAAATTGCAATGCTAAGGTAGACAATGACAACACAACGCTCGAACATGTGATGAGAGTTCAAGGCCTCGGAAATCGCAATGATAATGGGGAACGGTTTGTAGATAGACTTCGTGCTGCATCCGTCTATAGCAACCACTCAAACGCGCTTTGAGTTACCAGGTACAATACAGGATCATGTAGTGCTCTCACAATTCAGGGAATATCTCGCCACAGAAGCAGAAACAATCAGCACCTCAAATCATGAAGACATGAATGACCATTGGATGAGAGTATTTCACGTAAGGCTTGGATTGCATCGGCATTAGCAGTAGACAAATTTTAGTTAGAAGCCTAATATCGTGTGAAAAAGAAGGAAGTGTAGCTTAGTGTCAGACGTGACAAACGTTCATGCATCAACGCACTGGTCTCGAAGGCTGAAGAAGCTGCTGGCAGGTGTGACATCGAACCATCTAAAGCATCACAAAAGAACTTACTGGTGGTCGGAGTTCTAAACAGCATCAAGTGCAAAGTTTAGATGGTCGTCTGCTGATATCGGGTGAGGATCAGCCAATCAAATGGGGGGAACATTTCGCGTTAATGCTAATTAATTTAGGTGTTTAGCAAGACAGAAATAGTAGCCGCTATCAGATCTCTCAAAAGAAATAAAGCGGTAGACACTGATGGCATCCCTGTCGAACTTTTTCAAGCAGCGCCAACTACATCGGCAGAGTTATTCCCGGAGATGTGAAAAAGAGCGATGATCATCAATCTTCCAAGAAAGAACAATTTGATCCAATATGGGAACCAGAGAGGTATATGCGTTCTCCCAGCCTCGTATCCTCGATAATAGATAAGATGATTCTAGAGCAGATAAGAGAGCATCACTCGATGCCGAACACGTGGAATTTCGTGGTGGATACTTTTACGTAGATCACACTCATTAACATCTTGCAAATCATCATTAAGCATGCGTCGGGTTCAGATCTCCGCTACATCTACTGTTAACTGACTTTGAAAGGTCTTTCGACTGTTTGAACAGAAATGCTTTCTGGATAGCCTTGCGAACGAGACGTATTCCGGGAAAACTTTTATTAAGGCTACTTACGAGGGTGACAGGTATCGCATTCTGCACAATGGTAAAGTGTCATATGGGTTTTAAGTCCATGGTGGAGTACGTCAGGGATGTATACTTTCACCGTTATTATTCTTGCGACTCGTCAGTGATGTACTTCGTGCAGCACTAACTGAAAGAAACCAAGGATTGAGGTGAATAATGACATTTCACTTTAAACTCCTGGACTACTCTGAAGATGTTTGCCTCCTTGCACATAAAATAATGAATCTTCACCAAATGTCACAAAATGTGCAAGCTGAGGGAAACAAAGAAGGGTTCAATATAAATGTAGAAAAAACAAGGGCCCTGAGTATTTTAAACTCCAAAGCTTAACAGGAAGAAAAAGTCAAAAACTTTGTTTATTTATGAAGCACCGTCTCGGCAGGCGGCATCACCGACCTCGATGTGGACAGCAAAATCGCGAAAGCTGAAGCTTTCCATTCCACCATACGGGTATAACTTCTTAAGGATTAAGAACCAGAAGAACCTGGCTGAACCGCCAACGGTTTAACAACTTGTAGGACAAGTGACAATGGATTAGTCACATCTCACGGCGTGAAAACGGGCCTACTGCGAAATATGCCATGCAGTGGAATCCACTCACCCGGTCAAGCCGAAAACCGAGGCAGTCTACGTAAACATGGCGATGAACAATAGAAGAGGAATCGAGACTTTTGGGAAATAGCTAGGGTAAATTGAAACGCCTTGCAGAAATCCGAGTGGTGACAGGATTTAAGTGAGTATCATATGTTCAGTGCATTGTACTATAATTTTAACAATTTTCTCCAAGTTCGCAATTTCGTTTATAAAGGTTATTGTGATGCTGAGACCTCAGTGGCCACTGCGATACACAAACGTGGGTAGACAATTTATAAAAAGTATTCTTGTTAGGGCCGGCTGGTTGTGTCCTTATATTGAACAATGAAATCCAGTGTAATGTACGAGTATATGATGCATGCTTCCAGCACCTGGAATTTACACATAACCCTACTATACATTCTGTTGAACCGCAAATCTAGGCGCTTAGGCTTGTGAGCTACTTTCGTTTTGTGCGCTAAGAACAAAACAACGGAAATCAGAGAAACCAAACCGAACCACTTTATATCATCTAGAGAATTTTAAGTAACAAGAAGCAGGACTTGAAGTGAGTGCGAGTATAGTGCGCAGTACTCTGGTGTAGGTGAAGTAATACGTTCGGGCTCCGAGGAAAATCTCACTCCATCCGCACATCCAGAACGAATTACATTTGCCATAATCTACCACATGCCACACAATCCTCTTTAGACTACGAGACAGTGAAAAAACGTGCTTTAGAGCGATAGAAAAAAGATAAACCCTTTTGTGATGGACAATAAGGACTTTTTTTCCTTGTCCAACAGGTGAAGCATACAACCCAAGGGACCTGCTCAAAATCTTAGTTGTTTTTCTTATCGAAGGGACAATAGCAAATGGAAAAGAGATTCTAAAGAATTTCATGCTCCCATGGGTCGAATGTAATGCCTTACTGTTTACTTACACATATGACCCCACAGTAATGGGCCAAGACCTTAGCTGACATGCCCGTCCAGCTAGCGCCGTTTGGCCGGGCTCTTCTTCCACTTATATGCACCTAAGATGAGGTCATCCATTACTGCGTTGTTCCCCTGAGTTAGAGTCAAAATTTTCCGCGCCGGGACGCTGGTGTTATCCGTTTTATCTAAGCTTTTCGAAGTCGGTATCTCTGTACAACCAGTACGATTCGCTGTTGCAACGCCCATTCTCCATTGATCCAAACCAAAACGAAAATTATCTGAAGAACTTTTCCCTCAAAGTCTCTCTTGCTGCTTAAGAGCGATTCTCGCATGATTTACGGCTTAGTGCCGTTGTCGCAGTCGGTAGCGGATTTGACGTGGATACCCCTTACTCAAAGTTGTATTTGCCTGTCGTTACGTTTTATCCTAGGTGTAGACGTTGTGTGTATTTTTTTTTTTTGACAGGATATAATACTTTGTTTTTCCTTTGTTGACCGCTTAGCCCATCTTTGCCGCTTCTGTCACAACAGCCGCAAACGCTTCATTCAAAGCTTGGGCATTCTGTCTGCATATGCGAATAACTAAAGAAACTTTTAGGAGATGGTGCCTGTGGAGTTGATTTACGAGTAGGTATGAATTTCGCACAATCCTTGTAAGAACGATATTGAAAAAATAGAACGCATGGCCTTGTGTACGTCGTTTTCTGACATTGAATATCTCTGATTTGTCGTTACCGACCTTGACGGAGCAGCGAGCACTCCCAACGTCATCCTGAGCAATCGAATGTGCTTGGTTCTGTATAGTTTCTCTCTATAGATCCTGTCATATGCGACTTTGAAATCGGGAGTGTATCAACTTATCACACAGATTATAGAGAATCGTTCATATACTATCTGATATAGCCAGTTGAAAGTCTTTCGCCTGCCCTACGTTGTTCCTGGTGGACCTCCTGTCTCACCCTAGGCTCCTGGTTCGTCGTGAGTCTCCCTATTGTCATTAGGGCTTTATTGGGTTGTTTTCCGAGTTCTGTGGTTGGTGGACCATTGGCTAATGCGACAACTCCAAAACGCGGTGTTTCCACTCAAAATAAAAATAGAGACCGAAAGAACTTGTGAAGGAAGAGAGTCAACCTTTATTACAATTTCGTACATTCATTCGCTCCACAAATGTAAAACATTAAAAATATTAAGTAACAGCTCTGTGCGTCATTAAAAAGCAAAATGTTCACCTTCAGTTTTCCACTCAACGAAAAGCTTCAATAACTAAGGTTCTTGTATGCACTAGGGTACAAACTCTTCCCTTGAATGAAAAATTTCCCAAGCAATCGTATCCCACCACCAGCGTAACCACATACACCAACCCTTAGTACCTTCAATTCTAATACGCAAAATAAAATCCCCACCTCAAAAATGGCGTCAAATAGAAAGTGAAAGCTTCAACTGCGCATAAACCAGCCACACTCTTCCTAGCATGTGTTTGTTGACCACACATTTAGTTGTGTCGGTTTGTTGGCGAAGTGTGGAGTTAGGCTATGTGACACGTAAGCGCGACACCCAATACACCACTCATCACCCAAAAATCCATATCAACCGGTCGACATACGTTGGTGTTAGTGAATTCAAAACGATTTACTACGAGGGGGAGTGCTGACAATAATAAAAACAAAAAACATCTGACACAAACACTAACCTACTTCAACTGTTATTTAACGAAAAATTATGTAAAATTGTGCAAGCGCACACATTCTCGTGCGGTTTATATACGCCGTGGCTATAAAAAACCAAAACATTTCACACATCCACACGCCACATCGGACCATTCTATATGCACAAGGCTTGTAAAATAAAGAGCAGGACGTGTGTATTGCCCTCTGAATACGAATCCGAAAAAAGAAAAATCAACGTTGGCTGGTATTTTTGGATGGGATTGTTGTTTTTGTTGTGCTGTTGGATCTCTTAGGGTTTGCGCAGGGAGGTAACTCGGGTAATAAACAGCCGGCATTTGCGTATAAAAACAAACTACGCATTTAAAGTTGTTTTTCGAATTTATTCTTCTCTGCGGATGTTTTTTCTTTATTTTTTTGTCTTTCATTCTGTTTGCGAAGTGTTTTTGGGCTTTGTGACGGACAAGAAGAAAATGTTGATGTTTTTTTGGTTGAGGTAGTGGGGGAATAAACCATTTGACAGAATAGAGCAGTGCAAGTCAAGGGTGGCGGCAACCATGCATTTGTTGGGGTCCGGTCTAGGCCAGTCAGTCACATGCTTTCACGTTTGGTTGGAACAAACTGAAAAGTTGTGCAATCGAAGCTCTCATGTAAACATGAGACGGCTAAGAAGAAATTTGTTGTCGAGTCGCAGTAAATTGAAATGCGATTACATATGTACATATATATTTATATGAACTGTCGTTTCTTAGGCGATTAAATTGGCGGTGTGGGGGCAATAGCCTCGAGTACACGATGATAACTGAGGTGTAAATCGAGTCTGAGTTTTTTTTTTATTGTTATTGATTAATTAGTCATAATTAATAATGCGTGATGATGTTTACTAGCCAATCGCGGAATGAGGTATCAAAGGAGCCTGACTTGCTCTTAGACAGATTGCTTTCTTTCAGCCTGGAAAAATTCATGATGCACTACACCGTTGTAATCCCTGAGCATCCGTGATCATTGCCTTCTTTTTTTTGGTCTCGGCTCATTTGGTGAACGCCATTCACTTGCCTGATGTCTGGATTACGTGTCGGACTCATAAACCCACGTCTCGTCTCCAGTATTGATCCTTTTGATGAATGTGGGATCGGATTCAGCCTCGCAAATCATCTCTTTTGTGACGTCAACACGGTCTTTTTTTGCATGAAGTTGAGGTCTTTTGGCACCAACTTTGTTGCTATACGACGAGAACAAAAATCATTAACCAAAATGTCTTGGACAGATTTATAGGCAGTGTTCAAGTCCTCCGCTATCTCTCTGATGGTTAATTTGCGGTTATTGACCAACATTTCTTTTAATTCATCAATGTTTTCGTCGTTTTTCGATGTCGACGGTCTGCCACTGCGTTTATCATCTTCGACTGACTCACGACCACTTTTGAACCGCTCGTGCAACTGATAAACGACCGTTTTCTTTAGAGAATCGTTGGCGAAATACTTTTCCAACATTTCCAACGTTCGCGCACCATTAAATCCGTCTTTAACGCAAACTTTAATACAAGTTCGTTGTTGCAAATTTAAATCCATTTCTAAAATTATAAAAAATCGCCAACACACACAGAGATACATGTACTCTTGGCTACGTAACTTTTGCAAATGTCAAGCCATGACATGATTTAGAGGGAATGTCAACAACAGATGTACCAACTTAACAAAAAAAAAAAGAAAACAACTCAAATCAGAACAATGGGAGCGCCACACGGTGACGCCATCGGGAACTTTTTACATGAGGTAGTATTTTTGTGGATAATTGAGGAACTGTTTTAACGAACTATTAGTCGGAGTCGGAGCTTCGGCAACATCGCTATAAACAGGAAGTGGTTCAAGCCACCAAGCCAAGCATAGAGAAAGTTTTCCACGGTGTTGTATCACTTATGCCGTCAGCAGTTGTGCTCAAATGAAACCCAAAGGTCAATAGAAGCCCTAACCGAAGACGCAGCCAGTCCTAACGTACATATGTAAGTGCAGCCCCCGAAAAACTGTCCTCTGAGCCTTGCCTTGTAATTCCAATCGGCAATTTCATTTCCCGTGAATACATTATGACCTCGGACCTAGACAAGAATCATTGAGTATAGCTTTCCGATTGCGTTCAGTGAAGTCTAGAATCCTCGAGCTAGCTTGGGAGTCGTAGAGGGTGCAGCTTGGCTGTCGCTGCAGATGCGAATGATTCGCCCTGTTAACCAATTCTTCGCAATATACCTACCTACCTATGATAGTTTATTTCCGACATAATTGCCTACATATACAGGGTGATTCATACTGAGGTTTGATTTATAATGTAAAATAAAACACATAAATTTGAAGGTGAACTTAAAATTTTTAGTATGGTTAAAAAAACAATTCATGGCATCATTATATCATGTAAATGTTGGCCACGACTACATCTGAGGTGGTCCATTCGGAAGGTCCAATTTAGGGCGACTCGTTCGAGCATAGCGACTCGCCAATAGCACAAGTAATGTTGGCTTTCAAAGCGTCAATCGTAGCTGTCTTATTCCTGAAGACCTGAGACTTTACATATCCCCAGAGTTAATAGTCCAAAGGTGATTTCGCACGATCTAGGCGGCCTATTTACCGTACCAAAACGTGAAATTAAGTGCTCACCAAAAAGATTTCTCAACAAGTCCATTGTTTCACGGGCTGTATGGTTTGCAGCGCCGTCTTGTTGAAACCAGAGCTCACCGAGACCACTTGATTGAATTTCAGGAAGCACATAGTCCGTTAACATGACGCGATAACGGTTACCATTGACGGTAACATTCTGATTTCCCTCATGATGGACCAATGATTTCACCAGCCCATCAACCACACCATATTGTTGTTTTTAATGGATGTAATAGTAGCTCTTGGTACTCCTCGTATCCATTAAGCCATAAATGGGCTTCATCACTATACAAAATTTCACGATAAAACACCGGATTTTCATTGAGTTTTTCCAGAGCCCAGTCACTGAAAATATGACGCAAATTCAAATCGCCTGGTCTCAATTCTTGCACAAATTGAATTTTGTACGCTTTTAGGCCGAGATCCTCACGTAAAATACGCCAAGTTGTCGAATACGCCAAGCCAAGCTGCTGAGAACGACGACGAATCGATTTGTCACAGTCTTCGCGTACACTCTCAGCTACAGCTGCTATAGTCTCTTCACTACGTGCTGGATGTGGTCTAACCGGTCGAGTATCATCAACCAATGTAAACTGGGACTCAAATTTGCGAATGGTATTGGCAATAGTGGTTTCAGTAGATCGATTATGCGCACCGTAAGTTCTTTGATTCGCACGAAAAACATTTCTCACAGAACGCTGATTTTCGTAATCCATCCAAACGATACTGAACAAAAATGATAAAGCAGTTTGATAGGAGTCACGCGTGATCTGTCAAAAAGAGCCTATCACCCTATATCTCCGCTTCTTAACGTTTAGTAGAATCTGACGGTGTTGTATTCTAGAAAAACACAGGCGTGGCATCCTAAATCAGTTTTAGAGCATTTCAGGAAAACCCAAATTTATGCTTTTCATGGCTCAGATTCTGGCCGATATCAGTCCTGAACACAAGGAAAGTCGATTACATATTTTTTCCGTAACAAAATTTCTGGTGCTGTTGCATCAGATGGGATGGCCATAAAACCAAAGCCAAAAGATAGTCAACACGCAAGGTCATCAAAGGTCCAGTGAGTATTGTAGCAAACACCACAACCAATTTTGAGAGTGCAGTCTATGAATATCAAGGGGCGGGCCATTAGTGTCAGGTATACTAGTCCTAGAAAGTCCCATGCAACACACAGCTATGAGTCCCCTATTCTATTGCACCAGCGCTGATAACCCAGTTCAGCACATGTACAAACAGTGAGCCATTGCGGCGAGCACTCAAGTCCCGTCACTTTGACCCACTCAAGTGGGTACACAAAGTGTTCAATTTGAATTCGTACGTATTCTTGCGACTATGCAAGAATGGATTGGATCTATCGGATTACTTTGGTGATCTATTCAGCGAACGATGGGCTATGAAAGACGAAAGACATAGAGGAAGCATCTAGAACGACGAGATGGGCAGTCTAAGTAGGCACGACACCTAACATTAACAAGAAGAATAAAGAAAATTAAAGTTCAATTCAGAAAACACTGTTATTATTTTCCGACACCATGTTCACACAACACAGACCGTCCCTTGGAGTCCAGTAAAAGCACCAATGACGTAAAATATTTTCGTGAGAGCTTGTTCCATTAGACAATCGACGCATATGATAGAATTGGCCTTATCATAGCCATGCATATCCAAAAGACCCTTCCCGGTAAAATGCCCCCTGTCTTGTCGACAGCTCGTTGCACTACCAGAAGGCCGGTAGCCCCTTAAATGGCTTTCGACGTAACATGTTTAGTCTAGAGAAGTCTGTTATCCAGGATGGCACCAAAATTCCTCTCTTCTTTGGAGAATTGAATGGTGATCCTTTCAAAGATTAGATGAGTCAGACTAGTATTAAGTATACACATACACCATACCAGTGGAGACAATACGACGCCTTGCGGACAAGCTCTGTTTGCCGACGCCATCACTTATTGGCGGCGGTCAAAATCCGCAATCTGTATACTATTCTATTCATCAGCATTGCTCTTATCTACAATACAAGTGATTCCTCTACGCCGTGTTGTCTGGACGAGTTACACATGTAGTTGCGATGTCGAATGTCACTTTTGCTCACCAGATTTTGAAACGCACTCTCACAGGATCTTCTGCGTTGGTAAGCATATTGCATCTTAGGAGGAGGAACCATTGTAAAAGCAGTTTTAAGCACATGAGTCTCGGCCATTCTCTCCATGGTCTTCAACATGAAGGAAGTAAGACTTATGGGTATAAAGGCTACTTTCATTGTTTACCAGGTTTTTGGTACGTGTGCCAGCGGCAGGGTAGCTATAAAGATTCGCTGTTGCCTATTTCTGTTTGTAACATAACCGGGTGTATGCTATTGGTACCATGCGACTTAAAGGCATTAAAGGAACTAATACAGCCACATACGTCACCACAAGCAACGAGATAAACTAGTTAGGGTGTACTGTGTTATTCAGCTCACAAGCAGCCTTATTAATAGGAGCTGGTTGTAAGAAGGTTCTGATCAGGTTCCCTGGAAAGTGAGTCTGAAGCGTGAGTCAGAAAGTCTCTGCTCTCGACTCTGTGTAGGTGACATCAGATTTCCAGATTCCAGCCTGGTTATTTTTCACTTCTTGAGAACTATGTTTCCATCTTTTCGTAAAAATCTTTACTAAAAGCCCTCCTCGAAATCCAATTTAGTTTAAATTTTGCATCTTTGACTCCAGTCTTCCTCCAAAATATACTTTCGAGGAACCAAATAGCGATATCGGAAACGGGGTCTGCTACTTAAACTTGTGTTCGAAATATGTATCATCTCGACAGCTGCACTCCTAGATTAGATAGTAAGCGTATCAAAAAATATCAAATATCATAAAACTGATAATGGAATACAAAACTTGAAATACGAGTACTTGAGCATTGAAGATTGCCATTGAGCAATCAGAAAAAGAAATATTTTGGTGTGATTTTAAAGAGCTTTCAAATACGAGTAGTGTATCAGGGGAAAAAATGCTTTTCATCGGTGTAGACTTAAATGGACACTTCGGAGAATAGAACGCCCAATACGAGGATTTCTATACTAAACTCATGAAAATCAGAAGGTCTAACTACACTTAATTCGCTATTAATAAAGCAAGAGTGGTATTTTATTACGTCTTACAGTGGTGGATGCAGTTATAGACAGGAAATTTAGAAGAGTGCCCCTAAAAAATGCCTATAAACCAAGAGAAATAACTTAGTACGCAGGGTAGTGCAATAAGTACGATTTAGTGCAAAAACACTATTTTGAGTTCAGTGCAACTTTTCTTAACGAAGAATTCTTGTGCAATACCATTCTCTCGGACGATGCGCTCAGAGAGGAAACAACAAATTTAACTGAAGTCAAAATTTGAGAAACAGAAAATAATAATGAACCAGGTTCCTGCAGTCCGACCGAATCACATAATATGGGCTTCAGTTGAAAATCTTGTGTTTAAATGTCTCGCGATTTTATTTAATAAAATAATGGGAAGCGATCGGATCCCTAATACTGACATAAGGCTTTTATATTGTAAATCATTTATTTCCCACAACCAGCACGGATTTCTCAAAGGTAGATCTAAAACCACCAACTTAACTGAATTTGTATCAAGCACTTTATGTGCACTAGAATCTGGAAATGAAGTTGACGTGATTCTCACCGATTTCAGCAAAGCCTTTAATATAATTTCTTATGATATAATCCTTCTAAAATAAAAGGATTCAATGGATTCAATCCTATTTAAATTAAAGCCTGCTCTTGTGTCCCTCAAGGCAGCCACCTTGGTCCCTTATTATTTATTCTGACCATTAATGATGTTGTTTGCATCATTAAAAGTTCTTACATATCTGTTTAGGCAGATGATGTGAAAATGTTTAGATGTATATCACCTTTCAGAAGAATTTCCTTGATCTTAACGTAAATAAGTGTCGAGATACAACTTATACCTGTAATCGCCCTCCTACTTCATCTCGCTGCTTTTTAATATTTAATCTGCCTGTTCCCTTAGTGAATGAGTTACCTGATTTAGGTGTTATCTGTGATAAGGAACTCATTTTCCGTTCTCACATTGATAGTATGATAAAAAAGAAGCCAACTCTGCCCTTGGCTTCATCAAGCTCTGGTCTAAGGTGTTTTATAATCCTTATGTTACCAAATCTCTTTACATAATCTTTGTTAGGCCTCTTCTTGAATACGCAAGCCAAGTTTGGTCACCCTACTACAGAATTCATTTCCTTCGAATAGAAGCTGTTCAACTCAGGTTTTTAAGATTTGCTTTACGTGATCTTCTCTGGGATGATAGCCATACACTGATCGGCTGAAACTTATAAATTTACAACACCTTTCTATACGCCGAAAAGTTGTCGATATTCTCTTTATTTAACAGACCTTAGCTAATAAAATCAATTGGCCTTCTTTACTTCAATTACTTCTTACTTATTTCTTTCAACATCAATCCACGCAATTTTAGGTCTGTGCTACTTTTCCGGCTCAACCTTCACAGAACGAATAACGGACATCTGGAGCCAATGTCTAAAATGCTTCGTTAAGCTAGCGATATTCTGCCTTTCTTCGACTACCTCTTTAGCAAACTCTCCCTCAAAAACATTCTTATTTCCTATGCTTCACGTCCTAATTTTTTTTGATCGCTCCCACCCTTTAGTTTTAATTGAAACTGTTAGTTTTAAGAATATAATAGCATAGAGCCTTAATAAATCTGTCCGGGGTTGACCCGGGCTTCAAATCAAAAAAAAAAAAATAAATAAATAAAATATAAATAAATGTAACCATTGGAGGGAAAAATATCGCGAAGCTTTGAAGCATCTACATGTCCCCTTTACCGATTTAGATTCGATGGAGTTCTTAGAAACCTTATATGGATTATATGTGATCTCAAAAGGTATGAGACGAGACTTACATATATGAGAATGATATACGATGTATACGATGACGTTAAAAAGTTAAACAGCGGTAATAAGCGAAGAATTATAAGTTAAAGTTGGGGTACATCAAGTGGTATTCAAAGTCCGCTGCTTTTTTATGTCACGCAAGATATTTTAATGAATCAGCACAGCGAAAAGCAATAGAAGCTCAAGTAATAGCCGAGGCTCGAAGACGAAGCTAAAATAAATTGAATCGCTCAAATGCTAAGACATCATACGATCATCCTCTCAGTTGGATGGTTCATTTTGTCTGACAACCCTCGACCCGTGTACTGTAAAATTTTAAGTTATCGTGTACCTGGGCACTCAGTGCCCTTTAAAATAAAATTGCATTTTTATATCTGATCAAAGTAAAAAAATGTTGTTTATTGTATTTAAATCTAAATTATATACATACTCAGAAAACATAAATATAAATATATTTTGTATAGTTGATTGTGCAGGTCGGTGATTGATTTCTGCTGCGCTTTGGTTTTGATGTAGAAGCGAATGTTTCATCAACATCATCCCGATTAGAAACGTCGATAGCTTCGGCAGGTGATTCATTTCTTATATAGCATCGTTCGCAAATTTTTATGTTGTGCTATGTGCAGGTGGGAACATAACGAAAATCGCAAACTGCAGTTGTTTTGTTATCCTTGTTTTGCGTTTTGCAGGATTCACATCTTTGCTTTTTTATATTTTACCGTTGTGAAGGGAATGGTATAATCGTATCTTTTTTATATCCTATCATTGCCATAACCGTTTTCACAGAATTTCGCAAACTTGGTTTTGAAATTTTTTTCTCTAAATGTTTAGCGGCTAATTGTAATGATAGTTCTCTGATAAAGGCTTTTCTTTTTCCCGATCTTTTCTTAGTTGTATATCATTCCGCTTGGCTTACATCATATGATCTGTAGGCAGCTAAGGCTGCAGTATCTATGATGTTGTAAAATAATGTGACTGGCCAACGGTTACTATAGTTTTTCGTTTGCAGCTGTAGAGTGTAACCATTTGGTCAAAAGTGTCTACGCCTCCCTTATTTCTATTTAAGTCTATAATAATAAGAAGCTTCTGCGATTCCTCATCAATGTGCTCGCCGTGGTGTGAGGTTGACTACAAAAGAACGTTGTTTTTTGTGTTACACCGTGAGAAACAAAAAATTGATCTAAAAATTTTTCCCGAATTCTTTTGAATTCCCTATCATTTTTTGTAAACTCCATTCGTAATTGTGGTTTGTTGCCTCTTATTGTGCCCACTAGTGTAGTCTTTCTACTTGCTAGCTCTAAAGTCAATGGCACAGATGTAAAAAAAATTGTCGGTGGTAACGTTAAAATTGTCATCCAAAAAACTTTCTAAAAGATGCATCACAAGGCCGTGTGCTATGTGTTGATCAAATAAGTCCTTAGCTTCTTCTTTTGACGATTTTTCGGCACCTGCATACAGTAACACTGCAATATATGCATACATCTCATCTGCATCCGTATCATACCATCTACGAAGTATCTTTGGTCTTGCTGACACACGATTGTCTTCATAGGCCCTCTTCGCTTTCCTGTTTGTGTCAAGAACCATAGTACCAATAATTTCTGGGCTTATCAAACATCTAAAAGCATCGGCTTTTTTTTGAAAATATTGTTATGCATTTTGGCTCATGCCTCTTTCGTTTGTTTTAATCATTTATTGCCCTGGATTTCTGAAATTCATCTGGCATAGACCACCAAATGAATGACGGACGTTCCTAGCTGTGTAGCGCATTCCTCTGTTTGGTCCAACAGATTCATCCTCCTGACGCCGCTCACCAGATTGAATCTGCATATATATTTCTTCTTCTTGTCGCAAGTCATCGCCTACTTGTTCAACGCGCAAACCAGGAAGGGGCACATTCGGAACATAATCAGGGTCAACTTCTGAAAGCTAGCCATCATCAATATCTGCTTCAGAATCTTCAGAATCCTCTGAATAAGCACTTTGCTGATCAAGTGCATTTAGATTGTTATCTAAAAACTCCTGTTCAAAATAATTCAATGAACCAGAAGATTTGTTCAATAGATATGCAACACGTTCTAACGTATCATTTCGATCCATTTTTCTAGAGCAAATCAAAAACAATATTCACATTCTTTAGAACAACAAAACACAACAAAAAAAAACAAAATACAAAAAAAAAACAGATTCAGCTATTACTTGCCAAAAAACCATTAAAAAAAAAAAAAATAATAAAGCAACCGAAAATAATTGATAATACTTTGACTAATATTTATTTGCAGTAACACTTCCAAAAAAAAACAAATCAACACTAAATCGTTTCCGCTGGTAAAATCTCCCATTTACAACATAACTTTGTTCAACGCTACCAGCAAAATCTCTGAGAATGCCAAAAAGTTAACGGTTTCAATAAAGATGTATAGTGATATTCAAAATAATTGGCCTGCCTCCACATGCGAGGAGAGAGTTAGGTAATAAAAATAATAAAGGTAATATTGGGTCTTTAACTTAATTCGGTCTTAATGCAGTTTGCTAAGAGATGGCGTAACTTGTATTATTCCATTGGAACATGCGTTGGAAAGCTACTGTCATTGTACCTCATTTCAGTATATGTCATTCATTTGAAGCGTAAACAACAATAATTTTTTTTCACTCAAATATGTTGAACTTTGTGCCCGAAAAACTGTTTTTGCGGGGAGTTCTTCTTCATAAAGAAAACTGCTGCCGAAAGTCATCGTGTTTTGGTGGAAGTTTATGGTGAAGTTTGACGCCAAAAAAGTTTGAAGATGAAGATCTGGAAGCATTACTCTATGAAGATTGTTGCCAAACACAAGAAGAGCTCGCAAAATCTTTGAGTGTCACTCAAGCAGCCATTTCAAAACGTTTAAAAGCAGCTGGATGTATTCAAAAGCAAGGAAATTGGGTTCCACATGAACTCAAGCCGAGAGACGTCGAAAGGTGGTTTTGCATGTCCGAAATGCTGCTGGAATGCCACAAAAGGAAGTCATTTTTGCATCGGATTGTTACTGCTGATCAAAAATGGATCCATTACGACAACCCCAAGCCCAAAAAATCATATGTGAAACCCGTCCAACCAGCCAAATCAACGGCAAAGCCGAATATCCATGGCGCGAAGGTAATGCTCTGTATTTGATGGGATCAGATGGGTGTGCTGTATTATGAGCTGCTAAAACTGGGTGAAACCATCAATGGACAAGGCTACCGAACACAATTAAACCGTTTGAAGAGAACAGTAGCCGAAAAACGCCCGGAATATGCGACCAGACACGAGGCAATAATTTTCCATCATGAAAACGCTCGGCCCCACGTTGCTATTCCGGTTAAGAACTATTTGGAAAACAGTGGATGGGAAGTCTTACCCCACCCGCCTTATAGCCCAGACCTTGCCCCTTCTGACTACCATTTGTTCCGGTCGATGCAGAACGCCCTCACTGAAATACGGTTCACATCATAGCAGAATATCAAAAATTGGCTTGATTCATTCTTGGCTGTCAAGCCGGCGCTGTTCTTTTGGGATGGGATCCACAAATTGTCAGAAAGATGGGAAAAAGTCATAGCTTTAGAGGGGCAATACTCTGAATAATACTATTGGAAATGTTTTTCTTAAATAAACGTTCAAATTTTGAAAAAAAAAAAATCGCACGAATTAAATTACATACCCAATAAATTAAATTTTTTTCTATTTCAGCGATTATTTTCGTATATTTGTTGTTGTAAATATCCTTTTTTTCAAAAATTTAAATCTCTGTGAGAGCAAATCTCGAAAAACACTATACTGAGAAATCACGATAACGGTCTTTTTTTTTATAGCTCCGAGATATGAAAACTAAATACAACATCAATTCAATTGTTGTTTTTTATGTACTTGGGCATCGTATTCTTTAGCAAATCATCCCTTCTTTGCATGTCATAGACCAATAAATACGTTAAAATTCGATTCGAAATTTCCTCTGGGGTACTCAGTGCTCAGTATACGGGTCCAAGGTTAAACGGTCTGCAGTAGGAATTCCTTGAAATTGATAGCAGAGTGTAACTCTACTATTGTGTAGTTATTAGGTTGAGTGAAAAGTAACCTCATTGACTTGAAGTCCGTTCATATTTAGGCAGACATGCCAAGTTTCAGTGCGATACTGTCTTTAGTTTTGTTTTGACAGCTGATTGCTGTTGACGTGTTTGGTATCATGTTGAGTATGGATAAAAACGATTTTCGTTCTCTCATAAAACATTATTTTTTGAGAGGCAAAACGGCGAAGGAAACAAAAGAAAAGTTGGATAAATATTATGGGGCTAATGCTCCGTCAAATATTGGTTTCGAGAATTTCGTGGTGGCCGCAACTCCACTACCGATCAAGTCCGCAGCGGCAGGCCCTCCGATGCAGTTACAGAGGACAATGTCAAAGAAATACATGAAATGGTGTTGGCTGACCGGAAAGTGAAGGTGCGCGAGCTAGCAGATACCACAAAGACTAGTACTGAGCGCACACCCCATATTTTGGGCAATGTTCTGCATATGAAAAAGTTATCCTACCGCTGGGTGCCGAGCATACTTACTTCTGACCAAAAACACGAACGTGAGAGCACTTTGAAAGAGTCTTTGGAGTTGCTGATGCGGAATCGGGCGGACTTTTGGCATCGATTGGTAACTGTTAAACACCAGAGAACAGAATAAGTGCCCTGCAATGACTGAAGCCGGCACGAGTGCTCCGAAGCGGCCGAGGGAGGCTCGATGGGTCGGAAAGGTTATGGCGTCGGTTTTCTGGGATTGTCATGACATACTCTTCGTGGACTAACTCGAAAAAGAAAAAACCATCAACAGCGAGTATTACTGTGCATTATTGAAGTGGTTGAAGGCCGAAATTTCTGCAAAACGGCCTCACATGAGGCGGTGCAACACAATGCACCGGCGCACAAGAGCATCGCAACCATGGCTAAAATCAATGACTTACGGCTAGAATTGCTGTCGCATCCACCGTAATCGCCCGTTTTGACTCCCTCGGACTATTATCTCTTCCCAAATCCCTAAAAGATGGCTCATCAATAAAAAATTCAGCTCACGCCAGGAAATCATCGACGCCACGGAGGAGTATTTTGCAGACCTTCCGGAAAATTACTTTTCGGACGGGATCAAGAAGTTGGAAAATCGCTAGATTAATGGTATCAAACGAAAAGGGAACTATACCATATTGAATAAAATAAAAAAAAAACATTTAAAAATATATTTTTTTTTTCATTCCCAGCGAGGTTACTTTTCACCCCACCTAGTATCCTTATATCTGCATGCGTATGTGCTTTCTGCAGAAACACAGTTCCCTGGCGTTGATCAACCTTTTCGCTTCTTTGATCTTGTTTACTCACAGACTTCGCGACCAGCTCTCGACCTCCTTTTAAGCACGAACTTGTTTCTCTCTAATGGCTTGCTGACAATGACGCCACTGGTGTTTGTGCTGGCAGCATAGGACTTCTAGAAAAGCTTTCAGAAATTTTTAATTTAATTTTCATTTTCGTGGGAGCTAACGCTTCATAGTAGGACTTAAAAACTATCAAAAAGGTTTAAGAGCTAGGAACAAAATTTGAGACGAGGAGTACTCAGGTTGAAATCAAAAAGGGGGGTTTAAGCTGACAACGTAAATTACGTGGGTTGGTGCTGAAGGAAATAAAGTTATAAAAGGAAGTTCAGTCAATGGAACCTGAGTGCAGTCGATGAATGAAAAGAATATTCCTACATTACATGGAAAATTCAAATTGATAAGTTAAAGGCTGTCTTGGTAGGGAAGTAAGTTTAAAGGATCGTTGCAGGGCAAACCACGGAGAGCAAATCGGAGGAAACATGAACTCGATGAAAGGGGGACCAAGCTTGACTGTCACACTCAAGCAGGGGTCGAACAAAGGTATCATATATGTAGAGATCTGGTTACATACGGGTTGAAAAATTAATCGGACCACCGTTTAATAAAGCCAAGTGATGAGTTCGTTTTAAGGTTCATCTTATCGATATGCAAACGGAAATTAAGCTTACAGTCGAATAATATTCCAAGGTTTTGAAATTATTGAACAAGGGGAATAGGTTGACCATAAAGAAAATAAAGTTGGGGAGGAGCCGGGTTGAATTTACGCGATATTAGGTTCTAAACAGTTGAGGCACCGGATAGAAAACCAAAAATGGTCTTCTCAAAGAACGGTGGAATCATGGGGAGAAGAAGTTTTAAAAGAGAGAGAGAGAGAGAGAGAGAGAGAGAGAGAGAGAGAGGAGTTAATAGTAAGAATAAAGAGAAGGGGACCAAGATGGTTGCCTTGTGAAACCCTTGATGAGCCCAGGAAAGAAACTTGAAGGACGAATCCAAACCGAACACTATAATTTCGGTTTATCAGGTAATAAGGAATCCATTTTAATAAAAAAGGTTCGAAGCCGAGAGAACACAATTTGAAGAAGATCAATTGATGAGATACTGATTCAAAAGCTTTAGTGAACTCGGTTGCGATAACATCGATTTCTTTGACATTTTCTTAGTTTGACAGAGCAAAAGACTCGAATTCAACTAGATTTATGGTAGTTGATCTGCCTTTTAGAAAACCATGTTGTCGGGGCGAAATAAAAAGCTTGCATTTGAAGCTTAAGGATTCATATAAAATGATTTCAAAGAGTTTAGGTATATGAGATTGTTTAGCAATGGGGCTATAATTGGTAACATCATGGTTAGATCGCTTTTTGTATATCCGAATTATATGTTAAAAAAGGTCTTCCCAATCTAGTGAAATTCTCCTGTGTAAGTGATAAACAAAATAGGTAGGAATAGAGTAAAGACAGGTTGGAAGAGCATTTAAAAAAAAATGGCGGAGAGACCATCTGGGCCAGGTAGAAATTCATCTGTCAACTTTAATAGCTTCTAGTGAGAATGGGACCAACGCAACGGAGAAATGCGGTAGGTCATTGAAATAAGCGGGATCTGGTACGAAGGAGTTGTTGGAAAATGATTGTTAGAAAGGCACTCAAGGCAATGGAATCAACCAACATCAATTCGGATACAGTCAGGTGTTGTCGCACAGTGCTTAAGACATGCAGTCAGAACCAAACGAGTCTATGCTGGATGCCAAGACAATGAATGATGATAGATGAACAAGCGAATGAGCTTGCAAGAAAAGGAGGGCTACTCGATTGTACTATAGTGAGGTTGCGAACATCAAGCCACCCCTTTGCATAGTAAGGAGCACTATCGATGAAAAAATTACAAAAACTGCCAACCTAAGGTGGTTAAGTCTTGAAGGACACAGGGTATCCAAGGCTCTCTGGCCACGCTAATAAAATTAAACAGGGATATGCTTAGGACTGTTGAGGGTATAACACACATACTGTATTAATGCGAGGCGAAGACAATTTTTATGGAAATCCTTTTTTGAAAATCTATGTATAGGAAATAGGCGGCACAAATTTCAAAGGCCTTCTTGGCTTTTACAAATAAACTGGATGTTTCGCCAGGAAGGTTGTTTAAGTTGTTGCCATTTGAAGAAAAATTCAACTGGTTCCACAGGGATCGCGATGGGCCGTTTTGGATTAGAAATAACAACGCAACATTTTTAAGTTTTGACAATTCATTTTTCAATATAATCCAGTTTCAACTCGATTTACTTTTCCCAGCGGTTATGCAACTTTTTTAACTCCTCTGTATAGTACGACTTTTGTTGGCCTTCAAAATACTAATTCGCGGCGGCGATGCCTTCTTGGTTGGACCCGTACTACTTTCCGGCGAACGATCTTTTAAGATTTGGAAACAGAAAGAAATCGCAGGGAGCCAAAGCCGGAGAATACGCAGGTGGGAGAGCAATTCGTAATGCAATTCGACCAATTTGGCTGTGGCGACTGCGAAGGCAGTGAGCCGGTGCGTTATCCTGGAAGAGCATTTTTTCTTCGCCAAATGTGCTCGTTTTTTCTTCAAATCGGCGTTGAATCGGTCCAATAAATCAATGAAACCATAACATACCGAGAACAGATTTTTTTCTCTTCTTATTTTATTTTTAAACAGAAATTTACGATTGGACCACCCTGTATTTATTAGAAGCAAAACATGTGTTTTCTTCCATCAACAACAGTGTGAGATAATTACAGATGAGTGCATGTCAAAAGTCACGTAGTCCCTAATTTTTCAACTAGCCCACACCTTAGTTGTCAAAATTTTTATGTCAGTTATGACACAAAAAAGCAGAAAAAACAACAACAAACACAGTTTACTTATTGAAATCGGTTTCGAATGTCGAAACTTGCAATTCGAATTCCCCTACAGCAGCATTCGATTTAGATTGGCAATTTTACGTTTCCTTCGAAGGGACGACTGTGTCCCCAAAAGACCCCTTCTAACCGCGTCGCTGTGCGAACTTTTAGTTATTTTGATTCTTTGAATTTTTTTGGGTTACGTGCTTCGCGCAAAAAAACTCCCAACGACCAATTTTTTTCATCACTACACACCTACAAAAGCCGGTTTAACTTTTAAATAAAAACACACAACGCACACCTCAATACTTTAAGAGTATATAGAGCTACACACTACTTTACGCAACGGTATATCTGTATTGGGTACAGGGTAGAAGTGTAGTGTAGCTCTGTCGAACAAAATAGAAAATAACAGAAAACCGCGACATCAGAAGAAATTCTCTTTCGAGTGAGAAAAGTCGACAACTTAAGTAAGGGAAACGGGAAAATTTTTCCAAAAAATCAAAACGAATTGAAGAAAAAAAAAAACGTGAAATTGTGTTTTTTGTGCGCGCAAAGAGATTTTCATCTCCGCTTTGTGAATATTTGTTATACACCCTAATCGAAAGGTGATTTTTCCGAAAATTAACTAAAAATTAGTGAGGAAAACAAAACAAAAACAGAAGGTAGAGAGGAGAAAAAATTATTTCAATTTCTTCTCTTTCTCTTGTTATTCCTCTGTGTGGTAGCGATAGGAAAAAAAGGGTTAAAAATTAAGAAAACGTCAAGTGAATAAATTAAAAGAAAAAATAAGAACAAAAAGTGCCCAAAGTACGGTTATAGTTTTTTTTTTTTTGTATAGAAAAAAAATCGAAGGAGTATTTTTTTTTTCCAAATTCCTAAAGTAGACTTGTAAAGGATAACTGATAAACTTTGGAATAGTCATTCCAATTGGTTGGAGCGAGAAGAGGAATTTGTAATAAAAACAATTTTTGTTCTCTTTCTGAAAGGTCTCAGAAAGCAGAATCACAACCAGAATCGGTAAAAGTCGTGAAGAAGGAAATAGAAAAAAACAGAAACATTAAAATTTAGATCTCCTGTACACTGCGCGTGTGTGTTTGTGTGTTGTGTGTCGTGCTGTTGTTGTTTTGTCTGGACGAAGGGCACATCCTGACATACTGCGTCACAAGTGGAAAAACTTACGGTAAGTCTAGTTGGTTTTTCTTTTGTTTTAGTTTTTATACTCATTCGATTGCATCATTTTTCTAAAATTTCATCAGACAAGGGGTGATCCCAAAAGACAATTGATCAGAATTTTTTTTTTTATTCGAATGTATCGTATGACGTCGCGTCGTCATTTATGCCGGTTTACGTTACGTTCACCTACGTTTGGCGGTGTATACTGTATAGCAGTTTTGTTCCGATAAAAATCCAGTTGCACCATCATACGCGAAGATGGAAAAGAAGAAGCCGAAGCCCTACATCGGTTGTTTTGTCAAGGGGGGTGCAATTTGTTCCACACTCTGCTCGCTCTTTAATGGGATTTTTCTTGATAGGAATAAGAGAGAAGAAAAGATGAAAAGAACTTTCCAGAAAGTGGATAAATTTTCTTACGTATAATGGAAAGGTGCAGGTTTTTTTTTTATTATTTTCCTGCTTTCCTTGTAATAGAACGGTTTCGTACAGTTTGGGTTTTGGGAGCTCAAGTCTTTCTTCTACCTTCAATTTGTTTACCGCCTTTTGGGGTACCAACGTGGGAGTTGGAGTTGGTTTTTCTGCTTTCTTTTTTGTTCGGTGAAGTTTGGAGTAGCTTTGTACAGAGGTGAGCATGTTTCCAAAATTGCGTTTTAACTAATTCTGAATGAAATGTGATTTTTTTTTTAGGTAGTCGAATTCACTTTTTTGTTGTGAGTTAGACAAACCACATTTAAACTGGCGTAAAGACGGAGAATTCAAGCGGATCTTGGTCATGTCTTCTCGGTTAGTATTGTAAGGCCATCCGGTTATAACCACTTTGATCACTCGGAAGTTATTCAGAAAATTAAAAATACAAGTTTATTCATCTAAATCTATATTGTCCCTTTCAAAGTAATCCCAATCGACTGCAACACACTTATGCCAGCGCTTGATCCAATCCTCGAAACATTTTTTATATTCGGTTTTCGGTATTTTCATCAGTGCTTCCTGCGATTTTTCCATTGCTTCCTCTCGGCTGCTGAAACGCGTTCTCCGTAGTGGTTTGTTAACTCGATTAACAGAAAGAAGCCACAGGGAGCCAAATCAGGTGAATTCGGTGGCTGTTGGATGGTATTTGTTGCATTTTTCGTCAAATTGTTACGAATAATGATGGCACTGATGATGATGAGGGTTCGTTATCATGGTGAAAAATCCACGAGTTTTCTGCCCACAATTCTGGTCTCTTTCGGCGAATTGCTTCACGCAAACGTCTCATAACGCCCAAATAATACTCTTTGTTTACTGTCTGGCCTTCTGGCAAAAAATTATGATGCACTGCAACGTTCTTATCCATAAAAACCGTGAGCATTGCCTTTTTTTTTGACTGAAAACGATGTAGTTTTTTGGTCTCGGCTCACTTGCCTGATGTCTGGATTGCGTACTCAATTGTACTCAAACCCACGTCTCGTCTCCAGTATTGATCCTTTTGATGAATGTGGGATCGGATTCAGCCTCGCAAATCATCTCTTTTGCGACGTCATCAACACGGTCTCTTTTTTTACATAAAATTGAGTTCTTTTGGCACCAACTTTGCTGCTACACGACGGAAACCCAAATCATTAACCAAAACAAAATGTCTTGGATGGATCCAAAGGCAATGTTCAAGTCCTCTGCTATCTCTCTGATGGTTAATTTGCGGTTATTGGCCAACATTTCTTTTACTTCATCAGTGTTTCCGTCTGTTTTCGATGTCGATGATCTGCCACTGCGTTCATCATCTTCGATTGACTCACGACCACTTTTGAACCGCTTGTGCAACTGGTAAACGACCGTTTTCTTTAGAGAATCATTGCCGAAACACTTTTCCAACGTTTTCAATATTCGCGCACCATTAATGGAATGTCATCAACAAATGTACCAACTTAAAAAAAAAAAGAGCTCCGCACGGTGGTATAGTTTTCGGCCTTACAAAAAGTAAATAAAATAAATAAAACAACAAACATACAATTGTATATACATATGTGAAAATTGGCCCATGTTTTATTAGCACATAACCCAGGCAACCGAAAGTAGCTTCTTTAGTGGTCAGTTTTTAGTTGGAGAATCTCTTATATAACCCGACACTGCACATTGTCTCGACTATTCTGCTCTTGTTGAATAATTTGCCATAAAGTCATTTATTCGTAGGTTTTCTAAACGCTACTGCCCTTTTTAGATCTGGATTATGGGCTGACTATTGAAGGACTTGGATGCGGTTGGACTCTGTAGCAATGTTTCGAATCGTTATCTTGTTGAAAGATCCATGCCAGTAATATTGGGTTAGCAAGAAAGTAATTTCTATTACTTCTGTACATACTCGTTCATGTATTGGGTATATATTTTAATTCGTGCGGTTATTTTTTTTTTCAAATTTTTAACGTTTATTTAAGAAAAACATGTACAATAGTATTTTTCAAAGTATTGCCCATCTGAAGCTATGACTTTTCCCATCTTTCTGGCAATTTGTGGATCCCATCCCTAAAGATTTGCGCCGGCTTGGCAGCCAAGAATGAATCAAACCAATTTTTGATATTCTGCTCTAATGTGAACCGTATTTCAGTGAGGGCGTTCTGCATCGACTGAAACAAATGGTAGTCAGAAGGGGCAAGGTCTGGGCTATAGGGCGGATGGGGTAAGACCCACTGTTTTCCAAATAGTTCTTAACCGTAATAGCAACGTGGGACCGAGCGTTGTCATGATGGAAAATTATTGCCTCGTGTCTGGTCGCATATTCCGGGCGTTTTTCGGCTACTGTTCTCTTCAAACGGTTTAATTGTGTTCGGTAGCCTTGTCCATTGATGGTTTCACCCAGTTTTAGCAGCTCATAATACAGCACACCCATCTGATCCCATCAAATACAGAGCATTACCTTCGCGCCATGGATATTCGGCTTTGCCACTTTTCATCACCAGTAACAATCCGATGTAAAAATGACTTCCTATTGTGGCGTTCCAACAGCATTTCGGACATGCAAAACCGCCTTTCGACGTATCTCGGCTTGAGTTCATGTGGAACCCAATTTCCTTGCTTTTGAATATATCCAGCTGCTTTCAAACGTTTTGAAATGACTGCTTGAGTTACACCCAAAGATTCTGCGAGCTCTTCTTGTGTTTGGCAACAATCTTCACAGAGTAATGCTTCCAGTTCTTCATCTTCAAACTTTTTTGGCTGCCCAAGACGTTCATCGTCTTCCAAGCCAAAATCACCACTTTTAAATCCTGCAAACCACATTTAGCACGTTCGCTCAGCTAGCGCATGTTCACCATGAACATCCATCAAAATACGACGACTTTCGGCAGCAGTTTTCTTCATATTAAAGTAATGAAGAAGAACTCCCCGCAAAAACACTTTTTCAGGCACAAAGTTCGACATATTTGAGTAAAAAAAAAAATTTGGTTACGCTTCAAATGAATGACATATACTGAAATGACGTACAATGCCATATGAACAACAATGAACAATGCATGTTCCAATGGAACATTTAATTCGATGACATTCTGATAACTTCATGATTCTCTGCTCATATAACTTCTGGCTTTTATTAGAACAAAACTGGACGACGTGCGACCGCAGGTCGTCATTATTGGTCAAAATTTTTCCGTTCAAGAGTTTTGCAATATTTAAAACAAATGCTAACATGATGGTGCAAAGTCCGGGCTCTGTGATGGATCAGATATCATTTCATAACTAAGATTCAATAATTTTTCATTGGCTACCAAAATGTGTAGTCTAGCGTTTTCATTATATAGATAGATCGCAATTCATTAGTTGTTGACAGTAAATATAACATCTGAATTGGTTATATGGTTCATTGGAAGCATCTCAAAATACACGGCATCTTTTTAATTCCACCAAATTGGCAACATAACATTATTTTGATACAGTTCAGCTTTCGGTGAGGTTTGTGCTGGTTTATCATGTTAAGATCATTTTGGATTGGCGATCTATCACAAGTGATGATTGGTTTCAAAAAAGAATCAATGAGATAAATTTCGCAAATATTGTTTGTGTTAAGTGAATCCCTTTCAATTTATGTGGACCCCAAATATCTGTATTTTTGACCAAGACGTTAGTGATATTCTGTTCTAATCATATGACGATCTGATTGAATTATTACATTAATTTGGTCATCGTCAACTTCAGTTGGTCTACCAGAACGTTGCTTATCTCTGGGTGAAAAACCTCCAAAACGGAATTTCTTACACCAGTTCTGAAACCATGACATTTACGGTTTTTGCCTTTACGGAAATACATATGTATCTCAAAAATGTTTGCGTTTGCATTAAAAAAAATTAGGACTAACAGGTGTAAATAAAATTAAAGGGACGACTATCCAATGCAGAGTAAGTCTATTTTTGACCTGTGATATGACTCTAAGGTCGTGTGATTTAACACCTTTAGATAATTTTCTGTGGAGATAGGTAAAACGTGAATTCGCTACGCTACGCAGATAAACCTGAGACGATTGACGATTTGGAAGTGAACAATTGCTTCTTTGTTGCCGAATTACAGGCCCACATTTATTTATTTACTTAAATAGGGCTACGGTCCGCAGTGGACCCCGTGGCCTCAGCTGATATGACTTTCCAGCTAGTTCGGTCTTTCGCCAGCTGCCTTCAGTTGCACACAAGAAGTTTTCTGAGGTCCCCTTTCATTTGTGTGCACCACCTAAGATGGGATCGCTTTCTACTGCGTTATCCTTCTGGGTTGGAGTCGAAAATTTTCCGATCCGGAGCTCTGGTGTCCATGCCTTGAAGGTGACTCAGCCATCTAAGCCGGGTTACTCAACCTTTCTGACGAGGTCGGGAACCTGTACAGTTGCTGTTGAAAGGTCTCTTTCATTTTCTATTGATGCAAGCAAAACCGAAAATTACTCCAAAAACTTTTCTCTCGAAGCGCCCGTAAGCATTTTTGATCTGAAATGTAAAATTTAAAAGTAATAAATAAATACTACTACTACTTTCATAATATATGTGTCAAAGTTATTGCGGCATGGGGCGATTAGTGTCTTGAGTAATGTATTTTTGGGTCGCTTATACCTTCTGTCTTTCTAAGCTCAAAGAAGCAGCGATTTACAAGAGTGATTATTTATATGATTTCCGCGTTGGCTGAGTTGAAAGCGGAATCGATGAAGAAAAAGTCCCTTACTATCTCAAAGTTGTAGCTTCCCTTATTGACAGGTAAACTCATGTTTGCCGCTTTTGCTTCAAAACGCTCCATTGGAAACATTTCCCATTATGTCAATTTCGTTTGCGTATTTGCAAGTATTTGAAGAGACTTTTGATGGATAGTGCCCTCGAGTTAACTTGCAAGTTTCGGACAATGTTGTAAAAATCACTTATCAACGCATCACCTTGTTTTCTTTTCTGACATTAAAAATCTTGGTTTTGTCATTACCGAACTTGAGGGAGTAGCAGGAATCTTCAATGATCTTGGCAGCTAAGTTAAAACTACACATGGTCTTCTGTAGTTTTTATCGATAGATGATGTCATATTCGGCTTTGAAGTCGATGAATATGTAGTGTGTATCGATTTGGAATTCTTAAAATTTTTGTGTTAAGGTAAATCTTGAAGACTTTGCCCAGATCACGTTGTCTATGACTTCATCACGACACCTGATGATCTTTCTGATCGGGGTTCAACTTTCAGAGAAAACTCATCCGAACGAAAATTTGAAAACCACTTTTTGGCATGTTCAAACTGTTTAACCCCTTTAAGCATCCCCCACACGTTTTTTCTGTGTCGTACCGGTCGTATTATCTGCTTATAGTCCATACTACGCATAGAAAAATATAACGGTTTTCCCTCACACCTAACATGTTATATGAGCTCTGAAACTTTGACCGTATTCCATATAATTTTGCACTATTGATTTCTGAAAGGATATTATTCTTTCCTCTCCTTATACAATAGATTTAAAGAAATAGAAATAGAAAATGAAAAACTATTTCGAAAATAATATTACTCAATTTATGAGCATAAGTGCAATAAAGATTCATCTAATTCATATAATTCACAGAGCTCTTTATACATCTCTTATCAATTCCGAAAGCCAAGACTTAAAAACGTTCCCCTCCATTTATTCCATTAAAGTGTTGAGTAAACAGTTTTCTCTAAGTTGGTTCTCAGCCGACAGGGTTAATTACAAAACCATTTAGAGAACCGCCAAAGGCACTACAACTCAAGTATGCTTCCAATGCTAGTCTATGAAAATGCTTTCTGGTTCTATATCTTGAAAATGAAAGTGACTATATAAAGTTCACATTACATTGTCTTGGGAATTAGAGAAATTACGTCGACCAACATCAATCGTATAGTTCAGAGGAGTCGAGAAATCAATGCCGAATTGGAAAAGATATATAGTGTTTTCTAATAACGACTTGACAACTTTTTTTTTAAATAAAAGGCAAACCAATTGAGATATTTCAAAAACTTTATTATTGGCTTGAAGTACAATCAAAACATTTATGAATGGAACTCGACTTCGTTCATATGGCCACCGCGGGCACGTTTGCAGCGGTCGATTCGTTGGACCCAATTTTCAACGACTCGGCCGAAACGGCCGCTATTTCACGTTCACTGTTGGCTCTGAGCTCTTCCAACGTCGTCGGCGTGTTGGCATAAAGCAATGACTTAACGTAGCACCACAGAAAATAGTCAATCGTAGTTAAATCGCACGAACGAGACGGCCAATCGACTGGCCCATGTCTTGTGGCACCATCCTGTTAAAACCATATGTCGTCCAAGTCCATATCTTCCAATTCGAGCCAAAAATAATTGGTGATTGACCATTCACAGTAACATGACGATCGTTATCGTCGACGAAAAAATATGGCCCAATAACGCCGACGGCATGCAAACCGCACCAAACAGTTATTTTTTGTGGATGAAGTGGTGATTCATGAAGCACATTTGGGTTTTTCACCCGACCAATAAAGCATATTTTGCTTATTGACGAACCCATTGAGCCAAATGGGCCAATGAGCTTCGTCACTGAAGATGATTTTGCGATGAAATTCATTATCTTGGCGCATCTTCTCCAGAACCCAATCGGAGAATGTAGCTCGTTAGTGTACTTAACCATGATGAAAATGTTGAATTTACAGTGACAATTTGATGTTTAGTGAAAGAGTACGTTCACATATTAAATTCAAAGTTGTGAAGTCCCTATTGGAAAACCCTATACATATGTCGCTGAAGTGACCGATCGCCAATTTTATCAAATGGTTACTGTTTGAGATTACATTTTGATTAATTAATTATATGTAATAAAATATGTGATAATGTAAAATATAATATATGTAAAAGGGGTATATGTAAAACATTAATAATCCACTCCATTACACTTCTGATCATAAAAACCGCACCACCTAATGAGTTCTCAAAAAATGCCTAAATACATCAGATCGTAAGGGTTTTTCCAATACTAATGAAGGGTATTCCCCATAGCGGAGTTCGGCCTCGTATTCAGTGCAAAAAAAAAACAGTTTGAATTGAGTTGTGACGGTGACAAGTAAAAAAAAAGCGAAATGTCTGGTAAATCAACTGACTCAGAACGAAAAAGTTCAAATATTGACTTTAGTCGAAGAAGGGCTTGGCTATCGTGAGATTGCGGTTTAAAAAGGATGCTGTCATTCAACTATCGTACGACTGATGAAGAAAAAAGAAAATTTGGATCCACTGGAAAGGAAAAATGAAGGAAAAAGGAAGATCGCTTTAAAAGTGCTGCCGTATAAGAGCAGAGCTGAGTGAATTTCATCAAGTTGATCTAAGCGCCGAAAACCTTACGCCGGCGGCTACGGAAGATAGGTTTATATGGAACACGTCCAGCGAAAAAAAATATTTAAAAAAAAAAAATAAGAAAATTAACTGGTTTTTCTTTCTTTGGTTATATCTTTTTTCGAACATTCAATAAAAAATGGAAATTAGATAGAAATACTTATAAAGTACTGCGGAGTACTCAACAAAAATTTCATTTCATTATAAAAATTATTATCGTAGTTATTAACAATTTTTCAATCATTTTGATATGGTGCGGTTTTTATGACCGCAAGTGTAAATGATTGTAATTTAGACCCAGTATATTGCATACCTTTTGGGGATAAACCAATCACATTAAAATTTATAACCAAGTGAATAGGACGTGTTTCATTTTTCTCTGTTGTTTAGGTCCTTTCATTAAATGCTGATTCAACGAAGTTCCGTCTGAAGTTTAGGCTGCAGCATTAAAGACGACCCGGAGTTTTTTCGTAGAACCGGATGCTTTGGACACGGCATGGTGCGGCACGAAGTAGTGATAAGGAGTCTGAGTCCTTGCTGACATCAACTTCTTTCATATGTCCCAAATGTAAGTACTCTTTTATACACCTTTTTTACTCTAAGTGTAGTGTATGGTCATACCTGAATCGCCGTTCTAGTTGAGCAAACCTACGCAAGGCTCCTTCCTTCGAGGATCCGAGCCCAGGTCTGCTCCCTTCCTTAAATGATAACGATACCTCATATCGTCCGCTATCCAACCTTTTCGTCGTTGCCTTGTAGAACTCCTCACATACTTTGTCCTCATATGTTTGGTGAGCCTTAAAGGGTGTTTCTTCCATCTCCCAGAAACGTCGGAGTTGCCGGCTGATATCAAGTACTTGAAGGAAGTTCCTTATGGTTCGACTGGGTTTATGTACTTTACCCATCAAAATCCCCCCAAGTGACTTATTCTGCGCAATGGGTGACTTTGCTTTCCTTTCTGGAAGTACTATCTCGGAGTAGATGTTTCCCAATAGCAGATCGACTTCGGCAGGTTTATAGTAGGTCGGGTCAGCTAGAGTTAATCCGTATATGTGCTTCCACTGCTTTGTTATTAGCTCGTGGGCCGGAAGAAGGCCAGTCAGCGATTCGAATATTAAGGCTCGGGTGCTGGTTTCATAGACCGAGTGCAGAGACTCCAAACTAAGGTCAACGTAGCTGTGACAAGCTCCGCTGCTGACCTTCCCCAACCCGCATACCTCTACGAAAGTCCGTTTTCTCTTCATACTAATCTTTTGATTGCCCTATCAGTAATAAAGGTGGCCTCTGAACCCGGATCTATCAATCCGCGGAATGTAACATCTATACCTGAAGAGGATCTTACTTTCACCAGCGCTGTTGCGAGTAACACGTCTACATGGGATTCTACTGCGTGAAAAGTGTTGACCTGTTGTGTGGGCTGAAAAGGGGTAGCGTTTAAGTTTACTGTAGATAAATGGGATTGTGTGTGGATGCATGTGTGTTGGGTGCTGGTGACCGAATTAGGAGTTGCATGTGTTTTGTGCTGTTGGGTATTTGTTGTGTGTGAATTAAATTTGCTACTTTTGCCAAACAGCTTCACCACTTCCTTTTACACATTAGGGGGTTTGGCAACAGTAGCAACGGACTCTGCTGGGAAACTGTTGGGTTGCGTGACTGTATGCCAGACAATTCTCGCATATGTCGATATTATTCACGATATTCCTGTTGCAGGAATGAGGCCTTTTATTGCACACTTTACAGCTGAACTGATTCTTTTGATTCTGCTTCAAGTAAAACGATTTTGTTTTTGTTAATGGTGCCCTAGAGATCTTACTGACTCCTATACCTTCCCGTTGACCAACCAACCTCTTTAAACTTCAATCGAAAATCTAAAAAAAAGAGAGGAAGGGTGGTTAAAAGAAACGACTCAACAATCTACAGTTCAAGGTGAACCTGGGCTTCAAATAACAAGCCTCTACAGTTAGTCAGGGCTTTAGTTAACTGCCTCTAGTTGCGCACTCCAAGTTCAAAGACTCTGCGGGCCGGTGCAATGGTGTCCACTCACTCTATTTGTCCTAGCCATCTTAAGTGGCCAGGTCAATATCGTTGTACAGCTCAGTGAGTCTTTTCTTCCCGTTCACTCAAACGGAATAGAATATATTCCGAAAAATTTTTCTCTCGAAACGACTGAAGATGTGTAGATATTGTGTGTCCCTTCTTGTTGACAGCATATACTTTGTTTTGCCCTCATTTACCCCTAAACACATATTGGCAGCTTCCGTTTCAATACTAGTCGTACGCATCGGTGACCGCCCACTGAGTTCTGTCAATTACGTCAATATTATCGGCGTACGCTAGTGGTTGTACAGAATTTTGAATAATTGTACTTCTAGTGTTCGCTTGTGAATTCGGCACAATTCTTTCATGTTAAAGAAGTCACATGACAGCGCGTCACCTTTTCTAATAACTTTTTTGACATCAAAGGTCTCGGCTAAGTCGCTACCGACTTCGAAGGAGCAGCGATCGATTCATATGGCTCAATATAGTTCGTCTCTATACATGCTTTTATATGCGCTCTCAAAATCGAAAAGATGGTGGGTATCGATGTGAACTTCTTGAGTTTTTTCAACGATCTGTCGGTGTAAAGATTTGGTTGATTGTGGATTTTCCTGGTCTAATACCGCATTGATAGGGATCAACCAGCTTGCTGGCGAAATGTTTTAAGCTTTCACACAATATGGCAGAAAAGATCTTGTATTCAATGTTGAGGAGACTAATACTAGTTGGCACAGTTGTCTAAATTGTCATCTAAATTGATTGGTCTACTCTACCTGACGGCGGGATGTTATACAGTCTTCAGAAAAGGTTTTTTCCATATTCTCAGCACCGACTGTGACCCTACTATAAGGTTTCTTCATCGCTATAGACAGACACGTTCTTTTTATCTGTTGGTAAAACATCCGTATGTCGAAGAGTTCACGAGCGGCTCTCTTCCTTCGTTGCAGCGTCGCTTTATACGCTTGTTGTTTAGCTGCATGTGTTTTTCATCATCAAACCAGAAATTTCTTGGTGGTGGTCGCGTGAAACCTAGCACGTCAGCTGCAGCATGTCTGATGGTATCTTAGCAACGTCACTATCGTCTGGGTTTCAGGACACAGTTACATCGAAAATAACGAAAGACAGAGCTTTCAAACATTATTTCTGCAGAAACACCTCTTTTTATATGGCCTCGATCAAGAAACCAAACACTGCCAAACCAGGAGTTTCGGTGTGCAATTGCATAAATTTTAAAACATAAGTCTCCTGACAATGTCACTGTTTGTCTGCGTTTGATTCCGACAGCATAAGATTTTTGAAAAATTTGAAGATAATCGATGACGTCCAGAATTTTGCATTCTCATACTGGCTATAACAAAGTTATATTTTGTTCGCTTGTCGAGCTGTGTCGCTCGTTCAATCTGGTTGACTGTTTTTACTATGATGACATTTCGCACCGGACAATGCCGTTGATTCTAATTTGAAAGTTCCTCCGCCAAGACGTCGTTATTGTAGTCGGACCCAGAATACTGCAGAATTTTGATCCCAACTTGATTTTGGTATCGACTATGGCGGAGGCAGAATTGAGCTGATGAAATAAAATAATAAACTCTTCACAATACATTTTAAACGTATTGTACACGTAAACGAAATTGTTTCTTTACAACCACCTATGTATGTACATATTGCAAATACTTATATTCAATTGCCTTTTATATGGATTCTAAAGTATTCTTTGAGAATTGAAAACCTTCTCTTGGAGTCATTTGTGTGAAATTTACCTTTAGTCGTGATATTCTAAAAACTGAATACCAATAGCCTTCTTAGAATTATTATTCCACATCATTTACATACCTTCCATCAAAATAACATATAAGTCTTCGCGATGAAGCCAAGTTCCATGTTATTTTCGCTTTTTTATCTACGTAGTGGCAAACCACGTATAGGTATATAGCGAATACATAAAAGAGCTAGGAAACATCTCAGCAAAACAACAGCTTTCTAAAAGAAGGGTACCGCGTCAATTCTCCTTTTAAGATTCTCTCATGATTTTCAATTTATATACATATATATTTTGTTTTGTTTTGTTTTGTTTTGTTTGCTATAGTAGATGCTTAGAACTATGGTAATTACGTATATGAGTATGAATATTTATTCCGACGAAGAACGAATTATCGAAACCATTGCATGGTACGAGTATGAGAACGAGTATGGATACAACATGCTTAGTATTATTTTTGTTTTGATTCATTTGGCGCTTTATGAAAATGAAAGCGCTAAAAAAAAAATCGGCAGAAGAAAACCTAATCCCAATAAATGCCGGTAAAAAAACAAACTAAACTAGAGAGAAACAAAAAGAAACGGTGGAAGCACTTATAAATCGTAGTCAGCAAAGTAGAAGTCTCTGGGAGCGACCTTGAATGTCGGAAACGAAATGTAAATAAAAACAAGTGTCGTCAACGTCGTCGTCACGACGTGTATGGTTTTTCATACATACATAGTCACTCCGAAGCCGGCAAATTGAGTTTATAAAAAAAAAAATTCAGCAGAATTAACCAAAATATCCAGGTAATAAGGTTTCATGTAGACACTTGATATTGTAAAATGATTACTAATGTTCTTGGTATTGATTTTGATACTTATTCGGAAAATATTTAATGCTCGCAATGAAACAAGTGTGTTCTCTTGTTTTCAAAGGTAGTAGAAGAAGTAGGTTCAAGATCAATTGTGCTTTTGTTTTATGATGCAAACCAATAAAAACTTAACCATTAAGATACACACAAGCGGTAATGGTTGTGTCTAATCCTAATAATAAAGATTTTGTCTAATCCAGATTGACAAATCTGATTGGGTATTATTAAAGCACATAAGGAGCTCTAGATATGAATTCTACGACAGCCCAAACCAATGTTTCAAGAATATACAGATTTTTTTCAGGGATAAAAGTAACTATGAAAATATTAATGCCATTGGTTCGGCCTCATTCTCCAATCCATGCTAACAGCTTTCAATTTAGCACTGTAGAGTGATTGATTAATCCTTTTATTTAGTCTGAATTTAAAAGTACAGGTTCGTAAAAGCAACAATTATTGTTTTTGGTTTCAGCTTTATCCGTAAAAAGGGTCTTTGAACTTAAACTTCACCTTAATCAGGTTATTTCGCATGTTCATGTACATATTACTTTCGTTTGGACCTCATCGTTTTGTGTCTAACATTAAAAATATGTCGGGATTGTCTGTAAACCGAGAATGGTGGAATGTGAACATGTGTGTTTTATCTTTTGTCAACTTGCCTTCTAACTAGCATTACTTGCCATTGGGATTAATTATGTTGCGATGTCTGTCTACTCTCTGAAATGCGATTGACGATTTTTCGTCGGTTGTAACATAAACTTTGCATATCGATAGTTGTTACATCTTCTTGTGTCGCTCTTTGCCATTATGCAGTGGAAAAGTTGTTAGATATTCGATTCCAATTTATAATACTCGATGTCAAGCACACTCTGGACTAAGTCTAAAGATTCCCCCTCCTTGTGAATGCAAACAATAATGATAGCTATAATTTATAATGCGGGTAAATTTCAACCCGTCCAAATCTACATTATGCAAGAATATCCCGCTTTAGGTGGCGGGTCCTTACCGCTGACTATCGCCTTGCTACTGTTTATGGAACTTTATCTTTTTTTTTTTTTTTTTTTGGCCAAGACCACTTTTGCATAACATAGCTGTGTACACACATTTTAAGGGTGCACAAATCCCTTAAGCGCGCACTAATTATTGGGTTCGCAACTAACTTATCGCTGTTTTCTTTTTTATGAAAATGCAACTTCATTGTGAAGAAATTGTTGCAAATGAATCATTCAAAGTATTGCCGATCGCTAGTTACAAAATTTTCCGATCTTTCTGGCAGAGCTCGAATACTGTTAAGGTAAAAGTGTTTATTTTTTGAGGCTATTCACGAATCAAACCATTTTTTGATGTTTCATGTGAGCGGAACTGCTGCTCAGACAGACCATGCACTATCGAACGGAACAAGTAATAATCGGACCGCGCAATATCTGGGGAATATGGACGTCCCATTTGTGCGTTTCCGGGTAGGTTTTAACGGGTTTGCCAACGTGAGGCCTTTTTCGTGCCTTTGCTCTTATTCCCCAGCACTAGTTTCGTTGGGTTTGAACAGTTCATAATAACTTATACAGACCTGGTCTCACCAAACACACAGCATAACCTTCGCAGTGTGAATATTCGGCAAAGCCGCCGACATAGAAGCATGACCGGGCAGTCCCCATGATTTTCTTCTCTTTGAGTTGCCGTAATGAGTACATTTTTCATCACCTGTCACGATGCGATGAAGAAAGCCCTTCCCATTTTGCCGCTGGAGTAGTTGTTCACAGGCGAAAAAACGACGTTCAACGTTCCTTAGCTTCAAATCATAAGTAACCCAAGTTCCTTGTTTTTGAATCATTTCCAACGCATGCAATCGCTTTTAAATGCCTTAGCGGGTATCCAGATCACCATCCAGCAATGGCTTTCAATTCAGCGTCTTCGAAGGATTTTGGCCTTCCTTCACGCTGATGGTCGTTAACATCGAAATCACAGTCTTTGAAGCGACGGAACTTATCACGGCACGTTGTTTTACTTAGCATCTTCGTAAACTTACTTGAGCTCTCGATGCTTTTCAGCCGCCGTTTCCTTCGTATGAAAGAAGAAAATTAACACTTTCCGCAAATGACGATTATTTGGCACAAAATCAGACGTTTTCACACAACCAAAAGTAAGGGGTGATTCATAGTGAGGTTTGATTTTCAATAGGCTTTTTTGACAGATCACACGTGACTCCTATCAAACTGCTTTGTCATTTTTGTTCAATATCGTTTGGCAAGTCATCATGGAAAGACTCACACCAGAGTACCGTCTCCAAATTGTTCAGCTGTATTACGAAAATCAGCGTTCTGTGAGAAATGTTTTTCGTGCGATTCGAGGAACTTACGGTACTCATAACTGACCTACTGAAGCCACTAAATATTGCCAAACAATTCGCAAATTTGAGTCCCAGTTTATATTAGTGGATGATACTCGACCGGTTAGACAATATCCAGCACGTAGTGAAGAGACTATAGCAGCTGTAGCTGAGAGTGTACAAAAAGACCGTGACGAATCGATTCGACGTCATTATCAGCAGCTTGGCTTGGTGTATTCGACAACGTGAGGATCTCGACCTAAAAGCGTAAAAAATTCAACTTGTGCAAGAATTGAAGCCAGGCGACTTGAATTTGCGTCATATTTTCAGTAAATGGTCTCTGGAAGAACTCAATGAAAATCCGGTGTTTTATCGTGAAATTTTGTTCAGTGATGAAGCCCATTTCTGGCTCAATGGATACGTTAATAAACAAAATTGCAGTATTTGGGCTGATGACCAACCCGAAGAGTACCAAGAGCTACCATTACATCAATTAAAAACAATGATATGGTGTGGTTTAGGGCTTGGTGGAATCATTGGTCCATATTTCTTCAAAAATGAGGCAAATCAGAATGTTACCGTCAATGGTAACCGTTATCACGCCATGTAAACGGACTATTATCCGCGAGATACCAATCTCTATGGACCACCTCAGACGAAGTCTTGGCCAACATCTACACGATATCATTTTCAAAAAGTAAATGCCATGAATTTTTCTTTTAACCGATAATAAAAATTTTAAGTTCACTTTCAAATTTATGTGTTTTATTTTACATGATAAATCAAATCTCACGATGAATCACCTCACCCTATACAAACGCTTTTTTTATATTTTACAAGGACGTTTCGCTTTCTTCGATTTTCTCATAAGAAATGGATAAACTATATTTTAGGATATCAAAATGAGAATCGGGGTGGGTCGTTTCGCTATTTTGTGTCTGGATACAATTTCTACGCAATTCCTACATACGAATACACCACTCCTTTGAAATTGTCTTTACTAACAGAACAACAAATCCACTCAGATTTACGAGTACGTGAGCTGCCAAATATCGTTTTCAAAATGACAAAATGTTCTTAAGACCATGCATCGAAGACTTGTCATCAAATCCTTGGTGACCAATATATAAAATTGGTAGTGTGTGTATGTACCAATCCTATGTATGCATGCTTTCATGTAAATGTACGTAGTGCGCATATTACAAAGTTCGCATTCGTTCAAGTTCAAGGTTGCTCTCAAAATAAGTTTCGCAAAGGAAAAAAAAAAAAAAAAAGAACTGCGAATACTTTTCGATATCTACAAAAGTTGAATTGTATTTACATGTCAAAAAGCAATTTCTTTCGTTTTATAAAGCAAATCCTCTCAACGAATAAACAATTTTCATACATATTGAGTGAAATTCGATTATACTATCGAAAAATTTACAAAAAAAAAAGACCAAACACGCAATGAAAATCACCCCAACCACTCCCCTTTTTACCCTCTAAATGGCATTTACCATCGGAATCAGCCGGTCAAATTTGTTGTTTTGACACGAGTATTCTCTTTTTTTTTTCCTTTCGTTTGCTTTTATTTCATCCACTCATATGATTTTTGTTGTTGTTATTTTTGTATCAAAACAAGCTGAAGAGAGACTTTTTTCGTTGATTTTTAAAGCCACGCCGGTGTATGCGCGCTGAATATTTTGAAGTTTGAAGTGGAAAAAACTGCGTCGCTAAAATTGTTATAAGAAAAATATATAAAACAGAGTACGCATATGAATAAAAGCAGCCTTCAATCGTAGGTGTGTCACTTTTTTTTTTTTTTTGACAGAATATTGGTGTTGTTTTGACGTGGCTCTCGACTGTACGACAAAAATGTTTACTTTCGGAGATATCTCTGGAACTTCTTTCCGTTTTTTAAAATTCATTCTTGTTTGACAAAAGCTTGGCTACATTTTTTTTCTATGTCAAGTGCTGATGGTGTGTACGTGACTTTATTTGAGATTAGCAATTTTTGGTTGTATAGGTATATATTTTTTCGTTAATGTAAACTACAATAAAATAGATATATTTCTGGTGCACGTTGAAGTAAGAAATAGGAATATCCATACACGAATTTCCAGAAACTTGGCAATAGTTGAAATAGAAAGAAACTTGGAAATCACAGAGATTTCTCTAAAGTATACGAATCATGCGAACCTTAAAATAACATAAATATGTATGTTAAGGTTTTGAAAAAGTATCGGGCCTCTCTCTTTCTCTTTACTTGATTTTAAAGTATTTTAACTTTAAAACCGTTTATTAGATCTGGCAACTCCTTTTTGTTTGACAGTTGAAAAATCAGCTGATCATCTATGATCAATTTTATTGGTGTGTTGTATGAACATTTATTTGAAAGCTAAAAGTAAAAATTCTGAGAAAATTTGGTAAATGTTTCAATTTTACTATAATAAAGGGAAGAATGCGGCGTAGGCTTATAAAAAGATTTGTCCTGTTTATGGTGATACTATTTTATCGAAAATTACTGCCAAGAGCGGTTTTGCTCGTTTTCGTTCTGTAAATGTTGGCGTTAAAGATGCATCTCGCTCTTGTCGGCCTATCACTTAAAAAGTCGATGTAATCATAGAACAAGTTAAGCAAAACCGGTATATAAGCAGTCACAAACTTAAAATCGACTACAAAACAAGAAGAAACTCGATGACCACATTTCCATATGCAATTCTCTGTTGAAACGGTACGAAATCGATATACGTATGAATAATGTTTTAAACTTTTTACTCCTTGGATAAACTGGAAAATGCATAAGTCTTGAGCTTTTCTGGTCCGTTTATCATAGCACTTCACCTGTTTTCTTAAAAAAAAAAAAAGGAGACAACCAAATGTAGCACTTGTAAGCCATGAAAAACCAACAGTAGAACCTTCGAATTGCATACATACTATATATATTTAATAAAAACAATGCCGGATTGTATCAGAATACCAAAAATAATCCATTTCTTACCAATTTTACTGCATGATAACTAACTAATGACATGCCATCAATAAAGGTTACTTTTTGAGACCAAATGTAGGTCCAATGCCTTCTTAAAGCAAAGACATATATGCCAACATAAATATTTAGCAACGTTGCGTTGCTGCATTTAACTTTATGAACTTTAGACTTAAAAAACAAAAAAAAAAAAAACTAAAGAAAAAAGTCTAACGGTGTTAGATCTCATGATCTTGGCGACCGTTTCTGATCATCAAAACGGGAAATTACATGACCAGGACATGAAAAACCCAGTAATTGAATTTTTTCTTGGGGTGTATGGCACCGTCTTGTTGTAACCACACATCCATATCTTGCAATTTAGGCAGGAAAAACTGGACCATCATGTTGCTATAGCGAGCACCATTAACTGCTACTAGGTGGGGTGAAAAATAACCTCCTTGGGAATGAAAAAAAAAAAAAATTTTATTTTATTCTAGCGATTTTACAACTTCTATATCCTGTCCGAAAAGTAATTTTCCGGAAGGTCTGCAAAATACTCCTCCGTGGCGTCGATGATTTCCTCGCGTGAGCTGAATTTTTTTATTGATGTGCCGTCTTTTGAGGTTAGGGAAGAGATAATAGTCCGAGGGATCCAAAACGGGCGAATACGGTGGATACGAAGAGTATGCCATGACAATCCCGGAAAACCGACGCCATAACATTTTCGACCAATCGAGCTTCCCTCGGCAGCTTCGGAGCACTCGTGCCGGCTTCAGTCCATTGCCGGGCACTCATTCTGTTCTCTGGTGTTCAACAGTTACTAATCGACGCCAAAAGTCCGCCCGATTCCGCATCAGCAAGTCCAAACACTCTTTCGAAGTGTTCTTGCGTTCGTATTTTTGGTCAGGAGTGAGATGGGGCCTTTCGCTGCGGACATGATCGGTAGTGGAGTTGCTGCTACCACAAAACTCTCGAAACCAATATTTGACGGTGTAATCTGACGGAGCATTAGCCTCATAATATTTATCCAACTTTTCTTTTGTTCCCTTCGCCGTTTTGCCTCTCAAAAAATAATGTTTTATGAGAGAACGAAGATCGTTTTTGTCCATACTCAACATGATGCCAAACACGTCAATAACAATCAGCTGTCAAAACATAACTAAAGACAGTATTTTACTTTTTTCTAGTATTGCCTGACCAGTCGCATTTTCAAAGAAGGATGGTCCAATGATGCCTTCAGCCCAAATTCCTGACAAAACAATGATACGTTGTGGACGCATTTGATTTTCAACAATCACTCCTAGACTTTCTGAAATCTAATTCGAATTAGAAGAATACGAATAAGAAAGCCATCGGGACGAAAATAATCCAAATCACTGAATATGATTTTGATGGAAATGTTATTAAATCCATTCAATGAACTCGCTTCGCTGTGCGAGGTTAGTAGGCTTCAGTTCTTGAGTTAATTCCACTTTGCGAGAATACGCTATAGAGAGCTCCTAGAAATGTTAAATTCTTGACTACAGTGACGAATGGATGTTTTTGGACTCGAACTGGTTTGATGTTTTGTGTTGAACGACATGTTGAAGGACAGCCAGAGAGTCGAAAATCATTAAATTTTTGAATTATTCTCCTCGCAAATGATGAAGTTAAATCACTGTTCTGACCATATTTTGAACAAAAATTGCAAACTGTAGCTGCCAAACCTTCATTATTTTTAAAATATTGCAAAACAATGAAAACGCACAAATGGGGGAAAATTCAAATCTTGCGTGAATTTTGGGGCACCCTTTTACAATGCAAAGGCAACACGGGAAATCGTATCAACTACCGATCGACTGAGCCATTGTCGCATGCATAAAAATGTATGATAAAGTTCCAGAAAGCCCGAGAACCCAATATTATTCAGCTCTATGGAAATCTATGTGGAAGGCAAATCGATATATAGCGCGATAAAAGTTTAAGGATACGGATAAAGAAACAGCGCGACGTTTTAAAGATCTGCATGTCGTCTTCATCGATTCGAAGCTAGTCCTCAACAAACAGTTTTTTTTTTCCATTTAGCGCGCTCTTATATTGATCAAATCAAATCAGCTGAAGTCTCTTTAATCTACCACGTTGTTCTTGCGGAATAGATTTGATGATATTCCGGGCAGGATGACAGGATGTCACCTTGTTGAAAGCTATTGTTGGCATCCAATGTTTTGGTGGTGTGATTAACAACTTTGCTGGAGCAGCCAACATTCCCCACTGCCATCCTACATCGACATATAGGTTGGGTAGGGATGCCAACATTTGGCATAACTACAAAGCACATTTCTCTATTAATGCTGTCTTATGTGGTCTTTAAACAAATAAAAAGCTAGTGGGTGAAATCGTGAGGCGAATACCTGGTCTATCATTTATCTACCACTTTTCAGGCGTAAAACCACACTAAAAAGGCCCTTTCAGATTGAGGAAGAAGCAAATGATGGTGAGGTTTTATTCACCGGGCGTACTTGTACCTGAGCACATTTTACAAAAATTTTACAATTTTTAAATGCTCCTTGCTATTTAAATTCCCGTTGTTTTAATTTTGCGAATGTTCCGTCTGCTCGTGTTCACCCTTTGTAAAAGGCAGCCACAGTTTTGATGTAAAGGAGGAGTTTACCTATGTGGGGCTTTGCAATTACCTCTGTCAACGTCATAAGCATAAAAACTGAGAGCCAAATTTCCCTCGCCAATTGCTATATATACTCATATGGGCTTAGGAGATAACCCTCGAAGCCCTCCTTCTAATCAACACAAAGCACCTGTCAGCTTTGCAACATTAACATGACTATAAAGCTCACTTAGAGCGAATGCAAATCATGTAGAACACCAACGCTCGAGTCCGAAAAATTACGATTACCAACCGGAGGGGCTAAGCACAAGAAGATAGTCCAATTTTGGACGTATAAAACGCAGCAGAGGTGCACTACATTTTTACTTTAGCAATGGAATAATATTGTAATTTTCTTCTTTTGAGGTTCTTAGCAATACAACGCCAACTGTCATCATTCATAGCTTAAACATCATGGCATATATATTAACAGGTCGCCTGAAAAGTTCGCAAGCTAATACATAGATGGTGTTACTAGAATTAAATCCATATGGTTTAAAGTAGTACTAAACTTCAAACGACACGTATATAAATTTGACAGCTGTCGGACGAATGGTTCGTGAGTTATAGCATTGTGAGTTAAGCAACTTTTGTTTGCTTTATTATGAAAACAAAAAAATATAAAATAAATAAATAAAAAATACAATATATAATATTGATAAATATTATTCGGACTCTACACAAGGAAAATCAAATGTTGAGAAGAGGTTCGCCAAATTTAAACAGGGGGAAATGAGCCGAAAGTTGCTGTTACGGGCGATATGGTGAAAAAAGTTCACAAAATAATTATGAATAACCGTAAAGTGAAGTTGATCGAGATAGATGAGACTCTGAAGATATCAAAAGAGAGCGGGTTCGACAAGAAAAAAACGGCCCTATTTAAAAAAAAAAGAAAAAAAAAAAGTACTGTTTCATTAAAATAATGCACAGTGTCATAAATCAATGAAAACGATGGCAAAATTGCATGAATTAGCCTTCGAATTGTTTCCCCCTTCACGGTATTCTCCTAGTGACTTTTTCCTGTTTGCAGAACTCAAAAGAATGCTCACCGAAAAAAAAACCGCACTAATGAACAAGTAATTGCTAAAACTGAGTCTAATTTTGAGGCTTAAGAGAAATCTTTCTATAAAAATGGTCTCGAAAAGTTACATGACATTTATAATCGTTGTATTGCCCTCGAAGGCAATTATATTGAATAATTAAATCGAATTTTACTATAAAAATATACATATATATAGCCTACGAAATTTTCAGCCGGCTTGTTATAGAAGCTGGCCATTGTTTAAGGTGAGATCACATGGTTTTAAAATTAATCACTAAACGAAAGAAAAGAATATTAATATTGTCTTTAAGGTTATTTTGGCATATAAAAATCGTTGGATTAGGGATATCTTTTCAGCTTAATGTATGCATGTTTAACATGTAGCAAGGGCACGGATTACTCTTCTTCTCCACAATGTCTTTGAAATATTCTAACTAAAAATTCTAGCAGCTATAACTTAGAAAAAATAAAAAAACTTAAACCTTAAGACACATGTGATACTGAAGTATCATGTTTAAAACATCCACATCCCACAACCTGTTTTCATTTAATTTATTTCGTTGTTTAGCTCCAAGATTGCTTTTTATTTTTTGTAACTTGTTTTGTACAATCCCTCTCTCTGTTTCGGGTGTGGAAAATTTTGCGAAATAATGGCTTCTCTTCAAAGAGCACCCTTCTTAATTCTATACTGCGCCTCCACTAGACTATAAAAATCGTTTATTTATGATTTTTTGTTCTTTATCTCGCCCAAATTTAAAAATAAAAGAAATGAATAAAAAATACCGCAGAAAATGTGTGTATTTAAATATACGAGATAAACAAACTAAAAGTAGGTTAACTACCCATGCCGGTTAAAAATAAAATTGTATCATATATTAACAAAAAAATTAAGCCCAACGTTTGTATTTGCGATGTCGCAAACACTGCTTTGGTTGGTATTGGTGAAGATTGTATTTTGCGCCACATGCGTTTCTATCAAGTCGAAGGTTATCCATACTACGGAACACAGCAAGTGCGACGTAGAATAAGGAAGCGAAGATAAATGTTATGTTAAATTCAAGATGAGAATACCAGCAAAATAAAAAAAAAATAAATAAATATGAATACGGATGTCTATAAATGTCCTCTCGTTGATGGGGAAGTTGTTAAAAGTTTGGCCTTGACCATATTTGAATTATAATTATATTATGAATTACATATATTACAATCTCGTATGAAGATTCAAATGTATTGATAAATAAACTGAAGGGGCTGATAGTAGATTGGAAGGATTTTGATTTTAGAATCCTACAAATTGCTTCAGACTAGTTGCTGTTTTAAGTGTCAATCAGATATAATCTACAATACTTGCAAGAACTACAGCTTCGAAAGACATTATTTTGAAAACCTCGGCAAATCTGAGGAATTGGAAGGAATCAAAAAATTGGAAAACGTTTACGTTTTAAGAAGTATATTGACTCAAATGAGATGACACTGTTGAGAAATAAAATTGCCTTTCTGCTTCGAAAGTATTCAATAAGTCACGCAATCATTGCTCCACTATAGGTAGATTTTCTCGTCATAATTTGCGATTTTTAAAGCCATATATTGAAACGAAAAACAAAGTCGCTGATTAAAGCATTCAGGAATAAGCATTTGGTCAACCCGGCTCCCCAGATAGCGTAATTTTAGCTCGATTTCTATTTCCACTAACATATTTATTTTATAACAGAGAATCCTTTGCGATCGCCATATTTCGAGTATCAGCAGGTCGGAGCAAATCTATCGTTTCGCAATTACTTTTCCGTACAGGATATAAAGTCAATATATAGATATTAAAACACACAGAATTCGTTGAAACTGATTTGTTTTGTTGTTTTGGTATTTCAAACATTATGTATGAGTTGATGACGCACATCTCCATGACCTAAAAACAAAAATTTATTTTCTCCACCATTTAAGAAATTTGCGAAGGAAACACTACGTCGCCGCATATTGGGCCGCGCGATCAACTGCTCTAATTTTTTTTTTTTTTTTTTTTTTGTATAATTTATAGCCACGGTAGGTTTCAGTACATTTATTATGCTATCACCACCGCTTGTTCTCGCTGTAACCGATTGGACGTATGCTTTATCGCTGCTGCTCAGAAAGGTCACGATCCGCTTGCTTTTCCATGCGAGGACCAATGTTTTGTCCTTCTTATAAGCCATAGTCGATTTTGATGAAAATATCGTTTTTTTTTTTTATTGCAGCTGACAAGTATTTTCGAGTTGGCATTACAGTAGGTATCCCTTAAATGGACCTTTAGTTTGAGCAGTTCATTAGCAAGTGGGATACTTGTAAAGTATCGATCAGTGTACAAGTGATAACCCTCAGCACTCGGAATGTAATTCAAATGAGTTTTTTCTAATCTTGATATGTGTTTGAAATTTAGTGGCGCAGATGTGGTTTTCTTGTTCTGTTTTATTAACAGATGGCATTGTCATTCCACGTTTTTTTTACAATGGAACAAAGAGTTGCCATTAAATTTTGTTTTAAATTAAATGACACCATCACGGGAACATTTCAATTTTTGAAGGCTGCGAATGGTGATAAGTTTGGAAGTTGAAACAGCATGTTTGAATGGTATTCATGGTTTCAAAACGGTTGCTAGTTGCTGGAAGACGATCGAAGAAACGCAGGAGAACGTTGAACGCGTGTGGTTCGCACTTTCTTATCTATCAGTTATGGTTCAAATTTTGTCTGAGCACCTACACAAAAATGAGAAAGCATTTACAGCGACTTTTGAAACGAATACATCACGTTTGACTGGAATTTTACCACACGGAAGGAATACTGGCTCTTTCTTCGTTATGGATAACTCAGTTTTAAGCTAAAAATAAGTTTCTGCGTTCAATCACCCACAGAAGGGTATTATTTTGAAATCTAAATAGAAACTGGTGTCTTTAACTCGCTTTTTCTTGGATCAGACTTCAACCTATTTGTATAAAATATCTGATCTCTCAATACTACGGGATCAAGTAGACTTTTATAAGTTTCCTACACAGTCTTCAAAGTCTGGGACATTATGCCGAAGAATTAAAAGAATCGGCAGCAAAGTTCACCGCAATATGAGCACCGCCGTAACCCGTTTTTTTAATATTGCAACTGAGTACATATAATATATCGTATACAGTGCTACGTTGAAATGCAGATTAGTGCTACTACACGGTGGTTCGATGAGCATGTCATGCTCCTCTTTTAAACTAGTATCGTATATATGTATATAATATATATGTTTGGGTAGTGTGATGAAAGGCGTTAAGTCGTACTCGTAAATAAGATAGGATCAGAAGCATTTCGTGACTGTTTAAGGTTTGTTAATCACTACCCGTAAACATAACAGAGCGATCCATAGACTAAAAGTCTTTACTGCACCTACTGTTTGTACATTTACAATAACATTTAAGTAAAGGTACAATATGACGGCTGGCCTAGTCCAGCTAAGTGGTACTGAAAATTCATAGTTTTATGAGGACTACAAAAGTTACGCGATGCAAAATGCTCTCTTCAAAACTGACTGGAGGAAACTAAGAGTCAAAGTGCAAATACCAAATATTAAAAATACTTAGACTTTTTTTTACCGATTAACAGGCCTTTTAATACTTGATAACTTGAGAGCTAAGAAATGTTAAAATCTCCGTCTTCTTCTGATGCTACATACTTATATCTCCCACGAAGCTGCAGTGATACTGAACCGCTTGTGGGTTTGGCTGAATCTTCGGACCTTAGTACCATTTTACAGCTCGCTCTGTTTTGAATCACCTAGTAAGTGACGTCAAGAGTTGAATGATATTTTTTGTATTTGAGTGACTATTATGATTTGTTCGGCCTTTTCGAAAATGTAGAACTTGAACTTATACTGCTTTTTGAACCGATTTCGTGTTAACCTTCATTGAAGATGGCTCAGCTCGAAGTTTGTGCACGGTTGGTTTCTTATTGTACAGAACTCATAAATATGCGTACTTATTACATCTTTATTACATCTTATATCCGCCACTGTCGATTTCTCTCTATATGTACTTCGTTCAATACTGCAGTACGTATGTTAAATCTTGACGAATGACTGTTGTGTATAACACAAATTTAAGTGTAAGCCGGATTTTTCTGCCACAAACTACTGCAGAGCTTTTGCGCCATTTAGTCACTCAACGCTTAAATTGTTCGCACTTTGGAGCGATGAATCATTTTGAATTAATGTCATAAGTTGGGTTTGGCAATTCGGAAACACGACAATGCAAATATTCGTCCGAATGATTTGTTATGATAGCGCTATTATGAACGAAAAGAAAAAAAGTCTATTCGGAGTCGTCAATGTACTGTTTTAAAAGAACATTTTTCTCGATATCTAAAAATTATTTGGAATTCTCCGACTATTGCTGCTGTGCAATAGCATACGAGTATGTATCTTTTACAGTTGCGGTCAAAAAATAGTAGTGGCCTGCACAATCCCCAGACCTTAAAACGATTGAGAATCTTTGGTGCGACGTTAAGAAGATTGTTGTTATTTGTAGACCAACTAACAACAATGACCTTTGGGCAGTTGTGCAACAGTCTTTGATGTCGATATCGTTGGAAAGGTGTCAGAACTTGGTAAACTCCATGACACGACGTTGTGCTGCAGTTATCTCTAATAAAGGTCACGCTATTTAGTTGCGTTAAAGTTATTTAAGTTAAAAAAAAAAAAAAGTTTTTTCCTGATTTAAATTTTAAGATAAATTTGAATTTTTGTTATAGGTATTTTAAGATAGATATTCGGCGCACTACTATTTTTTTGACCGTCCGTTTTTGAATACACTTGGACACATTCTAAAATATTGTACTTAACATTAAATTCAAGATGTTAGTTTGCTTTTAAAATAATATTTTCAAAAACATAGATTTGAAAAAAATATATTTGTTTGTACAAAGTGGATTGAATTATTTTTTCATTCATTTTCTTATTACACAAGTTTCACTACTATTATTTTGACCGCAGCTGTATATCTACATCTCGGATACATTTTGAGATCCATAACCGTCCGTATAAGATCTCCGATTATTATCTGAATACTTTGGAATGCGTCATATGTCGAGCTGGCTCCTGAAGAGCCACATTGACTTCCATAAAGCTAAACAATATTGCGGTCTCCATTTTCTAGAAATCCCTTGTACACTTTTGTTGTATTCGACCGATCGGTAGTTGACCTAAATACTCGTGTCGCCTTTTTATTTATATTGTGGAGCAAGAAAGCTCTTCCTCCGCTCGTTAGACATCTGATTGCGTTTTATAATTTTATTAAGAGCCATTTAACTAAAATATTCCAGTTATCGGCCTCGATAGCATACATCCAGTTCATTTTTTTTTTTTTATTATTGCTAACATCAGCTTATTAAGATCTGTCCTTTCCTTTTCGTGCGCGACAGTTGATAAGTGTTAAGACTCTCAATATGTATTAAAAAATGTATAGAAGCACCTGTCGAAATCCTGTCTGAAATATGAAAAAACTGATTCTTCTGCTCTTAATAAGATATGTAATTTTCTTTTGAATTTTTATTCCTCTGGAAATAAACAGTTTAATTAGAGAAAAGAAGTAGCAGTGAATCAGTAACACAACAACGTAAAAGCACGTCAACTTTTTGGTAGGAGAGTGTCATCGATTAGGAATACGCATAGGGAAGTTGTACGTGGAAAACCTTTTTCGACTAAAACCAGATTTTTTGTATAGTGTTATTTCAGGTGCAGATCATTATGATTATAATACATTTCAAGAGTAGAGAATCCATTAAAAAATTATTATTTTTACAAAACAAACTTCAAAAATTAAATAAAAAAAACCTCAAAAAATCAAACGCAATTCAAATGCTTATATTGTATATTCTAACACCATAAACACAACTATTTATCGTCTCTAAGTCCATCAATCAGTCAATGCTCAACAACAATTACTTAAATTTCGTAACCATTTTCACTAAATGAACACTACAAAGGAGAGGATAGAATACAAAACAATAAAAAAATAAAACAATTTTTAAATGAACTCACGCCGTTCCGTATTAGTTCATTTTATTTGTTTATAGCTGCCTCGTCGTGAGTTTTATTTTTAAATGCATACGACATGTGCAAACAAGCTTCCAGGCTTTTAGAACCGCGCCGGATTGTTCCAAACACGAACTAAGTTGCTGCTGAAAAAACAACAAATGCGAATTAGTTTCACTCTCAGGCAAGGCAATTGGAAATTGGAAATTGTTTTTCTTTAGACAAAACATACATACATACGCTCTCTATTACGATTTAATACCAACAGAAAATGAATGAATGTTGTTAAACAATTAAAGATTAATTGATCGGATGTACTTTTGACGAAAAGTTTGCAAAGCGTTTGTAATTGATAACATATTTTGGGCGGGGCTATATTGGTAATTTTTACTATTTTACCTCGTCTATCACCTTCCTTTCCCCAATACTTTATATATATATTCGTTGATCTTTCAATTTCCTTGAAACCAATGTGAGATTTGGGCAAGAAACTGAAACTAAAATCCGCATTCATACGATTTGCAACGAGTAAAGCGATGTTATTCTGAAAAAAATATTTCCTGGAAAAGATCCTTAACAAGATGAAGTTTTTGGTAAAAGACGCTTCCTAACTGATGTCTGATAGTAGTAGGACCTACTCTCCTTTACACGATATAACCGCACATCACGGTTTCTATTATCTGCATTGAGGACAGTACTCAACATACGCGCATATAGACAGGTCGTAAAATAAACACATTAACTTTCTTCACATTTTGAATTCGTTTGTGTCATATTTGTTTTTCAATTATTGGTATTCCTGAAAGACAGGGCAACCCGAATAACGCCAAGTACATTGATTGCAAAATGGTAGCAATAAAAAAAAAAAAAAAAAAACACCTGGATGCCACGGTTTAATTTTTGCGATCTTTGAAGCTGGAAGAAATTATTTAAGAAATGATCTAAGAAGCATGCCATAACAGCTCATATGTACATATGGAATATGTACTTCGTAAGTCCGTTATCGACCGAATCTTCACTCTGTGTCAAATCGTGGAGAAGACCAACCAATACCGCCTCATCACCTATTTTAAAGTTGCATATAATGGCGTCTGTAGAGACGAGCTATACAGAGCCAGAGCTGGTCTTGGGATCCCTTAACTGTGCAGTATGTCAATGTACTGTCGAAGCCAAAAGAAACATCACTGAATCTTTTTCAGTATTGTTTTTGGCCAAAAATTCACGAACAAGCAATGAAGTGAAGGGAACAAATTCTGCTGTCATGCGTTTCATACACAAAATATTTGAAAAAATTTCATGTTCATTAAATTTCTATCACTTTTTCTAAGTTTTCATCGGTTGTTGAAGTGTTGGGGCGACCGGGGCGTTCGTCATCTTCAACGTCTTCACGGCCATCTTGGAAACGCTTATGCCACTCGTAAACTCTTGTTTTACGCATAGCAGACCTATGGTGAGGCCTTTGTTAACATTTCACACTCTTTTTAACACTTTATGGTATTTCATTTTTTACGCAAAATTTTATACAAATTCTTTGATCCATTTCTTTTAACAAACGAAAATCGCCGAGCTCATAAAAACCACGTCTAACCTCAGCGGCTGCTACTGACAAAGTAAACAATGAATGCAGCTGAAAATTTTACCATACTTCAGGGCCATATATATATATATATATACCAACATAATAAAATAAAATTTTTACAATCGGACTCTCCAAATCCCGTTATTTTCTGAACACACCTCGTATACGAGTATAATATAATTTATTTTGGACTCGTTTAATTTTGGTTATGATTGAATGTTTGAATGACCTATTTTGCTTCAAAATGTGTGGTAAATGGTCTAGCGAAGATGTTTTTTCATAATCAGCGCAAAGATTTGTTGTTTCCTGTAAACTTTATCGCCTTTTCCTAAATAATAAAATAATCCGCTTACGAGGGCTGTTTGATGAGTTACCCGGATTAAAAGATAGGTGGCGCTACTGTACCATCATTTAGTATAACCTCTTTTAGGCCGTCTGTCACGATTTGCTGACAATACGACGATTATTTTTGTTTTGACACACTTTCAAAATATGTGTTAGTGCGTTTTTCGAAACCATGGAAAGAGCAGTTTTGCTCCGTGATCACCTTCCTGTACAACTATTGAGTATATATTTTAATTCGTGCGGTTTTTTTAGTCAGAAGATCTGGGCTATAAGGCGGGTGGGGTAAGACTTCCCATCCACTGTTTTCCAAATAGTTCTTAACCGGAATAACAACGTGGGACCGAGCGTTGTCATGTTGGAAAATTACTGCCTCGTGTCTGGTCGCAAATTCCGGGCGTTTTTCGGTTACTGCTCTCTTCATATGGATTAATTGTGTTCGATAGCGTTGTCCATTGATGGTTTCACCCGTTTTTAGCAGCTCATAATACAGCACAACCATCTGATCCCACCAAATACAGAGCATTACCCTAGCCCCATTGATATTCGGCTTTGCGGTTGATTTGGCTGGTTGGCCGGGTTTCACATGATTTTTTGCGCTTGGGGTTGTCGTAATGGATCCATTTTTCACCACAAGTAACAATCCGATGCAATAATGATTTCCGTTTATGGCGTTCCAGCAGCATTCCGGACATGCAAAACCGCCTTTCGATGTCTCTCGGCTTGAGTTCATGTGGAACCCAATTTCCTTGCTTTTGAATATATCCAGCTGCCTTTAAACGTTTTGAAATGGCTGCTTGAGTGACACCCAAAGATTCTGCGAGCTCTTCTTGTGTTTGGCAACAATCCTCATAGTTTTTCATCTTCAAACGTTTTTGGCTGCCCAGGACGTTCATCGTCTTCCAAGCCAAAATCACCACTTTTAAATCGTGCAAACCACTTTTGGCACGTTCGCTCAGCTAGCGCATGTTCTCACCATAAACTTCCACCAAAATACGATGACTTTCGGCAGCAGTTTTCTTCATATTAAAGTAATGAAGAAGAACTCCCCGCAAAAACACTTTTTCAGGCACAAAGTTGAGTGAAAAAAAATTATTGTTGTTTATGCTTCAAATGAATGATATATACTGAAATGACGTACAATGACAGTAGCTTTCCAACGCATGTTCCAATGGAATAATACATGTTACGCCATCTCTTAGCAAACCGCCCAATAGACTCAATATTTACCATTGGTTCGCAAAGTTTCGCCGTGGCCGCACGTCGGTTTTTAATGAAAGGCGTCTAGGTGGCCCAAAAACGGCTTCAACAAAGGATACCGTGGACAAAATCCATGATCTCGTATTGGCGGGCCGCCTAGTGAAAATTCGTGAGTTGGCTGAAATAGCGAGCATCTCAACTGAATGGGTTAGCCACATTCTGCACTAGATTTTAGGCATGAGAAAGCTGTCCGCGCCATGGGTGCCGCGATCATCAATTGTTGCTGGGTTATTGGCATAAACCTAAATCTTCAAATAACAACACAAGAAGGGGTCTAAAAGTTTCAAATCGCATGACCTTGTATGCCAATCAAACTCTCAAACCGAAATAACGCGATCTTCAAAATTTCGTACACAACAAAATCGTCCATTTTCGTAATAAGATTGAACATAAAAAAATCCGTTGTTGCTTGGTGAACGACTCCATGATTTACATCTCCAAAGATTTCTTTTGACATCTGTCAAAAAGATCAACCAGACTGAATTCAGTAAATGACAGTATTTTGACAACTAACATCCACACTACCTGTTGGCTTTACATTCTTATCAAAGGCAGATGCTTAGTTTGTACCTTCAGATTTTTCTAAACGAACAATATTCACCTTGAAAAACCAAACTGTCTCGTCTTGAGCTAAATATGTCGTTGATAATCCAAAAACAAACCGAAGAAACAAAGCAGGCATGAGAGTATATGTTTCGTTCATCAGTTATCAGTGAAGCTTACATTATTTTTTTAAATTAAGAAACTGCTTGGCTGATTCGCTAGCCTACTGCAGCCTTTTAATGGTTTAGTATGTCCCATTAATATTCAACAAACATGCAGGAAAAGAAAGAAAGAAGAAAACCAAATCAACTTTTTTCATTCTAATAGATTTGCAGAATGTTGGATTCATACATTCCTTATATAGTTAACAGCTGCAGATACAGGTAGATCAGAATTAACTCACGTCAATTGTAATTTAAAACGTCGTACTACACGTTGTTTACTTTTAAAAAAAATTATTAAAGAACGTCATTCGTAGTTTTTCTTTCATCAGATTGTGTCGACTTATAGCTATATGGTAAGCCAACATTTCCAATTCCATATTTTAGTATTTATCATAGTTAGATTGCCGTCATTCCATACAGACTAAGTTTGAATTATAAAGATGTTGTTTTGACTCCTAAGTACAAAGAAGTATTTTAGTATTCAAGAGTTTGTTTTTATGGAAAAAGGTTTTGTCCGTTAAAAACGTAATACGACGTTTTCGAAGAGAAGACGCGCTTAAGAACATCTACAATACAATACATCATTGTCAATTGAAATCCCAAACAAGGATTAAATTGCCCTTTTAAACGTTTGTCTTTTGAATGAACTTATTTATCTGATGTCAATCCAATTTGCAGTTTTTGTTGATATCCTGGTCAAAAGTATTATAAAAACCATTGTCTGCTGCAATGTTCACAACACAACTTACATTGTGTTCTTAGTTCTGTTCAAAAAAAGAAAAAAAAAAAAAACGATTCAGCTTTCACTCCTTTGAACAAAACTTGTTTTTGTTAATTTTTTTTTTGTGCCTGTCATCAGTGTGCTGCCTGGCCGTGTAAATCCAGCCGATTACAAATTCCATCAACGATTTCAGACAAAAATTATTCCGCTTCCAACCATCTGTATGCAAAAATAATAAAAAGGAAAGCTGTAACAAAACGACTGCTAACCAACGGCCGACCAACAACCGGCGACAAAGTGTCCATTAATTATAATTTCCACGCGTACATTAACATATCCCCAGTTCAACTCCTCTTGGCCACAATGTAAAATGTTAAAAAGAAAAGCAAACAATTTGATGCTTGAATAATGCACCTTCCCAGGGTAACCAGCCTCAGGTAAACAACATACGCTCAACTTGGCTCATACACTTAAGCCTGGCTTATTGCATTCAAATGCAATGTCACTGTACGCCTTCGAGGTTGTTGCAGCGGCATTTTTTTTTTTTTTTTTTTTCTTTTTTTTAGTTTGTAGTTTGTAGTTTCTAGCTTCTAGCAATAGACGAATGTATTGTATGATTTTATGTCGATTTTAGCTTTTATACCTTGCGGTGGTTTCCATTGCTTGCGCGCGCTCAGCAGAGAATAAAAAAAAAATACATCACAACAAAGTTAACGTCAACGTCAGAGTCGCTTTGTTGTGAATGCCACAAATAAAGCCGCCGCTGTCGTTGAATCTCTTTTACATGGTTTTGTCTCAATAAAATTTGATCTCTTTGTCTCCAAACAGGGATTAGATTACCGTCTATAATATCTGTTTAGTTGAACGATCTCATATTCAGTTTCATTACGTAGGTCAAGCTACCACTGACACAATTGTAATAATTTCCTTGTTTTGTTTTTTTGGTTTTTTTGTAGCATTGGCTTCATAAAGCTTATAAACGCAGCTATCTTAAGGTTCGGAGAAGAAGAAGCTCAACGGCAGTGTCATTAAAAAAAAAAACAAAAAACAAAACATAAAAGCAGTGCGCTCCAATAATCTAAAGTCTTCTCCCTCTCCTACGCCTTAAGGACAAATAAAAATCGCACAAAATCTAACCAAAAAATAAATAAATAAAAGAACACTAAGAAATACTCAATTTGACCATGGAATGCGAAACTATAGCCCCCCAAAATGAAGTCGAGTCTCGCGAAAGCTCTGCCGAACGAGAACTCAATGAAAGTGCCGTCAACGAAGCTATTAATTCTACCTCGGTGAATGGTATTAAAAAGCCTTTACCTGTTGATAGCCACGAGAATCGTATTAAGCGAAAGGCCAAACGTCTGATGAAACAGAATAGCCGAGAAGGTCTGGCTCATTCGAATGGAGTTTCTGGTTATGTGGTTCCTCAGCGTCGCTGGAAAAACAGTCGAAGATCACGTAATGGTCATGGACGTGGCCTGCCAAAGAAAGGCGGTGGCGGTGGCAAGGGTATTTGGGGTCTACCCGGCTCTGAATTACTCGAAGAAGACTATGAGGATCAAAACGATCCCAATTATGACAGTGAATGCAATGACAAGAATGTCGAGCTACGAGAAGTGATACCTGATATTTCGCCAGAGGAATTCTTTAAACTGGCGGAACCAATTGTGCTGGAGTACTATGAACATGGCGACACCCATGAAGTTGCATTAAGTTTCGATGAGATTCTAACTGGGCCACTTAGGCCATACGTCACAAGTGTTGTGGTTCAGATCTCAATGGATCATAAGGACTCACAACGTGAGATGACTTCCGTGTTGATTTCGGATTTGTATAGCCGGGTTATTACCGGAAAGGATATCGAAAAGGGCTTTGATATTCTTTTGGACAATTTGCCCGATTTAATTCTGGATACTCCAGAAGCGCCACATATTTTAGGTAAGCAATAATTTTAAGAAACATCTTTGAAAAAGATGCCTTCTAACCATTATTGTGTTTCTTTTTGATGAATGCAGCCAACTATATGGCACGTGCTGTTGCCGATGATTGCCTACCACCAAAGTATATAACTAAACCGGACGATATTGATGCACTGAATGAGCATGGAGTGGCTGCTATTAAACGAGCTGATACATTGCTTCAAATGAAGCAGGGCTTAGCTCATTTGGATAATGTCTGGGGTATGGGTGGTCCTCTGCGACCGGTTAAGACTATAACCAAGGAAATGACCTTGCTGTTGAAGGAGTATTTGTCGTCTCGTGATATTCAGGAGGCGCATCGCTGTCTACGAGCACTGGAAGTTCCTCATTTCCATCATGAATTGGTCTATGAGGTAAGTTAAAAATACTATCTTCACTTCCTAATAGAATGAACTTGTGACGAGAGAAATATGTTTTTTTTTTTTATTATTTTTAGGCCATTGTCATGGCATTGGATGCGTGCAGCCAAAGTGTTGAGGAAGCAATTTGTGACCTACTAAAGTCCTTGGATCAGGCATGTTTGGTCTTGCCAGCTACTATGGAGCAGGTAAGGTTTTTTATTTTTTTATTTTTTTTATTTTTTTTTTTTTTTTGTAATATGTGTATTTTTTTTTTTTTTATAATTCTTAGCAATTCCAATGAATCTTGTAACTAATTCCCTTCTTCATTTGTTGTATGGTCATTTACAGGGCTTCCAGCGCGTTTTTGATGATATGGCTGACATTGTATTGGATGTTCCATTAGCGTACATTATATTGGATCGTTTTGTGGAGCGTTGTAGCAATGCTGGCTTTCTTACTGATAAAATTATTCTTAATTTGCCTGCTCGGTAAGTACACACATATTTTGTTATCATTTTCCTTTCGATTGTTACTGACTGTATGTGAAGAAAATAAGTCCTACATACATTTTTATTTGTTGTCTTTCTAATTTATTATCTTATCTTGTTCTTATGAGGGGATGGATTTTTTCTTTGTTTAATGGAAAATATTATAGAGACCTGGTACTGATACTGATACAAGCTATTCCGATTAGACCCATTTGGAGTGGAGTGCTTTGATATTAAACAATTCTCACTTATGGTTATCACGAGCTATTTATAGCTTATGAGAGTTTGTTTGTTATTATCGTGCGAAATATTCACGTGTATAATTTAATTTCTAATCGGTTGTAAATTAGTATGAAATGTTAGAAGTAATTGCTCCCCCGGTTATCTTATCAATGGTGATGAGAGTACAGTTATAGGTGAAATGTAGTTGCTACTAAATTAAAACAAGAGATTGAAGAGGGGTTATAAACTGAAAAATACTTCAACCAGTTTGATGTGAAATAAATTATGTACATATGTGCCATTCGCCAAAAAAGGAACCTGATGTCTGAAAATTAGTTTTTGAGAAAAACGCGTTCAAAGTTTCGCAATGTAAATATTATTGTGAAAACGGCTTCAGTTTTAAGAAGCGCTTTGTTGTCATTTTGTACTACTCCGGTGGAGTCATTCCCTTCTCACTCCGTGATTCTTTCGTTTGTACGAGAGCTGTTTGATGAGTACTGGGATTGAAAGATAGATGGCGCTACTGAGCCAAAATGTACTATACAATGTACTATCATTTAGTATAACCTCTTTTATCTCGCCTGTCAAAATTTTTTTGTTCTGACACCCATTTCAAAGCATCGTGCTAGAGTTTTTGGTGACTATGGAAAAAGAGCAGTATCACTCCATGATCCGATTCTTGTTTTTGAGTGGTAAAACTTTCGAGGAACTCAAGCCTATTCTCGATGATGTTTACCATTGGTTCGCAGAGTTTCGACGTGTCTGCACGTCGGTTTTTGGTGAATCGCGCTTAGGTGGCCAAAAAACGGTTACCACAGAGGCAACCGTGACAGAATCAATGATCTCGTAATGGCGGACTGACGATAAAAACTCGCGAGTTGGCTGAGATAGCAGTCATCTCAACTGACTGCGTTAGCCATGTCCTGCTTAAGATTTTGGGCATGAGAAATCCGTCGGCGCGATGGGTGCCGCGTTTGCATACACCAGAGAACAAGCGCAATTGTGAGACCATTTCATAGACGTGCTTGGCCATGTTTAATCGAAATCCGGAGGATGAGACATGGATTTATTGGTACACACCAGAGACCAAAGAACAATCGAAACAATGGGTTTTACCAGGTGAGCGTTCTCTAAAGAAGGCGAAGAAAGTGCCTTCAGCCGAAAGGTGATGGCCACCGTTTTTTGGGACGCGCGAGCTGTTATCCACGTTGACTATTTGAAGAAGGGGAAAAAAATCAGGAGCATACTACGTCTATGTACTGTGCAGATTCAACGCCGATTTGAAGAAAAAACGACCACATCAGGCTTCCCTGTCGTCTAGATTATGAAATCATTGAATTAAGTTCTTAGTCGACCCTTAACAAATATAGGGATGAATTAGTAGAGGGCAATCTTGACGAAGATTTTGCTTACTTGATAGTTAAAGATAGGCTTAATGTAGATGACCTCGCGAAATATTTTGGATACGAGCTTTTGGTATCCATAAGTCGTTTGCTAAAGATTAATACGGAAGAGATGAACAAATTAATTTTGCAGGCAACGTATATTCGATTATCGATATTCTTTTTGCTGTGTTGATACACATGTCCCGAATATATGTATGTTCACAGTTTCAAGTATAGGGTTTTCCAATAGGGACTTGAAAACTTTGATCAACAAACTGTCACTGTCAATTTATTCAGTAAACTTAACATTTTCATCATGGTAAAGTACATTAACGAGCAACGTCTGCAAATTATAAAAATTTTATACAGATATTCAGAGTCGGTGACTGGAACGTTAACTCCAATTTTCGGTCGTAATTCTCGCCCTAGTAGACAGGCAATAACAAGTTTAGTGCAAAAATTTGAGTCTACATATTCGTTGTGTGATGTTGCCGTGTCAGTGAGACAACGGGTTGGCCGAAGTGTCGAAAATATCGCTGCCGTTCAGACGTCCGTAGCAAACGATCCAAATCAGTCAATTCACGGCGTTCTCAAGAATTGGGCATCGTTCAGACCACATTACGGCGTATTTTGCGTAAGGATCTTGGTTTACACAAGATCAAGCTGACTCAATAATTGAAGCCGATAGACCATTTGAAGCGATTTACGTTCTCCGATTGGGTTCTGGAGAAGATGCGCCAAGATGATGAATTTCATCGCAAAATCATCTTCAGTGACGAAGCTCATTTTTGGCTCAATGGGTTCGTCAATAAGCAAAATATTATGCGTTATTGGTCTTGTGAAAACCCACATGTGCTTCATGAATCACCACTTCATCCACAAAAAATAACTGTTTGGTGCGATTTGCATGCCGGCGGCGTTATTGGGCCATATTTTTTCGTCGACGATAACGATCGTCACGTTACTGTGAATGGTCAGCGTTATCGCGCCATGATCACCGATTATTTTTGGGCTGAATTGGAAGATATGGACTTGGACGACATGTGGTTTCAACAGGATGGTGCCACAAGCCACACAGCATTCACTACAATTGATTTATTGAAGAGTAAGTATGGTAAGCGTGTTATCTCAAGACATAGGCGACGAGTCGGTTGGCCGCCTTGTTCGTGCGATTTAACGCCACTTGACTATTTTCTGTGGGGCTACGTTAAGTCATTGGTTTATGCCAACACGCCGACGACGTTGGAACAGCTCAGAGCCAACATTGAACGTGAAATAGCGGCCGTTTCGGCCGAAATGTGTGACCGAGTCATTGAAAATTGGGTCCAACGAATCGACCTCTGCAAACGTGCCCGCGGTGGCCATATGAACAAAGTCGAGTTCCATTCATAAATGTTTTGATTGTACTTCAAGCCAATAATAAAGTTTTTGAAATATCTCAAATGGTTTGCCTCTTATTTAAAAAAAAGTTGTCAAGTCGTTATTAGAAAACCCTATATATAGCATACTTAGTTTGTTTTTGACAGATAGAAAGGTCAGACGTGTTTTGATGTGCTCGGCAATAGAAACTAAATCAATTGATTTAGTGAATAAAACGAATGCAAGTCTATTTTTGGGTGTCGCACCTAGTCTCGGACTCCTTGAATGAGTTTATAATGAAATGTAAATTGTTATACTGCTAGGCATATAATATGGACTACCGATTATACCTTAGTTGGTATATCATGGAAATTATTCCAAACAGGCAGTTTAGGTTTACGGACTACTAAAATTCAGACAAGTTAATTCTTGGGTTTGAATTGAATTTTAAAAAAAGTTGATTAAACTAATACGTAGCTCCCTTGTGCAGAGTCAAGCCATTGCATTATTTTACTTGCGTAGTGCTGGTCCCCAAGGAACTATCAGGCTGTAACATACATAAGTATTGTGGGTTTTTTTCGGGGGTATTTTCCAAGTGCCATAAAATACCAAAACCAATTTCATACTGAAACCGTAATTGGAATTAGTATTTGGAATATATCGCTCATTCAGTCTGCAAATTTCGTTGTGTTTACAACATTGTAAGCATTTTTAACTGATTTTATGATTTTTGTTCCGGAAAAAAACTAGAATAGAAGTGGAGCGCCACTAGAGAAATCCAAAAGGATATTCTCAGCGAGTGTAGGCGTTGTATACCAAAAGTTTTGAAATGGCAATTTTCACCTAAAGGATGAAGCTCGTTTGGGTATGCCGAAGAGCTAGACGACGAGTTCTTTAAGTTCGAGTTAAGTTCGAAAGAAATATAACACTGCCACATAAGGGAACTTTCTAGAAATTTCAACGTTACCCATATGATTATTTATCGACACCTAAAAATCATCATAAACCTAGAAAAACAGGTATCATACGCAAAATAATCTTCAGCAAAGTATCCAAGCTTGTACTGCGCTTCAGTCAGATTACAATCAAGAGCTGTTATTGAGTCGGATCGTTACTGGAGATGAAAAATGGTTCCTTTACAATAACATTAAACATCACCAGCAATGAGTAAGTCCAAAAGGCAGACCAGCACAACATCTCAGATATGGTCTTCTCCAGCTCAAGGTGTTACTGTCTGTATGGTTGGATGCTGAGGGAATAATCCATTTTGATCGGTAGCCTCCCTACCAAAAGTCTGTACAGATTAAAGTCGACACTGGGGCAGAAACGGCAAGGTCTTGTTAATCGAAGGGGTGGGGTGTTCTATTCCATCAGGATAACACTCGCCCTCATACAGCAGGATCACCTGCACATAGTTACAGGATGTTGGTTGAGAAAAAATGGTGCATCCATTCTCCAGATTTAGGACCTTCAGATTTTTACTTGTTCCGAAGTCCTCAAAACTTTCTTGATGAAAGAAATCTTATATCACAGGATGATGTCCAAGAGGCAAACAAACAAACAAAGAATTTTTTTGATTACGGCTTAATACATATGTTGAATGGGAGGAAGGTACAAATTAATTTACATTATTTTGTTAAAACCTGAAACTTCGTCACCCACGACAAAGCCTTTATTCTCACATTAAAAATAAAAATAAAAAATTGGGAAAAAATGATGGAAAATCAAAATGAACTAAAAGCAGAACTTCAAAACATATTGAGACACAATAACCCCAGATGTAAAAAGAAACTTAGTGCTCTCGAGGCCTATGAGACATTAAAGTATTTAAGACTTTAAAGGGGAATCATACCAAATAGGTATGATGATATTGATAAAATATTTGGTATGGTTTTGCTGAAGAGCCTCCTCAGGGATTAGGCATTCATTCATCGACTGTTTGGCGTATTTTAAATAAAAAATAATAATGCAACTAAATCCATTTCACACAAGAATTGAAGCCAACACATCACAATCAACGCAAAACATTCGTCAATTGGTTGTTAGAACATGATGCTGGCTTTTTACGCAAAATCATTTTTAATAATAAGCTCATTTCACATTTGATGGATTGGTCAATAAACAAAATTGTCGCATCTAGGAAGAAGAAAATAATAAATAATTTCAGAAGAATCATATCCACAAAAATGTACTATTTGGTGTGGTTTAATAGTCCATTTTGTCTTCGAAGATGTAAATAAAAGAACTGTTATTGTCAATGAAGAGCGCTATAGACAAATACTATAATCGAAGATTTTTTGTGGCCTCAAATTGAAGAAATACGAGTAGACATAGACGATCTTTATTTTTTACGAGTCACGCAACACTGGCAAAAATTTAAGCTATTGCAGTTTAATTTCAGCAGTCGAATAATTTTACTCAATGGCGACATAAAGTGGCCACCTTAATCATGCGATTTAACATTATTAAATTACTTCAGTTGGGTTTTTTTTTTAGAAAAATAAAGTCCATTTGGATGAGCCAATAACAATTGCTCAGCTGAAAACAACATTTGAACCGAAATTGATAAACTTAATGCGGTAATGAGTGCGGGATGTCGATGTTCGTATAAAATAAAAATTTTTATTATCGGTTAAAAGAACAATTCATGGTATTTACTTTTTGAAAATTATATCAAGTTAATGTTGGTCACGACTACGTCTGAGGTGGTCCATTCGGAAGGTCCAATTTTGCGCAACTCGTTCGAGCAAAGCGACTGATATCTTGCGGATAACACGAGTAATGTTGACTTCCAAAGTGTCAATCGTAGCTGGCTTATTCCTGAAGACCTAAAACTTTACATATCCCCAGAGAAAGTAGTCAATCTAGGCGGCCAATTTACCGTAGCAAAACATGAAATTAAGTGCTCACCAAAATGATTTCTCAACAAGTTCATTGTTTCACGCGCTATATGGCTCGCAGCGCCATATTTTATTTTAATGGATAAAATAGTAGCTCTTGGTACTCTCCGAGTTGATCATCAGCCCAAATACGGCAATTTTGTTTATTAACGTATCCATTGAGCCAGAAATAGGCTTCATCACTGAACAAAATTTCATGATAGAACACCGGATTTTCATTGAGTTCGTCCAGAGACCATTCACTGAAAATATGACGCAAATTCAAGTCGCTTAGTTTCAATTCTTGTACAGGTTGAATTTTGTACGCTTTTAAACCGAGATCCTCACGTAAAATACGTCAAGTTGTCGAATACGCCAAGCCAAGCTGCTGAGAACGACGACGAATCGATTCGTCATGGTCTTCGCGTACACTCTCAGCTACAGCTGCTATAGAGTCTCTTCACAACGTGCTGGATGTGGTCTAACCGGTCGAATATCATCCACTTATGTAAATTGGGACTCAAATTTGCAAATGGTATTGGCAAAAGTGGTTTCAGTAGGTCGATTATGCGCACCGCAAGTTTCTCACAGAACGCTGATTTTCGTAATACAGCTGAACAAATTGAAAACACTGTTGTGGTGTGAGTCTTTTCATGATTACTTGCCAAACGATATTGAACAAAAATGACAAAGCAGTTTGGGTAGGAGTCACGCGTGATCTATCAAAAAAAACCTATTGAAAATCAAACCTCACGATGAATCACCCCTTATTTACATGTTTTATTAAAAACAAAAAAGACTTGGAAGACCCTTTATTTTGATAAACTAAAGTAATTTACTGTTAAATTGGAAACACTCAGTTCATTGAAACGAGAACAAATTAAAGAATCGCCTGCAACTTATTTCACTTCGCTGATATACCTCATTCCCAAAGACAATGTCCAATGAATTTTGTTTAGTTTATTATATAGGTTCAACATGGTTTTTGTTTTTTTCTTTTTTAGTTCTTCAAATGGTCTATTTTTAACAAAAAAGTTTTGTTGGCTGTATACTAATTTATCTTACGAACTCTAATAAAAACAGATTATCAAGGTCACCTAAAGAGCTTTCCCCCTTCTGTTTATTTTAATTTCAAAACAGTGCCGCTCAACTAACAACTTATCGTTCTAATTTGGTGCGTAGTTCTTGCGCAAGTTCATAAATGAGTTTTTCTTTTTTTTTATTTTTTCTTGCATGTTTTTTTGGTTGGCGCCAAAAATAGTATTCCTAAACAGTAAGACGTGATTTCGCAAGTATAGTCCTCCACATACTCTGTACCAAAAATTAAAAAAGAAAAGTAAACAAAGTGAAAACAGATAGAAAATTTACTCTCGATCGTGGAGGAAACATAGGCCCTGAGATAGTAAGTGAATACGGTGCTATTGGGAAGCAGTTTTTTTTTTTTTTTTTTTTTTTGAAAATTTTTTTAAGTTAGAAAGAAAGTGTGATCGTTTTTTTCTTAAATAAACGTCAGAAATTTGGAACATAATAATTGAAGTTGTTAGGAAGTTTAATGGGTTTTCTGCAGTAAGATGAAATATTTTTAGATTCCATCTGTAAATATATGTTTATATGTATGTACATGCATACTGGCTATGTGGATATTTGCTCTCATTGTTATGGTACACTAAACTTACCAAACACACCCTATGGAGTAGTGTCTAAAAACAACTAGAACTTCTTAAGAGATGAAAGTAAACTGCGTGATTTAAATGAACACCTGAATAGGTTTCATAACGAAATATTAAAGATCAGAGTTCTTATACAAGAAACCAAATAGCTAATAGCACTGAGGTGGTATACGAGTACGTACTAGTAGTTCAAGGGTTCTTGTTGCCAGGCTAATCTACTATTAACAGTTCGAAGTCGTACATTGCGCCTGCAGCTTACATGTACTTGTTCACTTGCGCAAAATACTCATAAATCTATTTGTATATCTATCTCGATGTAGATTTCACAATTTTGTCACGGAATTTCCAGTTTTTCTTACTGCGTGCTTTGTATTACGTGATTTAAAGAATGTCACCCACCACCACCAAGTCTCTCTCTATTAAAGTAGTCTATGCTGTCGGTGGCCAACAAATAAGTATCAACCTCCAGCTGGTATTTATAGATTTCTTTTATTTTCTTGTGCCAGTTTTTAGGTTTGCACTTAAATTCTTTGACTAAGTTCACGCTAGCTGGCTTTTTTATTGCACATGTATGTAAGTATTTTTGAATTGAACTCTACCATTGTTGTGTTGTCATCAGCGTTGTTGTCGTAGTCATCGTAGTTCGTCGGTCTTTTGTGTCGTCTATCTTAGTACGAGTATACGAGTATATATGGTGGAGAAGCATAAATGCTAGGAGAGAGCAACAACCTGAATTTAGTTCAAGATCGTTTTGCTTATTTGTTTTTATATAACATGAACGAACGAGTATATAATGTAAGCACACACTGAAACACTACAGCATTAGAATGTTGTATGTTTTTGAATTGATAGTGGTGCAATTGAATGGCTCAGACGGGTAGTGGATTGTTGACTTTGGACTTTTTTCCTATGAATTATGGGCGCTAAAGCTATTGATTTATTTTTTTTTATTTTATTTTGTTTTGATAAGTTAATAAAGTTCAAGGAGGTGCGATGTGTGTTTCTGGAAGGTTTTTATTTTGTCACACGACTAATATTTGTTATATTAATGTAGTATCATAGATATGTTTGTGGTTAAATATGCATGCTGGGTGTTCAATTTTCATTTTTAATTTCTTAGTTATTTATCGACTTTTTGATGGAGAGAATTTATTGTTGAAACCACTGAATGTAAATGGAAAGAGGTGATACAGTAAGTAAGATACAAGTTTCTGTACGAAAATTGTTTGCCTTGCTTATACAATTTGTTGGTAAAAGACAGTTAATCTTCATCTCAACCATTTTCAGCAAAGAGTTGACCTTTGTAATCTATTTTAACAAAGATAGAGCCTTCAACAGCTTTGAAATTAAATCGATTATTAGCGTCTTTCAATAATGAACCTATGTGTCACATCATAGGCCATCTATTGAGAAAGAAATGCCCTAAACCTACTTATTGTGGAAGATCTGTTAAATCATGGGCAGGTTGAGCAGGTTCTTGATCCTAACATGATTATTTATTTAATCATGTTTAACATCTTTGCAAATGTTGGGTATATAACTTAATTCGTGCGGTTTGCTAAGAGATGGCGTAACTTGTATTATTCCATTGGAACATGCATTGGAAAGCTACTGTCATTGTACGTCATTTCAGTATATGTCATTCATTTGAAGCGTAAACAACAATATTTTTTTTTTTTTTCACTCAAATATGTCGAACTTTGTGCCTGAAAAAGTGTTTTTGCGGGGAGTTCTTCTTCATTACTTTAATATGAAGAAAACTGCTGCCGAAAGTCATCGTATTTTGGTGGAAGTTTATGGTGAACATGCGCTAGCTGAGCGAACGTACCCAAAAGTGGTTTGCACGATTTAAAGACGATGAACGTCCTGGGCAGCCAAAAAAGTTTGAAGATGAAGAACTGAAAGCATTACTCTATGAAGATTGTTGCCAAACACAACACAATATTCAAAAGCAAGAAAATTAGGTTCCACATGAACTCAAGCCGAGAGACGTCGAAAGGCGGTTTTGCATGTCCGAAATGCTGCTGGAACGCCACAAAAGGAAGTAATTTTTGCATCGGATTGTTACTGGTGATGAGAAATGGATCCATTACGACAACTCCAAGCGCAAAAAATCATATGTGAAACCCGGCCAACCAGCCAAATCAACGGCAAAGCCGAATATCCATGGCGTGAAGGTAATGCTCTGTATTTGGTGGGATCAGATGGGTGTGCTATATTATGAGCTGCTAAAACCGGGTAAAACCATCAATGGACAACGCTACCGAACACAATTAATCCGTTTGAAGAGAGCAGTAGCCGAAAAACGCCTGGAATATGCGATCAGACACGAGGCAATAATTTTCCATCATGACAACGCTCGGCCCCACGTTGCTATTCCGGTTCAGAACTATTTGGAAAACAGTGGATGGGAAGTCTTACCCCACCCGCCTTATAGCCCAGACCTTGCCCCTTCTGACTACCATTTGTTTTGGTCGATGCAGAACGCCCTCACTGAAATACGGTTCACATCAGAGCAGAATATCAAAAATTAGCTTGATTCATTCTTGGCTGCCAAGCCGGCGCAGTTTTTTTGGGATGGGATCCACAAATTGCCAGAAAGATGAGAAAAAGTCATAGCTTTAGATGGGCAATACTTTGAATAATACTATTGTACATGTTTTTCTTAAATAAACGTTAAAATTTTGAAAAAAAACCGCACGAATTAAAATATATACCCAATATCTTAAAAGCTCATGTTAGTGAATGTCTTACTGAAACCCAAAGACAATGTAAAGTTAAAAAAATTAAGCCATGGATGTCTAAAACTTTATTAAAAAAGATTGCAAAGAAGAATAAATTATATATTAAATGCAAAAAGAAACTGAATAATATCAGTCTTAGACTTTTCTATAATAGAGTGTGCAAGGAAGTTGCAGAGGAAGTTATTGTGAACAAAGACAATTATTACACCAATAAAATACATCTAGCTAGAGGCAATTTAAGGAAAGAATTGACAATTATTAACGAACTTATAAATAAAAAACTACCTGCTTTAAAAGTTTGGGTTTAGAGCTGGGAAGTCAACAGAGGATGCTTTAACTACGAAAGCCTGAACAATAAAAAATATACGGCTGCTATTTTTATTGACATTACTAAGGCGTTTGATACTGTCGACCATATGATATTAACACAAAAGTTAGAAAAAGCGGGCATAAGAGGTTTTATGCTTAAATGGTTTCTTTCCTATTTAAACAACCGCAAACAAGTTGTAAAGATTAATGATAGTTTTAGCCTATCGTTATATATTAAAATTGGTGTTCCACAAGGCTCAGTACTTGGTCCAATCCTTTTCTTGATCTATATCAATCCAATTTTTAACCTCGGTATCAAAGGTAAACAAATAGGATTTGCTGAAGGTATAGCTTGTTCTTATTCTAATAGCTCTGCATTAGATTTAATTGCTAACATTAGCTATGACTTAGAGCAGCTGAGACATTGGTTTTGTTTACATAAATTGGTAATCAGTGATAAAACTAAAATAATGTTCTTCAAGCTGTCTTCTAACATTATCGATTACCCACCAATGATTTTTCATAGTGCAAGTTGTAAGCATTTATTATTTAGCCCTGTTACATGTAAAGCGACATCATCTTCTACCTTATTTAATGGGGATTTAACTTGTTCATCTCAGTGTTTTTATATAGAAAGAACTACAGTTTTTAAATATCTGGGTCTGGAAATTGATAGCAAACTGAATTGGAAAAAATCGCCGAGAAAGTAGTTATTTGCTTTTTGTAAACTCTAAAATGCTACCACTCAAGCATCTTTACTTTTACAAAGTGTTAAGGATTTTTTTCGTTAGGAATGGTTATTCCATTGACAGAAGTCCAACCCATTAGTCACTCCGTAGTAGCAATAACCATTTTGCTTTCATTCCATCTTTCAACATACATCACTTTTTAAACTTTTACTCCTCTATAGCTCCAAGATTATATAATGTATTGCCGCTTGAAATTAGGCAAAGCAAAAATCTTGTCGTTCGAAATAGGAAAGTTAAGGAATGGCTATTTCACTTCGACCTACAAGAAATAAACCATTTAATTGGTCGCATGGTCTAAATTTGTTGAATGATTAAATGAAATTTTTTAATAATCGAGGCGCTTTAGGCCTCGCTGAACTTTCTCACCACTTTTAAGTTATTTCGAGAATGTCAGGCATATCTGTCGGAGGCACACCGGAGTCTTCTTCCGACTTGTTCTTGATCATAATTGTATCAGGAAAAATGATCCCGTGACCGGAATCTGTGCAAGAAGTGCCTGCATTCTCGATTACGGTTTTCTTTGACACTTGGGTCTCCTGTGAGTACAACTGCAGGTGGGATGATTCTTTAGGATGTTGACAGACCAAACGAATGCCTTCGGTGTCTGTGAAAAGTCAGCTACCATTCTGTTGCCTCCAAATAGCAGACAGCTTATTGATATATTACACACACGTGACACTTAAATGAGCTGGTACGCGGTACAACGACATAATGCGGTGCTAACTCTCTGGTTAGCACTAGGCACTAGGTGCTTATGTGTTGGGTGTTGGTACTGTAGGCATTATCACCAAAGAGTTTACCCATTTTTCTACTGAGATTTCAGTAAAAGGAACGTACAAGAATCACGACAGAAAAACATACCATATTCCCTCGTTGTGTGTTTTTAAGTTCACATAGTTAGAACTATGTAAGTACTCTAAGATGTTTCATTTAAACAATTAAAATTAAAAAAAAAGTCGAATTGCAGAAACGTGCTTCAAGTCACAGAGCGCAATTTAAAGCGACAAATCAACTTTTGTTTTGTTAGTGAAAAAAGAAAAAAATCGTAAATACAGTCTGTATATAATATACATACACATTTTTGTACACTTGTGGGCACGTATTTATGTTTGTAACAAGTTTGTACCAGCTCTAATCAAATAATCGATATTCCTGTTATCGCTGCCAACACCCCTTCGAGATAATGAAATTCACTTACTCTAATTATATGGTCTGCTTTGTGTTGGCTTATTTATTTGTTACATTTTTTTTTGCATCACATTAAGTTTTTATTTATAATCGACAAAAAGGAGCAACAGAAAAAAAAAGTTCAAAAGCAAACTGAACAAATGCAGCTGAGTTCATAATAAAAAGTGAAAGTTTTAGAATAGATTATTGCAGTGGAATTGATCTTACAAATAATAAGCTATGAAAGCGTATATACAAAGCAATCTTTCCAACTTCCTCGGTTTTGTTGGATATGAAGTTTCTTTAGTATGGGTTCTTCCAGAAACCTAATACACCTGAGTTTCAAAGTACTACACCACCCACCCGCGCCCTGGAGAAAACCAGTAAAGGGTATTCATATCCCCTTGGTACACACGCGGGATTATAAAAAAAAAAAAACATTGTTTTTCAACCAATCTTGGTTGACGTGCGCTTTGTGAGACGGTTCCGAGTCTTATTGAAATGTCCAAGGTCTCCGACTGAAATGATTGTTTTTTGCCCAAGGCTTCAATACTGCCACAAAGACAGTTTTACGGTATACGATCGCATTAATTTTGACGCCATGGTCCAAAAATACGAGCGGAGAGCGACTATCGTCGGTTATGGCGGCCCAAACCATCACCATCGGTGCTGCCTGCTTTCTGGTGGCCGTCCGAAGGTGTACATTTTCGAAGGACCTCTCTGGCAAGTAAACTCGGTCATTTTGTTTGTTTACATATTGCTCGATAACAAATGGCGACTCATCGAAAAAAAAAAAAAAAGCAAATTCGGCAACTCACCACTTTCGTGCTAGCGTAGCAACTACTTCGCTCTTTCGACTCTAACTTTTTTCTGTTGCGGTCTAAATCGTGTGCGTTTTGGAACTTCAATGGCTTGAGCCCAAGCTCATTTTTCAGTATGTGTTGCATGCGTTCCAACGATATGTTTAGCTCACGAGCCATTTTCTTCCACTTCGACGCGGATTTCGCTCAATTTGAGCTTTCACTTTCCGAACCATTTCTGCCAATGTTGCTGTTTTTTTATGAGCACGGTAACGAGCTATGTTTCGAGACACAAATGATTTATTGACGTTGAGTTGCTGGAGGGCTCTAACGATAGCTACTTGTGGTTTTCCAGCCAAATATAAAGCAATCACACGCCTATTAATTGCGTAGTCTAATAATAAATTGGGATAGAATAATAGTGGTCTTATCGTAATGGTTTTCAGATTGACGCCACCGAAGTTTGCTAGGAATTGACCAGGTACAAGCAGTCGGTTATAGGTCATGTTATTGGGCATGACCACCATTATAGAGTCCTCGCCGGGACTTAAAAAAAAAAGCCCATTAGTGGGAACGTCGTAGTGGCAGTGGTTTAAACCTAAAGTCGCAGGAATCTTCTTCATGTTTGCTTGTACCGATGTAAAGTTTCAATAAGCACTGGCACTGCACAGATCGGTAATAGGTTTAAGATCGGTCTCGATTTGAACCAAGGGTAGAACCTGTGTCCTCAACAATACGGAATTGCTATTACATTAATATAAGCAAGCTGGCGTTCACATATAAACACAAGTGAATTACAATTGGGTTCCTTGTTTTAGGTTCAAAGATGCAGATGCCTTTTTAAGTTTTTTTCACACAGATAATGCCTGGGTTTATGTGTAGGTGGGGGGAGATTTTATTTTGGTAAGTTTGAGGTTAATCACTGAAGTGCAACCAGGCACAGGAAATGAGTGTTCATAAGAAGATCCAATGATTCTTCTTCGGAATTGACTCAGGTACCACCCGGTTGTTTAAGCCTACTCGAAATTCTTCTTCGTAAAAACAATGTAAGGACCTAGATAGTTTAGTCCAGTAAAAATTAGTCCTGCCCTTACAGCACAATTCCTGGAGATCCTTGACTTTTCTTTTCTTACCTAAAGACAAGTTTTTAGGTAAGACCCAGATGTTCTACTGTATTTACGCATAGTAATTTGGCTTCTCAATTTGTGAATAATTTGTAACGTTCGGTAAAAAATTAAGATTGTTGCCCTTATCCGTTTGTCAGCACATTACTGGACACTCGCGTGTTACCTACTATTCATAAAGCATGTCATACTAGTTTCAATTTTAAGTTATCACATAAACCCAATCACGTAAAATGATAATTTATTAGCAACAGCACCTTGTAACAGGTTATTGCACAAGCAGGATTCAAATGAAAAAACCCGGCCCCATAGTATTTACCATTCATGATTTTCTTTTTCTCTCAAGAGAAGATAAAATAGAGTTAATTTCTTAAACTGTGTACAACCTCATCGCCTACGTGTTATTGTCCTTTTCAATCAGAAAATTGCAAAACAAATTGCCACAGACACTACCACAGACCAGAGACGACGAACAGGTTTATCAAGTCGCAAAAGGTTTGTTTGGGGCTTTAGTCATGCAATACCCTACTCGATAGTGTGTTATATGTAATCAAAATCAAAAAGCCATCGCGTCGAAGTTGCAACTCTGCGTCTCTTGTACTCCATCTCCTACTACTATTCATACCCATTCATCATAAGCGTTGCAACAAATGATAATTTTTTTTATTTTTAAATACAATAACAACATTAAAGCCAGCGAAAGGTGAACGAACTGATACATTGAGTGAGAAAAGCCGTTTGAGCTTTTTATAATTTTGCATCATACCGCTACCATAGAGTATATATTTTGATTGTCTGCTATGCGCTACGTCTATAGCAAGCATTACATACACTTCACTTGAAGCGTAAATTTAGTTTGTTGTTGAAATTAGCAGAGCTGCGACATTTCAAAATTGCGTAGGAAGGCATGACACGAGTATGTGTCTGAACGATGTTCATTCGCTGTGTCAGCTAGGCAGCAAGTCAATCAGTCGGTCATGTTGCCTCAGATTAGGGGGATTAGAGCCAACGAATTGAGAAATATTTATTTATACTTGACGTGTTTACGATAGGTCTCCGGGTGTTTTTGTTGTTTTCGGTGTACGATGAGGGTACAAGTATATAGGAAGCTACGCGACTTGTCGGTAGAATTTATGTTTTGTTCTTTGATTTGGCTAGTACTTAAAAGTTTATGATTACAAAACTAAGTAATACCACAATCAATTATATGGTGGAAGTCGAAGTAGAAGAAGAAGCAGCTCTTTACTAATTTTCCGTAAACGTAACAATTTAAAGTAAAAAAAATTACCCACACGTTTGAAAGCACATGTTTATGTATGATACTTGCATAGAATTTGCTAATTAGCTACAAGTCGAGATTTGAAACAGTCAGCAAACGTTTGTGAATACAAAGCCGAGAAAAATTTTCTAGATATTTATGTATGTGGCCAATCTGGTTGCGTGTCCGACTCTGATTCAAAAGTTAGTTTACTTTTAGGTTTAGAGTCGAAAACTTTCCGAGTTGGGGCGTTTTGTCTAAGACGTCGTTGTTCCGTGGCCCTCTTTGTTGACACCATATACTTTGTTTTTGGTTCATTGACCATTAAGCCATTCTTTGATGGCTCTGCTTCAATAGTCGCAATCACTGCATTGACAGTGATTGACAGGATGATGACTCAGGAGTCATTCAACAAGAACGATGTTGAAAAAATCACATCATTACCGACTTTAACGGAGCAGAGTGCATTCTCCATCGTTATCCTGCATTAATATGAATGAGCTTAACAGGGATGCCAAAACTGGACAAAGAACTGTAAATTTCATCTCTATACGTAGATGCTGTCATAACGGGTGATTCATCGTGAGGTTTGATTTTCAATAGGCTATCAAACAGTATCGTTTGGCAAGTTATCATGGAAAGACTCACACCATAACAGTGTCTCCGAATTGTTCAGCTGTATTACGAAAATCAGCGTTCTGTGATAGATGTTTTTCGTGCGATTTAAGGAGATTATGCGCACCAATCGACCTACTGAAACCACTATTGCCAATACCATTCGCAAATTTGAGTGCCTGTTTACATTATTGGATGATACTCGACCGGTTAGACCACATCCAGCACGTAGTGAAGAGACTATAGCAGCTGTAACACATGGTCTGAAAAGTCACAAAATCACGAAAAACACAAAATTTTTGGAGAGTTCAACTTTATTCGCCTTCGAGGGCGATACACTGATTGAAACGATTTTTCAATCTTTCGATACCAGTTTTGTAATACGATTTCGGTTTAGCCTCAAAATAGGCCTCTGTTTCGGCGATTACTTCTTCATCGGCCTTAAATCTCTTTCCAGCGAGCATTCTTTTGGGGTCTTCGAACAGGAAATAGTCGCTGGAGGCCAAATCTAGAGAATACGGTGGGTGGGGAAGCAATTCGTAGCCAAATTCATTCAATTTTGCTATCGTTTTCATCGACTTGTGACACGGTGTATTGTCTTGATGAAACAGCACTTTCTTTTTCTTGAAATGCGGCCGTTTTTCTTCGCTTCAAACGCTCCAACAACGTCGCTGTTGATAGTCTGCCCCTTTTGGAGATAGTCGATAAAAATTATTCCATGTGTATCCCAAAATACGGATGCCATAACCTTGCCAGGCGACTGTTGGGTTTGGACGAGGTTCGTCGCATGCTCGTCACTCAGCTGACTGCCGATTTGATTCTGGTGTGAAGTGATGGAGCCAAGTTTCATCCATTGTCACATACCGACGCAAAAATTCGGCTTTATTGCGGTTGAACAGCTTTAAACACTCCTCTAAATTGGTCGACTGTGAGCAAACGCGGCACCCAATTTGAACAGAGCTTTCGCATTTCCAAATATTCGTGTATGATATATCCAACACGCTCTTTTGATATCTTCAGAGCCTCAGCTATCTCGATCAACTTCACTTTACGGTCATTCGTAATCATTTTTTGGACTTTTTTGATGTTTTCATCTGAAACAGCTTCTTTTGGACGTCCACTGCGTGCATCATCTTCGGTGCTTGTATGACCACTTTAAAATTTTTCAATCCACTTGCGAATGGTTCGTTCGGCTGATGCAGAGTCCGGGTGACACTTATCAAGCCATTTCTTTGCATCGGCTGCATTTTCTCCCATCAAAATGCAATGATAAATCAACACACGAAATTGCTTTGAATCCATTTTTTTCACAATAACAAAAGTTGCTTCACTCACAATGCTATATCTCGAGAACTAATCGTCCGACAGCTGTCAAATTTATACATGTATCTTTTGAAGGTTGGTACTAACTAAAAATGGCATGGATTTAATTCAAGTGGTGCCCTGTCTTAGAAACGGACTTTTCAGCCCATGGTTACATAGTGTACGCGAAGATCGTGACGAATCGATTCGTCGTCGTTCTCAGCAGCTTGGCTTGGCGTATTCGATAACTTGGCGTATTTTACGTGAGGATCTCGGCCTAAAAGCGTACAAAATTCAATTTGTGCAAGAATTGAGACCAGGCGATTTGAATTTGCATCATATTTTCAGTTAATGGGCTCTGGAAAAACTAAATGAAAATCCGGTGTTTTATTGTGAAATTTTGTTCAGTGATGAAGCCCATTTCTGGCTCAATGGAAACGTTAATAAACAAAATTGCTATATTTGGGCTGATGAGCAACCCCAAGAGTACCAAGAGCTACCATAACATCCATTAAAAACAACGTTATCGTGTGATTTCTTCAAAAATGATGCAAATTTGAATGTTATCGTCAATGGTAACCGTTATCGCGCTACGAGCGCGTGAAACAATGGGCTTGTTGAGAAATCATTTTGGTGAGCACTTAATTTCACGTTTTGCTACGGTAAAATGGGCCGCCTAGATCGTGCGGTATCACACCTATGGATTATTTTCTCTGGGCATAAGTAAAGTCTCAGGTCTTCACTAATAAGCCAGCTACGATTGACGTTTTGGAAGCCAATATTATGGTTGTGTTATGTTTCAGTGGTTCATTCTGCTTGATGATTTCATCACCGTTTAACAGTGGGTGGCCGGGGCTCAAGTGGTAGTGGACTGGCTTCCAACTTGGAAGGTTCGGTTTTCGAATCCCAGCCTCGCCTAAAAGACATTTTGGATGAGACATCCACGGGTTGAAATAACTATTGACCCCAAACATCTTTTTCTCTCTATCACAAGTTCTTTTATAAAAAAAAGTGCAGAAATATTTTTTGCAAATATCTGCTCTGACTACTGATTTTGATACAACCTTAGAAATTCATTCGTTTGATAACTTGTCCTCTGTAATGGTGTTTCTCTTTTTCAAGAGCCTATGTTCTCTCCTTCTTGCTCATGGAACTCTTGAACCCGCTCGTTCTTTTTTGCAGGGCTGTTGTGTATCTTCACTGTTTTTCTGGATTTTCGTGCCTGTTTTTATCATCGGCAGAGAGGTTTCTGTGTTGGAGCGGGTTGAGACCCAGTACATCAGAGGCAGCATTTCTGATTGTTCTTTGACAGTAATGCCGCTGGTCTTCTAACATATGTTAAAGGGGTAGGATATTTATCTTGGCTGTAATCTGATAATTATCCGAATCGATGTCAGCTGCTTGAAATGTTTGAACATCCAAAACACACTGCGCCGATCGCAACGTGGTCATTTTGTGTTGATGGCTTGTTGATGAGGAGCCAGCCAGCCAGCCAGCCCTTTTATGTATGTATATCAAAGTGGGTTGGTTATACATTGTGTCCCGCTGCAACGTGAATAAGCCAGGATCCATTTCCGAAAAGGATGTCGAAAGGGCTGTACATTCGGACTGTATTACTTAAGATGCTCCCTAGTTAAGGCGATTTTCACGTCATATTAAATAAGGCATTGCTCGTAGGTCTTGCCGAGGAGTTCGTAGAAGTAGTATTTGGTTGCGTTGTCCTTCTCTTTTTCGGAGTGTAAGCGTGTATGAGGCTTATATATATACATATGTTGACGAATCTAGCCTGGCCTGAAGCTCAAGACTTTTTTCCTAAGTTTTTCTCTGAAAGCGGATAGAGATTTCACTATATTTTCACACAAGGTAGAACTTATTTACTCCTTAATATTTGTTTAACAGAAATAAAATGTACTTGAAACTGTCGGAAACTAACTGTTTTTGTAGTTTTTTCATCACTGTATACGAATTTTTTTTAGAGTAACACCACCTGCTATGGATAGGGCATGATGAACTATAACGAACTATGAATACCCTTATGAGTACTTGTTGCAACGTATACTCGTAAATACGCACTTTTGCCGGTATTTATAGCTGAGAATTTTATTTGCAAATCAAATTTACGACTCCAGAAAGATTAGTTAAAATGCTCTTCAATTTTTTGGCAACGGTTTGCAATCTTGCAATTATTACTGATACTTATAATAAAATTTATTATTTATATCTTTTTTATTTTATTTAATTATTTTTTTTTTTCTCTTTTATTACAGAGGACGCAAACGTTTTGTCTCCGAAGGAGATGGTGGCCATATCAAACCACAAACTATTCCAATTCGTGACTAAAACTATATGAGAATGGAAGATTGATCTCGTTTTCTTTAATTTTTGTTTGTTTTATTGAAAAGAGAATATATCAAAAGAAGTATAATGAAAACAAAAAAATAAAAAATAAAATAAAATAAAAAAAAAAAGAACTATATCCCCTTTTCCAACACTAACTACCAGCTACAACTACTATCAACATAATATTCCTACAAACACCGAAAGAGGACAACAACCTTAATCCAACTATATGCAACGTATGAAGGAAATATAATAAGAAGAAAGAAAAAAAGAAAAGCATTGATCGAAAGGAAACCAATTTTTTGACTTTTTTGACAAACAGCATTAAGGACAGAATACCATATAAATTAATCAACTTTTACTATTAAACAAAAACAAAAAAAAAAAATTTAAAAGCAAAAAAATTGTAAAATTTTACATAAGAAAACGAATAACAAAAAAATTATGTTTTGAAAGATAAGAGTGTACAACGTAAGGATCACGAAAAAGGATAAAACGAAAACAACTTACTGTTACAATTCAAAGTAATGTTACCTTACCGTCAAACATTTGTTGCTCCTGTCATTTTTTTTTTTTTTTTTGTAACTTTAGTTCTTAGTATTAGTTTTTTTCACTTAATTTTTCAATTTTTTATCATTTACTTTTTTTTTGTATGAGAATAACCATGAATTTGTAAGTTTTTAACGCTTCTTTAATTAGTTATGTAATTTTTTTTAAACAATTTTCACGATTTGTATGGATTTTTCTTTTCATTTCAACAATTTTGTACAATTTTACTATTCAGTTTTTTTTTTTACACATTTTGATTGATTGCTTTATAACACATAAAAACAAAAAAATAATAATAATAAAATTTTCTTCATTACAATATTGTATTGTCACGAAAGCAATGATTTTTTTATATATATATATAAAAATTCTTTTATATAATTATGTATAAGAGAGAAAGAAAAAGTGGAGGTTAACTACAAATTTCAAGGACATCAATAGATTGGAAAGAATAATACGAAATAAATTACAATTTTTTTTTTTTCTAAAATTAAAACAAACAAAAATTACTAATGTAAAAGTATATATAAAAGAAAAAGAAAAAGAAAATTATAATTAATATAAACAAGAGAAGGAAACAATAAACTGCTATTAATATAACATTTACTTACTTTATATACAAAACAAACAAAAAATTATAACTATAACTATAATTATTACATGTTAAGAATTAAAGAAAAAATAAAATAAAATAATAAAAAAAAAAAAATTCATGAAAATTTCAAATAGTATAATTTAAAGGTGTTTTCTTTGAAACTTAAATTTGATGTTGAAGATGCACAACGTTCTGGAAGTCCAGTTGAAGATGATGAAGACACAATAAAGACATTATTTGATGCAAACATGTTATTACGGAAAGTAATTTGTGGCCTTGCGTTTATTATGTCTTCGATTTGCTTCTCAAACGTTAAGAAAATGATCCATTTCTGAAGCGCATCCTCACTGGGGACGAGAAGTGGGTTGCCTACAACAATGTTAAACGCAAGAAAAGATGAACTGACTAAGAGCACTTTGAAAGCTGATACTCATCTAAAAAGAGCGATACTACCTGTTCGGTGGAATTTCATGTTAAGTATTTTAATATATGGTGATTCATCTTGAGGTTTGATTTTCAATAGGCTCTTTTTGACAGATCTCGCGTGACTCCTATTAAACTGCTTTGTCGTTTGGCAAGTCATCATGGAAAGCCTCACACCATAACAGTGTCTCCAAATTGTTCAGCTGTATAAAGAAAATCAGCGTTCTGTGATAAATGTTTTTCGTGCGATTTGAGGAACTTACGGTGCGCATAATCGACCTACTGTAACCTCTATTCGAAAATTTGTGTCCCAGTTTACGTTAGTGGATGATACTCGACCGGTTATACCACATCCAGCACGTAGTGAAGAGACTATAGCAGCTGTACGTAGTTGAGAGTATAAGCGAAGACCGTGACGAATCGATTCGTCGTCGTTCTCAGCAGCCTGGCTTGGCGTATTCGACAATTTGGCCCATTTTACGTGAGGATCTCGGCCTAAAAGCGTACAAAATTCAACTCGTGCAAGAATTGAGGCCAGGCGACTTGAATTTGAGTCATATTTTCAGTGAATGGCCTCTGGAATAGCTGAATGAAAATCCGGTGTTTTATTGTGAAATTTTGTTCAGTGATGAAGCCCATTTCTGGCTCAATTGATACGTTAATAAACAAAATTGCCGTATTTGGGCTGATGATCAACTCGGAGACTACCAAGAGCGCTACCATTTTATCCATTAAAATAAAATATGGCGCTGCGAGCCATATAGCGCGTGAAACAATGAACTTGTTGAGAAATCATTTTGGTGAGCACTTAATTTCATGTTTTGCTACAGTAAATTGACCGTCTAGATCGGACTACTTTCTCTGGGGATATGTAAAGTCTCAGATCATCAGGAATAAGCCAGCTACGATTGACGCTTTGGAAGCCAACATTACTCTTGTTATACGCGAGATACCAGTCGCTATGCTCAAACGAGTCGAGCAAAATTGGACCTTCCGAATGGACCACCTCAGACGTAGTCGTGGACAACATTTACATGATATCATTTTCAAAAAGTATATGCCATGAATTGTTTAAATTCACTTTCAAATTTATGTGTTTTATTTTACTACAAATCAAACCTCAAGATGAATCATCCTACAGTATTAGCGAAGAAGAAAATGAAAAAAAAAAATGTTAAGTTTAAGCAAAAAAACACTGCGAACTAAGTCAAATTTCTTTGATTTGCCAGACACGAAGTAAGTTTTAATGTTAAACAGTCAAAACAAATATAATTTTTATATATTTAAGGGATTATACGTAGTTGCAAGGATGAAAAAATACGATTTTTTCAGAAAAGGTATTTTATTTTACAAAAACAAAAAGTAAAGAAAGCTATATTTAAAAAATCGATCCGGTGTACTCCTGCAGACACAGGTCCTCCAAAAACAGATGTTCGGCGGTGATCACGATATCTCCGGTTTAGTTCATCTGAAATCAAAAAATCCGAAATATTCTTTTAGGATAGATGAAACTAGGAATTGATCAAAAATCTAAATTTTGACAAAATGGCGGCTTCGTAAGTAAATTTTCGAACATGAAAATGAAGTCATCTATTCTAGGGCCATAAGAGGGACCTTCCGTGACATCAGCAGCTTCTTATAAGAATGTAATGCGTCTGAAGCTCGCGCTTGCTGCCAACAACACCATGAATCTTTTCCGACCGCGCACTTTTCGTGTTGAGGATTTTCATTCGTTGAACAATAATGATAATAGGTTGCCCGTATTGCAATATAAATATTTTTAACAGAATCACAGCGTCTCCTGATTGCTAAGCCATAATAAACTGTCTTTCTTTTTTACTACACTTGCGTGACACTTTAATTTAGATTTAAAGTCAATTTAATTGAATTAAAAACGCAAAATAGAACAGAAAGTTAAAAATGAACACACGACTTTACAACGTAGCAGAACTCTTTGAAATGATATTCACTTGTTTCGTACAAGAAACAACTGGAGTTAGTCATCAAGACTATTCATAAGGTCACTACTTTTTTAATAGACCGAGACGTTCTTACAAACATGCGTATATCTCGAAAAGTACTTACCGGATTGATTTTGATTTTCAGGGAATATAATCAGATATATGTACACTACGAAAAAAAAAAATTGATTTTTTGAAAATTCTAACTGCGTATAACCCTTTTCAATAGGTTCGTGCAATATTTTCGGCTTACAAAGAGCCATTTCTTGTTTTTCAGGGAGGCAAACTGAGTTCGAACCGAATTTCTTCTAGACCTCCTTCAATAAAGTTGGCTACTTAACATGGAATTTGGCAAAATTCACCGTCTGTATATTTTTTTAAGGAAATCTGCAACGTTTTGGAGACCGAGCTGTGTCCAAATGGTTTTCGTGGACTACATCGGAACAGGAGAAAAAATAAGGAAAACTATCCTTTTCTTAACATGGTGCTTTCCAAGGAACAATTAAATGCGTTGATGTTGCCCACGTATCGATAATCACTCAAACAACAACACCTGTTCTAAAATAAAAAGGAAAATTAATGAGGAAAAGATTCGTGTGTGCCAGGTTTCCCGGAAAAATGGGAAAAGACGTACGTTTTTGAAAGAAAGAAATGTTAGACGTGTTTTGGAGCGCTCAGCGATATTCAATCATTGTAAAAAATGGATCGAATTTTGTGTAAAAAATGGAATCAAGTGTTTTAAAACACTTAAACAGTTGACAGTGGCATATGGTAAGTCTGCTCTAAGTAAAAAAATGTTTACAAGTGATACAAGCTTTTCCAGGATGGCCGAGAAGATGCCCATGACCTCGCTCTAGACACCCCAGCCCATCAACAAAATATGATAACGTCGAAACTGTGGAGGAAATTGTTTTGGAAAATCGTCGAATTACCATTAGAGAAGTTGCTGAAGATTTTTCGGATGTTTTTGAGATGAGAAGCGTGTTAGCGAAGTTTGTTCCGAAACTTCTTAATTTTGACCAGAAGAACCGCCGCAATGATGATCCTGACTTGCTCAAAAGGGTCATAACTGATGACGAATCAGGGGTATATGGTTATGACGTCGAATCCAAAGCCTAATCGTCCCAATGGAAGCACCCAGGAGAGCCAATACCGAAAAAAGCAGGCTAAGTTTGATCAAACGTCCAAGTTAACACTGTTTTTTTTCGATTACCATAGCATAGTGCAGCAGGAGTTTTTACCTCAATGTCGTACGGTCAATAAGAAGCATTCGCTTAAAGTTATGCGGCGTTTGCGAAAAGCAATACTGAAAAAAATTCTGGAATTGAGAAAAAACCATTCATGGCTTCTGCATCACGATGATGCACCTGCTCATTCATTGTTGCTTGTGAGAGATTTTGTAGCTAAAAAAACACGACAATCATTCCTCATCCAACATACTATATTCACCGGATTTGGCCTCATGCGACGTTTTCCTCTTCCCAAAACTGAAGACACATGAAAGGACGGAGATTTGCAACGATTAAGGAAATAAAAACGGCATCGCTGGAAGAGCTCAAGGCTATACCAAAAAGTGCTTATGAGAAGTGCTTCGAGGATTGGAAAAAAATGTTGGCGTATTATATCTGAGGGGAATTACTTTGAAGAGGACAATATTAATGTTAATGAATAAATATTCACCTTACTTTTTGAACACACCTCGTATAAAATAAATGCATGTTTACAGCCTAAATTTATGACAAATATGCGAATACAACTGCATAACTACACAGAATCAGGCAATGTGCGGATGGTCTTCGGAAAATCGGCGAAAATAGTTTTGCTTCAAATCCTAACGGTATGATTATACGAACAATAATTCATGAATTCCGTAAAATTGTTCAGAGGACTGAGCAATTTGTGAGCAAAATTTATCCTAAAATGTAAACTAATATGGGAGATAAAGATTGGTTGTGTGAAAAGTGAATTTTGGGGCCGACTAATGAAAACGTACGACAGAGAACCGACAAAATTACGTTACAATTCTCGTCATAAATATTGATTAAATTTTTATTGCAACTACATATTTCAAGTAAAATACTAGTTGCGCTCTTTTCATGCTAACCTCTATTTTACACGTAGCTTTTATGCTCCTTTGTCGCGGAAAAGATATTTGTTTTTAGTCTTTTACAATCTTCGAATGGAGTGACGCCGCAAATCCTGTCGTTGTGATCGGCTTATATAAGTGTAATATGGCAAAAGATGATATCTTTCGGACCTTGCAATCGCTTGGAATCACTTGCTGTCTGCGCACTGTGAAGATCCGGAAGCCATCAAAGCCGTGCAGACTCGAATCAGACGCAAGCCACTCAGTAAACAGATCTTGTCGCGGGAAATAAACATTTCGCGAAAATCCATGTCTAGCATCATCAAAGACTTGGGACTTACCATAGAATCTACAATAGACACACTGGACACATGCTAACAGTCGCAATGAAGCAAAAACCAAAAGCTCTCTTAAGATGATAGGTACGCTTAAAAAAAAACTTTTTAGAAGCAAAATGATCGAGCGTATGCTCGGACATCGAAAGAAGTTTCCATATTCCAAGGGTTGAAAAAGGACACCGCCATAACCTCCATTTTTGTGAAAAAGAGTGAAGACTTTAACGAGAGTTTAGCAAACCACTGTTTGTTCGCAAATAAGCACTGGACATCCCAAAAAGATTCTGCTTAATGACCCAAAAAAAGACCCTTTGATTTCCGTTTTCTATATTGCAACCTTCCGCTTAAACGCAAATATTCGTTTGATCTACAAAGTATTTGCGAATTTAGACTGCGCAAACGAAATTAGTGGTGATTCGACGCCTTCTAACGCTGGCAAACTGATTTAACTTTGGTTCGCCGAAACTATTGATTCCAAAATTGGTTACTTGAAAAACCAAAATAATGTTCCACGATACCCTCGCCCTAATCTAGTCACCGAATGATGGATGATAGTGTAAAAGGGCAAAACTGGTATATAGGCCCTTTGAAAGAACAATGTTTCATCTCATATTAGGTCAGCGGGTTCTTCACGTTGAAAATGTTGGTCACGTCTAGAACTTCACTGGTGGATCGCATGGGAACTTGCAACAGCAAGCTATTGGATATTAAGGGCATTGATGATGGCAAAGCTAAGCCTCTATTCCTGTGGATGCTCCAAGTGATACCGAGGCATGCCGACCGTTTTGGAATTTCAGTCTACTGGACCGAGACATAAAAATACCAAATCCCTAGTTTAGGATTTAGCGGCCGCGGTTACAAACATTTTGCTGTGACAAACTGGAAGTTACAGTCTCCGGGACCATGAGGACTGAGCCGCCGCAGTGTCTCAGGATGGATTTTCAACAGTACTGAAACTCATTAGCTTGACTGAATTATGCAAACCTCCTTAAACGATTTCTAGTTTGTATTGCATTCTCAGGCTTCAATCCTTTAATCCATGACAGAGTTTGATAAAAAGGACATGACAATTCACTTCAAAAAGTTATAAGTTGATCCACTGACGAAAATATAATGCAAACAGCTATTTGTCCATATTCAATTAATCTAGGGAAAGGGCAAAAAAAGGGATTCTGGCTCATTTTCTAAGAAATATTGAATTTAAAAAAAGCAAAACAAACACATCTGTAATTAAAAACTATTTGTATTTTTCTTCTTGCACTTCACGATCTCATGCCCGCATTCAGTTGCATATTCGATTGTTTCCGGTAATGCGTAAACTGTTCCAAATACTGATTTATCGTATCAATCGGTTCGTAGATTTCATTTTGTTTACTCGTGTGTCCCATATTGCATACAGAAGGCATAAGAAAATACACAGGACACATAATGGGTATGTTGTTTCCCAAAAAGCCCTGTAATACTTCCCGAATCATTTCCCAGCAATTCGACAGCATTACACATGGTTGATACTCTAATTCGATTAGAATTCCTTTAAAATTCTCCATCATTGTGACACTTCCCAGTTTAATGATGAAGTCACCATACTCGAATCGTGATCCTTTGGACTCAATCCTGGTCTGTTTCTTTGACGAATAAACAGGAGTCATCTTCAACATCAGCAAATCGAAGAGATTATCTGCTACCAATGGGATATGTCTAGTCCCATTGTCTAAAACGGAAAACGTTGATGCAGGATATTCGGAATTGTGAAGAACATGTACAGTTTTCGACGGCCCATGGGGTGTGGACATGTATGTTTCGCAGTCTACCAAAAATTGTCCAGTTTGAGTTGCACCCAGAGCAAAGAGTCGTTTTGTAAGGTAATCTATAGCTTGAGCACCATTTTTTCCTTCAGGAACTTGATACGGTACAAGCACTGTGACGCCCATTTTTACGAATAATTACAACAAGTTAGTAAAATAGTAAAAGTTCATGAATAAATAGAGAAAATCGAAATACAATACAATTTTAACCAAAAATCTTTTCTTTAAGAAATGTCAGTATAAAATGAAAATTTGACATTAGGTTAGAGTTTTCTTGCTGATGGATGTGACATCTATTGGACTATAGAAATAGTATTTTAGATAAGCGGTTTATTTTAAATACGAAGTTTTCCAAAAATGTGTAATATTTCAAAATAGGGTAGCAGTCCATCTATTCAATAGACAAATATATATCTATTGTTAACGGTGTATCGAAGAATAATCTTTCGAACTGGGCAAACGATCATAATCCTCTGAGAAGCTGAAGTTTATGCAGTCTTTTCTGGTTGAAAAGCGTATGTACTAATGAGTTGGAGAACAGAAGTGACTGAGCATCCGGAAATTGAATGACTGCCAATGGGAGGGAGCGAAAACCAATTTCGGCTGGCCTTACTATTTGAAACCACTATACTCAGCGCGTCAAAGTTGGAAGGTACTCAAGTACCCATTGCAGTTCGTCTCTTGAGGGGCGGGGGGTCCCCGATTGATACTTCAGCAGGCATAGTTTTTCGTCTGGTTCCAGCCTCCTAGGAGTCTAAGCTGTATTAATCAAGCCTAGCAAAAAAAGGTTTTGAGCAGGCAATTCTTCCTGATTGAACGTCACTTGTAGGTGTGTTACCGGGCTTTGATCAACGACATTATTTCCCTCGATTATTAAGCAGTGTAACTTGTGTTCTTAGTTAAGGGTGAGAGTTTGACATCAATCTCTGTTATGCAGTTACATGGGTTGCAGACAGCAACTGCCGGTAATTTACCGCAGGCTGTGTACCCAAAACTTGTGACGTCCTTACAAGTCTCAGCTTCAGTATTCTGATGCATCATTTAATCATGGAAATGGGTTAGAAATAAAGTTTATTTCAGCACTTAAGACTAAGATCAACAAGACTCTTGACTCTCGTCGCATCATCTACTTTGTTCTTCAGCACCTCAGTGATTCTAAGGGCTATGAATGGCCTATGTCTTCGGCTTTCACTGCAGACTCGATCCAAGGAATCAAAACAATGAAATTCGCTAATGGCCTGACGTCATGAGGTTCGAAGATGCTGCATTATGGGAAAATCGGGATTATTTGGCAGAAGTTGTAAAGTAAAGTAAATTACTTACGGATTTTTTAAGCACAAAAGCCTTGTGCCATGCACTTTTACATATATTATTGGCGTCAGCGTCAAAAAGTTGAGGTTGACTAAAATGAGCATAAACCTCATTATTGGTTCTACGACGCGACGACGTCTTCTAGTGGCTGCAACTTTCGGGATTAAACAAATTGTTTCCGTACAATAGGCTGGTAGAAGCACCAAATTTATCGTTTCTGTTCATTTTGAGTTCTTCTCCCACCAAGCCCTTTGTGAGAAATTTGGATGGCAAAATGATGTCTTCAGGTTATAAAGATATCAGACCTTTATCAAGTTTTCTACTAGTTCTCCTCATGTTAGAGCTAGGGATCACTTACTTACTTCCTTAGATGGTGCTACAGTTCGTGGGTGGACCAGGATCTCAGTTAAAATGTCTATCCACCTAGCGCGATCTTTTGACTGGTGCTTCCAGTTGCGCACACGAAGTTGATTGAGGTTCGATTCTACCGCGGGGTTAGAGTCGAAATCTTTCCGGGGTGGCATTTTGGTGTCCATGTGCTCAATGTGACCTAGCCATCTTAGCCGGACTATCCGATCTTTTTTGAAGATACCGGCATTGCTGTACAGCTCGTACAGGTCTCCTTCTTTTTGTATGATGCGAACGTGTCCGAAGTTCTTTTCTTTTAAAGTGGCGAGAGGATTTTCGCCTGCTATCGTCAGTGTCTTCTTTGGATTCGATAACTTGTTTTCAGGTCATGTAACAAGACATTGGAGCTCATGAGGCACGAAGATGTACTTTTGTACGTAGTCATTTGTACACAGAGTTTATGATATTTACGCTGATATAAATTAGTAGCACACACACTTACGAGTCAGCTGCGAGTAAACTATCCTTTCTTCTGTTCCTCGCTTCTGCAGTATATAACACTGAAAGGCATCGCTTCATTGTCATAGAGTCAGTAGTTGAGGGTGATGATCGTTAGATATCACTGAAACAATAATGCATATTTCGCTCATTGGATCCTCTTGGTCATCGGAGACTTGGAGAAAAACTCGTCAAAAAGTGATGGATGCGCAGAACGTTACTGGTCGTTGATAGATTGTAACAATATATCAAAATTTCTTAACTTTAGAGATTGGGTTTGGGTTAGTGATTGGGTAACCAACTTCTATGGATGGTCGTTTTTGTCAGCGGCCGAGAGAGGGGGGAGGAGTGTCTTAAGCACTTCTTGTTCCTGGAGGCAGCGAAAGAACTCTCTAGATGGAATCAACTGTGGCATCTACAGTCCCAGATAGGCCGAACTATAGGGTTTTCCAATAGGGACTTGACAACTTTGAATTTAATTTGTGAACGTACTCTTTCACTTATCATCAAACTGTCACTGTCAATTTATTCAGTAAGCTCAACATCTTCATCATGGTAAGGTATACTAATGAGCAACGTCTGCAAACGTTCTACGATTGGGTTCTGGAGAAGATGCGCCAAGATGATGAATTTTATCGCAAAATCATCTTAAGTGACAAAGCTCATTTTTGGCTCAATGGGTTCGTCAATAAGCAAAATATGCATTATTGGTCGTGTGAAAACCCACATGTGCTTCATGAATCACCACTTCATCCACAAAAAATAACAGTTTGGTGCGGTTTGCATGCCGGCGGCGTTATCGGGCCATATTTTTTCGTCGACGATAACGATCGTCACGTTACTGTGAATGGTCAATCACCAATTATTTTTGGCTCGAATTGGAACATATGGACTTGGACGAAATGTGGTTTCAACAGGTTGGTGCCACAAGCTGCACAGCACACGTTACAATCGATTTATTGAAGAGTAAGTATGGTAAGCGTGTTATCTCAAGACATGGGCCAGTCGATTGGCCGCCTCGTTCGTGCGATTTAACGCCGTTTGACTATTTTCTGTGGGGCTACGTTTAGTCATTGGTTTATGCCAACACGCCGACGACGTTGGAAGAGCTCAGAGCCAACATTGAACGCGAAATAGCGGCCGTTTCGGCCGAAATGTGTAGTCAAATCGTTGAAAATTGGGTCCAACGAATCGACCGCTGTAAACGTGCCCGCGGTGGCCATATGAACGAAGTCGAGTTCCATTCATAAATGTTTTGATTGTGCTTCAGGCCAATAATAAAGTTTTTGAAATATCTCAAATGGTTTGCTTTTTATTTAAAAAAAAGTTGTCAAGTCGTTATTAGAAAACCCTATACTAAGTGTAATCCCTAGGGCCAGGGTGTTGGAAAACAGTTGGTGGCTGATGAGCCCTTAATGGGACAACGGCTGCGCTCAGAACCCGAAGTGGATTACTGGCACCCGAATATGTGGCCTCCTGTCCTAAGGTCAAAACAATGGGCCTGGCCCTCCAGATTGGTGGTTGTGCCGTCTTGGTTACATCCCGACTATGTCAAAAAAAAAAAATTTGTTATGGGAGAGATACAACTAGCCTCGAATAATGAATCTCCTCAGGACCAGGAACGTCAGTTATTATTACGAACACTGTACATCCCAATTAGTACTCAAAAGCTTGAATTTGTCCTCATGCGGTACAAGGCAGATATTAGCGCGATTCAGGAGATACGTTGGATAGGATCAGATAAGATGAAAAGGAAAAATTGCATGTATTTGGATGCGGATTTGTCGGGGGAAATCGGCTTAGGGGAAAAGTGATGGACTTCAAACCAATAAATGATTGCCTGGCTGTGATCCGCATCAAAGGCACCTTCCAAGACATAAGCCTAATATGTGCACACTTACCTACCGACGAGGCCTAAACACTATCCAGGAGGAGTTTTATGACCTGCTGGATGGAGTCAGCGGAGCCTGTCCGAAGTATGATGTCAAAAAAGTACTCGGTAACTTCAATGCTAAGGTCGGAAAGGAAAACATCTTTGACAGGTTAGTAAATAAGCACAAAATCCACGAACCGACAGCAGATAACGGCTACGGACTAATCGAGTTTGCAACAATTCGTAATATGATGATAAGCAGCACTAGGTTTCCAAGGCTAAGGATCCATGCAGCAACATGACACTATCCAGACGGTGGAACCGCAAAACCAAATCGACCAAGTGCTAGTCCATGCGAGGCACGCATCCAATATCCCCGACGTGCACACATTCAGAGGGACAAACACCAACTCCAACTTTTTTCTTATTGCGGCTAAATTCAGAAATCGACTGTCTGACGAGAAAAAGCTGCGAACTGATCAGAAGAGCAAATTCGACGTTTCACGCCTAAGCACACCTAGAGTAGCCGGAGTGTACAGAGAATGCCTAAGTGAGATACTCTCAACTGTGCAGCCAACCACTATCAATGCCAACAATCAGTGGTGCCAATATCGCGAAATCATTCAGGTAGCCGAAACCACTGTACGATTAAAACGTAAACGATAAAACATTTCTTTAGTATACGTCCTACTTTATAATAGGGATCTGACAGCCTTTTTCGCTTCACCTTCAAGAAACTTTTGAAGGCTCTGGCTACTTAACAAGTGCGTGGTATTGAACCGCGCATCTTTGTTGTAAAACATAGGCTAATGGTCTGCGCGGTTTTTTTTTTTTTTTTTTTTTTTTGAATGACTAGATCTTCCAATAAAGGTAATTTTTAAATAAAATTAAAATTATCTTCAGCTTCGGCTTCAGGATATATGGTATATGCCCTATTGAAGATTTCCCCCCCAAAAAAATACATTTTCTTAAAAATAAAAATATCTAACAATTATTTCTTTATTAAAGACTCCTTTTTCTCTGGGGATTTTTTGACAAACGGTTTCTTGAAATCAATTATATCTGTCTTCAAGGAACGGAAAGACTTTCGAAGGGTCGACGTAACAGTCTTCATCTTACTTTTGGTGCTAGCAGTTTCCGAAGATGGCCCCTGAATACCATTTATTTGTCCATCTGATAAAATCGATGAACCCGATGATGAGTTACTCTCCTTAGACAAGCTGCTTCGAAGATATTTTCGATTGAAATTCATCTGTGGTGTTCCCCATTTTTTCTCGACGAAGGCTTTGAATTCTTCATCTTCTGATGACGATGTATCTTCATACTTCATAAAGTCCTTTTCCGCATCGTTGTCGATAATGTGGGATGTATCTAATGGAATATCATCAGCTTGTCGAGTAACAATAACTCCAGCTGGTACACTCTTCAAATTGGCTCCTTCAATGTCGGTTTTTTGGAAATCAATAGGAAGCTTCCTGGATGGCTTCTTCGGTGGCAGACCTCTACTTGGTGATTTCATTTCATAAATTCGAACTCGGAAGTGGAGGATCTAATAAATATGATACAATTTATAAAAAGTATTTCTTCAATAAAGATAATAAAGATTATACGAGTATACCTTTGTGGTACCGATTAGTCTAGCCAAGTCAGTCAAGGCCACACAGACACATGTTCCATCCAATAAAATATCTTTGTCATACTCACTGTGAACTGGGAAGCGCTGAGTTATCACTAAAGCCTCATTGTCTTTATGGAACATTTCCACTTCATACGCAAAATTTTGCTTACGATCACGTACTGTTGAGGTTATGGTCATTGTAAATAAAATTCTATCTCTATCGTAGACTTGGTAAAAATTAAACATCTCATCAAACACTTCGAAGACGTAGTAACCGGCTAAAGCATGCTGTCTGCCACTCAAGTCCCATTGCAACTCTGCCTTGTCAGTTGTGAAGACTCTATCGGAATGCGCAAATTCTAAGTGTTCTTTCCAGCCTGCTTCTCGGCCAGTCCAAGAGCAATCACCCCAGACACGTCCCATGAAGCATTTCATTGACTTCCATACGCATTGCTTTTCATGCCAGTTGAGCAAATCGATTTGCATTCGAACTGTACAACCAGCTGCTGCATTCGAACATCGAAAGTGGGCTTTCGAACACAATGCCTCGAGAGTCAGTGATCGTAAATCAATAAAAGGTTGCTTTCGGAAGAGAGGGAGAAAGAAAAGCACAATAATTTAATTAAATTTGAGAATAAGATATGAAAGGAATTTCTGAGACGAAATGGTAATTGCTATTAAATTAGAAAGGTATTTTCAACCTAAAATGCGAGTAATGAGTGTCCAAGCGGCATAACAAAGTAAAGTTCTTTAAAACGACAAGCAGGATTCTGTTCAGAACTTAGACTTAATGAATAATGAAACTACGGCGAATTATTGGGGCATTCAGAGAGTTGTTCATAGAACCGGGGTAAGTCAATTGGCATAAAAGTCGCAATAATTTCCAACTTATCGGTGCAACAAAATATGTTTGTTATAACCAAATTGCTATCGATTTAGTCTTAGTTATAGTTTGACATACAGGACCAATTGGAAAAAGGTTACTTCCTATAAGTTTCAATTCCTGCAAAAGCTTGTCTTGTTGCTCGAAAGTAGTAAGTGAACGGCCAGCGATTCAAGATGGTAGTGATTCGTAGGTAGTCTGCGAATAACGTGGTTATTGTGGATCCGACCTAGACATATATGAAGAACCTTTTAGTTGGCTCAAACGTGAAACTTCTCAAAGCCGAGGCATATTATTTTTATGGATGCAAATAGGCACAAAATCTTATTAGCTACCAGCTGTCCGAACTAACTGCCCTACCGGATTCATAAGCATGTGCTTTTTTTTTGGTCATTCGCCTAAACTATTTATATTTGTTTAATTAAACTACTCTTCCCGCGAATTTGTCGTTATGGCTTGGGTGGCCTGGTTAGTAACATACACTATCAGGATTTCATGTAAATTTCATTGGCGCCTTTGGACACACTGTGGCGTCTACAATCCCAGTTAGGCCGAACTTCTAAGTGTAATCTCTAGGGTCAGGGTGTTGGAAAACCCTTAATGTGTGGCCTGCTGACCTAAGGTCAAAACAATGGGCCTGGCCCTCCAGGTTGGTGGTTAAATCCTTACTATGTCAAAAAAAAAAAACTTTGTTATGGGAGAGATACAACTAACCTCGGATAATGAATCTCCTCAAAAGGCAAACAGACCAGAAATGTCAACTATTACTACGAACACTGTACACACCAAGTGGTACTTAAGAGCTTGAATTTGTCCTGACGCGGTACAAGGGAAATATTATCGCGATTCAGGAGATACGTTGAATAGGATCAGATAAGATAAAAAGGAAAAATTGCCATAAAAAACTTGCATGTACATATTAGGATGCGGATTCGTCGTGAGAATTCGGCTTAGGGGAAAAGTCATGGACTTCAAACCGATAAGTGATCGCCTAGCTCTGATCCGCATCAAAGGCATCTTCCAAGACATAAGCCTAATATGTGCATTGTGCACACTCACCTACCGACTAGGCTTAAGACACTATGAAGGAGGAGTTTTATGATCTCCTGGATGGAGCCTTCGAAGGCTGTCCGAAGTATGATGTCAAAAATGTGCTCGGAAACTTCAATGGTAAAGTCGGAAAGGAAAACATCTTTGACAGGTTAATTGACATAATTCACGAACCGATAACGGATAACGACTACGAACTAATCGATGTTGCAACAATTCGTAATACGGTGATAAGCAGCACTAGGTTTCCAAGGCTAAGGATCCATGCAGTAAAATGTCGTTCTCCAGACGGTCGAACCGCTAACCAAATCGACCATGGGCTAATCGATGCGAGGGACGCATCCAATATCCTCGACGTGCACACATTCAGAGGGACAAACACCGACTCTGACTATTTTCTTGTTGCGGCCAATTATCTGACGAGAAGAAGCCGCTAACTGCTCAGAAGAACAAATTCGACGTTGGACGCTTAAGCACACCTGGAGTAGCCAGAGTATACAGAAAACGCCTATGTGAGATACTCTCAACTGTGCAGTTGAGATGCCAACAATTAGTGGTGCCAGTATCGCGAAATCATTCAGGTAGCCGAAACCACTGTAGGGTACCAACGTTCCTACTGGAAAAAGATGACCGGAGATGCACAGAAGAAAACGCTGCAGCGCAAAACAAGGGCAGCTAGGAAAGAGTATCGAGACAGGAGAAGATAGGAGAAGAAAGGAGAAGAGAGAAGAAGAGAGGTGAAGAGAAGAGAAGAGAGGTGAAGAGAGGTGAAGAGAGGAGAAAAATATCCTGCGTGGAATGAAGGGAAGTTTTACAAAAAGTACCAGCAACTGAAGGCTGGCTTCAAGATCGGCACAGAGGCTCTTCGAAACTGCGAAGGAAACCTATTCACAGAAGCATAGGGGATAGTAGATATGTTTAAGCAGGATTTATAGCAGCTGCTAAATTGGCGACATGTAGAGAGGGCAAGAAGAGAACCAGAGGTCTTCCGGCCCGGCAGATCGACTATATTGTCTCACACTGAGACAAATTTTGGAAAAGACTATCGAATTTTAGGTCGAGACTCACTCTTGCTCTCGTTCTGAGCAAGATAGAGCACGGTAGGCTCTATTATGTTAAGATTATTGGTCGTTCTCAGCATACCGTGATAGAGGCTTTTACGGCGATTAAAGAACAAGCGAAATTTGTTGGCCTTGAAGTACAGTAGGACAAGACTAAGTACATCAACAAACAACCCAGCATCTGTCGACCGCTTAGGACAAAACGTCTCTATTGATAGCAACAATTTCGAGATAGTTAAGGAGTTCACCTACTTCGGAGTAAACGTGAACTCCACGAATGAAACCCAAGTGGAAATCCGACAAAGAATTAACCTAGGATACCGTTGCCACTTCGGTATGACAAAACAACTGGGTTCAAAACTCCTAACTTGAAGGACGAAAAGTATGCTTTACAAAATCCCTATCAGTTATTCTGTATGGCCCCGAGTACTGGACGATAAACAGGAAGGGAGAACTGATACTGCGCTCCTTCGAAAAAAAATTCTTCGACGGATTTTTAGTCCTGTGTGCGAGGACGCCGAATGGAGAAGAAGACACAACCGCGAACTCTATTAGTTGTATGAAGATGTGGATATAGTACAAAAAGCAAATATACGTCGACTACATTGTCTCGGCCACATCGACTGAATGGATAATATTGTTTCAGCTAAAAGGATCTTCGATTCCCAGCCTCCAGGTTCGAGACGACAAGAAAGGCCAAACCTCCGTTTTAAAGATCAAGCCATCGCGTTTGCCAGAACACTTGATCTGGATAACTAGAAGCCGCGGATGATCGCTGAGGATGGAAGACTGTAGTGTTTCAAGCAGAGACTCTTTACAGGTCGGAAGTCCGTTAAGTAAGTAAGTTAGTAAAAATGACAATCCGCATCAAGGATAAGGTAACCAACATCAGGCTTATAAGCGTGTATGCCCCAACGAAGGAAAAGTTAGAAGATGGCACTAAGGACTGTTTTCATTGTACGAGTTTCTCAACGAATGCACAATGCCTCAAGGATGATATTAAAATTGTTCTAGGCGATTTAAACGAAAAGCTAAGAAAAGAGGACATTTTTGATAGCACAGTAGGTTTACGAAATCACCTCTAACATTGGATTCAGGCCTACCAATTTCGCTTACGTTCAGAGGGGCCAACATCGATTCGGACTTGTGACATCGGAAGCATGAGATTGTAAACAATCGCCAGGGTATTTACCTAGCAAGTGTTACTTAACACTGCTCAATGTTTTGCGCCGGCAGTACCTTGTACCAAAACTCAGTGGAAAAACTGTAAACGAGCAAAAAGATATGCCACCTCTAATGTGATGTCCCTGGTCACTACTAAAGCATACAGAGTGGGGTTATAAAGGAGGACTAGTGCGGGTTAGGCATAGTATAGTATATATATAGTGCATAGTAGGCCAAAATGGCACAAACGGAATTCTAGAAGGACGAAGGATGATAAGGAAGAACCATTTCTGCAGGCGGCAATGACGACCAACATTCTGCTGTCAGTTAAAACAAATTCAACCATGAACGATGATGGACAACAATGCCTTCTCACCGACATCGATGAAGTGAGAATAGTCAAACCCAGATTTAAGTCCAACAAGCCTGCCGGTACTGAGGCACCAACTGCTGAGCTGTTCAGAGTGGCGGAAGATGACTTTATGAAGGATATCCACCAATTCATCTCCAAAATTTATGGTTGTTGGGTAAGAGAATGTCAGGCAAATGGTTGAATGAAGAAATGAGATCTGCTTGCCTGCGTCTGCTCAATATCTTCGTCTTTGGCGAATTATGTAAAGTCTAAAATTTTTTTTCTACCAACAGATTGGTACCAGGTTTGGAAAGTCCACAATCAATCTGATTTTTACACTACGGTAGATCTTGGGAAGTATGAAGTGGTGCTTCATACCAGGACAAGAGCGACTCGTGCGCTCTACGATCAAAGCAGGATAGAAGAACTTCGGCTTTTCCGGAGAAAAGCAAACACGAGAAAAAAAAAAATGATGAACTGGAGAGGTGCTACTCCAGGAACAACGCTTGGACGGGTGCCTATATCAGAAAAACACTGCACCGAATTTTGCACAAATACTTGTTTGAACCTGTAAGGTTCACTTGAAGCAATAACTTAAACCAACCGGCCATCAGTCATTATTTATTCAATTGGGTGTTGAAAATGCATGAACTTCAAGGCTTTTTGCAATAAGCGGAATTATCATATTTGTGGCTTACAGAATCCAACAATGGTTGTCGAGAGGCCTATCTATCCAAAACCTGTTTCTGTTTGGTGCGGCTTTTGAGAATTATAGTACCTTCGCAAATATTTCCGTGTAAAAGAAATTGCGCGGTCGAACAATGATCAATAAAATTGAATGGGCAGAACTTGAAGGAATATATAAGGTCGGTATTCATTTCCAACAAGATTTTTTTTTTTTTTGTAATTAGCTCGCGCTCAAGAGATTTGTGTACCCTTAAAATGTTTGTATAAAGGGCGAAGGAAATTTAGGGAGGAAGAAAAGAGAGGTACCGATGTACATTGTTTTTAAATGTTCGCAAATTATAACGACCAGGAAATAGAGATGTCGGCAGGGCATTCTATAAGCGAGTTGTACGGCTTAGGAAAGCATTACGATATTTTAGAGTACGTGCGAATGTGGGATTAAGGGTATACTGATGAGCATTCATAGCGAGACCGGTGTTACGATTAAAAGTGTGAAGGGGCAAAATGACAAAACACAATCTGGAACTGTTAAGCTGGCCGCAAAGTGTGCAGTATGCAGATTGGCCTTGTCTAAAGAGTTGACATCTGGATTGTCATTGTAAATGATGAGGCAGAATATCTGATGTTATTGACGAACGTCCAAAAATTGTTTTGGGACATTGTAGTTTTGTATTGGAATTTCACACAAAAACATTTCTCTAACCCTGACAGCCTATTTACAGCTCGAGTCGTACTATCCATGCTATCCAATTTGGGGCTTCCGTAAATACATAAAGCAATAGTGAATAATATGCTTACGGAGATGGAATTTTAACCACATGAAGTTGAATTATAGATTGAAATATGGATCACATTGAGGTGGAGTTTGGTAAGCTACATCACTACGCACGTAAAAAGCAAAGTTATAATGAGAAAATAATAATGGCACTGGTTCGTATACAGGTAGCTTCAATTTAGAATGATCTGAGAGGTGTAGGCGGATATTTACTTGTGTTTCACTAAGTGCTAAAACTGTTGGTCTGTGGACATGCGCAGAAAACGGAATACGTTTTAGCCCGCGTATATTGGTCACGTCCACCCTTCATTCTCTTGTCATAATCACAAACAAACACAAATACTCAGATATCGAGGAATGACACTGTGACACTAAAATACAGCGAAGCCTTGAAGGGTTAGCTAGAGTTGAACATCTTAGTATAAGGACCATTCTATGGTCCGCTCTATTTGGATCAACTCGTCAGTTGGACCGATATTTTGCTGATGTTTTTGCATCAGTGTTACGTGGCACTATGTACTCCTCTAAGGCAACTGTGTTCTAAATCAAAAGGTAACCATAGATAAACTAACAAATGGCAAACTTTCCAGATATTGGAAAACCAGAACCAGATTTCTGCTAACGCCTTTACTGTGTGATCACGCCTATAAATCATCTATGGCAATTTTCCTCACATTTTACACACAACACTCAAAAAAAGGTCAACCACATTGCATACGCAGGCGTGCAAATCGCTTTCATTATAGCTACTTTACTTCTAAATTTCTCTCATTCTAGCGAAATCTGATAGGTTATAGAAATGTACAAAGTGTTGGTAATTCACTTACAGTGTGTCTGTGCGAAAGTTAAGGGTTCGCAAAAGTTTAATAGAATTTGATACGCCCTAAACTACTAACTTGTCACAATTTAAAAGGTTTTCTATCAGAATATGACAGGAAAACGTTTTTAAATGCAACTGAACTTTATATTGTCAAACAATAAACCAAAAAGGGGGATCAGTTTTCGAGAAAGATGGCTTTTTCGATTGGTTTCTCTCCGAAGATAAGACGATTCAGATTCCAAAGAAAAACTAAAAACTTCTTCTGACACAATACCATATGACATTTATACATAATGATATGTATTAGTACACTTTGCCATTGAATTCAGAAGAGAAAATTTGCGTCTGAAATGAAAATTAGAAGTAAAATCTTGATTCTGGAAAATGACAAGATAAGAGTTTTATGTCAACGAATCAAAAACGCAATGAATGTCAATATAAATACCAAAGCCGCAGTTTTCTGCCTTGTTTACAAATATTGTATCAGGACAAACCATCCAATTAATAAAGTCTAAGTGGAACATCCAGTCGCATCCAATGAAATCAATTCATTTATCATCTTTGTGTACGAGTATCTCTAAGCCCACAATAAATACTGTGAATGTGATTAGATAGGGTGTTTTATAGAACAACTACCGAAACAAAATCGAAAATACATCATACTTCAAAATTGAATTGAATTTGTATTTATAATACGATATAATTAAATCCAATCAAAAGTATTCGGTACGAGCATCAGAGTAAACGTCATCAACTTTATGCAACCACCACTTCATAGTACACGAGTCTAAAAGTGAACAAATTAATTCTTCGAACACCTATCATGTGGAAGAACTCTGACGTATTAAAGGTTTAACTGAAATCAGAATACCATAACGAAACCAATGACTAAAATCTTTTATCAGATTTTCATATAAACCTTTAGCAAAAAAAAAGTCATAAACAATTGTCATTTTCGCACGTCATATAAACGATTTCTTTAACGTCAGTAATCGATTGCGAAATTCACGTCATCGAACAATTACAAATTACTCCTACAATAATATTTTTGACAACAATAACTGACAGCGTAGGAGGAGCTATATGAATGTAGATACGAACACAAAATTTCATAATGAAAATGAATAAAATTGTTTGTACTAACCGTGCAAAGTGGACACATCAACAAGACGATTGTGCAATTCTGACAGATGCTATGGCCGGTGGCACAAAGTTTAATGGGCGCCTTCATAGGGGATGCACATCCTGGACATTTCAACTCCTCAATCAATCGTTCATAGTGATTTGTGGAAATGAGCCCCGATGTGGTAATTACTGTCGCAGTGGTCGGTGTTGGTGAGACTGATTTCGATCTGTCATCATTTAAAATTATAGAGTTGGCTGCACTTGAACATGTTGACGGCGATGACTTGCAATCGTTTGATGACGCTTTGGAAGTAGACGAATAATCCATGGAAGTACCATTTTTGTTTTCAAAACTATTAATTCGGTTTCCTGACATTTTTCTTTTTGGTGTTGTTGGTCGCGTCGGTGGTGATGAAGGTAATGGCGGTGTTAACGGTACCTGTGATGATATTTGCACTGGTAGAGCTATCGATGTTGGTCTGGACTTTGTTACTTGCTTCGAGACCGATGTGTGTGTTGATATTACTGATATTGGCCGGGACTTTGAGGTTGTTGATATTGGTGTTGAGGTCGATGTTGGAATTGAAGCAGATTTTGATGTCGGAGTAGATATTGTTGCTGAAGTTGATAGTGTTGCTTGGGGTATTGTAGGCTCTAGAAGTGTGTTTGACTTTGGTACAGTACCTGATTCTAAGGTAAGTACTGGCTTCGGTAGAACTGTTGGTTTCACTAAAATAACTTTCTCCGGAGTTACATTGGGTGGTGTTGTAGTAGGCACTGGTGGCGGTGATGGACTCGAAAAATCCAAATCCGATGAACTATCCAGAAGCTCTTCAATTGTGCGAATTTTAACCTTGCGTTCGCTGTACTTACCGTTTTCTAAATTTTTAAAAAATTCTATTTTGTTTAGTTCGGATAGCGTTTTAGGTGCTACTGGTGACTCTGATTTGATAGCCGTTACAGTTGATACTAATTGCGGCGACGATAATGGTTTTGTCGATGTCACGGATGACGTTTTAGACGTTGACAGCGATAGTGGTGTTGATGTTGAATCTAAAGTTACAACCGAATTTTGTGATGAAACCGGGCTTAGCGATGTTGTTGCTGTAGCTGGTGATGCTGATGAACGTTGCGTTGTCGGTTTTGTTGGTGACACTGTCTGAGTTTGAATAGATGTAGTTGACGATATTGATGAACGTTTTGACGGTGATTTATTCGGTATATTTAAAGCATCAAGTAGATCATCAAAAGAATGAATATTCTTGGTTTCTTTGAGTAAAATCTTTGAAGTGGATGATTCTCTGGTAATGGATGAAGAAGTTTCCTTTGATACAGTTCTAAGGATTGAAGTATCTAATGGGGTGTCATCTATCGATGGTGATGCAGCTGCTTTAAGGTTTTCTGCAGATTTCTGCGATGGAAAAATATTATTCGTTTCGAAAATTTCAGTACTCTTCTCGTTCACAACTTGACTGATTGTAGCCATTTTACACTTCAAATAAAATAGTTTTTTTTTTTTTGAAAAGCTTTATTGAATTTAAATAAATTAGTGCACAAAGAAAGAAGTTACTTTTCGCGGCGCGTCAGTTCATTTAATTGAATCAAATTTATTGTTGAAACGTTTCAATAAGTGCTGGGGACAATTTCATTTAATCTTATCACCTTCTCTACTCATATTTATTGTTTGCGTTATCTACTTTTTATACTGACAATTTGAATTGTATCTTGCAAGTTTATTTCGATAAAGCTGGTGAGACTTTTGAGCGTGTAAATGGGTTGATAACGTTTGCAAAGAAGTCGTGAAGTAGACAAAAAGATACGACACGCGAAGAAGGGATGAGACGACTTAGTGCGATTGAGTATACAAACTGGAGAGCAAATAGAGCAATGTGTTGTTAAGTGATTGAAAGGAGCTTAGCTATGAGTATTGCAAATAAGTTAATTCTCTAAGTAATATATCAAGATGGAAATTATTTTCATATTCAACGAGATATACGATGGAAAAGTTCAACGTCATTTAAATGCGTTGTCGGCCCATTTTTTTTTTTAATTTTTCATAACACCTTGTGATCAGTATTGTTAGAGTTAAACTGAGTCATAAGACAGATTGTGTGGGGTTTTATGGAATAATGAATTTTAAATCAAATATTGGTTAGGGATTTTTGTATGAAAAAAGTCCACCACAACTGTACCAACCTCATTAAAATTCATTGCAATTTTATTGATTTAATTTGCAATGACATTTTGTTGCAAAGAGTAGTAAAGGAATTAATATCTGAGCTAAGGAGGGAACCCAGAAGCCCTACAAATGGAAATAGTTTACGAATGCCAGAATTAACAACAACTGTGACTACAGTGACTACACTTAAAAAATAAAATAGAAATTACCACATATGTTTGAAATGTAATGCCAATCGATTTTACATTTTGAATAAGCGCTTCTTCATAGGATGGCTAATTAAGAGTTTAGGCTATATCTCTGCATACCAACTCAGGTTGTGTTAGTTCTACCATCATTTGCTTATCGATGGGGATGGATGGATTTTTGCCCCATTGAATAACTTTAGCCATCTAAAGGGGTTTATTGATCCTACTTCAGCTTTAACCATATGATACGTCCTTCGAAGCTTCGTGAATGTCCGAGAAAATAAAGCTTTAGCCAACTATTTTTATCAATACGAATTGGATAAAGGTGGGACTCAACTGGTTACCGAAACTAAAAGGTAATTATCCCACGTTCTTCGTTCCACCATCCTTTTTTTAATATATCCAGTCTCACACTCTGAGTTAGATTTATGTGTAATTCGGTCATGAAGTTGGTTAGTCTGACTGAGGGCTTATTTTAAAAATAGTTCAATTGCGTATGGTGGGTCTAAAATGTGTATATGGGAATAAAATTTGAAGCCAACATAAAAAATCTCCGAAGGCGGCTTTTAATCGAAAAACCCGGACAATATATGAAATTTTAAAATGGACTGGTCAATTTCAGCTTTAGACATGCTTTCAGTATCAGCTCGAATCTGTTAGACGAGAGCAAGAAGAAAAAACTCTAGATCAGTGCTACATAAGGGGACTCATTTATAACTAACCCGATGGGACCACTTTTGTCAAAGACTTGCTTTTTCATCTTGGACTTTCTTCGTAGAAGACAGAAAAGGATTAGACTTCGGCAGAGAAGGATTCATTTTTTTGGGACACCAAACTGGGCAAAACCTATAACTTACCACCACTCCCGTTCAAAAAACTTATAACCCCTACGGGCAACTCTTAACCTGGACGCGCTTAACAAGACCTCTGGACAACGACGTCCACGCAGAATGAATCATTCACCCTAGACGAAGACGAAAGGGAATTCCGTCCCTCTGACCTCGACGAAATTAAAACAACAGTATCGAAACTAAAGTCTAATAAAACTGCTAGAACAGACACACTTTTTGCTGAGCTATTTAAAGCAGTTGGAAAGGACTTGGTTGAGAACATACACTAGATCATCTGTAAGATATAGTTAGAAGAAAGTAGCAATATCCATAGCCCGATCTTCAAGAAATGAGACAATTTTGACTACGTAAACTATAAAGGAATAAGTTTCCTAAATATCGGATATACAATTTTTTCTACCGACAATCAATGAAGTTAGTTCAGCAGCGCAACGTTTAAGTTTGACATCCCTTCCAAGCTCGTCAAACTGTGGAGAATGACTACAGAAAATATAAACACGGCAATGAATTAACTGAGAGAATTCAATGTTTTTACATCGCCTTAGAAAGAATCGTTCAGATCTCACTGGCCAACAAAAGAGTCACGATCTCCGCACAATTACTTACGTACGCGGATGACATTGATGTGATTGGACGAACACACCGAGCCGTCAATGATGCTTTCGTGAGTATCGAGGTGGAAAATGGGTCTGACAGTGAACGAGGCCAAAATAAAGTATATGCTGCTCACGGCATATATATTACACGGCTGGTTTTACCGAATCTCCTGATTGCCGGTTATAACTTCGGAGTAGTAAAGGAATTTGTCTAGCTTGACTTCGTAGTTACAACGACATCAGCGCAGAAATTAGACGCAGAATTAATCTAGCTAATTGCTGTTTCTTTGGGCTCAACAGTCAATTGAGTAACAACGCCCTCTATCGTCAGACCAAACTGGCTTCATTTAAGTCCTCTATCAACCCGGTCCTGCTCGCAGAGCCTTGGACCTTGTCGATTGCGAATGAAGAAGCACTTGATCATTTAGTGAGACATTTAGTGGTTTGTTTTCGCTCACTTTCGTGTACAACGATATCGGTTTCTACGGATCCAAGGTCAGATATGACAAGGCGAATTCAGAGGACAGCTCTCGTCCAAAGAATCTTCCTACCTATGATATTTCCGAGATCTTAGTCTACTTAAAGTTTGCACTCGGAGTTGCTGGAGAGGCTCGTTGGTTAAGGCCCAAGTTCATCCTGTATTGTAGACCTGCATTAACTTGTATCAAGAGAAAATCACCACTTTTGAATAAGAGTTTACGTTTTGTCAGATGTTGTTCGCCAGAAAAACTAGCTGAAACGCTGCTTGCAAGAAAAAACGTATTTTCTCTTATATATTCTACATATATTGTAAATAAAGAGTGGAAAAAATGAGTTAAGTTTATACCAGTTTTGTATCAGAACCGGCATGCAGGCCTGTATATTGGGTAACAACATATTTGTAGGCAACTCAATTGGAGTGGCCTGAAGTACGATGGGTCGATAAGGCTTACGAGGCGGCATTCCAGATTAAATCTCAGACTTCAAATGAAAATGTGCACGCAATAATAAGCTTCCGATTAAATAAATACTTCTTTGCTTGATAGATACGTAATATGGGTACACATTTATAAGCATTTCTGAAAAGTGCACTTCTGAAAAGTCGTGTTCTTGATTGGTAGTTCCCACGAAATTGGAATAATTTCTCTAAGAAAGATAACATTTATAATGATTTAATATTTAGTGATTTGTGGCTTTAAAACGTTTTTCCGAGTGGGAAACAAACAAATTAATAATGATGCAATTTCATGCGGTTGACATTAGCTAAGGCAACCTGCGCGGCGATTCATCAGGAAATGGCTGACTGTCCTATAACTTGGATTTGGCCGGCAGCGCAACAATCATGTTCGTAGCGTAGTGCTTAGTTTACTTCCCAGTGTTGGTTCCCGGGAAACCCTTACTCATGCAGGCTAAAAAGAAAAGGGCATGCTCGGCCTCAGATAAAAATTCACTGTTGAAGACCCTTGCACACGTTTATAGGACAATAACCTTCGGATCTGCCAGTTGATTGTTCGGATCATTCTGCATTGCATGAAGTGCGGTTGAGTTGGATCGAACAAAAAGAGGATAAAAAACTCTGATAAACGAGTACAAATACTACGGTCATTGCTTAAGGGAAAGAATCAGCGCTTGAACTCGTATTTTAACGGCCTGTTTGAAAATATAGTGAAAAAAAATACATCTATTTCAGAACAGAATGAAGAGAAATTGCAGCACTTAAAATTTAACCGGCGAAGCTGCTCAAATTTTCCTTAATACTGGTTCTAATTTTAAGTCCGCTTGGGCCTTACTGATAAAGCTTTTGTTCGAACAGCCAAACATAGCGAATAGAGGACATTAAGTTATTGGTATTTACAACGAAGCTAAGCAACCATTTAGAAACTGAGGTATTACTGCGGACACATGGAAAGACGTTCACATTTATCACCCAGTTCAAAAGCTGCGACTTACAACTCGCGGTATTTGGGAATCTCACATAGCATCATATGCTGATTATCCGACTTACAGTAAACTTGAGGATTTCTTACTTATGCGTGCCAGAACTTTAGACGTAATTGGACAAGCTTTCAAGGATATCAACAGGGAAAATTTAAAACACACTTCTTACGTAGGGTGCGTGCACACAACGCAGTCTTAGTCGTTCAGAAAAGCTCCATGTGCATAGGAACACATTCAACTAGGAATTGTTCTAAATTCAATGCACTAAATCAAAAAACTGGAATATTGTAGGAAAATCGACGATTGTGCGTCAGCTGCCTGTCAAATAAGCAATTTACTCCAAATTGCATCAGCACATTTACGTGTTTTACCTGTCACAAAAGAAATCCATAGTCAAGAACCGGCCCTTGTTGAGACTATTTCGCCACCTACTCAACCAATCGTCTCTTAAGCTCGAAACCCACATTTCTTTCACCAGAACAACTCAAGAATTCAACTACAGATTACTCTTCTGGCTACAGCCCTCAATAAGATTTTTACAACTGTTGGACAGTTGTTGATGGCATAGTGAAGGTAGACCCGTATACTCCTATTGCTCAACGGACGGAGTTGGGATGGCTGCTATCAGGATGTATCGCTACTAACAATAAGACGACAATAAGGGCTTACCACATTTTGCACAAATTACAGGAGCTAGAAGAAGTGACTAGGAAGTAACCACTTTCACGAGATGAAGGAACAATGTGAAACGCATTTCCACTGATGAAAACAGAGTCAAGAGGATGGGAAATATGTAAATAAACTTCCGTTCAAACAAGGAATACGACCAGTGTAAGGTTTATCTTATCTAGCCGGTCTTGTTAGATTCTTACAGATAGAAACCAAATTCCGTGAAAGTTCTTCGTTCTTTGAGGAATATAACAGAGTTTTGCAGGAATACAAGGACCTGGGGTCCATAACATAGATAACTACAGTGTTACCAAATGTTACCACTTTGTCCAGATCGCACGCTAATTAAGAAATCTAGTTCCCTACATTATTTATTGACATTATTGCTTGATGCGACCTGCAAAACCTCTGATGGCACAATATTAAACGATCACCACTTTGTTAGTCCACGACTCATAGATGACATGTTTGTATATGTTGTGCGAGTTTTGCAATTTTAGTTTCATTCACAGCTCCTGTTTCATTTAGTCGCAGCAACCTGCTAACAAAACAAAACAAAACAAAACAGAAGAAATTTGAGGTTAAGTTCGCGCGAATGCGGGCTAATGTAGATTGGGTTCCACTTCCGTGGAATGCGAATAAAATTTGACAGTTCGCAAAGAGTATTCGTTTATTCGCGGAGAAATAAGGGAATCGTTGATTTTTTTCGCAAAAACTACTTAAATTCGAGTTTTATTTTTACTAATCCACAGATAAATTAAGTTCTCTGCTTTTCGAATAGTAAAATGGTCACTTGCCTGTCTTTAAATGTACTAAAAATTTGTCATCTTTTCAATTTCACTGAAAAAGAATCTCATAGCTGTCCAGTGATGCAACGTGACATCTTAGTGGCCTTAAATCACAAGTTTGCAAAAAAATCGAAGCCAATGCGCTTCAGATAAAAAGGAGCCCCAATAAAGTAGAAACAATAACCAATTTAAAAATCTTCATCCTTTAGAAAAAAAAGCGTTCCCCCGAGATTTTGTGTTTAAGATAGAATTCAACCTCATCCCTCAAACTTAAGCAAAAAAATTCTCTTTTACAAATTGTTACAAAAATCTCGCGGGAACAGACAAAAATATTTAGCGCTTTGTAAAATTCCTGCGAGCTATCAATTAGGGGGCCAGCATTTATTAGGAACGCTCGCATAGAACAAACTTAGGAGATATGTACATACTGAAAAATAACTCATAATCATCCCAACCCCCATTTGTAACACAAGGACATTATCACAGCAGAGAATGAGGTTTTTTTAAAATTAAAAACCTGCGAGTCGACAAAATGTCTATCAAGGAAAATAAACAAGGCTAAGACAACTAGACTTGTTTGGGACATGTGAGCCAAGTGGAGAGTATAAATCTGATTTACACAGACACTGGTTTTATCCAATTTGCCGTGAATTGAAAATAATTAGTAGCTTTTGCACTAGTTCGAAAGCTTGTTGCCTGAGGCCCAAGTTCGCCCCGATATGTAACTCCTAAGTAAGAACATTTTTAAATTATATTTGAACGAATAAGAAATGGCAGTTAAGAGAGACTAAAAATCAATCCATGGTGACAGACTACATAGAAGGTCACAAACAAATCTCGTCAGTCAAACAAAATTAAGAAAAAGAAGCAGAATTTTCGTACCATCCCAAAGTGATATGAGAAACACTATTGATTAAAATAAAAACTGTCCCAGTTGTTTCCTACAGATACAGCCACAATAGTCATCATTTTTTTTTAACCCCTACCTAGCCCGGAAATTTAATATTTCTGAACGTCTAAATGATTTCGGTCAGTTGACAGGACGACTCAAATTGAAAACATCATTGAATGGAGAAAGTAGAAGAGCGTTGAAGAAAGTGTTTTCAACTCGGAATGATTCATTTTGTTTTTTATTATCACTCCATTCGTTTATTGATCTATGAAACTGTATTTTAGATAATAGGTCGTCGACCGCAGACTATCCATTGGGCCGTGGCACGCTGCCAGACATCTAGCCGGTCTTGACGTTCGTTATTTAAAACTCATGCTGCAACAACGTTAAAAAAAAAAACACCAGACTGACACTGCGTTTACAAGAAATGAACGTACTACCAGGTTGTTTATAAGAACATCCTTCAATTCCACTGACATACGGAAAACGAGTTAAAACAAAACCGGCTGACACGACAATGTCAAATTTAAAATCTCCTCTCCCAAAACACTATCATCAGTCAAGTTTAAAACGATTAAACGAGTGCAAGTATGTATGTACTTTGTACATTGAATATCATACAGACCTACGATTGCTTAACATGTTATCCTTCGGTTTCCCTTGACACTGTTTAAACTTTCACTGCACACAGTAGTAGAAAAGGAAGAAATTGTTTGTCAAATTGTATCGCGAAACTAGCTCAGCAACAACTGAGTAAAAATCACAAAATAATAAATTCGTATCTATTCACTGGATGATTCACCACCCTTTGCAATTTGTACTCGTAGATTTCTTTTTCTTTTTCTGCAAATTTCTACTCCGTCTTCTATGCGTACGAGTATACAAATTGTATTCAAAGGGATGGTGGTCGGAAATTATCTCACAACCGTTTAGGAAGGGTGAGGAAATCAATTGTACACGCCTTACATCGAAACCTAACCGAAGCGACTGACTGACGCTAAGAAATAAAAAAAAAAAGATTTTTTTTTCTTTTTGAACTATCCGAACTGAAGACAATGAACGACTGACTGTAAAAGAGGATTTTCCTTTACAACGAGTAACTGTATCACAACGTTCACCGAACTCGAAACTCGACCAAAACAAACTGACGCAGCAACCGATAGATACTACCAACCAAGGCTCCTTCCACCCTCTCTACTGGTGCTTTTCTAGTGGATACGTCATAGATGTAGCAATGGCCGTCATGAGAACCCTGAGCCGATGTGGCGATAGCCGTCATGATAACCATAAGCCATGAGGTAACTTGATTTTATTGTCGGTTATGCTAAGCGCTAATCCCCGTATTTCGCGGCCATCTAATCATGCCACCCACACTGTAGAGAGTTCTGCATTAAAAATGCATTGATCCAACTGCGACTGACGGAGATGGACTCTGTAGTGTGTATCTGGAATGTTTTCGGTCCAATTACATTTCTGTTTGCATGTTTAAATTGTCGGTAGGACTTACTATCGATTCTGAAGTTCCTCATAAGAATGTTGCAGTTGGTGGCGAAATTCCACAAGGTCAACCGTTTGAAATTCCCTCCACAAAATATCTTATTGTACAACAGACATGCTGACTTGACTTGGTTGGGTGGACAGGTACAAATTTGGGTTTGGTTGTGGTTAACGTGTAAACACGTGGAATGAACACCAACCAGCGCTTAATGACCCTTGAGAGGGGCAGGCTTTAGTAAAATTTTCCACGAAAATTATATGTTGTCTGCAATTCTAGTTGAAAGTTGAATTTATGAGCGGACGTGGTGCAATAATAATTTGAAATGTCAGAGGAAACCCCCTCGTACTTTGGAAAGACAATTTTATATAATAAAATACTACGAGCCACTTACTAGGGTTTTATGATATTTGTTCTAGAGGCAGTAAGTGCGGTTCGTATGGCCTCTAAGGCGGTATGAACTTGTCCCTTTAAAGTTAGTTGTCCGGCTATAAACTTGTAATGCCCCTTAAATTACGATTTAGTTGTTTATTATAAAAAAATTTAAGCGGTATCAACAAGGAGCTCAGAAAAATTAAATCGTTATTTTAGACATTCCTATACACGAATAAGTTACTATATGTATATCTTAATGTAAACAAAACAGGATATGACATTGGCAATTTAAAAGAGAATATTTGAAAACTAGAAATGGACTCAAAAAGACCTAGAGAAAGCAGACAGCAGTCTCCATACATGTTTAGGGTTATGATTGTGCGCTAAGCAATAAAATATAGGTTCATTTGGATAAGCGCAGTGTAGCAAGTCACACTGATAATCCTCCGCTAAATACTCTATATACTGTTTGTTTGATTTAGCGTGGGAACAGACAAGTTACCTAGTTTCAAGTTTAGTAGATCATAAAGACATATCCAAGTTGAATTCGTCGACCACACCTCAAGAGCTTTCGGATTCCCATTAAACCAACACTGAACACACCCCTTTAGACAAAAGCCAACTAATGACAGTGGAATATTCTTCCTGCGAAACAATCTCTCATCTTCGCTTGAATGAAACTGTGGGCGGAAGGCCATACATACCTCTTGGTTCGCACCGTACCACTGCAACAACTATTTCTTTATTTTAAATTGACACTGTCAACAATAATTTATAAGACCTTTTTTTAGAGGACTGAGTGCTATAAATTTCATGTTTGGTATAAGTACTGGTATTTGTCCAAAATTTGTCCTTAAACGACTTATTCAAAGTGGCCCCCATTTGCCTTCCAATAACGACGAAATCGCTCTGGCCACTTTTCAATTGCAGTACGCACATCATGCATTAGAAAATTTTCCACTGCTATGACGCCGCGCTTTAATGACTCAATACTTGGATGTCGAATAATGCAAGCCATAGTCTCCAGAACGGACCATAGTCTTATAGTCTAATAAATTGAAGTTAGGTCCACCAGATGGCCCATCATTCGTGAAAAGGAAATTCGGAACGTGATTTTTGAGGCATGTTTGAGTGACTTTTGTCTTATGAGCTGGAGCGGAGTCTCCAGGGCTCCAACACGTTCCCTAAAACGTCCATTTGATACACTTTTGCTGAGGTTTCGTGGGTGATGGCCACGTTAAACTTTTGGAACAGATTGTGCTGACACAAGAATTGAAGCTGGACGACCATAGACAACGCCGTGAGTTCGTTAACTGTGCGCTGCAAATGTTGGCCGGAAATCCGGATTTTGGCTAAAAAATCATAGTCACGGATGATTTTGACTCAAGGCTATGTCAACAAGAAAAATTACCGTTATTGGAGTGAACACAATCCACAAGTGTTCGGCCAAGCATCAATGCATCCACAAAGATTGACTGTTTGTTCCAATGGTGCACTCGATTATTTTCTCTGGAGCTACGTCAAGTCCTTAGTCTACGTTAACAAGCCAACCACATTAAACTTAAAGAGGCTATTTGAATGTTGCGCTATTCTACATATAATGGCATAACTGTAGCTTCAAAAAAAAAATCTGAAAGCAGTTTTATATCCCACACCGTTATTGTTTAATTTAATTTTTTTTTTTTTCTTAACGTTCTTATTCGGTCACCCTATATTTAAGCTACAATAAAGATACATATATGCAGGTCATAAGAAATTATTATGCCACGAAGTGGACCAGTGAATTGGGCACTGCTGTCATGCGATTCGAAGCCACTCGACTACTACTTGTAGTACCGTTCTAAGCGCCTGTTCATATTAGCGTGGGAATGAAAGTTCCGGCCAAGAACCTTGTGTTCACATTTTCATGAGGATGAAAGACTTTTTGACAAGCGGAACACTTGAATCAGACCAGTTTTATTTTTTAATTTTTGATTTTCCTTCCCACGCCAATGTGAAAAGGCACTTTCGGACAATCTTTCTGCCCATGCCAATGTGAACAGTCACCAAGTCTAAGTCTTTAGTGTATGCTGATGATCTTTATTAGAACTTGGAAGCCAAAAATCAGCGCATTATTGATGAGAGATGGTTCCAGATGCTCTAGTATATTCGGCAAACAATTTGGCAACAAACCGATTTTTGTGAACGAAGGTCTATCCAATTTCAATCCAACTCTTCATTAAAAAGGCGAACAATTGAAAGATGATAAATGTTCATTCGTCTGGGCTAAGAATGGTGCAGTATTGAGATAGAAAGATAAGAAAGAAGAAGGTAATGATATCAGAATTTGGTCTTTTGACGATCTTGATGAATTGTCTATAATTTAACATAAGCTAATCTAAGTAGTTCCTATTAACTATGATAACCTTCCTCTCTTTGGCTGACTGGTCATTTGAGGAAGGCTTAAGAGTCAAAGATCCTAAGAACCCAGATGAAACGTCGAACTAAGCGCTAAAAACGTCCTAAACGTCCACCTGTGGTTTTCTCGACTCTAAAACCTCCCACCGATATCGGCGCTGATCCAGAAGCTGCTGGATCATTTCTACAATACGTTCGGCAGATAAAGCTGGAATGACGGAGTTTTACCATAGCAGGTAGACCAGTGGTCGGTCAGGGTGCTGTTTTTAAAGGCTTCTCTCGGGAAACCGAAAAGTTGGAGCGGACTCCAGAAAAATCACACTTTAAAGCACGACCATCTAAGGAGCAGCTTAGAGGTGACGGAATTATGGGGCAAACGCACCGTGCAAAGGGACAGAAAAGAAAGTTGGCGACGACAGAGAACAGAAACAGGTCGATGGAAATGGAAACCGATCAATCTCTCGTTCTCTTCTTTTGCCACGAACAGGACCAAGAGGAAGAAAGTTTCCAGCACTCCCTTTGTCGATGAATCTTTCCGCGTACGATGCCCGGATAAAATCGGGGCTATAACCAACGAGGGGCAAAAACAAAACCAGCGATGGTTTCACACGCACACGATGTCCATACAAGGCCAGTACTACAACCTTCGCTGGTCGTCGTTGTGGCCGACGAGAGTCGGCTTATGTGATGAAACCCCCGCTGAGAAACAACTCCGATGGTATGTTTCCCAGCGCACAAGATCCGGTTGAAACTAGTGTTGTAACTCGCACAAGTTGCAGTTCTGGTAGACGGAACTCGACAAAGAAAAATGGAAAATCTACTCTCACAGGGGGAGAAAGAATCGGGAAAACAATAATGGCTTCTGCTGAGACCATTAGTCATAACTTTTTTTCCAAATGAGTTCAAATAAGTTGTGACCACTTCAGTACTCATCTATAATATTTTGTATATTCAGATCAACTTTTAACATTCCTGGTCCCCTACTGCATTCCTATGTATTAAGCTTTCCGTGTTGAATACAGATCCTCAGATAATGTCTATACAGGAACGATGAGTGTGGTTTCGGATGTTTAGGGGGTTTTATATCACTAATGACGAGCGATCGGAAGGACGGAGAACTTGTCTTTATGTGCCGAAATTTATGCTATGAAACGAATGGAGAATGGCACAAATTCTTCATTGCGTTTCCTTATTTTCCCTATGATTCATTATTACGATCACCACCGAAGGCGGTAAAAGAACCTTGTGTGATTTCATGATTGATTGGACTTATCATATGCTGCGTTGCTTATGCTCAAAATACTTTTTGAGGCAGTAGCAAATGCAACGTGAGAGCCAATCACCTCCTGGGTTTCGTAATATCGTCTGACTTGGTTGTCAACAATGCTGGCTCTCATCCAACTTTTGGTACGAGGATAAGGCAGCAAGTAATCGACTTAACGTTATCCAACAATTATGCTAAGGAGATTACTGACTGGAAAGTACTATCGGAGATCCCCATGTCAGACTATAGGTACATTGAATTCAAAATCGGATGCGAGGTCTCGAGCTTGTTAAAGAGAAGGAATCTGTACAAAACTAACTGGACACAACTTAAGGAAGAGCTCGAAAAGTCCAAACAGTGCTCCTCCTGAGTTCACGATAAATCAAAAGCTGGAGGAAGCTGTTCAGAACCTGAACGGTACAATCATCAAGTTTAGCGACTGTCTAGTAATGGGCTTTAAGTCAATTCTCTCAAAACTGAGATTGTTCTCTTTACGATAAGGAGGAAGCTGTCTAATCTGTCTCATCTAGTGTTAAAAAGCATCACGACCCAATTCTCTAAAGAAGATAAGTATTTTGGTGTCATCCTGGATAACAAACTTCTATGGACTAAATATGCTACATCGAAAGCCACTTAGACGCTGTCGGCCTTCTGGTAGTGCAAGAGAGCTGTCGGCAAGACATAAGGTCTGTCACCGTGAAGGGTTCTTTAGATCTACACGGCTATGAGAAGGCCAATTATATCCTATCATATGTGTCGGTTGTCTGTTGGAATAAGCTATCACGAAAATACGTGATTTGGTACAACAAGCACTGGAGCTTTGTTGACCTTGCGCGTCGACTTTCTTATGACTCTGGTCATATGGATGGCTAGAATCTGAGCCAGGTAAGGAATGCCATCGGGTCTTCACGGGCGGCTCCAAAACCGATGTAGAATGTGGCGCTGGTGTCTTTCTGGAGGACGGTCTTCCAAGGGTAGACATACGCCATCCTGATGGAGGCGTAATATATTGTGAAGAACCGGCGGAGGGGACGAAACATTTGCATCTGTAGCTACAGCCAGATAGCTACGCAGTCGGAAGGCTAAATGTACTGAGTCTTGTTTGGGTCCCAGGTCACATTGGGATCACGGGAAATTAAATCACCTATGAGCTTGCCAGGCAAGGTTCAGAGGAGAGCTTTTCAGGACCCGAACCTACGTTGGGTCTGCTTGCGTCTTCGGCTAAAGCTTCCATTAACAGTTGGGTTTCATATGAGCACAACTGCGCGTGGTATGGCGCTCCAGGTAGACCAAACGAATCCTTTTCGATGTCTCTAGGAAGTGAGTGCCCTTCCTGCTGTTCCTCAGGAGCAAAAGCTGCAGGTTGCTTACTGGTGTCGTGACGGGGCAATACAATTTTGCTAAGCACTTAAATGTGGTGGGTTATAAGTGATACAACATCCTACGATTCTTGCTGTGAAAGTGATGACGACCCGCGGAGCACGGCCTCTATGAATGTCCGGCTTACGCTTGCGTCAGGGTCCAAGTACTCGACGTTGACGAGGTGGGTGTTGGTACTGTAGGCACTTTATCACTGAAGCGCCCTTTCTCATCTTTTTCATCGAAAGACTAAATGATTTCATTAAAAGCAACTTACAAAGAGTACAATCTACTAGTTCTTTGCCTAAGTGTTCTGTTCCAACAGAGAAAAAGCAGGACTGCTGTATCTAGCCAGTATGGTTAAAGGAATTCTCTCATCTGTAATGACGGAAGATCCACACTCCCATGTACTGTTATCACTACAGCCAGGAAACAATTGTTCATCATTAGCTATAATTATCCCGTAATTGTAGTATTTCCGCTTCAGAAGGTATGGGTAACTATTACCGTTGGACAGAGTCTGATATAGTCTTGCAGCTTCCTTAAGAGATTGTATTGATTAACAATATGGATGATGAAGAGTTACTGGAGAGGGAGGAATGCCTTGGACTCTAAAATCTCTTCAGTACAGAAGTATGGTACTAGGTTGACGATGTTTGTTTACTTACTTACGGGATTGTGGATCTGCACCAAATGACAGCAAGAGTAAAAAGGGGAGCAAATGTCGTAGGTTTGAAGATTAATACTGCCAAAACCGTATCAAGAAGGCAAAGTCTGCGTTTGAAATGACGTCCCTAATGTCGCGAAGCAATGCAATCAGCTTAAACACCAAGCTATGACTGTTCTGTTGAAATTTTGAAACCGTTCTGTTGGTGCAACACTTGGAAAGTTATCGATACTGTCACAAAAAACTACAAACGTTCGCTAATCGGTGCCAACGGAACAACTTAAGGATTTTCTAGCCTAACTGTATTCCCAATGAACATCTTGACCAGAGAATGGTTCAGGAACCAATTGACACAGCCATCCAACGGCTAAAGTTCATACATCATGAATCATACACTTTGCAAAAGATGATAGTTCAAAAGCAAACTACGAGATGGAATCCGTTATCACAAAACGGTAAAAGAACGGGTTGTCCATTGAGGGCGAGTCGCGGGGATTGGGGAAGAGTTGGAAAGAGATCTGAAGCTTTTTGTCAGTAGCCGTGCATGAGAGCGCGTAGGTATAGTTAAGGCCCTAGGACTTACATGAATACACCCTTTTAGACAAAAGTCAACTAAAGGAAGTGAAATATTCTTCCTACGAAACAATCTACGGTAGAAGAACGGGTTGGTCATTGAGGTCGAGTCGCAGGGATTGGGGAGGAGTTGGTAAGAGATGTCCTGGAAACAGGACATGAGTAAAAATAAAACAATGAATTTGTTGATCCGAAATCTGAAATTTCATAGACACATTAAGCATGTAGACGTCAAGCATCATTCCATTCGAAGAAAGCTTGAGGACTATGCATTCGAATTTAACTATGATCACAGCAGTAAACAGCGTGCAGATATATTCACATTTTTTGCGGTTTTTTTGGATTGGGAAGTCGTTCTCAAAGAACTTAAAGCAGTCCGTAAGTTCCTTGTAGTCCCAGTTCTACTAAATAGCAGGAAGCATTGAGAGAAGCACGGTTTGATCGGTTTAAAGATATGACTATGAACGTTGGCGCATTCCTTTCGACGAAGGAAGTTGTTTTAACTGCGAAATATGAAATATCAGACAGAAGTATCTTTAATCAAAGTCATTCTCAAGGGCAACACTATAAATTCTCGAGCACTTTCGGAAAAATGATTTGCCCTTGTCATGGAAAATACATAAATAAACCCGTCAACTTTTTTCATACCGCTTGACCCACAAATAGAAGGATGGTACTTTAGGAGTTCGACTGATTCATTCGCCTAATCGTACGAACACCAGACGTGAATCAAACGAATGGAACGGTAACATTGTAAGGCACATGGGATTCATGATGTGAATAAATCAAAATAAAAACGACTAGAAAGCTCAACTAGAAAGCAGTGGTAAGTTTTGAGCGAACTAAATTTGGATATAATCGGGTTCTTTTGATCCCGTTTACCTTTTAATTTTCCACTACCAAATTCTATTATCATAGAATGCACTTTGTTTTATGGCACAAAGAGGGTGGGTCAGACTTTATGCGTTTTTAAATCAAATTAGTCATCGACTGTCGTTTTATAATAAAACATTTTGATTTATGTTCCCAAACAACGCCCTTAAATCACTAAATCACTTAGAGCTGTACGAAGAACGGCGTTCTAAAACTTTTATTTCGTTAGATTTCCAAATGACATTGCATGGTTAACACCATGATGACAAAGATTTCACAATTTCAAATCCATCGAAGCAGTCGTAGTCACCTCAATCACCAAACACAACTTAATACTATAATCTATCCACAGTCCTTACTCTCGTCACACAAAAAATCAATGAATAAGAACGTAACTAGTAATAATCACTCAATAAACCACTGGGCGCGTTTGAAATAAGAGAATTTCTTTACCGTAACGAATCTGAAGAGTAACTGAAAGTCCCTAAAACTTGCCAACCCCACCAGTAGTACCTTGGTGGTAAAATTACCACTAATTCGATTACGTCAATGGAAAAAGCTGCGTAGCGAGTTCATGAATTATGTGCACACCTTCTTTGCGTTTACCTTCGCGCCCACAGCATGACGAAGGCTTGGAATCCCAATCACATAAAAATACAATCAACAAAGACAGCCCAACCCAATAATTTGTAGGTACATGTCACGTCAAAACATTTTCGCTTTATTGCCATTATTATCATTTCACTTTTAAGATTTAAATTTCATAATCCTCTGGGTGGTATAATTCTGTCAGCAATCGATAGACGTAGGACGGTGCATGGCCACCCCTAAGGAGAGACGGAAATGAGAGATGGTTAAGTCGAATAGAAGGTTGACTTACATGTTTGATATGAAGAGGGTGACTAGTTCTGGTGGGACATAGTCGAAGATGGGACTGTAGACTTTGGCAAAGTTAGCTGCCAACGAATCATAGGGAATCACTCCTTCAGCACACCCGACCAGATTGAAGGCATCCGCTTCGTAGCTGCAGCGGTGAACGGGTGAAAGCTTGTACATTGGCGCGAGGACTATCACTGGCACAGAATAGTGTTTGGCAGCGAGGGCAACTGTGTAAGCACCACAAGCTGCACGCAATCCACCATTCGCCAAGACACTGTGGGTACCAATAATCACTTTATTCACACGTGACATCATTGCAAAGATGGCCGAATCTGGAATCACCACGATTTCTACATTTCCAGTCGCCAAATTTGCAGCAAGGTTGTGACCCTGTGAGAATACATAAAAATTTTAAAGAAAAAATCCAACAAATTGAAAGTGTACACTCTTACCCGGCAGGAGGGGGCACACTCCGCTACTATTATAGTCAAACTCTGTCGCTTCTTCGCTGCTTGTTTAAGGAAATTTTCTACACAGGTCGAATGGCCGAGAGTTAGGATCACTTCAGACGAATGAATGTGCTCTTCAGCCTGAGCTGATATATTTTCTGTGCTGGTTTCCAATTCAATTTCGATTTCTTGCAAGTGATCTAGAAGTGCTTCTCGCAGACCTTCCTGCGGCTGTGAGTAGTCTCTGTTTACGTCATTCTCATGTGTTTGGGTGACAAGCTTGTGGAGGGACAATGATGCCTGCGAGTCATCACAGAATTGTACCTTGGCTTTCAATGACACAAATTCTTCACGAATTAACTTAAGCATTCGTCTTGCGATGTTGGCTGTGACAGCTTCCTGAGGAAGAGCTGAGATGAGAATTTTCCCTTGAGTTCGAATGATTATCATTAAATCCCTATGAAGGACAAAAAATATTTTTCTTTTTATCTGTGAATTAAGAGATTTAATTTGCTTACTCGGCATTTGTCCAGTCCTGCTCGTTTATGATTTGTTTGAAAATTTTCAGAGTTTTAGTCGTAATGTTGTAGGAGCCAACCAATTTCCTGTGGAAAAAAAATACATGGATTCTTCTTGGTTCTTCTGGCAGATGTCAATTTACTTACCCAACTTTGACATCATGAATTAGTTTGGCTACTTCAGCTGTTGGTAATTCTTGTGTTTTCATTTTTGATTTATTTGTAATTCGCAAGGGCTTAACGAAATTATAATACAGCCACGCAGAATGATGAATTATAAAAAAAATTTATTGTCAAATGTGACAGTTGACAGTGACAGATGGGGAATGACTAGGAGTAAGAAACGCCAATGACACAGGTTCGTCAAAAGAGAAAATTATATTTTTAGGTTTACAAAATTTATGTATAGATATTTTCTTATAACTTGGATTAGTATTTATTTAATTATATTTGAATTCATTTGCTTTAGTATATATATATGTATATACTTCGTATAATCTCCTTTTTCAGCTGACAGTACAGGTGCACATAAAGAAGAACGTTGCCATTTATTAAATATAATTAGAATTAGAGTTCGTGTTCCATATGTTTATCCTTCAACTGTTCACCATACTAGACAAGTTGATTTGAAGAAAGCTGATGTACTAGTTACGGACGATAAGATCGCGTTATGCAAGGACGATAATATAACGACATAACTTGAGGTGGAATTCATTTGAGCGCTCCACATAAAACGAAATTTTTCTTTACAGCATTGTCCCACTAGAACAAATTCAAAGATATTCCCGGCCGGATTGGTGGTGTTTATTCGCTTAACTTAGTCATCGAAGTCGACCAATTCTACACTTTCGGAGAGGGCCAACGTCGTTGTATACCTCAAAAAGTGCGTTGTTGCATATTTCTACTTAAATTTTGTTTATGCAGAATGTCCATAATCGGGACAGAAAATTACAATTACAATTACTTCAGTGCAAGCTCGTTGATTTATGTGCATAATATAAATGTGAGTTGTACTGACTTTTGAACTGTTGTATTGTATATACTCGTATGCATACATAACTGTAAGTTACCAATCGAATCGAATCTTTTAAGATGCCACCTTGTCAAAATTCTCTATTGATCCTCTAATATCAATTAGTAAGTGTGGGTATCATTTGAAATTCCTAGGTTTCCTATATAAATGGGGATTTACAAGACCTACGACTAAACTGATAAGGAACGATCAGAATGTTTATATAATGTTTCATACGTTCACCTAACTTATTTACTTAGATGGCGCTACAGTCCGGTGGACTAGCTTACATGTCTTTCCAGCTAACGGGGTCATTTGTCAACTATCTCCATTCTGTGGTCCCTTGTGAGCCACCTAAGATGAAGTCGACATCTACTGTGTTGTCTCATAGTTGGACAGACTATCAATTCGCTGCTGAAACGTTTTCTCATTCTCCGGCAAGGAAAATTTCCCAAATAACTTTTGCTTCGAAGCGTCCGATAGCATTTTTATCCAATTTCGTGAGTGTTCACGCAATTGCTCCATAAAGCAATACTTCGATGATCAGTGTTTCTTGTATAATGTCTTTTTGGCTGCTAGAGAGAGGGCTTTGGTACTCAATTGCCTTCAAAATCTAAAAATGTTTCAAAACTGATTCTTCGCATGAGTTTTGCCCTGGTGTCGTTCCTTACTACCTGCTGCCTACCGTGACGTTTTGTCTTAGGCATCGATAGTGTGTGTCTCTCTTTGTTGACAACAAATACTTCTTTCCTTCGTTGAACACTAAGCCCCTCATTATTGCTTCTGCTTCAAAACACTCTATTGACACTATGTCAATATCGTCTGGATATAGGAGTAACTAAACAGACTTTTGAAGGGAGGTGCGTCTGGAATGAGTTTCGCACAACTCTATCAAAAATGCTGAAAAACACATGGCATCATAACACCTTGTGTACGTTCTGTTTAGCCATTACCGACATTGACGGTGCAGCGTGGATTCTCTATCGTCATTCTGTATATTTGAAAGAGCTTGGCAGCGACACCAAAACTAGACAAGGCTCTGCATATTTCGTCTCTATAGATTATATGACATGCGTCTTTGAAAGCGATGTAGAGGTGGTGTGTTTTGCTTTGGAACTCCTGTTTTTTTTTTTTCCAAAATCTGCCGTAATTTGAGAATTTGATGAATGGTAGACTTTTCTGGCCTAAAACCACACTGATAGGGGCCGGTCAGACTGTTGACGAAGTGACTTATGAGTTCACATAATACGACAGACAGGATTTACGAGTATATGCGAAGTTGAGGGACTTTTTCTACTGTAGTTGGCGCAGTTCAAGGAATCTCTCTTCTTTAAAATCGGACAACCAATGCTAAATATCCATTCTTCGGGTACACTGTCGTCGAAGCAGCTTTTGGAGAGGAATTGATATATGCTCCGTATCCAGACATCACTTACTGCCTTAAATAGATCGGCAGTTAAGACAACTGCTCCAGCAGCTTTGTTGGACGTTGGTCGGGTGGTCTGTCTTCGTCCAGATTGAATGGTTCATTCTTCCTGATAGTGGGATGTTGTTCATCATGACCGTTTAACAGTCTGCAGAAATAAGCGTTCGAGATGGTCAGCAGCGACCGTTCGGGCTTTACACCTTCGTCATGTTTGTTTTATTTTTTTGGTAGAACTTACAAACCTCATTTTTCTTTCAGCACCTCTCTAAGTGCTCTTTTTTTTTTTTTTGAGAATCCTGTGCATGGTTTTCCTTTATTTCTGCTCGCAGGTTCCGAGGATCTCGTTAATTTTTGCAGGGCCGCTCTGTACATCCGCTGTTTTTCTAGATTTGTCTGTCTGCATTCAGCATCAAACCAAAGGTATCCTGGTCGATGTATGATGCTCCGAATGCTCGAACATCCCCAACAGTGGAAACTCTGTGTGGGCCACTGTTATATATAGCCTGTGTCCGTTTTCGGAGATGATATTGTGAAGGCTGTACTTTTCGACCGAATTACCAAAGATGCCATCCTTACCTAGGTTGACATTAAAATTGCAGTCAAAGTTCAAATTAGAAAAGACTGTAGAATGATGCTACGGTCGGAAAATTTAGCAACTTGTATCTGTTGCAAACCGTAACAAAAATTGTTTTGGTTATAAGCCAAGACAGGTATTGAGATATTGAAACCTATTGATAATTTGAAGAAGTCTAATTCGTGATAGCCAACGGCATTTCAAAACTCGGTTCTATTATCATTACAATGGTCACTTTGCTTTAATTTTTGGGTCAATAAGATCTTATACGGACGTATGGCAAGGCTCGTGAGAATAGCACTGAACTCGCGTGCAGCTGCTATATGATCTTCAATTCTGGCGTTTCGTTGTCTCATTGATACGGAAACATTATTTTGCCCTTACTCAATGGACGAGTTCTTCGGAGCTGTTGTTCAGAAGACGATGAGCTTACCGTTGTCAGTGAGTCGAGTTTTGGCCTCAACAAGGGTGATTGAGATATTTCATGGATGACGCATCTGTCTTCGTTCCGTTTCTTCGTCTTTGTCTTTGTTTGAGTGTTACTTGTGAAAATGAGTAATAGCCTGAATGAACGAATCTGACGGAATCTATAGTAGTGGGATCCAGCCAGATTAGATCCTAGTCAAACCAACAGCGATTCACCGAAATCTAATCAGACAGGTTCACTATCTTTAAGAACTTCTTGTGAAGTGTGTGTGAAGAGCGTGTTGTGGCGCGTTTATAGATACATTTTAGTAGGCAGCTTTCTACAAGCCGCCATTAGTCGTGCCTAATTATCTAAGTCATCCATTATCTCATGAATATTATTCTTATTTTACCCCCTCGTGGTCTTTTCTGAGTACTGGTCAAAACTTAAGCGCAAATGTTGAGCAAAAGAAAATGCAAACACTATAATTCACTGTCAGAAATGACTGAGCCTGAGAAGTAAAACGTACGGCCTGAAGTCAGTAAGGATTTTCAGGACTAGTTAGGGTGCTGAAAAGTTGCAAATGATCCCTTAATGGGTCAATGGCAGCTCTTATACCACCGAAGTGAATAACTAACTTAGAAATACCCAGTCATAAAAGGATCTGGGATTCCAGGTTGAGAATTGTGCGTGGGGTTAACTATCCGCCCATGTAAAAGCTCACTATTGTGAAGTAATTAAAAGCCCAGATCTCCATTGACAACCCTGAAAAAAAAGGGACAACGACCTTGGAATCTCCACATTGAATGTTCGAATGTTAATCAGACTGCGTGCAGCGAGCAGAGGTGGGCCGGAAAAAACAAGGACGAAAAACTGCTGCGGACGTAGGCATGAAGTATTGAGCTTTCGCCACATAAGCGAACAGCTTAAACCAATACGCATCAAGGCTCTATTTGCCGAGATCAGCCTGATAGAGAAAAAAGATAACTCTGCCAATGAAAGTTACTACCAGATTCTCGACAAAAATTACGAGCAATGTCCTAATTATGATGCTAAAATAGGAAGGAACGACATTTTCCAGTGTAGTGGGGAAGCAGAGCCTGCACGACACCAAATTTGGAAAAGGACATTAACATAGATATAACGTGGTTTCCTCGCCATACTATCTAGAATAAAACATGGTGGTCACCTGATAATCAAAGCAAATTGATCATATTGCGATTGGTACAAGGCATTCGTCGAGTACAGATAATGTATAGTATATACTGAGACTGAAAGTGGTCCGTAAGCTCCATGAACAATGTCCGGAAGTCTTACCAAAATGTAAAAAGGAGCGTGTCGAGCAGGCCTGCGGAAACCAAAATGAAAACAAAGAAGTAAACAACTTTTACAGACTCAAAATACAAAGTCAGGCAAAATAAACTATTCAACCTGGAAGCTGAAAGAGATCCGTCCACCCAAACAAAATGAAGTTAAGATAGCAATTTATACTACATAGCAATATATATAAAGAACTACAAGGCTGCTAGACGTGACGGCCCACCTGCAGATCTCTTTATGACAGCAGGATGTCATTTCACTATGACTGAAGAATGAAGCGCTAGTACCGTTTTACAAGAAAAGAAAAGATTCTCTTAACTGCGTCAATACGAACCAGCTTTTTATTGATTTTTAGGTCACTTATGATAACAACATTTGATCTCAAAAAAGGATTCAGGCAAGTTACCGCGAAGAAAGGGAGAATTTTTCAAAGTCTGTACTTGCATACACTGATGACATTGTCATCGTCATAGATATATGGTGGAAATCAGAGCGCTGTCGTTTGTGCATTGAAGCAGAAGCATCAAAAATGGGTTTATTTATGAATGAGTGCAAAACTAAGTACAAGCTGGATCCAGTAAGCTAGCGACTGTGCTAACTGCAGAGGCCTATAAGTTGATGACTAGGTCCACCATGGATCGTAGCTCCATGAATGTAAAAAAGTATAATGTCAATAATGGTTCGGATTGCTAAGATTTTAAATAGAGTTGATAATGAAAGCGTATGTTTATTTATCTACACGACTGTACCAGCAGTCATATTTGAATTCTTTTTAAAAAAAAAGCTGACGAGTTGAGTCAAATTATAATTCTGTTCGAAGAAGAAGCGTAAAATATTTCTTTAATATGAATTCCACGTATACTCCCTAAAAAATCGTATAAAAAGCTTCCAATTTGGTCCTTCTCTTAGAAAGCAAATCCAACTCAAATTCATTTAAACTGATATTTTAATTCAACAAACCTAAACCCAATATACCGCTGTAATCAGCCCCATTAGCCGCTGTATGTTCACAATAAAAAAAAACCCGTTGTCGCCTGCAAACATCAAATAAATAAACATGCCTTTGCGCACTTGAAACAAACTACAATTATCTCTCTCCCACTGCCGGAAATATTCGTTCCATACCGCAGTTCAATTCCAATTTTATCTGACAGCCGCATTCGCTACTATCGCTGCCGTTTAACCAAATTATTTTTTTGCCTTTGCGAAAATTCTCAAACAATTTTCCTTTAAGTATTGCCGGAGCTTCACACGTCGCCTGTTGTCTGTCTCTTCGTCCTATTCGTCTATTGGCAACAGTCCTTTGGCACTCACTGTATATCTCAACGCTAACCAACTAATCGACCAGCCATTCAACGGAAAATGCAAATCAAGTCCAAAATCAACTTCAATCAATGAAATCACATTCAACATCGAAAATCCAATAGAATCATCTGTGCTGTGTGCCCCTAGAAACAGAGACAACATCTCCAAGATCGAAATCCAGCTGAGCTGAAACGTTGAACGTTAAACGTTGCAAGGTTAAACCATCGCGCCACCATCCGTCTAAGTGTTTGTGCTTTTGTTTGTTTGTTCATCTCACAAAGTGGTTGCAGAAAAGTGCGAAAAACTAAATCAAATCCAAAATCAAAAAACCAATTTTTCCCGGCAACCGACAAACGACGACACCAAAAATCGAAAACCAATCGGAAAGATATCGCAAAAGAAAAGAGAACCGTCTCACAGTGAATCGTAGTCCAATTAACGCAAAAATTAAAAGTTCAAAGAGTTCTTACCTAAATGCCAAGGTAGGAGATGTGTGATAAAACCCCACAGAATCAATTTCAAAGTTCCTAAAAGTTTTTCGTTTTAGTTTTCGTTCGTTTTTGTTGTTTTTTTTTTTTTTTTTTTTTTGGTTTTTTTCATTGTATAGTTTGTCCTGCTGGTATCTGTTTCTAGTTGGACGGGAATTCGTCTTTGCTGATACATTTCCCTCATTTTGTTGCCTAAATAGTTGATATACGAGAAACAATTTAAAAAGTTATTGAGAAAATAAACTGAAAACAATTGAAAACAAATTCGCCGAAAAACTCAACGACGACGAAGCATTCACGATTTAAGAGTCCGAGGAGCAAAGAGTTTTTGTGTGTCGTCTGCGTTTTATTGATTTTTTTCCTCTTGTTTTTTTCTAATCAATTTTTGTGTTTTCTGCTGCATAAATTAATATAGCAAAAGTAGAAAAGGACTTGTGCCTCCATTTGTAGATAAAAGAATAAAAAGAAAAAGAAAAAAGAAAAAAATTGCTTAACCCACAGACACAGTAATAGACACAGCTATAGACACAGCCTAAGGCAGACACTTTGGCTTCACGTTAATTCTTGATTTATCCCTTTACTCGTAATCATTATCGTTATCGTTTTCATTTAATTTGTTTGTTGGTGGTTTTTGTTAGAGCTTAAAACCACGCGTGGACACTACAAAACAATAAAATTCAAAGAGTACCCACCACTCGTATCTCTATAGAGATACCCACAAAAGCCAATCCGAGTTTATCCATTTTTATTTGTTTAATTGAGCAATAAAAAAAGCAAGCAAAATTCAGATCATGCTAAACAACGATTCGAATTTTTCGCCGCATGTAAGTAGAACATTTTTTTTTTTTTTTCCAAAATCAAAATCAAAAAATAAAAAATAAAAAAATTCTGAGAAACTTGCAACGAGAGTTGTCAGTTTCTCGCTCGATGTTGTTTGCTTTTTGTTGCTTTTCTATCTTCTGGGCGCTTTTTCCTCTCTATGAATTTCAAAACATAATTTTCTGTTTTGGTGTTTTTTTTTTTGTTTGTTTGTTTTTGTTTTGTTTTTTTGTGATTGCTATTGGCTGACTGATTTGTTTATTGTTTGTGCTCGTGCTTTTGTTAGTTTGCTGGAATGTTGATTATCTCGCTCTGATAACAAACGTCGATAACAGTCGTGATGAAAAATATTCATTCGTTTGCCTGTATAGGGGTTATTCTTGCGCAATCCAGTTGTAGATGAGTCTAATGTTCGGTTTCAATTTTAAGTCCTTTCAACGTTTCTTTTCATTTTCTTTCCTTACGCGCTTACAAATGGGTTGATATTTCTTTTCAATTTTCTGCTCGCTTTACTTATGGTATTTACATAGATGGTGCTAAAATTCGTTGTGGACCTCAACCAATAGGTTTCTACAGCTAGCGTGGTCTTTGGCTTACAGTTGCGCTCGCTAAGTTGATTGGGTCCCATTCTCACCTTAGACAAGGACAAGCTTTAGCTCTGTTTCTGTTGGCGTTCATTCGCGACTCATGTGCACTTTTCCAATCAAGTTAATGTCGTTAAATCTTCTTCTCCTGGGATCAAAAATCCTTCAAAGAATTTTGCTTTCAAAACGCTTGAGTCCATGCATCCCCGCCATAAAGTAGGGCTGGAATGATCAAGATAAAGTCAAGTCAGTCTTACTACTCTTTTGTCTAAGCTTGAATAAACAGCTATTGACATTGGTGATTCTTCATTTTATTGTTAGCAGAACTGTGTCCCTTCTTGCTGACGGCATGTATTTAGTTTTGCTTCCTTCCTAATTAAACCCATTTATGCTGCTTCTGTTCCAACGCCTGAGAACGCACTAACAACAGCTTGCTGCCTTCTGCTAATTATGTCAATATCATCAGTATGCAAGTAGTTGTACAGACTTTTTGCTGGATTTGTTCATGTTGTGTATCTCTTCTCGTCTACAAATGCCTCATAAACAGCTCACTGGGTTCTGCCGATAATATCTACTTTATCCTCACGGACAAGTATATAGTTGTATAGACTTTTGAAAGATTGCGTCTCTGGGGTTGACTTGCGATTTTCGCACAATTTTCTCGCATCAGCTTACTTAAATCCTTTTCTTGACATCAAAGGTATCGAAGAGATTATTTTCGACGTAGGAACGAATGTTCTCCTTCGTTATTTTTAATGTAAATGGTTATTTGGACCTTCAAGTTTGTTTTCATCATGTTTTGAAAGTTATATCGCTTACTCGGTTTTCTTTAGAGCTTTGGGCGATAGGTTCTCCATTTCTTGATGGATGTTCTCCTTGAGGGCTGCCAGAGTTTTTGGCTTGTTCACATAAACCCGTGTCTTTAAATAACTCCATAGAAAGAAGTCTATCCGATCAAATCGGATGATCTTAGGGGCCAATGCAAATAGCCAAAACGCGATATAAGACGACCGGGAAACGCCTACATTATAATGTTGATTATGACTCATGCAACATGCTCCGTCCTCCAGTTCTAATGCATGCAATTGAGCAATGAAAAATTCCATGATCATGGGTCTGTAAAGTTCACCATTCACACTGACTGTTGTTAAAAAGAAAATGCTCCAATGACTCCTCCAGCATAAATAGCACAACATGCAGTGACTTTGAATGGATGTAGTGGCTCATCGTGCATTACTCGCGTATCTTCAGTGTCCCAGAACCACGAATTTTGTTAATACACGTATCCACATATGTGAAAATTGGCCTTGTCACTCATGACTATTTCTAACGCAAAATCGTCCATTTCAATGTGTTTCAAGATGGGATTCACGGTCAAAAATCATCAGTTGTCTGCACTTTATGAGAAAACATTTTTAAGTCTTTCACCATAATGCTCCGCAGAGACGTGGGTGGAATTGCAAATTGCATGGGACGTCGTCTGGTCGATATCGACTGAGTCTCTTCAACATCTTGAATCAGCGCAGCAATATTCTCGGCCTCTCGAGAAATACGGGGCCGAAAAAACGGGCACATTGCGCCGAAATCACAGACGAATTGTTCATCAAAAACATCGTGACACACAAATTCTACTTTTGTTTGCTTCACAAATAGCATTCGACGATTTGTAAAATCTATGACACTTCACTGTAGGGTCATATACTATTGCCCACCTAGCAGATGTTGCCATATGCGGCCTAAAAATCGATAGAAAGGATCTGCCGTAGGTGAATATTTGGTTGATTGTGAACTTATCGGTTCACAGCTCCGTGACAAACCGCTAATAACTATCAAAGACTTTACTTTTGATGTACCCTCATAGAAAAAAATCCATATGGCTAGACTTGGAAATCGCGTTGGATATGGGATGTCTCCAAAGCGACTGATTAGTTCTCGTGGGGAATATTCATATTCATTAGCAAATCCATTGAGGTTCTACAGGTATGCGGATTCGCACCTTCTTGTTGAAACTACAAACTCGTAGGTGACGAGCAAAATAGATGTGCTAGGTAAAAAATAATTTCTGATAAAGCTCCCATAATTTTCGTTGTTCACATTTATCTTGAGCTTGTTCTCTGGAATGCTTAGAAAAAAGGTCTTATGATTCTGTTTGTCGATGTATCTTTTGGGCAGTGCAAAGACCGTTGGCGTTTAAGTCGCGTTACGTTTTCATAAAAAGATCTGCTTTTTTATATGATCATTCATGTGGAATTGGGCCTCGTCGATTCAGAATTGCGAAGAATTGGTGCGAAATTTCTCCAACATTGTCTCACAAAAGTTTTTATGTAAATTAAAGATATTTTCTTCAAGATCTTGCACAAATTAGATCTTAAAAAGGTAACATTTTAAGTCACGATAGTTTCTGGGAAACCCGAAATCCGCACTTATCTTTCAATTGTCCTTGATGTTCTGCTGTACCCTAGCTTAGAACTATTCAGAGCTGATGACGTTTCGCGGAACTTTTATTAAATTAATACATGTCGACGCGCACTCACGTAACAATCGGCACTTAAAAACCAAAACGTTCCGATATTGACCGCACGATCTTGTCCGGACCATTGTGACATTGTAATCAACAAACCAAACTCGTTCAGCACCGTTTATAACTTCTTGAGATATTCACATTTTAAAACATAACACTGCCACTGGACACTGCATTTAATATCTAAAAAGGTTTCTGGCAAAGCGATCCGCTCCTATGCTATATCTTTACAACATTGTTCTTAAGATTATTGTGCAAAATTCGCAACACCACAGGCACAATCTTTCAAAAGTCTATACAACTATATACTTGTCCGAGAGGATAAGATAGATATTATCCACAAAACTCAGTGAGTTGTTTATAAGGCATTTGTAGACGAGAAGGAATACACAACATGCACAACTCCAGCAAAACGTCACAATAGATAGTCATCCCTTCGACGTAGTTTACCTTAGAGATCATTAGAAGAGTAACACCTCACAATCGCTGTTTTTTTTTTTATGTTTTTTTTAGGCAGCAGTCCTGTCATGGACAACCAAAATAGTGCTCTTTAAAACAATCAGCAGTTTACCGAAAAAGGATAAGGAGGCCTTTGTTCGTTTCGAGAGAAAAGTACTGCGGCTTTGTCTTCTCCTCATCGACAGAAAGTGTAAGAATAGATCTAATCTAGAACCGTCCGGTTTATATTCCGAATTCATCTCGTCATAGATGACTGATATGGATACCAGGGCCAACACTTTAGGAGCTTAAAAAAATACGGTCAATTTGTAAAGCAAAGTAAGATTGACAGCTAACAAATGTCAAAAAAAAATGTCATTGACAGAAGCCTTAAAAAAAATATGGCAAAAGACATCTATGTGTGAAATCGGCAATTATTTAGTTGCCAACTTGCTACATAACCGAGATAACTGGGACTAATCAATCCCGAACTTTGGACTGTCTATTTTGATAAGGATTTCCTACGTTTAAACGAATATTTTTCACTACCACTGTACTGGCTAAACGATTTTTGTTTATTAAATTATGAAAGACAAAAATGATTGATCATAAGCAAAAGAAAAAATAGATTTGCTGAACTTGTAAACAATTTTATTTTTAATGTTTTGAAATGTTATTACTTTCTCGCCTATCTATTAGAAGTAAATTTAAAAAAAAAAAAAAAAAAAAACAAGCTGTCTAGATGGGGGCAAACTGTCTAGATGGGGGCTATTATGAATGGATCCCCACTCGGTACTACAAATTTGATTTGAATTTTTTTTTCTTTTTTTGTTATGGTTTACGATTAAATGTAAATATTTAAGTATCTATTATCTATTGTGCACTAAATAATCTCCAAGTGTTGAAATTTGATGTGAAAAATGATTATTTAAACGTCGCGCTGTTAAAAGTTAAAGTTTATCATACATACGATTACCATATACTTGATTCCGAGATGCGATTGTGTGAGCTTTTAAATTTTTCATCAGATTTATTATTAATTTTGTGATGATTTCCTTTTTATGGACGACGGTCATTAAACTCGACTCGAAATTTGTGTATTTACATATGTTCGGTTGATGAATTTATAATTTATGGATATTTTGGTGGTTTCTTAGCTATTGTTCTAGGTCGTGATTCTGATTTTAATTGTTTTGGTTAGTATAACGTATTCGTCTTTCGGCGGTTTTCCCTTTTGTCTTCGTACGGATGCCTTTTTTTTCAAATGAATTTGTTATGTTGTTAGCCTAGCTTCGATTGACTGTGATGCTTAAATTTTTGTTGAAAATTGTTAAGCGGTTGGCTGTCAGATACGACTATTCGTATTGTGACATAGTTAAGTTGTAGTCACCATTTATGTAGAAAACAATTTAACACTGGATGCAGTGTTGAATAGCAGCAGGTTGTGGACAATCAAAGAAGTTGACATCGTATCTCGATGAATATGTCCAAAATGGTTTATAGAATTCTGTTAACTAGGACAGTCATTGGTTGAAGATACGAATACCTACGATTGTATTGTATAATAGCACACAATGCACAAGTACTCATTTTAGACATAAGATTTGAACGAATAGGTGTCATTAACATAACCTCTTCGTGAAGGAGCCCCTAAATGGTATCTACTTCGAGGTCATCTTGTTACGGATTTGTGGATTGGTTTAGATGGCTGTTTTTGATAAAGTATTTCAAATTTGGCATCAGAAATTAAACGAATTTAGGTGGTTGCTTGGTTTCAATTCACTTGGCAACAGTGATTGAAACTAAAAGTGATGCAGGGTATGTTGGAATTGAAAGTATTTGTAGAAGCTGTAAGATATAAATGTGAATAATGTAATTGCAAGGTATATTTCAAATGAAATGTAATAAAACATTTACATTTATGTATGAACATTATCTTGCTTGCGTATGGGTTGGTAGGATTTCTACTCATAAACTTGCAGATGAATAAATGCCAACAATGTTTGTTAAAGGGTTTCCACGAGTTTTATAGTAATGCTTGTAGTTTGAAGGTTACAGCAGGATGCAGTTAATTGACGTGTGGCTTAGTACTTAAGTTAACTCTGTGTTATCGGTGACACATGAGTTATTCTCCATTAAAACGATTGTATTCGCATCGTAAAATTGTTGGAAACGTTTTCGCAAGAAGTAACTTAACGACTACAGTCGAAGGAAGTTGAAGACATTTTTTTAAATTGATGGCAATTTCCACAAATTCTGGATCTGAAAACATTTGATGTTCTTAAATCATTTTTCTTGGAATCAATTTTTGAATGTTGCAATTCTTTGGAAGACTTTTTGACTTTATGAAGAAATTGGAAAACTAAGTTGAAAAGTGTCCTGTTCTTGAACTAAATCAGTACAGGAGCTAAGTTTTTGAACTAGTAGAGTATTCGCCTTTATTTGCTTTTAAGACTGAAAAATTCCTAATTTAGTTGCCGGTAAGTTGTGTGGTGGATTCTCAAGAATGCATAGGGCATTTTTCTTCACCGTTCTTTATGAGATGACATTGACACATTTATTTCCGAAAGGAAACTTGTGGTAAAAGATTATTTTTTTTTGGACCTAGCCATCTTAGTCGCAGTGCATCTAAAATTCTGTTTTCTTTTATTGGAATGGAGCATTCACACAAAAAACTATTGCCTTGTACTCCTTATATCATATGCTCCTTTTACTGAAATTAATTAGTCATTCATATAGAGAACGCAGAGATAAAGTGCCTACAGTATCAGCACCCATCACATCAGTGTCTAGTACCTGCCGTCTGATGTGCCTAGAACACTTAGGTTCAAAGCAAAAACGTAGTTCCCCGTTAGAACGCCAGTAAGTAGTCTAAAGACATCATGAAAGTCGCTGACCTCTAATAGACGTCGGAAAGCATTTTGAAAAGTCATGTTTTCTACATATGTTCATATGAAACCCAATTGTTATTGGAAACCGAGGATACAGACTATCCTAACGCAGATGAATTAGTGACAGATTCCCCTCTGATCCAAAGTTCCAAAGATAGTTCTAGAGTTTTGAGAGTGCAGTCCATGATAGGAATATTAAGTGGAGGGAGATTTATCATGCTTCTCCCAGCGTTTACCAGGACTTCGGTATGTTTGCCTGTGCCTGGCTAGCAATGAATATTCTATTCAGAGTTGCTATAAGCTGGCCTGTACCTTTTTGTAGCATTACTGAATGTATTTGTACTCAATCCACCACCACATTCGATTAGATAACCACTACGGCGGGTTTTCTGGTCATGTCAGCCCTACAGACCTTTCAGGTTCTGAACAGCTTCCTTTAGCTTTTGTATTGTTCTGAGCTAAGGGGAAGTATTAACATTTTAATGTTGATAAATTGAAAGATTTGAAAAATTTAATGCAAAGTCTTTGGCCGAGCACGTCCCTGGCTCATGCTTTTCATTACTTCGCTAACTTCGGCTTTTGTAAAATATGGTTTTTCTTTTTCGAACGTGAATAGCGAAGGAATTTTCTTTGCAAGAATTATTCGTTTAGTAACGCGTAAAAGTAGTCGTTCCATCTATCACAAATTTAATTGTTCTCTGTTAGTAGGTTTACCTAGTCGTCTTCAATATGTTTCGGCGAATTAATCTCTTCCGAGTTTTTTTTCCTTCATTGTGTCTCAATCTTAAAAACATTTGTTTTCACCTTTCATTGTTTGTAGCCTGCTTATACGTTGCGAGGGAACACCTTCTGATTCTTGATACAATGTCTCTTCTGCTATCTGACATGCTTTGTATACTGCTCATCTAAGTCGAGATCAGCCGTCTAAAACATTTTCAAAGTTGTTCCACAAACCATCCGTGCCTTATTCTTGCTCTTCGTTATTGTATTTTTGAAACCGAATGGTAATTAATTCGGATTCGCTGTCCAACTCTGCAATATGTAATCAAGTGCCAGTCTTCCAAATAAGTACGATATTGCGTTTAGGTAGTTAGACCGTGAAATTCGCATGGTTTAGTTACTGCCTTAATACTGAGTTTCTAGTTCCGAAACTTTATCTAGATGGCTCACTGCCTATTGTAAGTTTCGTGTTCATTCAGTGCCATTTTTGATACATTTACGACTTTTTCTAGGAGTTCAGCTGGCAGGATGATGACAACACTGTTTTAATTTTTTTTCCGTTCCATGACAATACATTTTGTACGCTTTCGTTTGAAAATTTAAGCAGCAGTCTCCGTTTACCTTGCTCGTACTTACATTGATCTCACGTTGCTGTAATACGTTTTCTAGTTCGAAAATTTTGTTTGTTATTGTACCAAAGTTTCACCTTGAAAGCATCATATCAATCATATCCTCGGTAACCGTCGAAGAATCAATGCCAGAGTCGTGGTATTCCAGAAAAAAATATTTATTATTTGTTTGATTTATTGTTTTATAACTTACAAAATAGATTTAACATTATTTTTTTTGATTTTATTACGATACTTACTTACTTTTGTTCAACCAGCAACTCCGGGAGGGTCTGAGCCTGACCTAATGTCGCCTTCCATCCTTCACAGTCCCGGGCACGTTGCTTCCAGTTTACTAGACCAAGGTTTTTGGCGTTCATGATTACTTGATCTTTAAACCGGAGGTTCGGTGTTCCTTTTCTTCATGAATCAGGTGGTTGGGATTCGAAGATTCTCTTAGCTAAAGCATTCTCGCCTATTCGTTCGATGTGGCCGAGTCAGTGTAGTCGACGGATTTTAGCCTTCCGGATTGCATCCATATTTTTATACAGCTCGTAGAGTTCGCGGTTATATCTTCTCTTCCATTCGCTCTCCTCGCAGACAGGCCCAAATATTCGACGTAGAATGTTTCCACTCCACTAGGGTGTCATTTTTGAAGTTTATATTTGCCTCGAGGTAGATATACTCTTTCACTACGTCAAAATTATAACTGTCGATTGTTAGGCTCTGTCCTAGACGGTATTCGACGGATCGGTTTTTTGACCGACAGCATGTACTTTGTTTTAGCCTCATTCATCATGTTCTTCAATATCAGTAAACGTCTCAATAATGGCACGCTGGGAACGGACGATGATGTCGATATCGTTTGCATTGACTTGTTGAATATAGTGCCTTCTGTGATTACGCCGGTTTTTCGCAATATCTGCAAATTAATCCAGCATAGGAGTAAAGAAATCACACGATAGCGTAACGCGACACAACCGGATTAGTTTTCTCGGGATCCTGAATTCAGCCCCACCACGTTATATAATTTAGCGCGATGAAGGCAGTTGCATGCGGCTTTAGAGTTGATTAACAGATGGTGAGTATCGACTTGGAACTCGTTGGGCTGTTCCAGGACTTGCTACAGCGTGAATATTTGGTTTTTCGTCGATTTGCCGGGACGATAGCCCCATTGGTAAGTGCCGTTGAGTGTAGTGCAAAACGGCGTTTGTAGAACACACAGTACGCTGGATAGGATCTTGTAGGCTACGTTAACCAGGGATATGTCTCTGTAGTTCTTGAATATGAGGCAGTACGGTACTTTAGTTGTTAAAATTATAAAAAAAAAAAAAAAGTTTTTCCTTTTCAATATGGCGTGTGTATGCCTTTGACTTTTATAAGGGATTCAAACCTGTTTGGCATCGAATTGTAAAGGCTGGTGATATAGCTGGTGTCAATTCCTTCATATTAAATTTTTTCGATGTTTTTTTTTCAAGTTTCTGGACTTTCTATTTCTGAGTTTTACACCCATTCGATGCCAAACGTGCTCAATAGGACTCGTGATAGGACTGTTTCCGGGCCAATCAATGGAGTGAAATTATCCCTTGTTCTTTGTAATTTTAAACATGGGAAAAGAATTAGTTAAAATCGATTAAAAATATTTAGAAAATTACCAAAATAGTGCAAAATTCATTGTTTACTTACGGTCTTAGGACGATGGTAATGGGAACCATTCCATTTTCTATAACCTTTTTGTATTTTAAAGTATTTATGGACCCATCCACTATCAAAAGAGTTCCAACTACACCCGTAGTTATGATCTCCTAAACCATGACACCCTCAGATCTCTTAAGAAGGCCTGGATCACATTCTAGGTTATATCTTGACTCATCTGAGTAAATAACCTTTTTCCAGTCATCTTGGGTAAAATTCTGCCTTTCTGCCTATTCCAGACCACTTTTTTAATTCTTGGCGTCCGGTAGGCAAACTAACTTTCATTGCTAGACCATCTTTGAACAACATGCTTGTCTATGGCTGCGGTTTCCACAATATCTCTCCTTACTTGTGGTGCAGTAACGAACCATTTCCTCAACGTTGTCATCTTCATATGATAGTCGATTCTTAGAGTAGGACATTTTTTTCGGCCGCGACAATATTACAGCTGCAACAAAAGAGTGCACCTAGGAGTACATTGTCATACAGCGCGTGCAGTGAATAAGTGTACGAGGTATGTTCAAAAAGTAAGATGACTTTTTATTTTTATAAAAAAATATTTATTTATTCATCAATATTAATGTTGTCCCCTTCAAAGTAATCCTTCTCAGATATAATACACTTGTGCCAACGCTTTTTTAAATCCTCAAAGTATTTCTTATAAGCACTTAAGCACTTTTTGGTATAGCCGTGAGCTCTCTCAGCGATGCCGTTTTTATTTCCTCCATCGTTGCAAATCTTCATCCTTCCACAGGTCTCTTCAGTTTCGGGAACAGCAAAACGTCGCATGGGGCCAAGTTCGGTGAATATGGTGGCTGAGGCATGATTGTCGTGTTGTTTTTGGGCAAAAAAACTCTCACAAGCAACGATGAATGAGCAGGTTCATTATCGTGATGCTAAAGCCATTCCTTGTTAACCGTACGACCTTGAGGTAAAAATTCCTGATGTACTTCCACGGTAATTGAAAAAAACAGTGAACAAAACATTGACATTTGATTGAACTTGGCGTACTTTTTTCAGTTTTGACTCTCCTGGGTGCTTTCATTGGGAAGATGATTCGTCACCAGTTATGACCCTTTTGACCAAGTCAGGATCATAATTGATCTTCTGATCAAAATCAAGAAGTTTCAGAATAAACGACACACGTCTTATGCCCAAAACATCCGAAAAAATTGCATGACCCGAGCCGACCGATATGCCATCATCCTCAGCAACAGCTTTTATTGTAACTCGACGATTTTTTAAAAAAAATTCTTCACAGCTTCGACGTTATCATCGTTTGTTGATGTGCTGTGGCATCCAGAGCGAGGTCCGTCATGGGCATCTTCTCGACTATCTTGGAAGAGTAAGAAGGAAGAGGACAGTAATAAATAAATTAAAAATAATAAATACTTTTGTGGTATCTTGCTTTTTTTTCAGCGAAGCTCCGATTGTGAGGTTTTCGCTTGAAATTTTGACTTCGCTTCTGTTTCGCTTTAACAGATCAGGAAAATGGTCCAAATGAGAATTAAGGAAGTGAACATCCCGATCTGATCTTCTTCGCAATTTTCTCATAATTTGGACCTTTATTGTTTCCTACTTCCTTAAAAGATTTCCAGGCTTTTGATTCAATTTCACTAAATTTTTCATTGAAAGCTGTATGGTACGTTTCACCAACTTTCTTTCAGTTTAGCTTCAGACAGAGATGGAAACATTTGGTGTAGATATTTAAAACCTTTTCCAACTTTGTTCAGCGCCTTCACAAATTCTTAAAACTTTCAGATCTCCACAGACCATCTAACCTTGACAGTGAAGCGTACTTATTGCCATTATGCAAAAGGACTGCTTTCGAACTTCGTTTTGATGAGTCTATGAACAATCTCAATTCGTTTGCGTCTTCGGAATGCATTAGATCATGATCTTTAGCAAAATATGGTGCAAATTCTTTTTCTCTGTTGCGATACCAAGTAACAGGAGCAAGCATATTCTTTTCCGATAGTCTTCATCCAAGGAGCTCAGCTGCACCTTTTGGCAGGCTTACATTTCTCGTTAAGTAGTTCAGTTCCACTTGCACTTAGTTCAAATTTAGCATCAGGTTAAGGTAACTCTTCGAAATCGCTGTCACTGTCTTCAGCTTGCAATGATTCCAAGTATGTCGGGGATGACGGTGCAATGTTCTGGTCGCGATGCACAACGAGTGTTACTGATTGCAATGTTGGATATGCCAAATCCCTTTTTTGTTTTTTGAATTGTAGCTTGTAGTCTTGCAGCAGCAAAAATAACAGTCTTCAGTGTGATTCTGAGGTTCTCTCCATAACACAGGCGATATGAGATGAAAGGTATTGTTTGTCCTTTTTGACCACTTTCTAAGTTCTCGAACGCATGTCGTACAAACTTTATGTGGAATCCACTGTTCAACTTGATTGGCAGTTTTTTTTTTAATTGTTTTTTTTTTATTTTATTCAATATAGTATAGTCCCCTTTTAGTTTGATACACTTATTCCAGCGATTTTCCAACTTCTTAATCCCGTCCGAAAAGAAATTTTCCGGAAGGTCTGCAAAATACTCCTCCGTGGCGTCGATGATTTCTTCGCGTAAGCTGAACTTTTTATTGATGAGCCATATGTTGAGGTTTGGGAGGAGATAATAGTCCAAGGGAGCCAAATCGGGCGAATACGGTGGATGCGACAGAAATTGGAGCCGTAAGTCATTGATTTTAGCCGTGGTTGCGATGCTCTTGTGCGCCGGTGCATTGTCTTGCAAAAACAAAATTTTTTTTCGCTTCATGTGAGGCCGTTTTGCAGCGATTTCGGCCTTCAATCGCTCCAATAATGCACAGTTATACTCGCTGTTGATGGTTTCTCCTTTGTCGAGGTAGTCCACGAAGAGTATGCCATGACAATCCCAGAAAACCGACGCCATAACCTTTCCGACCCATCGAGTCTCCCACGGCCGCTTCGGAGCACTCGTGCCGGCTTCAGTTCATTGCCGAGCACTCATTCTGTTCTCTGGTGTGCAATAGTGGATCCAAGTTTCATCAACAGTTACCAATCGACGCCAAAAGTCCGCCCGAGTACTAATCTTTGTGGTATCTGTTAGCTCGCGCACCTTCACTTTCCGGTCAGCCAATAAAATTTCATGTATTTTTTTGACATTGTCCTCTGTTTACGGTGGTTCAGAATGCTTTTTTTTAATGTTTTCCGGCGTAACAGCCTCATTTGGGCGCGCAAGGCGTTCACCATTATTTGTACCTGTATGACCGCGTTTGAATTCAGCAAACATGCGACAAAGAATTGCTTTCCATGGAGCATATTCCTTATAACACTTCTCAGGCCATTGTTGAGTTTTAAAGGTATTTTTTCCCCATCAAATAACAGGGTTTTATCAACGTACTGGTTTTGTTTTTCATGATTTTGAAAATATCAAGAGATGTGTCAGAAAAACTTCAATATCTTTGAAGTTTGACACTAACTTAAAGTCATATGTTTGAGTAAATTTTATTAAAGTCGCTATCTACGTGTCAGTCTCCGGACTTTTATATCCACCTATTATGAGCCCTTGCCGGACGCCCAAGTCCGGCTAGATCTTTACAGCCAATATCGTAATCTGTGCACCATAGATGAACCAACATAGATTCAAAGCTTTCCAAATTTTGGCCGTTTGTGAATACGTGTAAATTGTCAACAATGTCAATTCCTCTCACATAGTGAAATTTACGTGTAAATTGCTGTGATTCTAACAAATTCTAGCAGTTTACAGGCTCGTATAAGAGTTGCTTATTCACTTACCATACAGTGTATAGTATTTGTGAGGAGTTTAAAGGATTGCAAAAGTATTAGTAGAGTTTGCCATCTATGTGAGGTCATCTGCACTCTACGCACATTACACTAAGTGAATCGGTAAATATAATTTCCGTTTGAACTCAATCGACCATTAAAATTGAATAAAATTATCCCTTTCGACTGCAAGGCAATCAACTGTGAAAAGAGACCCTCAGTTCACAACACATTGTCATTGCAACAGATAGTGAACTATCCAATAAAATGCCACAGTAACCCTTAAAGAGCATTTAAAGTCCGAAGTTTTTTTTTACTATCACTTGATATCCGACATAAACCTACTTAAGTTGACCTTTCATTTTATGTAGAGGAAAAGCTAAAAAAAAATCTCTGACTCTAGTATCATTTTTAAGTTGAGAGGACGACCCCCACACTTGCAAAGTCGAGAAGATTCGCGAAGGATTTTCGTAGCCACCAAAGCTGTTACATTCTTCTTCGGAAATCGGAAAAAAGTGTCAAAAAAAATCTACTGAAAAACCATTCTGGAGGGTAGAATCTACTGAATCCTTTGGATTTCAGTGTTTTTTTTTTTTTTTTTGTTGGCATCATGCGACCTAAGTAACACATGACAGATACGTACTCATAGCCGTATATAAAAACTTAAAGTTCTAGACACATATAAGTACATATTAACAAAAAAATCTATTTTACTAGCTTATGGTTCAACTATATACTGTCCTGTGATGCATTTGGCATTCGTCCTTGATTTTTTTTATGTCCTCCTTTCTTTTTGTTTGTTTGGTTTATGTGGTTTTTTTATTTCTTTCTTTTATTCTCGATAAGAAATCGTTTTTTTAAGGTTTTTGGCTCAGAACTCAGATAGTGTACTCGTACTGCAGTGTATGCGACTGTTTTGTACCTGACCACGTCAATGTAAATTCTGTCTAATGACACTGTGTTGTGCCAAAAATCAGTTTTTTTTTTCTTTTTCTACTTTAGCTGTGTCCTCCACCACTTCCTTTTTATCCCCATTTTGACAATCAATTGAGTTCAAATCGGATAAGTAGAATAAATTGGAAAAAGATGCAAGAAATGCAGAAAAAAATGAGAATAGAAACGTAGAAAAGTCGTTTGCTGATTAAAGTGATATGGACAAGGACATAGAAACGAGTGGGGTCAGGCGTGCATTTCACTTGTGAATGGTGGATGGGGATACAGATTTTGTATTTATGGACATCATTAGGAATTACATAGAATTGAATTCAATGATTGGATAATAATCCCGGAAGAGGCAAGGGAATAAGATATAAATATGTCCCAATCAACTGCAACCGTAACGCTTCAAATTGAACTGCAATACATATTTCAATTAGTTGGATGATTTCTAGTTTTTTATAAAGAATTTTTTTTAAAGGATTTGTTTTCGAACCATTGCTCATCGTTACGTCCCTCTAAGCTACATGTGTTTTATGACCAATATGCCTTCGTTAGGCCTCAGATTATATACATATCACCTTGACAAAATTAAAAATACAGGTTTATTCATCTAAATTTATATTATCCCCTTCAAAGTAATCCCCATCGACTACAACACACTTATGCCAGCGCTTGATCCAATACTCGAAACATTTTTCATATTCGGTTTTCGGTATGTCCATCAGTGCTTCATGCGATTTTTGCATTACTTCCTCTCGGATTTCTTAACTCGATTGAACAGAAAGAAGTCACAGGGAGCCAAATCAGGTGAATTCGGTGGCTGTTGGATGGTATTTGTTGCATTTTTCGTCAAAAAATTACGAATATGATGGTACTGTGCGCCTTATCATGGTGAAAAATCCACGGTCTTTTGGCACCACCTTTGCTGCTACACGACGGAGACCCAAATCATTAACAAAAATGCCTTGGACGGATCCATAGACAATGTTAAAGTCCTCCGCTATCTCTCTGATGGTTAATTTGCGGTTATTGGCTAACATTTCTTTTACTTCATCGATGTTTTCGTCGGTTTACGATGTCGATGATCTGCCATTGCGTTCATCATCTTCGATTGACTCACGACCACTTTTGTGCAACGACGGTTAACGACTGTTTTCTTTAGAGAATCGTTGCCGAAATACTTTTCCAACATTTCCAACGTTCGAGCACCATTAAATCCGTTTTTTACGCAAAATTTAATACAAGTTCGTTGTTGCAAACTTAAATCCAGAGATAGATGTACTCTTGACTACGTAACTTTTGCAAATGTCAAGCTATGACGCTTAGATTTAGAGGGAATGTCAGCAACAGATGTACCAACTTAACAAAAAAGAACTCAAATTGGAACATTGGGATTGCCACACGGTAGTTATTCCAATTTTTTTTTTTATTAAGGTGGTATGTTACATTGAATCGTAACATACCACGTATGTCACATGTAATCACTTTCTGTTCTTTTAAGAATTTGGCAAAACCTGTCTCCAGGATAGTAATTCGTCTACTGAGTCTAGCTTTCTAAGACAGTCCATCTCAAGTTGAAAAACGATTCAAGAGCCGGTCAGTTGATAAAGATTAAGCAGTGACCAGTATTTCCACTGCGAAAACGCTTGCTCCAGTTTTTATCATTTTCGTACAGCCAATGTCAATAGATATTTAATGACAATGGTGGACTTATTTTCGTCCTGTTTGTTTGGTATGATATCCTTTTGAATTTAGTTGGACTCATACATTGTATAGAGCTATAGCCTCATTAGACGATGTTCAGTTTGATTGTTTATTTACAGAATAACATCATCGTTGGCACCACAAAATTTAAAAATTGCAATTTTTAAATGTCTCAGTTAACCCGATCATCTGCTGCTTCAGATCATGCACTAAAGTATCATATAGATCTTCCAATATGTACGAGAGCGAAAGAGTCCCTAAAAACTAAAACAAATGTCGTTGCCACCTCAAATCCAGAATTTTGTTTGTCAAAAAGAATCCTTCAAAAGAACGCACCCAAATTTTTAGACAGATCTGTCAAACAATTTTTGTTTTGACAGCCATTTGAAACAGACACGAAAATTTTCGTAAAAATGGATAAAAGTGAATTTTGTGTGCAAACAAACAAAACCGTGAAAAGTATTATGGAGACTCTTTACCATCGATTTACTCAATTTCGGTGCCGTCGTTGCGGCCCGATTGAGGACACCACACCAGAAATGGTTGATAAAATCCACGGTAGGATAGTGTCGAGTGAAGCTGCGCGAACTTAAAGAGGCTGTGATGGATCAGTGTTTTCAGTTTTGTAAAAATATTTGAATACGGAAAAGCTAACCGCTAGATGCGTGGCACATTTTCTCACAATTGACGACGAATACAATCGTTTGACAGCTTCAAAGGAGCGTTTGACGATGTTCATTCAATTTGAACGGGTTTTCTGCGCCGTTTCGTAACCGTTGACGAATTCATGTAGATTCATCACAATATACCAGAAATTAAGGAACAGTCAAATGAGAGAACAGTGAACGAGAGTACGATTTGGAGCTTCTTTAGAAATTTTGGATGCTGCTGGTGATATAATCACAGACACTATTCTCTTAGGAATGAGATCCTCTATCCCTCATTGGATGAAGAGTATCAAACCAAAAGAAAAGGCATGGGGTTAGAGAAATGTTTTTCGGTTTTGACCAACCTGACAGCAAAACCAAAAAAGGTTTAACAAGCCAGGAATGACTGCAGCGCTCTTAAGCGTGTGAAATTTCAATACGACCAAAAACTGAGGCAAAAAATACTACAATGTCGTAAAGGTGGTAAGCAATTTTGGTCATTCGTCAAAAATGTTAGAAATTCTGCCCCATCCTCCATCCCAACGCTCATTTATAATGAATGACATTACGGCTGTCAGCTCTTTGAACAAGGCCAATCTGCTTGCTGCACACTTTGCGGACTCACTCACTATCACTCCATATTTGTGCTTTATCTCCGCCTACATTAACGTGCTTCGAATCTTGAATTGGACGAATCTACTTTCGCATTTGTGTACGAATAGTAGCAAAGTACTTAAAGATCTTAATATTCAAAACCCCTTCTTAGGAATAGGTGTTCTTCCATGCTGGCAAAGCCATTGCGTAAGCTTTTTCATCAATCCTATTTTTTAGGACTCTTTCCGAGCAGCATTTGTCCAACCAGTCCCTAAAAAACTGCGAATCTTCTTTCTCCTCTTGTAGACCTATTGCACTTGTGTCCTTGGTCTCCAAGGTCATGAAAATGCTGATAAACTGGCAGCTCATGAAATATCTTGATGACCGGCAGTACGGTTTTCATAGCAACAGGTCCACTGGTGATTTGATGACATGCCTCACCGAAAAGTGGAACCAAAGCCTACATGAATCTGGCGAAAGCAAGATAGTTTCACTTGATATTTCTAAGGCATCAGGATCGACAATTCTCTTCTGAATTAGAAGTTACATTTGGCACTTTCAATTTAAGTTGTCTCGGACGGTTTCCGGTCTGATATTCACAAAATAAATGCTGGTATACCTCAGGGCTCCGTTCTGTCAACGGCCCTCTTTTTAATTTTTATCAATGATCTCTTGTCTGTCACTTCTAATCCAATGTATTCCTTTGCTGACGACAGTACGTCCCTGCTCTTAGGCTGCAGAAAGCTCATTAAATTCTGATATTAACACCATAACTAATTGGAGAACCACTAACGGAGTAGGGTTTAATGCTTTCAAAACACAATGCTCTCTGCTGTAGTTAAATCGAAATTTCAACACGCAGTCATTGTGAATGAATAGCCTTTGCATCGTCGAAGCCGAAAAACTTCCCATTCCCGGTATATGTGGCAATGACAACTTGCATTGGAATGATTACGTATTCGATGTCGTCAAAAATGCTTCGAAATGTCTAAGTTTCCTTAAGCGATGTAACAAAAATTTCACCCCCTTTGATCCGACCTTAATATATAAAGCATTCATCCGCCCAAAACAGGAGTAGAATGCCTTCATCTCGTCGGTTGCGCCCAAAACATTTCTGCACCTGCTAGATGAATTCAAAATCGTGCAATAAGATTCACAGGTGATGTAAATATCACCCAGTAAACTGACAACTTCGAACACCGGCAAAATGTCTTCTTGCTCTATCTCTATTTTTACCACCAAATGTCTTCTTCCTGTATCTCTATTTTTACCACCAGTGCTCTATTGGAATTACTAGTAGCATTCCGCACCTTCAAAACTTTAACCGTAACACCTATCTCGCTATGAATGCTCATCAGTTTACATTCAAACCCACTTTTGGACGTACATTGAAATATTGTGATTCTTATCTAAGCCGCACAACTCGCTAATTCGCTGTTGAGCCGAACTCTTTATTTTCCAGTCATTGTAACCTGCAAACATTCAAAACCAACGTGCATCGATATTTCTCATTCATTCCTCCCTAACTTTCTTTTTCGCCTGCGCTGTGTGCAAACATTTTAAGAGTACGTTAACCCCATGAACCTGCGCTAATTGAAAAAAAAGAAGGAGATACTGTCAGAGTATTTTCGATCTGGCTGATTCGACCTTTTCGGTGATCAACTTGCTGATTTCGTTAGGGGTGCAACCACACAGCTCATATTTAGATAGCCAACGACTATCACATATTAAAAGTTACTGACGACGTATCGCCGGTTTCTCTATCAACTGCGGGCAATTTTTCTTAAAGATTTTCTTAAAGATTTTCTTAAAGCCGACTTTCGTCGGATACTTGCACACCCAAAATCTAACTGCCTTAAGATATTTGAAAAATTAATGCACAGCTCTGATGTGTGAACCTTCTACCTCGTTTCGCTTTCAATCCAATTTGGGATGCTCCACATTTGCTGCTTCCCTTTGAATCACTGTAATTTCACTGAAAATTTAAGTGCCATACTTTGTATGCGGATTGGAAAAAAAAAAGAAAAACAAAGGAATAAAACTTATTAAAGATTGTTAGTTGGATGTTATGGCTTCCACCCTCATTTTCGTCAATTTTCAGTAATACTTCCGGCGGAAATCAAATTTTAATGCATTCTGAATGGTGGAAGATTGCAATTTTTTTCCTCTATAACACTGGTAGGCACTCGTACATACTACATTGTGTGCTTTTTCTGGGTAAAAACATCCCTTGTTCCCACTCTCAGTTTGTTTGGTTATCATTTTATATTCATTTGCAGAGAATGTCGAATCGATTTTATTTTGCTGCGTTTGCTTGTCCTGTTTTTTGCAATTAAAATGGATGCTGTAGCTTGGTTGTAGTGGGAGTAGAAGTGGGGCATAGGGGTGATGGCTCATGTAAAATTGTATAATCAACATCATCGACACATTAGGATAGAAGCAACATTAGAAGTACTCGTGCTCCAACATATACCCTCTCGTTCCCGATGTGATGATATATTGTAGTTTCCTGTCGAAAGGCTTAGAATCCAATGAGCCTCATGTGATTCGGATCCAGAAGATTGACGTTAGTTTTTGGAACAGGGATGTTCGAATGTGGTCATCTGTGTTTTTTTTTTTTTTTTTTGGGCAAGAGATTAGGATGACCGAGGTGGGGTTGCCTTAGGGTTCCCATCGTTTTGGGGTAACCAAAGTGATGGGCTGTATGTTATTGAGGTGGTTCCCGCAAAATTTGTGGACATTGGTTTGTTCTTTGGCAAACAGTTTGTGATACGAGTATAGTCAGCGGAAAATTGGGTTACGTCCTGCATCATTTAGATGTGGGTAGAATTCTGAGCGGAGGAATGTGTGGTGTCGTCGGGGAAGGGTATTACATTATGAGGGTGTAATTAGAGGTGTATGATACAGAGTCAGTGGTTTAAATTTCCAAAGAGGGTTAAAATAGATGTGATGGTTGTTGGCAGTGCATCCGGGTGTAGTTAAACAAGGTTTACGGCTGATGTATGAGGCTATTAAAGTTTTTAACTAAATTATGGATGAAGCCCATAACAAATTTATCTAAACAATGAAACATTATAACTCAGAGATACAAATGGTTGTTTGTAGGATTTTCATAAGCTGTTCACCTCTCCAGAAATCGATTAGTACTGCTTATAACGAGGTAAAGGGAGAAAATACTCCATGAGGAGCTGGTATTCCAAATTATCGCTGGCAAATGTTACTTTTGGTAACTTCATTCATTAACACTGACCTCGATGTCTTTTTGATCGTGGTGTACTTTCCAACTAAATTATCCCAGAACCGAACGGTGGGTCTGATCTATAGTGTTGACTTGTCAAATACTTCGTCTCTTAATAAATACTGACTTCTCGGATTGTGGATACCACTCCGAGTGACACTTTTTTTCTCGACTCTACTTCTTATCTGCTGATCCCGATTGCGAGTGTGGATAGGATCGGTACAGCAGTACCTGTTCAATTTGAGGAATGTTCACTCTAGCCATACAGTGTCGACGGCATTTTTCAATCAATCAAGAAGATACCATTGCATTATTTCTTGCTTTTGTTTCGCTAAATATCAGAAGCACTACTGCTATTTTCAATTGCGGAATAATGGGCATTATTTAAATCATTGTTAGACAGGGTGGAGTAAATGTTCGTCACTTCTAATGGGAGTAGTCTATCGGTAGTCTATCGATTTATACTGATATTTTACTTCTCAGTGATTCGAACTTCAAAGATCGCATGGAGCCCTTCCTACGAAGTGAATGGCGGTAGCTCCTTCTCGTCGGCGATGGCATTATTCTACATAATTTCGTCATTGAACGCTCGAGTTCTTGAACTCCCAGTTAGATATTTTATTTCGAAGGCCGAAATTGTTCAAATTCTTGGTATGAGCCATTGACATCATTCGCCTCATAAACTTATTGGAAAGGCGGCCTTATAGCCGTTATATTCTCTTGCGGATCTTCAGTCAAAGCGTACATCAAGATAGTTGCAATTGATATTTCTTAGGCATCAGGCTCTTTTGTCGAAAATGCTTGCATTTGGGATCAACGGTTTTCTTCTTCAATTACAAGTTACCTTCCCGAAGATTCAATTCAAGTTGTCTGATATTCACAAAACAAATGCTGGTGTGCCCCAGGGCTCCGTTCTGTCTTTGACACTATTTTTAATTTTTATCAATGATCTCTTGTCTGCCACTTCTAATCCAATATATTGCTTTGTTGACGGTAGTACTGTCTACTTCTCATATCGGTTCCCGGACTCACGTTCCTGTTCTACCGCTGTAGAACGGGAACGACAGAGTATGTTAAGCACATTCAAATTCCAATTCCAATTCCAATATAAACAACATAACCAATTGGGGAACTATCAACAGAGTGGAATTTAATGCTTCCAAAACACAATGTTCTCTTCTGTCGTTAAAACGAAATTTAAACACTTAGCCATTGTCCATTAATGCCACTTGCATCGTTGAAACCGTAAAACTTTTCATTCCCGGTATGTGTGTCAGTGGCAACTTACATTGGAATGACCATATATTTGTTGTTGCCAAAAATGCGAAATGTCTAGCGATGTAAAAAAAAACTTTTTCCCCTCTGATCGGGCCTCAATATATAAGGCATTCATCTGCCCAAAATTGGAATACAATGCTTAGAATCCGGTCTTCCTATAACATCTCTGATAGGATTCAGACCCGTGCGATAAGGCTCATATCACCAATATCACCCAATTAATTGACAACCTCGAACACCGATGTCTATTGTCTCACCTTGCTTATTGCTATTTTACCACCAGTGCTCCATTGCATGCCGCCCCTTCAAACCTTTAACCGTAACACCCGTCTCGCTATGTATGTCCATCGGATGCCATACAACTCGTATCTGTATCTCTGTTTCTTTCTTTGTACTTTTTTCTTCGTCCGCACTGTGTGCAAACGTTTGAAGGGTACTAAACAACCCTTGTTGACAGTAATTATTCGTTGTTCGGCATTGCTTCGATTTTTTTTTTGGTCTTTGGTTTGTACCATGTCTCATTGATGGTTACGAAACGACGCAGAAACTCCTCCGGATTTCGATTTAACAGGGCAAGCGGACAGCTTTCTTATGCCCAGAAACTCGTGCAGGATATGGTTGACGCGTTCAGTTGAGATGCCTGCTATCTTAGCCAACTCGCCATAGGAAACTCTGTGGTAACTGTTTTTGGGCCACCTGGGCGGGTTTTATCAAAAACAGACGTGCGGCCACGGCGAAACTCTTCGAACCAATGGTAAACGTTTGTACGTGATGATAAAAGGGCCCCATACACATGGACTTGATTTCCTCGCAGGTTTTGCCACTCAAAAACAAGAATCGGATCGCAAAAACATCAACACGATGTTTTGAAATGGGTGTCAAAACAAAACTAAGCGTCGGATTGTCACCAAAATTTGACAGGCGTCTTAAAAGATGGTACACTCTTTTAATCTTCCAATCCAGCCCTCGTATTTCTTAGAGCTATAGCTCTCCATAATAAGGATAGAATCTAACCAGCGTTCGTTGTTCAGAAGCTTGGAATTCAAAATTTCTTGCCCAAAGTGGTGGTCGTTCTTATATAACATATTTTCTAGTGGTAATGTCAGTAATTAAATATTTTTCCTGTTTTTCGGAGATATCATTTGGCACCCAGACTCCTTGCGCAGTAATCGACATACTAACCGATGCGCCACATCGATGACTGGACAAATAAGTTCTTGAAAAATGTGCGTTGCAAGCGATTCATTCGAAATAAGGGCGTTTTCATTTGTGAAATTTGAAAGAAAAAACAATTCAAGCAAAGTAGTCCTCAAAGGACCAAGTTTTTGGTTATAAATATGGAGTGAGCGCAGCGTGTACCCCATTCAAAATGAGTATACGGATCCCTTCACTACTTTCACACCTTATCTGGGGATTTAATAGAAAGAAAGACAAGTAGCAGCAGTAAAACCAACAGCCATGATTATGTCGTTCTCTAGGGCATTCCCGACTTAAACCACCTTCGCTTATGAGGTTTACTCATGGATTAAAATCCTCTGCTATTCGGTACCTCAAAACGTGGTTTGTTCCGCAGGTTCTCGAGGAAACTTTCCAAAATCCATTTGCATTAACCCCAAGGCTGTGTGTTCTCCTACATTGTGTAACTCTCCCTTTCTCTTTCACAAAAAAAAAGAAGAAAAAAAAAAGACTTATTTGCGCAACATACATGGTAAAATAGTCCTGCTACTACTGCCACTTCTATTTGGACTAGAAAGATACAAAAAAAAAAAAAAAAAACCCTGGTATCCGCTGCAGTAGTGGAGAAAAACCCGGATCGAGGTTTCAAAAAAAAAAAAAATTGAAAAATTCACCTGGCGTTCCCATTTGATGAGTACGAGTACTCGTACCCACAAGCATATGTACATTGGAAGCTTGTGTGTACTTTGAAAGGGCTCTGCCTCTTTTTTCGCCTTTCACCCGACTGTGTATACTACACTATGTCATCGTAAAAGTTCTTATCACTGGTTGAAAGTAGAGTGTAGAGGCCATCGCAATCCGGGGCAAAAAACCGACATACCCATAATAAGAAAAATGTTGTAATAAAAAAAGGATGAATCTTTTACCGATGCAGTGCCAGCCCTTAAATTACAGTGATGCCAATCGTCAATGCGAAACCGGCGTACAAGTGCGCTACTAACCAGCGTTAACATCGATACCGATGCCGACTCAGAAACCGACAACGAAACCAACAACCATTAGCACCACGACCGATAGGAACAGTAGACAGACGCGTGGAACAGTTAGTCAATGAGTGAGTGGGTCAGCCGACGAGTGACTGAGCGAATGAATGAGTAAGTTAAATGGAATGAGTCCAAACATGTGCTATTTATTGATTTCGGCACAATGCCAATGTGCTACCGGGGTTTGTTGCTAACTTTATAGATCTTGTGTAGCCATCACAGGGTGGTTCTACTGGTTACAATGGAATGACTGGATATTGACCCTCCTTCAATGACGACACATTGTTATCATGGAAAGATAAAAATATTATGTAACCGGCATTATTGTTATTATTGATGTTATTGCCGCGCTCTGTGCTGTTGTGTTTGGTATTTTCGGTTGGTGTTGTTTATCAATTTATACTGAGGGTGATTTACGAGTATTTCACAGATACCGTTACCTACAATAATACTATATTATGGCAACCAGCAGTAGTGAATAGACAGTAGTCAGCGCGTGTGCGTTGAACGCCGAAAAATCGACATATACTTACCTACTAGATACTTTTTACCTTGATTAATGTTTTGGAACGAACGAAAAAAAAAAAAAAAATCCCTGAAATGGGTTCGTTGGATGTGGGCCTTGAACAGAGAGGGATACTGGGGTTGTTTGAATGATGACAGTGAAATTGTGATCACGACAAAATTTAGCGTTAGCAGGGTGTTGCGCACGGGGGTCGGGTGCTTGTAATTGTAGAGATTTAAAGATTTGAGGGTATAGGGAATTATGTGGTTCTCTCATAAGACAAATGGTTACTTGAAAAAAAAGCAATCCAGGAACACTTTTGATGTTTTAGATTTGGGAGTAGCGAGGGTGGTTGGGAGATACGGGTAGATGTCAAATCGATTCGGTTTCATTTATCTGTTTGCCTTGCGGTTAAACTGATTGTTCACTTATGGTTAAAACGAATAAATGTCATAAGGCGACACAGAAGTTGCATTGAAGATTTCTCTTCTTCGCTTCCTGTGCTTTAGAGGGATTGTTTTTGTCTTCTTTTTTTTTGGTATAAATTTATGAGATGTGCATTCAGTTGGGAAGTAATTGTAAGTGTGTCTCAGAATTTTGGTTGGAGGATTTCAACAGAAATCATGAAGTTCCACATGGATGAAGCTTAGTACCTCCTTTTTGTGTAATCTTTATTTTTATGACGAAATGGATGGCTTAATGGCCAATGTTCTTAACAACTTTCACGTGCCATGTACGGATCGTCTTTTAGCAGCATTAAGTTAATTTAAAAAAAAAAATACTTTTCTCTTGTTTCTAATGGATTTATTCTTTTACCTGGGTGAGTTGCTGAATTTTTGTAATATGTAATGGGACCTCGGAGAACTTTTGTCTCATCAGTCAGTTTTTTATATTACTTTCTACAATCATAGCAGCTAGATGGAAGAGCTTAAGAAGTTTTCGATTATGATATTTTCAAGTCTTCAAAAATTTGTTGATCTGGCCCTAAGATGCCATGATATAGTACATGGCTTTTCCAGTCCCACGATTTCTATCAAATTCGTCAATAATTTTTCTCACCACGACCTAAACAAGGATAGGTCTTGAAGAATGTATTATGGAATCAGATAAATGCTGAAGCTTTTCTTTGTAAGCGACAAGTAAAAGTCTTTTACGAGCACATGTGTTCCTTTTTTTTTTCTTTATCGGGACAAAAACTAGTTTATTGTACTCTTTGCGCGATCATTTTTCAGGAATTTTTCAATTTTCTGTAGAAAGATGTGTAAACGAAAAGTGTCGATTGAAGCAGCATCCATCTCATTGGCGTCGATTACCACCAAACTTATGGTAATCCTATGCCAGGCTGTGCTTAGTAAAAGTGTAGTGTCTCTTTACGATGCCAGCTTGAAGTCCATAGTTTGTCTTACTGAGGTACAGTAGGAACGTCGCCATTTCATCATGCATCGTTTTACGCTTCCAGAACGTGCAGAAATTGTTAAAAAATATAGAAATATCGGCTCAGTTGTAAATACGGAACGTGAATTTTGTCGTGGGTTCGGTCCTCATCATGGCTTCAGTGTGCAGGCATCGTGGAAAAGTTAAAGCTTGAGTACACTCCTTTGGATTTTAAGCCACCAACCAGACAGAGATTGGTGCGAAATGAAGAAAACATATAGCCGCTGTAGGGGTTTGTATCGAAGAAGTCCCAGAAAAGTCGATTCGGCGCTGATCAGCTTAATTAGGCATCGACAAAGAATCAACTGGGTTGGATTTGGGTCTACATTCGAATGAGATTGTGCTGACGGAAGAATTGAAGCCGAACGATAGACAACGCCGTGAGTTCGCTAATTAGGCGCTGAAAATGTTTGCTGGAAATTCGGATTTTCCCAAAAAATCATCTTGGACGAGTCCCATTTTTGGACTCTGAGCTGCTGAGGCTATGGTAACAAGCAAAATGGCCGTTATTGGAGCGAAAATAATCCACAAGTGTTCGGCTAAGCATCAATGCAATCATAAAGATTGACTGTTTGGTGCGGCTTATGGCATGGCAGCATCATCGGATCTTACTTCTTTCGAAATGAGGAAGGAGACACCAATTGTTTAAGGCACAGACCAAGGTTGACCGAATTTTTGTAGTCAGAGCTCGACAACATCGATATATCTGAGCTGTGGCTTACGCAACGCTCGAAGCTGTAAAGAAGAAATTTGGCGACTGGGTCATCTCACGTTCATCAATTGGTCGCTGCGGTCATACGAATTGACACCACTCGATTAGTTCTTAGTATACGCTAACAAGCCAACCATTTTGGATGAGATCGAGGCGAACATTCGAACGCTATTGCCCAAATAACGTCACACTTATTCGACCGAGCCATCTAAAATTGGACCGACCGCTTGATGGCACTGTCAGCGAAGGCGAGGCTTTCATTCAAATAATGCGCCATTTCACACATAATGGAATGAACGTAGCATCATTCTATCAGGAATCATGTGTTTGAAACCAAAATTGAAGTCGATTCCAGTGAACACAGGAAAAGTGTTTCTACAGAAACGGATAGTCGTTGCAGTTTTGAATGTCAACTTGTTATCGTCACAAACGGAACAGCGACTGAAGCAATACTGAGTGGCTTTCTCGCAAGATGCGGTCTATTACCTTACAGTTAAAAATTGGATAGGGCTACCAGTGGGTTCGTATTGCTTCTTGTTTTGTGAAGTATTTCACTAGTCTAGCTTTTTTCTCATGCTGATCACCACACTGAAATTGCATTCACAAGAATAAAACCAGATAAGGACATGGATAAAACCGAAAAAAGGCAATTGAAGGCAATTAGTGTGTTTTTTTTTTAATACAATCTATTTGTTTGGATTGAGTACCTGATTCGCATCTCATTGAGATCAATCTCTGGAGCCTCTATCTCTTTGAGATTAATCTCTGGAGCCTCCAGTGTTTGAAAGTTTATATTTTGAAGAGCAGAGATTAGATATTTGACCGGTATTGTGTAGATGGTAAGTATCGTGTTAAAATCTGGGAACTCAAAAAGTTGTGCAAAGAGTAGCCAAACAATTTCATTAATATAGGAGTCATGTCATGCTGATGTATTCAGAACCAAAATCTTTACGCTTCTTTTGTCAAAATGCTATGTTTTGGTTCAAAAGTGGCGTGGCCGTTGTGACTCTTTGCCGGGAAGGTAGTACAGAACTGCAGTGGACAGCAGGTGTTCGTTGTTTGCATAAATGTGACTTAGCTTTAATAACTATCTCTTCAATAAAAGATTTGGGATGAGAAATAAAAAAAAGGGTCTTACGGAGCTTTCCAGCACGAGAATATTGAAAAATCCCTCGAAGGGAACGATGATACCCAGATTTTCTAATAAAAAAGTCTTGGAAATTGAAATTGCCTAAATAAAATTTAGTCTTTGCTAGATAAAGGGAATATTTCATGTTTTGAATCAGAACTTCCAGTAGCGCATATCATATGTGATGTTATGTGATGAGACAAGAAGAGAACCATCATGACAGGTTCAGCTACTCAGCTATCTAAAAGTTCAAAACAACCAAACAACCAATTGAAATCAACATTCTGTATGCCCCATCTACAAGAAGCCAGATTGTAAGAATCGTCGAGGGCAATTCCATTGGAACCTCGTATAATATTTGGATGTTATCCAATTTCGATATGCATGTTCCAAGCCTTTATGCAACAGACGTTTGACTTCCGTGCCAACGGATTGACGACATACACGAGGCCTAAGGATTTTTTTTTATCAAAGAAGTAACTATAAAACGGCGAAATAACTTTGCTTTGGAAATTCAACTATACTTCAGCCAATATGATTTACGAATCCAGTCCACATGTATTCGAGACTTCAAGGAAGAAGTTCTTAGACTGGGATAATAATATAAGCAATATAGCAATGCTTGGGCGTTTCCTTTTTTGCTTACAATGTAATTCCGTCTGAATGAGCATTTATAACATACTAGATAACATCACTATAGACAGTCATTCCGTTTGCATGCTTATACGGTATACTTTGCTGCAAACTTTCTTTCTCTAGACATTCCCTGAAGTTTTGTGATTGTTTCATAAGCCGAACAACAGGATTATGGAACACCCTACAGAAGTATTATCAAGTCATTACAATTTGCGAACATTTAAGACCAACGGGTATCCATACCTCACAGATGTTCCTAGATGTATGCTCATCTTTTTAGAACACCTCCTAAAAAGGCGTTTATGATTTGTTACAGTCTGTGCTAGCTCCTAAATTTATACATTGACTTCCAGATTACTTTGTATTTGTTATAAGGGGTGACTTCAACTTTGTTAGACTTTTAAGATGACTTTTCGCCACTCAACTCTGTGAAGCACAAACATATTTTTTTTAAAATTATCCGTATGCCACCGTCAATTTATAAACGATTTCGATTGTCAAAGAAAGAAAGAATTGTCTAAGCCGCTAACATCTCTACCCAAGTTGTACATTATTTTCGGATTATGATGCTTCTAATTATCACAATGTCGCTAGACAAAAGAACATTAAATGCGAATATGTGCCCTATTTACCTTATGGTTATGTCCTTCAAAATGTGCATTTCTCTATGACAGAATAATGAGTGTGTCCTAATAAGAGTGCCAAAACTGATGATAAACACATGTCTCGCTTAAAACACAATTAATGTCAACATGTTACAAGATGCTAGCGCTAAGTATCTTTTGTTTAGCACCATTGGAGAGTTTGAATTTAAATTAAAATAAAAAAAGGAAAACCATCTGTTACGCCAGAATCATATTTTATTTTTTCAAATATGTCGCTTGAAATATGCATTTGGGATGCGAGAACAATTTTAATTGTCATATTCAATTATCTTGATGATGACAAAGGATGTACCATAGCATAGTGTGCAGTTGTGCAGCAAGGTATCATTGAGGTGATTTGAGATACATTTACCACTGCAGTCGCACTCACGATCTGCTAATTAATGGAATTGTAGAGAAAATAAATTAAACCAGCGTGAGGATGAAAGGCGCTGGTGCTGTTTGCTTAAATGACTATGTGCCTAATAAATCAATTCGGATCTATCGGTGGTATTTTTATTATATGAAAGATCTTGGTTCACTTGGTCTTTAAAGCAGAGGTTCAGTTTCATTTTGTGTCCCCTTAAAAATGTTTGCACACAGCATGGGCAAAGGAAAATAAGGAAAGAACAAAAACGAGGCACAAATACGTACAAATACAGTACTTTGGTTTTGAATGTTTGCAGGTTATAATGATAGATAGGGTATTCTATAAGCTAGTTGTACCGGCCTAGGCACGAAACATGATATTTCAGTGGGTTTGAGGATAAACTAATGCGCATTCATACGTATGTACGAGTATTCTGGTTGAAGGTTTGAAGGGGTGAAATGCTACATGCGTTCGAAGAAAGTAAGACAAGAGTCATTTCGACAGCGACATCGAATTTTATTTTTCAATAAATCTCCGCACTAACTAAGAACTTTTTTTTGTTTTTTAAAGTCAACTTTATTCATCAACATACACTCCTTTAAGATTGATAGATTCATTTAAACGCTTCCTTAACTTTTCGATTACTTTTTTTGTAGAACGATTTGTCTTTGCTTTCAAAAGTAGACCTCAGTTTCGGCAACCACTTTTGATTGAGCCAAATTTTTTCTCTAGAGGGTATTTTTGAGATCTACAAAAAGCCAGTAGTCGATGGAGGCCAGATCTGTCGAGTACGGTAGGTGGGGAAGCAATTCGAAGCGTATTTCTTTAACAATCGTTTTTATGGATTTGTGACACGTTGCGTTGTCTACCCTTTTCTCTTGCATGTGAGGTCGTTTTTTCTTGATTTCTACACTCAATCGATCCAATAATGCCATGTAATATTCGCTATCGATAGTTTAACCTTTTTCAAGGTAGTCGATAAACAAACTGCAATGCGCGTCCTAAATTACGGATGTCAATAACTTTGCCAGATGGCTTTGGGGTTTTTGGGTTTCGGTCGCTTTGGGCAGCTGTCCATTTAGCTAACGATCTTTTTGATTCAGGTGTGTCATAGTGGATCCATGTTTCATCCATTGTCCTTTCAATATCTTTTGGGTCAGCTATCTCATGCGACTTCACCAAAACTATTTTATGGAATTTTTTATGTTTTCCGGAACAACTGCCGATCGGTGATTGTACCAGTCAATAATAGTTAATTTTCCTGGTGCAGAGTCCCCATAACGCTTATCAAGCCACTGTTTGGCATCAGCAGTATTTTTCCCTATCAAAAAAACAATGTTTAGCCAATACACGAAATTGTTTTTTATCCATTGTTTTGAAAATAACAAAAGTTATTTCACTAAAACCATTGAAAGGACATGCAATTTGGACACGTATTGTTTGAAGGTTAGTACTACCCAGAAATCAAATAGGTCTGTCAATAGCAGTGCCATCTATGTGTCAATTCGGAGACGTATTGAGTTATGTGATGGGTAATGGCTGGCGATGCAGTCTACCTTGCTTTTTGCAACAATTCCATTGGTGGTTGCTCAATTAGTTGTGCTGTTGATATTATGTAACAGCAACAGGAATTAAACAAGCTTAACGTACGCTATCTTTTCCATCCTGTACTGTCATCAGCAACTGTAAACACTGAGTTACAAAATTAAAAAAGGTGTTGGCCACAGTACGGAGCCCTAGGTCACATCGGGATTTATGGTATTTTGTTTTTGACGAACGGCCAAATATTTCTACTGCCTTGGAATATTATAATATTTTTAATTTTTTAGTGCTGTGCTTTTATAATCGCCGTCCACAGTACTCGCACTTTGTTTATTGCGTGATGTGCAATAATATTCCTTTTTTTCAGCACAGAAAGTGGAGGGAGCCCACGACTTCACTACCTCAGCTGAGGTCATCTTCCGTAAAGCGTGCGCACTGCCTCTTTAATCCAATAGTCTTAAATCATTGCGTCATCAACCTTTGGACATCTTCAGAGGTTAGACAGATTTTGTTTAAAGAACCATTCTTCCCATCAAACGCGCCCCTCATTACTCTGACGTCCACCATTATTACAGTGTTGGTTCTGTCCTGTCAGCTTCTTTTTTGGGCACCTCTTTACACGTCCCAGGACGTCCAACCAGAATCGGATTCCTAGGAATAAATAGTTGGCACATCCTCCTATGTCTAACGCTCTCTAATGCCAGTCATAGGTGAGTTCATGAGGAGCTGCGTAGAACTGATCCACATTCCACTGTGATGGAGAGAAGTCAATGTAGTTTTCATTCCCAAAGCCGGAGTTGTCCCAAAGGACCTCATACTTATAAGTCTATCATTTTTCCTTCTGAAAACTCTAAAACAACTGATTGATATCCATATACGAGTTAATATTGATCCAAAACTTTTGTAAACGGCTCCACATGCCTACTGTAAAGGAAAGTTGGTTGAAACTGCTCTGCTTTCACTGACCAGCCACATCGAATAATCCTTACACAAGGTCGCTTTCCTGTACAAAGAGGACGCATTTAACAACGTCAACACATCCGCAATCACGACTGCGCTGTCAACCATGCAGGTAGTCGACACACTAGGGGAGTTGATCAGTCTTATGTTAAATAGCGGGATAATTATAGCTAAACAGGGTGGGCTTTTGCCAACAGATGTCTCAGCTTAGGTACGCGGTATCCTTTCGTCCCTTCTCTGAAACTTAGTGGTCTATGAACTGCTGATATACCTGTAACGAAAATATAAAATTTCAATTTTAGACCCTCCCTCAATAAGCGATACCAGATAAGTCTTTTCCGACACAGCGAATATATAGAACATATCTGAGTCTCATTTTTGTCAGGAAACTAAACTGGAAACCTAACATTCAAGAAAGTGACAAGAAAGTTACAGAAGTTTTATTCTTTTGCAAAAATGCCATTGGGAACAAATGGTTCCTTCAACCTCGCATAACCAACTGGATATATATCTCGGTCATAAGACCGACACTCACCTACACGGTTGTTGTCTTGTAGACGGTCAGAGTCTAAAGAACAGCATGTTTATGCAAAAGAAGAGCCCTTCTTTCCACTCCCTTCGCGGCATTAGATATTCGTAAGCAATAAGCTGCAACTGCAGCTATTCGCCTTAAAGCGACTACATAGTGGAAAAATAATTTATTAAAATAATAAAAGCTCTGTCCTGGGTGAAGAAAAACGTGGTATCTGCAAAGGATATCAACATCTTTTCGGATAGTCAGGTCGTTATCAAGTCCTTGTACTCAGTCTCATCTCTTACGGAGATGGCAGAGCAGTTCAACATTCATCTTTCTTGGGACCACATAGAAATTTCAGGGAATTGTAAGGCTGATGGATGCTGGATGCTAATAAAAGAACAGACCTTATGTGGACTGTTGGACCAACATGTCTAGCGACCAAGCAATTCTAAATAGCAAATATCTCAGCGCTATCATATACTATGATAATAACTATAAGTATAACAAGTGATTGCAAATAGCTCGAGGTTTTTGGAATAGAGCAAAATGCAAGTGTCGCTTGAATCACAGTTCACAAAGATAAAACACTCAATGATACAACGAAAACCTGTTCGCAGTTGGGCGCAATTCATAATTCCAATCGATGAGACCACTTCTCCTACAAACCACAATACATTTGAATAAAGTTACAGCAAAACATTACCAATACAGGTAGGTGTGCACTGATCATAGCTTCCTAAGAAAGCATAGGGTATGATACACCTCAATATCAGTCCACTTGAAGAGCAGGACACTAGGAAAGCACCAGTGAAAAGTCATTTTATAAATATCTATGATATCTTACCAAGAGATCTTTCTAGGTTTCCAATGACATCAAAATGTCTGAAAATTGTAATTTAAGCCATAAGCGTGAAGACGGGATGCTTCGATCTTACAAAACTTAGGCCAACCTCTGAATAGGTATTACAATGGATTTGTAAGGGCTTAAATGGGATAAGGCTGAGTTGAGCACCCTGACCTAATTTCCTACTCTTTGCGGTGAGAAATGTTATATTTGTCTGCCTTACTTCGTTCGGCTTAGTTTTAGTTTTTAGACATCCTCATCTATAATTCTTTAAAAAAAAAATATTCTGAAATTCCAGAAGGCTCAAGTCTGACCTCTACACTCTTCCTTCAAAGGTGTTTATTCTGTTTCCAATCCAGTTCTAAATTGATTTTTGCCTGGCGTACTTCTTTTTGAAATTCAAAATTGAATTCCGCTGAATAACAAAACCACTGAAATTGTATCTTTGTTTGATTCAGTTAAAGACAACGGATGTTTTTCATTCTTTCAATCTATCGTACACCTAAATTTTTATACGCCCCAATTACATCAATTCTCTCGAGAACGTACGAGTATCTGTCGAAATTTCAAATTTCAAATTCACCTCGGGCGGGATAACATTAACTGTCGAATCTGTTTGTTTTTATTATTCGCCCCAACTCGAAAACAACAAACATTGTGTCGTTGCTTTTGGCTGTCACTGTTTTGAATTTTGTACGAGGTCAAACTTCTAAGTGTTCCGTACATTGACAGAGTACGAAAAAGTTTACATTTCCACATTTGAGTTGTATGTGGTGACGCATTGATTGAGTTTTCTTTTGAGGCGATCACTCATGACAATGATGGTTCTGTCTTCAGCGGAAAACCTCCCATGATTACGATTTATTTAACCCATTTGAACCGTTATTTGTAATGAAATTAACCTCTGATTACTAAGTGCACTTTGTTGTAAGGAAATGTATTTCAATTTGAGCGGGAAACGCTGGAACATGAGTGAATGAATTTCTTCGTCAAAGTCATAGATACATACTTACTCTATGTAAAGGTTTCGAATTACGATTTCCTAAATTTTCTCACTATCCTGTCATACAATAAATAGTTTTAGACGCTTTTGTGTGTGCACTATTAACCCTATCCGGCGAATGCTATCAGTACTATCGAATAGTCATCCAATTTGAGAAGGTGCCGCTTGAGATGTATAGGGTGATTCATTGTGAGGTATATGTCCTTGCAACAATGGACGTCTGAGGTGGTCCATTCGGAGGATCCAATTTTGGGCGACTCGTTCGAGCATAGCGACTGGTATCTCGTGAATAACACGAGTAATGTTGGCTTCCAAACCGTCAATCGTAGCTGACATATTCCTGAAGACCTGAGATTTTACATATCCCCAGAGAAAATAGTCCAAAGGTGTGATATCGCACGATCTAGGCGGCCAATTTACCGAAGCAAAACGTGAAATTAAGTGCTCACCAAAATGATTTCTCAGCAAGTCCATTGTTTCACGCGCTGTATGGCTCATAGCGCCGTCTTGTTGAAACCAGAGCTCATCGAAACCATGTGCTTGAATTTCAGGAGGCACATAGTCCCTTAACATGGTGTTATAACGGTTACCATTGACAGTAATATTCTTATTTGCCTCATTTTTGAAGAAATATGGACCAATGATTCCACCAGCCCATAAACCACTCCATACCGTTGTTTTTAATGGATGTAATGGTAGCTCTTCGGGTTGCTCATCAGCCCAAATACGACAATTTTGTTTATTAACGTATCCGTTGAGCCAGAAATGGACTTCATCACTGAACAAAACTTCACGATAAAACACCGGGTTTTTATTGAGTTTTTCCAGAGCCCATTCACTGAAAATATGACGCAAATTCTAATCGCCTGGCTTTACTTCTTGCACAAGTTGAATTTTGTACGCTTTTAGGGCGAGATCCTCACGTAAAATACGCCAAGTTGTCGAATACGCCAAGCCAAGCTGCTGAGAACGACGACGAATCGATTCGTCACGGTTTTCGTATACACTCTCAGCTACAGCTGCTATAGTCTCTTCACTACGTGCTGGATGTGGTCTAACCGGTCGAGTGTCATCCACTAAATGAAATGTTCCGTTGGAGCGTACAGAGAAATTTCGCCACATTTTTTATTCTATATATCTGCATCGGATGGCATGTCCATAAGAATATAGTTGAAATAACAGTGAGCTCGTAATTTTATCACTCTTAATTCCAGTGCGTGTTGTACCTGTACATAGTAGGCTTGACCGTAGGCGTTGGAAATTTTGAGAGCGTTCACCAGCATTCGTAGCAAGATGAATGTTACAGACGGTTTGAGACGGTTTTGAATCCGTCTAGCAGGTGGAGAAGGACTTTAGGAGCACCTGACAAAATGTGACCAAATATTGTATTTTGGGCGGATAAATACCTTATATGTTGTGGCCAGATCAGAGGGGGTGAAATATTTCTTACATCGCTTGAGGAAACCTAGACATTTCGCACCATTTTTAATGACTACGAATATGTGGTCATTTCAGCGTAAGAATAGGACGTTTTTCAGTTTCGATGATCAAGTGCCGTTCACGGACAATGGCTGGATGCTTAAATTTTTCGCTTGAACGACAGCAGACAACATTGTGTCTTGGAAGCATTAAATTCAAATTTGTTGATAGTTCGTTCCGCAACTGGTTATGCTGTTTATATTGGAATTTAACCAGCTTCACATTCTCATTCTACAGCCGAAGACCAGGATCCGGGAACGAATATGAAAAGCAGATAACAGTAATGTTATCAGCAAAGGAATACTATATGGTGATTAAAAGTAACAGACAAGAGATTATTGATGAAAATTAAAAAGATTGTCGCGGACAAAACTGCGCCCTGCCGCACTCCATCCACATCCAAGACAACTTGAATTGAACATTCCGAAAGGTAATTTTTAATCTATTGAAGAAGAGCCAGATGTCAAACTCTGCCAAATGCCTTAGAAACATCAAGATAGGTATAGACTTTGGTTCCACTTTTCGGTGAGACACGCCGTCAAATCACCAGTGGACTTGTTGCTACGAAAACCGTATTTATGGTCATTTAGATGTTTTCGTGTTTCGAGATATTTTCATGAGGTGAGGTTTATCAGCGTTTCCATGACCTTGGAAAGAAGGGACGTAGGTGCAGTGGGGTGAATGTTAAGATCTTTAAGAACTCTTGCCATAAGTACTACACGAGTGCGAAAGGTGATTTGTCCCATTGAACATTCGACGCACTAAAGTGAAGGCTGAGACAAAGCACAACTAAGAATGTTCAGCTGGCCGCAAAGTGTGCAGCAAGCAGATGGTCTTGTACAAAGAGCTGACATCTGAAATGTCATTGTAAATAAGCGTTGGGATGGAAGACGAGGTAGAATTTCTAATATTTTTGACGAACGACCAACATTGTTCACTACCTTTGGGACATTGTAGTATTTTTTCGTATTGAAATGTCACATGCTTGAAAAAGACGTTGCAGACATTCTTAGCTCGTTAAAAATTTTTCCACGTCTTTAGCGAGGAAACAGAACGACCAGTTAAAATCCCTAAATAAGCTTATAAGTCCGCTCCAATTGGCATTCTCGTATTGCCATACAGTTCTTTTAGAAAATTCGGTCTAACTGTGTGGTCAGTATACGAGAAATTAGCTGATATGACACAATGGTCCGACGTTAAGGGAATAGCACATCGACCTTGTACTTATCAGAATGAGAAGTTAAAAAAAATTCGGATTGCTGTCCTGTTTGGGGCTTTCGTAAATAATGAAGTTGAATTTCGGATTGGAACAGGGCTTACATTTTAGTGAAGTTTGGAAAGCTACATCACTACGCACGTAAATGGCAAAATCGTGGTGAGAAAAGAATAATGGCACTAGTTCGTAGCCAGGTAGCTTCAGATCTGGGCGATCTGAGAGATGTGTGTTTCAGTAAGTGCCAAAACAGCTGGCCTATATTCACAGACGAAGATGTACGCAGAAGAGTGTTTTTTTTCTTAGCTCGAGTATATTTGCGACATCCACTCTGAATTCCCGAACCATTATAGTTCACAGACATAAAAAAAACCACATACACCGACGATATTTAGTACAGCTGTGAAGCAAGAATCCATAAGTTGGAATACCGAATCAAATTGTTGTGGGTGTTATATCCTTACAACAATAGGAAACATTACACACCAAAATACATACCCACAACCCGCTATCTGCCGGTTGTTACATACACTAAGTGACTATTAAAGTTTTTGAGCAGTGCTGGAGGTGTACAGTGAACGTAAGTTCCCTTTGCATACTCTTAATTTATATCTCGGTTCAATAAAAAGCCGTCAAAAATGCAACCCTTCTTCATTTAAATGATCAATAATATCTTAATATGATATATACAAGTGTGCTTTAGCTGGACATCCACTTTAACCTAAATTTTGTAAGCTTTGTCTATGGCATTAAGTCTATTGATTATAGAGAGGTCCTAACAATGCCGGCGCCGAGTTTATTTCTAGACAATAAACTTAAAGACGTTACGGTTTGCAAGCTGCTGCGTTATTATGCTAAGAAATTTACTGCTTACTAGACCGACCCTAAACCGGTTATACAACGCTCTCGTCTATGGCACGTTGTTTTAGATTCCGATAGTCGAAAGATTCTTTTCAAAGATTCTATCTTCTCCCTGCGGTTGGGGTCATTGCAATCGCAATCTCGTACCCAAGTACTTCTTTGAAGCCCGTACTAAAAAGTTTCCGGTTCTGTGTTTCTAATACAAGGCGAAAAGTCTTTAGATAACCGTTTATTTTCTACACACCATACCTATCGTTATCGCTGATCTTTCCGGCTGTTTCCACTTTGCTTGACTCTACATCAAACCTCATATTGTGCTTCTACTCATCTACTTTATACTTTAAAAGACAGTCTCATATTGTGGATTGTGGTCGATTTTAACCTTCTAGGTTGGCTACATGAAATCACAATTTATTATTGGGTATATATTTTAATTCGTGCGGTTTTTTGTTTCAAAATTTGAACGTTTATTTAAGAAAAACATGTACAATAGTATTATTCAAAGTATTGCCCATCTGAAGCTATGACTTTTTCCCATCTTTCTGGCAATTTGTGGATCCCATCCCAAAAGAACTGCGCCGGCTTGGCAGCTAAGGATGAATGAAGCCAATTCTGCTCTGATGTGAAACGTATTTCAGTGAAGGCGTTCTGCATCGACCGGAACAAATGGTAGTCAGAAGGGGCAGGGTTGGTCTATAAGGCGGGTGGAGTAAGAATTCCCATCCACTGTTCTCCAAATAGTTCTTAACCGGAATAGCAACTTGGGGCCGAGCGTTGTCATGATGGAAAATTATTGCCTCTTGTCTGGTCGAATATTCCGGGCGTTTTTCGGCTACTCAAACGTATTAATTGTGTTCGGTAGCGTTGTCCATTGATGGTTTCACCCGGTTTTAGCAGCTCATAATACAGCACACCCATCTGATCCCACCAAATACAGAGCATTACCTTCGCGCCATGGATATTCGGCTTTGCCGTTGATTTGGATGGTTGGCCGGGTTTCACATATGATTTTTTGCGCTTGGGGTTGTCGTAATCATCACCAGTAACAATCCGATGCAAAAATGACTTCCTTTTGTGGCGGTCCAGCAGCATTTCGGTCATGCAAAACCGCCTTTCGACGTCTCGGCTTGAATTCATGTGGAACCCAATTTCCTTGCTTTTAAACGTTTTGAAATGGCTGCTTGAGTGAAACCCAAAGATTCTGCGAGATCTTCTTGTGTTTGGCAACAATCCTAATAGAGTAATGCTCCCAGTTCTTCATCTTCAAACTTTTTTGGCTGCCCAGGACATTCATCGTCTTCCAAGCCAAAATCACCACTTTTAAATCGTGCAAACCACTTTTGGCACGTTCGCTCAGCTAGCGCATGTTCACCATAAAGTTCCACCAAGTTACGATGACTTTCGGCAGCAGTTTTCTTCATATTAAAGTAACAAAGAAGAACTCCCCGCAAAAACACTTTCAGGCACAAAGTTCGACATATTTGAATGAAAAAAAATTATTGTTGTTTACGCTTTAAATAAATGACATATACTGAAATGGCGTACAATGACAGTAGCTTTCCAACGCATGTTACAATGGAATAATAACAATGGAATAATACAAGTTACGCCATCTCCTAGCAAACCGCACGAAATTATAGACCCAATACTAGGTGGAGTGAAAAGTAACCTCTTTGACCGCCAGAATGCGCTGCTACTGCCAAAAAGGTTATGTTTCCTTGAAGTCCATTCATATTTAGGCAGACATGCCAATTTGCAGTGCGATACTGTTTTTAGTTTTGTTTTGACAGCTGATTGTTGTTGACGTGTTTGGCATCATGTTGAGTATGGACAAAAACGATTTTCGCTCTCTCATAAAACATAATTTTTTGAGAGGCAAAACGGCAAAGGAAACAAGAAAAGTTGGATAAACATTATGGGACTGATGCTCCGTCAGATTACACCGTCAAATATTGATTTCGAGAGTTTCCCGGTGGCCACTATCGATCAAGTCCGGTTACAGAGGATAATGTCAAAAAAATTAATGAAATGGTGTTGGCTGATCGGAAAATGAAGGTGCGCGAGCTAGCAGATACCACAAAGATTAGTGGTATTATTACTATTAGCAGTCCAACAAAAAAACGCTGCTTCGTAGTAGTAGTAGTAGTCTGTAGTAGTCTTATGACCTTGTACACAATTATGAGCAGTTTTAAATGCGCTTCACCACATGGTAGAGCGTCAATACTCGTTGCATAAATATTCAACATCGGCAATATTCATAGGACATCTTCCACCACTTAAAAATTAATGTGAATCTCTGTTTTGCCCCTTTAGATACTTCCTTGTTGTTCCTCGCAAATTTTAATATACCATAGTCACATCCTGTCGAAAATGCAAATTCAAATAAAAAAAAAATAAATAAATAAAAAATAAAAAAATCCATGCAAAACAAAATATATTGTATGATACAAAAAACAGGAAGAAAAACCTCCATAAATAATGTAGGTCAACCTGCACAACAATCTGGTACTCCATGTCTAACATCCAAAAGACATTCATGCTCGTGCAGAAGTTAAATTCTAAGGAAACATCGACTACCAGTGCTAATACATTTTTCACTTTATGGAGAACAACCGCAATAAACTTAAAATGTTGAAACTAAACAGCAGTTGCTGGCCTAGATGGAACCAACCAAACCCAACAGATAGTTGGCCAATGAATTTTTCATTTACTTCAAAACCCCAATTTCACGGTTGACTCTCATGTCGTCTCCCATGACTCCCACAATCATCCTGCTCTGCACGTCCGTTTTCCACCAGAGCACCATTGGGGTTTCACATTTTATCGATTGACTTTGGACGCAGAGTGCATAGTACGGATTATAGTAGCTTGTAACAGTAAAAGATGGACAAGACTTACTGCATCTGTGGCGTATTGCATCATGAATGGTCCATGTATCTTTTTTGGAATCCCCATGCGGATATATTTATTTATTTTTTTTTTTTTTGCCAACCTATTATCCCTGTATTGGGCCGATTTTATAGGGGACTTGCTTCTACAGTCGGTTTCAGTTTGGTTTGGCTTCCGTGCCCGTTATGCGGTATCGTAATTGTGGCTGCGCATTGAGTTCTATTAATTAATAAATTGTCCGGGCGGTGCTGCATTTAAAATTTGATACTCGCACAACCCAACCAACCAAGCAACCGTCGTCAGTTGGTCAATATTGAATGCGCAACTGTTTGTCGTTTTCATGCAAATCCAATTTCATGGAATTCCACTCGTAATTCTGTCGGATGTAATGCATACGGATGTACGGATACGTGCATGTAATTTGTACGTCTTTTCGCACTAAGGGACTGTATGTCAGTTGGTCTCGCACATCTAGGGAATCATCTGATTATTTGAGTATTTGTCAGATTCATAGAATCCTTCTTATATTAATGCTTTTCCGGTTGGTGCGTCATAAGTGGACTTTGGAATAAGTTTTCAAGGAGAGACGCAAATTCACACTTGAAGTTCTTTTCACAGATGGTATTCGTATGTCGGATCGGAATGGAACATATATCACATGGAAGCCAACAACTTGAAATACATTTCTGGAGAAAATAAATTCATAGCTCTTCTTCTAGTAAATAACATCAGAAGCACTTGTGTGTTGCACTTGAAATGACATCAACACTTGTACTCGTACTCGTATTCTCGTATCTGTGCAGCATTTGCAATTTTCTCTGACATAACGAGTGCAGTTTTGAACTGATTTTTTTTTAATATTTCTAAATATTTTCATTAATTTCCTAGTTAAAATTATACCCTGGGAATGTCAGAAAAAAATTTAGACTTGCCTGGTTTACGTAACAAAGTAAATGACAGCGCAGAGAAGAGCCATGTTATGATAGTGCGTGTCATGCAATTGTCTAATTACCTGGATGTCTATTTACTATATAAGTATAAGGCTCATGATAATTATTTTAATACTCGAAACTGTCATCTGCATGAAAACCAGTGACAATGGAAGTAATGAAACTTCACTTTTTTATCAGATGCCATGTTGGAAATGATTGAATGATTTGATGGTTGAGTTGCATAAATGAAATATTGGTGGAAACGTTAGAATGGTGATGAAATGGGTTGGAAGTTTTCCTTATTGGAAAATCTGTCACTTTTAACAGTTCTTTAACCTTGTTTGGCATGATGATCATGATGAACAGACTTACGCCAGAAGAACGGAATTTGCGTAGTCATCGCCGTTAACCATCTGCAGAAGTGGTTTTTCCATATCCACAGTTCCGACTGTGACTACCTATACTTTTAAATTTCCATGCCTCTCTTTGGGTCTTGTTGCACATAAATGTGTTGTTTCCCTACCTGTGCGTGCCTGTATTCTTCATCAAGCGATTCGTCGTGGTGCAGCACATCAGTTGTGAGTTTTTGATGAGCTTTTGGCATCGATGCTACTGGTCTTTAGAACCTGATGTTAGTTGTAAAGGAAATGTCGAGAGGTTGAGGGATACACGGTCTATTCCTTGTGCAGATTCGAAAATTGTTGTTTTGCAGTGTCGTCAATAGTAGATCCGTCCTTATCCGAGGATTGAGCTTTTTACATGGTCTGATAGCTAACCTAACGCACAATTCCAAATCTGGGGAGCTGGGCCCTTTATGACCCCTTGGGTGAAATAGGCACGATATTTCGGGGTCATTCACCCACTTTTTGAGCTTTAGAGTTGCCGTTGGCCCATCTTGAAAATCCTTATTGACTTCAGCTCCGATAGGTTGAAGTAACCAATTTAAGTTATCTGACTTATTGACCGTTAAGGACATCGTCCTTTTTCCTCCTTCTGAGGTTCAGTCATTTCTGACATTAATGAACTGTAATGTTCCTTATTTTTCGTTGCGCAACACTCATCTAGTTGGACGAAATCTGTGCCCAAGGGCTACCACGGGGAGCTAAAATAAACAAAGTAGTCATAGTTGTGGCACCGATTATCGCCAGCAGACCTCGGGTAATCTGGGATATATTGAACTCGAAAGTCTGCATATTGTGTATATATGAAGAAAAATTGGTGAGCGGGGGAAGCGAAGCCTCCTGACCTACAAAAAATAGGACAAGATAGATTTTTTTTATCATTTTTCCCAGAGAACCCGAGGTCCGCTTTATTGAAAACCACACTTACTTTGCGGCACCACAGGAATCGTATTAATTGCGGTATACACCTAACCGCCGATGATTCTAAGATAGACTTTGAATATTTTGGTTACGATTCACATCAGTAAAGGAAGTTGATACATTCCATCCGCTCTTCATGTCCATGGTTCGGTATAGATTAACGGCTACGCAACAAAATGAGAAATCTCAAAACCGTCCTTGCTAAGAAGGTTAAGAGCAGATATTGGAAGAAAGACCTTCAAAAAGTTAACTAAAAACTAAAAGGGATGAAACAATAGCGCATAACTTAAACAAAAGTCTGAAGAAAAATGTGCGAGCAATCAATTCGTAGTAAAAGTGGGAAATGCTCTTAGGGGGTGATTTTTTAAACGCTTGGTTTTTAATTGTCAAAAAAACTCAGGAAAATTGCAAAAGTGTATAAAGTTTCTATTAGAGTTAATAAATCAATGCTTGCCATTTACTTTTTAAAGATTATTTCATGTAAATGTTGACCACGACTACGTTTTAAGTGGTCCATATGGAGAGTTCAGTTTTGAATCACTTTATCGAGTATATTGACCGGTATCTCACTAAACACGTGTAATGTTGTCTCCCAAGGCTGTAAATGACGCTGGTTTATTGACAGAGACGAGTGGTTTGTCATATCCCCATAAAATGCAATATAATCTAAAGGCGTCAAGTCGCACAGCCAATCCACCGGTTTAAAACGAAAGATAAGTTGCGCACCGAAATCATTTTTCAATTGGTCCATCGATTCCCCTGCTGTGTGGCATATAGCGCCGTCTTGCTAGAACCACATGCCGACCAGGTTCAGGTCGTGCATTTTGGGGGGAAAAAAAACAGTTCGAAATCATTGAAAGATAGCGAGCGCCATTGACGGTAACCTTGTTTTCACGGTCATCTTTGAGAAAATACGGGCCAATGATTCCGCCGGACTATAAACCATGACAAACAATCCATTTTCAGGGTGCATTGGCATCTCTTGTATTGCCTGATATTGCTCATCGGACAAAATACGGCAGTTTTGCTTATTAACATGCCCATTTAACCAGAAATGAGCTTCGTCGCAGAACACAATTTTTCGATAAAACAGCGAATCTTCCTCCAGCTTTTCTAAGGCCGAATCACCGAAAATTCGACGCTGTGCAGGCCGTTCGGCTTTACTTCTTGCACGAGCTGTTTTGTAAGGTTTTAGACTAAGATGATGGCGTAAAATCTTCCACGTAGTCGAAAAACACAATCCCAATTACTGCGAACGGCGACGAACGGATAAACCACGGTTTTCATTAACACTGGTGGATACAATATTTTCCTCTCTACGGACATTACACATTACCCGATTGGTGGCTTGATCTCCCATAGCGTGAAACTGGTGCGAAATTTGGTCACTATGACTTGAATCGTTTGCTCAGTAGATTGATTAAAATGACCATAAAATGGCCGAAGTGAGCGAAAAACATTTTTCACAGAGCACGAATTTTGGTAATAAAATTCAATAATTTGTAAGCGTTGTTGGGGTATTAGTCTTTCCATGATAACATGGCAATGCTAACTGAGCGTGTTTGACTTTGACATATGTCACGAATCACGCATGAGCTGTCAGAAATAGAACACTGGAAAACCATACAGCAAAAAATCACCCCTTACATACTATTGGGTATAGTAACTAAGTTATTGCCGATTTTTTTCTTATAAATAAATTATTATTTTTTTTTTAAATATTTTTTTCGATTGTCTTTTGCCATCTTTCTGGCATCTTCATAATTCCACGTTCGTAGAACTTCTGATCTTTATCGGCTAAAAACTGAACCAAGTGCTGAACCATCCAAAGAGTTTTGCAAAGATCGAAATATATGGTAATCTCATGAAGCAAGGTTATATGGTGGATAATGAGAGATTTTTTATCCAAAAACAACACGACAGTCATGCCTCAGCCAACATATTTACAGGATTTGGCCCCATGCGACTTTTTACTGTTCCCAAAACTGAAGAGAACTGTCTCTTCAGTTAAATACTATACCAAAGGAGGCGGATAAACTTGCTTATAGCAGCTTTAGACACTCCTGTATCAAGTCGTAGTCGTAGTCGCGATAATCGTCGCTTTGCCCAGTTCTGCTTTGTAAAAAATTAATAAATATATAATGTTTCTCTTATCAACATGTTCTTTTACGAAATCAAGTCATAGTTCAATGGCATTTATGGTAAATCGATGTTTCTCTAATTGTCTCTGAACTTGGAAAATCAGTATGTGGGCTGCTAGTAATTTGCCTTATCTTGGTTTCGGACACAGTTTTTAGGACCAAATCATAAACCTGGTGACAACATGCGAAACGTAACAATCCTCTTACTGAAGAGCACAGCTCTATCGAAACGGCCAGTATTCGAAGATGTTATGTCGCATAATACAATACCATAATTTATAAACGCATAATTTATACCATGTCAGAGGGCACTTGAGATGGCTTTGACTTGATGTTTGCTCTCAAGTTTTGTTATTTATGGTTTTGGCATAATTGGCAAGCATTCTTCTTCTGAAATTTCGCACGTTCAAGCCTAGTAATAGTTTTCCATCGCAATGAACTGTAACTACGAGAGGTATATTGTTCTGAAAGTCAGCTTTTATTACTTTTGCCATGGATATTCTTGTCTGAGTATGAATTCGCTGGATCGAGCATTTATTAATGGGAAAATCATTGCTGCTCAGAATGTTAACGGAGTCTTTTATGCTTAATTGACATCGATATAAAGCTGCGATAAGTTTAGGTGCTATGAGATTCTTTCTACGTTTTTTCGAACTTGTTTCAGGGCAGGGAACCTCTGGTTAGTTGATTTTCGTATTCAGAATCTGTTCTTCGTCTGAATCTTGTGAATATTCCAAGTTATGTGTAGTAGAAGTCGATATAAAATATAAGTTCCACACATTACTGGAGGCAAAACAAAGAATTTGTAAATGAAGCTCAGTCATCGCAATACAGGACATACCACCTTGATCAACAAAATTTCGGAATTTATTCAGAAAATTAAAAATACAAGTTTATTCATCTAAATCTACAATATACTGTCCCCTTCAAAGTAATCCCCATCGACTGCAACACACTTATGCCAGCGGCTTGATCGAATACTCGAAACATTTTTTATATTTGGTTTTCGGCATGTCCATCAGTGCTTCCTGCGATTTTTTCATTACTTCATCTCGGCTGCTGAAACGCGTTCAATGTAGTGTTTTTTTTTTAACTCGATTGAACAGAAAGAAGTCACAGAAAGCCAAATCAGATGGCTGTTGGATGGTATTTATTGCATTTTTCGTCAAAAAATTGCGAATAATGATGACACTGTGCGACGGTGCGTTATCATGGTGCAAAATCCACGAGTTTTCTGGTCTCTTTCGGCGAATTGCTTCACGCAAATCTCATAACGCCGAAATAATACTCTTTGTTTACTGTTTGGCCTTCTGGCAAAAATTCATGATGCACTACACTGTTGTAATCCATGAAATCCGTGAGCATTGCCTTCTTTTTTGACTGAAAACCAAGTGGTTTTTTGGTCTCGGCTCATTTGGTGAACGCCATTTACTTGCCTGATGTATGGATTGCGTGTCGTACTCATAAATGTCATAAAACTCATATTCGTCTCCAGTAATGATCCTTTTGATGAATGTGGGATCGGACTCAGCCTCGCAAATCATCTCTTATGCGACGTCAACACGGTCTCTTTTTTGCATGAAATTGAGGTCTTTTGGCACCAACTTTCCTGCTACAAGACGGAAACACAAATCATTAACCAAAATGTCTTGGACGGATCCATAGGCAATATTCAAGTCCTCCGCTATCTCTCTGATGGTTAATTTGCGGTTATTGTCCAACATTTCCTTTACTTCATCAATGTTTTCGTCGGTTTTCGATGTCGATCGTCTGCCACTGCGTTCAACATCTTCGACTGATTCACGACCACTTTTGAACCGCTCTTGACACTGGTAAATGACCGTTTTCTTTAGAGAATCGTTGCCGAAACACTTTTCCAATATTTCCACCGTTTGTGCACCTTTAAATCCGTTTTTTATTCAAAATTTTATATAAGTTGTAAGAAATTGCTAACACACACAGATATAGATGTACTCTTGGCTTCGTAACTTTTGCAAATGTCAAGCTATGACGCTTAGATTTAGTACCAACTTTTTTTTTTTTTTTTTTGATCAAGGTAGTATAAGGTTTTCCAATAGGGACTTGACAACTTTGAATTTAATTTGTGAACGCACTCTTTCACTAATCATCAAACTGTCACTGTCAATTTATTCAGTAAACTCAACATTTTCATTCTGGAGAAGATGCGCCAAGATGATGAATTTCATAGCAAAATCATCTTCAGTGACGAAGCTAATTTTTGGCTCAATGGGTTCGTCAATAAGCAAAATATGCGTTATTGGTCGGGTGAAAACCCACATGTGCTTCATAAATCACCACTTCATCAACAAAAAATAACTGTTTGGTGCGGTTTGCATGCTGACGGCGTTATTGGGCCATATTTTTTCGTCGACGATAACGATCGTCACATTACTGTGAATGATCAGCGTTATCGCGCCATGATCACCGATTATTTTTGGCCCGAATTGGACGATATGGACTTGGACGACTTGTGTTTTCAACAGGATGGTGCAACAAGCCACACATCACACGCTACAATCGATTTATTAAAGAGTAACTAGGGTGAGCGTGTTATCTCAAGACATGGGCGAGTCGATTGACCGCCTCGTTCATGCGATTTAACGCCGCTTGACTATTTCCTGTAGGGCTACGTTAAGTCATTGGTTTATGCCAACACGCCGACGACGTTGGCCGAAATGTGTGGCCGAGTCGTTTTAAATTGGGTTAAACGAATCGACCGCTGCAAACGTGCCCGCGGTGGCCATATTAACGAAGTCGAGTTCCATTCATAAATGTTTTGATTGTACTTCAAGCCAATAATAAAGTTTTTGAAATATCTCAAATGTTTTGCCTTTTATTTAAAAAAAAAAGTTGTCAAGTCGTTATTAGAAAACCCTATATAATGCACTCTCTTATCACAAGATTAGCATTTTCATTGACAGTCAGCTTGACTTCGCTATTATTGTATTGTAAAGCAAGACAGTGATAACTTTAATGGCTTTATAGTCCGATAAGGAAAATACTTGCTTATCACTCCGTAATTCAACTGACATCTTAATGCAATGAACATGAGCGTATTAATAATCGAAAAAATCATGAACTAACAAGTGTAACGCTGCGACCTGCGTAGTTACAGGTCGCAGTACAATACTCGAGCAACTTGTATGAAGTCGCAAGTCGTCACGGGTTAACGTTCACATATAGGTTATTATGAAAGTTTTTAGAAGGTATGATTAAAAAAACGAACTTGAAATTTAATGGGCACACAAATATACAAGTATATTTCAAATACCAATCCAATACAATTAAATAAAATAAAAATTGGAATAAAAAACCATATATAATAATTCATAAATATCTTTATAATTTAGATTTAAAAGCCATTTTACTTTTGGTTATAAGGTAAATCATTAAAAGATCTCGGAGCTGTTGGCGAAAAAAAAAAAAAATGATAGAAAAATTGCACATTGTGACGAGGTACTAAAGCAAGAATTTGATTGTTACTTCAATAAATGCCCAGATCTAGCAAAAAATATCTTTAAGACTTTATGACGATACAAGTGCTTCAGTGGGAGTACATTAGGGCGCTTGAAAAGTATTAGACTATTATTTCAGCGACTTTTATTACAAATTACAATTACAATTACGAGAAATCTGAGAAATCAGAAGCGGGTACCTTTTGTTATTATGTGTCCCACCTCAGGAAACTATGCCATATTCCATGCCAAACCGTAATAAATAATCCTAAGAAGGCCCCGGGAGAAATATGATTTTAAACAGTATATTTGACTTGTTGCTGCAATAAGATATTTCTTGAGTGCATCGATATGAACAGATCAAACACCAAGATACTTAAATGTAAACACATTAAAAAATCAAAAAAAAAAAAAAGATTTTATCACTAGTTACCATTTAACTAGTTGGTAAACTCTTTGACCGCCAGAATGCGCTGCTACTGCAAAAAAGGTTATGGTGCCTTGAAGTCCGTTCATATTTAGGTAGACATGTCAAATTTCAGTGCGATACTGTCTTTAGTTTTGTTTTGACAGCTGATTGTTGTTTACGTGTTTGGCATCATGTTGAGTTCTCTCATAAAACATTATTTTTTGAGAGGCAAAACGGCGAAGGGAACAAAAGAAAAGTTGGATAAATATTATGGAGCTAATGCTCCGTCAGATTACACCGTCAAATATTGGTTTCGAGAATTTCGTGGTGGCCGCAACTCCACTACCAATCAAGTCCGCAGCGGCAGGCCCTCCGATGCGGTTACAGAGGACAATTTCAGAAAAATACATGAAATGGTGTTGACTGACCGGAAAGTGAAGGTGCGCGAGCTAGCAGATACCACAAAGATTAGTACCGAGCGCACACGCCATATTTTGGGCAATATTCTGCATATGAAAAAATTATCCTGCCGCTGGGTGCCGCGCATACTCACTCCTGACCAAAAACACGAACGCGAGAGCTGGCACGAGTGCTCCGAAGCGGCCGAGGGAGCCTCGATGGGTCGGAAAGGTTATGGCGTCGGTTTTCTGGGATTGTCATGGCATACTCTTCGTGGACTACCTCGAAAAAGGAAAAACCATCAACAGCGAGTGTTACTGTGCATTATTGGAGCAATTGAAGGCTAAAGTCGCTGCAAAACGGCTTCACATGAAGCGAAAAAAAGTTTAGTTTTTGCAAGATAATGCACCGGCGCACAAGAGCATCGCAACCACGGCTAAAATCAATGACTTACGGCTCCAATTGCTGTCGCATCCACCGTATTCGCCCGTATTTGGCTCCCTCGGACTATTATCTCTTCTCAAACCTCAAAAGATGGCTCATCAATAAAAAATTCAGCTCACGCGAGGAAATCATCGACGCCACGGAGGAGTATTTTGCAGACCTTCCGGAAAATTAATTTTCGGACGGGATCAAGAATTTGGAAAATCGCCAGAATAAGTGTATCAAACTAAAAGGGGACTATATTGAATAAAATAAAAAAAAAACATTAAAAAAATTTTTTTTTTTTCATTCTCAAGGAGGTTACTTTTCACCCCATCTAGTATGCATTCGGAACCAATGACTTAAAACTTCCAGATCATGATTTATGTTAGCAGAAAAATTTAGAACAGGATCACTGTGAAACGCACATGCTATATCGTGAGCGAATGTATTTTCTTTGCTATAATATTTGTGTAAAAAGATCGAATTAATAAAAATTAGAAGGAGTATCGGCTCAAGCATAGAACCTTGAGTAACTCCTATGGAGATGTTACTGTTGGAACTGAGTTTTCCATTGATTTTTTATTGTTTGATCTCTACCAGATATGTACGAACAGAATCAGCTATGAATGACATCAGTACAACAGTATTTTATGAGCGACGGTATCTAATGCTTTTGTGATGTCAATGAAGAGAGTCTCAGTTTGACTCGAGTGTCTTAAGTATTGAATTTCTGCCCTTGGATAGCTGGTTCTAATTTTTGTAAGACTAGTTGAAATGTGACTTTTAGTCTTATACCCGTCTTCAAATATCAACAGATAAGCATGTAAAATGGCTTATTCGTAATCTTGAAATAAGATTTCACTTAACACACCGATGCTCATTTGAGTCCTATGATACTGCTAATTGGTTATGTCCCTCAAACAATATGCTTCCATAGTTGTTGGTGAAATGTCAGATCTTTTAGACTTTCGACACTGAATCTAGCTTCTCGAATGAATTCAGAAGACAAATATCGGCTACGATAAGATTGCGATATCGTCCAATTTCAGATATTCAGGATAAAACTTCTAAAACGTTGCTTATGGTGGTGATATGGTCGATTTGAGTGGATGTTCTCTACCGATTGGTAAATACGGTTGATTTAATTTAATTTCAGAGCCTAGAAACGTTTTCATCTTTCAGAAACTGGTACGATATCCGTAACATGCTATTCGTTTTGGCAGCACGTTCGTTTCCGTAACTCAGAATCGTAGCCCACGTCAGCTGGCTTAAAATTGAAAACCGAACTTTCAAACTTAGTCAACTGCATAAGGATTTATACTTGCACAGGTGCGATAAAAAAAAAAAAAAAAAAAAACCACCATGAGTATGTTATTAGCATTGATATGCAAAAATTTCTTATTTGGCTCTGGTCTGACGAGAGCAAGATGGTGCTGTTTGATGCTGTTCTCTCCAAATGCAGAATTCAAGCCGGCTTAAACAACAAAACTCGTAAAACACATTATGGCATGGGGAACATCCCCATGTGTACATATCAAATCTTGGCTGGATCAACACCTTAATGTCAAAGTCATGGAGGAAATAGTCTTGTCATTTCCCACAGTAAAAATGCCATTGGTATGATTCTTCCAACAAGACAACGACACCAAATGGTTTTAAGAACGCCGGGTTAATGTAATTGAATTGCCAGCTCAATCTCCAGACTTAAATCCACTGGAAAATTTATGGGTTGATGTAAAGAAAGGTATTTCAGAGGAACAGCCAAGAAATACCAATGAGCTTGGGAATGCGTTTCAACGCTGCTGGTATGTCATTTGTTCGGAGAGATGTCAGTCATTGGTTGATTCAATGCAACGACGTTGTATGGCTGACCAACAAAGGGTATGCGCATCAAACCATGGTACCGAATATGATCAAAAGGGCCACCGCAAGGTAGGATTTTTGAATACCTTTTGTAGGTTACTCGCTACAAACAAAGAATTCATTTCAATTTTGTATTATTTCATGATTTTCTTTTTTTTTATTTTTATTTTGTTTTGCTATATTTTTTGTTTACAAACAAATGTTTGTTAAGTATTTTTAAGAGAACAAATTAGGTTTTCATAATAAAAATGAAAAAATTATCCCTAATAACGTGACTTTGTAAAAAAATGTTGCGGAAAACCGTGCGGGTAAAAACTGAACTGCTAAGAGATGAATTTGTGGAATTTTTTTCACGGCTTTCAGGTGACACAGCAATGAGCCTCTTAAGCTGCACCAATGTGCACGTTGACATGATTCGTCAACATTGACCGACTGAGCGGTAATTGCTAAGCATCTTAGCATATAAGCCCTCAATTGCGATACTTATGAGGGCTGTTTGATGAATACCCTTATTAAAAATGAAAACGCATTTTATTTAGGATTTGACAATTTATTTTTCAATATTCCTTCAACTCGATTCACTTTTCCCAGCTGTGCTGCAACATTTTCAACCCCTCCGTATGGTAAAACTTTTGTTGGCCTGCAAAATACTCCTCTGCGGCGGCGATGACTTCCTCGTTCGACACGTATTTCTTTCCGGCGAGCGATCTTTTAGGGTTTGGGAGCAAAAAATCCGGAGAACACGGAGGATGGGTGAGCAATTCGACCAAATTGGAAGTGTGAGCTGCTGCGCTATCGTGGTGGAAATCAAATCCACCAAATCCATTTTTTGGAAATCCCAAAAAACGGTGGAAATCAACTTTCGGGCCGAAGGCACGATCTTCACCTTCTTTGAAACACGTTCACCGGGTAAAAGTCATTCTTTTGACATTCCTTTGGTCTCTGGTGTGTAACAGTGCATCCATGTCTCATCGAAGGTCACGAAATGACACAGAAATTTCTCCGGATTTCAATTAAACACCCGCGGCACCCATCACGCGGACAGCTTTCTGGTGCCCAAAATCTCGTGCAGGATATGGGTTACCCGTAAATTTGAGATGTCTGCTATCTCAGCCAACTCGCGAATTTTTACTCGGCGGTCCGGCATTACGAGATCATGGATTTTATCCACTGGGGTAACCGTTTTTGGGCCACCTGGGCGCGGTACATTAAAAACCGACTTGGGGCCGTATACACCATTGAGAATGGGCTTTATTTCTGCCACTCAAAAACAAGAATTGGATCACGGAGCGATAGATACTGATCTTTTTCGGGTACGTTCACCGGGTGAAAACCAGTGTTTTGATTGTTCTTTGGTTTCTGGTATGTACCATGTCTCATCGGAGGTCACGAAACGATGCAGAAAATCCCCCGGATTTCGATTAAACAGAGTCATGACTTCTTTGAAGTGGTCTCACGATTGCCCTTGTTCTCTCGTGTGAGCAAACGCGGCATCTTTCTTGCGGACAGCTTTCTCATGCCCAAAATCTCGAGCAGGATATGACTCAGCCAACTCGTGAACCGTGGTAACCTTTTTTGGGCCACTTGGGCGCTTTTTATCAAAAACCGATAAAAAGATGCCTAACATCTTCAAAATAATTTGTGGAAATTATCCTCTTCCAGCTCCATTGTCCACTCAGCAGAAGTTTGAGTATCCCGTATCCTGGAAACATACAGATATAATCACTTACTCGTAACTTCTTTCTTGCAAGTCAAATATTTAACCATTGTCACTTTGGAGTTCATTGTTTTGTTTGAATTTTGTTTTGCGTACCTTGTTGGGATACAGCGCTCATACTATTCTATCCTGGTTCTGGGTTAAGCTCCAGGCCACTTTACATTTCATTTCAATTTCACGAGTTTCGTATTCCTCCTCCGTTTGCTGTATTCTTTTTTGTCTTATCAAAAAGGAAAACTCATTCACATTCGGTCAACATAAAGTTTCATTAAGGCTAATATACGTCAAGTCACGTGTTGAGGCAATTTTCTAGAACAAGTAGATCCTTCCGACATTGTCGTCTTAACGTACGAGTATGCACTTTCCCTGTAAAGCGGAAACTTTCCCCTCTTTGAGTTTGAGTGCTTCTTAGTACGCCATTAAGGTTGAAGATGTGCAAAACACATGCCATAATGTTTGTGTATTTGTGAGTCTGTGTCTAACTAAAAAGGATTTATTTAGTTTGCCGGAAGTGCGGTACAATTACAGGAAAATCGTTTATTTGTACCGTGTGTCAAGGCGTCAAGGAGTGTGCGATTTAAGGAACAAACATCACTGCTGACACGAATGCGAACAAGGAACAACTAGAACCAGTAAGGAATAGCAAGGACCATAGCAAAGCAAAGCAATGGTGCAGTGATTCTCACCATTGGTTGATGATGACGCCCGCACAACTTAATTCAATTTCGTGTTTAATCTACTGGAAGACGTGGATAATTAGAAGAAGAGAATGAACGATAAAAAACATAAAAGAAAAAAAAAACGAAAAAGAGAAACTAAACAGCTTAGAGAGGGAACGAGAGATGGCAAATAATGATTTTGCAGGCTTTAGATTCGCATGATTAGGCAACGGCAAAGAGTAGTTCGGGTCATTAGTCAAGAAGAAATAAACGCTTTGGGAGTTGTTTGATGTGTCCTTCAGGATAAGGCCAGAGTGAAGCTTTTCCAAAAGGGTACAAGTGAGTAGGGGAGATACGCATCAATTCAACTACAGAATGGCGCTTTTCATTTAATAATTTCCATCTTCTCAATTTGGATGCCTTATTCACTGCAGCAGGAAATCTAATCAATCCAACACTCACATTTCATATTAAAGTTGTTTGCTTTAATACTTCGACGTCGTTCATGGTACAAAGGATAAGACCGAAACTTTCTTAAGACTGATCTAGTAGTGAAAGGCTCGAAAAGCTCAAATTAGAGCAATGTAAGTAGGAGGGAGGATCGAAGTTCTGTCACTTCACCGCCAAAGAACGAGAGTAGTGTGCAGAACATGCTCTAAAATTATTAAGGAGCAGTTCGATGGCAACAGACCTACTCAAGTCCGGGTATATGTAGAAGGAGCATGAGAGAGCTGGGTAACACCACACCAGACAGTGCAGGTGTACATAGTTACATAGTTATTAGTACATTGTGGTACCATTAGATACATGGCATTTATCGAGAACTCAGAGAAGTGCATTTTATTTGGAGGGGATCATGCAGAATATCTTGGTGTTGCTTTCCTTGTATTTTTCTTAAAAGAAGGACAATGGGACCCTTAAAAAGCGAAATCAATTGTAGGAAAGTAGTCAAAGTATAGAAATGAAAGACCCTTCATTTATGTTACTACCGTAAGTCAACTACTTTGTCGACGAATACTTCCTTTTTCTCTACAGTCTCCGTTGCAGGCTAATACGAGTATATCACAGATTCCTCGTCCTCGATATCTAAGTATTTACCATCAATGATAACATTACTAGATGGCCCTTCATTCCGGAGTGAAGCAGAGCCTCAGCTTGCATGATATTTTGCTGTCTGCCTCCAGTTGAGCCCACGAAGTTGGCTGAAGTCCCTTTTCACTTGTGTGCGTCACATAAGATGAGGTCGTCCTCTACTGCGTTATCACTCTACCACCTCAAAAAGTTCCCGGAATTTATTCAGATAATTAAAAATACAAGTTCATTCATCTAAATCTATATTGTCCCCTTCAAAGTAATCCCCATCGACTGCAACACACTTATGCCAGCGCTTGATCCAATCCTCGAAACATTTTTCATATTCGGTTTTCGGTATGTCCATCAGTGCTTCCTGCGATTTTTCCATTACTTCCTCTCGGCTGCTGAAACGCGTTCCCCATAGTGGTTTTTTTTTTTTTTTTTAACTCGATTGAATAGAAAAAAGTCACAGGGAGTCAAATCAGGGTAATTCGGTGGCTGTTGGATGGTGTTTGTTGCATTTTTCGTCAAAAAATTACGAATAATGATTACACTGTGCGACGGTGCGTTATCATGGTGCAAAATCCACGAGTTTTCTGCCCACAATTCTGGTCTCTTTCGGCGAATTGCTGCTCGCAAACGTCTCATAACGCCCAAATAATACTCTTTGTTTGCTGTCTTGTCTTCTGGAAAAAATTCGTTATGCACTACACCGTTGTAATCCATGAAAACCGTGAGCATTGCCTTCTTTTTTGACTGAAAACGACGTGTTTTTTTTTGATCTGATGTCTGGATTGCGTGTCGTACTCGTAAACCCACATCTCGTCTACAGTAATGACCCTTTTGATGAATGTAAGATCAGATTCAGCCTCGCAAATCATCTCTTTGCGACGTCAACATGGTCTCTTTTTTGCATGAAATTGAGGTCTTTTGGCACCAAATATGCTGCTACACCACGGAAACCCAAATTATTAACCTAAATGTCTTGGACGGATCGATAGGTAATGTTCAAGTCCTCCGCTATCTCTTTGATGGTTAATTTGTGGTTATGACCAATATTTCTTCTACTTCATCAATGTTTTCGTCGGTTTTTGATGTCGATGGTCTGCCACTGCGTTCATCATTTCTGATTGACTCACGACCACTTGTGAACCGCTCGTTACACTGGTAAACGACCGTTTTCTTTAGAGAATTGTTGCCGAAATACTTTTCCAACATTTCCTACGTTCGCGCAACATTAAATCCGTTTTTTACGCAAAATTTAATACAAGTTCGTTGTTGCAAATTTAAATCCATTTCTAAAATTGTAAGAAATCGCCAACACACACAGAGATAGATGTACTCTTGGCTACGTAACTTTTGCAAGTGTTAAGCTACGACGCTAAGATTTAGAGGGAGTGTCAACAACAGATGTACCAACCTAACAAAAAAAAAAAAAAAAAAACTCAAATTGGAACAATGGAACCACCACACTGTGGTTATTTTGATCAAGGTGGGTTTTTTGAAAAATTGCCGGCCGAGGTCTCTGGTGTCCATGCGCTCAAAGTTACCTAGCCATCTAAGCCGAGATATCAGAAATTTACTGACGAGGTCGGCGTCGCTGTACAACCTGTACAGTTGGCTGTCGAAAAGTCTTCTTCATTCTCCATTGATACTCATGGGACTGAAATTTACCCGAAGAACTTTCCTCACGAAGCACCCGAAAGTATTTTTTACCTCACTCGTCAGTTTCCACGATTGGGATGACGTGTGTCTTGTAAAAAGTCTTTTTGGTTGCTCGAGAGAGGACTTTATTACCCAATTTAACAGTGATTAGCAAGAGTTATTCTTCGCGTAATTTCCGTCGTTGTTGGATTTAATAGCGCAGCCAAGGAAGATAAAATCCGTTAATACCTCAAAGTTGTCTCTGCCTGTCATGACGATTTATCCTAGGCGCCGATGTTGTGTGAAGCTTTTTGTATTTTGTTTTTCCTTTGTTGATTGCCAAATACAGATTTGCTGTTTCTGCTTCAATAGTCGCAAGCGCGTAAGCTCGATGGATTATGAAATGAACCGACTTTGGAATGAGGGTTCCTTTGGAATTGACTTGTGAGTTCGCACAAGAACTCGTTCAAGAACGATGTTGAACAAATCACATGACAACGCATCGCCTTCTTTAAGTCCTTTCCTCACATTCAAGGTTTCAGTGTTGTCATTCCGACCTTGACGGAGCAGCGTGCATTTTCCATCGTCATCCTGTATAGTCGAATGAGTTTGGCAGGGATGCTAAAAATGGATTTTACTCTCTATATTTCGTTTGTATAGATAGAGGTTGTGTGTATTGATCTGGAACTCCAAGATCTGCCGTAATGTGAAAATTTGATCTATGGTGGTCTGACACCATTAGAGATACCTTTTTCTGGAAGTTAGCACCATTGCTTCAGCCTACCTGATGCTATGACTGTGTTCAGCTTTCGCTGGGTTCGCTGTATATCTGGAACGTCATCTTTCACATATCGGTCGTTTGGGAACACCTTGGTGTTGAGAGACTCACTTGTAGCTCCATCAATACGAGTTTGAATGGCTGGTACTTAGGCTTCTCATCAAGTCTCGCCTTTATATAAATCTGCTTTCGCTTGATATGTGCCTCGCCGTCCTCGTTACATTTCGTCGGCCTCGACCATTGTCCGTTCACCTAGCTGAAGTAGCCACTTATCACCCAAAATACTCCTCGGGGTGTATGCGAATAAGTGCTCGTGCAGTTTCGGGCGGCATTCATACTCCATTGAACTGCTCGTATATGGCTGGCCCAGTCTCTAATGTTCTCCGATGTATGCATACATTTCAGTGATGTCAGGATGATGCGGATTCACTTTTTTTCCTGTCTATTCGGCTCTAGATCTCCTGACAGTCGTCTTAATATGATCGTTCCATTCCCTTTGAATGGCCACTTCGTTTAATAAACTGAGAACTGCCTACATGAATGGTGTACTTATTTACAATAAATTTCCAACTGAGGTGGGGTCTTGCTGGGTTTTCTCCCAAGAGCCCAAGATGAGGACGAAGAGGAACGCGTATATATACTGCGCAACAACCATTCGATCTAGCGCCTCATTCCTTCGTACTCGACGCGTGACTTGATGTATTCTCCTAAGCATCTTTTCGTCGTTAAAATGTCCAATATTGTTGTGGCGTAGCTTAAGAATTAGTATCGTTTAAGGGACTTTGTACCTCCTGGATTCACATTATTTTCGAAAAACCCAGTAGCCTCTTACGACATGGTTTGGACCTTTTTTTTTTTTACTTACGTGGTCTCAGCAATATTCATGTTGATAAGTTTGAACCAGCCAATCTTTGTCGGAAATATGCACATTCAATGTAAGCTAGATGCTTCATCTACCCGTAGTGTAGTGACATATGCATAGACTCCTCTAGCAGAGGGTCGCGGGTTCGCGGGCAGTTCTTTTCATGGAATTTGTATGTAGTTATATGAAAATCCCGTTGGCGTCAACTCTGACATGAAGGCATAACACTGATGTTGGAGTGGTTGCTGGCTGGGCTAAATGTAACGAACTAACAACTAGCACGTACTAAGACCCACTGGTTGAGGATACACTGACTCCAGTTTGACAACCACCTCTGGAAAAATATCGAAACCTAACAGCTGAGTTTCAAAAGCCAGTAAAAGGGTATTCATATCCCCTTGGTGCGCGCGCGGAATAATATAAAAAAAAAAAAAAACTCCTGATGCTCTTCTCATTTGTTGGACGAAGACCCGTCAGTGTTATATATGCTGTTCACACACTTCGGGTGGAATAACACAAGTACGGCCGGGTTCACAAGCATCTCCATTATTCTCCGAAACACTCCTTTTTGCCTGTTTTGTTGAGGTCCGTCAATGGCGTTGGCCAATATGAACGGTTATCCACAAATTTTGCGGAGTACAAGAACTGTTGGACCCCGTGAACATCTTAAGGTGTTGGAATTGCTACAGTTTATTTGTACATTATTTGTACAAAGAGCCAATCCTTGCTCTCTCAAAAAACTTGGAAGTCAATATTATTCTTTAGAAACGCACAATTACCCAAATTGAAGGTTAGCCCAGAGTCCCTAAAAATCTCTAGGAGTCTATACATCTTCTCAAGACCTTCTTCGTCTGGGTATATCAATACGTATGCATCCTATGTGGTCAATTGATGACGATCATACATGCTTACGACTCTGTTGCATCCTGCCAATCCAAATTTTAATAAAAAAAAAAAACAAATTTATAAATTTACTGCTCTTCTCTTATGGTACGTGTGAACTTTTCGCAGGTTTTGGGGTTTTTATCAGTGAGAGCCATGGAAGCTAAGCAATCAGATGGTACAGTTCTACACCAATGACTTTATTGCTTACGGTTACATCGAGCACCTTGGCTAAGATCAGCTTTCTCGTTTCGTTGGTATGGTATATGAATTCTTAAAAGCAGGGTCGATTTGAACAGAACACAATCATTTAAACAGGCAATCGCTTTCCGTTTTATGAGCTGCGGTTTATTGGAGGAGATTCTTCCTTTATCGTTGAACAAGTCTCCAACGGTGATGACAAGGCTATCTTTCACTGTTTCGGAGAACCATTTGGACACGCTCCAATAAAAAGCCAAAAGAAACAATTTAAACTGGCGTAATAAGCGAGTCAGATTGGAGAAACGGTTGTCATGGATGCAACTCGTAGGAAATTGAATAGACCTTTTGTTGGTGAATTGGCGTGGTCCTTTGTCACCCTATGTTACCTGTGACATAGAGATTTCTTGTTGAAGTTAAGTGTTCATTGCAGATGAGAACTAAAAGTAGTACAAGTATGAAAAACAAAAAAACTAAAATCTAGTCTGAATCTAAGCTCTCACCGTCACAGACCCTCACCTCTTTATATGTATAACCTTTCCCAAGTGGGGCAACATTAAATGTCTTTTCGTGTCTTTGCCTTAAGGCAATTTCAATCAGGATGACAACATAAAAATGGCAGGCAAAGGCCAAGCTTTTGTTATGGTCTTTTGTTCATATTTACCTCCACAGCTCTTGAACAAAGAAATCAAAGTCAGCAAATCTAAACAGCCCCCTGTATCTTAATTTAACTGCTGAACCAACTAAAAAAAAGAGCCTTTTGGAATATTTCAAGCAGAAGCCAATTTGTGCAGGTATTCTCTCTGCTTTCTGGGTAGAACAATAGAGGGTCATTAATTAAAAGGTTCCATACCGTAAGCCAAAAAATAAACACCTACCCAACTTGGACTTAACTGCAATTAACATACTAGCAAGAGCCTCATTGTCCTTCTAAGGCCCGCTACCGAAAACAACAACGATTATAAGACACGTAGTTACCAAGTGCAGCGATAGCACCTTATCCTTCCAGGCATTATGAGTGGCAGATAGATGTACATATGTGGAGTATGGGTCCTTAAAAAAAATAAAAAAAAATGATGATCCAACCATGTCCAGGGCTTGCGCCCCCCTATAAGTGTACTGCAAGTGGATAAATAATAGCACACCGTTCGCCTTATTGCATATACGAGTATTACGACCACATTGTTGTAAAGTGCCACTGTTGAGAGCCAACATATAGCTGGAGTCTCCAACTAACCTTCAGCCGAGTGGTGGTTGGCTTGTTGGAAGGGCACAACTACCAAATGGGGCGTGTTTGTCATAGGGGATGATTGTGGCTCATGCAAAGATAGCTAGAATGGACAAGCCACCATAAATACGAAATAGTCGTATGCATTCGTATGTACATTGGAATATAGGAGCCGTAGAGCCGGGTGGGGTTATACTCACACAAGATTTAAATTTCCTCCTTCCCAACATCCGGTGTACCCTCAAAATCCTTTTATGACCAAGTTGAAGTGGCGTCATTTTCCATCGCTCTTTTTTGGTTTTGATGTTGGAATTTTGCATTGAGCGGATTAAAAAAAAAAGGACACGAAACGAAATCATCTTCTTCTAAATCATAAATGACGTTCTTAAGTACATTTTCAGGACCTCTTTTGTGGCAGCTCTTCTTAGTGTTGGTGGGATGATTTCACTTAGAAAGCAAGGTTAATTCTAATCATGACTATTGATCTTCGTTCATCCAGCAGTGGTTACAATTAAATAAGAGTTAGGCGAAGGTAGTGCATCTCTAAGTCTTTGTCAAGCAGTCCTTTTTTTTCGCCGACAAATTGCACAGAAATTATTTTTGTTGGGAAGTCACTACTTCGAAGGTTTGGGGGCGCTAGAAAAGTTTTTTCAGTTTCATATTTTGTAATTTTCACAAAAGGTGCAGTTGAAGTGGGAGAACTTCAAGGACGAAGCGGGTGGCTAGGGAAAATCTTGCTTTTTATTTTTTGGGCGAAAAGACCGGTGCACATAAAGTTTCTATTCGCTTGAGCGTTGAAATTTAATTAAAGTCCATCACAAGAAAGACGGCGAAGAGAGAACTATGAGGACTGGGAGGACGTGGAGGACACCGAGTTCTATCGCAAGTGACAAAAAAGGGGTGTACTTTTTTTTTTAATATTTTTTACCTCCCTTTTGACTTTGTTTTCACAGGGGCATAACTAGAAATTTTCGTTTTCATTTGTCTTATGGAAGCTGAAAACTAAAAAAGAAAGAAAAATTATTTTATTTGCAGGACACAAAGTGTTTTAAGAAAAAGAGCTCAGGCCAGGTCGTCTCAGCTTAACGCAGAGGGAAATCATAGAAAAGTTGACTTGGCTTGAGTTAAGTTGAGTTGGGTTTGCAGACCGACCGGCAGTAAGAACGCAAAAAAGGAATTCAAAGTACGAAATAAAGATGACAAACGTTTGCTGAACGATTTGAGGACAAATGAGAGAATTATGTCGAGTTGAAGGGGTGATTTGAGAAAGAATTTTCCAAGAGATAAAAGGAAACTAAAGAAGATTTCTCGTACAACTGGGAAATAGAGTAAGTGGACGTGGAAAAGTTCTCCAGGAAATAACTTTCACATAAATTGGACAAAGATGGAAATTTCATTTTTATTTTTATTTTAATGTTTTTAGTTTTTATTTTTTAAATCGGTTAAAGGCAAGGATTTACTCCGGATGGAGGGATTGAAATGAAATTGTTTGGAAAACTAAGTTTGGGCAGGAAGAACGTGATTACATCGTGAGCAGTTAGCGTAACAAAGTACCCTAGTTTTGGTAATGTTTTGGGTCAGATTTATTTTTTTTTTTTTTTTTTGTTGTCCCAAATAGAGTCTGTTGGTTGTCTTTTCGGAATACGAAATAAGTTCGTGCTTTAGGTTGAATATATCAAAACTGCCTGAGTAAAATTATTTAGCAAGATTTACTACAGTTTTCCTGAAGGTATTCCTGGGATTTTTGCGTTTTAAGACGTTTTTGATGAAAAATACGTAGATATTGGAGACAATTGTCCATTAAACTTACTTCTATCTTTTCAACAGCCTATAAACAGTTCTGGCGTTTCTAGAAGTCTTTACGCGTCTTAAATCTACTTAAAGCCACATCTGTTCTGCTCAGTTATATAAGAACTTTATAGCTGTTTGACTATTGGTGCATTTCCAGATATATATATGTGCTACAGTCCGGGCTGGAACTGGACTCTAACCAATAAACCCGTCTACTTAGCGCTGGTTTGCCAACTGCCTCTAGGTTTGTACTACGTACAAGATAGCTAAGGTCCCCTTCCACATAAGCTAAAATAGCGTTATTCATCTGGATAGGAATTGAAAACTCTTCGGCCCGAAGCGTTATTATTCATTCGCTCTGCAAGACCCAACCAACTCAGGCATATGATGCGCACAATTGATGATCGATGACCCGGTTCAGTACATTATTTTATCCTCCAATGCGCGTTAACGCAAACGCGACTGGGAATCATTTGAAAAATCTTGCGTTCAAAACGTACCGAGTATATCTTTATCCGCCTTCGTTAACGTTCTTGATTTTACGTCATAGCGCAGGACAGGGTAAATAAGTCTAACACTAACACTTTACTTTATTACCAATTGGGTAATCTTTTTAGGTCGAAGAAACGCCGATGGGTTATCATTATCAGACTTAATAACGGAGCATAGATGGACAAAGTCCTTGTCCAAGTTGTCGATATTGTGTACCTTTTGTTGATGTCATATACCCTTAACTCGCTTATCGGCAGAATCATATTCGTCGATTCTGCTTTAAAACTTGCAAATGCTTGAGTTGTCTCCCTGGTGTTGGCTTGCCAGTCTCAGACAGCTGTCAGCACTGTTTTACGTAGGTACCTGCCGTGGAAGCTCATTCGTACAAGACATCAATACAATGCTTTGCTTTGCAGATTCGGAGTCGTGTTTAACGAATGAACTTCTCCTTTGGTAAGGGATCGGGGGCTATCTAATACCTAAGCCATTCTATAGGACATGGTATCTGGTTTCAGTGCCACTCCACCGATTAGATCCATAGCGATCAAATGGTTTGACACCACCCGTACCACGCTATAATCTATGTCGAACTATGTCGTGTCCAAGTTCCAATCGGTCTTACTCTCCCCGCGATTTTGGAATAACCACAGCCATCACTATTCAAGGGGGCCTACCTCACATAGATCTGGCCGGAACATAAGTTCCTGGGGCTTCTGACTGGAAGTTCTCCAAGTCCCTTGAATCTGTTATCGAAGGTGGTGTCGTGCTGACAGATCCTTAGCTCTACGAGTCGCTTCATAGTGCTTTCGTTATTGCAAGGACCAGGTGGGTTCGATCTTTGCAGTACTTTCCACATTTTTGTCTTGACAGTATTTTTTCGCTAGCTGTCCCGGTACTTTGTGGGAAGAACACTCTGGTATGACTCCCAAAGAGACTTTGTCGACGGTTGTGTTCCCAGTGCAAAGTCGTTTCGCTTCGAATTGGTGATGGGTGTTGTCATAGGAAAGTATTGCGCTTCACCTCGGGAACCGTCAGTTTCCCTTTTGCATAAATCCGGGCTGGCTCTTGGTTGCACCCCTTTATCGCACGTTCGAATCTACGTTGTTCAGTTTGCGTGAAAATTACGTACTTGGACTCAGTCTGAGCCACTTTGTTAGAGGTCTTGGGTACTTTTGTCTCATCGGGATGTAATTCGTTTGATAGCACACTGTTGCACAAGGTACTGTTTCCTGCGAGGGAGTCGCTAAGTAGAGACAAGTCCTCTTTTGACTTCCCCCGATTAGCAGATGTGTTCTAAATTATTCCTACCTGATGATGCAATTGTAGAAGCATCATTCCCTGTTGTTTTTGAAACGAAATTATCAATTTTCATTCCCGCGCGTGAGCGGGTAATCTGTCGCCCGTGGTCTACCCGTCTAAACACAAGAGGGTTATCTTTAAGTCAGAGGTCGCCTGGTATCCGATTTCCGCACTACGGTCGCCATAATCGACCTACTGCAAGCAATGCAAGCTATAGTGACCAAATTTCAACCAATTTTTCGCTATTAGACATCAAGCCACCTACCCGTATATGTAGAATGCGTACAGAGGAAATTATTGCTGCTGTGTAAATGAAGATCATAATTTGTCCAGTCGTCGCCGTTCGCATCAATTGGGATTGTGTTTCTTGACTACGTGTAAGATTTTGGTTTAAAATCTTACAAAATACTGCAAGAACTGAAGTCAAACGACTTGCCGCAGTCTCGAATTTTCGGTGAATGGGCTTTAGAAAAGCTGGAAGAAAATCCGCTTTTTTATCGAAAAGTTATCTTCAGCGACAAAGCTTATTTCTGAGCAATCTCAGGCTATACAAGGGCTGCCAATGCACCCGAAAAGATGCACTGTTTATGGTCCGGCAGAATCATTTGTCCGTATTTTTTCAAAGATGAGCGTGAAAAGAACGTTACCATCAATGGCGTCCGCTATTGCTCAACGATTTCAAACTTTTTTTGCTCAAAATGCACGACCTGAACCTGGTCGGCATGTGGTTCCAGCAAGATGGCGCTACATGCCACACAGCACGTGAATCGATGGACCAAATAAGAAATATGTTCGCTGAACACTTTATCTCTCGTTTTGGACCGGTTAATTGGCCGGCCAGATCGTGTGATTTGATGCAATAAGACTATGCTTATAGGATACGTTGAATCACTTGTCTAAACCGATAAACCAGCGTCAATTGCAGCCTTGGAAGACAACATTACACGTGTTACTTGCGAGATACCGGCCGATATGCTCGAAAAGTGATTCGAAATTGTAGCCTCTATATGGACCACTTAAAACGTAGTCGTGGTCAGCATTTACATGAAATAATCCTTAAAAAGTAAATGGCATGCATTGATTTATCAACTCAAATAAATGTTTTACATCCTTTTGAAATTTTTTAATATTTTTTTTACATTTAAAAACTAAACGCTTAAAAAATCACAGATTACTAAAATTTATTTTGTATATATGTATTTCATAGTACGAATAATTTATACTTTTTACATTTGTATTTACTGAGCTGACACAAAAAGTACAATTTCCAAGAAAAAACAAGACTGCCTATAAGATAGTTTAGATACACAACAAACGTGAGGCGTATAGAAAGATTCTATTCTATGAACTCGTATTGTAGGAAAAACAAAAAAAAAATAAATTAATTGAAAGTGGTTTCACAGAAGTTACCTTGTCAAACCGGTGTCTACTGGTCGTTCAAATTCTACCTAAAACAGGGTCCTGAAAGTAAAAAAGTCAAAATTTTTTTTGTTGCCATTCTATCACACAATACAAGAACGTCACCATAACCATTATCCTAATCAATTTCCAATGAAAAAAAATCAATAAACTACTAAATTTCGCCCATAATATAGAATGGTACAATCAGAGCTCCCCAAATACAAGGACACGCACACGTGTCGCCTATTTAGCTGATTTCCAACGTTCATTTATAATGCTTGATTCGTGATTAGATAAGATTGTTAGTTTGTCTATTTGTCTTTCAACGGCAACATGGATTCCCAAGGCAAATAGTTGGAAAACATGTGCAAAATACTCGTACTTTATCTCAACATTTAAAAAAGGATACACGAATAAACCTGCCTTGACTGACGCTTATCATTGGTTTGGTTGTTCTCGATGGCTTTGCTCATTGTTTCTTTAACCACAAAAGCAACATCAAACACAAAGTAATCCTATCCTTCTTCTAATTACCTCTTAATTCAGACTAACTCTACTCCAGCCTTAACACCATGTGCAATGTTTACAGTGCTATAGTTGCACAAGGATTCTGGAGCTGGAGTCCTTCTATGTATATGTTCTTCCTTCCAGAGGGAAAGGATTTCTCAAGCTGTGCAAGCATGTGGTATGACAACACTTATTGCACTCCTTTGACTTCTCAGGGGAACAATAAACTTTTTGCCACAGAGTTACAAGTTCAAGTTTCCATGCAGTGATGCCCGAAAAAAAAAAAGGATATCCCACTGAAGCTAATGTTATGCAATCCCAAAAGCAACACCAACGATAGTGCGCGTTGAATTAATTAAACACTTGACACCGTATAAAGTTTTGAAGCACCAGCCACAAACATGAGGAAGGTGCACTATTGGAGCAACTTTTAAATGGTGGCGTGTGACTATAGGGGCAACAATGCATCAAATAAAGGAGTTGCTTAAAGAGGCAACACCGTGCGTAAGCATAAAAACAGCTGAACAAACATAAAACTGATTTTTCAGAATGTATATCGGGTCGTTGTCGTCCTTTTTTTTTTTGACTTTTATTTTATTCAGAGGGTGATAGAGAGCATGGCATAGCAATTGAGGACTTAATTGAATTTTTATTGGGCAATTAAAAAAAAAAATGACGAGGGTTGCCAGAAGGGGGTTGGTAGTACCCCAACTGCCGGCTATATTGTTTGAGTCGATTTGGTTTCATTTTTTCCCAACAGGGACGAGATTTATTCTCATGCTCGCATTGGCTTTTTGGATTATTGGAAAAGTTTTATGGTCGTCGAGAGTACTTAATGGTAGCGCGTTTACACAATCGATAGAGGACCTTTTTTTTTTTTTCTTTTTTTGGTTGGCGCCCCATTGGTATATTGAACATTTTGACAGTTGACTATTGTTTGGGGAGTGATAAATTGTTTTCAGCGAGTGGACTTCAGCGGATTATCCTGGCTTATTGGCATGTTAGTGGATAGGATATAATATTGCACTCAGCAATTATGAAGGGTGAAATTTGTACCTCCTTTGATTATGACTTGTTAAACAATCTCATGTATAGGTAGGAGTAATGAAAGCAATGGTAACTAATTTGTGGATTACAATTGTGTCTTTGAGTTTTTTGCAATTGTAATAAATAAGCTTTATCCTGGCGCAAAGGTTTAAGAATCAAAGATCCCGTGGCTCTAAAAAGGTTTTAAATGAAAGATGGTTGTGATGACCTTTGCTTCATCACACATAGGTTTTTGTGAATCCCTTGTGGTACTCTTCAGTGGGTGTAAGCCGTATTGTACTAGACATCCAATACCCGGTTATTTAACACATTGACATGGAAAAATTCCAGCTACCTCCAGTTGTGCATACGAAGATGATTTACTTTTTTTTCCACGTGTGTTTGCCATCTATTGTGCTTACGCTCTGCGTTGAAGTAAAAAACATTCCGGGCCGGGACGCTGGTGTGCATGCGCTCAAGGTAAACTATTCAACTGCGCCAGATTATCAGAGCTTTTCTGACGAGGTTGGTATCGCCGGAATAGTTCGTTGTTGACTTGTCTCCTCCATTCCACAATTGAGAATGTTACCCAATATTTTTTTTCCCAATCGCCCGAGAACATTTTCATCCGCTTTCATCAGTGTCTAGCTTCTGCGCCATAAAGCAGGACAGTGTATAAAGTCTTAGCCCAAAGAAGCAGCAAGCGTGGCTCTTGGCGTGATTTCCGAGCTGGTGTCGTCGCAGCAAATGAAGTCCCTTATTACCTCAAAGTTAAAGCTGTCTATTGTAGCAGGACTGTGATTATCATAGAATGATTATGGTTGGTTTTCTAAGCCCAAAGAAGCAGCAAAAAAGGACTCTTGGCATGATTTTCGTCAGTTGATAGCGGAGCCGAGGTATTTGAAGCCCTTACTCCTTCAAAGTTGAAGCTGCCTATCTTCACGTTTTGTTATAGACATCGATGTTGTATGTCCCTCTTTCTTGACCATATCATACTTTGCCTTTCCTTCTTTGTTGGCTTAACCCATCATTGCCGTTTTTTTTTTTAATATTCGCAAACACTTCCTTGACAGCTCGCTGTGTAACTGAACCGATTTTTGAAGCAGTTGACAAATCTTTCAAGAGCAATCTTTACACATCGCCTTGTTTAGGTCCTTTTCTGTGGAGTTGAAATAACTTGACTTTAATATGCTTACATGTTCTTTACGTTAAGATATCACTTCTTCGATAGAAGGACCATGAAGCTGTCATGTAATCTTCGAAAGATAATAGTAGGCCGAGTCACTAGCACGCACGATTTATACCCCTTTCACGTTCCAATGTCAAAAGTATGTCTACGTATTAGACTCCCTTGAGGTATTACTTCGCGTATTACTCACAAATTTCGCTCAGTTTCCCTCTGATCGTAACATACATATGTTCGAAGAGGGATTGTGGACTCAGTACGTGTCTTCTTCTCTCTGCAAAACGACTACAATAAAACTTTGCATGCTCAGCATCTTTGTCGTCATTTGGACAATTTGGACACAAGGAAGAGTTATCGTGTCTAACTAGACAGGAACTCCGTGAGGTTTCAGTTGCAGATTCACGGAATTAACTTTTGGTGTTATGCTATCTTTTTTGCCACCTGGTTATTGAAGTTATCCTTTTCTCCTCTTTAATCCTTTGTACTCGTATTTCATGTGTTTCTACAATATGTGGCGGTTTTATGCAATTTTGTTGTATACCCTGAACATCTCATCCACGAGTATGACGATGGGTACCATTCCAGCTGCTTCAGCCGATATCGTTGGAAAGCCACAAATCGTCCTTAACGCGCATAGTCTATATGCCGACGATAGTTTTTTTTCTTAGCATCCTGTCTGACTAGTGCCGTGGCCCAAACCAGGACGGTCTAAAGCAGAACCGAGCTGATCACTCTTGAAAGTAAAATCTTTCTAGTGTAGCCAGGTTCACCGATATTTGTTAGAATTCGTGATAATGCCACATGTAGTAAAGATGCCTCCTCGCTGGTGCAAACTGTATCCAATTATCTAACATTACTCCCAGGTATTTCATTGCTCCTTTAAACCGAATTGTTTAGCTTCTAAGCCAAAAGGTTGCATATTCTACGGTCTTACGGCAGGTTAATAAAATCGCCTCAGTTTTGTGGTCACGAAGTTCAAGTTCAGCTGAACATAGCCAATCTTTTACTAGCGCAATAGCAGCATTTGTAACAGATTCTAGTTCATGAATGCGTTTGGCAACCGTAACAATAGCAATGCCATCAGCGAAATATATTTTGGATGTGTGAATCGTGTGCGTTCTGCTAAAAATTGATCAGGTACTAGTTGTACCATATGTGATTTTGAAGGGACGAAAATGCTTCAAGGGTTCAATTTTAGGTTTCCTCTGATGTATTTCTTTACATCCCGTAAATATGACAACGAAAACGAACAGAAATTGAAATTGAAGAGGGATCCCAAAGACGTTTGTGGCCTACAAGAAGTGAATTCCGCAGAGATTGTACTTTCCTGATATTGCTCAACCACCAAAATGATCCTGATTTTGGTGCTGTAGCCATCATTTCTAATAGTGGCATAGTGCGGCAAGTAACTTAATTCATTTTTAGATGGCGACTTCATCTAGTCATTTATTGAGTGGTAACTAGAAACTAGTAGGACGCAATTCTCGTGAAGAGCTTTGCAATGAATTTCAACTGTTGAGTGAATATATTGAAAATAAGACCTAAATTGGTTTATTTGCTGCTGTCAGCTGTTTGAACGTTGAAGATATCAGCATAGAATAGGATGTATGCTCTTGTTGTAAGCAAATATCGTTGATCATCAATCATAAGGGCAACAACATTTTTGCATTGCGAATAATTATCACCAAATAGGCTTGTTTCTACACTGTCACATTGTTTTAAGGCCGCATGGAAAAATTCAAAAATTTCCTTCCGTCTCTCGATATAACTTGCTTAGTTTCTTGATCGATGTTTTGAAAGAATGGAAGCTTGTTCTAAGTTTTTTCAGCTTCTAATTCAGAGCAGGCTCTATTATTATTTTTATTTTTTTTGTCATGGAAACAGTTTTTGAAATTGAAATGCGTTACGAAATACTTAAATTCGTATACTTCGAACTTTGTTTCGGCATCAACGAATTTAAGGTCATCTCAATCTCATCACGATTTAGTGAGCTAAATTGCTGGGTTTACTAACACTGAATAAACTTCACGAATCCGTCGATGTTCTCTTTATAGACCAACTCTTAACCGGCACCATTGACTGTCAATCACTGATAGATCAGATTTATTTTAAAAACAATCCTAACAATTTAAGGTCTGTTCTTCACTTTCGTCTAAATAACCACAGAACCGCATATAGTTTTAACGAACCACTGTCTCGAATGCAAGCTCATAAGTCTGGTCAGCTCATAAGTATTGAAATTGCTCCCACTTCCCACATGATGTATTTTTCTAAACAGGTTTTTGTAGTTATTCAGTCTAAGTACGACTGACCGCATATCTTTTAGCGCCTTTATCCAATTATTAAGAGTTGACTCAAGGGCTATCACGTCGGCGCTTATAATGGTGCTATTCTCGACGAGAAGAAGAAAAGTCATTTTGGATTCGTCAATGTGCTGCTTCAGTAGGAAATCTGAAATCTGGTGCACTTAATTTTCGTCTTCACGTCACTGTACATGTCGCGTATTTTTCTTATATATGTTTTGGGTACATTTTGGGATCTGTCTTTTCATATAAGATCTCTAGAAACTTTATCAAAGCTTTCACCTTCCTTCATCGCTATCCGTAAACTTAGAATCGCATCATATCTACCTGCCTCCATGGATTTGCATTAACTGTAATGGAGTTAGTGTCCATCGCTACAGAAGTTCCATGTCATAATATATTCGAGAGTTTGTGGTGAGATAGAATGCTCAAAAGAGTGGCTTGAAATTGCATCATTGCTTCTTCGAGCAACCGGGGGGTTGTTCAGGTTGGGACATGCTCTTGCCTGCGTTGGTACTTGATTCCGGGCTTCAACCTGCCGAAAGAGTAGAAGTCGGTCTGGTTCTGCTTTATATCTAGTCAATTTGTGCTAGTTTTGGGTGTGATTTTTATGAAAGCAACAATCCTACAGGGGTATTTTTGACTATGTCTTGAAGTACGAAACCAGAGGCAATAGAAAAAAATAAACAAACTGCAAACCTTTTCTGATCTAGGGGACGTTTGATCTACTATACATCCGGTAGATTGAAGTGTAATTATGGTGAAACTAGCTGTCACGATTAATTTTCTTCCAAACAGACAAAACATTGAACATTCCTTGTCACATAATTTCTTTCAAAAACAATAAGGACTTTCGCGACAGTTTCACACTACTTTAAGACTAGCTGTGCACCATTTTGGGAAATTTGCTATCGAGACTTACCACCTATTCATCAACTCCAAAGCCGCATATGATAGTGTCCATCGTCAGAAACTCTATACGCCGATGGCCGAATTTGATGTAAAACTGATGCAGATGTGTTGCGTGACACATGCTGCAATCTGCAATTTGGAAATACGAGTAGCTTCCCCGAACTTTTTCAAACTAAACAAGGAAACCGTTGCTACTTCGTTCTGGCAAAACGATTGGATAAAAAGTTTGCTTTACAAAACCCTTATCCTGCCAGTTCTGCCGTAAGGCAGCGAGTGTTGGACTATATGCAGGAAGGGAGAACTGATACTGGGTTCATTCAAAAGAAAAATTCTTCGACGAATTTTTTATCCTGTGTGCGAGGAGGGCGAAGAAGAAGAAACAACCCCGAACTCTATGAGTTGTATCAAGATGTGGATGTAGTGCAAAAAGTCAAAATACGTCGGCTACATTGGCTCGGCCACATCGAGCGAATGGACAATAATGCTCCAGGTAAGAGGATCTTCGCTCGAGACGACAAGAAAGGACGAACCTCCGTTTCAAAGACCAAGTCATCGCGATTACCAAAGCGCTTGGTCTAGATAACTTGAAGCATCGTGTCCGCGATCTCAGGCAGAGACTCTTCACGGGTCGGGAGCACGTCAAGTAAGAACTTGCGTCGAAAGTAGGTGTCTTGTACCCCAATTTTTAAAGCATCCTCTTCTATCTTAATACTAAGTTTTTCCATACATATTCAGTTTAATGCTCTTCTAATCAGTCCTCGAGGAATTCCCATCTTCACTTAGTACAAGAATTTATGAACACCTGGGTCCATCCTAGGAGTTTCCCTTGATTGAACTATCTGACAAAGCCTACTTCCGTTGGTGTGACTGCATATAAGCCATTGTCAAGAATTCGATAGGATTGATGCCAGCAAATGCAAGTCGAATAGTTCCCATTTAATCGTACCTGCTTTACCATTTGCTGCCCACATCAATTAGTAGGCCAATTTGCATCTTAATGATTGCCATCCCAACAGCTGGTTCTATCAGATCGTCGCCTCGTCTCCTCTGTGGGACACAATTAAATTCTTTCTTCGCACGTTGACAACAATTCGGTGATGTCTTTTGGCATGGCACCACATCAGAAGTGATAAACTTCCACTTCATGCGTGTGTCCGCCATTGATGATGTGGTCCTCCGTCATAACGAACACTCGGCACCCTGTATCCACTTCACTTCACTCCATTCAACGACAGTACACACTCTGTTGAAAGTGTCACAGGAAAAATGTTGATCTCGCGCCATTCAGATGATGACTCTTCTGTGAGTAATTCTTACCCCCGTCAAGCTTACCGACCCCTTCTTCAACCCCTGGCCTGATCTGCACTTGCACTTAATATTAATTAACTACAAGGTAAAGTGCGCCCTACCGAATACAGCTTCCCGAGAGGAGAAGGTATCTTTGCATCTCGAGTGGCATTTTGCAATGCACGATGATTCCCAACCATGCGGCTATTAATTAATTTCAAATCAAAACCACGATAGGACATGAGTTGCTATTTTGCTCTGTCAGAGGTATTAGCTATGCGTAGATAGATTCAGGTTTCTTCTACACGGTAGAGACTCTCAATCCGCTCACTTGGAGGAGATGCCTTCGAATTGATGAAGACAGGGCTAGAGCAACTGCTACACTCTCTGTGCAGATACATTTTAAGAAGATTTAGACAAATGCGCACAGCATTTTTGACTTATGATTTGAAGAAGACCAAACCGAAAAAAAAAGGACACATACGATGTACAGTGTATACAGGCCACTGTACTCGTATACATATACATATTGGTGGGGAGAAATTTTTTCAAAAATAATTTACGCTCAGATTGGAAAATATATTTTATGCAGGGGTAATTTAAAGTGTGTTCGGAAAGAGTGTTTGCAGATGAGATGACGGTTTTTAACATAATTTTGAGGAAGTAGTTAGCAATTCTTAACAATTTTGGGACAAATTTCGTAGGGGAGACTTAATTTTTTTCATTGTAAACTGGCTCCAAAGTTCCATTATCCTTGTATAGTAGTAGCGAGTTATCATCTAAGAATCCGTCCGTATCTGAAATACACATACATAGTAGTCTACTATACTTAACTTAATGGATACAAATGTCAATTTTGATGCTGAAGATGTCCCATTTTCTATAGTATCGTTACTAACTTTTGTTGAGCATAACCTTTAAAGCTAAGGACTTTGACAAAGTGACGAAGATATACCTCGCCTTATAGATATAGCTCGTCGCATGCGGTCTTACCATTTCTGAGTGCTCTAGTAGCTTTGTCGATCCTTTGCTAGCTATTATTAAACCACTTCCGCTTGGTCGAGTGTAACTGGGATCAGATCAGGCGTTCGTTCCTCGTTTACTTTCATCGAATTGATCGTTTGTCTGGACAGCGGGATTTTAGTTGCCATTGCGGCTAAACAGTGTTTAGTACGTTACATCCATGTACTCGTAGATACTACAAGATTTACATAGCTTTCTATGCCAGCTTATATCCGTCATCGCTGGACACCTTTGACACCAAGTACACAGAAGACCATATTGAAAAGTTTGTACGCAGTTCTCGAGTTCTCTTGCCTTGTATTGAATGCCTCGTGCTCGTTAACAATCTTTATGGAACGAGAGCTTTTAAGGTGGCAATCGGGTGGCTTGCTGGGAATGGTGTCACTTATTTTCTGGCTTAATGCTGGCAGTGGAGGAATTCTTGATCAATTTGAAATACCCGATTGGAAATGTCTGTGGCATTGTTGAGCTATCTCTCTCTTACAAAAGTGATCCGCGGATAAGAATGTCAGTTTAAGACGACACATTTAAGTGATCACTTTTTTGTAAAAAATTTAATTTTAAAAGCTTTTGGGAGCATGGGGTTAGTCCTTTTATTCCCGGAGATACATGCCAACTATCATTTTGTTTGCGAAAAAGTCGCTTCTCAATGGGTGACTCGTACATGAAGAGGACCTCTTCTGAGTCTCGCCCTTGCGATCTGAGATCCTGAATATGGTATTGGAAATCAGATTATTATTTGAATACCAAGGAGACGCAGTGTGCTAGAAAAAGCCTGTATGCGAAGTATTAACATGCCAAGAATATCTGTAGATATATAGGATCAACAATGGTGGTCCACAATCGTTTTTTGTGTACATCCAGGGCTACATGCACTTAAAATCAGACAGCAAAACTTAACGTTTCTTCGTTGATAGCCTCAGCCCTCTGTTTTGTAGATGTCTCCTTGGAATGTACGGCAATTCGCTGAAATTTCGGTTTTCATCGATCCACGTGTAAATCAATATGGTTGATGATAGTTTTATCAGGAGAGCGGCACTTTCCCTTAGATTCCCTTGAATTCGTGTTCGTTGAAAGGGCAAAGGTTCTCAGCTTTAGAAAATGGTAACAAAGACGATGTAGTTGCAAACGATTTTAGCCTTCGATAAAATCTCTCATCGATTAATGTATCAATCGATGTGTGCCCTCGGCTTGGAATTCATATTTTTAAAATAGATATCCTCTAGCCCACTCGGCTACATTTTTGGCTGCCTCTGAAGCTCCACAAGGCAGCCATCTGGGTCCTCTTCTTTTTATATTAACCATAATTGATCTCGATAGGATCATTAAACGCTCGTCTGTCTCCGATATTGCCAAATGCCAATCTATCTCCTTTTCACATAAGCGGCACCAATCCCCTCCCCAACTCTTCTTTCTCCACAACCAACTTATCTTCACCGTTCAATCTCTTCGCGATCGCGGCATTTTGTGTGACAGGGAGTTTACATATAGATGAGATAATTCTTAAAGCCAACTCTGTACTAGGATTTGTAAAAAGGTGATCCAAAGATTTCGCTAACCCATATAGGTCCTTTTATATTACCTTTATTCGCCCCCTCTTAGAGTCCAATGTGGTCCCCATATTATCGTGTTCATATTTCGAAAATCAAAAGCATCCAGCGCAGTTTTTTCGATTTACTCTTCGAAATATGTTATAGCCTGGAATGATCCTTTTAATCTGCCCCCCTATCACACCGTCTCAACACAGAGATTCAGCCGGCTTTCTCTTCATTCATGGACTCCTTTCAGGTCACGTTAACTTCACGTCCTTTCAAAACTCTATTTTCCCCAACACTAAACCTCGTAATCTACGTACTCCTTGTCTCTTCTTTCTACCGATCCACTACATCTCCTACTCGTATGGCACGAACGAACTTTGACTTTAACCGTACCACAGCCTGCTACAAATCCGATCTCCTCTACCACTCCAACCAACATTAGTTTTAAGTTTAAATTTAAGTTAAATTTAAGTTTTTTTAAGATTGTATAGCTTGTATGAAGACGAAAAAATGGGGGCCTTCATTCCCACCATTATCAACACTAGATAGTGATTCGAATCTACATATATTGGCCACTCTGAGTGTTCGGACAACTATAACACTGGAGAGTGTCTTAAATCGATTTGGTTGGCTGTTTTGTGATCAAGTGATCGACATGTGCTAATTATAGTGATATTCCATTCCGCAATAAAGTCAATTAACCTTTTCCGTGTCCTTTTCGAATTGTGCTCCAAAAGATATTGTCATCTTTTTCTTTATCCTTAACGATGATTGTTACAATGTGTTCGATCAAGGCTTTTTGCTTTGGTCTCTAACCCAAACCCAAATAGATACTGCTTTTGCTCTCTGTGGTAGTCACCGAAGCATATGGCAAAGTTTTTGTCTTCCATTTGTCCGCCCCATCCCATTAATCTTTCTCCGTTCAACGCTTCGAGAATTTGAGAGCTGCCATTGATTCATTCATATTGATTCATCCCCCCACCATCTCTATTTCCACACCCGGATTAGTCCTGAAAAATTTTTTTGAACTTCAGCTCTAAACACGTTAAGGTATCAACCTTTGTCTTGCTGATTGATGATGCCACCATTCTTAACAGGACGTTGTAGTGTTGCTTTTTTTTCGTTACCAGTACGTGCGTGTGTAAGTTTGCCAAGTCATGCAAGGTTGGGACAGAACGGTACCCAGTGGCTACTACGAGGAGGCAAAGAAGGCCTAACTTTGTGTTTGATATTGAACCTACCACATACATATATGTATTTGACCAAAGGATTGAATTCGAGGTCGCCAGTTCAGTCCAAGTTTAACTTTTTTTTTCTGGAACTAAGCGGACCTTGGGATTTACAGTAGTTTGTACTCCTAAAATGGATACAGACTAATACAAAAATAACGCCTAGAAGTTTTTTAAATTTTTATTAACAGTACAGGTCCACCAATAGTTCCTTTAGGCACTCCATTTATTGTTTCTGATAAAAACGTCAATTTATTCGAAATGGATTTCCACTTAAATTTATTTATTTCAGTACTGAGTTTCTTCTCTTGTCACCTAGATAGTTGTTTTCAGTAAAAATGCGATTTTTTTTTTCAATTGCATCCGTGAAGTACTCGTACACAAATAGGGTACCAAAAATACATTTTTCTATCGCAGGCTAAAAACGAAACAAATCGAATCAAACACGAATTTAATTGAAAATTCGTTTTCTATCCGCGTGCATCGATGCAACTACATAACATATTCGTATAAGTAACCGTGGATATAAATTCGAATGTGTGTACGTGTACGAATAGTGTAAAATTTATTCAAATTCAAAGAGATCAGAATCAATTTTTGCCGACTGTTGCTGTAGTCAGGCCAATATATGGTAGACAGTACAGTATCGGGCATTATCGCAGTAGATGATGGTACTGTTTTCGATTGCTTAGTCGTATCCGTATCGTATGGGGTCCCTTAACGGTTACGAATCGAATTTTGTTTTAATCGATATAGTGTTCGAGTTCGAGTTCGAGTATCTGTTGCCGATTAAATTCGATCTACAGAATTTTTCGCAATCAAAAGTCAATATAAATTTAGCATCCCATTACTCATTGGTTGGACATTGTTGGTTGTACTCGTATCTCCCAAACGGTCGGATTGTCTCGTGTACTGGTCGGTTGGTTAGTTAGTTGGAAAGATTCTGTTCGACGGACTTGTTCACATTGTCTTTCTTTTTTTTTTAGTTGGATGGCACTGGTACTGTTTGTCTTAAAAGTCGGTTCTATGGATTGTCAAATTATCGGATCGTTGTGCAATTAGTTTTATATATATTTGAGGGGTGTGTCACGGTACTTAAACGACTGCAAAGTGCCGAAAATTGTGTGTGATTGTGTATGTTATCTGGCCGTGCAGTGCCAATACGGTGCCAGTATGTTCCAAGGCTTTAGCATGAGTAATGAGTCGGATAAGTGTCAATTATTCGCCAAGAGCCGTAACTTTTTTATCCGTGCTCTAGGAGTAAGTACGCGTGCATAGATGAAACGTGTGTTGATGCATTCCGGGTATTTCGTGAATGTGAATCATTTTTGGGGAATTTTTGAAATTTGGAAAATTGGAAAATTTTCAAGTTAATTTCATTTGGAGTGCATAGGGAGAGAAGTTACATGTGTATGACTTCGAGTTGAATGACATTTTTGGTATTTATTTTATGGATAACGGTGATGGGCAGGTGGAACATATGTGTGAAGAGTGTTGAATGTGTCTGATGCATGTGTTTGAAATGGATTCATTGTTTAGTCTACGGCATCGTTTTTTGTGGTCAACAATTTACTTAAACATTGGCCGGTTTAATGTCTCAAATGTGTGTCGACTATTAGTGAACGATTTTTTTTTTCTATAATGATGAGCGTTCGGATATTTTAAGCAGCTAGTTGAGTCAGATTATATTATTTTGAGATAAAACTTTGACTTTTTTTCTTCTATGAGCAGCGGTTCCACATCAAAATGCTTTAGTCGGGTAGGGTGAATGCTACAAGGATGACTATGTAGTAAGTGGTGTTTGATATTGGGTCCGAGAACATCTAGATACTTTTTTAAAAAGGTTCAGCTGCATTGAATTTATTTAAGTAATTTGTGTGCTAAACTGATTCCAATTACAACGCTCTTAACTTGAGACATCATCTCTTTAAAGATTTTGTTTGCATTCTTCCGCTTACATGTATGTGTATGTATGTTCACATCCTGCAGTGTTTCCAAGTCGTTTTCAAGAATTTTCACGGCTGAGATGTTCTACGTTCTGACTTCTAATGTAGATGACAGTTACCGCATAGTGCTTTGGAAAATGCGTCTGCGTTGCTTGGGCAAAGTATGGATTCTTCTTTTTCTCCCGACGATGACTTGAATTTCTCAGGGTATATCCGCTGTGCATATAATTTTCGTTCCAACTTCTACTTGTTGACATGTTAGCGCGGTTAATATTATATCTCTGGGAAGTCTATGAACGGCATTTTCCAATTTAATCAAGGCAATATGCACATCTTTCGAAACCTCGTCACCATGTTTCTAGGACTCTTTTTATTTATCACAAATCTCGTTGTTCGCCTTTAAAAAGTGTCTATGCTCATCTTCAACGTATTTCCGCGACTGAATCTCCTGCGATTTTTTTTCCTTCATTATCCCGCAATTTTAAAAATGTTAGCTCGTTTACGTTGCTTATACGTTAGCTTATACGTTGCTCTTTTTTAACTGCTTTTTCCGTGCTTATGGGGTTATGAATGGACCTTTTCGAAGTCACGTCCTCAACGTTCATAGTCTAACTGAAAACGCACTATCCGCTGTAGCTGCTCACGCTTAAAAGGATGACGTTTTGAATTTTAACAGCATTTGCGACTCTTCGTATGCTTTCTTATTTATGTGCAAATAGTCTTTTGAAACCTCGAGGAGAGTTGTTGCACACAATTGCGCCTTTAGCTCTTTGTTTATAGCATTTTGAACCCATTTTCGCAAATCCTGCAGCCAAGCCTGGTCTCTGTCCTTGTTGGAGTTGTGCCAGTTTATTTTCTCGACTGAAGCTTGTTTTCATATCAGAAAAATTGTGTCACCGACATTTGATGCTGACTTGACAGCACTCTCTCCTTTTCATATTCCTTCCCGGAATCATGTCTCTGCTTTTCGGGAGTAGAAGGGGAACAGTGACGGTAACGGCAGCCTATGCTAAGCCCATTAAATTCTGATATCAATAAATGGGGAACCACCAACAGAGTGGAATTTAATGCGTCCAAAAACAATGCTGTCATTTGCTGAATAACACTTGCATCGTTGAAATAAAAAAACTATCCATTCTCGGTTTGTGTGTCAATGATAACTTAGGTTGGAATGATCACCTACGAGTATTTGATGTTACCAAAAATGCTGCGAAATTGAAGTACAATGCTCACATCAGGTCAAGTGCTACTAATAACATCTCTGTCCTTGCTGGATAGAATTTAATTCTATAAGACTCATTGGTGATGCCAATATCACCCATTTTATTGGCAACTTACGAAATGTCCCCTTGTTCAATCGCTATTTTCACCTTCAGTGCTCCATTAAAATTGCCAATAGACCTTCAAGAGTTTAACCGTTAAATCAGTCTCGCTATAAATTCTCATCAGTTTTCTCTCCTACTTTGGGACGTATATTGAAATATTGTCATTTTTTCCTAATGGAAGCGCTTATGGAATGCCCTTCGGAGCTCTTTATTGCCTTAGTCATTATAATCTTCGAACTTTCAAAACGGACGTGTACCTCTATCTCTTTTTTTTCCCCTTCCTAACTTTCCTTCGGCCACGCTGTGTACAAAAATTTTAAGCGTGAAAATAGCCCCTTGAACACATATCTAAAAAAAATAGGCAATACATTCAAATTATGTCATCAGCTAATGCAGTGGCTGAGCTATTAAATCGTTGTTTGAGAAGCGAATTGATAAGTATCAAAAAGAGAAGAGGTCCAAGTACCAAACCTTGAGGGACGCCATTTCTTAAAACACACTTTTGCTTTCTTTCGTTTAAGTAGGTTTTAAATTATATAACTTATCGCTGATGGTCAACATATCAACTGTTTTAGCCATGTTATTTATAGACCATCGTGGATTAATTATTGTTTAAGCCGTCATATAATTGACTGCACACTTTAAGATAAGCTTCCTCAGTTGCTAAGACAGACCTAAAGCCAAACAGATAACTGGAGAAAAACTGATTATGTTCCAAAAATGTTACCATTCTGACTCAGACATTGACGAATGGAAAGTGTTTCGGTTTTGACGACACAAGTGCCATTCATTGATAATGGCTGGGTGCTTAGATTACACTTAAACGATAGCAGAGAGCATTGTGTTTTGGACGCACTTAATTCCACTTTGTTGGTGGTTCCCCAATTAATATCGGAATTTACTGAGCTTAGCATACGCTGCCGTTCCCGTTCCCGTTCCCGTTTTATACCCGTCGAACAAGGACGTGAGTTTGCGTCGAATATAAATAGCAGACAAGAAATCATTGATGAAAACTAAAAAGTGTGTCGGAGGCATAACGGAGCCCTGGGGCACTCCATCATTTACTATATTTTGTGGATATCAGACTTGCAACTATCCAAGACAACTTGATTTCAACGTTCCGAAAGGTAGTTTCTAATCCATTCCTTAAAAATATCAAGTGCGACTCTTGCTTTCGTCAGATTTATGTACGCTTTGGTTTTACTTTTCGGTGAGACATGTCTTCAGATCACCAGTGGACCTGTTGCTACGAAAACTGTACTGCCGGTCATTGATAAGCGTTCGTGTTTCGAAATATTTCTTAAGCTGACGGTATATCAGCGTTTCAAGGGTAGGACAAGTGCTGTTTTCCGGAAAGAGTTCTAAAGAGTAGGATTGATGAAAACGCTTACGCAGTGGTTTTGCCAAAGTGGAAGAATACCTTTTCAGAAGAATGGAAGATAAACCATCTGGACCAGCGGAATTGCGAATGTTTAAGTTTTCTTACTATGTATAGGGTTTTCTAATAACGACTTGACAACTTTTTTTTTTAAATAAAAGGCAAACCATTTGAGATATTTCAAAAACTTTATTATTGGCTTGAAGTACAATCAAAACATTTATGAATGGAACTCGACTTCGTTCATAAGGCCACCGCGGGCACGTTTGCAGCGGTCGATTTATTGGACCCAATTTTCAACGACTCGGCCACACGTTTCGGGCAAAGAGCTCTGAGCTCTTCCAACGTCGTCGGCGTGTTGGCATAAGCCAATGACTTAACGTAACCCCACAGAAAATAGTCAAGCGGCGCACGAACGATGCGGCCAATCGACTGGTCCATGTCTTGAGATAACACGCTCACCATACTTACTCTTCAATAAATCGATTGTAGCGTGTGCTATGTAGCTTGTGCCACCATCCTGTTGAAACCACATGTCGTCCAAGTCTATATCTTCCAATTCAGGCCAAAAATAATCGGTGATCATGGCGCAATAACGCTGACCCTTCACAGTAACGTGACGATCGTTATCGTCGACAAAAAAATATGGCCCAATAACGCCGCCGGCATGCAAACCGCACCAAACAGTTAGTTTTTGTGGATGAAGTGGTGATTCACGAAGCACATTTTAGTTTTCACCCGACCAATAACGCATATTTTGCTTATTGACGAACTCATTGAGCCAAAAATGAGCTTCGTGCGATGAAATTCATCATCTTGGCGCATCTTCTCTAGAACCCAATCGGAGCTCGTTAGTGTACTTTACCATGATGAAAATATTGAGTTTACTGAATAAATTGACAGTGACAGTTTGATGATTAGTGAAAGAGTGCGTTCACAAGTTGTCAAGTTGTCAAGTCCCTATTGGAAAACCCTTTATTATACTACACGAGTGCGAAAGTGGATTCGCCCCATTGAAGATACGAAGGATTTTTTCATTTCATTTATTTATTTGTTTATAGAATCTTTTACATTGGACTTAAGTAAAGTTTATATAAGTCAAATTTAATTTTAAGTTTTAAATTTTAACAATTCATAAACTGGCTTTTCTTATTCTAAATTAAAGTAAACTATGGAGAAGTTGGTATTCCAAAAGAATATATATATATAGATAATTATATAAAAAGGAGTATAAGAAAAAAGATATAGAAAAGGAGAAGATAAAGATAAACTTTCTTATTACAAAAGTTTATTAAAGTGCCCTCGGTCAAATATTTAAATAGGACTTTATCAAATGTCATGGTTCCGCGAAATTTTCTGATGTCCAAAGTTAAAGCGTTCCATTCTCTGACAACATAAACAAAATACTGTATCCAGATACATGATCAAATCGATTAATGTTATAAACATAACGCGTAATGTTGTTGTAAGATTTCTTCGGGTTTCTGAGTTGTAACAATAAAAAATTGGACATCCATAGGTGGCAATTGGTAAAATTAAACTTTTAGTTTAGGTAAGCCGTATATGCTGAGGTATAAGGTGATTTATCAAGAAAAGGGTACGTAAACATCCGTATATTTTACCAATGATTATTTGAATACGTTGGTCCCATGTAAGTGTCGAATTTAGCCAAATATCTAAATTTTTCACTTTATCGACATATTCAAAAGCCGTGTTACCTAAATATAGAGCTGGAAAATAGCTGCTATCAAGCTTGTTTTTGTAGATTACCAAACACTTTGGATTTTTTGGATTTAGTTGTAGGTGATTTCAGGCCGACCAGTGAGAGATTTCCTTAAGATCGCTGTTAAGTTTGCTTACTCCATCTTGTAACATTCCCAGCTTGCAGCTCAAGTAGATCTGCACATCATCAGCATATAAATGTATTGATGAGTGTTGGAGATCATTAATAAACAAAGCGAACAGCAATGGCCCAAGAATTGATCCTTGTGGTACTTCATACTTTAATTCTAAGTGACGGGTGGTGTTTTGCCCAACCGATACAACTTGATTTCTTCTGCTTCGAGAAGTCTAGGAGCCCAAGAAAGGAAAACAGGTCGTGATCCATTGCAATTTTCAGATCATCTGTTATTTTTAAAATAGCAGAGGCACAACTGTGATTTTCCCTGGAACCAGACTGTTGACCATTCATAAGCTTAGTCATTTGTTTATAAAGAAGTTTCTCAAGGACTTTGGATATAGAATAGGAAGAATAGAAAGAGGTCTGAACTCAGGTGGTGACGAGCGAGTGGCAGGCTTTTTTGTTATCCGTATAACTTAAACAACCTTTCAGGAATGAGGAAAAGACTACATCATGAGAATTATGTTTGAAATGTGTGTGAGGGTAGGATGTAAAATGTTTTATTTATTTGAAGAATGGCGCACAGAACTCTATTTTCATCTACTCTAGTGAACTGAAAGCAATCAACCCTTTCATGATTAGGAAGAGAATGATCCGTATTCGGTTTGGCAATGTCAGGCAATGTACTTTGAACTTCAGCGAATTCTGTATTTAAGAAGTCGGGACATATATTTTCAGGCATTATCATCTTTTGCCGACCCAAACCAAGCTCTCGGATATTTTTCCACAAGGTTTTCGCTTGCAAGATTTTATTAATTCGCTGTGAATACACTCTCTTCCTAGCTTCCCTTATTCTCATAGAAGCACTGTTTCTTAAAGCCCAGAAAACTGCATGAAACACAGGTACTCGGAATCTTTTCCATCGTTTGTAGGCCAGGTTGCGTTGTTTTATAGCTTCTTGTATTTCAGGTGTAAACCATGTGATAGTGTTTGTTAGCATGAGTTTTGTTTTTATTGGAACATGTGAGTTATAGAGACTACGTATGGCATTTTGTAAAAAAATTATTTGATTTTCAGCAGAAGTCATAAAATAAACATCTTGCTAATTAACCTGCCGAACGTCCTCATTCAACAGAATTAAGTTTATTGCCCTTAAATCCCTATTTTTATAGGGAAAGTCGCAAAAATCAAGTCATGTTTTGAGAAAGCACACAGTGTTGAGATGGCCACAAAGTGTGAATCTAGCAGATAGAGATTGTCCATTATTAATGAGTGTTGGGATGGAGGATGAGTCCGAATTCCTAATATGTTTGATGAACGACCAACAATTCTTATAACCTTTGGGACATTATAAGAAAAACACTGCAGTCATTCCTGGCTCGTTTGAACTTTTTTGTCGGTTTTATTCTGTCGGATTGATCTTGTAGAACCGCAAGAAGAGTCATTTACTTCTTTACAGCTCGAGTCATACCACGCATATTCTTTTGGTTTAACAATTTTCATCCGATGAGGGATAGACAATCTCATTTCAACGAGGATAGTGTCTGTGATCATATCAGCAGCGGCATCCACGTCGTTATTAAGAACTCATAACGATCAGCTAAAATACCTAAAGAAGGTGTCAAGTCCGCTCTGGTTTTCCCGTATTGCATACGATTTTTTTAGAAATCTTTTCTCTAACTCTGCGAGCAGTATGCGAGAAATTAACTGATATGACACGGTGGTCCGACGAGCCTAGAGGGGATAGCACATCGACCTTGTATTTGTGTATCAAAGTAAATAGTTAAAAACAAGTCCATGGTGTTGGCGGTACGACTATCAACGCCTGGAATTTGAGTTTTCCTCAGCGAAGATCTCAACACACCGTACTTCGGTGAGATTGGAGAAGACTTCGAGACTATTAGACTATGGTTTATAGCACAGAAGTTAATTATTATTGAAGATACTAAACTGATAAGTTGTCACGTTTTAACAGATTATGATATTTGTTTCTATATACGTGATCGTAATGAATTTAGTTTGCAGCTGCATACTTGCGGAAAAAGAAGCTTCCAACACTGTAATTCATGCTCTTAAAAGTAGAAAACTTTAAAGAAGCTCTAATTGATTACAGGACCTAATTGTCCCAACAAAATTGTTTGTTATGGTCTCGCACACTCGAACTCGCAGTATGCTATTACCAGTTGGGGTAGCTCATATCTTAGTACACTCAAATCTTTATTGACCGCACAGAAACAACTCACATTCTCTAAAGCTGTAGTCTTACGTTTTTAAGGTATTAGGGTAATTTTGGGACCAAAGTGCTATATATCCAAGTGAAATATCCTTCCTTACAACTTATGAATAAATAAAATGGCGTTTGTTAATATACTAATTGGATGTACAGCTCATTTTTCTGTACAGCTAATATTTTTGTACAGCTAAAGCCCCAACTTACATATTTTAATAAATTATCCTATTCCATCTGAGTAACACGCAACATAAAAAACATGTTAAGGACCGGTTATTTAGCATTTACTGTGGTATTATCTTAAAAGGCGACGAATTAACATACAAATTTTAGAAAATGTACTTTTCATTAAAACCTAACTCAGAATTAAATTGTGTTTTTGACTACGTAACGTATATGGGGTATTTCGAAAAATTTTCTCAATTTCGTTACTAATTGCCACCCCATACATATCACCACTTCCTTTAATATTTAAATAGTATTGGAGTGTTTATAGTTTAACAATAATTTAGGACAAACTGCTCCTTAAATTACACAGGTCAACAACACAAACATGAGATTATTTTCTAACTTAATTCATCGATTATTCTTGAAAAACTTTGCTTCTGTACCTTTTACAAAGGGAAACATCTCGTATTAAGTGTTTAAAGCAAAAAAGCCAATTTTCTACATGTTGTGCAAACACAGGAAAATGTATAAGCGCAATACTGTTAAAGTTGCGAAACGCGGTTCTACGAAAAACGGTTTTTACGAGGTGGTTCAAAAAGTAGGGTGACTTTTGAAATTTCGCTGTACAGTGCCCTCCAAAAGTCAGTTGAAATCACTATGCAAGTCACAAAATAAAGGCTAATAAAGGCGCAAAATAGTTAAATTTTTCAATTGTTTTTTATTGATATTAATAAATGTGCTTTTGGTAGTAGAACCATATATAGAAAAAATTAAATAAAATTCATTGGATTTAAGTTAAAAAAAAAAAAAAAGTATCTTGAAAGCCCTCAATGTGAATCGCCAAAAGTCAGTTAAAATTAAGATAAAATTGGTCTTTCTTGCTAAATTTCACAGCTTTTTGTAAATTTAATATTTTGTATGACCGCCTCTATTTCGCAAAACAGCCTCAATGTGTTTCGGCATTGATTCTACCAACTTCTGCAACACCGAATTCGGTAAACTTGCCCAGGTTTCCAAAATCTTTTCAACGAAAATTGCTTTGCTTTTTCTACTAGTTGTTGGTATTCTTCGGTCGATTTCATCCCATAAATGCTCAATGGAATTGAGATTCGGTGACATGGAAGGCCAATCTAACAAATTTATTCCCTTTGTGCAAAAATAATCTTTTGATGTCTTGGCCGTATGTTTGGGATCATTGTCTTGTTGAAAGACAAATGTTCCACTCAATCCCATTGAAGCAGTAGAATCTCCCAAGTTGCTTTCCAGGATGTCACAGTATATGACTGCATTCATTCTGCCATCAATAACATGCAACTTTCCCACACCAAACCAAGAAAAACACCCCCACACCATAACACCTCCACCTCCATGTTTTACTGTGGGGTGAAGATATCGTTCACTGTAGGGGTTGTCGTCTTTAGAACGCCAAACAGTTTGCCTTCGACGGTTTCCAAATATCTGAAACTTAGACTCGTCGCTAAAAATAACTTTTTTCCAAAATTGCGGCGGTTGGTTTTAATATTTTTTGGCAAACTCTAGGCGGCGTTTTTTGTGAACCTTGATTAGCAACGGTTTCCTACTTGCAACATGGCCTGTTAGCTTGGCATCATGAAGTCGTCTTCTTATGGTGGTTTGAGAAACCGTTTTTCCAGTTTCTTTAAGTTATTCTTTTATTTCCCGAACAACTAGCCTTGGATTTCGCTTGCAGAGTTGCACCATAAGTCCGTCGTCTCTAATTGAAGTTACTCTGTGGCGCCCTGCTTTTAATTATAATTTTTTTGACTCCTTTAGGGCTAATTGCGAAGAGTCTTCCGATAGCACTGTAATTTTTAAGCTTTTCATATTTAAAGACCACTTTCTGCTTTTCCTCCACAGTAAGTTTTCTCCTTGAAGACATTTTGAGTACAAAAAGCCTAAAGTAAGATTATTTAACACATAATTTTAATTTATAAATAATATAAAACAATTACCAAAGAGAAATAAAAACACAAAATTTTAATTTTCTGATCAATTTAAAAAAAAAAAAAAAAACAATGTCAATTCTGGAAATCGAACAGCTTCAACTGACTTTTGGCGTGCGAATGCAGCGCACGATTAATAAAAATTTAATTGTAGATTTTCGATCTACTCTTGGGTATGCAAGAGAACACATATTGTAGAAACTAGAAACGGTCTTAGGAGTAATGGAACACAACATTTCAGTTGATTTTGTGAAGGTTAGCATGTATCCCAGCTGATTTCAACTAACTTTTAGAGGGAGCTAAGAATTTACATCAAATTTTGTGTAAAAAATGGAATCAACATATAACACACTTGATATGTTGACAGTGGCATACGGTAAGTCTGCTCTAAATAAAAGAAATGCTTACAGGTACAAGCTCTTCCAAGGTGGCCGAGAAAATGTGAATGACGAACCTCGATCTGGACGCCCCAGCACATCAACAAAAGATGATAACGTCGAAGCTGTGAAGAAAATTGTTTTGGAAAATCGTTGCTTAGGATGTTGTTAAATCGGTCGGCTCCTGTCATGCAGTTTTTTCGGATGCTTTGGACATGAGACGTGTTTCAGCAAAGTTTGTTCCGAAACTTCTTAATTTTTATCAGAAAAACCGTCACATGAGCATCGCTCAGGAGCTCTTGAATGAAGTCAATAACGATCCTTACTTGCTGAAAAGGGTCATAATTGGTGACGAATCATGTGTTTATGGTTATGACATCGAAACCAAAACCCAATCGTAACAGGAGGGCCAAGACCGAAAAAAGTATGCCAAGTTCGATCAAATATCAAAGTTTTGATCACTGTTTTATTCGATTGCCGTGGCGTAGTGCAACAGGAGTTTTTACCTTGAAGTGATGCGTGGAATGCGAGAAGCAATACGAAAAAAAAAAAACGCCTGGAATTGTGGAAAAACAATTCATGACTTTTGCATCATGATAATCCACCTGCTCATTCATCAAATCATCATTCAATCCAAGAAACCAATCGTTACCGATGGTTACAACAGTTTTTATGAATTATAAAGCATCTTATCCGTCAGCTCGACTATCAACTTCAAAGTATTTAATATACCAGGTGTACCTGCATGAAGTGAGCGTAAAGATACAAAATGCTATAACACCTGTCAAACCTATCAAAAAGTTCCCGGAAGTTATTCAAAAAAAAAATTAATACAAGTTTATTCATCTAAATCTATATTGTCCCCTTCAAAGTAATCCCCATCGGCTGCAACACACTTATGCCAGCGCTTGATCCAATCCTCGAAACATTTTTTTTATATTCGGTTTTCGGTTTGTCCATTAGTGCTTCCTGCGATTTTTCCATTACTTCCTCTAGGCGTTCTAGTGCGTTCCCCGTAGTGGTTTTTTAACTCGATGGAACAGAAATCACAGGGAGCCAATCAGGTGAATTCGGTGGCTGTTGGATGGTATTTGTTGCATTTTTCGTCAAAAAATTACGAATAATGATGGCACTGTGCGACGGTGCGTTATCATGGTGCAAAATCCACGAGTTTTCTGCCCACAATTCTGGTATCTTTCGGCGAATTGCTTCACGCAAACGTCTCATAACACCAAATAATACTCTTTGTTTACTGTCTGGCCTTTTGGGAAAAATTCATGATGCACTACACTGTTGTAATCCATGAAAACCGTGAGCATTGCCTTCTTTTTTGACTGAAAACGGCGTAGTTTTTTTGGTCTGGTGTTGCGTTTCGTACTCATAAACCCACGTTCTCGTCTCCAGTAATGATCCTTTTGATGAATGTGGGATCGGATTCAGCCTCGCAAATCATCTCTTTTGCGACGTCAGCACGGTGTCTTTTTTGCACGAAATTGAGGTCTTTTGGCACCAACTTTGCTGCTACACGACGGAAACCCTAATTATTAACCAAAATGTCTTGGACGGATCCATAGGCAATGTTCAAGTCCTCCGCTATCTCTCTGATGGTTAATTTGCGGTTATTGACCAACATTTCTTTCACTTCATCGATGTTCCGTCTGTTATCGATGTCGATGGTCTGCCACTGCGTTCATCATCTTTGATTGACTCACGACCACTTTTGAACCGCTCTTGGCACTGGTAAATGACCGTTTTCTTTAGAGAATCGTTGCCGAAACACTTTTCCAACATTTCCAACGTTTCCGCACCATAAAATCCGTCTTTTACGCAAACTGTAATATAAGTTCGTTGTTGAAAATTTAAATCCATTTTTAAAATTGTAAAAAAATCGCCAACACCCACAGAGATAGATGTACTCTTGGCTACGTAACTCTTGCAAATTTCAAGCTATGACGCTAAGATTTAGAGGGAATGTCAACACCAGATGTGCCAACTTAACAAAAAAAAAAAAAAAAAAAAAACAACTCAAATTGGAACAATGGGAGCGCCACACGTTGGTTATATTTTGATCAATGTGAGCAAGTCATTGAGCAAACATCATATTTTGTCGAATTTTGATGATGAAAATGATGCAGAAAGCATTAATTATTTGTTTTCATTTGAAGAAAAGTGATGCAGAGTCGCATCGTATGCTTGTCGAGGCATATGGTGATCATGCTCTATCAGAAGCAACATGCAATAGATGGTTTCAACGGTTCAGAAATAACGATTTTGATGTGAGAAATAAGGAACGTGGAAGACCACCAAAAAAGTTTGAAGACGCCGAATTGCAAACAATATTGGATGAAGATGACACTTTGAGTCAGAAACAAATGGTAGAAATGTTAAATGTTGCACAACAAACAATTTCTAACCGTTTAGAAGCTATGAGAAAGAAAGTACGGAAAATGGGAGCCACATGAATTGTACGAAAGGCAGATGGAAAATCGAAAAAAACAGGATACAACAAAAGCACTTGGCTGGGAGCTGCTATCCCATCCGCCGTATTCATCAGACTTAGCTCCTTCAGACTACCGTTTGTTTTCATCGATAGGACACACATTATCTGAGCAGCACTTCGGATCCTACGAGGAAGTCGAAAATTGGGTGACTTTTTGGTTTGCTTCAAAAGCGAACAGTTTTATTGGCGTGGAATCCATAAATTGCCTGAAAGATGGGAAAAATGTGTAGCTAGCAATGGCCAATACTTTGAATAAAATGTTTTTTACTCACTTCATACCGGTATACCTGGTAATTGAACTAGTAAATAGTATAAATAGTAAAATACTATAAATGATTTTGTATATTTTTGTTGTATGTAAGTTTTAAGTTATGAAAATTCTGACGTTAGAAACATTCTGTATCGGTTGATAACTCTGACAAAAATTCCAAGTTTCGCCCAATTAGATACATTTAAAATTGCAATCGTTTCCAGTATTGGAAAGGGTTGGTTTATCAACTAATTTGCTGCTTAAAAATTGGAAATACGCTTAAAAAAATGAAAACAGCTACACAAATTGCAAAATTGTGTAAAGCTTCCCTTATATGGGTTCCCGTTTAAATGGAGGAGCTTGCATCTTGATTCAAAGATTAGTGAGATATCTTTATAGCAGAGGGAATCTTGGAAGTATTCGTAGTTCTTGTCATCCAAGTTATAATCAAGCTGGCTATAAAGTATTCTGCTTTCCGGTTGGCAGGTATTTTCCATAATCTGATTTCGAAAAGAGTCTTGAAGTTGCAGGATGATTTCGTTGAATTTCACTTTCATCAGACTAATGTTGTTGGGGTTCATCTGAACATCTTCTCCACTCAACCATTATCATCATTTTTTTTTTACATAAACCTGGAGACCGAACACTTTAATTAAAAAGTCAGCTTGTGACTTAAGTGTTGAAGGGAAAAGTTTTTGGTAAGCCTGTTTCGAATTGTGAATTGAATAGTTTGGTGCGGTTAAGGAAATATTGAATATTTTCTTTATGATATTTCTTTGAAACTTTTCAATTTCTTCGTGTTCTTGCATTCCCCATATTTGTGAAGCATAACAAAGCGAAGATTTCACGACTGCATTGAAAATTTTATATTTCGTTGTGAGATTTACTGAGGGGGTGAAAAGTAACCTCCTTGGGAATAAAAAAAAATTTATTTTTTTTTAAACGTTTTTTGTTTTATTCAATATAGTCCCCTTTTAGTTTGATACACTTATTCCAGCGATTTTCCAACTTCTTGATCCCGTCCAAAAAGTAATTCTCCGGAAGGTCTGCAAAATACCCTCCGTGGCGTCGAAGATTTCCTCACGTGAGCTGAATTTTTTATTGATGAGCCATCTTTTGAGGTTTGGGAAGAGATGATAGTCCGAGGGAGCCAAATCGGATGAAGACGGTGGGTGCGACAGCAATTGGAGCCATAAGTCATTGATTTTAGCCGTGGTTGCGATGTTCTTGTGCGCCGGTGCATTGTCTTGCAAAAACAAAATTTTTTTTCTCTTCATGTGAGGCCGTTTTGCAGCGATTTCGGCCTTCAATAGCTCCAATAATGCACAGTAATACTCGCTGTTGATGGTTTTTCCTTTTTCGAGGTAGTCCACGAAGAGTATGCCATGACAATCCCAAAAAACCGACGCCATAAACTTTCTGACCCATCGAGCCTCACACGGCCGCTTCGGTACCGGCTTCAGTCCATTGCCGGGCACTCATTCTGTTCTCTGGTGTTCAACAGTTACCAATCGACCAAAAGTCCGCCCGATTCCGCATCAGCAAGTCCAAACACTCTTTCGAAGTGCTTTCGCGTTTGTGTTTTTGGTCAGGAGTGAGTATGCGCGGCACCCAGCGGCAGGATAACTTTTTCATACGCAGAATATTGCCCAAAATATGGCGTGTGCGCTCATTACTAATCTTTGTGGTATCTGCTAGCTCGCGCACCTTCGCTTTCCGGTCAGGCAACACCATTTCATGTATTTTTTTGACATTGTCCTCTGTAACTGCATCGGAGGGCCTGCCGCTGCGGACTTGATCGGTAGTGGAGTTGCGGCCACCACAAAACTCTCGAAACCAAAATTTGACGGTGAAATCTGACGGAGCATTAGCCCCATAATATTTATCCAACTTTTCTTTTGTTTCCTTCGACGTTTTGCCTCTCAAAAAATAATGTTTTATGAGAGAACGAAGATCGTGTTTGTTCATACTTAACATGATGCCAAACACGTAAACAGCAATCAGCTGTCAAAACAAAACTAAAGACAGTATCACACTGAAATTTGGCATGTCTGCCTAAATATGAACGAACTTCAAGGCACAGTAACCTTTTTTGCAGTAGCAGCGCATTCTGGCGGTCAAGGAGGTTACTTTTCACCTTACTTTTAGAACACATCTCGTATTCTCAGGCACCTTATTCATCTATAAGTAGTTAAGGACATGCTTACAAACATTAGGCGAAGAATCAATCAAGAAAATTTGTGGCATGTTGCAGGCGGAAATTTTGACGATTAAAGAAGTTCAGTGCTGTTTGAAGAAAAACGTCTAACAGTCTAACAGAATTCTCATCTTTCTGGGAGAGGAGAAAGCAGTTAAACATCCATTATTCAGTTGTCGGGCCATAGAGATATTCCAGGAAATTATAGAATCGGCGAACTAGCCAAAATTGGAACTACTCTACCCATCCTAATGGAAAATGGTATCTTTGGTATACCAATCGCTACTAGAAGAACAAGGATTAAGAACAAGGACTGTTAGGTCAACATGTCGACCAAACAAATCTCTGGCCAAAACTGCATCTGCGTCGATCTAAGAGTTTGATCTTTTTCAATTGGAAACATCTCAGCGCTATCGTAGGTGTCATTCCCCACTCTCTCCCAAAGAAGAAAACTCCACTTGGGAGCTTTCTTCTACAATAACTTAAGCGGTCTAAACAATATAGAAGTTAACAGTCTGTAACTGTAACCTAACCACGCAACTTAAAGTTAATCTCCCTTTTCCGACTGAACAACCACCGAATAGTATATGATTTTAAAGAGCCATTGTGTCGTAGTAGAAGTACACTCAGAAACGCATTTAAAAGCCACCTCTCCCAACCTTGAACCTACTCTTTATGTAGTTTTTAGTTTTAGGTTATAGTTGAACATCAGTTTGTATTAAACTTCATAAAGTCACCCTTAGTTGACTTGGACCTGTTCAACTTTGTATAAGGTTTAGTGCGTTTCATGTTTTCGTGACGCCGATGGTTGCTCTGTGAATTGACTGCAAAGCCAAATATTTACCAAATGCTACACGACTTCGAGGTTTATAATAATTATTACTATTGATGGGATATGTTGCGAAATGAATTTTATGTTGTATTAAATAAAGTCATGGATGTGCATCTTTGTACGTTTCAATAAATGAGTCATAGTCATGCATCTCTAAAAAGTGAATACCATATGTACGTCAGACCCATACCAGTTAATCCAAAGTGGTGTGTATAAATTTTCTATATAAGTGCTTTCCATCACATTATTAAGTGCAACTCCTTACGAGTGTAGGAGGCTTTTGCTAGTAGATTCATTCAATTTTCCATCCAAAAACCCATCGATTTAATCCATTTACGACTTAATGTTCAACACAAAAGCCAAACTAGGCCACTTTGAATGATGGTGGTTCCTTCCTCCATCTAACACATTATATGGTAGAGGTGCTTCCTCTTCTTCGGGAATTAAACATTGCGCCCTCCGTTCTCATTTCAGGTCTTGGTAAATATGTTCTCTTCTTAAGCAAACACACCAGCATATGTTTTCATTTAAAATACGAAAATCCACACAACCGCTAAAGAAGCATATCCTCGAGAAAGTTTTCACTTCTCTGACTCAAGAGGAATTTCCAATAATTTAATGCTCTTTGGATCTTGGTCTGGCTCTTTAGGTTTGGGGTTAATTCCTTTTTTTTAGTTTTTTCTTTTTGCATTCTCTTGTATAGTAAACTTTTTTGCGTTTGCTTTAAGTTTCTACATAGAGTCGGCTTGCGAGAATCCTTATCTAAATTTTCCATTTCTTTTCAGTTTTAATATTGAAATTGCATATCCTTGCTTGTATACATACACACATATGTATGTATGTACATTGTACACACACTGGTAGAAACGAGTACATACTTCATATTGGTGTGGTGAAAGGCGACTTTTTATTTTGCGATGTGTAATGCAAATTGCATGCGAAAACATGGAGAACTTCAAAGGTCCCTAGCCTCGCTTTTGCAGCTAGTTCCTTACCCAGTTGGTACATCTATAATCCTTTTAAAGATCAGAAACTCATTTCGTGCTCTGGATGGGTATTCCTATGACCTCTTGTATGGCTTGTTGTCGTTGTCGTTTTGGATCCTACATCCACGTAGTGCTGTCGACGTTGTGTCGTTTCTGCCATTGAGGTAGAGACGGAATGCACAACGCTATCACCATAAATCATCACACAAACACACTCTAAGTTAGTTTTTACTCCTGCCATCTACTGAATCTTGTTTCTGTGACGTTTGAATCCTCTTCGTTCTTTTTTCGAAAGATTTTTCCTTCTTATTTTCGCTCCTCTTGATTACGTAAAAAAGTATGTAGGTGGTTGGTGGTGGGAAGGATGCGCCTCGCTCATGGAAAAGGGAAAAAGTTTATCGGCACCTTGCATTAATTTTGAAATCCAAAAAGGAGTTTTGTCTACTTTCGACTACTTTCAGCTTATACTCATTCATCCTTGTCAAATGGTGCATGGTCTAGATGGTTTCAGCTTGGTTTTTAATATTCCTTTTTTTTTTTCTTAAGTGCACATGTCCTGGCAATTGTATACCTTCCTGCAGTGACGACCGCATATAAAAAACTGCAATGGCCTAAAAGAACTCATACTCGTCGACGTTGCTCCATATATTGAAATGGGAAGGAATGCAAAATAAACAAAAAGGACATTGGCAAATGCTCAAAAATTTTCCACTGCAAAGCAGAAACGGACTACGATAAGACTGGGCAGGATAGAATAGTATAGGACAGGACTAAAAAGCTGACTCTTAATGACAAGTCAACTAAAAATTGCTTCCTTTCCAGTGCAAATGAGGACATTTTGTTTTTCCTTGTTTTCTATTATCCTGTCTCTAGATCAAGGAGCGGAATGCTTGTTTGGTTCTCACCAGTTTCCGTTTTTATATATTTTTTTCTTTTTTGTTATTCACGTAGCTACGTACGTACGTGTATTTGTGTGTTATTTTATTGTTATTGTGTTATGCTTTACTTTGTGACTTAATGTTGTACAAATTTATTTTTATTTTTTTATATCTAAATGTTAGTTTTGATGTTGATGTGTGTACAGTATGTCTATATGGAAAGGGATTGAGAAGTTACAATGGAGACATTTCCGTTGAAGGAAGTCCTCGGCCTAGTGTTCCGAGAGAGTCAACCGTCTACAGAGTCCATTTTTATATATCCATTGTTGAAGTTTGCCTGTGGTGTTTGGGTGATTTTTTCTCATAAAAACGTTAATAAATGCTTATGTGCTGGTCACCGATGGAACCTTTTGTTTGAACCACAAATCATACCACAGCCTTTTTTCCTTTTGCCAATTCTCCTCGTTCTTATCGTAAGCTTACTTATTTCTGCCTTATTCCTACATACATCTTCAATGACCTTAATCATCAATGATCTCAATCCATTCTGAAGTAATCGGCATAAACCTCACAATTTTCCAACTACAATTTTAATAAGCTGATCTGTAAATACTTACTAAATGAAGTAAGCGCTATTATTCTGGTTGGACCTAGGCCTTAATAACTTTCTTCATAAAGCACGGCATGTAGATATAATATCTCCAGTTTCCACTTGCGAGCGCAACACCTAAGGCATTGTCGGGGACTGAAGAGCACTTTTCGGACCACGTGCCTTCAGAGAAGGCTTCTGTCTTGTCGATGATCTACTGGTTTTAGCTAATTTTTTTCTAGGTTCTCATGTTGGGTAACAAAAGAAAGCCAGGCCTGGATGAGTACGCTGAATGCGACAGCTATTCGTTACGTAATTCATGCAATTTGGCAACGGCGATTTCTTCAAAGAGTCTAGGAGGATCATTCTATTCGAATCCTAAAAACCAGTAGCCCTAATCTTTCTAACCTTTTCCTTTTTCGTAACAGCTTCCCCTGGTTTCTTGTTCTCTGACGTGTGGTAATAGATCCATCAACTGTGACGCAAAAACTCCTGAGGATTTTACATAAAAAGCTCTAAACCCTGATTCTAAGTTGACAGCTATATGCGCTCATTGTTCAATGTAAGCAATCATAGCATCCATCTGGCCAGAAGCTTTTTCATGCTTAACAAAAAGTTAGACGAAAGATTCCCAAAAGAACCATATGGCAATACGACGTGGATCTCGCCGCTCATATGAACACAGACACCATTCTCTTTGGAATGAGATCCTTTTCTCTCATAAAACCAAAAGGAAAGGCGTGGTACGACTCGAGCTGTAAAGAGGCTGTCAGGATTAGGGAAATGCTTTTTCGGTCCTTCAAGACCAACCCGACAGAGGAAAACTGAAAAAAATTTAAACGGGTCAGGAATGACTGTAACGTCTTTCTTAAGCGTGTGAAATTCCAATACGACCAACAAATGAAGCAAAGAATAACACAATGTCCCAAAGGTAGTAATAATTGTTGGTCATTCGTTGAAAACATTCGAAATTCTGCCTCATCCTCCATTCCAACCCTCATTTATATTGACTTTTCAGTTGACAGCTCTTTGCACAAGACTAATCTGTTTAGCTAAAAAACTTCCAGATTGTGCTTTGTCTACGGCTACACTTGAGTGCATCGTATCTGCAATGGACCGAATCCACTACCGCACTCGTGTAGAAGCAAGAGTACATAAACATTTTGATATTCACAAATCCGCTGGTCCATATGTTATAGGTCTCCCTGGAAGAACCACTACGTAAGCTCTTCATCAATTCTACTTTTTAGAACTCTTTGTGAGCAGAGTCCCTTAAAAGGCAAATTTACTTCTCTCTCCTCCTACAAACCCATTGCACTTACGAGTAAATGTCTTCTTTCCAAGATCATGGAAACGATGATAAACCTTCAGCTTCTAAACGACCGGCAATACGGTTTTCGTAGCAACATCTCCACTGGTGAATTGATGGCATGTCTCAACGAATAGTGGAACCAAAGCATACACCAATAAGGCAAAAGAAAGATAGTTACACTTGATATTTTTAAGACATTTGACAGAGTTTGACATTCAGCGTCTTTTGTCGAAAATTTCTTCTTCAATGTATTACATTAGAATTTATCTTTTGGTCCTTTCAACTCAAGTTGTCTTGGATGTCAGTCAAGTCAGATATCCATAACATTAATGCTGGTGTACTCCAGTGCTCCGTTCTGTCTCCGAAATTCTTTTTAATTTATATTAATGGTCTCTTGTCTGCTACTTCTAATCCAATATATTTCTTTGCTGACGACAGTACTCCCTGCTTTTCACATTCATTCTCGAACTCACGTTCCTGCTCTTCGTTACTTCGTTACTAACGTTTGAACAACTATATATTCAATGTCGCCAACATTTCGCGAAATGTCTAGGTTTTCTCAAGAGTTGTAAGAAATACGAAAACTCTGATCTGGCCTCAGTTTATAAAGCATTTATCCATCCGAAATAGAAGTACAACGCCCACGTCTGATCAGGTACATACAAGACCTGTTTGCGCTTGTTACATAGGATTAACAAGCTTGCGTTAAGACTCATAGGTGACCCCAACATTGCACCAATTGACACCCTTGAACATCGACGAAATGTCTCTTGTCTCTTGCCTCTATCGCTATTTTTATCAACAGTACCCCATCAAAATTGCCATTAACTCTCCGCTCCTTGAAAATTTCAAACGTCTCGCTATGAATGCTCATCAGTATACCCTCAAGCCCACTTTCAGAAATACTCTGCAATTTTGTGATTCGTTCCAAAGCTTCAGAGCTAGCATGTGGAATGCCCTGCCGAGCTATTTATTTCCTAGTCATTATAACTTACAAGCATTTAAAATCAATGTACATTGGTATCCTTCGTTGGTTTGCGCTTGCAAACATGTTAACAGTGTTTAAAATCCCTTGAGGGCTAATTATATATATATATAAAAAAAACTATGTTGGCGACTACACGGGTTGTGTTAGGTTGATCAATAGGACGAGCAATTAAGCTGCATACCCGACATTTGACAAGAATATGCCTTTGTAGTTAGAGGTAACAATAACATTGTAGTGCTCCTTCATCATCAACAGTAAAGTAGACTTGGAATTTGGAATATCGCTAGTACATTTATCTTTCGAAAAGCATAGGCCTAATTAGACACCCTTATGGCATCTCATCAAAAATTTAAAGTTGAAATCTTATAATGCAGCTAAACATTGCAGCCTCTTTATAAACCTTGTAGTGTAGGGTGTTTTTTTGTTTTCTGAAGATTTAAAGAGATTTCTTCTTTTTTTTTTTTTTTGGTTGTTCTACTAGGCCAGTGGATCTGAAGATTTCACCGAGATCAATCTAGATCCAAGTGTAAATAAAAGCGAGAGTCCTGTGAGTATAAAAATCAAACTGAATAACGACAAAGACGCTCCATTTTTCTTCCTGCTAGACATACTTTCCCGTAGTCCTTAGTTCTTAGACAAATATCTGTGTGTTTGATGTGTGCATTTGAAAAGTATCCTTCTCTCCATTCTATTGTAAATGTTGTTCGATGTAAATTTGTTTATTGAAAAGAAATGTGAGTAAAATGTTTTTCTTTTCATTTCTTTCGTTTTTCCTGTGTTTTCGATTTTTGTTTTCTGATTTCTTTTTTTATTAAAAAAAAAAAAAAAAAAAAAAAAAAAAAAAAAAAAAAACTAAACGATGTGAAAACTAATTAAATTTTGTTTTTATCTTTTTTATCCATTTTCGGCGAATGCATCCATACGTACTCGTATACCTCACTCGTTGGTGTAAAAAAAAAAAAAAAAACTTATTTGCAGCCCCTACTGATACCAAGGGTGGACACAATGAATGGCTACAGTCGGAAAGCACCCTCGAAACGACGATATGAGGGTTCGAAATTTACACGTAAGCATATTCCTTTTTTTTTTTTGTAATTTCATATATATCTACTCCTATTTCTGTGTATTTATGAGAGTATTGGAATTCGTATGAGTACCTCTGAAACAATTGTGTATGTCAGTCTTTTGGTTTTGAATCTAATTAAATTCCATCGCCTCGTCGCCTTCGCAACCCCTTAATAGGGTTGAGCAGGGGCAGTGGAGGAAAGATGATCTGAAATAAGAATGACATACTATATACTCTCGTGATAGCTCACGTTTTCTTTTAATTTATTTAATTTTTTTTTCGTTCCTTCCTTGTAGTGCATCCGAAGAAGAAACCTCGTGCGGGGAAGGAACGAATACCACAGCCGAAGAACACAGTTGCCATGCTAAATGAGCTTCGTCATGGTTTGGTGTATAAATTGGAATCACAGACTGGACCAGTGCATGCACCACTCTTTACAATTTCAGTTGAGGTAAGTGTTAATGGGATAGTGTAAGGACGATGAAAATAAATTCTCCCCTTTGGTTAACGAGATGAATTGGTATTCGTAAATGAAATTCTGTGATTGGGGTTTCGTTTCGTTCGTAATGCGTTGTTTACATTGAAAGTTAAATCTCTGGTAGGATTTAATTTTTGAGGATATTCGCTTTGTTTGTTTAAGGATTACGTGAGAATTAAAGTAATATCTTGTTTATATTTCATTCGCCGTTAATGAGTGAATGATTCTTTTTGGTAAGTGTTTTCTGGTAAGTAGGTGAGGATATCACCGGCCGATAAATGGTATGAAGTACGAGTAGAGGCATTAAATATGACATGATTGTCATACTGACTGACAACTTACTTAATTTATAGAATGTCATTGCTGTTTTACAAGAGAGATGCTGCCGCCTTCAGTATTTCAGTATTTTTATTGCAGTAAAACAACGACATTTATAACAGACCATTCAAATCTTTAAGTTATAAATGTGATACAATTAATAAGTGATTTAAGATTAAACTAAAATTACAGTGAACTTTAAAATATTAACATCTGATTGAAATAAGTTTGAGTACAAAAAATAAAATAAAAAATTTATAAGCTTTCTTGAACAATTATAGTAAATAAAACATTTGTATGGTGTGAAATTTATATTCAATATTTGTCTGCTATAAGTCGAAAGAGAGTTTCATTAAAGCTATTTGTACTATAGAGTCGTCTTATATTAAGGGGGAATGAATTCCAAAGTGAATGAAAAACTGTCGTTCGGTAACTTGATAAGCAACACGAGGTATAATTAAACTTGAATGCGAAAACCTTAGTTTATCATATAAGTATTTGGGCTATTGGTTGATTATAAGTCAAGCGTGTAACCAAAAATATTTTTGGTATAAGCTGACACATGAACAAAACGATTTAGGCCGTACACGTATCGCACAACATTGTTAAAAGCAACGTTGAGCTTACGTCTGTCAAAGACGCAGCCATACGTTATCAGAGAAATGAGCACGGCTTTGACCAACATGAGCTTCGTTTTTACTGGTGTGAAGCTTTGAGATTGTGAGAGATTTCCAAGACATCCGTATTATTTCCTACAACTGAGCAAACGTGGTCGTCCCAGGTTAATTTTGTATTGTTAATAAAAATTGCGAAAAGCAGTGGACCTAAAATGGATCCTTGTGGAACACCAACTGAAATTTCAATATAATCTGACACAGCATTGCTTACATGAACTGCTTGTTTTCTTTCAACCAGATAGGACCGTATGAGATTGGAAGTTTATCAATTTTGATACAAGTAGTTTATGATCAACGGTGTCAAAAGCCTTAGAAAAATCTAGAAGAGCGATAAGGGTGATTTGTTTCTTGTCTATTGCAATTCTCATATCGTCAGATGCTTTTAGAAGAGCTGATGTGCAGCTGTGATGTTTCCGAAATTCAGACTGGTAGGCGCAAAGAACTTGTTCTTGTTGAAGAAAACTTGATATTTCATGGTGCTTAACTTTTTCAAATATTTTTGACAAATATGGAAGTATAGCGATAGGTCTATATTCAGTTGACGAGTTGCCTACTGCTTTCCTTTTTTTTCTTTTGAACTTATTTCTGATGGCCTTAAATGTTTCTTCATATTGTATTGTTCATTTCATGCAATAACTTGGGTACGTTATTCACGCGTGAACATTCACGTGAATATTAAATCGCGTGATAATGTGAACACGTTTTTCACCTTATTCACGTGAATGATCTGAAGCTCTAATATATACCACACCATTCCTAGTCCATACATACTAGGTGGAGTGAAAAGTAACCCCTTTGACCGTCAGAATGTGCTGCTACTGCAAAAAGGTTATGGTGCCTTGAAGTCCGTTCATATTTAGGCAGACATGCCAAATACTTTAGCTTTGTTTTGACAGCTGATTGTTGTTGACGTGTTTGGCATCATGTTGAGTATGGACAAAAACGATTTTCCTTCTCTCATAAAACATTATTTTTTGAGAGGCAAAACCCCGAAGGAAACAAAAGAAAAGTTGGATAAATATTATGGGGCTAATGCTCCGTCAGATAACACCGTCAAATATTAGTTTCGAGAGTTTCGTGGTGGCCGCAACTCCACTACCGATCAAGTCCGCAGCGGCAGGCCCTCCGATGCGGTTACAGAGGACAATGTAAAAAAAACTACATGAAATGATGTTGGCTGACAGGAAAGTGAAGGTGCGCGAGATAGCAGATACCACAAAGATTAGTACTGAGCGCACACGCCATATTCTGGTCAATATTTTGAATATGAAAAAGTTATCCTGCTGCTGGGTGCCGCGCACACTCACTCCTGACCAAAAACACGAGCGCGAGAGCACTTCGAAAGAGTGTTTGGACTTGCTGATGCGGAATCGGACGGACTTTTGGCGTCCATTGGTAACTGTTGAACACCAGAGAATAGAATAAGTGTTCGTCAATGGACTGAAGCCGACACGAGTGCTCCGAAGCGGCAGAGGGAGGCTCGATGGGTCGGAAAGGTTATTGCGTCGGTTTTCTGGGATTATCATGGCATACTCTTCGTGGACTACCTTGAAAAAGGAAAAACCATCAACAGCGAGTATTACTGTGCATTATTGGAGCGAAATCACTGCAAAACGGCCTCACATGAAGCGAAAAAAAAAAAATTTGATTTTGCAAGACAATGCACCGGCGCAAAAGAGCATCGCAACCACGGCTAATATCAATGACTGTCGCATCCGACGTATTCGCCCGGTTTGGCTCCCTCGGACAATTATCACTTCCCAAACCTCAAAAGATGGCTCATCAATAAAAAATTCAGCTCACGCGAGGAAATCATCGACGCCACCGAGGAGTATTTTGCAGACCTTCCGGAGAATTACTTTTCGGATGGGATCAAGAAGTTGAAAAGTCGCTGGAATAAGTGTATCAAACTAAATGGGGACTATATTGAACAAAATAAAAAAAACATTTAAAAAAAATCGTTTTCATTCCCAAGGAGGTTACTTTTCACCTCATATTGACTATTTTTGTTATGATAGCGCCATAGGCCATGGAATTATTTTTGAAATTCTTTGGTCGTATACCGTCTTCTCTCGGTGATTTATTTTCTTTCAATGAGCAAAGGATCTTATGTGTTTCACTTGTGCTGACTTCTTCAGAAAACATTGAGCGTTGTACACCACGAGAGGTACCGGTGTAAGACTTGTGTTCGCGTATGTGAACTGTATTTTCGATTTCCGATGAAAATCCTTAAAATGGATTTTAAGGCCATGTTTGATAGTATTTATAGAGACAATGAAGAGGATGCACGCTGTTCCATCAAAGTCAGTAAAGACTGCAAAAGGCTTATCACTGGTGTGATATTCAGTGAGTCAACAATCACGCCATCGCCGCCACCGCAAACAAAATTATTGAAAGCTTAAACATAGTGGGCGTGAGAGGAATATTGTCATACTGGCTACAAAATTACCTTCCTGGCAGAAATATTAGGGTGAAGGTATCAAATGCTATTAGTTAAGAAAAGCCCAGTATATTTGGTGTTACACAGGGCTCAAAACTGGGACCAATTTCGCTCGTCCTATATACAAACGAACTCTTACGTACTATATATGCATATGCGGATGACATAGAAAATGTGAAAATAATTCAAGAGGTACACTGCCTCACTGGTAATTAATGCGGTCAAGACAAAGGTGGTGTATAAACGAACCCCATCCAAGCGAGCGGAAGCTTTCAGCATATTATATCACCGAAACGAGTACTGTCCAATATCGGCCAGCAATAAACCTATTGAAGTAGTCACAAAATACGAACACTTTCTTTGGCGAGATTACATAAATGTTTTGCGTCATCAACTCAAGACCACTTTTATTTGCTATAGCTTATCTTAAAATATAGGGTTTTCCAATTGGGACTTGACAACTTTGAATTTAATTTGTGAACGCACTCTTTCACTAATCATCAAACTGTCACTGTCAATTTATTCAGTAAACTCAACATTTTTATCATGGTAAGGTACACTAACAAGCAACGTCTGCAAATTATAAAAATTTTCTACAGATATTCGGAGTCGGTGACTGCAACTTTACGACCAATTCGGTCGTAATTCTCGCCCTAGTAGACAGGCAATAACAAGTTTAGTGCAAAATTTTGAGTCTACATATTCGTTGTATGATGTTGCTGTGTCAGTTAGACAACGGGTTGGTCGAATCGTCGAAAATATCGCTGCCGTTCAGACGTCCGTAGCAAACGGTCCAAATCAGTCAATTCCACGGCGTTCTCAAGAATTGGGCATCGCTCAGACCACATTATGGCATATTTTGCTAAGGATCTTGGTTTATACCCATACAAGATCAAGCTGACTCAAGAATTAAAGCCGATGGACCATTTGAAGCGACGTACGTTCTCCAAATGGGTTCTTTAGAAGATGCGCCAAGAGATGAATTTCATCGCAAAATCATCTTCAGTGACGAAGCTCATTTTTGGCTCAATGGGTTCGTCAATAAGCAAAATATGCGTTATTGGTCGGGTGAAAATCCACTTGTGCTTCATGAATCACCACTCCATCCACAAAAAATTACTGGTGCGGCTTGCATGCCGATGGCGTTATTGGGCCATATTTTTTCGTCGACGATAACGATCATCACGTTACTGTGAAGGTCAGCGTTATCGCGCCATGGTCACCGATTTTTGGCCCGAATTGGAAGATATGGACTTGGACGACATGTGGTTTCAACAGGATGGTGCCACAAGCCACACAGCACACGCTACAATCGATTTATTGAAGAGTAAGTATGGTGAGCGTGTTATCTCAAGACATGGGCCAGTCGATTGACCGCCTCGTTCGTGCGATTTAACGCCGCTTGACTATTTTCTGTAGGGCTACGTTAAGTTATTGGTTTATGTCAAAACACCGACGACGTTGGAAGAGCTCAGAGCCAACATTGAACGCGAATTAGAGTCAACATTAGAAACGTGTGGCCGAGTCGTTGAAAATTGGGTCCAACGAATCGACTGCTGCAAACGTGCCCGCGGTGGCCATATGAACGAAGTCGAGTTCCATTCGTAAATGTTTTGACTGTACTTCAAGACAATAATAAAGTTTTTGAAATATCTCAAATGGTTTGCCTTATATTTAAAAAAAAAGTTGTGAAGTCGTTATTAGAAAACCCTATATATTCCAATCATGAGATTCGGAAGCAAGTCTATAACTCCTTAGCAGAATCGCGCATTATACCACCTTGATCAAAAAGTTCCCGGTGGCGTCACCATGTGGTGCTCTCATTGGTCCGATTTGAGTTCTGTTTTTTTTTTTTTTTTTTTTTTTTTTTTTTTTTTTGTTAAGTTGGTACATTTGCGAAAGTTACGTAGCCAAGAGTTAACATGTCTCTGTGTGGGTGGGCGATTTTTTACAATTCTGGAAATGGATTTAAATTTGCAACAACGAACTTGTATTAAAGCTTCCGTAAAAGACGGATTTAATGGTGCGGAAACTTTGGAAATGTTGGAAAAATGTTTCGGAAACGATTCTCTAAAGAAAACGGTCATTTACCAGTGTCAAGAGTGGTTCAAAAGTGGTCGTGATTCAATCGAAGATGATGAACGCTGTGGCAGACCATCGACATCGAAAACCGACGAAACATCGATGAAGTAAAAGAAATGTTGGTCAATAACCGCAAATTAACCATCAGAGAGATAGCGGAGGACTTGAACATTGCCTATGGATCCGTCCAAGACATTTTGGTTAATAATAATAAAGTTGGTGCCAAAATACCTCAATTTCATGCAAAAAAGAGACCGTGTTGACGTCGCAAAAGAGATGATTTGCAAGGCTGAATCCGATCCTACATTCATCAAAAGGATCATTACTGGAGACGAGACGTGGTTTTATGAGTACGACACGCAGTCCAGACATCAGGCAAGTGAATGGCGTTCACCAAATGAGCCGAGACCAAAAAAACCACGTCGTTTTCAGTCAAAAAATAAGGCAATGCTCACGGTTTTCATGGATTACAACGGTGTAGTGCATCATGATTTTTCCCAGAAGGCAACAAAGAGTAAACAAAGTCAACAAAGAGTATTATTTGGTTATTATGAGATGTTTGCGTGAAGCAAACCAGAACTGTGGGCAGAAAACTCGTGGATTTTGCACCATGATAACGCACCGGCACACAGTGTCATCATTATTCGTAATTTTTTACGAATTTTTTCTTTCTGTTCAATAGAGTTAAAAAACCACTACGGGCAACGCGTTTCAGCAGCCGAGAGGAAGTAATGGAAAAATCGCAGGAAGCACTGATGGACATACCGAAAACCGAATATAAAAAATGTTTCGAGGATTGAATCAAGCGCCGGCATAAGTGTGTTGCAGTTTATGTGGATTACTTTGAAGGGGACAATATATGTAGATTTAGATGAATAAACTTGTATTTTTAATTCTCTGAATAATTTCCGGGAACTTTTGGTACATGAGATTTTTAAACCTTCAGCGTCGCTTAATGAAAAGTTGTCTTTGAAAGTTTCTCTTAAACTGTTAGATGGGAACGCAATTTTTCAGATGTCATTAGTAACTGAGTATATGGATGACCAGAGGTTTCTGCAACCTATACGCCGTAACCAAAATATCAGAGGACGATCTCAGGGGATGCTAGAGGTTCTTGAAGCTTTTAACACATATGGAAAACGAGAACTGCGACATGTTATCCCAAAGACAATAAATACAATTCCCCAAAACCTAAAACGTCGTTAATTTCTTGTTTGCCATATCTGAAGCTGTATATTCCTCCAACCTGGAGGGCCAGTAATCAACTACGGCTATTTGAGCATTGTTTTTTTGCTTGAAACTCCTTCGGGTAGATATCGAAGAAAACTCCAACCGAGCTCCTAATATGTGGAAGTAGCTCAAATGAGTTCATTGGTAAATCTGCCTATGACGAAGCAGTTGAATCCATTTAGAACTACGTCTGCTAAAACGTTCGTATTGTGATTTGTTTCGATCATGCGTATGCGCTTAAATTCACCCAACTGTGGTAGGCCATGTCCGAGTGTTCAATTACAGCCAGACGCAACATATCCATAATGTTGCTGGTGGTTATTCTTAGCACTTACCGTTTTAACACGAAGCGGCTGATCTGCTTCAGAAAAATGTAAGAAAGCCGTGGCTGATGATTCAATCATACACCACTATTCCGATCACCGATACAACTACCATGATCCTTGTGCCTTTTGCTAGGCATCCCCGGTTCAAACCAAGAACTAGATTCCTTAACAGAATCCGATATCTCGCTTAAACCGCTTATGTAATGCCTCCATGTGGAGGGCTAACGTAAGCAGTAAAACCGCATAGTTTTCATTATGGGCAACAAGACTATTTCAAGTTTTCTTGACAGCGAAGGGAAGACCTGCATGGTTCTTCAGAGAAGAATCGTAAAAGGCCACTAACAAATACTGTCAATTATTTATTTTATTCGCAGTTCATCTTTTCTGCCAATATTTGGTATGTAAGCTATCTTACGCATTTGGTTTAGGTCCAATAGAATTTTGCAAAATATTTTGGTAAAACTGAGCCAGTAAAGGCTTCATCAATTCGCCAAGATTGTAGAAACCGCTAATCGAACTCGTATGCATTATTTCGTTGTTAGTGATATTGGGGCAAACATCTAAATGATGTTCTTCAGAAAGAATGGATGTCCTTGATGCTCCAAGAAAGCCAAATTGCATGAAATGGTAACGTTCGCTGGCACGTAGCCTCAGTTTATTTATTTATGGTATTTGTGTAATTGAACTGAAGTCGAATAATCAACTTCTGTATTAAAAACATCCCTTTAGCAATATTGAATTGCTTGCATTGATAAACATACGCATCCAGCATCTTAGGTCGATAACACTTTTATGTGAACCATAAAGGATTCCTCCTACTCGTAAGCTACATGATAAAGGGAACCTGGACCATTTACTCTAAAATACTCCGGAAAAAGCTCATGAATACTGGCAGAGGTGGCTTCCAAGTAATTGCTTCTATACGTTCCAAACGAAATCACAAACTAAGCTAAATTCGCTCCCCCATGTGCGTTTCATCATCATCATCATGAAATGCCACAAAGGGATGCTTCCTTATTTTCTACATAGACGTGCTGTGTGCATAACTCACTACGCTGAAGTTTTTCTTGTCCTCCTACAAAGCATTTTAGAATTGGTTCTGGTTCTGGTTTTGGCTCTGGAGGCATACTATCAAGCCATTGAAATAAAACTCCGCAGAATAACGACAGGGGAGTGGCGGAAAAATCTGCTAACAAAGCATCCCCTGGGAAAAGCAATTTAATGGCAATGAATGAATTTTTCACACAAAACCAAATGGTGTCTTCGAAAGAGGGTGGACATGTGGGGTTTCTTAGTTTCACCGCAACAAAAAGGATCTCCATCCCATCTCCATCGCCAACGGTAATGGGGTGCGCGTTTCAATTTCAAACATTTTTCTTGTTTGCCTACGTGCGTTTACAGTTCTATCGGTTTTCCATCATATTCCAGTAGTTCACTTCAGTTACTGGAATGACGCAAAGAAAAATCAATAGACACGGCAACGGGCAAAGACAGAGGTCAGACACGTCTACGAAATGGCTTTCCAATTGCCGCATGTAAAAGACAACAACATATAGTCGATGGGCGCTGTTGATGTATACCCCCTATGGTTGATGAATCCGAAAACCTTGGCACATACTCGTACACTCCAAAGAAGACGGACAAAACTGCAGACGGTCATATAGACAGACGGTGATGGGTGCAGTCTTAAAGCCTACGCTTATGCGTCCCATCAAGATGAGATGACATTTTTTACCACGGCGGCATCGGTGTCAGACTAGAGAGTGGTAAATAAATAATTTTAATGTAGTGTCACTCCAAGGGGGCAGTCGTATCTGTATGCTCTAAAAGCCAAACTAATTAACCAACGCGAATGGGTTGTTTAACCAGGGGAGTAATGATATGTGTTAGGGGTAATTAAAATGTGCAAAATCTAGTACTCGTACCACGTACAACACACCCTGTGGAAGGTAAGTGGTTGCGTTTTAGACCTGACATATCTAGAGTAGCTCTGGTGATGGTGGGAGGATATGCGGACTTTCATGTGAAGCTAGTGCTAAATGAGGATGAAGCAATCCTGTGAAACGTCTGTGTGTAAAAGTGATGATGTCTTTTTGTGGGGTTAGCTTTGCTTCTCCGTTGGAATGGCTTTTGACTGTATCTTTTGTCCAACATAAAGATGGAAGCTTTATGTTGTATTGAAACGTGTCATGAATTTCCCATCAGGCCGTGATGTTTGAAGATAATTTTTTTTTTTTTCTAAATTGGTCCTTTTCTCTCTATCCCCGCGCTAAAGAAAAGGTAATGGGATGGAAAATTAAAGATTAATCTTCAATGAAGTTGGGAAAAGAGTGACAGTTGGAGATTAAACTAAAAAAATGATTTTCTTGCGATGCTAGGTGCTTTTAAATGGATTCTTACTTGCACTGGCTAAATGTTGTAATGGTGAGATCATCTTCAGATGTAATCTCTGCGCAACAATCATCGTTATTTATGGATATCTTGCGTGGGCTGCAGTCGAGTTGTTTGTCTAATGGATTCCGATCCTGAGCCCGACGCTTCCTACTACACCCTATCCTAACTAGTTGGAAAAAAAATCCTTAAAGATGCAGGCTAGCAAGAGCTTTTGCTTCAGATACGTCAAGCGATGGATTTATTTGGACACCTGTGAGCTTAATTTAGCCACAGGATTTATTTTGTTAAGAAGAATCGCTGTCTAATAAATAGTCTGAGAGCACAATACTGTAGGGATTACCACTTATTCCCGAAAGGCATTTAGAGTTACTTCAAAACGTGCTCCTGATTCGCTGTCACAACAGTTATACTTGCTTATACTTATTTGTCTTATTTGAGTTTGACATTGAAGTCTTTGAGTAGAATTAGGACAGATTCGGAAGGCACTGTTCAGGAGGTCACACAACTCATACAACTTCTCGTTGATAGAGTCGTTATCCTCGTTGGTAAAGGTGTAAGCAATTCGGCACTCGCTTATCACCTTAACGACTCTGTATCCTAGCACTTGTACTGTTTGGTGATAATAGTAGTAAACTGACTTTGAATGGGATCAAGCGTGAAAAGAGACATCTTATCTTTCGCATTGCGGTGATATCTGCCTTGTATCGAAGAAGTATGAAGTATTCGTACGTTGTGGGACACAATTAACGTCCTGCGTCGTTGGTGTCCCTTTTTCAAATGGTTTTGTGTGTTCGTGACAGCAAAGTCTGTTTATTCGGTGTTGGTAATGCCTTTCTGAGTTGTGAACGTTACTGTTGGCTCATATACGGCTTCAGAGATATTCGCACAATTTTAAAGTTCATGAGGCTAAAGGAGAATAACAATCGCCTACAGAAATACTTAAAAATGAGAAAATTATCTAGTGAAACGGTACATGGCAGTGTATTGCCTAGCACCATAGTTTTATTAGCAAAAGTAACATGCATTCATGGGATATCCTTAGCATCAAAACAGGAACAAACTGTTGTATTGCGAATTCAACGAGAAGCAACTTGCTTACTTAACAGCTTCAACTAACAAGACTCTTCAGTTGGTTCGGTCTTAAGCTAACTGCCTCCAGTTGCACACTCCAAGTCGGTTGAGGTCTTCTTCTACTTGTGCACACCTTCTCTACATGTTTTTGAGTGGCAAAACCTACGAAGAAATCAAGCCCATTCTCGAAGGTGTTTATGAGACCCATTCACCTTCCGGTACAACCGTTAACCATTGATTCGCAGAGTTTCGCCATGGCCGCACATCTGTTTTTGATGAATCGCGCTTAGGTGACCCAAAAACGGTTACCACAGAGGAAACCGTGAACACAGTCCATGATCTTGTATTGGCATTCAACCGAGTGAAAATTTGTGAGTTTGCTGAGATAGCAAGCATCTCAACTGAATGCGTTAGCGTTGGGTGCCGCGTTTGCTCACTCCGGAGAACAATCGTAATCGTCAGATCATTTCAAAGACGTGCTTGGCTCTGTTTAATCGTCGTTTCGTGATCGTCGATGACACATGGATTCATTGGTAAACACCAGAGACCCAAGAACAATCGAAACAATGGGTTCTGCGAAGACCGTGCCTTTGGCCACCGTTTTTTGGGACGCGCGAGATATGATCCACGTTGACTATTTGGAGTAGGGAAAAAATATCACAGTTAAATACTACGTCGATTTATTGGGCCGATTTGAAGAAAAAACGACCACATTTGGCGGAGAAAAAATGTGCTCTTCTACCATGATAACCCACCGGCTCACACCTCCACAGTCGCACAGCCAAATCGGTCGAATAATGCTACAAATTGCTCCCCCATTTTCCGTATTTAGCAGATTTGGCTCTCTGCGATTTCTTTTTGTTTCCAAAGGTTAAAAGATCGCTAGTCGGAAAGTAGTACGGGTCGAGCGAAGTAGAAATCGCCGCCGCGGAGAAGGAGAAGAAGAAGAAAGGAATTATATTGAAAATTGTCAAAACCTAAACAAAGTTGCGTTTTCATTTCTAATCCTGGTATTCATCAATCAGCCTTCGTAGTTCATTGTTCAATCTTCTCCTCCAAAGTCCGTCACCGCAAACAGAATCGAGTACTTTTCGAAGAAATTTTCTTTTAAAACGAATGAGGATATCTTCATCCACTTTTGATAGAATCCATGCTTTGGCGCCATAAAGTATGATTGGGATGATCAAGGTCTTATGTGGAGTTTTCGGGACAGTGTCTTACCACTCAATTACCTTCTTAGCCCAAAGGAACAGCGATTGACAGGAATGATTATTCGTTTTATTTATGTTGAGGTATTGTTGTTGGCGTATGCTCTCCACAAAGTTTGCTGGTAAACCGTCAGATCCAGCTAATTTGTTGGATTTTAGCTTAGATATTTCTATCCTTATTTCGTTCCGGTCAGTTGGACGAAAGTTTTGGCTATCATCGTTTAAGTTAAATGGTCTATTCTTCATCGTCATATTCTCAGCACCGACTCTGACTCTACTAAAAGGATTCTTTCTTCATCTCTACAAGCTTTTGCAGGGGTTGTTGACAAAACTTTCGTATGTTATGCCTTCAGTGCAACTTCTCAATATCTTTCATCGCTCGCTTCTCGTGCTGTTTTTTTTTTTTTTTTTTGAGAAGCCGATATTCTTCGCGTTTCTTCAGCTCGTGATATTCACGAGCAGCTCTCGTCTATCTGCCAGCTTGTACGAGTTTTGCCAAAAAAAAGAGGATTGAATGTTTACTGGGTGCGAAGCGAAATACATCAGCAGAAGCATTTAGAAAACTGTAAAAGGGCATATTTTTCGAATCTATAAACAGACGAGCCGCCATTTGTTTCCATGCTTAGTTACTTATGTGGCGCTTCAGTGCAAGGTAGACTTGATCCTCAATCAATATGCCTCTTCTGGGCTTTTGTTTGCTCGATGCTACCGATTACGAACACCAAGTTCATGCAAGTCCACTTTCTATGATCAGATCTTCGCCTGCAGCGATTGCTCTCGGTGATAGGTTCGAACTGGTGTACATCGCCTCTACATATCCCAGTAATTTTTTTAAACTAAATCCATGTCGCCGTACAGTTCTAGGTGAAATCACCTCTTCCACTCTCCATCGGTACAGGTCAATCGAAGCATTTTTATCTTAAAACGGTCACGTACCTCGCCATCCGTTTTTGATAGAGTTCATTCCTCTGCGCATAGAGCGCTATTTTGGTTGCCTTCTGAACTTAAAACAACTGCGATGTGCAAGGTTTACTCTTCGAATAATCTGTAAGGAAGGGTCGTTTGTAGAGCCTATGTAGACAAAATTCTTGACCACCTCAGTGTTTTATTTATTTATTTTTTTTTATTCTGACATTTGTTCCCAGCCGTCGATGTCCTCTGTCATTTCTCGATGACAGCAGGTACTTCATTTCACTCTCGTTTACCGCCAGACCCATCGCCGTTTCTGCTTCAATACAAGCAAATACCTTAATGATCTTGTCATCCACATAAACAAGTACAATAGTTGTACAGCCTTTTGAAGGAATATTTCTCTGGTGTTAGCTTGTTGATTACTCGAGTACGATGTTGAAATCGCGTGAGATGTCTCCACGGATATCATGAAAAGCCGGGCAAGTTTAGCAGGATTTTTCCCAGTATTCGCCGCCATGTGATTCTAAAATCGACAAATATTCCTCATGATCTTCCGAAATTGAAAATCTGGTATATGGTGGACTTTACAGGACTCAAATCACATTTAAAAAGACCGGACAGTTGATGCACAACAGGCTGAATGAGCTTATAGGCACTGTTGAGATGGCTGATGCCTCTGTAGTTGCCGCAGACAAGTTGCTCTCCAATAGGTAAAGTAAATGTCAATGTCACATTGATCGGCCAAGATTCATTTATTTTCAGTACAGTTTGCCATTTCATCATGGAAAGATTGTCTCCACAGCAACGATTTCAAGTCGTTGAAATTGATTTCCAAAATCGAAGCTGTGTTCATAAAGCTTGTAGAGCATTCCGTGAATTTTACGGTAGACATCATCGGTCATCTTAATGTGCTATTTATCAAATTATTGAACAATGTCGCTCCCAATTCACACTGTTGGGTATTCCCACACCAACAAGAACGAGACCAGTGTGTTCGGAAGAAAATATCGCGTGTGGAAGCTAGTGTTGCCGAGGACCGAAATTTATCGATTCGTTGTCGTTTACAGCAAAATCTTGGTCTCACGGCTTATAAAATCCAATTGGTCCAGGAGCTAAAACTACGTGACCATTTATTGCTTTGGGTGAACAGAGTTTAAATCAAGTGTAAGTTGATCCTGTTTTTTTTTTCAGTGAAGAGATTTATTTAAATTTAATTTAAATTTAAACGGCCGCGTGAACTTTCTCAAGAAGTTCAGTCCTTATTTCTTCAAAAATAAGGCCGTGGCACAAGTTGCTGTCAAAAGACACCGGTACAACGCGAAGATAAACGAGTATTTGTTTCCAAAATTTCCGTGGCAACAATGTGGAAGAACTGTAGTTCCAACAATTGAAAGCACGATTTGACAATAGAGTCAATTCAAGAAATGGTCCCGTCAATCGGCCATCAAGATCGCTCGATTTGCTATTGGATTATTTTCTGTGGCTCTATTTTACTAGTTTATTAGGAGAAAGCAGCACCGACTGACTCTTTAGAGCAAAACATTGTTCTAGTAATACACGATATAGATCTCCAGTTTGTTGAAAATGTGGTCGAAAATTGGATCTCTAGAATGGGCTTTCTAGGAGGCAGTCGTGATAGACATGTGTCCGAAATATACAGAAAATTCTGAACCTCTTAAAAAAAAACCTGCCACAAAGTTATCTCCGACCGCCTTGACTAGCTCAGCAGATAGGCTGTTAGTGCCGGCAGCTTGTTAGACCCAACTTCGGATATGGCTGTTCTCATTTCACCGAGGAATCTTGATCGTCATCGCCGTTTAACAGTCTGCAGATGTTTTTCTTCCATATCCCAAGTTCTAACTGCAAAACTATTCCGTTCTTGTGCTCCTCGTGCTACTTTTTTTTTCCTTCTAAGAAGCTCGACTTTTCTACTTTGCTCGCCCGAACTATCATTTGCAGCCGTTATATACATATGTCTTCTATTTCTAGCGAGATGGCGCGATGACATTTGATTGCAAAAAGCTTTTATATGTTGAACATCCTCATTGTATTTCCATTTCGTTGCAGTTTCAGGGATATCTACATTCGCAACGAGTCAATGTTGGTCCGTCGGAACCAACCTTTGGTGCCTGGTTGTCCGAAGCGCTCGTTTACATGCTTGAAACTCATGACTTCTTGCCCTTGTCTGGCAAATGGACCGATGATAGTCTTTTTGGTAGTAATCACCTTAGTATAGGAGTTTGTTAGAGTTTTTCACCCTTTCTACAATCGCCTGATTCCATCACATTTTGAGAATAGCGGTTAGTACTTCCTTTTAGCAACTTAGGACCTACGCGAGTAGTTTGGCTAGAGGTGATCTATTAAGGAACCTAACATTCCACATGCAGTATCGAAAAGTATTTGCCTTTTCCGCGTAGCAAGATTTATTAGTATTGTTCGCTTTCAAGGCTTCAGGTTGTCTCGTTACCATTTTCTTTTTTTGTGAAACCTGAATCATCTTAACCATAAGAGGTTATTTGAGCCGCCAATGACCTAATTTTTCCGCCATCATCTTTACTTAAGATAACTTGTCATCTGGTACTAACGTTTCTCTTGAACCTGAGCTTTGGGTATGTCAAAGTAGCCCTGAAAGAGAATCATCAGGTCAAGAGACGGGATACAGGCAACACGGTTGATGTCATTTGATTTTAGTCCTGTATCTTACCTTGAGTCCTGACTCGCGTTTGCAATTGTGAGTTGTATATGTATAGAAGGTGTCGTCCCGGTATGAAGTGAGCGTTTTTTTTTTTTTTTTTTTTTTTTTTTTTGTGAAAATGAAACACAAATTTTTAATGGGAAAGTAAAAAATATTTTATTCAAAGTATTGGCCATTGCTAGCTACATATTGGGTATATATTTTGGCAATTTGTGGATCCCATCCCAAAAGAACTGCGCTGGCTTGGCAGCCAAGAATGAATCAAGCCAATTTTTGATATTCTGCTCTGATGTGAACCGTATTTCAGTGAGGGCGTTCTGCATCGACCGCAACAAATGGTAGTCAGAAGGGGCAAGGTCTGGGCTATAAGGCGGGTGGGGTAAGACTTCCCATCCGCTGTTTTCCAAAAAGTTCTTAACCAGAATAGCAACGTGGGGCCGAGCGTTGTCATGATGGAAAATTATTGCCTCGTGTCTGGTCGCATATTCCGGGCGTTTTTCGGCTACTGCTCTCTTCAAACGGATTAATTGTGTTCGGTAGACTTGTCCATTGATGATTTCACCCGGTTTTAGCAACTCAAGCTGCTGTGTGCTGTGCTCAAGCACACCCATTTGATTCCACCAAATACAGAGCATTACTTTCATGCCCTGGATATTCGGCTTTGCCGTTGATTTGGCCGGTTGGCCGGGTTTCACATATGACTTTTTGCGCTTGGGGTTGTCGTAATGGATCCATTTTTGATCACCAGTAACAATCCGATGCAAAAATGACTTCCTTTTGTGGTGTTCCAGCAGCATTTCGGACATGCAAAACCACCTTTCGACGTCTCTCGGCTTGAGTTCATGTGGAACAGAATTTCCTTGCTTTTGAATATATCCAGCTGCTTTTAAACGTTTTGAAATGGCTGCTTGAGTGACACCCAAAGATTCTGCGAGCTTTTCTTGTTTTTGGCATAAATTTTCATAGAGTAATGCTTCCAGTTCTTCATCTTCAAACTTTTTTGGCTGCCCAGAACGTTCATCGTCTTCCAGTCCAAAATCATCACTTTTAAATCGTGCAAACCACTTTTGGCACGTTCGCTCAGCTAGCGCATGTTCACCATAAACTTCCGCCAAAATACGATGACTTTCGGCAGCAGTTTTCTTCATATTAAAGTGATGAAGAACTCCCCGCAAAAACAATTTTCCAGGCACAAAGTTCGACATATTTGAGTGAAAAAAAATTTTTGTTTTTTACGCTTCAAATGGATGACATATACTGAAATGACGTACAATGACAGTAGCTTTACAACGCATGCTCCAATGAAATAATAACAATTGAATAATACAAGTTACGCCATCTCTTAGCAAACCGAGCTATAGACCAAATAATTTTCCCATCTTTCAGGCAATTTATGGATTCCACGGCAATAAAACTGTTCGTCTTTTGAAGCAAACCAAAAAGTCATCCAATTTTCGACTTCCTCGTAGAATTCGAAGTGCTGCTCAGCTAATGCGTGTCCCATCGATGAAAACAAATGATAGTCGGAAGGAGCCAAGTCTGGTGAATACGGCGGGTGAGATAGCAGTTCCCAGCAAAGTGCTTTGGTTGTATCCTGAACCAGTGTTGATTTGTGTGCAGGTGTATTGTACCTTGCGGTGTCTTCTGGCTCATTCTGGTTGTTTTTCGATCAATGCATGCTTCGAATTGATCATTTGTTGTCGGTAGTGATTTGTATTAACGGTTTCATCAGGTTTTAGGAGCTCGTGGTACACCAGACCTTTTTGGTCCCACCGGACACAGCATTGTCTTCTTGTCGAATCGATCTGGTTTTGCAGTCGAAGTTGATGGTTGTCCCGGATTAACCCATGATTTTTTCCGTTTAGGATTCTGATTTTTTATTCTGTCTTTGAAGCAAAATTTCACAAGCAGTTTTTCGATTTTCCGTCTGCCATTTGTTCCTGGCTCAAAGTGTCATCTTCATCCATTTGGTTCGATGACCTTCTGCCATCTCTCGGAAAACTTCATAATACCGTGTTCATAAAACTTCTTTTCATTCTCTGCAAGAAAAGTGTCTTGTCAAGGTGCTGTTTGATGAGATCTACAGAAGCAAACGTTCTAGCATTCAAGGAGTTTTGAAAGGAGCGAAATCGGTGGTAGTTTAATGGCGCAAGATCTTGGCTGTATGGTAATTATGGCAACACATTCGAAACAAGCTGCAACAATTTTTTGCCGAGTGCTTAGTCACTGTGTGTCTCGCATTGTCGTGCTTAAACACCACACCCTTACTATTGATAAGCTCGGGACATTTCTGTGCAATGGCATCACTTAATTTCTGTAGCTGCTCACAGCAGACATCGAAATCAATAGTTTTCCTTTGATGGATGTCCGTTTTTGCTTGCTTTTTCGATGTTGCATCTCGCCTTCTACGCCTTTTTTTCAGCTGACATTGTTGTATAGTAGATGATCCATTTTTCGTAGTCCTGATGAATCGTTAGATGATGTTCCCTCAACTCATGCGATACCCAAATATCGAGCTTCTTTACGAAGCCAAGTGATTTCAAATGGCTAAGAATGTTTCCAATTGGCAGAACTATTTAATGCTTAGTTACTTGCACTAATTTTTGATTTCGTCGTCGGAAATCTTCAATTAAAAAGGCGTTTTTCCATGACATTTCTGCAGTAAACTTTACGCAAGTTTTTCCCTTGCCGCAGTTGCTTGCATTTATTTTTTTTTAGTTTTTTTAGGTTAAATGTCAACAACAAAACACGCTCAAGCTTTTGACATGTACATATGTCACGCTCATAAACATATACAAGGGCGGGCCCAGAGGTTCCATGCCTGACTAAGACATGGCGGTAGTTGTTTGAAAATATATGGAAAGTACGCAGTCTATTAAGCATATGTTTGAAAGCGCCACGTTGCTTATTATTTGTATGGCAGCCTTCAATAGTGAACGTTGTCAGTGAATTTGTAAAAATGGAGAAAATTGGTCATTGTTATGTGATACAATACTTTTATTTGAAAGGCCTCAGCCCAACCAATATAAAAGCTGAACTGGATTTTGCTCTTCGTGAGTCTGCTCCTTCGTTTACAACAGTAAAATTTTGGGTTGCTGAGTTTAAACGAGGCCGTACGAGCTACCAAGACGAGCATCGCAGTAGTCGACCAAATGAGGTGACTTCTCCAGAAATGGTGACGAAAATCCACAAAGCGGTACTGGATGATCGTCGATTGAATGTGCGCGAGCTAGCAGACATTGTAGGCATTTCAAAAAGTTTGGTACATCGCATATTATTTGAAAATTTGGACATGAGAAAGCTGTATGCAAGATGGGTCCCGCGTTTGCTCACACTCGAGCAAAAACAGTGTCGTGAAGATGTTTCATTCATTAATGAATTTAAGTTTGAATTGCTACCTAATGCACCCTATTCGCTAGATTTAGCCCCCTCGGATTATTTTCTGTTCCCAAACTTGAAAAAATGGCTCAGTGGTCAAAGATTTTCCAACGATGAAGAAGTGATGTCGTCAGTTAATGGCTATTTTGTGAAGCAAGCCAAGGGTATCGAACTTTTTGAACATCGCTGGGAAAATAATTTTTTTTTTTTCTTCAAAATATTTGTGTTTTCTTTGTTGGGTCGGGCACTTCTGGAACCGTCCTCGTAAACCCGCGCAAAGCCATACATACAAAGAGGTAAAACTCCGTACCAAGAGAAGAATATCAAATCGTTGCCTAGGTCCTTTGTTAACAACCTACGTTGCATTTGCCATAACAACACAGCATAAGTTGCTCTGCAGTTCAAGAGAATGCAACCATGCTGGGACTGTAAGCGGACAATGACAAAAATTGATTTTAGTTCAGCGAGAAATGCCACATGCTGCTCAGAATAGATAGTCTTCCTTTCCCCTTGTGTCTGACCAACTACTCAGTGGTGTGATACTTTGATGTACAATATTTACCGCATCATTAAATATGTCCAAAATATTTTCGCCATCTAATGAGTCACATAATTTGATTAAAACATGCGACTGCTTCCACTTCAATCAAACACGCATCTAGCTTCACAATTCAATTGCTCTCTAACCATCTCCTCCTGCTCGGACCGACCTACCCCGTTCCACTTTAAAATTCGTTTACGATTAATTAAAAATTTAAATATTCAGAGAGTACTCGTAGTACGTTGTGAAAGATTTACGATAATGCATTTGGTCCGAGTAAATACGGGGTAACCATACCTCCCTCTACTTCTGTGACAATCTGTGACACCCCCAATGGGCATTGATCGGTTAGTGTCATCCATGAGCAATCAACCCCCTTCGGATACGCTCAACTTGACTCGATTTGCGTATCTTTTGGTTTTCTTGGGGGTAGATTCGTATACAATCTGACATACCATTAACCAGAGGAACTCACCATAGTATACCGACTCTCGGTCAGCCATTACCAGGGAAATTGATTTGTGAGTCTCATTAACAGATACTCGGCCGTCTGTTGCTGTCAGTTTTCGTTCGCTTGTAAATGCAATCAAACGATTAATGTGCACTTTACGCGAATAAATGTGAGGCACACCTTGGGACACCCGGCTGTTTTAGTGGCCCCAGTGCTTCTGATGACACATTGACACATCCACGAAAGAGAAAACCAGAAAAGTATCTATCGTTGGAATGTGTCTATTTTTAAAGATTTTGATAAATTCATTTCGATCAGCGTTTAATTTTAGTGGTCGCCTGCATCTTGAAATGATGTTTGGTGGGTAATGTGGGTGGGTAATTAAAATGCGATTAGCCAGACTCGGTTTGGATGAAAAGAATCTACTATACCCGTATGCTTTTTTATATTTAAAATTACATTCCGACCTTTTTTCTGTTTCTGTTTTTTTAGAAAACAACTTTTCCGGCTTCTGTTGGGATAGAGAAATATGGAAAATATGGTAACTGAATGACTAAGTGACTTTATTTAACCTTGTTGCGGAATTTTATCGGCTGCCGCAAATTAGTTATTGTTAAGCTGCTTGTGTGGAACTTTTTCACTTGGGTACACGTGACAATTTTACTGAATGATAGTTTTGTCATTTTATTAAACGTGATCACTTATATTTACAAGTTTAGACCAATTGGGAGGACAACATTGCTCTACAACATCTATTCCTAGGTACACTCAAGTACTGCTGTTCGAGTGAATAGAATAGAAAACTTTGATGGTTATAGTTTCGTTATTTTGGTAGGAAACGATAACGTTGTTCTGTCTGTAAGATCGTGCCTATCTAGTGTATTGACTTAGTGCCAGCAACCTTAGACGTGGTCGACTTTTAGCTAACCCTCTCAAAACAGAGTTTGTTCTCTTCGCGAGAAAGATTAACCTGACTACTTATCTAGTTATGATAAGACCGATTGCTGCAAAGTGGAATATTACTACGCCACAGTTTCCGCAAGATTCAGAAAGGAACATGACGTAAACAGTTAAAATTGTCTGAACATACTAACTAGCCAGATCTACACCTATGTACGTAGTTGAAGTCAAGGTACGTCTATGGGAATTGCAACAAACCACCAGAAAATTGTTCAAATAGGCTATTCCTTAACCCGCGGTCTCTACGCGCCGATTCCTCCGATAAATCTGATCTAACTTCCAATTACTTCCCGCTTTAAACTCGCCTTCTTCCTCGGTTTCACGGCCCTCTGCCCCTTCTTTCGACACCAAACGTTAAATTGACCCAAGATAATATAGATACCACGGAATGCCGTTATGCGCTCTCTAGGCTAAGGGATAAAAAGATAAATGAAAATATACGTCTCTTTCTCGCATAGATTCACGATAAATCCGACTCTGTTTGCTTTAAAGGAAAAACTAAAACAAATGTTGTGGTCTCCATCCAACAGGAAGGCCTTCCTACTGATATAACTAGTCTCAGCAATCTTTACAACAGTTACCACGACATTTCCAAGACGCCTTCCCAAAAAGTTGCGGATGACCTCGCTGTTCTTTATCTAATGAGCTTGACTTTGTTCAATTAGCACATTTATCGTAGGCTTTGTGTTGAGCAGTACGTTGAAATATTTATTATAGTCGACCGCTTACAACAAATCCGCAGTCATCGCAGTATATGAATGTCACATTTTTATCCTCCTGTTTTCCGGTCTACCATCCGCTAGTTGTGTATTGTCTACATACCCGAAGGTCATTGCCTTTATTCGAGGCTCTAGTTGTGGAGTCTACCTCGGCCACTAACTTAATTTGAAGGCTCGTGTTTTCTGTATTCCGTCGGAACAGAACACTCTGACAAAAGACTAGTTCATTGTACTCTTTGTATGTTGTTTTCACCGAAATTTCTCAGTTCTTCGAAGAAAGATGAGAAAGCGCTTCGGTGATAAAGCGCAAGGTACCTGGAGCCTGGTGCGAGCGTATGCCGAACAATCAGAGGTAGTGCTCCGCGGTGTCGTTATCACCTTCACAACAAGTGCTCTGTCATGTCCCAATAAACATCCTGTAGTCTTTTGTACTGAGGGACAGCAGGAAAGCCACCGTTTGGTTTGTCGGCAAGATGGAGAGCCATGTCATCTGTAGTTATGCTTATATGAAACACAACTGTCAATTAAGGCCCTAAGCGAGGACGCAGCCAGACCTATTGCAGGTTTGGGTGCTTAAAAACCCTATTCTGGGCCTTGTCTTGGTACGTTCTTCGGTGATTTAATTCGCAGTGATCCCATTGTGACGTAGGATCCAAACAAGACTTGCAATGAACAATGAACTCGAAACACAGCTTTTCTGCCGCTACAGGTGCTTCACCCACTCAACCGATGTTAAAAATCCGGTTTTTCTGTTTTCTTTTTTTATAATTAGCGCGCACTCAGGGGTTGTTATTAATGCTCTTAAAATGTTTTCACAGCACACAAGAACTTAATGATGAAGAGAAGAGAGGTACCGATGTACATTGGTCTTAAATGTTTGCAAGCTACAATGACCAGGAAATAAAGAGCTCGGCAGGGCATTCCATAAGAGAATTGTGCAGCTGAGGAAAGGATTACGATATTTTAGAGTACGTCCGAAAGTGGGCTTGAAGGCATACTTAAGAGCATTCACAGCGAAACGGGTGTTGTAGTTATAATTTTGAAGGGACAGAATGCTACTGGCAATTTCGGTGGAGCACTGGTAGTGAAAAAAACGATACAATAAGGCGAGACAAGACGGTTTTTAAGGGCGTCAATACAATACAGTACTGGTGTCACCCATGAGTTTTATCGCACGGTTTCGAATCTTATCTAGCAAGTGCTAAGAAGTCTATGTGACACCTGACCAGATATGGGCAATGTACTCCAATTTTGGGCGAATAAACGCCTTACCATACATGATGAGGCCAGATCAAACGGTGGCACGTATATTCTGACATCGCGTCAGAAAACTTAGACTTTCCGCAGCATTTTTGACGACATCGAATTGTCATAAATTGACATGAATTCTCATTCATGGATAATGGTTGGGTATTCACATTTTACTTTAACAGCAGACAGCGTTGTATTTTAGAAGCATTAAATTCTATTCTCCTTAACAGTTCCCTAATTGGCTATGCTGTTAATATCGGAATTTAATCAGCTTAACATACGTTGCAGTGAGTGAGGGTAACTATTGTATCTTGCTTTCGCCAGGTTGATGTACGCATTGGTTCCACTTTTCGGTGAGACATGTCATCAAATCACCAGTGAAACTGCTGCTACGAAACCCGTACTGCTGGTCATTAAGAAGTATTCGCGTTTCAAGATATTTCATAAGTTGAGGGTTTATCAGCATTTCCAGGATATTGGAAAGAAGGAACGTAAGTGCAATGGGTCTGCAGGAGGAGAGAAAAGTAGATTCGCCTTTTAGGAACGGGTAGGACAAATGATGTCTTCCATCTGCTCGGAAATAGTCCTATAGAGCAGGATTTCTGAAAAACTTTCGCAGTGATTTTGCTAGCGTGTAAGAACATCTCTTCAAAAGAAAGGGGGATATAGTTTACTATCTGGACCAGCTGATTTGCAAATAATAAGATCTTCAAGTACTTTTTCTACTACTTGAGTGTGAAAGTAGATTCTTCCCTTTGAAGATTCTACGCACTGAAATGAATGCGGAGACAAAACACAATCTGTCAGTGATCAGCGGCATTCACGTCGTTATCGAGGTAACATAACGACCAGTTAAAAGGCTCCAATTGCCTTTCTCTTGTTGCCACAAAGTCCCTTAAGAATAATTTCGTTAACGAGTGCGAGAAATTAGCTGATATGATAGAGTGGTCCGACGAGTCTAGAGAAGAAATCACATCGACCTTATACTTATGTATCAGTGTGAGAATTTAAAAACAAGTCCACGGTGTTGGCGGTATGACTATCAACGTCTGGTATTCGCGTGGACTTATTTACAAGCAGGGTCAAATTATTTTTCACAGCTAAGATGTCAACAATCTGTCCTTCAGACTGTTTGTCGCCCGTAACACCTATTTCAGTATGGAGATACAGATATCAGACAGCGCATCATCAGTTTGGGGCTTGTGTATATAAAGCAATAGTGAATAATTTGCTTACGAAGATGGAATTGAATTCAGGATTAGAACCGGGATTTTCATTGTAGTGGAGTTTGGTAAGCTGTAGATGTAATCTACTTCTGGGGTCTTAGTTCGATTCTCAGACTGTATACCGAGAAACAAGAATAGTGAAAATCTGACACCTCAATTATGCTTCCCACAGGTAATTGAACCTTAACATAGTCAATCCTACTTGAAAAAGGGAAATGTAAACAAGCGTAGGAACAAGCGCAGCAAATAGAGGCATATGAGGATTCCAAATGTTGACGTATCCCCCAGCATACGTAGTTGGTTTCAGTAATATTAGAAAAATAGCTCAAACAGCAGAAGACAAGCTCAACATATACTTTTAAGAGCTTGGCCAAAACATTGCAATTTGCAATCGCATCGCTTTAAATGCGCATCCGATCCAAGCAACACCATCAAAAATCTAGCAAGAAACAAGACCTTATCTCAAACAACGTATACAGTCGTCTATTATAGAATCTTTCTGGTGCCGATGCCGCTCTATATAAGATAAAAAGAACATCAGTAGGTGTTCCGACTATACGACGAACCTTATGCAGGCAAGTAATAATCAGTTGTTCAAGAAGCGAATGACCCAGTAATGTATGAGCGATAGTTTAACATATATTGAGTGATTCTTGCAGATACTATCGAAAGTCCAAACAAACTTAATTGTGTAACACATATTTGAAGGAATTGAGTGTGTGTATCGAAGGATACTTAAGAAGTTTCATAAATTGTCATTGCTATCACCCACCATCCCATCAAGGCAGATCACAACGAGAATAATGTATGTCAAGGTCGACAAAAAAAAAAAAAACTTCTCTAATCAAACTGCATCATCAGCAACATCTCTGTCTGTCGTCGTCTTACAAATCAATGTAGCTTAAGTACAAGTAATGCTTTCCCACGATCTCAGACCCGCAGAGCAGTTTCGTGTCAAATTTCCGCATTTCTAATTGAATTATTCAGTTTCAAAATCTCACAAATACTCGCACGTGTAGTTCCACTCGTAGTCGCACTCATAACTCTAAGGACACTCCCTCATGCATACTTCATCAACTTGAACTTTTTTTCCTTTTCCATATTTTACCATACACTTCCGTAGAAATAGAAATATATCACTTGCTCCTGTATGTTATGGTGATGGCGATAGTTTTGGTGCTTGAGCAATTAAAAACAAAAAAAAATCAAACAAAAAACAAGAAAGAAAGTTCGACACCGAGTAGATGAATATTTATAAGGACATTCCCGGAGCAAGAGGGGTTCTTACGCTTCTCTGGAGCATACTGTTCTCATGCAAGTTTTTTCCATAAAAATTTGCATACAAAATCTAAAAATAAAAACACACACGGACAAAGCTACGTATAATACAAACTCTTGTTTGTATTAACCTCTTAGGTTCAAAGACTATACTTGTCTAATATGCATAACTTGGGGTGCCCTGGTTCTCATATTAACCTCCACTCTATTCGTCCTAAATCCTACAACGTTAAAAAGGTATGACATCCATTTCGAACAGAAAAAAACAAAAACGTCGACCCTATTCCCCATAAAATGTAGCTCACAACTTCCTATTATTCGTTACTCGTCACTCGTAACTCTTACTCGTTATTGTTTTTTTCTTCAGCTTTTTCCCACTCATTTTGATCCTTTCCACACATTGTGCTAAGTGAGTTTGTCGTTTCTATGATAGGAATTTCACAACCCCTTCACTACCCAGCCCCGTCAAGCAGAAGAAAGAAGAGCCTTCCATTTTCCATTCCATTTTGTTGTAAGGATATGCCGCGCAACCCTGATACATATCCGCCAACAACTATAATATCGAGCGACCACATTTCGAGTCGAGAAACTTTTAAATTTCACTTTAGCTAAGCAGTCGTCGAAACTGTGTACTCGTATATACTCATGAAATGAGGACACTTTAGGGGAGTGAGATAAATGAAGATACGGATACCGATAATACCTAAAGTTTGGCCTTCGTTCTTAATTCTAATGCAGGGAGAATTTAAAGTATTCTTCTACAATCGGTGGTGGCCCAAAGCGGGGGCACGACTCAAAGTCGTGCTTTTAAAATTTCATTTTGATGTTTCTATTTTGTTTTATTGCCCGACATTAGTTTTTCATTGCTTGGTTGTTTTTATTACACGATTTCCTTCGTACTCCTCTTCGTATTGGGGTTTAGGGGTTTTTACAGACCTAACTCGCATTCGTAATGGCTGAAGAGTGTGCTTTTGTGGCTGTAGCACCAACGACGGCATGTGGGACCTACATAGTTTAAGGACTCTAAATAATTTTTTTTTCCTTTTTTGATTTATAGAAGACAGGATGGGACACTATGTAAGACAAGACGACATGAGGGTGAGGAAACAAATTCTAACTTAAATCGGGTTTTTGAGAAAATTGATGGCTTTGCGCCGTTTGTAGTTTTGCAGTAACTCACACGGGTTTTTGCTAGAAATGCAGCCTACTGCCATTTATCATTGCCACCATACACTTCTCTCATTTATAGGAACTGGACTGCAGAACCAAACTCGACAAGGGGCGAATAATGAGGTAATGGTAAAACGAAACTACAAAATCCGATACAGTTTGTACAATGTCTTAAATTGTCGAAGCAAGGGGCTAAAGAAAACTATTCTACATAGATGGAACCCTTATCGCCGCATACATAAATTGTAAGAAAGTAACAAAGTAAGTAGCATCCTTAAAGCTGACCTTTGGATGATATTGCCGTCTTGCTTTGCATGAGGTTGAGATTATACTACAGAAGCGAGAAGACATACATTACAGAGTCTTTGTATGGGCTCAAATTATCGAATTTCTTAGAACCAGTAAGGATGAAGAAATATAAATGGTGACGGACGAATCCGATAAGGGTAAATTGCACCTTTCATATTTACGAAGAGGGTTACACTAACTCCAAAATATCGGACATCTTTCGCCCAAGGTGTCATACAAAGGGCATGGTAGAATCAGCAAGGCTGGCATCGCTCAGAAAAGATGATGGCACCCACACTGAGTCGAAAGCAGAGCCTCATCCTGAAGACTCATTTCCCAGGTAACCTAATAACAACTAACAATCAGCTCATATTAACGAAGTGTAAGTGAGCTGAATGAAGTTATCAAACATGCTGCTAACTTTAAAGATAATTTTCGATGCTAGTCTGGCACTGGCATACATCACACTCGCGAAGACCTTCAGATCTATTAGTCTGATTTCTTTCATGATGAAGAGCATAGAGGGAATGATCTAGCTCCATGTGCGTATACAACATACCTACCATACGGAAGATCCTGGAAGAGTGCGAATCAAAATCCGGTGTGCAGAATTGAAGGTGTACAGGATTGACTGATAGTCACACATATGACTGATCTGAGTCATTTAGTTTACAGGGATCTTCATCCAGTTCTCCAAAGAAACTTAGTTTTTCGGTGTCATCCTGGATAACAAACTTTTTTGAACTAAACATGTTTCAACAGTGTACATGAGCTTTCATTCAGACATTCTCACCGAGGAGATCACTTTTGGATCTACACGCCTATTATAAGCTCAATTATATCCTATACGCTGGTTTTCTGATAGAACAAATCTCACGAAAAGATGTCACTGCTGTCGCAGAATGGTCTAACATGCATGGCTCTGCTCTAGATGCATTGATGAATCTCCCTTCCCTTGATACTTATACTGTGGCGGCATTCTCAAAGCCTGCGAACTTGTGCGACTTTGGTCATGTGAATAAATGCCATCTGATGCAAGAACACCAGAACTCCTGTTGTGGACTCCTGCAATAGACTTTCTCTTAGCCGAGGAATGTATTCGGCCCAAAACTCTAAGCCAGAAAAGGAATGTATTCGCGTCGCTCGTGTCTTCCTGGAGTACAAAAACGTTAGATCTCACTCCTCGTTTGGAAAATTCGCGTCTGTCTTTGAAGTTGGTCGTTATGTTTTCTCGACAACCACGTGGATGACGCTGCTGATATGATCACATACACTATTCTCTTTGGAATGAGGTCATTTTCTCTCATCGGATTAGAGGCATCAGATCAAAAGAAAAGGCATGGTACGACTCGAGCTAAAAATATGCTGCTAGGGTTAGAGAAATAATTTTTCGTCCCTTCAAGACCAACCTAACAGAGGAAAACCGAAAAAAGTTCATACAAGCCAAGAACGATGGCAACGTCTTTCTTAAGAGTGTGAAGTTTCAATAAGACCAAAAACTGAGGCAAAAAGTGCTACATTGTCCCAAAGGTAGTAAACATTTTTGATCATTCCTCAAAAACATTCCAGCTGTTAGCTCTTTGGACAAGATCAATCTGCTAGCTGCACACTTTGTGGTCAGCTCAACACTCCCAGATTGTACTTTGTCGTCGCCTACACTTGAGTGCGTCGAATCTTAAATGGGACGATACCTCTTTCACACTCGTGTAGTAGCAAGAGTACTTAAAGTTTTCAATACACACAAATCCGCTGGTGCAGATGGTATATATTCCCTTCTTCTGAAGAGGTGTTCTTCCTTTCTGGCAAAACCATTGGGTAAGCTTCATCAATCTAAATGGTAAGATGGAAAACAGCATTTGTCCAGTCTCTCCCTAAGAAAGACCAACTTCTTCTCTCTCCTCCTACAGTCCCATTGCACTTACATCCCTTGTTTCCTAGATTAGGAAACCCTGATCAACCGTCAACTCATGAAATATCTCGAAACGCGAAAACTTCTCAATGACCAGCAGTATGTTCTCGTACCAACAGGTCCAATGGTGATTTGATGACATGTATGACCGAAAAGTGGAACCAAAACTTACGTCAATGGATGGATGGTTTCAAATCTAATATTCACAAAATAAATGCTGGTGTGTCCCACGGCTCAATTTTATCTCTCATTAATTTGCATAAATGATCCCTTGTCTGCTACCAATGTATTCCTGACGACAGTACTCTCTGCTTTTCATATTCGTTCCCGGAATCACGTCCCTGCTCTTCAGGTGTAGAATGGGAACGGCAGTGTATGGTAAGACCAACAAGTTCTGATATAACTAAATCGAGAACCACAAACAAATTGAAATGAAATGCGTCAAAAATAACGCCGTCTGCTGTTGTTAGAGCGAAATCTAAGTACCCAAACATTATCCATGAGTGGCACATCCCGTTCTCGATATGTGTGTCAAAGACAACTAACGTTGGAATGACCACTTATTCGATGTCGTCAAAAATGCTGCGAAATGTCTAGGTTTTCTCAAGCGATGTAAGAAATACTTCATCCCCTCTGATCTGGACCCAATATATAAGAAGTTTATCCGCCCAAAATTAGGGTACAATGCCCACGTCTGGTCAAGTGCCCCTAAGACCTCTTGGCACTTGGTAGATAAGTTTGAAAACCGTGGGACTAAAGTCATACCTGACGCCAATATCGCGCAGTCGTAACTTCTCTCGCCTCACCTTGTTGTATCGCTATTTTCATCTCCATTGCCCCACCGATTTTACCATTAGTATTCCGCGTCTTTAAACTTCTAACCGTAACTTCTAAATGCTCATCACCTACTTTCGAACGTATTGTGAAATATCGTGATGCTTTCCTAAGCCGTACATTTCGCTTATGGAATGCCCAGCCGAGCTCTCTATTTCCTTAGTCATTGTAACTTACAAACATTTAAGACCAATGTACCTCCGTACTTCTCTTTTCTTCCTCCTTAAGTTTCTTTCGTTCGCGTGTTGTCTAAACATTTTAAAAGTACTAATAACCCCTTGATCTCGCGCTAATTATAAATAAAAAAACGTGTCTTTGTTATATGAGTCAATGATTTCTAACCCTTTTGACCAGGTCATATGGTTCATTGTTGTATCTTTTAGTCCAAACTCCGTTTATGCAGACAGGATCGAAAATCGCTTGAAAAACCTATCCCTGCAAGTAATCACTGTCATTGTCGTCCGCTTTACATAATGTCCAGGTTTCCAGCGTATACTGTAGGCCTGAGACGATAAGTGTCTTATACAGTGATTTCTTCGTTGTTCGTGCAAGGAACTAATTGCTCAGTTGTCTTGTTAGAGCGACAATTGGCATGAGTGGCTCTTCACTGGATCTCTACAATGGTGCCATTGTTGGAGTTTATATTAGGTAGACACAGCCTTTTACCACCTCAAAGTTATTACGTGCTGTCCGTTGGTGTTAGGTGTTGTCGACAGCATATATTTTATCTAACCCTCATTTACCACTTCTCCTCCTGTGTACGAAATCTTTTTTTCTGCAAAAGCAGCTTGCCATGGCCACGATCAATCGATTTGGCTTTTTTTTTTTTGTTGGCTCATGGAGTTTGTAATCAGATCGTTTCCTTTCAGCGCCATCTTGTATGCTTTTTGTTGGGCGCTTGTCGATAATTTTCGTTAAACCAGGGATGTCATTGTGTTTTGGTGAAGTCTTTCACATTAGATGTGGCTTGTTGACAATGTCTTACTGGTTTTCCTAAAAGCTTTTGGAAGGCTCGATCAGAAAAGGTTCTGGCAGCTCTTTGCGATTGCTGCCATCATAGTTTAAATTTGTTTATTTCTTCATTGTTCTGTCATACGAGATACTCGTATTCACACCTTGTTCACAGCAACGACGTTCAGTATCCTGAGTACTAGGGTTGTTTTTTGCCTCAATCGCAATATGATCAATTTGGTTGAGTGGTATGTAATACGATGACCGATGTGTATTCTAGTTCGCAACAAGAGCACTAAGCCTTAACACGCTTAAAAACACCTAATGTCATACTTAGGACTCTTAAGCTTTATTCAGGAGTTCGTTAAAACGATATTTTTTCTTTAAGGAGACTATGCTGTTCATGCGTTCAAGGTGACCTGTTGAAATCTCTTTTCCACCCTCTGCGGATGCAAATAGGACCGAAAATTAACCGAATAATTGTTCTCTCGATTCGTTTGAGAGTATTTTTATCCGCTTTCATCAGTGTCCAAACTTTTGCGCCGTAATGCAGGGATGGGATAGTCAGTTCCATGTATAATGTCTTTTTGTTTGCTCAAGAGTCTTATTAATTTCGTTCTAAGCCCAAAGAAGCAGCAATTAACAAGATGATTTTCTGAGTAAATAAAGTCCCTTACTACCGAAAAGTTGCAGCTGTTTATCGTAACGTTTTGCTCTAATCGTTAATGTTGTGTGTCCGTTTTTGTTGACCGAATATGCTTTGATTTATGTACGTTTAACGCTAAATACAGCTTAGCTGCAAAATGGTGCCTTTGAAGTTGACTTCTGAGTTTTGCACAATTCTTCCAAGAACGCCGTTGAACAAAGCACATGATAGCACATCGCCTTGTTAAAGTCCATTCCTGACATCGGTATAATGCCATTCCGATCTTGACAGTGTGCATTCTCTATCGTCTTCCTGTATAGTCGAATGGGCTTTGTAGTGATACCGAAACCAGTTTCTATTTCGTTTCTATAGGCTTTCGTGTGCGGCTTTGAAATCGATTTGGAACTCAGGTTGTTGATTTGATTTACGGTAGACTTGGACTTGGCCTAAAACCACACTGATAGGGGCCGGTCATACTGTTTACGAAGAGTAATGTTGAGGTTCCATTCTATAGGTACATACAAAGCTATGCTATCGTCGGCCCAGATTCTAGAGATGAGTTGATGTATGGTCCGTATCTATCACCGTTTAACATTTTGCACAAATAATCTAATCCTACTATAAGGTTTCCTTCCCCATCCTTGCAGATTTCTGTTCGAGCTGTGAAGCTTCGGCATGCTCTTTTTTCTTCTGAGAAGCCCATATTTTTCCCGTCATTTCTGGTTACGAGCCCTTCTCGTTCTCTTTTACAAAGCCGCTCTGTATATCTGCTGTTTCTAGATTTGCCTGCCTGCATTAGCCATCGAACCAAGGTCGTCTTTGTTCGGGCGGTTAAAACCCAGTAGCGGACTCTCTGATTGCTTTTTCGCAGTGATGATTGGTTTGCTCGAATGGTTAAGGGAAACTCGTTTGACATTGAACTTGCTTACAATGGTTCGCTGGCTTTGGTCTTATACAGATATCCGCATTTATAGTCTTGTTACAACAAGTTAATGGTAGTGAGCCGATGTTACCTGTGCGAAGTGTTAACCAATTCGGTTGACAGTTTGTTGATCAGGGGTCAATCAGGACTCTTAATGAATATCAAGGTGCGGGAACTGTGACACTATGTTCCGTCGCAAAACCAATAAACCTGTGACCGTTTGTGATGCTCTGAAGGGTGTACTTCTCCACTATATTACTTAAGATGTCTCCCTTAACTAGTTTGGCATTAAAATAGCCAAGGACCATTTTCGCCTCATATTTAGGGCAACGAGGTAGACTTTGTCGAGGAACTCGAAGAATAAGTCAATGGTAAGGTCATCGTTCTCTGTTGGGGCGTGCGAGTTGATGACTTTTTATCCAAATCACCGTTATGTATTAGCTTAGATTCTTGAGGCTAAAGAGTTGTTCCCTAGGCCTTCCTTGTTACTTTGCTGTCTTTGTTGCGCCAGTTGACTGTGATATTCCCCGTAGTATTGTAGATACCACAGCTTTTCATTCTCTTTTCGTGCGGTCTATTGCATCGCATTACTTGGATTGCGGGTCCAAACATTTTACGCGCATATCCGAGGATCGTTGCCGTTAAACCGTTTGCAAGGTTCGTTCGAGACTGGTTCGATACCGCCAGTGTTCTGCTACTGTTCGAGCACGATCTTGCAATATTAGCGTGCACGAATAAGGATTCACTCATGCTGTAACCAATGACCACCAATGAGAGTTAAGACAAGCACTACACTGCGAACTTGAAAGTTATAGGACAGTCAACAGTTTCCCGCACAGACCCACTAGGAAATCCTTATGCCCTAGAGAATACTAAGAGAATACTCTTTCGATAAGCTGCTCTTCTATCGAACACAAGCTTAACCCTCTCCCTCTTTTTTTCAAACACACACTAGTGTGTTATATCCCATTAAAGACTGACTAACAAAACCACGTAGATACCTTTTACATCTACCCAGTCCTCCTTAGTCCTTATCATTATTTTCGACGTATATCATTCCGCCTTGTCATAATTCTGTCATTACCAGCTCAACGGATGCAACATTCCCTCATAACCACCATAACCGTCAGAGAGAAAAAAAAGCGAATGAAAAATCTCAAAAATTAAATGAAACCACAAAACTTTCCTCAACAATCTGTTGGCGTACCCGCAGTGCGCTGCACTTGGTATGAGTACCTCCACGCGTTCACATATATTACATATAAAACATCTTAAATATCCTCCTACCGCATCCGCATGCGTTTTCATCATTTTCACTCGTATACATCCCACACTTTTCCGACTGAAACCAGAGGGCAGAGTGGAGAAAAAAAAAGCTAAAAGTCAGCAGTTATTCATCAACACTTAGCTATCTTGACATGATGGGACCACCCTCGTTCCTTCCGGATGTCAAGCATAGCATACTGTGCCACCAGAGATGATTTATCCATTTATGCGACAAATCTACACAAAAACTCTCAATTTGCTGTGCTCCAGCTTCAGTTACAGTTTCATCATCTAGCCTCGATACAACAGTAACACTACGGACACCCATCGTAAATGAACGAACGAACGAAAAAAAAAAAAAAAAAAAAGGGACAGACAAAAACCGAATGAGAGAAGAACCAAAACAACCGTATCATCATCCTTTGCCACATACATACTCGTATACTCCTTGTTGAAGGATATTCCTTCATGGGCTCCCTTCATTCACTTGCACGCCTGTGTTGATGGCGTGACACAAACATAGCGGAAAGGTGGATAAGTTTCACCCTTCGGAGAAGGCCATTAAATGAGGCAGTTTCTGACAAACCAGAAGGCTCAGGGTCATGTTTCAATGAATCTCTGTTTGCGTCTGTGGGGACACTTCCAAACAGTCGGGTTGAAGAGTTTTCAATCAATTATGAAGAATTTTGAAGGTTTTGATGTTTTACCACCGAAATAATTTGGATTCTTTCTCTTCATACTTTAATCAATTAGTTTTTATAGTGTTTCATTACTTTTAATTGGGACTGTAGTAAACGTCACCTATCTGCAGCTATTTCCGAAGGCTTTTTTCCCATCATGCGTGCGGTAAATTGGGGTGTGAAAGTGTGAACGCAAATCAGTGAAAAGTGCTGAGTTTGGGCTTGCCTACGAGGTGGTCTTTGTTTTACAGTCGACCTCTTCACTTCGGTGTTTACCGCTTCGGAAAGACAGACAAAATACTCATAGAAGTGAGTTTTGAAAAGTTTGTAAGTGGTTGAACGGAGGTTTTTTTTTTTAGAGTTGCAAAAGTTTTGAGAAATAATTATGACGACTGTGGTGGTGGTGTCGGTAATGGTATGTATAATGGTAATGGTCTAGTTGTCTTGATGGAGCTATGCAGAACAATTGAATTTAAGTTAGGTTTTTTGGGAAATCCTGGAATGGCTTTTGCGTCTAAAGACGTCACAGTCATTTCATTTTTTGCCCACTCATCATTTGAAAAAGTTTTTGAGATGAGAGATTAGAGAATTCTGTTTTTTTCCCAACATGTTCAGTTTAAAGATCGCCCACAATGGACGCGCTTTCCAAAAATCCTGGAGCATTTGAGACAATTTTTCTGAATTGTGTTGATTTTTGTTGTTTTAAAGGAGGCGCGCATAGTGTCTTGAGTAATTCGCGGCAGCAGCTGTTGACCACTTGTAATTTATATAGTTGCGGTGGACTTCAATGCCTTAATTACGGCCTGACGTTCTATATATATAGCAATATTGGATCTTAATCACCAGTTCACCAATCCCCAATCACCGGTGTCTTGAATAATTTGCGGCAGCTGTTGAACGCTTGTGTTTATATAGTTGCGACGGACTTCAATGCCTTAATTACGGCCTAACGGTCTATGTACATAACAATTTTGGATCTTAATCACCAGTTCACCAATCCCCAATCATCGGTGACTTGAGAGATTCGGGGCAGCTGTTGTCCACTTGTGATTTACAAAGTTGCGGCGGACTTTAATGCCTTAACGCCTTAAACGGCCTGACGGTCTATGTACATAACAATATTGGATCTTAATCACCAGTTCACCAATCCCCAATCACCGGTGTCTTGAATAATTCGCGGCAGCTGTTGACCACTTGTGATTTATATAGTTGCGGTAGACTTCAATGCCTTAATTACGGCCTGACGGTCTATGTATATAACAATATTGGATCTTAATCACCAGTTCACCAATCACCAATCACCAATCACCGGTGTCTTGAGTAATTCGTGGCAGCTGTTGAACACTTGTGTTTATATAGTTGCGACGGACTTCAATGCCTTAATTAATTCCCGACGGTCTATGTATGTAACAGTATTGGATCTTAATCACCAGTTCACCAATTCCCAATCAGCGGTATCTTGAGTAATTCGCAGCAGCTGTTGACCACAGCTCCAGCTGTAAATGTTGGTCGATTTTGATATATTTAAAACGTCATGAACCAAGCTTAGACAAATGGTAAATAGTAAACAAACCGTTTTGACACATTAATGATTTCGTTTTGTCGTCATATACTTTTGGTTGTGCGAAAATGTCTGATTTTGTGTCAAATAAGTGTCATTTGCAGTTTGCTTTTCTTCTTTCATTCGAAGAAAATAGCGGCTCGAGAGCTCCAAAAAATTTACGGAGATGCTACTCTAAGTAAAACATCGTTCCGAGTTTAGTTCCGTCGCTTGAAAGACGGTGATTTTGATGTTGGCGACCGTCCGCGTGAAGGAATGCCAAAATCCTTCAAAAACGCTGAGTTGGAGGCATTGCTCGATAAGGATCCGTGCCAAATGCAAGAAGAGCCTGCTCTAGCATTAGGAGTTACCCGCTAAGCCAATTTCAAGCGATTGCATGCTTTGGGAATGATTCAAAACCAAGGAATTTGAGTTCCTTATGATTTGAAGCCAAGGAACGTTGAGCGTCGTTTTTTCGCCTGTGAACAACTGCTCCAACGGCAAAAAAGGATGATGAAAAATTGATTCATTACAGCAATTCAAAGAGAAGAAAGTCATGGGGGCTCCCCGGTCATACTTCCACGTCGTCGGCTCGGCTGAATATTCACGATGCTGTATAATTTGTTATGAACCCAACGACTATCACTGGGGTACGGTATCGACTTAAATTGATGCTATTGAGCCGAGCACTACGCGAAAAGCGGCCATAAAACGAGTAGAGGCACGAAAAAGTGATTCTACAGCATGACAACACGTTGCCAAACCTGTTAAAAAACCTACATGGAAAGGCTTAAATGGAAATGGAAATGGGAATTCAGCTAGAACTACATATGTATATTCCGGATTATTGTCATCCACATTTTCGAAAAAAATAAACGCTTATCGTTGTCCGATGGACATTGACTGTAATGCAAGTTGTGTTGACAAATAGGGGTCGATGATGTTACTACCGTTAAGATCACACCAAATCGTTAATTTTTGTCGGTATAATTGAGTTTCTTGAGCCTGCAGAGGCAAAAGTAAGCCTCTCCACTAAATAGGATTTTTCAATAGTAATTAGGGTCGACTAATCGAATATTCCCGTCAAAGGATATCTTCTTGTGGATTTTTTTTTTTCTGTCGGACCAAAGCACTTACCATAGACAAGAATCCCTCACCCTTTCGAAGAAAGACGAATATACATTTCAGTGATCAAGCCGGACACTTACAAAGGTAATGCCCCACGGTGTTGTCCGTTTCACTGCAAGCGTCGCTGAGTGTTGTGTCACTTTAGTCCAGCACACTTTAGTGCTTATCAAAAACGAAGTACTAATTAACGACGCGACGCCAGTAACCATTCTGCATCCTTTTCTACTGGGGGGACAGCAGAAAAGCCGCTGACCTCTTAGAGACGTTGGGAAGCATTTGCTTGCTCTGAGGACAACCTGTCAACACAATTGTCAATGAAAACAATAATCGAAAACACAGGCAATTATAACATAGGTTCGAGTCTCAAAAAACTGTTCTCTGCGCCCTGCTAAGCAAGCTCATCGGCGATTTTATTAACATGATCCCATTGTGATATGGGACCGAAACAAAACAGTGAAATTCAGCCTACATTCAGACTTTCTTCAGTGAACTCTTGTATTCTCGAACTATTTTGGAAGTTGTGAGATGGCCTTCTGGCTGTCAGCTAGAACTTCTCCTTCACCACCGTTTCTTCGCAATATTTTTCGTTGCCATTGGGATTGTCTCTATCTCGCAATAGTCGCAAGTTTTTTTTTTAACGAAGGATGAAATCTAATGTTATCGTCATCTAGATAAATACGAACACCACTGCCTGGATTGGTTTTGGAGCCGACTACGTTCCTGTCTCAGATTCTGGCCGAAATCATGGTTGAGCACAGTGAAAATCAATTAACAGCAACATAAATTCTGGTGCCATTGCATCAGCCGGCATGTTCCAGACCAGAGTTGTAAGACAGTAGCCTCGCATGACTATGCTTATCAAGGGGAGGAAGGTTCATCAGTACGTCTACTTGTAGATCAGGTGTGCTAGAGAAAGCCCCTACGAAGCCGAGACAGACCGTTTTGTGGAGTGTGTTAAAAGCAGCAGTCCCATATTAACTTTATCATAGCTGTGCAGATTGACTGTAGCTCGTCGGTTGTCACCATGCTCTTCAACATGAGCGACTCCGATTTTCGTTATAAAGGCTACTCTCACTAGATGGCATAACTGCTACCTATGGTTTGTGTCAATGATAACAATATGGTATTTTGGAGGGTAAACAAATGTCAATAAAATCCAGTATGTCACGTTGTGACATGTCGCCTGGAAAACGTAAAATTTTGTGCCAATTTTTTTTTTTTTAAAGAAAACCGCTGCTGAAAGTTATCAATTATTAATGTAAATTTATGATGAACATGTTTCAACTCAAAGGACTTGTGAATGTTGATTTGTTAGTTTCAAAAGTGGTGATTTTGACATCGAAAAAGACCGTGGAAGTCAAGAAAACAAATAGATGAATACTCGACTAAAACACAAAAACAGCTCGCAGAAGCATTGAAAGTTAATCGTACAATTGTTTTCAAATGTTTAGAAGCCCAGAATATGCTCACAAATACGTATCAGTTATTTTCCATCATGACAATGCTCGTCCACATACGATTATTGCAAACCAAGTGGAAAACTATTTGGCAAATATTAACTAGGAAGTGTTGCCCCACTCGCCTTATTTACTCAGACTTGGCTCCTTCTGGTTACTACTTGTCTCGATCGATGCCGCACGGACTTTGGGAACAGCACTTTCATTCTTACGAAGAAGCGAAAAATTAGCTTGATGGATGGTTGGCCTCAAAAGACTATCAGTAGTATTGGTGCGGTATCCATCAATTACAAGAAAGATGGAAAAAAGTCATAGCTAACGATGGGCAATACGTTGTTTAAGCAAATGTGTTTTTTGAGGAAAAAAAATTTTAATTTCATACTCACACACCTTTTATGCTGGTGTCAGGCTACCAGTGAGTATTCTCTTCAGAGTTACCAGCACCTGGTCTACATCTTTTTGTAGCATAATCGGGTATATGCCATTGGTGCCAGAAGACGTGAAGCCATTAAAGGAAGCAACAGCGTGTTTGATGGCCTCATTCGTCACTTCAACCCATGAGGGATACCAGGTGTGGCGTATTGCATTATTCAGCGCAGTAGGAGTTTCGTTAAGGGGAGCTGGTTGTGAGCTCGTTCTGATTAAGTTACATTAGAAGTGGGCATGAGATAGAAACTTTAATTTTGACTCAATGTAGGAGCCATCATACGAAGCACTTTTCAATCTGTAAAGATTTGACTTCTGCTACAAATTGGTCTTAAGTGAATTTATGTTGTCGCTGTAGATCTGCGTTCCACTGAGGAATGTGCGACGATTGTTTTCTAGCCGGACATGTCAGTTCAGAGCACTTGATGAGGGCACCGTTCAGTTTGGGAGCAGATTCTTCTTGCTTTTGGTTTGTTTTGAGTTTAAAGAGAACATTAACCGACTTTATAATCTTCTCCTTAAAGCGAGCACAGTTGGCTTTAATTCCTGCACTAGCTGGATCTTATATGAGTATAGTCCGAGACCTTTTTGCGAAATGGACGGACAAGACCAGCACTTATAACCAAAACGACCAATAGTGAGCTCATGAGGACCAACAAAATTACATATTCTTTCTTTACGTTTCGTGAATTGAGGACCAATTTGCAAAATGGCTTTGAGTGATATAGTACTGGTGTAAGTCTATCTATGATAACTTGTGAAAATATAACAGAACGTGTTGAAAGGTGTACTTTCTGTACCTTTGAGTTGAGATACAAAATTTTCCAGCCTCGTTGCAGTTACTCTTGTGTTGAATAGGCAAATTTTACTGCTACGACTTTCCTAGTAGCTCAGGTTGTAAAGGCAAACCCAGATGTTCATCAAATTCATCATCAATGAAGACCAAATTTCATTTTCCTAGAAAGAATAAGAAATTTACTCTCCTCGAAATCATTTAATTTCGTTAAACCCGTCCTATTGCCCGGTTCCATCTGCTGACAAAAACAATTGCACGGCGATGTGTATGTAATCAAAAAAAAAAAAAATTGAAAAGAAGAAAAGAAAATGAAAATACTCTCCTTCAGTTATGAATAAAAATCTTTTGATGAATACCACGCAGCGAAGGAAACAATGAAGAAAAGAAAAAAAAAAAAAAACCGGGATGGCTGTGTGGTTTGAGGTCGCTTGTGAGAGTGGAAGTGGCTCACCGCCGCCGTTCTTTCCTTCTGTTCAGCTGTACTTCATTGCAAGTGTTTCTGTATCCATGCCAAGTTTTCTCCCTTCGAACAGAAAAGAAAAGTAAAAAAACAAAAAAACAAAACAAAAAACTTTTAAAACAAAGCAAATGGAATTTTCATCCTCTCTAGAGGAACTATCCTTACTCTTACCACGAGATGTCGACCAGGATTTCGGCTTACTTCTAACTTTCCCCTCAGTCCTGTTTCTGGATTTGTTGTTGTGAAAAATTGAGAAAATCTTCCAGCTCAATTCCGAAAAGACATTGAAAAATCTTAAAAGAAAAGAAATAGTGAAGACCGTCCATTACGAAGTATATCTTTCAATCAGTCGAAAACCACTGCCCCATTGAGTGTTGAGTCACCCAACACCACTACAAATTGGTGCAGATCCACCCACCCAACACCACCATCATCTCTGACACCGCCCCACGGATTAGGGACGTTCTGCAAAAATAACTCATTAATCGCTACTGCACCCTTTGTGTGCACCCTGTGTTTGCTGCATGAATCTGATCCGAATGTCTCTCGGTGGAGTATTTGTAGGAGTGCTTCATCTATTTGTCGAACAGAATACGCTACACTACTATACAGCATGCCACCGAATGAATTAGTGGTTACATGAATGGGTGGGGATTGTTCTCTTAGTGGCACGTTTTAATCAAGGTTGAACCACTTCAGTTGCAGGGATAGTTGAATGAGTGACAGTGATTGAGTGTATATTCATCATTTCACTCAAAGTTTCCGTATTTGTAGAATTTGTCTTCCGACTTATGTATCCTAGGAGTACACACCCAGTCATAGCCTAAAGGTGTGTCATGTTCCAGGACGTAGGTGGTGAGTAGTTTTGAGAAAGAAAAATAGAAAAAAAAAAAAAGTATCTCAGGTTATTTCCAGTGTTGTGTGGTACAGAGAAGTACATGTAGCGCTAGTTCCTTCGGATTGCTTTGTATCCCTGTGGAGACTTTTATTTATTTTTTCTTTCTTTTTTAACAGCCTGTATCTGTGAAGCAATTTGCTCTACTGCGGTAGACCATAGCGTAGTGCAGTATGCAGTGAAGTACATTTTAAAGTTTCCTCTTTATTTGTACGAAAAGTCATGAATACGGATGAGATTATAGCACAGATGTAGTGGTTTCTGGTAAACTCTGTTTCATAGACAGGTGGGTCGGGTACTATATATTGTCCAAAGGATTTCTGGTGAAATATGATTCGAGGTATCTCTGGTTTTTTGCTCTGGTATATCTAAAATTGTTAACTTTGGGCTTTCAGCTTGCCAGAACGAAATTGTAGATATGAATCCGAGACAGGAGGTAAAAAATGTTGGCTGTGTGCTAGATTAGGATTATTTAGAGGTTTCCAGTGGCATGGTTCGCATGTTGAGCTATCAATGGTATACTTTTGGTTATTCTTTCGGGTCAAAGAATTTTCGGATTGGATGTGAAGGTGGAACTTTGAACAGAGTATAAGGCTAGAAACTTGTCGATGGTTGTCCTTGTACTTAAAATTGTTGTGCAGTGTGTTGTACAAACTAGTTATCCAGACTTCTATCCGCGTGCGTATAAGGGATCTAGTGTACCCTTGAAATGTTTGCACACATCGCGGATAAAGGGGAATTAGAAGGAAAAAAAAGAGAGATACCAATACATGTTGGTTTTGAATGTTTGCAGTTCATAATGCCTGGGAAATAAAGTACTTGACAGGTCATTCCATAAGCTAGTTCTACGGCTTTGGAGGAATCATCATATTTAAGGCTACGTTGGAGTTCAGCTTTGCCACTGGTAACGTCGATGGTGAAAAAAGCGATAGAACAAGGTTTTGCGGAAGACGTTACATCGGTATTTGAGGTTGGCAATCGACTGCGCAATATTAGCATTGTAGCAAGTGCAGCAAGGTCTTAGCAGCGATTTGACGAGATGAGGGTATTCCATTCCTATTTTGGACAGATAAATGTCATACGTTTTGAAAACAGGGAATCATCGATTCCAAATGCACGAATATTGGATAAGGGAGTTTGGTGCCAAACCCCTTTGGTGCCTTTGAAGTATCAAGTGTGGCTATTTTGTTTTCGCCATATCTGTATAAACCTTGATTCCGATGTCGGTGAGATATGCTATCAAATCACCAGTGGACCTTTCGCTAAAAAGCCGTTCTGTCAATCATTGAGAAGTGTTCGTGTCTCGAGAAATTTGCAGAGCTTACGGTTTACCAGGATCTCTATGAGTTAACAAAGGAGGAACGGAACGTAAGTGCAATGACTCTAAAGGATGTGCAGTGGAATACTGTTTTCAAATTTTCCTAAAATTGGAATAGACGAGTTTACGCCTGACAGACGTAAAAGAACACTTCTTCAGAAGAAGCAGAGATACACAATCCAGCACCAGATTCTTCAGTATTCTTGCTCAATATAACGTTCGACGCGCTCTAGTGAAGCATTTTTTGCTCATGGTGTTAAGGTACCCTGAAAATATTTGCCCACAGCGTGGGCGAAGGAAAGCTAGAGAGGAAAGAAAGAGAGGTACCGATGTAGATAGAGACATGATAGAATCTGGAAGTGCGAGCCAGTTAGATTGGTCTTATCCAAAGGAATGACAGCTTAGATGACAATATAAGTGAGTGTTAGAATTGATGTTTTTGGGGAACGACCAAAGGTTACTACAATTTATGGGACACTGGTTAAAGTGGTTCAAATCATTTCTGTTTCATTTGAACATTTTTCGATTTTCCACTGTTAGGTTGGTCTAAAAAACAAAAAAAGGACTAACTCTTTATGCTGCTGCTAACAAGAAGTTAAAAGCAGAAAAAAGTGTCATATCTTCTGCTGAATTTTGGAAGACAGCTGCATTTATAAAGGGACAAACAAATGTTATCTTTTCGTGTGTCAATGTTCAACAACTTGGAGAGCTTTTCAAAAACATTCTTAACAGCCCACTTACATCATTGGCATTTCAATGTGCATACGCTCACTTCAGCTGAAGTGCAGAAAGTCATTGATAATGTTTAAAAGAACAAAGCCTCGTGAGATGATAGTGTTCCTTACGCATTCTACAAAAAGAAATTATTAATATTTCCACTCCACAAAAAAGAGAACTACGATGATCCTGGGAATTACAGAAGTATCTCCTTTTTAAATGCGTCGGGAAAGTTATTCAGCGCCTTGCTTTTCAACCGGGCCAATGACAACAAAACTATATACGAGTTCCAAGCTGGCTTTACAGAAAACTTCGTAATATTGCGAGGATGTATCAGAAGTAACAAACGAAGTTTTATTTCCTAGACTTTCGCTCACCATTTGACTCTGTTGGACGCGGCTCCCTATGCTACAAATTGTACACATAAGGAGTATCCAGCAAAATTATTATCAATCCGTTGAGAGATTTGTATGACAGCAGCATTGTGTTTGTGTGGGATGTTAAATCCGTATTTGCAGGATACCTTACAAACAATGGGGGTAAAAAAAGGATGCATTCGTAGTGCACTGTTATTCGTCCTATTTATCACTAACATCACAACTAGTATCAGAGGCGGAATTGAAATTACCCAAACATACATCCCTGCACTAATGCATGCAGATTTATTGTATTCCCTGCCGACACGGCTAATGATAAATAGACCAGCAAATTATTGTAACACCTGAATCTGTCTGTCAACCTGCAGAAGCCGAATACGATGGTATTTCGAAATGGAGGGAGCAGATACTCGCGAAGTGAAACATGGATTTATCAAAGTGAATGCATACAAATTGTAAGAGAGTACAAATATCTGAGAATCCTGATTACGACCAACCTAAACGTGAATAAACATTTCGAAATGAAGTTAGCTGAAGCCAGCCGCGTAATGTGTTCAGTTTGGAGAGCTATATTACTAAGTGGGGTGAAAAGTAACCTCCTTAGGAATGAAAAAAAATTTTTTTTTTAATGTTTTTTTATTTTATTCAATATAGTCCCCTTTTAGTTTGATACACTTATTCCAGCGATTTTCCAAATTCTTGCTCCCGTCCGAAAAGTAATTTTCCGGAAGGTCTGCAAAATATTCCTCCGTGTCGTGGATGATTTCCTCACGTGAGATGAATTTTTTATTGATCAGCCATCTTTTGAGGTTTGGAAAGAGATAATAGTCCGAGGGAGCCAAATCGGGCGAATACGGTGGATGCGACAGCAATTGGAGCCGTAAGTCATTGATTTTAGCCGTGGGTGCGATGCTCTTGTGCGCCGGTGCATTGTCCTGCAATGTGAGCACGTTTTGTAGCGATCTCGCTCCAATAATGCACAGTAATACTCACTGTTGATGGTTTTTCCTTTTTAGAGGTAGTCCACCAAGAATATGCCATGACAATCCTAGAAAACCGACGCCATAACCTTTCCGACCCATCGAGCCTCCCTCGGCCGTTTCGGAGCACTCATGCCGGCTTCAGTCCAGTCTGGTGTTCAACAGTTACCAATTGACGCCAAAAGTCCGCCCGATTCCGCATCAGCAAGTCCAAACACTCTTTCGAAGTGCTCTCGCGTTCGTGTTTTTGGTCAGGAGTGAGTATGCGCGGCACCCAGCTGAAGGATAACTTTTTCATATGCAGAATATTGCCCAAAATATGGCGTGTGCGCTCAGTACAAATCTTTGTGATATCTGCTAGTTCGCGCACCTTCACTTTCCGTTCAGCCAACACCATTTCATGTATTTTTTTGACATTGTCCTCTGTAACCGCATCGGAAGGCCTGCCGCTGTGGACTTGATCGGTAGTGGAGTTGCGGCCACCATGAAACTCTCGAAACCAATATTTGACGGTGTAATCTGACGGAGCATTAGCCCCATAATATTTATCCAACTTTTCTTTTGTTTCCTTCGCCGTTTTTCTCTCATAATGTTTTATGAGAGAACGAAAATCGTTTTTGTCAATACTCAACATGATGTCAAGCACGTCAACAACAATCAGCTGTCAAAATAAAACTAAAGACAGTATCGCACTGAAATTTGGTGTGTCTGCCTAGGCACTATAATCCTTTTTGCAGTAGAAGCGCATTCTGGCGGTCAGATCAGGTCTCTCCACCTAGTAAAGTTTGTTACCCAGAGCGCAAAACACAACAAATAATTGGAGCAACTTTTGTATGGAGCACAAGTATGGGATTGTCGCTAATATGCCACCGTTCAAACGTTTATTCGTTATTGCAACAAAAAAGCTATTAGACTGACAAGTAATACTCCAAATAATATGATGCATTTAGAGATAGTTCCATTTCCATGTTAAGAGTTATACCAATGGATGATGTAAGGATACCATAGTTTCTTCTTTTGGGTGCAAAACCTAGCACATAACTATGAATTCAGACAAAGAAGTAGTCCATTGTACTCTTTATAAACTCAGTCTTTCGAAGAAAGATGAGTAAGCGCTTCAGTGATAAAGATAAAGTTCAGTACCAGGACCCACCACATCACTGCCGAGTACCTTCAGTCTGATGCAAGTGTAACCGGAGATTCACAGAGGTTGTGGTTAGGATCGCTGGATGTTTCATCACTTTTTTTTTCGATTATAGAACCTCCAAGTACTATTCCACTTAGATTTGTGTAAGCACTCCATCCGAAGGTGGTTGCCATAATTTACGGACTGTGGCCAACCTGTATTGGATCGCCCGATTCTTATGCCCAGCACATTTAAGTGCTTAGCAAAAAGTGTAGTGCCCGTCAATAAGCAACCCGCAGTCTTTCCTGCTGAGGAAACCCAACTGACAATGGAAGTATTAACCGAGAACAGAGCAGGCAGACCCAATGTAGGTTCGGGTAATGAAAAACTGGTCTCTGAATTTTTCTCTGAATTTTGCCTGTCAAGTTCATCGGCGATTTAATTTCACGCGCCCCAAATGTGATTTAGGATCTAAACAAGACTTAGCCAATTTAGCCTTCCGACTGCGTTCGGGTGTGTCCTGCATTCTTGAACTAGCTTAAAAGCCGTAAGAGAACTTAGCAAGGCTCTAAGCGCAGTACAATACAGATATACATGTTTCGCCTCTATACCAGTGCTTCAAAATATAGTTCGTTGCCACTTGAAAGGCAGACGCAAGTTTTCCTAAATAGAAGTGAAATCGAACGTTGTAGTTCACCAAAAAGACACCAGCGCTACATCTTATATCGGTTTTGGAGCCGTCCATGAAGACCCGACCCTTTCCTGGCTCAGATTCTGGCCGAAACCAGTCTTGAGCACAGGGAAAGTCGATTTCGTATTTTTTCCGCAGCAGGAGTTCTGGTGATGCATCAAACGGCATGTCCATAAGACCAGAGTCTTAACACAGTCGACGGGAAAGGTTATAAAACTTGCAGTGCATGTTGTACTAAAGACCACTTTCTTTTAAACGGAATATGTCTTTGAGAGTACAGCATTCGTAAGGCAGTTTTGCACACATAGATCTTGACCATTCTTTCAGGCTCCTTAACATGAAAGAGGTCATACTGAAGGTCTGAAGCTCTTGGCGAGCGTGGAGTTTTTTTTCCGATTTTCGGTTTAAAGCTCTTACTGTTCCCCAGGGTTTCGGTATGTGTGCCAGTGCCAAGCTAGCAGTAGAGAGCAGAGTTACTTGGTCTATGCCTTTTTGTAGCATAACTCGGTATATGTTATCATCATCAACATCAATTCCAGGCGATTTGATGCCATAGCGGCTTCATCTGTCACCAAAACCATCACAAGCTACGGTGCATAATGTTATTCAGCTAGTTATAGGAGCTAGTTGTGAGCTAGTTCTTATTATTGTAGGTTACCTGGGAAGTATACCTCAAGCTCGAGATTTTCTGATCAATTCCAGCCTTGAAAAATGGGAAAATTCAAGGACTTTGACCAGCCTACCTGTTTCACTGATAGTTTCGATCTTTTACAAAATTCTTTATAACTCTTCAAAGCCCGAATAAGCCTCTATTATTTTCGCTTCGATCTGTAAAGATTCCAATTTACCTCCAAATTATTCTTAAGTGACCTGTTTAGAAGTTTTTTGGTCCAGATCTGCGTTCCACCAAGGAACATGTCATTACAAAGCACTTGTTGAGGGTACCGCTCAGGTTCTGGACAGTTTCTAGCTCCAGCTTTTGTTTTGTCCTGAGTTTAGGAAGAGCTCCTCCCTAAATCGTGTTCAGTTGGTTTTCTACGGATTCCTCCTCTTCAACAAGGTCGAGAACTTGCATCTGATTCTGAATTTAATGTACCTATGGTCTGACATGAAGATGGGTACTATCTCCGATACTACTTTCCATCTAATAATCTCCACACGATAGTATGAAATCCAGGAGATGATTGACTCTCACGTTGCACTTGCTACTGCCCCAAAAAGTGTTCTGAGAATTTGCATAAGTCCCATCTTCCTGGAATCACAGCGTTCAATGAGTTTATTTTTAACTTTTTTCTAACAGTGTGGCCACAACATTAAGGGAAAAATGAGAAACACTACTAGAAAAAGAAAAGGACAACACTTATACATATGAAGCTTATATTGGGTTTTCCAATAGGGACTTGATAACTTTGAATTTAATTTGTGAACGCACTCTTTCACTAATCGTCAAACTGTCACTGTCAATTTATTCAGTAAACTCAACATTTTCATCATGGTAAAGTACACTAACGAGCAACTTCTGCAAATTATAAAAATTTTCTACAGATATTCGGAGTCGGTGACTGCAACTTTAAGAGCGTTAACTCCAATTTTCGGTCGTAATTCTCGCCCTAGTAGACAGACAATAACAAGTTTAGTGCTAAAATTTGAGTCTACATATTCGTTGTATGATTTTGCCATGTCAGTAAGACAACGGGTTGATCGAAGTGTCGAAAATATCGTAGCAAACGATCCAAATCAGTCACGTTCGTTCGTCCACGGCGTTCTCAAGAATTGGGCATCGCTCAGACCACATTATGGCGTATTTTGCTTAAGGATCTTGGTTTACACCCATAAAAGATCAAGCTGACTCAAGAATTGAAGGCGATGGACCATTTGAAGCGACATACGTTCTGCGATTTTGTTCTGGAGAAGATGCGCCAAGATGATGAATTTCATCGCAAAATCATCTTCAGTGACGAAGCTCATTTTTGGCTCAATGGGTTCGTCAATAAGCAAAATATGCGTTTTGGTCGGGTAAAAACCCACATGTCACCACTTCATCCACAAAAAATAACTTTTTGGTGCGGTTTGCATGCCGGCGGCGTTATTGGGCCATATTTCTTTGTCGACGATAACGATCGTCACGTGGTCGCGCCATGATCACCGATTATTTTTGGCCCAAATAAGAAGATATGGACTTGGACGACATGTGGTTTCAACAGGATGGTGCCACACAGCACACGCTACAATCGATTTATTGAAGAGTAAGTATGGTGAGCGTGTTATCTCAAGACATGGGCCAGTCGATTGGCCGCCTCTTTCGTGCGATTTAACGCTGCTTGACTATTTTCTGTGGGGCTACGTTAAGTCATTGGTTTATGACCGAAGAACAATCTTCACATTCGAAAAGACACACAATACTTCACCGTGAGGTTTGATTTATAATGTAAAATAAAATACATAAATTTGAAAGTGGACTTAAAATTTTTATTATCGGTTAAAAGAACAATTCATGGCATTTACTTTTTGAAAGTGATATCATGTAAATGTTGGCCACGACTACGTCTGAGGTGGTCCATTCGCAAGGTAAAATTTTGGCGACTTGTTCGAGCATGGCGACTGGTATCTCGCGGATAATACGAGTAACGTAGCTGGCTTATTCCTGAAGACCTGAGACTGTACATATCCCGAAAGAAAATAGTCCAAAAGTGTGATATCGCACGATATAGGCGTCCAATTTAACCCGAAGCAAAACGTGAAATTAAGAGCTCACCGAAATGATTTCATAACAAGTCCGTTGTTTCAAGCGCTGTATGGCTCGTTGTGCCGTCTTGTTGAAACCAGAGCTCACCGAGACAATGTGCTTGAATTGCAGGAAGCACCTAGTCCGGTAACATTGGCAATAGTAGTAAACATTGACGGTAACATTCTGATTTGCCTCATTTTTGAAGAAATATGGACCGATGCTTATGCCTATGCCAACAGCCCATAAACCACACTATACCGTTGTTTTTAATGGATGTAATGTTAGCTCTTGGTACTCTTTGGGTTGCTCATCATCCCATGTACGGCAATTTTGTTTATTAACGTATCCGTTGAGCTAGAAATGGGCTTCATCACTGAACAAAATTTCATGATAAAACACCGCATTTTCATTGAGTTTTTTCAGAGCCTATTCACTAAAAATATGACGCAAATTCAAGTCGCCTGGCTTAAATTCTTATCGAATACGCCAAGCAAAGCTACTGAGAAAGACGACGAATCGATTCGTCACGGTTTTCGCGTACACTGTCAGCTACGGCTGCCATAGTGTCTTCCCTACGTGGTGGATGTGGTCTAACCGGTCGAATATCATCCACTAATGTAAACTGGGGTTCAGTAGAGTAGGTCGATTATGTGCACCGTAAGTTCCTCGAATCGCAAGAAAAACATTTCTCAGAGAACACTGATTTTCGTAATATAGCTGAACAATTTAGAGACGCTGTTGTGGTGTGAGTCTTTCCATGATGACTTGTCAAACGATACTGAACAAAAATGACAAAGCAATTTGATAGGAGTCACGCATGATCTGTCAAAAGAGCTTATTGAAAATCAAACCACACGATGAATCACCCTATACTTTTAATTTCACGAATTCCACTTTTAAATTATAGACCACATCGTAACCTACTGGAAGACAGGTAAACGAGTTCTCAAAGGGTCATTGCACCCTTAAAATGTTTGCACATAGCGCTTGCAATACACAACGACAGCCCTGAAATACATACGACAAATAGTCGAAGGCGATTTTTAAGATTATTCTCAAAATTATTAACAAATTGTTCTTTTGTCACTTTGTCACTTCTTCGTTTTTATCCATAACCTGCTCTTTTTACTCTATATATGTAATATGTATAAATGTCAATCTATTAGATATCCCTCACCTAAACCAATCAGACCTAGAACTTTTACAACTGTGAAAATCTTTTTATTAATGAATTAAACAGTCTTATCTAACTTAAACTTAAATTATCTTCTTTTCCTTCTCCTTGCAGGTAAGTCTACGTTATATGTACTCGTACGTAAACCAAGAGGTGAGATTCTGATATTGTTTTCCTAAATTCATGGCATACACATATTTTCAAGCTGTCTGAGTATCAATGTATCTTACATGGAATAATTGCAGTGCTTTAGAGCTTCCCCCATGTAGGGCAGAACTCAGTGCTCTGTATTGATTGCAGGACATGTGTAAGTAATCACTTTACAAATACACTCCGATATTTTTACAATAACCCGCAGCGCTATTAATTGAACCCAATTCGTAACAAAAGGTCAAGGTCCCTGGAACAGTTTCAAGGAGACATGGTTCTTTGTAATCTATTAAATTTCCAATTTATTGAAAGCCAACTCCGACTCTAAAGAAATAATCGATTTCTTCCACGAAGGACCCAGATGCTTTTGTTTTATTGGATACACCGAAGTAACCAAAGTCTTTGCCATAAGTTGGTTTGGGATTTCCAAGAATGAAAAACATTTCAACTTGAAAAACTTGCACAACTTGTACGAGTATACTTAATCTTCTCAATTTTCTTCATACTCTTGAATAAGACACTTACTTCTAAAATACCATCTCTCCCATCCGGAACAGAGGACTGACTGATAAAGTATCCCCAACCACGATGCCAGCAATATTGTCTAGAGTATCAATCAAATCCTAAATGCATTGTTGAACGTTTATTTCTCATAATTCATGATGAAATCTAATGCCGCATAATGACCCGGAAATTGCCATAAATAAAAGTAACGTCCGCCTTCTACCTGCTCTCTGATTGTTTTTATGGGAAACGAAATTTGCACGCCTAGGCATCTACAACCAAACCATTCCAAGGATGTTAAGTTCATTCTGGAACTAACTTGTCACGCACTATGCTTGTTAATGTTTCCCAAAAACGAATTCGTCCAAATCGGTCTAATTAATAAACCATCGCCGAATGATACTCCTGCAATTCAACTCTAGAAATAGCTTCTGTATCTTGGAGTCCAAGCAGACTCCTTCCGATTCTTGTGATTTTGCTACGACGTTCGTTGTATGGTATTAATAGGGATCCGTACATTAAATAGATATGATAGCGTCAAGTAAAACTTTACGACATCACGACACGCACATGTCGACAATGGAGGACAACGTTACGTTAGGGGTTCGACTCCTAAATGTTTCCTATATCCTTTACAAACGAAAGTTGGTTTGTCAGCTACTACGAGTACAACACAACAGAGGCAATAAATGATTGCTTCCTGTTTGTTAGATTGGGTAATTCATCGTCGTTGGAGATGGTTCAAAGGAGACAATCTCAAAATTGTTTTCTATTCTAAGTCTGGTGCTGGAGGTCTTTCGTTGGCTTTTCCAAATGTAAACAAGGATATCCTGTCCTTGTGAGAAACTGTAATTTATATGCAAGTGACCACATCAAAAAGGCCACACCAAAGAGCTCAAAAATTTCCAAATTTCTAAAACTGAAGACGTCAGCTCCATTTGAGATTCAATTTAACAGATACGAATGTGAATAGATGTACTTTTGGGGGGTTTCTTCATTTACTTAGGATGAAAAGAATATTTACCCAAGAGCTTCCAACTGGAATAGTGCTTTTCTGTTGACACTTGCGATTTCTTCAGGAGAACTGCATTGGGAGGACCCTTTGTAAAAGTCAAGGAGCAACTCAAGTGATTAATGGAGGATGGAAACCTAAGTGCATTACGCAAATGCAAAAAAACGTTCCGTAGGGCGTATATGAAGGCATCTGACTGTAGGTTTGCAACAAAACTTTCTAACAAATGTCGCATTCGTACTTATATGTGTAATGGATTTGCAATCCTTTTTCCAAATTCGGAGTGTAAATTTTATTAATGACAGGAAAGAAGAGAATCTAGAGTGGGAAAACTGATTTAAGGAATTGTGGATGTGGATACAAGATTAGCATACACGCAGATTTCGGTTGGTTGCCCTGCCATAGCATTGTCAGCATCCTTGTCCTTGTCAATGTCATTAATTATGCAGGAGGAGGCAATTGTTTTATGTCGCCAACATACATAAATCAAGTTCAAGTTTTGAATTATTCAAAAGGATTTGAAATATGTGCTGTAATAAGATTCACAAGTCCATTTTAGTGGCATCGACGGGAGTCATATGCAATCTTTTCGTCGGGGGCAATCAAACGAAATTAAGAGGCGGATGTCGTAGTTTTATTTATGACCCTGTTCCCCTAGATGCTATCGTGTGTCTGAAATATTTTGAAGGGTAACCATGCTGGAGACAACTAGTCTAGAATAATTCATACTTTTGGGGTTTGACCAGGGTCAACCGCTTGTCGTATTTAACTTCTTCTGAACTTCAGAAATGCATGGTAGTGCCTATAAATTTAGGATTTGAATGCTTTTATATCTGTCTGGCTATTTTGTTAATACATCAACAGTTGGTTAATATCTCATTCCATTTGCGTCTGTCACTTTAGATGCGGCGGTTCTCTACTGTCCCGTCTGTCGGGATAGTACTCGGAAAAAAACATTTGGGTAGGAGCTGAGTATCTCAACATGACTAGACCGATATCTGTGTAAAGCCCGTGTAGTTCGTGGTTGAATTTCCTTCTCCAATACTAACGTAACCGAAAATCACGCGAATTATCTTTCCCCCGAAAGGGTCAAGTGCTTATTCCTTCGTTTTCGACAAGGTTTAATAATAAGAGGCATTTTGGTCTTACAGCAGAGGCCTATGTTAATCAATTGCCTCCTGCGCGCAAAGAAACAGTAATTGCCAAGAGTAATTCTGCGTCTGATTTTTGTGTTAACGTCGTTGTTGCTTGTAACTGCGGCGCCAAAGTAGACTAAGTCTTTAACTTCATGACAGCTTCATAGGCGGGTGACTGCGTTTGTCCAATAACATCATCCTCAATACGCAAATAATTGTGTGCATTTAACAACATCGGGTGTCTTTTGTTAACCAGTGAGTTTTGCATGGTTCTTTCTAAGACGATGCTAAAAAAGTTGTTCATTGGGCTTTATAGCAGGATCTTGCCTGCAAAAGTAATCTTTCCATATTATCTGCACTGACCCCGACTCTACTACTTTTTGCTCATTTTCATCTTTCCAGATTTCGATTCGATTGCACAGTTTTAATGCTCTTTAATTTTCTTTCCAAAAATACTGTGCTTTTCCGCTTCCTCGTCCTTCGATGTATATGAGGTTTCCTTATTATGTCAGTACTTTGAAACCAACCAAAGCAGAAGCAGTTTCTAGATAGCTTGTTGACAAATTCTCATTGTTTTTCTATAATATGTGTCTGGGAGCTGGAATTTTAGGAGAACTTGAGAGAAATACGTTCGACCTCTTGCCATTACCATTAATTTGAGGATGAAGGAGACACCCTGTTGTGCATTTTGAAAGCCTGTTTAATTCTTCGTACATTGCCTAGTGCCGTAGGTAACCGTAGTTTTTATTCCTTAAGCAGACAAAATAACCCATATGTTCTCGAAGGTTTTCAAACCGATCAATCTGTTACCTGCCCTGCTAAAGACCTTTAAAAGAATGCTCAATCGCCACATCAAGTCCAGTCTCAATCGCAGAAAACTTTTGAGCCTGCCAAAATGGTAAATCGATGGACACCGCCTTACAATTTTTGTTATAGCCGACTAGTTTTGCTCTTTGCTACAATTGTGATGTTCAACAACCTTCACAACTTCTGCTTTAGAACAACGTTAAGGACTCTGTCTGCAGTTTCCTTTACAATGGAACGTAGTCCTCAACGGGCTACTTACTAAATGAGAAAACGACCTTCATACACTTCCATTCCCTCTAGTATATTCTTCTCTGCGGCAGGTCACGGTATTCTATGTACAAATCTTGCAATAGCGGAACTGGCCTTCTTCAGAAGAAAAATTAAGAAATTTTGCATTATCCCACCCAAATTGATTAGCACCTCTTTGAACTTCTCGTAGAATGCTAGGTATCTAAGCCTCACCAAAGACGGCCAACTGAGGTGTTAAAAAAATGTTGCTTATTGAAAAAGAAAAGTTCAAGTTGATCTTTGCTCGTACAATAGGGCTCTAGACCAAATGCAGGGTCTACAGATCCACTGAATCTCTATTTTTTTTCCAGTCTGCTTCAAAAGCCCATAACATAGCTTATTGATAGTTTTTTTTACATAACCGTCAGGTGATATCTAACGGATTTTGTCCGTCCCATCAATGAAACCAAACAATTCGCATACAAGTACATCATATTGGGTTTGCCTTCCATTTAAACGAAAGTGGTTGTAGACATCTACCCAAACAGTACCGTACATCTAGCAGCTCATTCACCATCATCTTGGAAGACATGCTGCTAATATATTGGGTCTATAATAGCGGTCTTAATAGCGGTTTGCTAAGAGATGGCGTAACTTGTATTATTCAATTGTTATTATTCCATTGGAGCATGCGTTGGAAAACTACTGTCATTGTAAGTCATTTCAGTATATGTCATCCATTTGAAGCGTAAAAAACAATTTTTTTTTCACTCAAATATGTCGAACTTTGTGCCTGAAAAAGTGTTTTTGCGGGAAGTTCTTCTTCATTACTGAAAACTGCTCCCGAAAGTCATCGTATTTTGGTGGAAGTTTATGGTGAACATGCTCTAGCTGAGCGAACGTGCCAAAAGTGGTTTGCATGGAGGCAAATCAGGTGAATTCGGTGGCTGTTGGATGGTATTTGTTGCATTTTTCGTCAAAAAATTACGAATAATGATGGCACTGTGCGACGGTGCGTTATCATGATGCAAAATCCGCGAGTTTTATGCCCACAATTCTGATATCTTTCGGCGAATTGCTTCACGCAAACGTCTCATAATGCTCAAATAATACTCTTTGTTTACTGTCTGGCCTTCTGGCGAAAATTCATGATGCACTACACCGTTGTAATCCATGAAAACCGTGAGCATAGCATTTTTTTTTTGACTGTAAACGACGTAGCTTTTTGGTCTCGACCCATTTGTCTGATGTCTGGATTGCATGTCGTACTCATAAACCCACGTCTCCTCTCCAGTAATTATCCTTTTGATGAATGTAGGATCGGATTCAGCCTCGCAAATCATAACTTTTGCGACGTCAACACGGTCTCTTTTTTGTATGAAATTGAGGTCTTTTGGCACCCACTTTGCTGCTACATGACGGAAACCCAAATCATTAACCAAAATGTCTTGGACGGATCCATAGGCAATGTTCAAGTCCTCCGCTATCTATCTGATGGTTAATTTGTGGTTATTGACCAACATTTCTTTTACTTCATCAATGTTTTCGTCGGTTTTCGATGTCGATGGTCTGCCATTGCGTTCATAATTTTCGATTGACACACGACCACTTTTGAACCGCTCGTGCCACTGGTAAACGAACGTTTTCTTAAGAGAATCATTGCCGAAACACTTTTCCAACATTTATAATGTTTGCGCACCATTAAATCCGTTTTTTACGCAAACTTTAATACAGGTTCGTTGTTGCAAATTGAAATCCATTTCTTAAATTGTAAAAAATCGCCATCACACACAACAGATAGATGTACGTACTCCTGGCAACGTAACTTTTGCAAATGTCAAGCTATGACGCTTAGATTTAGAGAGAATGTCAACAACAGATGTACCACCTTAACAGAAAAACAGAAGAATGGGAACGCCGCACGGTGGTATACACCACATGATTCTGTCGACGGATACCTTGTATAGACTGCTCGGAGAACGATGAAACCTACCTTGTAGTGCTGTTAGGGTACCTAACACTTTTCCGTTTTACAAAAAATTGATTGACGGGTAGGTCAACTATTAAAGGGATTTTAAGCCCATCTAAATACACCACAATTCAATCAGAAATTCAAAATTTTGTGGTTTAAATTCCATCTGCAGAAGTACTCTCAAATTATCCACTACTCTTTTATGAACAAAAGCCCTAGCCTTAACAGCAATTCTTCTTTTAATTTTTGAGTCTATACAGCGGTGTTCGTCCGAACATTCCAACTGAAAAGAGGCCATCATAGTTGGAGAACAGTTTCTTTTTCAGTCTTACAGGATTATACCAAACTATAGTCGTTTTCAAATGACCCAGCGCATTCCACAGCCAGCTCAAAAACTTCTGATTTTCTATATAGTAAAGCTCGTCTATACTCGAGCTCGTCAAATTTCAATGGAATCAATTCACTTTCGCACTCGTCTAGTAGAAAGACTAAAAGATGTTAAACACCACAAACCCGCTGATCCAGATCGTATGTTCGTAACTTCCCTGCTGCAGTGGGGCTCTTACGGTCTATAAAAACCATTTCGTTACGCATTAGAACTATTTGTAAAAGAAGTGAAACAGCATCTGTCATCCCTAAAATATGTGAATATTCTATCCTCCTCTCATAGACCAATTGCATATAAGTCCCTTCTTTCTAAGGTTACGGAAACGATGATAAATCGCCAGCTCATGAAATATATCTAGACGCTAAAATTTCTGAAGGATCACTTGTACAATTATTGTATTGCACGTCCCACCGAAAGTTATACCAGATTTTTTAGCGAAAGCAACATTTGAACATGGTTCTTTTCTTAAAGGGTTTCGAAACTAATGGATGTTATACCTCAGGGCTCCATTCTCTCTCCGAAATTCTTTATTTTTCATATAAAACCTCTTGTAGTGTTTTTCTACCCGTAATACCCGTCTTATTTTGAATGGTCATCAGTTTATTCTTAATTCGATCATCGGACATTCTCTGAAAAATCGTGTTTCTTTCCTAAACTGAGCAAATCTCTTATCGATTGCCCTTTCCAGCGCTTTATTTCCCACCCATTACTATCTGCAAACATTTAAAACCAACGTGCATTGGTTTCTCTTTATTTTTCCTCCCTAATTTAACTTCGAAGCGCGTCGTGTCCGAATATTTTCAGGGCATTCACAATCCCCAAAGCGCGCTCTTATTTTTAAGTTATCTGCGTCGATATAGTAAAGGACAAACAATTACCGACTTGTTAGAGAGTGTTGAAAGGTTTTTGTTATGGCCGCAGATTTACACCCATACCTGCAATGCTTTTATTACATATAACACAACATGATAGATTTTCTTCCTTTTTTTTGGCTGTCTAACATATTTTTCTGCTCTTGGATCTCAGTAGTATCATCTTATAGTGATGTAAAGCCTACGAAAATTACTCGGCGAAATTATAGACGAAGACTTTTTGTTTTTTTCTTATAATACCGCGCGCGCACCAAGGGGATACGAATACCCTTTTACTGGCTTCTCTCCAGGGCACGGGCGGGTGGTGTACTAGTTTCAAACTTAGGTGTGTTTGGTTTCGATATTTTTCCGAGAGCTGGTTGTCAAACTAGACGGGACAAGGCAGTGCATCCTCAACTAGTGGGTCTTAGTACGTGCTAGCTGTTAGTTCGTTACATTTAGCCCAGCCAGCAACCACTCCAACATCAGTGTTATGTCTTCATGTCAGAGTTGACGCCGACGGGATTTTCATATAACTACATACAAATTCTATGAAAAATGTTTTTCAGAGAATTCCCTTGCACGGGATTCGAACCCGCGACACTCTGTTTGAGGAGTCTATGCATGTACCACTACACCACGGGCACCCCCTCTATGGTAGATATGTACTTGTTTGGCTTGCTGAAATCTTTAACATTCAAATCATCTATGTCCAAGCCATTCGATTGTCAGTGTACGTATCTATAACGAAGTCCGTATGCGTAGAGCGCCTACAGAGGAAAATATTGTTGCCATATCCGCCAGTGTTCGAATTTTCGGTGAGTGGGCCTTAGAAAGAAGGGGCTGAAAGAAGATTATTCGGCAGAGTCATTGGCCTATCATTTCACCATATCATTTCAAAGATGACCGTGAGAATAGCTTTACCTGCAATGGCGCCCGCTATCGTTCAATGATTTCACTTTTTTTTTTTGCCCAAAATGTACGAGCTGAACCTGGTCAATATGTGGTTCCAGCAAGACGGTGTAACATGCCACACAGCACCCAAATCGATAAACCAATTGAGAAATGAGTTTGGTGAGCAATTTATTTCTTGTTTTGAACCGGTGAATTGACTGGCTAGATCCTGCGATTTGACGCCTAAGACTATCTTTTATGGGGATACGTCAACTCACCCGTCTAGGTAAACCAGCGTCAATTGGAGCCTTAAAAGACAACATTACACGTGTTATACCAGCCGTATGGATCACATCGGTAATCCTTAAAAAGTAAATGGCAAGCTTTGATTTATTAACTCAATTAAAAATTGTATACACTTTTGCAATTTTACTGCGCTTTTTTTGACAATTAAAAACCAAACGCTTAAAAAATTACCCATTTCAGTATACATCGTGTTGGGACCTACTATGCCCCTCAACATGTCATCCATTGCACTAATCTTTGTATTCAGGTCGCTAATAGCTTATTGGGTACAGTCTTATCCTCAACAATGGGTTCCATTGACGGTAAATGTGTCATAATTTCCGTGATATCATCGCATTCAGCTTTATGTACCATATATCTGGAAAGCGGCCGTAATAAGTTTGTCCATTTATTGCAAAGATAAATCACTTTTCAAAAATTTCAGTGGTATTAAGTGATATTAAAGAATTAAATCTTATCTACTTGCTTATTAAGCTGACAGCAAAATTAAATTACGAACTTTTAGGCTAGAAAATGTCTCTCCAAACTAATTCCCAAGATACCACTCATGTTTGGATACCACAAGCTCATAGAATAAATTCAGAAAATTTGGAAAATACCCTCCGGACAATGCATACAATCCCAGACACCTGCTCCATTTAACATTTTACAGATTGTCCTCTCTCTTTTATTATTTTGCGACACAAAAGTGTCTAAACATTCCATAAAACATCAAGAATTGATGTGACCTTATCATGGCTAAAACACTAACATACTTCCCTCAGAAGCCACAACTCTTGTCGAACTTAATCACATTTTCCCCCGAAAATCCTCTAAGGGATGTTTGCATTCGTAAATTCGTACGTTTACCCTGCAGCAGTGTACGAGTATTCGAAACAACAAATCTCAGTGAAGGTACTTTCCTTAGGATTTACGTATCCATAACCAAGTGGCTCTTCTGTGGTTTGATATCGATCCAATAGAGCCGGTATTCTATCTCACGTGACTTTTACGAGTTATACACATTGAGGTCATGAAACAAATTACGCAACAATCCTTCCTTGCTGACCAATAACCACCACCACCAACACGAAATGATATCAACATTAAATGAAACATAAGTTAGGTAATAATTGAAATTACTCACAATCAGGCACCAGCACCACTAGTAGCACCGCCATTCGCATCAGCCTTTGGCCACTTAGTACTGCAATCCTTCTCAAGCTGCCTCCGGTCAACCTATCGATTCCTAACCTCCTGCCCACACATAAACACAAAGACAGACCAAACACCTTCAAGCGTTTTGTCATAGTTTCTCAATCCCTTTAAAATGGTAATTTAAAACGAAATGCGACCAGCTTAGCTACCCTCTATTGGCAATACCAATTGGCTAATTGCTCTTACTCGGTATAGCTTCGGTTGTATCTTCTTTTGATTGTTAGCTCTTCCATGACTTATTCATAAGGGAGGTGGCCCATGGTGGTGGTGTCAGTGCCGGTGCCAGTGCTGTTGCTAGTGCCAGTGATGGTAGGTAACCAGAGAAGAGGTTACACTGCTGTAGACCAAAGAGCTTACCTTTTGTGCTAAGTAAATCATAGGTTCTCATGTACATACTTAACCACGACAGCAATTCCACCTACGAACGTCAATAAATCTAACCCTCAGGCCTTACCACCTATTCGTACAACCAACAACCAACAACGAACAACGTTCAACCTCTCAATGACATTATTTTAGCATTTCCTGTTTGGGACTAAGTCGTAGGACTGCTTTTTCATCAGCGGCCATGTCAAGACATATGGAAGCTCATCTGATACATAAATTTCCAACGACATCCGATATTAAATGGCTGCCATTCGTTTTCGAAAAGGGATGCCGACGTTTGGGTTGTACAAGAGGATATCAACTCCCCAAAATCCATTCGTATTCCCACAAATTTTCATCTGACTTGGCACCTAATCAAAACTCAGAAAGTGTGGGCTCTATAACTATGGCTATGGCTGTGCCTGTGACCATGCCTGTGCCACAAGCATATTTTTATTTTTTTTCCAAATTTAATAATTAAACTCTCGCTATGCGGTGAATGCCGGGGTTTCTGTATCACAAGCTGGAAAAATTAAATCAGAACGTGCCGCACTACTCCGGCAAATGACCAATAAAATTTTAATGAAGACCGCCTTCCAGCTGGTCAGTGACAGCGGTACGCGAATTTTTTTTTTTCGCACATTCTCCTCTGTAAAATTTAATTGCATTAAGGTCATCGTCTCTGTTGGTAGTAGTCGGTCGTCGAGTTAAAGGCTCAAAGGATGTAGAATGTGGGGGCTTGGAATGGGATACTGGATTTGTGGTTTGTTTTTTATTCCTTCTTGTTTTTGGTTGTTTGAGGATAGCGGAAATGTTGAATAAATAAGGACCCCCGCCCTTTTTAACTGTGTGCTCTATCTAACTGCTAAGCCAAGTTGAGATTAATTATGATTTTTAGCGTGAATAGCGTGGGTTAATCATAGTTGATGGCATCGCAAAGGAATGGGAATACATATCTGAACAAGTTGTCGTATCTCCTTATACATAAAACGGAGCATCTTCTCTCTTTGCGTTTCGTTAATAACTTATGAGCACTCATAATTTTGTGGCTTCTAATTAAATTGCAGCTGGATAAATTCCCCGCAGAGTGTGTTGAGGGATCGAAACAGGGATATTTTGTGAGCTTTCTTGAAAACAGAAGAACTCGCCGACCATTAATTAGGAGGAGAATAGTACGTTTGAAGCTTCGCTACAATATAAGATACTCCTACTATTCCCTGACGTGGTATAATTTGAATGAATTTTTGGAGGTAGAAATCGCAGTTGTACCTTATAGGCATTTTATAGTTCCAAGAATTATATATAAGATGAGACTATCTTCTTGTACAATACATGGGAGAAAACTGAGCCGAAAACAGCTATTAACAGGTTTCATATTCAATGCAAGGGTCCTTTGAGTGCGATATAATTTAGGCTTCGCGCGGCTTATTATTATTGGCCCGGATCTTTCCCGGACAACTTTATTAAGCAAAAACTTAAAGCAAGGCCTAAAAAAAAACTAACAAATTTATTCTTAATGTTAAGTGAGTGGCTTCTTTGATTTCGAATTTGCTATTTGTACCTATTTGTTATACGCAACATTCTAGATATATTGTAGGTTCAAAGTAACCGTAATTGGTGCGGTGAATTCGGATCAGGAGGAGTAGGACAGATCTCAGATCACAGGGGTTGGAAGTGAGTGAAATATTTTACTTTCAGATCGAGAAGAGGCCTAAAGACCTTGTAATGTAAGGGTTGGAAAATTCTTCAGCGTGTGATAAGGCCAAGTGCAGAGCTAGCTTTATAACACATGGGTTGAAAACTCAGTGCCGTTTTATAGTAAAACAAAAAATATTTTAGCAAAATTCAACTTCATTTATCAATATAGTTGCCTTCGAGGGCGATACACTGATTGAAACGATTTGTAGTACGATTTCGGTTTAGCCTCAAAATAGGCCTCTGTTTCGGCGATTACTTCTTCATCGGTCTTAAATCTCTTTCGAGCATTCTTTTGAGGTCTGCGAACAGGAAATAGTCGCTGGGGGCCAAATCTGGAGAATACGGTAGGTGCGGAAGCAATTCGTAGCCGAATTCATTCAATTTTGTCATCGTTTTCATCGATTTGTGACACGGTGCATTGTCTTGATGAAACAGCACTTTCTTTTTCTTCAAATGCGGCCGTTTTTCTGCGATTTCGTCCTTCAAACGCTGTAATAGTCGTAATGTAATAGTCGTTGTTGATAGTCTGCCCCTTTTGGAGATAGTCGATGAAAATTATTCCATGTGTATCCCAAAATACGGATGTCATAACCTTGCCAGTACTATTGAGTTTTTGGTCGTTTTGGACGAAGTTCGTCGCCTGCTCGCCACTAAGCTGACTGCCGACTTGACTCTGGTGTGAAGTGATGGAGCCAAGTTTCATCCATTGTCACATACCGACGGAAAAATTCGGCTGAAAAATTGGTCGACTGTGAGCAAACGCGGCACCCACTTTGAACAGAGCTTTCGCATGTCCAAATATTCGTGTATGATATATCCAACACGTTTTTTTGATATCTTCAGAGCCTCAGCTATCTCGATCAACTTCACTTTACGGTCATTCGAAATCATTTTGTGGACTTTTTTGATGTTTTCATCTAAAACAGCCTCTTTTGGACGTCCACTGCGTGCATCATCTTCGGTGCTTGTATGACCATTCAATCCACTTGCATTTCTTTGCATCGGCTGCATTTTTTTCCATCAAAAAGCAATAATAAATCAACACACGAAATTGCTTTGGATCCCTTTTTTTTCACAATAACAAAAGTTGCTTCACTCACAACGCTATATCTCGAGAACTAATCGTCCGACAGCTGTCAAAATTATACACGTATCGTTTGAAGGTTGGTACTAACTGAGAATAGTATGGATTTCAAGTGGTGCCCTCTCTTAGAATTATATACATATTGCTGTCAATATGTGAGTCAAAATTCAATTCTCTGCCACAAACTATTCTAAGTTCCCGTACTGCGTAAGTGGAAGGAATTGGCTAATCGCAGATGAAGTAGTTTATTGGAGGAAAGGGCCAGACCTTTTGCGGAAATAGGACTTTGTTGACATGAAGCTCCAAAAAGTTTTGCTTGCACAATACCAAAAACTTATTTAAGTCATCTTGCGGGCAATGGGAGTCAGATGGGTGCCAAATTCTCATGTCATCAGCAGAAATAGAATGATTAGAGTTCATTAATATGAGATTTATATCGTTAATCGCTAGAATAAAGTTGATTGATCCAAGGTGGCTACCCTGAGGGACACCAGGTGTTGCTTTAATGGGGTCGGATATTGATGATCTGAAGATAACTCTGTATTCTCGGTCTTCTTTTTAGTTTAAGAATGATAAATTGATGAGAGATTTTATCGAATGCCTTGCTGAAATCTGTAGAAATTGAATCGACTTCATCACCGTCTTTTCAAGCACAAAACGTCCTAGAGATGAACGCAGTTATGTGACTGGTGGTTGATTGATTGATTTCATGAAACCGTACTGATTTGTGCAGATAAATGTCCTACAGTATGGATGCAGTTGTTGACAGACTATGCTTTCCAAATGTTTGAGTATGCAAAAGAGTTTTGCTATGGACCTACAATTACCACATTAATAAAAAAAAAAACGAAGCAACCATCGTGTGGCGCTCCCATTGTTCCGATTTGAGTTCTGTTTTTTTGTTAAGTTGGTACATCTGTTGTTGACATTCCCTACAAATCTTAGCGACATAGCTTGACATTTGCAAAAGTTACGCCGTCAAAAGTACATCTATCTCTGTATGTGTTGGCGATTTTTTACAATTTTAGAAATGGATTTCAATTTGCAACAACGAACCTGTATTAAAGTTTGCATAAAAAACGGATTTAATGGTGCGAAAACATTGGAAATGTTGGAAAAGTGTTTCGGCAACGATTCTCTAAAGAAAACGGTCGTTTACCAGTGGCACGAGCGGTTCAAAAGTGGTCGTGAGTCAATCGAAAATGATGAACGCAGTGGCAGACCATCGACATCGAAAACCGACGAAAACATTGATGAAGTAAACGAAATGTTGGTCAATAACCGCAAATTAACCATCAGAGAGATAGCGGAGGACTTAAACATTGCCTATGGATCCGTCCAAGACATTTTGGTTAATGATTTGGGTTTCCGTCTTGTAGTAGCAAAGTTGGTGCCAAAAGACCTCAATTTCATGCAAAAAAGACACCGTGCTAACGTCGCAAAAGAGATGATTTGCGAGGCTGAATCCGATCCAACATTCATCAAAAGAATCATTACTGGAGTCGAGACGTGGGTTTATGAATGGCGTTCACCAAATGAGCCGTGACCAAAAAAACCACGTCGTTTTCAGTCAAAAAAGGAGGCAATGCAACGGTGTAGTGCAATTACAACGGTGTAGTGCATCATGAATTTTTGTCAGAAGGCCAGACAGTAAACAAAGAGTATTATTTGGGCGTAATGAGACATTTGCGTGAAGTGATTCACCGAAAGATACCAGAATTGTGGGCTGAAAACTCGTGGAATTTGCACCATGATAACGCAGTCGATGGGGATTACTTTGTAGGGGACCCTTCCAGGAACTTTTTAGTGGTATAAACTTCGGTCTTACTTTCTTTTTTATGAATAGGGATGATATAAGACTCCTTCTATAGGAAAGGATTTGTACCTGTTGAAACAGACAAGTTACACACCTTTTTAGTACAATAGCTGGAACGCCATCAAGGCTGGACGAAAAATCATCCTAAAATTTGGTAATATTTTCAGATACCAAACATGGTGTTATATTTAGCAAGATGGATGAAGTCTCAGGGGAGATTCTCATATAGCTAAAGTAGCTAGGATCGGCTTCAGCTGTTTGATTAGAAAAGGATTTCTTAAAATGACAGGCAAAGAATTTTGCAATCGTTTTTGGGTCGGTAGAAGACTCACGAAGAAATTTGAGAGTTTATGGGTACTCGTCTGACTTTTTTTTTGGTATTAACAAACTGATAGAAGCGTTTAGGGTCCAAGACCAAGGTAAATTGCAAGAGACTCACAAAGTTCACAAAAACGATTGTACATATACAAATCGATCATTACAAAAGTCGGAATCAGATTGAGTTCTTAGGAATCTGTGCCACAACTTGTTTCTATTATTACGAAGAGAGCACAATTCCTGGTTGTACCAAGAAGGAGCTGACATGCAGTCCTTTCGGAAGGTATATGGAACCGATTGGGCAAAGAAGGAGAAAATTAATGAATAGAAAGTTGATAGGGCAAGATCAGTGTAAGTTATCTCAGCAATAAAGTCAAAGTTAATGTTGCCGATGAGGCTTTTAAGTTTGTTTAAGTCGGTTCTTCGGAAGTGAAATGAAAATGTTTCCGAATCGATACATGTGTTACCGTTTTCATATAAGTATTCTGTGGAAGGCAGTCTAGGGTGGAAAGATGATCATCCTTATAAACGACACAGTTATCCAAATCGAATGAGAATACAAGATCGAGTTGTCTGTTCATTGAATACGGTATTCCAATGGTATAGACTTGAGTTGGTTAGGCAGTCCACCAATTAAGGGTGACGAAATGAGACGATTCGTTAGAAGGCACCCATTTAAGGTGAGGGAGGTTGAAATCACCTATTAGAATGATACTATCTTCAGGTTGTACATCATCAATCAAAAAATCCAATGCGTGAACTAAAGGTCGATAAAACTCATTGGTTGAGGTGGGTGAATGTAACAACAAAGTTCATAAAGGCAGCGTTTAGGAAGCTTAATTTTGACACAAACTAACGCAAAGTTGTCAGTATGAAGAATGTCAACAGGAGTTGCATGAAAACAGTTCTATATTGCTAGTACGCGGGCTATTTGATGAATACCCGGATTAGAAAAGACAACGCAACTTTTTTCGTTTTTGACAATTTATTTTGCACTATAATCCCTTTTCAACTCGATACAGTTTTCCCAGCGGTGCTGTAACTTTTTTAACCCCTCCGTATAGTATGACTTTTGTTGGCCTGCAAAATACTCCGCGCCGACTACAACATCCTCGTTCCCGTACTACTTTCCGGCGAACAATCTTTTAGGATTTGGGAACAAGAATAAGTCGCAGGAAGCCAAATCAGGAGAACACGGAGTATGGGGGAGCAATTCGTAGTGAAAATTGACCAATTTTGCTGTGGTGACTGCAGACGTGTGAGCCGGTTCGTTATCGTGATGGAAGGGCACTCTTTTCTTCGCCAAATGTGGTCGTTTTATCTTTAAATCGGCGTTGAATCAATGTAGTATGCTCCTGTGATTGTTTTTCCATTCCCGAAATAGTCAAAGTGGATCACACTTCGCGCGTCCCAAACAAACTGTGGCCAAAGGCACGGTCTTCGCCTTATTTGGAACACGTTCACCGGGTAAAACCCATTGTTTCGATTGTCCTTTGGTTTCTGGTGTGTACTAATGAACTTATGTCTCATCGACGGTCATGAAACGCCGGAGAAACTCCTCTGCATTTCGCATTAAACAGGGCCAAGAATATCTTTGAAGTGGTCTTACGATTGAGGTTGTTCTCCGGTGTTGGCAAACGCGGCACCTATTGTGAGGACATAGTCTCTAGTGTTAAACGTGGTCGCCTGTTTGGAAAACTTAAGACCACAGGATGCCCATACATCAATGGGAGCAAGGATACGCCTTGCCATCGCTCACCGTCAATTCACTGATACCAAAATAAAAATCGTGTTGGACACAAAAAGTTCCACCCTTGGTAAGGATCGAGGCCTACCTAAAACCACTTACTGATCTTAGGGTCACAGCTCCCAGTATCTTGCAACTCTACATTGGGTCAAAGACTCTACCCGCGACTTTGGGTTTGAACCACAGCCACCATGACGCTCCCACAAGGGGGCTTACCTCTACAAGTCAGGCCCAGACCGAAATCCGGGGGGGCTCCTAACTCCTATGGTACCGTGTTTTAAGTCCTGGTAGGGACTACCGATGGTGCTCCCACCCAACATGACCTCTGACCGGCCGCTTGTAATTTGTGAAATCGTAAACGATGGCGTCATCTGAAAAACGTTACGATAAGAACAGTATAATGCTCTTCCCCCGATTTTTATTAGACAATGTCATTGATGGGCGAAGCCTTGATAATTGGGCGGGGGCTCCTATCGTGCGGACAGCTTACTTATGCAGGATATGGCTAATGCATTCAGTTGAGATGCCTGCTATCTCAGCCAACTCGTCAATTTTTATTCGGCGGTCCTCCAATATGAGATGATGGATTTTGTCCACGGTTTCCTCTGTGGTAACCGTTTTTGGGTCACCTGTTCGCGGTTCATTAAAAACCGACGTGGGGCTATGATAAATGGAAGTTGAATAGCTTCCATACACACTATCGAGAATGGGCTTGATTTCCTCGCATGTTTTGCCACTCAAAAACAAGAATCTGATCACGAAGCGATACTGCTCTTTTTCCATGGTCGCAAAAAACCCTAAAACAATGTTTTGAAATTGGCATGTTAAAAGAGGTTATACTTAATGATGGTATACTCATTTTGGCTCAGGAGCGCCACCTATCTTTCAATCCGGGTACTCATCAAACAGCTCTCGTGTTAGTTTTTTTCAGCTTGTAAAGTGTTCAAATCGCAAGTAAAATGTATGGAAAGTGTTAAGCGCGGTTTGGGATCTAAAATTGTAGTGTCCTATAAATAATGTGACAGACCTCGTAGTCCATTTATTGAAAAAGGCTATGAAATAAACCGTAGAATTGTAATGCCCATGCGATTACTTGGAATTGGTTTACACGGAATAAAAAAAGTTTGTGCATTCATGGAATTACCTCGGCCTATGTTTCACTCTTTCCATGGTAAGGTTGTCAAAAGAATTTCAGCTGCAACTAAACTAGTTTGCAAGAAAAGTATGATGAAAGCAGCGAAAGATGAGACAACTATTTCTAATGAAAACGGGGAAAATGGAGTTGTGGTATTAGGCTATGGTCCTTGGAGAAAACGTGGGTTTATGTCCTTGTTTGGCTTTGTGAATTTTTTTTGGCAATTACAATGCAAAAATTATAGACTGCGCAGTGAAATAAAAATACTGTAAGGCGTGTGAGTACTATAAGAATAAAGAAGATACCGCAGAATATACGAAATGGGCACAAAATCATAAAGACGAGTACGATGTAAATCTCGGGATAAGCAGAGAAAAAGGACTTCGATGCAGTTGTTGAGATGTTTCAGCGTTCCGAAGCTACACCCGTTATATTGGTGACGACGATTCGAAGACTATTAACTGATGCAAAGCCTCGATGCTAAGATCACGTTCAAATAACCCGACTACGTAATTTGAAAAAGAATACAAAAGGTCTCGGTGGAAGGAACAAATTTAAGGGAAAACTAATAGACCAACTCTCTATTTAACATGAAAAACAGTATAAAGGACTTGATAATAAATTATCTACTGATGCAGCACCGCAGCACGATAAATGTCCGGAGAGGATTCATGATTCTCATGCAAAAGGCTAAAGCTACAAATAGTTTGGCCGAGTACAAACATAAGCCAGCTCTTCCAATTAAAGTGTATGATGCTATCAAACCAATCTATGAAGAACTGACCAGAGATGATCTTCTTACTAGACGCATCGGCAGTTATACTCAAAACTGCAATAATTCAACTGTGTGGGCATTGGCCCCAAAATCCATTTCTAGTGGTAAAACTGGATATAGCTATGGATAATGCAGTTTATGACGGTTTTGTTTCAATTTTGCGCATAATGAAAACGAAGGATTTAGAAATCGGCCCGAACAGCTCCGAAATCCACACAGAGTGCAAAAATCTTCAGAAAGATCGCTGCAAAAGAGTGGAGGATCGCATTGAAATCCAATAGAAAAGAAATAAAAGAGCAAGACACGAATCTAGAAGGTGCATGCATCGCGGATTAAAGGTATTGCAAATTTTTTCATGACTTTCTATAACTTAAAATTTTAAACGCGTTTATCTCAAAATTGCAATTTTCAAGTTGGCCGCACCCATAACTTAAACAATTTTCAACCAATTCACTTCAAATTTTAACTAGATTTTTAGAAATATAGTGTCTAAATAAGTACGTAGGACTTTTTTTTTTATTTGGCGTAGTTCACTTGTTATTAACAATTTTCTGACGATTTTTCTGCGACTTTTGCCAGTTTGAGTTTAGAAGTGTGCCATTCGGACAAAAATCAATATATCAATAAAAATCCTACGTACTTCTCTAACTGTTGTTATGTACAATAAAAATAAATTTAGTTACTCATCATAATTCAAAATTTACAGGAGCCGTTTGTACGGGCATAGACCCTTCTAAAAAAAAAGATGTCATTTTAGAAACGCTGCACAGCTGCCATTTTTAAATAAATTCTATAAAAATTGTGTTTTACATTCAATCATATATCCAATAAACTTCTTTCTTTGAAAACTCGATTTATTTTATATTTTTCCTGAAAAAAAAATCACAAAAAAGCCTATTTCTACGGCCTCTAAAGTGGCCTAACCCCTTAAGTATCGTAGTAATGACCTCCTCCAACGTTTCTCCATCCAAAATTGTTCTCTCCACTTTGCACCAGTAACAATATTTTACGACAGTTTGGGCGTTTTTATTTAAGGACCTTGAAAATCACCAGCTGACGGTCACTTTGTATATAGGGTTCGCTGATCTGACCGCTAGAACTAGAAAGCTGCTGATAAAAGTTATGCCTATGATAAATCTTTTGCCCGGCTTTTGGAAAGTATTTTTCGTGCCCTCGTTTACTGGAACTATGTCCAGTGTTACGAATGCCTTGAATAAAGTTCATCCTCTTGCACCTCTCTGGATGCTGCTTGCATCCCTTACAAGATCATCCAGCAACATTTAGTATTGTTCCCAGGACAGCTTGGTTATAAAATATCCCGAGCTCTTGGTGAACAGAACGATTATATGGTACATACCTCTATAGTTGGGCAGTTCTACTACCGCTACTACAGAGGGTCTACTTTTTTGTAGATCGGACAAACGATGTTGAGACTCCATTCATCAGGCATATATTCTTCCAACCAGATCTGAGAAATAAGTTGGCGTATGCTAACCATTAAGTAAGGTATCCTTACTTTGTGTTTGTTTGGTGAATGGAAGTTTCCGTCTATCGCTGCACATCAAGCTTGCTGGACGCAAAGTGACTTCGAGAATGCTTTTCTAAGCGCAGTTAAAGAGCTAAATTTATTGATACTTGTTTGGGTCTCAGGGCACGAGCCTGAGTTGGACCAAACAAATGCTTTCCGTCAACTGTACGAGGTCAGCGAATTTCCAGGTGTCCCTCTGTAGACTGTAGACTGCTTACTGCCATCGCAATGGAGCGTTTCGCTTCTGCCGATCACACTGCTGTGAGAGTGCTGTGAAAGTGCTGACGACACTTCTGAACACTATGTCTGTGAGTGTACGTCCTAGTCGTGTGCTGGCCCTGTAGACACTTTATAGCTGAAGCGTTTTCTCATCTCTTTCCGAAAGGCTGTGAAATTCGAGTAAGAAAAACGTAGATGAAGTACGTAGGTTTGGAGTAGACTTCTTGAGTGAACGGAGTTGTTGTAAGCTATCGTCCGTGTTCAATACGAGTAGTTTAAATTGTCTGAACTCGGAATGGTAGTCGTGTTACAATTTGCAGAAGTAATACTTGCAGACTATCTGCACCGAGTGCGATGTTATAATAACATTGCCATTCTTACTACTGAATGTTTTTTTTTTTCCTACATCTGTCCACCCTCCGGAAGAACCTTCTACTCATTTCTGAAGTATCGGCTTTACATGGTCCCCATAGAGTGTTTGTTTACGTTTTTCGATTGATGCTGCATCTCTGACAGCTGTCTTGGTCTTTTATGATTGATGTTGAGCTTGGCAGTCTCTTGCAATTTCAACCATTCGACGTCGTTCCCACAGTACTGTTTTGGTATTTTGTCATCTTTATCATCCGAGATAAACGCGCCTTGATGGCGATGGTTTTTTGATCGGCGGACTGTCAGATCGTCATGTGGATGTTGAAGTATGAAGATGTTCTGCTAGCTTAAGCATTTATTTACACCATCAATTTGATTAGCCTGTGCTTGGATCTATTGGATCCAACTGTACTACCTCAGAGTGATGATTTGCCATGAATTGCCAAAGCCATCCATCAAATCTGTGAGATCATGAGTGCATATCAGACGTACGTCGTAGCCTTGATGCGTATTCTAATAAAACGCCCATTCACATGCCTGAGACTCTCAAGACGTATTTTTTTAGTCTTACTCTGATTATAATCATTCGTCAAGTGCATCCCATATCGCTTCTTAGATGGCAGTGATATTTATAATACTTTTCAGCGGCATAGGAGATAGGTGCGAAACAATACAAAAAATATTTTGTAAGTCGCGTGGCGTACTATTTGTCGCAATGATATTGATCTGCTTCAAATTTGTCCAGAAATCGCTATGGTTACAGGTGTAGTCAATGCAGCGCCTGCTAACGATCTCTCAATTGGATAACAAATGATTAACAACGACCTCAATAAGGACCACTCCAACCGAATACTTATGCTTGAGCAGGCTTAAGTAAGTTCAGTTGACTCAATGAAGTCGAAACTCCACACGACCTTACATGCTCCTTATTACCTTTTCCTCTTTGCAACGAAACGTACCTATTGTCAGGTCGACGACTTGCAATCCTTCTGAGTAAGGCCCACTCGTATAGTACTCTAATAGTCCTTATCGTTTTAGGTGATTATATCAAATCCCTCAACCAACGAACCTCAGGGCTCTCTTGTCACAATTTGCATAGAGAATCTGCATGAAGTACACCAACTTTCCTCGAATTCGAAGTAAAATTTTTTTCTTCAAAAGGATGAAAGCATCTCAAAATTGTCTCCACAAGTATCACTCACTTCCTATTCGTATTCCCCTGGATTTCATCTTCCCATCTGCTTATCTATGATACTTTCATGTTGACAGTGTGAAAACGATGAAACCACCAGCAGAGGCTCTCAATCAGGTGTCATCCCAAATTAACTTGACATCAAATGAGTTGCAGTAGAGCACAGTGGTGAATTACATATCAAAGCCCTGAGCACTAAGCCACAAATGCAACCAAGTCTCCATGGAGTGCAACCCAACAAGAACAACGTCATTGAGTTTATTATCCCTACAACAGGATTCCACAATGTCACCAGAAAATAAGAGTTTTCCACCATCATATACCAGCACCCGAAGGCACCACAATGGGGATGGTGGCGCACTTGTTATCCTGTCGCCAAGTTGCTTCACAAAAATTCAATACTCCACGTGTGTCTGTATCTTGACTTTTGAGTATGAAAAATAGATATCAAATCTCTTATTCAATTTATTTTTCGTTCAAAAACAAGGACGAAATAAGGGGAAGAAATGGTGTAGCATATGTTAGCGGCGGCGGGATACAAAAAGTTGTACCGCGCCGAAATTTAAATTGAAAATAGCAAAGCACTCCCGAGGAGAAATTGTCTTTCGCGTGACTTTTGCGTTTTCGTGAGGGCTGGAACTATGATAAACAGTGAATCCTTCAAATCCTGCAAAAGGAATCAAATGAGCATTTCACTTACCATTTTCCATTCATTTTTTCGACAGAAGAATAAATTGATAAACAAATCGAGAAGCCAAATGACTTGGTGAGTTGGTTGTGGCGCTCGTAACTACTCTTATTGCATGTACTCATACAACTGTGGAACAAATCGAAAGTTATGTTCTAAACAAACAGATACAGTTATGTTACAGTGAACAACTACAACAGTTGCTCATACAGCCGTTTATTTATTTGGCATGGGATATTACAATGACTGATATTATAGTACGGTACTGGGTACCGTAAAGCCTTAGAGGATACGCGCGGTATTTAGATCTTCAAATTGCGGTTAATTTTGTGCTCTGTGCATTCGTGTTTGGAGGCAGTTTTGTCAGAGTGCGGATTCTACGTTTAAGTTTGCTGCTGCGTCGATGGGTGATTTTAAGGTAGGTGAGTGAAATAGGGCGGTGTATCCTGGGATTAAGTGGTTGGCAGACAGGAAGCACTATACGAGAGCAGAGGTATCATGGCAAGTATCATACACCATCATCCGGTAAGTTTAACTGCAGTTCTGGTTTGGGGTGGCGGATGTAATGTCGAGAGGATTTGCAAAAGATTTCACTTGTGCCGCTTTCAATGGCCTTGAATGAGACTTAGAGGACAAGGAAGAGAGTAAAGTTACCTCCGTCTTGAGGGTGGTAGGACAAAAAACCGGATGCGTTAGATTTCATCCTTGCTACCACAACTTCAAGGACAATGTGATTCTTTATATGGTAGCTGATGAGTCTATAGGACTTAAGGTTTTTAGATTTCCATACAAAATCTGACATTGTCTTCAATGTTGGATTTAAGGTGTTTTTTTCAGTGTCTTTGTGGGATTAGTAGGTAAGCTCAGGATATACGAGTACCGTATACTTGTGTGCAGGTGGACGTGAAAGAGACAATTCCTACTCTTTGAGTTGTGAGCGATTGTTTTGGAGCACATCGATTTCAAAAATGCCGACAATATGATCGCGGTTTTTGGAACTTGTTGGCTGTACGAAAAGGACGACCAATTTTCGTGCAAGCTACAAAACGATGGCTCTTTTTGTTGTTACAATGACCAAGATTTATAGGAAATCCTTATTTAAAAGTACGATAGCGTGAAAAGTTTTATTTTCTAAAACCTTGCGGCTTAAGGGTTTTATTGGATTTTTTTCTTTTGTACTTGCCTACGAAGTGAAAATGTTCACTTACCTGTGAATATTTATCCTGCAAAGTCTTCATATGAATCAAGGACTTCAAGTAGTCATACAAAAAGCAGGGTAACCTAATCAGAATAAGGTGAGGTGGTAGCTATGGGTCTTTATCATAAAATACAAAGTAACTCATACAACTTTACTGTTTCCTTTAGTTTACCTACTGAACTCCTAGAGTTCTAGAGGCAACCCTAAACTCCCGCATTAAAGAAGCTCTCTGTAAACATCTATTAACACCACTTTCAAGTAGCTACTACAGAATTGTGAGGAGTCAGCTGCTCCTCATCTTCGTCAATCCGCTGTGTCTCTACTTATCTCTGGAATTTCTCATTGTGGGTCATAAAATAGAGATTCGTCTTCAATCAAGCTTTTACAATTCGAGGACCTTTTGACTAGAGCATTGTTGTCCAATCGCTCAATGAAGGTGAGCCATGTAGTAGTAGCACAGTAGTTCTTTGAGGTTTTCGTTGGATATTCACATCCACTATGATGTCATCCAAGGAGTTGATGTTTATTCCAAGGTTTCAGTTTCTTTAACTATTTCGAAGTTTATATCTAAGCAAGTGGTTCGATGCTTCATTGTTTATTGAATTAATGTTGTCCACATGCCGTGGAAGCCTTTATGACGTTAAGCTCGTTGTCATCGACTAAGTCGATCTCATTCGGATTACATAGTATCTGGACAGATTAGTTAAATTCGAGTTGTCTGCTTTCTGTGTTAACACTTTCTCTGCTTTAGCAAGATATCAGAGAATTTACATAACAACGCATTAACGGAGTTGTTAAAAGCATTCGTTTTGTAGGAATCAACACGATGAACGGAGGACTCAGTAGTAATTCTTTTATGTTCCTTTAAATTCAATTTCTCAGTCAATCAAAGAAAATTGAGTAATAGCTTCAGTTTAGTACCACCACCCACCACTTCACTGAACTACTGTACCAAAACCTGCTCTCTGATGTGATCGTACGGTGGATATACCTTTAGTCGCTTCTCTACGGGAAAGAAACTTCTCCTATGGTACATATTCCATAGACAGAGACTCCTTAATAATCTCCAGTATGCATTATGCATATGAGAGGATCTTGCACATTTACCCAAAGCCAAAGCGAAAACTCGATCAAAACGGAGCTTGTCTTTTTTACAAGAAAGATAAAGATAGCCTGCATCATCCCACCTAAGCAAAATGCCTCCCTCTATGTTCGTCGAGAATTTCAAGGAGTCTAGGCCTCACTTTGGACAGCAGACTAAACTAGAAAGAAAATGTTGCATATGAAAGTAAAAAGGCTCTAGTTGCCCAGCAATTGCGCAAGAGGTTTTTAAGCTGACGGTGGGGAATATAACCCAAAGTTATGTACCTGGTCTACATCACGGCGGTGAGACTAGTTGTATAGCCGTTTGGTGAGTTGTACTGGAAAGCGGACTAATATTAACCTCGGCTCTTGCAACTGATATTAGTACGAATCCAAAGGGACAACGCTAACCTAACCTAACCAAATTCGGGTATTCTAAGAGATCTATACCTACAACAGTGTTGTTAGAATGCTATTTAGTAATCTAAAGTCTTAGTCTTGCTTAGAGACAGGAGGAACGTCCGCAACTTTTTAAAGACACTTGCAGCTCACACGAGCTCTGTCTTGATATCATGTTCAGAGAAGTCCTCTTTCCAGCTTTGCCTAGCAAGTCCAATGTACGTTTCTCACAAACTCAATAATTACCTGAATAAAGACAAGACTTAGTAAATTCAGCCTTCCGCCCGCCAGGAGAATGAAAATTCAATCTCAGTTTTCCTCGATTTTCCGTAAAGAACAAAAAGTTAGCTAACTACAGTTCACAAATAAGTTCCTCTACTCTATCAAGCTTATTCTCAGGATGCTTAAAGTTCTGTTCAAAATTCACACCAACTGTTGGGCTCTTATAAATAGAAATATTCGGAAAGTACGATCCTGCATAGATATCCGTAAAAGCACTGCTCTGAAATTTACCATTCTTAAAAAAACTCGATTTTGTTATTTGGCAAGGCTAAGACATTCTTAAGGGTTTCCTAGGCTCTATCCTTCTCCTCTTAGAAAAGATGGGTCTTGAACTATCATTAAAAGTTTTTGACAAATAGTCAGTATGCTCCATCTCGGAAATATCAATAAGAAACCTAAAGTATTGCCCTCCACATGGCTTTCGTGAAATCGTATGTCTTTGCGTGATCTACATGAGTAACCAAACTTGTCATTGGGGCCTGAAGATTACCATGTTCTTGACAATAAACGAGTTTCCGAGACTTCGGGTATTTCTTCTGTTTGACGAATACCCGAATTAGAAATGACAACGCAACTTTTTTAGAATTTGACAATTTATTTTACAATAGAATCCCCTTCCAACTCGATATACTTTTTCCAGCGGTGCTGCAACTTTTTAAACTCCTCCGTATCTTACGACTTTTGTTGGCCTGGAAAATACTCCTCCGTAGCGGCGATGACTTCCGTACTTCTTTCTGGCGAGCGATCTTTTAAGCTTTGGGAACAAAAAGAAGTCGCAGGTAGCCAAATCTGGAGAATACGGAGGATGGCGGAGTAATCCGTAGTGTATATCGACCAATTTGGCTGTGGCGACTGCGGGGGTATGCGCCGGGCCGTATCGTTTTGGAAGAGCAATTTTTGCTTTGGCCCACCTGGGCTCCACGGCGAACCAGTGGTAGGCGGTTATACGGGAAGGTAAATGGGTCCCATTCACACCATCAAGAATGGGCTTGATTTCCTCGCAGGTTTTGCCACTTAAAAACAAGAATCGGAACTCAGAGCAATATTGCTCTTACTCCATGGTCGCAAAAAACAAAACTAAGCGTCGGATTGTCAGCGGCACCTATCTTCCAATCCAGGTACTCATCAAACAGCCCTCGTAATACCATTTGCCACGAAAAAAGAAATGTGTTGCTCAGAACGTTAAGTTCATTAAGAACTTGGAAGATCATTTCCTTCATCCTTTTGGATGAAAGACATACATTTTCCTATTGAAGTGAAGGTTGTTGTCTTGCTCGAAGAACCCGCCGCCACATTCTATGTTGGTTTATAGCTTTTCCTTTACATTGCGAGTTGTTTAGTCATTCTAGGCCTTTTAGAACTTCATTCTGAGGTTACCATTTTCAATATTGCGGTTCTCTGCTGTACTGCAAACATATTTTCACTGCCGCTCTTCGCAATGTGTGAGCTCTGTATCGTTCAGATGGTTATCAATTCCCGTAATCCGGAGATGGAGGTTCTTTTATAAGTAAGTCAGTTTGAATAAATTTCATCAAGACGAAACTACCTTTGCTTGTTTCAACACCGGTTTCACTCCGACCTTGTGCATTACAAGCACGGTTGCTTCTCCGGTTGAGCTTTATATGAAGCAGCCAGTTACATTGCCTTTTATTGAAAATCATTAAGTTCTTCCGGTGAAAGGACTTTTATCCTGGAGTTCGATCATCTTACGAATGAAAAGAGTAACATATTCAGGTGCTCTCCGTAGATTGTAGCTACTCCATGTAGCCGTATAGAGGTGACTGACGTCGCATTCGTACGGTACACACCGACGAATATGTGATTTCTGTGGCCTAGAGTGTTGAACTCAATCCAGCAACAATGACTCGCTATCGATCTCAAGAACTTAACATTCCATGCACGTGCCTAATGAAAATTTTAGACAAACATCTCGGATTATTGAGTTACAAAACTCAATTGAATTAGCAATTAAAGACAAACGACCATCCGCTTCATTATCACTTCTCAATGTTAACAAACAGAACTGCCACATCTGGGAATCGGAAAACCCCCACATGATTGTCGATAAACCAATGCATCCGCAGGGTGCGACAGTTTGGTACGGATTTTTGAAAGGTGGTACATTGGCCCGTTTTTTTCGAAAATATTTTAAAAAGCAATGATTACCGAATTTCTGTGGGCTGAAATAGAAGACATGGATATGGATGATCTTTAGTTTCAGCTCGATGGCGCGCCATGCCATACAGCCCATCATATAATCGATCTTTTGATTGGGTTTATGGAGAGATTCTCTTTTGTCTTAAGGACGTTTTGGATACGTGCAGTGACTTCGTTAGTCTATCTGACCCTTATGATGATGACTAGGTCATCGGCATAATCAATTGTGTTGTAGCCTTATTTGCTTAATTTGTTAAGCAGATCATCTATGACCAAAAACCACAGGAGGGGCGATAATACGCCTCCCTGCGGGCAGCCCCTATGGCTGATATTGATACTAAAGTCGGCTTTGAGGAAGTGGTAATCATTGGGCTTTCAAGCATCACTTTGACTCAATTAATGGTGGATTGATCGATGTTTCTATGGAGCAACACATTTGATATGGAATCATATCAAATATTGTCGAAAGCACCTTCTATGTCAAGAAATGCGCAAAGTGCAATTTCTTTACAGCGGAAGAAGCTATTAGTCGTGATGACATAGGTGCACAGGCAAGCATTTTTTTAAGCTTTCTCTGAAATGGACGTCAATAACTTTTTCCATGATTTTTAGATAAATCGCCACGTTGCGTGGTATGTAGGTAGGTACAAGGAAGTTCAGCTGAAAAAAATCTGTCTATGCCTGGTGCCTTGTATGATTTAAATGAGTTGATAGCTCACTTAGCCTTATCCGGACTAAATAGTTTTCCGAATAAACTATTGATTCTGCTGAGGTTTCTTGGAAGTGAAACCTCCATTGACTGCCCATAAGACATGTCAATATTAAAAGAATCTGGAAAGTTAACCTGAATGAAGGTATTCAGGGTTTCCTCACGGTCGCGTGTGATTGTGTTATCTGGTTTGATTAACAATCCCATTTAATTTGAATGATCCTGGGAGAGAGCTATCCCTTCGAATTTTCTCGAAGTAAGCACGACAGGAAGCTCTTTTTGATCTTCCGAATTGTCGTCTCCCAAATTTCTAAGTCTTTTCCGAATAGCTTCTAGGTTTTCTAAGCACAGTTCGCTTAACTCTACAGCTGTTTTTTAAAGATGATAAAATGATGTCGTTTGGTTGGAGTTGGGTATCGTCTGCGTCCACTGTTGTTAGCGTCAATACAGCTTTGACTGCTAAATTTTCGCGATACGTCCTTCAACTCGTAAATTTGTTGTTATATTGGACCGACGCGTTTTCGTTGCTGCATCTTATCTTGAACACAATGTGCATATGATCTGATAAAGATGCGTCCTCGAACACGTGCCAGTCTTTCACCATATTTTGTAGAAATTAAGACGAGAGAATGAGGTCAAGGACTTCCTCTCTATGGAGGTTATCTAAGCAGACACTATAGCTTATGATTGACAATGGTAGCTGTGGAATAGAACTAAATCAATCTTCTGATTTACATGGATTTGACAGCGGAAGTTAAGAATTGAAGGACCAACCAGGTCCTTACTCCTAGTCTCTCAATCTCTCTCCTCTCCTAGTCTATGTTATATATTATATATATGTAGAGTAACCGTCACAATTATATGCAATGTAACACATCTGAATTGTTTGCAGCTAGTAGCAATCAATTCAGTACAACTCTGGCATGGTTTCTTCATTTAATACAATCGATTAGGCTTCATAGGCTCATTCATTTGATTGCTATTAAATTAATTCATGTCCTCTCAATGTTTAGAACGTTGATAATCTTGTCCTCACGAATGACTGCTTTTCGATTGGTCTTAGTTTTAATAATGCTCTTCAAAGGGAATCCAGACTAATGAGATTGCTTTCATTGCATAGTTAATGCCAATGAGTGGTTATTCAAAATCTAGCAAACCCTGACATTCATCAAAATCAAATTGTAAAATCAGCCCAACTAACCTCTTCCCCATTTGTACGAGAATTCATATGCTATTTGTCATCCTAAATCTATACATCAAGCTCCTAATCTGCTCTTTGCCCAACTTTGGATGCCATCAGATTCAACTTGCTATCTATGACACCCTGATTGACTATTCAAAATTCATTTTCCACATTCGTCTCATACGGACAAGATATTCGTATCATCTTGTTAAGCACGCACAGCACATGCCCATGCCTTGTGATTTACGACTCCGTTTGGCTTATGATTGAGACTATGAATATCCTTAAATCGATAGACCGAGAATACGCACTTTTGAATCAACTAAACTACTACCACAACTAGAACAGATACCATATCCAGATTGGATAAAAAAAAAAAAAAATAAAAGTGCACTGGGACTCACATTCATACTTACCATATACTCCTGCTAGCACATATTCTCGTACAATAGTTTGCATTTTTAAAAGGACACACTTTGGAATGAAAAGCACTTAAAAATACAAAGGATGGTGCCTTTAGTGGGCTATGTTCTCCCGCAAGAGGGTGAAGAGGTATCTTGTTCTGTTTCCATTTCTACACAAAAGGGATACAAGCATAAGCACAATCACAAGCAAAAGGTGTGTTTTATCCTTTTTACTCGGCTCAAAAGGATAACACAAAATGTATTTGCCTTTTTTCTTCCCCAGTAAAAAACAAAAAAAAAAAAAAAAAAAAAAAAAAAAAAAAAAAAAAATAAGGGTCATGCTAAGCTTTTTCTGGGACAAACAAATTACCGTTATTATTTTTATTCGAATCGAATGATCCTTACATAATCGAGCGGTATAAAAAGCTGAGATCCATCTATTTATAAAAAACTACACTCGCATATTCGTATTGGATATTCGTATCATGTGACGTACAGCCCGTATAAACATAATTAGCATTATTCATAGGTTGGAAGCTCAATAGTTGGTTGCTATGACTTATTCCAGTTTGGGATAAGTCATGGCAATAACGATAAAGAGTTGTATGCCTTAAGGGATGAACGCTTATTCACGGACACAGATATACGAGTATTCTCGGAGGGCGGTTAGTTGACATTAGCCCCTTCATACGTACATAGTTGAAAACTATGAAAGGAAACTAAATCTGCTCAACCTAAACCCAAGCGTATTCGAAACCCCTTCTTTTAAACTAAACCCTCCAACTCAACTAAATTCCTTTAACCATTTATTCAGCGTATCTGTGTCTATTGGTTGGGTTGGGGGGGATAGCTTTGAGGGCTTAAAACGAGGTTGGCTTATGCGGAAGATGTGATTTTTTGATGATGGTTTGCTTTGGTTGTTATGTCGCTAGAGGGGAAAGAAAAATAAGAACAGGTACGTTGAGTACGAGTAATGAATCAAGGAGGTTAACATGGATAACGTGGATTTTTTTTTTTTTTTTTTTTTCTATGAAAATCTACGTGAGAGAGTGAACTAGTTTTATGCGCTCTGATGCCCTAGGGATAGTGTTGTTCTTTGTTAGGCACAGTCTTTCTGATTCTGAACATCAGATTTTTCGAAAAGATGCTACGTCTGCAGGGACAAGTATACAAGTTTGTACGATTTGCTGCATTATGCATTTTATACAATCAGTGTGCTTATTTAGGAGCGCCCGGAAGTCAAATCTCGACAAAAGGAAAAAGGAACAGACGGTGAATAGACCAATTTTCCAAAAAAAAATTCATAGAGTACGAGTGGGTGATTGTTAATGTACGGGTCTCTAAGTACGATCATATGAATGAGGCACTCATTCATTTTTCATTTTTGAGATGGCTAAATCGAGTGGAAAAGTTACATGAAAAATGACTCAAGCAAAAAATTCTAGTAGAGAACCCGATCCACAAGGAAAAGGGACATAATAGAGTTCTCTTCCGGAAGGAAAGAAATTATTTTTCAAGTATCTTTTCTTAGAGATGTTTGATGTTAAAAGTTTTCTCCTGAAAAGACCAAGTCAGGATTGAGTTTGTTTGTTTAAAATAAAAACTTGAATGTTGTCCAAAGTAAAGCAACATATAACAAAAGTAAGTTTGGATGATGTAATCAGTTCTTTTCTGCAAGCTGACATTTTGGCAATGCAATCATCAAAGGATTCATAATTAAAGGCATTCGGATACACACATATCTTGTACACTTTGTTATAGAAGTATTCCTGTTGATGTTGATGTTGATTTGAGTTTAGTCTTTGAAATGCTAAAAAGTAAAATAAGATTTTAAGCTGAAATTGCTAAATGGATAAGCGTCTTGACTGTGTACTGTCAGAAACGTTTTGAAGACATTCAAAGCTGATGAGTTGAATAGGCTTTACAGTCAGTGTATGATGTTGAGAAAATCATTTGGTTGACATATGTGATTTTGGACAGAATTTCGGCATTCCTTGACATCTTATTTCCCTAGCTTTGTTTGCTCGATTGTTCTCATACACTACCAAGTCATTGCAGCGATTTGGTTCTCATATTTATACCATATGGCCCCACATCTGCTTACAGCGAGTTTACTATGGAACAGACTCATGTTGACGTTCGTAAAAATACTTTTTGCCAAAGTCTGTTTCCCATTTCTTTTGATCTATCCGTGTATTGAAGGTTGGCATAAGCTTCTATGGATGTCCGCCTTAGCATTTTATTGTTCGCTATAGTCCCTTCGTTTCTTAAGCGCGTGTAATCGGTTAGGGTAAAGCAGGAGTATTATGGATATGCTATCAGACAACACTAGACACCAAAACGAGCCTATCGCGATTTCTGTTGGACCAGTTGAATTCGAATTCAAAAGGCAAAAACTTAAACAATCTGGTGAAACATCCAATTTCTTTGCTAAAGCCAAAAAGGCCTTTAAAGTTCGTGTCGTGTATGTTTTCGAAAAGGTATTTTCCTGAAAATTTTCTTGGACTACTCGATATTGCCTCGCATTCACACAGTATGTACCTATGTATGTTATGTCCTCAACAGCTTGCATATCCCATAATTTAAGGAGATAGTGTCTTGTTAGGATTCATATCACTGTCCTAGAATTATCCCTGTTTAATTTTACTAACTCCCCAGATTTTTTACCGTCAAAAAGTGGTCAGAGATTCTTGGATACCCTGTGTCCTTCAAGACTTGACCACCTTAGGTTGGCAGTCTTTATGATTTCTTCCTCGATAGTGCCCCTATTATCGATCGAGTAGCCCTCCTCTTCTTGCGAGGTCATCCTCTATGCGCTGAGCACTGTGCGAGAGCCTCAGACTGTATCAGACTTGATATTGGTCGCTTCCATTGCCGTGTGAGCGGCCTGGCTATGGATGTAGATAGCGATAGCTCTTCCGGATACCGATCTCATCTGCATTAGCTAAGCCGCTCTGAGAATAATCAGAACATCTAACTGAAAGAGACTTCTTGCGTCCGGTAGTCTTATATATACTCATAGTTCTGGGTCTTCTGAGAATATAACAGAACCAGTTCCTTTCTCTTTTTTCGAACCATCTGTAAAAATTGCAATTTCATTTGACCTGATTATTGCATTTGTCCGACACTATTGCTCTTGAAGTGACCTAAATTAGTGAGTCGTATCGTAAGTGTTTTGATCTGTAAATCCAGCTGTGTTAGGTACAGAAAGGTGTCCAATGCTGTCATAGCCGTTCTTCGAACCGTCGCTAATTTTTCGTAAACCGTTTTCTTGTTTGTTGCTTTCCACCACCACCGTACACCATAGCAAGTTTTAAGACCCACATTTTTCCTACCGTTCTGTTGCAGATAAAAAGAGCCTTATATGCGTTTTTAATTCTCTTCGCTACGTTAAGATTTGAACTCAGTTTTTTGTCCAGAATTACACCCAGATACTCGTACTTCGCGCTGTCTGAAAGGAAGAATTCTACTCCGTTGAGTTTTTGCTTTCTAGTAAAAAGAACGAGTTCCTTTTTAGAAGGTTTGGCGTTGAGACCACAGCTTTTTATATACAATATATGCCCCCGTTTGCCAGATTTAGGTATAAAAACCACCTCAACTTCCCTCCAAGCTATTGGTATGTTCCCTATGCTTAGACTGTCTAAGAATTTCCATAATTTTTGGATTGCTACCTCTGGTGCCTCCTGTAGCACTATCGATAGAATACCATGCGGACCGGGATATTTGTATGGTTTAAAGGACTGAATTGCCCAACGTAATTTTTTCTTACTAATAAGAACACCTAGGTACTTCCTCTTCGGAGAGAGAGAACTTAATGTTCTCAGTGTGCCGTAACATGCCAGAGACATCTGATAATGTTGATCCAGGAAAATGGTTTTTCCACCAAAGCAAAAGAAACTCTTGGCTACTTTCAGCTCAGATTCCGCCGTTTTTCCTGAGGGAGCTTCCGCAACCTCGAAACCTCGTCTGTTACTGCGATAGGTTTGCTATACTTCTGCCATGAAGCCCTGTACTTCTGTCATGAAGTTCTTTTGAAGGGTACTTCCGGCTCCAAGACGATTTCATAGGCGATGGATGGACTTGATTCAATACACGTAGGTCTACTCGTATACTTCTGGACATAGGTACACATAGTTTTTGTTCATCAATCAGTCGATGACATCAGCATCGTAAAATCTGACGTTTTTAACGGAACGGCTTGTCATACCGGAATACTTCTGTATTCCTGCTGATTTTTGTTCGGGCTTTATAGCTTTGGCCTCGATCGAGCCTTTCTCGAGCACTTTTTTTTTTTTTTTTTCCCCAGGAGGCTATGTTCTTTCCTTATTTTCTGGCAGAGTCGGTCTGTAGTTTTAAATTTGCCTATCTGTATCTATCAGTGATCGCCTCCCTAATTGCTCTTTGGCAGCGGTGCTACTGGTCTTCTTCATTCGAGGCTGGCCGGAAACTCGATCGAAAAATGCCCAGAGGGTCTCTTGCGATTGTAGCTGTTCGAAGTTAAGCTTCCTCACAATGGTTCGCTGGTTCTGGACTGGTGCGACTTGTCCGAGTCGGAACTTTCGGACACCCAAAACACTGCTCAGGAGTCAGTCTTTTTTCTTTATGGATATCAAGGTTTGGAAACCATGTGGTGGGTATAGTTACGTCCCGCTGCCAAGTTAATAAGCCAAGTTAATAAGCTGTGTTTGTTTTCGAAGGTGATGTCGTGGAGGCTGTACTTTCTGTTTGTTTTACCAAAGATGCCCTGCTTGCCTAGCTTTGCATTAGAATCGCATAGATGATGTTTACACGTTATATTTCCGGCATTCTTTGTAGATTTTGTCAAGAGCGTGTGCTCTTGTTGACGCATTTTACCTCTATGCGAGTCGTCGCCAGGCATACTCAACGAACTTGATTTTCTAGTTCAGATTCGATGATAGGTTAAGAAATTGCCCTGAATCCTTCAGTAATGTTGTTATAGCCAAGTTGCTACGGATCGTATTACATATCTCGGATTAAAATTGTTCATCTTCTAAATATTTACTACTGAGTCGTAGATAGGTTATGATCTGATTTTGGATAAAGGTATATGCATATCCTGAACGCTTTTGCCCCAAACTCCTCGGACATAGACCGAATTTACTGGTTGTTTGTACAAGGTATCGGTTAAAGGTTTAAGGCGACTCTTATGTATTTACCTTTTTACACGATTGACTATCTATGTCAGTTTCCTGCATTTGCACGTTCGAAAACGATAACTCTTTTTTGGTTGAGCAAAAGGCATTTTTCACAAACGAAAATTAGAGTAATGAACCTTCTTCATTTACTCTGTTCAAAAGTTCTCATAGTGTAGTTGTTATGTCCATGGTCTTCTACATATAGGGTTTTCTAATAACAGCTTGTCAACTTTTTTTTTTTTTAAATAAAAGGCAAACCATTTGAAATATTTCAAAAACTTTATTATTGGCTTGAAGTACAATCAAAACATTTATGAATTGAACTCGACTTCTTTCATATGGCCACCGCGGGCACGTTTGCAGCGGTCGATTCGTTGGACCCAATTTACAACGACTCGGCCACACATTTCGGCTGAAACGGCCGCAATTTCGCCTTCAATGTTGGCTCTGAGCTCTTCCAATGTCGTCGGCGTGTTGGCATAAACCAATGATTTAACGTAGCCCCACAGAAAATAGTCAAGCGGCGTTAAATCGCACGAACCAGGCGGCCAATCGACTCTGTCATGTCTTGAGATAACGCGCTCACCATACTTACTCTTCAATAAATCGATTGTAGCGTGTGCTGTGTGGCTTGTGATACCATCCTGTTGAAACCACATGTCGTCCAAGTCCTTATCTTCAAATTCGGGCCAAAAATAATCGGTGATCATGGCGCGATTACGCTGACCATTCACAGTAACGTGACGATCGTTATCGTCGGCGAAAAAATATGGCCCAATAACGCAGTCGGCATGCAAACCGCACCAAACAGTTATTTTTTGTGGATGAAGTGATGATTCATGAAGCACATGCGGGCTTTCAGCCGACCAATAACGCATATTTTGCTTATTGACGAACCCATTGAGCCAAAAATGAGCTTCGTCACTGAAGATGATTTTGCGATGAAATTCATCATCTTGGCGCATCTTCTCCAGAACCCAATCAGAGAACGTAGCTCGTTAGTGTACTTTATCAGGATGAAAATGTTGAGTTTACTGAATAAATTGACAGTGACAGTTTGATGATTAATGAAAGAGTGCGTTCACAAATTAAATTCAAAGTTGTCAAGTCCCTATTGGAAAACCCTTTTTTTTTTTTGTATTTATGGTCATCCCATGTCTTGTTGCCTACGTAGCTGTCTTCTTCAGAAACTTCTTTATGATTTCACCGATAACGGGTACACATATCTGCAATCAAGAATCTGGACTTAGTCTTATCAATTCAAAGTGTTGACAGCGTTTTTTTCGGACTTTGCTGCCCACACAACAGACTTCCACTGCAGATACAAAACCTCGCGCATGCTTGACTTTTGACTAATATTCCGTGGTGTGCGGGTAAATTGAATACCAGTTTTGATCCGCTGGAACTTCTCCTAATCCGTGCGCTCGTGCGTCACAATCCTTGAATATAAATTTCACAATCCCTTTTCCTTTCCAATCTGAATCAATGAATGTTAAGATACAAAAGAGATACTCAGCATAAATGAAAATAAAAAAATCCTATTCAATTGTAAGTTTTATTGAATAAGACAGAACAAGGGCAAGGAGACAATAATTACAGCGTCAACAGAAACAACAACAACAATAGCATCCGAAGCAACTTCACATTTTTGTGTCCAATTTGTTGGAAGATGGAAAATACAAAATATTACTCCAGCACTTGGTCATGAGTGTAGGTATCCACAGCACAGAGCCAAAGGATGAAAGAAATACAAATTCCAATGAAAAAAGGATTTCCAAAGATGCGGGGTGCTTTCAGGATAAAAATATCACAAGATAGCGAATTTGGGGAGGATAAAGACAGCTTGGCTGGTGGGGATGCACGTAAAAGGAATATGAAATGTCAAGTGCAATCGTAAAAAGGAAAATAAGTGAATATCCTGTTGCCCCTTAAGGACTACATCTCTAGCCAAGACCGATTCCAACAGCAGGACAAATATTTGCTTTTCAATAAAAAATGGATGACGAAGACGAGGGGCATCCGTTTTTTTATGATCTCAATTTAAGTCTTCCGTATTTACGAGGTGCAAGGATGGATGCAACAACTTAATGAATTCAATCTCTACGAATGCATTGTTTAGTATAAAATCCTGGCAATGAGAAATTGCATCTTTTACTGTCCCAAGACAATCAAGGAAATGGCGATGTTTCCTGTTGAGTTCTTGTTTATAACAGTTGGAGGTGAGAAAATTGAAAGAGTCGTTTGAAATTGAAACATGTCGAAACGGACCTCATTGAAATTCATGAGATATCAAGGAGATTGCATAGCGTTGCATAAAATAAGATATCTTGGTCTTTTTAGAAGAACTTTCCGGAGGTCCCTTTTGAGATATGTATGTAAATGTGCCATTTTACATGTACAAAGTGCATAAGCCCTGCCAGCTTAACAAGCATATTTTATGTTTTTGCTGTACTTACTTTACTTAGATCACCTAATTTGGTCCCTCGTGGGGCGTAGGGCGTCAACAACGCATGCGCGCCATCATGTTTGGAGTTCTGAAATACGCTTGCCGCTTATATGTACATTTACCTGACTGAGTAATTGGTTCCATATCATGGCATACTTCGCAAAGGAACTGTTTTCGCGCTGTAAAATGTGACCATTCCACTGTCACTTTTTTCTCTGTATTTTGAAGTGTAGTTAGTTATTCAACATACAGTTTGGCCAGAAGTACCCTAAGATGTTGAAAAGAGGGTATGAGGGTTCGCAGAATCATTACAACGGTTTTGATTACTTTCAAGCTGCTACATCCATAAAAAAGAATTGTTTCCATGTTTGATCGGAATAGCTTCACCTTCGTTTGTGTGCTGAATCTGCTGTCTACGTCCAATTCGGTACTACCATCTTCTGATACCACATTTCGTAGTTATGGAAAGATACTTACTTTCTTGTCTTGTTGTCCGGCAGTTTCGAATTGAGCGGCTATACTCGATGCATTGTTAAATAATAATCCGCAAGGTGTTGATGTGATCGATACAAGGTGTTAAGCTCAAAAGCCAGGCTATTCTTTCCCTCGATGCGATATAAGTTTAGCCAAAGGCAAAAGAACACATAATCCTCTCCAGTTGCGACATTCCGCCAGGTTTTCCTGCTTGGGCAGCTTAAAAATTATTCACATCTTCCAATCTACCAATCTTCCAATCTTCGATTTCCGAGGTGTTGAGCGCGGCTTGAAAGAGTTCCGTCAGAATACGGTCTGCCTTGTGTTTCTTGAAGGCCCTTATCGGTGACGTTATTTAAGCATTACGGTGAGAGGGAAAGGTGTGAATTCGGGTTTTTGATACTGTGCGAAGCTTGGGTTCAAAATGCTATAGCCTAAGTATCATAGTTAAGCCCTGTTGGTATCTAGAAAGCTGCTTCTCATTCGAAGTCAGCGTTTTCGGCCTAGTCCTTTTACTAGATGTAATTTAGATATTTGATTACCGGCGAGTTTCTGAGATACCTAGTGCTTCTTCAGACCTAGTGGGTAGTTGGTATACATAAAATTACACTTGTCTCACCCTACTCCTTCTTTAGGGAGCTCTATTACTGAAGTCGCTGAAATGCGCGCTTTGAATTCTATATATTATCGATCCACCACCTTTTCTCAAGCTGGCAATACTAATAAATGCGTGCTTTAACGTGAAACATATTCCATGTCACTGCAAAGTTGCAGATGCAATAATGATCCCCAAACCAGGAACCATCATCGTACAATCAAATGTCACTTTTACTCATTTTATCTAGGTTAGATTAGTGGCGGTTGGAAAACCAACCCACTTAGACCTATTGGCCCGTTGAGCTACCACGTGGATCTATGATCCCCTCACTCATGGAACTAATTTGAGCTTACGACGAAGCGCAGGAGACTATTAACGTCTGTATTTTTTAGATCGTTTAAGTCGTTGTAGAAGAAGGCGCCTAGGTGGAGTTTTTTTCTCTGGGAAAGAGCTGGACATGTACAGAGAAGATGGAGGATTGTCTCCTCTTCCTCCTCGTCTATATAGCTTCTACAGAAATCTTTTGTAAAAGCGCCAAGCCTTCTTGCATGCTTGCCCATAAGGCAGTGTCCAGTGATGACACCTATAATGGCGCTAAGATGTTTCCTATTTAAAAGAATCAGATTCAGATCCAGCTTTGGCCAAATCTGTTTAGTCGCTAGACATGTTGGCCCACCGGTCTATCAATGGTCTATTCTTTTATTAGCATCCAGCTGAAATAATAACTTGCATGTAGCGTTTGGTATACCTATGCTGCCCTTTTCCGGTAGAATAGGTAGAGTGGTTCCAATTTTGGAGAGTTCGTCGGCACTACAATTCTCTGGAATGTCTCTGTAGCCCGGCAAAAAACGAAAGTGAAGGTTGAAATGCTCTGCCATCTCTTTAAGACATAATCGGCATGCAAAGGCGGTTTTAGAATTTAGTGAGACCGAGTCCAGGAACTTGATAGCGGCCTGACGATCCGAAAAGATGCGGATATCCTTTGCAGATATCACTTTTTTTTTTTAGCCAGGGCAGAGCTTCTTTAATCGCCAAAATTTTCGCCTGGAACACGCTTCAGTGATTTAGAAGACGGAAGGAGAGACTTAGATTTAACTTATGTGAGAAAACACCTCCACCAATCTCGCTATCGGTTTTAGAAGCGTCTGTATAGAAATAGATAGACTTGTCCTCCATGAAAGCAAATTTCTCCCAGAGAAATCTAGAGGGAAAGCTCTGTTGAAAGTCTTGGTCAAATCTAAGCTTAGGTGTGGTGAAATCGATGTTCTCCAAGGGGATTCCTAATAAATTAAGAATATTGGCGTGGCCAAATAAATTATTTGTCCACTGTACCCATTTTATGTAAAAGTTTTTCCTAAAGCGACTAAGTCCATTCATAATTGGCCTAAACATGATTCGAGAACACCAATATGATTTCGATACTAACGTCATCCAAAAAGCTCTGGAGAATAAAATGGTTTGCTCAGCCGTATTTTTGGATGTCGCAAAAGCATTTGACAAAATTTGGCACGCAGGCCTTCTTAAAAAGATAAAACTACTTTTTCAAAGGGAATATACAGAATTGCCAGAGTGGTATCTTCCGAATAGATACTTTAAAATCAGACAAGGTAGTTTCTACTCATAACTCAAAGAAATTAAGGCTAGAATTCCGCAAGGAAGTATCCTAGGTCTAGTTTTATATCTACTCTTTACCAACGACATACCAACATCTTCAAGTTGTACTTACAGTTGCGAAAAACAAACACGAGTCAAGTGAATACTGTAATACTGTAATACTGACACGAGTCAAAGTGCTGTAGATAGAGTTGTCAGATAGACCAAAAATAAACGAATTCAGTGCGCAAAATCAGCTCATGTAAACATTACAAACAAAATAATTTTTCAACTCCCTATATTTATATCTTGTTTTCTCGATGTTGACAAGCTCCCTGCAATTTGTTGGCCCATTCCCTAGCAACGAAGTTCCCTTTTCAAGTGTTCAAGTGTTTCAGAACCCAACAGAGTAAGATTTGATGGGGTTTGTATAGATTTATATAGGGTGTCATTGACTGACTGATATTAACATCACCTATGAGTCTTATCGCACGGTTTTGAATCCTATCTAGCAAGTACAGAGATATTTTGGGCGCACCTGACAATATGTGGGTATTGTACTCCAATTTTGGCGGGTGAATGCCTTAAACGAGTTGAGTTCAAAAAGTAAGGTGAATTTTAAAATATCGCGGGCAAGGTACATTTGATTATCAATTTTTTTTTGCTGTGTTGGTACACATAGCATAATTAATTTGTTTTTGACAGATAGAAAGGTTAGATGTGTTTTGGTGTGCTCGGCGATTTTCAATTATTGTAAGAAATGGAGCAAAGAATTTGCATCAAATTTTGTGTAAAAAATGGAATTAAGTGCTCTAAAACACTTGATATGTTGACAATGACATACGGTCAGCCTGTTTTAAGTACAAAAAATTTTTACAAGCTTACAAATGGTACCAGCTCTTCCAAGACGGCCGAGAAAATGCCAATGACGAACCTTGCTCTGGACTCCCCAGCACATCAACAAAAGATGTGGTCAAATTACCAAAAGAGAAGTTGCTGAGGATGTTGGCATATCGGTCGGCTCGTGTCACGCAATTTGGGTTTTGGTCATGTTTTAGGTGTGAAACGTGTGTTAGCGAAGTTTGTTCCGAAACTTCTTAATTTTGATCAGAAGAATCGTCGCATGAGCATCGATCAGGAGCTCTTGAATGACGTTAATGGTATGAATGACTGGGTATATGGTTATGATGTTGAAACCAAAGCCCAATCGTCCCAATGGAAGCACCCAGGAGAGCCAAGACCCAAAAAAGCACGCCAAGTTCGATCAAATTACAAAGTTTTGATCCCTGTTTTTTCGATAACCATGGTGTGGTGCATCAGGAGTTTTTACCTTACGGTCGTGTGGTCTTTATGAGTATTACCTTGAAGCTATGCACCGTTTGCGAGAATTGTGGAAAAACAATTCATGGCTTTTGCATCACTATGCTGCACCTGTTCATTCATCATTGCTTGTCAAAGATTTGTTGGCCAAAAATAACACGACAATCATGCCTCGGCCACCATATTCACCGGATTTGGCCCTATGCTACTTTTTTCTGTAGCATAGTCACCTTACTTTTTAAACACAGCTTGTACTACCTTGATCTCATTGTTCCGATTTGAGTTCTGTTTTTTTTTTTTTTTTTTTGGTAAGTTGGTACACCTGTTGTTGACATAGCCAAGAGTACGCAAATCTATCTTTGTGTGTGTGTGTCGAGTTTAGTTTAGAAATGGATTTAAATTTGCAACAACGAACTTGTATTAAAGTTTGCGTAAAAAATGGATTTAATGGTGCTGAAAATGTTGGAAAAATGTTTTGGCAACGATTCTCTAAAGAAAACGGTCGTTTACCAGTGGCAAGAGCGGTTCAAAAGTGGTCGTGAGTCAATCGAAGATGATGAACGCAGTGGCAGACCATCGACATCGGAAACCGATGAAAACATTGATGAAGTACAGGAAATGTTGGTCAATAACGGCAAATTAACCGTCAGAGAGACAGCGGAGGACTTGAACATTGCCTATGGATCCGTCCAAGACATTTTGGTTAATGATTTGGGTTTCCGTCACCGTGCTCACGTCGCAAAAGAGATGATTTGCGAGGCTGAATCCGATCCAACATTCATCAAAAGAATCATTACTGGAGTCGAGACGAGTGTTTATGAGTACGACACGCAGTCTGAGGCAAGTGAATGGCGTTCACCAAATGAGCCGAGACCAAAAAAACCACGTCGTTTACAGTCAAAAAAGAAGGCAATTTCATGGATAACAACGGTGTAGTGCATAATGAATTTTTTTCAGAAGGCCAGACAGTAAACAAAGAGTATTATTTGTGCTGGGACGTGAGTCAGGGAATGAATACGAAAAGCAAAGATTAATGTCATTAGCAATGGAATATATTGGATTAGAAGTGGCAGACAAGATATCTTAAACGAAAATTAAAAAGACTATCGGAGGCAGAACGGAGCCTTGGGGAACACATTGATTTTGTGAATATCAGACTTGAAACCTATTGAACGATTTAAAGAGAGTCGTCGATCCCAAGAACACACATTTTCTGCAAAAGAGCCTGATGCAAAAGTCTGTTAAATGAATTAGAAATATCAAGTGCAACTATGTTGCTTTTGCCAGATTGATGTACGCTTTGGATCCACTTTTTGTTGAGACATGTCATAAAATGGACTTATTGCTATAAAAACCGTACGGTGTTTGTGTTTCGAGATATTTCATGAGCCGATGGTTTATCAGCGTTTCTTTGACCTAGGAAAGAAGGGATGTAAGTGCAATGGGTCTGTAGGATGAGAGAGAAGAAGGTTAGCCTTTCTTAGGGAGAGACTGGACAAATGCTGTTTTCCATCTTACCATTTAGATTGATGAAGAAGCTTACCCAATGGTAAGCCTCTTCAGAAGAAGGGATAATGTACCATCTAAACCAGTGGATTTGCGAATTTTAAGATCTTAAAGCACTCTTGCTACTACACGAGTGCGAAAGTGAATTCGTCCCATTTAAGATTCGATGCGCTCAACTGAAGTGGGGACAAAACACAATCTGAAAGTGTTGAGCTCGAGGCAAAGTGTGCAGCAAGCAGATTCACCTTGTTCAAAGAGCTGACAGCTGGAATGTCGTGTAAATGAGCGTTGAGATGAATGATATGGCAGAATTTCTAGTGCTTTTGACTAACTAAAAATGTTTACTAACATTGGGACATTGGCAAGAAAGTCATTTCTGACTCCTTTTAACCTTTTTCGGTTTTTCTCTGTCGGGTTGGCCTTGTAGGACCGTAAAAATATTTCTCTAACCCTGACAGGCTCTTTACAGCTCGAGGCGTACCATGGCTTTTCTTTAGGTCTGACACTCTTAGTTCAATGAGGCATAAAGGATCTGATTCCGAAGGAATTTGTGTCTGTGATCATATCAGCAGCGGCATCCACGTCCTTATAACGACCAGTTACAATTTCTAAAGAAGGTGTTAGGTCCGCTCCAATTGACTTTCTCGTATTGCCAAGTCCAGGGTATTGGCTGTATGACTATCAACGTCTGGTATTCGTATGGGCTCAATTTACAAGTTTGGTCAAGTTACTTTCCGCAGCGAAGATCTCAACGCACCGTCCTTCGGGTGTTGTCTGTTCAGAATGTCGAGGCTAACCAGAATTGTGTATATTGAAATCTCATAACTTTAGATTAAACGAGGACAACAAGGCCTATTTTTTGTTCTTTTATTTCTACCGCTGTTTAAAATAGGACATTAATTCGTGCGACTGATCCAGAACGGCTCAGTGCCGTTACGTCTGGATTGACCACAGTTTCTTTTCTATGAGGAAGCTATGCTTTAAACATATTTAAAAATGCCAGGAAGTACCTGCGGATGTTCGCCCGATACGTAGCGAGTGACGTAGTTCGCACACACATTCCGCATTCTCTTCGCTAACCAGCTCATTAAGAACTAGATTCCATCAAATTGCACTTATTCTTTGAGGCGATCATTTGTTTGGGGTCTTAGTCTTATGTAGCAGCTACTAAAGTTTGCATTTATGCCTCTACTGTTTGTAATAAAGTGGATTACGGTACAGGCAGAGTCACTGGTATTTAGTTCTTGAACAGGGACTGAATGTACAATGATAAACCTTTTTGACAAACGTATTGAGAGTTTGAGAGCCATCTGAATCTGATGATGACGTTGGCTTTAAATGTATGAATATAACAATGAAGAGGGTGAAGCGCATTTTTCACTCCACAGTGCGTTATCCGCAAGCATTAATAATCTATTGGCATTACGTGACATAATAAACCACTCAGTCCTAATTGAAATTGAAATAAGTGACCCCATAACCTATACGAGTAGAAATCATTATCTATGCTTGGATAAGATGGGCTTGTTTATATCTACTTCAAATCCCACTTCATAGGTCATAGGGCTGCATTTACTCATTACCTATTATAAGTCGTAAATACCTTTGCACACTACGGTTCATCCGGATAAAATCCATCACAAAGTTGTTTGCAAAATCTCTGTAACCCTTAATGGAGTGGTAGCTTATAATAGTCTCTACTGATGAAGCGTTACACTTCTACGGATAAATGATATGCTACTGACCAACGCTACTCTCTTATTGCACTTCATCTGGCACTAAAAGTTCACCTATATGATATAAGTCAGCCTGCATCTGTTTGCCTACTTTGTCAATGGCATTACACAATGAAAAATGCCACCTCATGCTGGGACTGAAGCTGCATAAACATAAATTCCGATGCACAGTCAGGAGTAACGAGTGCGGATATGTACGCAATTATGTAGGTCGTAGGGCTAGCGGCTTGTCCAGCTAAAGGGACATCGAACGATACCATTTTCCGTGCTAGTTTCCTCGAAAAATGGATTTTCTTTATATACTGCAAATATTTTTCTCACTTTACGACCGGAATAGATATTTTCTTGGTACAGCTGTGTATCCAGGTGATGTGTCGTTAATCCACGGTCAGTCATCGGAGTGCTTTTTCTCCACTTACTGTCACTGAATTGTTAAAGGGAATGCTATTTTACTGTCCATAGTCCTGAAACATCTGTCAAGATACTACGGAAGCACGGATAAGTTATATTTTATTCGCACTACCTCATCATCAGCTATCTGTCACATTCATTTTGTAGCGTGAATCTCTCTCAGAGGATTCAGAATCAAAAAGATGTAAAATGGAACGAAAAATGAATAAAAATACTGCCACTGCAGATTGTCCTTTCCATGGTTACATTGGCGAAAAGAACAGATAAAGTATGAGTACTTCGGGCTGGATGTCCGCATCCCACAAGTTGGGATGTGGATTTTATTTGCCAGCTTATTTCATGGCGATAATTTGCATGCCTTGCGATCCGTCGTGTTCTTTTTTTTCCGAGCTGCTGCTACTTTTGATGCTGCAAGAAATGGTACAACAATGTTGCACGGACAGCTTTTTGTAACAAGGTAATTCCAATATGAAAAAAAAAAGAAAGTCTGAAGGCATCAGATTGGTTCTTACAAATCCAAGGAATTTTTTTCTCTGAAATACCATTCGAAATAGAGGTTTTTTTTTAGTCTTTAAGAGCAAACAGGATGGGATCCTTCAAACAGAAAACTAACCAACGGGAGTAGAGAAAAGTATTCCAACGGATTGCTACGAACAAAAAAAAAATAGTGTTTCGCCAAGGCTTTGTGGAGTTATTTTTTCTTCTCCTTTTTTTAAGAATGAACACGGATTAGTTGCTCTTGTCTTTTGAAACTATTTTACTGCACAAAGATAGAGGAATTCGGTCGTTGTAGCTGAACTACACCTTTATGTTGGTAAAAGTGGGATTGAAATTAATTTTTGTAATTGCATCCTATACCTTTTGAAGTTTGCTTCGTGAACATTTTCGCATTGAAATAAAATTCTGTATTAATGCTGGAACATTAAGTATCTTCTGATTCAACGACTGGGAAAAATAACAGAATTGTGCAACCATTAATGTTATAATGATAAGCTTACTCTTTTCCGGAAAAGGATTATTCTTCTTCCGATTAAAGGCGTAAAAAATTATAATATCACGTTATTTGCTGTGTTTCTGTACTAAGGTACTATTCATAGGTTGACTTGACGATGTTATACAACCGCAATATTTAAGAAACGTATTTAAGCCGCGAAAATTAATGGAATGGTACAAAAACCTAGCCACAAGGCTGTTTGGTCAAAGAAGATATTTATAGTTGTTTACTTATCATAGTCTTAAGTACCGACAAAGGCACACCAAGTTAAATCGTGCCTTCCTACTTTGAGGACGATCTGCATTACAGTGGCTTATATATGAGGACTTCTATACAGCAAAATCTATGAACATTTTTACCCAGAACAGTTTTAAAGTTTTTACACTGCTCAAGCACACGTCACTTGAATCTTGGGATATGACATCAGTATGGCGGATACCCAGGACCCTAAGATCGCTATAGCCAATTGAAAGTTTTATCCTCTTAAAGTGATCAAAAGTCAGATATGCTCACGAGAAACACAACTGTCAATGGAAGCCCTAATCGGGGTGCCAGGCAGTCCTAACTCAGACTAGGGCCCTAAAAAAATCTCCTCCGAGATTTCGCCAAAAGTTTATCGGCGAACTCATTTTCCGTGTTCCTACTGTGACCTGGGACCCAAACAAGACCATTCGACTGAGTCCAGAGAAGCTTTACATTCTCCAACAAAACACAGGTTACTTCGTTCCATCCACGGATTCACCAACAATATATTGTAGCTCATTGCCATCAAGATTGTGTTTATCTCCGCTTAGTAGACAGATGCAAGTTTTCTTAAGAAGTGCCACCTAACGTTGTCATTCTCCAGAATGACACCAACACTGCATCTTAGGTCGGCCGCTCACATTTCATTCCTGGCTCAGAATCTGGTCGAAACTATTTCTGAGAGCAGGACTTTTCCTGGATTTATCCCTTTCGCAGCAACATGCGTTTTGGTGTAATAGCATCAGACCAAAGTCAAATGACTGTCATCAGCGCGAAAGGTCATCCAAACTCCAGTGCTCGTTGCATCAAGTACCATTTCGTTTGAAACGGAAGATGTCTTTCAGAATGGATCCCAAAATAAGAATATCAGGAGGAGCGAGATTCGACACTCGAGAGCCGTGTCATATATGCTTAGGATAATCCCTTGCGGCCGAGAACAAACATTCTTTAGAATCTTGTAAAAGCAGCAGTGACGTATTAATCCATTAAACAACTGACATCTAGGATATAATTGCACATTCCATAGCCCCTTAGATCCAAAGGGCCTTCATCGTTGAAAAGCTCAATGTCTTGCCAAAAACTTATTTACACTGCCAGAAAGCCAAGATATTCTTAAAAGTTTTCGACGTGACATGCTTAGTCAAAAGAAGCTGTTTGCTTCATTGGAACTCGATGAGTCAGACCACATGGCTGTCTGCATTTTATAGCAGACAGTCACTAGGCATGATTCAGCATGCTATGATTCAACTCCAATTCGTTTTCAATTGTACCCACCAGATTTTGCAGTGCAGTCTCGAAGGATCTCTCGCATTAGTAGGATGAACTCGCAAAGCATAGTAATCTTTCCGATTTTCGCTATAGCAACTACTGTTCCCCTTCGCTAGATCTAAATTCTTTTGAGCATAACTGGATACATACATCGATCGCTTCGTTGGCCGTTTGATTGCAAGCCGATAGTTATCTGGCAACTTGGGAAGTAGGACTCGAGCATGAGACAGAATATCTTTGCTCTTGATCCAGTGTACGTGGCAATTTTTTCCTGACTGCTTAAAGACATCTTTTTAGAATTTTGATCAGTCTACTGGAAGAATTGTTTTAAGTATTTTTCAGTAAAAGGCAGTCTTCGAAATCCAAATAAGCTTCTTAAATTTTTTTTTCCTTCGATTTGTAAAGATTCCAGTCCTCCTCGAAACTATTCTTAAGTGAGGTGTTTGGGATTTCATAGGCAATTGCTGAAAATCTGCGTTCCGCCATGAAACGAGTGATTTGCAAGATTTTCTCCCGGCTAAACGCGTTAGCTAAAAGGATTTGGTGAGGGCACCGTATAGGCTCTAAACACCATCCTCTTCTTCCTGTTTAGGTTTGAGTTTACGTGGAGTATTGACGGATTTGCTAAGTTGATTTTTAAGCATATTCAGTTGCTTTTTCTGGGATGCCTTCCTTTCAGAAAGGTCGAGACCTCGCATCCGATTTTGATCGTATTCAGCATGCGAGTTGTTCGACTTACGAACGAATCAGTATATATCAGAGCAGGTCTGAAAGTTGGCTTGAGAGTATACTGATAAGCATTCATAGCGAGGTGAGTGTCATAGCGCTGTCAGTTATCAGTTGTCAGCCATCTGCAGTTGTGAGCATATGAAACCTAAATGTCCATGGAAGCCTTAACCGATGACGCAGGCAGACCTAACGTAGGTCCGGGCCCTGAATAACTGTCCTTTGTACCATGCTTGGAAAGTTCATTGGCGATTTCATTTTCTATGATCCCTGGGACCCGGATAAGATCGCTGAATTTAGCTTTCCGACTGCGTTCAGTGATCTGCATTTTTAAACTAGCTTGGAAGTTGTAAAAGGGTTCAGCAAAGCTCTAAGCGCGAATTGGCTGTCGCTACAGATGCAAATGCTCCGTCCCCTTCACCGGTCTTCCGAAATATATTGTTGTTCGTTGTCATCAGGATTCCACTTGGAATACAGATGCAAGCTTTCCTAACGTGAAGTGAAATCTAACGTTATCGTCATCCAAAAATACACCAGCGCCACATCCTATGTTGGTTTTGAAGCCGTCCGTGAAAACCCGACTTCATTCCATTCCTAGCTCAGATTCTGGCCGTAAACAGTCCTGGGCACAGAGAAAGTTTATTTCATATTTTTTACGTAACAGGAGTTTTGGTGCCATAGCATCGGGCGGCGCGTTCATAAGACCAGAGTCATAAGACAACCGACCACTTATTTTTAAACGGAAGATGAAATAAATATTAAAGGGAGGGAGATTCATCAATGCATTTAGAATGCAGCCAGGAGTGCTGGGAAAAGTCCGCAAGCATCCGATACAAACCGTTTTTTAGAGTCTGGTAAAAGCAGCAATCAAGTATTTTCGCGAGAGTTTATTCCACCAAGATATAATTGACCCTTCTCAATGACAGGCCACATGCCTTACCGATAGCTCATCTGTACTGCCAGAGGGCCAACAGGGCTTTCAACGTAACATGTTAAGTTCAGAGAATTTTGTTATCCAGGATGACACCCAAATACTTAGCTTCTTTGAAGAATTAGATGGCGATGCCTTTAAGTACTAGATGAATCAAACCAGACAGTTCCTCTTTCTCGTAAAGAGAACAACCCCAGTCTTGAGAGAATTGACTGAAAGCCCATTACTAGTGCACCAATGGTCGATCACGTCTAACGCTGCCTGTGCTTTAGAGCGGATAGTCGTTAGACACGATACAACAGACAGAGCGTTGAGCAATAAGTCGACCAACTTGCACCATAGCATATCATAGTAAACATACACAATTAATGAGCAATAGTGATTCGCCTACGTCGTGTTGTCTTGCCGAGTTACATATGCCGTCAAAAGTGCTGTTGTCGAAAGCACTCTTAACGTCAGTGAAAATGCCCAAAGCGTATTCTTTCTCGTCGAGTGCGCCTTCAATATTGCCTACCAGATTCTGAAGCGCATTCTCACTCGTTGATAGGCGTGTGGCATGTTGCTTTGGGCGTTTTTACGTATATGGATGTCGACCATTCTCTCGATACTTTTCATCATGAAGAAAATCAGACTTATAGTCCTGAAACTCTTAGCGAACAAGTAGTCTTCCTTTCCGATTTTCGATACGAGTAGTTAGAATAAATGAAACCTTCCTTTCCTACTAGCCGTTTCATATTTTTGTGACGCTATCCTAGAGCTAGTATTAAGCTCAAAAAAACTTGCTGCTTGTTCTGTTTATAAATTTTGGTTGATCGAATATCGAGTTTTAACAAAAATGGAAACGAAACGATGTATAAAACCTTAGAAATACAAGTTTTGAAACGAAGGCACGTTTTTGATATTATATATGTACATACACTTGCGGTCATAAAAACCGCACCATATCAAAAGGATTGAAAAATTGTTAATAACTACGATAATAATTTTTATAATGAAATGAAATTTTTGTTGAGTACTCCGTAGTAGTTTATAAGTATTTCTATCTACTTTCCATCTGTTTATTGAATGTTTGAAAAAAGATATTAACAAAGAAAGAAAAACCAGTTAATTTTCTTATTTTTTTAAAATATTTTAATACAGTCATTGGTTAACAAAATCAAACGATACATTTTTTATGTATGTATATATAAGATGTTTAGATATGCCACTTTTACCAAAAAATTATCAATACCGAATTGCTCTTGCTTTGGCGGTTATAACCGCTTTTATTCTAGAAGGCATCGAGTTTACTAAAAGTTCAGTAATATGTCTTGAAATTTCAGTATTCCGTACATGTTCCAGAACTTCATTTAGCTTTTTTTTACTCTCTGGTTTATGTTCAGCCACCTTACGTTTCATTACATGCCACAAGTGTTCGATTGGGTTTAAATCGGGCGAATTACCTGCCAGTCATCAAACGTTGTCTTCAGCTAAAAATTATTGAAAGACTCTAGTTACTTGTCTGTTTATTATTTATAAAGTTGACATCTAGAAGTTGACTTATAACACTTTACTTACAGATTTGGCAAGGTGGCAAGGTGCAGAATCATCTAGAAAAATGCACTTGTCAGTATACGAATGATGCTGTTCAATAGCTGGTACCAAAAACTCCCTTACTACTTCTCCATACTTTTGAGCGTTCATAGTTCCATTAAAAAAGCGCAAAGGGCCCAAAACGTAAAAAGAAAAACATCTCCAAACCATTTGGCTTTGAGGAAACTTCACTGTTTTGACTATGCACTCGTCCTTGAACATTTCACCTGCTGACCGTCGTACGTATGGCAAATTGTCGTCACACAACAAATTAAATTTAATTTCATCGGAGAATATCACACATCGCCAATCGTCCTGCATCCAATCTTCATACTTTTTTGCCCACGTTAAGCGAGCTCTTTTCATTTTTGTGGTTAAGAGAGGTTTTTTCGCTGGTCGTATTCCATATAAACCTATCTCCCGTAGCCGTCGGCGTATGGTTTCGGCGCTTAGATCAACTTGATGAATATCACTCAGCTCTGCTCTTATACGGACAGCACTTTTAATGAGATCTTTCATTCTAATTCGTTGTAATACATTGTCCGTCTTCTGGGTTGTTTTACGTTTTCGTCCTGAGCCTTTTTTCCTTTCCAGTGGATCCAAATTTTCTTTTTTCTTCATCAGTCCTACGATAGTTGAATGACAGCATCCTATTTTAACCGCAATCTCACGATAGCCAAGCCCTTCTTCGACTAAAGTCAATATTTGAACTTTTTCGTTCCGAATCAGTTGATGATATTTACCCGACATTTCACTTCTTTTTACTTGTGAAGGGGAAATACCCTTCATTAGTATGGGAAAAACCCCATACGATCTGATGTAATTAGGTATTTTTTGAAAACTCATTAGGTGGTGCGGTTTTTATGACCGCAAGTGTATGTACGATCTATAGAACCATCAGAGTGTCTAGGTGTATTCAGAGTAACATATTTTCTGCCCTCTTTATAATTTTATTGGAAAAGTTGTTTCCTTTATTAACATTTGGTATTTATTTATTTTTTTTTTGTTTTTTTTTTAAGGTGGATGGACAAAAGTACATCGGTCAAGGACGAAGTAAAAAAATCGCTCGCATCGAAGCTGCTGCTACGGCTCTCCGCAGTTTTATCCAATTCAAAGATGGTGCTGTATTGACACCGCTTAAGCCAGCATGTAATCTTGATTTCACTAGCGACGAGCATCTGGAAAACGGTATTGTGAAATATGATAAGTTGGGATATGCGGATTTAGTTGAGCTTGTAGACAAATTTGTTAAGCATGCTAAGAGTGCAAAAAAGTTGTCACCCTTCTTGAATGGCCATATAAGCATGTCAAGCAAGTATAATTTCTTTTTTGTTTTTATTTTCATTTTCGTTTTTTTTTTTATTATTTTTCCTTGATTTTTTAATTTATTAAATTTAGTTGTAAATATTTATTTTAATATTTAAAATGTTATAGCTTTTCTTGTAAGCAAAAAAGCAAAGAGTTTAAAGATTTATTGACTTTTTGGTTTTCGTTTTCTCGATGGATTTATTGGAATTAATCAAAGTAAACGAAGTTCTGATAAGGAAAAGTCATTAGAGATTGATTGCTCATATGTAAGGCCCCATTCGATGAGTATTTTGTTGTTGTTGTTGTTGTTTTTAAATTTAAATTTGTATGTGAATAATGTATTTTAAAGGAAGCAGCAATTGGTTTGGTGTTGTGAGTTTTTAAGTATGTTGTTGATGTTGAATTTTTTTTTTTTTTATTTAACAATTCAAGCCCCGAGATTGATGAGCGTTAAACCAGATTTTGTGTTTTGTATTTGTAGTGTTTGTTGTAAAGATGTAAAGCCTTATAAATATTTTCGGTTTCAGAATCAACGGTCGTAAAGTTTTCGTAAACCATGTCATTGATGAAACACAAGTTTAGGCACTCTTAGATTTTATTTATAATAAATCTTCTTCCAGTTAGTTGGCCAAACTTCCAAAATATCTTCAGAACTATTTTGATGCTCTAAGTACTAATTTGCAGTAATGAGTTGGATGTATTAGTGTGCCACTTATATGTTTTCAGTCTAATTTTTGAGCCCACATCCTCTGCTGTTTGAAATAACTGCTGAAGTGGCTTCTTATTTTGAGTCAGGTGTTGTCGGTCCATAGAAGATTAATACACTACAGCTTTGATCAAATCCAAAAACTCGACCCAAGACCTTAAAATCCGATGAAAAACATTCATTCAATTAAAGTCAAGTCAATGACAATTGATTTAGTCAGGCTTCATAGTATTTGTGAGCTAAAGTATGTAGTCTCTAGACATAGTCGACTGCAGTCGACTGTTATGCAGTATTTCCTTCTTCTTTTATTCCAGAAGCTGCTCTTAGCAGCAACACTTTAACTCCTCCTGAAGCATAGGGTGACAAATAGGTCCTTCCATCTCTCTCCATTTGCAGCTCAGCTAAGACCACGATCCCAAATTTTGGGACTGAGCTTCTTGGCCTACCAACTCGCCTTACACTTTGAGGGTTCCATTGGAAGCTATGTTGTCATCTGGTTTCCTCAGTGTATGGCCAATCCAGCGCCATTTTCTCTATTCGATGCAAACATTTACGATTGTTGGAAATCGTTTGTGGCCACCGGATCTTTAGGATGTAACGCAGACAACGATTGACAAAGGCTTGTGACCTGCTAGTGATGTTGGCGAAACATTTCCACGTTTCAAGTGCATATAGCAGTTCAGATTTAACATTGGATTTAAACAGTTTTAACTTAGTGCGGAGCAATATTTTGGTAGAATTGTACTGTTAAATCTATTTTCCAGATGCAATTAGGAAAAACGCGATCAAATCCCTTTTCAAAGTCGGCGAACATAAGGAAGGCCAGTAATTGGTACTAAGACGATTATTCAAGGATGATTCTCAAGGTGTTGATATGATCGACGCATGGGCGACTACTGCGAAATTCCGCTTGGTGTCTCTTGAGCGTCGACTCAATTCTGGACTTTAATCTCCTTTGGTATCTTGACAATAACCATTCCCTAAAAAAGGTTTCATTCTTCCAAACAGCCTGAACAAGTTTAAATAAAATAGAGGCCGCTGCCTCGGGATCTGCTTTCAGGAAGTCGGCAGGTATACCATCTAGTCCAGTTGCCTTGTTTATTTTTGGAAGTAGGATAGCGGTTCTTATTTCTGCACTTTTTGGGGGTTTATATCTATTCACCTGGAAGACCTACGTCTGCTCAGCAGTTGGTAATTTGCATTTGTACTCTGGTCATCATTGAGCAGTACACAAAAATGTTCCTTTCTTCTTCACAGTTGGTCTTCTAGTGGCACTAAAAGATTGGTGTTAATATCTGAGCACAGGATGTTTGGGACCTATTTTTTGAACTATAATGTCCTTAGAGATTTTGCACAGCTCCCGTCACGTTCCCTTTTCTTGTAGCTTCTGCGCTTTTTGTCAACATGTCCAATCTGGCCCTCCTATCAGGTCTTAATCAGCGCTACACTGTAGAACCAACTTTCGATGACCATCGTTGTTGGTTCTAATTTTGAGTTCTCTGGGGTGTGTAGTTTTCTTCAAGGTTTTTGGGAAATCCCGGTAGGAGCACAAGTGCAATTTTTTTCAAAATTGTTATCACCCTTTCGGTGGGCAATGGTAAACCTTCGAAAGTCAAATTCTGCCTATGAAAAAGCTTCTCAGAAGAGCCGTTCGGAACCGGCAATAAACAGTAGATCCTGCTCAGGAGCGGTCGTATTAAATTTTGGTCTACTTGCTATACTCTTTGAACGTCGCCGTGATGTTGAGTGATGATCACTTCCTGTATCATCTCTTCCACAGCAATGTGGCTGTGTAGAGGTCAAGCTCCTGAGAACGTTGACGAATGGAGCTGTTTAGGTTGTTTTCGTCACCTTTCTCTATATTTTCCTTTGAACTTTAGGTGCGAACACGCTTCGGCGTTAGTATATCTTGTACTGAGTTCGTCTGAGTTCGTCTCTTTTGATTATGTTGCGCACACACGTCTCGGAGGGCACATGATTACGTGTAATGTTGACACAAAATTTGAATGTGAATTTTTTTGTGTAGCGTTTTCAAATTTATACTTATATGACATCTGTGTTACCATATGCTAATCCTGCGTGCATCAGCTGCAAAATAATAGGCCTTTCATATCCTACACCTCTTATTGAACCACCCGTTAGCTACGGCTTAAATTTTTTGTTTTTTCGAAGTGTTCCACATGCCGTCCGCGCTCTGTACTATCTCTTGGTTTAGGACAATTTTGCCTTGATTTTTAGTTTTTTTTCTTGACAGATGAACATTAATTTTCTTTGGTTTCTTTACGAAAAATACTATCAGCAATGCGGAATTGCTAGTGGTTCGCCGATTGGCGTTAATCTAACATAGTTGGCTATCGATTTGGGCTTGGTGTTCACCGCTGCAATACGTAATCAATAACCAATCTTGGCATTTTGTCTATTGGAACAGAGCACTCCGACAAAGAACTAGTCCATTGTACTCCCTGTATGTTCCTTTTACTGAAACAGTAAACAGTACTTACACCCACCATGTCGGCTCCGGTTATCTGCAGCCTAACGCGAGTGTGTTGTCATCACTTTCACAGCAAGCCTTGCAAGATATTGTTTCACGCTTATGGCCAGTACACTTAAGTGCTTAGGAAAAGCGTAATGCCTCATCATAACACGCAGTAAAAAGCCTGTAGTCTTTCCTACTGTGGCGGATGGTCTGTCGGACTTAACGTAGGTTCGAATCCTGACTCTCTCTGAGTCATGCTTAGTGAGCTCTGATTCTGATTCGCAATATATCATACATTGCCTTCTCGAAAGTCTTTATTTTGCATCCAGTTCGTCGATATGTATTTTAGGTATGTTTTTGAGTTTTGTTCTAAGTAGATGGCCAAACTTGATTCAGGGTTTGTCAACGGTTAAGTAACGACCTCAAGACTCAAATCGTAGAGGATCCGTCTGTGGTCTGAGACTGACTGCAGATTAGAGGCTCTCCAATATTCAACCCTCAAGTTGTCATTGTTTGTTTTGAGTGTAATATCTAGGACCTCTTCTCACTCTCTGAATGTTTCCGTACTAGGAAAGACAATGGTTGGGGTTGTGCTCTTATTGCAGGTAGTTAGATTAGTGGTTAAAAGAAAATCAAAAACTGACTCCCCTTTTTCATTATCTTCTGTGCTTATCCATACTATATGCCTCGCATTAGCGTCGTGGCCTTTTAGTAGGTTGTCCTTCTTTCCTAATGTGGCTGTAAGTTGTTTCACTTCCTCTAGCGGTGCTGGTTTCTCATGAGAGCTGATGACTACAACTGCTAAATTGTTTGAGCTAAGATTCTGATATAAAGAAGCTTTGATATGTTTCCTAGGGAGTATGCATGTTTTGGTCATTCCGAAAGTCTAATGTTTGTGGAGCAGGTCGCATTGTTTGCTGTGAAGACCCTTTATGGCCGTGTCTCTCACCCAGGGTTGCTGTATAATGTCGATGTCAATATTGTCCTCCGTTAACAAAACTATCAGATTATCAAAAACACCTATAGAGCGGCTCAGATTAGTCTGTATGTCCTTCAGCATTATCCGTTTTGTCGGCATCTCCAAGTTCTTACACAACTTGTCGGTTTCAACGATGTTCACATCGCCCTCAGGACCTGGTGACAGAAAAAATCTTAAGCTTGACGTATCTGATACCAAATCTAAGTTTGTGGTCTGTTTTCTCTACTGCTGCAGGCACTCGTTATTGATGAGTAACAGGAAGGACATAGTGTTCTTATGGGGTTCGCCTTAATGACTATCCATTCATTCATATAGTATATCAGAACCGAAGGGTTGTGGATTTTAAGAAATTGAGCTTTATCCCATCTATCTTCATATTGGGCATCCAAATGCGTGCCCTATGTCTCCTTGCGATGTCTTTTTCTAGGATAATCTTGAGCTTCTAACGATTCTAGATGTCGCTAGTCTTAGCAACGCATTCACTAAGGAAATCCTTGGGGGACTTAAAGCTATACAGTATTCCCCTTTGGTTGTTGAAGAGGTGATCTGTCGATACGTCGGAAAGCTTGGCTTCAATGCTTCCCTACTCCTCGACTATAGCTTCCTCGCTTGTGGAGAGCTTGTATATTATTACGGCCTGGAAGTGATCTCTGACCACCTCGTTGTACTTGTCGACGATTACCTGGTATTTTACTTTTTCCGCCTGTTCCCTCTCTCTTGCCTAATATGAACAAGGCCATCTGGTACCTTCTCTTCAAAGTTTTCCCTGCGTGGTGCTAGCCTAACCACTCTCGCCGCTTGATAGACAGACGATTGTGTCCTGATTTAATGAGACCATAAGTGAGGTCCATCTTCGCAGAGCCGTCTTACTAAGACAAGGGACTGATACAATCGACCTTACTTGGACATCAGAGAGGACCGTTTGTGACCAGTTCGGTTTTTCCACTTACTGGCCATCATTATTATTACTTACATCCATCACGGGCGCCTCAAACTTTTCCTATAAAAGTGGAATTTTGAATTGGGTTTATTCCTTTAATGTGGGTTGCTCTTAGTTTCGGTCTATCGACAATTAAGTTATTATAGTCATTCAGAGGGTGGTCTTGCAACCGGCCGAATTATTACAAGCCTTTTCGCTCCGACAAAGCGGCAACCCAACAGAAAAGTGAACCATACATACGCTTCATCTTCTTACTTTCTGTTCCTTCCTTGACTTGATCTAGTCAATTAGGAACATCAGAGCTGCTTAATCCACTTTACAATGCCTCTCTATCACTGTGAAAACTCTCCATCTATTCGGGGAAATATCTTTATTTCAGTATCACTTCGTCGTCTTATCTCTGTCGTAATGTTACCACATTTTACTACACTGCGATTTACTCTTTGGAGGCATACCCCAACGCTCTTTCTACCAAAACAGAATTATCCTATTACTGAGCTGATTACTTATTAAACATCCTCCCACAACTGCTGACAACTCTACTGATGATTGCTTTTTATATTTAATGACCAACGCTATTCGTTCTAAAAAAGAGAAATGAATTCTCCTTCAATCACAGTTGAGTTCCAAAAATACATCCAATCCCCGTAGATACATTCAAATCACTTTTTAGGGCTGCTTACAGTCCTTGGAGATTAAAAAAAAAATAATAATAATAATAATAAAAATAAAAAAAATTGTCCAGTCATAAACCTCACGTACCACCCGACAAACTAACATTCCATTGGAATGTAAGAGGATTCAAAAACTCACAGGGACTCGGAAAACCTATTAAGGTCGCTAAGCCCGCATCATGCGACACTAATCCTACCCTATCGTCACAGTGAAAATATTTGTTCTGACATCTATGAGTAAACTAACATCCCGCGATCGATATAATTTTTTTAATCTCAACCCTGGTAGTTTCCCTACCGAAAAACCAACCCTCTGTCCCATCTAAGTACCGCATTCAATTACTCATCTAATGCCTGTCTGAATGTTTAAATAAATGCTCCAGTCATGTCGAAGCCAATAACAGCAAAACGAAGAGAGTTGGAATGTCAATTTTTAAAACTCCACTATCGATCTGGGACGGAGATAGGGACAAGGACGTTGACAGGGACACGGATTAGGTTAACAGAATTAAATTTTTCAATTGGTAAATACTAAAAGTCCATTTTCGTTCCCTGCATCCGTGTGTGAATTTTTTTGCTTGTTTTTTTTTTTCGTTGCTAGTCATTTTGGCAGAGTATATAACCAGTGGCCAAAACGTGCTTTGGCAAGAGTTTCTGTGAAAATCCAGGACACCATCATCACCACCTCACCATCGCAGATATTGAACTCCGAAGTCAATGCAGTTTTGTCGGAGTGTCACCATTTAGGTTTGCTTCCGCAATTTTTCGATGCCAATTTATCGAAAGTGATTTATATGTCGAGTGTCGTCATGCGATTCAGAGGATGTCAAAGGATATCACAGGCTTATGGTAGTATTAGGAAATTATTTTGAATATATATATATTTGTAAATGCATTTTGACGGGAAAAAGTTTTCGATGCATTCCTGATTTCACGAGCATAATCTACATCGGTAACGGAAATTTGATTGCAATCAAATGAAGGAATGATTTATTTATTTAGTCAAGGGACGCTGGAATGGATATGTGAACCCAATGCGATAATCTTTGCGTATTCGTGTATTTTTTGAATTTGTTTTTAGGTGATTGTAGCTGACGTAGACGATGTAATTTCCAGATTTTTCCTTAAACTCTTTTCCTGATTTGGACGACTATCCCGTCTATCCATCTTAATTGAAGGAAATTCTTTATTTTTTATTTATTACTCTACTAAGGCCCATTGTGAGTTCTGTTTGTCCTGTTAATCTGATAAATCTTATAAACTTTTATTTCGTTGAGCTTGTGGTATCCCAAGATATAACTTGTTGTTTAGTAAAGGCTTGAGTAGTAGCAGAAAAATGAGTTGTCTCCCTATAAACTTTCTCTTCACGGATGTCGTCAGAAAAACAGATTTTTCTAGGGTTGTTCGCATTTTTTTTTTCTTCTTCTTCTTTAAATGATGTTGGACCTCTTGATTAGCTAACTGGCAGTTGAGAGCAGAATACCCCCTTGTTTATATAGTTCTGGGAACAGCCAACTAACAGTATGAAGTCGTCTTAAAGCTGTCGATAATGACGGCTGTTCTAGCAGAGCATCGACAGCAGCAACTGAGCATCACGCCTAAGAAATCAAGGATTTGTTGGTTATAAACCGCAAATTGACCATCAGAAAGCTAGTAGAGATAACCAACACATTGATTAGGTCTGTTTACGGCATTTCAATTTATTAATTCGGCGTGAGACGTGTTGCCAAATGACTTGATTTCCAAAGCTGATGCCGACAAAATATTCACCAAAATTGCTGATGATGAGACGTGGTTTAGTAAGTACATATGTTGTTCATTATACCAGGCATCAAGCGAGTGTATAACGCGTTCGAAATAATCCAAGACGGAGGAAACTACGCATTTTCAGTCAAAAAAGCCAATTCTTACTGTGAATTTCTTCCTTAAGACCAATAAGGAGTATAATTTGAACATTATGAGACGTTATTCTCCAATTATGGAAGAAAAATTAGTGGATCTTGCATCAAGATAACGCCTCCTCTTATAATGCATTAAATATATGTGCACTCATTGCAAAAAAAAAAAAAAAAAAAAAAAAAAACAAAACTACTATCCAACAGGCAACAAATTCACCTGATCTTTCGTTGTATGACTTTTCCTGTTCGGCCATCTCAAAACACCGCTTCAGGAAACGCATTTCAACAAACGTGAACTGGACGTTCGCCGAGTGCCTCATAACTACTCCTAATGTTGCCGAAGATATCTGCCCTTGTACTTGGAAAAGCTCGTCTTGGTTATTTACAAAAACAAAATAAAAACACGAATCAAGTCAAGGGGTGTTTTCCTGCTCCGAACCCTACTGACTGCTGTCGGATCCTTCCACTACGGGTTATTAAAAGTTCTCTTCTTCAGTTGCCCATTTTAAAATAGTTACGGTCTCCTTCAGTTGTCTCTCTGAGTTGAAATCGAAGAGCTTCAAAAGACTGATGCGCATATCTCTGACTAGGTCGATGTGGAAGTAAAGGTTTTAAAGTTTGCTGCTATATCTCCTTCTCACATGGCCTCCAACTCCTTCCATAAACGTGTGAAATTCCAATACGACCAATAGCTGAGGCAACAAATATTACAATGTCCCACAGGTAGTAACAATTTTTAGTCGTTCGCCAAAAGCACTAGAAATTTTGTGTCATTCTTCATCCCAACGCTCATTTACAATGAGATTCCAGCTGTCAGCTCTTTAGACAAGGCCAATTGCTTGCTGCACAATTTGCGGCCAGCTAAACACTTCCAAATTGTGATTTGTTCCCGCCTAGATTTGATTGTGTTGAATCCTTAATGGGACGAATCCACTTTCGCACTCGTGATGTAGCTAGAGTACTTATATGGTATATCTTAATATACACAAATTCACGGGGCCAGATGGCATATTTCCCCTTCTTCTGAAGAGGTGTTTTTCCTCGCTGGCAAAACCACTGCGTAAGCTTTTTCATCCATCCCATTCTTTAGATCTCTTTCCGAGTAGACGGAAAACAGCATTTGTCCAGCCCGTCCCTAAAAAAGGTGAATCTTCTTTTCTTTCTTCCTCCATTTCACTTATGTCCTTTCTTTCCAAGATCCTGGAAACGCTGATAAATCATCAGCTCCTGAAATATTTCGAAATAAGAATACTTCTCAATGATCGTGATTTGATGGCATTTCTTACTGCAAAATGGAACCAAAATCTACACCAATCTGGCGAATGCAATGATATTGATATGCACTTGATATTTCTCTGTCTATTTGAGTTTGGCATCAGGTTCTTTTTTTTCTAAAACTGCGTGCTTTTGGAATCGATGACTCACTTCGTCAGTGGATTAGAAATCACCTTACGAAGCGTTTAATTCAAGTAGTCTTGGACGGTTTCCGGTGTGATATTTAAAAAATAAGTTCTGGTGTGCCCCAGGGCTCCGTTCTGTCTCCGACACATTTTTTTTTAATTTTCATTAATGTTCTCTTGTCTGCTACTTCTAATCCAATATATTCCTTTGCTGATTCTTTTTCTGCTTTTCATATTCGTTTCCGCATTTACGTCCCTGCTCTTCATCTGTAAACGAGAACGGTAGCGTATTTAAGGCTCATTGAATTCCGATATTACGAGCTTTGAGGAACTACTAACAGAATGGAACATAATGCTTCCAAATCATAATGCTCTCTGCATCGTCGAAACCCAAAAACTTTCATGCGGCACTCGATTCATTGGCGGCACATGTTGCGGTATCATGGAAGGCACGTTGATAGCGTTGCGATGCCAAGGTCAGCTATGCCCGCCTATTCATTTGAAAACAAATTAGTCTTAGAACTTAGCCTTGATGCGGATTGTTATATGACGTTAGCTCACGTGCTGGAACTCAAGACTTCTTGCCTAAGCCTGCCGGATATGACAAATTCGCACCCGAAAAAGCGCTGTTTATGTCTTATGTAGCAGTTTTATTCCTCCTTTTGATATCTGCATGATATCAGTCACGGACCTCTTATTGCTCGGCTGCACGTGACTTGTTAATGGCCTGAAAATTCCACTTGCAGATTCGAAGGTTGTTGTTCTTTTTTCATTTGCTGAAACGGTCAACTTTATGATCATTCTTGGTTTTGTTTCGAAACTTGTTCGGTTTTGTCGTGGTAGTGAAATTACCCTGACGTAAAATGGCCGTTTCGGAAATGCGAGCGCCGCCGTTGGTCCATCAAGAGCTCCGAATATGTCGGAGTAGCTCAAATAAAACTTCTGCTATTTTGGCTGTGGATGTCACTGTTGATTCCTTCGAGTCGAATTCTTCCGCTGCACTTCCTCCTACGAAAGACCTCTTGTGAGACGTGTGAGTGCACTTGTCCATCAGATCAGTAAGAGATGCCACGTATGAAACATGTGTGCTGAAGTTCACCGGCCTGAGGTTGTACTGTTCCGAATTTTTAGCACCACATGTTCAGTCAGGATATTTTACTAAAGAAATGTAAAATTCATCACGGTTGTCTCTCGCTAACTCGTAATTTGCCTTATCAAGCACCGATCGAAAGAATTATCAAATCTTCAAGTTTAAAATCTCCTGGGCATCACCTTTGCAGGCCCTCTCTTTGAATGTAAGACCACCCTATAAACATACCTGGTCTACCTTAGGTTAACCAAAATGTGTTATCCCGTACGTAAATCATATCGTTTGTTCACTAGAAACTTCGAACGCCCGAGACTTGTGCAAAATATTTCATTCAGCTCCAAAATCCGTAATCTAAGATCCTTGTCTCTTCTCCAGATTCAAACTCACTGCACCAATTACAATCACTACGAACTCTACAATACTTAATCAAAAAAGCTGTCTTCAACATGTAACTCCCTTAAGTACCGCCCTGGATCTCGTGTACCTCGCCCCTTTTGTTTAAAAGTTTTTAAGTTCAGATTTTGAATTATTCGCTTTTTAATAAGTTTAGTAAAGTTGTCCGGGATAGACCGAGCCAATAATAATCTTTGTCCATTGGGACTTGTCAAAATTTTTCAAAACTTTTTTAAGTATATACTTACCATATATAGTATGTACGTCCTTCCTCTTATCGACTAAAAAAGTTTAAATTTACTTACTGGCCTTAAACACTGTCTTGTCCCCTAATGTAATATTGATTCTGATTTGTTCGCTCTTGAGCATAAAATTTTCACCAAAGAATAACACATCAAAGGACCTCCAGCCTAAAAGGTAAAGCGTTTAAGAAATTTTGAGACTTTTTCCGGTTTGTACTATATTTGATTTTTTTTTTTTTTTTTTTTTTTTAATTTATTGTTCCCTATTTAAATATTTAGTTCTCAACGAATCCGCTAATGTTGATTTAATTTTGTATCATCCATTCCACTGTAAGCTTAAGTTATACACAAATAATAATAAAAAAAAACAAAAAATACCGTTTTTTTTTTAAAAAACCCTCTTCTTGACAGTTGAGTTGGATTTTTTTTTTTCTTTTTAAGAATCAAACACACCCACAAAAACATTTGCAATTTTGGTTTTGATATTTTTTTTAAAATTCTGTTTGATTTGTTTTACGACATATTCCTCTAGTAACACGTATTCAACACAAAGATTAGTTATTTGTAGTAGAATTTTGTACTAAATTTTGTCATTTTCAATATTGTGTATGTTTTTTTGTATTTTATATAGCTGAAGTATCAAAGGGTGTAATAACAGTGGATGGGCAGAAAAAAGTTCCCGATAAAGGCCCAGTGATGCTCTTATATGAGCTATTCAATGATGTACACTTTGATTGTTCGACAATAGATGGTGCTCAAAATAATTGCCGCTTCAAAATGACTGTGACTGTGAACAATAGTAAATTCGATGGAACTGGTAAGTGGTTTCTTAATGTTTTTGAAAATTTTTTGAAAATTGTTTGGCTTAGAATTATTTTAGGGTATCCAGCCAACCAAAATGATAACAGCTGACAGAACTGACACTGTCATTTCATGCTTTATCACACACACAGATATCACAGTTGGCACTCATCCAATTCTCCAAATATTTCAAAACTATTAAACTCGTGTTAATTCCCTTCAGTATCTAGGATGCATGTGACACTCAGTGACACCCAAGTCAAGTAATTTGTAACACCAATGTCGTGTCATTGAAAATATTTCAATCATTTCTTTTTGGTTACAAATATCTTAATTTATTGTAATTCTTTGCCAATTTAAAAATTCCATCAAATTTGTCATTTTGATGTTTTGCAACAATTTGATTATGTCAATCAGACAGCTGTTTCGGTCATACAAAACAGATGTCATAGTACAACACATAAAAGTGACCTGTCATGGTGAATCAGTGAAATGACATTTTAGTTGCGGCACTTCACACAAGAGGGTGATCGGTGATATGGTGAATGCACCATAATGAGCTAATTAGTGGTGTCAAGTCACTGGAAATTCTTGCAGCAGAAATTACACGAAACATGAAATGTAATTAGCGCTTCAGATGGCATAAATTGACATCACTTTGATGTTTCAAGAAACCCTACGCTACAAGTGTTAATAATTATCTAATTATTAGTTTAGTCAGAGTACCGATAATTATCTAACTAAACACGACGCAAAGGATCTCTGTGAATTAGGTGGACATTCGATTAGTTAAAGTGACAAAATAAAGTTAGGTTAGGTAAGATTAAAGGTCGGTGGTTTTCATAGAGCAGAAATCTTTAGACCTTGGAAGTGGTTACTGCCTAGGCATTGCATTCTGACGTGTGCCAAGACAGTTAAGTTTCAAAGGAAGTGCACCATAAATTTCTTTACGTCTTCGTCCCTAAAGTTCTTGCAGAAATCGTTGTGAGGAATACTTTATCACTACATTTCGATACCAATGACACATTGTACCGTGACATCTCTGATGTTGATAAGGTCTTTTGGTCGTTTAGAGTCGAGTATGGGCCACATTATTCTATATGATTCACACTTTTGCCGATGAGTAAAACGATGACTACCTTTGTTTGGCTTAAGTTATTGTTGGTGGCTTTACGTTTTATGCATATGGTTCCAACTCTAACCAATTCTTCCTGCCCTGGGACGTCAAAGTATCTCAAAACTCAGCAGCAGCAATTATCTGATCTTTGCCTGAGTGTTTAGTTCTTTTTTTTTATAATTATCGCACGCTCAAGTTATTTGAGTATCTCTTAAATGTTTATAAACAGCGCTGGCGAAGGAAAATAAGAAAGGAAGAAAAGAGAGGTACAGATGTACATTGGTCTTAAGTGTTTGCAAGTTATAACAACTAGGAAATATAAAGCCCAGCAGGACATTCCATAAGCGAATTGTATGGCTTAGAAACGAATCGCGATATTCCAAAGTACGTCCACTTTCGGAGCTTGAGCATTCATATCGAGACGAGTGTTACGGTTGAAGTTTTGAAGGAACGGAACGCTACTGGCGATTTCTCTGAAGCACTTGTGGTGGAAATAGTGATAAAACAAAGTGAGACAGGAGACATTACGTCGGTGTTCGAGGGTGTCGATTGACTGACTGATATTAGTATTACCTATAAGTTTTAAACGCACGGTTTTGAATCCTATCTAGCAGCTGCAGAGATGTTCTAGGAGCACTCGACCAGATGTGGGCACTGTACTCCAATTTTGGGCGGATAAATACAATACCTTACATATTTAGGCCCGATCAGAGAGTGAAATATTTCTTACATCGTTTGAGGCATTTTTGACTATTGAATGTGTTGTCATTCCAACTTAAGTTGTCATTGACACACATACCGAGAATGGAAAGTTTTTCGGTTTCGACGATGCAAGTGCTATTCATGAACAATGACTTGGTGTCTGGATTTCGCTTTAACGAGAGCAGACAGCATTGTATTTTGGAAGCATTAAATTCTATTTTGTTGATAGTTCCCCAATTGGTTATGCTGTTAATATCGGAATTTAATGAACTTAATATACGTTGCCGTATGCAGGGACGTGAGCAAATATGAAAAGCAGAGAATACTCTCATTAGCAATTACAGTAGCAGATAAGAGATCATAAATGAAAATTAAAAAGAGTGTCGGACACAGAACAGAGCCCTGGGGCACACAACCATTTATTTTGTGAATATCAGACTTGAAACCATCCAAGACAATTTGAATTAAACGTTTCGTAAGGTGATTTCTAATCCACTGAAGAAATGGTTCATCGAGCCCAAAATCGAGCGCATCGAGCACGCATTTTTGACAAAAGAGTCTGATGCTAAACTCTGTTAAATGCCTTAGAAATATCAAGTGCAACTATCTTGCTTTCGCCAGATTTGTGTAGGCTTTGGTTCCACTTTTCGGCAATACATGCCATCAAATCACCAGTGGACCAGTTGCTACGAAAACCATACTGCTGGTCATTGAGAAGTATTCGTGTTTCGAGATATTTCATGAGCTGACGGTTTATCAGCGCAAAGAAGGAACGTAAGTGCAATGAGTCAGTAGGTAGAGAAAAGAAGATTCGCGCTTTCTAGGTACGGCCTGGACAAATACTGTTTTCCATCTGCTTGAAAAGAGACCTAAAGAGTAGGATTGATAAAAAAGATTATGCAATGGTTTTGCCAGCGGGGAAGAACACCTCTCTTCAGAAAACGGGGAAATATACCATCTGTATTTGTGTATACAAAGATTTTTTGATACTTTAGCTACTTCACGAGTTCGAAAATGGATTCGTCCCGCATTCAAGTGTAGGCGGGAACAAATCACAATCTTGAAGTGTTGAGCTCGTTGCAGTGAGCAGCAAGCAAATTGACCTTATTCAAAGAGCTGATAGTTGGAATGTCATAGTAAATGAGCATTGATGATGAGGCAGAATTTACAATGTTTTTGACGAAAGATCAAAAAGTTTTATTAGCATTGGGGCATTGTAATGTTTTTTGCTTCAGTTTTTAGTCGCAATTTGAAATGCTGAAGAAAGGCGTTGCAGTCATTCCTGGCTCGTTTGAGCCCCAGGACTATTGCTTTCAGAGAAGATTCTTGTGCTAACTACTTCGTCTGTTATATAGTCATCTGTGAGATCGTAAATTGACTAACTGAAGAAGACTTTGCGTTGTCTCTATTAGTTTTTTTTCTAGGATCAGGTGATTAAAGTCGACATCACTTTCAGACAATTGATGGATGGTTGGCTGGGGAAGTCCATGATGCAAATTGAGTAGACTGGCATGTCCTACATTTAGTTCCTTTGATTGCTGATTGCCTTGAAGGCAGTGCTAGTTGTAATTTGTATACCGAACAAGTTTTTAGGCAGCAAATGATGTGCCTTTTGAGAGAAGGCATTGGAGAGAGCCATCTCGTTGCGTTTATACTAAAAGGTTAATTTAATCCGTCGTTTCAATGCAAGCTACCATACGGCTACCCAGTTTCTGGTTTTGATCTAGACGTTGTAGACCCCACCTTCAGTGTACAGCTCTATTGCACAAGTAGATAGCAGTTCGAACTTTTTTTTTTCACTCTACAATATTTTTTTTCCACCTTAGTTTGCTGTCCAGGATAAGATCTACTTACCTGTTATTCCTGGAGAGGCTCAGAGAGGTGTAATTTAACTTGAATATTATGATGCAATTTGTCTTAATATTACTTTAGACCAAAGCTACATATCCAAGCGTACTGGAGAATATTAAAAAGTGGCCGTCAGTGTTTGTCGAACAAATAAAAAACAACGTCTTCGTCTTTTTGAGCTAAAAGAGAGAGTGGTTCTTCGCGTCAGTCTTAATCGATTTCAGTAGACACTTCCAGGCTAGTTTAAGAATGGAAGACTTCTCGTAAGACTAAATTCACTGAGTCTTGTGAGTTTTTAAAGTCAGAATGGGATCGAGAGGAATGACAATGCTCAAAAGAGATTTTTTCCTAATTAGGACAGCCTATGACCTTGATTAGTCATTGAGAGTTTCAGATGACACGGCTATCCAAGATGTCAACAAACCAAAAGAATGCTTGCCGACGTTTCTAAAAGATTAACGTCTTTCTCGCTGTTCATCAGAAAAGCCTGGAAACTGCTTATTGGCTTGTTAACCAAACACTACGTTTTTGCTAAGCATCCAACTGTGGTATGCGTTTGTGACACTCCATCCTTGACACGCTTGTTATGACAGTGATGACGAAAGCTGGAATCACTTCTTTGCTTTGATATTTTCGTGTCAGAAAACTTAGCAGTGGTATCATAGATGTCAATTTTGTTACAACTTCATAATGCATATGTAGTTATGCACTGGCAAGGAATCGAGATTCTATTTTACAGTTAGCAACACTCATACCATTTGAGTTCGTATCATTGTTAAACTGCCAACCTACCCATTGTGACTTCTAAACGCATTCTTATAAATAAAAACTAATATTCTCATATGTACATTTCTTCGGTTGAATGTATAAATGTCAAGGCTGCAGTACGATGCCAAAGTTCGTCTTTTAGTAGAAAATTGCATTCAACACTTTTAAAAAAGGAGAGTGCAACACCATCAGCATCAACGCCCATTTAGGAAAAATTCTTTTTCTTATTTTTTTTTTTATTTTTTCCTTTTAAAAGTTCCTTTCATTTGGAAAGTGTTCCTTTTTGCTAAGTAAAACTTCTACCCCCATTCAAACTGAAAGCGACAATTTGCAAGCGTAAAAACTGCCTTTTGCTCAACTTCAAATGTTCACATCTGAACAAACGCACTTCAGAGATTTATATATATATATTTTTTTCCGCACAGGATTTAATTGAAATGACTGTACAGTGTACTGGCCATTGCTAGTTGTTCCAGTTTTTAGGTGAGTTTTAGTAAATCGGATCCTCTGATAGTGATGTGGATAGGGTGAAGTGACCAAAGTAGTCGTTAAATAGACGAATCCATGCATTTACATAGTTATTTTGGATCCAAATAGCAAGATAATGAGAGGCAAGGTTTCATTAAAATTGACTCGCAATAAGCGACAAGTTACAAATGAATAAAACATCACGACGTAGCTGTTATCTGCTATCGGCGACACAATGTGCTTCAAGGTTCCGTCAGTCCTTTAGCTTAGAGTTTTCTTATATGGTATCTGATGCCGACTGTATGACTTACAGTTAGATTCTAGTCAAACTTCATATGATAGATACGAGGACTTCCCTCCTTGAGACCTTTATTTTCCTAGTTGTCACAGATTCTGAAAGTACTCGTTCGTTTAGCCATGGTGTAGTGTTTCTGATGCAGCTAATAGTATTTCATCTAACAGGTTGTTCGAAAAGTGCCGAGACTATATATCGTATATTCATTAACAAAGCCTCCTTCAAGAGTGATACTATCATCCCAGCGTCGCTCTAGCATTTTTATGCCTTTCTTATAGAATGATTTGTAAAATCCCGCTAAATACGCTTCATTTTCGGAAATCAACTTTTCATTGGAGCCATACCATAAGAACTAGTCCATTGCACTCTTTGTAAGTTCCTTTTACTGAAACCTTTCAGTCTTTCGAAGAATGATGAGTAATTGCTTCAGTGATAAAAAGCCTAAAGTGCGTTCACCCACCACATTAACGCCGAGTACCTGCAACCTGATACGAGCATAAGCCGGATATTTACTCTGTGAATGTCCAGCTTACGTCATCATTTTTAAAGCAAATATCACAGGATATCCTATCAGTGTTCCGTCACGTCCGTGCAGACCCGACTGCATTCCTTTCCTGGCTCAGGCATAGGGAAAATCAATTTCGTATTTTGTCCACAGCAGGAGTTCTGGTGTCTTAAGACAAATCTAGACAGACCTTAAGCAAGGTCCTCAAAGCTGCAGAGCGTGTTGTACCAAAGACCACATCTTTTTAAACGGAAGATGCCTTTGAGAGTACAACCCATGATATGAATATCAAGGGGTGGGGGATTTATCAATCCGTCTAGGTCGGAGCCAGGTGTGCTAGGGAAAGACTCAATGCAAGACAGACCGTTGTTTGGAGTCTGGTAAAAGCGGCAATGACGTTTATTCCACCAGACAACCGATGCATAGGATATAATTGGGCCTATGTGACAAACCCCATGTCTTGCCGATAGTACCTTTGTACTGCCAGAAGACCGACAACGCGTTAAAAGCTCTCTACGTAACATGTTTAGCCTAAAGCTACTGTTTAACCTCGCCACCAGATAATGGGAATGGCCAGCGTCCACAATCAATGTCCTTTTCATCAGCACTACTTTTATCCACAAGATTAATGATTCGTCGAGTTACACATGCTGTAAAAAGTTGCATTGTCGAAAGCACGTTCAACTTAACGTCGATGAAAATAACCAAGACGTACGTATTCCTTTGTGTCAAGTGCGCCTTCAATTCTGCCTACCAGATTCTGAAGCGCACTATTGCAGGGTCTTCCGCATTGGAAGGCGTGTTGTGTGTTGTACCGCAGACAGAGTATGCAATCGCAAGAGAGTTTTGGGAACATGGATCTCGACCATGCTTTTCATCATGAAGGAAGTTAGACTTATACATATGAAAGTCAGAAGCTCTTTGCGAGCGTGTAGTCTTCTGTTCTTCTCTTCTCTTCTAACACTGTTCGCCAGGGTTCCAGTATGAATGGCATTGCAAGGCTAGCAGTGAAGATTTTCTCAAGAGTTATCAGCATCTGTTCTATACCTTTTTTAACATAACTGGGTATATGCCATCGGTTTCAAAGTGGTTTCAAAGAAAGTGTATTTAATAGCCTCATCCGTCGCCACAACCGATGAGTGTTGTGCTATTCAGCTTACTAGCAGCTTCGTTAATAGAAGCTGGTTGTTAGCTGGTTCCGATAAGGTTACCTGGAAAGTGAGCCCCAAGCATGATACGAAGAGTGTCTACTTTCGACTCAGTGTAGGTGCCATTAGATTTTCACCTTTGACCAGCCTACTGATATCAACGACAGTGTTGATATTTTTGCAAATGTCTTTGTCTACGCCCAGATTTTTTTCTTCTTGTAAGAGTAGATTTACCACTTTTCAATGTCGATTCCAGGGTTTTGGGTATGACGACGCATCAGTACATTGACCCTCTATCTAAAATCTTTGCCGGGTTGGAATTTTCAGCACAGACTTGATCATTCATTCAAAAATTTGCTGCGTGGAGCACTTCACTCTAAGAGTTCCATTCTCCATATCGTAGCCCACTGCTAGAATGCAAACATTCTCTACATTGACTAGCTTCCACAGTTGATGGACACAGTGTTTGCACTCAGCGTCGTTCAGACTGTTTCCATTGCCAACATTCCCAATTCGGAGCGGCATCCTTATAGGTCTCGTCCTCCTTAGCGTTTCGAGGTTGCGTTTCCAGCGATGTACTGGTTGCAGCAGGTGGATCTTGTGCGCTGGGAAAGCCACTGTCTGAGTTGTTTCTTATCGGTCATTTTACCGCATTTGCCGATTTCCGCCGAACAGAACTACAGCCCTTACTGATAGCACTAACCTTATCCCGACATAGGGTGTATAGTATGTAAAACCTTTTTTTTTTGTTTTCCTTGACGGGTTTAACCACTGTATGCGATTTCCGTTCATTGGAGCTGCAGACATTGTTGGTTGCAACACCGGTTTAATTCGAGCATCTCGCGGAGACATTCATCGAAAGTGGGAGTGCCGGAAAGCTTCTAGCTCGTTTCCCTGTTTGGGACAGAACAATCTTGTGTGTGACAAATATAAGCCTTAATTCTACTGAATGCCAAAACATTCATGGGAGCAATGACACGCCTTGCCATCGTTCTTCGTCAATTCCTTTGATTACAAGGCGGAACTGTGTTAAGGGCACAGCTCCACCCTTAGTATGAGTCGAGGCCTACTAATACCTCTCGCTGTTCTTAGAGTCCAAGCACCCAGAACTACTGCAATTCTACATCGGATCGAAATCAAGTGTTTCCTGCGTTTTAGACTTTTAGGGACTGGCCCAGACAGGACCGGAAATAAGTCCGGGAAGTTCCTGACTCCTATGATACAGTGCTTGAAATCCTAGTACTGACTACCGGTAGTTCTGCCGCCAACAGAACCTATGACCGTCAGCTTGTAACTGGTCAAAACGTTGAAACCTTCAGAAGTATTAAATTTAGAAAACCAGTAATTTGGTCTGCCCCCGCTTTTTATTAAACATCGTCATTGATGGGCGGAGTCTTGATAATTTTTCGGCGGCCCATCTCTGTTCGGGACAGAAGAAGAAGACGCAGTTTCAAATTCGACAGATTGATCGGTTTTAGTGAGTGTCACTTAAACCGACCTGTTTCTCTTCTGCGTCGCCGCTGGCTTAGAGAGACTTTTAGCACTCACGCCTTCGACGGCACGTAGTTTTTCAGACTGTGCCTCTTCTGGATCCCATTCTATCTTTTCAATTTCCCGAGCCAAGCTGTCACCCCGACGAACCCTGATGAAGTTTGACTGTAACAGTCAAGGTCTGTCCGATACTCTCTCTATTGTTGCAGCTGAAGCTACCGAACGTGTCGTAGAAAGAACCACATGAGTCATCGGAATCGAGTGATCCAGAAGCCTTTGGGTCAGCGTCTAACTCGGTTTGCGGTTCCAGAATCTGTGCCACGGGTGGATTGTCACTATCGCGAGTAGTATATTTTAGGTTCACCTCGATACTTTTAACCGTTTTACGTCTAATTTGGACATCTTTGGCGTTAAGTTCGACATCTCACCTGGGTTCTTTTCAGAAACTTAGCATCATTGATTCTGCCACGACAAGGCAGCCAAGGAAAGGAAGGTGCTAACTGGACTAGTTTCTTCTTTTATGTGCGTGTATGCGTGTGTGAATATGACTTTATTTCTACCACAATTTACTTATGGTAATTGAGTTATTTAGAATTGGAAATGGCGCTTAGAAACATCTGTGTTGCGAGCTTAAAATTTAACTAATTTGACATAAATTAATGGAAAACATACAGACATACATACATACATAATACATCATAAGAGGTGTGTCATAAACCAGTAACCCGTTAGAAGATTAAAGGCTTATTAGCCATCATCTCTTTTCCAGGACCCTGGCTTAGTTTCCAAAGTCGGAATAGCCCGAATAAGGTCTTATTTGCTTTAATCCTGGATTTAATTTCACCATTGATTCCATCTAGGGAATTCATCCGTTGTTCCGTTTATAGTGCTACTATTTTTGTCTGCTGATCAGCACTTATAAGTTTGGCAAGTCTTGTAGGTAAAATAAGCACAATTGCTGTGTAGAAACTGTTGCAGAGCTAGGAATCACCGAGTTGATACTTAAGTGTCAAATTTATTACCTGAATCTCTTTGCCGGCAAACGTTAAGTGAACTGCAACAAGTACTTACTCCACCACTACGATCTTCAATGGACCTACAACGATCACGGTGGAAAACATAAAATAGTGTCGTCGATGATTTCAGTAGACAGGATATCTTTGTAAAGCCATGATTCTGTAATTATCATAATCTTTGTGACTGATGCAATAAACAAATCAGAGGTATTCGTGGTAATATACTTTTAAATGTTGTTGATGCATATCACCACCATTAGTATATGGTGATTCATCGTGATGTTTGATTTTCGATAGGCTTTTTTTGATAGATCACGCGTGACTCCTATCAAACTGCTTTGTCGTTTAGTATCGTTTGGCAAGTCATTATGAAAAGACTCACACCACAACAGCGTCTCCAAATTGTTCAGCTGTACTACGAAAATCTGCGTTCTGTGAGAAATGTTTTTCGTGCGATTCGAGGAACTTACGATGCGCATAAGCAGCTGTAGCTGAGAGTTTACGCGAAGACCGCCGAATCGATTTGTCGTCGTTCTTAGCAGCTTGATTTGGTGTATTTTACGTTAGGATCTCGGCCTAAAAGCGTACAAAATTCAACTTGTGCAAGAATTGAAGCTAGGCGACTTGAATTTGCGTCATATTTTCAGTGAATGGGCTCTGGAAAAACTCAATAAAAATGCGGAGTTTTATCGTGAAATTTTCTTCAGTGATGAAGCCCATTTCGGGCTCAATGGATACGTTAATAAACAAAATTGCCGTTATTGGTCTGATGAGCAACCCGAAGAGTACCAAGAGCTACCATTACATCCATTAAAAGCAATGGTATGATGTGGTTTAGGGACTAGTGGAATCATTGGTCCATATTTCTTCAAAAATGAGGCAAATCAGAATGTTACCGTCAATGGTAACTGCTATTGCCCCATGTTAGCGGACTAGGTGCTTCCTGAAATTCAAGCACATGGTCTCGGTGATCTGTGGTTTCAACAAGACGGCGCTACGAACCATACAGCGCGTAAAACAACGGATTAGTTGACAAATCATTTTGGTGAGCACTTAATTTCACGTTTTGGTACGGGTTAAATTGGCCGCCTAGATCGTGCGATATCACACCTTTGGATTATTTTCTAATAAGCCAGCTACGATTGACGCTTTGGAAGCCAACATTAGTCGCTATGCTCGAGGGAGTCGCCCAAATTTGGACCTTCCGAATGGGCCACCTTAGAAGTAGTCGTGGCCAACATTTACATGATATCATTTTTAAAAAGTAAATACCGATATCAAAAATTTTAAGTTTGCTTTCATTTTACATTATAAATCAAACCTCACGGTGAATCACCCTATATTAACTGGGATTCGGTTTTTGTTGGGTTGTGAGTAAAAGATCGAATTTTCATCAAAAACGGAATTGGTACTCCAATTTTGAAGTTCACAAATTTAAGTGACAACTGACTGTCAATGAGTTTACATTTGCTTAAGCAGGAAAAGCATTGAGATGCAACTTTTAATTTCGATGAAAATACAATATTTTCAAGGACTCAGTCAATTTGGAAATAGAATTTTTGAATTTTCAACTCTCCTTTTATTGCAATCACACTTTTTTCTTTGGTTTGTTCGTTTTCATAGAGTTTTTGATTTTTTGTTTTTCTTTCTTGCAGGACCATCGAAGAAATTAGCCAAAAATGCTGCAGCCAAAGCAGCTCTAGCTTCCCTCTGCAACATCTCCTACAGCCCAATGATGCATCCGCAAAAGAACGTCCCAATGCCCATTGACGATAAGCAATCGTCCATGGAATTGCCACAGATCCATGCCGACACTATTGGTCGATTGGTGCTGGAGAAATTCATGGAAGTGATCAAAGGACAGGAATCCTATTCGAGGCGAAAAGTTCTAGCCGGCATCGTCATGACGGAGAATATGAATTTCAACGAAGCAAAAGTATGAACACATATACGAAAAATGTTTTGCAAAATTGAATTTCGTCCTTTTTTTTGCATTCGTTTCTGTGCGTGTCTCTTCATTCATTGTCATCTGTTTTTTTTTTTTTTTTTTTCCTCTTTTTCTTTTTTTGTATCTATGATTCTTGTAGGTCATATCTGTATCAACCGGTACCAAGTGTGTGAGTGGTGAGCATATGAGTGTTAATGGCGCGGTCCTAAATGACTCCCATGCGGAGATTGTGTCCCGAAGGTGTTTGGTAAAATTTTTATACGCTCAATTGGAGCTGCAGACGAGTTCGTGTAAGTAGAATCTGAATCTAAAATTGAAGTGCTTCAGTTCTTTAGTACTTGAGTATTTAAGTAAGCGAGTACTCGTACATGAGTACTCTGTCGTATACTTAATTTAACATCACCCATCAACGCATTTAACTTATCTCTCCACCCTCACGTGCACGCCTTGATGTGTGTCTTTGGTTGTGTGGGTGGGTGAAAATGGAAATATTTTTTGTCCTTTTTGTTTTCTATTTTTTTCTGCATTTTTTCACAATTTTCTTTTTTGCATTTTCTTTATATTCCGTTGGACATCACTGTCTTTCTATTCTCTGTGCTGTTCCGCTGGAAAGCTGCTGTTTTTTTGTTTTTTTCGTGTTTGTTTATTTTTCTAAAGTTTGCAGTCCGTCTGTGTGTGTTTGTTTTGTTCAAGGATATTATGATGGTAGACTACCGTTATTATTATTGCAGAATTTATTTATATCCACACTTGTATAACAATGTGTTGTAGTCGTATGTGATGTTCTTAATTTGTTCGTTCTCATTCTTCTGACATTGTCATTCTTGTTGCAATTGCAGTTGCAGCTGCAGTTGCTGTCTTTTTAATTGTCTTTTGCTGCGCTTTTGTTTCTCTGCTTTGATTTTTATTATTCGCAAAAGATGCTAACAATGCATGCGTGATAGATAAAATATTTCAACTCAAATGGGATGATAGGATGGGAGATATGGATACATAATTGAGAAGATGTCCCGGTTGCGGTTAAGGGGATGGCTTGGGCTTTAATGCATTTAGGACAAGAGAAAAAGAACAATTGGCGCAGCCTAATAAGGTATTTACTTTGCAATTAGTGTATTATCTAGGACATGGTGTTTCATTTCTGTTCGAATAATGGAATTCCGAATTGAATGGAGGGAGTTTAGTGGACTTAACATCAAGGATACTCGGATTGAGTGTGACAAGTGACACTAACTGATGATAGGTACATTGTTGTGAGGATTCTCGTTGATATTCATAGAGATAAGTTGGCCTATTTTACATTTGGTTTTTGGTTATTAATTTTCAAATCATGCTTTCCACTTTCCACTTTCCACTATTATTAGCCTCTTAGTGGTTTTAATCCAACCTGAAACCGTATACGTTTTATCTATTAAACGTCATCTAAAGAACTGCGACTTCACTAGTCATAGGCGTCTGCAGATAGAGGATTATTGACCAACAACATACTTTATTATTAAGCTTCATCCAACATCCATACAACGACAATAAGGTTGCGATTCCCTTCGAGTTGAGATCTTCTTTTACTGCGCCATTCCTTCGAGTTGGATTTGGAGAATCATCCTTGCATTTTCCACCATTTTGCGTTTATGCAGGAGGAACCAAAGACCAAACCTATGGTCACAATAACTTATCCATACTTGACAAAGTTCATACCATACTCCTACATCATAAAGCAGTATATAGTTTCTTCAGGAGAGGACAGTCGTTTTTCTTTTGGTCTCAGCGCTATTGTTTCCGACTTTTGGCTGCAGTCGGTTTTTCCGACTATTTCAGTATCGTCAAAGAGTGTAAGTAATTGAACGTACCTTTGAGAGCTCATTCCTCTGGTGTAACCGTGTGAGTTTTGCAGTTTTATCAAGAACGACTTTAAGGAAATCGCACGACAGTGCCTTGCCTTACATATATTCTTTTTTCTTTTAAGTCTTTTGAAGTGTTTACCGACCTTGATGGAACAGAGTGCATCCTCTTCATTGTCTCTATAAATACTATAAGGCATGGCCTTAAAATTGATTTCCATCAGTGGATTTGGGCGATGTAATAGCAAAGCACATTGGTACAATCTAGCAAATCAGTTTGCACAAACATTTTCATCGGAAATCGAAAATAAAGTTCGCAAACATAAGTCTTACTCCGGTTCAACGCTCAATGTTTTCTGAAGAAGTCAGCACAAGTGAAGTATATGTATAAAATCCTTTGCTCATTGAAAGAAAATAAATCACCGAGGGAAGACGGTATACGACCAAAGGATTTCAAACATAATTCCATGGCATATGGCTGCTATCATAACAAAGATAGTCAATGAGTTTGGATCAATTAAATGTACCAGACTAACTTAAAATGTCCATTTGCCTACCAATCTACAAGGATGACACAAAAAATAGTATCACAAACTACCGACCAATATCAATCATGTTCATAACGGATAAAATTCTGCAGGAAACGATTTCTGGGAGGTTGTATGAGTACTTAGAGAAATTTACAAATCAGTTCGGATTTAAAAAAAAAAAAACAACAACAACACTATCAATCGGCTAATTGGAAATTTTGTAAATAAAATCAATGAAAGCTAAGAGAAAAATCAAAACACAATTGTACTGTTTATTGATTTAAAAAAAGCCATTCGACACATTATGTCACCAACATATTCTAAAACGGATGGAAAAAGTGTGTGTCAGGGGATTCCTTAGACAACGAAGAATTTTCTAAATATGGAGTTCCACAAGGTTCACAGTTGGGTCCATTGATTTTTATCATTTACATGAATGAAATGATTTCAGCCTTTAGTTCTTTTGGTGGTGGTGGTCAGCCACAAAAATGTAGAAGCGGTTGGAAAAATATTGCACGAGGAATTTAATGTAGTCACAGCATGGTGTTATGATAATGGTTTCAGTATAAATGCAGTGATGCATATAGCTTCGCCCACCTACTTAAATACAAACTAAATATTAAAATGCATAGCTCAGAATGTCTACATAGAGCACAGACTCGTTTATTGTTGGAAACTGCGCATTTCCGTGACCTTTCAGACTAATGGCTCTACGCTTACCTACATAAAAAGGAAGCCAACAGATGGTGTGGATGTTGAATGTCATTTACTGAATTCAATGTGGGTAATCTTTTTGACAGATATCATATAATTTTTGGCAATTTTAGTTACGGGCGATCTGTTAAAGTAACATTTGGTAAAATATATGAATTTTCCGGTCAACCTAATCGCCCTTTTGATTCTATAACTCGTGCAATGGTGAAGCATTTCCATATCAGCAGGCTCGGCCAGTACGTACACGCCAAAGCATCACCATTATGAGCGAAAATGTTCAAAACCAACCAGGCACCTCAATTATTCGTCGAAGTCAACAATTGGGAATCACCTATGTCACTTTACGGTGAATTTTAAAAGTTGATTTTCATTTACACGCCTATAAGATCCCAGTTACACAACAATCGAAGCCTTTGGACCATCTACGACGTCACCGATTTGTTATCTGGATGTTGGATCGCCAGGCAAATTTGTCATCGAATTCGATCTTTTCCGATGCAGCCAATTTTTGTATGGATGGGTATATAAATAAACAAAATTGTCGTTTCTAGGGACCGTAAAATAGAACCCAAAAAAAGTCACTGTATGTTGCGGATGAGGCCGGAGAGACAGTTACAGGAAATGGAGAACGTTACCGCAACATGTTGACCGGCTATTTTTTTTTTTTTTTTTTTTTTCCAAAATTTAATGAATTGGATCTGGACGATTTCTGGTTTCAACAGGATGGTGCTACCGCCCACACAATCTATCAATCAATTAATTTATTGCGTACAAAATTTGAAGATCGTATTATTTTGGTTAGAGGAGAAGTTGATTAGCCTCCAAGGTGATGCGATTTGATACCCTTAGACTTCTTCCTGTGGAATTATTTAAAGAGAAAGGTCTATGCCTATAACTCAGTGAACCACATGTTCTTCAAAAAGTCATCGACCTTTGGATGGTCGTTTGCAACAGAAGCCGTGTTAGGCACATGAACGATGTTGCGTTCCATTCATTTTTGCCATACGCCGAACTTTATAAATCAATAAAATTTCACATTGATTTCACAATAATTATGTGTTTAATTTAATTAAAACTTCCACACTAGCTGTTGGCTCACCCTTTATAAAAAAAGTGACATTACGCAGCACAGCAAGTCTGGTACGAATTAAAGAGTTAAGTCTTAGCGAACACCCGGACCTAAAGACCCTGCTCTCCGAAATACTGGAACTTGATATGATCTGCGCGATAATAGACCGCCTTCAAATTACATTATGCTTCTCTACAGACATTCCCAGCAAAAAAGCATGAATTAGCAATAACCCACTAAACAGCCATAATGGCTCTAAAAGGGAATCGGGAATGGGAGCTGGAATACACGAACCTAACCTAAATATAGTTATAGCTATGGGCAAAAGTCCCAGTGTATTTCAGGCAGAACTCCACGCTATTTAAGTATGTGCCAACCATATTTACAACTCCTGTATCAAAGGCGCAAGCATCCATATATATGATTCACAAACAATTAAGCAGCTATAAATGCCCTTACTTTGCACACTATTGACATGTAGTGCCTCAAAACCCTCCAAAAACTATGGTACAGCAACAAACTGTGGTGGGTTCCTGGACATGAGGACATTGATGGGAATGAAAACGTCAACGAACTGTCCAGAAAAGGCTCAGAAACTCGGACCTGAACCCTTCTGCTGCACTTCACAATCAACAGTCAATTTAGCTATTATTAGCTGGGAGCATTCGAGATGCATCTTATATTGGAAGAATAGATCCGGTCTAAGACAGGCAAAACTAGCCATCCTGTCCTTCAACAAAAATGCCGATAGATGTCTAAATCTTAGTCAACACGATATCAAAAACTTAGTAGGTTACCTCACAGGCCGTCACTCTAGTCGACTCTTTGGAGTGCCGACTTTGTCTTGGAGAAGACGAAACAGCTGAACACATTTTATGTGAATGTCTATCTCTCAACGGAATTCTACAGGGAACAATTAGGCTCGAACGAACTAATGAATTCCTCTGCTAGTACTCGTAATGTTATCAACTTCATTCGGAAGGTAGAAAACCTACTAGCCTAACTACTGTTCTAACTAAATGGTACAAAAGATCTATTCGGTCAAATTAGCGAGTCAGAAAATTAAAAAAAAAAAAAAGACTTCTGCTCAACAGTTCTAGAAAATGCCTCAGCGTACAAATATCTGGGTGTAATCGTGGACTACGATTTTAAATGGATCTACCATATACTAGGTGGGGTAAGAAACCTCCTCACCGTAACCTTCTTGACCGCCAGAATGCGCTCCTACTACAAAAAAGGTTATGGTGCCTTGAAGTCCGTTCATATTTAGCAGACATGCCACATTTCAGTGCGATACTGTCTTTAGTTTTGTTTTGACAGCTGATTGTTGTTGAGGTGTTTGGCATCATGTTGAGTATTTACAAAAACGATTTTCGTTCTCTCATAAAACATAATTTTTTGAGAGGGAAAACGGCGAAGGAAACAAAAGAGAAGTTGGACAAATATTATGGGGCTAATGCTCACTACCGGTTAAGTCCGCAGCGGCAGGCCCTCCGATCCGGTTACAGAGGACAATGTCAGAAAAAAGAACATGAAATGGTGTCGGCTGACCGGAAAGTGAAGGTGCGCGAGCTAGCAGATACCACAAAGATTAGTACTGAGCGCACACGCCATAATTTTGGCAATATTCTGCATATGATAAAATTATCCTGCCGCTGGGTGCCGCGCATACTCACTCCTGACCAAAAACACGAACGCGAGAGCACTTCGAAAAAGTGTTTGGACTTGCTGATGCGGAATCGGGCGGACTTTTGGCGTCGATTGGTAACTGTTGATGAAATTTGGATCCACTATTACAAAGCAGAGAACAGAATGAGTGCCCGGCAATGGACTGAAGCCGGCAAGAGTGCTCGGAAGCGGTCGAGGGAGGCTCGATGGGTCGGAAAGGTTATGACGTCGGTTTTCTGGGATTGTCGTGGCATACTCTTCGTGGACTACCTCGAAAAAGGAAAAACCATCAACAGCGAGTATTACTATGCATTATTGGAGCGATTGAAGGCCAAAATCGCTGCAAAACGTCCTCATATGAATCGAAAAAAAATTTTATTTTTGCAAGACAATGCACCGGCGTACAACAGCATCGCAACCATGGCTAAAATCAATGACTTACGGCTCCAATTGTTGTCGCATCCACCGTATTCGCCCGATTTGGTTCCCTCAGACTATTATCTCTTTCCAAACCTCAAAAGATGGCTCATCAATAAAAAATTCAGCTCACGCGAGGAAATCATCGACGCCACGGAGGAGTATTTTGCGGACCTTCCGGAAAATTACTTTTCGGACGGGATCAAGAAGTTGGAAAGTCACTGGAATAAGTGTATCAAACTAAATGGGGACTATGTTGAATAAAATAAAAAAAAAACATTTAATTTTTTTTTTTTTTTTCATTCTCAAGGAGGCTACTTTTCACCTCACCTAGTCGATACTCTAACAACAAAAAAACTAAGGCAATCTGCCTTTGCTCTTTTCCACCTAAGCTATCGATGTCCAGCAGACGTTCTTCGACATTGCTACTTTAGCTTGGTTGAATCCCTTCTGAGCTATGGCACACCGCAGCTGCAAATTCTAGTCAAAGCACCATCCAAAAAATTTAAAATAGAACAGAACGACGACGTGGCGATGGCAGCAAATTTTTTCTTAGTTGACCAACTGCATCAGCTGAAGATAATGTGAGTCTTTAGAAACGACAACATATACAAGGTCGCGCAAAAATCATCACCCTATCGGAAGATGCTATAATTTTTGCCAATGGCGGTAAATGTCAATTCTACTTTGGCGTTTGTGTAGTAAACAGATACAAAAATATACGTCAACAAGACATGAATTGTTATACTCCTAAAGAACGCAGAATATTTCTTCGCTGGTGTTGGTGCAGCGTGAATTTCGGCACAGATTTCCCGGTCATCCGACACTAGCCGGGCAAACACTACGACGTTTAGGAGCAGTCATTCTGCTGAGAATATCGGAGCTGTGGCTAGAGATGTCGCAGAGGACCCCGGAGTATCTACCAGACAACGTATCACGCAATTGAGCATCAATCGGCGGTCTTTATAGAGAATTTTGGTGAAAGACTGTAAGATGTTCTCTTACAAAGTGCAGACCTACGCGTGTAACCTACGCTCAAGCCATCCTGAATCTCGATCACGAGGGAGACAACTTTTCATCGAAAAACATCATGAGCGACGAGGCCCATTTCCATCTCTGTGGATATGTAAATAAGCAAAATGATTGCTTCTGAGGCACTGAAAATCCGCGTATAACTCATGAAGAACCATTACACCTACTCAAAGTTACTGAATGGTGTGCTGTTTTTCAAAAACGCCGCGGGCTAAACAACTACTATGTACGGCGAGCGCTACAGAGCCATGCTCAACGACTTTCTCCTTCCTCAACTGTATGGCTTGGGAATAAACAACATGTGGTTCCAACAGCTTTGATCAACGCGGCATACTGCACGAGCCACAACATAAAATCTGAGTGCTGCATTTCCGGGTCACCTAATCTCTCGTTTTGGCGATTTGCACTGGCGGGCAAGATCGCCTAATTTGACCTTTTCAGACTTTTCTTTGTGTGGGTTTTTGAAGTCACTAATGAACGAAGTATGTTCAAAAAGTAAGGTGACTTAAAATTTTTATAAAAAAAAAAAAATATTTATTCATTAATATTAATTTTGTCCCCTTCAAAGTAATCCCCCTCAGATATAATACACTTGTGCAAATGCTTTTTGCAATCCTTTTTTGGTATAGCCTTGAGCCTTGAGCTCTTCCAGCGATGCCTATTTTTATTTTCTCAATCATTGCAAATCTCCCACCTTTCATAGGTCTCCCAGTTTTGGGAACAAGAAAAAGTCACATGGGGCCAAATCCGGTAAATATGGTGGCTAAGGTATAATTGTCGTGTTTTTTTTTTTGTTTTTGCCCAAAAACGAGTTATCGGGATGCAAGAGCCATGAATTGTTTTTCTACAATTCCGGAATTTTCTTTCGTAGTGCTTCTCGCAAACGGTGCATAGCTTCAAGTTAATACTTATAAAGACCACACGACCGTACGGTTATCGAAAAAACAGTGATCAAAACTTTGACATTTGATCGAACTTGGCGTGCTTTTTTTGGCTCTTGGCTCTCTCGGGTGCTTCCATTGGGACGATTGGGCTTTGGTTTCAACGTCATAACCATATACCCATGATTCGTCACCAGTTATGACCTTTTGAGCAAGTCGGGATCATCATTGACGTCATTCAAGAGCTCCTGATCGATGCTGATGCGACGATTCTTCGGATCAAAATTAAGAAGTTTCGGAACAAACTTCGCTGACACCACAAAAAAAACACGCGAAAAAATTGCATCACACGAGCCGACCGATATGCCAACATCCTCAGCAACTTCTCTTTTGGTAATTTGACGATTTTCCAAAACAATTTTCTTCACACCTTCGACGTTATCATCTTTTGTTGATGTGCTGGGAAGTCCAGCGCAAAGTTCGTCATTGCCATCTTTTCGGCCATCTTGGAAGAGTTTGTACCACTTGTATATATGTTTTTTACCTTCCATAGGACAGACTCACCGTATGCCACTATCAATATTTTAAGTGTTTTGGAGTATTTGACTCCTTTCTTTACACAAAGTTTGATGCAAATTCTTTGCTCCATTTTTTATAATTAAAAATCGGCGTTCACAAACACATCTAACCTTTCTATATGTCAAAAACAAACTAAATATGCTATATACTTGAAACCGTGAACATATGTTCGGGACATGTGTACCAACACAGCAAAATAAAAATTCGATAATCGAATGTACCTTGCCCGCGAAATTTCAAAAGTAAATTTACTTTTTGAACGGAATAACCGACATGTGGCGCTCCCATTGCTCCTATTTGAGTTCAGTTTTTATTGTTAAGTTGGTACATCTGTTGTTGATTTTCCCTCTAAATCTTAGCGTCATAGCTTGACATTTGCAAAAGTTACGTAGCCAAGAGTACATCTGTCTCTGTGTGTGTTGACGATTTTTTACTATTTTAGAAATGGATTTAAATTTGCAACAACGAACTTGTATTAAAGTTTGCGTAAAAAAACGGATTTAACGGTGCGCGAACGTTGGAAATGTTGGAAAAGTGTTTCGGCAATGATTCTCTAAGGAAAACGGTCGTTTACCAGTGGCACGAGCGTTTCAAAAGTGGTCGTAAGTCAATCGAAGATGATGGAGGCAGTGGCAGACCATCGAAAACCGACGAAAACATTGATGAAGTAAAGGAAATGTTGGTCAATAACCGCAAATTAACCATCAGAGAGATAGCGGAGGACTTGAATATTGCCTATGAATCCGTCCAAGACATTTTGGTTAATGTTTGTGTTTCCGTCTTGTAGCAGCAAAGTTGGTGCCAAAAGACCTCAATTTCATGCAAAAAAGAGACTGTGTTGGCGTCGCAAAAGAGATGATTTGCGAGGCTGAATCCAATCCCAGATTCATCAAAAGGATCATTACTGGAGACGAGACGTGGGTTTATGAGTACGACATGCAGTCCAGACATCAGGCAAGTGAATGGCGTTCACCAAATGAGCCGAGACCAAAAAAACCACGTCGTTTTCAGTCAAAAAATGTTCACGGTTTTCATGGATTACAACGGTGTGGTGCATCATGAATTTTTGCCAGAAGGCCAGACAGTAAACAAAGAGTATTATTTGGGCGTTATGAGACGTTTGCGTGAAGCAAATAATTCTCTTATCTAAATCTCCTTATAAGTGAGGCCCAAGGTTTCTTTTTCTTTCGGCCTCTTCTTCGAACATCGGCTGGATTTTGATGTTTTTTTGTATTCGGATACTCTGAAGACCTACGTTGAGTGTAGAAAGTGCCCATTTTTTTTTTTTTTTTTTTTTTGTATTAGATCACGTTTTGTCACAATCACTTTGCACATGCGTCTACGAATATTTCTTCTATTCGTTGTCACCCGCTTATAGCATATGTTCCCACAATTTTTCTACGTATTGCTCTAGATACCCCTTTTTTGCCTCTTTTTTTTTTGCGACATTCCCAACTCAAAACACATTTTATTGGGTTGGGCATTTCGGCTATACCTAGTTGACGCTTGAAAGGATTGCCTTTAATTCCCTACCGCTATTTTCATATCATCCTTTCATCATGTATCTTTATTTACCATATGTAGATCTAGACTTTTGGACATTTAAGTCTCCTTAGATGAAATGCATTTCCTCGCTAGGTATTCTACTTAAAAGCTCATTAAACTAAACCAAAGTGTTTCTTATCTGATTGCTAACTGCCTGCTTGTAGCGCTAATAATACTTCAAGTGTCGTGTCCAAATGTTATTGCTATTTGTCGGTAGCGAATTTCTAATACGCCTACGACCTTGTCTGGGAGTTCAGCTGTCCTATTTTGTCTATTCTTACTCTGTATTGCACCGAAATAATGCATTATGTACGCCTTCGTTTGCAAGTTCAATAATCAGGCTCTTGCCTCCAATATAATGCCGGTTTTGGTTTTATGGGCAAATATTTTACATCGATTTTGCGTTGCCTTAATACGCTTTTTGGTTCGAAAAATTTTGCGTATCATTGTGTAGCTATGGTATGTGTCACCTTCCTACGATAGTTTACAGACGTTGGAGTCTCATCACGCATACAAACTTTGGGCGACTAACTCCTCTTTAGATGTTAATACTCTTCAGACTCATCTAAGGTGTTAATTCAGTCGGGTGAGCTTTTTCCTATTTAATCGCCTTTATGTCAGGTACTGAAACGAACTCCGGCAATAATCTGTAATGTTCAGCATTCGCGCTTATCAGCTTAGAAAATCGAGTTAGGTTAGAGAAGTACACCATCCAGTGGTAACAATTTGAATTATTTTTTTACGTTTTATGGTGGAAACCTTCCATAAGGCACCAATTGGCCGACGCTCATTGATAGTCCCGGATTCTTACCGGCAATTGTTTCGTTGGCGTAAAGTTGAACTTCTAGAGTTTTTGCTACATCGACCACGGCAATATCATCAGTAAATACGATAATCGACACTTCGCATATAATCTTTAGTTCTAATATTGCATCATACATACATAATGTGCCATGTATGGGGCCTAAGACCGAGCCTTGAGCACGCCACCAGTAACTTCGTGCGCTTTAACTTGCTCGGCGAGTTAAGCGCGTTGTTTAAGACCAGAGTTATGATAGCGCAATATTTCTTGTTGCTGCCTTTCCAGCGCCTGTCCTGGATTATTCGGTTTCTTTCTTCTCGATAGCACTTGCCGGTCATCGGCAACCCGAGTTCGTAAACACTGGTAAGTTCTTGTTCGGTGACATACCGAACTTAGTTCCACGATTTCAGAAGTCCACCAGTATTCAATAGGTCGGCGTTTTCCCCTTCCGATCCCAACGCTAGGTTGGCAACCGTCAATCGTACAACCATAGCCAGTGTCACAATCTCTAATTATTTTCTGTTCATTCAATGTCATTTCATGGGGATCGCGGTGATGTCTGCTTTGTAGCGGCCCAGGATGATATTTGCTGAGTTCGACTCAAGACTCAATTTGGGTGTCCGATGTTTCGCTTGCGTTTCCAAGGCTTTTTGTCGTTTTAAAAAAATTGATGTTTTACATTATCTGCCTTTCATAAAGAATAGTGCCAGTAGTTCGCTACGGCTGTATGATTTCAGTGAAAGTGCGTCTCCACTTGATGTCTACATCTTATCATTAAGTAGCAAGAGCTTTCATTCATCTGATGAAATTGTCGCCTACAACTTTCCACTAAAAAGCAATGTGTATGAGTACGATATATTGTGGAAGCACCAAACTTCTTTAATGTATTCGTGGAAACTTAATTCTCAGAGGAACTTGTAACAAAGATACAAACTTAGCAAACAATTCAAAATTTGCATCAAAAGAATTTAATTCCGATTCTTTGGGACACGATTCATTTGCATATAGCAATTCTGCACGCGAAACTCTCTTCGTATTCGAATCCAAGTAATTGTGTGACAAGTGGCTGAGTATTCTCGTACATGTTCAAAATGTAGTTTCAGTCTTCCATGTCAGGGACTTATTAAGATTCGAAAACGGCGATAAATGCCACACGAGATGCCATTTAAAGAACAATGAACGCTTGTTGGACATTTAAAGGAAGTTAACGTTAAAAATTAACGTAACACGTGTTACTTCATCCTGTACAGGATCGGCGACAGAAGGATAATTGCAATTGAGTTCAATGTTTCGTGTGAAACTACGGAAAGCCTATCAATGTGGCGGAATGTTTGTTTTTTTTTTTTTTTTTTTTTTTTTTTTATGTTATACCTACATGTATCTTTTAACCCCCTAGTGGGACTCGTACAACTGTACAATGTGTTATTAGGATACCTTTCACCTTTTTGACTTTAAATTACTTTGACTGCAGTTTGTAGTGTCACTGTTTGTAATCATATTGCTGTCGTGTCAAAGGCTGAAATACGAATACACAGCATATAACTTTGTTCATTTCAAAGTTTTCAACGGAATTGAATCACAGAAGAAACTTCAGTTTCTTAAGATACAATCTAAAATCGTTGGACAAAGGAAATGCGTACACGTTTCTTGAGTTTCACTTCTATATGGAATGAATCTGGACTTTCTTCTATGTCAATTCAGTTTTCCACAAGGTTTTCATCATAAGATCAACGCTTTTTGAAAACATTGAAAACAATTATCTTTTTTTTTTTTATATAGCAAGCGCCCTTCAAGGTATTATGATCACACATGAGGGAAAAGGGAGAGATATCGATTCACGTTGGTCTTGAATGTTTGGGAGTCATAATGACCAAGAAACAAAGATCTCAGACTGTTCAAGGATGGGTTCAGGAACTCTGATGAGCATTCATGGCAAGACGGGTGTTGTGATTGAAGGTTTGAAGGCGCAAAATGCTGCTGATACGAGTTGTTTAAAGAAAAGCAGAGAACATGTTGAAGACGATGAACGTCCTAGCCGATGTGCATCAAGTCAATGAAGTCTATAATTTTGTGCTCAAAAATTGTGCTCGTTTGGTTTCATAAAATCACGATAATGGGCCGTCTCACACTGCATTGGTTTTACGTGACGACTATTTGGCCAAAAATTCGTTCTGCAACCACTATCCAGCTATACTCGAAACTCAAAAAAATGCTCCGTAGTTGACTAGATTGAAGAGATACAAGCCCAATCGTGAATGGTTACGAAGGCCATTCCATTGCAGGGGCACAAACAACTAAAAGATTTTTTGTGCCAGTCTTCTGATATCATTCCTTTTGAGTTCTAGAAATTCTTTAAATTTTTTGTGGAAGAGTTTGATGGTTCTTTTAGTCTGGCGAAGCTCTGGGATGTTTTTCCAATGGGTATACACATTTTGTTCACCCTACTTTGATTGTTGAATTTGGGATATAACAAAAGAGCTCAGGGCCGGTGGTAAAGATGTTCATTACAGATACGGTTAGGCCAGAAAATGAAAATGTTCCATAGGCACATAAGTACGTTTCTCGAATTTGTTGATGCCCTTCAAATAATACGATTTCTCGAGCCCTTTGAAATAGGTGTTTGTTTCGTTGATAACTACTTCATTCGACCCAAATCGACAATAGTCACAGGGGGCTAAATCTGGAGAATATACTGGATCTGTGGACTTGTATACAGGTGCGTTGTCTTGATAGAAGAGAAATTTTTTACTCGCCAAATGAAGTGGTTCTTGCTTCAAATCGGCGTCGAATCGAACCAATAGCTCTACATAATAGGCGCCGGTGATTTTCAAGGTAATAGTTTTTCAAGGTAATAGATGCGCATCCCAAAAAACTATCACCATGATACCAGGAGAAGTCCACTATCTCGATTGTTCCTTGGTGTCTGGTGTGTTGTGACGAATCCATGTTTCGTCTACGGTTACGAAACGACGCAAAAACTCGTTCGGATTGTGTTAAAACATCGCCAAACGCTCCTTTGAATTTGTCAAACAATTACGTTTGTTGTTAATTGTGAGCATACGCGGCATCCATCTGGCGGATAGCTTTTTCATATCCTAAAATTTTTGCAAAATTGAAATCGCTTATCCATTTGATAAGCCTAAAGGCTCTTCAAGTTCGCACACGTTCACTTGTCGATCGTCCAATATCATTTCAACTATTTCTGGTGTGGTGACCTCAATTGGTCGACCAGCACTTTCGTGAGGTCATTTGTGCTGATACAACCACATCGAGATTGATTAAACCAGTAGTAAATGGTTCCAATCAATTGTGAAGAGTTCCCATAATACGGTTCAAACTTTTGTTTGGTTTGAGTGATGTTTTTTTTTTTTTTTTTTTGGCGCAAAAAATTGTGTTTGATTGACGAAAAATTTGGTAGGCATCTTTTTCAAATAGCTGTCACAACAAAACTATTTGTGAGATCTATCTGAAAATTTGGATGCGTTCTTTTGAAAGATCTTTCTTGATAAGCAAATAGATTTGAGGTGGTAGCGCCACCTGTCTTAATTTTCAGATACTTATTGACCCATCCTAGAATTTCTAAGATATTGGAAACTCTACTCTCTTTTCCCGATGTCCAGCAATGCTATCTTAAGTTGATGAGTTAGTACCGAGGTGGATGATTTTGGTTTTGCAAGTGTTAATCTTCAAACTCATGACATTTGCCTCTCTCTCCACGCTTGCTGTCATTTGGTGCAGAACCATAATAAACGTCTTCATAGTCCAGATGTTTGAGTTAAGATGTAAGAGTAAAACGAATTGAATAGAATGCAACCTTGTCGGACCCCACTTTGGATCTCGAATTGCTTGGACAACTTTCCTCTATGCAGAACATGACATTTAGATTCATCATAGGTTGCTTTGATAATAGCCATTATTTTTTCGATTATGCCTCTTTTGCGCAAGCTAAACTGCCTGTTGAAACTAACGAACCAATTCTCAAAATCAATGAACAACACATGAAGTGGTGACCGGTATTCAACGCACTGTTCAATAATGATCCGCAAGGTGTTCATGTAATCGATGCAGAAGGGTCGACATCGAGTGTATCTTCATGATGTTCCTTTATTCGCTTTTACTTTAGCAACTGCGGGAAGAACGCAAACTTCTTTCCAGTTTTCACACTTTAGTCAGTCTTTTTAATCGTTTTTTTTTTTCGTTCGACTAAGACAAAGACCTGAGAAATAAGTCCCTCTCTTGAGTAACGAAGAAGCACTGTAAATCACTCTTCTCCCAGTTATCCTGTACGGCGCGGAAGCATACACTTTATTTAAATCGGAAGAAAATGCCCTTGCTTGCTTCAAGAGAAAAGTGATCTTCGGAGCTTAGAAAAGAAGGTATGACAATGAACTGTATGGCCTAATGAGACCTGGATTTAAGTGGCACGCACAAGTAGAAGGAGACCTCAACCGATTTGGGTTGCGCAACTGGAGGTAGTTAGCTACGGACCGAGCTACCTTTGGAGGCTTGTTAGTTGTGGTCCATGTTTAATGTAGCGCCATTGAAGTAAGTAATTAAATATTTCCAAGAAGCTCCTAGATGCAATCTTTTTTCAAACAAGCCAATTGTAATTGAATATCTCTCATCCAATAATCGACGAAGGACACTTGTATCACAAAGAAACAGATTGGCGATTGGTGTACCATGTCCAACCACTAGATGTAGCTATGTTTTACCTAAATTAACCTAAACTAACAATGTCTTTTTGTGCTACCTTGTTCCCTTTATGTTGCTCTTTGTTTTGAGTTTCCTTTTCGCCTTTGTTTTAGTTTTGCGTTTTAGTTCTTGTGTGGCCTTAGTTTTCCATTACTTAGCTTCATTAAAGTCTTTTCGCTCGCTTTACGTTCTTAAAATAGAAATAGACGTAGAATAGTAAGCATGACTGAGTTTTTGTTCTTTTCTCCATCTATTTCTATTTTTCAACAAACAAACAAAAATCAAAAAAAATTTTTTTTTCTTTTTGAAAGAAATCAACCAAAAAAAAAAAACAAGCAAAAACCAAAATCAATAACATGTCTGTATATGTGTATTCTTTATAGCAACAGCAAATCAGTCAATTTTCGTGAGGAATACAGACAATGGGCAATATCCCTATAAACTAAAATCCGGTGTTCATTTCCATTTGTACATCAATACAGCGCCTTGTGGTGATGCACGGATTTTTAGTCCTCACGAAAATGACACTGGTGTTGACAAGCATCCAAATAGGTTTGTAAAAATATTCTTTATAACTTTTCTTTATTTTTTATGTTTTTATTTTAATTTATTTATATATATTATATATATATTGCTTTTGTCCTTGTCCTTGTCCTTGTCCTACTTCACTTGCCCTCTTAATATCATTTCTTAAAAAAAAATAAAAATAAAATAAACACTAACCAAACCCTCCCCGATTAAAATGTCCAGACTCCTATTTAAAGAAAAACAAATTGAAACGTTCAAATATCTCACGCTGATCCTTTTCCACTTTTAACCGAAACATACCAAACCAAACCAAAAACAAAAAATGAAAAAAAATGAAAAAAAAAAAAAACTGATAACTAAACGAAATGAACACAAACGATAAATAGAAAAGCCAGAGGACAATTAAGGACAAAAATCGAGTCGGGTGAAGGAACAATCCCAGTGAAAAGTAGCGATGGCATCCAAACATGGGATGGAGTCTTACAAGTAAGTGGTTACACATTCATCTACTTCATTTATCAGATTGATATGTTTTCGTTCTTTTTTTTTTTTTATTTATTTATTCAATTTGCAGGGACAACGTTTATTAACAATGTCTTGTTCGGATAAAATCGCCCGCTGGAATATTGTCGGCATACAGGGATCACTGTTAGCTTCGATTGTTGAGCCAATTTATTTGCATTCCATTGTGCTTGGGAGTTTGTTACATCCGGAGCATATGTATCGTGCTGTTTGTGGTCGCATTGAGAAATCGATTCAAGGTCTTCCGCCACCATATCATTTGAATAAGCCCCGCTTAGCGTTGGTCACATCGTCTGAGCCGAGAAATCAAGCGAAAGCGCCTAATTTCGGCATAAATTGGACAATTGGTGATACTGAAGTAGAAGTGGTAAACTCATTGACTGGCAAAACGGTCAATAATCAAATATCACGTATAACGAAACAGAACTTCTTTATGAAGTATGGTTATTTGTTGAAGAATTTGCCTGGTATCCAGACAAGGAAGATTAATTTTGATTACGGAGAAACTAAAGCTAAAGTTAAAGATTATCAGGTAAGTTGGTTGCTAGTTGAGAGATGTTAATTTAAATCTTTTTCTTTTAAAGGTATATATGTATGTCAGTTAGATTGGATATCTTATAGTCATTCTGTTACAATATATTAACTTTGCGGCCGATGCAATTTATTTTTGTAACTGCTCCTCTAGGAATACTCGATCAATGTCATTTCTTGACAGATTACAAGTGAAAGCTTATTTACTTACTACAGTCTGTGGTGAACCTTCGAATTAACCAATGTGTCTCTAGTCTCTATAGCTTACCAGTTGCTTTTCGAGCCGCACCCGAAATTGTTTGAGGTCCCCTTCCGCTTGCATGCGCCACCTTAGATGCGGTCGTACTCTGCTGCGTCGGGGCTAAACTTAATGACTCTTTTGGGCCAGAACTGTTGTCTCCATTTATTCAACATGGCCCAGCCATCTCGACCTCGCATCCGTAGAGGCTTGACTATACCTATGTTGCTGTACAGTCTGTACAGTTCGGGGTTGACTCTCCTTTTTTATTCCTCGTCAACACAACTTACTCACTCAAGGTGGCGCTACAGTCTGGGGTGGATCTGGGCCTCAACAAACAAGCGCTTTCAACCAGCTCGATCGGTAGCTAGCTGCCTCCAATTTCGCGCGCTAAGTTGGTTGAGGTCCCATTCCAGTTGCGTCCGCCATCTGAGTCGTGGCCTCCCTCTACTGCGTTAACCCTTTTCGGACCAGAGTGTTTATGTTCATCCGCTCTACATGACGCAGCCATCTCAGTCGTTGGACCTTGAATCCTTTAACTAAATCGATGTCACTGTACAACCCGTACAGTTTGTCGTATTACTCAAAGAATTATCCTCTCAAAACAACGAAGAGCACCCTCATCATTTTTAACTCAGAGAAAAACCGATTTGCAAGAATTATTTTTCGTTTGATTTCAGCGCTGGTTTCATTGTCTGAATTTTGCCCAGAAAGACAAGATCCTTAACTAACTCAAAGTTATATCTGTCGATATAGTTAGTCTTGCCGTCATTGGCCGTTTGACGCTTCCGTCTCCATACTGGCGAAAGCGCCTCTGACATCAGCTGCTTTCTGCCGATTATATCAATATCATCGGCGTTACTCTCATACGGACGGACTTTTGAAAAATTGTGTCTCTTTGTGAGTTTTGCACTATTCTTTCAAGAATGGTGTTAAAGAAATCGCATGACAGCGCATCGCCTTGTCTAAATCGTTTTTTTATATCAAAGTTCTCGGTGAGTTTTTTACCGACCTTGTTTGGGCAGTATGTATTCTCCATCGTCATCCTGCACAAATAGACGAGTTTGGCTGGGATGTCAAAACGAACTAAAGTTCGTCTCTATAGTTGCTGTCATATTCGGCCTTAAAATCGATGAATAGGTGGTTTTTATCGATTTAAACCACATGGGGGTTTTTTTTTTCCAAAACTTTCCTGCCCTAAAGCCACATTAATATGGGCCAATCAGGTTGTGACGAAAGACTTCAGGGGTTCACACAGTACGGCAAATAGCATCTTGTAGGCGATGTTAAGAAGACTGATGTCTCTGTGGATGGCGCAGTCCAGAGGGTCTCCAATGCTGAGATGCATTCATCTGGTATACTTTCGTCCGACCATATTTTACAGATGAGTTGGTGTATGCTCCTTACCAAGTCATCACCTGCCATTTTGAGGAGCTTCATCAGGTCGGGTGGACGGGATTGTCGGTCTCCATCGTCCAGGTTAAAAGGTTCATTCTGCCTAAGAGCAGAATTTGATTCGTCATCGCTCTCATATACAGTTTACAAAAATGTCCAAATCTTTTGCATCGAATGCGATTCTACCATGTGCCCTTATTTATATATACAGGCTTTTCCGTTAGGGGTTTGTGTGTGTGGCATATTTTTTTTTGCCTTCTCGTAAAATTTCCGAATCTCAATCCTCAATTTCTTCGACCGCGCGCTTCTCATCCTCCGGTGTTCGTCTCTCCTCTTATGCTCGTAGAATTCGTGAGAAGCTCTAGTTCTTCTATGCAGCACCGCTCTGTATGTATCTGCATATGCTTAACTGCATGTGCTTGCCGGAACTCGTCGTCATGACCTCTCAAGAGACTAAGAGAGACTAAATCGGAAAAGGATTTACCGATCTCTTGCTATTGTAGCCGTCTAACGTCAAACTGTGTCATAGTATTAGCCTGTCTTTACGATGTTCGGGATATCCGCAACCATACCTTGGATACAACAAGGTAATGGTTCGAGCCGATATTGGCTCCTCGAAAAGTTTGGATATCTAGAATGCTGGAAGAGTATCTGACGTCGATTGCTATATGATCAATCTGGTTGACAGTTTATTTATCAAAGGATCTCGATGTCTCTTAATGGATGTTGAGATGTGGGAACGGTATGTTGCTAATTTCAGAATACTTAACTCGGTGTAACCTTTAAAATAAGTTAAAAAATGGAAGATAGACGCTTCAACAACGCATTGAAATCGCTAAAATTCACTATAAAAACTCAGGAATTGAACATATCACAACCAACACCTCACAGAGTTTCGCATAAACTTAGGTCATAAACCTTACAACTTTCTATTGATACAAGAGCCTAAGTCTGCCAACACTCAGCGGCGTCTTGTCAATTTGGTGTTGGAAATTGATCAACAAATTCACCGAAAAATAATTTTTAATCATCTTCAAGGCTTGTTAATAGGCAGCAATCGCATTTGAGGCTTGGAAAATCTAAGAATGACTGTTGAAAAAGCTGTATATTCACAACGTGTTACTGTTTGGTGCATTTGTTGAACCGAAAGCATCACTTCTTCGAAAAGAAAGTGGGTGTAGCTATAACCGTGTTCAGATTGCGCTATCGAACTATCATTTTTATAGACGAAATTTGAATGTGCGATGTTTATCTCCAGCAAGACGTCGCTACTTGTCGCACGAGTGATGAAACCATTGATCTTTCGGAGCAAAGTTTTCTTTCCTAGTAATTTCTCGAAATGGCTCCCCAGATTGGCTGCCGAGATCATGTAATTTAACATCGTGCCTCTTCTGTTTTTGGGCCAGTGCCAAAACGTTAAGGTGTTGGCCAGAAAAGAAGTGTTACTGAACCCGCAACGGTGCACAAGCTGACAAAACAGGTGCTACAGAACATTCAACGTATATTGAAAAATTAATTTCCAGTTAAGCCAAAGTACATAAGCTACACGATCTCAACAATAAGCAGAAGAAACAGCGTTTGGAAGGAGCTTAAACATTGAAGACCCTTGCCGATGATGGCCAATTTCCAAGAATTTTTTTTTCTCTGACAAGAAATTGTTCACTATTTAAAAACTCGTAGAAAAACGAAACGATCAGGTTTGATTAACGGAGACATCATACGAGATTTTGAGCGTTCGAACGTCGACCAGAACGCAAAAGCTACCATCTGTATTGATGCGAGCCGCAGTGTCTGCCGAAGGTCAAACTTCACCGGTGGTCTTGGCCTCTAAGCATCTAAGTATTAGGAAAAAACGCTGGAAGTAGCATTGAAGCTTTGGGCACGTTGAAATCCACATCGGTTCACAAACCCAGAAACCAGGAATGGCTGAAAAGCGACGTTTCGCTCTTCAATGGCTCAGGAATTCACTAGACTTAAATCCGATGGACTTATGTGTTTATTGTGTGTTGGTGGCTAGAGTCTGTACTAAAAAATATGAAAGTTAGTACACGCTAAGATCTTGGAGTGGCTCAAAATATGTGGAATTTAGAATAAATTTGACTCTCTTTTTAAATAGAGAACATCGAAATGTGCCGAAAGATCGAACCAATCAACGTAGAACGACGATACACTTAATACTATTTGTTATCAGGATAAATTACAGAGGACAAAGATGGGTTCCTTGGGGTCATTTATGGTCTTAGATACTGTGTAGTTAAATAAGACCCTGTAGTGTCTTTCTTTTATTTTCTGCGAAGAGCCTTTAGCTTGAGAAGAATAACTTTATGCAAAATTTTATCGAAAGCTTTGCTGAGATCTGTAGAAATTACATCAACTTCTTCGCCGTCCTCTAGCGCGCACCTAGTATAGGGTTTTCTAATTATGACTTGACAACTTTTTTTTTTAAATAAAAGGCAAACCATTTGAGATATTTCAAAAACTTTATTATTGGCTTGAAGTACAATCAAAACATTTATGAATTGAACTCGACTTCGTTCATATGGCCACCGCGTGCACGTTTGCAGCGGTCGATTCCTTGGACCCAATTTTCAACGACTTGGCCACACTTGTCGGCCGAAACGGCCGCTATTTCGCGTTCAATGTTGTCTCTGAGCTCTTCCAATGTCGTCGGCGTGTTGGCATAAACCAATGACTTAACGTAGCCCTACAGAAAATAGTCAGGCGGGGTTAAATCGCACGAAAGAGGCGGCTAATTAACTGGCCCATGTCTTGAGATAACACGCTCACCATACTTACTCTTCAATAAATCGATTGTAGCGATTCTGGCACCATCCTATTGAAACCACATGTCGTTCAAGTCCATATCTTCCAATTCGGGCCAAAAATAATCGGTGATCATGGCACGATAACGCTGACCATTCACAGTAACGTGACGATCGTTATCATTGACGAAAATATATGGCCCAATACTGCCTCCGGCATGCAAACCGCACCAAACGATTATTTTTTGTGGATGAAGTGGTGATTCATGAAGCACATGTGGGTTTTCACCCGACCAATAAAGCATATTTTGCTTATTGACGAACCCATTTAGCCAAAAAATGAGCTTCGTCACTGAAGATGATTTTGCGATGAAATTCATCATCTTGGCGCATCTTCTCCAGAACCCAATCGGAGAACGTAAGTCGCTTCAAATGGTTCGTCGGCTTCAATTCTTGAGTGAGCTTGATCTTTTATGGGTGTAAACCAAGATCCTTAAGCAAAATACGCCATAATGTGGTCTGAGCGATGCCCAATTCTTGAGAACGCCGTGGAATTGACTGATTTGGATCGTTTGCTACGATATTTTCGACACTTCGACCAACCCGTTGTCTCACTGACACGGCAACATCATACAACGAATATGTAGACTCAAATTTTAGCACTAAACTTGTTATTGTCTGTCTACTAGGGCGAGAATTACGACCGAAAATAGGAGTTAACGCTTTTAAAGTTGCAGTCACCGACTCCGAATATCTGTAGAAAATTTTTATAATTTGCAGACGTTGCTCGTTAGTGTACTTTACCATGATGAAAATGTTGAGTGTACTGATTAAACTGACAGTGACAGTTTGATGATTAGTGAAAGAGTGCGTTCACAAATTAAATTCAAAGTTGTCAAGTCCCTATTGGAAAACCTTATACTTGATACAAATTTTGCTAGGTTTGCTGTTCTTATCCCTTTCTTTAAGAATCCGTATTGGATTATCATGAGAGAGATGATAAGGATCTATTTTTTGTTAGAAAATGGAACAAATTGTGAAAAATATTTGAAAGTTTCGGTATAAAAAGAAAGGAGAGCATTGCCGATAGAGTTATCATAGAGAGATTTGAAGCTGGCTTTACTAAGTAAGTTGCTGAGTTGAGCGCAGTCTGTTCTTTGGGAATGTTAGCTTTGGCGTGTTCATAAAACAGAATTTTAAGACCGTTGTCATACAAAGGCGTCAAGGTGGGTGGTACAGATCCAGATTCGAAATGGGCTGATTGCTCGCTGGAAATTGGAAAAAGACTTAATTGGAAAAGACTAGAATCCGGATGATAGGCGTAGTTCGATCTGATCGTTTTCTTGATGTCTAGCTCAAAAATATTCGTTTTTATTTTGGTGGGGTTTGTGCTTATTAATGGTTTCTCGGTATTCCGGTTATGCAAGCCAAGTTCAAGTGATTATTTGATCAAACGTTCTGCAATACCCACAGATTCTTAGCAAAACCATTGGCTTTTGATCCTAAAAATAGAAAATTCACTTGAATTGAACTGGGGTTTGGGAAAACTTTTATTGGAATCATGACTTACTCATCCGTGAGTAAAAACTTCCAATAATTGAATAAATTTTGAGCTAATACTTATGTACTGCAGGTTTAATTAGTTTTTAAACATTTGATGGGCGATTTTTTTGGGGCAAAGATCAAAGATCCACATCTTCGTCTATTTTATTTAAATAAACCAAGCCGCGAGTTCGCATTTTGTTGTTTTTTTCTTTTTGACAAATCATAGAATCATAGAAGTAAGTATAATCACTTACCAGATTATAGACAAATCGTCTACGTTGTGTGCGTAGACTGAAAAACTGAAAACCTCGTTAACATGGTTTGCAGATTAGTCTTTTAAGCAGCCTGTAACGGCGCAAATGCTATTTTAAGTGAGTTAGTGTCTAATAAAATTTAATCAGTGTGGGACTAACGACGTTGCTAATTCGTGAGGTTTTTTACAAGAAAGTAGACCAAACAGGAATGGAAATGGAAGTCCGCATAGGGCGAATTGAAAGAATCTGCGTTCAACAGCTTCGATATAGAATATGATATTCATAGTAAGGGGAGTATACCTGGTTGGCATACTCGAGAAGTATGATGTACATCACATCACAAAGGTGATGTAAACGAATTTTGTGATATAAGATTGCAAAAGCTCTTCCAAAGTCGTGTGCATAGTTAGCTTTGCTAATCATAGAAACAAACAAACAATGCGCCAAGCCACCTCCAATATACTCATGCCTTTCAAAACTGCAAAGCATTTTGAATCGGTAGGTCGAATTTTTAATTTCCCTAGTGATGTAAACAAGCATTTTAATCCCTTGATTGTCAGATTTTTCAAGTTCATTAGTTTTTGTTTTACTTCTTTCTTTACAAAATCAATAGCAGAGGCAAAGTAGCTTAGTGGTAGACCAGTGGTAAACATAGAACCTGCTTACTTTCTTAACTTCCTTAATGTTAATTTAAGTGCCGTGTGAGTTGTGCTTATTCTGTGTTCTACTTTTTTCAGCTCTGATTCCAAGTTGTCGGCCACCTGTCACAAATCCAATATTTTAAGGGAGATCAGAGTAGTCGAGATATTAAACTTGCGATGTCATCGTCCGCCTCTGCTTCATGTTTCTTCCGGACAGAGCTGCCTGGATCACATCACTGGCTACTAAAATACAACCTTGTCTTACCACGGTTTAAATTTCTCTGACAACTTACTGTTTTTTAAGACATAACATTTTCTGCCTTCATAGGTAGCCTTCAGTGATTAGTTTTTCTCATCTCAAGCTGTTGGAGATGCTCACGAAATCCATGAACAACAAATGTATAATTGGAGCATTGTTCAATTATGATTTGCAAGGTATTGATGAAAGAGGATCCACCTTAAAATTCGGACGTTAAATCAAGATCTTTCTTTTGATCCAGAATTATTTTAGATATGAATTTAGCCGCAGCCGGAAGAACGCATATACTTCTCCGGTTGCCAAATTCCGTCAGGTTTCCCTTTTTGGACATCTTAACAAGCATTCCGCTCTTCAGGGACGGCTTGGGTCTTGTAAGGATTCCATGGGTTGATTCTCCTGTGTGTGTGGCCAAATCGCTGTTGCAAAATGCTCCCAGTAACTTGGTGTTTTTAAATCTTTAGTCCATTACAGGAATAGGGATATCTCCGTCAAGCAATCAAAACGTTTCTTTTGTAGGCAAATTTTCTTGCCAGAAATGTCTTTAATTCGGGCGATAAATAAGAACAAACGACTGAAGTGGGCTAAAGCTTACCAAAGTTGGGATATTGAGGGCTAAGAAACTGTTCTTTTGTATTTATATTCATGTTCGATCTGTGTGACATGAAGAGAAGGTTTCTTTCGTTCTAGCAAACTGCTTTGCCGCAATATATTATTCATGTTGTATCCACCGTAATTGCCTGTTTGCATTGGCGTGGGCAGAAAGGAAGTGTTCTGAAAGATAGGGGAAGATTTTAATTGAGTGGGAAGAAGAACGGTTAAATAAAAATAAATCAGTGGCGCGACAACCGGGTATGGGCCAAGGTCTAGCTTGTCGCACTCATTTGTGTTTCTTCCTTTGTGAATTTTTACACTCCTGAGCAGGGCCTACTGCTTATTGCCGTTTCCGAACGGCTCTCCTGAGAAGCTTTTTCATAGGCAGAATTTGACTTTCGAAGGTTTGCCATTGCTCGCCGAAAGGGTGATTACTGATTTTGAAAATTTTTCTGTTGTGCTCCTACCGCGATACGGTTATTTGCATCGCAATGTCTTTTCATTTTAGTTTTGATCGTTGAAGTGTAAGGAAGAGGAAAAGAGATAGGTTTTACGTAAACTGCTAACATTTAAAAATTAAAAATGGTCCGATTCAAGTATTCTGCTTGTCAAAAAGTCTTTCATCCCCTTGAAAATGTGAACACGACGTTCATGGGAAAGATTTTCATGCCAACACCAAAGTGAACAGGCACGAAGGTATGGAGCTGGATCGACTTTGGTGTGGGTTCGTTTTAAATAAAGAGGGCAGCATAATCATTCTAATTGAGGAACATATACCAAGTGATCCTCAGTACGTTATAGTCGGGTTCATCTTTCAACAGGATAACGACCCTAAACTTACTTCAAACTTACTTCTGCTTAGATGGGTGCTTAGATAGTAATAATAGTTTTTTCCAATTGATATGTTTCAGCAACTGTAAGAGTTAACAATGTCATCCAGCTGTCAACATATTTATTAAATATCCATCGTTTTACGCTTGCCGAACGTGCGGAAATTATTAAAAAAATATTATCGAAATTCCGGTTCAGTTGTAAATACGCAACATGAATTTCGTCGTGAGATCGGTCGTCATAATGGCTTCAGTGTGCAGGCAATTTGTTACACCATGGAAAAGTTTGAGCATAAGTACACTCATCTGGATGTTAAGCCAACAGAGAGATTGGTGCGAAATGAAAAAAACAGGCGCCATAGCAGCTAGTATCGAAGAAGACCCAGAAATGTCGATTCGGCGCCGATTAGCTGGCTTATTTTGAGGTTTGATTTGAGAATACATCCGTACAAGATTATGCTGACGCAAAAATTGAAACCGGTCGACCAAAGACGTGAGCTCGCTAATTGGGCGCTGGAAATGTTTTCCGGATATTCAGATTTTGGTCAAAAAATCATCTTCTTCATTTTTGGCTAAGCGGCCAATCATCGGATCTTATTTTTTTCAAAATGAGGAAGGAGACAACAATTATCTCAAGTATAGAGCAATGTTTATCGAATTTTTGTGGCCAGAGCTCGATAACGTCGATATATCCGAGCACTTCTAACAAGGCGGTGCTACATGCCATACACACAACAAAATGTTAGAGCGAGCGTTCATCGTGCGAGTTGACACCACTCGATTATTTTCTCTGGGGCTACATCAAGTCTTAAGTCCACGCTAACAAGCCAACCACTTTTAACGAGCTCGAGGCCAACATTTGGCACGCTATTGCCATATTGGATCGAGTCGTCGAAAATTGGACCGACCGCTTGAAGCGCTGCCAGCGAAGCCGAGATGGCCATTTTAATGATGTGCTATTCCACACAAAAAAGCATGAACGCAGCTTCAAAATAAAGCAAGAATTAATTTTGTATCTCCTTGGGAATGAAAAAATGAAAAAAAAAATTTTTTAAATGTTTTTTTTTTTTTTATTTTATTTAATATAGTCCCGTTTTAGTTTGATACACTTATTCCAACTTCTTGATCTCGTTCGAAAAGTAATTTTCCGGAAGGTCTGCAAAATACTCCTCCGTGGCGTCGATGATTTCCTCGCGTGAGCTGAATTTTTTATTGATGAGCCATCTTTTGAGTTTTGGGAAGAGAAGTAAGATAGTAGTCCGAGGGAGCCAAATCAGGCGAATACGGTGGATGCGACCGCAATTGCAGCCGTAAGTCATTGATTTTAGCCATGGTTGCGATGCTGTTGTACGCCGGTGCATTGTCTTGCAAAAACAAAATTTTTTTTCGCTTCATATGAGGACGTTTTGCAACGATTTTGGCCTTTAGTCGTTCCAATAATGCACAGCAATACTCGCTGTTGATGGTTTTTCCTTTTTCGAGGTAGTCCACGAAGGGTATGCCATGACAGTCCCAGAAAACCGACGCCACAACCTTTCCGACCCATCGAGCCTCCATCGGCCGCTTCGGAGTACTCGTGCTTCAGTCCATTGCCGGGCACTCATTCTGTTCTCTGGTGTTTAACAGGTACCAATCGACGCCAAAAGTCCGCCCTATTCCGCATCAGCAAGTCCAAACACTCTTTCGAAGTGCTCTCGCGTTTGTATTTTTGGTCAGGAGTGAGTATGCGTGGCACCCAGCGGCACGATAACTTTTTCATATGCAGAATATTGCCCAAAATATGGCTTGTGCGCTCAGTACTAATCTTTGTGGTATCTACTAGCTCGCGCACCTTCACTTTCCGGTCAGCCAACACCATGTATTCATGTATTTTTTTGACATTGTCCTTTGTAACCGCATCGGAGGGCCTGCTGCTGCGGACTTGATCGGTAGTGGAGTTGCGGCCACCACGAAACTCTCGAAATCAATATTTGACGGTGTAATCTAACGGAGCATTAGCCCCATAATATTTATCCAACTTTTCCTTGGTTTCCTTCGCCGTTTTGCCTCTCAAAAAATAATGTTTTATGAGAGAAAGAAAATCGTTTTTGTCCATACTCAACATGATGCCAAACACGTCAACAACCATCAGCTGTCAAAACAAAACTAAAGACAGTATCGCACTGAAATTTGGCATGTCTGCCTAAATATGAACGGACTTCAAGGCACCATAACCTTTTTTGCAGTAGCAGCGCATTCTGGCGGTCAAAGAGGTTACTTTTCATTCCACCTAGTATTTAAATTTTTTTTTCTTATCGTTCTTTTCTGGTCACCCTTTACTTAGTACACCAACAGTAAGATGAGAAAGGGGTATAAACTAATACGACAATATATTATATAAAGACAATAGCTAGATTTATATGATATGACTTTGACAAAAATATTTGCAAAAGTCTTCTTTAAAAGGAACCATCGGGTGAAATGCAACTACAATTGACAGAATATCAATTGCCCAGACTTGGTAAACAGCAGATTTGATAACAAGCCCGGATATTTTATATTTAAATTTTGATACTGTTAAAACTTGAGGCCTCTTTGCTTCTTTTTTGCAGCGATCCGACATATTCAAGAGCCGTTTCATCGATTTAGTTGTAGTTAAACCTTGGGGGACTTTTTTTTTTTGCCTTCTGTAATGTGATCTCAATTTCAATTTCCTCCAAATCAAATCAAATATTCAAATAAAATTTAAACAATTTACTAAATATTCTATTCCAGATTGCCAAACGTGAATTATTCGCAGCATTCCGGCGCGAAGACTTGGGCAATTGGCTTAAGAAACCAATCGAACAGGACGAATTTGCACTTCCTGAATGACTACTTCTACAGGGCAACAATTTAGTAATTTATTTCAAAAGTTCCCAGAATCATAACACCAAATCAATTGCATTCGCCGATGATCGTAAATCCTTGGCCAATACATTGTCATTGTCATCTATAATCATCTATCATCGACAGATTCTTATTCTCAACTATTGCTATAGATATATCTTGTACTCGTACTTGTACTTTTTCTTCGTCTTTAACTTCTACAACCACGAAATCAACAACCATAACCACAACAATAACAACAACAACAACAACAACCAAAACAACCAAAACAACTATAAAACCAACATAAACATCTACTTAGATTCTTTTCATATTATATTCTTATTCCTATTCTTCTCTATGGATTTTCAACAATTATATGAACATCTCTCACTATCAACAACACTAACAAATGGATCTCAACAATGTGTTAAAAATGGAGCAACTCAAATAAGGATAAGAAGAAGAATAACAATAAAAAGGACATCAAAAACAATTATCAGCATTACATCGACAAGACTAATGGCAAATGCAAATAATTTAAAATTTCAATTTAAATCTGATTGTAGAGATTACTATTACAATTTTAACAATTATAACAATTATTATTGTAATTACAAATGTAACGATAATGTTATCGTTATTATTATTATTATTATTATTATTGTTATCGTTCTAGTTATCGTTATTGTTATGATTTTAATTAAAATGATAATGCTATCCAAAGATGATGATGCAATGAAATGTTTACTGCTACATAGTGAGATGAATAACGGTAATTTAAGAAATCAACAAATAATTAGTTTATCAACAATACAAATTACAACAACAATAACAACAACAACAACAACAACAACAAAACAAACAACAACAATTAGAATTATTAGTGAAACTAGTTTTAGTAGATATAGTCGTAGACATAGTAGTTCGATATTAATTGAGGTTTACATTAAATTAATTCAATTAGTGATGATATTGGTAATGAATAAAGAAATGCGAATGCAAATTCAATTTATAATCAAAAGTAATCGCAACAACAGCAGCAAAAACATTCACCACACCACACCAATTCAAATTCAAATGCAAAAGCAAAAGCAACTACATAAAGAGAATGAGAAATTTATTTGTACGCTATTCAGCAATAATAGCAATCACAATAAAATAATTTTAATTAACAACAATAACATCACCAATGCAGGTAATAGAAAAAGAAATCAAATCACTACAATACCAATTAACAATGAATTTTTAACAAGCGAAATTGCCTCACACAACACCCTAATCATTGTCGAGGAAATGCAAATGATTTTCAATAATTTTCGGGTTAAACCAATGCAATTTAAGGAATTACCTGCTGATGCTCCTGCTATTGATCCTGTAATTAATACCGCAATTGGTCTCTCAATTGAGAAATGCTCTAGAATATTTCTAGAATAGAATGTAGCTGATTTGCTGGAACTAAGTAAGAAAGTATTATGGCGTTTTAGTCTATTTAAAACAATACACATATGTCATACAATTTAATCACAGCCACACAAATACCTAATCTGAGAGATTTATTTATTTTTTTTTTTGTTATTTATCTACATATTTACGTTTAAAACGTAATTGTTTTATTTGTATATTATTATGATTAAAGATATTCCTTTTTGTATCTTCATTGAGTGTTAAGTGGGAAGAAGGGAAACTCAACATCTTTCGTGGTGTCTTCATTTGAGAATTAAACAATTTGTAAGGATGTCCTTTCGAAATCAAGGTTCAAATGCAGACGCCGGGGATGTTGTGTTGCCCTAAGTCACATTGACTTTTTTTTTTTAAGTTGAATTTAGTTTAATTTTATTTTATTGTTATAATTTTATTATTTTTTTTTTATAATCTAATTTACATTGAAATGTAATAAACTTTTTATGTCGCACACTTGCAGTTCTATTTATTTTCTTTGATTTTGCCATCGCATTTGAACGATTGTTTTGTTGTGTAGTGCAGCTTTTTTTTTTTTTAAATTCAGTCTGCGTTGTCTTGTTTAGAGTTGTCTCAGTCTGTTTGATATTCGTTTTTGTTGCTTAGTTCTTACTCTAATGTTTTTTTTTTTTTTTTTAGTTTTTTTTCGACCTGGTACTTTTCCTTATGTTAACCGTTGAAGATTGTGACGCTTATAATTACATCTAATGGTGCATATTTATTGGCCTCTTGTAGGGTAGACTAAGTTTGACGAACTCAGAACTTCACCTCAAGAAGAGTTTGTTGATGTTTTTGCTTTTGAGTGATCTAATCACCTCTTCTTCGAATCATGGCTGAAATACAAGACTTTATAGCTTTCCGACGACTTTCTGTAAACACCCTGGCACAACCAGCTGATTCGCTCAATCTGAAATTTGTCCACTATCGGTTTCTTAGTGTGGATACTTCCACGAATCCGCTTACCTTTTATCGCTGACAGTCGTTTTTCTTTTATACTTCTCTTAAACAGTCAAACATTGCGATGCGTATGTTAAAGCTAGACGAACGACTGTTGTGTATCATAACAAAGTTTTAAGTTTAAGCGTAATTTTTCTGTCATAAAATACTGCGAAGGTTTCGTGACATTTAAGCGAACATTTAAGTGGTTTACGACAGCCTAGGTTTGCACTTCGGTACAATGACAACTTTAAGTAGATAGCAGCAGAAATTATTCGGTCTTAGTACGACTGATTCATATATTATTCAAATAAGAATAAGAGCCGCCACATCGTTGCCTATAATATCACTATCATCGGTGAGAAGAAAAGAAGTCGGACTCGTTAATGTGTTGATTCAAAAGAAAATCATACACCGTCTTGGTGTACTCCAACTTTAACTTCTAATTCTCCGGCTACCATATTTCCGCTGTGTACCTTGTATTCGTTTTAATGTCATCAAGTATATTTATATACGTATATAATACGTCTACGGAGTATTTTGAGATCTAAGTGCAAACCATATAAGATCTGTGAGATGACAATCGAACACTACCCACATCAATGAAGACGATATTCAGATCTTTTGAAGTTTTTCGATGTTTCTTCATCATTGTCCTTAAACGTTGAATAGTGTCATGTGTCCTCTGTCTCCCACAGAATCTTATTGACACCACGTTGTTGACTGTCTATAACTCTTTGGTATATTTTCATAGTACCTATACGACACTATTATCGGCAATCAAAAGTTCTTGCAATTTCTTGTATCGCCTTTGCCTTTATGAAGTGCAAAAGAAATCTCTCCCTTCACTGGTTAGGCGTCTGATCGCATCTCACCGTTTTATTGAATAAGATCGGGAGCTAGTCAAATCCAAGATTTTCGATTGTGGGAATACTACGTGGGAATTCTTCGTTAAGTAACGCGTTAAAGTACTATTTCCCCGTTGGCAAGTGCACCCGTGCAATCTTGATTATTACTCGTTTGCTAGTGCTTTAAGATATCGAAAAAACAATTGTATCCATTAAAGTATTGTACATCTCTTAGCATATTGAACTTGAAATCATTTATGTCCACCACAAGCGCGTTTGCAGTGATTAATTCGTAGGAGTGAATTTTCAAACACGCTCCTACATATTTCGGCAATTTGACGTCTCTGGCTTGCTGGTCTAGACCAATGACTTGACGTAGCCCCAAAGAAAAAAGTCCAGAGGTGTCAAATCGCACGATCGAGGCGGCCAATTGACTGGTCGATTTCTTTAGATAACACGTTCCCCAAAGTTTGACTTCACTTGCTCCATTGTTTGGCCTGCTGTGTGGCAAGTGTTGAAACCGTATCTCACCAATGTTAAGTGCACGCTTTTTCGGTCAAAAATGACGTTCTTACATGTCCAATAGCGATTTCTATTAATTGTAACTTGGCGGCCAGCATCACCAACGAAAAAATACGTTTTAAAGACGCCGCCGGCGTGGAACCACACAAAACAGTCAATATTTGTGTATGTAGTAGAGTCTCGTAAAGCACACGTGCGTTTGTAGCTGTCCAATATAGCATATTTGCTTATTGACAGTAATTTAGGCAGAAATTAGCTTCATGAGAGCTAGAGATGAGTTTCCAGAGACCAATTTGAGATAGTTCGACGATTCAAATGGTCATCTGACTTTAGTTCTTGAGTCAATTTGATCTTATACGGGTTTAGGCTACGATCTTTTCGTAAAATTTGTGAAAATGTTGTTGAGCATTGCCCAATTCGATCGATTTGGGTTGCTTCCAACAGATGCATTCCGTGATTTTTTTTTTTTCACCGCTGTAGACTGTTAAGTGAAATTCTTATTTGGTACAGTTGGACCATGTGATTTGAATGAGTAAAATACATCTATGGATTCCCATACAAGTCAGTTTGACGGCAACTCAGTTCTTATTTTGCTCTGTCCCGCAGAGTAAGCTTTCATTTGCAAGTTTAAGAAACAAACTCTGTTTCTGACATTTGGCCACTTGGTCTCTTAAACACATATTATCTCGATTTGTCTAGTTATCTAGGCGTCTGAATGATTGTGCTCCCGTAGCAGCTTTTGAGATTCAAAATAATTCTTTGAAACATGATGTTAGTAGCGCCGTTGCTGTTCTTGATTTGATTTGATTTGATTCGATTAGCATCTTCAGTTGTAGAAGTTCTTATTTTAAAATAAAGTAGCTATGCTTCTCCTTCATAGGTGTACAAATCTGTTCTGAAACATTGTTTTTAAGATTAATAAGAGAAACGTGCCAAAAGTCAGACCACTTAGGGACATGCTTCCAAATTTTTAATTAATATTAGCTTAAGCAAGGTACGATTCCGTTTTCTAATATTTATTTTTATTTATAAAGAAAACTCATATTTTCTAGAAGAAGAAGTGCTTAACCATATCAGCCAAATGACAACCAACACAATAGTTCATATTAAGGTTCTTTATATTGTTCATCACACTTTCTTACAGTTAAGGCTCTATTTCGTCGAAAACAGTACGGATGTTGGTTTTGAAAGATGCAATTTACTGGGTTGCGTTGGTATAGACCTTCTATTTTACGTGGCTCCAAGACGGAAATTCCACGAAATTGACTCGGCCAGGAGACTTTTTTGTCAAAAGCGCAATGAGTTCATCACTTGGAGGGCACGTATTGATGTCTTGTTATAAATTAACATCACCCAGATCTATACTTTTAATTTCTACACATAAAAATGCATTAATCATGCTTCGATAGCTCCATTCATTCACTCTTTCCAAAGGAATAAGGCAGATATAGTCTAATCTTTTCGACATTTAACTTAGCTAATAGTAAAGACTAAGACTTAGACTCAGGCGTTTCGGGACATGGAACATCTAAACGAAATACTCCTCTGACTCATTCGCTATACACGTCCCAGTCAATTTGCAATTTTCTAACAGGCGAATGTCACTCTATTCGTACTTCTCAAGAACCCTTAACGGAAAACGAGAATAAAAAATTTTAAATTTTGGGTCAAAAACGGCCAAGGATATCTACATCGCTAACGTTGACGCTTCTGCACCACAAAGCAGGATTATGATGATGAAGGTCCTATATAGAATCCCCACAGTTCTTATTACCAAGACCTTATTACTGTTGACTTGTAATTTTCGCACAATTTTCGATTAATTTCGACATCAAAGGTTTCCGAAATTTCCAAAATTTTTCGGAACATCGAGCATTCCCCGTCGCCGTTCTGCACACTATGACTTGTTTAGCAGGGATACCATGATATAACTTTTCTTTATAAATGCTGTCACATGGGGCGTTAAAATCGGAGTAGTACTCGTATGTAATGATTTGCAGTTCTTAGGGTTTTTTCAAGATCTGCCGTCGTTAAAATATTTGGCCGATTATGGACTTACTGTTCAGATTGTTTATAAATGGTATTTACACAAGATTGCAAATAAGATCTTTTATGCGATGTTAAGGAGCCTAATGCCTCAATAATTGGCGCGGTTAACAGGGTTTCGTTTCTTGTAGATCGGGTAAATGATGATTCAGGCCTACCAAAGCCTGGAAATAAGTCGGTGCGTGCTCTCTACCAAGTCAGCTCGGCAGGTTGGCAGGTACTCCGTATGATCCAAAACCTTTGCTGTCCTCACTTTATTGAAGTTGGTTGGAGAAACGGTTCATTCTGCCTGCCAGCAATATTTGTTGTTAATCCATATCCCCGGTTTTCTTGTTCACCTTAACTGGCCTCTGTTTCAGAACATTGTTCCTATAGTACCAACTCTCTATTTTTTCGATCGTAAACATCACACGCTCTCCCTTTTTCCTTCGGAGAATCCGAAGTTTCCCCTCTTCAGAGCTCACATTCGGCTTCGCTTGTTCTACACAGCACCGCTTCGAGTTGTTTCCCTTCCTACCTTTTCTAGAGCATATCGATACCACTAGTCTAGCATAGGACTTACTGAGAGCTTGAGGGATGTGCAATACGCAAAGACTCTGACGGCTTGCTGGAATTGCACCTGTTCAAATCTCTTTAAAGTATCCTCCTATCCGAACAATGAAACCGAGAAAACTCCATTAGCAACGGTCTTCAAAAATATTTATACTTTCACCTTTCTTTATTTTATTATTAATTTTTTTTTTTTGCCCTCTACATCTCATATTAATCTTCAAGCAAAGAGTAGTGATAGAATTACAAATAATAATAACACAATTATACATAAATTTAAAAAAAAAAAGAATTTTATTATATATAAAATTAAAATTATATAAATTCACATATATAACTAAGAGAAAAAATAAGAATTATATATATAAACAAATTTGATCTTATAAAATACTGTGATACTAAATTTTACTAGTACTTCCAGCATAGCTGCATTTTACCCATTCTAAAGATATTCTAAGCAAAAATTTAACATAAAAACGAAAATAAAAAAACAAAACCAACCACAAAAGTATATAAAAATTTACAAACCAAAATAAAGAAAGTGTTTTTGTTTGTTGTTTGATTTGCATTACAAAAAAAAAATAAATAAATAAATAAAAACTTCAAATTGTACATATGTATTAGAAAAAAAACCTCATGCTTGACAAAAAGTATCTTTTCCTTTTAAACAAGTAAAAATCGTTCTTTTTGTTCAAAAAAGTATAGTAAACGAAGCAAAAAAACACTCTTATAAACCAAAATCTATAAACAAAACAGTTACAATATGCATAAACAAATTATTTAACTAGCAGTTTTGATCTTTAACAAATAAATTACAGTTTTCCAAACTCTTAAAAATAAAAATCAACATCAACATCAACCAGAAAATGTTGAATAAAAAAATATTTTGGCAAAAAAAAAAACAAAAACTCAAATTTACCAAAATTACAAAACAAAAACCAAAAAAACTTACCAATATTATTATAATTATGTAATAACAAAACAAAAAACTGAAATCAATTACAAACTCTTAATTATGTATACTCAAAAAATGCAAAAAAAAGAAACGTTCTAGAGATAAGGTTATCTTCTTTCGAATCCGGATCATCTCTGCATCCTGAATTTGAAGGTTTTTTTTTTCGAAAATATAAGATTTTTTGAAAAATCCAAACCAACTCTTCATAATACTCATTCACAACACAATACAAACGCAAAGAACAAAACTTAACAACAGCAACGGATTAAAGTTAATAAAAACTTTTTCCAAACTCCATATTAGAGAAAATATACAACATTATTTAAATAAGTTTGAAGTTTAAATGAAAAACTGAAAATTTGAAAAATTCAAAAATAAAAACTCCAATTTGATTGAAATATCTGTTTTTGCGTTCGTTTTTGTTTGTTTGGTCAAAGTGTTTTGTAGTTTCTTAGTCAATTAATCAGTAATTAGACGAAAATTTTAAGAATAAACGACAGAGAAATAGCGCACAGAAGGAAACACTCTCAGAAATGTCTGAAAAAAACCTTTATTTTCGTTGTTTTGATGGAAATTTTTAGTGAATAAATAATTTTACGTTGATTTTCGAATTGAATTCATTTGAGACACAAACCGATTGGATTAATGCCCCATGTTTCTTGCAATGGAAGTCTGGTAAAAGTTTGGTTATCAAGCTGAGACACACACCTTTAGAAACGTTTAATGTTTCTGATTGGACTTTTTGTGGATTCTACCGGAACAGGTAAGCACATTTCAGAAAATACGATGCCACAGGGCAATACAGCGAACGCTCACAAACTATTGGGTTAGCAAGAAAGTGTGATAATTTCGCGGATTTTTTTTTTGCTTGCCAATTTGTATTGATCGGACATAAATTGTGTGTTGGCCATTTCAATAAACCCACAGAATTGTGACGGCAGCAAAGTACCACTGCAATATTATGTCGACATTGACATATTTATAACATAAAAGGCGTTTAGACTTTTTCAGAAATCTTATAACGTACAGTTCAGTTGAGCAAAGTCTTTTTTTTCTATTGGAACAGAGAACTTAGACATAGAACTAGTCCATTGTACTCCTTGAGTAAGCGTCGTCATCACTTTTATAGCAGGCGTCGCACAATATTGTATCACTTATGCTTCATATATTGAAGTCCGCCCGGGCGCCAGTAAGCAACCTGTCGGCTTTCCTACAAAGGGACATACAGGCAGATAGCTGATTTTTTAGAGACGTTGGAAAGTATTCGTCTGGTCTGATTGCAACCTAGCGAGCGAGGACGCAGGCAGACCTAACGTAGGTTTAGGTTCCAGAAAATTGTCCTGTGAACCATGCTTGGCAAGTTCATCCGCGATTTCATTTTCTGTGATCCCATTGTGACCTGGTTTCCAGATCAAACTCATTAAGTTCAGCCTTCCCACTGCGTTCAACGTTGTCTTTCATTCTCGAACTAGCTTGGAAATCGTAAGAGGGTTCGGCAAGTCTCTAAGTGCAGTTTGGCTGTCTCTGCAGATGTAAATGCTTTCCCTCTCCACAAGTTTTTCACAATATATTTGGAAGACCGACGCAAGTTTTCCTAACGAGGAGGGAAATCTACCGTTTTCGTCTTTCAGAAAGAGTCCAGCACCGCATCTTATATCGGTTTAAGAGCCATCCCTAAAGGCTCGACTACATTCTTTTCCTGGATGAGATTCTGGCCGAAACCAGTCTTGGGCATAGGGATTTCGATCGATTTCGTATTTTATCCGCATTTGAAGTTCTGGTGTTATTGCATCAGACGGCATGTCCATAAGACCAGAGTCTTAAGGCAGTCAACGCGCAAAATCATCAAAGTCATCAAAGCAGGGCGTGTTGTACTAAAGTATTGCGTCTAAAACTTCGTGAGGTTTGCTAATAGATGGCGTTACTTGTATTATTCCATTGGAAAATGCGTTGGAAAGTTACTGTCATTGTACGTCATTTCAATATATGTCATTCATTTGAAGCGTAAAAAACAAAAATTTTTTTTTCACTCAAATATGTCGAACTTTGTGCCTGAAAAAGTGTTTTTGCGGGGACTTCTTCTTCATTACTGAAAACTGCTGCCGAAAGTCATCGTATTTTGGTGGAAGTTTATGGTGAACATGCGCTAGCTGAGCGAACGTGCCAAAAGTGGTTTGCACGTTTTAAAAGTGGTGATTTTGGCTTGGAAGATGATGAAAGTCCTGGGCAGCCAAAAAAGTTTGAAGATGAAGAACTGGAAGCATTACTCTATGAAGATTGTTGCCAAACACAACAAGAGCTCGCAGAATCTTTGGGTGTCACTCAAGCAGCCATATCAAAACGTTTAAAAGCAGCTGGATATATTCAAAAGCAAGGAAATTCTGTTCCACATGAACTCAAGCCGAGAGACGTCGAAAGGCTGTTTTGCATGTCCGAAATGCTGCTGGACCGCCACAAAAGGAAGTCATTTTTGCATCGGATTGTTACTGGTGATGAAAAATGGATCCATTACGACGACCCCAAGCGCAAAAAATCATATGTGAAGCCCGGCCAACCAGCCAAATCAACGGCAAAGCCGAATATCCATGCCGCGAAGGTAATGCTCTGTATTTGGTGGGATCAGATGGGTGTGCTGTATTATGAGCTGCTAAAACCGGGTGAAACCATCAATGGACAACACTACCGAACACAATTAATCCATTTGAAGGGAGCAGTAGTCGATAAACGCCCGGAATATGCGACCAGACACGAGGCAATAATTTTCCATCATGACAACGCTCGGCCCCACGTTGCTATTCCGGTTAAGAACTATTTGGAAAACAGTGGATGGGAAGTCTTACCCCACCCGCCTTATACCCCAGACCTTGCCCCTTCTGACTACCATTTGTTCCGGTCGATGCAGAAGGCCCTCACTGAAATACAGTTCACATCAGAGCACATCACATGACACCAAATTACAGTCTTTGAAGACTTGGATGGTGATGCCTTTAAGGACTAGATGAGTCAGACTAGGTAGCTTCCTAATTCTCGTCAACAGAACAGCCCCAAGAGGGTCAACTGAAAGCCCATTTCTAATGCACCAATCCTCGATCGAGCAGACAGTCTAGAAACGATTTAACACACCGTACAGATATATCAGTCGCCTAGCATGCACCATAGTAGTGGGACAGAACGCCACCTTGGTAGCAACCCCTGTTTATTCTTTTCGTTAAATATTGTCGCAGTCACCAACATTGCTTTTGTCTACAAAACTAGTGATTCGTCTGAAGCGCACTCTTGCAGGATCTTCTGCGTTGGTAAGCGTGTTGCAACTCAGACAGAGGACGTATACGCAAGGTAGTCTTGCGCACTTGGCTCTGGACCATTCTATCCATACACCTTAACATGAAAGAAATCAGACTTATAGGTCTGAAGCTCTTGGCGAGCGTGTAGTCCTTTTTTCTAATATTCGATTTAAAAACTACTTTAACTGTTCGCCAGAGTTTCTTTATGTACGCCCGTACCAGACTAGCAGTAAAGTTTCTATTCAAAATAACCAGTGTAGGTGCAATAAGATTGTCTGCATGTTACCAGGCTGGTTGATCTTCCTCTTTTGAAGATATGACTTTTTCGCAGAAGCCTTTATATGACTTCTTTAATTTTTTTTTTTTGTTTCGATCTGTTAAAATTGCAGTCTTCCTCCAAATTTGTCTGGTTCCTTTACGAAGTCGTTGCAGATCTGTATTCCACCAACGAACTTCCGACCAGCAAGATGGCTTTATAGCTGTACATGTCAGTTCAAAACAATTGGTAAGCGTTTCGTTCAGGTTCCGAACAGCTTCTTCTAGCTTTTTTGTTTTTGTTTTGTCCTGAGCTGTTGGACTTTCAAGCTTCTCTTCAAATTGTCTCCAGTTGTTTTCTGCAGATCCCTCCGCTTCAACAAGGTCGAGACTTCGCATAAAACGAATCTTTTTTTGGAAAAAGAAGAGACATGAAGCTCAGATTGTTGGGGATTTGGCTGCCGTGGTTACCCGAGAGGTTCTTTGAAGAGAGTCTTTCTTATGTTGTGGCGACTAGCGATCCGCATGCTCCAGGTATTCCGGTTCGGGTACCCTTTTAAAGGCGATTGTTCGAGTAATAACCTTGGCGGATATTTCGCCAAGTATTTATGCTGTATGTCGCCGCTCTTTTCTGATCAAAATATCAGAATGGTTTGTTTTTTTTCGGGTGGGAGCGTATCCCAAATATTTATAAAACTTATACACCCTGCCTGACCCGAACTGCAACGTGCCAAAAATGTTCCAAAGCAAAAAATGTTGGAAAATACATCAACGGCACCTTTGCAGCGAATAATGGCCTTGAGACGGCCGAAGAAAGCATCGCACGCTGCACGCAAGTGGCTCTGCGGTATTTTGGCCCATTCCCGGCGAAGTGCTTGTTTGAGGTGGTCCAAACTTTGGTATTTTTTAGTACCAACCTTCGTCTTCAAAATACCCCAGACAGAAAAATCCAACGGATTTGCATCCGGAGAATTTGCAATCCATTTTGTCGAAGAAATGAAGTGTGGAACATTGTTTTTTAACCAATCTTGGTTGACGCGCGCTTTGTGAGATGGTGCTGAGTCTTGTTGAAATGTCCACGGTCTCCGACCGAAATAATTGTTTGCCTAAGGCTTCAATACTGCCTCTAAGACAGTTTCACGGTATACGATCGCATTCATTTTGACTTCACGGTCCAAAAATACGAGCGGAGAGCGACCATCGGCGGTTATGGCGGCCCAAACCATCACCATTGGTGCTGCCTGCTTTCTGGTGGCCGTCCGAAGGTGTAAATTTTCGAAGGACCTCTCGGTCATTTTGCTTGTTGACATATTGCTCGATAACAAATGGCGACTCATCGGAAAAAAACCAAATTCGGCAACTTACCACTTTCGTGCAAGCGTAGCAACTTCTTCGCTCTTTCGACTCTAACTTTTTTCTGTTGCGGTAGAAGATCGTGTTCTTTTCGGAACTTGAGCTCAAGAGCCATTTTTCTTCCACTTCGACGCGGATTTCGCTCAATTCGAGTCTTCACTTTCCGAACCAGTTCTGCCGATGTTGCTGTTTTTTTATGACCATCTCCATGGCGTTTTGCAACGCTGCCAGTATCAAGGTAACGAGCTATGGTTCGAGACTCAATGATTTATTCACGTTGAGGTGCTAGAGGGCTCTAACGATAGCTACTTGTGGTTTTCCAACTAAATATAAAGCAACCACACTATCACGTTTCAATTCCATCGTGGATAAAAAATTTTCAACACAACTGAGACGCAAATCGTTTAAAATATCTGTCATGTGTCAAAATTTGAGCTCACTGTCATGAACGGTTTGGAAATTATAGCAGTCTGAAGTGGGTTGCAGTTCAAGTCAGTCAGGGTGTACCAACAGTATGAAAAAACGGAAAAAGCTAAGAACTTTACATACCTTAGAAGCGCGTCAGGATGAAAATCTTTAGAAGACATTTTACCGCTTCGAGAGAACAGATCGAACAAAGGAATTTTTCGGAAATGCAGCGAGCGTGTGCAAAGGAAATAATTTGGGGAGCGACCCCTAGCTGAAATTTCTGTGTAGGTAGTCGTTAGATCTTTGTACAAATGCTACAATAGGGCATACTGTGCTCAGATTACATTTACCACGCAGGCGAACATCTTAAAAATGTTTTGGTTATTGCTCCAATCAAGTTATCTTCTGGATATTGCTATCTGTATCTGGGTCTTGTTGGCTTGAGGCGTTCCCTTTATGTAAAAAAAAGTTTTTTATTCTCCTTTTATCCGCCCATCTCATCTTATATCTTTGATAGCGGCGACATTGTTGTAAACCAGTTCACGGTCTCCGCTAATTAATTAATTAATTCAAGGTCCACGCTCTGGATGGCGTTATTCTCTTTCTTATGTGAAGCTCTTACCAGTATTTTCTTCACAAGGATCACAATGTTCCTCGGTAAGTAAACCTACGCACGAAAAGACTCCAGCGACTTATGTTCTCTGTCGTCCGACTTCAAGCTTCCAATATTCCAAATTTCATGAGCCCTAAAGTATACCAGATGTCGATAGTCATATCGCCAACACCGTGGACTTCGGACCACTATGTCATATCAGCTAATTTCTAGTATATTGACCACGTAGTTAGAGAAAAGGTTCATAAAAGAACCGTACGGCAATACGAGAAAGCCAATTGGAGCTTCTTTAGGAATTTTAACTGGTCGTTATGTTTCCTTGATAACGACGTGGATGCCGCTGCTGATATGATCACAGACACCATTCTCTTTGGAATGAGTTCTTTTGTCGCGTGAAGAGTATCAAACCAAAAGAAACGGCGTGGTGCGGTTCGAGCTGTAAAGAGGCTGTCAGTGTTAGAGAAATGTTTTTTCAGTTTTTCAAGACCAATCCGATAGAGGAAAACCGAAAAAAGTTCAAACGAGAAAGAGATGTCTGCAACGTCTTTCTAATGCGAGCGAAATTCCAATATGAACAAAAACTGAAGCAAAATATAATACATGGGCTGAAAAGTGCCGTTTCTAAGAGAGGGCACAACCTGAATGAAATCCGTACCATTTTCAGTTAGTACCAACCTTCAAAAGATACGTGTATAAATTTGACAGCTGTCGGACGAATAGTTCTCGAGATATAGCGTTGTGAGTGAAGCAACTTTTGTTATTGTGAAAAAAAAATGGATTCAAAGCAATTTCGTGTGTTGATTTATCTTTCCTTTTTGATGAGAAAAAATGCAGCCGATGCAAAGAAATGGTTTGATAAGTGTTACCCGGACTCTGCACCAGCCGAACAAAGCATTCGCAAGTGGATTGAATGGTCATACAAGCACCGAAGATGATGTACGCAGTTGACGTCCGAAAGAGGCTGTTTCAGATGAAAACATCAAAAAAGTCCACAAAATGGTTACGAATGACCGTAAAGTGAAGTTGATCGAGATAGTTGAGGCTCTGAAGATATCAAAAAAACGTGTTGGATATATCATACACGAATATTTGGACATGCGAAAGCTCTGTTTAAAGTGGGTGCCGCGTTTGCTCACAATCGACCAAAAACAATAACGTGTTGATGATTCAGAGGAGTGTTTAAAGCTGTTCAACCGCAATAAAGCCGAATTTTTGCGTCGGTATGTGACAATGGATGAAACTTGGCTCCATCACTTCACACCAGAGTCAAGTCGGCAGTCAGCTGAGTTGCGAGCGGGCGACGAACATCATCCAAACGACCAACACATGGAATAATTTTCATCGACTGTCTCCAAAAGGGGCAGACTATCAACAGTGACTGTTACATTACGACTATTACAGCGTTTGAAGGATGAAATCGCAGAAAAACGGCCGCATTTGAAGAAAAAGAAAGTGCTGTTTCATCAAGACAATGCACCGTGTCACAAATCGATGAAAACGATGGCAAAATTGAATGAATTCGGCTACGAATTGCTTCCGCACCCACCGTATTCTCCAGATTTGGCCCCCCGCGTCTATTTCCTGTTCGCAGACCTCAAAAGAATGCTCGCCGGAAAGAGATTTAAGACCGATGAAGAAGTAATCGCCGAAACAGAGGCCTATTTTGAGGCTAAACCGAAATCGTACTACAAAACTGGTATCAAAAGATTCAAAAATCGTTTCAATCAGTGTATCGCCCTTGAAGGCAACTATATTGATAAATAAAGTTGAATTTTGCAAAAATTTTGTGTTTTACTATAAACGACACTGAGTTTTCAGCCCATGTGTTACTAAAATGTCCTAAAGATAGTAAAAATTGTTGGGTGTTCGTCACAAATATTAAGTATTCTGCTTTATCCTCTATTTCAACACTAGTTTATGTCATCTCTTTGGATAAGGCCAATCTGCCTGCTGCACAATTTGCGGCAAATTAAACACTTCCAGATTATGGTTTTTCCCTGGCTACACTTGAGTGCGTCGTATCCTTCGCACTCGTGTAGAAGCAAGTGTACTAAAAGATCTTAACATACATGAATCCACTGGTCCAGGTGGTATATCTCTTCTTCTTCTGAAGAGGTATTCTTTCTCGGCAGCAAAACCACTGTATAAGCTTTTTCATTTATCCTATACTTTTGGGCTCTTTCCGAGCAGATGGAAAATAGCATTTGTCCAGCCCGTCCCTAAAAAAAACGAATCTTCTCTCTCTTCTTGCAGACCCATCGCACTTACGTCCCCTCTTTCCAAGTTCATGGAAACGCTGATAAACCGTCAGCGAAACATGAAGACTTCTCAATGGCCGGCAGTATGGTTTTCGTAGCAACAGGCCCACTGGTGATCTGATGGCATATCTCACCGAAAAGTGAAACCAAAGCGTACATCAATCTGGCGAAAGCAAGATAGTTGCACTTGATATTTCTAAGGCATTTGACAGAGTTTGGCTTAAGCTCTTTTGTTGAAAATTCGTGCTTTTGGGATCAACAACTCTCTTCTTCAATGGATTAGAAACTACCTTTCGGCACGTTGAACTCAAGTTATCTTGGATGGTTTTAAATCTGAGGGCTCCGTTCTATCTCCGACACTCTTTTTAGTTTCCATTAATGATCTCTTGTCTGCTACTTCTTACCCAATATATTTCCTTGCTAGAACAAACGAGACCGAAAGAGTATGCTAACATCATTAAACAGCATAACCAATTGGGGAACTATCAACAAAATGGAATTTAATGCCTCCAAAACTCAATGTTGTCTGCTGTCATTAAAGCGAAATTTAAGTACTCAGTCATTATCCATGAATGGCATTCACATCGTCAAAACCGAAATACTTTCCATTATCGGTATGTGTGTCAGTGACGACCTACGTTGGAATGACCACACATCCGATGTCGTCAAAAATGCTGCGAAATGTATAGCTTTCCTCAAGCGATGTAAGAAATATTCACCCCCTCTGATTAGGCCTCAATATATGTATAAGGCCAACCCAAAGTTCGACTATAATGCCCACAAATGGTCAGGTGCTCTTAAAACATTTCTGCACCTGCTAGACAAGATTCAAAAACGTGCGATAAAACTCATAGGTGATACTAATATTATGCAGTCAACTGATACCTTCGAGTACCGACGTAATATATCCTGCCACACTTTGTGTGCTCAATGCTCAATGCTCCATAGAAATTGTCAGTTGCATCCGCCCTCAAGCCCACCTTTGGACGTGCTCTCAAATATCGTGATTCGTTCCTAAGCCGTACAACTCGCTTATGGAATACCCTGCCGAGCTCTCTATTTCCTATTCATTACAACTTGCAAACATTTAAGACCAATGTACATAGGTTCCCCTCTTTTCTTTCTCCCTGATTTTTCTTCGACCCGGCCTAGGTTGGATCAAACGTGGGATTTTGCTTTCACAAGCCCACTGATCTATAGAGATATGCTACATTTTCCAATTTTGTGAAAGTTTTATTCTGGCCAAACATCTTTTCCCATAATTAATTGGAATTTATATTTATATATTCCTTAAATAATTAAAAATATAAGGCCAACCCAAAGTTCGACTATAATGCCCACATCTGGTCAGGTGCTCTTAAAACATTTCTGCACCTGCTAGACAAGATTCAAAAACGTGCGATAAAACTCATAGGTGATACTAATATTATGCAGTCAACTGATACCTTCGAGTACCGACGTAATATATCCTGCCACACTTTGTGTGCTCAATGCTCAATGCTCCATAGAAATTGTCAGTTGCATCCGCCCTCAAGCCCACCTTTGGACGTGCTCTCAAATATCGTGATTCGTTCCTAAGCCGTACAACTCGCTTATGGAATACCCTGCCGAGCTCTCTATTTCCTATTCATTACAACTTGCAAACATTTAAGACCAATGTACATAGGTTCCCCTCTTTTCTTTCTCCCTGATTTTTCTTCGACCCGGCCTAGGTTGGATCAAACGTGGGATTTTGCTTTCACAAGCCCACTGATCTATAGAGATATGCTACATTTTCCAATTTTGTGAAAGTTTTATTCTGGCCAAACATCTTTTCCCATAATTAATTGGAATTTATATTTATATATTCCTTAAATAATTAAAAATATAAGGCCAACCCAAAGTTCGACTATAATGCCCACATCTGGTCAGGTGCTCTTAAAACATTTCTGCACCTGCTAGACAAGATTCAAAAACGTGCGATAAAACTCATAGGTGATACTAATATTATGCAGTCAACTGATACCTTCGAGTACCGACGTAATATATCCTGCCACACTTTGTGTGCTCAATGCTCAATGCTCCATAGAAATTGTCAGTTGCATCCGCCCTCAAGCCCACCTTTGGACGTGCTCTCAAATATCGTGATTCGTTCCTAAGCCGTACAACTCGCTTATGGAATACCCTGCCGAGCTCTCTATTTCCTATTCATTACAACTTGCAAACATTTAAGACCAATGTACATAGGTTCCCCTCTTTTCTTTCTCCCTGATTTTTCTTCGACCCGGCTTAGGTTGGATCAAACGTGCGATAGATCAAGCCCATTGATCTATAGAGATATGCTGCATTTTCCAATTTTGTGAAAGTTTTATTGTACCCAAACATCTTTTCCCATAATTAATTGGAATTTATATTTATATATTCCTTAAATTCCATGCATTGAATGACACCTTTTCTCTTATTTTAAAGTTTGGTCACAAGAGTTTGGAAAAAAGTAACAAAACAACAAAGCATCTGCCTACTTTTGTTCAAAATTCGTCCTCCCTCATAAAAGCAACAATTAAGAATCTAAATAATAATTCATAACCGTGGCCCTCATTATTCCACTTAGCTAATTACTTCCTCCCTGTGTGCCTAATTTTATCATTTTTTCACAATCCGATTCCAACCCTTCTACGTTAACCATCTGTACAAGTCTTCGTTCCCACAAATTACATGTCAAAAATTAAGTCATAATCATAAACAAGTCCCATCCCCCTTATTGAACTGAGCCGTTCTCCGTTGACTGCGACAAATACGCCGCCGATGCATAGTTCCTGTCGCACCGATTAATTAAAAGACTACGGCGATGCACAAATCCACGTGCCACAAATCAAAGCCCCGTCTAGGGAATCGAGATTCTTGCAGTCTGTGAGCTCCTGATGGACGTTTACTATTTTTTTTTTTTTTTTTTTTTTATACGTAGAGACAATCCTTCACTCCCGGTATCCTCACCGACAAATCACTTAATTACGATTGAAATCGTCCCCATCATCCATCTCAAGCTTGGTCCCGGTGAGTTTCGTATGGTATGGCGCCGCCGGCCCTTGCAACCCATTCCACATAACAAAAAAATATCTACGCATAGATAAATCGAAGAGAACGCATCCATCCTCTGTTGCCTCAGACCAGGATGGCTAAAGAAAAATGTCGCCATCCGTCATCGGAGTGTCAAGCGCTCAATTTTGACTGTCACCGATGCATGGAAAACTCATTTTCATATTTTCTACAGTGTTGTATCCACCCCTAGCTAGATGCATCCTCCATAGCCACGTGTTTTCTATAATGATGACAAAATAATTAAGAAACGCTCATCCGCAACCAAGAGATGCATAATTCCAGCTTCAAGCACAGGCGGTCGGTCGGTGTGATCATCATGCCCCGTTGATAAAGGGAGGAATTAGCTGATCTCGAGCGATCATGGCAGTCACTCCTATGATCGGTGATCCCGAGGGACATTCAAATGAAGTGCATAGAAGAACGAGAACGGGATTTATTTTAATTCTCAAGAGAGTCGTGGCGGAATAGGAGACATGGAGGACGACACGGAATCAAGATCCCTCAGGTGGGGTTGTTTTTTTTTTTTTTTTTTTTTTTTTTGTTTTGCTGAAGATCACAGTTGTCATAGTCCCAGAGATTCACCAAAGTGCTGTTGTTTAATGGATTTTTAATACGAACTGACAAATGCAATCCGAAAAGGGCTCAAGATGTTTTCAATAAAAACATTTTCCACTACGAAGGCTGAAAAAAAATGCCGAAGGAAAAGTCTAGAAGAATGCTGAGAATAGATGAACGAGATGATGGGGAATACAACTTTTAAGATACAGTTCGATGCAACTGTTCGAAAACATACCGCGCGGTGGTCTATTTCGGAAAATGAAGTGTGGCGACATTGTCTAGAATTAAAAATACAATAAAAGATGAAGGAATTGATAGGGGGCTTAGGGAGATATGTCATCTGGAATTCGGGGAATGCCCCTTAGATTTCACTCAAGACAATGGCCTGACTAAATGGCATTTGTGAATGGGATTTAAAAAGATTGTTTCCTTGAGATAGAACCGTTTTATTTGTTTTATATTTTATTCTTTTAAATATGTCTATTCTGTGCCTTTGATCATACCCATCCATTTAAGTCATTTGGAGATACCTTTACAGTTGGAATGAAACATTTATCGTCTTTTAAAAAGCGTTGCTTTCAGTCGTTTCTTCGAAAGATATTTTTAGCGGAGCAAATACAATGACCATTTTCCTTCTTTTGACTTAAATATAGGGTGATTCATCGTGAGGTCTGATTTATAATGTAAAATAAAACACATTAATTTGACAGTAAGCTTAAAATTTTTGATAGTGGTTAAAAGAACAATTCATGGCATTTTTTTTTAAAATGATATTATGTAAATGTTGCCCACGACTGCGTCTGAGGTGGTCCATTCGGAAGGTCCAATTTTGGGCGACACGTTCGAGCATAGCGACTGGTATCTCACGGATAACACGAGAAATGTTGGCTTCTAAAGCGTCAATCGGAGCTGGCTTATTCCTGAAGACCTGAGGCTTTACATATCCCCAGAGAAAATAGTACAAAGGTGTGATATCGCACTATCTAGGCGGCCAGTTTATCGTAACAAAACGTGAAATTAAGTGCTCACCAAAATTATTTCTCAACAGGTTCATTGTTTTACGCGCTGTATGGCTCATAGCGTCGTCTTGTTAAAACCGAAACTCACCGAGACCATATGCTTGAGTTTCAGGAAGCACATAGTCCGTTAACATTGCGCGATAACGGTTACCATTGACGGTAACATTCTGATTTGCCTCATTTTTGAAGAAATATGGACCAATAATTCCACCAGTCCATAAACCACACCATACCGTTTTTGTTAATGGATGTAATGGTAGCTCTTGGTACTCATCGGGTTGCTCATCAGCCCACTAATGTAAACAGACACTCAAATTTGCGAATGGTATAGGCAATAGTGGTTTCAGTAGGTCGATTATGCGCACCGTAATTCCTCGAATCGCACGTAAAACATTTCTCACAGAACGCTGATTTTCGTAATACATCTGAACAATTTGGAGACACTGTTATGGTGTAAGTCTTGCCAAACGATATTAAATAAAAGTAAAGAAGCAGTTTGATAGGAGCTGCGCGTGATCTGTCAAAGAAAGCCTGCTGAAAATCAAACCTCACGATGAATCACCCTATATTAGATATTACCATGTTTGTCTTGCTACAAGCAAATCATTTGTTAAGGAGAAGTCAGTTCAATCTTCTTTACTCAAGGTCAGGGCAATGGCCAACAAGTTGTAGAATTCGATTTCTACACAGTCCTATGGCTGTTATGCAAAGTTGTTAAATAATTGGATCACTCGCATTCTGACTGCCAAGCGAGAAATGACAATGACATTTTGGGTATTCAAAAAAATGTATCTTGCCTGCGAGTTCCCTTTGCATCTTTAGGCACACACCGCCTTAATTACTTTGTCGAGTAAGAATTTTCGAAACCAGGTGTTAATCAATATTTTATGTGTCTTGACTTCCATATGTTTCTCTCGAGGATTCCGCTTTCTTTGGAGCCTTCTACCAGACATTTGAAATCCAGCTGTGGCCTATTTATTCTAAGTTTTCGGTTACTCCTTCGTATAAGGGCTGGTAGTGGTTATGACACTGACAACCTACGCCTGTCTTTGTGTTGCTCCGTATAATTTAGATAGAATCCTAAAATTCATCAATGTCAGCCTAAATTTACTAAACTGAATCAACGGTGACGGCAGCAGTTATTTTGGCAGATACCTTACTTGAGCTACTTCGACATATTTAGAGCTAAGGTCAGTGAGGATTTTTCAGGACTAGTTAGAATCCCGAAATAGAGATGGTGGCGAAGGAACCTTTTTGGGCCAACGGCAGTTCTAACATCCCCGAAAGTCGGACACTGGAAAATCCGGCCTGTTTCATTCAAGGGCTTCAACAAAAGGCCTGGCTATGGGGTTGTACGCATTGGTATCTGCCCGACTGCGTTAACCATATATATTTGCGAAGCAACAACAAGCCTCGGATACGGATGCTTTAACTCTTGACAAACCATGCAAACGAAACAAGGACAACGAATTTCGGATTTGTACGTGAAATTTTAGGTCCCTTAACAGACCGTGTGCAGCCGAACAGCTAGCGGAGGTCCTAAACTGTTATGGAGCAGACCTAACCGCCATCCAAGAAGTGCAATTGGATGGACCGAGCAAAAAGAGGATGAAAAACTGCGATATTTATTATGGCGACTGCTATCGGCAACAGATTTAGGCTGATCGACTTCGCGGCGGAGGGAAATAGTATCATAACTAGTACGTTCCCTCATCTCGATAATCATAAAGGGACATGGATAACTCCCAATCAATCAACCGTCAACTAGATTTACCACACTGCGATCGACGCAAAGCACTCTTCCAGTAATATGGATGTCCGAACGTTTTGAGGGGCCAACATTGACGGCCAAGGTACGGCTTTGAATATTCCGAACACCGCCCAGACAAGTAAATGCTGTGAGGAAGTTTAACGGCGGACGACAGAAGTCACAAGAGATCTCTAGATCCTTCTCCGATCGAGTACTTCTCAATCTCTCAAGATGATAAAGCATTGAAGACCAGTGGAAACATTGCCAAAAAGCCATGCCGCCTCTTATGTGATTGGTCTCACTCGACCACCACACAAAACCCCTGGTTCGACGTCGAGTGCCGGCAAGCACATGCAGCGGCGGCGCTGCAAACAAGGACCGTAACTGCTCGTGAGTTCTACGCGTAGAAAAGAAGAGACGAACACCGGCTTCTTGCGGCCTGAACCGAAGCCTGCAAGGACGAACAAGGTAAAATTACAGTAGAATCGCAGTCGATGCTGAGGATATGAAAGAACTACTTCTGCAGACTGTTTAACAGCGATGACGAATTAAATCTCGCTGTCAGGCAGAATGAACCATTCAACCGTCTGCCCGACCTGAACGAGGTAAAGATGGCTAAAGTCCAAAAAAGCCGCTGGTGCGGATGGCTTAACCACCGAGCTATTCAAACATCAGGTGATGACTTGGTTAGAAACATCGAAATTTCAAAAGACACCTTACTTTTTGAACATAAGCTTCCGTTCGGGGTTTGTGTCTGTGACATAGTATTCCACTTTTTGGTAAAATTTACGAACCTGATTCCTGGATTGGCATCTCTCAATGGCCTCAGCCGCACCCTTTTTTTCTTCTTGAGAAGCCGGTGTTTGTCTCTCCTCTTCTGCTCGTAGATCCCGTGATCAGCTCTAAACTTCTATGCAGCTCCGCTTTGTAGCTGCATGTGCATGCATGTACGTAGCATCTATCTTTGGTGTTGTCAATTTTTTTTTCTGCGGGGGCGTGTGCACATATAACATTCACAACGAGCTTATTTAATGATGATCCCTGACTGAATTTTTAAAGGAATTCTCTCTTGGATTCGTATCAGTGCTTGTCTACATATATGACCTAATAGGCATCAGCATTTGAATTGCTTAAGGATTTTCTTTTACGCAATTGGTATACGTCCTTCTGAGTTAGCATATAAAGGCAGGGTCAAAAATGTTAAATGTCTGCTGGATCTACTTTTTAGTAAACAATTTGAGGGGTTCCTGAAGGATTTTTCTTTTTTTTTTTTTTAGAAGAAACTTGTACCTTCACCTACTTGGGATGGAATGTCACTTTCCTAGGAATGTTCTTGGTGGGATCAATAAAGACGTATACTGCTATCTTGAGATTATGAATAAATTCTTGAGATCGTGAGACATCTTATACCAAGGTCATATCGCAGCAATTAGATGTCTAATCAAATACAACGGACAGTTCCGGAGTACCATTTTCACTTGCCTATGCAAGCTTTCAGGAATCAAAAGGCAATCCAAATCCAAAAATGTTGGCAAGAAAATCGCTATGAGGTTTCGATTAGTCGGATCCTTATGGGGCCATCCGGAATGTCTACATATCCGGGCTATTTCAATACTCGTTAGTGTATCTCTCTCCAAACTATAAATTAACTATGCCTTGCCTAGAAATTATCGCTATGTGATCGGATGCAAATTTTTATTCATAACGTTAAGTGTTAGAAGGTATATAGGTCCACCTTCAAAGCCTACTATTGTCATAAGTTACTCTCTGGGCTTATCCTTGTTGTGATTCTACTCCTAATGGTGAATGGTCCTTTATTGTTGTTCTCACTGTTTTTAACTTTTAACCGACTTTGAGTTCTTAAGTTTTGGATTTTTAGATCGTTTAGATCGTTATAGAAGAAGGCTCCTAGGTGGAGTTTTCTTCTTTCGGAGAGAGCTGGACATGTGGGGGATTGTCTCCTCTTCCTCCTCGTCCATGCAGGTTCTACAGAAATCGTGGACTGGACACTGGCAGTGTCCAGTGATGACATCTATAATGGCGCTGAGATGTTTCCTGTTTAGAAGAATCAGACTCTTAAAACGATTCAGATTCAGCTTTGGCCAGATCTGTTCAGACGCTAGACATTTTGGCCCACCGGTCCATCTAAGGTCTGTTCTTTTATTAGCATCCGGCTTAAATAATAATTTGCATGTAGCATTTGGTATAGCTATGCTGCCCTTTTCCGGTAGAATAGGTAGAGTGGTTCCAATTTTGGCGAGTTCATCGGAGTCTAGGGACTTGATAGCGGCCTGACTGTCCGAAAAGATGCGGATATCCTTTGCAGATATCACGTTTTTCTTCAGCCAAGACAGAGCTTTTTTAATCGGCAAAATTTCTGCCTGGAATACGCTACAGTGATTTGTAAGACGGAAGGAGAGGCTTATATTTAACTTATCTGAGAAAACACCACCACCAACCGCGCTATTGGTTTTAGATCCATCTGTATAAAAATGGATCCCCAAAAGGATCTAGAGGGGAAGTTCGCATGAAAGTCTTTGCCAAACCGAATTTTAGGTATGGTGTAATCGATGTTCTCTAAGTGGTCTAAGGTCTAAGGTCCTAAGACTGAATCCTTTCCACCTGATACGGTGGTACATTGAACCACCGAAATAACCATACGCGATGAATGGCCTGATTAGGGCCACATAGCATATGACCTTCACCCTGGAGACAAGTTGACTGCTGTGAAATAGCCTTCTTGTCAGGGCTTAAGATTTTCTGGTCCCAGTATTTGTCAAAATACAAATACTTATCGGGCCAGATACCAAGGCATCTCACTACGCTTCTCACCGCTAATGGCGGGCCGTGCTGTCCAATGATGGCCAAATTTTGCCAATTATATTTGGCATCCTTAGAAGCCCATCTCAAGATTGTTTCCAATTTTTAATCTTCAATCGTCGCAATACGCCCTAATTTAATCGATTCCACGCTGCACCTGATCTGTACGCCACTAAATCGTCTGCTTACGATATAGCGTGATTGAGGGAATTTATTAGATCATTTGTGTAAATGTAAACAGTATCGGAGAAATCTTAGCCTCCTGTTATAAGCCGTTTTTAACGACAAAGACTTTGCTCGAAATGACTTTGCTCGAAATGACTTTGCTACGTTTGATAACAATCTTCTTTCTCATAAGCATGTTGTAAATAATATATATCACGGGCTTCGGCATGCCCATCCTGGTCAACTTATTGAATAGCCACTCTATCCTCACATTGCCGAAGGCCTTCTCAAAGCAACGAAGCAGGTTCTGGTTCTTGCATTTATTCCATTGTATGTCGGAGACAATTTTGACAACTTTGAATAGTGTTTCAACCTACCTTAACAGCGCTCTATTGACCACTTGCTCGACTACCTTACTAGTATTTGGAAGCAAACTAATTGACCGAAGGTAAGCAGGGCTAGTTCTAACTTTACCCCTTTTCGGGATTGGATGTATCACTGCTATTTTCAAAATGCGTCGGATAATATGCATTATTCAACGCATTGATGAATAGCGTAGTAAATATATCCACTGCTTCCAAGGTCAGGTGTCTTAATACGACGTTTGGAATACTGTCTTCTCCCGAAGATTTTTAAATTTTCAGAGACTCAAAGATGTACATCATCATCTTCATCTTAACGACTTGCAAACATAAGGCTTTAAGATTCTTGACGCAGTGAATTTAATTAAGAAGGAGAAACAGCAAACAGATAGCGAAAAAGATACAAACGCGGACTCCATATCTTCATCCTTTCCTTGGATAAAAACAAGAAAGTTGATGATATCTATAAAATCAAAACAATTTTAGATATCAAAGTAAAAATAGAGCCTATGCGCAAGGATAACAAAGCGATACCTCAATGTAAACGCTGCCAGGAATACAACCATACGCAGGCGTATTGTCAAAAAGACCCAATGCGCAGGCAGGCACCTCTCGGGAGAGTGCAATGTAAGCAAGTAAGCCCCAGCGATTTGCGCAAACTGTACGGGAAATCGTCCAGCAAACTACCGCAGTTGCGAGATCTTATGAAATCCGTTCATATAGACCGGATGACTAGACACCCTAAAACCGATGTGTCCAATACAAATAAGAGAGTCATCAAAAAACAACTGGTAGAAATAGGAAATAAAACAACCCAAGACAACCTGAAGGAAACAAGTGCAATGAAAAAATCTGTACCAGATGGCGCGAGATAGTATCCTGAAATCCCGTCACAAGCAAATAAGCTAGACTCTGTCACGGAAGATCCGGTATGTCAAACACTCACAGCAATTCTAGGCAGATTTGAAGAATAATCAAAATCAACGAACTCTTGTCTGACAAATTAAGCAAGCCCGAGTCTAAGCCCCAAAAGAAATTCAAGAAATTAATAAAAAAAGCGAAGAACTAAGAATTTTTCTTCTAAAAAAACCATATTGACATACCCTATAGTATAGTATGTTTGCTTTCGGAAACCCACTTAAAAAAGGGAGCTAGACCTAAGATAAGAGGCCACTCTGGCTACCACGCGTACCACCTTTCGGAAATCGCGAGAGTCGGATCCTCTCTTTATATCAAAAATTGCATTAAGAACACCGATAACATGATAATAGAGCTCGAATCTATGCAGATAAATTCAATTTCTGTAAAAATGAATCACTTAGACTACAGTATAGCATCCTGTTATTTCTTTCCGAGATAGAGGATGGCAAACAACAACCGTGATCGGCTCTTCTGCGCACTTGGGTCAAATTTTATCCTCGGTGACGACTTCCACACGAAAGGCAGACTACTGTACAATGCAAGTCTTAAATATTGTTTGGACTTCTTTTCGACGGGTAAACCAACATATTGGCCCAACGACACAAATAAAATTCCTGACCTCTGCTTTTCTAAGAACCAAGATTGACAAATAAGGAAACTAACTGGGACGGCTTTAGAAAAAACTGCAGAGAAAACATTGTCCCAAGCGTACCACTTACGACTCCCATTGAGATAGAAAACGAAATCGATAAGTTCGTGGAGGTTATTCAAAGGGCTCCGTGGAATAACACATTCTTTTTTCTATACGAGGACGAATACGATATAAAAGGCAAATATATCCGCTCGACATCGATGACCTTCTAATTGAAAAAAGGAAAGCACGAAAGAGATGGCAAAAATCACGTGCGCCTCTACACAAATCCTATTCAAACTACCTTTCAAATAAGCTAAGGCAAATGCTGCAGAATTTCAGGAACCGTGAAACATCACGTTACCTCTCTCTGGAAAGCCATGAAGTCTACAAAGAAACCGATAATGCATTCTCCGCCAATACGGAAAGCCAACGGCGAATGGGAAAAAGGAGACGTAGAGAAAGCAAACTTCGAAGGACGACAACTTACTGAAGATCATGATGTCAGCACAGGGCCTGACAATTATAGAATAAAATACGTATCACCTCGGCAAATAATAGCAAAGTTGAAAAATATTAAAGCTCCAGGATACGATCTGATTACGAGCGAGATTCTAAAAGAGCTTCCCGAAAAAGCGGTAGTCAAGCTACTTCATATAATAAATGCTTCAATAAAACTTTTATACGTTCCCAGCCAACGGAAAGTCGCCGAAGTAATAATGGTTTCGAAACCAGAGAAAGAATGGTATACACCAATTTCGCGCCTGCCGATAACTTCAGAAGTATTTGAAATTCTTTTGCTTATACGGTTGAAACGTTTAAGTGAAGAGAGGCGACTAATTCCGGATCACCAGTTCGGCTTTAGGGCCCAGCATTCGACAATAGATCAGGTATATCTGATCACAAATGAAAATGGAAACACCTTAGAAAAAAAGCAAATATGCTTGATGTGTCACAAGTCTTCGACATGGTATGGCACGAGGGCCTGAGTTATAAGCTAAGGCAAATTTTACCTGACAAATTATGCAAAATAGTAAATTCATACCTTAAAAACCGGCTGTTTCGGGTTAGACATGGGTCTGAATTCTCGGAATTCAAGGAAATTCACGCTGGTGTGCCACAAGGAAGTATTCTTGGTCCGTACTTATTCCTACTGTACACAGGAGATATACCCCAGGATGAAGAGACAGTAGTAGCCACGTTTGCGGACGATACGGCTATTCTTACCACAGGTAACGGTAGGATCTTTGACAATAAAACTCTGACGAGCCCTTAACAAGTGTTTTAAGTGGATAAACACCTGGAGAATCGTACTAAACGAGATCAAGTCGACTCATGTCAATTTTACTACTAGAAATGTAGATAATTTACCTTTATTTATTAATTCTATAAAAATTCCGTGTGCAAACGAGGCTAAATATTTAGGAATACCTCTAGACGCAAAGCTGAAGTGGAAATCATACGTGAAGATCTCGACATTAGGCTTAGAGGAATGTATTGGCTTGTTGGAAAACATTCCAAACTAAGCTTATATAGGGTGATTCATCGTAAGATTTGATTTCAAATAGGCTTTTTTTTGACAGATCACGCATGACTCTTGTCAAACTGATTTATAATTTTTGTTCAGTATTATTTGGCAAGTTATTGTGAAAAGAGCCACACCACAACAGAGTCTCCAAATTGTTCAGCTGTATTACGAAAATTAGCGTTATGTGAGAAATGTTTTTTGTGCGATTCGAGGAACTTACGGTGCTCATAATCGACCTACTGAAACCACTATTGCCAATACCATTCGCAAATTTGAGTCCCAGTTTACATTAGTGGATGACACTTGACTGGTTAGACTACATCTAGCACGTAGTAAAGAGACTATAGCAGCTGTAGCTGAGAGTGTACCCGAAGACCGTGACGAATCGATTATTCGTCTTTCTCAGTAGCTTGGCTTGGCGTATTCGACAACTTGGAGTATTTTACGTAAGGATCTTGGCCTAAAAGCGTACAATATTTAACTTGTGCAAGAATTGAAGCCAGGCGACTTGAATTTGCGTCATATTTTCAGTGAATGGGCTCTGGAAATACTCAATGAAAATCCGGTGTTTTATCGTGAAATTTTGTTCAGTGATGAAGCCCATTTCTGGCTCAATGGATACATTTTTAAACAAAATTGGGCTATTTGGGCTGATGAGCAACCCGAGAGCTACCATTACATCCATTAAAAACAACGGTATGGTGTGGTTTATAGGCTGGTGAAATCATTGGTCCATTTTTCTTCAAAAATGAGGCAAATCAGAATGTTACCGTCAATGGTAACCGTTATCGCGCAATGTTAACGGACTATGTGCTTTCTGAAATTCAAGCACATGGTCTTAGTGAGCTCTGGTTTCAACAAGACTGCGCTACGAGCCATACAGCGCGTGAAACAATGGACTTGTTGAGAAATCATTTTGGTGAGCACTTAATTTCACGTTTTGTTACGATAAACTGGCCGCCTAGATCGTGCGATATCACATCTTTGGACTATTTTCTCTGGGAATATGTAAAGTCTTAGGGATTCAGGAATAAGCTAGCTACGATTGATGCTTTTGAAGTCAATATTACTCGTGTTATCCGCGAGATACCAGTCACTATGCTCGAGCGAGTCGCCCAAAATTAGACCTTCCGAATGGACTACCTTAGATGTAGTCTTGGCCAACATTTGTATGATATCATTTTAAAAAACTAAATGCCATGAATTGTTCTTTTAACCAATAGTAAAAATTTTAAGTTCACTTTCAAATTTATGTGGTTTAATTAAGATTATAGATCAAACCTTACGATGAATCGAAAATTTGAGTACCAAACTTCTTTTATATAAACAAGTGATTAAACCAAACCGAAAGGAATAGCGATATTTACCGTGACCTAGGATTTGCTACCGTAAAAGACGAAGTAGCACGATCCGCTCGAAATATTCGTACTCGTCTCGTGCATCACTGCAACCCAGAAATAATCCGGCCATTGGACGAGATAAACCCTTTGCGTCGACTACATAGAATAAGACCGTTCGACTTAGTGCTGTAAGGACAAAGCGTGTGAATTGACGGAAATAAGAGGTGCCTTCGTTGGAAGGTTACTTTAAAAAAAGTGAACAGAAGATGGAACTACTTGTTAAGGAAACTTAGTCGTAGTTTAGAAGAAAATGGGATGATGGTACTCTTATGAGCGCGGAAAAAAAAAACAAACAAATTTAAAAAATTTTCACTGAATACGTAATACCGTCATTCTAGTTCGTTGCGCAGACAATAATGATTTACGTAGGCCCTGTTGTCAATGTCGTGATTACGATGAACAGGATTGTTAACTATATACACTGCCTCGAAAAAAGCTCCCAGCAAATCCACTCTCTGGACTTATATCAGTAATGTTTGCCTGTTTTCTTGTTTTTTGTGGAATTCGAACACACTGAATGCCGTTGTGATCTTTCCGCCTTAATTTTCTTTCATTAATTGCTTTAGGTTTTTGACCAGTGACTTAGTGTCCTTATTTCCGAGACGTTTCTGTCAGTAAATTGTCTGTAGAGCTGCCTAAGCCTCGAGAGCAGTCTACTTTTGGTTGCTTACAATATGTTGATTGTTAAAGTTCTGCACTTTTTGAACCTGGCTTTCATTGGAGTATTGGAGACATTGTTTCGCGATAGTCAAACACACTGGAAGGCACATATTGCCAGACAATATTATCCTCATTTAAAAGAATGTCCTCTCCACCTCTGAAAATTTTTGAACATCTTAGTATGTTAGCAATCTAATAATACCGCTCACAAAAATTATTGTTTTCCAACTATCTATTAACGTTGGTTCTTGTCGAAACAATAATAAACAGCTACCCACAGACAATTGCAATAAACAAAAGGAAAAAAAAAAAATACCCATGGCGATGGACACAATGACGCCACATGTTGAGCTATTAGAGTTTATAAGTGAATGCCTCCGGGTGGCACTACAAACAAATCCGCATCAGCACCCACACCACAGTTCCTTTTCTCTGTGTTCTAAATTAATTTTCAAAGATCCCCGACATCTTCCATTCAACTCCACAAATGTGCGTCTGTAATTCCCTTTTCATTTTTGAAAATTTATTAGCCAAACGAAGTATTAAGTTGCAATCGCATTCCGCCAACACACACTCCTTGTCCCCAACCGACAATACTGAGTTTGGAGTTGCGAAGCAACTTAAGATACTCTTGCATATTATCCGTCACCGCAAATTTAACAAATTATCCTTGAGCACGAATCGAGTGGTTGCTGCAGCACGCATCCCAATCCAATCCCAGTTTTCAGCTTTCAGAGTAACAAACTATCCGAACTCTCAACGGATCATATTTCACCAGATACACGGTAGACCACGGATACACCGGTCACCGGTGTACAAATATATATATATTTCTTTGCGAATGGATGATGCTGATTAAGGATTACGATCTTACCCAGGGGAAGGAGAGAGGAGAATAACCATTTGCAGATGTCTTAGATCCCAGGGATGAATGTAAGTAAATCGCGTGCGTTTTGGTCGCGCAATGACTGGTCCAACAATGGAAGCGATATGGCACGACTTCCTTGATGACAAATTGAAGGTGAGTTACTATATTGTATGAGGGAGAGCAACTGGCATATACCATGGCACCCCAAAAATTGGTATATCCTGCCTATCATCCGTTTGGAATTAAACCACAAAAGTTCAGCCCCAGGGCAAACACAAGAAAACCGGAGGATGCCGAGTTGTATGCATTATGCGGATTAAAAGCGTATATCGCTCTTGCTTCTTTCACGGGCTCTTAAGAGCGAGGGTGGTATTTTGAAGTTTGCTGTCAAATGACTGTCAACGAGAGAAAGAGTGCTGAAAATTTGTTTTCGAAAATAATTATACGAAAGTCGTTAGGGGTGGATTTTTGAAGGCCAGTATATTAGATGACAACGATGTATGTATGTTACACTGCTGGATTATGAGTATGTTATGCAAATTGGCAGGATTGTTGGCCGTTTTTGTTTTGCCCTTTGTTTCAGGCACATTATTTCGTCGACCAAAGGCACGTGTACCTTTAGTATAGAAAAAACGCAGTACATACATGGCATACATATGGCATTCTTGAAAAAAATGCTATTAGATTCGAGATTCTTAATACAATAGATTGTCGTAACATCTATGGCCACCTTTTTTGACGGAGAACATCTCCGTGAATTTAGCCTTTCTCGAACTAGCGTGAAAGTCGTAAGAGGGTTCAGATAGGATCTAAGCGTAGCTTGGCTGTCACTACAGATGCAAATGCTTCGCTCCATCCACCAGTTATTTACTATATATTTCGTTGCCATCAGGATTGTGTGTATCTCTACTTGGAAGACAAACTCAATCTGTGTCATGTCCATAAGACCAGAGCCAAAAGACAGCCGGTGCGCAAGCCAATACTTTCTTTTTCCTTTTTTTCTTCATGTGAAAGTAGATTTACCACTTTTCAGTGACGAGTCCAGGGCTCTGGGTAGAAAGACGCATCAGAACATTCTCCGTTTCCCTGAGTTGCTCCAGAACCCAGATGATGGCACGCGTTAGTTTGGGTTCTCTGAAAACCTCAAAAGTCTTAGTTACCACTCTGAGAGTTTCGTTTTCCATATCGTAACTCTCTGCTTGAATGCAAATATTCTCTGCTTTGGCTAGCTCCCACAGTTGATCGACACAGTTTTGAATTCACAGAGTTGTTCCAGTTGGCCATTACTACGGTACTTTGCTGGTTGTAACTTCGGCCTTATCCGGACATGATGTGTGTGTAAAACCACCGCTGGTTTTGTTGGGGTTTCAACGCTTTATGAGATTTCCGTCTACTAGAACCACATCCTTTGTTGGTTGCAGCACCGTTTTCATACGGGCATTATGTGCGGAGAGATCTATCGACAGAAGGAGTGCTTGGAACTTTCTTTTTCTTGGCCCATTTCAAAACAGAACGTCACTTGTGCTTAACGTGAACACTTGTCTGTGATTTCACGGGAAGCTCATACATCCATGGAAGCAAGGATACGTCTTGCCATCGCTTGCATGTGTCATAAATACCAAATTGGAAATATGTTGGAGGCACAAGTTCCACCCTTTGTATAAGTCGAGTTTGTTGAGTTCAATATGTCTCAGTGGGTGTCACTTTCACCGAACTGTTTCTCCACCACTTATCGTCTCTTTACGCCCTGTGTTTACGTCACGTCTCCGTTTCCTCTTCAACTTGTCCGTTAGATGATAATCCTTCAGAGTACGCCTCTTCTGGAGCCCGTTCCATATTTTCGGTTTCCCGAGACAAACTGTCAAAAACAGCACCCTGACCAACCACTGGTGTATTCTGCTGGAGTTTAACCATAGCAGGCAGGTCCTCTCCGGTACTCTCTCCATAGTTAGAACTCAATCTACCTATCGTGTAGTAGAAAGAGCTGCAGGTGTTATCGAAATCCAGAGATCCATTAGCTCCTGGGTTTTGGAAGAACGTATGTTGGTTGGGGCTTCCAGAATGCTTGCCCCGGCCGCAGTCTGTCTTGATGCATGGCGCCCACTATATTGTATCTACTACTTCGTCATCCCCGTAAAACACAAGTAGATAATAGTTTAGAGCAGTTTTTGAGAAAATGACACAAGATTTGAGGGACTTAAACGTGGTTGACTATCAGTGAAACGCTACGGGATGAGACGTTTCGATTCGTCTCAGATGTTCACAGACGGGTCAACTGCTTGTAGACAACAAGCACTCGGAAATCCAAGTCAATGTGTTGCAGAAACATAGGTCTTGTTAAAAGCCGATGAAAACTTTTTGATTTATTCGTATGAAGGGTGTTTCGTACATACTCTTGGAAAGAAGAGGCTGCGATCATATACAATGATGCGGATAAAGTTAAGATATTTCATATCCGTCGCCTCAGATGGTTTCAGTTCTTGGAGCGTAAGTTTGACAATTTATTTTTCAATTATACTCCTCTTTCAACTTGATTCACTTTTCCAAGCAGTTGCAGCAACTTTTTTAACCCCTCCGTATAGTACGACTTTCGTTGGCATGCAAAATACTCCTCCGTGGCGACGATGACTTCCTCGTTCGACCCGTACTTCTTACCGGCGAGTGATATTTTAAGGTTTGGGAACAAAAAGAAGTCGCAGGGAGCAAAAGACGAAGAAAACGGAGGATGGGAGCAATTTGTAGTACACGACGTGTCGACGGCGAAGGTACGGCATTATCGTAATGGAAGAGCACTTTTTTCTTTCGGCGTTCAATCGGCGAAATTAATCAACGTAGTATGCTCCTGTGATTGTTTTTCCCTACAACAAATAGTCAACGTGGATCACACCTCACGCCTCTCAAAAAACGGTAGCCTTCACCTTTCCGGCCAAGGGCATGGTCTTCGCCTTCTTTGGAGCACTTTCACCTAGTAAAACCCATTGTTTCGATTGTTCTTTGGTCTTTAGTGTATATCAGTGAATCCATGTCTCTCCACGCGGACAGCTTTCTTATGCCCAAAATCTCGTGCAGGATATGGCTACAGAGTTCAGTTGAGATGCTTGCTATCTAAGCCAACTCGCGAATTTTGAGTCGCCGGTCCGCCAATACAAGATCATGGGTTTTGTCCGAGGAAGCTCTGTGGTAACCGTTTTTGGGCCACCTGGGCGCGGTTTATTAAAAACCAATATTAAACGGTTGTACGAAAAGGTGAATTGGTCCGATACACATCATCAAAAACAAGAATCGGATCACGAAGAGATACTGCTCTTTTTCCATTTTCGTAAAAAAACACCAACACGATGTTTTGAAATGGGTGTTTGCTTACAGTGGAATTTGAGTCGTCTCTGTCGTTTAACAGTCCGCAGAAGATGGCTTGCCTTTTGGTAAGACTTCCGAACGTTGTTCCTGGACAGCACTCTCCTATTACTCATTATTTTTCTTTTTCTTCAAAAGAAGCCGATGTTCATCCTGCATGTTTGACTTGTAGAGGACATGGGCACTGCTCTCGTCCTCTTTTGTATCGCTCACTTCGTGGGCTAATTTATGTATGCAATTTCATTATATTCAAAGCATATTGCCGCTGATTGCACAATTTTGTTAGCAATTTTGTCTCTCCGTGTGGTGCGTGATATTATCTCCACCAGCCATATAAGCAACACCCGAGGAAGCGTACTATAGTGGAACCAAGAAACTTCATGCATACGATTTAGAGATAGAGGAAGAGCTAAAGTGGTAGTAATTCGTACTATCGCCAATCTTTGGTCATGTGTTCACAGTCCGCCTAAAACATTTAGAATTAAAATTTCAAGTCCAAGGTGATTCCTTTTCTATTTATCTTCTTCTAGGTGACACCAACAGTCATTGGGTCGTAATTTAAAATTTTCAAAATCTACGGTATATAGCGCCTTTTAATGGCCTTAAAGGCTTAACATAGACACCAAACTAATCAATCAGCCTTCTGGTATTTGCCACTGCATACCTAAGCATACATTTCTTTATCATCAGTGTTCATCACCTCTGATATTTTCACAACTGAATGCAACAAAAGCAGCAACCTCCTTCAACCATTTAGTCTGACTTTGTGCCAGACATGAGACACTAATGCTAAAAGGCTCGCTGAATGCTTAAAGTGCTTACAGCACAATCGGATTTAACCAAAACTAAGCCGACAACCGACACCCATTGATGGACATTGCGGCTGGAGTTGCTCAAGTATCCGTATTTCGTCACTGCACGTTAACTTGATTGTCCTGTTCTACAGTACGCAGCTATATGCAGTGACTTAATTATTCAATAATCGCTAACAAGATTCTGCTCATTTCGTTCTGGTTAATGTGATTACTGGACAAAGCCCTACTAGGCCCTGACCTACGGTTAACATTGACTTGGATCATGGTCGACGGATGCGGATACAGTGATTATAGCACGAACGGACTGGGGAGTAGATTAATTAAATTGGGTGGCATGCTGAGAATGTTGCGGCGAAGATTAATGGCATCACACAGCACACATTTTGCTCCAAATTGATTTTTCTTGTTAGAAGTTGGGAAACATCTTTTTTGCTGGAACAAAGTTGAAAGAGAGATATGTTTTTTTTTTTTTTTTTTTTTTAAATTGTGGGAAGAAATTTGTTTTGGACTTGGACTTGCTTAATGAAGTCTTGACATTGGTTGTATTGGTAAGAATGATGAGTTATTTACCAAAACAGAAAAAAAAAAATAAACTAATTAAGGAACATTTAGCAGTCTTTTCTTCAAAATCCGGTTTCTAGAATACTCAGTTGCTGATATTTGTTGTTTTGAAGTTACCACAACTTTTTAAGGCATTTGAATATGCTTGCCGCCATTGAGTTTCCTAGGCAAAACCATTATTTACTAATTTTATTCAAGTCGTTTCCGCTAAGCTATGGATATCTTTAGTTACTTAGTTTACGCTGAATACGTAACCATAACCAACATTTGACTTTTTAGCTGCTTCCAATTTTACACGCCAAGTTGGTTGAGCACCATTTGCACTTATGCGCACCACCTGAGGTAGAGTCTTCCCCTGCCGCATTTTTCAAATTCTTTTCATGTCATAACCTTATAAGGTGAGGAACTCTGATTCTCTTAAGTCCATGTCAGTTCTGTACCCTCCTTCACTCTACATTGACGAAGACAAATCTGCAGATCATTCGAAACACCCTCAAAACGGCCAAGTGCCTTATCATTCCTTTTTGATCAAGGTCATTCGTATGCGCCATAGAGAAAGATTGGGACAATCAAAGTTTTATAGAGCACTATTTGGTTGTTCGAGACAGTGTTCTGTTACACAAGTACCTGGGTCGATGTTGTGTTTCTTTTCTCGATTACAGCATATTCACGATTTTCCCTTGTTTACTGCCAAATCCATCTTCGCCGCTTTTGCTTCAATACGTGCAAATACCACACTAAAACTCCGCCGTTGTTTTGTTTTCTGCCAATAATCCTATGACATCCAAACAATACAAACAATACTCTTTTTTTGGCATCATAGCTCTCTGTATCAGCTCCTACGGAGAAGCGAGCTTTTCTTATAGCCATAGCAGGGATAACAAAATTAAAAATGGGTTCGTATAATTTTTCCCGATATACGCTGTCATAGATCGTGGATGTCAATTTGGAATTTGAGGGTCCTCTTCAGGAGCTGCCGTAATTGTCGGCTGGGAATTTTTCATGCCTGGAATCACATTTACATATATGGACCAGTGTGTTTGTGGGGAATAGGACGTTAAGGCTACTATAGTTGTCAGAGATTGGAGGTTGTCTTTTCTTAAAATGTGGGCATTCGATGCTGAGATATGTCTGGAATGCTTGATAGGGCATATTTTAATGAATGACAAAGTCATCTTCTCTAGTTCGGCAGGTGAGCCATCAGTATCAGTAGCCTTGTTGGACCTAATTTTAGACATGGCTATCCTCACTTCGTCAATGTCGGATGGATGGAATTGCTGCCCGTTAGCAAGCAGGTTAAATAGTTTGTTTTCTCTGGCAGCGGAATAATGACTAACAATCTGTAGACTAGATTCACTTCCTCGACCTGGCATCTCCTCTTCATTTTCTGATAATATTTCTGAACGTCTGCTTACTCTTTGAGAAAGAGAACTCAGACACACTACTTTCTGTGAAAAAATGACTACGGTACCACATTAGTACCGAGTAGGTACATGCAGTGTGATGCGATAGGTAGTGCTTCAACATTTTTATATTAGGCATCGCTTGATGTTGTGTCACTTATGTCCAGCTCACTCAAATGCTTAAATGCTGATATATTAGAGACGTTAGGAAGGAATCGTTTGGTTTGCCGACAACTCGGAGAGTTATGCCATCTGGAGTTGTAATCATATGCAACACGACTGTCAGTTAAAGACCTAATCTAGGACACAGGCAGTCGTAACGCAGGTCCGGCTCCTGAAAAATTCTTCTCTGATCGCGAAGTCGTGAGTGAGCTCAGCAAAGCTGTAAACGCATTAAATGGAAATGATTCACCTCCCTCAACCTTTTCTTCAGGGTTGTGTATATCTCCGTCTGAAAGATAGGTGCAAACTTTCCTAATTCCGCAAGCATCCGCAATCAGTGCTTTATTAACCAGCATTGCTTTTATTCACAAAACTAATGATTCGTCTACGCCGTATTGTCTGGCCGAGTTACACAGTACGCCTTCAATTCTTTTTACCAGTTTCTGAAGCGCAGTCTTGCAGAATCTGCCAATGCATTCGCAATACGGTTTTGCGCACCATACTCTTGATGGTTTTCAGCATTAAAGAAGTCAGACTTATAGGTCTGAAACTCTTAGCGAGCGAGTAGTCCTCCTTTTCGAGGACTCTCACTGTTTGCTATGGATTCGGTATGTATGCCAGTGTCAGGTTAGCAGTGAAAATTCTCTTCAGGGTTGCCAGCAGCTGGTCTATACCTTTTTGGAACACAACTACGTATGTATATACCATCGTTTCCAGGCGACTTGAAGCCGCCAAAGGAAGTAACAGCATTTTTAACGGCTTCATCCGCCACCACGGCTGATGAGATATAACACATGGGCTGAAAAGTTAGTGCCGTTTTATAGTAAAACACAAAATTTTTGCAAAATTCAACTTTATTTATCAATATAGTTGCCTTCGAGGGCGATACACTGATTGAAACGATTTTTGAATCTTTCGATACCAGTTTTGTAGTACGATTTCGGTTTAGCCTCAAAATAGGCCTCTGTTTCGGTCTTAAATTTCTTTGCGACGAGCATTCTTTTGAAGTCTGCGAACAGGATATAGTCGCTGAGGGCCAAACCTGGAGAATACGGTGGATGGGGAAGCAATTCGTAGCCGAATTCATTTCATTTTGCCATCGTTTTCATCGACTTGTGACACGTTGCATTGTCTTGATGAAACAGCACTTTCTTTTTCTTCAAATGCTGCCGTTTTTCTACGATTTCGTCCTTCAAAAGCTCCAACAACGCTATGTAATATTCGCTGTTGATAGTCTGCCCCTTTTGGAGATAGTCGATGAAAATTATTCCATGTGTATCCCAAAATACGGATGTCATAACCTTGCCAGTTTTTGGTCGTTTTGGACGAGGTTCGTCGCCTGCTCGCCACTAAGCTGACTGCCGACTTGACTCTGGTGTGAAGTGATGGAGCCAAGTTTCATCCATTGTCACATACCGACGGAAAAATTCGGCTTTATTGCGGTTGAACAGCTTTAAACACTCCTCTGAATCATCAACACGTTGTTGTTTTTGGTCGACTGTGAGCAAACGCGGCACCCACTTTGAACAGAGCTTTCGCATGTCCAAATATTCGTGTATGATATATCCAACACGCTTTTTTTGATATCTTCAGAGCCTCAGCTATCTCGATCAACTTCACTTTACGGTCATTCCTAATCATTTTGTGGACTTTTTTGATATTTTCATCTGAAACAGCCTCTTTTGGACGTCCACTGCGTGCATCATCTTCGGTGCTTGTATGACCACTTTTAAATTTTTCAATCCACTTGCTGGTTCATTTGGCTGGTGCAGAGTCCAGGTAACACTTATCAAGCCATTTCTTTGCATTGGCTGCATTTTTTCCCATCAAAAAGGAAAGATAAATCAACACACGAAATTGCTTTGAATCCATTTTTTTTTTACAATAACAAAAGTTGCTTCACTCACAACGCTATATCTCGAGAACTATTCGTCCGACAGCTGTCAAATTTATACACGTATCTTTTGAAGGTTGGTACTAACTGAAAATGGGATGGATTTAATTCAAGTGGCGCCCTCTCTTAGAAACGGCACTGACTTTTCCGCCCATGTATTATATGCAACGGCCTGTTGTGTTGTGAGCTGATTCCGATTAGGTTACCTGGGAAGTGAGACTCAATCAAGGGAGAGTCTCTGCTTTCGACTTAATACCGTCGTATTGTTGAGTACCGTCAGATTTGTTGAGTGGTTCCAGCCTGGTTCAACTTCCCCTATTGAGAATTTTGATTAGCCCACTGGTTTCACTGATATTTTCGATATTTTCGCAACAAAAAAATTTATAAGCGGCGCTCTTCGAAATCCGGATAAGTTTCTTACAATCTTTTTGATTCGATCTGTAATGATTCCAATCTTCCTATAAATTAGTCTTAAGTGACCTGTTTAGAGATTTTCTTTACAAAGGATTACTTACTAGCTGGACATCCCGTTTGTTTTGTTTTGTCTTGATCTTAGGGGGAACACCATTCTACTTGTCGAGCTCCTCCTTAAATCGTGTCCAGTTGTTTTTATGCGGATTCCTTTTATTCAACAAGGTCGAGACCTCGCATGGGATTCTGAATTCGATGTATCTATGGTCTGATTTGCAGATCTCCGATAGCATTTTTCGGTCAGCAATCTCCTTAGCATGCCTGTTAAATAAAGTATGTCGATCAATTGCTGTCTTACTCTCGTAACAAAAGGTGGATGAGAGCCAACATTGTTGACAGCCAGGTTAGACGATAGTATGAAATTAAGGAGATTACCTCTGATGTTGCATTTGCAAATGAGAAGTCCCATCCTCTCGGAATCACAATATTCAAGAGTTCTGCTACCACCTCCGCTGGTGGCGGCAGTAACGAATCATAGGGAAAATAAGCAGACGCAACGACGAATCGTTACAAAATTGCCTAATTTTATATGGTGAGACTGAGTTCGGCACTGGGAGACAAGCTTTCGGCCTTTCCGATCGCTCGTCATAAAATGGTGTGAAACCCCTTAAACATCGGAAACCACAGATGTGTTTATTCCACAACCCATGGTTCTACACCTCCTATCTCTTAACATTTATCTGATCTTCAATTGTTTACCTCTGACACTGCTGTAATTTGAGCATTCGATTAAGCAGGGCTTAGTAGACAGAAGTGAGCTGATAGCTCCGTGCTGTAGTTTTTTTTTTAGCTCACAGATACTCATACACATCTGACCTCTTCAGTGTTTATTCACAATTGTATGCTTTACAAAAATATAGCGATTATTTTCTCCAAGATGGTCCTTAAATATTGATGCACAGCGGGGTCTCGAAGTCAGTTGATATTGTTCTTAAATATAGAGAGCATGCTTCCACGTTCGCTAATATTATATTCGGTACGAAGGCTGGCTTGAGTTACATAATGAATGGTGGTCCCTTCCTATTTAGGATGTAGAAATGGCAACTTCCAAGACTATCTGTATCTGTTATGTACGAGGCAGAATAAGAAATTGACACGTCCGTGATTATTACGATAATGCGCTTTATTGTGTATTGACAGTTCTGTTTAAGACTACATATATTTATGTATACATATAGTGAATGTAGTACATAATGAGGCAGAGGTGCACAACATACCACCTTGATAAAAACAAAACAGAATAATCACCGTGTGACGCTCCCATTGTTCCGATTTGAGTTCTGTTTTTTTTTTTTTAAGTTGGTTCATCTGTTGTTGACATTCCCTCTAGCGTCATAGCTTGACATTTGCAAAAGTTACATACCCAAGAGTACATCTGTCTCTGTGTGTGTTGGCGATTTTTACAATTTTAAAAACTGCAACAACGAACTTGTATTAAATTTTGCGCAAAAAAAAACTGTTTTAATGGTGCGCGAACGTTGGAAATGTTAGAAAAGTGTTGCGGCAACAATTCTTTAAAGAAAACAGTCGTTTACCAGTGGCAAAAGCGGTTCAAAAGTGGTCGTGAGTCAATCGAAGATGATGAACAAAGTGGCAGAACATCGACATCGAAAACCGACGAAAACATTGATGAAGTAAAAGAAATGTTGGTCAATAAACGCAAATTAACCATCAAAGAGATAGCGGAGGAATTCAACATTGCCTATGGATCCGTCCAAGACATTTTGGTTAATGATTTGGGTTTTCTCCGTATGGCAGCAAAGTTGGTGCCAAAAGATGTCGCAAAAGAGATGATTTGCGAGGCTGAATCCGATCATACATTCATCAAAAGGATCATTACTGGAGACCAGACGTGGGTTTATGTGTACGACCCACGACATCCAGACATCAGGCAAGTGAATTGCGTTCACCAAATCAGCTGAGACCAAAATAAACACGTCGTTTTTAGTCATAAAAAATAAGGCAATGCTCACGGTTTTTAATGGATGTAATGGTAGTTCTTGGAACTCTTTGCTCATCAGCCAAAATACGGCAATTTTGTTTATTAACGTATCCATTGAGCCAGAAATGGGCTTCATCACTGAACAAAATTTCACGATAAAACACCGGATTTTCATTGAGTTTTTCCAGAGCCCATTCACTGAAAATATGACGCAAATTCAAGTCGCCTTCTTGCATAAGTTGAATTTTGTACGCTTTTAGGCGGAGATCCTTACGTAAAATACCTCAAGTTGTCGAATAAACCAAGAAAAGCTGCTGAGAACGACGACGAATCGATTTGTCACGGTCTTCACATACACTCTCAGCTACGCAGTGATTTCTTGCAATTGCAGCCTTTGGACGTTGAAATTTCTCACAGTATATTTTCTTCTTAGCGGTGTTAAGGATATCCGCATTTGTATCTTAGCCACAAAGCGGCAGCGATCCGAGTCTGTGTCAAAGCTACAGTGCGCCAACATTATGTACATTCGCAGCGAACTTATCCGCCGACTACATACAATTTTTTTCAAAAAAAAAAAAAACTCGACCTGCACCCCTATAAGACTCAGATGGTCCATGAACTGAAGCAACGAGACCATGGTTTGCAACGGAAGTTCGCAGATAAAGCGCTGAGTTGCTTAAAGCCGGAAGGATTCATTGAAGATGATGAAAGTGCACAGTTTGGGGTGGTATTCATGGTGGTGGCATTATTGGTCCTATGTGATGATCAGTGATTATTTTTTCGAAAATATGAAGAAAATTTGGTTAATAGATAGTGGCGCTACGTGCTTAACAGTATATCGCAAAATGGTCTATTGAATTGGCTACTGAAATCATGTAATTTGAGACCACTGTGAGATCTTTATTGTGTGGGGATAGGTCGTAAGTTAGGGATCTCAGCCATCTCGAAGTGCTTCAATGGAGGCAGTTGGCCAAAACCATTTTCAAATCAAGGGCTATTTGCCAAATAGCCGAATATCTATAAATTATCTACTTTTGTTAATATATTTGTATATAAACATAGATCGTAAGCTATTTCTGTTCGAGAAGCGATTTCATGTTGTTTAACCAACCCCGCCAATGTCCTGAGCTTTTGAAGGTACAGCTTTCTAAGAATGAATTTGCTTTCACCTGCCCCTCTTCGAGTGTTGTCTTATGATAAAGTTTTTAACACTTGGTTCGAGTTTTCCTAGTCCATCTTCAATCTAAATTCCTTACGTGACACTGAAGCCCTTTACCTTTCATCACATTCTCCATGACATTGTCGGGCTTCCAAGAACTCGATACCCCCTTTCTCACAGAATACGGACGGGCATCTTCGAAAATTAATTGATTTATTCCAAAGTCACTTATTTCTGAACCCGATATCACCGATATCACTCAATCAACCTGACAGTGGACAGTGTTTCATCGTTGTGAAGAGAATTCACAATTAACTCTTCGTCTCAACGTGCTCATTCTACCATCGCCGGATAGATACGGTTACCACAAAAGGACAAAGAACTACCTTCATCGAATATTATTAATGAATTTTCCCGGGTGATATTGTCAAACCCGTTCCCACAAAAAAAAGTATAAATCCAAGAAAAAAAGGAAAAACAAAAATCAGAAACAAAAACTGATACCAAAACCACGCAGGTGATTTATCTTGGCGGGGTTTCTCTACCTCCTTCCATCGTCATTCATCCGCAACTGCGACAACTTAGCCTCAGCTAAAACAAAAGATTGATATTATTTCCATTGACTACGGCTCCGTAGATGCATCCGAGAGATAACTCTTTCTCTAACGAACCAGACATGGGACACAAGGTTTTGGCTGGTGGTGGACTCGATTCCAGCAGGCTACTCAAACGCATTGCCATGATACACGTAGGAGTAGTTTGAGTTGTGGAATTTTCGTAAACAATGCTCGAAAGGGTACCACCAATTCCAAACTCTAGTGCCCGATACCAACAACTGGAGATCTCAGGAAATTTCCATTTTTCCCTGGAATCGAAAAGGGTCAGATCTTTGGAGATGGAGTTGACATTTTTTCCCTTAGCTTCGGAGTATTCGTTTTGTGTTCTTGGTACGAGTATCCGTATCCCGTATCTGGGTTTGGTTACTACTCTGCGCCTTCACTTTGACTGGTATAGTCGATGTTAATCAGCGAAAAATTTGTGTCCCCCCATTTGATGTATCTCGAGTGGAGATCTTTAATCCGAGCTTGGGGTTTTCAGTTTTCGGTTTTCTGTTCGGTTTTTGGCGCAAAACTCTACCTCTAAATTTAACTTATATTTATGGTTATGAGATTCATGAAATATGGTCAGCGACGAGGGAATTGTCAACAAGAGAAGACACATTTTCCGATATTTGTTGGTGGAGGTCTCTGGTGAATTGAATGTCAGTTGGACTGTTGATGTTCAAGCCTGAGATCGAGTTGGGAGTCTTTGTTTGGCGAAGCTGAATGATTTGGATTTGAGATGGTATCTTGGAAAGTTATGGACATGTGGGATAGTAACTGAGATGATGGTAGACACTGACGTAGCAAATGAATAAATTTTGTATGTCCGCTTTCTAGGAGAGGGATCATTTACAGTCATTTATACGTTTCATAAATTTCTTTATTATTTGGCGTAATCTTTGGATACAATCGCGGAGATACTCGAGGCAAATTAGCGATGAGGATTTTAAATGTCAAACAAATAGCAGCGATATCTTTAGTTTAAATGAAGTGAATGTCTTCTTTAGAAATACAACCGAAGTTGATCAGAGTGCAGCTGCTGCAGATAACATCCAGATGCAAGGGACACATTTGTGACATCAAAAATGACTACTTCTGTAGTAATTCTTTTTTTTTTTTTTTTTTTTAATTTACAAAGCTTATGTTAATAAGCTTATCCGCTGTGAACGTTGCCGGAATGATCTATTGATATCCAAAATCTTCACCTTTGTTAGACAAAACAATAATAATAGTGTGAAACTATTTGCTAGTCTCACTTCTTTATCTATTTGATTATTTACGGCAGATGAAATGGTCATACCATCTTGAAGGTATCATTGTGCACAAGGCATCATATTCGATGACGTATATATATAGGTTAACCAATCTAAACACTTGCCTATTAACTCCTGTTTAATAAAGTGTCCCTTCAATATTCAAAAGAGAGAATGACACTCGGATGTCACATCGGTCAAGTAAAGTACTCCTTAGCAATCATATAGATGACAATCAGCAGACAAGTTATTGCGGATCATCAGAATTTCCAATATAAAGCCATAGAAGAAGTACTCCGTCAATATAAAGTTCCAGGGATAACCATTCTCAGGACAGTTTCCCCAAATTGGTGAAATTTACAAGAACAGTACAATGAAGGTTTTGTAAAATTTTTATTTGATTCTGAGAAAGGGAGTTTCATTTGTTGACTACTTTCATAGCTCTGAATAACAATTTGTGTTCTTTTGTTTGTCAATGAAGTTGCAGCGACATTTCTCCATAGAAATCCCCTACATCTGGGCAAGTTTGAAAGGAATGTCATGATTTGAAATGACTTTCAATAGCTTCACTCTAAATAAGGTATTATCGGACTGTCATAGATAAATGATGTTGCTAACGAAAACTGATGACTTCGAAGCTATGTCCCCGTTTAAACTGTTGACGAAGCAATTTCAATCCATCCAATGGCAGCGCTTACACACCCATAAGACTCTACTTGTACTATCCTCTGAAGAATTTGTCCCCCCAGGTGCTCATGCCATTTTTGGTTAGCTGTCTGACCACGTAAAGGAACAAACCGCCTCGGTAATGGATGGACTTACAGTTGACGTCCAGAGAGAATGAAAAATGGTGAACGACTTTAAATTGTTTTGATTTTCGTGACCTTAGATGTATCCATGAACTACCTTATTCTACTCTGGGCATCGAACTTGCCGAGTTGTAGAGGGTGAGTAAGGTAAATGACTCTCGATCTTCCTGACCGACCTCCAGACGAGTCCAGACACTAAAGGATGATCACCCCCATTCCTCCTCTTCATTCTTCACTTTCTTCCGTCCTCCTCTCTCCCCTGGGCTTGATCAAGGTGTCATACAACTCGTGCCGAGGATACGCCTGACTAAAGGCTCAGTATTTTAAACAACAGCTTAGTCGTGAACGTAGTATCCGGATACCTGGATTAGCTAGCCTTATCTGCGTACAGCGAGCTTTTGTACAGATGGACCTTTCTTTCTCTGCTACTCGTGGGATCCCATATGAAGATTTCTAAAACAAAATTCGTGATCGTCACCCTTTCAATGCCGACCACCGGCAAGGCTCCTGCAATGCTAAGCAAAGTTAAAACTATGACAGGCCATGGTGCACCTTTTAAAGACAAGCGCAACGTACCAAGCTCCAAACTCTCAAGGAGTGCCAAGACTTCGTCCTACAACTTCCTCCAATCTTAGCAGTAGCAAGTTTGTGGCAGGCCATAGTTTGCTTGCTGCTATTAAAACTCTTCCCTCAAAAGATAAATTAAAGGCTTATCCGCGTTGGCAAGTGTTCTACATAAGAGCCGCAATGCCGTACGCATTATTAAGACACTCGGATACATTCCGGAGATCGAGAAAACTGCGGATATGAGGAACAAAGTAAAAAACCAGCTACGTCCTAGAAGACGGATTACCGACTGTTCCTAAAACGTTGAAAGACTCTTCCAAGCGCAATAGTTGGAGGTAATTGGACTGGTTCGCAAAAGGCTCAACAATAAAAGCGTCAAAACCCCCCAGAGCCTTTCAACGTCACATCTCTATGCGAAAGAGAGAAGAGAGAGAGAGCGAAGCCTTAAAATACGCAAAAACAATCGCGGTGATCCATATAAAGGATGCCGACGGATCAATTATACCTGTCAGTCAAGTTAAGCCTTTCGGGCAGCTTCTTGGCCATCATACAGGAACACTCCAGATGCTGGCTGGTACCAAGGTCACATCAAGCTTAAAAAAAAAAAAAACTCAACTTAGTAGCTTCCTTCTACAATGACAGTCTTCTACGCTTCGTCAGAAACTTAAATTGATTCCAAGATTTCGAGGAGTTAACAATGCTAATTTAGTTCTTGATGTGCCCTCTAGTTCATGGAATCTGTGGTGGGAGGCTTCAACAGCTGACGAAAAGGTAAATTATTTTCAAAAATAATGGGGGCAGGTGTCACTGACAGAGTTATACATGTAAATTGTGTCTCAAAATTCATACAAGAAGTGATTCTGATGGAAACCTTAGATTTTTCTCTAAACATTGTATAGGGTTATGTATGGGATAGCGTATCGGGTAAATGGCCGCCTCGGCTTTGCTGGCACGTAGTCATTTGTCGTATTTTTCAACATAGTTTTGCATAAATGTGGCTGAATTTCGTTGCAACAGCGCTCAAATCGTTCCTTCATGGCGTGGGCGGTCGTGGGCTTATTAGCCACAAAAATCGTCAACAAAAAAAGTCGAATGGCGTTCAATCGCATCATATGGGCGGCAGTAACTGAATAACTTCTTGAGGTGTATGGCATGTAGCACCATCTAAACTGAATTATCGTATCGTAATAGCGAAGAAAACTAGCTATTTCTGCCTGAATAATCGCATTTTTAAAGGAGAATGGTATGATGATGCCTTCAGGCCAAAATTCGTACCAAACAGTGACACGTTGTGACACGAACCCCAAATTCGACAATTTTGACGATAAGATGAGTTGAGATGTACGGCGTAGTGGTAAGAACGACCCACAGCCATCTACTCTTGTATAATGAATGCCTCCGTGGTCAGTTAAACTCCTTACAAGTGGTACAGACCTTAGATGGATTGGTACTAAGAGAGATAAGTCGAAGTAAAGAGGGGCAATCAATGCTACCAGCTAGTATCTGATGGACAAAGAACTCAACACATTAAATTCTTTTTCTGTCTTTCTGTCCAAATCATTGTGCAGTAAAAGACAATCAGAGTAGGTTGAGAAATGTTTGTCATCGGCGTAAACAATTATTGTGAACTTACAATGGATTTTTAGCATAAATAGCTTAGGGCCAAGAGTGCTCCCTTGAGGTACTCCAGTAGATGCTTTAATGGTGTTAAAAAGTAAGAACCTAATTAAAGCATTACATTGTCGATCTTCTAGGATTTAATCCACATAATATAGCTCAAATGGAAACCAAGAGCCTTTAGTTTGAGAAAAATAATTTTATGTGAGATCTTGTCGAAAGCTTTGCTGAAATCAGTGGCGATCACCTCAATATCAAACCCGAATTCTAGTGAACACAATGTATTTTACAACGAAAATCAACGTCGACTCGGAACACTCTTTTGTTGTACCCCAGGTAAGAATACCTCGGACGACAGATTATTGAAGGAATTTGAAGTCAAACGGCTACAACAATAAGAGACTGCTTCTGGTCGATTTTCACGAAATATTTCAAGAAAACCATTTATGCAGGCATACAGAGGGCAAGTAGTTATATTGTCAGCATGCCATTAGAGACGCCGAATCTAATGTGCTAGATTTCAACCTATAATTACGGCAAAAGCCGTGGTCTGATGAAAAGTTTTGGTTAGTGCGTGTAGCTGAAGAAGATTCAATGCAAAGAAAGGCAAGTGCTGCTCACGAACTCTATTAGCAAACGAGACAGGAGGAAGGTATGCCTTTTCGAAAGAATCAGAGAAGTGCTAGTTGTAGTCTGCGGCGAATACGACTCAGATTCCGCTGCCAAGCATAATGCACCGTTTAGCATGGATCATGATCGACAACAACTTTAGCCTAATCAATAAGGCAGGAAGAGCAGCCGAATCAACAACCTTACTGTTCAAAGCAGCGGGGCTTAAATTGGTAAGGAGCATACATTCACTCGCCTGTAAATGTTTGGATGAACTCATATTCAGTGATTAGATTCCTCGTACAGTTTGCCCGATTGCCAAGAATGGTGACGAAAATTTAAAGAAGAAGGTATAAAAAGGTCGAAATCAATCAAATGGTAAAGACATGTTGAGCGAATGAATATCACCGCTTTGGCTCCAGAATTTTTCAAATTCATTCCAAAAAAAGATTTATCCTGGGATGGCACGTACAACTGGAAATCGACTTCAGACATCTTGGTGTGCTCAACCAAAGACGATTAGCACCAGATCGCAGTAAATAGAGAGAGCTGTTGGTTGAGTCGCAGGTCGACCCAAGACAGCAGTAAGTATGTAGATAAGTAAGTAAATCAGATGAGTTGTAGTGTTGGCTATCATTACGCACGTCGCACACATTCAGAAACATCCTGAATTTTGTGTTTTTCCTATCCATCAACACTGATTACACTGTAGTTTTTTATCTGTGGGGTTTTTCTTCCCGAGTATTGTCTGGTGAATATTTTGATCATAATTACAAGGATGGTATCTCCCAACTGCAGCCAGCTTTGTGTCTTTCAGGTGAAATTCAGAACAATACAAGCACCCCTTCTAGTTGCTTGCTGGCACCGATTTTCAGCGGTAAATGTAGGTGGAACTGGATCTAAGGATACGACAGTTCGATGCAATCTTATCTGTGCTACCAGATTGATGTCTTCTATGACATAATATTGTTTCGTGGGAACATTATTGCGTGCGTTACATCGATCGCAATGTGGTTAATAAAGGTATTTGACTGGTGAGAACCATATGCTAGTGAACATATTGTCTCATATCGCTGCTAAATTGATTGGTTGATAACGTTTCCGGATCAATTCCTTATACAAATTACACTTTTACATCGTTGATACAACGATGCGTTTCATCCGACTTTGGCATTAAAGTTACCAAATAAGATTTTGATGTTGGTCTTCGAAAATACTTCGTTTCTTTGGTCATATGATACCCAAGATTGGATGCTGTACTATAGGGGTAGACACTAACGATTATATGCATCAATCTGGCGATGTCCAATGCTGTAACTCGACCCATATCAAGTTTGCATAATTCAACTTCTCGTTGTAGCCAGATGGTACGGCCTTTGTCTATTCGGACTTGACTTGGTAAACTTATAAGTAAATATGTTGAGCAATAAGAAAAGAGCCATACAAAGGAACTCTGTCGAAATTGATTGATACTCAGAAGGATGACTTATGGCGAATATGCAAGAAAGCAACATAACATGAGTTACTTGACCTCGAGCTGAGGACAATAAGAAATTTTCAAAACTTATAAGCGTGCTGAAATAAAGATGGCAGTGAATGAGGCTGACAGTCAATCATTCAGAGCTTTAATATCCTCTAAGTGAGGAACTGATTCCGAAATGTCACCTTCTTATCGTCTAAACTAGACGAAGAGAAATACCATGAGAAGTTTTATTGTTTTACGGCTCCTATTGCAAGAAATAACTACAAGTTTCAACGATTGAGTTCCCTTCAACATGTCGACAAGTTACATTCAACCTCCCACACGAAACCCTTGTGTTCAATGTGAGTGCATCATCTCGGTTGCTGTGACCGAAGAGCTTAGAAAAGAGCGGGCGCACTAACTTATTTATTTGAAGAAAAGTATTCTCAACAAATGAAGCCCCAGCATAGAGCCATTGGATCTTGTCAACTTGTATAAACGCCTGAAATCTTTGGCCAGCGATCGTACCTAGGCTCTCTTAGTGTATCCACACTAGGATGAGTGCTGGAGAAACTCCAAGAAGTCTAAATCGGTACTCACCTCCTCCTTATCGATTTAAAGGCCGCATAAGACAACTTCTACAGAGAGGAGCTATGCAGAGTTGCTAGCAAACTTAACAGAATATACAGAATGGTTATGATGAACGCACATCCCCGATATGTCAAAAGAGGCCATAGACAAGACATAATACGCTCTTAGGTAGTGATATTCGTAATCTAACACTAGAGATACAATTTTCTTAAAGCCAGCACTGATATAGGGTTTTCTAATAACGACTTGACAACTTTCTTTTTTTTTTTAAATAAAAGGCAAACCATTTGAGATATTTCAAAAACTTTATTATTGGCTTGAAGTACAATCAAAACATTTATGAATTGAACTCGACTTCGTTCATATGGCCACCGCGTGCACGTTTGCAGCGGTCGATTCCTTGGACCCAATTTTCAACGACTTAGCTACACATTTCGGCCGAAACGGCCGCTATTTCGCGTTCAATGTTGGCTCTGAGCTTTTTCAACGTCGTCGGCGTGTTGGCATAAACCAATGACTTAACTTAGCACCAGAGAAAATAGTCAAGCGGCGTTACATCGCACGAACTAGGCAGCCAATCGACTGGCCCATGTCTTGAGATAACACGCTCACCATACTTACTCTTCAATAAATCGATTGTAGCGTGTGCTGTGTGGCTTGTGGCACCATCCTGTTGAAACCATATGTCGTCCAAGTCCAAAAATAATCGGTGATCATGGCGCGATAACGCTGACCATTCACAGTAACGTGACGATCGTTATCGTCGACGAAAAAATATGGCCCAATAACGCCGCCGGCATGCACACCACACCAAACATTTTTTTTTTTTGTGGATGAAATGGTGATTCATGAAGCACATGTGGATTTTCACCCGACCAATAATGCATATTTTGCTTATTGACGAACCCATTGAGCCAAAAATGAGCTTCGTCACTGAAGATGATTTTGCGATGAAATTCATCATCTTGGCGCATCTTATCCAGAACCCAATCGGAGAACGTACGTCGCTTAAAATGGTCAACCGGCTTCAATTCTTGGGTCAGCTTGATCTTGCATGGGTGTAAACCAAGATCCTTACGAAAAATACGCCTTAATGTGGTCTGAGCGATGCTCAATTCTTGAGAACGCCGTGGTAATGGCAGCGATTTTTCGACACTTCGACCAAGCCGTTGTCTCACTGACACGGCAACATCACACAACGAATATGTAGACTCAAATTTTTGCACTAAACTTGTTATTGCCTGTCTACTAGGGCGAGAATTACGACCGAAAATTGAAGTAAACGCTCTTAAAGTTGCAGTCACCAACTCCGAATTTTTTATAATTTGCAGACGTTGCTCGTTAGTGTACTTTACTATGATGAAAATGTTGAGTTTACTGAATAAACTGACAGTGACAGTTTGATGATTAGTGAAAGAGTGCGTTCACAAATTAAATTCAAAATAGTCAAGTCCCTATTGGAAAACGCTATAGAATGCATAAATCTGTCACTGGTGCGTTTGTAAATATTGAAGTAGAAGATCGCAAAAGCTAAAGCTATGAATGGTAGCAAAACCAAGTATATGCTGTCAACAAGAAGAGACGCACAATATCGTTGAATCGGATAAAACTTCACAATAGAGAGCTATAACTTTGAGGTAGTAAGGGATACTGTCTACCTCAGTATAAAAATATCTGATCGAGGATCAAACGATGGGCGCTTTGATGCACTTTAATAGGCAAATCCACGAGCGGTGCATCAAGATTGGTCTGATCAGGAAAGTGCACAGAGAGAGAAGGTATTGTAGTTAAGTTCTTTTCTTAGGTGAAGCGCAAAGCACAAGGGGATGTCAGCCTTAACAACTGTGACAATTGCACAAAGACTGCGTTAAATGCAGAGGTTTATTGTTAGAAGCATAGATCCAACCCGGACTGTAGTAACAACTAAGTTAGTAGGTTAGTAGAACAAAAATTTGGTCAATATTTGTGTATGTAAAAACTATTTACATACATAGACTAATTATGCCCAATTTGGTTTTTTTATTTGGTAAAATCTTCGTAGCATAACATGTAGAAAAAAATGCGTTGACAGTATGAACACACCTCAAAGCAATCTTGATGTCAGTCCATTGCGCGGACTGCAGTGTATGTAGTACTAACATATTTATTTATTGCACCAAGATTCAGATGATTCTCTTCGGTGACAAGTCCTAATGTTTTTTGAAAATTCCATTGCAATTTCAGCCAACACAGCCATGGAGTAAGGGAAATAAGGTGTTTTTTCTTCTGTCGGAATACAGCACTCAGGAAAGGAACAAGTCGTTTTACAAAAATTTCTTAGTCTTTTGTAGAAGGATGCGTAAAACCTTCACTGACAAAGTACTTAAAGTGCCAGTATCCACCATATCTTCCCCGTAGCTGCTGTCTGGTGCAAACTTAGGCCAAACACTCACAGAGTTGGTGGATGGCGACGATTTTGTGCCACTTATGCCCAGTACACTTAGGTACTTCACAGTATTTACATAAAAGCTAGTTCCAAAAAACCGAAAGTATAGGATACGAGTTGTCAAGCCCCATTCTTGCAAGGTTGCATTACAATGTCAGAAAGCTGACAGCAACTTGCTCATTATCTACGTGACATGTGTAGTCCAAAGAAGTTTGCTATCCAGGATGATACCCAAATATTGGTTGTACCATACGAAATGTACGAATTTCACCCAGTTCCAGAATTTTGTACGACAACCATAAAATTCCTGTGCAGTGGTTGGATACAGAAGAAAAACCAAAATATACCCTCAAACAAGGTCTTCACCCAGAAAAGGTTATGGTGAAAATCTGGTGGATATCGAAAGGACCAGTTGGACGTAAAGGTGTACGTCCTACAGTCGGAATTTAAGTTTCTTCCCCATCCACCGTAATCTCCTGATGATTTTCCAATTAACTATCACCTTTTCCGTAGTCTGGAGTCATTTTGTCGGCAGAAGGTATTCCGAAACCGAGCAGAGGTTAAGATTTTCTAGCGTCGAAAAATCAAGCCTTCTATAAAAAAAAGGAATAATGGACCTTGAATCACTCTGGGAAAAGTTATAGATAATTACGGTTACAACCTAATACACAGCTTCATTAGCGATACGGATGGTGATGCCTTTAAGCACTATATGAGTCAGGACAGTCAGCTTCCTCTTTCTGGTAAAGCGAACAACCTCAGCTTTAAGAGTACTGACTTTCAAGCCATTTCCAGTGCACATCGATCACGTTTAAGGATGTCCGCGCTTTAGAGCATACCGTTGCTACACATGATCCATAAGACTGTATGGATACACATCATCTGCATACGCCTAAGCATAGACATCAGATCTATTGAGAGCGTTAAGCAGTGAATCGACCAAGATACACCATAGCATTGGAGACCGGACGATGCATTGCGGGAAACCCGTATTTAACACTCTGTTACGTATATGTTGCAGTCAGAGTCCTATTCACCAGCATCGCTTTTATCTGGTCGAGTTACCTTTCCCCTCAAAAGTTGCGTTATCAAAAGCACCCTCAACTTCGATGAAAATGCCCAAGGTGTATTCTTCTGTTCGAGTGCGACTTCACATCTGCCTATCAAATTTTAAAGCACATTCTCCTAAGATCTTTCGTCGTAAGCATGTTGCGTCTCAGACAGAGGACGCATTCACAAAGCAATTTGACGCACATGGAGCTCGACTATTCTCTCGGTGCTTTTCAACATGAAGAAAGTCAGGCCTAAAGGTCTGAAGAGGACCAGAATCCATAACGGCTTCATCCGTCATTACAACCGATAAGATACGAGTGTATCAGCTAAAGCGCGTTGTGTTATTCAACTCACCAGCAGTTTTGTTAATAGGACCAAGTTATGAGCTGGTTCTGGTTCTGGTTTATGAAGTTCATTCAGATCTGCGTTCCACCAACGAACGGGTGATCTGCTGGATTGCTCAAAATATTTGGTGAGGAGGTTCAGATTCCTCTAGCTTTGGTTTTGTCCGGAGCTTTGAGACTTGGATAAGTCCGACGACTTGGACTTGTCGATCTCCTTTTCAAATCGTGTCTAGTTGGTTTTCTGCAGATTTCTCCTCTTCAACCAGGTCGAGGCCTCGCATCTGATTCTAAATTCGATGTACCTATGGTCTGACATGGAGACCACCGATTTTACTTTCCAGCTGAGCATCTCCTTAGCATACCTTTTGAATAACGTTAAGTTGATTACTTGTTGTCTTCCTCTCTTAACAAAAGTTAGTTGAGCGCCAACATTGTTGACAACCAGGTCAGACGATAATCTGAAATCCGGGAGATAATTGCCTTTTACGTTGTAAAAGTATTTAACGAGTTCGGAAACCGCCCTTGGCGGTGATGGTAATTACAAATCACAAAGAAAGTAAGCAGATGCAACAACGAATTTGTGCCATGCTCCGCTTACGAGTATTTCGTAGGTTATATCTGCTTTAACTCAATCTTGGTTGCAAAATTGTCCAAGTTCAGATGGGGAGAGTGAGCTCGAGACATTAAGGCAAGTTCTCAGTCTTTGCGATCGATCTTCATATAGTGGTGTGAATGTCCTTAAACATGCGAAGCCACAGAGGTGTTTATTCCACAGAATAGTTCCTGTATGGACAGTATGTGAGTTTTTGTATATAACACGGAAAGCTCCCTACATAAGGACGCAGTGGCAGACTTGGATTGTTGGAGGTTGATCTGAGTACACAAAATAGATGAGTACTGAGGTGGTCGTCTGTTTTCTTATCTGTAGTCATTTCAAAAGTGGAAATTTTGAAAAAATTTATCTAAGCTCGCAACAATAAAAGAGCCGTCCTTGTTTTTCACATTCTTCTCCCCATGTGAGAGTTGATTTTCTACTTTTCAGTATCGAGTCCAGGGTTCTGGGTATCAAGACGCATCAGCATATCAGAAGATGGCGCGTGTCGATTTCAATTGCCTGAAAACCTCTAAAGTCTTAGTTTCCACGGGTGTGATAGAAGCATATTTATAGGCCCCGTCCATTTTGGAGTTTCGAACTCGAACTTTTGCTGGTTGCAACACTAGCTCGAGGAAAGCCACCATTAGAGTTATTTCCTAGCGAGGATTTTACCGCATTTTCCGAAATCCTTCAACCAGAACAACGAAATTTGCTGGTTGTAGTCAATATTGATTGCGGCACTCGTTTCAGCCAGGCATCGTGCACGCAATGATCTATCGACTGGGGGATTGCCAGAAAATGTGAAAGAGAGAGCAGTTTTAGTTCCGTGGTAATGAACTCTCCAGAATAAAATTCAGAAATTAGACCCAAAGTACTTGAGGCAGATCAATCAGCTTCTTTTTTCTTATGAGGAGAACCATCTCCATTTCAAAAAGATCTGTTGAAAGCTCGCTTGTTGCGCAGAAATAATAGCATACAACCCAATTACAAGAAATGAAGTCCAAGCCTTAACCGTTAATTTCATGTTCCACAGAAGTAAGGTAAGAAAGCAAGGGAGTAATTATCATTATGAAGATCCTCATCAGAGTGAGCTGCGGTCATCGTAAACAGTCGACTTGTTAGCTTGAAAATCACTAGAACTTATTTTATGGTTTCGTCCGCCACAGTTGTCACCATAGTTCTTAGCAGATGTCCAGATGTTCAGAGTTAATTGAGAGTCGGTTTTGATGTAGTTCCCTGAAAATTTAATTCGGAGTATGAGACTTAGTTTTAACAGATTTTTATAAAAATCAAAAGTTTCTGGGATGCACCATAGGTCTGCGTGGTATTTCCTTATTTGGACACTATATTTCACTTTGTTTCTTGCACCATCAGCTAACCAGATGTCCAACAAGATAGTAGAAATTAATAAAAGCTTTTTTTAACATTAAAAAAACATCAATTTTATTGATTCTTATTTAGAAAAAAAAAAAAACAAACAACTCAGACTCCAAACAAAGTCAAATGAAAAATAGAACAATTTGTGTAAAAAATTAAAAAAAAAAAAAGTGCTCTGCACAATTTGCACCATTCAATGTTCTCAATGTCCCTTTCCACCACATGCACACAATCATATCACTTGAATCCTTCTTCTACAAAATATCCGAAAAAATAAGAGCAAAATTCTGTTATACAAAATATTATACAAAACAATTATAACTATCTCCCGCAACCAGTCCATCTATAACTTATCAAAAGCATTTGTATTTGTCAACATCTCTCGTGTCAGTCGCCACACCTGTTTCGCTGCATTCTCCAGTGCGCTCGGTGATTTACCTTTGAACATATCCAACGATGGTAAGAAATAATGCGGACATCTACGATATTGTAAACATGAGATTAATTGCAAGAATATCCCATTAATGCGATCAGCAACGCAACACTCGTCCCATTCGAATTCGCGCGGATGTTTCTCGCATTCGTACAGTAAGAGATTCTTTAAGTGATAAGCTGTAATCGGATTGCCTGGTAAGTCCAAATGTCGGTCTCTTAATGTCTTCAGAATACTTAGGCATCGCTTGCGACATCCACCTTTAAAGTAGAATTTATCAAGATCATGTCTGGCGAATCAAAAAGCCAAGCAAACCGAACTGAACTGAACCAAAGGGTGAAATTACCTTGCTTACCTTGTAAGAGACGATTTTCAGCTTCGAAGAAGCTCAATACCCAGGCATCGCCTTCCATGCTGGCGTTTTTCCCTTGCAAAATGATGCTCTCCTTTGAGAGTAAATCAAATCCTTCTGTCTTCACTTCGGCAACGAGGCTTGGATGGGGCCATGGTATTCCGGGCAATGGCCAATGTGCCGCCGATCTTGGCCATATGCCGGAGCACTTGAAAGACGGTGTTATCTGGACAATGTATCGATCGCGTATTCGCAACTTCACTTCACTTGTGTCGGCGATCATTTTTACCATGTCACGGTAGATGGTCTTGTCGCATGCTTGTGCAACTAGGGTTTGGAAACGGGAGCGAATCTTACGAGAAGATAGATATCCGGATGCTGTGATGAATTCGACCCATAGAGACATGGAACGTTTACGGCCGTCACTTAATTTGAGGACTGCACATCCGGGCATGCTACCATCATCGACAAAGTTAAAAACACCCATTTGATTGAGGTAGAGGACGATTTCAAATTCGTTTGGTGCAACTACTTCAACTCCTTCAAAACTAAAGAACAACACTGTAAGGGTGGGTATGAGATGAGTATGTGTTTAAGTGTACTTACCGTCCATTACATTCGACAAGGCTGGAAATAAATCTAGGCTCCTGAACTTCGACTTCTTTAAGAATGTCTTGGACAATTTTACAGATCTCTCGGATGGACGTGGATAGTTTTACCATCCTGCCTTGAACACGCTCGGCACAGAATTTATTCATCTGATAGATCATTCGCGTTTGGGCGGCCATCATATCCGGTGGCACCAGCATCTTACTGGCAAAAAAAAAATAAAAATAAAAAATAAAAAACAAATCGTGGATACTCCACGAGTAGGTATTTCACGTGCAAAAGAATACGGATTCTCTTCGAGGTCACAAAATTCACATCGAACAAAGCGGATGCTGTTTTTTTTTTTTTTTTTCTGTTTTTGTTTCTTGTGTATCTGTTATCTGTTATCCTCCCTGCTTTGGTTTACTTTTTTAATTATCTACTTATGGTTCTTTGACTCTTATCCCGAGGTGAAAGAGTTTATTTGTTTTTTTTGTTCGTCTTTCTACGGATAACCGACGACAATAACAGAACGAACAACCGTCAGTATGGACAAAAAAAAGAATTTTGTTTGAATTTTCTGTGGGGGAATTCGATACGCGATGTCTTTATCAGAGAACTGCATCCGCAGTTTCCCATCAACTCGTTCAGTAAATCTCTACACACAATCTTGTCGATAAAAATTGCACAATTTCGCATTCGAATACAGATGCAACCAATGAGTGAGTGAATGCATGTGTATGCGTATCTGAATTGAATTGCCACCCACAAGAAAAGTGGAAAAAAAATGAACAAAAAATCGATAAGAGGCTTGCTTTACCGGCAAATAGATACTTTTTATATCTTTTTGCACTTTCGACTGGGGTGAACCGTGCAAAAACAAATGTTTATGGTTGCGACTGTATAGGGTAGGATGTGTGCGTGAGAATAGGCGTGGTTTAAATGCTCCACCCTACTCTGAAGAGGAATATGTGTGAGTGAGTGAATGAATTAGCCAGCCATCGCTGTCAGTTGGGTATATATTGTATAGTTGTATCTTTGACTCTATGTTGGATTGCATTGTATCTTTTGTGGTTCATTCATGTTGAAGTGGTGGTGGAAAGAGAATAAAAAATAACTAAGAAGAACTTTTTGATTGATGACAGGGGTAAAATCTTTATCTGCGAGTTGGAGAGATAAAAATCAATACCACACCAACCAATAAACTTGTTTTTATCTAGACGCAGTTGTAGATATCGTCGTCGAGTAGTCTTCTAGCTTCTTTTGCGATATTTACAGAGAAAATACCATCTGTTCGGTGCTGTTTCTCTTCCTATCTATGGATACGTACATACATATACTTGTATCTATGTAGTCCGCTTTCATGTTTAATTTTTTCTTCCTTTTTCCATGGAATTCTTATTGTTGTGTGACTTACCGATCGTGCTCCGGTTTATTAATGATTTTCCTTTGTACTACTTCACTTTTTAAATTAATTGAGTCGTTCGATTTGCTTTCCATACGGGGTTGGGGATAGTGAATTTTGTTTCTGTTTCTGACGATCTGCTGCTGCCGCTGCCGCATGTAGAGCTCCTATACTTGAATGGCGAATTTTTATTATTTCTATTTTTTTTTTTTTATTAATTTTTGAAAATTTATTTTTTGCTTTTAGTACCAATTTGCAAGGATGTGATAAGTGTTTTGCTCAGTTTTTTATTTGTTTTTAATGAATAGATCCATTTTGCAGACAGACTTCCATGCGCTTGTGGGGTTATTGCTTTTTTTTGTGTGTTTTTGAGAATTTATTACATGTGATGTCTACTTACTTCAATTTATGTGTAAATGACTTGGCATGTCAACATTCAGAATGAGAAATTTATCTTATAGGCACGTAAAATTTGAGGAATGTTCTACGAGGATTCGTTTTAAGAAATTTCCATCGATTAATTGAAACAAATGAGCTGATTTAATCGAAATCTAAAAAAACAAAAAAATTAAAAAAAAAAAAATTAATGAGCGTCTTAGAATATAAATAAAATTTATGAGGTCCATAGTCCATTTATTATGGTACAACCGTACACACTTTTTTGCAGATGTGAAAGGTGTTTTGTCTTTTGACTGATATAACTTCCAATACGAATAACTTTCGAAAAATTCTCTGACATTTATGTTCTATCAGGATGCATAGACTTACACCAGAAGAACGCATCCGTATGATTCAAACTTGTTTTGAAAATCAACCGGTTTCACGAAACGTGTAAAAGATTACGTGTTTGTTAGAGCCCTCTTAATCGACCACTAAACTCCTTATTCGTCGTGTTGTTTGGTCCACTCTTTGAAAAATTTCGGAAAAATCTTCGCTAAGGTACAGTCTTATATAATCCTGCTGGCGCAGGAACGAAAGCTACTAGAAGACGCAACGGCTTACAGCAGATGTTCGCGGATTGAACAGCTTATAGTCGCCCCTTTTTTAAATCGACAAATCGTGTTGAATGACAAGGCTCACATCTAGGTCAATTGATTTTTAGAAGAAGCAGAGTTTCTGTCTCAGAGACTCATGAGACTAAATTATACATGCAATAGTGCACTATTAGAGGGTAAGACCGTGTGATTACCTCTCAACGTGGTGCCTGCTGGAGAGCTATCTACTAGTGAACCAACGGCGGGGGTATGCTGAGTCTTTGAGCGCACGCTCATCCGGATGCGCCAGACGAGGCATCTCTTAATAACCTGATGGATAAGTGCAATCAGAAGTCTGGAGAAGGAGAGTGTGCAGCAGAATAATTCGCCTTAATGGAATCAACGGTGATGTCCACAACAAGACCAGCGGAAGCTTTATTTGACCTAGTCCGACATATTCGGACTGAGACAGGGTCTTGAAAAAAAGGAACTGGCGGAGGAGCCCTTGATGAACCAACGGCAGCGCTCGCATCCTTCAAGGAGGTTACTATCATCAGGAATACAGAATATTGTCCCAGGTGTTAAAAGGGCCTGACCCTCCATCCTCCCTTAATTCAAAAAAAAAAAAAAAAAAAAAAAAAAAAAAAAAAAATGCGCAGCAGAAACAAGCTTCAGATACGGATGACCTTTCTGTTAACGAGCATAGTAAATGTAACGAGCACAACGAAATGTTGAAACATCGAACAGTCCATGTGTAGCCCAATAATTAGCTGCGGGTCTTCACTGCTACCACAGCCAATCAGGTGATGCGTTTGTATAGGCTAAACTAAGGGAAAATGAAAAACTGTGATACGATGGCGGTCCCAGAAGTACCCGACCCACAAAGAAAACACACAAAAATTTTGGAAAAAAATTTATTTATTTTCCAACATAACCGCCTTTCAGCTCTATACACCCAGCGATGTTCAAAAAGTTCGATACCTTTCTTATAATAAGAAATGGCTTGCTCCTCAAAATAGCCATTAACTGCCGACAGCACTTCTTCATCGTTGGAAAATCTTTGACCACTGAGTCAGTTTTTCAAGTTTGGGAGCAGAAAATAATCCGAAAATTATCCCACGCGCATACCAAAAACTCGACGCCAAGACCTTGCCTGTACATGAAACGATTTTCGCCTTCGTTGTAGCCGGTTCTCCCATTTGAATCCATTGTTTTGATTGTTCTTTTGTCTCGGGTGTAAAGTGATGGACAAATGTTTCATCCATTGTTACGAAACGGCGCAAAAATTCTGCTTTGTTACTGTGAAACTTCGCTAAACACTCAATTGAAACATCTTCACAACACTGTTTTGCACACAACTTTCTCAAAATTTTCAAATAATATGCGATGTACCGCACTTTTTGAAATGCCTACAATGTCTGCTATTTCGTGCTCCTTCAGTCGACGATCATCCAGTACCACTTTGTGGGTTTTCTTCACCATTTCTGGAGTAGTCATCTCATTTGCTCGACCATTGTGATGCTCGTCTTGGCAGCTCGTACGGCCTCGTTTTAACTCAGCAACCCATAATTTTACTGTTGTAAACGAAGGAGCAGACTCACCCAGAGTAGAATCCAGTTATATTGGTTGGCCTTTCAAATAAAAGTATTGTATCACATAACGATGACCAATTTTCTCCATTTCCACAAATTCACTGATAACTTTCACTATTGATGGCTGCCAAATAAATACTAAGCAACGTGGCGCTTTCAAGTTTGAATTATATGCTTTATAGACTGCATACTTTCCAATACAGTGATTGAAAATATCACTACTATATAACTACCGCCATGTCTTGGTCAGGCCTGGGACCGTCATCGTAGGTATCTAATGTACTATAGTGATTGCTATACGTGACAGAAACAGCGTTCAAAATATGGAAATCCACATCAAGGATTTATTCGCTTACATATGTGTAAGCTCATTATGAGCTCATATATTCGCCTGCAGCGATTTCACGCCGGTTTAATAAAATGTGACTTACGTACGTGCCTTCAAAATGAGAGATTCAGTCGGACCCAGCCCTTGCGCCCTTTACCGTTTATCCAGCCTTCTTGACCTTATCGCATGCTTCTTCTTATTCTTGATCAAATATCCTTTGACGTTTTTGATCATGGCTTACTTTTTTTCACCAAAATTGTGGACTTGACAACTTTGAATTTAATTTGTGAACGCACTCTGTCACTAATAATCAAACTGTCACTGTCAATTTATTCAGTAAACTCAACATTTTCATTATGGTAAAGTACACTAACGAGCTACGTTCTCCGATTGGGTTCTGGAGAAGAAGCGCCAAGAAGATGAACTTTATCGCAAAATCATCTTCAGTGACGAAGCTCATTTTTGGCTCAATGGGTTCATCAATAAGCAAAATATGCGTTATTGCTCGGGTGAAAACCCACAAAAAATAACTGTTTGGTGCGGTTTGCATGCCGGCGGCGTTATTGAGCCATATTTTTTCGTCGACGATAACGATCGTCACGTTACTGTGAATGGTCAGCGTTATCGCGCCATGATCACCGATTGGACTTGGACGACATGTGGTTTCAACAGGCTACAATCGATTGGCAGCTTGACTTGTTTCGCTTGACTATTTTCTGTAAGGCTACGTTAAGTCAATAGTTTATGCCAACGCGCCGACGACAATGGAAGAGCTCAGATCCAACATTGAAAGAGAAATAGCGGCCGTTTCGGCCGAAATGTGTGGTTGAGTCCTTAAAAATTGGGTCCAACAAATCGACCACTGCAAACGTGCCCGCGGTGGTCATAAAAAAGGAATTCGAGTTCCATTTATAAATGTTTCGATTGTACTTCAAGCCAATAATAAAGTTTTTGAAATATCTCAAATGGTTTGCCTTTTATTTAAAAAAAAAAAAAGTTGTCAAGTCGTTATTAGAAAACCCTATATAGCTAAATTTGCTTCCACTGAGTGTTTTACGTACAAGGATTTCAATTCTATAGACGTTAATGACCTCCAACTTGGCACAACTCTTGCCCCTTGGTTTCAGTGTAGGCAAAGAGATGCCGTGTCGTCCGCGAACGTTGCTACTATGGTACCTGATTCTTCCGGTATGTCTCGAGTATAGAGTAAAAACAATACCGGTCCAAGTACACTTCCTTGCGGAACTCCAGCAGCTATCTCTTTAAATTCCGAGTATTCGATGCCATGTTTAACACGAAAAATTCTGTTTTCCTGGTACGATTTCAGAATCGTATGCAGCTCTCTCGGAAGAACCTGGCTTAGCTTAAAATTTAAGCCTTCGTGCCGTATCTTATCGAAGGCTTGAGACACGTCAAGAAACACGCTAGAACATATCTTTTTCCCCTCTAAGGCTTTCTCAATTTCATTCGTAATTCTAAAAACCTGGTCAATTGTGGAGTGCTTAGTTCTAAAACCGAACTGATGTTCAGGTATTAGACGTTTCTCTTCAATGATCGGTTGCAAGCGCTTCAATAGGAGTTTTTCAAAATATTTTAGATATTATCGGCAGAAGCAATATGGGTCTGTAGGACTTTTTTTTCATTTAGAGATTTGCCTGGTTTCGGGACCATTATAAATTCGGCAACTTTCCATTGGCTTGGAACTTTTAATAGTCTTAGCGCGGCATTTATAAGTTGGAGCAGTTTGATCAGGGCTTTTTTTGGCAGCTCCTTGAGAATTTGAGCAGTTATTATCTAAATCATAACCAGGGGCTTTGTTATTTTTAAATTTTTTAATTGCTTGGTTAAGTTGTCGTAGCGACACTGTTTTTATTCTAAAATTGTCCGGTGCCGTAATTATATAATTAGAACCTCCTGTTAACGCCTGTCCAACAAAAGGCTTAAACGTTTCTTCTAGGTGCTCGGCAAATAGATCCGTCTTCTTGCATTTGAGGCTTTTTGATTCCCTTCATGGCTTTCCAGAGGGAGTAATTTGAACTTTCGAGACATGTAGAGATTTTCCGATTTTTGTAATCTGGTATTGCTTCTTTCAATTTGTTGCATAAGTGGTTTAAGTATGTTTTATGCTGTGGAGCACGGGATTGTTGCCATCTTTTTCGCGCTCTCCTCTTTTCTCTTACCAGTTCTATTATTTCCAGCGGATATTTTATTTCACTACTTGCTTTCTCTTTTCTTGTTGGAGTTGGAGTGTGTTTAATGAATCTGTCGACTTCGTCTTCTATTTCGTTTTGGGTTTTTAGCGACACGTTTAGAACAATATGTTCAGTGCAGTAGTTTCTAAAACCGTCCCAGTTAGTCTTGTTATTAGTTAATCTAGGCGCCACTTCTTTCTTCATTAAGAGTATGCTTAGTGTTAAAATGACTGGTGAGTGATCTGAGGAGAGATCATAACTTTCCTTGATGTTTGTAGAAAATTTGGCTGGTCCCTTTGTGACAAAGAGGTCCACAAGATCGGGGGTCTTTGCTATATCCGAAGGCCAATATGTTGATTTTCCTGTTGAGAAAAAGTCAACTTTACATTGCATACTGGCTTCATAGAGTTGTCTGCCTTTTGTTGTATTACATCTTGAGCCGCAGAAGGTATTGTATGTTTCGAATTAAAGTCACCACCAATTATAAAATTCGGTCCGAGTGAATCAAAGATACCTTTAAAGTCATTCTTTTCTAGCTTGCATCAAGGAGGACAATAAATGTCCTCCTTATTTGATGGGTGGTATGCATGATTAGCACAGTATCCCTTTAGTTCCACACGAGGTCTTTTCCTCAAGTGAGTTTCAGAAATCAAGCAAATGTCAATATTGGCTTTTTGTAAGAACACTTGAAGTTCGTCGAGTTTTTTAGTAAGGCCGTTTGCGTTCCACGTCAATATTTTAAGCACTTGTTTCATATTTATGCTTGAAGTCGAGTTTTACGTATTTCTTTCTCGAGATTGCTCAATTTTTCAACTAAAAGTTTATTTGTTTTTCTTTGCTCCTCAAGAGTCGTGAGAATTAGGGAGAAAACGTGAGCCACTGGATCTGGCGTAACACCGCTTTTTTTATTTCCTTACGACGCAGCTTGTGCATACGTTAGCGCGTCAATCGGTGGCGGCTTTTCCTTTGCGCTCTTTTTTTGTATATCCTTCGACTTTACCACGACGGATTTTCTTTCTTTCACTGCCTGTTCTTTAGCAATATTAGGTTCATTTGTAGTTGCGTTTGGGTTCGGACGAAATGTTTTTTTAAGCGTATCGCGCCTTTTTTGGAGTTCTTCTGGCACGTCACATCCGCTATAGTTTGCTGGGTGCTTTTCTTGGCAACTTATGCAAGACGGTGGAAGTTCTTTATTTAAGTTGCACTCTTCTGAGAGATGTTTACCGGCACATTTTACGCAACGCGGTTCTTTTTGGCAGTGAGTCTGCGTATGATTGAAGCCTTGGCAACGCTTACATTGCGAGATTTGTTGGAAGTTGCTTTTTTGTGACTCCTGGCTCTTCTCTGGAACGACTTCAGGTGAAGAACCAGCTTTACGTTTCTTAGACGGTCTTTTCTTTACGGTCCAATTTGTTTCGCGCGTAAGCTCTTCTTCGTCCGTATGGTATTCGCGACTAGTTCAGCGGAGTGGACTGCTTTCTTGGGCTTCTTTTAAATGCTTTGTTTTCAGAGTCTTGTTTTCCTCTCGGAGTATGTCTATTTCTTTTTTAAGCTCTTGAAAAAGTAGCTCCATTTGCTTAAGCTTCGTACGGAGTGTGTTGTTTTCGTTCTCCAAGCTTTTATTTGTCACTGAGTCCGTTTTTTCGCGCGTAGGCGCTTCGGGTGGACTTCTTTTCCCGGAGAAATTCGATCTTGGTGGTGGAGATCGTGATACCCTTGAACTTTTAGAGAAGGGATCAAACGACTGCGGTAAATTCGTTACTGCGTTATTTGCGTTGTTTGTAATATTTGTTTTGTTTTTGTCTAGGTTCATATTTAGATCCCACTAGTATTTCCCCCATACTAGTCCCCATCAGAGACCCCTGTAATGCGGTAAGGCTACGTTACAACCAGAGGACCCCAGGTATCCGGAGGGCTTCGTTCGCGGTGCTCTATTGATTTTACATCCCGAGAACCATTTAGGCCTTGGCACGGGTCGCATAACACTTTGCCTTGAGGATGGGATACTTATTTGAGTGGCGGCGCCCCCTCACGGATCTGGGAATCCGGCCCAGATAGATTTTTAGTCGCCTCTTATGACAGGCATTTCTACCGCTGGTATATTCTAACCCCTACCCGCAGGGGTCATAGTAAACGGTGATCGTTTTGCTGTTGGGTTTTTCAGTGTTCTTTTTTTTTTGACAGCTCACGCGTGATTTGTCACATGTCTCAAAGTCAAACATTCTCAGTTAGCATTGTCATTTAATCATGGAAAGACTTACACCCGAACAACGCTTACAAATTATTGTAAGCGTGTTATCCGCGAGATACCAGTCGCAATGCTCGAGCGAGTCGCCCAAAATTGAACCTTCCCAATGGACCACTTCAAATGTAGTTGTGGTCAATATTTACATAATATAATTTTTAAAAAGTAAATGCCATAAATTATTCTCTTAATCGATATCAAAAAGTTTAGGTTTGTTTTCAAATTTATGTATTTTATTTTATATTATAAATCAAACCGTACGATGAACCACCCTATATATCAGCTATTAGTATCTTTAAGATTTTATTCGTCTGGAAGTTTTCAGGTAACTATAAGAACAAGATATACCTTATAAGGAAAGTACAGTGGAGTGGCCTTTTTTTTATCTCCCCAAAAAGTGGTATCTAGTGTTGAATTTTTATTAATTGCACAAATGAAGCGCGAAAGTTCAAAAGGGCCTTACCCAGCATTGCGTCTTATGGGGAATGCGGTTTTCCCGCCTATTTTTTTTTTTTCGGTTTTTGGAGGTACACCATGTATCTAGCGATGTTTAGTTGTCTATACTTAGATCATTAGATGTCTAGCCTCAATTACCTAGTGTCGATTTTCGCCTATCCATTGGTTGCATGTCACAAGCAAGTCGTAAACGTCGGCGCTGCAGGTGACACCCAACTTTTAATGATCCATATCTTTGGCAATTTAAGAAGATAAGCGATGAAAACTTGCATAGACAAGTTTCCCAAGCACTTCACTTTAACACATTTTCGTGCGATTTGTGTAATTTTTTTTCGGTAAAACAACTGAAACACTCAATAGACTGACTACTTAAACGCTGCCACGCTTACAACCACCAATTACCAGACGCTTATGGACTGGTGGAAACCTACACAGGGTTAGTAAAAGTAGACCTATAATTATAGACATATGCCACCTGGATATATTTAGATAACTACAAAATGCTTCAAAACCAAAAAAGATTCGCACAAAAATCGAATTTCTCATAAAACGCAGTGTTGGGTTAGGCTCTTTTAAACTTGAGCCTAACCCAACACTGCAAAATCATTTCAGCCTATACCTGAAACCTTGTCTAATCTTTTTAAATCAACATTTATACTTTTGTCTTTTACAGATGGTTACAGGAGACCTTATAAAACTGAGCCAACCTACAGTTTCAAGAGTAGTGAAACGGATCTCGCGGCTCATTTGCTTAAAGATAAGGGAATCCATAAAGTTTCCATCTACGTTAATTTAGAAAATGTAAGGCAACAGTTTTATTCTATTGCATCCGGGAGTTATTGGCGCAGTTGATGGTACTATATACCAATTCAAAATCTTGGTGGTCCTCATGCAGAGATGTATAGTAACCGAAAAAAAAGAAACATTTTCAATTAACACACAGATTGTTTGTGGGCCACATCTGAAATTTTAAGACATTGTTGCTGATAGACCTGTGTGTGAATCTGTGCATGACAATAGGACTTTTGAATCCTCTCTACTTAAAAGAAGGCTGCAACAAGGCAAGCTCATATCAAAATACGAAATACTGTAGAAAGAACAATAGATGTCTGAAATAGAATATTTCCATGTTTGTCGAAAGAAAAAAAAAAAAAATGACAACAAATTTGACTACCACATGTCATGTCATAGTAGCTACTGTTATACTCTACAACATTTGCGGATATCATGGGATTCCGGAGTTTGTTGATGCTAAAAGGTAACACTTGGTAACTTGGTAACTAGACGAATCACAGGGCAATAATTAGCGCAGTCCGTTCAGTTAGCAAAATGTTACTTAAATATTGTTTATGAATTAAGAAAAGCATTCTTTGCACAGTATTTGTGTCTTACCTAGGGAAGTACAGCTTGTGAATACGGGTGTTAGAGCCATGCATTCATATAAAATGTGTTCCGCAGTTTCGTCGACTGCATTCAGTCCCCTGACTAAAACCTATTTTGTGTAGGTTATATCGAAGGTATCCGGTTAGAAATCCAATCAGTCTTTAGATATCATTCCTTATGAATTCTAGGGACTCTTTTCATTTCTTGTGAATGGGTTTGATGGCTCTTTTAGCCTGTTGAAGCCCTGGTATGGGATATAAACGTTTTGTTCTCCCAACTCTTTATTGCTGAATTCGGAATATTGTAGAATGCCTGAGGGCTGATGAAAGAATCAACCGAACCGTTTCTAGTCAATTCGACGGCTTTTTCATTTCCGTCAATACCTATATGACCAGGGGCAAACCTACGTTTAGTTTTGTTCTTATGGGAGATATCCTGTAGTGTGTTGAAACAGTGCAAGATTGGTGAAAAGATTCTTTCCCACACCATTCTGGTGTGTAAGTTCATTTAAAGGAAAGGTTGCATTTGAGTGTAGTGAGTTTGGGGAGGGTTAACATCTTTACTATTTGGGACATTCAAATTTTGGCGCCGTCATTCTGACCACGTTGATGCATTGCAAGCCGTCAATCGTCTTCTTTGTGATGGGACGTCGCTAGCTTCTGTAACTAGTCTTCAGCTGGACTACACGAACCCTTCCGTCATCACCCTTGATGGTTTTGGTCAATCTTGTTGGTACCTATTTGTAGGGCGGAACGTTGTCTTCATGGACGATTACCAGACTTCCTTCTTTGATGTTGGGTTGGGTCGTTTGCCACTTAGCTCGCACCTGGAGATTTTCGAGGTAATCTTACAGCCATCTCTTCCAAATTGCTGATATTCGTTGCCATCTGTTAAGATAAGAAAATTTATCATTAATTAAATTTGGTTCCTGGAACGAATTGATCACCGATCCAATGAGGAAATGTCCCGAAGTCAGAGCGGTAACATCGCTGGGGTCTGACGACACTGGAGTAGTAGGCCTCGAATTTAAAATTCCTTCGATTTCAGCTACCGCCGTCGCCAGTTCCTCAAACGTCAACAATGCGCTGCCCAAAGTTTTCTGCAAAAGCGTTTTTGCGGACTTCAATTCAGCTTCCCAAAGCCCTCCAAATGGAGAGGTATGAACTGGAAATCAATAATTTTTTCTTAAGCGAAATTAAAAATATTGTTTTGATTAAGGGTTTTTATAAAATTTGTTGCGAAATTCCATTAGCTTTGTCTTAGCGCCCACAAAGTTTGTTGCATTGTCACAATAGATTTTAGTTGGACAACCTCTTCGCCCTATCAAACCGATAGGGAAACAACCTCTAAATGCACTGCCTTTGAAAAAAAAAAAAAAAACAGTCAAAAACAGAAATGTAGGCCTTGTAAGGCTGTTTCCCCCGAATTTTCCATGAAGTCAGGATTGCTCCAGTATCTTCGGCTTATATCTTCTACAATGGATGCAATTATTTACGATCTGCCTTACTAGTTTTCTGATCCCAATAATCCAGAACCGATCTCTCATGAAGTTGAGTTAAGCCTGTGGGCCGGCGTGAAAGGTAATGAGGTGCAAATGCGGACATAATTCATAACGAAGGCATCATCTTTGGGAAGCAATATTGGAAACTTCCTATCATATTCGATGTCTGCATTAACAATTCCATAACCAACTCTTATGATGTTCCAACCTGAACTCTCCTCGATGAATGGACACAAATTGCGAAGCTTTGCATTTGAAGTAGTTCCTCGCGCCTTTAACTCTGAAATATCCACTGAAAAGGATGCTTGTTTTATGCAATGTACACTCGCCATCAACGCCTGGTTGAGATTTTCGGCTGAAAGGTCCATGTTTGGCTTCCGATTTTTTAGAATGAGCAGACACTTTAAGACATATGCGACTATTCGTATAGTTTTTGTAAGCGAGCTATGCCTGTAAAATATTTGTAAGAAGTTCTCTTCTACCTTTTCGCATATGAATACACTTTTTCTCTTTTTCCGTTTCGTTGTTTGTTAGTTGTCCAGTAGATGTACCTCTTTCTAAATAAATCAGGCTCCGCAAACCAAGATGAGTGTTGTAAATCCTCGACGTTGCATCCTCTCGAAATAAAATCTGCAAAATTGTTCTCGGACCTCACGTGTCTCCAACAGACACCTGCACTTAACAATTGTATGTCGCTTACTCGGCTTGTGACGAAAGTTTCCCAGGCACCTGGAGATGCATCCAGCCAGCACAGAACTATCGTAAAATATACCCAAAAACAAATTTGATCGAACGTAAATTCAAACGTCCCCTTTATCTTGTTCCAAAGTTTAGCTAACATATAAGCTGCACATAGCTTTAACCTTGGCAGTGAATGGATTTTGGCAGGTGCGATCTTTGATTTTGCAGCAATCAAAATACAGGCAGCATCCGTAGGCCTTGGTCGGCGCGTCGGAAAACCCATGGATTTGAACACTCGTACAATTAGCTTGATATATAAATCTGGGAACCGATAAACAGTTGAGCCTTTGCAAGTCAGTGGTATACTCCTTCCAACAGGATTCGAATTTGCTTGGTAAAAGATCGTCCCAATCTAGCTTTTCTATCCACAACTATTTCAAAAATATTTTTGCCCTGACAACAACTGGACAAATTAAACCGAGGGGATCAAACAACCTACTCGCAAACAACAATATGGTGCGCTTCGTAAGCTTAGACGATGAAAATAAGTCCTTATGAGTAAAAAATATCCTGTTTGGGATTCCATGAGATTCCAAGCATCGTTGTGGATTCCAGATCATCAATGTTTAAATCCACATTGGTTGATTCGATGGACAAATTACCGGGTGCATTAGAATACCATTTATGGAGTTTGAAATTACTTTTTTCAAGGATTGCAGTAACTTCTCGTTGAATCTAATTTAATCCATCAATCGAACTAGCCCCTACTGGAAACTCCTTCTCGCATCTTAGGCCAATCTCAATGAGATACCGCGTTGCGAGAAATGGTGCTGACGAGATAGCGTATGTGACGGTGTTCAGCCGAAATGTTTGGATCACTTCCGTCGGGTCGTCTCGCCGGTGAACCAATTGAAACCGTCTATCATCGGCATCGATTTCGATCTGACGGTACATCTTTTTAATGTCCGCAGTTAAGACATATCGGTGACATCTGAATCGAAGAACAATCATGTTCATTTCTTCTTGAATGGTTGGTCCTATTATCAAAATGTTGTTAAGCGACAGATTAGATGTAGTCTGATATGATGCGTCGAATACTACTCTAAGTTTTCTAGACAAACTTTCGGATCGGAGAACGCACTGATGTGGCCTTTTCTACGTTATAATAATTAAGGCCTTTATTTAAACGAATGCTCCGTACGCTTTGAAGTAACACAATCGATTCCTTCTGGTGTGTAAGTTCATTTAAAGGAAAGGTTGCTTTTGGGTGTAGTGAGTTTGGGGAGGGTTAACAAATGAATGGGACAATTGGCCATCTTTATTATTTGGGACATTCAAATTTTGGCGCTGACAACTGACAACAATTTTAATAGCAACTTGACTGTCCGTAATGGATATAACGTATATGGATTGGGACATTTTACTTCCCTTATGAAGGATGAGATTGGCGCACACCTGAATGGCATGTATGAGTGTGATTTCAAGCCAAAAAAGGTTCACAATCCTAACAGTTCTCCGCTCCGGCAGGTCATGAGTCTTCGAATCTAGCTGGGTGGGACAACGTACTCGTACTAGAAGAAGACCTCGCCTTAGGTGGCATGAACAATTAGAAGGCGATCTCAACCGGCTTGAAGTGTGCAACTGTCATGCAGTTAGTTTTTTTATTTTTTATAATCCCGCGCGCGCACCAAGGGGATATGAATACCCTTTTACTGGCTTTTCTCCATGGCGCGGGCGGGTGGTGTAGTAGTTTGAAACTCAGGTGTATTAGGTTTCGATATTTTTCCCAGAGGTGGTTGTCAAACAAACAGAACGGGGCGAGCTAGTACATCCTTCTCAACCAGTGGGTCTCAGTACGTGCTAGTTGTTAGTTCGCTACATTTAGCCCAGCCAGCACTCCAACATCAGTGTTATGCCTTCATGTCAGAGTTGATGCCGACGGGATTCTCATATAACTAAATGCAAATTATACGAAAAGACTTTTTCAGAGAATTGCCTCTGCTTGAGGAGTGTATGCATATACCATTACACCACGGCTACCCCTAAACGCAGTTAGTTAAAAATCGAGCTAGCTGGAGAGGTTAGTTTAGGCACATGTTCACCCCAACTCATAGCGCCAACTAATTAAGTAAACACGTGCACTGTTAAGTGTGGCTTTCACCCTGATGGGGTCAGCGGTCCTTATGAATGAAGGCTAAGTTTACGTTTCACTGAATGGCCAACGTGAGCGGACAGGATTTCTTCTTAATTACTAATATAGATGGACATGTCATAAAACAGTTGCCTTTCTGAGGTCTCAATTCAAAGACAACATTTAATTGCGAAATAAACCGGTTGATTGGGCGATCGATATTGTGCCATTTGACGGCATTCGATTACTCCTTGTGGGGCTATACAAAGCCTTTTGTATATGCGGATAAACTGTAACCTATGCGGGACAGAAGTTTAAGTGCCCAAAAAGACTCTGAAAGGTGAAAAAACCTGATGCACTTCGTTTAAAACCTTAAAATCGCCGAAGAAGCCATATGCCCTAAGCCCAAAACATAATGCCATGAACTATTCATCAAATTGAATATAAATTTTTGACCGGCGTCAGGGTAGAAGGGGCCACGACTGAGAAGGTCATATGAATCCCGATGAACGTTTTCTCACAAGACGATTAGCGCCGTTTGAAAATAAGTGAAAAAAACAATAACTACGCGTCATTGGATGCGCTTACATATGCAGAACGTCGAGCAATTAACTGGGCTCTTAAGGGAGTCGGTACAAGTAGCTAAAGGTGATCGACGAGCCTCTAAGTTCCAAATGTATTGGCACATTTACGGGTACCAGTGTCACACAAATGAAACTACGGCTTATGGTCGTGAACATGTATATGAATACAATACCCGTCTGGGCGCTCCTTTAGCACAGCGGAGGGACTAATCCCAAAATAGGAATGGAAATATTCATGCGAGAGCCTTAAAAAGGAAATAACGTATCGCAAGCTAAAAAATTGACACAATGACGGGCAAACGCTTCAAACTACAAATCATATTACAGCAACGCGAAATCAAGATAATATGCGTCCAAGAAATCGAATGGAGTGGTGGGGTGAAAAGTAACCTCCTTGGGAATGAAAAAAAATTTCTTTTTTAATTTTTTTTTATTTTATTCAATAAAGTCCCCTTTTTATTTTATACACTTATTCCAGCGATTTTTCAACTTCTTGATCCCGTCCGAAAATAATTTTCTGGGAGGTCTGCAAAGTACTCCTGCGTGGCGTCGATGATTTCCTCGCGTGAGCTGAATTTTTTATTGATGAGCCATCTTTTGAGGTTTGGGATGAGATAATAGTCCGAGGGAGCCAAATCCGGCGAATACGGTTAATGCGACAGCAATTGGAGCCGTAAGTTATTGATTTTAGCGATGCTCTTGTGCGCCGGTGCGCCTTCAATCGCTCCAATAATGCACAGTAATACTCGCTGTTGATGGTTTTTCCTTTTTCGAGGTAGTCCACGAAGGGTATGCCATGACAATCTCAGAAAACCGACGCCATAAGCTTTCTGACCCATCGAGCCTCGCTCGGCCGCTTCGGAGCACTCGTGCCGGCTTCAGTCCATTGCCGGCCACTCATTCTGTTCTCTGGTGTGTAATAGTGGATCCAACTTTCATCAACAGTTTCCAATCGACGCCAAAAGTCCGCCCGATTCCACATCAGCAAGTCCAAACTCTCTTTCGAAGTGCTCTCGCGTTCGTGGTTTTGATTAGGAGTGAGTATGCGCGGCACCCAGCGACAAAATAACTTTTTCGTATGCAGAATATTGCTCAAAATATGTCGTGAGCGCTCAGTACTAATTTTGTGGTATCTGCTAGCTCACGCACCTTCACTTTCCGGTCAGCCAACACCATTTCATGTATTTTTTTGACATTGTCCTCTGTAACCGCATTGAAGGGCCTGCCGCTGCGGATTTGATCGGTAGTGGAGTTGCGGCCACCACGAAACCCTCGAAACCAATATTTGACGGTGTAATCTGACGGAGCATTAGCCTCATAATATTTATCCAACTTTTCTTTTGTTTACTTCGCCGTCTTGCCTCTCAAAACATAATGTTTTATGAGGGAACGAAAATCGTTTATGTCCATACTCAACATGATGCCAAACACGTCAGCAACAATCAGCTGTCAAAACAAAACTAAAGACAGTATCGCACTGATAGGCATGTCTGCCTAAATATGAACGGACTTCAAGGCACCATAACCTTTTTTGTAGTAGCAGCGTATTCTGGCGGACAAGGAGGTTACTTTTCACTTTACCTGGTACCAGCCTAAGGTACGAGCATACTATTTCGAATTACAAGGCGTAATATACAGGATGACTGACTCGAACTGCACCTTTTTAAAATTCTGTAATTTTTTTATTTTTTGATAAATTTTATTGTGCCAAAGCAAAAAATCTTAGAAAATACATCAATTTTCAAATTGTATCAGTAGTATTCAATATGTCCACCTTTGGCGCGAATAATAGCTTTGAGACGGCCGAAGAAAGCATCGCACGCTGCACGAAAATGGCTCTGCGGTATTTTGGCAGATTGCCGGCGAAGTGCTTTTTTGAGGTGGTCCAAACTTTGGTATTTTTTAGTGCCAACATTTGCCTTCAAAATACCACAGACAGAAAAATCCAACGGATTTACATCCGGAGAATTTGCAATCCATTTTATCAAAGAAATGAAGTGTGGAACATTGTTTTTAACCAATCTTGGTTGACGAGCGCTTTGTGAGACGGTGCCGAGTCGTGTTGAAATGTCCAAGGTCTCCGACCGAAATGATTGTTTGCCCAAGGCTTCAATACTGTCTCTAAGATAGTCTCACGGTATACGATCGCATCACCGTCGGTGCTGCCTGCTTTCTGTTCGCCGTCCGAAGGTGTAAATTTTCGAAGGACCTCTCTGTCAAGTAAACTCGGTCATTTTGCTTGTTGACATATTGCTCGATAACAAATGGCAGCTCATCGGAAAAAAACTAAATTCGGCAACTCACCACTTTCGTGCAAGCGTAGCAACTCCTTCGCTCTTTCGACTCTAACTTTTTTCTGTTGCGGTGGAAGATCGTGTGCTTTTCGGAACTTGAGCTCAAGAGCCATTTTTCTTCCACTTCGACGTGGATTTCGCTCAATTCGAGTCTTCACTTTCCGAGCCATTTCTGCCGATGCTGTTGTTTTCTTTATGATCACCTCCATGGCGTATTGCAACGCTGCCAGTATCACGGTAACGAGCTATGGTTCGAAACACAAATAATTTATTCACGTTGAGGTGCTAAAAGGCCCTAACGATAGCTACTTGTGGTTTGCCAGCCAAATATAAAGCAATTACACTATCACGTTTGAATTCCATCGCGGATACAAATTTTTACAACTGACACGCAAATCGTTTAAAATATCTGTCATGTGTCAACATTTGAACTCACAGTAATGAACGGTTTGGAAATTATAGCGGTCTGAAGTTGGTTGTAGTTCGAGTAAGTCAGGGTGTATACCATATTTTTATTTGCAAACGGTACAAATAAGAATGGAGTGGCCATCGCCTTGATTGAACTCCGAGATAAGATCGTTAAGATATTAAAAATTAGTGACCGATTAGTAACAATTGATTTAGGAGAAATAGAAATGTTTTGGAGCGACTTTGATGAGCCATAAAACGAATATCAAGGGAGAAAATTTAATGGGGACTTAATCGAACAAATCGTGAAATCGAACTATGAAGACTCCCATGGAGGAAACCGACCGATAAACACAGTGCTGCAAGATATACACTAAACTCAGATAGCGAGAATGGCTATTAAATGCCACTTACACAGAAAGAAAGATCTAAGAGGGCAAGCTATGTGGAACAAATTCGAAGAAATATCCCAGGGTAATGCGAAAGCCGATTTTCTGCTGCTCGGTCTTTCACATAAATAAAGAAAAAAATATTGGTGGGAAGATGAGACTAAAGACAAATCTTTGAAGGGTTGACTAAGTTCAGTACAAATACTTCCAGTTTCCTTTAAACAGAAGATGGCTTTGAGAGTGCAGCTAATGGTGTAAATATCAAGAAGAGGGAGATGCATCATTGCGTCTAAGACAGAGCTAAAAAAGCCCATATGCAGCTGAGACAGATTTTTTTTTGGAGTCTGGTTAAAGCAGCAGTGGCGTATTTTCGTGAAAGATTGTTCCACCAGACAACCGATGCAAAGCATAAAAGCATCGCTAGTGCATCATAGAAAACGCCAGTAGCATTCCACTTTTTCAAACCTTCAACCGTAACACTCGTCGTGCTATTAATGTTCATCAGTACTTTGAAATATCGTGATTCGTTCCTAAGTCGAACAACTCGCTTGTGGAATGCCCTGTCGAGCTCTCTATTTCCTAATCATTGTAACCTTAACCTCTTAAATACGCGCTATTTAAAAAAATTGGATTTAGCAAAGCAGTGTTGATCTTAAGGACATTCTTGATGACATTCCGGATGTCTTGCCGAAAGCTTCCTTACACTTTCAGGAGAATCCGAAATGCTAAGTCAAAAAAAAAAAAAAAAAAAAAAAAAAAAAAAAAAAAAACTGGATTCTCCAGCAAGACACCCAAATTCTTAGTTTCGTTGAAGGAATTGATGGTGATGCATTTAAGCACTTGGTGAGTCAGACTAGTCGTCTTGCTCCTGTTTTGAGTGGATTAATTGAAAGCTCATTTCCAGTGCACCAACTCTCGATCACGTTTAGGGCTACCGCGCTTTAGAACAGACAGCTGTAAGAGATTATCTTGCAGATAATGCAATTGCAAATGCTGGAGCATAGACGTAGCGCATTAAGCAGTGGGTCGAACAACACGCACGAACAGTAGCAAAGGCAGGGTGACACCTGGGGGCAACCTCTGTTTTCCACTGTAATCAGAATTTTGTTCACCAGCATTGCTCTTATCCACAGAAGCAGTGATTTATTTACCTAAGCCGTCAAAAGTTGCATTGTCGAAAGCACCCCCAATGCCTTTGAAAATGGAAAGAGAATACTCTTTCTTGTTGAGCACGCTTTCAGATCTGCCCATACTGGATTTTGAAGCGCAGGCTTATAGGATCTTTCGCGTTAATAGGTAAATTGCGTGTTATACAGAAAATATATTCGAAAGGCTGTTTGGCGCACATAAAGCCAAATTTGTGGACGTTGAATTGTAGTAACAGTGTGCTGGCTATGATGTGAGCTTGACAACTTTTAACTAAATATGCTCTCTTTGGGATAAGAATTACCAAGATCCACATGTTTGATAGAGAAGTTCGTGGAGTTTAATCCTTGATGTGGGTAGTAATGGCTCGTTAAGATGCTTGAAGATCAAAAATTTTTGTTCCTTGATTTGAGTTTTCTTCTAAAAATAACTTGAAATCTAAATACGTAGATCTATGGTATGTACGAGGGCCTTTGATGAATGATGAATACCCCGATTAGAAATGATAACGCAAACAAATTGTTTTTCAATATATAGTAGTCGCCTTTCAACTCGAGATACACTTTTCCAAGAAGTGTTGGGACCCGTACTGGTGCGACCCGTACTTCTTTTCGGCGAGCGATCTTTTAAGGTTTGGGAGCAATAAGAAATTGCAGGGAGCCAAAGCCGAAGAATACAGAGGATGGGCGAGCAATTCCACCAATTTAGCTGTGGCGACTGCGGAGGTGTGAGCCGGTGCATTATTGTGGTGGAAGAACACTTCTTTCTTCGCCAAATGTGCTTGTTTTTACTTCAAACCGGCATTGAATCGGCACAATAAATCGACGTAGTATGCTCCTGTGATTGATTTCCCCTCTCCTAAAAAGCCGTTGCCATCACCTTTCAGGCCGAAGGCACGATCTTCTCCTTCTTTAGAGCACGGTAAAACCTATTGGTTCGATTGTTTTTTGGTCTCTGGTGTGTACCAATGAATCCATGTCTTATCGAAAATCACGAAATGACGCAGAAACTCCACCGGATTTCGATTAAATAGGGCCAAGCACGTCTTTGAAGAACAAACGCGGCACCCACCGCGCGGACAGCTTTCTCATTTCCGAAATCTCGTACAGGATATGGATTAAAGCATTCAGTTGAGATGCCTGTTATCTCAGCCAACTCGCGAATTTTCAATCGGCGGCTCGACAATACGAGTTCATGGATTTTGTCCACAGTTTGCTCTGTGGTTCATCAAAAACCGATGTGCAGCCAAGGCTAAACACTGCGAACCAATGGTAAACGATTATACGGGAGGGTGAATGGGTCCCATACATACCATCGAGAATGGGCTTGATTTCCTCGCAGGTTTTGCCACTCAAAAACAAGAATGGTATCGCGAAGTGATATTGCTCGCAAAAACACGAACACGATGTCTTGAAATGGTTATCATCGACAGGCGGGCTAAAAGAGGTTATACTAAATGATAGTACACTCAGGAAGTTGCTCCACTAATCCGGGTACGCATCAAACAGCCCTCGTACTTATATATCAGCATTTTTCATCATTTTTCTACTGGGCTTATCCTTATTCTTGGATGACGGTAACATCCGCCATGTAGTTGCTTAGGACCTTGGTTAATTGTTCGACTACATGTGGTCTGTTGTTGTTCAGAGCATTCCAAATGCATAGCCCAAAGCCATTTGCATAGTAAGTTTATACACTTTAGAGGTTGTTTGTTTCTGCGAACTTCACCGTCACTATGTTTATTTCTAGGCGAGTACATTCTGAAAAATCCTTACCGGTGTATGTTGAAGTAGCTCAATTGAGGTTATCACTGCATTTGCCTCTAAAACCGCTCATTACTTCATCTTGTGAATCCCTCCGCCGAAACATCCAAACCCTGTTTATGGGAGCTATACTGGGGTACATATGCACTGCCAAAATTCGTATAACACAACGACTATTCTCCTCCTTTCTCAGCCTGTGTTTGAGGCTGGCTATGGTGAAGTTTGTTGTGAGTTAGCCTCGAAGAAATTCGTCAAAAAGCAAAACATTGGCAGCATGCAGTGACGACTTTTCTCACGAAATATCCCAATCCTGCTCCAAAGTTCCACATTACAACGATCGCCTTATAAAGTAAGGTTATGCTCCATTGAATATCGATTTCCATTTGCAATTCGTGTTCATACCCAAGTTCACTATTAAAATAAACACTTGTGGCATGTCAAAATTGCACCCAAGTCATGCACAATTTTGACATCACTTAAACATAATCCGCTCTCAGCATAAATTATGACTCTGTAAGCCTTTCTACAACTAAACTGGTTCTTCTAACCATATCGATAAGATCTCTATGAACTTTTATAAATCGAAACCAATTACCAAATGCCAACTAGGTTCACCTAAGATAGCTATATTACCACACTCTGTGCGCCACTTAGGGGGTCTATTATAAATCAATCGCATAAATTTCGTAATTACTTTTAGTGGAAGAAAAATGTTCCTCGCTATTAAGAAAAAAATTGAAAAAAAATTGAAAAAAAAACAAAAAAAATCAACAAAACCAACTGCTTGAGTAGAAGATTTACAGCAAAACAAATGCCAAATTTGTTGAAAACCAAATCGAAAATTCAAAACATTGACATCCCGTGGTGACAGTTTAAATAAAAAAAAAATAAAAATCTACTGCCCAGAGACTCGGCAGTCGTAAAACAATGAGAAGTGATTAGCACCGTGGTCAAAAGTTAAATTGAATAAATAAAACAAATTGCAAATCGTTTGGCTATACGGACGTATAGATACTTAATAAAGTATCATGGGAATCAAAGAGAATCCTAACTTGTTTTCATATTTGTATCTCCAACTATGATTATGGCTATCATATCCAATTACGTGTCGTTATTTCCTTGTTTCATAGTTTCTATATGCAAATGAATCTAAACAACTGAGAACCGAGGCTGAGTCTGATTTTAACAATAACGTAGAGCTAAACGATTCGAATGGATACAGTGTAGTCGGAATGATTATGCATGTATCTACGAGCATCTACGAATAGTGATTGTAACCTGGTTCTAGATACTAATCTGAATGTGATTTTCTTTCTTTTCATTTTCTTTTAATTTTGATCTTTTTTTTTTGTTTTTTTGTCAGAGGAAAACAAATTAATTTTAAAATAATTTATGTTGAACGAAGAGTGATAGAAATCTCCATCGATTTAATAAAATGACCACACATAGTCGTAAGGCTTACCATATATTTAGAGATACCAGTACGTGTAGCCGAGGCCAGAATGGTCACTGGTGGCTTGAGAAGTTTCTGAATTGAAGTCACCCGATGGAAATAGATTAGTTTTTTAAGAGGTTTTTGCATTTTTGGCTTGTGACAAGTGGGAGTAATGTGGATGCAAATACAATCAGGGTATATCTTTTGATATTCAATTTTCGAACAGACAAAAAATATGTTAACCCTCGACTAGACAGACAATGCAAGGAGGTCATACGGATAAGCGAAAGTACGTAAACCTCTTATTTTAGGTTTCTATCCATGTCCACTACGAATATAGACGAACTTTGACAGTGACAAAGTAGTGGACATGAAAATTTTTTTCCTTCAAAAAGAACAAAAAAAAAAAAAAAAAAAAAAAAAAAGAATTGTGTGTTTCCTTTAAATTTACTCAAAATTTATGTGGGGACATAGTGGACATATGAACAGACGGAAGGTTTTGTCTCCTGATGTCGTTTTCTTATTTGAATTTTTTGTCGGGTTGTGTCAGTAAATTTGCTTTGACATGTTGACAGTGCGATGGTAGGAGGTATCCATACACCGTACATCGTATACCACAACACAAAAACGAAACCTCAAACATTCACTCGTACTTCATTTGAATTTTAAGTGCGCGTTCAATAAAAATTTATTATGGGTTCGAGTTTGAACATTAAAAGTTATGTTATTTGAATTTAACGAATTTTCAGTGAATATTTTAACAACGATAAAGAATGAGTTATTGAACTGATGTGCGGAGAGTTATGTGCGTAGTACAGTGACATGTAACTATACTTTGAGCAAAAGATACTGGTCGAAATTGTATAGAAAGTATTCGAAAAGTATTGGCTTACGTATCTAATTCGACAGATAAAACCTGATTCTAATTTGGAAGTTAACAAGTTACTTGCAGTGAGTACGTCTTTCGTAGACTATTGCAACTGATTAATAAATACTCTGTAAGGGGCTCGGTAGAGAGTGCTACCCTTCATGAGAACTCGAAAACAAAGAACTGTTTTCGTTATGCTTAGATTCTCTGCAAAACAACAACTAACACCAACTAAAATATGAAAGTTAACAAACGATTGTATCCTCATATCATGAATGTTGTCCGTTGAGGACGAAATTCTCTACCAAAGGATATCCTGGTTGAACAAACAAGTTTGAAAAACTTCGGAAAATGGATGAGAGAGAATTGAATAAGGCCAAAAGAACAAATTACTACAGAAGTTAGATTAGATTAAGAGCGGAGGTGGAACTATGTAACTGATGGGCTGAAAAGCCAGTGCTGTTTTATAGTAAAACACAAAATTTTTCCAAAATTCAACTTTATTTTTCAATATAGTTGCCTTCGAGGGCGATACACTGATTGAAACGATTTTTCAATCTTTCGATTGAAATAGTCGCTGGGGGCCAAATCTGGAGAATAAGGTGGGTGGGGAAGCAATTCTTAGCCGAATTCATTCAATTTTGCCATCGTTTTCATCGATTTGTGACACGGTGCATTGTCTTGATGAAACAGCACTTGTTTTTTTCTTCAAATGCGGCCGTTTTTCTGCGATTTCGTCTTCCTCAAACGCTCCAACAACGCAATGTAATAGTCGCTGTTGATAGTCTGCCCCTTTTTGGAGATAGTGGATGAAAATTATTCCGTGTGTATCCCAAAATACCGATGCCATAACCTTGCCAGCCGAGTGTTGAGTTTTTGGTCGTTTTGGACGATGTTCGTCGCCTGCTCGCCACTCAGTTGACTGCCGACTTGACTCTGGTGTGAAGTGATGGAGCCAAGTTTCATCCATTGTCACATACCGAAGCAAAAATTCGGGTTTATTGCGGTTGAAGAGCTTTAAACACTCCTTTGAATCATCAACACGTTGTTGTTTTTGATCGACTGTGAGCAAACGCGGCATCCACTTTGAACAGAGCTTTCGCATGTCCAAATATTCGTGTATGATATATCCAACACGCTCTTTTGATATCTTCAGAACCTCAGCTATCTCGACCAACTTCACTTTACGGTCATTCGTAATCATTTTGTGGACTTTCTTGATGTTTTCATCTGAACCAGCTTCTTTTGGACGTCCACTGCGTGCATCATCTTCGGTGCTTGTATGACCACTTTTAAACTTTTCAATCCACTTGCGAATGGTTCGTTCGGCTGTTGCAGAGTCCGGGTAACACTTATCAAGCCTGCACTTTTTTCCATCAAAAGGCAATGATAAATCAACACACGAAATTGCTTTGAATACATTTTTTTTTTCACAATAACAAAAGTTGCTTCACTCACAACGCTATATCTCGAGAACTCATCGTCCAACAGCTGTCAAATTTATACACGTATCTTTTGAAGGTTGGTACTAACTGATTCAAGTTGTGCCCTCTCTTTAAAACGGCATGGACTTTTTGGACTTGGACTTTTCAGCCCATGTATTATACATGTATCCTGCTGTGACTTCCTCAAGTTAGAGCTCATCCGTGATCCCTGACATTTTTATAAAGTCAACTTTATCTTTGAGTAGTAAGTTGGTAGTGATATTTTCTGCTGCTAAATATGCTTACCTCGAAAACGTAGAGGTATATGCTCTGCTGTTTGCTCGTCCTCGTTGTACACATTTGATAGTTGTTGTCTTGTGCTATTCCCATAGTTACAAGATGTTTTTGATTCTGCAGTGAGCCGTTAGGAATCCTGTAACTGCCTGTATCTGACCCCTAGAAAGCTGTAGGAGTTCTTTTGTTCTTTTGAGGAAAGTTTTTGGATTACCTTCAGCTTCCATAAAGCATCGGAATGCTTTTGTTTTTAGTCAATTTAGATTTTTATGTTGCCGATTCGTCTACTCTTTCACTACCATCATAACCATTGTTGCCTGGAATCCAGATTAAATAAACTGTATTGGTGCTGGCTAGTGTTTTGAGAAGTATAATGCAGTCTCAGATAATTTTTGAGGTTATTTCAAGAGCGTTGGTAGCCAGTAGGGCCGTTTTGCTGTCATAGGGAACATAGATATCAGATCTGTTTAAGTTCTCCCTTATTACGCTATATTGCGTATATCTCGGCTTGCAATAGAGAGATCCTACTGTCTATACTTACGAATAGTGAGGTATTGGTAGTTTCTCCGTCGGTGTTCCACACCAGGGAACCTCTTTTAAACAGGGGTTTGTACTGTTCCCTGTAAGCTTGAAGATATGGTTAAAGTTGTACTTTTTCTGATGGATGCCTGTAAGAGTAATCCCTAATAGTTAATTTCTCCTAAGTGCAAGTAAAAGCTCTATATGAACTATTTTGGAGTTGCTCTCATCCACTAAGATAAGCAGGCGTAAGCTAAATCTTCTTTTTGGATGTAAATAGGACCTCTAATACTGGTGGTTGCTGTTCTCATTGTACCCGTTGGACACACAGGCAACCTGTTAAAATTTGTTTAGGCCAACCCGTGTAGAACTTTGTTTAGTTTTATGCCACCACATTGGAGATGCATAAGTGGCTATAACTGTTACTTATTTAGGTGGTGCTACAGTTCGTGGTGAATCTGGGCCTCACATAACAAGTGTCTTCAGTTAGCGAACTCGAAGTTTGTTGAGGTCTCTTTTACTTGTTCGTGCCACCTAAGGTGAGGTCTTCCTCTACTATCCTCTAGATTCAAAGATTCTGCGGGCTGGAGCATTGGTGTCTTTCGCTCTATATGTACAGCTCATATAGTTCGTCGTTGAATTTTCTCCTCCAAAGCCCGTCAACACCAACGGGACGGAATACTTTCCGAAGGATTTGCTACGGGTACATGATTCAGTGCCATAAAGTAGGACTAGGATGATCAAGACCTTATATAGAGTCTCCTTAGTTTTTGCGAATAGGGCCTTGCTACTCAATTGCCTTCTTAGTCCGAAGAAACAGAAATTGGCAAGAGTGATTGTTCGTTTTATGTTTTTCTGCTGATGTGTTGGCAGAATTTATAGCAGAGTCAATGTAGACAAAATCCCTTACTATCTCAAAATTATAGCTGCCGACTGTTGCCGATGTTGTGTGTCTCTTCTTGTTGGCATGATATACTTGGTTTGATCCTCATTTATCTGTTAACTCATTTTGGTAGCTTTCGTTTAAATACACACTGGTGACAGCCCGCTGAGTTTTCCAATTATAGCGATATCATCGGCATACGCACAGACTTGTCAAAAACCTAAAATGGAGACGGAGTAGCGAGCGTTATTAATTGTCATTCTGCATAGGCGGACGAGTTTGGCAGGGATGCCGAAACTAGAAATGGTTCTATATAGCTCCTCTCTATACATAAATATTGGCGTATGCGGCTTTGAAACTGATGAAAATATTGTGGGACTTCTTGCGTTTTTTCCAGGATCTGCCTGAGTGTGAAGATTTGGTCAATTGGGACTTTCCTGTTCTAAAAACTCACCGATAGTGACCAATCAGGACGTTAACACAATGTGGAAGATCAGTACTTGTATTCGATGTTGAGGAGATTTATAGACTTATACCTCTATAGTTGGCGCAGTTGAGGGGATCTATTTTTTGGTGTATCGGGCATAGTGCTGAGACTCCATTCATTTGGCATACGACCTTCTGATCTGATCTAAGAAATCAGTTGGTGCATGCTCTCCACCGAGAATACCTCGGTCGGTAAGTCGTCAGATCCAGCTGATTTGTTGGATTTCAGCTCAGATATTGCTATCCTTACTTCCAGGTCAAGTGGAAGCTATCATCGTATAAGTTGAATAGTCTATTTTACCTGACGGCGGGATTTTGGACCGTTATACAAGCACTGACTGTGGTTGTACTGCAAAGTTCGCTTCTTCATCTCAACAGGCTTCTATGATATATGAGTCCTCTTGCCTTAATACATTGTTTTGCCTGTTGGTAAAACTTTGGTAAGTTATTCCTAGAGTACAACCCCTCAACGCTCTTCTCGTGCGGTGTTTCTTCTTCTGAAGAAGCTGATGTTTTTCCCGTCTCTTCTGCTCGTTGAGTTCATGTTGCAGCGCCTCTTTGTAGGGTTCTTGTTTAACTGCATGTGCATATCGGCATCTCTCAAACCGGAATGCCTACCAACTGTCCTATTAAGGATGACCTTCTTTCCCGTTATGGCTAGGAAACGATCATCTAGTACTATTTTACCGTCATACTTCGGACATTGTTCATGTTCGTAGGTGTTGTCGAAGAGCTCGTAGAAACATTCTTTTGGTGTCGTTCTTATCTTCCGTAGTGACATGGGCGCATATAAAGCTAATGCTAGCGAATTTAGCTTTTATGTGGACTATCATAATACGCTCGGATACGTGTTGGAGTTTTTCATTCTTCTTCTGTTCGGTCCAACCCATCGTACTACCTGGATGGCGGGAATATCAGCGGAATAGCAGTCAAGGGCCTCTGCGAATTGCTCGTCTGAAGGGTTTCAAAATTTCATGTGCAGATCCGAAGGTCCCTGTCCTGTAATCGTTTCTCAGGGTCATCAACAGTGGATCCGTTAATATACGAGGTTATTAGCTGGCTCGTCGCATTTTCTTTTATCTTTTAGGTATAGGGTTGTGAGCCCTATGACGGTGTAGGCCAGTATAATGCTACTGCCATGGCCCTGGCATTTTAGCTCGCATGAGTAATGGTTTACTCATGCGGTTAACGGAGATTACCATAGGTCTAGCAATTGCTATGTACATCCACAGTGTCATTTTTGGGTTAAGGCCCCAGCTTTCACCCTGCAGAGTTTTGCAAGGTTTTTGTTTTTGATATTTTTTTTTGGTTCCACCAAAAAGTGTTGGATCTTTAAGTTTGTCCAGTTTTCTTCTCTTGGTGAAGGCAACTACGGTGCTACGGTGCTTTTTAGGATTGACGCTTAGAACAACCTTATTGCATCAGTTAGCAACAAGGTTGAGTGTCATCTGGAGGAGTTTGAAAATTGTTTTTTCAAATTTGCCTCTAATAGGGATCAGTATCAACGTATCTTCAGACATAGAAACCGTCGCTGCTTAGTATGTTAAGCAGTTCATTTACTACGACGGACCATAGCAGAGAAAGGGAACACTATGCTGAGGGCTACCTTTTGCAGCCGTAGGGCTGTTTCTTTCACTACTTAATTTGGTATTATCTACTCTTGTTTCATGCATCTGTACATCTGTCTATACCTGGTTTTGTTGAAAGTTCTTTTGATATTAAAGAAGCAGCCCACCGCAATATCCAGAGTTCCTGAAGAGCATGCGTTTCGATTTTCCTAGTTGATTGGTTGGTTTTCATAAAGTGGGTTCTTATATAGTGAACCATCCCTATTATGTCTATCAAGTATTACTTAGGCTTTTCTTACTCAATCCTTTCTTTTCGCCCTGTTAATAATCTTTCTGGTTTGCGTTGCTCTGATTATAGGCAGATTTATTTGCAGTGTTGAGACTTTTGGAGCTAAGTTTTAGGATTCCAATATCTCTTAGCTTTCGTAGCCAATTGTTAATGGATTCCATGAGTTCTTGGCTGTATCTCTCCCCATCTATGGATCAAGGCTGTCTTTAAGATACGAACATTTTGGAGCCTAATAGGATATTCACGATCGGACATCGATGTTCCAATTGAAACATGCCAATAGGATAACACACCTGAGAGGCTCCTTATCCGGCCCTTGTAAGTGAACAACTCTTGAATAAAGGCCACATTTAGATGATTCTTATTTATGAGATTTATGATTTAATACCGCAGAGGCGGCCTTTGCATGCTGTAGATTAACTTGTATGCACCTTAGTCCCATACTGAGAACTATTGTAGGGATATGTTGGCAAAACTTCCAGCATTTGTAGCTTCTCTAGCAGACTGGCTAGCTTTCGAGGTCTTAGACTTTGAGAACAGATCTTCTAAAATCTTTGCCTTTTGAGGTACTTTAGCCATTGTCCCTGAGCTGCTAGTTTCAGGTGTGATGGGTTCACCTGTCTAGTGTTTCTTTTAGCTAATCAGCTCCAAGTGTATTCCCTTTTGTCGCGTCAAGCCGTCTTTGGTAAGAGGTAAACTTTGGATGAGCTGGCACTGTCCTTAATTTTGACTTTCTTTTAGACTGTTTCGATGATTCTTGAGAAAAAGCTTACATCCTCAGCTTAGGATGAAATCCTTGCAACCTTTTCTACTGCGAATGTTAATGGTTTCACTTCTGCTCTTTTTTTTTAGTAACCCTGAGGACTCGCCAGCTTTTTGTGGATACTTAGTGGTTTTGTTTAGCGATCTGGGCTATCAAAACGCCCTTGGCAAATTTTTCTTCTTCTTGAACGAAGACAGCGCAGGTTAATAACTTGGAAACATACTGTCCCTGATTTATACGCAGATGTGCATTTTTCTGTGGTTTAATTCTACCTACCACAGACATAAGCCAGTTTTTGTTTACTATATCATAGCAGGTGATCGAAAAATATCCGTCTCTAGCTGAAGTGGCTAGAAATCCTAGAATGTGACAGTTTTTGTTGGATTTTTCCATTTCTTCCATTTCTTTTCAGGCTCTTCCTCACTAGCTTGATCTCTCGGTTTGTTAGGATCTGCTTTGAGTGCAAGAAGTGCATATTAGCGGCCTTACATTAGTCATAGCATCCCTGTAGTATAGCCCCGATATGCTAGGTCACTCCTATGCAGTTTCCGTTCCGCTGGTCCTTTAAGGTAAGCTTACTTCTATGTTATGTTTTAAAATGACTCTCCTTGTCGTCTATGTTTTTTTTTCATTCTTGCCATAGGAGAGCTAAGGCGATACGTTAGCAAGTATTTAATTTATATCGTTCCACTTACATTATTTGTAAGGAAATAATATTATTTACTCCTTTGAAATGCCAGCAGTCATTCATAATCACAGAAAATAGAAAAATAAAAACTCCTACCCCAGACTATGATTTTATCCGAAATTTATCAACTCACAAACGCCTTCTTTCATTAGGTGACCGTGTCATAAAACTTTTATAAGTTCTTATAAGGCTTATTGGCGTCAGATGATCTTATAATAAAAAAATTTTATAAGCCTCAGACCAAGAAGCTAGTAATACAACTTCAATTTGGTTCTGTTTTAAGTATCTACTTCCTCTTGTACCAGTTTTAAAAATATCAAACATCCAAATCTACATAAAAAAGACCTCCCATATACTTTATGAAAATCGGTTCTGTAGAATAGTTGCATAATTAGTAGCAGAATTCGAGATTGCTTAATGATTTCTTTACCACGCATATTAACATCCGTATAAAGTCTTTTTTTTACAGAAATGAACGCATGGTACGTATGGCAACACCTGATGCTCTTTTCGATTAGATGTGGCCCCCGACAGCTTTTAAAAACAACAACAACCAAAAGAGGTAATGAAAATACAGTTATATCGCTTTGTTAAAATTAATACTTGTAACTCTGGTCCTGTTAGAATATCCAGGGGATATCACTTAATCTGGTTGTCGACGAACGGCTAAAGGCGTTTATACAATACGTCAGATAGGACATTGTTGGCGATGTTAAGGCGACTGATGCGTCTGTATTTGACGCAGTTCAGAGGATCTACTCTCTTGAGAATCGGACAAAAAATGTTGAGGTTCCATTCATCAGGAATATAGGGTTTTCCAATAGGGACTTGACAACTTTGAATTTAATTTGTGAACGCATTCTTTCACTAATCATCAAACTGTCACTGTCAATATTTTAAGTAAACTCAACATTTTCATCATGGTAAAGTACACTAACGAGCTACGTCCTCCGATTAGGTTCTGGAGAAGATGCACCAAGATGATGAATTTCATCGCAAAATCATCTTCAGTGACGAAGCTCATTTTTGGCTCAATGGGTTCGCCAATAAGCAAAATATGCGTTATTGGTCGGATGAAAACCCATATGTGCTTCATGAATCACCACTTCATCCACAAAAAATAACTGTTTGGTGCGGTTTGCATGCCGGCGGTGTTCTTGGGCCATATTTTTTCGTCGACGATAACGATCGTCACGTTACTGTGAATGGTTAAGCGTTATCGCGCCATGATCACCGATTATTTTTGGCCCGAATTGGAAGATATGGACTTGGACGACATGTGGTTTCAACAGGATGGTGCCACAAGCCACACAGCACACGCTACGATCGATTTATTGAAGAGTTAGTATGGTGAGCGTGTTATCTCAAGACATGGGCCATTCGATTTTTTTTTTTTTTATATAATACTTCGGGCGCACCAAGGGAATATGGATACCTTTTACTGGCTTTTCTTCAGGTCGCGGGCGGGTGGTGTAGTAATTTGAGAAACTCAGGTGCGTTTGGTTTCGATATTTTTTCCAGAGGTGATTGTCAAACTGGACGGGATGAACCAGTGCATCCTCAACCAGTGGGTCTTAGTACGTACGTACTAGTTGTTAGTTCGTTACATTTAGACCAGACAGCAATCACTCCAACATCAGTGTAATGCCTTCATGTCAGAGTTGACGCCGACGGGATTTACATATAACTATATACAAATTATACTTAAAGACTTTTTCAGAGAATTGCCTCGCACGGGATTCGAACCCGCGACCCTCTTCTTAAGGAGTCTGTGTATATACCACTACACCACGGCCAGTCGATTGGCCGCCTCGTTCGTGCGAATTAACTCCGCTTGACTATTTTCTGTGGGGCTACGTTAAGTCATTGTTTTATGACAACACGTTTCGGCCGAAATGTGTGGCCGAGTCGTTGAAAATTGGGTCCAACGAATCGACCACTGCAAACGTGCCGGCGGTGGCCATATGAACGAAGTCGAGTTCCATTCATAAATGTTTTGATTGTACTTCAAGCCAATAATAAAGTTTTTGAAATATCTCAAATGGTTTGGCTTTTATTTAAAAAAAAAAGTTGTGAAGTCGTTATTAAAAAACTCTATACTTTCATTCAACCATATTTTACAGATGAGTTGGTTTATGCTCCTTAACAAGTCATCGCCTGCTACATTGAAGAGCTCGGTAGTCTGGCCGACGGCTTCAGCAACATTTTTTGGATTCAAGCCTAGCTTTATGGCTTCTTTATTCAATTCTTGCAGGTCGGGTGTACGGAATTGTTGGTTTACATCATCCAAGTTCAAATGTTCATTCTGCCGAAATTTGGTTCGTCATCGTCGTTATACGGTCTACAAAAATGCTCTTTCCATTTCCTCTGCATCGACTGCGATTCTACTATGTGCCCTTGTTCGTCCCTACAGGCTTAAGTTCGGGGTTTGTGTCCGTGGCATGTTTTTTTTTTACCTATATTGGTAAAACTTTCGAATCTCATTCTTGGAGCAGAATCTCTGAATTTCCTCGACCGCGCACTTCTCATGCTGATTCTTTTTACTCCGCTTTGTTGTTTCTTTGTGTTGGCCCAGTGAAATCCGGCACATCAGAGGCAGCGTCTCTGATTACTTTTTGGCAATGTTGTTACTGGTCTTCTTGATGCTGGCGGCACTAGAAATCTTAAGAGATTAATGGAGCCTCCATCAGGAAAGGATTTCACAATCTCTGACAGTTGTAGTTGTCCGACGTCAAACTTCTCCACAACTTGCCTTTGCGGTGTTCGGGATATCTGCAATGGTACCTTGGCTACAAGATAATGGTCCGAATCGATATTGACCCCTCGAAAAGTTCGTACATCCGTAATATGTTCAAGGAACTCGCAGTAAAAATCTTTGATAAAGTCGACCTTTTACTCTATGAGCACATGAGCGGGTATTATAGGGTGATTCATCGTGAGCTTTAATTTATAATGTAAAATAAAACACATAAATTTGAAAGTAAACTTAAAATTTTTATTATAGGCTAAAAACACTATTCATGGCATTTACCTCTTGAAAGTCATATTATGTAAATGTTGGCCACGACTACGTCTGAGGTGGGCTATTCGAAGATCCAATTTTGGGCGATTCGTTCGAACATAGCGAATGGTATCACGCGGATAATACGAGTAATGTTGGCTTCCAAAGCGTCAATTGTAGCTGGCTTATTCCTGAAGACCTGAAACTTTACATATCCCCAGAGAAAATAGTCCAAAATTGTGTTATCGCACGATATAGGCGGCCAATTTACCGTAGCAAAACGTGAAATTAAGTGCTCACAAAAATGATTTCTCAAAAAGTCGATTGTTTCAGGCGCTGTATGGCTCGTAGCGCCGTCTTTTTGAAACCAGAGCGCACCGAGACCATGTGCTTAAATTTCAGGAAGCACATAGTTTTTTAAAATATCGCGATAATGGTTAAAATTGACGGTAACATCCTGATTTGCCTCATTTATGAAGAAATATGTACCAACGATTCAACAAGCCCATAAACCACACCATACCGTTGTTTTTTAATTTATGTAATGGTAGCTCTTGGTACTCTTCAGGTTGCTCATCAGACCAAATACGGCAATTTTGTTTATTAACGTATCCCTTGAGCTAGAAATGGGCTTCATCACTGAACAAAATTTCACGATAAAACACCGGATTTTCTTTGAGAATTTCTAGAGCCATTCACTGAAAATATGACGCAAATTCAAGTCGTCTGGCTTCAATTCTTGTGCAAGTTGAATTTTGTACATTTTAAGCCGAGATCCTCACGTAAAATACGTCAAGTTGTCGAATACGACAAACCAAGCTGCTGAAAACGACGACGAATCGATTCGTCACGGTCTTCGCGTGCTTTCTCAGCTACAGCTGCTATAGTCTCTTCACTACGTGCTGGATGTTCTCAAACCGGTCGAGTATCATTCACTAATGTTAACTGGGACTTAAATTTGTGAATGGTATTGGCAATAGTGGTTTCAGTAGAGAAACACTGTAAGTTCCTCGAATCGCACGAAAAACATTTCTCACAGAACGCTGATTTTCGTAGTACAGCTGAACAATTGCTGTTGTAGTGTAAATCTTTTTATGATGACTTGCAAGAGAATACTGAACAAAAGCAACGAAACAGTTTGATAGTAGTCAAGCGCGATCTGTTAAAAAAAGCCTATTGAAAATCAAACATCACGATGAATCACCCTATACTAGAGTATTGCCCTCCATCGATCGCAATGTGGTCAATCTGGTTGACGGTTGGTTGGTCAGGAGTTCTCCAAGCCCCTTTTGAATATCGAGATACAACCGCGTGCTACATACGACAATGTTTCTCTCGTCTCGGAAAAACTTACCGGCCTGAGCCTTAAGTACGTCGAAGTGGTCCGGGTAAGATCTTATTTCCTTTGTTCCGGGACTTCACTTCACCGTTGATTTCATCTGGGGAATTCATCCCCTGTCTCGTTTATAGTGCTGCAATTTTTTCTGCTGGTCAGCACTCGCGATTAATCGTATAAATTTGGCAAGTCGAGTCCTGATGGACATCGACCAGTACCAAAAGTTTACCACTAGGACAATTGGACACTCCAAACTCTTCTTCATGTGTTGTAAATAGATTTCTTCGGCAAGGAAGTTACAATCAACTCTGCCCTCAACCTCGCGACATTCAGCAATTCAGGTACTTCAGTGACGAATTTCTGGCCCACTCCCTTAGCTACTGCCTTGCCTTGACATGCATCAGAAAGCAATCCCTAAGCCGTTACCACTTCCGAAATCAAAACTAACTCTTCTGGATGGAAATCACCTATCTTGACCTTGTTTATGAATAAATCTCGTTGTATCCTGGAGTGAATCAGTGGTATCACAATCTAAGAGGATCACTCTAATCTAACCTAAACACTTACTCGTACTTGGTTAGTTATTCGAGTACCTGTTGATGCTTGCAACTCAAAAAAAATTTCAAATTTGCGCAAGCGAGCGCGTTCATCTAACTCGTTATTGCCGTCGGTTCAGTATTTATTCGCACCGATTAAATCTTTGACAAGTAACACAAATATACTAAATCTAGAAAAAAAAAAAAAAAACAATTTGACCCCGACGTGATTTGAACACGCAACCTTCTGATCTGGAGTCAGACGCGCTACCGTTGCGCCACGGAGTCATACAATTTTCGTATCTCTAATTGACTAGAGTTTACACAATTTCTCATGGTACACTGTTGAGTTGACTTTTGACGTCACTTTTGGATTTTTAATAGCAAACATCCACGTCAATTGAGCTTCATGTTTAGCCAAATATATGTATGTATGTATGTATGTATGTACCTTCAAATACTTTGTATCTGTGCCACGAATTCCCGAGTATCAGTATCAATATCAGCCTGTCCAATCTGAGTTCATTCTCGGAAACCCACTCAAAAACAAGTAAGAAATCATTTCTGCCGAATGTCAGCCATGTGTCTCCGTTTGACATGTGTTTATTAAAATTCATCGTGCGATAATGAAGAAATCATAAAACCTCACATCAAAATGAAATATTTTCTCAAGCGGCCTTAATCGGCTCACCGATGTTGGCCCTGTTTACGAGTTAGTTCGAGCACTGCAACCACTCCCATCGTTCTGTCATCGAAGTTGGGATTGAAATTGAAATTGAAAAGTAAGCCAGAGTACGAGGTATACCCACATATACTGTACGAAATCGGTTGAGAGTGCGAGTATGAAAAAACCGGGATGCACGGGGTGGTAAATCAATCACAAATTGTCAACGACAAAGAATCTTTCCATATACGGCAGTGAAAAGGCTTGCGGCATCCGTCCATCCATGCAACCATTCAGCGGGGTTTAGCCAGTAGTTCTTGATCGTAGCTCATATGCGAACGCAATGTATCTACGTGCTCTGGGCTCAATATCAATCAGAGTTTGGAATGCTTCTTCATGTACTTGGACATCGCTATTGCTGTTAGTGTTGTTTATGTTATGAAAACTGCTGCTGGTGCTCCACTACCATTGAGGTGATTTAGGATCCCATTTTCACGTACGTGATTGTCATGCTCAAGTGCAGGCAATTAACTGTGAGCCATCAGCAACTCAATTCGATCGACGATCGATTGGATCCAATCGAACTTGAAATTGTCCAAGCAATTGGTAATTATTCATCGTTTTGGTTTTTTGTTTGTTTAAGTCCATAAAATCGGTAATACCCATGGGAACCGCTGGATAGATTACCTGTCCACCTGGATAGGAATCTATCATACTTGTTCGAGGAATTGAGGTGGTGCACTGACGATTAAAAAACCATAGACGACATAGTTAGCTTGAATTGAAGTAGGTGTTGCGTGTACAGTAGCTGTGTTCCCTTGTATTGTAGATAATAGGCGATCATACCTGTGTAACCTAGGAGCTACAAGTGTTTATTTGTTCAATGTTTTGCTCCTAGGAGTGGCACTAAGTCATGAAACTGAGGTGTTGCTCGAGTGTGACCGTCCATCAGGAATTTAAACCGAAAGTAATAACATTTTCGAGAAGTAAGCGAGTGTTTGGAAAATCAAATGCAACGTCTTGACATACGATTGGCGGTAACTTTAATTGCGTGCTTGATGGCTTTTTGATGGACAGTGCAGTATCAGTAAGCCTATCCGAGACACCTTAAATCAAATACGTCCTCATCAACAGGGAGTTTTAAAACCAGCAGACATTGGAGGTAATTCAATTGTCACATGATCCCAAAGATAAGAATTCGGTACGATTTGTTACCGAATCCTGTCCAATTAGAAATAAAAATTGTGAGCAACACAAAATGACAGTATGAGAGATGACTTGTGAAGGAAGTATTTATAGAAGAGAAGAGAAGGACTTTTTGATAACTAAGAGGGAGATTTTTAAGGAATTTGAAATGTTTTTTTCGATCGATATGAAATCACCGATTTACGCCGCACCATGATAGCCTTAGTTTGGAGAGACATCAAGAATTATATTGGCCTTTTTGAACCATAAGTATGTGGTCATTTAGTCTGTCCACATTCTAAGCATTAACAACAACATTAATTGTTGTTAGGAACAGCAAAGGTACCAAAGCAGCTATTACTGAAGTCGAATCTAAGTATGAGACACTAACGCTAGCAATTTGAGCGGCGATCTGATTTTCATTAAGTTCATTGTGATCAGCAACTAAGTCATAACTAAATAAGCTAGGCCTTTGGTTGCCCCTTTTTTTTGTGGAAACAGATCACTCAGACAAACAATTAGTCCATTGTGCCCCTTGCAAGTGACTTTTAATAAAATTCATCAATACTTCGTAGAGAGGTTAGTAAGCGATTAAGTGATAACGTGCTCACAGTACCAGTAAACATGATATCAGCGCCGACTATCTGTAGGCTGATGCGAAAGTATGCCGGGCACTCACAGAGGCAGTGCTCCGTGGTGTAGTCATCACTTTTACAGCCCGAGCCGCAGGATATTTCCCCCCTTACGTCTAGCACACTTAAGAGCAGAAACGTGGGTCTAGTGACGGCGGCAGTAAGCAGCCCGCGCCCTTCCTACTGAAGGACAGGCGAAAAGCCGCTGACTTTTTTGAAACGTCGGGTAGTGGAAGCCCTAACCCAGGATAACGCCAAACCTAACCTACGTCCGGGTAGTAAAAAAAACCGTTCTGAGTCTGGTCTAGAAAGTTTATCGGCGAATCCTATTGTGACCTTGGACCTAGACAAGTCTGGAAGTCGTTCGAGAGTTCAGGAAGGCTCTAAGAGCAGCTTGGCTGGCGCTGCAGACGAAAATGGTTCGCGCCCCTCCACCGATTCTTCGCATTATAGGTCGTTGCCATCAGTATTGCGTATATCTCTTCTTGGAAGGTAAATGAAAGTATTCCTAACGGAGGGTGAAATTTAACGCTATCGTCCTCCAGAAAGATACCAAATCGGTTTTGGAGCCGTCCGTAAAGACCAGACTACATTCCTTTCATGATTCAGGTTCTGGCCGAAATCAGTCTTGAACACAGGGAAAGTCGATTTCGTATTATTTCCGCAGCAGGAATTTTGATGTCATTGGTCCATAAGATCAGAGTCAAAAGACAGTCGACGCGCAAAGTCATCAAACGACTTTGGTACCAAAGAACGCTTTTCTTTAATTAGACAGAAGATGGCTTTAAAAGTGCAGCCTATGGTATGAATATCAAAAGGAGGAGAATTATCAATGAGTTGGGGAAAGCCCTTATGCAGCCGAGACAGACCGTTCTTTAGGATACAATTGGTGTTATTGTACCCATGTATACCATATTTAAAAGATGCTTTTCGGTGACAAGTCCCATGTCGTGATAAAAGTTCCTTTATGCTGTCAGAAGACCGACAGCGCCTTGAAGGCTTGCGGTGTAGTTTGGTCCAAAGAAACGAGTTGTCCAGGGTGACACTCAAATGCTTAACTTCGTTGGACAATCGAATGGTGATGTGCTTATGGATTAGATGAGTCAGACCAGTCAGCTTCCTCCTTCTCAATTCTATTTTCACAGGATTGACTGAAAATCCATTTCTAGTGCATCAAACGTCGAGCACCTCTTATGTTGACTACGTGTTAGAGAAGATAGCAGCTGGCCATGGTTGAACAGACAGTACAACTACATCATCTTAAGCATAGACGTCAGAACAATTGAGAGCATTAAGCAGTGAATCGACCAACATGCTCAATAGCAGTGGAGACAGGAAGCAGTCAGACCACAGTCAGCATTCACAATCAGTGTCCTATTCACAAGTATCCAAAAAACTATTAATTCGTCTACTCTGTGTTGTCTGGCGGACTCAAAAGTCCGTTGTCGAAAGAACCCTCAATGTCGATGAAAATGCCTAGCGCGTATTAGTTCTTGTCGGGTGCGGCTTTAGTTCCCAGGACTCTTACAGAATGTCCTACGTTGATAAGTACTGTATGTTGCATTTTGGACAGAGGAACCATTCGCAAAGCAAAACATTAAAGAAGTCAGACTTATAGGTAAGAAGCCCTTGGCGAGAGTATAGTCCTCTTTACTGATTTTTGTTATAAAGGCTACATTTACTCTTCGACAGGGTTCCGGCATGTATACCAGTGCCAAGGTAGCAATGAAGATCCCCTTCACTGTAACCAGCAGCTGGTCTGTACCTTTTTGTAACATAACTGGGTATATGCCATCTGTGTTAGGCGACTTGAAGTCATTAAAAGAAGCAAGAGCATGTCTAATGCACACATCCGTCACCTCAACCGATGTGAAATTCCAGCTACGGCTTATTGTGTTATTCAGCTTACTGGCAGCTACTTTCAAGTGCGGGCTATATCGCTACTTTCTTTATGTAAAAATGTCCTTTGTCTAATCATTTCCACGAAGCTCTCGGCTATCGGCAAGACAGGGGCTCATCACCGTAGGGTCCCTCGGATATACATAGACTTTTGTAGTATAGGGTGGTCTGATACAACAAACTTATTTTACTCCATAAAATGATCTGCCTCGAGCGCAAGGGGGTTTTCCTGGCTCCGCTCAAGAAACACTGATATTCATGTCATAGGCTGTTTTCTCAAAGGCATCTTCCATTAAGAAAGAAGTATTGTTTGATACGGGGGTCTGTGTGGCGATTCCTATAACTAGGGTTGGGCCAGCAGAGTAATAATCAAGTTTGTAGAGAAGATCTTGCCTAATTTCCCAGTGGTGGTCTCCAACAACTGCTTGAGTAAACCCTTACTTATGCCGGCTAAAATGACAGGAGTATACCCGGATAGTAGCATTACACAGGCCACATTTAGCAGAGCAATCAGAAGAGACTGGTATCATACAGATACGAGTATTCCGACATCCAGGAAGTGCGATAGAATGGGCCGTACATAAGGAGGAACTGTGATATATACTACGGTGATTGTTGTAGGGAAAAGAGATAACGCTTATTTGGATACGAATTTGCCAAATGCGACAGACCTAGGCAAGAAGTATTGAAAATTAAGGCTAAGTTCCCTACGACAAGTCTAATATGCGCCCATACCCTATGAAAAACAAGGACAACAACACCAAAGAATGTTTTTACGAGCTCCACGACAAGACATATAAGCAATGATCGAAGTATGACGTTAAAATCAAACTAGGAAATTTCAACGTTAGGATAAGGAAGGAAGACATCTTTAATAGGTCGCAAGAGACCACAAGAATCTTCGCAAAATTGGTATCACGAATTCTATCAACGACTCCTATACCGCCAGCATCAAGAAGCGAAAACCAGTGACAACGGTGCCAAGGTCCCATAAGAGACGCCGTAACTGATGTGCTGTAAGTAAATAAGGATAGCAAGGATAGCTAAAAACCGAGAAATCAGGTAGACCTGACGTCTTGTCGTCGAAGGTATTCAAAGCTGCTGAAATTGACTTTGTGGAGAGCATGTACTAACTCATTTCTCAGATCTGGTTAGAAGAGTGTATGCGAAGTATGAGAATTCGCCTTAATATCGGATACAAGATTCTATCTGCCGTCTAAAACCTTTTGCTAACAACATGATTGGTCCCTGTCAGTGCGGTTTCAGAGCATTAAAATCCACAATCGACCAAATCTTCACATTTCGGCAGATCTTTTCAAACTCTAGAAGTCGAAAACGATACTTACCATCTTTTCATCGATTTTAAAGCCGCATACGATATTTATAGAGATGAGCTATACATATAGAGACATTTCTGATAAATTTGGCTGTTTATGCGGAATGATGATGGAGAACGTTCGTTGCTCCGTTAAGATGTGAACAAAAAACTTAACTGATACCTTTGTGTTGACATAATTAGCAAAATACAGCGACTATCACTAGTATTGAAACAGAAGCTGACAAAGTAAGTTAAGGCTAAACCAAGTATCGACAAATTGCACAGAACTTCACGGAAGACAGCTATAACTTTGAGGTAGTAAGGGATCTGGTCTACCTTACCTTTGCTGCAATTCTGCCAGCAAACGTCCATAGAAATAAAACGAAGAATCAGTCTTGCTAATTGTTCTTTCTGTGAGCTAAAAAGCCAATTAAGTAGTAATGTCCTACTTTACGCCATCGGAGTGCCTGGACCCTATAGAAAGCGAATGAAGACATCCTCAGTCGTTTCGAGAGGAAAATCCTTCAAAAAATATTCGTTTTCGTCTGCGTTGACAGGGTTTGGAGGAGAAGATTCAACGACGAACTATACGAGCTGTACAGTGATATCGACCTAGTGATTGGAATTGCGCAATAGTTACCTAAGATGGCTAAGACATATAGAGCGAAGGGACTTCAAAGCTCCGGCCCGCAGAGTTTTTTAATCTTACCTGGCGCACAAGTAGAAGCGGACTTTCAGTTCATCCGAACTGAAGCGCTACCTAAGTAAGTTGCTTGATACAACACCTACTGAAGCTTTGATGATCTTGGTTTTATGTTTAGATCGTCTTACCTAATGATACCAGAACTATTGAAAATATGAAATCCATTTTCCTTTTTCCCAGCAAAGCTTTCGGCCAAAATCTGAGCGAGGAAGGGCGTGTGATTTCATTTTATGAGAGGGTTTGTTTTACATTCGCATCAGACAGCAAGTACCCGGCGCAGATATTCTAGGTGCTGGTAGCGTATACTAATACATACATTGGGCGTAGAAATTCCAGTAAAAGCAATATCCTTGTATGTACCTAACCATGGACAGGTTCTCTGTCTAAGTGCTCTGTTCCAACCGAAAAGAAAAGATAAACAACTGGGGAGAGCTTTGGATGACTAACAGAAACATGCCAAAGTCATCCTTAAGATTCAGAAGTGGACAGAGGAGCTGAATTTGAATTTGAGCTTCATTTAGCCACTTGCTCGACATTAGTATATATCTATGCACTATTGACATTAATTTCAGCAAACTTAACTCAGTAGCATTAGTCTTTTCAGAGCTTACCAATTCAGTGGCTCAGTTATCAGTGATGGGTTTCTCTGAAGAGAAAGTCTTTCTAAAGTCAAGCCGTATCAAGCAAGTTGAGCCTCAAACATTGTTCTTTCTCGCGTTCACGTGTGTGTTTATTGCAAAGAAATTTTTAATTATTGTGCCTCAGTGTGTAAGAAATTCAAATCCTTGGAGCTACGAGTAAATCCGTAGACTTCACTCACATCTAACAAACATACTCAAAAATGTATTTCATTTAAATGACATCCATGAGTACCACGTCAAATCCTGTTCTATCCAAACCACCTTTTCTGTTTCTGGATGATTTCTCCATTAATTTCAAAGAAGTACACCATCTTTTGCCATTCCGTGATATTAACTTGAATAAAAAACTTGGCCTCTGGTACATAAGCTGGAAATCTTTCAGCGTCGGGTTTAAAATTCTTCAGCACAAAGTGGTAGTCCTAAGTAAAAAAATCAAATCTCATATAATCGCAAGTGTTCGTTTTAAATAACCCAAACTAACTTTAGGAACTGGACACTTTTTAGGTAACACGGTAAACATCTCTATGGACTCTTTGAGGATTTGAACTAAGGTTGGCGATCTTTTCTCCAAAAATGCACAACCGTCGTTGTTCTGTGAATTATAAAGGGAATACCGCTCCTGGTTCTTTTTTATCAAAAACACATCGAATGCATACCGTGGCTCTCTCATTTCACGATGATCTTGAATTTCGACATGTCCTACGGGTGGTGTGGTGCTCTTGTCGATATAACAATTTATGACATTTCCATATATCGGATTTACTGTACAAGTACAGTTTTCGAGATATATTTCAAAATTGCGCTGCAAATAGATAATAAACCGTTAAGTAGTGATAAATAAATATGAGTAAATATGAGATGCTTACCTTTCCATCTATCGCGACCAGAAATGGAATTAAAAGAACATATAATGGGAGAACTGAATGCATCGCGATTAATTCGATGAATAGATTCGAAATAATAGAGCTTGCTTGACTTTCTGTCTATTAGTTAACGTTTTGAACCATAAAATTGTTTTAATTGTTTCTATATCAAAGTGGATTATTGATTTCTATGAGATCAGCGGGTGTGGGGGTAGAGCTAAGTACCGTGGACTCTGTCTCTGTAAGTTGATACAAGTTAAACTCATGGTAATTGAATTTTAATAGCTGAATAGATATAAATGCTAAAAACGATAGTATCTTCGATAATCTTTTATGTTAAATGTGAATTATGACTAATAGGTTTCTTTCAAAGTTGAGTTTGCAAGGTTGTCATCGAATTTAAAAGTTCCAAAGGTATGCCAACACATCACATCGGACTAGAAGATAGTCCGATAGATAGATACTGCTAGTGTTCATATGATGTGTTGCCATCGACTAACAATTAGTTTGTATCCATGTAAGATACCATATATCAAAAAGAAATATCTTTTTCCAAATTGTCACACTTTTCAAACAAATCTAAACGAACGATTTCTGTGAATCTCACATACCACTTTGATCAAAAACGGAATAACTACCGTGTGGCGCTCCCATTGTTCTGATTTGAGTTCTGTTTTTTTGTTAAGTTGGTAGTGTCATAGCTTGACATTTGCAAAAGTGACGTAGCCAAGTGTACATCTATCTCTGCTGTATGTGTTGGCGATTTTTTTACAATTTTAGAAATGGATTTAAATTTGCAACAACGAACTTGTATTAAAGTTTGGGTAAAAGACGGATTTAATGGTGAGCAAACGTTGGAAATGTTGAAAAAGTGTTTCAGCAACGATTCTCTAAAGAAAACAGTCGTTTACCAGTGGCAAAGCGGTTCAAAAGTGGTCGTGAGTCAATCGAAGATGATGAACAAAGTGGCAGACCATCGACATCGAAAGCCGACGAAAACATTGATGAAGTAAGAAAATGTTGGTCAATAACCGCAAATTAACCATCAGAGAGATAGCGGAGGACTTGAACATTGCCTATGGACATTTTGGTTAATGATTTGGGTTTTCGTCGTGTATCAGCAAAGTTGGTGCCAAAAGAGACTGTGTTGACGTCGCATAAGAGATGATTTGCGAGGCTGAATCCGATCCCACATTCATCAAAAGGATCATTGCTGGAGACGAGTATGAGTTTATGACGTTTATGAGTACGACACAAAATCCAGACATCAGGCATTTCGCACGCGCGGCCCACCGGAGTCTCAGTTTTAACTTTCAAAAAAAAAAAAAAAAAAAAAAAAACGAACGCTAAACTAACCGCACTGCACTACACTTAGCTTTTTTTTTCATTTCGCTGGCGGTTCTGCCGGCTTTCTTTCCCGTCCTGTTATCCCTATTTCCTATCTCGATCCTTAGAAAGTAGTAGGAAAATCGCGAGAAGCAGTGTTTCTCTACTTCCGATATCCGGGTTATTTTCCCCCATCGAACTACTCAAGTTACAAAACCAAACCAACGCGAAGGAGATAGAAAGCCCGATCGGTGATAGATGGAATGTGGAGACGAAAGAGGAAGGTTGTGTGGGTATAATTCCAAACTGATTATACTCCGATCTAGCTATTCTCTAGATTGCCGTCCCAAATAAAGCCAAGTACAGGTGTCTGTGTGCCACTTTACTCCGCGGTACCCTAACTACTCCAGTGGATCGGCGTTCAGATTTGCGGGAATGGGGACTGACCAAAAGTGTGTCACACCTTACAATTATTTATATAGGGTTTGCCAATAGGGACTTGACAACTTTGAATTTAATTTGTGAACGCACTCTTTCACTAATCATCAAACTGTCACTGTCAATTTATTCAGTAAACTCAAAATTTTCATCATGGTAAAGTACACTAACGAGCAACGTCTGCAAATTATAAAAATTTTCTACAGATATTCGGAGTCGGTGACTACAACTTTAAGAGCGTTAACTCCAATTTTCGGTCGTAATTCTCGCCCTAGTAGACAGACAATAACAAGTTTAGTGCTAAAATTTGAGTCTATATATTCGTTGTGTGATGTTGCCGTGTCAGTGAGATAACGGGTTGGTCGAAGTGTCGAAAATATCGCTGCTGTTCAGATGTCCGTAGAAAACGATCCAAATCAGTCAATTCCACGGCGTTCTCCGATTGGGTTCTGGAGAAAACGCGCCAAGATGATGAATTTCATCGCAAAATCATCTTCAGTGACAAAGCTCAATGGGTTCGTCAATAAGCAAAATATGCGTTCTTGGTCGGGTGAAAACCCACATGTGCTTCATGAAACACCACTTCATCCACAAAAAATAACTGTTTGGTGCGGTTTGCATGCCGGCGGCGTTATTGAGCCATATTTTTTCGTCGACGATAACGATTGTCACGTTACTGTGAATGGTCAGCGTTATCGCGGCATGATCAACGATTATTTTTAGCCCGAATTGGAAGAGATGGCCACACAGCACACGCTACAATCGATTTATTGAAGAGTAAGTATGGTGAGCGTGTTATCTCAAGACATGGGATAGTCGATTGGCCGCCTCGTTCGTGCGATTTAACGCCGCTTGACTATTTTCTGTGGGGCTACGTCAAGTCATTGGTTTATGCCAACACGCCGACGACGTTTGAAGAGCTCAGAGCCAACATTGAATAGCGGCCGTTTCGGCCGAAATGTGTGGTCGAGTAGTTGAAAATTGGGTCCAAAGAATCGTCCACTGCAAAGGTGCCCGCGGTGGCCATATGAACGAAGTCGAGTTCCATTCATAAATGTTTTGATTGTACTTTAAGCCAATAAAGAAGTTTTTGAAATATCTCAGATGGTTTGCCTTTTATTTAAAAAAAAAGTTGTCAAGTCGTTATTGGAAAACCCGATATATTTATTTTGTGTGCGGGCCTTTCTGCCCTTCTGGTGTATCGTTTTGGTTTGTTGTTATTGTTTATTGTTGTTTGGTGTTGTTTGTGTTTGTTGTTGTGAATTGGTTGTTCGATGTTGCTTATATATTTGTGTGTTTGTATGTTTATATGTTCCTCGTTGGAAGCGGTCTCGTAGCTTGGCCGTCCGCCTACAGCCTCTGCTGCTCCCTAAGCGCTCCACCGGTGGGGTGCTGGCTTCAAAGGGGTCGTCGTCTCTTCACCTATCGAACCTGACTTTGAAAGTTGATACGACGTTGGGATGTGTCTCATTACGTTGGCCGTCCGTCTGCACACCACCGTCGCTCCTCCGTTGCTCCGTCGTTGGCGGTGTAGCTATAAAAGAGATCGTCAACTCTTCCCCCTCCGAACAATTGCGTTGTTAGCTTTTAAGCTAGCTGCACCCACATCGAGTGTGAGATGTGGTGCCTCTTAACCCTTTCTTTGTTTGGCTTTTCGTTGGGGTGTAGGTTCCGGGGATCGTCCTCACCCACCCGTCTTCATCATGTTGGGGTGTCTGGCTTTAAAGGACCGTCCGTCCCCACCCGTCGGCGACTTTCAGACGTCCTGTCTGTTGCTGCTCGTTGCGAGTCTCCCGTCAAGCCTACGGGCTCCGACAACGGTGATCCTGGTGGACCTCTTGTCGCACCCTGGGCTCCTGGTTCATCGTGAGTCTCCTTACCGTCCATAGGGCTTCACCGACCAAACCCCCCTCGTCCTACTCTGAGGAGAAAATCGCCCGAAAACCTATGTGGGTTTCGAGGTCTGTGGTCGGTGGAACAATGACTGATGGGACTATGGCTGCCCTCCACCTCCGCCAGTGCTCGGTCTTCCCGAAGAAGGGAACGAAGAGACCTGAACAAGGATAGAGGGTAAACCTTTTTCCGCAACACCATCGAGTTAAAAAACCACCACGGGGAACGCGTTTCAGCAGCCGAGAGGAAGTAATGGAAAAATCATAGGAAGCACTGACGGACATACCGAAAACCGGATATAAAAAATGTTTCAAGGATTGGAAAAAGCGTTGGCATAAGTGTGTTGCAGTCGATGAGTATTACTTTGAAGGGGACAATATAGATTTAGTTGAATAAACTTGTATTTTTAGTTTTCTGAATAAATTTCGAAATTTTTTTGATCAAGGTGGTACTTCCATAAAAATTTTTAGTAAATAAAAATCAAAATATTCTTGTCGCGATTGCTGAACATGTTTACTATAGTTAACGATCCAAGAAGGGGACAAGTTTGCGGGAAATTAGAGCCTCATATGCTACCGTAGGCCAGCGCCAGGATGACTTCAGAAATAGACGATTCAGATGGAAAGAATTCCGATTCGGTTAAGAACTCAAAATACATTTGGTGGAGTAAACAAAGTTAGAAGTTCCTTTCATCTTTCTAGAGATCTTGTCTAGTCCGTTGCCTGGATTTCTCAAGTGCCTCAAAAGCATATGTTTAAATGGACCAGAGTTTCCATAATAATTGTGACGGTGCTCTTAACACTGTTTAACATGGAACGTCTATTCTGGCTGCATGATATTTTGTCAGCTAGTGTCCTATGTTTATCTGTACGAGCTCGTCTTTTTTTTTTTTTTTGCTGCCTGGAACTTAGACATACAATATCTTTACTGAGATTTTGTTGACTGTTTCTGATTATATCTTACGACTGGCTTGAACGATATTCACTTTAAGGACTTGAGTCATTTTTGATTTGTCTGCATAATATCGATCTTTAAGGGCATCTCACAAGAAAAAGTTTAATGGGATCAAATCGCAGTTCCGAGGTGGCCCTTTTATTTCGCTTAATGCAAGCTTAGACTAACTTAACAACTAGGACTTAAAAACTAACAAGAATTAAGGGTTAGGAAGTAAGGGAATGGTGTAGGAGATCAAGTTTAAGACGAGAAGTGCTCAGGTTAAAATCAAAAAGGAAGAGGTTTGATTTCACCTTATGAAGCATGCGGGAGATTGGTTTATTAGAGCCATAAGAGGTGCGGTGGGTTGGGTTATAGAAGAGACGAGGACAGCGTAAATTACGAGGGTTAATGTTGAAGGAAATAAAGGGAAGTGCAGTCCACAGAACCCGAGAGCAGTCGATGAATGAAGAGAATGTCAATTTTATCTCTGCGTTTTCGAGGGTATTGAGGTTAAGAAGTTTGAGGCGGTCGCGATAGGGAGTTAAGATAAATGGGTCATTCCAGGGTAGATTATGAAGAGCAATTCGAAGAAAACGACGTTCAATGTTCTCGATTCGGGATTTATGAATGCGCTGAAAGGGGGACTACACTTAGCTGTCATATTCAAGGAGGGGCCGGACAAGGGTAATGTAAAGAGACCTTGTCACATAAGGGTTGGAAAATTCTTTAGACCAGCGTTTGCTAAAACTGAGAGATGAATTAGCTTCAAGGACTATCTCATCAATATGGGAACGGAAGTTTAACTCCCTATCGTATAAAATTCCAAGGTCGCGAATGGATTGAACCAGGGGTACAGGTTGGTCATGCACAAAACAAAGTCGAGAGGAGGACTGATTGGACCTACGAGACAAAGTCTTAGATTGGCATTTGGAGACATTAAGTTCAAAGCAATTTTTTAGACACCAGGTGGAAAACCTATCAAGGTCTTCTTGAAGGAGAATACTATTGAGTCTTGGAGTGAAGAAATAGTTTTGGAGAACTTAGTGTTATCGGCGTAAATGGATACGAAACAGTGTTTGATGATCCTCTCAAGATCGTTTATAGGTAAAATGAAAAAGGGGGGGCCTAGATGGCTGCCTTGTGGGACACCAGAAGTGGCAAAAAACGGGGTTGAGAAGGCTGACTTAAAGTGAACGCTCTAGTAATGGTTCTCCACATAAGAAGATATCCATTTTAATATGGGTCAAAACCGAGGAAAGACAATTTGAATAGGATCAGTTGTTGTGATATTTTATAGAACGCCTAAGCGAAATCTTTAGCAATAACATGAATTTCGTTGCCATTTTCTAGGGCTGAAAGCGCAAAGGATACGAATTCAACTAAGCTTGTAGTAGTTGATCTGCCTTTTAGAATGGGTGATATAAGTGACTTGCACTGAAAGCTTAGAACTTCATATAAAAAACTTTCGAACATGTTTTACTTCATTTTTTGATCCCTTTTTGTGAACCAAGGTTATGAAAGGGGTCTTCCAAATTTGGGGGAATTCCCCTTGTGTGAGGGACAGATGAAATAGGGAAGAAAGTGGGAGCGAAAGATTGGATGCAAAATTTTTGAGAAATATTGCTGGAGCCCATCTGGACAGGATAAAAATTTATCGTTGGGATTTTGTTACTTTTCTTCCATAAGGGTGTGATCAAAAGATTGAGAGAGAAAGAGGGGCCAATGGAGAAATTGAGAAGGTACTTGAAATAAATGGAGTCGAGTTCGAAGTGGTTGTCTGCAAATGACTTCTTAAAAAAGTTTGCACAATACATAGGGGTGGAGAGTTATGGAAAAATGAGAGAAGAAGAGGGGGTGAAAGTTGTCGAGAGTTGATAGGATAAAGGGACAGAACGTTACTGTGGAGTCAATGGATCACTAGTGAAAACAAGGTCTAGTTAGAGACGCCACTTTCTTGGCACAGACTTGAGTCAGTTATGCTATCAATGAAAAGACAACTTGGATGAACTGGCGTTGGATGCGGTTAAAAAAATAAGTGATCATCCGATGAAATCCACTCCAACAGGGGGAGATTAAAGTCACCAAAGATAAGGATATCGTCGATGGAATCACTTAAGTCAATTAGTTGGTCAATTGCTTTAATTTCAAGGATGTAGGATTCAAAAGGGTGAGCTGGGGGAATGTAGCAACACATAACGTACAAGGACATCGCCAAGGTGCAAAAAATCAACTATTTGACGGACTGTATGGCATGGCGCGCCATCGTGCTGAAACCAAAGATCGTCTGAGTCCATGTCTTCAATTTAAACCCGCAAAAATTCAGTGATGAACATAGCTCTGTAGCGCTCATCCAGTAGAATTTTCTGAAATCCGAACCAAACTGTCACTCTCTGGGGATGGATTTGCTCCTCGACAATCACGTGCGGGTTTTTCGATTTCCAGATGAAGCAATTTGGTTTGTTAACAAAGTTGTCGTCAGAGAAAAATGTTCGGCCAATTCGAGCGGTAAGGTCCAAACTGAGAAGCAATAACAAAGCGGACGGTCGTTTGCCTTCAATTGGGCTTTGTAAGGGAATAATCCGATATCGTTGTGCAAAATTCTCATCAGACTGGTGAGTGAAATGCTGAGCTGTTGAGATCGATGGCAAATCGATCTTCTTTGATTGTCCTTACCGTATGACGTTGAGGACCGTGAGTGCTGTCCGCAAGCAAGCCAGTCTCAGGAACTTTTTCATAAACTTGCGGGGTGGGTGCTTCGTTTTGATCAAAACTTATTTTCAATAAACACACTGTTTTGACAACACAGCACTCACAACATTGCTTAAGCGTAAAGCAATTCATTTCCTTCTGCGGAGGTATGATACTGACTGGCAGTCAAGTCTTTGAGCAAGAAAGAGCTGTGAGTGTCAGTTTCAGTTATATATAAATTTTTTTTATAATTGGTACGCGCTTAACGGATTTTATGTACTCTTAAAATATTTCCACATAGCGTGGATGAAGAAGAATTAGGGAAGAAAGAAAGAAAGGAATTGAGGTCCTCGTGGTCTAGAATGTTCGCAGATTATAACTGGGAAATAGAGAATTTTGTAAACGAATTGTACGGCTTAGGAAAGAGCTAGGATATTTCAGAGTACGTCCGAAAGTGGGCTTGAGCGTAAACTGAAGGGCATTCATAGTCCTTACGGATGAAAGATTTAAAGAAGGATGTTACTAGCCATTTCCATAGAACACTTATGGTGAAAATAGCGATAGAATAAGATAAGATAGGAGGTAATTCGTCTGATATTAGCATCACTTATAAGTTTTATCTTAAGTGCAGAGGGGTCTTAGGAGAACCTGAGGTTTGCCTTGTACGTCAAGGCCAAATCAGAGGAAGTAAAATATTTCTTATATCATTCGAGGAATACTTCAAATTTCACAGTATTTTTGGCAATATCGAATATGTCGACATACAGAACGTAGGTTGTCATTGATACACATACTGAGGATGAAAAGTTTTCAGTTGCGACAACGCAAGTGCCCATATACATAATGACTGGGTATTAAAATATCATTTTAAGGATAGCAGACAGCATGTGTTATTAAACTATTAAATTTCGCTGTGTTGGTGGCTTCATAATTACAATAGTTATGCAGTTTACTGAGCTTAACATAAACTGTGATTCACATTCTACAACCTAAAAGCAGGGACGTTAGTCCAGAAACGAAATAGTAAAGAGTACTACCATCATCAAATGAGTATATAGGCTTAAAAATAGCAAACAAAAGATGATTTGTGAGAATTAGAATGAGTGTTAGAGACGGAACGGAGCCCTGAGGCACACCAGCATTTATTTTTTATTGAAATTTGGACCGCCCAAGGCAAGCTGAATTTAACGTCCCGAAAGGTAATTTCTAATCCATTGTAGAATAGATACATCGATCAAAAAGCATACATTTTCGGCAAAAGAGTCTGATGCCATACTGTGAAATGCCTTTAAAATATCAAATGCTACTTAGTGTCAAATTGCCAAATTTTTGTTGTCTTTGATTCCACTTGTCCGTTAGACATGCCATCAGATCACCAGGGGACTTGTTGCTACGAAGATCGTTTTACCGTCTTTTGATATTGCAAGGATGGACAATTTATTGGAGTTTCCATGATCATTGATTCCTTTGAGGAGAGAGAAGAAGATTTGCGATTTCTTAGTGGAAACCTGGACAAATGCTGATTTCATCGTCTCAGAAAGAGTCCTAAAGGATACTTATTTACTTACTTAGGCGGCGCTACAGTCCTCAACCAATAAGCTTCTCCAATTAGCGTGGTCTTTGGCTTACTACTTCCAGTTGCGCAATCCGAGTTGGTTTTTTGGTTGAGAGAGGGCCACACTACATAGTTGCCTTTTCAACCCAAAGAAACAGCGAAGAGATGTCTTTTTCAGATGTCATAGCATAGTTATAGCTGTCGATTGTGACATTCTGGCCGATTCGTCGATGCTGGGTGTCCCTTCTTGTTCACAGTGTATACTTTGTTTTGCCCTCGTTAACACACGTAGACCCGCTTCTGTTGCTTTACTCGCAAATGCACCAGTGACAGCTTGCTGTGTTCCACCAATAATATCAAAATCGTCGGCGTATGCGTATGTTGGCTTGTGAGTTTTGCACAATTCTTTCAAGTATGTTGTTAAGGAAGTCACATGATAGCACGTCGCCTTTCCGAAGCCCTTTCTTGACATCAAAGGTCTCAGTTAGTTCGTTACCGACCTTCATGAAGCAACAAGCTTTTCCCATTGTCATCAAGCGGACGAGCTAAGCAGGGATGCCAAAACTAAACATGGGTCTGTATAGCTCGTCTCTGCATATGCTGTCATATGTGGCTTTAAAATCGATAGCAAGGTGGTGAGTATTGATTTGAACTTCCTAAGTTTTCTTCATATGCGATGTTTAGGAGACTGATACCTCTTGTGCAGTTTAGAGGGTCTCCTTTCTTGTGAACCGAGCAAATGATGCTAAGGTTCCATTCGACATACATTTATCCATATATATTTATACATTTATCCGACCAAATCTTGGAAATAAGTTGGTGTATGTTCTCTACCAAGTCACCTCCAACTGCCTTAAATAGTTCAGCGGGTAGGCAGCCTTGCTCGACTTCAGTTAACATATTGCTATCCTTACTTTATTTTGGTCGGGTGGACAGAATTCTTGACTTGGACCGTCAATATTTAATAGATGGGAGGTCAAATTTTCTATACAGACCAGATTAGTATAAGCGGAGATGTGATAAAATTTGGTTGCGTAGTGCGCAGCGACCAGATTGGCCTAGCTAATGAGTTCACAAACGGAATGTCATTATAAATCCGTGTTGTGATGGAGGATGAGGCATTGACCAAAAAGATCGTAAAAGAAAGATGCTGCAGTTATTCCTAGCTTGCTTAAACTTTTTTCGATTTTTCTCTGTCGAATTGAACTTCTAAAATCGAAACCTAGTAGCCGTTTTACAGCTAAAATCGTACCACGCCTTTAACCTGAAGAGGAATAAAGGATCTCATTTCAAAGAGAATAGTGTTTGTCGTAAGTTTGTTAGTTAAATTTTTTTATAAAAGCTCCACTCTCGTATTGTTCTAATTTTCCTTTAGGAATTTTTTCTCTAATTGTGTGGTCACTGAATGATTAATTAGCTGATATGAGACAGTGGTCCGTTTATGGAGTAGAGGACATAGATAGTGTACTTGTTAGGATGAGAAGTTAAAAACAAGTCCTGTATGTTAGCAGCTTGACTATCAGTATTAGGTTTTTGCGCGGAATCATTTACAAGCTGGGTTAGGTTGCTTTCCGTAGCAAAGATTTTAACATCAAGCAGTAATGGTTAATTTACTTACGAAGATGAGATTGCATTGTACAGCCTGTCAGACTAATCCATCTAATGTTAGCTCTTGCAACCAGGTATGCTCAAAAGCGGAGGTACGAGCTAGACGAGCCTTTATTTATGTAGATTGTTTCCGTAGTTATTGTTAGTTTTGTTGGGACGAATAACCCAGATCAGGTCCACCTTACATAGAGCACCTAGCCTTATCCATTGCAATGTTCTTTTAGGATTTGATAACATAAAATAAGAAAATTAGTGTGGTAATAGTGAGATGCTAACTAGCCTCATTACTTAGAGACTTGTCTTCGTTTTCGTTTTTAATGCATTTTTTACTTAATTATTTGCTATTGTGTACATACTTTGTTTTGACGGCCCCAAATTAATAAGAGTAGGCTTAATATTTCACTTTCGGAAGCTCGCTTTTGCCTGACGGAAGAATGCTAAACATATACAGTAGGAACTGTACACAATACCGCTGATCTGACCTTGTCCACCTGGGCTTGACATACTTATCTTAAAAGTACGAGTTTTGAGTAAACTCTGCCGAAAATAACTGATCTTCAAAAGGAGGACGTATGGCGAATTCTCACAATTGTGTCAATGATGGTGCCAACTGTCAGCATGCAGATTCCTTTCACAAACTTTTATATTTCAAGGTATTTGAAGCTGGGGTTGATAAGGATTTTTCAGAGCAGACACGGTGCTGAAATGATTATGGGTTCAAAGTGAATAACTAGAAGGCCACGTGGTCGCGAACTCATTGTAACAATTCGCTATAATTAGAATGATATGCGCCCACGGGCTCCTAGATAATCAATACGAGTAACGTCCTAGGTGTGACATAGATACATACTTTGACAACTTTAATACCAACCTATATGGTACCACGTCTTGAAATAGATTCAGGCTAATCGACTTTGCTGAGTGGTGGAGGAAATATGGGGATAGCTACGTAAGGAACCTTCCAGCTGATGTGTTTGAAGTCTGGTTCGATGGAGCAGATACGAGTATACAATTGTGGCTGCACTGCATAAAATGTCGAAATTCCTTCGGGTGCTCTACGAGCAAAAGAAGAGGAGGAATAAGAAAGGGTATAAGAGGCATGCTATTGAGAGGAGCGATACTACTTTAAGAGCACCTTTTGAAAATTTCACCAGCAGGTAAAAAGAACGTATCTAGCTAACAGGAACCGAAAGAAACCCTGTATAGATGAGCAAAACTAAAGAAGTGGAGCTGTTATTGGGGTTGAGTATATGGAGAAATCACTTTTGCGGACTGTTGAACGGAGTCTTCAAGAAGAATAAACCATTCAACCTGGGCGACGAAAGTCAACATTTCAACAAGGCTGCCAAACGGGTGGCGTACTTAAGCCGGCGGGAGATGACAAGATAGAGGCAACACCTGTACTCATTTTAACGATTTGCGTGCCTCATGAATGTAACCTAAGCATCGGTTGGCCGATCTAGAAGAAATGGAATTTTCTACACTGCGTCAATTATAGAGGAATCATTATCTCCATTGTTGCGTAGAACATCTTCCACCGGATTGTGTGAAACTATTTATCAATGACCTGATTGGCAATTATCATTGCAGTTTTATTCCCTCTAAGTCCTAATAATCACATTACGGCAGGTCCTAGGGAAAAGCTAAGAGATCTAGATTGATACTCATCCTGCATCCCTCCCAACGTGGTCAGATTTTGCAAAACGACGGTGGGTGGTGAGTGGTGATGCACATGTCTGACTTCTTCAAGATAAGACTCAGTAGCCAACATCAAAGGAACAATTTCCCAAAAGTCTGTGCAGCCACTTGCATACGCTGATGAGATTGGCAGCGAGCTGTAGCTGGTGTCCTGGAAGCAAGAAAGGATACATAATATCGACGAATTGGGTAGAACGTGGCAATATACAGCTGCCAGTTTGGTGATAGTTAGGGATTTTTTCCGCACCTTCGATCCACTAAGCTATGATACTGACACCCCATTATCCATTAAACCAAGGGTTACACTTGTCAGTCGCTGTTTCTTCGAATTCTGCGAGATGTATAACGACATAGCTGGGGAGACGGACATTAGTCGGATTGAAAATGCAGTTAAGGAAGTGGTGGTGCGCACAAGTAGAGATTTTTATCATCATGTCCGAAGACGTCATTAACTGAAAAGATTTTTTGGGAGAGGCCTAGGTTCACCCCGAGCTGTAGCGCTTTCTAAATAAGTTTGAAATAATAAGGCAACACAACGAGGTGACGACTTAATTGTTTAGTGATGTCATGAGGAGATAAGAGACAATTGAGGGTAATTTTGAACTTACATGTGTCTCAGATTTAATCTCTATCTAACTTTTTGTACCGACTTCCAGCAAGACATCGGTAACATTTAAAATTTCATGCGTCTTTGTAGCACAACAAGACTGATAGAATGGGATCCGTATGGACAAACGTACAAAAGTTGTATTCCCCTGCCAATAGCGTTTGTTATGCAAGTATTCCGCCCTCGGTTACTTCAATTCATGATCTTAATTTCCTGAGAGAATACCTAGGGAAACAACATCAGCAATCGTTTTATCATCCTTGAGCAGATAGACAGGACTGGTGAAAAAACTTTAATAAGGACCTAGTAGATTGTTCAATTTAAGGGACTAAGCACTTACACAATACCACAGAGCAAGCTGGTGAAAAGAATCAAAAGAATCATCCAGACGACATTCAGGTTCGATTCATGAATCTGTAATGTACAGATGATTTTGTGTATGCCTCGAGCCAAATCATCCCATGCTGCTTTGAATCGCTCCGGAGTAATAACATTTGTATGTCTCTAGTTCTTATATTACTTTTCCTGTCTCATCTTGAAGTTAACTGCTGTCGATCGTCATCATTGTGGAAGAGGTCATCACCAAATTTAATTTCCCAGTACTATCTGTGATGTTTCTACTTTTAACACATCCTAATCTGTGTTTCATTCTATGCCTGCTCTATTTTATGACAGCAGTATGTTACTCTATTATATTTCCAAACATGCCTTCAATAGTTGAACCCCTGTACGGCACCGGTCAGGCTCTGGCAGATTTCGTGAGTAAATTTCGTCCTGACCCTCAGTACAAATTTTCTATCGCTCTGGAAACATTTGTCAGGGACGTTGTCAAGCCAGCGATTGGTTCATGTTGCAGAAGAAGAAAATACGAACCATCATGTCCTGTTATGATTGTGGACGTATCTACCTTATCCTCCTAATTGTAGTTATATCGGGTTTATACTGGTAGAACGCCGAGCTTTATCTAACTTTTTATCATTTACACAAAATCGGCCAGAAATACGGGTTCTTGTAGACTTTTTCTCCGAGAATGTCCCATTAGTTATGTTAAAAGGTTCACTAAGAAGTTGAAAATTTACATGAAAGTTTCTCCATCTGAAGAACTCCTCTGTTGGTCTCTATTAACTTTCCCATATTTTCGTCTCGGGTTTAGGATTAGAAAGGGAGCAGAACTTATCATCTAACGTAGACTTGGGAGTAGGAATTGGATCCAAATTGGATTCAGATTGGATAGCCATATTCAATTGTCAATTTGTTTATGTGACTAAGTGTAAGGAGGATGAAAATTCTGTTCCAAATTGCTTTCTTTGGGATATGGCTCCGTTCATATGTAAACTGCTAATGTTCTGCCTAACCAGTCAAATCGATGTTAAGAAAATTCTTTTCATACTCCCGTGCCTGTTGCGAAACTAAAACAAAATCACAGCTTCTTCTTATCTCTTCCAGCTTTGCAGTACTCAAATTTCAAAGGTGCGAATGCGAATTAATGTTTTAGAGGGCCGTATACCGTATAAAGGCTCCATTGGAATTGCTTTACACACCACAAAATGTCAAGTCTCAGACATAGCCTGTTATTATAAAAAAATTGGAAGCTTTAGTAAATAATATCTTTTTACCAAACACGTCCGAGCGTATTTAACCATAAATACTAAACAAATTCTTCACACTTATAACTTAACACTTACTTTTACAGAATCCTTTGGTCCGGGACAAGGTAGCAAAAACGCACAAAGTATGCCATAGAGAAGAAAACCACGTCTTCATCATCAGAAATACCAACACCTGTCATGCGTATCACTTTTCAACTGGCAAACTGTCACTTGGTCCCGACCGACGTCACTTGAGACCTCTCATAACCAATGCACGATCATCGAACACAAATTATCGCATGAAGAGGACATAACCACATCGAAGAGCCACATCCGTGATTGTGAAATGAAAAAGAAGCGCCACAAAAGGACTCATCAGCAAATTATTCCATCAAATCATGAGCACAGCTCCGGCAACTCTTCGTCATAACCTGCCCTCAGTCAAAGTCGCAGTCATCCTTACGATCATGATCTTCATCATCATCGTCGTCATCGTCGTCATCGTGTTCATCGTCATCGCCTTCCTCATCGTCGTCTATCCATTTACGAGTATGATGAACGCACAAATGAGCGATGAAATGCGTTTTGTTTGCAAAATCAGTAAGGGAACGCCACAAGTCACAAGGCATAAGCCCTAGGCTGTAAAAACCAAGGCCGAAATGGGGTTTTGTTTTGCGGCGCTGAACTGTTGTACGAGGCTGTGAGCACATGTGTACCTGACTCAACTGACTGGAATACTTAAGTGACCCCAAATGAAATAGTCAAGCGCCAATGGAAGGGCTGGTCACTAACTGGCCAGCTACTCTGCTCATCTAAACCCTTCTTAATGGCTGTCACTACAAGTCTTAGTGTCATTGTTTTATGAGCCACATTGGCAGCTATTTCACCATTCAGTCGTGAACTACTGTGCTCCGGACAGCCAATGACTTGGGAGCCTCCGCAAAGTGATCGTAAAAATGTAAATTTTCACAAATGACCAGCGTATGGTGATGGGGCTATGCCTTGTTTTGAGACATCTCTTGGAGCTGGTACAACGTTGTAGTATGGTCCTCGTCGAATTTATGATCTTCTCCAATTTAGATTCTCGTTTGGTATTGAGTTAGTGTCGTTTTAATTAGGCATATCGTAGTAGTAGGATTCAGAAATGAAGGTGCGGGCATTTCAGCATTTAGTGGACGTTTGAGATAAGATATCAAAAAGAAGGAAAAAAATAAAAACAACAGCTCCTGTGGTGACAAGCAGATACGAATATGAATATAGTGGCCATGCGAACATGGTTTGTAATTAGTTGAGAACAAGAGAGACAAGAGGTAGCCTAATGATGTGACTGGCACTTGTTTGTGTACGTTTCAGATACTAATGAGCAAATCTAATAGATGAGCTATTTATCTTCGTTTTTTATTCGTTGTACTTGAAAGCAATCAGTAAGAGGCAAGGGGTTGAACGAAATCTCCAAGTTGGTGGTCATCTCATGACCAGTTCCAGGAGGAACAATTTGCAGAAATAAGCACTCAACCGTGATGAACTACAAGTATACTGAGATTATAATTACCCCATTAGCTAGGTTGTACCCAGTAAATATACTTTAACTGGAAAATTAGGGGACTTGGAATTCATGCCTCCTTGTCCCAAGGGTCAAAGAATGCCGAATGTGCGGTTCAATGGTTAATAATCCAGATGCACACGTACATATGCCCGGGGTAAAGGAAGTAGATTTGTCTCAAAATTTAAATTGTTTTACCCGCCATCTTAGTTGAGACCGTATTGAAAGCTGGTTTACACCCGTGGTAGTAGAATACATTTCTACCGGAAGAGGTAGTTAGTTACTCGCGCTGACTAGAAAAATTCTGCTGCAGTATCAGCCTACGTAAAAGGCAGAAAATGTCAATGGAGGAGTTGTTGTTTTAGAAAAACATCTGTGTTTGCATGCTTAGTTCTACTGAATGCTTTGATACCCAATTCATGAAAACTGCTGAAATTTTTCTGGATTTGAATTTGGTCATCATTTCGATTTGAGTGGTAGACCCTCGTTAAGGCTACCACAGGGCTACCATATTCCGTCTATTTTGGATCGCCACAACCCAGAAACATACCATCTGATCTTGTTTCATGCGTCTTCCCATATTAATTGAAGAACTCACCAATTGTACTCGTACTCCCATGTAGTTATGCTCATATGAAACCGAACTGTCAATGTAATCCCTAAGGGTGGACAGTGGTCATCTCGCTTTTGTTTTGTAATCTCATTGGGAAATAGACTCTAACAAGAGTTCTGATTGCGTTTAGAGAAGGATTTCATTCTCAAACCAGCTTGGAAGTGGAGAGAGGGCTCAAAGCCTTAAGCGCAGCTTGCGTGTCACTACAGAAGGGGATAATTCTCGTTAGGTTAAGTTAAAACAGGGGTGTGATGGATATGACATCACACAAACACTAGCCACCAAAGCAGGCCCATCGCGATCCTTGTGGAACCAGTTGAATTTGTATTGAAAGGGTAAACACCTAAACAATCTCCCTGGTGAAACATCCAATTTTATTGCAAAAGCCGAGAAGGCCTTTGAAATTCATGCCGTTTATTTCCTCTAGGTTTTCAAAAAAGTATTTCCCTAAAAATTTTCTTTGGCCACGCGATTTTGCCTCACATTTACACAGTATGTGGGCTATGTCCTCAACAGCTTCATCGCAGAATCGGCAAATATCCGTATCTTTACTTATTTCCACAGGAGAAAGTGTCCTGTCAGGATCCCTACTATTGTTCTTAGCTTATCCCTGTTTAATTTTACTAACTCCTCAGATCTTTTACCGTCAAAAAGAAGCCAGAGTGCCATGGATACCTTGTGTCCTTCAAGACTTGACCACCTTAGTTTGGCAGCCTTTATAATTTTTTTCCCGATCGTGCACTTTACTATGCAAAGGGTTAATTTTATGTTAGCAACTTAACTGTTATCGAGTACCCCTCCCCTCCTTGCAAGCTCATCCGCTTGGATATTTCCTTCTACGAGTATACCACAATGTCCTAACACCTAGCACAGTCTCACTCGGTTTTGACTACATAATGCTTAGGTGACTGTGCGACAGCCTCTGAGTATCTCGGAATTGATGTTAGTTCGATTCCATTGCCTTGAGTACGGCTTGGCTATCAATGTAGATCGCGATATCACTTCTGGATACCGATATCATCTGCATTAGCTTACCCGCCATAAGGACAGTCAGAACCTCTGATTGGAAAAAACTACTTGCGTCTGGTAGTACTAGTTCTGGGTCACCCGAGGAGGTACAAGAGCCTCTTCCTTCCTCCGTTTTCGAACCTTTTGTGAAAATTGTAATTTCATTTCATCCTCCAATCCTCCCTCTCCGGATATGTTATATCATACCAAGGAAGGAATTTCATCCTTTAGAATTGGGTTGCCTGCCAGTAGCTCCACTAGGACGGTGCCGTGTGTGTCCTAAACTACTGCTCTTGAGCTGACTCAAATTAGTGAATCGTATTGCACTGTTGCCAGCAAGTTTTCTGATCCGTAAATCAAGCGGTGTTAGGTGCAGAAAGGTGCCCAATGACGTAGTAGGAGTAGTACGGAGCGTACCTGTAATGACTATGGAAGCCGTTCTTTGAACCGCCGTTTTCACCATACTTGTGTGCCATATGTAAGTATGAGTTTAACTACCACCGTGGCTATATCACTGCACTATAGCAGGTTTTAAGCCCCAAATTGTTTCTACCGTTCTTATGGATAATTCTCGTACTCCACGCTTCTTCAAAAATTAATTGCCATCAGGATTGTGTATATTATATATCCGTTTGGAAGACAAGTATAAATTTTCGAAGGTGAAGCAAACATTCCACTACGATGCCGATTTCGTATTTTACCCGCAGCAGAATATCTGCTGTCATTGCAGCAGATGGCATGTCCATACGTAGGTTCGCACTTAAGTTTTGAGAAAAACAAGTATAAGCAAGTATTTATCATCGACAATGGCTTTACTGCTTTTTTAACCAATTTTCGAAGCACTTTTTCCACTCCGAACGAGGTAAATCCAAAACATGCGCTTCAAATCCATCCAACTGTTTCTTCAGGCGCCAAAAAACGTTGACTTCGCAATTTCGACTCACCAATTCTATGTTTTGAATGCTCGAAAAGTCGCTAGTTTGAGTCGAACTGTGAGAGATCGCATTGATGAGAATGTTCCGCGTTAGACGGTTGCTTTTCCTTTTTTCTCTAAAGACTTTTGGCAAATAAATGGTAGTGCACCATTCTGAATTTATCGTTCTATGTTGCTCTAATGGCAGGCAACAACTTTTGTTGAATTTGGCTCACCTAAAAAGACCCATACAGTCGACTGCTTTTTAGTTTCGGGCTCATATGTATATGTAGATTCATGATTCGTGTACTGTCACGATCTTAAAGACGTCTTTTGAAATACCGCGATCGAATTTTTTCAACATTTCTTTGGGCGATTGTCAAATTATGCGGTAACAAACGTTAAGAAATCTTTTTGACCGCGAAACGCTCATGCAATATTAAATATATGCAAGTGAAACTAATGGCCAAGCTTGCCTCAATTACATAATAACTCACATGACGATCTTGCAATATCAGTTCCCATACAGCGTCAATGTTTTCTGGCGCAACAACCGATTTTGGACAACCTGGACTAAATTCATATTGGAGCAAACGACGACCACGATTAAATTCGGAAAACCAGTTAACGTTACGTTAACATTTCTAAAGCAGTATTTGCAACCTTCGTACGACCAGAATTTAATTCAGGATGACAGCCAAATATTTGACTTTAATAGATGGTGCTGATGCTGAAGGAAGTCAGATAAATGCTACTCTCACTGATCCCCATAGTTTCGGTGCCAGCAACTTTGCATTTTTGAAGAGAGAAGGAACTTAGCGTAGTCGATTGGTAGCTCGCGCCTTGCCATTTCAGTTGTCGTCAGCTACAGTTTCAGTCTTAAAAAGAAAATCAACTGGTAGACCCAGAAGTGTTCGAACACCTGAAAATGTTGCAGCTGTAAAAGAAGCAGTTGAACGATCTCCTAGCTGTTCAGCTGTTAAACATCCCTCTGCTTTGTGTTTGTCAGATCGATCTGTGAGAAAAATTTTACACGCCGATCTGAAGTTCCACCCATACAAAATGATGATCGTGCAAGAACTTAGTGAACTAAGTGACTCAGACCATTCTCCAACGATATTCTTCGAGTGACGAAGCTCATTTCCATTTGTCTGGCTGTGTGAACATGCAAACCTTTCGCTACTGGGCACCAGAGAATCCGCCGCAGCTTCACGAAAGGCCACTTCACAGCCCATCGATAAGTCGACATACTGCGTTTTTTTTTGGAATTAAAACTTAGAGAACTTGAACATCTTGATGTGTGGTTTCAACAGGATGGAGCTACGGCAAGAAGAAAAATTAACATTTTAAGGGAAATGTTTCCAGGACTCGTAATCTCGTTACGTGGAGACGTTGGGTGGCCTGCGCTTTCACCCGATCTTGCCTTATGTGACTTTTTCCTTTGGGACTACCTGAAAGCGAAGGTTTTTCAACATTATCCCATTATTGAAAGCAGCAATACGCCAAGAAATTACAGAAATATCGCCTCAAATTACTGCTCGAGTGATGGAAACTTTCAAAAATTAACTTCGAATGTGTATCGAAAAAAATGGTCGTCACTTGGACTCTGTAATATTCAAAACTCAATAAAAACAAATGGCATAGCATACATTTTCTGTTAATAAAAATAAAATCTAAATAGCATTTACAATGGCGTTTTTATTAAAGATTAAAATGCCACAGATCATTTTGCCGGACCCTGTACCATTCATTGGTGACAGACGACTTCAAGCTATCATAGGAAGCAATAGCAATGTTGTATGGCTTCAGCCTTCACCACAACTGATGAGAGATACCATGTTTTGTTATGCAGTTCATTTGGAGCTTAAATAATAGGAACTAGTTGTGATTTGGCTCTGATTAGGTAACCTGCGAAAGGAGTCACCAGCGCGAGCCAAAGAGTCACTGTTTTCGAGTCAGTGTAGGTGTCATCAGAGTCAGCCTCTCTGATTTTCATCTTTTTGGAAAATTCTGAATAGGAGGCACTTTTCCAAACCCGAATTAGCGTCTTAAATTCTACTTGATTCAGCATGCAAAGACTTCTGTCTCTCTAAAAATTAGTTTTAAGCGATCTGTTTAAAAGTTTTCGGGTTTCCTTATGCAGTAAACGGGATCTGCAGGAATTTTTCCTGACAAGAAATTTCAGATCTAACTGAGAACACTGTTTAGCTTCTGAACAGATTTTTCTACATTCAGCCTCATTTTGAATTAAGGCAAAGCATGGACAGATTTGCTGAGCTTCTCCTGAAAGGATCTACCATATCTACTGTGCACATAAAGCGGACATGTTGCTATGAAATAATCTATCCAATAAAATCAGATTGGAAGCCATAAGGAAAAATACACTTTGAAATAGAGAGCAAGAAGGGACCACATCACACATCTTTCTATAATGATGGTCGGCAGACATCCGTGTCGAAAGTTCACCCAAATGTCTGACAATGAACAAATAAGACACTGCTTGTGTCAGGTGTAGATTCAGAATCAAGCGCCTGGAAAATCGAGAATTTTCTACAGTTCCTGCCCTCGAGATGGTATGGAAAACAGGTCATTCGAGATCTCAGACAAATATGTCATCGCCGACTATAAAGGAAGGAAATAGCTTCATGCAATCTGTGAATCATCAAGAACTAATAAATCAGTGTAAACCGATAGTCTACCGAACATTATGCCTCAACATCTGCCGCTAGAAGCGTTAGACATTTACACCGCCTAGCTTAATTGTGCTTTGAAATATGCTCCTTATCCGGAGCATTGAAAGAAAGTGGTGCATCCAATTAATAGGAAGGATAAACACATGTGCAATCAATCACATGCGATAAGTCTCCTTCCGAATTGAGGATTTGAGGATAAAAGTTTTTTTTATAGATCCGGATAATCATTTCGGTCTCAAGGCAATACATGATATCTAAAATGCCGCATTTGGTATCTGATAAACTTAAAATGGAACAAAAGCAAGAAACAATCCACTTACAGCTGCCTGATTGAATTGGTTAACTAAACCAACTGGCCGTAAGTAAACCTCTGCTATACATTCTTTTGAATATGCTCATCAGTTGACTGTTCTTCGTGAAGAATGGCAATGTGACTTTTGATGTTTGACATTGAAAACGATCTACAATAATGTGCGGTTAATTCGACGATGATATTTAACATCTACATCAAGACTTCATCTTGTCATTTCGTACCCAGACGACTTGATCGCATATAGATCAGGTCCAAGCATCAGGGTCATTAATATGCTCTTACAAAGTGACTTCGATAATATGATGACTGGATGTCATCAAGTATCATTGTTTTGTAGCGTAGTGCTCGAGTCCCTGTCTATAGCAGGCTTAAGTGGCAAGCGCGTGCTCTACCAGTACCATAATGATAGCCTACGCTATCATTGGGGTCACAACCCTATACGCAGGAGATAAAATAAATGCGACGAACCAGTTAATAGTCTCGAATAAGAACGGATTCACTGTTAATATGACCCTGTAATACGGTTAAAGGACAACGACATTCGGATCTGCACGTGAAATGTTGGGACCCTTCAGACGAGCACTTAGCAGAGGCCCTTGACTGCTATCACGCTGATATCACCCCCATCTAGGAAGTGCGATAGGATGTACCGAATAAAAGGGGATGAAAAACTGTAACATCTACTATGGTGATTGCAATATGGAACAGAAGCAGAGCTTATTTGGGTGCGGCGCAAGTCGTCTTGAACTTCAGACATGTGAGCGAGCGTCTTATTACTATCCGCATCAAGGCTAAATTCGCAAACATTAGTCTAGTATGCGCCCATATCCCTACGGAGGGCAAGGACGACGCTACCAATTAATGTTTCTACGACCTCCTCGACAAGACGTATGAACAATATCCGAAGTATGACATTAAGATCGTACAAGACGATCGTTTCCTAACCAGGATAAGGAAGAAGGTCATCATTGGTAGAACAGTTGGTAAGCCTACACAATACCACGTCTGGCAACGCACTAAGGCTTACTGGCTTCGCAGCGGATCGAAATATAGCTACATCAAGCACACGGTTTACTTATCTCAATATACACAAGTGGATATGGAAGCCTTCGGATCTTCAAACGCTAGATCAAATTAATCATTTTGGTATAGACGTGAGGAATGCCTCCAGTATTCTGGACGTCCAAACGTTGGCGCAGTCAACATTGATTCGGACGATGACGAGACGAGAGGTGCTCGTAAGCTTTACGAACAGAAAAAACGGAAAAACATCGGCTTTTCCAGAACAAGAAAAAAGAGCACGAGAAGCGTGCGACCGTAGATACTGAAAAGTTGAATTCCAAAAATAACGTACGGAATCTTAACTAACAGATAAAAAGAGCGTATTAAGGCAAGAGGGCCCGCACAGAGGCCTTTAGAGTGATCAAGAAGGAAACCTTGTGGTAAAGTTAGAGTCAGAACAAAATGAGTTAAGCAGTAAATGGATGCAAATCCAAGTATAAACTTTGAGGTAGCTTTGCTACCAATTCTTACAGCAACATGTCCGTAGAAGTAAGACGAAAAATAACTCTTGTCAATCGCTGTTTCTTTGAGCTAGGAAAGTGGGTAGGAAGGTCGTATCACGAAAAATTGAGTAGACTCAATATAAGACCTTCAATATCCCAATCCTACTTTACGACGACAACCTCAGTCGTTTCGAGAGGAAAATCCTTCAAAAAATATTCTGTTCCATCTCCATTGACGGAGTGATTACGTACTCATCGACATAGTCAGAAAACAGCGCATCAGTTGCCTGAGATGACTAGGACATGTAGAACGAGCTCCGGCTCCCAGAGTATTGTAATCTTAGCTGGAGGTACAACGCAAGAGAGAAGAATCTTACTTAAACTGACGACTTGGAGTGTACAACTCGAGGCAGTTAGCTGAGGACTGGAACTAGCTGAAGAGGCTTGTTAGTTGAAGCCAAGGTTCGACTCGTGCTATAGTGCCACCTATATTCGTTGCTCTAAAGACGTTTCTCTGGCCCGATAAGACTGATCCAGGACAGAAAAGCTGTGCCGCTTGAACAGGTGCAACCGTTACGATAGAGACCGAGCACACGCAACGCGGAGCAGAAATGTAGTTATCAACTTTTCTCCTAACAGACTCTGATTCACGTGGTTTAAATTAATAAACGGCTCTGCATTCGCTGACTAGCCACATCGAACGATCTCTACAATACAAAGAATACACACTGGTTGCTTTCCTAGACATAAAGGGCGCCTTTAACAACGTCGACATATCCGCAATCACGACTGCGCTATCAAATCGCAAGTAGATGACTGCAGCTATTCGCGTTAGGGCGACTACACAGTGGACAAATATTTTATTTGGACCCTGGACTTGGCCTCACTAAATTCTAAAACCGCCCTTGAATGCCGATCATCTCTTACGGAGATTGGAGAATCTCTCTAAGAGTCTGATTCTTTTAAATAGGAAACATCTCAGCGCCATTATAGGTGTCATCAGTGGACACTGCCTTATAGGCAAGCATGCTTGAAAGCTTGTCGCTTTAACAAACGATTTCTGTAGAAGATGGACGGACGAGGAGGAAGAGGAGACAATCCTCCACCTTCTCTGTATATGTGTAGCTCTCTCCCAGAGAACAAAACTCAACCTAGGAGCTTTCTTCTACAACGAAATAAACGATCTAAAAAATACAGACGTTAACAGTCTCCTGCGCTTCATCGTAAGCTTAAATTGGTTCTATGAGTGAAGGGATTTTAGATCCACGTGGCAGCACAACGGGCCAATAGGCCTAAATAGGCCTAGTTAAACCTGCTAAAGTTTATTTCTCATATTACGGATTCTTTGTTACTCCAGCATAGAGATGACCAAACTGTTGAAAGTGTTGCTAGAAAACGAAGCTAGACCATTATCCATTCATAGATAGGCTGAAAAGGGCAAATGTTCTTCCGACGATATAACTGACAGAATATCAAATATTGCGCCATCTATTCATTTAAAAATCATCAAACCAAAAGCTTATTGCTTCCACAAGTAAATCTGATTATCCAGATCAGTATCCAGATAATAAATTTCCAATTATCCAATTGTTAAAATTTGCTGCGTCCCAGTTGTCGTTAAATATTTTCCACAATCAGTTAGAAAGCAAAACAAAGCAAACGCGCTGTACTCGTAAATTCTAAATAACAACCGATTCACGACTGCTAACAAGCAGCAAGATTGGCAATAAAATAAAAATTACTTAGCATACCGATTGCTGCGTGTATGTGTGTTTCATACACATATGTACTCGTACCAATGAATTCGCCCATCTCCATCACCACTTTTGTTCTGATAGAACAACTCTAAAACCAGGACGATGCGGCTGGTCGCGGCAATCGGTCGACGGAAGGATCGTGATTGAATTAAAATTCCAGATGCGGTTTGCAGTTTTTGGGAAGTGAAAATATCTGTATTCGTATCTTTTTGCCAATTCGCCTGTTGTCTGAAGTTGTGGTTTGCTTGATCGCCGGCAAGGTCACCCTCATCTAAATCACGAATTCACGGTATCACGGCTACTTCAACAGTCGCGAAAATTTTTTAAAATTCATTTTTGTTTTGCTGATACTTTTTTTTTTTTTTTTTTTGGTTGAAGTCAATTTTGCATCATGAGTGGTCGGCCACTGAGGCGGATTTGACACAAAAGACGTGCCGCCCCGTGTGCAGAATAACTAATGACGAGCATTACTATAAACTGTTTTGGCGGATGAATTTTTATCTACAAAAATTGAATCGTTTGTGGTGAGTACAAAAGTACGAGAGTACTACCATGAGATACACGAACAAGATGTGAGATTACTTTCGGATGGGGGTATGGATAGATAGAAAGAAAATTCGGGCTCGGGAATATGCGGGGGCGATGAGTCGCCGCTATTGTATTGCAAAACGTTTATCTAATTTTAATGATCAAGTTGACGGGATGTTAATTGATCTTACCGATCACAGACACAACTAATGTTTCTGACTTTTTGAAATGATAAATTCTGTTGGATGTTGATGATTTTTTGTTTATCTGTTTTTGAGGAGAAGAAAATTGCGGTCTTCTGTTTTAAAATGTACGAGTACGAGTATTTATGCGAAACGAGTAGGAAAGCGGGTCGTGATTTATTTGTATTTTTTATGAGACTCTACGGGGCTTTTACTCGTGGTCATCTGCTTGACTATTCTGTTAAGAAATATTAGGTATAGGTATGCTGGGATTGGAGTGGTGTATAGGGGCGGAAAAAGTAGCAAATCACATAGCATTTAAACAATTTTCCAACTGACTTATGTTTTGTGTTGGTGGATTCACTTCACTCATCTAGTCACGGTGGTCATCACTTAAGTCGGTTTATTTAATTTTTTTGTTTTGTGTTTTTGCTAATACTTTGGTCAAAGGAAATTGAGTAGATTAGGAGGAATTTGAGCCTTTGATCTCGATGTTTCTGATCTTCTGCTAATGCTTTGTGATAAAATCGTAAAAATATTTCTTTGGTGCTGGAGATAATACCACCGTAGATCCATGCTATCCAAAACAGTAGTTAGTTCTTGTCTGAACTAAAGGAGCGATGGTCTTAAATGTTTACACGCCTTGGATTCCACAGGGAATTCTATAGGAGACTTATACGATTTGGGAAGAGATAAGGATATACCATATGTATCAGCGTTCGTCAGAAGCATGAGAGAAAAGTGATGAGTATTCATAACGAAACAGGTATTATGGTTGAAAGTTTGAAAGGGCGGTATGATGTAGTCAGTATTGTAGGCAAACTGTTCGAAGATGTAGTGATGGAATGAGAGAAGAAAAAAGACATCACGCTATGGGCTCAGCGGCTGCTCAGGCACATTAGCATTTATTTCCAGATTTCATATTAAAAACTATCTACAACGACTTGAGTTGATTGTTCCTAAAGGTTGTTTTCAATTCTTTCTTATTGAGCAGGTTCTTCGATTATAAATGTGCGTCGAACTCCGTTAAATGGCTCAGAAATATCAAGTGCAACTGTGTTACTTTTGCCGATACTCGTAAAATCTGTAAGATCTGATGCTATCTACACTAAGCAGAGACCCTAGATCAGGTAACCTGACCAAAAATCGACTTACAACTTGCTCCTATCAATAAGCTGAACCATGGTCTGTAGTCTGTAGTGATAGATGAAGCCATCATACTTGTTTATTTCCTTTGATGAACTTAATTCATCTGGCAACAGTTAAGCTGTTGCATCGAACACATGCGTAGCATACGGGACAGTGGTTTGTTACACCCATATGCCGTTCGGTTAACGAAGGTGGACGGTTGTTATTAGAAAAAAATCTGATCCAGCAGTGAGGAAAAGTCGATGGTGCCGGTTAAGAGTATGATGAGAATATTAACAGATTCGGGACGTTTTTCCAGAGATAGCAGACTTAGCAATTTGAGTTGAAGGATGTAATGCAGATCCTGTGCAGAGCGAATACAAGGAATCTGTGTTAGACAGCTTCTATACCTAGAATATGATTTTTATGGTAAGGGAACCATATCTGGCGAGAAGTGGCCTAAGCAAAGTTGATGCACTGGGATTTTGTGACATAAGGGTCGGAAAACTCTTTCGACTGAGCGCAGAGTTGAGTTCAGTATCACGTATACTCGTAACGGCCATGTTCTTTATTGAAGTGACCCAACCTATAGATGATATACTCGCATATGATAGTAACTTCGGTGAGGAAGTGTTGCAAAACTTCCGGGAGTATGAGATGACTTGGCATTTCTTTGAATGTTGAACTCAAGGAAGTTTTTGTGGCACCATGTTGGAAACCTATTGAGATTGTTTTGTAGAGGTTGAGAATCAGAAAATTTGGAATATAGTCTATAGATTTTCATATCAACGGCATAAACAAATATATGTTTGTCAGTTCTTTATATATATTTACAGCATCAGTAATAGTTAAAATGAATGGTGGTGAACCCCAAGTATGCGCACTAATGTGCGAATTTATTGAAGGTCTTGCTAATTTTAATTTTGGTGGGGGCGAAAGCCTCCATTTATTCGGCTTAATACAAGCTATAACTTAAAATTAAACTCAAACTAATACTTAAAACTAAGGTTGGTTGTTGTGGTGAAGGAGAACCGATTTGAGGTAGGAAGTGGTGCGGTGGAAGTCAAAGACGCTAGGGTTTGAATTAATTTTTCGTAACATGCGGGAGATTGGTTCGTTCGCGCCATAGGTGGTGTGGTGGGTTGGGAGATAGATGAGACGAGGGGTACGTAGATTGCGAGGGTTAGTGTTGAGGAAAATAGAATTGTGAAGGGACATGCATTCAACCTGACCTGAAAGAAGTCGATGAATGAAGAGAAAGTCGGCTGCGTCTCTGCGTTCCTCAAGGGTGTTTAGGTTAATAAGGTTGAGACGGTTTTGATAGGGGGGCAGAGTAAAAGAATCATCCCAGGGCAAACCTCGAAGAGCAAATCGAAGAAAACGGCGCTGGATGCTTTCGATTCTCGAGATATGAACGCGATGATATGGGGACCATACTTGACTAGCGTACTCTAGAAGGGGACGAACAAAGGTAATATAGAGGGACCTGGTCACGTATGGGTTGGTGAATTCTTTGGACCATCGTTTTACAAAACCTAGTGCAGAGTTGGCTTTAAGGATTATCCCATCCATATGCAAACGGAAATTGAGCTCCCTATCACACAAAATGCCGAGGTCGCGAATAGATTCAACGGAGGAGATCGGTTGGTTGTGGAGACGGTAGAATCGGGGAGGAGATTTGAGCCGCTTATGTGAAAAGGTGATGGACTGGCATTTGGTGATATTAAGTTCCAAACAATTTTTGAGGCACCAGATCGAAAAACTATCAAGGTCTTGTTGAAGAAGGAAGGAGTCATGGGGAGAGGAAATGGTTTTGAAAAATTTGGTATCGTCGGCGTAAAGGGAGACGGAGGAGTATTTGATGATCCTATCGAGATCATTTATGGTTAATATAAAGAGAAGGGGGCCGAGATGGCTACCTTGAGGAACTCCAGAGGTGGCCAAAAATGGAGTGGAGTGGGCTGACCTAAAACGAACACTATAAAAACGGTTTTCGAGGTAAGAAGATATCCATTTTAACAGTATGGGTTCAAAGCCGAGGGCAGACAATTTGAAGAGTATTAATCGATGAGAGATTTTATCGAAGGCTTTGCTAAAATCGGTTGCAACTACATCGACTTCGTTGCCGTTCTCTAGGGCAGAGATGGCAAAGGATACGAATTCAACAAGATTTGTGGTGGTTGACCTACCCTTTAGGAAGCCATGTTGTCTAGGGGAAATAAGTGATTTGCATTGGAAACTTAGAGCTTCGTACAAAATACTTTCGAGGAGTTTGGGAATATGGGAGAGTTTAGCGATTGGACGATAGTTTGTTATTTCGTTCTTTGATCCCTTTTTGTGGATCGGGGTTATAAAGGAGGTTTTCCAAACCTGAGGAAATTCTCCTTGTGAAAGGGATAGACGAAAGAGATCAGAAAGGGCAAGGGAAAGAGACGAAGAACATTTTTTAAGAAATATGGCAGGGAGGCCATCTGGACCTGGTGTAAATTCGTCATTGAGTTGATGTAATTTATATTCGATATAAGAGGGATCCAAGATGTGAGAGAGATGTGGGCCGTTGGAGAAGTTCGGTAGGTAACGAAAATAGGAGGGATCTGGTACAAAGGAGTCGTTGGTGAAGGATTGTTTAAAGAAGCTGGCAAATAGGTTGGCAGTGGTGAGTGGATCGGTTGATGACTTGTTGTTGAAAGAGAGGGAAGGAGGGTAATCATCGGACTTTCTTTTGTAATTAACAAATTGGTAAAAGGACTTAGGGTCATTTATAAGGTTGACTTGCGCATTGTTAAGGTAACGCTGGTAAAGGGAATCGTAAAGTTCGGTGAAATGAAGATAAGCACCAAGATAGTTGGAATAGTCGGACAAGGATCTGGTACGCAGGAAAACAGCCCATAACTTGTTTCTCTTGTTTCGAAAGGAACGAAGCTTGCGATTACACCAGGGAGGACTAGTAGATGATGTTTTAAGGCGAGAAAACGGAACGTAAAGGCTGAAAGAATTAAATATTTCTTTATAAAAAATGGATAAGGCATCATTTACGCTTAGGTTGTAAAAGTTAAGGGGGGATCTGCTAAGATAGTCACTGATTTTGTGGAAGTTTGCTTTATGAAAGTCGTAGGATGAGAGAGTTGTGGGAGGATTGGACTGGAAAGAAGAGTTATGAAAAAATGAAAGAAGAAGAGGGGGGTGATAGTTATCGATTGTAGAGAGAGATAGGGGACAAAGTGAGACTGAGGAGTTAATGGAATCTGTTGTGAAAATAAGGTCCAATTGCCGGCCCATATAGTTGGATACATCACTGACTTGGCATAGACTTGAGTCTGTTAAGCGATCTAAGAAGAGACATTCCTTAGCTGAGTTGGCATTTGAAGCGATGAAGAACGATTGATCGTCTGATGGAATCCACTGTAGCTGAGGAAGATTAAAGTCGCCGAAAACAAAGATATCGTCAGTAGAGTCAGACAGGTCAATTAAATAGTCGATCGCATCGACAACAAGTTGGTAAGATTCGGTAGGTTGAGCTGGCAGGATGTAGCAACATAAAACGTAAAGGGACTTGAAGGGGAGTGATATTTTTATAGCGACAAAGTCGACTTTAGAGGATGAAGAGATGCTAATGGGAGAAGAGTTAAGGCTGTTGTGGACCGCCAGTAAGACGCCTCGACAGGGGGAATCATCATGTGGGCGGGTAGGATCGTCGTCGCGAAAAACATTAAAAGTAGGGGGGAACAATTCCTGGTTCTTTATGTCGGGAATCAAATTGGTTTCAGTCAAGGCGTAAATATCAAAGGGAAGAGAATGCGATTGACGTAGGACAGCATTGGTTTTAGAGCGAAGACCTCTTACATTCTGGTAGTAAAATGTAAGAGGGATGTTGTGTGGTGGAGATGTATGGCGGGATGGTTTAAGTGCTGACGAGGAAGGCACGTTATGGACGAAAAAAATTATCGTGGTCAGCTCGGTTTCGCTGTAGGTGTGAGACTCGTTTAGAGTGAACGTAGTGGCCGAATGCAGCAAGGTCGTCTGCTACTTTCTGAGGGGACATGCTAAAAATCTCGTGGTACCTGACATAAAGGTTCCTGAGACTGATAGGGTCGGTAGGGAGGCCTTCCTGCTGGATGGATACCATGACGCTGGTTTTGGTCTTCCCTTCGTAGCAGACCGAGTCCGATTTGTCGTGTAGATAGGCGAGAAAGAGACGAATGTTTTCATATATCTTTCTCTCTCTAAGCCTAGAGAGTACATAGCGACTTTCTGTAGTTCCATTGGTTTGCTGGGTTAGTTTAACTGTAGGGGGAAAAAGAGGATCAAGAATAGGGGCAGTGGGGGAGGGAGATGGAGATTCGTGGTTGGATATGGAATTGGGCGCCGGATGAGATGTTGGGTTTAGTGTATGGGAGTTAATAAAATTAGGGTACTTAGCTCCAGTTTGTAGGTCGAAGTTAGGAAATGAGTTGTTTGCTGGGATCGGGGGCGTAGAAGATTGAGATGGGATAATATGGGTGGTTGGGGTTAAGTTGAAAGAGACGCGTTGGCGCGGGTGCTTGGGTGGAACATTGGAAATTAGCGGATTAGAGGATTGGTGTGTAAGGGCTTTGTGTCGGATAAGTGAGGAGGGGGGACTGAAATCGGGGAACAAGTTCGTTTTGAAGCTCCAGTTGGGATCGAGATTAGAGCTTCGTTTTTTGTTAGCGTGCTTTTTAGTTGGAAGGGGGTTTGTGAGCGGTCTTTTTTTAAGCTTATCATTACGTTTATTTCTAGAATTTTGGTTGTCGTCGACACGTGGGTTTTCTCGTTTCTCAAAGCATTTAGTGATACTTATCTTCCCAGGTTTAGTGGCCTTACCAGGGGAAGTGGGGAATATCCATGAATATTTGGTTGGGATGCTGATTTTGAAGCTGCAGGAACTATTGGAGTCAGCAGGGGAAATCATCTCGCACTCGCTAATGGTGATGGCATAATTTCGGTGAAAGAAATTCTGCACCCAACTAACATCAGCGTGTTGAGGAGCCCCTTCAACGTAGAATACTGTATGGTTTCCCACTTTCAACTTTTCGAGTCGGCTTTTCCATTCGGAGGGGTGAGTTGCGAAGTGCACGTAGTTCACGCAGGAGATGATGAAGGATTTCTCTTTTGCTGGTAAAGGACCACTCTTGTAGTAAGATTTTGTGGTAGAAGATTTCCACGACGAAATCAACAGATGTGTTTTTATCGAGATTATTGAGAAGATTGTTGAGTGTAATTTGTGCTACGGAAGTTGAAGTGGAAAGAAGTTTCTGAGGGGGTAATAGAAATCTTGATATCATATGGGAAAATAACAAGCAATAGAGGATGTTCCCACCTACGGGCAATACAACTTATAGCATCAGAAGTAAAGATCGGATCTAGTTGTCTATCCATGTTGTTAGAAATACCATTTATTTGAAAAAGGCCTGATTTGGAGAGGTTAAAGAAGAAAAAGAAAAAAAGAAGATTTCCTTGTTTGGAACAGTATTTGGGGCGATTAGATAAGATTCATCGTTTGACTGAGTCCATAGGAGATGAGGGAGATTAAAATCGCCAAGAACAGTCAAAAATCGCCACAGGGGTCAAAAATATAGAAAAGGGAGTCGATCACATTAGTCGCAAGCTGGTAGCCACGTGTTAGTTTGGATGGGCGAACGTAACAAATGAGTATATAGGTAAAATCTGTGAATTCAGAATTCAGCTGTTATTAATTTTTTTTAACGAGTTGAGAGGAGGACCACTCAACCTATAAAAAAATCATAATTCTCACGGCCGTCACCACAAAACACTCTGAATTCTGTTCTGAATTATTCATAATTAGATTAATTTCGGTCAAAGCAAAAACATCATGTGGAAGCTTTTGGGAGTTAAGATACACAGAAGTTGTTTTTGTACGTAGCCCCCTTACATTTTGGTTATAAAGTTTTAACTTTGGGTTAGGAACAATGGTAGTTTTTAAGGCTGGAACGTGTTCTTTGCAGTTGTAAGATACATGTGTATCATATAAGGAAAGATCGTTAACATCAACTGTGGAGGAGATGTTGAAGTTTTTTATAAAAATACGGGCGATTTTTAGACACGAAAGGTCATTTTGATCCTTCCTCCGAAATATTTTATTTAGGTATTTGTGGGCACATATTCGGGTTGCTGTTTACAGCATTTCTGTAACTTTCCTTTCACTTCAGTGCTAAGATCTCCGTGTTATGTCTGACAGTAAACTGTACACGGGTTTTATTCTTGAAAGCAGTTTGGTTGTATGTTTTTATGTTGCGTTACGGTATACGTCTTCGTTGTTAATGTGTTGATACCGAGGTATCATTTGGTCCATTGTTCATTCAATTGTCTCATCCATTAGGTTTAGATACCTGTCAACCTCCTCGTTTGACAGATTTCAATTGGACGGTGAGTTGAGCGAATTCGAGGAGTGTGCTCTGGTAAGTGTTCTAGAGAAGCGTGTCCAAAACACCGTACTATAGTTATAGGAATGTCAATTCCAAATCAAATTCCACAGTTTCTTTTGAAAGGGTTATTTCGGTACTGAGACCGCAATGCTCACCGTCATACACGAAAGTGCGTAGACGGTTTGTGGTATTTTGGTTAGTGAGTGTCAGCTCTATTCGTTTGTCAAATAACAGGAAATCAAAATAGAACTCGTTTCTAGAAGACGACCGACTATCCGTAGTCTTAAGACTGAGTCGGAGCATGTGCTGACCCTATAAATTGAATAGTAGGTTACCTCTGGTACTTGGTGTATTATTTCTCCAATTTCTATGTTAGGCATCGAAATCTCTGCCGATAATAATACAATTCTCCTCCAATACCGACCTTAGGAATCGAACAGAAATTGTCTCGAGCTCTGAGATAAATAAGTACACCTAGGGCTAGTATATAGACAGACACCAAGTATAATCGCTTTCCACTACGGAGAGAGATATACACGATGCATACTTCCACCACCTGAAACCTACGTACTACACGACTGTATTCCATTTTAAAATGCAGTCCCTTTCTTACAGATTGTAACGCCTCCTCGTTGTATGGAGTTGGGTCGGTTTCTTCGTACTTCCTTTAGTAGGAATATTTTCGCTAACCAAAAGCATATTGCTCGAACATAATCAATGAATTTGTTCTGTTCATTGAAACAATGGGTTTGCTCTGTCAAGTGTACCCATTACAAGTGAAGACACGTTAAGCCCGGCAGCCTGTTCAGTTACGAATATCTAATGGTGGTGCTGAGCTATCTGCCCCTGAATAGAGAACAAAATAGCTAGGATATCAGGTACAGATTCTTGTGCTCTAGACCTGCATACATAACCTGGAAGTAATAGCTGGTGTTTGTGTTTGAACAGGTGGACGTTTTATTTCCTCTTTCTGCGGCCAAGCGAGATTTACTTTTTTGATGTATTGGAATTTGGAACAACCCCGATAATCTATGGTATGTCCTTAGACATCTATTTCTTTCCATACTTTACGCATCGAGGCTGTATTTCGCAGTTTGACGTGGCGTGCCTGAACATTTTGTAGCGAACACATTGTAAAATGTTGTCGCTCCGCTTTACTCTTTTCCAAGATACAATCTGATAGTTTAGGACTTTTATACTCCTTAGACCATCCAGTTTGCTATTGGAAGTTAGCTGCAGCAGTGCAAGGATCTCCTCTGGATCAGTCGACGGTTCCAGTACCCCAGCAGCATTGTTGGCAGCTTTTCACCCTTTGGTGTGAAGGAGAAAAACCCCGTCGTAGAATCCCTTAACATGTTTTTAATTTTGTGATAGCGCTCCGTTGTGTTACAGTGGATCGCGTGCCTATCGATGGTATAGTTAGTCTTTTAATAAAGAAAAGTATTAAAGCCTACGGCCGACTTACATATAACTCGATGGTACTCGTGTCCTTCAATTCAATTTTGCAAGTAACAGTAACAGACCTTCAGTCTGTTGTTTTTCTGTTGTTGCTATTGCTACTGATGTTGTTGGTTTTGTGATTTTTGTTCCTGTTGTTGCTTTTGCCGTAGTTTACTTGTTTGTTGCTTTTGTGCTTGTTTCTTCGTTAGCTTAGCTTTTATTGCAAGCACTTTTTGCTGATGCTTGTGGTAAGCGCTTAAATCTCGTCATCTAACACTGTCATGATCTGTCATGAGACACATATGAGAATTCGTCTTTTTTGTACTCTTGTCTCTTCGGTTGTGCTACTGCCGCCAGGCAGTATTTCTAAGAAGCTGATAGGTAAGGGCGCTTTACGAGATTCGAAGTTGGTTTTAGCTTTCTACTCCTCTTTGTAGACACTTCTATTGTTGTTGTTGTTCGTTCGACTGGTACTGTTGTCTGATCGTCAGGCCATAGTGCCATGAACTAAAAATAAAAAAAATCTGGTACACTTTATTGATTGACTCTTAGCCCCTTGCTTCGTCGGTTGATAACACTACCGTTGATCTACCAAATTACATGCCAAAACAAATTATAATTATTCTTTTATGGAAGCTTTTTATTCACTTTACTAGCTTTGAAAAGAACGCTAAACACATTTGTTCCCTGCGGAGATCATGTAAAGAAAGTTGGCCAGTACCAACAGGTTACTTGTATGAAGAGTAATTCTATGTCGCATCTTCTGGGGCAACTAAGCAACATGGAGTTGCAAAATTTTGAATCTTTATCCCATTTATACGGATTCAAACTCATTCTGAATCCACTTTTTGAGTATAAGCTTAACTAGACCGTAGCCACTGAACATTTTTTGTTTTTCCTTACTTAAGATCGATGAATACGAGTCACTTTCTATTTAATTCATGTCCTTCTTATCCACGCAGAATGATTTATGAAGTTAATAGCTATTCAGCGTTCCATCTAAGACCCCTAAAGCCAATCATCCTCAGGCGAACACATAAACGGCTCCATAAACTGCCCCCATAAACCCGCTCATGCAATCATCACGTCACACATCATACTCTTGCTTGTCCCACATCTTTTACGGGACGGTGTGATGACAGTAATCGCCCATTTTTCACAAGCATTAAATTACACAGCCAGACCGGGACCAGGGTCAGTGACAGGGCTAGGCAAAGACGCCCTGCATCCAAACATACATACCCAAGTCTACCGAGGGAAAATTGCATATTTGATAGTCCAACTGGTTCGTATCCAAATATGAAATCGCCGGCAGTCAATGCATGCGCGGGATGGATATCTTTGGTCCGGCCCAAGACTTAAGATTGCAGCAATCTTTGTGTGTGGCCCCCTTAGCAAGGTGTAATTACGTGCTGTTATCCTCTCATCGCAATCGTCCTGATTATAGTCTTTTGCCGAAAACAAGGTAAATATTAATTTTTATTCCTTCTACCCGAAGAGTTGGTGCGTCGTGGCGTGTGCAGCGAATGTAACGGGTGCGGGATGCAAAAAAGAAAAAAAAAAAAAAAAAAACTGAATTTGATAAACGACTGAATGATGGGTTCCTGTCCACTAAATGCAGCCTCGTCTGTAGACCATGGATATAATGGCTGCAATTTGGTGACGCTGACGATGATGGAAGGAGGGAAATTAATCGCAAACTTACTCGTTATTAATCAGTTGGGAGGTAGTCACAAGGTTCCACATTGCCTGGCTAGTGTGGTAGTGGGACCAAACTGAAAAAAAATAACAAAAACTAAAATTAAAAGCAAAAACGATCTATGAACTCAGCTTGTAATAACAAAAAAGTGTTCTAAAGTGTCACATGATTTTTACGAGTTGTGCAGCAGAGTGTAGAGAGGTACGACTAATTTACGATCTGTCAAATTGCTTAGCACCAGATGACAAGTTGTGTTTTGTCGACATTTTATGTCGAACATGGATCCATTCGTTTTTAATTGGATGGGACGGGATGTTTTGTATTTATTAGTATCTCATAGTCATATTGGGAGCAGCCTTAATGTGGATAGTTGTTTACGTCGCTTCTGGATGCCCATTTGGTTTCCATTTAGTGCCGTGTGGCCAGAATAGACGGACACGTAATTACCATTGGCGGCAAAGACTATAATTGCAAGCGTGTTGATGTCAAATTGGATTTATGGATACATTAGACTATAACACATATCGATGTTTTGAAACAAGTTGGCTGTATTGTCAGTGTGTAGGCTGATATGCGGAAATGCTTTACCTTACTCAGGCTTATAAGTCGAATCATTCTTGAAATATTTGTCATAACCACAAGGAAAATTCTCACAGGTAGAGAATTGAGTTGCTGAGGTAACAACATTGGCTATGTTTACAGACCTTAGACTCATTTAACTCTTTTGTGGATAACCTCGTTAGTAGGGCTTTGTGTTAAATAATGTTTTTCGATTAAAGTGGTCCAATTTTTGGTAGAATTTCCCAACTATTTTCGTTGAAGATGGCAATACCAGATGATTTTCTTAGCTAGCAGTTTTTACTTCCTTTTAAACCACGTCTTGTGAAGCTCGTTGATATTCGTAACATTATAATTTCTGTCACTGTTCTTTATACTTTCCATCATGCGTATGTTAAAGTTGAACCAGCGACTGTCGTTTATAACAAACTCTTGAATTAAACATAAGCTTAAGCCTTTCTATAGTTTGTATGATATCTTTGACACAATTCCGTTGATGGTTGACGATGACTTCTTCTAAATGTGTTAAATGACAGCAGTTTGGTTTGCGTGTTATATCGAGAAATGAAGTGCCAATGTCGACTGTGACATTCTGTCCAATTCGTCGATGTTGGGTGTCCCTTCTTGTTGACAGCATATGGTATACTTGGTTTTGCTCTCATTTGCTGCTTAACCCGTTTTCGTAGCTTCTGTTTAAATACTGGCGAACGAACCAGTAAAAGTCGTTCAGTTCTCCTTATTATGGCGATATAATCGACGTTCACTTGTAGTGGACTTTTAAAAGATCGTGCCTCCAGTGCTCACTTGAGAGTTCCGCACAATTTTTTTTTTTTTTATAATCCCGCTCGCACACTAAGGGGATATGAACACCCTTTTACTGGCTTTTCTCCAGGGCGCGGGCGGGTAGTGTAGTAGTTTAAAACTCAGGTGTATTAGGTTTTGATATTTTTCCCAGAGGTGGTTGTCAAACTGGACGGGACTAGCCAGTGCATCCTCAACAAAAATGGGTCTCACATGCTAGTTGTTAGTTCGTTACATTTAGCCCAGCCAGCAACCAACTCCAACATCAGTGTTACATACAAATTCTAGGAAAAAATTTTTTCATAGGATTGCCTCGCACGGGATTCGAACCCGCGACCCTCTGCTTGAGGAGTCTATGCATATACCACTACACCACGGCCACCCCTTTCTTTGAAGTATGATGTTAAAGAAGCCACAAGACACCAAGGCACCTTGTATAAAAGCTTTTTTGACATCAAAGCTCTCGGGTAAGTCGTTACCGACCTTGACGGAACAATGAGCGTTCTCAATCGTCATTTTCCACAAACGGACGAGTTTGCCAGAAATGCTAAAACAAGGTATGGTTCTACATACCTCGTCTGTATAAATGCTAACATATGTAGTCTTCAAATCGATGTGGAGTAGACTTATGCTTTTATAAAGAGTGAGCCAACAGATGGTGTGAATGTTGGTTGTCAATTACTGTCATTTGCTGTATTCAATGTAGTTAATTTTTTTAAAAGATGTCACACGATCATTGACAATTTTAGTTATGGAATCATTTACTACGCAGTAACTCATTTTTATTACGAAAATTGGCGGTCTGTAAAACTGGTGATTTCGGAATTCGTGCAATAGTGAAGCGTTTTGAAAAAATTGAGTGTCGGGTCCGATATGCTTGCTTGGCCAGCACGTACACGCCCAAACATCACCACTGTGAGCAAAAGTGTCCAAAACCATAAAGACAACCCAGTTCGTCGTCGATGCCAACAATTGGGCCTCATTTATGGTACTTTACGGCGAATTTTAAAAATTAAACGAACCTGTCCCAGACCCTGATAAGGGTTTCAATGAAACAAATTCCGGAATAGATACATCCTCTCGTAATGGCACTTAAATTATGTAAATTTCCATATGAGCTATCAGGGCATAAATTGCATCCCTTCGGAACTCTGCCTTCTTCTCAAATAATATTACCGGACAACAAGCCGAGTTGATTACAAGCTGGAATATGGGCACAGATCTGGACGGGGACATCAAGAACAGTACCATATAGATAAAGCTGCGTTTGGTATGATGGCTTAAATTTGAAAAAAAAAAACTATGATTTCAGGACTAAAACTAAGCAAAGCTGTTTCGATCCAACGTGGAAGCGGTGATAGTATAGGGTTTTCAAATAGGGAATTGACAACTTTGAATTTAATTTGTGAACGCACTCTTTCACTAATAATCAAACTGTTACTGTCAATTTATTCAGTAAACTCAACATTTTCATCATGGTAAAGTACACTTACGAGCTACGTCCTCCAATAAGGTTCTGGAGAAGATACACCAAGATGATGAATTTCATCGCAAAATCATCTTCAGTGACGAAGCTCATTTTTGGCTCAATGGGTTCGTCAATAAGCAAAATATGGGTGAAAATCCACATGTGCTTCATGAATTACTATTTTATCCACAAAAAATAACTGTTTGGTGCGGTTTGCAAGCCGGCGGTATTATTGGGCCATATTTTTTCGTCGACGATAACGATTGTCGCGTTACTGTGAATGGTCAGCGTTATCGCGCCATGATCACCGATTAGTTTTGACCCGAATTGGAAAATATGGACTTGGAAGACATGTGGTTTCAACAGGATGATGCTACAAGCCACACAGCACACGCTACAATCGATTTATTGAAGAGTAAGTATGGTGAGCGTGTTATCTCAAGACATGGGCCAGTCGATTGGCCGCCGTTAAATCGTGCGATTTAACGCCGCTTGACTATTTTCTGTGGGGCTACGTTAAGTCATTTGTTAATGCCAACACGCCGACGTCGTTTGAAGAGCTCAGAGCCAAATGTGTGGCCGAGTCGTTGAAAATCGACCGCTGCAAAGGTGCCTACCGCAGGCCACCGCGGCCATATGAACGAAGTAAAGTTTCATTGTACTTCAAGCCAATAATAAAGTTTTTGAAATACCTCAAATGGTTTGACTTTTATTTAAAAAAAAAAGTTGTCAAGTCGTTATTAGAAAACCCTATATATGAGTACTTATAGTACGTACAACGTACAACGTTATAGTTATAGTTGTGGCAGTGTTGCCACAAAGAAGATGTAAACCTTGATTGATAAATGTCCACGCAACATTCTTAAGGGTATTCTGGCTGAATCATATATCGAAAGATTAATTTCCTATTCAAGGAGAAAATGGGAGCGCGAAGATAGTTCCATCGCGAAATATGTCAACACAACATTAGGTTGCAGCATTAGAAACTTCGCAGTTTTAATAGATTTATTGACAGATAGATCCATAACGAACGAGTTCTGTCGTCTTCTGCTCAGACGCTGACCAGAAAGTGTTTATGCGAATACCGGACAGAATTCGCAGTGTCATCCATTCAGAATTTCAAACTGTTCCGCAGCACAGCTAATGCGAATGGGGTCGACTTCTTACCATTGATATCGTCATGGAAACCACTTACAATACGTCAGTTCTGAAATACTCAGAAGCTGCAGCCCAATTCTCAAATCATTATGCAGTTAGTACTGAGCGCAAAAATGCTGGGAATCAAGACACTGCCGTCGGAAAGAAACGATCTAATATATGAGCCAGCGAAAGCAGGTATCATCAAACACCCTAAGCGTATTTATAAAGGAGCTCGACCCAAGATAGTTAAATCTAAGTGCGCATATAACGGTCCAAATACAAATTTCTTTTTTAATCATATTTTATTTTAACACTGCAATATTACAAAATTATTTGAAAAGTGAGTTCTGTGTTGCCCAAATAGTGAAATGAAGTTTGTAGTTTGCAGAAAGTTCATGAGACTGACTTGCTTGCGGATAACACTCATGGTCTCCGTCGTCATAGGGTACGTGCTGAAGAGAATACCGACAGTGTTCTACTCAATCCATCGATCTCAACAACTTAATATTTAAAGCACCAGCCTGAAGAGAATTTTGCACAAAAATATCGGATTATTACCTTACAAAGTCTGATTGATTCAGCAATTGAAGGCAAACGAACACCTGTTTTGTTATCGTTTCTCAGGTTGAAACAGTATGAATTGAACGTCGAATTTGGCCAAAAAATCTTTTTTTTCTAACGAGGCGCATTTCCATTACAAAGAAAATTGTTGAATCTGGGGATGAGAAATCCCGCACGTGATAGTCATATTCGATAACTAATAGCAATGTTCGCTACTTCTAATAAAGCCATAACATACAGGAAATAATAGATTGTCGTTTATTCTATTTTAATTTAAAAAAAAAACTTGTATTTGGACCACCCTGTAGTATCTAAAGTACTTAATTTATTTTTTGATCAAACAATTCTTGAAATTAGCAACTCATAACTTTGGTGTGCTTCCTATCTTTTAAGGAAACATGCTAGAGTGTCAGACTGGCAGAAACAGAAACAGAAACCTGAAGATTCTGCGCTACAAAATGGCAGGGATATAGCATGTATGATGGCGTGGCGTGCGATAGAAAGAAATTTCAACGAAAATACTTTTTTGAACACTAAGAGCAAATATTCCAAGGGAACTTTAAAGAAAATCTTAGTTTCTGCCGAGAAATTGGGTATTTCTCAAAGCAGACTAGTTGGGTTTATTTTCATTTCAATTGGATCATACTACTTTTAAACCTTAAAGATAATTCAAACATAATACTACGTAGCTCAGTACATACTTACTTGCAGTCAGGTTTACCAATATTTATCGCTAAAAATCGATAAAGTCTCTGAAATAGTTTTATATCTCAATCAAAACAAAGATGCCAATTATTTTTAGTATTATTTATTTATTCATGTATTGGTTTTTGATTTTTTTTTTCAATTTATTGATCTTTAAATAAATAATCTAATCTAAAATAAAATCTACAAAAGAGAGTCATAAAGATAAAAAGAAAACGAGAACAAACACAAAACATACTCGAAACTACTTCTCTAGTTCCCTATACACTAAAGGTAAATTTTAACGTAAACTTTTAGAAAGCATCATTCTTACAACAACCAAGAATTACGAAACAAAAAAATAATGGAGACAAAATTCAGAAGAATAAATTAAAACAAAACTGGCCACTGGTAGAATTTTAAAAAGAAAAACAAAGAGGCTAAACATTTCTAAAAACAAAAATTCGTATAATCATCAACTTTCACTCAAATTCTCACTCATTCAAATATTTCCCACTCATTCCACACTCCATACGAGTTAAACTAAAATTTATTTGTGCAAATTAGTTTAAAAAAAAAAAAAAAAAAACTAAATTCCATGCGATGAACGCATTTACAATTCTTCCAAACATCTAACATTCGTTAGCATTATTCTTGTTAATCGCCAAACTTGTTTGGCAGCATTCTCCAGAGCACCAGGACTCTTTCCCTTGAACAAGTCCATGTTTGGCAGGAAATAATGAGGACATCGTCGACATTGCAGGCAGGATATCAATTGCAGGAAGATTCCATTAATTCGATCAGCAATACAATTCTCTTCCCATTCGAGTTCGCGAGGATGTTTCTCACACTCGTAGAGTAGCAGTGTCTTCAGATGGTAAGATGTGACAGGATTACCAGGCAGGTCCAAATGACGATCACGCAATGTCTTTAGGATGCTTAAGCAACGACGCCGACTGGCACCTGTAAAATGAAAACAAAAATTAAATGAGAAAAATGAACGAAATGGGAAAACAAAAAAAAAAAAAAACAAAAAAAAAAAAAAGGATTTGCCGCATTAATGGATATTGCGTGTCGATCGAGTGTGTGGTTTTAATGGTTTAAGTGGCGCAATTGCATGGATACGGATTGATGTTTGTGCTAAAAGGAAATTAATTGATACAGACACGAAGATGATGACCTAGGTGGAGCTGGACACTCGAGTATCTACGAGTATCTTGTGTGCGCCTACGTGTGGGTATTTGATGAACTGGGACACTAATGGCATTTTGAGAGATGGTTATGAGGTTGAAACAGTTTTCTTCAATTAAATCGAATAATTTATGACTTTGCAGTTGGAATGAACCCTTAAATCAGGACGACAAATCGGAGTGAAGTGCACACGCAAATGTAGTACGGAAGTGCGTTGGGAAGCTAAGTTAATGAAACTGCATTTGTGAGAAATGTCTGATTAGAGAAGGCACTTTCCGTGGACAGATGTGATATGTTTGAGGCTCGAGAGAACATTACGTATGTGACACTGGATACTAACTCTGACACTTAATTCAATTGGCAATCTACGGATGCATTGGGCACTTAAACAGTATATCGTCTATTAGAAGTTCTTCACAGTGGTCTTCTAAAATCTACATGAAATAAGCAGGGACTTCTACATTCGTGTTCGTCTTCAAGCTTCTAAAAGGCCTAGATTCTGAATTTATACAATAGTTACCATGTACAGATAATAAGGAAGCTATTCAACATTTCTTTAGAAAAAGGGTGTCAAGACCTACATACTATCAAATTTAATCTGACCCTTTCAACACTTTTTTTCGTGGATGCAATCTAATCAAGCCAGAATTTTACAAGTGGACTTAGAACTCATTGGTTTGGCTTCATATAATATACATACGTCCAAAGCAAGAGTTCAATTCTGCCAAAAACACTGAAAAGCTTTGTGATATTCTTGTGCAATACAATTTAGGTATCACCTTATCAAAGCCGTAAAATGAATTAAGCTTTCAAAGCACGAGAACATAGGTAATAACTAGAAGGGTGTGGATAATGCCTATAACCAAATGATGCTTGAAAAATGGACTGATCACATTCAACCATATTACACGCTAGAAGACCGGTATATATGGTGCAGTATGTAGGCAGACGAGATATAGAAAATACATCGAAGTGGTATAGTGACCAAGCACTATACCAAGGAATAGACTTCCAGATGACTTTCACCATCTCTCTGGTCATACCATCTGCTTCAGGAGGCTGTCTGGAACAAAGAAATGAGACACTATATACGACTTCGGCAGTCTTAGCTCCTCATGTGGATAACAAAGTCGAATGACAAGCAGTACAGAACGTATCTTGTGTTCTACATGAACAACTGCCGTGTTGCCATGTTTACCATATTCAACGGAGTGCCCGCACTCATATCAAGATTAATGCAATGCTTCAATCAACGCCCTTCGGATAGTATAAATACACCATCCACTACCTACTAGAAGTCGTTTATATGGCTCTCTCTCTTGGTAGAGGCTTGAGGCCTATTTATGATAAAACCTCCGCCATTCTATGGAACATAACACCCGGTTGCGGTGCAACTCTACATCGGGCAAACCGATTGGTTCCATAGCTATCCAATGGTTGAACACAGCTGTAGAACGCTACTACCTATGCTGAAAAATGAGATGTTCAAGCTCCAGTCGATCTACCCCCCTCACCAATTTGGATATAAACCTACAGCCACCACGATACTTCTGAGGTTTCTGACCTCTTGTGTTTCCAGTATATACCCTCCGATCAAGCTTCGCAACCTTGCTGTTACTTCCAGTGGGGCACATTATTGCCCAGGGCTGGCCGCCTTTAATCCTGCTCACTGAGCATTAAGGCATAACAAAAACTGTGTTCGCATAGTCCACCAACGTTGCCAACGTCGAAAACAGCATCTTAAAACCTATGCCCATAGCTTGAAGGTCCCTGACGACTTTCACATAGAACATGTATCCAGTCTTAAAAAAGAGGTCAACACGATCAGCCTTTCACATGGCTAAGACCCCTTTCTAATAAGACAGAAAGTAAGAAGAAAGGCCAAGCTTAGATTTAAGCTCAGCTTAGGCCGTTCCCGCATCAATAAGACAGACTAAAAGGAAGTGGTAGGTAATCCTGCCGTTATCGCTATCGTCCTATCTAGATCGTCATCAAAATATGACGCATTCACAATATTCTAACCGGGCCTTACGCTCCCGTAAGAACATCTGGCTGACTCCGATGTCAGCTCTCTTAAGGAGATACCCATTTTTACTTTGAAGGCTATTCCGCGTCAGATTGCCTGTCAGTTAAGAGGCGGCACTCACATCAACACCTGGAGAGGCTCCGTGGAGACAGTTCAGCAAACAGCCAACACAAGCAGTACAATTATTAACCGTACTGTTCGTGTACCAGGATTCAATCTACACGGCCTCTGCAGAGACTTTCTGTTTAAATGGGGTGAAACAACATCTAGTACATGTGAATGTGGGGAACCTATTCAAGTGATAAGGCATATTGTTTCCAGTTGCCTTCTCTTCATATTTAACGGCAACCCCAACGACATTCCCAATACTTGTATCACACGTAGTGCCCTACTCTGGTAAGCCAGAGCCAGATTCTCTGATCGAACACGAATAACAATCTCAACGTCGTTCTTACGAGTACAATATCACTCATACAGTCTGTATTTGTCAAAATTTGGATCTTTTTCTTTGTGATCTCGGCTGATATTGGCGAACTAAGCCTTGTTACTCATTTAAGCAGTCAGTTTGCCCAGATGCTTGAAGCTGCAGACTTCTTCCCTAGGTCATCCTTTGATGAAAAATTCACATCCAAGTAGGAGATGTCTCTGCTCTTTTTAGCACTTAACATAGGAGATGTGACAGTTTTTTTTTATCTGTTGCGCTCTAGTGTCTTCCACAAATATGGGCGGAAGTTATTTTCGGTTCTTCGTTTATTATGGTCGTCAAGAGTAAGTGTGCCCATATCTGAGGCTGTTTGTCGCTTTATAACCTATGTGTGTCTTATGTGATCCGGGATCACAGAGTATGAAGACTGTAGCCAAATACAGAAGTATGAGCCTACTGCCGCTAGATTGCTAGAAACCCGGATAGATCCGGAAATCCTCGAACTTTGTTCAAATAGCTCAATTGAGGTTGTTGCAGGATCTCCCCACTTTAGCAGATTACCATCGAAAATAAATGCGGTTCTTTGCATACAATCTGCGTATCCCTACATCCATTACCACCGTCAATATTTTGTCAGATAGAATAAAAAAGCAAGACTTTCAAGACGGTGCTATTCCTCCAAACATTACTTCAATAAAAACCGCACAAATTTATTTGTTTAAATATCATTTTCCATTAATTAACCAAAAGCCGAAACGTGTTCTCTAAAAACAAAGCCCATAAAAATGTTTACGACAGATACCACAATAAATTCTAGTGTTTTGACCCGTATACAAAATTTTGACAATTTATGGTGTTAAAACATCATAAACGTTCGAATAAATTCACTAAATTGCTTCAGTCTAATGACAACACAGATACGAAGTCAATCACAATTGGAATAAGTGACATCGCTTAATGCAGTTTTGCAACACAAGGCTCTTTGTTCTAAAGGTGAGGACATTTATCAAGGCGCAGCTTAAAAGCATGTCGACGATAAATCTCAAGTGCCCGAACCTGTACCTGTACAGGTGATACATAAGCATTTAACCCGGGGGTGGGTATACAATATTTATTGTTTTCCTGATAACATCGGATGGAGCGCAAAACTTTTTGCAGTTTGAAAAGAATTTCAAAAAAAGAGATACTCACTCATTGACCCCGACGTGATTTGAACACGCAACCTTCTGATCTGGAGTCAGACGCGCTACCGTTGCGCCACGGAGTCCTGTGAAAAATTTCAGTACAATTGACATCAGGCCGCAGGTAATTAAAATAAAAAAATTTAATGATGTTACCAGGTGACCTTGAGGTTATAAATAAAATGCATTGCGGATATTTATGAGATACTCTAGTTTGAGTGATAAGAAACCGGTCTGAGTAAAATTTGCAAATTACGCGTAATTCAATTAAAATTAGCAAAGTTTTCATTCGGGCAGTAGGGGTCTTAGCGATTGTGGGCTATTAAACGCACACCTTATCAGAGCCACTGCCTCGTTTTTATGTTGTTCTCCGTACATGGTTTCTGTCTATGCATCTAAGGCTACTGAATCCACCTTATTTATCTCAGAACTCGAAACACTTTTTCGATTCCTAAGGCTGACATTGGAGGAGAACCTACTATGGGGTCAGCACAGTGTAATGTACCGACTCGACCTTAAGGCGACGGATAGTCCGCCGTTTCCTAGACACTGGGCCTATTTGGATCTCCTGCTGTTTAACACTCGAATAGACCTGACAAGAACTAACTAAAATACAACAAACTGTCTACGCACTTTTATGTATGACAGGGATAATTCCAGTCACATCATTGAAAAAGCTGTTCCCAACGAAACTGTGGAATTGGATGAGTTTGATTCCTACAGCTATAGAAGGGTGTGTTGGACTCATTTTTCCAGAATCCTGATAAGAACATTTTCCTCGAACTCGCTCTACCCACCATCAAACAGAAACCCGTCAAACGAGGAGATTGACAAGTATCTAAGCCTTATGGACGAGACAATTAAACGAACAATGGACAAAACGATACCTCGGTATCATCCCATCGACAATTAAGACTTAATCCGCAAAACAACTATTGACACATTGCACCGATATAAAAGTAGACTGCTTTCAAGACTAGAACCAGTTAACTGACATACGTAACCCGGAGATGAATGATATTGTACTCGTCGATCAAAAGCCTCCAAACATTAAGACACAAAAATTCCAGAAATACTGTAAGTTTGTATTGGAACAACAAATTTACAACTGTAAGCCCGCAAGTAAATAAAATACTTTGGAGGAAAGATCAAAACGAACTTTAGTGTCTTGAAATCGCCCGAACGACGGACAACGAACACATATTTTTAGCACAAGGCATTGATCCGAATTAGATCGAAGATCCGCAGGAGAAGGTAGAGGCTATAGCAACGCCTTTCTAGGAAGTGTACAAGACGAATGAAATCATTGGCCCAAAGCACGATTTGGCGATTCGAGAGCTCGAATGTCATCGTCGATAAGAGGGTACTACCCCCGTTAATTTCGAAGGAATAGTTTAAAATGATCTTCGAATCGCTTAGAAGAAAAACATCAGTGGGAACCCATGGAATACCGAACGTTGTGCCTCGACATCTCCCACTAGAAGCGGTAGATATTATATTTATGCCAGCCTGTTCAATAATGCAATGAATAATGCTCACTATCTAGCGCAATGGAAAACTGCAGTGGTACATCCATCATCATCTCCAGAAGGAATAAAAACGATTAGTCTTCTTAGTAAGGTTTTCTAGAAAGTGATCAAGATAATCCTGACTACGTGGGCTGAGGACAAACATATAGTTCCGGATAACAAATTCGATTTCAAGGCGGTGAATGATGTCATTTATGCCGCGTTTGAACTGGCTCCTAATACCAAATGAAACAATGACAAGAACCAATGTACTGAAGCCTTCCAGATTGACTTTGAAAAGGCCTTCGATACCGTGTGGTTAGAGGGAAACTTTTTTAAGCTGAATGGGCTGGGCATTAGTAAGCCACTTCTGTATATTATTTCAATCAATGCTGACAGATAGACAGTTCATCCTAAAATCCAACTGCAACACGGTGCGGCTACTTCGCCGATCCTATTCAACATTTGCGAAGTAATCTGATAGGTTCACGAGGTCGAGGTCATTAGTATACTTTTGCAACGTGACTTCTGAATGTTGACTATCAACTTTCAGAAATCGCAAACCATTCTGTTTAGGACACCTTTGTCTGAGACCTACAGAAAAACAAGAAAGAATTGTCGAAAATTGTTAACTGTGGGACAACATGAGCAGACAATTGCTTGTCGAAATGTAGTCAGACATTCCACCGGTTCAGTAGAGCGGTAGAGAGTCGCGACATAAGGTTTAAGGCAAGGAAGCTTCATCGTCGAATGTCTCCAGTACTAGGTAGCTCTATAGAAAGCAAAGATGGTCAGCCTATCAATTCTACTTTGACATTCGTGAAGTAAACAGATACAAAATACACGTCAACAAAGCATAAATCCTTATACTCCTAAAGAACACGGAATAATTGTTACGATTTTTTGCGGAATAATGTGATGGTGGTGCTCGCGCAGCGTGAATTTCAGCACAGATTTCCCGGTCGTCCGACACCAACTGGGCAAACACTACGACGTTTAGCCACTCGCCTAGAAGAGTATGGGACAATACGTGATGCTGCCAAATCTGGCCGGCCCCGAAGCAGCCATTCTGCTGAGAATATCATAGCACTATCGACCGGAGTAACGATCAGACGACGTGCCACGCATCAATCGACGGTCTTTACAGAGAATTTTGGGGAAAAAAATGTAGACCGTGTAACGTACACTTAAGCCATCGTGAGTTTCAACTACGAGTAAGACAACTTTTCATCGAAAATCAACTTGAGCGACGAGGCTCATTTGCATCTCTGTGGATATGTGATGAATAAGCAAAACTATCGCTTCTGGGACACCGAAAATCCGCTTATAACCCACGAAAAGCCATTACATCTGCTTAAAGTTGCTGCATGGTATGCTGTGTACACTGAAGGGGTCATCGGGCCTTATTTTTTCAAAAACGCCGCAGGCAAAACGCCTAATGTAGACGGAGAGCGATACAGAGCCATGTTCAACGATTTTCTCATTCCTCACTTGGATGAATTGGGACTAGAGAACATGTGGTTCCAACATGATGAAGCAATGGCGTATACTGCACGAGCCACAACCGAAATTCATTTCCGATTCGCGTCATCTCTCGTTTTGGCGATTTCCACTGGCTGGCAAGATCCTCGGATTTACCCTTTCCAGACTTCTTTACTTCTTTTTGTGGGGTTTTTTTGAAGTCACGAGTCTATGTCAATAAGCCTCAAACTCTTGAAGTTCTCAAAAAGATTATTCGTCAAGAATGGGACTTATTGCCGAAAATTCTGGCCAGAGTGATGGAAAATGCCACAAATCGATATCATTTTCTCGACAAAGTTTTTCATTTATAAAACAAAAAAACATCGAGTAACAACTTTTGCGCCTCCTTGACCAGATACTATAGTCTAAGTAGGCTAAGTAAGTTAAGTTTTATTTTTAGGTTTAAAGTTTTATACAAAAGTCATGTAATAAGTTTTTTTTTTACATAAAACCAATTGTTTTCTTAGTTTTTCCTTTTATAATTATGAAAATACAGATAATTTCTACAAGCAACGTCGAAAAACATAGAATAAGTGTTAAGTTTTAACTTAGAGTGCCCAAATGAGGCCAGTACGTTAGAATAAGATAATTTTAAGTGAATTAAGCTAATTTTTAAGCATTTTTTTTGTCTAGCATGTAAGAATTAATAAATTAATTAAAATGAAAATGGAAGAAGGACTGTCTCGTATTTGGAGTTCAGGTCGTTAAGAATTCTCGGCAGACAAAGGTGGTCGGAGTGGTAAATTAACTTCATCAACTGTGAAGAGGTTAATTCAAAAATTCAGAGAGATGTAGTCTTAGGCACTTCAACGATTTCGTTAATACAAAACGTCGAAGTAGTTTGTGATAGTGTTATTAAGAAAGCAGTCTAAAGGCGTTAAACCGTTCGATTTCGGTCGCCATGCGTGCGATAACCATGCCCTTAAATCGCTCGGGGAAAATGTCCACCATGGAAGCACATGTTGTCGATATCCATGTATGTAGTTCTGTTTAGGTTACAAGAAGTTGCTTATCATTAATCTGCAGCGCTCGCCGTTGACGGTTATGGCAATGCCAGTTTCATTTTAGAAGACAGTGACTTTGGCGGAATACATGCAGATTGATATCGTGTCAAATCCAATAATTTTGCTTGTTCATACATCCATTCATCTAAAAAAGGACCTCGTCGGTAAAGATGACTCTTTTCTCGAATGACACTGCTGATTTTGGAAAACAAAATTTATGATTTGCAGACGTTGTACAAACTCACTACAAATTTAAAAGACCCTGTACAAGCTGAGCATTCTGGATATAAGTAAACTACTATCGGAATACTTTAAATAAAAAACGGTTCCCAACCAGATGTGGTTGATTCGAAGATCTTGTACAGAGCAAGATGGAACTCGTCAACATCTTCAAGCAATGTAATTTAGATAAGAGTAAACGATGAGTGGATCTTGGATATCAACCTTCATAAGTCGGAAACAATAGTTTTTAAGATGACTTAGTCTGACGCCTCCACGGATACCAAACCGAGAAAAGTTTTCGACTATGGGATAACACGGGAAACCACTTTTAATTATTTTTTATAATTAAAACGCACTCAAGGGGCTCATTACCCTTAATTATTTTGCACACAGAGCGATTGAAGGAAACTTAGGACGAAAGAAAGAAGATGTACCGATGTTCATCGGTCTTAAATGTTTCAAAGTTATAACAACTAGGAAATAGAGAACTCGTTAGGGCCATCCATAAGCGAGTTGTACGGCTTAAGAACGAATCACTATATATTAGAGTACATCTGAAAGTGAGCGTGAAGTTCTACTGCTGAGCATTTATAGTAAGATGCGTGTTACGGTTAAAAGTATGAAGAGGAGGAATGCTATTGTACTAAAGAATTGAGTGGAGCACTGGTAGTGAAAATAGAGACGGAACAAAGTGAGATACGAAATATTACGTCGGTGTTCGAAGGTGTCAATTGTCTGAGTGATATTAGCATCACCGATGAGTCTTATCACGCTGTTTTGAATCCTATTTTGCAGGTTTAGAAATGTTATAGCCGAACCTGACCAGGCATGGGTACTGTACCCAAATTTTAGGCGGATGAATTGAGGCCAGGGGTAAAATATTTTCTACACCGAAACCTAGACATTTCGCAGCATTTTTGGCGACATCGAATCTGTCACCGACACACATACCGAGAATACAAAAGCTTTTGGTTTCGACAACATACAGCATTGCGTTTTAAAAGCATTAAATTCGACTCTGTTGAGCTTATCATATGCTGCCATTTCCGTTTTACGGCCGAATTGCCAGGACATAAGGAACGAATATAAAAAGCAGACAGTACTGTAATCAGCAAAGGAATATATTGGCAGAAGAAGTGGCAGACAAGAGACTGTTGATGAAAATGAAAAAGATTGTCGTAGACATAATAGAACTCTGAGGCACACCAGCATTTATTTTGTGAATATCTTGAAACTTGAAACCATCCAAGACAGCTTAAATTGAACGTTCCGAAAGGTAACGTGCTGAAGAAAAGCACGTATTTTCGACAAAAGTGCCTGAGTCTAAGTCAGATGGCTTAGAAATACTAAGTGCAACTTGTTTTCGCCAGATTGATGTACGTTTTGGTTCTGATTTTCAGTGAATTATAAGTGGACCATTATAAATCGTTATGATTCTTGCTGCAAGATATTTCATGAGCTGATGGTTTATCAGCGTTTCTATGACCTTAGAGAGAAGGGAAGTAGATGCAATGGGTCTGTAGGATGAGAGAGAAGAAGATTCGCCGTCTTTTAGAACGAGGTGGATAATGGCGCCAGAAAGAACCAAGTGCCAGTGTCGAACAAGACCTCTTCAGAAGAATGGCAGATATATCATCTCGACCAGCGGATCTGTAAATGTAAAGATCTTTAAGGACTCTTTCTACTACATGAGTGCAAAAACTGATATCGTGGGTTCTAGCTAGATCTATATTAATATTTTAAAATATTTGTTGTTCTAGCAAAGGCCATACAAACTTAAATTTGTTTTCCTTTTCTTCTGTTGGAACAATAAATTCTTTAATGTAATCTTTCAATTTTTCGTAGAAAGATGAGTAAGCACTCTATTGATAAAGTGCACTCACCACCATACCAATGTCAAGTACACGCAGTCTGATACTAGCGTAGACCCGGTGTTGTTATCACGTCACAAATTCTTGTGTCACTTACGCCTAATAAGCTTAGATTCTAAGAAGATGTGTAATTCACCGTTGAGACATAAGTAAGCAGTCTGCAGTATTTCCTACTGGTGGACGACAGCAATTTCGCTGACCTTAAAACATTCATATGCTCTGCGGCATTTTGGTCATTTAGACTACCTTAGTTTTAACCAAAGGCTGTCCTAACACAGTTTTGGACCCTGAGAAACTCTGCTCTAAGCTTTGCCTAGCAAGTTCGATCCCACTTTCCGTGATCTTATTCTGACTGGATACAACAAATTGCAAAGGCAACACCTTCACCACTTCTTTCACTTCTATTTGAGCGATAACATTTGTATCTACTCCGTATTGGACAATTTTTGTATATTGTGATTCAGCCCTGTTTCAGTGACTATGTGAGTTTAAAAAGTAAAATATTCTAAAGTCTTGTTCCGAATACCTTTAGCATTCCATCATATGATATTTAATCCAACTTTACTTTGTTCATATAAATACTTCAAAAGTAATTTTCATAATGATTCACTAATAATCTTTTGTCTGATCAACTTGTTATCCAGTATTTCCTTTTGGTGACGACTGTAGTTTCCGTTTCTCGTATTTATTTTTTGCTCTTTAAGCATGTTTTTTTCGGTAGCCCTAGAACACGCTTATGGAGTGCCCTTCCTAGCTCTTTATATCCTAGTAATTGTAAATTGCAAACATTCAAAACCAACGTACCTCTTTAACTATCCTCTGCCACCAAAAAAAATTAAGTTTCTATGACAAAAGTCTCCAATGGCCTAATTGAGTTCTTGTAAAGAGACAAGCATTTAGTATAACTAAATTCCTTCTGGCATCAAATCGTTTGGTCTAGCTTCCTACATTCTTTTTAACTATCCAAGGGTAGCACCTTAGCGTACCTAAGTTTACAAAACTTTCATAGGCTCTGTACCGCACTTGTTTGAAAATAATATGCGTTTGCTGACACAATTCTTACGTAACACACCATACTTTATCTAATCATATCAAAGCTCTTGATAACTCAGATTTTATTCGCCTTGTTAATTAAAGTAACGTAACTCTTACTACACCACCTTGATCAAAAAGTTTTTATTCAGAAAATTAAAAATACAAGTTCATTCATCTAAATCTATACTAGGTGAAGTGAAAAGTAACCTCCTTGACCGCCAGAATGCGCTGCTACTGCAAAAAAGGTTACGGTGCCTTGAAGTTCGTTCATATTTAGGCAGACATGCCAAATTTCAGTGCGATACTGTCTTTAGTTTTGTTTTGACAGCTGATTGTTGTTGACGTGTTTAGCATCATGTTGAGTATGGACAAAAACGATTTTCTTTCTCTCATAAAACATTATTTTTTGAGAGGCAAAACGGCGAAGGAAACCAAGGAAAAGTTGGATAAATATTATGGAGCTAATGCTGCGTTAGATTACACCGTCAAATATTGGTGTCGAGAGTTTCGTGGTGACCGCAACTCCACTACCGATCAAGTCGACAGCAGCAGGCCCTCCGATGCGGGTACAAAGGACAATGTGAAAAAAAAATACATGAAATGGTGTTGGTTGACCGGAAAGTGAAGGTGCGCGAGCCAGCAGATACCACAAAGATTAGTACTGAACATACTCGCAATATTTTGGGCAATATTCTGCATATGAAAAAGTTATTTTGCCGCTGGGTGCCGCGCATACGAGAGCACTTCGAAAGACTGTTTGGACTTGCTGACGCGGAATCGGGCGGACTTTTGGAGTCGATTGGTAATTGTTGAACACCAGAGAACAGAATGAGTGCCCATATATGGACTGAAGCCGGCACGAGTGCTCCGAAGCGGCCGAGGGAGGCTCGATGGGTCGGAAAGGTTATGGCGTCGGTTTTCTGGGATTGTCATGGCATACTCTTCGTGGACTACGTCGAAAAACGGAAAAACCATCAACGGCGAGTATTACTGTGCATTATTGGAGCGATTGATGGCCGAAATCGCTGCTAAACGGCCTCACATGAAGCGAAAAAAAATTTTGTTTTTGCAAGACAATGTACCGGCGCACAAGAGCATCGCAACCATGGCTCAAATCAATGACTTACGGCTCAGTTGCTGTTGCATCCACCGTATTCGCCCGATTTGGCTCCCTCGGACTATTATCTCTTCCCAAACCTCAAAAGATGGCTCATCAATATAAAATTCAGCTCACGCGATTAAATCATCGACACCACGGAGGAGTATTTTACAGACCTTCCAGAAAATTACTTTTGGGACGGGATCAAGAAGTTAGAAAGTCGCTGGAATAAGTGTATCAAACTAAAAGGGGACTATATTGAATAAAATAAAAAAAACATTAAAAAGAAAATTTTTTTTTTCATTCCCAAGGAGGTTACTTTTCACCCCATCTAGTATTGTCCCCTTCAAAGTAATTTTTATCGACTGAAACACACTTATGAAAGCGCTTGATCAAATCCTCGAAACATTTTTTAGATTCGGTTTTCGGTACGTCTATCAGTGCTTCTTGTGATTTTTCCATTACTTCCTTTAGGCTGCTTAAACGCGTTCCCCGTAGTGGTTTTTTAACTCGATTGAACAGAAATAAGTCACAGGGAGCCAAATCAGGTGGCTCTTGGATTGTATTTGTTGCATTTTTCGTCAAAAAATTACGAATAATGATGGCACCGTGCGACGGTGCGTTATCATGGTGCAAAATTCACGAGTTTTCTGCCCACAATCCTGATCTCTATCGGCGAATTGCTTCACGTAAACGTCTCATAACGCTCAAATAATACTCTCTGTTTACTGTCTGGCCTTCTGGCAAAAATTCATGATGCACTACACCGTTGTAATCCATGAAAACCGTGAGCTTTGCCTTCTTTTTTGACTGCAAACGACGTTTTTTTTTGGTCTCGGCTCATTTGGTAACCGCCATTCACTTGCCTGATGTCTGGATTGTGTGTCGTAGTCATAAACGTCATAGGTCTCGTCTCCAGTAATGATCCTTTTGATGAATGTGGGATCGGACTCAGCCTCGCAAATCATCTTTTTTGAGGCGTCAAAACGGTCTCTTTTTTGCATGAAATTGAGGTCTTTTGTCACTAACTTTGATGCTACACGACGGAAACTCAAATCATTAGCCAAAATGTCTTGAACTGATCCATAGGCAATGTTCAAGTCCTCCGCGATCTCTCTGATGGTTAATTTGCGATTACTGGCCAACATTTCTTTTACTTCATCAATGTTTTCGTCGGTTTTCGATGTCGATGTCAGCCACTGCGTTTATCATCTTCGATTGACTCACGACCACTTTTGAACCGCTCGTGCCACTGGTAAACGACCGTTTTCTTTAGAAAATCGTTGCCGAAACACTTATTCAACATTTCCAACGTTCGCGCACCACTAAATCCGTCTTTTACGCAAACTTTAATACAAGTTCGTTGTTGCAAATTTAAATCCATTTCCAGAATTGTAAAAAATCGCCAACCCACACAGAGACATATGTACTCTCGGCTACGTAACTTTTGCAAATGTCAAGCTATGATGCTACGATTTAGAGAGAATGTCAACAACAGAAGTACCAACTTAACAAAAAAAAAAATAGAATTCTAATCGGAACAATGGGAGCGCCACACGGTGATTATTCCGTTATTTTTATTTTTTTTCATCAAGGCGGTGTACTTGATTTTGCTCTTGCTCACCAACTGTTATATCTATGTTTTGGAAATGCTATGTAATTCTTCTGCACTTTGTAAAATAATAATTTCTCGCTTGCTTGGATTTGGACCAGCATCGAGAATGGTAATAAATTTTAATTAAATTTTGCTATAGACATTGTTTTATTTATTTTTTATTTTTTCGCTTCTGCACATAGTCATCGAACATTATTACCAATTTTTATTCATATTCGTTATCGTACAGCACTAAAGAGAAGCGCAAACCCAATAATGTCAAGATCAACGAACCCATTAACGATCATTTCTATTTTTGCTCTAAACAATTTTGCATCTCAATAAATATCCACTAATCGCCACCTGTCAAAATGACATTTCACAAGAACACAGCCACGGCCGACTTTCTTTTGTTGAATAACCACAAAGAAAAAAAAAAAAAACAAACAAACAATACCAATGCGAACAAGATTCAGATTCACAATGAATTAACATTTAATTCTCACTATCTAATCATTGGATCGAGGGATAACTTTTCAAATTGGCTTTATTTCATTCTCATCTCCAGAATCAGCACCAGACTCAGATTCAGACTATCGGCTAAAATCGGGACAGATATTTGAATTGATAATTCACCTTTTGTGCCCATTAATGGTGGCTTGATGTCATGCCAACATAATCATACAACACGGCGGCACTACCAGCGACTTATGTGGTAGCCAAGGGGTCTAATTTTAAATTACACTAAACACCGCCAGGGAATACGACAATTTCGTGTTGTACAACTTTGAGTTCATTATTATAATTCTATTGTATGCTTTGCTTTGAGTAGATCTCTCATCGAATAAATTATTAATTCGAACTTAAATTCAAATGGAAATTTTCAGATTCCTCTTACGCTTACCCCTTTCAGCACAAAAGTATTGTCATTCAACCATCCACCGCATCTATTATCACCTTAGGCAAACCCTAATTGATGCGAATCGCAAATAAACTAAACATGTTCAGAAAAAGTTATTGGGAATTTTAAATAGTTTATTAGTAATAACTAATAAGTATCCACTTATGAATACTGGTATCCCTCAGATACACCATATGTATGAAATGTGATTCACATCTGAACCATGTCAGACGGTTCTTTTGGGGGATTTTTAGCGCAGAATTTGAAAGGTTAACTTCTGTGCATGAGCCGGCTTTAGACTTAACCCAACGGGTGGCATTGCGGACACAAAGTATCTTCTTCTAATTTTTGTATTTTGTATCTCGTGTTGCTATACAAATTTGTATAAATAAAATATAAATCATCGAATGAGAATAATAAAAAGATAAAATTGATAACAATGGTTTCGGTGATGAGTACTGCTTTTGATTTATGCAGCAGTTAATGATTTATTTTGGCTTTGAGGTTATGGCAAGTGGATAAATCATGGTTAAGAGTAGCGCGCACGAGTATCTTATTAAAGGGGGATATTATGTGTGAAAGATCGGAGGTAAAAATTAGGACATAAACGCCTATTTTATTGGAAATTCGGAATGATAACCTGTGCTCGGTGTGGCGCTGGAGTATCTTTTTGTTTGGGAAAGAACAGTTTTAAGATAATTACTTGATAGTGGGGTCGTAAATTATCTAAATGAGTGAAAGATGGAGCTTTCGTAATTAAATTGAGCAGAGAAGTGATGATATTTTGTGGCGGTAGAAGCTGTTGACACTTTAAATTTGACTGCAACTGTAAAAGAAGTCTGAACAGGGGTGAAATTTGTTTCACATTAAATATCAGAACTACAACTGCAGAATAGTAAAAATAAGACATAAAATTGTCTTTTATAATACGTAAATTACAATTAAATTAAGAAAGGGTAAGGAGACATTTTGAATTGAATAATAAAAATTAATTAAATACAAATAAAACCAACAATAAAAATATAATACAATTAAGATCAATGAGAGGAGAATGAAAAGGGGAGGTAGACATAAAAGATATTAATAGGAGATAGAGTAAAGATAAAGGGAAAAAAAAGAAAAGTAGAAAAGAAGAAACATAAAAGATTGAATTATATGCAGTGATTGTGTTCTGATAGATTGAATCTAATTTTCAAACACAACATCTTAGGTCGAGAAATTATTTGAAGGAATAATCAAGAACAGAGTTGTGGTAGTATAATTCGTAGTTATATGAGGGAAGCCCATAGACATACCTTTTTATATCATTAAAGACTAAAAGTAACTAGTGATGCGAGAGGAAATCAAGCTTGCAATAGACAACAGCAGCTTAGTAAATTTTAGGCAGAAATAGTGCGCCTTCAGGTCTGAGCTTTGTGCCTATAGACGTGAGGTTAGAAGAGAGCCATAGTTTACGCAATCCAGAATAGATTCGCCCAATCCCATAATTTATGTAGCCAACAGCGGAAAGTGATTTTAATTTGTAACCACGTCAACGAAGTTGAGTTGTCTATCATTCAGGAATACTGGTGGTATTCCGTCCGTGTCAAAGTGTTGTTTAAATATTAAAATCAGTTGATTTGCTTGGGTTGGGATGAATTCTATTACATTATAGACCAGCCATAAATTTGGACAGGTCTTCATTTAATTCGTCGACTAGGTCGAATTGGTCTTGAAATATAGTTCTGGATATCGTCATTTAAACAGACTTTTTGTACATCATGGACAGAAAGACAGAAAAGAATCGGACCAAGTTTACTCTCCTGAGGAACTTCTGCACCAAATAGGCCCAATTGTGATAAGGGATTGTTGTGAACGACTCTTTGATGACGATTGTCGAGATAATTAAAAATGAGTAGCACCGAACCCCCACTAAAGTCGAAATATAATGTAAGTTTTTGACATAGTATCTACATTTTGGTTAAGACTATAAAAATCCTTCGAGAAGTCAAGCAAACATAGCACTGTTAAGTAATCCCTATCACAGTTAACCCGCCGAGAATTTTGACCAAAGCAGATAGCAGTAGTATAGCTTTGATTAGTTCGAAAGCCAGATTACAAAGGGAATAACAGACTGTGCTGCTTGCTGAAGTTTATGTTATGCATTTATGCATAAGTTAATTATGTGAGGTAGAGGCAACTTAAAATGTTAGGTAGAATAACCTTTAGGAACCATCTTCTCCTATAACATTCGGTTTAAAGTTACGTACAATGTGTACTACGTCAATTTCTGACAAAACATCAAAATTAAACTCAAAACCGGTAGGTAATAAAGTCATAATTTGGAGCGAAACGTGGTTCGGTTATAGAATTAAAAATAAACAGAATGCAATGCCAAATAAGCACAAATTGTTTCATAGTCTTTTTAAGCTTTCTTCAGGTTTTAATTAAGATAAAACGAATCTTTTGTTTGCTCTTCCAGTAATTGAGGTAATTAAGAGCAGTTTGCCTTCATCTTCATTTAGCATAAAGCCCGTTTCGTATTCTGTTAGCTTGCGACAGTTTTCAGAGAACATGTCTATTAAAGAGGTCTTAAATTAATGTTTGCAGAAAATTAACTTTGTCATTTGTATATGAGGCGTAGTAACAATTGCGTCGTGGTAGTTGGCCAGCATCAAATTACTATGTCCAGAGTCTTAATTTCCTGGAAAATTCTAGCCAGATTCCGGGCTAGAATGCGGCGGGTCACGATTATACTCTTACAGTGTTACGCTCCAACGAATCCCTCGACTGAGGATGAAAAACACAACTTCTACAATCAACAACATCGAACGAAGATATTCTCATTGTAATGGGGGACCTGATTGTGAAGCTAGGCAACGACAATTAAGGGCTTCGACATGTGATTAGAAAACACGGCCTTCGGGACTGAAATGAAAATGGTGAACGATTTATTGGTTCCTGCAACATCAATCGACTAGTCATTAGAGGCACCATGAGCAGAAGGCCTGCCACATCATCGAAAGAGACGAGGAGCAGACATGGGGTTGTTTCGAGATCACGCCCTTGGGGAAGCTACTGTCTAGTTATGTACTGCATCTGTTCAATCACGTGATATCACCAGAATACGAACGATTAAGGGAAAGTATTATTAAGAGATACTGGGCAAGACTAAGCACGACGAAAGCTACTTAAAGCTCATGTTGTAGATAACTCAGTGGTAGGGAGGAACGAGCTACAGTACTTGTGTCGAAGGAAAATGACAGAAGTGCAGCGTAGCGTACGATATGACAAACGTAACTATATCAATGGCCTGACCACAGGAGCAGAGGAAGCAGCGGGCAGATGTCTACAGAATTACCAAACTGCTGGCATCCTTCTGGCCAATATCCGGTGAAAAGCTTATGGTAGATGATTGAAGGAGCATTTTGCTATGGTTGTAAGCCGTGTGTTTGCCAATAATACAAAGATTTCCTGCATTCGTACCTCCACTCCCAGTTAAGGTGAGATCGTTACCCTGATCATTGCACTGAATAACAACAAGGCGGTTGGGCAAGTTGTTATTCCTTCAGAAGTTCTGTGAGCCACTCGAACAACATCAAGACATCTTTTACATCCTCTTATTGGGAGAGGTTGGGAGACAGAAATTTTCCCGACGAGTGGAAGAAGGGAATGATTCTTAAGCTCTCTAAAAAAGATACTTTTATGGAGTGTTAAAACTGGAGAGGCATTTGTAGCCAAAGTATTTCTTGAGCGAATAGAGGAACAACTAGAATATATACTCGACACCAAACAAGCAGGTTACCATATCAACACCCTGCGGATCATTACTGAACAGTGCGTTGTATATCGGTCAACACTTCACCTGCTGTTCATTGATTTGGCGTTCAACAGTGACAAAAGATTGCCCAGGAGAGGTATACCCAACAAACGAATGGCTCTTATCGAAGCAACCTATGATGAATTTAAATGTCATGTCCTGCATAAAGGAAAGTTGTCAGAGGAACTCGAGGTCTAAATAGGGGTCCGACAAGGTTGCATTCTAGCGCTGATATTTTTGTATTGATGATTAGCTCCGCACAGCCTTGTCTACTACAAACGTAAGTTTCTTACGTCTCAATCCGAACAACTGGACTACGCTGACGACATTTGTTTATTTTCTCCCAGGATTATGGATCTGCACCAAACTGTTCATGTTGCAAGAGTGGAGATGGAGGCAAATGTCGTGGGTTTGAAAAACAAAAATCATCAACCTCGGTACTAACTAGAGAAAGTAGAGAGTTTTCAATACTTTGGGAGTATTTCTCTACCAAAGGTGGAGTTGAACAGAATATTGTCAACCGAATCGGAAAAGCAAAGTCTGCGTTTGGAATGACATTCATAATATGTTGAAGCGATGCAATGTTCAAACGTTAAATCCGTGCTGTTGTATGGGTGCAGTGCTTGGAAGGTGACCGCTACTATCACAAAAAAAAAAAACAATAAGCGTTCGTTACTAAGCACCTATGTATCTTAAGGGTTTTCTGGCATAACTGTATCTCTATCGAACATCTTTACTAGATGTCAGGGTCAGCAACCAATATGCACAACCATTCCAACTATTCTATGTATCTATTCAGTAGTACCTACTACTACTTACAGCTACTTATAGTAGCTCATCACTGCTTATAACTTTCATTTACCTTATTGATGATAACTTAACCCCTCCTTAACCTCAGCTTGACAAATTTTCCTTTCCCTGACAAAGTCAAAACAAAAGATGAACTAATTCTGTCATAGAAAGCAAAGCCTCTACATGGCAGTCATTCCAATGAACTCAGCCAAGACCATATAAACCAAGAGATCTCTTCTCTGAAACTGAGGGATTTGTAATAGGCATCCAAGACAGAGTCATCGCTACACACAATTACAGAAAGTTCATTCTTAGGGAAGTTACATCAACAATAAGCATCTAAAAGTAGCTTGATCAAACATCATACAACATATTACAAGTACCAATCTATCTCTGTACTAGAATGATACACGACAGTAACCACTGACCAGCAAATTTCAGCGAACAGACCCGATAGGAGGAGAATAGATATCTTTGATGTAGCAGTCACGCTAAATCGTAATCTACATACCACGTACTCCACCAAGATAGCCAAATACACTCTCTTAGCCATCGAATTGTGGGCAATGTACAGTATGGAACGGATAGATGTAACACCAATAGTTGTTTCAACAACGGATCTTGTCCCGAAAAATATGAGTAGAAATCTGAAGCGACACAATATCCAAAAATTGGTACTGTTGGATACATGCAACATTATCAGAAAACTCTTGCAACTGTCTATTGGTTAGAAATAATAAAATACAAGGAATTGCTATGGGTTAGGAGAACGAAACTTAAAGAGCCAGAACATGGTGTATGCTCCAACAGAGCTTAAGCTCTTTAGCATAGCTCGAGATAGGTAATTTCTAACTTTACGTTGGGAAGTGTATTCAAACTCAATAATTATATTAATGTAATGTTCTAGCTGAATCAACAGTGGATCATAATAGACCAATAAGCCTCCACGGATGCTTGTCCTTTAGGAGCCAACACGTTCCTTATTACCTAACCTAACCCGATATAGTCTCATACAATGACATTGAAACGAAAGTTAAATGGAATAACCAGAGTATTCGAATTTAAAGTCAGAGTATACGAGTATTCTTATCCCATCCCATGCTTGTTTTAACTTAGTTTTTTTTGTTTCCTTAAACTTGTATCATAGTTATATTAACATACACAAATTTCGGCCATAGAAAACGGCATAAATAAAGATATATGGTAGTGTGATTTGACAATTAGTGCGGATTAGCTTTCAAAAATCCCACCCATGGAGACGATAAGATTTAAATTCTTCAATGCATTTGTTACGAATGCGTGTATCATAGTACTATGACACAATCTGTGCACAAGCAACTGGATCCCGAATGCCGCATCCAGAATACTATTCAAATATTCATGAAGCAACATATCTCAAGCACACCAGCTCTATGAGATCTCGATCCAAATTCAAGTTTTGTTCTTCACAAAATGCACCTCGAATGATGCTCGTTGGAAAAGGTCAAGGATCTTATGATTCTCATATTACAATCATTAATATTTATTGCCAATAGATCGGTCACATTTTGAGGTGCGGAAACAAGTTTGGATTTTTATGATATTCCTTGTGGCAGAAAACACTCTCAGTCGGGTATAACAGAATCGAGTTTTTTAATAGATACATACATGCCTTGCGTACTTCTTCACAAAATAGTTGCGTTCTAAACGACGATATGATACTTCCACTATTGACAAGTCTTAAGAAGTTCCACAAGTTCACATTTGATGAACTGACATTTTCTTAGGAATTTCATCACTAAGAAAGTTGCTAAAAAGAAGCCATATTAAGCCTAAATTTCCCAATATTAGCCTTATATGCGCACATCCCCCCGCAGAGAAAAAAGATGACAATAGCAAAGATAGATGCTACGATCTACGCAGGACTACACCTGCGAGCAGTGCCACTTTAATACAAAGAATTAGACAATGTCTATAACTTAATTCGTGCGGTTTGTAAAGAGATGGCGTAAATTGTATTATTCTGTCTGTCATTGTACGTCATTTCAGTATATATCATTTTTATTCACTCAAATATGTCGAACTTTGTGCCTGAAAAAGTGTTTTTGCGGGGAGTTCTTCTTTATTACTTTAATATGAAGAAAACTGCTGCCGAAAGTCATCATATTTTGGTGGAAGTTTATGGTGAACATGAGCTAGCTGAGCGAACGTGCCAAAAGTGGTTTGCAGGATTTAAAAGTGGTGATTTTGTCTTGGAAGACGATGAACGTCCTGGGCAGACAAAAAACTTTGAAGATGAAGAACTGGAAGCATTACTCTATGAAGATTGTTGCCAAACACAAGAAGAGCTCGCAGAATCTTTGGGTGTCACTCAAACAGCCATTTCGAAACGTTTAAAAGCAGCTGGATATATTCAAAAACAAAGAAATTGGGTTCCACATGAACTCAAGCCGAGAGACGTCGAAAGGCGGTTTTGCATGTCCGAAATGCTGCTGGAACGCCACAAAAGGAAATCTTTTTTGCATCGGATTGTTACTGGTGATAAAAAATGGATCTATCACGACAACCCCAAGCGCAAAAAATCATATGTGTAACCCGGCCAACCAGCCAAATCAACGGCAAAGCCGAAATATCCATGGCGCGAAGGTAATGCTCTGTATTTGGTGGGATCAGATGGGTGTGCTGTATTATGAGCTGCTTAAACCAAGTGAAACCATCAAAAGACAACGCTACCGAACACAATTAATCCGTTTGAAGAGAGCAATAGCCGAAAAACGCCCGGAATATGCGACCAGACACGAGGCAATAATTTTCCATCATGACAAGGCTCGGCCCCACGTTGCTATTCCGGTTAAGAACTATTTGGAAAACAGTGGATGGGAAGTCTTACCCCACCCGCCATATAGCCCAGACCTTGCCCCTTATGACTACCATTTGTTGCGGTCAATGCAGAACGAACTCACTGAAATACGGTTCACATCAGAGCAGAATATCAAAAACTGGCTTGATTCATTCTTGGCTGCCAAGCCGGCGCAGTTCTTTTGGGATGGGATCCACAAATTGCCAGAAAAGTGGGAAAAAGTCATAGCTTCAGATGGGCAATACTTTGAATAATACTATTGTACATGTTTTTCTTAAATAAACGTTTAAATTTTGAAAAAAAAAAAACAGCACGAAATAAAATATATACCCAGTAAACTGTACGACACCACCTCCGATAACGGATTAAGGTTAATCGACTTTGCGGCGAAGCGAAACATTGTCGTAGCTAACACATAGTTTCTTCATCTCGATATACATAAGGGGGTTTGGTGAACTCTTAATCAATCAACCATCAGCAAGATCAACCGACGCAAGGTACTCCTCCTTAGTCGCCTCATTAAATGTTGGATGCCACCCATGCACAGTGGTTTAGCCGTAGGTTATAGGGCCGATGTGCCGATGTTGCAAATATGATGCTATTTTACCGGTATAGGAAACATGAAAAACCCTTCTATTCACAGGTATACTAAGTGGGGCGAAAAGTAACCTTCTTGGGAATGAAAAAAAAAAATGTTTAAATATTTTTTTATTTTATTCAATATAATCCCCTTTAAGTTTGATACAATTATTCCAGCGACTTTCCAACTTCTTGATCCCGACCGAAAAGTAATTTTCCGGAAGGTCTCCAAAATACTCCTCCGTGGCGTCGATGATTTCCTCGCGTGAACCGAATTTTTTATTGATGAGCCATCTTTTGAGGTTTGGGAAGAGATAATACTTCGAGGGAGCCAAATCGGGCCAATACGGTGGATGCAACAGCAATTGGAGCCGTAAGTCATTGATTTTAGCCATGGTTGCAATGCTCTTGTGCGCCGGTGCATTGTCTTGCAAAAACAAAATTTTGTATCACTTCATGTGAGGCCGTTTTGCAGCGATTTCGGCCTTCAATCGCTCCAATAATGCACATTAATACTCGCGTTGATGGTTTTTCCTTTTTCGAGGTATTCCACGAAGAGTATGCCATGACAATCATAGAAAACTGACGCCATAACCTTTACGACCCATCGAGCCTCCCTCGGCCGCTTCGGAGCACTCGTGCCGACTTTAGTCCATTGACGGGCACTCATTCTGTTCTCTGGTGTTCAACAGTTACCAATCGACGCCAAAAGTCTGCCCAATTCCGCATCAGCAAGTCCAAATCCTTTTGAAGTGCTCTAGCGTTCGTGTTTTTGGTCAGGAGTGACTATGCGCGGCACCCAGCGGCAGGATAACTTTTTCATATGCACAATATTGCCCAAAATATGGCATGTGCGCTCAGTACTAATCTTTGTGGTATCTGCTAGCTCGCGCACCTTCTCTTTCCGGTCAGCCAACACAATTTCATGTATTTTTTTGACAATATCCTCTGTAACCGCCTGTAATTGCCTTTCAAAAAATAATGTTTTATGAGAGAACGAAAATCGTTTTTGTCCATACTCAACATGATGTCAAACACGTCAAAAATAATCAGCTGTCAAAACAGAACTAAAGACAGCATAGCACTGAAATTTGGCATGTCTGCCTAAATATGAACAGACTTCAAGGCACCATAACCTTTTTTGCAGTAACAGTGCATTCTGGCGGTCAAGGAGGTTACTTTTCACTCCACCTAGTAATTACAAACACACCACAGTTAATTTCGTGTACCGGAAATTGTTTTTAAAGTGTGGTTTTTCCGAGAAATTTATTGTTTTTGATATAATTGTGCAATGGATATTCAAATTGAAGGTGTGAACGATGTTTTTAAAGGAACTATGTTTTCTTTAACAATGCGACTACTATATTTCACTTACTTTGTTTGTTTTTAACCATTTCCCATATTTAACTAAGCTTTTACTTATGAAGGCACGAATCGTTATAAATGAGTTGTTTATCAATATAATCTCTCTGCAATATCTAGGTGCTCCTAGGTGCTCTGAGGGTTGTTACAGGTCATTGAGGAGACTAGGTCCAGTATTAGAAAAAAAAATTTTTTTTAATTTTTTTTGTTTTTCTTTTGCAGGTACAACCATTACGTGTTCTTTTACCCAAATGCATGTTTTAAATACGTGGATAGCTTCAAAAAATAAAGAAAATGAACCAGAAAGGTTTCGGGAAGTGTTTGGATCCCTTGCGAATTCTTTACCGGATGCTGAAAATATCCAGACTAATTTCTTGAGAAATATCCTTTTGAATCTCTGTAAACGGTTTGCCGCATATTGGAAGATATTTAGGAAATCAAAAGCTAAGTTAGTGGCCAAATACGAAAGCTAGTTAAATGAGACCGTAGTTTGCATACTTAAAGCATCTGATGGAGAAGTATGTGGAAACTACAACGACAAGCGAAAGGAATCTCTTCAATCTACAAGTGGAACGCGATACAGGAAGGAATTTGGAGACTACAGCAAGATGTCCAAACGTCGTAGATTACCAATTTTAACACAGATGAACGATTTCACTGTAACTGCTTTGCTTAGCAGTTCAAATCAATCAGAAAGTTCTTTGGAATTTAGCACGGATCATCATAAAGTGCTGGAAGCCAAAAAACGTTGCTATCCAACTGATATTCGAGTGACGGAATTCTCTGCTGTCATCAATTTGTAATCATTGTTAGACCATACCCCAAATCGCATTGTTGAATCTCAAAAAGGTGTTTTTGAAAGTCTTCACGAACCTAAGGATGACTCAGTTTTAATTGGTAAATGGCATTTTGATTGCAACACAGGACATAGTGAATATAAGCAGAAATAAATAAGATTCAACTATCGATGATTCGAGTTTATTTTTGTCACATTTTATATACCTCTTCAACTTGTTTATAAACCAAATACCTGTGACGAATCAATCATTTGGAAAAACCCACGCCCTTCTGCTACTAGGTGGTGCAGACCAATTCGTTTTCAATTTGCAAAAGAAACAAAGGAAGTCACCTTGCAAGAAGAAGTTTATTTCAAAAGTAACCAGTTAGTCCCTACTTAATCAGTGCCACGAAATTAAAATCACCCATTCCTTACGATTGACGATCCTTACATTAGATTGTTCGAGTATTTTATTCACGTTTCTTATCGAATTAAAATTAAAGAGTGGCAAGCGCGTTCTGCAGAAGATAAAGCTTGTCTTGGTCAGAGAAAAGAGCTAGTTCAACTCCACCTCGAAGTGGAGGAAGTATCACATTCAATGATGCAAACACAGCACGTATACTTTTCTATAACTCTGATATTTCATCTAAAATAAAAGAAAAGATCTTATTGACAGATATAGTCACCTTTGTATGCAGCAGCAATTAAAAATTTTTAACAACTATGTTGGTCTAAAAGGAAACAGCTTGAGCAACAAAATATAGCCGTTTTGAGCTCATCAAGGTCTGATCAGATTTCTGGAAAGCAGCTAAAGTTATAAACAGAAGAACCAATCAAATTTCGTCAACATTGCAAGGATTTGAACTTCGAGACTACTTTTATAACCTACTTAATGCCCCACAATTCTCACCGCTTCCACACTACGCAGCACCACTTTTTACTGACGACTTTTTAGATGCACCATTTACAATTTACGAAGTTCAGAGTGTAGTACAGAAAGCAAAAGTGGGAAAAGCTACAGGAGACGACTGCGTTCCAGCTGAATTCTACAAAAATGATTCTATGGAAGCACTAACAAGAGAATATAATAGAATATTTGAGACGGCAAATGTTCCTGCATGCTTCAAAAGAGCTATCATCTATCCCCTACATAAAAAAGGATCATATGATTGTCCTGAAAATTACAGAGGAATCTCCTTCTTGAACACATCAGTCAAGTTGTTTAGCATTCTGATTTTTAATAGACTTACGGAGTGGCTTAATGGAAAAAAAAATACTGAGCTAATTTCAAGCTGGGTTCAGGAGAAGTTATTCTACTTTGGATCAATTATTCACACTGGTAAATATTGCCGATAATTTTAAAAAAAGGGGAAAAAAAACTGTTTGCATTTTTCGTTGATTTTGAATCTATCGCACGTGAAGCTCTTTTTTAGGAATTTCAGGCAAAAATATATGTATACAGGGTGAGTCTTTTAACTAGAGACATCCAAATTACTCGAAAAATACGCGATATCACGAAAAATGTTTCAGACAAAAGATGGTGACCACAAGTTTGACCTTGAGACCCATTTCCAAAGTCAAACGAAGGTCACTTTTGATTTTTCAAATGATAATTCCTGATTTTCATTGCTCAGTCGTATTGCTCGTAGGCTTGTCGTTTCTTTTTACATACTGCGCTTAGCGTAACCTAGAAACAACGACGTGGCCGTAGCAGTATTTTGTTTCCTTCGGGGTGATTAATTAGTGTGGGTTCCCTTGCCTCCCACTGTTGAATCATTGAATTCGTCCCATTTCGACGTTTATTTGCCGAGACTATTTCAATAAATGCTCGAAAATGTGACCATTCACTTCAATACACTTGTCTATCCGCGCTCTAAATGAACCAACAGAACTGAGAAGTATTTCTGGCGTAATCTTCCGGCAAGCTTCAGTTATTCGTCTTTTCATGTCCACACGTGTTGTTGGCTTTTTTCTGTAAGCCTCACTTTTTAAGTAGAACTACAAGACGTAAGATCAGGTGATCTAGCAGGCCATTGCCTCGGACCCCCTCGTCCGATCCATCATTGATGGTTAACATTGTTTAATACGCCCCAGGCTACTTGGGAATAATGGGCTGAACAACCATCATGTTGAAACCACATTGTTTGTCGCAACTCCAATGGCAGTTCTTCTAGTAATACTGGAAGATGATCCCGCAAGAAGTTTGCATACATTTCGCCATTTAAGTTGCCTTCAATAAAATATTCATTCCAAGGGTGCTGGCGTTCAACTTGTGGATGCATATTATGTCGATTGACCGTACCGTGATTGGTGAAAGTCGACTCACCAGAGAATAACATCTTGGCGAAGAAAAGGGGGTCTCGTTAAATTTGCTGAAGTGCCCATTGACAAAAGGAAACCCGGTTGCGAAAATCCTCACTAGAAAGTTCTTGATGCATTGAAACATGATAAGGATGGTATTTATGTCGAAGTAATATCTTACAGACAGTCGTTTGAGAAATTCCTGATTTGTGAGGATCGTGTGCAACGGCAGCTAACACTGCTATTTCATTGTCCTCAACAGTCACCCTATCTGACCGATTCCTTTTCTTTGGCTGCGCACTTCCTTTACCAGTGAATTGTTGTATGACCCGATAAAAGGAAGCGCGCGATCGTATCTGGTCTGGGAAACGTTGGACGTAAAGAGCAACAGCACCATTGATGTTCCTTCCATTTTCTCCATAAATCAATATCAATCAATCAGTTCCTCAAAACAAACATCGAACTTCTTAATGAAGTACAGTTCCGTTCAAGTAGAAAAAAAGTGCAGAGTGCACATCATACACTCTCAGATAAGTTTAGGACAATTTGTCTCTATCTGAATTTTTTTTGGGTTTTAACTTCACTCGAGGCAATAATGATTTCCTCAAAACAAATCTTGACCTTCTAACACCATAACAACGTTGGAAACCGATTAATGATTAAGGCGTGCCAGTGCAGTGGTATCTAGCACTGAATGAATAAGACCTTTGAGACAAAGTCGCGTGCCCCATTGAGAAATACGACTAAGCAATGAAAATCAGGAATTATCATTTGAAAAATCAAAAGTGACTTCCGACTTTGAAAATGGGACTCAAGGTCAAACTCATGGTCATCATCTTATGTCCCCTTCAGAGACTTGTGACTTTTGTCTGAAACATTTTTCGCGATATCTCGTATTTTTCGAGTAATTTGGATGTCTCAAGTTAAAAAAACTCACCCGGTATTAAAGGCTATGTATGAAAACAATTCAGAACGCAAATGCGAGTGAAACAAGGATGCGTTTTAAGCTCATTTCTTTTCATTTTGTTTATAAATGATATCGTGGAAGAAATCGGAGGAGGAATCCTGTTTGGAAACATACGAATACCTTGTCTAATTTTTACGGATGATATAGTTTTTCTATCTGAATCTGTTGAAGGAATGCAGCTTATGATGAACCGTCTTGAAAGATACTGTAGACTCTGGAATTTGTCCGTTAATTTAGAAAAATCTAAAATGATGATCTTCAGAGATGGGGGTGGAAAATATTCACGCAACGAAAAATGGAAGTACCGAGGAGAAAATGTTGCAATAGTTCGAGAGTACAAGTACTTAGGGGTTTTAATCACGGCGAACCTTAATATGAGAAGACACTTTTAATGCAAACTGGCTGAAGCAAAAAGAGCCATTTCTTCCGTCTGGAGCCGCTGCATAAATAACGTGTTTATCGAATATAGTTCAAAAATGAAAATTTTTCGTACAAATGCTGCATCAATATTGCTCTACGATGCTCAAGTCTGGGGATATTGTCAATTTAAAGAAGTGGAAAAATTTTTGAGGTATTTGTTGCAAATATTTCCAGAGGAAACTTTGTTGCAAAGTGGGAAGAGCTGGGGTTTGAACCCGGTAAAAACTTTCGTATCCCATCCGATACAAATACCATGAACTTGAAGAACATGTTTAGTACTATTCTTGAGTCGCATTTCTTATGAAAAATTTAAAATAGAAGCACAATCCTCACAACATCGAATGATATACAGTCAACTGAACTTTGATCTTAAGGAAAATACGTACTTCCAAAACCGTTTTCCACTAAAAATGATAAACGTAATATTTAAATTAAAGGGTGAAATTATCAACCTAAATTACATTCTATATCGACCGGATCTACCAATTCTATGTGACCTTTGTAACCGACAGGAAAGAGGATATATATACCACTTCATTACCAGATGTCCCATCCTAAATAAGATACGAGTGAGTTGTTTTGGAGTAACCTTGATGGAAATGAATGAAGTCGTAGACATTTTGAATGGAAAATTAGGTTGGGAAATATTATATAAATACGCGTCAACTGCACTGAAATACAGAGATGGTGGCTTTAGTAGTTAAATTTAAAACTTAGTTATCCAATTATGTAAAATTATATTTTTATCAATAAAGTTTACAACTACTACTACTACTAGTCACTTTCTGCAGAGCCTTTCTTCTGGTTATAAAATAAATTCAAAAAAAATTAAGAGTTATGCTTTGAATATAAGGTTTTTTAATAACGACTTGACAACTTTTTTTTAAATAAAAGGCAAACCATTTGAGATATTTCAAAAACTTTATTATTGGCTTGAAGTACAATCAAAACATTTATGAATGGAACTCGACTTCGTTCATATGGCCACCGCGGGCACCTTTGCAGCGGTCGATTCGTTGGACTCAATTTACAACTACTCGACCACACATTTCGGTCGAAACAGCCGCTATTTCGCATTCAATGTTGGCTCTGAGCTCTTCAAACGTCGTCGGCGTGTTGGCATAAACCAATGACTTGACGTAGCCCCACAGAAAAAAGCGTTAAATCGCACGAACGAGGCGGCCAATCGACTATCCCATGTCTTGAGATAACACGCTCACCATACTTACTCTTCAATAAATCGGTTATAGCGTGTGCTGTGTGGCTTGTGGCACCATCCTATTGAAACCACATATCGTCCAAGGTCATATCTTCCAATTCGGGCGAAAAGTAATAGGTGATCATGGCGCGATAACGCTGACCATTCACAGTAACGTGATGATCGTTATCGTCGACGAAAAAATATGGCCCAATAACGCCGCCGGCATGCAAACCGCACCAAATAGTTATTTTTTGTGGATAAAATGGTGATTAATGAAGCACATGTGGATTTTCACCCGACCAATAACGCATATTTTGCTTATTGACGAAACCATTGCGCCAAAAATGAGCTTCGTCACTGAAGATGATTTTGCGATGAAATTCATCATCTTGGCGCATCTTCTCCAGAACCCAATCGGAGAACGTACGTCGCTTCAAATGGTCCTTCGGCTTCAATTCTTGAGTCAGCTTGATCTTGTATGTGTGTAAACCAAGATCCTTAAGCAAAATACGCCGTAATGTGGTCTGAGCGATGCCCAATTCTTGAGAACACCGTGGAATTGACTGATTTTAATCGTTTGATACGGACGTCTTAACGGCAGCGATATTTACGACACTTCGACCAACCCGTTGTCTCACTGACACGGCAACATCACACAACGAATATGTAGACTCAAATTTTTGCACTAAACTTGTTATTGCCTGTCTACTAGGGCGAGAATTAACACCCTAAATTGGAGTTAACGCTCTTAAAGTTGCAGTCAGCGACTCCGAATATCTATAGAAAATTTTTATAATTTGAAGACGTTGAAGTGATAGATAGTTCTTCACCATCTATTGGTGAATTATCTGAGGAGGTAATAATTCAGACGCGGAAACATTCCCGAGATGTTGCTATCAATTTATGCATGAATACACTCTGTTAAAAGCTTTTTTGTCTTGTTCTAACCCTCTAGTAATCCTAACAACCATTTTCCAGGCCAAAATGATATGATTTCATTGTAAATGTGCTCAAAAAACCCTATGACCGCCCTTCTTTGGAACCTAAAAAACTGTGCCATGGAGCGAAATTAACCACAGAGCTCAAACAATTCTCTCTCTCTCTCTCTCTCTCTCTCTCTCTCTCTCTCCCTTTCACATTTTTCAAAAAAACTTAGTACATGCTGAGGCATTATAAGTGTATTCATACCCACTTGAGTGTAAAATTCATTAAAAAAAAGTATTTCGGCTATAACTGCAAAAGATCGTCGAATTCTTTTCTTTAATCTCTTAAGAGGTCCTTGGCCGCCAGCATCAAGTGTCGAAGACCAGTAACAACATCGCCAAAAAGTAATCAGAGCCTCTAATGTGTAGGATTTCATTTCGCCACAACAAAGAAACCAAGCAAGCACATGCAGCTAATATAAGTAACGTACATACAAAGCGGACCTGCACATAAGGACTAGAGCTGCTCACGAGCTCTACGAGCAAAAGAGGAGAAACTTTTCAGAAGGGAAAGAAAAGAAAAAACTGAGAGATTCTACTACAGGAATAGGATTCAAAAGTTTTACCAAAAGAAACCATAGTAAAACAATGAACACAAGCTCCGAACCGAAGATTATAGAGACGAACAAGAAAATATAGTAATAGAGTCGTAGTCGATATTTAGGATTTAGAAGGCGCATTTCTGTAGACTATATGACGGCGATAACGAACCAAATACCGCTGTCAGGCCGAACGACTCATTTACCTAGACGATGTAGACCTACAATTCCGTCCACCTGACCTGCATGAAGTGAAGGTAGCCATATCTAAGCTTAAGTTCAACAAAGCTGCTGTAGCGGATGGCCTGACTATCGAATCTTCAAATCGGCAGGCGATAGGGAGCATACACGAACTCATCTGTAAAATATGGTCGCACGAAAGTATGCCCGATGAATGGAACCTCACCATTGTTTGTCTGATTCTTAACCCTCTGAACAAGATTTAAAGTAAGTAAGATTAAGATCTTTAAGTAACTGGCTAAAGATGAATAAGTTAGGGCTTAATGTAAGCAAGACTAAGTGTATGAAATTTCGCATAAATAGTTCATTAATGTAAATATTGACGACGTAAGAATTGAGTGTGTAAAAAGTATTAAATACTCATATCTTGAAGTAACAATTGACGAAAAACTTAATTTTAAAGATCAACGTAATTACGTATGTACGAGTATGTAGTAAAATTTCAAAGAAAATACGTTTCTTAAAACAAATTAAAAAGTCATTGTCGTTTGAACCACAGAAAGAAGTCACAGAGAGACAAATCAGGTGAATTCGATGGCTATTGGATGGTATCTGTTGCATTTTTCGTCAAAAAATTACAAATAATGATGGCACTGTGCGACGGTGCGTTATCATGGTGCAAAATTCACGAGTTTTATGCCCAAAATTCTGGTCTCTATCGGTGAAGCAATTCACGCAAACGTCTCATAACGCTCAAATAATATTCTTTGTTTAGGCCTTCTGGCAAAAATTCATGATTCCATGATGCCTTCTTTTTTAACTGAAAACGACGTGTTTTTTTGGTCTCGGCTCATTTGGTGAACGCTATTCTCTTGCCTGATGTCTGGATTACGTGTCGTACTCATAAACCCACGTCTTGTCTCCAGTAATGATCCCTTTGATGAATGTGGGATCGGATTCAGCCTCGCAAATCATCTCTTTTGTGACGTCAACACGGTCTCTTTTTTGCATGAAATTGAGGTCTTTTGGCACCAACTTTGCTGCCACACGGAGGAAACCCAAATCATTAACCAAAATGACTTGGACGGATCCATAGGCAATGTTGAAGTCCTCCTCTATCTCTCTGATGGTTAATTTAGGGTTATTGACCAACATTTCTCTTACTTCATCAATGTTTTCATCAGTTTTCGATGTCGATGGTCTACCACTTTTGAACCACTCGTGTCACTGGTAAATGACCGTTGTCTTTAGAGAATCGTTGCCGAAACACTTTTCCAACATTTCCAACGTTTGCGCACCATTAAATCTTTTACGCAAACTTTAATACAACTTCGTTGTTGCAAATGTAAATAAATTTCTAAAATTGTAAAAAATCGCCAACACACACAGAGACAGATGTACTCTTGGGTACTTAACTATTGCAAATGTCAAGCTATGACGGTAAGATTTAGAGGGAAAGTCAACAACAGATGTACCAACTTAACAAAAAAACTGAACTCAAACCGGACCAATGGGAGCGCCACACGATGATTACATTTTGCAACTCATTGAGCAAACATCATATTTTGTTGAATTTTGTACCAGAAAATGATGACTTGCGGAAAGCATTAATTTTTTGTTTTCATTTGAAGAAAAGTGATGCAGAGTCGCATCGAATGCTTGTCGAGGCATATGGTGATCATGCTCTATCAGAAGCCACATGCAAAAGTAGGTTTCAATTTCAATTGCAAACAATATTGGATCAAGATGACACTTTGAGTCAGAAACAAATGGCAGAAATGTTAAATGTTGCACAACAAACAATTTCTGGCCGTTTAAAAGCTATGGGAAAGTTCCAAAAGTCTGGAAAATGGGTGCTACATGAATTGAATGAAACACAGATGGAAAACCGAAAAACCACTTGTGAAATTTTGCTTCAAAAACACGGTAAAAAAATCAATTTTGCATCGAATTGTAACTGGCGATGAAAAATGGATTTATTTTTAGAATCCTAAACGGAAAAAATCATGGGTTAATCGGGGACAATTATCAACTTCGACTGAAAAACCAGATCGTGTGGTGTACCACGAGCTCCTAAAACCTGGTGAAGCCGTTAATACAGATCGCTACTGACAACAAATGATCAATTTGAACCATGCTTTGATTGAAAAACGACCAGAATGGGCCAGAAGACACGACGAGGTAATTTTGCTCCATGACAATGCACCTACATACAAAGCAAAACTGGTTTAGGATATAAATGCTACCCCACCCGCCAGACTTAGCTCCTTCCGACTTCTATTTGTTTTCATCGATGGGGCACGCATTAGATGAGCAGCAATTCGAATCCTACGAGGAAGTCGAAAATTGGGTGACTTTTTGGTTTGCTTCAAAAGTGGAACAATTTTATTGCCGTGGAATGATTTTGTATATTTTTGTTTTATGTAAGTTTTAAGTTATGAAAATCTGAAGTTAGAAACATTCTATATCGGTTGATAACTCTGACAAAAATTCCAAGTTTCGCCCAATTAGATACATTTAAAATCGCAATCGTTTCCAGTATTGGAAAAGGTTGGTTTATCAACTTCTTTGCTGCTTGATAATTGGAAATACGCTTAAAAAAATGAAAACAGTTACACAAATTGAAAAATTGTTCAAAGCTTCCGTTATATGGGTGAGATATCTTTATAGCGGAGGGAATCTTGGAAGTACTCGTAGTTCTTGTCACCCAAGTTATAATCAAGCTAGGTATTTTCCATCATCTGATTTCGAAAAGAGTCTTCAAGTTGATGGATGATTTCGTAGAATTTCACTTTCATCAGACTAATGTTGTTGGGGTTCATCTGAACATCTTCTCCACAGGTAGCAGCAATGTTTTCCCATGTCCTCAACCACCAGTCCTTATTCCGAATTTTATAAAACATCATTTTTTTTTTTTTTTTATACATCGAAACCGAACACTTTAATTTAATAGTCAGCTTGTAGTTAAGTGTTGGAGTGAAAAGTTTTGGTAAACCTGTTTCGAATTGTAAATTGAATAGTTTGGTGCGGTTAAGGAATTAATGAATATTTTCTTTATGAAATTTCTTTGAAACTTTTCAATTTCTTCGTATTGATCGTTAGAGAAAATCTTTTTCCAGGTAAGATTAATCAGACTTTGTGAAGTTTAAGCTTTTTCTGCAGGGTGTTTGCTAAAATCCAGGGTTGGATTGATTGGGTTTGTATTCTTTCGATATTTCTAATCGACATCTACTGATCATCCAGTTAATCTTCCTAACTTCACTCCGAGTGGAACGCGAGAAATCCATGATTTTCGATTTTTTAGTGTTGACGATTAAACTCGTCCATAAGACGATTTATCATCAGTTGTAGGGTTACTGCTGATTCGGATAATAAGAGAAGGTCATCGACATAAAGCAAAACATTAATTATGATATCTGCAATTCGGATACTGCCTGGAATGTGCGTAGCTATATTATTTATAAAGTGAGCAAATAGAAGAGCACTGAGAAGACATGACATGAGTATGTTTTGCCATACCAAACTGCTGCTTCAGTACCTGTGTACAAACATTGGATTATTTGAATGAATCTTGTTGACACTCCAAAATGGGAAAGTTTACAAAATAAAGCATTTCGATTCACCAAATTAAATGCAGCTTTAAAATCAACGAACAACGTGTATAGTTTTTATTTCTGGCTTGAAATGCTTTTACTTTTGATGTTAAAGCAAATACGAGGTCAACAATCGAATAGTTCTTTATGAACCCTGCTTGAAGCTTGAAGACTTTTCAAGTCTCTTAATGAAAACACCACAAAATATCTGGATAGTTTTTAATTGAATTTAAATCTCCTTTCTTATGGATTGGGTAAATTATAGATTTCTTAAATGAGGAGAGTAAAGTATTTCAGCATTTTCAAAAAAATTTGTTAAAAAGAGTAAGTACATGGTTATAGAAAATAGGAGATGAATTTTCAAAGAACTTGTAGGGTATCCCATCTTCACATCGGTATTTTCCGTATCTGGCTTTTTAGAGAACGAGTTGTAAACTCTGCCTGACTCAAATTGCAACTTTTTAAAATTTTATAATTTTTTTATAAATTTTATTGTGCTAAAGCAAAAAATATTGGAGGATACATCAATTTTCAAATTGTATCAGTAGTTTTCAATATGTCCACCTTTGGCGCGAAAAATGGTCTTGAGACGGCCGAAGAACGCTGCAGGCAAGTGGCTCTGCGGTATTTTGGCCCATTCCGGCGAACGTCCAAACTTTGGTATTTTTAGTGCCTACCTTCGCCTTCAATATACTCCAGACAGAGAAGTCCAACGGATTTGCATCGGGAGTATTTGCAATCCATTGTGTCGAAGAAATGAAGTGTGGAACATTGTTTTTTAACCAATCTTGGTTGACGTCTCTTTGTCTCTTTGTGAGACGGTGCCGAGTCTTGTTGAAATGTTCACGGTCTCCGACCGAAATGGTTGTTTGCTCAAGGCTTCAATACTGCCTTTAAGATAGTTTCACGGTATACGATCGCATTAAATTTGACGCCACGGTCCAAAAATACGAGCGGAGAGCGAACATCGGTGGTTATGGCGGCCCAAACCATCACCATCGGTGCTGCCTGCTTTCTGGTGGCCGTCCGAAAATGTAAATTTTCGAAGGACCTCTCTGGCAAGTAAACCAAATTCGGCAACTCACCACTTTCGTGCAAGCGTAGCAACTCCTTCGCTCTTTCGACTCTAACTTTTTTCTGTTGCGGTGTAAGATCGTGTACTTTTTGGAACTTCAATGGCTTGAGCTCATTACGTGTGTATTGCATCCGTTTCAACGATACGTTGAGCTCACGAGCCATTTATCTTCCACTTCAACGCGGATTTCGCTCAATTCGAGCTTTCACTTTCCGAACCATTTCTGCCGATGTTGCTGCTTTTTTATGACCACTTCTATGGCGTTTTGCAACGCTGTCAGTATTACGGTAACGACCTGTGGTTCGAGACACAAATGATTTATTTACGTTGAGGTGCTGGAGGGCTCTAACGATAGCTACTTTTGGTTTTCCAGCCAAATGTAAAGCAATCACACTATTACGTTTGAGATCGTTTAAAAGTCTTGTGAACAATAAAATTATCTGTCATGTGTCAAAATTTGAGCTCACTGTCATGAACAGTTTGGAAATTATTGCAGTCTGAAGTTGGTTGCAGTTCGAGTCATTAGCTCATATTACAGAATCTCATTTCATTCCATCCCAAATGAACGGTTGTGCCTAGAAGAAAGTTGTTGTTAGATTGTTTTGAAGAAAAATTTTGAAAAATTCAGAGAGATTATCTGCAGAATTGCTTAGGAAAATGGAGTTGTGTGAACAGTTTATTTCCTTTGCCATCTTCCAGAAGTGATTTGTGTTTTTGAATTGGCTGAGTGATTGAGCTTACATTGATTCAAAATTTATTCTTTTTGCGAGACAAATTTTTTTGTATTTGTCATTAGCTTGAATGTTTCATTTTTTATCACAAGAACAACTACGAAAAGATTTTAGTAAAGCAAATGACTTTTTTCTGGCATCTAGGCATTCTCTATCAAATCATTTTTGAGTGAATGAACTCGTTGTATTTAAATTTGAGTTGATTGCAAAATTTTTTATGCAATTTGTCAATTTGTTTGAAAGTGCGGCAGGCGACTGGTTAGTTGGAGAGGTGTGTGAAAGGTTATTATCTAAATAGTTATGGAAGGTTTCTAAATTCAAAATTTTCCATTTTATTCCGAACATTAAATTGAGAGATCTCTGTGTTAACTACTAACGGCATATGATCAGAAAAATGTTTACTCAACACTTCAATTCAGAATTTACAAAACAAAGATAATTCTAAAGCTAATCATTTATACTTGAAGTAGGCATACAGTTAAATGTTTAAATTGAATGAATGTCAAACAAAGATTGGCATACGAATACAATGCAATGGTGTTCGTATTTAGAATAAAGTTTGGATTGCTACCAGAATAGCGTAGTGCTAGTTTCTGATTTCCAGGTGTATAACTTGAGAACATCGAATGCATGCATTGCCATTTAATACAAAAAACATAACAATATTACCGGGCCTTAAAGAAAAACCACATTCAAACTATATAAATTGAAAAGCATAAAAATTGCTAATTTTACAGATACTTAAAAGTTATTTTTAACTAATAAGATACAACTTCCTCACTGCTGCTGTGAGAGATAAATTCGTTATGGATCTAGAAAAAGGTCACGAGAAGGATAAGCTTTTCCTCGAAAATGTGAAAATCTTTACTCTGGAAAAGACCATCGAGATTACGCAGAAAGTAAAATGCATACGAAACCAATACGTTTTACCAGCGTTAGAATCTAAATCAGCAGACTCCGGAATGTACCATATAGGGTCAGGTCAGTTTGTGAGAAAACCAAATAAACCGGTGCAATGCACAGTTTATGGATATAAAAATCACTGCAAACAACGAGGACACCTTCAGAAGATGTCCAAAGCTGATTCCAGATCGCAGCATTATAATTTAAGTTCTAATAAGAATAGTAATTGTTGTGATAATATTCTTGAAGATTCTTTGTCCTTATTTTATTTTAGAACCACTTCGAATTAAAAGCCTTCGGCCGTAGATATGGAAGTGAATGGTATTTGTTAAGCATGGAGATAGACAGCAGTGCGGTGATATCCCAAAATTGTTACAATTGTTCGATTGCTAGAAATATGCGAGGTGTATTCAGAAACTAAGGTGACTTTATATTTTTTTAGAAAAAAATATTTATTTACCCATAAATATTAATGTTGTCCCCTTCAAAGTAATCCCCCACAGACAAAATGCACTTATGCAGGCGCTTTTTCCAATCCTCGAAGCACTTCTTATAAGCACTCTTTGGTATAGCCTTGAGGTCTTGCAAATCTCCGTCCTTTCATAGGTCTTTTCAGTTTTGGAAGCAGGAAAAAGTCTCATTGGACCAAATCCGGTGAATATGTTGACTGTGGCATGATCATCTAGTTGTTTTCAGTCAAAAAATCTCTCACAAGCAACGATGAATGAGCAGGTACATTATCGCTATGCAAAAGCCATGATTTTTTTCCCCACGATTCCGGCGGTTTGTTTTTGTATTGCTATTCCCAAACGGAGCATAACTTCAAGGCAATACCCCTTATTAGCCGTAAGGCTTTGAGGTAAAAACTCATGATAAAGGTAAAGGTAAAAAACATTGATCAAAACTTTTTTCGGTCTCGGCTCTGCTGGATGCATTCATTGGGACAATTGGATTTTGGTTTCGACGTCATTACGATATACTCATGATTCGTCACCAGTGAAGACCAACTATGAGCAATTTAGAATCATCATTGACGTCGTTCAAGGGCTCTTGAGCGATGCTCATTCTACGGTTTTTCTGATCACAATTAAGAAATTTCGCAACAAACTTCACTGACACACGTCTCATGCCCAGAACATCCGAAAAAATTGCATGACACGAGCCGACCGATATGCCAACATCCTTAACAACTTCTCTTATGGTAATTCGTCATTGGTATCTTCTGGGCCTTCTTGGAAGAGCTTGTACCTGTTAGCATTTGTTTTACTTAGAACAGTCTCTCCGTATACCACTGTCAGCATTTCAAGTGCCTTAGAGCACTTGATTTTATTTTTTACACAAAACTTGATGCAAATTCTTTGCTTCATTTCTTACAATATAGGGCGATTCATCGTAAGGTTTGATTTATAATGTAAAATATAATACATAAATTTGAAAGTAAACTTAAGATTTTTATTATCAGTTAAAAGAAAAGTTTATGGCATCTACTTTTTTAAAATGATATCATGTAAATGTTGCATACTAATGCGTCTGAAGTGGTCCATTTGAAAGGTCTAATTTTGGGCGACTCGTTCGAGCATAGCGACTGGTATCTCGCGGATAACACGAGTAATGTTGGCTTCCAAAGCGTCAATCGTAATTGGCTTATTTCTAAAGACCTAAGACTTTACATATCCCCAGAGAAGGTAATATAAAGTATGACGTCGCACGATCTAGATGGCCAATTTACCATAGCAAAACGTGAAATTAAGTGCTCACTAAAATGGTTTCTTAACAAGTCCATTGTTTCACGCGCTGTATGGCTCGTAGCGCCGTCTTGTTGAAACCAGAGCTCACTGAGACCATGAGCTTGAAGGAGGCACATAGTCCGTTAAGATGGCGTCTATAAAAGTTACCATTGACGGTAACATTCTGATTTGCCTCATTTTTGAAGAAATATGGACCAATGATTCCACTAGCCCGTAAGCCACACCATACCGTTGTTTTTAATGGATGTAGTGGTAGCTCTCGGAATTCTTCCGATTGCTCATCAGCCCAAATATGGCAATTTTGTTTATTAACGTATCCATTGAGCCAGAAATGGGTTCACGACAAAACACCGGATTTTCATTGAGTTTTTCTAGAGCCCATTCACTGGAAATATGAATCAAATTTAAGTCGCCTGGCTTCAATTCAACACAAGTTGAATTTTGTACGCCTTATTGACCGAGATCCTCACATAAAATACGCCAAGTTGTCGACTACGCCAAGCCAAGCTGCTGAGAGCGACGACGAATCGGTTCGTCATGGTCTTCGCGTACACTCTCAGCTACAGCTGCTATAGTCTCTTCACTGGATGTGGTCTAACCGGTCGAATGTCATCCACTAATGTAGACTGGGACTCAAATTTGCGAATGGTATTGGCAATAGTGGTTTCAGTAGGTCGATTATGCGAACCGTAATTTCCTCGAATCGCACGAAAAACATTTCCCACAGAACCCTTATTTTTGTAATACAGCCGAAGAATTTGGAGACGCTATTGTAGTGTGAGTCTTTCCACGATGTCTTGCTAAGCGATACTGAACAAAAACGACAAAGCAATTTGATAGGAGTCACGCGTGATCTGTCAAAAAAAGCCTATTTAAAATTAAACGTCACGATGAATCGCCCTTTATTTGAAAATTGCCGATTTCACCAAAACACGTCTAACCTTTCTATGTGTCAAAAACAAGCTAAGTATGCTATAATCGTATACTTGAAAAATATGTTCGGGATATGAGTACCAACACAGCAAAAAAAAAAAAATCGATAATCAAATGTACGTTGTCCGCAAAATTTCAAAAGTCACTTTAAAAACTTTTTGAACACACTTTGTACAATCGTCAACGGACATATGGTATATTTTGCTTTACCGTGATGATATCTACGTTTATTTTTCTTGACTTATTCTGGTTTTGTTGTTTAGAAAATTATGATATCTGTTAAATCTTTACGTGCATGCATAAGTAAATCTAAATCTTCCTCTCAAACTTCTATTTGGCATCAGTTGAGCGACAGATTAACCAGTGGTGCAGTGAATGGTGTTTCGGTAATCCATCAAAAAATTCTTAATTAAGTTTAAGTTGTTTGTGAGTGAGTTTAATCGTTTTCACGCCGTTCTCCGACTATCTATTGCTTGCAGGGTGAACTACCGGCGATGTTAAATATTTGATACCATTACTCCGTAAAATACACTCAAGTTCTTTTGAAACAAGAAACAGAAAAAACATGCCGTGAGTATCTATTGTTCCACTGCTAGTTAAGCTTTTCCTCATAGCATACAACCATTTTGTATGTGAGTCTACAATAACTATGACAAAACCTGAAATATAGGAGCCATGAAGTTTAAGTGGATGCTTGACCAAGGCTTTTCTGGTCAGTCCGAATTAATTAAATTAATTTTCGGCTGTGGTGCCTTATATGGTAAACATTGTTCACGTGATTTGGAAACGTTCTCCATGTCTGAATTTAAGCTTGGCCACACAAATAAGAGCGAACCATTAAATTCATTTTCACAATTTCACTTAAAAAAGCTGATCTTAAAGCAGGGGATATAATTATACGATAGGCCCAAAACAGACAATCGTTTTCCAATGACAATTCGGACTTACTCATGAAATATGGTTTTAGTTCTTTGTTTGAAACCTCTGATGGCCATCCACTTTTTAAACAATATTTTGTTTCGTCTGATTTCTTAACAACATCAAAAGTTACAGGCAAAGTACCCGATTCATTAATGTAATTCATATTTATGTTTTCCATTTTAATAATGACCTTGGCTTACGAATTGCCTATTGGATTACGTAAAAGGTAATCAGCTATTGACAGTCGTGGTAGATATTTCCTTTTTCGGACCAAATATGGAGATAAGTGGTTTGTTGTCGGAGGCTGAAACAAATTTTCTGCCAAAAATATAATGGTGACATTTTTTTAACTGCAAACACAATAGCGAGAGCTTCGCGAGAGAGAGAAAGCAAGAACTTCTCCGGACTTGTATCTACTGTGATTTTTATTGCGACGGATGAGACATAATTCGCCAGACTTTTTACCTCTACAAAGGCCACATGTTCTTATTAAGAGATCGTACACAAACTTCCTATTGTAGTTAAATACTTCTAAGAGTGATTGCAGTTCAACTAAATTTTATTGCTTCCCAATTTTACAAAGGCATTAATCTTCTCTGGACATGGGTGTAAAACTTTACTGTCAATTACTTGATCTACGTAGGTTCCAGAATTTGAGAAAAATTCACATTTACCTCTTGCTACCTTTAGCCCGGAGCTTTCCAAAACTTTCACCACTGAATCTAGTCTTTTTAGATGTTCTTCCATGTTTTTACCTTTTACTAAGAGATCGTCCATAAAAATAACAAAACCTTCTATTTTCAGTAAAAGTTTTTCCATTGTTGATTGGAAAATTGCCACTGCAGATGCAACGCCTTACACTAGACGCGTATACCTCAATAGACCTACGTGGGGGGAGATTGTGTGAAAATTCTTAGATTTTTCATCTAATAAACTCTGCTGATAGGATATTGACAGATCCAGCTTTGTGAACTTTTCACCTCCATGCAAAACTCGAAATAGTTCTTCAACTTTAGGAATTGGATGCTGTACGAGACTTTATTGTCGCCGCAGGTCCTACCTTCGTTATTTTTTCTTAAAATGAGAATAATTGCTGTAGCCTACTCCCAGTAGTCTACGTGTTCTAACACACCTAAGGTGATTAGCTTGAAAAGCTGGTCCTCAACTTTGCCTTTAATGGGTAAAGGCACTTATCGTGGCTTAAAAAAAATGTCGGTACTGGCTTTTCTCTCAATTCAATTCTTTTCTCATATCCCGAATATATGTTTCAAATATACGACCGACAGATAGAAAGTTTTGGTGTGCTCGGCGAAATGGAGCACAGAATTTGCATCAAATTTTATGTAAAACATGGAATAAAGTGCTCTAAAACACTTGAAATGTTGACAGTAACATACAGAGAGTCTGTTCTAAGTAAAAAAAAAATGTTTACAGGTACAAGCTCTTCCAGGATGGCCGAGAAGATGCCAATCACGAACCTCGCTCTGGATGCACCAGCACATCAACAAAAGATGATAATGTCGAAGCTATGAAGAAAATTGTTTTAAAAAATCTTCGAATTACCGTAAGAGGAGTTGCTAGGGATGTTAGCCTATCGGTCGACTCGTGTCATGCAATTTTTTCGGATGTTCTGGGCATGAGACGTGTGTCAGCGAAATTTCTTAATTTTGATTAGAATTCCATAGCATGAGCATCGCTCAGGATCTCTTGAACTACGTCAATGATGACTCTAAATTGCTCATTGTTGGTCTCCACGGGTGACGAATCATGGGTATATCGTATTGACGTCGAAACCAAAGCCCAATACCGAAAAATGCACGTCAAGTTCAATCAAATATCAAAGTTTTGATCAGGGTTTTTTACCTTTACCGTGTCGTAGTGCATCAGAAGTTTTTATCTCAAAGGTATTACCTTGAAGTTATGCGCCGTTTGGGAGTAGCAATAAAAAAAAAAACCGCCGGAATTGTGGGAAGAAAAATCATGACTTTAGCATAGCGATAATGTACCTGCTTATTCATTGTTGCTTGTGAGAGTTTTTTTGGCCAAAAACAACACGACAATCATGCCTTAGCCACAATATTCACCAGATTTGTTCTCATGTGTCTTTTTCCTGTTCTCAAAACTGAAGAGACCTATGAAAGAAAGGGAATTTGCAACGACTGAGGAAATATTAACTGCGTCACTGGAAGTGCTCAGGGCTATACCAAAAAGTGCTAATGAGAAGTGCTTCGATGATGGAAAAAAGCGTTGTCGCAAGTGTTTTATATATGTGGGGGATTATTTTGAAAGGGACAACATAAATATTGATGAATAAATACATATTTGAGTCACTTTACTTTTTGAACACACATCGTATACTTGCCTGTAATCTTTGGCACGACGAGTAAAGTAAGTTGGTTTAAAGCAAAAGTCATCAAGGTTTTAGGTAAGAAGTGTTGCTTAGTAAAATTTAAAAAAAAATAATATCATTTGGGATAGGCGTAGTAATTAGTTGCATTCCTATGTCGCAGATAAAGATTTCGAAAAAAATATGCTTAGGTACCATTTAGTAGTTAAGGTTTTTTCAAATCCGCAAAACGAAAAACCTAGACTAAACCAAATTTATTTGGGAGTTCACCTTTTGTGGGTTTAACTATTAAACCCGTTTGGTTTAGCTATTAAAGAGGTTTGCTAAGAGATGGCGTAACTTGTATTATTCCATTGGAACATGCGTTGATAAGCTACTGTCTTTGTACGTCATTTCAGTATATGTCATTCATTTGAAGCGTAAGCAACAATAATTTTTTTTCACTCAAATATGTCGAAATTTGTGCCTGAAAAAGTGTTTTTGCGGGGAGTTGTTCTTCATTACTTTAATATGAAGACAACTGCTGCCGAAATTCGTATTATGGTGGAAGTTTATGGTGACCATGCGCTAGCTAAGCGCATGTGCCAAAAGTGGTTTGCAAGATTTAAAAGTGTTGATTTTGGCTTGGAAGACGATGAACGTCTTGGGCAGCCAAAAAAGTTTGAAGATGAAGAACTGGAAGCATTACTCCATGAAGATTGTTGCCAAACACAAAAAGAGGTCGCAAAATCTTTGGGTGTCACTCAAACAGCCATTTCAAAACGTTTAAAAGCAGCTGGATATATTCAAAAGCAAGGAAATTGGGTTCCACATGAACTCAAGCCGAGAGACGTCGAAAGGCGGTTTTGCATATCCGAAATGTTGCTGGAACGCCACAAAAGGAAGTCATTTTTGCATCGGATTGTTACTGGTGATGAAAAATGGATCTATTACGACAACCCCAAGCGTAAAAAATCATATGTGAAACCCGGCCAACCAGCCAAATCAACGGCAAAGCCGAATATCCATGGCGCGAAGGTAATGCTCTGTATTTGGTGGGATCAGATGGGTGTGCTGTATTATGAGCTGTTAAAACCGCCTGAAACCATCAATGGACAACGCTACCGAACACAATTAATCCGTTTGAAGAGAGCAGTAGCCGAAAGACGCCCGGAATATGCGACCAGACACGAGGCAATAATTTTCCACCATGACAACGCTCGGCCCCACTTTGCTATTCCGGTTAAGAACTATTTGGAAAACAGTGGATGGGAAGTCTTACCCCACATGCTTTACAGCCCAGACCTTGCCCCTTCTGACTACCATTTGTTCCGGTCGATGCAGAACGTCCTCACTGAAATACGGTTCATATCAGAGCAGAATATCAAAAATTGGCTTGATTCATTCTTGGCTGCCAAGCCGGCGCAGTTCTTTTGGGATGGGATCCACAATTTGCCAGAAAGATGGGAAAAAGTCATAGCTTCAGATGCGCAATACTTTGAATAATACTATTGTACATGTTTTTCTTAAATAAACGTTCAAATTTTGAAAAAAAAATCCGCACGAATTAAAATATATAGCCAATAGTTTATGCAGAGCTTTGACTTGCACTAAGGAGAAATGAACTATTAGGGACTACTCTTACAGGCATCCGTCAGAAAAATTACAACATTAACCATATCTTCAAGCTTACAGGGAAAAGAACAAACCCCTGTTTAAAAGAGGTTCCCTGGTATAGTACACCGACGGAGAAACTACCAATACCTCACTATTCGTAAGTTTAGACAGTAGGATCTCTCTATTGCAAGCTAGATACACGCAATAAAGCGTAATTAGGGAGAACTTAAACAGATCTGATATTTATGTTCCCTCTGACAGCAAAACGGCCCTACTGGCTACCAACGCTCTTGAAATAACCTCAAAAATTATCTGAGACTGCATTATACTTCTCAAAACACTAGCCAGCACCAATAGAGTTCATTTAATCTGGATTCCAGGTAACAATGGTACAGATGGTAGTGAAAGAGTAGACGAATCTGCAACATATGTACATAAAAATCTAAATTGACTAAAAACAAAAGCATTCCATTGCTTTATGGAAATTGAAGGTAATTCAAAAACTTTCCTCAAAAGAACAAAAGAACTACTACAGCTTTCTAGAGGTCAGATACAGGCAGTTACGGGATTCTTAACGGCTCACTGCAGAGTCAGGAATATCACAAGACAACAACTATCGCATGTGTACAACGAGAACGAGGAAATAGCAGAGCATATCCATTGCCACTGTAATTGCTTAAGCAGAATACGTCTACGTTTCCGAGGTAAGCCAATTTTGAGGCAGAAACAGCTGTTGGACAATTAGTTCTCGAGATATAGCGTTGTGAGTGAAGCAACTTTTGTTATTGTGAAAAAAATGGATTCAAAGCAATTTCGTGTGTTGATTTATCATTGCTTTTTGATGGGAAAAAATGCAGCTGATGCAAAGAAATTGCTTGATAAGTGTTTCCCGGACTCTGCACCACCCGATCGAACCATTCGCAAGTGGATTGAATGGTCATACAAGCACCGAAGATGATGCATGCAGTGGACGTCCAAAAGAGGCTGTTTCAGATGAAAACATCAAAAAAGTCAACAAAATGATTACGAATGACCGTAAAGTGAAGTTGATCGAGATAGCTGAGGCTCTGAAGATATCAAAAGAGCGTGTTGGATATATCATACACGAATATTTGGACATGCGAAAGCTCTGTTCAATGTGGGTGCCGCGTTTGCTCACAGTCGACCAAAAACAACAACGTGTTGATGATTCAAAGGAGTGTTTAAAGCTGTTCAACCGCAATAAAGCCGAATTTTTGCGTCGGATAAAACTTGGCTGAATCACTTCACACCAGAGTCAAGTCGGCAGTCAACTGAGTGGCGAGCGGGCGACGAACATCGTCCAAAACAACCAAAAACTCAACAGTCGGCTGGCAAGGTTATGGCATCGGTATTTTGGGATACACATGGAATAATTTTCATTTTGAAGGACGAAATCGTAGGAAAATGGCCGCATTTGAAGAAAAAGAAAGTGCTGTTTCATCAAGACAATGCACCGTGTCACACGTCGATGAAAACGATGGAAAAATTGAATGAATTCGGCTAAGAATTGCTTCCCCACCCACCGTATTCTCCAGATTTGGCCCCCAGCGTCTATTTCCTGTTCGCAGACCTCAAAAGAATGCTCGCCGGAAAGAAATTTAAGACCGATGAAGAAGTAATCGCCGAAATAGAGGCCTATTTTGAGGCTAAACCGAAATCGTGTAACAAAACTGGTATCGAAAGATTGAAAAATCGTTTCAATCAGTGTATCGCCCTCGAAGGCAACTATATTGATAAATAAAGTTGAATTTTGCAAAAATTTTGTGTTTTACCATAAAACGGCACTGACTTTCTAGCCCATGTGTTAATTGTGCGAGCGAACATCAAATTTTCTAAGCAAAGACTTTTTTTTTCAAACTAAGATTCATTGGATTTCTGGTACATTTCAATCGGAATTTACCTTTTTACTAATGTGGAGCACTAGGCCCGGAGTCATCCAAGGTTTTGGCCTTTTGGACGATTTTTAAAACTTAAAATTAAGCTGGAACTTTGAATGCCTATGGGTGGTTAGATCTTTCATAAAAACATTATATGAAATGGAAGGAAAGAAGGCCAAAGCACAGCACAAAGAATAGATTTTAGTTTAGCGAAGTCAACTTTGGTTGAAATCAGGTTAAGGATAATTCTTTTTTTGACTGTATTCTCACGTTTGGTCACAAGGTTCAGGAGCAAGTACTTACTTAGATCGTAAGTAAGATCTAAACATCTACCAGATACCAGTCCTATAGGCTCATCTATAAAAGATTCTAACCCATTTGATGCCAACATGCTGCTACTGTATCACTTTTTTCGAGAATGTTTATACTAAAATCACCATCACATTTTTTGGTTTTTCATCGTCCACAGAATATAATATAATTAACGCTGTTCACTGCGAAAGATAATTATAAGATTTCAGAACTCAAAAAGTCCATAAAACATATGGACAGACAATCGTTATAGTTATGGTTGGCAAAAGCAACCTACACCTCCTGAAAGATAGTTCTTGTTGATCTTGGCAAACAATTCTTAATCGCGTAAATTACATATTTTTTTCCCGAAGTCGAATAGCCTTGAGGTAAGGTACCCCTGTCATAAAATCGACTAAAATTCGTCGGAAGAAGTAGTCTTCATGATGTTATAAGCGATGCTGTTTGGAGCATGCACTCTTGGTAGGCTCCACTTGGCAGTAAGGTCATTACAGAAAGATGAGCCTGAAGGTTAAATCTACCGCGCAATATGTATCTAGGAGCGTCTGATACATATTTTGTGGCTCACTGGTCAGCTTCTGACCTCAGAAGGGCGGCTGAACTTCAAATGGAAATAAAATTAACTGACCTCATAATAAAAATGAGTTAAAAAAGAAAACATGGAACTAAGCAAACAAATTAGCTATTAGGTATGCCAGAAATTCCACCCACTTCAGAGGTTGGCTCCACGAATTTTATAGAGAGCCTTTTGTTGCTAATTAACCTTTTTGAAAAAAGAACAAAAGTATGTCGAACTCCACCACCTAGACGGTTAATTAGGACTTCGAACTAAACTTAATGAAATGGAGCGACCCGTATACGAACTTAAAAAGGAAGTAGATTCTATGCGGAGAGAAAACCAGAATCTCAAGGTTTCTTGAGTAGCGAAAGAATGCAAGGCAACCCCGAACCGTCTTGTAAGCGAATATATTACAGACGAACTAGAACTTGCACCTGAAACCAATCCAGCTTATAAGAAAATTCGTAAGGCAGGTTCTTTATCCGAAATCTTACAAATCTTACAATTGAAAGAAGATAACCCCACCGATTCAAATAATGCGAAAGACCAACCGAAACCTTGTCCTTCACTCGCAATAAACGTAGTCGGATTTTCGGAACACGGAAAGTTGCGTAACCTTCTCAAAAATACGCTGTGGATGAAGTATTTTACAATATAACTTCGCTCCGGAACAACGAGTGAAAAAAGAAAGTGAACGATTCCGACATATACCTACGGCGTTAGGGGACTTCATCCCTCGCGCCAGAAAGAAGACGTGCCAGCCCAACACAGTAAAATTCTTGACCCCACCAATATTATCAGGAAGGATAAGCAAGGTAGCAAAGCTATCGTAATCAAGTAAGGCCTTCCACTTTTCATCGTGCCTTTGATAAAACCAAGTCGTTGACTATATCTTCAAAGTAGTAATAAATATCAAGTTTAAGAGCGAACCCAGGCGTAAGGACAAAAGAACGATACCTTCCACCGAGGGAGTGCATCATATGCGAATTATCGAAGTTGCACCAAAGACGCGATACTCTCAAAAAACAAGTACACCTGGATTTAAGCTTAAAACATCCCAAATGCACAAGAGAACGCCGACGGTTTAAGTGACACGAAAAAACCGCGTCACAAGAAATAGATGAGAGATGAGACAAATAAAACAAGATCAGCCACAACCGATCTGGGCTCTCAAATATTATCAGTGATTCTGGAAAAACATGAGGAACAAATGAAGGTTAATCAAGTTATATTCGAAAAATTGAGTAAGTTCGTGTTCAAGCCTCGTAAGAAAAACAAGGAAACATGCATATGCTTTAGATGTTAACATGGAATGCAAACGGCAATTTTCCTTTCAAACATAGCTTAGGGGATATGTCAACAAGCAAAATTTTCGTTATTGGTGTGAGCACAATCCAAAAGGGTTCGGCCAAGCATCAATGTATCGACAAAAATTGACTGTTTGGTGCTGTTTCTTTCGAAATGGGGAAGGAAACATCGTTAGCGTCAGTGGTCTTAGGTTTTAACAAGGCTGCGTTACATGCCATATACGCGACGCAAAACTCTAAGTTGTGAGGGAGCGTTTATCAATTGGCCGCCGCGATCATGCGATTTGACACCACTCGATTATTTTGTCTGAGGGCAAGTCAAGTCCTTAGTCTACGCTAACAAGCCAACCACTTTGGATGAGCTTGAGGACAACATTCGAGACGCTGTTGCCTCTGGCATACATATTGGACTGAGTCATCAAAAATTTGACCAACAGCTTGAAGCACTGCCAGCAAACGACAAGGCGGCATTTGAATGATGCGCTATTCCACACGTAACTTCGAAATATAGCCAGAATGAATTTTATACCTCACACCGTTGTTGATTTATTTAAATGTGAAGTTGGATCCTCCCTTTACATCGAAGGCTGCATTAAGCATTAGAAAATATAGAAATAGACCACCACTTCGTTTGCTCCTCTGACTCGCTTGGGTCAATTTTTATGATCGGTGGAGATTTGAACGCGAAACAGCATTTTTGGGGCTCAAGGTGGAATACAACGGATACCGGCATAAAGCCGGTATGAAGCGTATTGCGGACTTTTTCGACGGAAAAACCGACATGTTGGCCAAACGACAGAAATAAAACACTTATCCTCGTCGACTTCTTCATCTCCAGATATCTTACGAATGCTCAAACCAATCAACAGTACTGGATCTGCTTTACAAAAGATTGCAAAGAAAATGTAGCTTTGAATATATTGCTGAATACGTCGCTCGAAATAGAAGACGAAGTTGACAGATTCGTAGAAGTCACACTTCTTTTTGAATAAGAGGAGTACAGAAGGGCAAAACAACATTACCCGCTCGAAGTAATTCCTACGACAAAAAAAAGAGGAAACGTGCGCGACTCCAGATAAAATCTATTTGAACCACTTATCTTACAAGCTTAAACGTGTGCTCCACAATTTAAAAAACGGTGAGACTACTATTTACCTTGAAGGCTTGACCACTGATAGGAGATCAAACCACTCTCTGTGGAAAGCCGTGAAGACCATAAAAAGACCGGTAATGCACTCGTCACGGTGACGATCAAGCCGTTCAACGGACACCTGTGCCAATACCGAACCTGATAACTTTTTAAAAAAAATGCCATATCACTGTCTTGCGCCTACGCTAACAGTAAGAAAGCTGAAAAATAACAAGGCTCCAGGATATAATTTAGCTACTGGCGAAATCTTGAAGAAGCTACCCAAAAAAGCGTTAGTAAAGTTACTTAACATCATAAATGCCTCTCTGAGGTTCTTCTGCGTTCCAAGCCAATGCAAAATCGCCGATTCATAATGATTCCAAACTATAAGGAATCATATAGTCCTATATAGTCTAGGACTAATTGCCGAAAGACAGTTGATCCAGAATCATCGATTCGGCTTTCGGGTTAAACATTTCACCATCGATAAGGTCTAACGAATAGCAAATAAAATTAAAAAAGCCTCAAACGAAAAAAAGATACGTTCAAGCGCTTTTCTAGACGTATCGCAAGCCTTCGAAAAGATATGGCACGACAGCCTGAAGAATGTATAAATAATTAAATTATAAAGGTGTACCGCAAGGAAGCGTCCTCGGTCCGATTCTGTTCATGCTTTACACAAGAGACATACCTCACGATGTAGAGACAGTCGTAGCCACATTCGCGGATGATACGGGTATCCTCGCTACGGATAAGAGTGTTGAATTGTCTACGGGAAAACACCAACAAACCTTGGACAAAATATGAGAGTGGACATAAATCTGGCAAAACTGTTTTGAACGAGGCGAAGTCAACGCATGCAATCTTTACGTACAGAAAGTTGAACAACTATCTGTCAAGTAACTTGGTATAAACACTTGGTATATACAAACAAGGCAAAGTATGTATCTAGTAGTAACTCTAGACGCGAAACCTAAGTGGAAGTTGGATGCTAACAAGAATGTGCCATCATTTTTGCAAATGGCGTCAAGTGTCATTGCGTGTTGTTGTAGATAGATAGGGAATTAGTTGACAATAGGCGATGGAACGACACACACTTGATGAACGCGAATTTATTCTTATTGCTTGTTTGGCCAATTTCCGGTCTGAAAACGCAGTGTTTTCATCGTCATCCTGAAACTTGTGCGCGAGCAGTTTGGCGGTTTGCTGAGCGTATCGCGCAAGCTATTTTCACTAGAGATGTCGAAAGGCATTGGCCGGTCCCGTATTGCTTTATCACTGCTGTGACCAACAACAACATCGACAAGACAACGATGCACAAAATTTGCCATCAACAGACGTTTGTTGCGTCGAAACTAGGTAAAAGATCTGAATGTGTTCCCTTATAAAGTGCAAGCCGTTGACCAATGGCTGCCTGCTGACCGTCAAGTGAGGTTAACTCACTCTCATGCTCTGTTAAGCCTGGTGCAAGTAGAGGATGATTTCGAATTCAAAATCATAATGAGCGAAGAAGTCCACTTCCACTTAAGTGGTTATGTGAATAAATAAAATCTCCGCGTCTGGGGCACGGAGAATTCACATAAAAAACAGGAGAAGCCATTGGATCACCTCAAATCGACTGTTTGGTGCCGTATATACAGTGAAAAAGTGATTGAGGACACCGACGGCACCGCCGTAACCTTAACTGGTGAGCGCTACAAACACATGTTAAACGAGTTGCCACAAGTTGCTGAATTGGGTCTTGAGCATTGTTGCTTCCAGCAGAACAGAACAACCGCACACACAGATCGGGCCATGATATAGATTTTGAATCACCAATTTCCAGGCCGTGTGATCTCCCGTTATGGCGATTTTAACAGGTCGGCCAGATCGCCCGACCTCTTCTATTGAAATTTCGCGTTTACAACAAAAAACCACAAACCTTGCAAGTCTTGAAGGCCAACATTGAAGAAGAAATCACCATCAATTGGGAGTCAGATGTCTTGCAACTATTCAAAATGCAGTAAAACGACCACAAATGTGCATTAACTAAGCAGGTGGCCATTTGACCGATATCATATCAAAATTCTGCAAAGATACAAAGGAACCTTTTTGGGAAACAAGAACTGAAAAATGTTCTCCTAACCTCTTGATGTTTTCATGTATGAAAAAGAGTTTGAATATGAAAACTTGTTCGTAAAGATACATTTAAGGCACTGAATCCTCTGGAATATGCCTAACTTTAAGATCAATTTTCTGCTGAATAGATGACCAATGGGAAACATTTTGCATGCTGGAGTAATGTTCAAAGAATTAGAGAAGCCTACCCTTTGAACAGAAATCATACTTCAAAAATATGAATCATATCACAAAGCTTACCGTCTTCTTCTCTGGGCACTAGGGCCTGCGAAATTACCTACATAAAACAAACCTGTCTCCCGAAACTGAGTGCCGACTCTGTTTTGGAGATGACAGACGAAATCACCGAATATTACTGCTATTGAGCAGAGGGCCAATCATAAAAAAAAGAACCAATAGCGGCTGACTTTAGAATGTATGGTATCTGGTATGGCACCGCACATCACAAGTCTGGCAAGAGTAGATTCTATTCTCTGTTCTGACTGCGTACTCGTATATTTGGCAGGAAAACCTAATAATGACAAACCTGAATCCGTTCATAGATATATGTACTTGCCTAATGAAAGGATACTTCTATAGAGATTTCTTCCCGATTCAGTACGAGTGTAGAGTGACTAAATTACACAGCACCCATCTACCATATCTAACCGTAAGAAGAACGAGAGGCTTTAGCGAGCGTGGATATGATTTTCGCCAGCAATATGCACCATAAGATGTTTGTCGTAAGCACACTTTTCATATTTTAAGGGGCCTAAGACCTTGTCCTAACGACACTTTTAACATAAGAATTGAATTTTGTATCTCACTGTGCCATTGTGTCATTTAACAATTAAACTCATAAGAAAGATACTCTATTCGAGTAAAGATTCATACTTTGAGTCCAATGAGTTGTTATATCCTTCAAATTCAAACTCAATACCTCTCCCAAGCAGGTGCAATCCAGATTTTAAGCAAGAAATCAAGTCGAAACACTGTAACGAGATCAGACGAGATCAGAGTGAAAATGGGGCCTAAAATACAACTGTTGGCTTACTAATTTGATGGGTAGGAGCTCTACGGAAATATGGGTAATATGGTCGAAAGACTTTGCCATTGCCAGACATCTGTTACTATGATAGTTGTAAGTGGACAATACTTTGCGTTAAGAGAAAATTTTGTCTTCTAGTAGGAGCTGTCAACATATCACTTGTACTTTAAATTCACAAGCACCTTTCGATTTTTTATTTGTAAGTCCATTCCGTACAAATACATTTAAGTGCTGTATATTTATAAACACCAACTGAGTTTTGCCAGAGACCTAGTTTCCTACATATTCGACAATAAACACAAACATCAATGCCCACCACCTGGTGCCGACGGCAAAATCGCCAATAGCTCTCACCTTGTAACAAACGATTCTCAGCATCGGTAAAACTGAGCACCCATGCATCGCCTTCCATAGCTGAATTTTTACCCTGCAACGCAATGCATTCCTTTGAAAGCATGTCGAATCCTTCAGTCTTAACTTCGGCCACAATATTCGGATGTGGCCATGGAATTCCTGGTAATGGCCAATGCGAAGCTGAACGTGGCCACAAACCGGCACACTTAAATGCCGGTGTAATTTGCACGATAATTCGTTCTCGTATCCGGAGTTTCACTTCCGTTGTGTCGGCAATCATTTTCACAATATCCCGATAAGCACATTTGTCGCAGGCTTGCGCCACTAAAGTTTGAAAGCGGGAACGTATCTTTCGAGCTGATAGATACCCAGACGCGGTAATGAATTCCACCCACAGTGACATGGATCGCTTTCGACCGTCGCTTAATTTGAGTACCGCACAACCGGGAAGTGTACCATCATCGACAAAGTTCAGAACGCCCATTTGATTGAGATAAATGATGATTTCGAATTCCGTTGGAGAAATAACCTCGAGCCCTTCAAATCGGCCGTTATAGTCGTTTAGAGATGATATGAATCGGGGTTCCTGCACTTCGACCTCCTTCAGAACATCCTGAACGATGCGACAGACCTCCAAAATAGTTTTGTGGATCTGGGCTTTACGAGCCTGTACACGGTCGGCGCAATATTTGTTCATTTGATACACCATCTTGGATTGGGCAGCTATCATATCCGAAGGGACGAGCATTTTATTTTTTATTTATTTATTTATTTTTTTTTTTATTTTTTTGCTCCCTAAATCACAAGATTCAAACACGGAAAGATACTTTTCTGTTTTCACTGAAATAATTTCTTAATCATCACTCTAAGGTGATCGCACTAATAGAACAACGTTTCGATTGTCCGCACAAAACACCGCCGCACTTTAATATTTTTATAAAAAAGTATCTGAGATATCTCAAATGGGAAGTGATTAACTGGCCGGAAAATAAAATATTAGATGTACTCGCGCGTTTTGTATCTGAAAAACAGCGAACACATCCGGCGACGACAGTTGCTGTGCGTTGAATGCCAAAAGAGTAATCCCTCCAATCCACAACCGGATTGTAATGTATTCGACTCTATGAAAGAATGAATTTTTGTGCAAGTATGCGTTCCGTGTTCAAGAAACTGTCAGATTTAAACGAGATGGCGCTGAAAGAAGGCGTGGTTACCGAAAGATCCCTTTATAAACACCGCAGAGATGGCGTAGATACATATTTTGTATCTCTACACTCATTTTCAGGGCATTTATGAGTAGTACTGTTGTATCTTTGATTTAAATTGTTGCTGCAATAAGATCTGGGCGGGCTTATTGACAATTTTATTTTGACGATTGGGTCTGTGTTGGTGTATGAGGGAACGGTAGCTCATGGCATTGTTCCAATATTTACATTTGAAGTGTCAAATTTCTGAGAGTTGGTGTCCACCTACTTTGGCTTCTTACAGAAACACACCCTTGGCGTGCCTCATTTTGTGGTTGTGTTGTGTTGAGTGATTTTGCATCTGTGTGAGTGATGGACTTTTATTGCGCCTGCAGAAACGTATATATACAGTTACCAGTCACAAGTTACCCAGTTACCAAGGAGATGTTTCCTTAGTGTGGTTTTTGGCTTTTTTATGTTTTGTTTTGGGTTGAAGTGCGAAATGATTAATGCGGCAATAACACGGATAATGTGTGTTTTTCTTTTCCCTAACTTTTATGTGCGTTATAAATGGCGTTTTCTTTTCAAACCAAACGAACAGAGGAAGAGGGACAAACAAGATGAAAAAGAATGAAATCGAATTAATGCACGGAATGTGTTTTGCCCGCCAATATAGCTACGAGTATTCGTTTGCTGGGCTGGACTGGGGAGGATTGCCATTGCAAGATGGATTTTGACCTAGACCGTTTGGGTCGGTAAGAGGGTTCCAACATAGGGTAACCCGCCGACGGGTGTCTTTTTTTTGTTGGTTATTTTTCCATATAAAAATATCTTTTTTTAAATCCTTAGTTTGGGTGTAATAAATCGTCGGGGAAATGTAAATAAAATTCAAAAAAAAAAAAGAAAAAACGTTAGAATTGTAGGAGAGTTGGTTTCTTGTTTCTTTTTTTTTTTTCTACTAAGATCTTTTGAAGCCTAAGTTTGGTTTGTGGATAGCTTACGTATTTGGTGAGGCAGTGTTTTGATAAGGAATATGGAAAACCCTGCAGCAGGATGGTGTTGACTTGTTGAAAAATGACTTAGGGGGGTATGCCAGAAGACACTTTGAGGTTAGAAGGATTGGTCAGGAAATTACAACTTAAATGTCTGTCGCGACCTTAGGAAAATGAAGGAAAATACTTACAGCTTAGTTAGATATACGTAATTCAGATGGGAGTACCTATATAAATACTGAGGTACAAAGTCGCTGCTTCTTGATTAGCCGACTAATGAATATTCAAATAATTTGAAATTGGTTTTTGTCTTAATGTTCTGCAGCACTTAGGCAAGGCTGGCGGCTATGAATCATAAGAATTATGAGAGGGAGGGAATAGTAAAACAAAAATTAAAAGTTAGCATTTAGGCATTTAGGCATTTAGGGTATCGAAAGCTTCGACTTATGTACGTACAAAGTTATACATCTAAGTGGACTTTATGGTGCCATCCGACCTGCCTGCCAAAAATGAATGAATAAGTAAAACAACACGTAGTTGACTGAACGCTATCTCATAGGTAGATATCCAAAAAAAATAAAAAATTAATGTCAGACTATGGGTACTTACATCAGATTCGAATCGGATGCATAGTCTAGGACATTTTGAATAAGGGGAACACTGAGAAAATGCTCCACCTAACGAGACAGAAAGTAGAGGAATGTTTTCAAAGCCTGAACCGTGCTCACATCAAATGTTATGAGCTAATGTGTCCAACTGTTCCATAGTACCTAAGCCGCAAAATTGCGGCGGCAAATACCTTTAAAAAGATCACCTACGACTAACTTGGATAAAGACTACAATCTTTACAGATTTAAGAAAAAGAATATAAAAAAGCTTATTCGAATCTAGAAGAGTGTCCATTATGAAGACTTTCGCGCAAAAATCGAAACACTGGAAATCTCTAAGAGGGTGACATCAGCGAGACTGGGAACACCCACTCTATCTTATGGTTGACCTTCGCATCTCAGGTAACCTCAACAGAAATAGCTCCTATCACAGCAGTTGTAAGTGAACTAAGTAACAACTCGGCCAATGCAAATCGCAAAATGAGAGATTAGGCCACCCGGAAATGCAGCTCTTAGAATTTCGGTTGTGTCTCGTGCAGTATGTACTGTTGCTCCATCCTGTTGAAACCCCATGTTATTCAGTCCCAATTCATCCTAAGGAGGGAGAATGTCGCTGAGCATAGCTTTGTAGCCGTTTTCGAAAAAAAATAAGGACCAATGACGCCTCCAGCGTACACATCATACCATGCAGTAACTTTAAGCAGATGTAATGGCTTTTCGTGGGTTATACGCGGATTTTCGATGCCCTAGAAGCTATAATTTTCCTTATTCGCCTAGGTGTCCACAGAGAGGGAAATGGGTCTCGTCGCTCATGATGATTTTCGACGAAAAGTTGTATCCCCCGTGATCGAGATTCAGGATGGCTCAAGCGTAATCTACACGCTCTTGGTGATCAACGTCGTCTTGTCGATACTCCGGGGTCCTCTGCGACATCTTCAACCACAGCTGCGATATTCTCAGCAGAACAGCTGCTCCGTAAAGTCCCATATTCTTCTAGACCAGCGGCTAAACGTCGTAATGTTTGCATAGTTGGTGTCGAACGACCGGGTATAGCTTTAAGTCTGCTGTCTAAAAGGTGTAGACTCCTACTGTCAACTATGAAATAGTGGCCTTTATGACCAAAATTGGAGAAGATAGCTATGTACGAGTACATGTTCGCCAAAGAGCGTCAGATAAAACAATCTGACATCATTGGGCGAAAATATTTTGCGAGTACATCTTCCGTGTAAGGTAACACATGCCCACCCACGACGGAGATTTTAGCAGACTGTGCTTTAAACTCTGGTGGTCAGAATTGACTAAAAGGAGTATGCTGGCGGCATTTTAATCGATATTGGGGTGCTTTCAACAACACAACTTTTGGCGGCATGTGATACTCGGCCAGAGAAAACGGCACAAACTAAAAAAGGATAACGTTGGTGAAAAGAATCCTGATTGTGGATGCTGATATGTGATGACTGGTGTTAAAAGGAAATCCCCTCAGGACTACGACTTGGCTCCCAGCTATGTTCTATGTTGGTCGATCCACTGCTTAACACTTGCAATAGGCCTAATGACTACGCTCACACATATATAGGTAGTGAAGTAGAGGCAGTCTCTTAAGTAGTGACGATTGGTGCCCTAGAAATCCTATTAAATCAAAGATTGCCCAGGGGGCAAGCTTTCATAAGAACGGGCTACTGCTGCTTTTATAAGATTCCATTGAAGGGTCTGACTTAGATGTACGGGTTTATAAAGCACGACTGACACTGCTCTAGACTCACTGATGAATTTCCATGCCCCCATGCAGCTTACTATGAGCTGCACTCCCAAGGGCATCTTAAGTTTTTTTTTTTTAAAAAAAGAAGTGATATCTAGTACAACACTTACCAGACTTTTGAAGACCTTGTACGCCAAATGTTTTCTGACTTTGGTCTTACAGACTGATGCAATGACGCAAGAACTGCTAATGATGTCAAAGCACGAAGTCGACTTACCTTGTTCTCAGGAATGGTTTTGACCAGAATCTGAAGCAGAGAAAGAATGAAGTCGTGTCTTCACGGATGGTTCCAAAACAGATCTAGGTCGGGCGATTGTCATCATACTTGAGAAGCTTAAGGTCAAGCTTAAGGTCTTTTTGATTCCTGTCGCAATCAAAAAGCTAATTCCATGGAGTTTTTCTTGGACCCCTGGTCACAATGTTATCACGTCACGAAATCGCCGATGAATTTGCTAGGTGAGGCCAAGAGAAGAGTTTACAGGACCTGCTTTACGACTGTCTGTGTCCTTGCTTAGAGCTTCCGTTGACAGTTGGGTTCCATAACTGCAAATGGCATATCTGTGGAGGATGCCGGCAGGCCCAACAGCGACTTTTCCGCTGTTCTACAGTGGGAAAAACCGTGTAGTGCTTTTGTGTGTGTTTTTACATTCAAGGTTTTTTTTTTCATTCAAAAATTAATAAGAACGTTGCTTTGTCTGATTATTATAGAAGTGGGAACCACTAAATGTGTGGTGGTATTTGTAGCGTTTACTGAGATTTGTAGCCTTGTAGCCTTTCAGATGCTATGGTGCAAAAGGATGTTTCCTAAATTTAAGCATATCGAGTGGTTCTTTACCAATTATTGTGTCTGGTTTATTGTTGATATAGAAGCCTTGTATCATTCCAGATTTCTCCGTCACCGTCCGTCAGACAGATAGCGATTTATTCCCGTTATCATGTATTAGGATATATTTCTTAACGATGAGATATCCCCTGCGTACAGCGTTGTTGAATTGTTTAGGCTGCCTATTAAAGGTGTTTTTAACTATATTCGCCAGGGTGTAACACTGTATTATGGTGGCATTTTTTATTACTACCGCCTTCAATGGGTTCTTAACTCTCCAGAAACCACTCTTTTTCGAGTAAAATATCCAAAACTCTTTGCTTGAATAAGTCATTTACGGAAACAAGGTATTGGTTTTGCTAGAAGTGAGTATATAGCAGAATGCTTACCTACATTTACTCGACTATAGAAAGTCCAACTGTTTGCATTTACAGAGCTGTTCAATGACTCGAAACTCGGGTCCAAATTTAATCAAATAGGAAGGATCCAGCTGAGCACAGAGTAGATTTTTTTTTTTGTCTGAGTATGACATTCAGATGAAGAATAGCCCACTACTTTTTTGTATTATCTCTCTACTGAACTTTCTCAGCCATACATAGAAAGATGAGTAAGCTTTTCGATGCCTAGATTGCCTCGTACGCAATTTTTCTACTGTTCTACTGTTCTTACTACTGCGGAACAGCCAGAAAGTCGTTTACTGTGTAGTGGTACCAAGAAGCATTAGTTTTTTTTTGTTATAAATAGTGCGTGCTCAAGGGGCTATTACTACAGTTAAAATTTTTTTTCTAACAACGCCGACGAACTTAGGGTGGAAGAAAAAGAGCTACAGATGTACATTGGTCTTAAATGTTTGCAGGTTACAACGACTAGGGAAAAAAAAGCTCGACAGAGCAATCCATAAGCGAGTTGTACGGCTAAGGAACGAATCACGATATTTCAGGGTGAGGGCATACTGATGACCATTCATAGCGAGGCGGGTATTACGATTGAAGATTTGAAGGTTTGAAATGCTATTGGCGATTTCTACGGCGCACTGATGGTGGACATAGCGATAGAACAAAGTGAACTGAGAAATATTAGCATCACCTACGAATGAATCCTATCTAGCAGGTGCAGATATGTTTTAGGGGCAACCGACCAGATTTGTGTACTATATCCCAATTGAGGCCAGCTCAGAAGGGTAAAAGTATTTCTTACGACATCGAATGTGTGGTCATTCCAACGTAAGTTGTCATTGACACACATACCGAGAATGGAAAGTTTTTCGGTTTCGACGATGTAAGTGCTATTCGTGATAATGGCTAGGTGTTTGGATTTCGCTTTAACGACAGCAGACAACATTGTATTTTGGAAGCATTAAATTTTACTCTGTTGATTGTTTCCCAACTGGTTATTCTGTTAATATCGGAATTTGATAAGCTTAACATACGCTGCCGTTCCTGTTCTACAGCCGAAGAGCAGGGACGTGAGTCCGGGAATGAATATGAGAAGCAAACAGTACTGCCATCAGCAAAGGAGTGTATCCTATTAGAAGTAGCAAAGAAGAACCCGTTGATGAAAGTTAAAACGAGTTTCGGAGCTCGGGATTTATTTTGTGAATATCATACATGAAACCACCCGAGACAACTTGAATTGAAATGCACGCAATTCCGAAAAAAGCCTGTTGTCAAACTTTGTCAGATGCCCTAGAAATATCAAGTGCAACTATCTTGCTTTCGCCAGATTGAAAAGATTTTGTGTTTTGCGATATTCCGTGAGCTGACAGTTTATCAGCCTTTCCATGATCTTGGAAAGAAGGTACGTAAGAGCAATGAATCTGTAGCAGGAGAGAGAACAAAGATCATCCTTTTTAAAGGACCGGCAGGACAAATGCTGTTTTCCATCTGCTCAGAAAAAGTCCTAAAGAGTCGTATTGGAGTGATTTTGCCAGCGAGGAAGGAGAGATATACCACCTAGACCAGCAGTTTTGTGAATGTTAGGCGGAGATAAAGCACAATCTGGAAGTCTTGAGCTGGCCGCAAAGTATGCAGTAAGCAGATTGGCCTGCTGACAGGTGAAATGTCTTTGTAAATGAGCGTTGAGATGGAGGATGGGACAGAATTTCTTCTGTTTTTGACGAACGTGGGGCATAATAGTATTTTTTGCCTCAGTTTTTGGTCGTATTGAAATTTCGCACGCTAAAGAAAGTCGTTGCAGTTATTTCTGGTTCGTTTGAATTTTTTCGGTTTTCCTCTGTAGAACCGAAAAGAACATTTCTCTACACTGACAGCCTCTTTATAGCTCGAGTCGTACCTTGTGGAGGCGTCATGGTGGCTATGGCTTAAACCCAAATCGCGGAAAGGGTCCTAGAAACAATTTAGATTAGCAAATTAGTACTGGTTGCTTGTATAACTTGTGCTTCCAACACAGTTCCGAATTGGTACTCAGAAAGGCGGCAATTTTAGCCGCATGAAAGTGAATTCCGGATTGGAACACGGTTTACATTGTGGTGGAGCTTGGTAAGCTACATCACTACGCACGATCTTGAGGCTAGTTCGTAGCCAGGTAGCTTCATATCAGAGTGATCTCAGAGGTATGGGCGTGAATATTCCTGTGTTTCACTAAGTACCAAAATAGCTGGCGTATTACAAACGTAAACGTACGCAGAGAAGTAATTAGTTCTTAGCCCGCAAATTCACTCTAAATTCACGAGTCATTATGAAGAACAAACACAAAAAACACAGTCACGGACGATGCTCAGCGTAGCTGCGAAGTGAAAATTCTGATGTTGTTTTACCAAATCACATTGTGGTAGATGGTGTGTTACTACAACGATAGGAAATAGTGCACCAACTGTCTGTCAGAATCCTGAAGATTTATGTAATCTGTAGTTATGCTCACAAGAAACCTCACAGTCAATGGAAGCTCTAACCGAGGATTTAGGCATTCGGGTGCTACAACTCTCCTCTGAGTTTTGCCTAGTAAAATCAAAAGTCAGTTGATCCGCAAGGTTATCAAAACTCTAGTCGTTGTTGTACTAAGCAGAATTTTAAAAGCAGCAGCTCTGTATTAATGTGTAAGCTAATTCCTTCAAACAACTGGGGAATGCAAGACAATTGGTCTTATCTACTTGAAGGATCCTTCTCAGTGACAAACCGAAAGCTCTTTTACACAAGCAGAGAGTCGACAAGTTATACAAGATCATATCAAAATAAAATAGGAAGTCGTGATCCTACAGAAAATACAGCTACAATACATCATCTGGATATGCCTAGATATACGTAGACGTAAGAACCATTGAGAGGTGGAGATTAGAAGCAATCAGCATCGAGAATATGGGGTCTGCAAAATTAAATTATTTTTCTATGCTGAGTCGCCGATAGCACCCTCAATGTCAATGCAAGTGCCGAATGCATACATTTAGTCGTGCGCGCCTTCAAATCTGCCCACCAGAGATTAAAGAACATTACATGATCTTCAGTAATGGTAGGCATGTTGCATCATTGACAGATGATGCATTCGCAAAGCTGTTTTGCTCACATGAAGCTCAACCATTCTCTACATAGTGTTCAACATGAAAGAAGTCAGACTGATTGATCTTAAGCTATTTGCAAGCATGTCGTCATCATTTCCGAATTTGGGTATAAAGGCCATTCTCACTGTTTGCCGAAGGTTTTGTTTTTGGTGTGTCAGTGTCTGGCTAGCAGTTGTCTATACCTGTTTGTAGCGTAACTGAAAATATACCATCGGTGCCAGGCTACTTGCAGATAACAAAAGAACCAAAGCGTATTTGTCGGCCTCAGCTGTCACCACATCCGTTGACAGACACCAGCTATAGCGGGTTGTGTTGTTTAGCTTACAGTCTCTGTAATAGTGTTGAGCTGTGAGCCGGTTCTGATCCAATTTCCTGGGAAGTAAGTCTTAAGCAAGAAACAGAGAGTCGATGCCTTCGGCTCAATGAACAACAACAGATCTTCCGGCTGGTTCGCTCCTTTTAAAGACTAACGTCAAGTTGGCTTTACCGACGGATGTTTTGGTAAAAGTTTTCCATATAGTTTCCAGTCATCCTGCAAATTAGTTTTAAGTGACATGTTTCGAAGTTTTCTGGTTTCTTTACGAAGTCGCTCCAATTCTGAGTTTCTTCATGGAGCGGGCAATCTCCAAGAATCCTTTCAGCTCAAATCAGCGTTTCCTACCTTTTTATTTGTTCTGAGTTTGGAAGTAGCATTTACGTTCTTGCCAAATTTCTCCTTAAAGTGTGTCATTGGCGGGGTTTCCTCAAATACGTCCTCATTGGCAAGGCCGAAACCTCGTAAACGATACTGAATTCCATCTACTTATTGTCTGACATGGCAGACTCTGCTGTCGAATTTTGAGAAAATCAATTCAGACGATATTCCGTAGTCCAAGAGGTGATTGCCTCTCACGTTGCACTTGCTACTGTCACAAAATGTATTCACAGCATAAGCATTCCAGGATATGATGATTCCTATCTCCCTGGAATCAAAGTATTCAATGCCTTTGGTAATACCAAATCATTGGTGTCAGTATAAGCTGACACAATCACGAATTCGTGCCATTATTCGTACACTTCGTTATGTCTGCAGTAACTAAATCTTGGTTGCACAATCGCCTACGCTTAGATGATCAGAGCGAATTGGGCACAAAACATCAAGTTCATCACAGTCTTACAGTAGTTTGAAACCCCTGAAACATCCGAGACCATAAATGCCTCTATTCTTCACTCATGGTTTCTGTAGAGATATTATGTGAGCAGATAGTATATACTGGCTTTTCAAAATTGCCGTTTCCACATCTGACACCATTAACTTGTTTAGACGTAGTGCTTTTGTTTCCTTCTCGTTGACGGTTGCTTACGATACACGGCAATCACATCGATCCGTAACTAATTCTGTATGTGTAAATGTATATCCATTTTCACAAAAATTCCATCAAGTCTGCATCTCCTAAAATGTTTGCCAAAAAATCTATACCAAGTCATGCGAAAGGGAATACCAAATGACAGTCACTCCATCCTCCAGAGTACCTTTCGACGTCTGCGCATACCAGAAACACAAAAATCTGCAGAATCGTCCGTTCGAACCATCGCAGAGGGGTTGAGTAGAGCAAGGCTGACTAAAGTTATTTCCGTCCCGACCTTAGTTATTTTTGGAATCCCCATTGTAAATTGCAATTGACTAAAGAATTGCCTGTGTTTCAGGTCTGTGCTTGTGCATGTGCCCGTGCTCTTTGGCCCTTGAAATTAAATTTCATTCTCCAATTCGTCGCAAGGATTAAAGTCTAAGGACCCCCACTCAAAAGTTCGACAAATCTGACAGTTGGTTCATTTCAAAAGTTACGATGCGACCGGTAGACGAAACAATTGGGTAGACAAACTAACGCCGAGTACGAATATACGTAATTGACTTGAGGCAGGGATTTATTCACCGTGCATGTACGAGTATGTAGCATAGACTATCGGGGTGGAGGATTCTGGTATGCTTATGGGGTGGAATCTATTTGCTCTTTGATTTATGGATTTTTCCAAGGTTTCCCCTGGTGGATGCTGTAATGCGGTAGGTGGAGTGAATGTTTATGGTGGGATTAAGAGTTGGATTCTGAATCCATTAGGAATTAATGAGCCTTGAGATTAATTTGTTAGTTGTCGTGTAATGCGAATGGCACTACGGATCAAAGGCACATACCTGGGGCATTAACTTTATGATTAAGATACCAAAAAAAATTTTTTCCCATACGGTGAGTAAGACTTTCATTTGCATTGGATGCTCAAGACCAGTTCGCTTAATTAAGACCACTTTATGCCGATAATCCGATCCCACACACATACGCAATAAGTTGGGTCGTGTCGCATCGCGCCTCGAGCACGACTTTCGCTTAATTAAATTGCCCCTCGCCGACATCTTAATTCTGTCAGCGACAGTATCATCTCCAAAAAATCGATCACGCACGAGTACTGTAGGTAGGTATGTACTCGTATCTCAACAGTGCAAAAAGTTAGTTTTTATAAGCTGGACTGTAGGTTGGCAGTCTCTTGAAGCACCAGTTCCAGTAACAGAAGTCCACTGGTCGTTTTAATTGAGGCAAACGATGATCTCGCGTCCGCGATCAGAATCTTTGTTTGCTGCACACTCGCATTGAATGCGTCGTCGTCATCGTAGTCGCTACAATGCTACTACTACTGGTGGAAACTAAATAACTGAAAACAGTGGCTTAAGCTGCAGTTGCAGTTGAAAACGAGCACGTCCCCTCCAAAACAATACGTCATCCGCGTATCTGATCGTGGCGACACAGAGACACAACAAAAAACCAGCTCTCTCTCGCTAACAGCACTTAGGAAGCACTGCACGATCATTAATTTCGGATCCATTACAGCGTGTTTCGGGAGCATCATTGCTATACAAGAAACAGGCAACAGCTACGACATCGAGGCAGTGTCATCGTCAATTGAAGGAGGCGGTCGGTGGCGGCCCAGAGTGAAATACGAGATTACAAAAGGAAACTCCATGACATGGATCACTGATCATTGCTGACAGGCTGATTGTTCTTTGAAAAATGTTCCCACTCGACATTTGGAATGGAGTTCAGTCCAGACTGTGGCGACACAAAAAACGGTACCATCTCAGATGTCATTCCGATTGGTGATGACTATGCTATGGTAACAAACTGAGAACAAAACAAAAAAAAAACAAAAAAAAAAAAAACGGATTATAGACACCCGTGTGGAACTCTACGATCAGTGATCAAACTGATCAAACTGATCACACAGATCACCTGTTGGGTCAGTAACCACAACGGCGACGATAGTGACGACGATGACGATGACTACGACGGCAAAGACTGCAACAACGATGATGATGACGGAGATTCGAATACTGTACTCGTATCTCAAATATGAATATGAAGATGCGCAAAAGACTAACCAGCCTCTGACCAGGAACCCAGACCATTGGAGTGCACTGTTGCAGTGCACCCTACCTGCTGTAGCGGCGGCGCGGCTGTAATGGCGCCTGCATCCCGCCGTGAATTGTCTGATAATTTTGGAATGCGTTCGCATGCGAACACAAGTCCACCAAGACAGTATGCCAGTCGAGCGGGATGCAGTGCTAGTTTAATATTTAGCTGTGTATCTTTGGTATGGATTATTATTACCTAGCTGCATTAGGATGAGTTCCTATTGAGAGAAGAGACAGATTGAGAGTTTAGCGTACATTACGGGCTAAGCGCAGTGCAGAGTAATCAGTTGGGTTCCAATTGTGCTGCACCAATATGACTGAGAAGAGACTATGTGCGACTGTTGAAGTGCATATTAGTTATTTGAAATCAACGAACAAAAAGAAAGAGAAATTCTCAGATTGAGTTTGAATTTGAGGGTGATCGTGAGATTTATGACAGTTATGAGCGCTATTGAACAGCAGGTCAGATTCAATAGAACTCAGATACTTCTAATATAAGGTGAAAGTGAAAGTGTGTTTCGTGTTTTGTAGTCTCTCGTGTTAGTTACGTGGACCTGATGAGGTGTACAAGTACTCACGGGTGTCCCCAGGGTTGTCAGGTGGACCAGCTGATTGTAGCAAAACTATTTATGCGATAAGTCAACGGGTTTGCAAGTGAAGTTTTCTTTAAATCGCCTTGTGAAACTTATGAGTAAGCCTATGTTAAGGTTTGTTGTTGTTGTTTGTTGTTTGTTTGAATGATTCTGTTCGCCGAGACGTGCAGATACTCCCTAAGGCATTGCCAGTTAGTTTCTCTGCGATTTCTGCTTTTATGTAAAGGATGAGTCACGCATTCCTTTCAGAACTGAAATATATCTTTGATACTCTAGGGTGAGTTCTAACGAGAATATTTTTTAAATCGGGCGAACCTGTTAAATAAAGTTAGATCAATCGCTTGTAATGCTCGCAGCCAACTTTTTTTTTAATAGAGAGTTCAGAATCAGAATTAATGTAGGCCAACAGAGGCTTCTGCGCCTGCCCAAAATACTGCTTTGTTTCACAAAACTCAAAACTCAATATGCTCAGTATTGAGTTGTCAGGGTACTAGGCCAATGCAAAGATGGGCATAAACCATTTCCCGCAGGAGTGCGTTACGAAAGTACATCAAACGTCCATTTCTAATTAGGGATTTCCATACACACAAGATCTTTAACTGTCGCTATGCAGTCTCTAGACATATCGGACAGGACAGCATGCAATCTTATCGAAGAAAGTAAATCCTGCTAAGCTGCAAATATAGGGTCATCCAACAAGAGGTCTCATTGTAAACCAATCGGAAAACGCAACATTTTTATGAAAAAAGGTGATACAAGCTGGCACAAAACTAATCACTCTATCGGAAGATGGTATAATTTTTGCAAATGGCGTCGTACGTCAAACGTATTTGACATTTGTGAACTAAACAGCTGCAGTAAACAAACAAATAAGCAATGGATCGCTATACTCTGCAAGAGTGTGGAATAATTGTGTCGATGTTTTTGAGCAATAATCGGTCAGTGATGTTAGAGCAGCGTGAATTTCCACATAGATTTCCTAATCGTGTCGCGACAATTGGGCAAACATTCCGACGTTTCGCTACTCGACTCGAACAGAGTGGAACCACAGGACCAAGAATATCGCGGCTGTGGCTGCCGATGTCGCTGAGAACGAAGAAACATCAAACAAACGACGGGCCACGCAATTGAACACCACCAGACGGACCCTACAACGAATTTTAGTAAGACACTTACACATGTTTCCGTACAAAGTGCAAACAGTGCATCAGTTAATGCGTCCTAACCTAACAAACAACGAAGAGAACGATTTTGTGTCGAAAATTATCATGAGCGAAGAGGCGCATTTCCACTTAAGCGGTTACGTCAATAAGCAAAATCCTCGTTTCCGGGGTACTGAAAATCCGCGTGTGATACACGAAGAGCCATTACATGCACTCAAAGCCACTGTGTTTGATTGGGCCGTATTGGACCATGATAAACGACTTCTTACTGCCGGAATTGGATGAGTGGGGCTTAGTGAACATGTGGTTTTAACAAGCCGCAATGGATATTGTGAAGGAAGCGTTTCCTGGTTTCGTTTTGACGATTTGGCATTGCCAACAAATCTTAATGCGAATGTTCGACAGGAATGCGAATAGTTATCACCGGAAACCTTGCGGAAAATGGAAATCTTTATGGAAAATGCCATAAAACGGGCACAAATGTGTATCAGCAATGGCGGCAGACACTTGGCGGATATCATCTTTTCCATTTATCAGAAACAATTGTACAGGTCCAAATAAAGATTTCCATCACTCCAAATTGTTTGTTGGGTGGGGAGGTTGTTCCACTATTTCTCTTGGGTTTTCGAAGCTCCAGATGCGATAGTTTAGTTTGTTTTCGTAGTCAGGCAAGTGGAAATGAGCCCATTACTCAGAATAGCTTTGTGTAACAAATCTTGATCTTGTTCATTCATTTTCAGCACCCAATCAGCGAAGATAAGTAGTCTGCTGGCTTCAATTCCTATATTTTCTGGACCTTATAAGCTACAATGGTAGCGGATAGGTGTAATTCCTGTGATGGTCTCAAAGTGGACACACCGGGGTTTTCAGTCACTCTCTTACGGATGCGATATTTTCAGCTGACCTTACTGGACGAATACGAGTTGGAGTATCGTTATCGAGTAAATTCACTATAACTTTGCAAAATGATGACCAAAAGCAGTACAAACTTTACGAAGCGATATATTCAATGTTTTTGTAGTGAATTTTCACTATTTCGACTTACTAAAAGTCATCCCAAGGGTAGTTGAATGTTGACAGTTCAACAATGAGGCGAAATGACATTGATATGTATATGCGCATGTATTTACGTGACAACCTCGATAGAAAAACTGTCAGAGCCTACCTCAAGAGTACAACTTTTCTTATTGACGCAATTTGCATAAGTCTGTTTTGCTTGTAGGAAAAGACTGGTGAGACAAGGATCCTTGTCTAATCCAGCAGATTAGACGCAAGTGGTCGGGGTGACTCTACTTAACCAGAGATCTGGGTTCGATATCCTAGCCATACACTGAAAAATCAAATAAATAATTTTTGATATCTGCTGATGTGACTAAACAAATAAGACAATGAGTTGGCAGACTAGATCTTGGTCTTGATCTTGTCTGTGTCGAGAGATATACGAGATATACTCGTACAATGAGAGCGGGTGAATTCCATGCAACTAGGGTGAAGAATAGGTACTTCACATTGGGTCACTAAGAAATCATTCATCTGATTTTGGTAAAAGAAACTAAGCCCTACAACTAAGTTTGTTCCATACTAAGCTTTTGTCACATTTATTGTCATTAAGGATAATGTAAACGAACTGGAGATGATGGCTGGTTCTAGAATAACTGTTTAGTTGCAACCTCAATTTTCCCCGAGTGCCATTAAAGCAGATGGAGCAGTTTAGATAATTTAGGATCTTTTAACGACAAAGGGAAGGTTTTCATTTGAATTTTTTATTCGGATTGAACTCTCCTAAATACGGCCATGAATTTGGGATAAATAAAGTCTCCCAACTTAAAAATTTTAAAAAATTTCAGTAATTTCAGAAGAACAAACTGGGAAGGCTATATCTTCAAGTTGTAACCAGATGACGGGACGAGTGAAGCTTTTTGATGCACGCAGCCTTACAATAGATTTTGCCATACCCATAGCCATAGCTCAAGTCAAGTCCAGGTTAGAAAACGAAATGAAGAACAATTATACAATACATAACCACCACCATCTTGCAGAATGCTGAGTCTGACCGCAAATTTAACTGTGCATACGGTTAATCTAGACAAAGCAGGATAAGATAATTTGTCAAAGAAGCTATCAAGATGAAGTCAACGGCGATGTCAGAAGCACATCCAGCTATAACTTTACTTGAACTACTTCGATATACTGAAGAATTTTTCGTCATCTAGCCAAGTTGTCGAAGTAGAGCTGATGGCCGAAGAGTTTCTATCGAACCAACGGCTATGAACGTGGCATGATCGGATTCTTAACAACACGCATTCGAACAGTTATAAGGCGCATACACTACACACACGTGTGTGTAGTGTTTGTGCAAATCTACGGTTTGCACCAAGATCATTTGTTGCCAGGATGTCGTAGTAATCGGATTAATGACGGATCCGGCTTGTGTTGCATTGAATGACCTGTGGATGATTGTAATTAAAACCCAGCCATCCTTTTCTGTTCTTTTGTAGCGATTGGAATTCCATATGGTATTACCATATCTCATTCCCTTTCTCCTCATCCTAAACCACTTGTAATTACCTGGTAAAACAAAGATTAAACACTGCTCCAAGCCTCACCATTACTCTCCTGTCGTTATCAGTTCGGTTTCTCTTTAATTGCTTGTTGCCCATGCCCATATTCCCCAGATCATCGATCGTACATAAGGAAACCCAAGTTAAATAGTGATCTTAATGGAACAACTCTATCTCGTAATTAGCGGCGTTTTTTTTTTTTTTTTTACCTTAAACCCTTCCAGACTTGAACCCTACCTCTATCGTGCTTCTGCTATTTATCACCTGCGACATTACACATTTAGAGAGAGTATCGTTCCGGCGAAGAACTCACGCGCACAAGCGTATCTTAATGTTATGCATGAATAATTCATTTCTTCCGCTAATAGACTAAGGTATCCCGTACCCACTCGAAAAGAGAGAACAAAATAAAAGATAGGAAAGAAATTCAAACTAATTAGGAACTGGACGTTACCACATTGGTGGTGATTGTGGTGGTGTTGGCGAGATGAAGGTTCTGGATAAACTTTAACTCTGGCTCATTTCAGATACAAGACGACTTAATTCGATTGCTTTACCAAATGCATATCGGTGACTAACTGGGAATTGGATACTGGCCACAACCCTTTTGTAAGTTTCTATCTAAATGCGTGTTCCAAGTGGCCATGTTTGTGGGCCATAAAACTAAATGAGTCGTTGCCCAATGTGACGTGTTTTGTGTCCCGGCAAGCCATAAAACTACTTCTAATGAGATAAAAAGATCAGCAGCAGGATCGTTGAATATCGCTGCAGTTAGACATGGAATTTCACCGGGTTGAAATGGAATGCTTGCTCAATATACTGGTCAAACTGGAACACTGTTCCAAGAGTGATTGAGATAAATTTTACGACAAAGCTAGGAATGCATGACGTTTGGTAACCGCGGGTGAGCAGACCAGAGTTCTTCTACGCCTTGACTTAACATCTATTGAGTGAGTTTAACGATCGAGCATGTTATGATCGAATGTGAATGCGGAAAGATCTTCGCTTAAAGTCATGAATTTATTGAATATAAATACAAATTTTTGCATTGGAGTGGCATAAGATGTTGCTGGTAGGCACGGTTCGGAACCGCTGAGCTTAAGTGGGGTAAGTAGGGCAAAAGAAGATAGTAATGGTAAAGTTTTCAAAATATTTTGATTATAAAAATCGATAAGACGACATCATAGGTAGAGCAAAATAATTATTTTTTAAATTAGCCTGAAAGTAAGAAGCAGCCAGCATATTCTCGTATGAGAAGTCTTACATATGTACCTATGTACATGCCCAGCTGGTTTGTCATGTAACACGTGAGTCTGTAATGTGTTTAAAAATATCGCTTAAATCAGGTCTTTCCTAGGTAAGCCTGCATTGAGTTCTCTACTTTATAGACCCGGTCTGCTGAATAGCCAGGGACCCTTAGCCAGATTTTTTTTGGATGTAGATAGTAGTCAAAGAACATGCCTGGCTGACATTTTCATGGTCTCATTAATTGTATTATGCCTAAAAAAGGCATATTTACCATACACCAGGACATAGATGATAGAGATTCTATAGAGGTCTTCTTTTGAGAGTTATCTTCCTAGCCCAAGCAAACTGCAATTGGCAGTTTACTTCATCTCAACGGTTATATCTTAATTTGTATCGGAGCCCAAGGACAATAGACACTCTATAGCCATAGGTGAGTGTCACATGAGGAATGACAATCGGTTGCTATTTGAAGTTATGTGAGCGGCATAAATTACCTCTTTGGTGAAGAGTGAGACTCATCTTAAGCCTCCGCCAATCTATATGTGTGCCATGGTACCATGTATTAGCTGCAATTTTGAATCAGACGATTAGTTGGAAGATCTTAACCGTGATTTAGATTTTAATTACAGGCAATATGATGCTCTCACTAGGGAATCTATCCGCTTAACGATGTTACAGAATGTTTTCGAGAATTTTATCAATACAAAAGCTCAAACACCAAGTATGACACAACCGTCCGCGGCTTTAGACATTCTGCTTCACCTGACACATTGGCTTTAAAGCGACTACACAGTGGACAAATAAATTATTTGGCCACGCTCTTATATTCTTAATATATTAGGAATCGACATAGAGAACATCGATTACATCATACCTAAACTTCGGTTTGACAAATACTTGTATGCGAGCTTCCCATTTAGATCCTACTGGGAGGAAGATTCTTTCATAGAGGAGGACAAGTCTATCCACTTTTATACAGATGGATCTAAAACCGATAGCGGGGTTGGTGGAGGTGTTTCCTCAGATAAGTTAAATTTAAGCCTTTCCTTGCGTCTTCCAAATCACTGCAGCGTGTTTTAGGCGTTTATTTTGGCGATTAAAGAAGCTCTGTCCTGGCTAAAGAAAAACTTGATATCTGCAAAGGATATCCGGTCAAAACCGCCCTTGAATGCCGATCATGTCTTATGGAGATGGCAGTGCAGTTCAACTTTCACCTTTGTTGGGTGCCGGGTCACAGGGATACGATAGCGGTCCCAGAAGTACCCGGCCTGATCAACACATGGCGGTAGTTATTTGAAAATATCACTGTATTGGAAAGTACGCAGTCTATAAAGCATATGTTTCAGTTTGAAAGTGCCACGTTGCTTGATATTTGTTTGGCAGCCATCAATAGTGAACGTTGTCAGTGAAAATTGTAAAAATGGAGAAAATTGGTCATCGTTATGTGATACAACCCAACCTGGGTGAGTCCTTCGACCAAATGAGATGACGACTACAGAAATGGCTAAGAAAATTCACAAAGCGGTACTGGATGATCCTCGACTGAAAGAGCGCGAGCTAGCGGACAATGTAGGGATTTCAAAAAGTGCGGTACATCGATTACATTGCTTACACTCGAGCAAAAGCAATGTCGTGAAGATGTTTCAATTGAGTGTTTTAGCGAAATTTCACGGCAATAAAGCAGAATTTTTGCGCCGTTTCATAACAATGGATGAAACATTGGTCCATCACCTTACACCTGAAACAAAAGAACAATCAAAACAATGGATTCAAAAGAGAGAACGAAGGCGAAGATCGTTTTATCTGTAGGCAAGGTCACGGCGTCGATTTTTTGGGATGCGCGTGGGATAATTGTCATTGACTATCTTGGAAAAGGAAAAACTATCAACGGCCAGTATTATGCGAGCTTATTGCAACAAATTCGTTATTGCAATGGCCAAAATTAATGAATTACAGTTTGAATTGCTTCCTCAGGCACCCTATTCGCCAGATTTAGCCCCCTCGGATTATTTTCTGTTCCCAAACTTGAAAAAATGGCTCAGTGGTCAAAGATTTTCCAACGATGAAGAAGTGATATCGGCAGTAAATGGCTGTTTTGAGGAGCAAGCCAGTTCTTATTATAAAAAGGGTATCGAACTTTTTGAACATCGCTGGGAAAAGTGTGTAGAGCTGATTATGTTGAAAAATTCAAAAATTCCAAAATTTTTGTGTTTTCTTTATTGCGTCGGGTACTTCTGGGACCGCCCTCGTATTCCAAGGAATGAACTGGCCAAAATTGGAACCACTCGACTGCACTACTCGACGCAGTATAGACCTTAGATTGACCGTTGTGCCAACATGTCTAGCGACTAAAGAGATCTGGCCAAGGCTGGATCTGAATCGCTCTAAGAGTCTAATTCTTCTTAATAGGAAACATCTCAGCGCTGTCATATAGACATTAGCAGTTCAAATTGATCCCATCAGTAGGAGGATTATAAATTCACGTGGCATCACAAGGGGTCAATAAGCCTAAGTGAGTTGGTTGTCCAACCGTCATACTCATCTAATCTAACCTAACCTAAGTATGATACAACAAACTTGTTCCCAACTAAGAAAAGCGTTCGGTTGAATTCTGGAAAATCTCTACCAACTGGCACAAGCATGCTTTCGCTCCAACGAAAAGGGTTTTGATAAGAATGATATTTCGCATGGATCGAAGGCTAAATTTTGGCAGTGTTCTATATAACGTACACCTTTATATTGCCTTTACCAGAATGAGACCATACTGTTGAAAGAATTGTTCGTTTGAATTGTTTAGAAAGCTCTAACCGGCCACCGGAAGAGATACGTTCAAGAAATAAATATGTGATTGAGTTTAAAAGCTGTGAGATGGCACCAGCTATCAGCTTTCTTTAGAAAATCAAATCGATGGTCTTTGAATGCATTCCTTTTGAGCTTTGTCAAAAATACTTGTATGATGCATCGGCAGAACGAGCGAATAATTTCCGAAGCAATGTACATAAATGAAGAATGACCATAAAATGATCATCAGACGTTAAGTTGATGCTGTAGAAACAGGGTAGGCTCTGAAAGGTGTCAACATGGGATGTCCAGTGTTGTAACTATTTCTATACATCAATTGTGCGTATTTTACCTCCAAGTGGTAACCATCGATATCCATCCGAATATACATATAAAAGTGACAGCAAATGAATTCCCCAGATGGTATCAGCGGTGAAGTAAAATCCCGGAACACACTCAATAAGACGTTATCCGAGCTACTCTGACATATTTGGAGCCCTGTCCGGCTAGGTCAGTGTTTTGAAAAAGAGATTCTCGCCTTAGGGGTATCTGTGATTATGCGACCGTGGCAGCTGCCCGGCCATGGAAAAAAGAGTCCAGTTACGAAGCCTCGGATACGAACGAATCTACTACAAAGACAACGAACTTCGAATCCCTTAATAGGCCACGTGTAGACGAATAATTAGCGGAGGTCTGGAAAATCAGATACGATGGGAGAAGCCAAAAGAGAAAGTGTCAGACGACACTATGGATGGCTTCTAAGATCTCTGGGACTTACGAGCAGTGCCCAAGCTATTTCATTAAAATTGACCTCGACGACTTTAATGCAAAGCTATTAGAAGGCATCTTTGATAGTATTGTCGAAAAGAAAAGTCTGCACAAAACCTCCTCCGAAAACGCATTCATGTTTATCGACTTTGCGGCGGGACAGAACACTGTCGTAGCTAACATGTGGTTTCCGATCGATCGAGAGAAGGTACTCATCCAGATGTCCGTACGTTGCTAGCGGTCAACATCGATTTGGACCATTACGTTGTTGTATCCAAGGTACGGTTGCGAATATTTAGAACATACTAAGCCAAGACAAGCTAATACTATGAACAAGTTTCACGTCGGACGGCCACAATCACAATCTTTTTCCGACCGAGTCTACCTTAATCTCTTAAGAGGACATATGCCTCCAGTATCAACTATCGCAGACCAGTGGGAACATTGCCAAAAAACAATTAGAGTTCTTGCCTCTGATGATGAGGAATACAAAGAGATGCTGCATAAAAAGAATAGAACTACTTACGAGCTGTACGAGCAGAAGAATAGAGGTGAACACTGGCTTCTCAGGAGGAAAAAGAAGGAGCGTAGGAGGTGCGCGGTGGAGGAAATTGAGAGATGCAGGAATGAGATTAGATCTTACCAATAGGTAAAAAGCATGCCATTGACGCAAAACCCGAATCGAACCAAGGATGTGGAACAATATGGATGATCTTAACCAAGAATTCCGACCACCCGTCCCGGATAAAGTGAAGATAGACATATCTAATCTTAAGTCCAGCAAAGCTGTTCGAGCTTGATAACTGACTGCTGAGCTCTTCAAAGCGACAGCCGATGACTTGATAAGGAGCATACACCAACTCATATATAAAATATATTCGGGCGAAATTATGCCTGATGAATGGAACCTCAGCCTATAAACTACGCCAACTACAGAAGCATCGGTCTTCTCAACATCACCTAAAAGATCCTATCTGCCGTATTGTGTGAACGCCTGAAGCAGTTCTTCAACAACCTGATTAGTCCACCTCAGTGGGATTGCAGGCCAGGTAAGTCCACCCTTGACCAAATATTCACACAACGGCGTATGTTGAAAAAAAATCCGTGAGCTCCAAATCTATACAGAAGATCCCATTCATCGATTTTAAAGACGCGCATGAACGCATATCTAGAGATGAACTATGCAGAGTAATGTCTAGTTTTGGTATCCCTACCATAGCAGCCTGATGTCAGTTTCGATTTTGCAATACCAAGTAGGTATATACTCTCAACAAGAAAGGATACCCAAGCCCGACTTCTCCGACAGATATATGTAACTTTTAGTCAATTCAGGACTTTTTCTATTAGGCTCCGCTATCTATTCAGACAACGATACCACGAAGAATAATTGTTGCCAATCGCTGCTTCCTTGGGCTGGAAAGGCAATAGACTAGCGAAGACCTCTCTCGCACAACAAAAGCGACCCTATATAATCCCAGTTCTGTCTTATTGAGCAGAGGCACGGACTTTATCAAAAATGGATGAGGGTGCTCTTGGCTGCTTTGAAGAAAAATTCTTCTGGACATCAACATTAACTTAGCTAGAAGAGTGAAGGTGCAACGACTAAGGTTTGCTGAGTTATGTAGAGTTGATGGACACCAACGCTCCGGGCCGAAAAATCCTCGAATCCAATCCCGACGTGGTGCACCAAATTACAGTGCGCAACTGAAGTTAGCTAGCTATAGATCGGGCTAGCTGGAACCGCTTGTTCCAAGACTTAAATGCCACTTAATTAAGTAAAAAGCAGTGGCAATATCATTCTTTAACGATTTACTCTACACAAAAGGACGTCAAGTTGAGAAAGTAAAAAATATGGCTCTAGTCAACGGTGGTATAGAACTAGCTATTGCTATTGAAAGCCCAATTAACTCCAACCACTACAAAACAATGGTTCGATTTCTGTCAGTAATATGGTGGACAGACTGCTCATATAGCAATACTGTGTTCTATATCACATATCTATAACTCCAATATCACGTTGCAAGTTGGTATACCACGAAACATACCTGGTATCGAGATTCGCAATTAATCACAGTTAAAAAGTATAAACAACACAAACGTCAAAGTATACTGCTTAACGTGAAAATCAGCGTGTGCTATGGAATGCTGTCTGTCAGGGGTTGTGGTATTCATACCAGCAGGCTGACCTCAAATAAGGCTCTGGAGTACCCATTTGGGTCACTAGGATATAGCTCTTCATTGATTTGTTGGAATAAGTTGGAGCCTGTCGTGTTGTGGACACTTTCGCTGCAAAAACGTCGAATAGAGGTTGACGTTCGACAGTAAGGTGATTTGGTTAGGTTAGGTATGTAGAAGTGGCCGTTGGAAAAACCAATCTACTTAAACCTATTGACCCATTGCGATGCCACGTGGATCAGTGATCGTCTTAGTCTCGGAACCAATTTGGGCTTCTGACGAAGCGTAGGAAAATGTTAACGTTAACATTGTAAAATAAGTGGACTTTTCTTCTTAGGTGTTGTCTCCTTCTCCTCCTCGTCCATACAGTCTCTGCAGAAGTCGTTTGCAAAAACACCAAACCTTCTGGGTGCTTGCCAATGAAACAGTGTCGAGTGATGACACCTATAAATTAATCATCAGTTCTACGCAAGAGCTACAAGTGCTTCTCGTTAAATACACTAATTTTCGTTACGAGTAGTCAGAAAAATTTGCAGTTTTCCAATAGATCCCTAACGATGTCAGATTTGGGATTCAAGTGTTTGCGTGGAGCTCAAAATTACGATCTTTGCTGGTTGTAGCGCTGGTTTTATCCAGATATCGTATGCGGGGGAAGCCAAAACTGGTTTTGTTTTCGTGAATGAGCTCGAATGTCCGTTTTCCATTCACTAGTTATTAGTTACACCAGTTTCACCCGGGGATCGTGAAAATACATCTACAAAGGGAGTGCCAGAAGCCTTCTTTCTCTTGAAGTTTTAGTTCTGAAAGCTTGTGCCTTAAGTCTTCTTCTCCTGCTCTTCAACTGCCTATTAGATGGTAGTCTTTCGGGTTTAAACGTTACACGCTGAGATTCTTCGGTATTTCCTCCTTTATTCCAGCCGAATCTATCCGGTTATGGACAAAAAACTATTCATTTTATTCAAAGTATTGGCCATTGCTAGCTACACATTTTTCCCATCTTTCAGGCAATTTATGGACTCCACGCCATTAAAACTGTTCGCCTTTTGAAGCAAACCAAAAACTCATCCAATTTTCGACTTCCTTGTAGAATTCGAAGTGCTGCTCAGCTAATGCGTGTCCCATCGATGAAAACAAATGATAGTCAGAAGGAGCCAAGTCTGGTGAATATGGCGCGTGAGGTAGCAACTCCCAGCCGAGTATTTTGGTTGTATCCTGAACCAGTTTTGCTTTGTGTGCAGGTGCATTGTCATGGAGCAAAATTACCTCGTCGTGTTTTCTGGCCCATTCTGGTCGTTTTTCGATCATTTGATGTCGGTAGCAATCTGTATTAACGGTTTCACCAGGTTTTAGGAGCTCGTGATACACCACACCTTTCTGGTACCACCAGACAACAGCATTGCCTTCTTGCCGAATCGATCTGATTTAGCAGTCGAAGTTGATGGTTGTCCCGGATTAACCCATCATATTTTCCGTTAAGAATTCTGAAAATAAATCCAATTTTCATCCCCAGTAACGATTCAATGCAAAGCTGATTTTTTTATCGTGTCTTTGAAGCAAAACTTCGCAAGTGGTTTTTCGGTTTTCCATCTGCGTTTCATTCAATTCATGGGGCACCCATTTTCCAGACTTTTGGAACTTTCCCATAGCTTTTAAACGGCCAGAAATTGTTTGTTGTGCAACATTTAACATTTCTGCCATATGTTTCTGACTCAAAGTGTCATCTTGATCCAATATTGTTTGCAATTCGGCGTCTTCAAACTTTTTTGATGGTCTTCCACGTTCTTCATTTCTCACATCAAAATCGTTATCACGTTGAAACCATCTTCTGCATGTTGCTTCTGTTAGAGCATGATCACCATATGCCTCGACAAGCATTCGATGCGACTGTGCAGCACTTTTCTTTAAATGAAAACAAAATCATACGCAGCAACACCAATCATCAGTTCTTAATCTACGGGATGGAGGATTCTTCAGCAAAATCGTGGATGATCCCATAAAGACACTGACAAAAGTTTAAATTTTTTTTTCCAGATTGTTGAGATTCTAAGCAGGTTATGTACAGCCTGGTACTTGTTTGCAATAATGTGTACATTGTCTGAGTGGACTCCAGCTTCATTCCTTCTTTAATTTAGTTTCTTGTCTAAATTGCACATCTCCCTGTGTTGGTCTGTTTGCTATCAGTGGACAGATTGAAGTCGGTAGCCTAATAATAAACTCCTGATTAAGTTAACGGCCTCAGAAAACCTGTAGGGTCCTTCTTGCTAATACCTATCGATCAACAAATCATTACTCTAAATCTCAAATCCAACAGAAGAGTATCCCCTTACTGCCATTTTTCTCCATCACCCCATCGATCACTGATCGCTACAAATTAGCGCCAAAGAATAATGAGCTTCACCCTAAAATCCTTGATGATTACCACTTGCCTTTGTTTCCCTTCTTTAAGTCTGACGAAAGAAGACACCAGCTTAATTCTCGCACAACAACCGGCAGGAGGTCAGGAGCTGATTTAGAAGACCATATATCAAAGTCGCCCCTTGTTTTGGGTTTTTATTGTTACGATACATCAGGCATACTCAAAACACCGTCGTCGATCGGGGCCCTCTTAAAATATGAATTATGGGTGTGACCGCCCAATTTGACAGAATCATATTCACATTGTAAAAATAAGACCAATCAAGGATCTCAGTTTGGTGGTTCATAGGTATGGTTTCGTTTCGATCCCTTGAAAATGATGTGGTCAAAGAGGGTCACTATTGTCCGTTGAGGATAAAAATAAAAACTAAATCGAGTGGGCACCCGGCTGCTACCTGTTTTCGAAAAAAAAGAAAGACCTCTCTGACTTTTTATGATTTGTTGATGGAAGGAAGTGTGGATAAGTGGCTGGGCCTCATGGCATTGGTTTAGGAAAATTTATCCTTTGAGAGCTGTTAATGAGGTGAATTGGTTTAACACACCCTAAACAGTCAGGTTGGTAATTTTTTTGAGTCCCATTGTTCCAAATTGAATTATTGACGTCTTAATTTGAAAAGTATTTTGGGGTCTATTAGGAATGATCATGAGTAGATTTTGTTTTCATATGGCAAACACTTTTCGCCTGAGTCATCGTAACATTGTTAGCAGAGGCAATGTCACATTTGAGTTCAAAATATCTACGCACGTCCTTTAATTGCAGCAAATTAATGAAGAAAAATTGCGACATGGCATCGTCTTCGTGTTCTCTTGACCCTGACAGCGCAAAACATTGCTTACTAGCTATGCCTTTCAGTTTGAATTCATTGAAGCAATGCGATCCCGAAAATAGATCCAATCCACTTCGACTTGTTGCCAGTACCCCGATACGATAGCTTCACGCATCTTAATGAATTGCTGAGTCAATTTGAGAGACATTCCTCGTACATCAATGCACTGCCGCGCATATATCATTCCAATTTGTAGGCACCGTTTTTGGGGACTGTTCATCGGACGGATTGCATCTAAAATTCTTGCGAATAGATAGTCGTATGTACGGCAACATCGTTCAGAATTTCATTCATGCGTCGCCCTAAAACACTGCGAGTTGAAGTGGCAAATAATTATGCTGTGGTACGCGTGTAATTGCCAAGTGGCATTGTTGAAATGGGCGACGGATTTATGGGGTGTAATTTGCTCGGGAGGCGTGCAATAAATTGGCGTAAACTTGTGGGATGGCGCGCGCAAATAGCTGTCGTAATGGGGCGTAATTGGTTAAGAGCACTGGAAGTAACAATCGAAGGTAATGGCTTGGTGGAAAGGGTGGCAAAAATGCGCTGTTAAATATCAAAGTCATCTGAACGAGCACGTGGAATGTATGTGATTTGTTACTTCCTATAATGGGAATGCCGCCGCTTGAAGACATTAAGGCACCAACATTAATTTTTTTTTTTTTTTTTTTTTTTTTTATATAGAATTTTGAAGTAGAGTGGAAGGGACTTCTGCTAGTTGTGTATTTAGTAGAACGTTGGGCCCCTAGAGTCTCTAGAGAGAACTACTACAAACCTACATATGTATGTGGCAAGTCAATCACTATTGCTCACGGGTTGTCGTAGATGAAGATTACCTATTTCTTAATTGTTTACTTTTATGACGATTGACTAATATAAACTCTGACTTTCATTACTGTTTAGCTAGCCTATCGTCTGAGGTGAGTTAAGGTGTTATTCAAACCGTGCCGAGGATTACTTTGGCTACGGGCTCAGTCTTTAAATAGCTCAGTTCCATACTATATATCTTGTTACCGAGTTTTTAGATTAACCAAACCTTGTTTGCACGATGTGGATCAGCTACCCTCTTCAAAGCTTCAAACCAAATAAAAAACTTCTTGAAACCAAATTTAATCTGAAAAACCACAGCCTTAGCTACGCTGCCAGTGTCTGTTCGATCCTATTAGGCAATCATAGGGAAGAGAAACTCCTTATTACAAGGTCCTTCTTATCAGAGATCAAAGGCGATGATCGCATCGTGTATCGTCTTGGTAAGAAGGCTTAGTAGTATTAAGTATCTGCAGAGATGGACTCATTACCCTCAACGACAAATTACGTAAGGCCTAAATGGGAAAACGCAAACCCAACCACGCTGTAAGAAATTCACAAACGAAAACTCAAACATGGATCCCCAGTAATTCGGGAGAGAAAATGTCAGTAGCCAAAAAAGTTGGCGACAGCTAAAACCATCTCCAAAATCTTCTCTGACAGTCTCGTAGTTGCGGCTCTTGACATGTTAAATTTTTGCAATAACATACGAGTAAATGCCGGCTTGCAGCGGACGGCTTACTAAATAGCCGTAAATAGATATGAGATGCCCCCTACACCTGGCTTTATTTTTGCGATCATCGGCATAAGTGAATTCTCAAGACTACACTGGATAGCCTGCAGTCTGATTCCATTTATTCTTAAAAACAGAATTATAAGTGCAACTTTTGGTCGCTACTTTAAGAGAAAGAAACCACATAGAGGAACATCCGAAGAGGAAATAGTCTTCGCTTTCCTGTGAAACCTAGAATTTAAAGCACTGCTTACTAAATTAAGGGACGCAGGGTGTGATATGATAGTTAACACAGACGACATCACTCTTTATGCATCGGGTAAATATCCACAGGCATTACAGGATGTATTACAGGTGCTGTTGGTGGTGCTTGCTCTTGATTTGGAAGTGATATGTCGTATCATCAGGTATCGCCCGAAAGATTAGAGAAGGTCTCCCCTTAACATATGCTAGTTGAGTCTCTTGGATGGAGGGGACGATTGGTTCCGTAGATGGTGTAAGCTCCTGCTTTCCGAATGTGTTCTGTATAGATGGCAATCTATATGGGACATGAGCTATCAAGTCAGTCCAATAAATAGTACTCTGGTTCTAGGGATTTGCAAGCTAGGGGCATCACCACTTAAAGTGTGGTCTGCGACATCAGCGGTGTTCTCGTTGATGGAGCGAAACTCGAAAGAATTCGTAGCGTTGGATATGAGATTTTCAGCCGTAGACGACATAGATAGTTAGCTGGTGGTATTAATAGATTAGTTTATGGCTAAACTAAAGGCGTAAGTGACCACAAGTTTGCAAAGCTCGACCAGAAGCTCTATTCTGGTACTATGGACTTTTGGAACTTCTATTCCAGTCTGACTTAGGAGTTGGCCCCCTTTTGGGAGTATCGTGGTGGCTGTTGGTTTATATCCAAAGTCGTGAGGAGGGTAGATCGATTGCAGCTTGGTCATCTCATGGCTTAATATAGGTTGTAGCGTGCTACGGCTTGTGTTCAACCATTTGATGGCTATGAAACTCGGTCTGTCTGATTAACGCATTGTTTTGATCTCTTGTACAAAGACATACCGTAGGATTGCGCTTTCAAGGCAGGTACACGCATAAAGCATTGGTAACATCTGTGTCTTAGACATACTCTGCTCTTGAATACGTAACCGTGGCCTAAAACGTGCTTGGTCATTTTAGGAAGAAAGATCAAGAGATCTTGCATCAGTTAAGTCATATGGTATCTCTTTAAGTTTCTCGAGAAGTGCAAGTTATCTGAGTCCTATCCTAGACAGCAAACTGAAATTAAAAGAAAACGTTGCAGAGTGAAATGAAAAAGTTCTAGTTACTCTCTACTCACGCAAGAGAGCTGTAGGCTGTAAGTAGGCTCAAAGTCATGGACTATACTCATTAGACTAATTCTCACTTATGGTATAGCTTTTTAGTGGCATGTACTGGACAGATTTGTGTCAACGTGCTAGAAAAAAATGCATTCAGATGCTTTTAAAAGCATCGCTTCTTTTTCGCTGATGATTTTAACATCATCGGAGGCATTTTTGTACCTTTGGATGAACATATACATGAAATTGCTGCGCATCCTTCAACGAGATGCCTGAGTGGCACAAGATCACAATCTGTCTTTTCCAGGGAACTGCGTCTTTGATTGAGGTTTGCGTGGGAGTAATAGCACCATCGTGAAAAAAAAAAACTATTCAGAGGCAACTTAACATAAAATGCATCAACAAACTAAAGCTTCTCGTGGTCTCTTTGAGCAGAACAGAAAGGAGAAGCATAGTCCTCCGGGGAGAAAAAGGAAGATCACGATACGGGCGAGAAAATGTAGAAATTTTACGTCCAATGAAAATGAGGGTAAAAATTTCGCTGTCAAGCAGAATGAACTATTCACCCTACGTGAAGACTACAGAAAATTCCATCTCCCTGATCTAGGTGAAGTAAGGTAGCAATATCACATTCAAAATCAAATTAAAGTTACTGGGACAGATGGACTGCCTGCTGAGCGAATGGAAGCAGTTGAGGGTTTCCTGGTTGGGAACATGTACCAGCTCAATACTAAGGTATGATCATAGGAAAGCATGCCTGACACATTGAATCTCAGCATCGTTTGACTAATACACAAAAAGGATGACCTCTTTGACTACTTCAACTATAGAAGCATAGGTCTTTTAAACATCGGCAATAACATCTTCTCTGTTGTCTTATGTGAACACCTGAAACCATTTATGAACAACCTGGTTGGTCCATACCAGTTCGGTTTTAGGCCACGAAGGTCCACCATCCATCAAATATTCACACTACGGCACAACACGGAATAGACCCGGGAATTTTAGACTCAGATTCATCATCTATTTGTCGATTTCAGAGCCGCATATGATAGCGTGATCAGACGCAAAATTACTCTTGCAAATCACTGTTTCTTTAAGTTCAGGAGGCAATTTAGTAACAGATGCCTCTGTTGCAAGAATAAACTGGTTTCACAGGAGACCGTTATCATCCTGGTCATACAGAAATTTGGACCTTGTCGAAAGCGGATGAAGAAGCACTTAGTAGTTTTCAGAGATAGACACTGACATCTGAGGTGGCGCATGCAAGTGTAAGGGGACTTCAACTAACTTTGAGTGTGTGATTCGAGTCAACTGAATGGAGAGGCTTGATGGCTGAGGCCCAGGCTCAACTTGGACTGCAGTGCCACCTTCATCATAGGTCAAGGAACTCGCAGTAAAAATCTTTGATAAAGTCGACCTTTTACTCTATGAGCGGATAATACGAGTAATGTTGGCTTCCAAAGCGTCAATTGTAGCTGGCTTATTCCTGAAGACCTGAGACTTTACATATCCCCAGAGAAAATAGTCCAAAATTTTGTTATCGCACGATATAGGCGGCCAATTTACCGTAGCAAAATGTGAAATTAAGTGCTCACCAAAATGATTTCTCAACAAGTCGATTGTTTCAGGCGCTGTATGGCTCGTAGCGCCGTCTTTTTGAAACCAAAGCGCACCGAGACCATGTGCTTGAATTTCAGGAAGCACATAGTTTTTTAAAATGGCGCGATAATGGTTACCATTGACGGTAACATCCTGATTTGCCTCATTTATGAAGAAATATGTACCAACCATTCAGCAAGCCCATAAACCACACCAAACCATTGTTTTTAATGGATGTAATGGTAGCTCTTGGTACTCTTCGGGTTGCTCATCAGCCCAAATATGGCAATTTTGTTTATTAACATATTCATTGAGCCAGAAATGGGCTTCATCACTGAACGAAATTTCACGATAAAACAGTGGATTTTCATTGAGTTTTTCTAGAGCTCATTCACTGAAAATATGACGCAAATTCAAGTCGCCTGGCTTCAATTCTTGCACAAGTTGAATTTTGTATGCTTGTCGAATACGTCAAGCCAAGCTGCTGAGAACGACGACGAATCGATTCGTCACGGTCTTCGCGCACACTTTCAGCAACAGCTGCTATAGTCTCTCCACTACGTGCTGGATGTGGTTTAACCGGTCGAGTATCATCCACTAATGTAAACTGGAACTCAAATTTGTGAATGGTATTCGCAATAGTGGTTTTAGAAGGTTGATTATGCGCACAGTAAGTTCCTCGAATCGCACAAAAAACATTTGTCACAGAACGTCAATTTTCGTAATACAGCTAAACAATTTGATTTGCCAAACGATACTGAACAAAAATGATAAAGCAGTCTGATAGAAGTCAAGCATAATCTGTCAAGGAAAGCCTTTTGAAAATCAAACCTCACGATGAATCACCCTATATTTATATAATCATGCATTCACCCAGATGCTTTAAGCTGAAGGCTTCTTGCCTTATTCCGTTTTCCGAAGCACTCAATTCAAACAAAGATGAGATCAGGTTTCATTGAAATAAAAAAAAGGTAATTTTTGAACAGTAACTGCATCTACATAAATGTGGCTCATAAAATGTTGGATTATAGTCACTTAACGAATACTTTATCCAGGTCAGTAGTGAATCTGTTGTACAGACTAATGCAACTACTTGCCTTTGTCTTTGGGCCTGTCACATGATACCGAACGTTCTGTAATTACCAAAGAGCCTGAAGAACTATCCTGCTTCGTTCCGCTAAATCCGTTTATTTTTTGGATATGCATTGCACCGATCTCAGTACAGAGTTAACTCGGGTAAATACATGGCATTCTAGCAAGGGTCAAAAAGAAAAAATCTCTGGCAAATACATCTTAAGATGTAGATGTACTATAGCGACTCATCGAAAACACCCATTTCCGACGTGACTGCCACCTGAAATCTGAAATATCGTCGACAAGGCAAGGTGTCCGATTAAAATCAACACGGGATATTGAGATGATTGTTTCCAGTCAATTTATGAGTCTGTATCGTTAGATTAGGACACCAAGGGAAGATCCCAACAAGTCGCAGTCATGTCGAGGAAACCCAGTCCAGGTATTTTATTGGTTCTCCCTGGTGTTTCATTTGTTTTAATTTTTTTTTTTTTTTTTTTTTTTTAATTTGTTTGCTCTGTTTGCTCTGTCTATCTTTGGATCTCCGTGTATCTGTGTGTCTTCAGTTGAATGGACATCATACAGAAAACTGAAATTGTTTTTCCTGTTTTATCAATTAACAAAGGACTCCATGCTGGGCGTTGTGGTGTACGAGTATCTGCATTGTATCCAATATTCTGTGACGATGATGCGTCCTAAGAACAGACTACTCATGGACGACTCCATGTCCGAGTGCAAGACCGACTCCGATCTCGATGTCGAGTCAATAATCGAGTAAATAAAATGTTTGTGTTGTAAATTAATTAATTTGGACTCTGTGATGCTTGTTAATGTCATTTAACGATTTTTATTGTTTTTGCGGTTAATGTCGTTTCTCAGTTGTTATTTGATTTCACCTTTTGTTTGGATTGCCGGAGGAAGGACATGGAGCAACTGAAGGCGCAACAAGGGATGCCTGTTCGATGAACATTTTGGCGCATCCAAAGTGTGCCGTTTGGGTGGGATTTTGATTATTTTTATGGCGACAAGAGGTATTCGATTTCATTTAAATTGATTGTTGATATTTTTATTTTTTTATTTTTTTTTGTTTTATGAATGAGATATTCGAATACTCGTTCCCTGTGAATTCAAAAGTCAGTTCCAAGTGAGTTAGTTGTAATTTGTCATTTGTTCTTGTTGTACCTAAATATACGATAAAGATTGCATGGAGTTTAAGGTTTGAGTTGGTGGACCACACAGAAGGCAGGAGTGTGTGACATATTGGCACAGGTTATATAAAAAAAAAAATTAATGGACTGAGTTACGTTTGAAAATCTTTTATATAGTGCTGCCTACGCCATTGACGATTTTGCTTGAATAGTCTCCAAAGTTATTTACTCGTTGAGTTCTATGTACAATTTTTACGGAAATGTATCTTTTTCTTTCGCAACGGCTTATAGCTTATATAGGTATAAGCCATTCGAACCTGGACCTAAACCAACAAACCTCTTCTGTTGGCGTGTCTTTAAGTCAACTGGTTCTTTGGGGCACTACAACACTGTAAAGGTTCTTTCATTTACGCGTGTTATTTATGACGTTGTCCAAAATAATAGGTATCGGCTCCTTTTAGTGTACATATCCTAGCCATCTCAAGCGACTTATCCATACTTTTTGACCAGGATAAATGAAAAGGGAGATTTTCTAGTACTTCTTTCCGAGCAAGGAAACAGCGATTGACAAGTATCATCTGAGTTAATAGTGAGGCCGAGGTTGACAAAATTTCGTATTCATCTTTTGTGACATTCCATCCGATTCGATTGTTTGCGTCCTTTCTTTCTGACAGCATATGCTTATGTTTCAATCCTAGCAAATCCACGAATAATAGCCCACTATGTTCTGCCGATGATGTTTATGTCACCAGCATAGCCAAGTATTTTTCGAAAATTATACCGCTGATACAAAGGCCTCGCATTGATTGTTCCGACAAAGCAGCGAGCAGCGATCATTCTTCGCATTCTGTCGAAATTTGGAGTGATACCTAGGCTAGATAAACATAGCTCTGCGTAGTTCGTCTGCAAATATGGCTTAAAATCGATAAAGAAATGGTGCGTTTCAATTTGGAATTTAAATGTTTTAAAACCGCACTGATAGGTGTCAATGCAAATTGTTGATAGATGGCTTTAGGCGTTCACACAAGACCGCAGATAAGATAATATATGCTATGTTGAGGAGACCGATGTCTCTTATTGACGTAGTTCAAAAGTCTTTTTTCTTGTGGATTAGGCAAACGATGCTAAGATCCCATTTTTCAGGCATACTATATGCCGCCCTCGGAATTGATTTGGTGAATGCTCTCTACTAAGTCATCTTTTTCTGCTTTAGATAGCGCGGTTAGAAGACCAGCCAATTCCGCAACCTTTTTGTACTTAGATATTGCTATCCTTTCTTCACTCTGGTTAGATGGACAAATATGTTGATTGTTACCGTCCAGGAATTTCCATATCCTAAGTACCAACTGAGAGTCTACTATTATGTTTCCTTGTTCATCTGTACAGTCCTTTGTTCGAGGCTTGTTACCTTGACATGTTCTTTTTACTATTGTACTTAGTAAGACTTCGGAATATAGAGTAGAGTTCATGGACGGCTCATGATCTCATATGCCTACCTGAATTTTTCAGCAAACTATAAGTTTCATTGAGGTGTCAGATGAAAGTCAACACATCAGTTGTGGTGTTTTTGATGGCTTCTAGACATCGAGGCCACCGGTCAAGGTACTTGATATTGTGATATTGGTAGCTTAGCAAATTTCGAGAAGTTGAGTTAATCGGCAAGGATTCTGGCGGTTTGTTGTGATTGCAGCCGTTAAACGTTAAATCTTATTAGAGCCTTTTTGACTTGCCAAAATACGATTTTAATCTCATGCTTCAGACTTTGCTATTAAGCTTTTTCGATGAGATCATCGTCGTCTTTTTCCTATATGGAGGCGTGAATGAATATTAGGGTGGTGGTGGCGAATAGAGTCTTGATGCGTATTGTTATAAGAAGTTTGCCTTGGGCAAAGTCAAGCTAGATACATAAAAAAAAACTCACGAACGAAGCTAATTGAATGCGTTGACCTGTATAATCCATTGGAACCGTGGATGAGGCATTCACTCATTTAAATGCAGTTGCAAATAGAAAAGTAGGATGGTCAAAGGTATGTACCATGGTGGAATCCTCAACTTGAACAATTGCGTAAAATAGTTAAAAAAAATTTGAAAAAATCCAAACATACCAGTAATTGGAACCTATACGTTATAACTAATTTGAATAAAGAATTGTTTAAGTCCAAGAGAGCTTCCTGGAGAAAAAGTCACTGGTCAAGGGTCTCCGAAAAGTTCCCCTAAAGTTCTCTTCAAAAAGCTTAGATCTGGTACAAAAAGGAGATGATACTTTCAAAACTAAACGAGAGGAAACTCTAAAAATGCTACTTAAGGTTCATTTCCCACACTCAGCCCTTTTTAACAATACGGCGGTCGTGTGCATAGTAAGACCTGCCGATTAACCCCAAAGATCACCCAATGGATGCGGTAAACGACTGCCTGCCTAAGATTCTGTACTGAAGGTGCTGAAGGTTCAATATAGTGATCGTAGACCGAGAAGCATGGAACTCCAAAAATTCAACTACAAGTAGTATTGGGATGCATCCAAGATGGTCATCGAAATGGATGCTGGAATATTTTGGAAAAGGTCCAAGGGTATTTCAAGTGGAAGTACATGCCATTCAGGCTAGCGATTATCTCATCCTCGATAAGGGAATTAAGGGTGTCCCCATCCAAACAGTAACGGACCTTTAAGCTGCCATTAAAGCATTAGGCTTTAACCTCATTGACTCCAAATCAGTATTCATCAAAAAAATTGTACCTCTCTTGGCTTTGTAATAAATATTTTGTGGTACAAAATATCTTTTAGGGCGCAGTGCCGACACAATTTTAGGACTAAATCCACACACACATCCTAGCGTACTTTCTGAATGGCAGTGATATCAGTCGAAAACTTCCGCTTGTTTTCAACATTCAACATTCCATGTGCAAAGTCGAACGCCCCTGTCCTTTCTTCTCTTTGGTTACAGGGTCGTCAACAGTAGATCCGTCATTATTCGAAGCTTTTGGTTAGTTTAGAGGTAAGCTATTTACTATTTGTATAGCCCCTTAGCCAAAGGCGCCGGGCATTCCTAAGTCTGTAACTCAATTCGAGGGTATGAGAGCTACCGTTGAATCATATAGGGTTCACCCGCCACCATCTCTATCTCAGCATAATGACTAGTCTTGAAAATCCTTACTGACCTCAGCTCCAAATAAGTTAAAGTAGCCAAAATAGTTATCTGCAATACTGACCGTTGAAGTCACCGTAATTTTATGATAAAATAGGGTTTTCCAATTTGACAACTTTGAATTTAATTTGTAAACGCACTCTTTCACTAATCATCAAACTTTCCATGTCAATTTATTCAGTAAACTCAACATTTTCATCATGGTAAAGTACACTAACGAGCAACGTCTGCAAATTATGAAAATTTTCTACAGATATTCGGAGTCGGTGACTGCAACTTTAAGAGCGTTAACTCCAATTTTCGGTCGTAGTTCTCGCCCTAGTAGACAGGCAATAACAAGTTAAGTGCAAAAATATTCATTGTGTGATGTTGCCGTGTCAGTGAGACAACGGGTTGGTCGAAGTGTCGAAAATATCGCTGCCATTCAGACGTCCGTAGCAAATGATCCAAACCAGTCAATTCCACGTCAGCCCGAATTGGAAGATATGGACGACATGTGGTTTCAACAGGATGGTGTCACAAGCCACACAGTACACGCTACAATCGATTTATTGAAGAGTAAGTGTGGTGAGCGTGTTATCTCAAGACATGGGCCATTCGATTTTTTTTTTTTTTTATATAATACTTCGGGCGCACCAAGAGAATATGGATACCCTTTTACTGGCTTTTCTCCAGGGCGCTGGCGGGTGGTGTAGTAGTTTGAGAAACTCAGGTGCGTTTGGTTTCGATATTTTTTCCAGAGGTGATTGTCAAACTGGACGGGATGAACCAGTGCATCCTCAACCAGTATGTCTTAGTACGTTAGTTCGTTAGTTCGTTACATTTAGACCAGACAGCAATCACTCCAACATCAGTGTTATGCCTTCATGTCAGAGTTGACGCCGACAGGATTTACATATAACTACATACAAATTATACTAAAAGACTTTTTCAGATAATTGCCTCGCGCGGGATTCGAACCCGCGACCCTCTTCTTAAGGAGCCTGTGCATATACCACTACACCACGGCCAGTCGATTGGCCGCCTCGTTCGTGCGATTTAACTTCGCTTGACTATTTTCTGTGGGGCTACGAAGTCGAGTTTCATTCATAAGTGTTTTGATTGTACTTCAAGCCAATAATAAAGTTTTTGAAATATCTCAAATGGTTTGCCTTTTATTTAAAAAAAAAGTTGTCAAGTCGTCATTAGAAAACCCTATACTTCCGACTGCGAATTATTTTGTTTTTATTTTTCTGTTTCCAACACTCGCGCTCAGGGCAGGTATCTTGCAACCGAGGAGGTAAAACGAGGAAAATTTGTGTGTAGTCATAGGTGCAGCACTGGGCAACGCCAATTTGACACTGATCACCGCTCATCTTAATCCTAAATACTACACCTCTTAAATAGTTACGAAGTACATATATTTTTTTGTTGCTTAAGTAGAAAGTTCTGCTGTCAAGCTAGAATCTTTTATATTTCTGAAACTAATGCGTTGATGGAACACAGGTTATCTAGTCGAACGCTCCAATGCATTTCGTGATTAGACCTCTTACGGACATTATCTTCGTAGTCAGTTAAGATAAATCGTCACAGAGCTTAGATGGCTATCTTTGCCATCTAATGTCTTTCACTTCGGAAGTAGAAGTGGAAAGTGTGGAAAGAGGATGCTCAATTAGCTTTTGGAATTGGAAATGTTGCTGCCAGAACAGTATACACCTGAGAGACAAAATTCATTACCACTGAATCACTCGTAATCTGAAGTGTGGAATTGTGTTCCTTGGCATTTAAATATTTCGCAACGTTAGCTAGATTAGATAAAGTTAGACCGTTTGCACCTGTTCGCAATTACTCATACCAACAGAGGGAGCTAAACATTATATTTCTTTGCTACGTTGATTTGTCGATCTGGGATAAGTATTTCCTTTCGATTCCATCATTCTGAAGATGTTTAACAAATTATTCCTGTCATTAGCTTGTACTCGGCAAACAAAATTAAATTGTCATTCCCACCCTTATGGACTTGGTTTTCCCAGAGATCTGAGTTTGCTTTGAATTTTACTTGTCCACTGGGAAATCATAAAATTGGATGACTCTGCAATGAAATATACTTGTACAATACCATGACCCTTTACTTAAAGAGCACTACTTATAGTACACCCACCCCCAATAGGACACTCAGCCATATGGTTTTCTATAAAATTCTCTGTACATACGAGTAATAGCGGCATCTTTGTCCTCTGTTTATGAAATAAATTCCTCCACCATTAATTGGCGACATTCTTAAAGCTACTGGCTTCTATCCGGCCAATGTTTCCACCATGCTTTACTTCGCTCCAGCACCATCACCACCACCGGTCGTCTTTTGACATTTGCCAACAGCTGATCCATCCTGTTCCATCTGGAATTGATACTGTCTATGCGTCCCTTGAGATTGTTGTTGCCTTTAAGTGGGAAATATCTTTCGAAGAGTGTTGAGTGTTGGGGGAGTCTTGAGATGTTTTCTTATTTTTTGTTTTTCGGTGGCTAATCGAATACAAGCGAGATACCGCGAAGCGTTAAGTGAATTAGACGATAAATTATGTCAACGTAACACGCGCGCCGATGGAGGCGCACACAAAATCAAGAAGTACTTCTGACTTTATCTATACTCCGACTTTTGCTTCTGATTCTCGGTCTGTATCTGGGTATCGTAGTTCTCTTTCTTTTTCAGCAGCGACCTTCTTAAGTGGTTTTATGTTTAAATGGATAGTGCTTGGGTAAATGTCTTTGTGTATCTATCTAATCGAATAGGCTGTGTCATATTAAATCGTAACCTCAACCGAACACTGGATACATATTTTCAATTAAAAAAACATTCGGCAATTAGGGTCATTCCCTGGGGACATATGGATTTAACAGATACTCTTGGTTCACGTGAGTCTCATTTATCAGTCATCCTGATTGGTTTCTTTGATGAAATTGACATTTACAATGTGAATGTGTACTGGAGATAGGTAAAGCAACGCTGATTAAAAGAATGTTTTAAAAATAAATAAGTAGATGGGATGTTGAAGGAATTTATTCGATCAAATATATCGTAAAGTTTGTGCCAACTCCGAATAAGCTTGATGTCGAGGATGCCGGCAAACTCTATCGACTTTGAGATTATGCTAGTGGATGTGGACAAGAAATATTGAAACTAGGTAATTTAGGAAGCCGTTAATTCCTCGTTGTACGTTAAAACAAATTAAAACTTTGACACTGTAGCTAACGTTGGCTTAAGAAATTTTTTGTTTATCCTTTAAAATGTAGCTACACAGTGATACCTAAGCCATTCATGAAAAGTTTATGGTTTCGAAATATTTCATGAGCAGACGATTTATCAGTGTTCCCTTAGCTTGGAAGAAGAAACATCAGTATCTGCAGGGGGAGAGAAAATGGGATTTGCCTTTTTTTTGGAAAGAGTCATTGAAAGTGGGATTCAAAAAAGCGTACGCAGTGTTTTTGCCAGCATAGAAGAATACCTCTTCAGATAAAGCAAAGGTGCACCATTTGCATCAGCGGATTTGAGTATATTGCAACCGTTTAGCACTCTCGCAACTACACTACTGCGAAAATGGAATCGTCCCATGGAATGTTTGATGCGTTCTAGTGTAGGTAGAGATATGACACAATCTGAAAGAAATGAACTGGCTGCGAAGTACGCAGCACTCAGACTGGTCTTATCAAAAGAGGTGACATCTGAACTGTCAATATCCAGCTTGTGGATGGCGTAGAATTTCTTATGTTTTTGACGAACAAACAACAATTTTTATTTCCTTTGGGACAATGTAAGTCTCTTTGCTTGGTTTTTGGTTCTTCCGGGTTGGACTTCATCTGAATCTACAGATTTGATACTCCGTTATTGTATGAAGTATGAAGGAAAGATAACGTTGTTGTTGATAATATTTTATCAGCAGCAAAATCCACGTCGTTATCGGGGAAGCATAGATACCTAAAGGAACTGCCATGTACGCTAGAATCGACTTCCTCGCATTGGCACACGGTTGTTACATGAATTAATTTTCGAACTGTGTAAGCACTCTACAAGAAATTAGCTGATATGATACAATCGTCCGACGAGCAAAGAGGAAAGAACGCATCGACGGCGTGAAAACAAATCCAACATCCTGGATGACATGTGGGCTAATATACAAGCTGAGCTTAGTAGTTTTTTGCTGATATGATTTAAGCATATCATAATCCGGGTGTTGGCTGTACAGTAGATGTCATTGTGAACATACCCAACATAGCCTATGTGAGAGTTTCTCCAATTAACTCGACGTAGGTTAGGTAAAGTTTCATGTTTTTTTCCGCCCAAGAAAAGAGGCAGCCAGCGCTTGAAAATTTTAAGGACACTATTCACGAATCAATTAATGTTTTATTAAGACTCGAAGTGAAGTTCAAAACAGGCTTATGGAGTTGGACAAACCATTAATGTTGATCATCAGAACACTGTTTGCCTAGTGTGCGATGTTAAGCTTTAGACAATGGTTCACCGATTCAACCATAGTACGGCTGTTGTTTCGGAAATATGATGAAACATGAAAAACATATGTATCCAATCAAGTTGTTGAGCTATAGACAAGCATTTTAAATACTTTACACGTCAGGCCAACTATCAGTTCTGGAGCAGATGGAAGTAGCCTTATTTACATGGAAAGCAGTTTTGAATTGTGTACCATTTCATTCCCTTTCTATGGGTATTGAGAAAATGTTAAAGACCTAAATGGTCATAAGCTTCGTTAGATTATTTTGTTAGAATTTCTTTTCATTTTCGAATTCCACAATAGTTGTAGTTTCATGCTCCTGCCATCAATGTTTAGCGGTGTAACCACGTCCAAAAGTGGAAATCGTATGAATGAACATCAAATGTAAAGGGGCCATCATTTTGAGCCCGCTTCATTACTTAATCTGGATAGTACTCGAAAGAAATTCTAAGAGTTCGATTAACAAAGAAAGGAGTTAAGCCAAATCATAGGATCGGCTCCATAGTGGATTGAGACTAGACTTAGGTCATTTCAAATTCAAAATTTAACTGCCATCAATCAATCTCCTTTTACTCTCATGACATTCCGAATCCTCCAAATACGATGAACGGAATGTCATAAAAGTCACGTACTTGTTAAAATTTTATGGAAAAAATCGATCTCACCTTTAATACGGCAACCAACATCACTTGAGGGAAAAGTGATGATTTACCGGGGAAACAAAATGCATTCAAATCACCATTTATCATCTCATCATGAACGCCACTGCTACTTTTCTTTTACTTACATTCCACGGCACTAATACATCACTTCAACATGGGCCCACCGTAAGCCCTAGGGCGGGCAGCTCTAATTAACCCTTCAATTTATTTCAATTTCCTCCGCGCACATCTCAAAGTCACCATCACCATTACCACCACCATCACCATTACTATTACCATCACCCAAATGGTCTACATCGTCTGCATCATCCGCATCACCATCACCAGAATGTTATCGTGTCAAATTAATTCTGTCTTCCACTCTCCTGGAAGCCACTTTAAATTGGTTTCAGTGGACCACTCATCTCGAATGCAAACATCCATCAACCTGCCACAGCTGAGATACTGTGCGATCACTCCAATTGAATATTTCTGCATACATACTGGCACATAAGTATGTATGAATGAATCCGAGTCAGATCCCAGCGCGTCTACTGCCCGAAATCACCTGGAAATACACAATATCCAATTCAGGGCCCTAATTACCGGGCTCTGTGTGGTGGCTTGTTTCGTTGCATCTTTTAAAAGTTAATCATGACATGTTGGGTTCCACCATTACCGTCACCGCTGCCGCCACCGCCACCATATTGTGAGCTGCTGCAATCGAAACGACATTCCGCGATACGGGAACCCTCCTGGCTTGAATAGTTTGTTCTTGGAGTCTCACAAAAATATGCACCCGCCACATGGTTGTTGGCCCCGTAAGGTGAGCATTGGCCGCTTTAGGCTGGTCGAAAGAAATTTCACCTGCGGGTTTTGCCATTACCCATGGGGTCTATGTCTAACATACACTTGACTGAAGAGTCTGGATGCGCCTCAGTCTTTAGTCATCGCCCGTCGTCGTCGTTCCCCCGCAGCTATAGGACATTGGATTATCCGTTGTATCCATTCGTACATCGCGACCATGACAGCGCACGGAATTATGATTGACGTAATGTATTTTTTCATAATAATCCACTGCTGCTTCTTCTTCTAATCCCAGTATCCCAGTCGTCAGGCAGTCAGTTAATCTAACCAAGCAGCCAGCCAGCATCTTGCCTGGTAATGATAATGTTCGGGACTTGGAGTGTCTATCAGGGGTCTGCTTCTGCATCATGTCATAGAGTAGAGATCTTAGGTAAGGTTTTGGTGTGTTCTTTGGAATTCGCTTTCTACTGGCATGCCATGGCAAACTTGTACCTTCATCAACGTTTCTAGCTTCGTCTGACATTTGCAAACTCCGTCGTCGTCCCTTTGGGCTTCACTTGAATTTCAGTTGTCTCATCGTGTACCCTGCGTTTAGGGTGAAAAGTATCAAATTCCCATGTTCGGATTCGGATTTGGATTTGGATCCTAATTTGGTTCGTCTTTGTCGTTTTTATTTGTTGATCGTAGAGTTCTGTTTGTTGTTTGTTTTTTAAATGAGTTGCCTTAATGATGATGATGAGGATGATCCTGACTGAAAGGATGCAAGGAGGCCAAGATCTACGTGTATATCGCCTAATTAATTTTACACTGAAAGAAATAAAAGGTTCGAATCAAAAGGGGAAATTTACCATTCCATTGCTTGGAGCTCCCTTACATTGAAGTAAAAGAGGAGCGTAAAGGCCTTCTGTTGATTAGATATAAAAGATCTTAACCGCCCAACGACTGTTGCCATGTCGGATAAAACGTCCAATATACCGCTGCATACATTGAGTGTCAGCTCCTAAAAGTTCTCTTAGATGCATTAGCGAACTGTACTAAGGTCTATATGGTTGTCGGCAAGTATAGGTAATCATAAATCTCCGGATCTGTTGAAGCTTTGGATGAAACTTAAAGGACGTCTAATGTCTTTTTTACTAAATGAGCTGCTCTTGGGACACAGGAGCCTTTCATTCTCGTCGATCTCAGGCGCACTGTTTCCAGCTGTCCAGACTACGCATTATGCGGTAGCTTGATCCTTCAAACGTAAGTTCGGTGTTCCTTGTTGTCTCGAGCCAGGCATTTTGCTATCAAAAATGTTTAATATCTGCTTTTCTCTATATTATGTAGCACTGACAGAATCATTGTTCTGTTGAATGTACATTCCATCATCCGAGTTAGAGATTTTGAGCTCATTCGTTTCGGCAAGCCGTTTCCTAAGGTTAGGTTAGTATTCGGCGAATCTCAACTAGAGTCTCATTCCATATTTTCCAATTTTCACGTTGTACCGCATGTTTTCTTGTAAAAGGAGACACAGCTGCAAATGTGTAGAGCTTTGTAGAGCTCAAGGGGATGTACATATGCTATCATGTGGCTTCGAATTCAACGAAGAGATGAAAGTCGTTGTTCTTTGCAGCACTGCAGCACTTTTTGTAGTGTTGCATTTTTGTCTCTTGTTCAAAACTCACGCTTATAAGCTCAGCTAGGTGAGTTCGGATGGACGCCAATCAGTACCCGATGGCTACCATCTGGAGGTAAGATGAGAACAACCGATGTGTAACAACAGTTACAACACTGGGCATCCTTAGTTTGACTGCAATGAGTCTCTACCTTAATTCTTTAGCACCAAGCCATCTAATGTCTATATTTTTACCTTGACTTGGAATTTTTGATTTCCTAGTAATAAGGACAAATTCAGTTTTGTGGAGGTCTACACCAAATTTGCGACGATCTGCCTATCTTGTCAACTTAATGAGAACCTAATTTAGAAGTTCCTTTAAAATGTGACAGTGGTTTCTTGATGGCAATAGACATTGGAAGGTTGTTACGCACCAAGTTCTAGATTGTGAGAACTGGACACTACTTTCCAAAGTTCCTCTACTGATAAATATTTTCATAGATGCTCCATCAATTTTAGAATTATATATCCAGCATTCTTGCGGAAAAAGGAATATGCTATGATATGTACTATCGTATGCAGGGCAGTTTCTAATGATTTGTCTTTGCATTGATTCTTCTGGACCTTTAAAAGGAGTTATAGTTCGAACACACATGAGATCGTTCACCAGCTTTGGGTACGAAAATGACATTAACTTATGATTTCCATAAAAGAGGAATGTGGGTAAGATCTAGACAGTCCTCCAAGGCAATCTGTAGGACTGGTAGAACGATACTCGAAGACATTTGTAATTAGTCTGGCATAATGCAGCGCACTTGGGAGCTTAACAAAAGTCGAGTGTCTCTTCACGACGTCAGCAAGAAGTGTGCAGTTTTTCCTACTGAGGAGCAGCAGGGAAATCTTAAGACTCCTTAGAGACGTCGAAAAGCATTGGTTTGATCTACCGGAAGAGTGTTCCATCTGCTGTTACACTGTAACACGCAGGTAGTCCTTAGGCAGACAATTCTATCACCGGCAGTCCTTACCTAGGCTTGAGAACTGAAAATTATCCTCCGAGCCTTGCCAATCGACGATCCTCAGTGAATTCAGCTTTCAAGCTGTGTTCAGTGAAGACTTGCATATATCTTGAACTAGCCTAGATGTCATGAGAGTGTTTACCAAGGCTCAAACCGCAGTTCTACAGTTGCAAATGCTTCTCCCCCTCCATAGGTACTTGACAATATAATTCGTTGTCGTCAGCATTGCGTATATCGCCCTTTTGAGCAAGTCAGGATCACCATTGACGTCATTCAAGAGCTCCTGAGCGATGTTCATTCAAAGGTTCTTCTGATCAAAATTAAGAAGTTTCGAAACAAATTTTGCTGACACAGTTCTCAAGCCCAAAACATCCGGAAAAATTGCATGACATGACAATTTTCTTCACAGCTTCAATGTTATTATGTTTTGTTGATGTGTTGGGGCGTCCAGAGCGAGGTTCTTGGAAGAACTTGTACCACTTATAAACATTTTTTTTACTTAGAGTAGACATACCGTACGCCACTATCAATATTTTAAGTGTTTTAGAGTACTTGGTTCCATTTCCTACACCAAATTTGATGCTAAATCTTTGCTCCATTTCTTATAGTAATTGAAAATCGCCGAGCACACCAAAACACGTCTAACCTTTGTATCTGTCAAAGACAAACTAAGTATGCTATACACTTAAAACTGTGAATATATATTCGAAACATACGTACCAATACAGCAAAAAAAAAAAAAAAAAAAAAAAATCGATAATCGACCTTACGTTGCTCTCGAAATTTTTTGAACACACCTCGTACACTAAAGTCGCATCATAAATTGGCTTGGAGCCATCCGTGAAGACCCGACTTAGCTCCTTTTCTTCCTCAGATTCGGGTTAAAACCATTCCCGGGCACAGAGTTAGTTATTTTCATACTTTCGTAGCAGCAGGAGTTCTGATGTCATTGTATTAGATGGCTTGTCTTAAAGACTAGAGTCAAGATACAGTCGCCACACAAGGTTTTCAAAATTCCAGAACATTTTCTGTGCGCGTAACAAATCGATGGTCACTATTTGGAATGCTAAAAGTACCTTTTACGCTTCTAAATGAAACATGTCGCTGCATCCAAGAAAGCTGTATAACAATTAGTGGAAAATCGGTGTCTCTTGTGGCAAAAAAAAAAATGGAAAAAGTAATCTCGATGGCCTGCCATCTAAGCTCTTCAAAACTAGATGCAATGTTTTGACAAGGAGCATTCTCCAGATCATTTGCGAAGCATGAGAAGATAAAAACATGCCTGACGACTGAAATATTAGGTCTATCTGTCCTATGTCCTATAACAACCATCGAGGCATACCCCACCTAACGTCGCCTATATGATCATATCCTGTGTACTGTGTAAACGTCTGAAATCGTACTGCACCGCACAAATTGGCCAATATCAATGCTGCTTCTGGCCCGACAAATCGATATCAGACCAAATTTTCACATTAGGATAGATCCTGAAAAGACCAACGACACACACCACCTTTTCATCGACTTCAAAGCCGCATATGATAGCATCCATCGCACTGATCTGCGATGGCCGAATTCGGGAACTCGGGAAAACTGACCCGGATGTGTCGCATAATACTAGAAAACTTGCTATGCGCGTTTACGTCGACAGTGTGAAAGTAGAACCTCCGAATTATTTTAAACCTGCACCGGATTTTAGCAAGGAGACGCGCTGTTGTGTGACGTCTTCAAATTAGTACTTGAGCAGATAGTACGGCGGTGAATCAACAATCAACACAGAAGGTACTATGTTCTCCAAGTCCGTCCAGCTTCTGGGATACGCGGATGATATTGATATAATCGCACGTTCCCAGCGTGATGTAATTAAAGCTCTAAAAGTGAATGAAAAGTAAATGAGGAAAAAACTAAATTTATGCCCAGGACAAAATGTCACTATCGGCAGGAACAGCTTTGAGGAAGTCAGGACGTTCACCTACTTCGGGGCAAATTTTAACTCCATAAACGACATTATGATAGAGATTCGACGAAAAGTAACCCAAAATCATTCTCTAAAAAGCGTTAATATTTCCAGTTCTGCTTTACGGAGCCGAAAGTTGGACGAAAAGTAAGACAGGGGAACAATTTTTAGGCTCTTTTGAAAATAAAAAATGCTTTGTCGAATATTTGATCCTGTCTGTGAGGAGGGCGTATGAAAAAAAAGACACAACTGCGGACTCTATGAGGTGTACAAAGATGTGGACATACTTTGGATTTCATTGATTCGGCCACATCGAGTGTATGGACGATAATGCTCCAGGTAAGAGTGTCTTCGAATCTAATGCACTAGGTTTGAGAAGAAGCACGCCTAGGACCGTAAAGGATGGAAGGCTACAGTTGTTCGGGCTTTGATCCTATAGGGGTTGTCAGCTTGATAAGTAAGTAAGTAAGACTGATGATGATTCAGAATTATCTCTCATGCATATGAAGCTGAAAGCTTAATGTTGTTCAACTACTGCAACTTCGGATCAGGTTGGAAATCTCAAGCTAGACCGCGAAAACCCCAAATGGTTTCCCAAATATCAAATTATACTGCTTCTGCTGAAGTTTTTGAGCTCTTTATTGTAAGGCTTTGCATTCATTTCATTTAAAAAATTTCTATGATTGCCCGGCTTATTGCAAATGATGAATATCTGGGTCATTAAGAAGAGGTCAACAATGAGAAGGCCATTCCACTGAGAAACCCTTCAAAAATGTATATCTAACTTCGAGGTTCTAATTCTCTGTTGTCCTGATAGCAGACCTATTGACCAAGTCTCTAGTTCTGATGAAACCGACATATAGTTCTAAGCTCATCGCTTCCTTTAAAATCTTTCGGAAGATCTATTGTCATTTTCTCAACATGACGTATTAATAAAACAGAAACAAGAAAAAATAAAAAAAAAAACAAAACAACCAAACCTTACAATATACTCGTAGATATAAAAAACACAGTGGCGATCGTTCGTTGCCTCCTTCCATCGAATTGAATTCGATTCTACCTTTAGTCAACATTCAACAACCACATTCACATGTGCTCTTACATGTGGTGTCCGGCTGGTGTTTCATAGTCATCCCGCGGTTGGATACCCCTTTCGAATCACTTTCTGGAACACACAGTCGCGTTCACATAACTTCAATGGCACAGCGGGACACCTTTGTTACCATGTTAACGCTGTGGATTTTTATCCGTTTCGTCTTTTGTTCCTCCACTAGCGTCACAATCAAGCGAAACAATTCAATGGGGTGTAATGGCGTCCTCAATCCTTTTGTTGTGGTCTTTTCATAGCCTCATCTCGTTTGGGTTCTTTATTCCTTTAAACGACTCCTCCAATACACACTCCTCAGCTGTGATTGTTTGTTTTGTTATCGGAAACGATGGTGTAAGACTGGGAAGTGGTTGGAGGACATGGGTAGAGCTCTCATTCTGTTTCTGGTTCGATGGATCTGTAGGGCTTTATTTGTTTTGCGCATGGTTAAACGCTGAGTGGGATTAATGTCTGATGCGATTCAATAAATCGAAGTCGGTGTATTGCTGGAGTTTCTTTGATATATCTTGCGGGGGTTACCGTTGAGCTCTGGTTTGGAAAAAGATCATTTGAACAGAAATACGTTGCAGTTGTGTATGACGGGTTTTTAGAAAGATGTTGAGTTATGGTTGGGATAATGCCAATTTGTGGATTGGATTAAGATTCTCTAGATCAAACCTAGCCTAGGGCTAGTGGGACTTTATAAGTTTCGTTTCATTTCAATTGATTTTTTGTAGGATTAGATATGTCGTCCAGGAGAGGGTTTATATTCGATTACTAATAAAACGAAAAGATAAATTTTTTAGATAGTATGCTGCACCTGGATTAACTAAATTTATTTAAACCTGTTTATAGAAGTAATAAGAGGGACAGATTTGTATCAGAGGCTCTCATATCAGACGATGGAGTTATATAGACTAAACTCAAGACATTACAACGGCTGGTTAAGTCTCTTTTGAAATCTTACATCCATCCAACATAGTCGATTGATTTGCCGATGATTGGAAATTTGAATCAATTCATCCTGTTAGGTAAAAGAATGGGTCTACCAACAATATGTGTTAGAATTGAGTCTGCTCCGAAATAACAACAACGGCCTAGGTAGTAAACTGAACCCATAAACTGCTGATATTGAAAGATTGAAATCTCACGTCGAAAGGTGATGTAGGTTATTGCTCTATCGACCGATATATGCGATCTTCATAATGAGACCAGACGCGATTTTCAACAAAAAAAAAACTTTAAATCGTTTTACTCAATTTAGATGATCGAACCTTCCAGCATATGCTTACGTACGTGTGTCGAGATAGCCGAGGCCCAACATGAGTCCTAGATCTTTGTCTATAGCCTTATCCCTTCTGAGAAGATTCGAATATTCTTGAATTTGGAGCGGTGATATTCATCCACTATACTTGCTCAAGCCATTGTAGTTTTTGTATTCTGACTTATCTGACTAAGTCGATTCGGGTCAATTCTCCGTTTGTGCAGACAAGTCCAAAGATTTCGTCAATTCTTGATTAGGCCTTTATTTCAGCGATATAGGGCTGTGTCATTTCAAATGTTTGAAACAGAATTTTACGAGTATAGCTCCAACAATTTTAAAATATTTGAAGTAAGTTCGTGTTTACTTCTCACCAATGCATCCCCTTTCTCTGGACTAAATATGTTACATTGGAAGCCTCTAAGGCGCTGTCGGCCTTCTGGCAGTGCAGAGGAGTTATCGGCTAGACATTGGGCCTGTCACACCTAGAAGGGTTCTTTGAATTTGCACTGCTATGATGAGGCCCATTATCCTATTCGTCGGTTGTCTGGTGTAATAAGCTCTCGCGAAAATACGTGATTGCTGTTTTTACCAGACTCCAAACAACGGGAAGTTTCTCCAGCACTTCTGGATCCGCTCTAGACGCATTGACGAATCCTCATACCTTTGGTATTCATATCATGGGCTGCACTCTCAAAGCCATCTTTTAAAACCTTTAAGTAGAAATGGTCTTTGGTATAACACGTACTTGAGCTTTGATGACTTTAAAAGCTTGTGATGGCTGTCTTCTGACTTTGGTCTTATGGACATGCCGTCCGATGCAATGCACTAGAGCACTTAAAATATGAAATTGACTTTCCATGTGCCCAGGACTGGTTTCGGCCAGATTCTGAGCCAGAAAAGGAATGCAGTCGGGGCTTCACGAACGTCTCTTTCGTGTGTCTTTCTGGAGGACGACAACGTTAGACTTCTTTTCACGTTAGGAAAGCTTACATCTGTCTTCCAAGCGGAGATTTAAGCAATCCTGATGGCAGAGAACTATATTGAGAAGAACCAGTAAGGTGGGCGATGCGTTTTCATCTGTAGCGACAACCAAGCTGTGCTTAGAGCCTTTCTGAACCCTCTTACGATTTCAAAGCTAGTTCAAAAGTGGAAAAAATCACGCAGTCGGAAGGCTAAATTTAGTGCGAAAAATGCGAAATTAAATCACCAATGAACTTGCCAGGCAAGGTTTAGAGTAGAGTTTTTCAGGAGCGTTGGGTCTGCCTGCGTCCTCGGGTAGAGGAGTGCCTCTAGTATTATTTATGTACCCGACCGTTCCTATTAGCTAACATAAACTCGGATCATAACCTTGTTGTATCCAAGGTACAGTTAATACTGTGACTCAATTTGATGTCGGAAGGCTACAATCACAAGAGACCATATAAGCTGGCGCTGCATAAAAGGACTAGAGCTGATCACACCGGTTTCTCAGAAGGAGCAAGAGGAGCCCGCTGACGAGGAAATGGAGGGACGCTATTCCAGGAATATGAGTCGGAAGGTAAAAGAATAAAAAAAAAGCCCAAACTCCGAACCAAAGCCTGTAGAGAAGAACATGGGACCATAGTAGTAGAGTCGGAGTCAATACTGAGGATTTGGAAGGGCATTTAACACTGCTGTTAGGCAGAATAAGCCTTTCAAATTGGACAACATACATAGATCAACAATTCCAACAACCCTACCTGGATGAAGTGAAGATAGTCAAATCTAAGCTTAAGTCTTACAAAGGTACTGGAGTGCACGGTCTAACTACCGACCTCTTCAAAGCGGCAGGCGATAACTTGGTAAGAAGCCAACTTATGTATAAAATATGGTCACACAAAAGCATGCCCGATGTATGGAAACTCAGCATTATCATTAGCCCGATCCTCAAGAAAGGAGATCTTCTTAACATCGCCTACAATACTCTTATCTGCAGTATGGTGTGAATGCGTTCGTCAACAACCTAATTTGTCCATATCAGTGTAGCCTTAGGCCAGGAAAATCCACCATTGACCACTATGGCAGATCCTGAGAAAACTCCTTGATCCTATATAAGACGTTAATAGTCGTAGTCCTGCTCTATGGCGCAGAGTGATGGGTTTTATTAAAAATGGATGCTCTTGGCACCTTCTTAGTGTTATTTTCGGTCCTGTCTGCATAGACAGTGAGTGAAGGAGGAGATACAACGACGTACTATACGAGCTGTATAGCGACATCGACCTAGACATAAGAGTAAAGGTCCAAGGACTGATGCGGCTAGACAATGTAAAGCGGTCGTACCAGGTCCATCCCGGACTGTAGCGCTGAAATATGCTTCACTTTAGTTATACAGTCTGCATAAATGGTCATTCAACTATTAGTTTTCCTTGTTTGTTTTTGCAGGTTTTTGTTCGGGCTATGTGGAATTTTCAAATCCTTTTTATCATTTGACAAAATTTTCCAGACGTCTTCTGGATTTATCTTTGATAAATCAGAGGATTCGCTGTGGTAGCTGGGAGAAACCTAGCACAGCACATCAGAGCAGAATCTTTGTTTGGTGAATTTTTGGGAGTGTTGCTACTGGTCTTGTCTTCTGATTGTGACTTACGTCATTAACCAACGAACATTTTTATCTTTGATATAATCGCAGCTGTACCCAGGCTACAACAAAATGATGCAAATATAGCCAATGTCCGTCGTTCGGCTGTCGAATGTTCCGACATCTATCATACTGAAGAGAGTTCGTCCACTGTTCCTTCTTGAGTCAGAAATATAGTTTTCTAATAACGACTTGACAATTTTTTTTTTAAATAAAAGGCAAACCATTTGAGATATTTCAAAAACTTTATTATTGACTTGAAGTACAATCAAAACATTTATGAATGAAACTCGACTTTGTTCATATGGCCACCGCGGGCACGTTTGCAGCGGTCGATTCGTTGCACATAATTTTCACCGACTCGGTCACACATTTCGGTCGCTAGTTCGCATTCAGTGTTGGCTCTGAGCTCTTCCAACGTCGTCGGCGTGTTGGTATAAACCAATGACTTAACGTAGTCCAACAGAAAATAGTTAAGCAGCGTTAAATCGCACGAACGAGGCGACCAATCGACTGGCCCATGTCTTGAGATAACACGCTCACCATACTCACTCTTCAATTAACCGATTGTAGCGTGTACTGTGTGGTTTGTGGCATCATCCTGTTGAAACCACATGTCGTCCAAGTTCAAAAATAATCGGTGATCATGGCGCGATAACGCTGACCATTCACAGTAACGTGACGATCATTATCGTCGACGAAAAAATATGGCCCAATAACGCCACAGGCATGCAAACCGCACCAAATAGTTATTTTTTGTGGATAAAATGGTGATTCATGAAGCACATGTAGATTTTCACTCGACCAATAACGCATATTTTGCTTATTGACGAAACCATTGCGCCAAACATGAGCTTCGAAACTGAAGATGATTTTGCGATGAAATTCATCATCTTGGCGCGTCTTCTCATGAATCCAATCGGAGAACGTACGTCGCTTCAAATGGTCCGTCGGCTTCAATTCTTGAGTCAGCTTGATCTTGTATGGGTGTAAACCGAGATCCTTACTCAAAATACGCCATAATGTGGTCTGAGCGATGCCCAATTCTTGAGAACGCTGTGGAATTGACTGATTTGGATCGTTTGCAACGGACGTCTGAACGGCAGCGATATTTTCGACACTTCGACCAACCCGTTGTCTCACTGACACGGCAACATCACACAACGAATATGTAGACTCAAATTTTTGCACTAAACTTGTTATTGTCTGTCTACTAGGGCGAGAATTACGACCGAAAATTGGAGTTAACGCTCTTAAAGTTGCAGTCACCGACTCCGAATAGGGTACTTAGGGTACTTTACCATGATGAAAATTAAATTCAAAGTTGTCAAGTCCCTAGTGGAAAACCCTATACATAAAAAGGCAAGTTTTTGAGAGTCCAGTTGATCTTTTCGGTTTTAGGCGCACAGGTGCTACACCCAGCATTACTTTGAATGCTAGGGTTGGTGTCATTTCTGGTATACTAGTGACCTCTTGGTAGTTAATCTCCAGTTCTCATTAATAGGTCTGAGATATAGCGTTGTTATATCTCCAGTGGACTTGTTTCGTTTATATGAATGTTCCTTTCCAAAGAATCACCTTTAAGTTTTCCTTTATTATCTTCATATCTAAAATCATGTCTAGATACCGGACACTATTACGCTGTCGTAGTTTTATTTCCCCTATCACAGAGCCATGCAAGTCATTTATAATTTTTGTTTCCTGTGATGAGCTCAAGCTCAAGGCCTTTTTCAAAAGGCATGTTGAAGGCATGGAAGATATAAGATGAAAGACCTGTCTTTCTATATTCTCCAACAAGGGCTAGCAAATTTGCGAAGAGTCGATGAACTACTATTGAGTCTTTCAATTAGGAATATTCTTCCTAAGAAAAAGTCGACAAAACACATTGGCGAGCTTGATATGATACTCGATAGCACGCCGCGAAGCAGCCGATAATATGTCTTCTTAAAATATATTAGGTGCTCAACTAAGTTCTTAATAGATGGCTCTAGCAGTAAGTGCTGAAACCGAGCTTCGAGATATGGTAAACAAATCGTTTTGACACATAAGTGGTTTTGTTTTGGTGTCATATACTTTTGGCTGTGTGAAAATGTCTCATTTTGTCAATGAAACAACGTGCCGTGATTGGTTCCGTCGCTTTCGTGACGGGTTTTCGATGTTGAGGATGGTCTGCGTGAAGGAAGGCCAACATCCTTCGAAGTTGCTGAATTGGAGGCATTGCTCAGCATTAGAAGTTACCGGCCAATCCATTTCCAAGCGGTTGCATGCGTTGATAATGATTTAAAAACAAGGAACTTGGGTTCCTTATGATTTGAGGCCAAGAGACGTTGATCATCGTTTTTTCGCCAGTGAACTGCTCCAACGGCAAAAAAGAAGGGTTTTCTTCATTGCATTGTGACAGGTGATCAGAAATGAATTCATTACAGCAACTCAAAGAAAAGTCATGGGGACTGCCCGGTCATGCTTTTACGTCGTAGGCTCGGCCGATTATTCACGCTGCGAAGGTTATGCTGTGTATTTGGTGAGACCACATCGGTGTTATTTATTATGAACTGTTGAAGCCCAAAGAAACCATCATTGAGAAATGGTTTTGACTTCGATTGATGCGAGCCGAGCACAGAGCGAAAAACGGTCGCAATATAAGCAGATGCACGAAAAAGTGATTCTACAGCATGACAACGCTCGGTCTTACGTTACTGAACCCGTTAAAACCTACGTGGAAACGCTCAAATGGGAAATCGTGCCCCACGCGCCATATATACCAGATATTGCATCGTCCGATTATTACTTGTTTTGTTCGATGATACATGGTCTAGCTGATCAGCAGTTCCGCTCATCTGAAGACATATCAAAAGATATCCACTTTTACTTTTACCGTAATGGTATTCGAGATCTGGCAGAAAGATGGAAAAAAGTTTTAGCTAGCGATGGGCAATACTTTGAATACTCGTAATTCATTTGTAAAGTTGTATTTTCATTAAAAAAAAAATAACTTAGTTGCGCACTTAAGAGAAAACAGCTCTAGATCAACATAGAAAACTTCCAGACATTCGCAAGTAACAGCGCCCTTGCCGGGTCAAAAGCCGCACTGATCACACAAATCCCGCCCTGATAAGATCCTCCAATACTTTGCGGAAGATTCTTATTTGCATAATTAAAGTCACAATGTCCTTGAAAGTAAATGATAATTTTTTCATAGAGATGTATTCGTAAGTCTATTAACGACCTGAAGACTCTTTGGGTCAGAGTCACAGTTTCTCTTAATGACATATGAGCCTAACTTTCAAGGAGCAATATCTACTATAAATGTTTTCTCCATTTACCTGCGTCAGAGTTATGGTATTGTTGATTTTTTATTTAAACTTCAGATTAATTCCTAATTTTTTCCAGGTGCCATCACGAAGTTTGCTGTCGTGTTTTGTACCAAAAAATTAGAGGCAGTTGTGTCTCGGTTTCCTATTTAATAAACATACACAAAAGCATAATCGAAAAGTCCTCAACTGACCTTCTGTTCCAATGGAAAATATTAAAATTCTTTGGCCTACCTTTACCAGGCCGCAAAGGATGTTTTTACATCTGAATTTATCTGACACGTAAGCAATAAAACAAAACAAACAAGAAAACCATCCGTTCATCCCGAAATCTGCTTCGTCAATTAAATTTCAAAATCTCATTTCTGGACCGATGTGCATCTGAAAGGATACTCCTCTTTTGGTATCAACTATCAGTTTGATCTTCTAGAGACAAAGGATGTCATCCATCATTCTGACTGCCGAAATGATGGACATTTCCAGCGGACAACATCTCAAATGCCATGCGTGTTAGAGTTGTTTTTTTTTTTTTTTTTTTGTAAATTCATACAGTGTCCGATGTTTTTTGTCCATTTCATCCAAAATAATGACACTCAACGACTTGGTGATGGAATTTAAATGTTTTGGCATTTCGCCTGGAATTCGTAAATTCGCGCAACAAAATCAATTATCTTTTTAATTCAAAGGAGCTGTCGTAGTGGAACTGCTCTACGTGGAGGACTGACTGTGGTTAACTGCATGTAATGGACCAGGCCATTTGACATTTCCCAATCCAGACATGAAGCAAGTATTGGGTAACTTAATTTGTCTCACTTTTTATCAGTCCATTTGGTGGAATTCAAAAGAAATTACAAATCGCAAGCCAAGTTTAAGTGGCCTGGCAATTGTGAGCTGGGATTTCTCTAATTCAGGTTTAAAAGTATTAGCTGGACTCGTACAAGTTGCAACAGCACCCAACTGAGCACGTTCATTATATCTTTTAGATTACAAGAGTTACATTATGTCGTCATCGAGATTGGTAAACCTTTTTCTGGAAGTCCTACAGTATTGGTTAAAAGTTTGTCATTTCTTTTTCAAGACAAATGAAATGTTGGAGTAGGATAGTCAAAAAAATTTAATAAAAGTGATACTTTTGAGTTTATCTACTTATACGAGCAATAAAGCGGGGTTATGCTGAGAGATATTCTTTGTTTGCTATAAAACGTTCTATGGTAAAACACAAAATTTTTGCAAAATTCAATTTTATTTATCAATATAGTTGCCTTCGAGGGCGATACACTGATTGAAACGATTTTTCAATCTTTCGATACCAGTTTTGTAGTACGATTTCGGTTTAGCCTCAAAATAGGCCTCTGTTTTGGCGATTACTTCTTCATCAGTCTTAAATCTCTTTCGGGCGAGCATTCTTTTGAGGTCTGTGAACAAGAAATAGTCGCTTGGGGCCAAATCTGGAGAATACGGTGGTTGGGGAAGCAATTCGTAGCCGAAATTATTCAATTTTGCTATCGTTTTCATCGACTTGTGACACGGTGCATTGTCTTGATGAAACAGCACTTTCTTTTTCTTCAAATGCGGCCGTTTTTCTGGGGGTGGCCGTGGTGTAGTGGTATATGCATACACTCCTCAAGCAGAGAGTCGCGGGTTCGAATCCCGTGCGTTTCAATTCTCTGAAAAAGTCTATTCGTCTGACATGAAGGCATAACACTGATGTTGGAGTGGTTACTGGCTGGGCTAAATGTAACGAACTAACAACTAGCACGTACTGAGACCCACTGGTTGAGGATGCACTTGCTCTTCCCGTCCAGTTTGACAACCACCTCTGGGAGAAATATCGAAACCTAATACACCTGATTTTCAAACTACTACACCAACCGCCCGCGCCCTGGAGAAAAACCAGTAAAGGGGTATTCATATCCCCTTGGTGCGCGAGCGGGATTATTAAAAAAAAAAATTGTCCTTCAAACGCTCCAACGACGCAATGTAATAGTTGCAGTTGAGAGTCTGCCCCTTTTGGAGATAGTTGATGAAAATTATTCAAAATACGGATGCCATAACCTTGCTAGCCGACTGTTGAGTTTTTGGTCGTTTTGGATGAGGTTCGTCGCCTGCTCGCCACTCAGATGACTGCCGACTTGACTCTGGTGTGAAGTTATGGAGCCAAGTTTCATCCATTGTCTCATACCGACGCAAAAATTCGGCTTTATTGCGGTTCAATAGTTTTAAACACTCCTCCGAATCATCAACAGCTTGTTGTTTTTGGTCGACTGTGAGCAAACGCTGCACCCGCTTTGAAGAGAGCTTTAGCATGTCCAAATATTCGTGTATGATATATCCAATACATTTTTTTGATATCTTCAGAGCCTCAGCTATCTCGATCAACTTCATTTAACGGTCATTCGTAATTATTTTTGATCATTTTTTGATGTTTTCATCTGAAACAGCCTCTTTTGGACGTCCACTGCGTGCATCACCTTCGGCGCTTGTATGACCACTTTTAAATTTTTCAATCCACTTGCGAATGTTTCGTTTGGCTGGTGCAGAGTCCAGGTAACACTTATCAAGCCATTTCTTTGCATCGGCTACATTTTTTCCCATCAAAAAGCAATGATAAATCAACACACGAAATTGCTTTGAATCCATTTTTTTTTCACAATAACAAAAGTTGCTTCACTCACAACGCTATATCTCGAGAACTAATCGTCCGATAGCTGTCAAATTTATACACGTATCTTCTGAAGGTTGGTAGTAACTGAAAATGGATATACTGGTATGGATGTAATTCAAGTGGTGCCCTCTCTTAGAAACGGCTAACAGCTGTGTTAAGCATTCAAAGTAACAATTTTATGTTTCAGTTATAGTCCTCAGACCTTTTGAAACTTAGCTTCACGTCTAGTTTAGGGTAATTGATAAGCAGGAAAGATGAAGATAGATCTCATTTCCTGGATACTGTAAGCTTGATGTAGCTTACATATCAAAGCATCTTATTTTTCTTAGGTTTTTAGGTATCTTCTGGCTAAGTTAAAAGTGGACGAAATCAGATGAGTAGAAAGAGGGTATCTACAAGTCAGATTCATAAAAGTCCATTGCGGCTGATTAGTTATATATGAGGCTGACTTATCTTGTGTTGAAATCAAGGGACATGACTTTTATCATAAAAATTAATTTACATAAGGAGTATGGTTCCCTTCATTTTCTATGTAAGGCTAAATGTGAAAGATACTTAAATTGTGAACAAGCAATTCTAGCTGGCTTGGCATCGATTGTGGTAAAAAATGAAACGCTGTTTCGTCCTTTGATGCTTTAAGTTGGATGACGAATGGCATATTTAGATCAGTGCTGATAAATAGAACCAGATTGCGGGGGCAACAGCGACCAATATCTAATGACGGGGGTAAGCAAGCGTTGTCCGCAGAATAACATCCTGTCTTTACTGCTGGTTGCCCCTCTACTTATTGATATCAACAGCACTAACCTCTACGTCTACATCTACTAACGTCTAAGTCTGCTAACGTCTACGTCTATGTTTACGTCTACGTCCACTAACGTCTACGTCTAATAACCTCTAAGCTCAAGCATCTGCAGATGATTCTGCTGAACAGTCTATCGAATCATACCTAGCGACTGTTTTTTCTAAAGCGGTTACATCTTTGGTATTGGTACCCCAGAATTCGTTTGACCAGACATTCGCGTCCTGAATAGTTGGGGGCTTTTCCCAGTATCTTCGCTTTAGATGCACGTATGAATCTCCTTCCTCTTAATGTTTATATCGTAGATAGCTCCTTTGAGGTCATCTTCGGTTTGAAAAGAAGCACCCGTTGGTACAGTCTGTTAAGTGTGGGGCATTGGTCTCGTCTAATCGAATTTTATCTGCCCAACTTATAAGTGCGAGTGTTTAGCAAGAGAAAATACTCTTTATCTTCTTTACTATCAGAGGTAACTGAACGACAGATGGATTCACATCATTGAATCAAAAGTGAATGCAATAGTAAGTATGGCAGACACTTTATATAGGGGTAAGGTTTTTCAGGACTAGTTAGGGTTGTGAAATGGAGACGATAACGGATAAAGCGTGGGTCAGCGCCAGCTTTCCTATTCCCGGAGTGGGTTAGTGACACCAGAATATCCGCCCCCAAGGCTGGGGGCTACGTATGGGGTTAACTACCCTTCCACGTAAAAAGCTCACTGTTGCAAATTAACCAAAAGGAAAGCGCAAAACTACTATTTTAAATCCTACTACGTTCGAATATGCGCACAGAATTTTCGAACCATCGCGTGCAGCCGAACAACTCGAGGGACCGCAACCAACTAGAAGTGCGTAGCTGCGAGCTGTTAGCCAGAGACCGTGCTAACTGGAGAGGCCTGTTGGTTGAGCCGCAGGTCCACCCTGTATTGTAGGGCCATCTAAGTAAGTAAGCCCAATGGTACAACCTGCATAAAAGTTTCTTTGACTCCAATCTTATTTACGTGTGATTGTGATTGGAACTACGGAAAGGTTTCGGCCAGAGTTTGAGCCATAAAAGGAATGAAGTCGAATCTGTACCAGTAGTTCTAGAATCGATCTAAGGCGTGACACTGACGTATTAATTGAGGACGAAAACCTAAGGCTGAACTACTTGTTAATCAAACTTGATTCTGTCTTATAAGCAAACACAATGCAATCCTTATGCCAGTGTTCTATATTGTGATTAACAGGTAGAGGAAGCAAAGTATCTGCGTCAGAAGTAACAGCCAAGTTGCGTTAAAAGCCTTGCTTAATCCTCTTATGACTGAGAATGCAAGGCTTCTCGGAAGGAAGTCGCAAAGCGGCCTTAATAGGTTTGGGGAACTTGTTATACAAATCTCAGAGCAGCACCTGAGTATATCTTGAAACTAGCTGGGTTCTTTGTTGGAGTATCCTTTGACGGTTGGGTCTCTTATAAGCACAACTGTTGATGAAATGACTTACCACATTGTAGACCGATGAACTCAATGTTTCCGCACGTCTTTATGGAGCACTTAAGTACGCCAAGCATAAGAGCTAGGCTATGAGAAGTCAGACCTGCATACAAACGTTCGCATTGGGCTGCAGGAATTATGCGCAAGTTGAGTGTGTACTGCAGGCTTTTTATCACTGAAGTAATAATTTGTTTTCAAGATACAGACTAGTTCTTTGTGTGAGTGCTCTGTTTCGAGAAAGCAAGGCTTCTGAAAGATTTTAGGACAAAAACCAGGTTAAATATCCAAGATGTGCTGACTCAACTCCAAATAGTTTAACGAGTACAGAGGACAGGAATGTCGTTGAATGATCTTCTCAATCGCTACAACCATACACATACTCGGGGAACTGATGCCGTCGGAGTCCAAAATGCCACGGTCTGAAAGTCCATGTCTAAGTAACAAATAAAACAAACCGTGCGAGCACAATATCTCCCAAACGCGAAGGCTTATAAAAAATTATTCAGCAGAGGTTAGTCTAACAGAAGCCGGTTAATATGTACCTCTTTGTCTTAGTTCCTCCTCAACTGCTACAAACAGTGGGCCAACGCCCAATTATCAGGGCTCCTTCCACCAGTGAAACAGTCTTTTTAAAAGCGAGAGTAGAGCAATTACTGGTCTAATCGTACCGGCCGCTGAGGGTTGCTATGATTTGACCAGTTGCAAGCTGTCAGTCATAGCCATAGGCCCTCTTGAGTAGCAGGACCATCGGCAGTCCATAGCGGGATTTTAAACACGGTACCGTGGGAGTTAGGGCCCCCAGACTTCGGTGCGGACCGGGCTTGTAGAGGTGGTTGTTGTTTAAAAACTTAAACGCAGGAAGGGTCTTCCAATTGGTTTCGATGCGGTGTAGAGTTGCAAATAGTACAGGGTACTAGAACAGCAAGAGGTTTATGGGTAGGCCTCGAATCCTACCAAGGCAACAGGTATGGCAGAGTGTATGGGCATCCCATGAAATTGAAATCCTAGAGACATCTGTTTCGAACAGAGGACCCCCACCTATTTACACAGGCGACGTCTTTTCCATAGCGTAGGCTGATAATAAACGGGGGTTTTGTTAGGTAAAAGGATTCGAGTCCTGTGACTTATGTACAACACATTCGACCAGCTATATTTTGAACACTTTACAGTGGCCAGTCAAAAAACAAATGTGTAGGTGTTCTAATTGTAGCCTGAACAGAAACTTAAGTCTGAGACCATGGGAGTCAGAATCGCCTGGAACTTTGGTTTCAGCCTGAAATGTTAGAGGTAGACCCCCTTATGTAGGCCCCAAGCATTGGTAGCATTGGTTTAAACCTCAAATTGCGGGGGGGGGGGGTTAACGACCTAAATATGAAGCAACTTTTACAGGGCGCCATGACCCTTAGACTTTAGGAGGTTTTATATAGACCTCACCCTTTAAACATGATTTCAAATTTGGTAGTGATCTGAATGGGGTTTCCCCAGGGTGATCTAAAGTATAGGGATCAAGATGGTGGTTGACGCTTAAGCTATACAATGCCAGGTCCCCGCATAGAGCACGCAGCTATACTGCCTCAAACAGATTCAAGAACAACAAGGTTTCTTGGACTTTTTTTATAGTTATCCTTGAGCACATGCTAAATTAAAATTGAAACTGCAACCGCTAAATTGACCGTTCACCAAGTCTTTGCAAGCTCGGTGCTGCTATCAGGGTAACGATTCGGATGAACTTTTCGGAAAAGCTATCAATGACAACAATCTGGACAACACAATTGCAAGATTACAGAAATTTGTTGCGTTTAGGAGAAGGGCAGCTGTGAAAAGAAATATTCGGAAATCTTCCTTGTGGTCAGCTTTATATTGAACTTTCTACAATCAAGGCGTAACAGTGGCACAAAAATCAATGGAAAATGTCAATGGCAAGGTAGGAGTTACAACATTGCATTCAAATAGATGATGCAATGGGTGTACGCGCCCTTCGGAAACCAGCAAAGCCGAGCGGTTTGTCGGTTTTCATAATGCCAATCACCTAATCAGAGAGGCAAAATAAAAACCTTAAAGTCGAGGGCAATGGAGTATCAGTCTCCCTAAACAAACCGGGCGCAGAGTAGTTAAAGAGCAATTGAGGACAGAAAGAGTTAGTAAGAACTGATGCGCGTTATTGCAGTCAACTGAGAAAATAGGAAGCGGACATTCGTACCACCAGCAATTAAAAAGGAAAGAAGAGGAAGCCTTCCTAGGATCTGAGCTTACGTTAGGTCTATCTACTGAGGTACGTATGCACGTTCCCGGCCAAGATTTTAATCAACAAATCGGTTTCTCGTGAGCATAGCAGTAGGATACAGGCAGATCGAACAAAACCAGAGCCCCATCTTTAAACTGCGAAAATATACCTATTTGGTCACTACTAATCGGGAAGCATCTAATTCATCACATCCCGAAAGATAAATCGTTTTCACCTATTTAAAAGTTTAAAAGTAATCTCAGCATCCACTTTACCCTTTTGGCATCTGTCGTTTTCGCTGCCATCCATTCACATGGTATGACGTAATTCGACGTAAATTTAATCATCCTGAGAATATCTAATTGTATCTGGAATATAAAACCCTTCTTCAGTTCAAATTAAATAATTTCATTGAAAACAAAAACACCGAAATCCACCAAATGATAAAGAAACAAACATAAACAACCCCACAGGATACCGCATCAGGATACTTGTACACCAACCCTCAACAGATTAAAACAGGATTTAATGTAATTCGATTCACCCGCTGCGTCGCGTGCAACAACAGCAATCCAATTTCTTCACCGTGGCTTCCGTTACGGATGCTGCACACCCCCGCTGCCGATGCCCTTCTCAAAAAAAGATCTTTAACATCCCCCTTCGGTGAAGTGAAGTGTGTTCACAGACACACAATACACTCAACCTCTTCGGTGTCGAGCGTCGGGTGAGTTCATTAATCATCCTGCTTCAAGGATGCGAAATGAATTTTTCACATCTGTAATTTGTTAAGTGCATCAGTTCAGTACTCTGCTCTCTCAGTTTTACGAGTACATCTGTGTGTCCTGCTGTTAATGAAAGAGAGAAAGGGGGCTATAACATGATCATCTCAACATACTAAGGTTGAAATTCAACTTATGCCACCCTCTGGTTACCATGATGTGGTGGCTTGCCACTGGTCCTAGTAGAACCCTTGATTTTGCGATTTGTGTCATGTAATCGGAAAAATATTGCCGATTATGTTGCGACAAGTGGATTTTGTTTTACAAAATGATACACATATAGATGTAGCACCACGGCAACTGAGCTTATACAGAGGGATGAATGTTTATCGTAAATCATTTGTACGAGTATACAAGCAGAACTAGCAACCGGGACCTGAGGAATAATTGAAACATTCGGGCCGGACGGCCGACTATATTGTCAGAGGGGTGCAAACGGGTGCTTGAAATATGAAATCTCATAAAATTTAATGGATGAGCCGGAATGTCATTAGTTTACAGTTGTCTGATCACATCAAGTGGGGTTTGAATTGAGAAGATGCAATGGCTTCAACATCTACGCACTCTGCCAGTCATTTGGCAGTTCACTGTCTGCTACTTTTATCTTTACATCGGAGTAATTGAGTTGTCACTATTTGTTAATTAGATGAATGGTGATGCTCTTATGGGATGGTGAGATGATATCTAGTGTTGTAGCTAAATTAAACCTCAATTGCTATTATTTTACCTTATCCTGACAGCCAATGGCTACAGGTCTTATCCAGCCAGACTTGACTTGCTTAACTTATAAATGCGAGTGTTGAACAGAAGAAAGTAGCATTCGCTATAATATTCTGTTAGAAATGGCTAACCAAACTTGCTAAACCTTTAAACCAAGCGGTCATTTGAAAGGGCTTGTATCTTCAGGTTTGAGATTTTGAGTAGGGCTATCTACCACTTAAAAGTCACACTATTGTGGACGAACTACGCAAACCAAAAAAAAAAAAAAAAAAAAAAATGGCAAGAGGTTTCGGATATGGAAAATTGGGTCTTCTAATGAATCGCAAAGATCAAACATTGCTCTGTACCATATATAGTCACCATCCGAGCAAGACAATAAGAGAGGCTGATGAGATGAGAGAAGCTGATGAGAAGCTGTAATATAAACTTTTGGCCAAACTCTCTTGAAGGAAAGGAAAAGACTTTTAGTAGCTGCTGGACAATACATACGAGAAGTGCCCGTTGTATGATCTAGAAGAGGCCTGATCATTTTACCAAGAAGGAAAAATAGTTGATATCTGTGAGGCTGATTGACCGCGAGATCTCAAAAGAGCACAAAAGCCTTCATTTTTCAGAAGGTCGTTTGCCGCCAGCATTAAGTAGTAAAGGCCGGATGCGCTCCAAATAATGCTGCCTCTAATGTGCCATATTTACCTCTGTTATACAGCCCATGACCATCAGATCCATTAGATTAGATCATGGAAGGAGGCGGGACTATATATTCTTATCACTGCGGCCAAGTTAGGCTTATTGCGATTTCCTCAAGTTAAAGCTCAAGTTAAAGCTGAGAGTGGTGTCTTCTTATGAATTACCTAGAACCGAAACCTAGATTAAACGGATTCTGATTGGTGTTTTAGGAAATATAATGGAGTCCCAGAAAATTTTTGAGGTTAGCTCAAAAGCAGTGATAGGGAGTGGGTCCACATTGCTGTCAGAGAGAATGTAAATGTCAGATCTGTTTAAGTTTTCATAGTTACGCACTATTGCTTGTATCTCAGCTTAAAATACAGTGAAGCTACTGTGCATACATGCGTACAGTGAGACATTGGTAGTTCCCCTGTATATACCTGCTTTCACTCCCTCATCTATTTTGGAACCCTCTTGTACACCGACGGTGAATCTTTTGTGAGCAGAGATTTATTCTGTTCCCAGTTCTGTCGACCTGGGGATGTAACGTTGAAGTTATAGTTGAAGCTGTACTTTGTGAGACAAATGTCAGCAAGAGTAATTCCTAACAGTTGCCGTATCAGATCCCTTCTAATGTTACTTTCTTTGATGGACTACAGTCTAGGGTTGGTCAGAGCTTCGGCTAGAATATATCGGCTGAGATCTGCTTCCCTTTGTGTGTGTCACTAAAATGAAATTGTCCTCTACTTTCCTTACTGGAGCGGTGGTGTCATAGCGTTTAAGGTGATCTAGTCATCCGTGTGTCTCTGTCGGAGTTGATAGCGCAGCCGAGGTAGAAAAAGTCGCTTACAACAAATTTGTAGCTGGCTATCGTAAACTCTTATCCCAGTCGTTGATGTTTTGTGTCCCTCTTTGTTGACAGGATATATTTACTTTGTTTTTCCTTCGTTGACCGCTAAACATAGCTTTGCCGCTTCTCCTTCAATAGTCGCAAACGCTCCATTGACAACTCTCTTGGCTCTGAACTAAACAGACTTTTGAAAGTTAGTGCCTCTGGAGTTGACCCTTGAGTTTTGCACAATTTTTTCAGGAAGCATTTTCAATCACATGACAACGCATCGCCCTGTTTACGTCCTTTCCTGACATTGGTGGTCTCGTTTTTGTTATTACCGACCTTGACCTAGCTCACATGCCATACTAGTAGTTCGTGTCTTTAGATTCTGGGGGAAAAATCTTTTAAATTCTAAGCACCGGCTGTGGCTTTACTTCTAAGTTTCCGCCTCCATCCCTACAGATTTCTGTTCGAGCTTTTCAACTTTAGCATGTTTGTTATAATCCAAACTTCATTCTTCTAACAGCACTTCTCCAAAGCCCAGATCGAGCGCTTCTCATGCTCTTTATTTTTGCTTATGAGGTACCCATGTCTCTCATTTTTTTCTGCAGGGCCGTTCTGTACATTGCTGCTTTTCTAAATTTGTCTATCTGCATTCTTCATAGAACCAGGCGTTTCTTGGTTGGAGCGACCTTTCTGAGTGCTCTTTGGGAGTGGTGTCACTGGTTTCCGATATTTAATGCCTGCTGTATTCGACTTCTCGAATTCGATCGGAAATGACTCTGCGGTCTCTAGCGATTTCAGTTGCTTGATTTGGGCTGTTGCGGATATCCGCGTCCATGTCTTGGCTACAACAAAATGATGGTCAGAGCGGATTTTGGATATCGGAACGTCCGGACATCTAAAGCACTGGAGGAGTACTTTGCTTGGATCACAATATGATCAATTTTGTTGATACTTTGTTAAATAGGAGTCAGCTAGATCCTTTATAGTTACATCCAGCTGCAAAGTCAATAAACCTGTGTCTGTTTCGATGGTTGTGATGATTTAGAGACTGTGCTTTCCCGCTGTAATATCAAAGATGATTGATGAACATATTTAGGGCATTTCTCGTAAATTTGGTCGAGGTCGTAGAAGCAGTTTCTGGTAAGGTCGCCTTTCTCCACTGTCGGGGCATGAGTGTTTTGTTAGCGAATTTAGCCTTTATGCAAATCGTTATCGCTGAAGTTAAAGACCTGTTAAATAAGTCTTTCTCTTACGGCAAATCCACATTAGAATAAACGCTACGACTGCTGTACTTATTGCGATGGTAGTCTGTAGTGGTCCCCATAAAAAATATTTTTTCTTCCGGTCCATTCTGTTTCACTTTTTGGATGGAGATTATGTATGCTTTGTAGCGGTCGGAGAATTCCAATAGTTGCTTTGCTACTCGCGGTCTGTTAAAGGTCCATCCCACGTGCAGATCTACAGATTGTTGACGGTGAATCCGTTATTATCCGAAGCTATTAGCTGGTTCGCTTTACTTTTGTCTTTTCCATATAGAGTTGTGAGCCCTATGATAACTTAGGCCGCTATTATTAAGTCGAGCAGACACTATCATTTTTAACCTGAGTGAGGAAGGATTTACTGATGCTGTCACAGATACACCTTTTCCACATCGTTCTTAAAAACTTGTATAAACCTCTCACGCGAACGGCAGAGGTAAAATCTTTCAAAAAAATGATCAATCACTCGAACACGCCAATGATATTGATATGATCTGTAATTGTAACTGGTATCTGTTACTTATTAATCTTGAAAGCAAGACGAGCTGTATTCAATGAAAATCCAACAAAGATGTATTGGGCCAAACGTAACTATAAGTAAATGTAACTGGAGATACGTAGTTAGGGATCTTGTGTACCTATGCTTCGCTGTTGTTTCTGGTAACGAGACCAGCGGTGTAACCAATCAATCCGAAGATCTTGCTAGTTCCAGTTTCGTTGGGTTTAGAAGGCTTAAAAGGAGTAGCAAAGCTCTCTCCTGTAGACTAATCGTCTACTATCCTGCTCCTTAGGCTTTGTATAGTTCTAGAGTATTGTTACCAGGAAATTCCTGCTGTTTTGGATGATGCAGCAAGAAAAATAGCTGTTTCATGGTAACAGCCATAACAAAACTAATCCTTACTTACTTAAGGCGACGTGATAGTCCGGGATAGCTTTAGGTCTCAACTAACAAGCGTCTCCAACTAGCTCGATCTTTAGCCAGCTGCATCCCATTTCGCACGCTAAGTTGACTGAAATCTCATTCCACTTGCGTGCGCCAACTGGGTCGCGGTCTTCCTCTGGCTTCAGTTCCTCTCAATTTCCTTTACCGCGCGCTTCTTATGATTCTTCCTTTTCCTCTTGCTCGTAGAGGTCCGGTGTTTTGCTTTTTACTTATACGACAAACTTCCTCACAGTATTAATTTGCATTTGCGATGTTCGGAATATCCGTACCATGGCTACAACGAGGTAATGGTTCGAGTCAGTGTTGGCCCCTCGAAAATTTCGGACGTCCATAATACTAGAGGAGTGCCTTGCGCCGATCGTTATGTGGTCAATCTAGTTGATGGTTGATTGATCAGGATTTCTTGAAGTCCTCTAGTGAATATCGAGATATGCGAACCGCTGTAAAGTCGATTAATCTGAATCCGTTTTCGGACACAAATCTACCATCGGTGTCCTATCTGTCTAGCTTTGCTTTAAAATCGTTTAGGACAATTTTAATGTCATAGATACGGCACTGCTCGTAGGTGTTGTTTCAATAATTCTCTAAAAAGGTCAGAAGTGTTCCGACGTATTGAAATTGAAGAACTTGTTCTAAGGACATCCAATATCAAAGTCAGGTCAAAAAGTGCTTCAAGGGGAGAAGAAAAGGAAAAAAGCGAGAGATAATTCCGTGCTTACGTGTCAGAAGTGGTGGAAGTCAGTCAGTCCCCAGTCAGTTACATATGGCTTGTTTCCAATAATTAAAAACAGTCTGTGTAAAATTCCGAGCCGAGTGAAATTCCTTGAATTTCCGCCTTTGGCCGTGGAGTTTAGCCATGGAAGAAACAATCGTCCCTAAACAAACGATAAAAGACAATATCTCGTGATTTAGTCAATTAGAAAACAAATCGAAATATGTTGTACCAGTATAAATCAAACCTAATTACAACTCAAACAAGTTACAAAATTTAAGTCCCGGGGTATACGAGAGTGTGTATTGTCAGCTCTACTAAAATAGACATCCCACCAAGGGTCCCTGCATAAGGCGTCTGCCATCCAACTTATCATCTCACCTATCACTCATTTCGCCATGTCAAATTTGATCTAATCATATGTCACAGCCTCTTCCACCGGTGACAGAACGAAATCCGATGCCGATTGAAATTTCGATTCGATTCTTTCAAATCCTTATGCAAGTCCTTGTTGACGTTGTTGCTGGCTGAAAAGTGTACAACCAAACGAAAAGGGATTTATGCATAACGCACCACCAAACACAAATTACCGCTGAGCATTGACTGAGCTGAGGGGATGTGACGAGTTCTTAACGCTAATGCACTTCACTTTAATTTCGAATGCCCTCGATACAACACAAAAGGGCTCTTGAAACAACATCATCAGCAGGATGGCATTGTTAAGTCTTATTTTTATTGAGAGGGTAAATCAAAAGAAGGGAACGTTGCCATTATGGTAACACTATTGTCCTTTTGTTGTTACTGTGCCGAACAAACTTGATTACATGGATGATAGCAACAATTATGCGCATAATAATGGAAGGAGAGGTCCTTTTGTTAAAACATTTGCCATACGAGTATAGCGAACACTGTTTTGGCATATTGTACATGAGACGAGGATGTCTTGAGGATATTTTTGGTTGATCGAAAATGGAACATATGTCGGATGTTGTGAGTAGAGATGTGGATATAAGATTACCATCGAAGGATTTGAAAACGAAAGGGATTTCCCTCAGCCGGAGGTAAACTCAGATCGATTCGTCAGATACAAAGTGAACCTTCAACATACGATCAGTTCAGTTTTGGTATGGTATGTGCAAACATCTGTTAATTGGTTTGTGCATTTGAAAATATCCAAATGATCCTTAAACTCTCGGGGCTGAGCCGAGAATATAAAAAATTCATTTGAGTGTGTAAAATGAGATGAAACTGATCGTGCTGCTAGATTGGACTTAGATGAGGCTCGTGTTGAAGATTTTGAAGCGAAACATATGCGTGGAGGAGTAAGTAAAAAGAATATTTGTTTTTGAACACAGACATTTCGTATAGGCTCGCTGTGTTGCCAAGGAAGTAACAAGCCTGTAAGAGTTGCTTATGTTATCTTTAAGCAAACATATATCTCTTACCAATAAAAGCAAAAATATCACCAACCGATAAGGGACACCAAAAAGGTTTGTTTGGTCACTCCGCGCAAAAGCAACATATCTTACTACGCTGTGGATGAAGAACTTATCACAACGTTAATAATATCGAACGTTTACTTTTTGTCTCCACTGTAAACTGGCAGAAAATCACATTTAAACAACAAACAAAAGCTAAACGATACACTGCCATCAGCGGCATGAATACACGAATAAATTGAAGTAAAAACAAACGTGTCCAACGTTCGGTCAGTCGGTTGTTCACTTGGCCAAATTGAATTTCAGGACAAGCGAAATATCACTTCGATTAATTCAGGCGATCCCATTAAGGAGTCTCAGAGAGTAGAGCGCAGCCAGCATCATATCACTACAACACGTTGCCGCAGCCGCCCGATCCAAACCGCTGAACAAATAAAGTTCGCATGACTTCAAGACTTCAGAGGAAAAGCGCCGGCCACTACCTTACCTGGAACCTACGCCTGAGCATGAGCCCGAGCCTTTACTTTTTTTTTTTTTATATGCTGCACATCACGTCCTTCGTGTTGCCTCTTCATCGGTTTTTGTTGGCGGCATGACGTTGCACAAACAAACGATCGATTACCTTCAAAGAGTAACCAGCGCGAGTTGCAGCATAGCAGAAGGAAACATGTCTGGTTTTTGGAAGATACCAAGGCTCCAGTTCCAACTTCAACTGCAGTTCCAGTTCCATGAGTGTACTTGCTGAGCTGAGATAAAGCTAAGTAGGTACGTGAATTTATGGATTACATTGGCCTCTTTTGTGGATTGTGTTTTTGCATTTTTGTTCATATGGCAGCTGTCGACGGCTGGCTTTTTATGTTACGAAAATTTATCTCCAACAAACCTGACAAAAAGGATAATTCTGGAGGAGAAGACGTTGTGATGAGGTTGGAATTGGTATCGCTAGCGAATTGATTTTAATTCTCTGTTACAGTGTATGTAACCAATCTAAGTTGAATTGCTACAAAAATGCCATAAATTTGACGAGAGATTCATTTGTTAATTGCAATTGGAATTACAATAAATTTCTCCTTTTGCCTGATAGGGAAAAGTATCTCTAACGGTGGCGTAGTTGAATCAATTAAGGAGTTCAAGAGAGTGTACATACATAGAATCATAACAATTACTTGAATTTACAATTGCTTAAGGTAGCGTTGTGATAGTGGTGGTGAATGCAACTTAACGGCTGGTGCAACAAAAATCATATTTTGGGCATTTCATTCTACGATTTATTTATTTTTTTTTTTTAAAGTTTTACTACTGTTTAAGGGTATAAAAAATAAAGACTTTAGATGGCTTAGTCTTTCAGGCTCTTTATGGCTTGTTGCTAGTCCTCATGTAGTTGATCGAAGTCTACTTTGGTCGGGGTTAGACAGTTGCCCATGGTCTCCCTAATTACGTTTCACGTGATCTTGTTCTGCGACTGGGCGGTAGACTCAACTGAATGACGAGCCATATCGTCGAAGATAATGATGTTCTTCAGCATACCGACTGTCTTGTATAATGGGCGCAATCGATAATATGAAGAGTTGAAGTTCTGTTGTAGGAAGTTGTCCTTGAGCAGTTTGACAACCTCAAGAATGATCTTATTGGTTTCATTCAATAAAGTCTTACCGACAAATTGTACAATTTCAGAGAGGTCTTCTTACTCTTCTAGGATTCCCTTGGTTTTGCCTCTTAGAAGCACGAATTCGGCAAAGTTCTTGCCATAAAAATCATCTAGGCCATGAATATATTTACTGTACGAAATGAGCCACTTGATGGGGGGAGATGTTTACGTTGAACGAAGCCCCTGAAAACGCATGAAATATCGAGACCAGCAGAAGCAAAAAGATCTGAGAAATCCACCATGAGATGATACGGCACCGCCAATAGAAACGGAACCCACTTGTTCTAGGATACCCAAACGTTTAACACAACTGGCACGTTTACCTAAAGAGGCCAAACGGCTACCAATGTAGGCTGGGTAACCAGTATCGGCAGGCATTTCAACGAGACGACCATAAACTTCACGAAGAGCTTCACTCTAAAGAGAGGTAAAATAACCAAAATCACGGAAGTAGTCGGACATAGTGATATAAGTATAGATGGAAGCTTCACGACCATCACCAGCCATGTTGGATGTGTTGGCAAGAAGAGCGGAACGTTTCATGATCCACATGAATTTTCTGTAAGACCATCGAATGCAATTGAGAACTCGGGAAAACACGAAGTACTACATGTTACGTACCATGTTCACTGCAGCCGACATAGATGATTACTTGCGAGTTGGAGTACTTGGACAAGGCTTATGAGGTGATAGTTTTATAACAGTCAACAGAGGTTTCACCGGTTAATATCCTTTAGGATGGGTAACGTGGTATGGTTCTGTTTTGTTCACAGAAGAAATGTTCTATGCCTAACGGAGAACTCATTATGACTTGAGACTTAGGCAGACTATGTTCAAAGAAGACTGGCATCCTCGCAGTTTATAATTTGTGACGGTGTTTAGTGAGGCAGTTTCTTAGAGCCACTTCTTCCCCATAGTACAGTTTATTTCAATCAAGACTGCAAATCATGTCGATCATATTGGATGGCAAACTTGCATTCAGAGTTCTAGATGCCCGCAAAATTATCATCATGCAATGTTATGTTCGGATTGAAGATGCTACTAAGGATAATAACTGTCTACGACTAAACATCTTATGGGGTAACTTTTATGATGGTGGTAGATTTCTCGCCAATGTAAAAACTAGGCTTTAGTCGAGATGGTAAATTAAGATGTTGCTGAAGGGAACATTATTGGCTTGAAGTGCAATCAAAACATTTATGAATGGAGCTCGACTTCGTTCATATGGCTACCGCGGGCACGTTTGCAGCGGTCGATTCGTTGGACCCAATTTTCAACGACTCGGCCACACATTTCGGCCGAAACGGCCGCTATTTCGCGTTCAATGTTGGCTCTAAGCTCTTCCAACGTCGTCGACGTCTTGGCATAAGCCAATGACTTAACGTAGCCCTACAGAAAATAGTCAAGCAGCGTTAAATCGCACAAATGAGGCGGCCAATCGACTGGCCCATGTCTTGAGATAACACGCTCACCATACTTACTCTTCAATAAATCGATTGTAGCGTGTGCTGTGTGGCTTGTCCAAGTCCATATTTTCCAATTCGGGCCAAAAATAATCAATGATCATGACGCGATAACGCTAACCATTCACAGTAACGTGACGATCGTTATCGTCGACGAAAAAATATGGCCCAATAACGCCGCCGGCATGCAAACCGCACCAAACAGTTATTTTTTGTGGATGAAGTGGTGATTCATGACCAATAACGCATATTTTGCTTATTGACGAACCCATTGAGCCAAAAATGACCTTCGTCACTGAAAATGATTTTGCGATGAAATTCATCGTCTGAGCGATGCCCAATTCTTGAGAACGCCGTGAAATTGACTGATTTGGATCGTTTGCTATGGATCTGAACGGCACCGATATTTTCGACACTTCGACCAACCCGTTGTCTCACTGACACGGCAACATCACACAACGAATATGTAGACTCAAATTTTTGCACAAAACTTGTTATTGCCTATCTACTAGGGCGAGAACTACGACCGAAAATTGGAGTTAACGCTCTTAAAGTTGTAGTCACCGACTCCGAATATCTGTAGAAAAATTTTGTAATTTACAAACGTTGCTCGTTAGTGTACTTTACCATGATGAAAATGTTGAGTTTACTGTATAAATTGACAGCGACAGTTTAATGATTAGTGAAAGAGTGCGTTCACAAATTAAATTCAAATTTGTCAAGTCCCTATTGGAAAACCCTATACATCGGCAGGGCTGCTACACCCGCTCATATGAAGAACTTGAGAAAGCGAACAATTTATCCAGAAATATCTAGAACTTTATAAGAATGGATTAAGAAGCATTTAGGTTTAACTCTAGAGGACAATCAGGCAGACCTTTGTAATGGTTCCTCCTACAATGACCACATAAATACCTTTCGGATCATACAGGCGTCCGCCATCACATACTTATTTTTACCAATTTTATTTTATTTTACCGAACACTTCCAACACCTGCGCACAACTCATCCTTGTTAGACAGGGAGTCAAGAATGCATACAACAGGGTACTTTACTAAGGGAGCAGGATCAACAATTTTTTTATTTTTTTTTTTTTTATTTGAGAGAGTATTCGATTACAGTACACCCTGCCTGACTCGAACTGCAACTTTTTAAAATGCTATAATTTTTTTACTTTTTGATAAATTTTATTGTGCCAAAGCAGAAAATGTTGGAAAATACATCAATTTTCAAATTGTATTAGTAGTTTTCAATTTGTCCACCTTTTTCGCGAATAATGGCCTTGAGACGGCTGAAGACGAAGCAAGTGGCTCTGCGGTATTTTGGCCCATTCCCGGCGAAGTGCTTGTTTGAGATGGTTCAAACTTTGGTATTTTTTAGTGGCAACCTTCGCCTTTAAAATACCTCAGACAGAGAAATTCAACGGATTTGCATCCGGAGAATTTGCAATCCATTGTGTCGAAGAAATGAAGTGTAGAACATTGTTTTTTAACCAAGCTTGGTTGATGCGCGCTTTGTGAGACGATGCCGAGTCTTATTGAAATGTCCACGGTCTCCGACCGAAATGATTGTTTGCCCAAGACTTCAATACTGCCTCTAAGACAGTTTCACGGTATACAATCGCATTAATTTTGACGCCACGGTCAAAAATACGAGCGGAGAGCGACCATCGGCTATTATGGCGGCCCAAACCATCACCAACGGTGCTGCCTGCTTTCCGGTGGTCGTCCTAAGATGTAAGTTTTCGAAGGAACTCTCTGGCAAGTTGTGACAGAGATCCGCATCTTACATTTTAGGCTACATATGATTAGTTATAATCGTCTGTACTAGTCGCCGGGTCAACTGTTTTTTATAAGACAACGTCATTGATGGGCGAAGCCTTGAGCAGAGCAAAGCTCTGGTCTTGTGGTAATGGTTTTCAGATGACGCCACCGAAGGTTGGTATTATTTGAATTGTTACAAGCGACCGGTCATAGGTATTCTTGGCGGCAGGACCATCGCTAATCCCTACCAGGACTTAAATCAGGTCATTATGGGAATCAGGAGCTCCCCGGATCCCTGCCCGGGTCTGACTTGTAGAGGTAGACCCCTTGTGTGAGCGTCATGATGGTTTTGGTTAAGCCTAAATCGAGGTAGGGTGCTGTGACCCTTATATCATCAATAAGTTTTAGAGCGGCCTCAACTTATACAAAGGGTGGAACATGGCCCTCCAAAGTCCTGCTTTGGTATTATACTATTAATGTAGGTAAGCGATGTCAAAGTGTGTGGATGTATGGGTAAGTGTAGGTGTAGGTGTTCACGTAAAACACAAGAGATGTTATGTACCTAATGGCTTTAAGAGTACAACCAATGATATGAATTTCGAGAAGGAATACACACAGACAGTAGGACCATTGAGAGCTTTGAGCTAGCAAGTTGGTGGCTTACAAAAAGAATATCACTCGTCGGAAGAAATACGCGCCAACGACCGCACCGGACTAAAATCCACACCAAACAGTGGCTTTTCTGGATGCATTTACAAGTGATGGATCCCATGTGGACTATTATCTCCCCAAATGTGATAATTTTGCTTGTTGACATAGTCATTCATCCAAAAATAAGCATCGCGGTTGAAAATGATTTTCGGTACGAAATTAAAATCCAATTCTAACTTCTCTAGAGCCCAGTTAGGGAATGCTCAGCGTTTTTTGGTTAACTGAATTTTGTACGTGAATATGTCTAAGCTCTGATGCCAAATTCGCCAAGCTGATTTCTGCGAAAGACCAAGTTTTTGGGCGCGATGAGGAATTTGATGCTTCAGTCTATTTTGCACATTTTCGTTCATTGGAGCAATATTTTTTGCAGACTTCACGTTTCGACGACGTTTGGGTATTGTTTGATTATTTACTGAACCAGTTGATTCAAATTTGTCCATCAAACAATGAACAGTTGACTCAACAGGATGATTGTGTATACCGTAAAAATCGCGTATCGCACAAAACCTAACTCCAACTGAGCACTCATTTTAAGAGTAAAGTTTAATAATTTGCTAAACACTGTAATTTTCTATGATTTGCCCAACAGTAACTCCAATAACCTAAAAGTTTGACAGCTTTCGCTTCGCTTACATGACCGCTATATACTGTCAAATTTCGAGCGCCCCTATTGGAAAACTGTTTATCTAGAAAGTGATACCGAACTGGATATACGCAGCAGAATGCTGTCCAAAGTCCGCGGAAGCAACATTGTGGCATCACAGTGGGTAAATCGGTCAGGCTGCGAATATATGGATGCAGTACATGGAAAGCGGCCACCAATAACACACCCTAGTTGCAGAAATTCATTAATTTATAGATGTCTTAGAATCATTTTGGTGATGATAGATTTACGATGTGCATTGTACATATGGTATCCTATGGCGCGAATGAGATCCGCTCACCCAGGCAGCGAAAACGGTGGAACCGAATGCGCAAATATAACGCAGAATAATTGAGAAAGAATCATCCTCTTTAGAAATGAGTTGTACTTGACTTCCGAAAACATAACGCCCTACATTCCTCGAGCGTTAAAAGGATGAATGAATGAATTACTTAGAACAACTTGAAAAATATCCGGCCAGATATTTTTCCGTACATTTATGTAAAATGTAAAAATTATCAAAACTATATTCTTTTCGTTTATAATATGTAGTTTGTGATATTTTAAGGAACCCTCCTACAGTAACGAACTGTGTATGAGGACTACGTTCGAATAGTCGATATGCAGTTGAGTTAGAAAAACTACGTAAGACTCCATCGATTGCGCTGCGTATTTGTTATCGTGGCAAACAAAATTTTATTACAAAATTAATTTCGATTTCTTTCCATTTGGTGCAGTTAATGTCGTAGAACAAATGTTGCGACTAATGGCGATTTATTGGCTCTCGAAACGAACATCGACTGTTGCTGTTGAACGTACGCATTTTATGGATATTTTCAGTCTTCTCTCTACACGGATGGGTTGTTATTTTATTATTATTCTGTTTTTATTAATTTTTTTTATTTTTTTTTTTGTTAGTCGAAACACTTGTATAACACTTTAACCATGATAGCGTGATGGTGAACCATCGACAAGAATACTTAAATTTTGTTTACGCTCTTTTGGTTTTGTTGGCTAACAAATAAAAAATCAATGGAAACAAGAACATGTGCTTTGTTTTAGTTAGTAAACAGGAGAAGCATAAAAGTGATTTGTGTCCACAAAAATCTCAAAGTTCTTGGAGTTTCAGGAAGTTGAATATATCAAATTTGTTCATATCAGTGCCAAAATTAGATTTTTCAGGACAGAATATCTCACACAAGCTAAGACTATGCTGGATCTAGACCAAAAAAGAAAAAATGAGTTGAACTCAGCTTACTACCCTTTTAGTCGTAAGACATATGTCTAAGTGAAGACAGTGTGACAGCATAAGTACTTACATACAGACAAATCAGCTTGTTTCACGAAATCGCATCATCGGAAAGGTAGACAAAAGTCTTACGAAATTCTACATTACTTGGATACCCTGTGTCCTTCAAGACTTGACCACATTAGGTTGGTTGTCTTTGTGATTTTTTCCTCCTTACTATGCAGAGGGGTGGTTTGATGTTGACAACCATACAATTTTCGAGTAGCCCCCATTTTCTTGCAAGCTCATACCGATCTGAATTTCTGATTCAGATTTCTGATTGGAAGACACTTCTTGCGTCTGTTTTAGACTCGTCTCCGAAAATTGCAATTTCATTTGACATGATTATTCCATTTTTTCGCCAGTCCTTCCTCTCCAAAAATATAACATCATACCGGATGCAGTCGAAGTCGACTGAGGAAGAAATTTCATCTTTTAGAGTTAGATAGCTTGGCAGTAGCTCCACTAGGACCGTGCCATGTCCAAAACTTCTGCTCTTGAAGTAACACAAATTAGTGAGTTGCATTACACAGTTGCCGGCAAGTTTCTTAATTTGTAAATCAGGCGGTGTTAGGTGCAGAAAGGTATCCAATGTTTCCGTAGGGGTAGTACAGAGCACTCCGGTAATGGCTATGAAACCTTTTCTTTGAACCGTCGGTTGTTAACTTTCTGTAAACCGTTTTCTTGTTTGTTGCTTTCTACCATACTAGTGCGCTGTATGTAAGTATGGGTCTTACCACCATCGTATACAGCCAGTACAGCATAGCAGGCTTTAAGCCCCAAATTCCACCAAAGTCCACTGCTTCGAGTTTTTTTGGGAGTTTGAATTGCAGTATCTTGTATTTTCTGGGAAAAAGAACCAGTTTCGTTTAGGAAGGGTTGGCATTGAGACCACAGCTTTTTGCCCAAGTGCTGTTCGTCTTCAGAGCAACCTCCATTATTTCGGTTAATATTTATTTTATTATTTCCTTGCACTATTATGACTACGTCATCTGCGAACGCCGTGGTACTTATACTCATTTTATTTAGCTTTTTAAGGATGCCATTGATAACCAGCACCCACAGGAGTGGCCATATGACTCCCCCGGAGGGATTATGCTGGTTATGAACATGATAACCGAACTTTGCCTAATTAAATAATTCATTTTCCTACTTGCAGGCATGTTGCAAACCCAGTTTGGCAAACGTTTCAATAGCGGAGTCTATGAGATTTCTGTGTATCTAGGCATCTGTTGCGTGTGAATCCGCATAGTTTGTCTCGATGAGAGATTACAATCCAATACTGGTGTTCGAAGTGAGGGATCTAATCGCTGTTTGGCTGTCTATGAACAAATTTATTCCATTATCCAAGAAGAATGTGCGACTTTGAAATCCAAACGATTTGTGTATGCAGACCCTGGCTGTGTAAAACTTTTCTTGATTCCTTTCCGGATTATGGTGATTGAAATATATGAAATGATCTAGTTGCAGCCATCAAAGATTGCATTAATGACTATTGAGAATAAGATTTATCAAGTTTCAGGCAGAAGTTTTGAAGAAAAGTGCTAGCCAAGGATGTAAGATAGTGTTTCGAATTTTTCACTTCGATATGCATGCTGAAGACGTGAGAGACTTCTGTCATGGGAGCTGCATTTAATATGAAGGTTGAGGAATATTTCTTGGATCTTTAAGAGCAGGAACAACATTTTAGCAGATCAGTTTTTCTGTATTTCCGGTATATCAAAATTATTCTATTGTTGTACTGGAAACAAACGAGTACATTTGCGTCCTAATACCTTGTAAATTTCGAAGCTGAAATCCTCCTTTTATTGTTTTCTTCGCAAATCTTGTCTTATTAAATCTACAAGTGAGTAAAATTATTCGAATTGGATTTGAGAGGAGTCGAAGTGTACACGAACGCTCTTGTATCTAAGCAGATCCAAAGATTCTTCCTCAGACTCAATTGAGATGACACCTAAGCTCGAGTGTTTTGTCGGTAACTCAGGGACTCACTTAATTAGGTGATGTTTTCACGTACGTCTCATTTATATATCTTTAAGGTGGTATTTCTTATTGTCATTTTAATCAGGATAATTTAGCTCAGCTGGAATCCTGGAATGTAATAATATTCTGTTTTTTAATATTCACACAATCAATTTCAATAAGTGTTTCTGGCTTTCTCTAATATAGAGAAGCCAAAGTGGAATTGTTGTAAACTTGCGTAGACATTTTATTTGACTTTGTGCCAAAAAAATTTATCTTTCAAATTCTTGTCACCGGGATTGGTATCTGAACGATCGAATAGAGCAGTATATTCAGTATAATATTCAGCGACTGTCTTAACCTGATTATAATCGTCAGATCTGTTTGAGGGGCTAGACCACTTGTTACCAAAGGATTGGCGGTGATAAAAATGACACAACGAGCAGCTTCAACCAAGACCTTGCAAACGACATCAGCAGTGGATCCACCAATACTTTTGCAGAAATCATAGAAAGCTTCCATGAAGGCGAGTGATTACAATGTTCATTGTAATGTAATCTTATTGGGAAATATAATCAACAAAGAATGGAGAGGATCAAGAAATGCTGGAGTAGCAGTCACATAGATAGCTACCATTTGTTAGAAACTACCCAAGGAATGGCATTTGGAAGTAAGCTCAAAAATTGGTCTCTAGTGCAGGGTACCAGTGATCAACAGAATGACGTTGTTAATCATGTACCCATAGGTGATGAAATCCAAAAAATTATCAAGCTTTTCACGGAGCTTATGATCGATAATAAACACCAACAGGTGATGATGAATTGGTCAGGAAGGAGTAATGATCACTTTCTTAAAGATGGAGTTTCAAATCGTCCAATGTCTCGCATTATACCAAATTATGGTAGTCTGTCTGTTTTAGGATTCTGCACTTGAAGCTACGGCAAAGAAAGTCAAGGTAGCTAACATCGATATTGAACATGTAACCTCTCATATTTACCATTCGGATTTGATGGTGAAAATATGTGAATTACGTTTACAGTGGTTTAAATCGTCATTGAGAAAGAAAAACTGTAAGAAGAGTTTTTTTTTGACTTTTTATCGATTACCACCACACAAGTGTCATATAACCCTCTGTAACCTTTACACTAGGTCTGAAAATGAGTTTGTTTTTTTTGTCTGATATCTCGAATTTATTCAGAAAATTAAAAATACAAGTTTATTCATCTAAATCTATATTGTCCCCTTTAAAGTAACCTCCAATGCCTGCAACTGCAATGTCAGCGCTTGACCCAATCCTCCAAACATTTTTTATATTCGGTTTTCGGTATGTCCATCAGTGCTTCCTGCGATTTTTTCATTACTTCTCTCGGCTGCTGAAACGCATTCCCCGTAGTGGTTTTTTAACACGATGGAACAGAAAGAAGTCACGGGGAGCTAAATCAGGTGAATTCGGTGGCTGTTGGATGGTATTTGTTGCATTTTTCGTCAAAAAATTGCAAATAATGATGGCACTGTGCGACGGTGCGTTATCATGGTGCAAGTTCAAGTCCTCCGCTATCTCTCTGATGGTTAATTTGCGATTATTGGCCAACATTTCTTTTACTTTATCAATGTTTTCGTCGGTTTTTGATGTCGATAGTCTGCCACTGCGCTTATCATCTTCGAATGACTCACGGCCACTTTTGAACCGCTCGTGCCACTGGTAAACGACCGTTTTCTTTAGAGAATCATTGCCGAGACACTTTTCCAATATTTCCAACGTTCGCGCATCATTAAATCCGTTTTTTACGCAAAATTTAATACAAGTTCGTTGTTGCAAATTTAAATCCAACACACGCAGAGATAGATTTACTCTTGGCTACGTAACTTTTGCAAATGTCAAGCTATGACGCTAAGACGAAGAGAATGTCAAAAACAGATGTACCAACTTAACAAAAGAAAAACAGAACTCAAATCGGAACAATGGGAGCGCCACGCGGTGGTTATTCCGTTTTCTTGATCAAGGTGGTATGTTTCCGTATTCAGCTTGTTTGTCATGAAAGTTTCTATTGTGTTCTTCTAGTTCGTCCTCCATTGATGGTGAGAGACAAATTATTTGCTTGATATGTTGAACTTGTGGTGGTTCTTTCCTCCAGTGCCACTTAGTAAGACTCTTGTTCTGTAGGAAGTCTCTGCTTGTTTTTTTAAAGGCAGGGGACTATATGATGGAATCAGAATTACCATTACCATGGTATGGATATTTTTATGGGAAAATTGTATTTCTGCAAAATAAAATATTGGCTCACAATAAAGGTTGTTGAATAAAACACACTTACACCAAATAAAGGTTCTTCTTGTAGAAAGGGTTCTGATGGATTTAATCTTTGTATGAATCACTGTATCGAAAGATCAATATTTCCTTCCCTTGTCTGGTGCGTTTCACAACTCTGTACCGAAGTCGGCGCTATTTCTGTTTTTGGGAGTAATAACCGAAACAAATACCCAAACTCCTTAAAGCTAGCCGGGCCTACACCATATTATTTTTTGTAACTGAAAATCGTGTTTTTTTTTTTTTCTTTGATCAGTTTAAGCACCTTGCCTGTAATTGTTGGTTGCTTTGCTACAAAAAAGTTTTTTTTATTTAGCGGGCCTCATTTCTAATATCAGATTTTGAATAACGAACCAATACTTGTAAAACAAAAACCCCATCAGGGTAATGTTACGCCAACTTATTACATTCAATACACCTGGCATTTTATATTAAACAAGCGTAACTCTGCTACCTCTATAGAATATAATTTAATGAATAATGGTCTTTCAAACGCATTGTTGGATTATCTCTGTTATTCATATCGTATCGTTCATGTAAGTAGACATATACAGAATTACAAGACTTCCGCTCTAATTCAAAGGCAAAACTTGCGTGCAACCAAACGAACCTTAGTCAGCTAGCAAGTGCTTATCACTTTTGCATTAATTAATGGTGAATTTCCCCTACGATCGGGAAGAAAAAGAGATCCTAAATAATTTCCACTCATCATGCAATCTTTTACCATTGCATTTTGCACCCTGATCAAAATGCAGCGAGAGAAGTCACATCGAAGATTACATTTTTTTTTAAATATCTGCTGACATGCGATTATTCTTCTCAACTTTCAGTACCTTAACGCAATTACTCTCTGTCACTTCATTGAAATCCAAGATCAGTCAGTCTTGCCTGCCGTTGGTAGTAGATTGAATGGAAGGTAGGTAGGTAGGTTGGCAGATACTCGAACATAGCTCGAAGGTTAGTTGGTTGAATCTTGCTTCGTCGTCATTTGTTCATTAAAAGGCTCATTGATTTCACTTAACACGTCTTAGCTGCAGTGGGATGGATACAAGTATAATGCCAGCGATCGTCGTTTATGATGCAACGGTAGCTGAACCAACTGACAACTGACATTGTATGCAGCTCAGTTGTGTAGAGTATTAATTTGGGGGGAAATCTTGTGCTAATTGGAGGACGGAACAGAGAAATTTAAATAAATAATTAGAAAATGCAATTAGAACGAATCGTTTGTAGTCTCTTTACTTTATGAAATGCTAAGGCAATGAACCAGCTTGCATCTAAATTGGCAGATTTACTTTTAATGTACATATGCTGGCAATTTATGAGAAGGAGTTAGGAGCTTTTGTTGAGCATTAGAAAAGAATTTAATTTTATTAATGCTTATTGCAAGCTTATTTTTAGAACTAACAATTTTTCACTTAAAACTAAAGATAAAAACTAAAGGGCGGGAGCGGTTAAAAAAAGTTAGGACGTGAGGCATAGGTGGAAATAAGAGTGTTTTTAAGAGAGAGTTTGGTGAGATGGTAGTCGAAGAGAGGCAGTATATCGTTAACCTTACGAAGCATTCTAGACATTGGCCCAAGTGTCCGTAATTCGTTCGGTGAAGATTGAGTCGTAAAAGTGGCACAGACCTAAGATTGCGTGGGTTGGTATTAAAAGAAATAAGTCGAAGTAAAGAAGGACAATCGACATTACCAACTAAACTTTTCGACATATAGAAAGGGGTTGTAAATTTATAAGTTTCAGCCAGTTAGTATAAGGTGGTAAGTTTTGGCTAACATGCCAAGGAATACCACGTAAAGCGAATCGTAAAAACCTGCGTTGAACAGCTTCTATCCGGAGGATGTGTGTTCTGTAGTAGGGTGACCAAACTTGGCTTGCATATTCAAGAAGAGGCCTAACAAAGGTTATGTAAAGAGATTTGGTAACATAAGGATTTGAAAACTCCTTAGACCAGAGCAGAGTTGGCTTTCTTCATTATGTTATCAATCTGAGAACGGAAATTGAGTTCCTTATCACAGATAACACCTAAGTCACGTAACTCAATCAAATTCAAATTCCGTTGAATTTGTCGCTTGACTTCAATTCTTGCACAAGTTGAATTTTGTACACTTTTAGGCCAAGATCCTTACGTAAAATACGCCAAGTTTTCGAATATGCCAAGCCAAACAGCTGAGTACGACGACGAATCGATTCGTCACGGTCTTCGCGTAAACTCTCAGCTACAGCTGCTATAGTCTCTTCACTACGTGTTGGATGACGGATGTGGTCTAACCGGTCGAGTATCATCCATTTATGTAAACTAGGACTCAACTGGGACTGGGACCATAGTACTTTCAGTAGGTCGATTATGCGACTCGTCCTCGAATCGCACGAAAAACATTTCTCACACAACGCTGATTTTCGTAATACATCTGAACAATTTAGAGACGCTGTTGTGGTGTGAATTTTTTTATGATGACTTGCGAAACAATACTGAACAAAAATAATAAATCAGTTTGATAAGAGTCATGCGTGATCTTCCAAAAAAAGCCTATAAAAATCAAACCTCACGATGAATCACCCCATACACCCGGATCAATAACAGTAATCAACAATAAGATAACCAGCTCACAAGCAATCCGAACAGATATTGTGAGAAGATTTGATGTGGGAAACATGCATCAACCTAGAATCACAAACTATAGTATTTTCGCCCTAATGTCTTCCTTGTTTGTTCCTTTTACTAGAATTGTTCAGTCTCTCATAGAAAGTAAATAAACGCTTTAGTAAAGTACCTCTAGTACTAACACCCACCACATTAGCGCTGAGCATCGGAAGCCTAATGCAAACGTAAGCTGGACACTCATAAGGAAAGTGTTGCCTTAGAAAGTGCTCCATAACGACACCATTAAGCAATATGCCATCTTCTCCATTGAGAGATAACAAGAAAGTAGCAGAAAGTCCTAACAGAGGACGCGGTCAGACCTAACGTCTAAGTATTGGGTATGTTATTTAATTCGTGCGGTTTTTTTTTCAAAATTTGAACGTTTATTTAAGAAAATCATGTACAATAGTATTATTCAAAGTATTGCCCATCTGAAGCTTTGATTTTTTCCTATCTTTCTGGCAATTTTTGGATCCCATCCCAAAAGAACTACGCCGGCTTGGCAGCCAAAAATGAATCAAGCCAATTTTTGATATTCTGCTCTGTTGTGAAAAGTATTTCAGTGAGGGCGTTCTGCATCGACCGGAACAAATGGTAGTCAGAAGGGGAAAGGTCTGGGCTATAAGGCGGGTGGAGTAAGACTTCCCATCCACTGTTTTCCAAATAGTTCTTAACCGGAATAGCAACGTGGGGCCGAGCGTTGTCATGATGGAAAATTATTGCCTCATGTCTGGTCGCGTTTTTCGGTTACTGCTCTCTTCAAACGGATTAATTGTATTCGGTAGCGTTGTCTATTGATGGTTTCACCCGGTTTTAGCAGCTCCCACAAAATACAGAGCATTACCTTTGCACCATGGATATTCGGCTTTGCCGTTGATTTGGCTGGTTGGCCGGGTTTCACATATGATTTTTTGTATTTAGGGTTATATTAATGGATCCATTTTTCATCACCAGTAACAATCCGATGAAAAAATGACTTCCTTTTGTGGCGTTCCGCCTTTCGACGTCTCTCGGCTTGAGTTCATGTGGAACCCAATTTCCTTGCTTTTGAATATATCCAGCTGCTCTTATTATCTTATCTTGACTGACACCCAAAGATTCCGCGAGCTCTTCTACTGTTTGGCAACAATCTTCATAGAGTAATGCTTTCAGTTCTTCCTTTTTAAACTGTTTTGGCTGCCCAGGACGTTCATCGTCTTCCAAGCCAAAATCACCACTTTTAAAAAAAAAATTATTGTTGTTTACGCTTCAAATGAATGACATATACTGAAATGACGTACAATGACAGTAGCTTTCCAACGCATGTTCCAATGGAATAATAGCAATGGAATAATACAAGTTACGCCATCTCTTAGTAAACCGCATTAAGAATTAAGTTATATACCCAATAACTCCCCTGAGAAGCTTTCTTCGCAAGTTTATACACCATATCATTTGCCGCGAGCCCATTATGATCTGGTACCCAAACAATACCTTCCCACTGTACTTAGACAGGCCTTGCATCCTTGGACTATATTGGAAGGAATAATGGGGCTTAGATAGGACTTAGGTGTAGCTTAAGTTTCGGTCGAAGTACCGAAAATATCACAGCCGTAATTGCCAAAATGAGTCACATCGGTCGATTCCATTCCGTTTATAGGAATTAGGTATCTTTTAGTCCACATTGTGGCGAATTTTGCGTAAAGATTTTAGCCTACTCACAAGGTAATATTAACTTAAAAACTGAAGACTCTTGATCATTTGAAGCGCCGAAACTTCGCCGATTGAGCTCTGGAAAAGTTTGAAGAAAATCCTGAATTTCATCGAATAATGAAGCTCATTTTTGGCTTAATGGGTTTGTCATCCACATGTGACCCTGTGGTGTCATACAATGTATACAAGGACCTTTTATGGAAAAAATTTAATAATTTCGTAGCATACAAGTTTGTTTCATAAAGTATCACATTTTGGTTGTTGCTTAAAGATAAGCCAAATTCGTCTTTTCACTTAAACAAAGTAGTCTCTCTTATATTAACTGGTTCCATTTCTTCGAGAGTTTACAAATTTCTGATTTCACGACACAAATATGTAGACACTTGTCGTAATTTATAACCATCCTACCACACCACAAGGCTACAAAATACCAAATCACACCTAATTAATTGTCCCAATTAACCCACAACAGCCACTTGAACGATCATTTCTGCCTGTCGATGAACGAATACACAAAAAAAAAAAAAAAAAAAAAAAATCTTTTTATTAGTACCTCTACCACAAAAGATTCGTTGATGTGAAGAACATCAACGAACAGCCTCCGAAACCCTCCTCTCGAGGGTAAAACATACTCACAAAACACTTAAAGAGATGACTAACAGCCTCATTAAGACCGATGTACTGTAATTGCTACTGTACTAAGAGTCCCATCAAATGCTGCTCACTCGACAATTTTTGTATTTATTTCTTATTTTTACCACATTACACCTAACCTCACTCTTCCGTCGTAGTGTGACTAAGTAAACGAAGCCTAACCACATCCATTTACACTCTGAGACAGGTTACCCACAGCAAGAACATACTTAACGCTCAAGTTAATCTGTCACTCAATCCTTTAAAGTCTACTGGTGCTGGGTACTGGCACATGCAAAACGTCGTAACAGAATCGTACAAACTTGTACGAGAGTATGTAGGAGACAGAATCTTGAAATTGTGTCCTTGGATATACAGAGTCTTACAAGTGAATTGCAATTGCAGTTGATTCAAGTAGGTAGCCAGTGCAGCGTCGAACATGAATGAAACACCTGATGCTACTAAGAAGGTCACGCCACAACCAGAATCATTAGTTTTATCTTATTGCTGCTCAATGCACCGAGGGGATTATCCCATAACAACGGTCAACGATGGAATTCTATGAAAAAAAAAAAAAAAAAAAACAAATAAAACTGTCACTATAGGACAGAGAGATAAAAAAAGATACTCGTACTCTGGAATGCATACAGACGACAGAGATATCGGCGCCAGACTCACATGATTGGCATAGGTACGACATACGAATACCAGTGCCAGTATCGAAAGATAGCGAAGAAACCTCTTGTCCTACAATCTGTTTCGATAAGAAGGGATGCAGAAAAAATGCTTTTTCAAAGCATTTTCAAGGTACGAGTAGACCGAGGACAGCAACACAACGAAGACGACTACAACGATGACCACGACGACGCCGACGATAAGACGCATCATCATCGATTTAGGGCCAATAAATAATTTTGATGGGACCTCATGGATCGTTGTGCTCGGCTTGGTACTCTGAGTTGTCCGATTATCCTGTATCGTATCTTTTACCTCATTTGGTAGATTTTTATCGGAGAACATACACCATGTGAGAGCGCTGATCTTGTGCAACTATTCGATGAAAAATATGTACGAACGTATCGATTACGTGCGTCTCATTGTATATTTGGATGCACTGAATGTCGTTGATCCTTTTGTTTTGCTTCTTCTTATTCTTTTCAAGGTTCCGTATTATCTTTCATTTCCACGTACAAAAGGGGGAGACAAAAAAAGGAAAACAAAAACGGTGTACAAATAAAAATTAAATAATTTATCGAAAGAGGTATCGATTGCATCTACTCAGATAATCAGCACAACAGAAATGCTGCATTCCGTACATTTATTTCAAGATGAATGCAATATTAAGTTGAAGATGTGTGCATGTGTGACTGGGGAGAGTATACGAGTACTTATGCATATGCATTGGCAACAAATTGTGAATGCAACAGTTGGTGCCAGAAGCATGTTGCTGATGTCACTTGTTGTTATCATCATTTAGGCGACAATGAGACGATAAACAATGTGAAGTTTGACAATTGCAATTGTCCTTACAGGATACCTCTTACCAAAGATGGAAGAAACAGGTGATAAAACGGATGAAATATTTTCTCAACAGAGGAAGTTGAGATAAGATAAAGTATCAGGTGTATAAGATACTTGTACGAGAAACGAATGTTGATAGGAAGGATCTTGGAATCGTAAAAATAACTAATTGCCAATAAATATCGATCCTTGGGTACTTGGCTAAAATTTTAAATATGCATCTTTTGGTGGCACGTAACATTTTTCTCTGGTGCCAGCCTTATCCTTAACTTTCAATGCACGCTATTGACAGTTGGCGGGACGATTTCAGGCAATCGGTAGAAAGCCGCTTTTGAACGAACCGTGAGAGTGGTTCTCGTTAAGATGTACTTAGATTAGGTGCATATTGAAACCACGCAAGAGCGTAGAGGGATGTTGCCTTACCGGGCCACGTGAGGATTCATTGAAAAGTTTGTCAAAATTGGTGACCTTTATGGAGCAAAAATCTTTTAGAATTCGAAAGTGGTAGCTGGCTTATATTTGCATTCTGATACACCCCAAGGTAGTGCAGTCGCAGAAGATTCCTCTTCCTCTTCGTCCTTGCAACTCTGAAATCTTTGTGAGGAATACCAATTCAGTTGCACCACATCCCGTGCATTGTAACCAGCATGCCGAAAAAGTCTTTCGGTAATAAATAGACCAGAATTTGGAGAGCCCCCATTGGAGAGGTTCTTAACGCGTCAGTGAAGCATATACAGGCGTGTTGAGCTTTTCGTTACAGGCTGATGTTAGTCCGTCTTCCAGTCTGGCCAAAAGTGAGAATTATTTGTAATCTGAAGTAGCGTAATGCACTACTTGTTTGGTTGTAAACCAAACGTTGAGCCTATGAGTAAAAAGCTTTTTTATTTCTTTTCATCCAAGCTTGCAGTCCAAAATGAGGCATAGCTATAGGCTACTCCTTGAGCAACTCAGAGCCTGGCTGGGATAACGCAGGGTATCTTGATTTTTCTGTGAAGAGGACCAGGACCAACAAAAAAATAAAGAATGACGCGTAATTAAGTTATAAAGCCATACCTTTGGTAACCAGCTCTTGAGGATTCCATTGAGGAGGGAAATACACCCTTTTGCAATGTTCTTTTGTGCTGTTTATTTCTGGTGAAGCAACGCTCAAACGACTGAGTCGTTTATGTCAAGCTTGCGAATGATCAAGGGGGTATTAACGTTGTTTCCTTTTAAGAAGCCAGTGCTTGTCTTTTCTTTCTGCTCGTTGAAGATACAAGTCACTCTAATCTTCTATTGCAAAACCGTTGCATGCGTCAGTAGACATTCAAGGTCAAACCACGGGTCTCGCAGTAGTGGTGGGATATAACCAATTACATTAGAGGTGGGATCTCTTACGGCTTGTCAACAACTTGGTCATTGGGTTGTGGAACAAGATTCTGTCGTGGCAGGACATTGAGCGATCTGGAAGGACACTTGATCGGTAAAGACCCTTGTAACCGTAGCCTTCCGATGTCAGACTTATTCAGCGTAATTTCTCTTCTTAGCGGCAGAAGTATTGGGGGTACCACGTCGACCACCTACGAGTATTTCTTGTAATTCCTCATGTGCTGCACACCAAAAGAAATGAAAAAAAACCCCACCGGTGTGCAAAAAAAAAGTGCAATTTAAAAAAATAAAACAAAAATATCACACAGTGCGGGTATCCCACCTCTTCCGCTCCTGGCCTGAGTACTGTTGCTTGCACACGGTCACTGTCGTTACTGTATTTATCATACGGTACGGGCAGTGACTGAGTGAATGTAACAACCGATGGAAAAATTTTGTTGGTGCACTGATTCATATTGTTGTAAGGGCATAACACCTATAACAATTTGATTCGGTAAACCATCGCCAGAATTTTCACTTCGCAGCCTTGCTTAGTATCGTCGGTGTTTGTTTTTGCTGTGTTTGTTTGTAATTATGACTAGGGAATTCAGGGTGGACGTAGCCAATATACGCAGGCTAAAAAGTAATCACTTTTATCCGTACGTCCACTTTTGTAAGTACCGACCAGCTGTTTTGGCACTTAGTGAAACACGCGTAGATTCCCGCCCACACCTCTCAGATCACTCTGATCAGAAGCTACCTGACTTCGAACTAATGCCACTATTCTTCCCCCATAGCTTACCAAATTCCACCACAAAGTAATCCCTGTTACAATCCGGAATTCATTTTCATGTGGTTAAAATTCCATCTCCGTAAGCAAACTATCCACTACTGCTTTATTTACAGAAGCTCCAAACTGGACAGCAACTCGACCTTTCAGGAGTTTGATGCGCTGTCTGACTCCATTCAAAGAATTGTATCCCTATATCCTCATACTGAGATCGTGATTACGGGCGATTTCAATATACAAAATTCTGGTTGGCTTCGACATTCTGGACAGACAACAAAGGAAGGTGTTTTGAAATCTTTGCTGCGGAAAATAATTTAACCCAGCTTGTGAATGAGTACACACGAATACCAGACGTTGATAGTCATACCGCCAACACCCTAGACTTGTTTTTAACTTCTCAGCCAGACAAGTACTGTGTTGATGTGCTCTCCTCTCTAAGCTCGTCGGACCATTGTGTCATATCTACTAAATTCTCGTACACCCACCACACATTTAGAGAAAAGATTCCTAAAAGAACCATATGGCAATGCGAGAAAGCCAATTGGAGCGGACTTAATAACTTCTTTAGGAATTTTAGCTGGTCGTTATGTTTCCTCGATAACGACGTGAATGCCGCTGCTGATATGATCACAGAAACTATTCTCTTTGGAATGAGATGCTTTATCCCCCATCGGTTGAAGAGTATCAAACCAAAAGAAAAGGCATGGTATGACTCGAGCTGTAAAGAGCCTGCCAGGGTTAGAGAATTGTTTTTTTGGTCCTACAAGACCAACCCGACAGAGGAAAACCGAAAAAAGTTTAAACGTGCCAAAAATGACTGCAACGTCCTTCTCAAGCGTGTGAAATTCCAATACGACTAAAAACTGAGGCAAAAAATACTGCGATGTCCCAAAGGCAGTAAAAATTTTTGGTCATTCGTCAAAAACATTAGAAATTCTGCCTCATTCTCCATCCCAACGCTCATTTACAATGACATTCCAGCTGTTAGCTCTTTGGCCAAGGTCAATTTGCTTGCTGCACACTTTGCGGCTAGCTTAACACTTCCAGATTGTGCTTTGTTCCCGCCTTCACTTGAATTCATCGAATCTACAATGGGATGAATCCACTTTCGCACTCATGTAGTAGCAAGAGTACTCAAAGATCTTAACATGCATCAATCCGCTGGTCCAGATGGTATATTGCCCCATCAAAGGTGTTTTTCCACGCTGGCAAAACCACTGCGTAAGCTTTTTCATCAATACTACTCTTTAGGACTCTTTCCGAGCAGATGGAAAATAGCATTTGTCCAACTTGTCCCTAAAAAAGACGAATCTTCTTCTCTCTCCTCCTTCAGACCCATTGCATTTACGTCCCTTCTTTCCAAGGTCATGAAACTCTGATAAACTGTCAGCTCATGAAATATCTCGGAACACGAAAACTTCGTAGCAACAGGTCCACTAGTGATTTGATGGCATGTCTCATCGAAAAGTGGAACCAAAACATACATCAATCAGGCGAAAGCAAGATAGTTGCACTTGACATTTCTAAGGCATTTGACAGAATTTGGCATCAGGCTCTTTTGTCGAAAATGCGTGCTTTTGGGATCGTTGACTCTCTTCTTCAATGGATTAGAAATTATTTTTTAGAACGTTCAAGTTGTTGAATTCAAGTTGTCTTGGACGGTTTCAAGTCTGATATACACAAAATAAATGCAGGTGTGCCCCAAGGCTCCGTTCTGACTCCGACACTCTTTTTAATTTTCATTAATGATCTCTTGACTGTTACTCCTAGTCCAATGTATTCCTTTGCTGATGACAGTTCTCTCTACTTTTAATATTCGTTCCCGGACTCACGCCCCTGGTCTTCGGTTGTAGAACTGATTAATTCTGATATTAACAGCATAACCAATTGAGGAACTATCAACCGAGTGGATGGAGTCATTAAAGCGAAATTCAAATACTCAGACATTATCCTTGGATGGCACTCACATCGTTGAAACCGAAATACTTTCCATTCTTGGTATGTGTCTCAGTGACACCTACGTTGGAATGATCACATATCCGAAGTCGTCAACAATGCTGCGAAATGTCTAGCTTTCTCAAGCGATGTAAGAATTATTTTACCCCCTCTGATCTGGCCACAATATATAAGTCATCCACCCAAAGTTCGAGTATAATGCTCACATCTCGTCAGGTGCTCCTAAAACATTTCCGCTAGACAAGATTAAAACAAGTGTCAGTCAACTGATACCTTCGAGCATCGACGCAATATATCCTGCCATACTTCGTGTTACCGCTTTTTCCACCACCAATGCTTCATACAAATTGTCAGTTGCAACCGCCCCTTCAAGCCTTCAACCGTAACACCCGTCTCGCTATGAATGCTCATCATATCGGGATTCTTTCCTAAGCCGTACAACTGCTGACCTCCGTGTTTCCTGGTCGTTATAATTTACAAACATTTATAAACAATGTACATCGGTACCTGTCTTTTCTTCCTCCCTAAATTTCCTTTGACCGTGCTGTGTACGAACATTTTAAGGATACAAAGGGATACCCCTTGAGCGTGCGCTGATTATAAAAAAAAAGAAAAAGTATCCACGTTTATACTATATCTTGGCCACAACAAGTTACTGCTCCGAGTCAATGTCGGCCCTCTGTACGTTCGGACATCCAGAATACTGCAAGTGCTCCTTGCTTCGATTGCAAGGTAGTGGTTGGATGTGCTTTACAGCAGCATAGGGTTGATTCTTGCTATTGATTCCATTTAGATGACTGTACTTCCAGCTTGATACCTAAAAAGTATTTTTCTTCTAACCAACATCATCGGTTTAAAGTTATGTCGGCTGTTAAACCAAGTATACCCTTACAGAGCAGGATATTCATGAGCCTCCAATTTAATAGACTGGTTTGTGTTGAATTTTTTCCTTTTTTGATTCATTAGTGGCCCTATAGATTGAGTGGTATCTGTATTTACGTAGGTGCTCGGAACACGTGCTGCTCTCCTCCTGACAACATTGTGAAGATACAACCAAAATGCCTGATCTAAGCAACCACGGTAATTTGTTTTTTCCTTCTTATCAGAATTATTATTATCCTCTTTCTAATTACAGTTTTACTTACTTCTGAGTTTGTCACTCACGAGAAGGTCCTTAGAAAATTTATTCTCTCTTGGCCTTCGTTTGTCCAGAGCATTTAATGTCGATGCGATAGGAAACAAAGTATATACAACCAGAGATTTACCTTCAATAACTCGCAGTGGAATGTTTATTGTGATAGAGGTGCCTCTAGGTGTTCTATTAAGTTTGATATCTATTTATACTTGGAATCAATGGCAATAAGGTATGATCATTTACAGCAATCTCTCATTATATCTAAAGAACATTCCAGATGCGGAAATCACAAAATCAATTAATGATAACCTACACTCTCTGAACTCACCTCTAACGTAATTAAATGTTACAACCTCCCAGTCCCGTTTGCTAATTATTTGTCCCCAGTTAACTGCTTAACTTCTTAGTCATCCGCGCCCGCGTCACATTCAACGCCTAATGCATTTCGCTTCATAAACTTCAGAGTTAATGGGATCAGCGGCCTGTTTCTTGGAACCCTCTCCTGGCACCACCTGCCTTCCACAAATCGAAACCCTCTTATCAGGTCGCAAGTGCCATTAGTGGGCACTTAAGAGTTAAAAATCATAAAAATGCCCATGTTCGTTCGCACTACTCAGTTCTGCGAAACGTGCGGAAACGATAGTCCTTGTGCAATTCATCGCCATTGCGGTGGTATTATCTTGACTTATGCCAACTCAAAGGTTTTACGATGCCAATGGCCACAACCATGACCAAGATCAAGACGAAGAAAACTTGCGTCACCACCACGTAATGAGTTGGCGATGCAGAATGCAATTGCGCTCTTCGACGATCGATATTTTTATTGAAAACGGATGACGAGGCGAGTCTCTTCTTCGTTCGAGGGATATCCCCTATTGTTGGATCGGAAACCAGCAAATGGTAATTCCATGTCCAGACTATCGGGTCGTGTTACTGCTTTAGTTGACTGGCATACCTAAAACACTTGAACGGTCAATTTACAAGGCACTAATGGGAGGCAAGTCACATGTGAATCAATTTTATGTCCCCGACTTAGGCTCAGCTCGTACTGGAGGCTGTATAAGGCCATTCGAGGCCTTTGGAGTGCGCTCTTAATGGCAATTAAGCTGGACACGATAACACACCTGGACATTTCAGTGAGTTGCGATCATTGGAATGGGATTTACATCCAAGGATGCAAAGGCATGATCCAGCGATTCCATCTTGGATAATGTTGCCAGTGGATAATTTTTAATTAACAAATGTTAATGCGTGAACGAGTACTTAGGGTTGACAGTGATATGTAGTCGAAACTTGTTAAGGGAAGAGCACTTTTGGTGTTGTTTGTCGAGGGCTGGGGGAAGTCTTAAAAATGTCACCGTTATCGGGATAAATTGTCTTTTATGGTGTTGGTGTTGAAGGTACTTGTGCCTGTTGAACTGGTTGGGATATTTGCTTATCTTAACAAATGTGACTGGACGATTTATTTTTGGACAGTGTAGCGACTTTTCGTTTGGTCTTCAAGTGAGTGTGCCAGAGAACGCATTAGAGTCACATTCCCAGATACTTTATAAGTAAAAGCACATGCATATGAAACTTTTTGAGGACAGGAATGAAGTCCTCTATACATGATTAAAAGCAGTTTTATAATTTTTTAAGTGATTTTCTGAGATCCAATGATCAGCTGGTCGCTGATTTGTCCTGTTATCCGCATGTCCAATGGTATAAAGACTAACATACTTATCCTCAAGTGGTCTACCCTGCGTTTAAACCACGAGGATTTAGCGATATGGAGCGAAGTAGGATTTAGGGTTGACCTAAAATAAATTTGAACACATATTCAGAGAGGTACAGTATGCAAATGTATTAGACTGGCCAAGACAGTGGTGGATTAAGTGGATTTTAAATATTACAAAGATTAGAGATCTTCTGGTACTTTTTGCAACTCTACATTGGGTCAATACAAACTGGTTTAACCCTTCTTGTATTTAGGTTTAAACCAAAGCTTCCATGACGCTTCCACTAGAAGGCCTACCTCGGCAAGTCAAGCCAAGGACGACTCCCTATCCTGGTGTAGACTATCAGTGGTCCTATCACTCACAACAAGACCTATGACTCAACTGGTCAAATCGTAGCAACCTTCGGTGGCGTCTTCACATAACCGTTACGATAAGACCAGTGTTTGCTATACCCTCGGATTTTATTAGAAAAATTCGTTAATGGAAGAAGCCTCCAAAATTGGGCGTAGTCCATTACACGGCAATGAAAGCTAATGGATGAGAATAAACTAACCTGAAAGGTATGCAGCAAAAGGAAGTATTACGGAGGAGTGAGGATTGCCATTGAATTCTGCAAGGGAGACAAATTGAACGGCGCTAGGCTCTTTACGAACTCAATCAGAGTTGTGGAACTTAGTTTGAACCTCAGCAGGGAAACCTTAGTTGGGTTGTCATAAACGGTAAAATTCTTAAGAGACTCTATAGACACAAGAAATCGGTAGCCGGTAGCCACTTTGCACAGATGGGAGTACAAACTGATAGCAGTTGGACGACTTAAGTTTATATAGCCACATAGACAGTTGATACCTAAGAAGAGCTAAGAATGACGTGAAAATAGTCTTCTAATCTACTTTTTGTATTAACGTGGAGCTGTATTGCAGGAAGAGTATTATCACAGTTTGTAAAGCATTTATCTTCAAACAGTGGTAAAGTACGGATTATGTCCTTACCCTTAAAGTGATCATCCATCAGATACAATTGAAGTCACAAAGCGAAGTTATATCGCCGTTATAACACTCGAAAACCATCTGATTTTAATTTTAAAAGCGTTGTTCAAGGAAACAATCAGCACACAGCGTATTAGTTTTAGGAATATATGGTATGCGTCGAAAAAGTGGTGCAGCAGTTAGGCAAAACTTTGATAGCACCATGTACTGCATTCTTTGCCGAAGAGTGCTCCATATATTCGAGGATCATGCTGTTATTGGCGGAATAGTTGCAGTGCAGTAGTTGCAAGCGGCTTGGACGTGGCTATTAATAAAAAATGCATTAGGTGCATATGTAGGTGATATCCCAAATACTCATATGAGAGGCACAACCAAATTGAGACCTCCATTATTACATTGAGCCCCTCACAGGAACCATCAAGTTAAGCACGTAAAACAGATGAAGTACTAATTACTTACTTATTTACTGAGTTAGTTCTGCAGGCCGAGTGGACCTAAGCCACTTTAGTCAACGCAGACGACACCAAAAATCACTCAAAGAATGTTACGTTCGAAATTCCCATTTCGATAAGACGTCATTATCAGATAGAAGAGCGGTTGCCGAGATATATAAAGTCCCTGACTTACTTGATCACTTAAGGTGGCGCTACAGTTCGGAGTGGACCTGAGCCTCAAACAACAAGCGCCTCCAGCCAACTCGATCTTTAGCTAGCTGCTTCCAGTTTCGCACGCTAAGTGGGCTGGGGTCTCCTTCCATTTGCGTGCGTCACCTGAGTTGCGGTCTTCCTCTGGGGCGAATTCGAGTATTTTTCAGACCATCCACTCTAAATGACCCAGCCATTGTATCTAGTCCTTCACTAATCTTCTATAAAGATGGGATCGAAAACCTCCTGAAGAATTTTCGACTTAAAGCAGCTAAAAGCGCCCTCATCCATCCTCATCCATCCTCATCCAGGACTTAGATTATTAAGGTCACTTTTGTTGTTCGAGAGAGAGCTTTGCTAGCCGATTGCCTTCTTAGCCCAAGCAGCGACTGGCGAGGATGTTCCTTCGTTTGATCTTAGCGCCGGTATCGTTGTATGAATAGATAGGGAACTTAGGTAGACATATTCCTCACCTACTTCAAAGTTATTTCTGTGACATTCTGTCCGAAACTCGATTCTGGATGTCCTTTCTGGTTAGCATTTTCACCGTTTCCGTCTCAATATTTGCGAAAGCGTTCTGTTCAGTTTGTCGAACTGTGTGTCACTTCTTGCTGACGGTATATGCTTGCAAATCTCTATAACTGGAATTCAGAACTTCTTGAGTTTTTTTCAAGATCTGCAGTCAAGTGAACATTTCGCCGATTGTAAACTAACCGGGTATAAAGGCGCACTGATAGGAGCCATTCCGGTCGTTGATCAATGGCTTAAGGTGTCCACTTAAGATGGCAGAGAAGGCTGTTTATGCAATATTAAGGAGACCGATAATTCTATATTTGGCGCAGTTAAGATGCTTTCTGCCGATCAAATGTTGGAAATAAGTTGGTGTATGCTCTCTACGAAGTCATCTCCCGCTGAGTTAAATAGGTTGGCAGGTAACTCGTTCATTCATTTATTACACCGTCAGGTTGACTGGTTCGTTCTGCGTGACAGCGGAATTTGGGATGTCTCTACCAGTTACCAGTGTTCACAAGTGGGTTTTCCATATCCTGTTACTAGCTTTCCTTATTCATCTGTACAAACTTCTGTTGGAGTCTTACTGCCTTGACACATTCTTTTTAACTTTAAGTGAAATGGTTCCTGGAGTACTCGTATAACGTCTATATTTCCTCGTTTCACTTCCTTTAATTCGTTTTCCTTCGAGTAATTCTTCTTAATTTAATCGAAGAGCTCACGGGCCGCTCTCGTTTTTTCATGCAGGGCTCCTTCTTAGCTGAGTTGTTTCCTTACGTGAGATTGCTTGCATTCTTCACTAAACCATGGGTTTAGTGGTGGTGCACATGGTCGCACGTCAGTTGCGGTATTTCTGATGGCTTCTTGATGTCGATGTCACTCATCTTTAGCACTTGGTGTTGGTTGCACGTCACATATCAAGAAGTTAAGGTCTCTGCGGTTTATGAAATCTGCTCACAGTATTTATTTATTGTTGTGGGATCTTATATCTCATAGATCCATCTTGACTAAAACTAGGTTGTGTTTCGAGACTATGTTAGCCGCTCGGAACATTCGGACATCTATAATACTGGAGAAGATTTGCATATTTCGTGTGCAGGATCGAACGTTATTGTACTTTTTTTCGTTTTAAAAAATGCTTTTGCTTGCTTCGTAACAGTAGACGAGAGAGGTAAGATATTCCGGAGCAAGTTACCTACTTCGGAGGTATGAGATCTGTTGTTACTCTATCTCAGTACCCTGAATAGTCCTTGAAATTTCTACAGACCTCAGCTCCAAAGGTACCCATATAAAATGTCTGCTATACCGAATTTTGTGGCCTCCTTGATCCAGTCACCTGTATTCATTTGAGGTACGTCCTCCGTTTGTGGTCCAGTCACTTCTGACAGTGAATTATTGTCTTGCTCAACAATCGCGTTTATAAGTTTGGTCGGTCACGTTCAGGTGGACGAGACCAGTACCAGGTTGCCTGGCGTCGCCAGGTTGCCTCCGGTCCGTGCATACCCTAATTGCACACATCTAGCCAGAGGTATTAATTAATAACAGCAAGAAATTCGATAAGACCAAATCGCCGACAAGATTGTTTAGACATTTTGAGGAAAGAGATGAATTAAATGTTCCTCCGTGCCCGATCCAGAACAGCCAGTACTTCGATTTTGACTTCGAAATACATATGTTGAACTCATGCCTTCGATAGATTCACTAACCGGTAGGTTATCCGACCTGATTAACCTAGTCGATAGGTTTATTGGTCAGTAGACCATCTTAATGACCATCTTACTTCTGATTGATCATCATATCCGCTGATCGTTAACAAATACCCATACCAACAGGTTAATATTCTCTAATCCACGTATCCTCTGAAAGGAAATTACCCCGATTATCACATCTAAGAATCAATGATTCTCTAATGTATATATTCTGTAATTTAAAGATCCAGATATACCTTGATAGACAGGTAATCACATGGGTAGTATGGTCTGATTAACAGATCACAAGAACTTCTGCTTCACTATTTTAATATTTATCTTTGATGATCGATCCCCTTACAGCCAATAATTAACACGATCACTGCGACACTGCGGACCTAGAAAAAAAATATATCGGCCCACAGAATCATTGTTTAAGTCGCCACGGACATATATTATAGTTTGATTGAACTAGATTTTGGGGTCCTTAACGGCCTACACCTACTGCAAAGAGCAATCTCTTTACAAGCAACCAAAAACTTGATCTCAATTTCCAGCTGCAGTTACCTTCTGAACCTGTCTTGCTGATAATTTTTCGATTTTTATCTAACTACCGTGGTCGATGGCAATTTTTATGTCCAATCTAGGAAATCACTGGTGCCAAAGTGCTCAATCTGATTTTAGAGAGTGCATATCTGTTAGTGTTTCCACTTTTATGCAACATGTTAGCGTTCTGAACTGTTAAACATATCCAGCGCAACATTGTTCTTATCTTTACTACCGTCAAGATCTGTAATTTTACAATTCTGCAAAATTTTCACTCCACTAAACGAGTTCTGTCTCATCCGTAAGTTAATATTATTGTCCCGTGCCATGGAATGTAATTAATTTTTTGTGAGCTTGCCTTAAAGACACACTCTGAGCAGAGCAAACATTTTATTACGAACGCTTAACGATTGTTTTTATTGTCCGTACGAGGTAACCTCTGTGACAATTTCTTTTAATTTTATGACCGCCGAATGACAATTTCACATTCTCATACGCGGTCACAGTGCCACTCTGGCAATACCCTTCTCATAGCTGGACACCAAATATTGAGGATATGTATTTGCATAATTTGATCATCACGCACGATAGGTGCTCTGCGATCCTCGATCAACAAGCCAGGCCTCTGCGGTAATAGCTTCACCACCAATGGAGCAACAAAGTTGTTTGTTTATCTATTTAATTCCATAAATAAAGACGAAACCCTGGAAACCATCTCAGGGTCATCAATCAACATTTGAGTGGATTCCTTGACAACCATTAAGCCAGCACAATCGATCTTTTCTTCTTTTTCCCAGACTGCAGTTCATATCTTGATCGCTGTGGAAACAGGTGCTGCATGGTTTGACCTGGAGAGCTATTTATCACTAAAGTGAAGAGATATCCTTTTTTTGTTTTGTTTTTTTTTTTTTTTTTTCGTTGGCAGAGTGTCCCTGCCGTTTTGGAACCACATAATCTCATTAGCATCCATTAAGACTTAAGTATCTGGCATTTGTGTCCATTGTTCGCGGCTTAATTAAATCGATAACCATTGCGTCTGGCCAAGATGGAGAGGAGATACTTTTTGTACGCGGTTGCTGAATTTTGGAGTCCTCAACCGCCATGGGGCCCGAAAAATGATTATACTCGTACGTATTTGTACATCCGTAAAGCGTCTGCATGACGCATGATGCATGATGTTATGAAAACTTTGATGAGCTGGAAAAATGAAGGATGAACGCAACGTGCGTCGCGATCATGCTATCCATCAGTTTCGGTATTTGAGGTAATTTTTCTTCTTCGCTTCAGTTAGCTGTCGTTGTTGGTTATTTGAATGAATGAGGATCGAGTGGACAGATGTCGTAATGGAATGACGGAGAACTTTCTTAAAACGAAGAGAAGAAGAGATGTCAAAACAGTCTCGAACCAAGCTTGGGTAGGGTCGAAATTGTAGACGAAATTGCAGACAGGGCTGTAAGAACAAAAATACCCAGTGATTGCACCCAATCAAAAAAGACTTTATTCAACTATGCAATTTATATTTTATCATTGCATCACTAAGTGAATAAATTAATCAAGAACTACTAGAAGCAAAGCCTAGGGTCTCAAATTTTGATTGATTTTAGCTTTAAGCATATTCAAGCGAGTGACAATCTGGAGTTAGAATGTTGATATCATTCGAAGCTACCATGAACATAAGGTTTGGACTTCGATGTGACTAATTGACGAAATAAAAAGTTGTTATAGAGTACCTGACTATCTCTAATGGTCTTAATGCAAATCAAATTCTAATGTTAAGTTCTAACCGATGGAACTCATTGGTGTATAAGATCCCTACGGCAGACACATTCAGACGAATTAACGTCTAATTTTGGAGATTATTTTAAATTTGATTAGGAAACTTAAGTACTAAACTTAAAAACGAACAATTTAGCTAGGTGCAGTGGGGCGGAAGTATTGGACTTGAGGCGTAGAAAGAATAAAGGACATAGAGTTGACTTCGCGAAGCATTCTGTGCAAGCGTTCATGACATAGATAGTTTGTTTGAGGATTTATGCGGAAGAAGAGTTGTAAGTTCATCAGTTTGAAGAGATCGAAATGTTAAAACTCTTAGTCCTAGGAGCAATATATGGGTGCTATAATAGGGTGAGCAGACTTGACTGGAGTATTTGAGAAGAGGCCGAATAAAGATTATATAAAGGAAAATTCCTAAGACCAAAACCGATGCGAAGTTGGCCTTGCTTGTGATGTTATCTGTGTGGGCACGGAGGTTAGTTCATTGTCAAAGATAACACCCAAATCGTTGAAGACATCTTGCAACGGAAAACAGTCCAACGAAATGTGTCGAAAAATTTTGGTGTCAAACAAACGTAGTCAGAATAAATAACAGAGGCCAGAGATGGCTTTCTTGGGGTACGCCGGAAGGGTATTTTATGGTTTTAGATACTGTAGACCTAAAGAAGACAGTGTGGTGTCTTACTTTGATGTAGAAAGTGATCCACATAATGAAATCTGATTGAAAGCCAAGGGCCATTAATTTGAGAAGTAAGACTTTATGCAAAATTTTATCGAAAGCTTTAATGAAATTGGTAGTGATTACATCAACTGCTTTGCCATCTTCTATAGCACTTAGAGTGCTAGATACGAATTCTGTTTTGCTTTATAGTTGTTGATCTACTCTTTAAGAATTCGTGTTGGTTATTTGAAAGGATGTTCAGGTCAACTGAGTTACATGAAATGCTCTCGAATTGCTTTGGAATGGAGAACAGTTTCGCGATGGATTTATGATTGATGATATCGTCTTTTCGGCCTTTTTTGTGGAGAGGGAAAACGTATGCATTTTTCCAGAACTTAGGAAAAATACCCTGTGAAACGAAGAGCTAGGAAAGATCTGTGAAAGGTTGTGCCAAGTAATTCACACATCTTTTTAAAATGAAGGGTTTTCGGTCATTTCTTTTATTAATTTTGGAGTAATGTCCATCTAAATAAATGATGTTTGTGGCAACTGTCCAAGTAGGAGAAGTAAAGCTGGTCGGGGTCTTCAGGTTGGTTAGGTCAGGTTAGGTTGATGCCACGTCTATCTGTGATCCTCCTACTCTTTGAATTAATTTAAGCTTCCGACGTTGTATGGAAAGCTGTTAAGGTCTATGTTGTTTACACCGCTTAAGTCATTGGGAGAGAGATGAGCATGTACAGAGTAAGTGGAGGATTGACTGAAAGAGGTTAGATCTGCGATTATTTGAAGATCAACAAAAGATATATTGCCGAATATTAATTTGGATAGTATAACAAGTAGCAAGTGCATTGCTTGTACTATACATAGTAAGTTGCTTAGTTTTGCGAAGTCTGCTTTACGAAAACTAATGATATAGTGATGAAAAAAATTCAGGAGAAAAAGGGCATTTTATCATCAAACATCTTCCGTGTGCAGAGTAGCGATTCACCGGATGTTGATAGCTATCTAACTGCGTTTTCATCATTTGGTTTTGAGTCTGTGATAAATGAACTTTCTCGATTAAGCTACTGTCTAGATTATGTGTTTTTTTAAGATTTGACAGAAACATATTGGTCAACTATAGAACAATTGTCCTTGATTTAAAAATAATTGATCATCGTCTTACTGGTATTCAACTCAGTTGTTGCCAGTTTAGAGAAATTAATTTTGAGAATTTTTATTATCAATAAACTGGTGATTTTTTAGCCTTAAGAGCAAGTTTAAGTTTAGTGTTTTGGGATCAAGTTTACTCTGCGATCGATCTCACAGTTGCATTTGATTTGTTTCTTTATGGACTACAATATCATATTCACATCTGTAGCAAAATAATGAGTTAAAGTAACAACAAATTTAAATGTCTTAAGCAATGAATGACTCCGTCATTAGTTGCAAAAAAATTTAAAAAGAGAAGAAGAAGAAACCTCCAAGAAATCAGAGATTATAAAATTATTATGAAATACATAACTTTTCATAGAGGTTGTAAAAAATTTGTAAAAATTCATATTATAGTAGTAAACTAGCACAAAATATTGGAAACTCTAAGGAAGAATGAAGAGTTGTTCATGATATACTTAATAAAAATCAATCTCGCTCTGATATTTTTATTCAAACCGATAGTTTTGTTGTTTCAGAACCATCTGAGGTTGCTAACTTATTTAATAAATTTTTTGTTAATATCGGTCATAATAATGGTGATTCAAATGTAATTAATTATACACTTCTTTGTGAGACCTCTCTTTAGTTTATGACAATATTCAATCCAATAGTTTTCACTTTAATCAATTTTCTGCCCTTTAAATTTCAAAAAATCACTATGCCCCTAAAAACATCTAGTTCCTCATCCACTGATAATATATCAAGTTTCCTTTCAAAACATATAAGGTTTCATATTTCTGATGTTACGAGTATTTGCTACATTTTCAACTCTTGTGTAGAAAAAGGAGTTTTTCCTAAATGCTTCAAAACCGCTGTAGTTCTTCCTTTGCATTAAAAAGGTGATAGAATGTCACTAAATAATTATCGTCCCATTTCTATACAATATGTTTTTTCTAAAGTTCTTGAAAGGGGGGTCAAAATTAGAATCTTATCACTCTTAGATAGAACTCGTTTTTTAAGTGATTGCCAATTTGGTTTTAGGAGTGGAAAATCAACAGAAGGTGCTTTATTAAAGTTATCCGGTGAAGTATTTAACAGCTTAACACATGGGCTGAAAAGTCAGTGCGAAATTCCCCTTTATTTATCAATATAGTTGCCTTCGAGGGCGATACAATGATTTTTCAATTTTTTGATACCAGTTTTGTATTACGATTTCGGTTTAGCTTCAAAATAGGCCTCTATTTCGGCGATTACTTCTTCATCGGTCTTAAATAACTTTCCGGCGAGCATTCTTTTGAGGTCTGCGAACAGGAAATAGTCGCTGGGAACCAAATCTGGAGAATTCAGTGGTTGGGGAAGCCGAATTCATTCAATTTTGCTATCGTTTTCATCGACTTGTGACACGGTGCATTATCTTGTTGAAACAGCACTTTCTTTTTCTTCAAATGCGGCCGTTTTTCTGGGGGTGGCCGTGGTGTAGTGGTATATGCATACACTCCTCAAGCAGAGAGTCGCGGGTTCGAATCCAGTGCGATTCAATTCTCTGAAAAAGTCTATTCGTCTGACATGAAGGCATAACACTGATGTTGGAGTGGTTACTGGCTGGGCTAAATGTAACGAACTAACAACTAGCACGTACTGAGACCCACTGGTTGAGGATGCACTTGCTCTTCCCGTCCAGTTTGACAACCACCTCTGGGAGAAATATCGAAACCTAATACACCTGATTTTCAAACTACTACACCAACCGCCCGCGCCCTGGAGAAAAAACCAGTAAAAGGGTATTCATATCCCCTTGGTGCGCGAGCGGGATTATTAAAAAAAAAAATCGTCCTTCAAACGTTGATAGTCTGCCCCTTTTGGAGATAGTTGATGAAAATTATTCAAAATACGGATGCCATAACCTTGCCAGCCGACTGTTGAGTTTTTGGTCGTTTTGGACGAGGTTCGTCTCTTGCTCGCCACTCAACTGACTGCCGACTTGACTCTGGTGTGAAATGATGAAGCCAAGTTTCATCCATTGTCACATACAGACGCAAAAATTCGGCTTTATTGCGGTTGAACAGCTTTAAACACTTCTCTGAATCATCAACACGTTGTTGTTTTTGGTCGACTGTGAGCAAACGCGGCACCCACTTTGAACAGAGCTTTCGCATGTCCAAATATTCGTGTATGATATCTCCAACACGCTCTTTTGATATCTTCAGAACCTCAGCTATCTCGATCAACTTCATTTTACGGTCATTCGTAAACATTTTGTGGACTTTTTTGATGTTTTCATCTGAAACAGCCTCTTTTGGAAGTCCACTGCGTGCATCATCTTCGGTGCTTGTATGACCACTTTTAAATTTTTCAATCCACTTGCGAATAGTTCGTTCGGCTGGTGCAGAGTCCGGGTAACACTTCTTTGCATCGGCTGCATTTTTTCCCATCAAAAAGCAATGATAAATCAACACGAAATTGCTTTGAATTTTTCACAATAACAAAAGTTGATTCACTCACAACGCTATATCTCGAGAACTAATCGTCCGATAGCTGTCAAATTTATCAAATTTATCGTTTGAAGGTTGGTACTAACTGAAAATGGATGTACTGGTATGGATGTTGTTTAAGCTATGCCCTCTCTTAGAAACGGCACAGACTTTTCAGCCAACTAATATGCCACCAACATCAAGTACCGAAGACCAGAGACAATGTCGCCAACGTACCATCAGATACTGATGTGCTGGTTTTTATTTGACCATTAGCAAGAAATAACTGGTTTGATGAAGAATGCCGGCAAGCACATGAAGCTAAACAAGAAGTTTACAAAGCGGCGCTGCAACGAAGAACGAGAGCAGCTTTACCGGAACTGACGGGAAGAACAACGGCTTCTCCAGAAGATGAAGATATTAAGAGGTTCTACTCAATGAATAACGTACGAAAGTTTTATTAACAGGTAAAATGAACGTGTCAAGGCAAGAAAACCCATAGACCATCCACTTTAGCTCCGATGATAGAGAAAATTTCCGTTCACCTAAGCTAAAATCCAACAAATCAGCTGGACCTGACGGCTTACCGGCTGAGGAATTCAAAGCTGCTAGAAATAACTTTGTGGAGAGCATGCACCAACTCATTTTTCAGATTTGATCAGAAGAGTGTACTTGTTGAATGAAATCGTATACCCAATTCACAAATAGGGAACCTCCTCAAATATAGAAATACAGGGTTTCCCAGTCTAGGTTTTCGTCTTGATACCTGAAGATTCTTGAAGTTATGGCGAACAAAGAACTGCATTGCAGGGGGGTCTATTTTCACCCACCTCCAAGTTATGGGCCGTTGAAGTGAAGAACCTTGAATATTGAGGTAAAACTTCGAACGGATTTAGCTGAAGAAACCGTTGTGCATATTTTTGAAAGAGAATTTCAGTGTGCGTTCGATGAACGCTAGCCAAAGTTATGGGTTTTTAAAGCTAACATTTTCAAAAGTCGTTGGACAAGTTTCATCAGAAATCATCAGATGTAAGTAACCCAACATTAACAACATGTCCGCTATTGATATTGTACAAACCGGGCCCCATATGGAAACCTTACTAAGTTAATTAAGATATCGTTGTAGCCACGGCCTGAGGTTGTGAAAACTTTAATATCAGAAACTATCACAGATTGGGTATCACAATATCATAACGAGATGCTGGAGCAACCTTAAGCAACCAACCTATTTCAGGATCTTCGAAATAGATTTAGATGAAATGACTGAATAGGTCTTTGGCGGTTTTGCTAAAGATCTCGAACTTGATTTTTAAATTACAGTCAAAGATTAGTGTTATTTGGAAGACTACCTTTAGCATTGAGCCCCAGTTATGATCCTTCGACTGTCAACTATGTTTAAGTCTCAGACCCTATGCCAACGATGTTGAAGATGACGATAGATCTTCAATCATAAAATCATAAAAAATAACGAAATACTCTTGAGATTATGAGACACAATTAGAAGATCACAACCTTTCCTGGTATTCGAAAAAAATTTTAAAATTCCACTCTTCTAACATGCCCTTCTTTTAAACACTGCTTCGACTCTAAGGTTACCACTAGATGTCTTATAAATAATTTTTCGACTTGCTACTGATATTAATTGTGTAATACTGCTCCCAGGCGCTTAGCTTCATATGTAATAAATTCACGCGTACATCCCTAATTACCTTGAAAATTTTCAATTTATCCTTAAATGCCCCTACTACTCCTGACATTCCAGTTTTATAGAAGGACCCCATAGAAGGTATCCCCATAAATACCTCCGCCATAAATGTCGTCACTTCAACTTTGTTGGCTTTTTGTGTACTCTGGCAACTGCACACTATACATTGCACGCTGATTGCATTTTAATTGTTACGTTCGAAAATTCTTCTGCTGTACATCGAAATTTAAATCAACAAGCTGTCCGTTGTCCATTGCCCATTGTCCGTGGCCCTCTGATCGGTGATCTTTGTTCGCTGTCCGCCGATCGTCCTGCCCTCAAAAAAAATTCAATTTGTTTCCACCCAAAAATAGCTTCCAGGCGCGAATTGTGTGTAAAACACAACAATCAACGGACAGCTTGTTATGATGGACGATGCGACGCTGTTGTGGGTCTTGTACAAATGCAGCTATAGCCCTCCACACAGAGATCACTTTGAGTTGGCGCTCGCGCACGCGCATCCTTCTGAACTCCGGATGTAGGTTAACACTATGTGGACCTGTTGCACGAATATCCTGTCCGCCCATTGTTGGCGAAAATTCACTCCGTCTCCATAATTATTAAATGTGCGTATTTGTTTTAATATTTTGTGCGCGTGCAGACTTGGTTACCAAAAACTGGACGAGCACACCATCGCAGGCGAATAACAAAAACTCGGAGCTGATGTTGAGGCCGCAGACCACCCCTTTAATGAGCGCCTAATTACAGTCCTTAAGCGGCACCCGATTTGGTGAAGATGAGATGCGCGCGTTCGCTGCATTGTGTTGCAAAAGATGTACTATGTAGGTACACGTCCATATAGGTCGCATACAGATACGGCCACAAAAGTATTGGTACATGGACGGATAGATCGGCCGATGCAATGCTTGTGGCGATTCAATCAGTGATCGGATACGACGAGAACAAGGAGATGTCTGCCTAACAACTCTGCTAAGGCCAGTTGTATTGTTTTGTGTTCTTTTCTTGTGATTTCTGGCGTGTTGCAATGATGGCCACGAAAAGGAGTCGGAGGAAAAGGAATCTGAATTGAAAATGATACGTTCGGTTTGATTTATCGAAGTCCTAAGTGGAAGTGAGGAGGTTATTGGTTAAATGGCGCTGATTTAAGGTTTGTCTTTGCTGGAAGCGAATTTAAGCAAACTATAAACGGTCCTCAGCAAATCAGAAAGATAAAAAACAGAGAACGGAAGGGATACGATGATCGAAATTGAGGTCAATAAAACGATTTATTTTCGACGAAAGTGAAAGAGAGGTTTTTTCTTTTTTTGTCCTGCTCCGTTACAAATTTTCGAGATCCAAATGAAATGTGCAACGACAAGGTGAAGACTGGAAGTTTCTCGGTCATTGTAGCAATATGCCTTTTGAAAAATGATTTGGAAAAAAGTTAGAAAATCTCTCCAGTTACCAAATCTCTCAGACCTTCAATCCGTAAAGAATTTTCGACTTTGATAAAACGTTCATACTCATCGATTCTTGGCCTTAATTGATGGGGCTTTTTGGATGGTCCTTTTCAATCTTCAACTCCTGCTCTTGCCTACACGCAGTGAAGCTTAGGAGTTGGTAGCCTAGGATTTTTGAAGCCGCTGCAGTTGGTTGCAGAGCATTTTCCCTTCGTCAGAAAGGTGGCTTTGGATTCGTATATATAGATCAACGGTGGCGTCAACGGCTCTAGTCAGATTGACCATCAAGCACACCTACTTTAAGAGTTATTTCAACGTACCTATTCGGAGCCTAGGTCTAAAGGAACTCCATGGTTGTGCCGGAACTCTGGATTAAAGATGGTGGAGCAAGAAATTTAGTAAGCCAACGGCCGCTCTCATAACCTCAACGTAGTTATTACCACCGGACCACTTAACCAGACCCTTTATCCAGATATTAAGATCCTCCAGCCGTAGGGTTACGACAGGATAATACCCCCAATGTGGGGAAAAAAAAAACAGTACGCCTCAAGTACGTACGGATATAAAGTTGGCGACTGCAACAAACGTTTGAAGGCTATGCAAATGGATTGCTAGGACCTTTAACAGGTCACGTGCTAGCGCAGTACTGCAAAGTAGGTATTACAGCAATCCAACTAGTGGGAATGATAAAAAGCGGATGAGAAACTACGACATATGGTATACTACGGCGATTGCTGGGGAGAAGTAAGATGAAGATTGCTTGAATGTGGATGTCCTATGGGAGGTAGACTAATGCATCAAGTTCTAAGCTTTCAGCAAGCTAGCGAACGCCTCACAAAAACCCAGGACCGAAATCATTATGATAGCATTAAAGACGAATTCCATGACCTCCCAGGCGAAACATATGCTCAGCGCCCTAGCTATGGCTGGAATGTGCTAGGAAATCTTAAAACAAGGCATGATAAGGAAGCCGTCTTTGAATGGGTCACCGGAAAACGCAACCTGCATAACACCAAGTTCGAGAATTGATTCAAGTTTGTATAATTTGAAACCAGTATGCGGTTCTCACATCTCAACATTCATAAAGGTTCTCACATCTCATGATCTCTTCTGACCACCAAAGTTCGCCTTTCAAATCTCAAGAAGATACATGCATCTAAGCCTGAATCATATGTGATGAAACCGTGCTACATCGAAATAAAAGAATTACTCTGCGAGAAGAAAAAAAGAGAAGAAATGGAGAGATTTTAAGTTTAACTAGAACATGCCAATTAGTAGTAGAGTGGCAGTCGGTGCTGGTGCTGCTGACTGCACAAAGATTATGAAAGCATAAATACCACAGTCAGGCAGAATGACTTTTTCGCAGTGAAAAAAGACAAAAGAAAATTCCGTTTTTCTGACCTCGACAAAGTTAAGGTAGCAATATCGAAGCTAAGGTCAAGTAGATCTAATGGCGTCAGACGGACTGACTATCTATTTATAGCAGCTGAAATAATCTGATTGGCAACATCCCAGCTCATCTGTCAGATATACACAGAGGAAAGCGTGTCTCAAGCATGGAATCTCAGAATCGTTTGTCCAATCTACAGGAAAGTAAACCCTTTTCACTGCGTCAACTGTGGAGGAAAAAGTCTCTTAAACATCTCAACTCTGGCCAACAAAAGAGATACGATCTCTTCCAATTCCGCATAATTTCTTCCGAACGCAGATGACATTGATAGCATTGGACGAATATTGTGAGCCGTCAATGAAGTTGTTGTGAGTATCGAGGCGGAACTAGCTAAAATATGGCTGACGATGAACGCAAGCCGAATAAAGAACATGCTGCCATCAGAAAAAAGACACCACCGTCGGCTTGGCTACCACGTCACAAGTTATATCTTCGAAATAGTTAAGAATTTGTATCTCCTAGGCTTCGCAATTACAAGCAGCAACGGCATTAGGTCAGAAATCAGACGCAGAACTACTCTTGCTAATGCTGGTTTTTTTGGCCTCATTGAGCCTTCTCTTTTGGTTGCATACAAGATGCTTACCCTCTTCATCCTGCTCTATGGAGTAGAGGCTTAGACCTCATCGAAAGCAGATAAATAAGCACTTGGCCATTTCGAATAAAACTCCGAAAGGTTCTCGGTCCCGTGCGTATTGACGAGTGGAGTAGGAGGTTCAATGCCGAACATCGACATCGGCCTTGTTAGGCGCCTATGGATCCAATGGAATGGCTGGGCCATGTTAGAGTCTTCGAGTCTAACTTCTGTGAAGTAGAGAACAGTCGCATCTGAGTTGGAGCACACAAGAAGAAGGGGACTTCAACCAAAGTAAGGTACTAGAGGCAACTCGCGAGAGATCGTGCACGCTGTAGATGATTGTTGGTTGAGCCTTAAGTTCGACCCCGGATTGTAAGGAACTAAGCTGCGGTAATGATTGAGGAGTTGGAGAATCAGATCTAAGAGATCTAAGATCACCTAAGTTGTTAGACTAAGATTCTAAGAGAATCTAAGGATTTCCAAATAAAGGAACTCGTCAAAGTTTTGACACGCTCTTATATATTTTTCTTTTTTGCTTTGTTTTTTGAGCAGAGCACTCAGAGAAAGAAACTTCTCATTTTCTCATTCAGCCTTATGTGGGCGTAGAATGGACATTCACAGAGATAGTGCTCCGCGGCGCCGCCATCACTTGCACTAGCTTTATCTAGCAAGTTCATCGATTTCATTTCTCAATTTAGCCTTCCGACTGCGTTCAGGGATGTCTTGTACTCTCGAACTATCTTGGAAGTCGTAAAATGGAGGGAATTTAGTAAAATCTCACGCTGTCGTCCTCCAGAAAGGCACAAACGCCGCATGCTATATCCTCTACGGCTCAGATTCCGTACAAAAACAGTCTTGGGCACAGGGAAAGTAAATTTTGTTTTTTTTTTCCGCAGCATGAACTCTGATGTCATTGCATCGGATGGCATGTCCATAAGACCAGAGTCATTATACAACCGGCGCGCAAGATCATCAAAGCTCCACTGCGTGTTTTTCCAAAGACCACTTCTTTTTAAACGGAGGATAGCTTTGAGAGTGCAGCCCTTGATATTAATATCAAGGAAAGGGAGATTCATAATTGCGTATAGTGCAGTGACAGGATTGCTAGAAAAATCTCCCATGCACCTGAAACAACAGCAATAACGTATTTTCTGTTCCAACGGACAACCGACCCATAAGATATAATTGGCCTTATTAAAGCCGTGTATGTCCAAAGGACCCTTCTATCTTGGAAGTCGTAAAATGGCTTTCGATGTTATAAATATATTTAGTCCATAGAAGTTTGTTATTCAGGATGACACCCAATACCCAATACTTTGGAGAATCGGATAGTGGTGACCTTAAACACTAGATGAGTCAGAGCAGTAAGCTTCGTTCTTTTTATAAAGAGATAAGCCTAAGTTTTAAGAGTATTGACTGCAACCACATTTCTAGTTCAGTAATCGTCGACCACGTGAAGAGCTGGAACGCTTTACAGCAGACAGTCACTAGGCACGATCCAACAGACAGTACAGCTACATTATTCATCTATGATTGTACATAGACGTTAAAACTATTGATCGCGTTGAGCAGATAGTCCGCTAATATGCACCATAGCAGTGGAGATAGAACGCCACCCTAGAGGCAACCCTTGTTTACTTTCGCCATCACATATTGGCCACAATTAGCATCCGCGAACAGTGTTCTATTCACCAGAATTGCTTTTATCCACAAAACTATTGATTCCTCTGCGCCGCGTTGTCAGGCCGAGTTACACATTCCATCAAAAGTTGCGTTGTCGAAAGTACCTGAAAATGCCAAGCGCGTATTCCTTCTTGTCGCAAGATCTTCAGCGTCGGTGAGCGTGTTGCATCGCAGACAGAGGTTGCATTCGCAAAGCAATTTTGCGCACATGAATCTCGACCATTCTTTCTTCTTCAAGAATTCTGTGTTCTTCAATATGAAGGAAGCTCTTGGCGAACGTTTAGTTCTCATTTAAAATTTCGCTCGGGTTTCGGCATATATGCCAGTATCAGTTATGAGCTGGTTCTGATTAGGTTTTTTGGAAAGTGAGCCTCAAGCATGAGATGGAGGATCTCTATTTTCGACTCAGTATAGGTGCCATTAGATTTTCGGAGCCAAACTAATTTGGTTGATTTTCCCCTTTTGAACGCTTTAACCAGCCTATTGGTTTCATTGATAATTTATATAACAGGCATACTTCGAAATCCGAATAAGCTTCTTATACTCTTTGCTTTAATCTGTAAAGACTCCAGTCTGTGGGATCTGCGTTCCACCTTGGAACGGTCGATCTGCGGAATTGCTCCCAACTGGACATCTCAGATTAAAACCTTTATTGACGTTACCATTCAAGTTCTGAGTGAACAGCTTCCTCTAGCTTTTGTTTTGTCGTGAGCTTATTGTGCTGGATTGCTCTTCCACAAGGTCGACGTACCTATAGTCTGACATGAAGATTTAGTGAAAGAGTTGGATAGCGTTAAGTCGATTTGGTTGGAATCACAATATTCAATGAGTTTTTCCAATGCTATCGGCCAACTCATATTGATCATATTTTGGTCAATACACGACACTCTTTCAGTGTTCTGGGTGTTCAAACGTTTCGAGAAGCTAATATTGACTCGGACCATTATCTTGTTTTAGCGCAAATCCACCGAACTTGGAAGAACAAGGTATTATTGCCAGAAAACAATCAGAGAGGCCGCTTCGGATGTACTGGCTTCCAACCCCTGCTTTAATGACGAATGCAGACATAAAAATCTGGAAAAACAACGGATACATAGAGCAGGCCTGCCGAAAAATACGAGTGCAGAACAGGACAGAAAGGAAGAACGGGTTCCTCAGAAGAAAAAGGGGAGCACGAGGAGTGCTCAGTAGAGGTCTTATGCAGAACTATTAAAAGAATGAAGTTCGAAAATTTTGCCATAAAACAACATAAACATGACAAAGTTGTAAAGCTCAAATAGAAATCTGCAAGGGTAGAGACGGAAACCATAGTAGGACTACAGTCGGTGCTGAGAATCTGGAAAAAATATTTCTGTGAAATGGTGATGATAAACAACATCCCACCGTCATGCAGAATGAACCTAACCAAAAAGTCAAGACAGCAATAAGAAGCTGCTGGACTCGATGGCTTAACTGCCGAGCAATTTGAAGCAGGATGTGATTATCAGATAGAGAATACACCAGCTTATCTCCAAAGTCGTGGTCGACGAAAGAATGCTCTAAAAATGGAATTTCAGCATTGTTTGTCCGATTATAAATAACGGAGATCCTTTGACCTGGGTCAACTATAGAGGAGTAAGCCTTTTCAACATCGCATATGAAACCCAGTCTGTCGTATTATGTAAACTCCGAAAATTCCTTTTGTCCGACCGGTCCCTATTAGTGAGGTTTTAGGCCAGAAAAGTCCACTAGAGATTTTCACATTACGGCTTACACCAGAAAACCGAGACCTCCAATGTCAGAAAAAGACTAAAACAAGTCGATGCGATGTTTTGTGATTCCATTCCTGAAAGAATTTTGAAAGCCGCAAGGCACTATCTCTCAAAAGTCTGTTCAGTTACTCGCACACGCAGACGACGTTGACACAATTGAAACGTCGCAGCAAGCTGTCAATGGAGCATTTGAACCTATTGAAGCAGATACGGCAACGACGGGCTTAGCAGTCAGCGAAGAAAAACAAAGTACATGCTATAAACAAAGACGAACACGACATCGGCGCCTAGGACAAAACGTTACGACAGGTAGCTTTCCACACCAGCGTGGAAATCACACGAAAAATCACTTTTACTGATCACTGATTTTTCGGCCCAAAAAACTTTATACAGGACTCTGATCATTCAAGTCCTGCTTTACGGCGCAGCAGCTTTACCACTAACGAAAGCGGATGAAAATACCATCAGGCGCTTCAAGAAAATAGATCTTCGGGTAATTGTGGTTCACGTTTGAATCAAAGGACACGTTTCAACAGCTAAATTAGCGGGCTGACGCCGACCTCTTCAGAAAAGCTCGGATAATCCAGCTTAGATGGCTAAGTCACATTGAACGTATGGACACTATTGTCCCGGCCCAGAATGTTTTCGATTCGAACTCAAAAAGGGTATCTCAGCCAATCGCGCAACTGGATTTTATACAGGACCCTGATCATTCCAGTCCTGCTTTACGGTGCAGCAGCTTTATCACTAACAAAAGCGGATGAAAATACCATCAGGCGCATCAAGAAAACAGATCTTCGGGTAATTGTGGTTCCCGTTTGCATCAAAGGACACGTTTCAACAGCTAAATTAGCGGGCTGACGCCGACCTCTTCAAAAAAGCTCGGATAATCCAGCTTAGATGGCTAAGTCACATTGAACGTATGGACACTATTGTTCCGGCCCAGAATGTTTTCGATTCGAACTCAAAAAGGGTATCTCAGCCAACTGTACTTTATACAGGACCCTGATCATTCCAGTCCTGCTTTACGGCGCAGCAGCTTTACCACTAACGAAAGCGGATGAAAATACCATCAGACGCTTCAAGAAAACAGATCTTCGGGTAATTGTGGTTCACGTTTGCATCAAAGGACACGTTTCAACAGCTAAATTAGCGGGCTGACGCCGACCTCTTCAGAAAAGCTCGGATAATCCAGCTTAGATGGCTAAGTTACTTTGAACGTATGGACACTATAGTCCCGGCCCAGAATGTTTTAGATTCGAACTCAAAAAGGGTATCTCAGCCAACTGTACTTTATACAGGACCCTGATCATTCCAGTCCTGCTTTACGGCGCAGCAGCTTTACCACTAACGAAAGCGGATGAAAATACCATCAGACGCTTCAAGAAAACAGATCTTCGGGTAATTGTGGTTCACGTTTGCATCAAAGGACACGTTTCAACAGCTAAATTAGCGGGCTGACGCCGACCTCTTCAGAAAAGCTCGGATAATCCAGCTTAGATGGCTAAGTTACTTTGAACGTATGGACACTATAGTCCCGGCCCAGAATGTTTTCGATTCGAACTCAAAAAGGGTATCTCAGTCAATCGCGCAACTGGATTTTATACGGGACCCTGATCATTTTAGTCCTGCTTTACGGTGCAGCAGCTTTATCACTAACAAAAGCGGATGAAAATACCATCAGGCGCTTCAAGAAAATAGATCTTCGGGTAATTGTGGTTCACGTTTGAATCAAAGGACACGTTTCAACAGCTAAATTAGCGGGCTGACGCCGACCTCTTCAGAAAAGCTCGGATAATCCAGCTTAGATGGCTAAGTTACTTTGAACGTATGGACACTATAGTCCCGGCCCAGAATGTTTTAGATTCGAACTCAAAAAGGGTATCTCAGCCAACTGTACATTATACAGGACCCTGATCATTCCAGTCCTGCTTTACGGCGCAGCAGCTTTATCACAAACGAAAGCGGATGAAAATACCATCAGGCGCTTCAAGAAAATAGATCTTCGGGTAATTGTGGTTCACGTTTGAATCAAAGGACACGTTTCAACAGCTAAATTAGCGGGCTGACGCCGACCTCTTCAGAAAAGCTCGGATAATCCAGCTTAGATGGCTAAGTTACTTTGAACGTATGGACACTATAGTCCCGGCCCAGAATGTTTTAGATTCGAACTCAAAAAGGGTATCTCAGCCAACTGTACATTATACAGGACCCTGATCATTCCAGTCCTGCTTTACGGTGCAGCAGCTTTATCACTAACAAAAGCGGATGAAAATACCATCAGGCGCTTCAAGAAAATAGATCTTCGGGTAATTGTGGTTCACGTTTGAATCAAAGGACACGTTTCAACAACTAAATTAGCGGGCTGACGCCGACCTCTTCAGAAAAGCTCGGATAATCCAGCTTAGATGGCTAAGTTACTTTGAACGTATGGACACTATAGTCCCGGCTCAGGATGTTTTCGATTTAAACTCAGAAGGGGTATATTAACCAATTGCGCGACTGGACTTTATACAGGACCCTGATCATTCCATTCCTGCTTTACGGCGCAGCAGCTTTACCACTAACGAAGGCGGATGAAAATACCATCAGGCGCTTCAAGAAAACAGATCTTCGGGTAATTGTGGTTCACGTTTGCATCAAAGGACACGTTTCAACAGCTAAATTAGCGGGCTGACGCCGACCTCTTCAGAAAAGCTCGGATAATCCAGCTTAGATGGCTAAGTCACATTGAACGTATGGACGTATCGGCCCAGAATGTTTTCGATTCGAACTCAGAAAAGTTATCTCAGCCAATTTCGCAACTGGAGGCAATTGGCAGAAAAAACAACACTAGCTGCATACATAGGTATGTTAGTAGCGGCCCTGGTCTACCCAGGACTGTGGCGCCATCTAAATCACCTGAATTTATTTGGAATCACGTGCTAGTAGGAACGTGCATCATACCTAGATTTATTAATGCATGCTTTCCCTGTTTTCTAGAGTTTAGCGTTCTGGGTATGCAGATGCATCAACACATAATCCGCGTCAATTTTATTGGCTTTAGGAATCTTAGTTTCCCGGTGGGGATTTTCTACACAGATTTGCGACTACTCTAAGAGTTTCGTTTTCAATATCATAGGCCTCTGCTAAAATGCAAACATTCTCTGCGTTGGCTAGCCCACACAGTGTTGGCATTCAGCATCGTTCAGACCATTGTGATTGCTAGCATTCCTCCGTCCACTCGAACTGCAGCCGTTGTTGATTGTAGCACTGGTTTCATCCGGGCAGCGTGCTTTAGTAATTCCATGGGTAGTAGGAATGCCAGAATACGACGCCCGATTCACAAAAACGGAAAACATCGCTCGACAACAGTCGCAAAATTGAGCATATTTGCCCGTAAATTATCTAAAAAAAAACGCTCTCAACTTAATTTTCACATTACTTAATGGGTTTTATTATTTCTTCTTAATTTATTTTGTATTCCAAACGTATACAAATAAAATTAGGAATTCGCTTTTCGTTTTTATAAATTAATTCAGTTCTTAGTTCTAGGTCCTAGCTATGTACATACATTGGTTGAGTCGATGAAAGCGTGACAAGGAATTTTCTTCCTTTGAAAAATATAAATAAACTTACTGATTCATATATAAATAGAATGAGATGATTGATAATTAATTAATAATTAAGTTAATAGCGATGAAAATATTTGTTTTTTAGGATTTGCATTGCTTTTTCGATTTCTTAGTGTGAGCTGCTTACATACAACATTTCTTCATAAAATCATCAGTGCCATCTGCAGTTCATAAATATTTAACTCTCTCTCTCCATTTAATTTCTAAGTTATGTGTTATGAGTGGAAGTCTTCGATAAGGTGTGGGTTTGTGCTTAGAGTGACAGCTTCACAGTTCGAGTATTGGTTTGTTTGTGGGTAAAACTACATTACCCTCAGTTTTTGGTATGTGTCATTACTAAGACGATTGGTGATTTTTTTTGTTGGTCATTATTCCTCGCAATACTTGGTTTCCAGGATATTTTCGCTGCCCGATAAAATCGGAGAATTCCGCAGTGGACAGAGTTTCAGCGACAGATCCTTCTCCATGGACTCGATTAGAATGTAATCGAGGTAAATCCGCGGTGAAGAGAGAATTCTCCAGGTAAGAGGGTTGAGTAGATTTGTTTGGTATTCCCAAAAGACAGCCGCATAAGTAGGATTGTGGAACTCTCGTCCAGGCACCATGGATGTGTACTCCTGGCCTGGTTCAAAGTATCGAGGATCTTCGGAGAATTTGATTTTGTCCGAGAATCGCTTCCGATGGGAGTGTAGACGGATGGACAGTGTGCCGATTTCACCACCGTGAATTGTGCTCTCCTCAGAATCAGATATTTTAATCGACACTTTGTAGTGGACTCCTGGAATGAGAAGAATTTTGGTTAATTCCAACGGATTGGAGGAAGAATTATGATAAAAACTTACGACAGAAAGGTTTCCTGTCACCGGTCATGAGATAGGTGGTCATGGTTGAGTTTGGTTTGATTTGTTTCTCCTTTACCAGGCGATGATAGTCGGAGTGGCTGTGTAGACCCATCCGCAGGCAGTGCATACCATTTGCTCCACATCTCGCACATTTTCCTGCTTTTAAACTCTGCAATGTAGAGAGAAGGGTGAATAGAATCATATGAATAATGGATCTAAGACTTAACTCACCTCAAAGGAGTCACAGGTGATGCCAACAAACGGGCACTTAGTCTTGATGCTTTCTGTGAAGAACTGGTAGCTTCGTATGTGATTGCATCCCAGGAACTCTTGCATATTTATCAGGAATGGTTTTTCCTTATTGTTGATGTATTGATGGAATCCTTGTCCACATCCGGGGTTGTCGAAACCCCCATTGGGGAAGAAGTCTACATGCCCGATGCTTTTGTAAAAACCAAGTCCTCCCTTCATCAGCGGATTCGCATCAGTGTGAATAATGTCGACGTACTTGGCATCTGTCGTATCCAATCGAACAATCGGTTCAGTTTCAGAAAATAGTGGTGCTGCTGGATCCATGCCGGTGATGCGGGCTAACGTCAAACCAAAGTCTCTCTGAAGATGGTAGCCAGCGTAGCCGGACAAATGAGCGCCCAATGAGTGGCCAATAAAATGAACCTTGTCCAAGTTTGGCATTTGCAATTCTTCCTACAAAAAGAACACAATCGAATGAGATCATGACAAGATCACTTAAGTGAGGAGACTTACATGAATCATGTGCACCACATGTGCAGCAATGTTGCCAACAAGTCGTATGTTTGCTACAGCCTGGACGTATGGTGGACTTGAGCCACCACCCCAATCGATCAGGATTACAGCAGCATGACCTTCTGGCTCGCTTGCGAGGAGAGTTTTACCCATTTCAACCATCTAAATAAGGCAAGGGATACAGGTTAGAGTTGCGTGGGGTTTTTGGAAAACATTAAGACTTACCCAGGGCATATCTCCACGTTCTAGATATCCGTGGGCGATCACAAATAACTTTCCACGTGGATTGATCCCCATGTTCCGGATAGACTCGGGATCGTTTAGATCTATGAAGAAAGGATATTCAAAACTTCGACTCGTATAGAGAGCAAAGTGAGGTTGAATTTCCGATGGCTTCTGTGGATGAACATTAATTTGACGGGTATTCGTTGTCCAGGGGCCATTTAAGGGGAAGCATCCGTAAACACCATAGCACTTGACTTCATTAAGATCTGAAATAACAAGAGAGATACAAAGTTTTGGTTGGGCTAATGCAAATATATTGTATATGAAATGGAATAGAAAAAAAATCGGAGTATGTCAATAGTGTGTAATCGAAAAGAGTAAACATTCCGTCTTGATAGAATGTTAAACAGGATCGGCATAGGTCGTATGACTGAACTCTCTTAATCAGTGGAACGCAAACACGTTTTTGTTCCAGAACTTTCTGTAGATCGATTGCGTTCTCAATCGAATGCAATGTGACCATTAGTGACTAAATATGAATTAAACAATAACGCAATCAAGAAATGATCAGTTCTTGGTCTCTACACAGAATCACATAAAGAAAGAAGGGGAAAACGTAGTCGGAGCGATTGAAAATTGAAACTGGGAAGATGTTCTGATCTTGTTCTTTGGTCATACTTAAGAAGAATCACAACCTATGCAACGGATCAGTGATCTGCTCACGCATGTGGATTATTTGTGCGTAGTTTGTCTCTAACACCGACAAATAATCTGGAGTACGAGTATAAGATATTCATTTCAAGATCTGTATTTTAAGGCTACATTTGGTTCACCCAACTCAGTCCTATGCCATCAATATCATGTTGATTTTGGCTGATGGGATAACAAAAGAAGATATCATGTCATTATGTTACCTTCTAGTAGCGAATAAATTAACAAGGAACTGGGAAGCCGCAAAAGACAGATTTAACAGTAAGGTAATGGATATTGAGGGCCGAAGGGCGAAGGTCGCCAAAATGTGCTGTTTATTTCTCAATATCACAGATACGGTTTCGATCCATTTAAAACAAAAAGATTTTCGATTTTAACAACGATTAAAATATTACTGGCCCTAACGATCGTGGTGATCGACGCCGAAATAATATTCTCATTCATAGCCCCTGCTCGGTGTATCTTTCATACAAAAGCAGATCAAATCTTAGAAAGCAACAACAGCAGCATCTCTTTGGACACCGATTAAGCTTGTAGAATTCGATCCTCGGCTGTCAAGATCACGGAATAGATAGTGACCTCAAGGAGATGAGACAATTAAGTGTTTTTACTTCTTTAACAGTCTGCATAGAAGAAGAATGGTTACAGTGTACTAAGTTCTTGTTAAGGATAAGATAATTGTCAGCTATTGGATAATAAAATCCAACCAGTGCCTCTACTGTGCTTAATAATCTGACTCGGCAAAAGCATCTACAGCTCGTGTGGGCTTTCTAAAAACCAGAAAAAAACAAAAGAAAAATCCCGAATTTAGCCGACGATAGTAGATCGTTCTGGTGTATTTCAAGGCCGATTGACAAATGAGAATGACGGTGGCTACAAAAGTATACAGAGGGTCCTTTTGATGAACGAAATTTCCCCATGCAATTCAAAAATTCACACATCTTTATGATTTTGATACAAATCGAATGCCAATCATTTTGAGGAACTTTCTCGTTCCCGGTCTTGATACGATGACTTTTCAAGAAATTCTACAATGATTTACCCAAATGAATGAAACCACTCGACACTTTAAAAGCATTTTCGAACTTCTGTCCTTCTGTCTTGTCTATCTTATTAAAAGCAAACGACGCATAGCTTGTCCAGATACTTGACAAACAATGAGTCACACTTATTAGATTTTCCTATTTGACATCTGTTATGGGTCAAGTACAACCTTTGCTTCAGTGGACACCACAAATTGAGTTCAAGACTCGTTACTTTTTGCAACTCACCTATCTTCATGATCACTGACGATCATTCAACGATGGTCTAACCTCTTCTCCCCAGAGAGAGTACCAGATCTTCACACAAAAATGTACGCGAACAAGTTTTGTGCTAAAAATAGTAATCTCTGCCAACTTGTTATCTCAGATACTATACACGAAGCCATTCAAATTCTACGTCAAACTTTTTTTTTTATTTTTTTTTTTTAAACAAAGAAAATACGTTCAGCTTAATCAATAGGCTTGGTGGTTCTCGATACTAGCGGCCATCCAAACCTCCATACGTCCGTTCGTCTACCAACATGCTCGCTGATAAGTATTCAGAGTTCTCATATTGCAAAGAAGGGTTCAAGCTTGAATGACCTCTTTCGGATGATAGTGGACGCGAAGTGTGATTATGAATGCGAATTGAATAGAGCATCTTGTTTCCATACGCCACTTTAGCGCGATTTGCAAAAAAAAAAAAAAAGCAAAGACGCCTGTTTGCCTCTGGTACGAGTGGGCTTTGTGTGAATTTTAAATTTCACCACACCGATGCACCATTCTACGAGAGTATTTAAAATTCGATTTCATCAACCCACTCAAGATTGTAATTGAACTAATTACCATTCGAATACTCGTAGTTGCAATGAACTTGTACAGATACTCGTATGAACTACTCGTATATCTGGGGCTGGGTCTGAAGAAAGTCTTGAGATTGGAAGACGATAACTAGTAACCTTCATGGTTTTAGTGATTTCTGTATTAAAGTTAATAACAAGGGTGAAGCTCTTTATAAAGACAGGCAACTTATCAGCGCGTAAAGCTGAAATGAAGCTTTTCTGCATAGGTGTAGCAATGTTGTGTGGCTCAATTTAGGTCATTCTATATCTTCACAGGTAACCACCCATCGATCAAATGGTAGTCACTGGTTTTGGTTATGGATCACAAAATGACAACCAGTTGAGTAATAACAGAGATGTGTCCCAATAGCAGAGGAATTAGATTCTGTGACAATTACTTACACGAGACTCAATGACACCATACTGACGTTGATTGTGTCATAAGTGGCAAATACGACTTCCATTGACATTTCATGTTTAACTTACTGCCACAACGTTCTAACTAAAACCCAAATAGTGCCAAATGAAATCTGGGAGGACACTTCCTCTAAAATTGAGAAAGTTTGTTTCAATTGGACAAACAGGCTTCACCTGATTGATGACGTGGTGTCATCTTTTTAACAAAACTCTCTTGGTACAGAAAAATTCTTTAACATTTTTCCCTCGAAATCTTTGACATGAAATTGAGTAATTTTTTTTCTTGTTTCTTTTTTCACTACACCTATCCGATGACTGTGGATGACTACTTCTACTTCTACGTCGACGTCTTAGTTTCAATTTAATTTCAACATCTTCCTCTACAATAATGTATCCAACTGCAAGCGATCGAATTCAGTTGAGTTTTGTTTCTTCTTTTACAACACTTCATCCTTAGCTTCGTTCGCTGTATATAATTCGCGATACGTGCAGTAAATTGATTTTGAATTTTCCCATATTTCGTACGCAAAGAGTAAATGTAAATACGAGTATTGTGTCGAAACCAAATTTGCTGTAAATACATTTTTCACGCAATATTTTGTTGTTAATTATAGTACTGTCAGTGGGACGTCAATGAAAGAAGCAATGACAGCTGTCAATTAATGCATTAGTTGTTCAGACAAGCTAGCAGTAATTTGGGTGACAAAAGCATTGATTACAGACATTTATGAAATTTGCACTGATTCACAATAACTTCAAATTTGGCAGATTACGATGACATGTGGTAGAACATTTTTGTCAAAAATTTGACAGCACAATTCGGATTTTTGACAGTTTTATTTTTAGATTTCTGACATTTAGGCAAGTTAATTCCATTGCACAATTCATAAATTGATTTGATTAGCTGACAACTTAAAATAGACTCTGTCGTCGAATTTTCGGAAGATTTAAGTTGATGTCAGTCAGCCAGTTTCTATTGATTTTTCATTTCCCAAACTTAATATTGTTCGTGAGTGCAAAGGAAACGTTGACAATAATGGATTAAAAGTTATTTTAAAGCTACGCACGTACGATAATTATGTACGACTATTAATTGATCTGTTACAAACTGACTGGAACTATTCATAGATACATATGGCTGTCGAATTGTTATTAGAAAATCTTTAAAGTATCAAAAATTTGCATCAGCTCTGTCATCAAATCAGAGACGTTTTTGAAACGTTTTAATGACAACAAAAAATGTCAACAGGTCAAGGTCAAAAGACATTTCAAAAATATTTTCCAGGCCTCGGTGATTTAGCATGACGAAAAGATTTTAATTTTGGTTCATTGTTGAGCACATCATAAATGGGGAGGAATAGGTTGGCTGGTTTCATTCGCAGATTGGTTTTAAATGTTCGAAGGTTACAACGGTTGGAATAAGAATTGAAACAAAGTAGTCGTTATAACGTTTAGATGAACTTGGTCTTTGGTACTTTTATTAATATGGTAAGTCCGAATGATAGACAAACGCTTTTAACGTTTAAAATAATCAAGTCGTCTGCTGGATGATTTTTTTTTTCGGTGCAAGAAAGGTTTGGGTATGTTGATTTAATGTGGTAACAACGCATTTGATGAGGAAACGTTTTTCTAAGGCCACGGAACACAGTCTTGAATATAAGAAAATAAGCCGAATTGATTTAAAGGGTCTTTATTCGAAGTAAGTGTTATCCTTTGCCAAATAGAGACAATCGATTCAGGTGGTGACAGCAATGAAAATATTTATTACGATGCAAGTGGGAAGAGGGTAGAGAGCTAATAAACTCTCAAAAAAGCTAGAAATGATGCATATTAATCACTCGATTAGTAAGCAGAAACAGATAATTAGATCCGCATAGATCCAGCCACTTAAAGGGTAGAAAATGCTACCTCAATAAATGCTTTGCGTCAGGTACCTGGGGGATTATAATCCTATTTGATTTTGATATTTGTACGATACATATAATATATCAATATCAATATCAAATAAAAAAATAGCTTAAGGTACTTGTAGAGAGCTAAGATGAATTTAAGTTTATCTGGAAAAAAAAAGTAATTGAATGAAAGAAATTGAATGCCATATCTCCTCCAAAAACTCAGATACAAGTGCCTTATAACGGCTGTCGACAATTGACTTAAACAACATGATAGATAAAAGAGTGCAAAACTAAGTCAATAGACCCTGGTTATCTGCCCAAAATCAAATACAAGAATGCGCCTGTTCCGAAAAACTGATATTTCATTCTCCAGATAGACTAATCACTAGAAATTTAGTAATTCGGACAATGTTCAAGAAATAACATGCTGAGTGTAATTATATGGACAACACGTAAAGGTCGTGAAAGATGTGAAAAAGATTTAGCCCCTAGCACCTTCACTCTTCCGGTATGATTGTTGCATATCTCGACGAGCAAGACCCTACTTGACCATCATGAATGGAGATAAGTTTTTTTTTTTTTCATTTAATAAACGTACACAAAAGAGCTAAAGAATACTCTTTTGCACACAAATTAGTCTTAGAAACAGATAGAAGGTGCCGATATGCATTGGTTTTGAATGTTTACAGGTTATACTTAGAAACACAATATTTCACTGCACATCCGAGGATGGAGTTCCGAGTTAATCAAGAACTATTCATAGTTAAAACTATTTTTCGGTTAAAATTTGAAGAAACGAAATACGCTAGTTTCTTGAAGTGAGCAATTTTGGTAAAAAAGTGATAAAACTAGGAGATGCACTGGACGTGGCAATGGTGTTCCACTATATACTTTAACTCTATTTTGGTCCGGGTTTCTTTGGAAATTTACCACACGTTTTGTGATCCTCTTAAGGAGTTGTATTGAGGTTATAGACATATTGGATCAGATGTGAACAAGCACAGTATTGTGTCCAGAGAACACAAGACGAAGTATTTCTAATATCGCCCTAAGTAAACATTTGATTTGCTGATGACATAGAATGGTCATTCGGACATTGTCAAGGTCACAGCGCTGTTAAGCGAAAGCCCAGTAATAGCAGAAGCAAAGGTATGGTAAAGTTGAGATTAAATATGAACCCGGAATGCTACTTACAGGATGACCAAAGCTTTCGGCATTAAAATTAAAATTCTTGCGCTACTCGCATGACGTCTAACCCAGGTTTCAATTGAGGACAAAAAGACTTTCTTTCGGCGGATTTTTAGCTCTTTTTTTATGAATAGATCTTCATATTCAAAATGCAGATGTTTTTCTCCCTAAAGTTCTGAATGTTACTACGCCCACAACACATCTATTTTACCAAGATGTAATTCAATACTAGCAAAATGCACTATGGTAGTAGGAAAAAATAGCATTTACGAGCACAAAAAAAAGTTCAGGAAAAAGAATGGAACCTTGATGCATACTTAATTTCAATTCGTTGAATTTTAGACTGTGCAAATTAAATGGTGAATGTTGAAAGCTGTTGCAAATAATACTAATAGATACATTTAAAAGTCTGCCTAAATTTCGGCTCAATATTGTGAAGGAGAAATTCTCGAGCATACCTCATATTCTCGTCTGTTAAAGATTGTAGATACTTGCAATCAACACCTCGTGAACGCAGTTTTGTTTTAAACACAGTACTTCAACGTTCATAACTACATAAACTACGGTTCAAGGGGCACTATCTTGTATACATGATTGAACGACTTAACTAATATTTAATTCCTCATCTAATGTTAAACAATTGTTAGTAGTCCAAACTCGAAAAATATGTTATTTAGTGTGTATCGATTGGAAATATCAGCTTATCTGCAAATATTGACACATTATTGGCACTTAAAAGTATTCCATCAACGTGAAGCAATCTCACCCGACAGTGGCGAAACCAACAAGCAACATTGGACTCGATTAAGCAATACCTTTATTGACAAAGTCATATTGGCATCGGCCTAATATTTGTTGTAAGATATTGACATTTGCGAAATCTCACGACATATACTTACCACCTTTGGGTGAGGGGGGAAAGTCATATAAAGTGTTGACAGCTCTGCTTGATTGATTGGCCAGATATAACATGGTCTGTAGCATCAGACCACCTGTAGAATTAGCGATATACATCTTCGACTAACTTTTGATCTTCACAAAAAAAAAAAAAAACACTCGCACGCGCTTGTTTTTTTATTATTAATTTATCTTCTCACTTATTATACACAATTATGAAACAATACAAATTTGGAATAAATAAAAAGTCTTTTAAGAAATTCTTGACATTTCTATTGCACTGCCCTGATCGTATTGCTGCTACCGACTATATGAATAGAACACTCGCTGAGTTTAGTCCTTTTGGAGTTAGCCAATTGATTACAATTAACGAACACCTACACACACATACAAATTACTTGATTATCTCGGGAATCTTTAATTAGATTCGCAGGCGAATTCTTAATGGGCGACAGCAATGATTTGAATATAAATTCAGACCGTCTTGCAATGTATTCCACAATTGGGTACCGACACGGTTCAGAATCTGTACTTGACTGATTGAGTTCCACGCTGTTGTCGCGTCTTTATGTGTTCGAAGTTTGATGGATTGATCGTCGGGCTTTAGTCCGACTCAGTCTACTGATTTGGAAGAGAAGCAGCAGAGTAATCACACTCGTATATGGAAAGCTTAGCATACGTCAAAGAGAGTATGGGAAGTCACTAACTTCGGTGACTGTGCAACTGTGTCGCTAGGTAATGATCCATTATTCATGATTTCTTCTAGAAATTCTCTGAGGACGGCGGAATGCGGCTTCTACTACTACTGCCCCCAGGCATCGTCCCTCAACGTCATCAAAGACGTTAGTCTCTCTCTGGTCTCTGTATGCTAATTCTATTTTGAAATGAGTTTGTTGATGTTTTCGAAGTTAGTGATGATAAGAGCTATGGAGCTCCGTCTCTGACCTGTTATCAATATGACACAGTGTGGCTTGACTGGTATACGAGTAGTTGGTGTATCTATAGGAGCTGCCTTGATTTTAATCGCGAAAATGTTCGTATGCGCCTGCTCTTGTCTTCTCTTCTCTTGTTTTCACAATTCTGTGCTGTTTCGTCTTTGTTGTTCTTCCTTTTTCGTCTTGCTGGTGATTAAGCTTATCGGCGACGATTGCAGATTGATGCGGAATTTTTCACAAAAGTCCAAAGTCGACTTCAGGCTGTAGAACTGTCTATGAGATACAGGAGCCAATGTGGAATCGGTGTAAATAGGTTTTTTTTTTTTTTGTCTGACCATTTTTAGTAGGTGGATGGGGGTAGAAGGAAGTGGTTATTATTTTCAAGAACTAACCTTGCTCGACCCATTTTGCTTGGTTTAATACCGATGATTGACGTCAATCGACAAAGTCCAAGTCATTTTAAAATCAGCGAAAAATGGACATGTTTACAACTCATTTTCACGAGATGAATGTGTGTGTATATACAATATGTAGGGGAGAAGTGCGCTAAGTTGGACAGACTAGATTCGAAAATTAGAAATGTATTTCTGATGCTTAGCAAGGAATACGGAAAAATTGTTCCGGATGTTAAAGAAACTGAAAACGGGGAGAAAGTAATCATTGTCCTAGATAATGCTTAAGTCTTACTTTTCTGGCCTGCATGTGCTGTGTAACTAGCGATTTTTGATGGTTAGTATGGTCATGAAAGTGTTCATATCAACTCGATTTTTTGATCACATAGAACTCAAAAACCAAAATTTTCTCCTTCCCCTAGTATAGAGCGATTCATTGTAAAGTTTGATTTATAATGTAAAATAAAATACATAAATTTGAGAGTGAACTTAAAATTTTTGATATCGTTTAAAAGAACAATTCATGGCATTTACTTCTTGAAAATGATATCATGTAAATGTTGTCCAAGACTACGTCTGAGGTGGTCCATTTGGAAGGTCTAATTTTTACTTTCGTTCGAGCATAGCGACTGGTATCTCGCGGATAACACGAGTAATGTTGGCTTCCAAAGCGTCAATCGGAGTTGGCTTATTTCTGAAGACCTGAAGCTTTACATATCCTAAGAGAAAATAGTATAAAGTGTGATATCGCACGATCTATGTGGCCAATTTACCGTAGCAAAACGGAAAATTGAAATTAGGTGGTCACCAAAATGATTTCTCAACAAGTCCATTGTTTCACGCGCTGTGTGGCTCATAGCGCCGTCTTGTTGAAACCAGAGCTCACCGAGACCATGTGCTTGAATTTCAGGAAGCACATAGCCCTTTCACATGGCGCGATAACGGTTACTATTGACGGTAACATTCTGATTTTTCTCATTTTTGAAGAAATATGGACCAATGATTCCATCAGCCTATAAACCACACCATACCGTTGCTTTTAATGGATGTAAGGTGGCTCTTGGTACTCTTCGGGTTGCTCATCAGCCCAAATACCCCAATTTCGTTTATTAACGTATCCATTGAGCCAGAAATGGGCTTCATTACTGAACAAAATTTCACGATAAAACACCGGATTTTCATTGAGTTTTTTCAGAGCCCATTCACCGAAAATATAACCCAAATTGATGTTGATTGTCTTCAATTCACTCTCAGCTATAGCTGCTATACCACCTTGATCAAAAAGTTTCCGGTAGCGTCATAGTGTGGTACTTCTATTGTTCCGATTTGAGTTCTGTTTCTTTTGTTAAGTTGGTACATCTGTTGTTGACATTCCCTTTAAATCTCAGTATCATAGCATGACATTTGCAAAAGTTACGTAGCCAAGAGTACATCTGTTTTTGTGTGTGATGGCGATTTTTTACAATTTTAGAAATGGATTTACCTTTGCAATAACGAACTTGTATTAAATTTTCCGTAAAAAACGGACTTAATGGTGAGCGAAAGTTGGAAATGTCGGAAAAGTGTTTCGGCAACGATTTTCCAAAAAAAACGGTCATTTACCAGTGGCACGACCGGTTCAAAAGTGGTCGTGAGTCAATCGAAGATAATAAACGCAGTGGCAGACCATCGAAATCGAAAACTATTCACATGGCACGTCGTTTTCAGTCAAAAAAGAAGGAAATGCTAGCGGTTTTCATGGATTACAACGGTGAAGTGCATCAAGAATTTTTGCCAGAAGACCAGACAGTAAACAAAGAGTATTATTTGGGCGTTATGAGACGTTTGCGTGAAGCAATTCGCCGAAAGAAACCAGAATTGTGGGCAGAAAACTTGTGAATTTTGCACCATGATAGTGCACCGTCGCACAGTGCCCTGGTTTCCTGTCACTTCTTTCTGTTCCATCGAGTTCAAAAACCACTATGTGGAAGCGCGTTTCAGCAGCCGAGAGGAAGTAATTTAAAAATCGCAGGAAGCACATATAAAAAATGTTTCGAGGTTTGGATCAGGCGCTGGCATAAGTGTGTTGATCAATGTGGTAGTCTTTTTACTACGTGCTGGATGTGGTCTAACCGGTCGAGTATTATCCACAAATGTAAACTGGGACTCAAATTTAAGAATGGCATTGGCAATAGTGGCAATAGCTGTTGCTTATAACAGCTCTATTATCGGAAAAAAGTAAAAAAGTCGTTTTGGACTCGTCAATGAGTGGCTTCAATAGAAAATCTAGACTTTGTACACTATCTTGATGTAGTTATTCTCTAATTTTTCTGAATTTATTGGTACCTAGAACTCGGTCGTAAATTTAACCCAATCGATCGGTAGGTGTTGCATATTTTCGTGATGCTTTTGCATTTATGCAGTCGGAAAAAAGGCTCTCCCTTCAGAGAATAGGCATCCAATTGCGTCTCATTATCACATTGAATTCATACTTCAGAGAGTACGTCATCTGGTACACCTATTCGTCCCTGGTTCATTGTTTGCATTGCTACGCTCACTTTGATTTCCGTAAAATCTACCGTTTACTTTTTGTTTTTGACTGCCGAGGAAATCCTTTGTTAAGTAGCACTTTTCATCTGTTGGAAATCTTTTTTCTATTAGTAGACGTCCTTTTTGTGTACAAAGTAGTCGGGAACTTTAAATAAAACAAAAAAACTGGTTGCTCCACTTATAGCGTGACCAAATAAGACCGATAGGAAACAAAATTTAAATAAAACAAGAACTGTGTGAGATATAAAATTGATTCTGGCTTTATTTTGGAACTACGTTGTAGCCATTATGTGTGAAATAGCACATCATTCAAATGAAAGTCTCGGCTTCGCTGGTAGTGCTTCAATCTATCGGTCCAATTTTTGACGACTTGGTCCGGCAATAGCGTGTTGAATGTTGGCCTCGAGCCCGCCCAAAGTAGTTATCTTGTTAGCATAGACTAAAGACTTGACGTAAACCCAGAGAAAGTAATCGAGCGGTGTCAAATCGCATGATCGCGACGCCTAATTGCCGAACGCTCGCATTGAGTTGACCCAGTCGCCAAATTTCTCCTTCATAACTTCGAGCGTTGCGTCGCTTGTATGGCATGTAGCGCTGTATTGTTGGAACCACTCGGATATATCGATGTTGTCGAACACAGAAAGTCGGTTAAGATCGCTCTATTCCTGATACCATTAACGGTAACAGTGTCTCTTAAGGTCGTATGTTGCTCAGTGCCATAAGCTGCACCCATCCACACTTGTGGATTATGTTCCCTCCAATATTGGTAATTTTGCTTGTTGACATAGTTGCTGAGCCAAAAATGAGCCTCGTCCGAGATGATGATTTTTGGCCAAAATCTAGATTTCCAGCGCTCGATTAGCAAACTCACGGCGTAGGACTCTCTGGCGATGCCCAACTCAGGTGTTCCAAATTTGCTCCAAGACCCGCGCGAGTAGGTTTATAATGACTATTTTTTCCCCCTTAAGCCTCTACTGTATTGTCTATTGGACAAGACAACAGGACATTTTCTTCTTTCTTTCTTTCCAGTCGTAATTGTTTGGTCTATATAGAAATTCGCCAGACTTTAGCAAACCCTTCTTGTATAATTTTACCATGAGTTATAGATCCAGGTTTTGTGTGAATACTATTAATTTTTCGAATTCTGTGACCGAGAAATAACCATAAACATGAACTTTTGCTGGATGTTTTACGGTGCGTTGTAGAAACTTTTTATTTTTTTTGTTAAAGATCTCATCCAGTAATTATAAACAAAAACAGATGACTCATTTGTAAATATGATGTTGCTTCAATCCTGGTCTAAATTCTGCGTTGCCTAACTTAGCCTCTTTTCAATAGGTTTTTAGATCAGAAGCGATTTAGATTTGGTACTCCTGTTTTCAATGCCAGATTCTGCTAAACTGCGTCGTATTGTGCTGATGATCACTTGAATTCACTTTCAATTCAAATATCAATTTTTCTTTTGCGTATTCCTTCGAAAAGCTTCTTAAAATCGGCACTCATTTTCCAATGATGTAATAGCCCTGAAGTATGGAAATATACTGAAGCAAAGAAAACAATTTGCGTTCAACAATTATACACAGAAAATAATTTGGCTAAAAACATATGCGTTATTGCTATTTTCTTTCTTTCCGTGGTAGTAATTGTTATTGTTTCGTGTGGTTGTTCACATAGTTATGCTTCAAATAATTAATGAGTTTGTTTTATAGGGTGACTCATCGTAAGGTTTTATTTTTTATAAGCCTTTTTTGACAGATTGCGTGTGATTCCTATCAAACTGCTTTGTTGTTTTTATTTGGTATCATTTGGCAAATCTTCATAAAAAGATTTAAATTGTTCAGCTGTATTACGAAAATCAGCGTTCTGTGAGAAATGTTTTCCGTGCGATTCGAGGAACTTACGGTGCGCATAATCGACTTACTGAAACCACTATTGCCAATATAATTCGCAAATTTGAGTCCCAGTTTACAGTAGCGGATAACACTTGACCAGTAAGACCACATCCAGCACGTAGTGAAGAGACTATAGAAGCTGTAGCTGAGAGTATACGCGAAGACCGTGACGAATCGATTCGTCGTCGTTCTCAGCAGCTTGGCTTGGCGTATTCGGCAAATTGGCGTATTTTACGTGAGGATCTCGGCCTAAAAGCGTACAAAATACAACTTGTGTAAGAATTGAAGCCAGGCGACTTGTCAGCTGTTTTGACAGCTGATTGTTGTTGACGTGTTTGGCATCATGTTGAGTATGGACAAAAACAATTTTCTTTCTCTCATAAAACATTATTTTTTGAGAGGCAAAACGGCGAAGGAAACAAAAGAAAAGTTGCTCCGCCAGATTAAACCGTCAAATATTAGTTTCGAGATTTTCGTGGTGGCCGCAACTCCACTACCTATCAAGTCCGCAGCGGCAGGCTCTCCGATGCGGTTACAGATGACAACGTCAAAAAATACATGGAATGGTGTTGGCTGACAGGAAAGTGAAGGTGCGCGAGCTAGCAGATACCAAGATTAGTACTGAGCGCACACGCCATATTTTGGGCAATATTCTGCATATGAAAAAGTTATCCTGTCGCTGGGTGCCACTCCTGACGAAAAATACGAACGCGAGATTACTTTGAAAGAGTGTTTGGACTTGCTGATGCGGAATAGGGCGGACTTTTAGCGTCGATTGGTAACTTCTGAACACCAGAGAACAGAATGAGTGCCCGGCAATGGACTGAAGCTGGCACGAGTGTTCCGAAGCGGCCGAGGGAGGCTCGATGGGTCGGAAAGGTTATGGCGTCGGTTTTTTGGGATTATCATGACATACTCTTCGTGAACTACCTCGAAAAAGAGGTAGTCTTTACAGTCATTGCTCAAGGAGTTAACTAGTTTTAGGCTCAAAAGTATGTTAATATTGTTCTTTTCAGTTAAACATTGAATTAATCTTTTGTTTACAAGATATACTTCCTCTTCAGTGTCATTTAGCGATTCTTTTGTTGATGATCCGTCGATCGTAGGAGCTTTTTGCGTTTGAATAGAACCCTACCTGTCTCTTTAAGGAAATGAAAGTCCGGTTACTTACTTTTCTGCTAATCATATATTTCCTCGATAACGACTTGGATACCACTGCTGATATAATCACATACACTTCTCTGTTTGGAATGAGGTCCTTTATCCCTCATCGGATTAAGTCATTAAGAGTATCAGAACAAATGAAAAGGCGTTGGTCCGACTCGAGCTGTAAAGAGGCTGTCAGGGTTAGAAAAATGTTTTTTTGGTCCTTCAATCCACCCCGACAGAGGAAAACTGAAAAATATTCAAACAAGGGAGGAAGGACTGCAACGTTTCTCTCAAGCGTGTGAAGTTTCAAAATGATCAAAAATTGGGGCAAAATGTATTTTAGTTGTTCGTCAAAAACATTAGAAATTTACTCATTTACCATAAAATTCCAGCTGTCGGCTCTTTAAATAAGGCCGATCTGCTTTCTGCACATTTTGTGGCCAGCTCTACACTTCCAGATTGTTGTTTGTCTCAGCCTACACTTGGAATCTTCAATGGGACGAAACCACCTTGGCACCACAAATCCGCTGGTTTACGTAGTATATCTCCCCTTCTTTTGAAGTAGTGTTGTTCCACGCTGGAAAAATCACTGCGAAAGCTTTTTCATCGATCCTTCTCTTTAGGATTTTTTCTGCGAAGATGGAAAACAGCATTTGTACAATCCGTCTCAAAAAAGGCGAATCTTCTTCTCCCTCGTCCTACAGACCAATTGCACTTACATCCCGACTTTCCGCTAATAGGCCATCAGTTCACAAAATATCTCGAAACACGCAAACTTTGATGGCATGTCTCACCAAAAATTGAAACCAACTCGTACATCAACCTGGCAAAAGCAAGATAGTTGAACTTGATATTTCTAAGGCATTTGATAGAGTTCTTTTGTAGAAAATGCGTGCATTTGAGATCGATGAATTTCTCCTTAAATGGATTAGAAACTACCTTTCGAAACATTCAATTTAAATTGTCTTTGATGGTTTCAAGTCTGATATCCATAAAATAAATGCTGGTGTGCCCCAGGGCAGTCTTTTTAGAGATCCAAACACCCAGCCATTATCCATGAATAGTACTTGCATAGGTGAAACCGAAAAACTTTCCATTCTCGGTATGTGTGTCAATTGTACATTAGAATGACCAAATATTTGATGTCGTTAAAAATGCCGCGAAATATCTAGGTCTCCTCAAACGATGTAAAAAATACTTCTCCCCCTCTGATCTGTGATAAGACATTCATCCGCCTAAAATAGAAGTACAATGCCCTTATTTGGTCAGGTGCTCCTAAAAAGTATCTGTATCTGCTAGATAGGATTCAAAATTGTGCGACAAGACTCATAGGTGATACTAATATCAGTCAGTCAATTGACACCTCCGAATATCGACATAGTGTTTCCTGTTTCACTTTGTTTTATCGCTATTTCCACCACCAGTGTTCCATAGAAATCACCAGTAGCATTCCACCTCTTCAAACCTTCAAACGTAACACCCGTACCGCTATGAATGTTTATCTGTTTACTCCAAGCAAACCTTCGGACGTACATTGAAATATCGTAATTCTTTCCTAAGCCGTACACTTGGCTTATGGAACACCTTGCCGAGCTCTTTATTTACTGACCATTATAACCTTCAAACATTCAAAATGAACGTACATCGGTGCCTCAGTTTTTTTTCCTCCGCCCGCGCTCTGTGCGGGTGAGTAGATACATACGAATGTATCTACATTGTGTGTACTGTGTCAGCCAGGTAATCTAGTCTAATCGCTACGTCGGTTTCAAGTATCATAAAAGTCGAGTGATACAGTAGCAGATTGTGGCGTCATAATAGTCTCTTTTGTAACCAAATTGGATTTCCCCCGAGCGCTGAAATTTCAGATTATCGAATAGGTACCACTTTAAATTAAGTTCTGGGTATTTTGATCGTTAAAATGATCAAATCAATAGGAACTATAGCCTGACTTATGCATGTAAATATTGGTAAAACACACCGCGGTAAAGCCCCATTTACAAGAGCATTAAATGGAAAAATTCCCGAAAAACGAGTTCAGATTTTGTTGTATAAAAATTCACTTTTTTTCCAGATATAACCCCAACAACGCGCAACGCACATACGTATATGCGGTTATTGTCCTTCGTTCGCAGTGGTGGTCTTTTCTTTGTAAATTACTGGATTGGTTCTTGGATGGCGCAAGTAGTTCCGTACCATTTCCTGAATGAAATTCTTCCTTCTAGTTGAATGGTATCAAGTAATTGATTGAAAACTTTCGTTACAACACGATACATTCTTTTAAATGTCGTATTCTCTGTACGTTCGGTACAGAATATCTAAATTTTCTTTAGTTTAGAGTCCCGAATGAACTGTTTCCCTTAAGTTTAGCAAATCCTGTACCAACTGCCCTCACAAATTTGATTGGTGCGAGTTTCCTGAGCCGATATTTCCATCTACTCTATTTATTTTGAGCGTCGGGACCGTCGAAAAATAGTGCTGGTGATAAAAATAAGAGACGTCTTGTGGCTGAAATTTTAAAAAAGTGTAATGTTTTCGACAACGATTGCTGTTCTTTTAATTTCACGAATGTTGTTCATATCCCAAGCAGTTTAGGCAGACATTATTTACCTTTACAGCTTCGTACTCCATCCTTCGAGCCGGATGTTTATGGCGTCGATATGTGTGATATGGTATGTATATCATAATTGTTTAAGTGTTCTGCGTATATCTACTGGCGATTGCGAATATTGTTGACCTTGAATGAAGTCTATTATCATATTCCAATCATCATTGCAATGTGCCAGCACCACTGCCTCTATGAGACATGTGCCAAATGGCGCGTTCCACCGTCACATTCCCTGCATAATTGGGTGCTGTGTACTTCTGTAGTCGTAAATTTCACTATTGTTCGTAAGGTATAGGATTCGTTCAAAATTTAACCATGAATATGTTTCTTAACTTTCAATTTAACAAGATTTACTTTCGGTTATATGCTAAATTCTATTGAAATCCACTATACAATGATGGAGCAACTCACAATATTTCAAAATCTACTTAATGAACAAGCAAAAGGCTCGCAGCTGATAGTTTAAAGACCGAAGTGAATCTTATTTAGTAACCGTGCATGTTAAAAAATCGCGCAAAATAGACATTCTGTATAAAAGCAATCCGATACTCTCAGGGTCTGCATAATCATGTCGAAAACTTTCTTAGCTTCTTAGCTTAAACACTTCTTTAGTCAAACTTATTTGATTAATACTAACTCGATACTACATACTTGTTGTTCAAGGACATTTATTGAGCTCAACAGGAAAATTGAAATCAGCAAAATAGCAAGATGGGAAATATGGCTGCAATGGGATTGGTCAAAACACTGTTTGGAGCTGCAGCAATTGCAATTTTTGTATACATTGTACAAAACTTCATCCATCAACAATACCGGCTGCTTTTAACTTCAAACCGAGACCAGGTGGCCGATCTAACCATAGCCAAGTAGAAAATTTAAAACCGACTTCGTAACCAGACAACTTCTAAGCAGGTCACTTAAGACTAATTTGGAGGAAGAGTGGAGTCTATATACATCGAAACAAACAGAATATAAGAAGCTTTTTTGGATTTCGAAGAGTGCCGTTTTTGCAAAAAGATTAATACTATCGGTAACACCAGTAGGCTGGTCAAAGCCATTAAAAAAGGGAAAATCAACCAGGCTGCAACCACTCAAAAGATTTGATGGTACCTACACTAAATCGAAGGCAGAGACTCTCTGTCTTTTCAGGTCACCTAATCAGAACCACATCAAAGCAATTGTGATGATGGATGAGGTCATTGAACATGCTGTTGTTTCCTTTGATGGCACCAAGTATCCTGGCACCGATGGAATATACCCAGTTATGTTGCAAAGAGGTATAGACCAGCTGCTGGTAATTTTGAAGGAAATCTTTATTGCTACCTTGGCACTGGCATACATACCAAAACCCTGTGAAAGGAGCTTCTATACCAAAAATCGAAAAGGATGGCTACGCACTCGCCAAAAAATTCAAACCTATAAGTCTGACTTCCTTCATATTGAAGGTCGAGATTTATGTTCACAGAACTGCTTTGCGAATGCAACCTCTGTCTGCGATTGAACATTGAAGGTTCTTTCGACAACGCAACTTTTGATGGAATGTGTAACGCGGCTAGACAACCCGCCGTATTCGAATCATTAGTTTTGTGGATAAAAGAAATTCTGGCGAATAGGACGATGATTACGAATGCTGTCAGCGCCCAATATTTGATGACAAAAGTAAACAGAGGCCGCCCCCAAGACCCCGTTCTGTCACTAGTGCTATGGTGCATGCTTCTCAACGTGCTCAGTAGTTCCTACGTCTATAGACAAGCATATGCGAATGATGTAACTATACTGTTTGTTACATCGTGTGCTACGACTGTCTGTTCTAAAGCGCTAAATGGCTAAACATGTTAATTACGTCGATAGCTTATAAGCCAGCCTTCTGCCAGTGCAAAAGAGCTGTCGGCAACGCATGAGGTCTATCATCGCATGGGGGTTTTCATTTAATGAATCTTACTTACTTTTGTATTCATACCATGGGCTGCACGCTAAAAGCCATCTTTCATTTGAAAAGAAGTGTTTGACACCAACGCTTCTGCTGCAAAAAAAAAAAAAATACGAAATCGACTTTTTCTGTGTCTAAGACTGGTTTCAGTCGGAATCTAAGCCAGGATAGGACTGTAGTTGGGTATTCACGGGTGGCTTCAAAACTAATATAGGTTACGATATAGGTTGCTAACCTTCTGGAGGACAAACCCAATAGATTTCATTCCTCGTTAGAAAAACTTGCGTCTGTCTTCCAAGCAAAGATATACACAACTCTGATGACCACGAAATTCTTGCTTATTGTGAGAAACTGAAGACGAATCATTTGCATCTGTAGCGAGAGGCTATCAAACTAGTTCGAGAACGGTAGACATTACAAAACACAGTCCGAAGGCTAAATTCACTTAGTCTTGTTGGAGTTCCAGGTCATATTGGGATCACGGGAAATGAAATCGCCGATGAACTTGATAGGCAAGGTTCAGAGGAGAGTTTTTCAGGAGCTGAACTAACGTTTTTTCTGCCTGTGTCTTCTGTTAAGGATTCTATTTACAGTTGGGTGTTATATGTGGGCAACGGCAGATGGCATGACTCTCCAAGTTGCTACTAGACCTTTGAATTTTATGGTTTTTAAGATATCAGCGACCTTCCTGGTATCCCTCAGTCGGAAAGTCTGCAAGCTGCTTACATTCGTCGTGACAGTGACGTCGGTGACGACACCGCGGAGCACTATGTACCTCTCTGCGACCTATACTCGCATCAGGCTGCAAATACTTGGCGCTAACGTGATGAGTGATAGTACTGTAGGTACTATATCACTGAAGCGCTTACTCTTCTTTCTTCGAAAGACTGAGAAATTCCATTAGAAAGAACTTAGAAGGAGTACAATGGACTTGTTCTTTGCCTGAGTGCTCTGTTCCAACAAAAAAAAAATAAAAAATAAAAAATTTTAATCCTGGAAAAAAAAACTAACTGAATTGAGGAATTATTGGAAAATTATATCAAAGAGATGTTAGATCTGAACATTGTTTTACTAAAAACCTCTACAGTGAAGCAGTTCCCTTATTAACTGCTGTTATCTGTGATTAAGTCTTCTATTATAACTTAAGTTTTCCATGAACAAAACTATTAAGGTCAGAGCTCTGTGAAATGTACGTAATATGTGTCCGGATGTTTTTTAAGATGTTCCTCCTGTTTCCTAGAAGTACTGACTGGATGAAAACCAGATGGAAAACATGTGTCATTGCGATCTAAATAAACTAAACATAGATGTCAAACTTTCCAGTTATTGGAAAATCAAAACCGGTTTTCTCCTGATCGCCCCTAACCGTGTGAACATGTCCGTGAATACGTGTGAATTGTCAACAATGTCAAAATTCGAGAAATGACGTCTGCCATATAAAAATGACGCGGTGAATTGCTATTTTGACATTTCTCATGTTTACAACTCTGTTTTCGTGTAAGTTGCAAAAAAATGTTTAATGTTGTACAATAATTTTCTTTAATATTGCACATATTGCACATCGAATTTATTTGTGGTTTCTTATTGAGACGAACAATTATGTGGGACTTCAAATGCATCTAAAGGCACACAGTATAATCTAAGTAGTGCTTTGAAAACTAAAATTCCTTGTGACACTTAAATTCCATGAGATGTTTGGAGAGATCTTTTCTGAATAAAATGAGTTTAAGGAACCGTTTAGTTGTTTCGTTCCACAGTGTTTTCAAACAGGAGCACTGAAGCATATAAGAAACCCATGGTACGTTTAGGTTTCAGGGGTATTTTTCAGTCACAAAATACAGCGAATATCTTACGTATTTTAAGCTAACCCACGCTTTCTCTATTTGCGACATTTTAGTCGCAATTTTTGGACTCGCGCCTTTAGTATGACTGATTTGTAAGTTTTTATCTTCTAGCACCTATATCTAATCATTATAAGCATCGAAAAGTAGTCATTATGGGCTCGTCAATGCTGCTTTAATACAAAATTTTGAATGACTCGTAAAGAAACACATACACACTTTGTTAACATAATCGCCCAAGTGAGTCCGGAATTCGTGCAATGGTGAAGCGTTTTGAAGAAACTGGTTCGGTCTCAGATCGAGCTCCATATCAGCGTGCTCGGCCAGCACGTATACGCCAAAACATCATCACTGTGAGCGAAAGTGTTCAAAACCAGCCAGGACCCTAATTCGTCACCGAAGTTAACAATTGGACCTCTCTTATGGCACTTTATGGAAAATTTTAAAAATTGATCTTTGATTGCATACCTATAAAATTTAAATTACACAGTTGAAACCTTTGGACCGTCTACGACGTTGCCGATTTGTTAATTGAATATTAGATAGCCAAGGCAATTTATTATCGAATTTGATCTTTTCAAATGAAACCCGTTTTTGAATGGATGGATACGTAAATACAAAAAAATGTCGTTTCTGGGAACGGGGAAAACTCATATGTGATTCACGAAAAACCAATGCATCTCAAAAAAGTCGCTGTATGGTGTGGATTATGGGTTGGCGGCATTATTGACCCACGTTTTTGAAGATGAAGCTGGAGAGACAGTTACATTGAATGGAGAATGTTACCGCAGACCGGCCTTTGTTTCCCCAAAATTTAATGAATTGAGTCTGGATGATCTCTGGTTTCAACAGGATGGTGCTACCGCCCATACAAGCCATCAATTTTTTGCGGTTAGAGGAGAAGTTGATTGGCCTCCAGGGTCATTGGATTTAACACCTTTATACTTCTTCCTGTGGGGTTATTTGAAAAGCAAGATCTATGCCAATAACTCAGCCACAATTCAGGATCTCAAACATAACATCCAAATTGAAATTTCGGCCATTGATCCACTTATTTTTCAAAAATTCATTGATAATTTTGACCTTCGGATGGTCACTTGTAACAGATTCTGTTGATTCTGTGGTGATCACATGAATGATGTTGTATTTTATTCATAATTGCCATAGATTGAATTTTGCTAAGTTAACGAAAGCTGCCACACTAGCTGTTGGCTAACTTTTTAGTTTTGTTATCAAATCAGTGTTGGCATAAACCAATGACTTAACGTAGCCAGAAAATAGTCAAACGGCGTTAAATCGCACGAACGAGGCGGCCAATCGACTGGCCCATGTCTTGAGATAATTCGCTCACCATACTTACTCTTCAACAAATCGATTGTAGCGTGTGCTGTGTGGCTTGTGGCACCATCCTGTTGAAACCACATGTCGTCCAAGTCCATATCTTTTAATTCGGGCCAAAAGTAATCGGTGTTCATGGCGCGATAACGCTGACCATTCACAGTAACGTCAAATAACGCCCAATAACGCCAATTCTGAACAAAATATTACTGTTTTTGTTTTTGCTCTAAGGAGGTACAAACAAACATTGATTGCTTGTAAAGAAACAGATCTGTTGAAAACAATTATAAACTTAATTCCCTTCGACAATTAGGTTTGGATTGCAAAAAACTAAATATGATCAAAAATATTAATTTATTAGTTATTAGTATTATTTAATTATTTTTTTTTACTTAACACATGTCAAACTAAAAGAACAACAGGGAAATTGAATTTGAGTCCAAAGTTTGTGCCTAAACGTGAAAAATGCTAATGCAAATGATTAACAATACAAGCTTAAGTTTGATTTCAAAATTGTCGTAGTTGCAATCCATTTATATCTTCAAATGAAACGTTCAGAATATGATTCTTAGGTCCTTTTTTAATTTTATGCTGATACTATCACCTTTTTGTGCACTTGAAACAAAAAAAAGAGGTTTCACCACGTTGAAATAAATATTCACCAGCTTAAATATTTTTCCTTTTACTTTTGCTTTTATTATATGTATACATGGTATACCCAGTGAACATTACTGGAAATTTGCTGTCATTTTGGCCATTCTGACAGGTTCTTGAAATGGAGAATGTACCTATTAGTAATTCACTTACGAAGTACCGGGCTTGCAAATGTATTGGTAACACATGGTCCGTGCCAATGTGCAAATAAAACATAAAATTTTTACAAAATTTAACTTTATTTATCAATATAGTTACCTTCGAGGGCGATACACTGATTGAAACGATTTTCCAATCTTTCGATACCAGTTTTGTAGTACGATATCGGTTTAGCCTCAAAATAGGCCTCTATTTCGGCGATTACTTCTTCATCGGTCTTAAATCTCTTTCCGGCGAGGATTCTTTTGAGGTCTGCGAACAGGAAATAATCGCTGGGGCCCAAATCTTGTGAACACGGTGGGTGGGGAAGCAATTCGTAGCCGAATTCATTCAATTTTGCCATCGTTTTCCTCGACTTGTGACACGGTGCATTGTCTTGATGAAACAGCACTTTCTTTTTCTTCAAATGCGGCCGTTTTTCTGTTCGTCCTTCAAACGCTCCAACAACGCAATTTAATAATCGCTGTTGATAGTCTGCCCCTTTTGGAGATAGTCGATGAAAATTATTCCATGTGTATCCCAAAATACGGATACCATAACCTTGCCAGCCGACTTTTGAGTTTGAAGTGATGGAGCCAAGTTTCATCCATTGTCACATACCGACGCAAAAATTCGGCTTTATTACGGTTGAACAGCTTTAAACACTCCTCTGAATCATCAACACGTTGTTGTTTTTGGTCGACTGTGAGCAAACGCGGCACCCACTTTGAACAGAGCTTTCGCATGTCCAAATATTCGTGTATGATATATCCAACACGCTCTTTTGATATCTTCAGAGCCTCAGCTATCTCGATCAACTTCACTTTACGGTCATTCGTAATCATTTTGTGGACTTTTTTGATGTTTTCATCGAAACAGCCTCTTTTGAAGGTCCACTGCGTGCATCATCTTCGGTGCTTTTATGACCACTTTCAAATTTTTCAATCCACTTGCGAATGGTTCGTTCGGCTGGAGCAGAGTCCGGGTAAGACTTATTAAGGCATTTCTTTGCATGGGCTGCATTTTTTCCCACCAAAAAGCAATGCTAATTCAACACATATAATTGCTTTGGATCCAATTTTTTTCACAATAACAAAAGTTGCTTCACTTACAACGCTATATCTCAAGAAATAATCGTCTGACAGCTGTCAAATTTATACACGTATCTTTTGAAGGTTGGTACTAACTGGAAAAAGTATGAATTTAATTCAAGTGGTGCCCTCTCTTAGAAACGGACTTTTCAGCCCAGGTATTAGAGTTTGACATCTAGTTTAATTTATCTTTGTCCACTACACTTTGGCAACCTACCTAGGTAGGCCCATGCCAAAGAGTATGATACAGCAGAGCAATTTCTGTCATGACTGTTTCCGGATGTCCAATATCTGGGACTGATGTGGTGAATTCTGGTCAAATTTATTGTTTATCCCTGAACTTCATTTTCGATTTTCCCCACGAAATGGGTAACAAATAGTAGATATCAAATGTACTGCCTGGTAATGCTTTGAGGGAATTCTTTCTTGTAGTCATTGTATTTGTTTTTTTTTTTTTTGCGAGTTTAAACAAGGACTAAGAACACGTGTCAAATTTTGCTTATAAACAGTTATGGATTTGTACAAACCCATATTTAAACAAATTTGATATAAGAGGGCAACAAAAAGGAAGCAATTAAATAAGTAGGGGAGCTATAATTATGTAGGTTGTGTGGAAAGTGCGATTTTTATAATGAAATTAGATAAATTTGTGTAAGTCTCTGAAATAGTAATTTGGAAAACCATTGCGGCTCCCAGGAAATCTTCCAACGATTTTATTTAAATTTTTCTGTGGCAGTTAAGTTAAGTTAAGTTAAGACGCACTTTGGCAGTCTTGCTTTAAAGAATCTCGTCATTTCTAGGGTGATTCATCGAGAAGTTTGATTTATAATGTAAAATAAAACACATAAATTTGAAAGTTAACTTAAAAATTATTGATATCAGTTAAAAGAACAACTCATGGCATTAACTTTTTGAAAGTAATATCATGTAGATGTTGGCCACGACTAGGTATGAGGTGGTCCATTCGGAAGGTCAAATTTTGTGCGACTCGTTCGAGCATAGCGGCTGGTAACTCACGGATTAAACGAGTAACGTTGGCTTCTAAAGCGTTAGTCGTAGCTGGATTCTGAAGGCCTGAGACTTTACATATCCCCAGAGAAAATAGTCCAGAGGTGTGTTATCGCACGATTTAGGCGTCCAATTTACCGTAGCAAAACGTGAAATTAAGTGCTAACCAAAATGATTTCTCAACAAGTCCATTATTTCACTCGCTGTAGGCTCCGTAGCGCCATCTTGTTGAAATCCGAGCTCACTGATATAATGTGAATGAATTTCAGGAAGCACATAGTCCGTTAACAGTCTGATTTGCCTCATTTTTGAAAAAAATATGGACCAATGATTCCACCAGCCCATAAACCACACCATACCGTTGTTTTTAATGGATGTAATGGTAGCTCTTGGTACTCTTCGGGTTGCTCATCAGTCCAAATACGGCAATTTTGTGTATTAACGAGCCACAAATAGGCCTCATCACTGAACAAAATTTCACGATAAAACCCCGGATTTTCATTGAGTTTTTCCAGAACCCATTTACTGAAAATATAACGCAAATTCAAGTCGCCTAGTTTCAATTCTTGCACAAGTTGAATTTTCTACGCCTTTAGGTCGAAATCCTCTCGTAAAATACGCCAAATTGTAGAATAACCCAAGCCAAGCTGCTGAGAACGAGAACGACGACGAATCGATTCGTCACGGTCTTCGCGTACACACTTCGCTACAGCTGCTAATCGTTTAGTCTCTTCACTACGTGCTGAATGTGGTCTTACCGGTCGAATATCATCCACTAATGTAAACTGGGACTCAAATTTGCGAATGGTATTGGCAATAGTGGTTTCAGTAGATCGATAGTAAGTTCCTCGAATCGCACGAAAAACATTTCTCACAGCTGAACAATTTGGAGACGCTGTTGTAGTATGAGTCTCCTTGTGATAACTTGCCAAACGACACTGAATAAAAATAACAAAGCAGTTTGATAGGAGTCACGCGTAATTTGTAAAGAAAAGCCTATTGAAAATCAAACGTCACAATGAATCACCATATATAAAAACGAAACTGCCATTAACACTCGATTACCTCCTTTATTTTGCTCGACTTGTTTGTAAACAAGATACCTCTAAATAAAATAAAATTAAAAATTAAATCATAAACAAAATTATTTATTGAAAAACTCTTGTATGTGAGTACCTATTTTATTAAAATTATTTTACAAATCAATCCGGGTCCAAATTTTAATAACACAACTAAGAAAAACAAATCTCCTAAACGCTTACTACCACCAGCATAGCCTTCCTGATCCAACACTTAATTAACAGTCGGGGTATACGATTTTCTTTTTTCCTTTTTCTTAAATAAAATATTTAAAAAATAAAATTAAATCAATTCCTTAAAGCTCCAGCGCAGTGGTAAAGCTAAGCATGTCGCTGATAAAAGCCTTATCTTCTTCAGAGGCGAGGAAAAGAGTAAAATTGAAAACTGCCGGCGGAATAAGATTTATGAAATAATTTAAGCTGCACTTCTGTACTAGTGATTAAGTTTTCGTTTTTTTTTTTTTAATTTCTTTATTGTTAGTGTTTCTTCTTTTGGATTTATACATACAGGTCATAGTGTTCACTTAACTGACGTAAGCCGACACTGGACAGAATCTAAATAATATTTTGTTATTGTTTTGATTGATTCGAATACGTCAAGGGTAGATGTTATATTGTAAATGTATAGTAAGGTGGGCTCGACTCGTGGAAATTTGTTGTCATGACAGGATGTATGACTTCGGATCGGGTTATCATATAACTAATTTCGAACAAAAAAAAAAAGAAAAAAGAAAACGTGTATGTATTATACAAGTGTTGACTTTAAAGGGCGATAGAATTGAAAATAATATTTTGACAAGTTTTTGACATGTTTAGAGCTATTTTGCGATGTTTTGACCCTGGATTCCTAAGTTTCTTTCCGTTTCGAGGCACGAGTTCTTTAAGTTGTATAAAATGTTTACTTTATTTCATTTTGTAAATATTCCATGATTGATACGGAGCTACCTTTTGCCTAAAGTCCATTTGTTATATTCAATATGCGGTTAATAACGGAATAAACTTTCTGCAACAATATCTGTGCAATAGCGAAAATACGAATAAGATTCAAGAACGTACGAATGAGACCAGTGCTTATGCTAAAACTCAGGTTTCAATGGCAGACCGAGTATGTAAGAAAGATTGTTGCTGAGTGCTATTTGCAGTTATGGTTTCAGTTGCTTTTTTTTCCTTAATATGTTTCAATATGTCCTTGAGCTTAAGCTACCAATATAAGCTTCATCATTAAGGTACAGTACGTACAGTTCGCTGTCATAACTTCTCAGCAAATGGGACCAAAATCACTTGAAGAACCCTGCATAACGACCAAGGATATTATCATCCGCCTTCGCTTGTCAAAATCATAATATCCTTTCAGAAATGACTGAACCTCAGAAGGAGTTTGTACGACATTCGACATGTACGACAAAATGATTTCTATCTCAACAAAGTCTCATTTGAGCTGAGTACATTCGTCTAACGTGTCTCTAATTGTTTAATCCGTTATAAAAGTCGAGGTCCTCAAAATAGGCGTTTATTTTTAGCTGATTTCATCGTGAGCCATTTCATCAGTTTCGGAAACTGGAAATAGCCACTGGTGGCTACATAAGAAGAATATGTCGAATAAGGTAGCAATTCGTGGTCCAATTCATGGAATTTCAAAAATTCCAATTTCTTCTTGGCCAAATGCTGCATCGAATAATATTCACCGTTGATTGTTTTTTTTTTTTTAAGGCAATCTATGTGGACTATCCCGCCTGCATCCTAAAACGCAGTTGCCATGACCTTGTGAGAGACCCACCTTGGCCTTTTTCGGCGCCGATTCACCTGGAAAAATTCACTGCTTCAACTGCTGCTTGGTCTGTAGTTTCATGCAAAACCTCGATCGCATTGCGGTTGAACAGCACTCTCCAGAAGCTGTCACACGAAATTCTATTTATTCTATAACTTATTCGTGCGGTTTGCTAAGAGATGGCGTAACTTATATTATTCCATTGGAACATGCGTTGGAAAGCTACTGTCATTGTGCGTCATTTCAGTATATGTCATTCATTTGAAGCGTAAACAACAATAATTTTTTTTCACTCAAATATGTCGAACTTTGTTCGTGTAAACAGTAAACTGCTGCCGAAAGTTATCGTATTTTGGTGGAAGTTTATGGTGAACATCCGCTAGCTGAGCAAACGTGCCAAAAGTGGTTTGCACCATTTAAAAGTGGTAATTTTGGCTTGGAAGATGAAGAACGTCCTAGGCAGCCAAAAAAGTTTGAAGATGAAGAACTGGAAGTATTACTCTATAAAGACTGTTGCCAAACACAAGAAAAGCTCGCAAAATCTTTGGGTGTCACTCAAGCAGCCATTTCAAAACGTTTAAAAGCAGCTGGATTTATTCAAAAGCAAGGAAATCGGGTTCCACATGAACTCAAGCCGAGAGACGTCGAAAGGCGGTTTTGCATGACCGAAATGCTGCTGGAACGCCACAAAAGAAAGTCATTTTTGCATCGGATTGTTACTGGTGATGAAAAATGGATCCATTACGACATCCCCGAATGCAAAAAATCATAAGTGAAACCCGGCCAACCAGCCAAATCAACGGCAAAGTCGAATATCCATGGCGCGTAGGTAATGCTCTGTATTTGGTGGGATCAGATGGGTGTGCTGTTTTATGAGCTGTTAAAACCGGCTGAAACCATCAATGGACAACGCTACCGAACACAATTAATCCATTTGAAGAGAGCAGTAGCCGAAAAACGCCCGGAATATGCGACCAGACACGAGGCAATAATTTTCCATCATGACAACGCTCGGCCCCACGTTGCTATTCCGGTTAAGAACTATTTGGAAAACAGTGGATGGGAAGTCTTATCCCACCCTCATTATAGCCCAGACCTTACCCCTTCTGACTACCATTTGTTCCGGTCGAAGCAGAATGCCCTCACTAAAATACGGTACACATCAGAGCAGAATATCAAAAAATGGCTTGATTCATTCTAGGCTGCCAAGTCGGCGCAGTTCTTTTAGGATGGGATCCACAAATTACCAGAAAGATGGGAAAAATTCATAGCTTCAGATGGGCAATACTTTGAATAATACTATTGTACATTTTTTTCTTAAATAAACGTTCAAATTTTGAAAAAAAAACCGCACGAATTAAAGTATATACTATGTTTCTGGTGTTTTCAGTAAAACTTTGTCAAAAATGACCTAAATTTACTGAATACCCATACATTTATCAGAGTAAGGATACGCCTTGCTATCACTCTCCATCATTCCTTCGATACCAAAGCGCAACCTGTGTTTAGGACAGAAGCTACAAACTAGATATGAGTCGGGGCCGACCTATGATAAAACCTCTTGCAGTTCTTAGGGTCACGGCAATACTTTTTGTAACTCAACATCGAATCAAAACCATCTGGAAGACCCCTTCTGCGTTTTAGGTTTAAATCATAGCCATCTTGACACTCCCACTAGCGGGCCTACCTCAACAAATCAGGCCCGGACCGACGTCCAAAGTACCCTGACTCCCATGATACCGTGTTTTAAGATCTGATGTAGACTACCATGGACCTATGTTCGGCACCTCGTAACTGGTCAAACCTGAAAACCATTTCGATAAGACCAGTATTTGGTCCACCCTCCTTTTTCATTAAACAAATTCATAAGGGAAAGATGCTTTAATAACTGAGCGGGGCCCTCCTTAACGACGACAGTCAGCAGTGTACAGTCCCTCTGACTGAGAGACAGCATTAAAGTCGCTGGCCTATAAGCGGCGGCGGAAAGCAGAGTCATGTCATCTGTAGTTAACCTCATACGAAACCCAATAATGGAAGACCTAATGGAAGACACAAGTGTCCTGAGCCTTGTCTAGCAAGTTCATTAACAATCTAATTCCATTCTGATCTGGGACCAAAAGAAGGATTATTCACTTCAGTTTTGCGACTGCATTCTTAAATTAGAATAAAAGTCGTGAGAAGGTTCAGCGTTTGCTTAAGGCTATGCTTAATGCTGGCCTTGCAAATGCTTTTCTTCTTCTACCAATTCTTCTCAATAAAGTTCAATGATATTAGTACTGCGCATATCTCTACTTCTGAGCCAGATTCAAATTTGAGAGAATTGAAATTGAACGTTTTTTTCCTCAAAAATAACACCGGTCCCACAAAGTGGGTCGATTTGGATTCCGCAAGTATTCCTGGGCGTAATGCTACGGCAGCTATTATATCGCTGGAAAGAGCTACTGTTTTAGAATATATCTGGCTCCTTTCTTCCAGTGGGTCATAGAAACTCTCTAATCCTTTTATATTGGAGGGCCTAATCCGCTATAAAGCAGATATCACTGTCATCAAGAAATAGTGGTGCATTGGCCGAGCAAAAGGAGGATGCAAAACTGTGAAATATATTATAGTGATTGTTACAAAGTGGTTTCTTGTGTGGGAATTTTTTGTAAGTTGACATTTTTCAACGTTATCCTGAAATAGACTCTGCTCCCAAGACTGTTTCAACAAGCTCTCGGAGAAAAACGACCGATGACCCAAATATGACTTAAAAGTCATTTCAGGTGATCTTAACGCCAAAATAGCAATATAGCTAATTAAATTTTCTGCCGGACGGAAAATCACCAAGCACACGGTTTACTTCATTCATGACTGCCATCGATCATAAAATATTCAATTAAATTGACCATGTTGCGATCGACTCCTTCAAACTTTTAACCGTAACACCCGTCTCGCTGTAAATGGTCATCAGTTAACCCGCAAGATACTCTAAAATATCGTGATTCATTCCTAAGTCGTTCAAATCGGTTATGGAATGACTTGTCGAGCTCTTTGTTTTCTAGTCTCTATAACCTTAAAATATTTAAAACCAACGTTCATCGGTACCTCTTATCTTTTCTCCTTAAGTTTCCTTCGCCCGCGCTGTCTGCAAGCATCTTAAGGGTACTCACATCTCATGAGCGAGCGGAAATTACACATACCAGGTGTACCGGTATGAAAGTGGGAAAGTAAAAAACATTTTATTCAAAATATTGGCCATTGATAGTTACACATTTTTCACATCTTTATTTATGGATTCCACTCCAATAAAACTGTTCGTCTTTTGAAGCAAACCAAAAAATCACCCAATTTTCGACTTCCTCGTAGGATTCGAAGTGCTGCTCAGCTAATGCTCGTCCCATCGATGAAAACAAATGATAGTCGGAAGGAGCCAAGTCTGGTGAAAACGGTGGGTGCGGTATCAGCTTCCAGCCCAGTGCTTTGGTTGTATCCTGAACCAGTTTTGCTTTGTGTGCAGGTGCATTGTCATGGCCCATTCTGGTCGTTTTTCGATCATTTGTTGTCAGTAGCGATCTATATTAACAGTTTCACCAGGTTTTAGGAGCTCGTGGTACACCACACCAGTCGAAGTTGATGGTTGTCCCGGATTAACCCATGATTTTTTTCGTTTGGAATTCTGAAAATATTTATATTTTCATCGCCAGTAACAATTCGATGCAAAATCGATCAATCGAATCGAAATTTCAAAAGTGGTTTTCGGTTTTCCATCTGTCTTTCATTCAATTCATGTGACACCCATTTTCCAGACTTTTGGATCTTTCCCATATCTTTTAAACGGTCAGAAATTGTTTGTTGTGCAACATTCAACATTTCTGCCATTTGTTTCTGACTCAAAGTTTCATCTTCATCCAATATTGTTTGCAATTCGGCGTCTTCAAACTTTTTTCAAACTTCCACGTTCTTCATTTCTCACATCAAAATAGTTATCTCTGAACCGTTGAAACCATCTTTTACATGTTCCTTCTAATAGGGCATGATAAAAAAAAGGCTCGTTCAAAATAAATGTTCCCTATCGAAACATTTGTATCTTGACGCTCATACCGGTACACCTGGTATATAGAATAAAAAAAAACCAAAAATATAGACCTTGATCACGTAATAAGTGTAGCCCAGGTTCGTCTACGGATATCGCAGACGATACAAAAATGGAAAAATACTGTAACAAGGTTGTAATACTGAACTACTGACATCGCAACAAACCGCCTGAAAATTTAACCTCTCGTTAATGCTGCTTAAGATCAGTAGCTTCGATGATAAGAAGCCTTAAGAAGATGAAGACTTTATTTGACCACGACTACGAAAAACTTCATTTGAGGGAAAGTGTAGACAAGCAGACGTTGCTTCAGAATTCGCCTACAAAGTGGCCGTAGATAGAAAACTAGAACTTGCTGTCTACGAACATAGAAGTAGGTAAGGACATATATATGTTTGCATGAGAAGCGAGTGATCAAGAATGTGGAGAGGTGAAATTCTATGAATTGTGCTCGGAAGTTCTGTCACAGTCGATTTAAAAAAAAAACACTTTAGCAGACTGTTTAACAATTCGTTGAGAGATAGTTGGTACCAATATTTAACTTAAGCGATGCAAGCCAAGATTTCGGCCTACGCGACTAATATGAAGGAAAGATAGTAATACCTTCTTCTAAATACAAGAGAGGGTCTGTCTGTAGACATACGAGGCGACAACGATAGAAATCACAAACCAATTTATCGCCACTATTGATATCGGCTCGAATTTACTGAATTTTAATACACGACATCCCAATATAAGTAAAGTTAACCCAAGTCTATCAGCTATCTGTTAAATCCACTGAAATCGAAAAGTTGGCTTCCAGTTAAAACATCACTGCTATCGCCTTGTAAATTCTCAATTTTGAGAATGTACATGATGGAGAAGTTTATTAGGAATATGTAATGCAGACAAAGCCTCTCCGTCATACTATCACAGTAAGATGATGAATATCGACAGATCTGAAAATTCTGGGTTTTCTCTAACAAATACCTCCAACTTGCTAATTCAATAGAGTTCCCTGAATCGAAGAACGTTCTCTTGCTCAAGAAATCACAGTTACGTAAATCATATCAGAAGTTTAGAAAAACCTTCAACAGTTGGGGAAAATCTAAGCTAAAAGCAGTTACCCTCAGCTCATTGTAGTTACGACTAATTCAATCCGTCTACGCTGGTGGAATTCTAAAATTAGCCTGGCCAGGGAAATTTCAAATGCGCTCGTGCCATTTGTGATCGTTTTCTTGGTAATGAAACCGATTCTTGCTAACTATGCAATAAAACGTTCATACGTATATCATACTTATTTAAGTATTTCGATGGAACAGCTACGCTGTCGGGAACTTGACAACCTACCCAGTCTCCAGAGTGTCTGGAATTCAGTTAGTCACTTGGTATTCAGTGGCTATCGTGTGTCACATCACAAGTGTGTCTACAGTCCAAAGTGCAGAAAACGTGATCTGATGACGTTGACTGGGTTTTACGTTTTTACAAGCGAGTGAGCAATTATCTAACTGAAAGCCAGCTGCCGATAGTGCACTCGAAATGGGCATCTAAATTCTAGCTATTGTAAATACGGAATAGTGCTGCCATTTTTTGAAATATTGTTTTTGATTCATAATACAAACTTTATGTAGATATTCTTGGACTGTGCTTATTTTTTAAAGATTTTTGTAACTTTTTTTCTATTGTAACAGGGCTTATAAGTATTGTAAAAGTACTTCACAAGCATCTTTAAATTTATAACAGCGTCTAACCATTTCTACATGAATAAACCAGCCAAATATCTCACTTAATTTTTGCTTCATAAATGTCTGTATGCGAAACGTTGACACGTTTAAATCCATAGAATTCGTATAAACGTAGATATGGAAGAGGTTATGCGTTTTAATGCATTCTTACTTATCGGATAGTTTTTTACCTAATACTCTGCAAGGTTTTCTATTAGATAGGCGTCAATTTGTGTGTTTTCTCTTTCTCTACTTGATATAATCTAACTGATCCTTTTATCTGTTCGATTCTGATTTCATAACATGTCATACTGTATGGTCACCTTTTTTTCCACTTCCTTCTATAAGTCACTGGAATTATGTGCACGTCTGACACGTGACTGACTGGGACACATATAAAGAATCCCTCAATATACATACAAAGAACTGAGGAACGCAATCCTAGAGATCATTCTGTGACAAAGTTACAGAAACCTCTGAGGCATCGCGGCAAAGAATAATCCTCTTTACAAGTCCTATGATGCCTAGTTGTTTGAAAAAAAAACCCATGGCTCTTGGATCACTCAACTTGCTACTAGATACTCACCTTCCACGTAGGTTCCTATTCGCGACCAGTAGCAACCCAAACAGGATTACTGCCACCGTATTTAAAATTATGTTCTGATTACAAGAAACAAGCTGCTTTAGGCGCTGCATAGTCTCAAACCATGCATGTCTGCTGGTCCGAACGATATAATACCTGCCGAGCTACAAAAGTCCTCCCTAATAACCCTGCTTACTGAAGAGAATATCATGATGAGCTGTGTAGAAATGATCCATATTCACTGTCTTGGAGAGAAGTCATTGTTGTTTTCAATTCCAAAGTCAGAATATGCTCTCATAATATCCCAAATTACCTCAGACCTATAAGTCAATCAACTTTCCTTCGGAAAAATTTAGAACGACTGATTGATCCACTCTGCTACTATGTTCTGTTTTTCGTCTCTACAGGCTTCTGTTCAGGATTTGTGTCTGTGGCATGTTTTTTCACCTTTTGGCAAAACTCCCGGATCTCTCAATTTCTCGACCTTCTCATCTTACTTTTTTTCTCTTTGACTCGTAGAGCTAGTCCTTTTATGTAGCGCCGCTTTGTATACATCTTGCTGATCTAGATGTGTTTGCTGCCAATCGTCGTCAAACCAAGGGTTTTGTTGTGGTAGTCGAGTGACAAGCGGCATATTACCTGTTGAGAGATTAAGGGAGACTCGATCGGAAAACGATTTGACGATCTCTTGCGATTGTAACCGTCCGACGTCAAAATTTCTCCCTTTATAACCTTGTCTTTGCGATGTTCGTGATATACATAGCCGTACCTTGGCTACAAGAAGGTAATGACCGGTCGAAATATTGCGGCATGCATAATTCTGAAAGAGCACCTTACGTCAATTGCAATGTGGTTAATTGATTGATTAGGATTTCTCCAAGTCCGCTTGTGAATATCGAGATGTGGGCACAGCATACTAGCTACGACAATGCTAATACCCGCCGCAAAGTCGATTAGCCTGAATCCGTTATCGAAATTGGTGCCCTGCAGGCTATGGTTCCCGACAATACTACCAAAAATGCTCTTTTTTTTTGGTTGCGCCATGGATATGTAATCTTCATAGAACTGGGTAATCGATGCCAGGAGTACGCCTACATACTAAACCCATACCCTACACACTTCAAACCACTCTCCTCGCGGGACTTCCCTTTGGTATAGCTTCGCGGGGCTGGTTAGCATTTTACGCTCTATTGTCTCTATTTGCCTCGTCAGCCCTTCTTAATCCTTCTAATCTACGCACTTCAATTTGCACGGTCGTTATGACAGAACAGACCTCCAACCAGTCGTCATCTAACCTCATCATGAGGTTTATTATTAGCTCCGGTCTTCGTGGATCCGCTATGCCATTTGTAAAGCGTCTGCACTGTAACATAACGTGTAACATAACATGATAATTAGAGTCTCCTTGCGTTCTTTTTGTCCAAGTTACAATGTTGGAAATCAATTTCTGGATTCATCTACCTTTGGTGAGTGCTGCAGATGTTGCTATTTCTTCCCCCTTTACCCTCCTGGTAAGTCTGCTATCTTGTCTGAACGCGATAAACTTAATGTAAGCACTTTGCATTTCATTGGCGAGAATGTCAATTAGGACCATCGCAGCTATAATACAGGCTGCTTCGTCCGAAATTGTTCTAATTGCGCATAGCCTGTAAGCCAACGAAGGTTTCCACTTTATTTTGTTTGTTTAGAGTACAGAGGCACAAACTGGGGCAGCATACAGAAGGACGAACTTACCCCTCTGGATATCAGAATCTCCTTGCGTATCCAGGCCCGCTGATGTTTGGCAGCATCCGAGAAAGCACTGCCTACATCTGTGACGCCTTTTTACTAGAATGCTCGGTATGTACTTTAAATTTCAGCCTGTTGTCGAACATGACTCCTAAGTATTTTAATGCGTCTTTAGACCGGTCTTTCTCCTAATTGTTAAGTCAGCTTCAGTTTTGTGGTCAGCTAGTTTAAGGCCGGCCGGGTCAAGCGGCTGTTCATCCATAGGCCAAAGATGCCCTTTCTTTCTAGCTTTACATTAAAACCGTCAAAGACAATTTTAATGTCATACCAAAGGCATGGACTACAAACCACTACTCGTAGGTCTTCTCCAAAAGCTCGTAGCTATTTTCGGTATCGTCATTTTTCTCCTCTGTGGGGTTGTGCCCATATATAAGGCTAATTTTGGCAAAGTTATCCCTTATACGGATTATTACGAGGCGCTCGTTAACATACCGGAAACTCAAGACTTCGTGCCTTAGTCTGCCTCCAACAACAAATTCGCATCTAAATAGGCACTGTTTTTACTGTCGACAACAATCGCCGTAGTAGATGTAGATGTGGATAGCATCTGCTTTGCACATGACTAGACATTTCAAATGGCTTTACGATTTATTTGCAGATGACAAAATATTGGCAGTGAAAGGATGCCGGAGGGTGAATCTAGACAAAATTTCTGAAAACAGACTACGAGTAGACAACCTATTAAGCATCAGAGACCCAGATCAACTGACATTTTATGATTAATTTACTTAGATTTATGTGGCGCAAACTCATAAGTCCTCAGGTCAACTTATCTCATGATTTTTGGAAGCAAATTCCAGGTCGTTGCCCGACCTTTGTCTTCCAGCTCGTTGTCTTCTATTCCACCTTCGTCTTCTGTTAATTTTTTTCATTCTTCATTAAATGTATCTAAATCTGTATTATGGCTATAAATCGTGATTTATAAATTCGGTAAGATTAATTTTTTTTTTAATTTTACCGTCATGCTTTCTATTAATTGATTTCGATGTTGAAATTTAGCTTTTGGTTAATCGACGGTTAAATTGAATTATTTTGCAAGTAGCTGGTCAACAAATTTCTCGTTTTTTGTTAAGAGTTTTCCCAATTTGCCATTATAAGCCGAAAACCTTGGTATGATCTGCCCGGTAATATGGTAGACTGCTTTCAAAAAATATTATTCTTCAATAAAGGCTTCTCCATAGAGATGGTATACGGATGGTTCTAAAATGGAATCAGGAGTAGGAGCTGGAATACACGGAACTAATCTTAATATTACCATAACAATGGGCAAAAGTCTTAGTATACTTCAGGCAGAACTCCGCGCCATTCAAGTATGTTACAACCATATTTACAGCTCTGGTATCAAAGATGAAAACATACAAATATTCACGGACAGTCAAGTAGCTATAAATATCCTTAGCTCGCACACCATTGACTCCAAATCAGTCATGTACTGTCGCGAAACCCTCCAAAGACTAAGCTCTAGGAACAAAACCAAACTGTGGTGAGTTCCTGGTCAAGACAGCGTTGATGCGAATGAAAAGGCTAAAGAACTGGCCGGAAAGGACTCGGAGACTCCCTTTAATGGACACTTCTGCTGCACTCTTATACCAGCCGTCAATTTAACTATTTATAGGTGGGAGCATTCGAGATTCATCTCATATTGGGAGAATAGCTCAGGTTTAAAACAGGCCAAACGAGCCATCCTGCCCTTCAACAAAAATGCCAATAGATGTCTAAATCTAAGTCGGCACAATATCAACAGCTTAGTAGGTTACCTCACAGGACATCACGGTTTAAGATATCACCTTAACAAAATGAATCTAGTCGACTCTCCGGGGTGCAGACTTTGTCTTGAATAAGACTAAACAGCTGAATACATCTTATGTGAATGCCCAGCCCTCACCGGAATTAGACGGACAATTTTCTCCTGAAGAACGCGGAATAATCGTCACGATTGTTTTTGATCCTAGGATATTCGATTCCATTTCGTTGACAGGCTTTGGAGGAGAAAAATTATCGACGGAGCTGTATGGGCTCTGATCTAATCAGTATACTACGTATCAGTCGCCTTAGATGTCTAGAAAATGTAAAGCAAAAGGTCAATGCTCTTCAAATCCAACCCATAGGGACAACACAGTAGAAAAAGACCCTATTTTAGGTGTCGCGCATTAGTAAAAGGGGAATCAACGACTTAAAGTGCCTAACTGGTGGCAGGTAACTAAGAATCAAGCTAACTGGTGCGGCTCGGTATTTGAAGCCCAGGAAATCTACAAGGGAGTGCAAGACAGTTGGCAACCAAATATGAGAAACAGGTCGATATACGACACGAGTCAAAGCTTATGATCAGTGATGGAAAAATATAAAGAAGTTTCGAAGGATCAAGTTGGAAAGGGTTATGAACGATGACGTTGAAACGAAAGTTAAGGCATAGCGAGATTTCGATGTTTAAATTAGAGTACACCAAAGCAATGTACAAAGTCCATTACTTTTTAATGTCGTGCACGTTTTTCTATTGATGCAGCAGCTACACGTTTATCAGTTCAAAACAAACTCCCTTCTTTTCGGCGGTGATAACGCTATAATCAGCAATAAAATTGTGATGCCGATGTCACACATGGAGTCCAGGGTTTAAATGACGCAAAAATTTCGTTGTATTTTGTCACAGAAAACTTAACAATGGATTAAATATATGTAAATGAAAATGTTACGAATATCAGTGTCAACGAGGTAATCCAGAATAGAGCAGCCTACAAATGGTGCTATTGTCCGCAAATTTATTCAACCCCAAAAGTGGTACAGAAGGAATACAGATAAGAAAAATAAAGTAAGATAGTTAGGCGGGTTAATAATTTCAACGATTTTTTAAAATGAAAAGAAGAAGTTATAGTTACACGTGAAATCTGAGGCCGTTTGAAGATCCATTACGTGTAGTAATCGTTGCGAACTTCTCTAAATATTGAAGAATCCTCAAATATGGGTCTTATCACACCCGCTTTATATCCCAGACGTTGTCCCTTCTGACTACCATTTGTTCCGGTCGATGCAGAACGCCCTCACTGAAATACGGTTCACATCAGAGCAGAATATCGAAAATTGGCTTGATTCATTCTTGGCTCCACGCCGGCGCAGGTCTTTTGGGATGGGATCCACAAATCGCCAGAAGGATGGGAAAAAGTCATAGCTTCAGATGGGCAATACTTTGAATAGTATTGTACCTCAATTGTCAACCTTTTGGTAATAGCAATTGAATTCCGGCTTCGGGCAATTCACAAATCCTAAGCGTACTGATTAAGGCCTTAATATCGTATATTACGGGAAAAATCTTTGAAATACCACCTTGATCAAAAAGTTCCCGGTGGCGTCAACGTGCAGCGCTCCCATTATTCCGATTTGAGTTCTGTCTTTTTTTTTTTTTAAGTTGGTACATCTGTTGTAGACATTGCCTATAAATCTTACATCATAGCTTGACATTTGCAAAAGTTACGTAGCCAAGAGTTTAGAAACCGCAACAACGAACTTGTATTAAATTTTGCGTAAAAAACTGATTTGATGATGCGCGAACGTTTTAAATGTTGGAGAAGTGTTTCGGCAACGATTCTCTAAATAAAACGGTCGTTTATCAGTGGTACAAGCGGTTCAAAAGTGGTCGTGAATCAATCGAAGATGACGAACGCAGTGGCAGACCATCGACATCGAAAACCGACGAAAACATTAAAAGTAAAAGAAATGTTGGTCAATAACCGCAAATTAACCGCGTATCGATCCGTCCAAGATATTTTGGTTAATGATTTGGGTTTCCATCATTTAGCAGCAAAGTTGGTGCCAAAAGACCTCAAATACATGCAAAAAAGAGACCGTGTTGACGTCGAAAAAGAGATGATTTGCGAGGCTGAATCCGATCCCACATTCATCAAAATCCAGACATCAGGCAAGTGAATGGCGTTCACCAAATAAGCCGAGAAAAAAAAAAACCACAACATTTTCAGTTAAAAAAGAAGGCAAGTTCACCGTTTTCATGAATTACAACGGTATAGTGCATCATGAATTTTTGCCAGAAAGCCAGACAGTAAACATTATTTGGGCGTAATGAAACATTTGAGTGAAGCAATGTGCCGAAAGGAACCAGAATTGTGGGCAGAAAACTCGTGGATTTTGCACCATGATAACGCACCGTCGAACAGTGCCATCATCATTCGTCATCCAACAGCTACTGAATTTTAACTCAATCGAGTTAAAAAAAAACCACTACGGGGAACACGTTTCAGCAGCCGAGAGGATGTAATGCAAAAATCGCAGGAAGCACTGATGGACATACCGAAAACCGAATATAAAAAATGTTTCGAGGATTTGATCAAGCGCTGTCATAAGTGTGTTGCAGTCGATGGGGATTACTTTGAAGAGGACAATATAGATTTAGATGAATAAACTTGGAGTCTTTAATTTTCTAAATAAATTCTAAAACTTTTTGATCAAGGTGGTAATCATGCAAAATGAAAGAAGTGCTTACAGTCATTACAGCTTATTTTTGTAATACAATTTTGTAAAATTGTTTTAAAATAAATAAAAGCAACAAAATAAAGTAAAGGGCTAAAGGTTAAAGATTCTCTAAATCTATGAAGGTGCTTCATCGAATTTAACATGGTCGTTCATCAAGAATTATTGTAAAGCCGTTAAAATACTTCCTTCCGAAATGAAATATCAGGCAAGAACTATTCATTGTATTCTGAATTTCAGGAGGACATAGTCACTCTGTAAAACAACAAATAAAGACTAAGTTGTACTTAACTGTAATTTATTAAATACATATACATTCATGAACAATATACGTTTGTGTATTACATAATTTGATTATGCTTCAAGACATCTTAAAAATTCCTCAGCCTGAAACAAAATGTGTTCATTGGCTTTTAAGCACTTAATTTACTTGGTAAAGCTATTTGTAGAAAAAAAAAAACTAAACATAAGAACATGTCGCCGTTATTGTCCCCTAGGCAGCTATGAAATTCTTTTTTTATAAATTCTTCTTTGGAATTAAATTTTTTGGATTTTTTTTTTAGTTTAATTTTAAAAACTATTTTCTTTGGTTTTACTGTTTTCTATGGCTAAAAAGAATGGAAAAGAAAAACATGGTTTGACTGACGATTTAACAAATTTTAAGAACTAAAACTAATTTTGTTTGGCTTTAAAACTTAACGGTAAGGCACAATTTAATTATTCCGAACGTTGAATAACTAATTCAATTTTATCTCCGGCTGCTGCAATCAGTGGCACTGTTAGGCAGCAGTCGAATTCTTGTGTTTTCATTTCATTGACCTGGAAAAATATAAAAATCAGTTAGAGCCTTAGATTGAGGTTTAAAATCGCTGACACTAGCCTGCATAATCCGATCGAAAGGTCGAAGCATGCCACATATGTCTGCTGGTCCACCAGATCGTATTCGGTTGATAAAGACGCCGCGTTCATAGAGCCCATCAGAAACAGAGAAACCATAGTCATCGTAGACTTTATCCTTGTAGAGGGTAACGTGGAAAGTACGATGTTTGTTGTCTTTGCTAGTTGAACTGGATACACCATCACTACTTGAAGGACTTCGAGCTCTTCGGTGGACTTTGGCGTAGATTGCTTGTGGCTGTGGATTACTAGAAGAGGGTTGATCTAGACCATAGCTATTGGGCACATCGAGGGATCGTAAGATTTTAAGATCAACATTGTCATTGATTTTTTGTAGCATTTTTGTGGCATATGATAATGGCATTCCTTGAACTGATTCTTCATTGATGGCTAACAGTTGATCACCGATTTGAAGTTGACCGGTTTTGTGGGCAATTCCACCTGGAAAATGACAGTGGAATCATACATTTTTATGGAAAGAGAGAGTTTATTATTATTATTATTTTTTTTATTAACCCACCTTCAACTAAACCACTTATTGATATTGGATTACTGTTTTCTTCACTTCCAGCTAATGTGATGCCAAGGAGACCACCCATTGGTTCAAGCCGAACTGTGAAAATGATTTGATGATGTGTGGTACCGTACAGTTTATTCTCCATTGGTGGAGGTATAGCTGTGCAGTCAGGACTAAAGAATAAAAATAAATTTAAGTTTTATCTGTAATACCTCTATTAATACCTCGCAAATCTTTCCGTTGGATAGTCCAAGTCATACGGACTTAAGTCATTGTACGAATCATCGGGTAACTCTGTCGTAAGACTCACTGTATTCTCAGCGCCAAACGTCCTTCCAATCGAAGGTGGTGTTGAGGGACTTTTCATTGCCCAATGAGGATGTTGTCGAATTTGCACTGCTGAAGAACTAAATGAATCATCTCCTCCCCGAAAATACTCCGGTTGTGGTGTGGTTGACTTCATGGAAACGCAGTCGGTATACTTAATAGCTTCACCGTATTTAGTGGCATAGTTTCCATAAACCTCATGATCGCTTGCTGCCCCACAGTTACTATAAATTGGATTTACTTTCTGTTGAGCATCGAACAAAAAGTCCGGCAAAAGATTTCGTTTTATTGTCAGAGTTGTGTATTCATTCTTTCCGCCTTCCTTTAACATCGCATCCACATTAAAATGCTGTATAGGATGATTATCCACTGCTAGAAGAACATCACCTGCCCTCACTGATCCCGTACGATGAGCAAGACTCCCTGGCTTAACCTCTGATATGGTAAAACTTCCGTGACTTGATCCATTAACACTGATTCCAAGACCACCTTTACCGGGTTTCGGTAATTTGACATTAAAAACTCCACTTGACGGAACTACTGCCTCTGACATGTCGAATTCGATTTCCAACTCAATCCAATTGACACCTTGATAACCTGCTGGTCTTGGACCAACATCTCCTAGAAGCTGTCGAATTGTGTTAACCTCCAACGATGACATTTTGTTAATGCCAACGATCCGATCACCCTTCTGAATGCAACCGCTACGATCGGCAACAGAATCAGTAACAACCTGTGCAATTGTCACTGCCCTTCCGCAAGAGGTTTGTGCTCCAAGAATGATCCCGGAACCATGTGTACAATCGAGAACCACTTGAAATGTTTCAGCTCGGCATATGCCCATGCTGGAGTTCATTGTGTGTGTGTTGCTTGTTTCCAAGGGTAATGAACTCTTTCGGGCGAAACGTTGTCGCTGACGAGATTTCCTAGATTCCAGTGTACTGAATCCGTATTTTGGGCTACCGAGTGTGTGACCTGAAAAACATCAAAGACAAGAATCAGTATTTGTTAGCTATTAATAGCAATACCACAAGGAAGTGTGACGATCGTGTGTTCGTTTTTTTAGTGATCATAGAGGGAAGGAACGATGAATCTGTCAGCACTTATTTCTAATTAAATTTTTTCTTAAATCGCACCGCCATTAAAGTATGTTACGTACGAGAACGACACTGTTTCTAGTAGTTGGCAACAAAAGAAAGTGAGCAACTAAAATGAGTAACTATTGAAAGCTTTTAAAAATTGCTTTTACAACGGAAGATAGAAAATATCAATCTCAAAGCGATTTCGTGATAATTTAGTTTAAAGAAACGAACAACAGGACTTATGGTATATCAAAGTAAGCTAAGGCTGGATCTATTGTAGATAGAAAAAGCCCATGAGCACCAAATCTCATTTGGCTCCTGCCAAACTTGATCCCGTGTGCAGGATGATGATGGACGGTAAAGAACTCATACCGAGATCTTTGATGTCGAAAAGGATTTAGTCAAGACGATGCGCTATCATGCGATTTTTTTAACAACTTTTTTGAAAGAATAGTGCAAGATTCACAAAAGGCACAATCTTTCAAAAGTCCGTCCAATTACTCGAATACGCCGATGAAAATCAGTGGCCCTCTGGCGAGTGTTGAGGCGTAAGCGGCGAAGAGAGTTTTGACGTTTAATGAGGCAAGACCACGTATATGCTGTCAACAAGAAAGGATACCCAACGCCAACGTCTCGGGCGTTGTAGTTAAGGACTATGTCTGCCTAGGCTCCGCTATCAATTCAGACAACGTCACCAGCGCTGAAATCAAACGAAGAATAACTCTTGGCAATTACTGCTTCTTTGGGCTAAGAAAGAAATAAACTAGCAAAGTCCTCTATCGAACAACAAAAGTGACCCTATATAAGGCCTTAATAATCCCAGTCCTGCCCTATGGCGCAGAGGCAGAAGCGAGGACTTTATCAAAAATGGATGAGGGTGATCTTGGCTGCTTTGAGAGGAAAATTCTAAAATTCTGCGAGTGATTTTTGGTCCTATCTGCATAGACGGTGAGTGGGGGAGCAAATACAACCACGAACTGTACGTGCTGTATAGCGACATCGACCCAGGAGAAGAGAAAGGTTCAACGACTACAGTGGCTGGCTCATGTAGAGCGGATGGACACCAATGCTCCGGCCCGAGAAGCCTTTGAATCCGCCCCCTAGGGTTACACATGCGAGTTAAACTGCAACCAAAAAATGAAATGTTCTCTTTTGTTGGTTATTCACTGCACGTACAAGCTGTGTGATAAACAACGAAAGACAATTATTTTTTGAAAATAAATTTAGAGGAATGGAATCAAATGTTAACAGCGATACAGCACGCGATGAAATACGTACTTTTTTTGTAGTCCTGATGAGTAAAAAGAAGACGGATGATTTGTTTCTTAAAAATATTGTATGCACGTAGAGTCAAAGGGGTGAACAAATTGCAGATACCGCATCTGAAGTCACTTTTGATGAATCTTGTGACCTTATCGAACGACAATCAGTCGTAAAGAATTTCGAAAGGAGAGTAATTGAGGAAAATCGGAGAATTTTGCGATCAGGCATCGGAAGACGGTAAAGAAAAGATTCTGACTCTGCGGCCGCTAGAGACGTTGCTAACCAACTTACGTCCATGGGTCGAGATCCTGCTTTTTTCAAAGAGGCTTTACAGGGTGATAATGCGAAGAAATGGAGTGAAGCTATGGCTCTGGAATACTATGTCTTAGTCAAAAAAAAAAAAAAAAAATACGTAAGAGCTTGTGAATAACCCAAAGGGGAAAAATTTCATTGAATGCAAATGGGTTTTTACGAATCGGAAGGCAGATGGAACTGTTGAAAAACATAAAGCGCATTTAATGACTTAAGAATATTTTCAGAAGCACAACGTGGATAATTTCGAAACATATGCATCAGCTGTAAGGCACTCTACAATTCGGCTTATTTTGGATTAAGCTGCAAAAAAAAAAAAACAACATCGAAATTGCAGCCGCTTTTCTTAACAGAAGTCTGGACGAAGAGGTCGTTATTCGACAACCAGATATGTTTGTAGATCTACACCAACCAGAGAAAGTTTGCAAGCTAAAAAATGCCTTGTATGGTCTTAGGTAAGCTGGTAACACTGCAAAACTGATAATTGTGAAATTACGTACTCGTATACTACGAAGAGGAAGCGAAATAAATATTATTGGACTATATGTTGATGAAATGATGATAGCATATGATAGTAACTATGAACAGTATTGTAGAAAATCTGAATAGACGTGTAGAGGCTGTTAACCGTAGACCAATCAAATTTTATGTTGGCATGGAAAAAGTAACACAAGTGACTTGAAATTGTAAGAAGATATCCTTGCGAGATACTCTTCTATCAACCAAGGTGACACTTTCATCAAGAGATTTATCTAACCCATATTAGCTTACAATCAACTATCGCCTACTACTCTTGACTTTTACATCTCCAAAACTCTACCTTCATATTCCAAGACTTTAAGCTGATATGCTGAATAAAAAACTTAAAAATCTAAGTATTTGAGCAGATTGTTTACATAGCCTTGCTTCAAACTATTGGGTGTAAAACTTAATGCGGTTTGCTAAGAGATGGCGTAACTTGTATTTTTCCATTGGAACATGCGTTGGAAAGCTACTGTTATTGTGCTTCATTTCAGTATATGTCATTCATTTGAAGCGTAAGCAACAATACTTTTTTTTCACTCAAATATGTCGAACTTTGTGCCTGAAAAAGTGTTTTTGCGGGGAGTTCTTCTTCATTACTTTAAAATGAAGAAAACTGCTGCCGAAAGTCATCGTAATTTGGTGGAAGTTTATGGTGAACATGCCCTAGCTGAGCGAACGTGCCAAAAGTGGCTTGCACGATTTAAAAGTGGTGATTTTGACTTGGAAGACGATGTACGTCCTGGACAGCCAAAAAAGTTTGAAGATGAAGAACTGTAAACATTACTCTATGAATATTGTTGCCAAACACAAGAAGAGCTCGCAGAATCTTTGGGCGTCACTCAAGCAGCCATTTCAAACGTTTAAAGGCAGCTGGATATATTCAAAAGCAAGGAAATTGGGTTCCACATGAACTCAACTTCGAGAGACGTCGAAAGGCGGTTTTGCATGTCCAAAATGCTGCTGGAACGCCACAAAAGGAAGTCATGGATCCATTACGACATCCCCAAGTGCAAAAAATCATATGTGAAACCCGGCCAACCAGCCAAATCAACGGCAAAGCCGAATTTCCATGGCGTGAAGGTAATGCTCTGTATTTGGTTGGATCAGATTTGTGTGCTGTATTATGATCTGCTAAAACCGGGTGAAACCATCAATGGACAACGCTACCGAACACAATTAATCCGTTTGAAGAGAGCAGTAGCCGAAAAACGCCCGGAATATGCGACCAGACACGAGGCAATAATTTTCCATCATGACAACGCTCGGCCCCACGTTGCTATTCCGGTTAAGAACTATTTAGAAAACAGTGGATGGGAAGTCTTACCTCACCCGTCTTATAGCCCAGACCTTGCTTCTTCTGATTACCATTTGTTCCGGTCGATGCAGAACGCCCTCACTGAAATACCGTTCACATCAGAGCAGAATATCAAAAATTGGCTTGATTCATTCTTGGCTGCCAAGCCGGCGCAATTCTTTTGGGATGGGATCCAAAAATTGCCAGAAAAATAGAAAAAAGTCATAGCTTCAGATGGGCAATACTTTGAATAATACTGTTGTACGTGTTTTTCTTAAATAAACGTTCAAATTTTGAAAAAAAAAAAACCGCACGAATTAAATTACATAACCTATAGAAAATATTTTATGACATCATATCTTGAAGATGACCTCATGAATATGGTTTCCTAGGCTGTTTTTGACGAAGAGCATTGTGTCGGTCAAATTTGGAAAATTTGGGGCTCCTACTCAATAATTGATTGACATACAAGGCCTGGATAGTTTGCAGTTTGTAAACATACTCCAAGGGCTTTAGTTCTCAGAAATTCAACGATATTAGGTGCAGTAATGCATTTTACCTCCTTTAACCTTTTCCCTCCTGGAAAAATATTAACCAGATCAATGTCGTCCATGTCTTGTCAATGATCATTGTCCGGTAACGTCGTCCATTCATTGTTACCCGAGCTTCAACCTCATTTTTAAAACAATTATGACCGATGATGCTACTACCCCAAACAATGCACTTTTGCATGAAAAATTATCATGAGTCTCTTCTGGATTTACCTCATTGCAACCCATTAAGCTAATAGTGAGTCCGGTAATTTAACACGAGTTTTCTAAAAAAGTACAGATCGACCGGATGGTCAGGTACGGACTTGTAGGGTAAAGTCGTAGGACGATTCCCAAGAGTAACCGACACAAGAAAACTTATTGGCTCATCGGTTTCACATCTTCCGCTGCACTTTACATACTGACAGCGGCTACAGTTTCTGCTACTCGTTAATGTACATTGACGCGTTGTTAGCTTTCGTGGCACGTAGAATGTATGTGATACAAAATATATCCAGAGCACGGAGAATAGTGAGCTCAGTTCAGAACCAGAAAAATCGTGTAATTTTCTGCAACGCATCAAGAATTAAGGACCGACTTTCAAAATTAATTTGCATTGAAACATTAATCGCTAAAAAAAACATCCTTTACATTCTTGTGCTCTGGAATCGTTATTAACGAAATTTGGATCAAAAATATCCAAGCGAAAAGCAAAATACATAGTCTTAGAGAAGAGCAGCTTACATCCACTGAATATTTCCTAAGCCAAAATTTGAAGTTTTCCTAACACTGCGCATAGCTGGTCTAGCTTGCAGCTTAAGAATATCATCTTTCTTGTGATCTATGCTTAGTGAAGGGGATCGAAACCATAACCTGGGAGGTTAAGCAGTTTTAGCTGCTTTATGCCACCTTGATAAAAAAAAATAACCACCGTGTGGCGCTCCCATTGTTCCGATTTGAGTTCTGGTTTCTTTGTTAATATTTCCTCTAAATCTTAGCCTCATAGCTTGACATTTGCAAAAGTTACGTAACCAAGAGTACATCTATCTTTGTGGGTGTTGGCAATTTTTTTACAATTTTAGAAATGGATTTAAATTTGCAACAACGAACTTGTATTAAATTTTGTGTAAGAAACGGATTGAATGATACGCGAACGTTGGATATGTTGAAGAAGTGTTTTGGCTACGATTCTCTAAATTCTGGTCAATAACCGCAAACTAACTATCAGAGAGATAGCGGAGGACTTGAACATTGCCTATGGAGCCGTCCAAGACGGATTGATTAATGATTTAGGTTTCCGTCGTGTAGCAGCAAAGTTGGTGCCAAAAGACCTCAATTTCATGCAAAAAAGAGACCGTGTTGACGTCGCAAAAGAGATGATTTGCGGGGCTGAATCCAATCCCACATTCATCAAAAAGATCATTACTGGAGACGAGACGTGGGCTTATGAGTACGACACCACCTGATCCAGACATCAGGCAAGTGAATGGCGTTCACCAAATGAGCCGAGACAAAAAAAAAAAAAAAAAAAAACACGTCATTTTCAGTCAAAGAAGAAGGCAATGCTTACAGTTTTCATGGATTACAACGGTGAAGTGTATCATGAATTTTTGCCAGAAGGCCAGACAGTAAACAAAGAGTATTATTTGGGCATTATGAGACGCTTGCGTGAAGCTATTCGAGGCAAGAGACCAGAATTGTGGGCAGAAAACTCGTGGATTTTGCACCATGAGAACGCATTACCATTATTCGTAATTTTTTGACGCAAAATGCAACAAATCCATCCAACGCTGTCATAAGCGTGTTGTAGTCGAGAGATTACTTTAAATGGGACAATATAGATTTAGATGAATAAACTTGGAGTCTTTAATTTTCTGAATAAATTCCGAAATTTCTTTGATCAAGGTGGTATACCGGATGTGGGTACAATTATAACAAGCCATTGTATGCTTTTAAAAATTTCAACGTCACCATTCTATCATATTTTGAAGTGTCAAAGTTTTTGTTTTCAATAAGATCTAGCTTAGTGCTAATGAAGGGCTGAATTTGTCAGCTCACAGGCATGCTCAGAAGCTAGGGCTTTGTTTGACCACAATTTAGAACATTTTCTTCCCTTCTTCTTCTTCAATTGGTGGCAGATTTTGGCTTTCACTGAATTAATTGGTCACAAGCAATTGCAAAATGGTTTGCGTTCTATGATGACATAATTGTCGTACTTGAAGTGAGAACAATGTATGGTATTATTTGCAGGCTGGTTGCATCATCGGCTCTTATTTCTTAAAAAAATGCGAATGATGTGTAGCAAGGTGTGACTATGTGGGAAAACTATCGATTTATTGAAATCAAAATTTTACCGTGCGAGTGAATTTAATATTGCAGTTATATGTAAGTCGGAAATATAATAGATTTTGTGCTCTCTCAAAAGCTGGATACCTCTTGGACGTTCCTGGGGAGTATTTTGCGAAAAGACTTAACTATAAGTCAGTAAGATCGTGTTGACCCAAGAGATAAAGCCAATTGACTATAGTTGACGTCGGTTTGTCACTGATTGGGCTTTATTCGTATTGTTTGCCGAGAAATCAATCTCAGTGACGAAGCACATTCTTAGTTTAATGGCAAAACGCAGCATTTGGTCTAGCAAACAGTGGGAGGTGTTCCAACAGCAAACATGGTATGCCTGTTGGTGTGACTTACATGTCATTGGCTTCTATTTCTCCCGAGATGATGACGCCGAACCGGTTGAAGTCAATTAAGAACGCTTTCGCTTCATGTTAACAAATTCTTTTTGTAATAAATTGTGACAGGAAGGTTTGGAAGATATGGGGTTTCAACACCATGAAACAACGCGTGCCACAATCGACTTATTGAAGACCAGGTTTGATGATCATCTTATTGCCAGATCATTTTTAGGCTCTTTAAGTTTTGAGCTACACCAAGTCTCTGGTATATGCCAACAAGCCCGAAACTTAAGACGACTTGAACGCGAATATTCGACTTGAGATTACTAGACGCAAAAGTGATCGAAAGTTCAATCTATTGAATTCAGCTGGTTCCGTGGAGGATATTTGAATGATGTCATATTCCATAGCTTATGATCTCAATTACATTTTAATCTGAAACTAAAATTTCGATAATACCATAAACACACGGCTTTTTAGTAGAAAACCCTGAAATTGCCAGGCGGCAGGCACGGTGCTCATGTGCTGGAAATATTCATGCAATAATCGAATCGCAAATTTAACGATCTGTCTTTGCTGTTTTCTTAGAATTTTTCTTGAACATAGCATTTTTACGATCGTTAAATGTGCCCCTCTAAACGAAATAAGTGGGAAGCAGACCATAGTCCTCGCCTCGCCTTTAAGGCTTAAACTATTGAATAGAATAATTCTTATACCATATACCATATATCTCTGACGAAATAATGAATTTTTTTCCTTTTTAATGGAAAGTCGTAAAAGAAAATCCGATTTTATGTCGTTGTGCTTAAAAATAGCCCCTTAATGATCTCATATTTTTTATGAATGAAATTTAAAAACAAAAACAATTATATTCACGAGTATATGTCCCTTCTTTTCCGCCATAACGCAATGCATCCATCTGCCCACGTAATGTGTCGTCCCTTCGTTAATAAATCCCACTCCCACTGTCACCCCTACAACCTACGCACCCAATTGAATTTTCCATTTTTCATAATCTAGGTCAAAATTATTTAAAAAAAAAAAAAAAAAAAAAACATTTTGCCTATAGTTTCCAACCAAAGTTTCCCAATACAATTTCCAATTTTATTGACATCCATAAAGTACCTCGTCTGTCATCTTGTCTTTTTGTACGTTTCTTTCGTTTTTTTTTTTTCTGCCAAATGGGTGCGTCGGAACGATGCATTGAGTTTTCACAACAAAACTAAAAGAAAAACTAAAACATTCTTTGACATTTCAGCCATCCAAGATCAGTTGACTTGACACTGTTTGATTTACGATCATTTGGGATGCCATAAATCCTCAAGCACGGCCCTGGAGTGCAACATCTTTTAATTTCTTAGCGAGAATCAAAATGACTTTTAAATTGGCAGCCGTTGTCCAATACAAAGTTAATACCGTAAATCAGATGTGAAAACCATTAAGGTTGGGTGTGTTTTTTTTTCTACTTGACACATCAACTGTCACTGTGACAGGAATGCGAAAAAAAGCCACCTCTGGCTGCAACTATGACACGAACAAACAAATTAATGGAGTACTCAGTAATTTTGTTTAATTTTTTGACAGCTGCATACTTTATGACGCGCAAATGTCACAAGGAAAAAGCTGTGTTTTTTGACGCCCAAGCGCCCTGACAACTGTCATACGGAAATTTATTTTTATTAAAAAAAGAAAATTGAAAAAGCAAATCTAAAAGAAAAAAAAGTAGGCAGACAAACATCCGCTCACCGGGTAGTAGTTGTAGATCATCCACTCAAGTTCTAAGCGTCACGCACTTAAGCAGCTGCCTGCACTCGGGGAGTCTCCTCTGATGACGTTCTATTTTTGAAGCGAATTTTCCGCTACGCATTTTGCATGCGAGAATTTTATTTAATATTTTTTTCTTTTTCACTAAACTCTTATCCCATTGGGATTTAGATTGACGAAAACGGTTTTTTGGGCAAAGGTTTTATGGGCGGATGTACGAACGATCTGACACGTCTGAAAGGCGCCTTCGTCACACACAGAATACATACCTCTTCTGGCCAGCGCATGTGCTGGTAGAATCTGCAATTGGGTAAAGCCACGTCCCGTAGTGCTATCTAAGAGTGTCATCACCTCGTCCGGACTGTATACGCTGTTTTCGATTATTGTGTCGTCTATGGAGAGAATTTGATCACCAACGGAAAGTGCACCGCATCTGTAATAAATCAGAAATGTGCTTAAGTTATCATGAATTATTTTTAGATGTAATTATTGCTAGAGCATGAGATGTTTGTGATATTATTTTGCTATCCTGATCTGCCATACTAAGACGGTTGTGCCAACTGTCTAATGCACGATGACTTTGGGCAATTATGTCACAAGTCATACAAGAATGGCTGAAATGAATAAAGTATCTTGGACAGAGATCGTAAAGACCAGTGAATATTTATTCCTGCATTATGGAATCCAATCTTGATGACAGAAGCAGGATAGGATACATTGTTGCAATTGCACATCTTTATTCACAAAAAGAGAGGAAGAGATCTCTTGGAGACGTTGCCAAGTCTTAACTAATATCTCTTAATTAGATCCTCATATACATGATTAACTAGTGATCTTCGTTACGTATAATCTTCACAATATATTGTAAGTATCTCTGAATATATATATATATTTTTTTTTTTTAAATAAAAGTCTCCCCACTCACCTATCTGCTATACTCGCTGGCAATATACTGGCAATGTAAATAGCCGCCTGACACACCTCGTCGATTTTAGAATGATCATTCAGCATCGTCGATGAATAATTGCTCAACACCAACCCCAGCTTGTCATTCATTGGTCGTTCTATTTCGATCAACAGTGGTCCCATAGAAAACTCAACACTTTGCATCACCGACACATCATACTCGATCATCAAATTCGTGTAGCCTGACACATGTCCTCCGCATTTGATGATAGCTTGTGCTTCCACCAGAGTTTTCCCAATCAGTGAAACCTAAAAATGAAAAGAATCAACATTTTCCAGTAAATGGTGAGATCAAAGAATGCACCACACAGGTGAGTTATATCATTTGCATGTACTTACGTTGTCGACACGTAATAAGCGATCACCGGGCTTAATGCGTCCCGTTTTGAAGACAGGTCCATGTGGCCGAACATGGGTTACAATCAATGGATAGTCGCCACCACCACGTAACGTCAATCCAAGACAGCCACTTTCACGTTCGACGGTGATCTGTGCCAGCTTTGAGGTGACGGAAAGACTATTTTGTGACACTAAAAAGGGGAGAGTTTTTATTTTAGAAAATAAAGGAAATTCGAAAGAAATTTCGAATTCTCAAATCATATTTATGGAAACAGGAAGCTGATAATGAGAAGTACCACAAGATTCCCATTACAGGCCAACATTGTTTACATAATCGCATCATCTCCCACGATCTTGGTTTCTAAGATAAACATTAAAAATCCGCAAGTGAAATGCATCTTACTTGCAATCAAAACAACAATCATGTTGCATTCATGTTTCATAAACAAATAAATCATCATGTATCATTCCAAGGCATGAATTATCATAGAATCGAGGGCGACGATGCCATCGTCATGGGCGCTTTCACACCCTTCAACGTTGTTCTTACACTTACTGTACTCGGGCAGAGAATATTCAATCTCGACTATTGACGGCCCATCGCCATGGCACAGCATACTCATGATGTGTTGATTGGTAAGACCGATCGTAGAGATTCCGTCCACTTGATGGATGCGATCTCCAGGCGCTAGAAAGTCGGCTGCATGACCCAGTGGACTTAGGGCTCCAATAACAGGTGGATACGAGAGGTCGTTACGCTCTGAAATGAAAAAAGACAAAAAAAAAAAAGAAATGAAATAACATGAGAATGAGATGAAATGTGTTGAATAATTGTTTATTGTTTACACGTGTGAAAAAGAAGTACAGAGAAGTGAATGTTTTTGGGGAGTCTTAAGTGCATTTGTTGTATACATGTTGTATCCACAAAGGGTGAAAAGAGGTAAAAGGGTGTACGTAGTTTAATGAATTTGTATTTATTTTTCAAACTATTGGAATAGATATATTAGTGGCTACTTCTTTAGAGAAGTTTGTTTATTCCAATTGACTCTTAAGAATGCGAATCTTAGGCAACAAAGTGCTTCTTACTTCAAGCATAAACATTTTTTTTACAGCTCTTAATCAAGGTCGCCCGTAACTACTAGGAGAAGCAATATTGCCGGAACTTTATCAGCAAGTTCGGAAGTAAATTTCGCTATTGAAGTTATTTAGAAAAATTTGCTGATGGATATGTAAAGTCAGATAGATAGTAGTGAATCCGATTGTGATTGCATCATGATTCTGATGCCCAGAAGAAATTATTTTTGTTCCAAGAAACCTCTTTATATACGTATATACAGCGGGAATTTTAAGGAACTAAATAAGTAGTTCCAAAATAAGGCAGCTCCGTAGCATATACTCTACACATGTAAAAACTAGAGCTGACAACGTTACCCTGTGGGAGCCCAAGAAGCTTGACAAATTTTTTTAGTATTCCCACAACTAAATGGATGACAGTGATTAGGTTTAGACATGGCAGAAGTGGTATAATTTAAAGAGTGTTGGTATGCTTAAAATTAATAAAACAAAATACTAGGTGGGGTGATAAGTAACCTCCTTGGGAATGAAAAAAAAAATTTTATTCAATATAGTCCCCTTTTCGTTTGATACACTTATTCCAGCGATTTTCCAAGTTCTTGATCCCGTACAAAGGTCTGCAAAATACTCCTTGCCATGACAATCCCAGAAAACCGACGCCATAATCTTTCCGACCCATCGAGCCTCCCTCGGCCGCTTCGGAGCACTCGTGCCGGCTTCAGTCCATTGCCAGGCACTCATTCTGTTCTCTGGTGTGTAATAGTGGATCCAAGTTTCATCAACAGTTACCAATCGACGCCAAAAGTCCGCCGGATTTCGTATCAGCAAGTCCAAACACTCTTTCGAAGTGCTCTCGCGCTCGTGTTTTTGGTCAGGAGTGAGTATGTGCGGCGGCAGTCAGCGGCAGAATAACTTTTTCTTATGCAGAATATTGCCCAAAATATGTCGTGTGCGCTCAGTACTAATCTTTGTGGTAACTGCTAGCTCGCGCACTTGCACTTTCCGGTCAGCCAACACCATTTCATGTATTTTTTTTACATTGTCCTCTGTAACCGCATCGGAGGGCGGTTACACTCTGTATAACTGATGTTGAATTTTTGCCGAGCGGAGTGCCCTACTTTTGTCGTAAGACTTTAAAAAAACTTGTTCTTTGTTGCTCAAAAATGATTAAATCATTCATTTCATATAAACAGACTAAACTAAGTATGTTTACTGTGTCTGATGCCAATCTGATATTGTTTTCTTTCTGACAAAAGATATCGCGCAATGCCAGAAAAGAAGTTAAGCAGATAGCAAAGCCAAATTTTTCTAGAAGTCCTCTATGACAGATGATACGTTACGCTATTAATATTTCTTTTGTAAAATTAAAAAAAAAAAAACAGAAAATTCGACATTCTTAAACCCTTTTTTTATCTCTCTTTGGTTCTGAACGAGTCGGAAAAAGGAATGGCTACAAATAACTATCGGAAATAGTGAGAACCTGAAAGCAAAAAAGAAGAAAAGACTTCGAAAGACAAATTGCATTCAGTCGACTAAATATACGCTGATAACATGCATATGTACATGTCTATATCCCCTTGATCCCCTTGATGTTCCCGGAAGTTATTCAGAAAATTAAAAATACAAGTTTATTCATCTAAATCTATATTGTCCTCTTCAAAGTAATCCCCATCGACTGCAACACACTTATGCCAGCGCTTGATCCAATCCTCGAAACATATATTATATTCGGTTTTCGGTATGTCCATCAGTACTTCCTACGATTTTTCCATTACTTCCTCTCGGCTGCTGAAATGCGTTCCCCGTAGTGGCTTTTTAACTCAATTGAACAGAAAGAAGTCACAGGAAGCCAAATCAGGTTGGATGGTATTTGTTGAAATTTTCGTCAAAAAATTACGAATAATGATGACACTGTGCGACGGTGCGTTATCATGGTGCGAAATCTACGAGTTTTCTGCCCGCAATTCTGGTCTCTTTCGGCGAATTGCTGCACGCAAACGTCTCATAACGCCCAAATAATACTCTTTGTTTACTGTCTGGCCTTCTGGCAAAAATTCATGATGCACTAAACCGTTGTAATCCATGAAAACTGTAAGCATTGCCTTCTTTTTTGACTGAAAATGACGTGGTTTTTATTTTGTCTTGGCTCATTTGGTCAACGCCATTCACTTGCCTGATGTCTGGATCAGGTCGTGTTGTACTCATAAACCCACGACTTGTCTCCAGTAATGATCCTTTTGATGAATGTGGGATCGGATTCAGCCCCGCAAATCATCTTTTTTGCGACGTCAACACGGTCTCTTTTTTGCATGAAATTGAGGTCTTTTGGCACCAACTTTGCTGTTACACGACGGAAACCCAAATCCTTAATCAATCCGTCTTGGACGGATCCATAGGCAATGTTCAAGTCCTCCGCTATCTCTCTGATAGTTAATTTGCGGTTATTGACCAATCTTCGATTGACTCACGACCATTTTGGAACCCCTCGTGCCATTGGTAAATGACCGTTTTCTTTAGAGAATCGTTGTCGAAACACTTCTTCAACATATCCAACGTTCGCGCACCATTAAATCGCAAATTTCTACGCAAAATTTAAAACAAGTTCGTTGTTGAAAATTTAAATTCATTTCTAAAATTGTAAAAAATCGCCAACACACACAGAGATAGATGTTCTCTTGGCTACGTAACTTTTGCAAATATCAAGCTATGACGCTAAGATTTAAAGGGAATGTCAACGAAATCACAACGAAAATCCAGTATTTTATCGTGAAATTTTGTTCAGTGATGAAGCCCATTTCTGGCTCAATGGATACGTTAATAAACAAAATTGCCGTATTTGGGCTGATGAGCAACCCGAAGAGTACCAAGAGCTACCATTACATCCATTAAAAACAACGGTATGGTGTGGCTTATGGGCTGGTGGAATCATTTGCCATTGGTCCATGAAGCAAGTCAGAATGTTAGCGTCAATGGTAACTGTGATAGACGCCATATTAACGGACTATGTGCCTCCTTCAAGCTCATAGTCTCGGTGAGCTCTGGTTTCAACAAGAGAGCGCTACGACCCATACAGCGCCTGAAACAATGGACTTGTTGAGAAATCATTTTGGTGAGCACTTAATTTCAGGTTTTGCTAAGGTAAATTGGCCGCCTAGATCGTGCGATATCACAGCTTTGGACTATTTTTTCTGGGGATGTGCATAGTTTTAGGTCTTCAGAAATAAACCAGCTACGATTGACGCTTTGGAAGCCAACATTACTCGTGTTATTCGCGAGATATCAGCCGCTATGCTCGAACGAGTCGTCCAAAATTGGATTTTCCTAATGGACCACCTCAGACTTAGTCATGGCCAACATTTGCATGATATTGTTTTCAAGAAGTAAATGCCATGAATTGTTCTTTTAACCGATAATAAAAATTGTACGTTCACTTTCAAATTTGTGAATTTTATTTAACATTATAAATCAAACCTCATGATGAATCACCTTTTATGTACACTTAGCCATCTGAATATGTTGTTGCTGCACTTCATGTTTGATACACTGTCTGTTTGATACCACCTGACGATCATGATGCTCTAAAGCGCAAAGATTCCTTTGCCTTTCCTTTGCCTTTCCTTTGCCTTTCCTTTGCCTTTCCTTTACTTTTTAACCAAATTTCTTTTCACCAAAGGGATGCTTTTTGATCTGACTCAACTTGTCTTAAAATGGGTTCTGCCTGGATAGCAAACTGTTTTGGAAACTCTCAAACCCAGTGATGCCCTATACAGCTCTCCTAAGACATATCTTACTTTAATTAATTGAAATAAACTGTCACTTGACATCACTGCTTCTTTCACCAGACTATAAGGACGCGATCTCCTGTCTTTTATTGTTGGTTTTGCAGCCTCCATATGCAAAATAATATTCCGGTGTACAATTCGCACAGATTTTTCCAAGATCTTACGCCTGGATTTCTGCTCTGTGTGAGAGGAATTTGAGCCATAAGAATTTTGTTCAGCAGAGGTTAGAATAGGGTCTGCTAGCTAAAGGTTTCTGTGAAGACATTTACGTACTTCGCCAGTGGGCCATTTGATCTGAGTCGGTAAATATTGGATGGGTTTGCAAGAAGATACTGAAAGATATTTGTTAAAACTGATAAATTACATTTGCATACTTTTAGGTGTATTAGAAAATTACAGTATTAGAATAAAATTACTATACACTGCAGATGATACTTTTAACTTTGCGTTACTAGTCTGGAATGTATCCTTCTACAAACATCTATCGCCACACATACATATATAATACGTTAGAACACGTTAACAACGGGATAAAGTTCTTAATTCATGGAGATCAATCAGGTCACTATATCGGGAAACAGAAACACGACAAACGGCATGCAGATATCTTTTCAGGAAGTGCCTCTAAATTAAAACAAAAACCATCAAAAACATAGGTAAAATGAGTCCGTTGGGTGGTTTCCAAATAGCAGAAACTCTAGTTCTTTTCTTGCAACCGCTTGTATGGCTTTACATAAAATACCTATCATAGGCTCATAGATAAACTCCATCATGCAAGGTTAAAATATCCTGAAACTTGCCTTCACTTCAGCCTTTTCCATAGTAAGATCTTCTGCGCTGTCAAATTATCTTGGTCAAAACGAGATTGAGAAAACTACAAAGTAGTCCTTTGTATAAGCAAAAAATAGAAAGGGCCTGACAAAGTTTTAGCGAAAGGAAAACTAGAACAAGAGAGTCCTCGATCTTACGCTAGATTTTTTCTAAGACACCCAGATCCACGAACGTATTCAAGCACTGATATGGTATCTGCATCGACTGCAAGGAAGAATCCTTCGAAATGAACACTCACTTCACAGCAATTCATCTCAAACCTTGTTAGAAAAAATGTGGACTTGATTTACGAGAAAATTTTAATTGGACAGTTTTCAGCTTCGAATATTACAAAGGACCAGGAAACGATAGTAACTTTCGTGCACAAGTATAGAACGCTTTTCAGGACATCAGAAGACACCCTTCTATACGTTGTTAAAACCTGTTTAGCTCTCGAATAATACCCAGTGCTTGGACTGAGATAACCGCAATTTGTAAACCCAAAATAGTTAAAACCTCCAATATACTCCCAAGCAATATCAGATGCATCAGTCTGTCATCCTCCCTGTTGAGAACGCACTAATTCTCTCTTAGGTCCCCATTGAAATATCACCCTCTCTCAAGGAGTATACAATGGTGACGTTTCTTGATATCTTCCAGTGGTACTCTGAATTATCCTATCCGAGTCAAATGGCATCATTCTAGTTTCTAAAGGAGCAAGTAAGTAAGTAGGTACTTAGGACTCATCTTGAATTACAAACTTTGCTGAAAGGTAAGGGAGAATCTATGTAAAATCCAAGGCCGCCGACTACAAGTGTAGGATCTATTCTCACATGTGGCATAAAGGGTTTCGTGTGGCCTGTACCGGATAAGCGTATTAACACCAATCAAAATGCAATGGGCTGCTATTAGAATCATCGCTGGTGCGTTAAGAATATCTAGGAGCCTCTTAAAACTTTAATTCATTTGCTATTTAAAGACCTTTTCAGCATGCAAATTGCAATTAATTTTAACGTCAAGTTGAGAGACGTGACAGTCTACTCTATCTTTAGTAATGTTTCGAAGATAGACGAATGCACTGGCAAATGCCCATCGATCCAAAAATCTTATGGTGATATTACTGCTCCAATACCAACCCTTCCTGTCGCCGCCCCTCGGAAACTTTTTACATAATTTAATACGACGTGGTCACCCTCAGAGTGGCAAGGCAGGCTAGACCGACTCAGCACAAAGAATCAGATGTTCACCACCCTACTCATCAAAAGTGCCCCAAATTATGCAGATGTTGCTTGGATTTCCGAATTTTTCATTGGCATGTACAATACTCCCAACATCCCACCACAAAAATAAACGGAATTTTCAAATTAATTTACCGGCTTAATACGAATGGTTATTTGTTAACTCATCCAACACCAACCTCAACCTAGGAAAGATGCGGGTCTCCAAATGGACGGATCAACCAATCAACAAAAATACAGAAAAAAAACGAAGCATCGTCTCAAAATATTGCCCAGACCCAGATAAATTCCCCATCCACATCCTAAACCTGACCCCAACTGGAGCCTTAAAACTAAAATATTTCCCAATTTTCTCCCTCCCGTTTATATCCCTAAGCAATCCTCTTCACGAATCTCCTCAAAAGCACCAAGTGCCTCTATTTCATCCAAGCCCCAACGCGTCTCATATAATTTAACCCCTACCTCTGATACTGTCACTGCTCAAACACCCATACCCCCTCCCACGAATACTAACAACTGCTTTCATAATTTTGACCTTACAACAGGAGCCAAATACCCCAGCTTCATCAGCTCGCATATCCTAAATCCCGCTGCTAGCTCGCCTTCTCCCTCGGTTTCACGGGCCACAGTTCCTATTTTTGATCCCCTTTCACCGCCTTACGTTAAAGTGACCCAAAAGAATAAAAACACCATGGAATGCCATTACGCCCTCTCTAGGCTAAGGGATAAAAAGATATACGAAAATATACGTCTCTTTCTCGCATATCTTTACGACAAATCCGACTCTGTTTGCTTTGAGGGAAAAACAAAAACAAGTGTTATGGTCTCCATCCAACAGGAAGGCCTTCTTCCGCAGCTATGCTCACTCTAAAAGAGTTTCTCACCTTCAGCGCACCCGAGCTGACCATGATAAATTTTTTCATTCCTAATTTGCCTTCTTTGCTTGCATCTCATCTACACTCCCCTACTCCTCCACACAACAAACTACCTCTTACATTTTACTACCAAAACGTAAGAGGCTTGCGCTCTAAAACTCGGGCTGTATTGTCTAAATCACACAGTCTCTCTTTCGACGTCTATGCTCTTACAGAAACCAATCTGATCCCCGACATAAAGAGCCAGAAGCTATTCTCATCTTCGTTTAATATCTTCCGAGATGACGATCACTCTTTCCCTATGGTTAATGACCCTGCCATTCCTAAAGTTGATTCTCCATGTAGAGGTGTCCTACTTGTTATTCACAATAACCTTAACTCTTCTCTCATCGCTATCTCTTTTTCTGCTAAAATTGACTATGTCACAATTAAAATAACACTTCCCAATAGGTCCCTGTACGTTATGTGCTACTACATTCTCCCAGCTCAACCTATCGAATCCTTCATCCTTGCTATTAAAGCAATTAACCAACCAATTGACATAAGTGATTCCATCGACGATATCCTTATCTTTGGAGACTTCAATCTGCCCCTGCTGAAGTGGATTCCATCGGATGATAACTTATTTTTTGCCGCGTCAAATGCCACTTCATCCAAGGAATGTCTTTTCATTGATAGCATAACTGACTCAAACCTGTGCCAAGTAAGTGACGTCCCTAATTCTATCGGTAGGTAACTAGACCTTATTTTCACTAGTGATCCTATAAAATCCACAGTAACGTTTTGTCCCTTTATCCTATCAACTGTCGACAACTTTCATCCCCATCTTCTTCTCTCATTTTTCCGTAACTCTCCATGCCAGCCCACTTCTTCAACTACCATTTCTTCTTACAACTTCCATAAAGCTAATTTTCGCAAAATCAATATCTATCTAAGCAAATGTTCTTTTGATTTTACTAACCTATCTTTATCTGATGCTGTCTCCATTTTCTACAGCGAAATATTTAATTCTATTTCTCTCTACGTCCCCTTTTCACGGCATAAAACATCTTCTATTTCCCCTCTATGGTACAACAGAAGACTTCGCTCTTTACGTAATAAAAGAAACAAATTATGGGCAGCTTTTTTTCGCACCAATTCTTTTTACGACTACTCTAACTAACTTGGAACTTACCTGCAATTCACCCAGCTCTATAACTGCTTCTATCAGCGCTTTCTCGACACAGCGCAGACCAACCTTATCAATGATCCTAAGACATTTTATCAATTCGTCAACTACAAAAGAAAATCAGACGGATATCCCCCCTCTCTCTTATTCGATAATATATCATCGACCGACCCACATATTATTGCCAACTATTTTGCAAACTTTGTTAAGCAGTCATTTGTAGACAACCCCTTCGTACTCGACCCCAAGTACCTTCCTTCACATGGGCTCTCAGCAATATTTCCCAAAAAGTATGCCTCCAATCTTTCGCACCCACTCCTCCCTATTTCATCTGTTTCTCACTCAAGGGGAATTCCCCCAAGTTTGGAAGACCTCTTTTATAACCCCGGTTCACAAAAAGGGATCAAAGAGTGAAGTAGCTAGAACTACCGTCCCATTGCTAAGATTTCTCACATACCTAAAATGTTCGAAAGTTATTATATGATGTTCTAAGCTTTCAATAGTTCTCCAAAACTATTTCTTCACCCCAAGACTCTATTCTCCTTCAAGAAGACCTCGATAGGTTTTGCACCTGGTGTCTAAAAAATTGCTTTGATTTTAACGTCTCCAAATGTCAATCTATGACTTTGTCTCGTAAGTCCTATCAATCCCCCTCTAGACTTTATTTTCTGCATGACCAACTTGTACCCCAGGTGCAATCTCTTCGCGAACTCGGAATTTTATACGATAGAGAGTTAAACTTCCGTTCGCATATTGATGAGATAATCCTTAAAGCCAACTCATCGCTCGGTTTTATCAAACGTTGGTCTAAAGAATTTAGCAACCCTCATGTGACAAGGTCACTTTACATTACGCTTGTCCGGCCCTTTCTTGAATATGCCAGCCAAGTGTGGTCCCCCTTTTGGCCAACTCATATATCCCGAATCGAGAACATTCAACATCGTTTTCTTCGTTTTGCTCTTCGTGGACTATCCTGGAGTGACCCATTTATCTTACCTCCCTATCGCGACCGCCTCAAACTTTTTAACCTGAGTACCCTCTTCTCTTTATTCATCGACTGCTCTCCTGTTCTGTGGACTGCGCTTCCCTTTACAACTTTATTTTCTTCAACACTAATCCTTGTAATTTACGCTGTCCTCGTCTCTTCTATATTCCAACCCATCCCACCGCTTATGGCTCTAACGAACCAATCTCCCGCATGCTCCGTAAGGTCAACAAACCCCCCACTTTTTGATTTTAACCTGAGCACTTTTCGTTTTAAACTTGATCTCCTCCACCACTCCCTTACTACCTAACCCTTAAGTTGGTCTTAGTTTTTTAAGTTAGTTTAAGCTTGCATTAAGCGAAATAAATGGGGCCATAAGCCAATATGTCGTACGTTCGATGAATAGGCTGAAAAATAACTGATGGGGTTCATTTCTGACTTGGTACGGGTATGTTGACAAGCAAAACTCCCGTTTTTGGAGTGAGCACAATATTTATAAGACCCCATTATATCTCGAAAAAATCATTTTTTGGTCCGGTTTGTATGCCGGAAGCAATATTGTCACATTTTTTTTTCAAATCTGAAGATGAAGCCCACATTACCGTCAACGACGAGCGCTACAAGCAAACGATTCGTGATTGTTTGATGTGGTGAGCGAATCATCATAATAAATAGAAATGTCAGTTAGCTGCCTAGCTGACTTGACTTCTTTGGGCTACTTTTTGTGGGGATACTCGTATGTCAAGTCACTCGCATATGACGATAAAACATCTACAGTTGACGACATATAAGTCAACATCTGGCAGGTTTTTGCCAAAAAAGGGTCGTCTATGCTGGAAAAATTAGTACGAAATTGGACTTTTTAATACGCAGCCGCGGTGTCTATTTACCCGAAATTTTTTAAGCCAATATACCTAAAATATTGGTCATTTCATTAAAATTTTTATGTTCTATACTCCTAAAAAACAAACAAAAAACAAAAACACCAAACCAAACGGAACAAATAGTAAGCAGAATGATAATGTCGACCCACCCGCCAAACAAATGTCATACTTTCTAGAACTCTCTTAGGCCAGTCGTAGGTAGACCCATTGGAAGAACTGTGTCCCAAGTTCTATCTAGAGAAGAGATATCTGTAAGCTCACATGATCATGGGACACTGTGCCATTGGAAGATCAGCCTAGCTATTAAGTAGGAGCTGTAGGGACAAATATGTAATTTCCTTGATCTAAATGACCTCTGATCTGTGAAAATCACCGATATTGACAAATTTACCAAGAAATCTCAATGATATTACGATGGATCAACACTGGTCTAAGTGCACCTTAACGAGGATGACTCTAAACTTAGTATGTACTCGTATATGACTTCTAAGTCCACTTATGGTACTACGTCCGATCATCTTTCCCTGCTGGTGGGCACGTGTTACATGGTGTCAAATTTTTGAAAGCAGATTTCAAAATCCAAAAAAGTCTCACAATACACTGATGTCTGTTGGCGTACTCTGAAACGTCGAAAATTACTAGAAAGTGGGCGGTCAACTCATATATTTCATCCACACCAGCTCTCCGTCACCAACGACTGTCAAGTTGAAAGGATTACTTTAATTTCTCCAACTGACACAAAATAAAAATAAAAATTTATTGTAAATTAAAATAGAGAAAACACAAATGTATACATATGCCAGGTCTGTAGTATTATAAAAAAAAAAAAATCAGTGTCTAGACATGATTGGTCACACATGACCAAATTACTTTGCGTCGAGCGCCAAATGCCAAATGACAAACGCCAAACGGCGAACGACAAGCGACACATCCTCCCTCTATTATTATGTATACGCAACACTTGATTCATATTTTTCTAATTTATCCGCACATCTTCTTTTCCTTTTGGGTTTCGTTTTTAAAGCATCTTTTGGTTTCGTTTTGTGTCAGTCTCTTTCTAGTTATTTATTGGCATTTGGCCATTGAAAATCTTGCCAGTTTATTTGGCTTTCTTTTTTGAATGAAAGAAAAACGAAAGAAAATATCAAATTTCCCCCTGGGGCAAACGAGGACAATTATTAGAAAATATGAATGACTAAATAGAAAACATCTTGGCATTGCTCGCAAACAAATAATTGGAAAGCAGATTCAAGAGCTTAGATTCGCTGTAGTATCGCCTAATGTAGAATCAGTCAAAGGATATTTGGGCTCATTTGCATATATTGCTGGCAAATTTTGTTTTCCTCTTCTTTTTAGCATTTGCGAACTCCAAATCATTTGATGTCTTAATAGTATCTGGCGGATGGACATATACCATATTCATATGGTTATGTGGAAAACTAAAATCTTGTTCAACTTAAAATTAAATTAAAGAAAATTACACAATTCTTTTGGCGATACAATGCAAATAAGGGTAGTGCTACTAAAGACGCTGCTGATCGTATTTAATAGAAAGTAAAAGTCTCTTGTCTCAGACTAGAGGACTGTGACCTCTACAATGAGAGTTGATGTCAAATATCTTGGGTCATCTGAACTAGAATCTAAATATTCCGGAAAGAGTTAGCAGAGTATACATAGCTCTTATCACTTGCAAGAGTTAAAAAGGTGAGACCTCAGCCAGCGTTGATATTTTATAGTACGACTCATGAAGATGAAGTTCTTGTTTTGTGGAGAAACTCAACCAAAACTCCTATGAATATTAGCTGCTGCTCATAGAATGATAACTGCTACCATTACGGATGTTCTAAGCACCATATTAACGTCAACGCTGTCCTACACTTGCTTTCTTCTCTTGGAACAGAGCTTTCAGACAGAAAACTAGTCCGTTGTACTCCTAACATATTCCTTTTACTGGAATTTAGGTGCTTAGCCAATAAACGGTTAACAGTCTTTCTGAATGAAGAACAGGAAGAGGGTCGCTGAATTCTTACAGATATCGGGTATTATTCATTTTGCCTGCGAATCCTATGCTTTATGCCATCGGTAGTTAGACTCACATCAATCCTGACTATCAAGAGAAATATATCCCCGAGACGTAAACTGTGTCTGCGGTTCGTATTTAGACTTTTTCTGAGCCACGCTTAATAAATTCGTCGACGCTTAGTCTTTTGACTGTGTTCAAAGAAATCTGCTTTCTCGAGCAAGGAGTAATTTCGAACTTCAGTAAGGTCTGGAGGGTTATTTGGATGTGGGTTCAGTAATGTCCTAGGCGCAGCTTGGCTGTGATTATTCACGATAACATACAGTTCATTGCCATCAGAACTCTGTACATCTGATGGTAAGGATTGAAATCTAACGCTGTTGTCCTCCAAAAAAAAAAAAAAAAACACCAGTGCTACAGCCTAGATCGGTTTTTGGAGCCATTCGTGGACCCTGTCTCCACTACATTCCTTTATTGGTTTGCTTTCCTGGGTTCTGCTCGAAACCACTCTTTGGCACAGTTAAAGTCAATTTCCACAGATATGGAGTGGAGTGATTCCCGTCTAAGGAGACGGTTTTTTCGTGGTCGAAGACCCACACGAGAAAGTAGATTTGCTGTGAGATTTTTTTCGAGACCGTGTATACAATGAACAATCCGGTTCACAGTAATAACGATGTTGACAACAGGGCATGCGTAAATCACTATTATCTGAGTAACGAACTTTAAAATTGGCGGTTGGTGATGCACTAATTTTACTAGTTTTACTGTATTTAATGTTGAAAGCATGGCAAACGTTATCATCGCCGATGAACGAGCTCCCTCGCATTTGTTCATCTGTAGACCATCGGAAGTAGAGAGTATTCCGAATTTTGATATATTTGGTACGCTATTTAACAATGCCCTGAATAATGCATATTATCCTATCCCAAAAAGGGAAAAAGTTGGAATTAACCTGCTAATCTTTGGTCAATTAGTTTGCTTCCGAATATTCCGGTATTCGTGAAAGTGGTCAGTGGAAAGTGGAGCGCTATAAATATATAATTCCGGAAAATGAGTTCGGTTTTAGGGCAAGGTATAACATTATTCATGCTGCGTCAATTCCGGTATTCGACATACAATGGAATATATACAAAAACCAGTGTACGGGTTTCTGTCTCGTTAGCTTTGAGAAGATCTTCGACATCTTATCACTAGAGCGGCTTTTCTATAAGTTGACCAGGATGGGCATACCGAAACCTCTGCTTTAGTGATTTAAGACATGCTTGTGGGAAGAAGAAGGAAAAAGAAGTTCGTTGTTAAGTGTAGAAATTATTTGGCATTAAAAACAGCTTACAACAGGGTGCTGTGGTTTCTCCTCTGATACTGTTTAACATTTACACAAGTAACCTAGTAGGTTCCCTCTATCATGCCATAGCGTACGCGGACGATTTAGTGGCGTATAGATCAATTCCAAAATCGAAGTCATCAATACTTTTCATCAGCGTGTTTTCGATTATATTAAGGCGTATTGCGACGATTGGAAATTGAAAATTAATTTTCAAAATTCGAAAACAATCTTGTTCAGAACTCCATTGAGATGGGCTTCTAGGGATATCAGATATAACTCCCGAAAATTGGACAGCACGGAGTGCCATTAGCGATGAGAAGAGTATTGAGATACCTTGGCAGTTGGCTCGATAAGTATCTGTAAAGATGCTTGTCTTGCTGGGGCCAAGAAAGCTTTAGCCCAGACAAGAAGGCTTTTTTATAGCAGTGGCCCTAATAAGGCCAGTCATCACGTATGGTTGTCCCGTGTGGCTCAATGTAGTAGCGTATCAGATGAAAAGGATTTGGGTGTTTGAAAGGCAGTGTCTTAGAACCTGTCTAAAGCAATAAAGCCTTTTACGATGAGGCTAGTCTGAATAGGATTAAAAATTTCCTAATTAAGGTGGTTCGAAGACACGTTACAAGGGCAATGACCACCGATAATAACACCCAATGAAAAGGCTTTATCTGGCCAGAGAAGTTTCTCCATATTGATGCTTAAGAGTTAAGTCAAAGCGGGTGTGGTATCTTGGTAATATACCGCCGCCACCGTGGTGCTAGGCATAGGTGGCTTATCTACGACGGGTGTCGTACGTTACTAAGGTAACATACTCCTATTAGTTGTAAGTTAGATTAAGAATAGTTAGGAGGATCTCGTGGAAAGGCCGCGTTCGTCAAATAAGGCGCCTCTGGGAAGTGACGGATATTTTATGGCATTGGTTTAATCTCGATGGTACGTATGCAAAAACCCCTGGAGCGTACTCCTTTTCTTCGAGTCCGCCTTCAATTTTGCCCATAAAATCTTCCATATGAAGGGCATGTTGTATTTTTGACAGAGGATGCATCTGCATAGTACTGGACGGCAGGAAGCTCGATCACACACTTAATCTTTAACATGAGGAAAGTTAAAGTGATTGATCATTAAGCCCTTGACGAGCATGTAGTCATATTTTACGATTTTCAGTATGAAGTTACGCTAACTGTTAGGGCTTCGATATGTCAATGTCATGCTAGCGAAGATATTCTCTACATAGTTTCAAGGATATGGTCTGTACCATAACTGCATACGTACGAGTATGTGCGATCGATGTCAGGCGACTAAAAGTCACCAAATATAGTACTTCAACAGCGTATTTGATAACTTCATCCTTCACCACAACTGATGGCAGATATTACCCACAGGGCGGCAGTTTTGTTACATAGCTCAATGTAGTTTCAGTGTTGTGAGCTGGTTGTGAGGTGCTTTTTGACCTTCTCAATTGAAGTAAAGGTTTCACCGTCAATAAGTTTTGTAGAGACCTGAACAAATAATAATCAGAAGGCGCCAGATCTGGAGGTGCGTGTGATAGTAGATAGTAGATCTCATACAAGCTGTAAAAGCTTTTGGCGAGTTACCAAACTTTTATGAGTCTGACCCTTTCAGTTTCGGTGAATAATTTAAATTTTCCAGCTGATGAATGTTAACTTTAGAATTGATCGCTGCGTTGTCCAGTAGGAGCTAAAAAAAACGATTCCTTTGAAATCCCACCAAACAGATTGCAACACATTTTTTGATGAATATCGGCTTTTCAAAGCGCTTTGAGCCATCGTTTTCACTCCATGATCTTTTGCATTGAACATTGTTGTAGGCAACCCATTTCTCGTCCCCAGTGATAATGCTCATCAAAAATGGATCATTTTCTGACGTTTGAGAAGCAACTCATAGATATCAACGCGATGTAAGAACATAAAGAACCTATATGCCAAGCTTTGTGAGTAAACCTAGGCGTTTCAAATGATCATGAACGGTCAAATTCGATAAATTTAATCTCTCAGCGATGTCACGAGATTGCATCAATAAATCCCTTTATTCTGTCTTCATAAGCTTCAACTGGCCTTCTAGAACGTGGTCATCTTCAACATCGAAATTGCCGGGTCGAAATTTTGTGAACTAGTTTTGGCACTGGTGTTCTGTCAATATATCTCCATACACATTGTTCCTTGAACAACATTTTTCCTTTTCCATAGTGCCCAAAATGCTGCTTTTCACTTCCTATATTTGATGACTCTATCCAATATATGAGGCATACCATCAATAGGGTATCGAATATTGGCCTCGAGCTCGTCCAAAGTAGTTGACTCGTTAGAGTATACTAAGGACGTAACCCCAGAGAGAGTAATCGAGTGGTGTCAAATCGAATGATCGCGGCGGCAAATTGATGAACGCTCACCGTGAGATGACCCAGGCGCTAAATTTCTCCTTCACAACTTCGACGTTTTGTCGAACCACAGCTCAAATAAATCGATGTTTTCAAGCTCTGATCACAGAAAGTTGGTAAACATCGCTCTATACCTGAGACCATTGACTCCTTCCTCATTTCGAAAGAAATAAGGTCAGATGATACCGACATGCCATAAACCGAACCAAACAGTCAGTCTTTGTAGATGCATTGATGCTTGGCTGAACACTTGTGGATTGTGTTCGTTCTAATAATGGCAATTTTGCTTGTTGACATAGCCGCTGAGTCAAAAATGGGTCTCGTTCGAGAAGATGATTTTTTGGCCAAAGTCTGGCCATCTCCGGCCAACATTTTCAGCACCTAATTAGTGTTCTCACGGCATTTTTTTTTTTTTTTTTTTTTTGTCGTTTGGCTAAAATTTTTGTATCAGTACAATCTTATATGGATGTAGGCCAAAATCCAACCGCAAAATAAGCCGGGTTGATTCTTTTGGGGGTGCCCAATTCAGTTGATCGGCGCCGAATCGACATTTCTGTGTCTTCTTCGATACTGACCGCTACCGCGTCTATGCTTTCTTCATTTTGCACCAATCTTTGTCTGGTCGATGACTTAAAATCCAAAAGAGTGTACTCACGCTCAAACTTTTCCAATGTGCGACGAATTGCTTCCTACTAAAGCCGTGATGACGACCCACCTCACGACGAAATTCACGTTGCATTATTACAACTGAGCTGGAATTTCGATAAAATTTTTTTAATAATTTGCGCACGCTCGGTAAGCGTAAAACGATGGATGATAAAATGGTAAACCTTATACATAGAATATTTTGGCAGCTGGATGTCATTGGTAACTTTGACAGTTATCTGGTCGCCCGTTATAAAGGGTGATTCATCGTGATGTTTGATTTTCAATAGGCTTCTTTTGACAGATCACGCGTGCCTCCTATCAAACTGCTTTGTTATTTTTGTTCAGTATCGTTTGGTAAGTCATCGTTTAAAGACTCACACCACAACAGCGTCTCCAAATTGTTTAGCCGTATTACGAAAATCAACGTTCTGTGAGAAATGTTTTTCGTGCGATTCGAGGAACTCACGGTGCGCATAATCGATCTACTGAAACCACTATTGCCAATACCATTTGCAAATCTGTGTCCCAGTCTACATTAGTGGATAACACTCGACCGGTTAGAACACATCTAGCACGTAGTGAAGAGAATATAGCAATTGTAGCTGAGAGTGTACGCGAAGACCATGACGAATCGATTCGTCGTCGTTCTCGTTCTCACGTATTTTACGTGAGGATCTCGTCCTAAAAGCGTACCAAATTCAACTTGTGTTGAATTGAAGCCAGCCGACTTCAATTTGCGTCATATTTTCAGTGAATGGGCTCTGGAAAAACCCAATGAAAATCCAGTGTTTTGTCGTGAAATTTTGTTCAGTGATAAAGCCCATTTCTGGCTCAATGGATACGTTAATAAACAAAATTACCATATTTGGGTATGGTGAGCAAATTGAAGAGTACCAAGAACTACCATTACATCCATTAAAAATAACGGTATGGTGTGGCTTATGAGCTGGTGGAATCATTGATCAATATTTCTTCAATAATGAGGCAAATCAGAATGTTACCGTCAATGGTAACCATTATAGCGCCATCTTAACAGACTATGTGCTTCCTGAAATTCAAGCACATGGTCTCGATGAACTTTGGTTTCAACAAGACGGCGCTAGGAGTCATATAGCGCCTAAAATAATGGACCTGTTGAGAAATCTTTTTGGTGAGCACTTAATTTCACGCTTTGCTACGGTAAATTGTGTGATAGCACACCTTTGGACTATTTTCTCTGGAGATATATAAAGTCTCAGGTCTTCAAGAATAAGCTAGCTACGATCTACGCTTTGGAAGCCAACATTACTCGTGTTATCCATGAGATACCAGTCGTTATGCTCGAACGAGTCTCCCAAAATTGGATCTTCAGAATAGACCACCTCAGACGTAGTCGTAGCCAATATTTATTTGATATCATTTTCAAAAAGGTAAATGCCATGAATTGTTCTTTTAACCGATAATAAAAATTTTAGGTTCACTTTCAAATTTATGTATTTTATTTTACACTATAAGTCAAACCTCACGATGAATCATCCTTTACAATGATTATGCAGCTTAAGTGTGAAGTTCGATGTGGAAAAATAATAAAGTTCTCTGGTAAAAATGAAATTACTTTCCGAACAACAAATACATGTTCACAAAAGACAATTTATTTTTTGCAAATTTTTGCTACGATTCCCCGAGTCATTGAGTTACTTTGAGCTTTAATCTTCGCTGTCAAAACAATTATTTATTTCCTTGTCATGAAGTGCAATTTTTAATTATCTTTTTAGGTGAGAGTACTTGTACCCCTCGACAACCGACGTGACCCTATTATCATACTTTCTTACTCTCTGTTGATGCGTTACACTTTTTCGTGTTGTCACTGTAAAACATGTTAGCCAGCACATTGGATCATCTGTCATCGTCGATGACATATGAAACATGTTTTCATCACACTTACTCATACGACGAGGGCGTACTTTGTACTCCTCCATTCAGGGCGTCAAGAAGTGCCGTGTGACTACACTGCATAGATATGTATGCGCATTCACTTTACCGGATTAATTTATCGCTCACAATGTTTTTTGTCATTATTTATAGCCTCTGTTAGACTAATTAGTAGCGGTAATCTATTTCTCCCTAGTCTGCGAAGACTAGCAAAAACCAAAGGAATTACTAAAACGCGCGACGCAAAAATGCTGGGTCTCGTCATCTCACTAAAACATCTGCTAGATTTATGAATCGCAAACTGTATCGCATAAATTGTTCACACAGATCCAAGATCGTGATCAGAAAGATCCATTTGATGAGAATCAGGATTTGATACAGATTTCCAGGAATTTGTTATGATTAATACACCGAAATGGATATTTAATGATGCGGGTGCTTATTACTTTCTGGAATAGAAATTAGAGTTCGATTTGACACTGGAAAATGGAGAAATGTCATTTTTCTTAAGAAATATCATAGCTCATGCCTGAGAATGGGTGTATGCGATAAATTTCAATTTGACTGGTCAATGTTTCTGTTCTGACATTTGGGGGACTTATTGCTAATAAGTCAAATAAAAATTTAGAACGGATGCAATGTCTTATTTATGAGGATTAAATATTGTTTAACGGATTAAAAATGTCAACGGATGGAAATTGAATTTGGATTTGACACAGTGCTTTTTAGTATTTTCTTTAATTCAAATTTAAAAGCAGCAAAGAACATTTCGACTGATCCAAAATAGAAAGGAGAGACGGAAACTAGGACGGTCTATGGCGTGTCTAAGGGGAGCAATTGCTTCGGTGGTGCTTTCAAAATAAATCTGATGCTTTGATGCGCAGCTTATGAGATTTCGAATTTTTTCGGATGAATCATATTGTATATTAAATGTTTTTTTTTTCTTAGCGATGAAATTTTTATTAATAAAGGTGATACGAAGAAGAAGAGCTTCTTAAGATAGCCGAAGGGAATTGAAAAAAGCAATTAATTGAAATGAGTGTTGGCGCTGATCGTCTTTTTATAGCTGCCGCATTTTTATATAATGACTTAAGTATAAATTAGCTTGGAATTGAACTCAATCTCTCTCTCCCAAGTCAGATTTCTTCATATATTATTGGGTTGGATTTTGTTTTTAGACAAAATTAGCCCTAATTTAAGCCTCTAAATTATACTGAGTGCTATTAGTATTTTCTTTCATATTCAAACAATCTTCCAGATCCCTCTATCTACGTCTTATTGCCGCAGTTCGTTTCTGTGCTTGTCGTACAAGCCGAATAAATGTAGAAGTACGATGGCGGTCCCAGAAGTACCCGACCCAACAAAGAAAACACAAAAATCTTGGAAAAAAAATTTATTTATTTTTTAACATAATCGCCTTTCAGCTCTATACACTTTTCCAGATATGTTCAACAAGTTCGATACCCTTTTTATAATAAGAACTCCTCAAAATAGCCATTAACTGCCGACATCACTTCATCCTTGGAAAATTTTTGACCATTGAGTAGCAATTCAAACTTTAATTCATTAATTTTGGCCATTGCAACAACGGATTTATGAGCTGGTGCATTTTCTTGATGAAACAACACTTTCTTCTTAGCCAAATGCGGCCGTTTTTGCTTGATTTCTTTGCTCAAACGTTGCAATAAGTTCGCATAATACTGGCCATTGATAGTTTTTCCTTTTTCAAGATAGTCAATGAAAATTATCCCAGGCCCATCTCAAAAACTCGATGCCATGACCTTGTCTGCAGATGAAACGGTCTTCTCTCTTTTGAATCCATTGTTTCGATTGTTCTTTTGTCTCGGGTGTAAAATGATGGACCCATATTTCAGCCATTGTTATAAAATGGCGCAAAAATTCTGCCTTTTTGCTGTGAATCTTCGCTAAACATTCAATTGAAAAATCTTCACGACACTGTTTTTGCACGAGTGTAAGCAAACGCGGCACCTATTTTGCACAGAGCTTACTCATGTCCAAATTTTTAAATAATATGCCATGTACCGCACTTTTTGAAATACCTACAGTGTCTGCTAGCTCGCGCACTTTCCGCCGAAGATTATCCAGTACCACTTTGTGGACTTTTTTCACCATTTCTGGAGTCGTCACTTCATTTGGTCGACCGCTGCGATGCTCGTCTTGACAGCTCGTACAGCCCCGTTTAAGCTCAGCAACCCAAAATTTTACTATTGTAAACGAAGGAGCAGACTCACGCAGACTAGAATCCAGTTCAGCTGTTATAGGGTTTTCCAATAGGGACTTGACAACTTTGAATTTAATTTGTGAATGCACTCTTTCACTAATCATCAAACTGTCACTGTCAATTTATTCAGTAAGCTCAACATTCATTCATTCATCATCATGGTAAAGTACACTAACGATTAACGTCTGCAAATTATAAAAAATTTTCTACACATATTCGGAGTCGGTGACTACAACTTTAAGAGCGTTAACTCCAATTTTCGGTCGTAATTCTCGCCCTAGTAGACAGGCAATAACAAGTTTAGTTGAAGTGTCGAAAATATCGCTGCCGTTCAGACATCCGTAGCAAACGATCCAAATCAGTCAATTCCCCGGCGTTCTCAAGAATTGGGCATCGCTCAGACCACATTATGGCGTATTTTGCGTAAGGATCTTGGTTTACATCCATACAAGATCAAGCTGACTCAAGGATTGAAGCCGATGGGCGATTTGAAGCGACGTACGTTCTGCGTACGTCTTGCATTTCATCACAAAATCATCTTCAGTGACGAAGCTCATTTTTGGTTCAATGGGTTCGTCAATAAGCAAAATATGCGTTATTGGTCGGATGAAAACCCACATGTGCTTCATGAATCACCACTTCATCCACATGGACTTAGACGACATGTGGTTTCAACAGGATGATGCCACAAGCCACACAGCACACGCTAAAATCGGTTTATTGAAGAGTGAGTATGGTGAGCGTGTTATCTCAAGACATAGGCCAGTCGATTGGCCGCCTCGTTCGTGCGATTTAACGCCGCTTGACTATTTTCTGTGGGGCTACGTTAAGTCATTGGTTTATACCAACACGTCGACGACGTTGGAAGAGCTCAGAACTAACATTGAAAGCGAAATAGCGGCCGTTTCGGCCGAAATGTGTGGCCAAGTCGTTGAAAATTGGGTCCAACGAATCGACCGCTGCAAACGTGCCCGCGGTGGCCATTTGAACGAAGTCGAGTTCCATTCATAAATGTTTTGATTGTACTTCAAGCCAATAATAAAGTTTTTGAAATATCTCAAATGGTTTGCCTTTTATTTAAAAAAAAAAAAGTTGTCAAGTCGTTATTAGAAAACTCTATATATTGGTTGGGCTGAGGCCTTTCAAATAAAAGTATTGTATCACATAACGATGACCAATTTTCTCCATTTTCACAAATTCGCTGGCAACGTTCACTATTGATGGCTGACAAACAAATACTAAACAACGTGGCGCTTTCAAACTTGAAACATGCTTTATAGACTGCGTACTTTCCAATACAGCTATGTCTTGGTTAGGCCGGGTACTTCTGGGACCGCCCTCGTATCATACTTAGGTACCCTAACCTAGTTTGAACGGGGAGCGAACAATATGATGCTTTCCAGAAATAAATAACTGCTTGCAATGAAACAATGAAGTGTAAACATTTCGTACTATCATAAAAAACATATTGCGGCAACGTAAAATGTATGTTCTTGTATATACGTTCAGAAAACTAAGTTGCGAAATTTAAAAAGAAACAGGTCCTGCTACTTAAACTTGTAAGCGAAAGAGTGCAAAATGTATTATTAGGAATTGGAACAATGTTAGAATAGATTTGCCAGAATCTTGACAGAGAACTTCTGCATAAGATTCTGAGCGTATTAAAAATTAGCCACAAACTAATGGCCATTAAACTGTTATCTGAGCACAAAACTAGGAATCGAAACATGTGATATTTGGGCACGACATTTATGAGCTTTTAAATGGAATATAAAATTCCTTTCAATGCTGCGGACTTACAGGAACACAGACACCAACTTTGAATACGATTACTATACGTAAAATGAAGGAAACTGTTCCGGGACCAGAAAATCAACGGCGGGAATATATACTAAAATTATGCAAAGCACACGATCAGACTACATATATTAAAGAAGCTATTAATCAAACAAGCCATCTACAATCTGACAGAAATTTTTTATGCGGAAACCAGGAAAGTCCAAAGATGAGCAGAATCAGTAGAGAAATAATCTGGCAAACGGGCAGGGCTCTGAATTTTCGAAAACGGCTCCAAAATCTAAAAAACCAAGAGGAAGAACTATGCGCACAACTTCGAAGAAAAATTTAAAGTGGTGAGAAAACTCTGCTTTGTATTTTAAAAGGCCGATTCCCTATAAAAAAAGAAACGTGATGATAAAGGGAGCAATCAATCGTGGACTACATATAGAGGATATAACAAAACGAAGAAAGCAGTAGACCCATTGTTTTGGGAACTGATAAACAAATGTACCCTTTCAACCTATGGGCAGGTAACAAGCCATAGAAGAAGTGCAGCGTTGATGCAAAAACCAAAATTCCGAAGATTTCCAATCGCTGAAATATATTGAAGGCGAGTAAAATAATCTACTAACGGGAAACATAGAAATTGCAATCAATAGAAAGAGTACCTTACTAAAGGATACGATTCTCGATTTCCGGCTGTAATGCATGAAGGAACATACTAAAATTTTAAATGAATATCTCAAATAGGCTTTGAGTTACAGCCTTTGAAAGAGTAGCCACTCAGCGGTCAGAAATCAATCACCTTATCTTTAAACGCGTTTTTCTCGAAACTACATTTTTTTAAATTTGCTGCAGTTGTAATTCGAATACAAATCATCCGTTTGTATATGTTTCTCTCTACAATGACCCTTCATTGTATAAAAAGTGTAATTTTGGCGGCCCAAAAATCATCAAATTTTCAGACAAAAATCTGCCATTTCGTTAAATTTCAATTTTTTTTCACAATTATGAGTCATTGTATAGGCAATACCTTTTCGTTGAATAATCCTTTTTTTTTTTTTGCTTTCAGCTTTCACTGCATCAGCGGAAGACCTTTTTTTGTGACTTGAGGGATAGCGAATAACTCGCTGAAAGTTCTGTGTATATTCATCATTTATGATAGATCAATGCTTGCTATTTAACTTTTAAAGATTATTTCATCCAAATGTTGACCACGACAGTGGTCCATACGAAGAGTCCAATTTTACATGATTTTATTGACCATAACTCGAGTAATGTTGTCTTCCACGAAATTGACGCTGGTTTATCGGCATAGACGACTGAATTCACGTATCCTCATAAAAACTAGTCTAAAGGCCTCAAATTGCAAGATCTAGCCTAATTCACCGGTCCAGAACGAGAGATAAATTGCTCACTGAATTCATTTTTCAATTAGTTTAACGATTCGTGTGCTGTGTGGCATGTAGTGCCGTCTTGCTTGAATCGCATGGCGACCAGTTTCAGCTCGTCGCAAAAAAAAGGTCGAAATCATTGAACGATCATTAATCACGGTCATCTTTCAAATATACGGCCCAATGATCCCGACCAAACAGTGCATTTTTACGGGTGCAATGGTACCTCTTGTATTGCCTGAGATTACTCATGTTGCTGTGTTGGCACACATGTCCACAACATATGATCACAGTTTCAAGTATATAGCCTCCTTAGTTTATTTTTGACAGATAGAAAGGTTAGACGTGTTTTGGTGTATTCGGCGATTTTCAAATATAGGGTTTTCTAATAACGACTTGACAACTTTTTTTTTTTAAATAAAAGGAAAACCATTATTATTAGCATCAAGTACAATCAAAACATTTATGAATGGAACTCGACTTAGTTCATATGGCCACCGCGGGCACGTTTGCAGCGGTGGATTCCTTTTACCCAATTTTCAACGACTCGGTCAATGTTGGCTCTGAGCTTTTCCAACGTCGTTGGCGTGTTGGCATAAGTCAATGACTTAACGTAGCCCCACAATAAATCGTAAATCTCACGAACGAGGCGGCCAATCGACTGGCCCATGTCTTGAGATAACACGCTCACCATACTTACTCTTCAATAAATCGATTGTAGCGTGTGCTGTGTGGCTTGTGGCACCATCCTGTTGAAACCACATGTCGTCCAAGTCCATAGCCAGAAATAATCGGTGATCATGGCGCGATAACTCTGACCATTCACAGTAACGTGACGATCGTTATCGTCGACGAAACAAATATGGCCCAATAACGCCGCCAGCATCCAAACCGCACCAAACAGTTATTTTTTGTGGATGAAGTGGTGATTCATGAAGCACATGTGGGTTTTCACCCGACCAATAACGCATATTTTGCTTATTGACGAACCCATTGAGCCAAAAATGAGCTTCGTCACTGAAGATGATTTTGCGATGAAATTCATCATCTTGGCGCATCTTCTCCAGAACCCAATCGGAGAACGTACGTCGCTTCAAATGGTCCATCGGTTTCATTGCTTGAGTCAACTTGATATTGTATGGGTGTAAACCAAGATTCTTATGCAAAATACGCCATAATGTGGTCTGAGCGATGCCCGATTCTTGAGAACGCCGGGGAATTGACTGATTTGGATCGTTTGCTACGGAGGTCTGAACGGCAGCGATTTTTTTTTTTGACACTTCGACCAACCCGTTGTCTCACTGACACGGCAACATCACACAACGAATATATAGACTCAAATTTTTGCACTAAACTTGTTATTGCCTGTCCACTAGGGCGAGAATTACGACTGAAAATTGGAGTTAACGCTCTTAAAGTTGCAGTCACCGACTCCGAATATCTGTTGAAATCTTTTATAATTTGCAGACGTTGCTCGTTAGTGTACTTTACTATGATGAAAATGTTGAGTTCACAAAATAAATTGACAGAAACAGTTTGATGATTAGTGAAAGAGTGCGTTCACAAATTAAATTCAAAGTTGTCAAGTCCCTATTGGAAAACCCCATATTATAAAAATAGAGCAAAGAATTTGCAACAAATTTTGTGTAAAAAATGGAATCAAGTGCTCTAAAACACTTGAAATGTTGACAGTGGCATACGGTGCTCTCAGTACAACAAATATTTACAAGTAGTACAAGCTCTTCGAAGATGTCAATGACGAACCTCGCTCTGGAAGCCCCAGCACATCAACAAAAGATGATAATGACGAAGTGGTGAAGAAAATTGTTTTATAAAATCGTCAAATTACCATAAGAGAAGTTGTTGAGGATGTTGGCATATTAGTCGGCTCATGTCATGCAATTTTTTCGGATGTTTTGGGCATGAAACGCGTGTCAGAAAAGTTTGTTCCGAAACTTCTTAACTTTGATCAGAATATACGTCGCATTAGCATGGCTTATGACGTCAAGGAAGATTCTGACTTATTCAAAAGGATCATAACTGGTGACGAATCTTAGGTATATAATTATGACGTCGAAACTAAAGCCCAATCGTCCCAATGGAAGCACCCAAAAGAGCCAAGTTTGAAAAAAGCACACCAAGTTCGATCAACTGTCAAAGTTTTGAACACTGTTTTTTTCGATGACCGTCGCGTAGTGCATCAGGAGTTTTTACCTAAAGATAAGGAGTATTAGCTTGAAGTTATGCGCCGTTTGGGAGAAGTAATACGAAAAAAAACATCCAAAATTGGGGAAAAACAATTCATGGCTTTTGCATTACGATAATGCACCTACTCATTCATCGTTGCTTGGCGGAAATTTGTTGCCCAAAAACAACATGATAATCTTGCTTTAGCCACAATATTCACCAGATTTGGTCTCATGCGACTTTTTCCTGTTCTCAAAATTGAAGAGACCTATGAAAAGACGGAGATTTGCAACGATTGAGGAAATAAAATAAAAACGGCATCACTGGAAAATCTAAAGCCCATACCAAAAAGTGCTTCAAGGATTGAAGAAAGCGTTGGCCTGAATGTATTCTATCTGAGAGGGATTACTTTTAAGGGGACAACATTAATATTGATGAAAGAATAAATTTTTTTTTTTTATAAAAATATAAAGTCACCTTACTTTTTGAACATACTTTGATATCGAATGTACGTTGCCCGCGAAATTTCAAAAGTTACATTTTTGAACATACCTCGTATAGGGTTGTTTTTTTAAGCACGCTCGAATCCTCTCTGGATGTACTGATGACTGTGGACTGAGCTGCCATTACTTTCTGTTCAAAATAAGTAACCTTTGGCACAATTTGCACTAAGTTAAGCGGATTTTTAGTTTAAGAAGACCTATTGTCTTTTTATTTTCGGTTGCTGCAAAAATACGAAATCACCTTAAAATATACTTTGGACTTTCATCAGCGAAAATCTGACCAAAAAAAGCAATGTGTTCGACTCTTTATGGATGGGGTCTTTGGCGAAAATGACAATCTTAGACTTCACCCTTGGTATGGTATATAAGCGTTTGATAAATGTTGATATAAAAGACAGGAGAAGGGCTCTAAATATCTGCGTCTATGGCGTCTGTAGATACCGTTTGAAGGCTTGCTGGGACATCTCGTCTAGTTCGAAAACTCAAAGCTTCTCTTTTGGTTGGAAAACTGAACTTATTGAGACTTATCCGGATTCAACATCACAACAGAATCGCTGGAAATCAAATTGCAAGCAAAGTCGGCGTTAATATTGCTCATTTACAGGGTTTACTGTCAACTTTTTCAGGAGCATAACTATAAGCAGCATGGGTCCCCAGGATGAGGGTAGCCTAAGAGAAGGCCCACTAACGGGCTTAAAGGACTGTATTAGCGACATAAATTTACGTACGATTTCAGTTTCAGGAACTAGGCTCTTATTCAATTTGAACGACGACCGATTACAAAGTAATCCCAAATACTTCAAGAACTTGTAAAGGAACAAATGATCATAGATAATAGAGATTTGACAGCTTCTAAACACAGCGAAACGAATAATTCAATCAAATTAATCCAATGGCGAAACTGAATCCATAGATTTTAAGAATTCAGACTTCATTCAGTTTTCGGAAAAATATTTCACAAAAACATTCTGTGAGTGAGCATGAAACTAAAATAGAAATTTTTAAACATCATCGTCATGACTTATCTCAAAATGAACAATTAAGATTTCATCCCAAATGCCTTCTTCTAATACCATTAACCACGATTGTTGCATTCAGATAGTAATGTCCCATTCAAATGGAAAACATCTCAAGAATATTGAGTCCCCACAACCGAAGTTGCCCGAAATAGTTACATTTCCGCTTTTAAAACACATTCATACGGACGACGCCACGTATTCTCAGCTACACTAAATCATTTCTAAAATTTCGTTAAGAAATTTGGAATTTCTTCGAAACCAAGTGAGACATTAGTTTCTACATTTTCCATGCTGTAAGCGTGACAATAGCCTCCCGCATCATGCTATCACTCAGTCAGCGACGGCATACGCTTGTCATACGCTGCTCATTTAAAAACGTACTGCCTTCCGAGTCGCCGAATAGAGACCCTTTGATGAGACGCGTACTAAACGCGTGCGTTATTAATTACCACATAAGTCGGTTGAATCTATTTTCGAGTGCAAGTCCAATTGCCATTCATCCTGCTTGAACTAAGTCGTATCACAGGCATTTCAGTCTACTCCGTCAACACTCCAATATGTCAGGGAATGTTGCTTCACTGGTAATTGGATTATTAATTTTCAATCTTAGCTACAGGAATCGGCCCTGATGTTCCCCTCATTCGTTTTGAACTTAATCCAAACTTAGGCTTATGATTGATGGAAGAAATAATTGGAAAAATTATGTCGAGCGGACTTACCTGCAAATGTGATGCCCATGCTTTGAGCAACATTGTCGCGTGGTAGGGAAATTGTTGCATAAGTTGATCCCCGTTCGGGAGCCAATCCGCTATCCTCAGACTGTGCCGGCGACATGGCCCGTTCAACTGAAACGACAAATAAAATTGATAAATGATTGCACTAACCGAACAGGAATTCAATTTTTTTTCCTCGTTAATTACAGAGAAATTCCAAAAAACCTACGCGAAACGCGTGAACATAAACATAAACATTGGTGAGTCTTGAGTGAAAGGTTTCATTTGTTGCGCTACACTAACAGTGAGTGATTTTCAAGAGAGAGAGTGAAGAAGAATGTTGCACGCCGAAACGACAATGTAAACACTTTGTTGGCGGTCATTTTAATCATTTTTTTTTTTTTTTTTTAATGTGCTTTTGGGGCTTGTTGACATTGTTATTTCGCTGTTGTGCTGTCATTATTTTTTTTTTTTTGGTATTTTTGGGGTTAGTTTTACTCTTTTTTTTTTTAATGGGATGAGTGGTGGAAAGTGAATTCAATTTCAATGAGACGAAAAAAGAGAACAAAATGATTAATAGACACACGTTATGCTTGATTACACTTTAGTGGTATACTTGTAATTTTGGGGGAAATTGTGTTTTTTTTTTTTCTCGGTAAGTGATTGCAAAAGTCTGTGTACTGAACTTCTATTCAAAAAGAACATTTAAAACTATGACACTGAAACAACGAAAATATTCAAATGAAACAGATCCATTCGAGGCTAATGGGGATGCTTTTGAGGTCTACTTTATGAGACTATCTAGATTTGGCGATAATTGAGTTTTAATCGTAAACGTTCTCCATATAGATACGCCCTTTTTTATATTTTAATTGCCAAATTCATAATTAGAAACCATATATCCACAATATAGGCAGATAAAACGACAGGCATTTTGAATTCAAAGAATGGTTTTGAGTTTACATCGATCAAAAACATGCTACATACAGTTCGTCGTTCAAAGATCAGTTTTCAAGTTACTTATTGTATTGACTACCGACCGCCAGATGTATATGTAATTCTTTAGAATCTAAGCAGATTCTCCTTTAATTTATTCCGAACTAGGTACTAACTAATAAACAGTGGAAAAAAGACTCGAAAAAAGCGGTAGCTGTCAAGACTAAAGATGTACCTTCACGGCTGTAAGGATATTTTTTAAGCAAGGGCTAAAAAAGAAAAGAGACCAACTCTGAACGATAAATATAAGAGAACAGCTATTAAAATGCCATAAACCAAAAAGAATAAATAAGCATGCATGGTATGTGCAACGACACCTATAACCCCTTCATCACTGACCGTCAAAAGCTGCAACGGGATAGACTGGGTGATTGCTACTGGGTGATTGAGAGCAGAAAAAACGCCTATTTGGATGTGGATTTTTTATCAGAGGAAAGCTTTTGCCAGAAACTTTGAGCTTCAGGCATCCGAGCAAACACTTTATTAAGGCTTTCTTCACCAACGCACGGCCTGATATGCACTCACGCACTCATTGAGAAAAGAAAAAAAAAGACCTGGACCTTCAGGTTGGGTGTTGTGCTTGGGGTTAACTGCCCAACCACATAAAAAGTAATTGTTACGAAGCAACCAATAGCCTCGGATAAGGGCGGATTCACTGTTGACGACCCTGCAAAACGAACAAAGAACAACGACTTTCAGAACTGCACGTTGAATGGTCGGACCTTGAGCAGGCCGCTTGCAGCCGAACAATTAGTGGAAGCCCTAGACTGCTATAAAGCAGATATCACCGCGTTGGGATGGGCCGGGCAAGAAAAGGAGATAACGATTTTGATGTGAGAAATGAAGAACGTGGAAGACCACCAAAAAAGTTTGAAGACGCCGAATTGCAAACAATATTGGATGAAGATGAAACTTTGAGTCAGAAACAAATGGCAGAAATGTTGAATGTTGCACAACAAACAAATTTTGACCGCTTAAAAGCTATGGGAAAGATCCAAAAGTCTGGAAAATGGGTGCCACATGAATCGAATGAAAGACAGATGAAAGACCGAAAAACTGGTTGTGAAATTTTGCTTCAAGAACACTATACAAAATCAGATTTGCATCGAATTGTTACTAGCGATGAAAAATGGATTTATTTTCAGGATCCTAAACGGAAAAAATCATAGGTCCATCAACTTCGACTGTAAAACCAGACCGATTCGGCAAGAAGACAATGCTGTGTGTCTGGTGGGACCAGAAAGGTGTGGTGTACCACGAGCTTCTAAAACCTGGTGAAACCATTAATACAGATCGCTACCGACAACAAATGATCAATTCAAACCATGCATTGGTCGAAAAACGGCCAGAACGGGCCAGAAGACTCGGCAAGGTAATTTTGCTCCATGACAATGCACCTGCACACAAAGCAAAACTAGTTCATTATAAAACCAAAGCACTTGGCTGGAAGCTGCTACCCCACCCGCCGTATTCACCAGACTTGGCTTTTTCCGACTACAATTTGTTTTCATTAATGGGACACGCATTAGCTGAGCAGCACTTCGTCGAAAAGTGGGTGACTTTTTGGTTTGTTTCAAGTAAAGAACAGTTTTATTGGCGTAGAATCTATAAATTGCCTGAAAGATGGGAAAAATGTGTAGCTAGCAATGAATAAAATGAATAAACTTTAAATAAAATGTTTTTTACTTTCCCATAAAAACCAGGTACATCTGGTATTATGAGTTGAAAACCTAGGCAAGAAGTATTGAGCTTTCGACACGTGACTGAAAGCCTTATAATATTTCGTATCAAAAGGTATATTCTCTAACATTAGCCTTATACGAGGGCTGTTTGCTGAATACCCGGGTTAGAAATGACAACGCGATTTTTTAGCTTTTGACAATTTATTTTTCAATATAATCCCCTTTCAACCCGATACACTTTGCCCAGCGGTGCTGTAACAGTGGCACGTTTTGCCACTGAAAAAGCCACTAACACGATGTTTTTGAAATGGGTCTCAAAACAAATTTAAGCGTCGGATTGTCAAGAAATTTTGACAGGTGGGGTAAAAGAGGTTACACTATATGATGGTATTTGGCTCCATCGTCCTAGAAGACTTTAGTCTCAAAATTAGAAAGCAGGACATCTTTGGTAGCATAATCGGAAGACATAGCCTACACGGCACCACGTCTGGAAACGGACTTAGGCTAATCGATTTCGCTGCCGCATGTAACGTTACTATAGCAAGTACACGGTTTTCTCACCTCAATATTCACTGTCAACCAGATTGATCATGTTGCGATCGACGTAAGGTACTCCTGAAGTATTTTAAAAGTCCAAACATTCCGAACAGCCAACATAGACTCGGACCACTACCTAGTTGCAGCCAAAATACGTCAACGGATATCTTAGACGAAAAAACAGCAGGGATATACTATAAACTATATACTATCGCAACAAGCCGCCAGAAGCTTTGCCGATCGCGTATCCCTCAACCAGTGACTGCTAAAAACCAGTGACTTAGATGCCAAGAAGCCATAAGAAATGTCGCAACTGACGTGCGGGTTTCACCCACTAACCACCACAAGACCCCTGGATTGATGAAGAGTGCCGAGAAGAACATGCAGAAAAACAACATCCCTTCAAAGTGGCGCTGGATAAAAGGATAGAGTGGCTCATTAGCTCTACGAGCAAAAGAGGAGGGAAGAACATTGGCTTCTCCGGAGAAAAAAGAAAGAGCATGAGAGACTCGTGATCAACAGAATATAGAGGGATTACTTCAGGAATAATGTTCGAAAGTTTAATCAGAAGGTAAAAGAACGTGTCAGGGTAATAAGACCCGAACAGGAACCCGTAGAGATGAACAAGAAAACCTTGTAGTAAAGTCACAACCGGTGCTGAGGATATGGAAAAAAAACCATTTCTGCAGACTGCTTAACGGCGAAGACGACATTAATTTCGCTGTCAGGAAGAGCAAACCATTCAATATTGACGATGCATGTCAAGAATTTTGTCCACCCGACCAAAATGGAGTGAGATTATCAATATCTGCCGGGTTGCCGAGCCGAACGGCCTACCCGCTGAGCTATTTAAGGCAGCAGGAGCTGACTTCGTAGAGAGCATACACCAACATAATTCCAAGATTTGGTCGGATAGAACCTCAGCATCGTTTGTCCGCTTCACAAGAAAGACGACCCTCTAAACTGCTAGAGTTTCCTAAACATTGCATATAAGATCTTGTCTGCCGTATTGTACTATTTTTCAACGATTTGATTGAACCCTATCAGTGCGGTAAGTCCACAATGGACCAAATATTCACACGACGGCAGATCCTGGAGAAAACCCAAGAAGTACAGATCGATTCTCACCACCTCTTTTGCCGATTTAAAGTCGCATATGACAGCATATACAGGGACGAGCTATTCAGATCAATGTCTAGTTTTGGCATTAATGCCAAACTCGTCTGCTTGTGCAGGATGACGATGGAGAAAGCTCCCTCAGCCTCAAGGTCCGTAACGACCTAACCGAGACCTTTGATGTCAAGAAAGAATTTAGGCAAGCCGACGCGCTGCCATGTGATTTCTTTAATATCATACAATACTTGAATGAATTGTGAAAAACTCACAAGCCAACACACGAGGTACGATATTGATATTTTTGGTAGAACATAGTGAGCTGTCACTGGTTCGTTTGCGAGTATAGGCATAAATGGGTCTAGCGGTAAGCGGGGACAAAACAAAGTATATTCTGTCATCAAGAAGGGACACTCAATATTGACGAAACAGTCAAAATGCCACGATCGACAGCTTTAAATTTGCGATAGTAAGAGACTTTGTCTACCTCGGCTCTGCTATCACATCTGAAAATGACATCTCTTCAGAAATCAAACGAAGAATAAGGCTTGCAAATCGCTGTTTCTTTTTGCTGAGAAAGCAACTATGTAGTAAGGCCCTCTCTAGATCAACCAAGGAAACTCTATAGTTTTGAATCATGGACCCTTTTTAAAGCGGATGAAGATATCCTTGGTCGTTTGAGAAAAAAATTATTCGTAAGATGTTGGGTTCCGTATGCGTTGAACGGTTCTGGAGGAAAAGATTTAACGATGAACTCTACGAGGTGGTCAAACAACTAGGCATTGGGCATTTGAGATAGCTGGGCCATGTAGAACGAATGAACACCAACGCCTGCAGAAGCTTTCACTCTAGTCCGGAGGGACAACGCAATAGAAGAAGGTCTCGCCTTAAGTGGCACGTTCAAGTGGAAGGGGATCTCAATTAACTTGGAGTTCGCAATTGCTGGCAGTTAGCCAAAGACCGCGCTAATCGGAAAGGCTTATTGTCTAACACACAGGTCCACCCCGGATTGTAGCGCCGTCTGAGTAGGCAAGTAAGTTGACTCGTACAATTTTAGCCCTGCCCTTGACACCAGCGGTAATTTCAAGATATTGCATAGTTTTGTCGAAGCTGTTAACATCGGAATTTAATGAGCCTAATACATGCTGTCGTTCCCGTTAGTTAGTATTAGTAGTGTTAGTAGTAGGTATCCACTTCCCTCGGAGTAAGGAGTAGTAAATTGTCGCTAATAAACATCAAATCACTATTCAGGTCAGCTTTTTACACGTTTCCTTAACAATTCTAAACCCGAAAGAATCGCAAAAATCCGAAAACTTCTTTCTTCTTGTAATAAGATCTTTGTTTAGATTGTATCTATCTCATTTCCTACTTAAGCATTCATAATACTATTAGATTTGGGTTTTCGATGGATATGACCATTTCGGATTGGTCCTCAAACTCGTGATTGCAATTTACATAAATACTTTGGGATTATAGTGAAGGTCGTAGATATATATAATATTATCCATTCAAAGATTTACGTATATGCGCTCCCCGATGTATTTTTGTATCTCAGATTAAAATTGCGTACACGAATGTTTTTCAACATATAAGACAAGATCCGCCTGCTTTCAATAAAACAAAAATCTAAACCAACTGTGAAAAAAAAAAAAAAAAAAAAAAAACAAATTGATAATTTAATCTGCGTCTGAAGGTCCTTGGCCATGCGTAAATCCGACACATGTTTTGAGATTTCAGAAATTTCGTTTGCTTGTCGATTGCAATCACCCACTGTGATATTTCCTCACCACACCCCACAATCTTAAAAAATATTTACTTTTCCCATTTCTAATGTGTTCATCCAAAAATACTCGTTCACTCGCAACTCGCACATCTTGCTATTACAGATCTTGTAATGTTTTTTCTTCCGAAAAAAAAAAAAATAGTCAGCCTAAAGCGACCATAAAAACAACAGCAACAAATTTGAACGAGTACTTGGAAATGCGCGACTAAATTATTTTCAGGCCAAATATATTATCTTTTTTCTAGTTTCTAGTTATCTAGTTGCCAGGAGGCAGGAACCCCTCGAAAACGCTGTTTTCTAAACATAAAAGTAAATAGAAAGGCGGTCTGACGTAAAAGGCCTTCAACTCGAGTAGAAGGAGAGGAAGTACTTCAAGCGGCATCAGATAGGTTCCTCTCAGATATTTTGGAGAAAAAAAATCTGAGAACGTGCGGGGATTTTGATTTTATTTTTGGAATTCAATGCGAAACCAAAGTGGCGGTTGCGGAGGTGGTCAGTCAGTTTGGAGGGAATCAATTTATGAGATCGGTAATTGAGTCAAAATAATTCAAAGGCATCTGGAGATCACTGGCATTTCCTTTGGCCTGGAATTGCTTATGTGTTGATTTAAAATTTGTATTTTTCCTTTTCAGCCTCATCGAATAGATATGTATGTGATAAATACGAATAGATAGAAAGTGAGAAGAGCAAACTGATTGACGTTGACTAGATAGAGATTTGTTTTTATGGCATTTTTCACGTACGGACATCAATATAGGAAATTGCATCGTAAATTCGAATGCACTTAGGTGTGGAAGTTGAGAGCTTATTCTCTAGCCAAGCGTATCCGAAGAAATCTGATTGAGAAGTGCTTTACTTGATTTGATTTATTTATGATATAAGGAGGCAATGATTGACGAGACGATGATGACCAGATCTAAAAAAGGCATTGAAAATATACCACCAAATTAAAATAAACAAATTGTATCTAAACGTTTATTATTGTAGATGGGATACGGAGGTAATTGATATTCCTAAGCTGTGCCTAGTTTAATGTTATTAGATAGTTCGTCAATCCAATTGACTGCTTCAAATGTTGGCATCTTAGAATTAAATAGATATGGTGTCCTCGTTTTGGTTTTTCTTTACATTTTTCTTATTATCTAGGGCAATCTCTGATCGTGAAAATTACTTGCAGATCATCGAAAATACTAATTTGCACGGCTTACAGACCACATAAAAATGTTGATATTGCACCACTGCTTGTTAGCTTAGAACATCATTCTTGTATAACCTCTCAGATCGCACTCTGTGACGACCTAAATTGTAATCTTCTGCACAATAACACCTCTGCATCTATAATCGGCTCCATGAACTCCTAAGGATTATCCCATGTCAACTCCTCGGCACCGACTCACTTCACCAGTAGCTCTAGCACCTTACTTGATGGTTTTTTTTTTGTTTTTTTCTTTTGTTAACGATCCTGAACAGGCTTCTCCAAAAACGACCTCATCTTTTTAATCTAGGATTTTGAAGTACAGGTTAATGGTTAATCACCTCCAATATAGGGATTTTAGATCGATTAACCAGAATCGTCTATTAAGCGACGTTCGTGAAATCGACTGGGGTAGAATCTATAGGCTCACCTCAGTCAATGATCAACTGTCGTTTTTGAATAACAATATCGATCAGTTATTCGAAGCTCATGTTCTACTACGCAGAAAAGTAATTTCTTCCACAGTTCTCTTATGGATAAATCGGGATATCACTGAGCTGATTGTCAAAAGAAACTTAACGTACTCTAGATGTAAGAAGTGTAGAGTTCCTGAGCTCCATGCAATCTACTCCACCCTTCGAAATAAAGTTGTGGATAAAATAAGATTGGCTAAACAAAATTACTACGCAAGCCACCTCAACCGTAAGGGTTCTGGGAAAAATGTCTGGAAGATTGAAATGTAGGTTTCGGTAAACAAAAACGCAAGGTCCCCGACAACATTTATTGTAATCTTTTGAATGCAAAATTGTTAGATCTAAACAAAACCACTGCAAATATACCTGATGATTTGTTTCCTGACCAACCCGAAGAAGCTGATAGAACTTTTAGCCCTACCCTGCTTAATGATAGTGGTGTTGTTGCAGCATTACTGTCAGTAAAATCAAATGCCATAGGTTTGGATAATATAGATCCCAGATTCGGTCAACTACTGTTACCCTTTATTTTGACTTAGCTCAAACATCTAATACATGGGCTGAAAAGCCCATGCCGTTTCTAAGAGAGGGCACCACTTGTATTAAATCCATAACATTTTCAGTTAGTATCAAAAGATACGTGTATAAATTTGACAGCTGTCAGACGATTAGTTCTCGAGATATAGCATTGTGAGTGAGGCAACTTTTGTTATTGTGAAAAATTCAAAGCAATTTCGTGTTGATTTATCATTGCTTTTTGATGGGAAATAATGCAGCCGATGCAAAGGAATGGCTTGATAAGTGTTACCCGGACTCTGCACCAGCCGAACGAACCATTCGCAAGTGGATTGAACAATTTAAAAGTGGTCATACAAGCACCGAAGATGATGGACGCAGTGGACGTCCAAAAGAGGCTGTTTCATATGAAAACATCAAAAAAGTCTACAAAATGTTTACGAATGACCGTAAAATGAAGTTGATCGAGATAGCTGAGGCTCTGAAGATATCAAAAGAGCGTGTTGGATATATCATACACGAATATTTGGACATGCGAAAGCTCTGTTCAAAGTGGGTGCCGCGTTTGCTCACAGTCGACCAAAAACAACGTGTTGATGATTCAGAGGAGAATTTTTGCGTCGGTATGTGACAATGGATGAAACTTGACTCCATCACTTCACACCAGAGTCAAGTCGGCAGTCAGCTGAGTGGCGAGCAGGCGACGAACCTCGTCCAAAACGACCAAAAAATCCACAGTCGGCTGGCAAGGTTATGGCATCCGTATTTTGGGATACACATGGAATGATTTTCATCGACTATCTCCAAAAGGGGCAGACTATCAACAGCGACTATTACATTGCGTTGTTGGAGCGTTTGAAGGACAAAATCGGAAAAAAACCGCCGCATTTGAAGAAAAAGAAAGTCCTATTTCATCAAGACAATGCACCGTGTCACAAGTCGATGAAAACGATGGCAAAATGGAATGAATACAAAACTGGTATCGAAAGATATCATTTTAATCAGTGTATCGCCCTCGAAGGCAACTATATTGATAAATAAATTTGAATTCTGCAAAAATTTTGTGTTTTACTATAAAACGGCACTGACATGTGTTACACAACTCTGTCTTAACAACCTCTTATTTCCATTTGATTGGAAAAAAGCCAAAATTATTCCAATTCCGAAGGATGGCAGCAGTTCAGTAGATTTTAGGCAAATTTCTATCTTACCCTTTTTGTGAAAGGTTTTTGAAAAAGCGATTTGAAGACAGATACAAATGTTTCCCGATGTCAATAATCTCCTTAATGGTGTTCAGTCTAGGTTCAGGGCTAAGCGGAGCTGTAAGACTGTATTATTTAATATTGTCGATGAAATACCCGTAGCAATGGATAGAAAAAAAGTAAGTTTGCTTACTCTTCTCGACTCCTTCAAGGCTTTTGACTCAGTCGATCATGCGATCCTCTGTTCTAAACTTAAAAGCTTGTTTCGCTTTTCTTCAACCGTAACCTAGCTTTTTCAATCATACCTTACAGGGAGATATCAATGCGCGGTTGTTGGAGATAAAACGTCACGTCTTCTCCCAGTGTGCAGTGGTGTACCACAGGGTTCAATTTTAGGCCTTTTTTTTCTCGTACCGTTGATTTACAGGTCTCTATTAGTAGCCCACTAGCTGAACGTTCCTGGGCATCAGAAGCAATGGAAGACGATTTGTATTGTATACAGCAGTGGGCACAGAGTAATAATCTGGATCTGAATCCAGCTAAATCTAAATCGATTGCCATAAACCGCACCAAATTAGATAGTTCGCTGCTTCGCACATCAAACTAGGCGACTCTGTGATCACCTACGTTAAAAAAGTAAGGAACTTTGGAATCATCTTTAGAGACACGCTTACTTGGTCCGATCACATAAACACTACCATTGGTAAAGTTTATGCTGCTATTCGAGTTCTATGGGCCTCAAAACACTTTGTCCCTATCAAAAACAAAACTTAACTGGCTCAAGCTCTTCTTATACCTACTCTGCTGTACTGCTGCGAAGTTTATTGTAACACCGACTCTAACTCGTTAAGAAATGTAAATGTTATATCTAATAACACATTTACAATCTTCAACGTTATGACCACGAATCACAACACTCAATAAAAATCTTTGGCTGTTCCTTTGTTCAGTTTTTGAAATTCAAAACTTTGTGTTGCATTCACCATGTCATGCGAACTGGTCAACCAGACGAACGCACTTTTTTTGTTTGTACCACACGTACCACACATCCTAGTCTCCCTCTGAACATTATCTTTAAATTTGTACACATCAATAGAGTTCTGATAGCATTTGAATTATAAGATCATTTTCTTACTTTCCTTCTATCTTAGATTCATAATACTTGTATGCTTTTACTTTTATACTCTCTCGAATTGTTCTTAAGCCTTACGCTTCTTACAAGCGCTTCGGGTAGGAATCAAAGACTTGTCGAACGGGATCATCATTATCCTTCAGCTAACTGATCCGCATTTTCCTAGCCACATCTCCTTCTACAAAGCATGTCAAAAATAAGTCGAAGAACTTTTTTTTTACTCGATCACCTTCTTAGCTCCAATAAGCAGCGATTGGCAAAAATAAGCCGCCTTTATTAGACAAAACTTCTTCAAAGTTATAGCTGTCTACTTACTAGGTGGAGTGAAAAGTAACCTCCTTGACCGCCAGAATGCGCTGCTACTGCAAAAAAAAAAAGGTTATAGTGCCTTGAAGTCCGTTCATATTCAGACAGACATGCCAAATTTCAGTGCGATACTGTCTTTAGTTTTGTTTTGACAGCTGATTGTTTTTGACGTGTTTGGCATTATGTTGAGTATGGACAAAAACGATTTTCATTCTCTCATAAAACATTATTTTTTGAGAGGCAAAACGGAGAAGGAAACAAAAGAAAAGTTGGATAAATATTATGGGGTTAATGCTCCGTCAGATTACACCGTCAAATATTGGTTTCGAGAGTTTCGTGGTGGCCGCAACTCCACTACCGATCAAGTCCGCAGCGGCAGGCCCTCCGATGCGGTTACAGAGGACAATGTCAAAAAAATACATAAAATGGTGTTGGCTGAAGGTGAAAGTGAAGGTGCGCGAGCTAGCAGATACCACAAGGACTAATACTGAGCACACACGCCATATTTTGGGCAAAATTCTGCATATGAAAAAGTTATCCTGCCGCTGGGTGCCGTGCATACTCACTCCTCACCAAAAACACGAACGCGAGAGCACTTCGAAAGAATGTTTGGACTTGCTGATGCGGAATCAGGCGGACTTTTGGTGTCGATTTGTAACTGTTGATGAAACTTGAATCCACTAGTGCTCCGAAGCGGCGGAGGGAGGTTCGATGGGTCGGAAAGGTTATGGCGTCGGTTTTCTGGGATTGTCATGGCATACTCTCGGAAAAGGAAAAACCATCAACAGCGAGTATTACTGTGCATAATTGGAGCGAAATCGCTGCAAAACGGCCTCACATGTAGCAAAAAAAAAAAAAAATTTGTCTTTGCAGACAATGCACCTGCGCACAAGAGCATCGCAACCACGGCTAAAATCAATGACTTACGGCTCCAATTGCTTCCGCATCCACCATATTCGCCCGGTTTGACTCCCTCGGACTGTTATCTCTTCCCAAACCTCAAAAGATGTCTCATCAATAAAAAATTCAGCTCACGTGAAGAAATCATCAACGCCACGGAGGAGTATATTGCAAGTTGGAAAATCGCTGGAATAAGTGCATCAAATTAAAAGGGGACTATATTGAATAAAATAAAAAAAATTACTTTTCAAATTACTTACTAATTTAGCTCGATTCGTCGATGTCCGCACGTCCGTTCTTCTTTTTTTTTGGCAACAAACATACAAAGTGTTTTTCTTTTTTTTTTTAAATTTCAAAAACTTTTTCCAGCAATTGGAGGCGAATATCGCGTATTACTCGAACAATGTACTCGAACCAGTCCGTGAATGCAAGACTACACTGAACCTAGTCAGAAAACTAAATTTACTGGGTCTAGGAATTCGATCATGGAAAGTGAAATGGCAGATGAATTTCCTAGCCAAGGTTCAGATGAGAGTTTTTCGGGACCTTAACTTGCCTTAGGACTGCCTGCCCCTTCTTTTAGAACTTCCCTTGACTGTCAGGTTTTAAATGAGCAGATTGCATGATTCTCCAGGTTATCTGCAGACCAAACGAATACTTCACGACGTCTCTGGGAGTTCACCAAATTCCTACTGTCCATCAGTAGGTATAACTAATCTGTGAGCCAACAGACAGACAATTACTGTCATTAACTGTCATTTTTGACAGATGTCATACAAACTTTGGCAATTTCAGTCATGGTGTCGTTTACCATGCAACAACGCATTTTTGTTATTCAGTCTTATTTAGTAAATGACCTGTAAAAGTAACATTTCGTGAATTTTTCGGTCAACATAATGACTTTAGTGAGTCCAGGGTTCATGTTTTGAAAAGACTGATTCGGTATCGGATCAAACTCTATGCTCGGTCAGCACGTATACGTACATCACCACTGTGAGCGAAAGTGTTCAAAACCTGCCAGGCACCTTAATTCGTCGCTGAAGTTAACAAGTGTGTCGTACATATGGCACTTTACGGCGAACTTTAAAAGTTTATCTTCATTCGCACGCCTAAAGAATTCAAATTACACAACAATTGAACACTTTGGATGTTGACTCGCCACGAAAATTTGTCATCGAATTTGACATTACCGATGAAGCCCATTTTTGGATGGATGGGCACGTATATAAACAAAATTGTCGTTCCTGGGGACCGAAAAACCCATACGAGATTCATGAAAAACCAATGCAACCCAAAAAAGTCACTGTATGGTGCGGATTATAGATTGGCGGCATCACTGGCCCGTACTTTTTCGAAGATAAGGGTAACGAGACAGTACCCAACATTTTTTTTTTTTTTTTCAAAATTTAATGAATTGTGTCTGGATGATCTCTGGTTTCAACAGAATGGTGCTACCGCCCATAAAAGCCATCAATCAAACAATTTATTGCAAACGAAATTTGAAGATCGCATTATTTCGGTTAGAGGAGAAGCTGATTGGCCTCCAAAGTCATGCGATTTGACACCTTAAGACTTCTTCTTGTGGGGTTATTTGAAGAGAAAGGTATATGCCAATAACCCAGCGACAATCCAAGATCTCAAACATAACATCCAAAATGAGATTTTGACAATTGACCCACTTATTCTTCAAAAAGTCATCAATAATTGTGAACTTCGGATGGTTGCTTGCAACAGAGGCCATGGTGGTCACATGAACGATGTTTTGTTCCATCCATAATGACCATAGACTGAACTTACACTGATTCCACAACAATCACACTAGCGGTTGGCTGTCTATTAGCGTTCTGATTAGTACTACGATTTTGATAAGAACCTAAGTGTGCTGGGCATAAGTGATACAACATCGATGTTTGCTCTGGAAGTGATGACGATACCATGGAGCACTACCTCAATGAGTGTCTGCCCTACGCTCGCATTAGACTGCATGTACATGGCGCACTTACTCATATTTTCGAAATGACTTGGAAATTTCAGTAAAAGGAACATACAAGGAGTATTAGTTCTTCGACTGAATGCTATTCATATCTGATGCCTAAAAGTTCGACAAGTAACCCGTCCGCTCGGATAAACTTGTTACGCTTTAGTTTAGGTATTGCTTTCTTTACTTCATTTTGGTCAAATGGGCAAAATTCTTGACTTTCTTGACCCAAGTTGAATGGTCAGTTCTGCAAAAACGTTCTTCTTATGTTATATGTATATGTATGTCTGCAATCTTCATCAAAGGAATTTCGTGGATTCTCGCCTGAAACCCAGTAGATCATTTCCGGCATTTCTGATGGCTTCTTGGCATTAATGCGACTTCTAAATTAATGCAAAGACGTTGCGAGAGGTAGATGGGTACGCGATCACCAAAGTTTCTGACGATTGCAGCCGTTTAACGTTGAATAGTGTTTCCATGCTGTCGTGGCGCTTTGGCTGCAAGCAGGTAGTGATCCTCTGGGACCATCAACGTCAGCCGCAACGCGAAAATATGTAGCTCAAGTTCAAAAAGAAATTATGCGGAATCCACATAAATTCATAAGGAGGAATGCCTATTTTATATTGGAGTTGAAAAACAACATTTTAGGTGATAAAGCTAAATTCATCCTTAAACCCTCTCAATGATAACTATCGGGACAATTTTATACCGGAAAGCCTGCAACTGCAGCAAATTCTGCGGAAAATCCAACCGAAAGCTGTTCCAAATAAACTCGAACAAAGTATTTACTGGTTATAAAGGCCCTATAGACGTAGCTTTCCATCTTATCAACGTTCCTGAACAAGGGAATAATAACTAAAGTGTTTCCTAAAAGATTTATCAGACATTCCTATCGAATTATTTGAATGTAGGTTCCGTTCCAAAATCAAAAACTATGGTTTCTTTTTGCTTTTGGATTGCAACAAACATGCCATTCTGATATTGCTCTCTATTTTAAGATCAAAATTGTTTTCTATTTCCATCTGTGACTCAGACTCCATGTGGTAAATTAATTTCGTCAAATTACTCACTCTTAATGATCCTCAAAATGGCAACAAACAATTCTAATTCCATAGTGCAAATGAATTTCAAGAAAATTATCCAGGATCATGCACAGATCCTCATCACTGCATGACACAAACATGCACCCAAACACGAGCATGTACGGATATATGTACTTGTTGTTACGCCTGACTAATAAATTGCCTGCATGCTGGCAGTTGTCAAATGCAACTTCATTTAAGGGAATCATCTAAAGAGCTGCCCTCCTCCTCCTGTCCAATTGCCTACTGTCAACTACAGCTAACTGCCAGCTCATTCTCATCACATCGTCGTCGTTTGATGTAATTTTCCAACTCAATTACAGTCGACTTCTGTGGGAGATGCCTTCCTGTGACAAATTTCCATCAAAGCCTCCTCAGAGTGCAACTAAAGTGACATGGCATCGTTGAGAGATTTACGATACACCGTGGCTACTTTTTCACAAATTAAAGGTGGGGTGGCCGCATCCAATTTAATTTATTACAATCCACCCGCGAAATGAAATGTTCTGAGTGTCGATGTGCAGACTTCAAAACAAAAACTCCAACGAACGGCCAGTCGATAGGACCATCCGTAGCTAATTTCGAAAATTCATTTCAACATTTTGCCATTCGATGCGGGATACGCGCTTTCTAAGTGCTTCCGTGCTTTGATCTCAAGATATACCCGAAGGCTGACCCAAGGATGAGTGGAGTGGAACACCTTTACCCAGATGATACTTTGAAGGGGAAATATTTATATTTTTAGTGGAGCACTTTGATTTCGTCAGAAGTCATAAATCTACGAAATTGCGGAAGCAACATGTTGCGGATTTTCTTGAATCGTCAAATTGTGCGTCTTCACTGGACTGGCTAACCACCATCACCGATCTGGTGCTATGAGTATGTTATGGATGTCGACGAAGCAGACGGATGTTGTTCGGTTCTGGTAGAATGGATTTTATTGTTTCAAAAAGTGAGTATTCTGGTACGGATACACTCCATTCCCATCCTAATCCCCGCCGGATCAACAGTATAGCATAGAGGCCCACGTTTCTAATTAAATTTCTCGGTTTTGTTTTTTATCTCGGCATATGGAGCAGCTTTTATGACGATTCGACGACATCAAATCGACATCGTTCAATGGAGCGTACAAAAACATAATTAAGACGATCGATGTGAGGGAAAAAGTAGGTCCCTGTCGGAGAATTGGTGAGATTGGGAACTCTTGATATGGATTTCGTGTTTCGAAGAAGTTACTTTTCAACTTGCAGATATACGAGTACTCGTGTATATATATACAAATGTAGTTGAACTTGTGCTCGCATGTCTGACAGAAACTTAGTTCGTACTCGTATTTAATGTCTGACAAGAAACTTTTATTGCAACAAAAAGTTTTTCATTATTGGTATCCAAGTGTGTAGGAAACAGAAAAGAAGGAAGAGGAAGTATGAAAACTGACTGATGCTGCTTTTTAAAACAATTACAGCTTCTTGTGTTGAAGTTAGTCACCTTTTAGAAGACAATGACTTTCGACACCTATCTACTGATATTGTTTACATTTATCTGTTGAACTGTAGCACCGCTTTGCAAGAAAAAAGTTGTGCGGACAAGATACTCGTACATACTCTCAACTTATTGACAGAGTTTTCAATTTGTTTAAAGTTTTTTCCGAGAGTTCTGATAATTATATTTATTGAATACATATGTACATGCATAATCCAGGCATCAGTGCTGAGTTTTATCATGTCACTAAGAAAGCAAAAAAGAAGACTGAATTCACTGAATTTTGCCAGACAAAATTTCCAAGGAATCGCAAAAAGTCTTAGAATCTCAACTTCTCTCTTGATTTTTTCGCTCCACGGGCAGCATTTTGTAGCAGCAGAGGAAATCAGGTTGCTTACCGGCATTTGAGGGCTACATCACTTTTGATTGAATTAATGAACTGAGTATAATCTACGATTCATGTTGTGAACTCCCTAAAATTTTAGGTTTCTAGAACTAGAGCCGGACTTGCAAAGGCTTAATGAGCTACTCTGCGAAACCAATCAACACCATTTGCTAACATGGCTCTTGCTAACCCCTAAAGTTAGAGACAATCTTACGTCCTATTTACTTTATGGTGACAACAAATTGAAGAGGAATAAGTAGTGCTACACTCCACCAAACATGTAGATGAGGATAAAAAGGAAGTTTTCTACGATATACTGAGCGCAGTCACTAACTCAACAATTCAATTCCAAGCGGAGATATTGTCATCGTGGTGGAACATTTTGATGCAAGGATAGTCAACGACAACACCACACGTCCTCTAACGACAAATGACAACGGTGGAGGGTTTTTTAACTTGTGCAACGTCAACCACCTGGCCATTTAAGCCAAATTATTTGACAACAAATGCTTTCACAAAATCAGCTGAATCTCGACTGATCGAAAGCGTACATCGAATCAGATCATTAGCTTTAGCATAAGCCTACAATTTAGAAAACGCAAATAAGACGTCCGCAACAAACGTGAGGCTAACATTGGAATAGAGAGGGGCCACCATCCATAGGTAGCTACTATACATCTTGGTACAGGATCTATTAGCAGCAATAGATTGCTAGAACACCCAGGTATAGGATGATTCATCGTGAGGTCTGATTTTCAATAGGCTTTTTAGACAGATCACGTGTGACTTCTATCAAACTGCTTTGTCATTTTTGTTCTGTATCGTTTGGCAAGTTATTACGAAAAGACTTTTATCACAACAGAGTCTCCAAATTGTTCAGCTGTATTACGAACATCAACGCTCTGTGAGAAATGTTTTTCGTGCGATTCGAGGAACTAACGGTGCGCATAATCAACCGACCGAAATTACTATTGCCAATACCATCCGCAAATTTGAGTCTTAGTGTACATTAGACTAAACGATTAGCAGCTGTAGCTGAGTGTGTACCCGAAGACCGTGACGAATCGATTCGTCGTTGTTCTCAGCAGCTTGGCTTGGCGTATTCGACAATTCGGCGTATTTTACGTGAGGATTTCGGCCTAAAAGCATACAAAATTCAACAACTTGAATTTGCGTTATATTTTCAGTGAATGGGCTCTGGAAAAACTCAATGAAAATCCGGTGCTTTATCGTGAAATTTTGTTCAGTGATGAGGCCCATTTGTGGCTCGTTAATACACAAAATTGCCGTATTTGTGCTGATGAGCAACCCGAAGAGTACCAAAAGCTACCATTACATCCATTAAAAACAGCGGTATGGTGTGGTTTATGGGCTGGTGGAATCATTGGTCCATATTTCTTTAAAAATGAGCCAAATCAGAATGTTACCGTCAATGGTAACCCTTATCGCTCCATGTTAACTGACTATGTGCTTCCTGAAATTTAAGCTCAAGGTCTCGGTGAGCTCTGGTTTCAATGGACTTGTTGAGAAATCATTTTGGTGAGCACTTAATTTCACGTTTTGCTACGGTTAATTGGCCACCTAGATTGTGCGATATTACACCTTTGGATTATTTTCTCTGGGAATATGTAAAGTCTTAGGTCTTCAGGAATAAGCTAGCTACGATCGACGCTTTGGAAGCCAACATTTCCCGTCCTATCCGCAAGATACCAGTCGCTATGCTCGAACGAGTCGCCCAAAATTTGATCTTCCGAATAGACTATCTCAGACGTAGTCGTGGCCAACATTTACATAAAATCATTTTCAAAAAGTAAATGCCATGAATTATTCTTTCAACCGATAGTAAAAATTTTAAGTTCAATTTAAAATTTATGTATTTTATTTTACATGATAAATCCAACCTGACGATGAATCACCCTATATAATACCGACAGCCTCCGGCATCTCGAAGTATTTCAACAAATGAGGGACAAATGCAGAAACAAACATCATTTCACTCCTGAGAGCATCAACGACCACTAAAACGCTTTGAAAAATATTTTTTACGTCTATTGCAGACGCCATTATCGGAAGAAGGTGGAGAAGCCAAACCGCATGACTGGCACCTGAAAACGGGCCGATGCATGATTACAGTGGCCTCAGAGGCAGAACGTACTGAACTACATATATTCATTAAGGTTTGTTTGGCTCGCTGTGTGGCAAGTGGCAAGTGGCAAGTGTCAAGTCCTGTTGAAACCAAATCAGAACAAAGCTGAGCGCACGCAATTTCGGCCAAAAATAACATTCCAACATGTCCCGATAGCGATTTTCATTAATTGTAACGTGGCGGGCATCATCACCAACAAAAAAATACGGCTCAATGAAGCCAACGGCATGAAAACTACACCAAACAGTCAATTTTTGTTGATATAGTGGCGCCTTAAAAAGTACATGCAGGTTTGTATCGCATTTTTTGCTTGTTAGCAAAGGCATTTATCTAGAAATTAGCCTCATCGTTGAAGACGACTTTGCAATGAAATTCCGAATCGGTCGTAACCATTTCTTGAGACCAATTTGAAAAAGTTCGACTGAACCACGACTAAATGGTAGAGAAGCAGAATAGTGATAACAGTTACTCCACTCACTGTCTATGTAGAAGGGACCGAAAATCACTCGAAGAGTTTTCCTCTCAAAGCAACCAAGGGTACCCTTATCCATTTTTGGTAGATTTCATGCATCTGCGTCATAGAAGGGGACTGGGATGATTAAGGTCTTATGTAGGGTCACTTTTATTCTGCGAGAGATGGCTTAGTTAGTCAATTTGCAAAAGTTATTTTTCGTTTGATCTCAGCGCTGGTGTCATTGTCTTCATTGTCTGAACTGATATACAAAGTCCTTAACTACATACTTCAAAGTTATATCTGTCGGTGGGGACGTTCTGTCCGAGATAGCTTCGTTGCGGTCCTTTCTTGTTCACAGTATGTACTCGTACGTGGCCTTGCCCTCATTTAAACCTAACTACGCCACTTCTGACTCAATGCTCATGAAATCGCCCTTGACATCACGCTGCTTTTTTCCGATTATGTCAATATCATCGACGTATGCGAGTAATTGGACTGACTTTTGTGCGTCCGAGTGAGTGAAGAATGATGTTAAGGAAATGGCATGATAACGCATCGCTTTATCTAAATCCTTTTTTGACATCAAAGGTATCGATGACTGTTTACCGACCTTGATGGAGCAGCGTGCATTCACCACCATCATTGGCAGAGATGACAAAACTAACATTGTTCGGTATAGCTCGTCTCTATAGATGATACCATACGCGGACTCAAAATCGATAAATGCTCGCACATACGAGTAGATGGTGTGTATCGATTTGGAGCTCATTGGTTTTCTTTCAGGATCTGCCGTACTGTGAATATTTAGTCGATGGCGGACTTTCCTGACCTAATGCCACACTAATATGGATCAATCAGGTTGTTGACGAGCGGCTTCAAGAGTTTACACTATACTGCAGATAAGAGCTTTTTTGAATTTAGACTTAGATATGGCTATTTTCTCTTCATCTAAGAGAATTGCTGGTCTACATCATCCAAATTGAAAAGTTCGCTCTACCTGACAACGGCATTTGATTTGTTATAGCCATTATACAGTCTACTGAAATGCTCTTTCCAAATCATCAGCATCAACTGCGACTCTACCACAATGTTTGCTTGTTCGTTACTTCAGGCTTCGGTTCGGAGTTCTTGTCCGTGGCATGTTTATTTTGTCTTTTGGTGAAACTTTCGAATCTCATTCCTGGAGTAGCTCTTTCTTTTTTCATCTGAAAAACTGGTGTTCTTCACTTCACTTCTGCTCATAGAGCTCGAGAGCAACTCTTGCTGTTTGTGCTTGCCTGCACTCGTCGTCAAACAAGGGGTTTCATTGTGATGGTCAAGTGAAACCCAGCACATCAGAAGCGGCATGCTGGCGCCATAGAACCTCTCAAGGTTTAAAGGGAGAATCAATCGGAAAAGGATTTAGCGATCTCTTGCGATTGTAGCCGTCTGATGTCAAACTTCCACGGTAGAAACTCAAGACTTCTTACCTAAGTCTGCCTCTAACAATGACTCCGCATACAAAAAGGCGCTGATTTTGTCCTCGATAACAATCATTCTTTCTGCCCGGCCCATCCTATCACATTTATTGGATGGCGGCAATTTCTTCTTTGCAGCAGTCTAGGGCCACCACTAGTTGTTGAGCTGCATGTGGCCTATTAAGGGACCTAACATTCCACGTGCAGATCCAAAGTTCGTTTTTAGTAGGTCCGTCCGTATTCGAGAATTGTTCTTGCTTCGTAACTTAGTTTTTTGATTGATGATTTTTTTATGATTTTCCATGCCAGACAACATCGATACTGTACAGAAATTGATATTCCAAAACCGTCATGTGACTTATCGTGATAAGGGGATAAGTTTCATTTGCCTATATTTAATTTTGCATTAACGTTTGGCCGTCAAAATGATTTCTTCGCGTTGGATACCGCATACTTTCACAATCGTTCAAAAAAAGCTCGTTGGTTCAAAGAAATGTTGAAAAAGTTCGATAGCGGAGCTTCAAAAGACGTTTAATAGATCGTGGCAGGCGACAAATCAGGAATTTGTGCAGTACGAAACTAAACAGACCCAGTCGATTGTATGGGTCTTTCAAGACAAATCCAAAAAAAATTATTCCCGCATGAAGCATTTCAAAGCAAATGGTCGAATGTTTTTTTCGGAAAAACTAGATTAAAACGTAGAACGGTTAATTTGGAATAGTATACCACCAATTGTTTGCCAGATGTCTTTAGAGAAATAAAGAAAACCAACCGCCAAACACGAATCATTCTTCAAAACGACAATGCGAGTTCTCACAGGTCGGTTCGTTAGGGGCTGCCTCGTTCGGAGTTACTTTTGTCTCTGAAAACTGAATTAGCAACCTACGTTCTAAGGAACTCGTTGGTATACAAAGTTCCAAACTTCATCTGGTAAAAAGACTAGACGGAGACTTTTTACTACGGGTGCGGAAGTGCAGTTTTGACCCAAGCTCATGTGGGCCTTCTGATGCAACAAAGCCGAAAACAATGAATGAAAACAATGCTGATGATATAAGCGGCATCCCGCGAAACTATTCCAAACTGCGTCCAATACTTCGGGGAAAGTCTGACAGCCAATAATAAGTAAAGCAAAGGAAATTTAATATTTCCCCAAAGATTGAATGGTTGCTGAGCTGCCCAAGAACTGAAACCTGATAAGCCCTCTCCAACTGATCAAGTATATACGAATTATACTTTCTTCAGGCTGTAGTTGAACCAATATCTTAAATAATTCTGGATCAAGTAAAAGAATATCTTGATTCAACGCAAGACATGGAACAAAGAGATTTCGAGTTGGATCCTCTCGTATCGACAACATCAACACCTTACTTTTCATCTTTTTCGGGAAGATTTTCATCAGCTTGAATCGAGATACTAATGGTCGTCCTTGCGCAGAAGAAGTAATAATGATAACATTTGTTTCCTCTACACAGGACATTGTGCCTGCACAATATGGCCCACAACTTGGAGTCAGAAGCGATCAAAGTAGGGTTCTTAATAAATTATGAATATGTTACATATATTTCCCAGCAAAACACCGGTCTCGCTGAACTCAACATTGACGCACATCAAGTCGAGAAAGAGAACAGCTTTCTATATCTAGGAACTGAACTGGATGTGGTCATCGGAATTCGCAGAGCAGAAGTTGCGTTCGGTATACTATCAGAATTCTGAAGAATTAATGTTTTCAGAAAGAAGCAGCTCTTTTTTAAGGGTGTAGCACCTAGAAAGTGACCAATACAGCACATGGAAACTGAAACCTTGATGTATTCGCAACATCTTAAGGATCTTCTGGTCAAATCGTATATGGAACGACCAACCACTCGTACACGCGATAATGCATCAAGAATCCGTAGATGTTAAAATATGGAGGAGTAAGCATCTGTTCTGATTAATGAAAGCATGTGCCGCTGATGTTGATAAAGTGAAGATGAGTATTGATTTGGAGAAAGTGAAGATTTGTTTGATGAGGAACTTTCCTGTCTTAAAATCGCACTGATAGGGATCGATCAGTGATGTTAAAAGAACGATACCTCTTAGTTGTAAAAGTTTACAAAGATCAGTCAAATGGTTTTGAAATTTCATCCGGAATGCTTACTTCCGACAATTTATGAGCACCGACTATGAGTACAATACAACTACTACTTACTTTTCGTAGTTCTCATGGCAAGATTCTTTTTGCGCTTTGAATCACTAGAATGTCATTCTTCTGTTTTGTTATGCTAATTCTGCTATAAGACCTCTAAATATTATGGCTTACGCGCTTTTCGTCATGTTTATTTTCCTATATAGGAGCTGGCATTCTTCTACCCTCCACTATCCTCCAAAGATACTAAAGACTCAAAAATCTTTGAGTCAGATTAAAGACAGCTCATCTGCCACCTGGCAGTAATGCTACAGATCTTCTACGCTGCTGCAGAGTTCGTCGTGGGGTAGAAAAGATATGCTATTGGCACAAAGCTTCTTGTAATTGTGCTATTTGATATCTTCTTATTATTGTGGTCTCTGGAATATCCCCATTCCTACCATAGTTATCACGGCCTACTTTGGAACTCTCGTTTGTTCGACATTAAAAGTTTTATTGAAATAACGGGTGACCAGATAGCAATGATAGTTTTTCCAATTATTATGTTTCAGCAGCTGTTACCAATGACATCCAGCTGTAAAAATATTCAGGAAAGTTTGTCATTTCATAGTGCATCGTTTTACGTTTTACGGAATTTATCGAAATTCCGGCTCAGATGTAATGCAATTCTTCGCACCGTATAAAAATTGGACGGAGATCCAGATTTTGGCCAAAAAATTATCTTCTAGGACGAGCCCTATTTTTGGCTCAGTGGCTATATCAACAAGTAAAATAACCGTTATTGGAGCGAACACAATCCGCAAGTGTACGGCCAAGTATCAATGCATCCACAAAGATTGACTGTTTTATGTGGTTTATGGCATGGCAACATCATCAGACTTTATTTCATTATAAATGAAGGAAGAGACACCGTTACCTTCAATGGTCTCAGGTATTGAGCGATGTTAACCGACTTTCTGTGGTAAGAGATCGACAACATCGACAAATGCGAGCCGTGATTCCAACAAGACGAACATAGAAGCAGTAAAGGAGAAATTTGGCGACTTGTTCATCTCACGGCGAGCATTTATCAATTGCCCTCCGCGATCATGCAATTTAAAACCATTCAAGTCCTTTGTCTTTCGATTAGCTCGAGGCCAACATTCGAGCCGGAATAACGCCGTACATACTGGACCGAGTCTTCAAAAATTGGGCTGAGCGCTTATAGCACTACCGAAGCACTGCCAGCCAGAATCAATTTCATATCTCACACTGTTGTTGTTTGTGGATCCCATCCCAAAAGAACTGCGCCGGCTTAGCAGCCAAGAATGAATCACTAAAAGGGAAAGGTCTGGGCTATAAGGCGGGTGGGGTAGGACTTTCCATCCACTGTTTTCCAAATAGTTCTTAACCGGAATAGCAACGTGGGGCCGAGCGTTGTCATGATGGAAAATAATTGCCTCGTGTCTGGTCGCATATTTCGGGCGTTTTTCGGCTACTGCTCTCTTCAAACGGATTAATTGTGTTCGTTAGCGTTGTCCATTGATGTTTTCATCCGTTTTTAGCAGCTCATAATACAACACACCCATCTAATCCCACCAAATACAGAGCATTACCTTTGCGCCATGGATATTCGGCTTTGCCGTTAATTTGGCTGGTTGGCCGGGTTTCACATATGATTTTTTGCGCTTGGGGTTGTCGCAGTGGATCCATTTTTCACCACCAGTAACATTCCGATGCAAATATGACTTCCTTTTGTGGCGTTGAAGCAGCATTTCTGACATGCAAAACCGCCTTTCGACGTCTCTCGGCTTGAGTTCATGTGGAACCCAATTTCCTTTTGAATATATCCAGCTGCTTTTAAACGTTTTGAAATGGCTGCTTGAGTGACACCCAAAGATTCTGCGAGCTCTTCTTGTCTTTGGCAACAATCTTCATAGAGTAATGCTTTCAGTAATTCATCTTCAAACTTTTTTGGCTGCCCAGGACGTTCATCGTCTTCCAAGCCAAAATCACCACTTTTAAATCGTGCAAACCACTTTTGGCACGTTCGCTCAGCTAGCGCATGTTCACCATAAACTTCCACCAAAATACGACGATTTTCGGCAGCAGTTTTCTTCATATTAAAGTAATAAAGAAGAACTCCTCGCAAAAACACGTTTTCAGGCACAAAGTTCGACATAATTGAGTGAAAAGAAATTATTTTTGTTTACGCTTCAAATGAATGACATATACTGAAATGACGCACAATGACAGTAGCTTTCCAACGCATGTTTCAATGGAATAATACAAGTTATGCCATCTCTTAGCAAACCGCATGAAATAGACCCTATACATGGGCTGAAAAGTCCGTTTCTATGAGAGGGCACCACTTGAATTAAATCCATACCATTTTCAGTTAGTACCAACCTTCAAAAGATACGTGTATAAATTTGACAGCTGTCGGACGATTAGTTTCCGAGATATAGTGTTGTGAGTAAAGCAACTTTTGTTATTGTGAAAAAAATGGATTCAAAGCAATAGCGTGTGATGATGTACCATTGCTTTTTGATGGGAAAAAATGCAGCCGATGCAAAGGAATGGCTTGATAAGTGTTACCCGGACTCTGCACCAGCCGAACGAACCATTCGCAAGTGGATTGAACAATTTAAAAGTGGTCATACAAGCACCGAAGATGATGCACGCAGTGGACTTCCAAAAGAGGCTGTTTCAGATGAAAACATCAAAAAAGTCCACAAAATGTTTACGAATGACCGTAAAGTGAAGTTGATCGAGATAGCTGAGGCTGTGAAGATATCAAAAGAGCGTGTTGGATATATCATACACGAATATTTGGACATGCAAAAGCTCTGTTCAAAGTGGGTGCCGCGTTTGCTCACAGTCGACCAAAAACAACAATGTGTTGATGATTCAGAGGAGTGTTTAAAGCTGTTTAACCGCAATAAGGCCGAATTTTTGCGTCGGTATGTGACAATGGATGAAACTTGGCTCCATCACTTCACACCAATGTCAAGTCGGCAGTCAGCGACGAACCTCGTCCAAAACGACCAAAAACTCAACAGTCGGCTGGCAAGGTTATGGCATCCGTATTTTGGGATACACATGGAATGATTTTCATCGACTATCTCCAAAAGGGGTAGACTATCAACAGCGACTATTACATTGCGTTGTTGGAGCGTTTGAAGGACAAAATCGCAGAAAAACGGCCGCATTTGAAGAAAAAGAAAGTCCTGTTTCATCAAGACAATGCACCGTGTCACAAGTCGATGAAAACAATGGCAAAATTGAATGAATTCGGCTACGAATTGCTTACCTACCCACCGTATTCTCCAGATTTGGCCCCCAGCGGCTATTTCCTGTTCGCAGACCTCAAAAGAATGCTCGCCGGAAAGAGACTTAAGACCGATGAAGAAGTAATCGCCGAAACAGAGGCCTATTTTGAGGCTAAACCGAATCATACTACAAAACTGGTATCGAAAGATTGAAAAATCGTTTCAATCAGTGTATCGCCCTCGAAGGCAACTAATTTTGCAAAAATTTTGTGTTTTACTATAAAACGGCACTGACTTTTCAGCCCATGTGTTATTTAAATTGTTTTCCTGTCGTTCTAACATGGTCACCCTATATATGTACACACGTCAATGTCTCTTATCCATTATCTGTATACCCAAGGGACCAGAGATAAAACTTGTACACAAGTAGACAAAGAAATATGATAATCAAAAGGGAAAAATTGTCAAAGTTTTAGATATTTGGAACTCCAATATAAGAAATAAAAATATTCTCTACCTTTGCGATCCATTTCGAACTTCAAAACGATCGCTGATATCTGATTTCCCAGGGTAATTCCTAAATAATACTGTTCCTAAACCAAATACCGTTCCCAGGCAATTCTTCACACATTCCTTAACCTCCTTAACTTTTGAAGATTTCTTGTCGGAAAGTAAAATCTATTGAAGTTCATTGATCTTTATTACAAGTAAAACGATCACTTCGATCGTTTCCATCTATACCATCTACGACATAGGGATACTTGCTCCCTTCAAATTGATTTTCCCGTCTCGGATTAGTGAGAGAATTATTATTCCGTGCATTATTAACAAATCCATGGATAAGTATTTTCTCAGCCACCCTTAGACTCCCACTGGAACGCTTTAAATTCCCCAGGAGATATGTCAAAGGAACAGAAGTGAGAGGCAAAAAAGAGGAAAAATCCCGCTCAAGAAATTTTTCATGGATAATTTCCAAAAATATCACGTTTGCCACGTTTGCCACGTTTGCCACGTTTTCCAAGCGAACCTCGGAAATTCGAAATGAAAATTCCATTCCTTACTATAGAGCCGTCCGGAATGTGTGACCTTACTCAATGTGTGCTATTACTTTTTCCTTCCACCGTCGCGATCGTCATTAGTGACACCTAGTCCTCCGTCATACAGAAAAGTACTCATCTAGTCATCCTTCACATGTGGTGTGGGCATGGTGATGGTGAGCGCTTCAATTAATGACTCATTTGGTGTCCTTTAATAGCTAGCGACGTTCCTTTTTTGTTTTTATTAAATTTTTTGTGTTTAGCCTCCCCGATAGGCAAGTGCGTTTAATATTCAGTCAAGGAAATTTCCTCCAGCTCAGTCCTGGGGAATGCCAGTGCTTCATTGTCATCATTTTAGTGCTGATACATTCATACAAACTCGAACTTGTGCTCGTAGATAAAGTGAGCGTATTTCGCCTTGCAAGGGGTTAAGTATGCGGGATTCAGTTATAAATCATCGGAGATGACGTATACGAGCATGTAGCGCACCAATTCAGGCACAGTGGGACGCTTTCATTGATGACAGACGACGAAGACGTAGTCGTTGAAGATGATAGTACTGGCGACGGATAGCATCGTTGGCGGTTCGTTAGAACCGGAACTTTACTCGACTTAAGGAGTTGACTGTTTGTTTTGTATTTTCCGAGTAAAGTATTCGTACTCGTATGTATTCGTTGGAATGTTATTGGGATTTTTTCCATTTCCTCAACTCCTCATATAATTCCATAAATCGATTCCCCCTGTCTATCACAGTCTTCCAACTAAGAACGACAAGTGAAAATGGATTTATGACGTTTATGTGAAGCAACAATTAAATGGATTTTGTCATTTCATTTGAAGAGGGTGTTGGATTTCATCGATAAAAGGTGTTAGGTGTTGTGTTATGTCAATGATGCGATTATGCGCGATCATAAGTGACAGAGAAGGGTTTCAGAGAATGTTTGGAGAAGTTCATGAAGAAGCCTCTTGGAATTGAATACTGATAGGTTGATGATATAATTATCTTAGTTGACATGACTCGATGTAAACAGAAGGCAGCTCTCCTTAGGCTGACGATTTCCAAGTCGGGCGCTAACCTTTAACTATCAAATCGATAGAGTGTTAATATGGCAGGAATATATAAAGAAATCGACACTAGAAGAAAACGTTCTTGCCCATCAATGTTATCCTAAATCCAATTGAGTTTTATACTTTCTATTACTTTCTCGTAACGTAGATTCAAAGAGTGACAATAACGTCTAAAACCAAAAATTCTCATGTGCGTGACGCTCGATGAGTGACGTTCTAGAGTAGCATCATCCTTGGAGATCTAGATTGCGATTGATCGGGAAACTATTAGCTGCTCAAAAACTTGGTTTTGGGCCAGTAGCGTAACAATCAAGTTCGTGATGTAGTGCTTGATTTACTTCCTAGTGATGATCCCCGGGCAACTACAAGTATAAATCTTTATACATTTGGACTTAATTTTCAACTGCGAACGGTCTAGCGTTTCTAACCGGACCAAGATTGGTTTCTGGACTTAGGGGGCACTCCTCGACTCAGAGAGCAAAGGACCTCAAAATACCAGATTTATCCAATTGGAGTATGATATGGATATGAGTTCCTTGGGAGTGTGTGAAGTAGGATGGTCCGACGTGGAAGCATAGCAATCTCTAACGTGTAACACTGAACTCAGGCAAGCCCTCAGGCAGTCTCCGTGAATTCGTCTTAATTTCCTGGCACCCACATATTCAGTCACGAACCTACAGTCTTACACCCAAAAGAATCCCTCGACTCTGAATGAAAAGGACAATTTCTACAATCAGCTAAGAGCCGTATTCAAAGCAACATTGAAAGGAGATATCATCATCGTGACGAGGAACCTAAATGGAAAAGTAGGCCACAACAATGAAGTGCTCAGACATGCGATCGGGAGCACGGTTTTGGCGACCTAAATGACATTAGTGAAAGATCTGTTGATTTCTGCTACATCAATCGCCTTATCATAAAAAGCACCATGTTTGAGCATAAGACCTGCCACAAAGTCAATTGGATATCTACTGACAGGCAATCATAATCCAACCAAATTGACCATTTTACGATCAGTAAACGCTTCAGAAATTGTCTTTTAGACGTCCGAAACAGATGAGGAGTCGAGATGAGGTTAGTACGAGATCATCACCTTATGGTAGCTATTGTTTAGTTACATACTACATGTGTTCAGAAACTCCGCAATATCACCACCTATTGACCAGCTAAAGATCCTCTCAGTACGTTTTTTCGATCAGTTTTAGCTAGGAGTGGAAGCAATCAGCAGCTTATTGCAGACAACCATCCAAGAATATTAGAGCGCTGTGAAAATTTGAAAGTATTGAAAGAAAGATAGATAGATAGATAGGTTCTAGCCATCACAAGCGGTGTGACAGCAAAACCGTTTATAGAATCACCAAAGGGCTGACAGGTGATCATCGCATTGGTCAACATCTGGTGAAAGACCTAGATGGTTCCATACTCGTTTCAAATGTGGATCAGTTCAAACGATGGAAGGAGCATTTTGCTACGGGCCTTAGTCGTGTATTCGAACAACAATTTCCCATATTCGCACATCCACTCCCAGTAAGGGTAAGGCCGCTACCGCTACTGAAGAACCCCAAGGCGGTAGGCTACGTAGATGGTATTCACGCAGTGCTTATGCGAGCCGCTCCAGAAACATCAAGAGAGCTTTTACATCCTCTTGTTGAGAGAACTTGGGAGGCAGAAAGTTTCCTTGACGAGTGGAAAAAGGGAATCATTGTTAAGCTCCCCAAAAAATGTAGCCTTATGGGGTATGAAAGGTGGAGAAGACTTTGGGTTCCTTTCGAAATTGCGTTGAATGCCGGTGAGCACAGACAATTTATCTGGCTTGCCTCTTGTACAGGAGAGCTATGCACAAAAAATGTCATATTCTGCATAGAGAAAAGTTGTCAGTATAATTCGAGATCCGAGTGGAGTCCGACAAGGTTGCATTCTATCGCTGATACTTTTTTTTTATTGGTGATTACCGGTGTGCTTCCCACAAACTTGTCTACAAGAAACTGAGAAGTTTCTTAGACTCTTACGTCGTAACTCGAACTTCTTCGAACTGAAGACTAACGCTGTCAAAACCAGCATTGCTGGATAGCCGTTAGGAGTATTGTTCCAACCGAAGTTGGAGCCGAACAGGATATTGCCAACCGAATCGACAAAGCAAAGTTTGTGTTTGGAATGATTTCCATGACATGATGAAGCAGTGCAATCAGCTGAAACACCAAGAACCTTCAACAGTTTAATCCGTGCTTTTGTATGGGCGAGCGGTTGGAAGGTGACTGTTTCTATCCCAAAAAAAAAAACAAAAAAACAAAAAAAAAAAATTTTTTCGTTAGTAGGTCCTTACGGAACATCTTAAGGTATTACTGGCCTAACCGTGTCTCTAATGAATATGTTTACCAGAGAATGGGTCAGGAATCAAAAGGCACAACCATCCAACGGCGGAAGTGGCAGTGGATTGGTTATATACCAAATAAAAAGGTGATAGTTTGATAGCAAACTGTACGATACAATGGAATCTCTTATCACAAGACGGAAGAAAAACGGGTCGACCGATCAATCACGACAATTGGGAATGAGTTGGAGAGAGCTGAAGCTCTGAAGCTGAAGTAAGTAAGTATCATCCTTTATTTGTCGCTTAGAAGTGCAGAGGATATATGTTCAATGCCGAACATATTGTTCAGCCGAACTAAGTTTTTGCATTGAGCTTAGAGCTTTTCTTTCGGTCGTACTTTGTTCACCTCTGACTACAGGTTTTAAGCCATTCGGTGCAAATCTTATATTTTGTACGTCATCAACGCAGCTAAGATGTTTAAGGTATGATGTCCATAGCCCATCGAAGCCCATCGAAGCCCATCGAAGCCTATCATAAAGAAATTGAGTTGCCCGATTGATATCATTGATTACTGTAAGGAATAGTAGCGGCGAAAGAATGCAACTTTGTCGTATACCGCTGCGAACTATAAATTCCTCTGACACCCTACCTTTGTGTACGACATGATATTGGTCGCTATCATAGGTAGATCTTATAATAGTGACTAGTTTTTCTAGCATACCTACTCAACATATAGCATCTCGATTAAAGCAATCGAACTCCATGAAATCGATAAACAACAAATGTGCCGTAGATCTGTATTCGATGCATTATTCAATGATGATCCGGAAAGCGATCATGTAATAGATGCAGGAGCATCCAGCTCAAAAGCCTGCCAATTCGATACCGAAGGTTGAATCAACACGTTCCCTCACTCAATCTAAGTACTCGTACTAATCTAATACTAACATTAAAAGTTGGCTAGATGGCGACATCCAACAAAACTCAGGAAACACCCACAAATCCCATAAGATGTTTGCGTTTACTCCTTCTAGTCTCAGTTTCTAACATCACGATCACTAATCCAATTTTAGTAAATATCCCATTTTGTCTAAATCCCAAAGGATTACGTAAACTCTTCCCGCTTTCTACCACCAGTCATCGTCCCACAACTCTCATAAACAACATTTCAAATGATCTCGCAACATATTAACATGATCATGCAACACGATCACTTTATGATGGCCATCAATTTGCCCTTTGTATAGGCACACCGAAAACTGACAGAACCAGACAGAATAGCTCCTTCGAGACTTCGGGACTTTGGAGTCTTCAAGACTTCATGACTAGTCATAGTCACTGAGCACAGAAAGAGTCTTTCTTATGTACGAGTATAAGCTCTTCGGAGCTACAAAGAACACTAGATACATATTGTAGATTGTAAATTTTTTTTTTATTTTTTGTTTTTTTGAAAAATATCCCATTAACGGCATAAAAAACGACAGAAGAAAAAACGTGAAAAACTCTGGAATCTCGAGTCCAGAAATAGCAATCACTCTACGCTGCTGTGCTGTTGCGTACACATTCTGTTCGATGGATGACATGCGGTTGGATTTATCTTCACAAAGAAGCGTAAATCCTAGAAGAAATGACTTGTCTTCCATTCAAATTGTTTTTGCCGCCCTTTCTAGAGTGTTTTTGCCATTTGTTGTTGGTGTTTGCATTTGAATCTGGAGTGGCATCGTCGCCTTTGGCGTCATCGTCGGCGGACACGTGTTAATTAACTAAAATTTTGCACGATGAGCATTGAACTTTGTTGCGGCATGTGCGTCTAGCCGAGCAATGGAGTCGACAAATGTGACTGATGATGGAAGTGACATTTGAACGAAAGACATCTGTTGGGATGAGTATCAGGCTGTGGAAATGATTTTTGACCAAAGAAGATCCACGTATTGTAGATGCTAGAACTGTACGAGTTTCTCGAGGAAATCTATCATTGATGGTTTTCACGACACAGTACTATACAAGATCATGATAAATCGTGACGACCTAAAAGCTTAATTTTAACTGTATCTTGTTTGACACATATTTGTCGAATCGATCATAGGATGAAGCGAAGACCAAATAAAGACTTTTAACCCATATTTCACGCTCAACACCTGTAGTAGCTGGAAACAAAATAAGTAACTAATGACTTCCTTATTATAATAGATCGGTCCTTTATGTTTATGTAAGCCCAGCAATGGAGTTGGAAATGAGGTCCCTTTTTACTCGTTAAAAACAAGAGAATTCCTGGTTATCACAGAAGTTGCTTGGTGGCCACGTTGAACTCTCGGAACGAGTTCAGATGCATGTCACTCACTTTCTCGTCAGTAAAAAGAATTCGTCTGTGAGCATTGTTTGTACTGGCGAAGCAAGGCTTTCGATTTTAACCTACGTTTCTGTTTCAATGCTTCTGTTAGTAAGTGACCGGACTGCCCACGTTTTAAGATGCGCGAAAAACTGTCCTTGCTGACAACCATCTCCCGGAACGTGGTTTTCTGTTGCTGGTTTCAACAAAATCGTTTCTCCAGGGCTCTGATGACTTGTGTCATTCGTACACCACCAGTTTCCACCAGTTTCCTCAAAGAACTACACAAAGCTTCGTATGATTTTCTATGGGCACAACATCCGAAAGATTTCATCAACACGACACGACAACACAATTTTCGAGCGATCCCCCAAACAACTGCAGTCAAAAAGTTTTTATGCGGGAACTTTGCATAAATGTTACAGCCCACAAATAGCCGTCAAATTGGAGTGGATGTGTTCACTGGTTCTTGAGAATTAATGTGTTCATTTCGTTCACTATAGTCACCAGACATTGACTCGTACCACTAGCCAGTAGAAAGCCAAAGTACGAATACGGATATCAAAGACAGGAATATACTGTGAAGAACTGTAACGTAGCGCGACTACAATCGCAAGAGATTTCCAGTACCTGTGTCGATCTCGTCTCCCTGAAAGTCACTTATAATAACGCTTCAACAACATCAAGTGCAGAGAAGCAGTGGCAATGCTGTAGAGAGGCACTCAGAAATTCCGCCTCAAATGCGCTAGGCTTCACAAAACAATAACAAACAAAAAATGCATGGTTCGACAATACTACACTCGATGACTAGGAGTTAATTGAAAGCAGAGGAGAAAAATCAGACACAAACTTCACCAAGGGAAGAAGAGCGAGTTCAAACCACGGGAAGTTAATGAGATTCAGAGATCCTACAGTTGGAATGAGGTCAGGAAATTTTACCGGAAGGTCAAAAATAGGTGTCAGGACAACAAAATTCGAACCGAAGCCTACTAACAATGAAAATACTGCTTTCAGGCAGCACAAAATCCGGACGAAAACCGGGAATACATGAATCCACCTAATCAATGAAGATAAGAGATCCTCTGTATTTAATAAATCCTCTGGATTGTACGTTTTCCAAAGAAAAAATGATTCGGGAATTCGGTTATGAAAAAAGGAGACCCCTGAATTGGGCCAACTACAAGGACAAAAGTCTATTAAACGTCGTATTCAAGATCCTTGCTGCCGTATTATGTCAACATCTTAAACCGATCATCATTTATTTGATAGGTCTGTATCAGTGCGGGTTTAGATCTTTTAGTTCCATCATTGGCCAAATTTCCCCTCTACGGCAGGTTTTGGAAAAGACCCCGGAATACCAAATCGATAATCACTTCATCGATTATAAGGTTTAATATGATAGCGTCTATAGAAATGAGCTTTATATATCAATGTTTGCTTTTCGCATCCCTGCGAAACTCGTTCGACAATGCAGAATGTCAATGGAGAATTCTCGCTGCTAAGTCGGAACAAACATCACAGAAGCTTTTGATGGGGAAAAGTGTTTCATGAAGTAACGCGCTTTTGCACAGCTACTTATTGACTCCAAAGCTGCAAAAATGAGTCTCGTAATCAGTTAAAGCAAACCAAAATACAGGCTGTCGTCAAAAATAGATGATCAACACCGACGCCTTAGGCAAAATGAGACCATTGACAACAGTAATTTTGGGGTAAAAAAGGGATTTATCTACCTAGGCTCTGCAGCGAACTCCAGCAATAACATAAGCCCGGAAATTAAACGAAGAATATCTCTTGTCTCTATAGGCTAAGAAAATAACTGAACAACAAAACTGTATCTCGAGCAACGAAGAATACACTATAAAGACCCGCAACATCCCTGTCCTGTTGTACGATGCGAAATTATGGACACTCTCAAGAATGAAAGCTCTCTAAGTTGCTTTGAGCAAAAATACCCCGTGTAATATTTGGCTTCGTAAACGATGACGAAATGTGGAGCAGAAGGTATAACTATATCGACTTACATGGCTAGGTTATGGAGAATACAATTGCTCCAGCCCGAAGGATCTTCCCACCTAAGTGCAGCCGCGCAATGTAAGGTGTGATTCATCGTGACGTTTGATTTTAAATACGCTTTTTTGACAGATCACGCATGACTCCTATCAAACTGGTTTGTTATTTTTCTTCAGCATCTTTTGGCAAATCAACATGAGTAGACTTATATCACAACAGCGTCTCCAAATTGTTCAGCTGTATTAGAAAAATCAGCGATCCGTGAGAAATGTTTTTCGTGCGATTCGAGGAACTTACGGTGCGCATAATCGACCTACTGAAACCACTATTGCCAATACCATTCGCAAATTTGAGTCCCAGTCTATATTAGTGGATGACACTCGACCGGTTAGACCACAATTAGGACGTAGTGAAGAGACTATAGCAGCTGTAGCTGAGAGTGTACGCGAAGACCATGACGAATCGATTTGTCGTCGTTCTCGTTCTCAGCAGCTTGGCTTGGCGTATTCGACAACTTAGCGTATCTTAGGTGAGGATTTCGGCCTTTCGCAAGAATTGAAGCCAGGTGACTTGAGTTGCGTCATATTTTCAGTGAATGGGCTCTGGAAAAACTTAATGAAAATCCGGTGTTTTATCGTGATGGCTCAATGGATACGTTAATAAACATAATTGCCGTATTTGGCCTGATAAGCAACCCGTATCAATAGCTACCATTATGGAACATCCATTACGATCAACGGCATGGTCCATTGGTCCATATTTCTTCAAAAATGACGCAAATCGGAATGTTACCGTCAATGGTAATCGTTATCGCGCCATATGAAAAGGCTATGTGCTTCCTGAAATTCAAGCACATCATCTCGATGAGCTCTGATTTCAACAAGGCGGCGGGACATACAGCGAGTAAAACCTGGACTTGTTGAGAAGTCATTTTGGTTAGCACTTAATTTCACGTTTTGCTACGGTAAATTGGCTACCTAGATGTGCGATATCATACCTTTGAACTATTTTCCCTGGGGATATGTAAAATCTCAGGTCTTCAGAAATAAACCAGCTACGATTGACACTTTGGAAACCAACATAACTCGTGTTATACGTGAGATACCAGTCGTTATGCTCGAACGAGTCTCCCAAAATTGGGTCTTCCGAATAGACCACCTCAGACGTAGTCGTGGCTAACATTTACATGATATAATTTTTAAGGAGTAAATGCCATGAATTGTTCTTTTAATCGAAAATAAAAGTTTTAAGTTCGCTTTCAAATTTATGTGTTGGGTCTATAACTTAATTCGTGCGGTTTGCTAAGAGATGGCGTAACTTGTATTATTCCATTGTTATTATTCCATTAGAACATGCGTTTGAAAGCTACTGTCATTGTACGTCATTTCAGTATATGTCATTCATTTGAAGCGTAAACAACAATTTTTTTTTTCACTGAAATATGTCGAACTCTGTGCCTGAAAAATTGTTTTTGCGGCGAGTTCTTCTTCATGAAGAAAACTGCTGCCGAAAGTCATCGTATTTTGGTGTAAGTTTATGGTCAACATGCGCTAGCTGAACTTACGTGCCAAAAATGGTTTGCACGATTTAAAAGTGGTGATTTTGGCTTGGAAGACGATGAACGTCCTGGGCAGCCAAAAAAGTTTGAAGATGAAGAACTGGAAGCAATACTCTATGAAGATTGTTGCCAAATACAAGAAGAGCTCGCAAAATCTTTGAGTGCCACTCAAGCAGCCATTTCAAAACGTTTAAAAGCAGCTGGATATATTCAAAAGCAAGGAAATTGGGTTCCACATGAACTCAACCCGAGAGACGTCGAAAGGCGGTTTTGTATGTCCGAAATGCTGCTGGATTGCCACAAAAGGAAGTCATTTTTGCATCGCATTGTTACTACTGATGAAAAATGGATCAATTACGACAACCCCAAGCGCAAAAAGTCATATGTGAAACCCGGCCCGGTGAAAATGCTCTGTATTTGGTGGGATCAGATGGGTGTGCTGTATTATGAGCTGCTAAAACCGGATGAAACCATTAATGGACAACGCTACCAATCACAATTAATCCATTTGAAGAGAGCAGTAGCCGAAAAACGTCCGGAATATGCGACCAGACACGAGGCAATAATTTTCCATCATGAAAACGCTCGGCCCCACGTTGCTATTCCGGTTAAGAACTATTTGGAAAACAGTGGATGGGAAGTCTTACTCCACCCGCCTTATAGTCCAGATCTTGCCCCTTCTGACTACCATTTGTTCCGGTCGATGCAGAACGCCCTCACTGAAATACTTTTCACAACAGAGCAGAATATCAAAAATTGGCTTGATTCATTCTTGGCTGCCAAGCCGGCGCAGTTCTTTTGGAATGGGATCCACAAATTGCCAGAAAGATAGGAAAAAGTCATAGCTTCAGATGGGCAATACTTTGAATAATACTATTGTACATGTTTTTTCTTAAATAGACGTTCAAATTTTGGAAAAAAAACCGCACGAATTAAATTACATACCCAATATTTTATTTTACATTATAAAACACACCTCACGATGAATAACGCTTTACAAAGACCTTATCTAAGGTGGCGAACACAGTTCAAAAGCGGTCCCAATGCTCAGATACGACAAATAGATTTTGCGCTCCAGAATTAATGGTAGTATCAACAATCGGATAGCAAATACCTAATAAAGGCAGCTTTACCGTTTTTGGAGCTGAGTCAATAAAGATTATCCAGGACAGGTAAATGCTGAAATAAATTTGGTGACGGAAGATAATTTAATAAGTAAACGACAGCCCCCTCTTTCTCTCTTTGGACGTGGGTCACTGACTTTACAAGACTGGCCTCCCAGATTATTATTTTAATTTTTATTTATTTTTGTTTTTCCTAGATTATGCGTGAGTTCGTCTACTCAGTCACGCTAAAATCCCATCGTTAGAAAGCAACGAACTTCAGATCTGCACCTGGAAGGCCAAGTCCTTCAATAGACCTCAAACACCTGAAGAATTATCCACTAAGTGAGATGGAAAGGACCGGGGAAAAAGAGGATGAAAAGCTGCGACATACAAGGTGTGTTCATAAAGTAAGGTTACTTTATATTTTTATAAAATAATATTTATTTATTTATCAATATTAATGTTGTCCCTTTCATCCACCTCAGATATTATTCACTTGTGCACTTTTTTCCAATCTTCGAAGCACTTTTTATAAGCACTTTTTGATCTAGCCTTGAGCTCTTCCAGCGGTGCCGTTTTTTTTTTTTCGTCAATCGTTGCAAATCTCCATCCTTTCATAGATTTCTTCAGTTTTGGGAACAGGAAAATGCAACTTTGTGGCCAAATCCGTTGAATATGGTGGCTGAGCCATGATTTCGTGTTGTTTTTGGCATAAAAATCTCTCACAAGGAACGATGATCTGATTAAAATTAAAAAGTTTCAGAACAAACTTCGCTGACACACGTCTCTGCCCAAAACATCCGAAAAAATTGCATAACACGAGCCGACCGATATGACAACATCCTCAGCAACTTTTTCTTATGATAATTCTTTAAAACTTCGGCGTTATCATCTTTTGTTGATGTGATGGGGAGTCCAGTCGAGGTTCGTCATTGGCATCTTCTCAGCCATCTTGGTAGAGCTTGTAAATATTTTTTGTACTTAGAGCAGACTAACCATATGCCACTGTCAACATTTCAAGTGTTTTAGAGCACTTGGTTCCATTTTTTACAATGATGCAAATTCTTTGCTCCATTTTCTATAACGTTTTAAAATCGCCGAGCACACCAAAACACGTCTTACCTTTCTATCTATCAAAAACAAACTAAGTAAGCTATGGTATATGCTTGAAACTGTGAACATATGTTCGGGACATATGTACCAACACAGCAACAAACAAATCGAATGTACGTTGCTTTTTGAACACACCTCGTATACTTCTGCGATTGCTACTGACAACGATGTCAGCGGTTTGATGGGCATACATTTTACTTTGGATATGTTAGATTGGATATGTGCCGAGTTATTTTAATGCAAAGTTTAGTTTGGGAGGTATTGTCGGAAAGTCGGAAAGGGGGATGGAAAATATTGTCGTGGCTTCTACACGTTTCGCTCAAATCAATATTCACAAAGGGGTATGGAAGGCTTCCAACACCAGCTTGATCACGTTGTGGTCCTATCTTGTTGTAGAAAATCATTCCAAAAACAATCTTCAATCTTAAGATTATCGGTGTCCCTTCCTCTCTCAAGGAGTTTTATAGCGTCAATATGGAGAACAGAAAACCACAGGCAGCACTGCGAAAATACCGTCGAAAATGTACTTACAGGTGTGCTGGGGTTCTCTTGACCACCACAGCGATGCACAAGAAGCGTTCAAAGCGGTACTGTGTAGACAAACTAGAGCAACGAGATCTACAACCAGAATTCGTATTACAAGAATGAAGTTCGAAAATTGGGTTAAAAGAACATGCTGGGGCTACAAAGATCGAACTAAAGAATGCTGCAGTACAATCGCAGTCGATGAGGGTATAGATTAAATCTAAAACAGTCAAGATAACTCATTTTACTATAAAAATGATCGCAATCTTCAAGAGAAGAGTGATATTGAAAACCTACCCGCCGAGCTATAAAAGCAGTGAACAATGACTTAGTAAACGCACATACCAACTCACCAGCAAAATATATGGTATGTCGAAATGAAAATGCTGGATTTCTTCTTCACACTTCACTTCACCAAGTGTGCGACAGATTTTTATATTGAGACCAATACCTTTAAAAAGGCCGTCCAAAAGCTGGGCTTTGCTGACGATGTTGGCGTTAACGGCCGCATTCAATGTGATATCCTAAGGGCTCGCTTTTCAATCACTCATAACACTTTAGTAAAGATGGGATAAATATCGATCCTAACAAACCGTGGCTGGGCAAATTAAATGAGCTGAAGAATCAAGAGAATTCTCTATAAATTGGAATTTGCATGCCCAAGATCGGAAAGGCTGCAAGGCGAGGAGTAATAAAATATATTTTAGCCTATGAAATCTACTAAAATATGAACATCTACAATACAAAAACTAAATCACACTAACTACGTTGTCCTGCATTTAGCAACTCAATGAAGAATTTAAAGAACCTCCAAGTCTGTAGAGCCAAACAACAAGGAAGACTAAGAACATGAACTTAAATTTAAAACTCCAAGATCGGGATATCTTATTTACTTAACCCGCTCGGGTTCCACGAAGAGTCTCTGCCTAGAATGTTTCCAGTTGTCCACAACAAACACTCTGGCATCTGCAATAGCTTGATCCTTAAAACAGCGGTTGGATCTTCTTTGTGACTGGGTCTGTTAATCGTAGATTCTCATTTGTTCACTGCTCATTCGTTCGATGGGGCCGAGCCAGTGTATGTAGTCGTTGTGTTTTGACTTACAGTACTACATTCACATTTTGATACAGTTTATAGAATTTACGGTCGTAGCTTAACCTTCTATCGCCCGGGACCAACAATTTTTATGTGAGAAGTTCTCAATACCCGGGGTAACACAGTGATAAAAAAAAAAACAAATTTTCTTAGAAATCCAGAGTCATGGTGATTCAGAAATCAAGTTCTTTCATTCTTTTACAAATTGATTGTAGAAATCATTAATCACCCGGATAAATTGATTTCCCAATTTGTCTGAACTCTCTCAATTGCCAAACACGTGCTCCGCTAACTCAAAAACATAAACCCTTAGATTAATCAATGCCAATCTTGAAAGAGGAACCTGTACATAACCCAATCAAATTAAAATTGAAATTTCCAATCAAATCGGACAGGCACTAGCTGTAATCCATTCATGTTTGCTCATTTCAAAGATTTTTGCCCTCTTGCCCTCATTTGGATATCTCTTCATTAAGGAACCCCAATTAGCATTGACGCAATATCCATAAAGATTAGCTGGAGTTTTAGTTTTTTTTTTTCTTGAAAACAGAAACGATCTGCGTAGACCAGTCAATTGCCAGAACTAGAACTCCCTCACTATGTGGTAAATGGTATTGACTAGGGCTACTCGTGCGAGTATTCGTATACCCCAGCTCGGAACCACTGTGCACACATTCATTGAGCTCGTAAATTTTCCAACAAATGATTCAATTCAATATATGATACGAATGTGTCTTTCATTGCAGTGGTTATTGCCTGCTGTTTTATTAGTAGATTCTGAGACCACTCAGTGGCACCAGGGAACATCGTCATCGCCATCACCATCACCACAAAGTCGATAAGATGCAGAGCACCAGAGTACAAGTATCAGGGTAGCAAGCTTTAGCTTCAGATTCCAGCACCAGTTGAGAGTTAGTTGGTTAATTGTGTGCGGGAGTCAAAATGCAATGCACAATTAACGGTTTTTAATTAAATTTCTCGAGCTCATGAATTGTTGCACAGCTGCTATGATTAGGCTTTTCAATAGGGGAGGAAAATGAGCGGTGGTGAGGTTCAGCACCATTGGATCTGTCAGATGAGCTCACATGCATTGACTACTTGAGTCAATGGACACGTAATTTGTTGCAAATAAGAAGATTTTCTTTTGGATTTGTGTGCTTTTTACAGTATATAGAAATAATCTAATGAACTCAATGAGATGGATGGATGACGGCCATCTTACGCCATCCATTTGTTGATACAATAGTGACAGATTAACAAGTTGTTAATGAGGTTCTATTCACTTGGTTTTCATACAGAAATCCTAATCCTCAGGTTAGTTATCTCCAAACTATGGGTTTGTATCAGGCACTAATCCGTAAATCCCTTTGCTTTTCAGAAAGTTAAATTCCCTGGACTGGTCATGGCAGTCAGGTTACGTTAGATGTAATCATGTGGATAAAATTCGTTGTTACTTCACCTTATTCAGCATTGGTATTCGGTCCTACCGCCAGCCCCAAAATCAGTAGCCGAATTCATTAGGTACTTGTACTGGAATTCCAAGAAGATGGGACATATATGTAGCTATGATGCAATAGGAAATACAATGTGTGAGGCAAACATCTCCTGAATTGATTGTCATCAATTCTTGCTCTCAGCCAGTGTTTAATAGGCATGTAAGAAGTAAGAAAGTAATGGAGTTAACTCTATCTAACACTAAAGAAGGCTTAGGCATATAGAATTCAGAATCGGATGCGAGATTTCAATCTTGTTAAAGCGGAGGGATTCGTAGAAAAAAAAAAAAAAAACTGCACACGTTTTAAGAACGAACTCATCAAATATTGTACATCAATACTCCGCCTAACCTTAGAATGAAACAGATGGTAGAAGAAGCTGTTTAAAATATGATCAGTGCCCTCATCAAATGTTTTAACCTGAAGTATTACGTACTTCTAAATAGTTCACTTCAGACGACTTGAAAAAAGACTGAAATTTTTACGGTTAAAGGCAGAATGAATAAAAGAAGCTAATTCGGACTTAGAAAAATGTGAAAAATTTGTGAAAAGGGCGAGGCACTCCGTGAAAGCCCCAGACTGGTCTACTACCTCGAAAGGGGCATATCAGCCAGACTCGAAACACTCAGAAGATCTGAAGGCACATACCTGTACTGCTTCGAAAACAAAAATTATCTGTCACATGTTACCTCCCGGGTAACCTGATTAGAGCCGGTTCATAACCAACTTCTATTACTGAAGCTTTCGGTGAGCTCAGAAGCACAAACTGTAGTAGCTGGTATGTGCATCTGGTGTTTGATCAAGGCGTGTTAGGAAAAGCTCGGAAGCAGCTGATCAGACCGTTCTTTTGAGGCTGGTACAAGCAGCAGTGACGTGACGACTTGTTCCATCAAACAATCGACGCATAGTATATAACTGCTCCTATTGTAGCTGTGTAGATCCAGAGGGATCTCCTTCGTAATAAGCCTCATTCCCTGCCAGAAGTCCCCTCACACTACCAGAAGGCCATGTTTAGTCCAAAAAAGTTTTTTTTTTTTTTAGAATAACACTCAAATGTTTATCGTCGTTAGAGAGACGGATGGAGACGTCTTTTACCACAAGATGGACCAAGCCAGTAAGATTCCACTTCCTTGTGAAGAGAACAACTTCAGTCTCGAGAAGATTTCTGTTGGACCATGTTGATTGCTTCTGGCCGAGATATACATGCAAGTAGTTGCGTTTATGGGAAACGTGTACTCTGTCCTGCCGAGTGCAAATTAAATGTTGTTCCCCTACTTTTTCAAGCGCACTCTCACGAGTACTGCTGCATTGGTAAACACGTTTCATCGTGGATAGAGGATGCATTTGTAAGGTAGTTTATCAAGCATGAAGCTCAACCATTTTCTACATATGCTTTAGGAAGGAAGTCAGAATATAGGTGTGAGTAGTCATCTTAAACAGCTATTCTCACTGTTCCCCAGGAACTCGGTATGTAAAAAAGCTCAAAGTTGAAGACTTTCTTTTCAGGGTATGCAAAATATACCATCGATGGCAGATAACTTGTCATCACAACTGCTGCCAAATAGCAGCTACTTCGGATTCTATTCCTTGGATCTTTTAATTTCGATTAGAGAAATTGATTCTGAACCAGTTCTGATCTTGTGAGTTTAATAAATGAAACCGGGTCTCTGCTTTTGACTCAGTGTGTGCACCATCATCAGATCTTTCGTAATCCACTTGAAGGACTCTGACCAATCGGCTGGTTTAACCTCGCACTTCGGTCTTTTCACAAAATTCCCTATAGAAGAGACTCTTTGAAATCCGAATTGGTTCTTAGCTTTTTGTTTTTGCATTAATCTTTGTGGATTCCGGTCATCTTTTAGATAAGTCTGGAGGGTGTAGTGATTATTGGAGTCCATCAAATACGCTTCAATTCACCTAGAACCAATAGCATATACTCACTTATGCTATACAAAACCACAGACCAACACCTGGCAACTCCAAAGAGAAACTCCGCTGCCAGCCCGGCATCTTAAATAAGGAACCCATGTAACTACATGCTTTAGACAAATTAATCTGACTCCTTTTGCTTTGCAAAGGAGGAAGAGAATAGCTGAATTTTATGAAGGAGAAAATGCTTTGCGAATGCTACCTCTGTCTAAGATGCAACTTGCCTACCAACTCTATTAACATAACTCTTATTGCGCTAGCAAGTGTTACGACGTTCTATCTCACTGACGTATGCAGATTTCATAGTCTGTTGGTTCATACCTGCGCAGGCAACCCTAGATGTGATCGACGATTCGTGACCTAGATGATCTAATTCTCAGACAATCCTATCAAAATTTAGGTTTTTTTTTCTACGATTACAAATCAAAGGGGTTTTTACCAAGAACGGTCATTGCTATAGTAAGACGAATTATATCCTGCTTTTATCAAGCTACAAAGAGCCTGCACACCTGGCTCTGCTCAAAACGCACTGATGAATATACCCTTCCTTAATATCGCCGGTGGCGGCGATGGCTTGATGGTTGACTCACTGGCTGTCACTCCACCTACCTGGGTTCGAATCCCGGTAGAAGCACAACAGCAAATTTTTCAAAATAGTCATCATCCTTTCGACGGGGAATGGCAAGCCTCCGAAAGACAAAATCTGCCTATGAAAAAACTTCTCAGGAGAGCAGTTCGGAACCGGCAATAAACAGTAGGCCCTGCGCAGGAGTGTAAAAATTCACAAAATGAGAAACACAAATAGGTGCGAGAAGCTACGCCTTGGCCCACACCAGGCTGTCGCGTCAAAGTATTTATTTATCATGGTTTGCATTTTCAAACACGGCTTTCCTTAAAAAGGAAATGATTTTGTTACTTGGATTCTTAATGATCTTTCCCACCGACAGTCTTTTCACTCTGATCTTATGGACATGACATCTGATAGAATGACATAAGAGTTCCTCTTGAGCAGAGAGCACATTCCCTGTGCTCAGAAAATTTTTTGGTCAGAATCTGAGCCAAGAAAGAAAAGTAGTTTGGCTTTCACTGACATCTCCAAAATCGATCTAGAACCTGCCGCTGATGTTGCATTCAATAACCTTGTAACTTAATCCTTGTTTGTCTTCCAAGCTAGAAGTGTATTTTCAATCCTGATGGCAATAAATTACATGTACAACGACTCCGAAACTGCACTTAAGGACTTGCTGAACTCTCTCTTCACTCCCAAGCTAGTTTGACTTCTCTAAACGCAATTGGTAGGCTGAACTAATTGAGTTTTATTTGCGTGGGAAATAAGATCGCTAGGCTAGGTTCAAAGAAGGATTCCTTAGTGCTCGAACTTGCCTTAGAAGTGTTTGCTGTGGTTTCTTATAAACATAGCTTCAATTGGATGTCCAATATATCGACAGATCAAACGAATGCTTTCTAAAATATCTAATAAATCAGTAGCTTTACTGCCATCCCACTAGAAAGACTAGACTGATAACTGACTTCGTAATACGGCACTACGCTTCTCCTAAGCACCTTAATGTGCTAAGCATGATGAAAAAACATACTACGATCCTTATTATGAGAATGATAACGACACTGCGCAGCTCTTTCTTTATAAGTATCCTGTCTACGTAATAGCAAACTTCTGAAAGCGGAATCGTCTTCTTATGAATTGCGCACAAAAAGACAAAGTGAACACGATACTCTAGGAAGAGACTAGGTTATGGTCTATCCAGAAGTTTTGCGCCAAGAACTTATTTACTTTTATCAAAATTTCTAAACCTTTACCTCCCTTGTCTTTGCTTAGGCTCAAGAAGCCTAGAAAATGATTCAGTATCGCAGCTGTAAAGAATTTCAAATTGAAGAATGGCAAACAAGTGCATTGTATTGAAGAAAAGAAAAATATTTAATAAAGATTGACAACGCTCCGACAAGCTAGTGAGTTTAACTCCTTTGGTAGCACTCTATCAGCTTCGCGATTTTATTAACCTCATTCTAAGTTGCGTGCACTACGAGTATCATTGCTCAATAAGGAACTTTTTCGCTTTTATCACTCCTCCTAGTGCCCTGTCACTTTTAATTTACTCGTATCTCGATATAGTACACATTTTATAACTTTAAACTCCAACTTCCTTTTAAAATAAGTATATCCTCTCAAGGAAGAAGTTTCACCATTTGACCCAATAATGAAAAGTTACGAGCAAAAATGATAGTTAAAAAATGTCACCAGCTCAATCAAATACCAGACATCTTGGCCCAGTTTTCTTAAGTTCATGGTTTTCCTTTTTTTTTTTTAAAACTAACCATCGACCTACTCATTCCATCTCATTTGTGTCTCTCCCTTGTCAATAAAATTCGCCACAAAATCATCCACAAACATACGAGTACGAAGTGGGAGTGCGAGTTCCATTGTCATTTGTGATAAAAGCAACTTTTAATTAGATCATCTAAAGTCACGGTATATAGTATGTTCACATAGTGTCTGTATACAATTCCCGAAACGTCAAACATCAGTCTGACGTCTCTTCAGTTTGTCATCCTGGGAATCAATAAAACAACATTCACAGATCGTCCCAAATGTGCCGTAATCACTTCCTCAGTCATAAACCAAATGTCAATTGTCATCAATTGAACGCACATTGATCTGATAGTTTATTTCGCCCCATTCATTATTGTCCATGACGTCTCGTCTGTGCGTAGGGGGATGACAACTTTAACAATTGAATTCGGTGGAATTCATTCCATTTTCTTTAACTACAAGATCAATTGACATAGAGAGCAATAATTTCTTTAAGGCAATTGATGTTCCCGATGACCCGTCGATGACAGAAACTGGGGAGTCGAGTTTGGTTTTCTACTGATGTTTCCGTCAGGGGTTCATAAAATCTGATACAGGGAAAAGTTTGTAATAAAATTGAAATAAAAATGCAACTAAACTGCACAATTATTCTCACATAAAACCGTTTTGAGTGGCCGTAAACATTTTTATTTTAATTCCTTCGCGTTATTTCACTGATAGGGTCAAATGGAATAAGAAACAAATTTGTTACGGTAATATGGGGTGCGTTCGTTAGAAGGAATCGCGGTATTCCTCTGCTGGTTTTTCAATTAGAACTAACCCCTTACCGATCATGTATGATATGTAGTCCATAGAAATAGCTCAAAAACGCCTGTATTTTTGCTGAAAATAAATGTTACTTTGAGCAATTTTTGATAGATAATACAGCAGAAAATATGACAGGTGTCATTAGAGTGACTTCATTCTTTTTGAAGTTTTTTTTTTTTTTTATTAAAAGAAAAATTGTATCTGAAACAAAGTTTAAATATAAAATTGAAGCAACAGCTTCAGGTCAAAAGTAAATACCACAAACCTTGCCTTAGAGAAGTTGGATTTGCGGACAGATTTTACAAAAGAAAATTTACAAAACAAAAACAAAATATTACGTTTCACAGACGACACGACGGGAAGCAATGATGGATGTACTAGATGTTTCTCACTCATGTTAACATTGATGAATAAACTAATAAAAATCAGAAATAATCGTAGACTAAATAACCGATGCCAATAATTGTCCTGTTGGTAATTTTTTAATAGTTCAAACGTCAACGACTACAAACGACGTGTGCTTAGTGAAATATAATTTTTATTTTTTAATTGGCGTCTTGCCCGCGAAGATGACACAAACAATATTTCCTACTCTAAGGCTTTGCAACTATCAAGGAGATTAAACTCTAAAAATAAAAGAGAGAAGAAATGGTATCCTCAAAGTTTTAATTGTAAGATCGTTGTGTAAAATTCGGGGCCTATTTGAATTGGTTTCACGTTAAAATTCAAAATTTTGTGAAGTCAAAGAGGAATACGTTGTACGAGTATACAAGCCGCTCAATTTATTTCAATTTATTTACGTATAATGAATGGATTGTACATTAAGATTAAATCTTTTATAGTGTATAGAACTTAATAGTACAGCGCTTAACCCTTGTTTTGTCATCCGAAAAAACTCACAGCATCTGCCACTCGGATAGTGACAAGCGAAGTAGCTTCAGATGTTTTAGTTAGCACTAGTAGGGGATGCCGTGTTGTTTATTATCTCCAAAACAATTTTATTTGAAAGAAAATTGATTAATACATCAACATGAGAAAGAAAAATAAATAAAAATAGATAATTCAGTATGTTACATTAATTTAAAGAAAGTTATTGAATTTGCCCATTATACTCCGGTTCTGGGGCATAATGGACATAGGTGGGGCATGATGGGCACAAAGCTAAGCTGGGTTACAGCGCGAGCAATTGTGACTGGATTCATTGTCAACATCTTCCTTCAGGGATCTGTGGTATCTTCTTCTGTAGACTGGGAGTATAAGTACCCACAACACAGACACTCCTCGTCCTCCTCGCTTTCTGATGAAGATTCTTCTTTCTGGTCATTTTATTTTTTGTGTTTTTTTTTTTTTCAAAGTGAGGGACTTGGATTTGATGGATTCAGTCGCAAGCTGCGCTTTGTAAGGATATCTTGTGATTACAGCAGTCAAATGACAGCAGGCGCTTAGAAACTCTTTTTTTTCTGGTGCTTTGGGAACAGCTACAATATGAGATGGAGAAAACTTTTGAAATGAAGTTTGCGCATGGTCATTTGTTGGATGATATCAAGGGATCCCTTGGTCTCAGATTAATGGAATTTTGGGAAGAAATTGTGGAATGATTAGTTTTGGAAACAGAGTTTGGAGATAACATCAGTTGTTGTTCAACTTTGTGTCACTGAATATGGGTCGACAAGAGTGGTTTCAAGCGGAGACTCCTCCTCATATGTTATGGCATTGCAAAAAGTCATGGTCTTCGAATACCATATTCCAGTCTTTTGAAAGCCGTTTATGGCGACTGCATTGTGGCAGCTCTTAAATATGCTTTACCGAACAACTCTCCTTAATGATAGTGGGTAACTGTTCTTCCAGGGTGTTGTCTGAGCCATTTTTTTTTTACTTCATCTCCATAATATGAACTCAGGGGCTTCATAATAGTAACATCCAAGGGTTTCAACCGATGAGTACAATGTATCGGGAAGCACAGCATCATCACACCAATTTTGTTGACTGTGACCATTCAATAAACCTTTTTAAATCACTTTAAAAACAAGTCTTTGGTACTCCATCCATTTTGGTTACATTCGCCCCATGAATTAGGTGGTGTTCCATTCATGAGCTCGGCTTTGATTCTTTTCCGATGGAAAATAAACATTGGTGGCATGTACGAACCATCAGCCCTCATACAAATTTCCACGGTAAGAAGTTGTCCTCGCTCCGATGAAGAAAGTGATCCTACTTGTTTCCTCCATTTTGTTGCCAAAATTTTCTCGAGACTCTTCGCGACCGTTGTGATGCCCGTTTCATCAACGTTGAATATCCGATTTGACGAAAAACCTTCGACGCACTGTTCCAGCAGTTGAAAAAAGCCCGAGCTGCAGATGTTTCTTCCGGCTTTCTTAATGAAATCGTTGCGTTCCGTTTTAGAAAGTTGCGTGCCCAATCTTCTCCAGCCATGCGTGTCTCAGTGTCAAAATTATTGGCTAATTCATTTTTTCTAGCTAGTTGGTATGCTAGTTCTCGGAATTCCTTCATGGAAAAGCCAAACAGGCGCCCTTCCATATCCTTAAGATATTTGGCTAATTCCTTTTCTTGATTCACCGAAAAAACACGTCCAACTTTTGTAACAACAAAAGGATGGCTTAAAATTGCTTTTTTAATGAACCTTTGTAGGGTAGTTCGAGGAATTTTGTAGTTTACGGCAGCTGCCTTACAACTTATTTTATTTGTTTGAAGGTCTTGAATAGCGCGTCGCATATTTTCTTGGATCCATTCTTGTCGATTAGTTTTTTTCACAAATTCAAACAAATAAAAGGAATACAAAATGTCCCATAACCTATTCTACAGAAAATCTACAAAAAAAAACAAAAATTTTTTGTTTAACCTAACTGAAAAAGAGAAGTAAAATGGATTTATGCAGACTTTATTTACTTACTTTGATATTAAATAGTGAAAATCCAATTTAAAATTTCCCTTTGTTGGAAAAAAAAAACACACACACACTTTAATTCACTTGAAAATAACTTCAACTCAATGAAAATCCTTCTTTTAGCCAAAACACAGCACACGTGTCACTTTTATTTTAAAAAAGGGTTTTCCCCTAATAGCCACCGGTGAATTAAAACAGACAGATTTATAGTACTTTCGGTGTTGCCACTCTGCTCAACGGAGGGGGCTCATTATGCCCTACAACTTCTGTAGCAAAACAAAAAATGTTTTGGAATAAAACTCCGTCTCAAAACCAGCTGGACTGCCTAAAAGTACGGAATCTTGTATCGTTGTATCGATCTCTGGCACATTCTAAAAGATGATGACGTTGAAAATGGTTGACATTATCGTTCGGTGCAAAAATAAAAGAGCGGCATCCGAGTACCAAGATTAGAGTAGCAAGCATCCACAGAACGAACCGCGTTTATGGAAGAAAGCTACGGTAACTGAAATGTGCTCTTTTATTTGGAATCTTGAGAGGTGCTGGTGCAAATAATTCAAACACAGACCACATAGATACAATGTGAAAGAAAAACTCATATTCTCTCTATCGTGCAACGATGAGACGAAGGAGATTTCAGTCGATTTAACGTTTTATACGTTTTGACGATTATATTACACGCCAGGAACGAGCAGCCAATGATTAAGTTGCACCTATTTCTGATAGTTGGAACATGCTGAATGCAAACCTAGCAGCGGTGTATAGACCAACGGAGTACTTGACTATCGACGAACAGCTCTTTCCTTTTCGACGAAGAACAAAATTAACCCAGTACATGCCATCGAAGCCTGCTAAATACTTATCCACTTAAAGGGATTTTCTTTAAAGGTAAACAAAGTTATACTCGAGAAGTCAATCAAAGGGAACGAGTTGTGAAAGAACTGGTTCCCGCTTACAAAGGTTCTGGCCAGAATATAAGCATGACAGAGAGTCTTTTGTCATGGAAACTCACTATCGTCGGTACTTGCAGTAGCGAATCCTATCAACCTAATTTTCCAAGACCGTGTTGAATGTTTCCGGCTCTATCTCTCGTTTTAAGGGCTTAAATCGTCTAATGGGGTCAAATCGCAGCTACGAAGCGTCCAATGGACATCGCAAAGGCGCAGATAACACGCTGTGGGCTGTGTAATATGGCGCTTCATCATGCTGAAACCAAAGATCGTTCAAATCAATGTCTTAAATTTCAGCCCACAAAAACTCAGTAATCATGGCTCTGTAGCGATCACCGTTGAACGAAATGATGCCACCACTCCCAAATCCACACCAAACAGTCACTTTCTGCACTGTCTTCTCACGTGCGGGTTTTCCGATCCTCAAATGCAGAAAATTTGTTTGTTAACATAGCCGTCGAGATGAAAATGCGCCTTGTCAGAAAAAAAAAAATTTTTTTTGGCCAAAATCAAGATGCTGTACGGCCCAAACTGAGAAGCGGTATCGAAGGAAGTTTACCTTCAATTGCTGAGTCAATTGGACTTTGTAAGGGAATAATCCTAAATCTTTGCGCAAAATTCTCATCAAAAATGATGAGCGAAATGTTGAGATGACGGGAATCGTGAGTGTTGCAAGCAAGTCTCATAAACTTTTTGCACAAAATTGCATACAGCGGCGTGGTGGGTGCTTCATTTCGGGCAAAACACCATTTTAATACGCACTATTTGGGTAATTGGTTATTTCACTTTTGAAATACGAGTTAGTTTACAATGTTTCCCAACGTTGTTTAAGCGTAAAGCAATTCATTTCAATCTACGGAGGTATGATATTTGACTGACAGTCAATGTTTCAAGCGGCAGAGAGATATCAGTGTCAAAATAGCATATGATTCAAAAAGTAACTTTTTTTGAACCACCCTTTATAAATGTGCGTTAGTAGGTCACTCATGCTAAAGTTTTATTTTGAAAATAACATAATTAATGGCCAATGACGCTTTTCCAAAATTACGGACTTCAAAGAAGGCTAAAACAAAGAGATTATAATCAAGAGTAAAGTAAGGAGAAATTGAAAAAAAAAAACGTCATCCCACAGGGTTGGAAACTTAGCTCATTGCTCTTAATTTTTCAAAAACCAAACAAAAATCTTTGCACAACAGTGTGTTTCTTCGGCAGAGGCCTGCCCCACTTCGAAATTACAAGAATTTATTGGCAGGTTATCGTTCATGACGATGTGAAATTAAATTGTTTTACGTAATTTGCATCATTCAAGTGCTTAGAAGACATGGGTTAATGACAGTTTCATATCTGGAGTGTTTTTTTTTTTTTTTTTCATTTGCAGTCTGTTGAGCGGAATCGTCTACCGGCTGCAAAACAGCTAGCTGAGGCGCTCGGAACGTCCTTGTTGAGGAGTCTTTTTTTTACCGTCCCCCATAAATTTCGAGAGACAATTGGAGAATACTTACCTTCCACTGCCTATAGATGGCATTGAAGTCAAGTACATCAATATGGTATGCAGTTAAACGAAAAAATTTAAACACCACGTTTTGTGTACCAGTGTACCAGGCTGTATCAGTGTCTCAAAAATGCTAAGCTCGCGTGAAAGAAATTCAGATAGGATGTAGAGAAAATAGAGAACGTGAATGCTTTTGCTAGCACATCAGCCGCAAAAGTAAAGGACACGAATTATGATAGCATCAAACTTGACGTTGGCCATAATAACGACATGCTCGATTTTCTTACTGTGTTCAAATTTTTGCCTCCGTGTCTGAAGTGTAAAGAATGTGACGGGGATGCTAAATTTAGAGGCACGAATGAATGTGGCCTTGGTTTCAAGTTACTTCTCACGTGCAAGCGTAACAAACAACACCGCGTTAATTCGAGCTTGTTAGTGAATACGAATGAATTGTCCATTCGTGTTTGTGATGCGTTACGTTCGATAAACGTTTTTTATTTAGTGGCTTTGGACATGGCACGCTTATACATAAAGGTACAATCTACATGAGGTAGCGAAGAGTACATTCGAAATCATTCAACGAAAGAAGGTTCACGAAAAGAAGCAGTTAAAGGTGGATACAGGAAATCTAGACACGCATTTTGGTGCATCTAGCGACGGATCCTGGAATCAATGGGGTTTTTAAAAAGCAATTAGAGAGTCCGCCTTTAACGTAAGAAATCCCTGGTTTTGATCACAAATACAGACAGAGAAATATAGGAAGACAGCGGTTAAACAGAGCAACCCTGCAGAAAAGAACGAGCAGAAAACAATAGAGGAAAAAAACTTTCTAAAAAAAAAGGAAAAACCACAAGAAGCGCGCGGGCCAGCCCATTTACAGGTGCCATCAGAGGAATGAAGTTAGAAAATATTGCCGAAGAATAAAACTAAGCTGTAAAACTAGAGCTGTAAAGTCCTAACAGAAATCTGCAAGGTTGAAGAAACAAATTTCATAGCAGAACTACATCCAATGCTGGGAATCTAGGGAGATTATTTCTGCAGACTGTTAAATGGTGATGACAAAACAGATTCCACCGTCAAGCAGAATAAACCAGAATAGTAGTTTCTAAGTTTAAGCCAACAAAGCTGCTTGAGCCCATGACTTTAGTGCCGAGTTGTTAAAAGCAACAGGTAATTATTGGATACGGAGCATAAATTTACTCATCTCTACAATCTGGGTCGACGGAACTATGCCCAATGAATGCAACCTTGTTCCATTGTTTTTCCGATCCTAAAAAATGGAAAGCTCCTAAACCACACCAACTACAGGAGAATAGTTGCACCTGTCTGTCGAATTATATGAACCTCTTCGTCTGCAGTCTCTTCGGTCTCTATCTGTATGATTTTAGGCCAAAACTACCTCTTCATCGATTTCAAGCCGCATATGACAGCGTCTATCAGGAGCACTGAACAGAACGATTCCTAATTTGGCATCCTTGCCAAGCTCATCCGAGTGTGCAGGATGACGATATAGAATGCACATCGGTCCGTCCAAGACATTCAATGTCAGAAGGAGGACTTAGCTAGGTGGTAAGGTGTCATGTGAATTTTTCAACATCATTCTTGAGAGAACTGTACCAAACTCGTAATCCAACTCTAGAGGCACCATCTTTCAAAAGTCTGTTAAGTTACTCGCATTCCCGGACGACATTGCCATAATAGAGCATTCGCGACTATTGAAGTAGAAGCGGTAAAGATGAATGTATCGGGCAATGAATGAAAAACCAATGGCAACCCAGCAGAGGACGACCTCATTTTAGGTGGAAGGGACCTAAGCCAACTTTGTGTGTGCATTTATAGGCCGCTGGCAAACGACTGCGCTAACTAGAAAGGCAGGCCAGCTGTGGCATTAGTGCCTTATAACTACGAAAGTAGTATGACGTTCAACAGCGTCTGTTTAATAACTCCTTAAACTTTCCCACGTCGGGATCAGGTGTGTTCCTTTGAGTAATTATTTTTCATTTGTGAGCATATTGTTCCATAATCCTATGCACTCATGTTTTTGAATGTCTATTCTCTATACTTATTTTGATTTTGATTGTCCCAATGATTTTTATAGATATGCCCGTCCATAAGTATACAGATACTCGTACTCATTCCTTTGCTATCGCTTAAATGAATTGTTAATTACAAGACCGACATTCCTCGCCTCATTGTCATCATTCCTGGCGCGCTGTCCAAAAGTACGAATGTGCAGTGTATTCACATCGTTAACGGTCTTTTCGAATCCTCGCTCTAATCGCGCGACTTCAATTAAAACCTTTCACGTCTTCCATTTCGCCAAAAAAAAAAAAAAAAATGGAAACAATAAAAGTAACCGACCGAAACCAAAGTGTAATGTGATCAAAAATAAAAAATAAAAAACAAAAAACAATAAAAGGAGCGAGAAATTAATTTTTCTTAATGAATGCACTGTCAGCTTTGAGCAATAACTCACCCCCAACAATCGGCACCAAGGGTATTCCACTCGAATCATACTTCTCATCGCTTTTAGTGGAATTACTTCCAGAATTACTGCTATTGCTCTGGCTGGACTTACCAGGAACGCAGCTGATGGGTTTCTTTGATTTCCACAGCTTCATTGTTCCCCCCCACTTCAAAACTTCAACTCAACAAATTCAGCTTCGTCTCGTACAAATACTCGTATCTTTGTATTTCTGACGATTAATCCGTTTTTGTATAAAAGTTGACGGTTTTTTCTTCTTTTTTTTTTATTTATCCCTATTCACTGGCACTGTTTCACAATTTTTCTCTTCTTTCTTATGCCTTCTACTCCTTCTTTTACCCACTGTTTTCCCCCCAAATCACATTTTGGAGATTTATTTTTGAATTTTCTTCACATTTTCATCATCGGCGAAAGACAAAAAACTTTGCAGATACTTTTTGAGGTATTTTTTTTCTGACTCGAAACGGTGTAACCCTAACTTTAATTAACTTTCCACTAAGGCACTCAATTTGTGAATTTAAAAAAAAAAAAAAAAACCAATCTTCACTACAAAACGCGATGAGAAATTTTTTTTTTTTTAAAAAGACTTTAATCTGCAATTTGAAAAGCTACACGATAAAATAATAAAATAACGTTCACGTACGCACGGTTATATGTATCTTGTGATCTATTTTGGGAGGCACACCGTCTCGTAACGCGTACACGGCCTAGACGCTAGTGTGTGTACGAGTATTCTTCGAGTTTCCGAATTCAAACCCGAGCCAACGAGGAAAACTATCCGAGCCCCACAACGAGTATCTTTCAAATGAAATTGCACAACGAACAACTGAAATGAACGCGAAAAACGCACCATACGACACAACTACACGAGGAACGTTGCTACTGTTGCCGGCAGTACGCCCCAAGCAACATAACAAACACACAACAAAATAGACGACACAAAACTCGAAAAAACAAAAACCGAGAGAAGAACGTACCGCAGCACTACGCAAAGGAAAAGCAAAGCAAAACAAAAGAAAGCAACAGCCTCGTAGACAGCTGGGAGCGAATCATGAAGGTACTACACAGCACGACACGATATTCGGCAGGCCGACTCAGTGTGTGTATGCGAGGAAAAGTCAGATAAAAGTTCGAAGAATACTCAAAAGAGTTGTCGAAGAAAAATCAAAAGAAAATTTGTCTAGATACAAATGTGACTTGCAACATGTTTACTCGTATTGAGTGAAACTGAGTGAAATTTAGTGAATTTGAGTTTCTCTTTTAGAGCACAAATGATGCTTCATTGCCCAGACGATGGTAAAGGGTGTGCCATTTTTGACTGATAGATCTTCCAATCTGAATACCATTAAAACTGTGATGTCGTTTCTGAAAATTCTTTGTTTACCCCTGGCAGCGGTTCAACAATCCGCATTAACCGGACAACACTCAAACGGTCTAAATAGATTATCAATACTAGATGAAGATCTTAAAAGCTTCGTCGTTAGGGAGGCTATAATAGAAGTTCGTAATCCAGTTATCCCGATTATAAATCAATATACAGGTAAGCTGGGGAAGGGACCTCCTTTTTGCTGTTGGACTCCTGAAACCGCAGATCTTAAGGAGTCATCCCACAAAACCTATTCAACTGACAGCTGAATAGAAAACCCGCTTTCTTATGGAGGAGGTCCATATGCAACCGATATGACTTTCTCACTAAGAAAGTAGGGTACTGGTTGGTCATATCTATTTCCAAAAATATCACAAGATTACATACGAAAAAAAAAAAAAAAAATACCGGGTGTAGATGGTGTTTCAAGCAAAGTGCCTTTAAAAGGGCGTTTTTTCTGAAGCTTGGAAGCACCAACGGCTATTGCTATTGCTAAAGGGAAAAAGATACCTTACAATGGACTCTTTACAGCAAACTGAAACAGCTGGAGGTACTCGTATATCAGAATACCAATACGATATTCGTAAGTTAATTTCATCTTGAAATGCAGACCAGGTGATGGAAAGGAGGAACCAATAAATACTGTTCCATTGTAATCCTGGACGGATTGTGAACTGGGAACGACTTAACTATGGATTTGAAATATCGAACTATCTCCCTAAAATGATAACGAGCTTTTAAGGTTATAAAGTTACTTACAGTGGATTACAAGGATCTGTCTTATGCCTCCTACTATGAAACGTTATTTATGTACAATGAAATTTTTCGCCTAAAGATGATTCTATGCGAAGAGTCTATTACCGAATTTTCTGATGTTAATTCATAATCATAAAATTCAAGCAGTGGATATGCGAGTAGGAAAATTCGCGAAACGATAACGATATATACTCTTAGGTAGTTCGTTCTCAATACTTTCTGAAGTATCTCGGAGCTATGATTGACAGACATATGCGAGAAGTCGTCGAAAAGTGTAAGTGCATATACCGGAGGCCCAAAATAGAATAGAATATAAGACTCCTTCCTGCTATTCAATACTCCTATACCTACAGCGGAAAGTGGTTAAGTGCCAGAAAGGTTGAATTTTACGTGCGGGAAGTCATATCCGTTTACCGCCTAAGAGCAGTAAGAGCTGTTTCGCATGATGCTATACTCGTCGGATCTTCAATACATATTCGCCGGGTTAGCGGCGACAAGAGAAAATATAAAAGAACCCGTAATATCTCAACTTTGGAACAACAATAGGACACATCCTTAAAAGGAAAATGGACACATCTACTTATATAGGGTGATTCATCGTAAATTTTGATTTATAATTTAAAATAAAACACATAAATTTGAAAGTAAACTTAAAATTTTTAATATTTATTAAAAGAACAATTCATGGCATTTAATTCTTGAAAATGACATTATATAAATGTTGGCCACGACTACGTCTGAGGTGGTTCATTCGAAAGATTAAATTTTGGGCGGCTCGTTCGGACATAGCGAGTGGTATCTCGCGGATAACACGAGTAATGTAGGCTTTCAAAGCGTCAATTGTAGCTGACTTATTCCTGAAGTCCTGAGAAAATAATCCAAAAGTGTGATATCGCATGATCTAGGCGGCCAATTTACCGTAGCAAAACGTGAAATTTAGTTTTCACCTAAATTATTTCTCAACAAGTCTATTGTTCAACGCGCTGTATGGCTGGTAGCTCTTGGTACTCTTCGGGAAGCTCATCAGCCCAAATACGGCAATTTTGTTTATTAACGTATCCATTGAGCCAGAAATGGGCTTCATCACTTCATCACTTCATTTCACGATAAAGCACCAGAGTTTCATTGAGTTTTCCCAGAGCCCATTCACTAAAAATATAACGTAAATTCAAGTCGCCTGGCTTCAATTCTTGCACAAGTTAAATTTTGTACACTTTTATGCTGAGATCCTCACGTAAAATACGCTAAGTTGTCGAATACGCCAAGCCAAGCTGCTGAGAACGACGACGAATCGATTCGTCATGGTATTCGCCTATATATAGTCTCTTCATCACGTGCTGGATGACGGATGTAGTTTAAACGGTCGAGTATTATCCACTAATATAGACTGGGACTCAAATTTGCGAATGGTATTGGCAATAGTGGTTTCAGTAGGTCGATTATGCGCAACGTAAGTTCCTCGAATCGCACGAAAAACATTTCTCACAGAACGCTGATTTTCGTAATACAGCTGAACAATTTGGAGACGCTATTGTATTCTGAGTCTTTTTACAGTAATTTGCCAAATGATACTGAATAAAAATGGTAAACCAATTTGATAAGTATTACACGCGATCTGTCAAAAAAAGCTTATTAAAAATCAAACCTTACGATGAATCACCCTATACCAATGATCGATGTTTTGATTACACGGAATCACGGCAAACAAACTTCTGTTTGACACAGTTTTTGACGAGACAATGCTGTTTAATTGTGTATCTCTGCAAACACAACCATGAAAACTTCGCAAACCGTCCCTGTTCTGAAACATGTGGTTTTTTATTTTTCCATGGTACGAAATCTAGAGGATAGGCTTAAGGGATCAATGTGGAGAGTGGCTCATTCCCGGTAATATCGTTGCGTATCGAGTATGCTTCAAAACATACTCGGCGACCTTTTTACAGAAGCACCGGAGGTAGTAATCCATAAAAGTATAGAAATTCTTAGACACAGTTTAAAAATAGGGAACGTACCAATTGTTCGGCGGGAAGTTAAGGTGATTTTTATACCTCAAGCTGGCACACTGGGGCCTGTAACCGCAAAAGATTTCAGACCAATAAGTTTGTCATCATTTATGCTTAAAACCCTGAGCGATTATTGGAGATTCATGTTAGGAACAGATGCAGTAATGCTTTTTGATTGAGTCGCAGCATACATATATGAAAAGCAAATCTGTAGAAACTGCACAACACGAGGTGGTAAGGAAAATAGAAAAGAGCCTACACTCCGGTGAATTTGCGATGACAGCATTAGCACCATATAAGATGCTAATATTGAACAAAGCATTACAAATTAGGTTTGCAACATACTTGCAAGTAAGAAAATAAACTGTTCCTTAGAGTAACTGCAACCAGGGGAGCCTCTCAAGATACCGCAATTCAGACTCCCAAAACGAAACCAAATGAAAGTGTCACTCTCGGACAGCACAAAGTGTAAATCTGGTAAAAAAAAAAAACTGAATTGGAATCTTAACGTAGCGGAAAGCATTAAAAAGGCATATAATGCTCTTTTTATCTGCAAAAGAACTGTAGGAAAAATTTGGGGCTTAAAACCAGCTATGGAGTATTGGGTATATACCGTGTTGGTAAGACCCATACTTACATATGGCGCACTAGTGTGGTCGAAAGCAACAAACAAGAAAACGTTTTATGTACCACTCCTACGGCAGCATTGAACACCTTTGATTTACAGATCAAAAAACTGTCAATAATGCCACACTACATACTTGAAGTTCCACTTCAAGAGCAGTCTTTTGGGACACGGTATGATAGTAGCGGTGCTACTGCCAGCCAATCCAATTCTTACGGATGAAATTCCTTCCTTGATCGACTTCGACATTCCCAATCATATAGTATGTCCGGAGAGGGAGGATGAAAAAAAAAAATGCAATAAGCAGGTCAAATGTAATTGCAGTTTTCACATATGGTTCGAAAACAGAGGTATTCACAAGTTCTGGTATTTCTCAGAAGACCTGGAACTAAGAGTGTCTATAAGACTAAAGGATACAAGCAATGTCTTCCAAACAGAGGTTCTGGCTGTCCTCAGGGGAGCTGAGCTAACGCAGATGAGATCGGTATCCGAAAGTGATATCGCTATCTACTCGTACATCGATAGCCAGGCCGCACTTAAGGCAATGGAATCAACCAACATCAATTTGATATAGTCATTGGCAGTCGCACAGTGCTCAAGGCATTATGCAATCACAATCAGTGCTGGATGCCGGGACACTACGACATAGAGGGAAATGAACCAGCTGATGAGCTTGCAAGAAAAGGAGGGCTTCTCGATAATAGTGAAGTTGCTAAGATCAAACCACCAATTTGCATAGTAAGAGGCATTATCGAGGAAAAAATCAAAAGACTATCACAGGGTATCCAAAGCTTTCTTTGATAACAAGGCTTAGCTTAGGACAAAAAAAGGAATCCTGACAGGACACTATCTCCTACGGAATCACGCAAAGATTCAAATTGTCAGACACAGGTATTTGTAGATTCTGCTACTACCGATATTATTTGGATTCATGCAAGGTTTTCAACTTCCAGCGCAAAAAACAAGTATTACACCGGAAGAATGCTTTCGCAACATAAAGAAGATTATTTCTTCATAACCGACCAACAGAGCGTGCTTTACCCCTTCTTGTATGCAAATCAACAAGTCGTAAAAGTAATTTATGTACTCAAGAAACTGTATCCGTTGTGAGTGAAAGTTTGGCAAAAGATCTAGAACTGTCATGCATTTGTAAAAAATTTGCTTTAATCCGATAGCTATGTGGAAAATTTTACGAAAAAATCTCGGCCTATAATTGCATGAGATTCAACTGGTGCTGGAACTAAGGCAATGTGACATTGTTTGCAAGGGAACTTTGCGGATTGGGCTCTTTAAATGGTTGTCTTGTCGTGACTATGAAGACCTTCACCATGACAAGAAAATTGTTTCACAGTAGTCAACATTTATATGCTACGTGGCTCACATCACAGGCTTAAAACCTGTGCACAGAACACCCTGATCAGAATACAAAAATATTATTCCGATGAGGGTTTATACAATAGGACTCGTCTGAACAGGACTGGCATTTTTTATTATGGTGAAGCTACATTCCAAGTGTAATGACCGGGAATAACAGCCTGATAGACTGTTACCACCAAGCAGGCTGATCACATTCCGATTGATGAAAGTCGCGCCTCCGATATTCTGTATATCCGAACTTTAGGCTTTTGTCACTATCTTGTTGTGGCCAAGGTACCAATGCGGATATCCCTAATGCCATAATGAAAAGTAGATAATATGAAGAATCTTGAAGTCGTAATTCTGCAACCACAAGAAACCGACTAGAACTTTTTCAAGGACCTTTAATTTTTTCGACGTCTTCCGCCGTCAGCATATTGTTCTGGGCCGCAGTACCAAGCCGTCAGAAATGCCAGGTCACCCGACCACCACTGCAAAAGACATGGCTTGATGAAGAATGCTGGCACAAAGGAGGACTAGAGCGGCACTTGAATCCTTGGTAGAAAACTGTAAGGGCAAATACGTACACCTCAGAGAGAGAGAGTACTTACATCGAGGAAACTTACAAATCTTACAGTCGGAAACAAAGTAGGAAAGGTAGATAGTGGTAGGTTTCCACTTAGTGCTGAGGATATAAAGGAATCATGTCAGCAGATGGTTGAACGAATATGACAATCAACATTCCGATGTTTAGCTGATCAAAACATTCAACCTGAACAATGGTGAATAAAAATTCCGTTCACCCTCGACGAAGTGAGTATAGTAATGACAGCCTAAGGCTCAAACTATTTAGGGCAGCTAAGATGACTTTGAGGAGAGTCACACCAAATAAAATTTAATGGTCGGACGAAACTATCACCAGCATAGTATGCTGAATTCTGATGAAATGGGATTCTGTAATAGTCTGTAACAATCTGCGTCAACTATAGAGGGATCAGTGTATTAACATATAAGATCTTCTCTACCGCATTATGTAATCTCCTAAAACCTATTATCAATCAACTGATAGGTCCTAATCAGTGTGGTTCCAGCCCGCGACAGATCTTGGGAAAGACCCTCGAATCTAAGAACGACACCCACCACCTATTAGTCGATTTTGAGGCCCTAGTGACAGCGTATATTGAGAAAAGTTATATGAAGCAATGTCCGAATAAATTTGTACGGCTCTGCTAGATAACTTTGGTTCGGTAATGATTTGACTCCCGACAAAGGCTCGCGACAAGGCAGACCACTGTAGTATGAGTGCCTAGGCTGCGCAGCTAATAAATTTAAAGAACAACGCCACTTTAGAGTTAATTCGAAGGGTAACTCTTAGCAATCGGCGTTTTTTTTTTTTTTGAAGATATAGCTTCAGAAAACATTGTTCGCCCCAGCCCTTCTCCTCTATGATGCAGAGACATGTACCGTATCAAAAAATGATGAAAAAATGCTCAAAGTAATCTACGACTCCGTCTGCATCTACAAGAAATGAAGGTGGAAATTCAATCAAGAACTGTAAGAGCTTTACACCGAAGGGGACCAAGCTAAAAAAATCAAAATCTATAGGAACACCACAACTCAGGTGGCGCTCGCAGAAAGGAACCTTAGCCATATTGGCATACGAGGTTGGAGGCAGTTTTATAAGAACAAGGTTGACTGAAGAGGCATTTTCCTTGATGCCAGGTTTAACACGGACCTGTAGCGGCACCTAAGAAGAAGAAGAAGAAGGGATGGCATTTCCATAGCATACTACCGAAATCCCTTCAACATTTACGACAGGTTCGTCTTTAAAGCTCGGAAGCTGTTTCTACCACACGACTCATTCTTGCTTTACTTACTTCAAATGGAATGTATTTACCCTCCCTCACAGGGTGTTTACAACACCTTTAATAGGCCTTTAACTATTTTTTACTTGATCATAAGGAGGTCTTTTCTTTTGACCAAAGTAAACTCTCCACTTCTACGATTCGAACGTGACAACGGTTTTTTTTTCAGATCATACCAGCTTGTTCGAATTAGATGACTTCTAAGAGCTTTTAATTGAAATGGGCTACCGAATAATTGCTATGAGTGCCTAATTACTGTCAAATGACTTCAAGTGCAGAATTAATTTAATTAATCACAAATATGCCTGAGCTATTTCAAAAGCTCGATGCATACGTGTATACATAGTATAAAATCCCTGAGTTCAAAATGACATTGATGTTAAGATGAAGGCTAACCATCATCAATTTAGAACGCCATCAGCCCTAATTGCACACTGCGACAGTTCTTAAAACTGAAGGTTAAGTGCCTCTGACATCACAATGTACTTGTGCATGTGTACAACTTGCTCATGGCACTCAACTTCTAATGATAGAATGGAAGTTCAGCAATGCCGCTGCACTTTGTCGTGGTAGATGCATTTTGAAGAAGATGATTCCGTTGTGGTTTCTTTGAATGTTAAAAGTTACTAAGTCAAGTCTTCCAAGTGCCAAAATACCCTCTTCTGATTGGTTAACTAAAAGTAGTTTGATTTTCATCTCATGGATTCTCCTCCATTTCACGTAATTGTGGTGAAAAACAATAGAAGTGACACTTTGTCATTTCGGATTATCATTGCCAAGTCCCCGATATACTGCCAGTGGTGTCGTTCATTCATTCCACCCCAGTTCATATTTGTAGCCAAAAATATCTTCACTCACGCGCCATAAATTCACAAGTCACAAGGAAGCAAAGTGGAAAGGAAGAAAACACAAATAGAAGAATAGACGGAGGCATTATAAAATGTGTAAACATGAAACCATTGCGTTGGGTTGCGTATTCCGCTTAGGGCCTGCCTTACTCCCCCTAGTGCAGGAAAAGAAAACTTTTTGTTTCCTCGAACCGATGCAAGGTTATCGATCTGGCGGATTCCTGGATGTTTGTCGCTTGAAAGTGATTTATGTTCGAGATTACAATGGACAAAGAAAGTATCCATACGAATATGTGGTTGCGAAGTAGTGAACTTCGTGGATATAAGGCGAACAATCTGAGAATCACTTAGTTTTTGGCAAAGCAGAAGAAGTTAGAATGACGTAAGTGTAGGACTAGAAAAGTTATTGTCTACACGAGATGTAGAGAGCTACGAGTATAGTTACATACTAGACGGCATCGCACGATGAAATCTTTAGCTGCTCTGTAATGTGTGAAAGACTATTGTAAACAGTGAACGCTGACTTTAAGACTTCTGTACTTTTGTTCAATCGATAATACATCTTAAGAATCGCTTAGAATGGTCTGAGGTAAGTAGTTAAACTGGTGTTCTGAATGCGCTCTTTGCAAAGCAAATGATTGCATATTACTGCAAACGCAATATTTATGTATATACGAGTATTATGAGATTAAAGGAGATACTATGCTTTTGAATTTACATTTTTTTTTTCCGTCTATCGTCGTAATCGGAGCTAAAGATACAAAATTCATTGTGGGAACCATCTTTAGACGGTTAACCTTACTTCGGATGCCAGTTCACAGATTGGGACGGGCTGACACCCAAGCCGGCCCTATCTCTTTCGAACTGCCTCCAATTAATTGAATTTTCTTCTTTCCGCTTGCCACCTAATATATTACTTCTTCCTTTACTCCACTGTTCCACTTTTTTTTTTCTCAGTCGGATCAGAGCAAATGTACAAAGAACTAGCCCATTGTATTTCTTGTATGTTCCTTTTACAGAATTTTCTCAGTATATCGAAGAAAGATGAATAAAGCAGCACCCACCACCACATTTACACAAAGTATTTGCGAGCGTATGCCGGACATTCACAGAGATAATACTCTGCGGAGTCGCCATCTATTTCACAGCAAGCGTCGCAAGATAATGTGTTACTTATGCCCAGCACACTTAGATGCTTAGCAAATACATAATTCTTCGTTACTGAGGAAAATCAAGAAAGTCGCTGACTTCTTAGAGACATCGGGAAGTACTCATTTGGTCTACTGGAAATCTGAAAAGTCATGCCATCTGCAGTTATGCTCATATGACACCCAACTGTCAATTCAATCCCTAACTGAGGAAGCGGACAGTCCTAAACAAGGTTCGGGATCTGCAAACTCTCCCCAAAGCCTTGCCTAGCAAGGTCCCACTGTCACCTAGACTATGAGAAAACTCAGTGAATTTAGCCCTGCAGCTGCGTTCAGTGAAGTTTTGCCTTCTCGAACTGACTTGGAATTCATGAAAGAATTCAACAAGGCATTATCTAAGCTATCATTATAAATGCAGATGCTTCGCCACACTCCATCGATTCCGGGACACAATTAAAACCAATTTCTGCTTTTTTTCAGCAACAGGGAGATTCATCAATGTGGGTAGAGCGGAACCAGCCATGGTAGGGGAAGCTCCCTTGCACGCGAAACAAATAAAACAGACATCCGATGTAGTATATAATTGGCCTAATTATAACCCTGTTAATCCAATGGACCTCCTCGGTAAGAAGCCCCATGTCTTCTTTACACTGTCAGAGGGAATTCAGGGTTACGAACTCAACATACGCGGGCTAGAAAACAATCGCTTTTCTGCGTACGTCCACACATTTAAATACAGACAAGTTATTTTGGCACATAGTAAAATACAGGTAGATCCCCGCAAACACCTCTCAGATCACTCTGATCTGAAGCTACCTGGTAACGAATTACTCGTAGTGCCATTGTTCTTCTCTCACATCGCTTACCAAACTCCACCGGAAATCAACTTTTTGTGGCTAAAATTCCAATCACCACTTTGTAATCAAATTATCCACTAATCCTTTATTTACAGAAGCCCCAAACTTGACAGCAATTCGACATTTAATGCCATTCAAAGAATTGTATTCCTGTATCCTCTTACTGAAATCGTTATTACAGGCGACGTTGATAGTCATACCGCCAATACCCTGGACTTGTTTTTAACATCTCACTGACGTTAAATAAAATACATGGTCAATGTGCTATCCCCTCTAGGCTCGTCGGCCAACGGTGTCATATCAGCTAATTTCTCGTACATCAACCATACAGTTAGAGAAAAGATTCCTAAAAGAACCGTATGGCAACACGACAATTGGAGCGGACTTAGCAACCACAGACACTATTCTCTTTGGAATGAGATCCTTTATCCCTCATCTGATGAAGAGTATCAAACCAAAAGACAAGGAAAGGTACGACTCGAGCTGTAAAGAAGATGTCGGGGTTAGAGAAATGTTTTGCCGGTCTTACAAGACCAATCCCACTGAGGAAAACCGAAAAAAGTTCAAAAGAGCCAGGAATGACTTCAACGCCTCAACACTCTTCCAGATTGTGCTTTGTACCCGCCTATACATGAGTGCATAGAATCTTCATTGGGACGAATCCACTTTCGCACTCATGTAGCAGCAAGAGTACTTGATGATCTTAATATGCACAAATCCACTGGTCAAGATAGTATATCTCCCGTTCTTCTGAAGAGGTGTTCTTTCTTGCTGCTAATACCACTGCGTAATCTTTTTCATCATCTTTACTTTTTAGGACTCTTTCTGAGCAGATGAAAAACAGCATTTGTCCAGCCTGTCCCTAAAAAAAGTTAATCTTCTTCTCTCCTCTTCTACAGACCCATTACACTTAGGTCCTTTCTCACCAAGGTAATGGAAGTTCTGACAAGCCATCAGCTCATAAAATATCTCGAAACATGAAAAATTCTCAATGACCGGCAGTACGGTTTTCACTGGTGATTTGACGGCATATCTCACCGAAAAGTGAACCCAAAGCGTACATCAAACTGGCTATAGCAAGATAGTTGCACTTAATATTTCTAAGGCATTTGACGTATGGCACCAGGCTTTTTTTTGTCGAAAATGCATGTATTTGGGATCGATCACTCTCTTCCTCAATGGATTAGAAATTACTTTTCGGAACGTTCGAATGGTTCCAACTCTAATATTCACAAAATATCTGGTGTGCCCCAGGGCTCCGTTCTGTCTCCGGCACTCTTTTTAATTTTCCTTGATGATCTCTTATCTACTAATGTTTATTCTTTGCTGACGACAGTACTCTATGCTTTTTATATTCGTTTCCGGATTCACGTCCCTCCTCTTCGACTGTAGAATGTGAACGGCAGCATATTAAGCTTATTAAATTCCGATATTAACAGCATAACCATTTGGGCAGCTATCAACAGAATGAAATTGAATGCTTCAAAAATGCAATACTGTTTGGTGCCCATAAAGCAAATTTTAAATACCAAGCCACTTTACACGAATGGCCAGTGTGTCAGTGACAACTTACGAAGTCGATTTTGTCAAAAATGCTGCGAAATTTCTGGGTTTCTACAAGCGATATTAGAAATATTATACCCCCTCTGACCTGGCCACAATATATAAGGCATTTATCTGCCCAAAACTGGACTACAATGCCCACATCTGGTCAGGTGCTCCTAAAACCTATCTACAGCTTCTAGATAGGATTCATGATTAGTGTCGCATTTGAATAATTGCCACGAGTATATTACACATGCACAAAATGCACCAAATATGATCCGCAAGAATTTATTTCTGAGAAAAGATACATTGAAAGTATGTTCCTTTACTTATTTGACTTTGAGCTTTTGGAACGATATAGTACAGAGGCTCAGGTAATTCATTAAATTTTGAAAAAAAAAAAAAAATAGCCGGTCTACATGCTGCGATAACGTTCTCCATTCACTGTGACTGTCTCTCTAGCCTCATTTTAGAAAAAGTATGGGCCAACAGTGCATTTTTTGGGATGCATTGGTTTTTTGTGAATCTTGTATAGTTTTTCGGGTCCGCAGAAACGACTTCATCAGAAGAGATCAAATTCGATGACAAATTGTACTGGCGATCTAATATCCGGTTAACAAATCGGCGACGTCGTAGATGGTCCCAAGTCTTCAATCCAATCGTAATTTGGATCTTATGGGCTTGCAAATGAAGATCAACTATTAAAATTCCCCGTAAAGTGTCATAAGTGTTACTAAATTGTTGACTTCGGCGACGAATTAAGGTACCTTGCTGGTTTTGAAAGCTTTCGCTCACAGTGGTGAAGTTTTGGCGTGCTGGCCAAGCATGCTGATATGGAGTTTGACCCGATACCGACCAGTTTCTTTAAAACACTTCACAATTGCACGAATTGCGAACCACCAGAGGGATGCTTTTTGATCTGACTCAACTGGTCTAAAAATGAAGTCTGACTGGATAGCAAACATTTTTGGAATCTCTCAAAGCTAGTGCTGTCCTATACGGCTCTCATAAGACATATTTTTTATTATTTTATTTATTATTTATTTGTTTCATGGAAAACTTATACAAAGTAAGATATATTATCTTATTAGTTATACTTCTTAAGTTGCCTCTTAAATTGTGCTGCATTATCTATCCTTCTAAGTTGTCGTGGTGAGTGATAAGTGGGAAAATAGGATAAGTCCAATGGTTTTCTGGAAATTGCTAAACATTTAGATTTCGATGGATTTAATAAATGACCATTCTTCAGAGACCAATGTGCTACTTCAGCGAGATCGGCATTTACACAACTAGCGGTGTGGTCAATAAGACCCAGCGGGCAGCTTATGTTGAGTTGTATATCCCCGGCATACAAATGTATAGAGCAATGCCTAACAATCGAAGGTAGCTCAGTTATATACAGGGAAAACAACAGTGGTCCCAAAATAGATCCCTGAGGGAAATCGCTCACGAAAGGTAAAAAGTCGGAGCGAGTATTGTTTGATTCAACAGCTTGGAGTCTATTGATCAAGTAGGATAAAATCAACCTTACGGCGCATTGTGAAACATTATATAACCTCAAGAGCTTAGTACATAAGGTGGCATGGTCAACGGTATCGAATGCCTAAAAATGTCACCTCATCATTATCAATACCAATTCGTATATCCTCGGATACATTTAGCAACGCTGTGATGCAGCTGTGTTTTTTTTCGAAAACCTGATTGCTTAGGAGTTAAAATGTTGCTACGCCCCATATACTGACATATTTGCTGTCGCAAAATTTTTTCACAAGCTTTGGAAAGGAATGGCAGAATAGAGATTGGCCTAAAATCATCTCCTTTTTTACTTTTAGGAACAGGTATGATCTTTGCTGATTTCCATTGAGGGGGAAACACAACCGTCATTATTACAGTTTTAAAAATGTGTTTTATATAGGGCATATGGGAAGGATAATCTTAAGAAACAGCGGATGTAGATCATCTAGTCCAACTACGTTGGATTTTATAGAAACTAAGCCTTCAAGTACGTCAACACAGTTGACTCGAATGAAGAAGAAGCTAGGAGAGCAAAACAGAATCCGCAGGTTATTAGATTGTAATGAGAACTCTTCAGATACAGTAATGATTTGTTGGAAGGATAGAAACTTCCTATTTAACTCATTCAAGTCGTCGTCCACTCCTTTATTGATTTTAGATTTGCCGATGTCAATAGTTCGTAAGTTTCTCCACAGTGTCTTGCCGTTCACAAAAGGGTCAAGACGTCGAGAAAAGACACTTTTCTTAGCTTTACGTATTTCCATGACGACTTTGTTACGCAGTGAGCGATATAGCAGATAAAGTAAAGCTTCCAATGCTTATAAACCTGGTCACGTTTAAGCATGAGTGCACGTATTCTGTTTGAGAACCAAGTGTTAGTGTTGCTGTTTGGCTTAATTGTTTTCGTTACTGAAGGAACATTTTCATTAAAAAAATTAACCTAAGAGTGTGATGTTGGGAGACGGTAGATAGTATCCCAATTTATTCCGCCCCGGGAAAGGATATTTCATCGAGGGTGGTTAGAAGGGAGAAAAGGTTGATAAATCGTTTTGGTCGGTAAATAGTACCTCCTAGAAACTTATCGCCATCATTATTAACAACCTGAACGAATACGTAGTCAATTTCACTACCAGCCTAGGAAAATCAAAAAGCTAATACCGTCTCTGATATACATAGCAAAACCTCCACCAACACGACCAACTCTATCACCCCGAAAATATCTGAAACCTATGAATCGACTTATTTCATCATCAAAGTCATCGGGTAGCCATATTTCTGACACACATACAATGTCCAACCCAGATTTGGACTTTAATTAATTGAAAGGAACTACTCTCCTTTCAACAGACTCTAAGGACTCAATCTCCTATCTTCTTTTCTTAAATTTGCAGGCTTCATTTGCAAAATAATATTCCGTGCCATAATTATTACGCGCGGACTGTGGTTTGATTCTATTCTGTGTTGGAGGAATTAAAGCCAAAAGAATATTCTTCAGCAGAAGAAAGAATAAGGTTTGCTAGATAAATGTTTCTTTGTACACATGTACATATTCCGCAAGGGGTTCATTTGATGTCAGTCAGTAGACATGACAGTCTGTCATCCTCTCTGTTGAGAACGCACTACACTCTCTCTTAGAGCCTCATTGGAATATCATTCCCTCACAATGCTAATTGATATCGAGGGATCTTTCAATGTTGACACCACCTCCATTACCAGGTGACCAGGTAGCAGTGATAGTTTTACCATCAGTAAGGACTGCCATTTTATTGGGCATCGTTGTACTGTTGTCAAACGTGCCGAATTTATTCAAAAAAAATTTATTGAAATTCCGGCTAAGTTGTAAATCATGGCTTCAATGGCAATTCGTCGCACTGCAGAAAAGTTTGACTGTGAGTACACTCTTTTGGATCTTAAGCCACCAACCAGACAAAGATTGGTGCGAAATGAAGAAAACATAGCCAGCGTAGTAGCCAGTATCGAAGAAGAAGAATGTTCATTTCACGCCTATTAGGTGAATTGGGCATCGCCAGAAAGACAACTTAGCTTATATTGTGGTTGGATTTGGGCCTACAACAACAACTTTGGACGAGCTTGAGGTCAACATTCGACATTTGCGTGGATATGTTGCTTAATGTCATCGTTAAACCAGGGATTTGAAGGATATTGATAATCTTGCTTTTCAGCGGAACATGTTCATCGAATAATAAATTTATGGAAACATGTAAAAAAGTATCCTGGTCGTCAACTGATAGTAGATTGTAAATGCGGCGCCATTCTGTAGTTTGCAGATCATGGATCTAAGAATCATTTTTTATGTTTTTCAGGTCCCTGATTGGTTTTTGTGAGTGGCTTGTGGTTTTGCAAAAACTGAGAAAGCGGGTGTATAATTAAATTTGATTGAAACTTTAATTTTTTTTAAAAATTATTTTCGTACAACTTAACGATATCTTAAAAATCTACATTTTTACAAAGATCAGATTCATATTGAGAATTTAAAATTAAAATCACGAAAACCTATCATCTTAGTTGCATTTTCGGTCTGTCCCTAAACGCATACCAAGTTAGCGTCAGAAATCCAACTAGACCCCAAATCGAACTGTCAGCATTTCCCTGATCTGCCACTTCACTCCATATCCAATCACTATGATGCGCAACATTTGTATACACCACTGGATAATCTTTTATCGAACAACTATTCGGCCATGAAACAATTCCAATTTGTTTGCCTCCATAAACTAATGGAGAACCAACATCCGATTGACAGATGTCAGTATCAATTTCTGTTTGCTTAGCACAGAGCATATTGTCCGTTACAAGTCGTCCAAAAGTTTTTGCACAATTGAACGGATCCATCGTTGAGACATTTACAGCTATTAGATGATGTGACGTGTGACCCTATTCGAAGATGGAAAACATTTGTAAAACAATACGTCAAAAATATCAAAACATTGAACTCACCGTCTGACTTTTTCCCCAACCTGTCATAGCGCCATGAATCTCACTGGAAACAGATTTTTGATTTACTTCGATCGGCCGTACAATCTTATGATTGTCGGGAATCTCCTGGCTTAAGAACAGCAAGCCGATATCGTCTCGCCTTGTTATGGGATCAAATGTCAGTGGATATCGGATGTGCGTTACTTGCGATAGTAGAGTATGTTCTGTCTTCTGATAACGATTAATTGTGCCCATAACAACATTTAATTCTGCAGGATGACGAGGCATATTTGTGTTTAAACTGTTAAAAAAAATCACAAAAAAAAAAAAACAAATAAAGAAACGTTAGTGGTGGGGAATTGTTTTGAGATACCCTAAACACGAAACAGAACCAGATTCTTGTATTATTTTCACGAAATTCACAATTTATTAAATAATCGACGAAACTCTTTGAGTTCAAAAGCACCGGTCAAACTAAAGTACACCTTACGGTGTTTTAATCCAAAAAAATAATTGCAATCAATAATCAGCTGGAAATACAATATAACCCAACGCGACGCGATTATGTCTCGAGATCGAGATAAGAAAAATCCACTTAAAGTGCTGACACCTTCCAAAAATATAAATATAAAAAAAATTGGTCACTTACTCAAACAGGCAGTGAGCAGCTGTTAGAACAACACGCGGTGATATCAGCGACCCTCCACAAATATGACCTTCTCCAAAGGTGGTATCCTTCTCGACCAGACGTATTGACGCCTGGTATTGAGTGTCTTTTAGCGAAGCAACGGCTCCATATTCAATGTTTGCATTCGACAGATGCATTTGTTCAACGTTACCTTGTGATAATCCTGAAAAGGGATTGTCTATGGTTTGTTACATTTTACTGTTCGAAATGATTATAAGAACATTTTTACAATTATAAACCTTATAAGCCATCGGCTACTAATCGGCGACGCTATGTCCGTGTGACATGGGACACCAAATGTTGTTGCACAATAAAATTAATATAAAAGCTTAAGTCACAAGTCAGATGAAGAGATAGATCTGAGACACTGAAAGAAGTCTTAGAGGTAGTCACCTGATTCTATAGATTTCATAACAAGTTCTGGATAGACTTCAATGTAGGAGAGTTGTATCTATTATGTAGAAAAAGGATACGAAATTAAAACTTACGCTGGCAAAGATCTAAGCAAGACATCAAGCCTCATGTTACAAAAGCTAGGTCCTTAACTCCAAAAGGGAAAAGAAGGGCATCTTAGCAAGCGGACGTAGACTACACGACTCCACATCTGAAAATTAAGGCTGATAAACTTTCAATGTTAGAGCCAGAAGCAATGATGCCAAAACTCTACTAGAGTCCGAACTTGATGTCTTTATTTCCAACTGCCTATGTTCGATCAAAAATGCCGACTTGATGCGTGTAGACCTGAACTTCAATAAGAGACGAAAAAAATATAGGATGGGAGGAATGTAGGATTTTTTACAAAAAGAACCGGGCGATCGAAGATCACTTCTCCTAAAACAATATACGAAAGTTGTTTAAAATCACCTCTGAGAATGAGGACACATTTCTTCAACTGGCCGCAAGTAAAGGGCGATGGAAACCAGATTTTTGCTGTCAGGCAGAGCCAAAAATTTAATGCTGACTTTGACGGAAAGTTAATACAAATCGGAAGTAGCAACATCCGCTATCTAACCCAACAATGCTGTATGTACTGAGAAACTGGAGATGATTTGGTAGAATGGGCACCCACTTATTGATTTTTAAAATTTGATCATATAAATGAATAGACGGAAACAGCATCGTTTGCTCTATCGACAAGAAGAAGTTTTCATCAAAACAGCATAAACTTCAGAGGCATGAGCCTCTTCAGATCCTATTTTACTATGAACAGGGAAAGTACACTATAAATGGTGTTCCCACTTCTTGATCAATGCTTAAATAAAGAACAAATATCCGAATCTCATCATCAATTTAGGTATGTCAAAGCTGGTTATGGCATCTACTAAGACGGGCTAAACAAAAAATTGACAAATTATTCAGAACCTCATTAGCGACAGCTGGAACTTTGGATAGTAAGCGGATTTACCTGTCTTTTAATCGAAAACGAGAATAACAACTTTCAAACGCTTATTCATGGAGCTAAGTGCACAACTGCATATGTAAACAATATCCAAAAGAATTAAGTTGATTCTGTATACTTTATTTCCAAAGTCTTTTCCTCTGATCATCTAATCAATGAGGGAAAGATATAAATGCAGAAACGTCACAGCAAAATGTAACAAACTAATGTTCAAGACAACGCAAAAAAATCCAATGCCACGGTATTTACTTGTGAGGCAATAATGAAATAGAAAAATCGGGGAATCCAGGAAAACACCAGAAAAAGGATCAAATCCACTTGCCTTTCATCGTCATGAAAGATTATTGATGGAACATATCGATGAATTCGAGACGATTTCTTTTTTTCGACACTTACTTGCTGTCCTAAGCAGCGACGTGATAGAGCTTCATATAACATATTGGGTCTATAACTGTCCATGCGCTAGCTGAGCGAACGTGCCAAAAGTGGTTTCCACGATTTAAAAGTGGTGATTTTGGCTTGGAAGACATGGGCAGCCAAAAAAGTTTGAAGATGAAGAACTGGAAGCATTACTATATGAAGATTGTTGCCAAACACAAGAAGAACTCGCAGAATCTTTGGGTATCACTCAAAAAGCCATTTCAAAACGTTTAAAAGCAGCTGGATATATTCAAAAGCAACGAAATTGGGTTCCACATGAACTCAAGCGATTTTGCATGTCCGAAATGCTGCTGGAACGCCGAAAGGAAGTCATTTTTGCATCGGATTGTTACTGGTGATGAAAAATGGATCCATTACGACAACCCAAAGCGCAAAAAATCATATGCGAAACCCGGATAACCAGCCGAATATCCATGGCGCGTAGGTAATGCTCTGTATTTGGTGGGATCAGATGGGTGGGCTGTATTATGAGCTGCTAAAACCGGGTGAAACCATCAATGGACAATTATCCGTTTGAAGAGAGCAGTAGCCGAAAAATGCCCGGAATATGCGACCAGACACGAGGAAATAATTTTCCATCATGACAACGCTCGGCCCAACGTTGCTATTCAGTTAAAGAACTAATTGGAAAACAGTGGATGGGAAGTCTTACCCCACCCGCCTTATAGCCCAGACCTTGCCCCTTCTGACTACCATTTGTTCCGGTCGCCCTCACTGAAATACGGTTCACAACAGAGCAGAATATCAAAAATTGGCTTGATTCATTCTTGGCTGCCAAGCCGGCGCAGTTCTTTTGGGATAGGATCCACAAATTGCCAGAAAGATGGGGAAAATAGCTTCAAATGGGCAATACTTAGAATAATACTATTGTACATGTTTTTTTTTCTTAAATAAACGTTCAAATTTTGAAAAAAAACCTCACGAATTAAAGCACATACCCAATAAAATATTAGAACTATGACATCAAAGGATAACGTTGTACAGATCAGTCATGCAAGGACACAAAAAAACAGGTTAGGTTAAATAAAGGCTGATTCATCGTAAGGTTTGAATTATAGTGTAAAATAAAATACATAAATTTGAAAGTAAACTTAAAATTTTTATTACCAGTTAAAGGAACCATTCATGGCATTTATTTTTTAAAAATAATGGTATGTAAATGATGGCCACGACTACGTCTGAGGTGGTTCATCCGGAAGGTTCAATTTTGGGCGGCTCGTTCGAGCATAGCCACTGGTATCTCGCGGATAACACGATTAATGTTAGCTTCCAAAGCGTCAATCGTAGCTGGCTTATTCCTGAAGACCTTAGATTTTACATATAGTATTCCCAGAGATAATAGTCCAAAGGTGTGATACCGCATGATCTAGACGGCCAATTTACCGTAGCAAAACGTGAAATTAAGTGCTCACCAAATGATTTCTCAACAAGTCCACTGTTACACGCGCTGTATAGCTAGTAGCGCCGTCTTGTTTAAGCCAGAGCTCACCAAGACCACGTGCTTAAATTTCAGGAAGCACATACTCCGTTAATATAGCCCGATAACGGTTACCATTGACGGTAACATTCTGATTTTCCTCAGAATGTCCAAGATATATGGCAAATGATTCCACCAGCCCATGAACCACACCATACCGTTGTTTTTAATGGATGTAGTGGTAGCTCTTGGTACTTTTCGGGTTGCTCATCATCCCAAATATGGCAATTTCGTTTATTAACGTATCCATTGAGCCAGAAATAGGCTTCATCACTGAACAAAATTTCACGATAAAACACCGAATTTTCGTTGAGTTTTTCCAGAGCCCATTCACTGAAAATATTCAAGTCGCCTGTCTTCAATTCTTATACAAGTTGAATTCTGTAAGCTTTTAGGCCGAGATCCTCACGTAAAATATGCCAAGCCAAACTGCTGAGAACGACGACGAATCGATTCGTCACGGTCTTCGCGTACACTCTCAGCTACAGCTGCTATAGTCTCTTCACTACGTGCTGAATGTTGTCTAACCGGTCGAGTATCATCCACTTATGTAAACTGAGACTCAAATTTGCGAATGGTATTGGCAATAGTGGATTCAGTTAGTTGATTATGCGATTATCCTCAAATCGCACGAAAAACATTTCTCACGGAACGCTGATTTTCGTAATACAGCTGAACAATTTGGAGACTCTGTTGTAATGTCAGTCTTTTCATGGTAATTTGCCAAACGATGCTGAACAAAAATGACAAAGCAATTTGATAAGAGTCACGCGTGATCTGTCAAGAAAAGTCTATTGAAAATCAAATCTCACGATGGATCACCCGTTATTACTTCATGCGGTGCTCGATTTTCTAATTTGGCGCGGTCTTGCATCATACATCCATCCAATTTCAGAATTCAGCGTGTTCGGTACAAGTATTCATTCTGCTCTGGATATTTCTGACTACTAAAAAGTAAGCTATCATGTAAGGCGGACAAAAGACTAGTTGTCGTTTCCATGAACTCAGTTCGTCAAGACCACGTTAATCGGAAGTAATATGTAGGTCGTTTCCTTTTTGTATTATTCCATCAGGCTTGCCACACAGCCATCCAAAATTCCTTTTTTTTATCCCTGAGACCCTTTTTGTTATGAAGTTTTCCGGTTCGATTAGGACTATTTTGTATTAAATCACTAATATTTCATTACAAGTACTTAAAACGGAACAAAAGCTCCTAGATTCTATCCTAGATCGTCCGATAGAATTATGAACATAATTCTCTTCTCTTTTATTGCCTTTGTCACCATTACATCTCAATTCGACCTGGCTATTCTGGATAACAAAACGCTAGTGGCATTTGATACAAAGTTATACTCATTTTACTGACCAAGTCCATGTCGTTGTTCAACATGTAAAACTCGACGTTATATCTCCTCCTGCAAGACCTGTCAACACAAACGGGACCAAAATCTGTCAAAGAAACTTGAGTTCAAAGCGACCAAAACTATCATTATTCACCTTTCCCCGAACAGGACTGGGATGATTAGGGTCTCTAGAGTCTCATTCGCGTTGACGGCATTTATTTGATTTTGGCTTTATTTACAGCTAAACCCATTCCTGATACTTTTGTTGCAAAACTTGCAAGCTCGCTGCGTTTGAGTACCCGTATGACGTCACACTTTTGAATTCCGCATATTTTTCTTAACTAAAATTGTTGAAGAAGTCACATGAGAACACATCACGTTGTCCAAGCAATTTGTGACGCCAGTATCGACGAATTGCTTCGTACATTTTCGGTATCGGAAGCATAGTCATCTTGATTAGTTTGGTAGGATTATAAGAACTTAACGTGAACTTTGTACAGTCTCTGACTTTGAGTAAATATTTCTTCGATTTCGGGATAACTGGGCAGTGATAGGACCCAATGAATCGTTGGAAAATATGTTTAAGCATAACAAGATCTCATCTACCACATTGTGTAGAAAAAAATATCTTGCCATTAGGCACATAATGCTGAGGTTCCATTCAGTATGCATACTTCCTCTTCACCAAACCTTTAAAATAAGTTAAGGGGCATGCTCCTGCTAAAAACATCTCCAGCATTTGAAACAAATTTAAGTCACATTCATGGGAATAGAAATTCTATTTTTAATTTTACTAACAGGCTTAACGCATTACGTATCTTATATCAGACTTAAAAATCGATTTCACCAGCCATCTGCGCTGATTAAAACTTATCGCTCGGCTAGTTATAACTTCTTATCAAAACCACGATAGTTGAAAACTGCAAGAATTGCCATACGATCAGGCTACCACTGCATGATTATCTATGGCTGTCGTAAAAAACTTGAAAATATTCCGCGGAGACTTAAAAATATTCCCTTAACTGGTCCAACAAATTGTAAAACCTTGAACATGTAGTTCAAGTTCAATTAGCTGCGTCTATGAATAAGTATAATGAGGTGCCATAAAATTCTACCTACATACATATAATACATAAACGGGGTGATAAGTCTTTGTAAACTTTCGAAACCGCTTGACAACTTATGTAAACAAGGCCATTGAAATAAAGGGACGCTTAACCTATCGGTGAGATAGGTGAATGGTGAGCTTCCCACAGCCAATTCCGACGGGTTTGCGAAAAGAACCTGTCACTTAGAAGTGAGCTTCCAAATTGGCAGGTGAAGGAAAGGATTTTAAGGGCCAGACATCATCCTACATTGTTTTTAACTGCAGAGCGTACATGAAAATTAGATTACATAGTAGAGAATGCACTATTCCCTAAAGAATAATGAATAATGACCAGATGAGAATGATAGGAAAATTGATTCTGGCATAGTTTTGTAGCTACATTCAAGCCATTATGTGTGGAATAGCACATTATATAAAAGGCCCCTTAGTCTCGCTGGCAGTGTATTAAGCGGTCGGTCCAATTTTTGATGACTCGGTCCAATATGTGCGGTATAATATAATAATGATAGCTCAGTCTCTAAATTTCTCCTTCACAACTTTAAGCGTTGCATTGCTTGTATGGCATGTAGCGCGTTTTGTTAGAACCGCAGCTCGGATATATCGATGCTGTCGAGATCTGAATTGAGATCATTGACGGTAACAATGTCTCCTTGGTCATTTCGAAAGAAATAAGGTCCGATGATGCCGCCGTTCCGTAAACAATCAATTTTTGTGGAAGAATTGATGCTTGGCCGAACACTTGTGAATTTTCTTCACTCCAATAATGGAAATTTTGCTTGTTGACATAGCCGCTGAGCGAACAATCGGCCTCATCCGAGAAGATGAGTTTCTGGCCTAAATTCGGATCTCCGGCCAACATTTCCAACGCCCTAATAACAAAATCACGGCGTTGTCTATGACCGTCCGACTTCTACTTTTCGTCAGAAGTATCTTATACGAATGTAGGCCCAAATCTAACCGCAAAATAAGCCGGGTTCACTCTTTGGCGATGCCCAATTCAGCTAATCGACCCCAAATCGACATTTCTGGATATTCTTCGATACTGGCTACGACGGCTTGTTTTCTTAACTTCGCACCAATCTCTGTCTGATAGGAAGCTTAAGATAGGTAGCTTAAAATTTTTTAATATATAAAAATAAAAAATCCCCATCCTTATTAATATTTAACTAATTTTTATTGAACTTATATTAGTTTGTTTAAACCCATAAGGTTTGCATCACTAACCGCCAGGTGACATAGTTCAGTGATCAGGGAGTCCACTCCTCTGCATGACGGAAGGAATCAAAACAAACCGAACGGTATGGAGTTAATAAATCAAAGCATTACTGTATACTGCGAGTACATTACTTGTTTCGTTCTCAAGGGCACTTATGCTGAGGTTCGAGGAGTCCCTGACTCTTGAACATCCGACATAGAATGGGCTTCAAATAAACTTTTCGCGGAAACGGAGCCTAATTTTTTTCGTTTCTAATCTCTAAACAATGGCAGCCTATTCACACTATCACATTACTTTTGAATAACCTTGTATATGATGTCTGAAGTTTATGTCCTTTCTGGTTCTAGACTATGTGTATGATACATACGATGTAATAGTAGTTATAATTTTTGAAATATTCTTATTTTAAAATGTTCCTTTAGTTGTAGCTCCGACTTTACTCAACATATCACAGTTTTTAAGTTGAGAAATGGGCTATTGAATATTGAAAACCGCGTTAAAATCGGTTTAGTATTTTTTTTGTGATGCTCGGACAAACACATAAACGGACACAAATTCTAGAAAAAAAAAGTTTTGAGTACATATAACATATAACATAACCCAAGTATAGGGTTTTCTAATAGCGACTTGACAATTTTTTTTAAAATAAAAGGCAAACAATTTGAGATATTTCAAAAATTTTATTATTGGCTCAAAGTGCAATCAAAACATTTATGAATGGAACTCGACTTCCTTCATATGGCCACCGCGGGCATGTTTGCAGCGGTCGATTATTTGGACCTCATTTTCAACGACTCGGTCACATATTTCGGTCTCTGAGCTCTTCCAACGTCATCGGCGTGTTGGCATAAACCAATGACTTAACGTAGCCCCACAGAAAATAGTCAAGCCGCGTTAAATCGCACGAACGAGGCGGCCAATCGACTGGCTCATGTCTTGAGTTAATACGCTCACCATACTAACTCTTAAATAAATCAATTGTAGCGTGTGCTGTGTCCAAGTCCATATCTTCCAATTCGGGTTAAAAATAATCGGTGATTATGGCGCGATAACGCTTGACCATTCACAGTAACGTGACGATCGTTATCGTCGACGAAAAAATATGGCCCAAGAACACCGCCGGCATGCATGACATGTGCATCATGAAGCACATGTGGGTTTTCACCCGACCAATAACGCATATTTTGCTTATTGACGAACCCATTAAGCCAAAAATGAGCTTCGTCACTGAAGATGATTTTGTGATGAAATTCATCATCTTGGCGCATCTTCTCCAGAACCAAATCGGAGAACGTACGTCGCTTCAAATGGCCCATCGGCTTCAATTCTTGAGTCAGCTTGATCTTGTATGGGTGTAAACCAAGAATCTTACGCAAAATACGCCATAATGTGGTCTGAGCGATGCCCAATTCTTGAGAACGCCGTGGAATTGACTGATTTGGATCGTTTGCTACGGACATCTGAACGGCAGCGATATTTTCGACACCTCGACCACCCCGTTGTTTCACTGACACGGCTACATCACACAACGAATATGTAGACTCAAATTTTTGTACTAAACTTGTTATTGCCTGTCTACTAGGGCGAGAATTACGACCGAAAATTGGAGTTAACGCTCTTAAAGTTGCAGTCACCGACTCCGAATATCTGTAGAAAATTTTTATAATTTGCAGACGCTGCTCGTCAGTGTACTTTACCATGATAAAATTGAGTTTACTGAATAAGTTGACAGTGACAGTTTGATGATTAGTGAAAGAGTGCGTTCACAAATTAAATTTAAAGTTAAGTCCCTATTGGAAAACCTTTTTGTTTTTTTTTTTTTTTTTTTGAAAGTATCTCTAGTTTACAGATACGGCGTCATTACAATTTTATATCATAATAGACATAACCGGGACTGGATTCGGCCAGAATCTGTGCCATGAAAGGAATGCAGTCCGATTTTCATGAACGGCTACAAAACCAATATAGAATTTGACGCTGATGTCTTTCTGGAGGACGACAACGTTAGACTTCACTTCACGTGAAAAAGCTTGCATCTGTCTTCCAAGCGGAGATTTACGCAATCCTGATGGCAGCGAACTTTATTGCGGAGGAGAGGGCGAAGTATTTGCATCTGTACCGAAAGATAAGCTACACTTAGAGCCTTGTTAAAACCTCTTACGACTTCCAAGCTAGTTAAAGAATACAAGACATCACTGATCGCAGTTAGAAGACTAAATTCAGTGACCATTGTCTGGGTTCCAGGTCACAATCGCTGATGAACTTGCAAGGCAAGGCCCAGGGAAAGTTTTTCAGGACCCGAACCTACGTTGGGTCTGTCTGCGTTCTCGGTTAAGGCCCTAATTTACAATCGGGTCTCATATGAGCACAACTGCAGATGGCAGAATTCTCCAGGTTAGAGGCAGACCAAACGAATGCTTCCTGACGTCTCTAAGAAATCAGGAAGACTACAGGTTGCTTACTGGCGTCGAGACAGGGCATTACACTTTTTCCAAGCACTTAAATGTGCTGGGCATAAATGATACAACATTCTGCGATGCTTGCTGTAAAAGTTATAACGACATCGCGAATCGCTATCTCTGTGAATGTCCAGTCTACGTTCGCATCAGGTTGCAGGTACTGCGGATACTCTAGGCACCTTATCACTAAAGTGCTTACTCACCTTTCTTCGTAAGGCTGACAAATTTTATTAAAAAGAACAACAGAAACAGTACAACGAACTAGTTCTTTGTTTGAGTGCTCTGTTCCGACAGAAAAACAAAAAAAAAAAGAGATGATATAGTAATGCCATTTCATCAGCAAATGCTGTAATATGGCTATATTGTAGATAAAAAAATAAGTTAGCAAATATTTAAAATAAGATTTCTCCCAATGCGCAACCTTGTGGTACTCCAGTCGTCATTTGCAACTGATTGCTGCAAACTCCTTCAAGTTTATTATGAACTACACCTTTTAGACCAGTCCCACAATTTATCCAAATGAATCTCATACATTGACCATGTCAAATGGTTTTGTCATATCTATAACGAGTAATGAAATAGTGTTATTTTTATTTGAGCTTTCGATTGCTATATTTCATTACCCAATTTAAGAATAGCGTCTTCAGTAGATCTGCCCTCGTGAAAACCCAATTGCTCGTTTATAAAAAAAAAAAATTGGTCTCCTTCTTCTATTGTACAATTACTGCGCGCTCAAGGGGCCATTTGTAACCTTAAAATTTAAATGTTTGGACACAGCGCGGGCAAAGGAAAAAGTTAGTTAGGAAAGAAATAGAGATACCGATTCACGTTGGTTTTGAATGTTTGGAAGTTGCAATGACTAGGGAATAAAAAGCTCAATAGGGGCATTCCATAAGTACGAGTTGTACGGCTTAGGAAAGAAACACGATATTTCAATGTGCAAATAATTGAAGTTTTGAAGGGGCAGAATGCTACTGGCGATTTCTAGTAAGAGCGATAAAACAAAGTGTTCGAGGGTGTCTATTGTCTTAGTGATTTTAGCATCACTTATGAGTTTTATCGCACGGTTTTAAATTCCATCTAACAGATGCAGAGATGTTTAAGGCGCACCTGACCAGATGTGAGCATTGTACTTCAATTTTGGTTGAATGAATGCCTTATAATGGGTGATTTTTTAAGCGTTTGGTTTTTAATTGTCAAAGAAAAGCACACGAAAATTGCAAAAGTGTATACAATTTTAATTTAAGTTCATAAATCAATGCTTGCCATCTACTTTTTAAAGATATTTCATATAAATGTTGAACACGACTACGTCTTAAGTGTCTTAAGTACGGAATTTGAATCTCCTTTTCGAGCATTTTGGCTGGTATTTCTCCATTAACACATGTTGTATTCCAAGGCTACAATTGACTCTGGCTTATCGACATAGACGGGTAATTTGGCATATCCCCATAAAAAATAGTCCCGTCCAAAACGGGAGATGAATTGCTCACCGAACACATTTCACAACTGGTCCATCACCTTCTTGTTGCAACCACATGTCGGCCAAATTCAGCTCGTGAATTTCGTCAAACAAAAGTTCAAAATCATTGAACAGTAACGGGCGCCATTGACGGTAACGTTATTCTCACGGTCATCTATAAATAAAAATACGGGAAAATGATTGCGCCTGACCATAAACCGCACCAAACAGTGTAGCCGATCTTCCTCCAGCTTTTCTAATACCCACTCATCAACGCTGCGGTAGGTTTTCGGCTTCAATTCTTGAACGAATTGTATTTTGTTAGGTCTTAGACCAAGATTCTTGCATAAAATCTTCCACGTAGTACCGTAATAATACGCTGTGAACAGCGACGAATGGACCAATCACGGTCTTCATTAACACTGGCGGATACAGCAGCAATATTTTCCTCTGTACGCACTATATGATACAGATAGGTGGCTTGATATCCAATAGCGTGAAATTGAAGTGAAATTTGGTTTCTATGGCTTGAATTGCTTGCTCAATAGATTGATTATAACGACCGTGAAATGGACGAAGTGCGCGGAAAACATTTTTCACAGAGCACAAATTTTGATAATAAAATTTAATAATTTGTTAGCATTGTTAGGGTATAAGTCTTTCTATGATGAAATGGCAATGCTAACTTTGACTCGTGTCCAAAATTGAACACTGAAATACCAAATAGCAAAAAATCACCCATTGTATTGAGAACAAATCAGTGAGGCAAAAGTTTTCTTTACATCGCTTGAGAAAACCTAGACATTTCGCAGCATTTTTGACGACATCGAATATATGATCATTTCAACGGAAGTTGCCATTGACCCACATACCGAGAATGGAAAGTTTTTCGGTTTAGCCGATGCAAGTGTCTTCATGGATAATGGCTGGTTTTGGAAACATTAAATTGCTCAACTCTGTTGATAGTTGCCAAATTGGTTATGTTGTTAATATCGCAATTTGATGAGCTTAACATTTGCTGCCGTTTTCATTCTACTGAAGATGAAAACAATACAATATGTGCCTTCATCAGTTTATCGAACTTCGGGAATGCGGATATGGGCCTGTTATGGGCCTTTAAAAATCTAGATCTACCAGCTGATTGACGCAGACTGATTTTTTTTTTTTTTTTTTTTTTTATAATTTGCGCGCACTCAATGTTTCCACACAGCGAGGGCGAAAGAAAATAAAGGGAGGAAAAAAAGAGAGCTACCGATGTACGTTGGTTTTGAATGCAGAAGTCGATTTTTCAACTTTTTTTCAAAAACACATCCTTCATACAATTATTTCAATAAATTTGGATTGGGATTTTTTTTTTTCTAAAACGTGACATGTTCAAACTTCTGTACAACTGATATAAAAAGCAAAAAAAGGCACAGATTCGTTTTGATAAATATTCTGGAGATGTGTGGAGATCATTTTAATGTCTAATATTGGCCTAAACTGCCTCAATACCCATTTTTTAAAAAAGTAGATAACGTAAATTAAAAATGTAGCAATCACCATAAGAAAAAAACAATTATTCAAGCCAAAGATGAAGACAAAATTCAGCACATTTTTTTCTACATAGAAACGATTTCACCTTTGACTTATTCATTAATTTTAAACTCACATATTTGAAGATCTCCAATGAGAAACACCAAACAAAACAATCTGCAGAATTTTTGAAACATTTCACTGAATTCTCTTTTAAATTATTATTATTGCAAAGACCACTTGGAGCACACTGACCAACCTGCTGCTTCGACGCCTAACTCAGAAGTGCTAAGACAAAAGGTGCTTAGTTCTTAGCCGGGCCATTGGATAAGAAGGATTTGACCACCTTTATTATCAAAGTTATCAATGGTTTTCCCCCATTTTAAGAGGTTACTGTTCCGGTCAAACCTTTGTCAGAAACTCGTATGGAAGCACACAGCGCATACAATTTTCGGTATCTTATCAAATACAAAAATACGCGTACTCCTAGATTTTCGAAGCTCACGAACGGTGTGAGTGGCAAGATGTCAGGTTTTGATTAGTGTTTTGAATAATTCGATAACCTCGGAAACAATTGTTATACATATTTATGGGTTGAATTTCTTACTGGAATTACCTAACTGATCTGGCTACTGGTTTCAACTTCTTCAACTAAAGAACGTACCCCGAAACACAGTGGGTAGTGGGTATTTACCATACATACACACTCGTATTCGCCTTATCATTTGCTAAATTACTCAACCAATGATAAGAGGAATAACCGAAAATAACTAGTTGGAAAATAATAATAAAAAAAAAAAAAAAAATACAGAAGAATACGAGTATCATGCGAAGCTATCAATATTCAATTTGCAAAATCGCAATTACCTTCACGGTAAACTAGGATCTAGGGGTGTGAAAACAGATCAATTTTTTACTTGCGTGTTGTTCTCGTATGTTTTTTATCCTTATTTAGGATCTTCATAGGTAAATACCATACATAAATTCGACATACTAGCATCTGTAACAGTCCTTTTATGCTGGTGTCTAAACTGGTCAACTGGCATTGTCCGAGTAAATCAAAGAAACTTACGAATACATAATTAGGGCCTAGAAAGAGCTGTGAATATGGAACCAAGTCAAAAGTCTTATTTTTCAAGAAAAATTCACTAAGTCTTAACTAAAGGAGCTAACATATCATTCGATGGTTTGACGTAAACCTAGCTATGCCCAGTGCTGTAACTACGTCTACACATCAATTGCCTTTACTTTAACCTCTTGTGGTGCCAACGTGTATTTGTTTCATCCAACTAGAACTAGTTACTGTCAAAAAAAGATATAATGCACGGCGAATGAAATGGACACGACGACTGTCTGCATGGCAGATACCACAACTAGCTCCTATCAACGAAGCTGGTAGGGCGATAAACAACACAACACGCCATAGCTAGTATATCTCATCGGTTCTGGTGACAGATAAGACTATTTAATATGCTGTTGCTTCCGTTGATGACTTCAAGTCACCTGGCACCAATGGTATGTACCCAATCGTATTACAGAAAAGTAAAGACCAGCTGTTGGCAATTCTGAAGAGAATTTTCACTTCTAGCCTGGCACTAACATACATGCCTAATCTCTGGTGAACAGTGAAGGTGTGGCCTTTATACCAAAAATCGGAAAAGAGGACTACTCCCAAGAGTTTCAGACCTACATATAAGTCTGACTTTCTTCATGGTGAAAAGTATGGAGAGAATGCTCGAGATCCATGTGCGCAAAACAGCCATACGAATGCATCCTTTGCCGGCGATGCAACACGCCTACCAACGCGAAAAAGCCTGCGAAAGTCCACTTCAGAATCTAGTACCCACAAATTAAAGGCGCATCTGATAAAAGGAATACGCCTTAACCGCTTTTGTCGACGTTGAGTGTAACTCGGCTAGACAACACGGCGTACACTAATGGCTAGTTTTGTGGATAAAAGCGATGCTAATAAATAGAACATTGATTACGGATGCTTGATGCGGCCAATATGTGATGGCGGGTGTAAATAAGGGTTGCGTTCTGTCTCCACTGCTAAGGTGCATGTTGGTCGACTCACTGCTCAACGCGCTCAATAGTTCTAACATCACAATGCACAGGGCTCACGCCCAATTATCAAGGTTTCCCCCATAAATGACGTCGTCTAATAAAAAGCGGGGGCAGAGCAAATGTGCTGGTCTTATCGTTTAGTTTTTCGATACTTACGCCTTTTTTTATATAATTTCGCGCGCGCATCAAGGGGATATTAATACCCATTTACTGGATTTTCACCAGGGTGCGCGCGGGTGGTATAGTACTTTAAAACTCAGGTGTATTAGGTTTCGATATTTTTCCCAGAGGTGGTTGTCAAACTAAAGCCAGTGCATCCTCAACCAGTGGGTCTTAAGTACGTGCTAGTTGTTAGTTCGTTACATTTAGCCCATCCAGCAACCACTCCAACATCAGTGTTATACCTTCATGTCAGAGTTGACGCCGACGGAATTTTCATATAACTTCATGCAAATTCTACGAAAAGAAATTTTCAGAAAATTGCCTCGCACGGGATTCGAACCTGCGACTCTCTGCTTGAGGAGTCAATGCATATACCACTACACCACGGCCTTACAATGCTGCTACAATTTGACTAGTTACAAGCCGCCGGTCAGAAATCCTGTTGGGTGATAGGACCACCGGTAGTCTATACCAGGACTTAAAACACGGTACCCTGAGAGTCAGGAACCCCCCCCGATTTCGGTCCGGGCCTGACTTATTGATGTAGGCCCCATTGTGGGAGCGTCCTGATGGCTGTGGTTTAAACCCAAAATCGCGGGAAGGGCCTTGACCCAATGTACTCGTAGAGTTGCAATATACTGGGTGCTGCGACCCTAAGAGCAGTAAGAAGTTTTAGGTCGGCCTCGACCCTTACCAAGGGTGGAACTTTTTGACTCCAATACGAGTTCCGCTTTGGTATCAAAGGAATGACGGAGAGCGATGACGAAACTTATCTTTGCTCCCGTGAAATTAAACCTACCAGGCAATAGTTCACGTTAAACACTAGAGACATCTGTCATAATGCACAAGCCTTTTTGGATGATGTAGTTGTACTATATGTGTCTAGTGACTGTCTGCTCTAAAACGCAGGCGGCCCTAGACTTGATCGACGATTGGTGCATTAGTAATGGAAAGCTGTCTGTCACCATCCACTTCTCCAAAGAAGCTAAGTACTTGGATGTCATCCTGGGTACTCTGGATCTACACGGCTATGATTAGACCAATTATGATATATCCTATGCGTCGGTTGTCTAGTGAAATAAGCTCTCGCGAAAATGCGTGACTCCAAAAGCGGTTTGTCTCGGACGCATAGGAACTTTTCCCAGCACTCCTGGCTCCGCTTTAAACACATTGATGAATCTCCTTCCCCTTGATATTCATATCATGGCCTGCACTCTCAAAGTCATCTTCTGTTTAAAAAGAAGTAGTCTTTGGTACAACACGCACTGGAGCTTTGATGACCTTTCTGAGCTGTCTTATGACTCTGGACTTATGGACATGCCATCCGATGCAATGACATCAGAACACATGTTGCGGAAAAAATATGAAATCGACTTTCCCTGTGCTCAGAATTGGTTTCGTCCAAAATCTGAGCCAGGAAAGGAATGCAATAGGGTCTTTACGGACAGCTTCAAAATCAATATAGAATATAGGATGTGGAATTGGTGTCTTTCAGGAGCACGACAATCTTAGATTTAATTTCTTGTTAGGAAAACTTGGGTTTGTCCTCCAAGCGGAGATATTGTGAAGAACGGGCGAAAGGGGAAGAATTTGCATCTGTAACGTAAGTCAAGCTGCATTTAGAGTCTTGTTAAGTCCTCTTACGACTTCCTAGCTAGTTAAAGAATGCAAGACATTACTGAACGCAGTTGTCTGATCTGAGTGACAGTGGTATCACGGGAAATGTAATCGCCGATGAACTTGCCTGGCAAGGTTCAGAGGGGAGTTTTTCAGGACCCGAACCGAATGTTGAGTCTGCCTGCGTCTTCGGTTAAGACTTCCATTGACAAATGGGTTTCATATAAATACAACTGCAGATGGCATAACTACTCAGGATGCAGACAGACCAACTTCTCTAGGAAGTCACTGGAATTTCTGCTGTCCCTCAACAGGAAGGACTGCACTCTCAAGAAGTCAATTAAATTCGTTTGAAAACGCTTGTGCGAATTCGATAGAACAGTTTTTGTAAAATCCAAAAGGAACTCCATCTTCTCCTGGGGCTTTGACGTATTAAAGTCCGATGAAGATCCGGAACCATTTATTTTGGAAATTTTTTGTTGTTTTGAGAAAGTCCTATTCGACCATTGAAATCACGACTGGGTAATAGATTTGATGATTTCAAAGTACCATATAACTTATAAAAGGCCATCGAAGTCACGATTACAGTTGAGATATATGTGAAAACTATATGCGGTACGAAAAAAGTTCTCCTCGGCTCGTTCTACCGAAAATATTCCTGATAGGGTATGGAAACTACATTCAGAAGATTGCCAGGTAAATTATATTCAATCCCAATTGATTCGTGGCTCACAATTACTTAAGCTGTTGACTCCGTTCAACAATTAAAGAGCAGGGACGTGAGCTCGGAATCAAATATGAAATGCAGAGAGTACTGTCGTTAGAAAGGGAATATATTGAATTAGAAGTAATAGGTGACCAGATAGCAGCTGTATTAGCAGCTGTGAAAGCTACCAATGACATCCAGCCGTTAAAATATTTAGTAAGGTTTGCCATTTTATGTCGCCGAACGTGCGAAAATTATTAAAAAAAATATCGTGAAGACGGGTACATGGGTACAACCCTTTTGGTGCGGAATGAAGAAAACCTAGCCGTCGTAGCGGTCAATATCGAAGAATACCCAAAAATGTCCATTCGGCGGAGAGTTAGGTAGGTAGAAGTGGCGGTTCATGCCATTGAACCCAATTAGCACTAGGATGCCGTTTTGTTACCACTCCTCATGTAACCTATTTTGTGATGGTTGTTAAGGATGTGGTCCGGTCGGTGCCTATAACTAAAAGAGAAAGCGGATGAGACCCTAATGTCGTCAAAGAATGGTTGGTTTAGTGCGCGTAGTCCGGCTCTTGCTAGAGCTGGACATTTGCAGAGAATGAAAGAGAGTTCCTTTCTCGTTTGTATTTTCGCAACTGCGGCAGTGAGGGTTGTATGGTATATCTAGTTTGGCCGCATGGTCTCCAATCGGCTAATTCCCCGTGGTTATTGCCATGATTCTGGCGATTTCTGGGCGGGTTCTTTTTAATAGGTTCTTCGTTTTATTTTGATCGTAGGTAGGCCATATCATCCTTGATATGCCGACCATTGGAGATTGGCTTTCTACAGAAAATATGAATGTACAATATTTGTCCTCTAACCGCTCCTAGCGGAATGTGGACCCTCGTTGAGAGCGAGGCGTGTAGTGCTGAGCCCTTTCTGGCTGAGTCATCCGCACGCTCATTGTCTGTTATGTCACTATGCCCTGGGACCCAGAGAAGTGTGACCCTGAAACGTTCGCTCAGGCAGGCATACTCGTTTCGGCACTCCTGCAACCAGTTTGGAGGATATGGTAGGCGAGTCGATGGCTTTGATAGCGGCTTGGCTATCTATAAGGATGGCAATGTTTTTTTTGTGCGATGTGTTCCGCCCAATTTGCGTGCATGCTTCTCGGATGGCCAGTAATTCCGCCTGAAAAGCGCTTGCAAAATCCAGTAAACGGACTGAAATTGACATTTTCGGTGATTCCGAGTAGACAACGGCCCCTACACCACAGCTCATCTTAGATCCGTCGGTGTATATGACCGTGTCGAAGCCCTTCACTACTTCATCCCTCCTCCACTGAGCCCTTGATGGGAAACCGACTTGGAAGCCTTTCGTGAAGTTTACTTTGGGTGTGATGTAGTCAGTTGGAGAAATGACCATGCCGTTTGGTAACGAATCCAGGATGTTACTATAGCCATACGGCCTTGCAGTCCAGCATCTAGACTCCTTGAGTCTTATAGCACTGCATAATGTGGTGTATGTTGTGTGTAAGTCAAGAGGTAGAAGATGCAAGAGCACAGTGAGGTCATCTGTTGGGGCGGACCTCATTGCCCCCATGGTGCCTATACTAGCTGTTCTTTGCGGTATTTTTAGTTTTGTGAGGCTATAGACTTTGCTCAACGCAGACCACTATACTAGTGGTCTTTGGTTGAAGTCCCTACTTCTTTTCAAAGGTTTTGCAACGGGCATAGAAGGCGATCTTCTTTATTCTGTGTTCGATGTTGTGTTTCCAGTTAAGTTTATCATCGAGCATGATACCTAGATGCTTAGCACTGGACAACAGTGTGAGTTGTTGATCATTTAGACGGGGTGGGGTGAAATTGGATCGGTAAAATCAATTTTGCTCTGGTTGACACCGAGGCCACAACTTGCAGCCCAGGTGCTTACCTTGTCCAGAACGGCCCCCATAATTTCAGTAATCACAGTTGGAAACTTCTATGACACTAGTGTCACTACGTCGTCCGTGTACGCGACGACTTTGACCCGTTCCCTGTCTAGTTAGAGCAGAATTTTGTTTATAATCATTAGCCATAAAAGGGGCAAGATGACGCCACCCTGTAGCATTCCTCTATGGGCAAATTTTAGTTATGTTGCTGCTGCCTAGTGATGCCTGAATAGTTCTTGTCCTGAGCATAGAGACTATCCATTGACTAATGAATTCCTCTATGCCCAACTCAATCAGAGATTCAAGAATAGCTTCAATATATACGTTATTGAAAGCTCCCTCTATGTCCAAGAAGAAGGCTCATGTGTTCGCACTACCTCATGGAGAGCCGTTTCCGTGGATCATCCCTTGAGGTAGGCTTGCTATGATTTGGACAGTAAAGATTCTTCTAGGAAACTTCGCATATGGATGTCTAGAACACGCTCTAGGGTTTTAAGTACAAAGGAGGTTAAACTAATTGGTCTAAAATCCTTCGCGGTTTCATGCCCACATTTGCCTACCTCCTATATAAACACCATTCTAGCACGTCTCCAAGAGTATGGTATGTGGTTTAGTATTAAACAGCTTCTGAATATTGACGACAGCCAAGGTTCTGTTAAGTCTTGCGTTCTCTGTAGCATGACGTGTAGTATGCCGTCAAGGCCTGGAGACTTAAACAGGGAGAAGCTGTTAATGGCCCAGGAAATCTTTTCCTCGGAAATTATTGAAGTGATATTGTTGTGAAGTGCAGGTTATACTTGCCAAGACCTCTCGGATTCCGTACTAAAATATCGCTGCATACGGTAGAGAGTTAACCCAACTCATTTTGCGGTTGGATTTGGGCCTACATCCGCATAAGATTGTGCTAATGTAAGAATTGAGGCCGGATGACTATAGACATCGCCCTGAGTTCGCTAATTGGGTGCTAGAAATGTTGGCCGGAGATCCGGATTTTGGCCAAAAACTTATCTTCTCGGACAAGGCCTATTTTTTTCTCAGCAGCTACATTAATAAACAAAGTTGCCATAAGTGTTCGACTAAGCACCAATGCATCCACAAAGATTTACTGCTTGGGTGCGGTTTATGGCATGGCGGCATTATCGGAACAAATTTTTTTCGACATGAGGAAGGAGACACCATTACCGTCAACGGTCTCAGGTATAGAACGATGTTAATCGACTTTATGTGGTCAGAGCTCGACAAAATCGATACATCCGAGCTGTGGTTCCAACAAGTTGGTGCAACATGACATAAAAGTGACTCAACACTCAAAATTACGAAGGAGAAATTTAGCGATTGGTTCATCTCACTGCGATCGTTCATGAATTGATTATTTTCTCTGGGGCTACGTCAAGCTAGTCTACGTTAACAAGAATAACCCCGCACATATTGGTCCGACTCATTAAAAATTGGACCAACCGATTGAAGCACTGCCAGCAAATCCGAGGTGGCCATTTGAATGATGTGCTATTTCACATATATTGACATGAACATAAGTTTAAAATAAAGCCAGAATCAATTGTATATCTCACACCGTTTTTGTTTTATTTGAATGCGTTTTCCTCTCGTTATTATCTGGTCACCATTAAAAAGGCAAGAATCTATGATTTAGAATGAATATCAAACTAAAAATCTTGCGAAACAATTTTAATTAAATGTTTCGAAAGGAGATTGAACTTGATATGACCCACAGAATGTTCGATACCTCCAAATGTCTACTTTCTTTTCGGATTTTTTTTTTTTCTACTTTGTAATCAGTCTACGAGTTTTGTCTTTCCAGTTGAAGTCTGCCAGAATTGAGTAGATTGAAATCGGCTGAGATAACTATTTCTATATGAGGATATAGAGATACGATTGAGTTAGAGAGCGCATAAAATGCGTTGAAGATAGCTTTACAGTTCGTAGAACTGAACGTTTTCGACTCCTAAGTCTCTGTGGATATCATCGTTTCTAATATACCACGGCGCATTAACAATACCTCAAATAACTTTGCTTTGGAATGTCTGTAATACATTAATGTTACTACTTTTAGTACAACCCCAAAGTTGTACACCATATGTCCAGATCGGTTTTAGCACTTGCTTGTATAACAGCAATTTGTTCTCTAAGCTAAGCTTGGAATACTTTCCAATAAGCCAGTAAATATCTCTATATTTGATTTCAAGCTCTTCACGTTTTTTTCTTGACGTGTGCTCTCCATTTTAGTTTAGCGTCGAGTGTCATACCGAGATATTTGGCCTCGTTCGCGTAAGAAATTCATACTGCGTTGATAAACACCGGTGGATTCTCAATTTTCTTGAGAGTGAAGTTCACGTGGACAGACTTGTTTTTATTAAGCGCGATTCGCCAAGTCTTTGTCCAATTGTTAATCCGTGTAAGGGCACGTTGCAACTTGGCAGTTGCTTCTTCGACTGTTTTAGCCGTTGCCAAAATGGCAGTGTCATCAGTAAAAATGGCTAGGACAGTGTCGTCCATTTGCGGTATATCACGGGTAAAAAGCAAATATAGCAGAGGTCCAAGCACACTTCCTTGCGGCACCCCCGCCTTTATTGTCTTAAAAGTGGAATATTCGTTTCCGTGTCTCACACAGAAGAGTCGGTCTTCCAGATATGAACCTAAAATACAAGACAATTGCTGGGGTAGGGCTTGTCGGAGTTTATATTTAGGCCTTGCGAAACGTCAAGGAATGCGCTTGAAGAGACTAACTTACACTCGATTGCTCGTTCAATTACATTGGTTATTCGATGCACTTGGTCAACTGTAGAGTGTTGGCTTCTAAAGCCAAATTGGTGATCAGGCAAGAGGGAATTTGTGTTGGTAATTGGCTTAAGACGATTAAGAAGGATTCGCTCGAAGACCTTCGATGTAATCGGGAGAAGCGATATTGGTCTATATGACTTGACTTCAGTCAGCGGTTTACTGGGTTTCGGAACCATAATAACTTCGGCTACTTTCCACTGGTGCGGTACGTGCTCTAATCTAATGCTGGCATTTATAAGATAGAGCAGCTTTAGCAAACCTTTTTTCGGCAACGCTTTAAGTATTTCTCCCGTTATTAAGTCATATCCCGTATCATATCATAACTTGTCTAAGTTCCCCTTAGTGTAGCCTTTTCTACTGGAAAGTTTGTCGTCACGTCTAGCGTATTGACATTCTCAGGAAGCACCCCCCCATCGAATGGTTTAAACATTTCTGCAAGATGGTCGGCGAAAACATTAGCTTTCTCCTTATCTTCTTTCGCCCAGACATCCTGGTTTCTTATTGGCGCCACGTGTATTTGGAGCTTCTGAACACTTTTAGTGGCTCTCCATATGGAGTAGTTGGTATCCTTTGTCGCTGTGAGTCTTTCAAGGTAGCTATTAATACCTTGATTATTGAAGTCCTTGATCGATTTTTTCAACAAGTTTCAGAGTGTTGTTCAACTTCTTTTTCAAGTTGATATGGCGTTCTAAGTGCTACTTTCAACTCAGTATTGTCTACAAGAAATTATTGTAGGTGTTATGCTTTTATGAAAAGAGGAAGCAGTGTAACACCTATCATCACAACCATTCCATCGATTCTTATAAACTTTTTCAGTATGATAATTTCTCCAACCACCGTGGTACTGGCCAAAGCAATGATTAAGGCTGCAAAATAAAACTGAATACTTTTACAAGCTGCGGTGAATTCGTCTCCTTATCAATACGGCCACATACAGGCCTAATGTAATGTCTTCAGACTAGATCTTGGCCATTATTCTGAATTTATCCAAGAACGCGGTAAAAATGGCAGAAATGCTGATGGCTTCAGTTTCCTTCGTACAGTATATCCTCTGCTATTTCTATTTCTTCGTTGCATAGTCTGTATGTGCGGCCTTGCGTTATAACAATGTGCCAACTGAGAATTTTATGATAATAATCGCGATGGGTACTGTGAAAAGTAGATTGCATTCGAAGAAAATTCGTTTCTTTTACTTAAACAGACAGGTCTTTTGTATGTTCCAGGTATATATCCCGGGAAGTACCTAACGAAACAACCCATGCAAATTATTTAAAGTGGAATTCGTCTTGCCACAGTCTTTCTTTTAGGTTCCTGCCATATCAGAAAGCATACTTCCAGAGCCATGCATCACTTAAATTCTCAAATGTGCTTCGAAACGCCTACTTATTGCACATTCTGAAATTAATTTATGAATGATAATTTCTATCACCAGGTAAATCATTTCTCATAAAAATCTATTGATGATGTTGAAAAACTGCAGCAAGTGTCCTCTGGGCATACGTGCAAGGGTGCATGCTTTAATAGTAATTGCTGGCTCTTTACTTCGGGTCAAAGGTGTTTCGCGTCTGTTTCGAGTTATCTCCTGAAATTTGCTCTCATAGAATTGCAAATCATTCCATTGAAACTATGTTAATCGTTTATTTTCTTCAGTGAGAGCAATTAGAATGGTTGTCAACACCTGTGGCAATGATTATTAAATAAGAGTCACGTTCGCAAATATCAAACTGTGACGCACATTCTGACAAAGATAAGTGTAAACCGTCTAATTTCTAGAAATTTCATTGATAAAAACTTATGGGAACGACGTAAGTTATTTTATAAATAAACGTCAGCTAAGTAGAAATTTAAAACAACTGTTTGGGGTTGAGTTATTCCGAACGTGATAACGAAGGAACGCTTTTAGAGTGGCGTATTTATGACAGAAATTGATTTATATAAAGAAGTTTCGCATTTGAATTGCATAGTCTTAGGCGATGAAAGACAGTATTGATTGGAAGTTGGTAAACATATTTTAAAAGAACAGATTCCATAATATATTTAAAATGGTTTAGCAAAGCATTACCATTCGGGTTCAGATTGCTCAGATAAAATGTGGATCATGCAATGTAGTCATTAAGGAGATACATTTTCTTTGTAATTAAAAAAAAAATTCCGGTTTCAGTTTCGAAGAACTAGCGCCGAATGTATAGGGTGATTCATTGTGAGGTGATATAATGTAAAATAAACACATAAATTTGAATTTTTATTATCGGTTAAAAGATCAATTAATGGCATTTACTTTTTTAAAATGATATGAATGGTGGTCCATTCGGAAGGTCCAATTTTGGACGACTCAAAATAACAAGGGTGTGATATCGCACGACCAAAGGTTGCACTAATGGCTCTACTTTTGAAAATGATGTGGCTCAAGTTGTAGACAGAGTCATTTATGTTCATCACTTGAAGAAAGCTGCCTCGACGCCACAATTGTATACATCTAGAAAGTCATTTTTCAATTGGTCGTTAGAGAAAGCTAAGTTCTTTCAACTCTAGTTGGAATGTAGTGGAAGATGATAGCCATAAACTTCGATGTACTGTAGGCATCAGTGCTCAGAGTAGGACGGTGGTGGCAAGCCGTGTTCATTTGATGGCAGGTACTCTGATGTGAAATATGTATTTTTGCTATTCTTCGAGGTAGCCGTAGGAGACATAAGAGTCTGCTTTGGTGAGAATACAAGAATACTTCCTTTTTCTTGCCACACATAAAGTCTTAATTGAAGCCCAGCAATTTCTGGTCTTAACCCTAACTTCTTGTGCAAATTAACATCCTTGAGGCTGGGAAGTGGTGGAGAGTATATTTTGATGCGTTCGCAAAGCCACTTTAGTAAGCAGCTGTAAGGCGTTGGGGACAGCATTTGTCGTACGTTGCTCGAAACCTTCAACATCGAAACACTTGTCAACTCGTCGATAGATAGTGTGTTTCTATGGACGTGGGTCAAGGTCTAAGTCTTCACGTTTCTGAATTTCACAAGGTATGATTCATTTGAAACAGTGTTGATTGCAAGTGCAGTTTAGGTTTCATTCAGATTGGCCACCGGTTGTCAAGAAGAGCAAGCTCAATTCTTTTCCTCCTTCTTACGGAAAGAATCCAATATTTGCAATCCAATCTTTCAGAGAAAGTTGATTGCACTAAAAGTTTACCCATTACCCAGACTAACCTTATACGACCGAGCTATGCATAAGAAAATAGGGATGGGAGTGATGGTTCTACTCAAGCCACTACATCACGACAAATTAAGCAATCCTTATAAGGGAAGTAAGGTGGTACTACAACTAGACTTTTCTTTAAAGGGTCTAAGATATTTTATATCACAGAATCAGTATTAAGAAGCCAAAATGTGCTCAATTACGAAATTGAGAATCACTGTTCTGGAGATTTTGAGCACTTCCCCAATGATGAACATTTCTCTAAGGAAGTATCGTCTACTTAAAACATTTAAAACCATATTACCAAGACACTCGATAAAGTGGTCAATAGAGCGCTGTAGAGGTGGATTAAGAAAAATAATACAGTTCCGGAGAATCATCTTGATTTTAGGGTAAGGCATGACACTATTCACGCTGCGTCAAAGCTGGTCTCCGACTTATAATGGAATGAATGCAAGAATGAATACGAACAGCTTTACTGCACGAAATAATGACCCTATTAAGCCTGAATTTTTGAAAAGGATAATCTCATTCAAGAAGACAGTCGACTGCACAATCTTATGGACGTTTTTTACTAACTGGAGATAGTAAATGATAGTAGGCCATTTAATATTGGCCAGTTATGAGGCAAGCATTTAAGCCTTATGAAGCCTAACAACTATTCTTATCTTTTCAATTGTTATTATACTCATCCAATCTACTTAGATCTAAAGTAGGTATGCCTGTATGCTGCAAGGAAGTTAAGTATCTTCTCTGCGTCAATGTTAGCAAGTTTGTCGGAACAGATGATCTGCCTGCCAAAAGATTTATTTCTGGAGCAAAAAAGTTCTGAATACTCTGTCAGAAAATAAAGAGCCACATTTTCAACTGTGTATGTTGTTATTCAGTTAGTCAGCGGCTGAGCTTCTCTAATCGTTATGTGTAAACTTACTCTGATGTGTTTTGCAGGACATCGAACGAGTTAAACCAATATAACTCAAACACAGAAGGGTTTAGAATTAAATTGTGTTGGGACATTCTCTTTAGCTTATTTTAGCTGTTTTTAAAAGTACACCAAGTGAACTGAGCTACAGTTAGCAGTTTTTCTAATCTGCCAATCGACCAATTTACCGAAGCAAAACATGAAATTAAGTGCTCACCAAAATGATTTCTTAACAAGTCCATCGTTTCACGCGCTGTATGGCTCGTAGCGCGGTCTTGTTGAAACCAGAGCTCACCGAGACCATGTGCTTAAATTTCAGGAAGCACATAGTCCGTTAACATGGTGCGATAATGGTTACCATTGACGGTAACATTCTGATTTGCCTCATTTTTGAATAAATATGGACCAATGATTCCACCAGCCTACAAGCCACACCATAACTACACACCACAACACAATGGATGTAATGGTAGCTCTTGGTACTCATCAGGTTGCTCATCAGCCCAAATACGGCAATTTTGTTCATTAACGTATCCATTGAGCCAGAAATGGGCTTCATCATTGAACAAAATTTCACGATTAAACACCGGATTTTCATTGAGTTTTTCCAGAGCCCATTCACTGAAAATATGACGCCGAAGATCTTCACGTAAAATACGCCAAGTTGTCGAATACGTCAAGCCAAGCTGCTGAGAACGACGACGAATCGATTCGTCACGGTCTTCGCGTACACTCTCAGCTACAACTGCTTTAGTCTCCTCACTACCTACTCGATGACGGATGTTGTTTAACCGGTCGAGTATCATCCACTAATGTAGACTGGGACTCAAATTTGCGAATGGTATTGGCAATAGTGGTATTGGAAAAGTGCTGCAGAGTCAATTCAAATGCTTGTCGAGGCATATGGTGATCATGCTCTATCAGAAGCAACATGCAAAAGATGGTTTCAACGGTTCAAAGATAACGATTTTGATGTGAGAAATGAAGAACGTGGAAGACCACAAAAAAAGTTTGAAGACGCCGAATTGCAAACAATATTGAATGAAGATGACACTTTGAGTCAGAAGCAAATGCCAGAAATGTTAAATGTGACACAACAAACAATTTTTGACCGTTTAAAAGCTATGGGTATGATCCAAAAGTCTGGAAAATGGGTTCCACATGAATTGAATGAAAGGCAGATGGAAAACCGAAAACCACTTGCGAAGTTTTGCTTCAAAGACACAATACAAAATCAGTTTTGCATCGAATGGTTACTGGCGATGAAAAATGAATTTATTTTCAGAATTTTAAACGGAAAAATCATGGGTTAATCTGGGACATCAACTTCGACTGCAAAACCAGATCGATTCGGCAAGAAGGCAATGCTGTGTGTCTGGTGGGACCAGAAAGGTGTGGTGTACCACGAGCTCCTAAAACCTGGTAAAACCATTAATACAGATCGCTACCGACAACAAATTATCAATTTGAATCACGCATTGATCGAAAAACGACCAGAATGGGTCAGAAAACACGACGAGGCTATTTTGCTCCATGACAATGCACCTGCACATAAAGCAAAACTGGTTCAGAATACAATCAAAGCACTAGGCTGGAAGCTGCTACCCCACCCGCCGTACTCACCAGACTTGGCTCCTTCCGACTATCATTTGTTTTCATCGATAGGACACGCATTATCTGAGCAATACTTCGAATTCTACGAGGAAGTCGAAAATTAGGTGACTTTTTGGTTTACTTCAAAAGACGAACAGTTTTATTGGTGTGGAGTCTATAAATTGCCCGAAAGATGGGAAAAATGTGTAGCTACTTTAAATAAAATGTTTTTTACTTTCCTATTAAAATTTAGTGTTTTATTTTTACCGGTACACCTGGTAAAGCATCGTGATTTCAGTTAAATTAAAATAAAAAAGCGATTACTTAACTCTTTTCTCGCTTTGGAATAGGCAAAGATTCTGTCTCATAGATCTCACCAGACCTATAGGACGGTTAAACATTCCTGGTTCCTACACACCAAAGGACAGGACAGAACGCAACCTCCGACACCACAGTCCAGAGCTTAGCAGCATGGAATGGGAGGTAATTGATATGAGAAACCACACCAAAGATGAAAGTTAGAAGTTCAAATTTATGCCATTACTAGACAGAGTCCACTAAAAGGTCCGAGTCAGGATAACCTGATGCAAGTTAAGACCTTTAACAGTGGGTTTACGTAGGAAAACGAAGAGGAACTTAAGATCGTAAAAATAAATTTTCATCATAGTACGGCGGCCAGCGCCAAGCATGTCTACCTTATTACTAAGGAAGACATCGACATTGCTCTCATCCAGGAACCTTGGATAAGCCGATGTAAAAAAATAGTGCTTAAATCATCTGAATTGGTGACTTGTAAGCATGAATCCGGCAATGAAAGTAGTATTAAGGCCTATACGAATTATGTTCAAAAAGTAAGGTGACTTTATATTTTAAAAAAAAAAATGTTTTTTATTTATTCAACAATAATAAGTTGTCCCCTTCAAAATATTCCCGTTTAGATACAAAACACTTGTACCAATGCTTTTTCCAATCCTCGAAGCACTTCTTATAAGCACTTTTTCGTATAGTCTTGAGGTCTTCCAGTGATGTCGTTTTTATTTTCTCAATCGTTGAAAATCTAGGTAATTTTCTTTATTGAACTTCTGATGCACTACGCTACGGTAATCGAAAAAACCAGTGATCATTTGGACATTGGTCGAACTTGAGGTGCTTTTTTTGGTCTCGGCTCTCCTGGGTGCATCCATTTGACGATTGTGCTTTGGTTTCGAAGTCATAACCATATATCCGTGGTTCGTCAACAGCTATGATCCTTTTAAGTAAGTCAGGATCATCATTGACGTCATTGAAAAGCTCCTGAGCGATGCTCATGCGACGGTTTTTCTGATCAAAATTAAGAAGTTTCGGAACAAACTTCGGGACATGCCCAAAACATCCAAAAAAATTTCCGATATGTCAACATCATCAGCAACTTCTCTTATGGTTATTCGACGATTTTGCAAAACAATTTTCTTCACAACTTCGACGTTACCATCTTTTGTTTATGTGCTGGGGCGTCCAGAGCGAGGTTCAACATTGGCATCTTCTCTTCCATCTTGGAAGAGCTTGTACGTCTTGTAAACATTTTTTTTTACTCAGAGCAGCCTCACCGCATACCACTGCCAACATTTCAAGTGTTTTAGAGTACTTGATTCCATTTTTTACACAAAATTTGATGCAAATTCTTCGCTCCATTTTGTATAATAATTCAAAATGGCCGAGCACACCAAACACGTCTATCGTTATTTGTCAAAAACAAACTAAGTAAGCTATGTTCGAAACATTTTTAGCAACACAGTAGAAAAAAAAAACCGATAACGGAATGCACGTTGTCATCGATATTTCGAAAGTCACCTTAGTCTTTGAACTTACCTCGTGTGACATGCTCATGAAAACTCGTTACTTCGTTGGCTCTCTCGTATAGCACCATTCTGATAAAAAACATATCGTTACACTGGAAGAAGATTGACACCAATCGAAAAACATCAGATCTGTTCTAGGACCGCATATTTGTACAAATTTGAAACAAGTTCTGCCACCCTGCCAATTTTTACAAATTTCTACACCAGATTTTCTTTGAGCAGGAATTGTTAAAAACGTCAAATCAATTAAATTTGAAAGGAACTGTTTCCTTATTTCATAATGAAGTAACACAAAAAATGGTAAGTTAAACATTTAAAGTTGTGCTTGACGCACACCATTGTCAATACACTGGTTGAACCGATACCACTCTCTCCAACATATTGATGGGTATGTTGAATGTTTCTTTTGTCCAGCTTCTGTGGGCGACTGGTATAGATACGGATTTTAAGATACCCCCACAAAAAGAAGTCACATAGGTCTAATCGGGTGAATGAACTGAGCTGGCCACTCCAAAACACCTCCCAGTGAGATTAGGCGCCCTAGGAAGAGTTCTCACAACACAGTCATCGATGGCCTTAAAGTATGGGCCGTTGCCCGTCCTGTTAAAACCATATGTCCCAATTTATCAAGTCGTAGCAAAAAATAACCTCCTCGAGCATGTTCACATAATGGTGTGAATTGATTATGACATTCTGTCCATTTTCCTCGAAAAACCATAGGCCGATAATCCTAGTTTTTCTTTTCTGCACAGAACCAGTTTGAACGTTGTGACCTACAAAAAAAAATGATCTTGGTCCAGGACTGAACACAATGGGACATATTGAAGCGACTTCGAAAGGCGTGGTGGGTTGAAACTATCCAACGGGCATTGGAAAAATAAACCTCTAAGCACGCTTTTCTTTACAACGCATAAATGACGACAAGTTAACAAAACTTTTGTATCCCCTCTCTTAAACGAAACCAAGCACAGGAGCCTGTGATTTCCATCAGCTTCAGAGCGCTTATCTCAAATATGTAAGTTATCTTGGCTCATCTTCAATTACTAATCATTGTCCGGTAACGTGAGCCATTAATTGTAGCGAGAGATCTGTCTCATTTTTTTAAAAAAATAAGGGCAGATGATTCAATCAACATGAAGACAAGACCGAATGTGCACTTTGGTGAAATTGAGTCTCTTCTGGGTGTACTTTTCTCATTCCAGAAATTGTAATTTTCCTTGTTCACAAACCCATTAGTTCAAGAGTGAGCAAAAACATGATTTTTTTACAAAAACTAGATCGACTTCAAGCCGTCTGAGAAGTCCCATCGCAAGCCATTTCACTTACAGCGGCTAAAGTTTATTCACATATACCATAGAGGGAATCGCTATTCAACCAACGACATGTTTCGCAAATTGAAGGCTGATTTCCAAAATAGTTGGAATAAAACAGAAGCGTCCTTCTAATGTAAGTCTATTCATGATACTCGAAGAAAATGTTAAAGAACTGTAGAAAATAGCAATGTGGTTTGAAAGTTCGAACATCTATCAGTCTCAATACACTCATTCCTGCAATTCAGTTCGTTACTCACGTACTCCACGATTTCTCCGCTGTTGTTTCGCTTAGCATTTGGTTAGATTGAACTGAAAGGATTAAACACAGATCTCCCACATCCGTTCTTCAAAATCGCCTGTTAGAAGGATACCTGTCTTAAATGAATCACCACTATCATTGTACCAATGTACCTTTGAAGAATGTGGTCCGGCAAAATGAACCATCTTAACTCAAACGTCTCTACAGATGTCTCTTGTGTTTTGACGTCCAAGTATAAGTTCACGGGATGCCCATACACCCATTGTAGCCAGGATACACCGGCCAGCGATCACTATTTTTCGGTAACACCAAAGTCGAACCTTGTGTTGAGTGCATAAGCTCCATCCCTTAGTATGCTTCGAGCCGGACCTTAAACCTCATCCTGATCTTAGGATCACTCACAGCACTAAGTACTTATTGTAACTCTACATTGGCTCAAAATCAACTGAAAGATCCTTCCTGCAACTTTAGATTTAGACCACAGGCCACATGACGCTCCTGCTAAGGCGCCTACTTCCACGGTACCGTCCTGCCACTGGTCAAATCGTGGCAACCTTCGATGGCATCAATCTTAAAGCCTTTACAATAAGACCAATATTGCTCTATCCCCGTTTATAATTAGACTACGTCATTGTTGGGCTAAGCCTCTAAGATACGATCTACAATCTTTATTCGCCATAGCTTCTATCAACTGTCCTTACTTCAGTTCCTACTCAATGTTACAAACTTCAAACACTACCATCGTACCCTATAAGCTATGGCATAAGGTATAACAGCATTGTTATAACAGTCCGCCAAATTATCTTTCTCTGCTTTATCGACTTTTGCTTATCAAATGGAAAAGACTTTTTGATAAGACTGCTTCACAGAGAACGTTTCAGTCAAAATGCATAAATGCTGACCAACGCTTATCACTGATTTCAGTAGAGACTTTAATTGGACACAGTATGGGTATCATCAATGGCTACCTTACCTTCCTTTGGATCCTGCTAGTCCCTTTTGCAGGTAGTAAATTGTCGTGTTAGTGTTTTGACTTTCGAAAATAACGTCTGAATCACTATTTAAGCATCCTCATCACCGGAAAGATTTTCGAAGCCAAGAATTGTCAATGGAACTGAAGCAATAGCTGAGAATACCCTTCACCAGGTGTCATTACGTTTAAAATCACGTGAAATCATCTTCGGTGCAGGACACGTTTGCGGAGGATCACTCATCACACAAACAACTGTGCTTTCAGCTGCGCACTGTTTCTGGGAGTGAGTTCATTTAAAAAACAAAAGTTTGAGGTCTGTTTTCTAATAAAGTAATGTCTCTCCAACACAGTGAAGATAAAAGTGTGTTCAATAGTGCTCGTGGGTATTTTGTGGTGATGGGAACCCTGAACCGTTTCCAAGAAACCAAGAATACAATTTTATATAACATAACTCACTATGTACGAGCGGGTTTTGACAGCCAGGTATTAAGAAATGATCTGTCAATTTTATTCTTAGATGGAACAGTACCGACAGGACACCCTACAGTGAAACCCATTGCATTGAACAGGGCAGTGCTTGCCAGTGGAACTATATGCCAAGTAACCGGATGGGGTGTCACAGAATTGGTTAGTTCCGTAATTAGTAGATATCCAAACTCATGAACTACTTTTAGTACTCACCTTCCTTAGGGTTACAGTTCTGATATACTTATGACAGTTGACGTCCCGATAGTGGATCGTGAAACTTGCTCGATAAACTACCAAAACGGCACCATCGTCGATGGAATGATTTGCGCTGGTTACATGGAAGGTAAAAAGGATGCATGCCAAGGTGATTCCGGTGGTCCATTGGTGCACAATGGCACACTTGTTGGTATTGTTTCATTTGGAGCGGATTGCGCCGGACCAGGATACCCAGGAGTGTATAGCGATGTAAGATATTTTGCTGATTGGATAGACAAAACCATATCTGGAGCGAGTTCAGCATCGGCAAGCGTTGTAATCACAGCACTTGCGTTTATATTGATTTATAGTCTTAAGTTAAAGTAGAGTGATTAAGTTTTGAGATAAATGACATACGAGTAAACAGTTACTTAAAACTTAAAACGGTTCTGTGTTCATCTTTTGAGAGTGTCAACAAGTACAACGAATTTTGACTTTCCACATTGATTGTAAAGACTCTCAACAGACAGCCGAATAAATCGCTGAGACCTTATAGAGTTGATATGAAGTGGATTTAATACTCGAGGGGACTTATGATATGAGCTATCTTGGTTACGATATTGAATCTGATTTTGTTTAGGAAAACAAATGCTACTTTTTGAGTGTCTTACTGTTTTTTTGAGATATAGAGCAACTGCGGCTTTGCAGGATTAAAATTGAGTCCATTGCCATGTGTTTAGTTATATATTATTAATGTACATTCATTCATTCTACAGATAAGGCCTTCAGCTAAACCAATTGGAAGGAGCTCTAGTCACTCCGTGCATCATCTGCTTAAAAGTACTAGGGCAAAATAAAGGTAGGTCAGTACCTTCAGTAAAAATGCAAGCACTTAGAGTTAGAAACTATGTATATCACTATTAGCCACTTTCTGACTATGATCACACTAAACTAGGACTTTCGAGTTTCTTACATAATATTTCATGATTTACTCGTACTTTGGAGAAATCGAGCAAACAAAATAAGGTCAAAGTCATATTCAAATCTGAATTCATCAAGGAGTTTAATCATTGCTGAGAAACAACAGAGGACCCAAGGGGCTAAGGTAACTTAAAATGTTTATAAACAGCGCGGACGAAGGAAGAAAGAGAGGTACCGATGAACGTTGGTTTTAAATGTTAGATGGTTATAATGACTAGGAAATAAAGAGCTCGCCGGGGCATTCTATAAGTGAGTTGTACGGCTAAGAAACGAATTAAGATATTTTACAGTATGACCGTCTTCAGGCTATACCGATGACCATTCATAGCGAGATCGGTCTGCAAGACGATTTGGTAGTAAAATGTAAGAAGATGATTGTTATTCTAAGATGTCCTCCCTTTCTATTTTAACCTTAAAACTACCTAAAACCTTTTTATCATCACACACACGCGTCATTGCTCAGAAGTTTTGTCGAGGAGCTAATAAAAACATCTTTCGGCAGCATTAGCTTTTTCTCTGTGGGACCGTGAGCACATATCAGGCTTATATTAGCGAATTTAGGATTAATACAAATTGTAAAAAGCATTTGCTAATGCCCCGAGAACTTGAGGTTTCTTACTTCAATTTAACAAGTTCACAACAAATTCGCACACGCTACTTTCGTTCTCGATAGCAGTAAACGGGTATATTACAAATTTTTTATTCTCCCTTTGTTTGTGCAACCAACCCCTTTGGCGGTCATATCTGTTTTAAAGTAATAAAGGGCTAAGGTTACAATTTCTCTTCAAGTCCGAATATTCCTTGTCCAACTTTAGATAATGTTATGTGAGAGTGGCAGTTGGAAAACCAACCTACTTAGGCCTATTGACTCGTTGTGCTGCCACGTTGATCTATGATCCTCTTACTCACGGAACCAATTTGAACTTATCATGAAGCGCAGGAGACTGTTAACGTGTGTATCCTTTAGATCGTTTAAGTCATTGTAGAAGAGAGCTCCTAGATGGAGTTTTCTTCTCTGGAAGAGAGCTGGACATGTACAGAGAAGGTGGAGAATTGTCCCCTCTTCCTCCTCGTCAATTCAGCTTCTACAGAAATCGTTTGTTAAGGCGCCAAACCTTCTTGCATACTTGCCTTTAAGGCAGTGTCCAGTGATGACACCTATGATGCCGCTGAGATGTTTCCTGTTTAGAAGAATCAGACTCTTAGAGTGATTCAGATCCAGCTTTGGCCATATCTGTTTAATCATTAGACTTATTGGCCCACCAGTTCATCTAAGGTCTGTTCTTTTATTATCATCCAGCCTTAATAATGATTTGCACGTAGATTATACCTATGCTACCCTTTTTCGGTAGAACCGGTAGAGTGGTTCCAATTTTTGCGAGTTCTGTGGCCTAGTCCCCAACAAAGGTGAAGGTTGAACTCCTCTGCCATCTCCGTAAGAGGTGATCAGCGTTCAAGGGCGGTTTTAGAATTTAGTAAGACCGAGTCCAGGGACTTGATAGCGACCTGACTATCCGAAAAGATGCGGATGTACTTTGCAGATATCACGTTTTTCTTTAGCCAGGACAGAGCTTTCTTAATCGCCAAAATTTTCGATTGGAACACGCTACAGTGATTGCTAATATATTAAGAATATTAGCGTGGCCAAATAAATTATTTGTCTGCTGTCGCAGCTACTTGTCTGCTGAAGATTTCGATGGGTGTCACGTGAAACAGAAAGTCTAAAGCCGCGGGGGGAGTAAAACGTAGAGCTCCACTTATGCAGAGACATGCTGTTCTTTGGACTCCTCTTAGTTTGTTGGAGTTGACTACATCGTCTAAGGCCGTTCACCAGACAACAACATCGTAAGTGAGTATCGGTTATGACCGAGATGTATAGCCAGTGAGTTATTTAAGTTTGAAAGCCCCATTTGTTTCCAATGACTTTTTTGCAAAAGAACAAAGCTACTGCAGCTTTCTTGACTCTATCTATCCAGTCTATAGCTGGAATTTTATTTTTCCTGGAATCTGATGAAACTGATCTTGTCAGTTTTATGGGGGTTAACACCCAATCCAAAGCTATCCGCCCAACGGGTTAACCTGTTAAGATTTAGCTGAAGAGTTCTTTGATGGTATTAAGATGCTAACGTAAGATGGCCATAGCAACGTCGTCCACATAGGCAATCACCCTGCTAAGTTCCAGAGTAGGGGAGAAATTACGACGCCTTGCGGCGTACCTATGTTGACACATCTTTTAGCACAAGTTCCACACAGTTTGGAGCTGATTGTCCTACTATTATGCATAAGACTAATCAACTCCCCAAGTAAGTTGTCAACCTGCAGATGTAATAGCGCATACGTGATTGCGGATTTGTCGACGTTGTTAAAGGCGCCCTCTGTGCTTAGGAAAGCAGCCGTTGTGCGCTCTCTGTATTGTAGGGATCATTCGATGTGGCTAGTCAGCGAACGCAGAGCCGTTTCCACCGATTTTCCTTTACAGCAGGCATGTTGAGCCATTGACAAAAGTCTTTGATCAACTTCAGCTCGAATATGGATATTAATCAATCTTTTCAGAAGGTAAGATGATAGACTTGTGGGTTTGAGGTCCTTTGGGATATCATGAGAGGCTTTTCCGGCCTTGGAAAAAAAACTATATTAACTTCTCTTAATGACAGTGGAATTGGATCAATTCTACACAGCTCCTCATGATATTCTCTAGCGTGGGCAAGATAATATCTGAAAACGTTTGTAGTTCGGCCGGTATTATATCGTCCGGATCCGCAGACTTGTATGGTTTGCAACTATGCAGGGTCCAAAGCAGTTTGTCTCATGTAACCACACCATGAATTTTATTCAGGCTGATGTCAACCAGTGCGGCTTTTTCTTGCGCCTAGACTGAATTAGAAGGCAGGAAGCAGCCATAGCTGCGTCACGCGGGCGACTTGAGAGTTCAGAGGATAGTGTCCATCTCTGAACAGTGTTGTTTTTATTTTATCTTGCCGAGTGACCAACACTGAATTTACTAGGTGGGGTGAAAAGTAACTTTCTTGGGAATGAAAAAAACAATTTTTTTAAATGTTTTCTTATTTAATTCAATATAGTCCCCTTTTAGTTTGATACACTTATACCAGCGATTTTCTAACTTCTTAATCCCGTCTGAAGAGTAATTTTCCGGAAGGTCTGCAAAATACTCCTCCGTGGCGTCGATGATTTCCTCGCGTGAGCTGAATTTTTTATTGATGAGACATCCTGCTCTTGTGCGCAGGTGCATTGTTTTGCAAAAACAAATTTTTTTTCGCTTCATGTGAAGCCATTTTGCAACGATTTTGCTCCAATAATGCACAGTAATACTCGCTGTTGATGGTTTTTCCTTTTTCGAGGTAGTCCGCGAAGATTATGCCATGACAATCGCAGAAAACCGACGCCATAACCTTTCCGACTTATCGAGCCTCCCTCGGCCGCTTCGGAGCACTAATACTGGCTTCAGTTCATTGCCGGGCACTCATTCTGTTCTTTGGTGTACAACAGTTATCAATCGACGCCAAAAGTTCGCCAGATTCCGCATCAACAAGTGCAAAAACTCTTTCGAAGTGCTCTCGCGTTCGTCTTTTTGGTCAGGAGTGAGTATGCGCGGCACCCAGCGGCAGGATAACTTTTTCATATGTGCGCTCAGTACTAGTCCTTGTGGTATCTGCTAGCTCGCGCACCTTCACTTTCCGGTCATGTATTTTTTTTGACATTGTCCTCTGTAACCGCATCGGAGGGTCTACCGCTGCGGACTTGATCGGTAGTGGAGTTGCGGCCACCACGAAACTCTCGAAATCTGAGCATTAGCCCCATAATATTTATCCAACTTTTCTTTTGTTTCCTTCGCCGTTTTGCCTTTCAAAAAATAATGTTTTATGAGAGAACGAAAATCGTTTTTGTCCATACTCAACATGATGCCAAACACGTCAACAACAATCAGCTGTCAAAACAAAACCAAAGACAGTATCGCACTGAAATTTGGCATGTCTTCCTAAATATGAACGGACTTCAATGCACCATAACCTTTTTTGCAGTAGCAGCGCATTCTGGCGGTCAAGGAGGTTACTTTTCACTCCACGTAGTATTCTCTTCCAATGGTCTTCATTGTTTCAACTCCACGCACAATCTGCATATGGCACAATATATCCATACTTGGACAAAAGGGACCAAGTATTCGGGAGTCAATTACACTTACACAGCCATTGGCTCATAAAGAGAAAATTTTCATTAACCTTATCGATGAATATATGGATGAATCTCATATAAAGAATCTTACATGCTGACTGTTATTACCACAGTTATTACCCGCACAAAAAATCTTTAACAAGTCAAGCACGGTTGGACGAAACCAATACCCGGTGGGTTCCACGATAAAGGGAAATAAGCACGATTGATGTGAAGTCATAGTTACCATACTAGGCACCGACTGTTTGATGTTACTCAGTGCTTACCCTGACCCTTACACTCAACCATCTAGTTCAATGTTTCAACTGCGGTTAAGAATCTGACGCCTAGTATTCCGGAGCGTTGTCCCTCATCGTATGTCAAGGGGTGAAGCCGAAAATTATAGCTTTGGGAATTTTAGAAAAAGTAAAATTTATTATATTTCATGGAACGCACGACCTAATAACCATTAAAAACAAATAATTCAAGTATTGTACTTTTATAGCCTGTTGATTACGGATGTAGATAAGTACTTTAAAGCATTAACTCTTTTCTACTCGTGTGACTAACTCTCACAGCATTAAGTGCTGCTATAAAAGTTTGTACTTTACGTTACCTAAATATTTACTTTGGGACCGTTTATAGCAGTACGATCAGGGCTTGTCAATGGGTTTTCAGGTAAACCTATTCAGAGCACAAATTCGGCTGCTCTGATGGTGAGACTTGTCGGCGCATCTTTTTAGAAATACGCTGCAGCATCATTTAAGCTGATCGAGCACTTGTAACACCATATAATGATACTGATGGAATTTTAAAAAGATACATCAAAAAATTATCAAGGGGTGTTCTGGTGCCAAAACCGATTTGAATAAACTTTTTAAACAAATGAGATGTGGTGATCAACTCTCATGTGATTTCTAATCTAACCAATGCAAGCATACGTAAGTATCATTCACAAGTACATTACAGAATAGTACTCAATCGTATCTTCAAATCTTTGATAAAAATTTTATAAAATTTAATCGGCAAGATCGAAGATAATTCAAGTGTCTAAGACGCCATAACAAAGATAACCAAAGTCATCACAGATAGTAGAACTATCCATTATTTTGTTTTTTATTTGACAATTTCTTAAACTAATAAAATATCTTTTTACTAAAATCGCAATCCTTCAATAAATTAAAATATCTTACACTTTATGGAATTTTTGTATTTTTTGAAATTTTTTCGATTTATCAACGTGCTCTGCTCAATAATTTGCAATCGAGTCAAAGAGACTAATAAACTTTTTTGAAGAAAAAACTTTATAATTTGCAAACAAATTAAAATAGGAAATAGATAAGATTACTAACAAATTAAAGTAAAATTATACGCGCCGCAGACCGTCTGAAACTTGACAAAAAGTTTTCTTTTTTGCAATCAGTTTACGTTTTAGATTTATGAGTTGCGGTTTAAAATGTGCGACAAAAAATTTACGCTGCAGGTGCTTAGTGCTGCATTTGTGATTATCTCAAGTGTTTCTGCAAGTGAGATTTCAATATTAATTTAATCAGAATTTAACCAATTAGAATGTGTGATCTTAAGTGTTCTCGACATCGTTAAGGCAAGAGAGTGGCGACCACTTGGAAATCAGAGTTAGTTTTGTGTGGCTAAAATTCTAATTAAGTAGTACTACTACTTCTATTTTCTGTTGGTGATATAGAAAATAAATAATCAGATACAATAGTTACTAATATACTTTACAAATTACCCTCAACGCTATGGTATGGTTGTGGAAATATATGTACATACATAGGTAGTTGTTTGGCTCTTTTCATTGGAGATAAGTCTTAAACGCCACGTTATTCTATTAACTCTCAATCCGTACCTATCGGCTTGTGCTCTTTTTATCCCCTAAAATCTCTTCCTGGGTTATTTTGCAACAATAGGTCCCGCAATGTTTAAGATCTAAATGTAGAAAAAATATTAAAATTTTATCAATTTTCTAGTTCTCCTATGGTATTTCATTTTTATAAAGTGTTGAAACTCATATAATTGCAAACTGCATATTTTTCCCACATATTTGCATTACTACTGTCCTGTTTACGAGCTTAGTAACCATTCTACAAGCCACTCTATTTTGGATCACCTCGTTACCGAAACCAAGAGATTTAGTTATCCAATTATTTTTGCACCATCCTCTTTTTTGAAACTCCGCTTGAACTTAAGCTATTGACTTATAGACCGGATTTTTCAACGAACTCCGTTGAATATGGCAAAATCAGCTGACTTACTCAGCAAAAATTTTATCGGTCTCTTAGTGTGGAGACTTCCGGGTGTAGTTTTTAAAAGACCACGTGGGTTATCCTTTATACGAGTACTTCGTCTAACATTGTGATGCGCGTATGTTAAACCTGCACGAGCAAATGTCGTGTATATCAAAAAGTACACATTCATACTGGATAGTTTGAGTGTGTTTTAAGCCATCCCACGGTTACAACTCGTATATGTGAGATATCGTCACAGAAGTTCCTCTGCAGCTAGTGTCTACCCGTTCTAAATATCCCAGTCATCTGAGCTGATAGATTTTGAATTTTTCAGCTAAGTTCACTAAGTTCACTCTCCATCGATTCAGACAGACACATAGATCAGTCGAAGCACTTTTTTCTCGAAACGACCAAGAAACTCCTCACCCTTTTTCGATAAAGCCCATGCTTCTACTGCACAGAAGAGTATTAATACCTGGGCCTAAACTAACAAGCCTCTTCAATAAGTAACTCCCTCAAGTTGCTCACCCCAAGTAGGTTGAGGTCCCCTTTTACTTGTGTGCGCCACCTAAGGTGAGGTCTTAATCTACAGCATTGTTCCTCCGATTAAACTCTGTTGTTGTTGGCAGAATTTATAGTCAGTCACTTGTCTAAAACCTTTTTTGACATCTAAGGTCTCGGTTAAGTCATTTTTGACTTTGACGTAGCAGCGAGCGTTCTCAATCGTTATTTTGCACAGATGGATGAGTTTGGCAGGTATGCAAAGATGCGGCCTTAAAATCGATGAAAAGATGGTGAGTATCGATTTTGACTTCATGAGTTTTTTCCAGGATCTGCTGAAGTGGAAGATTTGATCGATTATGGACTTTTCTGACTTGAAACCGCACTGATATCAGGTTGTTTTCGAAGTGTTTCAAACGTTCACACAATATGGAAGATAAGATCTTATATGCGATATTGAAAAGACTTGAACCTCTATAGTTGGCGCAGTTGAGGGGGTATTTTCTTTTGTGGATCGTGCAAACGATGCTGATATTCCATTCATCAGGCATACAATCTTCTGACCAAATCTGAGAAATGAGTGGGTGTGTATACTCCACAAAGTCATTTCCAGCAGCTTTGGATGCATAGACCGGTGAGCCGTCAAATTCAGCTGCTTTGTTGGATTTCAACTTAGATATTGCTATCACTACTTTGTTTTAGTAAGGCGGATTGAAGCTTTGGCTATCATCATCTAAGTGGAATGGTCTATTTTGCCTGACGACGGAATGTTGGGCTTCTTCGCTGATATGCAGTCTGCAAAAACAGTTTTTCTATATTCTCAGCACCGATTGCAACTCTACTGCAAGGTTTCCTTCTTCACCTCAACAAGCATCTGTACGGTCTTCTGGCCTTGCCAATTTACATATCGATAAAACTTCCGTTCGTTATTCTTCCAGTACAAACTCTCGATATTTTCGATCGAGCTCCTCGTAGTCTTTTTTTTCTGGTTCTTTAGCTTGGGGGCATTATTCATCAAACTAGGGATTGTTTTGTGATGGTCGGTCACATCAATTGCGGATTCTTTGATGGTCTTCGACGAAGACTGTTGCTATGGCAGCTTTTAAACATTATATCTTCCCACAGCAGTTCTTCTATGTTATGCTTTGGAAATCTGCATTCGGAAAAATTAATCCGAGTCAATGTCTGTTGGCCGGAAATTTTGGACGTCCGGAAGCATGCCTTATGCCCATCGCCATGTAATCAATTTAATTTACTGTTTCATGATCCGGAGACCGCAATGTACCCTTGTGTATATTGAGATGACGAGGCTATGTGTTTCCTATAGTAGTATTTTGCACTGCTATAGTGCAATAAGCCGAAGTCCATTGCCAGACGTGATGTCATGTAGGCTTATGTTAGCGAATTTAGCATTGATGGGGATTGTCATACGACGTTCGGTCATGTGTGTCCAGGTTTCTTGCCTTATTCTTCCACATAAGACAAAAACCGAAAAAGTGCTGATTCTTTTCCCTATAGCAATCACCGTAGTATACATATATGGTATCTATCACAGATGTTCATCCTCTTTTGGTCTGACCTATCCCATGACACTTCCTGGATGGCGGTGATATCTGCGTAACAGCAGTCAAGGGCCTCTGCTAATTGTTCGGCAGTAAGTGTCCTGTTAAAGGTTCAAACATTCCACGTGCAGATTCAAAGGTCGTTATCCTTTAAACGCTTACAATGGTCGTCAACAGTAGATCTGTTTTTATTTTGTTTACTACAACATTACTCAAACGAACTGGATAATATTGTCTGAACACTCATTTTCAAGCCACAAATACTCGTACGTCGTGAGTTTCCATGACTGATATCTTGAAGATATGGTAACTTGAAGACGTATTTTCCATCCGCTGTTCGGCATGTTGACTCAGAATACAGCTTTTCACAATATTGGTCTTCATGAGAAAGCGGTTGAGATTGATTGAAATATGAGACAAATGCGGTAAAGGTTTATGCCTGATTCGTCGGAAGTGAACCTGATACGATCCAACCGAAGATGGTATTTTAAGCGAGGATTTTTCCAAAAAGTTGTATTTTTATTTCTTTCTAAAATAATGTAGGCATCAGCTTCAATGAGTGGTTTTACCCGAGAGGATCAGCGAGTTTAAATCCAGATAATTCTGTCAATTTTACTTCTATGAAAGCTGATGCAATTGAAGCAAATGATGCAGTTGAAAATTGGAGATGTAAAGTGCCATCTATATATTCAGAGTTAGTTTAGTTTACATATTATATATTAGAACAACATTAGAATATTTTGACATTAACTGCGCTTGACCAAAATAGTCTAAAAAAAAAATTTACAGAATAGATCACTATAACCAAATACTGGGTAAAGGTAGTCTTACTCATGTATATATTGATGCCAACATTGACTGGTTGACTGAACTGTTGACTGGCTTATCAGATTCGTCACATAGTCATAAAAGTGAGAAAAGTGTTGCAATTAACGACTTTAGACGATTAAGATTTTAGAAGTTCCAAAGTCTCTATTTTGTAGCTCTCAGGTGGAATATGGAATTTTTTAACTTCTTAGGGCTTTATCTTAATCAAATTTATGACATTTCACTTGTAGACAACGATACAGATAATTTCGCAAAGGCGTACTGATCACCATCACCATTAGCGGTGCCTTTAAAAATGTTAAGCAACTTTTAGATCTGCTTCAGAAATTTCCACTTGAAATTTCGATTTGAAATGAGAAGGTATTTGGCAAGATTAACAGATATCGCGAAAAAAATGAAGGATACCATTTTCAGATACAGATTCAAATAGATCCAAATTACTGCGGAACTGATATTCGTTTCGATATTCGTAAAATACTATCTGATTGACCAAAACACTATTCTACCATGATAAATTTACACAAATTCGAAGCGTTTTATAATGCTATGAGTATCTATATACTTTGTTACCGAAATGTGGTAAAATTAAAACTAAACACTAATGATGCATACATGTACAATATAAAAATCACATTTACATATTCCTAGGGGGAAAAGATACACGTGAAATACCCAGTGGTATCCACAAAATCCAAAGAGACTCCTTGTAATCTGGGAGGTAATCCTCGTGGTACAGAATCATATGCTGTTTAATAGGTACCTATTGTGGAAAAAATACAGCAGATCAAGAGGGGACAACTTGAAAAGCCATCCAATGTGTGAAGCCACTATACCTGTGGAACGAATAGCACTACGTTAGTATGTTTTCTAAGAGAGAACTCCAAAAACGCAGGCACTTCCAGGTGGAAATGTAAATCGCTGCTACTAGGAAGCGGGACTTTGCGTTTTGTATAATATACATATTTAAACCAAGCCCAACAACATGAATTCTTAATTTCCAGTACAGATGACGGCTATGACACTGATGATCCAAAAAGATACGACTTACCCTTGACGGGGTATTCTCCGCAGACCATCACACAACCTATGTCTGGGAAAAGACAGACCTTAAAAAAGTGTTTCAAATGAATGCCAAAAAACGTCAAAAAAACCAAGATCCTGTTGTCAAAAAAAGGATTCGCTCAGACGCGTAGCATTTGGTACCCAACAGAAAATGACATATTTTCAAATAAAGGGCACAGTTTTCATAAGCAACAAGCCTTAATGTCAATAAACTTTGTTTATTGACAAGAAATTTAAAATAACATACACATACACACAAAGTGGGCTTATTTTGTACTCCAGTCTAAAGAAATACTGCAAAAATAGTATTGCATATAGCTTCGCGTCCTGTCGAAGAGGATAATAAACGAAAATCCGAAATAATTTAATCACAAAGAGCTGCTCATGTAAATGATGCTGAGATTATAAGTCTACGCACACTTTCCATTCGTGAACTCACGCAACACACAGTACGACAAAAATCAACTTCTTTCCTGGCTCAATCAGATGAGCCATCGCCTTACTAAATGCCGTACAAATTGTTTTCTCAAAGAAGAAGTATCATTACTGACCATAAATTAAAGTGGAGAAAAGGCGACAGGTTCAAAGCCAAAATTAATCCGCTGAATTATTAAACACTGCGACCGTAAGCGCACTGTACCAAATGTTCAACAACAGCAAAAACCATAGATATATCTGAGGGAACCTAAATGCCATCTCAACTAGCCCTTTAGGTTTGTCTTTCCAAATTGCAGTACCTCGGTCCAACTGGTACACCGTACAAGTTTTAAGGTTTCAACTATCTTGCATCATTAGGTCATTCTATGGTGTATTTCCAGCAGAGGTTTATACTTCGAAGACCACAAGCCAAGTAGCCTTCAATGGTTCCAAGTCGCTTCAGTGATAAAGTGCCTGCAACGGCAGCAGCTACCACATCAGCCCCTGGAACGTGCACCCTACTCTAAATCAAGCGTAGGCCGAACATTTACAGGAAAAATGCCGCGCGAAGTTTTCATCACTTTCACAGGGAACTTCGCAAGAGATAGTGTCACTTATGATGTTTAGGCAGTTAGCAAGATTATAGCACTTCGTGGAGATCCTGGGAAGCAGATTATAGCATTCCCTGAAGAACGACAACAAAAAAACCCTTGCTTTTTAGACTGACAATTTTCAAGTTTTTATCTAGACATTTGTGACGATTCTCGGTTTTCACCGGTGGTTTTGTATATAAACCATTTCTCTGCAGAGCTTAGAGTAGGTGACCTATACTTTCTTGCAGCATAATTGGTTATATACCATCCATAGCAGACTACTTGAAATCATCAAAGTAAGTACACACGTTCCTAATACATAACAAAAACCAACTGCCGGTTTTGATCTAGTTGGAAGTAAATCTCCATGACTAGACTCAGTGTATATGCCATTAAATTTATAAAATACTTTTCGAAGATTTTGACAAGTCTTCTGGTTTCACTGAGTGTTCTGATCACTTTGCTCTTCGAAATCCAAAAAAGCATTTCATATTACTTTTATCAAAAAATTCTTCAATTTAGTGTTAAATGTCCTGTTTATGAGGTTTCTGTTACATCTATGTGGTTGCTGGAGACCTGTAATCCACAATGGTAGGGGAGATCTGCAGAGGTTTCTCTTAGCAGCGCACGTTCGTTTAAAACACTTGGTGAAGTTGCAAGGGATTACTGAACCACTTCCTCTATATTCTTCCTATTTTGAGCTTATTCAGGCATGTGGCTTTCTCGGCTGCTTATAATCAGCTCTGTCTCATCAGTTTTAAAGTGGCGCTACAGTCCAGGGTCAACCTGGGCCTCAACCAACAATCTTTTTCGGCCAGATTGATCTTTAGCTACCTGCACCCTATTTCGCACTCCAATTTGGCTGAGGTCACCCTCTACTTGCGTGAGCCATCTCAATGCCGGTCTTCCCCTACTACGCTATCCTTAGGGAGCGGATTCGAAAACTTTTCGTTCAGTTCGTCACTGTATCTCCTCCTTCAGTTAGTGAACTATGCAGACGGGACCGAAAATCAGACAAAAGAATTTCCTCTCAAAACAGCCAAATGCACCCTTATCCATTTTTGATAAAGTCCATGCGCCATAGAGCAGGACTTCGAGAAAGGGCTTTGTTAGTTAATTGCCTTTTTAGAAAGAGTTAAACTTCAATTGATCTCAGCGCTGATGTTGTTGTCTGGATTGTTAGCGGAGCCTAAGTAGACAAAGTTCTTAACTAGTTATAGTTATAAGTTATATCTGTCGGGAGCAACATTGTGTCCGAGACGTTTGTGTTGGGTATTCTTTCATGCTGACAGCATTCACTCGGTCTTGCCTCATCTTCGCCGCTTCCTACTCAACACTCACGAAGCGTCGCTGACATCACACTGTTACTTGCGTGTGCAAGTAATTGGATGGTCTTTCGAAAGATCCATTCTCTCAAGAATCATGCTAAAAAAAATTGCATGACAACGCATCGATTTGTATAAATCTGACAATTTTACATCAAAAGTCTGGGTGAGCTCTTTACCGACCTTGATGGAGCAGCGTGCTTTCTGCATCGTCATGAAATCGATGAATATTTGGTGTGTATCGATTTGTAACTCATAAGTTTTTTTCAAGATCTACGGTAGTGTGAATATTTTCTCAACGCTGGACTTTACTAACCTGAATTCACACTGAAATGGACCAATCAGGTTATTGACGAATGGTTTCAGGGATTCACACAAAACCACAGAAAGGATATTGTAGGCGATGTTAAGAAGACTGATGCCTCTCTAATTGAGGCAGTTCAGAGGGTTTCATTTCTTGAGAATAATACAAACAATTCTGAGGTTTCATTCATAGGACATACTTTCGTCTGAGCGTATTTTACAGATTAGTTTGTGTGTGCTCTTTACCAAGTCATCGAGTTGACTACCAAGCTTTGCAAAAAAATCTCCGATGACAATTTGTCCCTGAGTTCATAGAAGCTATCTTTGATGTTGTCATCTTTCTCCTCTGTGTGAGCGTAAACACACACAAGGCTAATGTTGATATAATTAGCCTTAATACGTGTTGTTATGAGCCGCTCGTTAATAAGTCGGAAACTCAAGACTTCTTGCCTCTAACAACAAAACCGCGTGGAAATAGGCGATGCTTTTGCATCTCAGAAATCCTTACTGACCTGAGCTCCATATATGTTTAATTAGCTTGGATGAAGTCTTACTTGCTTTGTTGCGGTGTTTTAATCTGGGAAATTCATCCGCTGTTCCGTTTATAGTGCTGCTATTTTTGTCTGCTGGTTAGCACTCGCGATTATAAGTTTGGCAAGTCGAGTCCGGATGGACTTGGACGAGTACCCGATAGTTACCAATTGGAGATAAAATAAGCACAATTGATGTGTAGAAATAGTTACAACACAGGGTATCGTCAGGTTAACACCTCTCAGTGCGTACCCTATATCTACAGCACCAACCAATGAATATTGACTCACAAAGCTTGAATAGTATACGGTCCATCAGCATACACCTTTTACACCATACACAATGTCCACAAAATGTAATCGAGTGACATCAAATGGCACGATCTTGTTTGCAAATATATTACGTTTTATACGAACAATGTTGCAATGGTTTTATTAGTAGTCTGGCAAGTGGCCGCCATCCTGCTTGAACCACATATTAACTACATCAATGTCGTCAATATTTTTTAACTAAAAATCACTAATCAATGTCCGGTAATGTTGGCCACTCTCTGTATGGCTCGTTTCGACTTTATTTTCAAACAAATAAAGCCCGATGTCGCTTAAGTTTTGCTTATTCACAAGCTCATTGAGAGAAAAGTGAGCCACACGGACCCACAGCCTGCTCAACGACCCAATCCATGAACTCCCTTTGTAAGCTTATACTAACTTAGAACTTATACCATTGTAGGTGGATAACTTTTCGCAAAATTTTCCACATAATGAGCGGATGAAAGGCAAACTGCTGTAATTAACGTCGAGTTGACAAAACCATTGACGTGTTGTTGGCTTTGTGTCATGTAAAGTGTAAGTGATACCAAATTTATCGAAAAACATCGAGTAGTAAAGTCAGCTGGTCGATTATTAGGACCAATAAAATTATAGAATGTACGCTTCAACCAATCCAAAACCTATTCCAAACTTAAATTAAATGATACCCAGCGATTTTACGTCTATTCTATGTTAAAGACCTCTCAAAAGTGACGAGATCTACATATAATGTCAATTAGAAATAAAACTGCTGTCTAATCAATTTATTGTTCTTTTTCTAGGACATTTAGCCTCAATCGTATCTGACAATAACATAACCGGTCTTCGCGTCGGACCAAAAATCATCAATGGAACTGTGGCGAAACAGGAACAAACCAAACATCAAGTTTCAATCCGTCTAAAGAAATTAGACTGGTTCTTCGGAGCTGGTCACATTTGTGGAGGTTCCCTAATTAAGTCATCGATTGTCGTTACAGCTGCTCATTGTATTTTCAAGTAAATGCATTTCAAAGATAAACCATCTTCTTCATCAATTTCCTTGCAGCTTTCAGCTTCAAACTATGCGAACAGCTGATGAATTTGTTATAGCTATGGGCTCCATAGACCGCTACGATAGAATAAAAAATCAAGCATTTGACGTAGAGGATATAATCTATCCAGAAACATTCAACAGTACGACATTTCGCGATGACATCGCATTAATAATTCTAAATGACTCCGTCAACGAGGAGGACATAGACATCCAAACCATTCGAGTAAACTTGGACGTTGTACCAGATGGTACTGTATGTCAAGTCACTGGATGGGGTTTGACAGAAGATGTTAGTTAACAAAATGACAGCTGTTAGATTTAAGACTGAAGTCTACTTTTAGGGATTTATATCTGATCTGTTGATGAGTTTACCTGTGCCGATTATAAATCATCAGGAATGTGCCAACAATTATGAAGGTTTCGTTCAGAATGGGATGATATGTGCCGGCTATATGGAAGGAATGAAAGATGCGTGTGACGGTGACTCTGGAGGACCTCTAGTATGTAATGGCAAACTAACAGGAATAGTGTCATTTGGTTCAGGTTGTGGAAAGCCCAACTATCCAGGGGTGTACACTGAGGTAAGACATCATTCGGAATGGTTACGACATTATGTGGGAGGTGTTATCAAATTAAAAATTCCGGCAATTGTACCAATAACTGTGATCTCCTTGACTGTAATTCTATTTTAATTAAAAAACTCTTCTCCTTCAGTGGTTTTCTTTTTGAATTTTTGTTTTGTTTATTTTATGTCAAGCAATACGAACATTAGTAAGCTTAGAACCATTAAAATTGGAGAAATTTTCGCAATTCCAGATGATACATAGTAGCTATAATTTAAGGTTGCATTGACATTCTCGATCCAACCGACGAAATAGGAAACATTTGTGTAAACACCGGGATATCCAGGCAGAGCACAATCATATCCCCATGACACAATACCGGTTAGGAGATTATTACATACTAATGGACCGCCGGAATCCCCGGAACATGAATCAACTCCACCATTTTTCATATACCCAGCACAAATCATTCCCGGCAAGATTGTGTTGCCATAATTGATAGAACAAACACTGCCGTTAATAATCGGAACTTGTGCTTCCATGAGGACGTTCGATATTTGATTCTGGAAAAATGAAAATGATTTAAAGAAAAAGGCCTTTGATAGAACTGTAAAATTCATACGAACAGAATTGACTTTACCCCATCCAGATACATGGCAATTGGTACCAGAAGCCACTTCATAAGAGTTTAATGAAATCAATTTGGCAGTGTGATATGCAACAGTGACATATCCGTTGAAGAACATTAAAGCAACATCATTGGTAAGAGTGTTCAGATTAAAACCAGCATTCACGACTACTTGTAGAACATAGAACTGTAAAGTGTTGTCAGTGACAAATGTCAGGTATGTGTCACCCATGACAAGAGTGAATTCACTTGCGCTTCGATACACCATCGGTGATACATTTTGACTAGAAGAAATAGAAATTTGTGTGTAGGTAGTTAAATTTAGTATGAATGGATACTCACTTTGCTATACAATGAGCTGCTGTAAGGACTACACGATTGGTAATTAAGGATCCACCACAGATGTGACCGTAGCCGAAGCCTTGTTGAGCCTCAACGCTGGTTAGACGAACAGAAACTTGGTACGGAACTAGGTCGATACTAATAGGGGTCCCACCAATTATTCGAGATTCAACATCGGATTCTGTAAATGAAATGCGTGGAAGTCTTATAACACTTCGTGCATATACATATAAGTTGTCATTGTGAACTGGCGGCAGAGCAGAAATCCCTCAAGGCATTGAAAGGTATAGTTGTATTCACCGCACTGGGCTACCTATCGGTATTTTGTAAATATTTGGCCACCACATTAAGGATGCCTTAAAGTATTGGACCGTAAGACCTTCCGTACTTAGATGTATTAAAGAAGAGAAGCAGCTCTATATAACAGTTACTAGCTGACATCGGACTGAAATAAGGTCACATAATGAAGGTTGTAGTTCGCGATCTGCTAATCATTTTGAAGCCACCATGATGGCCCCAAATTTGAATAACGCTTTGAGACAGCAAAGTGCGCAATTACATATAAGACCCTCAAAGAACACAGATATATGATATATCCTTCCGATATGTTTCCAAGATGGTCCAAGCTGATCAACAGCAAAGCTTTTAAAACCAATCATAGCAAGCACATGTGAAAATTAGTGTTTCGAAAAGAGTAAAGTAAGAGAACGGTCTTGAAGTTGTCAAGGGACGACATTCTGATGGCCTGCAGAATTTGGTGATCAAAGCTCATCTCGGATTCGCCGAACTTTGTCGACTTCAAGAAGTCTTTTGATAGACCAAGAAACTTAACAGTTTTTCTTATCTAGGAATCAACACCTGAGGTGATGACAACACCAAATTGGATGTAGGCAGCAGATTAGGTGAGGCAAAATCTTAGTTCCATGTGTAAAATCTACGACCGAAATTTAGCAAAAACAATAATTTCAGCAATTAACCAAGAAGCGACTATTTCGAGACAACATGGAGTAAATCGGGTCTTTAAGTCCCCTAAACTAATCCCAATTGTTTCAAACTTCTTTTCAACTATAACATTTGATGGTGCGTGAGCGTTGCTACCTACTATATCCCACAAGGGATCATCATAAATGTAGAAGAGCCCTAAGCACTTATAAGGGAATGTTCACATGTTATACCAGCCACTGCAAAAGTACAGTAGAAAAAAAAACACTATTCAGGACGGGTATCCGTTTTGGCTACCATTATCTGAACACTCAAGGAGATATTGGAAATTCATATATTTATCGTGCCACTAGCAATAAAACTAGTCTGTAAGATGTTCAAATTGGTACTTCAAGGCCAGATCAACATACAGATTCTCAAAATTTAAACATAACAAAGAAAGAACTTTCTTTGAAATGGCCTTTAGCTGTTTTTCATAAAACCGAACTTTAAAGCCGGAAACAGTCATGGAATTACATCTGTCGTAAAAAACTAAAATTTACGGGATGTCCATACATCCATGGGGGCAAGAATATAGACGCTTGTCCAACGCTCACCATCTTTCGAGTAATACCAAGTCAAACCTGTGTTCAGGGCACACCTAAGACCTCTTGCTGATCTTAGGATCACGGCACCTAACACTTATTTGCAAATCCACAACGGTTCAACCAAACATGAAAGACCTTCCCGCGACGTTAAGTTTAAACCACAGCCAACATGAAGCTCATACTTGGAGGCCTACCTCTTTCAAATTAGGCCGGGACCGAGGTTCGGGTGCCCAGCCTTACATGGTAATGAATTTTAACTCCTGGTGTTGACTACCAGTGATCCTGCCATCCAACAGGGCCTATTACTGGCCGCTTGTAACTGGCAAAATGGTAGGAACCTTCGGTAGCGTTTGCAATAAGACCAGGGTGCAGCTTAGCTGCACAAGGTGCCATCCGCACGGCGAAGCCGTACTGTGACACTGTACGTAAATTATGCTTATTTTACCTCCTCGAGGTACCCATTCGGTACTCGTTTCGGCCAACCGTACTTTACTTGCTAAACTGAAAAGAGCCAGTGTTGAGTAAAAGTAAGGCGGACGCTTGTCGATGTTAACTGTCAGTATAATACATTATTTAGAGCAAGGACATTAACATCTTCGCTTAAGAAGTGCGGGATTGAAAAGATAAACATGAAATACTGCAACATATTCTACAGTAATTGCTAAAGTGAACAAAAGATTTGTAAGCGGCAGACTCACGCAAGGACTTGTGTGGCGACTGATGGGGAAACTGTCCTATAACTTGAATCGAGCCAGCAACGCGACAATCAAGTTCGTACCAAAGTGTTTTCCTCACCTCACAAGGACATGACCGGCCAGTAGCATTATTCTCCCCTACGCTGTCATAGGGCTCACAACCCTATACGAAGGAGATTCAAAAGATGTGGAACCAACCAATGGCTTCGAATAAAAATGGACTCAATTTTGTTTAGAGGACAACGACCTTCGGGTCTGCACGTTTGGCACCATAAAGGCCACATGCAGCAGAATTATTAGCAGAGGCCGTTGACTGCTATCACTTCCATGTAAGAAGTGCGACGGGATGGGCTGCACATAAACAAAAGCCTTGATATAACATATACTGTGATGGTTGCTGTAGGGAAAATAAACAGTGTGTATTCGGATGCGGATTTTCCATATACAGAAGCCTTAAGCAATCCAATAACATCAATATGACCAATGTTCGAAGTACTGCGTTAACATTGTACTAAGCGTTTTTAACGCCAGAATAGGAAACAAAGACATCTTTGGTAGGACAGTTAGTAAGCATAGCGTACAGGACAGCACATCTGGCAACGGATTTAGGTTTATTGACTTGCGGCGGGACGAAATATCACTACTAAAAGCACAGGGTCTTCTCAGTTCAGTATATATAATGGGACATGGTGGTCTCCGGATCATGAAACGCTAAATGAAATGGATCACATAAGCCATGTTCCCAGTATTCTGGGTTCGAAAGTTCCGAATGACACAACAAAATAGAACTACTGTGAGAAGATATAGCGTAAAAAAGCTGCAATCGTAGGAGAAAGCCAGAATCTTCTCCGAAGAAAAATGGCAAAGATGTCAACGTGCCATCAGAGACGCCGCAACTGATGTGCTGTGTTACACACGACCCCCACCAAAAAATCTCTGGTTTGATGAAGAATGTCGGCAAGTACATGCAGCTGAGCAAGAAGCCTACAAAGCGGCACTGCAACGAAGAACGAGAGCGGCCTGTGAGGTCTACCAACAGAATAGACGGGATCGTATCGGCTTCTCTGTATTATGTACGAATGTATTACCAACAGGTAAAAAGAACGTGTCAAAGCAGGATGACCCGCATAGAAGCCTGGTGAAAAAGGAAACATTGTAGTAGAGTCACTGCCAATACTGAGAATACGGGAAAACTTTTTCTGCAGACTGTATTGTATAACAGAAAAGAAGCCCAATATTCTGCCATCATGCAGAATAGACAATTCAACTTAGACGATGGTAGCCAAAACGAATTCTTTGCAACTACTGACGTACGCACAACATCGACGATTCGGATAGATCGTCACAACCGACAGAGGTAATTTCGAGGTAATAAGGGTTTTAGTCTACCTTCGTTTTGCTTTAAAGTCTACCAACAACACCTCTGCAGAAATAAAGCAAAGAATCACTCTTGCCAATCGTTGTTTATTTGGACTAAGAAGGCAATTGAGTAGTAAAGCTATATTCCTAAAAAACTGAGGAGTTCTTGATCATCCTAGTCCTACATTATGACTATGAAGCATGAACCCTTTTGAAGGCGGATAAAGTTATCCTCAGTTTCTTCGAGAAAAAAAATGCTTCGGAAAATATTCAGTCGTTTTTCCGTTGACAGGCTTTGGATTAGAAGGTTCAAAGACGAACTATATGACCTGTAAAGGGCTATTTCACCTTAGATGGCGCTCACAAGCAAAAAGGGACACCAACCGACTTCGAGTGCGCAGTTAGCTAAACACCGGACTAACTGGAAAGGCTTGTTAGTTAAGTCCCAGGTTTACCCGAACTGTAGCCCCAACTTAGTAAGTAGACAAGTAAGACTAACCCAAGAACTCTTCGCCTTCCGGCGCATGAATCACCATCAGGTTGATAAGCACTTACGTTCCAATAAAAGAAAATATAAACAAAAGCAGATCCTGAAGACGTGCGATTTATAATTAGCTTCTCCAGGCATATTGTATGATAGATGATTCTGAGTAGATGTGAGAGGATGTGCAAACTCTGCTGTAAATCAATTAAACTATGCAATGAGAGCACTTATGTACCAAATTTAAATGAAGATATTAATATTGTGATATCAATTTGAATGTAAGAAGCGTCATCTATGTTTGCATAGCAAAAGCATCAACCATTATTGAGTGGAGAGTAGAATCGAATTTTCAAGCTAATAAAAAAATGTATGGAATGCTGGATGCAGATTCTTCTTGAAATACGAGAATGTCATTGGAGTATTAATATCAGCATCCCCAAATTATGAAAATCAGTTCATCAGTTGAATTTTAAGTGTGAATTAAGACAGCGATTAAGTAGTTTAATAAGTAAAGTAAAGTAAAAAGGTGAAGGTAACCGAATATTTAAATGATGAACGAAAGTTCGGTATATATGTAGTATAGACCCATCAGACTCCTTAAGATCACAACCGAGACCTTCTCTGTCATATGGCATTATGTGAACGGTTAAAACGCTCCGATTAAACCTTATTAGTGCTGGCTTCAATTCTTACGTCAGCACTAGCTTATACGGATTGAATTTCTGGCGATGCTAAAATAGCGTCATATTATGGGCTCCTTTTCGAAACACTTTTTTTGTAAGATACAAGCAGTCTTTGGTACAAAATGAATTTGAGTTTTATTGTATGTACTTACTGCCTTTTGACTCTGGTCTGTTTCCCAAAACGTTTGATGCTGCGAAAGTACGAAATAAAATTTATTCGGGAAAGGTTTCAGATAGACTCCCGTCCCAAAATAAATTGAAACTCGAGTTTCGAATGGCCCAACCAATTGACAAAGCTGTTTCTGGCGATAAAACGGTCACACTGCAAGTGACAATGCCCTGTTCAAGTTACATACTCTCCAACCCTTCCATTTCTTGTTCAACCCAAAAACAAAATTGGTTTACAGTGCAGTGGTCCCTATTGATTACATTTAACACGCCGGCAACAATTAGGAAAAAGTACGGAGCACCTGCGACTGTTCACTTGACTTTAAACATTAATTTTGCCATTTAACCAAATATATGACGGTAATTTAGGATGATTTCTCTGGATATTCTTCAATCTTCAATGGACCCTAATCAGCGCCAACTCAAAGTGCATAACGGTCATTTTGATTCAACACTTTAGTCAAGGCTTTTCGCGAAAAAAGCGAAAGGGGCCTTTCTACCTTAATACGATCGCAGATCTTCCCTGATGTGTTTTTGAGCTCATTCACTGCGTAGACATATCTTAGTACTATCGCCATTTGAATTGCGTTCAAAAACGTATTGTTAGTGCAAAAAAAAAGTGTATTCAGACCAATCTTAGATCTGCTTTTGTCAAAAGAAAAGGGTTATTTATTTTTATTGAATATTATTGTAGTTAAATAATTCTTACATCTGCACTAGTAAAAAGAAATGATACAAAGGTAATGCAGTGTGACTACGCTAGTTCTACAGAAAATCTGCATATGCATCTGCTTCTGCATATGCATTTCAACTAATACAGTTCGTTGTTAGTATGACGTTTTTGAAAACATACATGGCCTGGGTGGGTTTGAGAGTGTACTGATGAGCATTCAGAGCAAAACGGTTTTTACGGTTGAATTTCACTCTGCTGATAGTTTCACAACTGTTAATGATGATGAGCTTAGCATACGCTGCTGTTACCGTTCTATAGCCGAAGAGCATGGACGTGAGATCGGGAACCAATAAAAGCAGAAAGTACGAACGTCACCAAGGAATATATTGGATTAGAAGTAGCTGACATGAGATCGTTGATTAAAATTAAAAAGGGTGTCGGAGACAGAATTGAGCCCTGGATCACACCAGCATTTATTTTGTGAATATCAGACAAGAGTCGCTGATAGCAAAAGCACGCATTTTCAACAAAAGATCCTAATGCCTAACTCTGTCAAATGCCTAAAAATATGAAGTGCAACTATCTTACTTTCACCAGATTGATGTATGCTTTGCTTCCACTTTTCGGTGAGACATTTCATCAAATCACCAGTTGACTTGGTGCTACGAAAACCATACTGTCAGTCATTGAGAATTTTTCGCGGTTTCCCTCTGTCGGGTTGGTCTTGAAGGACGGAAAAAACATCTCAATCCCTGACAGGGTCTTTACAGATCTTTACTCTTCATCCGATGAAGGAAAACGGCTCTCATTTTAAAGAGAATAGTGTCAGTGATTATATCAGCAGCAGTCATATGGTATTATGTGAACGGTTAAAAGGCTCCGATTAACCCTTATTAGTGCCGATTTCAATTCTTACGTCAGCACTAGCTTATACGGATTGAATTTCTGGCCATGAATTTCTTTATTTCGTACCAATCTCTGTCTGCTTGGTGACTTAAGATCCAAAAGAGTGTACTCACTCTAAAACTTTTCCAAGGTGCGACGAATTGCCTGCATACTGAAACCATGATAACGACCGACCCCACGAGGAAATTCACGTTGCGTATTTAAAACTGAGCCGAAATGTCGACAATATCTTTTTATAATTTCCACACGTTCGGCAAGCGTGAAACGATGCATAAAGGAATGGCAAATTATTTTTTGACAGCTGGATGTCATTGGTAGCTTTGACAGCTGCTGAAACATACCAATTGGAAAAACTATCATTGCTATCTGATCACCCGTTACTTGCATACACAGATGACATTGATATCACTGTCACTAGCAGAAGCGGCAAAGATGTATTTGGTTGGGAGTGAAGACAAAATTAAGTTCATATATGTTGTTAAGAAGAAGAGATGCTCAACCTTGACGAAGAGGTCAGTGTTATTCTGGTCAATCCAAATCTTTTCATCTATTATCTGTTTCTACGGAACACAAGGGAACTTCATTTTCATACTACTTCTCTATAAAGTAGAATCATGGATGTTAGGGAAGGCGGATGAGAGTAAGATTTTCGGTCTGATTATCACATTGACAGTCTTTGGTATAGAAGACTTAACAGCGAATTCTATGAGCCGTATTGCGACATTGACCTGGTTAGAAAACTGTACATCAGTCGCCTGAGATGACATACGTTTCAGTCCGCGGAATCTTCAATTCTCAAGTTGTAGTACAAGAGCTTCTCTTAGGTGACGCTCACAAGTGGAAGCACATTCTAATCACCTTGAAGTGTGCAACTAGAGACGGTTAATTTAAGGCCGCGTTAAATTATTGAGACGCAGGTTCATCCCGGACTAAAACGGAATCTAAAATACATAACAACTGAACTTAATAACTGAGAGTCTTCTGTAACTTTTTAATACATTGAAACAACACTGGTTTTGGTCGGGTCAATTTGGTAGTGAAATTATTCGAAAGTATTCTAGACCACTTACATATTTTCGCTTGTACAAAAGAATGTAGAAGAGTTTTGGCTGATCCGGATTAAGCATTCGAAAAACGTTTTTTCGCTAATTTTAAGGAACTCTAAGTAAATTTACAAACAACCAACATATCCAAAGAACCAGAGAAGTGTTGCAATGGAAAACACAGTATGCAATTTTTAGATATTTTAATGGAAAACGTTTTTTTAAAAAATGCTGGGTTTTAACTGCGAATTCAAATTATGAAAAAAATGATAAATTGTCAAATTCGGATTTCCAATCTAGGTTTATTGACTTCGTAAAATGAACGGAGCCGCCGGTGTTGAAAGCTTTTCAATAACGAATTTCTAAAATTATCCAGCAAACGTTATTTGTTTCTATTTTTTGCTTTTACATTACACCAATTAGTAAGAGTCATATTTTTGGATTAGTACATACATACTCATAAGAATATGACGAATCACTTTCCCCAATCGATGATTAATCCTTTTCACAAAGATGAATAATTGTTTTCGTTTTTGCAATTTAAATTCACTTAAAACTCACAAAATAACCTGTCAACCGTGCGATCGAAAGAATTTTTATATTTTTAAATTTTAACAAACAAAACTCACTTGAATCAACAGAATATTTAGCATAACTAAGCACAAGGACGAAAATGAACAGCAGCGCTTTATTATCCTTCATTTAAAGATTTTTTTTAAAATTTTGTAAATAATATGGAATGAAAGAACTCAAACTTAATTCTCCTTCTATTCTCCCACCCTTAATAGAATTAATAGGATCGATAACACTCGGCCGGTATTTCTATTGAAATTTTGGTCGGTGACATTGTTATCTTATCTATGCATGTACATCATACGAGTATGTGCGAGTATTGATTCGAAATGGTTGTAATATTCCCCAAAGAAGCATGGGTCTTCAGTTTTCTTACAAAATGTAGCTACTTTGTGGTATTTTTTATCAAAACTTATTGCTATGGAGTGCTTTTTTATAAACGATTAGCAATACCTTTACGAAATGCCTTCCGATCAGTACAAGTAGCATATGAATATTTAGCTCATGTGGTGATAAAATTGATAAAAAATCATTAATTATAATTAACTGATAAGGACGCGTGAAATGAGTCACTTTCATACTTGTGTATGGAAAAGGTGCTTTCCACTTAGAAGTACTGCTCACATGAAAAGAACTAAAATAGTTGTACGCATACGTTATGCCAAATCGAATGGACATTTTTAATCCTTGAATTATGGACTTGAACTGGACGGACGGAGCTTTATGTACACCTTCGTAAAGTTGACAAGTACATCATTCAAACACATTGATGGAAACAGACGAAAAATGAGATAGAAGAATGGTGATTCAGTATTTAAAATAAACTTTGCTTTACCGATCAAAATCCTTGAATAAGAGAAGGGAAACTGTAAAACTTAGAATAAACGGGCAGTTCTCATCAACTTTGTCTGACCGTGCGTTTTTATTACTAAGCGCTCGGAACTGAGCAATCAAGCAAACCACAATTCGAAGGTTTTGGTGGAGGAACTCGGAAGAAAGGGTCAATAGTTAAACCTGATTTAGCATTCTTTAAAAAAATCGGAATTCACCTAATTTGCAATGTTAGATGTCTAAGGATCTAGTTGGGAATATAACGATTTCACGGCAGAAATGGCACCACGATCAGCACGCTTAATAGATACTTTAGTAGGGTTATTGAACTAAAGCCTTTTTTGCGCTTTAGAGCAAACAGTCGCTAGACACCATCCAGCAGACAGTACAGATACATTATCCGCGTAAGCTTGTGTATAAACTTTAAGACTATTGAGCGAGTAGAGACAGAACGCCGCCTTTTCGGCAACTCTGTTTACCATTATAATGACATCAACAAAACTAATGATTCTTCTACGCCGTGTTGTCTGCCCGGATTATACATGCCGTCAGCAGTTGCGTTGTCGAAAGCACCCTTAATGTCAATGAAAATGTCCAAACCGTATTCCTTCTTGTCCAGTGCGCCTTCAATAAACCATATTTAGAAGCCAAGCATCGGACAGAGAGTTTCTGCTTTAGACTCAGTGTAGGTGCCATCAGATTTTCTGAGTGGTCGCAGATTGGTTGATTTTCTCCTTTTGAAGACTTTAACTAAGTTTCGACCTTTTCCAATCTTCCTCCAAGTTAGTCTAAGGCCACTCGTTTAGAAGTTTTCTGGTTTCTTTACGTAGTCGCTGCAAATCTACCTTTCACCAAGGAACGGGCGATCTGCAAGACTGCTTCCGAACTGGACACGCCAATTCAAAACACTTGGTGATGGTACTGTTCAGGCTCTGAACAGCTTCCTTTAGCCTTTGTTTTGTTATGAGTTTCCTGTTGGTTTTTATGTCTAGTTGATTTTACACGGATTCCTCTTTAACAAGCTCGAGACCTCGCATCCGATGTATCTATAGTCTGACATAGACTTCCGAGAGTACTTTCCAGCCGGTTATCTCGTGAGCATACCTGTTGGATAACGTCAAGTGCATTACTTTTTGCCTTACTCTCGTAACAAAAGTGGACTGAGGGACAGCATTGTTGACAACCAAGTTAGACGATAGTAAGAAATCGTGTTGAAAAAATACATCTGTTTTTGAATGTTTAACCAATATCACACCAGTGTATGATGAGCGATCGGAAGGACATAAAACTTGTCTTTTTGTGCCGGATTTACTCTTACAATCTCAATTCAGAAAATTTCGCAAAAAATATTTAGTTGCTTTAGCATAAGCTATGAAACGAACAGAGAATGGCACAAAATACTTTTCGGTACTATCACCACCACCAAAGGTTGCAGCGAAACTTATTAACTACTATGATTCCAGAAAGATGGTTCTATCTTTCTTTTATCATAACCAGCTATGATAGTGCTCAGTATGCTTTTTCAGGCAGCAGCAAATCGAACGTGAGTGGCAATCTTCTCGTGGACTTCATACTATTATCTGCCCTAGTCGGCTCTGGTATGTGCCAACGGTTGTGTTATTGTGCTGTTGCTTGATATGATGACTTAAAATCACGTGGCACCGATGTCATATATCCAGTTATACTACAAAAATGTATACACCAGCCCGTGGCAACTCTGAAGAGAATCTTCACTAATAGCCTAGTACTGGCATATATACAGAACTCTTCTCGAAAATAAAGATTAGCCTCTACACCAAACATCGCAAAAAAAAAAAATGACGACTGGGCCGACAAGAGCGTCAGACAAATGAGTCTGACCCCCTTTTGGTTGAAAGAATCATGAAGGGCTATGGAGAATATACTTGAGCACTAAAACTGGGCTTCCGCTCAATGCTCTCAAACTAAGGTCGTTTTCTTTATGAGGGAGAGAGTCAATGGTTTATCTCTTGGTAAAAAGCATCACCAATTTCTCTAATAGAGCTTAGCATCTCATGTCATCCTGATAACAAACTTCTTTGTACTAAGCATGTCACGTCGAGAACCTTCTAACCTTCAAGGACCTTAATTCATAACATATGCGTGGGTCGTCTGATGAAACAAGTTTCCACGAAAGTAAGTGGTCGAAAATGCTGGTCTTACCAGACTCCAAGAAATGTCTCTGCCTTAGACGTACTGATGAATGAATGAATTCATATTATGGTCTCCTTTTCGAAACAATTCTTTCAACAATTCAAGCAGTCTTTTGTACAACGCGTATTTGAATTTTGTTGCGGCACCGCCCTGTTGAAGGCAGATCTTCTCCAATCCTTCCATTTCCTGTTCATCACAAAAAACAAAATTGGTTTACGATGCAGTGGTCCCTATTGATTACAATCAACACACCGGCAACAACTCGGAAAAAGTTGGCGCACCTGTGACTGTTCACTTGACTTTAAACATTAATTTTGCCATTTAACCAAAAATATGCCTGTCATTTAGGATGAATTTTCTAGATATTCTTCAATCTTTAATGGACCCTAATCAGCGCAAACTCAAAGTGCATAACGGTCATTTTGATTCAACACTTTAGCCAAGGCTTTTCGCGAAAAACGTCAATGGGGCGTGTTTTTGAACTCATTCACTGCGTAGACATATCTTAGTACTATCGTCATTTGATTTGCGTTCAAAAACGTATTGTCAGTGCAAAAAAAAGTGTATTCAGACCAATCTTAGATCTGCCTTTGTCAAAAGAAAAGGGTTATCTATTTTTATTGAATATTATTGTAGTTCAATAGTTCTTACATCTTTCCTCTTCAAAAAACACAAAACTATTTCATACTAAAATAATCTAATTTTTTCATTGGAATGCCTAACTGGTCATGATACAAGGGTAATGCAGTGTGACTACGCTAGTTCTACAGAAAATCTGCATCTGCATATGCATTTCAACTAATGCAGTTCGTTGTTAATATGGCGTTTTTGAAAATATACATGGTCTGCACTCGTTCTCGACTTACGAACTTGCTTACAGCCCCAATATTTTCGCGTTTCGTTGTCTCACTGGTATGGCTACATTGTGAAGTGGATAAGTCAATTAGAAACTTCACTTATGGCTCAATCGTCCACTTTGTTTTGTTTTTTTATATAATTGGCGCACGCACAAGGGATTTTATATACCCTTAAGATGTTTGTACTAGCGCGAATTTAAGGTAGATAGGGAAGGAAAAAAGAGATACTGATTTGCATTTTTTTTGAATGTTTGCAAGTTATACTGACTAGGAGATAAAGAGTTCGGCAGGGCTTAGGAAGGAAACACAATATTTCAGACTACTTCCAAAGGCGGGTTTAGGAGTGTACTGATGAGCATTCAGAGCGAGACGGGTGTAACGGTTAAATTCCACTCTACTGATAGTTCTCCAATTGGTGATGACGTTCTATAGCCGAAGAGCATGGACATGAGACAAGGAACAAATAAAAGCAGAAAGTACGGACGTCACCAAGGAATATATTGGATTAGAAGTAGCTGACATGAGATCGTTGATGAAAATTAAAAAGAGTGTCAGAGACAAAATGAAGCCCTGGGGCATACCAGAATTTATTTTGTGAATATCAGACTTAGAGCCATCCAAGACAAGAGTCGCTGATAGCAAAAGCACGCATTTTCAACAATAGATCCTTATGCCAAACTGTGTCAAATGCCTTAGAAATATGAAATGCAACTATCTTGCTTTCACCAGATTGATGTATGCTTTGCTTCCACTTTTCGGTGAGATATCTCATTAAATCACCAGTTGACTTGGTGCTATTAAAACCATACTGTCAGTCATTGAGAATTTTTCGCATTTCGAGATATTTCATGACCTTAGAAAGAAGGGAGGTAAGTGCATTGGGACTATAAGAGGAGAAAAAAGAAGATTCGCTTTTCTTAGACACGGGCTGGACAAATCCTGTTTTCCATCTGCTCAGAAAGAGTCCTAAAGAGTAAGGTTGATGAAAAAGCTTACGCAGTGGTTTTGCCAGTGTGGAAGAACACCTCTTGAGAAGAAGGGGGATATACCATACATCGGGACCAGCGGATTGGTGAACATTAAGATATTTAACTCTTGCTGCTACACTAGTGCGAAAGTGGATTCGTCCCATTGAAGATTCGGCACACTCAAGTGTAGACGGAGACAAAGCACAATCTGGATGTGTTGAGCAGGCCGCAAAGTGTACTGCGAGCACATTAGCCTTGTCCAAAGAGCTGATAGCTGTCTTGTCATTGTAAATGAGCGTTGGGATGGAGAATGAGGTAGAATTTCTAATGTTAAATTAAGTTAAATTCTAAAAATGTTTACTACCAGTACTACATTAGTACTTTTTGCCTCAGGTGTAGAAGTCATTCCTGCCTCGTTTGAAATGTTTTAGGTTTACCTCTGTCGGGTTGGTCTTGAAGGACGGAAAAAACATCTCAATCCTTGACAGCTCCTTTACAGCTCGAGTCGTACCATACCTTTTTTTGGTTTGATACTCTTCATCCGATGAAGAAAAAAGGCTCTCATTTTAAAGAGAATAGTGTCAGTGATTATATCAGCAGCAGTATCCACTTCGTCATCAAGGAAACATAACGGCCAGTTAAAATTCCTTAAGAATCCGAATGACTTTCGGAATGGCTTTTTGTGCTTGCCCCAACTGTGTGGGGAAATTAGAAATTAGCCTATATGACACAATGGTCCGACAAGACTAGAAGAGAGAGAATTAAAAACAGGTTGCTAGCGGTATGATTATCAACATCTAGTAATCGCGTGGGCCTACAGCGAAGATCTTAACACACCGTCCTTCGGGTGCTGTCTGTCCAGAATGTCGAATTGTGTAAATTGGAATCGCCCGTAATGACGATAACAGGATACAGGGATACTATTCTTTTCATGGAGTGAGCGCATAATCAGAATAGTTAGAACGTTCACAAATTTAAGTTAAACACGTTACCTAGTCATAGATTTGGATGATTTTTAAATATTAGCCGTATTTTATTTTTACCAATGATCCTATTGTAAAAGGTATGGCTAAGTGGTCGACAACCTTCAATACAAATATGACATCTGTCAAAAGATGATATGCGTGAGTCTATTAAAAAACCCTTCAGACTCGCCTGTTGATTGTACTTTAAGCCCATAAGCTTAGTCGCATGAATTGAAAATTTCAATTGTTAATAACAGTTTTATAGAAGGGGTCTATTTCGTTGCTATGTCAATTGCCACTCCCGTAATTTTTCGTCACAAAGACCATCGTATAACATGTTCAGTAAAGCTCGAGTTAACCTAAATAACAACGTCGTTTGATTATATACGTATAATTTTTAAGTGCTATTTTATATGTACAATTTGTATAATCTGTATGAAAAAAATATTAAACAAAATAAATAAAAGCTAAGCAGCATAACATGATATTTGTAAACAGCCTGTCTCTCACATAGTAGTCGAGGCTAATCTCTTCGCATTTAACTCCTCAAGGGATTGGAAAATATCAGCAAGTTCATCGTTGGGCGGTGTTTGACTTTGGGTTGATTGATATTCTATTGTTTCCTTCTTTGCTTTCATAATGTTTTCCATACGAAGACGGCGAGTTTCAAAAAATTTTCTTTTTCTACAAAAAGGATTTTAAAAGGAATCAAATTTATTCAACTTCATAGTGACTTACTTTGACTTGATAGGACTTTTGGTTTTAAGTTTTTCGTTGCAAATATACGAGGAAGATCCATTGGGCTTTGTTTTACTTTCATTCTTAGTCTCAATGATATCCAGAGCTGGAAAACTTGATTTAACACTGTCCGAAATACTTAAAAGTCCTGCAGTTACTTCATTTATTTTCTCATAGCGCTTATTAAAAGTCTCTTCACTGAATAAACTCGTTGCCACCGTCGCTTAAGTAGTAGGATAAATTTATGAAAATTTTCTATTGACAACTGCACGATATTGTATATACATACTTCTTCGTAAAACAGCTCCGTCAGCTTTATACTGTTCAATTTCCAAGTCCTTCTTCTTGATTGTGTCCTTCAGTTCTTTGATTTGTTCGGAAAGGTAGTGAATCGACATGAAAAGTGGAAATGTCACTAACTTTTGAACCTTGAACACAGTTTATTAGGAAACATCGAATCGATTATATCCAGACAACTCACCTCATCGATGGGTAGAAGGGTCAATTCCCATGCAAAATTAAAAGGACGTCCAACAATATGGTATTTGAGCTGTAAAATCCTTCCTATTTCTGAAGCGTCAAAAGTTCCAGTCGTTGGTTTAGTTGTTTTGATCGTTTTCATCACAGTTTCATCGTCATAGGAGATGCGTTTGTTAAGATCCTTGAAAGAAGATTATGTAAATGCAAAACATTAACTATTTCGATGGAAAATTAAGGTACCTTCGCCCTTTGAATAGCTGCGCTGGCACTGCATTCCTCCGACCAGACCTCCCTAAGGTTGTATAAATAATAACGAACGCAATTTTCTTCACCAGAACATTGGAAAAAAAAGTTCTGTTCGCCGATTTTAATTGCTTGCCACATATTTTATAAATTAAATAAATAATAAGATAAACTATAGAAATTTAAACAAAAGAACTAAAAATTGTCAAATATATTGCATTTTGTTTTGAAATTTTTGACAGTTGTCACTATTGACATGATACATGACGTTTAACAAAGGAGAAAACACATTGCACAGGGTGTATAATCTTTCAGATTCATTAAAAACCTGGAATTATTACAAGGACGAAACTTGTGAACAATAATGACGGAGAGCGTAAATTTTTCAAAATTGTACTTGAAAAATGCGAAACTTGCAAGGCAACATTCGATGCACATCCAGCATACGCTGATGACATTGATATCATTAGCAGAACTGATCGAGCTGATATTGGCGCGTTCGCAAGTTTTATAGCAAAAACAAAAATAGTTTTAGTCGTAAATGAGGGCTAAACTATAATAACTATATGCTTTTAACAACATCGCTGAATCGGATGTCGGACAGATCGTCACAATACTTTGGGCTAGTTAGGGGCTTTATATACTTCGATTCCGCTACAAAATCTGATAATGAAACTATCCCAGAAATCAGATCTCTCTATGAATCATGGTGCAGAAGCATAGAAGTTAGCGAAGGTGGATAAAAATATCTTTGGCCGTTTTTTGACTCCTTTTGCATTGACACGGCTTGGAGCAGGAAATATAACGACGTACTCTACAGATCGTAGAGTGACATTAACCTAATAAAAAAAAGTGCACATCAGTCGCCTAAGATGGCTACGACATGTAGAGTAAATGAATACCAACACTTCAGCCCGAATAGTCTTCGATTATAACCTGGAGGTAATTACAACGCAATAAAGGAAGATCTCGCCTTAGGTGATGCGTTCAGAGTTCGTATTTTCCAAAAATCTGGATACGTCCCCGACGGTTATTCTACCCGGGATGGCATATTGTCTATTAGTTGGAGTAAATGGATTCCGTTGTATGGCGTACTTAGCAATCTGTATCTGTATGCCAATTTCTCTCCCCGCGTATTTTGACGTCTACTCGTCATTGCGATTAGTTGGTCGTTATGAATGTGTATGGATTGTTATGAGGATCTACAGGTAATATGTACACCAATATACTAGTACATTTTTCAAGTTTGATCGGAACTGTCTCAAGTTGTTTTTCTTTTCCAGATTTCGGGACACCGAATCCATGTTTTGCTAATTTTTCTACCCATATTGAGTTCCGTTTCACAATTTTCTAAGACCGGCTATTTTAAGCTGAGCTAATACTGAGAGATTGTAGTGCTTAGCGCTTTATATTTAGTTTTAGCCGTATTTATTTTAAACCCTATTTTGTTCGCCTCTGAACGAAATTATAGCCAATCTGCTGCAGATCCAATACCATATGTCAGAGCTATCAAACAACAAACAATATCAACGTAGTCAAGATGTCAAAGTAAATATGTCATAGTCAATTTTTGCTTCATGCTTCCTCCATATAGGGTTTCCCGGCTCACATAACTGGTTATTACAGGTAAGAAAGACTTCAAATCCCGCTGACACCTTACTGTTGTGCAAGACGTGACATTTATCGCCGCCATTTAGAGTAGCAACTAGTTTTTTTTATATAATTCCCCTGCGCAAGGCTCGCCTTCTCAATTCAAGGAGCGAAGACTTTCTCGAAATCGATGAACAACATCCGATCTATACTCGACGCATTGTTCAACAATGATCAGTCAGGTGTTTATCTAGTCACTACAGGACGAACAGGATCACGTTCGATCCGCTATCAATTTGTTGTCGAAAGTTGAATCAAGATATTCTTTCATCCGATTTAGCATTATTCTATCTATTAGTTTAATTACATCCGAAAAAATGTCAATAAGGATTGAAAATCGCTCTTCTTTTCCAGTTTAAGTCTATTGCCATTGCCCTGTTTTCTTCAGAACCATTATTTCCGGCGTTACTGGAGGTGCGAATAAAAGTATTTGTTGTAGCGGCAGATTCACATGTACTTGGCTTCAAATCGCATCTACCTAAGTGGTTAAGAACTGTATCAAAATGTTTTGACCACCTTTGAAACCGTTTCTCATCCTAAGTCAGCAGATGTCCGTCTAATCCTTTTACTAGAAGTGATTTGGAACTTCGTCTACTAGTATAGGGTTTTCCAATAGGGACTTGACAACTTTGAATTTAATTTGTGAACGCACTCCTTCACTAATCATCAAACTGTCACTGTCAATTTATTCAGTAAACTCAACATTTTCATCATGGTAAAGTACACTAACGAGCAACGTCTGCAAATTATAAAAATTTTCTACAGATATTTTTCGGTCGTGATTCTCGCCCTAGTAGACAGGCAATAACAAGTTTAGTGCAAAAATTTGAGTCCACATATTCGTTGTGTGATGTTGCCGTGTCAGTGAGACAACAGGTTGATCGAAGTGTCGAAAATATCGCTGCCGTTCAGACGTCCGTAGCAAACGATCTAAATCAGTCAATTCCACGGCGTTCTCAAGAATTGGGCATCGCTCAGACAACAGTATGGCGTATTTTGCGTAAGGATCTTGGTTTACACCCATACAAGATCAAGCTGACTCAAAAATTGAAGCCGATGGACCATTTGAAGCGACGTACGTTCTACGATTGGGTTCTGGAGAAGATGCGCCAAGATGTTGAATTTCATCACAAAATCATCTTCAGTGACGAAGCTCATTTTTGGCTCAATGGGTTCGTCAATAAGCAAAATATGCGTTATTGGTCAGGTGAAAACCCACATGTGCTTCATGAATCACCACTTCATCCACAAAAAATAATTGTTTGGTGCGGTTTGCATGCCGGCGGCGTTATGGGGCCATATTTTTTCGTCGACGATAACGATCGTCACGTTACTGTGAATGGTCAGCGTTATCGCGCCATGATCACCGATTATTTTTGGCCTGAATTGGAAGAAATGGACTTGGACGACATGTGGTTTCAACAGGATGGTGATACACAGCACACGCTGTAATCGATTTATTGAAGAGTAAGTATGGTGAGTGTGTTTTCTCAAGACATGGGCCAGTCGATTGGCCGCCTCGTTTGTGCGATTTAACGCCGTTTGAGTATTTTCTGTGGGGCTACGTTAAGTCATTGGTTTTGCTAACACGCCGACGACTTTGGAAGAGCTCAGAGCCAACATTGAACGCGAAATAGCGGCTGTTTCGGCCGAAATGTGTGGCCGAGTCGTTGAAAATTGGATCCAACGATTCGACCGCTGCAAACGGTGCCCGCGGTGGCCATATGAACGAAGTCGAGTTCCATTTATAAATGTTTTGATTGTACTTCAAGCCAATAATAAAGTTTTTGAAATATCTCAAATGGTTTGCATTTTATTTTGAAAAAAAATTGTCAAATCGTTATTAGAAAACCCTATAATATTATAGACAAGTATTGTATAATTGTATAGACAAGACATACGAGACATTTTGTATTTGCTGCTTCTTCAGCTTTGGTGGCTATTGGTTTGATGTAGTTACATCTTCGTGCTGTTCTATCTTTTACTGAGCCCTTTCAAATCGTTCATCAATTCCTCTCCAGGTATCTGCTATCACCATGAGCTTTGGTTGTTTTACTTTTACCGATAATATATTAGTGTCTGCCCAAGGCATAAGCTGCTGGTTATTTCTACATTAGTCGCAAGAAGGTCCCTCATCCTCATACCTATTGGGGGATACCAGAGATTGTCGGTATTATGCCATATGTATCTGGGTGTGCTTAGCATGGTTGGTTGGTTTCTTTTGTATAATTTTACAAGCAAATGCCCACTTAAAATGCACTGTACAGTAAATCACTCATGCTTTTGTCTTATTTATTTACATTTATTTAAGTGTCCTACACGAAAACAACCTCAAATTGTAATGTATGGCACCGACCATTGCTTTGTCGACCATTCACATGTATTCTGACTATGATTACACGATTTAAGGCAATCAATTTGAATTCGGTTTTAGATGGGCGAAGTATGCTGCTGAAGTTGAACAATTGTGAATAAAACGGTCTTCACTGTTCTACGAATTCAAAGTTATGGTAGATTACGTACTTTTAGTTCTAACCCATTTTCTGTTGGTAGAGCTAGTGACCTATTTTCGTTATTATTTGTAGTGCCGATATGTTTTTCGTTGCAAGATCGTATGAAATTAAGGACTACAAATTCGACAAAGCCTAAGTCCATTGTCAGATGTATCATAGAATTAGACATGGTCTACTTTCCATTTATGCTACTCAAAATTCGTCATCCTTCGTTATTTCTCTGAGAACGCCCTCAAAACGAACTTTAAAAACTTGAACAAGTCTTATGTACGATATTGGTCATATAAATGCCTTATTGGGGATCTCGTAGAGTCTACCAATTAAAGAACTTTTAATACAAGAATTGCCACTGAGTACGATGTATTTCAAAAACAATGGATTACAATAAGTAGTACTTATGCACCGTCCCACAGATCTAGTAGTTCTGTAGTCTTTACACTTACTATACTTAAATCGATTGAGAAAGATTAGAAGGTGCATCAGATTTACTCAATACTTTGTCATAGAATTTTCATGTGGCAAGGAATTCGAATAATCATCATAATAAAAGTACCGAACTATTTCTAATTACACAATAAATGTTTTATAGTTATATTTACATACAATAAGTCACTTGATACAATTTCTTAAATACTATGTTTGTTATAATTTATAAAATAGTTACAGACTGTTTAAGACTACGATTTAAATTAATTTTAAATATCATTAACGTACAATAAGCGAATAAATAGAAATCTTAGCATGAGCCTCAAATATTTTCGTCTTTGTATTACAATCTAACTTACATGAATATGTTTGTATTAAATTCATTTGTATTTTTTAATTATCAATAAACATACAAAATAAACAGATATATCACCGGAAAGTAAATGACATAAATAAATATTAATTAAATCATTTTAAAAATGGAGAGTGGAATGTGTGTTCATTTCTTTTTCTTATTCTTAGTTTTTTTCACCGCATCCAAAGATCGCCCATCTCTCTTAATTTGGTTTCTGGAAAAAATAGAAGAAAAATCGTTTTATTAAAATGCAACAATGGAATGTGAAATTAAAAGAAGAAAATGAAATTTATATTCGACATCCTCAAGAACTTGTTTAATCAGCTGAAGTTAATCCGAGGATCATGTCACTTGAAGCTCTTCAGTTGAAAATAGGAAATACATATGAAAAGGCTTAAAACTCATGAAGGTAAAGGGGCAATGAGACCTAAACAATGAAGCAGAGTTCACAAGGCTCTGATAACCAATTGACATTCAAACATCGGTCTAGATTTCAGCCAACTAAGTTGGTGAAATGCCTACTGTGCACACATTTGGAGACGACACAAGGATTAACTTTTTCCGACGCATCGCTAATCTAAAACTAATGGACGAGACAATTAAACGAACGAACAATGAACTAAAAGATGCTTCGATATCAACACAATGACAACGCAACGCAACCATTGACGCATTGCACCGACATAAAAGGAGACTGCTATCAGGACTTAAAACCTCACCGGTATGGAGTGAGCGTCAAGATACAAATGTCTCGACAGGGAACATTAATTGTGAACGGGCCTTAATTTTTTTTTTTTTTTTGGCTGCTATGACACCTGTCAAACATATTTAGTAATACATCAAGTCATTGAGCAAACAACATCATTTTGTTTCATCGTCATCAGAAAATGACGACTTGCGGAAAGCATTAATTATTTGTTTTCATTTGAAGAAAAGTGCTGCAGAATCGCATCAAATGTTTGTCGTGGCATATGGTGTTGCTCTATCAGAAGAAACATACAAAAGATGGTTTCAACGGTTCAGAGATATAGATTTCGATATGAGAAATGAAGAACGTGGAAGACCACCAAAAAAGTTTGAAGACTCACACTTTGAGTCAGAAATAAATGGCAGAAATGTCAAATGTTGCACAACAAACATTTTATGACCAATTAAAAGCTATGGGAAAGATCTAAAAGTGTGGAAAATGGGTGCAACATGAATTGAATGAAAGACAAATGGAAAATCAACAAACTACAATACTTGTGAAACTTTGCTCCAAAGACACAATAAAAAATCAGTTTTTCATTGAATTGTTACTGGCGATGAAATATGCATTTATTTTCAGAATCCTAAACGGAAAAAATCATGGGTTAATCCGGGACAACCATCAACTTCGACATCAAAACCAGACCGATTCGGCAAGAAGACAATTCTGTGTGTCTGGTGGGACCAGAAAAGTGTGGTGTACCACGAGCTCCTAAAACCTGGTGAAACCGTTAATACAGATCGCTACCGAAAACAAATGATCAATTTGAAACATGCACTGATTGAAAAACGACCAGAATGGGCCAGAAGACACGGCAAGGTAATTTTGCTCCATTACAATGCACCTGCACACAAGGTAAAACTGGTTCAGGATACAACCAAAGCAATTTGCTGTGAGCTGCTACCCCACCCGCGGTATTCACCAGACTTGATTCCTTCCGACTACCATTTGTTTTCATCGATGAGACACGCATCTGCTGAGCAGCACTTTGAATCCTACGAGGAAGTCGAAAATTGGGTGACTTTTTGGTTTTATTCAAATGAAGAACAGTTTTATTGGCGTGGAATTCATAAATTGCCTGAAAGATGAGAAAAATGTGAAGCTATCAATGGCCAATATTTCGAATAAAATGTTTTTTACTTTCCCATTAAAAATTAGTGTTTTATTTTCATACCTGTACACCGGCAGAATACTGATAGACATAACCCTGAGGTCATCGAAATTTTGTAACAACAAAATTCGAGCTGTAAACACCAGCAACCTGAATATGTTCCCGCAAAAAAAAAAAAAAATTTCGGAGGAGAGATCAAAACGACCCTTCGTGTCTTAAAATAGCCCGAACGACAGACAACGAACGCATACTTTTAGCAACGGGTATCATTCCGAATGGGACCGTTGATGATGAGAACTTCTTTGTGAACGAGGATCCGCAAGAGAAGACTTTCCAGGAAGTGTACAAGACGAATGACATCATTGGCCCGAACCACGACCTGTAAAATCGAGTCCTTGAGCACAATTTCTACCTTCGATATGAAATAGTGAACTGGCGATTCGAGAGCTCGGGTTTCAACGAGAATATGGCAAATAATGTCATCGCCGACGATAGAGTACCTACTACCCTCGTTCATTTCGAAGGAAGAGCTCCAAACGATCTTCGAATCAATAAGAGGTAAGACATCTGTGGAAACCAATAATAATGCCTATTAGCCAGCGCATTGGAAAACTTCGTGGTACATCCCATCCCCAAAAGGAATAAAGACACTTCCAATCCAGCAAATCTCCGGTAGTTCAGTCTTCTTCAAAAACTCGGTAAGGTTTTCGAAAAGGTGATCCATAGAGTCCTGGCTAAGTGGGTTAAGGACAAGCATATAGTTCCGGATAATCAACTAGATTTCAAGGCGGATATGATGTCAGTCACGCCGCGTCTAAGCTGGCTTCTGATATCCAATGGATACAGTGCACTGGTGCCTGCCTGATTAACTTGGAAAAAGCCTTTGATACCGTATGATTAGAGGAACTCTTCTTTAATATGAACAGGTTGAGCATTAGAAAACCATTTCTGTATATTCCTTACAATACGTTAACAGATAGACAGTTCATTCTAAAAACATGGGGATACGACTTCTGCTAGAACAGTTCACATTAGAAACGATCTACAATAAGGGATCTGGCTAGATCAATATCAGCATTTTTACAAACATATAGATGTTGCTCTGGCTATAGCCAAAGATGCTTTCGCCCTTAACAAGAGGCTGTTTCATATGCGAGGATGAAGGTGATCTGCTACATGGCCCTTATCCGGCAAATGCCTGTATTTGGATGTCCCGTCCGGTTCAACGTGACAGCAAGTTTATTGGAAAATTATTTGGGTATTTGAGAGAATGTGCCGCTCGTTTATACAGAACACCAGAATCTGAGTACATAAAATTCTATCCTCATGAAGTCTTGTACATTATACATGTACATGTACATGTACATTTACATTTATAAACAATATTAACACAAAAAATGAAAGATGTGTACGTCGAAAATAACCAAAGAACTCGAAGTTAAAGTTGGTTAGGGGTTAGCTGATATTTTTGCATTTGGGTGATTCAACTATTTATTATTCGGCTTCTTCTTTGAACCACGACTGGAACTTTGAATTTGAATAGCATTTTGCAAAGACTTCTTCGTTAAATACATGGCAATATCGCGCTGAATGCAAATATTTTCAAGGTGTTCGTAGTTCCTCTCCGCGCTTTAATTATATAAAGGTGGTCCACCACCTCTACGTCTGAGGTGGTCCATTCGGAAGGTCCAATTTTAGGCGACTCGTTCGAGCATTGCGACAGGTATCTCGCGGATAACATAAGTAATGTTGGCTTCCAAAGCGTCAATCGTAGCTGGCTTATTCCTAATGACCTAAGACTTTACATATCTCCGAAGAAAATAGTCCAAAAGTATTATATCGCACGGTCTAGGCGGCCAATTTACTGTAGCAAAACGTGAAATTAAGTGCCCACCAAAATGATTTCTCAACAAGTCCATTGTTTCACGCTCTGTATGAAACCAGAGCTTACCGAGACCATGTGCTTGAATTTCAGGAAGCACATAGTCCGTTAACATGGCGCGATAACGGTTACCATTGACGGTAACATTCATTTTTGAAGAAATATGAACCAATGATTCCACCAGTCCATAAGCAACATCATACCGTTGTTTTTAATGAATGTAATGGTAGCTCTTGGTACTCTTCGGGTTGCTTATCACGCCAAATATGGCAATTTTGTTTATTAACGTATCCATTGAGCCAGAAATGGGCTTCATCACCGGATTTTCATTGAGTTTTTCCAGAGCCCATTCAATGAAAATATGACGAAAATTCAAGTCGCCTGGCTTCAATTCTTGCAGAAGTTAAATTTTGTACAATTTTAGGCCGAGACGCTGTTGTTGTGTAAATCTTTCCATGATGACTTGCCAAACGATACTGAACTAAAATAACAAAGCAGTTTGATAGGAGTCATGCGTAAACTGTCATAAAAAGCCTATTGAAAGTCAAACATTACGATGAATCACCTCTTACAAACTCAACTGATGCAGTTAGATGTTATTTTTACCATTTTCATTATTTCAAGTATGTAAGCTCGTTTTGATACAAGCGCTGACATTTGTAATATTTTCATCTTTATGGCTATCATTTTTTCTTTACCAATATATGATCCTTACATACAAAAATATGAGATTCAAGGTATATGAACCATAGCTCATTTTAAATAGATGTCGAACAGATTCACAAAGCGTTATTTACTAACGCCTTGATCTTTTCAATCTTCGATCTTGTTGGACAAGTAGTCATTTCAATACCTACGAGAGAGGTCGTACCGAATTCATCGATTTCTTCTATTAAAAATTATAAGGAAGTAAAGAACTTTGGAGTTTGAGAACTTGTGTACTCCAATTTTGACTTTGAGTCATCTGGTAAGTAACTATCAAATTATATATGAGGTCCGTTTAAAAAAATAACCAAACGTTTTTTTATGTTTCTGTTTCAATGCCCTCTTCTCTATATAGGAGGACCTTGTATTGCAAATGTTTTGGTACAGGTTTTTTGGCTAATAAAATGAAAACGAATGAATGTTTTTCAAAACTCTTTTTTTCCATTTATTGGGTAATTTAATGGTTATGAATTGTAGAACAACTTATTCGAAATGGCCCCCATTTGCATTCCAGCAAAAGCTTTCGCTTGAATGTCGGGTAGTGCAAAACATAGTCTCTAAAACGGATCAAAGTCTTGTAGTCTAATGAATTGAGGTCTGGGCTACGTGGTCATCTTAAGATCTAAAGTACAGTTTTGTTGAAAGGTCCACGGTTTATTTTCTAATGCTGTTTTGTTGAGGTACGTTTTCTAAAACGTTTATTTGATACACTTTCGACGAGGTTTTGACACTTTTCTAGCAGAAATGGAGCTCGGTGACTCCATCCTTGCAGACTCCCCACCAAACCATCACAGAAGCTGGGTGGTAGTCACGTTTAACTATCGGGACGAGTTCAGATGCATGTCGTGATAACAGAGTATACACTATATCGTTCTGCTTGTTGAACAATTCTTGAATGGTAAAAATTTTTTCGTAAGTAAAAAGTATTTGTCGGTGACCGTTCTTCGTACTGGCAAAGCAAGGCTTTCGATTTTGACTTTTCTGTTTCAATGCTTCTTTGAGCAACCAGCCGGTGTGCTTAGGGTATGCGCTGAGTTCCAATTCTGTACTTGCTGATATTCATCTGCCGATGGAGACAAATTCGATTCTCCACGGCTTTAAGCGTAAAAACTTGTGGCGTTTGCACAGTAAGCGAGCCTCCGGATTTCGCACGGTCGAATATTTCACCAATATTCTTAAATAACTTCACGGTACAAGACACACAGTTTCGTGTGATGTTAGTGACCGCAACATCAAAAATATTTCGCCTTTTCGTAGCCCCATATTGGCAGGCTAATAACGACAACACGATATTCGAGCGAGCCCCATTCCATGGTTGCAAACAACTGACTTCAAAAACTTTTTATGCGGGAATTTTTGCTTAAATGTCACTTGTCAAATAGCCGTCAAGTTAGTTGGTTGCGTTCATGGGTTCTTGAGTATGAATGTGTTTATTTCGTATACCAACACATTTGCAAATACTAGGTACACACTATGCACTTCAAAGTTGCGTTTTGTCATAGAGTTTTTAAAACTTTCTTTCAGACTACTTATGAAAATCTTTTTTATGGATGGTGGTGTTGAAACAGCCGCCTTTCAGGATTGATTTCGATTTGATTAAAATGGCTAACAGAAGTCAGTTATGTGTTTGGTTACTTTTTCAATTAGCTCCTGCAAACATTCACCCGATGTTCCTTCTACGCTTCGATGCTCCAACACTAACAAATTTTACTGCACGTGTATAGCTTTTCTGGCACGACCCAGCGTCGTTTGCAAGTTCACTTACAGTCAGACAAAGGTAGGCAGCAGCAAATCTTTACTCGTCTGATCGTTTAAATGTAAGTGTTACTAGATAAGTTCGAAAGACTTTCTGGACAAACCTTTCGCAACACCGCGTATGAGAAATAGCATCATCTCTATAAGCTGACTGAAAAAGTTAAAATGTTTCGTAAATTTGCTTGCTAGATTTAGGTAAAATTGCACTTTGCATAGTTTTACCCACCGGGGCATTACAGAAACCAGCAAGATCTCTGAAACAAGTTTCGAACTGCTTCGTTTTTATTGAGTTCAATATTAACTTCATTGATCTGTAGTTGTTACAACTACTTCTCATCTTAATTTAAGAAGTGTCGATTTGAAGAATCAAACTATAACCGATGATTGAAGAAAAACTATGGTTTCTTGTAAGTTTGTTGATGAAAGGCCTTTGTGGCCGTGATTTTTTAAAAACTCTAAACTTTGCGCCCTTCATTCACAGATTTCTTAGGAATTCTTTTGCAAATTATCAAGATACATTTTAATTTTAATCCGAATGTGACTATGGAAATGCTATAACTACTGAGTTGAGTTGCATCTTCTCAGAAACTAAACTCGGAAACAAGTTTCATCGGCCTTTATTTTCTAAATTTCTAGTTTGCAAGAAATGTCTCAAATTTTCACTTTCTGTATGCATCGGTCTATCTATTCCGTGTCATGACTTACAAATTAACCACTAACTGAATGTATGTAGAAGTAAAAGCAACTCAAGACCTTTACCAGTCAATATTCCAAAAGTACTTACTTACCGGATCGGTTATAAGGCCAAACAAGATCGCACCGATTCATATTGGCGCTAGACCTAGATAGAGAAAACACAATGATTTTAAGCAGATATAAAAAATTGTTTTAATAACATTACAAACCTGTACGGTGGTTGTTTGAGGCAACCATATACTTCACGATATCGTCCGTAGAGCGTGCCATATGAGACTCCCAATAGCTTAGCGGCCTTTTTCATTTCCAGTTTCTTGTTTTTGATTGAATCCAACACCTGCAATGAAGTTTTTTTTTTTTTTTTCTTACAAAGAACATTCAACATTTATATTGAAACTACGTACCCTTCTTGTAAAGGGTTCCTCCCAAAATTGTGGTCTTCTCCCTTTCGCCAAATACGCATCCATTTTAACAACATCACCCCATTGAGCCAGCTCTTCGGTTGTTAAAGTTTCATTAGCTTCATTGGTCTCATTAGGCTCGTTGTTCTCAAGTTCGGCGGTATTTTGATCAGACTCATGTTCTTCTTCACCAACATCCGGATCAACAGAATACTTTTTTTCCTCTTCGGTGACATTCTCTTGATCTGCATCATACGCTTGATCTTGAGATTCATTATTTTGATAAAACTCAGGCTCAGTACTGGGTAAGGAATCTTGCGACTTGTTCTTCTCCTGACTTGGTGAATCTACTTCATGTTCACTATTCGCCTGAGGCCATTCGGATTGTTCGGGTCTTACTTCTATTGTTTCTGAAGGTTCCCGCAAAGAATGACGTCGTTCTTCTACTGGAGGCGAGCTGAGTTGGGTTTGAACTTCTGGATACATCATGTCGCAGTTGGGTGTCATGTGGGTGATTTTTGGTCTAAAAACGAAAAACAAAATTCATTAGATTGATACTGTTAAGAGTTATGATTTTGAGTTGTTAGCTGCTTACCCACTAAATACATCATACGACTCATCTAATGGGGGGCGTCCTCGTTTTCGTTTTGGACCAACATATTCGGGTACACTAACCATCGGTGTTAACATTGGCATGCGGCATACTCTACCATTGGGCGCCTGCTGTCGGTCTGGCAATGGTGGGGACATTCTTCCATTTTGATGATTTTGTGCTGGTGATCTTTGATCGTTTTGTGGAATGTTCTCTTGCATTCGAGCATCGGCCATTTGTAATGGATCAGTCTCATCGTCCCTCCAGGACACTTCTGCCAACCCTTTGATTTTAAGGTCATCGGCTGTTTTTAAAAGTGATGCTAAGCTGGCCTGAAAAAATATTGTTGCAGTGATCTCTTTTTTGAAATGGAAGAAAGAGCGTATTTACATGTTCAACATTGATTTCGCCTTTGTACATAAATTCAATCAAACATTTGACATCGGCAAATGTAACATCTTTTATGATGATAATGGGATCCCTTTCGCTGGCGTAATTCGTCAAAACTGTATCAAAGAAGGTGCTACATGCACACAAAACAACACGATGGGCACGGATGAGTTGTCCCTCACAGGCTAGTGTTACATCACAAAAACATCCTCTGTCCAGTAGTTGTGAGAACATTGTCTGTAGGTTGCTGTGATGGTACTTCCATCGTAGGCAATACTGTTGTGGCAACATTTTCGCCTAAAAAAGAAAATAATAAAAGTTCACTTAAGGTCTGTCTAAAAGTTTAGATACAGCGGATTTTAGTTGCAACATAATCTATTAACCGTTTCCCTATTTCAAAAAATTGTATCGACTTTTAACAAGCAATCAGTTCTCAAACTCGGTAAGCAAAAAACAAGCTTGAGCTACATATTGCAAATAGGCTGCAGATTAGTTATTCGTTCAGATGGGACTTAGCTTACAGGCATATCATCCGCTCAAGTATTTAAAACAATCTATGAGTATCTTGAAGATTTTGTTCGCAGACCAATACTGAATGCATGCCAAGAAACCAAATTGGATATACGAAGTATGTCATATAAAAAGTCTCCGCGGTTTTTTGTCACTAGATGGTGTTGGTGTCCATTTATCTGAAAACACTAAACTAATGAAAGGTGACATGTCAGGCTACATTTTTTGTGAAGACAGCTGTGTAATTCGTTGCTTGTGTTAAATGTTATACTGATTTGAATATGAGTGAAATATCTGAAGAAATACGCTATGTGATGCTTTTTTACATTAAAAAAATGGAAAAACGCTGCAAAAACATGCTGAAAGTTTTGTGCAGTTTACGGTGAGAATGCTCTGAGTAAACACCGGACCCAGGACTGGTTTGTTCCATTCCGTTTCGAAAATTTCAATGTAAAAGATGCACCTCGCACTGGTCGGCCTGTTACTGAAAAAGTCGTTGAAATTTTGCAACTGATGAAGTAAGACCGGCACGGAAGCTGCTTGGAGATAACGGAGGCACTTAACACCAACCGTATGACAAATTAGAATCATCTAAAACGAGCAGGCTACTCAAAGAAACTCGATGTTTGGGTGCCACATGAATTAGCGCAAAGAAATTTAATGGACCGGATAACCATCAGTGAAACGATGCTGAAACGTAACAAAATGGAACCATTTTTTAAACGATTCATTACGGGCGATGAAAAATGGATTGAATACGAGAATATCCAACGCAAGCGATCATGGTCAAAGGCCGGTGACCGACTACAAACGACTTCAAAGCCTGGATTGACGGCAAACAAGGTTATGTTGAGTGTTTGGTGAGATTGGAATGGAATTGTCAATTATGAGCTGCTAAAACGTGGCGAAACGGTCAATTCGATTCTCTACTGTGCACAACTCAACCGTTTGAATTAAGCTTTCAAGAAAGAGCTACCAAATTGGCCAACAGAAAGGGTGTTCTCTTCCATCATGGCAATGCTAGACCACACACATTTCTGATGACCCGGAACAAATTGACGGAGATTGGTTGGGAAGTTTTGATCACCATTTGTTTCGGTCTTTGCAAAACTCTCTTGATGGTAAAAAATTGGCCGACCGAAGAGCTGCTGAAATTCACTTGGCCAAGTTTTTCGCTGATTAATCACAGAAGTTCTACACCGATGGAATTACGAAGCTACCCGGAAAATGGCAAAAGGTCATAGATAATAATGGCCAATATTTACTTGGTTGAAATTGATTTTGAATAAAGAAAATTTTTTTCAAAAATGTACCAAAAAACCGCGGTAAATTCGATTATCTATTTTTTTATTTATTTTTTTTTTCTATGTTGGTACACATGTTCTGAACATATGTATACAGTTTCAAGTTTATAGCATACTTAGTTTGTTTTTGACAGATAGAAAAGTTAGACGTGTTTTGGTGTGCTCGAGGCTTTTAAATTATTATAGAAAATGGAGCAAAGAATTTGCATTAAATTTTGTGTAAAAAATGGAATCAATTTCAGATGTTTTGTGTATGACACGTGTGTCAGCGAAGTTTGTTCCGCAACTTTTTAATTTTGATCAGAAGAACCGTCGCATGAGCATAGCTCAGGAGCTCTTGAATGGCGTCAAAGATGATCCTGACTTGATCTAAAGGGTCATAACTGGTGACGAATCATGGGCATATGGCTATGAAGTCGAAACCAAAGCCGAATCGTCACAACGGAAGCACCCAGGATCAGGACCTGGACCAAAAAAAGCACGCCAGGTTCGATAAAATGTCAAAGTAGTGCATAAGGGGTTTTTATGTTGAGGTATTATTATTAGGAGTATTACTTTGAAATTATGCGCCGTTTGCCAGAAGCAATACGAAAAAAATGTCCAGAATTGTGGAAAAACAATTCATGGCTTTCACCCCATGCGGCTTTTTCCTGTTATAAAAATATAAAGTAACCTTACTACATAGAGTTTCGTCCACCTGACCTAGACGAATTTAAGGTAGAAATATCAAAGCCAACATTCAATAAAGCCGATGGCGCAGGCGGACTAGCTTCCCCACTTTTTAAGCAGCCGTAGATGACTTAGTTGGGAACATGCATCAGCTCATCTGTGAGATATCATCAGAAGAAAGCCTGCCTGATGAATCGTTTGACCAATCTACAAGAAAAGAGAGAAACCTGTGTTTTTATATCAATTTTAGCCAGGAAAACCTATTATTCCTGAAACATTCACACTACGACAGATCTTGGAGAAGATCCAGAAATTCCAGATAGGCCCTCTGTTTGTCGACCTCCAGCCCACATATGACAGCGTGGTATACTCGTATAACGCCATGTCAAGTTTTGACTTGCCTGCAAATCTCCTTAAGTTATGCGATCCTACTCTATGGCGTAAAGGCTTAGGCCTTACCGAAAGCGGATAAAGAAGCACTTAGCCGTTTCAAGAAAAATATACTGGGCGTAATTTTCGGTCCAGTTTGTATTCACGGGGAATAGAGGAGATTCAACCACGAACTCTACGAGCTGAACAGCGACATCGGTCTAGCCAGACGTCTACAGAGACAACACTTAATATGGCTGAGTCATGTTGATTAGCTACGGTTCAAAAAGTATTCGAAGCTAACCCCGAGGTTGGCAGAGGACGACCGCACCTAAGGTGGCGTTGAAAAATGAAAGTAGCCCGCAATGAACTTGTAGTGCAGAACTGCAAGTTTGAGCGGCTTGTTGGTTGTGGAGTGAGCCCACAAGTAAGTAAGTAACTTAGACATATAAGGGCCATTGAATATTCTGATACAGAAAACAGAAAACTTCCCAATAGATGACTTCAGATTAATTTAGGGAAAGATTTCTCATATCAGGGTAAAAGGATTTTGAAGAATCCCCTACTCAGAAGGGGCAAATCGGTAAGACTATGATGATATATTAAATTGATGGATTGCTATGATGATATAATGCATATCGATATGGATCACCTGTTACAGCCTATAACCGGTCTTGAATGCCGATCATCTCATAGGGAGATTGGAGAATAGTTCAACCTTCACCTATGTCGGATGCCGGGCCACAGGGAATCGTAAGATCAAAACGAACTCGCCAAAATTGGAACCACTTTATCTATTCTACCAGAAAAGTGTAACATTGGTATACCAATCGCTATGTGCAAATTAATATTAAAGCTGGATCCTAACAAAAGAACAGACTTTAGGTGGACTTTTAGATCAACATGTCTAGCAATCAAACAGATCTGGCCAAAACTGGATCTGAATCGCTCTAGAAGCTTGATGCTTCTAAATAGGAAACATCTCAGTACAATCGTAAGTCATCACTGGACACTCCTTATAGGAAAACATGCAAGAAGGCTTGACGTATTTACAAATGATTTCTGCAGAAGCAGATTTCACCTACTTTGTACTTGCATAGCCCCCCCCCCCCCCCCTGAAGAGAAAGGGTAACTTAACAAGGAGGCTGAAATTAGCTAGCATAAGCAGCAATAAGCAAAAACTGAGGGCCAACATTCAAACCGTATACCAAATCCTCCGAAGTAGGAAATGTAGCAAATGGAAATCTTTTATTCAGCAGCATTTAAATCTTTAAATGGCTCGCGATTTCGTCCAGTAAATTAGTCAGAGCCGATCGGTTCGATAGCCAGTGGAAGGAAAAACTTCATGCTCCACTGTATAAATGTATAAAGGCAGAAGCTACACGAAAAAATGCAACAGATCGGTGAAACTAACGCCGCATACAATGAAAATATACAGTAGGTTCTAGACTGTCGACAACCCATCATTATTTAACTCCATGACAATCAATGCGGCTTTGTTAGAGGCAGATATGTACAATATATATGTATAGGGTTTTCTAATAACGACTCTAAAAAGCAAACCATTTGAGATATTTCAAAAACTTTATTATTGGCATAAAGTACAATCAAAACATTTATGAATGGAACTCGACTTCGTTCATATGGCCACCGCGGGCACGTTTGCAGCGGTCGATTCGTTGGGCCCAATTTTCAACGACTCGGCCACACATTTCGGCCGAAACGGCCGCTATTTCGCGTTCAATGTTGGCTCTGAACCCTTCCAACGTCGTCGGCGTGTTGGCATAGGCCAATGACTTAATGTAACACCACAGAAAATAGTCAAGCGGCGTTAAATCGTACGAACGAGGTGGCCAATCGACTGGCCCATGTCTTGAGATAACACGCTCACCATACTTAATCTTCAATAAATCGATTGTAGCGTGTGCTGTGTGGCTTGTGGCGCAATCCTGTTAAAACCACATGTCGTCCAAGTCCATATCTTCCAATTCGGGCCAAAAATAATCGGTGATCAAGGCGCGATAACGCTGACCATTCACAGTAACGTGACGATCGTTATCGTCGACGAAAAAATATGGCCCAATAACGCCGCCGGCATGCAAACCGCACCAAACAGTTATTTTTTGTGGATTAAGTGGTGATTCATGAAGCACATGTGGGTTTTTACCCGACTAATAACGTATATTTTGCTTATTGATGAACCCATTGAGCCAAAAATGAACTTCGTTACTGAAGATGATTTTGCGATGAAATTCATCATCTTGGCGCATCTTCTCCAGAGCCCGATCGGAGAACGTACGTCGCTTCAAATGGTCCATCGGCTTCAATTCTTGAGTCAGCTTGATTTTTTATGGGTGTAAACCAAGATCCTTATGCAAAATACGCCATAATGTGGTCTGAGCGATGCCCAATTCTTGAGAACGCCGTGGAATTGACTGATTTGGATCGTTTCCTACGGACGTCTGAACGGCAGCGATATTTTTGACACTTCGATCAACCCGTTGTCTCACTGACACGGCAACATCACATAACGAATATGTAGACTCAAATTTTTGCACTAAACTTATTATTGCCTGTCTACTAGAGCGAGAATTACGACCGAAAATTGGAATTAACGTTCTTAAAGTTGCAGTCACCGACTCCGAATATCTGTAGAAAATTTTTATAATTTGCAAACGTTGCTCCTAAGTGTACTTTACCATGATAAAAATGTTGAGTTTACTGAATAAATTGACAGTAACAGTTTGATGATTAGTGAAAGAGTGCGTTCACAAATTAAATTCAAAGTTGTCAAGTCCCTATTGGGAAACCCCATACATGCGGTTCAAAGTTTACGTATAATGATAGAAGAAGTCTATAGACGGATAGACAATTCAAAAGACCGGCACACAGTATTCATTGGGAATTTTAGAACATTTAGAAATAGTCATCATGCCGAATAGCGAAAAAATTAAAAAGGTACTTACCCCCTGTCGTAAGCCAATTGGGAAATTGCGATGCCGATCTCACACATAGAGTAAACCTGTGGTTAATGCCATGAAGTCTCTGCACCATGACTTAAAAATTCCACTAACAATTGGTTTTCCAATAGGTGGACTTTGAAATTTAATAGTGCTTTAAGCACCGCTTGGTAGCATTATATATTCATACCCATTTCATTGTCCTGGATATTGTCTCTATTGATTTGTTTAGCCATATAATTACAAAAAAAAGTAGAAAATTAAAAATTTTTTTGTTTTTCACACCTTTAAACTTTCCATACGAATTTTTCCAGCCAGTCAACTGTCAGAAATTAATATCCCCAACTGGGTACAAAAAAAATCCGCTAGGATTTTCGTCCCTAGTCTCAAAAGCGGCCATGTTAGAGAAGCTACAGCTGTCAAATTTGTAGGTAATATGGAAGTAATCATTGTTGGAAAAATCATAGAAAATTACAGTGTTGAACATTGCGTGAAAATTATTAAACGTAACTATCAAAGTGAGTGCGCAGCTTGAGCTACGTTTTGTGCGCTTCGTGATTTTTATGATACACACAATTATACTGTCGAGTCGACTCAAATAACAGCACTTCGTCGCCGAAACATGAGGTCTGTAGAAAATATTCCCCCAATAAAAGAGAATGTGGAGTAATAATACACTTTTGCCAACGCTTTTTCTTCCATTGGGACGATTGGGCTTTGGTTTCGGTGTCATAACCATATGAAATGATGCGTCACCAGTTATGACCCTTTTGAGCAAGTCAGGTTCATCATTGACGTCATTCAAGAGCTCTGAACGTTGCTCATGCGACGGTTCTTCTGATCAAAATTAAGAAGTTTCAGAACAAACACACGTCTCATGCCCAAAACTTAAAAAAAAATTGCATGACACAAGCCGGCTGATATTCCAATATCCTCAGCAACTTCTCTTATGGTAATTCGACGATTTTCTAAAACAATTTTCTTCACAGCTTTGACGTTATCATCTTTTTTTTGATATGCTAGGGCTTGGTTCTATTTTTTTTCACAAAATTTGATGCAAATTCTTTGCTCCATTTTTTATAATAATTGAAAATCGCGGAGCACACCGAAACACATCTAACCTTTCTATCTGTCAAAAACAAACTAAGTATGCTATATACTTGAGACTGTGAACATAGGTATATTCGGGACATGTGTACCAATACAGCAGAACAAAAAAAATATCGATAATCGAACGTACGTTGACAGCAAGCAAAATTGTCGGATTTGGTTGCCATTAGATCTCAATGACAGTGGTGTGGTTTCAACACACAGCGCATGCAAAAATGGATCTTTTGCACGACAAATTGGATGGCATGGTTATTTCGCCTTTCAACGACGTCAACTGGTCACCGAAATCGATTGATTTATTGATGCCTTCAAAGTCAACATACTTGTAATCAATCCTATCATGCGGTCGAGTCATCGAAAATTGAGACTTTTGGCTGACATCATATTCCATACATAATGTGCTCGAGTACTCTTTTAAATAAAATAATAATAATAATAATAATGATATCTCATACCCAGCTTGTTTTATTTAAATCTGAGCGCCATTAATGGAAAACTCTGTACTTAAAAGCGAAGTGTCCAACGAATGTTCGAAAAATACCACCTTGATCAAAAAACGGAATAACCACCGTTTGGCGCCCCAATTATTCCGATTTGAGTTCTGTTTTTTTTTTGTTAAGTTGGTACATCTGTTGTTGACATTCCATCTAAATTTTAGCGTCATAGCTTGACATTTGCAAAAGTTACGTAGCATTTTAGAAATGGATTTAAATTTGCAACAACGAACTTGTATTAAATTTTGCGTAAAAAACGGATTTAATGGTGCGCGAACGTTGGAAATGTTAGAAAAGTGTTTCGGCAACGATTATCTAAAGTAAACGGTCGTTTATCAGTGGCACGAGCGGTTCGAAAGTAGTCGTGAGTCAATCGAAGATGATGAACGCAGTGGTAGACCATCGACATTGAAAACTGACGAAAACATAGCTGAAGTAAAAGAAATGTTGGTCATCAGAAGGATCATTACTGGAGACGAGACGTGGGTTTATGAGTACGACACGCAATCCAGACATCAGGCAAGTTCACCAAATGAGCCGAGACCAAAAAAAACACGTCGTTTTCAGTCCAAAAAGAAGGCAATGTTCACGGTTTTCATGGATTACAACGGAGTAGTGCATCATGAATTTTTGCCAGAAGGCCAGACAGTAAACAAATAGTATTATTTGGGCGTTATGAAGCGTTTGCGTGAAGCAATTCGCCTAAAGAGACCAGAATTGTGAGCAAAAAACTCGTGGATTTTGCACCATGATAACGCACCGTCGCACAGTGCCATCATTATTAGTAATTTTTTTGACGAATACCATCCAACAGCCAATGAATTCACCTGATTTGGTTCCCTGTGACTTCTTTCTGTTCAATCGCGTTAAAAAACCACTACCGGGAACGTGTTTCAGCAGCAGAGAGGAAGTAATGGAAAAATCGCAGAAAGAAGCACTGATGGACATACCGAAAACCGAATATAAAAAATGTTTCGAGAATTGGATCAAGCGCTGGCATAAGTGTGTTGCAGTCGATGGAGATTATATAGATTTAGATGAATAAACTTGTATTTCAAATTTTCTGAATACATTTCGGGAACTTTTTAATGAAAGAAAGCCAGGGCGAAGGAAAATCAGGAAGGAAGAAAAGAGAAATACCGATGTACATTGGTCTTAAATGTTTGCAAGTTATAATGAGTATGAAATAGGGAGCTCGACAGGGTATGCCATAAGCGAGGTGTACGGCTTACCAACAAATCACAATATTTCAGAATACATCCGAAAGTGAGCTGATGAGCATTCATAGCCAAACGGGTGTTACGGAGTCACTGGCATGTTTAAGGCAGATATTGTACTATATTCCGGAGACCAATAGCAGCTCAAATTCCAGCTGAGGTTCGAGAAAGAAATCGAATGAAAAATAATTAAATCACTCGAATGAAAAACTTTACTAAATCCTCGGTCTTACTGACAAATTGATCCGAAATAGAGCGGCCCGTAGAATGATTATAAGGTCCCTACATTTACCTAAATTCACAAGCGGTGCAGTATCAATGAAAATACCTGTGAAAAGCATGTGTGCAGTGGATGTAACTTAACTCATTACAAAATTTAACAGAAAAGCAGATGAAAATAAGCCGACATAAGAGAAGTACCGGGAAAAACCATGAACTAACTATACTTTTTCCAGTGTCCAATCAGTGTTTTTACTCAATTTTATTACTGTGTTTCAAAATATCACAATTTTACTCAGGATTTTGTAATTTTTACACAACATCATCCCAAAACAATCCTTTGGTTTCCAAACGAGCTATAAAACTGACCTCATAAGGATTTACATATTTATTCATTTTATCTACACTAATGTCACCTGCCATGTGATTAGATGCAACCTGCGATTTAAGCAGCTCAGGGAAAGAGTCTTAGAGGGCAAACCCTTTGGAGCGGACCGTAATTTTTTTTTTTTTCATATTCCTAGTAAATTATACGATTTTTGGTATAGCCATAGTGTAACATCAAAAATTGTCATCAGCTCTCTAACTTCTATCAAATTAAAGTGCGTAATTTTGGTCAAAGGGCTCTAGTTGCCATGCCAGCGGGTTTTAATATTTATACTCTACTCGCACTTTTACCCCGTCATAAAAATGCTTTAACTGTTCTGACTTTTCATAGCCAAAAAGTCATTATGACTGCTCCTTCCGTCTTTTCCATTTTTTATTGCATATCACCCATAATTTTTTTTTTATCAACTTTTTTTTCTTTTTACAACAAATTTTAACATCACTTTTTTAACGCAAAACCGTATTTTGAACCTGGCAAAGGTTGCCTTTTTTCCCATGCACGATTCATCCTTATTCTGCTTTTCACAAAATTGTATAAAAAAGGATGATAAAATACATACTCGTACATACATAAATTTTTAAGAAAAAAAAAAAGTCGGTATGGAAAATGAATAAGAAAATAAAGGCCCTTTGCCTTTGTCACAAAAAAATTACAAAAAAAAGGAGAGGAAAAAAAAATAAATAAAAAGGAACATCTCCCTTCATCCCTTAAGAGCTGAAAGTAAAAAATATATATATAAAAATAAAAAAGTGACAAAAAAGGAAAAATTGGGGCCATAAGAGGGAAAAGCTGCCAGAACCGCTTTTTTTTCATTTTCACGTTTTTTTTTTTTTTTCTTTTTTTTCTTTGCATTACATTTTTCATTTTCGTTTTAATGGGCGATTGCTAAGGGTGGGAATTGTTGGTTGGGGGGAAAATTCGAGAAGAGAAAAGTGAAATATTTTTTCAGAAAAAAAGATTTTTTTTTTTGTAGAATTTTTAACCACCACCCACTATGTTGGGGCTGTAGGGTGTTGGTACGTGTTCGGGATTGGGTGAAGCCAGCACTGTACCTAACATGGTGCGAGATGGAGAATAGAATTTTTATGGAATTTTTCTCATATTTTTTTTTTTTTTTTTATTTAATTTTCTTCGACGAAAAAATTGAGATTTTTCCTCTTCATAGCTGGAAAGAAATTGCTTTTTTTTTTTTTTTTTTAATTTTATTCGCACAAACGAGTTTTTTTTTTTTTCATTTTAGCAAAAATCGATAAATCTCCTTTTTTGCTATCTTGCTTATTGAGGGCGAGGGTTTTCTTAATAAAAAAAAAAAAGAGAAGAGCTTCAATTTATTTTTGTTTTAACGAGAGACCTTTTTTATGGCACAGCCGTAGGAGTATTCCTTTAATTAAGAATTTAGTTAATTAAAACGAGGGAACATGTTGCAGCAACAGTTTTATTTTGCAAAACTGCAGATTTACATGTATTCATAGCATATGTGCCCATGGAGTTAAATTCCTATAAATCGCATAGTTTTTTTTAATCTTGAAATGTGAAATATTCTCAAACTTAAAGCTTAATAAATCTTCGAATAATCAGTGAAAATTTTCAATTTAAAGATTAAGTTTATATAAAATTTCTTTTTCTCAGGAGAGCCGTTCGGAACCGGCAGTAGGCCCTGCTCAGGAGTGTAAAAATTCACAAAGTGAGAAACACAAATGAGTGCTAGAGAGCTAGGCCTTGGCCCACACCGGGCTGTCGCGTCATTTATTTTTATTTATTTATTTATTTATTTTTTTTTTTTATATTAAAATTTGAACCCAGTTTTCAACAGATATTTTAAGATACATCCTGAGAAAGTATCATGCTTAAGACTAAGATCACACTCTGGCCCTTGTCTAGAGTAATTCAGAATCGATTTGGCGTATAATTTTCTTTATAGTGGCCTCTTTCCTTGAGTTGCGATAAAGGGTGTTTTTGTTTCTTTTTTTTAACATTTTTTTCTAATAGGGACAACTTTCCAGCCGTGTTGTCCTTGATATTTATGTTTAATTTTATTTGAAAAATCATCATGAATATACTTACATCAGAAGAACGGTTTAAGCTGATTTTGAAAATTCGGCCATCAATTCGCTAAACATGCAACATGTGGTATGAACACAAGCTCTTTCCCATCCGAAATTTTGACTGCCAATCAGTATCATATCTAAGCAGAACGAATTGAAACGCTTTACGCTTGAACAACGTTGAGAAATATTGCAAACTTACTCCAAAAGTGAATGCTGTTTTGCCCAAGAGGTGCGTTTATTGACAAAAAGTTTTAGCCGAAGTGAACTACCCACCGTGCCCGTTTCTTGAGACGTATTAGACCCAATCCAGGAGAATCGACTCGCCATCTCAACATTTTACTCATCAGCCTGATGAGAATTTTGCACAAAAATCTCGGATTATACCCTTACAAAGTCCAATTGACTCAGAAATTGAAGGCAAACGACTATCCGCTTCGTTGTCACGGACGTTGGATTTCGCCAAATCCAATTATTTTTTCTGACGAGCCGAATTTTTATCTCGGCGGCTATGTTAACAAACAAAATTGCCGCATCTTAGGATCGGAAAATCCGCACATGATTGTCGAGAAACCAATGCATCCACAGAGTGTGAGAGTTTGGTGTGTTGTCACCATTGGCCGATTTTACGAGGCCCTTTCAACTCGATACACTTTTTTCACAAGTGCTGCAAATTTTTTAGCCCCACGGTATAATACGAATTTTGTTGGCCTGCAAAATACCTCTGTGCGGTATTCTTTAGGGCTGGCGATCTTTTAAGGTTTGGGAACAAAAAGAAATCGAAGGGAGTCAAATCCAGAGAATACGGAGGAGAAGGAGTAATTCGTAAAGGAATTCAACCAATTTGCCAGTGCATTATCGTGGTGGAAGAGCACTTTTTTCTTTGCCAAATGTGGTAGTTTTTTCTTCAAATCGGTGCTGATTCGGCCCAACAAATCGACGTAGTATTGGGTCTATAACTTCGTGCGGTTTGCTAAGAGATGGCGTAACTTGTATTATTCCATTGTTATTATTGCATTGGAACATGCGTTGGAAAGCTACTGTCATTGTACGTCATTTCGGTTTATATCATTCATTTGAAAATTAAACAACAATATTTTTTTTTCACTCAAATATTTCGAACTTTGTGCCTGAAAAAGTGTTTTTGCGGGGAGTTCTACTTCATTACTTTAATATGAACAAAACTGCTGCCGAAAGTCATCGTATTTTGGTTGAAGTTTATGGTGAACATGCGCTAGCTGAGCGAACGTACCAAAAGTGGTTTGCACGATTCAAAAGTGGTGATTTTGGCTTGGAAGACGATGAACGTCCTGGGCAGCCAAAAAAGTTTGAAGATGAAGAACTGGAAGCATTACTCTATGAAAATTGTTGCCAAACACAAGAAGAGCTCGCAGAATCTTTGGGTGTCACTCAAGCAGCCATTTCAAAACGTTTAAAAGCAGCTGGATATATTCAAAAGCAAGGAAATTGGGTTCCACATGAATTCAAGCCGAGAGACGTCGAAAGGCAGTTTTGCATGTCTGAAATGCTGCTGGATTGCCGCAAAAGGAAGTCATTTTTGCATCGCATTGTTACTACTGATGAAAAATGGATCCATTACGACAGCTCCAAGCGCAAAAAATCATATGTGAAACCCAGCCAACCAGCCAAATCAACGGCAAAGCCGAATATCCATGGCGCGAAGGTAATGCTCTGTATTTGGTGGGATCAGATGGGTGTGCTGTATTATGAGCTGCTAAAACCGGGTAAAGCCATCAATAGACAACGCTAACGAACACAATTAATCCATTTGAAGAGAGCAGTGGCCGAAAAACGCCCGGAATATGCGACCATACACGAGGCAATAATTTTCCATCATGACAACGCTCGGCCCCACGTTGCTATTCCGGTTAAGAACTATTTGGAAAACAGTGGATAGGAAGTCTTACCCCACCCGCTTTATAGCTCAGACCTTGCCCCTTCTGACTACCATTTGTTCCGGTCGATGGAGAACGCCCTCACCGAAATACGGTTCACATCAGAGCAGAATATCAAAAATTGGCTTGATTCATTCTTGGCTGCCAAGCCGGCGCAGTTCTTTTGGGATAGGATCCACAAATTGCCAGAAGGATGGGAAAAAGTCATAGCTTCAGATGGGCAATACTTTGAATAATACTATTGTACATGTTTTTCTTTAATAAATATTTAAATTTTGAAAAAAAAACCGCACGAATTAAATTGCATACCCAATATATTCCTGTGATTGTTGGTGGCCATCACCTTTCCGGCCGAAAGCACGGTCTTCGCTTCCTTTGGAGCACGTTCATTGGGTAAAACCCATTGTTTCAATTGGTCTTTGGTCTCTGGTGTATACAAATAAATCTTGGCCATCTGGGCGCGGTTCATCAGAAACTCTGCGATTAAATGGTAAACGGTTGTACGGAAAGATGAATGGGTCCCATACACACCATCGAGAATGGGCTTTATTTCCTTGCAGGTTTTGCCACTCAAAAACAAGAATCGGATCCTGCTCTTTTTCCATGGTCGCAACATGATTTTTTGAAATGGGTGTTTAAACAAAACTAAGCCTCGGATTGTCAACAAAATTTGACAGGCGGGCTAAAAGAGGTTATACTAAATGATAGTACATTTTGGCTCAGTAGCACCATTTATCTTTTAATCCCGGTACTCATCAAATAGCCCTAGTAAAAAATGGCTGTTTGATGAGTTATCAAAGAAAACTTGGGTCTTAGTGCCTACAAAATACACACTGAACACCTGTTAACAGTCACATTGAAGCAAAAACGTAAGCAAAAATAAAAAGCTCTCTTAAAGCGGTAAGCCTAAAATACTCACCGACAAATTCTATTTACCGATGAGAAAATTTTTCCGTCGAAGAAACTTTTAATAAGCAAAATGAGCGAATGTATCCTCGACCATCAAAAAAAGCTTCAGAACATATTCCAAGAATTGAAAGAGTCCACGAACCCGCAAATGTAATGGTATGGTGGGGAGTGAGCTACGATGGCGTAACCAACCTTAAAACTTTGGCCAAACGTTACCAAACCACTGTTTTAGAAGACGTCGTCAAGCCGAACAATGTTCGCAAGCAAACACTGGACATTCGAACAAGACTCTGCTTCAACCCACAAGGCGGAACAGACCCAAGAGTGGCTAAAAAAAAGTATACCCAACTTCATATCACTGGATGACTGGCCAGCTGGTAGTACGAATCTAAGCTTTTTGGACTACAAGTTGTGGTCCATTTTAGAGGCAATGGCCAGGTCTATTCATATTCATATATCATGTAGATATAATAAAAAAAATGTTTTTTTGCATTTTGTTACATAGTACGAGTCCAAAAAAAGTATGTATACCATTTTATTATGACAGTTGTACTTCACATTTTGAAAACGGCTTTTCTTTACATATCAATTTAGGAATCACGAGTACCATTAATATAAGAATAAGATCATTCAATTGACAAATGTGTAATTTACGTGCTTATGTCTGGAATGGCAATCCTAGAATTTTTTGCATAGTCATTGAACGCATCCATGCGCTTTGCGCAGCCTAGGCATGCAAGACCATACCACCCTTGTTCTCATGGGTAACTTGCATTATACAAATGAAAAACGACTATGATGGTAGAAAAAAAAAATTATCTAAAGATTATTAAGATGCATTATGAGTGTTGCCGATGATTAATGAATCAACTAAAAGTCGGGAAAGAGAAAAAATTGTAAGAGTCATGTGTGGTCCATTGACATCATTACAGTATTACATGGACAACAATCAAGCGTTTGTTTCCTTCCGTTTGCAGTTTTTTTTTTACAAATCCATGACCCTATCATTAATATCAGTACTGTGGCACATCAGTTTTTTTCAGTATTTACTTGTTTTTTCTCTTTTTCTTTCTGGAAAACAAAAATTAAATGAAAAATGTCCAACAGCTGCAGTGTTTAGTACTCACTCAGTGACACCGTTGATGTTGAATGCTTCATTAAAGTTAGCACCAAAGAGTGTAAATCAATAAAATTTATGTAGTCGCCTTAGGGGCTACTAATTATCTTTTGTGTACTTGAAGTATCTACAGAAATCGATTTCGATACTAAATGCGTTTAGTATTGGATTGTTACTGGATTGGTTTATTTGTGTAACTGGCAATGAAGTAAAATTTAAACTGATTTTTTCTACCAATAATTTCTACGATCTCAGTAGAGTAAGTAAAGTCGTACCTATTGAGAAAAATTTCCTGATCAATGGGTGGCAAACGGCTAACAAATATTTCTAGACTTTCGGTAAGAAAATCCTTCAAATATATTCTACGGTTGTTCTCTTCATATTTTAGCTTTTTGTCAACTTCACACAGGTGACCAGATAGCAATGAAAGTTTTTCCAATTATTATGTTTCAGCAGCTTTCAAAACTACCAATGACATCCGGCTGTCAAATTATTCATAAGGTTTGCCATTTCATCATGCATCATTTCACGCTTGCCAAACGTTGTAAATACGAAACGTGAATTTCGTCGTAAGATCGATCGTCATCGTGGCTTAAGTGTGCAGGAAATTCGTCGCGCCGTGGAAAAGTTCGAACGTGAGTACATTCTTTTGGATATTAAGCCACCAACCAGATAGAGTTGGTGCAAAATGATAAAAATATAGCCAGTATCGAAGAAAATCCAGAAATGTCAATTCGGCGCTGATCAGCTTAATTGGACATTGCCAGAGAGTCAACCCAGCTTATGTTGCGGTTGGATTTAGGCCTACATCCATATAAGATTGCGCTGACGCAAGAATTGAAGCCGGACGACGATATACAACGCCGTGAGTTCGCTTATTTTCGCTGGAAATATTGGCTGAATATTCAGGTTTTGGCCAAAAAATCATCTTTTTAGACTAGGCCAATTTTTGACTCAGCGGCTATGTCAACAAGCAAAATTGCTATTATTGAAGCGAACACAATCAACAAGTGTTCGGCAAAGCATCAATGCATCTATAAAGATTGACTATTTGGTGCCTTTTATGGCATGGCGGCATCATCGGACCTTTTTTCTTTCAAAATAAGGAAAGAGACTCCGTCACCGTCAACGGTCTCAGGTATAGAGCGATGTTAACCGACTTTCTGTGGTCAGAGCTCAACAACATCGCTATATCCGAGCTGTGGTTCCAACAAGATGATGCTACATGCCATACAAGCGACGCAACGCTCGAAGTTTTAAAGGAGAGAGGCGAGAGTTCATAAATTTGACACCACTCGGTTATTTTCTCTGGGGCTACGTCAAGTTTTTAGTCTACTCTAAAAAGCCAACCACTTTGGATGAGCTCAAGGCCAACATTCGGCACTCTATTGCCGGAATAATGCCGCACATATTGGACCCAGTCATCAAAAAGCCGAAGCCGAAGCCGAAATCGAAACCGAAGCTGCGGCCATTTGAATGACGTGCTTTTCCCCACATAATAGCATAAACATAGCTTCAACATAAAGTCAGAATCAATTTTACATCTCACCCCGTTCCTATCGTACTTATCTGAATACCTATTATAAAGGCCATGCCAGTTTTAGCATCCTTTAAAGTCGGTAATGGCACCAGCAAGGACTTCGATGTCAAAATATGTACACCCTGACTGACTCGAACTGCAACCAACTTTAGACTGCTATAATTTCCAAACCGTTCATGACAGTGAGCTCAAATTTTGACACACGACAGATAATTTTATTATTTACAAGCCTTTTAAGCGATTTGCGTCTCAGTTGTGTTTGCTTTATTTTTGGCTTTATATTTGGCTGGAAAACCAGAAGTAGCTATCGTTAGAGCCCTCTAGCACCTCAACGTAAATAAATCATTTGTGTCTCCAACCATAGCTCGTTACAGTGATACTGGCAGCGTTGCAAAACGCCATGGATTAGGTCATAAAAAAACAACAACATCGGCAGAAATGGTTCGGAAAGTGAAGGCTCGAATTGAGCGAAATCCGCGTCGAAGTGGAAGAAAAATGGCTCGTGAGCTCAACATATCGTTGGATCGGATGCAACATATACTGAAAAATGAGCTTGGGCTCAAGCCATTGAAGTTCCAAAAAACACACGAAACAGAAAAAAGTTTGAGTCGAAAGAGCGAAGGACATGCTACGCCTGCACGAAAGTGGTAAGTTGACGAATTTGGGTTTTTCCGATGAGTCGCCATTTGTTATCGAGCAATATGTCAACAAAGAAAATGACCGAGTTTACTTGCCAGAGAGGTCCTTCGAAAATTTACACGTTCGGACGGCCACCAGAAAGCAGGCAGGACCGATGGTGATGGTTTGGGCCGCCATAAACGCCGATGGTCGCTCTCCACTCGTATTTTTGGACCATGGCGTCAAAATTAATGCGATCGTATACTGTGAAACTGTCTTAGAGGCGGTATTAAAGCCTTGGGCAAACAATCATTTTGGTCGGAGTCCATGGACATTTCAACAAGACTCGGCACTGTCTCACAAGTACGCGTCGACCAAGATTGGTTAAAAAACAATGTTCCACACTGCATTTCTTCGACAGAATGGATTGCATATTCTCCGGTTGCATATCCGTTAGATTTCTCTGTCTGGGGTATTTTGAAGGCGAGGGTTGGCATTAAGAAAAACCAAAGTTAAAACCACCTCAAACAAGCACTTCGCCAGGATATCGCAGAGCCACTTGCGTGCAACGTGCGATGCTTTCTTCGGCCGTCTCAAGGCCATTATTCGCGCCAAAGGTGGACATATTGAAAACTACTGATACAATTTGAAAATTGATGTATTTTCCAACATAAATAAATAAATATGTTGGAAAAACAATAAAATTTATCAAAAAAAAAAAATATAGCATTTTAAAAAGTTGCAGTTCAAGTCAATCAGGGTGTATAATCTTCACATAGCCTCTTCATGAGGCTATGTCATATTTGGTTATGAAATTTTATTGTATGAAACGCACATGCCAACACCATAAGTACAATATTTCTAATGCCTGTACAACTCCTAGCACACACTGACAACATTGATGGAATTGAAAATAATCAGATACTGAAATACTGAAATAAGTCCTTCTGAAGAACTATGAAGAAAATATTCTTTATTGCATCAGTCCTAATGCAAAGCATGGACACATTGACTTTGACGTGTCTGCATATACGAAGTTTAGAGGAAAGGAAACAATACCGAACTCGTACAGCAACAAAGATGTGGTCAAAAGGGCTAGAATATCATACCATTGTGACAACTCGAAAAAGAAGATAGCGTATCCAAATGTAGAAAAGGATTTCACTCAACTTGGTGTGGACAACTGGGGACAATAAGCGCAAGGTTGCGCTAAATAGGAAGGACTTGTTGAGACTCAGGTCCAGGTTAGACTGTAGCGCCTACTAAAGCAGAGTTAGTATTTTAGTAAGGCTAAATTTATTAGAGTTGAGATATTAACAAAATACTTGCCTTTGGATTGGTTCAATTCATTATTTACTGTCAAAAATTCCAAATTTCTTATATTTCTACGCAAATACAATTCGCAAAAATATGGATCAATTACTAAAATTGAAACTTTGCCCTGTTCCCTTTGTCATTTTTTAACCAATAAAAAAAAAATTGCTCGCCCAACATAGTCCACTTCCTCTCCATTATAAGCAATATACGAGTACTTCCAACCAATTTTTTATATCCTTGCTTTAACTTTATTTTTATTTTTATTTAGAACATCCCTTGTTGCCAAATGTTATAGAGAAAGCACTGTCCAAAAAAAATAAATAAATAAATAAAAAAATATATAAAATCAACAAAAACGTTTTCAACTTTTTTTTTTTTTTTTTGCTTTCCCTTTTGGTAGAGTCCCAAAAAGAAACACCGACAAAAAAATTAGTCTCCTGCTCTCTCCATGTTTTATCGCCAACCCACGTGTTTCTTCGAAAACCTTCTAAATATACCTTCCTTCCTTGGCACATTTTTAATCTACACAAAAAGAAAAAGCAAAGAAACGGAACTGAAAATACAGGAATATTCCATCCTATGCGCCATATACTATATAGTATTCGTTTTTTTCGCTTTTTTTCTACTAAGAGTTCTAAGGGAGTTGGAGGCACTTCCCTACTCTTGTGCGAAAAAAAAAATGAGGAAATTGTGAACAAAGAGAAAATTGCCAAAATAAGGAGAAAAAAAACGAAAAACATTTTCTATTTTGGTTCAGAGTCGTTTTTCTAAATATCGATTTTCTTATTTTTTATTTGTTTGTTTGTTTTTTTTTTTGTTGTTTTTTTTCCATTTTTTCTAAGCAGGGGTAGGGCGAGGTTCTTTTTATGATTTTTTATTTTTTATGTAAAGTGGTTTAAAAAAATAATAATAATAAAAAGGGTTACTGGCGAAAGCTCAAAACAAGGAAAAATTCTCGTAAAAATACAACAAACATTTTACAAATCCATCAGAGTGCTATATGCTACGAGTATGTATATATCATACCATATTCGCTGTATCGACCCTTTTTGAAACGGTCATATCTTGTTTTCATGGAACGTACCGTAGACCTTCGTTTTCCTTTTTTTTTTTTTTTTTTGAAAATGAGATTCATGCCTTTGAAAATCAAATCAAAAACTCCCGACAGGTTGAACACTATACCTGTAGATTCATACATACGAAATTTACTTTTATTTTTATTTGGAGAAATGCGTGCTTGCGCCTTTGTGAATATAAAAAAGATTTCCATGTTTTTGTACTCAAACAAGATTGCGACCTCGACGAGTTTCTGTCAAGCACAGTGTTTGAAAATGGTCTCTGTAAAAGTTCTGTGTTTTTTTTTTTTAAGAAAATTATCTTTCAATTAAATTTATTTATTGAAAAGCTAAAAGTCACTGCCTTGAAGTTTTTTTCTAAGTATGTGAGGGTTAAATATTTAAGGTGCTAAGGTGTTGCGCGATTGTTGAATAGGCACTGAACGGCGGCAACCAGTCAACGCCCAGTACTGTAGTTATGACAACAGATCATTTGTGGTTATTTAAGCTTCTTGTGATACCCACCAGGAACTAGTCTCGGCCAACTGAATTTAATCAGCCAAAATGAAGATACACGGCAAAGTCATGCAGTGGCAGATCCCTAATAAAGATTTTTTTTAAGGACTAGTCAGAGCGTTGGAAAAGAGATGAAGGAGGAGCAACCCATAATGGGTCATGATCAATGGTCACCAATGGTTATTGGTTTTGAAGTATACGGATCCATTTGCCCAAGGGAATGGCTTAAAAATAACTATCCGACAGCTACTAGCATCAGTTTAAAATGTTGACAAATCTGCAAAACGATAGCCATGTATTGGGTAGTAGTGTTTATCGTTTCAAAAAATCTCTATGTATACCGTTATGAACTTTGTGTTGCTTATTCCTGCTCTCACCCTGATGATAACCTAGAAAGGGTGGTACTGGAACTGGGCTCATCATCGAGTGAGACGATAACGCAGATCATTGTTTGCAACATTGGCAATTATCCCACTTTTATAACAAGAAACCGACAGAACGTACTAGATATCACTCTTGCTTCCGATAACATTACTCAAATGCTTACGAACTGAATGGTGTCATCTGAACATTCATTTTCAGACCACATGTCCATCCAATTCAGCCTGAGTGATGTTTCCACCAGCCTATCAGCCTTCCGGAACTATCGGAAAACTGATTGGCCAAAATCAGTGGATTCAGAGGAATACTGTCAGAAACATTATCCTCTCAAGTCAAGAGGCAAGAAAAAGCCGCACTGGTGGAAATCAGCATTAGGAGCGCTTAGAAACACCTGCAGAAAATTTTTCAACCTAGCAAAAAGCACAATAAAAGTGACTGACTGGGACTCATACAGGACTCATACAGGACTCATACAAAGAATCCCTCTAAATATATAAAAAAGAACTGAGTGAGGCAAAGCGGCAATACTAAAGATCATTCAGTGACAAAATCACAGAAACCTCTGAGGCATGTAGGGTAAGAAAATATCTCTCTACAAATCATTTGATGTCTAGTTGTTTAAAAACAACCGATGGCTCCTGGACAACCTCAAATGACGAATCACTCAACTTGCTACTGGACACCCACTTTCCAGGTAGCTCCTTATTCGCGGCCAGTAGTAACCCAAACAGGACTACTGCAACCGTGAACAAAATTCATAGTCTGATTAAACGAGACAAACTGCTTTATGCGCTGCATAACTTTAAACCATACAAGTCTGCTGGTCCGGACGATATAATACCTGCCGAGCTACAAGGGTCCTTAGATATTATCCTGCCCACAATAGAGAATATTATGAGGAGCCATGTAGAAGTAATCCACATTCCACTGCTATGGAGAGTAGTCAACGTAGTTTTAATTTCCAAGGCCGGAAAATGCTCACATGTGGTTCTAAAGGATTTCAGACCTATAAATCTACTCTTTACTTTTGAAAACTCTAGAACGACTGATTGATATCCATATTCGAGCTAAAAAACAGCTCAACATGCCAACTGTATAGGAAAGTCGTTGTTGAAAGTTGAAAGTCTGCATTCGCTGACTAGCCACATCGAACGATCCCTACAAAATAGAGAGTACACAATGGTTGATTTCCTAGATATGGAGGGCGTCTTTAACAACGTCAACACATCCGCAATCACAACTGCGCTGTCACATCTACAGGTAGACGACTCACTTGGGGAGTTTATCAGGCTTATGCTATATAGCAGAATAATCACCTCCAAACTGTATGGGACTTCTGCTAAAAGATATGTCAGCAGAGGTACGCCGCAAGGCGTTGCCCTTTCTACCCTTCTCTGGAACTTAGTGGTAAATGAACTGCTGATATACCTGCAAGCGGGAGGTAGCAGGGTGACTGCCTATACGGATGACGTTGCAATAGCCGTCTCAGGTTAGCATCTTAATACCATCAAAGAACTCTTTCAGATAAATCTTAACAGATTAACAGTGGATTGGGAGTAAACCCCCATAAAACTGATCTTGTCCTCTATTCCAGGAAATATAAAATTTTAATTATAGACAATCCATCAATAAACGGTAGCAGTTTACTCTTTCCCGATACAGCAAAATATCTGGGTCTCATTTTTGACAGGAAACTATTCTGGAAAACTAAGAACCAAAAAGCTACAGTAGCTTTATTCTCTTGCAAAAAAGCCATTGGGAACAAATGGGGCCCTCAACCTCATATAACCCACTGGCTATACGTCTCGGTCATAATACCGATACTCACTTACGGTGTTGTTGTTGACTGGTGGACGACCTTAGACAATGGAATCAACTGCAACAAACTAAGCAGAGTCCAAAGAACAGCATGTTTATGTATAAGTGGAACTCTACGTTCTATTTCTAAAACCGCCCTTGAACGCCGATCATCTCTTACGGAGATGACAGAGCAGTTCAATCTTCACCTTTGTTGGGTGCCAGGCCACAGAGACATTCCAGGGAATTGTAGGGCCGAAGAACTCGCAAAAATTGGAACCACTCTACCTGTTCTACCGGAAAAGGGTAGCATAGGTATACGCTACGTGCAAATCATTATTAAAGTTGGATGCTAGTGAGGGATAATATGACTAGCGACAGGTTTTTTGAGCTAAGTAATCATCAATCAATGATGTCGACCATCAAATAACAATAATAAGCTCTGGAAAATTAGGCCAATAATAGACCGGATCTTGAAAAAGTGCCACAGCCTGCCTCGTTCAAAGCATATGTTAATAGACGAGCAAATGTTCCCGTTCTCAGGTCGGTGTGAATAACGCCAGTATATACCAACAAAACCGAACTCAGTTGGCCTAAAACAACTTTGTGCTAGCTGCTCGAGATAGGCTATTCTTTGATTTTGACACATACTAGGTGGGGTGAAAAGTAACCTCTTTGGGAACGAAAAAAAAAATTTTTTTTTTTGTTTGATACACTTATTCCAGCGATTTTCCAACTTCTTGATCCCGTCCGAAAAGTAATATTCCGGAAGGTTTGCAAAATACTCCTCCGTGGCGCCGATGATTTCCTCGCGTGAGCTGAATTTTTTTATTAATGAGACATCTTTTGGGAAGAGATAATAGTCCGTGGGAGCCAAATCGGGCGAATACGGTGGATGCGACAGCAATTGGAGCCGTAAGTCATTGATTTTAGCCATGGTTGCTATGCTCTTGTGCGCCGGTGCATTGTCTTGCAAAAAAAAAATTTTTTTTCGCTTCATGGGAGGCCGTTTTGCAGCGATATTGGCCTTCAATCGCTCCAATAATGCACAGTTATACTAGCTGTTGATGGTTTTTCCTTTTTCGAGGTAGTCCGCGAAGAGTATGCCATGACAATCCCAAAAAACCGACGCCATAACTTTTCCGACCCATCGAGCCTCCCTCGGCCGCTTCGGAGCACTCATGCCGGCTTCAGTCCATTGCCGGGCACTCATTCTGTTCCCTGGCAGTTACCAATCAACGCCAAAAGTTCGCCCGATTCCGCATCATCAAGTCCAAACACTCTTTCGAAGTTCGTGTTTTTGTTTTTTGTTGAGGAGTGAGTATGCGCGGCACCCAGCGGCAGGATAACTTTTTCATATGCAGAATATTGCCCAAAATATGGCGTGTGCGCTCAGTATTAGTCCTTGTGGTATCTGCTAGCTCGCGCACCTTCTATTTCGGGTCAGCCAACACCATTTCATGTATTTTTTTACATTGTCCTCTGTAACCGCATCGGAGGGGCCTGCAGCTGCGGACTTGATCAATAGTGGAGTTGCGGCCACCACGAAACTCTTGAAACCAATATTTGACGGTGGAATCTGACGGAGCATTAGCTGTATAATATAATATTTATCCAACTTTTCTTTTGTTTCCTTCGCCGTTTTGCCTCTCAAAAAATAATGTTTTATGAGAGAACGAAAATCGTTTTTGTCCATACTCAACATGATGCCAAACGCTTCAACAACAATCAGCTGTCAAAACAAAACTAAAGACAGTATCGCACTGATACTGCCTAAATATGAACGGACTTCAAGGCACCATAACCTTCTTTGCAGTAGCAGCGCATTCTGGCAGTCAACGAGGTTACTTTTCCGCCCACCTAGTATGTTGGGAAAAACACAATTCCTCAACAATTCATGACAAATCTAGGACTTATAGACGATATTGTACAAGTTGTACGGTATTGACAGCAGTTGTGTTTTGTACACTGATAATTTCTTCACCAGCCTTAAACTTGCTGATCATTTGATTAAAAATGAAATGCAGATATTTCTAACTGGGACCGTAATGACAAATAGGATAGGACCAGCATCCAGCAAGTTAAAAACAGAGAAACAATTGCTAAAGGGGCAGTGAGATAAAAAAGTAAGGAGCGATGAAAAAGTATGTATTGTAAAGTGGAAGGATACGAAGGCTGCCACAATGCTTTCGACATGTACAAGAGGTGCTCCTCTTGACAACTGCAAGCGATTATGCAAGGATCAAAAAATAAAAATTGAAGTGGCCAGGCCAGCAATCGTCAAAAATTATAATACTTGCATGGGCGGGATAGATTTGTGTGACAGATCAATTGCCTATTATCGAAGCGCCATAAGAACGGTAAAATGGACATTGAGAAGTTATTGCCACTTTGTTGACCTAGCCGTGATTTATGGTTGGATTATGTACATTCGCTTTTGTACAAAAGAAAACATTGAACGAAAAAGTAGGTTCTCTCTACTGCAATTCAGACTTAATCTAGCGAAAGCTATGATGAATTATGATGGTGGGCAAATCGGTCCGTACTTTTTGTGACCTGGCTCCAGTTCAAAATCCAATACTTTATACATCCAGTCCTAGATCAATAACAAGTCTGCGAGAAAGCGAAAACGAACCTCCACGAAGAAACATAGGCCAGTGGTAGCTCATCCAATAGCTGAAATTAGACTTGATAATGTGGGTAACTTGCCATGTTTTGTTGACTCAAAGAACGTTCAAATGTCGGCATCCAACATGTTTATTACGCTGCTGAACTATATTTGTTAAATATAATTTACATCTTTGATCCAATAATAATAACAATAAGTTGAAGTTGCTAACCTTCGATACAAAAAGCGAAACCGAAAGTGCCTACAAAGTACAACGCAGATATCAAAGCAAATCGACAATAATCGTCCATATGAAATCCCAAGATACAGCTTCAAGTGTACTGCCCAGCTTTTCTAAAATCAAGGCGAAAGGCATTTCTATTTATGTCATACGGGCTCTGTACTTAAACAGCAAAGTTGCGGTATGTGATGGACATTTTTTGTCTGATGAATTTCCAGCGACGATGGGTGTGAAGCAAGGTTATATTTTGAGCACGTTACTATGATATTTATCTTGTTTATCAACGAAAAAATAGACGATATTGCGGGAGGTTTCACAATTAACACTACAGCAATACCAGGTCTAATGTATGCCCAAGATATTGTCCTTCTAGCCGATACAGCTAATAGTATACAGAAAAGTCGAAAATTCTGGTGTTTCGACTTACGAAAGAGAGCACGTTGAAGTTGTTAGAGAGTATAAGTATCTGGGTGCTCTTATAACAAGTAAAATGAAATTATTGGAGGCAAAACGAGCGATGAATTCAGTATAAAGTACTTGCATACAAGGCACAGCTCTTGTGCTAAAGAAACTTGCGAGTTTTTATGGATGCAGTCTTAGTTTTTTACCTAGTGATGGAGTCACCACACTGAGAAGTAAATTCGAAAACATTATGGACAAATCTGGGCCATATTTATATAACAAATATGTAACTGAAATGAAAACGTACGAACTTTTTTGTCGATACAACGCTCAATTTGTGGGTGGTCATGGGTTTGTTGGTAAAAAGTTTAGACTTTAGAAAACTCCAAAACTCCTCGTTAAGTCGTATGATCTGGGCGGCTAATTTTGATCACCAAAACAGGAAATTACACGATCAGGGAATGACTCATCATCAATTGAATTGTTTCTTAAGCTGTGTGGCATGTGGCACGGTCTTATTGAAACCACATTACGTCCACATCCATATCTTAGAATTCTGGCACAAAAACGCGATAGCGAGAACTAACAACTTATATCACCTGACCCGTCTCTTTTTCAAAGAAATGACGTTGAATGCTCACGATGAAAATGCTCATCAATGAAAACGCGTTGTGCTTTCGTGTAGCGCCAAGTTTTTAATAACCCTGTTTCATTGGCAGCACTTTAACGCTTAAACGTCACACAATTCAAGTCAGGTATGAATGTGGAACACCCCTTACAAGCATTATATCAAAATCCATAAATCTTATCTATTCCAAAAAATCATGCGAACGAAAAAAAAACCATGTAATACGAGGTTTCATTAATAATCGTTCGCAACTAGAATGTTAGTTTTTAAGAGACCGTTGTAAAGCAATGATAGTTTTAATCAATAAACTTATATTTAAAATGTAAAACTTAAAAGTCATGTAGTTCCATTTTGATACTAAAATAACTATAAAAAAAAATACCTCATACGAGTATGTACATCCTTAATACAATCTGTTGCTGCATGTTCGCATCGTAAACAGACCATGTGCAGCTGAAAAATTTGCTGAGGTCCTAGACTGGTACTACATAAAGCAGAAAAAAAGAGAATAAAAAACCGTGATACCTATGCATAGAGTTTTTTTTACAAAAATGTGCGGCTCGTAAAAATAAACAATTAAGCGGCAGACGATAAAAATTAATGCGCAGTAAAATATTACTGCAGTTGCATCTTGTTTTTCATGACATATTCCGTAGAGAGTGCTCTGTATAAGGTTTGGTTTAAAGCAGTGTTTATTTTTGCACATCCACGAGGACTAAAATTATCAGTTACAGCTACAGCAAAAAAAAATTCTATCTTCAATATTCGAAATATTATCCGAGAAGAAGATTTTAATTACAAAGTCTTTTCGGTCAAGCTTTTGTTAACTGGTAAACACATTTAAAAAAGGCTTGAGTGAGCTCCCCGCTAGAGACGTATGAGCTGAAATAAAATTGTTTCCATTGACGAAGCTTTATTTTTTTAAACAATCCTTGAGATTCGACTAGGCCTTTAAAGAGAAACACGATCCGAAAAATCGGAATCATGTCTATCAATGTTTTATATGGTAGAGCAAAATAAAGTCAATATGTTTGATATCTCCAGATCTCAATCCGATTGGGCATGTCTGGGAAAAAGTATAGATTTAAAGATTAAACAGCTTTACTTGCTTTTAAAAAGAACTTGGCGAGGAGGCTAGATAACAACAGAGTTTAAAAGACTAACTAAGGAAATAAATCTTGATCTTTCGCCATCCAAGTAAATGACTTGTAATAATCTGCATCTCTGCTTATTTCAACAACATCAGCTTCAGGGCCTCTTCTATATCACCTAATAGTGATCTTAAAGTTGTTTAAGGTGATAAGGTGCTGCGATGGGAGTATTACACGTAGTATCGAATTGATAGACAGTGGAAGGAAAGAAAAAGGGATTATGTCGTACGTTGGTTTTGAATGTTTGGAGATTATAATGATGCAGAGCTTAGTAGAGCATTCCAAAAGCGACTGTACAGCTTAGGAAAGAATCATGACATTTCAGAGCAGTAACTGGTATTTACATGGCTCGACAGTAAACTGGTGAGCTTTACAGCAAGACGGGTGTTAGGTTTGAAGTTTTTAAAGAACAGAATGTTACTGGCAAACTAGTTTCAGCACCGATGGTAAAAATAGCAACATATCAAAGTAAGTCACGAGACATTTCGTCAGTATTAGAGAGTGTCAATTGACTAGGCAGTATTTCCCGTGACTAAGGGGTTCGCAAGTACAGATATGTCTTAGGAGCACCTGAACAGATCTGGGAATTGCACTCCAGTTGTGGGTTGATAAATACATTTTGCAGGCTGTTTCGGATAATGTGTCGAGGACTTTAAGGTAGATTCCTTGACATAATTTGAGAAAAAAAAACTTAACTTTGGCAAATGCATCCCCTCCTAGTCATAGGTTTTCTACAAGTTATTGGTATATCTACTGTAGGTTACATGTCAGATTGAGATCCGGTGACAAGGAAATTTATTTCTTTTGCGCTAAAATATTGAATAATCTCCCGAGTTGCTCTACAGGATGTTACAGTACATCAATCCATTCATTATACCACCAATAACTTTCATGTTTCCCATGCGAAAATAAGGAAAACAACTCCACACTATAACACCTCCACCAGCATGTTTTTCTGTGGGGTGGTGATATCGTTCACTGTAGAGGTTGTCGACTTAAGAACGCGAAATTGTTTGCCTTCGATGGTTTCCAAATATCTCAAACTTAGACTCGTCGCTAAAAATTAATTTTTCCCAAAGCTCCAGCGGTTAGTTTTGATATTTTTTTGGAAAACTCTGGGCGGCGTTTTTTTGTGAACTTTTGGTAGCAATAGGTGTCTCATTGCCTGTTAGCTTGGAATCATGAGTTCCTTTTTTATGGTTGTTTGAGCAGCTGTACTTAATGTTTCTTTAAGTTGTTCTTTTATTTCATGAATAACTAACCTTGGATTTTGCTTGCAGAGTTGCACCATAAGTCGGTTATCTCTAATTGACGTTACTCTGGGATGTCCAGATTACCAAAGAGAAATAAGAAAACAAAATTTAATTTATTAATCAGTTTTATCTACTATTGTCTGTGAAAGACAACACATTATAAGAACCAAAAACGGCCTTAATAGGAAATAGAACACCACGTTTCAGTTGATTTTGTAAAAATTACCATGTATCCTAGCTGATTTAAACTAACTTCTGGAGGGCATTGTAAAAAACATGGAATGCGACGAAGGTGCATTACAGTTCCACCTTAAGTGCATTAATTTTGTTGGAAGAATGTATGAAGAAATCTATAATCTCTCTCTGAACTTTTTTTAGTGCAAATTGAGATCTTTCCTGCGGAAAAAAAATGTACGCAGCCTGTAAATGAGCCCACGCAAATACCAGACATTTATAGTCATACCGTCAATACCCCAGACTTGTTTTAACTTCTCACCCTTATAAGTACACCGTTGATATGCTCTCCTTTCTAGGACCATTGTGTCATATCAGCTAATTTTTCGTATACTGTTCACAAAGTTAGAGCAAACACTCCTAATAGAACCGTATGGCAAAAAATACTACAATGCCCCAAAGGTAGTAAAAATGTTTGGTCGTTCGTCAAAAACATTAGAAACTCTGCCTCATCCTCCATTCCAAAGCTCATTTACAATAAAATTCCAGATGTCAGCTCTTTAGAAAAGGCCAATCTGTTTGCTGCACATTTTACGCCCAGCTCGACACTTCCAGATTGTGCTTTGCATTCGCCTTCCCTGATTGCGTCGAATCTTCCAATGGGACGAATCCACCTTCGCACTCGTGTAGTAGCAAGAGTGCTTAAAGTTCTCAATATATACAAACCCGTCCAGATGGTATATCTCCCCTTAGTCTGAACAGGTGTTTTTCCACGCTGGCAATCCTACTCTTTAGGACTGTTTCTGAACAGATGGAAAAGATGCACTCACACCTCTTCTCTTCAAGGTCATTGAAACACTGATAAACCATATTCTTCTCAATGAAGAATATTCTTCTTTATTCTTATATTTCTTCTTAGCCAAATGCGGTCGTTTTTGCTTGATTTCTTCGCTCAAACGTTGCAATAAGTTCGCATAATACTGGCCGTTGATAGTTTTTCCTTTTTCAACCCAAAATTTTACTGTTGTAAACGAAGTTGTAAGCAGACTTACCCAGAGTAGAATCCAGTTCAGCTTTTATATTGGTTGGGCTGATGACTTTCAAATAAAAGTATTGTATCACTGACAACGTTTACTATTGATTGCTGCCAAACAAATACTAAACAACGTGGCGCTTTCAAACTTAAAACATATGCTTTATAGACTGCATTCTTTCCAATACAGTGATTTTTTCAAACAACTACCGCCATGTCTTGGTCAGGCCGGGTACTTCTGGGCCGCCCTCGTTTTTGACAGAGTTTGGCACCAGGATCTTTTATCGAAAATGCGTGAGTTGACGATCAACGACTCTCGTCTTGGATGATTTCAAGTCTGGTATCCACAAATAAGTGCTAGTGTGCCTCAGGGCACCATTTTGTATCCGAAACTCTTTTAAATTTTCATCAAAAATCTCTTGTCGGCTACTTCTTATTCAATATATTCTTTTGCTGACGACAGTACTCTCTGTAGAATCGAAACGCAAGCGTATGTTAAGCTCATAAAATTTCGATATTAGCAGCATAAACAATTGGGGAGCTATTAACAGATTGGAATTTAATGCTTCTAAAACACAATGCGAAATTTAAACACCCAGCCATTGTCCATGAATGGCACTTGCATCGTCGAAACCGAAAAACCTTTCCATGCTCGGTATGCGTGTCAGTGACAACTTACGTTGGCATGACCACATATTCGGTGTCGTCAAAAATGCCGAGAAATGTCTAGGTTTCCTCAAGCAATGTAAGTTATATTTCATTTCTTCTGATCTGCTCTCAATATATGGTATAAATCAATCATCCGCCTAAATTGGGATTACAATGTTCACATCTGGTCAGCTGCTCCTAAAAGCTTTCTGCACCTGGTAGATAGGATTCAAAACCGCACAATTAGATTCATAGGTGATACTAATATCACTCAGACAATGGACACCTCGCTTTGAATGCTCAGCCGTATAACCTCAATCCCACTTTCGGGCGTACTCTAGAATATTGTGATTTAATCCTAAGCCGTACAACTCGCTTATGAAATGCACTGCCGGGCTCTCTATGTACCAGTCATTATATCGTTCAAACATTTAAAACCAACGTTCATCGGTACCTCTTCCTTTCCCAACTGATTTTCCTTCGCTGGCGCTGTGTGCAAGCGGTTTAAGAGTACTCAAGTCCCTTGAGCGCGCGCAAATCTAAAAAAAAAAAAATGTTACAGTGTAACTGCAATTTAAATTAACAATTTAGGGGCGGACTACTGGCTCTTATCTGGCTGACTACTGAATTTTCGAGACTGAGCGCTGGGCAAAAGTGACTTATATATATTTTTTATTTATAAGTTCATACACACATGGACTGAAAAGTCCATTTTATAGTAAAACACAATTTTTTTGCAAAATTCAACTTTATTTATCAATATACAACAGTTCGAGGGCGATACACTGATTGAAACGATTTTTCAATCTTTCGATACCAGTTTTGTATTACGATTTCGGTTTAGCCTCAAAATAGGCCTTTGTTTCGGTGATTACTTCTTCATCGGTCTTAAATCTCTTTCTGGCGAGCATTCTTTTGAGGTCTGCGAACAGGAAATAGTCGCTGAGGGCCAAATCTGGAAAATACGGTGGGTGGGGACACGGTGCATTGTCTTGATGAAACAGCACTTTCTTTTTCTTCAAATGCGGCCGTTTTTCTGGGATTTTGTCCTTTAAACGCTCCAAAAACGCAATGTAATTGTCGCTGTTGATACTCTGCCCCTTTTGGAGATAGTCGATGAAAATCATTCCATGTGTATCCCAAAATACGGATGCCATAACCTTGCCAGCCGACTGTTGAGTTTTTGGTCGTTTTGGACGAGGTTCGTCGCCTGCTCGCCACTTAGCTTACTGCCGACTTGACTCTGGTGTGAAGTGATGGAGCCAAGTCACATTCGGCTTTATTGCAGTTGAACAGCTTTAAACACTCCTCTGAATCATCAACACGTTGTTGTTTTTAGTCGACTGTTAGCAAACGCTACACCCACTTTGAACAGAACTTTCGCATGTCCAAATATTCGTGTATGATATATCCAACACGCTCTCTTGATATCTTCAGAGCCTCAGCTATCTCGGTCAACTTCACTTTACGGTCATTCGTAATCATTTTGTGGACTTTTTTGATGTTTTCATCTGAAACAGACTCTTTTGGACGTCCACTGCGTGCATCATCTTCGGTGCTTGTATGACCACTTTTAAATTTTTCAATCCACTTGCGAATAGTTCGTTCGGCTGGTGCAGAGTCCGGGTAAAACTTCTTTGCATCGGCTGCATTTTTTCCCATCAAAAAGCAATGATAAATCAACACACGAAATTGCTTTGAATCCATTTTTTTTTTTTTCAGAATAACAAAAGTTGCTTCACTCACAACACTATATCTCGAGAACTATATCCCACAGCTGTTATACACGTATCTTTTGAAGGTTGGTACTAACTGAAAATGTAAGGATTCAAGTGGTGCCCTCTCTTAGAAACGGCACGGGCTTTTTAGCCCACTTATTATAGTTTCTCATCTAGTTTCCTTCTATACAAAACGCTCCATATTTGCTTAGGAAGGGTAATCATTTCTCAGGCATGCAAATCAGGAGACACCATGGAACTTACTTTGATTCCAGATCCATTATAAAGGTGCTCCTCTCTTCTTCTAAAAGACTATCTTCCGAGCCTCACCTATCTCGCTCAACTTCACTTTACGGTCATTCGTAATCATTTTGTGGACTTTTTTGGTGTTTTCATCCGAAACAGCCTCTTTTGGAAGTCCACTGCGTGCATCATCTTCGGTGCTTGTATGACCACTTTTAAATTTTTCAATCCACTTGCGGATGCCGAATGGTTCGTTCGGCTGGTGCAGAATCCGGGTAACACTTATCAATCCATTTCTTTGCATCGGCTGCATTTTTTCCCATCAAAAAGCAATGATAAATCAACACACGAAATTGCTTTGAATCCATTTTTTTTTCAGAATAACACTCACAACACTATATCTCGAGAACTATATCCCACAGCTGTTATACACGTATCTTTTAAAGGTTGGTACTAACAAAAATGGTATGGATTTAATTCAAGTGGTGCCCTCTCTTAGAAACGGCACGGACATTTTAGCCCATGTTAATTAAAGAAGAAAGTTTTTTTTTTTTAAATTTGTTATGTTTCTACGGTTAAGTTTATTAAATAGAGCGTATTTTGAAAATTGCTCTATTCTCGATTTCTTTTCGTTGATATTAAAAAAAAAAAAAAACTTTGAAATAAACATTTGCACTTAAAGGCGGTGTCAAAAAAACCGTGAAAAATTGTTTTAAAGTTTTCTTGTTAGAGGATCTATTAATAAATAAAAAATTTTCTATTGTATTGTCATTACACAGTTTTTTTCTTGTTTTTTTTTTTTGTTTGTTTTTTTATTTTAAAAATAACTCTTTATCAAGTTTAAGGCAATTTCAAATTTAATTTAAATAAAAGACATTAAATCCGAAAAAAGGTCTAATCCCACAGCTGCGCCATAGGTTTGCTACTATCTACTGTCTCAATCATTGTTAATTTAATTTTATGAAGAAAAAAGTGAGCAAAAAAAATAAGAAATTAAAAAAAAAAAAAAAATGTTCACAAGCAATCAGCCTTCCAAGAAGGAATCAACGTCTACATCCCAAGGTCTACAGCTTGAACAGTTTTTTATTCATTTTGTTTCGCCACTTCTATTCGTTTTTTTTTTCATTTTTGAAAAATTCTACTTTGAAAAAATTCATAACAATCCGAGCAAAGTTGAAAAGAAATACTAACACACCCTAAGCTGCATCAAGAAAATACGAAAAACAATTTAAATAAAAAAAAAGTACAGACGAACTCTGACAAATTTATTGAAAGAAAGAGGGAAAAAATTAAAAATGAAAATCAAAATGGAATTTTTTTTCCTTTCTAGACAGCAGTAGCATAGTAGCAGTGCAACACACACCCAAATAAACGGACACATCTATAGGTATACTATCCATAGGGTGACTCTCTTCGAAAGAAAAAAGTTGCGAAAAAAATAACGAAACGGCAAATTACTTTTGAAAAATAAAAATACAAAAAAAAAATGCCAAGATAAAACCAAGCAAAAGAAAAAGCACGAAACGAGAAAAAAAAAAAACTTTAATGACACGAAACTGTGAAAAAATAATAAATGGCACACTACACATACACATTCTCGTGGATAAATAGGTACACACACATATATAGTATATCAACTATAGAGGGTACTTGCGTTGTAAATTAAGTTTTTTTATTATTATTTTTTTTTTTTCAGTTATTTGCCTCTTTTTTTATTTTTTTTTTGTAACCGCTGTAAATGGAGCTCAAGGAAAAACAGATTTTTGCCCTTTGACTCGGGTCATCATATAAAAAAAAAAGAAAAACAAGCAAAACCAAAGAAAACACAATTAAAGAAAAGGTAAAAACGAAAAAAAAGTAAGGTGACTGTTCCCAGCTTCGATTTTCTTTGCTTCAAATAATTGTTGTTATATCGAAACCGCATTTTTGAAAGCAATCCGTTAATCATTGATTATAATAAATATTACTTTTTAGTAGTTTTCGAATAGTGGAAAAGAACCGAGATTCTCCTTAGGAGCAATATGATTAGACGCACCTTAAATCTTAAGAAAAACAATTTTTTTTTTATAATTAGCGCGCGCTCAAGGGATTTGTGTACCCTTAAAATATTCCCACAATTCATGGGCGAAAGAGAAATACCGATGCATGTTGGTTTTGAATGTTCGCCGGTTATAGTGAATATAAAATGAGAGCTCATGGCATGGCATTCCATAAACGAGTTTTACGGCTTAGGAACGAATCACGAGTATTTTAGAGAACGTTCGGCTTAGGGATATACTGATGAGCATTCATAGTGAGAATGGTGTAACGTTTAAAGATTTAAAGGGGCAGAATGCTACTGGAGATTTCTATGGAGCACTGGTGGTGGAAATAACTATAAAACAAAGTGATACAGGAGACATTACGTCGGTGTTTGAGGGCGTCAATTAAATGACTGATATAAGTATCACCTATGAGTTTTATTGCACGGTTTTGAATCTTATCTAGCAGGAGCAGAGAGGTTTTAGGAGTAGCTGACCAGATATGGACATTGTAATCCCATTTAAGGCGAATGAATACCTTATATATTGAGGGCAGATCAGAAGAAGTAAAATATTACTTACATGGCTTAAGAAGACCTAGACATTTCGCAGCATTTTTGAGGACACCGAATATGTGGTCATTCCAACGTAGGTTGTCACTAACACACATACCGAGAATGAAAAGTTTTTCGGTTTAAACAGTGTAAGTGCCATTCATAGATAATGGCTGGGTATTTAATTTTCACTTTAATGACGGCAGACAGCATTTGGAAGCATTAAATTCCCCAATTGGTTACGCTGTTAATATCGAAATTTAATGCGCCTAGCATACGCTGCCGTTCTCGTTCTACACCGAAGAGCAGGAACAAATATGAAAAGCAGAGAGTACTTTCATCAGCAAATTAATATATTATTGTATTGTATTAGAAGCAGTAGACAAGAGATAAATAATAAAAATTAAAAAGAGTGTCGGAGACAGAACAGAGGCCTGAGGCACACCACCAGTTAGTTTGTGAATATCAGACTTGAAACCATCCAAGACTACTGGAATTGAACGTCCCGAAACGTAATTTCTAATCAATTGAAGAAGACAGTCAACGATCCTATAAGCCATCCTTATAAAATGTCTTACTAATTTCAAAGGAAACAATAAAATTAATAAAATAAAAAAATACGACCCCATTTTCTCAAAAGGAATTCTTTGAACGTCTTATTTGAGTTCCAGCTTGTCTACCATTTAATCATGAAAATTTGTACGCTTCAATAACATTTACAAATCATCCAAATTTTTTATCAAAATTCGGGGTCAGCTCCAATTGTGCGTTAACTTAAATTTTCGGTAGTTTTAATGGTACCGATAGGCAAACAATTGAGGGTTTAGTGAGCAAATTCGAATCGACAATGGTAAATCAAGACCACAATCAATCGATTATGCGCCGTTCTCTAGAGGTGGGCAACTCTCGAACATCCCTGTGGCATATTTTGTGAAAAAAAACTTACCTATACATTCGCATAAGAGCGTATTGACCCAAAAGCTAAACCGCTCATCATCGTTCACGTCAATCTTTCGCTGATTGTGTTCAATTGAAGATGTAAGGAGGTTCGAATTTTCATTGGAAAATCATTTTGCGTCATCTTTTGCCACATTTTTGCGTTAAATGGCTTGTTTAACACGCAAGATTCCCGCACTTGGTCAATGGAACAACTGGAGATGTTCCAACAGCGGCCATTGTATATGGAAAAATTGACTATTTGCATGGTTTTCATTTGAAACTGAAAGGCTTGAAGGAGATGTACAGTGGAGATGGACAGTGCCACTTGCTACACAACGCATGCCACAATCAACTCTTTGTCTATTGGGCGCCCCGTATAATTTAACACTTTTAGACCTTTAAACATTAAGTTTTGGATTCCTACCAACAAGCCAGAAACTTTAGACGACTTAGATCAAACATCAGCCGAATAGTAATAATATCAACTTTCTCATGGAAAACCCTGTAGTTTGACCGCCGTGACATCAAAAGTTTCTTGGCAAATGGCCAATTTTCTTGTTTTGTAGGGAAAACCAAAAACTGGTGAGACAAAGAGATAGAGCAGGTGGACTTAAATATTAAATAACAAAATGCAAATTTCAATATTTTTTTAACCTTTTTATTAATGATGAATGATATGGTCAAAGTCAATGCTGAGAATATAGAAAGACTACTTCTGTAGATTGCTTAACGGCGATGATGGTTAATATTCCGATGTCAGGCAGAATGAACAATTCACCCTGAAAGAAGATGACAGAGAACTCCGATTTCCTGATCTAGACGAAGTTAAAGTATTGTTAAAGCTAAAGTCAAACAAAGACTGTCTAGGACTTGGCTGTGAGTATGCATGGGAGGACTCACAGAGTCCTTAAATATCAAGAAAGGTTTTAGGCAAGATGCCGCGCTATTACGTTTTTTTTTTTTTGGAGAAGTAAACTTCGCTCTAGAAAGAATCGTGCTAAAATCATTGATGCACAAAAGAGATGTGCATTACATCAATGATACATTGATGTGATTTGAGGAACACAGCGAACCGTAAATGAAGCTTTGCTTAGTATTGATGCGACTAAAATAGGTCTGACGGCAAGCGAGAGAAAAAACGAACGAAAACGAAGTACCTAACTGGTTGGTTGGTCCAAATACAACTCTCTTTTTGAATCATATGTTATTTTGACACTGATGGTCTCTTTCTCGCTTGAAATATTGACCGTCAGTCGTTATCATATCTCCGCAGAACGAAATGAATCACCTCGTTGGCGTTGGCAAACTTATTTCAAAAATGAGTGGTGTGTTGCCCAAACAGTGCGTTTATTAAAAACAAGTTTTGGCCAAAATGAAGCACCCACTGTGCCTCGTAAACGCAAGTTTGTTCAAAATGTTTGTGAGACTGGCTTGCTTGTGGACAGTACTCACCGTAACCGTCTTCGTAATGTTTGTGTGCGACCCATTCCAGGAACGACCCATCGGTATCTCTCTTTTCTTCTTCCCTAAATTTCCTTCGCGTGCGCCATGTTTAAACATTTTAAGGGTACACAACTCCCTTAAGCGCGCGCTACTTACCATATAAAAAAAAAATGACTTGCTATCGATCTCAACAACTGAAGAGAATTTTGAAGAAAGATTTCGGATTATTCCCTTCTCGGTTTGGGCCTTACAGCAGCTCGAATTGGACGTGGAATTTGGGTAAGGTGCATTTTCATTTTGGCGGCTATGTTAACAAACAAAATTGCCGCATCTGGGGATCGGAAAATCTGCACATGATTGTCGACAGGCCAATGCATCCACAGAGAGTTTTCTTTCGAAAACGTTGCTGGAAACGACGTTTCGGTCGATGTGAGCGCTACCGAATTTTTCTGCGCTGAAACTAAAGACATGGACATACTCTATTGCGAAGCCAGCCGAGGCAGCCACATGAATGAAATCGTATTCCAAAAGTAATAGGAATGTTAGCCCTTTTTAATAAAGCCATAAAGTACCGAAAATAATTGATTTTTATTCATTTTATTTTATTTTTAAAAAGAAACTTGTATTTAGACCACCCTGTACATACTATCATCAGAAAAACATGCACACCACAGATGGCTTGGCCAGAAGATTACCTTTTTCAAAGACGGTACCTCTCGCTCGGCCGAGAATATCGCTCCTGTGGCTGAAGATGTCGTAAAGACCACGTGCACCCAAATTGGTGACGTTTCCTTACAGAGTTCAGACAGTCTATCAGCTGATGAGCGTTGACCATGAATCGCGTCTAACCTGCGCTCGCTCTGAATCTCAATAACGAAGTGGAAGATGTGATCATGAGTGTCGAAGACCATTTTCACCTATGTGTACGAGTAAACGTGAACAAACAAGAATTTGCGGTTCTGAGACACTGAAAATCCGCGAATAATCCACGAAGAGAATACTCAAAGTCAGTGCATTGGGACTGTAGATACATGTGGTTTCAGCAGGTCGGGACAACGGCGCATACTGCACAAGCCACAAGTTATATTCAAAAGCAGGCGTCATACATTATGGCCCACCTTGTGAATATACAGTCAGGTGATTTTGGTATGTTAGATTGTTTATAGGTAAAGTAACTTCAGTTGCTACAAGTAGATTGTGTTGTGTTGGTTGATTCTCATTTTTGTCAATATAATGGATTTTTTCTTCTTAAGCTATCACTTAAAGTTAAAACTATGACATGTTAGCCTCACTTCCGTACAAACAAAAAAGCTATTGAAGCTCACAAAGAGATGCTTGCATGTGAAATCTATGTTGCGCACTTCTTAACAGAACGCACGTGACATAATTGGTTAAATAAACTCAGTTCTGGAGATTTTTCAAAGATGACCAACGTTCTGATAAACTTACTGAAACTGATGATTGTCACATGATATGCGAGAGATTGTATTGTACCACAACACGACAATTCTTACACTTAAAAGGTATTGGACTCGACAATTAGGGTTCCACATGAATTGGAAGAGATTCACTTAACGCAACGAAGTAATATTGATTCTTTTTTTTCGAAACCACTGATGACTGATGATGAAAAATGGATCGTCTACAGCTACATCAATCGAAAACAATCATGGTACAAGAGCGATGAACCAGCACAAGCCACATCGGAAACTAAACTACATCAAAAGGAGTTTCTGTTTTCAATTTGGTTGGGTTATAAACGTGAATTTAAAGCTGCTCCTAAGAAACTAAACGATCAATTCAAACGGAGGAAGCAATAAAAAAATGCGGCCAGAATTGGCAAATCGTAATGGAATCGCGTTTCATCATGACAACTCTAAGCCACACACATTTTTGGTAATTCGTGAAAAATGATTGAACCTTGGTTAGGAAGTGATGTCGCATCCAGCATATTCACATTTGTTTCCGAGTTTACAAAACTCTTTAAATGGTATACGTAAAATCTTCACCAATGATGATAACCTGAAATCGCACTTGGTCTGGTTTTGTGCTAATAAGGCCGACAAATTCTATGAACATGGAAGCATGAAGTGGCCAGAAAGTCGGCAGAAGGACATAAAATATAAGGGTAAGCCAACAGATGATGTTATGAAGGTTGGCTATCAATTCATGTCATTTACTGAGTTCAATGTGGTTGATCTTCGTGACAGATGTCATATAATCTTTAGCAAGTTTAGCCATGGAGTCATTTACAACGCAACAATGCATTTTTCTTATTTAATCTTATTACGAAAATAGGCGATCTGTAAAAGTAACATTTCGTAGAATTCGTGAATTTTTCGTTCAACATAATCACCCTAGTGAGTCGGGAATTTGTGCAATGTTGAAGCGTTTTAAAGAAACTGGTTCGGTATTGAGTCAAACTCCATATCAGCATGATCAGCCAGCACGTACACGCCAAAACAACACCACTGTGAGCAAAAGTTTTCAAAACGACCCAGGCACCTCAATTCGTCGCTAAAGTCAACAACTGGGGCTCAGTTGTAGTTTTAAAAACTACACAACAATTGAAACCGTATGACCATCTATGACGTCGCCGATCTGTTAACTGGGTGTTGTATCGCCGCCGTGAAAATTCGTCATCGAATTTGATCTTATCCGATGAAGCCCATTTTTGGATGGATAGGTATGTTAATAAACAAAATTGTCGTTTTTGAGGACCGAAAAACCAATGCATCACAAAAAAGTCACTGTATTTTGTAGATTATGGTTTGGCGGCATCATTGACTTGTACTTTTTGGAAGATGAGGCTGGAGAGATAGTTACAGTGAATGAAATTTTTTCCAAATTGAATAAATTGGGTCTGGACGATCTCTGGTTGCAACAGGATGGTATAAGCTATCAATCAAACAATTTATTGGATACGAAATTTAAAGATCACATTATTTCGGTTAGAGGAGAAATTGATTTGCCTCCAAAATCATACGATTTGACATTTTTAGACTTCTTCAGTTGGGGTTATTTGGGAGCTCAAACACAACGTCTAAACTGAAATCGCGATAATTTTGACCTTCGGATGGTTGCTTGCAACAGAAATCGTGGTGGTCATATGAACGATCTTGTATTCCATTTTAAATTGCCATACATCGAACTTAATTAATCAATAAAGTTCTATGTTGATTTCGTAATAAATTTGTTTTTAATTTAATGAAAACCCCCACACTAGCTGTTGGCTCACCCTTTATATAGTTCATTCAGCTTTATTATTTGTATAAGAAAAGCGAGTTTGTTCTACACTAAAAAATTGACATGCCATTGCTGAGCATAGGGAATCATCTTCTAGATTTCATAATATCGTCTGACCTGTTAATAATGAACGCCAGCAACAAGTAATCGACCTAACACTATCCTACAAGAGATTACCGGCTGAGAAGTACTCTGGCTGGCTTCCACTACAGACTACAGGTCAGATTTCCAAGTCACCCTGGATACCAAACTTTTTTAGAGCAAACTTAATGGCATTGTAAATGAGCTTATGGCAAGATATCATATTTGTTACTAAGGACGGCCTTTTGGATCGATAGGGCTATGATGAGTCAATTTTTAATATGTCACTTCTTTAGCCAGAACCCAAAGAACAGTCCGGCTCGACTGCATGGGGGCCTTGTCTTACGAGTCTCTCAAAGCCATTTTCAGTTTAAAAAAAAGTTGTATGCGGTGAAACACGCACTGTAGTCTTAATGACCTGCTGCATCGACTGTCGTTTGCCTCTGGTCTTATGAACATACCATCTGATGCAATTACACTAAAATTTATTTTGGTGCAAAATACGAAAGGAATGGTGTTGTTCAGAATGTAAACCAGAAAAGGAATTTAGCCGGGTTTGGACTGATGGCTCTAAAACTGTCTTTTCGGGACATCGTTCGATTTTACTCCTCGTTAAGAAAACTTACGTCTGTCTTCCAAGCGAAGATACACACAATCCTGATGGCAATGAACTACATATGTTGTGAAGAATCGGTGAAGGGACGAGGTATCTGCTTTTCTGGCCAGAGGGAGGCTTCGCTTTAGCCATTGCTGAGACGCTTCACCACTTTCAAGTTACGAGTAGTAGCTTGATGATTGATGATTGATACATCCGGGAATACAATCGTGTAATTATTTACTTGAGTGCTCTGTGAGCAAACGGACGCGCGTCCCAGTGAATTTGTTGCTTATGCGCCTAAACAGCCTTTTCGAACTTGTACTTTGGACTTGGAATTATATTTTAACTAGTTTCCGTAAAGTTATTCTTTGCCTTTACTTTTTTTTCAAGAAACGTTTTCTTATAGTCTGGTGAGATGATAAGAGACAAGCCGAATCTTTTCGGTAAATATCATACAAAGCCAAATTTAAGTGCTCACATTTGAATCTTCTGAATTCGGTAAAATTCCATGATGACGTCAAAATTTTTTCTGTTAAGAGAAACCCAAATATTACGGCGCCTTATCACCATAAAACTGATCGCACGACGTTATTTACAATTGTATTTACAATTGTGTTTACAATGAAAGTAAACATACATTTTTTTTTTTTTTTTTTTTTGCATAAAATCTAACCGCAGAAACAGAACGTAATATTTATATTTTCGTATAAATTGCGACGCTACAAAAAAATCATTTAAAAGAAAAAAAATAAATAACCCGAAACTATTCACATGGAAAAAAGTCAACCGCATTAATAAGTTTTTTTTTTCAAATTAAATTGAAAGAAAAACATCATTTTGTGACCTTCTTCTGCCTTTTTTGTGTGTGGTTTGTCAAAAATAAATGACACACTCGAAAAAAAAAGAAGAAAACTGAACAAAAAACTGAAATTCGAAATAAGATTGTCCGGTCCTCAGCGTTGTTTTCTTTCTTTTGATTTTGAATTTGGAGCATTTTAATTTTTTTTTTTTTTTTAATTTTTTTGTTTACTCCACTGCCGGATGTGAAATTAAGTAGAAGTTTAGAAAAAAAGGGTACTGAACAAATTTTTATTTTATTTTTTATTTTTTTTTTTGAATTTATTGTTTGCTTTAACAACAAATTTGTGAAATATAAAATAAATGACGCATAGACAAGTTCGGTCTTTTGGTTGGTGAATCTTGTAAAATATTTTAGCGTATGTTTGGGAAAAGGGGAATAGGCGAGAATATACGTATGTACATACATTTATAATAAACACGTCATTAGAAATCAGGGCTATTAAGTGAACGGAAAAATTGTTCAATCAATTGACTGCTTACTCATAGTATGATTGTTCTCCTTATTTTTCAAATATGTACCGCATATACCATCCATGGTACATATTTCGCCCACGTATCTGCATTGCTACTGCGCCACTTATGTCTAAATATGCGGGTCTTAGAACAATTCTTATTACTTAGATGGCGCTACAGTCGGGGGTGCACTAAGGCCTCAGCTAACATGCCTCTCTAGCTAGCGGGGTAAATTGCCATCTGCCTCCATTTGCCTAAGGTCCATTTCCGCTTTCAAGGTGACCTAATCGTCAAAGCTCTGTTATTTAACCCTCCATTATCCATTGCTGCAAGCGAGATCGAAAATTTCTATCCGCATTTCTATCCGCATTTCTATCCGCTTTCGTCAGTGTCCAAACTTCTGAGGCGTAACGTAGGACTGAGATGATCGTTGTCTTGTATAAAGTCTTTTCAGCTACCGAGAGGGCTTTTCTACTCAATTTCCTTGCAGTCCCAAAGAAGCAGCTCTATGCAAGAAATAGTCCTCGCATTTTTTTTTTTTAAAAAAGCACCCGCTCAAAGGATTGGGGTACCTTAAAATGCTTGCACACAGCGCGGGCGAAGGAAAATTAGTGGTAAGAGTTGAAAATGGAGCCGAGGTAGATAGAGTCCCTCATTTCTTGACAGCATACGAGTATACTTAGTTTTTTCTTCGTTGAACCCATCTTTTTCGCTTATACTTTTGAAAGATGTTACCTCTAGAGTTGGCTTGCGAATTTCGCACAGTTCTTGCATCGCCTTGTTTAAGTTATTTTTCGATATTGAAAGACTGCTATACGATGCAGCGTGCATTCTCCATCGTCATGCTTCATAGTCAAATGAGCTTGATAAGGATGACAAAACTGGACTACGTTCCGTATGGTATACCATACATAACAACTCTATAGACTATTCTACTTTCTGTCAAAATATAGGGTCGTCCAAATCGTGGCCCGAACTATCATCCAAGACTGTATACGTTTAGTTTAAAGTTTGCCATTTTGCAATATGTTCAAATTGTGAAAACTTACTACAAAAAAAGTGATTCTGTTGTATGAGTAGGTACGTTTCGCGCATTACGAGCAGATTATGGTCGACATAATCATCCATCTGAGCGTACTATAGGCAAAGCTTTACAGAAAATATTTCTGGTGCTAATGAAAGTGTTTGAAAAAGATCCAAATCTATGGATTTCACGGCGAGCACACCTTTTGGGTTTGATAAAATATGGAATATTTTGCATTTGGATTTGCATCTACACCCTTATGAAGTTTAACTCACTCAAGAATTGAAGCCAGCTAACCACGGAAAGCCTAGAACATACCCTGATTGGATGCTTGAACATCAGCGTTTTGATGACCAATTTTCACAAAACATTTTCTTTAGCGCCAGGAAAGTGAAAATTCCCATGTAACTGTCAAAAGATCATAGCATTCACAAAAGTCATTGTATGGTTTGCAGTTTGGTCTGGTGGTGTCTTTGGTCCATACTTCTTCAAAAATGAGGAAGTGTAAGCTGCGCTATAGTCAAATTTTCGATTTTGTTTGACCTTTAATCGAAGATATTGATATGGAAGGCATGTGGGCTCAACAAGACGGTGCCACGTCTCACACAACACGACCCGTTTTGGCTTCATTGCAAGAAAAATTCCCTGAACGAGTTATTCCACGTTTTGGCGATATGAAATGGCCATCAACATCGTGTGATTTGTCACCATTGGATTTCTTTTTCTGGGGCTATTTGATCGAAATCTACGAGTAAATCATAGATATGTTCTATATAAATTTGCTTTCGAAACCACAAATTGGGTTACCCTGTATAACACAAATCAATTAATCAAAAAAATCTATTTTGTTTCCTTCAAAATAGGGTCCAATTTAGGCGGAGTTTCGGAAATAGGGTGCCATATCTGGAGAATATGCGCTTGCTCGATCATATTGATAGGGTTTTTGGTCAAAAAGTCGCTCACAAGGATGGATTTGTGAGATGGTGCATAATCGTTATGAAAAATCTAAGAGTATTTCTATGTCATCATCATCAACATCAACTAAAATGTGGAGAACTGGATAGTTCTTATGGAAGCTTTCTCAAGCTAAAGTAACAAATTTCGAGTAGCATTTTCTTCACTAAGTCAGTGTTTTCTTCAGTAGTTTTCGTTGCAGGCTGTCTCGCGTGAGTCAAGTTTTCAACAACTTCACGCAACTCCTGTACCGCTCAAATGTCCAAACTCAGCGTTTAAATGGATGACGGTTATGCCAACATAGGAACAATTTTTTTTGAAGGATCCCAAAACCTAACCATGGTTTTGAGATAATGTATTTTGGATCATCTCGCATTCCTGTGTCACATTATAATGAAGAATTTGCGTGTCATTTAGGAAGTGCTTACTCTATGCAAAATCATCAAATTTTTGTTGGTGGTTAACGATGGGAGTTAAGTATTTAAAGTGTTCGCAGTACAATGGCCAAACAGATAATAGATGTCAGGTGTTGGGCTTGCGGGTTCAGTAAAATAGCAACGAAGACATTTGATCATAGAACAAGTATTTTGTTTGTTACCATATATCTCCAGCATTTATATCAACTTACCACCTCAGTGTTTTTTTTTTTTATTGTTGGTACATCTGTTGTTGACATTCCCTCTAAATCTTAGCGTCATAGCTTGTACATTTACAAAAGTTACGTCCAAATCCAAAAAAACGGATTTAATGGTGCGCGAACGTTGAAAAAGTGTTTCGACAACGATTCTCTAAAGAAATCGGTCGATTACCAGAGGCACGAGCGGTTCAAAAGTGCTCGTGAGTCAATCGAAGATGATGAACGCAGTGGCAGACCATCAACATCGAAAACTGACGAAAACATTGATGAAGTAAAAGAAATGTTGGTCAATACCCGCAAATTAACCATCAGAGAGATAGCTGAGGACTTGAACATAGCCTTTTGGCTATGCCACTATTTAGTGGCAAAAGACCTCAATTTCATGCAAAAAAAAGACCGTGCTGACGTCGCATAAGAGATGATTTGCGAGTCTGAGTACGACACGCAATCCAGACATCAGGCAAGTGAACGGCGTTCACCAAATGAGCCGAGACCATAAAAACAACGTCGTTTTCAATCAAAAAAGAAGGCATCATGGAATCATGGAATCATGAATTTCTGCCAGAAGGCCAGACCGTAAAAAAAGAGTATTGTTTGAGCGTTATAAGACGTTTGCCGAAAGAGACCAGAATTGTGGGCAGAAAACTCGTGGATCTTGCACCATGATAATGCACCGTCGCACAGTGCCGTAATTTTTTAACGAAAAATGCAACAAATGGGTAAGATTTCCCATCCACTGTTTTCCAAATAGTTCTTAACCGGAATAGCAACGTGGGGCCGAGCGTTGTCATGATGGAAAATTATTGCCTCGTGTCTGGTCGCATATTCCGGGCGTTTTTCGGCTACTGCTCTCTTTAAGCGGATTAATTGTGTTCGGTAGCGTTGTCCATTGATGGTTTCACCCGGTTTTAGCAGCTCATAATACAGCACACCCATCTGATTCCACCAAATACAGAGCATTACCTTCGCGCCATGGATATTCGGCTTTGCCGTTGATTTGGCTGGTTGGCCGGGTTTCACATATGATTTTTTGCGCTTGGGGTTGTCGTAATGGATCCATTCTTCATCACCAGTAACAATCCGATGCAAAAACGACTTCCTCTTGTGGCGTTCCAGCAGCATTTCGGACATGCAAAACCGCCTTTCGACGTCTCTCGGCTTGAGTTTTGAAATGGCTGCTTGAGTGACACCCAAAGATTCTGCGAGCTCTTCTTGTATTTGGAAACAATCTTCATAGAGTAATGCTTCCAGTTCTTCACCTTCAAACTTTTTTGGCTGCCCAGGACGTTCATCGTCTTCCAAGCCAAAATCACCAATTTTAAATCGTGCAAACCACTTTTGGCACGTTCGCTCAGCTAGCGCATGTTCACCATAAACTTCCACCAAACTACGATGACTTTCGGCAGCAATTTTTTTCATATTAAATTAATGAAGAAGAACTCCCCGCAAAAACACTTTTTCAGGCACTAAGTTCGACATATTTGAGTGAAAAAAAAAAAATTATTGTTGTTTACGCTTCAAATAAAATGACGTACAATGACAGTAGCTTTCCAACGCATGTTCCAATGGAATAATAACAATGGAATAATACAAGTTACGCCATCTCTTAGCAAATCGAATTAAGTTATAGACCCAATATATAAGTTGGGATATTCATGGGTTCGGCCAAAATAATGTTTTATAGCCGGCTAAATATTCTGTGATAAATATTTACATTTAAAAAAAAAGTCACACTGGGGCCTTTGTATCCCAAGGCCTTAAAAACTAAAGAAATCATTATTTATTATCTTTTAAGAGTATATATTCTTCCGATGAAAAGGAAAAATATTTACCTTTAATTACTCCTTGTGAAACAGATGAAATATGATGAAGTTTTCTTGTTTCCGGCACGATTTTTAAATTAAAAAATCTCGATTCTATCAATAATTTTTTTTTCATTATACTCCTGTGTGGTAACGTAGGAGAAACCCATATTCTTTATATTTTCAGTTGCGCAGTTATAGTATATAACTGTATAGGGAGTTGTTATGTGTTCCCTATATGGTCTTTGTAGGCTTTCTCTGGCAGCCAGTGTTTTAATTGTACCACCAAGTCCATTGCATGCGCTCTTACCATGAAAGGTCGCAAAGAAGTTCCATTTAGCATTCACTCCAAAATCCTGTTCATGCAATGTTAAATTAAAAAAATTCTTTTTGGTTTTTGTACTGCGCAGCAGATCCATCGGATAAATAAATTATTTTCTTAAAATATTGGCATTTCTTGTGCAGGAACTGCGATAGTGTCATGCTTTAAGCAATCACTAATTACAACAAAACTTTCATTTTTAATATCATCCATCTGGTTTCGGTAATATATTGCGAAAGGGTGAATCGTCGCCTGTTCGTTAGTCCAGTGGTATCCCTGCTCTGCATCTTGCACAACAAAACCAACAGAAAACAAGTATGTTCGTTTTCGTTAAGAGAGTTTTGACTGTGTGGGTCCTCTGATAGTATGTTACGTCTTCTATGAAGTGATTACTAAAAGCAGTGTCAAAGATTCTCCTTAATTTAAAATAGTTTGGGCAATTAAAGCACTTGCCCAAGTAACAATTTATATCAGCAGGTTCTGCTGTCATTGCGATACTTATCTTCGTTTTCTATCAGCTTTGATATATTGCCACCCTCAAACATGAGTTTGATATTTTGACGGATGGAAATGAGTTCCTGATGGCCCAGCCAAAGTTCTTTGGTCTTAACGACGCGAATTTAGAAAAACCAATCTTAACATTATTATGAACTTCTTTGAACTTATAATACTACAGAGTGACTGACGCGAACTGCAACTTTTTAAAATGCTATAATTTTTTTTATTTTTTAATAAATTTTATTGTGCCAAAGCAAAAAATGTTGAAAAATGCATCAATTTTCAAATTGTATCAATAGTTTTCAATATGTCCACCTTTGGCGCAAATAATGGCCTTGAGACGGCCGAAGAAAGCATCGCACGCTGCACACTAGTGGCTCTGCGGTATTTTGGCCCAGTCCCGGCTAAGTGCTTGTTTGAGGTGGTTTAAACTTTGGTATTTTTTAGTTCCATCCTTCCCCTTCAAAATACCCCAGACAGAGAAATCAAACGGATTTGCAACCGAAGAATATGCAATCCATTCTGTCGAAGAAATGAAGTGTGGAACATTGTTTTTTAACCAATCTTGGTTGACGCGCGCTTTGTGAGACAGTGCCGAATCTTGTTGAAATGTCCACGGCCTCAGACCGAAATGATTGTTTGCCCAAGGCTTCAATACTGTCTCTAAGACAGTTTCACGGTATACGATCGGATTAATTTTGACGCCACGGTCCAAAATACGTGCGGAGAGCGACCATCGGTGGTTATGGCGGCCCAAACCATCACCGTCGGTGCTGCCTGCTTTCTGGTGGCCGTCCGAAGGTATAAATTTTCGAAGGACCTCTCTGGCAAGTAAACTCGGTCATTTTGTTTATTGACATATTGCTCGATAACAAATGGCGACTCATCGGAAAAAAACCAAATTCGGCAACTCACCACTTTCGTGCAAGCGTAGCAACTCCTTCGCTCTTTCGACTCAAACTTTTTTCTGTTGCGGTGTAAGATCATGTGCTTATTGGAACTTTAATGGCTTGAGCCCAAGCTCATTTTTCAGTATGTGTTGCATCCGTTTCAACGATATGTTGAGCTCACGAGCAATTTTTCTTCCACTTTGACGTGGATTTCGCTCAATTCGAGCCTTCACTTTCCGAACCATTTCTGCCGATGTTGCTGTTTTTTTATGACCACCTCCATGGCGTTTTGCAACGCTGCCAGTATCACGGTAACGAGCTTTGTTTCGAGACACAAATGATTTATTCACGTTGAGGTGCTAGAAGGCTCTAACGATAGCTTCTTGTGGTTTTCCAGCCAAATATAAAGCAATCACACTATCACGTTTGAATTCCATCGCGGATAAAAAATTTTCAACACAACTGAGACGCAAATCGTTTAAAAGGCTTGTAAATAATAAAATTATCTGTCATGTGTCAACATTTGAGCTCACAGTAATGAACGGTTTGGAAACAGTCTGAAGTTGGTTGCAGTTCGAGTCAGTCAGTGCGTATATATCTCCCTAAGGTTAGCCAGAACCAGGCGTTTTTGAATATTTTTTTTTCTGATTTTCAATCTAATAAAAAAGCAAAACGTCTTATTTTAGAACCTGAAATTTTTGTTACCTTTATAGATCCTGGCATTAAACGGCTGATATCGTCTTCACAGTAAAAACTTTTTACCAATATCAGCATCTAAGCTTTTCCCATAAGTTGATGGAACGCTTTGATCTTCTTGAAGTTTTCTAGATTTCTTGATCATATAGCTTGTCGATGCTGGAAACTCTTCTTTAATTTGTCGACGCTCCATTCTCTTGAAAGTAAAGACAACAAAACAAGTTTGATGTCTTTGCTTGTAGTTTTATGGAAATTTTCTTTTATTTTCCGCACGAAATATTCTTCCTCTCTGGAATTATCTTCATCACTATTTATAGTAACAGAGAAAACTTTCTCTGCAATTTTCAACATAGATTTTTTCAATTTTGATTGCACATATTTTAAGTCACTTAGTCTTCTCTTATCGAATGTGTCTTCTCCAAAATACTGTATGCATTCATTAATCAAACTGAATGCAGTGTCTTTATCGAAATACATTTCATCAACTTCAATTTGATCTTCAACCTCTAACAATGATGGCGTTGTATCAGGATTTCGGATCTCACTCAATTTTTTCCTACACGTAGAACAAATTACCAAGTTACAGGCCGCAAATCACGAGCACTGGGTTAATGAGGTGGTAAATCCAGAGGATTGAAACACATAAGCACTCATTAAAAATTTATATTACTCACAACTCTTATAGTATTAGATACAATCTAAAATAAATCCCGAGCTCACAACAGATTGACATCAAGTGAGTGCAAATAAATTAAGCCTAAGAAATAAAACAAGCACAGTGATAGCTATGTACTTATGTATGTGCACTCGGGTTATATGTGAGGATGATAAGAGGAGTAACGTAATAAATATTTAGTTTTTTGATTTAGCCGCCTATAAAACCTTATTTTGGCCGAACCCCTAGAGATCCCAACTTGAAATTTAAAATGGAAATAGAGGACGAGTCCCTCTATAATATATAAAAAAAAATACCATTTTTTGAGTTATTCAAGTATATATACGGAGGTGGCCGTGGTGTAGTGGTATATGCATAGACTCCTCAAGCAGAGAGTCGCGGGTTCGAATCCCGTACGAGGCAATTCTCTGAAAAAGTCTTTCCATGGATTTTTATATGTAGTTATATGACATGAAGGCATAACACTGATGTTGGAGTGGTTGCTGGCTGGGATAAATGTAACAAACTAACAACTAGCACGTACTTAAGACTCACTGGTTGAGGATGCACTGGCTCCAGTTTGATAACCACCTCTGGAAAAATATCGAAAACTGACATCTGAATTTCAAAACTACTACACCACCCGCCCGAGCCATGGTGAAAAGCCAGTAAAAGGGTATTTATATCCCCTTAGTGCGCGCGCGGAATTATATTGTAAAAAAAAAAAAATGTAAAAAGGATATTCTGGAATATCTTTCGTCCTTGAAAACAAAAATTATTTCAAATCACTTTTTCCTGAATTCAACAAGGTATATTTTATCAAATTCTGATGAGCAGAGCCAAAGTTATGATTTTTTTAAATATGTATAAAAGAAAGCATAAATTTTGATTTTTTGCCAATTTTTGAAGTTCCGTTACACGCAAACTATATCGAATTCTGCAATTTTTTTTTGCTGTATGATTCATACCACTCAAATAAGTATTTCCATCACTTTTCAGTCAAATCGGAGTTGTGTCATTCAGAGCTCCCCATATAGCTTCGGCGATTTATCGTGGAATGACCCTTTAGCGATTACAATTACATAGTTTCATGCCAAATTATTATTATTATTATACATTATATTAAATATATTTATGTAAATAAGACAACTTTAAAGCGAAAATATATTGTATAATCTACCCCTTTATGGTATTCCCTATTCTAAGGGTTCGATTTTAGGAAAATAATTACTTATTTTTTCCCTGGAGTACACCTACGAAGGTTCGAATTACAAGGTCTGTTTAATATTGCTTCCCAATACTAACTTTGAAACCCCGTTTCACCACTATAGAGTTTTAATTTTATGTCACGTCCACCGTTTTTGACTTTAAAATAAATGCAATCAAAGTCCCAAAAAACCTTACTAACGACACCCATATGGATTTTTAGGTTTATTTACCCCATTTCACCCCGAAATCACGAAATACGTGTTTGTTTATTTGTTTTTATGAGTGCTCCTACAAAGTTTCAAGTCGAAATGTCTATTTAATATTATTCTTCCATACAAAATTCGAATCCTCATTTAACCCCTTTAGGGGTTGAATTTCGACATACCATATCCTTCCTTATTCCTTGTACTTTATATATCATAAAGAGAACCTCTATGCAAAATTTCACCTTTTTAGGTCCAAAAGCTTGGGCTGACCGTTGATGAGTCAGCGAGTGAGTCAAGACTTAACACTCAAGTGGGATGACTACACTTATGATGCCAAAATATGTGTTAAGTTTTTCAGAAAATGGGACAGTAAGAGAAAAAAAGATTTTTAGGCTTAGTGGCTATTTGACTCCATGGGTTGCATCCATCCAACATTTAATGGGGAGACTAAATTATTAGTGTAATTGGATTTGTTGTTGGATTCTAGACAACCACTTATCGTACATGATTTTAGTGGCCTGATAAAAATACGATAGCGGTCCCGACCCAACAAAAAAAAAACACAAAAATTTTGGAAAAAAATTTATTTATTGTATTTTTCAACACAATCGCCTTTCAGCTCTATACACTTTTCCCAGCGATGTTCAAAAAGTTCGATACCCTTTTTTATAATAAGAACTTTCTTGCTCCTCAAAATAGCCATTAACTGCTGACATCACTTCTTCATCGTTGAAAAATCTTTGACCACTGAGCCATTTTTTCAAGTTTGGAAACGGAAATAATCCGAGAAGGCTAAATCTGGCCAATAGTGTTCATGAGTTTGCTGTGAAACTTCGTTAAACACTCAATTGAAACATCTTCACGACACTGTTTTTGCTCGAGTGTGAACAAACGCGGTACCCATCTTGCACACAACTTTCTCATGTCCAAATTTTGAAATAATATGCGATGTACCGCATTTTTTAAAATGCCTACAATGTCTGCTAGCTCCGCACTTTCAGTCGCCGATTATCCAGTACCGCTTTGTGGATTTTCTTCACCATTTCTGGAGTCGTCACCTCATTTGGTCGACAACTGCGATTCTCGTCTTGGCAGCTCGTACGGCCTCGTTTAAACTCAGCAACCGAAAATTTTATTGTTATAAACGAAGGAGCAGACTCACCTAGAGTAGAATCCAGTTCGGTTTTTTATATTGGTTAGGCTGAGCCCTTTCAAATAAAAGTATTGTACCATATAACGATGACCAATTTACTCTATTTTCACTGACAACGTTCACTATTGATGCTGTTAAACAAATACTAAACAATGTGGCGCTTTCTAACTTAAAACATATGCTTTATAGATTGAGTACTTTCAAATACAGTAATATTTCCAAATAACTACCGCTATGTCTTGGTCAGGCCGGGTAAAGGGCATACCGCCCTGGTATGCTTTCGGCTCCGGTTGCGATTGAAAGCCGAACCTTTCGATTAAGAAGCAAATACAATACCAACTAATTCATCAACGATGAATTCTAAGAAAAAAAATCGTTCCACAGTAAGAGTCTATCTCCAATGCTGACATCATTTATCGAGGATTTAAGAAAGAGCTTGCTTTGGTGTAACCTGACCCATGTTAACGGAAATTGCTCTGTTAATACCAATGGTAGAGAATTCATATTGGGCTCTATTTTTAGAAGAAATATCAGCTTTTTGAGTTTGAGTCTTCAGATACCCATTTTCTAAGCCAGTTTAAATTTTCTTGCCCATGCTAATTTTTGACTTTAGGATCACTTATTTCCAGAAAATACGAAACAGACTAAACGTTTTACTATTTTTTTCTTATAAATATAACAATAATTCAGAAAGGTAAAACATTTTATGAAATTTTATCTACGTTTCTAACCACAGTTGACAATAAGTATGGTTCTCCAAGAATTAATAGTTTTCCATTAATCTTTTTTTTTAAAACTGCATAGCTATTAAAAAGTTCATTGCATGAATTAAATCCTGAGCAGGAAAAAAATTAAAATATCTTAAAATGGTTTTGTTGAAGGATTCTTAACAAACTTTTATTAAAATAAGTTTAATATTTGTTTTTTTAAAAAAAATAAAAAACCAAGCCATAAATGACTTCGTATGCGTTAAGGGTTACGAGAAATCTAAAATGATTTGTTTGTTATGCCTACATTTTCAAAAACGGCTTGTTTTGAAATCAGAGGGATGTCATTCTGACAGAGCCATACGTTTACTGAGCATAGATCGATCATGGGAAAATAAACATATCTTCTTTTAGCACTTTTTTGATCGCAAAGGGACTCTAACATATAAAACCCAAGCGTGGAATCTAGCATATCAAAGCCACCCATATACCAGGTGTACCGATATGAAGTGAGCGTTTTTTTTTTTTTTTGAAAATAAAACACTCATTTTTAATGGGAAAGTAAAAAACATTTTATTCAAAGAATTGGCCATTGCTAGCTACACATTTTTCTCATCTTTCAGGCAATTTATAGATTCCACGCCAATAAAACTGTTCGTCTTTTGAAGCAAACCAAAAAGTCACCCAATTTTCGACTTCCTCGTAGGAAGTCGTAGGATCGGTGAAAGCAAATAGTAGTCGGTGTTAAATAGCAGCGCCCAGCCAAGTGCTTTGGTTGTATCCTGAACCAGTTTTGCTTTGTGTACAGGTGCATTGTCGTGGAGCAAAATTACCTTGCCGTGTATTCTAGCCCATTCTGGTCGTTTTTCGATCAATGCATGGTTCAAATTGATCATTTGTTGTCGGTAGCGATCTGTATTAACTGGTTTTAGGAGTTCGTGGTACACCACACTTTTCTGGTCCCACCAGACACACAGCATTGTCTTCTTGCCGAATCGGTCTGGTTTTGCAGTCGAAGTTGATGGTTGTCCCGTATTAATCCATAATTTTTCCCTTTAGGATTCTGAAAATAAATCCATTTTTCATCGCCAGTAACAATTCGATGCAAAACTGATTTTTTATCGTGTCTTTGAAGCAAAATTTCACAAGTGGTTTATCGGTTTTCCATCTGTCATTCATTCAATTCATGAGGCACCCATTTTCCAGACTTTTGGATCTTTCCCATAGCTTTTAAACGGTCAGAAATTGTTTGTCGTGCAACATTTAACATTTCTACCATTTGTTTCTGACTCAAAGTGTCATCTTCATCCGGCATCTTCAAACTTTTTTTGGTGGTCTTCCACGTTCTTCATTTCTCACATCAAAATCGTTATCTCTGACCGTTGAAACCATCTTTTGCAAGTTGCTTCTGATAGAGCACTTTTCTTCAAATGAAAACAAAACGTCATCATTTTCTGGTACAAAATGCTCAATGACTTGATGTATACTAAATATGTTTGACGGGCAACTAAACAAAAAAAAAATTAAGGCCCATTCACAATAAATGTTCCCTATCGAGACATTTGTATCTTGACGCTCACTTCATACCTGTACACCTGGTATTTTTTATAAGCCTCAACAGGTTGAGGAGCAGGAATACCTCTGTACTGTTCTGTTCACTGTTTGGTAATGATTGGCTTGCTTCCAACACCCTGTGACAGCATGTTTGCAGGCGTGTTGTCAAACTAGGATACCAGTTTCAATTTCACTCCATCAAATATAGTTATTTAAGCAATGCTTCCTCAACCTTGCTTTTTCAGTTCTTCCTCTTTTGGCATTTTAGAATTGGGGACTCGGTTTGACTGTGCCTAAAGATAGTAATCCATTTTTGTACAGGTGAATTTGCAGTTTGGGACTGTAATACCAATTATCGGGATGTAACCTGCAGATGTAACTTTTGTCATTAAGTTTCTAGTGTCTCCTAAATCGGTGCATTTTCACAAAAGATGTTACTCTGCTCTCCAGCAAAAATTTTGAAGTCGTAACTGAATCCGGAAACTCCACTTAGAACTTTGTTCTTGTAACTTCACTTTCTAAGCTTGGCTGGGTATTATTTGCTTATCCACCGCAAAAACCTCTACTTTTGGAATAAGTATTGTAGAATCCGTGTCGAACCCATCTGTTCCGAGCAGCTTCAAAACGATGTTATCACTGAAGCGTACGCACCTTTTTATTTTTTCTCACTTGCTGCATGTCATCGTGTCAAAAAGATTTAACTGGCCAACGGATTTGCTCCAACAATGTCGCGAAGATGGCTATCGCCATGTTAACGAACTGCTCCATTTCGCTTGTTATTATGGCTTAGTTATGTTGTTGCTTAGAAACGCTATTTGAAATGTCTCCATTTACAAACCAAAAACAAGCAGACATTATTTACGTTTATGGGCTGTGCAGTGCAAGTTCAACTAGAGCGCGACAAAGATACCATGAGCTCTATCCTAACCGACGACTTTTTAGTGAAGGAGTATTTGCAAATACGTATCGTAGGCTTCGATAAACGGGATCAGTTTCAAATACAAGACCTAACGCAGGAGCTCCACAAGTAAGAAGAATTTCGGCTGATGAAAGAATCAGACGCTTAGCTTTGTCATTCAATGTTTCCAGGCATAAAATTTCCTAATGTACTGCATGGAGAAAATCTTTATCCATACAACCATACACCTGTGCAAGAAGTTTTCTAACTTTTTGCTAGAACGGAGCTTGGATAACAAAGAGTTTATTAGCAGAATTCTTTGGAAGAACGAATCTCACTTTACAAGAGATTGGATCACAAATTTTCATAATTTTCATACATTGTCTACGAAGTATCCACATACGAGTACAAGGAGACATAAATCACTTCAACGCAAATTCAGCTGGTGTAATTGAAAATAAGTTAATCGGCCCCTTCAAACTACCACCTATGCTGAATTTTACTAACTATCTGGAGTTTATGCGAAATGATTTACCAAAACAGCAAATTCTTCAAAATCGTCATCACTCTTTTGGCGGGCAATGGCAAGCCTCCGAAAGTCAAAATTCTGTCTATGAAAAAGCGGAAAAAGCTTATTTTTATTGAAGGACATTTTACTGATTCAACTAGCTTCACTATATTTCCAACAGGATGGTGCTTAAGCCCATTAGGACCTTAAGATAAAGAATTGGCTAGATGAAGATTACGATAATCGTTGAATAGATCAGTTCACTGGCCTGCAAGATCTTTTCGCCTTACAGTATTGGATTTTCTTTTCAAAACTTTGCCATTTCGTTAAATATCAAAATTTTTTTCATAATCGTGGGTTATTGTATAGGCAATAGCTTCTAGTTTAATAATAGTTTGTTTTTTTGATTTCAGCTACGGTGAAGGCCGCAATCACTGCAGCAGTGGAGGACCTTATTTTTTTGTGAATTACGAATTACTCGCTGAAAATTTAATTTTTTCCTTTGAAAATGTCAGTGTATTTTATGTATAAACATTATTTCTGTACAAATATATTTTCCAAATTTTAAAACATTTGATACAGTAGTTTACTTTAAAGAAAATTCCCAAAAATCATCTTGTTTTGCATTTACAAAGGCTAGTATTTTTTCTAAAAATTAAGTCATAATCGAAGTCTCTAACACTAGTATTAACAGAGCAATTCCTGTTAACGTAGGTAAGGGTACACCAAAGTAAGCTTTTTCTTAAATCCTCAACATATAAATGATAAATCAACATTGGAGCTAGACCCTTACTGTGGAACGATTTTTTCTTAGAATATACCCAAGAATCATTTCCCAATTTATGCTTGACGAATTAGGGGACAACTTGTATATAAAGAAAAATCCTGACTCATCAACAGTCAACCCGAACCCTTAGAGCTAGAAATATGAAATTTTACACAGAATTTCCCTTTGGATGACCAGATGAGAACGACAGGAAAGAAAAATTAATAAAAAAAAAAAAAAAAACAACGTTGTGAGACACAAAATTATTTCTGGCTTTATTTTGAAGCTACGTTCATGCCTTTTTGTGTGGAATAACATATCATAAAAATAGCCACATCGGCTTCGCTGGTAGTGCTTCAGGCGGTCGGTCCAATTTTTTATGACTCGCGCCTTCATGTGCGGCCGTATTCCAAGAATAGCGTGTCGAATGTTGGCATCGAACTCGTTCAAACTAAAAAGTTGACGTAGCCCCAGATAAACTAATCAAGTGTTGTTAAATCACGGCGGCGACGAAATGATGAACGCTCGCTGTGAGATGACCCAGTCGCCAAATTTCTCCTTCACAACTTCGAGCGTTGTGTCGCTTATATGGTATGTAACGCCGTCTTGTTTGAACACCAGCTCGGATCTATCGATATTGTTGAGCTCTAACCACTTTAAGTCAGTTAACATCACTCTATACCTGGGGCCATTGACGGTAACGGTGTCTCCTTCCTCATTTGGAAAGGAAAAAGGTCCGATGATGCCGCCATACCATAAACCGCACCAAATAGTCAATCATAGTAGATGCGTTGTTGCTTTTCCGAACACTTGTGGATTATATTTGCTCCAATAATGACAATTTTGCTTGTTGTCATAGCCGCTAAGCCAAAAATGGGCCTCGTCCGAAAAGATGATTTTTTGGATAAAATCCAGATCCCAGATCAACATTTCCAGCTCCGATTTAACGAACTCACGGCGTTGTCTATGGTTGTTCGGCTTCAATTCCTGCTTCAGCACAATCTTATACAGATGCAAGCCCAAATTCCACAGTTTATTTTGCCGAGTTGACTCTTTGGTGATGCCCAATTCAGCTAATTGGTGCCGAATGGACATTTCTGAGTCTTCTGCACACTGAAACGATGATGACGACCGACCTCACGACGAAATTGACGTTGCGTGTTTACAACTGATCCAGAATTTTGATAATATTTTTTTAAAATTTCCGCACGTTTGGCAAGCGTGGAACGACGCGTGATAAAATGGCAAACTTTACTGAATATTTTGACAGGTGGATATTATTGGTAGTTTTGACAGCTGCTGAAATATGAAAATTGGAAAAACTATCATTGCTATCTGATCACCGAGTATTTCATCAGATCCGATTAAAAGTCCTATGCGCTCACTGCCTGTAATAAAACCAAAGTTATTCCACTTCGAAGTTGTAGAGTTATTAAATGAAGAGCGTTGAAAAACATACTGAGATTAGGTGTGTTTTTTTTTTTTTTTTTTGCATCGGTATCGGCGCTTATATCTAATCTGTGAGCAAATTACCCTAACAACTTAACCTATACACGCTAACTCAATGCAAGATATTTTTTAGATTTAATGCGGATAGCAACAATGCTTCCAGACCTACCTTTCCATGGTAGCGATAACTTGTATCGAAACTCCAAAACATGTGTCACTTTTTGAACAAATAAACTACCAAATTTTCCCAATGTTAAAGTTAACGCTGATAGCCGGTTTTTTTTGGCCACAAAAATTAAGCGCTTATACCGCTGCAAAAAAAATACACCTATTGTAAGACTAAAATGTGTACAATTTTTTTTTTTTATTACTGAAGTCAGAAAAATGTTTATTACAAGTTTTAACCTCGTTCTAGCAAGTGTTTCGGTACACGGTTTTTAGCTAATAAAATGAAAACGAATGAATACTCGAACATGTTAAAGAAACAAAAGTTACTCGTATGCATTGAAAAATGTTCCACTGTTCAGGCATAGAGCCCCCGCTTAATTATTAAAACTTCTTCCATTAATGAAATTGTCTAAGGATGAAATCGTCTTAAAAAAAAAAAAAAAAGCCAGGTGGAGATTTGACCAATTAAAGCTGCCAGTCATAGTTCCTGTTGGTGGCAGGACCACCGGTAGTCCATACCAGCACTCACGGTGCTTTGGGAGTCAGTAGCCCCCGTATTTCTGGCTTGAAGAGGTAGGCTTCCTAGTGGTAGCATCACGGAGGCTATGATTTAAAATCTTAAACGCAAGAAGGATCTTCCACTTAGTTTCGAACCGATGTAGAGTTACAATTGGTACAGGGTGCTGGGACCCTAAGAACAGCAAGAGGTTAATTGGTAAGCTTCGTTTCATACCAAGGGTGGAGCTGTGGCCTCAACACAGTTCCGGTTTGGTATTCATAATAATTTGTGATTTTTTTAAGCGTTGGGTTTTTTATTGTCAAAAAAAATACAGGAAAATTGCAAAAGATAATTTTTTTTTTAGATTATTTCATGTAAATGTTGACCAGGACTACATTTTACCTGAGTCTTACATTTTAAAGAGAGTCCAATTTTGAATCACTTTTTTGAACATAGTGGCTGGTATCACGCTAATAACACGTGTAATGTTGTCTACCAAAGCTGCCATTGATAGATTTGACGTATCCCCATAAAAGATAGTCTAAGGACATTATATAGCTGGCCAATTCACCGGTTCAAAACGAGAGATAAATTTCTCAATTGGTCCATCGATTTGCGTGATGTGTGACTTGTAGCACTGTCTTACAGGAACCACATACCGACCAAGTTTATTTCGTTTATTTTTGGGCGGAAAAAAGTTTGAAATCATTGAACTACTCGTATTGCAAGGGTCAGTGGTTCTTACGGTCATCTTTGAAAAAATACGGCCAGTGATTCCGACGGACCATAAACCTCACCAAACAGTGCATTTTTCCGGGTGCATTAGAAGCGCTTGTATTGCCTGAGATTGCGCATCGGACCAAACACGGCAGTTTAGTTTATTAACATACCCATTCAGCCAGAAATGAGCTTCGTCGTTGAAGAAAATTTTTTGTTAAAAAAAAGCTGATCTTCCTCCAGACTTTTTCGGATACAGCGGCAACATTTTCCTTTGTATGTACTCTACGCATACAAGAAGGTGGCTTGTTGTCCATTAGCGTGAAATTTGGTCACTATGGCTTGAATTGCTTGCTCAGTAAGTCGATTATGACGGCCGTAAAATGGTCGAAGTACGCGTAAGACATTTTTCACAGAGCACGAACTGTGATAATAAAATTCAATCGTTTGTAAGCGTTGTTTGGGAGTTAGTCTTTTTATGATGAAATGGTAATGCTAACTGAGCATGTTTAACTTTGACATATGTCACGAGTCACGCGTGAGCTATCAAAAATAGAACACTGAAAAACCAAACAGGAACAAAATCACATTTTACATGGGCATTCAGTGAAATAGTGAAATTAGGCTTTATACAGGAAGGAGTTCACTTTAAACACAACGTTCTGATTGGACAAGGGCGCGCATGAAATACTCAATACTAGGATGTCGAGTAGTACAAGTCGAAGTCACCAGAACGGACAATAGTCTTGTAGACTTATGAATTAAGGTCTTGATTACCAGATGGCCAATTATCCGTGAAAGTAAAGAGGATTTTAAGTCATGTTTAAGTCATTTTTGCCTTATGAGCTGAAATGGATTCTTTTTGAAAGGTTCAAGGCTTATTTGCAAATAGTGATTTGTTTAGACGCTCCACAACGTTCTCTAAAACATCCGTTTGATACACTTTCGCCGAGGTTTTGAAACCTTTCTCGCAAAAATTTAACTCTGTGACTCCATCGTAGGCTACTCCCCACAGAACGAGTTCAGACGCATGTCGTGATAACAGAACATACACTCTATCGTTGTTTTGTTGAACAATTCTTCAATGGTAAATATTGCAAACATTTGAAAGCAAGGCTTTCGATTTTGACTTACGTTTCTGTTTCAATGCGACATGCTGTCCTTGCTTATATTCATCTCTCCAGACAAAGTTGCCTGTGATTTTCAGTGGCTGGAACATTCGGTAGTTTTCGCCTTTTCCGTGGCCGCATTTTTGGAAGCCAATTACGACAAGAGGATTCTCGAGTGAACCCCATTCCATGATTGCAAGCAACTGATGTCAAAACTTTGCTTAACTCTTTGGTTCTTGAGAATGAATGTGTTCATTTCGTGTACCAAAACATTTGCCAGTACTAGATATTAATAATCATGATGTGCATAAGAATAAAGTTTGGGGCATGATCTCCAAAAAATCGCACCCTATAAAAGGCATCTCCTTCCTCGAAATAAGAAAGGACTCTACATTATACCTTATTAGCGCTGAATAATGTAATTTATTTCCATGATTAAACCAATACCAGGTATGGTACCGGTATGAGGTGAGCGTCAAGATACAAATATCTCGATAGAAAACATTTATTGTGAACGGGCCTTAATTTTTTTTTTTTTTTTTTTTTTTTTTTTTTTTTTTGTTTGGTTGCTATGACACCTGTCAAACATATTTAGTATACATCAAGTCATTGAGCAAACAGAAAATTATGACTTTTTGTTTTCATTTGAAGAGAAGTGCTGCAGAGTCGCATCAAATGCTTGTCGAGGCATATGGTGTTCATGCTCTATCAGAAGCAACCTGCAAAAGATTTCAACGGTTCAGAGATAATGATTTTGATGTGAGAAATAAAGAACGTGGAGGACCACCAAAAAAAGTTTGAAGACGCCAGATAAAGATGACACTTTGAGTCAGAAACAAATGGTAGAAATGTTAAATGTTGCACGACAAACAATTTCTGACCATTTAAAAGCTATGGGAAATATCCAAAAGTCTGGAAAATGGGTGCCGCATGAATTGAATGAAAGACAGATAGAAAACCGAAAAACCACTTGTGAAATTTTGCTTCAAAAACACGATAAAAAATCAGTTTTGCATCGATAAAAAATGGATTTATTTTCAGAATCCTTAAGGGAAAGATTATGAATTAATACGGGACAACGATCAACTTCGACTGCAAAACCAGGCCGATTCGGCAAGAAGACAAATCCGTGTGTCTGGTGGGACCAGAAAAGTGTGGTGTACCACGAACTCCTAAAACCAGTTAATACAGATCGCTACCGACAACAAATGATCAATTTGAACCATGCATTGATCGAAAAACGACCAGAATGGGCCAGAATACACGGCAAGGTAATTTTGCTTCACGACAATGCACCTGCACACAAAGCAAAACTGGTTCAGGATACAACCAAAGCACTTGGCTGGGAGCTGCTATTGAACACCGACTACCATTTGTTTCGAATCCTACGAGGAAGTCGAAAATTGGGTGACTTTTTGGTTTGCTTCAAAAGACGAACAGTTTTATTGGCGTGGAATCCATAAATTGCCAGAAAGATGAGAAAAATCTGTAGCTAGCAGTGGCCAATTCTTTGAATAATTTTTTTTTCCCACTAAAAATTAGTGTTTTATTTTCACAAAAAAAAAAAAACGCTCACTTCATTACGGTACACCTAGTAAATGCTGTTGGTCCTTCTGTTTCCAATAAGCATACCCATCCATGAAATAGACAACCTAACATTGAGGATACCTACGAATTGTTTAAACAACTATATACACCCTGACTGACTCGAACTGCAAGAAACTTCAGACTGTTTCCAAACCGTTCATTACTGTGAGCTCAAATGTTGACACATGACAGATAATTTTATTATTTACAAGCCTTTTAAACGATTAGCATCTCAGTTGTGTTGAGAATTTTTTATCCGCGATGGAATTCAAACGTGATAGTGTGATTGCTTTATATTTGGCTGGAAAACCAAGAGTAGCTATCGTTAGAGCCCTCCAGCACCTCAACGTAAATAAATCAGTTGTATCTCGAAACATAGCTCGTTACCGTGATACTGGCAGCGTTGCAAAACGCCATGAAGGTGGTCATGAAAAAACAGCAACATCGGCAGAAATGGTTCGGAAAGTGAAGACTCGAATTGAGCGAAATCCGCGTCGAAGTGGAAGAAAAATGGCTCGTGAGCTCAACATATCGTTGGATCGGATGCAACACATACTGAAAAATGAGCTTGGGCTCAAGCCATTGAAGTTCCAAAAAACACACGAAACAGAAAAAAGTTTGAGTCGAAAGAGCGAAGGACATGCTACGCCTGCACGAAAGTGGTGAGTTGCCTAGGTCATTCAAAAATTTACACCTTCGGACGGCCACCAGAAAGCAGGCAGCACCGACGGTGATGATTTGGGCCGCCATAACCGTCGATGGTCGCTCTCCGCTCGTATTTTTGGACCGTGGCATCAAAATTAATGCGATCGTATACCGTGAAACTGTCTTAGAGACAGTATTGAAGCCTTGGGCAAACAATCATCTCGGTCTGAGGCCGTGGACATTTCAACAAGATTCGGCACTGTCTCACAAAGCGCGCGTCAACCAAGATTGGTTAAAAAACAATGTTCCACACTTCATTTCTTCGACAGTATGGATCGCATATTCTCCGGTTGCAAATCCGTTTGATTTCTCTCTCTGGGGTATTTTAAAGGCGAAGGTTGAAACTAAAAAATACCAAAGTTTGAACCACCTCAAACAAGCACTTCGCCGGGAATGGGCCAAAATACTGCAGAGCCACTTGCGTGCAGCGTGCGATGCTTTCTTCGTCCGTCTCAAGGCCATTATTCGCGCCAAAGGTGGACATATTGAAAACTATTGATACAATTTGAAAATTGATGTATTTTCCAAAACTTTTTGCTTTTGCACAATAAAATTTATTAAAAAATAAAAAAATTATAGCATTTTAAAAAGTTGCAGTTCGAGTCAGTCACCGTGTAAATGATGTGAAGTGTTGGAATTTAATTGAACTTTATCCAAACATGTCTCTTGAATAGTATCGTACTTGTAGATAAATTTCACATTAGCATCGCCCTGAAATTCCAAAGATATAAGTACTCCTTGGTAGTCACTTTGGTTTCAGTGTGCTCGTATAAATGTCACAGTGACAAAAGCTAACACTTTTGCATCTACAAGGTATGTATAATCCTTTAACGATTTGACCTATTCCGTTCAAGTTAGAAATGCTCCCATTTTCTTGATCTACTCGTAGAATTTATCTCAAAATTTGGCTTCTATTCAAATATAACTTAGGCAGGAAACAATCTAACGATACTCGTATATTTGTATAAATCGTATCTGTGTATAGCCAATATAAAGTTATGTGTAAAATTTTCCTTTACTGTTTTCGCCGTTTGGTGAAATTAACTTACCACAAGGTTAGACCATTCATTTAATCTCACATTAATCGCATGGAGTATGTTTTCCTTAAGTTTTTACAATCTATTGCCTTCACATAATTCTTCTTAGTTTTTCTATTATCATAACATTTTCTTTTTATTTGTTCGGTACATACCTACATATATACATATATTTTAAATTTGTTTTTGTTTTTTAGATTAACCCTGCCGCCTTCTTTTTGCATTCTAGAACAGATACTCGTAGATACGACTACGAGAGTACTGGCATTTTTTCGATAATTTTTGCATTCTACTTCAACAGAGTTTTTGCAATGGAGATGGTGTAGGAACTGGGAGTTGGATGTCGGGGGTATTCTGGGCATCTGGTTTGGTCTAGTGCATCATCGCCTTCGCCAAAGAACTGATGGTCCAGCCATAGTTACAACTAACAGGTTATAACTTCATGAAATGAGGATTTTCTTTTTTTTTTTTTGGTTTTCTGGTTTCTTCTCTTTTTTTTCTAGCCTGCCAGATTGGAAGAATTTTTTTTTTTTTTTTTTGTCAAACAAAAAGAATCTAGATACAAACAAATCGGCATTTTGTTGGCGTTCATAAGGTATAAATATTGTATTTGTTATGGTGTCGGGGAGGGAGTAATTTTAGAAAAACAATCAAAAAAAGAGGAGAAATGAAAAATGCAAGGAAAATAGAAAAAACACAATCCCGCACAGGTAAGGAATTTTTTTTTGCTGTTTTTGGAAGCGACTTTCACGTTTTAACATTTTGTTTTATTTTTGTTGTTATTTTTGAATGGCGTTGTGGATTTTCTTTTGCCCGATTTTATATTCGGAATTGAAATACGCTTCCTTTTCTTTGTATTGGGTTTTTTGCTTTTCTTTTATTTTTTATTTTTTCCATCAGTTTTTGCTATCGAATTTAGCAAGTTTCTTCTCAAGCGGTTCGTCGCGCTAGTGTTTTTCTATCGTTTGGTGGCTTTTTGTTCAAACTCTAGGCGAAGGAATTTGAAAGTCGAATTAAAGTGCGGTTTGGGAAAAGGTCATACACTTGTGTAAAATTAAATTTTCCAATATGACTAATTTTCTGATTTAACATACACATTGTAACTAGATTGGTTTTAAGTCTATGGAGGCGAATAAAACATGACATTTATGGCCCTACTTCAGAAGGTAGTTCTAAATTAATTGTAAATAAGTTCTCATAAATAATAGAAAAGACAGACGAGATACCGATGACATTCCTTTAGTTGTAACTTAAAATTAAAAGTATGTTGTAGTAACCAGGGGTTGTTTGTTAAATTCTTGCTATGACAAGGTTTCTTTAACTATTGTATCTGTCGATGTTACATTGGACAGAGAGGAATTTGGCCTATTTTCGGATTTGGTACCTGTTATTTGAATTTCATTGGAAATTCCCCCAGGCTTGATGGAGAGAAATTACATTTAAAAAAAAAAAATCATTATATCATGAGGATATAGTGGAGTTCAGGTTACATAAAATAACTTAAGCTAGGTCATTTTATTAAAGTCGAAGAAAAATGCTCTCATATTACTAAAACTTATTTTGAAAATCGGTATAGAAGATTAGGTATTTTTTTGATCCTAAGGATCGCCATTCGTTATATTTCGCCCGCGCTATGTGTAAGCATTTTAGGGGTACGAAATCCCTTGGGCGCCCGCCAATTATAAAGAAAAAAATATTGTGGATAAAGTTCGTGCAATATGGTATACACTGCAGTCCAAAAGTTTGAGGGCACTTTACATAGAAAACTGGCCTTATTCATGCATGGAGATTGAATTTTATGAATTACATTGCTTTTTTTCGCCTAAATTTTCCACCTAGACAATACACAACACATTCAGATAATAAAAGTCGGATTTGACATCCACGTTTTTGAACAGTGAGTGTTGTGTGGTGGTGGTGGTGAAAAGTGTTTAAGTTTTTCATAATGATTAAATTTTAAGGCTTTTGGTTGCATTCAGCACTTGTTCAGGACTTCTTCCATCCAAAGAGTTGTCAAATCCAGAAATTCTGTGGCCTGTTTCTCATATACTACATCATCTACATTATAATACAGTGACAGTGATGTAATATCATAGCTGTTTCACAAAAATAATTTTGATATTGTTGTACTACATCAATGTAGTAGGCTAGACATACTGGAAGAATGTATAATTTTATTCTCTTTCTCGTAATTTAGAACTATTTTTCAATAAGTTCAGCAGTTTATTTCTTGGAAGTAGTGTTCATCGTTGTAGAAAATGTGTGTGTACCGTCATAAAATTTTTTGTTGTTTATTCCAATATAGTAGAAAGAGTTATCCTTTACATTGAAACGAGAACTTGTTTTGATTCGACGAGTTTTAAGTGCTCAATATTTTTTTTTTTTAAATGGAGAATAAGAAAGTGCATTTTCGGCATATTTATTTATATTTTTAATTTTTTTTTAAAGGTGTCAAATCGACAGAAGCGTGCAGCGTATATGATGATTCGGTGTTGGTTTATACGCTTTCGTTCAGGAAATACAGACCTTTTGATACTGTTCGCTCTGGAGGTGAACCTATCACAGACGACAATCAAATCTTGGCTACAGTTACCGTTGACAGGCATTGGACGACACGGAAGATCGCAGAGACTGAAAAGGCTTGGAATGTTGAAAAAGGTGGATGTTTGTGTTCCTCTCGAACTCAGTAAAAAAACGATTATGGATTGCATAGTAGTTTGTGAGTATTTGTTGAGATGGAACATTCTTGAGGTTTTCCTGAAACGAGTGGTTCTGGGAGACGTAAAGTGGGTAGTTTAGAACAACATTCGGCATACGAGGTCATGTTGTGCTCCTGGTGAAACACCGCAATCGGTCGGTAAACAAGAATTGCATCCCAAAAATGTCATGTTAACCATTTGGTGAGACTGGCGAGGTGTCCTTTACTTCGAGTTGCTTTCACGCAATCATAAAATAAATGGCGTTAAATATTGCTCTCAGCTTGGCCAGAGTTGGCGAACAGGAAGTGAGCCTTTTCCCATCATGACGAAACTAGACCACATACAGCTTTAGTTACAAAACAAAAGCTGAATTTATTTGGCTGGGAAGTTATTCAGCACCCTCCGTACTCTCCAGACCATGCGTCTTCTGACTACCGTCTTTTTCGCTCTCTCCGAAGATAAGATGAAAACGTACCTGGAAAACTTTTTTACCCATAAATCTACTGAATTTTACAAAAGAGTCATTATGCCTCTCGCTGAACGTTGGGAGAAAATAATAGACCATGATGGACAAAAGCTGATAAATAACATATAGGGTGATTCATCGAGAGGTTTGATGTTCAATAGGCTTTTTTGAAAGATCAGGCGTGACTCCTATCAAACTGCTTTGTCATTTTTGTTCAGTTTCGTTTTTCAAGTCATCATGGAAAGACTTACACCAGCTGTATTACGAAAATCAGCGTTCTGTGAGAAATGTTTACGTTAGTGGATGATACTCAACCGGTTAGACCATATTAAGCACGTTGTGAAGAGAATATAGCAGCTGTAGCTAAGAGTGTACAAAGACCGTGATGAATCGATTCGTCGCCGTTCTCAGTAGCTTGGCTTGGCGTATTCGACAACTTGGCGTATTTTACATGAGGATCTCCGCCTTAAGGCGTACAAAATTCAATTTATGCAAGATTTGAAGCCAGGTGACTTGAATTTGCGTCATATTCAATGAAAATCCGGTGTTTTATCGTGAAATTTTGTTCAGTGATGAAGCCCATTTCTGGCTCAATGGATACGTTAATAAACCCGAAGAGTACCAAGAGCTACCATTACATCCATTAAAAGTAACGGTATGGTGTAGTGTATGGGCTGGTGCAATCATTGGTCCACATTTCTTCAAAAATGAGGCAAATCAGAATATTACCGTCAATTGTAACCGTTATCACGCCATGTTAACGGACTATGTGCTTCCTGAAATTCAACCATATGGTCTCGTTGAGCTCTGGTTTCAACAAGACGGCGCTACTAGCCACACAGCACGTGAAACAATGGAATTGTTGAGAAATCATTTTGGTGAGCACTTAATTTCACGTTTTGCTACGGTAAATTGGCCGCATAGATCGTGCGATGTCGCACCTTTGGACTATTTTCGCTGGGAATATGTCCTATGCTCTTCAGGAATAAGCCAGCTACGACTGATGCTTTGGAAGCCAACATTACTCGGGTTATCCGCGAGATACCAGTCGCTATGCTCGAACGAGTCATCAAAATTGGACCTCCCGAATGGACCACTTTAGACGTAGTCGTGGCCAACATTTCCATATGAATTGTTCTTTTAACCGATAGTAAACATTTTGCGTTCTCTTTCAAATTTATGTGTTTTAATTTACATTATAAATCAACCCTAACGATGAATCACCCTATATAAGCTTTTATACCAAAAATGTGTGTTAACTTTAAACTCAAAAAAAAATAACCGCAAAACTTATTTAGCAACCCAATACATTGATGTAGTACAACTGACAGCAAATTGGTAATACATGCATGAGCATCACTCAGGAGCTCTTGAATGACGTCAATAATGATCATAACTTGTGACGAATCATGGGTATATGGTTATAGCGTCGAAACCAAGGCCCAATCGTCCCAATGAAAGCACCTAGGAGAGCGAAGACCGAAAAAAGCATGCCAAGTTCGATCAAAGTCAAAGTTTTGACAATTCCACGTCCGGAATTGTGGAAAAATAATTCATGGCGTTTGCATCACGATAATGAACCTGCTCAGCTTTTTTTTGAACACACCTCGTACTTTTTGATTGCCGTAAATAAAGGGGCTCCCATCCAATTACCAAGGATGCAGTTTTCTAATAAAAAGCGGGGGCAAAGCAAAGTACTGGTTTTATTGTAAAGGTATTTTTTTTTTTGTATTGTCGTTATGTACATAGGTATACCTGACTATATTCTCTGAAAATTTCAAATCGATCCGGTAAGAACTTTTCAAGATATACGCATATTTGTAAGGACGTCTCGGACTATGTGTAAACTTCTTTCGAAATTTTAAACGCATTTTTCTCAAAACTATATTTTCGAAGTCGGTGATCAAGATTTCTAAAAAACGGCTTAATCGATCGGTCTGAAATTTTAACATAACCTTCTCAGATATATTTCTCAGGTATTGATCGAAGAAATAAGATTTCAGATAATTATTTCTATTTTTTTAAACAATTTTACGTGAAAACGTTCGTCGAAAATTAGATTTTTTTACGAAGCCGCCATTTTGTTAAAATTTAAAAATTTTGGTTATTCCTTTGAACAGTAGCTAGTTTTATCTATCCATTAAAAGAATCTTTCGGGTTTTTTGATTCCAGATGAACTAAACCGGAGATATCTTGATCACCGCCGAACACCTTTTTTTGGAGGAAGGAGATCGTCTACAGGAGCACACCAGATCGATATTTTTACGTATCATAAGTGCCATTATAACCGTAAATGTTGCCACTAAATGTACCTACACTTTTTGTTTTTGGACCTTTTCAGAAAAAAATTCATAAAAAATGTTTCGTCTTTGCAACTGCGTATAACCCCTTAATCCGAAAACATCGAGAAAAACATAATAATATTAAACCGGAAAGATACATTACGTTAAAAACAACCTGAAGTCGTGTTCAAAACACAATGTCACAGGCCACTCCTCATTAAAAATAAAGTTTTTCTTGATTCAAACTCGATTCCTGTCAATGTTTAATGTTTTGTAAAAAACGCCATTCAACAGCCATATTCTCATTGAATATAAATTTTAACTTTAGTATTTACGGTGGCGTAGCGTAGTGGGTAAGTTCGCCGATTACTACGTAAGAGGGTCTGGGTTCAAAACACCAAAATCGAAAAAAATGCAATTCTCTTACTCTCCCACTGTTCACAATCAAGCAAAAATCGTAGTCCCCTCTCACATTGAACACATTGAGATGGGGCTAACACAGTAAGTTATAATTCATAGAACTGATCACAGGTCTCAGGTTTTCCATGTTAGTTCCAGGTTTTCATACTTTACTATATTTCAGTATGTAGATGATTGGGCTAAAAGGCCGAAGAATGCAGATCGTTCTCAAAAATATATGAACCTCGCAAAACTGCATCTACTCGTGCTCCTGTCATTATTTAATATATCTTTTTCCTATAAGCCAACTGTACCTACATATGCATGCGGATACATACTCGTAAGTAGGTTATTATAGAAAATTACTTCAATAATGAACATTCAGCTCCAATAAGTTGACAGGCACGATAAATTATTTCCAATGCATCGGTATGCAAAAATTACAAAAAAAAAAAGAGAATTTAAATAAATAAATAATATAAGAAAGAAAATTTAATGGAGTTTTTTTGTTTGTCTGGATGTTACACTGTTTCGTAATGAACAAAAAATACCGATACAAACAAAGAAATCGATTTAAATTATTTTTCGAATTTTCTACTTTTTCTTCGAATAATTCCACGGGCAATGGCGATATTCGCCCTTACCCACCGACACTACCGGTGACATCGTCGTCGACTGATAAAGTTGCAATTAACATACAACGAAATTAAAGGCTGACCTAACCGAGGAATACCAGGAGTCAGGAGTAGAGGAGCAAAGTAGCAGCACAGGAGTTCAGAAGCACAACAGCTTCCATGCAACATACTCGTACAAACACAAGTACATATATTCGAATATAGCACAAACAACAATAACACAAGCAATACTATTAAATAAAGTTTAATTAAAAAAATATCGATTGATACATTTTTATGAAGATTAAAGGTAATAAAAATTCTGTTAAACAGCCTGTCGGTAAATTTGTTTGTTGTAACGTACCGTCACTTTTCGCTTATTGATGTGGTTAAGACAATATGACACCGGCAGCAACATCGACCTCAGAATGGCGAGCAAAGGAGGCTTAAGAACGCCTACATTTTTTGTATTTATTTTTTCACTTCCTATTTATTGTACTTTGAGTGTGATCTTAATTTTTAATTTTTTTTTTTATAATTATGTAAAGTACATACTCTATTACACCCACCCAGTGCTTATCAAGCATTGCTAAGGCTTTGGAGTCCTTTCTTCTTACATCCAAACACGTATTTATTCGAATGTGAACTAAGTTACGGAACTTCCACACTAGCAGATAATAAATAAAATTGTATTTTAATATTTGCCATTGGTAGTGCCTGTGCTTATTTGGGTAGTGACCCATCTGTATCTTGAGCTACCTAAGTGAAAAACGGTTTAAAAATACATTTTTTTTAACTACTTATCTATGTTATAGTACCCTTCCTAAGTTTTGCGTTAAAATCGACTACTACAACTTCTTTGTTACACCTTTAAAACTTAACTTTGAAACTCTTAAAGTTGTGGGCTCCAAATAAGGCGAGCTTTTTTCTACGGTTTGACTCTCCGCATAGCAATCTAACACGTTTAGAGCCGGAGAGATTATATCCATGCGCTCATAGACATGGACATCAAGCGACTGTCAATAAATCTCCACTTTCACAGACCGTCAATTTAAATGAATCACGGGAAATTACGTGATCAATTAATGTTTCAGGCATTAAATTGGTTGTGGCGGGCGCTGTGTATCATGTTGCACCGTCTTTTTTAAACCACTCTTTCTCTTTCACATTAATGCCATTTAATTGGGAACCCAAAAAGTCTGTGTTCGTTGATCTAAAGCACTCTCCATTGACTGTAATGCTCGTGCATGCGTCGTTTTTAAAGAAATATAAGCTATCACTTCAAATGCGGCAACTTTGCTTGTTGCCGTAGCCAATTAACCAAAAATGAGCCTCATCGCTTAACAGAATTTTAAAAATGTTGGAAAAAAGGGTCAACAGCAATCATTTTTGGCGCATTCACCGTACGTATGACGCACACAATAGTCAACCGGCTTCTTCAATTCTCGTGCGAACTGGATCTTGGAAGCCAATATCTTTCCGCAAAATCTACCATAAAGTGAATGGACACACCTCCAATCGTTGTGGATGGCAGGGAATCGAATCATTCAGGTTATTCTTAGTACTACGCTTCACAGCAAAACTTATTCAGCGCACAATGTACGACGTCTTTGCGGAAGCGAAGTAATAATCAGATTATTGTCATTCAAACTATTGTACTTCCTTAAAGGTAAGATGTAGTCGGTCATGTCGGCTAGAAAATCATGTGGAAAAACTCCTATCAAAGTCTACGCTTGGCACGATATAGTCACTACATTTCGTAAGTTTTGATGGTTCGTACTCCTATATTATAAACGCGTGACCTATATTGTGACGCGTCCATAGGCCTGATTGTTTTATTCTTGTCGAGCTTTTGAAAGCTGTGCATTTAAAGAATTCATCTTAAAGAACAAATTTGAGCAGTAGGAGTGGACCTTAACCTTAACACTCCTGTAACTGCGACACACGATAGTTTTTAAAACTTGTACTTGTGGCATGTAATTTAATTGCAGTAACTCGCCCCTAGCTTTGAATGCAGTTGAGATTACCTTTAAACTGTTCCTATCATGAAAATAGTTTCGCTCACCAAGTTCGTGATTTAGGACTCTATAAATGTTTCTTACTTGGCTTTGTTCGAGTCCACTCAGCAAAGAAATGGACGTTTTCATTTTTAAGGTGCATAGCAATTTTATACAGAAGACGATGGCTTTATTGTGATAGAATTTTCAAAACATATAGTAAGTGTAGTCTAAGCGTAAATATAGGGTGATTCATCGTGAAGTTTGATTTTCAATAGGCTTTTTTTGACAGATCACGCGTGGCTCTTATCAAACTTTTTTGTTATTTTTGTTCAATATCGTTTGGCAAGTCATTATGAAAAGACTCACCACAACAGCGTCTCCAAACTTTTCAGCTGTATTACGAAAATCAGCGTTCTGTGAGAAATGTCTTTCATGCGATTCGAGAAACATAATCGACCTACTGAAACCACTATTGCCAATACCATTCGCAAGTTTGAGTCCCAGTTTACATAAGTGAATGATACTCGACCGATTAGACCACATCCAGCACGCAGTGAAGAGACTATAGTAGCTGTAACTAAGAGTGTACGCGAAGAGCGTGAGGAATCAATTTGTCGTCGTTCTCAGTAGCGTATTCGTATTGGCGTATTCGACAACTTGGCGTATTTTACATGAGGATCTCGGCCTAAAAGCGTACAAAATTTAACTTGTGTAAGAATTGAAGCCAGACGACTTGAATTTCCTTCCTGAAATGGAAGCAGATGGTCTCGGTGAGTTCTGGATTCAACAAGACGGCGCGTGAAACATTGGACTTCTTGAGAAATCATTTTGGTGAGCACTTAATATCACGTTTTGCTACGGCAAATTGGCCGCCTAGATCGTGCGATATCACCCCTTTAGACTATTTTCTCTGGGGATATGTAAAGTCTCAGGTCTTAAGGAATAAGCCAGCTACAATTGATGCTTTGGAAGCCAACATTACTCGTGTTATCCGCGAGATACCAGTCGCTATGCTCGAACGAGTCGCCCAAAATTGGACCTTCGGAATGGACCACCTTAGACGTAGTCGTGGCCAACATTCACATGATATCATTTTCAAAAAGTAAATGCCATGAATTATTCTTTTAATCGATAATAAAAATTTTAAGTTCGCTTTCAAATTTATGTGTTTTATTTTAAATTATAATTCAAACCTCACAATGAATCACCATATACATACAGCGGTGGTAATCCAGTTTCCAGGTAAAGCATGTAGTTTGGCGTTTTTTCAGGCAGTCGGAACATTTTCTTTAGGAAGTATCGCAAGAGTTTTTCAACTTCCTCGAACTGCCAGATCCCCCACACTTGTCCCGCATAGCAAATGAATAATCTTATAACTGCTTCAGACTTTGAATTTTACACTTGGTGCGATTTTAGTTTTCCCAAGATTCCTATCCAATTACAATTGATTGCCCTTTTTGATTCCTTTAACTTTTCTTGAAGGTGTTTCTTAAATGATAGCTGAGGTGTAATCAGTACTCCAAGGTTTTGTATTCTTTGACTTTCTCCAGTTCTTCAATTTGCCACGTCGATTTTTCGTCCATTGCGTAGCGCCCCCATCCGTTAAGAAAAATCATAACTTTTGATTTTTGGTGTAAGTTCGAACTTTCGCAGTATTGTTGCAGCTTATTTATCATTATTTGTAGCATGTTTGGGGTTTCTGCGAGTATAATCATCATAGACCATCGAGTGATATTCCCCCTGGGAGATATGCCACAAGATCGTTCAGAAAGATTGAGAACAAACAGAAAGGGGCTCAGTAGACATCCTTGTTTCAGCCCAGAATTCGACGGAAACCAATTTGATAAAAAGTTTCCATCCCAGACCGCTGTAGTGTTATCTTAAATCAACGAAGAAAGCATACAGTTTTTTACCGTCGACTGTGGAATAATTTTTACGGAAATTCGGTGAGTAAGTCATTTTTTCTTATCCAATTTTTAAGGCGTTCCAAGATAATTCCTGTAAAGATTTTGACGGTGGCATTAAGGAAAGATATACCTCTGTAGTTGGTTGGCTCATTTGGGTCTCTTTTTTCAATATCGGGAATATAATGTTTTTCTTAAAGGATGTTGGCACCTCACCAGTACTGAAAATAAATTCATACGTCTACGTAAGCTTCTATATATAGGAAGGCATCAGATGCATTTTTAAAGAATTCCTAAGGAATACGGTCTTCTCTTGGAGCCTTATTTGAGTTGCATCTATTTATAACTCTTGTGACATCCTGGAATGTTATAGGTCGGTCTAGCATGTTTACTTCGAGTTGAGGTAATGCAAATTGCATCTGGTTTGCATTTATCGAAGTATTCAGCTAAGGTAGGCACATCTACTTTGATGCTCTTCGCGAAAAGCGCACCTTTAAGCATTTTTGCCATCTTCTAAGATGGTCTTGGTTCCCATCGTTGATATACGTAGAATGCTCATAATGCTTTTCGGCTTACTGTCTATGATAAATCCTAGATATTTAGCTTTGGGTGAAAGTTGAATCCTAAAACCGTTGGTTTTAAAAAGATTAAAATTTTCTAGCTTTCTTTTTGTTGTGAACAGCACTAGTTCGGTTCTTGATGGACTTATCTCTACACAGTTTTGTGTTGTCAATTTTGTGAGCATGTTAAAAGCTAACTTTGTTAGTTTTCTTATCGTTCCTCCCACCAGAATGAGACTATGTCGTCGGCGTACATTACTGCCTTAACATCCTTAAGAAGAAGTCACATAGAAGTCTGAACTTCTGGATTGAAAATTCTGCTCTTTAGCATCTTCTCCATTCATAATGCTTTTTCCAGATCGATATTCGCCGTATTGTTGATCAGTTTCGTAACAATTGTGAATAAAATGTGACCAAGGATCCGGAATTGGTAAGCTGGCGCCGATTCCAACAGTTTGGCCATAAGAGGACAATTTGCGAAAAGATCTCGCCTTGCCCATGCTTGTGACGTGAGTATACGGATTGGGCACTTGATCATGAAAGTCAACAATTATTTGTATCAAAAATATTGTTAAGTGACAGGTTTACTTTTGGCTTAACGAGTTTATACATAGACAAGCAAAATCGTCGTTTCTGGAGCTTCTTCTGGCAAATCCAGAAGAGACTCATGAGACTCAATTAAACGCACAAAAATGAATTGTTTTGTGAGGTCTTCACGCTGGTGGCATCATCAGTCTTTATTTTTTCAAAAATATAACCGTACAATTTTCAGTGATTATTTCTTCGGAAATACGGATAACACTGATCCAGTATGACACAGCAGAATACCGCTGTGTTATCTTTTGAGGACTCGATTCAACGACAATACTATTGGGTCTATAACTCTTGCGGTTTGCTAAGAGATGGCGTAACTTGTATTATTCCATTGTTATTATTTCTTTGGAAAGTGCGTTGGAAAGCTACTATCATTGTACGTCATTTCAGTATATGTCATTCATTTGAAGCGTAAACAACAATAATGTCGAACTTTGTGCCTGAAAAAGTGTTTTTGCGGGGAGTTCTTCTTCATTACTTTAATATGAAGAAAACTGCTGCCTAAATTCATCGTATTTTGGTGGAAGCGAACGTGCCAAAAGTATTTTGCATGATTTAAAAGTGGTGATTTTGGTTTGGAAGACGATAATCGTCCTGGGCAGCCAAAAAAGTTTGAAGATGAAGAACTGGAAGCATTACTCTATGAAGATTGTTGCCAAACACAAGAAGAGCTCGCAGAATCTTTGAGTGTCACTCAAGCAGTCATTTCAAAACGTTTAAAAGCAGCTGGATATATTCAAATGCAAGGAAATTGGGTTCCACATGAACTCAAGCCGAGAGACGTCGAAAGGCGGTTTTGCATGTCCGAAATACTGCTGGAACCCCACAAAAGGAAGTCATTTTTGCATCGGATTGTTACTGGTGATGAAAAATGGATCCATTACGACAACCCCAAGCGCAAAAAATCATACGTGAAACCTGGCCAACCAGCCAAATCAACGGCAAAGCCGAATATCCATGGCGCGAAGGTAATGCTCTGTATTTGGTGGGATCAGATGGGTGTGCTGTATTATGAGCTGCTAAAACCGGGTGAAACCATCAATGGACAACGCTACCGAACACAATTAATCCGTTTGAAGAGAGCAATAGCCGAAAAACGCCTGGAATATGCGACCAGATACGAATCAATAATTTTCCATCATGACAACGCTCGGCCCCAAGTTGCTATTCCGGTTAAGAACTATTTGGAAAACAGTGGATGAGAAGTCTTACCATAACCGCCTTATAGCCCAGACCTTGCCCCTTCTGACTACCATTTGTTCCGATTGATGCAGAACGCCCTCACTGAAATACGGTTCACATCAGAGCAGAATATCAGAAATTGGCTTGATTCATTCTTAGCTGCCAAGCCGGCGTAGTTCTTCTGGGATGGGATCCACAAATTTTTTCTTAAATAAACGTTCAAGTTTTGAAAAAAAAAAACCGCACGAATTAAAATAAATACCCAATAATACGAAATGTTCCAGTGCGTTGGGCTATGTAAAGTTTTCGGAGATTGATGAGACTGTTCAGATCTAAGGAGGTAATATTTAATAGTCAGCGCATTTTTGGTGGGGTAGATGATCGAAAAATAAAAATTTACCAACAGGATGCCGAGGTAGCTATATCCACGAAGTCGTATTTAAAACATAACGTCATGGCCCATTCTTCATTCGGGATGAAGGTTTTCGACTTAAATTGAATGCCTATTGTCACTGTTAAAGCAAAAAAAATTCTAATGGTAGTTTCCTAGTACTCTTAATACCTGGTATGAAAGACGAAGTCGGGTAAAAACATAGTCTAGATTGTATGGTTTTAATAAAGTGGAGGCATCATTATTATTGGAGTGCTTTCCATCTAGAAGACCTATAAAAAATTTCATATATGAATGGATCATGAACGGTGAGCTTTATATTAGCGTCTTAGCAAATGTGCTGAAAAAGGCCTATCAAAACTCTGTTGATGCGAAAAGTTTCAAAAGTATCAACTCAATATATAGTAGGTACAATGGATCTTGCCACACAGACTGCGCTAATCATATTTTATCTCCAAATAATTAATCCAAATTAAATAGAGCATTTATAACTTTTCTTCTTCTTCTTCAATCCCCGCTTGCTGTTAAGTCTCGTGGTAGGCTCGGGATATCCAACTTATCTAGTCCCTTCTCTCTCTTCTCATCTCTGCCAGGGTTTTGCTCCTCATCCTTCCCACGGCCTTCCTTCAGCTTATCTCTCATTTACCCACAATTGTGTTGTTTATCTGATGGTACGCTGACATTGCTTTTTTGGTTCGGCTTATTCTATGGCCTATTTTCCTATTACAGCAAATGGTTCCAAGGTATTTATAGGATTCAATTCTTTATAATTCTCTGCCGTTGCATATTATATGCAGATTCTCTGTAGACCTATTGTCTCTCGAGACCCACTTTCTCTTCAGATTAGCGGACTACTTCTTTTTGTAGTCTGTTCGGATTGTTTGCTATGATTTATCATCTGCATATAGCAGGAATTGCAGGTAGATGAGGTGAAATTTCCAGTTTTCAATTTTGTTCTTTTCTTACACAATTTTGCTACTTAATAAAGGAATAGAATGAACAATAGAGGGCCAAGACTGCCCCTTTGCCTTAGTCCTTTGCATAGGTATTTTGAGAAATAGCACAGGTTTACTTAAAGTGATTTTTAGAGTACTTCGCTGGAGTAAAATTCGAAGTTGGTTAATTTTTAAGATTTAAAGTATTTGAAAAATTTTAAAATTTGAATTTAGACAAAAAATAATGAGACGTGGAATACACTGCATCTTAGCGAGAAATCATTTTAGGCATAAAATGTAAAGATGAGACAATATCTAACCTCGCCAAGAAAGACCAATGCAGCGTCTCAGCAAAAAGGAACCGGTTTTATATAAACATCTGCTAAAATCAAAAACCAAATAAAGGATCGATATACATAATATTGAAGAATTATCAGTAAAGTACAACGCCATCTTTTGGAGGCTTATCTATGTACATGGACGCATCGCAAGGAAGAAACCAGCTGTATCGGAGAAAAACAGGTTGAAAAGATTAAGATTTGCAAGTACTCACGTTAACAAACCAGTTTCTTTCTGGAAAAATGTTTTGTGGAGCGATGAATCAAAGTTTAATAAGTTCGGCTCTGACGGAAAAACGTATGTACGACGTCACACGATCAAAATCCTTACATAAACACAGAATAGGCAGCATAATGGTTTGAGAATGCATGGCTTCGCACGACATTAGTCCAGTTGCAAAAATAGAATAGAAGGACGTCTGGATCGATATAAATACAAAGAGATCCTTGAGAACCATATGGAGCCCTATTGCGACGAGTTTCTCCCACTTGCATGGAAATTCATGCAAGATAATGACCCGATGCATACCGCAAGGTCTGTAGGTAAGCGGCTTGCTGACCAAAACATTAAAGTTTTAGAATAACCGCCACAAAGCCCTGATCTTATCCGTTAGAAAACCTATGGAACGATATAGGGAAAAAGATTCAGAACGAAAAACCATCAAGTTTGAGTCTTTTATGGCAAAGCACCCGACGGCCCTGGTACTGCACCCCCTCTGATCGATATCGGAAACTTGTTGAGTGTATGCCATCCAGTTGCAAATTAGTATTCAAGGACAAAGGTTTTCCAACCAAATACTATTGGGTAAATTTTTTAATTCGTGCGGTTTTTTTTTCAAAATTTGAACGTTTATTTAAGAAAAACATGTGCAATAGTATTATTGAAAGTATTGCCCATCTGAAGCTATGACTTTTTCCCAATTTTTGATATTCTGCTCTGATGTGAACCGTATTTCAGTGAGGGCGTTCTGCATCGACCGGAACAAATGGTAGTCAGAAGGGGCAAGGTCTGGGCTATAAGACGGGTGGGGTAAGACTTCCCATCCACTGTTTTCCAAATAGTTCTTAACCGGAATAGCAACGTGGGGCCGAGTGTTGTCATGATGGAAAATTATTGCTTCGTGTCTGGTCGCATATTCCGGGCGTTTTTCGGCTACTGCTCTCTTCAAACGGATTAATCGTTTCCGGTAGCGTTGTCCATTGATGGTTTCACCCGGTTTTAGCAACTCATAATACAGCACACTCATCTGATTCCACCAAATACAGAGCATCACCTTCGCGCCATGGATATTCGGCTTTGCCGTTGATTTGGCTAGTTGGCCAGGTTTCACATATGATTTTTTGCGCTTGGGGTTGTCGTAATGGATCCATTTTTCACCACCAGTAACAATCCGATGCAAAAATGACTTCCTTTCCGTTTCAGCAGCATTTCGGACATGAGTTCATGTGGAACCCAATTTCCTTGCATTTGAATATATCCAGCTGCTTTTAAACATTTTGAAATGGCTGCTTGAGGGACACCCAAAGATTCTGCGAGCTCTTCTTGTGTTTGGCAACAATCTTCATAGAGTATATATACTGAAATGACGTACAATGACAGTAGCTTTCCAACGCATTTTCCAATGGAATAATACAAGTTACGCCATCTCTCAGCAAACCGCACGAAAGTCATAGACCTAATAGCTTTTGGAATGGTAAAACTATACCTACTCTTATACGTATTAAAGCATGGTGTGCCCATTCTGTGAACAGTTGATTTATGCAATATTATGAATCTTTATTTTTTACAAATACATTTGATAGATATCTACTGCGTTTCAACTCCCTACTCAAAAACCTTAAATTTTTACAAGATTTTCCTGGCAAAATATTGTGTTTTTTTTTTTTTCGGTAGGTATCCAAAGTTCCAATTTATTTTCTATTTGCCTTGTGTATCTTTCTTTCTTTTTTATATTTTTTACCTCACGACCTTACAGAACCAACTCATGTTACCGTACAATTTAAGAGCAAAAAAAAGCAAAAATAACTTCCCCATCGATCGTTAATTTTTGTCGTAACTTTTTTCTTTATACATATACATATGTATATACATATACGTATAAAAAAATAACATAAAAAAAAAACAAAAAACTTAATAAAAACGAAAGCAAAATAAGGAAAAAAAATTCTAGTCGTAAAATAAAATTCCAGATTGTTCAGAAAAAGAAGAAAAATAAAAACAAAAAAAAAAAAAGAAAATACAGAATTCTATATCACACGAGAGGAAAAAAAACCCCTCGTTCATTTTTCTTAGTCAGAAAACGAAGCCACCAAAGCAACCCTCTCTACACAGAGAGACGTTCGTTCGGGTGGTCGGGTCGGCAGTCATCATAATACACAACCAAACACACAACTTATTCAGCGACCACTGGAGACGAGGGACGGTTTTTTTTCACATTTCGAATTCGAAAAAAAGCGATTTTCATCAAAAGACAACAGCAAAGGCAGGCGATTCAAAATGCGATGGAAAAATACGGCAAAGCATTTTTTTTTTTCAGTTTTTTCCCGCTCTAAAAAATTGTAAAAAAAAATAATTGTTTTTAATTGCAGTGAGTCAGGAAGAAGCATCGAATAATTATTTAGCATAGATTGAATTCGAAAAACAAAACAGGGACGATAGGTGGTTTTTTAAGTATTATTAGCTTGCCGCTTTATAAAAATCCAGTAATGTACATAGTTACTTATAAAGTAAGGCTATTGGACGCCTCCATAAAGGAGAAAGATGACGACATCAAAAATAGTTTCTACGAGCTCTTGGGCAAGACATACGAAAAGTGCCCCAGCTATGACATTTAAATTATCCTTGGAACACTGGGAATAGAGAATATATTTGGTTGTAGTGTCGGAAGGTATAGTCTGTACGACACCATCTTCAATAACGGATTCAGGCTAAATGACATTGCCGTGGGATAAAGCTAGCACGCGCTTCCAACGTCTCTAAATTCACAAGAAGATTTGGATAACTCCAAATCAATCAACCATCAACCAGAATGACCACATCGCGATCGATACAAGTCAAACATCGACTCGGACCATAATACTATAATACTGTGAGGAAGTTTGACTTTAGACGGCTTCAATTGCAAGAGATCGCCAAATCCTTTCCCGATCGAGTCTCCCTTAATCTCTTAAAAGGTCCTATGCCGTCAGCATCAAGTATTAGTGGCAAAAAAATATTGTCAAAAAGTCAACAGAGACGCGGCCTATGTGATGTGAGGGGTTTTCCTCGACCACCACAACGAAACCGCTGGTTTGACGATAAGTCTCGCATCTTGCTCGCATACGCCGATAAAGTTGACATTATTGGAACAAAGCAGCGAGTATTGAGACAGAAGCGGCGAAGATGGATTTAACGGTCAAATAGGCCAAGACCAAGTATATGCTGTCAACTAGAAAGGGCAACATGGACGTCTCGGACAGAACCTTCGACAGATATTGTATAACATTGAGGTAGTTAGGAACTTAAGTAGTGTTGCCTACTGAACCATGTTTTATTGATGACTACAATCTTGGAGTAAATATACCTTTATTGATTGACAGCATTCTTAAGACTAATTTGACCATGTTTAATGCTAACAGTTTGGCTTATGTGTGACAGCTTAGTATTATTATTAATAAAAGCTTTACTTACCAGAAGAGCATTTACAACACCTAGGCTCCGCTATCAATTCAGACAAGAAACCAGCGCTGAGATCAAAGGAAGAATAGCTCTGAGCAATTGCTACTTCTTTGGGCTAAGAAGGCAATTGACTAGCAAAACACTCTCGCGAATAAAAACCGTGGTCCTCTATACTAGGTGGGGTGTTTTTTTTATTTTATTCAATATAGTCCCCTTTTAGTTTGATATACTTATTCCAGCGATTTTCCAACTTCTTGATTCCGTCCGAAAAGTAATTTTCCGAAAGGTCTGCAAAATACTCCTCCGTGGCGTCGATGATTTCCTCGCGTGAGCTGAATTTTTTTATTGATGAGCCATCCTTAGAGGTTTGGGAAGAGATAATAGTCCGAGGGAGCCAACTCGGGCGATACGGTGGATGCGACAGCAATTGGAACCGTAAGTCATTGGTTTTAGCCATGGTTGCGATGCTCTTGTGAGCCGAGCATTGTCTTGCAAAAACAAAATTTTTTTCGCTTCATATGAGGCCATTTTGCAGCAATTTCGGCCTTCAATCGTTCCAATAATGCACAATAATACTCGCTGTTGATGGTTTTTCATCATGATGCCATGACAATCCCAGAAAACCGACAACAACCGAAAACAGTACATTCTGTTCTCTGGCAGTTACCAATGGACGCCAAAAGTCCGCCCTATTTCGCATCAGCAAGTGCAAACACTATTTCGAAGTGCTCTCGAGTTCGTGTTTTTGGTCAGGAGTGATGAGTGTGCGCGGCACCCAGCGGCAGTATAACTTTTTCACATTTGACGTTGTAATCTGAAGGAGCATTAGCCCCATAATATTTATCCAACTTTTATTTTGTTTCCTTCGCCATTTTGCCTCCCAAAAAGCAATGTTTTATGAGAGAACGATAATTGTTTTTGTCAATACTAAATATGATGCCAAGCACGTCAACAACAATCAGCTGTCAAAACAAAACTAAAGACAGTATCGCACTGAAATTTGGCATGTCTGCCTAAATGTGAACGGACTTCAAGGCACCATAACCTCTTTTGAAGTAGCAGCGCATTCTGGCGATCAAGGAGGTTACTTTTTACTCCACCTAATAAGACATCAATAATGCCAGTCTTGCTCTATGGCGCAAAGGCATCGACTATCAAAAAAGGATGAAGGTGCTCTTGGCTACTTTGCGACGAAAATTCTTTGAGTGATTTTTGGTCTCATCTGCATAGACGGTAAGGGGAAAAGGAGATACGACTTAGGGCAATGCTCATAGAATCCATTTCGTCTGTTGCGTCGACGTTATCGACTGACATCTGGATAGAATATACACTTTGTTAGGTCCATAAACAATGGATATGATTCTACTTTTTAATCCGTTGGCAGTTCACACATTGAGAACCATACATTCACATATTGAAGTGCACGCATTCACAAATTGAGAGTAAGCACTTTCATTGGTGGAGACATTGAGAGTATGAAGAAAAATTGTCATAGCTTGAAAAGAAAATATTGACATTATTGAAATTTTAATTATTTTGTTTCGTTTGCGACGGATTTTATAGGACTGTCATTTTCGTCAAATAAGTCATTGTCATCTCCGGCATCTACTCTATGGGCCGGGGCCTTTAGCCAGAAGAGTGTATACGCAATGACTGATGTGGCTTGGTCATGTTAGAGTGAATGGACACGAATGCCCTGGCCCGAAAAATCTTCGAATCCGCCCCCGAAGGACAGCTCGTAGAGGTAAAACCGGGACTCAGGTGTCGCACGCAAGTCAAACGGGACTTGCTGTTTTATACCTTTTTGTAATATATTCATTTCTAAACCTAAAGCCAATTAACAAAATTTATAAAAATAATAGCGAAAATATATTGGTTTCAACCGACACCACAATGGAAGACAGTCGTCACCTTCGTTTGTTTACCATATATAACTCACCTATTCTGCCGTTTCAATGACAAGAGATAGTTGTGAGTCTGCAGAGTTGGACAGTTTTGTGTTCCATCTTAGAAAAGTCAAACTGTCGAGGTTTTCATAATTAGACACGTTCGAAGCATTCACCGAAAGTACTACTTAGGTTTTCATCAACTTCATCTTCATCGTCTTATTAAGGCAGACCTTTCGTTAAACCTTCTCCTTAGGGTGTTACAAAAGTTGCTTACAATTGCTTACCAATTTAGTGCCTTGCTGTAGAAAACTACTTTACTTTTGTTAGCTTCTACAAGGTTTACACCCTTCTTCAGTCAGGCTAGTGTCATCGCCAACCTTTTTGATTCGGAGCGACAAAAATAAGACGTCCATAGGTAGTAACATTATCCGATTCATCAGAACATTGTGAACGGGAAAAGCTACAACCGGAATTGTTTTCTGATGTTTTTGATCGCTTCAACCGATCTTCGTCCACCACGGTTGTTTCAAGTCGAAAGCAGCACTCTAGCATCCAACGGAATATTTTGACGCAGTATTAGCTTAACAGGATCTTCTCCATTCTAACTATTGTTTCATCTCATTCTACTCACCATGTACTCGTAATTGAAGATGCCGCAGTGAATTTTGGGTCAGCGCCTAAATCTGTGGTGGTATCAGAAGTCTGTTGGTTCATGCTCGCATTTATGGCGGTATCTTATCAATAATGCACTGAATATTGACTCCCAAGCTCTAAAAAGTTTGACTTTTATAGCCCGACAAGAAGTAATCGAGTGGCCCCAAATAACACGCTTTCGGTGGGTAGATCATTTTGCGGTATAATATAGTTTTTAACGTTGTAAGTTAATGGTTTCATAGGGAAATGGCATGTAGCACCGTCCTACTGGAATCACATGTCCATATCAACATCGTAAATATTTTCGAAGAAATAATAACTGAGCATTGCCCGGTTATATAGGCCATTGACTGTAACGCAAGTTACGGCCTTATTTAAGAAAACAATAAGCACCAGTGGATGTGAATGTAGTTCTGCCTCCCTTCGCAAGCCACGGTCTTGTGTCTTTCATCAGTGCAGGACACCAGCTGGACCTTAACGAGTTTAGGACGAGAACTCCTAGCAAAATTTTCCCCATAGTGGAAGAGCAAAGGTCAGACTGTTATGACTAACGATGAAATGACAATTCTGTATCATTCGCAATATTTTAACTCAAAACGGGTATAGTTCCTTTTCTAACGAGGACATTATCCTGACGTGTTGTTGGCTTTGCGTCATGTAAAGTTGCTTTGTCATTTTTGTTCAGTATCGTTTGGCAAGTCATCATGGAAAGATTTACACCACAACAGCGTCTCCAAATTGTTAAGCTGTACTACTAAAATCAGCGTTCTGTGACAAATGTTTTTCATGCGATTTGAGGTGCGAGATTCGGTGCGCATAATCGACCTACTGAAACCAGTATTGCCAATACTATTCGCAAATTTCCAGTTTACATTAGTGGATGATACTCAACCGGTTAGACCATATTAAGCACGTTCTGAAGAGACTATAGCAGCTGTAGCTAAGTGTGTACGCGAGGACCGTGATGAATCGATTCGTCGTCGTTCTCAGCATGAGAGGATCTCGGCCTAAAAGCGTACGAAATTAAACTTGTGCAAGAATTAAAGCCAGGCGACTTGAGTTTGCGTTATATTTTCAGTGAATGGGCTCCGAAAAAACTCAATGAAAATCCGGTGTTTTATCGTGAAATTTTGTTCAGTGATGACGCCCATTTCTGGCTCAATGGATACGTTAATAAACAAAATTGCCGTATTTGGACTGATGAGCAACCCAAAGAGTACCAAGAGCTACTATAACATCCACTAAAAACAACGGTATGGTGTGGTTTATGTGATAGTGGAATCATTGGTTCATAGTTCTTAAAAAAAATTAGGCAAATAAAAATTAGTTATCGTGCCATGTTAACGAACTATGTGTTTCCTGGAATTCAAGCACATGGTCTCTGTGAGCACTGCTTTCAACAAAACGGCGCTACGAGCCTTACAGCGCATGAAACAATGGACTTGTTGAGAAATCATTTTGGCAAACACTTAATTTCACGTTTTTTTTACGGTAAATTGATCGTGCAATATCCCACCTTTGGACTGTTTTCTCTGGGGATATGTAAAATCTCAGGTCTTCAGGAATAAGCCAGCTACGATTGACGCTTTAGAAGCCAACATTACTCGAGATACCAGTCGCTATGCTAGAACGAGTCGCCCAAAATTGGACCTTCCGAATGGACCACATCAGACGTAATCGTGGCCAACATTTACATGATATCATAAATTTGAAATGATGTGTTTTATTTTACATTATAAATCAAACTTCACGAGGAATAACCCTTTATATGCTACGAAATTTTTACACGATACTAAGAAAAGCGAGCTTACTTGATCGATTTCGGTAAGATTCAGCAAGTTTTATTCTTTTTTCTAAGACCATTAGCGTATATACTCGTAAGTCTAATTAGTCACGCAGATTTGTGATGTTCGAATAAAATGTGTCGTTCCTCGATAGCACTTTAGTACATTTACAGATCATTGGATAGCCATTGGCCTGTATCTTATTTCCGTAGAACAGTACTTAGACGGCATCATATTGACACCCTTAAAATAGGCCAGGGAAGAAATTGACTCATCTACCAAACCTCTAGCTCCTATTATCGCCATAAATAGATCTCTTGTCCATCTGGAAATGTTCTATATAGGGTTTTCTAATAACGACTTGACAACTTTTTTTTTTTTTAAATAAAAGGCAAACCATTTGAGATATTTCAATAACTTTATTATTGGCTTGAAGTAAAATCAAAATATTTATGAATGGAACTCGACTTCGTTCATATGGTCAATTCGTTGGACCCAATTTTCAACGACTCGGCCACACATTTCGGCCGAATCGTCCACTATTTTGCATTCAATGTTGGCTCTGAGCTCTTCCAACGTCGTCGGCGTGTTGGCATAAACCAATGACTTAACGTAGCCCCACACAAAATAGTCAAGCGGAGTTAAATCGCACGAACGAGGCGGCCAATCGACTGGCCCATGTCTTGAGATAACACGCTCATCATACTTACACTTCAATAAATCGATTGTAGTGTGTGTTGTGTGACTTGTGGCACCATCCTGTTGAAACCACATGTCGTCCAAGTCCATTGACCATTCACAGTAACGTGACGATCGTTATCGTCGACGAAAAAATATGGCCCAATAACGCCGCCGGCATGCAAACCGCACCAAAAAGTTATTTTTTGTGGATAAAGTGGTGATTCATGAAAAACATGTGGGTTTTCGCTCGACCAGTAACCCATTGAGACAAAAATGAGCTTCGTCACTGAAGATGATTTTGCGATGAAATTCATGATCTTGGCGCATCTTCTCCAGAACCCAATCGGAGAACGTATGTCGCTTCAAATGGTCCATCGGCTTCAATTCTTAGGTCAGCTTGATCTTGTATAGGTGTAAACCAAGATCCTCGTTTGCTACGGACGTCTGAACGGCAGCGATATTTTCGACACTTCGACCAACCCGTTGTCTTACTGACACGGCAACATCACACAACGAATATGTAGACTCAAATATTTGCCCTAAACTTGTTATTGCCTGTCTACTAGGGTGAGAATTACGACCGAAAACTGGAGTTAACGCTCTTAAAGCTGCAGTCACCGACTCCGAATAACTGTAGGAAATTTTTATAATTTGCAGACGTTGCTCGTTAGTGTACTTTACCATGATGATTAGTGAAAGAGTGCGTTCACAAATTAAATTCAAAGTTGTCAAGTTCCTATTGGAAAACCCTATATAACAAAACGTGAGCGCACTTAAGATCGCTGTTCCATTTTATACAACTTCAGCGGTCAACAGATTTTTTCGCTCTTGGTGATGTCAGAAATCTTGCCGAGAAAATCGGAATTGCAGTTACCTGTGGGTTATGCCCAAACAAGAATTTAAAAAAAAAGTAAGTACTCGTGTGTTGTTTATCATGATTGGCTATGACTCACTGTACAAAGTTTCTTTCAATTTCAAACTTAAGCAACGTCGGACAAAGCTTTCCTCATCACTGATATAGTCAAGAATACACACACGTAAACGAAAACAAAACTAACAACAGAAACAATGAAAAACGCGAAGTTATCGATTTTTTTTTCCAAAAAAAAAAAAAAAAAAAAAAACCAAAACAAAAACAAATGAAAAAAAAAATCATTTTCAAGATTAGTGATAGAAAACAAATTATAAAAAATATTAAATCAGTAGATACATATGTACAATAGATCCAAACACAGTAGCAAAACTTGGTTGATCAAAAATCACACTGTTTAAATTAACGCTCGTCTCCCCACTTGTAACTTACGTTTAGTTTAGTTTATCGTAGTTATGGCGGGATTTTTTTTTTAAACGCTTTTCCCCGAATTCACGAGCAGTCTTTGAGTTTTTTTATATCACGTATTCAGTAAAAACAATTGAAGACCGTCATATCTATTGTAATTATAAAAAAAAATCACCGTTCGTAATTGATTTTTTAAAATAGGAATACAAAATTTAAAACATAACGCTTTAGACATTGCTGCATCCGTAAGTTGTGCCCATAATTACAAGTATCGTATCTTTTACTCTATTTTTGCATGAAGCCGAGCACTAAACTTGCAACAACACTTTCATTATTTATTGCTTTCCTTTCTCTGTTAGTCTCAAATTTGTTTTCTTTTTTTTTCTATTTTTCTTATCTTTCTATATTTTCTTCTTTTTTTTGTTATTTTTTTGCAAATTTAGTAATTTTTCCGTTTTTTTTTTTTTTTTGTTTTAGTTTCAATTTTAATTCAAGAAAAAGGCTACAGAATATCGGCAATTTATTTTGTTTGTTGTTTTTAACGGGATGGCAATTTTTTTTCATTTAGGGTTGCCAGATATTTGTACATTTGTAACACTGGGTTACACGAAAAATGTACATTTGATGAGCAGTACCTTTTTTTATGGATTTCATCCCACTAGATTCGAAAACCAAAATTTAAAATTGTTTTTTATGGAATATTTGTTGAGATATTGTAATTTTTTTTTTTTTTTCATTTCTTCGACCTCTTTTCACTGTAATCTCAAACTTTAGTCGTTCTTAGTACCAAATGAAAGACATTGAAATGATAAACAAATTCATATATGTACATAATGTTATATTTAATTGGTTAAGCGGTTCAAAAGATATCGATGAAAATAGGCTAGATTCTCTAAAAAATGCAAGTTTATAGAATTTTTTTTGTATTTCTGTCGGAACAGAGCATTCAGGAAAAGAACTAGTCCATTGTACTCTTTGTAAGTTCCTTTTGATGAAATCTTTCAGTTTTACAAAGAAAGATGAGTGTAAGCGTTTCAGTGATAACATGCCTACAGTACCAGCTCCCACCACGTCAGCGTCGAGTACCTACAGCCTGATACGAGCGTTAGCCGGACATTTACAGAAATAGTGATGTTATCAACACTTTCACAGCAAGCATTGCAGGACGTTGTGTCACTTATGCCTAGCACATTTAAGTGTTTTGCAAAAGTGTAATGCCTTTTTATGACGCCAGTAAGCAACCTGCGGTCTTTCCTACTAATGGACAGCAGAAAGGCCGCTGACGTTCTAGAGACGACGGAAAGCATTCGTTTGGTCTGCCTGCATCCCGGAGAGCTATGCCATCTGCAGTTGTGCTGATATGAAATCCAACTGTCAATGGAAGCCTTAACCGAGGATGCAGACAGACCAAAGTAGGTTCGGGTCCTGAAAACCTCTTAACTGAACCGGGCTTGTTCATTTCCCGTGTGACCTGGAATCCAGAGAAGGGTCATTGAATTTAGCCTTCCGATTGCGTTCAGCAAAGGTCTAAGCGCTGCTTGGCTGTCGCTACAGATACAAGTGCTTAGCCCCCTCCACCGGTTCTCAACAATATAGTTCGCTGCCATCATTATCTCCTCTTGGAAGACAGATGCAAGCTTTCCTAATGTGAAAAGAAGTCTGACATTGTTGTCCTCCAGAAAGACAAAAGCGCCACAACCTGTACCGGTATTAGAGCTCTCCGTGATTCTGCCCGAAACCAGTTCCGTTCACAGAGAAAGTCGATTTCGTATTTTTTCAGCAACAGGTGTTCTGATGTAATTGCATCGGACGGCATGTCCATAAGACCAGAATTCTAAAGCAGCCGACGCGCAACGTCATCAAAGCTTCAGTGCATGTTGTACCAAAGGCCATTTCTTTTTAAATGGAGGATGGCTTTGAGAGTACAACCATAACACCATATAAATATCAAGGATAGGGAGATTTACCAATGGGCCTAGAACGGAGTCAAGAGTGCTGAGGAAAGCACCTATGCATCCGAGACAAACAGTTCTTTGGAGCCTGGTAAAAGCAGCAATCACGTATTTTTGCGAGAACTTATTCCACCACACAACCGACGCATAGGATATAATTGGTCTTATCATAGCCGTGTAGATCCCAAAGGCCCTATGTCTTGCCGATAACTCCTCTGCACTGTCAGAAGGCCGACAGCGCCTTAGAGGTTTTCAGCGTAATTCGTTTAGTCCAGAGATGTTTGTAATCCAGAATGAGAGTTAGATGGTGTCGCCTTTAAACACTACATGAATCAAACCCGGCAGCTTCCACCTTCTCGTAAAGATAACAACCTCTGTTTTGATTCAACCTCTGTAGAGATTCATGTGCCTTAGAGCAGACAGTAGCTAGACACGATCCAACAGACAGTACAATTATTGTACATTATCCGCGTATGCTTGTGCATTGACGTTAGAACTATTGATCGCGTTGAGTAGTGAGTCGATCAACAAGCACCATAACAATAGAGACAGAACGCTACCTTGCGGGCAACCCCTGTTTACCCCTGCCACGATATATTGACCGCAGTCAGCATTCGCAATCAATGCCCTATTCATCAGCATTGCCTTTATCCCAAGTGATTCATCTGCACCATTTTATCTGGCTGAGTTACACAAGCCGTCAAAACTTACGTTGTCGAAAGCACCCTCAATGTCGGGGATGCATTCTTATCGAATGCATCTTTAGTTCTACCTATCAGATTCTGAAGTGAACTCTCGCAGGATCTTCCGCATTGGTATGCGTATTGCATCGCCGACATAGGATGCATTCGCAAGCCGGTTTTGCGCGCATGTATCTCGACTATTCTCTCGATGCTTTTCAGCATGAGGAAAGTCAGACTTATAGGTCTCCACTATTCGCTTCAGTTCCGGTATGTATGCCTTTTTGTATAAAAACTAGGTATATACCATTGTTGCCAGGCGACTTAAAGCCATCAAAGGAAGCAACAGCATGTTATATAGCTTCATCCGTCACCACAACCGGTGAGATATACCAGCTACCGGTGTTGTATTTCTCAGCTCACTCACAGCTTCATTGATAGGAGCTAGTTGTGAGCTGGTTCCGAGTAAGTTACCTGCGAAGTATGTGCTTTCACTAAGTATAGGTACCGTCAGATTTTCTGAGTGGTTCCAGCCTAGTTGATCTTTCACTTTTGAGGACTTTGACCAGCCTACCGATTTCACCAATAGTTTCGATCTTCAATATATGCAAAAACAACATTGAACAATCTCTGTATTCAAGTAAGTAGGTGGGTGACCACTTGGGAACTCAGTACTCCGCGTGCTGTTGACAAAACGCGCTACATGGGCATAGTACCCCGGCGTTAAATCCTGGATATTGCTAGCAAAGATGATACAAGACTTCGAGTAGCAGAGCATCGCCAACAGGCTGCCTCGAAAGAGAGCCGATCATCTCGAAGAATAGCTTCAACAGCCCAGCAGAAGCTGAATGGGCCTGGAATAGCATTGTATAGGCAATACCATCTGTTTAATAATTGTTTTTTGATTTTGGCTACGATGAAGGCCACAATCACTGAAGCAGAGGAGGATCTTTTCTTTGTGACTTGGAAGATAGTGAATAACTCGCCAAAAATTTAATTTTTTCATTTAAAAATTTCAGTATATATTCATTTTTTTTGTATAAATATTACCTCTAAACTTTAGATGCAGTAGTTTTCTATTAAAAAAAAATTCCCAAAAATCACTTTTTTTGGCGGTCACACTAGGTGTGTCCCTTAAGACGATTACTTGCTATCTTACTCCCGTAACAAAACTTCTGACAGAATTGTGGGACGTTGTGGGCACGTATGGCGTAGAGAAGTTGAAAAAAAAGTTTAAGTTGGCATACGGTTTTTGGAATGAGTTGAATAGAGTACAAAGATAGTTTTTGGCCTAAGTGCTTTTGCAGAGGCAACAGGTTGAACTAAATTCACTTTTACCCTTCCTGGTATTACACATAAGTGTGGCTAAACAACCCACAGATGATGCCGTACTGCGATTTCATGAGGTGGCCTTGGAAACTGAAAATGACCAAACCAGTGAGATCGAAATGAGTTAAGGGTAAGTATTTGTGAGACCTAGTAAGCTTCAAATAAAATTTTAACAAAACCTTATGTTGAAAACTCGTGACAGACTGAGTGTCTTATCTTCCCTTTGATCTTGTTATGATCTTTGATCCGGCAAGTCCGTTTTGCACTTTTAGAATAATTCTAAGATGACGTACCTAACCTATCTAAACTCTGCAAGAACTCTAGCAATGTGTAAAATCAATTAAAACAATGCTGCAATGCACTGGAACTTGGCTGGATATGATGGCATACCTAACATAAGACATAAATATTTATCATACTTACCGCTGCCTTGCCCCAAATAGACTGTATCACATTCAAAAGCAACAAGCTACCGTATTAGGTAAGATTAATTAAGTTACTTCTGGGAATACTAGGTGGGGTGAAAAGTAACTTCCTTGGGAATGAAAAAAAAAAAATTTTTTAAATGTTTTTTTTTTTATTTTATTTAATTTAGTCCTCTTTTAGTTTGATATACTTATTCTAGCGATTTTTTAACTTCTTGATCCCGTCCGAAAAGTAATTTTCCGAAAGGTCTGCAAAATACTCCTCCGTGGCGTCGATGGTTTCCTCGCGTGAGCTGAATTTTTAATTGATGAGTCATCTTTTGAGGGTTAGGAAGAGATAATAGTCCGAGGGAGCCAAATCGGGCAAATACGGTGGATGCGACAGCAATTGGATCCGTCAGTCATTGATTTTAGCCATTGTTGCGATGCTCTTGTGCGCCGATGCATTGTCTTGTAAAAACAAATTTTTTTTTTCGCTTCATGTGAGGCCGTTTTGAAACGGTTTCGGCCTTCGGCCTTCAATCGCTCCAATAATGCACAATAATACTCCCTGTTGATGGTTTTTCCTTTTTCGATGTAGTCCACGAAGAGTATGCTATGACAATCCCAGAAAACCGACGCCATAACCTTTCCGACCCATCGAGCCTCCCTCGGCCGCTTCGGTGCACTCGTGCCGACCATTGCCGGGCACTCATTCTGTTCTCTGGTGTTCAACAGTAACCAATCGACGCCAAAAGTCCGCCCGATTGCGCATCAGCAAGTCCAAACACTCTTTCGAATTGCTCTCGCGTTTGTGTTTTTGGTCAGAAGTGAGTATGCGCGGCGCCCAGCGGCAGGATAACTTTTTCATACGCAGAATATTGCCCAAAATATGGCGTGTGCACTCAGTACAAATCTTTGTGGTCGCTGCTAGCTCGCGCACCTTCATTTTCCGGTCAGCCAACACCATTTCATGTATTTTTTTGACATTGACCTCTGTAACCTCATCAGAGGGCCTGCCGCTGCGGATTTGATCGGTAGTGGAGTTGCAGCCACCACGAAACTTTCGAAACCAATATTTGACGTTGTAATCTGACGGATCATTAGCCCCATAATATTTATCCAATTTTTCTTTTGTTTCCTTCGCCGTTTTGCCTCTCAAAAAATAATGTTTTATGAGAGAACGAAAATCGTTTTTGTCCATACTCAACATGATGCCAAACACGTCGACAACAATCAGCTGTCAAAACAAAACTAAAGACAGTATCGCACTGAAATTTGGCATGTCTACCCAAATATGAACGGACTTCAAGGCACCATAACCTCTTTTGCAGTAGCAGCGCATTCTGACGGTCAAGGAGGTTACTTTTCACTCCACCTAGTATGCACTATGGCATTCACAAAAATTACAATTCACCCATACTTACCATCTAAGTGGAATCGGCGAACCTTTGAAAGCGAAAACTCCCACGGTTTCGTGGTAACATACATGTGCAGAATACTTGTAGACAGGGTGTCCCCTAATTCGTCAAGGATAATTTGAGAAATGATTCTTGAGTATAAGGATCTATCTCCAATTTTGGCATTATTTATTGAGGATTTAAAAAAAAGCTTACTTTGGTGTACCCTAACCCATGGTAACGGAAATTGCTCTGTTAATACCAATGGTAGAAACTTCATGTTGGACTCTATTTTTAGAAGAAATACCAGCCCGTATAACTGCGTTTAAATGAAATTATCCTTGTTCGAGTCTTCAAACACCTAATTTCTAAGCCTATTTCATTTTTCTTACCCGTGGTTATTTTGGACTTTGAGGTTACTTTTCTCCAGAAAATGCGTATTAAACATAACGTTTTACTATCTTTTTCTTATGAACATAACAATAATAAAAAAAAAGTTATCAAAAAGTTTGCAGAAAAACCCATAGATTTTATGATACTTGGGAAAGCCTGCATCACGTAAAAAGGGTTTTTTACTTGAAGCTCCAAAGACTATGAATAAAAGATGATTTTTTGTGGTTTTTCATAATTTTTATTTTATGTTTGTGCACTAAAACAGTTATAACAGATGCTCAAAGTGTCCTTCTTGGCTTTATACATATGTATGCTAGAGCCCGTTTTTGGATTTCACTGCGAATATTTATTGATGCTAATTGCTGCCTCATTTTTGATGACGCTTCGCGAATAGGCTCTTCCAATTCACTTGTAAAGTTGCTATTTCGGTTGAATAAACAAGTTATTTTATTCTTCCCCATACAATAATATCCAATACTGTAATACGAGTACATACTGTAACACACTTTCGTTTGAAATTTTAGAAAAATATTGCCAAGCAATAAAAAATGTCCAACCCCAGCAGACGAACTCAAATAGATTGTAAACAAAATAAGGTCCAACCCTTTCAACGCATTTGAATACTCACAAACAACCGAGGGGTTGTTTTGATTACTCTACTCGTAAGTAGGATTATTGAATTTACTTTTTTGAATTATGAACTGAATCAACAATTGGGATAAATTACACACTGTGATAATTTTTTGACAAGAGATGGCCTCAATATTGATAATTGCCAGCTTATATTTCGGCAAATTTATTTATTTATTTATTTATGCCAACAATGGCATAACAACATCTTGGCAGAAGCGCAACATTCATAAAAGGGTAAGTGGCATTATACTCAAGTTAAAAGACCTGCATTGAGGCAATTCTTCGAGCTTAAGCCGATTTATTCAAACCAAAGATCTATAAAGACAAGTGTCTTTGGCACTTATGTTCATTATCCTTTGGTAAATTACCATGCAAAGATTTACAACTGAACAATTTTAAGAAATCGTGGAAATTCTTTTCCAAAATTCGTATTCTGTGCGCCAAACTTATGGAGCACTATGCCCAATCTACGGTGCTCATAATCATCCATCTGAGCATGGATCGACTTATGTGTACTTATACTCTTATGGATAATATTCATCCAATGCAAGCTCATACTGTACGTACCGAAGAAGCCATCGCCTCTGTAGAGGTAAGTGTGACCAAGGACCCTAATTTATCGATGCGATGCCGTATCCAACGACTCGGCCTGTGCCTGTTGACTCCGTTTAAGATTTTCAGAAAAGATCTTTACCTACACTCATATTAGACCCAACTGATGCAGCAATTGAACCCTCGTTTGCGTCGTACGTTCGGTAAATGGACTAAAATGCTCATAAACTGAAAGTTGAACCGAATTTTTACCGTCAACTCATCTTCAGTTGGCCTAATTGGTAACATATGTTAACAAGCAAAATTGCAACTTTTTGAGTAAGCACAATCCTCGTGAGACTCTCAAGGCACATTTGTCACTGTTTTGTGTGGGTTGCATGCCAGAAGCATAATTGGCCCATTTTTTATTTTTTCAACTCTGAAGATGGAGCCAATATTACCTTCAATGGATTCCCTATGTCAATAGTCTAAGAGACAAATGGTGTCAGCAAGGCGCAACATTCCATAGAGCGGGTCAAACAATCACTTTGTTGGGACTAACATTTGGTGAGCGAATCATCTTAAGAAATGGACCCGTCAGTTGCCGCCTAGGTCATGTGACTTGACTCCTATGGACAAATTTTTTTTTTTTTTTGGGGGGGGGGGGAGGGGGGTCTGTCAAGTCACTCGTGTATGCTGATTAAACAGATACGCTTGACGATTAAGAAGCCAACATTCAGCGCGTTATCGCCGAAATAAGGCCTGCTATGGTGTAAAATTGGACCAATAGGATAGCCTTCAGACGCAGCCGCGGTAGCTATATTCCCAAAATTGTTTTCAAACACTAAATGCCATAAAATTTTCGGGCTAATAAGACCAAAATATTGTTCATTTGATTAAATTTTCGGTGTTTTATTTTTAATAAATGTTCTACAGCTCTAAAACAAACACCCGATACAACATTGTTAGACAGACTTCCAGTTATTGTTTCAACGCATTGGAATCATATGGATTTGTAGATTTTGGGGTTTAAAACAGGTGATCAAGTGAAGGATTTCCCTCTGAATCCTGTCTGAACAATAGATATACACTAGATCCGCACCATTTAAAACAAAATCTGGTCACCTTGCAACTGAAATTCAATGCCATTTCGTTAGAAACTACAATAAAATAGAATCCTTTTCTGAGTAAGGATGTCGATGTCTGTCTTAAATTAGAAGATGAATTTGGTATGCAACTCGTGACTCGTCAAAACATCTACAGCAGATCCAGCCAGCGAACCTAGGGAAGGACCTATTCTTTGGATTTAATCATAAGAAACAGTAGATTGGAATCTGACTCCTTTCACTACCGATCAGCTTTCTAGTTCAAACACCTCGCAACACCTAAGTTTTGAGAGGATTAATTGAAAGCTGATTCCCAGCGGGCGAATCAGCGATCCTAGAATCATAGATCCTATTGCTAAAAAAAACGTTGAGTAAAGTAAAAATCAATAGAAGTAATTAGGACAAATTTTCCTGCAGTGGAGAAGGCAGGGCAATTACAGAGTGGTTTCCTTTTACTTTTGTCTGTCCTTTGCAGAAATAAAATTCTTTTTGTACATCTCAGAGCAAGCTAAGGTCACATTTGTCTGATTAAGTAACAGATTGTATAGCCTAAGCACGAATTCAAAAGTGGGTAACATCATGACTATGTTTTAAAAAAGCGAATATCTACCATTGCATCATCTACTACGTTTCAGATCTGCAGGTTCTCCGAACGTCTCGGTCATACGGTACAATGTGAGTATTGAACTATTCGGCCAACTCGTTAAGAGATCTAGTGTAACATTTCCAAAATTGAGTTCAACGTTAAAAAATTAGGTATTACATTCGAATTAAGCAAAGAGGGTCTCTTGAGTTACCAGAATTTCTACCTGAAATACAGTACAGTAGCTACAGTAGTTTGGCAGGCGAAAAGAGATAATAAGTACGAGTTGGTTAGAAATTTTACTAATACCCACCCCCTAATTTGTTCTGAGCCATCACAATAGAATTGAGTGGGTTCTAGCTTCGGCAAGATAAGCTTGACATGGAACATAAAATGTAACATTATGATATGAAAGGACGAATGGTTTGAAAACTGATCCACTACAAGATAGCTTTCAGATGATTATAGAATATGCCATAACCTGCTTCCATAAACATCAAGAGGTTAAAGCTGCAATAACAATAACAACTAGGCCATCTCTTAATTGAAAAGGAGGAGAGTAGTTGTCTACCGACACCATATTCTGAATGACCATGTCATGTACGAGTATGTTGGGGGTAGAAACACCCCGCAGCGCCTATTTAGGTGTGGATTTGTCATCAGGGGAAGAATCAGGAAGAACAGTCCAGCTGCCTGATCACAAAGTCAGCTAATGTATCCTGTATGTCCAAATGTTCCAAAGATCGACTTAAACTATTCTGACGTGGCCAAGGTGCAAATGTGGATATCCTGTAGCGCCAAAAAGGTATTTTGAAAAAATTCGACTTTAAACGGCTTCAATTGCAAGACACTACTACACTTTTTCCTAATCGAGTCTCGCAAGACTTTTGGAAAAGCCCTAGGCAGACGACAAGTGTCGTCATTGTCACCAAACTGTGCTGCTAGGTTTTACCCGATCAATGAAATCGCTGATTTGAAAGAGTGTAGAGGTTACTTCTGCAAACTATATAAGGACAAAAATATCGAACAACAACTTCGTCCACCCGACCAAGAAGAGATCTAAATTAAAAATGGATAAGGCTACGTGAACAAACAGACTATCTGCCGAATTATTAACAATACATTAACAGGGATTAATTTGCTATGTAGCATACACCAACTCATCTGTAAAATATGAAAGGTAGCCCGTTGAATAGAATGTCAGCATCTTCTGATATTGTGGACTTAGACCTAATTAGTCCACCATCAAGCAGATATTCACATTCCGGCAGATCTTGAAAAAAATTACAAGAACTTTAAATCGATACGGACCACCTAATCATTGATTTTAAGGTTGCATAGGAGAGCACATATAGAGACGAGCTATATGGAGCCTTGTCAAGATTTGGCATCCCTGTAAACTTATCCGCCTGTGTAGGATTCAACTAAAGAACGCTCGGTGTTCTACAAAATTCAGTAACGAGTTTCGACAAAGCGAAATTGGATGAAATCAGAGTCTTGGAACGTTTGCCGCCATTAAAGCAGAAACAGCGAAGATTGGTTTAGTGGTAAATGAGTGTTTAAAAAATGTGTATGCTATCGACAAGAAAGAACACGGCTCGGACGGCATGCTACAATGACATATTATAACTTTGAAGTGGTAAAAGACTTTGTCTACCTAGATAGATATCAATCGGAGGCACGCTTGTCTATCGTCGTTTCTTTAAGCAACTAAGAAATTCACAAATGTTCGGCCAAGCCCCAATGCATCCACAAACATTGACTGTTTAGTGCGGTTTATGACATGGCGGCATCAAGTGACCTTATTTCTTTGAAATGAAGGAGACACCGTTACCGTCAATGTTTCTCAGGTATAGAGCTATCGGGATCTAGATCGGGCACCAAATAGCCGACTAAAGTGGTAAGGGACTTCAACCTGCTTGTTGTGCGCAACTGAAAGTAATAAGCATAACCACGAAACATCCCCGACCTGTGATCAGAACTTGTGTTCTGTTTTTATTTTACACTGCTGCCACAGACTAAGTCTTTTCCATAACGTAGTCGGATAGTAAACGTTGGTAGAACAATAGCTGGTCTTATGTAAAAGGACACCAGACCTGTGACTGATGTTACCAGTTACATTTTGAACGCTTTTCATTTGACAGTTGAAGCAGATCTGTAGGGGCCTAAATTGTAGTCTGACCAGAGCATTAATTCTATAACCTTGACTGTCCGGACTCCCTGGAACTTCGGTTACAGTCTGACTAGTTAGAGGTAGACCACTTTGTGGAAACGTCATCACGACTTTCGTTGGATTCCCCCAAAATGTAGCAAATACAATACTACAGGGCTCCATGACCCTTACATTGGCTGAGGTTTTAAAAGGCCTCACCCTTCACCAAGGGGCAGTTCGTACCTACACATAGTTTGAAATTTGGTACTGATCTGCATGGTGTTTAGCGTGTAAGGCACGCGACTTCAATGTTACCTCATACACTGCGTCGCATAAAGCTGAAATATCCAAACGAAAGAATACGAATCACCTAGCTAAAGCTGAGCAACCCTTAGATCTGGGGTATTCTAATGTCGAACATTCATTTCTCTGATCCAGACTGATGGTGGCTAAAACAATTTGGTCAAGTAGTGCGCATATACCATATGTATGCCCTCAAGCCGGCTTCTATGTTAAATAGACATGAATGCTTTATAATCACGTAAACGACCTTCACATATGAAAAGAATGAGATAGCTGGACCATCGCCCTTGATCCGTCTGTATTCCTCCCAATGAAGTGGCGAACAATCAAGACGGTGCCTCCGACCCTTTAACACTCACGACAACTAAATGAGTCAGTGAAAATGACAGATAAGAAAACACGCCCAATATATGTTAGAATTGACTCCTTAATAACTTGTACCGAGTCGACATTCGAACCTTGAAAATTTCAACATCAAACCAAATTCGACTTCCTCCACAGCCTGGCAACACTGTCTGTGGTTATTGTTTTTTGTTTTTGTTATCCGTTTACTTTGACGAAATGAATGAGTGTACAAATCCGCAAAAAAGAAAAAAAAAAAAGGTAATCAACCGCCTCCCTTTCGACTGCTCCCTTCTAATAAACGAACTCCAATCCAGCAGCGAACCAACACACAGTCCAACCGAACCGAACCGAGGCAAAAACAAATCAAATCGCATGCAAGGTGGTTGTTTTTGTTTACCTATTCCCCTTTCCTGTTTCACATTTCTTATTATTTTTTTTTTTTTTTTTTTTTTTTTGTCCTCTTCTACTTTTTACACTCACTTTTCAATGTCGAATAAGTTTATGACTATTTTTTTCTTTAAATTTTTTTTTTTTTTTTGTTTTACTAATCTTTCCCAACAGCCCGGTTTCGTTGTTCGTTTCACCAGTGCCAACGAACTCTTTTCGAAAATTTGCATAAGCAATCAATATTTTTGAAAAACAAAAAAATCGCTTACTTACCGCTTACGAAATTTCGGCTGTTTTGTTTATGAAGATTTTTTTTTTGTTTTTTTTTCGCACTTCCGTTCTTCAATTACAAACGAAAAAAATCAATTCACTCTCCTCCCACTCTGCTTGGGTGTCAGTTAACAACGAACTGGGAGGGAAAATTTTCCACTCGAGCACTGGCAAATTCAAAAAATTCACTTCTCGAAATTATTGAGAAATTTGCCTGTCCACCGTGCAAATTTTTGAAACTCAACTCAAAGGCAGGCGATGAAGGTTGAAAATTGATAGCGCGCACTCACGACAGAACAGAACTTACCACCGCAAAAGAAAACTCAACACTGAATGTCAGTTGGACTTGAGAATTACGAAAACGTCGTTGTCGACCGTCGACGTCCGCGTCGAACGTTGATGTCGATTTAATCAGAGTACTTGCACACTACAGTGGGAACACTTTTTTTTCGTTTTTCTTTTCTTTCTTTTGTTTTTCCAGCATGCGATTTGCCTCTTTTCGTTTACGTTTCTATCACGTTCGTTGTGTAATTTTTTTTTTTTTTTTTTTTTTTTTTTTTTTCGTTTTGGAAAAAGAAAATGGAAAGAGGGAAAACAGCAAATCTTCCCTCTCTTCGAGAAATTTTAGGGTGATGAGTGGTGATTCTCTCTTATGCGTTTGAATGGAATTGGAACCGGAATTTTCCGTTCTGCTGTCAATGCAAAAGAAAAGAGTTTTTGTGAGATTTGAAGAGATAGGTCCTATCATCGGACTTATTGTTAAAGTGTCAGTTTTTTTTACTTCAAGCCGAACTTACATCGAACGTAACTACAGGGTATGCAGAAAAAAGACTCTGGCATAAAATAAAAAAATTAATTTGAAAAAACTGTTGTTCAAATACTTGAATGATATTTCAATACATGTTGCTTATGTTTATAAAAAATGTTACAGCTCCCATCTGACGGCGGATAGTCAAACTGGCACTAGTGTCTCTTCTGTACAAAAAAAGTAAGAACAGTTTCCATTTCCTTACTGAGTAAAACCAGTGGTTGCCATTCTTATATTCAAAACGTAGCTTTCTTGGTAGATCAAAAAAATAATAATAATAAATAAATAAATAGATAAACAAACAAAGGAGTGCTTTTTAAGTAGCTGCGAAATGTTTATCGCTGATAGCTGTGTACTGCAATATACTTCAGGAAAGGCTTAATTTGCAAAATTAGCTGCAAATCAATTTTCGGTCTGTTGTTTGTTTTTGGAAATAGCGCCTGGAATACAAGTTGCTGGTCCAATAAAAATGTTGATCTGACAGCCTTGTATGGAGTGCTGCGCTGCGATTGATCGGGAATCTACTGACTATCCTATAACTTGAATTTAGCCAGCAGCACAATAATCAAGTTCGCATCGTTGTGCTTGCCTTACCTCCCAGTGGCAATTTTACTAACGCAGGTTAAAATGGCAAGTGCATACTCGACCAGCCCTCATAGAGCTCACAACTCTATACGAAAAAGATAAAAAAAATGTGGCAAGCCAGCTTTGGAAAGTAGCGGGTTCATAGTTGATGATGCTGGCAAATAATTTAAAAAAGCGATCTGCAGGTGGAATATTGGAGCTCTTAACAAAGCGTGTGCCGCGTGTGTTTTCTAGCGGAAACCTACGAGCAATGCTCTAAATATTACGTAAAAATCGTCTTTGGTGATTTTAATCCCTAGTAATTGTAACATACAGAATTTATAACCAACGTACATCCGTACCTCTCTTTCTTTTCCTTCCTCATTTTCATTCGTCCGTGTATCTCAACTAGCGCAAGCTAATTTTAAAAAAGGGGGCATTTTTGATGATATTGCGATCGACGCAAGGCACTCCTCCAGTGTTTTGTTTGGATGTCTGAAAGTTCCGAACAGCTGAGATCGCCTCGGACCAGCTAAGATGTGGATTTGGATATTCATAACAGCCGAAAGCCACGTAACGATTGTGAGGAAATTCAACGTCGAACGGGTACAATCGAAAGAAATCCCGATCGAGTTTCTCTTATCTTGTCAATGAGCCCGATGCTGCCTTGGAGACTAACGAAAACGAATAAAAATGCTCTCGAGCGCTTTAGAAAAATGTTGTTCGGGTTATTTTCCGTCCCGTTTGCATCAGTAGAGAATGGAAGATACGTTTAAACAGCGTATGGCAGAGTCAATCGCGTTAGAAAACCTGGCTAAGATAGCTGGTCTACCGTGAGCTCATGAACACCAACGTCCTGGCCTGAAAAGTTTTCGACTCCAACACAGGGGAAACAACACACTAGAAGACCACCTCATCATAGGTGGCGCCCACAAGTGGAAGAGGGGTCAAAGCTAAATTTCTTTGCTTAACTTTTCGAGTCTCTGTTCGAGTCTTGTTGTCTTTACACGATCTTTTTACCGTTTGGTAAAATTGCTGAACATTATTCCTGGAGTAAGAACTTTCCATTTTTGCTTTGAACAATCGTTTGCTTTTCTCTTTCCTCTGCGGAAATCAATAATCACACTCAACTTTATGCCATAACATCCACAAAGATTTTATTAGTGTGTTGCGCAATTTCCATTGGTTTGGCGTCCAAAATATCTTTATACGTACGTACATTGGCGGCAACCAGATAATGGTACGAGTTTTATGTTTGGATACTTTATTTATTAGTTTTCTGTTTACAACAAGCTTGCACTTAAATAGACGCCCCCTATATTCTCCGTAGCAATCAGCTTAGTAAATGATACAGATGTAATAGTTTTATATCCTCATTTAGTCCGCCCCAGTCTACCCAATTCTTAGATGTCGAAGATACTGCCTTTTTGCCTTTTTTAAGTTTTGCGGAATCATAAAAAGTTAATATATCCTTATCAGGGGTGCATTGTTAGTTATTTTGAAATAGTTGGACTTTAACGTGTTCGCGTTGTTAATTCCACGCAAGAGATTGAGCGTTGATAGACAAGCAAATAATTGCTCTTCAATTTGAAACTGAACGAGCACATTCGCTAAGTTTTTCCTTTTCAACTCTTAATTTCGAAAGTTTAAATACCGTAACACACACCCAAAAAAACACGATATAGACGAAGCTTTCTGCAGAATCCCAAAAGACGTGCATATGTGAGAATAGTTCGCTATGAACATATCATAAGTCATAGTACTTTGTCGTCGAAAATAGAGTAGAGCATCAAAGTTTGCTAAAGGAAAAGTTTTTGCCACATCTGCATAGTATGCCTGACAAATTTAAGCTTCCAGTAGGATAACGATGTTATGCCTATAAGCCAGATGGAATGATTTTCTACAAAGTTTGGACCTTAAAAAGACTTAATGGTTCTTTATAAAGTGCAGACAAATTATCAGCTGATGGGTATTGACCGTGTCTAACCTAAATTCACGCTCTCCTAAATCTCAACAACGAAGTGGACGATTTTTCATCAAAAATAATCATGACTGAGGAGGTATATTTACACCTACATTTTAGAACGGTGCGATCCAAATTGTGGATATTGAGCGCTACAATAATGAATGATGAATTGGGACTGGAGGAGATGTGATTCCAGCAGGATGAAGCAACAATGCATACTGCATGACCTACAGCCAACATTTTAAAGCAAAGAGTCTAAAGGCCCATACATTACGGCCCACCCTGTATGAACTTTTTTCATTTGTTCGTTTATTTATTCATTGAAAGCTAACACATTAAGATAACAATAATCTTATAAACTAGTAAAAAAAACTTAAATATAATTCATTACAAAAAGAAGAAGAACAAGCTACATAACAGTAACAGTAAGGTTTTTTCTTTTTTGTTTCCAGAATACAATAAGATAATACAAGTCCACAAAAAAAGAGAAAAAAACAAAAAAAAAAAAAAAATAATAATACAATATAGTCAGAGATTGTCTGGAAATAAGACTGTAACCCATTCCGAAGCCGCGCAATGGTACCTGACCTTCTTAAATGCCGTAGAAGGGAGTTCCAAAGGCGGGTTACGTCGATTAAGAACTGGCGCTCCGAAGTAAGATAATGATACCGCGGATGAACAAGCTGTTGGGATCTGTTAGATGAACCACAACATTTAATAGACTTATTAAATGAAAAAGTAGTAAGTTAAAAGAAAAAATTCACGTATATACATAAATTGGTAGCACTGAACAACGAATAAAAATTGTAAAGTGGTAACACTATATGAGAGCCTGTCAGTAGACCGGGGCAGTTGTAATTTAGCTTTAGAGTGATACGGATCGTAAGTCGAATAGAGTGAACCCTCATATTACAAATTTCAGAAAAATAGGAATAACTAAATAAAATAACAAACAAAAAGTAAAGCAAAAAGTACGTGCGCGCGATCGAATACACGAGTGTGCGTGTAATTTATAGATATTTACATACATATTTACACGACGACTGATCAGTCGATAACGGGACCAGTGTACGGTTAACTATGATGACTGCTAAACCTAAAATGGTCGAAAAGGAGATATCATTGCTGAAGAAGGACGAGCTAAGGATGTGGCTGCGAGCGTTAGGCGAGAAGACGTCAGGTAATAGGTTTGAACTGTTACAACGGCTACTTGATGTACCAGCTGCCAAACAGGGTGCTTACCCAACTTGGCCAGCAGATGTGCCGGACTAAGATGATGAGATAGGCGATGTGTTTAAGGACAGTCAAACACACAAGGCAGACCATCCAATGGAGTAGCTGAGGACATGTTAGCCCACATGAGATCGCTGTTTAATGGTCCGACAAGTCGTTTGGAACTTCGCAGGCAGTTTGAAGCCAGGAAGTGGTCTCCGTCGGAAATGTTTCGCAACTATTTCCACGACAAAGTGATTTTAGCCAGTGAAGTCAACCTACCGCCTGAAGAGATGATTGAGTGCATCATTGAAGGGATCCCAGACACTCACCTCCTGGCGCAGGCAATTATTTAGAGATTTACCGAAAAGCTTTACCTGCTGGAGGCATTTTCTACCATAAGATTGCCGATGAGGAGAAGCGCTGATGAGAGGGAGCAACCGAGATGTAACAACTATAATCCATAGGGGGCACCTAGCTGCCGAAATTTAAAAATTGGTTGTTTTCATTGTAAAAGTAATTATGTATCTCATTTAGAATGTCTAATTGAACATCACAACATCAGTTTCGTGCGGCGCCAACATTACCAAGTAATCTGCAGAATTGATAATTGATCATTTTGATTGATAATAATAATTGATAAAGAAACAACACTGTGGCCGTGTAAATAATTTTTATGGAATAAATAAATGTAAATTGAAAGTAATTGGATTAATTAGCTGTTTAGTAAATTTTGAAAACGAAGAAATTAAATTGGACATGTACATGGTTCCGGATGAAACGATGGCGCTCCCAGTGACCTTAGGCAGATATTTTATTAGTAAGGCCAATTTTCAAAAATTAATAAAAGAAGTCTTAAGTACAGAGGAAATAATTAAGGTACGAAAAGATAAAAAAAAACCGAATTGAAAGTTTGTACTATACAAGTAAATTAAAATTATTTAAATGACATAGATACAGAGGAGAGCAAAGAACGTATTATTGTAAACGAAGAGTTAAAAATCGATGTATAGAAGAGAGTATTTGACATATTTAACGAATATTACCTTGATTGCAGTCACACCGACGTACCCTTGGTGAGTGTCGAGATGAAGTTAAATCTCACTGAAAGGAGGCCTTTTAATTGTCCTCCGCTCCGTCTGTCTTACTATGAGAAGGAACAATTGAATGTGATACTTGACGACCCTATAAAATAGGGTGTGATTAGGCCTAGTGACTCGGAGTATATTTCTCCTATAGTGCTGGTACGGAAGAAAACTGGGGAAATAAGGTTTTGTGTAGATTATAGGACATTAAATAAAGTCACCCAGAAGGACAATTTTTCTATACGTCTGATAGATGACTTATTAGATCGGTTGGTAAAAAAGAAAGTGTTCACAACATTAGACCTAAAGAGTGCTTTTTACCATGTTAAAAGTTTATCAACAGGGTATTCGAAGACATGATAAGAAATTCGGAGATATAGTAGCTGTCTATCTAGACGATATTATTATCGCGACTGAGGGTTTTAGGTACTAGTGCAGAATAGGTTGGACTTAAGGACAGACAAATGTAAGTTTTTATATTCGAATATATAGTATTTGGGGTATAACATTTCGGAAGCGGGTATCAGCCCTTATAAAAGAGGGATGAGCGAAGTCGGTTCATAGCTTCTTAGGGTTGTGCTCGTATTTTAGGAGGCTTATTAAGGATTTCTCGATACTGTCAAAGCCGCTGTGTGATCTAATAAATATGTCGGCTGATTTTAGGTTTGAGAAAGAGGAACTACATTGAGTGCTTTGAATTGCGTTAGAACAGGCTACTGGAAGCTCCGGTTTTGTCAATCTATGACCCGAAAGATGAGACAGAACTACACTGTGGTGCTTCAATTTTGTTCGGCTATACTAATGCAGAAGAAATCGGACGGAAAGCTACATCCAATGTTTTTCTTTTCAAGAAGAACTACAAAATGCGAGGCTAGATACCACAGTTTCGAGTTAGAAACTCTGGCAATTATCTATGCCTTGGAGCGTTTTCGTATGTATAGGGCTTTCCAATAGGGACTTGACAACTTTGAATTTAATTTGTGAACGCACTCTTTTACTAATCATCAAACTGTCACTGTCAATTTATTCAGTAAACTCGACGTTTTCATCATGGTAAAGTACACTAACGAGCAACGTCTGCAAATTATAAAAATTATCTACAGATATTCGGAGTGGGTGACTGCATCTTTAAGAGCGTTAACTCCAATTTTCGGTCGTAATTTTCGCCCTAGTAGACAGGCAATAACAAGTTTAGTGCAAAAATTTGAGTCTACATATTCGTTGTGTGATGTTGCCGTGTCAGTGAGACAACGGATTGGTCGAAGTGTCGAGAATATCGCTGCCGTTCAGACGTCCGTAGCAAACGATCCAAATCAGTCAATTCCACGGCGTTCTAAAGAATTGTATCTTGGTTTACACCCATACAAGATCAAGGTGACTCAAGATTTGAAGCCGATGGACCATTTGAAGCGACGTACGTTCTTCGATTGGGTTCTGGAGAAGATGCGCCAGGATGACGAATTTCATCGCAAAATCATCTTCAGTGACGAAGCTCATTTTTGGCTCAAAGAGTTCGTCAATAAGCAAAATATGCGTTATTGGTCGGGTGAAAACCCACACCCGACACTTAGATGCACTCAGTAGAAGTACGAATATTTTAGTGCTGGAAGGTAACGCCTTCGAGCAGAGTCAGGGGCGAGACGAACTGATTAGGGGGTTGAGGAAAATGTTAGAACAGAGAGAAGATGTATAATGGGTTGCAGTATTTTACACAAATAGCATGACGAGACGGGACATGTGGGCATTGATAAGACGAATGACTCTATTCAGAAGACATACTGGTTCCCCCGTATGAGACTCAAAGTGAACGATCATTTGGAGAGTTGCTTAACGTGCGTTGCATATTCTCCAAAGCATGGAAAGAAAGGGGGATTTTTACATAACATACCAAAGGGTAATGTTTCGTTCGACACGTTACATATCGATCATTTTGGCCCGATAGGATTGAAGAGATTTAAGAAAAACTATGTACTATATTACTAGTGGTGGATGCGTTCACCAAGTACGTTAAATTATACGCCACTCAAAGCACGGGCGCGCGGGAGGTTCTAGGGCTCTTGAGGAAGTATTTCGTTGCATACATTCGTCCCAAGAACATAGTATCGGATAGGGGAAGTGCTTTCACGGGGTATGAGTAAAAGCCAATGGACATGTAGAACGAATAAATAGGAGCCTGGGACCCATGATAGCGAAAGCGGTGAGTTACGATGCAAACAGGAGTTTAGAGAACATGTTGTTGGATATAGAGTTTACCATTAATAATACGGTGCATAGAAGCATAAGGGTGGCCCCAAGTGAATTACTATTCGGTGTAAGATAGAGGGGTAGGATAATCGATCGTCTAAAAGAAAATTTGGAAGAAATAGTTGAGGTAAGTAATACAGTAAGCAGAAGTATGATAAAAGACGTAAGGCGTCACGTATTTATAAAGTAGATGACTATGTCATGGTAAGGAATTTTGTCACTACGCCGGGTGCCTCAAGAAAATTGATACCGAAGTTTAAGGAAACGGGAAATACGAACTGACGGACGTAGAGGACTTTCAAATTAGTCAGACTCCGTATAAGGGCACCTAAAAGGCAGCGAATATGAAAAAAAGTTTGTCGAACACGAGCCAAAACTAATGAGTGCAATCGGTGCGAATGCAAGTCAGGATGGTCGAATTGTAGTAAGTTAAAAGAAAAAATGCATGTATATACATAAATTGGTAGCACTGAACATCGAATAAAAATTGTTAAGTGGTAACACTATATGAGAGCCTATCAGTAAGTTGTAATTTAGTTGAATTTAGCTTTAGAGTGAAACGGATCGTAAGTCGAGTAAAGTGAACCCTCATATTACAAATAGCTGGGTTGATGTGTCTGAACCACATTGAATACCAATATGAGTGATGTAAAACGTAAAAGGTTTTCGAAGGAGATGCTAAAAATTTGTCGGGAGAAGTTGGAAATATGTTGTTAAAAGCAACAGAAAATTTCACAGCCATGTGAGGGTTGGAAGAACTAGTGACTTTGCGAGTAACAAACGTGTGTTCAGAGGCGTATGGTATTGAGAGGTCCATAACAGGCGCAGTATACCATAAACATTGCCTACCGCCGCATTAATGTGCATATCCAAAGATAGTGTCCAATTAAATAGCATTCCTAGATTTTTTGCCGTTTCAACATATTTTACGGTCGAGCCGTTTAGATGAATTTTAGCAAAATATGATAGATCGACGGACTTCCTACTAATCACTAAACATTTAGATTTGTTAGGACTACAAAATAGTCCGTTTCTCTCCGCCCATACTGAGATCCTGTCCAGATCTGCGTTGACTCTACTTGCGCAGTCTTCAAGCAACCCAAGAGGGCAACTTTTAAGCAATTAAAATCGGCATACATATGTATAAAGGATGAACTGACAATAGAAGGGACCGCGTTGACATATAAAGAAAACAGAAGAGGTCCTGATGTATGGAAACCTAAGGATCTCCTCTAGTTGTTGGAAGAATTCAAATAGATAGATCACAAATTGTCGTGATCCACGGTGTCGAATGCTTTTGAGGCAGGACTTGACATATACGACTCCACGCAGTGTATAAACAGAGGACAGTCTGTTTTTTTTTTTTTTTTTTTAATTCAAATACCTCGCGTAGTAAGTTGTTAATTGTTTTTTGTAAGGTACTCGCGCAAGTATATCTTATGGTCAGATTGTAACCTAATATTTTTAAGACAAAGTTTTTTTATTTATTTTCACATATTTCGCAAGTGACGTGAGAACAAAGTTTCTATCATACCGCGACCGGAATTTGATTATGATCCCGGAGTTATTATTGTTCGAGCGAGGCCGGATTCGTTTTATTTCTACTGAAGTGTTGTTGGTAGAACTGATAGCAGAGCCTAGTTATACAAAGTCCCTTACTGGCTCAAAGTTATAGCTGTTGACTGTGACGTTCTGTCCAATTCGCCGATGTCGTGTCTCCCTTTTTGTTGACAACACATACTTGGCTTTGTCCCCAATTATCACTAAACTCATTTTGATGATAGCCCGCTGTTTTCTCCCAATTATGTCAATATTACCGACATATGCTAATAGTTGTACAAACTGTGGAAAGATAGTGCATCCGTTTAGTGTTCGTGAGTTCCGCATAATTTTGTCAAGTATGATGTCATAGATGTCACATGCCACCGCGTTCTTTTCTCTAAAACATTTTTTAACATCAAAGGTTTCGGTTAAGTTGTTACCGACCTTAACGCAGCCCACGAGCGTTCTCTAACGTCATTCTGCACAGACGAAAGAACTTGGCAGGGATGCTGTCAGATGTGACCTTAAAATCGGTGGAAAGATGATGAGTATCGATTTGGATTTTAGAGAATTTGGTCGATTATAGACTTTCATGTCCTAAATTTCTAGACGTTCTTAAAATATAAGATAAGATCTTGTACACGCAATATTAAGAAGACTTTTACCTTTATAGTTAGGGAAGATAAAGCACTATCCTTTTTTGTAAATTAGGCAAACGATGGGTTTATCCATATTCTTAACACCGACCTACTACATCTTTATATTTTTCTTCTTCATCTATACAGGTTTCTGTACAGATGAAGAAGGTCTTATTGCGTTGACACCATACCATTGAGTACTTTGTTCCTGTAGTATAAACTCTCAATATCTGCGACCTTCTTTTTTCGTCTTTTGGGGATACCGATGTTTTTCCTGTCTTTTTTTGTTTGTAGAACTTATGAACGCGTCCCGTCCCTCGTTTCAGCGCAGCTTTATATGCTTCTTGGCGTCTCTGATAGCAGTGATGAGCGGTGTTGCTCCTGGTCTTCTATTGTTAATGCTGGCAGCATATGAATTGTTGAAAGATTACGGGATACGCATTCGGCAAAGATGTTGATGGTTTTTCGGAATGTCCGGACGTCCGCATACTGGAAGTATGCTTTACGTCGATCACAAAATGATGATTTTGGCCTAGCGTTTCATGATCCGAAGACTAATATGTCCCCTTGTATTTACTTATAATGCATGCACTTCCCATTCCATAAAAAATTACTCATGTTGTTATCAGAAATACGCTACTGGCGCAGCTGGACCAATTCAAGTTATAGAAGTCAGTCAGCAGTTTCCCGATCAATCGCCGCACAGGTCCCCAAATTCCAAATCTACTTCTCATTTCTCCCAAATCTACACTCCACACGTCGAAAAGAAGTGAATACGCTGGTGAGGAGCACCACGGGCTACGTATAAAATGGGCACTATTCTGTAAATAAACGATCAGTTTTTCATCTAGTTGAGTTGTCTAACTCAAGAGAGGTTCCTAGTGCTTTGGAATGTGAGTTTACTATTCATTGTCAGTTTACTATTTCATTGTCTTAATTTTTTTCCCATTTATAGAAAAAGTTAAGGTCCATACCCATAGAATCCGTCAATTCATTTTTCCATCGTCCCATTGACGGTTGTCTGGTATTGGTGGAAAGAAGAATTCCGTTGATGTTGACCTTGACAGAAGACAGGCGATGCACTTTGTTATTGCTAAGAGTGTTTTCTTTTCAAGCTATGACAGTTTCTCTAAATTCTCTCAATGTTTCCACCATTGAAAATGTGTACTCTCAATTTGTGAATATGTGAACTGCTTAACGGATAAAAAAGTACAAAACCTATTTTATCCATCGTATCTATCATATCCGTTGCTTAAACAACTTCTTCCATAGAAAACGAATATCCTATCTAGATATCAGTTGAATACATCGACGCAACGGATGCAACAGATTCTATGGTATGAGCACTTTATTTGTCATGATTTTTATATTAGAAACATATACATAAATACACGTATTAGATGAACCTTATACAGAATTCCGTGGAGCAATATTTGATTATAAGGAAAAAACTTGAATTAATTGACGATGATACAACACGTATTTTGTTTGATTCGTGCCGTTCAACTCGAAACCTTTTTTATCTACTTAGCTATACTATATACTTGCTTATAAAGTATTTTCTCTTCAAAATCATGTGGGCCCACATAAATAGTTACCCGTCAATTAAAATTAAATCAAAAATATTTCCACAAATAAAAGCTTAACCTTAATCTTAAAATTAGTTAATTAAGCATAGAACTATTTAATTTGTACCTTGCTGTTCAGAAAATAAGCAAAGTATGTAGTTTTTCAAAAATTCAATATAATATCAAGTCAAGAGAGGTTAACAAATTCCTTTCAGTTGGAATTTCGTGCTACCACAAGCCATCCCTGCTTTCATACGGAATTAGCAATTTTTGCTTCCTAAAGGGAAATTTACACCGCGAGGTATTTTATCCACCATTTTCCCAAAATCGGCCGTCTGTCAGTTTGGTGTTGCACGTCAATTGCCAATCACGTCGTTTCTTTTCCTTTTTTTGCTTTTGCTGCCCCATTCGCCTGTTGTCTGTCGCACACACATACACCAGAGAAAAGAAAAAAAACGAGAGGAATAAAAAACGAGAAAAGAAAGCAGAAAAGGTCAGCATAAAAAACCTAATCCATTCCATAATTTCATCAATCCAACTGAAAAGTAATTTTTTCACTCTCGATTTTCACAGCAATACCAAACAGGAATTCTTAATTATCGCCATCAAAAAAGAAAGAGAAGAAGAACAAGAAGGAAAAAGTTGAAAAAAGAAGAGTGAAGCAGAAGCGGAGGAAGAAAGAAAGAAAGAAAAAGAAAAAAAAAATTGTAGAAAAGTCGCACGAAACAAAGGATCAAAGTTAGAGTGACGAGAGTCGTAGAAGCGAGTGAAAGAGAAGTAGAAAGATGTATTCGAATGGCTTCACCCATCATCCCCACCAGCCCCCGTTCTATGGAGCACCAAGGGCCGATCGACCATACGGAGGTGGTCGAAATGCAGCTGTAGGTGGTGCAGGAGGAGGTCCTGCAGCCCTAAATGGTGATGCATCCGGAGCTGGACACTATAATAATCCCGGCATGGGCTATCCAGGCGGTTATGGTGGTTATCAGGGTGCTACAGCAGCACGAGGTAATTTCACGGGCAATTCACCAGCAAATGGTGGAAACTATTATGGCGGTGGTGCGCCTTTTCAGAGAAAACCAAATTTCGTTCCACGCCCGAAGACTTACAGCAACAATAACTATCAGCAACAGCAATCGATGCACAACATCAATTCCATTCCGATGGGTATGCTCTCCAAAGAGGAAAAAGCCGAATTGCAACGTGAAAAGGCCAAGAATCCCGGCAGGAATTTAGCGAAACCTCAATGGGATAATTTGCAGCCATTTCAGAAGAACTTTTATGTTCCACATCCGAATTCGATTGCTCTGAGCGAACAGGGAGTCAGTGATCTACGTAAAGATATGCAAATTACAGTCGCAGGCAATGCTGTTCCACATCCGATAACCAATTTCGAAGAATCCTCCCTGCCAGAGTATGCAATCCAAGAGATGAAACGTCAGGGTTTCACTAAACCCACAGCCATTCAATCGCAGGGCTGGCCGATAGCACTATCTGGTCGTGATTTAGTGGGTATCGCTCAAACTGGCTCAGGTAAAACTTTGGCATATATGTTGCCAGCGATGGTGCACATTGTCAATCAGCCACCGCTACAACGAGGTGAAGGACCCATCGCACTAGTTCTGGCACCGACACGTGAATTGGCTCAACAAATTCAAACAGTCGTCCGCGATTTTGGTTGTCAATCAACACCTCAGGAGATCCGACACACTTGCATCTTTGGCGGCAGCTCAAAGGTGCCACAGGCTCGCGATTTAGAGCGCGGCGTTGAGGTTGTCATAGCCACACCGGGACGTTTGATCGATTTTCTTGAGAATCGCATAACGAATCTCTCACGTTGCACATATCTGGTGTTGGACGAAGCCGATCGCATGCTCGACATGGGTTTTGAGCCGCAGATTCGTAAAATTATTGAACAAATTCGTCCTGATCGTCAGGTAGTCATGTGGTCAGCCACATGGCCAAAAGAAGTGCAAGCACTTGCCGAAGATTTCCTCACCGATTACATACAAATCAATATCGGTTCATTAAATTTGGCTGCAAACCATAACATTCGACAAATTGTCGACATTTGCCAGGAGGAGGAGAAGCCACAGAAGATTGTTAATCTATTGAAGGACATTGGGCAGGCTATTGCAACCAGTAAAATTATCATCTTTGTCGAAACGAAAATCAAGGTGGAGGAAATTTTGCAAATTATTCGCAACGAGGGGTACACAGCTACTTCGATACATGGCGATAAGTCGCAGGCGGAGCGGGACTCTGTACTAAAGGATTTCCGTAATGGCAAGTCAAACATTCTGATTGCCACAGATGTTGCCTCGCGTGGATTGGACGTTGAAGATCTTCAGTATGTCATTAATTATGATTACCCAAATTCGTCAGAGAATTATGTGCATCGCATCGGACGTACTGGTAAGAAATTTTTATTCTTTTCTCTTTTACATGAATATTTTTTGAAATTTTGAAGTTGGCGTTCCAAGATGAACGCTAGCTGGTGTTGGGATTTGTTTTATACATTAAGGGTTCAGGGATGTATTTTTTTTTTTTTTTTTTTTTTTTTTTTTTTTTTTTTTTTTGAGAGCAAACTTATACAAATTAAGCTTAAAGGCTTCTGCTTCCGCACAGATTTTGGCTTAACATGTTGGTAACTAAACATATGATCGCGCTGTTTTTGGCATGAACATAACTGCGGTTGGATTTTGGTGAGCAACCTTCAAAGGATATCTGTGCGTTGCTTTTCTAGAGACTTTTATTCATCTCAGAATGCTTTAGAATCGATCCTAAATGAGAAACCCATGTTTCGTTCGTGTAATTGAACTTTTAAGAGGATAATCACCACCAGTTGTTTGTGTTTGTTTTGTTTTTTTTTTTTTTTTTTTTCGTAGATGTGTTTATGACGATGAGGTCATAAGTGGACTTGCATACCAGTCAGTTACATAATTTTTATTTCATTTGATACTTTGGTTGCCTATATTGACGGGTGTATTACACGTGTCTTTCTTTTCATGTTCAATTCAACCAAGTGTTCTTCTTTTGCGCAAAGAATGGGTGAACATGACTGCGATGTACATCTGAAGACAAACAACCAACTATAATTTTAGGTTGTCCGTCTTTGGTTTTATGCAATTTTAGTTGAGATTTCTGCAGCCTCGTTAATCCAAACACCTGTCGAATTTGTTTACTTCGATGGCGCTACAGTGCCGTCCTTCAATCGGCCAGAGTGAGATGATTGAAGTTTGCTTTTACTCAATTTGTGGAAACCAGTTCAATATTTGCTTCTTCTGTGTTGTTCACTTGGTAGAAGTTGAAGACTCTTTGGATCGAAGAGTTAATATGCATTTGCTCCAAATGTCTTTGCTATCTGAGGCGACTTATGCTCAGATACAGCTCGTAGAGTTCATAGTTATATCTACTCCTTCAATGCGTCTTAGAGCATAACTTTACTGATTAGAAGAAGGAGGTCTTATTGCTCAAGTGTTTGATTGACAATTCATGGTTTGATTTGTGGTAAGTCGTCATTATTAGAGCTAATAGTGGAGCCGTAGTAGACAATTTTGGGAAATTGTGCTTACGGTGTTGAATTGCAAGTTTCACGGAAATTTCACAAGTTGATGCAAGGAATTCGTATGACAGCGCATTCGCTTATTTGGCATGGAACCTTTTTCTTTTATCGAACATTCAAATATGCATCGCGTACGAGTATAATTACATCTAGTGTTACATATTTCTTCCACGTGTCTGCATTACAACTGCGCTACTTGTGGGAACTTGTCCTTTTTGCATTTGAATGGTACATTTTTGTTTTTTTTTTTTTTTTTCTTCGAACCTCGTCTGTAACTTGAGCCTTTATTGCTCTCTAGAGCAGATTTTCCGATGAACTTCGTTGAACATGACAAAACCAGCTTACTCAGGTCGAAGTTCACTATCGGTTTCTGAATGTGGAGATTTCTACAAATGGAACTGCGCATTACATCACGTATTGCTACGCCAACTGACATTCGTAACATTCCACACATATTCAAACATTGCGATGCGTTTGTTAAAGCTGGATTAACAACCGTCGAGTGTCACAATACAAGGGAGTTATCACCCCATTTAAGCCACCCCGCCCTGACGTGTTCGCGCTCCGTCACGATGACTCACGTTCAGGAAAACGACAATGCAGATATTCGGTCTTAGTGTCCTCTAGCTCCTTTATCCAATAATGAAGAGCTGCCTGAAAGGCAGTCACGCCGTTGCTTATACTGTTGCCATAATCGACGAAAAGAAGAGATTTCGTAAAAACTTACTGACATTGTACACTGCCTTCTTCGGTTATTCCCATTGTTATTCGTTTTAACATCTTCATACGTATCGCGTATCTCTCTCATATACGTCTCTGGTACATTTTGAGATCTTACCGCCGCAAGATTCCTGGTAAATCAATCGAACTTTTCAAATTGATGATGAAAATATACGGTATGTCGGTCTGCCAAGCACACATTGACTGTCACGGAGTCTAATACTATTGCGTTGTCGGCTATCTAGAATTCCCGAATATGTTCATAGTGTTCGAAGTTTCACCCAATGGTAGTTCTTACAATTTCTCGCATCATCTTTGGATTTATACAGTGGAACACGAAAGCTCTTCTTCGTCCGTTGGGCATCGCCTCTCATCATTTTATTAAACAAAACCGCGAGTTATTTAAATCTAAGATACTGTTGGTACTTGTTTTATACTTTTTACTGCGCAGTTAACTTAAGTTTCCGAAAAATCGTGCGAATCATGCATGCGACATTGTTCTTTCATAATATATTTCGGCGATTGGATCTCATCCAAATTTTTTCTTCGTCGGTCTGCAAAATATAAGCTCCTTTGCCTTACCCATCGAAGTTGAATTTCTTTTATTTTTTGGCGCCTGTTTATCGGTTCTGACAGTAACTTTCTTATTTCTAACATAATGTTTTAACTGCTATATCACGTGTTAGCTACCGCTTTGGCTCTTTGCAGAGCTCGTGGTCAATCGGTGAGACCTCTCCGGTATTTTACGAAGTGAAATCGATTAAGAGGTGGTGAGTATCGAGGTGGATTTAAGAATTTAAAACTTAAGTGGGTATAACAACACTTATGATGCCAAAGTATGTGTTAAAATTTGTCATACAAAATCACTGATTAAGGCCAATCACATCGTGGGAAAATCGTCACATGCATTCACACAATACAGCAGAAAAAATCCTCTATGCGATGTAGAGGAGACTGTTAAAACTATATATACCTAGCGATAGCAAATGGATTTTCTATTTATTGGGTCACTTAATAGATATAAATTGTAGAACAAGTTGTATGAAATCGCTAGCATTTGCCTTACAGCAACGGCGAAGTCAGTCTGGCCACTCATCAATTGCAGTACGCACTTCATGCATCAGAAAAATTTCCATTTCCCGGGCAAAGGCGCTTCAAAAACTCAATGTTTGGATGTCAAGTAGTGCAAGCCATAGTTTCCAGAACGGACCATAGTCTTGTAGTTTAATGGATTGAAGTCTGGGCTACCAGATGGCCAATAATTCGTGGAAATGAAGTTCGGAACGTGGTTTTTGATTCACATTTCAGTCGTTTTTACCTTGCGCTCATAGAGCGGAGTTTTGTTGAAAGGTCCACAGTTTATTTGCGAATACTGTTTTGTTGAAGTGCTCCACAACGTTCCCTAAAACGTCCATTTGATACAGTTTTGACACTTTTCTAGCAGAACTGAAGCTCGGTGACTCCATCGTTGGTTAATTGCCACGTTAAACTCTCGGAACCAGTTTAGACGTATGTCGTGATGACATGAGCATACACTCTTATTCTGTTTATTGAACCTTGAAAGTTTTTTCGTTAGTACTGGCGAAGCAAGGCTTTCGATTTTAACTTTTGTTTCTGTTTCAATACTTCTGTAAGTGGTCTCTTGTATGTGATGAGTCCCAAATACGTTTTAAGTTGCGCGACATGTTGTCCTTGCTGTTATCCATCTCCCGAGACATTGTTTTCGATGAATTCGATTCTTCACGGTTTTGATGAGTTGTGGTGCTCGCACAGTACGCGAACGGTTGGCTTTTGTGCGGTCGACTTTTTATTCCACCAGTATCCTCAAATAAATTCACGGTATGATACACAAAGTTTCGTGTGATTTTCAATGGCTGCAACATCCGAAGGATTTCGTTTTTTTTCGCAGTCGAATTTTTGTAGCCTTATAAAGGCATTCCTTGCTTGGCAGTCAGGCCGTATGCCGACAGACTTGCTTTGACATTACTATCCTTACTTCAATTTGGTAGGGTAGGCGGAAGACGTAACTTTTATTGCCAAGAATATTGCCAAGTATTTAAATAAAATTGGGTCATGTCTACCTTTGGGTAGTTGGCGCACATCAGATTTGTGATGATCAGTTGAATGTCCTGTTTGAAACTATTGGACACATACTAATTCGTTAGTTTGAAGTGAAGTTAAATTTATCGTTGAATGCCACTTGTATCAAATTGGACTTGTAAAAAACTGGATATTTGAGTTGAACAATATCTTAAGGCAATTCACTTAGCGCAACGGTTCAGCGTATGCGATAAGTTTTTTATCAAGACGATCCATTTTTAAAGAATGTGGTCACTGGTTGAAAAATTAATTGAATACAATAAAATGCACACCAGCTCATAACTCATGGTGTATGTATGGCAAGTCATCTTAAACAGTATCAAAGGCTGAAGATAATCAAAAAAATTCTTACTATCGGTGTAGTGATCTTTCAATGAAATCGTGTATTCGATTCCTTGGGACAGAAACGTAGGCATTTATAAACTGCAAGCGGATTGAGTTTTATCATGACAGTGTAAGACATTACCTTTCATTTAAGACTTATCAAACATTTCTGGAGCCTGGCTTAGATTACAACTTTGACATTGCCAAATCAGATTTTTAAAGTTTCTTCGCTGAAAAAAAAAAACAGATTTTTTTTTGAAAAGGGAAATCATGATTTTGCCTGATATCTGGCAATTCATTGTGGATCAAATTAGTTAATATATTTGGGTTTAATGTTTTTTCTTTATGCAAAAACAGTGTCACCAAAAACATGGTGCGTATTGACGTTCATGGCCCGAAGAGTTTGTAATTTATTAACATCCACCAAAGATTCCAGATATATTCACAAGAAGTAGACGGATAGCGTCAAATTGCACGATCTTAGTGGTAGGTTTCTTGGGTAGGATGGCACATACTGGATCCACATACCGTCCGGATCAGTGTCGTCTATATAATAATCATTGATTATTGTCCCATCGCTGTAATGCGAGTTCGGTTCTTATTTTTAAAAAAATCTTGAAGAATTTTGTAATCGGGTCTCACGAGTCTATTGTGCACGTGCCTTAATTTCAGAAAACGGTAATTTTGATAGTTTACAAACTTATTGAGTCAAAATTGGGCCTCGTCACACAACACGACTTTTCGATAAAAATAAGGGTCGACTTCAAGTTGCTCAAGAGCAGCTCCCCTCACAGCGGCCATAGTATTTTCTTTTCGACAGCATTACGTTGATGCGTTTTTGGCTTTGGGTCATGTATAGATGTAGGTGTAGACGACGATTAGCGAGTTCAGTTGGTCGATTACTAGGACAAAAAAAAAATTTTTTTTTCTATACGTTTCGCAACATAAATACCGATTTCTAATTGTTAATGATATGAACTATTACAAATGGTTTTAAAATTATCCCTATTGGATGATCTATCAGTAAAAAAGGGGTACCACATAGAGTCATTGAAAGCTACCCGTAGTTTTCTTTGGGGTAGTGAGTCGAGGTTCTGTATAACACCTAAGAGTAACCTATTATGAGTATAATTAGAGTTCTTACAAATTTCTGTCGAGTTTTAATTGGGTGTAGCCAGCTGTAAATGAGACCTTCCGTAAGCATCCATAAATGTGATTAATGGCCGAGGCTTTTTATTGATTCGACGAGTTCTAGCTTTGAGCCAGAGAGTCATAAGTACGGAACAAGGTCAGAGTTAGAGTTTGCTATTAGGTCTGGTGAAGACTTTAGACTTTGAAGGTGGGATTAATCAGCAATCCATTGACCATATGTCTGATTAATATTAATCCAATTTAAACACAAGCTAAGTAACCGAATATTTTGGACGGATCGGGTACAACTGAACATCATCAGAGTAAAGTAGACTGATGCGTGCTGACATACTTATAGTTACTAGTAGTCAAATATGAACGCACAGAATAAAATGGAGACGAGAATTGATGATTCGGGTACAAGGTATCTGATGATTTGACACAAGAGATCTTCTATAAAACTCAATCGTTTATTCCCCAAAAACTTAAGGAATTCTTTTGCTTCCAGCACATGAAGTCATGCTTCACTTTATCGAATTCCTTCAAGGAATCAAGTAAGAAAAGCAGTCTAACAAATCGTTTATCAAAATAGTGACTAAAATCTAGGCTAAGAAAGGCGATTAGAAGTAAGGCGACTTCTTATTTGTTGGAATATAAGTTTTTCAAAAACCTAAGTCAAGCATGTAAAATGCTAATGGACTTGAGATCGATAGCATAGATTGTATATGTGGCCGCGGATCAAGTGGTAGTGTATAGGCTTCCAAATCGGAAGGGATCGCGCCATAGACATACTAAAATCATTTAAAATTGAGGAGTTTCCTAAAATACAACAACGGGTCCAATTATACTAATGATTTCGTCTCCCCATTAAATGTTGGATATCACCCATAGAAATTACATTTAGATCAAAGTCTGTCGTATCAAAGCAACCTCACAAAAAAAAAAAAAAAAAAAACCCAAGGACACTATAATCTAAGTCGCACTCAGAAAAGTTTGTATTACTGGAGACACAGACTCGACTCAGGTCAATTTAGAATTGCTTCGATAGAAGTGATGTATTGGGTTTTCTTCAAAAAGTCATTGGGTTTTTTTTTTTCTTTTTTTTTTGACATTTGTGTCAATTATTTGCATGCGTAAAAGAAAAAGTTGGCGCATTCGGTCGAGTTTTATACTTACAATTGTGGTTTGAACATGCAGAATTTCAAAGATCATGTTGGGGATATTTTGCTTTATTACATCAAGAATGAGAAGAAAGCAACAGAGCTAAGGGAAAAGTTGCGTAAAGTTTACGGCAGAAATGTCATAGAAAAATGTCAGTGCCATACCTGCTGTGCCTTATTCCGTAATGCTGATTTTTCAGTTAAAAGCCCTAATTGCTGCGTTAAGCCTTCCGAGGTTGACGACTTAAAAATCAAAGCACTGGTACACTTAAATAAGCATTCAAAGTGTCCATTGGAAGTGTTCTTGGTCATTTAAAATCGCTTGGCTTCGTAAAGAAGTTCAATATTTAAGTACCGCGTGATTTTCAATAAATTCATCTGACAAAATGCATAAACGTCTGCGACCAACTCACAAACGCGAAGAAAACAATCCATTCTTGAAGCGCACGATCATGAGTGACTAAAAGTGGATTGTCTACTGCTGAAAAGTTTGAGTAGATAAGATGAAGCATCGGTAAGATGAACAGAGGCGGACATTCTCCAAAAGAAGGTGGTGCTGTCAAACTGGTTTGATTTGAAAGGAATAGTCTTCTATGAGCTTCTTCAAAAGAACAAAATTATTATTTTCGATGTCTATTGTGAGCAGCTAAAGAAATTAAAATATGCCATGACAGGGAAACGTCCCGAACTAGTTAATCGGAAGGGTGTAGTGTCTCACCACGACAGTACAAGAAAACACACAAGTTTGGTGCATGAACAAAAATTGTTGGCTTGATTAAAATGTGTTGCCACATCCATCGTATAGCCCAAATCTTCCACTTATTTTGCTTCTTACAAAACTCCTATAATGGTAAAGCGTTTGCTTCTGAAGACCTCACCAAACAGCACCTTGACAAGTTTCTTGTAGAGAAATATAGGAGATTTTATGAACGCTGTATAGTTATAAGTTGTCCAAGATAGGGCAGAAGGTCTTCAAACAAAACGTAGATAATCACACCTGAAAATCAAATGAAAAAAAGCGTAATGACTACCCAACACTTAACGTGGAATCATAATACTCGTAGTAGTTTCGTTTAGCAGTACGCATAACAAAGCATGCATTGTAATGGCCTCTTTGGTATGCAGCTCCATTAGAACAGGACGAAGTTTTCTTTCATTTGCAATAAAGTTTAAAGTTAAAACAATTACAGTTTAGATGGGTAAACATGCATGATATATGTAGTTTACATTACAACACTTGTAATTCGGCTTTTCGTTTGGATCATCACTTGGTTCGCAACAATAAGAAGAAGATGAACAGACGGCAGTTGGATAGAAGCACGAGAAAAGTCAATATTAGATGTGGAGAAATGAAGATTATAGTCAGAACTTATATATCAATAGAAAGTTGATCAAAAAGTAATACAGATAAACGTTTAATAACATCCATCATTTACGATTTGGAGAACACGAGAGTTTTGTTAAGTTAATCCGCTCTTATAATGACATACTAATTTAGAGCTGACTTCTCAAAAATAACCCTACAAAAGGCAGAAGGGAGCAACTTCTATTTCTATTATAAGCTCAAAATAACAAATATTTAACGGAGTCATCATAAACATCGACGTTTCGATACTCATTATTAGTCGCTTTGTGTAGAATTAACATATATTGCTACACCCCCTCCCATCGTATCCGATAGTAGCTTTCGCTGCCATATACAACATCGACATTACATCATCGCACAAGTGATTTTTCGTTCACACTATTCATGCAATTTGACAAGAAAATACTTTCCATGTTCAAGGCAAAAATTTATAGCACAAATAAGTATCAAATGCATATCAGAGGGACAAGAAAACATAGAAAATCAAATAATCGAGTTAGAAATAGTGAAAGGAGGCGTATAGAAAAGCATAGAGGAGAACATATTATTGTAGATACAATTAAGGTGCAGTTAAGTAAAGGAAAGATTCAAATAAGAATGTTAAAATTAGAAAATACATATATTTAAAAATAGCGACAGTGATATATCATACAAATGACATGTGGTGCATTAAGTTACATAAAAACACTGCACAAATAACTGATTGCCTTCCATATGTTACTGCAGCTGTTGTAGTACATGCTTCTCTTTAATTCTGCATTCAGTGGATAGCAGCTGGTTTAGTAAATTTTTTTTATTGATGCTACAATAGGCACTTTCCATATCGCCGGAATAACTGAATTAGACGTTGATTTATTTATAATTTCACACTCACTGACGCTTAACATTATTTCCAAATTATTATTATTTTCTTTTCAAACAGTTTCTGAGTTCATTAATTATTTATAAATTTTAATTTGAATGTTGAATGAGTCGACTGATTACAATTTATATATGGAACGCAGGGAATATCTTTTATTTTAATCAAAAAACCTTTTTAACTCAGACTACATTGAACTTATTTGACATGGACTTAGAGTCATTCTTCCTCTTTTATTTATCGTTAAAACATGTAACTTGCATAATTAACTCTAATGCTACGTACTAGTATTTCTCTAAAGCTTGTGGCTGGTATTGAACCCCGAACCGTCTGATTGGGAAGCCCATACACTACCACATGTCAAGACTAGCTGACTTGTGCATTCTGAAGTTTCGATTTCTAAAAGTGCAGACTTTCGTTGGTCGCATATTTATCACATTTCCGTCGCTGTAATTGTTCCTTTATAATTCTCGTTCATCGCCAACGTTGCGCTTCAAGTGTTAAAACTGGACGAATGACTGTCATGTAAACAAGCTTTTAAGTTTAAGCGAGATTTTTCTGTAATAAATACTGCAGAGTTTTTGTGCCATTTAAGCCATTTACATCACAATTTTGTTAGTAGTTAACGAATGAACCTTAGTATTGTGCCTTGAAAAAGGTTTGTGGAGTTTCTTGGAAAAGATCTAAATATCTCAAGAACGGGTGTTAGCATTGACAACTGCGGACGGTAGTTGGTAGGGTTGCAGTTTAAGCTTGAGTATGTGTATATATGCGTCGCCTTTTTTTTTTTTTTTTGCATTGGTATAATAACTCGTATTTGAAAATGGGTAAAAATAATCAGAAATTTCGATATATTTTGCAATCGTGCTATGACAAGCGGAAGAACCTGTGCAGGCTGTTTACGCAGAAGAAATTTTATCAGATTAATCGTCCAACACACACTAATCGTAAAATTACCCGAAAACCTGATAACTTCATCCTGTCTTGAAAAACTCGACCAAGACAGACATTTCAGCACTGTCAATATTGGTATGGAGCTGGGCATTAACCACTCATAAATTGAGCGTGAAAAACATGATGAACAGAGTTAACATCTGTGATAAGTTGTTAAAATGCAATGAACTCAGGCCATTTCTGAAACGATTCTCAACCGGTAATGTAAAATGAGTCATATTAGACAATCGGAAGGTTCAAAGATCGTGTCAAAGATTGGTGGGCCATCACAACCGTTTGCGAAAATTGACAGGGCAGAAAGTGGACGTTATTAAAAAGCTTACCTGTACCCTGCTTTGATTTTTTCCAACTTCAACTTCGAATATTCTCATTTTCCCTGCACGTATCGTGGTTATATAAATGTCTTGGGTACATTTTGCGATCTTACCGCCGTCCAAATAAAATCTCTAGGAACTCCGTAGATCATTCGCAAGTCGATGATGACATGACGATGTGCACATGGAGTTTAATAATGCATTGTTGGCTGTAAAGAACTCTTTTGTATATTTTTGTAGCATGCGACATTAGTTTTATCGATCTTTAGTTGTTGCAATTTCTCGTGACGCATTTTCATTTATGTGGTGAAAGATCATTCGCTTACTTCGGCTTACGTAAAATTTTTCGTTTCCTCTTCGTGCACTACAGTCAAGGGACCGTAACGCGTATACTTTTCGATAAGTAACGCGATATTATTGCAAATCCTGTTTATCGTCGTTAGCAGGTTACCATGCTTGTATTCAATATATTTCGGCGATTAAATCTCTTTTTTTCTTCACTGTCCGGCAACTGAAATATGTTAAGTCGTTTGCCCGTTCTTCCACGTTGCAATTCCTCTATTGCTTGTCACCTGCTTACAGCTTGTGAGGCTCAACTTATATTCTTGTCTTGGCTTATGCTTTTTTTTCGTAGTATTTGCTATAAAACTGCTGTCCGACTACGACTTAAAAGTTTTACAAAACTCGGTTGGTCTTGATTTTGAAATCCTATTTGTTTTTTTCTATTTTACTTTAACGTTTATTTCATTAAGATCTCTTCAGACTTCATTCTCCGATGAAGTCTTGCTTTTAAAGATTTCTCTTTTCGTCTCCCTGAGGTTTGGACATCTGACAAAAAAAAAAAAAAAAAAAAAAAAAAAATGCGAAACGTAATCGTTCTTTGCCATGAATTGTGGCTGTAAATTGTTATATGCTCCATAGTTAACTCACTCTCCACAAATCCTGATCTGGCCTGTTTATCCACATCTGCAATGAGCTGGTATGGTTTGGCCTTCCAGTCTATAGATTTTCGATATTTAGTTTTAGTCCTGTTTCCAACATGAGCATATAATTTGGCGTGTTAGGTGGAAGGTAAAATGTTCTCTTTAGATAGTACCGAAGTGACTTGTCTACTGTAACATATTGCCTGTATCCCCAAACAGACAACAAAGACTAGATTCCGACACGGCTTCAAACACTTTATACTTGTTACTATGGGCAAGATTTTTGTTTATGAAGCATATTTTCCACACTGCATTGATGGCTGCTTTTGACTTCTCTTAAAATGTCTGTCCATATTAAGGTCTCAGTTAAGATACACTCTGAATTACTTATACTCCTTCTGCTGCTTTTGAATATCATTATATATTTGCGTCTTATTCAAATTAAGACCAGATTCCACATTTTACAATAAAATCATATAAACGAGTGATCACAAGCTACATAGATTCAGGTTAATATAATAACAACACTATATCATCGGCAAAAAGGGCTGTAATCAGCAGACCCTCATACTATACAGCTCAAGGCTCTCTTCAATGAAGAGAACAAATTAAACTCGGGCTTGCAAAAACTTGCCTTTCTCGAGACCATGATTGGAACCATTCCGATGAGGCATGGCCATTCCATAAAGCAGCTTTGATATCAGCATATATTGTTGATTTTGCATAGTTAGTCAGGTTATATAGTGGAATAACTCAACCTGAATCCAGCTTGGTATTCTTACAGCAGCTTATTTGCGTCTATCCATGTACGATGCATTTAGGAAGGAAATACCTCTGTAATTTGCTGGGTCAATCTTACAACTCTTTTTAAAGATTGGAAAGATAAGCGCTTCTTTAATTCGATTATGCACCATTCCATTATCCGTGATGTCATTGAGAAGGTAGGTCAGTATTTTTTTAAGCTCAATGCTTCAATAATTGTAGAATTCAGAGGAGATCCCATATGATCCTGCTACTTTGCGATCTTTCAGTTCACCAATGACCTTAAAAACCTCCTAAAATATTATGCGTCTGTCCAAATGTGGGAAATGGATTCCACAACATATACAAATGTGTTTGGAAGATGTTTGGGCGCAACTCCCCCTATCTTCAACCATTTATCCTCCTGGCTAACTTCTAAAATTCTGAAGAGTTACTACATTGAGCCAATCTCCGAGCCTCTAGTTCAATTTTGTTTTCCCTTTTTTCGCTACAATGGGCCTGGTATTCTTTATTAGTTTTTAATATATAATTTTCACATCACCGTCGTTGAAGAATCAAAATAATTTTAACCAAGCGAAATGTAACTGTGTCGCCTTTTTACACTCCATATCAAACCAAGATTTCCGAAATTTGTTTTCTACAGTCCTGCTGCGCTGTTGGTCTTGTTCAAATCTTTAATTATTCCTGCAATTATACTAAAGTCAACTGCCTATTGTGCTTGTAACACATTGGGCTGAAAAGTCGTTGTAGTTTTATAGTAAAACACAACATTTTTGCAAAATTCAAAAATTCAAGGGCGATACACTGATTGAAACGATTTTTCAATCGATTTCGGTCTTAAATCTCTTTCCGGTGATCATTTTTTTGAGGTCTGCGAACAGGAAATAGTCGCTGGGTGCCAAATCTGGATAATACGGTGGGTGGGGAAGCAATTCGTAGCCGAATTCATTCAAGTTTGCCATCATTTTTATCGACTTGTGACACGGTGCATTGTCTTGATGAAACAGCAATTTCTTTTTCTTCAAATGCGGCCGTTTTTCTGCGATTTCGTCCTTCAAACGCTTGACAACGCATCGGAGATAGTCGATGAAAATTATTCCATGTGTATCCCAAAATACGGATGCCATAACCTTGCCAGCCGACTGTTGAGTTTTTGGTCGTTTTGGACGAGGTACGTCGCCTGCTCGCCACTCAGATGACTGCCGACTTGACTCTGGTGTGAAGTGATGGAGCCAAGTTTCATCCACTGTCACATACCGACGCAACTTTAAACACTCCTCTGAATCTCCAACACATTGTTGTTTTTGGCCGACTGTGAGCAAACGCGGCACCCATTTTAAACAGAGCTTTCGTATGTCCAAATATTCGTTTATGATATATCCAACACGCTCTTTTGATATCTTCAGAGCCTCAGCTATCTTGATCAACTTCACTTTACGGTCATTCGTAATCATTTTGTGGACTTCTTTGAAGTTTTCATCTGAAACAGCCTCTTTTGGACGTCCTTTGTGTGCATCATCTTCGGTGCTTGTATGACCACTTTTAAATTTTTCAATCCACTTGCGAATGGTTCGTTCGGCTGGTGCAGAGTCCGGGTAACACTTATCAAGCCATTTCTTTGCATCGGCTGTATTTTTTCCCATCAAAAAGCAATGATAAATCAACACACGAGATTACTTTGAATCAATTTTTTTTTTTTTTCACAATAACAAAAGTTGCTTCACTCACAATGCTATATCTAGAGAACTAATCGTCCGACAGCTGTCAAATTTATACACGTATCTTATGAAGGTTGGTACTAACTGAAAATGTATGGATTCAAGTGGTGCCCTCTCTTAGAAACGGCACGGGCTTTTCAGCCCACGTATTATAGTTTCTCATCTAGATTCCTTCTATACAAAACGCTCCATATTTGCTTAGGAAGGGTAATCATTTCTCAGGCATGCAAATCAGGAGACACCATGGAACTTACTTTGATTCCAGATCCATTATAAAGGTGCTCCTCTCTTCTTCTAAAAGACTGTAATCAAAAACGGATGTCCCTTGCGGCAAGTTACCAAATTTATCGTTTTTGGTTGTTCCGTTTAGCAGTCCGCAATACAAATGAATTACAGAAATCCAGCAACTACTTATCTCTTACATCATAAATTGTATCTTTCTATTTCCGACTTATGTCCGCTAAGGTGTTTTGGGACCTTTCTTCTTCACCCACTCTCGCATTCAACTCCCCTATCACAACCACCTTTGAGTTCTCACAGCAAGTTGTTTTCTAAAGTCTGAAGTCTGTTTCCAGTGGTTATAATTTAATTACGACGGCAGTATACAGAACTTCTTTTTGTCAAACTCAATGCTTAAATACGAGTGTATTCTCGTCAATGTCCTTAAGATCCCCCCTGAATCTAAGAAACTTGTATTCGTTATTAGAAAATTTGTTTTCAAAGTCACTATATGTACTTGCTATCTTGTACAAAAGTTTCATATAAAAAAAAAAAATCAGATTGATCAATAAAAATATAAAATTCATTAAATAGGGATTTGTTCCTTAATCTTGCTGCGTTATATGATAAAACTTTTAATTCTTTAAGCTTCAAACTATTATTTTGACAACTATCACTGCTGATACTAAATAATTGACAACAGCAACATAAGCAATACGTGCTAGAAGGAGCTGTCTCAACCAGTTGTCGCGGATTACTTCCGTAGCGATAAGGTGATTTATTTTTTTTAATACGACTATTTCAAATCACCCCCAAAAGCACAACAATGCTTTCTGCTTTACATATTTTAGTACTCGAATCAAACCTGGTTCACAGTGAAAAGTGAGAACAAAACAGAACACTTCTATTGTTCGACACAATCGTATTGTTGAAACAACACAAAAGACTCACTTGACTGACACTCTGAGTCACTAATAGCACATAATAATCTAGCCAATAAATGTAAACAAAAGTAACAGATTTCAAGCCATTAGCGATAAATCTACCCCCTTGTTCACATATGTATAAATACCAACATATGCCATCATATGTACATTGCAAAGCTGGTATATTTAATTATCGCAGGTGTAATGCAAAAGAAATATCATGTTTATCACACATTACCAGTGCCCGAAGTAAAGTTTCTTGTCTCAGTTATTATTAACAACAAAAACAGATTCCACCTTACTAATAACTTAAGTACTTTCCTCGATTTGTTCGTTTCAATTGCAAAGCGTCCTACTATTCTTCTTTTTCTATGCTCATATGTACATTTAGTTTGTTTTTTTTCTATTTCTGATACACTTCGTCTTTCATTTCGACTAAATACGAACAGTAAATCATGCATCAAAATGTGAAATTGCAATTTTTTTTTTTACAATTTTTTTTACATATATTTGTATGTGTTATTGTACCTCTAACCCGAAAAGTAAATTACTCGTGACCCACTTTATGAATATAATTAAGTGGTGACCCCCTTTGATTTTGTTTGATTTGTTACGATTGCTTTATCGTATACTCTTACAATGTGTGATAATTGTTTATTTTTTCGTATGTAAAATGTAAGTTCACATCATACATATGTCTATTGATCCATAATCGATAACTTTGTACCGTGGTCAACACACATCGTATATAAAAAATAGTTCAGTTGGATGGAGAAACCCTAAGCGGAAGACAGAAAAAAATGTTTACTTAACAATTTAATTTTTCTTTTTCTTATTTTTTGAATGTGTTAATTTAATTTTACCGAAAACGTGTAATTGTGTCAGATCTTGATCTTCACTGAGTCAATGACTCTCAGGGAGCACTCCGTGTATTATGAAGAGGGGAATTAGTCAGTTTTATTTTTCCTCCGTGAAAGTTGATAAAGAGTTTTGAGAATAACTTTCTTGAAATTGGCATATATACTTCGTGTTTGCTTTAAATTGGTTATTGGGATCTCATAATATCTGACGGTTGATTGAAATGGTTTTATTTTTCTAAAGAAAAACAATCTAGCATATGAAAATGCCATATAAAAACAACAACCTCAAGGTATCTTCTAATGATTCTACGAATATAAGAATTTTTGTTTATCTTTAAGCCAATCAAAATCTGTGTAGATCAACATTTCATTTCTTGAAATCAAGCTGGAACTTCTTAAACAAGAATTCAAAGCCAAAACAGATGAATACCAAATAATAAACTTTCACAATCCACGACCGATTCGTCGTCCGTTCGTGTATCCCTTTGTCCATATACAGGTGTATTCAGTGAAAGACTCACACCTTAAGTTTTTTAAAATGACCTTACAATGAATAGGCAACCTTTTCATGCTGACATCCATATCGGAAATTGACAAAATGACAAAATTGTTTACGTTTTTTATAAACTTGAATGGTGCTTTTGATAATAATGATCAAAACAGCACTGTAATTAGTGTCCGTCCATCTTTGCAATCTTTTTAGGTGATTTAACTGAATAGCTAGTGAGCGGAAAAACAAGTACTGGAAAAGAACTCAAGGTTTTGATGTTTTAAATTGGATAAAATCGCCACGGAAAAGTTCCAAAAATTGAAAATTGCGTAGGTTAATGAGCGTTTGAGACGAAGAAAGGTGTAATCTTGAATGGTTTTAACGACAAAAATCATCAGTTTTGAAACAGATACAGATTGTATCGCACTGGCGACTGTTTTTTACTTCACGATATTACCTCTTCGTTATTGGGAACCCTGTTTTTGGCTAAAAATAAATCAGTTCTTGTGATCACTCACTCACAATACTTGCCGGATCTGCCATGTCCGACTTTTTTCTGTTCCCTGATTTAAAGATTGTCATGGAAGGAGATGGTTTTGATAACGTGGGCACTAGGAAGATTTCTCGACGACTCTGATCCATTAAAAATTTGTGTAGAGTTGGCATGGTACTCGTACTAATTGAACAAAAGGTTTTGTGTTAACTCGGTTAAAAAAAAAAAAAAAAAAAAAAAAAAAAAAAAAAAAAAAAAAAAAAAAAAAAAAAAACGGTGGTCTTGTATTTAAAAAGTTTCTTTGTGAATCATATTTTATTTTGTCACTGACAGCTCTTTCTCGCTCAAAATCTTAACTGTCAGTAAGTATCATACCTTCGCAGAACGATACGAATCGCTTTATGCTTAAACAACGTGGGCAAATATTGCAAGAGTGAGTGTTGTGTTGCCCAACTAGTGCGTTTATTGAAAATAAGTTTTGGTGGAAATTAAGCACCAACCGCGCCTGTTCTACTAATGTTTATCCAAAAAGTTTGTGACACCGGCTTTCTTGCAGACAACACTCACGGTCTTCGTTGTCGTACGTTACGTACTGAAGATATTTTTGGATGCAGTGGCTAAGAGTGTTTGACTCAATCCAGGAATGTCGGCTCGAAATCGATCTCAACAACTCACGATTTCACGCACCTGCCTGTTGAGAATTGTGTATGAAGATCTTAAAACGCGGAGGCGCATTTTTATCTCGGCGGCTATGTTAACAAACAAAATTGTTGCATCTGGGGATCGGAAAACTCGCACGTGTTTGTCAGGAAGGCAATGCAGTGATTTTGGAGTGGTGACATCATTGGCCTATTTTATTTCGAATACGTTGCTGAAAACCCTATTTCTGTCAACGGTGTGCAATACAGATCCCTTATTATCGAATTTTTGTGGACTGCAGCACGATGGTGCGCAATGACACAGCCCATCAAATAAAGTTCGGCAACGTATTAACAGCCGCCTTGGCTATATCAATCGGGCGCCTCGGAACTATGATTTGACCCTGTTAGTACATAAACATGAAGTTCTGCAGAAACTTTTTATCTTCTTTTTTTCTAAAAATTATAAACAAAAAGCTGACTCACATCTGCAAATATAGTCTAAATTTTACGTTGCCCAACTTTGCCTCTTTTCAATATGTTTTTAGGTCAGGAGCAGTTTAGATTTGATTTTTTTTTTTCTGCTAAACCGTCTCGTATTGTGTTGATGGACACTTTAGTTCCTTTTCTGGAAAATTTTTCTTTTGCTTTCCACAGACTAATTGTGAGGTTTTTTCGAAACAATTAGAAGAATTACTTTATTGTCTTACTTTAGTCCCTCTGTATGATCCATTATCGACATTACCGTGTTTCTTATATCTCTTTATTCACTTACTCGTAAATGCCTCTGATGTTTTTAAATATTTTACTGCTGACTTAATACTAATTTGCGGCCCGTTTGGGTGAGTTACTAAGAAAACACTTTTGAAACGATATTATACCGCTAAAGTACGTAAATATACTGAGGAAATGAAAACAATGCCGAGGCCGACTTAAAACCTCTTGCCTTTGCAACTTTACATCGAATTAAAGCCAACTGGAAGGCCCTTCCTGCGTTTTAAGTTTAAACCACCCACCGTGACGCTTCCACCAAAGTGCCTACCTCTACAAACCCGTGTTTTAAGTCCTGGTGTCGACTACCGGTGTTCCTGCCATTCAATGCGACCTATGACCGGAAGCTTGTAACTGGTCAAATTGTAGCAACTTTCGGTGCGGTCATCTGAAGACCAGTGTTTGCTTTATACTCACTTTCTATAAGACAAATTCATTAATGGAAGAAACCTTGATAATTGGGCGAGGACCCTCAAAAGGAGGCATAGAAAATATACTAAAGAGATTCTTTTGACTACCATATAACACTCCAAACCACCTGCGCCTTTTAGAGACATTATTTATCACCGTGAATAAGATGCGGCTATATAATTAAAATAATTTCAATGGAAGGTAGCCGAATTGCAAAGCAAATTACTATAAACACTCCACCGAGAAGATCCTGTGGTTTGAGAAATTGAGAGAGCTTGCAGAATATCTGCGGATAAAAGTCAATATCTCAGTGAATAATGAGTCAAGTTGGAAACCACAACTGTATCGGCTTCTACAAATAATGGATAAAAACATTCGTCAGGACTACATAAAAGTACTGCAAATGTCTCTGGTTAATTTTGACACCTCTATCGTAATCAACAGTGTATTCCTATAAGAATAAACAGAGCATCGTATACTTTGAATTTTGACAGTATTCGATGTCTGGTGATAGACCGAAAGCCTATGCGGGTTAGCTGTTGTCATTTTGGGGGTTATGGTTCATAAGAGAAGAGTAAATTTTGCTACTGGAGGACTGCGGACGGACCGATCTTGGAACTGGATAGATGTTTCTTTTGAACTGTATTTTAGTTTTAAACTGAGTTTTTCTCAACTTGTGTACCCAAGATTTTTACAATCAAACGCACGAATTCTTGTTAAATTCTTATTTTCAGTGTGAAAGTACTCATCGAAACAATTGATGTAATTTCTTTCGCATTGTACATGAAAAATTGTGCAAAACTAATATGGAAACATCGCATCCTCATTGTTACATTATCGGAAGAAAACAGTGAACTGCCTGCAGAAGTGAAAAATTGTTTAGTGGCAAACTTAAAGCAAATTGCTGTCGACAAAAAAGGGCGCATAACATGTACGGCGGGGAGCTATAATTTTGTTGTAATAAATAAATTTGTCCAACTTCACTCAGCAAAAAAATTGCTGTTCCCATCGACCGAGAATGCTGGAAAATAAGTCCATTTTAGTAATAACTATAAAAATACCATCTAGAACATGTTAAAACGGAATTTTTCTTAACCCATGTTGGAGAGACAGCGCAGTAAAACAAGACATTAACTTAGGTTGCTCACTCAAGTGATTATCATCTTAATGAGGTTAATAAGTGAAATATAAGGCGACTTGTGCTTACTTTAAATGGGAAGAGCTGTTGAATGAGTTCTATACACATTCCGGCTTTCTTCGTTCTTGAATAGCATCCTGTGTTAATTTGCGGTTTTAAATGATGAAAGTCTAGGGCGAGCATTATCTTGAAAGAATAGAGCACTCCTTTGATTAACCAGATCCGGCCGTTTCTGGTCTAGTCCCAATTTTAATGTGCACAGCTGTTGGCGGTAGACTTCTGTGATGACAGTCTGGTTACGAGAATTATTTCCTTAGAATCCCACCATACAGACAATAACAACTTGAGCGGGTGAGGTCCATTTTCTGTTGTGCTGGTCTGTCTTCTGGGTTAAGTCATTTGTGGCAATTAACAATGTTTTTGTAAAGAACCAATTTTTCATCTCCGGTAACGATACGGTTAAAAAACGGCTTTTGATTGTGAAACTACAGAAGCGCAGAGAAAGCTTTGGTTCCTTGGCTGAAGATTATTTTGCGATAGGTGGTGTGGTACCAATTTTACCAACTTTATGATTTTTCCTATATTTATTAAGTGCCGCATTAAATTGGTAGTGTATTCGTATTTCCCTCTCTTTAACTTTACAACAAACACCTCGACAAGGTGACAAGTAGCTTCAGTTGTTGTTTGAATGGCACATTTAATAATCAATTTTGCGTCAATTTGTCCTAAAGCATTTAGCATCAAATCAGTATAAGCGGCTTACTGATAACTCTTCCACTTACTTGAATGTATTAAGACACCTTATCAGCATGAACTTATGCCTCTGTCGATAATGGTTGCAATTTTTTTAAATGTACAAAAGTTGACACAGTCATACTGCCACATTTCTTTTAAATCTTTGCGTTGTTGAGAACTCCTTCAAAATTTGCTATTGCTAAATAAACCCTATGCAGTCAGTGTATTATTGACAGGCAACAATTTTTAAATTAGTTGATCAATTTGTAAAGATATTGAAATAGAAAAAATATATGTAAATAACAAAGAATCGGAATACGTGTAAATTGCTTATAATGTATAGTTTTTCAAAATGTTTACAAGTGCTATTTGAATCATCTTGCTAACCGATATTTCTCTAATCTTTTTATTAAATAATCATTATTAACTATTTTTTCTAATTCAAGGTCGTTGTCAGCAATTGGGAACTTCGTACACGTTTTTTACACCGGATAATGCCAAGCAAGCACGTGAGTTGATCTCCGTTCTAGAAGAAGCTGGGCAACAGCCGCCTCCTAATCTTGTTGAGCTAGCTCGAAATGCATCGAAGGGTGGTAATGGTGGAAATGCCAAACGTTGGCAACAAACTCAACAGCAACAACAGCAAATGCAGCGTAATAATCCATTGAACTATCAGGCGAACAGACAACAGCAACAACAGCAACAGCAAAAGACATTCCATGCCGCTAACAACAATTCTTGGAATCAATCACAACAATGGCAAAATCATGGTATCGGCAATGCTGAACAAAGGACAACATTCCGGCCACAACGACCCATGCAACAACAACAGCCACGTCCAATGCTCGGTGGCTATCATCATCAAGCGAATGGTGGAGGCTATATGCCAGGACCACCACCGCATATGCAGTATCGACCACGAACCCATCATCCACAATTCATTCCAAATGGTAACCAACAACAGCAACAGCAACATCATCATATGCGCTACAATCAACAACAACAGCAGAAGCCAATGTATGATAAGGTATCTGCCGATGGAGTCCAAGCAAATGGTGTTGGACAACAACAACAAGGACAACAGCAACAGCAACAAAATGCATATTCTCCATCGCATCATGTAGCAAACGGTGGTGGCACCGGCGAATATCCGAATAATGTGTCAACACCACCATCGACAGCTATGTATGCAGCTCCAGCACAGTCGCCACCAGCTGCAGCGTATATGTATGATGCCAGTGGCGTTATGGCATCGGCAGTCGCAGCTGCGGCCGCTGCAGCTGCAGCCGGAGCACCATTTGGATCTTATGCAACAGGAGCGCCACCACCACCGCCACAATCTGGTGCGGTGTATTATCACCCCCAATTTACTGCGGTGAATCCGGCAGCGGCCGCTGCCGTAGCAGCTGCAGCTGCAGCTGATGCTGCCGCTCTTCAACAGTAGAGCGCCGGTGGTATAGGCTAAACAAACAAACAAAACAAAATTATTATTTTTTTCGTTTCAATGAATTCCAATTGTTTGCCTCCTCTGCCGCCACGCCCACTCATATTGAAATCAAATTACCTTAATCAAGTTTTTATTATTTTTTTTTTCTATCTCACATTTGTTATTTTGTTCATATTCTCTCTTTTTCTCACACTCTTGTTTGTTAATTTTTTTCTCAGAGATTTTTTTTTTTTTTTTTTTTTTTTTCATTTATATTTAATTTATTTATTAGTATTAAATTAAACAAAAACAAGAAATCGGTAAGAATCGCATTATCTACAAGGAAAATACCTAATAATTAGCTCACAACTAAAATTAAAAACAAAAATTGAGACTCGTTACTCTGTCCATTCATACACATTTGGTTTGCTGTACGAAAAGCATTCACTTTCGATGGATGTGCAACGAGTTAGCGCGTCACGGTTAAAAGACATCTAAAACAGTCATTTCGTTTTTTGTTTTATTTTATTTTATTTTCTTTTTTTTTTTTTGTTTTGTTTTGTGACATATATTCCACATATTATTTGTTTTATTTTTTAAATTTTTTTTTTTTTTATTTCTCTTTCTTTTGTCAAAATTAAGTGATCATCGTTTAGGAGAAATTTTTTGAAAGAAAACAAACAAAAACAAGAAATAAAAAATTGTTTTTATTTGGAGTTTATCCCTCCGAATTATTGTAAAATGCTAAAGTTTCGCAAGAAACAAATTATATTATTATTGCCTTTCCTACAAGACTTTTTTTTGTATTAGTTTTTAGTAGAACCCCCCTCACGGTCGAAAGGTGGTACATTACCATCTTTCGATTGTTAGATATTCGAATCGCATTTCTCTTCCAAAAAAAAACAAAAAAAAAAAAACAAAAAACAAAAACAAAAAACAAAAACAAAAAACAAAAACAAAAACAAAAAAACTAAACAAAATACAAATACAAATACATTCGGAATAGAATTTCGAAAATTCGAAGCTAACGTTAGCTTTTAAAAATGACAACTCTAAGACTTATTTGCGTCGTCATTTGTTAAATTTTTTTAGGAAAAAAAAAAAATAAAATAAACGAACAAAAAACTAACTAACAAAGAAAAAAGAATTATAAACAAAGCTTTCTTAAGGCATTTTATCCAATTCGGAGCGAACTTCGAATTGCGAAACAAAAGAAAAAAAAATTTCTCTCGTTTTTTTATTTCCAATTCGATTTGATTTAATTTCTCTCGTTCACACTCTCTCGATTGTTGATTCTTTTTTTTTTCCTTATTATTATTATTATTTTTTTTTTTTTTTAATATTTAAATAAATAAAAATGTAATTATTTTTGTTTTTGTTTTATACACGAATTTTTTCTGAGTAAAGAAGAAGAAATGAAAACAAAAGAAAGCTCATTTCTCAAATTGAAGAAGAAAAATTTATTAATACTAAATAAATAACGCATAAGTGTAAAGAAGAAAAGAGAAGAGGATTAAAAAAGAAAAGAAATTATGAAAAACAAGAATTATTTACTATATATAAAGATATATATAATACAAGTGAAGAATTATATAACCTATTCAAGAATTACACAAAAATTAATATACAACACATAAACACGCAGTAAAAAAAAAAAAAAGAAAAAAAAAACAAACAAACAAACAAAAAAAAAAAAAATACAAAAATGGAAGAAGATGAAGAAGAAAGCAAAAGAAACAACAAACATTTAAAAATAATAATAATAATAATAATAATACATAATAACTTTGAAAATGTGAATTGTAATGAAATAATTATTAAAACGTTCTCATATCTCTGGTTTTGTTTTAAACACATGCATGTTCTTGTGAATCGTTTCAGCGCTGTTTTTTTTTCCGCTTCCGCTAATCCGGTTTGCCGGTTTCCTGTTGCCCGTTTACTAGTTGCTGGTTGCAGCTATCGGTTGATTACTGAGACATTGCGCTTAACCACTTCGCTTCGGGGCTTGAATTGTTTCTTTTAGGTGGAGTCATCATCCAAATATACATTTATACCTACAATATACAACAAAAGGATGCTTCTCAATGGCTGATGGTGGATTTTTAATGGACAATAACAATGATTATTGTTTTTGTTCTTCAAATATAAGACGGATTTCTGTAAGTAAATTCCATCTTAAGTGCCTGTATATTTCATTCGAATCTACACAGTGACAAATATATTCTATCCAAATTTAAAATTAGTCCTACGTAATAAATCAGCTGGCTATAGTTTTTTTTTTTGTATGCTTATTGATTTATAAATTAGCTACAAAATGTTTTTGTAAAATTTGACATAAGCCTCAACCGCATTTCACAATCATTAACCACCCACGGCCTCTAAGGGCATACCAACCCATATGACTTTCTTGAATTTACTGATATTTCCATATTTATATGCATTTAGCTTCTCCATCATATACGTCCATACAAAATAATCCAATAGGTTAAGGTCAGGTGATGATAGTGATTAGTTTTCCTTTTTGTATATCAGTCAAGTTATGCTGATATCAAGTCAGAGTTGTGTGATTTACCTCCATTTTAGTAGTAATCATCTCCTACAATTTATATGCGCAGGTAATATTCAAAGTTAATTTTCACTCATTTTCTAATGGAACCCATAACATCACTAGTAATTCGAAGTTTTGAAACGTAAGAGCACCTTCGGTTAGCAGGGACATCACTAAGTTTTATCCATTCAAATACTACATACACTACATTTTGATGATTCAAGTTTTCTATCTGAAAAAAAAAAAAAAATTAATTTGCCATCAGTATTTTATCTTTAGAGTACTTAATTCGAAGTAATTTGAGTAATTTATGGGTAACATTGAACTGTCCTGCCAGCTTTGTTCAGGTTGAGCGCAATTTCTTCTCGAACAATTTTTTCCAATGTTGAGGTTCTTCCTGTTCACAATAAACCACCAACTGTGGGGTTAATTTTATCTTTTTATAAGAATGCAACTAGAGTACATTTGTCACAGTGTAGTTGAAAATTCTTTCAATTAAATTGTTGAAATTGTTTATAATAGTTAAACAAGAGTGGAGTTCGGAATTTGACTGATACATCGGCGTACTTCAAGTGGGAAGTTGACCAAATGTGATCTTAATCAATCAAATAACAACCAGGGTACTTAGCACCTAATTAAAAGCAGGTAACTTATAACGATTTATTTTTATTATGTAGATCAAGGAACTTACGATTATACATGTGTTTACAAGTTTTAAACGATTTGGGGATCATCTTTTAAAATGAAACAACCAAGGAACCTTTACTAATTCAAATTTTGAATTTTTTTTTTTTTCCACCAAAATGTATGTTAGCAATCCAAACTATTTGTTACTTGTTCAAAATGTAAAAAAATTACAAAACATTGTTTTTTTTTTTAACTTAAAAACTACCAAGAATTGTTAATCTTTTTGGATAAACATGTAAGTTCAATGTAAAAAAGAAGTGTAAAATAATTGTAACCTTATATTTTAAATCGACTGTCATCTAACAGCTAGAACTCTTTTTTAAGTGACTTCTTTCTTGCCATTTCTGTAGAACATATTCCTGGCAAAAAGCAATTGAATTACATTCTTTATTTTCCTAACAATTTACATTAACCATAAATAATGTGTATAATTCATCTAATGCTACATATTTCTGTTGCGTTTCTGTATTGCTACTGCGCTGATGGAGTTGACTATATTCGCGGACATTAGATCCATTCTACAGACCACTAACACTTTCTGAAACAGTATTTCGCATGATCACCGTTGAATATGACAAGACTAGCACAGTCTGAATTTTGTTCACTATCAATCTCTTAATGTGGAGTATTCGTAATATATTTATTTCCGTCGATGTTATTTTTGCTCTATACTTCTAGTACATCGTTCAATATTTTTTAGGTTTAAGCGGCATCATCGTCATCGTAATTTCCTTGGTGATTACCGACAGCAAATAAGTATTTACATTTTTCGAACTTCTATACGATGACAACTAAATAGATAGTAACTCGTTATCTTCAAGTCCTGCCAACCTCCACTTCGCCTTTGCAATATGCCTGATTATATCAATGACTAGTTCTTCGAATTTTTTCATTTGGAATGCGGTCCCTTAGTGTTATATCCAGCATTGCTCTTTCCATTACTCTTTGGGCTATTATTTCGAGCTTGTTAATAGACCATTTTGTAAGGTTTTAACACCGTAGGTTATGAAGGGTTTTATACATTCGTCGAATACTTTTCTCTTTAGGCGCATAGGAATTTCTCAGGGCCGTAGGCGAACCAGCCTAGTCCAATACGTTTTTGGATTTTTTAGATTTGGTTGTATCTTGATATGCTAACTTCGTATCCCAGATATTTGTATTTGAATACCTTGTTTGATCTCCTTTTCATTTGCTGTCTTAAGGTTTCCTTATGTAACTAAGTTTTTCGTAAGTTTTGTGTTCTGAAAATTTATGCTTAGTTTCACTATGTTCGTCCAAACTTTCTTTTGCGTTGAGGAAACTATCAGTTGTAATGATTATATCATCTTCTCTCCGTTAAAATTTATGCCTTTGTAGTCTCAATCTAGATTTTTGAACGCATATTCCAGAACCGCTGTATAAGGTTTTGTTGAAATTGTGTATCCTTGGCTGATTATTCTTTCTACCCAATACTTCTTTGTTTTTTTTCATGTAGCACAACATAGAGTTGTAGAGTACCTTCCTTCAATTCTGGACTGCTTTAGCGCTTCAATAAGACTATATATTTCGGTAATATATAGTAAAAAGCCCTTTGGAAATCAACAAAGGTTTGTATTCGACTGATTTCAATACTTGAATTTATTGCTTGCAAATGGTCATTCGTGCTGAGGCCGCTTTTAAAACTCAGCTTGCTCTCGTGGCTGAAAGAAATTGAAATCTTGTTCGATTCTCTTTGTTATAATTTTTGTCAACAGTTTATAAAGATGCGGCGGTCTGTAGTTTTCCAGATTCGTAATATCCCCTTTCTTGTGGATAAGGTAGACACACAAATTTCTTCATTGCACTGGTATTTTTTCTTGCCCAATGTCTGGGGTACATTTGAGATCTTAGCGCTATTCGAATAAGATCTCTTAGAACTCTGTGGAATGATTGAGAAAATATGCAGATATTTCGAGGCCTCGATATATTCTCCATCATCATCCGTAAAATTTGAATCGCGCATATGTGCGTCGACTTGGTTGCTATGGAGGTTAATAATAGAATTCCCGAATATTTTCATAGTGTTCGATATTAGTTTCGCCGATCGGTGGCCATAGCAATTTCTCACGCCGTTTATATAGTCGAACAAGAAAGTTCACCCTCCACTAGTTAGGCATTCGTATCTCATTATTTTATTATGTCTATGATTTCCGACTGTCGCTCATAATGTGATCCGGTCCGACTGCCACTGGTTCTTACTTTTCGCTACTTTGTTAACTTCTGTTCCGTAAAATTTTCCGTTTTATCGTCGTGCGCGACAGCTCTTTTATTTGGTAACTCGATAAAGTACGCTTGAAATCTTGTTGATTTCTATTATCAGATATTTCTATTCATCTTCAATATATTTCGACAATTGAATCCCTTGGGAATTTTTTCTCGGTTCTTTTGTTTTGCAAAGTTTTTAGTCATCTTTTTCATTATCGTTCATCGTTCCACCATCACTATTCTTTTTTACGTGGAGCCGGCTTTTTGAAACGTTGAGCAGAGTTTTTGAACTACTTTTTCAAATACCTTGTGCGCTTTGTACTCTGTCTTTACTTATGTGGCAAATTTGAAGCCCAAAACTGACCACGTTCGTTGTTTTAATCAGGCTAGTTTATTTTCTTGACTGATGCCTATTTTCATTGGTTCTTCTTTGCTTTTTTCACGAATAATTCTGTCAACAAAAGTCGGTGCTAACTTGCTGGTAATATGATCACTTTAGAATCTTTTACTCCCATCAAGTCCCGCTCTTGCTTAAAAAATAGTGCATTTAGTTAATTTTAGGTCATGTGATTTACATGAGTTTAGTCTATCTTCCCCCGCTGAGTTTCTCGTTCTGACCTGCTTGCGGTGCATAGGCGCTATTCCAAAATTCATACTGAATTAGCAGTTGTTTTCATTAGGCACTAACTTATTTTAAACACCATTACTATCTTATTTAGGATTTCAGATGATCGTAACTCTGTTTTTATTTTGTTCCGTTTAGTAGTAACACATTCCGTACGATTACACTTCCAAGTTTTATATTAGTAGTGGGTCCTATTTCCGACATTTTGTCACTTCGTTTTTTGACCTCATGTTAGCTGTTCAGTGAGAAAAAAAAAAAAAAAAAAACGACAGAACAGCACAAATTTGTGAAAGGTGTCAGATTAAATTAGAATAGTACAGTTCTAGTGGTTCAAAATCAAAATGGTAAAAAGTCCTCATTATCATTTAGATCAACGCTAAACGACTGCTCGAAAAATTTGCATGCAAAGATTATCATCTCAACGAATAATGAAAATTAACGTAAAACATGTTTAATTCTATTATTTTATTATATTTATATTAGTTTGAAAGTTTTTCTAAAGATTTCAGGCAAGAAAATGTATGTGTAAAATTCAACAAGAAAATAATTGAAATTAGTCTGTTAGATTGATTTATTTTTTATTTTCTATCTACCCAGCACCTGTCCAGTCATGTTTATGATAATACAATTCGTTAATGTGTTTGCGATTAAACATTGGTTTCCCAGATCTGAATTTGGAGGAATGAAATTTCTGTAATCATTGGATTTACTAATAAGTTAGACTTCTGATTTCTTAGTGATTTCGAATAGTTTGACGAGATATTTCGTTGGCAATCAGAGATTTTAATTTGTGATCAAGCGTTTTAGATGTTGAATTAATATCCTGTTATCACACAAATCTAATGCGATAGTCACGTTTAGGTTTATGTAATTGCATAATTTTGCTTAAATTTTCTTAAACAGATTAAACCATTTACAATTGCCATCCTTGGCTATACGGCTGGAATATGCACCTATCAACCATACTAAATGCCATAAGTATTAAAAGACTGCCCATTTTATTCTAATAGTATTCGGTCTTTTTTTTTTTAATGAAGGAATGTGAAAATTATTTTTTGTTTATATAACAGGCATGGTTTGAAATAGTTCAAATTGTTGGCACTAACAAATCTAACATATATTATATATTTAGCTATTGTAATTCACTTTTTGTGAAAAAAGAAAACAATTATAATTCAATTTGTTTGTAAATTAACAAATGCTTACAAGGAATAACAATAGTGTATACAAATAAAAAGATTTTAATTTTTTACTTGTTAAAGAAAACACTGGTATTAAATTGTTATTGTAATTTGTTTTCTATAATAGTGAAATTCTGAATAAAAACCGTGTTAATAAAGGGTCTTTCAAAAATCGCGTTTAGATGTTTTTTTTTTTTTTTTTTTTTTTTTATTTAACCATGTAAATACTTAGATTTTTTAGTGTTTTTATTTTTTATAAAAATATGGCTCTTAAGAATTTTGTATAAAAAATAAACATCAATTATATGTCCACCGCTTGATGTTTACCGGCTCGGATACGAACATTGAAATTTTCAATGACTCGATTACACATTACCGCATTAAGTATCATCAATTTCGGTCCGAATGTTGTACAATTGTGATTCGTACCAAACGGTACATTTTGCCGGAAAAATCAGCATCATGTTCTAACAACCAATTGACGGAAGGTCTGTATTGATTATGATCTGTTTGCTTCAATTCTTGTGTTAATTGGATTTTGTTAAGGAGCATTTTCATAATAAGTTTGAATAACTTTAATGCATTGTTCTAACTTATAACTATCCATGGTTAAAATTGTACATGTATCTACTTCACAAATATCAAAGATGATATAAGAAAAAAGGTAGCGTTCAAAAATTATTCACTATTGACATCCAGACGCAACTTTTGAAAGGCCCTTTACATACAATGATATGAATACTTATTGAAATTATTTTATTGTACTTCCTATTTTTGTACGAAATAAATTTTTATTAAAAAAAAAAAAAACTAAAAAAAGCCATTGCATTTTGCTAAATTTACATTTCAATCTTCTCTTTTACACATGAGAACTTAAAAGCAACAAGTACAAGTTGTATGAGTACATCTGATAGACAAAAATATCTAAAGATTAATCACAAATCATAAACTGTGCAGCGAGTCCCTATTCTATTTAACCCATTTTTTGTGAGCAACCTATTTATGCAATAAGAAACATTTTGCTGCATAAAAAATGCTTGCATATCGATACTATATACTTCGTGCTCTACACCGTATTACGATTTTAAATTATTTGAACGAGATTTACTACTACGCTCGTAGCATAAATTGACTCGCTAACAATTATGTTCACATTTAACAATTGTATCGCCAATAGAAATTTCAAATTCAAAGTCTTAAAAACAAACTTTTATAGTTCATTCATTGGAAGCCCACGATCAGGATCGAGTAATATTTAAATAGCGGTAATCTCTTCTGGCGCACATCATGCTTTCGTACACACTTAAATTGTCGTCGATTAGATGATGGGCTGAGCACGCAACTGATATAGTTCGTAAAAGAAAACTGCAGACGAGAAGTAAATGTGCAGGCTTCTAACAATGTTACTATATTTTGCGAGAAACCTACGCAAGAATTATGTGATGGAGTCCTTTTTTATATCGATAGTTACATGTGTGAATAAACAATACTGGTGTCTCAACAAACCTAGAATACACCCCGTCAAAAACGTATACACTGTTCAAAAATAGTTTGGTGTGCGATTTCAGCTAGAGGGGGCCTTATTTTTTTCCAAACAGGGAGAAACGGTGATTGATGAAGTGTGTCGCCGATTGACCGACAAGTGTCTGTTGCAAATGTTTTTTTTTTTTTTATGTATCCACAAGTTCGTTCAAAACTTAAATCTTTCAAATTATGCAAAGAACTACTAACAACTGTCAGTAGTTTTTTACTTTTACAATTTGAAGTTTTCATTCGATACATGAGCTATCGTTTGCCATCATCTCAAACCCACTCGATCGCGGATGGAATATACTAAACGTGTGTGTCCCCAGATTTCAACATTGCTGCAGATCTTGGGACAGATCCTAGGAATGGGAATCAGCTAATCCACATCCGATGATACGCGGAAGTACGGACGGACTTCAACTAACTTGGTATAGAAAATGGTTAAAAGCTAGTCCATGTTGGTTGAAGCTTAGGTCAACCCAGGACTGTAGTATCAGTGAGATGATATCCGCATCAAAACGGCAAATATTTTGCACTTGCGAAAAAGACAACGTCGAAATGTACGAATATATCTAATGTGTGCACTGTAATCAAACAAATTTTAAAGCATTCCGATGCATCTTCATTCATGCTCAGAGTCATCCTTTGTACATGCAAATATAGCAGAACATGGAATTCGACTTGTTATGGATTCGATCTCTTCTCATCATTTTGTTGAACAAAACCAAGAGATATATAAACACTAGATTTTTGATTTTAATGAATAATAGAATTTACACATAAGGTATGTTTCGTATTGCGTTTACCGCTCACTTCTGTTTCCGTAAAATTTGATGGTTTCCTCTTATTCACAAACAACTTCGATAAGAGAGGATTTAAAATTCTCCAACTACTAGCACAAAGTTCGATGTTTATTTGTTAATAAAAATCCCTTCTCTAATTTCCTTCGTAATCGGCAATCAGCAATCCGTTTGTTCGGACATAGCATTTTTAAGAGGGAAGTTTTAATTAGGCCAGATATAAAGTCCCAAAACCATCATTAATATTCCTTCAATTTTTTCTTCCTTCATTTTCATAATATATCTTTCGTTTGAAACCAGCGACGCGGGAGGACAACGGGAGCTGTCTATCTCCTAAATAAGCCACCGAAAACCAAATTGTTTAGCTACAGGAGCTAAAATGCAGTCGGACTACTGCCATGTTGTATCTAAGGTAAGAAGTAACAAAACATCGAAGCAGTACTTTGAGGAAATTCGACGTCTACAGTCACAAAAGACTGCTAACACCATTTCTGATTCAGTCTTCCACATGAAAGATGGCTTCGTAAGAAGTATACACCAGCTTATGCGCTGGTATGCCTAGTGATTGGAACCTCAGCATCGTTAGTCCAGTCCTCCAGGCCTAACCCAGGAACTTCAGATGATTGAAACGGAAAGAAAGCAAATGCTGTCGACAAGTAAGAACACTTAACATCAACATCTTGGGCAGGATGCCACATCAGGAAATTATATTTTTAACGTTGTTAACGTTAAAAATTGACAAGGCATCTGCTGTAAGCTCGTATACTGAAACTACCAAAGAAATCAATAAATTTCACGAACAACAAAGATCCTAGTCCTACAGTATGGTGCAGAGGCTTGGATTGTATTGTATAAAAAGTGGAGGAAAATGTCCCAAGTTGCTTCGAAAGACGACACCTTCGAGTGATATTTGGTTCCCTTTGCATAAACGGAAATTTAAAAAGACTGTCGCTATAGAACGACATTAACCTTACCAGATAAATCAAAACCTATTGCATTAAATGGATTTGTTCCGGAAAGTTTTCAAATCCATTCCGAAGAGAATCGCCTTATGTGGCGTGCTCAAATGGAATGGGACCTTAATCAACTTAGTAGGCCCGTTTGAAGCCGATAAGCATAAGACTGAGCCAAATGGAAAGAGCTGTTAGTTAATGCCCAGGTCCACCCCGAAAGAAGAACTCTGTAGTATATTATTATCCTAGATTTAGAGTTTGGTTTAATGTATCAAACTTGCTAAAAAATTGTTATAGTGCTTGCTTGAGTCTTTTTCAATCAGAAAGCTTTTAACGCAATGCTGAGACTAGCGTATTAAAGGATGTCAAAAAACGGTCATCAATGAATAAAAGGGCTGTTTGATGAGTACCAGGGTTGGAAGATAGGTGGCGCTACTAAACCAAAATGAGTAAAACCTTTTAGCACGACTGTCAAAATTTGATGACAATTCGACCCTTAGTTTTGTTTTGACACATATTTCAAAACATTGTTTTTGTGTTCTTTGCGACCATGGAAAAAGAACAGTATCGTTCCGTGATCCGAATCTTGGTTTTAAGTTGCAAAACCTGCGCGGAAAGCAAGCCCTTAATCGATGGTGTGTATGGGACCCATTCGCCTTCCTGTGCAACCGTTTAGCATTAGTTCGCCGTGGCCGAACGTCGCGTCAGTTTTTGATGAACCGCGCCCAGGTAGCCCAAAAACGGTTACCATAAAGGAAACCGTGGATAAAATATTGTGGCGGTCCATATTGTCGGACCGCCAAGTGAAAATTCGTGAGTTGACTGAGATGGCAGGCATCTGAACTGAACGCATTTGCCATATCCTGCACTAGATTTCGTGAGACCATTTCAAAGACGTGCTTGGCCCTGTTTAATTGAAATCGGGAGGAGTTTCTGCGTCGTTTCGTGACCGTTTATGAGACATAGACTTATTGGTACACACCAGAGACCAAAGTACAATCGAAACAATGGGTTTTACCGGTGAACGTGTTCCAAAGAAGGCGAAGGCCGTGCCTTCGGCGGGAAGGTGATGGTGACCGTTTTTGAGATGTGAGAGGTGTGATCTACGTTGTAGAAGTGAAAAAACAATCACAGGAGCATACAATTTCGATTTACTGGGCCGATTCAACGCTGATTTGAGGAAAAAACGACCACATTTGACAAAGAAAAAAATGCTCTTCCACCACGATAACGCACCGGCTCATACCTCCGCAGTCGCCACAGCTAAATTGATCGAGTTGCACTACTAATTGCTCCCCCATTCTCCGTATTCTTCGGATTTGGCTCCCTGCGACTTCTTTTTGTTTCCAAACCTTAAAAGATCACTCACGCGAAAGAAGTGCGGATCGAACGACAAAGTCTTCGCCGCCGCGGATGAGTTGAGTTGAGTTGAAAGGGGATTATATTGAAAAATAAATTGTCAAAACATATAAAAGTTGCGCTGTCATTTCTAATCTGGGTATTCATCAAACAGCCCTCGTACATATATGTATATAAATGTTTCAACAAACTGAAGGCTCAACACAGCTTGATTTCAAATACTCGAAATATTTTTATTTTCCTTAATAACCAGTAAATAGAATTACACCTTTGGCAAGATTTTCCCATATTTCACCTACCTATTGAAGTAGTTTTTATAATTCTTGGCATTCATGTGCAATGCAGTGATGATAAAATCAAAAGATGAAAACCGGCATAAGAACGGATTCTATTTGGTGTGGCGTTTAGTTTCAACATGTCTTGGCTTCAAACCTCCTTCATATAAATCGCTACCTTTAAGACAAAACTGATTGCTTTAAAGTGAAAAGTATATGGTTACATCCAGTTCTTAATAGAAACTGCACTTTTTACCAAAATCAGCAATTGTTTACTTAAATATGAAATTTTTTGAATGGACATCCAAGCAAGCCATCTTCCTTGCCACTAAACAGTAGAAGAACTCGGCAGCACCGCAACCAAAATTAAAACAAAAATGTCCCTATTTTCAATAAAACAAATACTAAAATTTCCCACTGCTGCTTACGAGCAAAAACTTCCCAAAAACTGTTTGACGTTTGCCACACAGTTCGTGTATGACTTTTTGACAAGGATGGTGGAGAAAGAATTTTGCATTTTCACAAAGCGAGCATATTTTTACGGAAAATCTCCAAAAAGCCAATAGAGTGTATAATTTTCACCAGCATACCACACAAAGTGGCTGTGAAATTTCAATTAAAACAACTTTTACCCCTCCCACCGAGTTATAAAACAAACAAAATCCTCTAACAAAGTGCAAAGTGCTTGTTGCGGAAAGTTTATCAGCAACAAAAATTTCCATAATCCTTTAACAAGTAAACAAAAAAAAAAAAAAAGGAAAACGCCATGGTCAAACTTTATTCCATAAGTGTCTTTTATAAGGGGTCCAGCGAGGGCCGACTTCTTAAGGCTGCCTATGACCTACAGTCATTTTCGTTTTTCCAAAGAAGCGCTGTACAAGAATTTATGGGGTAAGTCTGGAGGCAGATGAGTCCATTAGTCATCTCTGTTATGGCTGAAAATCGTCGTTTGCTTGTGTGTTTCATTTGTAGATTTGCGTCTAAAACAATTGTGGAGCGAACTCAACCTGCTATGAGGCAGTCCGTGAAGCAGGATGCCTATATGTGTCATGTCTATGTTCGGTCGGATAATCTTGGTGGAGTACTTATTGCTGATCATGAATACCCACAAAGAGTAGCTCACACTCTCATTACAAAAGTTCTTGATGAATTCGCTGCTCGAATTCCAATTGAACTATACCAAACAGGTACTGAGTCTACAATTGATTTTCCTTCACTACCATCATATTTGGCCAAATATCAAGATCCTAAGGAAGCAGATGCTCTAACAAAAATGCAAGACGATCTCGACGAAACGAAAATCATTCTAAAAAACACAATCGAAGCTGTTTTGGAACGTGGGGAGAAACTCGATGAAATGGTCATTAAGTCGGAGAATCTATCAATTCAAAGTAAGGCATTCTATAAGACCGCCAAGAAAACAAACTCGTGCTGCAGTTTTAGTTAAGAGAATGTGTCTATGCAGCGCATACCTCACACCGCATGGCACATTGATGTTTTTAACGCTTTCTTAACTGATATTACTGTTTATTAATGGGTAGACCGAGATTGGGGGAAATAACACTGGAGTACACAACCACTTTGACGGGGAATTCGAATACACGTTTAGTTCTCCAGCTCTGGACAGGGAAGGGTTGTAGTTTAAAATAAACTATCCATTGCTTCTAAAAATAAACATAATTGTGTACTGCATGTTCTAACGATAGTTCGTTTAGCTCGTAAGTTTCAGTTTAAAAAAAAAATCTTCCGTAAAATGTTTGTTTTCATTTTAATTTTTTTTTTTTTTTATAATTAATGATAGACAAATCTTAAGTAATATTACATAACATACAACAACTTTAAAACAACACAAAAGACACAAAAGAAAAACATAGATACACACGTTCACTTACGCAGCATAACAACTACCTACCATGGTGTACCTTCTTTTTAAATTTTAATTTATATATTTTTTTATTTTCCTTTTAATTTTATTTCGACTGTGAGAAAATCACAAAAAGGTGCGTTAGCTTTTAACTGTTTTACTGTTGCGCGTACATATTATACACTCGAGAATCAAAGCGATAATTTGTAAAATGTTTAACAATTTTGTAAAGAGAAAGACTACAAGTTTAATAAGCGGAAGAGATTTTGAAATAAATTTTATGTACTTGTATGTATGTGTAATGTAAAATGGAGTCTACAAATATTTAAATAATTTTTATGTAGTCATATATACAAAACAACAATAATAATCAATGCAGAGAATTTTAAAAATATACTACATACTCAAGTGTTTAAAAGAAGCTGTTTTGATTTAATATGGGTCAAAGGGGCTCTTCATATCAAGGCTGCGCCATCTAGGTGGATTTAACTGAAAGTTTCTTGCCTGTCACCTAGGTCTGTGTAAATCCATTGTGATGCCCGGGCCTACATACAATTTTGGTTGTCGTTTGTTCCGTGTTCGGGTCTAATCCATCTTGTTGCATCTTCGAATCTGAAAAAGGATGACTTTGGAGGTAATAAAATCCTTAATTTACTGAGACTGGGACAGTGGCACTGATATTAGGCGGTATACTCCCGTGAGACAACTTCCCCACAGTCTCTGCAGAGGTCGTTGTCGGTACAGCGTAGCTTTATTTCATGCACCCTCAGAAGGTTATAGCCAATGAGTAATTCAACAAGTGTAGAAAGTTCAGCTCTGCCTTTCTAAAGAAACTTACTTGTTTTGAATTAGCTGAAGTCTTGAAGTTTCATAGGTTGGAATGCTTTTGCTTTTTTATTAGCTTATATTCTTAGAGTGCAGAGTGGAGCTTTGATACTTTGATCCGTTAGTTAACTGTCAAGGGCGGATCCTTTTTGAGCCAACTCTTCTGAATGTTCGTTGTCTGTCATTAATTTGTGTCCATCTGCCAGCAGAGCTTAGCTTTTTGTTGAATGGAAAGAGCTTTAAGTTCTTCACGAAAAAGCTTTACAGGCTTGAATTATCTTGTCCTTAATCGAATGCAGCGATGGCCTTAATGGAAGCCTGTGTGACAGAAAAGAAAAGGTAATATCTTCGTAGGATATTGCCTTTATTGCCGCAAGTCTGGCCGCTTCTGCTACAGCCAATACCTCAGGATGGCAGACATTGCTGTTTTTTGCCAGGTGACGTGAACATCTTCAGTACAATTAATCGAAGAACATTTTTTGTTTCCGTCCTATGACTCTCTGCTTGCGACAGTACAGGCAAATGGTGTTTCAAAATCATTGGAGTATAAACCCAATTAAATTGAAAGGATTGAGGCATGTCCCTTCCGATTTGGATTCCACCCATAAGGCTGACTCAACCTTTAAGCATTTTCACTGCAATTTCTTGCAAGTAGAGATCTAATGAACTAAGTTTTAATGCTACGTGAGTTGTTAAGCTAAGAAGCTTATGTTGCGCAAGTATAGCACAATGCTACAATCCGACGTCTTATCTCCTTTGAAAGAAGGATACAACCGCCATCTTAAATACAGTTCTTCAGTAGTATCAACGATTTAATCTTACTTTCCAGATTTTTCTGTGCAACGCGACGGTTTGAATCTGATGACTACGACTGAAAACGAAGGAAAAAAGACTTAAATTTGTAACCCACAACGACATCAAAACCATTTTTAATAAATAATTTGAAATATCGTAAATGAAATAATGTAAATAGTAAATAAATATATAAAGCAGTAAAATGAAACCGTTAGGTGAGTTCACATCTTTTCTATTGCATTTCGCAACAGCTTAAAAGCCTGCCGTACCAAAAAAAGAAACCAAATCTTAGTTTTCCGAATTTGTTCCGAATGGTAAACGAACATTTTCAAAAAAATTGCTACTTAAAAGGGACCAAAGAACTAATTTTTGGGAAAGGTATTTCTGTGCAATGTTTTCAGAGGTTCCCATATCTCTAGAGTCGAGAAACACTGAGACAAGGTTTATGCATTTATAGCCACTCAGGTGCGGTATAGGCTTACCTGAATACAATTATTAAACCTAAGTCTATGAGAAATCGTCTAAATTTTTGCATGGTCAAAAGTTTTTTATAATGAAAATGGTCCGCAACTAATAACCCTGCAAAGGAAGAAAGTCTTCTTTAAACGATTCACTTTTTTTTTTCAGGGAGAAGCTTAAGAATTCATCAAATGTATTCAACAGTGTCCAATTTAAAAAGATCTACTTGGTGAGAACTTTATATGAGATTTTGGACCAATAAATGACAAAGGCTATATATTGTTATCAAAAATTGAGTCACAACATTATAATCTGTAACCGTGAAGCAATTTTCAATTTTCCCTACATGCAGGAATGCTTCCACCTGGAAAGAATGAATGAATGAATGAATGAATGAAAGGGATGAATTTTTTGTAGGGTAGACAGAAAAAAAAGTTAAGCAACAACAAGTGTCGGAAAACGACGGATTTTCTTTTGATGACCATGTTAAAAGAAAAACCATAAAAATTATTTTTGGAACTGTTGTCTACCTTTTTGCTTTTGCTTTACGTTGAATCTTTGGAAGTCCCATATACTGGATGCATGTTGAAGGTATATTTTCAATCGATCAGAACGTGGTTCCACAATCTGAAGTTAGCCAGAAGGAGTTAATGTTCATGACCGTTGGGTTTCTTATGACCACTTTTACAATCACAACTGTAAGTAGCAGGACTACCCAGGTTGCAGGCAAGCCAAACAAACATATCTGTACCTATTTAAGAAGTTAGCGCCCTTTCTGCTATCCTTTGGCTGCAAAGAGCGTGGACTGCTTACTCTGTTCAGACTAAAGAAAATAGTTTTGTTAGACTTCTGAAACCTCTTTTTGGCATGTTAGGTTAATTAGAAACACTTTATTGAAATACCTATGCATTTTACATGTCTAGATTTTAAGCTTTAAATACGTATATACGGTTTTATTCAAAACACTCGTATCATATTATATATGTAGTTATCCCAGGGCATCGTAAAGTATTTGCAAATAGAAGCCAAAAACTCCGGTAGCAACGGCTTACAAAATATTAATGTCCCTACTTGCCGTAAATGGCGACTGAATAGAAAAAAAAAAAACACATTCAGGCATTTAAAACTTAAGATGAGCCTGAAGCGTATTAACATCTAATCTACTGGAGAGATATATGTGTGACCGAGTTTTCATGTCCTGAAACTTGAAAGCACAATGCGCCGTAAGTATGACATCATTAAAATAAATGTATATGAAAACACTGTCAGCCGGGCATTTTTTTCTCGATGGTTTTTTGGGGAGACCAGTTTGATGCTTCAAGAAATATAATTCGTACCGTAAGCTAGGTCGTTGGTACACTGACGATAAAAAGTTTCGAACTAGAAAATGTATCTTAGCAGTGCAAAATCGATGTAATAAGCATTCAAGAAATCATGCCGAAAACAAAGCCTGCTAGTTGAATTTGTGAACTAATACAAAATGTAACATATTATTATCGATCGTAATAAAATAAAAACGAAGCAAGCTTCTTCTGTCGGATAGACAAAATCTATATAAAAGCGCCCGAATAATGTCCATAGAACTGACGAATCCAAGTAAAACCTGGAATTTTGTTAGTCCCTATTCAACTACAGTAGGAGGAAGTAGAAGTACTTTGGCGACAGATCTACTTATAATGCGGTAATGATCCAGAAGCTTGAAATATTGTCTTTATCAAGTTGGAAAAAGCCTACGATAGAGTTCCCAGAGATCTTATATAGACAGCGCTAAAACCTTACCACTTACCATAGACGCTTTTTATAAAAATACCAGATACGATGATGTTAAGAGATTAAAGATTTTTTTCTTAAAAAAACACATTAACGAATCTGGAATGTCTTTTTATTTTTCCGCCGATGATAATATATTATCATAAGCAACGATGTATCAGCCTTTCGCAAATAGAGGATAACATGTTACAAATCAATCGTTTTAAGTGGATATTCTTATCTAGATGCATGAATTTCGGGTGGTTTTTGAACCTCTGTACAAACGAAGCAAAAAATATTTTTACCATACATTTTTTTATCATCTGTTTATTGATATTTTAAGATTATGTACGTAAAAAATTAAACGAAAAAAAACTCAAAATTCACAAAGGTATGAGCTGGTAAAGTGGGGGGGGGGTCCGGAAAAAGAGGGTGTCCTGGCGTGCATGATTTCAACCCATCTGGCCATCTAAAACAAAAAAGCCGAACGGATTCTTATTTAGTATAGATGTCGCTACAAAAATGGCTGCCGTTTTTTTCCGAATTTTTTAAAAATAGTAAAATAAAAAATTATTCCGATAGAGGAATATTCAAAGAACATTCACACTAAACTTTAAATAAATCGGTCTATTAGAGTTTGAGATATCGTGCACGCCAACTCGAAAAAAGTAATTTCGAGAAAAAGTTTTGAAATGCGTTTAAAGTTTGAGTGACGCTGCGTCACAAAAATGGTTGTATCTCATAAAATAATTTAAATTTTGAAAAATCTTTTTAAGGGCATATTGTTAAATGTCTAAACTTTGGAAGTATGAAAAAAAATTTTTGGTTTGATTTTTTCAAATTTGTGGACTAGAATACCTTATTTAGACCGTAAATCTACATTGTAATGTCACAATAAGTAAGCATGCGGTGAGTTCGTTACGTTTTTAGACACCTACGCATCCCAGTGCTGGACGATGCAACAGAAGTATAAACGAAGTATTATAGCTTTAATAATGAAAATGTTATGAATGTGCGACAAAACGTGATTCAATAAGAAGTACGCGCATTTGTGGAAACGTCAAGAAACCGATAGTGAACAAATTTTTGCCTGAGCAAATGAGCAAATTTGATAAAGTAAAGCCAATAAAGTTTTAGCCGAAGTCCGAACAAGATGGCAAACAAAAAATAACTGGATCACTTGAACGCAAAAGCATTAGCAAACTTGTGGGCTAACTAAATGTTTTTTATGTGGCGGGGGGTTAAGACACATCAAGCAGAGCCGTTTTTTATTGCGACTAAATGTGTTTGTTTTTATGTATGTTATATTCCATTTATGTGTATGCTTAATGTATCATTTATTACATTGATTCATGCTTAGAATGCATTAACTTTAACAATACTCTCACATTCTGATCAGGTCCGCAAATCAAACCAACTCCACAAGTGTCAAAGTAGCAAAATGGGAGAAATATATAACATTAGATGCAATTATTGGCCGTAAACACACATGATGAATAAAAGAAGATATAAAGGCGGCATAGGCTCACATTATCTAGTAACAGGAACTGGTATTTTATTTATTTATTTTCGCAGTCACCTAAGGATTAAAAATGCCAGAATTATTTAAATATTCATAAGTTTCCTACTAGTTTTTTTAGCATAATATGTCTGACAGATACCTGCGTGGGACGTTTCTTGGACAAAAGGACTTTTACTATAACTCCCTTTTTGTAGGGTTTAGCCTCTCACGCGACTTTGTTGCTGTCTTAAGAGTATGTCAATAACTGTCAACTTTTTTTGTTATAATCAAGTCATAAAGCTTTTGAAAATATTAGGTCTGTTCCGGGCCTCAAAAACTGAACCCTGCCGATTCTTTCAAATTTATACAAAATTTCGTTGGGCAGGAATTGTAAAAAACGTCAAATCAATTTACAATTTTAAAAGAACTGTCAAATTTGTAAAAGTTTAAATTTATGTGAATTGCGAAAGTTTTATGCAAATTAACTCAAAGCTGAAGAATTGGACATGGACAAAAAACAGAAAAAAGAGCTTCATATTGAAACGAATTTTTCGCCTAATACAATAGAACGCATATTACATCAATAAAAAAGTAATAATAACCAATCTAAAAATCTTCCCCCTGTTTGCAATTTTACAACAATTTGTTACTTTTGACACTTCAAACACATTTTAAGCCGCCTCCGGACTCACACTGAGAACCCACGAGAATACCCGATAAGCGTGAATGTGATAGGTTTCTCACCGTCTCGTTCTCGCGTCCGCCCGTTCGCCGCTTGGTGTCGATTTTTTTGCCCGAGAAAAGAGAACAGTGCTGTCATTCGGTGTCATCGCGTCGCGTAGTAGAAAACTCATTCGGACGTTTGTTTTTTTTTTTTTTACTTTTTTGTTGCAAAAAGTTTGTTTTGTTTTGTGTTGAAATTACGTGTAACAAAAATGTGGTCGAATGAGAGTTGAAATTTATTGAATATTTTCAAGGAGTGCCGGTTTTGTGGGATCAAAAACATCCCAGCTACAAAAGCAGTAGTCTTAACCACGACGCGTGGCACCGAATTAGAGAGCTAATGGACTTGCCCGTACTGGAACTGGAAAAGATTTACAAACCTTGTTCTATTTTGATGAATTTGTGTCGTCCACCATCGTCTGGCCCTTCTTTTTAATATTTACGAGATTATATAGTAATATGATAATGCACACAATACTAAACCGCTGCACTGTCAAAGTCGTCCATTCCGGATAACAATAGAAAGGCAAGTGAGAGGTCGCATGAGTGTGAATATCTTCTTGGTTCTCGCTCAACGTCTCGGCGAAACTTCTTGCCGAGAAATCTCGCGTGAGTCTGTAGGCCGTATTACATAAACGTGTTCTCGCGAGAATTATGACTAAAAAAATATTATCTTCTATAATTGTTACAATTTTTTTTTTTTTAATTTCTGTGGTTCTCATCATAAATCCGACATCAAAACAAACAATTTGATAAAAAAATTTTAAGTTGATTTTTTATGACAAGAAAACCAGGTGACCGCGAAAGTAAATAATTATCCGAAAATGATGTATAACTACTGACGTAATCTTCACGCCCTTCAAACACATTTCAATAAATTTAAATTTTTTATAAACCATCACGAGTATTATGTTACAAATCTAGTTGTCTCCAGTTTCACCCTGTTATCAAATCACTCAATATATTCATTTATCTAAAATATATATATATATATATCGTATCGTGGAAGTTATCACATGCATGCCAATGTTTGAGACATCTTTAAAGCCACATCCACATTCCACATCAGGTGCACGATGATGGGCGCGCATATTCCTCTCCCAAAAACAAAAGTAAACAAACTCTGTACTGTACGAGCATAATGCAGGTGCACCCTTATCAGTTGGGAATATTTATCCACCCCCCTTTTTCCCCCCTCACTTAAGCACAAAAGTTAATCCAACACACAAAAAAAAAAAAAAAAACTCAAACGAAAGCACGTACTTGCAAATGCTCTCAGCATCAATAGAAAAAGCTCAACCACGTCGGGACAGAAACGGAACGGAGTACCTACGCTGCCTGAGTCTAATTTTAAACATTTGAGGCGAAGACTCGCAGCTGCCTGCAGGGTGTCCAAAACGACTCCACCGCTGTTCTTACGTAGCTGGTTAAAAAGTAAAGAAAACTATTTTATATCTATTCATTCACTAGAATTAAAAAAAATATATTATTTCCCAATTTGCACTTGTCTACTCCGACAATGACGGTATTTTCTGATTTTCTTTTTCGCAAATCGAGTTGTGTTTACCCGTCGTATACCCCCAAAAATTTGATTACACCAGCACTATGTGTTCTCGTACAGGGGTGATGTGTCATTTCGGTATTGTGATGTGAATTTCGTAATAAATCATAAAGTGATGTGTTCATTCGAAAAATAAAATCTAATTCAACGCATCTGCAACGAAATTTCGAAAAGTAAATCCAAATCAAAAATATCTGCTCAAAGTGAAAAAAAAAAAAAAAAAAAAACTGGCAGTGCTGCAAGATACCGAAAACCGAATTGAGTGAAAACCTGTGCATGAGGAGTATTTCTCATTATTTAGGGGGCAATGTGTTCACAGTTTTGAAAGTGTTTTGCTCATTAAAAAAAAAAAAATCTATATTCTTTGAATAATTTTCAAACAAAATAAAATTAATTTTTATCAGTTTCACCACTACGACTACAAACGACGACTTCGGTGGCGGCTGGTTGTTGAATTATTTTGTTGTGTCATGTGTGTCGCTTGGATTTATTTTTGGAGTGCTGCTCGCTGCTGTGTTTTTGAACTCTCTTGCAAACCAGCCTCTCTATCCCTGTGATCTTTATACACTTTCAGTGTTGCCTATCTGACTGTTTTGTTCCGGGGCGATCAAAAAAAATTGACAGAAATGTATTTGTGAAGATTGTCCACGTGACGCGAAGTCGCAGTTAAAAATTGTTTACTTTTCAATTTTGTAAATACACTTGCCGACATACGATACATTAAGGGAGTATTGTATTTGTTTAACTGTACAAAAAAAAAAAAAAAAAAAAAAAAAAAAAAAAAACAGATGATACCTCCTTAGTATAAAACTATAATGATACCAGTCATTAAGATAGCTGTAGTCGGGTTTCATTTATAGAGGGGGCACGTATTTTTTATGAAATATGATTTGATTTTTATTTAAGTTATTATTTATAGTTAAAAACAATAGCCGTGTTTTTTTTCACATCCGCTATCCGCTAAAAATATAATTTGCGTGTTAATTACAACAATAACTTAACGATGTACACTAAGTCAATTTATATACGTTATCTATAGGGCTTTCTAATTTTTATTTTTAAAAAAAGCAAACCATTTGAGATATTTCAAAAACTTTATTATTGGCTTGAAGTACAATCAAAAAATTTATGGATGGAACTCGACTTCGTTCATATGGTCACCGCGGGCACGTTTGCAGCGGTCGATTCGTTGGACCCAATTTTCAACGACTCGGCCACACATTTCGGCCGAAACGGCTCCTATTTCGCGTTCAATTTTAGCTCTGAGCTCTTCCAACGTCGTCTGCGTGTTGGCATAAACTTATGACTTAACGTATTCCCACAGAAAATAGTCAAGCGGCGTTAAATCGTACGAACGAGGCGGCCAATCGACTGGCCCATGTCTTGAGATAACACGCTCAACATACTTACTCTTCAATAAATCGATTGTAGCGTGTGCTGTGTGGCTTGTGGCACCATCCTGTTGAAACCACATGTCGTTCAAGTCCGTATCTTTTAATTCGGGCCAAAAATAATAGGTGATCATGGCGCGATAACCCTGATCATTCAGAGTAACGTGACGATCGTTATCGTCGACGAAAAAATATGGCCCAATAACGCCGCCGGTATGCAAACCGCACCAAACAGTTATTTTTTGTGAATGAAGTGGTGATTTATGAAGCACATGTGGGTTTTCACCCGACCAATAACCCATATTTTGCTTATTGACGAACCCATTGAGCCAAAGATGAGCTTCGTCACTAAAGATGATTTTGCGATGAAATTCATGATCTTGGCGCATTTTCTCCAGAACCCAATCGGAGAACGTACGTCGCTTCAAATTGTCCATCGGCTTCAATTCTTGAGTCAGCTTGATTTTATATGGGTTTAAACCAAGATCCTTATGCAAAATACGCCATAATGTGGTCTGAGCGATGCCCAATTCTTGAGAATGCCGTGGAATTGAATGATTTGGATCGTTTGAACGGCAGCGATATATTCGACACTTCGACCAACCCGTTGTCTCACTGACACGGCAACATCACACAACGAATATGTAGACTTAAATTTTTGCACTAAACTTGTTATTGCCTGTCTACTAGGGCGAGAATTACGACCAAAAATTGGAGTTAACGCTCTTAAATATCTGTAGAAAATTTTTATAATTTGCAGACGTTGCTCGTTAGCGTACTTTACTTTGATGAAAATATTGAGTTTACTGAATAAATTGAAAGTGACAGTCTGATGATTAGTAAAAGAGTGTGTTCACAAATTAAATTCAAAGTTGTCAAGTCCCTATTGGAAAACCCATTACTTAGGCATTATGAAATAGTACTTCCACATACTATGTGAAATATTTGCAATGATTTTTCAGAAATGTAAAACATTCGCCGGCTGTCTTAGACAGATTTCATACAATCTTTTCCAATTTTAGCCATGTAGTGGTCTACCACCCAAAAATGCATTTTTGTTATTCAATCTTATTACGAAAATGGGAGATCCGTAAAAGTAACATTCACAATTTTTCGATCAACATAATCGCCCTTGTGAGTCCGGAATTCATGTAATGGTGGTTTTGAAGAAACTGGTTCGGTATCGGGTCAAACTCCATATCAGCCAGCAATAACACGCCAAAACATTACCACTGTGAGTGAAAGTGTTCAAAACCAGCCAGGCACCTCAATTTGTCGTCGAAGTCAACAATTGGGCATCACTTATGGTACTTTACGGCGGATTTTAAAGTCCAAATTACCCAATAATTATAGCTCTTGAATCATCGGATCGACACGACAGCTTGTCATCGAATTTGAGTTTTTCCAATGAAGTGCATTTTTGGATGGATGGGCAAGTAAATAAACAAAATTGTCGTTTTTGGGAACCGAAAAACCTATACGAGATTCACGAAAAACTAAAGCATTCCAAAAAGTATGGTATGGATTATGGCTTGGCGTCATCATTTTTTGGCTTTTTTTTTATCAACATTGAATAAGTTGGGTCTGGATGATCTCTGATTGCCACCGGATGAGGTAACCGCCTATACAAGCTATCAATCAATCAATTTATTGCGTACGAAATTTGAAGATCACATTATTTCGGTTAGAGAAGAAGTTGATTGACCTCTAAAGTCATGCGATGTAACACCTTTAGACTTTTTCCTGTGGGGTTATTTGAAGTGTAAGATCTATGTCTTTAATCCAGTTACAATTCAGAAGTTTACACATTACTTCCAAATTAAGATTGCCATTGCCATTTACCCACTTATTCTTGAAAAAGTCATCGATAATTCTGATATTTGGATAGTCACTTGCAACAGAAGCCGTGGTGGTCACATAAGTAATCTTGTATTCAATTCATAATTGCCAAATACCAAATTTTATTAATCAGTAAAATTTTATATTGATTTCACATCAAATGTGTGTTCAAATTAAGGAAAACTTTTACACAAAGTCGTGGATCACCCATTATATCTGTGTTACCAAGTTTTTACGTTGAACTCTTAAGCGGACTTGGGTTGTTTTTTTTGTGACAAGCGCTAATTTTCGTGCAAAAAAACATAGCTTAAAACACCCAATGACCTCTCTTGCACATGGAGGCTCATTGATTGTTTATCACATGTTTGCATATGTATCAGCGCTTTAATTTAAATGGAAGAAAGCGTTAGCATTAGCTTTTGTTTCACATGGTTCTAAAAAGTCCCATGATTTCGACGACAAATTTTTTACACTACCATATTTCGGGAAAGGAAACCTTTCTTGCAAAAGAGCAAGCCATTTAAGTGACACGTAAAACCGTCTTGCTGGAAAAAAGAATAGGTCACATTTACACTTTCAAGTTCCAGTCATCAAAATCCATGGTTTGACACCTCAATTTATTTATTTTTATTTCATTTCATTTTTGAAGACATAAGATTCAATCTTGCCAAAAAATCGCATCAGATGGTAATGACATGTGGATAGTGGAGCTCCTCTCAACGTATAATAGTCGGAGCCTCACAGAATAAAAATTCAAAATATCAAAGAGAAAGCAGACATAAGCTTTATGCAACGTTCACTGGATTTGATATTCCAATTTTGTTCTTTTTTTATTTTTGTTTTATTTTTATTTTTTAATTAATTTCTCTCCGGAAGCTGGGTAATTTGGACTCCAATGGAACATTTAAAACTTTTTTTAACTCTAATGCCAAACGCAATCGATTGCTCGAAGTCAAAAATCTTGTTTGACACACAATATTATTTCATGTTTATATTTATATGATATAAAATCCAGAAGAAAAATTTTACTTCTAAAATGAAAGCCATAATCAAAATTTTGCTTCTGAAAAAGTGATCAGGAAATATTTTATGCCAATTTTTTTCTGGGTTGCAAAAAGAAATCTTCTGTCGGCCAATCAAGAACGCCATAAATGAAAAAGAAGCTTTGAGTGAAATGTCAAAATTTGCGAATGTTCGCTTACTCGTATTCGCAGTTCTCTAAACTGCAAACGGACCTTAACTTGTCAAAATAGCTCAAATTTCTGAACCATTTTATCAATTGCGAACTAATTCAGGGAAATAGTCAATTTTAACAATTTCAATGCGTTGTTGATGCATATCTCGTTAATTTTTTTTTATAAAACTTGCAGTTGTTATCTGTCAAAAAATAAGCATTACATTTTTTAGAAAAATCAGTATGTTACGTTGTCTGAAGTGTAGACACAAAAAGTGTACACTTATGACCATAAATTGTGCACGCAACTTAAATTTCCTTTCGTTGAATTGGTTTTTATTAAAGCAAGATGTGCTATATTGAACATTGAATTACTTACTTAATGTTAGATGGCGCTAGAGTGCGGTATAATTCTGGCACTTCCTCTATTTAACACAATATGGGGTAAACTATCATACTTTTAGCACTTATTTATAATACTAAGTTAGTTAAGGTCTCCATTCAATTAATAACTTAAGAACGTCACTCAACATAAGATCTTTTTTCCTTTATAGCATTGCTCCTCCGGGGTAGATGTGATAACTATCCGGCCGAAGTGTTCGCTCAAATTGATTAATCATATTTACCTCATCTAACATATGTTCTAATACACGTTAATTAACAATATTTAGTTATTTTAACACAACAAACCAATGATACCATACAATATACGTCTGCGTCTTCCTTATCTATATGATAAATCTAATTTAATTTGTTAGGTCAGGAGAACCAAAACAAACGTCGCAGTTTTCATCAAGCACAAGATCACCTTACTGGCGTAAGGATTCTCAGAAACATCTCTATGAAGTACCACTTTCTTAGATAGTAGAAAACAAACCTGCTGCTCTTCGTAACTATAGGGTGTTTCACCGTGAGGTTTGATTTATAATGTAAAGTAAAACACATAAATTTGAAACCGAACTTACAATTTTTATTATCGGTTAAAAGAACAATTCATGGCATTCACTTTTTGGAAATGATATCATGTAAATGTTGGATACGACTACGTCTGAGGTGGTCCATTCGGAAGGTTCGATTTTGGACGACTCGTTGAAGCATAGCGACTGGTATCTTGCGGATAACACGAGTAATGTTGCCTTTCGAAGCGTCAATCGTAGCTGGCTTTTACTGAAGACCAGAGACTTTACACATCCCCATAGAAAATAGTCCAAAGGTGTGATATCGCAAAATCTAGCCGGCCAATTTACCGTAACAAAACGTGAAATTAGGTGCTCACCAAAATATTTCTTGACAAGTCCATTATTTCACACGCTGTATGTCTCTAAGCGCCGTCTTGTATAAACCAGAACTCACCGAGACCATGTGCTTAAATTTTAGGTAGCACATAGTCTGTTAACGTGGCGCTATAAGGGTTATCATTGACGGTTACATTCTGATATGCCTCATTTTTGAAGAAATATGGACCAATGACCCCACTAGCCCATAAACCACACCATACCGTTGTTTGATGTAATGGTAGCTCTTGGTACTCTTCGGGATGCTCATCAGCCCAACACGGCAATTTTATTTATTAACGTATCCATTGAGCCAGAAATGGTCTTCTTAAATGAACAAAATTTCACGATAAAACACCGGATTTTCTTTGAGTTTTTCTAGAGCTTATTCACTGAAAATATGACGCAAATTCAAGTCGCTTGGCTTCAATTCTTGCACAAGTTAAATTTTGTACGCTTTTAGGCCGAAATCCTCACGTAAAATATGCCAAGTTGTCGAATACCAAGCTGTTGAGAACGACGACAAATCGATTCGTCACGGTCTTCGCGTACACTCTCAGCTACAGCTGCTATAGTCTCTTCACTACGTGCTGGATGTGGTCTAACCGGTCGAGTATCGTCCACTAATGTAAACTGGAATTGAAATTTGTGAATGGTATTGTCAAAAGTGGTTTCAGTAAGTCGATTTTGCGCACCGTAAGTTCCTCGAATCGCACGTAAAATATTTCTCACAGAACGCTGATTTTCGTATTACAGCTGAACAATTTGGAGACGCTGTTGTAGTGTAAATCGATCTGTCAAGAAAAGCCTATTGAAAATCAAACCTCACGATGAATCACTCTATACATATGTAAAGAATATCACACTTCCAGTACAGAGGAATTAACCATACAAATTTTGTCGCTACCTAACATGCTCTACTTGCCTGTACCTTAATAATGCTCACTTTCGACTACCCAATAACCTTTACCTTTTGCCTGCTCTTAGCCCTTGGTCGCATCTTTGACCACCTCTGTTGTCCCAGAGGCAGTCACCTTAGTCCTCTTCTTTTCAACATAACCACTTTAATCTTTTTCCGACACTTGTACGAGAGAGAGCCAATTTTTTGGTCGCATATTCATCAGATAATTCTTAAAGCCAACTAGTCTCTTGAGTTTATTGAACAGTATTCCTTTCCGTATTCCTTTATGTTGCTTTCGACGATTTTCCGCTGAAGAGCAATGGTTTTGGCTAGACTGTGAGCCGTGTAAAGAATGTTTTTGAATTTAAACAGATGGCTCTAGAACTAGTCAGGGAACCAAAAATACCATATTTGTGAAAATCAATTTTATAAATCTTTTTTTTTTTTTTATATTGTCATGAAAAAGTGAACATAAAAAGTACAATGGTTATTCTAAAATATTGCAATAACTCAAGATTCATCTCATTTATAGTAAGTCGGAACAGAAGGACTAATTCAATAAACGTTGTTTTTTTTTTGTTACCAGGCACACATTAGGATCTTGGGAATTAAGATTTCCGACGAACTTTTAAGAAAAATTTCAGAAGAATACCCGTATTTCTATTCTTTTACCACTTGTGAGATATTTAGTCAGATTAGCCAATAGCTTATTTATTAAACGTTTGCGGCCCTAGGGTTAGGTTAGGTAACAATCTCTGTAGAAAAAACCTACCCCCTTAGGCCTATTGGCCCATTGTGATGCCACGTAGATCTGTGTGGAGATTTCTTCTTTGGGAGAGTGCTGGGCATGTACAGAGTAGGTGGAGAATTTTCTCCTCCTTAAGCCTTTTTCAATGCTTGCTTATTTAGATAGTGCGAAGTGATGACACCTATGATAATGTTGAGATGCTTTTTGTTAGTAGAGATCAAACTCTTAGAGCGATTTAGATCCAGTTTTGGGCAACTTATTTAAAAAAAAACACCGCCATAAACCCCGCTACCAGTCTTGGATTCATCTCTATAGAAATGGGTTGACTGGGCGTCCATTAAATTGTCTTTCTGCCGGAAACGTCTAGAGGGGAAGCTCAGTGTTAAGGCATAATGTAGTCGATATTTTCTGGAAGTATTCCTAGTGTACTAAGAATATTAACATGACCAAATAGTCCAAATCTTTACTATGTTCACTATGTAGTACCGCGGAGGGAGTAATACGTAGAAATCCGCTTATGCGCAAACAGTGTTTAGCTTGCCGCAGTTGAATACAACCGTCCACAAGATAACCACTCCGTAGGTGAGTATCGGTCTTATAACCGAATGGATAGTCAGTGGGTAATGCGAGTTTGAAGGCTCCACTTGTTTCTGAGATTCTAGTACCACCAAAAACTGCCGAAATTTTCCAACGTAAAATATGTTTTTGGTAAGCAACTCTGATTGATCTGCCACTTTAAATGTCATGTTCTGTCTGATTTTTCTCCAAATTTACTTCATAGGCATCAAAAGTAAAAAAGGCCTAAATATTGATATTGATACATTTGTAATATTTGTAGTCGAATCTTTGAACATGCTTGGAATAGGAAAACCATTTGCGTGGTAGAAAAAAAAATACTATAGGTATTTGGAATTGTTGAGCAACGGTGTGACAAAGTGTTTTAAAACTTTTTGCTATGTTATCAGACGCATTTGACGTTGTTGCACTATAACATAAGAAACTGAAAGAGAACAACTTTTCTTGGCCACAACGTTACTGAAATTATTAAAATCGCCGTTTTATGTGCGCTCTCCACGGTTGCGAAGTCATTTATTGTCGCCTCCGTTTTCTTCCATGGCATTGTTCATGTTCGTAGGTCAAGAATATATTGAACTCATGTGCAGAATATTCTGCAAAGTCATTTGCAGAACCTATCTTTGACTATCACTTCAGCAGTGCTCTTTAGTCCTCCTGTTCCTATCGTCGTCTGAACCACATCCATAGCACCTTTTGTTAGATTTTAAGTTAAAGGCATATCTCAAAAAATTATAAACGGTGGTGGGCGAGGTTGGCGTCATTGAAATCATCCAGAGGGCCAGTTTTTCAGCCACAATTTAATTCATTCATTATAATTCATTAGATCCTTCTTTAGCTCTGCATATCTTTCGGCCCATCAGTATATCAAAGACCATTGAAAACACTCGTGAATTGGAGAAAACTTGTGAGAAAGTCCAAGAATCTTGAAAGAGAAAAGACCAGCTGCTTTGGGACCCCTAAAAAACAATTGTTCATGTAATTCTATTGAGAAACTTCACCACTTTAAGATTTAATTGGTGTATAAACTTAAGGAAACTTACTTAAATTTACGCAAAAACTTTTGTGAAACAATATTGGAGAGATTTCGTGCTATAAATTGCATCTTTAGGAACGAGGAGGTTGGTCCATCATATACGTGGTCTCAGCAAGAAGGAGAAACTCCGCATGCCGCTAGAACCTCCATGAATTTGCTGCGTTAACGTCAACCACGAAAACTGATTAACCGCCTTGGAGAGGTCCCGTAGTCAGCGAGGTATCCAGACTTAATCGCCATGAATTTTATTCTATTGGGGTACACCCAAAGTAAAATCTACTTTAATAACACGCGGTCTGTTACCAAGCTGAAAGAAAATATTCGCCGGGAAATTTACGACATCCGGCCAAGCATGCTGCAGCACGTGTAACGAAACACGGTGGTCCGCTGTCAATAATGTGTGTGACATTTAGACGGTATCATTTTGAAAAATTAGAATCCGGTATTCTTCCTCTTTATGTTAATCTAAGTATAGAAAACAATATGTTTCATAGTCCCCGTCCCCCCTGTTTAAACACATAAATTTGAAAACCTGAGAAAGAGAACAAACTATTAGAAGCAAAGGAGTTATGAGTTTTCCAAATCAGTTTGTGACTTCTGCGCAGTTGGTCACTCAAAGTAACACATGGGCTGAAAACTCAGTGCCGTTTTATAGTAAAACACAAAATTTTTGCAAAATTCAACTTTATTTATCAATATAGTTGCCTTCGAGGGCGATACACTGATTGAAACGATTTTTCAATCTTTCGATATCAGTTTTGTAGTACGATTTCGGTTTAGCCTCAAAATAGGCTTCTGTTTCGGCGATTACTTCTTCATCGGTCTTAAATCTCTTTCCGGCGAGCATTCTTTTGAGGTCTGCGAACAGGAAATAGTCGCTGGGGGCTAAATCTGGAGAATACGGTGGGTGGGGAAGCAGTTCGTAGTCGAATTCATTCAATTTTTTCCATCGTTTTCATCGACTTGTGACACGGTACATTGTCTTGATGAAACAGCAATTTCTTTTTCTTCAAATGCGGCCGTTTTTCTGCGATTTCGTCCTTCAAACGTTTCAACAACGCAATGTTATAGTAGGTGTTGATAGTCTTCCGCTTTTGGAGATAGTCGATGAAAATTATTCCATGTGTATCCCAAAATACGAATGCCATAACCTTGCCACTCAGCTGACTGCCGACTTGACTCTGGTGTGAAGTGATAGAGCCAAGTTTCATCCATTGTGACATACCGCCGCAAAAATTCGGCTTTATTGCTGTTGAACAGCTTTAAACACTCCTCTGAATCATCAACACGTTGTTGTTTTTGGTCGACAGTGAGCAAACGCGGCACCCCTTTTGAACAGAGCTTTCGCATGTCCAAATACTCGTGTATGATATATCCAACACGCTCTTTTGATATCTTCATTTTGTGGACTTTTTTGATGTTTTCATCTGAAACAGTCCATTGCGTGCATCATCTTCGGTGCTTGTATGACCACTTTTAAATTTTTGAATCCACTTTCGAATGGTTCAAATTTATACAAATTTATCTTTTGAAGGTTGGTACGAACTGAAAATGGTATGGATGTAATTCAAGTGGTGCCCTCTTTTAGAAACGGACTTTTCAGCCCATGTATTAAGTTGTAAGTAAATCCAATTTTGTTTTCTTTTAGATTTTTATTTTACCCCAAATCAGAGATCCCTCATTTCGTTAGTACTTTTGTATCTATTCTCTATCTATACGATCACAATGGCAACATTGAATCTTATCACCTCATACCAAAAAACAAATTAATTTTTGTGATTTTATTTGCAGAAGACCATGGTAATCGCGAAAAAACGAATGAAAAAGAGCTACAAACCAAGTGCCTTAGAGAAACAGTCTAAATTCACTTTCACTGTCTAACAACTGCTCTATGCATACATACTCTATCCTAAGAGTATGTATATAGTGATATTTTTTTTTTTTGTTTTTATGTGAAACTAATTTGTTAAAGGAATTTCGCCCCGGTAACACTCATTACATAAATCTTCTGTGAGGAATCCTGTCGACATATTGTTGTTATGCGACACTGGGTCTTTGAAACTCTTGCACTCTACTCGTGTCTTCCAATTGCCCTAAATGTCTACCTTAGTCTTATATTTAAATTTTAAATTTTGTAAAAATATTATTGGCACTGTCTATACTCGTATTTGTTATTCGCGAGAAACGATGGCATTATGTAATTTTACACAATTACTTGTATTTGTTATTGAATAATTCTTTTCAATAAACCTGTAAAAGTGAAATGGCTTTGAGATTTTAGAATCTTGTCGTCGGATATACAAGTCGCATGTACGGATACATGAAAGAAAGGAATGCATCAATTGGGGCCCGGGGGGCATTCGATTTTAGCTCCACGTGGGGAAAAGTCTTGTTAATATAGAACCTATTGAACTTTCACATCTGCTTAGTTTAGATACGTGTAAAATGTCTCGTATCTATGGTATGAAGTCACCGACCTAGGTGCTGATTAATTGGACTATGATTTTTAATTAAATCTTTGACTTGATTAAATAAAGTTGGCACATTAGATTGCCAAAGATAATTTATTTCAACTAAACATAAATAAAATTATCACCGCGGGATTTATTTCCAATTAATTACGATACTTGTGTTCTGTTTGGGATTATGGATATCTATACATCATCAGGGAAGATACTCGTAATCAAAAAAGTATTATGCATACCATACACATATTTATCTGTATCTTGTGGAGAATATTGATGAGTGGGCGTAGACTCGCAAATACGCAATTTTACAAAAAGATACACAAACATTAAAATATTTTTAAAATTTGGCGTAAAATAGAATTTTTATACTTTTTATAAAAATCACATTACATAATAAATGTCGAAGAAACCAAGGTCGGAAACAGGGCGGAAACCAGGCATTGCGGAGAAGAGCAACTATTGTAGAATTTGAATAGGAAAAAGTCCAGATTCTGAGGTCAAATCAAGTAGATGAATCTACATATCGGGGCAACTTTGATCGTGTTTTCAAGGCTGTCCTCACATAAATGAAGAAACATATGGTGGATAAATAATGAAACGTAAAAGACAGAAGGCAAACCCTGCAACCACGAACTGCGTACAACAGAAATCGATAACGCGCGTCTATAGTTGCAATATGAATGGTGCAAAACAAAGTGGCGTAGAACGCATTAGTTAGAGTTTAAACAGTGGGCGTAGATGCTTTCATTTGAAACTTTGAAGAATTTGCTTCATAATCAATAAACAAGACGACAACCATCCGAAGAGGTGCTACCACTGACCACAAGTGAACAGGCTGAAGACAATCTTGCAGGCGATTCAAGCGCTTAATTTTATTGAAGACGAGCAGATGACAAAATCTCCAGGAAGATTCTTTAAATATGTTCCTTAATGAAGAGTATCGCGTAGTAATATAACTTCTTGTCGGGCATGAGGAGGATGTTGCGGAATGTTTTGAAGAAAAGAAGACCGTTCAATAAAAAGGTTTCATTACGAGTATAGTTCAGTATTACAATAAGTTTTATTTCGTTTCCACAAAGGTTAACCAGTACTAATGCGTATTACATTAGATTACTAGAGGGTGATTTCTTTGCTGTTTTGTTATTCCGTATTTTTTTTTTGACAGCTCACGTGTGATTCGTGACATGTGTCAAATTTAAACATGCTCAGTCAGTATTATCATTTACTCCCGTAAAACGCTTTGAAATTATTGGATTTTATTATCAAAATTCGTGTTCTGTGAAAAATGTTTTCAGCGCACTTCGACCATTTTACGGTTGTCATAATCGACCTACTGACCAAATTTCACATCAATTTCACGCTTTTGTATTGTACATCAATCCACCTACCCGTATGCGTAGAGTGCGTAGAGAGAAAAATATTGCTGCTTTTCTGCCAGTGTTAATAAAGACCGTGATTTGTCCATTCCTCGCCGTTCGACTTGCCTCATCGTCGAATTTTCGGTGAGTGGGCCTTCGAAAAGCTGAAGGAAGTTCCGCTTTTATATCGGAAAATTGCCTTCATCGACGAAGCTCAATTCTGGTTGAATGGGTATGTTAATAAACAAAACTGCGGTATTTGGTCCGATTTGCACCCGCGATAATGCACTGTTTGGTGCGATTTATGGTCAAGGGGAATCATTGACCCGTATTTTTCAAAGATGACCGTTGGAAAAATGTTACTTAGGAGTGATTCATCGTGAGGTTTGATTTTGAATTGGCTTTTTTTGACAGATCACGCGTGATTTTTGTCTACATTAGTGGATGATACTCGACCGGTTAGACCATATCCAGCACGCAGCTGTAGCTGAGAGTGTACGCGAAAAGCGTGACGAATCGATTCGTCGTCGTCTTCAGCAGCTTGGCGTGGCGTATTTTATGTGAGGCCTAAAAGCGTAAAAAATTCAACTTGTGCAAGAATTGAAGCCAGGCGACATGAATTTGCGTCATATTTCTAGTGAATGGGCTCTGGAAAAACTCAAGGAAAGTCCGGTATTTTATTGTGAAATTTTGTTCAGTGATGAAGCCCATTTCTAGCTCAATGGATACGTTAATAAAAAAAATTTGCCATATTTGGACTGATGAACAACTCGAAGAGTACCAACAACTACCATTACATCCATTAAAAAACAACGGTGTGGTGTGGTTTATGAGCTGGTGGAATCATTGATCCATATTTCTTCAAAAAATTCAAGCACATGGTTTCGGTAAGCTTTGGTTTCAACAAGACGGTGCTACGAGCCATACAGCGCATGAAAGAATGGACTTGTTCAGAAATCATTTTGGTGAGCACTTAATTTCACGTTTTGCTACGGTAAATTGGCCGTCTAGATCGTGCAATATCATACCTTTGGACTATTTTCTCTGGGGATATGTAAAGTCTCAGGTCTTTAGGAATAAGCCAGGTACGATTGAAGCTTTTGCAGACAACATTCCTCGTGTTATCCGCGAGATACCAGTCGCTATGCTCGAACGAGTCGCCCAAAATTGGACATTCCGAATAGACCACCTCAGGCGTAGTCGTGGCCAACATTTACATGATATCATTTTCAAAAAGTAAATGCCATGAATTGTTCTTTTAACCGATAATAAAAATTTTAAGTTCACTTTCAAATTGATGTATTTTATTTTACATTATAAATCAAACTTTACGATGAATCACTATTTATTATTGGTGCCCGCTGTCATTTCGAACTTCATTTCGGTTTTCTACCCAAAATACACGAGCTGAACTTGTTCGACATGTCATTCCAGAAAGATGTCACTTCATGTCATACAGCATGCGAGATGGATGGACAAATGATAAATATGAATTCGGTAAGCAATTTACCTCTCGTTTTGCACCGATGAATTGGCTGGCTAAATCTTGCGATTTGACGTCTTTAGACCATTTTTTATGGGGACACTTAAAACCACTCATCTATGTCGATAATCTAGCGTCAATTGCAGTCTTGGAAAACAACAATACACGTACTATTAACGAGTTACCATCCAATATGCACAAAAAGGTGATTCAAAATTGGACTTTCCGTATGGACCTCTCAAAACCTAATCGTGGTTAACATTTACATGAAATAATATCTAAAAAATAAATGGCAAGCATTGATTTATAAGCTCACATAACAGTTTTGTATATTTTGAAAATTTAAAAATCACCCATTACCATATGTCTGGCTGTTAAATTGTCAAAACTTGTGATGTGAACTTGGGTTTGGATATAGTAAACCTGTATTACAATATCCTTGTTTTCATCAGGCTAACTGCAGTTTTTGCTCCCTTTGTCTGAAACCTTGCTTCGCTTTGCTATGTTGCAGTCTGTAAAAGTGTTTTTTTTTTCAGATTCCTTGAATAGACCACCATAAGGCTTCTTGTTTATGTTTACAGGTTTCCACATAAGGTTAAACGATATTTTTACCTTAAGAGCAAAGCTTTGTTTTTAGGGTAGAGTCACTTTTGATTGCGCCCTTTCTTATTTAATTGGTCAATAGCCAACATCGCAGCAGTGGTTGGTGTTATGTAAAATTGCCACTTGCGGCTTCTTTTAGAGCATCTTAGCATCAGTGAAACTGATTGTTGAGCTTGTTAGAACTTATTGGGAGATTTAAGTACGTGCACTGTGATGTTGTAGACTGATTATATCCCGTGTATCAGTTGCTTTGAGGAACAGGTTTTTACTTAACCCTTCTGTCAATGGATGTTTTTAAACATTCCCATCAATGGAATAGGTCTGACTGGACCTTCATACATTTTGTATGAAAATTGATGAAACTCATTGAAGTAATTGAAGTTTTTTTTTGTTATTTTGAGCATATTATTATTCTTATTTTTAATTTAAAGTTTGTTTTTACATAACATTGATATTCAAAGAATTTTCTTGAATAACTAACTGCATACTGTGTTGTAAACAGGCAGGCTCTTCGCAGGCAGTTGATCCAAATCTGGTTTTTCTTTGTATTTTATCGTTTATTCTGCAAATTCTACAAGTCTTTTAGATGTCATGCCATGTAGATGTCTTGCTACTGCTGGGCTACCTATTTTGCAATGGTGCTCTAAAGAAAGATTTGATGCAATTTCAAACGGAAAACACACCTATTGTCCTTGGTTCGTTCATCCTTGCTTCGATCTGAGGGGTCACGTGCATTGGATTTATTCGTTGCACTCATATAGTCATATCATTATTTTTTTTTTTTTGTAAATTATGAAAGATGCAGCATCCAACATGTAAAAAAAAGCCAATAGCCATCGCTTCGTCTGTCGTTTACATGTATATTCTCCCAACATTTGATCCATGACGTCAACGCCAATTTTATGTTTGTTGTAAAACCGAATTACTTGTGGCTTTTTTGCTGTTCCAACCAATTCGGTGTCGTAGTGAACTGTTGACAGTAAAACGACTGCCTTAGATTCTTTCGGCACGTAAGACACTGGTGCGACATTATCCGTATGACAGTATCCATTTCCACACCTTCAAAACTTGTAAAAAAGTTGTCAGCAACAACAGTTTTCCCGCTGGATTGGTACTTGGTTGTTACTTCAATCATCACCTTCTCGCCCAAATTTACAGCTCTCTGATGCCTATCTTCTTTGTCCGTATACAGAACCCCTTTGCAAGGAATCACAAGCCGACCATACTTTCATTCCGTATTTCGGAGGCTTCGATAGTATGTATTGTGTATATCGTGTCTTCCTCTGTATGGGAATACGTAGTTGTTCGTCAATGTGTCGGCGTATACGCAGTTTCCAAATGATGATTGTCGACATGTTCCGAATGGCAGCAGCTCTATCTGCACTTTGTCGTTCGACAGAAGTCTTTTGATTTGGATTTGACGGGACTCATATTGGTTTTCCACAACTTTTTTGTATGCAGCATGTTGGCGTGATTTACACCAGGGACTAGACAAAGACCAAAATAGGCATATAGTTCCTCTTCAGTAACAGATTTCCAAACCATATCTTCATTGTCCTGAGGGTACCAAGATGACTTCTCGACAATATGTAGCAAGGTCTGGCTAGACCTATTCCATTTATTTTAGGGGTTGTTGTAGAAAAGCTTTTTTTTTTTTACCCACTTAGATTTAAAATTTATTGTCCACACTTAAGCATTAAAAATATGTACGCTGACAAAGTCAGGAAATTTGAAAAAGATAGCTACACAATCAATTAGAAAAAATGGAAATTGTCTGGCCAGAACTACTCATCGACAGAAGGGTTAATTATGTGACTGTTGTTTTTACAAGACTTCGAAAAACGGTCTGTCAAAACTGCACAGAGGTTTTTTTTAGCACAACTTACACGGGCGTACTGATAATTCGGTGGGATATCAGATAATTATTTCTATAAATGAAAATACGTTTATCTTAACGTATTTTTCAAGTTGGTGGCACACTAGCACACATAACTTGAACAATTTTCAACCAATTCAGTTCAAATTTTAATTAATTTAATTTAATATTTTTCATGAAAAAAAAAAAATCAAAAAAAGCTTATTTTTACGTCCCCTAGAGTGCCCTAACCCCTTAAGGCCTCACTCAGTACTCTCACTACCTCTAAACTAGCTCGAGAATGCTAGGCTTCTCTGAATGCATTTGAAAAGCTGAATTTAGTGATTTTTGTCCCAAGTTACAAGAGGATTGCGGAAAATACGATCCCAAATTAACTGCTTGTACGAGGCTTAGAGGGAACTTCTCAGAAGCTGAACCTGTATTAGGACTGCCTATGTTTTTGGTGGGCTTGCATTGTACATATTCGTAGATGGCATCAAGCAAGGTGTGCAACGAGTGCTTTCTGAATTTCAGCAAGATGTCCTACTTTTCCTAATCATCTAAATGTGCTAAGCATGAGTCATACAAAATCCTTCGATGTTTGACACGAGAGTGATTTGTCCGGCCTACATTCGCACGTCACTTCAAAAGATCATCTTCAATGCCTATCTCCGTAGTCTAAGTGAAGCAACTCTCTCTTAACTTGCCTTTCACCAAATTAGCTGTGGCTATGATGTCTGAGCTTTGGAACCACGATGAAGCTGCTATTCTCTAAAAATTAGATTAACTGCAAAGTTATTGACGGCTGTCTTGCACGATACTGATCTTAGGCAAAGAAATTTAGAGAAATTGATATAACCAGTCAATGACTAGGCAATGACAATGACCTTCGGGTCTGCACGTGGACACTTCTCATCTTGCCGCTGTTTAAAAACAGATATCACCGCTATACAGGTGACTGCTACTGACTACTGAAGCGGCGTCTATTTGCATGAGGATTTATTGTAAGCGGCAGACTAATGATATAGACGACAGATGTTTTAACTAAGTATTCGAAAAAATTTAGGAGCATTGCCCTTATGCTGACGTTCAAATTATTTTAGGTGATCTTAACACTAAAAAGGAAACGAAACGTCTGCAAACGGAATTAGGTTCATTGAATTTGTGTAGATCAGAATATCACAAGAGCAGTCAAGCGATTCCCGTACCTTGATATTCACAAAAGATCATGTCGAACACCTTATCATGAAACCGTCAATGAAATTGATCATGTCGCGATCGACGCAAAGCAGTGAGAACCAAAACTTTTACCGATTGGTTGTCCTTCAAAAATATCGCAACTGATGTACTTCAACCTGACCCAGCTCACTAAACTCCTGATTTCACGAAGCGTAGGTACAGATGAGCATATATTGACATAAAAGAGCTGCTTCTCCGAAAGAAAAAAAGGAGAACGAGAAGCGTGGTCTTGAAACAATGGACAAAAGTTTTACCAAAGGTAAAAATAACTTGTTAAGCCAACAAGGCCAGAAAAAAAAAGCTGTCGAGATGACTTGCTCATCTTAGGTCAAAGTTGATTTTGAAATGAAAGGGAAATGAAAGCCAACTGACTTCTTGACCAAAATAAAGTGAAAATAGCTTCACTTAACTTATTTCAAACAGGCCTTCCGAGCCGGATGGTTTAGCTACAGAACTATTTAAAAGAGCAACTCATTTCCAAGTTTTATTAAGAAGAAAGTAACCAGGTATACTATGAATCACAGTATCCATAAGAAAGGAGACGAGTTAGGCTTACCAATCTCTGCTTCTTTGGCATAAGACATCTTAGAATGTTTGCCTTTCTCTAAATCGACCACATGCAAAACCTCTTATGAGTCCCTGCTATTTTACCAATATAAAATGTTCACTTTTAACAAATGTGGAGTCTAGTTTCAACAGAAGCAGCTTCGCCTTATTCATTTTATTTCTTCTCACTGGAATCCTTTGGAAAACCTAATTCGGTTACAAATGTTTCAAATAAATCCACAGTATACATACATAACAATTACTTACGAGTACTTGGGTGGCGCTTCAGTTGGGGGTAGGACCTGGACCTCAACTAACAAGCCTCTTCAGTTAGTCCGGCCTTTAGCTAACTGCCTCTAGTTGTACGTTGAGGTCTTTTCTTTATGAGCGCGTAACCTAGAAGTCTTCCCTTCGCGTTAGCTACATGTCAAAGCCATCTGAAGCGCAGTTTCCTGATTAGGTCGATATCTCCGTACAGCTCGTGTAGTTGATCATTGAAAACGACTGAGAGACAATGTTGTGTGTCACTTCTTGTTGCCCGCATGTATTTAGTTTTGCCCTTATTAACCCCTAAACCGATTTTGGCAGCTTCCGTTTCAATCGATCGGTGCGAACGCATCGATGACAGCCCGCTGTGTTCAAATTATATCAATATCATCGGCGTACGCTAGTAGTTCCACAGACTTGAAAAATTGTGCCTCCAGTGTTCGCTTGTGAGTTCCGTACAATTCTTTTAAACAAGTCACATAACAGCGTGTCACATTATCTAAAACTTTTTTAATATCAAAGGTCTCAGTGAAATCGAACCTGACTTTGACTGAGCAGTTTGGGTTTCTAATCCTCATTCTGTACAAACGAACGAATTTGCCAAGGATCCTAAAGCTGTATATAAATGCTGTCATATGCGACCTTAAAATCAATGAAAAGGTGCTGGGTATCGATCTGCCGAAATGTGAAAATTTGGTCGATTTAGGACTTCCTTGGTCTGAAACCTCACTGATAGAGACCAATCAGGTTATTGGCGAAGGGTTTTAGACGTTCACAAAATACGATAGATAAGTTCTTGTATGCGAAGTTGAGGAGACTTTTATCTCTATAGTTGGCGCAATTGAGTAGGTCTCCTTTTCTGTAGATCGGGCATACATTGCTGAGATTCCACTTATTAAGCATGCACTCTTCTAATTAGATGTCAGAAATAAGTTGGTACATGCTCTCCACAAAGTTATTTCCAGCAGCTTTAAATACTTCGACCGAGCTTCAGAAAACGTTTTTCCATATTCTCAGCACCGACGTTTCTTATCTCTTATTTTTTCTTCTGAAGAAGCCGATGTTCTTGCTCGTAGAACTCATGAGTATGTGCTTGCCGGTAATCTTCATCAAACCAAGGATTTTTTGGTGTAAGTTCGGTGAAACCAAGCACATCAGTTGCGGCGTCTCTGATTTCATGTTTGCAGCGTTGCCACAGGTCTTCGATGGTAGATGCTGGTGGCAAAGGGATTTTTGAGGGATTTCGCGATATGAGTTCGGCAAATATTTGCGATTACTGCTTTTCTATGTTATATGTTCTCACAGTAGTTCTTCTTTGATGTGGCACTTGGGCAATCCGCAATCGTACTTGGCTGCAGTAAGGTGGTGATCCGCGTTAATGTTAGCTGCCCGGAAAATTCGGACGACCAGAATACTGGAGGCAGACAAAAGCTATCGCAAAATAATGAATTTGATTTAGATTGTCATAAGCACACATGCTGATGTGCCGAAATCTCAAGGCTTCTTTCCTAAGTCTGACTCATATTGCAATTCTGCATCCGAATAAGCGCTACCCTATAGCAATCACCATAGTATCTATCAGGCTTTTTTATCCTTCTTATATCCGGCCCTTCCCAGCAAACTTTATAAATGGCGGTGATATCTGCATGATAGCAGTCAAGGGCCTCTGCTAATTGTTCGACTGCACGTGGCCTATTAAGGGTCCGAATATTCTACGTGCAGATCGAAAGGTCGTTGTCAGTCAGGGTCGTCAACAGTGAGTCCATTTTTATCCGAGGCCATTAGTTGGCTCTCTTTCGTATAGAGCTGTGAACCCTATGACGGAGTAGAGCAGTATAATGCTACTTGCTAGACATGTTTGCATGAGTAAAGGTTTACTCATGCAGTAACCGGGGACCACCACTGGGAGGTAAGGCAAGCTACTCGCTATGAACTTGATTATTTTGCTGTAGTTTGCAGTTTCCCGATCAATCGCCAGGCAGGCCTCAATAATATACGAGGTGTGTTCAAAGAGTAAGGTGATTTTATATTTTTATAAAAAGAAGTGATCAATTTGGTTGGAAGTTGCTTGTTTGTCCGTCGACACTCAACTGACTTAGTGACATATTTTGTGCTCAAACATGTGTTTATTTATTCATTAATATTAATGTTTTCCCTTCAAAGTAATCCCCCTCAGGTATAATACACTTGCGTCAATGCTTTTTCTAATATTCGAGGCACTTCTCATAAGCACTTTTTGGTATAGTCTCGTCCAGCGATGCCCTTTATTATTTTCTCAATCGTTGCAAATCTCCGTCCTTTAATTTTGGGAACAGGAAAAAGTAGCATGGGCCACGTCTCATGCTTACCGATATGCTAACATCCTCAGCAACTTCTTTTATGGTAATTGGACGATTTTCTTTTTGTTGTTGATGTGCTGGGACGTCCAGAGCGAGGCTCGTCATTGTCATCTTCTATACCATCTTGTACCTCTTTTTTACATTTGTTTTACTTAGAGTAGACTCACCGTAAGCCACTGTCAATATTTCAAGTATTTTAGAGTACTTGATTCCATTTTTTACATAAATTTTGATGCAAATTCTTTGCTCTATTTTCTATAATAATTTAAAAGCCCCGAGCACATCAAAACACGTCTAATCTTTCGATCTGTCAAAAACAAACTAAATATGCTATGCACTTGAACATACCTCGTACATAATAGCATTAAAAAACATTATAAAAATCTTTAAATACAGACTTATTTTCTAATCATAGTATGTTTGTCGATTTAGGCATGAAAATTAAGTTCACTATCACCGATACTGAGTTTCTGGATTACGAGCATCGCTTATAGGGCAGCTAGGCTTATCGCAAATATAAAGCGAGGTGACGGACGTTAGCGAAAATAAATAATTGGTTGACATTTCCTGACATTAAGATGCAACGAGTTTTATTTAAACCATCCTGAGAACTTGTTTTATTTGTCTATAAAGCATAGGGTAATTACACATACGTGTTTGATTCTCATTTAATCTTTTTTTTTTTCCGTTCATAAATTTTAATCCGTAACGAGGACATTTAAATTATTTATCTTTAAAATGGCTGGTCCAATGTGGGTACTTTGAGGGACTCCGAAAGTTGCTGTGATGGTGTATTAGAATCTGTAACTATTACAATATACATCAAAAGTGTCGTAAAAAATGGCATTTTTAATCAGCGTTGGTGGATAGACGTAGACATACTCTACCGCTCAAAAGTTTGGGGTCAATCAGAAATCTGAGCTGAAATGGTCTAAATCCTACGAAGTTTTCCTAAAAATCATGTTTGACTGTATAGTAAGTAATTTAAAAGGTAGCATCTTCAGAGTCAGTGACTTTACGGCAGCTAGTAATACGGTGATAAGTAGCACTAGATACCCTCATAAGGAAATCAACACGATCCTATGTCTTGTATGAACTACCGAGGCATATCCTTGCATAATGTAGCCTACGAGATTCTATCCAGCGTACTGTGTGAACGAATAAAGCCGTTTTGCACCACATCAATCGGCACCTATCAGTGTGACTTCCGGCGCAGAAAATCGATAATAGACCAAATCTTCACACTGCGGCAATCCTAGAAAAGATGAATGAGTTCCAAGCCGATACTCATTATCTCTTCATCGAGCATTCATCGCACTGAATTATATAACGCTATGGCCGTTTTCGGGATCCTGAGAAAACTGATCCAGTTGTGTGCAGCTTGAACATCAAACCTCCGGATTCCCTCAAGGAGACGCGCTGTTGTTTGATCTTTTTAATATTGTGCTGGAGCAGATAGTGCGGAAGGACGGCGTAAACACGGAAAGCACTATATTCAACAAATTCCTCCAGCTGCTGGGCTATACAGACGATATCAACATCATCGCCTGTCCCCAGAGTGCCATTATTGCCAGGATAAAACCTAGTACATGCTGTCGACTAAAAACCGAACAGTCGAACACCCTCTAAGGCAGAATCTAACAATAGACAGCTATAATTTTGAGGTAGTTAAGAAGTTTATCTACCTCCGGGTAAACCGAATTGGTTTTCCCATATCATCAGCACTTAGTATGACCGTTGTCTAATAAATAGCGGGGGCAGATCAAAGGACTGATCTCATTGTAACGGTTTTTAGACGACACCACCGAAGGTTGCTACGATTTGTCCAATTACAAGCGGTCGGTCATAGGTCTTGTTGGCGGCAAGACCACCGGTAGTCTATACCAGGACATAAATTACAGTAAAATGGGAGTCAAGAGCCTCACGGATCTCGGTTCGGGCTTGACTTCTTGAGGAGTGTCATGGTGGCTGTGGTTTAAACTCAAATCGCAAGAAGGGGCATCCTGTTGTTTTGATCCAATTTACAGTTGTAATAAGAACTGGGTGCTAAGATCCAAAGATCAGCAAGAGGTTTTACGTTAGCTTCGGCTCTAGTGTTTTAGTGCTGGTTACAGGTATAGTAGTTTGAACTTTACAAAGAATTTTTTTTTTTTTTTTTTTCTAAATGTAAGAGAAGCATGAACCAAACTCTCTTATGAACCAGTTTTTCGAAATCCATTTTCAAATATGCGTATTCAATAGCTTGATAGACGGCAAAACAAATTTCCACACATTCTAAAAGTATTCTGATCCCAAAACGGCTTCAAAACAAATACTCCAAGATGTGTATATTTTCCAAGTCAGTTTTTGGCACCGATAATATTAGTTCATATGTAGATGTGCCTTTTTGCCAAGACTAATACCAAAAGTATAACCAAATATGAAAAGATACAATATTTACAAACACACGTGTATCTCTCATATATTGTATAGTATACATACTCGTTTTTGCTACAAATAATTATTTTGTTATTTCGCAGTTTTTCTTTTCGCAAAGATACAAGTACACGTGTATCTGTTGACAGAAATTAACCTGAGCGAAAATTTAGTGGTGCTGATCCCTAAACAATACGCTTATCAATTACTCGAGGTGTTTGCTTCTTTTCATTATTTTTCATTCGTCTTATTTTGATTAAATCTAAAAATAAATTTAAGTAAGAAGAAAATAAAAATAAATAAAATAAACTCGCGCGACATCGAGTACATGAGATTCTATTTTTATTCTGTTTATTTAGGCGTACTGATAGCTATAGATACTACTCTACAAGAACAATTTTTTCTGGGATATGATAACACAGATATTTGGTTTACGCACACATGAAGGCATCACTTGGCAAACGGAATAAAAATCACTTTGATCACAGAAACGAAAGTTGCACACTTTTCATGCGTAAAGCATTCGTCGGATTCTTTTTTTAAAAATTACACATTTTCAAAATGATGTGAGACTAAAAAATTGTTGCGAGCATGAGTCATTTATGTAGTTTTAGTGGACAAATACCCGGGAACCGTGCGCAGGCAAAATTTTTTTATAGGAATGCCTGCCTTCATCTTTAGAATTTGTGCGGTTCCAGGGGCTGTATGGTGTATTAAAACCAACGTTTCCTTAAATATTTCCAATCATACCTTAAAGCTCATAATATTTCTAATCCAAATCTGGGTTATATGCTTGTGGCTTTCCAGTAATGACGGTTCTTATTGTATGGTATGTACTCCTCTGTGGCGTCGATGATGTCCTCGCGTGAGCTGAATTTTTTATTGATGAGCCATCTTTTGAGGTTTGAGAAGAGATAATAGTCCGAGGGAGCCAACTCGGGCGAATATGGTGGTTGCCACAGCAATTGGAGCCGTAAGTCATTGCCATGGTTGTGATGCTCTTGTGCGCCGGTACATTGTCTTGCAAAAACAAAAATTTTTTTCGCTTCATGTGAGGCCATTTTGCAGTGATTTCGGCCTTTAAGCGCTCCAATAATGCACAGTAATACTCGCTGTTGATGGGTTTTCCTCTTTCGAGGTAGTCCACCAAGAGCATGCCATGACAATCCTAGAAAACCGACGCCATAACCTTTCCGACCCATCGAGCCTCCCTCGGCCGCTTCGGAGCACTCGTGGTAGTTTCAGTCCATTGCCGGGTACTCATTCTGTTCTCTGATGTTCAACAGTTACCAATCGACGCCAAAAGTCCGCCCGATTACGCATCAGCTTTTCATATGCAGAATATTGTCCAAAATATGACGTGTGCGCTCAGTACTTATCTTTGTGGTATCTGCTAGCTCTTTCTTTCTCTTTCTGCTAGCTATAACTTTCCGGTCAGCCAACACCATTTCATGTATTTTTTTGATATTGTCTTCTGTAACCGCATCGGAGGGCCTACCGCTGCGGACTTGATCGGTTGTGGAGTTGCGGCCACCACGAAACTCTCGAAACCAATGTTTGACGGTGTCATCTGACGGAGCATTAGCCCAATAATATTTATCCAACTTTTCTTTTGTTTCCTTTGTCGTTTTGCCTCTCAAAAAATAATGTTTCATTAGAGAACGAAAATCGTTTTTGTCCATACTCAACATGATGCCAAACACGTCAACAACAATCAGCTGTCAAAACAAAACTAAAGAAAGTATCGCACTGAAATTTGGCATGTCTGCCTAAATATGAACGGACTTCAAGGCAATATAACCTTTTTTGCAGTAGCAGCGCATTCTGGCGGTCAAAGAGGTTACTTTTCACTCCACCTACTACAATATATTCATTTGGATACAAGATTTAACAAAACAGACCTACCCAGGAACTTTGATACTGCCTGGAAACTAGCAACCAGCTTATTCGAAGAGTTGTAGACGGATGAGCTTATGGGGTTATAAATAGTTTACGAAAGATTTGGGTGGAGCATTCTTTTGATAGGGTTATTAAAAAGCGGCATTTGGAAGAAGAGCAGAAACCAAAAAATCACAGCATAAAAAACCTGGCCGAGAATTTTTAGAATTCTGCGATGGCTAAGGACTAATGGTGCTGAATGGTAGAATAGAAGGCGACCTAAATGAAAGTCTTACTCTGATAAGTAATGTGGGAAGTTCTGTTCTGTGCTGTTCCACAAAGAATATACAGTTGATACCGTTGAAACACTTACTGTGAAAGAAAAGATATGGTCGAATTATCTGCAATCTGGTCGGTTCTTTGCTAGCTGTTTTCAATTTCGTACACCAAGTTAGTTGATGTATGTATCTCTCCACTTTCGTGCTTCACCTTTAGTGGCCCCTTCCTTTGTTGCGTTATTCAAGGATGATGAATTCGAAGCCTTCCCCAGTTGAAGCGCTGGTATCAGGCATCTAATATGATGAATTCTGACTAATTTAGCCAAGTATTATGTGTACATGTCGCTGTACGGCCTGGGTTACAGTTCTTGGTTAAATCCAGCCTCCACTCTCCGTCGGTGCAGACATGGTTATAGAGTACTCAATATAACGAAGTTTATATAAGCGGCGGAGCCTATGTGAACTACTTCGAAGTTACGCTGCCTATTGTGTTGTTTTATTTGAGTCATATATTGAAGTGTGTGCTTTTTCGACAGTATGTGAAGTATTTAAAGGGTGAGCCAAGAGCAAACACACATTTTTTGTGAAATCAATGTACAATTTTACTGATTGGTAAAGTTCGGTCTATGGCAATTATGAATGAAACACAACATCATTCATGTGACTACCACGGCTTCTGTTGCAAGCGACCATTGATGACTTTTTGAAGAATAAGTGGATCATTGGCCGAAATTTCAGTTCGGATGTAACGTTTGATATCTTCCCCACAAGAAGAATTCTAAAAGTGCCAAATCGCATGACTTTGGAGGCCAATCAACAACCAATAATGCGATCTTTACATTATGTGTGAAAATTAGCACCATCCTGTTGAAACCAGAGATCGTCCAGACTCAATTTTGGAAAAAAAAAAGAAAAAAAATAGCAGGTCTACATGCTGCGGTTACTTTCTCCATTCACTGTAAGTGCCTCTCTAGCCTCATCTTCGAAAAAGTACGGGCCAATGATGTCGCCAACTCATAATCCGCACCATACAGTGATTTTTTGGGATGCATTCGTTTGCATTGGGTTTTCTGAGCCTTAAAAATGGATTTCATCGGAAAAGATAAAATTCGATGACAAATTGTCCTGGCGATCCAACGATCAGGGAATTCAATTTATGTATATTTTAGATTATAAAAATCGCAGTAAAGTGCCATAAATGAGGCCCAATTGTTGATTTCGGCTACGAATTGAGGTGCTTACCTGGTTTTGAATACTTTCGCTCACGGTGATGATATTTGGCGTGTACGTGCTGGCCGAGCATGCAGATGTGGAGTTAGACCCGATACCCAGCCAGTTTTTTTAAAACACTTCCCATTGCACGAATTCCGGACTAATTAAAGCAGTTATGTTGACCGAAAAATTCACGAATTGTACGAAATGTTGCTTTTACAGATCGCCCATTTTCGTAATAAGATTGAATAACAAAAATGCTTTGTTGCGCGGTAAACGACTCCATTGCTAAAATTGGGAAAGATTATATTATATCTGTCAAAGAGATCAACCACATTGAATTCAGTAAATAACAGGAATAGACAGTTAACATTGTTCTACACCATCTGTTGGCTCATTTTACATACTTTAGTACCATTTGGCCTAATCGCATTCATAAATAGTGGCAGGCAAAATAATAGCCACCACACAAACAATATGTTTTAATCTTTTCATAACTGTTTGGTCTATAACTTAATTCGCTTTGCTAAGAGATGGCGTAACTTGTATAATTCCATTGTTATTATTCCATTGGAACATGCGTTGGAAAGCTACTGTCATTGTACGTCATTTCAGTATATGTCAGTCATTTGAAGCGTAAACAACAATTTTTTTTTTCTCAAATATGTCGAACTTTGTGCCTGAAAAAGTGTTTTTGCGGGGAGTTCTTCTTCATTACTTTAATATGAAGAAAACTGCTGCCGAAAGTCATCGTATTTTGGTGGAAGTTTATGGTGAACATGCGCTAGCTGAGCGAACGTGCCAAAAGTGGTTTGCACGATTTAAAAGTGGTGATTTTGGCTTAGAAGACGATGAACGTCCTGGGCAGCCAAAAAAGTTTGAAGATGAAGAACTGGAAGCATTACTCTATGAAGATTGTTGCCAAACACAAGAAGAGCTCGCAGAATCTTTGGGTGTCACTCAAGCAGCCATTTCAAAATGTTTAAAAGCAGCTAGATATATTCAAAAACAAGGAAATTGGGTCCCACATGAATTCAAGCCGAGAGACGAAAGGCGGCTTTGCATGTCCGAAATGCTTCTGGAACGCCACAAAAGGAAGTAATTTTTGCATCGAATTGTTACTGGTGATGAAAAATGGATCCATTACGACAACCCCAAGCGCAAAAAATCATATGTGAAACCCGGCCAACCAGCCAAATCAACGGCAAAGCCGAATATCCATGGTGGGATCAGATGGGTGTGCTGTATTATGAGCTGCTAAAACCGGGTGAAACCATCAATGGACAACGCTACCGAACACAATTAATTCGTTTGAAGAGAGCAGTAGCCGAAAAACGCCCGGAATATGCGACCAGACACCAGGTAATAATTTTCCATCATGACATCGCTCGGCCCCACGTTGCTATACCGGTTAAGAACTATTTGGAAAACAGTGGATGGGAAGACTTACCCCAACCGCCTTATAGCCCAGACCTTACCCCTTCTGACTACCATTTGTTCCGGTCGATGCAGAACGCCCTCACTGAAATACGGTTCACATCAGAGCACATGTTCACATCAATTGGCTTGATTCATTCTTGGCTGCCAAGCTGACACAGTTCTTTTGGGATGGTATCCACAAATTACCAGAAAGATGGGAAAAAGTCATAGCTTCAGATGGACAATACTTTGAATAATACTATTGTACATGTTTTTCTTAAATAAGCGTTCAAATTTTGAAAAAAAAAAACCGCACGAAAATAATTATATACCCAATACATATGTATGATATTTTGTGTTTTCTCCTAAAGGGTGGTTTTTCAGTATTCTATTTTTGACAGCTCACGTGTGATTCGTGACGTGTCAAAGTCAAACATGCTCAGTTAGTATTAGCATTTCATCATGGAAAGATTTACTCCCGAAAAACGCTTGCAAATTATTGAATTTTGTTATCAAAATTCGTGCTCGACCATTTTACGGTCGTCATAATCGACCTACTGAGCAATCACGCCATAGAGACCCAATTTCACACCAATTCTACTCAATTGGATATCAAGCCACCTAACTGTAAACGTAGAATGCGTGCAGAGGAAAATAATGCTGCTGTTTCCGCCTGTCTTAATGAATACCGTGATTAGTCCATTCGACGCCGTTCGCAGAAATTGGGATTGAGTCACTCGACTACGCGGAAGATTTAACGCAAGGATCTTAATCCAAAACCTTTCAAAATTCAGCTCGTGCAAAACCTAAAGCCGAACGACATGCCACAGTGTCGAATTTTCGGTGAGTGGGCTTCAGAAAAGTTGGAGGAAGAATTGCTTTTTATCGAAAAATTGTCTACAGCGACGAAGCTCATTTCTGGTTGAATAGACATTGTAATAAATAAAACTGCCGTATTTCGTCTGATGAGCACCGGTTTATGGTCCAGTCTGTAGTTTTTCAAAGATGACCGTTTGAACAACGTTACCGTCAATAACGCCCACTATCGTTTCGAACTTGATTTCGTACTTTTTTTTCTTTCCGAGCTAAACCTGGTCGACATGTGGTTCCAGCACGACGGGGTTACGTGCCACACAGCACACGAATCGATGGATCAATTTAGAAATGAGTTCGATGAGCAATTTAGTGAGTGAAGGTAAACGCAGTTACAATTTCCGTGTTTTTTTGTTGACACCTAAAAGCCAAATGCTTAAAAACTATAATCTACTTATTAAAAACATTGCTTTCATGTGTTGTCATACTGTAAAGGTAAAACCTCACTTTTTCTTTTAGATAACAATCTGTGGTGCACTTGTAACTTTTCGGCTTTAGATTAACTTTCGGGATTAGAGTAATACCAGTGCTCATTAGTTTTTCCCACAAATATTTTGTTTTTACGTTAATTTTGAATTTGAATCAGCCTCTATTTTGAGTTTTAAATCAATTTGTAGCAATAGACCAAAGAGATATGCGTTAACCCAAACGGTTGTAAAAAAAACCGGCAGGACTATAAAAAAAATAAAAAAAAAAATATTGCATTCTTCAATTGTCAAACGTTGACTAATATTTTCCAGCAGCTACCCAGATTGTGGCTAAATTTATAAAGCTGCGGAACAAATTTTAATGCTTTTGAAAAAAAAATAAGAGCCGATTATTTCACAAGGAGTGAAACGGCTTAATTTTTTTTTTTTGGTGCGAATGGCATGAGCGTGAACGTGGTATACATTGCTCAGGCGAACCATTATGCACTCCGAATTTAGGAAATATTTTGTAATATGTAACCTATTCATGTGTTGTTGAAGAGTCTTTCTAAAATAGATTTAAAAAAACATTTACAATACATTTATCAAATTTGGCAGTTATCTTTTTTGAAGCTTCTATCACTCAAAAAATAGCAATTTTCATTGACAGACTAGTACCTAAATGAAAGAAGTATGCTAAGACATTTCATTTCAAAATTGTTGTAAACTCTTACGAAGGTCTTAAAATTGAGAGGCACTACCGATGTTTTTTTTTTCAAATATCATACATTAGGAGCATTGCTCTTTTATGCCTTTTTACTTAAAAGACAATTTCTTTTCTTTCAGAAAGAAAAACTTCCAACTGTAACAAACCAAAGGAAAAATTAAACGAATTAACGACATAGAAATACACATACCACAACAGCATAATGGATCCCGAGGCATTTTTGGATATGGCCAACCAGGTCATAAAGCTCAAGATGTTTCCTTACTTTGACATCGCTCACAGTTTATTAGCAGCGCTGGCAGTGCGTGAAGATTTAGGCACCAATGCACAAGTATTCTCAAGAAAACATCCGCTGGCATGTTGGCTATCGACCATGTTGGTGATCTTTTCCGGAGGCATGGTTGCGAATGGATTGTTGGGTGAACCGATTTTGGCGCCACTGAAAAACACACCACAGTTGTTAGTTGGCACCGCAGTGTGGTAAGTTTTAAATTTTTGCATTTTTATCTTGTTCCCGGCCTTAAAATAAATGTTTATTTCTCCAGGTATATGGTCTTTTACACACCATTTGATGTTGGCTACAAGATTGGCAAGTTTTTACCGATAAAACTAGTGGCGAGTGCTATGAAGGAGATCTATCGTGCCAAAAAAGTCTACGACGGTGTATCTCATGCAGCGAAATTGTATCCAAACGCTTGGGTTATTATGATCATTATTGGTACGCTCAAGGGCAATGGAGCTGGTTTCACAAAATTGTTAGAACGCTTGATTCGTGGCGCTTGGACACCAACTGCCATGGAGTTCATGCAGCCAACATTGTAAATATCTACAAACGTACTTTTCGATGCCGTTGCTCTTATAAAATATTTCTCTTTCTATTTTAGCTACACCAAAGCTTCAGTGGTGGCATCAGTTATATTCGTTTTGGACAAAAAGACCGATTGGATCTCAGCCCCACATGCCCTGGTTTACTTTGGTATTGTTATCTTCTTGGTGTATTTCAAGTTGTCGTCAATTCTGTTAGGCATCCACGATCCTTTCTTGCCATTTGAGAACTTACTGTGTGCGATCTTCTTTGGTGGTATTTGGGACAGTTTGGCAAAAATCTTGGGTCGTGGCCAGGTTAAGGAGGGAGATGCTAAAGACGTCAAGAAGACCAACTAAAATTTTTTACGAAAATTCGACACTATCTGACACAAAATGCAATTTTTTCCTTTAGTTGGGTCCTTTAAAAATAATGTTTACGAGTATTTTAGTTTCTTTTAGTTCATTTAAGTTTTTATTGTTCATTTATCGAGAGTCCTTGCCTTTTATTTTAAGAACCCATGATATTAGCTAGTCAAGTGTTGAATTCACTGTTGGGCATATTTAGTGGGTGAATGCCTCACAGTGACTGCAACACTTTTTCTTTGTAATTTGTAATCTTTTTTGTTTCATGTTTTAGACTGTTTATGTTACCTATTTTGTTTGTAAATTTAGACGATAATTAAAGATGTCTCAGTTTAAATTTAAGATAAGAAACGATCATGATGTTTTATTAAATAAGTTCGACATGTTTTTCTTTCGAGAAGGAAACAAGAAAACCCTTTTTATCAACGACAATATTGTAATTAGTAAAAAAAACTCTAACAAAAACCAAAAAGTTTAAAAACAAAATTGTTATTTTGGGAATTTTGTGTAAATTTTTAATTTTTTTTAAACAAAATATATAAACCAAACAACGTATTTGAGATACAAAACGAAAATGCATCTGTGTATTAGCTCAATAGTGTTTTTTTTTTCATATCATTTTCAGGCAATTTTTGTGAATACAACAGCGTTAAAGGGCACGACCCTTCGACTCCAGGTATACAGTTAGCAGTTTGCCACACCAGGTTTTCTTGCATCTGCGATGGCTTGATTATTAAACACTGCGAAGCCTGAGATTTTAAGACCGTAAAACAGATCTATCAGGTTTTGTATTCTGTGCTCTCTTTTTAGTCCTTCGAGCAGGTACTTGCGAACTCAGTTGCTTCGCTTAACAAAAATAGCAACAGTTCGCTAGGGTCGATTTTAATCTAGATCGCCAAATCTACACTAAGATGTCATTTAAAGGATCAAAAGTTACATAGGGGTAGCAAGACACTTAAATAGCTTCAACATTACTACTATTAACAGCGATGTTTGTAATCAAAAATTGGGCACCTTCTACTTTTTCTATCGATAGCACGCAATTCATCTTTTCTTTGTTCACAGAATTTTTCATCGCTTTCCCTCCGAATAAACCGGACATGAAATTGCCAAAAAAAACTGTTTTCCTTTCATTTACGTTTTATTTCAAATTTCAATTTCTAAATTTAACTATTTGATTCTGAATCGATAACATGAGTTAACAAACTGCCAATAGAAACAGATTTATGTTTGTTTTTTATATTACGGCTTTGTAGGATCCTACATATGGGAGTGTGAGACCTAGACGTACTCTATCTACTCTTATAAAAACAAAGTTAGATTTTTCCAATGACTCTGGAAAGTATAGGGTAGGTTGAACAATTTTTCTTGTGTCTGTTGGAGTTACTGATCGCATTGCAGTTCTCAAATGGTCAATGAAAGGTGATGTACTGTCACGTTCAAGTAGTAGATCCTTCACCACAACGAACTCTCCCGGTATTTAAAGGGTTTGCCTGTAAACTAACTCGGCAAGCGAACATCTTTAATCCTCCTTTATCACTGTACTGTTTCCTGTAGCAATAATAGCTGCTTTTAGCTGGGAGTGTACTCGCTCTATCATGCCATTGGCTTAAGGGTGATATGCTGAAATTCTTAATCAGTAAGTGGCTAGGATATTCGTTACTTCTTCAAATAATTTTGATTTAAATTGAGTCCCTTGGTCAGTTGTGACTCGATCTGATATTCCAAACCGATACCCGTTTTTATGCATGTTTTTATGCCTTCTCAGTTGTAATTGTTGAGATGTCACCTATTGGATAAGCTTCTACCCATCGCGTGGATCAATCAACGATTGTAAAGATATATGACATTGACATTCATGTGGATGTGCGCCAAGCGACCCTGTGATAACATAAATGAGTTCGGTTTGGATTTACCGTGTCTATGCACTTTTGAAATTTGGCAAGGCATACAAGTTCTTGTATGTCCTTGTTCATTGACGGCCAAAAATACCTAATAACTACTCACCTTCGAGTAACTTTAACGCCCTCGTGAAGCAGATTATGTAGTTATAGTGTATCAAATATAGTTCTACGTTGTTCTTTTGGCATAAACGACCTGTGTGTATCTGTGCTTGTATTAAACCATATTTTAATCTCTGTTAGTGGTATTTTTATTTCTTTTAGTTTAAATCCGGATTTTTTGTCTATTGAATCTTTGATGAGCGATTGAGGTTCTCCATTTATTGCCTCCAATCTGCATATGGTTTTAGCACCAATCTGTTATCTCATGATTTTGTGTTTGAGTAAAAGAACGAAAAAGAAAATCCGCGACTGTTTGTTTACCGTCTGTATGACGGATCGTGAAATGTAATACGTAGTCTAGATGCTGCGCTTGTCGAGGACTTTTATTGGCAACGAGGGGGTCATCTATGTAGGCAAAAACGAACTCAAAGTCTTGCACCACTGCGCTGATGAAACTTTGAAATGTTTGAAATGGCAATCTTACAAAATCGAAGAGTCCGAAGTGTGTGGTAATTGAAGTCTTGTAACGGTTTTCGAGAGATAGTATGCTCTGACAAGGTCCAATTCTTCTCGAGAACATCTTGCAATTTGAATGTGCATCAAGAAATCGTAGATGTGAGGAATTGCAGACCATATGGTCTCCAGCACAATCCGCGTATTGTAAGAATATGATGCTGAATTGTATGTTTGATAGGATTATTGAAATTTGGTTTGAGAGAACGGGAAAGTCATTTATTTTCGATTTTCTTTAAAATTTATAAAGAATTTTGTTGTTGCATCTATAAGGCGTCGATTTTTTATGTCGAACATTAGAAAAATTGATCCAGGAAGCTGGCTATATCGCATGATTTGATTGCAGTTTTTATTGGAATGCGGATTGCTATAAGAGGGATTAGGATCCAGGAGACAAATTATGGGCTTCGCCCAAAGAGAGACTGCTTCTACGAGTACCTCGACAAAACCTACGAGCAATTTCCTAAATGTGACGTAAAAATATTTTTTGGCGATTTTAATGCTTAGCTAGGCAAGGAGAGTATTTTTCGCAATATAGTGGGGAAGTACAGCGTTCACGACAGCACCTCCGGAAACGGATACAGCTTATTAAATTTGCGAAGGGACGTAATGTAACTATAGCCAGCGCACTATTTTCACATCTTGACATCTTGCTGTCGCCATCCTATAATGTCCGAAACCAAGTGCATGAAATCTGGGAGAAATAATAGAAATTGATGTATCATCTGTCGAAAGCCTCATATCTAAGTTATAACCACATTTATTTTGTAAAATAAAAACTTTCCTTTTCATCAAGCTATTAAAATCTGGTATTCTTATTTTTTGTTTTCTTTTCACTCTAACTTCGAGAAAAAACGTCCATAAAGGGGCCTGGCTGACTTCTGATCGAAATACTAAATACCTTATCAAGGTCATTGATGAGAAGTTTACCTAAGAGCCGTGGAGGGTAGAGATTATTTCTCATTTACATCTTTTCAGCTTCGATATAAGGTGCTGTAGAGTATACCTGCTTGGTATACTTGTAATATAACAGGAGAAATACCATCAAAACGCGATAGTTTATAAGAAGAGAAACTCTTGATGGTCCAAAAGATTAAATTATCTGTAATGATAAAAGATCCATCCTTTCAGGAGTATGTTGTTTTCTTGTTGGCCTTACCAACCAAGCAGCAATTTCAAACGATTTTCAGGTGAACATTTGTCTTGAAATTTGTGAAAAAGTCATGTAAAATTAGGTCCAGCCGCTAGAGTATCCAATCATGCAAATAGTTCCGCGGAGGGCATTTGAACGATGTCATATAATATTTTGTTGTTAATAAAACTATATTTTAATAATATTTAAATCCGAAATTAAATTTCTTTGGTAGCTTACACATGAGTCTTTTTATTCAAAACACAAATTTATTAATAATACCCTGATTCAAAATGCAACTGTTGATGTAATTAATTGATAATATGAGTACATCTGACATGAGATGGTCCTCTCTGCGTTCGGTTATTATTTAATTTCCACATAACATATAATTTATGTGGTTTACCACCTCATATCAACCCTGTTTTCCATTAGTGCAGCGTCCTCTGGCGTAGATTTTTACCATGACATTTCTCCTAAAATCTGGTTGTCACAAGAGATCTTTTTCCTTATTTTTGTTTACACTTCAACAATTTTTTTTTAAAAACTTTACCTGCACAAATTTTTAGAAACTTTTATTTAATTTTAACATAAAATCATTCTCAAAAACAGAACTCTTTAAAATGGAAGTGGATTACGACGAAGAGAGTTGGCGTGGACGCAACAAAGTTGGCGAAGATGAGGTAATCCACATTTAAACAAAAATTTGCATTTTCTTTAAAATTTCTTTATAACTCACTTAGGAAATGTTGGAGGAAAACCCTCAAGAAACAATTCAGGAGTGCATCGATAAGTTTTTTACGCCCGATTACATCATGGAGCCGGGAATATTCACTCAACTCAAGAGGTATTTTCAATCGGGCGGTAGTCCAGAGGAAGTCATCACTATGCTGTCGGAAAATTACAAGGCTGTTGCCCAGATGGTCAATTTGCTTGCTGAATGGTTAATTGTCGCTGGTGTCAAAGTCACCGATGTGCAGGCGATGGTGGAGAACCATTTGAAGGACAAGATTCTCAAGACGTTCGACCCAAAGAAAGCTGATACTATTTTCACTGAGGAGGGTGAGACACCAGACTGGTTGACCGAGATGATAGACCACCCGACGTGGCGTTCGTTGATTTATCGCTTGGCAGAGGAGTATCCCGACTGTTTGATGTTGAATTTTACAATCAAGCTCATTTCGGATGCGGGATTTCAGAGCGAGATCACATCGATTTCTACAGCTGCCCAACAAATTGAAGTGTTTTCGAGGGTGCTAAAAACTTCCATAATGAAATTTTTGAATAATCCCGAAGATATACAGGGCGCGATTCAAGAGTGCGCCCGAATGGTGTGTCATGGTCAGCATACATATGTTTACAGTCAGGTGCTGGTGCAGGTTTTGTCGCAGGAGCCCAAGGGTGGATTTAATATGAAACGTCTATCTCAGGAGATCACCAAATATGCCTTAACCAAGTGAGTCGTTGGTCTAATGTAGGAGAAGAGAGGGATTTTTACGAATGTTTTTTTTTTTTTTGCAGCAACCAGAATGTTACGCCCATCACTATGGCGCTTAACGGTTCAGCGGCTTATCCCCAAGCATGCCAGGCCCTATCATCGATGCTTTCGAGGAACACTCTCAACCCAGCTGATATCACAGTTTTGTATCGAAACTATACTGGCCAAGACCCGCCCCCGATCGATTTGATTCGAAATCCTCAATTTCTTGAGCTCCTGGTGGATTCCCTGTTCAAAGTTGGAGTAAAAATCAACCCCGAGCATAAGTCCAAGTACATTTATCTCCTAGCCTATGCGTCAAGTGTTGTGGATACTCCGGCTAAGAAGCGTCCACAAACAGACCGTGTACTGAACAAGGACGAACTTAAGCCAACCATCCAAGCCGTGGAGAAGGTTCACGCGATTTGCAATGTAAACAAAGGCTCTACCGAATTAATTGCGGAGCTACAGACTCTCTACAACTGCATCAAGTGGGTTTACTTCCTCAAATCTGGTTTGAGCTGTTCCAAAATTAGTTTTTTGTTTTTTAGATTTCCAGTGGTTGGGGTGGGTGTCATTGGATGGATCGAAAACACAGTCACGGAGCCGTCGTATTTCAAACTGACGACTGACACTTGTCCAATGCACTTGGCAATTTTAGATGAAGTTGCGGCCGTTCATACAACCCTACACTATCAAATCCTTAGACTGCTTATTCGGTTGTTCGAGTCGAAACAAGATGACATGGAGATTCTCGTTCAGGTAAGCAAGTATGAAACTACTTCTAGAACCAATGTTTATTGTGCGTCTTTAGTTAGAGATGAAGAAAATGCTCCTGGATCGAATGGTTAACCTGTTAACTCGAGGCTGTGTGGTGCCTGTTGTGAAGTACATCAAACAGTGTTGTGCCAAAGGAGACACAGACATTTCCTTGATTCGATATTTCGTCACAGAAGTATTAGAGACTATTACACATCCGTATTCGCCGGAATTTGTGCAATTGTTTCTGCCGATGGTGGAGAATGAGGAAATTACAGGCACTATGAGAGGTGAAGGCGATAATGACCCTGTTTCGGAGTTTATAGGTAAGTGGAATGGAGTTTTTCTTTTGTAAATCAGGTTTACTTGAAATTTGGTTTGTTTTAGTGCACTGTAAGGCTCACTACACAACAGTATAGTGAAATCTGGTGAATGCATCATGGAAGGAATGGCTTGTTTTACAAAACTAAATATAAAATTAAATTCTGAAAATTATCGTGTTCGTTACTTAAGATCCAACTTTCATTTGCTTACTGTTTAAGCATTTGTTATTGGTAAGGCTTTTGATGGGGGTAGCAGCTAAGATGTAAATGCGTTGCTTCCATCACAGGTAGACTCGCTCGCACTAGAGTACTTTTCCCTCATTAGGATGGCAGCGGAAGAATCTCATAAACATCAACAGTGGCATCCACGGCTATAGTCATTTTGAGTTATTTGGCGCATGCCTCCCTTTAAAACTACCTCGACGCAGTTGGACCCTAGGTCTAAAAGAAGCTCTATGAACCTAGCAGTAAAGATGGAGGCAAAAGAAGCCTAAATATGTCAATTGCGGATATCATAACCCCAGTGAGGGTGGGAAAAAAGCGAATAAAAAACTGTGACATCAAAAAGGAAGGCAACTCCTATTGGGATGTGGATTTGCTATCCGAGCGAGATTTAGGAAAATGTATTAAGCTTTTGCCATGTAAGGCAATGCCTCACAACAATCCGTATCAATGCCTGGTTTGCGTTTTATGACATCCAGAGACGGATCCTGATAAATCAACCGTAAACGAGATTGAACATATTGATCGATGGCAGATACTCCTCCAGCATTCTGGATATCCAACATTGACTCGGATCATTAGCTTGTTGCAGCTGGGGTACGAATTCGGATATCATATGCACTACAGAGCCAAGGAAGGTCATCAAAGTGCGACGTTGAAAAGTTGCACCTGCAAAAGACCGCTAAAATCCGCACTCTGCAATATCGTGATTCATTCCTTAACCGTACAACTTGCTTATGGAATGCCCTGCCGAGCTCTCTATTTCTTAGTCGCTATATTATTCTAGTGCAAACATTTAAAACCAATGTATGTACATGGGTACCTTTCTTTTATTCCTCCCTAAGTTTTTTTCGCCCGCGCTGTGTGCAAATATTTTATGGGTGTAATAACCCCGGATTGCTCACATGCCACACTTTTTAGTTTACCGACGAAGACCTCTGCAGAAGCTGTGAGAACATAGGCTCACGGGATAATACCCTCCACTTTTTTGTGCTATTGCCCCAACCTCCCAACCGATATTTCAGAACTATCTGCCACTTCACTTATGGCTTACACCCGCTCGGGGTCAAAACGACAACCAACGCGAGACGGAAGGTTGACGTAAACGTGATGAGGTATAGAATGGACTCGGCTCCAGATACCTTATCTACCAACAAACCTAACTTAGTTCCTCTGACGCCTACGAGAACCTAAGGTGCCAACAACACCTGCGAGTCATCTTATTAGGTTTCCTGCCACGTGCTTCAGCTGTTCCACTCTTTCCAAGTGTCCTCGAGTCCTCCTCAACTGTTCCGTACTATGTCTGACTTGGGCGGCCAGCTCTTCTTCCTGACTTTGCTTCTGTCCTGTTCTAATATGGAGCTCTGCGTTTGAGATTCGTTTGGGCCAAAATACTCTCAAAACCATGCGAGTGCTGCGTAGCTAATATCCCTTTTTGTTACCAGGCTTTGGGCTTCTGTTCCTTCGGTTTCTGATAACATACCGTTATATAGAACACCACATTTTGCGCTTGTGTATCTGGTCTTTAAAATAGTAACGATTTTAACGCAGGGCTTTCCATATACTCGTAAACTAGAGGTTCAAGCTATCAAAAGCCTTTTCGAAGAGAGGAGATCTATGTTCGACGCGTTGCTCTATGATGATCCGCAAGGTATTTATATGATCGGTGTAGGAGGATTCAGAGCGAAAGGCCGCATCTGAATCCGTTCATGACAATCTGGTTGGTCCATATCAGAGTGCAGTTAAGGGTCAGGAAAGTGCACCATTGGTTAAATATTCACTCCATGGCAGATCTGGGAATTTCAGATTCACACTCACAATCCATTTGTCGACAGTGCAGGATGACTATGAAGAATTTTCGTCGTTCTATTAAGACCTTCACTGTTAAGAAAACTTTCAGACGAGAAAACGCATTGTTCTATGACTTTTTTAACATCGCCATAGAAATAATCTTGCAAAACTCGCCGGAAAATAAAAGAGCCATGTCTAGATTAGGAATCATTTGGAAAATCGTCAGAGTGTGCAGAACAGTGGTTGCTTCCGGCTATGATAAAGCTAATTATATCCACAATGGTGTCTGGTGGAATAAGCTCTCGCGAAAATATGTGATTGCTGCTCTTATCATACTCCAAAGAGTGGTTTGTCTCGGATACATGGAGGTTTTCCCTAGCACTCCTGGGTCCACTCTAGATGCATTGATGTATGTCCCTCCGCTTGATATTCATATCATGTGCTTCACTCTCAAACCCATCTTTCGTTTAAAAAGAAGTGGCCTTTGGTACAACACGCACTGAATCTTTGATGACATTGTGCGTCAGCTGTCTATGATTCTGACCTTATGGATATGCCGTTTGATGCAAAGATGCAGTTGGGTCTTCACAGCGACTCCAAAACCAATATATGATGTGGCTGGTGTCATTCTGGAGGGCGAAATTTCACTTCACCTTAGGAAATCTTGCATTTGTCTTCCAAGCGGAGATTTACACAATCCTGATGGTAGTGCACTGTATTGCGGAGAGTCGTTGGAGGGGTCGAAGCATTTGCACCTGTAGCGGCCGCCAAGCTGCGGTTAGAGTCTGGCTGAACCCTTTTTACGACTTTCAAGCCAGTGCAAGAATGCAAAAGATCACTGAACGTAGACGGAAGTCTGGTCCCAGGTCACAATGGGATCACAGGAAACGAAATCGCCGAACGAACCCAGATTCAGAGGGGAGTTTTTTAGGATCCGAAAGTACGTTGGGTCTTCCTGCGTCCTCGGTTAAGGCTTCCATTGACAGTTGCGTCCAACGTCTCTAGGAAGTCAGCGGTCTTTCTACTGTTCCTCAGCAGGAAAGAGTTTCTAACGAATACGAATATTTCCCGAACTCTTTAGTAAGTTAGCGACCTTTATGTTGTCTGACAAGCGTCGTAAGTAGGAGTGCCAAAAATAGGAGAGACGACTTCCTTCGATTCTCGCAGTGAGAACGATGACGATACTGCTGTGAGAGACCTGTTATCGAGACACCTATGTTCGGATTAGGTTACAGGTACTTGGCGTTGCACTTGGTGGGTGCAGATACTGTAGGCAGTTTATCACTGAAAGGGAAATGTAACAGGAGCACAATAGACTAGTTCTTCGTCCAAGTACTCTATTCGGACAGAAAACTAAATAAATAAAAATAAAATTTAAAAATGTAGCCTTTTTGTTACGGACTGCAGTATGGTATTCCAAATCCGATTCCTTCTGGCAACGATCCTATTACTGTATTATGTTTCTCACCGATTATGTCTTCTGTGGGAGCTTGTTAGTATCTTTCGGATCATAGACACGGGATCTTTACTATCATTTAGTGAAAATTGGCCTTTGATTTGTTTGCAGCAAATAACAGGTTAACTGATAAATTGAATGACATGATGACATTTGCTATCTCTAGAACTATAACGATATTATATTTTTAATGAAGTTTACAACAGACAACACCCTTCTTTCCCGAAATAGCCGTTAACTACTTCACAATACTTTGTTTGCCCAGAAAATCTGAGATAAGTCTCATGCAATGATATTCTTCAATTTTTCATCTAAGATAAGGCAGCTAAGCACGAATGATATAAGCTAACCCACGGTCTTTTTATTTTTTTTTATCTTTTTGTCAGGGCTACTCTCACATTCGGATCAGTACTGCCGCTAAAAGCATATGAATGGGTTGCATTGGTGTGTTCCAAAATGGTTCATCTGATAAATCCCAAAGTTGCAAACGTCACAAAAGTGGGTCTAAATAAAGGAATAGTTATTCCGTCAGAAATTTCGCGCGGTATTCCTGAATACTTTCCATATTGTAAACTGATTACGTTACTGTGGCTGAAGAGAGAGAGAAAAGCGTCGCAGCAATGTGAGTCTGAGTATTCTTGTTTTGAGGACAAAAATAATTAAAACTCCGTCTCAGGTTGGTCGGATTGAAGAGCGTCGTGGCCAAGTTGGGTGTTTGATAAGACCCTTATCTCATAATGGGGGAGACGGGAAACACTGAAGTTAAATAAGACAACAAGCCGACACAGTGTACGAGTTGACTGTGTCGTTTACTAAATTGATGAAATCGACAGTTTATCAATAGGTGGATACAGAAACGGTTCGTGGTCGTAAATCGAAGTGCCAAAGGGTCCGCATTCCAACGTTTTATCGTTCATTTATTCGAAAACCGCATTTCTAGTTGGGAATTTCTATGTGCATTGTGTTAAGTGAAAACTGATCAGAAGCGAATAAAACGCAGAAAAAAAAAAATTATCGAATCTAATAGGAAGAGGATTAGACGCAGCTTACATACATACCATATGGTGAGTATAAAGAAATATGGTGAGTTTTGAGCCAGAAACTGAAGGATTGGAAAGGTTTTTGTAAATTTGTGTATTGTGCATTGTTTTGAACGATCAATCATAGTCTGTTAACTACAATAGTTTGAATTTTGCTCCATTAAACCCGATTAATGGTGAAATCTGTCAGTGCATGTTAAGAATTTAAAAAAATAGCGCCCTCTATAAATGTTTGGTATCTAAGTTCGCCATTATCAGTTGTCAGGTGAACAAATTTACTTTTAAGCACACCAGCTATAAAAAGCAAAATGTATTGAATTGTTTCACGGAACTGCTCGTCATGACTCAATGAATGTGAAATCGAATGGTGGGACTTTAATTGATTTATCTTCTTTTGTATATAGGTTGTTCTGGATAGTGTGTCGAAGGCTTTAAGGGGAGATCTCTTTATATATTTTAAGATATTAAATCGTATGGTCGGAAAGCTTTACTCTGTCTTGTTTAGACTGGGATATCGTTGAAAACGTAATTGCTTAAAGTGGCGCTACAGTCTAGGGATGGTCTACCTCCTGTGTCGAACGCTAAATTGGCTGAGGTCCTCTTCCATTTGCATGCGCCGCCTGAGTTAATGTCTCTGCTGCTTTGTTCCTTCTTCCAGAGCATTGGTGTTCATTCACTCTGCCAAAACCCAGCCACCTTAGCCGTTGAACCTTCACTCTTCTGGCTAAGTCGATGTCGGTGTACAGCTCGTACAGATCGTCATTGTATCTCCTCCTCCACTCACCGTTTATGCTGACGGGACCGAAAATCGCTCGAAGAATTTTCCTCTTAAAGAGCATCCTCATCCATTTTTGATAAAGTCCATGCCACTGCGCCATAGAGCAGGACTGGAATTTTATATTAAGGTCTTATATAGGGTCACTTTTGTTGTTCGAAATAGGGCTTTGATAGTCAAGTGGATTCTTATCCCAAAGAAGCAGTGGTTGATCAAGTTATTTTTCGTTTGATTTCAGCAGTGATATCGTTGTTTTAGTTGACAGCGGAGCCTAGGTAGACAAAGTCCTTACCTACATCAAAGTTATATCTGTCGCAGGTGACGTTCTGTTCTAGACGTCGCTGTGGGGTGTTTTCCTGGTTGACAGCATACGAGTATACTTGGTCTTGCCCGTTAATAATCGCGAAAGCATCACTGACATCACGCTGCTTTCTTCGGATTATGTCAATATCATCGGCGTATTCGATTAGTTGGACGAACTTTTGAAAGATTGTGCCTCTTGTGAGGTTTGCACTATTCTTTCAAGAATAAGGTTAAAAAAATCACATCACTGAGCATAGCCTTGTCTAAATTCTTTTTTGACATCAAAGGTCTCGGTGGTTTTTTTTCGGACCTTGATGGAGCAGCGGGCATTCTCCATCATCATTCGTCCCTATAATGACAGCATTTATATGCGGATTTAAAATCGATGAATAGGTGGTGTGTATCAATTGTGTTTTGTCCAAGATCTGCCGTAGTATGAATATTTGTTCGAAGGTGGACTTACCTGACCTGAGCCCATATTGATATGAACCAATCAGGTTGTTGACAAACGGGTTCAGGCGTTCATACATTATGGCAGGTAGGATCTTGTAGGTGGTTCCATTAGGTTCCGGTAGGTTCCATTCACGAGGCATACTTTCATCCGAATATATTTTACAGATGAGTTAGTGTATGCTCTTTGCCAAGTCAATATCTGCCGCTTTAAAGAGCTGGGTAGTCAGACCGTCTGTGTCAATAAAGGTGTTGGACTTGAGCTTAGATGTGGCTATCTTTACTTAATCCAGATCAGGTGGACGGAATTATTAATCTACATAGTGTAAGCTTAAAGATTCATTCTGCCTGACAGCGATATTTGGTTCGTCATCGCCATTATACAGTCTTCAAACAATGTTCTTTCCAAATCCTCGAAGTTGACTGCGACTCTACTACGATGTTGCATTGTTCGTCTCTACAGTCTTTTGGTTAAACTTCCAAATTTCATTCTTGGAGTAGCATCTCTCAATTTCCTCGATCGTGTGCTTCTCATGCCCCTTCTTTTTCCTCCTGAGAAGCAGGAGTTCCTCCCTCCTCTTCTGCTCGTAGAGCTCGTTAGCAGCTCCAGTCCTCTAATGCAGCAATAGTCGTCAAACAAGGGATTTCGTTGCATTGACCGAGTAAAATCTGCATATCAAAGCCGGTATCTCTGATGGCTTTTTGGCAATATTGCCACTAATTTTCGATATCTTATGCTGGCGACATAGGAATTTTTAAGAGATTAAGGGAGACTCGTTCGGAAAAGGATTTGGAGATCTCTTGGGATTGTAGCCGTCCGACGTCTAACTTTCTCACAGTATTAGCTTGCCCTTGCAATGTTCGGGATATCCACAACCGTACCTTTGCTACCACAAGGTAATGGTCCCAGTCGATGTTGGTCCCTCGGAATATTCGAACACCTATAGTATTGGGGGAGTGCCTTGCGTCGATCGAAATCACCATCGAAGTCACCTTATCAATATCTAGGCGTGGGAACCGTGTGCTAGTTACGACAATGTTTCGCCTGCCTCAAAGTCATTTAGTCTAAATCCGTCATCGGAAGTGGTGTCGTGCAGGCTATGTTTTCCGACGGTACTACCAAAGATTCCGTTTCTTCCTAACTTTGCATTGGAAAAGCCTAGGATAATTTGAATGTCAAAGCTAGGACACTACTTGTAAGTTTGGTCCAAGAGCTTGTAAAAGCTATCTTTGGTGTTGTCATCTTTCTCCTCTTAAGGGGCGTGCGCGAATATGAGGCTAAAGTTGACAAATTTAGTCTTAATACGAGACGCTCCTTCACATGCCTAAAACTCAAGACTTCTGCTTACGTCTGCCTCTAACAACAAATCCGCACTCGCAGTTTTTCATTCTCTTTTTGTCCGGTCCATCGGTAATATCTGCTTTGCAGCAGTTCAGGACCTCCGCTAATTGTCCGACTGCACTTGGCCTATTAAGGGACCTAATATACCATGTGCAGATCCGAAGTTCATTGTCTTTATTTCATTTGCAGGAGCTGTCAACAATAGATCCGTCCGTATCTGAGAGTTGTTATTGTTTTGTAACTTGGTTTATTTTTTCCATGGCCGGACAGATATTCCGAAGGCAAAACCTCCAACCTGGAAGGCCAGTTATATTATAGATACCCCTAGGTCGAGGGGTCCGTTAAACCGAACACAATAACCCGTTTGGAGATGTGGGTGCTGCCGTTGGTCCATTAAGGGCTTATCCGCCGCCGTCTTTTTTCCAAGACCCTGACTAAATCCCGGAAATCCATATCCATATCGGTCTTATTTGATTCCATCTGGGAAATTCATCATCTGGTAGTTAACACACGCACTTATACGTTTGGCAACTTGAGTCCGGATATACATCGACCAGTACCCGGTGGTTACCACTTGGAGGTACAATAAGCACAATTGAAGTGTAGAAACATTATCGCCAGGTTGACACTTGTTAGTGTCTACCCTACAGCACCGAAACTATCGAACTCGTTATTATGAGTATTTTAATTGTTTCAAAGTAATTGTTGCCCTAAAATTAATGTGCCAATAGGTATTGTAATGTCTGAGCCAACAGCTAGTGTGGTCAATGGCAATTCGAAATAGAACACAAGGTCGTTCATGTAACCACCTGTTTAATCGTTGCATCAAAATATCAAAATTAACAAAGACTTTTTGAAGAATAAGTGGCTCAATGGCCGGAATTTCATATTGGATGTTATGTTTGAGATTCTGAATTGTCGCTGGGTTATTGACATAGACCTTACTCTTCAAATAACCTTACAGAAAGAAGTCTAAAGGTGTTACATCACGTGACTTTGGAAGCCAATCAACTTCTCCTCTAACCGAATTAGTGCGATCTTCAAATTTCGTACGCAATAAATTGATTGATAGAAAGCTTGTGTGAGCGGTAGGACCATCCTGTTGTAACCAGAGATCGTCCAGATGTAATTTTTAAAAATCGCCATAAAGTGCCATAAGTGAGGCAAAATTGTTAACTTCGGCATGAATTGAGGTGCCTGGCTGGCTTTAAACACTTTCGCTCGCAGTGGTGATGTTTTGGTGTGCACGTGCTGGCCGCGCAGGCTGATATGGAGTTTGACTTGATACCGAACCAGTTTCTTCATAACGCTTCACCATTGTACGAAGTCCGGACTCATTAGGGCAACTAAATTGGCTAATTTCATGAACTTTACGAAATATTACTTTTACAGATCGCCCATTTTCTTAATAAAATTGTTTAAAAAAAAAAATCCATTGTTGCGTGGTAAACGACTCGATGACTAAAATTGCCAAGGATTGTATGATATCTGTTAAAAAGATCTACCATATCGAATTCAGCAAATAACAGTAATTGACAGTTAACATCCACACCATCTGTTGGCTCACCCTTTACATTAAATTAAAATTTGTTAAAAATTTTAGAAAAAAATAATAAAACAAATATAAACATTTTTATTTATGTTTTTTTCATCAAAACTTGTATCTTTGAGGTCATAGAATGGGTTCAACCCTATCTAAGAATTTTCATTTAAGCGATCTAACCACACTCTACCTAGATTACCGTAGTGTGCGGGGACACACACTTTTTGCTTCACAAAAATTCCAGGTAGACATTCGCATTAAGCATTGGAGAAAGCCGATAGCGTCCGAACAGCTTGCTATCCAATATGCCTGCACAACCATTGACCTTATGCTGAAAAGCTCTGCGTTTCATGGAATGGGGTTGCTTTCTTCTCAGGTGTGCAAATTGTAGAAACTAGTGATTTCATCCCTCATGAATTGGGATTCATTCGTCTATAGGATCCGCCCAATAATGTTGTCTTCCGTAAAGTAATCACTTTTCACGTCTATAAATTCAGACCAGCTGTCTTGGCACTTAGTAAAACATAGGTAAATTCTCGCCTATACCTCTCAGATCACTCTGATCTGAAGCTACTTGGTTACGAACTAGTGCCATTCTTTCACCGCGGTCTCGATATTTACGTGCGTGGTGATATAGCTTACCAAACTCCATCACAATGTAATATTGAACCTGTTACAATCCGTAATTCAATTCCGGTAGTTTAAGTTCCATCTCCATAAGCAAATAATCCACTATTGCTTTTTTTACAGAGCCCAAACTGGACAGCAATTCGACCTTTACCGAGTTTAATGCGCTGACTGACTCCAGTCAAAGTATTGTCTCATCATATTCAAATCATTACTACGGGCGATTTCAATACACACAATTCTGGGTGGCTTCGACATTCAACACCTAAAGGACGGAGTGTTGAGATCTTCGCTGTGAAAAACAATTTGACCCAGTTTGTAAATGAGCCCAAGCGAATACCAGTCGTTGATAGTCACACCGCCAACACTCTAGACTTGCCTTTAACTTCTTCTCACCCTGATAAGTACTCTTCTAGTACTACTCTCCCCTTAAGGCTCGTCATTGACCATTGTGTCATATGAGCTAATTTCCCGTATACTGACCACACAGTTAGAGCAAAAATTCCTAAAAGAACCGTAGGTCAATGCGAGAAAGCCAATTGCAGCGGGAAACCGAAAAAAGTTCGAACGAGTCAGGAATGTTTGCAACGTCTTTCTCAAGCGTCTGAAATTCCAATACGACCAAAAACTGAGACGAAAAATGCTACAATGTACCAAAGGTAGTAAACAGTTTTGGTCGCCCATTAAAAACATTAGAAATTCTGCCTCATCCTCCATCCCAACGAGCATTTACAATGACATTACAGCTGTCAGTTCTTTGGACAAGGCCAATCTGTTTGCTGCACACTTTGCTTTGGTTGAGCTTTATTTAGCTCAACACTCCCAGATTGTGCTTTGTCTCTGTTTACACTTGAGTACGTCGAATCTTCAATGGGAGGTATCCACTTTTGTACCCGTGTAGTAGTAGCAAGAGTACTTATAGATCTTAATATACACAAATCCGCTGGTCCAGATGGTATGTCTCCCCTTTTTCTGAAGACTTGTTCTTCAAGGCTGGCAAAACCACCGTATAAGTTTTCTTTTTATCAGTCCTACTTTTTACAACTCTTTCCGAGCAGATGTTAAACAGCATTTGTCTAGCTTGTCCCTAAAAAAGGCTCATGACATATCTCGAAACGCGAAAGCTTCTCAATGACCGGTAGTATGGTTTTCGTAGCAACAGGTCCACTGGTGATTTAATGGCGTGTCTCACCGAAAAGTGGAATCAAAGCCTACATAAATCTAACGAAAGCAAGATAGTTGCATTTGATATTTCTAAGGCATTTGCCAAAGTTTCGCATCAGGCTCTTTTGTTGAAAATACGTGCTTTTGGGATCGATGTCTCTGTTCTTCAATGGATAAGAAATTACGTTTCGGAAGGTTCAATTCAAGTGGTCTTTGATGGTTTCAAGTCTTATATTCGCAAAATAAATACTGGTATGCCCCTGGGCTCCGTTCTATCTCCGACAGTCTTCTAATCCAATATACATATTTCTTTCCTGCCAACAGTACTCTCTGGTTTTTATACTCGTATTCGTTCCCTGACTCACGTCCCTGCTATTCGGCTGTAGAACAGGAACAGCAGCGTATGTTAAGCTCAGAAAATTCCAATACTACTAGTGCATAACTAATTGGGAAACCACTAACAGACCAGAATTTAATGATTCCAAAAGACAATGCTGTCTTCTGTCGTTAAAGTGAAATTTAAGCACCCATGAATGTCCATGAATGACACTTACATCGTTGAAACCGAAAAACTTTCCATCCTCGGTATTTCATAATATTCACAACGTATTCGGTGTCGTCAAAAATATTGCGTAATATCTAGATTTCCTTAAGCGATATATGGTATAAGGCATTCATCCGTGCAAAATTGGAGTACAATGTCCACAACTGGTCGGGTGCCCCTAACATCTTTTTGCATTTGCTAGATAGGATTCAAACCCGTGTGATAAGACTCGTAGGTAATGCTAATATTAGCCAGTCAATTGACACCCTTAAACAACGACGTAATTTTTGCTGTCTCACTTTGTTTTATCGCTATTTCCACCACCAGTGCTCTATAGAAATCGCCAGTAGCGTTCCGCTCCTTCGGAGCTTCAATCGTAACATCCGTCTCGCTTTGAATGCTCATTAGTATACCCTCAAGCTTACTTTCGTTCGTTCTCTCGTTCGTACTCGCTTATGGAATGGCCTGCCAAACTCTCTATTTCCTATCCATTATAACTTGCAAACATTTAAGACCAATGTACGATTACATTTCTCTTTTCTTCTCCCCTGATTCTATTTCGCCCGCACTGTGTACAAACACAGGGATCGTCGCCTCTTCACCCATCGAACCTGACTTTTAAAGCTGATGGCTTGTTGGAGTGTGTTTCATTATGTAAGTCGTCCGCCTGTATACAACTGTTGCTCCACTGCTGAGATGTGACTATGTTTGAAAAAAATCGTCGTCTCTTCACTCATCGATCACCTTGCTCTGTACTAGCTCCCTGACTAATTGCATCGACATCAATTTTGGCATGTGGACATCGGTTGGCGGATGTGGTTGTGTCTCACCCTTTTTGTCATTTGGCTTTTGTTGAGGTGTAAGCTCTAATGATCGTCCTCTACTACACGTTTTCATCATGCTTAGGTGTCTGGCTTGAAAGGACCTTCCGTTCTCACCCTGTCTGATACTGCCCGTTGCTAGTCTCCCGTCTATCCCTATCCTTCGGGCTCCGACAACGATGTAGACCTCCTGTCGCACCTGGGGCTCGTTGTTCGGCATGAGTCTCTCTTCCATTATTAGGGCTTCACTGACCGAATTTCCTCGTTCTTATCTGCAGATAAAACGGATCGTAAAACCTGTGTGGGTTGTCTTCCGAGGTCTGAGGTTGCTGATTTTATTGGCTGATGGGACCATGGATGCTCTCTGTCTCCGCCAGAGTTCGGTATTCCAATTCAAAATACATAAGAGTGGCACCGAAATGCTTTTATAAGAGAAAAAAAAAAAGTAATTTTTTATTGTAATCCTTGTTGCCATTATCACCCAGATAATATTTGATTACGGTGCAACGTTTGTCTAATAAAGCTTAAATCACTCTCTTATCCTAAGGTAAACACTATAACTGCCAATTTATCGTAATCAACAAATTCAAAGTACCAATACTTGTATAGAACAAACCAGAAATGTTTCTATATTCAATTCTGCGTGTTTCAAACATTGTTTTCTTTTTTGGATTATTGCAAAAATTTTCTAACACATATACTTCATATTGTATTTACAAATAATAAGAATTCACCTATGTACATATTTATCGGCAATAAAGCACGATTTGCTATTTCGGTTGTCAAACTTTATCTTATCAGCGAAAACAGTCAACAGTGACAATCAAAAATGGACTCAAACATTCGTCAATGATTATTTTATAAGAGTTACGAGTAGTTCGTTTCGAATTTATAAAATTTGTCAATTAAAACGAAGAAGATCTACGTATCTAAAGACACATGAATCTAAACGTCTAAACGAATTTTTACCTCAATTTCTAATCCATATGTCCAAGATTCATCGATTAACGTCTATATGGTATGGCGAGATATACGAGTATACTCGTATTCGTTTTATCTTTTCAGCCTTATCGTCAGATAAAACGTTCTTATCTTTAAGAAATTTTATTTGATTGTACCAGCGAATTCGGTTAACCCAACTATGTATATGGCTAGTTGCTCTCACGGCGCTTATAACTAACGGTAGTGGTTCGAAAATTTTTTACTTTGGAACTGGTAAAAAGATGTAAAAATTCTCCACCTATCAGTAGAAAATTCCATATAAAAATATATTGAAAATTTTTATATGATATGTTGATAAGACTTAAGAGATTGACAGGTAAATTTAACGGTAACAATACAGCCTAAGGGTGCCTCTAGTCTCTCCAGTTTATATTTGAATTAAAGATTAAAGAAATTAAAGAATTAAAATCCATTCGGAGTGTTTCTCGACGTCTTAGAAAGCTACTGAGAGGCTGTAAATTTTAAGTGCAATTGTCGATGCATGAACATCATGTTTTAGGAAGTGAACCTATAAATTTTAAGATAAGAACGTGTAACAAAATTCGAAATTGAAACTTTGTAAATTAATCACAATGACAACATCAACGCCATCTACGGTGGAATACCGATGGGACGCAATCGGCGGAAGGGTAATTGCTTTTTTTTTTTTTTAATATCAAATGACATCTCTCCTTTCTCACATAAATCATTTGAAATTCGATTTTATTTCAATGAAATGGCGAACTGATATTAATTTCGAAATTATGACACATGACACATCGCTTATGGAAGCTTAACTTATCTTATCTATAAGCGTTATTCCGGGAAATTATGATTTCAATTTAACTTCAATGTAAATTTATCAACAAGTTAATTTTCTTATACTATAGATACGATTTGTATAAATATAGAAAACAAATACTATTGACAGCGTTCGTTTAAGTTTAATTTCGAATTTCGAAATTTCATTCCAATAAACTTCGAATGTCAAATCGATATCAATTGTTTTTTGTTTTTCTGGTAATCGTAGAAAAAATTCACCATTATTTGAAATACCATAAACTTTCACATAAAAATCGAAAATAAGAATCTAGAATGGATAATGTAGTCATCAGGAAAATTTATATTAGTTACAGGCCCATGAAGAGGATGACATAATATGTGATGTTGGTGCAACAGAATTGCATGCTTCACTGCAATTGATTGTAAGATAAATGTAGTTTATGTTTCATCGAATAAAGTGGTGTATTGGTACATATTTTTTCATATATAATTGTTTTACTGAAAATAATTTTTGCATAAATCCAAAATTCCTATATTTCAAACATGATAGTCAGAATATGGTAAGCCGCTGAATCGTGTAACTTAAGGTCTTCTTTACTTCATGTACAATGTTGCACTTACATCACCAACAGCCGTTGAACTCGTTGCTGACTACTGTCAGGTAGCGAACTTTTATGTTTGCTGACTGGTGTTAGCTAGAAAATTTCGATCTTGGTTTGGTATCTTCGAAGTCAGAACTTAAGCTCTATGGTAAAGAGTGATTTTTTGGTGTTTGGTTTTTCAATGTTCTATTTTGGACAGTTTACGCGTGACTCGTGACATGTGTCAAAGTCAAACATGCTCAGTTAGCATTACCATTTCATTATGGGAAGACTTGTGTACACTCGAACAATGCTTACAACTTTTTGAACTTTTAAAAAATTGATGTTGTGTGAAAATGTTTTTCGCGCACTTCGACCAATTTATGGTGGTTATAATCGACCTACTGAGTAAACAATTCAAGTCAAAGTGACCAAATTTCGCACCAATTTCACGCTATTGAACACCAAGCCACCAGTGTTAATGAAGACCGTAACTTGTCCATTCGTCGCCGTGCACAACAGTTGGGACTGTGTTTTTTTTTCTGAGCCTGGACAGAGCACTTAGACAAAGAACTAGTTCATTGTACTCTTTCTAAAGTTCCTTTTAATGATATCTTTCAGTCTTACGAAGAAAGCTTCAGGGATAAGGTGCCTACAGTACCAGCACCCACCCTGTCAGCACCGAGTACCTGCAGCCTAATGCAAGCGTAAGCCGTACATTCACAGAAATAGTGCTCCGCGATGTCGTCAACATCAAGCATTGCAGGATTTTGTGTCACTTAAACCCAGCACATCTAAGCGCTTTGCAAAAGTGTAATGCCCTGTCACGACGCCAGTAAGCAACCTGCAAAATTTCCTGCTGAGGGACAGCAGAAAGGCCGCTGACATCCTAGAGACGCTGGGAAGTATTCGATTGGTCTGCCAGTATCCTGGAGGAGCTATGCCATCTGCAGTTGTGCTCATATGAGTCCCAACTGTCAATGGAAGCCTTAACCGATGACGCAGGCACACCCAACGTAGGTTCGAGTCCTGAAAAACTCTCCTCTGAACCTTGCCTGAAAAGTTCGTCGGCGATTTACATAATTTCCTGTGATGACAAGAGTCACTGAATTTAGATTTCCGACTCTCAATTCAGATCTCTTGCATTCTTGAATTAGCCTCATTAGAGTAAGGCTCTAAGCGCAGTTTGGTTGTCGCTACAAATACAATTCGTTTCTTCACCGGTTCTCCGCAATATCATATAGTTCGTTGCCATCAGCATTGCGTAAATCTCCGCTTAGAAGACAGATACGAGCTTTACTATCCCGAAGTGAAATCTAACGTTGTCGTGGTGTTAGTGTGGTGGGTGTTAATGAACAAAACTGCTGTATTTGGTCGGATTAGCACCTGGAAAAATACACTATTTGGTGCAGTTTATGGTCAAGCGGAATCACAGGCTCGTATTTTTTCAGAGACCGTAGGAACAACGTCGAACATTTTGTTGTGTGTTTGGTTACATAACGTACAAAGTATTCTCGTCTTTCGCTTCTTTTTATTTGATATTGTATTTCCAGTACTTTACTGCCTACCCTATGAATTATAGTTGAATTTTCAATCAGGTTGATATCTTTGTATTCCTGCTTAGATAAGCGTAATCTATAGTATGCAGTATGATTCGGCAAACAAACGATTTGACAGAAAGAAGTTTCTCCCCTAAGTTGTCTCTAACGAAGCCGACTGGCTCAAATTAGTCTTGTGCAATTCTTTTTCTACTTTTATTGAACACTGAAATATGTAACGCGTAAAATTACATCTGCGAGTAATGCTACATATTTCTCTTACATATCGGCATTGGCACTACGTCGCTTCTGGGTTTAATTTGCGGACCTAAAAACTATTCTATTGTCCACTCTTTTTTGGGTCACCTTGTTAGTGAAGTCAAAAGTTTGGAGGTGTTTTCCTCTCTTTGAACCTCATCTGGAACGTGAGCCTCTTTTGCTTCTTGAGTGCGATGATGCCACCCACGTTAATTGCTATCCCTCTAAGCTTCTCGAGAAGTGCCAGGGGTCTAGACCTCATCCTGGATAGCAAACTGAGATGGATAGAAGATGTGGCAGAGGAATGACAACATCAAAAGCGCTTTTGTTATCCTCTACTATAAAGTAGATAAGAACCATAGGAAAAAAAATTAAATAAAACAACGGTGTGAGATATAAAATTGATTCTGGATTTATTTTGAAGCTACATTCATGCCATTATTTGTAGAATAGCCTGCCAGTGCTTCAAGCGGTCAGTCCAATTTTTGATGACTCGGTCCAATATCCAATATCAATATCAAAATAATCGAGTGATGTCACACAGCACGATCGTGAACGCTTGCCGTGAGATAACCCAGTCGCCAAATTTCTCCTTCACAACTCGTCGCTTGTATGGCATGTAGCACCGTCTTGTTGGAACAAAAGCTCGAATATATTAATGTTGTTGAGCTCTGCCCACAGAAAGTCGGTTATCATCGCTTTATACCTTTCTCATTTCTAAAGAAATAAGATCCGATGATGCCGCCATGCAATAATCTGAACCAAACAGTCAATCTTTGTGGAAGTATTGATGCTGGAACAAACACTTTGAGATTGTGTTTGCTCCAATATTGGCAAACTTGTTTGTTGACATAGCCGCTGAGCTAAAAATGGGCCTCGTCCGAAAAGATAATTTTTTGGCGAAAATCGGGATCTCCGGCCAACATTTCCAGCGCCATATTAGTAAACTCACGGCGCTGTCTGTGATTATCCGATGAAATGGCAAACCTTACTAAATATTTTGACAGCTAGATGCCATTGCTAACTTTGACAGCTGCCGAAACATAACAATTGGAAAAACTATCATTGCTATCTGGTCAGTCTTAACAATCCGAAATCACGTCCTGGGTCTTATCCATGGTTGTGAAACCAATTCTCAACTACAATCTTCTTACATTTGGTGTTTCGCATTGAAAGGTCGAATTCACATCAACTTGTAAGAAAAAACAAAAATCCAATATCCGATTTCGATATGGCAATATGTGTATGTAGGAAAACGCATAAGTTCACTTGCTTAACAGGAGGGGTGATAAATCTGCTTTTGGGTTATGTGCATTTGATGTCTTCAATTTTTTTCCATTAAGTCGAGATATTGATATCGGCAGAATTGATCCATCACTTTTCCAACATCTATTTTCCATCACCTTTGTCAGAACTTCAGGCGATAGGACCTCGCATTCTTGACGGATATCCTCTTTGATGGCTTCAAGGGTCTCAGTTAAATCAGGCGATCTTACTGTCCAATGCAAATCACCAAAACGAAAGATAAGGCGACCCGGAAGTGTAGCCCTTAGAATTTCGGATGTGGCTCGTGTAGTATATGTCGTTGCTTTATCCTGTTGGAACCACATGTTCTTCAGTTACAATTCATAGAATTGAGGAAGGTGAAAGTCGTCAAGCATGGCTCTGTAGCGCTCACATTCCGCAGTAGTCGTTTGGCTCGCGGCGTTTTCGATGACACCTCTAGCATAAACAGCAAACCATGCATTAACCTTGAGCGGGTTTAACGGCTCTTCGTGGGTTATATGCTGATTTTCGGTTCCCCTGAAGTAATAATTTTTCTTATTCACATATCCACAGAGATGGGAATGGGGCTCGTCGCTCGTGATGATTTTCGATGAAAAGTTGTCTGCCTCGTGGTTGAGATTCAGGATGGCTTGAGCGTAGATTACACGCGCATGGCGATCAACAGCTAACGGACTGTCTTGTCTTTGTAAAGGAACATCTTACAGTCTTTCAACAATTCTCTGTAAAAAAACGTCGATTGATGCCCAATTGCGTGTCACGTCGTCTGGTCGATACACTGGGACCCTCTGCGACATCTTCAACCACAGCTGCGATATTCTCAGCAGAACGGCTGGTTCGGAGCCGGGCAGACCTGGCAGCACCTCGTGTTGTCACACATTTTTCTAGGCGAGCGAGTAAACGTCGTAGTGTTTCTCAGCGCCAACACCACCGACCAATTATTCCGCAATAAGATCATAGCAATTATTCCGCGCTCTTTAAGAGTATACTGATTCATGTCTTGTTGACGAGAATTTTGTATCTGTTTACTTCACAAACGTCAAAGTAGAATTGACATTTTCCATTATTTGCAAAAATTATAGTACAATATCTTCCGATAGGGTGATGACTCTTGCGCCAACTCGTATATACACAAACAGATAAAGCAACACCAGATCCACAATTTCGAACAGCATAAATTCAAGGGTAGTTATCTACTGCAGCGCATCTCTAAATGAGATGGGCTAGCAGCACAGGACCACATTCTGTTGGGCTTCAGGACATTTAGAAGAACTGTGTCGCTGATGGACTGGCCAGAGTTGGAGAAAAAAGTTCTCAACTTGATGACGGTGTCACCAGTGTCCTACCTCAATCAAATGACATATGCTATGTATGCATTATCTCAATGTTTTGCTAATCAAAATGTTCCAAATGTATCAATTGAGAAAAAATAATCGAAAAATTCGAAGAGACTGGTGGTTTATTCGAGCGATGTAAAAGACTAACAGAACCGCTAACAGACCGACTAACAGTCCTTTTTTTTATCTGGATAGAAAAATACTTCTAGAGAATCAAGACCCATTGAACGGCATTCCTTGGATAAATATATTTAGGGTAGTAAGCCCCGGAGATCAGGTTGTTGGTTGAGATCATTGCTCTTGAAATGTGCCTTCGAGTCAACTTAATAACCAAATTGTTCACACTTTTTAGGTTCAGTCTATTGCACAAAACTTCATAAGGATTTAATTTTATGTACTCTGATTCTGTTGGTCTGTATATACATACATATAAGGAAATATAGACCAAATACCCTATTATTGTAAAGCCATTGGACCTTATCCATACTTTGTTTCAGACCGTTTTTAATTTCAAATATTTCAGCAGAAATCACATCGTCATCATTCTTGATGAATGATCATATGCTCCTGAGCATATGAGTATTGACAGCAGAAGTTAAATGGAAAAACCACTTTTACTGATTTACAAAGGTCTTCTCCAAGTCAATCAAGTAGAAAACTGTGCGTTATTTCTTGCTTATATATCATATAGTAGCATGTCCTTAAACGTAAAAAAAAAAAAAAAAAATAAAATAAATAAATGGCGCGACAGCCCGGTGTGGGCCAAGGCCTAACTTCTCGCACCCATTTGTGTTTCTCACTTTGTTAATTTTTACACTCCTGAGCAGGGCTTACTGCTTATTGCCGGTTCCGGACGGCTTTCCTGAGAAGTTTTTCATAGGCAGAATTTGACTTTCGGAGGCTTGCCATTGCCCGCCGAAAGGGTGATGACGATTTTAAAAAATTTGCTGTTGTGCTCCTACTGGGATTCGAACCCAGGTAGGTGGCCAGTGAGTCAACCATTACGCCATCGCCACCACCGTCCTTAAACGTAGCTTTTGGAATACTACTACTACTAATACTTAACATAGGCACAGGACCTTCACTACTCCTACACGTTATCGTTTAAGGTTTCTGGAGATGTATTTCAGGTCTCTCCAACCCTTTCCAAGTTGTGCTGACTCCTCTTCGAGCGTTCTTCGTGAAGTACTTCTAGGTCAGCCCATTCGTCTTTCTCTCTGTGTGAGAGGGTTCCATTGCATCCATTGACTCAAAATGCACTCGTGACCTTTACGAAGCGTATGCCCAATCCATTTACGTCTTCGTATGATAGAGTCAATGGGTTCCTGATGAATTTCTCGCATGAAGTTCACCATTAGAGACACAGTTGAGCCAGAAAATCATCAAGATGTTTCGCAGATATCTATTCACGAACGCTTGTAGCTTTCTTGTAACAGCGGATGTTACTTTCCAAGTGCTGCACCTATAGAGAAGCACAGATTCAACATTGGAGCGGAACATTGGTTTTCAGGCTGATAGAATTGTTTTCTCATATTTTGGACAGCATTCCGAAGGCAGCCTTTCCATTCCCGATTCAGTTAGTTACATTTAGTTCGGTCCCGCCATCAATAGACACAATATATTGAAAATTCTCTACCATCTCTACTGGCTGTTCAGAAATCTCTTCTTGGTTATATGAGAAAGTTCCAACGCAATTCTTTTTTGTTTTTGCCGTATTGATCTTTAGCCGAACGATTTCAGCCTCTCTTTTCACCCTTGTTGTTATTTGATGGAGATCCATAATCCTATGAGAGAGCAAGTATACGTCACCCGCGCAGTCCAGATGTTTGAGGTGTGATTGCAGAGTCTACTGAATTCCTCCAAAGCTGCATGCAGTATATCACTTATCACCAACAGCAAAAGTATTGGTGACAATATAACATACAACCGGGCCTAACCCCACTTAGGATCTCAAACACCTCTAACAAGCCTGCGCAAAGCAAGCCAGATTAATTTGATAGACACGATGATATTCAATGCACTGTTTGATGGTGATCCGGTGTTGGTGTGGCCTACACAGGAAGTTTCAGTGTCGAGTGTGTCTTCGAGGTGGTTTTTTATTCGTTCTAGGACGATTTTTGCTATTACCTTGGCTATTGTAGGCAGCACGCAATTTCCTCTCCAGTTTTCGCACTGCGTAAGGTCTCCTTGGCAATCATTCAGGAAATTCTCTCTTCAGGAAAACTCTCTGTTTCCCAAGCTCTCTCAATGAGTGGTGCAGGAGCTCACTTGATGTTGTTGGCTATACTCATAAGAGCTCTGTGGAAATACCGTCAAGTCCAACAGCTTTGTTCTTCTTCAGTGCTTTGATTGCGGTTAAGATTTCTTCTCTACTAGGGGATACAGTGTGTACTCGGGAGTTTGTTATTACGAGCGGGTCATTAGGCATTGGGTTCACTTCGCTGGCGAAAACGCAGTTTAAAACCTAAGAAAAATGCTCCTTCCACCTTTTGAAATGGTCCTCATCCGAAACTAGAGAGTTTTTTTTACCAGGTGTTGTTTAGAGCTTTGGAAACCTGTGAGCTCTTTGATAATTATGTAGAGGTTTCTACTGTTACTTTATGCGATACACAGACTCTACCTCATTTCTCTCTGCTGCTGGAGTACGAGTACTTGCGATTCGCGCTTTGAGGTGTTTTTTTTCTTGGCCTTAACCCAAGTTTCTTCGAAAAGCCCAGCACTGTTTCTTCTTGCGAGCGACCGACTATATTTTCAGCACCGGATATGAAGACATTTTTCACAGAACATAAATGGTTTTCGATGGAGGCAGGTTCCGTGCTACTGGTTGCTATCAATCCTGCGGGATACTTTAGTTTATCGCTAATAAATTTAGACATTCGGGTGTTTTCTTGGGATTTCCGAACTGCAAATGAACGTAATCTTACTGTAGTAACCATCAGATGGTGGTCCCGGGCCATTCCCATGTCTGCACCCCTTCTGTTACAAACGTCGTGGAGACTTCTTCTAAATCACGAAGTGATCAATTTGGTTGGAAGTTGCTTGTTTGTCCGTCGACACTCAACTGACTTAGTGACATATTTTGTGCTCAAACATGTTCTTTTCTATTACAAAGCGGTTGGCGTTGTAAAAATCGAAAAAAACGCTCGCCATTGTCGTTGCGGTCACCAACACCATGCTTTCTCATAACATGCCTGAGCCCATCATTGCATTAAGGTCTCCCATTACCATTATAACGTCTCCGCGGGGTGTACTTTTCGAATCCCTTACTAATATTCGGAAGAAGATTATCAACTGAGATTCGACGGATGGACATATCTTTACTCCTTTTGGAAATGGAATGCATTAACGCTCACGGTAATTCCGAAAGAGATATACAGGATGAAGGTTTCAGTACTACACGGCTTTCAAGTCGTAAGCCTCTTCGCATAGAAATTGCATCAACAATATCGTTTTTTAGCTTGCAATTCTTTAGAGAAATCGGTCGTTTTTGTATCAGATGTTGCATACGATTTGAATATGTTTGTTTCTGTCAACTCAAAACATTAAAATTAAATTTTCCGTTTCGAAGATGATCTACCTACACCTTGCTACCCATAGAGCACTTATAGTGAATATGTAAAATAGCTTTTTTAGTTTTACAGATAAACGTTTAGCACCAGTTAAATGTCTTTAACTTACGATCTGTATGTGAAACTTTTACAATATGCAATGGATGCAATCGCGCTGTCATCGTCTATTATTACTGTACAAAGTTTTTATCCAGCACAGCTGCTTACACATGTCTTCCTAGTTTGTGCTCATACAGCACATGCCAGAATCGAACTGTGAAAAGTGACGTATTTTCTTTCAATTTAATTGATCGGAGTAATTCGCCTGATTGCTTCTGTTTGCCCTCTATTGTAGTCGAACATACCTTCCAGCATCTTTTCACCATCCAAATTGACATTAGTTACAGTGTTTCTGAATTGTTCGTTGTTGTTAATGCAAATAATATTAGAACAATTAGTTCCGCAAAAATTTATTCAGAACAAAAATGAAAGAAAGCCGTGTGCTCTAGACAGTCACAGTCGTATAGTCACATATATACAGTCGCAGTGGGAATCCACATAATTGAGGGAGTGAATTTACAACTTTTAGATCAGAGGTCGCAATTTTGAACGGACAAACGAGAATGACGTTTGAATTGATTCTGCGATCAAACTTTTGTTCTTGTTGTTGTCATGAGTCTGAAGAATTTTTGGGAATAACACACGTTGACGCAATTTTGCAGATGCAGACAGACTTCAAATTTCTACGGATAAGTGCAATTGTACCCTCGGATTAATGAAATTAATTGATAATGATATATGTTTGAGTAAAAAATAGAAGAAACGTCACTTGGCGGACGTTATTACTTTGACATTGAAGAGTTTAAATGGAATTCAGTTTGGTTGAGCAAAATTGTCCACAACAGACGATGTTTTGGTATGGTATTTAGTTTGTAATCAACAAATAATCAATCAGGCGACTATAGGTGGTTAGATATTCGTATCTTATCGCTTGTAAAATTGCTCAAACTGCTGGTGAAATGTTTTCTTGGAATTTCTGGTGTACGAGTACATACTCGCATATGAACATTTATGAGCTGATACGAATCATTTTTGTTTTGTCAATATTACATTAGTTGGTGATTCATTCGAGCATATTTTTCGGCCGGTTCAATGTGGCGATGTCTGCTTAAATACCTGCCTGTTTGCTGGAAACTAGGTGTGCCAATTGTGCCAACGTACGATCTTTGTTAGGAAAATGCTGATTTTCAAGAAAAGTGCTTACTTACTCACAGCTACAGTTCGAGTTGCATATGGCCTTAACTAGCTCTTATATACGAAGCAGTAATCCAGTTTCGTACCCTATGCTGGCTGAGGTCTCCACTTGTGTTTTTTTTTCGTTGATGGATACGAAGTCCGTCCCAGCTCAAGCCATCTAAGCCGACGATCTGTGTGATCTATTGTACATAAGCAAGCTAGTTGTACAGATTTTTCAAAGGTTATGGCTCTGATGTGATGCGCATTATTCTCAAATACGATGTTGACTAAATCGCATGACAGTGGATTGTCTTTACAGGAGACAACAAAAGTGTTGGTAAAACTATTACCGATCCGGAAAGAGAAGCGTTCTTTTTCCATAGTAATCCTGCAGAGCCGGACAAGTTCAGTAGGGATACCAAAACCGCATTTGCTTTCATATACGAGTAAGTTTTTACAATACACGCTGTCATGGGGGCTTATTCCGGTTCAGTTGTAAATACGCAAAGTGAATTTCGTCGTGGGGTCGGTCGTCATCATGGCTTCAGTGTGTAGGCAATTCGTCGCACCGTGGAAAAATTTGAGCGTGAGAACGCCCTTTTGGATCTTAAGCAACCAACCAGACAGAAATCGGTGCGAAGAAAGCATAGCTGTCGTAGCGGCCATTGAAAAAGGTCCAGAAATATAAATTAGTCGTCGATCACCTGAATTGGGAAACGCCAGACAGTCAACCCGGCTTATTTTGCTGCTAGATTTGGGCCTAAATTGTGCTGATGCAAGAATTAAGGTCAGACGACTATAACCAACGCCGTGAGTTCGCTAAATGTTGGCCGGAGATCCGGATTTTGTCCAAAAAATCATCTTCATGAATAATTTATTCCGCCTGACAACGAAACTATGTTCATCTTTATTGTTGTACGGTGAGTAGAAATTGACCTTCCATGTCCTCATTTGGAGAGCGTTTTAATTATTCCCTTGATTGTCTTTTTAGGCTTCGGCTTGGTTTTGGCATGTTTGTTTACACTTTGGTACAATTTTTGAACATTATTTCGGCAAGAGTCGAAAAGTCGGTGTTTATGTCAAACATTTTACTTGAAGAGGTCCTGAACACCTCTACTCTAGTTGCGATGTATGTTTTAATCGGCATTTTATGGCGACATTTCTGATGGCTTTTTGGTTAGCGCTGCTACTTTCAGTACTTTATGCTGGTGTTATAGAAGCTTTTGGATGATCTGATAATTTAGACTGTAATAACGCACGTTGACGATCAGAGAGTTGACAGAGTTAATGAATATCTCAATTGGATCCATTTTCGGCATTTAAATCAATCAATTAAACATGAGACGTGTCATTGCAAAGCTGCTGCTAAACGATTTAAATTTGCTCTGGGCACATTACATTGAACGTGCTTTCCGAGGCTGATTCCGTCCAAACATTCATCAAACGTATCACTGCTGGTAACGAGACGTGGGTGTATGAGTACGACATGCAAACCAGATCCACATTTCTCAACAATTCCTCCATTTTGCAGCAAGATAAGGCCCCATCTCACAATTCATTGATTTCATGTGAATTTCTTGCTAAAAACAACATAATTGCCATCCAACAGCTACCAAATTCACCTGATCTGGCACTGCGTGACTCTTTCCTGGTGAGCCAACTTAAAACACTGCTTCGGGGAAAGCATTTTAGAAGCCGATATGAGATAATATGTAGAAAAATCGTTGAAGGTCATATCAAACGTCATGAACCGGAGATGTTTCGAGGGCTAGATCATACGCTAGCACAAGTATGTACATTGCGGGCAATGGGGATTACCTTGAAGACGACAATATCGATTTTAATGAATAAACTCATTTTTATCATTTTAGAAATAAATTCTAGGTAACTTAAGCAAGGTGGTACATTAAGGGAGATGGTATCAGGTATCAGGTATCAGGTATCAGTATCAATCATCTCTGACATGGATCAACATCATTCATGCTTATATACACGAGGTGTGTTCAAAAAGTGACTTTATATTTTTGTAAAAAAATATTAATGTTGTCCCCTTCAAAGTAATCCCCCTCAGATAGGATACATTTGTGTCAACGCTTTTTCCAATCCTTGAAGCGCTTCTCACAAGCGCTTTTTGATATAGCCTTGAGCTTTTCCAGCGCTGCCATTTTTATTTCCTCAATCGTTGCAAATCTCCGTCCTTTCATAAGTCTCTTCAGTTTTGAGAACAACAAAAAGTATCATGGGGCCAGTTATGACCTTTTTGAGCAAGTCAGGATCATTCATTGACGTCATTTAAGACCTCTTGAGCGATGCTCATGCGACACAGTTTCGGAACAAACTTCACTGACACAGGTATCATGCCCAAAACATCCGAAAAACTTACATGACACGAGCGAATGGATTTTCGAACATCCTCAGCAACTTCTGTTGTGGTAATTCAACGATTTCCCAAAACAATTTTCTTCACAGCTTCGACGTTATCATCTTTTGTTGATGTGCTGGGGTCCAGAGCGAGGTTCGTCATTGGCATTATCTCGACCATCTTGGAAGAGCTAGTATGTAAACATTTTTTTTTACTTAGAGCAGACTCACCGTTTTAGAAGACTTGATTCCATTTTTTACACAAAATTTAATGCAAATTATTTACTACAATTTATTTGCTACCTGCCATGATAGGCATAACGTAAACAATAGCCCAAATGTTTCATTTGAGTATAACGCCGAAAACGAATCCAAGCAATTTATCACCCCAAGGCGAAGCCGTTCAAAAATTAACAATCAAAACTGGCAATCAAACCACTTATCCCTGGCGCTCACGAATTGACGAAGTCTACTGGAAAAGCTTACACAATACTTATGACATCACGTCAAAAAATTGTTAAAAAAAACGAGTTTTTAACAAAATCCCGCGAAAAAGTGAATGCTCCAAACTACATACGAGTACCCGCAAAGAAAGATCGTCTCTTCATTGAACGCCGGCAACAGATAAAGCAGTACGCTGTCACAAATATTCCATCATCCATGCCAAAAAGCAAAAAAATGTTTCGCCTGCATTTCACCTTGTTACACACGCTTTCTCCAACGAATTACTACATACGCCGGAGAGAAGATCAGTTCCGGCAAAACAAAAACAACAAATAAGAAAGAAAATCAAACGAAAGTACCAAAACATATTTTGTTTTTTTATCTCATTACAATTTTATCTCCAGCTCGGTGTAGAAAAAGATTCAAAGAGAACAAAAAGAAGAATACGACGTAAAGGTTTTTTTTTTTTTTTTTTCATACTATTCGTATCTAGCCACAAAAGTAAAAAGCATCTCCAACGACGACGTTCAACTTTCAACCTCCCACCGTCGTACTCTATGTTACTGAATCAAAACACACGAAACAACAATGTATGCTTGCCCGATTGAATAACTCACCAGACAAAAAGGCAAAGCAGCCGGCTACAAAAGTTATTCGTACATACAGCAACAGTTTACCTAGCAGCTATTGTGTGGTTGCAGTTAAGTCTAGAATACCCTATGGACTAGAGAAGAACCACGTAGATATCTTGCTTTTGATTGATTGATATCAAGGGCAATGCAAAAGCTTATTACTTGTGAAAAGCCTTTACCTGATTCATGGCAGTCCTCCAGGTTACTCGGTATTAGGCACACCTCCCCTTACCTTGATGTGACGGAGCTATTAGCGTAGTCGAATGAGTTTTTGGCTTTTTGACTTCATCTTCCCCGAATTTAGGATAAACTATGTTACACCTGGGCTTGATAAAGAAAAACAACGCTGAATAACTACAATATTGACAAAAAATTTTATTCGAATTATGAAAATTGATAGTAAAAATTTTAATAGTAAAAAAAAAAAACAAAAATGACTTCCTTGGCTCTTAAAACTTTCTTTTTCTTTTTCCGAGTATTTTTCAGTCTTCTCGTTTTGTTGAAATTCTTATCTTTATTATAAATGTATTCTTTTACTTTTTCTATAGTCAAAATTCCTACGCTCGGCACTCGTGCTATTCGTCGGTCTCCGATAAACCATTACGCGACGCCATTTCGTTTGCGGCTTCATAGAGTCGGCAGCTGATGCGGTGATGTATGGTCCCTCGCCAGTGCCAACTTTCCTGACGTTATACCGGTTCTACCCCTTTACCCTGGTCACCTCATGTGGCCATTAGTATTTGGCACACAACTTGTCACCAGGACCGAACTGTTTTTTCGAATTGCTACCAACTACTGTACTGCATACCTTCCTGCTGCTTTTCGACGTCGTACAGAATACCTTGTGTTCTCCCTCTGTATATTTTCTACTTGAATCTTTGCTTGATCCCTCATTCCTTGACAATCAGTTTCAAATTCGATTACTAGTTCTTTTTGGATCTGTCTTGCTATTTCTTCTCCTGCGGTTTTCATCGAACGGTGTTCGCCTTATAGCTCGATTCGTTGATGAATTAAGAATCTGCTGTAACATTGAAACTTGAAGGTACCATTTCAGAGGATATTTTGAAACGTTCTTCGAGAGAACAGCGATGATGACTCGGTTCATCCGATCGACCTAACCGTTCCCTCTTGTCACGCCGGTGGTAGTTAGCACGTGAATGATTTTCTGCTCCTCATAGTAACTTTTAATAGCACCTGCTGTGAACGAAGCTCCTCGGTCGAAGATGATGCGCTGTGGGCCCCCGAAATTAATTTCTTTATCGTCTCCTCTGATTTTGTCATCTTTACTGGATACAACCAAGAAAACTTAGTAAATAACGAAAAGTTACTTATAGTGATAGATGTGATACGAGTAAGCATGGAGAGAAACATCAAACTTATCAATTTGCCCTAAAATGTCCTCGTGGGTCCACGCCTTCTTTAAAACTATGATGTAGGGAACACAATTCGCCACCTCCTCGTTAACTCTTTTTGACAACTTGGATATAAAGTAGCTTTGATTCAACAGCAAATAGTTTCCTTAGTAGAGAACATCACGCCGTAGAGAATAATTATTGAACTCCCTCTCAGCAAGAATATACCTTGACGAAGTTGAATTGTTTGCCCTTCTCATGAGCTTGTCGAAATCTGCAAAAAATTTCGGACTCGACATTAAGCACTGAAGGATACCTACTTAGGGCGTCCGCGTGCTTCATCGTTTCTTACTAGTCTGTGGTTGACAGAACATTCGAACTCCTCCATTTGCAGTCTCCATCTCGTCACTCTACTGGTGTAGTAGAACGCCTGATGTTCGGTAAAGATTTGGAATTTTATACCCAAAAGATAAGAACGCAGTTTCGTCAGTGACATTACAACTACCAAAACTTTGAGACCGTAACTGCTATACTGCTGCTCGGCTTTTAACAACTTGAAACTGATGAAGAAAACAAGATGGAACTTGGTATTATCGCCTTTCTGCAGAAGAACGGCTCCTAGACCATCATTGCTGGCATTCGTGTGTAGTTGAGTCTCTCTAAATGACACAGCTAGATGATCCTAGCTCTTTTTCGGTTCAGTGAAAAAGTCCCTACTTCCTCTGAGCAAATCCGTCAACGGCAATGGCTTTTCGAAAAAATCCGGTTAAGCCGAGAAAAGACTTCACGTCCTTTGGACGAGGAAAACCTGATTTCTCTCTGCTCCAACACGTGTCCCAAAAAAACTAATCTTCGACTGAACAAAAGAGCACTTGCTCCATTTAATCTGCAGCCCATGGTGTCGTATGACAGTACGAGTACATCTTTGAGAATCTTTAAATTTTCTTCTGTCTCTTTCGTTGGGATGATAATGGCGTCGATGTAAATTAATTTTCGTTGCTTGTTGAAAAACTTTATTGAGGAGTCACAGGAAAACATTAATAAATTCGAACTGGCCGTTAGCTGTGATAAACGCTGTAAACTTTTTACTCTTCTCGGCTATGTCGACATGGAAAAATTGATTTCGTTGGTCCAACGTATTAAATATCGTAAATCGTAAATCTCTTCTGGCAATTCCTCGATGACTACCTATCCTTCACCATCTTTTCTTTGCCAGCACAACTTAAATGGCAAAATCCAAATTGCTTGGCCTGACGATGCCTTCACTTAGGTTAGCACTCACCTGCGATCAGTTGTTTCTCAGCGCGAGCTAAACGCCGGGCTTCTGGTACACTGGCTTTACGTCATCTAGGAAGATTTTTAAATTAATACAAAACTTTCTAGGCTTCACCGGGCGATAATATTTTATTAAGTGCTTCACAGTCAAGCGAGTTCCAGAAAGATACTCATTCTGCACCAAACTGTCAAATTCGTGCATTTCTGTAGCCTGTCAAACAGCCACTAACTTATCAAAATCGGCTTCATCTGCATTATGGTCTTCTGTTGACACCATCTGGTCACTTTCGCCTCATATCACTTGCATCCGCTTCCAACTTCTGGCTCTTCTCTTTTGCTTGGATAGATATTACTTTCCGCCATCTAGAACGACAATAATTTGTTCCAAAAAATCCTTACCCAAGAGGAAGTCGTGCTTCACCGTGCTCCATCGATAACCTTGTGTTGATTAAGCCAAAGGTGAACTTCTTTTAGTGCCCAATACCATTAATCGAAATGCACGGACCTAGAATAGAATTGTGTTCGGCTACATTCTGAATAGATTTTGAATAGACTACAAGTGTCGAGCAGAACGCTTAAGGCCGCTCGCCGAGTCAAACTTCTACCACTGACCTCTCTGGGCACTTTGGGGGCTAAGTCCAATGTCTTTGTATGCAAAATACCTAGGTCCTTTATTTATGTTTGGGTGTTAATTTACCATTTCGCGCAAATTGTCCGATTTGTTCTTCTGTCCGGTCGTTTACTTCTTTACAAATTCGTAAGCTTTGAACCTGAAAAATCGGTTAAAGCTCCATTTCGGTTCTTTAAGCGCTATAGTTAGCTTAACAAATGTTTACCTGGTCCTTCTTTTTTCAAGGCTCTTTCTGATTGGTCTGTATATACATGTAGAAGTAGGATTATACAACCGTTATCATGTTAGGAAGAATTTATTCTGTGTCAGACAATTTTAAGGTAACCGTTGACTCCATATGGGGTTTCCCTTCGCTTGTATGCTCAAAATGCTGCTATTATCATTTTTTGGTCAGTACTCGTGCTAAAAGGTGAGTACGGGTGGATAGCAATCAACAACTGATGGACTAGGATGTGAAATAATAAATTGCTAGGTTGACGCCGTTCAGAGTTTACTATTTTCATACAGCATCCATCATTCAATTAGGTAATGAAGAAGAATGCAATAATGATACTGATGGTCACTTTTATGTACATATTATATCCATAAGCAAATAGCAGCTTGGTTAAATGCTGTACTCCAGACTCTTAATACCATTCCAAATGCATCTTTTGTTTTGTCACTCAATTGTCAGAAAATATAGTTTTCAACCTGAATCCTCTCTGATTCTTTGAAGAATTATTTTCGCTATGAACCTATAGCCCGTCTAATTCCTTTTGGTTAAGATCTTGATAATCATTCTGAGCTGATTAATACAAACTCTTTTAATTGGCATTTGCCAGTTGTTGTTACCGATGTTGGCGTTAAATATATAAAATAAACTGCAGCATCCTTTGATGCGTCCATTCAATGTTCTGATTGCAGTTCAATCATTGGTATGGATTCAGGATTGAAATTGAATAACTTGAATTCTTATTTCAATATCAGTACAGTCGACAAGACACATATTCCGACACAGCGTATCGCTTTGGAGTCGTGGGTGAGGAATATTATTGGGTAATTCAATATTAAGATCACTCCTCCTCAATTCACTCCTGAAAAAAGATGGATTTGGAATGTTTTATTAAAGTCGAATCTACCTCAGAAGCAAAAGATCCAAGTATCAGGTCCAGCGCCCTACGGTGAACGGAGGAATTTAGCTATCATTGCCCAGACCACCGTCCCTTTAATGACTACATTTTCACATTCTACAGATGTACTTTACATATATACTTTCAGATACTCTCTGGCTCACTTACTTAATTTATTTTATATTGGCCCTCAAGTCCGGGTTGGATCTGGACTTCAATCAACAAACTTTTGCATCCAGCTTGTTAATTAGGTAGCTCCTTGAGATACATACGCAGTCCGAGTTGGTTAATGTCTCTTTCGCATTCGGTGTATTCGGAGCCATTTTTCTAGGTCGATGTCGCTATTTGTACAGTACGTAGTTGCATTTTTTTCATCTTTTTCATTCACTGTCTACACATTTGAAGAACTTTTTTTTCGAAAGAGCCTAGGGCGGCCTCATTAATGCTCGAAATACTACATTCATCTACATCATCAGAGATTGGCAAGAGTTATTCTTTGTTTGAACTAAAGCGGACCCTAGGTAGACAAAGTCAATAACTTCATTTAAGTTGCATATATCTTAGGTGAATTTTTCTAACCCTAAGTCACACTAATATGAAACAACCAGGTTGTTGTCATCGACCATATTTGGCGGATGAGTTGGTGTAGGCTTATTAGGCTAGTAGACAGTCAGCCACAGTAGCTTTGTTTCACTTAAGCATAGATATGGCGGTAACCATTATTGAGAGCGGAATTTTGAACACCGTCGCTGTCATACTTTTTACAGAAATAGTTCTTTCCTACAATTAGCGAATACTACAACTTCACTTTTATGCTGACTTCTTTTCCTTAGCAAGCTTCGGCTGTGGTTTTATAGCATCTCTTGGTTATCCCGGATTTTTGGCAGCGTTACCAATGATCCACAGTAATTGATGCTGACTCCAAATAACTTCTTGATATAATAAGGGAGGGCTTCAGCGATTTGTTGCGATTGTAGTTGTCCAACGTTAAACTTCATCATAGTATTTTGTTTGATCGAAAAATGTAGTGACTAGAGTCAATAATCGCTCTTGATTGCTCAATCTTGCGAATATTTAGATTAGAGAGAGAGAGAGAAAAAAAAGAACGATATCAAAAACGATAGTGTTTTACCTCGCTGCAAAGTCTTTTAAACCGAATTTGTTAGCGAAGGTTGTGACGTGCCAGTATTACAATACAGACCTCATGCGAGGTCTAGGAAATTTTTACTAGTTAACAAATTTTTATAAAATTTTTTTAAAAATTATATAGGGGTGACTAAATGAGAACGATAGAAAAAAGAGTTTAAATAATACAACAGTGTGATTCTTTGATTCTTGCTTTATGTTTGAAGTTACGTTTATGTCATTATATATGGAATAGGACATCATTCAAATGGCCGCCTCGTCTTCACTGGCAGTGTTTCAATCGGTCGGTCTAATTTTTGTTATTCCGACAATAGCATGTCAAATGATGGCCACGAGCTCGTCTACAGTGATTGGCTTGTTAGAGTAGACTAAGGACTTGGCTAAGGCCCATAGAAAATAATCGAGTGGTATCAAATCGCATGATCGCGGCGATCGAGGTTCTCCTCAATCTCAAAATTCGAGCTATTGACTCTGCGTTTCGAACACCTAGCAATACATAACTCACCCTATAGTGCAGTGGCATATATTCCAGATACATACTTGTACACCAAAAAACAAAACCCCAGTCCCAGACCTTAGAAAACATTTTATTTCCTCCTCCAGTTAAGATTCGTCGATCTATAGCTCCACATCGTGTTGTGTGGCGGAGAATACTGACCGAAGAATAGAAGCGCGTCCGAGGGAGTTGACATCGCTCCCACTCGGTTGCAATATAGATCACTTAAGAAATCGCGCCCAACATTGCCAGAAAATATCGTTTTCCATATTTTGTGCGTCAACCATCCCAGTTACTATCGATCCATCCCATCGTACCGGTCTTCTGTCAACTTGAATTGAAGATCAAAAAGCGCTAATTAAATTCTAATAAACGACAATCACTGCCTATTAACAGCTGTGATCAGCAAAACAGCAAGATGTGTGAAACTTGCTCAAACTGTGTTCTCAGTGATCAGTGATCATGCTAAACAGGTGGAGAACAGCAATAACAACAACAATAACCATCCCAAGGTGTAGTGTAAATGGTGCAAAGTACCTGTGCAAATATTTTTTAACAGCGAGTTAAAGAGTTTTAAATTTGTATTTTAATTTCAACTTAAATATGCGTTCGGACGGTCGATCATCATTAATCGGTGATCATGCTGGCAGATCACATCGGTGAAAATTTCAAGTTTTATCTTTTTTTGTAAATATTGTAGTTTACTTACAAAAGGAAAAAAAAAGCATAGAACAAATGAGGGCACACCATATGACTTTGTTTTCGATTTACAATTGCAAAGTGTTACGAACATTGTGGAGTGGAGTGGTTATATAGATAGACACAGATACTCGTATTTGTATTCGTACACGTCTAAAGGAGAAGCTGTCAGCAGTAAAGGAATATTATTAGTCCATTACAACGTTAGCTATCAGTGTTTTGACAAATGCCCAGCACCGTGCGAGCTAATAAATTGAAATTCTTTGCGGAAATAAAAATTCTCTTTGGCATTTGGAATTTAAAGGATCTTCTCCATTTCTAATTTTTATAAATTTTTTTTTTCAATAGTTTTAAGTGTGAGTTTTTTTGTTTTAAATTTATCTTGTCTGTTGGTTTTGTATAACAATTCCATTTTAATGTGAAAAGTTAAACTTTCGTGTGTAATTAAGTGGGAAAAAATGAATTTCATTGGTCGACATGATCATTTGAGCGGATACCGACGTGTGGATAGTACCGGCTATTGCATACCATTTTGGTCAAGTCAAACAAATGAGACATCATTTAAAGCATCACAGGATAAGCATCACAGGACAGTGATCTCATGGAAGAAATATAAGGTGGGTTGATTTTTTAGATTTTTCATGTTCAATGTTCACTTTTTTATTGTAAATCAGTTCAACGATTGGAAGTCGCAAAGAGAATAAATTTCATAAATAGTTGTAACTTTGCACAGCAAATAATTGCATATGTGTGTAATACGGTAGATAGGGAGGTCTTAAGAAACTTTGAATCTTAGGAAGGGAAAAACCTTATTTATAATTCAGATAAGCAAAAAACTCGATTCGATTAGAATGGCAGTCCAAAGAGTACGAGTATACGGAACGGTGCAAGTTATTTATCGTTGAAATTCTTTTAAAACAAAAGTTATTTGAAGGACAGGAGATTACTTGTTCCACTTAGACTGTATCACCATCCAAAGAAAGCTTATTGAGCTTTCCTACTCAGATATGAAGGTTTCTTAACAATTCTCTTTTCAATGAAGACAATTTTCAAAAAGCTTCTACGCTATAAAACAAGATGAATGGTTTATTGAAAGACTTACTTACTTGTTTGGATCTCCAGTCTAGAGTAAATCTGGGATTTAACCAAAATGGCCCTATTGTCTGCTTTCGATTTTTCATGCGAAATTGTATTGGATTCCCTCTCCACTTAAGCGATCCACTTGAGGTGGAGTTTTTCCCTCCTGCGTTTTCCCACGAAGATGGATAGAAAGACTTTCAGAGCTGGAGTGCTGGTGTTTATCTTATCATAAATTTTTAATCGGAGCTCCATGTTGGTGCACAGCCCGTAGAGTTCTTGCTTAAATAGCCTCCCCCACTTGAGGAGTACAGATAAGGCCGTTAATCACTCAAATCACTGTATTCTTAAAACCAACCAAGAGTCTCCTCATCTGTTTTTTGATGAAGTCCAAGCCTCTGTAAGCCCAAGAAGTTATACTGGTTTATGATGACGAGTCGTCAGTAGTGTCCCTTCTTGATTGTAGTATATACGAGTACCTTGTTTATTGCCAAATACATCTTCGATGTTTCTGCTTCAACACTTGCAAATGCCTTACATGCAGTTCGCTGCATTCTAATAATAGTGTGTATGTTATCCGCAAAAACGAGTAGTTGTACAGACTTTTGAAAGATTTTGCCTCTATACTTGCGGGTTTCGAAATTTAAAAGTCAACTCCAGAGGCACCATCTTCTATGCAGTTACTCGGATGCGCAGACGACATTGACGTAGTGGGAAGAACAGAGCTAACACACGCCAAAATGTCGCGATAGGCAGTTGCAACTTTGTAAAGTAGGGATTTTATTTACTTCGGCTCCGCTATCATTAGTGCGGAAATGATGCGAGGAATCACTCTTGCTAATCTAAGTTTGCCTCTTTGGGCTTGGAAGCCAATTGAGTAGTAAAGTCCATATTCGATAAACCAAAAATACATTATAAAAGACACTTGGATGATGTCCTGCTTTATGGCACAGAAGCTTGGACATTGAAGAGTATCCGGGTAATTTTTGAACCCGCTCGCATCTATGGAGAATAGAGGAGACATTTTAACAGCGAACCGTACGGTCTATACAGCGGTGCCCACCTCATCAGAAAAGTCCGTACAACCCGGCTGGTCGCCTTTAGTGTGACTTTCATTTTGGGCGGAGGTAGCTACCAAAAAACCGTGCTAGCTGGTGAGAATGTTTAGATATCTAAATAAAATGAAAAACTTTTGAGTTTCGTACAATTCTGTCAAGTACGATATGCAAGAAACCAGATGACACTGGATCGTATGATCGGGAGCTTTTCTTAACATTTAAAGCTTCGAAAAAGTCATTGCCGACCCTAATGAAGCAGTAAGCTTCCTCCATGACCATCCAAGTTAGTTGGATAAGTTTAGCAGGAATGCCATCCCAAGACATGGCTTAGTAAATTTTTTCCCGATATGTGCTCTCATAGCCGGCCGATTTGGATTTCGGGGTCTTTTCCGAAATGTGCCATAACGTGAAAGTCTGGACGATTGTTGGCTTTGTAGGCCCGCAACGCCATTGATAAGAAGAAATCAATTGATTGCAAAAGGTTTTATTTGATTATACAGTATGGTAAAGAACGATGTTGTGGAGTATGATGCCTTTATAATAGGCGCAGACTTTATTTTTTTTTTTTAAATCGGTGATACAATGCTGAGTTTCAATTCAATTGGGACTTTTTCTTCCGAACATACTTTAGAGATGATGATTTGCATGCTCTTGACAAAGTCATCTGCCGCCGCCTCAAGTCGCCGCAGTATGGTTAGCATAAATTATTATTTCATGTCCTAAGCACCGAGCGCGTTTCTATTATAAGGTTTCCTTACTCTGTTGGTCTGGGAAGTTCATTTTACCATCTGTTATGACATCTTTCAATTTGATCTAGCGCTTCTACTGACCTGTTTTTTTATTCCTTCGCATTTCAGTTGAAATTTAAGCCTCTAGTGGCTCTTCGACTGGATTTTTAGAAGACCGACTATCGGTTTCTTATTCCTTTACTTACGATTCTATGTGCGATATCGTCCTCGCAATTTCATTTGGTTTGCAATTTCGGAAAAAAAGCAGCTCAAATATTTAGTCTGCGACTGATTCTTATGTGCTGTTTCAATCCAAAATTTTGTACGACATTAAAAAGCAGCGGACATTTTAAACTGCCTTGGTGTACTCCAACTTCGAATTTTATGGTTATTTTCACTTTGCATTTATCTTTTATCCTTTTAGATGACACTGTACCAACAGCGTATCATTTCTACATTTCTACATCTATAATAACATAACATCATAAGCGCTGTGTATATTAGATCTATAGGAGCTCTATCGAACCCTTTATCCAATTCAGTGAAGATGGTGCACAGATTTGATCGGACTCTGTGTTGACCTGCCTCTCACAAGGTGTTGTGGACTGTCTAAAACTCATTCGTATATTGTCGTAATAGACTGTTGCAATTTCTCGCGTCGCATTTGCTCTAATACAGTGGAGCAAGAAAGTTCTCCTCCATCGGTAAGGCATCCGATGATCGCCTTTCATCGTTTTATTGAATAAAATTGCGAGCTAACTGAATTTTAATTTACGGGAGTTGTTGTGTGCTCTCCTTTGTTGACAGGATATACTTTGTTTTTACTATGTTGTCCGCTAAACTTACCTTTTCCGCTTCTGTTTCAAAGCGCAAACGTTTTCGTATGCATACAAGGTCTGTATGATAAGTACCCGGATTGGAAGATAGGTAGCACTACTGAGTTAAAATGATCTTTTAGTATAACCTCTTCTAGCGTGACAATCCGATGCTTAGTTTCACCGTTGCCGCACGTTGGTTTCTGATGAACGCCCAAAAAAGGTAACCACAGAGGGAAACGTGGACAAAATCAATGATCCCGTATTGGCGGACCGCCGAGTGAAAATCCGCGAGTTGGCTGAGATACTAGGCATCTCAACTGAACGCGTTAACCATATCCTGCACGAGATTTTGGGCATCACCGGAGAACAAGCGCGAACAAGTCGTGAGACCACTTCAAAGACATGCTTGGCTCTACTTATTCGAAATCCGGAGGAGTTTCTGCGTCATTTCGTGACCGTCGATGAGACAAGAATTCATTAGTATACACCAGAAACCAAAGAACAAGGTTATGGCCACGGTTTTTTGGAACGCGCGAGGCATGAGCCACGTTGACTATTTGGAGAAGGGAAAAACAATCACAGGAGCATACTACGTCGATTTAAAGAAAAAACAAATACATTTGGCGAAGAAAAATGTTCTCTTCCACCACGATAACGTACCGGCTCACACCTTTGCAGTTTCCACAGCCAAGTTGGTCGAATTGCACTACGAATTACTCCCCCATCCTCCGTATTCTCCGGATTTGGTTTCCTGCGTTGTCATTTCTAATCTGGGTATTCATCAAACAGCCCTCGTATACGTATGGTGCCTCTAGAAAAAATAACATGACAACGCATCGCTTTATTTAAGTCCTTTTCGACATTGAAGGTCTCGGTTTTGTCATTACTGATTTTTATAGATTAGCGTCCATTCCTTACCGTTATCCTCTATAGACAGTCCTCCACTCAAACTCTCATTTACAATTTTTTAGCTGTCAGCTTTTTGAACAAGGCCAAACTACTTGCTGCACAATTTGCGGTCAGCTCAACATTTCAAATTGTGATTGTACACTTGAGTGCGTCGAATCTTCAATGGGACGAATCCACTTTCGCACTCGTACAGTAGCAGGAGTGCTTTAAGATCTCCATATACACAAATCTTTAGGACTGTCTGGAAAATAGCATTTGTCCAGACCGTCTATATAGTAAAGAGGAGAATCTTTTTCTCTCTCTTACAGACCCATTGCACTTACGTCCCTTTTCTTCAAGGTCGTTAAAGCGCTGACAAACCGTCGACTCATGAAATATCTCGAAACAAGAAAATTTCTCAATGGCCGGCAGTATGGTTTTTCGTAGCAACAGTTCCGCTGGTGATTTGATAGTATGTCTCTCCGAAAAGTGGAACCTAAGTCTACACCAATCTGGCGAAACGAAGATAGTTGCCCTTGATATTTCTAAGACATTTGACAGAGTTTGGCATCAGACTCTTTTGTCAAAAATGCTTGCTTTTGGGATTGTGCTTGCGGAACGTTTAATTCAAGTTGTCTTAGATGGTTTCAAGTCTGATATTCACAAAGTAAATGCTGGTGTGTCATCAGTGATCTCTTGTCTGCCACTTTTAATCCAGAATATTCTTTTGTTAATGACAGTACTTTCTGCTTTTCATATATTTTCCTGCACTTACGTCGCTGCTCTTCAGATGTAGAACGTGAACGGCAGCGTATGTTAGGCTCATTAAATTCCGATATTAACAGCATAACCAATTTGGGAACTATCAACAGAGTGGAATTCCAAAACACAATGTGTGTCAATGATAACTTACCTTGGAATGACTACATATTTGATGTCGCCAAAAATGCTGCGAAATGTCTAGCTTTGCTCAGGTGATGTTAGGAACATTTCACCCCCTCTGACCTGGCCACATTATATAAGGCATTTACCCGCCAAAATTTGGAGTAGAATGCCTACATCTGGTCAGATGCCCCTAAGACCCCTTTGTACTTGCTAGATAACGTCAAAAATCGCGCGATAAAATTAGGTGAAGCCAATACGACACGGTCGTTCGACACCCTCGAACACCTACCTAATATCTCTTATCTCACTTTGCTTTATAGCTATTTCTACCATCAGTGCACCATTATGTCCCTTCAAACCTTCAACCGAAACACCGTTTCGTTCCTAAGCCGTACATCTCACTTATGGAATGCCCTGCCGAGCTCTTTATTTCCTGGTCGTTATAGCTTGCAAACATTTAAGACCAATGCACATCAGTATTTCTCCTTTCTTCCTCCCTGATTTTCCTTCGGCCGCGTTGTGTACAAACATTTTAAGAGAACACAAATTCTTTGAGCGTGCGCTTACTACAAAAAACAATAGATTTCTGTAGTACGATTAGTAGTTGGGTGCCCGCGAATTTGCGTATTCTTAAAGTCGACGCCAAACTTGGCAAATAGAATGTCCAACCTCTTAATTTAAACTTTTTATTATACCACCATTCATGAAAAAATTAATTTGCGATAAAGAGCCCTAAGTCTTCTGTGAGATTAGAAATTTTTTTTCCAAATTTTGTAAACTCAAAAAAACTAGTTACGCTTGAGTTTTAACTGATGCGTTGACTCAACTTGGCAACAGTCGTAAATCTACATACAAGTATGTATATGTAGTATAAATTTTCTCTTATGTACTTTTGCACTATTGTGCGAGTACCTGCACAGCGTACTATATACTTTGTAGCGTCAAAATTCGCACGTTGTGGTTTAATGTTTTTGTAGCGGAAAGTTCAGTTGAAAAGAATTCATTTTGGTGTTCCTCATTTGTGGTCTAGACAACATATTGTAAAATATAGAAATTTTCAATTCTGCATGAACAATGGCTCGCTTTGTGTATCTGTCAAAATGACAGTTGCATAATTTAATTGCTCATATCGAATGCTTGTCAAGTTGTTCATATCTGTCATGATTGAAAAGTACGTGAGGGCAGTTTGAGCGCCTTCAATTGATTTATATTTTAAATCATTTTCAATTGAGGTGGTGCCAGAGGCATGGTATGATATTTATTATAATTTAAATGTGTCGCGTGGCAGTTCATGTTCCTTAATCTGAGTAATGACAGGTCATTTTCTGAAGTAAAGGTAATTGCCTAAGTACGTGTCTTACGTATTGATAATGTAAATGCCTGAGTAAAAGTAAGGGGAACAAATGTTGAAGAACATACGAAAATAACGATCCAATTAACCAATTTAGCATGATACAGTGAAATTGTGTTAATTGTAAGAATAGCCGATGTGCTAATGGTTTTAATGGATTGGCAATAAATTTGAATAATACATAGAAACGAGCTGAACAGTGTCGTCTTATTGACAATAAACTACTGGACGCCTGAAGTACTTGTTCATTTTAGGAATTCGTTTCATTTGATCAAGGGAAATCTGTAAAATTCCATTATTAACATGATGTTGAGAATAGGGTAGCCAACAGCAGTTTTTGTCGAGCCCTTTGTTAAAAATTAATGTCTTTGAAGTATTCGATTTAGTGTGCACTTAAGAAAATACAGATTTTTATTGTACATATAGAATTTTTAAAATAAAGATAGGTAACCATAGCAAATTAAGGAAGAACTTTTCACACAAAGTCAAGGAAAATTTCTTAACTCTCAGTTTTTGTCTTTTTAGAATAAGGAACCTTCGTTATAATCTAGATCCCATTGCAGTACAGTCTGGACCTGGACTTAAACAATAAACCGCTCCAGTATAAAACCCCAAATCAGTTGCTTTGATATCTGCAAAAACACCTGCTGCATTTAGCCAATGATATCAATGTAATCAGCGTATAAAAGTACATAGTTGCGAGCTTTGCACAACTTTTGCAAACATGTTCAAAAGTCTCGGCGAGATTGCTTCCAACCTTTACGGAAGGTTTCTCCATTGTTATTTCGAGTTTGGTAGGAGTGCCAAAACTGATGGGTCTTTTCTATGATCTGTCGAAGTGTGAATATATGGACCGTTTTGGTCTTATGTAGCCTAAACTTGCACTGAGAAAAACCAGTCAGAACCTTAGCAAATGATTTCATTGAAACGATAGTATAATTGTTGGCACAGCTTAAATGGTGTACTTTCTTATTGGTCGGACTTTATTATCAAAGCAAACTTCCTCTAACCAGTAATATAGCTCGGCAGCTAATAAGTCCGCATCCTTGCGTAAGAGATACTACTATCTTTACTTTATTTTAGTTGGTTGGACGAAAACCTTGTCGTTCATAGTACAAGTTTCGGTTGGCCTCCCCATTTATCAATCTGCAGAATTGTTTTTTCCATACCTCAACTCCGTCTGTTACTCTACTTTCAAATTTCCTTGCTCATCTATCTATGGTCAGGTCTTGTTAGCTTCACATTTTTTTTTTACTTTTCGATTCTTGTTCCCGGAGTAGCATGTCTCTATTTCTTCGATTTCCTCTTTGCGTTTCCTCCGGAGAAGCTAATACTGTTTTTTCTCTGCTTTGCTCGTAGAGCATATTTATCAGTATAGACAGTCTGTATAGCGCCGCTTCGTGGGCGAGTTGTTTTGGTAGCTATGATAGGTGCCCGAGTGAAATTCAGCTCATCATTTGCGTTACTTCTGATGGCGTCGGGGAGTCGTTCAGGGATGCATAATCAATTCAAGAGTATTGCTTTGCGTCAATCACTGTATAAGCAATTCGATGGTTTTGTGATCAGGTCATAGCTATGTTTCTTTGTAAATATTGATAAAGTCAAAGGTCTTTGTCCGGCTCATCCCATCACATCTCAGTTGGCGGTAATCTCAGCTACCTTTATAGGGGTCTAGGGTCTATGAGGGTTTTTCGGGTGCACATGGCTCTTCGGCTGTTCAAGGTGCGAATATCCATTGTACAAATCTAATAGTCACCGTTTTATTTTGCAGATTTTTCAGTGAACCAGGCTTTTTCTAAACCAGTATGTGTATGTATGTGGTGGGCAATGTAGTTGGATATGCCTACTCTGGAACAGTTTCAGTGATTTGAGGCTGTATTTCGCAAATAACTTTTCAATTATAATTGACGGCATCAAACAGAAGATATCCAATGGCGTCGGCGTTCTAGCTCTTGAACACCAAGCCACACCACCACAATAACTGAATTATCGATTATTGGGTTTAATGCGCCAAAGACTGATTTTTTTATAGACTCTGTGTAGATCACTACAGTCCAATCCAAAACTGTCTGGCAAAAAAAGCAGGTTATCGTTACTGTGTAGCTTAATCGTTTTGGCATTTATACAGCCATCGAGATGGAAATGCTAAAAATCGGCCTCAATTTCGAGAAGGTATAAATCTCACAGAGAGAAGATAACAAACTGAATAGTGCGCGAGTTGAAAGTCCCGAGTTAAGGCACATACAGATGTTGTTTTTGGCAAAAACAGCAATATTCTCGATTAGGCACACTAAACGAAGACCTGTTGCACATGTTACGGCAAGATAACTTCCAGATTTGAAATGAGGTCTTTGAAGCTGATGGGAGTTCCAGGTGGCTGTGCGTGGTTTCGTTTGACAGAGGGGATCCGAAAGTTTTGTTAATTTGTGTTTTAGTACTGATCATGGGTTGGAGCAGCGTGCGTGCGAAATCGCTTCAACATTGTGACATTGGGTCCCTATCCCGGACTGAAAAACATTTTTCTTTTGTGGGCCACCACGTTCAAGGAAACTGGTTTTGTGCAGAAAAGAAGAACTGGAAATGCATGTTCTATGTGAGGGTTGAAGTTTTGCGATAACTGCGGCGTTCGGCGCGCAAAAATTCACCTGCTCTTGATGAAATGGACTTGGGGGATATATCGTTTCAACAGGTAGGAGCAACGGCCCATACTTCATTTCGAGAGCATTTCCCAGTGACCGATTTGATTCCTTGTGACTTGTTTTTGTGGGTGAATTCGGTTCAAGCAGTGTCACTTACCCGATATGATTTTTAAAACGATGTTAACCACAACTTTAAATGTTTAACTGTTAAAACTTTTTGTTTTATTGGTCTATGAAATAAGGAAGTTATATAGGCGCGCCTTAGAATGTTCTGTTCATATGTTCTGTTCTGTTTTGTTGAATGTTGCAACGCATGTTTTTTTGTGGTTCTCAAATCCAGCCATAACTTTGTACAATTTAAGCCAATATCCCAAACAGATTGTTCAGACAGCTGTGAGATATTCACATAATACGATGTTTACAATGGAGTGCGTTTAGAAGGCAAGTGGCAGTTGTAGTTCCTTAACATCGCTTTTGGTTTTGTTTCTTTTAAAAAGAGGGGGCATATTGAGATGGCATTTTTCAGCCTTATATGATGTAATCGCTCTCATAAAGGGTGATCAGATAAGAACGATAGGAAAAGAAATTTAAATAAAGCAGCAACAGTGTGAGATATAAAATTGATTCTGGCTTTATTTTGAAGATATACTCACGGTATTATGTGTGGAATAGCACATCATTCAAATGGCCGCCTCGGCTTCAATGGCAATGCTTCAAGCGGTTGGTCGAATTTTAGATAACTCGGTTCAATATCTACGGCGTTATCCCGCCGACAGCGTGTAAAATTTTGGCCCCGAGTCCATCCAAAGTGGTTGGCTCGTTAGCGTAGACTTTGTGTAACCCCAGAGAAAATAATAGAGTGGTGTCAAATGGAACGATCATGACCGCTTGCCGTGAGATAACCCATTCGCCAAATTTCTCTTGTTGGAACCACAGCTCGAATATATCGATGTTGTAGAGCACTTACCACAGAAATTAGGTTAACATCGCTCTATACCTGAGACCATTGACGGTAACGGTGTTTCCTTTCTCATTTCGAAAGAAGTAAGATCCGATGATGGGGCCATGCCATATACCGAGCCAAACAGTCAATTTTTGTGGAAGAATTGATGCTTGACCGAACTCGTGTGGATTTTGTTCGCTCCAATAATGGCAATTTTGCTTGTTGACATAGCAGCTGAAAAAAAATGGGCCTTGTCCCTAAAGATGATTTTTTGGCAAAAGTCCGGATCCTCGGTCAACATTTCTAGCGCCCAATCAGCAAACTCACGGCGTTGTTTATGATCGTCTGGCTTTATTTATGTGTCAGCACAATCTTATACGGATGTAGGCCCGAATCCAACCGAAAAATCATCCGGGTTCACTCTCTGGCGATGCCAAGCTGATGGGCACCGAATCGACATTTCTGGGTCTGGTTGTGACGAATTGCCTGTACACTAAAGCCATGATGACGATGATCGCACGACAAAATTCAAGTTGCGTGCTTACAACTGAGCTGAAATTTCGATAATATTTTTTTAATAATTTCTGCACGTTCCGCAAGCGTAAAACGATGCATGGCGAAATGGCAAACTTTGATAGCTGCTGAAACATAACAATTGGAAAACAACCATAGCTATCTAGTCACCCTGTAGAATTTCTTTTAAATGTTGATCATAACCAGGCTATCGCTTATTGGCTTGAAAGTGATTACCTTCGATCTAAGCCGCTTTTCTACGAAGAATCCGCATCCTAACATGTGAAACCTTTTGTGGTAGCTGTAATTTATACCGCACTCATTTCTTTTCATCATACCTGATTCTATCCAGTGCACTATCTGGATCACAGTAATGTCCGCCTTTTACTGCGTGAGGATATTTTCCAGCTTTTGTGTAGCTCAAGGAGTGTATAATATTATAACATTTCAGGAGCATACTATTAAATCATTGTCCTTTTTCGCGCCTTGTCGTCGTTTTAAATCGGATCCGTTTTCTTCCGAGGTGGTTAGTTCTTTCGTAACGATAGATTTTTTTACGTGGTTGGGCCGGCCGGGATAGAAGAACATGTCCTCTTGCCTATAACACGGCTGCATACATTAGTTCTCTATTTAGCGACTGCTGAGATAGCTTTCCAGGAGGGCCGCTCTCCTAGTCGAGCGCGTTCGGAACTTTATCCTGTGGCCGATTAGCGGCTTATCAGCACACATAAAACCCTTTACATAAATGCACATGAAGTAATCAAGTGTTGTCAAATAGCACGATTTTAGTGGCTGATTCTCTGGTCCATTTCATGATATACATAATGTTTTCGAGTCCTCAGAAAATCAATGGTTTTACGGGAAGTATAGCACGCCTTACTGCTGGCACCACACGTGGCCGCCATGAATTTCGTCCACAAGAAATAATCGTTGATCATTGTCTGGTAACGTTGACCATTGACGAGCTTGATCACATGTTTGGAAAAAAAAGACCAATGATGCAACCAGCATTAAGACCACATTAAATAGTACGCTTTGTTTTTGGGTGTAATTACGTCTCATAAGTCTCCTCTGAATTTGTTTCACTTTAAAAATTACATTGAGTCAAAAGCGAGCTTCGGCTCTAGGTCATATTTTCACGCAGTTCAAGAGCCCAATCCACAAACTCTATTTATTTCCTGCATTACTTGGATATTGTGCTTATAGTGGACTGATAAAGGTCAAGCATCTGCAATCGACGCCGAATTGATAATTTGGCATTTTTCGACACACTTTCACTAACACCAACTAAAGCTTTAATTACGCGCAAAAAAAAGCGTTTCAATCATTGTTCTTCCTAAATCTTTATGTCTGGGGAGACCAACGAGCTAAGTTTTCCATAAATTTGCATTAAACTTTCTTTCTTTGTTTCATCTGAAATTTGCATAAAAATTAAGACGCAAAAATGCTGCTGACATAAACAATGTCATAACTTTGGCAATTGGGTAACAGAAATGCATGAAATTGACAAATAATTTGGGTGATGAGATAGAATTCCAATTTAAAGGCTTTGTTAGTAAACAGAATTGTTGCATTTGGGGCTTAGAAAACACAATAATGATTGTCGAGAAACTCCTCTGTCCACAAAGTTTTACGGTAGTTTTTATGCAAGAAGCAACACTGGACCTTTGTTTTTCGAAAATGAAGCGAATGTGATTGTAGCCTTAAATAGATGGCGGTATTGAACTATGAACGATGAATTCTTCTGAACGAAATGGTATGGGTGTACATTCAAGAAGAATGTACTTCGCACTAGACACGTGGCGAAACCATTTTGATTATCCAAATTGGCCACCGACCTCATGCGATTTAACACTTTGCCTTTATTTTCTTTAAGACCATGTTTATACCAATCCTCTACAGTCAACATCCATACTGCAGTCCATGGAATTGACCCGTCAAGGCACAAAAATTGGATTTAATTTTAACAAAAGAGCCTGAAAGTACAAAAGAGGTCCTGGGGGTTATTTAACAACCAAATGTTATGGATTATTAATAGCAATTCCCCTTCTATTGGGTCTATAACTTTCGTGCGGTTCGCTAAGAGATGGCGTAACTTGTATTATTTCATTGGAACATGCGTTGGAAAGCTAGTGTCATCGTACGTCATTTCAGTATATGTCATTCATTTGAAGCGTAAACAACAATAATTTTTTTCCACTCAAATATGCCGAACTTCATTACTTTAATATGAAGAAAACTGCTGCAGAAAGTCATCGTATTTTGCTGAAAGCTTATGGTGAACATACGCTAGCCGAGCGAACGTGCCAAAAGTGGTTTGCACGATTTAAAAGTGGTGATTTTGGCTTGGAAGACGATGAACGTCCTGGGCAGCCAAAAAAGTTTGAAGATGAAGAACTGGAAGCATTACTCTATGAAGATTGTTGCCAAACACAAGAATAGCTCGCACAATCTTTGGGTGTCACTCAAGCAGCCATTTCAAACCGTTTAAAAGCAGCTGGATATATTCAAAAGCAAGGAAATTGGGTTCCACATGAACTCAAGCCGAGAGACGTTGAAAGGCGGTTTTGCATGTCCGAAATGCTGCTGGAACTCCAGAAAAGGAAGTCATTTTTGCATCGGATTGTTACTGGTGATGAAAAATGGATCCATTACGACAACCCCAAGCGCAAAAAAATCATATGTGAAACCCGGCCAACCAGCCAAATCTACGGCAAAGCCGAATATCCATGGCGCGAAGGTAATGCTCTGTATTTGGTGGGATCAGATGGGTGTGCTGTATTGTGAGCTGCTAAAACCAAGTAAAACCATCAATGGACAACGCTACTGAACACAATTAATCCGTTTGAGAAGGCAATAATGTTCCATCATGACAACGCTCGGCCCCACGTTGCTATTCCGGCTAAGAACTATTTGGAAAACAGTGGATGGGAAGTCTTACCCCACCCGCTTTATAGCCCAGATTTTGCCCCTTCTGACTACCATTTGTTCTGGTCGATTCAGAACGCCCTCACTGAAATACGGTTCACATCAGAGCAGAATATCAAAAATTGGCTTGATTCATTCTTGGCTGCCAAGCTGGCGCAGTTCTTTTGGGATGGGATCCACAAATTGCTAGAAAGATAGGAAAAAGTCATAGCTTCAGATGGGCAATACTTTGAATAATACTATTGTACATGTTTTTCTTAAATAAACGTTCTAATTTTGAACGTAATAGTAATTAAATAAAAACCAAGTATTAACTCGTAAAAAAAGTGTTTTCTTAATGAATCAAAATGGAACGTCTTATTGAAAAGCCATGTTCCTAGTTCTTAGTTTCTGCTACACCGATGTGAATTGTGGTTAGATGGTCTTAATTTATGCCAGCTAAAACAATGAGGATTTTGTGAACTAATATCATGGACAGAATGCCCTTGGCAGTTCAGATTCTGTTAACTATTATATAGTGATGAGAGAACGATACTAGGACGAGTATTGGAGTCGACATGACCGAACTCATTCAGGCTCAATTCGTGCAATTAATCGTTATATACGCAGTTCTGTTAAATTTAGAGTTGACACACTACCAGAGCCACTATTTTTGGCATATTAGTTCCTAGTCTAGCTGTTTACGTATCGATTGTAAAATCAGTTTCCATAAGAAGGCAGTTCGCATAATTAGTATATGCTAGAGCCAATAATACCTCGAAATATGCTTCAGTGAAACACATCGACAAAAATAAATTTGTAGCGTCACCTCTGTCACACATTTTCCAGTTTACTTCGCGGCATTACGTCATTTTGTAGAGTATACTCGTACCCAGATAGATTATAGCTCATAATCTTCCATATACACCAGCGGGTGTAGAACACGCAGCTGATAAGACCGACTGACCGAGCCTAGCAAATAATGCCACAAGTGTCAAAGAAGCTGCCGCGGTATTGGTATTCTATTTTCATTCTCACACAATCAAAGGCGGCGTAGTTAGTGCACTTTATCGGAATGTTATCGAAGGTATTTACTTCTACCACTAGTCCGCTGTCTCGAATAGCTCATGCGGAACAAAACATTAGCATTGGCATTCGAGTGGATACGATGCTTTATGGTTAAGATTTCTGCGTATCGCTCGAGTAAAATCGTGTTCCGGTTAAGTTCCTTTTTTTTTTGTTTCAGTCGCCCTCTACTTACAACTACAATATAATAGTTCTAATTGGAGATTCTATTAATTTTGAACCAATTTACCGCTGTTGGTCCGAGATTCAAACTTGCTACTGCTGCCTTACAGTACGAGTATTTCGTTCATACCATATGTGTTTTCAAATTCACATTTACCATGCACGAGTACAAATACGAATACGATAACGAGTAGCCGGTATCGGTATCTTAATGAATTGCACATTATTGGGGTCAATTCGCATGAAAATCTTCAGCTGGAACCGCTTTTTTTTTTTTTCGTTTTCTTGTGAGTCACTTAAGTGCGTTAATTAGTAGTGTGCGCCACAAGAAGTTTAGTAGACTTCTTGGGTCATGGAGCAGAAAAACTATCTCAAACTTCGAGTATGTAGTGCAGACGACTGAACCGGTTTTGCCGGATATTGATCTAAGTGCCAATTTCAAAGCAATGATTTGGTAGATAGATTTCGTTTTTTCGTTTTTATCTTTTTCTTATTTATAGCTAAGTGGAATTCAGATGTTAATGGGTAAAAAATATGAAAGCACCTCACTTTAGAAACTAACGACATGAGATTTGTGATCTATACTAAATTGTTTGGAATGGCATTCTGTATAAATTCATCTTGCGATGAGGTAAATTTTCTAAAGTATTTGACAAAACGATGGATCTTAAAATATCTGGTAAAAACCACACATTGCACATGGAGGTACTAGCTACTCACTAGAAGACTTTGAGCCTTGATTTTTATTTTTCTCTTTAACTAGATTTTACAAAAATGATGATAGTTCTTCATTTGGTCAAATTAGTTCATATTCCAGTCGAGCAGGACATCAAGATTCTTAAATTGTCCAAACCTTTCAATACAAAGACATTTGTCAGAACAGGGGTGTTGCTCAAAGTATATTTGTGAGCAACATTCAGAGTTGCAAGTATCCTTACTATGTTTGAATCGTTTGCATTTAGCACAAACAAAATGAAAAGGTCCATAGTCTGTTTCTCTGCCACTAGTACTAAAAAAAACATAATTTTAGTTTTGTTGCTAATGACCATTTTGTGTATTTTAAACAAATGATTTATGACTTCGAGGTCATGATTAATATTGGCAGAAAGATTTAAAACAAAATCAGCAGTAAAGGTACCAGCTATGTCATCCGCAAACGCTGTATCTTTCCTATTTAATTTTTGTAAGAAAAGTGAATTAATATTTATTAGAAAGAGTAAAGGACCAAGAACGGAACCCTAAGGAATGCCTATGTAAACAAATCTTTTTGAAATTAATTTACCATCTATTTTCACTTTTTGAACTTTGTTTGATAAATACGACTTAAACCAGTTGTGAACACTACCCCTATAGCCACACTTATACAGTTTGTGAAAAGGAATTTTATGATAGACAGGCTTAATTTATGTCGACAAAAAGTCCTGTTACCAGTTTCATATTATTGAAGGAGTCTTAGTAGAACAACCTGTACGAAAGCCAAATTGACAATCACTAAGAATCTGTTCTTTTTTTTTTTTCTAAAAACTTGACCATTCTTATCTTTAGTGCTTTTTCAAAGATTTTCGAAAAAAATAACAAACAATAAAGAAATAGGCCTATAATTATAATAAATATCGTTTTATCAGTTTTTTTTAAACAAAAGTATAACTTCATCGTCCTCTTCAATACACTCTGTGTATCCAGGAACCTCTTCCAAATCTGTGTCTGTGACATTTTTTGAGTCATTTTTAGGGTTGATCTTATTCTGGTAATCAGTGGGTCAGAACTGAGTAATAAACTATTTAAAGTATCAATTTCACACTTAACCTTTGAAAATTTTCTCGCGAAATTCTGCCTGTAAAGCCGGAATTGTTTGTTTCGAGCTTCAACGGCTTCTTCCGAGAGTAACCCAATAGGAAAGAATTCCTTATCTACGACATTTGCACCATGGACCAAGATTTTGTGCATCGTAGGCGTCATAGGATACCACGGATACAAACTTACAGTACAGTTTTGCAGTATCTACGCAATAATCTGCAATTTCAAGGATGACTTTGAGATGGTAAACTAAATTAAAATCCATTCCAATTGGTGGTGCGGAAATCATCTTCTCGTGTTACCATCATTAGTGTTTCCAAACCCAGCTTTCGGTACATCTACTTTAAGGCCTGTTTAACGTCTTAATTTTTCTCGAATGACTTCTTTCCTCTCTTTAACAATGGCTTTATCAGTATCAGATCTTAACTGCGACTTTTTTGCTGGGAGTTTATGTGACGAATTCTGGCGTGCAAAATGGGTAATCCGAATGAAAGTGCTTCAACATCATCTCTTTTGATGGTTAAAGCGTTGAATTTTTTCGATGTTGCTCCACAAATGTAGCACCTCATTGTTTAGGTGGCCTGCGTGAAGGCATTACATACTTTGCCATTTACGATTGTGAGCATCATGGTGCAATTTAGTGACTACGACTTTTCGTTTGTTGTATTCAGTAAAGTGTCGATTGCATTTAGTACATACACAAATTTCACAGTCTCTTTGACGAATGAGATCTTAATAGGACGACAATCCTCTTTGAATTTTGCAATAGTGTTTTTTTTTATTTTTACCACATACTAGCCGAAGTGGTACAAAACTGCTTTGAAAAAGTTTAGAATCTTTGTCATCATTTTCTTTTTTTTTTGCTTAAATTGTGCCTGTTGTGTTCCATCGCAACCCCACTTACAAATCAGTTCTAAAGAGTTACAGTCGTCTGGTCTTACGTCACATAAACATCATGCAAGTACGTAAGTTATCTTGATGTAGTATGGTTAAATAAATCTTGATTTATGTGGGCGCATGTTTCAGTCACTTTATTTGAATTTTTCGGCGGATAACAGTCATTTTTTGCTTTATGTATGATGCTGTAAATAGAATAAAACTTTTTACTAGCATTTCTACGAATATAGCAAGAGCCGATAATGGCGTTAGGTAGGTAGGTATGATCCTTCTACTCATTCAACCAATTTGAGCTTATGATGGAACGTAGGAGACTTTTAACGTTTATGTTCTTTAGATGAAAGCTTCTAAAGTGAAGTTTTCTTCTTTGGGGGAGAGCTGGACATGTATAGATTAGGTGGAGGATTATCTACTCTACCTCGTCCATGCAGCTTCTACAGAAATGGTTTGTAAACGGGGCACGCCTTCTTGAATGCTTGCCTATAAGGCAGTGTCCAGTGATGACAACTATGATTACCCTGAGATGTTTCCCATTTAGAAGAATCAAACTCTTAGATCGATTTAGATCCAAGCATTAGCATCTAGGTTTAATATAGATTTGCACGTAGCGGTTGGTATACTTATGCTATCCTTTTCCGGTAGAATAGGTAGAGTGGTTCAAAATTTTGCGAGTTCTTTAGCCCTACAACTTCTTGGAATGGCTCTGTGCCCCCGTACCCAACATATGTTTAAGTTGAACTATTCTACCATCCCCTAAAATATGATCAGCAGTCATGGGCGGTTTTGGAAATTTGTGAGACTGAAACAATGGACTTGATAGCGGACTGACTGTCTGAAAAGATGTAGATATCACGTTTCCGCCTGGCACACGCTACAGTTGGGAGGCGGAGGGAGAGGTTAAGATTAAGCTTATTTGAGAAAATACCGCCACCAGAATGTAAGTACGTAAGTGCGTAAAGTTACGCCTATGCTCAGACTTGCTGCATACCACTTCGTATCGGACCACCTTAGTATCGGTCTTATAACTGAGATGTAATATGAGGTTGATCCTACAAACCGTGCTGAGATTTCATCCATCAGGTAAAATTTCCTTCGACCAATTCATGGAAATGAGTGTATCTTGTTTGCCAAATTCTTTTCCGCTGCTGCAATAATAGGCAATCCAATCCATAAGGTTTCTAATAAATAATGTTTAAATAAAACTATCTTTACTCTTATTGGCTATATAGTTATATGGTCGTTCAACAGTCAGCAGGAGTGATTTTCCCATGTTCTCCATGTTCCCATGTTCTTGTAGAAGAGCTAATACGGTTCTTTTGTTATTATAAAGGGTGATTCATCTTGATTTTTGATTTATAATGTAAAATAAAACACATAAATTTGAAAGTGAACTTAAATTTTTTATTATCGGCTAAAAGAACAATTCATGGTATTTACTTTTCGAAAATGATATCATGTAAATATTGACCACGATTACGTCTGAGGTGGTCCCTTCGGAAGGTCCAATTTTAGGCGGCTCGTTCGATCATAACGACTGGTATCTCGCGGATAACACGAGGAGTGTTGTCTCCAAAAGCTTCAATCGTACCTGGCTTATTCCTGAAGACCAGAGACTTTACATATCCCCATAGAAAATAGTCCAAAGGTGTGATATCGCACGATCTAGGCGTCCAATTTACCGTAGCATTGTTTCACGCGCTGTATGGGTCGTAGCGCTATTTTGTTGATAGTTAGCCCAGAGTTCACCATTGACGGTAACATTTTGATTTGCCTCACTTTTGAAGAAATATGGACCAATGATTCCAACAGCTTATAAACAACACCATACTGTTGTTTTTAATGGATTTAATGGTAGCTCTTGGTACTCTTCAGGTTGCTCATCGGCCCAAATACGGCAATTTTGTTTATTAACGTATCCATTGAGACAGAAATGGGCTTCATCACTGAACAAAATTTCACGATAAAACACCGGATTTTCATTGAGATTTTCCAGAGCCCATTCACAGGAAATATGACGAGAATTCAAGTCGCCTGGTTTCAATTCTTGCACAAGTTGAATTTTGTATGCCAAGTTGTCGAATACGCCAAGCCAAGCTGCTGAGAACGACGACGAATCGATTCGTCACGGTATTCGCGTACACTCTCAGCTACAGCTGCTATAGTCTCTTCACTACGTGCTGTATGTGGTCTAACCGTTCGAGTATCATCCACTAATGTAAACTGGGTCTCACATTTGCGAATGGTATTGGCAATAGTGTTTCAGTAGGTCGATTATGCGTAGTGTAAGTTCCTCGAATCGCACGAAAAACATTTCTCACAGAACGCTGATTTTCGTAATACAGCTGAACAATTTGGAGACGCTGTTGTGGTGTGAGTCTTTCCAAGATGACCTGCCAAATGATACTGAACAAAAATGACAAAGCAGTTTGATAGGAGCCACGCGTGATCGGTCAAGCCTATTGAAAATTAAACCTCACGATGAATCACCCCTTATGAATGTGTATAGCAGTGCGCAGTGTTTTATTTGCTGTTTAAATTCATTATCACTAAAGCCGAAGTCTAGGAAGAGTCCGATAAATGAACTTTCTTCCCCTATTTGGCCTGAAGGTCCGCCGTTGAAGGTCCGTTGCTGAGTGCTTTATGATACTCTCTGATGAGTACGACTAGCAATTTTGAGTGACCACTGTTTACCATGAGCATAAGTGTTTCGATTCTTTCATGTTGCTGACTTAGTAGAATGCATTCAGTTTCTATTAAGGAAGCTAGTCCGTCTTGAGACGTACTCGAATTATCAAATTATATTACCACTTTTGAGAATCATCGTTCAGCTATATAGGATTTGCGTACCATTCCTCTCTTGTCCGGATGTAGACTCTATACCTATTTGAAAAGCTAGTTGTGGAGTCCAATAGGTCTAGAGTTGAGGTTTTACAAAGGTGTCTTATATTGTATGTTCTTTAGTACTTCTAGTTGCTAGTAGCTACAGTTGCAGTTTGTCTAAGTCCATTTCTTGACGTGGTTTCGTTTAGACTTACCTCATTTTGGCTTTAGAAGCATCTCATAGGTCGAGAAGTTCATAGACAAGAATGTATCATTAGGAATTTATTTTGTAGGAGCATATGAAGCTGATGTTGATGCGTATTATTACAATACGTTCGGTTATGAGCCGTAAAATCCAGACTTCCTGTCTTAATCTGCTGGTTATAATATATAAACAATTCTGTTTTTTTTTGTAGCCATCTTCAGAGTACTCGTATGTGGCACAGTTTTTGAACCTACTTATGTCCGGCTTATACCTCCGCACTTCCTCGTTTGTCCTTTGATCTGTTTAAATCCGTCCTCATCAAGTTATTGTTTGATCTGACACAATCCCCATTTCAGCATTTTGACTGCGCCTAAAAATTTTTTATTGACCTTAGTTCCAAATACCATATATTGAAGTAGCTCTGTCATGCTGTTGATTCCATCATCAATTTAGTAACGCCAATTCATGAGTAAGAGAGTTACTATTTTCTTCTGCTCAGCATTCGTCTCTAGTTAAAAAAGTTATGCCTTGTTGGAAGAGACCAGTACCAAGTGACCACCAATATAAGTCATAGTTACAGTACTCAGCATTGTCAAGTTTACGACGCTAAGTATCTGCTCAATTACTTAACACTAAGCAACCTTAAGTAATGTAAAAAATCGTAAAACTAAAAAACCTATGTGGAATGATTTAACACCCCTCCAAAACAGTGATTTGTGTGTGTGTGTGTGTGTTTTGGTCCTTTTGAAGAAATTTTTGATGACGTTTTAGTTTCATTATTGTGGATTTTTACCATTTTTATGCGTTGTGCTACCTTAATATCTATACATGACAGCTGTCAAACAGTAATACTGTACAACGGACACAAAAAATATGGCGCAAAATTCAAAATAGGTGGTCTTAATGGAACACCCTTTATGATAGCGGGTTATATGTTTGTCAACTGATGACACGGATTTTTAAGATAACTTCTTGCTAAAAAAAAAACGTCTTGAATTGCACAGTACTCCGATAAAAAGGTACACCCGGGATATGAATGGGAGTGTAGATATTTCCTTATCTAGCTGCTCTCATGACTCGTAGTCCCTCTTTGACTCGCAAAAACTTACAAAACATTCAAACCCGACTAACTTGATCCAATGTTGGGTTTAACTCTAACTCATTATTCTATTACGCATACGTACAGCAAAGTCTATAGCATGTCTTTAGTTTTATTCTGCGGAAATTTATTGTGAGAATTTGAATTTGAATAAGACTTGGGTTAGTCATAGACCCACGGCTTGTTAGATAGAAATACGAGTATACTTGAAATTTATTCTCCAAAAATTATTAAAGTTATTAACATTTTTTTGTTAAAGCCATAATATTCGTATCTGAGATTTTATCATTATCTACCAGGTAATCGGTAGATAGATAGTATGAACAAAAATTATCTATATTTGTGCACGTGTATGCTTATAGTCTAAAGGTAAGAACACGTCATTCGTGGTTATGTCTATTATATATGTCGCAGTATGAATGGTCAAGTTTCTGAAGAAACATTTATGTATTTACCACAGTTGGACAATACGGTACAGTTGATGTCAGCAAAAAGATACTCGTATCAGACACATAAATGGGAAAAATTATAAAATATTGTTAAAATATTCGTTAAAAGCGAACTTATTTTAGGAAATCCAATCTGGATTGATAAAGTTTTTATTTGAAATTCTTATTGGAGGCAGGTAACCAAATAAAGTGTTTGCAAACCTGGAAAATGCTTTTGAAATGAGGTTCAATCGAACAGCTCTTAAAAAACAGACCAGCACTTGTGCAAATCCGATGGAAATACTTGGATTCTGTCCTATCGCTCAGATAGTATAGTTTAACATAGCTACTTATTTTAACCAGAACTTCCTGCCGAGCTATGGATTTTCAGAACTAGGTGGTTACAACACCTGTAAGTTGAAGTGGCCAACCAACTTATTGATGTCAATTTGACCGGGCGCTGATCAACCTACAAAATTTTAAAAAAGCGGATCTTTCTTGGTACATCGATATAAGCCAGTAATAAGGTGAAGACTTATGCTCATAGCATTGCTTTTTCGTGATCCATAAAGTTTTCATATGTTCGATGCAGGAAGATCCAGAGGAGAATCCTACTCATTCGATATCAAGATTTGAAACCAGGTGTTCCCTTAATCCTTACTTACTTACCTGGGCCTTAACAATTAAGGTGCCTCCAGTTTTGCACTCTAAGTTGATTGGAGTCCAATTCCATTTTCGTGCGCCACCTGAGTCATGGTCTTACTATATTGTGTTGTCCCATGGGGACGGATTCGAAGATTTTTCGGACCAGAGCATTGGTGTTCATCTATTATACATGACCCAGCCACTTCAGTCGTTGGAAATTCACTCTTCTGTCTAAGTCGATGTCGCTGTACAGCCCGCGTACAGTTCGTCTTTTTATCTCCTCCTCCATTCACCGTCTATGCAGACGGGACCGAGAATCACCCGAAGAATTTTCATTTCAAGCAGCCAAGAGCAGGATGTTCCATTTTTGATAAAAATCATGCATTTGCGCAATAGAGCAGGACTGAGACTATTAAGGTCTTATACAGGTTCACTTTGGTTGTTCGAGAGAGGGTTTTGTCAATTGCCTTCTTAACCCAGAGAAGCAGGGATTAGCAAGCGTTATTATTCATTTGATCTCAGCGGTGGTGTCGTTGTCTGAATTAGTAGTTGAGCCTAGATAAACAAAGTCCTTAACTACCTCAAAGTATTTGGCAGCAAATACTTGGTCTCGCTCTCATAGACCGCTTAATCCATCTTCGCCACTTCCGCCTCAATATTCGCGAAAACGCCGATGACATCACGCTGCTTTCTTCCCATTATGTTAATATTATCGGCGAGTTCTTTACCGACTTTAATGGAGCAGGGGCATTCTCCATCGTCATCCTGCATAAACACACAAGTTCGTCCTTATATATGTATTCGTATTGACAGCATCTCAATTTGGAGTTATTGCATTTTTCCAAGATCTGCTATAGTGTGAATATTTGGTCCTGGTAAGGCCACACTGATGTGGATCCAACGGCTTCAGATGTTCATACAATACAGCAGATAGGATTTTGTAGGCGATATTAAGAAGACTGATGCCTCTGTACTCTGGCCCTCTGTTCAAAGGGTCTCCTTTCTTGAAGATTGGACAAAAAATGCTGAGGTTCCATTCATCGGGAATACTTTCCTTCGAATGCATTTTACAGAAAAGTTGGTATGGTGTATGCTCCTTGCCAAGTCATAGCCTGCCACATTGACGAGCTTGGCAGTCAGGATGTCCACTCCAGAAGCTTTGTTGGACTTCAGCTCAGATATGGCTATCTTTACTTCATCCAGGTCGGATGCACAGAATTCCTGGTCTACATTGTCCAGGTTAAAAGTTTCATTCTCCATGACAGCGCTATTTGCCTCGTCATCGCCCTTATATAAACTACAGGAATGCTCTTTCCAAATCCTCAGCATTGACTGCGACTCTGATACGATGTTCCCTTATTTGTCTCTACAAGCTTCGGTTCGCGGTTTGTATCCGTTGCATGTCTTTTTTACTTTTTAGTAAAATTTCCGAACCTCATTCCTGGGGTAGCGTCTTTAAATTTCCTCTACTGCGTGCTTCTTATGCTCCTACTTTTTTCTCCTGAGAAGCCGGTGTTCGTTTATTCTCTTCTGCTCGTAGAGCTCGTTAACAATTCTAGTCCTTCTGTGCAGCTCCGCTTTGTATGTATCTTGCTAAACTGCATGTGCTTCGTAACTTAACTTTATTTTTGAAATTTTTGAAATATTCTTATTTTACAATATTTCTTTTATTGTAACTATTGAAAATAATGCGGATAATGAAACATATCACAGTTTGTTAGTTAACAAATGGGCTATCGAACAGTGAAAACCTTGTTGCAATCGGCTCAGAAATTTTTTTGTGGTGCTCGGACAAACAGACAAACGAACAAAACTTTTTTTTTGAAAATATCTTCAAGTCACAGACACGACTCCATTACAATTTTATAATGGCGCAGATATGAACGAATTAACAATCATCGAGTTAACACAGTCAATTTTCATAAATGAGTAACAGAGAACCGTGTACCCTTGCAGGAAGGTTTGTCTTTCACAATGTCGCAGTTGTTGGCAGAACCATCGTACGTTCGCCTTCAATAGGTTTTATGAAAAGATGCGATTCCTACGTAATTACTCACGGAGAAGTCTGTTCACTTTTCAATATTTGACGATGGGCCATGTGTAGATTTAATTCTTTCGTGGGTGAAGCTTATGTGAAAATCCAAGTACCTCAGCACCGTTGCCTGGGTCTCCTAAGAACTATTATTGCTACAGAAAGATTTTATCCTTTTAAGATTCAGTTGGTGCAAGAATGAAAGGAAAATGACTTTAGTGACTTTAGTTGTGAAACAATGTTAGAGAGATTTCGTCCCGTGAATTGCATCTTTGAGGCTCACTTTCACCTAAATAGTACGTAATCGTAAATGAGTAAAACTGTCGATATTGAGCTCCACAAAAACGTAGTCAGTGACTTAAGCACCGTCTTATTGGCGAACGGAACCATCGGGTATATTATTTTTTTTTTTATTTGAAAGTTCCATGGAATAAGCGATAAATGGTCGCATGGTCAAATTATTATTTATAGGCATATCCATCTTACTCATCACAAATGTGGTTTCAATAAAATGGGGCTACATGCACTAAAATTAATAAGCTGCTTTGGGGACGCCGCGTGGGCACTTCCATAGATATTTTTTCTGTGGGGTTACATTAAGAGTAAAGTTGTCACGGAACTGAGCGAAAATATTCGCCATGATTTCATGGAAGAACATTCAGCCATGTATGTTGCAGCATGTGGCATGGAACACGGTGGTCCACTTCCATCAGCGTGCGTAGCTAAATTGACGGCATTTGGACGGTATTCTTTTCAAAAAAATGCAATCTGTATTATGGTATTTTACTTTATGTTAAACAAAGTAATGAAACAATATTGTAAAATGTCTGTGTGGGTACAAATGATAGAACTTATTCCTTTCGATACAATCGCTTTGTTGAATACAATTACAATTTATAATTCAATCGTTTTTCTCAAACACTTTTTCACTACCCGTGATTCACATTTTAAATTTCACTTTAGAACTGATTTGCATCTTTTGTGGAACGCTGACATCTCTCTAGAATACTTTGTACTATCCAGCGTTCCATTAATCTTTCCTCTTAACCAGAATATTCGCTAAAAGTTTTCATTCTCCATTCTTCAATGGCTGAGTTTTCTGCTATTCAAATATAGATGACGCTGTTCACATTTTAGATGGTTATCACAATATGTCTCATTGTTTATTTATATATCTGCCATAGGACATTCTGTACCATGGATAGTTACCGTGTTGATTTTTCAAAAAGTTGGAGTTGCAGTAAAAGAACATTATAGAGGGCGGTTTCACGGTGTTCCTATAATTTACGACTTTGACTTATGGATCTTTCGTCTGAAGAAAGATTATGCGTGAGTTCTTTAAGGAATTAGGAAAAATACGCTAGGAAATATAGAGCTGAAGAAAATATGTGGATATACTATTTTTTAAAATCAGGGGGACAGACAATTTGGACCAGTAAAGTATTCGTTGTTAAGTTTTCCAATCACCGAAATCAGTGATGTTTGTGGACAGCTGCTCAAGCAAGAGAAGAAGAGCTCATCAACGTTTTCGGAGCGGTTAGCGAATAATTAGCTTAAGAATAGTTTAAATATATTTACAATTATTTAGGAATCATCATTGCATGTATTGATTAGCTTTAGTGAAGAAAGTAGTTATTCGCTTCGGTGTTCGATAGTTCGGTGTAAACAAGGCAGCTGACCTTTGCATATTTTTTAAAAAAATGCATTTGTTTTTCTTGTGGTATTACGATGGATCAACTAGGACAACAAGTAGTGTTAAACAAAGTTCAACTTTCATAAAAAAGCCCGCACCATCGACAATGCGCAAGATTTAACGTCAAAATTATCGAGGAACTATTGTATTTGTAGCCGATTGCCCTTGGCATTGATTGAATGAAACGCTAGCAAGTTATTAGTCCCGCTCAAGGGTCAAATCTTTTGAAACTTTTGACCAAGAGTTCAGAATAGATGCTTCATTTGAAATAATTTGAATACGCTCAAATAAGATAACTAACGGTCTGTTGTTAGCGGCGAATGCTCTTCCTTTGAGGTCATTTCATAAAATAATAATTTATAATTTTTAAGTTTAAGCCAACCAAACGAATGTCAATCACCTTTCAAGTCACTTTGCTAGGTTATGCCGTTTAATTTAAAAACAATGCCCCGAAGCATACCATACCGTACCAAGACTTTTAACCTCCACTGTAGAGTGTATCTCAGTTTTTTTTACCTTGAGGTAGGCAGTCGTTTAGTTTGGTTTTTTTTTTTTTATATTCTTAAACCATAATTCCAAGAGTACACACACCGACTTAATGGGGGTTTTTCCAACTTTATACCGCTCGCTCATGTTGTTGGTCATTATCTAAACCGAGGACACTCAAGCTGTGTACGAGTTACTCGCAAAGTATTTGTACTTTGTGCTCATTATTGTGAGTCTAAGAGACCAACTTACGAGTACCGATTTCCATTGAAAACTACAATTCACTTTAAAACGTTTCAGATTGTTGTTAGAAGAAACACCGTACGTTCCGAATGATGTAAGCGTACTTCCCATCGCGATGTATTGTAAATGCCAAATTCGTCGAATTTACAGTCCAAAGTGGCCTCTGACTTCTTGAGTGGAACTTTCACTTTCCGAACCTCTGACAGTTAGAGGTGAGTGAGACAGAAATCCATTCGCAATGATTAATTGAAAATTTTTGGTTGCCAAAAACCGCGAAACAACTTTAAAGCTCGTCCCATGGTCAGGTATGTTGATTTCACGTGTGCGTGCGTTAAGTAACAAATGTCTTACACGTTTTCCAAGAAGCAATCAGCAAAGATTAGCCTTTGACACGACAACATCATGTATAATCAAAACCGCTTCCATCTGTCAACTTGCGTGAGTTTTTCGATCAAATTGGCATGTGAACATTGGCTAATTTGGCAGGTCATCAAGTGTCATTATGACATTACACTCGGTCGTGGTCACTCGTTGCACTCGTATTGGTGTTCAACTTGAGTGATTTTGGAATTTGAGGTTCCGTTTACACGGCTATATGGATCTGTTAATTGCTGTTCAACGACAGAATCATCAAATTCGGATTACGAGTGCGACTATTTGTCACCGGCGGGTTTTATTGTTTTGGTTCTTCTTTCCGATCGGATTCTAAAAAAAATACGTCGATTAATTTCAAGAATGTGATTTCGATTTTATGAATGTCAAAATTAACATCGCTGCTGGCTGGTTTGGGTTTGGATTTTTTAGGTTGAATGGAATGTTGGGTTTAGGTTTTCGTTGCCTTTGCCGTTGTTGTTGTTTCTTGATGAGTGGTTATGGTTGATGTTGATCGCTTTGATCGTTTTAAGTGTTGACTGGTGTTGTGTGGCTTGTAGCGCGGTAGGTTGTCGCTGATTTTCTCTGACCACAGTTTAGTTGATGTCATGAGTTGGTATGAGTAAGTTTAACTTTATTTAAATTTGTTTACATCGCGCGCGCTGATCGTTGAAAAGATTGTGTTTAGGGTCGTCGTGAACAGGTGAACGTTAACGTGAATGTAATTTGAAAAAAAAAAAAAAAATAAAAAAACAAACAAACAAACTTTGGGTCTTTGCTGAGATGCAGCTTAATTGGTTTGCATCGTGCTGTGTCTAGTAATAGTGTCAGCTGTGAACGGTTGAGTTCCGTAAAGTTTAGTTGCAGGTGTCGCGTCGGTGTTGAAAGTATTGCAGATAACTTGTGTTACTTCAAATTGTTGTGCTTGATTATGTTAAACGAATTTGCATGACAAGAGTAGAGAGTGATTGTAATAAAGAAAGTAAGCAGAAATTGGAATGCGTTTACCGAGGCCACATGAAACAACCGGTTCCCTTAAAATGTCAATTAGTTCAGCAAACAGATGTGAGTCATTTTTTCGTAAAGTATTATTCGAAATTTTTGTTTGTTGTTGGGATGTGGAGGATTTTGTTTGTCAAACATGTGACGGCGGTTTTAAATTTATAGTAGGAAGCTTGTTTGATTTATTTTTGTTGTGACAGAGTGCCCTTTAATTTTACAACCACGTTGGCGTGTTGAATTGAAAATTAGAATATTAATTGCAGCGGTAATTAGTTATATTATGAGTAGCAATCAGGTGATGTAAAGTTTAAATAATTTGTCTTTGTGCTCTATGATCGGTGGGTGAATTATCTAAAAGTGCTAGATACAAATCTTTTGCCATCTTAATCGAACTCCTTTGATCTTATTACACGTGAGCGGATATTAGCAGGATGCCATTAGGTCCTCCATGCTCTTGACATCTGTCATATAATTTCTGTCTTAAGTTCCTTGACATTGTTGTCGCATGTTTATTGACAAATCCTTATATCTTTTCCTATATGCAAGTAAATACTGTTAGTAGCAGTCTTGCAAGAAACAGATACAAACTCTTGATGCTCTTATTGTGCAACAACGAACCCTTTGCGCCTGTGAAGGTGCATAAATGGCCATCGAGTGAGATAGTAAATCATTATCAGTTGGTCTTCTGCAAATTGTTTACGGTTCAAATTTTAGAGCTTGGCATTGCAATCTCAATTGCTTGAACCGATTGAATGCTTCTATCAGTCACCATATTCATCTTCCACAATCTGATTATTTTGTCGCAAAAGCCAAAGCTGATTTGGTTAGAACAGGCGTCAGATAGTACATAATTTGGGTGTTTCTGGATTCGACATGTGATCTTCTCACCATTGGGTGAGAGGAACAATTCACATTATCATTATCTTTAGCATGTTGCAGTTCCTTACATTGATGATTCTTTTTTTTTTTTTAAAAAAAACCTAGTCATTATGCAATTAAAGGTGTTACGCACACAAAAGTGCTTATCAAAAGCGTGGTGTCCTTTTAAGATATTAGAAACAGCAATAGTATATCTTTGTTTAGTATACCTTTAGCCCAGATAGTCATGTCACTTAAAAGAAAAACCCAATTCTAAATAGAAGACTTGACTGGGTGCAGTTAGACTTATATAGTATAGGTCTTGCAAATTGCTAAATATGATCAAAGAAGCTTTGAATTCTTGATCTAATTTGGAGACGGATAAGGATTGAGAAAATCTATAAGTTTAACGTGGCTGTTGTTATATTCTGTGCGACATAGATGGGTAAAGGATTCGACTAATAATATTTACATCAAGGAAATAGCCATTGACCAGTGCAAACTGTTCTATGCAATCTTGTTCCACAGGACAACTGATGAATAATTTGGGCGATCTAATAGACTCTTTCATATGATGAACTCCATATCTTGTTGAAAGATCCCTTACACTGCTAAGAAACTGATAGTAAAGTTATAGTTTCCGAAGCAATAGGTTTAGTCCAAAGAAGTTTTCTATTCAGGTTTATATCCAGATACATAGTTTTGTTCTTGGACCAACTAACTTGTTCTAATGGAGATAATAATTTCAGTTTTGAGGGGGTTGACTGAATTCCCAGTGTTGACCAGATTCATCAATAATGGCAGAAATACCATGAAATAATAGTTCTTCCTTGCCGCAAGAGGTCACAGAGATTCTCCAAGATAGCTGTGTCATCATTAAAGGATAGTATGTTTGGAGAACATGTGATCATATCTTAATCCGCATTAATATTTACAAGGTTTCCTATACTTCTATCTGATAACAGTAGAAAGCTCATTGATATTGCTTCCATTGATCTTAAAATGCTAATTCGACTACTGATTTTGATGGCTTTTGGTGTTTAATATTTCTATTAACTGCAAAATCATTATCATCTCCTCTGCTGGATGCGGATTGTAAAAATTAGATTACACACTACCCGTTCCTTCTTTCAATGGTCTTATTCACATTGCTCCCTTTATTAATTGCTTTTGGCACTTCGTTGAAGAGAACATATCCGAAGGCATCATCAGCTGCAATAGACATTGCTTTTTGTTTTTTTGAAATGCCTGGTCAACGTTAGCTTGTTTAAGATCATACTGCCCTTGGCATTAGCTTTTATATATTGGAAACTCCGACCCTCCTCAACGTCTTCATTGTCCATGTGGAAACAAGAGTTTTCGAACGATGATTGTACCTGGCTCAAGGGCTCTAGCCAGAAATTGTATTTCTTCAACTCCATCATATTCTGTCATTAGCTTCACATGCACCGTATATACTACATGTCAGTATGATTGTCATAACTAGTTCCTAAGCGGATGTGAAAGCTACGATAATATTTGTGATATTTGATTCTTCGAGTTTGCTCTAGTTTCCTCCAACTAAGGACAATGTAAGACCGACTAGAAAGACTGTATTGTGAGTGTGGAACATAAGTAATCGTATCATAGTTTTGGGTACCTTGCAAGGTGATGGAGATTGAAATATAGCAAGCAAGCATTTATCGGTATAAAAATTAGTATTATCTGACTTCATAGGCGAGTATTTTTGCCGGTTAAGAATTGGTCAGTCTCTGACGGTTTGAAGTATGGTTTTGACCAAGCGCTTGGTCATGGGCTTTCCAGAATTCTCTTGACAACCTTGACAGTCAAATCGAAAGTATAGGGTTTTCTAATAACGACTTGACAACTTTTTTTTTTTAAATAAAAGGAAACCATTTGAGATATTTCAAAAACTTTATTACTGGCTTGAAGTACAATCAAAACATTTATGAATGGAACTCGACTTCGTTCATATAGCCACCGCAGGCACGTTTGCAGCGGTCGATTCGTTGGACCCAATTTTCTACGACTCGGTCACATTTCGCGTTCAATGTTGGCTCTTAGCTCTTCCAACGTCGTCGGCGTGTTGGCATAAGCCAATGACTTAACGTAGCCCCACAGAAAATAGTCAAACGGCATTAAATTGCACGAACGAGGCGGCCAATCGACTGACCCATGTCTTGAGATAAAACGCTCACCATACTTACTCTTCAATAAGTCGATTGTAGTGGCACCATCCTGTTGAAACCACATATCGTCCAAGTCCATATCTTCCAATTCGGGCCAAAAATAATCGGTGATTATGGCGCGATAACGCTGACAATTCACAGTAACGTGATGATCGTTATCGTCGACGAAAAAATATGGCCCAATAACGCTGCCGGCATGCAAACCACACCAAACAGTTATTTTTTGTGGATGAAGTGGTGATTCATGAAGCACATGTGGGTTTTCACCCGACCAATAACGCATATTTTGCTTATTGACGAACTAATTAAGCCAAAAATGAGCTTTGTCACTGAAGATGATTTTGCGATGAAATTCATCATCTTGGCGCATCTTCTCCAGACCCAATAGGAGAACGTACGTCGCTTCAAAGGGTCCATCGGCTTCAATTCTTGAGTCAGCTTGATCCCGTATGGGTGTAAACTAAGATCCTTACGCTAAATACGCCATAATGTGGTCTGAGCGATGCCCAATTCTTGAGGACGCCGTGGAATTGACTGATTTGGAACGGCAGCGATATTTTCGACACTTCGACCAACCCGTTGTCTCACTGACACGGCAACATCACACAACGAATATGTAGACTCAAATTGTTGCACTAAACTTGTTATTGCTTGTCTACTAGGGCGAGAATTACGACTGAAAATTGAAGTTAACGCTCTTAAAGTTGCAGTCACCGACTCCGAATATCTGTAGAATTTTTTTATAATTTGCAGATGTTGCTCGTTAGTATACTTTCCCATGATGAAAATGTTGATTTTACTGAATAATTTGACAGTGACAGTTTGATGATTAGTGAAAGAATGCGTTCACAATTTAAATTCAAAGTTGTCAAGTCCCTATTGGAAAACCCTATAGTTTTCGGGAATTCCCACCTATCAAGAGCAATAAGCCCTGAACCATGAACGCCATCATAAATGTCTTACGGGCTATTTTGGTCATAGGCAAAACCTTAATCGGGAAAACACGAGTGTAGCTATGAATCTGTTGCGCGTGCTTACTATTCATAGAAAAATAAAATTCTCAATCATCTGCCGAGTATTAGTTGCAATGAGAAAATTTCCACCTACGTACGACCATTCGATGATATTGTAATTTTCATAGAAGTACCTTAGAATATTTTCCATCCGTTCGAAATGTCATGCCAGCATCACCATCGGATTACCATTATGGTATCACTCGCACTTTGATCTCGTGTAGCCGGGAGTTTCCAAATCGTTTGTCATCAGCAATTATAATTAGTTCGATCGTAAATCTAAAAAAAGAACGACGCAACATTACAGGAATTTAAAATTCATTTAATATATGGCGCGGAGATTCAGGCAACTCGTCAGACAACTTTTTAATAAAAACAAAAAACAAAAATTGCATGCAAAATTATTGATTAAAAAATACCATACACTGGTTAAATTTATTCAGAAATCTGGTGGAGTTTCAACTGGCGATGAGTCAATCCAACGGATCACGTGTTACAACTTTCAGTGTATGAAATGGATACCAGATAAGTTCTACATTCTACATTTTGTGTAATCTTCAGATATTTTTTAGTTACTGAGGCAATGGTTGAATGACGATTTTGTGGTTTCTTCTGATGTCGACAAACTCGTCTTGAACTAAATTTCTCACAAATGGTATGGATTCATCAGTTCGAATATGCGATGTAGTTTTGTGTAATTGCTTACTTGGAAATCCTGTGTCTCTCAAACAACCGAACAGAAAAAGAGTGACATTCGTTTCTTCAAAGTGCGAACAATGGTTGTGGGAAGATTTACCTGGAAAGTGCGGTTTCTATAAGATCTGGGAATTCTGAGAATTACCGCATAAAGGTTATTGTTTTTCAAACTTTTGGACCTCAAGTCACAATAATGATCAAGAGCTCATTTTCCAATCCATAAGTCATTGGAATTTTTCGAAACAAATGATGAGAATACTTTGGTATTCAAGAAGAAGTGATCTAAGAGTTAGCTATACAAAACAAGAACGGAGTTTCCAACATCATGATAGCTGAATGCCTAGATTAAATCGTTAGCATATCAAAAATACAATAAACAATATATATGTCCGATGACAATAAACCTGATTCTTAATCTCCAAACTTGGGGTATTGTTAGCTCCTATATACCTATATTTTGTTGGCGCACAGTTTAAATTTGTTGAAGGGCATAACACCTACAACAGTTTAATTCGGTAAACCAATGTCGAATTTTCACTTTACGGTCTTGCTTAGCATTGTCGGTGTCTGTGTTTTTTGTGTTTGTCTGTGATTATGACTATGGAATTCAAGGTTGTCGTAGCTAACATACATATATGCGAGCAAAAACTAATCACTTTTCTGCGTAATGATGTAGCTTCCCACATTCCACTACGATGTGATCCGTGTTCCTTGTTCTTGTGGCTAAAATTCCACCTTCGTAAGCTTCTGCCTTTTTAAAAGAAGCATCCGATGCGCTGTCTGACTCCATTCAAAGAATTGTTTCCCTATATCATCATACTGAAATCGTCATTTCGCGCGATTTCAATATACACAACTCTGAGATCTTCGCTCCAAAAAACAACTCGATTCAGCTTGTAAATAATCCCACACGTATACCAGATATTGATAGTCATATCGCCAACATCCTGGACTTGTTTTTAACTTTTCACCCTGATAAGTACACTGTTGATGTCCTATTCCTTATAGGCTCGTCGGACCACTGTGTCATATCAACTAATTTCTCGTACATTGACCACACAGTAAGAGAAAAAAAGATTCCTAAACAAACCCTATGGTAATATGAGAAAGTCAGTTGGGGCCGACTTAACAGCTTCTTTAGGAATATTTACTCCTCGGATGAAGTGTATTAAACTAAAAGAAAAAGCGTGGTACGACTCGACTTGTAAGGAGGCTGTCAGGGTTAGAGAAATATTTTTTCGGTCCTAAAGATCAACCCGACAAAGGAAAACCGAAAAAAGTTCAAACGTGCCAGGAATGTCTGCCGTCTTGTGTAAAATTTCAATACGACCAAAAACTGAGGCAAAAAATACTACAATATCCCAAAGGTAATAAACATTTTTGGTCGTTCGTCAAAAATAGTAGAAATTAACAATGAGATTCCAGCTATCAGCTCTTTGGACAAGTTCAGTCTACTTGCTGCACATTTTGCGGTCAGGTCAACACTATCCGACTGTGCTTGGCTTCCGCCTACACTTGACTGCGTCGAATTTGAATCTTCAATGGGACAAATCCACTTTCGCTACTACACGAGTGCTTCACAAGACTTCTTAAAGATCTTAAAATTAACATATCCGCTAGTCCAGATGGTAGATCTTCCCTTCTTCTGAAGAGGTGTTCTTTCTTGTTGGCAAAACCACTGCGTAAGCTTTTTCATCAATCCTAATTTTTAGGACTCTTTCCGAGCAGATGGAAAACAGCATTTGTTTAGCCTAGTCCTAAAAATACCTCGAAAAGCGAAAACTTCTTAATGACCGGCAGTATGGTTTTCGTAGCTACAGATCTACTGGTGATTTAATGGCGTGTTTCACCGAAAAGTGGAACCAAAGCGTACATAAATCTAGCGAAAGCAAGATAATTGCACTTGATATTTCAAAGGCATTTGCCAGAGTTTGTTTTTGTTGAAAATACGTGCTTTTGGGATCGATGACTCTGTTCTTCAATGGATTAGAAATTACCTTTCGGAACGTTCAATTAAAGTTGTTTTGGATGGTTTCAAGTCTGATATTCGTAAAATAAATGCTGGTGTTCCCTCAGGCTCCGCTCTGTCTCCGACGCTCATTTTAATTCTCATCGACGATCTCTTGTCTGCCACTTCTAATTGAATAAACTCCATTACTCTCTGCTCCTCATATTCCTTCCCGTACTCACGACTTTATTCTTCTGCTGTAGAACGGGAACGACAGACTCCGATATTAGCAGGATAACTAGTTTTAATGCTTCCAAAATACAATACTGTCTGCTGTCGTTAAAGCGAAATCAAAATACCCAGTCATTATTCATGAATGGATCTTGTATCGTCGAAACCGAAAAACTTTCCATTCTCGGTATGTGTGTCAGTGCCAATCTACATTAGAATAACCACATATTCGATGTCGCTGAAAATGCTCCAAATTGTCCAAGTTTCCTCAAGCGATGTATGAAATATTTCACCCCCTCTAATCTGGCCACAATATACCATATAAGATGTTTATCCCCCCCAAAATTGGAGTACAATACCCACATCTGGTCAGGTGCTCGTAAAATATCTCTTCATCTGCTAGGTAGAATAAAACTCATAGGTGATACTAATATCAGTCAGTCAACTGACACCCTCAAACACCGACGTAATGTCTCCTGTCTCCTGTATCAGTATGCCCTAAAGCCAACTTTATGTCGTACTCTGAAATATAGTCATTCGTTCCTAAGCCGTAAAACTCCCTTATGAAATTCCCTGCCGAGCTCTCTATTCCTTTTTCATTATAACTTGCAAACATTTAAGACTAATGTACCTGTCTACTGTTTACCAACATTTTAAGGGTACTGAAATACCTTGAGTGGGCACTAATTATATAAAAAAAAGCAAATTATAGTAAAAAAAGCGGCACTTGATTAGAAATTGCAGCGGAGAACCCAAACAAACATAGGTTGTCATCTATTCTGTTGCAACGCGAAATGCCATGTAAAAGATTCTAAGTTGATCTTGGGCGAATCATTAACGAGTCAACTGGTTTTGATGAAGAAACTGGAGAATAACCGACGAAAAACGTAATCTGTTAAGAACACTGACAGAATAAAGGAAGAAACCAGTCTTGGGCGCCAAATTTTCGAGAAAGCTTTCATAATACCATCGATAAGAGTAAAAAAAAGGCTGCGAGATATGTGTGAGAAGTGCATATATAAACGGCTCTTATGAATCCTTAGTTACATATATTCAGCTTTAAGTTGTCAGTAAGATTTCAATAAAGAAGGGCTGTCCGAATTCAGCCAACAGCCTTGTCTTGTGTTAGACTACGAAGTATTGGGTATATATATTAATTCGTGCGGTTTTTTTTTTCAAAATTTGAACGTTTATTTAATAAAAACATGTACAATAGTATTATTCAAAGTATTGCCCATCTGAAGTTCTGACTTTTTCCCATCTTTCTGGCAATTTGTGGATCCCATCCCAAAAGAACTGCGCCAGCTTGGCAGCCAAGAATGAATCAAGCCAATTTTTTATATTCTGCTCTGATGGGAACCGTATTTCAGTGAGGGCGTTCTGCATCGACCGGAACAAATGGTACTCACAAGGGGCAAGGTCTGAGCTATAAGGCGGGTGGGGTAAGACTTCCCATCCACTGTTTTCCAAATAGTTCTTAACCGGAATAGCAACGTGGGGCCGAGCGTTGTCATGATGGAAAATTATTGATTCGTATCTGGTCGCATATTCCGTGCGTTTTTCGGCTACTGCTCTCTTCAAACGGATTAATTGTGTTCGGTAGCGTTGTCCATTGATGGTTTCACCCGGTTTTAGCAGCTCATAATACAGCACACCCATCTGACCCCACCAAATACAGAGCATTGCCTTCGCGCCATGGATATTCGGCTTTGCCGTTGATTTGGCTGATTGGCCGGGTTTCACATATGATTTTTTGCGCTTGGGGTTGTCGTAATGGATCCATTTTTCATCACTAGTAACAATCCGATGCAAAAATGACTTCCTATTGTGGCGTTCCAGCAGCATTTCGGACATGCAAAACCGCCTTTCGACGTCTCTCGACTTGAATTTATGTGGAACCCAATTACCTAACTTTTGAATATATCCAGCTACTTTTAAACGTTTTGAAATGGCTGCTTGAGTGACACACAAAGATTCTGCGAGCTCTTCTTGTATTTGGCAACAATCTTAATAGAGTAATGCTTCCAGTTCTTCATCTTCAAACTTTTTCGGCTGCCCAGGACGTTCATCGTCTTTGAAGCCAAAATCACCACTTTTAAATCGTGCAAACCACTTTTTTCACGTTCGCTCAGCTGGCGCATGTTCACCATAAACTTCCACCAAAATACGATGACTTTCGGCAGCAGTTTTCTTCATATTAAAGTAATGAAGAAGAACTCCCCGCAAAAACACTTTTTCAGGCACAAAGTTCTACATATTTGAGTGAAAAAAAATTATTGTTGTTTACGCTTCAAATGAATGACATATACTAAAATAACGTACAATGACAGTAGCTTTCCTACGCATGTTCCAATTGAATAATACAAGTTACGCCATCTCTTAGCAAACAGCATGAATGAAGTTATAGACCAATATGTTAAAATGAGACAAGAAAGGAGCAGACCGGAATTTAGAATGTATGTATAGGGTGAACAGATAGCAATGATAGTTTTTCCATTTGTTATGTTTCAGCAGCTGTCAAAGTTACCAGTGATATCCAGCTGTCAAAATATTCAAGAATGTTTGCCATATCATCATGCATCGTTTTAGGCTTGCCGAACGTACGGGAACTATTAAAAAACCTTAAGCCACCAACCAGATAGAAATTGGTGCGAAATAAAAAAAACTTAGCCGTCATAGCAGCCAGTATCCAATAAGATCCAGAAATGTTGATTGGGCGTCGATCAACTAAATTGGGTATCGCTAGGGAGTCAACTCGGCTTATTTTGCAGTTGAATTTAGGCCTACATGCTGATGCAAGAATTGAAACCGTACGACCATTGACAACGCCGTGAGTTCGCTAAGTGGGCGCTGGAAACGTTTTGCGGGAGATCAGGACGAGGCCCATTTTTGGCTCAGCGACTATGTCAGCAAGCAAAATTGCCGTTAATGAAGCGAACACAATCCACAAGTGACTGTTTAGTGCGGTTTATAGCATGACGGTACATCGGATCTTATTTCTTACGAAATGAGAAAGGAGACATCGTTATCGTCAATGGTCTCAAGTAAAAAGCTCGACAACATAGATATATTCGACTGTGATTCCAAGAAGATGGCCTTATATGCCATATAAGCAACGCAACGTTCGAAGTTGTGAAGGAGAAATTTCGCCGCCTCGATCACGCGATTTGACACAAATCTACTATTTTCTCTGGTGCTACGTCAAGTCCTTAGTTGGCTAAGAAGCCAACCTTTTTGGACGATCTCGAGGCCAACATTTGTCACCCTATTGCCGGAATAATGCCGCAGATATTGGACCGAGTTATCAAGAATTGGACCAAACACTTAAAGCACTGTCAGCGAAGCCGAACCGAAGAATAGTCATGAAAGTAGCTTCAAAAGGCAGAATCAATTTTATATCTTATATTACACTGGTGTTGTTTTATTTTTTCCTATCGTTCTTATCTGGACAGCTAGTATAAGTCGATTTGTGCCACAATTTGGCAGTATTGAGTTGGCTGCAGATTGGCCTTGCCCGAGGAGCTGACATCTGGAATGTCATTATTAAAGAGCTTTGGAATGGAGGATGAATACTGTCTTTGGTGCACTGTAGTTGTTTAGTTTTATTAACACTCCACAAGTTAAAGAAGGGCGTTGCAGTAATTCTTGCCTCATTGTGTAGTGTAGCTGCATCTTTAAGTGAACAAGGAAATACTCTCTCAAGGTTTGCTGAATATCGAAAACTACTCGACCAGCTTGAGGATAAAATAATACGAGTATCATAGTGAACTAGTAGCATTTGTAAACGGGTGCTCGATATGCATTTTGTATCAGAGTTTATAGTTGCCTGGAGGTCTAAATTTAAATTTCTTGAAATGACGTTATCTATGATGTTACCTACTGTGTCATTATAACTTAAATATCACAAATGGTCACCTAAAACATATTCATACTTCAATTAATTGTTTCATTTTTGCAGGGGTCTCGTGTGAGCACCATCAACGATTGGTTGCGAATCAAAATTGGTGGCGATGAGACAACTAAAAAGAAGAAGAAGCAAGAAACAAATCGCATCAAATCAACCAAATACACATTGCTGACATTCCTGCCACAAAACCTCATAGAACAATTTCGACGAATAGCGAATTTTTACTTTTTAATCATGACGATCATTTCCCTACTCATCGGTAAGTACAAATGTCAATTATGTCATCCCATTAATCTATGATATTGTACAATAACATTACGATTTATTTTCGAACGGTGACATGTCAAAGATTTGTATCATGTCAAGCATAGCAAATCCAATTGTAATCGCCAAATTTGACATAAGGATCACGAAATCAGCAATAGAAAAAAGAAAAGGAGGGAAAATAAGGCACAGTACTGGTACCCAAACTGTCACTGATCTAATGGTGATGGTCACTGGCTCAATGTCAAAACTATTATCGAACTCGAACAGAGCGAAAAGAAATTTTAATTTGATTGCAAGCGGCGCTATTATAGTGAACTACGACTAATAATTTGTTTCATTTTATTATTAGACGACTGTTCAATTTGTTGCGTCTTGGTCTGGCATTTGTCGTTTGTTATTTATCGTGACTGTTTTGCTATCGCATTTATAAGTAATAGAAACTAAAGGAATACAATTTTAATTGTTTCAGAGGCAATAAGGGCTGCCGCAGCTGCTATCATTGTTGGAACGTTTAGGTCTGTTGATATAAATTGTTGAGTGGAGCGTGTTGATTTATTGATTCGGTTGACTTGCTAATAACTGAATGACATTTCTGTTGATTATTTTTATTTGAACTGTCATCATAACTGCAAGCAGTTATGACTTCTTCCAAGCGTCAAAATTACAACAAATGGAGTTCTTGTTTTGTAAACAAATCCAAACATGACGGTCGGTATGAGAAGAAGTGTTCTGAGCTATGGATTTGCTTTCGTATATGCGAGTATGGAATCGAATACACAATTTTATGAGCTCTACTTGAAATGATGCCTGATATGACATGAGTGTGGTGTAATATGAAATCGTGGGTAGAACAGAACAATAGTTGCATCACAGGGTAGATGGATGAATCGTGTTCGACGCGCGACGATGGTATTCAATTAGCAAAAGAGGCACTGGCATCGATACTATCACGGACACTGCAAGCAAATATTGTGATGTCAGACTAGAAACACTAGAGACACGTTCTTATTGTGTTGTGTATGTTGTCCGTAATAGACAAGTTCAAGGGTACTGGCCGCACTGAGTCGGAACTAACACTTCAGCGATAGTGTGGTTGTTAAATTAGAGTGCTTGAGATTTCTTGCTGTTATTTCTACATACAACTTCGTTCATTAGCTGCAACTGCTAATGAAAAGTATCGTACTTATCGAAGTTAGCCAAGGGACTTAAAGGCTTATGTGTCTACGCGCAACGAAAATTTTGGACGAATTGCGTCGTAGGAGTGGCATAGAAAAAGCTATTCTCAGTTTACTCTGTGTTGGTGGTCGTTTGTATAGAATAGAGCGTATTTTCTTGCAATTAGAGCATGATAGATGATTGCTGCTGGTCTGAGCATTGTAATTATGGAATTTATTTTACGAGCATGACTGAACTTAGAATTGCGATTGAATGCCATCCAAATTGCTATGCATTAAGAGGCTGATTAATAACAAATGGTTCTTGTACTTTAAATGATCGTTTTATAGATTAAAATCGAATTTATTTGTGGTTTGTTATTGAGACGAACAATTATGTGGGACTTCAACTGCACCTAAAGGCACACAGTATAATCTAAGTAGTGCTTTGAAAACTAAAATTCTTTGTGACACTTAAATTTCATGAGATGTTTGGAGAGAACTTTTCTGAATAAAATGAGTTTAAGGAACCGTTTAGTTGTTTCGTTCCACAGTGTTTTCAAATAGGTGCACTGAAGCATATAAGAAACCCATGGTACGTTTAGGTTTCAGGGGCATTTTTCAGTCACAAAATACAGCGAATATCTTACGTCATTTAAGCTAACCCAAGCTTTCTCTATTTGCGACATTGTAGTCGCAATTTTTCGGCTCGGAAAAACGGTATTGCAGATATTCGCCTTTAGTATGACTGATTTGTAAGTTTTTATCTTCTAGCACCTATATCTAATCATTATAAGCATTGAAAGATAGAAAAGTAGTCATTATGGGCTCGTAAATGCTGCTTTAATACAAAATTTTGAATGACTCGTAAAGAAACACATACACACTTTGTTAAGTTCGGTCTCAGGTCGAGCTCCATATCAGCGTGCTCAACCAGCACGTACACGCCAAAACATCACCACTGTGAGCGAAAGTGTTCAAAACCAGCCAGGAACCTAATTCGTCACCAAAGTTAACAATTGGACCTCTCTTATGGCACTTTATGGCAAATTTTCAAAATTGATCTTTATTTGCATACCTATAAAATTTAAATTACACAGTTGAAGCCTTTGGAACGTCTATGACGTCGCCAATTTGTTATTTGAATGTTAGATAGCCAAGGCAATTTATCATCGAATTTGATCTTTTCAAATGAAACCCGTTTTTGAATGGATGTAATAAAAAAATGTCGTTTCTGGGAACCGGAAAACTCATATGAGATTCACGAAACACCAATGCATCCCAAAAAAGTCGCTGTATGGTGTGGATTATGGGTTGCGGCATTATTGGCCCGTACGTTTTTGAAGATGAAGCTGGAGAGACAGTTACATTGAATGGAGAATGTTACCGCACATCGGCTATTTTTTCCCCAAAATTTAATCAATTGAGTCTGGATGATCTCTGGTTTCAACAGGATGGTGCTACCGCCCATACAAGCCATACATTTTTTGTGGTTAGAGGGGAAGTTGATTGGCCTCCAGGGTCATTGGATTTAACACCTTTAGACTTCTTCCTGTGGGGTTATTTGAAAAGCAAGATCTATGCCAATAACTCAGCGACAATTCAGGATCTCAAACATAACATCCAAATTGAAAGTTCGGCCATTGATCCACTTATTTTTCAAAAATTCATTGATAATTTTGACCTTCGGATGGTCACTTGTAACAGAAGCTGTGGTGATCATATGAACGATGTTGTATTCCATTCATAATTGCCATGGATTGAATTTTGCTAAGTTAACGAAAGCTGCTACACTAGCTGTTGGCTTACCTTTTAGTTTTGTTATCAGATTCAAGACAAACATTAAGCCGAATGATTTCTGATTTTGAAGATTATTGTTCGAAGTATAACCTTACTGAGAACCTATGAAAGTATTTAGAAAAGCTGGTGGATGTTACGTCAGAGAGGAAAGATGGAAATTCGCTGGAGAAGATATTGAAATTGTAAAGGCGTACGAGTACCTCGGAATGAAAATTTCCTCAAACCTGAGTATGAAGAGTCATTTTACCAGCAAACTCCAATCAGCAAAAACCGCCCTTAATTGCTTATGCAAGTCTTGCATTAGTGCAATATTGCACTCAGCCTTCGTGCAAAGTATAAACTCTTTGAGGAAACTCTTAAAACAGTCATGGTTTACAAGTTTGGGGCTATGAAAAGTGTGAAAACGTTGAAAAATGACTTAGATTTTCACTGAAAAGATTGTTTAAGGCCCCATCTAACTCTCCAAACTACGAGTATATGCTTCTACTCTGGAATGTCGCTATTATTCATTACAATTTTAAAATTTCACTTTGACTACGTTGTTAAGACAATGTTTTGCGCAGCGAACCGTTTGCCAAAGTTTAACGTAACGCATGTTATCTTTGTTTAACAAAAAGTGGCAGCTTTAAGCAAGGAGATACAAACGGCAACTTAATATTTGTACACTTTATTAAGGACACTGGATAAAAAAGGAGAGAGGAGTTTAACAAACTCAGTCATCTCTTTATATGGTATATTTCTACTCATGCAGGTCTTCTTGAAGAGCTTGATTAGCTGTAGCGCATCTTTTCAATTCAAGTTTGCAAGACCTGGTTAACTCTTTCTAGCTCTATCTCACGAATGCCTCGGATGATATTCGTGGATTTTTAGCAAAACATCGATCTTTAAGGCCACCCTACAAAAAAGATTCTTATGGGGTCAAATCGCAGCACCGAGACGGTCAGTTGGCATCGCAAAGGCGGCTGGTTACCGAACTTAGGGCGCAAAAGATCGATTGTTTGATGGGTTATGTGGCATAACATGCCATCGTGCTTAAAAACAAAGATCGTACAAATCCATGTCTTCAATTTGAGCCTACAAAAATTTACTAATCATGGCTCTGTAGTGATTATAGCTTTCGAAATAAATTGGGCCAGCGTTGCCATCACTCTAAAATCTGGAACAAAATGTTATTCTCTACGGCCCAAACCGAGAAGCGACAACGAAGCGGATGGTCGTTTGCCTTCAAATGAAGAATCTTTGTGGAAAATTCTCTTCAGGCTAGTACGCGAAATGTTGAGTTGTTGAAATCCATTACAATTCGTTGTTTCTGGATTTAATCGAACACGCTTTAGTCGGCCATATTAGTCACATTCTCATCGGTACGTACACTACGATCAGTCAGTGTTTACAAAAACTTCATTTCGACTAAAACTTCTTTTCAATAAATGTACTGTTTGGCCAACACAGCACTCACTTTTGAAACAAGGTTACAATATTTTCCGACCCAAGCATAAAGAGATTCATTTCATTCTGAGCAGGTACAACACTGAGATTCGAGCGGGAAAGAGCTGCCAGTGTCAAAATAATAATTAACATATGATTCAAAAGGAAACTTGTACTCGGACCACCCTCTACCCTTGTTGAAACTACAGAATCTCATAAAAGTACATGTAGTCAGCTCCGGAGGTAGTTTGCGAGATATAATATGCTAAGGTAGCTCAAATAAATTTGCCGCATGGCGTATTTTTGACATCGCAATTAACTTAATCAAAGCTGACTTGTGCACCTTGCCATGTCTGCTGAATCAATCCATTCGACCAAATTCAACCGGCAATGAAGTGGAGTTAGGACGTTGTTTTGGTGTGTTCTGCGATTCTCAATTATTATAAAAAATGTAGCAAAGAATTTGCATCAAATTCTATGTAAAAAATAGAATCAAGTTCTCTAAAATACTTGAAATGTTGACAGTGGTATTCGGTGAGTATGATCTGATAAAAAAAATGTTTACAAGTGATACAAACTCTTCCAAAATGGCCGAGAAGATGCCAAATACAAACCTCGCTCTGAATTCCACAGCACATCAACAAAAGATGATAGCGTCGATGCTGTAAACAAAGTTGTTTTGCAAAATCGTCGAATTGCTATAAAGGAAGTTGCTGAGAATGTTGGCATATCGGTCGGCTCATGTCATACAATTTTTTCGGATGTTTTGGGCATGAGAGATGTGTCAGCAAAGTTTGCTCCGAAACTTCTTAATTTAGAAGAACCGTCGCATGATCATCGCTCAGAAACTTTTGAATGACATCAGTGATGATTCTGACTTGCTTAAAATGGTTATAACTGGTGACGTATCATGGGTATATGGTTATGATGTCGAAACCAAACCCAATCGTCCCAGGAGAGCCAATACCAAAAAAACACGCCAAGTTCGATTAAATGTTAAAGTTTTCATCACTGTTTTCTTTTTTTTTTTTTTTTTTTTGATTATCGCGGCGTAGTGCATCAGGAGTTTTTACCTCAAGGAGCATTACCTTGGCGGTTTTTCCCGTTTGCAAGAAGCAGTACTATGAAAATATTCGGAATCTTAAAAAAAAAATCATTCATGAGCACCTGCTCATTGATCTTGTGAGAAATTTTTTGGCCAAAAACAACACGAAAATCATGCCTAAGCCACCATATTTACCGGATTTGGCCCCATGCGACATTTTCCTGTTCCTAAAACTGAAGAAACCTATGAAAGGATGGAGATTTGCAACGATTAAGAAAATAAAAATGAAATCGCCGAAAGGGCTCAAGGCTTTACAAAAAAGTGCTTACGAGAAGTGCTTCAAGGATTGGAAATAGCCTTGGCACAAGTGTATTAAATCTGAGGGGGATTACTTTGGAGGGGACAACATCAATATTGATGAATAAATAAACCTTTTTTTTTTAAAAAATATAAAAACACTTTACTTTTTGTACACACCTTGTACTTCTCACTTCTGTCCTGGGAAAGAAAAGGACACAAAATGCTTCAGAGTTAAAAAGACAGAAAACAACAATACCAGGCACAAGCCAAATAATTGATCCCAATTTGAAATCGTGTAGTCTACCAATATATTTTAAGGATCATAACTGATTCTAAGGGGTGGTTCATCGTGAGGTTTGATTTATAATGTAAAGTAAAACACATAAATTTGAAAGTCAACTTTAAATTTTAATTATCGGTGAAAAGAACAATTCATGGCATTTAATGATATCGTGGCATAAGAATGATATCATGTAAATGTTGGCCACGACTGCCATTCGGAAGGTCCAATTTTGGGCGATTCGTTCGAGCATAGCGACTGGAATCTCGCAGATAACACGCGTAATTTTGGCTTCCAAAGCGTCCATCGTAGCTGGCTTATCCCTTAAGACTTGAGACTTTACATATTCCCAGAGAAAATAGTGAAAATAGGTGTGATATCGTACGATCTAGGCGGCCAATTTACCGTAGCAAAACGTGAAATTAAGTGCTCACCAAAATGATTTCTCAACAAGTCCATTGTTTCACTTGTAGCGTCGTCTTGTTGAAACCAGAGCTCACCGAGACCAAGTGCTTGAATTTCAGGAAGCACATAGTCTGTTAACATGACGCGATAACGGTTACTATTGACGATAACATTATGATTTGCCTCATATTTGAAGAAATATGGACCAATGATTCCACCAGTCCATAAACCACACCTTACCGTTGTTTTTTTTTTTTTTTTTTATAATCCCACGCGCGCACCAAGGGGATATGAATACCTTTTTACTGGCTTTTCTAAGTGGGTCTTAGTACGTGCTAGTTGTTAGTTCGTTACATTTTAGCCCAGCTAGCAACAACTCCAACATCAGTGTTATGCCTTCATGTCAGAGCTGACACCGACGGGATTTTCATATAACTACATACAAATTCTATGAAAAGACTTTTTTCAAAGAATTGCCTTGCACGGGATTCGAACCCGTGACCCTCTCCTTGAGTTGTCTATGCATATACCACTATACCACGGCCACCCCAAATGGATGTAATGGTAGCTCTTGGTACTCTTTGGGTTGCTCATCAGCCCAAATACAGCAATTTTGTTTATTAACGTATCCATTGAGTCAAAAATGAGCTTCATCATTGAACAAAATTTCACGATAAAACACCGGATTTTCATTGAGTTTTTCCAAAGCCCATTCACTGAAAATATGAAGTAAATTTAAGTCGCCTGGCTTCAATTCTTGCACAAGTTGAATTTTGTACGCTCTTAGGCCGAGCTCATCACGTAAAATACGCCAAGTTGTAGAATACGCCAATCCAAGCTGCTGAGAACGACGACGAATCGATTCAGCTACTGCTGCTATAGTCTCTTCACTACATGCTGGATGTGGTCTAACCGATCGAGTATTATTCACTTATGTAAACTGGGACTCCAATTTGTGAATGGTATTGGCAATAGTGGATTCAGTAGGTCGATTATGAGCACCGTAAGTTCCTCGAATCGCACGAAAAATATTTCTCACCGAACGCAGATTTTCGTAATACAGCTGAACAATTTGAAGAAGCTGTTGTTGTATTGAAAATCAAATCTCACAATGAATCATCCTATATTAAGTAGTTTTAAGGTTTCCTCAAGGTCCATTGGTCTTAAATTGAAATAAGTGAGCTGATTTTGAGGGGCCTAAGGTTTTTGAAGCTCACGAAACTGAAGGTATAGATTCATTCATATTTTAGGTATGTTTTCTTCCTTTTATATTAACCATAAATGACCTCGATAGGATTATCAAACTCTCGTTTGTTTCCCTTTACGCCGACGGTACCAAATTTCTCAGAACCATTTCCTTTCCCCATGACTCCTTCCTCCTTCAACAAGGCTTTGATAGCTTTTCGATCAAAAATTGTTAAGTACTTTATATCGCCAAATGCCAATCCATCACCTTCTCAGATAAGCGGTACCAATCTCCTCCTCGATTCTACTTTCTCCACAACCAACCTATTTCCCACGTTCAATCTCTTCGCGACCTCGGCGTTTTGTATGATAGGGAGCTCAACCTCCGTTTACATATGGATGGGATAATACTTAAAGCTAACTCTGCATGTTCCAAAGAATTCACCAACCCATAAGTGACCATGTCCTCTATATTACCTTTGTTCGCCCCTCCTAGAGTACGCCAGCCAAGTATGGTCCCCATATCATCGTATTCACATCTAGAGAATGGAAAATATCCAGCGCCGTTTTCTTCGGTATGCTCTTCGAGGTATGCCCTAGGACGATCCTTTTACCCTGCCCCTCTATCAAAACCGTCTCAACCTTATCAACTTAAACACCCTTGGGGAACGCAGAGATGCAGCCGACTTTCTCTTCTTTCATCGACTCTTTTCAGGTCACGTTGAATGCGCGTCCCTTCACAACCCTGTTTTCCTCAACACTAACCCTCGTAATCTACGTACCCTTCGTCTGTTCTATCTACCAATCCAACATACCTCCTATGGCGCGAACGAACCAGTCTCCCGTATGATACGAAAAATCAATTCGAACCTTACCGTCTTTGACTTCCACCGCACCACTTCCTACCTTAAATCCGTTCTCTTTCACCACTCCAACCAACTTTAGTTTTTAGTTTTAGTTTTTAAGTTATAGCTTGTATTAAGCCGAATATATCGGGGATATATATTAATATATATTTAAATTAAATTAAATTGAATTCCTAGCTACCCCACAAGAATCCATCGGAAAATGTCTCGATGTTTTCTACAATATATATTGCTGGTACTATTAATAGCGCAGCATTGTAGGATTTGTTTGCCAATTAACAAGATCTGATAGCTTAGATAGAAAAGCTTTAAAAAAATACCTATGTCGACAGCAAAATTAAGAATATTCTATTATCTTCAGATAGTCCGGTCTCACCGATGACATCCCTCCTGCCCTTAGTATTTGTAATAGCTGTGACCGCTACTAAACAAGGCTATGAAGATATACTTCGTTACAAAACAGACAACATCGTCAATTGCTCTCCAGGTAAGATGGTCAAATTTAAACACATCCCCATCATTGTTTACTATTTATTTACATTCTAGTAACTGTCATACGAGATGGCAAAGAAACCAATGTCGAATGTCAACATGTCGAGCCTGGCGATCTAGTGGTTGTAAGTCGTGACTGTGATGTGCCTTGTGATCTGGTATTGCTTAAATCCTCGGATCTTCATGGCAAATGCTTTATTACCACAGCCAATTTGGACGGTGAGTCTAATCTAAAGACCTTAACTGTTCCACGTGAGATTCCCGATGTGGAAATCAATAAAATGCACAAACTTGGCATCATTGAATGCGAGTACCCCAAGACTGATCTCTATAGTTTTAATGGTAAAATTGAATTGGTCAATTTGGATCCGATGCGAATGTCTCAATTGGACGATGCCCAATCAAAAGTGTTACCTTTGACGGCAGAAAATGTTCTTCTTCGTGGATCGAGGGTGAAAAATACCGAAGTTGTGATAGGTTGTGCTGTTTACACAGGAATGACAACGAAATTGGCTTTAAATAGTAAACTAACGAGGAATAAGTCCTCATCAAGTGAAGTGTACATCAATAGGTTTCTTATCTTCATTCTGGTTGCAATGATCTTTATTGTCACGTTTTTCTACTTCATGAAGAGGTGAGGTTTTGTAAGTCCTGCTCTGAAGAGAGTAAAGATTGCATCCATTTTTAGGTATTTTGAGTTATATGTTGTGCCTAAGGCCTCATATTTGGGCCCAGCTTCCGATACCTACAGTGTTAAGGCTTTTCTACAAGATTATCTGTCTTTCCTGATTCTGTTTAATTACCTTATACCGATATCTCTGTATGTGACTATTGAAATGCACCGTGTGCTCGGCGGATTCTTTATGGAATGGGATACTGAGCTGAGTGACGAGCCTACAGATCAGCACTGCATAGTTAATACTTCAAACTTGAACGAAGAACTGGGTCAGGTAAGATCGGAAATTTGTAAATGATCTGCTTTGATGACTTTATTTTACTCACTTTCTGTTTTTAGATTAACATTTTGTTTTCGGATAAAACCGGAACATTGACAAAGAACGAAATGATCTTTCAACAGTGCTCGATCAATGGCAAGAAGTTCCTTTATAAAAAGACCAAGCTACAGGAAGAGAGTAGTGGCATTCTTTTAGATATCAACAATTTTAATGTAAGTTGATATCCTGAACTCGAATTGATCTTCTTAGCATATTTTTCCATTATAGATTGATCTAAAGAACTTTTTCCAAGGTTTAGCCATTTGTCACACAGTTCAGGTGGCTGGAAACCTATCCGACAATGAACCAAAGAAAGAAGCAAAAGTAAAAAGATACTCCATATCGGATATCACCGAGGAGAGCCAAAACTCAAGTCAGCAAAGTGATATTGATACATCGTTGTCGACGAATCCAAATGGAAAAATTAGCGGGAGTGGCAATACTTCCGATGTAAATCCACTGTTGGATGAGTCACAAAAAGCCGAAAAGCGTAAAAGGCCCGAAATTGTTAAGAGAAGTCCACGGTTTGCCAGACCAACTTCTAGAGTCCATCCGTCGAATATCATGGAAATGACAGTCAATGTAAAGATTCCTGATTTGGATCGTCCATCAACTTTTCCGACTTATGGGCAGGATGTTCCTCAAACACGACCGCTTTCACTGCAATTTAAGCGATCTAGTTCGGAAGTTGATCTTCCCGATCATACTGCAACAAATACAGTTATCACGCATCGACGAACGCAGTCATATGGAGCTCCAGCAGCGTATTTCACACAACCAGGTAGTTGTTCAAGTCTTTTGTGTTCCTCATAGACAACTTAATCGTAATTTAATTTTAGTGAACTTCCCCGGCCTTAAGCGCACACCCAGTACTACATCCCGAGAATCCTATGCGATGCCAAAATTCGTTTCCCGACAACCGTCCACACTATTGCGTGCTGAATCAGTACGACGAAAGAACGAAATCCAGACTGCAGTTGAGTAAGTCGAAATGCCTTTCAGTTCCGCATGCCTTATGTAACACTTTGTTGTACCTATCAACCTTTCAGTACCCTTGACTATCAAGCTTCAAGTCCAGATGAGAAGGCCCTCGTTGAGGCCTGTGCACACTTGGGTCTTGTTTACCTGGGAGATGATGACGAAGTACTTAAAATTCGAGTTTGTCCACCTCACATGGACTACACACGTCCATTTAGTATTGCTAAGACGAACGAAATATCCTTCGATAGGCTTCATGTTCTTGAGTTCACCTCAGAACGCAAACGGATGAGCGTTATTGTGAAAGATGAAAATAGTACCACGTGGATCTACACAAAGGGTGCCGAAAGTTATGTGTTTCCTTTATGTGGTTCCTCATCTTCGAGATTGATCGAATTGACTAACACACACATCGGTGATTTCGCCAGATGCGGTCTTCGAACGTTGGCTGTGGCAAGAAAGCGTATCACTGATGAGGATTACAAGGAATTCCTAAATGACATGAAGAAGGCGAATGCTTCCCTCGAGAATCGGAAGCAACTTACTGTGGAAGGCTATGCCAAGATTGAGCGGAGTAAGTATTGTATATTTCAGAAAATTCACTAAAACACTAATGGATTTGCCCTCTTCAGATCTTGATCTCTTAGGTGCTACTGCGGTCGAGGATGCCCTTCAGGATGACGTCGCGGACACACTTATATCCCTCCAAAAAGCCGGAATCAAAGTTTGGGTGCTAACCGGTGACAAAGTAGAAACTGCGCTCAATATAGCTCTCTCGTGTGGTCACATACGAGCCGATGCCATGAAGTACTTCATTGTGGAGTGCACCAGCAAGGAAGACCTCGAAGTGCATTTACATGCTCTGGAGCGTGAGATTGCCTTTGGATTGGGAAGACCTTGTGCTTTATTAATTGATGGCAAAAGTTTGACAGTTGCTTTGAAAGAGATGCCCGAAAAGTTCCGTGATGTCAGTATTTGTTGTCAAGCTGTGCTTTGTTGTCGTTTAAGTCCTTTACAAAAGAGTGAAGTAGTATCTTTAATCAAGACCTCCAAAGAGAATTATAATACAGCAGCTATTGGTGATGGAGCAAATGATGTGTCTATGATTCAAGAAGCGCACGTGGGTATCGGAATTATGGGCAAGGAAGGCCGACAAGCAGCTCGATGTGCTGATTTTGCGTTTGCCAAGTTTAACATGCTTAAACGAATTTTGTTGCTGCATGGTCACTATCACAGTGCAAGATTGTCATTGCTGGTGCTGTATTTTTTCTATAAGAACATTGTTTTCATGGGCATCATGTTCCTGTTCCAGTTCCACTGTATGTTCTCGTCACAACCAGTTTACGATTCATGGTTCTTAACACTCTACAATGTGGTGTATACGTCGTTGCCGATCTTCTTCATTTCTTTGACGGAGAAACCATTTACTGAGGAGGAATTGATGAGGTAAGTATTCTTGCATATTGTACTATTCTTCACATCACAGCTATAAACTCCTATGGCTTCCGCAGTCCCCGAAACAGAACAGCTTATTTCAATATATTTGTGCAAAATCTGTTTTTATTACTTATATACTCGCCTCACCAATGCATGCACCTGTCAGGATGTATAAGGTAGCGAATTGTATTAGGTCTGCGTAGATATTCTTCATTCTAGCTTACTTACTTAGTTAGGTGGCGCTACAGTTCGGGGTTAATCTGGGCCTCAAGAAACAAATCACTTTGGTTAGACCGGTCATTAACTAACTGGCACCAGTTGCGCACTTCAATTCGATTGCAGTGCCATTCTGCTTGTGCGCGCCATCTAAGATGAGATCTACCTCTACTGTGTTGTCCCTCCGGGTTAAATTTGAAGTATTTGCGGGCCGGAGCATTCGTTTACATTCGGTCTACATACATCGCAGGCGACTGATTCAGAGGTGTTTGACATGTTTTGACATGGCATCGTATTTCGTATATTGCTCGTCTCTATAAATGGAGCCATATGCGGCCTTAAAATCGATGAAAAGATGGTGGGTTCCGATTTTGACTTTTCTGATCTGAAACAGTACTGATAGGAATCAATCAGGTTGTTAGCGAAGTGTTTCAAACGTTCACGCAATACTGGAAATAAGTTCTTGTATGCGATGTTGAGGAGAGTTTAGTTATTTATAGTAACTGGATCTTAGAAATCTGTTAGTGTATGCTTTGTACAATGTCATTCCTAGCAGCTTTAAATACCTCGGCCTGTAAGCCGTCAGGTTCAGCTGATTTTAGCTCAGATATTGCTATCCTTTCTTCTTTATGGTCAGGTGGATGGATATTTTGGCTACCATGGATGGTCAATTTTGCCTCACGGCGGTATGTTGCGTTTTCACGTGCAGATCCGGAGTTCGTTGACCTTTAAACGTTTGCGGGGTTTGCAATAGTGAATACATTTCCATCCGAGGCTATTAGTTGGTTCGTCACATTTCTTAATTCTTTTCCTCTCGGAGTTATGAGACCTATAATGGCATAGTATTATGCGGCATAGTATTATTTACAGCACTGAATGCTGCTTTTAAAGCTCGATGCCCATCCTTGAAATTATTTCAATGCACACTCAGATGTTGAAGTAACTATTCAGGAGTAGCAATAAACATCAACTAAAAACCAAAGATTTTGAGCCTGGTCTACTAGGTGATGTTAGGTTAGGTTTGTGGACTTATGGGGCATCTGTGGTTGTGCCTCATCACGCTTTAAAGTATTAGACGGGGATGGCCGTTGATTAATATTTTAGCTATCTTTTTGCATCCGCGAATCTAAGAATATCAGTAAATAAAGGAGCAGATAGGTCTACGAGGCCATGGCAGTACTATTTCCGTATGATTCAGATTTCTTAAGCTTAGACAGTGACATAAAAAGTGGAGAGTACTAATGTAGCAGAGGGATGGGTAGTCGTCGCTAAAGTGCAGGTTATCAAATTAAGATCTGTAGTAATGCGGCTAGTAATGATGGTTTTGGCTGCCTGCAAATAGTTTTAGTCTAACTTAGTCTAACTCTGCCCATAATTGCCTTAACGCTTCACACGTGGAAGTTTAGTTCACTTTTTTTTGACCCTATGGGGCTTGTGACAGTCTAATGTCACTTTGTCATTAATTTAAGGTTGCTACTTACTTGTGGATTTTTAAGTGAAGTAAGAAAGTTATCTTAATGGCAATAGCTCCGCAATCCTACTTTGGAATAGCCTGACAATCGCACTATGCATATTCTTCCTAATATGCAGCTGCAAATATAGAAGATGATATTTGCCTTGTTCGTCAAGTTTAGTTTGTTTTATAGAACGGTTGGAAGGGTGGCGAAACTTATTTTGCTAGTTAATTCTCAGTCCACAGATGTTGTCTCAAAGAGTTCTAAAAGTGTAGTTGCGGTTTCTTATTAACATCGGGGAAGAACTTGGCATTGGCCATAAGTAGTATATCATCCGCATGAAGGCGCACTCGACAAAAAAGAATACGTCTTGGGGATTGACGTTAAGGGTGCTTTCGATATCGCAACTTTTGGTGACATGTTTAACTTGGCCAGACAACACAGCGTAGACGAATCATTAGTTTTGTGACTGTGACCAATATGTGTTGGTGGAGGTATGGTGAATGTTGGTCAACTCATTTCTTAATAGTTCTAACGTCTATGAGGATGATGTAGCTGTACTGTCTGTTGGATCGTGTCTAGCGACTGTCCGATCTAAAGGGTAGGCAGCTCTAGACGTGATCGACGTGATCGAAACTGAGGTTTTTCTCGTTATGAGAAGGAGAAAGCTGTCTGGTCTGACTCATCTAGTGCCTTAAGGCATCACCTCTCTAATTCTCCAAAGAAGCTAAATATTTTGGTGTCATCCAGGATAACAAACTTCTCTGGAATAAACATGTTACGTCGAAAGCCGGTAAAACAACCACACTAAAATGGCTGTATCTTCTAAACTAAGCGTCTGAGGGGGTCATATTATGCACCACAAAAAAAAAAAAAAAAAAAAAAAAAAACAGTGCAGAGGAGCTATCGGCAAGGCATGGGGTCTGTCACCGATAATCCTTTAGATCTACATGGCTATGATAAGGTCAATTATATTATATGTTTCGGTTGTCTGTTGGAATAAGCTCTCTCGAAAATACGTGATTGCTGCTTTTACGAGAACGGTTTGTCTCAGGACTCCTGGCTCTGCTCCAGACGTATTGATGGATCTCTCTCCCCCTAGGGGAGAGACAACATCTTCCATTCGAAAAGAAGTGTTCTTTAGTACAACACGCACTTTAGCTTTGATGATCTTTTACGCCGGCTATCTCATGACTCTGGTCGTACGGACATGCCCTCCGAACTCCTGTTGCGAAAAAAATATGAAATCGACTTTTGGTGTACCCAGGACTGGTTTCGACCAGAATCGGAGCAGGAAATGAATGCAGTCTGATCTTCACGGATCTCCAAAACCAATATAGGATGCGCCGCTGATGCCTTTCTAGAGGACGATAACGTTAGGTTTCACTTCACTTCTAAGTGGAGATTTACGCGTTACACTTTGCGGAGAACCGGTGGAGAAGACGGAGAAGGCAGACAGGGACTCTAATTTGGTCCCATGTCACAATGGGCTTACGGGAAATGAAACCGCCGATAAACTTGCCAGGCGTCATAAGAGAGTTTTTCAGCGCCCGAACCTACGTTGGGTCTGCCTGCGTTTCCGGTTAAGGCTTCCATTGATGGTTGGGTCTCATATGATAACAATTGCAGATGGCTAGCTTCCCAGGTTGCGACTTAGCGGCATTTCTGCTGTCCCTCAGCAGGCGTCGTAAGGGCACTTAAATATTATATGATGGGCATAAGTTACACAACATCCTGCAATGCTTACTGTGAAAGTGATGACGACAACGCGGATCACTATCTCTATGAATGTTTCTAGGGTTTGAAGGAGAATGAATATATTGATATAAAATTTGATCATTCTATTGCCAGATAATATTACTTCTTAATTGTATAATAGGCACAAGACTAGAGCTAATCTTTTGCGTAGGTTGATATCGGTTTTCCTGATCGCTCATACTCTACCACTGTCTGGTTGTCATTGCTATAAACCCCGGTGATAGACTTTACAAGTCCTTATATTATTATTACCTCAACCTGCCTTATAAGTCACCAAAATGGCTATATCCAGTCGGTACCAGTATGGTCCGAACATACAATGATTCCTGAATGACTAAATGCCAGACCATCGCAGAATAGTTGCTTGATTGCCCGCATGGTCTGAATTATTTAAAGATTGGGTATTGAGTTTGAGCAATAACTCAAACTAGAGCATAAATCTTTGCATATTAGGTAATGACCATGTAGTGATCTTGGCTTTTGGTGTCTTATATGGGTTCAAAAATTGCGTCTGTCTATCTACGTGTGGAATCTTAACAGATCCAAACAAACAGACAACACGGCGTAGATGAATCACTTGTTTTATGGAATGGAGTAATGCCGATGAATAGAACGCTGATTGCAGATGTTGATTGTAGCCAATATGTAATGACAGAAGTAAACCCGAAGTGGCATTTTCACTGCTTGGCGCATTTTTGTCAAATACACCAAGGAATATCCAGCAGATTTATCTGTACTGTTTGTTAAATCATGCTTATCGACTATTTGTTTTAAAGCGCACGTGAGATATAGACGTGATCGACGATTGATGTACTGCAATTAGCAATCGGTCAGTCTTCTCAAAAATGAAGTTGCTCTATTTAATAGATTCGGTTTTCTGGCAGTGTAAAGAAGCTTTCGGCAAGACATGAGGCTTGTCACCGATGAATTTCTCTTCCCTTAATATTCGTCTTTTGCTGTACGCTCTCAAAACCTTCTTTCGTTTGAATGGTCGTCAGGAATGGTTTCGGCCAGAATTTGAGCCTGCAAAACAATGAAGTTGGCTCTATGGGGATAGCTCTAAAATCGATCTAGGATAAGACGCTCTCATCTGAGCTCTCTGACTACTTCCAAGTTAATTCGAGAATTAAAGGATCCTCTGGCTGAATTGCTCATTCGAAGAGTGCTCTGAGCTATTTACTGCTCGAATAAAATCTAGGGCATCGTATCTATCTTACTTTTATGAATTTAAGAATCACTTTACTTGTGCTCTGATTTATCTTTTTCCCCACTACTAACGAGTATATTTTTATTTTTTATTTTTAGTAAACCAGAGCTGTACATAAAAAATACGAACAACAAGCAATTGCACTGGCAATATTTCCTCAAATGGGTGGTGTTTGGCATTTACCATTCACTCGTCACTTTCTACTTCGCCTTCATAATGTTCACTAGGAATGACGTTCTTCTAAATATTGGACAGACGGCAGAATATACAGTTTTCGGAACATTACTCATTCAAATTGTTGTGATTGTCGTCAACCTGAAACTATGGCTAGAGTCGAAATATCAAACATATTGGTTCATTGTAACTCTATTGGGATCCATTATTGTCTTTATGATTACCACTCTAATCTACAATGTTATAGAGCTGTAAGTTAACTCCTCAAATTCCATTGGATACATCTGTATGTAATATGAAATATTTATTTCCAGGCGATACGATGGTGATGTCTATTGGTCATACAATAAGTTATTCTGCTCATTACCGTTGTGGTTACTGACAATACTGACAATTGTCACATGCCTAGCACCAGACTACACAATCCGAATGTGTAAGGATGCTCTAAACATGCCAAAGATAAGTTTCTATCCGGGAACGAGAAGATTAAAGAAGCTACAAGCGGCAAAAGCCGAAAACACCTATCTGTAGATGAGTTCATTCATATGCGCTGAGCGCAATTTAGTCATTTAAGACCAAAGTGACAAAAAGTCAAGAAAAATCTAAAAAATTTTAACTATTTATTAAATATTTAAGAATTTTTATCTTAAGTTTGTTTACATGTACATATATGTAAAAGAAAAGAAAATTTGTTATATTATTGTAGGTAGCTATTGTAAGATAGTTTCTAATGTGATCGTCCTCGTGTACCTCATTGTAAATAAATCATAACTGACAAACCGAAACAAAGTTAATGAAATAAAGTATTTCTATTTTGTAATAATATGATGAATGTTTTTTAAGTTTTTGTTAGTAGGAATTTATTATTTTATAAAAACAAAACAATTCAGATCATTTGATTGAAAATTGTTTGGGCATTTCTGTGCGACACAAAGTGCCAGAAATAAAAGAGTAACTACCAGTTGGCTGTGGCAGTACCCTTTGTCGGCAGACAAAGAATCTGCTTCCACCTTAAAATAAAGAACCTTTGAACACAACCCGGACGAAAGGACGAAAGATACTGATGTACGTTTTCAAGTCACATGAGGAAACCCAAGCATTTCATAGCATTTTTGGCGACACTGAACATATGGCTATACCAACATAGATAATAGTTGATGCACATATCGGGAACGGATAAATTTTTGGGCCCTAATCGCGTCCTCCGTGAACGGATGAGCGATTCAGCAAATGAAAATTACGTTACCCGTCCTTCGAGTCGACGTATTCGGATCGCGATCTACGATCTATAAAAATTGTGTAGTAGATTAACGTTCAAAATTGTAACAAACCAAGTTCCGAACGCACCCATATTACGTCATTTAGACCGTTTTTGTTCAAATTCGAATATGTTTATGTTTTATGTTTTTCTTCTTTCATAGTGAGAAATCTTTCCTGTATCTGAATTATTCTATTTAATTTAGCTTTAGATTCAAGAAGTTTTAACTTCGGGTCAAACCTCGACATCACTGCTGCCGATGTTGATTGTTCATTTTCTTTGTTTTGATCATCATAATCACTGGTTACACAATCATCTTCAAAAAGAAAACGAAGTGATCCTTCAACACAAAATTTTGAGGGCGGGTTCACTTGAGTTGAGATTTCAATTAGAATTACGGTAATTTGTGAATTTCCAAACGTTTTCACACCAGCAATACCTTCAACCGAAGCTTCCAGTCCAAAGCTTAGCTTCTTTTGTTAATGACTCAGCTGTATTCTGCCTTTTAGATAGACTATCCCACATTTTAATGGCAGTGGCTTTACCCTGACATGTGTGCAGCAAAATATTTTTGGCCAAATCAGGATGCTCCCTCATATACTCCGCCAAAACAGATTTTTGGTTTAAATTTATTTTGTTGAAATTTGTCCTAAGATAATCATTATTATTAGTTATTAGTTCAAAATTGAACTTTTTACTTACATTCTTCCAAAATAAATTCAAACAAAATACAAATCGAATGATTTGAATGAATGCATTTGAGCACTTATTTACGTAGGACATAATGCCAAATTACTTTACGAACAAACGTTCAGGTAAGTCACGATCCCAAACTACTACATTCCGTAAACGAATAGCTCGTTCACAATAGCATACAAGCTATGGAAAATAACTTGAAGCGGCTTGTAAAAGAGCTCATAATATCGGATTTTGATAGAGATACCGCCAGCACCATGGACTCGTACACCCTGATAAGTAGGCTTGTCAGACCATTGTGTCATATCAGCTAAGATGCCTAAAACAACCGTATGGCAATACGAGAAAACCAATTGGAGTGGTTTTAACAGCTTCTTAAAGAATTTTAACTGGTCGTTATGTCTCCTCGATAGCCGCTGCTGATATGATAACACACAATATTCTCTTGAGACCATTTATCCCTCATCAGATGAAGAGTATCGAACCAAAGAAAAGACATGGTACGACTCGAGTTGTAAAGAGGTTGTCAGGGTTAGAGAAACATTTTTTCGGTCCTTCAAGACCAACCTGACAGAGAACCGAAAAAATTCAAACGAGCCACGAATGACTGCAATGCTTTTCTTAAGCGTGTAAAATTCAAATACGACCAAAATCTGAGAAAAAAAAAACTACAGTCACCCAAAGGTATTAACAGTTTTTGGTCGTTCATTAAAAACATTTGAAATTCTGCCTCATCCTCCATCTCAACGCTAATTCAGAATTATATTACAGCTATCAGTTCTTTGGTCAAGACCAATTTGCTTGCTGAACACTTCCAGATTGTGCTTTGTCTTCACTTAATTCCATCGAATCTTCAATGAGATGAATACATTCCCACTAGTGTAGTAGCAAGATAATTTAGAGATCTCAACATACATAAATCCGGTGGTTTAGGTGGTATATCTCTCCTTCTTCTGAAGAGGTTTTCTTCCTCGCTGGCAAACCACAGCGTTAGCTCTTCCATCAGCCGTGTCCTTTAGGACTCTATCCGAGCAGATGGAAAACAGCTTTTGTTCAGTCCGTCCCTAAAAAAGGCGATTCTTCCTCTTCCTCTCCCTCCTTCTACAAATCCATTGCACTTACGTCTTTTCTTTCCAAGGTCATGGAAACGCTGATAAATCGTCAGCTCTTGAAATATCTCAAAACACAAAAACTTCTCAGCAGTACGGTTATTATAGAAACAGATTCACTGGTGTTTTGACGGCATGTCTCACGGAAAAGTTAAAACAAAGCGTACATCAATCTGGCGAAAGCAACCAAGTTGCATCTGGTATTTCTAAGGCATTTGACAGAGTTTGGCATCAGGCTCTTTTGTCGAAAATGCATGCTTTTGGAATTGATGACTCTCTTCTTCAATAGATTAGAAATAACATTTCAGAAGGTTCAATTCTAGTGGTTTTGAATGGTTTCAAGCCTGATATATATGCCTCAGGACTCAATTCTGTCCCCGAAACTCTTTTTAATTTTCATCAACGATCTCTTATCTTTTCATATTCGTTCCATGACTCACGTCCCTTCTCTTCAGTTGTAGAACAACAAAAATAACTGGCGAGTAAAATTTATTGCTTCCAAAACTCAATTCTGTCATTGTCCATGAATAGCATCTGCATCGTCGAAACCGAGAAATTTTCCATTCTCGGTATGTGTGTCAATGACAACTTACGTTGGAATGACCACATATTTGATGTCCCCAAAAATGCTACGATATGTCTAGGTTTCTTCAAGCGATTCAAGAAATATTTTACTCCCCTGATCTGGCATCAATATAAAATATAAGGTATTTATCCACCCGAAATTGGAGTACAATACACCTGTTAGATAGGATTCAAAATAGCGCAATAAAACTCATAGGTGATATTCATGTCATTCAGACAGTGGACACCCTCTCCTTCTCCTTTAAGGGTTAAATTTTCTCGTTCTATTAGAACTACGAATATTATCTCTTTCACGCTGTCAGATATGGAACTCATTAACCGCGCTAATTACAACAATCCCTATTTTCAAAACTGCTTTGTCATTTTTGTTGATTATCGTTTAGCAAGTCATCGTGGAAAGACTAACACCACAATAGCGTATTACGAAAATCAGCGTTTTGTGAGAAATGTTTTTCGTGCGATTCGAGGAACTTACGGTGCGCATAATCGACCTACTGAAACCACTATTGCCAATACTATTCGCAAATTTGAGTCCCAGTTTACATTAGTGGATGATCCTCGACCGGTTAGACCACACGCAGCACGTAGTGAAGAGATTATAGCAGCTGTAGCTGATAGTGTACGCGAAGACCGTGGTGAATCGATTCGTCGTCGTTCTCAGCAGCTTGGCTTGGCATATTCGAAAACTTGGCGTATTTTACGTGAGAATCTCGGCCTAAAAGCGTACAAAGTTCAACTTGTGCAAGAATTGAAACCAGGCGACTTGAATTCGCGTCATGTTTTCAGTGAATGGGCTCTGGAAGAACTCAATGAAAATCCGGTGTTTTATCGTGAAATTTTGTTCATTGATGAAGCTTATTTCTGGCTCAATGGATACGTTAATAAACAAAATTACCGTATTTTGGCTGATGAGCAACCCGAAGAGTACCAAGAGCTACCATTACATCCATTAAAAACAACAGTATGGGGTGGTTTATGGGCTGGTGGAATCATTTGTCGATATTTCTTCAAAAATGAGGCTTGTCAGAATGTTACCGTCATTGGTAACCTTTATCGCGCCATGTCAACGGACTTTGTGCTTTCTGAAATTCAAGCGCTTCGAGTCATATAGTGCGATAAGCAATGGACTTGTTGAGAAATCATTTTGGTGAGCACTTAATTTTACGTTTTACTACTGTAAATTGGCCGCTTAGATCGTACGATATCACACCTTTGGACTATTTTCTTTGGGTATATGGAAAGTTTCAGGTCTTCAGGAATAAGGCAGCTACGATTGACACTTTGGAAGCCAACATTACTCGTGTTATCCGCAAATTATCAGCCTCTATGCTCGAACGAGTCGTCCAAAATTGGACCTTCCGAATGGACCACCTTAGATGTAGTCGTGGCCAACATTTACTTGATATCATTTTAAAAAAATAAATGTCATAAATTGTTCTTTTAACCATTAATAAAAAATTTAAGTTCACTTTTAAATTTATGTGTTTAATTTTATATTATAAATCAAACTTCACGATGAATCACCCTTTATATCCAACAAAATAATAAATAAATTGAAATTGAAAAAAGAAGCCCGAACACTTAGAAACGACGGAGGATATCTTCACTGTTTTTGATAGGGTCCATGCTTCAGCCCCATAAAGTACAACTGGAATAATCAATGTCTTACCTGTTTATAGATTCTCCTTAGTTTTTCGGGATAGGACCTTACTACTTAATTGCCTTCTAAGCCCAAAGAAACAGCGATTGGCAAGAGTGGTTCTTCGTTTTATTTCTACTGAGGTGTTCTGCCTGACTGCCGTATGTTGGCCTTCTTTGTCGTATAACAGTCTGCAGAAAAAGTTTTTCTATATTCTTAGCACCGATTGTGACTACTACAAAGTTTTCTTCTTCATCTCTATAGGCTTCTGCACGGTATTTTTTGTTTCTCAATTAATTCGATCGCGTGCTTCTCCTACTCTTTTTTCTGAAGAAGCCGTTGTTTTCCCGTCTCCTCGGCTCGTTAAACTCACGAGTAGCTCTTGTCTTTCGTTACAGCACCGCTTTGTAGGATTTCTGTTGATAGCATTATCACTGGTCTACGATACTCTGTGCTGGCAGCATAGAAATTGTTGAGAGATCTCATGATACGCGTTCGTGTTCTGGCTGTCTCTTGCGATTTTAGTTTTTCTATGTTATATCTTCTCACAACAGTTCTTCTTTGTTGTGGAACTTGGAAAATCCGCATTTGGACCTGCAACAACATTTTAATTCGAATCAATGTTGGTTGCCCGGAAGGTTTGGACGTCCAAAATATTAGAGGCATGATTTACGTCTATCGTAAAATGATCAATCTGATTTAGCGTTTGACGATAGGGAGACCGCCATGTCCCTTTGTGTATATTGAGATGATGAAACCACGTTCATTCCGCTGTAAAATCAATGTCCGGCTTCGGACATGGTGACGTGCAGCCTGTGCTTACCAACTGTCTCATCCAAAGATCTCTTTCTTTAAGGTCAATTTTCGCACCTTGCTCATATGCCACGTCGAAGAGCTCATAGAAACATTCTTTGCTGGCATCGTCCTTGACTTCCATAGGGGCATAGGTGCATTTCAGGCTTATGTTAGTGAATTTAGTCTTGATGCGGTTTACTATAAGATGCTCGATCATATGTGGAAAGCTCAAGACTTCTGAATGTTATTCTGATTGTTAAATTAATGATTGGACAATCGTAACTAGCTATTTGACGACAATAGTTTTGTTTTCATTTGTACGATTCTTATGAGAAATAGCAAATGTTCCCGATTCATTTCTGATGTGCTTGCAGTAGTAAGGAAACGCAGAAAGTTATACTACAAATGGAAAAGCAACTCCATTAGTACGATTTGGTTGGATTGAACTTTGTAGAGTTACTTGCATAGCTAAGAAACACTTGTGAAGCATTAGCGTGGGAATAGAAATAGTTTAAAACCAAATAGATCAATCTCACAAGGAAAAGAAAGAAACTAGTCCTAAATGGTCATTAGGTTGACTGGAAACAACATGTCAAATACGTAGGTGTTTATCTTGATGCCAAACTAACCGTCAAGGAACATATAGCACAAACTTTAAATAAAATTATAATTGGCACCAGGATGTTATATCCTTTTATTAACAGGAAAAATATAAATGTCATATCCCACCACTGTATTGTAAATTGTGTGGTACCACCACCCTTGTAATATAAAAAATCTATCTATCTAAATATGTAGATCAATCAAAGATTCCAAAGAACTTAACAATTCTTTTATGTCTAGTGGTGATACCAACCCTTATTTTACAAGCAATGACGAACTTCTGAATAACTTGATCAGGATTTTGAAATAGTTACAGGAAGATATGTGTCCAAAAGTCTTGCAACCTTTAAGTCTATGTGATACAACGTGCCGTGATTGGTTCCGTCGTTTCAAAGACGGTAATTTCGATGTTGACGATCGTCCGCCTGAAGGAAGGTAAAAATTGTTCGAAGACTTTCCAAGAATTTCCAAGCGATTGCATGCGTTGTGAATCATTCAAAAGCAAGGAATTTGGGTTCCTTATGATTTGAAGCCAAGGTGTCGTTTTTTCGATTGTAAACAATTGTTCTAGCGGCAAGAAATGAATTCATTACAGAAACTCAAAGAGAAGAGAGTCATGAGAACTGCCTATTCAAGCTTCTAAGTCGTCGGCTCGGTCGAATATTCACGCTGCGAAGGTTATGCTGTGTATTTGGTGGAACCAGGTCGGTGTTATTTATTACGAACTCTTGAAACCCAAGGAAATCATCACTGAAAACGGTATTGACTTCAATTGATCTGATTGAGCAGAGCACAGCTCGAAAAACGACCACAATTGGAGCAAAGGCACGAACGAACCCCTTAAAACCTACCTGGAAACGTTCAAATGGGAAGTCCTACCCCACATGCCATATTTCCCAGATATTGCAGCGTCTGGGGTTCTCTTTTCAGAGAAAAAACTGTGTTGGGCAAATGAATACTCCTCTGGCTCTCACAGATTCCCTTCAGTTGAATCTAGAACAACTGTATGCTTTATGATTCTCATCATTTCAAAAAGTGGCCATTTCGTTTTGTTTGGTTGGGCTTCGGATCCAGAGATTGCACGTGGCTCCTGAAATTTTAAACAAGATATTGACTATTTTATTTAATGTTTTCAGATGTCCTGCAACAGGTCACTCCTTTCGGGATTTAGCTTCTGCTTTTCGAATAGGCAGAATCATAGTTAGCAACATTGTTTTGGAAACAAGTTTTATCATTTACGAACAACTTGTAGGTGAATGTATGTCTATACCAACAGCCGACCACCTTAAAAATGTTACGAACGATTACTACCGGCGCTGGAAGTTTCCTTACTGTTTTGGTAGTATTGATGGCAGACACTGCCAAATCCAGTGCCCATCAAATACTGGCTTCCATTATTCCAATTACCTACATTATTTTTCCATCGTACTCCATCTGTGGCTGATGCTGACAAGAAGTTTTTAACAATCGAGGTGGGTGGGAGCGGAAAACAAAGTGATGGTGGTACTTTTTCTGGCTCTACTTTGTTCAAATTACTTGAAGCCGATAGACTGAACGTTCCACCTCCAGAAGCATTACCAGCATCAAATAGTGTTATTTCAAATTTTTTGATTTGTAACAAAGCTTACCCCCTTAAAAATTATTTATTAAGACCTTATCCACGAAGAAACTTGGGCAAATAGAAAAACTCAACAAAAAAACATTCAATCGCAAGAAAATGCATTGAATGTGCATTTGGCATGCTAAGCAAGATATGGCGGTTTCTATAAAAAAAAAAAAAATCTAACCAAAGCTAAGCATTGCAGTTCATTTTATAAAATGTGCTTGCATACTGCACAATTTTGTTAGAGATTGTGATGGCGACAGCGACCTTGTCTACATACGAGTAACAACAGAAATGGGCAATGACATAGCTCAAATAAATACAGCCAGTCAAGAAAAACAGTCCCGTTATAACAGAAGTAGCCGCAGAGCTTTGAATACTATATATCAACACGATATTTTTGGGAATTTGAATATTGAACAATTGACGGTGCGTTATCATGGTGCAAGATCCACGAGCTTACTGCCCACAATTCTGGTCTCTTTCGACGAATTGCTTCACGCAAATGTCTAATAATGCCTTTGTTTACTGTCTGACCTTTGGCAAAAATTCATGATGCACAACACTGTTGTAATTTGTGAAAACCGTGAGCATTGCCTTTTTTTTTGACTGAAAACAACGTGTTTTTTTTTGTCTCGGCTCATTTGGTGAACGCCATTCACTTGCCTGATGTCTGGATTGTGTGTCGTGCTCATAAACCCATGCCTCGTCTTCAGTAATGATCCTTTTGATGAATGTGGGATCGGATTCAGCATCGTAAATCATCTCTTTTACGACGTCAACACGGTCACTTTTTTGCATGAAATTGAGGTCTTTTGCCACCAAATAGTGGCATAGCCAAAAGTCTATGTTCAAGTCCTCAGCTATCTCTCTGATGGTTAATTTGCGGGTATTGACCAACATTTCTTTTACTTCATTAATGTTTTCGTCATTTTTCGATGTCGATGGTCTGCCACAGCGTTCATCATCTTCGTTTGACTCACGAGCACTTTTGAACCGCTCGTGCCTCTGGTAAATGACCGTTTTCTTTAGAGAATCGTTGCCGAATAACTTTTCCAACATTTCCAACGTTCGAGCATCATTAAATCCGTTTTTTACGCAAAACTTAATACAAGTTCGTTGTTGCAAATTTAAATCCATTTCTAAACTTGTACAACACACACAGAGACAGATGTACTCTTGGCTACGTAACTTTTGCAAATGTCCAGCTATGACGCTAAGATTTAGAGGGAATGTCAATAACGGATGTACCAACTTAACAAAAAAAAAAAGAACTCAAGTCGGAACAATGGGAGCGCCACACGGTGGTTATTCCGTTCTTTTTGATCAAGGTGGCATTTAAAAACTTACCTGAACAAATACAAATATGTCAAACTTTATTCCACTGCTTTTCGGTTACGATTTTATTTTTATAGTCTTTTTTGTTGTCCTGCCATAGAACTGGGCGGCTTTGGATTTTCCAGAAATAAAATAAAACAGAATGTATTGTATCAACATGCCAACTTATTCCTCTAACCTATAGAGCTTCCTTGGGCCTATAACTTAAACTAAGCGGTTTGCTAAGAGATGGCGTAACATGTTTTATTCGATTGTTATTATTCCATTGGAAAGCTACTGTAATTGTACGTCATTTCAGTATATGTTATTCATTTGAAGCGTAAACAACAATAATTTTTTTTTCACTCAAATATGTCGAACTTTGTGCCTGAAAAAGTGTTTTGTTTCATTACTTTAATATGAAGAAAACTGATGCCGAAAGTCATCGTATTTTGGTGGAAGTTTATGGTGAACATGCGCTAGCTAAGCGAACGTGTCAAAGGTGGTTTGCACGATTTAAAAGTGGTGATTTTGGCTTAGAAGAAGTTGAACGTACTGGGCAGCCAAAAAAGTTTGAAGATGAAGAACTGGAAGCATTACTCTATGAAGATTGTTGCCAAACACAAGAAGAGCTCGTAGAATCTTTGAGTGTCACACAAGCAGCCATTTCAAAACGTTTAAAAGCAGCTGGATATATTCAAAAGCAAGGAAATTGGGTTCCACATGAACTCAAGCTGAGAGACGTCGAAAGGCTGTTTTGCATGTCCGAAATGCTGCTGTAACGCCACAAAAGGAGGTCATTTTTGTATTGGATTGTTACTGGTGATGAAAAATGGATTCATTACGACAACCCCAAGCCCGAAAAATCATATGTGAAACCCGGCCAACCAGCTAAATTAACGGCAAAGCCGAATATCCATGGCGCGAAGGTAATGCTCTTTATTTGGTGGGATCAGATGGGTGTGCTGTATTATGAGCTGCTAAAACCGGGTGAAACTATCAATGGACAACGCTACCGAACACAATCAATCCGTTTGAAGAGAGCAATAGCCGAAAAACGCCCGGAATATGCGACCAGAAACGAAGCAATAATTTTCCATCATGACAACGCTCGGCCCCACATTGCTATTCCGGTTAAGAACTATTTGGAAAACAGTGGATGGGAAGTCTTACCCAGACCTTGCGTCTTCTGACTACTACCTTCTGACTACCATTTGTTCCGGTCGATTCAGAACGCCCTCACTGAAATACGGTTCACATCAGAGCAGAATATCAAAAATTGGCTTGATTCATTCTTGGCTGCCAAGCTGGCGCAGTTCTTTTGGGATGGGATCCACAAATTGCCAGAAAGATGGGAAATACATAGCTTCAGATAGACAATACTTTGAATAATACTATTGTACATGTTTTTATTAAATAAACGTTCAAATTTTGAAAAAAAAAAACCGCACGAATTAAATTACATACATAATATATACTTATTACAAATGTCGCAAATTATTCCCGTTTTATTATCTGTTTTTTTTGGCATAATTGACATACAGTTCTTTTAGTTGTTCTTCTTCCGGAACTATTTCGCGCTTGAGATGATGAAGATGGTTGTGTATCCGTTTGAAAATCACTTTTAATGTTTTTGGCAATTTCAAGTGAAAAATGTGCTCAAGGTAATGTTTGTCGCTTTTTTATGTAGGGAGTACCAAGCTGCATACCAAGACCTTATAAAGAGTAGTGGCGCTTTGAAAAGCAGCCGTCTTTCCATATGTGGTTACCGGATTTGAATAAAACAAAAGCGTTTTAAGCTGGAATATCGACCATATTACTGAATACTACTTGCAAGTGTAGCCACTTACCGCTTTGTCTACACCTCCTTTATGTTTGTTATAATCCAGTATTATCTCTGGCATTTAATCACCTACTTTTAAGTCATAATGTAAAGAAGTTAGTATTTTTACAGATTTATTTATTTTTTTCGGAATGTAAGATACAAGAGTAGTAATCTCGGTAAATGCAAAATTAGATAAATACACCCTGACTGACTCGAACTGCAACCAACTTCAGACTGCTATAATTTCCAAACCGTTCATTACTGTGGGCTCAAATTTTGACACATGACAGATAATTTTATTATTTACAAGCCTTTTAAATGATTTGTGTCTCAGTTGTGTTGAAGAATTTTTATCCCCGATGGAATTCAAACGTGATAGTGTGATTGCTTTATATTTGGCTGGAAAACCACAAGTAGCTATCGTTAGAGCCCTCCAGCACCTCAACGTGAATAAATCATTTGTGTCTCGAATAATAGCTTGTTACCGTGATACTGGCAGCGTTGCAAAACGCCATGGATGTGGTCATAAAAAAAAACAACAGAATCGGCAGAAATGGCTCAGAAAGTGAAGGCTCGAATTTAGTGGAAAAAAAAAATGGCTCGTGAGCCCAACATATCGTTGGAACGGATGCAATACGTACTGAAAAATGAGCTTGGGCTCAAGCCATTGAGGTTCCACGAGTTTCACACACGATCTTACACCGCAACAGAAAAAAGTTAGAGTCCAAAGAGTGAAGGAGTTGCTACGATTGCACGAAAGTGGTGAGTTGCCGAATTTGGTTTTTTCCGATGAGTCGCCATTTGTTATCGAGCAATATGTCAACAAACAAAATGATCGAGTTTACTTGCCAGAGAGGAAAAATCTCAAAATTGATGCAATCGTATACCGTTAAGCTGTCTTAGAGACAGTATTGAAGCCTTGGGCAAACAATCAGTGTCTCAGCACTGTCTCACAAAGCGCGCGTCAACCAAGATTGGTTGAAAAACAATGTTCCACACTTGATTTCTTCGAAATAATGGATTGCAAATTCTCCGGATGCAAATCCGTTGGATTTCTCTGTCTGAGGTATTTTGAAGACGAAGGTTGCCACTAAAAAATACCAAAGTTTGGACCACCATAAACAAGCACTTCGCCGGAAATGAGCCAAAATACCGCAGAGCCACTTGAGTGCAGCGTGCGATGCTTTCTTCGGACGTCTCAAGGCCATTATTTGCGCCAAAGGTAGACATATTGATAACTACTGATACAATTTGAAAATTGATGTATTTTCCAATATTTTTTGCTCTGTCACAATAAAATTTATTAAAAAAATAAAAAAAATTATAGCATTTTAAAAAGTATATATGGGCTTCATTTTATATTTACTATATCTGGTGGTAATTCGGGCTTGTTTTTGCGTATTGTTCCTACTAGTGTAAACTGTCTCTCCAGTAATATTTGTGCCAATTGATAAGACGTGGAAAAGTTATCGGTTGTGACATTGTGTCCTTTTACTATAGTCCTACAATCAAATCAAGACCTTGATTTTTTTCTGGAGTACTTCCAATTTCCTTGCCAGTATAAGGTTGAATATTCCAAACATAGCTCGTTGCAGAATCACAAAGTACCCAAAACTTGATTTCATGTTTCGCTGCCTTTGATGGCATGTATGAACTGCCGGAAGGGACATCTTCCTCTGAAAGCTACTAACTGCTCATCTATTGTCACATTTTCGGATGGATTGTAAAGTTTTGGCAATATGTCAACCCACTGATTCCACAACTGACGTGTAAAAGCAAATTTATCTAACAGTCGTCGTTCACTTCGATTTTCCTTGTTGTCGAATCTTATAACTCTTGACATTTTCTTAAAAATCTTCAATTACATGGTTGCAACAAATATTGGTCTTTCTTTTTCAAAGTTTCATAAACTTTCAGTGCTTTTGTTGTTTGATCGAAAAACTATAAAATTAGTCCAATGAATGCAAATAGTTCGGTGCTATCAACATTAGTCCATTCTTCACCATATATGCATTTGATAGTACGTATCAAATTCAAAGCTGGAAAGTTCGACTTCTGTAATTCTAGAAAAAGAATAACGTGTCAATCCTGGCACCAATTTTATAATATTTTTCCTTAAGGCTCTTTCTTGTTGAGTAATTTATTTGACCATTTTTTGACACCATAATTTCGGAAGGCACAAAGAAATTTTCAACATCACTAAGGTTACTGTCTGATAAATCATGTGCCTCAACATGATCCTCGAACTCAGAACAAGATTCTTCTTCATTCACTTTCGCTATCACTCATAGCTATAAAGGTAGCGTACTAATCACTAAATGTTTACTGTAATACTAAAAAAGCGCCAATTCAACAATTCATTCTCGTTTCCTTTTCTTTGAGCATAATTCCATATTCTAAATACTAGGTGGAGTGAAAAGTAACCTCTTTGACCGCCAGAATGCGCTGCTACTGCAAAAAAGGCTATGGTGCCTTGAAGTCCGTTCATATTTAGGCAGACATGCCAAATTGTTCGCGTACTTTCTGCACTAAAATTGTGAAATTTCAAGGAGTGCGGGTAAAATTCTCTCAGAGAGTGGTAAAATTACGAAAATTTAAACGTCAAATCTCAAACGTCAAACCTTACACACAAGTGTATTTACGCGAAAAGAGTTTGTGGTTTATTTTTAAAGAGTGGTATTAAAAGTGTAAAAAATGGAGAAATTAAATACAGACGAATTGAAAGTTTTGTTGGACTGTGCCATTGATAATGATGATGATATTTTTACTGCTTTAACGCAGGTTTCCGACGAAGAAGAAGATATTTTGTTGGCACTTCTTGCTACCAAGGTAAAGAGAAACTGCGTGAAAAAGAAATTCAGGACACATTTTAGAATAAAGAAGTCGCTTTTTGAAAGCCTCACCGAAAAGTTCGGCTCGTCGGAAATTCATGAAAATCTGCGTGCGGATAAAAGATGCAGTGCTAGCGGTTTTTTTGTGGTTTGCTGGACATGAAGAGTGTAGTTTTAGAGATCTGGCCGATCGGTTCGAACTTTCGCTCTAGTCTCACTCTACAGTCGCTCTCTCCCTTTCCATTGCATCGATTCTTTTTAGGATCCGGGCTTGGCCGGACTCTAAAGACTTCTTCTTCTGAAATTTTGTAAGAAATGTAAATATTAAGAAAGAGGAAATCATGATCGTTATATATTACAAACCTGAAGTTCATGGAATACTTTCCTGGGAAGCATTCTGCATCAACACTTCCCTTGATGTGCCTTCAACACTATCGCTGTCTAGAACGAACCCCGGATGAAGGCCTCTCATTTCTTCCAATACTTTATCCAAATCACTGTAAATAAAAAAAATATTGATTATGTATATACAAATTATATATACCTCTCGTATGGGCAGGTTTTAATATTCCTTCCTGTTTTTGCATTGTGCAGCTTGGTCCCCTTGTATTTTCTTTTTAGTGCCCGGTATTTCCCTTGCACTTGGGCTACAGTAAAAGTATACTATTGTTCGGCCAGCTTCCCCTAAGTTACCTGCCACATTTTGCTTTTATTTTTTAGTTCGAAGGTTTTGTCCACTTTGGGATGCAGCTCCTCCACAAGGGATAGTAATAATTTGGTTGGTGCTTTCAACCAAATATCTTTGGTGCTATTTTGGTCACCCGAAAACTCTTCCGCCAAATCATCTCCAAACTGATGTGTTGTTGGATGTTCCTCTGTAGACTTGTGGGCCCGCGGAACCTCAGACACCAAAATGTTCGGAATAAAATCCATGTCGTCAGATGGTCGCGACTACAGTACCTGCCTGTAATTCTCATCTGCGAAATAGATTTTCAATTAATTTCTGCTATTTAATGCTGTCGTATAATACTTACCAGTTTGCAGTCTGCGAAATGTATTGGGAGAACATTCCACTTCACAAATTACCAAATTAACAAATAAAAAATAAATAAATTTGCAGACAGCAATTTGTTAGATTTGACAGCTTTGACAGATTTCATAAAGCAGTGCAAAGAAATTTCTTGCGTAGAAATTCATAGGATGGGGAAATTTCTTACTCTCTCGTGAACACTCTCTTTTACTAAAAACTACGAAGCTCTTGCATACTCGTAAAAACATTTTCGTAAAAATTCGTAGTTTTGGGAGCGTACGCGAACAGACCTACTGTGTTTAGTTTTGTTTTGACAGCTGATTGTTGTTGACGTGTTTGGAATCATGTTGAGTATGGAGTATGGCAAAACGGCTAAGGAAACAAAAGAAAAGTTGGATAAATATTATGGGGCTAATGCTCCGTCAGATTACACCGTCAAATATTGGTTTCGAGAGTTTCGTGATGGCTACCGATCAAGTCCGCAGCGGTAGGCCCTCCGATGCGGTTACAGAGTCAATGTCAAAAATATATATGAAATGGTGTTGGCTGACCGGAAAGTGAAGGTGCGCGAGCTAGCAGATACCACAAAGATTAGTACTGAGCGTACACGCCACATTTTGGGTAATATTCTACATACGAAAAAGCTATCCTCCCGCTGGGTGCCGCGCATATTCACTCCTGGCTAAAAACACGAACGCGTGAGCACTTCGAAAGAGTGTTTGGACTTGCTGATGTGAAATCGGGCGAACTTTTGTCGTCGACTGGTAACTGTTGAATACCAGAGACAGAATGAGTGCCCGGCAATGGATTGAAGCCGGCACGAGTGCTTCAAAGCGGCCGAGGGAGGCTCGATGGGTCGGAAAGGTTTTGGCGTCAGTTTTCTGGGATTGTCATGGCCTACTTTTCGTAGGAAAAACCATCAACAGCGAGTATAACTGTGCATTATTAGGCCGATTGAAGGTCGAAAATACCGTTGTAAATACCGTTCGATTCAAACGTTGGGTCAAATTTTGACCCGGTGGACGCGGACATAAAAAAGTTTGTACGTCGCAAGGTTCCTAATATTTTTTTTTAAAAGCTAACGTAATTGTATTCAGCTCAACACTTTAGAAAAAGTCAAGAAATATCAAATCCTTCAAAAATGTTGTCTTAGAGAAAACTTAATTTCTTTCTTAAAATGGATCAAAAATGATCCAAGGAACGTAAGAAGGTTAAAAAATAAATTTCTTCACATTGATTGGAAGGATTTTAAGTATTGTAGTAAGAGAGGTAAGAGTTTTTTGTGACGTATATCCTACTGCTTTAAATACAATTGAATTAGAGAAATTGAGAAATTTCTAGTTTTAAAGTTGGTTTGGATGTAGAAAAATCCGTATGATTTTGTGCGCTAATTAAGGAAAGAAATGACTGATTTCCAATGGTTATCTTGAAATACTACATTCATTGCTAACTTCCAAGATAATTTATACATTGACTTAACTCTACTTATATTTTACATTGCCATTTCTTTAACCTTATTATGATTCTTACTCACTGTTAATGCTGAAGTTGATGATCGCTAGTTATTGTCCATATGCAGCGTCAGCATCTTTTGCATTTGTTTGTCGGGCACAATGTGCACTTTGGCTAATGAAATCCCTGGCTCTATGAAATCCCTGGCTCTATGAAATCCCTACCTAAGTCCTAAGTACTTTTAAGTACGAACAAAAAAAAATAAAAAAAAAATGGCCAAACACTTATCAGCACTAATTACGTTGAAGAGAAGACACATTTGTCGTGCTGATTACAATTGCGTTGTTAACTGGATAAAAAACCGATCTAAACAGAATTGTTCGCTTATGTTTTATTTGTTACTGAGTCATTCAAAACTACTTCTTCACTCCAGTCGGATTGACTCGTATCGCAGCAATCTTCAAAGCCTTTTCCCGGAACTACAACTTTCCGATAAGGTGCTTTCTGTAAAAGTCAAAGGTCATATCTAGATAAGAACCAAGCCCAATAGAAACTTTTCATAAGTCTACCCGTAGTCATGCTCTTTAGATATGCTTACTACTAGACACAAATACGAGTACCTGCAACATGTAGTCATGTTCTTAAAGGTTTTCAATTCAATTCTTGGAAACAAGATCGATTCTGTTTGACAAGCTCGTCGAATATTACGTACACATGTGCTTACGCGGTATCAATAAAACGTATCGATAACAACTCACTGCCATTGCTAAAAAGGAAAACAAAGAAACGCAAGCAAAAATAAAGGTACGACACAACATGAAATCTTGGAGCATTAGGTGGCTAATGTGTATTTCAACGCTTCGCAGTGATAAGGACGTTATCAGTAAAGGGTGAGGTTGTGGTAGAGAAAGATATCAATTGGTGAGATTGCTGTAGAAAAAAATTTCGTTTTTGGATTGATGAATTTAACAGTTTATCAATAGTTAAAACCAGGTGCGGTTCACAGTCGGCACACGCAGAAGTGGCAACGTCAAATCCTTTTGATGTGGTGATTTAAGTGAATTCGGCTATTTTAGTGATATTTTTTCGAAAGAAGCTACTTGTCAGTGCTAAGTGGGTGATACTTTTAGAGAGGAATAATTCAAAATCACTATTTCTAGGACAACTTAAGCCGGCTAAACTCAAGGGCTCTTGTCAAAATGGTAAATTATAAAGTTTATTTACTTGTTTTCTATTGAGATATACTTCAAAAGTTGTACCTTTCCTTAATCAATTATCAGTTACAAGCTAAATTAATGTGCAAATATGTTTTGAAATGCAAGGAAGAAATGCCCGTTCCCTGATTAAAGAGCTGCTATTACGATTAGCCCTATTAATTCGATTGTCCAGTATGAGTGGGAGTATTGCGGGGTTGCGCCAGTGGACTGAAATCATAGATTCCCAACAAATGTAAGAGTTTCCACTCTGCTTTTCTCTACAAATAACTATCGGAAGACTGAATCATTTTTGTGGATTTCGTGGTATTTAGATACAAAGTTTTGCCATAAAATAAATGAGCATAATTTATAAATTTCTTAAAATAGAAAACTGTTCGATCACATGCTACCATCCGTTAAAATATCTGCTGAAATTGCTGAGAATGATTTATATCTTAAATTATAATATTTTTGTTATATTCTCTAAAAGTTTAGGAAGTTTAGGGGATTCTAGACACACCTTGGATGTGACGTGCGCATTGGAAATGTGATTTGATCGATGGATAGTTAACCATTAAATTAGACAGTCGACAGTTCGGTTAAAAACTCAATTAGGCTAACGTGCTGCTTTAATATGGTACTATTGACCTGAGGGGTGTTGCTGAGAGGTTTCTAAATTCATCCTGTGGAATGATATTAATGAAAGGATTAGGAAATTGTTGACATAGGAGATTAGACCTTTTCCTTCAGGTGCGACCACACAACCTCCCTTTAGTGCGTGTATCTGATACATTAATCCCCACGGAACAGTAAAAAACCAAGATTCCAGTTTAAAAATTACAAATAAAATTGTGTAACCGTTCGAGAACATACCTAAGACCCGCGCCAATAAACAGCAACAAAAATACTGAAACCCTCCGTGAGATGTCGACAATCCTACTGCCGATTGGCTATAGGAACGGATAAAAAAGAAGCTGGAGAAGTGGGTAATAGACTTTCAACGGGAGCTCTCACAAATTATAATCGAGAAAATTGCTGCTGTTGAGGAAGAACTTATTGCAAAAGTTTGTGAAATCAAATTGGATCAAGAACATCAAATGCAGAATCTTATCGAAAATTATCATCGTCTTGAATTAAACGTGTTCTGATGCAATATTGTTTGGGATTCCCGAGACGGCCAACGAAAATATAGACGAGATTTTTTCTAAACTGTGCACAAGCATTAACTTCTCAAAAAGCTTCAAATTACTAAATCCACACACACATCTCGTCAACATACATAAACAACGTCCGCACTTACATTAGAAGAACACTAAACTACCGCATCTCCTAATTTCACGCGTAGAAGATTTAAAAAGTGCAATCGTACCGACTTGTTATGAAAATCAAAACTTGGAGCAAACAAAAGAGTAACAAATTTTTATCAAACTTTTATCTTTTGTTTTTATTTAATTTTTTTGTTTATCTATTACCCCCATATTATTCTCCTTTACCCCCTATGTTCAAAATTCACCCAAAAACTTTAGTCTGTATCGCGTCGATCCGATGGATAGAGTCGGAGGAGATAAAAATCGATAAAACCAAATTTTGTAATCAAATCCAGCAATCTTTCTCATTTTAAATATATTTATATGGACATATTAACTAGATGCGACAAGTGCACAATCGGCTTGGTGTACATTCCATCTAATATTGTAAGCCACAAACTCTTCATAGACGTACTCGAAGAAGTGTGTCATCCGTCCCCAAACTTCTTTGTGTGTAGTGATATAAATGTAAATTTGTTGAACACTTCTAGCGCCTAGCTTAAGGATTCAATGTGCGGCTTTAACCTTACATTTTTAAATCTAATCTACTCCACACATTACATGCCAAATAAGGAATCATTTTTAATAGATACTCGTAAAGCACTTTTGAGCGACATAAGCCGTCTAAAGTTGTATAGTCAGCTATCTGTTCCGACTTTTTTATACTATGATCTCATATATATGTCTTACTTACTTACAACCGACAAACAAAGTATTTTGAAAGGGATACCAATATCCTGATTTCCGAAACATTAATATGAATTTTCTACTAAACGAACTTTATTAACTGGACCGGTTCGCAATGTACTGAACATCCGGCGTGGACAAGCAGGTCGAAATACTAAAAGAAAATATAATTCGAAACAGATACATACCAAAAGTTTCCCTTAGAATTAGAGTAGTGACAAATTCTAAGTGTCCATGAATTATTAACACCCTATTAAGGAAAATGTCAATGTCATGTATCTCGAGAAGATGTCATTTTCACCAGGCCAATGCCACCAGGCCACATACACTTTTGGTCACACGCCAAAAATTATTGGACCTTGGTTGAAAATTGATGTTACATCCACCATATAGCCCTGACTTTGTTCCATCAGATAACTATAATACGTGGGCTGAAAAGTCCGTTTCTAGTAGTAGTACCAACCTTCAAAAGACACGTGTATAAATTTGACAGCTGTCGGACGATTAGTTCTCGAGATATAGCGTTGTGAGTGAAGCAACTTTTGTTATTGTGAAAAAAATGGTTTTAAAGCAATTTCGTGTGTTGCTTTTTGATGGGAAAAAATGCAGCGGATGCATAGAAATGGCTTGATAGAGTGTTACGGACTCTGCATCAGCCAAACGAACCATTCACAAGTGGATTGAAAAATTTAAAAGTGGTCATACAAGCATCGAAGATGATGCACGCAGTGGACGTCCAAAAGAGGCTGTTTCAGATGAAAAAATTAAAAAAGTCCACAAAATGATTACGAATGACCGTAAAGTGAAGTTGATCGAGATCGGATTCAGATCGAGGCTCTGAAGATATCAAAAGAGCGTGTTGGATATATCATACACGAATATTTGGACATGCGAAAGCTCTGTTCAAAGTGGGTGCCGCGTTTGCTCACAGTCGACCAAATACAACAACGTATTGATGATTCAGAGGAGTGTTTAAAGCTGTTCAACCGCAATAAAGCCGAATTTTTGCGGCGGTATGTCACAATGGATGAAACTTGGCTCCATCACTTCACACCAGAGTCAAATCGGCAGTCAGCTGAGTGGCAAGGTTATGGCATTCGTATTTGGGATACACATGGAATAATTTTCATCGACTATCTCCAAAAGGGGAAGACTATCAACACCGACTATAACATTGCGTTGTTGAAACGTTTGAAGGACGAAATCGCAGAAAAACGGCCGCGTTTGAAGAAAAAGAAATTGCTGTTTCATCAAGAGAATGTACCGTGTCACAAATCGATGAAAACGATGGCAAAATTGAATGAATTCGGCTACGAACTGCTTCCCCACCCACCGTATTCTCCAGATTTAGCCCCCAGCGACTATTTCCTGTTCGCAGACCTCAAAAGAATGCTCGCCGGAAAGAGATTTAAGACCGATGAAGAAGTAATCGCCGAAACAGAAGCCTATTTTGAGGCTAAACCGAAATCGTACTACAAAACTGATATCGAAAGATTGAAAAATCGTTTCAATCAGTGTATCGCCCTCGAAGGCAACTATATTGATAAATAAGGTTAAATTTTGCAAAAATTTTGTTTTTTATTATAAAACGGCACGGACTGGACTATGGTTTATATTTCGATATTTGCAAAACTATTTGGATAGTAAAACTTCGAATGATGATGACGCTGTGAAATTTCGCTTGGTTCAGTTTTTTACCGATAAAAATTAGAAGTTCTGAGAACGTGGAATTATAAATTAGCCAGAAAGATGGCAAAAGGTCATCGAACAAAATGGAAAATATACCATTGATTAAAGTTTATTTGTTTTATATAAAAAAAGTGTTTTATTTATATGAAAAAATCGTCAATTACTTAGTTGCCAACTTGATATAAAAGCGCTGCAAATACTTTGGTTGCATTGAAATGCACATTGAGTTTATTGCTGTACAATGAAGGACATAGGATTGGCATAGGCAAAACGTCTCCGATGACGATGCTAATGCTTAAGATATTAACAAAAATCTAGTCGAGGCATTACCGGTGATAGCCCTGAACTCTTCTCAATTATAAATTCTAAATAACTCAGAAGAAGCTTTCTCGCTATCAACAATTATTGTAATATTTTAGATGCTTGTGGGGGCATTTTTTTCATAAAATTGTACTGTCTTGGAATTGCCGACGTCAACCCGTATTTTGTCAAAATTATTCTACACTTTTTAAGCTGTTATATAGTATTATACACGTATTTAACACTATCATAACTATTTCAGTATTCCTCGTTTCCTGGAAACAAGTTAGTGTAATACCAATACCAATCCCTATTACCATACTGCCTTTTTCTCAAAAGCCTTCGAATTCATAATCGCACAACAAATTAAAAAGCTTTTCTATGGGAGATTCCAATAGACTTTTGCGCAAACTACAGCTGTACTACAGCATTATTAAAACTGATAGATGGAACTGCTAAAATTTCTTGACTTTTCCAAAGCTTTTGACTCGTTTATTCCAATTATTCTGTGCAATAAACTCTCTTACTTATTGCATCTATCTGACACAACAGTTTGTCATGACATTGTCATATTTGTAATATCACAGTGATCGTGTACAAGCCGTGTTGATAAATGGTCAACTGTCTTGGACCCTTGTTGTTTTCAATTTTCATCAACGATTTACCTTCACGTTGGTCTTATTGTAAAGTTCACGGATTTGAACGTTTATTTAAGAAAAACATGTACAATAGTATTATTCAAAGTATTGGCCATCTAAGGCTTTTTCCCATCTTTCTGGCAATTTGTGGATCCCATCCCATAAGAACTGCGCCGGCTTGGCAGCCAAAAATGAATCAAGCCAATTTTTGATATTCTGCTCTGATGTGAACCGTATTTCAGTGAGGGCGTTCTGCATCGGCCGGAACAAATGGTAGTCAGAAGGGGCAAGGTCTGGGCTATAAGGCAGGTGGGGTAAGGCTTCCCATCCACTGTTTTCCAAATAGTTCTTAACCGGGGGGCCGAGCGTTGTCATGATGGAAAATTATTGCCTCGTGTCTGGTCGCATATTCCGGGCGTTTTTCGGCTACTGCTCTCTTCAAATGGATTAATTGTGTTCGGTAGCATTGTCCATTGATGGTTTCACCCGGTTTTAGCAGCTCATAACACAGCACACCTATCTGATGCCACCAAATATAGAGCATTGCCTTCGTGCCATGGATATTCGGCTTTGCCGTTGATTTTGCTCCAGGAGCATTTCGGAGATGCAGAACCGCCTTTCGACGTCTCTCGGCTTGAGTTCATGTGGAACCCAATTTCCTTGCTTTTGAATATATTCAGCTGCTTTTAAACGTTTTGAAATGGCTGCTAGAGTGACATCCAAAGATTTTGCGAGCTCTTTTTATGTTTGGCAACAATCTTCATAGAGTAATGCTTACAGTTATTCATCTTCAAACTTTTTTGGCTGCCCAGTACGTTCATCGTCTTCCAAGCCAAAATCACCACTTTTAAATCGTGCAAACCACCTTTGGCACATTCGCTCATCTAGCGTATGTTCACCATAAACTTACACCATAATACGATGACTTTCGGCAGCAGTTTTCTTCATGAAGAGGAACTCCCCGCAAAAACACTTTTTCAGGCACAAAGTTCGACATATTTGAGTGAAAAAAAATATTGTTGTTTACGCTTCAAATGAATGACATATACTGAAATGACGTACAATGACAGTAGCTTTCCAACGCATGTTCCAATGGAATAATAACAATGAAATAATACAAGTTACGCCATCTCTTTGCAAACCGCTTAGTAATAACTTATGCTGATGTCATGCAACTATACTTAACCGCTTCAATAGATTAAATAGAAGACGCAGTTGTAAAACTTAATGAGGACCTATATGTCATATCATCATGGTCTTTCTTGAACGAATTATTTATTAATCTTTCCAAATCTAAAGTCCTTCCTGTCTCGCAAAATTTTCTGCACTCAAGTGACGTCCCATCAACCGCATTAAATAACCCTCACATTCAGATTGTGGCAAAGGTAAAAACCTAAGAGTCTTTTTCAACAAGACTTTGGAGTAGAGTGATCATATTAAGTATCTATTATCAAAAATCTATGGAGCTCTTAGATGTTTATCAACAACTTGAATATCTACCTCTTCATAACAGATGACTAAACAGCAATGATATTGTAGTTTTTCCAATTGTTATGTTTCAGAAGCTGTCAAAGTTACCAATGACATCCAGCTGTCAAAATATTCATTAAGGTTTGCCATTTCATCATGCATCGTTCTACGCTTGCCGAACGTTCCAAAATTATTAAAAATATTATCGGCACTCCAAGTGAGTTGTGAATACGCAACATGAATTTCGTCGTGAGGTTGGTCGTCATCATGGCATCAGTGTGCATGTTATTCGTCGTACCGTGGAAAAACTTGAGCCTGAATACATTGTCTTGGATCTTAAGCCACAAACCAGAATAAATGAAGAAAGCATAGCCGCCATAGCGGCCAGTATCAAAGAAGACCCAGGAATGTCGATTCGTCGATTCAGCTGAATTGGGCATCGCCAAAGAGTCAACCCAGTTTATTTTGGCTCAGCGGCTGTCAACATGCAAAACTGCCATTATTGCAGCGAACACAATCTATAATTGTTTGGCTAAGTATTAATGCATCCACTAAGATTGGCTGCTTGGTGCTGTTTATGGTATGGCGGCATCATCGGATTTTATTTCTTTCGCAATGAGGAAAGAGATACCGTTGCCGTCAATGGTCTCATGTATAGAGCGATGTTAACCTAGCTGTGCTTCCAACGAGATGGCGCTACATGCCACACAAACGACTCAACGCTCTACGTTGTGAAGGGAAATTTGGCGACTTGGTCATCTCAGGGCGAGCTTTGACGATTATGCGATTTGACACCACTCGATTATTTTCTTTAGGGCTATGTTAAGTCCTTAGTCTACGCTAGCATGCCAACCACTTTGGACAAGCTCAAGGCTAAAATTCAAAACTCTGTTGCCGGAATGAGGCTGCAGATATTGGACCGACCGCTTGAAGCACTGTCAACGAAGCCGAGGTAGCCATTTGAATGATGTGCTATTCCGCACATAATGGCATGAGCGTAGCTTTAATGTAAAGTCACAATCAATTTTATATCTCACACCGTTGTTGTTTTATTTGTATTTTTCCCCCTATCGCTCTTATCTTATCACCCTCGTATTTATGCTAGACCTATGTTTTATTATTCCCGCAATGACTCTTTCCAAATTTTTTAATGCCTTTTTTATTGCCCTCTCATAATCCATATTAATTTTATTGGTCGTAGGTGAATTTTCTAAGAATCTGTTTTTAAAATCACTCATAAAGCGGTTTTTATCAAATCGAAAATTCTTAATCTTATCTACCTTATGGAATATATTATAGGTTCTGCAATACAACGATTATACTTCATCCACAGGATTTCATGATCTGATATTTAACAAGGCCCTGAGCACAAAATCCACGAGCACTTAGCCAATAAGGGCTCTTGATAAATATGTGATTCTTGTAAGTTCATCTAATAACCCTCTAAGACCGAATTCACGCAAAAATAAATTTACATAGTCAAGTTCACAAGAACAATAATTTGTTACTAAAATCTTTAAAAAAGTGAGCCAACAGACAGTGTGGATATCACACATTCTTTGGCAATTTTAGTCATGTAGTCGTTTACAACGTAATAACGCACTTTTGTTATTCAATCTTATAACGAAAATAGGCGATCTGTAAAAATAACATTTCGTAAAAATCGTGAATTTTTCGGTCAACATAATCGCCCTAGTGCTCCGGAAATCGTGCAAGCGTAAAAAGTTTTTAAGAAACTGATTTGGTATCGGGTCAAACTCCATATCAGCATGCTCGGCTACCATTTACACGCCAAAACAACACCAATGCGAGCGAAAGTGTTCAAAGCCAGACAGGCACCTCAAACACTCCTAAAAGGTCTAAATTACATAACAAGTGAAGCCTTTGAAACATTTACAATGTCGCCAATTTGTTAACTGGATGCTCGATTGCCAAGACAATTTGTCATTGGATGGATGGGTACGTAAATAAACAAAATTGTCATTTCTGTGAACTGCAAAATCCATACAAGATTCACGAAAACCTAATGCATCCCAAAAAAGTCAATGTATGGTGTGGATTATGGGTTAGCGGCATCATTGGGCTGTACTTTTTCGAAAATGAGGCTGGAAAGACAGTTACACGTGTTGAGTGTTGAGTGGATATTTTTTTTTTTTTTCGAAACTCAATGAATTGGGTCTGGACGATCTCTGGTTTCAAAAGGATGGCAGTAATAACCACACACAATTTGGTTGGCCTCCAATGTCATGCAATTTGACACCTTTAGTCTTCTCCCTATGGAGTTATTTGAAGAGTAAGGTCCATGCCAATAACCCAGCGATAATTCATGGTCTATCTATCTCACGGTATGTCGCATGCCGATCGGTTTCAATCATGGCGTGTACGGCATCAATGTTTTTTGGAACAAGCACCATCTTCACGAAATCCATCTCTGACGTTAGCACGAACGCTTTTAAACTCTACAAACCAGTTATAAAATGTAGCATTGGATGGTATTTCGTCCTCAAAAGCCATACGAATTCGATCTATGCGTTGTTGTTGAGTTAGACCACATTTAAAATCATAAAAAAATCATCCAACGATATCCTTCACGAGAAACTTCTATTTTTTGACTAAATTGTCAATTAAAACACATTGTAAAAATAAAACCATTAGGCGCTCTTTGACGCGCCACTGTTTCGAATAATATATGGTGATTCATCGTCAGGTTTTATTTATTATGTAAAATTAAATACATAAATTTGAAAGTGAGTTTTAAGTTTTTATCATCAGCTAAAAGAACAATTCATGGCATTTACCTTTTAGAAATGACATTATGTTAATGCTGGCCATACTACATCTGAGGTGGTCCATTCAGAAGGTCCAATTTTAGGTGACTCGTTCGAGCATAGCAACTGGTGTCTCGCGGATAACACGAGTAATGTTGGTTTCCAAAGCATCAATGGTAGTTGGCTTATTCCTGAAGACCTGAGACTTTACACATCCCCAGAGTAAATAGCCCAAGGTGTGATATCGCGCGAACTAGGCGGCCAATTCACCGTAGCAAAACGTGAAATTAAGTGCTCACCAAAATGATTTCTCAACAAGTCCATTGTTTCACGTGCTGTATGGATCGTAGCGTCGTCTTGTTGAAACCAGAGCTCACCGAGATCATGTGTTTAAATTTCAGGAAGCACATAGTCCGTTAACATGGCGCAATAACTGTTACCATTGACGGTAAAATTTTTGATTTGCCTCATTTTTGAAGAAAAATGTACTCATGATTCCACCAGCACATAAACCACACCATACAGTCGTTTTTAATGTTGGTAATGGTAGCTCTTGGTACTCTTCGGGTTGCTCATCAGCCCAAATACGGCAATTTTGTTTATTAACGTATCCATTGAGCCAGAAATGGGATTTACCACTGAACAAAATTTCACGATAAAACACCGGATTTTCATTGAGTTTTTTCGGAGCCCATTCACTGAAAATATAACGCAAATTCAAGTGGCCTGGCTTCAATTCCTGCACTAGTTGAATTTGTACGCTTTAAGGCCGAGATCCTAACGTAAAATACGCCAAGTTGTCGAATACGGCAAGCCAAGCTGCTAAGAACGACGACGAATCGATTCGTCACGGTGTTCGCGTACACTCTCAGCTACAGCAGCTATAGTCTTTTCACTACGTGCTGGATGTGGTCTAACCGGTCGAGTATCATCAACTTAAGTAAATTGGAACTCAAATTTGCGAATGGTATTGTCAATAGTGGTTTCAGTAGGTCGATTATGCGCACCGTAAGTTCCTCGAATCGCACGAAAAACATTTCTCACAGAACGCTGATTTTTGTAATACAGCTGAACAATTTGGAGACGCTGTTGTGTTCCATGATGACTTGCCAAGCGAAACTGAACAAAAATGAGTTTGATAGGAGTCACGCGTGATCTGTCAGAAAAAGCCTAATAAAAATCAAACCTTATAATGAATCACTCTATATAAATACATATAGGGTTTTGTAATAGAGACTTGACAACTTGACTTGACTTGACAATTTAATTTCTGAACGCAATCTTTCACTAATAATCAAACTGTCACTGTCAATTTATTCAGTAAACTCAACATTTTCATCATGGTAAAGTACACTAACAAGCCAGTTTCTCCGATTGGGTTCTGGAGAAGATGCGCCAAGATGATGAATTTCATCGCAAAATCATCTTCAGTGGCGAAGCTCATTATAGGTCGGGTGAAAACCCACATGTGCTTCATGAATCACCACTTCATCCACAAAAAATAACTGTTTGGTGCGGTTTGCATGCCGGCGGCGTTATTGGGCCATATGATCACCGATTATTTTTGGCTCGAATTGGAAGATTTGGACTTGGACGACATGTGGTTTCAACAGGATGGTGCTAAAAGCCACACAGCACACTGTACAATCGGCTTATTGAAGAGTAAGTATGGTGAGCGTGTTATCTCAAGACATGGGCCAGTCGATTGGCCGCCTCGTTCGTGCGATTAAACGCCGCTTGACTATTTTCTGTGGGGCTACGTTAAATCATTGATTTGTGCCAACACGCCGATGACATTGGAAGAGCTCAGAGCCAACATTGAACGGGAAAAAGCGGCCGTTGCGGCAGAAATGTGTGTCCGAGTCATTGAAAATTGGGTCCCAAGAATCGACCGCTGCAAACGTGCCCGCGGTGGCTATATGAACGAAGTCGAGTTCCATTCATAAATGTTCTGATTGTACTTCAAGCCAATAATAAAGTTTTTGAAATATCTCAAATGGTTTGCCTTTTATTTAAAAAAAAAGTGGTCAAGTCTTTATTAGAAAAGCCTATATAATACGTGAGGATACAATCATCATAATCATGATTGACAAAGCAACCTACAGGTCTAGCCGCATAGTTGTCGTTAATCTAAGCACATATTTCGGGTAAACTATTGTATAATCTTTTTTCTCAAAGTCATGGATCTAAACTTCCGATACAGAAACTAAATCCGGCAAAGAAATAAAGGAATCCAATTGAGATTTTGAAGGCAGTTGATTTAACATTGGGAAAGGTAGTAATTCACCCATCTAATGAGTAGGGTGAATGGTTCAAAACTTCATATCTTAACCTTGATAAGAGTTTCGTTATCACGTAGAAGGATGTGACCATGTCTGCTCACCACTGAATAATAGTCTCAGCACGACTTATTATGCATTTTATCGATTTCTGTAATTGTATGACTCCATTCTCCTCATTACCTTTTAGGAAGATAGTTTTACCTTAGCAAGTCCCTGGGATGCTCATTTATGTGCACTAGATCCTTTTTCCCTTATCTTATCAATCCTCGCAGATGACAACTCGATGCAAAAAGATTTGTGTTGCTCTAAAATAATTAAATTTTCAAGCTTAGGAGCATTATCACTGGTGGGCTACCTATCTTTACCGTTCTTTTACCTTTCCGGCGACCGACAGGCCGTCGGCAGGCAGAAATTTGAAGAACAGGCATAGTTGGATTTTCTTGAAGAGCTGGTGCAAAATGTTCACAATCAATGTGCAATCTCCTGTGGTCTTGCCTTTGACTTATTTTTTTCGATCCATGTTAATCAATTTTTTTCGAATCAATTGGAACTGGGTGGTTTGGAGGATACGTGGTTTCAATCGGAATTGACAGTGGATGTCATAATCTACAGTAATATGAAGTTCGAAGTTCATAAATGATGCTGTTAATTGGCGGCTTAAGAGTTTTCCTATGAGAAAAGTTTTCGAGGGTCTTATTGCTAATTCATATAAGCAGTTACGTGGAGGACATTCAATTGATGTAATATTTTATAACCAACAATATGTTTTTATGTGAAATAAAAGTTTCACTGATAATTTAAACACACGTGTTGGAGCGCATTTAATAAAAAAAAAAATAAATAAAAATACTCTCTATATCTGATGTTGAATTTTCGACGAGCGCAGTGCCCTACTTTTGTCGCAAGATTTTCAAGAAACTTGTTCATTGTTACTCAAAAATGATTAAATCATACATTCAATATATACAGACTAAACTAAGTATGTTTACTGTGTCTGATGACAATCTGATATTGTTTTCTTCCTGACAAAAGATATCGCGCAATGCCAGGCAAGATGTTAAGCAGGTACAAAACAAAATTTTTCTAATAGTCCTCTTTGACATACGTTACGCTATTAATGTATCTTTTGTAAAATTAAAAAAAAAAAAAATAATAATAATAAAAAAGAAAATTAGACCTTTTTAAACCCTTTTTCTAATCTCCTTTTATTTTAGAGATGGTTCAGAACGAGTCGGAAAAAGGAATGGCTACAAATCACTATCGGAAATAGTGAGAACCCGAAAGTAAAAAAGAAGAAAAGACAACGAAAGACAAATCGAATTCAGTCGACTAAATATACACTGATAACGTTCTTGCCACAAAATCTTTTGGAACAATTTCGACGACTATCGAATTTTTACTTTCTGATTATCGCAATAGTTTCATTGCTTGTTGGTAAGATATTTTCGTATTTCAATTTTTCATTTTTATTAAATATACACAGGTGGTATTTAGATAGATAATCGGACTAAATATATTTATACACAGGGTATTCCGATAAACAGTGATCCCTTGAAATAGCTTAAGGGAAAAATAAGGACTTTAAGCAAAGTCTTGTTCTCTGTTTTGCCACCTATCGAAACCACCTTTGGGTAAAGGAAATAGATGGGAAGACGTGAAAAATGCCAATTGTTCTGCGTTTTAGTAAACGAATGTGAAAATATAACATGGGACTTCGTAAATTGAAGCTCAAGGCACGTATTCTTTTGGATATCACAAACTCGGACGATTTACTTTTGTATCTTATCAATTTCTGAATGAAAATCATCGCCGATAACTATCTGATTAATGTCAACGTATGCATGGTATGCATGTTAAATATTAAGAGTACTTGATTCGCAGGATTAAGTGAGTTGAGACAGACTAAGCTCACGATTTATGTTAATGTAACGAATATTTCTGGGATATGTCTTATTGTTGGATTAATTGCATGCCTCCAATTAATTGACACAAAAATTGCTGGGCTGTCGATAGATTAGGTCTGATTCTTTGAATCTACCCGTATCATACTTGGAAAGTAACGTCTTGAAAAGCGCAAAAGTAGTAGTCATAGAAAAAAAAAAAAAAAAAAAATCCAACAATGTGACATCTATCTACTGTCACCAAATAATTTAAGAGTGGTTGCATAATATCTTCTTCTTTTATGAGATTAATGTGGCATCTCTAATATTTTTCAGTTTTCGAGTAGTATGGATAGAGGATGCAGCACTGTGATTTTATAATGGATGAGAGGGTGATGATATTCTTATTAGAGAGAGTGTATAAGTGACTTATATTTAAGCAAATTGAGTAAAGTACAGGTACCGAGATAGTATTAGATAATGGTGCCTTATTGAAGAATTCTTTTGAAAACAAAGAATCAATCGTAAAACAATTCTTTTAGTGGTAAAAATTATCAGAAGTAATGCTTTTCATCGTTGTACGGTTTCAACAGACACGCTGAGTAATCGAACTACCATAACCTCAGTCGGGCAAGATACTTATCTTATGCAAAACTGTAGTAAATACGCTATTTCCTAAAAAAGATCTATTTAGTTACGTACTGCAGTGGTGAAAACCAAATCCAGTTTTCCAAGTGTAGATAAATTACCAGAAGTAAATCACTAAGTCGATAGAGCACATCTTAGTGCCTCATTACCTGTTAACAATGATACTTTCCCTATAACAATTCTGTGCAAAGTGAATAAAATGAGCAACAACGTCCCTGAATCTCGAATGTGACAAAATAGAAATTGCTGACTACACCGCGAATACTTTTGGGAAAATCGAAGATATACCATTGCAAGTCAAGCTCCAATCCATCGCAGCGTATAATACATCCCTTAAAACTTCTTGAAACTGCAATAGTAACAGTTTCCGACTTAAGAACCCAAAGTTGTTCCTCCACCTTCTGATCCAACAGTGGATTAAAAAAAAAAAAAACTGAATGATAACAACGAAACAGATGCTGTGTGCCTTTCAATTACTTCAGAAATTCAAAATCAATATTTGCAACTAGGGAAAGTCAGCATTTCATCGAAATACGAATTGCTGTTTCTCAACCCTGCCTATGATATTCTTATCTTCGACAGAATGGCGATCAAGAAAATTATGCCCAAAGCTAAGCCTATCCAAAAATCAACAAAATCTAAGCGAAAATCTAGTATTAAGCTCAAAAATATTAATCTTAATTCTAAAACACAAGCTCCTGCTTCTTATTGTGACTCAAACTAGAGTTTTACAATGGGAACATTCACTTCTTCCTTTCGAGTGACCCGTTTCGCGACACCTCAGTCCAGTCTTCGCCAAAAAAGAAAACCATTACCCATGGTGTACCCTCTACTAATCCGACTTCTAAGACACGCAAATTTCATTCGTTCCACATACTTAATCCTACTTCAACCTAGGCTTCTAAAACACAGACTGCATCTAAAATCTTATTCATCCTACGGTTTCTAAAATGATCAAACTTACCAAACAGCTCGTTGATTCGAATGCTGATCGACGCTACGTTCTTTCCCAGCTTAGAGATTGTAAAATATGGGGTCATATAAAAAGTCTCCGCGGTTTTTTAGTATTATCTATGAACTTTTGCCATTTCCCGGGTAGCTTCATAATTCCATTGGTGTAAAACTTCTATAGTTTATCAGCGAAAAACTTGGCCAAGTAATTTTTAACGGTTCTTCGGTCGGCCAATTTTTTTTTACCATCAAGAGAGTTTTGCAAAGACCGAAACAAATGGTAATCAGAGGGTGCAAGGTCCGGGCTATACGGCGGATGCATCAAAACTTCCCAACCAAGCTCCGTCAATTTGTTCCGGGTCATCAAAGATGTGTATGGCCTAGCATTGCCATGATGGAATACAACTCCCTTTCTGTTTGCCAAACGGTCGAATTGTTCACAGCAGAGGATCGAATTGACTGTTTCGCCACGTTCTAGCAGCTCATAATAGACAATTTCCTTCCAATCCCACCAAACACTCAACATAACCTTGTTTACCATCAATCCGGCCTTTGACCATGATCGCTTGCATCGGATATTCTCGTATTTAATCCATTTTTCATCGACCGTAATGAATCGCTTCAAAAATGGTTCCATTTCATTACGTTTCAGCAGCGTTTCCCTGATGGTTATCAATTTCTTTGCATTAATTTATGTGGCACCCAAACATCGAGCTTCTTTGAGTAGCCTGCTCGCTTAAGATGTTTCCAAACTGTTATACGGTTGATCTTTCGTGTCTCCGCTATCTCCAGATAGCTTCCATGCCGGTCTTGCTCCATTGCAAAATTTCGTCGACTTTTTCAGTGACCGACAGTGACCGCCGACCAGTGTGAGAACAAACTACTCCTGTGTCCGGCGTTCACTCACAGCATTCTCACCGTAAACTGCACAAATTTTTCGGTATGTTTTTGCAGCGTTTTCTCTTTTTTTTATAATAAAAAAGCATCACATAGCGTATTTCTTCAGATATTTCACTCATATTCAAATCAGTATAACTTTTAACACGAGCAACGACTTACACAGCTGTCTTCACAAAAAATTTAGCCTGACATCTCACCTTTCAAACACGTGTTCGTTTGACACAATCAGATTAGTATTTCCAGGTAAATTGACACCAACACCATCTAGTGACAAAAAATCCGTAGAGACTTTTTACATATGGTATACTCGTATACGAAAAAGTTCGGTTATACTATGAAAACAAACGTAAAGGTCTTTATTCAGCCAGAAGGCCTTATCACAAACACTAAAGATCTTCGCTAAATGTTCATGGGTTTTCATGAAAATTTTAACACTACTGATGTTGTGAATGATCTTTCGTAATATGTTGTTCAAATTGTTTGTAAGCTTAAAGAACAGGTTCCTAGTTTCACAAACTACTATCATTCCTAATTTATCCACCTAACCAGATGTGGGCATTCAAAACCAACGCCTTGGGCTGCGTCCACGTAGTGAGCGACGAGCGACTGAGCGATTGAGCGATCGAGCGAAGAATCTGAGCGACGGGTGGCCATTTACTGAGCGTCATCGCTTAGCGTAGTCTTTTAGTTGAAAGTCACGTTCATATTTATAGAGCTATTATAAGATCGAGAAAAAGAAGATTTGATGTAAACCCCATAAATCGAGAAAGGCAATGGTGAATTTCATCACTTATATCAAAATCCTTGCAGATATCCAGAGTGATTTTGGCAATACTGTCATATGTCAGTACCATCTTTTGATTCGTAATCTTTGCGGCTGTCCTGCCATAGAACTGGGCGGTTTCAAAAAATCGCAATTCGCTCAGGACGATTTAATGTGTTTATATGTTTTTGCGTCGCTTAATCGCTCAGTCGTTTGTCGTTCACTGCGTGGCCTCAGTCTCAAGGCGTCAAAGTCGTGCTTAATGTTTGGAAGTAAGTCGAGCACCGTATTATAGGAAAAGAATAACCTATATCACCAGTAAATCTTGTTTTCTCACTTTTTAAATCCAGACTAAATATTGAGTTAATAAAAATTAGAAATAAAATAGGATCCGAAAGGGATCCCTGTGGGACACCTATTATATGTACTATTTTAATATAAAAACACTCACTTATACTCCTGTCAGTCCTGGCCATTTGTTTAAGATATGAGGGAAACCAAACAAGCATAAAGCCTCTAAAGTCAGCCTTTTCCAGTTTGACTAATAGAAGTTCATGATCAACCGTATCGAACGCCTTTGTTATGTCTATGTATACCGCAGTAGTATATTATTTGTTATTTAAACTTTCGTATGTATAACTACAAAAATGGAAAAGTGCATCTTCCATCGACATAACAGCCATTTAGATTATAACTTTTTTCAAGAAAAGCAATAGCTCTGTTTCCGACTAGTTTTTCAAAGATTTATTGGTCAATATTTGTTATTCTATCATCTTTTTAAAGTTAGCTATACCCTCAGATATCTTCATACTAATGGAAAAAGTTCCAGTTCAGATATTTTATTAAGGATATATGCCAGTACATCACAGATATTTGATGCAATTTTCTTCAAACAATTTTTTGAGTAGCTATTCCAAGTGAATGAATTGAAATTGTTGATCCATATTACCTATATATTCCTATGCAGTTCAAGAGGAGATTTAATTCGAAAGAAAAAGTTATTACTTTGTCCTCTTTCCTTATTGTGACATTCTTTTGTGCAAGCATTAATAGGGTTGAAAGATCAGAGGTGTAAAACTTGTATAGCACTGGTCCAAGAACGGATCCTTGGGGAACACCGGAATTAAATTGAACCAAAACAGATACACAACTATTAACATGCACAATAAAACATGGATTAAACGTTGTACTAATCCCCTAATTAAAATTGCGACACCTCCCTCCACCTCTTCTATTTATCCTGTCTATTCGATGACTTCCAAAATCTGCGGTGGATATTAGAATTCTAGATTTCAGCCATGTTTCGGTTCTTAATGCAATATCAATGCTAATGTTTTGTTTTTTGTTTTTTTTTTTAAATAATGAATTCCACACGTTTCTTGCGAATACCTCAGGCATTCTTTGTTACAATATTAACTTTACTATTGTTTATATTATTTGTTATTATTATAAAGGGTGATTCATCATAAGCTTTGATTTATAACATAAAATAAAACACATAAATTTGAAAGTGAACTTAAACCTTTTATTATCGGTTAAAAGAACAATTAATGGCATTTACTTTTCTAAAATTAAATGTCATGTAAAAGTTGGCCACGACTACGTCTGAGGTGATCCATTCGGAAGGTCCAATTTTGGGCGACTCGTTTGAGCATAGCGACTGGTATCTCGCGGATAACACGAGTAATGTTGGCTTCCAAAGCGTCAATTGTTGAGCTTACTGCTCAAGACCTGAGACTTTACATATCCCCAGAGAAAATAGTTCAAAGGTGTGATATCGCACGATCTAGGTGGCCAATTTACTGTAGCAAAACGTGAAATTAAGTGCTCACCAAAATGATTTCTCAACTGAAACCAGAGCTTACCGAGACCGTGTGCTTGAATTTCAGGAGGCACATAGTCCGTTAACATGGCGCGATAACGGTAACCATTAACTGTAACATTCTGAATTGCCTCATTTTTGAAGAAATATGGACCAATGATTCCACGAGCCCAACAGCCACACCATACCGTTGTTTTAAATGGATGTAATGGTAGCTCTTGGTACTCTTCGGGTTGCTCATCAGCCCAAATACGGCAATTCTGTTTATTAACGTATCTATTGAGCCAGAAATGGGCTTCACAAAATTTCACGATAAAACACCTGATTTTCATTGAGTTTTTCCAGAGCCTGAAAATATGACGCACATTCAAGTCGCCTGGGTTCAATTCTTGCACAAGTTAAGATCCTCACGTAAAATACGCCAAGTTGTCGAATACGCCAAGCCAAGCTGCTGAGAACGACAACGAATCGATTCGTTACGGTCTTCGCGTACACTCTCAGCTACAGCTGCTATGGTCTCTTCACTACGTGCTGGAAGTGGTCTAACCATTCGAGTATCATCAACTTATGTAAACTGGAACTCAAATTTGCAAATGGTATTGTGGTTTCAGTAGGTCAATTATGCGCACCGTAAGTCTTTCCGAGAGTCTTTCCGAGAGTCTTTCCATGAAAACTTGCCAAACGATATTGAATAAAAATGACAAAGCAGTTTGATAGGTGTCACGTGTGATCTGTCAAAAAAAGCCTATTGAACATGAAACCTCACGATGAATCAGCCCTTACAGGAACTTAGTTGCCATTTTAAGAGGCACATTTTGAGATCGGGAAGATCATTCTTAGCCATACAAATGGAAAATTTTCAGCTGCAGGTAGATCCCAGAGTTAATGAAATCAATGTTTGCATTCAGGGTCTTTCAAAATTTGACCAATATACGATATGTGTTCAAAAAGTAAGCTGACTTTTTAAATTTCGCCGGCAATGTCCATTCGATTTTCCTTTTTTTTTTTTTTTTTTGGGCTATAGTAGTACACATGTTCCGAACATATGTTCATAGTTTCAAGCATATAGCGTTCATAGTTTGTTTTTGACAGATAGAAAGGTTAGACGTGTTTTGCTGTGCTCGGCAATTTTCAAAATGGAGCACAGATCATGCATAAAATTTTTTGTAAGAAATGAAATCAAGTGCTCTAAAATCCATTAAATGTTGACAGTTGCATACTTAGGGTCTGCTCTAAGTAAAAAAAAAAAATGTTTACAAAATATGATACAAGCTCTTCCAATATGGCCGAGAAGATGCCAATGACGAACCTCGTTCTGCATGTCCCAGCACATCAATAAAAGATGATAACGTCGGAATTTGCTGAGGATGATGGCTTGTGTCGTGCAATTTTTTCGGATGTTTTGGGCATGAGACGTGTGTCAGCGAAGTTTTTTCCGAAACTCCTTAATATAATTTTGATCAGAAAAACCGTCGCATGAGCATCGCTTAGGAGCTCTTGAATTATGTTAATAATGATCCTGACTTGCTCAAAGGGTCATTACTGGGGACGGTTTATAGGTATATGGTAATGACGTCGAAACCAAAGCCCAATCGTTTCAATGGAAGCACCCAGGAGAGCCAAGTTTTGATCACTGTTTTTCTCGATTACAGTTGCGTAGTGCATAGCGAGTATTAGCTTAAAGTTATTCGCCGGAATTGTGAAAAAGTAATTTATGACTTTTGCATCACGATAATGCACCTGCTCATTCATCGTTAGTTGTGAGAGATCTTTTGGCCCAAAACAACACGACAATCATGCCTCAGCTACCATATTCACTGAATTTTTCCCCATGCGACTTAATTCTGTTTCCAAAACTGAAGAGACCTATGAAAGGACGAAGATTTGCAACATTTGAGGAAATAATAATGGCATCGCTGGAAGAGCTCATGGCTATATCAAAAAGTGCTTATGAGAAGCGCTTCAAGGATTGGGAAAATTTCCACTTTCATACAGATTAACGTCAAATCAGGATGTATTTGATGTTTTATTGTATGTCTTTCCTTAGATTTTTTTACTCTTAAGGCTTAATGCCACAAAAAAGCAATCAAAGAAAAAGGAAGTTCATCTTTATGGATACTACTATGTGTGACCTACAAATTGATAAAGAGGAGACTTCAGACAGAGCATTGGGTATAGTACAGATTTATAGGATCTAGGGCTATTTAGAGCTGTTTACAAAAATAACATTCATTACAGTCTGAACTTTTTTCATGAGCAGGTTAGCACTTAACTCAAATTGATCTTAGAACTCCACCATTGTGTTCTTTATAGATAGTCCAGTGTCCCCAATAACATCCTTATTACCGCTAGTAATTGTAATCGGAGTGACAGCTACAAAGCAAGGATATGAAGACATCCTTAGACATAGGACAGACAATGTTGTAAATTGCTCACCAGGTAAGAGGTTCTTTTTATTTTAAAACTTCTTATAGAACATTTCTTCGTTTTACAGTGACTGTAATCCGTGATGGTAAGGAGACAGTTATCGAGTGCCAACACATTGAGCCGGGCGATCTTGTTGTCATTAGTCGAGACTGTGATGTACCTTGCGATGTAGTGATTTTAAAATCATCCGATGCACGTGACAAGTGCTTCATGACCACTGCCAACTTAGATGGAGAGACTAACCTGAAAACATTAATTATTCCACGTGGTCTTCCCAAAGTGGAAATAAGCCAAATGCATCAGCTTGGAATTATTGAATGTGAAAGTCCTAAGACCGACCTCTACAACTTCAATGGAAGAATTGAGTTGTTTCATTCTACCTTGCTGGATGAAAGTCAGCCAACGGTTTTACCTCTATCAGCAGACAATGTCCTCCTCCGTGGATCGAGGATCAAGAATACTGAATGTGTAATCGGTTGTGCAGTCTACACTGGAATGACATCGAAACTGGCCTTGAACAGCAAGTTGACTAGAAATAAGTATGCTTCGAGTGAGGCTTACATCAATTGGTTCTTAGTCTTCATCATAGGTGCCATGGTATGCATTTGCGCTTACATGTGCCTCATGAAGTGGTAAGTGGAGAGCATAAAGAATTTTTAAATTAACTGAATGATTGATCTTTCGAAGGTATGTCGAAGCGAATAGTGCACCCGAAACAAATTATTTGGGACCAACTTCCCCCTATGCTCCAGGTTTATTCTTTCAGGACTATTTGTCGTTTGTGATCCTGTTTAACTATCTTATACCGATTTCACTGTATGTAACCATAGAGCTGCATCGTGTATTTGGAGGATTCTTTTTGGAATGGGACATTGAGCTTTATGATAAAGAAACCGACGAGCATTTCATTGTTAATACCTCCGACTTGAATGAGGACCTTGGACAGGTGGGATTGAGATTGGTTGATACTTTGAAATTTATCACTCTCTTTCAGATCAATATTTTGTTTTCAGATAAAACCGGAACGTTGACAAAGAACGAAATGATCTTTCAACGGTGCTCGATAAATGGGAAGAAGCTTGTCCATAAGAAGACAAAGTTGCTCGACGAAGACACTGACACTTTATTGGACTTCAATAAGTTCGATGTAAGGTGAAGATTTAAGTTTTCCAAAAAATGTTCTTACATCTCTGATCGCTTCTTTACAGAATGACCAGAAAAATTTCTTTCAAGGTCTGGTTATTTGCCATACAGTTCAGGTGGCGAGAAGAATTTGTGAAACTGATCCAAAAATCGGCACGAGGATTCAGCCAGATTCCCATTTAAATGTGCACGAAATCTTTAATCAGGGAATCACTATGAATAAGAGTTCGACCGTCAAAAAAGTGCGTTCAAAGACCATTTCCTTTTCTAAGCAAGGCATTGAAGTTCCCATGAAGCGATTAAACTCGGAGACTGATCTCTCCAAAAATGTCAAACCGGCTCCAATCAAAACTCATCGAAAATCAAAGTCTTATGGCACGTCGCCTGTCTATATCACTCACACAGGTGAGTTGATGTTTGGCACTTTCAGAAAGGCACCTAATAAATTATTCTATTTCAGTTAACATCAATGGTCACAGACGAACGCCGAGTAATGTATCTCGAGAATCATATGCTATTCCGAATTTTATACCACGACAGCCTTCCATGCGACTGAAGTTGGAGTCTATGCGACGAAAGAAGGTTCTCCAAGCAGTGGTTGAGTAAGTTTGAGAGGATTATATATTACTTCATGTCTTATCCAGTATCTGCCATGTAGGACCCTAGATTATCAAGCATCAAGTCCAGATGAGAAGGCTCTTGTTGAAGCTTGCGCCGATTTAGGCATCGTCTATCTCGGTGATGACAATGGAATTATGAATGTGCGAATCTGTCCTCCTCATATAGATTATTCAAAACCATTCAGTTCTGCTAAGGTAAACGAAGTCCCATTTGAAAGGCTTCATGTTCTTGAATTCACCTCTGATCGTAAGCGCATGAGTGTTGTGGTGAAAGATGAGGTAGGTTCGATTTGGATCTACACAAAAGGTGCCGAAAACTATGTGTTTTCACTATGCTCATCATCATCAGCAAGACTCATAGAGGTGACAAACACCCATATTAACGACTTCGCAGGACACGGTCTTCGAACGCTTGCAGTGGCTAGAAAACGGATAACTGACGAAGAGTACAATAATTTCCTCAACGAATTAACCAGGGCTAATGTTTCGCTGGAAAATCGCAAGCAGCTAACCGAGGAATGCTACTCCAAAATTGAGCAAAGTATGTGCATCTATTACAATAAGCAGTTAAAGAAATTTTTCCATAATATCTTTCTTTTTCAGATCTTGATCTTTTGGGTGCTACTGCTGTGCAGGACGCGCTTCAAGATGATGTTGCTAATACTTTGCTCTCCCTTAAAAAAGCCGGTATAAAGGTCTGGGTATTGACTGGGGACAAAATCGAAACCGCCCTTAATATTGCACTCTCGTGTGGGCATATTCCTACAAATGCAATGCGATACTTCATTTTAGACTGTAATCATAAGGAAGACCTCAACCTGCACTTGGATATGCTCGATCAGGAGATTATCTTTGGACATGGAAGACCCTGTGCTCTGCTGATCGATGGCAAGAGTCTAACAATAGCTCTTAAGGACCTCCCGATAAAATTCCGCGATATAAGCATTCGTTGCCAAGCGGTTTTATGTTGCCGGTTAAGTCCATTACAGAAAAGTGAAGTGGTATCCCTGATCAAGACTTGCAAAGAAAAATACATCACAGCTGCTATTGGTGATGGGGCGAATGATGTTTCCATGATACAGGAAGCCCACATAGGTATTGGAATCATGGGCAAGGAAGGCCGACAGGCAGCTCGATGTGCAGATTTCGCCTTTGCAAGATTCAACATGCTTACAAGACTGTTCCTAGTTCATGGACAATACTTTACGATAAGACTGTCAATGCTAGTTTTATACTTTTTCTACAAAAACATCTTATTCATGGGGATTATGTTCCTGTTCCAGTATATATGTATGTTTTCAGCGCAATCCGTTTACGATTCCTGGTTTTTGACATTCTACAATACTCTGTATTCATCGTTGCCTGTTCTGTTTTTGTCGATGACAGAGAAGCCGTTTACTGAAGCCCAATTGATGAGGTGAGCAAACTATCTATAAATTTGTTGTGTTCTTTTAACATGTATTCATATAGATTAACGTCTTTTCGAGTCAGATCGCTGAATATAAGAAGGCACAAAATAACAGAAATTGGTTATTAGCATTCTGAAGCCAAAAGCAATTTGTCTATAAGCAAAAAAATGTATCCAGTTTCTTGTTAACATGCTAAATGGCAATTAGACTAGACAGGAGCTCTGGGAATGCAAAAGAACTAGCATTTGTTTTACAATACATACCTTATGCGCTTAGTTCTTCTCCTTGATTTATGAATTTATGAGATTTAAGTGTCATTCTAACAAAGCGAGCTGACCTATTTTCTTGTTTAAGTTGTGCTAGTTTATTATCTCGAGTGATGCCAGTCCTATATCGGAAAGGAAAACATCTTTGGCGGGTTAGTTGGTAAGCACAGAATCCATGAAATGATAACAGACAACGGCGACTAATAAATTTTGCAGAAGCTCTTAAAGCGGTGATAAGTAGTAGTAGGTTTCTAAGGCTAAGGATCCAGACAGCAATCCGGCGCTCTCTAGACATTCGAACCGCCAACCAAAGCGACCATGTGCTAATCGATGAGAGTCACGCTAAATCCGTGGTATGATGATGAATGCGTATACTGGAAAAGGGTGATAAAAGGTGCACATAAGAAAACGCTGCGACCCAATGCAAAGGCAGCGAGGGAAGAGTATCGAGCCAAGTAAAGAGAGGAGAAAAAGATCCTACGTAGAAAGAAGAAAGCCTACGCAACCTCCCAGCAGGGTTTGCAAGAAGACCAAGCAACTGGCGGCTGCCTTCAAGACCGGAACACAGGCTCTTTGAAATTGTGAAAGAAACCTAGTCACCGAAGCACAGGGGATAGTAGATGTGTTTAAGCAGCATTTCCAGCAGCTTCTAAGTGTTCATCATGTAGAGAGAGTTATAGGGCAAGAAGAGAACCCACATCCAGTCAATAAAGAACAAGTTCCACCACCCAATATAGAAAAAGTCGGTTTAGCTATAAAAAAGTTTAAGATTAACAAGGCCACAGACTCTGAAGGCCTATCAAGGGAGCTCTTCAAATCCATGCACCAAATCATCAACTATCAGCTCCATTTGTCCCATCTACAAAGAAAGCCATACTATGCCTTGCAAGAACTATCGGGGCATATCTCTGCTTAATGTCGCACATAAGATACTATCCGATGTACTGTATGAACGTCTCAAACTGTTCTGCAACAGACTAGTGCCGTTTAGTAATACCAGATCTACTATAGAGCAAATTTTCACACTGAGATAAATTCTGGAAAAGACCAACGAATTTCAGGTCGAGACGCATCATCTATTCATCGACATCAAGGCCGCATATGATAGTATTCATCGTTGGGAGCTGTATATGGTGATAGAAGAATTCGGGATCCCCGGAAAACTGATCCAGATGTGTCGCATGACATTAAACATGCACTGCAATGTCTGATCTGAAAGCAGCTCCCCCGAAATATTTCAAACTTGCACCGGTTTTCGGTAAAGAGATGCGCGATCATGTGAATTATTGAATCTCGTTCTGGAGTAGATTGTACGCAGGGCAGGAGTCAACACGGAAAGCATTATCTTTAATAGATCCTGGGATATGCGGACGATATTGACATCATCGATCGTTCCTAGCATGTCGTGATAGAGGCTTTCACGGCGATTGAAGAACAGGCAAAATTTGTTGGTCTTGCAGTAAACGCGGACAAGACTAAGTACAAACAAACTAGCATATGTCCACTGCCTAGGGCAAAACGTCATAATTTGATAGCAACAATTTCGAGGAAGTTAAGGTGTTCACCTAACTCTGAGTAAACGTGAATTCCACGGATGATACCCTAGTGGAGATCCAAGAAAAAATTACCCTAGGAAACCGTTGCTACTTCGGTCTGACGAAACAATTGGGATTTTTGAACCCAACTCGAAGGACGAAAAGTATGCTTTACAAATCCCTTATTCTGCCAGTTTTGCTGTATTGCGCCGAGTGCTGGACGATAAGCAGGAAGGGAGAACTTATACTGGGATCCTTCGAAAGAAAAATCCTTCAAACAATTTTTGGTCCTGTGTACGAGGAGGGCGAATGGAGAAGAAGATACAACCACGAACTCTGTGAGCTGTATCAAGATGTGAATGTAGTTAAAAAAGCAAAAATACGTCGACTAGATTGGCTCGGCCACAAATAACTCTTCGATTCCCAGCCCCCAGGTTCGAGACGACAAGGAAGGCCGAACCTCCGTTTTAAAGACCAATCCATCGCGGATGCCAGAACGCTTGGTGTGGATAACTGAAGCAGTGTACAAACAAACAATCATCCATTTTGATAATATAATACCAACAGCCTCTTTCTGTGTTTGCTATACTTCATTTCATCCTAGAATGGCGCTTATGATGGTAGCTAAGTAGTAGTGTTTACTTCATATGTTTGAAGACTGTTCTTCATCTCTCTACATGATCATTTTGATCAGGATAGTATAACCAGTTATCGTCTATTCATTTCTATCTGCTCTCAGGGCATGTCTCCGCATGCGAAACCTTGGGTAAATAACTAAAAGTTCGTTCTGCATTGCAAGACCAACCATGAGAATATTGTAGAATCAAAATTGCGGTGATGTTTTGCAAGAACAATCGAAAACCACTTTCAGTTTTAGTAACTGGCTTTCAGTCTTTTTAACGTAATCATGTGATAAATAACCACGAGGGTCCCAATCTCAAATTATTCTTGTCCTTAGAAATGTATTATTTAACTATTCTGGCGATTTACTTGTATTTGGCCATGCGGCATACTCCCCGAAATACGTTCAATCGGGTTGATGACACGTAAAGTAGATGTTTGAAAAAAGTTCCCAAAAATATACTAGAAATGTTCAAAAATCAACTCTTTTTTTTTTTTTGTTTTAAATTGACATTGCTTTTTACAGAAAGCCGGAACTTTATGCGCAGAATACACACAACAAACAACTACGCTGGAACTGTTTTCTAAAATGGGTTGCTTTTGGAATCTTCCACACGGTCATCATATTCTTCTTTACTTTCTATTTGTTCTCTATCAATGAGGTGGTCCTAAATGTTGGGCAGACAGCGGAACTGTCTGTTTTTGGAATTCAAGTCATGCAGGCCGTTGTCATTGTGGTGAATCTGAAACTTTGGCTGGAATCAAGATATCACAGTTATTGGTATATTGCCACGATTTGGGGATCTATCATCTGTTTTATGGTAACAACTGTTAACTACAATATTATCGATATGTAAGTATTTACATATCAGTTTTTTTGATTTTTCAAAGTCTATAAAGAGTCTATTCTTTCTTTAAGGACTTTCAACACCGAAATTTATTGGGCCTATAATAAACTTTTCTGCTCGATACCATTGTGGTTGCTGACAATAGTCTGCTCCATTGCTTGCCTTATACCGGATTATGTAATCCTATGTTGCAAAGAGGCGCTCAATATGCCAACGAGAAATGTTTACTCGAAAATCCAAAGGTTGATACGATTATGAGAGGAAATTCATTAACATGACAAAATCTAGCAATTTAGAAGGACAATGCAAATAAGTTAATGTGTACATGCTAAATTGTTATAACGAAAAGTTTTTGAAATTAGTAAGATACAATACTTTTGTAAATATTGAAACTCAAAGGCAGTTTCACCGTACCTTATAGGAAATTTTTTATTAGGCTGTTAGAGAACTTTTGAAGGCAGAGTTCGTAAGTGTAATTTTAAGTTCAAATTTTAAATAACTTTTAAACTGAAAATTAAATACTTAATCTCAGTGTATGGCACCATAAACTTTTAATCATGTTCAAGTATAAATTTATTAAATTTTTGTGTACGCTTTTAATAAAAATAAATAAATTTTATTACTTTTTTTTATATTTATTTATATAAGAAAAAAATAATATATACTCGTATAACAAAATATAAAATGCATAACACATATAATAATAATTTTAGATTTGTGGAATACACTCTTGGCTTAAAGTTAATACACCTCACCATATGAGATTGGTCCACATCAGGTGGGTGATGCACCAGGATCAGTGAACTTAAGTACCGACCTGTCCTCCGACAAGTGTGAATTTTCACTTGAAAACTTCGCTTAACGTCGTCGATGGTTGTGTTTTTTGATTATTGTATACGACTCGAGGTTTCATAGTGTATAAAGCAAATGTATGCGAGCTAGGAAGTAATCACTTCCACATCTGTAAATACAGGCAAGTTGTTTTGGAACTTAGTGAAAAACAGATAGATGGCCGCATATATTGGGTATGTAATTTAATTTGTGCGGTTTTTTTTTCCAAAATTTAAACGCCTATTTAAGAAAAACATGTACAATAGTATTATTCAAAGTATTGCCCATCTGAAGCTATAACTTTTTCCCATCTTTCTGGCAATTCTGGCATCCCAAAAGAACTGCGCCGGCTTGGCAGCCAAGAATGAATCAAGCCAATTTTTGATATTCTGCTCTGATGTGAACCGTATTTCAGTGAGGGCGTTCTGCATCGACCGGAACAAATGGTATTCAGAAGGGGCAGGGTCTGAATCCACTGTTTTCCAAATAGTTCTTAACCGGAATAGCAACGTGAGGCCGAGCGTTGTCATAATGGAAAATTGTTGCCTCGTGTCTGGTCGTATATTCCGGGCGTTTTTGGGCTACTGCTCTCTTCAAACGGATTAATTGTGTTCGGAAGCGTTGTCCATTGATAATTTCACCCGGTTTTAGCAGCTCATAATACAGCACACCCATCTGATCCCACCAAATACAGAGTATCACCTTTGCGCCATATATATTCGGCTTTGCCGTTGATTTGGCTAGTTGGCTGGGTTTCACATATAATTTTTCGCGCTTGGGGTTGTCGTAATGGATCCATTTTTCATCACTAGTAACAATCCGATGCAAAAATTACTTCCTTTTGTGGCGTTCCAGCAGCATTTCGGACATGCAAAACCGCCTTTCGACGTCTCTCGGCTTGAATTCATGTGGAACCCAATTTCCTTGCTTTTGAATATATTCAGCTGCTCTTAAACGTTTTGAAATGGCTGCTTGAGTGACACCCACAGATTCTGCGAGCTCTTCTTGTGTTTGGCAATAATCTTCATAGAGTAATGCTTCCAGTTCTTTATCTTCAAACTTTTTTGGCTGCCCAGGACGTTCATCGTCTTCCAAGCCAAAATCACCACTTTTAAATCAAGAACACCACTTTTGGCACGTTCGCTCAGCTTCATATTTAAGTAATGAAGAAGAATTCCCCGCGAAAACACTTTTTCAGGCACAAAATTCGACATATTTGAGTGAAAAAATGAATGACATATACTGAAATGACGTACAATGACAGTAGCCTTCCAACTCATGTTCCAATGGAATAATACAAGTTACGCCATCTCTTAGCAAACCTCACGAATTTTAGGTATATACCCAATATTTCTCGCTTACAAACTCCACAACAATGTAATTACTATTCCAATTCGGAACTCAACTTCATATGGCTTAGGTTCCATCTCCATAAGCAAATTAACCACTACAGCTTAATTTACAGAAGCTCCAAACTGGGCAGCAATTCTACCTTTAGCAGGTTTAATACTCTGTTTGACTTATTGTGGGCGATTTTCATATAGTTTCATTCCACTTGGCTTAGATATTTTGGGCAGATAACACTAAAATGGCCAAAAGCTGAGGCAAATACGGGAAACAAAAAAATTAAAAAGAAAACAAATTTTACAAACCACCCCAACTGGTCACTTGTTCCATCAGTAAACTGATGTCGAGTACTTCCGCTGCATGCAAGTACATTGGAACATAGATATGTCTACCGTCGCTAAATGGAGAAGTTTCATATAGAGTAGTGCTTTACTGCATGGATTTTCGTCAGGATATTTTTCGGCAAACAAACCGACCGCTTTTGCCCGCACGTGTTTTATGTCGCGTTCAAATCATAAAAGGTCGCAAGCCGAACACGATATTCCGAATCTGTTTTCGACGAAGCAACGTTCAAATTTTATATCAGGAGTGACTTGTAATTCTAGCGTCTCCCGTTTGCTGTTTTTTGAATTCCCATTTCGTATCTGCTTGTAGTTTATGCAATTCATGATTACAATTAGCATCGTAGTTGGACTCACTTACGTTTACGAGACTCTCGCATTATTTCAGCCTTAGGTTTCGGAGAGATTTTGCGACATGAATAACGAGAGTAATGAAACGCTACTCTATGAACTAATTCCCACAAAAGTAATGCAAAACCAATATCGTATCCATGCTAAAAATATCACAGCCTCCTGAAGATAGGAAGAACATTAAATCACTCTCCATACCAGCGCACATTTATAATGAAATTAGAGCCTCCAGCTCTGCGGACAAGGCCAATCCGCCAACTATGAACTTTGAATTCAGCTAAATGCTTGCGGACTATGGCATATATCCACCTATGTTACAATACATGAATACACTTTCTCAGTCGTAAACAAGAAAGAGTGCTCAAGAATCTCAATATGCACAAATCCGCTGGTCCAGATGGTACAAGTGGGCCGCAATATATAATCCTTTAGACCCCTTGCTTTATAATGTCGGTTGTGGTTTGTGCGGTTGGAAGCGCAGCCCTCCAGTCCCAACTTATGAAAAATGAAAAATTTATTGATCATGGCTCTGTAGCGCTCACTATCCACAGTGACCATTTAGTCTGCGCCGGTCTCTAGCGTAAACAGCACACCATGCAGCGTTTTTCAGTGTCAGAGATACGCACATTTTGTTCGTCCACGTATCCACATAGGTGGAAATGGACTTATTCAATTCGCCGAAATCGCTGATGAATTGTTGATCAAAAAAATCGTGATAAGTGACACAATTCATGAGTTGACGATTTATCAGCCTTTTCATGACCTCGAAAAGAAGTCGGAGGAGAGAGAAGAAGACACGCCTTTTTTAGGACCTGGCTTTGGAAAAAGTCCTGAAGACTAAGAAGCTTACGCAGTGGGTTTGCCAGCGTAGAAGGATACCTCTTCAGAAAAAGGGGAGATATATCATCTAAATCAAAGGTTTTGTGAATGTTTAGATCATTAAGTACCATTGGTACTACACGAGTACGAAAGTGGATTTTTCTCATTGAAAATTCAGCGAAAGAAAGAAGGAAAGTGTTGACCTGATCGCAAAGTGTGCAGCAAGCAAATTGGCCTTATCCAAAAAACTGACAGCTGGAATATCACTGGAATGGAGGACGAGGCAGAATTTCTAATGTTTTTGACGAACAACAAGATTTGCTTACTCCTTTGGGACATTGTATTGTAGTATTTTTTGCCTCACAGTTTGGTCATATTGTCATTCCAAGCTCGTTTGAACTTTTTTTCGTTTTTCTCTTCCGGGTTGTTCTGTAGGACCGAAAAAATATTTCTCTAACCCCGACAACTCATTTACAGGTCGAGTAGTACCACGCCTTTTCTTTTGGTTTGATGCTCTTCATCCGATGAGGCATAAGGGATCTTATTCCAAGGAGAATGGGGTCTTTGATCATATCATCAGCAGCATCCAAATCGTTATCGAGGAAACATATCGATCAGTGTGGTCGGTGTACAAGAAATGAACTGATATGATACAATGGGCCGACGACCCTAGAGTGGATAGCACATTCACCTTCTTAAAACGGACAATCATGGTCCGGCATTCGCTTGGGCTCAATCACGAGTTGCGTCAAGTTATTTTATGCAGCGAATATCTCATTGTCCTTTGGGTGTTGTCTGTTCAGAATGTCGAAGCTCGTAATAATTACTTGGGCGTTTCAAACTCGTTAAAGGTTGCATTTCTGCGGGGTTTCTGTAAATAAAGCTGTAGTGGATAATTTGCTTATGGAGATGGAATTTCAATTTGGAACAGGGACTACATTGTGGTGGAGTTTGATAAGCTATATCACTACGCACGTGTGGCGAGACCGCGGTGAGTGCATAATTGTGGCACTAATTCGTAGCCAGGTAGCTTCAGGTGTGGGCTTTGATCTACATGTGTTTCGTATAGTGCCAAAACAGCTGGCCTGTATGCTATATATAGACATGAACGTACGCAGAAAAAAATTGCTTCTCCTACCGCGATTATTAGCTATGTCTACTCTAAATTCCCGAGTTGTTACAAAATCAAACACAGACATGGGTTGTTTCTAAAGATGCGATGCTGTTATAGGCATTTAAAGGCAACATAGGTGGTTAAAATGACTTATTCAGATGGTCAGACTTCGTAGATCTTATTGGTTAAAAAGACTCTGATATATCGAATCCTTGTTTCAAACACTTTTAAAAGCCATAAAACACTCTGTTTTGTACTCATATGAGGGAATCAAGCAATAGGCCTTTCTAGATAGCATGGTCTTTGGGCAAGTTAAAATCTTCTGATTGGCTAATATTCTATTGTACTAGTGCCAAACGAACAACAGTGGTTTCAGTATGGTGGAATCAGAAACTTTTAAAAAACTGTAATTGTAAATCTGGTGTTTGATTGATATTCGCTGGCTAGAGACGCATTTTGGTTTAGTACAAGTTTCACTCCGGACTGTAGCGCCACTTTAAGTAAGTAAGAGGAAACTTAAGCCCAAATAACAGCTTTTCGGCGGTACTACTAAAGACGTACTTCCTTTCTATTTTTCCATTTAAACCACTTTAAACCGTTATAATTTAGTACATTTGTCATAGGCTTGGTCAAATAGCATCGTCTGTTTCTTCTATGTGGCGAATTAAACCTTTACGCAGATTGTTTAAATGCGTTCGTTCAGATCCCGAAAGCTCAAGACAAGTTACAACGAATCCGCATCCAAAAAGATGCTGTGCAAATCTAAACTCATTTGTTCTTCTTTGGTTCGTATCCGAATGTCGTTCGTGTATCCTATCAGTGGCTCTTGGTTACTTCTCAAGACCAGCGCTTTTACGTGGTCCGGCAGCGATTCACTCGCACAACCTCCAACATTGCGTTCCAAGATGCCTGAGATCTTTTGGGCAAATTGGTCCCTACATTGATCCCAATATTGTTTACCCGCACCATCTCTATTTCTGCAACCTGGCTAGTACTGGGGACAAATTATCGCAATACACGAAAATCTTCCAAGTTAACTGTTATTGCCGACGTTGGTTCAATAATGTGAAATTATCCGCATACCAATTTCTACTTAGTGTTAGTTATTTTCGACGGAGTATTATAGAGTTGTTCTTTTCTTTCTATTCTACACTCACTCTTAAAGGCTAGGCAAGTCCGAATTTCCCACTTTGGTAGCTCCAACGAGAAGGTAAAATGTGACAATCACAATCGGTGGAGTAGTCCCTAAACTTAATAATCATTATCCCCAATTTCGTAATTCAAATGAAGAAAAACATGGAAAAACGATCTGACACCGGTACATTCTGGAAAGTGCTTTACTCTGAATAGTTTATTTATGAATCGCAACTGGATGTGTACTACAAATCATGGAATTTCGTTGGCTTGTTGACAGTATGTTCTGCAGAAGTACGCACTCTAAGGATATTTTGGTTAATAAAATATTTCATTTTCTGTTTTAACATATTTTTTGTTTTTATTTTTAAAATGCTTTGAGCAAGAAAATTTCTTTGAGAAAAAAAAAAAGATTTTCTATTATTGCGAGTGTATAATAAAATGCTCTTTCTTGTATATGTATAACCACATCGACATGCCTACTGTAAAACACATAAACCCACCAAAAACAGAGAAAAAATATAATTAAAACCAAAACTTTGAACTTTATCTGTTATACACGACTATATAAATGTGTATGGATTGTAATTATGTAGATAGATTTCGAAATCGAAAAATAAATGATAAATCAACTCTCCGAGATAGAGGATCAAGAGATGGCCTCTTCATATGTATGTACATGATATAATAACGAGTAAATATCTAGGACTATGTCTAAGTGTAAATAATACTCATATGTAACGATAAAATTTGATTGTGTAGTTGTATATGAGTGTTTGATTTGAATTAGGTCGTTCGAGTTTAAGCCCCTAGCAGCCGTTTAACCGTATATCCAGGTACTGAGTAGAAGAAGAGGAGCAACATTAGCGCCAACCCGGCAATGATTAGGCCTTTTAAGATAGCCCATTTGTAGTTGTGCCAGATGATGTAGCGTATAGATTTGAGCGGATTCACGAACCACATGAATGAAGCATCAGGGCGACTTTAAAAAGAAATCAAAAGTTAAATAGTTGGAGTTGTTTTTGGGAGTTCGGATACATACTTCGGTTTCTCCAAGGGATCTGGTTCGTTTCGACCAAATCCGGCGGGATTTTGTTCAGCTTCCTCTTTGCTGAGAAGATGTAGCTCAGCTTCGACTTTTCCCGTCAACTCCATTTCATCATTTTGTTTCTTGATGTAGAATGGCCACCATCCACGGACTCGCTTTTGCTTAAAAATATTAACTGTTGGGATGTTATCTGTCTTGAGCATATCTAGGGTGCACAATTTGGATGATTTAGCTCCACGAGGGAAACGTGTGAGGTTGAAGGAAATAGCACCTGCAAATAAATATTTGCAAACTGATCTTATGGGCACAATGAAAGTACTTACCCAAAAAATCATCTGCTGAAAAGTGATCAGCATCCCAGACTTGCAACTCCAGTCGAGCTGGAATCTTAACTTCTGTTTCATCCCAGCTGAAGAGAGATTCTCTTCGAGAAAGAACGATTCGCTCTTCTGCCGCTAGATACTCGAAGGGGTAAATGAAACGCCAATTGAAATTACCTTCACCAGTCAGAGAGCGATAGTGAATATCTGTTGCTTGGATGTCCTGAGGTCCCTTAAGCCAGCTTTGAAATGAAAGTCAGATGAAACTCGATAGATCATTTAATTAGTCTCTACTTACCCCTTTACGTAAATGTCTGACATTTTCTCGCCAGTAAAGAATGCATCATCCTCAAGAACCACGTCATCGGTGTTCCAAATAACAACTCTTAGCTCATATGCTTTCGGCTTCCTTGGTGATATGTCTACTGAAGGTCCTGGCAGTGGCATGTCCATAGGAAACATGTCAACCCACATCTCTAGCTTACCCTGCTCTATACCTGGCTTGTCAACATTATATAGAGGCCTTGACTCGATATGTTCTGGAACGATCTGCCAGAAAGTGGCTTAACTATAATCATATTAAAGGTAGTTTAAAGGGACACCTACTTTACATCCAATCTTTGGAATCTCGCTCCAACGATGGAGTACCCCTAGCGCTAAGTGTTCATCCCGGTTCTTGCAGGTGGTTGGTCCATTCCAGGCAATGACTTCTTCCTCCGAGAATGTCATGCAATACTTCCCAATTGCCACACGGTCTTGAAAGTAATGCGGCACATCGAGCTTGTTCTCTTTGCAAAGTTTTGACAAAATTTGTGTTGGTTTCATCGGGTCCCGCCATCTATTGTAGCCAGTGCTAAAAGAAAAGACGTTAAGTTGAGCTGGGTTTATACTAAACAACTTCCATTTCCAGTCTTACTCTTCATATTTCATTGATAGTCCACAAGTCGCTCGATGTTTGCTGTAGAAGCGATTCTCTAAATCGATTCTAGTCTCACCGATCAGGTCATCGGAGCCAACCAAATCCCAGTCAAAAATCTGTATGGTCAGCATTGAGTCTTGAGGAAACGTAGCTTCCACCTCAAAACATTTGCCAAAGATCGGATTCAATTGCTTGCTGACATAATTATCTTTATCAGATATACGCTTGCCACCGAGATGGAGCACCACATATGGATCAGCCTTGCCGTTCAAGTCCATCGGATGCAGATCCGTGGCTTTGATAATGTAAACTCGAACCAAAACATGTATGGGATCATTGGCCGGTAGTGATGGAATCATTGGGAAGTCTATGCCTTTTGGCAGTGGTAGTTTATAGACCTTAATGGCTCCCTTAAAGAAGCCCACTGTTCGATTGTCGTCTTCCATTGAGTCCCCAGTTTTCTTGCCACGCAATAGAGCAAATGAATGTAGCCATTCACTGAAATTGTTGAACTCTAATTGTGCCTCCAGTTCATTGGGGTAAATCTGTAATTTAGATGAAGGCTTAGGAATGTCTTTAAGATGAAGGAAACAGAAGTTATGAAGATAATTGGATCCAGTGAGATTAGAAAAAAAAAGTCAACTCTTTGTGCAAAGGATTCATATGGTGCGGTTTAAATTTTGAAGGAGAAAAAAAAATTAGAAGGCATGTACGAAGGCTTCGGACATTACAAAATGATCAATGACACGATAACAATTTTAGAATCTTTCCACACAGTCGAGGGAAATGGTACACGATTTAGGAAATAAGGAAGGAGTGATAAAAAACTTTATTTTAGATACTTACCACTGTAAGAAAAGTTGAAACAAACAAAGAATTGGACGTGAATCTGTCATAAACAATATGAATAGTTTGATGTCAAATTCATGCCAAGGCAATCGCCATGAATGATCTAGATATCTAGACACAGACAAAAAATCAAGACGGATTCAGTAAGGTGTTTCTCGAGTGTTTTGGTTCTGAAAAAATTAAGTAGGCAGCTGACGCAACAGTGTAGCAGCTACAATAGTGTACTTCTCGTTCTTTCCTTACAAAGGTACTGACTGCCCTACCCTACAGAAATATGAAGAAAATTGTACCTGATGGCGGACTAGCAAGTCGCTGAAAGTAGAAGGCCATCTGATATTATAATTAGAAAATTCGTTTCCTGGTAGAAGTCTTGAATTCTCCTAATTATGAAAAAGTGTTCAAAAGACAGCGACTCAGAAGCAGGGTCATTTGAAGGCTAAGAACCGGACATCCAGTAACGCCTTTAACAACATTTCAACATGAAATGTTGAACTGGTACTCTTGTTGAGAAGAAAAGCGACATCAGACACCTTCCCTGCAAAAAGCTCCCAGAAAAAGACAGAGCTTTACTATAGCGTGCAGTGAATTGCATCCCAACGTCAATGAGTCTCTTCCGATTTAACACCTATCCCTAAAACTGCAATATCTCAACCCTCAATAAGCAAACCTTTACTTAATTTTAACCTCAGGAAAGTAGCTAAGTATCCTAACTTCACCAGTTCTCTCATTTAAAACGCCACTTCTGACATCATGCCCGTTGCTCCATCAAACCTCTTTTCTACAAACTCAACAATCATGTGAAAACCTCCCTATTTCCTTCTATTACCAGAAAGAAAGAGGACTGCGTTCTAAAACCCACGCCGTTTTGCGCCAATCTCATGCCCTAGACATCATTTGATGTCCACGCTCTGACTAAAACCAATCTTATCCCCAAAATAAAAAACCAGGAGTGATTTCCTATTTATTTTAATGATTTTTGGGATAATGATCGCACACCCCCTTTGATTGACTCTTTTCATCGAAGTGTTCTACTGGCCATTCCCAACAGTGTTTGACTCCTCTCTTGTTCACATTTCGTCTTCCTCTACGCACGACTTTGTGTCAGTTTAAAGAACATATACTCGTAGATAATGGTATGTTATGTTGGATACATTTTTCCGACCCAACTCATCGAATTATACCAGCTTGCTATTGATGCAGTTGACAATTTGATTGACTTGTCAGACTCGCTTGATGGCATCAATATGCTCGGCGATTTTAATCTGCCTTAACTGAAATCGACTCCATCTGAAGACCTATCTTTTTTCATTGCTTCTAATCCCATTCCTACCAAGGAATGTCTCTTCTTAGATCAGTTAGCAGAATCTAGTCTGAAGTTAGTGACGTTTCCAATTATATGGAAAGGTAATTAGGTCTTATTTTCTCAACCGATCCTCTTGATTCGTCAGTATCGTGTTGCCCCTTATCACTTTCAACTATCGAAAACTTTTGTCCTCTTCTTTTGCTTTAATTTTAACACGACTTTCATCTCAATTTTCACAGAGCTGATTTCTGCTCTGCTGCCTATCTAAGCAGGGCTTCATTCGAGTTTACCAATCTGTCTCTGCCTAGATTTTTTAAAGAGAAATATTGAAATCCATTTCCCGCCATAAAACATATTTACCATTTCCTTGGTACAATCGGAAACTCCACTCTCTACACAACAAAAGGCAGATCGTTTTGGGCGGTATTCCTTCGAACTAACCCTTCTTTCGACTATTCAAACTATCTAGATACATGTTTTCATTTCATCGAATTCTATATACAACTCTGTCGCTAACTAAATAGTGGACAAAGAAATCCTATAAGCGACCACAATTCCTTTTTTCAATTTGTCAACTTTTCTTTCGAAAAAAATCTTCAAGTGGCCCCCTTACAATCGTCGTCTTTTTTGCTACATTTTTCTAATAGTTATTGGCCAACAGCTCCTTTGTACCAAATTCCTGTTTCAACGATGACCTACCAAATTTCTCTGTTGGTCTCTTCCTCACTCAGAATTTAGATCCGGCAGTTACTGAAGAAAAGTAACTAAAACTTGTCGTTTTTCTTAAAAAATGCTCTTCCAACCTGTCTCTCCCTCCTTTCACACATATTTCGTCTATCCAATAGGATTTCCCCAGACTCGGATGACCTTTGTTATACACAATTGTCACCGTTTTGTTTTTGGAAAACTATCTTATCAACCAGTTTTTACAATAATGAAACGTTCACCTTGTATTGACCAACAAAAAAAGAAGTGGAGTAATTTTTTTGTTCTTTTTTTTTATAATCGGCGCGCGCTCAAGTACTTGAGCACCCTTAAAATATTTGCACACAGCGCGGGCGAAGGAAAGTTAGGGAGGAAACAAAGAGAGACACCGATGCACGTTGGTTTTAAATGAGAACCAGGAGTCATTACGCCGGTAATTGAGGGTGTCAATTAACCAAGTGATATTAGGATCACGTATAGTGTTATTGTACGGTTTCGAATTCTATCTAGCAGGTGAAGAAAATTGTACTCCAATTTTGGGCGGATGAATGTCTTATATATTGTGGCCAGATCAGAGGGGGTAAAATATTTCTTACATCGTTTGAGGAAACCTAGACATTTTTCAGCATTTTTGGTGACATCGAATATGTGGTCATTTGTCACTTACACACATACCGAGAATGGAAAGTTTATCGGTTTCGACGAAGCAAGTGCCATTCATAGATAATGGCTGGGTATTTGAATTTCGCTTTAATGACAGCAGACAGCATTGAGTTTTGGAACCATTAAATTCCACTCGGGTGATAGTTCCCCCGTTGGTTATGCTGTTAATATCGGAATTTAATGAGCTAAACATAGTCTGCCGTTCTCGTTCTACAACCGAAGAGCGTGAGTCCGGGAACGAATATGAAAAACAGAGAGAACTGTTATCAGCAAAGGAATATAAAGGATTAGAAGTAGCAGAAAAAAGATCATCAATGAAAATTAAAAAGAGTGTCGGAGATAGAACGGAGCCCTGGGGCACACCAGTATTTATTTTGTGAATATCAGATTTGAAACCATCCACGACAACTTAATTTGCAATCCAGAAGAGAGTCGTCGATGCCAAACTCTGTCAAATGCCTTGGAAATATCAAGTGCAACTATCTTAATTTGGTACGCACGCTTTGGTTCTACTTTTCGTTGAGACATGGCATCAAATCAAAGCGGACCTATTGCTCCGAAAGCTACACTGCCGGTCATGGGCGGTTTATTATTGTTTCCATGATGAACTAGAAAAGAAGGGACGTAAGCGCAATTGGTCTGTAGAAGAAGAGAGAAAAAGATTCGCCTTTTTTAGGGTCGGGCTAGACAAATTTTGTTTTTCATTTACTCAAAAAGTGTTGTTTAGGGTAGACGAAAAGCTTACGCAGTGGTTTTGGGATCGTGAAAGAATATTTCTTCAGAAGAAGGGAAGGTATACCATCTGGATCAGAGGTTGTGAATGTTAAGATATTAAAGTATACTTGGTACTACTACGAGTATGAAAGTATTGAGTATTGAAGTACGAGTGTTGAAGATTGAGGCACTCAAGTGCAAAAGTAAAGGGACTTTTGAAATTTTGCGGGCAACATACATTCGATTATCGATTTTTTGCTGCGTTGGTACACATGTCCCGAACATATTTTTACAGTTTCAAGTATACCATATAGTAAGCTTAGTTTGTTTTTGACAGATAGAAAGGTAAGACGTGTTTTGGCGATTTTCAATATGTAAAAAAAATGTAAAATATAAAGCAAAGACTTTGTATCAATTTTTTTGTAAAAAATAGAATCCAGTGCTCTAAAATACTTGAAATGTTGGTAGTGGCATACGTTGAGTCTCCTCTAAGTAAAAAAATGTTAACAAATGGTACAAGCTGTTCCAAGATGGGCGAGATGTTGCCAATGATAAACCTCGCTCTAAACAATTGATTTGGAAATCAATTCCGTAACAGAAGTTGCTCAGGATGTTGACAAATCCGTCAACTCGTGTCATGGTACATATTCATCAATATCTAAAATAAAAAATAAACGAAGAAAATGAAATAAATGTGTCCGAATTCGTACTTTCTATTATTTCTGACGGTTTCAGTTTATGATTTTATGAGTTAGTTTCGCTGAATTTTCCCTGAAAGCCTATTCATATATACGTATAGGGTGATTCATTGTCAGGTTTAATTTATAATATAAAAGAAAATGAATAAATTTGAAAGTAAACTTAAAATTGTTATTATCCGTTAAAAGAACATGTCATGGCATATACTTTTTGAAAATGATATCATGTAAATTTTGGCCACGACTACGTCTGTGGTACTTCATTCAGAAGATTAAATTTTGGGCGTGTCGCAGCATAGCAAAACGTGAAATTAAGTGCTCACCAAAATGATTTCTCCAATTCCATTGTTACACGCGCTGTATGGCTCATAGCGCCGTCTTGTTGAAACCAGAGTTCACTTTCAGGAAGCACATAGTCCGTTAACATGGCACGATATCGGTAACCATTGACGGTAACATTCTGATTTTTGAGGAAATATGGACCAATGATTCCACCAGCCCATAAACTACATACCGTTGTTTTTAATGGACGTAATAGTAGCTCTTGGTACTCTTGGAGTTGCTCATCAGTCCAAATATGGCAATTTTGTTTATTAACGTATCCATTGAGTCAGAAATGGGCTTCATCACTGAACAAAATTTCACGGTAAAACACCGAATTTTCATTGAGTTTTTCCAGAACCCATTCACTGAAAATATTACGCAAACTCAAGTTGCCTGGCTTCAATTCTTGCACAAGTTGAATTTTGTATGCTTTAAGGCCGAGATCCTCAGGTAAAATACGCCAAGTTGTTGAATACGCGAAGCCAAGCCGCCGAGAACAAGAACGACTACGAATCGATTCGTCACGGTCTTCGCGTACACTCTCAGCTACAGCTACTGTAATCTCTTCACTGAGTGCTGGATGTGGTCTAACCGGTCGAGTAAACTTATGTAAACTGGGACTCAAATTTGCGAATGGTATTGTCAATAGTGGTTTCAGTAGGTCGATTATGCGCACCGTAAGAACCTCGAATCGCACAAAAAATATGTCTCACAGAACGCTGATTTTCGTAATACAGCTGAACAATTTGGAGACGCTGTTGTGGTGTGATTCTTTCCATAATGACTTGCCAAACGATACTGAACAAAAATGATAAAGCAGTTGGATGTCAAAAAGAGCTATTGAAAATCAAACCTCACGTTGAATCACCTTATATTACCCAATGCACCAACGATCGTATTGAACTTTTCCTAACCGACTAACCGATATTGACGAGATGAAGAATGTTATTAATTGTGCGGTGATAATGTCTTATAACCACCTGCCACCTTTTAGAAATTATTGGTCGACACAGCATTCGATGGAAAATTATGCTACCATGTCAGTTATTACGCGGGATCGTTTTCAGCTGCTATCATCGAAAATGTACTTTGCACCTCTCAAAGTTGTATTACATTGAGGACAGTTTTTAAGGTTTGAAATCTCGATTTTTAAGGAGCAGGAAGGAAAGCGCGTTTCAAACCATTGACAAAAGTATGACCAAGTTCAAGGGGCGTTCATCGGTAAAGCAATACATGCCACTGAAGCCCACCAAATGTGGTATAAAAATGTAGCTCTCATGTGGTTCACTTACTCGCTTCAACTACGATTTTAACGTTTACTGCGGTAGAGAGAAAGATGTTTTCCAAGGAACTCTTGGTCTTGCTACAATACGAGAACTTGATGTCATTTTATGCTTCGATCAGTTTTTTCACAAGTGTCTATCTTCCTTAAACCTTAGACTAGGAGCGAGGAATTGCCATATCTAATCGTAAGAAAATGCCAGTAATCAACGAGAAACTTAAGAAAAGAAGAATGCATTTTCCGAGAAGCAATACGGAGCTTATGTTTGTCAAATGGCATTACACTAAAGAAATCATCGTTGTAAGCAATTGCCATTTATTTGACGTAACAGCTGTAGATAAACAAATAAAAGGCGGTCAGAAAGTCACCATACCGTTCCCAGCAATAATCACATGTACCGACACCTGATGGGAGGAGAAAATCGAGCCGACCAGATGACAAGCCAGTATGAGTTGTATAGAAAATACATAGAATAGTGGAAGAAAGCCTTCCATCGACTACTTGTGATGTCTGTTGGTAATTCTTACATAATCCACTCTGAATTGGGACAGAAAAAGTTCAACTTATTGATTTTATGGTGGTCTTGATTGATAGTTATCGTTATGTGATACAATACTTTTCTTTGAAAGACCTCAGCCCAAAGAATATAAAAGCTGGATTCTACTCTGGGTGAGTCTGCTCCTTGGTTTACAACAGTAAAATTTTGAGTTACTGAGTTTAAAGGAAGCCATACGAGCTGCCAAGACGAGCATCGAAGTGTTCGACCAAATGGTGAAGAAAATCCTCAAAGTGGTACTGGATGATAGTCGATTGAAAGTGCGCGAGCTAGCAGACATTGAGGCATTTCAAAAAGTGCGGTACATGTCGTGAATGTAATGGCCAAAATTATTGAATTAAAGTTTGAATTGTTACCAGATTTAGCCCCCTCGGATTATTTTCTGTTCCCAAAACTTGAAAAAATGGCTCAGTGTCAAAGATTTTCCAACGATGAAGAGGTGATGTCAGCAGTTAATGGCTGTTTGGAGGTTTTGAGGAGCAACACAGTTCTCATTTCAAAAAGGGTATCAGAGTGTAATAGGGGAAAGTGTATAGAGCTGAAAGGCGATTGCGTTGAAAAATAAATAAATTTTTTCCAAAATTTTTGTGTTTTCTTTGTTTGGTCGGGTACTTCTGGGGCCGCTATCGTCCTTTTTATTTCTTAAATTTGTGTGCATAATTAACTGAGCTGGATACCATATCGTCCACCTAAAGTATGGTGGGGACAAATTCAAGGTATGTTCAAAATGTAAGGTGACTTTATATTTTTTATAAAAAAATATTTATTTATTTATCAATATTAATGTTGTCCGTCTCAAAGTAGTCCCTCTTAGGTATAATACACTTGTGCCAACGCTTTTTCCAATCCTTGAAGTACTTCTCATAAATATTTTTTGGTATAGCCCGAGCTCGTCCAGCGATGGTGTTTTTATTTCCTCAATCGTTGCAAATCTCAGTTCTCTCATAGATCTCTTCAGTAAAGTCTCTTCAAGTCACCAGCTTTAATCTTTTTGAGCAACTCAGAATCATCACTGACTTCATTCAAGAGCTCCTGTGCGATGCTCATGCCACGGTTCTTGTGATCAAAATTAAGAAGTTTCTAACCAAACATCGCTAACACACGTCTCATGCCCAAAACTTCCAAAGAAATTGCATAAAACGAACCGACCGATTTGCCAGCATCCTCAGCAACTTCCTTTATGTTAATTCGACGATTTTCCAAAAAAAATTTCTTCACAGTTTCGACGTTATCATTTTTCGTTGATGTGCTGGGGCATCCAGAGCGAGGATCGTTATAGGCAACTTCCCGGCCATCTTGGAAAACCTTGTACCACTTGTAAACATTTATTTTACTTAGAGCAGACTCACCGTCACCATTTCATGTGTCGAAAACAAACTAAATATTCGGAACAGCAAAAAAAAAAAAAAATAGATTATCGAATGTACATTACCTGCGAAATTTCAAATTTTCACATTACTTTTTGAACACACCTTTGAATGGCTCGGCCACTCGAACCATCTCCACATATAACATATAACAAATGTCATGACTTAACATAAGCAAAATGTTATTTTTACTTCATAGGCAGAAATACCAAGTATGAAGAGAACGTCAAGATACAAATGTCTCGATAGAGAACATATATTGTGAACAGGCTTAAATTTTTTTTTTTGTTTGGTTGCTATGACACCTGTCAAACATATTAAGTGTACATCAAGTCAATGTTAAAAATGTCGAATTTTGTACCAGAAAATGACTACTTGCGGAAAGCGTTAATTTTTTGTTTTCATTTGAAGAGGTAAGGCATGCCTGTCGTAAAAGGCGACTAAAATCCACTGGGCCGGATTAAGGTGTTAAGCGACCCGTGCCAGAATCGACCAGGTTGGGGGCCCAGAATAAAAATAGCTCAATCTCTAACGGAGCATCCGGATACTTGGCGACCTCCGGATCAGCCAGCCTTATCTGTCTAATGCGGATCTCTGGACAGGCGGACTACCCTTTCTCCGCTACTCGTGGGAACTAAAATGAGTCCAAATAATATTCAAAATAATACAAATATAAACCAGGACCCCTTTAAAAAATGCTGAAGGGTCACGAGATCTCTAGCACGCGGATCACTAGGAAAATCATGCAAAAGCAAAGACCAAACACAGTCGGTAGCTCAGGGCAATAGCATTACACCAAATAAGCTACAAAATCTCGAACGCGAAAATTCTGATCTCAGCGCCAGACTCCAAAATATGGAATTGCTCTGTGCCGAACTAAAAAAGCAACTAGATGCCATTAAGCCGCAATCTAAATCTGAGTCTGAGTCTGTTTCGCTACTTGACCGCCCCGAAAACTCGAGTTTTCACACGGACGAAGAAGAGCTAGTCCACGAAACGGAGTGGATACTTAAAACAAAGCCAGGTAAGAAACGCAAAGCTACTTCCCCGCCTGATATTGAACAAACAAAGAAGCAAGCCCGCTTTAACACTGCTGAGGTCGATAAGGCAACAAAGCAACCCAAACAAAGACCGCCGCCGCCAATAAACGTTTTTGGAATCTCGGACTACAACAAGTTGCACATAATCCTGAAATCACTGTGCTCAACCGACTATAAAGTAAGATCTCGCAAAAATAATACATGGACTATTAATGTCCTTAATCCAGACAACTACCGTTCGCTTTCGCAAAAATTAAATGCCGAGAAGATTCAATGGCATACCTACGAAAATAAAACGGAAAGACCCATACGCGTTGTAACTAGAGGATTGCATCCCTCTCGCCTGAAAGAAAACATCGTAAATGACCTTAAAAATGAAGATTTTAAGATAATCGACGCAGTTAATATACTTGCGCAAAAACAGCACAATGTTGAAATCGAGAGGACGACCACAAGACGCGGTCTTCTCCTCTTTAGGCTAACTTTCGACAAAACCGAAAGCCTAGAAAGAATGTATGCCATAAATTCAATTTTGGGACTTGTTGTCAAAATTGAACCTCCGCAGAAAAATTCTAGCTTGATTCCCAATGTACATGTTGCCAGGGATTCAGCCATACTCAGGCCTACTGCCAGAAGGAACCTCGCTGTGTAAAATGCGCTGGCAATCATGTGACTCGAGAGTTCAATGCCGCGAAAGAGTCCCCAGCGATATGCATTAACTGCAAGGGAAAACATCCAGCTAATTATCGAGGCTGCGAAATCGCGAAGGTGTTGCAAAAGCTACGAGATCAATAAAAAACGAAGCTAGAATGAGAAATAACAACAGCGGTCCTACTCCAAAGCCTTTAAAGAAGGTAATGGTGACAAACGCTCAGTTCACAAATAACAACAACGTCAAAAGGAAAGTGAAAAGTGGAAAAACTTACGCACAAATAGCGGCGCGAGTTAATATGACTAACTGTACATCACCGGATTCTGCCTCAAATGTGTTATCAGTAATTCTCGAGAGACTAGAAGAACAGACTAAAATAAATAAGATAATAGTCGAACGGCAAAGAAGCTCAATATTATTGCGTGGAATGCCAACTGGCTACAGAAAAGGCTTGATGAACTAAATATTTTCATGCAGGAACAAGTAATTGACATCATTCTCCAGTTATCCTCTCTGTGTGAATCCTTGGTTAAGAAACAAAGATCACCCAAATTAACTAACAGCAAAACTTACTGAGAAGATTTCCGAATAGACGTTATAACGTTAGAACGCCGTATCAACTTGAAAAAGAAGTTGAACGTTTTGTTGAAGTCATACAGCAAGCGGCCTGGAAGAACACTGCCCGCGAATCGAAAAACGTTCCCAAAGTCGGCATAGGATATCCACCGGAAATCAGAGAAATGAAAAGGAAGAAACGAAGAGCGCGGAAAAAGTGGCATGAAACCCGGGCACCATAAGATAAAACGTCCTTCAATAGGCTAGGCTACTTGTTGAAAAAATCGATCAAGGACTTCAATAATCATGGTATTAATAACTACCTTGAAAGACTCACAGCGGCAAAGGATACCAACTACTCCATATGGAGAACCGTTAAAAGTGTTCGAAAGCCCCAAATATACGTGGCGCCAATAAGAAGAAAGAAAGATGACTGAACGAAAGTAGATAAGGAAAAAGCTAATGTTTTCTCCGACCATCTTGCAGAAACGTTTAAACTATTCGACGGGGAAGTGCTTCCAGAGAATATCAATACGCTAGACGTGACGACAGACTTTCCAGTAGAAAAGGCTACATATAGGGAACTTAGACAAGTTATAGACACGCTTAAGCCCAATAAAGCCCCAGGATATGATTTTATAACGGGAGAGATACTTAAAGCGTTGCCGAAAAAAGGTTTGCTAAAGCTGCTCTATCTTATAAATGCCAGCATTAGATTAGAGTACGTACCGCACCAGTGGAAAGTAGCCGAAGTTATTATGGTTCCGAAACCCGGTAAACCGCTGACTGAAGTCAAGTCATATAGACCAATATCGCTTCTCCCGATTACATCGAAGGTCTTCGAGCGAATCCTTCTTAATCGTCTTAAACTAATTACCGACACAAATTCCTTGCCTGATAATCAATTTGGCTTTAGAAGCCAGCACTCTACAATTGATCAAGTGCATCGAATAACCGATGTAATCGAAAGAGCAATCGAGTGTAAGTTAGTCTGTTCAAGCGCATTCCTTGACGTTTCACAAACCTTTGATAAGGTATGGCATGAAGGCCTAAAATATAAACTCCGACAAGCCCTACCCCAGCAATTGTCTTGTATTTTAGGTTCATATCTGGAAGACCGACTCTTCCGTGTGAGACACGGAAACGAATATTCTACCTTTAAGACAATAAAGGCGAGGGTGCCGCAAGGAAGTGTACTTGGCCCTCTGCTATATTTGCTTTTTACCCGCGATATACCGCAAACGGACGACACTGTCCTAGCCACATTTGCTGATGACACTGCCATTTTGGCAACGGCTAAAACAGTCGAAAAAGCAACTGCCAAGTTACAACGTGCCCTTACACGGATTAACAACTGGACAAAGACTTGGCCAATCGCGCTTAATGAAAGCAAGTCTGTCCACGTCAACTTCACTCTCAAGAAAATTGAGAATCCACCGGTGTTTATTAACGCAGTACGAATTCCTTACGCGAACGAGGCCAAATATCTCGGTATGACACTCGACGCTAAACTAAAATGGAGAGCACACGTCAAGAAAAACCGTGAAGAGCTTGAAATCAAATATAGAGATATTTACTGGCTTATTGGAAAGTATTCTAAGCTTAGCTTAGAGAACAAACTGCTGTTATACAAGCAAGTGCTAAAACCGATCTGGACATATGGTGTACAAGTTCGGGGTTGTACTAAAAATAGTAACATCAATGTATTGCAGACATTCCAAAACAAAGTTCTTCGAGGTATTGTTAATGCGCCGTGATACATTAGAAACAATGATATCCACAGAGACTTAGGAGTCCAAAACGTTCAGAACGTAATTAAAATGTTTGCGCGAAAACATAATAATCGATTACAAGGTCATACGAATATTTCTGTTCAACAGATCCTCGACGAGACAAATTTATTGCGCCGTCTGAAAAGGACTAAGCCTCTCGATCTAGCGAGGTGATTAGCGGCGCGTAATTTTTCTAAAGTACACAGGAATTTTCAATGGAAAATCGCCTGCAGGATATCTTATAAAAACAAAATAAAATGCGATAGAAGAACTGCTTGTTGAGTGTGAGCTCAGTCGTGGTTTGCATAAGGGAGGTGTTTTTTAGTGAGTAAGAATCTCACACTACTATTGGTTCCGGGCCTATAGTCTCTATGAAGATTTCTCACCTTCCATGAAAAAAAAAAAAAAAAAAAAAAAAAAAAAATTGAAGAAAAGTGCTGCAGAGTCGCATTGAATGCTTTTCGAGGCATATGGTGATCAGACGCAACATGCAAAAGATGGTTTCAAGGTTCAGAGATAACGATTTTGATGTGAGAAATGAAGAACTTGGAAGACAACCAAAAAAGGTTGAAGACGCCGAATTGCAAACAGTGTTGGATGAAGATGACACTTTGAGTCCGAAACAAAAGGCAGAATTGTTAAATGCTGCACAACAAACAATTTCCGACCGTTCAAAAGCTATGGAAAGATCCAAAAGTCTGGAAAATGGGTGCCACATGAATTGAATGAAAGCCGGATGGCCGAAAACCGAAAAACCACTTGTGAAATTTTTGCTTCAAAGACACGATAAAAAATCAGTTTTGCATCGAATTGTTACTGGCGATGAAAAATGGATTTATTTTCACAATCCTACCTACCAATCCGACCAACAACTTCGACTGCAAAACCAGACCGATTCGGCAAGAAGACAATGCTGTGTGTCTGATGGAACCAGAAAGGTGTGTTGTGAAACCATTAATACAGATTGCTTCCGACAACAAATGATCAATTTGAACCATGTATTGATCGAAAAACGACCAGAATGGGCCAGAAGACACGGCAAGGTAATTTTACTCCATGACAATGCACCTGCACACAAAGCAAAACTGGTTCAGGATACAACCAAAGCACTTGGCTTGGAGCTGCTACCCCACCCACCGTATTCACCAGACTTGGCTCCTTCCGACTACCATTTGTTTTCATCGATGGGACACGCATTAGCTGCTCAGCACTGCGAATCCTACGAGGAAGTCGAAAATTGGGTGACTTTTTGGTTTGCTTCAAAAGACGAACAGTTTTATTGCCGTGGAATCCATAAATTGCCTGAAAGATGGGAAAAATGTGTAGCTAGCAATGGCCAATACTTTGAATAAAATGTTTTTTACTTTCCCATTAAAAATTAGTGTACCTACCGGTACACTTGCCTACACCTGGTAGGCAAGTACTTACTTAAACTAATGGCCAAATCATTTCTATTTTTTAAATTGAAAAATGTAGCAGAGTTTCGATTTCATGATGATTCAAACCAGAAAGCCATGATTTAACTACTTTTGTAAGCGGACAAATTTCTTAAGGATCGAATTTCCAAGGGCAGAACATTAAATACTATAGTTTGGATAAAACAATGAAGTAAGTTGTAGTAAGAAAAACATACTTAAAACTATATACACCTCCATATTGAAGCAGTCATTACTGCAGCTAGCATTTCTATTGAAACTTTGACCACCTTGAATTCTGCATTGGGTTTTTAGCAAACTGTGACTCGCGCAGTCAGGAGAATGAAATATTATATTTGAGTCAGGGTACTCCTGTTAGGTAAAACTGATAAACACCAAATTAGTTTTGCTACCAACAATAAGTCTGTGAAAAGCAAACCGACATCTTTGTAGGAAAACGTCATGGTCTTCGATAAAATCTGCATTTTTACCCAAGAAAATAAGGAATTTATATTATATAAGAAATAAAATTGGGCCAAGCACAGAACCTTGGGGTACCCCCAGGTTATTGGTTTTTGCATCCTATTTTTAAGTTAAGACTCAAACCATTTACCATATATGTTATATGAATCCTCTGGATCCAGTCTAATATAATTTATCTAAGAGAATTTCATTCTCAGTGGAGCGGCTAGTCTTAAAACCGAACTGAATGGTTTAGGCAAACATTCTCGTTTTAGTTATTTTTCCATAAACTTTTGCAATCGAAGACAGTAAAGAAATTGGTCTTTAATTTGATTTGTCTGCCCTGTTATTTTTCCTAAATAAGGGGATCACTACAGCGTATTTAAGTTCAGAGGGAAACGTTTCATACATTATGCTAAAATTAAAAAGGCAATGCAAAATATCTACCAAATTGGGTTCAATGTTCTTTAGTGCCAAATTTGCGATTTTATCATTTCCATGTAAAATTGGAATGAGGAAGAGAATAAATAGTTATTAGCAATTCAAATGTCGTAACAGACTCAAACACGAAGCTACTTCTATAACCGTAGCTTTAAGTGCCAGCCTTTTCGCAACAGTTACAAGAAATTTGCGAACTACTTGGAAAAGAAGTTTGCTCAATGTAAGCAAAGTAATTGCTGAATTCGTTGGCTATTTGCAAAATAAATGAAATTTTAATAATACAAATTTTAAGTACAAAACACTTTTTAACTTGCCACTCTTTCTAAAGATTCCCACTTACCGCTTGTATTTTAGAACGATAATAGCTATCCCGAGCGTTTTTAACCTTCTTATTCACTAATTCACTTGGAATTTATATATTTTTTGATAAGGGTACGAGTTATCCAAGGTTTAAGGCGATACTCCGATTTATTGTATGTTATAGTGCAAGTAAAGTTTTCTTTTTTGGAAGAGAGCTGGGCATGTCCAGAGTAGGTGGAGAATGGTCTACAGAAATCGTTTGTAATGGCGCTGAGATGTTTCATAATTAAAAGGATCAAACTCTTAGAGCAATTCAGATGTATCTTTGGCAGATCTATTTGGTCGCTAGACATGTTCATTCAACAGCTCACCCACCGGTCTGTTCTTTTATTTGCACCCAGCTTTAATATTAAATTGCACGTAGCGATTGATATACCGATGCTACCCCTTTTCCGGTAGAATAGGTAGAGTGGTTTCAATTTTGGCGAGTTCGTCAGCCCTACAACTCCCTGGAATGTCTCTGTGGCTCAGAACCCAAAAAAGGTGAAAGTTGAACTGCTCTGCCATCCCTGTAAGTGACTGAGTCCAGGGATTTGATAGCGGCCTGACTATCCGAAAATATGCGGATTTCCTTCGCAGATATCACGTTTTTCTTCAGCCAGCAAAATGTTCGCCTGAAATACGCTACAGTGATTTGAAATACAGAAAGAGAGGTAATCACCTTGTTCATTAACCACTAAGCTCTAGAGAAGTGGAGAAAGAACACCGCCTTGCGGCGTACCTCTGCTAACACATCTTTGGAGTTGCGGGAAGTCTGTGATTGGTCTGCTACCTGCAGTTATACTCACACAAGATCCAACTGAAGTTCAAACCAGGTGCGCAAGTAGTTCCAATGCAGATTTGAGTCTTGCCTAGCAATTTCACACTATAATCTGGGAATCAAACCAGATTCACTTCATTAAGCCCTCCTATTACTTTCGGAGAAGCCTTGCATTCACGAACTACCTAGTATGTAAGCGGCAAGAGGATTCAGCAAGACTTTAAGCATTGCCTCTCCTCCACTGATTTTTTCATTATAAAAGAGAAGCCAATTTTGCTAGCAACGAATGAAATCTAATGTTTTCGCTCTCCAAAAAGACACCAAGAGCCATCCGTAAAGACCCGACTACATATCGTTTTTGAGCAAACGGAAAGTCGATTTTATATTTTCGCAGCGACAGCAGTTCCGGTCCTTTTCTAAAAAGAAGATTTCTATGAGAATACGGACCATTGTATGGATATACAGGGGAGCGAGATACATCGGTGAGCCTAGAGCACACTTAGACAGACCATTCTCTGAAATTTGCTAGAAGCAGGAAGACGTCACATATGCATAGGATATAATTAGTCTTATCACAGGCATATAGGATAGATCCAGGGGACCCTTAAACACTAGATGAGTCTGACTAGTCAGTTACTTTCTTCTCGTAAACAACATCACCTTTGAGAGGTTTGACTGACAGCCCATTTGTAGTGCTTTAAAGCGCTTTAGAGTTGACAGTCGAGAAGCATGATCCAGGGAGAAGAGCTACACCATCTACATGTGTTGACGTTGGAATCATTAAGATCTTTAGGTAGTGGCTTAACTAACATTTCACTTTGCGGCCAACTTCTGCTTACTCGCGGCATTATATGTAGAGCGAAGTCACCATCACCAATCGGTGATGTATTACTCTTATCCACCAGACTATTGAAACATCTATGTTTTGTTGCTTATTTTAGTTATACATGCCTTCAAAAGTAGAGCACCCTTAAGTTGTTGAAAATGTCCAGTGCATACTTCATTTAGTCGAGTGTGACTTCAGTTCTAACCAGCAGATTTTAAAGTGCAGATTTGGCAGGGTCATTCGGAAAGCTAGATTGATCAACTACTATCTTCGTGCTCTTGAATACGAAGATATTGCTACTGATTAGTATGAAGCTCTTCATGAGCTTCTCTTACTGTCCGTGCCAAGCAAATAGTTTACACCCTTTCGTATCATAACTAGATGCATGCCACCGGGACCTGAAGACTTAAAGCTGTCAAAGGAAGCAACAGAGTATTTTATGTCCTCAACTGTGGAAACACCCGATAATAGGTACAAGCTACGGTTGTGTTGTTCAGCTCACTTTCAGCTTCTTTGATAGGAGGTGGTTGTGATTTGGTTTAGGTAAAGCTACCTGGAATGAGACAGAGTGTGAACATGAAAGTTATGATAATCCCTTTAGACCTCCTTGCGTAAATATCTGTAGCGCTAATTGTTCAATAGTAGTCTTTAATATTGGAAGGCGCTCACATATAAAGAACGGCTTGTTATGTAAGTAGGCCAGATCTTTCAAGGTAAGGCATTAATCGCCTAGTTGGGGTAGAACGTAGCGTCTATCATCGCTCAAACTAGCAGCTGTTGGGTACGTTTGGCCGTTGCGGAAACTGCAGAATCTATGAGAGGAGGTGAAAAGATGTAGGTACTAGACTGGTAAAGGATTAAGTATGTGAGGTCGAACTAGGCGTTAGGTTTAAGGACACATGCTCATTAGGTGTGTTTGAAGGAGCAGATGAATGGTTTTTTAGTTTGTGGAAGTTTATGAATCGTAGAACAGTGAGAAGTGGCAAAACGGGTCGCTTGGAAAAAACTCTAGCTTGGGTCGCAAAAATGACTAGAAGTTTATTTTCAAGGCTTACAACACTAGACTTGTGTAAAGTTCACTTTGATTTTTGACTGAGTCCATCCTTGGGCTTATTTTTTCATCTGCTTTCCATACAACTTGAGCAAGTTAGAGGAAGGCCTGAGGAGCAGCTGTACGTTTTTTGAAGGAACTCTTACTTTCGGTTTCGATTTTGAAAAGCTGTTGTCCTCTAAACGTTCCAGAATTCTGATTTTGAAAACTATTGACTCGGAGAATACCACCGGAAAAGGCTTGTAAGTATTCTAATTTCTTCTATCTCTTTAGTATGTGAAACTGGAAAATTTTCTCACATTCCAAAAGCCCTATATTCAACGACCCGTCCCACTACAAAATAAGATGGTAAGAATGTAAGTGTTGCCAATTTTGACTATCGTCTGAGTCGTTTCCGATTAACTTTGACAGTGCTGGTGCTGTAATGTGATGGTAATAATTAAGTGAGTATGAGTGTAACAAATGTATCGAAATGCAACTTTCGGCATTTTAGGTGAAAAAGTTTTAAAGATAAAATAAAGGTAATACCAAGGTAATTCCAATGTAATGTCAAAGTAATACCAAAGTTATGACAGAGCAGTCTATAGTTAAAACTTGAAGAATGTCAAAAATGTACAAATGTAATGTATAATTACCGCAAAATTGTAATCGGACGACGATTGAACGATAAATGCCGGCTAAAAAAATTATTCATTACAACAGGTTACCAGGGTAATCGGTACAAAAAAAAAAAAATGCCTACAGAGACTGAATACTTCTCAACATGAAGGCTAAACATATTTACAAATTGAGTTAAGTACGTATATTCGGTAAGCTTACCTTGCATAAAGCAGTTTCAGTGTCTTCCACTGGCGTTAGTTTCCCCTCTTTCCGACCATGTTTCGGGCTTAGCTTGCTGACAAGTTTTGAGCCCTTTATACCCAATTTGGGCTGTTTTTCCTCCTTCGGTGGCATTAAGAAGGGCTTGACAATTCCTTTGTTGGCATCGATTAGCTTTTCATATGACCAGAAGTACTTCGTCCACCAGTCTTTGTTGTTCCCGTCATCGGTGTCTTGGTCTTGGGATGGATGGGTAGGAGGTGGCTTTCGCTTGGGGGCTTGTTTTTTGACTCTGAAACAAAACGAAGATTGATACCATCTCTGTCTTTGGTGGGACTTACATTTTTGTAACGCACGCAGCTCCATAGAGTGTGAGGTTTTCACAAGATGAATTCTTTGGTAGATAGATGTCTTTCGGACCATTTGCACTGATCATAGGCACTTCGTCTGTCTTTTCCTGGGTTTGAGCTGCCAAAATTATATGCCCGCCGATGGTTTTATATTTGGTAAAGTCTTCTTTAGGTGGGGGCTTGTACATGTATCTATGGATCGATGTGATCTGGTGGGTTCCAACAAGGGTGTATCGGCCAAAAGATCGACAGTCTACACAGCGGATTGTAATTGGTGGGGCATAAGTTTCTTCTAGTGGTAACTCCAATTCGATTGCCTTGAGCATGTTGGGAAAGTTTGGATTTTTTTTTGCATTTTGGATAATGTTGGAGCTGAGGATCTTTCCAGAGCATTCGACATCTATACGAGGCTTATCAACCGACATGAAGTGAACTCGTTTTAAGTCACGCAAGCCCCAAAAGAGTACTTCCAATTTGAATTTTGCCAAATGGGGTCTGACTTCTTTTGGTACTGGAAATATAGTGCCAGACGGTGGAGCTTGATTTGAGATTTTTTCTTTTTTCGGTTCCACTGGGACGAACTTGGGTTCGGTCATACGTGGCATATCACTGGAGCCAATTTCAAGCATCTCAAAAGCAGCCAAAAGTTCACCCGCATTATCATGACCCCGGACTATGTCAAACCATTCCAGAGTTGGTGTAGCATAGGGGTTCTCTTTCAGTTTGACACGCGGTTTGGCTATAGCACGTCCAATAAATTCGGATTTACCGACTTTGTCCTGGTCATAGATCTCTATGATTATGGTGGGGGGATCTTTTTTGATTTCATCTTTAGCTCCATAAACGAGAATTTCTTCGAACACGAGTAGTTCATCCCAAGTGGGACTTAGGGTTTCCTCGATGACTTGAGTGGTCTTGGCGAATTCTGTTATATAGACCGTGGCGTAGGGATCACTTAGTCCTGACGCATCAGAACCTATGAGTGAGCGGGCTTGATAGATATGAGCTCGAAGTTGAAATGTCTGGAAGAAAGTCAGATAAAAAAGGGATCAATCTATGGAAGCCTTAAATAACTAACATGCTTCTCGAGATAGTGGATATTATTCGGTGCCATAGCTCTCGGCCGGTCAGCGTTTCTTAGCTCATGGGACAGATCATATCCATGTGGCAGACCTTCGAAGAATTTCTCTTTGTGAGCAAGCACTCCCAACCAAAGGAAGATGGAAAGCTTGGCTTGCATATACCAGTTTGCTGGTCCAGCCGTGAGATTTCCAGGAAGCTGTAAGATTTTAAAGATATGTCTCAGAATCTTCAGAGCAGATATTAGTTCAACCACCGCCTACCCTGAGAAACAAGGTTTGAACCTTGCCGCAGTGTACACCGCATTCCTCCTCTGTTGTTGAGTAAATCAAGTCCCTGGCAGGAATCCGATGATAAGCATTTCGTTTCCCATTTGCCACCATCCAAAGAAATATATCAGGCAGAGAATTTTGTGGCTACAAAGAGAAAGTGATTAAGGAGAGAATGAAGAGCAATAAGTTCTGAAATACTCACATCATCAATTAAGAACTTCAATTTCTGCAGGTAAGTTTGAGCGGTCTTGTAGCGTTCCTTTAAAGAGCTTCTGGTCACTAAAGCTCGTAGATTTCGTGCCATATTACCCAGCTGTTCCTAAGTGGTGGTTACTGCGTTAAACAGATTAGGGACTTAAATAAAATAAAAGTCTTACGATCTCCCTCTGACACAGCTTCATTCTTTCCTTGTCAAGTTTAGTCTTCCCACTGCCAGGACCAAGAAGATTGGTCTTGGTTACCGACAAGTACTTGACGCATGATGCAGCCAGTTCTTCGAGCGTCAAACGAAGCCGGACTTCAGATTTTGGATCTTCTTCTTCTATAAGTCGATGCGTCTGCGTTAAACCATCTTCCTACAATAAGAAACAGAAGACGTTATAACTATTTGCTGTCTCCTTACAGGAGCTCCAATAAGAGACGAACCATTTTCTCAGCCATCTTCGAGAGCATATTGCTATTGTACATTCGTCTTCTCAAGTCCGGTAATGTACAGCGGACATCCATGCAGGGCTTGTAGTCCCAGTATGGCAGGTAATAATGAGTTTTATCATGACTTATAGGCTTACAGGCATTTGTGGTACTACTATAGGAAGTACTGTCAACTATCTCTAAAGATCCGTCTTCATCATCTGCGGTTGTGAAACTTTCGTTGTGACCATCAAGAGAGTTACCTGCATTTCCCATGCTTAGCTCGAAGAATACCGTTCGATCGCTTATCTTCTTATCGATCATGGATGCTTCCAGAATTGTACCGAAGAGGAAGAACTCTTCATTCTTAGAGTATGATGACTCGGATATGGGATAGGTGGGTTCTAGTTCAACGTTTTTCTCGGTGGTAGCTTCGACATTATCAGTGATCTCGGTGCGAATTGCGATCAGAAGTCGGGCACGATAACTGACACCTTCACCAAGACCGGTATTCAAATTGGAATGCTGATCCAGTAGCGTGTAGTCTCTTGTCGAACCATAAAGATGTATGAAGGATGGGCCAAAAGTGGGTAAAAACCCTTTCTCTCCATCGTTTGAAGTCTGTTTCAAATCAATGTAATGTGTGCCGATGATTGATGGTTTCATTGGATCTGCATCACGAAGTTGGATCTAAAGAAAGATTCATGAGACTCTATCACCAAATCAGGACGATTTTGAACAAACAACCTTTATACGCTGGCACAAAGGCGGGAACATTTCAGTGAATACCAACTGCTCACTCCAGACTGGGGCATAAGCATTCTTCTTCACCGTTGTCTTGCCCTAAAAATAAGAGTCAATGTGTCAAAACATTTGACATTTTCAACTTGAACTAAGACTCACCATCAATCCAGCAAAGGAGACTTGCACATAGGGGCTCACCAAATCCTTGGACTCACCAGTAAGAGCTTTTTTAACATTTGCCATCAGTGAGGAATTCATTCGAGGTAGCCCATCGGCACGATAGATTTTTACAATAAATTTTGCTCGTTGTCTTTCGATCGGTACTCCATCTGGTAGAAGAAGATTCCTATACCAAACAATATGAAAGATACTTTTATGAAGTTTCAATTGGAAAATCTTACGCTTCTATATCATCGGGATCCTTTTCGGACTTCTGAGGCACCTTAACTGTATCACCTTTTCCTATGATTCCAATATCACATTTTAAATATCCTTTTGGTCCACTGTAGAAATCCTCCGGATCGGAAAGTAGTGCCCATTTATGATAGAACTGGTGATCTAAAATGGTGAAAATTGATTTTACAAAAAAAGGATAAATAAAGAGATTATAATGAAAAGATGTAAAAACACATGCACAGCTGATAGAAAAGAGTGAATAAATAACAGAGCTTTCTCTGACATTGTGTAGCATTTTCTGTTCCGTTCCTTGTGATTTTCTACTTTGAATGTTGCTATGCCGGATGGTGATTGCACTTCTTTTAGCGAAAAGTTCGACATTTAACAGAGGAAAGGAAGTGATATTTGATAGCGTAAAGAGAAATTTAAATATGAAAACAAGAACAAAACAATTAACGATGCATCGAAGAAAGTTTGTTAATAGATATGGCAAAGTGGAAACAGTAAAGCATGCAAGAAAAAAAAAAAAAAAACTAAAATTCAAGTACACATACCATATGTTAGGTTACTTATAGTAAATATACATTCTACTTGCAGCATAATCCAGTAAGATGAAATGTGGGGTGCCTCGAGATTCCAAGCTCAGACCAATTTTCTTTCAATTATGAAAATTATTTACAGTAGATAACAGAGACATACTTAGTCTCGTAAAACATCATTGTGATATCGCGGATTATTAAAAAATCGTCCATTCGATTTTTGAAATCTATCGTAAGTACCTCTGACACATTCTGACATATTTACTCCATAGCTTTCGAGTTTTATGATAAGCAATGGCTTTCACGAGATTCAGAAATAGAGAGACACACCAATTGATAAACAATCGTTTCAATCCTGTCTCTTGGATTTTTTCTGATTCAATACGTCAAGATGTATTTTTGAGTTCCCCTTTTTGTTTCTTTTCAACATCGATTTATATTTGCAGACATTCCTACAAACAAAAATGAAGGCTGAATCAAAGGAGAGTTATGCAACTTTTTGGGCAAAGTTAAGCTCGCTTCTATAATATCACAGCTGACAGCAAATTTTGACTTATTGGCTTTGTATTAGCTCGTAAACGAATGATTTAGAAGCATAGCCGCTAGATATGTGGTGTAACCATCACCCAGATTCGATACAAAAATTGCCAGCGGTTGAACGTTTGATGACTTTAATAACTTCAATGGCTTGGTCACTGAAGGCACAATATTTGACTACAAGGAATGCTTCAACATCAGCTGGGTCTCATATGATAACATTCAAACAACATACCACGCCAGCTGACGCTTTAGAAAATGCATCCAAGATGTCTGTAAAAAACCTTAAGCTGACATCAGAATAGTAAGAGATGACTATCTTGTGGTTGCTACTATACATAAGTCTTCGTACTGCATCCCAAGTGTAAACGATTCCCAAGTGTAAAATCAACAGGCTCCGAGCTGCCAAAGTGCGCAAATAGATTGGGTTTACCTTGCACAAATAGAGAATCAATCAGCAACTTCGACCCTGAGGGCATCGACAACCACTGGAACGGTGTGAAAAAAATATTTTTAGGCAATAATGGCTCTGAAGAAGAACAAACAGTTGGCATAGACGTCATTTTGGCGGTACTATTCCATACTTCGCCCAACGTGATGAATAGTTGTTAGGTTCGTCAAGATGGGAATCCTGACGGAAAGTGTCAACTAGAGAGGTATAAAATATGCATACTTCTAGATACAGCTAAAGTAAAAGCTGAAATAATTTTAGATTAAGAGAAGGAATACATCGTATAGACAGGGTTTCGTGCTGAATCCCGAATCGATCACATCAATACCTTGCGCATTATTTTTGACATTTGTCCTACATCGATTTGGAGAAGGCTTCCTTGAAATGATATGTTTTACGGCGAAAGAGTGCAAAAGAGGGATGCCAGGAAAACAAAGGTGACGGCAATAAATTTCATGTCTTACACAACGGTTTGGTGTCAGAGAAATTTGAAGTTCGGAGTAGAATGCCTCAAGGTTGTATTCTTTTGCCACTCCTTTTCGTTGCAGTGATCCGAGTCGCTCTGTTAGGAGGAAACCAGGGGATGGCTACGCTTATAACGTTTGCCTGCTCCACATAGGACATTGGACTTAGAGCTAAGAATAAATACGGCTAAAACAAGGGACCTTAGTAGTTCAATTTCTAAGCAATATTCCAACGCTACTCAAATCACTAAAATTTAGAGAAGCAATGTTTTCATGTTTTAATCTGAGACTGTTCTGATCAAAATGAAAAAGGTGGTACTTTATGGGTGTAGTACATAGAAAGTTATAAGTCTGCATTAATAGATGTCTATGCAACTTATTAGCGATCTTCAGGCAAAATAACCATCTAAACCCGATTACGGGTTAAGAACTAATAGACATCAGAATACGAAAGAGAAGATTGCAGTGAATTGGTCACATCTTACATGAAATGGATTTCACTTATCAAGTATGGTAGACAAGTGGTCTGCTCTAGGCAGATATATAGAGACATAAAGAATCTAAAGCGAACCCAGAACTTCGAGGATGGTTTACAGAGAACTGAAGCTCATTGAAGAACTAAGAGTATGATAACTCGCAGGTCAGATGACAGCTTTTTAATCCAGCCATATTCAGAGAAGCAAACTTGACTTTCGTTATTGGAAAGTCAAGACGACTGATCCTATATTAAAAGAGATGTAGTCCAAAATTTGTACATCTCGAGTCTTTCTGCAATACAGCTATCTGCATGTCCTGCTACGAGTTAAAGACCACCATATCAACTATCGATAAAATTATCACTTTTAGCCAAAACTTAAAGAAGAACAGTGAATTACAAGTCGAAACTCACCACCTATTTATGAAACCATTTGTAGTCTTGATCGAAGATCCCCTCCCAGGTGATTCGTAATCAGTGTACTGATCTAGCTGCTGAAATAAATGCTCAACATGGATAATAGTGGTTGTCTCTGGTTGTGACAATCGAGACTAGGTGAGAAAAGGTTTAATTGGCTGTCGGTACAGAAGCCGACACACTAAGAATAATAAAAGGTCCGTGTTGGCACCATGTATTCGTACATTTAGGAGAACTTTTCTCCCTACTTAATATTTAAACTTATTTATAAAACGAAATGGGGCATACTACAGTGATCAAAAAACGGAAACTGAGATCATGTTTGAGAAATTTTCGAGTTCTTGGTCTTTGAACTTGTAAAAGTGGACCGATTTGTCCTCAGAAATTAGTTTGTGTTCAACTGTTAATGGGGTTTGGTGTAGTCAATATGTTCAGGAAGGATTTCGTAAGCAATCTGGATAGAATAGTTTCCACTACTGATAGTTTTGTGGAAAGTGAACAAAATCATACTAGATATACGGAACCTTGGCATTGTTTGCCCGATCCCGGAGAAAGAAGGACCTTTAGTCTGCGTCAACTAAAGAGGCATCGATATCTTCATCATCTAAGATATCTTATTATTTTAATGATAAGTGTATGTCGAGTTTGACTGTATATGTGGAACTGAACACTCAGAAGAGCTCAAACTCAGCTGGATGATCTTCAGCATTCATTTGCCAGACGACGCATCGCTGCTTACCTGATTGACAAGTGTTATCATATGCCTAATAAGAGATTCTTAGAATTACAACATACGGTGGAGGAATTCACATCGATGGAAATCCGAAGATTTATTTAAACTGCTATGACATATTCGGAGCTCAAGTCCACGTGAAACTTTCAAGACTGAGGCAGGGCCTAGAAAAAATGGATGGTATCAGAGGAGTCGTTAACGGGCCAACGCCAGCGCTCACATCCCCGAACTGAGTTACTTGCATCGGAGTATTCCGCCTCTTGTTCTAGGACTTAATACCAATGACGTAGATCTGTTGGTTGGGGGTCAAGCGTAGGAGTATCTTAATGCTACGGAAAAACTAAGATGTCTCTAAACGACAACAAGTCCGAAGCATGGATGACTTTAGTGTGGATTCATGTGGATTCATAGCTTTTGCATCACGATAATGCTAATTCATCGTGATTTCCTGGTAACAGGCTAATTACTATAGATGACGATAGCCGTAACATCTATCTACCTGACCAAAATGAAGTGAGGATAGCAATATCTAAGTTTAAGTCCAACAAAGTTGTTGACGGTTTTGACAAAACATCACATCAACAGCTATAACTTTGAGATTGTGGATCTTGCCAATCGTTGTTTTTTTTTTTTTTGGATAAGAAGGCAATTGAATAGTATAACCTGGATCAACTCCTACTGTATGACGCTATAACAAAACAGCTAAAGATACTCTTGGTCATTTGGGAGAAAAATTATTCGTAAGATATTTGATCCCTATTGTATTGACGGGCTTTGGAGTAGAAGAGTCAACGACGAACTGTTCTAGTCGGAGAACTACGCATCAGTGATCTGAGATGAGTACGCATGTAAGGCAAATGGACACCAACGCTCTGGCCTGCAAGGTCTTCGAACTGTAAAGCAATAACCACGCCTTGGGTAGTTGGCTTGGTGTGTGCAACTGCTGACAGTTATTTGAGGTTTAGGTACCCCTCCGACCTGTAGAACCGTTTAGGTGAATATTGATGTCAAAATAAGCTTCTAATAAGGCAATCTACTGTAATTTGATTACAATATCGTACTTAAGAGGTATGTGACAAACTAGTAGCTCTGCATAGGAGACGTAATCTGTCAAAGTATGATATGACCAGTATCGGCAGAAATCAGCGAGGTTTTTATGATGTATTTGCAAGTTTTGAAATAGAACAGGAAAGTTGGGTCTGGCAGTATACGACGAACAATTAATTTGTCATCAAGAAAGGACACCCAACGTAAATGACACGGACAAAACGTCATAATAGACAGGTGTACAACTTCACCAACTTAGATATACTCATAGAGCAACTTCGTCAATGCAATTCTCTGAGGCAAAATAGCGCTCTATAAAATGTTGATCATACCAGTTCTCCTATATGGCGCAAAGGCATACGTATACGTACATGTATAAAACATACTAGCTGGAGTGAAAAGTAACTTCTTTGACCGCCAGAATACGCTGCTACTGCAGAAAAGATTATGGTGCCTTGAAGTCCGTTTATATTTAGGCAGACATGCCAAATTTCAATGCGATACTGTGTTTAGTTTTGTTTTGACAGCTGATTGTTGTTGAACGATTTTCGTTCTCTCATGAAACATTATTTTTTGAGAGGCAAAACGGCGAAGAAAACAAAAGAAAAGTTGGATAAATATTATGGGACTAATGCTCCGTCAGATTACACCGTCAAGTATTAGTTTCGAGAGTTTCGTGGTGGCCGTGACTCCACTACCGATCAAGTCCGCAGCGGCCGGCCCTTCGATGCGGTTACAGAGGAAAATTTTAAAAATATACATGAAATGGGGTTGGAAGTGAGGTGCACGAGCTAGCAGATACCACAAAGATAAGTACTGAGCGCACACGCCATATTTTTGCCAATGCCGCTGGATGCCGCGCATACTCACTCCTGACTAAAAACACGAACACGAGAGCACTTTGAAAGAGTGTTTGGACTTCCTGATGCGGAATCGGGCGGACTTTTGGCGTCGATTGGTAACTGTTGAGCACTAGAGAACAGAATGAGTACCCGTCAATGGACTGATGTCGTCGCGAGTGCTCCGAAGCGGCCGAGGGAGGCTCGACGGGTCGGAAAGGTTATGGCGTAGGTTTACTGGGATTGTCATGGCATAGTCTTCGTAGACTACCTCGAAAAAGGAAAAACCATCAACGCGAGTATTACTGTTCATTATTGGAGCGAATGAAGGCCGAAATTGTTCGACTCACATGAAGCGAAAAAAAAATTTTGTTTTTGCAAGACAATGCAGCGGCGCACCATCGCAACCATGGCTAAAATTAATGACTTACGGCTCCAATTGCTGTCGCATCTACCGTATTCGCCCGGTTTGGCTCCCTTGGACTATTATCTCTTCCCAAACCTCAAAAGATGGCTCATCAATAAAAAATTCGGAAATCATCGACGCCACGGAGGAGTGTTTTGCAGACCTTCCGTAAAATGACTTTTCGGACGGGATCAAGAAGTTGGACAATCGCTGGAATAAGTGTATCAAACTAAAAGGGGACTATATTAAATAAAATAAAAAAAATTTTTTTTTTTCATTCCCAAGGAGGTTACTTTTCATCCCATCTAGGAGGTTAAATGTCTTCAAGTGCTTCAAGTGAACTTAGCTAAAAGACACTAGTGCTTCAGGTTGGAAGGCTTTTAAAGCCATCAGAGGAAACCTCAGAGGGGTCTTAACCAATTGGGCATGCAGAACTGGAAGGAGCTAGCAAAAAACAAGCTTGGCTGGAGAGGCATATAGACTGAGGCCCAGGTCCACCCGAGACTGCAGCGGCACCTTGTTAGTTAAGTATCAGGAGAGTAGAATGGTGGTAATGAGATAATAAAATATTTTGCCTGCAACTTTAAGTATACATATAACAGGAAATGTTTAGCGCTACCAATCTTTTCTCATCCCATTGAAGCATGTATCTTACGAGTTCATCTCAATCCTGATTCATTCAATTACGTTGAATAACGTTTATAGAATTCAAGCAGCGTCTTCCTGTGAAATGACTTGGAACGCATTGATTTTTTGCTTATTTTACCTGATTTCCATATAACCGTCTCAAACGTTTAAAGAAACACGAACAATAAGATATATTTAAATATTAATTCAGGCAAAGAATTCTAAAGGAAAAAAAGCAGAGAAGAATAAAACAACATTCAAATGGAAAGAGAAAAAAGTTGAAATAACAAAATTTAACAGGTAGAAACGACTTTAAGGAATTTACGAATAAAATTATCCAAAAAAACAACATAAAAGATGGAAGAGCAAAAATCTGCGTGCATAAGTACAGAGATATTGAGATACTTTTGAAGTGATTTTTAAGCAATTTTACCTTTGTGAGTCCACACAGTAGCAACATCCAATTTGAATGTACCAATCAATTTATTAGGGCGAAGGACACTTCGACTTTGCAACACCTTTTTTCAATTTATTTTTATTTTTTTATATAGACAACGAGTAGAATTAAAAAAAAGAGCAAAAGCAGAGAATAAAATGTAAGAAAACATCAAGAAAAAAAAATTAATAACAATAACACTGAAAAGGGATTTTATTTTTTATTGTCATTTTTTTGTTTAAAAGTAAAAAAAAAAAAAATGAAATTAGAAGATACTTGTGAATTGTTCCCATTTTTTCTAAGGATGCAATGTTATGTATCAACATTTTGATTTTATTTATTTCTTCCGATGAATCCTTCAAAGGGTATCAAGGATTTGTCCTTTCTGCATAAATGAATACGTAAACACCTGTTGCTTCTCAACACACCAAATCAATGATGAGGTCGGGGCATATGTTATGGGAGTCAATGTTGGGAAATCGTTCTTTCAGGAGAAGTACTTAGAAGCTTTAAAGGAATGAGGGTGAATGTTGCACGGGTATCCATGAAAATATGCAAATATGTATGTGTTTTGCTATATGCACAGATACGATGTAAATCGATTCCACCCAGCGAAGAACATTTGAATTTGAAAAAAAAAAAGAATAATGCTGGGATAAACTTGTTCTAAGTTGTTTTGGATTTTTGTTGTCCCTAGAGCCTTAGAGAGATGCTTTTGCATGTTTATGATCAAATTACTGTTGATGCAAAGCTGAACAACAGGAAATTGCGTACCCATCTACAAGCAGCATGCACAATATTTCTTCCATTTACGAACTCAAAACAAAAAAAAAAATCTTTGGATACCTGGATACGAATTGGCGTTAATTGCCATCTGTGGGGTATGCCGTGATCGACTTCTATTCGAGTAGGAAACAGTTGATCATTCCGATGAAAAATGCACTTTGTGTTGCACATGCAGGCCCTTTTGATAAAATTAATAATCACAGTTTACATATTTTCGGTCCCATTTCATCTATAACAACAGATTCAATGGAATGAAGAGCGCCGAAATAAACGGCCAAGGAAAGAAGTCGTACAGTGTTGAGACGTATGATTTAATTGTTGGCCAATTTTGAGGAAGCACTCTCATGTAGCTTCGTCTTGTTGGAAATAAACATCGCCCACGTTTATAACTTTAAATTCCGGCCCTAAAATGCAATGATTATAGTTTGTTTAGCGCAATCAAATTTACGGTAGCAGCCAAAGCCAGTCAGAAGAAATAAGGTGTAAATAGAGACCCTTCTCGATTCATTCATCATTCTTGCATTTTCTTAGCCCTAAATGTAGATTAACAATTCTGCTTAATAAAAAAATGTTGAAGATGAAAATGCACCTCATTGCTCAAGATGGTGTTTTAGTTAAATTCTTTCTCAAATTCATGTATTTTTAACACCAAATTTTGAATGTTCCGACATTGCTGATGGGCGGTAGGCTTAAGTTGCAGCGCCAATTATGAGAAAAATATTTCTACAAAATTCAGTGGAATGCTTCTTGCGATATAATCAATTCTGGGCACCCACCCAATTATTAAGGCTTCGACCATCGATGATGTTGTCTAATAAAAAGCATGGACAGAGCAATGTACTGGTCTTATCGTAACGGTTTTCAGATGACACCACCGAAGGTTGCTACGGTTTGACCAGTTGTAAACGGTCCACCGGTTGTCCCTATAAGGACTTAAATCAAGGTACCATGGGAGTTAGGAGCCCGCCGGATCTCGGTGCGTGCCTTAACTTTTAGCATCATGTGGGAGCATCATGGTGTTACAATGTAGAGTTACAAAAAGTATTACATGCTATGACCCTTAGATCAGCAAGAGATTTTAGATCAGCTTTGACCCATACCAAGGGTGGAACTTGTGCCTACAACACAATTTCTGGTTTGGTAAGATTATTAATTGCGACGTATTTTTTGATCATTTTACTGCAGTCTTCCACTCTCCTCGATCCCGGACATTCTGTTCCCAGCTAGACATACAAAGCGCTCTGGCATCGGCATGGCTCGATTTGCTTATCATCTAGAACCTAAGGGCTGTGGTTCGAGGATCTTCTTTGCTGGAGCATTATTGTCCATTGATGTAGCCGAAGTAGTAAAGTAAATCTGTTTTGGCTTTCTGAATTACATTCACATCTTGATACAGCTTATAGAGGCCGAGGTTGTATCTTCGTTTTCATTGATTTATATATTGTACATTACATCATAATAACATATATTTAACCTCTTCGACGTTACTATGGTATTGTCAATAGTAGCGTTTTGTCCTAAGCGGTGGATAGATACTTCTTCCTTCTAACTTGTTTCGACTGTTTTTCAATGAAGCCAAACTATAAGCGAGATAATGATGATGTCGTCTGCGTATCCTAGCAGCAGAACAGATATCTTTTCGCAAAGGAAAACCTTTTGTATCTCACGTTGTTATAACTTAATAAGAAGATAAAAAGGGTTATCTATTTTTGTACTCGAGACTTTTCATAAATACGTTTTGCTTTTTGTTAACAGTACACACATCACATAGATTGAGAACTCTCATATTCGCACCACAAGTCAGAACATTTTAGAAAAGGAGTGTATACAGGTGGAACTGTTCTTAATAAGCGCACTTCTTTCATCTTACTCAGCACCAAATCTTAGGGGAGGTTTGCTCAATCTACTATAACGAGTTAATTTCTCAGTAGAGCAACTTGCATTGGCGGTGGGGAGAAGATATTTGTTTTCGCACGTTTCGGCAGTTGCACGACGGGAGGTTGGTTTCCTCTGTTGTGCGACGTTTTTTTTGTCCAACATGAGTTCTGCCTACTTTACCGTTACTATTGTAGTTTTTTATTACATAAGATTCACGTCCCGTCACATCGATTACTTCTCTTTCTATCCGTAGAGTTATTCCGAAAATAAACGAAGTCCCCAATTATAAATTTCTTTTTTCCCTCCGACTCTTCTGAAGAAAATTCTCAGGCCTTTATGCTATCGAGATGTAAAGCATCTAAACATATATAAAGATGACAGCCCATCAACAACTGTCTTTTCCGTTCTGGAATTCTGAGTTGCACATCTGTCGTCGGTTGTCGTTGTTTTTAACGAAGTTTTTAAGTATTGAACCATACGTTTGCTTGACCATTGCTTGATGGGTGGTAGGGAGCAGTATTAATAATTTTTATTCTATTGAGAGCATAAAACTGTTGGATTTCGGAAGTTGTAAACGCTGTGTCATTATCGGGAATAACCCATCTGTTTACGGTTTACCTCACTTGAAGAGGTAATTTTAAAAAATTTGACTTCCAGTCACTACCAGAAAGAAGTGACCTTGAACAGGACCCTCGAAATAGACGTGCAGCATATTCCACATCCAACCATCTCTTCGGATGGTTGAATTTACTGTGGGGACGCTTTGGGTAGACTTGGCCTTATTGTCTGTCATTGCTTACATTTCTGAATTTTCTTTTTGATCTGTTCTATCATTTTTGGCCACCGTTCATAGTTTCGCGTGTATTCCTTCATGACGCTAACTCTGGACGATGTGGTATAAAATTCAAGTTGGCTAATTTCCCTCGTATTTTAAATATAGTGCTAATCATATCAGTTGAGTAGTGATTTAAGGAGTATGTATCCTCTCTAAGATTGTGATTCAGTTAGCTGTAGTGCATTCTATATTATGATAGCAGCGCGTCGCATCTAAATTTTTCAAACGTGGTATACCGCCTTGCTCTTTCCATCATCATCATTATGATGATCATTCTTAATGGTTTCGGATCCTCATCAGACATAAATGACAAGCTTAGGCCGCTATTTGACGATAGTTTCTCTCATCCCTGAAAGAGGCTCACTTTGTCTTTCTCCTTCCAATACTAGGTGGGGTGAAAGGTAACCTTGTTTTTTTTATTTTATTCAATATAATCCCCTTTTAGTTTGATACACTTATTCCAGCGATTGTCCAACTTCTTGATCCCGTCCGAAAAGTAATTTTCCGGAAGATCTGCAAAATACTCCTCCGTGGCGTCGATGATTTCCTCGCGTGAGCTGAATTTTTTATTGATGAGCCATATTTTGAGGTTTGGGAAGAGATAATAGTCCGAGGGAGCCAAATCAGGCGAATACGGTGGATGCGACAGCAATTGGAGCCGTAAGTCATTGATTTTAGCCGTGGTTGCGATGCTCTTGTGCGCCGGTGCATTGTCTTGCAAAACAAAAATTTTTTTTTTGCTTCATGTAAGGCCGTTTTGCAGTGATTTCGGCCGGACACTCATTCTGTTCTCTGGTGTGTAATAGTGGATCCAAGTTTCATCAATATTTACTAATCGACGCCAAAAGTCCGCCCGATTCCGCATCAGCAAGTCCAAACACCCTTTCGAAGTGCTCTCGCGTTCGTGTTTTTGGTCTGGAGTGAGTACGCGCGGCATCCAGCAGGATAACTTTTTTATTTGCAGAATATTGCCCAAAATATGGTGTGTGCGCTCAGTACTAATCTTTGTGGTATCTGCTAGCTCGCGCGCCTTTACTTTCCGGTCAGCCAACACCATTTCATGTATATTTTTGACATTGTGCTCTGTAACCGCATCGGAAGGCCTGCCGCTGCGGACTTGATTGGTAGTGGAGTTGCGGCCACCACGAAACTCTCGAAATCAATATTTGATGGTGTAATCTGACGGAGCATTAGCTCCATAATATTTATCCAACTTTTCTTTTATACCTTTCGCTGTTTTGCCTCTCAAAAAATAATGTTTCGTTTTTGTCCATATTCAACATGATGCCAAACACGTCAACAATAATCAGCTGTCAAAACAGTTCAGCACAGTAAAGCTACAGTAGTAGCGTATTCTGGCGGTCAATGGGGTTACTTTTCACCCCACTAGAAAAAGCATATTGGTGAGGGTACCACACGGCGATTGAAAGATTTATTTAAAGAAATAACGGAGGCATTTTTTAACAACTTTGAAGTGATAGTAGCCCCAAATTTGAACTCCACAGAAGTATGGATGCAGCAACAGTCCAAAATATTTGTTTGGAGCTATGTGTTACTAATGTGACCTCAGATTGATGAAAGAGCACGTTTTACGTCGAACAATTTGCCCATATAATGTACAAATTAAATGAAATCAAGACTCCTAGATATTTGTACTATCTTTCTACATCAATATGATCCTGAAAATGTCTATTTTTGAATTCTTCAAGTTGATAGATAGTTCCACATCCTGCAATACTCCTTTCATTGTGTCGGCCAGAATTACGATACTATCCGCATACATAAGGTTAAGTTAAGTTAGAGTGGCGGCTCGAAAACCAACTCACTTAAGCCTTTTGACACGTTTTGCTGCAACGTATATCTATGATCCTCTCACTCATGGAACCAATTTGAGCTTACGATAAAGCGCAGGAGACTGTTAACGTCTGTATTTTTTAGATGGTTTAAGTCGTTGTAGAAGTAGGCTCCTAGGTGGAGTTTTTTTCTTTGGGAGAGAGCTGGACATGTACAGAGAAGGTGGATGATTGTTTCCTCTTCCTCCTCGTCCTTGCAGCTTATACAGAAATCGTTTGTAAAAGCGCAAAGCCTTCTTGCATGCTTGCCTATTCAGCCATTAGTCTTATCGCGAATAAAACAAACACAATCCTTTAAAAAAAATAATTTACGCTCTTTATTTGGTTGCTTATAGGCGTCCGTATTCTACAGTGTTTGACTTACGACCAATTGCCTACCTACCGGCAGATTATTTTCCTAGTGTGGCCACTTTACAATCACTAGTTAGTGTTGCCACTTTTTTTTTCTTAGATTCTTGTTAGTTTCTCTCATATTGCTTGCTAAATCTATAAGGCAGTGTCCAGTGCAAGAATCTTCTTACGGTTACATCTGTGATTTCGTTGATGAATAAGATGAATAGTAGTGCATTTAGAACATATCTTTGCTTTGCTCCCATTGAAGTTTTCATGCAAACCTTTATTATTTCTGATCCATAGCCTGTAATAAATTAAAGCACCAAACTGTTTAGCCGAAGTAATCAGAAAGGATACATCTCTATAGGTCGACGGGCTATCATAGTCTCTTCTTTTGTGCAGTGGGCAAATTACTTTGAAACTTTGAGATTTGAAACTTTTCGAAACATCTGCTTGTACAGTGTTATGTACACTATGTACATAGTGTAACATAGTCGGTGTACTATAACCTATAAAAGTCTTAGAAATGCAAACGACTTATCGGATGCATTAGACTATTAGAGCACTATCTATCGAACCAATTCTGTTTGTATACTCTACCATATTTCGTTGATTTACTGGTGGTGGGGTATGTCTTTTTACTGATTTTTGTAAGTAGTAGGGTGTTTGGCCGCGTGTTTGATGTATACAGTTTTTGAAGTTCTACATTTGAATTTTTTTAAGAAGAGTTAATGACTTTGTGTTCTCTTCAACTGAAGTTATTGATATTTTACATTTAATTTCGATAGGCATGTATTGGGTCGTGCGGTTTGCTAAGAGATGGCATAACTTGTATTATTCCATTGTTATTATTCCATTGGAACATGCGTTGGAAAGCTACTGTCATTGTATGTCATTTCAGTATATGTAATTCATTTAAAGCGTAAGCTACAATATATTTTTTTTCACTCAAATATGTCGAACTTTGTGCTTGAAAAAGTGTTTTTGCGGGTAGTTCTTCTTCATTACTTTAATTTGAAGAAAACTGCTGCCGAAAGTCATAGTTTTTTGGTGTAAGTTTATGGTGAACAAACACTAGCTGAGCGAATGTGCCAAAAGTGGTTTGCACTATTTAAAAGTGGTGATTTTGGCTTGGAAGTCGATGAACGTCCTGGGCAGTCAAAAAAGTTTGAAGATGAAGAACTGGAAGCATTACTTTATGAAGATTGTTGCCAAACACAAGAAGAGTTCGCAGAATCTTTGGGTGTCACTCAAGCAGCCATTTCAAAAGCAGCTGGATATATTCAAAAGCAAGGAAATTGGGTTCGACATGACCTCAAGCCGAGAGACGTCGAAAGGCGGTTTTTCATGCCCGAAATGCTGCTGGAACGCCACAAAAGGAAGTAATATTTGCATCGGATTGTTACTGGTGATGAAAAATGGATCCATTACGACAACCCCAAGCACCGGGTGTAACCACCAATGGACAACACTACCGAACACAATTAATCCGTTTGAAGAGAGCAGTAGCCGAAAAACGCCCGGAATATGCGACCAGACACGAGGCAATAATTTTCCATCATGACAACGCTCGGCCCCACGTTGCTATTCCGGTTAAGAACTATTTGGAAAACAGTGGATGGGAAGTCTTACCACACCCCTTTTATAGCCCAGACCTTGCCCCTTCTGAATACCATTTGTTCCGGTCGATGCAGAACGCCCTCACTGAAATACGGTTCACATCAGAGCAGAATATCAAAAACTGGCTGCCAAACCGGCGCAGTTCTTTTGGGATGGGATCCATAAATTGACAGAAAGATGGGAAAAAGTCATAGCTTCAGATGGGCAATACTTTGAATAATACTATTGTACATGTTTTTCTTAAATAAACGTTCAAATTTTGAAAAAAAAACCGCATGAATTAAATTACATACCCAATAATCTGAGAAGATTTCTGTGCTTATGTGAAAGTATTTTAATACGTTGTTCCAGTATCCTGAGATAAGACAGTAATCAATTACCGAATATGCAGATCCATGGATAAAAGTATACTGTCCGCAAAATTCGCCTTTGAAACTTCTATTTAAAATAAAAAAGTCGATTGTTGTGTGGGCAGCCAAGCGCTTTACAACGGTTGGTTTCTTTTTTGCCGCCGTTGGAATGGAAGATGCTTGATTATGAAATGCAGCATCGCAAACATCTTTTGAGATTAATGAAGTTTCCATTGTATTGTTTACAAACAGCGGATCCTGACATGAATTCTCAAGGGATGGAATCTCTAAAAATTCCCCGGAGGATAATTATTTTAGACCGTTTTACTCACCACACATCAACCCCTCTGAAGAATCCCAGGTTAATATCTTATCAGCAACATACCATACACTCTGTCATCCCTCAACGTTATTTTTATATTCGAGTTGAATTCACGAAGCCATTTTATAATTGGAAGAAGCTTAGCTCTTGTTTGGTGGATGTTTTTACCTCGCAGCCGTCTCGCATTGCACAGAACGCGATTTCATCTTAACCGTCACTTTGATTTTGACCTGATATACAGTAGGATGATTCAGTGTCGGTTTTAGAACCATTGTAATCCAACAGACCAGCACAAATATCTTTTGCTTTCTCCTTCATGCTAATACTGCCTTCTGTAGGTAAGTGTACGAAGATGTTGCATTCTGTGGTTTTTTGCATGAGTTTTCCTATCTGAGACTCGAGAAGTTGATACAGTTTTTCCATTTTTCACACTTTAACACAAATTGTCTCATGTTTTACTCTTATGTCAGCCAGTTTAGAACACAACAGCTGAAAGTGGGCTTTTGTTGCCAGCTCTTTAACGAGTTCCTTATTTTTCTCATCTAGAATATCCTTGAGTTTCTGGATACTAATTCCTGTTATCTCGTCCATTGCAATTTCATTAGGACTTGAGCTGGTGGTAGGAAGTCACTTTTCTTTTTGTAGTTGATCTGGAGTGGTTTCTGAATGGCTCTTACCCATTTATGGAGGTTAGTTTAGTGGATGAACTTGCGCTTAGTTATTAGGAAACTTAAAAGCTACAACTCACTCAGATTATTTTCACAATTGGTGATAGTGTTCTTATCTATCAGATTAAATTATGCTTTTGTGAGTGCTTGCTCACACTTTTCTATTAGATATACCCAGTAATGGTCGATGATCAGTGATAATTGTTACATCTCTTCCTGCTACGTACTGGTGAAAATGCTTGATCCGGAAGATAATGGCAAGGGCTTCCTTATCAATGTGAGCATAATTCCTCTCACGTATGTCTAATGTGCGCGAAGCAAATGCAATTTGCCGCTCCAAGCCACTATCTCAGTTTCTATGTGCCAATACAGCACTAATTCTATAGGGAGAAGCATAGGACGAAAGCACTTGATGCATCGTTATATTCCAATAGGGTTTTTGAATGTAGCAACGCCTTCAATTTATTGAAATTTTCTTGATGTCCAGCTGTCCAAATCCATTTCGCAACCGATGTAAAGTTTCCGCTACTGGTGCCATTTTGAATTCAATATTCCCCAAAAATGATTGTAGCAACTTTTTGTTTTTAGGGGTTGGAGCATGTTGATGATCCTAACTTTATATTTATAAGGAGAAATTCCTTGACCATTGATATGGAACCCTAGGAAATCAAACTTTTCAGTTTTTTCAAAACTTTTCTTAAAGTATTTAAATGATCTGCTTCATCCTTATCAGCAATTACAATATCATAAAAATAAGCCTTAACACCATCCAGCCCCACTAATAAACCATCTATAAATTTTTGAAAGAGTCCAGCGGCTGCTGGAACGTCAAAAGGTTACGCAGGTTACCTGCTTATACCCGAGTGTTTAGCGTAAATATTTCGCCCAAGAAATCATCTTCTATCAACTGCTAAAACCCTTGTTGCAGATCTAGTTTAGCAAATACTTTGCCATTTACAAAAGCGGACATCACCTCCGAGGAAAGAGGTTCTGGGTAAACGTTCGTTTTAATCATCACCGTGTTGACAGAACTACGATAGTCACCGTAGTTTTAGTTTTAGCCACCGGTATAATGGGAGTCGCTGATCACTGATTCTCGGATATTTTGTTGGACAAGCTTTTCAATTCGTCGTCGGAAATATGGTAATTGTACATGCTGTTCTAAAATCGACCTCAAAACTTTTCAGTACCCCGTTGATACTTATTTTTGTTAAGATTTTGTGTGCCGTTGCGATCTGAATGTTATGTAGCTCATAAAAATAGTTCGAAAAGTTGAGTTAATTGAGATTCCAACACTTTTCATCCTCACTTTTAACTTCAACGGCATGGAAAGTCTGATGGTACCGTTTCTGCTGTTCGCCTTTCGAAACATTCTTTGCTTCCATGCCCCTTAATAAGACAGAAATCAGAGTTTCTGTCGGCAAAATGATTTTCTTCGCATCGAAAAATAGCGATAAAACAGAGTGATACAGGAGGCATTACGTCGATGTTCGAGGATGTCAATTGAATGACTGATATTAGTATCACCAATGAGTTTTATCGCACGGTCTTGAATCCTATCAAGCAGGTGCAGAGATGTTTTAGTAGCACTTGACCAGATGTGGTCATTGTACTCCAATTTTTGGGCGGATGAATGCCTTATATATTGTTGCCAGATTAGAGGGGGTAAAATATTTCTTACATTGCTTGAGAAAACCTAGACATTTCGCAGCATTTTTGGCGACATCGAATATGTGATCACTTTTGGTTTCGACGATGCAAGTGCCATTCATGGATAATGGCTGGTTATTTGAATTTCGCTTTAATGACAGCAGACAGCATTAAGTTTTGGAACCATTAAATTCCACTCGGTTGATAGTTCCCCAATTGGTTATGCTGTTAATATCGGAATTTAATGAGCTAAACATACGCTGCCGTTCCCGTTCTACAACCGAAGAACGTGAGTCCGGGAACGATTATGAAAAACAGAGAGAACTGTCATCAGCAAAGGAATATATAGGACTAGAAGTAGCAGAAAAAAGATCATTAATGAAAATTAAAAAGAGTTTCGGAGACAGAATGGAGCCCTGGGGCACACCAGTATTTATTTTGTGAATATCAGACTTAAACCGTCCAAGACAACTTGAATTGAACGTTCCGAAAGGTAATTTCTAATCCATTGAAGAAGCGAGTCATCGATCCCAAGAACACGCATTTTCGACAAAAGAGCCTGATGCCAAACTCTGTCAAATGCCTTAGAGATATCAAGTGCAACTATCTTGCTTTCGCCAGATTCATGTATGCTTTGGTTCCACTTTTCGGTGAGACATGCCATCAAATCACCAGTGGACTTGTTGCTATGAAAACCATATTGCCGGTCATTGAGAAGTTTTCGTGTTTCGAGATATTTCATATCAGCGTTTCCATGACGTTGGAAAGAAAGGACGTAAGTGCAATGGATCTGTAGGATTACCTTACTGTTTCTTCTTAAGTCCAGCACATTTTGATGAGCAACTGCTATTTCGTACGCTCTTTTGTAATCAAGCTTCATCTCACTAAAATGACGCTTTTGTAAAAATTTCTCGGCTACTTTGCATATATGGTAATTTGGCCTCACAACATTTTGTCTAGTTTTTTTAACTTCTAACAATTACCCAAGGTCTTTTCTATATCGTTTCTCCAATCATCTGATAGAGTTTATGAAAAGTGAAACGCTGCACAATCTCGTTTGGTTTAGTATGGAAAAGAGCCTTCAATTTTTCCACTATTTCTTGGAACGTGACATACTTTTGAGTAAACGGTGTTAATACAGTAAGTAGTTTTACCTACACACAAAAGGCCAAAAGCTCTCTTTGATTCCTTGTTTGTTGTACCATTGGCTTCGAAGTAAAACTCCATCCGTTCTTTATAATTGTTCCAAGCTCCCTAATTATTAAACCTTTATCTTAAGGTAATTGTCCGATCTAGAAATGGATTTCTAAGAATTAAGGAAGATTGGTAAAAAATAAACGAATCGAAGCATAACAGTCTGCTGTGAATCATGGCCTTATTTGTCCTTTCTCTTTATTCTTCGCCTTGTCATTGTATGCTCAGAAATAGGGGCCAAAAATTTGTTGTTTTCTCCAATTAAAGTTTGCCAATGCCTATCTTTGTGTTTGAAAGTGTTTAGGTTTGCAGTCAGCGGTCTTATCTATGCCACATTGGTCAGCAAGTACTTATTTCTGTCCAACTACACAATGGTGTGGACGAGAAAAAAGTTTACGTTTTAGATATTTCAAATAAGAAATTTGACAAAGAATTCATTAAATCCTGGAACATTCCATTCTTGATAGAGATTCTGAATGAATCATGGGGACCATTCATTCAAATGGGAAGTTTCATGTTCATGCCATCAAAATGTTGAAGATAAGCAGTCCAGTTGAAAATTTAAGGCAATTCACAGTAATCGAATACCCATGCCAACGAAAGTATTTGGGTTGGAAATTGCAGCTAGGCTGGATGAGTAGGTTTCAACTGAAATAGGGGTACATCCAAAAGAGGGTTTGCAATATTTTAAAAAGCCCCCAAAATCGAAATTATAACTATCTATATCTAAAAAAGGAGCTTGTGGTCTTTCCAAAAAATTGTTAATCTTAATGTTTGCAACACGATTGACTTACGACACTTAGAACCTTCGAACCTATCATTAGAAGGGGTGTACAAAAAGTAAGGTGATTTTAAAATTTCGCTGGCAACGTACATTCGCTTATCGGTTTCCTTTTTTGCTGTTTTGGTACAAATGTCTCGAACAGTTTCAAGAATATAGCATACTTAGTTTGTTTTTGATAAAAAGGTTAGACGTGTTTTGGTGTTCTAAGCGATTCTCAATTAATATAAAAAATGGAGCAAGGAATTTGCATCAAATTTTGAGTAAAAAATGGAATCAAGTGCTTGAAATGTTTTGGAAAATTGTCAAAGTTGCTTATATGATATTTTCTAGTACACCACTTGCTATGGCAAAAGCTTCTGTACACATTTTCCATGTGAGGAATGATATCTCACCCAATTGCCCACTACGACCAGGTTTAACTAGAGCCAATAAAAGCAGTTTTTTTTTAGTTCCCTCGGAGCAGAGCACACATTTTTCATTGTACTCCTTGCAACCTCCTTTTACCGAAATATCTCAGCCTTTAATAGAAAGATGAGTAAATGTTTCAGTGTCGAAGAGTATCAACAGTACCAACACCCACCACACCAAAACGGAATATATACAGCCTTATACGACCGTAGGCAAGACATGCATAGAGAAAGTGCTCTCTGTGATGTCGTCATCCCTCTAATAGCAAGCATCGCAACAAGCATAAGGTTTCACTTATGCCTAGCATGCTGATGTACTTAACACAAGTGTAGTGCTCCGTTACGATGCTAGTAAAAGATCTGCCATACATATATTTCAGCTGAGGGACAGCAGAAAAATCGTTGTCATGGTAGAGATGTCAGAAGGTGCTCATTTCGTCTGCTGACATATTGAAGGATTATTGTCACATGAAACACAATTGTCAATGAAAGTCCTAACAGAGGACGCAGACAGACCTAACGTGGGTTTTGAAACACTTCTTCTGACCCCTGCCAGGCATGTTCATCAGTGATTTCACTTCCTTGGATCCTATTGCACTCTGTGACGTAAGCAGGGCTTAGTTAATTAAGCCTTACGCCTGCGTTCAGATAAACTTCGAATTCTCAAACATGCTTGAAACTGGAGAATCTAACAAGGCATTTAGTACATTCGGCATTCAGGCCGAGACTCCGCATCCGATTCTAAATTTTATATCACCTTGATCAAAAAAGTTTACTCATATAAATCTATATTGTCCCTTTTAAAGTAATCACCATCGACTGCAATACACTTATGCCAGCGCTTAATCCAATCCTCGAAACATTTTTTATATTTGGTTTTCGGTATGCCCATCAGCGCTTCCTGCGATTTTTCCATTACTTCCTCTCGGCTGCTGAAATGCGTTCCCCGTAGTGGTTTTTGAACTCGATTGAACAGAAAGAAGTCACAGGGAGCCAAATCAGGTGAATTCGGTGGCTGTTGGATGGTATTTGTTGAATTTTTCGTCAAAAAATTACGAATAATTATGGCACTGTGCGACGACGGTGCGTTATCATGGTGAAAAATCCACGAGTTTTCTGCCCACAATTCTGGTCTCTTTCGGCGAATTGCTTCACGCAAATTCTCATAACGCCCAAATAATACTCTCTGGCCTTCTGGCAAAAATTCATGATGCACTACATCGTTGTCATCCATGAAAACCGTGATCATTGCCTTTTTTTTTGACTGAAAAGGACGTGGTTTTTTTGGTATCGGCTCATTTGGTGAACGCCATTTACTTGCCTGATGTCTGCATTGCATGTCGTACTCATAAACCAACGCCTCGTCTCCAGTAATGATCCTTTTGATAAATGTGGGATCGGATTCAGCCTCGCAAATTATCCCTTTTGCGACGTCAACACGGTCTCTTTTTTGCATGAAATGGAGGTCTTTTGGCACCAACTTTGCTGCTACACGACGGAAACCCAAATCATTAACCAAAATGCCTTGGAGGGATCCATAGGCAAAGTTCAAGTCCTCCGCTATCTCTCTGATGGTTAATTTGCGGCTATTGACTAACATTTCTTTGACTTCATCAATGTTTTTGCCGGTTTTCGATTTCGATGGTCTGCCACTGCGTTCATAATTTTTCCAACTTTCGCGCACCATTAAATTCGTTTTTTACGCAAAATTTAATACAAGTTCGTTGTTGCAAATTTAAATCCATTTCTAAAAAATCGCCAACACACACAGAGATAGATGTACCCTTGGCTACCTCAATTTTGCAAATGTCAAACTATGACGCTAAGATTTAGAGGGAATGTCAATAACAGATGTACCAACTTAACAAAAAAAAAAAATAGCTCAAATCGGAACAATGGGGGCGTCACACGGTGGTTATTCCGTTTTTTTTTTATCAAGGTGGTATACCTTTAGTCTAATGTGTAAAACTCTGATAGTATTTTTCAGGCGATAATCTCCAATTCTATTGAGTATGGGATTCGTGCGGTTTTTTTTCAAAATTTGAACATTTATTTAAGAAAAACATGTACAATAGTATTATTCAAAGTATTGCCCATCTGAAGCTATGACTTTTTCCCATCTTTCTGGCAATTTGTGGATCCCATCCCAAAAGAACTGCGCCGGCTTGGCAGCCACGCACAGCACACTCATCTTATCCCACCAAATACAGAGCATACACCTCGCAACGGCTTTGCCGTTGATTTGTCTGGTTGGCCGGGTTTCACATATAATTTTTTGCGCTTGGGGTTGTCGTAATGGATCCATTTTTCATCACCAGTAACAATCCGATGCAAAAATGACTTCCTTTTGTGGCGTTCCAGCAGCATTTCGGACATGCAAAAACGCCTTTCGATGTCTCTCGGCTTGAGTTCATGTGGGACCTAATTTCCTTGCTTTTGAATATATCCAGCTGCTTTTAAACATTTTGAAATGGCTGCTTGAGTGACACCCAAAGATTTTGCGAGTTCTTCTTGTGTTTGGCAACAATCTTCATAGAGTAATGCCTCCAGTTCTTCATCTTTAAACTTTTTTGGCTGCCCAGGACGTTCATCGTCTTCCAAGCCAAAATCACCACTTTTAAATCGTTCAAACCACTTTTGGCACGTTCACCATAAACTTTCACCAAAATACGATGACTTTCGGCAGCAGTTTTCTTCATATTAAAATAATGAAGAAGAACTCCCCGCAAAAACACTTTTTCAGGCTCAAAGTTCGACACATTTGAGTGGAAAAAAATTATTGTTGTTTACGCTTCAAATGAATGACATATACTGAAATGACGTACAATGACAGTAGCTTTCCAACGCATATTCCAATGGGATAATAACAATGGAAGAATACAAATTACGCCATCTCTTAGCAAAACCCACGAATTAAGACCCAATATGAAATCTACGATCACGTTACATATCCTTCTTGCTCAAAAGGTAGTCAGAGCACTTGTATCGCAAAATACAATTAGTTCCATCTACCTGGAATGACAGTATTCGTTGATTTCGACTAATGTCTTTGGTGTCTTTCGAAGGGGTTACCGAATCGTAATGAAAATAAGCTAACGCAACGATGAATTTGTGCGATTCTTTTAATTCATAGACTCATAAGTCTTTGTTGCACGGCAATGCAAAACCACAGCTGCCTTTTTCCATACCCATGGTTAAATATGAATATGTGTAACTAAAGAGCTTAGTAATCGTATCTTAGTAGGAGCCCTAGTTCACAGCGTCGCTCTTGTTATATCTTCTAAGATAAGATACTACTATCTCACTAAGCTTATAAGAGCATTTGCCTTTTCTTTAGGTCAACTGTGATTTGTGTGGAGATCTTTTACTCAACCCTTTAAGTGGAAAACGTGGCAAGCTTAGTTCAGATGAATTTTGGTGACGAAATCACTTACCACCATTGAGAAATCTATGCTTGTCCCATGACAAGGCTAGTGTGACACTTGATTCCAATGAGCATTGCTGCAATTGTTATTCCTTTCTAAAGGGACTCTGAAACTTATGAACAGCAACAATACTGGTGATGGATATTCAAAGCATGTGGTGGAAACCTCAATATTCCGTGTTCCGCGTTGAAGAGTATTCAAGGTGGATTTTCATTCAGTTCCGAATGATTTTTGCATCTGTAGGCAACAATCGAATCACTCTTTTGCATTTACAAGTACATATTTTCTAGTGAACCTAGACTACTATCAATCTTTCGAGAAAAGATTGAACATTTCAAGTTCTCTATGCCACTGAATGTAGCATAGAATGTTGGTGTCCATTTTAATAGCTTTCCTAGAATATCATCACGTTCAGTCGCTTTGTTGCTCTGAGTGCCTAAATAATTTGAGGCAATGGTCACTTCTGACAATTTCTCGTTGCTTATTGCTGGCAAGCACATAGTTCAGAACTGAAGCAAATTGCTCCCACAATCTCCTTTTTGCTGCTCCAATTCTTTGGTTTTTCAATTCATTAACCAAATACTGATTTAATCGACCGTGAGCTTCAAGTCCCATTTTAATTGACCGTTAACTGACGATCAACTTAATCGGATACAGATAAAGTATTTCGTCCTGGTAAACAAGAATTTATGTTAGTCCAACGAAAATTACGGAAAGCTGAGGGGAATAATGGTTTCCTTCAAATCAACTCATCAAACATTTAGGAACAGGATTTAATCAATTTTATTTCTAATGAATTTAATATTTACGTTCTTAGAGTGCGAATACATAGATTATGACACTGCTATAAGTCCTTTATGAGTAATGCTCCAAAACTGGCATAAAGTTCATCCTTGTAGACGGAAATATGAGGATGAAATAAATTGAATCTGGTCGGTAGGTTGTGTCTACCGTTTAATAGTGATAAATTCTTTTTAAGTTCGACAGACGACCGAGGAGTGTGGAACCACTTTTAGTTCTTGAATAATTCATTTTGCACTTTTAACATGTAACTGTTTCTAGTATTTTGACTGTTTGAAGTTTTAATCGGAAAAGGATTAATTCCTAATCTTTTCGATTTTAAATTCGACCGAAAGATAGCCATAGTAGACATCTAATTATTTGTTCGAATGTGAAATAGAAAGAATTCATTTTCTAGAGACGAAAATACTTTTGCTTGTTTCGGTAGAACTTTGAAGTAGTCTTTGATCTCGGGTGTAAATGATTCAAAACATTGGAGCACCTTATAGGGATGTTGGTAAAAGCAACTCAAGTCAATAGTTATGCATATCCACTGTGTGAAGGTTGTATTATCTGATAAGACAAGGTTAGCTATCTGTAGAAATATGTAGAAGTAAGAAACATCGGTTTCATACATCGGTGTACTTGTTGCAGTTCGGATGGATGGAATCTAAATGTGGCACAAAAATCCACTTCTTAGAAAACAGAAAAATCGGCTTGTGTAGCCAACTCTTCTCTGGCGCTTCAAATTTAGAGGAATGGCAATAGCAATAGTATAAACGACGCAGAGCCATAACACTAGTGAAACTGCGTGGGTTAATACAGCCGAATATGTTTGGATTAAACCATAGGGCTTTTGATTGAAAAATGCAACAAGCTAGATAAAGCGCCCCACATAGCAAACTTTTGAATTGTTATGTAATTCTATGCTATTCTGACCTCGCTAACGACAAAGAATTGGAGAAAAACGCGCTGAACACGCTTTAGTCAAAACACTGACTGATTTTTCCCTGCTGCTAAATTATATGTTCGTTGAAGGAGAAGGAGTAAGCCACTCTAAGAACGTAGAATGGCACGCTTGCGATAGTGCATTCGCCACAGTAGGTTTTTGAATTAAATGCCATGCTTATGTTTTATGGCCTTCGTATGTATGCGGGAAAAAAGGTGTAGGCAAAAAAAAAAAAAAAAAAAAAACGGACTGGAATTGCAAGCCACATCAAAGTCTTTCCCTAGTTCAACATTTGAAGGGTGACATGCTGAAATAATATTAAGCCTGCAATCATTTCGGTTCAATCGTCTGTTCAGAGGTTCAAACCATTCATTTCCCATGTTCGAAATGTGTAGAAGTACTCGGATTGGGACTGTTTGTTCCTGTACCACGAACAACTAAACGTTGCTTGGTATAGAAAATTTTCCTCTTTCCATGTAAAAAATTAAAGTTTTTGGCGAGCCCCGCCCTAGAATTTTTTATAATTAAACAAGTAGCCCGTGGGACGAATATAAGCCGAGATGCACCATGCCCTTAAGTTGACCAAGATATAGAATTACTGCAATGCCAAACAGTATCTTTTCTGCCAATTGCTTTATCATTTCTACAAGTACCATATCAAACAGCTCATTGCGAACGCCATCACGGTCTTCACCATCAGAATGATGATTTCAGCATCATAAGGATGGTTACTCGAGATAAATATGCGACTTCAGCCAACTGCCAAATGATCAACTGACGTAGTTTATAAATGTATCTACACAAGAGCTTGAACTTTAGTTATTCCGGCCACTGCATGTATGTACGGTGTAGGTATTTTAATATGCACTTTTGCCGGATGTTTCACTGTTCATTGGACGACGGTTTCACTATGAGCAGTCCATATACGTGTCAAGGGATTTTTTTTTAAATTAAACTTCTTCACTGAAAATAATTTTGGTCCAGTCCATATCTTTGTAACGGCGAGCCCACCCAAATCTTTTTTTAAGGGTTTTGCGGTCAACAAAGACTTGGCCGCAACGACTTTGTTACTAACATTTTTTTCTCTGACAATTTTGCGAATACTGAAAATAGAAATCTCGTGACATTTTTCTTTTTGCTTTTCTGAGGCTAACTTTGTATTTCATTTTCATATGACCTCCTCACAAAACTCTCAGACTTTCTTAGATACTGTATCATCCACCCCCGTGAATGGGCAACAAAGAAACACGGCTTCAAACTGTACGTTATACACAGCACTCATTACGGAGTACGTCTTGTAACTTGCAAAAACGGGACGCAACTGAAGTAAAATTTGACAGCGGATTTGATAAGGAATAATTCTAGTGAAACCAAACAATTTTATCATCTGCGGCTTAAGGGTTAATTTTTACGAGCCACACGCTTTTGCCAAACACGCTGTAACCCTGGGTAGCAAAAGGAATATGTGATGCTAGGTTTTGTTCATCTGTCTCACATCATGATGAGTCAATCTAAAGCTGGCAGATAACTGTGTCCACAGAGTTAAATATGACTGAAAGTTGTTACAGTTTCTTGTATCTATTCATTAGTAAGCAGATTCAACGGAATAACTCTAACGTTCATCTCTCTACGCTTGAATCCTTAAACTTCTTCAAGTAATCGCCAACTTGGAAGTATCACAATATAATGAACCTTATTGGAAATTCAAATCGTAAAGAATTCAGTGTGGTGACTGCTATACCAGTATACGCATTCAAGTTGTAAGATGACCTTAACTGGTAAGAAATATATTATTTAATCGATGTTAAGCTTGTATATGTTGACTGGATAACGCCCTATATCGACCCATTGCCATATCGACTATTGCCAATATAATTTGCAAATTTGAGTCCTAGTTAACATTACTGGATGACACTCGACCGAAGCTGTAGCTGACGAATCGATTCGTCGTCGTTATCAGCAGCTTGGCTTGGTGTATTCGACAACTTGGCGTATTTAACGTGAGAATCTCGGACTAAAAGCGTACAAAATTTAACTTGTGCAAGAATTGAAGTTAGGCGACTTGAATTTGCGTTATATTTTCAGTGAATGGGCTCTGGAAAAACTCAATGAAAATCCGGTGTTTTATCGTGAAATTTTGTTCAGTGATGAAGTCCATTTCTGGCTCAATGGATACGTTAATAAACAAAATTGCCGTATTTGGGCTGATGAGAAAATCGAAGAGTATCAAGAGCTACCATTACATTCATTAAAAACAACGGTATGGTGTGGTTTATGGGCTGGTGGAATCATTGGTCCATATTTATTCAAAAATGAGGAAAATCAGAATGTTACCGTCAGTGGTAACCGCTATCGAGCCATGTTAACGGACTATGTGCTTCCTGAAATTCAAGCACATGGTCTCGGTGAGCTCTGGTTTCAACAAGACGGCGCTACGAGCCATACAGAGCGTGGAACAATGAATTTTTTGAGAAATCATTTTGGTGAGCACCTAATTTCACGTTTTGCTACGTTAAATAGGCCGCCTAGATCATGCAATATCACACTTTTGGACTATTTTCTTTGGGGATATGTTAAGTGTCAGGTCTTCAGGAATAAGCCAGCTAAGATTGATGCTTTGGAAGCCAACATTACTCGTGTTATCCGCGAGATACCAGTCGCTATGCTCGAACGAGTCACCCAAAGTTGGACCTTCTGAATGGACCACCTCAGACGTACTCGTAGCCAACACTTAAATAATGTGATTTTCAAAAAGGTAAATGTCATGAATTGTTTTTTAACGAATAAGTAAAAACTTTAAGTTCACTTTCAAATTTATGTGTTTTATTTTACATTATAAATCAAACCTTACGATGAATCATCCTATATATGGTGACTGGATAACGCCCTGTCAGACATGATTGAACCGTCTAAGAACAGCGAATGAATTCGCGCGAATAAGCATGGTAGATTCCTTATATAACAGTAAGCTACAGTACTTCAACGTGTTTGGGGCTGAGATCAATTAGAATTTTTCGCAGCCAGTTAGGGTATTAAAATACAGATTTTTGAGGATGGACTATTAATGGATTCACGGTAGCTCTTATATTCGCGAAGCAGGTTAAACTTTCCTGGATATACAGCCATCCAAGGAGTCCCACAAATTCTTAATACCTGGGAACGTGAAAATTCGACAATAGCATTGGATAAGGAAAAATACACCGGGTATACATATTCAGCCGAAAAAATAGCAGACGCCCTAGAATGCTAAATATAAAAAATATCACCGCCATCCAAAAAGTGCGGTGGGATTGGCTTGATAAAAGGAGTATGAAAAACTGTGACATAAACTACGGTGACTGCTGCTGAGAATAGAAGCAGAACCTTTTTTAGAACGGATCTGTTGCAAGTGCAAAACTAATTCAAGGAGTAATGAGCTTTGTAACAATGCTTGTCAATTACAAAATCAGAAATATCAACCTACATATGCACACGCTCCTGCAGAAGAGATAGATGATGCTATTCACATCAGATAAAATTTCTAAAAGCTCGTGGACAAAACCTGCTAACAATATTTGAAGACTTTCACGTAAAATTAGGAAAAGAGGACATCTTTTCCAGCATAGTCTGAACGAGACCAGGTCACAAATTTGGTCGGTTAAACTTACCATACTACAGGACGGAATACAATTATAACTTCCTTACGGTTTCGTTACTTCAATATTTATCTTATCATAAAATCGTCACTAATATTGATGCAAAGCAACTCGCTATTGTGGTGATTGTATTTTTAAACTGACATACAGGAACCCTGGGTGTAGAATCTGTGATTTCGGATGTTTAGGGGGTTTCACACAACTATATGACGAGCGATCGGAAAGACCGGGAACGTGTAGTTATGTGCTGAACTAAATCTCACATCTAAACTTGTGCAATTTTGCAACCAAGATTTAGTTTCTGCAGACATAAGCTACGAAAAGAACGAAGGATGGCACAAATTCGTCGTTGCGTCTGCTGATTTTCTCTATGATTCGTTATTACCATCACTATTGGGTGATGGGACTTATCATAGGCTGCGATGCTAATTCTCGAATACCGTTTTGGGGCAGTAAGATGCAAATGCAACGTAAGAATCAATCATTTACTGGATTTCATACTATCATCTGACCTAGTTGTCACCAATGTTGGCTCTCAACCAACCTTTGTTACGAGAGTACGACATGGTAGGGAGATTACTGGCCGGAAAGTACCACCGGAGATCTTAATGTCATATCACATATATGAGGATTCCTTATCTCAGGACAAAATTAAAGCTTGTCAGAATCTGAACGGTATCCTTACTAAATGTTTTAAAATGGGATGTCCATCTAGAAAGCAATCCTGCAGATTCCTTGGTGTAACGAAAATTTGCAGCGTCTTCGTAAAGAAACCAGAAAGCTTCTAAACAGGTTACCTAAGATCATTTTCTAGGAAGACTGAAATCTTTACATATCGAAGTAAAAAGAATAAAGGAAGCTTATTCGGATTTCAAAAAGTGCGTCTTATAAAGGATTTTGCCAGAAGATCGGAACAGTTGGTGAAATCAGTAGGCTCGTCAAATCAGTAAATCTAATGGTACCTAACTGAGTCGAAAGCGGAGACCTTTCGTCTCTAATTTTGACGAAGCTGTTAATGAGCTGAATAACATAACACGCCGTATGTATCTCATAGTTTGTGGCGACGGATGACCTCATCAAACATGCTATTGCTTCCCCTTTTTTCAAGTCTCCTGGCATCGATAGCATATACCCAGCTATATTTCAAAAAGGTACATATCAGCTACTGGTAATTCTGAAAAAAATCTTCAAGGCTTGTATGGCACTTGAATACGAGTACATACCAAGCAGAGAAAGGAGCCTTTATGCCGAAAATCGAACACACTCGCCATGAGCTTAAGACTACAAGTAGGACTTCCTTCAATTTGAAGAGCATGGCGAGCAAGGTCGAAATCCATGTGCACAAAACTGACTTGCGAATACATGCTCTGTCTACGATGCAAAACGCCTACCAACGTGGAAGGTACTACAAGAGTGAACTTCAGAATCTGGTAAGCGCACTGAACAAGAAGGAATACCATATGCGCTGCGTATTTTCATCGATATTCAAGGTGATTTCGACAACGCAACTTTTGATGGCATTCGTTACCCGGCCAGAATCACTAGTTTTGTGGATTAAAGCAATGCTGGTGAATAGGAACACTGATTACGGATGCCACGGAGGTTAACAGGGATTGCCCGCAATGTGGCGTTCTATCTCCTCTGCTATGGAGCATGTTAATTGATTTACTGCTCAATACGCTCAACAGCTATGACGTCTATGCACAAACATACGCGTCTTAGGCGCTGTCGGCTTTCTGGCTGTGCAAAGGAATTGAAGGAAAGACATGGGGCTTGTCATGGGTTTAAACCGCTATGATAAGGCCAATTATATCCTATGCGTCGATTGTCTTCTAGAATATGATCTCACGAAAATACGTTATAACTGTTTTTACCAGCCTCCAAAGAACGGTCTTTTTCGGCTGCAAGGGAGTTTTCCTGTGCACGGCTGTCTCCACTCTAGATGCATTGGTGAATCGCCTTCCCCTTGATATTAATATCATGGGTTGCACACTCACAACCATCTTCCGTGTACCGTGTTATTGGTACAACACCCACTGGAGCTTTGATGACCTTACACACCGGCTGTCTTTGACTCTAGTCTTATGAACATGCCATCTGACGCAATGACATCTGAACTCCAGTCGCAAAAGACACAAAATTTACTTTCATTGAGCCCAGGACCGGTTTCGGCCAGAATCTGAGCTAGAAAAGCTGGTTAGATTTTATTCCTTGTTTGGAAAACTTTCGTCTGTCTTCCAAGCATAGATATATGCCTGATAGCAATGAACTATATTGTGGATAACCGATGGAGGGGGAGAAGCATTTACATCTGTAGAGATAGCCGATCTGTAATTAGAGCCTTTTTGAATTCTCTTACGACTTCCAAGTTAGCTCGAGAATGAAAGGCATCACTCAAAGCAGTCCGAATGCTGAATTCACTGAGTCTAGTCTTGTCCCGATGAACTTGCCAGGATCATTTTTTTACTTAAAACTCACTTAGGTATGAATACACTTATTATGCCTCGTCTATTAAGTTTTTTTGGAAAATGGGATGGAAAGAGAGAGAAAAAGTTTCAAAGGACCAGAACCTGAGTCAGGTCTGCCTGCGTCCTCGGTTAAGGTTTCCATTGACAGTTGGGTTTCATATGAGCACAACTGCAGATAGCATGACTCCCCAGAATGGAGGCAGACCAAACGAATTATGACGTACCTAAGACCTACTAATATCAGCAGGAAAGACTGCAAATTAATTACTGGCGTCGTGACGGGTAACTACACTTGTTAAGCACTTAAATGTGCTGGGCATAAGTGGTACTTATGCAACGCTTGCTGTGAAAATGACGGCGACACCTAGGATCACTACCTCTGTAGATGTCTCTGTCGTGGTGGGTGCTGGTACTGTAAGCATCTTATCACTGAAAAGCTTACTCATCTTTCTTCGCAAGATTGAAAGAATCCATTAAAAGGACTTACAAAGAGTACAAGTTTTTTGACTGAGTGCTCTGTTCCGAAAAAAAGAAATTTTTCTACGAAGCAGCGCTGCCTTCTCGGCTCGTTCGTTTTCGCTTTACCATTAGAAAAAAAAAGAACATCGGTTTCTCCGCAAAGAGAAGCGAATATTAGAGGGAAAGGAAAGGTGCTACTCCAAAAAAATATTCGAAAATTTAACCAAAAAGCAAAACGAATGTGTCAAGTCAACAAGACCCGAACAGAAAGACATGAACAAGGAATCTTAATAACAGAATCGCAATCGGTGATGAAGATATAAAAAAGAAATCACTTCTGTAGATTGTTGTATGGCAGAATCAACCCAAACTACCCTGTTTGGCAGAACGAATAATTAAGTTTATACGATGAAAGCCAAAGTTCCCTTTCCTAGCTTAAATGACTTAGTGGAAAGCACGGACGAACTCATTTTCCATATTTAATTTGAGAGAGGTATCCCTGATGATTGCAAAGTTTTTTCCAAGCCGCAGCAAGAAACAAGGTCGTTTTAGCTAAGCCAACTTTAAAACCACTAGTGTCCTACCGTCGCTGTGTTGTATGAATGTCTAAAATAGTTTGTCAACGTTCTGCTTGGTACCTTTTGGTGGAACTTAGGGTTCATAATTGATCAAATTACCAACAAAGATCAAGAAAGTGTTTAGTTAAGATGATACGCTGTCATCTGGTTTCTTCAAAATCGTGCTTAAGAACTCTTGCGTACGCTGATAACGTTGACATTAATGGCAGAATGAAGCGAACTGTATCGGTGTTACTTGCAAATGTCAGAACAGAAGCGGAAAAAATGGGTTCAGCTCTAAATAAGGGCAAAACAAGGTATATGCTGTCATCTGGAATGGACGACTTACTTTAATTTGGGAGTGTGAGTGATTATCCCTCGGCTCCAATCAAACGAAGAGTTAAACATTTCAGTTTCTGCTTCTTTGGCCTGGGACTAGGCTACTAAGCGTCGCCAAGAAACATTAAAAGGACTCTATATAAGGCTCTTAGAATCCCAGTTCTGCTGAAAATGGCGAAGATGGATAAACACATCCTTTGACATTTTGAGGGCAAGATTCACCGAGCGGCCATACAGCGACATGGACCTGGTCAACAAAATGCGGTTCAGTTCCCTGAAATGGCTAAGACATGTAAACCGAATGAATATTAGCGTCCCGACCTGAAAGTGTTTGATTCCTATCCATACGAACGACGCAGCTGAGGCCCAAGTCGACCTCGGATTGTAGAGCTATAAGGCAGAGCAAATACTGGTCTTATCGTAAATATTTTCCGATTGACGCCACCGAAAGCTGCAAAGATTTGATCAATAACATTACATGCTGCTGGTTTTAAACATCCTGTTGATGGACAGGACTACCGATAGCTCTTACCGGTTCTTTTAAAAATAAGGTAGGTACCCGGATTTCGGTTTGGGCCTGACTTGTTAGTGGTAGGCTCTGTGGTGGGAGCGTCAAAGTGGCTGTGATTTAAACCTAAATCGCATGAAGGGTCTTCCAATTTGTTTCAACTGGATGTAGAGTTGCAATAAGTACTGGGTACCGTAACTCTTAGATCGGCAAGAGGCTTTAAGGTAAAATCTTTGCTCTCAATACAGGTTGATGTTGCTCCCATGGATGTATGGGTATCCTGCGAACTTGAGTGTTTATATTGGCAGGTCTTCACGTAAAACAGAAGATACTTTCTTCTTGATAGAAGATATCAAATCGATATCTTATTGGTGGTTAAGCTAATTTTCATACATAGGGGTAAATTTTTGTCCCCTTATTTTTGGGATTTAATCAAACGTGTGTTGGTTTCATCACTTCAACATTAGAATTTTTTTATGTTGCCATTTTTTCTTAAAAATTAAAACGTTCGTTACTTTGAAATCAATCAACGTGTCAATATGTTCAGCAAATGAAAAAAAAAAAAATAAAAAAAAGAAACCCATTAGAGCCACGTGAAAAGGTGCCTCTCTTTGTGCCTATTTCTTCGCATTACTTACTTACTTTCAAGGAGGAATAGACTCCCTTGTCCTCCTTTAATATCGAATAAATAACACTGCCACCATGATGCCAGTAAAATGAAAAAGATCAACGATATCTCGAAGGCAAACTTTTTAAAATATAAGTACGTGCTTCCTTCAAAGATATCCAGACAAAGAATTGCTTCCTGATCTTTTAATAGTTTTAGTTCAGTCATAAACACTTTCTCAAAAATCAGTCGACATTATTTGATTTCAGAAAGAAAAACACAGAGGAAAGCACACCGAAAAGATAAGGAAAAGTGAAATAGACTTACAATAAACAACGAGATATAAAGAATACACATAAAAAGAAGAAACGAAGAATGAAAATGAAAAGAAAACATTTAAAAGCAATAAATGTTGATAGGTACCGTTTGCATCGTAGACGGTCTTGAGGTCGATCTTAAAATTACCCACAACCGTTCCTGAGCGAAGGAATTTCCTCGAATGAATTACCTGTACACAGATACATATACAAATACATATACACACAACCACGTTATAACTACATTTTTTGTTTTTTTTTTTTGTTGAAAAAATAAAAAAAAAAAGGATTCAAATGATAGCCTAAGCACAAAGATCAACAGGTAGAAGGAATAGACGGAGTAGGAAGTAGGTTCTGTATGAAGCTATCTTTTAAGAGAGATAGGAAGAGAGAGACAGGGAGAGAAAGGAAGGATACACTGCTGGCACCGCCATAGGTGACACAAAAAAGAGTTTAACATTACAAGCTTCCTACAAAAAGAACATCGACCTTTTGAATATCGTTCCCCAAAAAATGTCCTGTGACTTCCTTACTGTTGACTTAAGTAGACAAGTGATATAGCACGCATTTTTCTTTATCATCGCTTGAGGATGGTTTGAATTGAATATTAACAGAAATGACGAGTAAGTGGTGGGACTAATACTACGGTAATTCATTCGTTCGAGTGTCCTTGCCTAAACAAGATATGGTTTTCACTTTTCACTTTTCCAAATGGATTTGTAAACGGAGTTATTAGTTGGGCATGGTGTGGCAAAGAAAAGTTAAAAGGACACTCGGGATTTCAAAAGAGTCACCTTGTGGGTTTGGATGTGCGTGTAAGATTTTCTGAAGGTATGCCCTGGAGAGAATTTGTGAATACGTGCACCATGGCATTATGTTAACGATGAATTGTAAATTCACGGTTGATTTTTTTTTTAAATGTTTTACCCCTCAAGTCTTAATACTCAGTTGGAAAATGTATACTTACTTTGGAAAAAGTTTCTTATTTAAAAGGAGGTATGTAAAATTAGCTGGAGCAACAATGGATCCAAGACCACTGAACTTACAAAAACAGAATTCCCAAAACTGACTTTTCTTATTGGACTAAGAGTTATGAAAAGCCAAACCCTGTTTAATAAAATTGGATGACCTGGCATTTTATTCAATACCTTAATCTGTGCAAAACAAACTGAGGCTTTCAAAAATCACAATCTCAAAAAGTGGCCCATATGTAGTATCTCCGCCTTATCGAAATCTTTTAAAGACCAGATTTTAACGAAAAGATTCTAAGGTTATTGCAAAAGTTGCACACGGAAATCTTAATTTCAAATGTAATCCCAATGCGCAGTTATCGAAAGCACATGACCATGCGACCTGGCATAGCTACTTTTAATCTGATTTACGGCAGCTGATGTAAAATATGGTAGTTAAGCCAAAGTTTTCATTTGTGAGTCCACAATACCCCACATAGACACGATTACGATCGCCTGACCTCATAATCCAATATAGCGCCAACAAGTGAAAAAGTGATCATGATCTTAGCACAAAATCTTGGTGGAGGCACATGTCCAGTCCATCACTTTCATAAAATAGTGAACTCGTATTGAGTCCCTTGACTACTATAAAAAAAATTCCTCTGCAGTTTGCAGCTTGTGAAAATTTTTGAAGCTGAAATTGTATCATTAAACTCCCAAAAAAAATTTCGTAACACCGAGTAAATGACTAGCATTCACGATACCATAAGTACTGCTTTGCAACAGTGCTTTGTTGATGATATCTGACGAAAATGGTATCCCACCAGATGAAATTCTAGTGGGACACATCAGAAATGAAAAAAAGGTAAATACTGCACAAAATTCAGATCTTTTCCATTTAACTCGAAGCTTAAATTCAATCCATTGTTCAATATATGATAGACCTGTAGATGCATCCAGAGGCACTCACTTCAAGAAACACGTACTTACAGGCAAAGATATACAAGTATATCTCATTCTGAAGTTTCTATGATCAGCTCAACCAAGTTCTTGGAAATAAACTAGCATCAAACCAAAAGGGACTTTGCAGCCGCAAGCTGTAAGTTTTTAAAAGATAACACAGACATCTTCCGAATACGGAAAGTAGATGACAGCAAAGATAAAATATGTGGTGTATCCAGCAAATCATCAACAAAAGAATTAACTTTATCCCTATTCCACAGCTTAGAAGATATGTACTCCTATACAGTGACTCAACTTTTTGATCACATGATAAGCAGGTTAAAAGACTTTTGTTCGTAACTTTTTATTTGTGCTTATAATTCAACGAAACGTTTAACAAAAAAATAAAATAATATTGTAATTCAGAATAAAAAATAATGAGAACCAAATTCATCAAAAAGTAAAAATAGCGCATTTGATCAATTTGTTGACTTAGCGAAACTGTTCCTACTAGGTGGAGTGAAAAGTAACCTCCTTGACCGCCAGAATGCGTTGATACTGCAAAACAGGTTATGGTGCCTTGTAGTCCGTTCATATTTAGGTAGTTCAGTTGGCAAATTTCAGTAAGATACTGTCTTTAGTTTTGTTTTGACAGCTGATTGTTGCTGACGTGTTTGGCATCTTGTTGAGTATGGACAAAAACGATTTTCGTTCACTCATAAAACATAATTTTTTGAGAGGCAAAACGGCGAAGGAAACAAAAGAAAAGTTGAATAAATATTATGGGGCTAATGCTCCGTCAGATTACACCGTCAAATATTGGTTTCGAGAGTTTCGTGGTGGCCGCAACTTCACTACCGATCAAGTCCGCAGCGGCATGCCCACCGATGCGGTTACAGAGGACAATGTCAAAAATATACATGAAATGGTGTTGGTTGACTGAAAAGTGAAGGTGCGCGAGCTAGCAGATACTACAAAGATTAGTACTGAGCGCACACGCCACATTTTGGGCAAAATTCTGCATATGAAAAAGTTATCCGCGCATACTCACTCCTGACCAAAAACACGAACGCAAGAGCACTTCGAAAGAGTGTTTGGACTTGCTGATGCGGAATCGGGCGGACTTTTGGCGTCGATTGGTAACTGTTAAGCACCAGAGAACAGAATGAGTGCCCGGCAATGGACTGAATCCGGCACAAGTGCTCCGAAGAGGTCGAGGGATGCTCGATGGTCGTAAAGGTTATGGCGTCGGTTTTCTGGGATTGCCATGGCATACTCTTCGTGGACTACCTCGAAAAAGGAAAAACCATCAACAGCGAGTATTACTGTGCATTATTGGAGCGATTGAAGGCCGAAATCGTTGCATAATGGCCTCACATGAAGCGAAAAAAAATTTTGTTTTTACAGGATCATGGACCGGCGCACAAGGGCATCGCAACCACAGCTAAAATCAATGACTTACGGCTCCAACTGCTGTCGCATCCACCGTACTCACCCGATTTGGATCCCTAGGACTATTATCTCTTCCTAAACATCAAAAGATGGCTCATCAATAAAAAATTCAGCTCACGCGAGGAAATCATCGAAGCCACGGAGGAGTATTTTACAGACCTCCCGGAAAATTACTTTTCGGACGGGAGCAAGAAATTGGAAAATCGCTGGAATAAGTGTATCAAAGTAAAAAAAGACTATATTGAATAAAATAAAATAAAAAATGATTTTAAAAAAAATGTTTTTTCATTCCCAAGGATAACCTCCCCACCTAGTACAATACTTAGTACTTCGTATGGTCTCCTTTTGCTTTGAGGACCGCTTTTATTCTACTTGGAATGGATTCTATGAACTTTTTACATTGATTTGCGGTGATATCCGAAAAATCTTCAGGCAAATCCGAAATAGCAGGTTTAACCTCAACCCAAATATGTTCGATCGGATTGAGGTCTTGAAGTTGTGGTGGCCAATCAAGTATTTAAAATTGCTGATTTTGCAGCCACGCTTTTGTAATTTTGGCTGTGTGTGAGTCCATCTTCCAGGATGGAGATGTATTGAGAAGCATTTATAAGACCCATCACTCTAATGCATTCAACAACTTCCATGCATATGTATCCCCAAATCATAAGATTTCCTACACTCCAAATTTTAATATTGGTTTGATATGGCGATCACTGATTGGCTCACCTGGCTTTTTTCAGATCAATTGGCGACCATCGGACCCAAGACGGTTTACGAGTATTTTTGTTTCATCCGACCAAACTACCATTGCCCAGTAATTAACACAATAATCCTTACATTTTTGATCAAATTGTAGCCTTAATTTCTAATGGCGGTCCAGTCAAAATTTTTCGTACAGCCTCAGTTGTTACATTAAACCCATCGTTTTAGTTTAATGCTTAATTAATCTGGACCGCATATTCGTAGACTCCATATTCAATCTGACGTACAATATGCCTTTGTATATTTGAAATTAAAATTGGTTTCCTTCCAGACTTATTTTTTTCAGCGTCAGGCTTCAAAATTTTGGATACATTTCCCACTAAAACTCCATGTTTACGAGAAATTTCTCGATGAGTTGTCTTGAAAACAATATTTAGTCTTTCTACTTCCTTAATTTTGGAGATACCAAGTTCTTTCATCTACCATCAAATTTAAAACAATTAAAATGCCTGTTTAAACTGAAATTTAAATTTACCTTATGCAGGATTCTTATTTTAACAATTTAAATATTTTTATTTTCACAAAAAAACACAGAGAAAACTCCACACTTGGCCAAATTGATCACATGCGGTGCCTGAAAACTTTTACAAATTCTCACAAAATAACAGTGCATTTTCGTTTGCTTTTGTGCTGATTCATAATCACTACATTTGTTTTAAGTAAAAATTTAGTTGCTCCAACTGTTAAACTAAAAATTATGTTTTGCTCTGATCATATCATCAAAAAGTTGAGTCACTGTATCTACTTATAGACGACATACCATGCCTGACAATCTCATAAAATTTATTGAATATGGTAAGATGATGGAAAAACTTATCTTTCTCAATGTTGTCTACGTCAATGTCAAAATCGCACGATCTTGTGAAGGAAAGTTAAGAAGAGTTTATCTAAGCCCACTGCAGATCCTGTGAGCACTTAGAGTCACCTTAGCAAGGGTTTCTAGAAATAGAAAAACACAAAAAGAACTGCCAGAAGGACTTGAGTTTGTTTTCTTTTATCTGCTAATGGGAACGCACAAGCCGGTCTAAGACATGCCAAAAAATTTTATTTTTTATTTGTATAGAAAAACAAATCGAAATATACTCGTGTCCTGGTTATATCCATGAAATTGGATTTAAACAAACAGACAATCGGATTTCGGAAGCCGACAATGTCTTAAAAATTTCGGAAAAAAAAAAAAACATCATATACGAGTAGTGATGAATGAATGCCCTGCTACTGCCTGCCTTAAGCTTTAGCACTTCCATAATCTTATTCATGAAGTTAATTTTAGCTATAAGGCGGTATAGCCCACAAGCACCAAAGAGAATGGTCGAAAAGATCTAGTGAAAGTGGAGATCTTTTTAAGGCATCACACAAAAAAAGGCTCCACTAGCGTCTAGTTTAGACTGACTAGCATAGTGCTCGCTGGACAATGATTGCTTCCTACAAGAACGTTTTCTGAATCAGAGAGTGAGTGAGTGTTAATCAAGACAACGTCCTCTGAAGCCTCCAGAAAATCTGTGATAACTAACTTCAGAGTTGAAAACCGTAGATCGCCTTACTCCTGAGCTTTATTCTTCTCATAGGGACCTAAGTGACAGGGGCAGTAAAAAATAACTATTACCTGCAACTGGACTCGAAACAATATTAAAGAAGAGATAACCAAGGTGGGCGCACTGCTGGCTAATTAATATTTGCAAAATACTTACATTAATTGTTGGAGATTAAGATGTTTCTACAGTTTCTACAACTAAACGACTTTCCTTTTATCTAATGAGAATATGACAACCGATTCTAAGGCGCTAATAGATAGCCAAAATACGACTATTGCACAAGAACAACAATGCTCTTAAAAAACGAACTCACTCCGATGAACGCTTGGTCAACCTCAGCACTGCACATTTCATAGAGCCTTAAGGTGCTTCATTTAGCAAAACACTTGCCAGTAGATCAGGTGTTCTTCGTCTACAGTAAGATTACATATTTTGAGATAAGTAAACGCCCCATAATAGCTATCCAATAAAACGCAGGACCGATAATGAAATAGCGCCTGGTCTCGATTTTATGGTATCTACAATAAACCTTTATTAGAGTTATGTTCCCGAGCAACGTACATGCGTACTTAGTTGGTTTTTGACAGATAGAAAGGTTATGGATCAAATTTTGTGTAAAAAATGGAATTAAGTGCTCTAAAACACTTGAAATGTTGAATCTGCTCAAAGTAATAAAAATGTTTACAAGTGGTACAAGCTTCTCCAAGATTGCCGGGAGGATGCCAATGACGAACCTTACTTTTTGCACATACTTCGTATATCACATGACTTTCAGTAGAAATGATTAGATGAACCGAGCTTACAGCTCGACGTTAGCATTACGAAACCATAGATCAGAAAAATAATCATGCAGCTTAGTGTCAAAAGTTGCAAAAAGCAACACGATCAACAAGTAGTTTCAACAGCTGTAGCGGAATGCTACACAATCCTTTAAGTAAATAGTAATACAAAAAACTGCAGCAGGATATTAAGTCGTTGCTGTGATAATAACTCGTATCAACGCCACGTACAACTTTTATCGCACGGTTTTCAGCGCAGATTCAGAGAGGCTTTAGGAGCAGTGGACAAGCATTGTGAGCACTATAGTCCAATTCCAGCAGATAAAATTGTTGTGTAACATATTAAGGTTAGGTTAGACGAGGGGAAGTCTTTCCTAAGCAAACCTAGAAGGGAGAATTTTTGGACGACTTCGAGTAGCTGGCTATGACTGTGATTGAAACATATACCGAGAAAGCGAAATTTTGATTTTGATGCATTAAAATCTACTCTGTTGTGCTTTGTATGTCGGAATTTAATAAGCTTAACACACCCGAATAGGTAAAACAGAGAGGGATTAATCGTAGCATTCAAGTGAAAATTTATAATTGTTAAAAAAAATATCGAAAACAGAATGGAACCTTGAGGCACACGAGTATTTATTTTGTGAATTAGAACCGTCGTAAACAATTTTTAGTCTGTAGCGCTGATGTTTGGCAATCAGCACCGATTTTGCTAAATATATGTTAAACCGTCATTAGTCGAGAAAATAAGCTGATACAAGCTTAATGAAATGAAGCCAGCTCTTTCTTTGAAATGATGACCGAAACACCGAAGAATAAGAGAAAGAAATAAGCGCCCAAAATATGTGGAGTAACTTCGATGGTAAATCTAAGAGTACTTCTAAGAACTTCGCTAGAAATTTCAAAAGGACGACTCTACATAAATAAAGGAACTTGGCGGTGGATTGATAAGATTTAAATAGAGGTAAGGAACAAACAGAAAACCTTTCAATCGTGAACAATAGAAAAGCAGCTAGAACAAGTGAAGCAACAGTAGAGACCATTGTATCATGAATTAGAAGAGGTATCCTCACAACAAATAAGTAATACAAGAAGTGCAACGTTCAAGCACAGACAAACTGGCAGGAACACCTGCTAGCTGAGAATAACTAAATACATGCAAACAATACATGCGTTTCCTAAGGAAGAAAATTTGGAGAAATCGTTCGATAGAATTCCCAAAATTGATGGAAGGCACTTATAATCTTAAAATGTACCCGAGGGGGATGTTAGAATGATACGCAAAAAAAAAAAAACATCGAAGTTAAAGTTGAAGACCACCGAGGTTTTATGAAAGCAACACAAGAACCTGTCCGGAACCATTTCTCTTATTTTCGAGCGCGATAGTGCTATTATTTTATTTAAATCAAAGACATGACAGTCCTTTAAGCAATTCTTAATAATTGGGAATAAGTTCTAAAAAATCAAAAAAAAAAAAAAAAAGCACAAATGATCAAAGTATCATACTTAGAACAACTTTTGAAGGCTTAGTGGCCAAGAATTGAATGTCTAGACTAAGAACCACCAGACACATGGAACCATAAAAACTTCAGATATCTTGATACCTTCTTTATTTGACTTTTTTTTATGTGAAACAGATTTACATCGTCTATGTGTGCTACAATACTATTCAAGCTCACATGTGGGTCGTCAAATTGATTGGAATCACAAGTAGGAACACCTTCTTTGTGTTAATTTGTTTTTATTAAGCCCATACACACTGGAATACTTTTTTTACTAGCACATGGGCTAAAAAGCCGTGCCGTTTCTATGAGAAACCACCACTTGAATGAAATCCATACCATTTTCAGTTAGTACCAACCTTCATAAGATGCGTGGATAAATTTGACAGCTATCAGACGATTAGTTCTCGAGATATAGCGTTGTGAGTGAAGCAACTTTTGTTATTGTGAAAAAAAACGGATTCAAAGCAATTTCGTGTGTTGATTTATCATTGCTTTTTGATGGGAAAAAATGCAGCCGATGCAAAGAAATGACTTGATAATTGTTACACGGACTCTGCAGCAGCCGAACGAACCATTCGCAAGTGGATTGAAAAATTTAAAAGTGGTCATACAAGCACCGAAGATGATGCACGCAGTGGACGTCCAAAAGAGTCTGTTTCAGATGAAAACATCAAAAAAGTCCACAAAATGATTACGAATGACCATAAAGTGAAGTTGATCGAGATAGCTGAGGCTCTGAAGATATCAAAAGAGCGTTTTGGATATATCATACACGAATATTTGGACATGCGAAAGCTCTGTTCAAAGTGGGTGCCGCGTTTGCTCACAGTCGACCAAAAACAACAACGTGTTGATGATTCAGAGGAGTATTTAAAGCTGTTCAACCGCAATAAAGTCGAATTTTTGCGTCGGTATGTGACAATGGATGAAACCTGGCTTTACACCAGAGTCAAGTCGGCAGTCAGCTGAGTGGCGATCAGGCGACGAACCTCTTCCAAAACGACCAAAAACTCAACAGTCGGCTGGCAAGGTTATGGCATCCGTATTTTGGATATTTGGGATATATTTGGGATATCTCCGATGCGTTGTTGGTGCGTTTGACGGACGAAATCGCAGAAAACGGCCGCATTTGAAGAAAAAGTAAGTGCTGTTTCATCAAGACAATGCACCGTGTCACAAGTCGATGAAGACGATGGCAAAATTGAATGAATTCGGCTACGAATTCACACAACTTATTCTCCAGATGAAGAAGTAATCGCCGAAACAGAGGCCTATTTTGAGACTAAACCGAAATCGTACTACAAAACTGGTATCGAAAGATTGAAAAATCGTTTCAATCAGTTTATCACCCTCGAAGGCAACTATATTGATAAATAAAGTTGAATATTGCAAAAAAAATTTATAAAACTATAAAATCTAACTATACACTACGCCTATTCAGTTAAATATTTTTGGATATACTTTCCAAAGCCTCATGTCAATCATTTAAAAATAAATTTCTTTCTATCATTTGGGGCTTAAGGAAGCCTTGCCCTCTTACTTAAGTAGGGCTCAACTCAACCCACGGTGTCCCAACAGTCGATTGATGTAATACCTTCAGACTGATAGCATATTTCCGGGAATTAAACTACGGATACCACAGCACCATTACGTTTTGCCATTAAAGGGTTCAATCGTTATTTAGTTTTAATTAGGGACTATCTTACACAGCCAGTTGAATCTTTTAAGATTATACTACCCACAAAGCCTAAACATTAAAGTAAAAAACAACCTTCACAGCTTCTTTTTTCTTTTTTGTAAAAATAAAATATAAGACAACAATTTCACTACTGTTTGATGGAAGCAATAGCAGCTACGTGGAAAAACGAATTACCCTCCTCTCCCTGTCTTTATTTTTGCATGGCTATCTCTCTTCCCATAAGATGTACAGGACAAAGCAAAGTACATAATTACATCGTTGTACACACACATAATTGGTTCGTTGTGTATACTGATGTTTATTATGAGAGAACAAGGGTGGAGATATTTATCATTGTGCGCCTTTTAAAGATAAAATTAGATTATGATTACACCCTCTTGTTAGCCCCAATTTAATACCACACACTACTTGGTGGTTTCCTGCTCCTACAAGCTCCTCTAAGTCCCTGAAATATCCTCTCAAAATCAAACTAAAAAGGGGATTAATTGATGGTATACGGGTTCATCATTTAAATGGTACTTACCGACAGGGTGATTATCTTATCGAATAACATCACGGGTGGCATATGAAAATCAAACACAAAGTACTGCAAAGAAAGAATTTAATAAAACAGGTCATCGAATCAGAAGAAACACTTAAGCCGGCCTAGGGATACAGGCTGGATTGTGTAATTGCACAGAAGTGATTATTATAGGGTAGGGATTGCATTTAGTTTTCATTCATCAACTTACCTCGTTAAAGTAGGGGCAATTAGTACTCTCTTTTACGCTGGTGTACTTCTTTTGATCACCCACTTGAATGCACACCACAGGGTCCATATTGAGGCCAGGCAGTTGTCGTGCTTCGATGATTGTGATGCAAACTTGAAAGTCCTGCGATTTTAAATGATCCGCTGTTCGAGTCATTGCTTTTATCCTACAAACAGAAGTGAAAAGAGAATTTTTAGAAGAACATTTTCGAAACAGGTATTGGGATTTTGAAACTTACATTTTGCCCTGATCGAAGTTCGCAACATCCTCTGTTTCGCTAGATTGATTCGAAATACCACTTTCCGTGCGAACGATTTGTGGGTCTTCTTCGCCTTCTGTCGCTGATGTAGTTGCCATCGTGTGATCAGTATCGATGATGAGAGGTGACCTGCGATAATCAATGTCATAAAATGTAAGAACTTAGTAAAGTACATATGTTTACAATGAAAAGTTTTTTTTTAAACAATTCTATAAAGAAGAGCGACTTCCAGAGAATTATACTCGTATAGTTCTTAAAGATTTATTTATTTTGTTGGAAAGCATTCACCCCAATTTCTAGGACTGCAAGACCGTTTTTAACCAAATGCGCAACTAATGCAATACTCATAGTATTGTATAAACATGAGGAAGCCTAGAGAATAAAACAAGGCAAGCGAAGCATTAAGAAAAATTATCAAACTTGAAAAATAGAGCTACATAGTATGTCCCGTTACCCGAAATATTTTTCCAACAACTGCACTAGATGTGCAAACCGAATATGGAGAGTCAAGAAGAGCATTTTTAGCTGCTGACGTACTTCTTGAACCATATAATTACTAACTTATCTACGCCATAATCTAGAATGGACCTCTAACCTCTTCAGTTGGGGCGGGTTTTAGCCAACTACCTTCAATTATGGACTGCAGAATGTTTGATGCCTTTTTTCTTTTATGCGTGCTATCTATTGCGGTGTCCGGCCCGAACCGTAGTATTAATATATATTCGCTCTACATGTCCGGTGAATGATGCGGTCGATGTCGATGTACAGCTCGTAGAGTTCTCTGTTATATTTATTCCTCTTAACCTGCCTTTACTAACGACTGTGCGCCAAAGAGCAGAACTGGAATTATGAGTCTCATTGCTGCTTACCGACAAGGCCTTTCTTCTTGATTGCCTTTTTAGATCAAAGAAACAATGATTGGCAACACTTTGTTCGAAATCTGATGAAGGGTAATTATCACAGTTAATAGCATAGGCGAGAAAGACGAAATCCCTATGTTTTCTAATATTCTCGTTAGATAAGTCAATGTTGAGCTTTCTTTTTTGTTAACAGCATATACCTGCCGTTGCCCTTATTGTCAGATAAACTCGTTTTTGGCGTTTCAGTTTCAACACTACGCAACCATTGCAGCTCGTTCACTCGCTTCCACACTCGTATAGTGACAAGAATACATCAATATTTTAACATTCACAAATCGGCTAGTCTAGGTGCTAGTTTGGTACCAGAATTTTACTTCAATGGATTAAAAACTAGACAAGTTGTCTTAGATGGTTTCAAGTCTGATATTCACAAAATAAATGCTGGTGTGCCCCAGGGCTCCGTTCTATTTCTGACACTATTTGTAATCTTCATCAATGATCTCTTGTCTGCTACTTAAAATCCAAAATATTTCATCGCTGACTCTGCTATTTGTTCTCGGACTCCCACCACTGTTCTTCGGCTGTAGATCGGGAACAACAGCGTATGCTAAGTTTATTAAATTCCGATATAAATTGCATTACTAAATGGAGGACCACTAATATCAGCGGTGATATACTCAGTCTAATGAGCAACATGGGGCTGACCACCTCTTGAGAAATCTATAGTGAAACCACTTCGCACCACTTCGCTGCGTTAAAATAACAGACCGCAAATTGGTCAAACAAGCAGTAATAATAATACGGCGTTCTTCAGATGTGTGTCGCTCCATTGCTTGTTTGCGTCTAATTATCTATCGGTCAACAACATAAATGTCACAACACAACAACACCTGGCGCCATTTGCAAAGATTATGGCTTTACTTTTGCCTCGCCTTGCGTATTTTTCCTTAGGGTTTAAGCCTTGTCCATACCAAATTTCGTCAAAATCGGTTCAGCGCCGATTTTATAATATTTATGTGTGTCAGATTCTAATTAGTCTGTCATCACGATGTTGCGAGTTGCAAACTGTTCGCCTATAACCTTGGCTGCAACTTCATTAATTAATGGCGCGTTATACCGACTCTCGGGTTCCCCATTTGGTGTACGGTCTGAATGTATCAATAATTTGTAACCATCTCTCTAAAGCAATTCTAAAAGTGGTTAAGCAACCTTCCCTGAAACTTCAAAACAGTTTCTTTTTCTACGTCTTATGTCACCTATGGCTCACTTCATTGGTTTCATCCCCCATAAAGTAAACCTGTAGATGACTAAACAGCGTGAGAAGGTCTTGGTAACATGAGTGATATTAATGGAAAGCAAAACTGTCCCATCACATCAACTTCTCGTGTTACTGACGCATTTATGAAAGCTACCTTCATGTGTTAAGTGCACAAATAATTCAATTAAGTTGTCTTGCTCGGTCGGTTGTCAATCGGAATACTTTAAAAAGTGATTCAAATTGTGTTGAGATAGTTTTAAATGATAGTATAAAGTGATTTATCGTGAGGTTATTTTTATATTCTGCTCTAATGTGAAACGTATTTCAGTGAGGGCGTTCTGCATCGACCGGAACAAATGGTAGTCAGAAGGGACAAGGTCTGGGCTATAAGGCGGGTGGGGTAAGACTTCCCATCCACTGTTTTCCAAATAGTTCTTTACCGGAATAGCAACGTGGGGTCTCGTGTCTGCTCGCATATTCCGGGCGTTTTTCGGCTACTGCTCTCTTCAAACGGATTAATTGTGTTCGGTATCGTTGTACATTGATGGTTTCACCCGGTTTTAGCAGCTCATAATACAGCACACCCATCTGATCCCACCAAATACAGAGCATTACCTTCGCGCCATGGAAATTCGGCTTTGCCGTTGATTTGGCTATTTGGCCGGGTTTCACATATGATTTTTTGCGCTTGGGGTTGTCGTCTTGAATCCATTTTTCATCACCAGTAACAATCCGATACAAAAATGACTTCCTTTTGTGGCGTTCCAGCAGCATTTCCGACATGCAAAACCGCTTTTCGACGTCTCTCGGCTTGAGTGCATGTGGAACCCAATTTCCTTGCTTTTGAATATATCCAGCTGCTTTTAAACGTTTTGAAATGGCTGCTTGAGTGACACCCAAAGATTCTGCGAGTAATGCTTCCAGTTCTTCATCTTCAAACTTTTTTGGCTGCCCAGGACGTTCATCGTCTTCTAAGCCAAAATCACCACTTTTAAATCGTGTAAACTACCTTTGACACGTTCGCTCAGCTAGAGCATGTTCACCATAAACTTCCACCAAAATACGATGACTTTCGGCAGCAGTTTTCTTTATATTAAAATAATGAAGAAGAACTCCCCGCAAAAAACACTTTCCGGCACAAAGTTCGACATATTTGAGAGGAAAAAAATTATTGTTGCTTACGCTTCAAATGAATGACATATACTGAAATTACAGTAGCTTTCCAACGCATGTTCCAATGGAACCATACAAGTTATGCCATCTCTTAGCAAACCGCACAAAGTTATAGAACCAATACAACACATAAATTTTTATTATCGGTTAAAAGAATAATTCATGGCATTTTATTTATGAAAACGATATCATGTAAAGGTTAGCCACGACTACGTCTGAAGTAGTACATTTGGAAGAAGTATTACAGAAGAAGATTTTTAATACAAGAACTTTAGTTTATATTTTGTCAACCTAATAGATGGTCCTAGGCCAAACCAATTATGATTTATGCTAAAGTTTAATTGTAACTTATTTATTGAAATAAAAGTCGATGTAACTAACTATAACTTAAACTACTATCTTGCATTGACAACTTCTCGCCAACTCGGTATGGACGTAAGGTAATTCCAAGTTTAATCGATTTTATCGCTGTGTCAGATGCGGAAAATATTGTTCTTTGTGGTTAAATCTCGCTTGACGGTATACATATCTGATCACGATTTAATATTTCTGATATAAAAAATTGATATTTCGATATATATATATATATAGACCATAAGAACGTTAATCAACAGAAATGCTTATGCAATATATTAGAGTCAATGCATGTTCATTGCTGGAGCTAATGAAACACTATCTTGCTTTGAAAACAATGTAGTGGAAATATTTGATAAAAATGTACCATTCAGGACAGTTGAAATTAAAAATTCTTAATGTCCTTGATTTTCTTCTTTCTTCGTTACATGTTAAATGAGGGAAACTGTATCACAAATAAAAAGAAAGACTAAGTTCAAGGAACTGAGAAAATTTTTGTTGAGCCAGGAGTTACTCCAACAATGTAACACAGTAGTCCAAAATCCATTACCACCTTCCCAAATTAAATATGTATGTCACTTTTTTTTATAGAAACTTTGAAGAAACTTGCGTAGAATAAATGTTGGCAAACAAAATGACTTTGATCGCTTATTACATCCTGGAAGTTGAAACAACTTATACAAAGTCTTTACAACTATTGTTGTATTGTTATATTATCTGATACACATTATTCATTTATGTTTCACTCCATCGCCTATTTTGGATTCTTGGAAAATTGCTGGGATTATTCCTGTTGCTAAAAAACGTAATCCAAAGAAAGCCTCTGATTATAGATCTGTAAACATACTTCCAATTAGGTCTAAGGTATTTCAGAAGTTAATTGTCCAGCAGATTTCCGGTCACCATTGTCTAAATTCCATAATTTCCCCATTTCGGTTGGGATCTAAACCTCAATATAGTTTTAAAACAGCTATGGTGAAGATTTTAGATGTTTTCAGACAAGAATTTGATGTGGGATACTTTTTAACTTTTAAAAAGCGTTTGATACGGTGAATCATAAAATACTTTGCAAAATCTGCATTATTAGTCAAAATGCGGTAAAACTCTTGTTGAGCTATGTGTTTGGTCGTAGTAGAAGGACCTATAGTAATAAAAATTGCTCTCAATCCAAATCTCTACTGCAAAGTGTTCCTGCATAGATGACCTACAAATTTGCCTCTCAAGGCCCCTAAGCCTAATGAAGGGTGATTCATCGTGAGGTTTGATTTATAACGTAAAATAAAAAATATAAATTTGAAAGTGAACTCGAAAATTTTATTATCGGTTAAAAAAGCAGTTCATGACATTTACTTTCTGAAAACGACATCATTTAAATGTTAGCTACGACGACGTCTGGTCCATTCAGAAGGTCCAATTTTGGGCGACGCGTTCGAGCAAAGCGACTGGTATCTCGCGGATAACACGCGGATAATAGCTGGTTTATTCCTGAAGACCTGAGACTTTACATATTCCCAGGAAAATAGTCTAAAGGTGTGATATCGCAAGATCTAGGCGGTCAATTTGCTGTAGCAAAACGTGAAATTAATTACCATTGATGGTAACATTCTGATTTGCCTCATTCTTGAACAAATATGGACCAATGATACTACCAGCTTATAAATCACACCATGCCGTTGTTTTTAATAGATATAATGGGTAGCTCTTGGTACTCTTCTGGTTGCTCATCAGCCCAAATACAGCAATTTTGTTTATTAACGTATCTATTGAGAAATGGGCTTCATCCCTGAACAAAATTTCACGATAAAACAGCGGATTTTCATAGAGTTTTTCCAGAGCCCATTAGCTGAAAATATGACGCAAAATCAAATCGCCTGACTTCAATTCTTGGACAAGTTTAATTTTGTACGCTTTTAGGCCGAGATCCTCACGTAAAATACGCCAAAGCTGAGAACGACGACGAATCGATTCGTCACGGTCTTCGCGTACACTCTCAGCTACGACTGCTATAGTCTCTTCACTACGTGCTGGATGTGGTCTAACCGGTCGAGTATCATCAACTTATGTAAACTGGAACTCAAATTTGCGAATGGTATTGTCAATAGTGGTTTCAGTATGTCGATTATGCGCTCCGTAAGTTCCTCGGAGATATTTCAATGATTTGGCGTGGACAAGTGAATCATTATGATGACTGTTATTTTTGTTAAACTTAAGTCAAAGAATTAAAAAAAAAAAAAACAACAACTTGCTCATATACCAACAGTTAATAGGACATGTATTCTAAAGCGTCCTTAGAAGCCTCCCATGTCCTACCTGTAAAAGCACGTCTCTCTGTTTATCGTGCCTCTTCATACATACAAAGTGCAACTGACTCAGGAACTGAAGCTTACTAACCACCCACAATGAACATAATTCGTTGAATGGATTATGGAACAATTGGAACAACAACAAAATCAACTTCAACGATTGGGCTTCTCTTAATGGCTTTGTTAATCGTCAAAATTGCTGAATTTGGGCCTCAGAGATCTACTAATAATTGTTAAGAAACAATTGCGTCACAACGTGCGGCTTTTGGGCTGGAGGCATCATCGCAGCATTCTTCTTTGAAAATGCGACTGGTCTCGCTTGTTAAGCCTTTATTTACGTATGAAATGGTGTGATACACATTATTAGGCAAGAAGCGAACGTATCAGAGAAAGGCTTAAGAGCAATAACTATTGGAAAAATACTATATAATCCAAAGTTTAACCCTTCTCCACATACGAAGCCAACTATGGGCTTGCATTTTATGATGCATATTTTTCCAAGAAATCCTTTTCGGAATGACCTGGAATTATTTTTCTCTGTTAGTTTGCATCCTTTTCCACAAAAAACGGTACTTTTTTTCTGTTTATATAGGTTATTCCAAAAATGTGTTATTTTAAGTTCTAATTACTATAAGTATTCGGTAAGTATAGTTAACAAAAAAATTTTTGTGTGAAGACATACATTTAACGATTATAAATCAATTATGAGTACAAAAATATTATTAGTTTACCGTTACGAGTGATTTTCTTCGCGTGGTAATATATGCCTTGGCATGCATTAAAAAGGTATTCTACTAGTCTAGATGCATGAATTTCGGGCGGTTTTGAAGCTCTGTACAAACGAAACAAAAATTATTTTTACAATTCATTTTTTTTATCATTTGTTTACTGATATTTTAAGATTACATAAAAAATTAACTGAAAAAAAACTCAAAATTCACAAAGTTATGAGCTTTCAAAGTGGGGGGATCATCTGAAACAAAAAAAACCGAACGGATTTTTATAAAGTATAGATGCCGCTATAGCCTGAACCTTGGAAAAGTCAAAAAAAAAAACCGTTTTCTTTTAGCATATTTTTTAAATAATTTCGAATTCTTCAAAAATAGTAAAATTAAAAATTTTGATCTGAGCGTGCTTGAGGCGATAAAGAAATGTTTAAAGAACATTCACACCAAATAAATCAGTTCATTAGAACTTGAGATATCTTGAACGCGAACTCGAAAAAGGTAGTTTCGAGAAAACACGTTTAAAGTTCATTTTTTCCGCTCAGACCGGAGCAGACGCCGCGTCACAAAAATGGCTATAACTTATTAAATAATTGAAATTTTGAAAAATCCTTTTAAGGACATATTCTTGAATGTCTAAATGTTTATACAAATATTCAATTTTGTATACTAGAATATCCCCTTAAGAGTTGTGTTGTGAAAAAAAATGTTCTCATTTTATTTATTTCATTTCAATTTATTCAAATATACCATAGATAATTTAAACTTTTATAGACGAATGTCAAATGTCAATTGTATCTCTGGAGACAGATCTAGAAGTGATGATGATGAAGTATCAGACTCTGATGTGGAATTTGAGACCGTACTAAACAACAGCGAATGTCATATAGTGTCCGAAACTAACACTGAATCTAAACCTGTAATCGAACTAGTTTCACTGACTTAAAAACAAAAAAAGACAATTCTGAAAATATTTTGTATTGAATAAAAGAGCAATTGTGTCCGTACGTTGAAATTCTATTGTGAATACACCAGAGATTATTTTTCGTCCTTTTTACGGAGGAAATAATTCAATTCATTGTCGATCAGTGAAATTTAAAAGCTCTTCAATATAACATAACTAAGCAGTTCGTTAACATTTTGATTTAGATATTTTATTCAACTTCCATTTTCGCGACATTATTGGAGCAAACCCTGTGGCCACTGAAATATTTTTGAAACGATGACATGCACAAGGTATGAAACAATAAAAAGGTAAATTGTAGAAATGATACGGTTTATCTAGATTTATCTCTATAACTCAAAAAAGGCTTCGGCCGCACTTTTTCTGCGTCTTTCGTAAAACGCAGAAAACATCATCCTAATCCAGAAACCATAGATCGTACAAGGCGTGGTTCGTAGACTTGGGACACCACAACTCAAGACTAGAATTTTTATTCTAGTGAACCTTAGTTTTAATGCATTTTAGTGTATTAATGCATTTCCTAACCTCAGGGATCCCAACTTAACCAGCTGGCATCGGCCTAACTTGGCCACGATCATGTGGGCTCTGGCTCTCAATCATGTTATGACTGCTTTCTGCCCTCTTATTCAACCTAGTGGATATCAGCACTGAAACTGCTTAGAAACTTTTACAGAAAACTTTCCAACCTAGTAAAAAGCACAGGAAAAGTGAGTGACTGGGACTCATACAAAGAATACCTCAAAATATATAAAAAAAAAGAACTTAGTTAAGCAAAGCGACAATTCTGGAGATCATTCTGTAACAAAATCTTAGAAAACTTTGAGGCATCGCGGCTAAGAAAAATCTCTACAAATCCTATGATGCCTCATTGTTTGAGAAAAACTGGTGGCTATTGGACAACCTTAAATGATGAATCATTCAACTTAATTTTCATGTAGCTTCCTATTCGCGGCCAGTAGTAACCTAAACACGCTTTTAGCGTTCCATAGCTTCAACCATACAAGTCTCCTGGTGCGGATGATATAATAACTGCTGAGCTACAAGGGTCCTCAGATATTATCGTGCCTACTCTAGAGAATATCATGAGGAGCTGTGTATAACTATAGATGTCAATATAACTGAGATGTCAATATAGTTTCCATTCCCAAAGCCGGAAATTGCTCTCATGTTGTCCCAAAGGATCTCAGACCTATAAGTTTATCATCCTTCGTTCTGAAAACTCTAGAACGACTGATTGATATCCATATACGAACTAAAATTGATCCAAGACTTTTGTCAACTGCTCAATATGCTTACTGTAAAGAAAGGTCGGTGGAAGAGGCCACATCGTACAATTCCTACAAGCCCTACAATGGTTGCTGTTTGGGACATAGAGGGCGCCTATCAAATCTGCGCTGTCAAATCGGCAGGTAGACGACTCATTTAAGTAGTGGATCAGTCTTATGCTAAATAGCAGGATAATCAGCTACAAACTAGGTGGAGCTTCTGCTAAAAGATGTGTCAGCATCTCCCCTTCTCTGGAACTTAGTGGTTAATGAACTGCTGATATACCTGGAAGCGGGCTATAGCAGGGTGATCGCCTATGCGATTGATGTTATTATAGCCGTCTCCGGTAAGCATCTTAATACCACTAAAGAACTTCTTTAGCTAAATCTTAACAGATTAACCCGTTGCCCTCATAAAACTGATCTTTTACTGTATGTCAGGAAATATTAAACTCCAATTATAGGCCCTCACTCAATAAACGGTATCAGTTTAATATTTTCCGATACAGCGAAATATCTGATTCTCATTTTTGACAGGAAACTTAGTTGTAAACCTAACATTCAAGAAAGAGTCAAGAAAGCTACAGTAGCTGTATTCTCTTGCAAGAAAGCCAATGGGACCTTCAACCTCGAATAACCCACTGACTACATATCTCGGTTATAAGACCGACACTCATTTACAGTGTGGTTTTCTGGTGGACGGCCTTAGACATTGCAGTCAACTGCAAAAAACTAAGCCGAATCCAAAGAACAGCACGTCTATTCATAAGCGGAGCTATACGCTCCACTCCCTCTGCGGCCTTAGACATTCTGTTTCACTTGACACCCATCGACATCTTCAGCAGGCAAGTAGCTGCAACTGCAGCTATTCGCCTTAAAGTAACGGCACAGTTTACAAATATATTTATATTTTTAATATATCAGGAATCCTCACAGAGAACATCTATTACACTTTACTCGAACTTTGGTTTGACAAAGACTTTTATGTACTCGTAAGCTTCCCCTCTGAATCCTTCTGGAAAGAAGATGCTTTCATGGAGGGCAAGTCAATCCATTTCTACACATATGAATTTAAAACCAATTTACTGTAGCGTGTTTCATATGTAAATTTTGGCGATTAAAGAAGCTCAGTCTTGGCTGAAGAATAACGTGAAATCTGCAAAGGATATCTGTATCTTTTCGGATAGTCAGGCCACTATTAAGTTGCTGAACTCAATCTCATTAAATTCTAAGCCTGCCCTTCAATTCCGATCATTCTTTACGGAGATGGCAGAGTAGTCCAACCTTTACCTTTGTTGAGTGTCAGGCCACAGAGACATTCCAGTGAATTCTAGAGCCGATGAACTCCCCAAAATTGGAACCACTCTATCTATTCTACCGGGAAATGGTAGCATAAGTATATCAACTGCTACGTGCAAATCAATAATGCTAGATACTAATGCTTAGATTTGAATCGATCTAAGAGTTTGAGCCTTCTTAATGGGAAACATCTCAGGCAAGCATGCAAGAAGGCGTGACGCCTTTACAAACGATTTATGTAGAAGCTGCATGAATGAGGACAAAGAGGAGACAATCCTCCACCTACTTTGTACATGTTAAGCTCTCTCCCAGACGAGAAAATTTCACTTAGGAACTTTCTTCTACAATGACTTAAACGATCTAAAGAATGTAGGCGTTAAGAGTCTCCTATGCTTCATCATAATCTCAAATTGGTTCCATAAGTAAGAAGATCACAGATACACGTGGTATCACAATGGGCCTAAGTGGCTTGGTCATTCCAACAGCCACTTTTATCCACCTACCTACCTACATTTGATTCAATTTGGAGCAGCTGGACGCGATAAACTTTTTAAAATATGACCGCTTCTGGAAAAAATAAATCAACGGATTCTACAATCCTTAAAGTAGAGCTGTTTGCGTTGGGTGAGCAAATAATACCCATTAGCTACCATCACAAACTGAAGCAGTATAACCCAGCCAAGGGTTGCAACAAGGAGTTGCCAGATTCAGTTACGACTTCAAAATTTTTGCTGGAGAGCAATGTAACACCTTCTCTTAAAATGCACCGGATTTAGAAGTGTTTAAACAGTGTTTAAACATGTAAACCGCTAATTTTTTCCCGATAATTGGTATCACAGTCCCAAATTGCAAGTTCACCTGTACGAAAATTAATTACCAACAGAGAAAAAATAAAAAGATATCGAACGCATGATTGAAAAAAATGACTACACTTGACGGAGTGAATTTGGGACTGGCATCCAAGTTTGATAACAGGCCTGCAAACAGAAATTTTATAAATGTGTCAGCAATATACATATATATATATATTTATATATATATATATTGCCTATAAACCTAAGATACGAGAGAGTGAAATCATTGTTTTTTAATAATGTTAAAGAATGGCTTCTCTCTTTTAATCATGTCACAATTGATTTATTTTTTACTCCAAATTAATTTATTCTTTTTTTGCTTTATCTTGATTTCTTAAACTTTTAATTACATATATCTTCCCCATCAATAGTTATTGTTCGTAATACTTTTTATCACAACGATAAAAACAAACCCGAATAGAACCAGTAGACTACGTAAGACAGATCCATTAGACGTAGCATTACTCTAAAGAACGAGCTAAAAATAGATGTATTATGGATGTACTCTACACATACTAAAAACTTATACGGGATGCATCCACTGGGCTATATCCCTTAAAACAATTACATACCATTAAATGTAAATTACCCTCCCCTTGATATTCATATCATGGGCTGCATCCTCAAAGCCATCTTCCGATTAAAAAGAAGTGGTCTTTGGTACAACATGTTGACACGTTGACACGTTGACGTTGCGCGCCGGCTTTCTTATGACTCTGGTCTTATAGACATGCCTTCTGATGCAATGACACTAGAACTCCTGTTGCGAAAAAAATCCGAAATCGAAACGGCGAACAACGAAATCGACTTTCCTTGTGCCAGGAACTGGCTTCAGCCAGATTTTGAGCCAGGAAAGGAATGCAGTCGGGTCTTCACGGATGCATCCAGTAAGCAGGTCGTGACAGGACATTACACTTTTGCAAAGCTAGCATCAGTCACAGGCAATAGTCTCTGACGTGGTGGGTACTAGTACTGTAGGTACCTTATCACTGAAAAGCTTACTCATCTTTCTTCGCAAGACTGAAAGATTTCATTAAAAGGAACTTTACAAGGAGTACAATGGACTAGTTCCTTGTCTGAGTGCTCTGTTCCGAAAAAAAAAAATGTAAATTACTAAATGAAAAATTATTCAGTCGTAATTGGAAAAAAAAAATAGATATTAATTGAAAACCTTTGCTTTCTATCAAAATTACTTCTAGTGTGAATTTTGGGACATCTTTTATTTGCCTACTTTCTCTCTTTGTTCCGAAAGGATATTCAATCCAGTTGGAAAAATGTTGGCCCTTCTTGTCCTCTAGATATTTATGTATAATTTGATGTAGGGGTCTAGATTTTATTTATATTCCTAGACACAGTTGGAGTGTAATCTTAATTAATTAATTCAAAACTTGAACATACTACAAAGAGTGTTAGTATAACCACCTACTGAAGTTTAACATTATACGAATTGCTGTCTAGAATACATCTTCCAAGAATGATTCTTTATCTATTTTTAGTAATCTTAAGCTTTTATTTATGCCACACGCTGTTATTTTCCTCAGGGCGCTGGGCGATGGAATTTTGATGACACCTCTCCCTAGACAAGAAAATAGTAAATGTCTAGTAACTGTCAAAATATTGGGATTACGTAGTGTAACACACGCGTATAAGCAGTTATTCCCATGTTGATGTACCTTTAGCTGTCATCATAATCCACAACATCCAGAACCATAAATAAATAGTAGTTTTGTTGACCATAATTATTTTTGTGTGCACTGTCAATATAGAGACTACTGTAAGCTATAATACATTTACTCGTAAATGGGAACTGTCAAGTGACTTAATTTCGCTAGTGGCATAACTATTGTATACTATGTACTTCAGCTGCAGAGTTGATACAGAATACCCACAAAAGGCCAAAGTCCAGGCCGAATAATTCACCAACAAATGAAAAAGTAATGCATGAACGAGGAAATTCCTTTTTTAATTTTTTGCTTGGATACAATTTATTATTTTAAGCCCACTTTTTATACAGTGTCGACAGTAGACAGTGTTCCTGTACGGCTCAAAAATTTATAAATAATTATTTTCGTGTGTTCTTAATGTAGGCTTCTTTGGCCTGTGGCCTGAACAAAATCATAGAACTGTGGAAATAAGGGTTTTCCAATAGGGACTTGACAACTTTGAATTTAATTTGTGAACGCACTCTTTCATCAATCATCAAACTGTCACTTTATTCAGTAAACTCAATATTTTCATCATGGTAAAGTACACTAACGAGCAACGTCTGCAAATTATAAAAATTTTCTACAGATATTCGGAGTCGCAAAATCATCTTCAGTGACGAAGCTCATTTTTGGCTCAATGGGTTCGTCAATAAGCAAAATATGCGTTATTGATCGGGTGAAAACCCACATGTGCTTCATGAATCACCACTTCATCCACAAAAAATAACTGTTTGGTGCGGTTTGCATGCCTGCGGCGTTATTGGGCCATATTTTTTCGTCGACGATAACGATCGTCACGTTACTGTGAATCGTCAGCGTTATCGCGCCATGATCACCGATTATTTTTGGCCCGAATTGGAAGATATGGACTTGGACGACATGTGATTTCAACAGGATGGTGCCAAAAGCCACACAGCACACGCTACAATCGATTTATTGAAGAGTAAGTATGGTGAGCGTGTTATCTCAAGACATGGGCCAGTCGATTGGCCGCCTCGTTCGTGCGATTTAACGCTGCTTGACTATTTTCTGTGGGGCTATGTTAAGTCATTGGTTTATGCCAACACGCCGACGACGTTGGAAGAGCTCAGAGCCAATATTGAACGCGAAATAGCAGCCATTTCGGGTCCAACGAATCGACCGCTGCAAACGTGCCCGCGATGGCAATATGTTGAAGTCGAGTTGCACTCATAAATGTTTTGATTGTACTTCAAGCCAATAATAAAGTTTTTGAAATATCTCAAATGGTTTGCCTTTTATTTAAAAAAAAATTTGTCAAGTCGTTATTAGAAAACTCTATAAAAGTGCACTAGTCGATGATGCCTTGGAATTGCCAAGTGGCGGTTAATCAGGTGTTATCGGTAGCCAATTCACTGATCTCGCCGTTGAACTGAGTCTTGAGTAAGTTAATGGTTTTATCGCCAGTATGACTCGTAGCGTTGTCCTGCTAGAACTTTATATTGCCCAAATGATTGTTAAAAATATTTTCATGTAAATATTCAGTGAAAGGCTGATGTAGGCTGATGACATAGCTATCCAGTCTGAAATGCCAATTATGATGTAAAACACAATCAGCAGGCTGAAACAATACTATGATTTATTTATTTTGGTTTTTTAATCAAAGATAAATATGAGAGGAGACATTCTGTATTTTACTTACAAAAGTAATAAAATGGTTTTGAATGCCACTTCAATGAGTTATTGCATTAAATTAAAGATTAAAGTATTTCATAAAAAATAATAAATAAATTCTGACCATACGAAAAAGCTTTGTCATCCGCGAAAGCAGTTGATGAGCCCCTAAAATCAAGTGCAAAAAGTGAATTAATATAGATATAGCAAGAAATAAAGTTGGACCCAAAACAGAGCCTTGGGGTACACCCAGGTTAAAAACTTCAATTTCGTTTTTTATCTTATCTATCTTAACTCTGTGATCTATTTTTAAGTAGATTTTTCCAAATTCACCTGCAAAATATTATGGTTAACCATGTCAAATGCTTTGGTAATATCAATTAACATGCTAGCTTTACACCTTTTATTAGCAAGATGAGACATTGCTTGTTCCCAAAACTGCAGTTGAGCACTTTCAGTAGATTTCCCTTTTTGAAAGTCAAACTGCTTAGGACTAAAATAATTGTTAAAGTTTAAAAAAATTCACTATCCTATCTTTCATTGGTTTTTCGAAAATCTTCCTTAGCACGGGTAGGAGAGAAATGGGCATAATTCAATAGAAGAATCTTTTTCTAATAACGGAATAATATCAACGCACTTGAATGCTTCAGAAAAAGACTCCTGCCAAAACCATTAAAGATATCCGTTAAAGCATCCGCTACGAACCATGCAATTTTTTTAGAACCAAATTAGGGATATCATCCGCCCAACTAGAACTGGTATTCTTTAAACTGCGAATCGCTTTTATCATTTCAAGAAAGGTTATGGATTTATAAACAAAACTATTCCTTTGAAATGGTTCAGCACACAGACAAAGAGCACAAGTTGAATTGGCTGAATAATGCTGCAGACTGCCGGCTATATTCGTATTTGTTAAATAATCATTAAATGCTTCAGCGATTTGGAATTAAGAAACTAAACAGTTTCTGATAAGCAAAGAAGAAACTTTTTTTTTTGTAGAAGGTACCCTTTAAAGTACAGCTGGCGCGAAGGAAAGTTAGGGAGAAAAGAAAGAGAGGTACCAATATACGTTCGTTTTGAATGTTTTAAGTTTATTGTTGATGCTGAGAATTTACCTATCATCATCATCATCACCATTATCTTCATGACCATGATCATCATCACTATCATCATCATCGTCATCGTCGTCGTTACCAACATCACCATACTCATTAATTGATACATCCTCAGGTGACAACAAAGTGATCTTCGTTTGATCTTGAAAATGGGGCTCAAGGTCAAACTCGTGGTCACCATCTTATGTCCACTTCAGAACCTTGTGACTTTTTTCTGAAACATTTTTCGCGATATCGCGTATTTTTCGAGTAATTTGGATGTCTCAAGTTAAAAAGCTCACCCTGTATATATGTCCAATCCATCCCATCGCACTTCCTGGATGGCGGTGATATCTGCGTAATAACAATCAAGGTCCTCTCTTAATTGCTTGGCTGAAAAACGTTTGCAAGTGTGGTCAATAGTGAACCCATATCGTCGAGGCCATTAGTTGATTCGTTACATCGTTTTAATTCCTTCCGTATAGGGTCATGAGCCATATAACGTCATAGGCTAGTATTATGCTCCTGGCTGGGCATGACAGCAATTTTTTTGGTACCACCACTGGGAGGTAAGACAAGCCCTTGATAAGACAAGAACTTGATCGTTGCGCTGCTAACCCAATAGTCAGCAGTTTCCCTAGCAGTGTCTAATGAATGGAATCTCAGCATGTTCAATTTGTCCGATCCACAAGAAAGGCGATTGTTCATATAGGTGCAGTTGCAGGTCAGTGGCGCTCTCGTTTGACTGATTTTAAGTCGAATACAATGCTCTGAAGAAAACACTAGTTAACAGTTGGCATGCCTGCTTAAGAAGTTGTTCTGAAACCATAGGCGATGAAGACTGCTCTGGACGATGAAGTCAAAAATTTACTGTTCGTTAACCGCAGATTGATCATCCAAGAGTTGGCAGAGATAACTAACATCTCAATTGGATTCGCTAACGGCATTTAAATAAATTAATTTGACTTAACGTGTTGCTGCAAGACTGGTGTCGAAGGACTCAAACGCTTTCCAACGTTGATTCCTGATTTCTTTAAATCATCGTTGCTAAAATACCTTTTAATATTTTTATGCGGTTAATTTAAGTTTAACCACAAAAGTGCCAAATTGGTTGTTTAGGTCTTGTAGGCCTTTCAAATATCGCCGAAAAAAAAACAGATGAAAACACAACGCTGTACATTTCACAAATTCCATACTTTGGTGGGAATGTCAAGGACAGTTGTACCAACATAACAAAAAGAAACCAACGAATTCAAATCAGATACACGTTGGTTACTATGGACACTTTTTGAGCAAAGTGGCATCTTGGTTAGAGGCCTAATTGTAGGCTCTACTTGCTTCAAAATGAAGAAAGAGAAACAATTCCAAAAAGTTGTTCACGCAGTTTATAAAAAAGTTTGATAGGTTCTTAACCATCTTGAAGAATTAAAGAGGCAAATACTGGCCTGAGTATGTAGTAAAATGTCTGGTAAGTCAATGAGTTATAGCATTCATCAAAGCAAAACTCTGTACTCGGTGTACGAGTAACATTAATTGTTATACCAGACCACTCTTCCTCATCTCAGTTAAAGTAAAGCGCTTTAACATTTAGATAATTATAATCGACCGACACATATAGATACATGTACAGTCTGGCCAGGTTGCGTGATGTCTCTAAGTGTGATACAATATGTTTTGGGAGCATTTCATTTCTAGAAAGTACTCGTATAAATCGATGGTTTTATGAACTCCTTTAAGGAAGCCAAAGTTTGTCTAATTTATTACCAGTTACAGCTCAAACCCATTTGATACAAGGAAAATGTTTCCCCACCTTGGAACTGATAAACACATCGAATGAAGGACATAATATTGTCCGCATAAATACGAGTTTCAGACAAAACCATGTGTATTTTCGCACATTTTTAAAACTTGAATACACTGTTTTGATCTTATCCTTGAAAGTATTTCCTACTCTTCGTGGTCCTACACAAGATGTCTGAACAAGAAATCTGATGAAATAACACCTCAAAGACCTATCGCTGCTCTTTTTTTTTTTTTTTTTTTTAATGTATACTCCCATTCTCAGATCAGTATTTCAAAAAAGGAAGTTTGACAACCTAAAATAAGCACGTTGTGCTCTTTAGCTGAACTTTATTCGCGTATTTTCGAGTAGTATTATGGGATACATTCCCGTTCGTAAGACTTCTCATATTTTTATTGGCAAGAGTGGGTATTTACTAAGATAGCATTAAAATGATAATAAATGCAAAAAAGTGTGTTTTTTTTGGAGAGAAAACAACCTTGGAGCGGAGAATCTAAATTGGTTAGCTATTTGTAAAGAGGTGGTTTACAACCAACAGAATGTTTGAATATTTATGAGGTTACAGAAACGAAGCCACAGCAAGACATTCTATATGTAGACGCACATATATTCGGTTTAGTAATCCATCAGCAGTTCACATTTCATCGACTTTAGAAAGGATATGAGGTCGAATAGGGGGACTACATACTAGGAAAGGATCTACGAACCGCATGAAAAACCAACAAACTTCATCAATATTCATTCACATAGGTTTTCTGTCAGTGGGTGCCTTGTCAAATTTCCAGGATATCAGCATCATATGTTTCACATGCATAAGTTGCATTGCTTCAAAATTTTAAAATGTCAAAGTGTACACAAGTAGAGTAATTTGTACGTGAGTCCGAAGTCAATTTGAAGTTCCATCGCCTTAAACAGCGTACAACACTATGGCATCATTATAAGAAACACCTTCATCGAAGACCAGAACTACTCGGAAGAGAAAAATTTACCACGGAACTGGGTCAATGTCGTAACCTTGACAGCACTAAACAGGAAATGAATCTCTCACTTTCCACCCCATCACCACTCCACTACAACAACAGGTGTTCACTTGACATTTTGCATTGACAAGTGCATAACTCTAGATAGACTTACCTGCCTTCATCCTCGGTACTGCTGTCTCTTGACTGTGGTGTAGGACGATGTTTACCTAAACGCAGGACATTCCTCACAGTTCGCAATGACATTTTTTTCTCCTTAGCCATTGGAGTGCCTGGTATGGCGGCTGATGGTCCCGATGTTGTAGCTCCATTACGATTCGAAGTTGGCGATTTCCCGAATTTATCGAACTTTAATTCCGATTTATGGTGACCACTGGATAGTGCCGAATGTGAGCCACCGCCTTGGCTGGAGGACATAACGCGTCGCAACAAGTGACGTTTACGTTTCGCGAACGATTCACCCGAACTGTTTTCTGAAAAATAAAACCGGAAACTGCTTTATGAATATTTCGGAAATTTTCAAAACACTACCGAGAGAGAGAAAAAAAAAACGTATCTTTGGCAAAAGTAAAAGTATCTACATCTAGTTGAATTTGTAATTTTTTTTTTGTTACTTAAACGCACCTCGACTCAGACTCCGTTCCAGGTTGGCTATGTTCTGTTCAATGTCGAGAAGCATCTGTTGATCATCGTCCAGACTTTTGCTGCTGCAGCTTATGTTGTGTTGCTCCTGAATAGGTCGAACCAAGTTGGTTGGTTCGAAATTTCCTGCCGCATCGTCAGGTGAGGTGTATTTCGCTTCGAATACAACAATTGCCTAGGTGTCGTGTTGGGTTGTGTATACGCATGAAAAGAGAACAAAAAAGAGAAAATTGAAAAGAGTGTTGGGTTATTTTGTAAGAGCTTTGTTTTATGCGGAGAAAATAAGAAGACTCCGGAGAGTTCCTACGCGTATACAGTGAAGGTATGCGAAATGGTCCGCAATGATACAATAATAATTTACTTATTTTCAAGATATAATGCTCAATAACGAATTTGTATCAGTGAGGCCTACCAGCTGAATTTTGAGGAGGGATGCTTATCTATTATAGTTAGAGTTCTCAAGAAACTTAGTTACACGAAAAATTTAACGAAACACCGGCCCAAGATATGTATTTTGAAAAGCATTTTCAAAAGAACTGATAGAGTACTCTCAAGTATCCCTCATCCAAAACAAAACCAAGAGCACCAAGAATTGATACTTGAATTATCTCATCAGAAAATTGTTCACATTGTTTCTGACCATAACCTAATATCCAGAAGTTTTGGTGACCACACAGAGGACATGTGTTAGTAAAAAAAAAAAAAAAAAAATCTGGTAGGCTTATGAGGACAATCCCTCAACTTCTGTGCTTCAAAAAGTGATATTTGATCGGGTGAACTTACAAGACATAAGCTGTCTGTCTCTTAAAACCGCAACGGCGTAAGCGAATTTGGATAACAATTTACATAGTCAGATGCTACTAAAAACTGCTCCTGTGGGCTACAAGAAGATATACACGAGCCAAATTATCAAACACAAGGTCTTCTACTGCAATAATGAATTATCGATGATAAGATCAAGATCTTGTCTTTCTCTGCTGAATTTGCTCTCTCTACCTTAACTTGGGCAACATCCCAACTATAATTTAGTTGCTGTAGACATAAGTTACGAGCGGAGAAAGGCACACATTCATTAAATTTGAAACTAGTGGTCGAAAAGTAATGTCATGGTAGACTATGTAGGAAAACTGGCATCCTTACATATCGAAGCAAAAAGAAAATAAGAAGTTTATTCAGATTTTGAAGAGCACCTTTTACGATAACACTCAATGGAACCTGCAGGCTAGTCAATGTCTTCCAAAGCGGCTAATCAGCCAGACAGAAAACACTCAGAATATCTGATGACACATCTACTGAGTCAAAAGCAGAGATCCTCTGTCCCATGCTAGAGACTCACTTTCCAGGTAACCTGATCAGAACCGGTTCATAATCAGTTCCTAGTCTTGTCGAGGTATAAGTGATCATTTATGGCGACGGGTATGGCCATCAAATACATTGTTCCTTCCTTTGATGACCTAACTTTGTTACGAAAAAGAATTTTCACTGCTGGTTCTGCTTCTTTTTTTTTTTTGTTATGTTGATACATTCCATCTAAATCTTAGCGTCATAGCTTGACATTTGTAAAAGTTACGTAGCCAAGAGTAAATTTATCTCTGTGTGTGTTGGAGATTTTTTACAATTTTAGAAATGGATTTAAATTTTCAACAACGAACTTGTATTAAATTTTGCGTAAAAAACGAATTGAATGGTGCGTGAGCATTGGAAATGCTATAAAAGTGTTTCGGCAACGATTCTCTAAAGAAAACGGTCCATTACAAGTGGCACGAGCGGTTTAAAAGTGTTTTTAATTTTCTGAATAAATTTCGGGGTGTTATTGATCAAGGGGTATACCCAACAGTAAGAGTAGCCTTATACCGAAAATCGGAAAAGATGTTCACACGCTTTTCAAAAACTTCAGACCAATCAAGAAACCGTGAAGAGAAAACTTGTGGCTCATGTGCGCGAAAGCTTCTGAGAGCACTCAAGCGTATCAAAAATCCGGTAGACAGAATTTAAAACGCACTTGACAAGACACAGACAACTTTTGAGCGCATGTGTAACACTGCCAGACAACGCGGCATAGGCGAAACATTGAATTTATGGATAAGAATGATAGTGAATATGATCCTGATTGTGAATGGTGACTGCATACAATATGTGACAACAGGTATAAACGTGGACTACTCAGAGATCGGGGTCCTGTCTCCACTGATATGGTGCATGTTCCTAGTCTAACTACATAATGCTTTCTAAGGTTTCAATGTCTACGATCAGAAATATGCAGATGATGTAGGTTTTATGTCTATTGGAACATAATTAGCGTTTGTCTGCTGTCAGCACTAAAGCTCAGGTAGACCAAGAAAAGATCGACGATTGATGCAACAGTAATGGAAGAAGATTGGTCTTAATGGTATCACCATCCATTTCTCTAACGATGATAGGTACTTAGGATCATCATGGATAACAAACTACATTGGACTAAAGATATTATCATTTTTGTACGATACATCTGGCCCTTTTGGTCTATGTACACGGCTAGAAAAACACCAATTATGACTTTGCTCTAGACGCACTGAGGAATTTTCATTACTTTATGTACATACGAGTATATTTTAATAGACTGGACTTTCAAAATCAGCATTCGTTAAAAAAAATAGGGTCTTTGGTGTATCGTTTCGACTAGGGTTTTAGCTCAGGAACCAGCCAATTACAGTATGCGGCGCTGGTATCTTTTTGGAGAACAAGGACGTTGGGTTCCATTCTTCGTTAGAAAAACTTGCGTGTGTCTTCCTAGTGGAGGCGTTTGCAATCCTAATGGCAATAAACTGTATTTTGAAGAATAAGTGGAGGGGGAGAAGTATTATATCTGTGTCTGTACCAAAAGACGCTTGAAGTTTCACTGAGCTCTTTCATGGTATAAAAGCTAGTACGAGGATGCAAAGCTGAATTTATTGAGTCTTGTTTGATTCCCAGGTCAGAACTTCATCACGTGAAATAAAATTGCAGATTAACCTTCTAAGTAAGGCTCAGACGAGAGGTTTTCAGGACCCGAACGTGTTTTAAGACTGCCTGTGTTCTCGATTAGGACTCCAATTGACAGTTGGATTTCACACGAATTTAATTGCAAAACGGTATGTATAACAATATATAACAAAATATCAGCAGATGGAGTGAGTCCAGATGGTATATCGCCCCTTCTTCTCAAGAGGTGTTCTTCCACGCTGGCAAAACCACTGCGTAGGCTCTTTCATCAATCCTACTCTTTAGTAATCTTTCCGATGCAGATGGAAAAAAGGCGAATCTTCTTCTCTCTGCTCTCCATATTCGTTCCCGGACTCACGCCCCTGCTCCTCGGTTGTAGAACAGGAACGGCAGCGTATGTATTAGCATAACCAATTGGGGAACTATCAACCAAGTGGAATTTAATGCTTCCAAAACTCAATGCTGTCTGCTGTCATTAAATCGAAATTAAAATACCCAGCCATTATCCATGAATGGCACCTGCATCATCAAAACCGATAAGCTTTTCATTCTCGGTATGTGTGTAAGTGACAACTTACGTTGGTATAACCACATATTCGATGTCGCTAAAAATTCTGCGAAATGTCTAGGTTTCCTCAAGCGATGTCAGAAATATTTTACCCCCTCTAATCTGGCTACAATATATATGGCATTCATCTGCCCAAAATTGGAGTACAATGCCTACATCTGGTCAGGTGCTACTTAAACATCTCTGCACCTCTGCACCGTGCGGTAAAACTCATTGGTGATACTAATAACAGTCATTCAATTGACAGCCTCTAACATCGACGTAATTTCTCCTGTATCACTTTGTTTTATCGCTATTTTTACCACCAGTGCTGCATTGTAATCGCCAATAGCATTTCCTCCATTCAAACTTTCAACCATAACACCCGTCTCGATCTGAATACTCATCAGTATACCCTCAAGCCCATTTTCGGAAATACTCTGAAATATCGTGATTCTTTCCTAAGCCGTACAACTCGCTTATGGAATGCCCTGCCGACTTCCGTGTTTCCTGGTCGTTATAATTTACAAACATTTAAAAACAATGTACATCGGTACCTGTCTTTTCTTCCTCCCTAAATTTCCTCCGCCCGTGCTGTGTACGAACATTTTAAGGGTACAGAAACCAAGTGGAGTAAGTGTTTTTGTAACTGAGCACTATCCCACCTTTCCAGACAAGCTAATTCAAACAAATTGATAGTCTTCTTATCTCAAAGAGACCATTGAGATGATTGCCTGATTGCCCATTCCTAGCGCTCTGGTCTTACGACCTATGCGTCAAAAAGACCTTAGGAAATGAGGCCGACTTTTGGCCGGATGTTAACACGAAAAATGTTATTTCCGTATTAACAAATCTAAGGATGAGGTCACCACATTGAAAGATGATGCAGATTTATTGGTATTCCGGAGTTTGGTGAACATTGATTGATCTCTTCGGGTGGCTCATTAGTTAAGCTTATTAATTTCCACACAAAAGGAACTAGGTTCGAATTCACAGGCGCACATCAGGCAAGCAATAAAAATTTTCTGGAAATGTTTACCTACGAAAAAGTCTGTTAAAAAGGAAATGCCTCTCTCTACTTGCCCAATGATAAGTACGCCATTAATAAAAACACAGCGATGCACGTTTCAGCAGCACATTGAAATTGTTGAAATTCACTACAAAGATGGTGAAAATTTCGATGAAACAGTCTGGAAAGTAAATGCTTTCTCCAAACAGTTCTTAAATTGGTACACTCTAAATTGGTAGAGTGGTGTGAAAGCTCAAAATCTTGCTCGCCGCGCAAGAACAACTGAGAATATTTCTTCTGTAGTATGTCTACTCCACTGTTATTTTGTGCGATGAAATATGGTACATTTGTTAATAACCACAACTGCCGTAGTCGTGGGTTAGAAAATCTAAGTATAATTATGGAGAACCTGCTCTATACATAATGTGTGGTAATTTTTAATTCTCGGAATTTGAAAGTATTCAAAGTTGAAGTATTCAAAGCCAATATTTGTGCTGGTATCGAGGGAACAGATCCATAAATGTACGAAAATGAGATAAAAAATATTATCAATAGGGCCGAGGAGATCAACTGGTTAATATTGTTTTTTTTTTTAACTTTAATGGAAACCTTTCTTCTGTCGACTTAATTAAAAATCTAATTTTCCTTTCAATTCAAGGATTCTACGTATTTCAGAAAACAAAAAACTGTTTACTTGGTTTATTATGTGACGTCCCTACTGTTGGTTTTCTGTTATTTATAAATATCCGTAAGAGAGAACAAAAACAGAACTCTCAGAGCAAATGCTCTATGTAGTAAATCGAAACACACCCACCGCTACCAACCATTAAACTCCGGAGTCTACCGTCAAACCAACAGCTGTGACGCGCCACAAGTATGTACATGCCACGGATATGAACACATCTACCACCAGTTGCTTTAACCTCGTGCTCCAGTAGACTCAGGATCTAAAAGGTCTATACAGAGGATTCTGGCAGGGAATTCTAAGAAAACACTTCAACCCTATTCTCTCCTACTGCGACTGCCTCCAGCTACCAGCCACCAGCCACCAGCCACCAGCAACCCATCACCCTGGTTTCGTTAGCATTATTGTCCTTCGAAATTTGATGATTGACATGAGGCAGCATAACAGGTTGTTGTGAATATCCGTCGACTTGTCGACCTGTCACTTGAGGGGTTGTTGGACGCTCATGTAGTCTTTTATATTTTCCATCAAAATCGTACTTCCTCCTTTGGATGGGATGTGTTTTTTTTTTTTCGCTTTTGTTGTGATTTTGAGATAGTTGTCGTTAGCGTTTGTCATACAATATTATTCAAAGTAATGGTCCCTATGCGGATGAGGGCAGTTTCCAAGTACGCATGTGGGTAGGGATCGGAGTGTCATTTGAATTACGGGCTCCAGAAAATTTTACAAAGGACACATTTAATATGGCCACGAGCGTAAAGGTAGGATACTATTCTACTCCCCCAATGAACAGTGTGGCCTGTCCGAAACGCTCAGGAGATTTATCACCCTAGAACAGTGTTCTTCTTTAAATTGTCGTTGATGTTTCTCTGATTTTTAATTTTTTTTTTTTTTTTTTTTGTTTTTACTTTCAAAGGTGGCCGGGTAAAGTAAAAATAATTAAATAAAGCTTTTCGAAAATCAGAGCGTTTTATTTGTTTTCCTTCTTCCCCTAGGACTCTTTTTAGTACAGTAAGTGACGGATACGATTTCAAGTGATATATTTTGGGAGGAAAACATTCTTACTGATAAGTGAGCACACAAACACGAGATACTGCAGGTAGACGAACCAACTGAAGGCGACAGAAAGTGTCAAGGATCATATCATATCAGTAAAACGGGATTCTTACATAACGTGCATAATTAAAATTTGCCTTATTCGTGTGGCATCCAATGAGTGTAGTCAAAGTTCTAGAGAAATTAAGAGAATGTAGGATTTATTTTCAGATTGAACCTCAACGAAAATATCTTTGGAACACAAGTGATGACATTTTCTTTCAACAGCGGCAAACGAAGATACGTCACGGCTGTGGGTTTTCGAGGGATTTGGCGAGAGGTTTTTAGAGGAAGGCGTAATCTGAGAGGGAACGAGGGAATGGTAATACTTCTTTAAGTTTGTAATATAGTACTCGTTCTTAAATTTATACGAAATACGGGTGATATATGGGAGTTTAAATTATTTGTTTCATGAAGAATTAATTTGTGTACTTCTAGTAGCACTTGTAACTGTCTGAAGACTGTCAACAACTGGTTAATTGTCCGACCAGGATCAAGAGAAAGGTCTACTCTACCAAGAACATCTTACCCATCATTTTGAATTTTTGTTGAACGGCATCGGGTTTCATATACCCGAAACTTCTTAACGAATCCATTCTTTGTGTAATCAATATAGATAGATGTTATTGTACAATCTGTCGTCTTATGTCTATCGGTTGTCTGCTCTAGAACGTACAAATTGTGACAAATATGTAGATCTACGACTGTATAAAGGTTAATTCTATCATATGTATGGTAACCGTTTTAACTACTGTATAACCATTTGCTGTAAGTTAAGTTTTTATACGCGGTAAAGGCGAAAAAATAAGAATTTTACTTTTCTTTGGGACTGCTGTCTCTGCCAATTTATAAGGTTACCATCAATGCGACATGTTATTGATTCAGCAGTTTTCGTTTGATTTGTTGCTATAGAGAATGAATTTGATAGGTATTTCGGCCGCAAGCTTCTTTGAATTTGCGGTGTATAGAGCATGTGAACCTTTGAGTGCACGGGTATTTTGGATACAGACTTCTCGGAAATATGCAGCAAGTGTGTGAACCTCGAAGTGCATGTGTCGCAAGTAGGAGTATTGCACCTGGCTGGTGGAAAGAGACTTCTAATTTTTGTTGTGTTAACTTGTAGCCTCATATAAGTTTTCCCTAGAATGCCTGTGTGCATTATTAAGTCCCTTCTCCTTGATATATACCATATAAGTAAGAAATGTGTGGAAATGGATGTCCTCAAAACCTCACTAATGAATGCATCTTAAGTGCTTCAAGCACTAAATTATCATGAACGCATTCATTTCATAGAAGCTGTGGATGGTGTAAAGGATCTGCATTGTGAGACAGACTTAGGATAAATTAAAGAGCTTTTTCACTCTTGTAAAAACTTTTTAACAGGATGTAAAAATGCTTTGAGCAAAATCGGAATACTGAATGTACTGAGCCTGCTCAGCATTAAGATCACTGTGGATCTTAGTGTGTAGAAGAAATTTCCCTATCTTGGGACTAGATTAAACCTCATTCAACCATACTGCGTTGTTTTTAATCTTTTACTTAGAAGACTCCACATTTAGCAGAAAAAGTTCACAAAGAGGTTTCTGAGGATACCCACGGAATAAAATTAAACCTTCCGGCTTTTCCTCAAGCGTTTATGGGTGTCTTTAATTCATTGTCGATCAGGTCCTTCTTTAGTTGGTTACATACTTAGATGGGGCTACAATTCAAAGTAAGATTTACCCTTTCTAATTAACTTGTTCTGTATCTAATTGCGTAATGCAAGACAGTTACGGTGTTCTTTCAGTTGTACAGTTGGGTAGCAAACCTAACCAACTCAGATGGCTGATGCGAGCTTTACTGACCAAGTTGATATAACTGTTAAGGTTGTCAAACAAATAAATTTTTGTTCAAAACGATAAACCGATTTCGATAACGTTTATGCCTCTGCGCGATAAAGCAGGATTGAAAGGAAAGCCATTTATAGCTCGTCTGTATAGATACTGCCATATGCAGTGGTGTTGAGAATTAATCAGGACTGACATAGTGGGAATATTTGGTGACACAGTGAAATTGGCCAATCAACCTGGTAAAAATGATTTCACCCATACAAAATGCATCAGGCACCGTTTCTCCCAAAGTTAGGGGTTAACATTGATTTTTTTCCTGCGGAGGAGACGGTATTTTTCCATCTTCCATTCTTGTGGAGCGTAAGATTTGCTCTCGCCCTTCTATTTCTCGCGTTTTGCTGGCAAGTTGTTTTGTCACATGTGCTTGCTTGTAATCCTCATCGAACAAAGAGTTTCGTGGTGGTTATCAGGTGAAACTTCGTTCATCATCTGATGGCTTCTTGGCATCAATGTCACCAATCTTCAGCACCTAATGCAAATTGTACCGACATTGGCAAGAGGTGCGGAATTCTGGATTCGTAAAGGTTTGTTGCGACTGCAGTTGTTTGGCAGCAGATCTCCTCAGAGCATTTCCCCGATATTGTGGTGCCTGAGATATCCATCGACGTACCTCCAATACTATGAAATATGCCTTCCATTCCTATTTTAGTCGATTCTCCGTTTCTTCCATTTTCAGGGTTGGTAACAATAAATCTGTCCTTATTCGAGGGCGTTTTTTTGCTCCGCAATAGTAAGTTTTTAGCAGGTATGTGGTAGGCCTCACATACAAATCCTAAAATTGTATGAGACCCCTTGACCGAAAAAAGCCGGACGTTCGTAACCCACGTCGAGTCTATGAGGGAAGAATCACTTGCCACTATTTCCATTCCGGCACCCTGCCTTGTTTTGAGCAATCGTTATTGATCTCAACTTCAATATGCTCAAATAACTCATATAGAATCCAACATGCTGACTCTTGTCATCACCGCTGATTCTATGGCGCGAATTCACCGTTCGCGTTATTTTTGAGAATGAGTCATTTCCGACGGGGTGTTGTTCATACACTGTAACTATTTCTTTCTTGCTTAACACACAAAACTTTGAAGTTGAATGCTCTTTTTTGCTTTTGACAATAAAAATTTGTTGAGGATCAACTAAATTCATGAAAATCCAAAACCGTGGTACATCCACGATCTGGAAACCTGAGAGCTACGCTCTATTTTCTTTTTTTGATTTTTTTTTAGCTCTTCATTTAAGGGCTATCCTTGCAAACCACTATAGTTAGCTTCATAATCAATTAACCCTACATTTTGGGTTTGAAGTTTGCAAGTTTCATGTTTTTCTCGCTAGTGTACATCTCGTGTCATATCCACTTTGTGAGAGGCCTATGTCCGAGGCAAAGAAAGTTATTGCGGTGGTAGGACCTCAAATCTGCGCTGCTAGTATACATCCAGTTTGGAAATCTTTTTTTTTATAATCTGCGCGGACGAAGGAAAATTAGAATGAAAGTTAGAAACCGATGTATGCTGGTCTTAAACGCTTGCAAGTCATAATGACTAGGAAATATAGAGCTTGGCAGGCATTTCATAAGCAAGTTGTGCGACATAGGAAATAATGGAAAAGTGACTATAGCGTAAACTGATGAGCATTCATAGCGAGACGGGTGTTACGGTTGAAGGTTTAAAGGGGAGGAAATGCTACTGGCAATTTCAATCTAGCACTGGTGGTGAAAATAGTGATATACCACCTGGAACACCGACGAAATATCTCCTGTGTCAAATATCTCCTGACTGGGTGATATTGGCATCACTTATGAGTGTTATTGAACAGATTTGAACCCTACAGATACTGAGATGTTACAAGGCCAGATGTGGGCATTTTACTCCAATTTTGGGCGGATGGATGCCTTATAGATTGAGACCAAATATTTCTTACATCGCTTGAGGTAACCTATATACCAGGTGAACCGGTATGAAGTGAGCGTCAAGATACAAATGTTTTGATAGGGAACATTTATTGTGAACGGGCTTTAATTTTTTTTGTTTGGCTGCTATGACACCTGTCAAACATACAATACTTAGTATACATCAAGTCATTGAGCAAACAACATCATATTTTTTCATCGTGTTAAAAATGTCGAATTTTGTAATAGAAAATGACGACTTGCGGAAAGCATTAATTTTTTGGTTTCATTTGAAGAAAAGTGCTGCAGAGTCGCATCATATGCTTGTCGAGGCATATGGTGATCATGCTCTATCAGAAACAATATGCAAAAGATGGTTTCAACGTTTCAGAGATAACGATTTTGATGTGAGAAAAGAATAACGTGGAAGATCACCAAATAAGTTTGAATACGCCGAAAGGATGAAGATGACACTTTGAGTCAGAAGCAAATGGCAGAAATGTTAAATGTTGCACAACAAACAATTTTTGATCGTTTAAAAGCTATGGGAATGATCTAAAAGTTTGGAAAATGGGTGCTACATGAATTGAATGAAAGACAGATAGAAAACCGAAAAACCACTTGTGAAATTTTGCTTCAAAGACTCGATAAAAAATCAGTTTTGGATCGAATTGTTACTGGCGATGAAAAATGCATTTATTTTCAGAATCCTAAACGGAAAAAATCATGGGTTAATCCGGGACAACCATAACTTCGACTGCAAAACCAGATCGATTTAGCAAGAAGACAATGCTGTGTGTCTGGTGGAACCAGAAAGGTGTGGTGTACCACGAGCTTCTTAAATCTGGTGAAACCGTTAATACAGATCGCTACCGACAACAAATTATCAATTTGAACCACGCATTGATCGAAAAACGACCAGAATGGGCCAGACGACACGACGAGGTTATTTTACTCCATGATAGTGCACCTGCACAAAAAGCAAAACTGGTTCAGGATATAACCAAAGCACTTAGTTGGAAGTTGCTACCTTACCCGCCGTATTTACCAGACTTGCCTCCTTCCGACTACCATTTGTTTTCATCGATGGGACACGCATTAGCTGAGCAGCACTTCGAATCCTACGAGGAAGTCGAAGATTGAGTGAATTTTTGGTTTGCCTCAAAAGACGAACAGTTTTATAGGCGTGGAATCCAAAAATTGCCTGAAAGATGGGAAAAATGTGTAGCTAGCAATGGCCAATACTTTAAATAAAACTTTTCTTACTTTCACATTAAAATTTTTTATTTTCACTTCATACCGATACACCTGTCATTTCGCAGTATTTTCGGCGACATCGAATAAGTTTTCATTGACACAGATTCCGAGAATGGACTGGACAATAGCTGGTTGTTTAAATTTCGCTTTAACGACAGCAGACAGCATTTTGTTTTGGATGCATTAAATTCCACTCTGTTGATAGTTCTCCAATTGAGCTTGTTAATGAGCTTAACATTCGCTCCCGTTCCCGTTCTACAGCCGAAGGGCAGGGACGTGAGTCCCGGAACGAATTTGAAAAGCTTGGAGTACTGTCGTCAGCAAAGGAATATGTTGAATTAGAATTAGTAGACAAGAGATCATTGATGAAGATAAGAAAGAGTGTCGGAAACAGAACGGGTCACTAGAGCACAACAGCATTTATTTTGTGAATATCAGACTTGAAACCATCCAAGGCAACTTGAATTAGATGTTCCGAAAGATAGTTTCTAATCCATTGAATAAGAGAGTTGTCAATATTAAATGAACGCATTTTCGACAAAAGAGCCGGAAGCCAAACTATCCCGAATGCCTTAGAAATATCAAGAGCAACTATCTTGCTTTCGCTAGATTGATGTACGTTTTGGTTTCAATTTGATATGCCATCAAATCATCATCAGACATGTTGCTACAGAAACCGTACTGCTGTTCATTGAGAAGTTTTCTTATTTCGAGATATTTCACGAGCTGACGGTTTTTTAGCGTTTTCATGACCTTAGAACCTCTTCAAAAGAAATGGAGATATACCATCTGGACCAGCGGATTTATAAATGTTAATATCTTTAAGTACTCTTGCCACTACACGAGTGTGGACGGGGATTCGTCTCAATGAAGATTCGACGCACTCAAGTGTGGACGGAGACAAAACACAATCTGGGAGTGTTGAACTCTCCGCAAAGTGTGCAGCACGCAGATTGACCTTGTTCAAAGAGCTGACAGCTGGAATGTCGTTGTAAACGAGCTACGGGTTGGTCTTAAAGGACCGAAAAAACCTTCCTTTGGATGTTGTCTGCCCAGAATGTCGGATCCACCCCAGAATTGCGTATACTGAAATCGTCGTAATAATGATTTCAGAATGAGGATATAGGGACACAATTCTTCGTATGGAGTCAGACCGCGCATCAAACTCGTTTAGGTCGAAGTGCTGTTCAATTTGGAATTGCTGTAAATAACGCAGTAGTGGTTAATTTGCTTTCGAAGATGAAGCTTTAACCAGTTTGAAGTTTGGTAAGTTATATCACTACGCATGTAAAGAACTAGTGCATAAAGTTCGCTCGAGAATTTTATGGCTCTCTATTGAGTGTTTATTCGCTACTATCTCTGTAGCAGATATTTAACAGCAGTAGATCCCTATATAAGAGGCTTCCGTGCTAAACACAACACGTAATATAGTAGCCATGGGTGTGTAATAAGCGCATATGGGGTTTCAAATGTTTAAGGGTTTCAATCAGAAAGACTCAGGAGAGATCAGAAAGACTGAGAACATTTATATGAAATAAGTCAAGTGATCGACTTAACGCTAAGGAGATTATCGGCTGGAAAGTTTTACGACAGCTTCCATAGGATAGGTTCACCGATTTTAGAATAGGATGCTCTTCGTACTGTGCTGTACCTAAACTGTACCCTCAACAAATGCTTTGAACTGATGTGCTCAGCCAAGAAAAACTTCTGTAGATCGCCACTAATTTGAAGCAAAACCGGATTTTTTACAGACCGAAGCAAAAACCCAAACATAAGTATGGGTTTGGGATTTGGGATAGTGCTTCTTGGAAAAAGATCGAAAAACTTAGTGAAACCAGCAGTCCTCAAGAAAGTAAATTCGACCAGATTGGAAACGTTCAAAAGATCTGTAGGTACCTATACTGAGGCCTAGCACCGATAGAATTGATGCAGTAATGCTACAAAAAGGTAGCATTCGGTTGCAAAGAGAATCTTCACAGCTAGCCTAGCATTGACATACTGTACATACTGTACGCCTTGCCGAAGATTAAAAATAGCCTTTATACTTAAAATTATTAAAGACGACTATACGAGAGCGCCAAAAGCTTAAGATCAATCGATGTGAACTCTTATTCATTCAAAGAATGGTTTAGCTTCATGTACGCAAAATTACTGTACGAATGTATCCTGCGAAAGTGTGTTTCAAAGTCTGTTAGACATTTTCATCGACATTGGGAGTGCCCTCGAGAATGCAACTACAACTCGGCCAGATTACGCGGCATGAAGGAATCACTAGTTTTTTAAACTAGCAATGCCGTGTTTACAGTAGCCAATGCGAGTATGTGAATACGATGTAACCAGGCGTTGTCCGCATGGCGGCGTTTCTACTTGTATACAGATGATTTGCTTGTACTTTCGGTTGGATATACCAATCAACTGTCTGATTTCAAGCACATGCAGTCGTAGATGTGACCGAACACTGATACACTAGAAATGGAGCATCGATCAGTCTTCTTAAAACCGAGTTTGTTTACTTTACAAGAAGGACAAGACTGACTGGTCTGACTCATCTAGTGCTTAAAGGCATCACATCAATTTCTCCAACGAAAGTTAGTATTTAGATTATCAAATTTCTTTATATTAAACATGTCACGACAAAAACCTCCAAGTCGCTGTCGGGCTTCTGGCAGCCTGAAGGAGCTTTCAGCAAGACATGGGTTTTGTTACGGAGGAAGGACCTTTGGATCTACATGTCAATTATATCCTATGCGTCGGTTTTATGGCAGAACAAGCTTTCAGGTAAATGTGCCATTTCTGCTTTAACTAGACTTCAAAGAACGGTCATTCTAGGCTACATGGGGGCTTTCCACTCTAAGTCTTGTTTTACATTCATTTGTGAATCTGCCTCCACTAGATATGGAGTATAGTAAGCCATTTTCCGTTAAAAATTTAGTGATAATCGGTACAACACTCTGTGACGATTTGCTTGCCTACTGTCTTTTGACTATGATCTTTAGAATGGCACCTGCGAAAAGACGAAATTGAGTTTTCCTGACTCGAACTGCAATTTTTTAAAATGCTATATTTTTTTTATTTTTCGATAAATATATCGAAATATATTGTGCCAAAGCAAAAAATGTTGATAAATACATCAATTTTCAAATTGTATCAGTATTTGTCAATATGTCCAACTTTGGCGCGAATAATGGCCTTGAGACGGCCGAAGAACGCATCGCATGCTGCACGCATGTGGCTCTGCGTTATTTTGGCCCATTACCGGCGAAGTGCTTGTTTGAGGTGGTCCTACTTTTAAGTGCCAACCTTCGCCTTCAAAATACCCCATACAGAGAAATAGAACGTATTTGCATCCGGAGAGTTTGCAATCCATTGTGTCGAAGAAATGAAGTGTGAAACATTGTTTTTTAACAAATCTTGGTTAAAGCGCATTTTGTGAGACGGTGCCAAGTTATGTTGAAATATCCACGTCCTCTGACCAAAATGATTGTTTGCCCAAGGCTTCAATACTGTCTCTAAGACAGTTTCACGGTATACGATCGCATTAATTTTGACGCCACGGTCCAAAAATACGAGCGGAGGAGAGCGACCATCGGCAGTTATGGCAGCCCAAACCATCACCGTCGGTGTAAATTTTCGAAGGACCTCTCTGGCAAGTAAACTCGGTCATTTTATTTGCTGACATATTGCTCGATAACAAATGGCGACTCATCGGAAAAAACCAAATTCGGCAACTCACCCCTTTCGTGCTCTTTTCTCTTCCAGTGTAAGATCGTGTGCTTTTTGGAACTTCAATGGCTTGAGTCAAAGCTCATTTTTCAGTATGTGTTGCATCCGTTCCAATGATATGTTTAGTTCACGAGCAATTTTTCTTCAACTTCGACGCGGAATTCGCTCAATTCGAACCTTCACTTTCCGAACCATTTCTGCCGATGTTGCTGTTTTTTTATGACCACCTCCATGGCGTTTTGCAACGCTGCCAGTATCACGGTAACGAGCTTTGTTTCGAGACACAAATGATTTATTCACGTTGAGGTGCTGGAGGGCTCTAACGATAGCTACTTGTGGTTTTCCAGCCAAATATAAAGCAATCACACTATCACGTTTGAATTCCATCGGGGATAAAAATTCTTCAACACAACTGGGACACAAATCATTTAAAAGGCTTGTAAATAATAAAATTATCTGTCATGTGTCAAAATTTGAACCCACAGTAATGAACGGTTTGGAAATTATAGCAGTCTGAAGTTGGTTGCAGTTTGAGTCAATCAGGGTATATATTGTGAAGAGTCAGCGGAGGGAGATCTTTTGCGTCTATAGCGACAGCCAAACTAAGTTTAATGCATTGCCGAACTAATTACCACTTCCAACCTAGTTGACGAAGTCTTACTCCGGTCCCAAATCACAATTTGCTAAGCGAGGCTCAGAGGGCGCCTAAGGAAAGTAAGAGTTTTCATTGACAACCGGGTTTTATATGAACATAACCTTTACGTCTCTAACGAATCAGCGAAGCTTTCCCTCAGTAGGAAAGACCATAGCTGTGCTGGGTGTATTTGTGCATCTCTATGTGTGTCTGGATTACGCTCGCATTATGTTACAGGTACTATGTGCTGATGTAGTGAATGCTGGTATTGTTGACTCTTTACCACGGAATCGTTAACGAGTAACTGTGCAATTGTACAAACCAATCTTTGTTCCAAGACTCTAGTGCAGCCTCTATGAAGAAAAACTGTGATGAAGAGCGTTGCATTAAATTTCGGTCCCGAAGGCTATTTTTACTAAATGGTCAATAGCTAACGATGGGCGTTTTTAGTAAAAATACCTGACGATGCTGTGTACTACTATTTAATGCAGTCCTTGGTATCACGCATTTGTCTGGAAGTCAAAGCTTTAAAGTGGTTACTGGGTCGCTGGGACGATAGAGTCAATTTTGGGCAATATGCCACACAGGAATGGTTGATATGAAAATACCATTGGTTGTTTGAAAAGTAATACACAAATTGGATTCGACATAGGGTTTGACATACCCTAGTACGCTGGTACACGTTTCTATTTCTTTGCTGGAAATAAGTAAATTTTGAATACTGATTACGAATTTATTAAGTATACCCTGGCACGCAAAACAATCATTTAAAACTCCTTGCAAGTCCTTGAATATGTGCACATTTGGAAAATTGGCTATTATGACGGTGACATTGCCTCCACATAAAAAAAGTAAACAAACATAGGATATCTGTTGAATTTTATCGGTCATCAAGTGCTGAATCTCCAGTGAGCTGGCAATATGTAAATTTAAAAAACCGCAAAGTGATATACTTTCAAAAATTTATCGTTTCACCAGCCTTTAAGGGCTAAACGACCACATTTGTCAAACTAACGTTTGTCTCTTTTATTTGCATACAAATAACACTTAACCTTGTCCTTGTGTTGTTTTTCGAGTAATTGGTATCCGTAGCTCCTTCTGCACAGACAACATCCTTCCGTACTTTTTATTATCAAAGTCAAAATAGAAAAAACTTTTTACACTTATGCAGATTCTCGGAACGGCAAAAGTTCGTAACACAAAAAGACACTCTCAAGACTGCGCTGCAAGAAAGTAACACTGAAGGAAAAGAAAGAACTCTAACACCCTCAAGAGATATCCTGAAACGGGATTTCGTTTATATTCCCACCGGCTGTTTGTTCTCGCTTTTCGGGTAAAGAAGGTAGCCAAGCAGATTCGGAGGAGGTCGCCGTCTGGGTGATAATACATTAAATTTGTGCGGCACATTTTCCTTCGGGCAAAAGGACCAAATTAAATTTATCTCTCTGGTTTATTAGCCACTAGGAGAATCTATTTCATAAAATATTTCACACAGATTCCGGAGTTATTCAATCCAATTTAGTTTTTTGTGTTTTGGACTTCCATTCGGCTTAGGAGAAGACATTACATGTAATAAACGAAGTGGATAAGGATTTGCATAGAGGTGACGATTCTTCTTGATGGTCTCTTCTTCCCAAAACATTCAGCCCGACATTATATGTATCAGGTGCAAGCCTATTTTGCTGCATGCTTTTGGACGAATGAATTTAGACTAGTAAGGTGTGATGCGTGCGTTTTGTACGATTAGTGTACCCACTAAAAGGCAACAACCTGATAGTGCCCAGTGTTGTAACTATGTCTACACAGCACGTGTCATAGTAGACCTATCGATTACTGGTTTTGTCGGAATGGACTTGCTGAATAGCAACCCTATCAAGTCCTTTCAGAAGTTACAATCTTAAAAGGAGGACTTATGGTGGAATAATTACAGAATCAATAGTGGCATCAAACGCCAGTGTAGCGTAAATCAAAAAGAATTTTTCAGGACCAGAGAGATAAAATAGAGATGGTGCTGGATCAACGGCAGCACTCATTCAGGGGGTATAATCAAACAATACATAGCTCCGAGACAATCGAATGCTTCTACATGAAAAATCCAGACGATTTTTAGTGCCGTTATTGGAAGGTTAGGTTCCTAAACAGACAACACTAAAGACCTAAACAGACAACATCAAAAACTGCGAAGAAAAACTATTGTGTTTGCTAGCAGGAAGACCAGCAGTGAGTATTTTGGTTCAAATTTATCGTTAGAGGCAGACAAGAAGTCATAAATTTATGCACGTAAGCAAGCGCTTCGTAACGCCCCAAGAGAGAGGAAAGATGGTGGCAACAAGAGTGCTTTTTTGAGCTCCTCGATAAGACGCATGCTCAATGTTCTCAGCACGAGGTTCTGATCTAGGAAAAGAGGACATATTTAGTAGCATATTCAGTGAATATATCTCGCACGACCCACCTTGGACATGGAATTCATGGCTTAATGGATCCGCTTCAGGGCGAAATGTTATCGCAGCGAGCACGTGGTTTCCATAGCAAATAGTTTCGATCAAATTTTGATCCATTGCGATAGACGCAAAACCCGAAAGTTACGAGGGGTCAACATTGACCAGGATCAGTACTTTTTTAATGCCAAGGTAGGAATAGGGATATTTACTACGGCGCTAAGTAAAGAAGAAAATTTGACGCTACAAACCGTCAACGCCTTTCTTGATAAAAATGTCTCTTAACCACGCTTGACGCGTCTTATAGCAAAACCCAGTAAAGCAAAGCTGCCATCAGAGATACTGCTTCAGATGTGTTGGATGTCACCTGACTACCACTGCGAATCTCATGTTTTGACGATGAATGTTGGTTGTTGTATGCAGATAAGCAAAGTTGGACTACAGTCCTATACAAACAAAATGAAAGGACAAGCTCTCCAGGAGAAAGAACAATATACCACGAGAAGTGCGAGATCGAGAAAACTTACTTATAGCAGAAAACGTATGAGCAAATGTCATCAGAAGATAAAACGAACATGAAAGGGTATGCAAAAACGAACAAAAGAGTCTAGTCGTCGATTTGTAACCAGTGCTAAGGATATGGGAGAACCGTTTTTGCAGATTGTTAGTCTACGACAACAATAAACATTCCGCTGTCAATTGCGCCCATTTGGTTTCATCCAAGTGTGGACACCATACACGAACTAAAGACCAAGAAAGTTGCCGTGGCGGCAGCAGATGATTTTGGGCACATGCAGAGCGGATGGACATCAGCGCAACACCTCAAAAAGCCCTCAAATTCATAATTGAGGAAAGACACAGCAGAGGACGACCCCTCACAGCAGATGGCTCAGTTGGCGTGGCAAATTAAAAGCAGCTAGCAAGCAACAAGTCTGGGGGAGCATGCTGGTTGAGGCATGACATAATTGCTAGACACAAAAAAAGGGCAAAGCTTCAAAAAGGTTTCTGAGTAAAACGATGAAAGAGGGTCCCAGCAATCTCAAAGAATTAGACTGTGCACTGATCCGAAGACATAAAAAGATGGTACCAGGTATACGAACGTCTGGTAGTAATAAAAGCTACAGTAATTGATACGTCTGAGTCAAAAGATACAGGAAAAGCAGTAGTGAACACCAAAGCCAGACCAAAGCCGTTCAGACTGACAAACCCACTCTAAAGTCCCCCAAAAGGTAAAGGAAGATAAAAAGTCAGTTGAACTGAGTCTTCCGTCAACCTCGGGACTACAAGCGAAACGGCAGATGTCAGGAGATAATTCCAAAGGGGCTGTTAAAAGAGGAAAAAGACGCGACTAGTTCCGAGAATTCTCCCGTGGCAAAATTAAACAGAAGGACTGGAGCATACTCGAGGACCACATAACACAGAGCACCAACTACCCGAAAGGGCTCCTTTTCGACGAAGCAGGCTACCAAACCAGGCTTAAAGGGGTTGGTTGCGGGAATGAATTATCTTTGAAGTTCCTCAACAAAACCATCTCCACGACCGGATAACTCTGAAAGGCAGCTTCGTTCCTAAAACTAAAACGAGTATGGGTCCCTCCTCTTGCAACTTACGAAAAAGTCAACATCGTGGCATTGATTGCGATACAAAACTAAGATATTTCCGTAAAAGAGTGCGTACTACTCAACTCTGGAAAAAGCCACAGCAGTGAAGGAAAAGATCTGCTATTTGTGATAGATTGGCAGAATACGCAGAACGGGCATGGTAAAACACCTAATAGAGTGTCTGAAGGCAAAACAACTTGATGATGGGAAAAGCATCAAAGAAGCTACAAGTGGTGCAAATTGACTTGTACCACTGTAAACAGCAACTTTTGATCTGATGCTCTTCATGTCTGAAGCAAACATTAACGTGGCTTTGATCCAAGAACCCTGGATTCTTGGAAACGAGGTACGATGGTTTAAATCCAATTAATACTACTTTTCTATCGAAAAGATGTATCATCACTGGACACTGGCTTTTAGGCAAGCATGCATAAAGGCTTAACGTCTTTACAAGCTGCAGAAGCTTCACGGACAAGGAGAAGAGATAATCCTCTACCTACTCTGTATATGCCCAGCACTCTCCTAAAGAAGAAAACTCCACTTAGGAGCTTACTTTTACAATGACTTAGGCGGTATTGAGAATATAGACGTTAACATTCTCCTACGTTTCATCATAGGCTTAAATTGGATCCAAGAGTAGCAGGATCACAGACCCAAGTGGCACCACAATGGGCCAATAGTCCTAAGCACCACTCTTACCTAACATAATCCAACATATCGAAGATACAGATAAGATAAGATAGAACATACAGATAAGATACAACATATTATGCTTAGTATGCTTTTTTTGTTAAGACGCAACGATGAAGATACAGTGGCTGCAAGCTTTGAGAACAAGGTGAAGAATACCATTCTAATCTCTATATGTGACATACACAGATAACGATCGTCCATCAACAGCCGTTCGTGAATTGGTAACTTACGCCAAACCAAGAAAAGCTGGTCTGGTATAGTAACGCACAACACAATCAATTGGGAAGCATAGACATCAACGCCAGGGGTGGGTTAATTTTTGAATTTATTATTTCTTCCAAACTTGGGTGTAATAATTTCTTACAAAACACAGATAAGCAGTTCTCGACGTAACGATCACAAACATGTATGCTTAAACATATGTCAATAACTTGATGGTATCTACTAAAGAATCCTTCTTGGATCACCTTAGAATTCTCTTCACTATAGAAAGTGACCCGTCAATACAAAACATATTCCGAAAAACTCCAATTGGATAAGCGAACACATAGAATCACCCGCAAGAGTGTAATTCCTATTCACTTTAAACATAAGGGAAACTTTTATTCAGAACTGTCCTATCTCCAGGCATCGCAAGCCCTACAAACCCGTCAGGTCAATCAACTTCATTGATAAGCAAAATACAATAGAAGTGAGAAGATTGGACCAAATATAGGTCCGAAGTCAACTGCTACACAAGAAACGTAATCTTGGGCCCTTTTTCGAAAATAAAAAGTATCAACGAATCAGCTAGGTAAAGGTAAGTCCTATTTAAAGATCCGACAGCCACGGGATATCTGGAAAACTTCAATGAAGTCCAGACAGAGAATAGCCGGGAATCAATATTGCTTCTTATGGAAACTCAATTCACGGGCTGTGAGAATATTGATAAGCCGGTGTTAAATGGTACCACAATATCAACTTTCGACGAACCTGTAATCTCTAGCCTAACAGAGAATAGAATAATGTGGGCGATGACATCGTTCAATCCCCACAAGTCGGCGGAAACAAATCCCAAATCATACCTTGGCTTAAAATTATCTTTATCATCTGTCTAAAGTTGAGCTACGTTCCAAACACCTGAAAGAAGTAATAGTGGTCTTCAGTCCCAAAGCACGGAGACCTTATAACCGCTCTCTTCTCGTTTCTGCTAAAAATACTGCAAAGAATCCTAGATCAACATACGGTATATGACAAAAAACCAACAAACACAACCTTACAACAAATTAGAAAAGAATATGCACTACAAAGAGTACACCATGGCCGACTTCCTAGATATTGAAGGAGCATTTAATAATGCAAACACCGGATACATAAAGATGGCCTTGGACAAGCTCTATGTAGAAACAGCGATAATACAATACATTGAGAACATGCTAAAGAGCAGAATTATCACTTCCGAATTTGGAAGAAATACAGTGAGAAAAAGAAGAAGAAAAACAGGATGACTGGTTAACTAACACTAATCATCAGAAACAGAAAACTCCAGATCTACACGGACGGCTCTGATATGGAGAAAGGTATTCTCAAAACATTCACACGAGTACAAAGGCAAGCGTAACAGGAGCATTAACGTCTACTCCTCAAGCTGCTCTAGAAATAAAGCTCAACCTTTTTCCTTTAGATGAGTTCCTTAAATATACGGCTTACAAAAGCTCGATAAGACCTATGGACGCTCCCCTACTTAAGACACGCGTCTACAATACAGGAATACGAATCATCAAAACTGACGAAATATAGTGACTACATCGTGTCAAGTGTAGTCATTCTCTAGCAGGATGACTGGTTAACTAACACTACGGCTCCGATATGGAGAAAGTTATTAGAGCTGGAGTCTGCTCTGAAATGCTACAGATCCAGGATTCATGCAGTAAGGGGTGATTCATAGAGAGGTTTGAATTTTAATAGGCTTTTTTGACAGATCACGCGTGACTCCTATCAAACTGCTTAATCACTTTTGTTCAGTATCGTTTGGCAAGTCATCATGGAAAGATTGACACCACAACAGTGCCTCAAAATTGTTCAGCTGTATTACGAAAATCAGCGTTTTGTAAGAAATGTTTTTCGTGCGATTCGTGAAACTTACGGAGCGCATAATCGACCTACTGAACCCACTATTGCCAATACCATTCGCAAATTTGAGACCCAGTTTACATAAATTTACTCGACCGGTTAGACCACATCCAGCACGTAGTGAAGAGACTACGCAAAGACCGTGACGAATCGATTCGCTGTCGTTATCAGCAGCTTGGCTTGGCGTATTTTACGTGCTGATCTCGGCCTAAAAGCGTACAAAATTCAACTTGGTGCATAAATTGAAGCCATGCCTATTTGCCGTATTTGGGCTGATAAGCAAACCGAAGAGTACCAAGAGCTACCATTACATTCATTAAAAACAACGGTATAATGTGCTTTATGGGTTGGTGGAATCATTGGTCCATATTTATTCAAAAATGAGGAAAATCAGAATGTTACCGTCAATGGAAACCGTTTTCGCGCCATGTTAACGGACTATGTGCTTCCTGAAATTCAAGCTCATGGACCTGGTGAGCTCTGCTTTCAGCAAGACGGTTCTATGAGCCATACAACGCGTGAAACAATGGACTTGTTGAGAAATCATTTTGGTAAGCACTTAATTTCACATTTTGCTACGGTAAATTGGCCGCCTAGATCGAGCGATATCACTCCTTTGGACTATTTTCTCTGGGGATATGTAAAGTCTCAGTTCTTCAGGAATAAGCCAGCTACGATTGGAAGCCAACATTACTCGTGTTATTCGCGAGATACCAGTCGCTATGCTCGAACGAGGCGCCCAAAATTGGACCTTCTGAATGGACCACCTCACACGTGGTCATGGCCAACATTTACATAATGTCATGGCCAATTTACATGATGTCATTTTCAAAAAGTAAATGCCATGAATTGTTCTTTTAACCAATAGTAAAAAGTTTAAGTTCACTTTCTTATTTATTTATTTTATTTTATATTGTAAATCAAACTTCACGATGAATCGCCCTTATATTTCGGGCAGAAATATTTGCCATTAGTAAATTTGGACAGGCTGTTTTTTTTTTTTTGATGAAACCTGATCCCTCAGAGATCTGTTTCTTTTTTTACATACAAAAAGCTTTGGCAAATGAAGCCACCCACTCAATAGAGGTACAAATATGTCAACAAACTTTAAGTAGAGTCTGCGAATCTCACCGATTTCTTACTTTGCTCTCTTTAAAAAAAAAAATCATCATAATCGGCATATGGTAAAACCCGCTCACGGTGCTAGATTTCATCCTCTGTCCTTGCCAAAACGAGTGGGAATAATTGGATTCCTTACTCGGCCCTGAAGATGCCACGTTGATCACATAAAAGCTAACAATATTGTACGTTCACTCAGTAGTATTTGTCTATGACTATTACTTTTGCGCTTCTAATTACTATAATTCCGTTCCATCACCTTTTATGAGCTCATTAAAAAGTAAGATACGCACCCTTAATCGACACAAGTGGGTTCCGTGAAGTAGACTTACACTATAGACAGGCGCCAGAAATTTCCGTGTTAATTAATTGGGGACGTGTAATTAGCACAACGATATTATATTTTTATTTAATAAAATTATTCGTGAGCCCCAATCCGTCCCGATGTTTTCATTAACATCTCATTACATGAAATTGGCATTCCATTACTCCGTAGACATCAATCAAATATTATAGTAATCGGTCATTTTCAGTCAGAAGTTGATAAGAATCAAAATCCAGACGTCTGAGTTTCATCATTCTCATTCATGAGCATTTCCTTTCGTTCTAGAACAAACGTTCAGAAATCAACATACACTCACTAATCACTTTGGAAGAAGGAATCCCGAAAATCTTCACAAGAATTTTTTATTAAATAAACTCTCTGAAGAAGTTCGTGAAATCGTGAAGAATTCGTTCCTCAATTATCGGTCTACGAAGTCTCGTGACATACTCTCACATTCGTTTACCTGAATGGAGGAGCAACTGGCACGTCTTTCCAATAATTTTTGGGTCCCCAAAGTGGTGTCACATCGTTATTATATCTGTTGACGTGATTCCCTAACGTTGCCATTATGATTCTATCCATCACCTAATCATCCACTTTTACCGGTCTTCATTATTGCATTTAATAAACGTCCGCCATAAGTGGAAATGTATCTTCAAGTACTCGACTCGAATTACTTGTATCTGTATCTGGAGGTCTTCCTCTGCAACGTCGAACGACATGGGATACACTATGCAACCACACTTTGAACACCAACTGCAGCTTGAGCATGGTAGTGAAAAAGTTTTCCGCTCCATCAAGTTTGAAGAAAAATTTCGCAACCATCTCTTATTTTTAAGAAGAAAAAAAGATAGACATACACCTTACTTGCTTTGTTGAAGCAATCTTTACCCCAGATGGGACTCGAACCCACAATCCCCGGCTTAGGAGGCCGATGCCGTATCCATTGGGCCACTGGGGCGGTGCGATACATCTGGTCGATTGAAAAAATCTAGGAGTTCTCCACGCGAATTAAATTTATTCGAAATTGAATCGATCCATTCGCGTTAGACAAACCACTTGAGTTGCGTATATTAATTAGAAGATGACGTCATAGTTTTTTTTAATCAAACAACCAGCTGGCCTTTCGAATTCTGCTTTTGTTGGGCGAGGCTGCTCATTACCAACCACATGTCTATCCAAATCCCTTACATAATTCACCGAAGGTAGGGGAGGTCAATCATTCGTTGGTGGTATATTTGAGGTGAAAATGAATTTCTAAATATAAATTCATCCGAAATTCATTCGAATTTCTCCATTTTTATAGATAGTAGAATTTTGTGGAATATCTATGCTACTGGATAAGTGAATTCCAACTGCCCCAGTGGCCCAATGGATACGGCATCGGCCTCCTAAGCCGGGGATTGTGGGTTCGAGTCCCATCTGGGGTAAAGCTTTGGAAGTCGTATTTTACTTTTTTTTTTATTTTAAAAGAGAAACTATATAATTGTACGTAAGGCATTGCGGATAATGCTTCTCGGCGAATGTTGTGAATTGTGTAGGCGTTAGATGTGTCAGTTTCGATGACGAGAATAGATTTTTGCGCCAAAAAATCTGATTTGTCTGCTTGTTGAAGAGCATTCGTGGAATTTTTGAAATTCTGTCGCTTTCGTGAATGTGAGATGGAGCTCTGGTGCCACATGATAACTTTGGAGTGTTTCACAACGAAGGGTTGCAGATATCGTTAATGGTATGTAACGAGATATCTATTCCTGCGACAATGAACTTTTTTGTCTGTTACAACAAAATAGTTAGAGACCAGACCGTGACTGGATCTGCTGGTTGACAACGAATGCTTTGCATTTAGCTTCGACAATTGCATTGCGAATAGACCCATACACGAGGCAATATTGTCCTCCTACAATTGTGGCTACACACCAATTGTGCTCAATTTAGTTCGTCCAACTGGGCGTGACCTACCAAACTTAAAAGCGCTAGTGTTACATCATCGAATCTACGGTGAATCGGACTGTTGACATCATGACAGATAAAAAAAAAAATAAATAAATAAGTTGCGCGACAGCTTAGTATGGGCCAAGGCCTAGCTTCTCGCATTCATTTGTGTTTCTTACTTTGTGAATTTTTACACTCCTGAGCAGGGCCTAGTGTTTATTGCAGATTCCAAACGGCTCCCCTGAGAAGCTTTTTCATAGGCAAAATCTGGCTTTCGGAGGTTTGCCATTGCCCACCGAAAGGGTGATGACAATTTTGAAAAATTTGCTGTTGTGCTCCTACCGAGATGTATTGCAGATACCTTATATGATTTACGAGCTGGATCATCGGCAGCTCCCATATCCGTGAAGTGGGCTAGTGACTCCAGAATATCCGACCACTTCCGCCCATAATAGGGCCTGGTCACCCACTTTGTTAAGATTGTGTATGGAATTACCTACCCGGCCACGTAAAAAGCTAACTCTTGCGAAACAACCTAAGTCCGACACTTAGTCAGAAGAGTGAAGGTCAATCAACTTAAATGGCTGTAGAGCGGATGGACACCAATGCTGCGGATCGAAAAGTCTTCGAATCCGCCCCCGAGACTCTGATGACGTATGCACGTGGAAGGGAAAGCTGGCTGGAGACGCTACTCATTTCCGAGATTTGGTCGGCAGAAAGTATTCCTGAAGAATAAAATCCAAGCATCGCTGCCCAATCCACAGGATACCCTTTTAGCTGCGCCAATTATAGAGGCATCGGTCTATTTATCTGTTGCCTTTTTTGAGCGTCTGAAACCATTTATACATTTTGTCGAAATGAAATCAGATATGACAGGATCTGGGTAGAACAACTTCTGTATTTTATGAAAGTATAGATATTGTTCTGGTGGTGGCCTTTACAAAAAGGCAAACATTATGCGAGTTTAAGGCTATCTGCTACATGAGCCTTAGGCGGCTTATGCTCGTTTTTGGATGTCCCGTGTGGTTCAATGTGAGAGCTGCTTACTTGCTCATGGGTTTAATCAGAATGGTTAAAAGAAGACCAACAATATTGCCCAGCTGACAAATCTATGATGGAAATGCAACACATGCCTGTAATTGGAAAATCTCACGCATGCCTGGCAATGTATCCCAGCCATCCTTCACACAATGATCATATTTATCTGAATTTTTCATCACTTTCAAAACTTCGACGCATAAGTACATAATCGTCCTGTCAACGGTTGAATGCCAATTGCCAATGAAGCAAAAGGCATGAACCAATACAATATGGCAGGCTAATGGTAAAGGAGCTACTGGATGTAGAAAGAGCTTTTGTAAGGGGTGCTCAACGAAGGTTTTCTGAAGATAAGAAGAGTCTTAAGGCAAATAAAGCACTGAACTCATACATCGACGCCAATTTAATATTGCGGATAGGAGGTCGGTTGAAACATGCTCAGTTATCAATTGATCAGAAACATCCTATGATTCTGTCATCATCGCATACACAGAAAAAATTTATCATAAATAAGGCCCATATCGATACATATCACGGTGGAATGAAACTAACTCTGAGTCATATTCGACGAAAATTTTGGAACGTCCGAGAAACCAACACTGTCAAGGCCTTAATAAATCAATGCATTAGGTGTTTCCGATTTAAGACCAAGGAATCAAATCATCTTATGACACAACTTCCGGAGGCTCGAGTAAAGTCTTCCCGCTCATTTACACAATGTGGTGTAGATTACGCATGAAATCGCATAAAGCTTACATAGCGCTGTTCGTCTGCATTGCAAAATAAAGTAGTGCACATTGAGCTGACTTCTGATTTAAAAACGGATGGATTCATGAAAGCATTGCAACGTATGATCAGCAGAAGAGGATCTATACACGATCTCTACAACAATAAGGAAACACATTTTGTTGGCGCAAAAAATATTATTGATGCATTACAATCCACGCTAGTCGAAAACGCATTTCATCCTACCTGGAGTTCCACACTTTGGTGGGCTCTGGGAGGCCGGAGTTAATTCAGTCAAATACCATTTGAATTGAATCATAGGAGAGCAGAAATTAACATAGGAAAAGGTGAATTCCATCCTGGTGCAAATAGAAGGATGCTTGCACTCGAGACCACTCTGCCCATTAACAGATAATATTGAAGATCTAGATGCAAACAAGGTACGACGACTATATAAACAAAATGCAACCCTGATATAAGGGGAAGTAGTCAGTAAAGAATTTGGAGCCTGGGCAATTGGTGCTGCTAAAAAACGAACTGCTAACACCATCGAAATGGCCTCTAGGCAAAATAATTGAAGTGCACAGCGGATTTTATGAGAGTAATAACAGTGAAAACAAAAAAGGGAACATTCAAGCGACCAATACCAAGTGATATCATGAAGCCTGATGATAACATAGTTCACCGTCGAATCATTTATCCAGCAGGCCCAGAAGGAAGCTGAGAGATAGAAAACAATCATCCAGTTTCTCTATTGCCCTTGTGATTCCTTGATCCCTTGTGCATTCCCAATCACAGAAATCTCACGTGATGAAGTCAACATGAACCGTACGAGTGATAAAATAACTGAGTTGTGCAACAAGGCAAATTCAGTGACAAAGGAGAGTCAATACGATCTATTGAGTCATTACATGGAAGAAGGATGGAAGGACGTGCTCTCAATTTTCAACAGAGTTCAAGTAACATCTTTGCGAAGGCAAAAACGAGGACTACTTGAAAACAATGATGAAGTGTACCATGACATCGAAGATCTAGACAGCAACCAGAAAGCTCTGATAAAAAGTACTAAAACAAATACCACGATTATGCTGTCTACAATAATCAGTGTGAACGAGGCAAAAACTAGAATCAACAATAAAATTTGAGTTCTTGTCACACAATCATGGACGCACAATACATCGATGTTCATCACACCCGATGAAACCACTGTATTCCTAAATTGTGGCCCACTTCGAGAAGAAGTAATTTAAAAAGACACGGACATTTCATCATCCAATCTAAAGTCATACGATTGGAAGCAAAATGAATCAAGGACACGAGATGATGATGATGCACTTCAGCAAATCAATTGCCACTGTAAGCCCATCACTATTAACGCAGATATCGTTTTATTTTACAAATGAAACTGTCATCGCTCTTAATAAGGATATCGCGGAACGTGAGTCCGGGAACGAATATGAAAAGCAGATAGTGCTGTCGTCAGCAAAGCAGACAAGAAATCATTAATGAAAATTGAAAAAAATTTCCGAGACAGAACGGAGCCCTGGGGCACATCAGCATTTATTTCGTGAATATCAGACTTGAAATCATCCAAGACAACCGGCTACATGATCACAACTCGAGCACTATCAAACAACATCAGCATCACAATTGGGTTTTGTTCAATTTACTGCAGCTGTAATTTTATCATTTATCATTGGCTGTGATCTTCAAATACCGCAATTGTCCAACTAAGAACTCTGCCAACATCAAGTTGAGAGATCATATCTGTCAATTGCACATTCAATTTCGTCCAGATATTTCAAGCGCAGATCTCAGGAGAGACAGAATGTGTTCACAAACAGCTTTTCGCCCGTGAATCTCAAGCATCCTCATCATGCTGTTTGGGAAAAGGGATGACAGAATGATAGGTCTGAGGGTGAATTCATCTTTGCCAATCGTCAGAATAAAAACTACTCTCACCAGGGACCTGTAAAGATTACAGTCTTTTTTTTCCTTTCCGTATTCGATTTGCATTCCACCAAAGAACAGGTTATCTATAGGAGCTCTTAGCATACTGTCTGAGTATGTGTACTTTACAACTTAGGGGGCGCCGTTCAAGTTTTTAACGGCTCCCTCTACTTTATTTCATCTTTATTAAAGGACTAGACGCAGTAATTACGATTGTATCTTTAAAAAAAAAAAAAAAAAAAAACGGTGTCAGCGACTGGCATCTTATTTATCCTTCAACAAACCCGTCATTCATTATAATTGCGTTTTAAGCTCTTTACTGGAATTTAGAGAATTTTGAATTACTTTCGAGCCAATCTTGACAAGTTAATTTTCCCGCACTCATTCAACTGACGCTGACGGACCATGTTGATGTTCCTATACACAGATATCTCATTCCGTTTTTTATTATTTATTTTTTAATTTGAAAATTCGAAATTCCTTTGAAGTTAAATGCAAATCTCTTTGCTAAGCTCTGTGCCCTTTAAGGTACTTCTCCACCTGAATGTTGGATAATATCATACATATTTGCTCATACTCGTATGTATATTCCTGTTACTGTCGCAGGTTATTTAGAAAAAATGTAAAGCGTCAACCGCATACCCGCGCAAAAGCTCCTACATGTTACGTCAGCGTGGTGTTTTTAGTTGATTAAGGTTCTTTTTTTTTTACATTTCAAAGGACACACATACTCGTATGCCACGTTGTTTAGTTCTGCGTTTATTTATGCATGAGGTTACTTTGGATAATAACAGGAATTTCGTTTCATACCATGCGGTGATGAGGTTACTACTGCTTGGTACGTTCAAAAACCGAATTTTTTGAAGTGAGGAGTGGAGGTGTAGAAACAGCATTTCAAACAGTCTCGAAGTATGTGATATGGTGAACGGAAACTTTCGAATAGTTTGAAAGTTTTTGAGATATTTTTGAAAACCGTCACTATGCATCAAAAGTTGTCGGCTCTTTCCTGCAACCGTAAGTGATTCGTACCAACATCAGCTGATGATTGGTAAAGTTTTAAGTATGTATAGTACTCTTGTGGTTTTTGGGATTGTTTCATTTGTACGAGTATTTAAATGTTGATATGGCATTGAGTTGAACCACTTATCGAGATATGTGCACTATCTAAGGATACATCAAAGTGGATACATATGAACTTGATCGTATTTGGCGTTATGCTCCTCGAATGGCGACTAATATGCTTATATCATGGACATACGTAAGAAATCCTGCATGAATGGCATGGGTATATGGTAACAACATTTGAATGATTTTAGCGAACAACCGATGTGCTCAAGAAAAGGAGTAACAGTCAGTGATTTGAATTGAGCTGAGAAGCTAGTTATCTGAGGCCTGATCTCTGATAGACTTAAAACGAAAGACGTTTTTTTTTAGAAGAGTTGGATGAAAAGTCAATCGAAACCGATGTCAGTTGAAATATAAATATATGAAACAGATTCTGCTTTACGCATTGTCACTTAAAACCAGGGTCACACATACAATCTTGCGTCTGGTGCCGAAAAAGGCGTCACATTACTAGACTTCCTAAAAAAAAATTAGAGCGATGGAGATAAAAAAATAAAGATGTCAGCGAGCGTATCAAACTGGGATCTAATTAAATGAATGTGAATCCTGGGAAATCCTTCAGGTTAAGCGCATCAGCTGTCATTTTTAGCGCAAGGAAGTTCATAGAAAAATCAGCTGCGATTCAAAGAAAGATTTGGGTAAAAAATAATTAGGTCAAGAAGGAAACATGTAAAATGATATTAAGGAACGGACATACAAATCACATGTAGATGCAGATACATGAAAGAAATATGTAACATAGGATTTATTGTACTTATACGTATTATACATACAATACATTCCTTAGGTCAATAAGAGAAGAACAATTGTCTGCTTGGAAAGGATTCTGTGAAGTACATGATAAGAATCTTAAGTGGTAATTTTTCAAGCTTGAAATTACATTTTCACTGAAATGAGGAGAGAACATGTTAAGCGGTAGATTGTTGTAGTATAAAACCTTTCAAAGACGTTCCTAAGATGTGTTTGCCTATAGCTTCACATTCAGGATGTAATTTAAGGACTTAATACGCTAAAAATAAACTATAATCCTTGTCAGAATCAGAGAACTCAGCACTCGATAACGGATTATTTTCGTATGAGGTGCGCAACTAAGTTATCACTGTTTTAAATCTATTTTGAAAAAATTGCCCATTGTTAGCTATAACTTTTTCCCAACCTTCTGGAAGAGCTCGAATACCATTACGATAAAAGTAATTATCTTCTGGGGCTATCCATGAATCAAGCCATTTTTTGACGAACTAAATATCTGGGGAATATGGCGGGTGGAGCATCATTTCCCATTTAAACATTTCCAGGTAGGTTTTTACGGCTTTGGTAATGTGAGACTGAGCGCTGTCATGCTGTAGAATCACTTTTTGTCGATCACTTGAATCACTTGAAGTCGATACCGTTCCTCAGTGATGTTTTGTTGGGTTTTAACAGTTCACAGTAAATAACACCAACCTGGTCTCACTAAATACACAGCATAACCTTTGCTACGTGCATATTCGCCAAGCCGATGACGTAAAAGCATAACCGGGTAGTCCCCATGACTGCCATGACTGTAATGAATCTATTTTTCACCACTCGTAATGGTGAGCTGAAGAAAATTCTTTATTTTTTTGCCGCTAGAGCAGTTGTTAACAGGCGAAAAAACGACGCTAAATGTCCCTTGGCTTCAAATCAACCCAAGTTCCTTGTTTTTGAAGCATTCTCAACACATGCAATCGCTTGGAAATAGCTTAGCGGGTAACTCCTAATGCTGAAGCAAGCTCTTCTTGCGTTTGGCACAGATTCTCTCTAGCAATGCCTCCAATTCAACGTCTTCGAAGGATTTTGGCCTAGTCACGGCACGTTATATCACATAGAGCAGCATATCCGTAAACTTTTCGGAGCTCTTGATGCGCTTCAGATGCCATTTACGAATATTTGGCACAAAATCAAACATTTTTATACAACCAAAAGTTGTATAAAACAAAATCACTAATGTGTTGAAACGGTTTATAAGTCTAAGCTTGGTTCATGACGTTTTCAATATGTCAAAATTGACTAGCACTTACTGCTGGAGCCATCTATTGGCAAACAGCGAGAAGTTGCGACTTTTTAAGGTTTTGACAATTTATTTTTCAATATAATCCCCTTTCAACTCGATACATTTTTCCCAGCGGTGCTGCAACTTTTTTTACTAGTATGTCTTTGTTTGGCCTGCGAAATACTCCTCCGCGGCGGCGATGACTTTCTCGTTCGACCCGTAGTTCTTTCCGGCGAGAGATTTTTCAAGGTTTGCGAGCAAAAATAAGTCGCAGAAAGTCAAATATGGAGAATGCAGGAGCAATTCGAACAATTTGGCTGTGGCGACTGCGAAGGTGTGAGCCGGTGTGTTATTGTGGTGGAAGAGCACTTTTTTCTTCGGCAAATGTGGTAATTTTTTTTTTTTAAATCAGCGTTGAATTGCTCCAATAAATAGACGTAGTATGCTCCTGTGATTGTTTTTCTCTTTTGCAAATAGTCAACGTGGATCAAACCTCGCGCGTCCCAAAAAACGGTGGGCATCACCTTTCCGGCCGAAGCCACGGTCTTCGCCTTCTTTGGAGCTCTTCATCTGGTAAAACCCATTGCTTCGATTGCTCTTTAGTCTCTGATGTGTATCAATGAATCCATGCCTCATCGACGGTCACGAAACGACGCAAAAACTCCTCCGGATTTCCATTAAACAGGGCCAAGTACGTCTTTAAAGAAGTCTCGCGATTGCGCTTGTTCTCCTGTGTGAGAAAACGCGGCACCCATCGCGCGGACAGCTTTCTCATGCCCAAAATTTCGTGCAGGATATGGTTAAGGCGTTCAGTTGAGATGCTTGCTATTTAAGCCAACTCACGAGTTTTCACTCGGAGGTCCGCCAATGCGAGATCATGGATTTTGTCCACGGTTTCCTCTGTAGTAACCGTTTTTGGGCCACCTGGGCGCGGTTCATCAAAAACCGACGTGCGGACATGGCGAAACTCTGCGAATGGGTTCCATATATATAATCGAGAATGGGCTTGATTTCCTCGCAGGCTTAAAAACAAGAATCGGATTACGGAGCGATACTGTTATTTTTCCAAGGTCGCAAAAAATACACACACAATGTTTTGAAATGCGTGTCAAAACAAAACAAAGCGTCGGATTGTCACCAAATTTCGATAGTCGGGCGAAGGGAGGTTATAATAAACTCGGGCGCATTCATTTTATGTACCTCACCAGATATGGGCATTGTACTTAAATATTGACCAGATACATATATTCAGACCAGATCAGAGGGGTGTTTCTTACATCGTTTGAGAAAACCTAGACATTTCAGAGCATTTTCGGCGACATCGAATATGTGGTCATTCTAACGTAAGTTGTCATTGATACACATACCGCGAATGGAAAGTTTTTTTATTTCAACGATGCAAGTGCCATTCATGGATAACGGCTGGGTTGAATTTCGCTTTAACGAAAACAGACAGAATTAAGTTTTGGAAGAATTATATTACGCTCTGTTGACAGTTCCGCAACTGGTTATCCTGTTAATGAATATGCTAAACTGCCGTTATACAGCCAAGGAACATAGACATGAGTCGTGGAACGAATATGAAAAGCAGAGAGTACTGTCGTCAGCAAAGGAATATATTGGAATAGAAGAAGCAGACAAGAGATCATTAATTAATAGTGTCGGATTTAAAACGGAGCACTGGGGCACACCAGCATTTATTTTGTGAATATCAGACTTGAAATCATCTAAGACTACTTGAATTCAACATTCCGAAAGATAACTTCTTATCCATTGAAGAAGATACTAGAGAGCCTGGTACCCAACTCTGTCAAATGCCTTAGATCTATTAAGTGAAACTATCTTGGTTCCATTTTTCGGTGAGACATGCCATCAAATCACCAGTGGACCTATTGCTATAAAAACCATATTGTTTGCCATTGAGAAGTTTTCATGTTTCGAGATATTTCATGAGCTGACGGTTTATTATCGTTGACTTTGGAAATAAGGGACATACATAAGCACAATGTGTCTGTAGAAGGAGAGAGAGAGGAAGATTTGTCTTTTTTAGGTACGGGCTGGACAAATGTTGTTTTCCATTTTCTCGGAAAGAGTCCTAAAGAGTAGAGTTGATGGAAAGGCTTATGTAGTGATTCTGCCAGCGTGGAAGAACACCTTTTCAAAAGAAGGGAAGATATACCATTGGCAAGAGTAGATTTGTGTACGTTAAGATCTTTAAGTACTCTTGCTACTACACGAGTGCGACGCGCTCAAGTGCAGGCGGAGGCAAAGCACACTCTGGAAATGTTGAGCTGGCCACAAAGTGTGCAGCAAGCAGATTGGTCTTGTTCAAAGAGCTGACAGCTGGAATATTATTGTAAATAGGATTTTCCCTATTGAAATTTTGCACTTTTAAGAAAGGCATTGCAGTTATTCTTGACTCGTTTAAACTTTTTTCCTCTATCAGGATCGTCTTGTAGAAGCAAAACAAAGCCTTTTTCTAACAATGATGGTGCTATACATTTCGAGTCGTACCACGCATTTTCTTTTGGTTTGACACTCTTCATCCGACGAACGAGAAAGGATCTCATTTCAAAGAGGATAATGTATGTGATCATATCAGCAGCGGCATCCATCCAGTTAAAATTCCTAAAGAAGCTATAGAATCTGCTTCAATTGGGTTTTTCTTAATGCCATACGGTTCATTTAGAAATCTTTTCTGGAGGTCCCATTCCACTTGTGAATACCAACTAAAATGAGGTCGTTCTCTACTGCGTTATTCCTTTGGGTTGAAGTCGAAAACTTTCCGGGGCGGAGCTGGCATAGTCAGGATCCTGATTAAAGGTTTTGGATCGGACAAAAAATCCAGAGTTTCTATTAAGCGGACGTATTTTCGTCGATCCAGATTGCATTTTCCGTATCCAATCATCACTTGCTGTTTTAAATAGTTCGGCCTTTAACCTACCGGGTGCAACAGCTTTCTTAGAAATAAGCTTTGAAATTGCTGTTTTGACTTTATCTTAGTCAGGTCGATGGAAATGTTGTAGGTATGCTACTGTCTGGTGAAATAATATTTCCATATTCTCAGCTTTAACTGTGATTCTACTATGAGGTTCCTTTTTCTATATTTGCAGATTTCTCTTCGGGCCTTACAGCATTGTCAGTTTGTTTTATTTTTTGGTAAAACTTACGAACTTCTTTCTCCTGGTAGCAGACCTCTGAGGAATCAATCAAACGCTTCTCATGCTCATGATTGTAGAGCTCGCAAAACTTCTTCGGTGAAGCTAATGCCACTCACTATGTCCGAATCGTCGAGGAAGGTAGATCTCCATCACGACGCTTCGAAAGGTATGCATACCGCATTGCGAGTTCATCGGCTATTTTATTTACCATAATTCCATTTCTACCTGAAACCCAAATATGAATTAATGGATACATCAATTTGACTGCATTTAATGAAGCCTCGCATTCTCGAACTAGCTTGGATGTCGCAAGAGGGTTAAGAAAGGCTTGGGTGATGTTACAGAATTAGATTATTCGATGCGCAAGGTCATTAGAACTCCAGTGCGTGTTATACCAAACACCACTTCTTTTTTAACTGAAGATTGGTTTGAGAGTTGAACCCATGATATCAAGAGGAGGGAGATTTATCGGTGCTTCTAGAGCAGAGCCATGCGTGTGAAAGTCCTGTGATATATTTTCGTGAAAGTTTGTTCCACCAAACAACCAACGCATATGATACAATTGGACTTATTATTACCATACAGATCTAGAAGAATCTACTCAGCGACAAGCACCATATCTTGCCGAAAGCGCCCTAGTGGTATTCGATATGACATGTGTAGTCCAAAGAAGTTTCTTATTCAAGATGCCAGTCAAATACTTACAGACCAGTCAGCTGTCAATCTCCCGTAAGGTTAACAACCTCAAACTTGAAAGGAATAATCGAAAGCCCATTCCTCAATCACATCTAGAGCTGCATGTAGTTTAGCGTAGATAGTCACTAAGCATAATCCAAAATACATTACAGCCACAGCATTTGCATATGCCTGAAGATATACATCAGAGATATTGACAACTTGAAGCAGTACTCGACCAACAATCACTTTAGCAGTCCAGAATGTACGTCACTTTGATTCGTCTTCACCGTGTAGTAGTAGTGTAGTGACAGAACGCCCAGTGTCGATCAGGATTCCCAGTCCATATTCCTTCTCGAAGAATATTAACTCAATTGTGCTTATAACATCTTGAAGCGCACCCTCGCAGGATCTTTCGCGTTGGTAGATATGTTGTATCTTAGAATGAAGATGTACGTGTACTCGCACAGCAGTTCTGCAAATACCATATAAAATTCGAAGACCTTGCCAACAGTGTTCCCATCTGGTTTTTTGAGTGATCCTAGTCTAACTGATTTCCTCCTTTTGAGGACTTTTTCTAGTCTATTGGTTTCACCGAGTGTTTCGATCTTTTCGCTTCGAAGTAGCTTTAATAATATTTTTTCTTCGATTCGTAATGATTTTAGTCTTTCTACAAAGTTGTCTTAAGTGACTACGTTTCCTTAGTCGCTGAAAATCTCTATTACACAATGGAAAGGGCAACCAGCAGGATTGTTGCCTTTTTGAACTTCAACTGAAAACACTTAAGAGCCTTGCCGATCTTCTTCGATTCCTCCTCTTAACATATGATTTGACATGGAAACTCCGTAGTCTCCTTAGAGCGTCTATTGAATAGCGTTAAGTCGATTACTTGCTGGCTTCCGTTCGTAATAAATGTTGGCTGAGAGCATGGCACTGCCATAGAAATATTATTCTGATCATTTACATCCCATGAGCTAAGGAAATGAGCTTGCATGCCAAGATCTTCCTTATAGAATTGTCTTTTCTAGGTGATGAGAATGATACTACCATAACAGAATAGACAAAGTTCTCGACCTTTCGAATTGCTTCTTATAGAACAGAAGACCATAGATGAGTATTGTTCACATTCTTAAATAGTAGTAATCCTTAACGAGATACAATACGTAAGCTTCTATCTATAACCTGCTTACTAATAATATCGAACTTTTTTATACATCTTCATGTGAGATTAATTAACAAGAAGTATCTGTTAGTATTACCAGAAGTAGTGTCAATGAAATAAACATCAAAAATAAATCGAATAAATATTGTACGTTTCATCAGTAACTCCTCGAGAGCCTTCTTGTAGTTGTACTTACGTCTCTAGGATGAACCACTTCAACTACACACTCAGATACTCACCTCAATTGGTTTGCTTGTACTTAAATCAACCAGTTGGTCCTCGATACTAATGAATCCGCTCTCAATGAGCCCTGAAATTGGAAGTAAAAACAAAATACAATAACAAAGTGACGACAATATAAGGATACTGCTTTGTAAGAACATTAAAAGTTAGCAGGATATATATTGGTATCCTCTGCTTTGAGAAGGATTCATTTCCAGGACATATTGACATACCCATACGACCATAGCGTACAACATCCGAACAGTTGCTTTTAATGAGAGTTCGAGTAATTAAGCCTTATCTCACCTCTGTTGTCGAAGTTTATCGATTTTAGACGGATGTTGTTGCAATGAGAGTGGAAAATAAAAATGTCTAGTCACACAGAGTACACGAACGAGTGGATGCATGTAATTAATAATTGTTGTGTCTGGGGTTTATTTCGAGAGACATGTTAAAATGGTTTTGATAATGGCCACGATATTAGTCCAAAGGAACTTCAATCTGTGTTAAATCATTAAGCAAACACGCAGTTCGTTCTACGAATGTCAAGAACGGTACTCCGCCAGACAGACAATCTATCTCAATTTGAGATTATTAAATTTATTTTCTATCAGACTTTCTGAAAATATTCCTCAATGTTGTCAAAGGATACGGGGTCAGGATCAAGACAAGGTAAAATGAAATGATGAAAAATAACAGAATATTTGTTGCAACAACTTTTCTAATAAAACTCTCTTTCAAACTAGTTTAGGTTCATCGAGTTTCATTAGAGAAGATGTTGGGAGGCCAAAGTTTCAAGCATTACCCAGGTCAAGAAGACGATGACGGAAAAGAACATCATGAAGGAGGTGGTATGAGACAATAACTTGGTTAGCAATGAAGTTGATCTAATATTTTTTATTGGATCAATATTTGTCATGATACCTACGGTATCTTGTCGTGTTGCAAATGGTGTTTCCTTGAAGAAAAGGAAAAGGAATTGCTGAGAAAAGTAAAAATAAAAAGTGAACGCCACTCTAGGAGATGATGTTTTGAACCGAATCTCGAAATGGATATCCATGACTGATGGGGATTCTGTAACATTTTTCTGCCTTAAGGTTAGAGGAAGGGGCAATTAATTTTCGATACTCTTGATGTTAAGGAAGAAATATGCTCGGGGGCACAATCAGAAAGGAAATTAGTTTTGTGTTTAGTGGTTTGGAGACAGTGGATCTTGTAGGCTTTTTATATATTGTTTAGGATGAGAGCATAACTCAGCCAGATTGTTTGTGAAATCGTTGCACTATGACTATGGATAAATTTTTGGGTATTTTACTTCGTGGTAGACACTGATACTAATTTTGTCAAGCCGAACTTTACTTGCGCGACACTACAATACTACTATGTGTATTGGAAGTGAGTTTCTCTTAAAAAAAAGAAGTATGAGGGATGAACTACGCGATCGAATCAACAATCAAGTCAGCTTGGTCAAAGGCAACTTGCATATCTTCGAAGCCGTTTGCCCAAAAAGTTCCAAGTTGGAGGTTGTATTTGGGTTAACCACCCGCATACGTAATCATCACATTTTTGAGAAAAACCCGACAGCCTTGAAAAAGTACGAATCTAATGTTGGGGACTCTAGATAAGAAAAGTAAGACCGACTTTCGGTCGTACAATTTAACATCTAGCGGATGCACTAGATTGTAATAAAGTACATATCACCCACCCAACAAGTGCGATGAGATGAGCTATATAAGAAGGAATGAAGACTGTGATATAACACATACCCAGCACTAGGAAATGCTTTGGCACACTTTGCTTTTGGCAAATAAAATGAAAACGAATGGTTATTTTCCAAAACTTTTTTTCCTATATATTGGAGCACTCAATGGGTTCAAATTGAAGAAAAACTTATTCGAAATGGGCCCAATTTGCCCTCAAGCAATGGCGACGAATTCGAGTTTTCACGCCTTTAATGACTTGTGGTGTTCGTAAAGTACGCAAACGGCCAGATATTGCACAATCGACTATTCCACCAGTACCTCAAATAACGAAACACAAAGTTTCGTGTGATTTTTAGTGTCCGCAACGTCCGAAATATTTCGCTTATTTCGTAGCCGAATTTTTACATGCCAATTATGACAACACGATTTTCGAGCGAGCTCCATTCCAAACAACTGACATCAAACACAGTGACATAAGTGTCACTTCTCAAAATTACTTCAGATGTGTTCATTAGCTCTTGAGAATGAATATGTTCGCTTCGTGTACCAAAACACTTGCTAGTACCAGGTACTATAGTTGCAACTGCATAAAACAGAAGCAGCATCTAAATACTTTTCTTCGAATCTATATAATGTATATTTACAAAAATAAATGTTTGTCTGTTGTCTTCTATGCGTTCCTTTTTAAAATAGGTGATGCTGGAGTCTTTTAAACAAACGAGTGTGTTTCATACGCTTAAATTTAATGAAATGCAAACAGCAATAATATACTTCATTTCGTGGGTGACAAAACGTAGTTATAGGGTAGGTAGTGTTCCTTGTGAAATTTCAATTCTCGTTCGACGTTAGATAAAAGATATCACAACCAAAGCATTCAAAGCATTGCCCGCGCAGTTTCTATGTATTTCATCGTAAGTGCAATCAAGTTTAGCTTTCGGCAAACTATCGAATGCTAATTTCTTTAATTTTCTCCATTGAATTTGGGAACATCGGCAGAAACGAGAAAAAAACAAGTTGAATTCATTACCATATTCCGATTGCCGATTGGCGTTCGATAAATTCACACGGATTTGCAACCCATTGTCTGTGCAATTATGCCTCACAAGATATGCGATTGGTCGACCTCCACCTATAGCACGAAAATAAGGTATTAAGAGCTTCAGCAAAAAAAAAAAAAAAAAATGAGCAACGGGAAGCAAGACTGGAAACCGGTCAAGTACGCACTGCTGAAGCCCGGGAAAGCAAATGTGGAAACCATTCGAATACGCACCGCTCGGTGGAAACGAACACTGCACGCTAATTTAAGGCTTGCCACATCCAAGTGTGGTTAGTGGAAAAATGGACAAATTATATGCGTATTTTAGTGCTGTCAAATTAAAAATAGAACACCAGGAATGTGCTGTTCGGGTGGAAAAGTGAAATCGCCAGAATACATATGCTACACGAACCATTATCAATATTGGTGGCAGGCGATGCAAGCTAATAGGAAACATTGATGAACAAATCGTTCAACGTTGCCGATTCAATACGGGCACTTAACAATAAATTATCCTTCAATTACAAACTTTATTCGATCAACACAAGGAATTAAGCCAATTGTTCAAAAATGCCCCTAATTCCAGTTAATGACTACATACACATCTGTAGTTAGAGCAGCCAAAACCCCTATTGGCGCAGTTAGATCTTCTTGAAAACGCGATGTACGAGTATGACAATGTAAAACAGCAACGGGAGTGACTGAGTGCAAGCAGCAGTATGACCAGCGGCAGGGAAATTGGGATGCCTGCATAGTTGAAATTTATTGGCACTGCACTCGCGATTTTTTTTTTTTTTTATTCCCGCAAAAATGATGGACATTGGGACACTTTAGGCCTGACAACATGACAGAGCCGAACTACTACCTAAGGGGACAAAAGCAATGATGTTGAACAGAATCCTGATTTCGGATGCTGACTGTGGGCAAAATGGATTCAATCACAATTTTTTCCTTCAACGAAGATGCCTTAACTGCCTTAACTGCATGGGGATTTTCCCTAGTATGCCTGGGTCTACTCTAAATGCACGTTTGGTATTATGGGCTGCACTCAAATAGTTATATTCCTTTTAAAATGAAGTGACCTACAGTTGCATGCTGACTATCTTTTATATTGGTCTATGAACATGCTCTCTAATACAATTACACTAGAACTCCTGTTACTGCAAAAATACGAAATCGACTTGCATTATGCCCAGTAACGGTTGAGACTTTTGAGATAGCTTCAAAAAAAATCTAGGATGCGGCGCTTTTTGAGGGCAACAACATGAGACTTTCCTTTTCGCTAGGTAAACTTGCGTTTATCTTCTAAGAGAAAGAGCCCGCAGTCCTGATTGCAACGAGCTATATTGCGAAAAACTGGATGAAGGAGGGATTTATGTACGAAGTATCTGCGTCTGTAGCTAAGCTGCTCTTAAGATTTTGCTTAGCCCTGTCACTATTTCCAAGTTTGTTCGGTAACGAACGGCTTATCTGAATGCAGTAGGAAGGCTGAAATCACTAAGTTCTGCTCGGGTCTCATGTTAAAAGGAAATTCGGGTAATAACATCGCCGATGAACTTTCTCCTCAAGGCTCTGAGGAGAGTTTCTCAGGATTCGAACCTGGCTGTCTTTATTATCGAAGAGAGATTCCTAACCAGATGATATAACTCTCCAGTATACAGAAAACTAAATGAATTCTTTCCGTACGAAGTACAAAGAACGGTAGACTGCTTAGTGACACAACAACCTGTGACAACTACTACGATAGCGATGCGTCTGGCGTAGGCTCGCATAAGATTACACCTACAAGGCGCTAATGTGATGGATGCTATAGGCACTATATCATTGTGGAATTAACTCATCTTTTGGCGAAGTAGTGTGAGATTAGTATTAGGGAAGCATACGAGTACAAGCAGTAAAATGGTCTACATCTTTATCTAAGTACTCTAAGTAGAAAGAAAAGTATGCCTGCACTAACTGTAGAGGTATTAGTCGATTTAACATCTCATTCAAGCTCTGATCTGCCTTTTGTGTGAATCCCTATTGTCAATTACACATTATGTAGTTATTGACCTAATAAGTCAAGAAAGTCCAAAAAGAAGAGAAAGGTCGAAGCTTACCACCTCTTATTAATTTTATCACCGTCCATGAGATACAGCGCTACATTTAGTTTTGATATCCCAATGAAGCTCCTCAGATTATGCAGGATGATGAAGGAAAACGCTCATTGCTGCTTAAGAGCTGGGAACCAATCTTACCGAAACCCTTGGTGTCAATAAACAAGTAAATGTCATCGTACACCACGTCGCAACCATAATTGTGAGGGACAAAGTTAGGGATATTGTCTACTGTTCAGACTATTAAGTCAAATCAGTATACCTCGTCAGAAAGAGCTACGTTTGTTAATAGTTGTTTCTTTGATCTAAGAAAGTAGCTGAACAATAGTAGGTAAAGCTGGTCAAAAAATACTAGGGAGATGATCTCGTTTGTATAGTTACGACGAATAGGTGTCAACGTTCTGATCAGAGTGTTTGATTCCTTCTTATAGGGATAACGCAGTAAAGTAAGGCTTCGCCGTTAGTGGTAAGAACGAATGAAAGTGCACCAAAACCACCTTAGAGCGTTCAACTGAAGGCAGTTAGCCTAAGACAGCGCTTACTGGAGTGGTTTATTGGTTGAAACCCAGGTCCATCGTGGATTGCTGCGCTATCTCATTAACTCTTGTAATGGAAAAATCCATTTGTACTTTGCTAAGAAGAATAGTGGACTTTCAACTCTATGTAAAAGTGCACTTGTCTCTTCTCGGTCAGGAGCGGTTCTTAAAATCATCTTAACATCATAAGACTTGTTTTATGAAATGAGAATTGTTACTGAACTTTATTATATAATGAACCAAAGCCACCTGAGCCTGAGCACTATAGGCACAGCTTGGAATCATAGAACTCCTTTGTATTTTCGTTTCAATGAGAGTTTTGGCAACTCATTCTCAAACTTTTAACTCGATTACAACTTAATTTATCCCAAAAAATTATGATTGAAAAGTGAACAAGTCTACTTGCACTTTTACTATATGTCTTTGCGTTTTGCACGAATACTTTCATGTGGGTCATCATCACAGGTGTTACTATTTATTCCAATTGACGTGTACTTCAGGCCCACGAAGGAAATATCAATCGTGGTGCAAAAATAGACTTGTTAATCAAGGATGCTCCACTCTAAGGAAAGAAAAATAGCTCCACCACGTGCATCTACAGTAATAATATCATCATATCCTGACCCAATTCTCCAACGATATCCTTCTACCGTTCGTTTAATCGCTAAGCAACTTTAGTACCATACATCTCAAAAGCAATAACTCCAGCAGAATATCTGATACCACGTATCTAATTGCAACCATTTATTAGTGTCTAGTTGTGTACATTGGTGAAGTAATCGCTTGACGTGGCTATAATTAGGTGCTGCCGCAAGGACATTATCTGACCCAATCACTTGCTCATAACATACTCGTACAGTGTAACCACATATTTGTTTACCTGAATTAGCTTCGACTTTGCACATACCATAGTGTGTAAAAGTATGAGCGGAAAGATGGAGTGCGGTGCAGAAATTCACTCGAATCCTTCGGGAGATGAGTGTACTCGTTTGTGTGAGACCGGCGGGCTCGTATTCGTACTCGTACTCGTACTCGTATTTGAGCACACATTCAAGTTCAAATTGTCCTTGACCGTAAAGTAAGTTTGTGGGACAAGTGTTGTGTTGGTCGTGTTCGTAGCTTATTTCACTTTCCCCGTCTTATTTCGTTATTTCTAGGATGCACTTGACCTACTTTCAAAGCGACTTTTACAAACAAGGTAAACAAAAAAAGTGTCTCGTTGTAGGCGCATGTCATGGAGTAAAGATGAATATTTCATAGCACTCATCCTGACTCCGGTTGGTTGTATACGATATATACATTTGGGAGATGTTTTCGTTGTAGGGAATACCCGAAAAGCGTGTCGTGACTCCTTTTTACAACAAACATCCGCTGGAGCATTTAATTTCAACTAATGGATGTGGTTGAGGTCGGGTTGTAGACAGAGAAAAGTACTCCCACTCACAATTATGGATAGGTGCAATTCCTTTTGTGCTGCTTTCTGAGGTGACAGTAGATGGATGTCTGTTCATTTGTTTCCCTTTTTCGTTTTGTTCTTTTACCCACTCCCTTTGAGTTAGTTTAATTTCAAGCCCATTGGTCAGTATACGTGGAAGCTCTTTCTTTTGTTAGATGTGAGAGGCTTAAGATTTGAAATGAAATAAATGGTTAATGCTTGAGTTATGAGGACTACTTAAAAGGGTTGTAAAATAAAAAGGCAAAGAAAGAAGAAGTGCCTTCACTTCGAGTCAAGGCAACCAGGGAAATTCAATTTGATTTAAAAGAATCCAGAGTGCACGAGGTGCTCATTTAGTTGAATTATTGATTCGTAATACCAAAAAAAGTGTTAAAATAATCGCACCGTTTGCTTTTAATGATAACTTGGCTACATTGATGCCAAGCCCGGGACCTTATCTTAAAATTTAGGAAGAAGGAGGCGGAGGAGTAACAACCTTGTTGTAAAAAACCAAGTCTCAGCTGTCTCAGCTGACAGTAGCCTGTAGGGGCTTTTTTCCAGGATAATGTAAAGTTCTCAACAGCACAGAAGGTGGAGAAAAAAAAGGTTCAGAAAGATGGGTCCGGTGAAAAAGACAATCGCTCGGACGGGAATAATTTAGACAGAACCTGCTGTCTTGTGGGAGAAGATGGAACTTCAAAGGCTAAAGGAAGATGGGATGGGTTTGACGGTTAATTAAAGGGAATGAAGCCCTGAAACCTACGTGGAAGGTTAAATCATTCCAAGCCAACATAACAGTCTCGGAATAAACGGATTAACACGAAGACAGACGATTTGAATCTTGGAATATAAAAACCAAAGCAGACAAGGAATCAGATTGTACTTTATAGGTTTAAGCGAAGTAAGAAAGAAAGGAACTGGAACAAAATGACTACCGAACAACTTTACCCTAAGACACTAAGGCGTGGGAATAGGAGTTCGATCAAAAGAAGGGGTAGGCGTAGTGACAAGTCCAGTTTAAACTAAACGTAAGCGGTTGGGAAGCCGTAGGCTCAAAAATTATATTAATAGAGCTAGACGCAGAAAAAAGGTATTAATTATACAGTTATATACAATTATGGTATACATCAGTAGGAACCTAAACGCAAGAACAGGTAACGACAAAAGCAGAGGACTTAGGACCAAGGGAAATCACGGAACTGAATCTTTGAAAGACAATAGTAAACGACAAATAAAATAATCGGCAAGTCTTTCTTTCTTCATAAGAAAGCACACAAAATTACCTTAGATACAGAAGGAAGAGAAGCAAACAGTATAATAGACTATTACCCTTACCCACGGAATACCAGTGGGCATCTTTCAAATCCTTCAGCATTGAATAAATCAATCTAGTGGGTTACCAGATAGCAATGATAGTTTTCCCAATTGTTATGTTTCAGCAACTGTAGCTTTGACCATGGCATAAAGCTGTCAAAATATTTAGTAAGGTTTGGCACTTCATCATGCATTGTTTCACGCTTACCAAACGTACGAAAATTATCGAAATTCCGGTCCAGCTGTAATTAAGCAACGTGAATTTCGTCGTGGGGTCGGTCGTCATCATGGCTTCAGTGTGCGGAAAAGTTTGAGCGAGAAGAAGACTCAGAAATGTCAATTCGGCGCCGATCACCTGAATTGGGCATCGCCAGATAGTCAAACAGGCTTATTTTGCGGTTGGAACCAAGAATTGAAACCGAACAACCATAAACAACCCCGTGAGTTCGCTAATCGGGCACTGAAAATGTTGACCGGAGATCCGAATTTTGGCAAAAAAATCATCTTCTTGAACAAGGCCCATTTTTAGTTCAGTAGGTTTGTCAACAAGCAAAACTGTCGTTACTGGAACGAACACAATCCATAAATATTCGGCCAAGCATCAATGTATTCAAAAAGATTGACTGTTTGCTGCGGCTTATGGCATGGCGGCATCATCAGATCGTATTGCTTTTGAAATGAGAAAGGAGACACTGTAACTATCAATGATCTCACGTACAGAGCGATATGCCATACAAGCGACGCGACGTTCGAAGTCGTGAGGGGGAAATTTGACGACTGGGCCATCTCAAAGCGAGCGTTCATTTATTGGACGCCGTGATCATGCGATTTGACAGCACTCGATTATTTTTTCTGGGGCTACGTAAAATCCTTAGTCTGTGCTAGCAGTCCAACCTCTTTAGACGAGCTCAAGGCCAACATTCGACACGCTATTGCTGGATAACGCCTCACATGTTGGACCGAGTCATTAAAAATTGGACCGACCGCTTGAAGCACTGCCAAAGAAGCCGAGGCGGCCATTTGTATGATGTGTTTTTCCACACATAATGGCATGAACGTACCTTCAAAATAAAGGCAAAATCAGTTTTATATCCCACACCGTTGTTGTTTTATTCAAACTTTTTTTCCCATCGTTCTTATCTGGTAACGAGTACCCTTTATATGGAAACAGAACAAAGTAAAAGCAATGATCAAAGACGCAAAAAGGAAATCTTGGGAGGACTTCGGTAATCTAATTAAGGGAAAACGACACAAAAACAATACAAGTAGTTTCTAGAAAACTGTAAAAGGTCTTAGAGGGGGAAGAGCAACACAATCTAGACAAAGAAAAGATGGAAACAACAACTTAATCAGGAACAAAGAAGTACGAGATACTTGAAAGGAGTTATACCAAGAAAAGTTTAAAACAAACAAAAGAAAGCCAATGAAGGAATGAATCTACTTTGAACCATATGCGGAAATACAGAACCATACAAATCGAAGGACCGTTGAAAACAGAAAAAAAAACGAAGGGAACAATTTCAACAGAATCTTTAATAATCTAATACAACAGGTTTGGAAGAGTCCGGAATCCCAAAGGAGTAGAATGAAAGCCTGATAGTCTCAATCTATAAAAAAGACAACAGCTATGACTGTAATTTCATCCACTTTCACCAGTGTCCATGCGATAAAGCAGGACTGTAATGATCAGATTATCAGGAAAACAGGTAATATAAACTATTTTTGATTGGTTTAAGTAGCAGTAACTAAAGGAAATAGAATTTCACCAAACAACCAAATCAAATGGTAAAACTGGTCCCATCGTAAATATGTAACGTGGATTATTCAAAAGACTCTGTCAGTAACGTGAGTGTGCCTTGTCAGCTTGCTTGATATGTTGGCTATCCAGGATAACATAGTCTGAATTACGGGTGGTGACGATTTTTTTTTTTACAATAGTTAAGCTCAAGGTAAGTCGAAAAGTCAATCGTCCTTTTCTTAGGAAGAACAAATCTTATTTTAAAAAGCATCAATCGTGTCGATATACGATGCAACAATCTTTTCCGCCATTCTTGCACGATGAGCACACTAAGTTGGCTTTTTTGTATCACTAAAAAGTCCCAAAGTCTCGCTCTAAGACGATGTAGGAAACATGACATAACATATAACATTGACGGTATTTTCAGATCTTTTTAAAGATGAATGAATTGAGTCGCGATTATATGAAATTTTAGAGCAATGAGACGTAATTGCTCGAATTTACCAGGTGTACTAGTGTGCATAAATTTTTCCGCTTTTTTTTTAGTAAAACAAATACGTAATTTTCTAGGGAAATCAATTTTTTTTTTTTGTTCTAAATATTAACCCATCTTTCAGGTAATTTATGAATAGCATGCCAAAAAAACTGCTTGTCTTTTGCGGCAAACCATTGAAGCGCGTGCCCCCATGAAAGGTCTTAAGCGTCTGTTGGGTCATCATCCAATAATTCCTGCAATTGCTTGTCTTCGGATTTTTGTGGTCTACCAGAGCGCTCACTGTCTTTCATATTGAAATCACCACTTTTAAATTGTCGAAAACATGTCTTACATGTTCTAATTGATGAAGCGTGTTCACCATATGTTTCTACTAGCAAACGATGACTTTTAACAGACTTTTTCTTTTGATTAAATAGGAAAAGCAATGCGTGCCCAAATGTTTTTTTTCAGGCACAAAACTCGACATGGTCATTGAACGATTAAACAAAGACATTAGTTTTTGGCGGACTCAACTTGTGTGTGTTTGTAGTTAAATGTCAGACAAATAAAATGACGTATGTGTCAAATTAATACGCTGCGTACTTTTTTCTGGCGCCATCTCTTAGTAAAACCCCCAAAAAAAAAAACTCATGCATACACCTGGTACATTCAAAAACCGAAGAGAATAGCAGCTTCTATATATTTTTCTTTTTTTTATAAGAATTTAGAATCGAAAATTATTGATCGAGGGACTGCCAATTCACAGAAGACTATAGAAATGACATTTCTAACTGAGAAAGTCATCGTTTGGGAAACATTTGAAATATTTTGGCAGCTTTGAACTTTACTGCCTTTTCTGTTAACAGAGAACCGTATCGGAAAATCACAGTCGAGATTCTTTAATATATCGAATCGACAAAACCACTATTTGAATCAGACAAAATGATGTGACATGCCGCAAGCAAAAATGGTGACAGAATAGTACAAACACATCATTATAGTGTAACTATGCGAGAGTCATCTGAGTTTGTAGAGAATTTAATTCAAATAATCACTATGCGCTAAACTAGTGATTGGATGATCATAGTTAAAACGAACGAATTTTTCGACGCCTTACAGAGAACTCCACAGAATAAAATATTTATCGACTTGCAAGAAGGTGCAAGCATCCGGCACTAAGATTAGAGTACTAACAGGAAAACATAGATAGTGCATTCAAGATTACAAATGAGCACTTAGAATACAGCAAAGTTTTGCGGATGCAATTGATTGAGAACTTAGAATCGAAAATATTCAGCGGATCATCTAAGCAAAGTCAATACGAGTGAATCGGTTTTTTATTTTTTGAGGTTTTGAACACCACTTCGAGAAATTGGCTTTCTTGACTGTTTTCGTTTAAGGGTATCCTGTCGGTCCAATTTTAAGTTACTCTTTCGAGTTCTATCTCATCAATAGCGTCCTGAATATTGGCTTCTAGGGACTGAATATTTTAGAGCTTATTGGCATACACCAACGACTTTACAAAGCCTAACATGAAATAATCGTGGGACGCAAAATCCCACGACCTCGATGACCAATCGTGTTGCCAACTAATGATGTTGCAATCAGAACCTCATTTGAGTGTAACGTGAGCTTTGGCCGCAGTTTTGAAAGAAATTAGAAAAAAATTGGCTCAATCCAAAATCGGCAATTTTGGTTGTTCGTAAATTCATCGAGCACGATTTTTTGATCAATAAGGTGCGAAATAAAACCGCGGTCTCATGGATTTATATCCTACACCAGTTTGATCTTATAAAGACGTAAGCCCAAATTTTTTTCGCAAAATTTTCCACATAGTGGACAAACGCACGACTGTTGCGATCGCCACTGAACTGAACTTTAGTCCAGTCACAGTGGCTTCAGTTTTTTTTGGATTTGGGTGTGGTAAAGTTTATATGGTATGATATATATCCACAGCATAACGAGTAGCAACCTTGTCGTATGAGGACCAACAAAATCTTGTAATCTTTCATGCATTTCGCGCTGTTAAGACTGGTTTTCAAAATAAGTTTGAATAATAAGGAAGCGTTCTTCAAGGGGTACTCGTAAGTTTAGTCATGATGATTTGCCAAACAACAGATGTCAAAGAGCAGTCCAAAATAGCAGCAGTTTTGAAACAATATCCCTAAGAACAGTGCACTCTTCTGTGTAGAGAATAGCATTTTAAGTCACAAACCTATGAAATATAAGCACATAACCAGATCTAATAAACAAATTGTAACTTTAATGTCTGATCGTTGTTTATTGATTATCGTAGTGCATCAGGAGTTTTTACCTCAAGGTCTTACGGTCAAAAAGGAGTATTATCTTGAAGCAACACGAAAAAAACATCAGAAATTGTGGAAAAACAATTCATGGATTTTGCATGACGATAATGGTTCTACTCATTCATCGTTACTTGTGAGAGATTTTTTGGCCAAAAAAAACGCGGCAATCATGCCTCAGCAATCATATCCACCAGATTTGGACCCATGCGAATTTTTCCTGTTAAGCTTGAAGAGCTTAAGGCTATACCAAAAAGTGCTCTTGAGAAGTGTTCGAGGATTGGAAAAAGCGTTGGCACAAGTGTATTATATCTGACATGAATCACTTTGAAGAGGACAACATTTTTTTATAAAAATGTTTCGTTTTCTCTCTGGCATGTTTCAGGTTTATTATTAAAAACAGTAAGCGTGCAAGTACTATTTGATAATTAATATCATTCAGTTACTAATGAATTCAATAGTCGAATTCATTCGATAGTCGCATTCATTCGATAGTCGAATTCATTCGATAGTCGCATTCATTCGATAGTCGGATTCATTCGATAGTCGAATTCATTCGATAGCTCTCATCTACCACTTTTAGGAGGTTATTGAGGTGTACTTGCGATCATAAGATTAAGGGCCTCTTGTGAAAAAGGTAAAGATGATATAGGATGCCAACCATACAGATCTAATGATCTTGTCAAAATATAAGATATATCGAACAAGCAAAACAAGAACTTAGGACCACCAAACCGCACTGCGCCAAAGACCAAAGAAGACTACTCCGTTTCCATCATTCACTTGATCCTAGACTTACCGTTCTCATTTCAGCCAGCTCCAAATGCTAATCGAATTCAACACTTTATGCTATGTCCACAGTTTCATGGCCAAAGTCAGTATCGCCACATACCCCTATACCAGTATCGCTGTAGCGTATTGATAAGATAAGATTGCCCACATCGCCTTTGCTTTTACGCTACCCGATGCAGGTCAATACAAAATCCATTTATGTGAAATGTAAACAGATTTACACTTCCGCGACTCAACGAGAGTAAACAAATCGATGACGACTCATTCTAAGCGCAGCTGGTGATCGACGATCCAAATGTAATCTGAGAAACGAAAATCAATTTAAAGACACAAAACAAATATAAAAAAAACTTATTGTGAGCACCGATAAACTTTGCAAGGTTTATGCACTACTATTAGCGGTATTCTAAGCGTAGGCATCAAATTTTTCACATCAACCCTTTTCCGCTCGAAATCACTTCTTCTTATATTAAATCTAGACTGAAGCCAGTGATACGAGACGAGCATTCCTGTAAGCGTGAGTTTTGCTGTGTAGACGAAAAAATGTGTACGGGTACACAGTCCGATCCCGCAAGAGTGGATGTGGATGTGTACACAGTTGATGACATTTTTTCACTTTGTTTTTGAGCGTGAGTTGAGAGTGTGTGAGTGAAAACAGCGATGAGCAGAAGGAATTCATGATGAGCTATATGGGGGAAAATTTGGAAGTCACTTAGGATGGTAGCTACCCATCATCGTCATGAAATCATGGCAAGATTGAAGCCACAATAACGATTTTAAATCGTTGAAATTTATTTTCAAAATCAAAGCTCTTCACGAATCTTATATTCTCGCTATTGGATACTCACAACAAACACCAGAATAGTGAGTTTGGAAGAAAATATCGCGGCTATGGACGCTAGAAGGCTCCAGTTTATCGATTCGTCATTCTGCATAAACCTCTTAGTATCAATGCCTATAGAAGAATCCAACACCAAAGAGTCGGTTGTTTTTCGGCAGTCCTACGACCCATATCTATAATTCGATATTGGTTATTGCTCGAAAAATGTTGTTGATATTTTTTTTATGAAATCGGCATACTTCAAGGCATGTACTTTGTGGAAAGGCAAAACTGATTTAGAGGCATATCAAATCAACGCAAATCACGTCGGTTGTGCAGGCAAAATGGAAACTGATGCTATGCTTGAGATGTTTCAAAGAGCGGAGGATTAAATGCAAAGAAATACGTAAATTATATCGGGAACTGCGATTCAAAAACTTATACCGATATCGTGCAAGCTCTTCCGTATGATGTTGAAAAAAAAAAAAGAATGTGCCAACCATGTTCAAAAACGGATAGGAACAAGATTGCGAATTTGTAAAAAAAGGGAATAAGTGTATTGGTGGAAAGGGAAAGCTCACTGGAAAGGTCATTAGAGAATTAACTGCATTCTACGGTCTTGCAATTCGTCGAAGTAGTGATTCGTTGGAAGATATGAAAAGAGCTCCATTCTATCACAAATGTCTCCAACATGAGTGTTGCAAAAATTCTTCAAACGTCATTGAGGCAATAAAACTTTATACGACCATAGTGGTCATATTGGCCTCGAAACGGATATGCGCGCCGAGAAAAAACACGCATGAGGGTTGTCTGCGTGCAAAACACGGAAAAAATGATGAGTCTCTGGATGATGAGAAGGTGTTCCAGGAACCAGGAATAGCTAAATGATAGTGAGAACCAAAAAAAAAATGCAAATATGAAATTTAGTTTGCATGTCCAATTATCCTTCAGCAAACTTTGTTTCTCTCGAAACTACGTTTTTCAACCTGGTTGACAACATATTTGAAAAATTATTCATCCGATTTGCATGTATCACATCTTAAAATGTTCAAATATACAGTCGCTATGGCACCACGTCCCTTGGAGGAAATATCTTGAAAATGTCCGACAAATCTGCAAGATTTTTGCAAATAGCAAAAAAAAAAAAATTAATAAGACTGATTGAAGAAGTGCTATGATAAAAAGGAGTAAAGACTGTGACATGCACATTGTCGCCGCTGCAGAGAACAGAAATAGTATCGGCCTGGCTTCGAATTGATTATAAATGGCAAACTTATGAAAGAAAATTTGAGGTTTCGTCTTGTTTAGCGTACGCATAGTTGCAATCCACAATAAAGCTAAATTTGTCAACATCAGGCTTATACTTATATCTTGACGGTTCCACAAAAGATATAGACGATGCTAATAAAGGACGATTCTGCGGACTCTTAGTCAAAACCTATGAATAATTCCCTAAGCATGAAATCTTTTGGAAACTTTTTAGGAGGACAAGAGCACATTATTTGGAAACATATGAGTATGCTAAACTACATTGCATCTGAAAAATGTTGCTGCAGAGCTATATACAAAAAGGACTACCACACGATTCCCTCTCTTCAACATCCAGAAAGGAAAAAGGCGATTACCAAATTAATCATGTTGCGATTGGGGCAAGGCTCTTATATAGTATTGCGAATATTCGGAGCAGTCACTTCCATATTGCAGCCAAGGTACGTATGGATATCTCAGACGCAAAAGCAATACAGAGATACTGCAAACAGATACAACTTTAAATGGCTCAAATTGAAACAGACCCCCAGAATCCTAGTCGATCGCAAAATCTTAAATTGTTTGACAATATTTATGCGACATATACATGGTGCTATAGATTCAAGTGTTGTGCATTGAGAAATATATTCAAAATGCCTTTTTTTCAGTGTTCTTTTCACAGCTCACGCGCGATTCATGACTTGTGTCAAAGTCAAAAATACACAGTTAGTACTGCCATTTCATCATGGATAGACTTCCACCCGAACAATGCTTACAAATTACTGAATTTTATAATCAAAATTCGTGCTCTGTGAAAAATGTTTTTTACGCATTTCATAATAATCGTCCTACTGAGAAAGCAATTCAATTCATATTGACAAAATTTCGCATCAATTTGACGCTATTGGACATTAAGTCACCGTATGCGTAGAGTGCGTATAGAAGAAAATATTGCTCCTCTATCCGCCAGTATAAATGAAGACCGTGATTTGTCCATTCGTCGCCGTTCTCAGCAAATGGGATAAGAAGATTTTACAATGGGATCTTGGTTTGAAACCTTACAAAATACAGCTCGTGAAAGACCTGAAACTGATCGACCACCCACAACGTCGAATTTTCGGTGTGCGCGCCTTATCGGAAAATTGTATTTAGCGAAGAAGACCTTTTCTGGTTGAACGGGTATGTTAATAAACAAAACTGTCATATTTGGTCCGATAAGCAACCTCTGGCAATACAAGAGCAGCCAAAGCACCCAGAAAAACGCACTGTTTGGTGCGGTTTATGATCCGATGGAATCACTAGCCCATATTTTTTTCCAAAAATGACCGTGAGAACAAAGTTACCGTCAATGGCGCCAACTATTGCTCAGTGATTTCTAACTTTATTTTGCCCAAAATACACGCCTTGAACCTGGTCGACATGTGGTTCCAGCTAGATGGCGCTACATGCGACACATGAATCGATGGACCAATTTAGAAATGATTTCGGTGAGTAATTTATCTCTCATTTTGGACCGGTGAATTGGTTCGATAGATCGTGCGATTTGACGCTTTTAGACTATGTATTAGGATACGTTAAATCGCTTATCTATGCCGATAAGTCAGTGTCAATTGCAGTCTTGGAAAACAATATAACACGTTTTAATGGAGTGATATCAACCAACATGTTCGAAAAAATGATTTTAATTTGGACTCACCGTATGGACCATTTAAAACGCAGTAGTGGGCAACATTTACACGAAATAATCCTAAAAAAGTAAATGACAAGCCGTACACCACACATTACTACTAAAATAGGAGGGAAACCATCGGCTTATTCGGAAAAAAAGGATATAGAATGAGAAGCTCGCGACCGAGAAAATGTAAAAGTGTTAATTCAATACAACGTTGGGAAACTTCAGACAAAATATAATGGACGTGCCAAGCCAAGCAAGTAAAGATCATAGGCTAGATGCATGGAAGGTCATATCAACAATAAGAAACAACCTTCGTGGTAGTTTTACCAGCGCATAAGGTCCGTCTGAGACCTATACTACTACGTTGATCAACATACAAGTTTAGTCATCTAAATCTATATTGTCGCCTTTAAAGTAATCCCTATCAACTGCAACATACTTATGCCAGCGCTTGATCAAATCCTCGAAATATTTTTTATATTCGGTTTTCGGTATGTCCATCAGTGCTTCCTGCGATTTTTCCATTACTTCCTCTGGGCTGCTGAAACGCGTTCCCCGTAGTGGTTTTTTAACTCGATTGAACAGAAAGAAGTCACAGGGAGCCAAATCAAGTGAATTCGGTGGCTGTTGGATGGTATTTGTTGCATTTTTCGCCAAAAAATTACAAATAATGATGGCACTATGCGACGATGCGTTATCATGGTGCAAAATCCACGAGTTTTGTGCCCACAATTCTGGTCTATTTTGGCGAATTGCTTAGCGCAAACGTCTCATAATGCCCAAATAATACTCTTTGTTTACTGTCTGGCCTTCTGGCAAAAATTCATGATGTACTACACCGTTGTAATCCATGAAAACCGTGTGCCTTCTTTTTTGACTGAAAACGACGTGGTTTTTTTGGTCTTGTCACATTTGGTGAACGCCATTCACTTGCCTAATGTCTGGATTGCGTGTCGTACTCATAAACCAACGCCTCGTCTCCAGTAATGATCCTTTTAATAAATGTGGGATCGTATTCAGCCTCGCAAATCATCTCTTTTGCGACGTAAACACGGTCTCGTTTTAGCATGAAATTGAGGTCTTTTGGCACCAACTTTGCTGCTACACGACGGAAACCCAAATCATTTGCCAAAATGTCTGGGACGGATCAATAGGCAATGTTCAACATTTTTCTTTGACTTCATCAATGTTTTCGTCGGTTTTCGATGTCTGCAGAACCGCTCGTGCAACAAGTTCGTTGTTGCAAATTTAAATCCATTTCAAAAATTGTAAAAAATCGCCAACACACACAATGGAAGCGCCACACGGTGACACCACCGGGAACATTTTGATCAAGGTGGTATAAGCAGTAAATCAGACACCAAAGGTGAAATGACCAACTACAGATGCCACTATCAAAGCTCCCTACGTTTCGAGTTATTCAGGCTGACAATGGTAACAGCTTGAAGGCCAAATCAATAGTTTCATCAACTTTGAGATTTTCCTAAAGTAGTGTGGGTTCGCATTCAAGTACAGGTCTTTGACATGGAAAGCGGAACCCCTAGAGTTAAATGACCTATATGTTGCAAAATGTCTAAGAAAGTATTTGACAAAAGTTTATCCTCTGGGAGATAAGATTTTTGAGATTTTCAGGCTATCGAAGGATGTGTTAGTTTGGCTTCTGGCTCTTTTCTCCTTTTGGACTTCTGTCGATGCTATTAAATTTAGCCATTTAAAGGCTTAATTTCTACCTTTTTTATAAACGAGTGCAGGAAAATATAATAGACGACTCTCCTGGTAATAACATGTCTGTATATGGATATTTACTTAGATTGACCTTCATTATTCCAAGTCTGCTACAGCAGCAAGTAATTAACTAAACGCTATCTAACATGATAAGGAGACTGCTGGAAAAATACGGTCAGAGGATTCAATGTCAGACCACAGGCGTACCGAATTCAGAATAGAATGCCAGATCTCGGTCATTCTAATATTGATTTCGAGAGTTTCGTGGTGGCCACAACTAGACTACCGATCAAGTCCGCAGCGGCAGGCCGTCCGATGCGGTAACAGAGGACAATGTCAAAAAAATTAATAAAATGGTGTTGGCTGACCGGAAAGTGAAGGTGCGCGAGCTAGCAGATACCACAAAGATTAGTACTGAGCGCACACGCCATATTTTTGGCAATATACTGCATATAAACAAGTTATCCTACCGTTGGGTGCCGCGTATACTCACTCCTGACCAAAAACACTAACGAAGTGCAAAAGCACTTCGAAAGAGTGTTTGAACTTGCTGATGCGGAACCGGGCAGACTTTTGGAGTCGATTGGTAACTGTTGATGAAACTTGGATCCACTATTACACACCAGAGAACAGAATGATTGCCCGGAAATTGACTGAAGCCGGCACGAGTGCTCCGAAGCGGCCGAGGGAGGCTCGATGGGTCGGAAAGATTATGGCGTCGGTTTTCTGGGATTGTCATGGCATACTCTTCGTGGTCTACCTCGAAAAAGGAAAAACCATCAATAGCGAGTATTACTGTGCATTATTGGAGCGATTGAAGGTCGAAATCGCTAAAACTGCCTCACATGAAGCGAAAAATAAATTTCGTTTTTGTAAGACAATTCACCGGCTCCAATTGCTGTCGCATCCACCGTATTCGATCGATTTGGCTCCCTCGGACTTCTCTTCCCAAACCTCAAAATATGGCTCATCAATAAAAAGTTCATCTCACGCGAGGAAACCATCGACGCCACGGAGGAGTATTTTGCAGACCTTCCGCAAAATTACTTTTCGGACGGGATCAAGAAGTTGGAAAATCGCTGGAATAAGTGTATTACACTAAAAGGGGAATATTTTGAATAAAATAAAAAAATATTTAAAAAAAAATTGTGAAATCGTGAAATTTCAATTTCGATTTCTATTCCACATTAGATAAAATACATCACACGCATTTCGCACTAATTTTCAGAGCATTATCCACGCAGTTTCTATGCATTTCATTGTAATCGAATTTAGTTTTCGCAATATTTCAAATGCTTATTTCTCTATTTTTTCTAGTGAATTTGGGAACATCGTCAACAGTGATATTGTGAAATGAAAAGCTCCGAGCAAGTCCGTTGATGCTTCGTTTAAACCTGGAACAAAACAGGAGCTAAAAGAAGCATTTTAGAGCCCTTGCATGTATCCAGCCAAGAAAAACTCCTGCAGATCATCTGTTCTATGATGGAAGCGACTACATAAGAACACCCGGAGCACTCAAAGCGTAAACATCTTAAAATCGAAACAAAATGTATACAAGAGGCTAGTTCTAATTTCAAATAGTTCTTCTTACTTTTGAAGAAATATTGAAACCTTCGATAAAATCAGCAGCCTGGAAAAAGTTCTCAAAAGTGGCAATTCTGCAAGGCTGGAAACACTGGTGTCACCTACAAGGAGTCGAAAGTAGAGACTCTCTTTCTTATCCCTATGACTCAATTTTACCAATTAGCTGAGTAAAATCAGGAGCCGGTTGTGGTGATGGATGAGGCTTCAAGGCGATTGGCACCGATGGCGTATGTGTATGAGAATATGTACATATTGAGTTGCTCAATAAGTTTAGCGATTTTTTTTCTTGGAAGTAGTGTTTATCCTTTCCGAGAATCTCGGTAAGGTATACACATGTTATGAGCTTTTTGTTATTTATTCCAATAGACAGGGTTATCCTTTACATTGTTACGAGAATTTGTTTTGATCGGTCGCGTTTTAAGCGTTTTATTTTCCGCTCTGGACGTTAACCCATCACAGACGACAATCAAATCTTGGCTGCAGTTATCGTTGACTGGCACTTGACGACACAGAAGATTGCTCAGCGGTTTAACATCACCCATACAACCGTTTCTCAGCGACTGAAAACGCTTGGTTACGGGAGACGAAAAATGGGTGATTTATTACAACATTCGGCTAAAGAGGTTATGGTGCGCTCCTGGTGAAACACGGCAATCGGTCGGTAAACAAGATTTGCATCCCAAAAAGTTCATGTTGAGCATTTGGTGGAACTGGCGAGGTTTTTTTTTAATTTGAGTTGTTTCCACGCAATCGGACAATTAATGCCATTAGATATTGCTCTCAGTTTGAAACTTTGAAGCAGGCGGTGGAAGAAAAACATCCAGAGTTTGCGAACAGAAAGGGCATTCCATCAGACACACACAGCTTTAATAAAAAACAAAATTATGCAGCACCCACCACTCTCCAGACCTTGGACTTTCTGACTAAAATCTGTTCCGCTTTCTCTAAAACAATTTGTACGGAAGGCAATCCAATTTTGAAGATGAGAGCAAAACGTACCTGAACAACTTATTTACAGGTAAGTTTGCTGATTTTTACAAAAGAGGCATTATGTCACTTCCAGAACGTTGGAAGAATGTAATGGACCATAATTGACAATAACTGGTGGATTAAATAAAAGGAGAGCGAAGGGTATTTTTTTAAAATACCGTGCGGCAGTAATTAACCTTGGGGTATAATATGATTAACAGGGTGTTATAAACACCTGAGACGTTTTCAAGCGACATTGACAAATGGCAAACTACAGGGTACTTAGGCAAATACAAGAAATGAAAGTAACCGGTAAAACACCAAGACGTAGACCACAAAACAAATGGGAGCAATGTATCTAAACAATTGGAGATAAAAAGGGGAAATCAATTATGGAAGTGAAGAGGATCAGTACTAACAAGGAAGAGTGGATATCCTTGATACACCGAGCCACACAGGGGGGGGGGGGGGGGTGGAATAAAAAAAAAGGAAGAGATTTGTCATGGTCTCAAGGGGCCGACATATTGCATGTTTCAAGAAGCTATAGTAGATGGAAATGGAAATCCTGAGTGATTAAATAATTGTTACTTAATGAAATGCCAGTTGCTATCAGTGTTACTTTATGAAGCTAATTTATGGTACTCCCCTCATGTGGCGTCTCTATACAGTTATCTTATAAAGCAAAGAATACGTGCATACAATGAACTAAAGAGATTTGAACAGGGGGTTAATATGTTACTAGAACCAACCATGTAACATATAAAACAAATACTTGCGCTCAATAAAACTAGTTTCACTTCCAGAAGATATTACGGGTTACCAGATAGAAATGACAGTTTTTTCAGTTGTTATGTTTCAGCGGCTGTCAGAGTTGCCACTGACATCCGGTTGTAAAAATATTCAGTAATGTTTGCCATTTCACCATGCATCGATTTAAGCTTGCCGGTCGTTATTATGAAAAGTTTGAGGGGGGGTATACTCTCTTGGATCTTAAACCACCAACCAGACAGATATTGTTGCGAAATGAAGAAATTATAGGCTCCGAAGCGGCCAGTATTGAAGAAGACTCAGGAATGTCGATTCAGCGCCGATCAGCTGAATTTTGCATCGCCAGACATTCAACCCGGCTTATTTTGCGATTAGATTTAGGCCTACATCCGTAAAAGATTGTGCTGATGCAAGAATTGAAGCAGGACGACCATAGAAAATGCCGTAAGTTTGCTAATTTAGCGCTAGAAATCTTGGCCGAAGGTCCGGATTTTTGCCAAAAAATCATCTTCTTGGACGAGTCCTAGTTTTTACTCAGCGCCTATATCAACAAGCAAAATCGTCATTATTGGGGCCAGCAAAATCCACAAGTGTTTGGCTAAGCATCAATGCATCCACAAAGATTGACTATTCGGTGCGGTTCATGGCATGGTCGTTTCATCGGACCTTATTTCTTTCGAAATAGAAAGGAGACATCGTTACCATCAATGGTCTCAGATATAGAACGTTGGTATTCGACTTTATTTGGTAAGTTTCAACAACACGACGCTTCATGCCATAAAAGTCATAATACGCTCAAAGTTTTGGAGGAAAAATTTGGCGATTGGGTAATGCGATTCGATGCTTACAAGCCAACCATTTTAAACGAGCTCAAACCCAACAATCGAGACGCTACCTGCAAAATAACGCCGCACATATTGGACCGATTATTCAAAAATTGAATTGACTGCTCGAAGCACAGCTAGCGAATACGAAGCGGCCATTTGAATGATGTGCTATTTCACACATAATGACATGAACGTAGCTTCAAAATAAAGCTCGAGTCAATTCTATATCTTCTACCGTTGTTGTTTTGTTGTCACCCTTTACATACAAAAGCTATGGATGGCCTTCTGAGACATTAGCAGACACTCATCCCATATTTAAAGACAAACTTCCATTCCATGAGGAATGCCTAAAATGTGAAATACGGATACATCAAGCAATAGTGATGTGGATAGTAAATAATCATCACTATGATCCACTTCCAAGGAAAAGTGTTTATTTTTACTCTATAACTGCTCGTATTTATATTCAAAAAGATTTCTGATATTTTAATGTACTTACAGACACCAATAAAGCGAAAAACGTTCTGAAATGCCGTTTTTGAGTTTTAAACCATCAAGAGCGTGTAGCTACAATATTGCATTGCCATCAGTGATAAAAATGTTTCTCTAACGAAAGACTAAGGATATACAGAACGAGTTTAAAGCTATTCGTAAAGAACAGAAACAGACACACAATTAAAATGAAAAAGACTCGATCTGTCGTTGTTGAGGCCCGATGATAGGCATACAAAATTTATTAAAACGAATCAGGCAGGCCCACCAAAGGTAATAAACTGGGTGTCTGATCGTTCTGAGGTTCCAAAAGTGACCCAGACCACTACATATGGCCAAGGTACGAATACAACTATCTGTGAGTTAGTTTGACGTCGGAAGGTTACAATCGCAAGGCATTTGCTGGTCAACATAGATCGACGTTCTGCGCTGTTAGTATTATGTGCTGAACAAGCCATCAGGATGCAACTGATGTGATAACGAACGACCAGAGCAAAACCGAGCTTTTCAGCGGAAGAAAAAATACGTGGTAACTTTGAAGGAAAGTTTTACTAACATATACAAAGAACTCACAGAGACCTTTGATATCAAAAAAGGATTCAGACAAGGCTATGCGCTATCATGCGATTTCTTTAATACAATTCTATGAAAGATAGTGCAAAACTCACGCACAAACACAAGACGCACAATCTTTCAAAAGTCTGTCCAATTATTCGCATACGCCGATGATATTGATATAATAGTAAGAAAGCAGCGCCACCTTAAATAATAAAGTACACTCGGTAACTCCGGCGAACAGTGAAGGCAGCCTTTATACAAGAAATCAAAAAAGAAGACTAAACACTTGCCAAGAGTTTTAGACTTATAATTCTGTCCTTTTTCATGTTGAAAAGCATGGAGAAAATGGTTGAGTTTTATGTGAGCAAAACTGCTTATCGATTTACTAATCCGGGAGGCATCCTATAGAGGCATCAGTGTCGTCAACATCGCCATTAAGAAACATTAAGAAACGCTGTAGCATTGAGTTACCTCACATTTTTTGTTATCCAACTGATTGGTAATATACTTATCAGTGTGGTTGGAGTTCGGGAACCTTACCTTACTGCACATCCTAGAAAAGACCATCAAACTACGAATAGACACTCATCACCTTTCATCACAGCATATATCAGGAAAACTTTTACAAAGCCATATTTGGTTTTGGCATCCCTGATTTACTGAGTTAATACCGTTGATTACTGATTTGCAGGTAAATCAATATTGAGAAAAGGAAAATGCATACTAGCCACGAAAATAGTCTCCTAAGTTCCTGAATCTGATGTTCGACTAGAGCTTCCAGAGAGTAAAAAATTCCTACGTACATACGAGTATACTCGTACGAATTTTAACCTGAATGTCTATCAATTCTTGACTCGCGAGATATTACCTTCGATCTACTTATACTTTATTTTAGAGAATTGTTGGTAGAAAAAGTGACGAATTGTAGATGCTTACCTTGCATTAAAATCACATATTGTCCGATACATTTGCTGCTACTGCTTATTGTTCCACTACTTCCTTGACGGCCAGAGCTTGTCGATCCTAATCCGGTTTTAAGTAGAATCTTTGTTGTTTGAGAACGCAATTCAATGGTCAAGGTTTCTTCAGCGGTGGCAGGTCTAGCCAGCGGCCAAATGAATGACTGAAAAAAAACAAAAATTACATACAGAATTTTTCTGATTTAACATTTGACAGTTTGTACATATGTATTAGTCCTTAGAATACTGAGAAGTGAGAAATATTTGCTTAAGCAGCTTCTGTAGAGAACAGCAACAGCTTTTATTTGTATGCGAATTTATTATCATACCAAAGCAAGCAAGAAATTCGGACATAGCAAGACCAAAAATGTTACAATCAACGTCAAGACAGAAACCGCAAATATAAACTTGATATGCAGTCATACTTCCACAGAGAAGCGGGCAATTTTCCCAAAAATTGCTTTTAAATGCAGATATTTGTGCGCCAGTACCAACCTATTAGGTGGGGTGAAAAGTAACCTCCTTGGGAATGAAAAAAAAAAAAAAAAAAAAAAAATTAAATGTTTCTTTTATTTTATTCAATATAGTCCCCTTTTAGTTTGATACACTTATTCCAGAGATTTTCCAACTTCTTGATCCCGTCCGCAAAGTAATTATCCTGAAGGTCTGCAAAATACTCCGTGGCGTCGATGATTTCCTCGCGTGAGCTCAATTTTTTATTGATGAGTCATCTTTTGAGGTTTGAAAAGAGATAATAGTCCGAGGGAGCCAAATCGGGTGAATACGGTGGATGCGACAGCAATTGAAGCCGCAAGTCATTGATTTTAGCCATGGTTGCGATGCTCTTGTGCGCCAGTGCATTGTCTTACAAAAACAAAATTTTTTTTCGCTTCATATGAGGCCGTTTTGCAGCCTTTAATCGCTCCAATAATGCACAGTAATACTAGTTGTTGATTGTTTTTCCTTTTTCGAGGTAGTCCACGAAGTGTATGCCATGACAATCATAGAAAACCGACGCCATAATCTTTCCGACTTATCGAAACTCCCACGGCCGCTTCGGAGCACTCGTGTCGACTTCAGGCCATTGCAGGGCACTCATTCTGTTCTCTGGTGTTCAATAGTTGCCAATCGACGCCAAAAGTCCGCCCGATTGCGCATCAGCAAGTCCAAACACTCTTTCGAAGTGCTCTCGCGTTCGTGTTTTTGGTCAGGAGTGAGTATGCGCGGCACCCAGCGGCAGAATAACTTTTTCATATGCAGAATATTGCCCAAAATATGGCGTGTGCGCTCAGTACTAATCTTTGTGGTATCTGCTAGCTCGCGTACCTTCACTTTCTGGACACCATTTCATGTATTTTTTTGAAATTGCCCTCTGTAACCGGATCGGAGAGACTGCCGCTGCGGACTTGATCGGTAGTGGAGTTGTTGCCACCACGAAACTCTCGAAACCAATATTTAATGGTGTAATCTGACGGAGCATTAGCCCCATAATATTTATCCAACTTTTCTTTTGTTTCCTTCGCCGTTTTGTCTCTCAAAAAATAATGTTTTATGAGAGAAAGAAAATCGTTTTTGTCCATACTCAACATGATTCCAAACACGTCAACAACAATCAGCTGTCAAAACAAAACTAAAGACAGTATCGCACTGAAATTTGGCATGTCTGCTTAAATGTGAACGGACTTCAAGGCATCATAACCTCTTTGTAGTAGCAGCGCATTCTGGCGGTCAAGGAGGTTACTTTTCACTCCACCTAGTAAAAAAGAAGGATTTTGACAATATATCCAGCGTGGTTTGTTTTAATGGTAAATTCTGGGTACTTCTTGATCAAAAGGTTCAATGGATTCGATTTCGGCGTAAGTTATACGCAAAATGGAAACGAAATCCTACTGGACTGTAATTAGGAGTTACACTGTGACTCCTGGTTGGGTTGTACGAGGATGTATCTGCTCCCCTCTTAGTGAAGCGACTACCACAGGAAGTGTTTCTTGGTAGGAGCGACTAGTGGAGTTTAGAATTGTTTATATAGGGTTTTCCAATAGGGACTTGACAACTTTGAATTTAATTTGTGAACGCACTCTTTCACTAATCATCAAACTGTCACTGTCAATTTATTGAGTAAACTCAACATTTTCATCATGGTAAAGTACATTAACGAGCAACATCTGCAAATTATAAAAATTTTCTACAGATATTCGGAGTCGGTGACTGCAATTTTAAGAGCGTTAACTTTCAATTTTCGGTAATAACAAGTTTAGTGCAAAAATTTGGGTCTATATATTCGTTGTGTGATGTTGCCGTGTCAGTGAGACAACTGGTTGGTCGAAGTGTCGAAAATATCGCTACCGTTCAGACGTCCGTAGCAAACGATCCAAATCAGTCAATTCCACGGCGTTCTCAAAAATTGGGCATCGCTCAGACCACATTATGGCGTATTTTGCGTAAGGATCTTGGTTTACACCCATACAAGATCAAGCTGACTCGACGTACGTTCTCCGATTGGGTTCTGGAGAAGATGCGCCAAGATGATGAATTTCATCGCAAAATCATCTTCAGTGACGAAGCTAATTTTTGGGTCAATGGGTTCGTCAATAAGCAAAATATGCGTTACTGATCGGTGAAAATCCACATGTGCTTCATGAATCACCACTTCATCCACAAAAAATAACTGTTTGGTGCGGTTTGCATGCCGGCGGCGTTATTGGACCATATTTTTTCGTCGACGATAACGATCGTCACGTTACTGTGAATGGTCAGCGTTATCGCGCCATGATCACCGATTATTTTTGCCCCGAATTGGAAGATATGGACTTGGACGGTTTCAACAGGAGTTGAAGAGTAAGTATGGTGAGCGTGTTATCTCAAGACATGGGCCAGTCGATTGGCCGCTTCGTTCGTTCGATTTTTCGCCGCTTGACTATTTTCTGTGGGGCTACGTTAAGTCATTGGTTTATGCCAACACGCCGACGACGTTGGAAGAGCTCAGAGCCAACATTGAACGCGAAATAGCGGCCGTTTCGGCTGAAATGTGTGGCCGAGTCGTTGAAAATTGGGTCCAACGAATCGACCGCTGCAAACGTGCCCGCGGTGGCCATATGAACAAAGTCGAGTTCCATTCATAAATGTTTTGATTGTACTTCAAGCCAATAATAAAGTTTTTGAAATATCTCAAATGGTTTGCCTTTTATTTAAAAAAAAAAGTTGTCAAGTCGTTATTAGAAAACCCTATACTAAAATTGGAACTGCATTTTGCCTGGGGCATCAGGAACTCATTCCGTGTGTGTTTCCACCATCCATATCAAACTCATGTTGTTATGTTCTTGTATAGTATGTTATGTTCTTGTATCTGATCAACAAAACAGGTACATAAAGGAAGTCAAAACTCTCTTAACGAAAACAGACATACTTGTTTTATTGGACTTTTCCGAAAATTATGGTTTTGTTATGCAAGATGCAGTACAGGGATACCACTGGACTAACGAACAGGCGACGAATTCTTTGAATAAGTATTTTCATGGAATTTGTATGTAGTTATATTTATATCCCGTCGGCGTCAACTCTGACATGAAGGCATAACACTGATGTTGGAGTGATTACTGGCTGGACTAAATGTAACGAACTAACTAGCACGTACTAAGACCCACTGGTTGAGGATGCACTGGTTCGTCCCGTCCAGTTTAACAACCACCTCTGGGAAAAATATCAAAACCAAACACACCTAAATTTCAAACTTCTACACCACCCGCCCGCGCCCTGGAAGAAAGCCAGTAAAAGGGTATTCATATTCCCTTGGTGCGCACGCGGTATTATATAAAAAAAAAGAGCGCATGCGATGGACTTGGTGGTACAATAAAAAGACTGGCTACCAGAGCTATACTACAAAGACTGAATAGGGAACATATAACAACTTCCTTACAGTAACAATATATAACTTGGCAACTAAAATTATAAAGAATATGGATTTCTCCTACCACACAGGAGTATAATGAAGAAAAATTTTTGATGGAATCAAGATTTTCTAATTTAAGAATTGTGCCGGAAACAAGAAAACTTCATTATATTTCATCTGTTTCACAAGGAGTAATTCCTTTTCATCGGAAAAATATGTATATACTCTTAAAAGATAACAAATAATGATTTTTTTAGTTTTTAAGGCCTTGGGATACAAAAGCCCCAGTGTGACTTTTTTTTTTAATGAAAATATTTATTACAGAACATTTAGCCGCCTATAAAATATTATTTTGACCGAACCCAAAGAGATCCCAACTTAAGATGGAAATGGAAATAAAGGACGAATCTTTCTATAATACAATATAAAAAAAAAAAACCATATTTTTGAGTTATTCAAGGATGTACAATATGTAAAAAGGATATTCTGGAACATCCTTCGTCATTGAAAATACAAATTATTCCAAATTTTTGAAAGTTCACCTTTTCCTGAATTCAACAAGGTATATTTTATCAAATTCTGATGAGCAGAGCCAAAGTTATGATTTTTTTTTTTAAATATTTAAAAGATAGCATAAATTTTAATTTTTTCCAATTTTTAAAGTTTCGTTACACGCAAACTATATCGAATTGTGCAGAACTTTTTTTGCTTTATAATTCGTACCAATGAGTATTTTTACCACTTTTCAGCCAATTCGGAGGGAGGTCGGTCAGAGCTCCACATATAGCTTCGGCGATTTATCGTGGAATGACCCAAATATAAAGCGAAGAGCATATAAGGGCGAGTAACAATGAATCATGGTAATGTGTTGATGCAAACAGCGGGAAGGCATAGTGTGTAGGTAACCCGCAAATGATAGTATTCGTTAACAGAAACCCTTTAATATAATATCATTTTCAATTGCTGAAAAATATGCAAATGATAATAAATGAATGTAGTGTGGTCGGGCATATGAGGTTTTTTATGTACACTTAGATACATTCAGTTTCGTACGGATTGCTTTTTCAGAAAAAACTCCCAATTTAGGTTGAAGGATTTGCATTTCCGTTAACGAGTTATCATGCAATCACTTCATTATTTCATTTTTTTCACAATTCCAAAAAAAAAAGAAAACTTAACGGTACAATTTGTTTATTTAACATGCCATCATGAACTTTACATTGCAAAGAGAACAAACATTCAGTTTCGTACCACGGAAGTAAGTGCAACTACAGATCAGAATTTTAAGGTTTGAACACTTGATTTATCCGATTAATTTTTTAAGTGCGTTGTTTTTAGTAAACAATAAAGGTATTTTTATTTTTTGGAATTAATTTCCATGTTAATAATTTAGTTTCTTAGAATGGGTATGGAGATATAGGGTTTTCCAATAGGGACTTGACAACTTTGAATTTAATTTGTGAACGCTATCTTTCACTAATCTTCAAACTGTCACTGTCAATTTATTCAGTAAACTCAACATTATCATCGTGGTAAAGTACACTAACGAGCAACGTCTGCAAATTATAAAAATTTTCTACAAATATTCAGAGTCGGTGACTGCAACTTTAAGAGCGTTAACTCCAATTTTCGGTCGTAATTCTCGCCCGAGTAGAAAGGCAATAACAACTTTAGTGCAAAAGTTTGAGCCTACATATTTGTTGTGAGTTGGTTGGTCGAAGTGTCGAAAATATCGCTGCCGCTCAGACGTCCGTAGCAAACGATCCAAATCAGTCAATTCTACGGCGTTCTAAAAAATTGGGCATCGCTCAGACCACATTATGGCGTATTTTGCGTAAGGATCTTAGTTAACACCCATACAAGATCAAGCTGACTCGACGTACGTTCTCCGATTGGGTTCTGGCCAAGATGATGAATTTCATCGCAAAATCATCTTCAGTGACGAAGCTCATTTTTGGCTCAATGGGTTCGTCAATAAGCAAAATATGCGTTATTGGTCAGGTGAAAACCCACATGTGCTTCATGAATCACCACTTCATCCACAAAAAATAACTGTTTGGTCCGGTTTGCATGTCGACGATAACGATCGTTACGTTATTGTGAATGGTCAGCGTTATCGCGCCATGATCACCAATTATTTTTGGCCCGAATTGGAAGATCTGGACTTGGACGACATGTGGTTTCAACAGGATGGTGCCAAAAGCCACACAGCTTACGCTACAATCGATTTGTTGAAGAGTAAGTATGGTAAGGGTGTTATCTCAAGACATGGGCCAGTCGATTGGCTGCTTGACTATTTTCTGTGGGGCTACGTTAAGTCATTGGTTTATGCCAACACGCCGACGACGTTGGAAGAGTGTGGCCGAGTCGTTGAAAATTGGGTCCAACGAATCGACCGCTGCAAACGTGCTCACGGTGGCCATATGAACGAAGTCGAGTTCCATTCATAAATGTTTTGATTGTACTTCAAGCCAATAATAAAGTTTTTGAAATATCTCAAATGGTTTACCTTTTATTTAGAAAAAAAGTTGTCAAGTCGTTATTAGAAAGCCCTATACATGAATCTGCAGAATCTTGATTGCTGATGGTAGTTGTGTCGGTACTAAGATTTTCCTTTACATGGATGATTAAAATTAGTGTTACGGTAAATAGGATGAAGAAAATTAACCATGATAAGTTGGAAGTTCGGATTAATTTGTTAGAAAATGTTGCTATCTCCTTTTGAATTTGAATCTGATGTATATGAAGCTTCTCCAGGGATAAGCGATTTAAGGTTAGAGATGAATTTATGAAATGGATCTGTAATCATAGGTTACATTATTAATTTCAATACTACAATTAAAATAGTGAATGAGATTAGTTTCGTAAAGTTGGAAATGCACTATTCCGCAGGTTGTTCGCATTTTAATGTCATGAATGTCGATCGATAGTCGATAGATAGGTAAAGGTTGATACACTGTTGAGTTAAGATTTTGGTTTCATTTTGCATGTCGCAGATGGCTGGTTGATTCTTTATAATATTAGGAATGCAATTCGAATGATTTAAGGGCTGTTTTTCATATCGTCATTTACAGTAAAAGACACTTCCGGACAATGGACACACGTTGGCAAAGTGTGATGTATTATTTTCATTAATAGCTAAATAAGATTGAGTTCGGACTGTTAGTATTTTTTTAATAGGAAGAGGGATTAAGTGGAAAAAGGAATACGTTTGGCTTGAAATTACTGGTATACCGATGCTTAATATTATCTTGGATTCGTTGTAATATGCTTGTAGAGTGAGAAAATCGTAAACTTGCTGATTGGAGGTGGGTTCAATTGACTCAGAACGCAAGTAGTCCTTAATTTCATCTATTTGTTTATGGTTTAATATTTGTTTTGAAATAATGTTTAATCGAGCTAGCGTGATAGCTTCGGCAATAATATTTAAGTGATTATAAAGTAAGTCAATGTTAAAGATAATTTTATTTATATATTGTAGGTGCTTAAGTGATTCTTCATCTGATCTTATTGTATTGCCGATTCTTTCCTTGTAATAGGCAAAAAATTTTTCAATGGTTTCTTGCTGTTTATTAATATGAAGAGTTATGTTATTAAACCACTCTATCAACTGATTATTTATGCTTATTTGTTGGGCAGATTTTATTTTTAAAACCTCTTGAATATTCTCTATTGCTTCTAATTCATTATTTATTGCAGGGGAATCATTAGCGTCCATATTGCCAGTAATGGTTTTTATAAGTATACGTACTCCATTAATTATTCCCCTTTTAATTCTATGATTTGGTAAAAGGCTTAAGAATTTTTGTTCTAGTTCTTAAAATTTCTAGTTTAGCAATAGCTGTCATTTCAGTATTTGTGTCGTCTTTTCCTAATGTGGTCAAGAAATTTCTAAATTTGGCAATATTAGTTTGGTAATTTAGAAGATCTTTTATTTGTATCATCCGCTTTTCATATTCGATTATCCTTGCTTGTCCGGCAGTATTCCGTGATTATTAATCAGATTGTGAATTTCTATGTTATGTCTGTCAATTGTTTTTTGTCAGTAGTCACCTGAAATTTTCGGTTTTTCTTTATTCTACCTTCATGTAATTTTTTATTATTTTTTGTTAAAATAGTTATTTTCTTATCATTTTTAATTCTATGCTTAGTGAACCTAGGAGTCAATTTATTCCTCCTACATTCCTTCCTAAATATAATGTCTCCTTCCATCAATTTTGTGGGGGGTTCCCTATTTTTGTTTAACTTGTCTACATATATTCCTATCTTTCTTCTTCTCTAAATAACTAATAATGGATTGAAATAAATTCTCTTGAAAAGCATTGAGTTTTTGGAGGTAATCGTGAGTATTATTGAATTAGTAAATTTTTATGGTATGAAGTTATTATTTTGAGGTTGTCCACTAAAATGTGGACGAGGAGTTAATGGTTATTTGGTACAACTTTGTGCAGAAAGGGTGTCCATAGGTTCTGGTGGAGGTACCTTTGGTATCGGACGGCGTATGAAAGGCTTTTTATACGCAGTATTTGGAAAGTTTGTGTTTGTTTGAAAGGGAAATCGAAAAGATTGTTTGGGGATACATATTTTGTAGCTGTTGTAGATTGAATTCAGCTTGTTGTTGGTTAAGGATAGGATTTTGGGTAAATTTAAACTGAGGCTGTCTGTGTTCTATTTTGATTAAAGGATTAGAGAGGGGTTGCTTTGTTTCTGTTCGGTCGTAATATGTATTTTGTTCTTTCGAATGGTAGATCCCAAGGGTTCTCTTAAGCCAATCGTGAAAACGTTTAAACACATTTCCTCGTACAATTCCCGTTTCGCTTTTATAATTTTAGAATCTTTGGAGTGGATCTGCATATGATTGTTCATGGCGGAGAGCACTTCTATTACTTCGCTGGAATTTCTTGGATTTTGCCTCAACTCATGCAAATCTCTTATTAGGGATGTTTTATTACGTTTGTCGGCCTAGTGCGGTATGAGGTTCGATTTTATACTGTCCCAGTTCAGCGGCGTACCGTATATATTAAAAACCTCATTTGCAGGTCCCTCTATTTTATTGCGTATAGCACGAAAAAGAAGTTTACCATAACTGATTCCGTCTGCAGATGTTATCAGGAAAAGAATTTCCTCTAGGTTTGTTAAGAACTCATAGATTGCCATCGAATGTTGGCAAACCCTTTATAGCATCTGGAATACGAAGAGGGTTTAACAAATCAGCCATATTTGATTGAGTATATGATATGATATGAGATAAGATGATCACTTAAGCTACTACTTAAATTATCTCTACTATCTTCCACCTCGTTATTAAAACTATTAAGGCTATAGGGAATACTTCTTATCTTAATTTGGAACACACAGTATTTCAAATATAAAGGTCGGATAGTATGTAAAGAATAGGTTATTATGAGAACTCAACTTACAGTACTATAAATAATGTTTCCTTAATTGGTCCTTAGAACTTTCGAGGTTGAGACCTCTCGAATTAAATGTTGTTTGGTGTTTGCGATATCCTTCGCTGATCCAATGTTCCATCGAATCACTTCACTTTTCGCACAATTCAAAGTACGTCACTACTATCGATTAACCGTCGATATTGAAACTTAGTACCAATAAACCAATGAAAAAAAAGATTCACGACGTACTGGATATACTTTTATCCTACCGACTGAATCACTTAAATTTGGGAGCGATACTCAAAATGAATTTGATACTAGATACATTAAATACATTAGATACATTGTTGTGAGGCAACTAATAAAAACGCAATGTGAGCCAAACTAAAGTTGAATAAACAAAATAAGTATTACGCGAATAAAGTGTTATGCGAACAGATTATTGATGTATGACTCCCGGTTGGGTTGTACGAGTATGTAACTCGTGCAATCGGTCCAGTCTTGTCACGCGCCAAGTCAAACAAAAAAAAAAAAAATGCTTTCTGTCCATTGGTTAGCACCAAGACTCGAAAAATCGTTGGAGTAGTATTTCAAAAAGTTCTTGCAAAAAAAAAATTGCTTACCCCATACCTGCTCTATACCTAGGCCAATATGATTTGATGTCTCCTACTTAATCTGGTTTCCGTAAGCACCATAGTTGCGACACAGTAGTGGTAAGCGTTCTTGATATGAGAATAGAATTCGATTTGAATTAGGTCACAATACTCTATTTGCTTGAATTTTCAAAAACATTTGACCGTATCAACCACGCAATTTTATGTGAAAATCTATAGTAATGCCTTATTTTGGGTTCAGTTCAAGAGCAGGTCGACTTGTAAAATGCTATCTCTATAATCGAAGTCAAAGAGTAAGTGTTGATCTAAAACTATCGAAGTCTGTGGTGTTCCTCAAGGTACAATATCTGTTTGTATATCAAAGATCTTCTCAGTTCCTAGTGTATGATGATGTCCAAATTTACTTATCTCGACCAATCGGCTTATTGAGGATTTGGTCTGCAGAATATATTCTTGATCTCTTGCAAATATACAATTAATCGCAGAGCAATCTGCTCTCAACTAATCCAAATAAACAACAATCAATAGTGATATTAAAACGAAAGATATGCACCCTGTTTTCTGCCTTTCATAAGGTCATCAGTCTAGGTTTCAAAATAAATTACACCCCTTCTGCCCGCGACCATTTAAATCGAGACTAACTAAAACTTTGCTAGTGCCTTTTAGTACCTGTATACTGCGAACCAGATTCACATTTTTTTCATAAATTGCTTCTTGCATTCAAGTACATGATTAGATATGTGTTCGGATTCCGGAGATGGAATCGTACGAGTATATGACACTACCATAACAACGTAAATGCAAAGTAGATGCTGTATGCTAATGCATTAGATGATTACTCGTATTTAACCGGAAAACCTTTATATCTCTACCAAAAATCGGATTTTACGCAATCCACAAGAACTGCAAATTTAATAATTCCCATTATTCCCCTATGCCGTTATGTTGCTATGCCGTCAGGCTCTGGAATTCACTATGAATCGTAATGAAGCAAAATTTATAAAAAAAAAAATATCTTAGCAGCAATTTTCACTTAGAATTTTCCATCCTCTCACTTCCATTTGGCATTTTTCTTTTTTAATCTTTTTCCCATCACGTACCTCATCTGCTTTTATTATAAAGGGTGACCAGATAAGAATGAAAGGAAAAAAGATTTATATAAAACAACAATGGTGTGAGATAAAAAATTGATTATCGCTTTATTTTGAAGCTACGTTCATGCCACTATGTGTGGCACATCATTTAAATGGCCACCTCGGCTTCGCTGGCAGTGCCGTAAATGGACAGTCCAATTTTTGGTGACTTTATCCAATATGTGCGGTGTTATCTCGGCAATAGCGTATCGAATGTTAGTCTTGAGCTCGTCCAAAGAGATTGCCTTGTTAGCGTGTGGCTTGACGTAGTCCAAGAGAAAATTATTGAGTGGTGTCAAACCGCATGATCCCGATAGTCAATTGATGAACGCTTGCCGTGAGATGACCCAGCCGCCAAAGCGTTGAGTCGCTTGCATTACATGTAGCCCCATCTTGTTGGAACCACAGCTCGTATATATCGATGTTGTCGAGCTCTGACCACAGAAATTTGGTAAGCATGGCTCTATATCTGAGGCCATTGACGGTAACTGTGTTCTTCCTAATTTCGAAAGAAATAAGATTCAATGATGTCGCCATGCCATAAACCGCACCAAACAGTCAATCTTTGTGGATGCATTAATACTTGGCCGAACACTTGTGGATTGTGTTCTCTTCCAAAGCGGCAATTTTGCTTGTTGACATAGGCGCTGAGTCAAAAGTGGGTGTCGTTCGGGAAGATGATTTTTTGGCCAAAAACCGGGTCTCCGGCCAAGATTTTCAGTACGCACTAAACGAACTCATGGCGTTTACTATGATCGCCCGGCTGCGATTGTTGCGTCAGCACAACCTTATACGGATGTAGGCTCAAACTAAGCAGAGTTGACTTTCTGGCGATGCCCATTTCAGCTGAACGGCGCCAAATCAAAATTTCCGGATCCGGCCAAGATTTTTAGTACGCAATAAACGAACTCACGGCGTTTACTATGATCGCCCGGCTCCAATTCTTGCATCAGCACAACCTTATACGGATGTAGGCTCAAACTAAGCAGAGTTGACTTTCTGGCGATGCCCATTTCAGCTGAACGGCGCCGAATCAAAATTTCCGGATCCGGCCAAGATTTTCAGTACGCAATAAACGAACTCACGGCGTTTACTATGATCGCCCGGCTCTAATTGTTGCGTCAGCACAACCTTATATGTATGTAGGCTCAAACTAAGCTGAGTTGACTTTCTGACGATGCCCATTTCAGCTGAACGGCGCCGAATCAAAATTTCCGGATCCGGCCAAGATTTTGAGTATGCAATAAACGAACTCACGGCGTTAACTATGATCGCCCGGCTCTAATTGTTGCGTCAGCACAACCTTATACGGATGTAGGCTCAAACTAAGCAGAGTTGACTTTCTGGCGATGCCCATTTCAGCTGAACGGCACCGAATCAAAATTTCCGGATCTTCTTGGATACTGGCCGCTACGGCGGCTATGTTTTTATTATTTCGCACCATTTTCTGTCTGGTTGGTGACTCAAGATCCAAAAGAGTGTCCTCATACTCAAACTTTTTCTCGGCATGACGGATTGCCTGCACACTGAAGCCATTATGACGATCGACGAAATTCACGTTGCGCATTTGCAACTAAGCAAAATTTCGATATTTTTTAATAATATCCGCATTTTCGACAAGCGTAAAACGATGCATGATGAAATGGGAAACCTTACTGAATATTTAGATAGCTGGATGTCATTGGTAACTTTAACAGCCGCTATATCTGTTTGTTTGCTTCTTGCTCTTGAAACCAAACGACTTGACACAGCGTCGAATTTTCGGTGTGTGCCTTTGAAAAGCTGGACGAAAATCCGCTATTTTATCGAAAAATTGTCTTTAGTCGACGAAACTGGTTAAAAAATGTACTTTTTGATGCGATTTATGGTCTGGCGGAATCATTGGTCTTTATATTTTCAAAGATGACCATGAGAACAAAGTTACCGTCATTGGCGCCCGCTATCGTTCAATGATTTTGAACTTTTTTTTTTTCAAACCGTACGATGTAACCCTGGTCGACATGTGGTTCTAGCAAGATGGCGCTACATGTTATCGGTGGACCAATTGCAAAATGAGTTCGATGAGCAATTTATCTCTCGTTTTGAACCGGTGAATTGGCCAGCTGGATCATGCGATTTGAAGCCTTTAAACTATTTTTTATGGGGATACGTCAAATCTTTCGTCTATGCCGATAAACTAGCATCATTTTGCAAGCCTTGATTTATCAACTTAAATAACAATTTTATACACGTTTGCAGTTTTCCTGTATTTTTTATTTTTTAACAATTCAAAACCAAAGGCTTAAAAAATCTTTCATTAAATTATTTGCATTGTATATACAGGGTGTCCCAGTTTAGGTTTTTGTCCTAATAGCTGAAGATTCCTGAAATTATGGCGAATAAAAAATTGTATTGCAGGGGGGTCTATTTTCACCCCCCTCCAAGTTACAGGCCGTTAAAATGAGGAACCTCTGATTTCGAGGTAAAACTTCTAACAAGGCCGTAGCTTGACAGGTGACGTAGGTGACAGCATTTAAAATGTGCCGATGTTACTTAAGAGTGATTAAGAGTGAACGAGTAAAGTGTTTAGGAAATGTTTAAGAAAAAAATGTTTTCGATTCGCGAATACGCCGATATAATTTAATATTTTGTATTTTATAGATTAGAGTACCAACGGCGATATTATAGATGGAGGATCCCTTCTAGGCCAATTTTTATCAATGCTTTTCATCGTGTTTCAACCGTCGGCTTAGCATATGAAGAAGGAAGAATTTTAAATGCTGTAAGAATGCAACAATCTATCAGTACCAGAAGTCTTGCAGCACAGTTGCAAACCCCAAAAACTACAATCAATAGAGTTCTTCAAGCCAACCGCGTTTACCCCTTTCATTATACGCCCGTTTAACAACTTTTTCCAGGGGACCTCCAAAAAAGGATTGAATTTTGTTTAGTGTGAATGTCTGGGCCGGAAAATAAGGGTAGTACTTTAGTCGGGCTATTCATACTTCCACATGTAATAAATTCAACATTCTATTTAGAATTTTTGGGAGACCAGTTTCCGGAACTCCTGGAAAATGTTCCTCTTGCTCAAAGGCAAAGAATGGTTTTCCAACACGATGGAGCTCCTTGCCATTTAGCAATGGACGGTGGATCGGCCGATTTGATCTTTTTCCTTGGCCACCTAGATCACGTGACCTAACGCCAATGGATTTTTTTTTCTGGGGACCCATAAAAGAGAGGGTTTATTTGACTGAGATTTCAGGTCGGAAAGAGCTCCAAGAAAGAATAAATAGAGTGACAGAGTAGCTAAGAGGCATTTTACCAAACATTAATTTGCAGTCTGGTCTAAATGTAACGAACTAACAACTAGCACGTACTGAGATCCACTGGTTGAGGATGAACTTGCTCGTCCCGTCCTGTTTGACAACCACCTCTGGGAAAATATCGAAACCTTATACACCTGAGTTTCAAACTACTACACCACCCGCCGCGCCCTGGAGAAAACCAGTAAAAGGGTATTCATATCCTATTGATGCGCGCGCGGGATTATAAAAAAAAAAAGTCTAAATCATCAAACGAGCTAGAACGTGCATCCAAAGGAACGGGCAACATTTCGAAAACTTACTATAAAAGCGCTTTGAAATCTCAAAGCGTAACAATTATTTTTAGGACCACAAAAACTACTTAAAGGGATGTTAAATTTATTTTGTGACCCCTTTGCCGTTTGTGACCCAAGTTTTGATAAAAAAAAAGTTAACTTAAAAGTTTAAAATTTTGAGATAAACGCATTTTTCTGATGAGATTGGTCCAAAGATTTTTCAAAATGTTAGCTTTAAGAAGCTATAATTTTGGCTGTACACTAGTACATTGAAATTCTCTTTTAAAAATGTGCACAATGGTTTCTTAACTTTAACGGCCTCTAACTTGAATGGAAGTAAAGAAAGACCCCCCTGCAATACGATTTTTTATTTGCCATAATTTCAGGAATCTTCAGCTACCAGAACGAAAACCTAAACTGGAATATCCTGTATTTTATGCACTATGATAGATCTAACCTACCGACACTGTATTATTCTAAAAAAAAAAGATAAAGAATAAACTGAAACTGAATATTATTTAATTCATTGCCATATGGAATAAAAAATGTGTGCTTACACTTATTTTATTTTTAAGAAGAGCTGAAAAGTTGCCCTCTAGTCTAGACAACTCTACTGTAAAAATTTTATTTAAAAACAGAAATTAGTTAGGTCTCTTTAAGTTGTTCTTATAAATTTTATTTTCTTCTGTTAATTCACATCTATCCCATCTATATTACAATGTTGATACTTATTGTTTTGGAATTGCAAAATATAATATGAATAGAGAATGAACACGAACGACATCCGATAACAATTCCATTTACCAAACCGAAATGAGGTTTGCAAAGCGATTTCTTAACTCAATATCAATAAGATTATTGTAGAAGACCTTCTGATTCCTGCGCTATCTAAAGCCACGGGAATTAACTTGGAATAAAGAATTTGCTATTTCGTCTGTAGAATATGAAATCTTAACTGTCTATCCAGGACCACGAAGGGGAATAGCCTGACCTCCAAAGAGATCCGTACTTACATGCTAAGGAGTACGATTATCACAAAGACTTTCGCTTCATTCAAAGTAAAGCAAGTTCCCTTTCCATATCATAAACTTAACCTTAGCGGTTTGCCATGTCTGCTTTTATCTTCAATCGATACGAGTACTTTGCTTCGAATAAACTCCTAACACGCTTATCTGAAATCGTGAGTAGCACAACGTGTTTAAGTAGATTAACGCAACAAGACATTTAACCTTTAAGCTTGTTGGAATACAAGGTCTAGGTGATGGTAAATTATTTACATCATGGCAATTAGCTTCATTGTTAATCTCACTTTACAATCGGCTTTATGCAAGAATTCAGTTGAAGTAAGTTTTAGACACGATATATGTAATCCGATCTACCATTAATCAGAAGATAAAAAATTTGCTTCGCACCAAACACAGCAGTTTCAAGGACATCCGTTTCCATCTGCTGGCAGTAAAATTCATTTGAATAAGAGGACCAGTCCCCTGAGTTTTAAAATAGTTTTATTGTAGAATGAAAGAAAACTCAAACGAACCCGTATAATGTTGCTGCAAACTTGAAAATTTCCATTCAAAATTTTGTGTTTACAAGTCAAATTTTCAGACGTCTACAATAGAAAACTACGCTCCTCATGGAATGCAACAAAGTGCAGAAATATTCTTCCTCAAATCCCAGTTCCAAGCTATGACAAGCTTTCGTGATTCCTAATTAAAAGTTGCAAATAATTGTCTGCATTTTATTCCTTTTTGAATTGTATAACATTCCGCAGAGCACTACAGAATGCAGAATGCAGGATCCAGACATAAGAATTCATCTGTTGCTCTGTCGTTTTTTTTTTTCAGATAACCATAGGAACTATGTTTCTCCTTCACTGGTACCCTTGTCCTCTTCAAAGCGGCTTTCGAAATGATAATAATAGCACATCATGAAGACTATTATTCCTTGCCCTCAGCTCTCAAGAGTTCAGCATTGATTTGTTGGAGTGTCCTTTGTTTGTCCTCGTTAATTTTTGTCGAGAATTTGCACGTATATATAAATAAATATTTTGTGTGTTGTTTTATTTAAAGCCTTTACTGGTTAAATGTACATGATATTGTTTCCAGTTTTTTGAAGACCCTATCTCTTCAAAATAATCCTTTTAAGAATCTCAACACCAGGGTGATAAAGTTCAATTTTTACAGGCAGATGAACAGTGTTTTTCTAGGTTCGTTCAACGTAATAGCGATGAAAATACAAAAACAAAAATCTAAAGATTTTCGAAAAATTACTTCGGTTCCTTCTTTTCTCATAGGCCATCTTAGAGGTGTTGCTTGTCTTTTTTTGCCCAGCGGGTTGGGAACAACAGAAATTCCTCAGATTTCGAGAGGTTCTTTTCTTTCACTTTTTGGATGTCCTTTTAAGCAATTGAATATGGGGGTAATCTAAGGAAACTGTGTCTCTCAATTGAGTCTTTCAAAAAAAAAAAAAAAAAACCAATTTGTTGATCCTTACAATGAAAACGTTTATTTATGGATAAGGAGTTGTTTTTTTTTTGTTTTTTTTTTTTTTTTTTGTAAAAGCATTGGATAATAAACATAAAAAGTCATTGAGAATATCAAAACTTGAAATGCCTTGCAAACGTTTTATCCCATGCAATGAATTGGAGGTATGATTTTTAATAAAGCACTTAACCTTCCAAGGTTTTCTTGAGGTTGTTCATTGAGATATGAATTTTGGATTTGGATTTTGATTAAGATTTCAAGTCGGATGAACAACATTATATTGGTTGTTCGGAAAGTAATTTGGTTTTTTCCCAACCGAGGACTTTATAGTTTTTTTCGCAGCAAACTTTGCACATTTTTATATCAGAAAGGCCTGCTTGTGAAACAGTTCAATTGATTCCACGCAGTAGTTTTTGGTTGGTGCCCTTTCAAATATGGAAAGTGAAAAGCAGCTTCTTCGGCAAATTTCACTTTTTTACCATCGAAAAGGTAAAAATGCTGTTCCAGCAGGTAAAAATAATCCTCTGTGTAGGTATGAAGAAGATGTATTGATAGAACGCCAGTGCCAAAATAGGTTTGCAAAATTTTGATCCGCCAATTTCGGTTGTGAGTGTGCACCATGATTTGGGAGCCCAGTTGAAGCTGATGAAGACCGAATAAAGATATTAATTGATGCAAACCGGCGAATAACAACTCGTGAGATCGCTGAGAGAATAAATTTACCAAATTGTGCGTCGAGTTGATATTTGTGATTTGCTTCTCAAAGATCTAGAAAATATTCATTTTTTGAAGCGCATCACCACTGAGGACGAAGAATGGGTAGTCTACAATAATGTTAAATTCAAGACTGGATCAAAGCACTTCGAAAACCGATATTCTATCTGTTTTTCTTCGTGCTTCTACCGCATATAACAACGATCAATTCTGAAGTGTATTGTCATCAATTGGATTCAAGAAGGATCAAAAATTCAAAAGATCTAGCACCTTCTGACTTTTATTTGTTTCGGTCTTTAGAAAATTTTTTAGACGGTAAACCTTTACTTCAAATGAGCAGATCAAAAAACACCTGAATCAGTTTTTTTGCCAACAAAGAACAAACGTCTTATGAACGTGGGGTCATGCTACTGCCGGAAAGCTACTGGACCAAAATGGACAATACAATCGTCTTTAATTTTTATGAAAAAAAAAATTACTTTCCAAACAACCCTAACAAAAAATACTTAAATTATACATTAATACATCATCAATTGTTATTTCATCCCGCACGGTAGGTTTACTTCTTACAGCGACTGTTTTCCTTATTGTCTCCTGAATACCTGAAACGGCTAAATTCGATGGTGTTGACGTATAACATTGCATCCTGTTTGACGTTTCGTACACATTATTATGATTGAGTAGCTCATTTATTATTGTTTCCACACCTGGAGGAAACACATCAAGTTTATTTTTTAAGTCATTCAGAAGTAGCCCGGGCGATTATTGTTTCTTCTGCAAAAAGTCTGCCGTCTCTTAGAAGAATTTTCTTCTTTGGGTTTCCTTCTCGCAGTGTTTTCATAATCGGTGTCAGTTTAGCGCTTCTTCTATGCCCGTTGTATGGGTGCTTATTGATGTTAGTTTTCATCCGCTTAAGTCTCGAAGTATTACGGAGAACAGTCCAAGCGGAGATTTTGCTTCTCATTTTGACTATCACTGACTTAGTACGTGGGTCTCGACTTGGTACGCTGTAACCAGATTCGATGTCATTCACGTTAGATTCGCCGAAAAATTCGGCATATATACACCCTAACTGACTCGAACTGCAAGTTTTTAAAATGCTATTGGGTATGTCATTTTTTTTCTTCAAAATTTGAACGTTTATTCAAGAAAAACATGTACAATAGTATTATTTAAAGTATTGCCCATCTGAAGCTATGACTTTTTCCCATCTTTTTGGCAATTTGTGGATCCCACCCCAAAAGAACTGCGACGGTTTAGCAGCCAAGAATGAATCAAGGCAATTTTTGATATTCTGCTCTGATGTGAACCGTATTTCAGTGACGGTAGTCAGAAAGGTCAAGGTCTGGGCTATAAGGCGGGTGGGGTAAGACTTCCCATCCACTGGTTTCCAAATAGTTCTTAACCGGAATAGCAACGTAGGGCCGAGCTTTGTCATGATGGAAATTTATTGCCTCGTGTCTGGTCGCATATTCCGGGCGTTTTTCGGCTACTGCTCTCTTCAAATGGATTAATTGTGTTCGGTAGCGTTATCCATTGATGGTTTCACCCAGTTTTAGCAGCTCATAATACATCTGTTCGCAACAAATACAGAGCATTACCTTCGTGCCAGTGATATTCGGCTTTGCCGTTGATTTGGCTGGTTGGCCGGGTTTCACATATGATTTTTTGCGCTTGAGGTAAAAATGGATCCATTTTTCATGCAAAATTTTTCGATGCAAAAATGACTTCCTTTTGTGGGGTTCCAGCAGCATTTCGGACATGCAAAACCGCCTTTCGACGTCTCTCGGCTTGAGTTCATGTAGAACCCAATTTCCTTGCTTTTGAATATATCCAGCTGCGTTTAAAAGGTTTGGAATGGCTGCTTGAGTGACACCCAAAGATTTTGCGGACTGTTCTTGTGTTTGGCAACAATCTTCATAGAGTAATGCTTCCAATTCTTCATCTTCAAACTTTTTTGGCTGCCCAGGACGTTCATCGTCTTCCAAGCCAAAATCACCACTTTTAAATCGTGCAAACCACTTTTGGCACATTCGCTCAGCTAGCGCATGTTCACCATAAACTTCCACCAAAATACGATGACTTTCGGCAGCAATTTTCTTCATATTAAAGTAATGAAAAAGAACTCCCCGCAAAAACACTTTTTCAGGCACAAAGTTCGACATATTTGGGTGGAAAAAAATTATTGTTGTTTACGCTTCAAATGAAGTACGATGACAGTAGCTATCTAACGCATGTTCCAATGGAATAATAACAATAGAATAATACAAGTTACGCCATCTTTTAGCAAACCGCACGACCATATATATTTTGATAAATTTTATTGTGCCAAAGCAAAAAATGTTGGAAAATACATCAATTTTCAAATTGTATCAGTAGTTTTCTAACATATATGTCCACCTTTGGCGCGAATAATGGCCTTGAGACGGCCGAAGGAAGCATCGCACGCAGGTGGCTCTGCGGTATTTCGGCCCATTCCCGGCGAAGTTCTTGTTTGATGTGGTCCAAACTTTGGTGTTTTTTAGTGCCAACCTTCGCCTTCAAAATACCGAAGACAGAGAAATCCAACGGATTTGCATCTGGAGAATTTGCAATCCATTGTGTCGAAGAAATGAAGTGTGGAACGTTGTTTTTTAACCAATCTTGGTTGACGCGCGCTTTGTGAGACAGTGCCGAGTCTCCGACCGAAAAGATTGTTTGCCCAAGGCTTCAATACTGTCTCTAAGATACTGTTTCACGGTATACGATTGCATTAATTTTAACACCACGGTCCAAAAATACGAGCGGAGAACGACCATCGGCGGTTATGGCGACTCAAACCATCACCATCGGTGCTGCCTGCTTTTTGGTGGCTGTCCAAAGGTGTAAATTTTGGAAGGACCTCTCTGGCAAGTTAACTCGGTCATTTTGTTTGTTGGCATATTGCTCGATAACAAGTGGCGACTCATCGGAAAAAACCAAATTTGGCAAGTCACCACTTTCGTACAAGCGTAGCAACTCCTTCGCTCTTTCGACTCTAACTTTTTTTTGTTAAGGTGTAAGATCGTGTGTTTTTTGGAACTTCAATGGCTTGAGCCCAAGCTCATCCTTCAGTATGTATTGCATCCGTTCCAACGATATGTTGAGCTCACGAGCCATTTTTCTTGAGCCCAAGCTCATCCTTCAGTATGTATTGCATCCGTTCCAACGATATGTTGAGCTCACGAGCCATTTTTCTTCAACTTCGACGCGGATTTCACTCAATTCGAGCCTTCACTTTCCGATCCATTTCTGCCGATGCTACTGTTTTTTTATGACCACCTCCATGGCGTTTTGCAACGCTGCCAGTATCACGGTAACGAGCTATGGTTCGAGACACAAATGATTTATTCACGTTGAGGTGCTGGAGGGCTCTAACTATAGCTACTGTAGTTTTTCAGCCATATAAAATATAAAGCAAACACGCTATCACGTTTGAATTCCATCGCGGATAAAAATTTTTTAACACAACTGAGACGAAAATCGTTTAAAAGGTTTGTAAATAATAAAAGTATCTGTCATGTGTCAAAATTTGAGCTCACTGTCATGAACGGTTTGGAAATTATAGCAGTCTGAAATTGGTCGCAGTTCGAGTCAGTCAGTAAGTTTCGATGCTTTTTAGGGACAGTTTATTCAGTTGCAGATCAAGTTGCATTTTCGAGTTGTAAAAACCTTAGCAAAAACCTCTTTATACATAACTTTTGTGTTAAATATTTCGGAGATAAGTAACGGAAAGTCGGTTTTTGACGGAAGGTTTTAAGCGAGGTCTCTATTTTTTGCATCACGTATTTGTTTGAACATCTCCGTGTCATCTGTATTGCCTGGAATATTGTTCGTCGTCATTTCGGTCATACTATTTTTGTTTCCCGATTCCATGTCACTTTTACTGCAGCTAGATCAACGTTTTTCGGTGTTATATTGTTCAGGAAAGGTTTCCCATTTAGTGAGGCTAACGTCTTTATATAAATTTAAGTTTTTGAGTTTGTGTCCTACAAATTTACTCAGAATTGCAATTCTGTGATTGATTTCAAATTAGATGATTCACTTGATGTAGTCTTAAATATCTTGACGAATACCCAATGCTTTTCTAACTTGCGTGCATTATTTTCAACCGAAAGGCTGAGTGTTTGTATGACAACATAGTTTTTTCTCAGTGCAGTTGCACTTCGACATTAATACTAAACCGTTTCATTAGTCTCACCTCACGTAAACAATTCCTTATTCATGTCATCACACTTTGAAATAGTCTCCCAGTATCTATATGGCGAATTTCTGAACAAAAGAGTTTATTGGTAGATTTCCTTTCCCACTTAAAATTTGTTCGTTTATGTTTTTGTAACTTGTTTACGATATCCTGTTCATACTTAAATTACAAAGATTGAACTCATTCTTCTATTTATATTGACTATACTCTGTTGATACTCTGTGACCTGTTCATCAAAGATGGTCTTTTTGTCTAGTATTTTACATAGTTATTACTATTTAAAATTTTATTTTTACAACTACTTAACGTACTTAACTTTTTACCCTTTATTCATCCAATTTTTCTTTTAGATCTACTCTTATCATCTTTTCCTTCAATTTTGTTATACTCCTGCTATTTAAAGAAGAAATGCGACGTTGGACGCAGCGAGAAACACTGTAAGATGCCAGTATTGCGAATTTATTAAGGAGGTAGCCGGAACCAATGCAGAGTACCAACCACCTAAGAAGAAGAGCCCGTGGTATGATCATGAATGCGTATACCGAAAAAGAGTGATAGAAGATGTACAATACATAAGAAAACGCTGTAGCGCAACGAAGCCACCGATGGAAGAGTATCGAGCCAAGACAAGAAAGGAGAAGAAGATCCTGCGTAGAAAGAAAGCCTTCGCATCTTCCCAGATCAAGGAAATTAAAGAGTCCCGCGATCGAAACAACATCCGGTAGTTTTACAAGAAGGCCAAGCAACTGGCGGTTGGCTTCTAGACCTGAGCACAGGCTTTTCCAAACTGCGAATGAAACCTAGTTGCTGAAACACGTGGAATAGTAGATGTGTTTTAGCAGTATTTCCAGTAGCTGCCAGATAAGCATCCAGTCAATGAAGAACCAGTTCCACCATCTATTATAGAAGAAGTCGTCTTAGTTATAAAAAAAAACTTGAGAACATCAAGGCCGTAGACTACGGTGTCATCACGGAAAACGCTATCTTCAACAAGTTATTTCAGCTGGCATCGTCCCCAGCTTTCACGGCGATTGAAAAATAGGCGAAATTTGTTGGTCGTGCAATAAACGAGGACAAGACTAAGTACACGCTGTCAACAAACAAACAAACATCTGACCACGTCACTATTGAAAGCAACAATTTCGAAGTAGTTGAGGAGTTTACATACCACGGAGTAAACTTGAACTCCACGAATGACACCCTAGTGGAGATCCTATGAAGAATTACGCTAAGAAACCGCTGGTCTGGCAAAACAATAGACTTGAAAACTACTTACTAGAAGGATGAAAAGTATTCCTTATCCTGCCAGTTACAGCAGACGACTGGCGACGAGTGCCAGACGATAAGCAGGAAGGGAGAGCTTATAACTTCAAAAGAAAAATTCTTTGACGCATTTTAGTTTCTGTGTGCGAGAAGGGCAAATGGAAAAGCAAATACAATAACCTCGATCTGTATGAGTTGTATCATTATGTGGATATAGCCCAAAAAAAATTCATTGGTTTGGCCACATCCAGCGAATGGATATTAATGCTCCAGCTATGAGAATCTTCGATTGTCAATCCCTAGGTTCGAAACGACAAGGTTGCCGAATCTCCGTTTTAAAGACCAAGCCATCGCGGATACCAGAGCGCTTGGTCTAGATAGGAGGAAGCAGCGTGCCCTAGATAGCAGAGATTGGAAGACTGGAGGGTCTCAGACAGAGACTCTTCACCGGGCGGGAGACCGTTAAAGCAAGCTGCTGTTTAAATGTGCGTTCTGTTTGGCTCTCGTATTCTATTTTGTAGAACCATATTTTGGTCCATTAACTCTATTGTCAATGGTAATAGCTGTCGTTGTAAATACAATGTGTGGGGCTCATCGGGGCTTAAAATTACTCAGATCTGTGACCGAAGTCTTAACGCCTGTAAACTAAATTATTTAAGACACATTCTTAAGGACTTTCTAGAAGATCTCATCCGTGTTGGGAAAACATGGAAAAATGTCGAAGTGATTGCTTTCAATATAGTGGGGTACGAATTATAACACAATAATCCCATAACAGACACGACTGGTGAAGGTATTGCAATCTATTGTAGGTCTAGAAATTGCTGAATCGGTGTCTGCAGCTTACGGAATTGAATATAAAACAATGGAAGTACTAGAAATACTCGTATCTTATCGAGTTTTCGACTTAAGCCGACTTTAGCCGAATTTAGTCTTTATGTACATATTATTCTGTATGGATTTGCCAACCCGAACTTGTAAATAAGTAGTTTGTCAAGGCAATTTCTATACCTTTTTACCTTATAGCTAAAAATTGTCTTGTATAGGGTTTTCCAATAGGGACTTGACAGTTTTGAATTTAATTTGTGAATGCACTCTTTCACTAATCATTAAACTGTCACTGTCAATTAATTCAGTAAACTCAACATTTTTATCATGGTAAAGTACGCTAACGAGCAACGTCTGCAAATTATGAAAATTTTCTACAGATATTCGGAGTTGGTGACCGCAACTTTAAGAGCGGTAATTCCAATTTTCGGTCGTAATTCTCGCCCTAGTAGCCGATGAGGTCAAAGGTATAGTAAAACGAAACATCTCTAACCTGTGCGAATCGATAAACAGCCTGCGTGAAGATCTTGAGACTCATTTTCAATCCACCTCAAAAAAACCACCATCTCTAATGCAGCCTGATCCAATGCTCGAAATAATCTTTGATAGAATCAACGGTGTTGGTAACGATCTGGCTGCAGCACAATCAACCATTTTCGATATCGAGAATCACATCGAAATGGTAAGCAACAAAATTGACAATTTACCAATCTACAAACAACACCACCAGAATGTCCACTACAATACATCAATTTTGGCTGAATTACTGGAAACCGAAGTCGACCCACTTTCATCACCACCTCATTGTCCACCACGGTTAAATAAATCTACAAATTCTCTCGCTGCTCCTTCAATCCAAGAGACCGACAATGTTTCATTATCTACTCCTCCCGTCGCCGCCCCACGCAAGCTCATCAAACATTTTGGTACAACATGGGAACCTTCCGAATGGAGGCGTAGACTGGATAAAATTGAAAACGATAGGTGTACATTTTTCATCAAAGGCACCCCCGTAAACGTAACGTAAACGCTGATATTTCTTGGATCACGAAATTCTTCGCGGACAAACACGGCATCACCATCAGCAATTGTGAAATATTCCTGCCATCTCACCACAAAGGTAATCGAAGCCTTAATATCGAATTACCTACTAGATACGAATGGTTATTTAAGAACCCTGCTAGTGCTAATTTCAACGTTGGAAAGATGCGCATCTGTAAATGGATCGACACACCAAGAAACCAAGAAACAGGATAAAAAGAAGCTTAATTCTAAGTTACCCGATTCCAACTTCCTTTCCAAACCGGACTCTAATAAAATACCGAAACCCGTCCCAAACCGTCCCAAACCGTCTCCTTCTAGCATATCTGCATGACAAATCAGACTCAGTTTGTTATGAGGGAAAAACCAAAACAAGCGTCATGGTCTCCATACAGCAGGAAGGTCTCCCTACAGACCTTACAAGTCTGAGAAACTTATATATTAAGTTCCACGAGATTTTCAATATGTCTCCCCAAATAGTTTCAGACGACCTTGCTGCTTTCGGTAACTATGTGCACTCAAAAAGGATCACACACCTCCAACGGAGCAGAGCTGACGACGACTTCTACTATCAAAACGTTAGAGGACTGCGATCTAAGACCCGTGCCGTCTTGCGCCAATCTTACGCTCTGACCGAAACTAATCTAATTCCCAATATAAAGAATCAGGAATTATTCCCCCCTAGTTTCAATATTTATCGAGATGACGATCTGACTCGTCCAAATGATTACTCTCCCTATCGAGGTGTCCTATTGGCCGTCCGCAATGACCTAAACTCTTCACCAATCGCTGTTTCTACTTATTCTAAGCTTGACTACGTTTCAATAAAGATAACTCTTCCCTGTAGGTCCCTGTAGGTTATGTGTTTTTACATCCTACCCGCATAACCAATCTTAGTCAGTGTTCTTTTGATTTTTTGATTTGATTTGAAAAAGTGCTCTCTCTATTTTCTACAGAGAATTATTCAATTCTATTTCTCTCTATGTCTCCTTTTCGCGCAATAAGACTTCTTCTACGATCCCCCCGTGGTATAATCGGAAACTTCGATCTTTACGTAACAAGAGAAACAAATTATGGGCAGTTTCCCTCCAATCCAACTATTTTGTTGACTATTCAAACTATCTCGGGGCATACCTTAAATTCGCCCAGCTTTATAACGTTCTCTATCAGCGATAACTTGATTGTGCGCAATCAAGGCTTATAAACGATCCTTTCTACCAATTCGTTAACTACAAAAAAAAAATCTGACGGTTTTCCTCCATCCCTTTCATACGAAAACACATCATCAACCGATACCACAGCCAACTTGTTTGCTACTTTCTTTAAACAATCTTTTGCCGATCGTACCGGATCCCTCTTATTTCAAATATCTACTTAACATCCCCACCGGCCCAACTATTTCCCAAAGATTTGATCATACAGTAATAGAAAATAAATTACAGCAACTTAATGATGAATAACATACTTACCCGGCCCAGATGGCCTTCCATCCATATTTCTTAAAAAGTGTTCCTCAACACTTTCCCACCCCCTTGCAAATCTCTTCAGATTATCGCTCTTTCAAGGTGAATTTCCACAAATATGGAAGTCTTCTTTCATAACACCGATACACAAAAAGGGATTAAAGAGCGAAGTCACTAATTACCGCCCTATAGCTAAACTTTCTCATATACCCAAACTTCTCGAGAGCCTTAAGCTTCCAGTGCAAATCTTTTATTTCCCCTAGTCAACACGGCTTTCTAAAGGGTAGATCAACTACCACTAACCTCGTAGAATTCGTGTCCTCTGTTCTCTCAGCCTTAGAAAGTGGTAAAGAAGTTGACGTTGTAAGAACTTATTTCAGTAAGGCTTTTGACAAGATATCTCATAAACTAATCCTTTTCAAATTGTCCATCCTTTGCTTAAATGGATATCTTCTTACCTGGATAATCATTTTTATAGTGCTCGTTTCAGGTCTGTCCTATCGGCCCCTTTCTTGGCCACTTCAGGTGTTCCTCAGGGTAGTCACCTAGGTCCACTTCTCTTCATCTTAACTATTAACGATCTTGAAAAGGTCATTCAACACTCATCACTTTCCTCACAACATGACTCCAGCCTACTTCGAATAGATCTAAATGGTTTTTCCACCTGGTGCATCAAGAACCGCTTAGAACTCAATGCCACCAAATGTCAATCGATTACCTTTTCACGTAAGTGCAACATGTCTACTCCCAGAATTTAGATTCTCTACGTTCACGGTCAACCTATATCCCTTGGCATATTATGCGACAGAGAGCTTAATTTCATCTCGAATATTGATGAGATAATTACTAAAGCAAACTCATCACTTGGCTTTGTTAAAAGACGGTCCAAAGAATTCTGCAACCCATACGTGACCAGATCGCTATACATCACTTAAGTTCGCCCTCTTCTCGAGTACGCTAGCCAAGCGTGGTGTCCCTTTCAACGAGTTCATGTATCCCGTATTGAGAGCATCCAACGTCGTTTTCTTCGATTTGCTCTTCGAGGTCTACCTTGGAACGACCATCTTATCTTACCTCCCTACCGAGACCGTCCCAAATTCATTAACCTGAATACCCTTGAGGAACGACTGACTGACATTGTTTTCATTCACTGACTCTTCTCAGGCTTCGTCGATTGCATGTCTCTTTGTAATTCCATTTTCTCTTTGATCTACCTATTCACCGCACCACATATGGCTCTAACGAACCAATATCCCGTATGCTGCGTAAGGTAAACTCCAACCTCTACGTTTTCGATTTTAATCGCAGCACACTTTCCCTCAAATTCGATCTTCTTCACCATCCCTAGCTTTAAGCCATGGTGATAAGTTCCACATATCGCTAATCCGTATTTTAAGTCATAGTTTTTAAGCTTGTATTAGGCAAAATAAATGGGGGCGTTAGCCCCCACCAAAATTAAAAGTTCTGCAATGTTAAAGTTGTATCCAGATACAAGTATCTAGGCATCCTGTTAATGTGTTCTTTAAGTTTAAAACAGCACTTTGGTGAAAAGTTAGCTGATGATAAATAATCAAAAATAATTATGTGTCGCTAAGTGCAAAACAAACTTTGTTTCACTCGAATGCAGCCTCAGATATGGGGTTACAAATGCTACGATGAGGTGGAAATATTGTTTCGCTACTTCTTAAAGAGAATATTCCGGCTACCAAAAAATACCTCTAACTATATGCTATACATTGAAAGTGGAACTCGTCTCATGCGCTTGTACACCCTTAAACTCCACTTCAATTATATTTAAAATTTATTGGAGATGAATGAATCCAGAATACCAAACGTAATATTGTACTGAAAAGCATATCTAGAACCAATGCAAGCAATGGCAAAAAGAAGTGTCCGAATGCGGAATGAATCTGACAGTTCAGGTGAATGAGTAACCCCATCTCTTAAGAGAAAAATTTAACTCAATTTTGGAGAATTTTGGCAGACATACGTATGACTAATATGTTGAAGTAGCCGAATCGTCACTGAAATACAGCAAATTCAAAAAATGTATCTTCTTATCAGTTACTGTCTTCAAAATGAGAGGTGAACTTGCCCTTTTAAACTTTATGCCCTTTTAAACTAAATCGACCAGATTTACCCACATTTTGTGACCTCTGCAACATGAAAAAGAGAGAGGATGTCTTGCACTTCCTTGGTGTTTGTCCAATTCTAAAAGAATTTCGACTATCAATGTTTGGAAATGGAGAAAAAGGATATATAGTAGGACATCCATATAACTACTCAGTAGCAGCACTTCATTTAAGAAAGCGTAGTATAGAGAAAGATTTTTAATACAAGAACTTTAGTTTATATTTTGTCAACCTAATAGATGGTCCTAGGCCAAACCAATTATGATTTATGCTAAAGTTTAATTGTAACTTATTTATTGAAATAAAAGTCGATGTAACTAACTATAACTTAAACTACTATCTTGCATTGACAACTTCTCGCCAACTCGATATGCACGTAAGGTAATTTCAAGTTTACTCGATTATATCGCTGTGCCAGATGCGGAAAATATTGTTCTTTGTTGTCAGATCTCCCTTGACGGTATACATATCTGATCACAATTTAATATTTCTGATATAAAAAATTGATATTTCGATATATATATATATATAGACCAGAAGAACGTTAACCAACAGAAATGCTTATGCAATATATTAGAGTCAATGCATATTCATTGCTGGAGCTAATGAAACACTATCTTGCTTTGAAAACAATGTAGTGGAAATATTTGATAAAAATGTACCATTCAGGACAGTTGAAATTAAAAATTCTTAATGTCCTTGATTTTCTTCTTTCTTCGTTACATGTTAAATGAGGGAAACTGTATCACAAATGAAAAGAAAGACTAAGTTCAAGGAACTGAGAAAATTTTTGTTGAGCCAGGAGTTACTCCAACAATGTAACACAGTAGTCCAAAATCCATTACCACCTTCCCAAATTAAATATGTATGTCACTTTTTTTTATAGAAACTTTGAAGAAACTTGCGTAGAATAAATGATGGCAAACAAAATGACTTTGATCACTTATTACATCCTGGAAGTTGAAACAACTTATACAAAGTCTTTACAACTATTGTTGTATTGTTATATTATCTGATACACATTATTCATTTCTGTTTCACTCCATCGCCTATTTTGGATTCTTGGAAAATTGCTAGGATTATTCCTGTTGCTAAAAAACGTAATCCAAAGAAAGCCTCCGATTATAGACCTATGAACATACTTCCAATTAGGTCTAAGTTATTTGAGAAGTTAATTGTCCAGCAGATTTCCGGTCACCATCGTCTAAATTCCATAATTTCCCCATTTCGGTTGGGATCTAGACCTCAACATAGTTTTAAAACAGCTATGGTGAAGATTTTAGATGTTTTCAGACAAGAATTTGATGTGGGATACTTTTTAACTTTTAAAAAGCGTTTGATACGGTGAATCATAAAATACTTTGCAAAATCTGCATTATTAGTCAAAATGCGGTAAAACTCTTGTTGAGCTATGTGTTTGGTCGTAGTAGAAGGACCTATAGTAATAAAAATTGCTCTCAATCCAAATCTCTACTGCAAAGTGTTCCTGCATAGATGACCTACAAATCTGCCTCTCAAGGCCCCTAAGCCTAATGAAGGGTGATTCATCGTGAGGTTTGATTTATAACGTAAAATAAAAAATATAAATTTGAAAGTGAACTCGAAAATTTTATTATCGGTTAAAAAAGCAGTTCATGACATTTACTTTCTGAAAACGACATCATTTAAATGTTAGCTACGACGACGTCTGGTCCATTCAGAAGGTCCAATTTTGGGCGACGCGTTCGAGCAAAGCGACTGGTATCTCGCGGATAACACGCGGATAATAGCTGGTTTATTCCTGAAGACCTGAGACTTTACATATCCCCTAGGCGGTCAATTTGCTGTAGCAAAACGTGAAATTAATTACCATTGATGGTAACATTCTGATTTGCCTCATTCTTGAACAAATATGGACCAATGATACTACCAGCTTATAAATCACACCATGCCGTTGTTTTTAATAGATGTAATGGGTAGCTCTTGATACTCTTCTGGTTGCTCATCAGCCCAAATACAGCAATTTTGTTTATTAACGTATCCATTGAGCCAGAAATGTTCTTCATCACTGAACAAAATTTGACGATAAAACAGCGGATTTTCATAGAGTTTTTCCAGAGCCCATTAGCTGAAAATATGACGCAAAATCAAATCGCCTGACTTCAATTCTTGGACAAGTTTAATTTTGTACGCTTTTAGGCCGAGATCCTCACGTAAAATACGCCATGTTATCGAATACACCAAAGCTGAGAACGACGACGAATCGATTCGCCACGGTCTTCGCGTACACTCTCAGCTACGACTGCTATAGTCTATTCACTACGTGCGGGATGTGTTCTAACCGGTCAAGTATCATCCACTTATGTAAGCTAGGACTCAAATTTGCGAATGGTATTGGCAATAGTGGTTTCAGTAGGTCGATTCCTCGAATCGCACGAAAAACATTTCCCACAGAACCCTGAATTTCGCTGTTGTGGTATGAGTATTTCCATGGTGATTTGCCAAACGATACTAAACAAAAATGGCAAAGCAGTTTGATAGGAGTCAAGCGTGATCTGTCAAAAAAGCCTACTGAAAATCAAACCTCACGATGAATCACCCTATACATATACTAATGATATTGCTAGTTGTTGTCAAAATGTATGCCACCATCTTTATGCAGATGACCTACAAATCTACCTCTCAAGGCCCTTAAGGCTAACAGAATAGCTTTTTTTGTAGGGTAAAGGAAGACTTGAATGCAGTTTGTTTTTGGAATCCGTCTTATTCCTAGGCAATATTGATTGCAAAAAATCAATATGAAACTAAAATATTTCCTTGTGTGTCAACAAATAACACCAGGATTAGTTAAGTTATCCTGTAGGAATAATTATAAAAAAAAAAAAATGCGAACCATAAGGACTTACGAGGGCTGATTGATGAATACCCGGATTAGAAATGACAACGCAACTTTTTTAGGTTTGACAATTTATTTTTCGATACAATCGCCTTTCAACTCGAAACACTTTTTCCAGCGGTGCTGCAACTTTTTTAACCCCTCTGTATAGTACGACTTTTGTTGGCCTGCAAAATACTTCTCCGCGGCAGAAAAGCACTTTTTTCTTCACCAAATGTGGTCGGTTTTTTTTTTTTAATCCGCATTGAATCGGCAATGAATAAATATACGTACTATGCTGATTACTTTTCCCTTCTCCAAATAGTCAACGTGGATCACACCTTGCGCGTCCGAAAAAACGGTAGCCATCATCTTTCCAGCCGAAGGCACAGTCTTCGCCTTTTTTGGAGCATGTTCACATTGTAAAACCCATTGCTTCGATTGTTCTTTGGTCTCAGGTGTATACCAATGGATCCATGTCTCATCAACGGTAACGAAACGGCGCAGAAAATCCTCCGGATTTCGATTAAACAGGGCAAAGCACATTGTCCTGTCTTTGAAGTGATCTTTCGATTACACTTGTTCTCCGGCGTGAGCAAACGTGGCACCCATTGCTCGAACAGCTTTCTTGTTTCCAAAATCTCGTACAGGATATGTCAAACGCGGCCAGTTGAGATGCCTGCTATCTCAGCCAACTCGCAAGTTTTCACTCGGCGGTCCGCCAATGCGAGATGATGGATTTTGTCCACGGTTTCCTCTGTGGTAATCGTTTTTGGGTCACCTGGGTGCGGTACATTAAAAACCGACGTGCGGCCACGTGGAAACTCTGCGAAGCAGTGGTAAACGGTTGTACGGAAGGTGAATGGGTCCCATACACACCATCGAAAACGGACTTGACTTCCTGGCAGGTTTTGCCACTCAAAAACTAGTACCGGATTACGGAGCGATACAGTTCTTTTTCCATGGTCACAAAAAAACACTAACACGATGTTTTACAATGCGTGTCAAAATAAAACTAATCATCAGATTGCCACTAAATTTTAACAGGTGGGCAAGAGGAGGTCATACTAAATGATGGTTTACTTATTTTGGCTCAGTTACGCCACCTATCTTCCAATCCGGGTACTCATCAAACAACCCTGTTCGACTCACGTTGAAATAAAAAAACGAACGTTAGTCGTAATACAGATTTATTAAGCAATGTCAAGTGTATTCGTCCACCCATAAATTGAAAACAAACTTATTCAAATCCATGCGGGGCGTATATCCGGTTTCCAGTTGATGCATTCGATTGTTGTATTATTGTAAACTGCATGTCGAGAATAAGTGCCGATGCAGCTAAAATTGTCCGTCTGGGTTTAAGAAAGCGCATGTCATAGGTTGTCTAGGTTTCAAAATAGGTCTAAGTTTCGACTGTCCTGTTGTGACTAAATTAACAACACGATTAGTCGTATAACTTCGTATATGTGCTCATCTTATTCTTATTAAATAAATTCAATTAATTTGATGAAAATATTACGCCGAAACAATGCACTTTTAGCTTGACTCAGTATCTAGAAATAAAGTCAGGATATGACCAAGTCTCACCATTTGCAAATAACATCCTTGGTTGTGCTTTGCAACAATATTGAAATGCTCGTAACAAAAATGAAGCGTTTGCGACAGTTGAAGCAGAATCGGCAGAAATGTGTTTAGTCGTCACTAAAGAAAAATAATCGAAGTACATATATGATATGATGCCAACAAACAGAGACATACAACATCGACACCTAGAACAAAACGTTACGATAGGCAGCTAATAGCTTAGAAGAATAATTCTTGCTAATCGCTGCTTTTTCTAGTACCGCCATCTATCGAGCAAGCAATGAGACATTTGTACATGACACTGATGATTCTATAGGGTGATTTATCGTGAGGTTTGATTTTCAATAGGATTTTTTTGACAGATCACGCATGACTCCTATCAAACTGCTTTGTTATTTTTGTTCAGTATTATTTGGTTATTTATCATGGAAAGACTCACACCACAACAGCGTCTCCAAATTGTTCAGCTGTATTACGACAGCGGTCTGTAAGAAATGTTTTTCGTGCGATTCGAGAAACTTACGGTGCGCATAATAGAAACCATCATTACCAATACCATTCGCAAATTTGATTACTAGTTTACATTAGTGTATGATATTCGACCGGTTAAACCACATTCAGCACGTAGTGAAGAGACTATAACAGTTATGAGGCCCATTTCTGGCTCAATGGATACATTAATAAAAAAAATTGCCGTATTTGGGCTGATGAGCAACCCGAAGAGTACCAAGAGCTACCATTACATCCATTAAAAACAACGGTATGATGTGGTTTATGGGCTGGTGGAGTCATTGATCCATATTTCTTCAAAAATGAGGAAAATCAGAATGTTACTGTCAATGGTAACCGTAACAGCGCTTCAAGCCATATAGAGCGTGAAACAATGGACTTGTTTAGAAATTATTTTGGTGAGCACTTAATTTCACGTTTTGCTACCGTAAATTGGCCGTCTAGATCGTGCGATATCACACCTTTGGACTATTTTTCCTGGGGATATGTAAAGTTTTAGGTCTTCAGGAATAAGCCAGCTACGATTGATGCTTCGGAAGCCAAAATTACTCGTGTTATCCGCAAGATACCCGTCGCTACGTTGAACGAGTCGCCTAAAATTGGACCTTCCAAATGTACTACTTCAGACGTAGTCGTGGCTAACCTTTACATAATATCAGTAAATGCCATGAATTTTTCTTTTAACTGATATTACAAATTTTAAGTTCGCTTTCAAAATTATGTTTTTTATTTTACATTATAAATCAAACCTCATAATGAATCACCCTATAGTTCCGCTTTACGCTGCAGGAGCTTGAACGCATGTTATCCTACGCTTCGAGAGGGAAGTTCTTCTGATAATTTTCGGTCCCGTTTGCCCAAACACAAAATGAAGGAAGCATTTTAACAGTGAACTGCATAGCAAAATGATCCGACTTACAAGGCTAGGTACCTAGAACATGTAGACATCAACGCACTGGTCCGGAAAGTTGTCGACTCCATCCCAGAGGGGCAACGTAACAGAGGACGACCTTTCATCTTAGGTTGCACACACAAATGGAAGACGACCGCAGTCAGCAGTTGGAGATAGCTAGCAAAAGACCGCGTTAGCTGAAGAGATATGTTCCCTGAAGCTCTGGTCAACCCTAGACTAAGCAAGTAAGTCTTCTGTCTGCAAAATCACACATCAGCATCTTCGGCCATATTGTAATTATCAGACGGACCCCTTTAAAGTGATTTCTATACTTTTACTGACTTTTTCTTTGAAAATTTCAAAGAATTGACCGAGATTTCGATCAACAGGCTTTTGGGTTTGGCTTAAGGCATCAATGGCTCTTTAGAGATTTGTATGAGTGTTCAAAAAGTCATTGATTCGTGCGTTTTGTTAAGAGATGGCGTAACTTGTATTATTCCATTGTTGTTATTCAATTGGAACATGCGTTGGAAAGCTACTGTTATTGTATGTCATTTCAGTATATGTCATTCATTTGAAGCGTAAACAACAATAATTTTTTTTCACTCAAATATGTCGAACTTTGTGCCTGAAAAAGTGTTTTTGCGGGGAGTTCTTCTTCATTACTTTAATATGAAGAAAACTGCCGCCGAAAGTCATCGTATTTTGGTGGAAGTTTATGGTGAACATGCGCTAGCTGAGCGAACGTGCCAAAAGTGGTTTACACGATTTAAAAGTGGTGATTTTGGCTTGGAAGACGATGAACGTCCTGGGCAGCCAGAACAGTTTGAAGATGAAGAACTGGAAGCATAACTCTTTGAAGATTGTTGCCAAACACAAAAAGAGCTCGCAGAATCTTTAAAAGCAAGGAAATTGGGTTCCACATGAACCCAAGCCGAGAGACGTCGAAAGGCGGTTTTGCATGCCCGAAATGCTGCTGGAACGCCACAAAAGGAAGTCATTTTTGCATCGGATTGTTACTAGTGATGAAAAATGGATCCATTACGACAACCCCAAGCGCAAAAAATCATATGTGAAACCCGACCAACCAGCCAAATCAACGGCAAAGCCGAATATCCATGGCGCGAAGGTAATTTTCTGTATTTGGTGGAATCAGATGGGTGTGCTGTATTATGAGCTGCTAAAACCGGGTAAAACCATCAATGGACAACGCTACCGAACACAATTAATTCGTTTGAAGAGAGCAGTAGCCGAAAAACGCCTGGAATATGCGACCAGACACGAGGCAATAAGTTTCCATCATGACAACGCTCTGTCCTACGTTGCTATTCCGGTTAAGAACTATTTGGAAAACAGTGGATGGGAAGACCTTGACCCTTCTGACTACCGTCACTGAAATACGGTTCACATCAGAGCAGAATATCAAAAATTGGCTTGATTTATTCTTGGCTGCCAAGCCAGCGCAGTTCTTTTGGGATGGGATCCATAAATTGCCAAAAAGATGGGAAAAAGTCATAGCTTCAGATGGGCAATACTATTGTACATGTTTTTCTTAAATAAACGTTTAAATTTTGAAAAAATAAAACCACACGAATTGAATGACATACCCAATACATCAGTGATATTTGATGACCTTCTACCATCTCTCGGGCAAGTTCATAATAGAGCGTCCATAAAACCTTCTATCTTTCTCTGCAAGACAATTGTTAAAGTGTTGTTTGATGAGGTCTTCAGAAAAAAACAATTTATTATTCAATAAGTTTTGCAAGGATGGTTTTGTGCGATGGTATCACTTTATTTCCTTAGCTGCTCACTGTAGACATCGGAATTATTCTTTAAAAGAAGCTTATAGAAGACTGGTCCCTTCTAATTTCCCCAGATTAACATTTCGATGATTCATCTCGTCTATTCAAACATATGCTTCAAGAATGGATCATTTTCTTCGCGCTTCTTTGGATGAATTTCATTCAACTCATGCGGTGCTCAAATATTGAGCTTTTCTACGAAGCCAAGCGATGGCCATGAATGCTGTCAATGGACACAATGGCCCCCGAACCATTGAATGCTTATTTGCAGGTTTTGGTTTAATCGTCTTCAGTGACGGAAGGCCTGCCGTCTATCTTTCTAATAATGCAGATATAACTTATGGCTTCCGAATATGCACGAAAATTGGTTCATGGAACGTTCATTCTCTGTACGGACATAGAATATACAACTGTATATGAACAACTGTATATGAATAAAGGGCAAGATCAGGACTGACTAAGATGCTGTACTCTGGAGAGGAGGAGATAGCTAGTGGTCTAAGACTGAATGGTGTTGGTATTATGCTGACTAAAGAGGCCAGAAAAAGTCCAATTTCTTAAATTTTACATTAAGACAGAATCCTAAAGTACTGTAAACGTGTTAATGTGTGTACATCGATGTGTTAAATCTCAATGTAATGAGTATGTCAGAAGAGTCTCTCCCAGAAAATTTCACAACGCAAGGTCCGTAAAAGAATGATTTTCGCAAAACAATATCGAGGTAATGAAGTGGCCGGCTCGAAGTCCAAACGTTAGCCTCATTGAAAATGTATGTGGGATTCTTGCAAGTAAGGTTTAATCACATTACCTTTGATGAGCTAAAAAGCCGTACCATATCAATGTCAAACCACGTAACTGATGTGCTAGCCATATTTAAAAACAAAACCTGAAAACCTTCATGTGTTCACAATCGAATTTCCTATAATTTTTTTTCGTTTTCAAATTTTCTGCTTGTGTTTGCTTAAATTTTTATTTTGAAGTAAAATTTTGTATTACATGTTTTTTTATTTATCATTACGCCCTTATGTACCTTTACGAAAAAAAAGCAGAAAGTCAAATTATACTGTAAGCAATGTCGTTAAATTTAGATTACGTGTTAGGTTTAACTCAGAGCGCCCGTCTGGGGCCAGTAAATTTGTGTAAGATAGTATAAGTTAATAATGTTAAAGCATTCTGTTGTCCAGCCAATACAAGGTTGCGCGAAATTAATCATCCAATTTTGTCCTTAAATTACTTTTTTACTAAATAAAAAAAAAAGATTTTGAGTAATGGAAATCTTTACATGGATTCTTACAGTCGTTTTTGTTAAGTGAAAAAGTTGATATCCATCAAGTGGCTGCCGCTAGTGATGATACACATTTGTGCCGGTATTATCGCATTTTCCATGAGTTTCCGCAAGATTTCCGATGATAACTGTTCGCATTCCTGTCGAATATTCTCCTTAAGGGCTGCGATTATCTGAGGCTTTTTGGCATAAACTGATACATACATACTGATCCCGATCGCTAGAACCGGAGATTACGCTACCAGGAAATGCTTCCTTCACAATATTTATTGTAGCTCATGCGGTTGCACCATCTTTTTGAAACCTCACGTTCATTAAGCCCCGCTCATATAATTCCGGCAAAATGAAGTCATTTATCAAGGCCTTGTAGCGTTCGCCAGTACTACGCCCAATGACTACTTCCGCGTGAACGCCGCACCACACAGGGGCTTGGAGTGGATGCAATGGCTCTTCGTGCATCACACGCGGATTTTCAGTGCCCCAAAAATAAAGACTTTGCTTATTGTCGTAACCGCTTAAGAGGAAATGCGCCTCGTCGCTCTTAATAGTTTTCGACACATAATCGTCCTCTTCTTTGTTGAGATTGAGGATAGCTTTACAGTAATTAACACGCGACTGACGGTACGGAGGTATTAACTGATGCACTGCTGTTTGCACTTTGTATGGGAACATGCGTAAGTCTTTCACTAAAATTCGCTGTAGAATCCGTCTGGTGATGTCCAATAGCGTGGCCCGTCGTCTAGTTGATGTTTCTTCCTACTAAGCGACATCGGCAGCCACAGCCGCGATATTCTCGACCGAACGACGTTGGCGGCTACGCCCTGTATAGCCTCATTTGGTTCCACTCCGTTCGAGTCGAGGAGTTAAGCGCCTTAATATTTTCCCAGTTGGCGCAACACGATAAATAAATCGACGTCGAAATTCAATTATTGGTCAAAAACATCGACACAATTATTGCAACAACAATTATACTGCAACTGTCTAGTTCACAGATGTCAAATATGATTGACCTGCGACCTGATATGATCGATATTTATCGACAGGATGATTAATTTTACTCCACATTGTACTTAAGTGTGAATGAATTGAATATAATAAAAATACATGTAAAATGAGACAACAGGTACAATAAATTGAAAATTATTTTGATTCTCTACACGTACGGGTTTACGTACCTGATTAACATCGATGCTTGTAGAATTTGATCCCAACTCGGACGTGATATGTGCGACACCTGTAACAAAAAAGATTATCATTCTACCAACTGTCATGAAAATGAAATCAAAATAACAACTAATCAACCATCTAACCAGTAAAAATTGTCCTCCTTTGTCAATTCTTATCTTTTCCTTCATACCAAATGGCGCTTTTAATATTGGATACATCAAATGTTTTCATCTATTAATATCCAGATAAACACATAGCTCCTTGTAGCCCCAACCAAACGACCATGACAATAAAATTGAACAAAATATATGTGGCAATTCGAGTTGGAAATATTGGAGTAGTAACACAGGCACAGTGTCATAACCCTTTCGAACCGATTGGGAAAATACTAGGGTGATTCATCGTAAGGTTTGAATTATAGTGTAAAATAAATCACATAAATTTGAAAGTGAGCTTAAAATTTTTATTATCGAATAAAAGGACATATCATGGCATTTATCTTTTAAAAATTTTATTATGTAAATGTTGGGCATGACTACGTCTGAGGTGGTCACTTCGGAAGGTCCAATTTTGGGCAACTCGTTCGAGTATAGCGACTGGTATCTCGCGGCTAACACGAGTAATGTTGGCTTTCAAAGCGTCAAAAGTAGCTGGCTTATTCCTGAAGACCTGAGACTTTATATATCCCCAGAGAAAATAGTCCAAATGTGTGATTTCGCACGATCTAGGCGGCTAATTTACCGTAGCAAAACGTGAAATTAAGTTCTCAACAAAATAATTTCTCAACAAGTCCATTGTTTCACGCGCTTTTTGGCTCATAGCGCCGTCTTGTTAAAACCAGAGCTTGAATTTCAGGAAGCCCATAATCCATTAACATGGCGCGATAACGGAGCAATGATTCCACCAGCCCATAAACCACACCATACCGTTGTTTTTAATGGATGTAATGGTAGCTCTGGGTACTCTTCGGGTTGCTCACCAGCCCAAATACGGCAATTCTGTTAATTAACGTATTCATTGAACCAGAAATGGGCTTCATCCCTGAATAAAATTTCACAATAACACACCGGATTTTCATTGAGTTTTTTCAGAGCCCATTCACTGAAAATTGGACGCAAATTCAAGTCGCCTAGCTCCAATTTCTGCACTAGCTGAATTTGTACGCTTCAAGGCCAAGATCCAAGCTGCTGAAAACGACGACGAATTGATTCGTCCCGGTCTTCGCGTACACTCTCAGCTACAGCTGCTATAGTCTCTTCACTACGTGCTGGATGTGGTCTAACCGGTCGAGTATTATCCACTAATGTAAACTGAGACTCAAATTTGCGAATGGTATTGACAATAGTGGTTTCAATAGGTCGATTCCTCGAATCGCACGAAAAACATTTCCCACAGAACGCTGACTTTCGTAATACAGCTGAAAAATTTGGAGACGCTGTTGTGGTGTGAGTCCTTCCATGATAACTTACCAAACGATACTGAACAAAAGTGACAAAGAAGTTTGATAGGAGTCACGCGTGATCTGTCAAAAAAGGCCTATTGAAAATCAAACCTCACGATGAATCATCCTATATGTCTTCCAGTCGACGTTTGAGAGAAAGCAAAATAGAGGACGTCCTATATGCAACCCCAGACAAGTCAGAGGATTTCGAGGATAATGGTGCGGACTACAAAGAGGAAGAGTCTCAGTCAAATTATTTGGGCTCTGAAGATGCGGATATGTGTAATTTGACCGAACAAATAAAACAATCACAAAATGAAGAGATTATCGTTAGGAAAACCATAAGAAGATAATGGGCCGCTCACAGCGATAACAGAAAATATTTGGTCTGTCGATACCACAGTTCCAAGAATGATTGTTCCACCTGAAATTATTCCCACTGTTCTGTGTAAAGTGGATAGGTGTTCAAGTGAATTGGACACGTTTTTGGAATTACCTCCATGCAGCCTCCTTGTTTGGATAAGCCATTGTACAAACAAAAGAATTGCAATCCTCAAAAGCTCCCAAGAGGGTAAGTTCCCAAAAACAGTGCGTGATGTAGTGCAAACAGATCAACACGAAGTTCCTGTAGTGTTTGGGATATTGCTCATAACTTCATATTCATATTCGGTTGCCAAAAATGCCAAAGTATTGGTTCAAAAAGAAATCGGTTGGTAACTTACTAATCAGAAATAGCATATCTCGTGATTGTTGCACTCGAAATTATATTTCAACAGCCCCAATAAACCAACTAAGTGTTCTGAGAAATATTATATCGAATAAGTTGCCAGTTGCCTAAAAAAAAACATTCCATCAAAGCAGAAAAGATAGTTCTTTCCAGGCCTTAGTTGAATCCATGGTCAAGTTCAACAGTATCTGCTATTGAAACCTATAAAAAGGGGGATAAAGGTTTGGGAACGATCGGATTCAAATACAGGATACATTTACGATTTTAATATTTACCGTGGAAAAGAGTAACAAATGCTGGAAGGTACGTTGGGAGAACGGATTGTATTGAATTTGGCAAAAAATATCAAAAATTCAAATGTTTGTCTTTAATTTGACCACGTTAACACGTAATCATTTCCTGTTGTTGGCACCATTAAATCGAAGCAAAGACAAGGTCTATCCTGCCCGACTAGGTTGACGAGAGGAGACACTTTTATTTATGAGAACCACTTTGGAACATCATGCGCTTTTTGGCAAGATACAAATTTGGTAACTTTAATAAAGAACTGCCACAGATCTAAGTTAGGAACTTAAGGTAGAAGGTAGAAACGAACTGTCCAGAGTCTATCATTTTTTACAAAAAATTTTTGCGTGAAGTCGACTTATTCGACCAAATGGTACAACTCTACGACTATGACTATTCTATGAATATTTGCCGAAAATCCGGCAAATATTGAGAGAAAGTTTTTTATAAATTAGTTCAATCAGCTTGCGTAAACGCATGGACTATTTATAAAGAAACTCATCTATTACCGAAGTCACCATACATTAAATTCAAAGGGGATAAAAGGAAGAATATGCCCTTAAAATGATTTTTCTTAATTTCAATTATTTTATGAGTTACAGCCATTTTTGTGACGCGCCGTCTGCTCCGGTCTGACCGGAACAAATGAACAATAAACGCGTTCTTCTCGAAACTACTTTTTTCGAGTTAGCGTGCACGATATCTTAAGTTTTAATGAACTGATTTATTTAAAATTTGGTGTAAATGTTCTTTTAACATTCTTCGATCGAATGTTCAAATCAAAATTTTTAATTTTACTATTTTTAAAAAATTTGGAATTGTTAAAAAACATGCCAAAAACAGATTTTTTTTTTTTCAAACGGTCGCCATTTTGAGAAAAAATTTTTTTTTGAAATTTCTAGGGTTCGGTTCGGGCTATAGCGGCATCTATATTAATTAAGAATCCCTTCGGCTGACCAGATGACCAGAAGGGTTGAAATCATGCATAATACCACGACACCCTTTTTTTATGAACCTCACACTTTGCCAGCTCTTGACTGTGCGAATTTTGAGTTTTTTTTTTTTTTTAGTTAATTTTTATGTAATTTTAAAATGTTGATAAACAAATGATGAAAAAATGGATGGTAAAAATATTTGTTGTTCCGTTTGTATAGAGCTTCAGAAATCGCCCGAAATACGTGCCTCTAGACATAAGTGAGTGTCTAAAGTGAATTATCCTTGCGGAGAGGTCGAATACGAATAAAAACGAAAATAATATATGGATGGTGTAAAGGGACACGTGTATATGTGTAACGACATGTTATCTCTTATTCAGGTCCAATATTAGAATTCAAACCACCCATTTCTATGTATTTATAACCATTTACCTAATCGTACATTCGTACATGTACCATGAACTTGGATTTCAACTGTGTGTCCAAGGTCCAGCGTTCAGTATCGTGAGATCCTTAAGAGATGTTTTATGTGTCTCCTGGCAAAGAAAAAGGTTATTTTTATTTTTCCTTTTATTTTTCTGTTCTGATTCAGTTTATTGGAATTCAGAATGCGAAAATTGAAATTACAAGCAAATTGATTTAACTCCCATTACCAGAGAAAAAACAGTATGTGCTCCAGTTTTCAATATGTATCCTGCAAATACCCGCAGTGTCAGTTTATATAGAACGAATTTTAATATGACACCGCATCTCTCAATATTTACACTATAACTGAGTATAGGTTATTTGCAAACAGGGATCAATTCATGGATTTAACTGTATGTAATGGTGATTTAGAGTTGTGCATCAAGGTCCTGCATGGAGCATGGATTTGTCTTGTAATTTATGGGGGAGTTGTGAAGGAGCATATTTCAATGAACTTGTCGTATGAGGAATTCTATTTGCAAAACAATCACAAAACGAGTTTACTATATCGTAGATACGAGTACATTGGTATCCTTACTAGAATGGATTGTTTGTGAGGCTTTTATTGGAATTGTGTACGGAGTAATGTGACATCGGGTTTATGTTGCAAATTTGTGGGGTTCTGAATAGAAATATATGCCCTTCAATGGTCACCATACATATTTATTACGACAAAATCGAGATTTAGGACAGTAGGATAGTTATTAAGTGACTAAGATAAACAACAAGAGATCTGAACTAACTATATACATTAATTCATGAGAAGGTAATGACTTTGAATGTTGTGGCTACATTCACAGTCTAACACTCATAAGCCACCTTGTAGGGCCACCAAGTGAAAGACTAAGTAGTTTTTATAAAAGAATGGATTCTGCAACCATAGGCAATGCTAAGGTTTAAATGAATGCGATACGAAATGATTTTTTTAAGGACCTAGAAATTTAGTTACTATAGGTTAGGTCAAATGACATGCCATTCTGACATTCATTAAGTTCAGAAATGCTTAAATTTGACTCCGCGTATTTGTTTTCCACATATTTCAATTCAATGTTTCCTGCTTAAATTGCAATGACTCGCACAAGCTATTTCTCGGTCATCGCTTTGTTTTTTTGTTTTGCTGAATCGATGCTTAAATTTGACTCCGCGTATTTGTTTTCCACATATTTCAATTCAATGTTTCCTGCTTAAATTGCAATGACTCGCACAAGCTATTTCTCGGTCATCGCTTTGTTTTTTTGTTTTGCTGAATCGATTTGTTTGCTGCCTTTAAATCCATTAAAAGTACATCTTACCATCTTAAAGTAAAAATTTTCCTTCACCGCCTTTTGTGTATTTCTTTATTCCACAGATTCAATTTTGAACTGACCTACCCTATTTAATTCATCATCATCATGTCAGAATTATGTGGATGTGTGAATTGTACCTTAACAAGTTATCCAAATGCTTCAGTGGTTTTTGTTGCAAGTCGTTAATTGCTTTTTGTATTAGCTTGAGTAAGAGATCTATCGTGTAGCTAAGAGATTTTAAAAAACAATTTCTTGTTTTATTGTGATGAATGTAACGACATAATTCTGTCTCACAGTTTACTTGCAAATAAGTGTCTCAGTGAGTCGTTCAGAAAACAACTATTACTTGAAAATAATTCAAAGTCAATTTACCGAATACGATGAGACATTTTAAAATCTTTTGAAGATTTATCAATTTCTATCGATCAAACTGCGATCTATAATAAGAATCAATTTAGGAAAATATCTATGCAGTTGTCTCAAGCTATTGATTTATTAAAACGAAACGTTAAACACGACATCAGTGAAGATTCAAAAAATTTCTGTCCAATACTGTTAAATCCATAATAAAATCTTACATCCCCACAATAACTGACTGTTTAAGTTCTCTACGGTTTTCCCTCGAAGGTATCAGCGAAATCGCATGATCATCGCTCAGGAGCTCTTGAATGACGTCAATGATGATTCTAACTTGCTCCAAAGATGTCGAAATCAAAGCCCAATCATTCCAATGGAAGCTAAGTTCGATCAAATGTCAATATTGCACCTGCTCATTCATCGTTGCTTATGAGATATTTCTTGGCCAAAAACAACACGAAAATTTTGCCTTTGCCATCATATTTACCGGATTTGGCCTCTTTATTTTTCCTATTTCCGAAACTGAAGAGACCTGTGAAAGGACTGAGATTTGCAACGGTTGAGGAAATAAAAACGGCATAGCTGGAAGAGCTCAAGGCTATACTGAATAGTGCTTCGTTGGCACAATATAAGAGGGGGATTACTTTGAAGGGGGCAACTTTGATAAATAAATAATTTTCTTTTTTTATAAAATTATAAAGTCACCTTACTTTTTGCACACACCTCGTAAGCATACTGTCCCAAATGAGTGATTTAAGCAACGAGATTACCGAATCACGCGCGCTGGTAAACAAAATTACAGATCACATCTGGATAACTTCCAGTAAGCACGACGATAAAGCATCGTACAACAACTTGTCAACTCTTTGGTCAACTTCTCCCCTAGAAATTTATGCTACCACAGCAACGCCTGATCCCAAAATCTTACAATTCGTAGTCTTATGGACCCTTTCGGAGCGGAACAATTTCAACAAAGCTGAATCAGTTACCTTTATAATAATACGAGTAGGTACACATCTCGATCGCACCAGGCTAATTTTTTTAAATCAAAATTCCAAACTACCAACACCTTCAAGCTAAGCGTCTCCTTAAAATATAAAAGGATGTTCATCAGCCCTGCTTCCGACGTGATCAATTTTGGTGTAATAACCGTGGAAAACTTAAAACCGAATCTACTAACCAGGAAAACAGAACCATGTTAATATTAAGTGTAACCCCATACCGATTTTTAAGTTGACTTTTAAGCCTTACTTTTGCAATAAAAATCCAACTCCTAACAAACAAGCTGGGTCACTTCTTTTCTTCACTTCTTCTTCACTTCATTCTGCCAGTCGTTTATACACAAAATGTTCTTTGTTGTTGGGGCAACCCAATTTCCAAAATTGTACCTTTTAGTCTTGATCCTCCTTCTGGTCCTTAAAAAACCTAATAAGATCTTGTTCCACTCAAAAAAAAAAAAAAAAGAACGACTTACCATATTTTAAATCCCTCTTCGTCTTCTTAATCAGACTCACACCCTTATACCACACCACCATCTTTTTTGGACCCCATACTTTCTCCAAGGGAAAAACTAACCAAGCACCTTATCGATACACTGAACAAAGGCCGGTATGATAATGTTCATTTATGTCTCGCTTATGGACATGATAAGCCGGACTCTGTCTATTTCGACGGCATAACGAAAACCAATGCAATGATTTCTATTCTGGAAGAAGGCTTAATGACTAATCATAATGAACTTCGACAACTTTTTATACGTTTTCACGAGCAATTAGACATAACTCTCTTCTTGCGTCTCATGTAAGTTCCAAACACATACTACACCTTCAGAGAACACGATCTAGTTTCAAAAACTACCATCGCTCCTAACCTGCCGGTCAACTTTTTGCCGAAGCCTCCCAAACGCCTGTCCCTTTATTAATGAAACGTAAGAGGATTACGAACTAAGGTTTCTGCTATACCTATCTATCTATCTTAGTTCGTTCTTAAAACTATATATTTTTGTCTCGACTCTAGACCCTTTAAAAAATGTCCACTGCGCAACTTATACACGTATATTTGTTGCTCCTATATTCGCCTATTTCTAGCAATTTAAGGTAACTAACTAGCTAGATAAACTTTTTCCGGCGGTGCTGCAACTCTTTTAATCCCCCCATTTAGTACGACTTTTGTTGGCCTTCAACGCGTACTACTTTCCGGCGAGCGATCTTTTGTGAATAAAAAGAAGTCACAGGGAGTCAAAGGCAGAGGTGTGAGCCGGTGCGTTATCGTGGTTTAAAAGCACTTTTTTCTTCGCCAAATGTAGTCGTTTTTTCTTCAAATCGGCGTTGAATCGGCTCAATAACTCGACATAGTATGCTCCTGTGAGTGTATTTCCTTTCTCCAAATAGTCAACGCGGATAGAGCAGGTTCACCGGAGAAGACCCATTGTTTCGATAGATCTTTGGTCTCTGGTGTGTACCAATGAATCCATATCTTATCGACGGTCACGATTTTGAATTAACAGGGTCAAGCACGTCTTTGAAATGGCCTCACGATTGCGCTTGTTCTCTGGTGTGACAGCCTTCTCATGCCCAAAATCTCGTGCAAGATATGGCAAACGCATTCAGTTAAGATACCTGCTATCTCAGCCAACTAGCGAATTTTTATTTTGCGGTCCGCTAATATGAGATTGGTCCACTATAATCTCTGTGGTAAACCGGTATGGGGCCACGGTTGTACGGGAAGATGAACGGGTCTCATATACACCATCGAGAATAGGCTTGATCTCCTCGCACGTTTTGCTATTCAAAAACAAAAATCAGATCACGGAGCGATACTATTCTTTTTCCATGGTCACAAAGAAAACTAAGCGTCGGATTGTCACCAAATGAGGTATACTCATTTTAGTTCAGTAGCTCATCAAACTCATCAAACAGCCCTCGTATAACTAAGGAGCGTCCCAAGACCCTGAAAAGGATAATCTTTCCGAGTTTGAAAACTACAGTGCTATCGCGCTGTGATACTATAAATAGCGATGTAGCAAATCTTCAGACCACATTAAATAATCGTTAAAGAATGATGATCTATGATATTTTTACAACACCATCCAACTCAAGTCCGTCTGATGAGATAATACTATACATCAATCAGCAGTGGTTAGTCGTGGAATAGGTAGAATATGTTCAGGATAGCCTAACAAATCAAAGGCTGTTCAAAACCGAATAATGCATTTTAGCCTTCCGGCCTTTTCCGCTTTTTGTTCTGAAAAATTTGTTTCTTACTTTGCACATTTGTCGAAGTTGATACAAAATTCAATTCGATTGAGTTTTTTTTACGGCATCTAAATCAAGTTATTGTTTGTTTTTGAAGTGATCAATGATTCATTGAGTTCCATATATATCGTACTTGGATTGACTTGATATTTCCAAGTCCACTCAAGGTATTGCATCATACTTCTTATGTTCGATATCTGTTTTTTTTTTTTTTTTTTATTATTTCCAAGACAGAATTCACTACTGATGAGGATGTTTCATCAATTAGCACGATAGATCTATAAAGTTATCTATAAAGACCATCATTTCTCACAGAAAAAGTTTATTATGCTCACAAGTTTAAGACAAACGACAAGCACCAGCCCGCAACAGTCCTAAACAGCCTTCGTAATTATTTAGTTTCAGATAATCTTCTTTCGTTGAATACCTCATCAGCGCTAATAGTGGATCCATAGATTGGATTTCAATTAGAGATTATTGCCAAAGTTTAATAGTTCGTCAATCTATTAAACATTCAGAAGTTGTAAAAACCACTTTTTACCTATCCGTATCCCCTTGCTGTAGAAAATAAAAAGTTATTAAAAGGCATTCGATCGCAGGATTTTCTCCTAAATACTGCTGTGGATTGAAAAATTCCTTATAATGGTTCTATGAGTATATATCCGTCACGCTAAATTAACAAAGAAAACTTTCATTGTTGTATGGAGAGAACATAAACTTCAAAACAATGGACAAACAAAACCGACCGATCCAAGAAAAAAAATTAATTAAAAGTTCAGGGGCAGACTGACAGCATTTGATGCATTCTCATAGCATGTGTCATGCGATGCATTGAACAATTTTTAAAATCGGTTTTTAAATCCTTATGGAGAGTTCTTGACAATTCCCCAATTGATGGACACAGTATATGGTAAGTAGAAATTGTTGCTAATCCGACTTGAAAGAGATTAGGACTTTTAGGGTAAACTGGTGAAAAACTCACTTAACATTGTGAAGTCAGATGAAGAGGGGTATCAATGGCAATGGTGCACTAGAGAGAGGAAGAGAACTTTGCATAAAAGTATCCCTATCTACAATGCACAAAGATGTGAAGTGGATAAACGTTGAAATTTAGCCAAGAGCAAAAGCAAACCAAAAAAATTAAAGTGGAAAAAATTTCTATGCATCTGTGTTTAGATGTAGTAGTTAGACTTGTAGACTCGTAGTTCACAAGTTGAACTAGTAGTAGTAGCAATACTACAGTTGAATGTAAGTCTCACTTGAGAATAAAGTACCTAACGAGTTCAGAGTAACTGGTGCCGATGACAGGATTTATTTTTATTCTAATGATGATGGTCCTTGGACTTATGTCACATGGCTCACAAGTAGGATGTTAAAAGTGTAGAAAACTGCAATTAAGTTTTTTACTGAAATCTGATGTAGCAAGTCTTTAAGATGTAAATGCTAGGAGCTTCTATGTATGTATTGTATATTATTGCAAATTTTTTATTTTTATTTTTTTTTTATTTTAGATTTACTGCCAAAGCAACGCAAACTTGCCAAACAAAAAGTCAATAAAAACAAGTTCGTCATTCAATCAGTGCCTTGGGTTTATATTTTGAGTAATTAAAGACCAATATGTCAGAAGTTCCATCATAACAGCCAATCAAATCAAAGTACTTGAAAATGAAAAATTTAACACACGATTTCATGAGAATCGCGAAGAAGGAATGATTGGGGAAAATAATCGTCTGCAAAAGTGTTTCATTCCAGCTACTTTAGCTTTGAGTTGATTTTAACTTTCTTTCTTGTATGAATGTTGGTGTACCGAAACCTGGCAATAGGGAAGGTATACTCAGAAATGGGTCATTCCATGAAGGATCGACCGACGTTCAGAACGACATCCCTCCGATTTGGCTGAAAAGTGGTAGAAATACTCACTGGAGTAGTACGAATCATAAGGCAAAAAAAGTTTTGCAGAATTCGATATAGTTTGCGTGTAACGGAAAAAAATCAAAATTTATGCTTTCTTTTACATATTTTTTAAAAAAATCATAACTTTGGATCTGCTCATCAGAATTTGATAAAATATACCTTGTTGAATTCAGGAAAAGGTGAACTTTCAAGGATTTGGAATAGTTTTTATTTTCAAGGACGAAGGATATTCCAGAATATCATTTTTACATATATCCTTGAATAACTTAAAAAAGGGATTTTTTTTTTTTTTTATATATTACAGAGAGATTCGTTTTCGGAAATTCGTTCGGCCAAAATAATGTTTTATAGGCGGCTAAATCAAAAAACTAAATATTTATTACGTTACTCTTGTTATCATCCTCACATATTACCCGAGTGCACATACATAAGTACATAGTCACTGTGCTTGTTTTATTTCTTCAATGACTAGTAACTGCACATTTCCCGTTTTCGAGGATTTTAGAAGTTAGGCTTAATTTATTTGCAATGACTTGATGTCAATCTGTTGTGAGCTCGGGATTTATTTTAGATTGTATATAATACTATAAGAGTTGTGAGTAATATAAATTTATAATGAGTGCTTTTGTGTGCTGAAATCCTCTGGATTTATTACCTCATCAACCCAGTGCTCGTGATTTGCGGCCTGTACGACCATGAATGGTTACGATGCAAAGAAATATATATATAATAGAAATAATATAGTGACATTTTATACTTTCTATACATTAAGTATTAAGATAGTGCCAAATGCCATTTTAATGGGTTTTAATAATACATGGGCTGAAAAGTCAGAGAGGGCACTACTTGAATTAAATCCATACCATTTTCAGTTAGTATCAACCTTAAAAAGATACGTGTATAAATTTGACAGCTGTCGGACGATTAGTTCTCAAGATATAGCGTTGTGAGTGAAGCAACTTTTTTTATTGTGAAAAAAATGGATTTCGTGTGTTGATTTATCATTGCTTTTTGGTGGGAAAAAATGCAGCCGATGCAAAGAAATGGCTTGATAAGTGTGACCCGGACTCTGCACCAGCCGAACGAACCATCCGCAAGTGGATTGAAAAATTTAAAATTGGTCATACAAGCGCCGAAGATGATGCACGCAGTGGACGTCCAAAAGAGGCTGGTTCAGATGAAAACATCAAAAAAGTCCACAAAATGATTACGAATGACCGTAAAGTGAAGTTGATCGAGATAGCTGAGGCTCTGAAGATATCAAAAGAGCGTGTTAGATATATCATACACGAATATTTGGACATGTGAAAGCTCTGTTCAAAGTGGGTGTCGCGTTTGCTCACAGTCGACCAAAAACAACAACGTGATGATGATTCAGAAGAGTGTTTAAAGCTTTTCAACCGCAATAAAGCCGAATTTTTGCGTCGGTATGTGACAATGGATGAAACTTGGCTCCATCACTTCACACCAGAGTCAAGTCAACAGTCAGCTGAGTGACGAGCAGTCGACGAACCTCGTCCAAAACGATCAAAAACTCAACAGTCGGCTGGCAAGGTTATAGCTTCCGTATTTTGGGATACACGTGGAATAATTTTCATCGACTATTTCTAAAAGGGGCAGACTATCAACAGCGACTATTACATTGCGTTGTTGGAGCGTTTGAAGGACGAAATCGCAGAAAAACGGCCGCATTTGAAGAAAAAGAAAGTGCTGTTTCATCAAGACAATGCACCGTGTCACATGTCGATGAAAACGATGGAAAAATTGAATGAATTCGGCTACGAATTGCTTCTTCACCCACCGTATTCTTCAGATTTGGCCCCCAGCGACTATTTCCTGTTCGCAGACCTCAAAAGAATGCTCGCCGGAAAGAGGAAAGAGGAAAGAGGCCTATTTTAAGGCTAAACCGAAATCGTACTACAAAACTGGTATCGAAAGGTTGAAAAATCGTAACAATCAGTGCATTGCCTTCGAAGGCAACTATATTGATAAATAAAGTTGAATTTTGCAAAAATTTTGTATGTTACTATAAAACGGCACTGACTTTTCAGCCCAGGTGTTATTATTAATATGTGGGTGAGGTTTAATTACATTCAAAGAACAAGTTTATTTGAGATACAATTATATTTACAAAGAATAGTGAAGGATGCAAATCAAAATAAAAATAAACAAAAGTTAAGAGAAAGTTAGAAGAAAAAAAAAAAAATAAAAAACAACAACATTATTTACACCAGAATATCAGAGAGAAGGTATACCACGTTCTGTGAGTCATAATTAAAAAGCCAAGACCTTATGGACCTTTCAGATATTCTAGAAATTCTTATCATTTTTAAATTTAAAAGGAGCTTGTTAAATAGTCGACATGAAGAGATAAAATAAAAATTACGAAATGCAGTTGTACGGAAAACGGGTACAGTCACAACATAAGAAGAGTTTCTCCGTAGATTGTAATCCGATATAAGTCTGTAATTTAAATTTCCTGATCTCTGAAAGAATGTTTTCAACACTTTAAAACAATATAAATGACGAACTGGAAGAATTTTCATATCACAAAACAATGGGAAACTTGGATGACGTCAATTCTTGTTACAGATTTTCCTCCTGTCGCAGAGTATTTCGAAAATATTTTCTTAGGGACTCTGTGTGGCTTGAAAATGACATCTTAAAATCAAGTGTGAGCCCAAGATACTTAAACTCGTCTACTTCCTCAATTAAAAAGCAATTATCACTACAGTTAAGACTGCTACAAAATGTTGGAAGTGTTTGACTAGAATCACAATTACAGCCTTCTAATCCATACCTTTGGCATTACGATGCGTGGAAGTAAACGTCCGCATTCATACTCATTGGGGAAGCTATTGGGTCTATAATTCGTGCGGTTTGCTAAGAGATGGCGTAACTTGTATTATTCCATTGGAACATGCGTTGGAAAGCTACTGTCATTGTATGTCATTTCAGTATATGTCATTCATTTGAAACGTAAACAACAATAATTTTTTTTCACTCAAATATGTCGAACTTTGTGCCTGAAAAAGTGTTTTTGCGGGGAGTTCTTCTTCATTACTTTAATATGAAGAAAACTGCTGCCGAAAGTCATCGTATTTTGGTGGAAGTTTATGGTGAACATGCGCTAGCTGAGCGAACGTGCCAAAAGTGATTTACATGATTTAAAAGTAATTTTGGCTTGGAAGACGATGAACGTCCTGGGCAGCCAAAAAAGTTTGAAGATGAAGAACTGGAAGCACTACTCTATGGAGATTGTTGCCAAATACAAGCAGAGCTCGCAGAATCTTTGGGTGTCACTCAAGCAGCCATTTCAAAACGTTTAAAAGCAGCTTGATATATTCAAAAGAAAGGAAATTGGGTTCCACATGAACTCAAGCCGAGAGACGTCGAAAGGCGGTTTTGCATGTCCGAAATGCTGCTGGAACGCCACAAACGGAAGTCATTCTTGCCTCGGATTGTTACAAGCAATGAAAAATGGATCCATTACGACAACCCCAAGCGCAAAAAATCATATGTGGAACCCGGCCAACCAGCCAAATCAACGGCAAAGCCGAATATCCATAACGCGAAGGTAATGCTCTATATTTGGTGGGATCAGATGGGTGTGCTGTGTTATGAGCTGCTTAAACCGGGTGAAACCATCAATGGACAACGCTACCGAACACAATTAATCCGTTTGAAGAGAGCAGTAGCCGAAAAACGCTCGGAATATGCTACCAGACACGAGGCAATAATTTTCCATCATGACAACTCTCGGCCCCACGTTGCTATTCCGGTTAAGAACTATTTGGAAAACAGAGGATGGGAAGTCTTACCCAACCCGCCTTAAAGCCCAGACCTTGTCCCTTCTGACTACCATTTGTAGTCAGATGGGATGGGATCTACAAATTGCCAGAAATATGGGAAAAAGTCATAGCTTCAGATGGGCAATACTTTAAATAATACTTTTGTACATGTTTTTCTTAAATAAACGTTCAAATTTTGAAAAACCGCACGAATTAAAATACATTCCCAATAAGTTAAAAAACATTATTTTTGTCTTTGAGGTAAGGTTCAAATTGTGCTCTGCGAGCCAAATTCTTAATAGACTAAGATCCCAATTAATGTCGGAGATTAAATCCGAGACACTTTCAGAGCCATATGAGCAGCCAAAATCATCTGCAAACGCCGTAATTCTATTTCTGAAGTTTAGTGAAAACAGTGAATATATATAAATTAGAAATAAAATGGGTCCTAACAGAGAACCTTGAGGAACTCCCAAACTGAAGAAACGAATTTCGCTTCTCATACCATCAGTCTTCACTCTTTGAGTTCTGTTTGATAAGTACGATCTAAGCCACTCTAGTATGAATCCACGAAAACCCGCTTTCTCTATTTTATCCAACAGTATATTATGGTTGACCATGTCAATGGCTTTTGTAATGTCAACAAATAAATCAGGCGTAAATTTTTTACTATCAAGGTTAGAGAAAATATTTGAGCAAAAATTTAGAAGAGCGGCTTCGGTAGATTTACCCTGCTGAAAACCAAATTGCATTGGATTGAAAAACTAAATTTTTTTCAAGTAAGACATTATTCTCTCTTTAATAACTTTTTCGAATATTTTGCTAAAAGTGGGCAGAAGTGAAATTGGACTATAGTTTTTCATATCGTCTGCAGAGCCTTTTTTAAACAGCGGAATTACGTCGGCGCATTTGAGTGCGAAGGGAAATGATCCTGCAAATATGCTGCGATTAAAAATGACTACCAGGACGTCAATCACATAGCATGCTATTTGTTTACCAAGTATATTTGCAAAATTATCAAAGCCACAAGAGTTCGAATTTTTTAGGGATCCAATTGCTTTTAAGAGCTCTAAAGCAGTGATAGGTTCGAAGGCAAATCTTGTATATTGCGACAGGTCACCACTGTCACTTATTGAATTGTAACAACGAGTGCAATTTCTCACGACTGTTTGTGTTGGTATGCTGTTTGTTATTGAAGTGAAATACTCATTGAAAGCATTAATCAGCATCTTGTTCACTTACATTTACAAATAGACCACTTCATAGTGAAGGTATACAACATTTATTTATTGTTCTACTGAGATGCGCACCACACGACACTCACGATTCCAATTTGCTCTAAGTGTAGGAAAAAATTGCACCAGATCCGAAAATCATTGCCAGAGATTGAAGATCAAATTGAAGTTGATGAAATGTATTTCGATACAAACATTGCATTCAATTTGATTAATGAATACATACAGTATTTTGGAGAAGATACATTCGACAAGAGAAGACTTAGTGACGTAAAATATGTGCTGTTAAAATTGAAAAAGTCTATGTTGAAAATTGCAGAGAAAATATTCTCTGTTACTATAGATAATGATGAAGATAATTCCAGAGAGGAAGAATATTTCGTAGGGAAAATAAAAGAAAATTTCCATAAAACTACAAGCAAAAACACCAAACTTGTTTTGTTGTCTTTACTATCAAAAGAATGGAGCGTCAACAAAATTATAGAAGAGTTTCCAGGATCGACATGCTATATGATCAAGAAATCTAGAAAACTTCAAGAAGATCAAAGCGTTCCATTAACTTATGGGAAAAGCTTGGATGCTGATATCAAGCAATTGGTAGAAAGATTTTATTGTGAAGACGATATCAGCCGTTTAATGCCAGAAAAAAAAGACTACATATCTATAAAGGTAACAAAAATTTATTTTCTCAGGTTGAAAAATAAGATAAGTTTTGCTTTTTTGTTAGGTTGAAAATCTGAAAAAAACATATTCAAAAACGCCTGGTTCTGCCTAACCTTAGGTAGATATATTATAAGTTCAAAGAAGTTCATAATAATATAGGGTTTTCCAATAGGGGCTTGACAACTTTGAATTTATTTTGTGAACGCACTCTTTCACTAATCATCAAACTGTCACTGTCAATTTATTCAGTAAACTCAACATTTTCATCATGATAAAGAACACTAACGAGCAACGTCTGCAAACGTTCTCCGATTGGGTTCTGGAGAAGATGCGCCAAGATGATGAATTCCATCGCAAAATCATCTTCAGTGACGAAGCTAATTTTTGGCTCAATGGGTTCGTCAATAAGCAAAATATGCATTATTGGTCGGGTGAAAACGAACATGTGCTTCATGAATTACCACTTCATCCACAAAAAATAACTGTTTGGTGCGGTTTTCATGTCGACGATAACGATCGTTACGTTACTGTGAATGGTCAGCGTTATCGCGCCATGATCACCGATTATTTTTGGCCCGAATTGGAAGATTTGGACTTGGACGACATGTGGTTTCAACAGGATGGTGCCACAAGCCACACAGCACACGCTACAATCCATTTATTGAAGAGTAAATATGGTGAGCGTGTTATCTCAAGACATGGGCCAGTCGATTGGCCGCCTCGTTCGTGCGATTTTACGCCGCTTGACTATTTTCTGTGGGACTGGAAGAGCTCACAGCCAACATTGAACGCGAAATAGCGGCCGTTTCGGCTGAAATGTGTGGCCGAGTCGTTGAAAATTGGATCCAACGAATCGACCGCTGCAAACGTGCCCGCGGGTGCAATATGAACGAAGTCGAGTTGCACTCATAAATGTTTTGATTGTACTTCAAGCCAATAATAAAGTTTTTGAAATATCTCAAATGGTTTGCCTTTTATTTAAAAAAAAAAATTGTCAAGTCGTTATTAGAAAACCCTTTATAAGCGTAGATATCCGATCGTTGGCAATTTTACACCGAAAGGATGGAAAATCTTTTGCCGAAATATGCAAAATATTACATTTGACAAGAGTCAACTGTATGGTATATTTTTAAACGGTTCTTTGAAGAGGAAATTATAAAAAATGTGTATAGCAACGCGGCACTCAGAAAAATGACCAAGTCTGCACAAAAATTTATTCTTCGTGAAACAAGAATATATCCCAAGTTGACTTCAGTGGAATTGAGTAAGATGTTAACTGATTTAAATGGAACCAACGTGAATCCAATTACAGTTAGGCGTACTCTTAAGAAACATGGCTACTATTCACGTGTATGTCGTAGAAAACCTTTGGTCAGCGAGGTCAATAGAATCAAGAGACTGAATTTTGCCAAAACTTACAAAGATAAGCTAGTAGACTTCTGGTAAAATGTCATATTCGTAGATGAAAGCAAATTCTCACTTTTCCGAAATGACAAAAAATAGGAAAAAGTTTACGAAGCTTACCTCACGAAAAACTTGTCCGCGACTGTAAAAAATGGTGGACAAAGTGTTATGGTTTGGGAGCTATGGGCTGGGGGGATGTTGGAAATTTAATACTCATCCAGGGCAATATGGATAAAAATATTGTATGTACCTTAATGTTCATAAAGAAATATTAAAAGATTCAGCCAACAAATTGAGAATTAAGGACACTCCCCACTTTTACCAAGACAACGATCCAAAGCATAAGGCATTAAACGTGTGTCTCTGGCTTTTATACAACTGCCCAAAATGCATTGAAACACCTCCCCAAAGTCCAGACATTTATCCTATCGAACATCTGTGGAAACATTTGGAAAGACAGATAAGAAAAACAAGGTCAGTGAAAAACAAAAAGGAGCTTCAAACACTCATAATGGAAGAGTGGAATAAATTTCCATCAGATATAACCAAAAAATTTGGTTGAATCGCTTCTAAGTAAGCTCGCAGCTGTAATTAAGCACAAAGGAAATCCTACACCGTATTAAATTTATTAATTTTAAAGTTTTTTTAAGTAAACTAAGCCTCGTACGAAACTAAATGTTTCTTAAGTTCTTACCTTTATACCATTTAACATTAAGTTTTTTGCTTTTAAATGGAATTTGAGTTTTTTATTTATATTTTTCCAAGTTATTTGATAAAATTTAAAAATAAAACAATAATTAAACTGGGAAAATATTAATACTATTTCGATAATAACGAATACTTCGCAAAGATATTCTTCGTACGAAACTGAATGTTTCTAAGTGTAAGCACCACCATTTGCGACAGGAAATACACGCTTATCGGCAACAAAAGGAAATATATAAAGCGCTGATGATTCCACATCATTTCAAATTAGTTCTACGAATAAAAAAGAGGATATTTGACCAGAAACCTAGCCGATGCGAATGTTACCCTACATTAAAAACAAAATTCTAAAATTGTTAAGTTCTAATGTGTTTCTATTTCGCCCACCCAAAGAATTGAAGGATTGAAGCTACGAAATTTTAAACTATGAAGATACTTTCACCAGCAATGTATGGAAAGGCAGGTCGAAAGAAAGTGAAATTTTATTCCAAATAGTTTGGTATGTTGACATATTTGTACAAATGACGAAAAGTTAACCCTTGAAGGTTGCTATTGACAATGATAAAGATATGTGTTTTAAGGATGAACAGCTCAACATCTTAGAGAGCACTTGTTACTTTCGCAAAATTCCGGTTATTTCGACTTAAAAATATTCTGCAGTCTATTCTAATTCTAGCAGATAACTATTTTAGCTGAGCTGTGGACAGATGCATGTATGGCACCTTGGATCACATGGCGGACTTGACTTAAAAATAGCTCCACTACGAAGTGAGCAGCGTACATACAGAGCCAGTACATACCAAGCGATAGATAAAATCTACCTAGAAGACAAAGGCCCAATTGATATCCTGTAAGGAAATTGAATATTTAATGCAAAAATGAGAGGACTTCTAAAAAGAGCCGCTTATTAAAATTTTGTTAAATCTGGAAAGTACCAGTGGTTTGCACTGCAGACCAAGTATTAATTGCTTATCGCTCAGGACTCACTTCCATAAAGTACAACTGGTAGTTTCAGTATTTTCAAGGGTGTTAGTTTCATTTCAAGAGATTGGAAGGGTTTCGAACTAATTTTTTTTTTTTCGGACCGAAACAGCGGCAGTTTTCAGCAATCAGTCTTCATAGACTACATTGAGAGCAGAATTGTTTATTCCCTCACCTTTTAACTCAATTAGAGTCTTCCAGATCCGCTGCTGAATTTCAGCAATCTCTTTACACAAATTTTCACATTTCAGTTCGGCGTACTTGTCCAACTGTTGAAACAGATCACTTAGACGAAGAAATAGTTCATTGTACTTCTTGCATGTTCCGTTTACTGAAATTTCTCAGTTTTTCGAAGAAAAATGAGTAAGCGTTTTAATGATAAAGTAAATGCAGTACCAGTACCCAGTACATCATCGCTAAGTGTCGTCAGCCTGATGCAAGCGTTGGCCGGGCACTTGCAGAGGTAGCACTACGTTGTGTCCTCAACACAGTTAGCCTCGCAAGGAAGATGTCGGTTTCCTTCTTCTCGTAAAAGGAACTACCTCAATTTTAAGATAATTGATTGAAAGCCCATTCCATACACTCAGGTCAGAGGTAAGCTTCTGAAATCAGTGTCCTATTCACAAGCACTGCTTTTATATACAAAATTATTGATGGCATCTGAAGCTGCGTTGTTGAAAGCACTCACAATGCCTATAAAAATGCCCTTGTCAACTGCGCCTTCAATTCTGTCTACCACATTTTGAGGCAAACACTCATTCGTCTAAGATGCAGCATGCCTACGAAAGCGGTATATTCTGATAAAATCTGTTTCAAAACGTGGTGGGCAGAACTGATGACTGAGAATTCAAATCATTTCACCAAGTGCCCTCATTAGGGTACCGTTCAGGTTTTGAACAATCACATTTAACTTTTGTTCTGAGTATAGGAAAGAATCATGAAGCTGATCTTCTCCTTAAAGCATATCCCGTTGGAATTTTGCGTATTCCTTCTCTCCAACAACGTCTAGACATTGCATGCCGCTTCTAAGTTCGAAGAAGCTTTACTTTGATTTAAATCACAATGACGCTATCGCTTGTCGGTTTGAAGTCTAAAGGATTCTTTTTCAGTCGATTTTTCACGATGAATCTGCATCCCAGCTCGTGCATCGTACCAGCTGCATTAAATGCATAAATGTTATAGTTTGCCCTTTTCGTTGCAGTTTGTGTTCATTTTATACCGTCCGTAGATAGATTCCATTTTCTGCAGAATCCCCTAGGTGTACAACATTTTCAGCAATAAGGCTTTTAATGTAACTATTATAAGTATTCCGTTTTTTTTTATTTACATCAAAACCGATACCCCTTATCAGCAGGAAACTATAGGTCTGATGCCCTACTCCAAAAGCGCCGTCTTAATTCGTGGATAACTTATTAAGGTAGCTTTACCCTAAAAATGTTCTTCCAGTTTACCAAGCTATGTCTTTTGACGTCCTCATGTTATTGTTGATTTTATTAAGTAAGTGCCATACCGAGGTGACGCCCTCGTCATTATTTGCTGCCTTCTATAGGTTCGATTTCAAATTCCACTTTAGAACTGACTTGCACTTCTTCGCTGATATTTATACTCCCCTGACATATTTCGAGAACGTTCTGTACTATTCAGCGTTCCAACAACTTTCCATTTTACCAGAATATTCGCGGAAAGTTTCCATTCTCCAATGGTTGAGACTGCTGCTATTCAAATATAGATGACGCTGTTCACATTCTAAGTGCCTATCACAATATCATGGATAGAGGAACAGAGCCCATCTTTTTGAGGAGAAAAAGCAGGTAATTGATAGCACAGTAATAGGTCACAAGGTCGGATGCATTAAGCTCTTAATGGGACTTGGAGAAAATAAGATTAGAAATTCAGGATTCTAAGAACTGTTGTACAATACACGCACTACAGTATTTCAAAGTGGAATGGAAAAAAAAAACAGCATCCTCAACATTATTTGGTTCTTCTTTGGAAGACGAAAATGACTTTGTTCTTGGAAAAACAGAAAAGAAATATTAAATCAGGCAAATGTGGAATTTCTCCCGTTCAATCAGCCCTAATATTTAAGAAATAAGGGACAAAAGAATGAATATGAAGATGACTGACAAGATAGTTGCACACACCATGCAAAATGAGACTCGGTGGTATATTTTTGAATGAAAATAACAATAAATGAAGTCATGTCGAGATGCCAGTTACCGGATTGAAAATGAGATCAAAAAGACTCGCACTGTTCTGTTATGTAATGAAATGCAATAAATAAGCCTATTGTCCAGCGCATTAGACATCCCCGAAAGGGATAAAGGCACATCCAATCCAGCAAATCTCCGGTCAATCAACACTCACGGTCTGCAACAAGGTGCAGTAAATTCACCGATCCTATTCGACATTAACACAAGTGATCTGATAGGTTCAGTTCACCATGCTATAGCTTACGCAGATAACTTAATCGCGTACAGAACAGGTCCAAAAATTGAGTTCATTAATATACTTTTGCAATGTGACTTCGATAAAATTAAGCGATGTTGCGATAACTGGAAGTCAAAAATCAACATTCTCTCTCAACAGTCGAAAACCATTCTCTTTAGGACGCCTTTGTTTGGGACTTCTAGGGATACCAGAAAGAATTGGAGAGAGTTTTCAATCGTCGAAATGTAGTCAGATACCTCGGGATTTGGTTAGATCAATATTTATATTACATCTGCTTTTGGCCGTACAAAGAGATTGTTTTATAAAAGTCAACTTGATGCGAGGGTGAAGGTAATCTGCTACATGGCCCTTATCCAGCCTATGCTTGTATTTGGATGTCCTGTGTGATAGCAAGTTTATTGGAAAAGATTTGGGTTGTCGGATTAGGACTTATTTTCGCTTATAGAGAATCTGAGTACTTAATATTATATCATAATGAGGTCTTGTACATTAGAGCGAACCTAATAAGAGTGGGTAATTTCGTCATTAAGTTGACTCGAAGGAATATTGCAAGTGACCTTACAATGACCTCGTTGAACAACCTGATTTCAAAGGCTTAATACCCTAATAATATGTATCATGCCAGAGTTCGCTTTGAAGGCCTTTTTTCTCCAGAAGCGTTTCTCTTACTCGATAATAAAGGTCTGATCCAGGACAAATTAGCGGTGCCGCTAATCTTCCACGTTGCTCAAATAGCTGCGGACAGTCGACTCAACTACGACAAAGACGTCGCACATGGCAGTGCTGAGCATCTCCGGTTCAGTAGGGCAGTAGGGAGTCGCGACATGAGGGATGTTGCTTAGCAACACCAGCAGTTTTGGTAGCTTGTTGAGGGAGAGCATGCTTCGTCGTCGAATTCCTCCACTAATAGGTAGTTTCATGTAAAGCAAAGTGGGTCAGCCTAAGTTGTTTTTTAGCCATGACCGGCTTACCACCTTTAGGTAGGATTCAGATAGATTTAAGAAAAATTTAAATTTATTTATATACACATATATACCCTATATACTAGATATACCATATACAGATGGTGACCACGTATTTGACCTTGAGACCCATTTTCACTTTTGATTTTTCAAATGATAATTCCTGATTTTCATTGCTCAGTCGTATTCCTCACGACACGACTTTGTCTCAAAGGTCTTATTCATTCAGTGCTAGATACCACTGCACTGGCACGCCTACATCATTAATCGGTTTCCAATGTTGTTAGGGTGTTACAAGGTCGAGATTTGTTTTGAGGAAGTCATTATTGCCTCGAATGAAGTTAAAACTCAAAGAAATTTCAAATAGAGATAGATTGTCCTAAACTTATCTGACAGTGATGTGCACTCGCCCTTTTTTTTTACTTGAACGGAACTCTACTTCATTTAGAAGTTCAATATTTGTTTTGAGGAACTGATTATTATTAGTAACTTTTTCCAGATTAACAATGCTGGCTATTTCAATTCAAGAGAAAATTGAAATGATATTGATTTATGGAGAAAGTAGAAGGAACATCGATGTGCTATTGCTCAACATTTCCCAGACCAGATACGATCGCGCGCTACTTTTTATCGGGTCATCCAGCAATTCACTGGTGAAAGAAGTGTGCAACCAAAGAAAAGGAATCGGTCAGATAAGGTGTCTGTTGAGGACAATGAAACAGCAGTATCAGCTGCCGTTGCAAACGATCCTCACATTAGCACTTGCCAAATAAGTCGTGAATCAGGAATTTCTCAAACGACTGTCTGTAAGATATTACATCGGCATAAATACCATCCTTATGATGTTTCAATGCATCAAGAACTTTCGAATGAGGATTTTCGCAACCGTGTTTCCTTTTGTCAATGGGCACTTCAGCAAATTGAACGAGACCCCGTTTTCTTCGCCAAGGTGTTATTCTCCGATGAGTCGACTTTCATCAATCACGGTACGGTCAATCGACATAATATGCATTACCCTTTCTGGTTGCGACAAGTTAAACGCCAGCACCCTTGGTATGTTAATGTTTGGGCGGGAATTATTGGGGATAAATTAATAGATCCATATTTTATTGAAGGCAACTTGAATGGCGAAAAGTATGCAAACTTCTTGCGGGACCATCTACCAGTATTACTAGAAGAACTGCTATTGGAGTTGCGACAAACAATGTGGTTTCAACATGATGGTTGTGTAGCCCATTATTCCCAAGTAGCCCGGGGCGTATTAAACAATGCTTAACATCAACGATGGATCGGACGAGGTTGTCCGAGGCAATGGCCTGCAAGATCACCTGATCTTACGTCACTTGATTTCTTCTTGTAGGGCTAGACGCGTATAGACAAGTGTATTGAAGTGAATTTTCACATTTTCGAGCATTTTTTGAAATAGTCTCGGGAATAAAACGTCGAAATGGGAAGACTTCAATGATTTAACAGTGGGAGGCAAGGGCAGACCCACTCTAATTAATCACCCCAAAGGAAATTAAATACTGCTACGTCCACGTCGTTGTTTCTGGGTTATGCTAAACGCAGTATGTAAGAACAAATGGCAAGCCTACGAGCAATACGACCGAGCAACGAAAATCAGGAATTATCATTTGAAAAATCAAAAGTGACCTTCGTTTGACTTTGAAAATGGGGCTCAAGGTCAAACTCGTGGTCACCATCTAATGTCCCCTTCAGAACCCTATGACTTTTGTCTGAAACATTTTTCGCGATATCGCGTATTTTTCGAGTAATTTGGATGTATTAAGTTAAAAAACTCACCCGGTATATGTTGTGTATTATGTTTTCGGTAATGTATGTAGGTTAAATGGATAAAGATTTATTTTTAGGTAGTTTGTAAGCTTTAGATTTAAGTTTTATAATATAACGAAAGGATTCATGTACTAAGTTTCTTATTTAAAACTTGTTTTCTTGGTTTTAATATTAAATAAAAATAAAAATAGACTGGAAGATACGTCGAAAGACATTGTTTAACCATTAGGTTCAACTTAAATTGACCGCATGGTGCTAGTAATTTAGAATTGTTGTTTTGTCAAGCATGTAATAGTCAATTAATAATTAAAAATAAAAAAATAACTTTTGAAACGAACGAAACGAACCATCAGCACTACTGAAGGTATTACCCTTTTTAATTTTTTGTTACTTGCTTTAAAAAAATTATAGGTCTGTGTTCGTCTGCTTCAGTTTCGAAATTATGCAAGAAATTCCTTCAATTGCCGGAGAGCATAAACCGTGTTATATCTGCGTATATGTAGAATTATATTATAGATGGTCTTGGCAGAAGCTGTAGAAATGTGATCACAATGTTTGCCTGTTACCAGAATATTTGTTTCGGATATTTAAAAAAATATTTCAAAAGGTTTTTTAATCGCATGTGATGGACGTTTATGCGGATCAGTTGAGACCTAATTGACGATGCGCAATATAGCGATTCCCCGGGTAGGTATCAGATCTCTAGTCATCTACATACATATTAACGATATGTGTAGATAGATGAAAATCATTTACAATTTAAAACACCGTTCACGGAGTACTAAGTAGGCCAATCGGCAAGATAACGTTCGATGTGCTTAAGAAAGGAAACCCCAGATGGAAACAACTAACTCAATGTAACTCTAAAAAACTAACAAGTCTAAAGCTGAACTTAACATTGTTTCCTTTTAAATGAGATCCTTCTCTCTATATTTCCACCCATTTACTTCTCTATTCATCCCATTATCCCTCAACAGATGTACAGTATCTTAACTAGAAGAAGTAAAGAGGCAATCAGGGTTAAAGAATAATTCAGTCACAATTCAAAAGAATAAAATCAAAGAAAATTCAAGCAAGACAAGAATCTATTCCCTAAACTAGTCTGAAGACTAGTTCCAATCCAGAACAGAAGTAAAGCCAATATCTACCTTAGTGGCCACAATAAATAGGGTTTGGTTAGGTGAAAACCTGGTTTCGTTCCCAATTTTTATTGATTTTAAACTTATTTTACTGGTCAGTATTCTCTTGTTTTATTAATTAACTAAATTCTCTGTTGCATAGGGTCAACAACTTTACTACAAGAAAATACCCACAAAAACTTACTCGAAATTGAACAGAAATAATACATTGTGGTACAAACACATGTTCCGGTTTGCCACCATCATCATTATCGGTATCCAGATCTCTGGCACACAGGCGTTGATTTTATTTTTCGATAATTTTCATAATAAAAAAAACCAAAGCCACAGGATATCGTATTCTCATTAAAATTCTACCCATGCTCGCGTGCAGAAGTCAGTTGTATTATATTGTAGTAAAAAAAAAAAAGAAAATCAATACCAGGTTGCCATGCCATTTTTTCAATATCACATTTTCCAAATTCAAGTGCTATGGCCAGTCAGACGTAGCTTCTTGAAATGCTTTAAGAAGCAATTCGGATGAAGATGGAAATCATTTCCTTCTCATTGACAATCAGCAGCAAAGCAAAGAATTGGCATCAAATTTTGTATAAAAAATTTAATCAAGTCTAAAACACTTGGAATGTTAACAGTGGCATACGGTGAATCTGCTCTAAGCAAAATAAATGTTTCCAAGTAGTACCAGATCTTCTAAGATGGCCGAAAAAATGCCAAATGACGAATTTCGCTCTGAACCCTCTAGCACATCAACAAAACTTCGCGGTGGTCGAACCTGCGAAGAAAGAAGTTGCTCAGGATGTTGGCATATCGGTCGGCTAGTGTCATTCAATTTTTTCGGATGTTTTGGGCATGAGAAGTTTGTTTCAAAGTTCTAAGTTTTAAACAGAAGAACTGTCGCATGAGCCATGCTTATGAGTTATTGAATGACGTCAATGATGATCCTGACTTGCTGAAATGGTCATAACTGGTGACGAATGATGGGTATATGTTTATGACGTTGAAACTAAAGGCCAATCGTCCAAATGGAAACACCCAGGAGAGCCAAGACGTGAAAAAGCACGCCAAGTTCAATTAAATGTCAAAGTTTTGATCACTCCTTTTTTTTGGATTACCGTGTGGTAGTACATCAGGAATTTTTACCTCAAGCTCGTACAGTCAATAGGAGTATTACCTTGAAGTTATGCACCATTTGCGAGAAGCAATACGATAAAAATGTCTGGAATTGTGGGAAAACTATTTATGGCTTTTGCATCGCGATAATGCACCTGCTCATTTATCGTTGCTTGTGAGAGATTTTTTTGGCCAAAACACGACAATCATGCCTCAGCCACCATATTCACTGGACTTCATGCGATTTTTCCTGTTCCCTGAAGAGACCTTTGAAAGGATAGAGATTTGCAACGATTGAGGAAATAAAAACTGAAGATCTCACGGCTATAACAAAAGGTCCTTATGATAAATGCTTCGAGGATTGGAATAAGCGTTGGCACAAGTGTATTATCGTATATCTGAGCGGATTACTTTGAAGCAAGCAACATTAATATTGGAGAATGAATAAATATTATTTATAAAAATAATACATGGGCTGCCGTTTCTAAGAGAGGGCACCACTTGAATTAAATCCATACCATTTTCAGTTAGTACCAACCTTCAAAAGATACGTGTATAAATTTGACAGCTGTCGGACGATTAGTTTTCGAGATATAGCGTTGTGATTGAAGCAACTTTTGTTGTTGTGAAAAAAAAATGGATTCAAAGCAATTTCGTGTGTTGATTTATCATTGCTTTTTGATTGGAAAAAATGCAGCCGATGCAAAGAAATGGCTTGATAAGTGTTACCCGGACATTCGAAAGTGGATTGAAAAATTTAAAAGTGGTCATACAAGCACCGAAGATTATGCACGCAGTAGACGTCCAAAAAAAGGCTGCTTCAGATGAAAACATCAAATAGGTCCACAAAATGATTACGAATGAGGCTCTGAAGATACCAAAAGAACGTGTTGGATATATCATACACGAATATTTAGACATGCGAAAGCTCTGTTCAAAGTGGGTGCCGCGTTTGCTCACAGTCGACCAAAAACAACAACGTGATGATGATTCAGAGGAGTGTTTAAAGCTGTCCAACCGGATTAAAGCCGAATTTTTGCATCGGTATGTGACAATGGAAGAAACTTGGCTCCATCACATCACACCAGAGTCAAGTCGGCAGTCAACTGAGTGGCGAGCAGGCGACGAACCTCGTCCAAAACGACCAAAAACTCAACAGTCGGCTGGCAAGGTTATGGCGTTTGAAGGACGAAATCGCAGAAAAACGGCCACATTTGAAGAAAAATAATGTGCTGTTTCATTAAGACAATGCACCGTGTCACAAGTCGATGAAAATGATGGCAAAATTGAATAAATTCGGCTACGGATTGCTTCCCCACCCACCGTATTCTACAGATTTGGCCCCCATCGACTATTTTCTGTTCGAAGACTTCAAAAGAATGCTCGCCGGAAAGAGATTTAAGACCGATGAAGAAGTAACCGCCGAAACAGAGGCCTATTTTGAGGCTAAGCCGAAATCGTACTACAAAACTGGTATCGAAAGATAGAAAAATCGTTTCAATCAGTGTATCGCCCTCGAAGGCAACTATATTGATAAATTAAGTTGAATTTTGCAAAAATTTTGTGTTTTACTATAAAACGGACTTTTCAGCCCATGGTTTATAAAGTTACCTTTTTGAACACACTTCGTATACTTGGTTTTGTCCTCATTTAGGTAAATAACAGCGCGGCCTTTTTCTGAAATCACCTTTTTACATCAAAGTCTTGATGGTTCCATATTATTGGGTTTTAGGGATTACTATTACAATCTTACAAAGATGGACGAATTTGGCAGTGATGAAACTTGGCGTGGTATTATTCTAGGAGTAGGTAGTGAGCATCAATTCAAAGGTTTAAGTGAACCGTCCAGACCTAAAACCACACCTGTAAGTTGTTAGCAGATTTTTAATAAAATGTTTGAAAGGCTTACTGAATTGACTTATTCATCTTCTATCCACTGAATTTATTCCCACTCCTGTAAATGATTCGGTAGATACGCCGTCATTTCGTGCAGATGTATTGATTTTTCGTTTTGATGTTGCTATCTAGAGCTGTTACTTATCGGGTGGACAAAATTTTTCTTTATTAGCGTTCATTTTAGATGGTTTATTCTACCTGACAGTGGAATATTTTTTCCTTGTCAAGCAGACTGCGGATGTAATATTTTCAAATTTTCAGCAGTGACTGTGACGCTACTATTACTTCACCGTCCATATCTCTGCATGCTTCTGTTGTTACTCTTACTTTTTGCTAGAACTTCCGAACATCATTTCTACAGAAATGATGACCTCGATCTATATTTCGCCCATAATATGCATCAGTGGCATATGCTAAAATGGCAAGGACATGCAATATACTGGCCTACGACATCATAGAGCTCACAACACTGCACGGAAAACATTAAAATATGTAACGAACCAACTAATCGCCTCAAATATAAAAAAACTCACAAATGACGACCCTAGTAAACGTTTAAAGGATCAAATCTGAACGTGGAATATTTGGGCCCTAAAGCCGAACAATTAGCAGAGGCCTTTGACTGCTATCACACAGATATCACCACCATCTACGAACTGCGATGGGGAGCACCGGACCTAAGGAATATGAAAAATCGTAATACATGTATACCATGGCCCCAGGGAAAAGAAACAAACGAATACGATAACGTAAGTCTAATATGCGCCCATCCCCTCACGGTAGGCAAGGATGATACCACTAAAGAAAGTTTCTATAAGCTCCTTGACAAGACATGTGAGCAAAGTCCGAATTATGACGTCAAAATCGCAAGGATAAGAAAGGAGGACATATTTGGTAGGAAAGTTGTAAGCATAGTCTACACAACACCACGTCTGGCAAAGGATTTATGCTTACTGACTTTGCGGCAGGATGAAACATCAATATAGTAATCACACGGTTTCCTTATTTTAATATATGTTATACAAAGGGACATGACGGTCTTCAGATCATGAAACCCTAAATTAAACTGATTACATTCTGGTCGATGTAAGACTTGCCGCCAGTATTCCCGACGTCCGATGCAGCCAAGGAACGAATGTGGATGTCCCAAGCACCGCAACAAAGGCGAACTACTGCTAAAAGATATAACGTAGAAAAGCTGCAATCGGCAAGATATTTTCAACAACTCTTATGCCGCCAGTATCAAGTACCGAAGACCAATTACAAGGCTGGCAACGTGCCATCAGAGACGCCGCAACCGGTGTGCTGGGTTTCAGCCGACCACACCAAGAAATCGCGCTCGTAAGTTCTACGAAAAGAGTTCAAGAATCACGTGACCGATGATGGAAATGACTTTGTGAAGTGCATGAACCAACCCATTTCTCAGATCTAGTCAGAAGGGTGAATGCCCGATGAGTGGAATCTCAGTTCGTTTGCTCGATCCAGAAAAAAGGAAACCCCCTAAACTGCTAAATTTACAGAGTTATGAGTATCTTCAACATCTCATACAAGATCTTATCTGCCGTATTGTTTAAATGTCTAAAACCCTTTGCCAATACCCTGATTGAATCTTATCAATGCGGGGTCAGACCATGAAATTCACCAATCGACTAAATCCACACGCTCTGGCAGATCCATACACACCATATCCGCGCAAAGCGCGTGTATGTGTTTCCCATCAAAGACGGTAACGACTTAACCGAGACCTTTGATTTCAATACTAGTTTTAGACGTGATGTCATGTGACTTCTTCAACATCATTCTTGCCAATCGCTTTTTCATTGAATAACAAGGCCGTATTCCGAGAAACTAAGAACACTCTATATAAGATTTTGATCATCCCAGTCCTATTTTATGGCGCAGAAGCATGGGCTTTATCGAAAGCGGACGAAGATACTCTCAATCGTTTCGATTGCATTTGCGTTGACGGGCTTTGGAGGAGAAGATTCCACGTCGAAGTATACATCGACCTAGTCACCTGAAATGACTAGAACATATAAAGCGAATGGACATTAATGCTCTGGCCCGCAGATTCTTCGAATCTAACCCACAGGTACAACGAAGTAGAGGAAAACCTCACCTTGGATGACGCGACATGTAGAAACCGACTTAGATTGCGCAACTGACGCCCATTAGGCAAATATCGGGTCAACTGTAGATTCTTGTTAGTTGAGGCGCGCCCTTGCCCATTTATTAAGGCCTCGCCCATAAATGACTTTGTCTTATATAAAGCGGAGGCAGAACAAAGTACTGGTCTTCAAAGGTTTTGTTGGCGGCAGAAGCACCGTTAATCCCTACCAGGACTTAAATTGGAGGTACCATGGGAGGCAGGATCCCTCCGGATCTCAGTCTAGAAGTAAATTGTTAAGGTAGGACCTCATGTGGGAGCGTCAGGATGGCTGCTGTTTAAATCCAAATCCAAACCCATTAAAGACTATCAAATAAGTACTGGGTGTTGTGACCCTAAGATCAGCAGGAGGTTTTAGATTGATCTCGACCTATACCAAGGGTCGAACTTGTGCCAAAAAACACAGGTTCTGCTTTGGTATTATACTATTATTATAGGCAGCCCCTGAAATAAGGTATTCAAGAGAGGTGTTCACGTTAAACCCAAGAGACGTTCTGTTAGTTGAGGTCCAGGTACAGCCCGAACTAAAGATATAAGTAAGCAATTGATCATTGAGTATATAAGCAGCTTTTTTCCTTCTTTGCATCCGCTTGCGGTTACTCTTTGTCAAACTAGAGGTTTAGTGGTGGTATTGCGTAAAAGCACATTAGATCATGTGTTTCTATTAATCTGCTGACAATATTGTTAGTGCTCTTCTGCGTTTGATCCTGGGAGCCTAGTACTTCTGGAAAGCTTTTCGGTAACTCAATTAGAAAACGCTTTGGCGGTCTCTTGCGATTTTATTTGTTGGACGTGACTTGATAGATTGTTGGCTCCTCCTTCAAATTTTTAACCATAACATCTATCTCGGTACACTCTTAAACCCACTTTTGGAAGTGCTCTAAAATATCGTGATTCGTTCCTAAGCCGTACAACTCGGTAATAAGATGTCCTGCCAAGCTCTCTCATTCCCAGCCATTACAATTTGAAAACGTTTAAGACCAAGTTACATCGGCACCTATCTTTTCTGTCTCCACATGTTTCCTTCGTCCCTGCTGTGTGGAAACATTTTAAGGATCTCCACCCCCGCTTTGTGCAAACATTTTAAGGATATGGTTTCAAGGAGTAAGCTAATTTAAAAAAAAAAAAAAAACGGTGTGATTATATCCATGCGCCATCATATCGTCAAACATCGTCAACAGCTAAACCGTCAATAAATCCGACCTATTCCCAACCTAGATGGCTAGATTCTTCAGACTATAATGCCAATAGTACGGTATGCAGTTATAAGTGGTGCAGCGGTCTAGGTGGAAACTACTCCATCGCTATCTATGCTTTTTCAAACAGAAGTTAATCCTAACTATGTTGGCTCAGATCCGAATGTTTAAGTCTGGCAATTATTACTTTTCGTTGTTAATATTACTTTAAATACATGAACCTCTGAATCTTTTGAACTTGTTTTTCTGCTCTCTCTGTATATAGAAATGTTCGACATTTTTTCTAATTTTTATTAAACAGGGGTAAAAAAATCCTCTTCCACGTGGCAACCCTAAAGCCCATAATCGACAGAATATCTACCAGAGTGCTCTCAGAAGGAGCAGAAAACATTTCATCCTCAATGATGGCACATCGAGTCTGTGTGATATTTTTATATTGCATTCCTTCTAAGTATATAAAACCTAAACCAAACAGTCCAAAATCTGAGCACCATTTTCAAATAAACTGTATCGTTCCGGAAGTACAAATAAAACTACTCAGAATGCTATTGCTTTCACTTCAAACAGACGCTTGTTCGTTTCCCATTTCAATGACGAGGTGGGTAATATATCCTGCAAATCCTGTAGAACAACAATAAATTGCAAAAATATATTTCCCGAATCTACGAAAATCTTGAAAATATTTATAAATCATTGCAGGAGTGGAAATCAATATACGAATACTTACCCCGGAATTCGACGCGAGCTATTAGGTTTGCCTTGGTCTTCGGCAGATGGAACTGGAGTATCTTCACTGTTAGAGACATTTTGTTCTTCTTCTTATTTGAAATACGAGTATCTTTTGTGACTTTACTTAAAATCTAATTATTGGTCTTTTCTTGCTTCGATAGATACAAGTTCGAATATGTATTGTATATACAAATGGCTAACACAAATATTGCTTTTTGATTTTATTTTGGTGTTTTTTGTTGTTTATTCTGAATGGTATCACTCTTATGTTGGTTTTGGCTGTTTTCTTGGTAAGCTATCCTGAAAAAGGAGTGCAAAAAAAAGAATAGTTTAGGATGTTGGCGCTTTAAAATTAATGAAATTTGTAAAAAAAAAACAAGAAAACAAAATACCTATTTTTAATATGGTAAGGAAAGGTCCGTTTAATGGGATACAAAATCCTTCATATCTTAAGAATAAATTGCATTCATTCATTCGAATTCACCGATACTGTATCTTTCAACAGATCGAGCGGAAGTAGTTTTATTCATTCATTGTTGAAGACTCAAATTGTGAACATTGTTATTCGTTGTCAAACCCAAAAACAAGAAGAAGCATATATAGTCCTACATACATACTCAATCGTGTTGCACATTGAATTTGCGTTTTATTTTATTCGTAGTTTCTCGTGGGAAATTCTAACATAATTTACTCTAATTTCGATATCAGCCCTTTTCTGTCATTTGGCCCACGAGAATATAGGGAAAAATTACTTCCGCAACACTTTGTCGACCGTGACAGGACGTTTTCCTGTAAATTTCGTTGTAGACAGTCGTGTAGAATATCGTTGGAAAGCAAACTGGTGGATTCGGAAGTAAATCATATCGGTTACGCCGCATCGCGTACAAATTAATCGGACATTTTAAAAATACATTCGAGCAATTTTCCGGCGGTGGTTCGTGGAATATCAGCGGATAGCAGATATTTCATCATAGCGGGCACTCTTGATATTGGAGCAACAGGCGGTTTAGTAAACGGGACGGGTAGATCTGAGTGTAGAGTGTAGTCTTGGGATTTTAGAGTCATATTTGAGGCAATTGCTCGCAGTACAAGCATCTATAGACAAAATCACACCGCAGGAAGATAGCGGGACCATTCGCAGTGGTCTCGTACGTCGAAACCCAAATTTTAATCATGAGTTTCATAGCTGACTCCAAATCGAAGTTAACCGATTCGGGTAATTTAAATGCTTCATTCGTACTCCCATCGAATATTGCACATACTTCCAACTTGCAAGAAATTAAGTTGCCATTTTTGGAGGGAAATATTCCGAGTATCCCAACTTTATCGGGATTTTCAATAAATTGGTCCATATCGACCATTTCCGATTTAGAAGTGACTGAAGCCAACTATTCGAAAGCGCTGTCAAAATTAAGAGAACGGTTTGATAATAAGAACCTTATGTTCCAGGAGCATATTACGGACACGTTCGAGTTGCCAAGAGTTTCGGAGTCGTGTGCGAGCCAGATAAGGGCACTACTGGATAGTATGAGTGCGCACTTAAGTGCAATGCTATCGTTAGGCAGCTACGAGTATGTAGTCCATGCAATGTTGATTCGCTTGGCAACTGATAGACTTGATCAAGATTCGTGGGAGAAGTGAGACGAGCCCATAAATTTCAATAAGTTGTCTTCATGGACAGACTTTTCGAACACCATAGTCCGCCGTTGTCAAACCTTAGAAGCTCGCAGGTCGTCTGAATCAACAACCTTTAACGACCGTCGTCTATCTGTGCGTGAGCCAAAGGATCGTCTTCGTTTTAAGCAAAAAAGAATAAAACAGAATTCGTTTACCATAACTGCATCACGCTTGGCATGTGCATTCTGTAGGGAACCTACGCACCCAATTAATACTTGTCCAGCGTTCTTAAAGCTTTCGGCTTTTAATTAAACCAAAATTGTCGTTCTCTATAAATCAAATGCCTGAGTAAAGGGCATACAGTTAGGAATTGCTCTCGCGGAAATTGTGAAATATGTGCCCGTCCACACCACACAACGCTACACCTCTTTAGACGTTCACCTGAATGTAATCAGCAGAGTGTAGCAGAGGGCATCTTGTCTAGTGAAGTTAAAAACACGCAGACGTCGCTGATAGGTAGTTATACCGTTAAAACGTATGGCTATGTCTTTCTCGCCACTGCAGTTATCAACATTCGAGATAAGACCGATACTCTGCAGCCAATTCGCGCCCTTCTAGATTCAGATTCGCAACTTAATGTTATAACCCAAAAGGCAGCTCAACGACTGGGGTTGAAACAAGAGGGAGTGCATATCAGACAAACGCAGTTATTAGCTCTCGATGGTTGGAAGTTACCTAAAAATATTGAATTGGCTGATCCATGTTTCAATCAACCAAATAGTATCGACATGTTAATAGGAGCTGACACCTTTTTTCAAAATTTTATCAGTTGGTCAAATTAAATTGGGAAATGGATATCCTCTATTGCAAAAGAAGCTAGTAGGATGGATTCTGGCAGGTATCAGACGGCTCAGAAACAATACTGTTTTGTTGCAACAAACGAGGTGGAGGATAGTGGTCCTGATGGTGGTTTCGGTATTATAGTGGAACGTTTTTAGAATATAGAACATCTAGCAACCCAAGATGCAGGTTTAAATGAGGACGAGAAAACATGCGAGGATTTGTATAGGGAAACGGTGAGGAGAATGGCAGTTTTATGGCCAAGTTACCTTGGGAGAATTTTAAAATGCTGGGCGATTCGCTGCAAACCGCTCATAAAATGTTTTTAAGCTTGGAAAAGAAACTAGGAAAGAATCCATTACTGAAAGAAGAGTACTCCGATCAATTGCTGGGTCACATGGAACTTTTACGTCCATATTCTCCACACCAATGCGTACTTCGTCCAGAATCGTCCACCACTAAGTTAAGAGTTGTGTTTGACTGCAACTGCAAAACTTCAACAAACTTGTCTCTTAACGATGTTCTAATGGTAGGACCCACGGTGCAGGATGATTTGTTTTCCATTATCCTGCGATTTCGGTTTCATAAGTACGCACTCACTGCAGACATTTCAAAAATGTACCGGCAAGTGTTTGTAACTCCCAGCGATTCTTACTACCAATGTATTGTTTGGCGATCTAGTCCGAGTGAGCCACTGCTAACTTATCGACTGAAAACCGTCACATATGGGACATCGTCGGCGCCATATTTGGCAACGCGTTGTTTACAACAAATCGCTGATGATAATAATCAGACATACCCTATAGCTGCAATCTTATAACAGGGGCAGATACCGTAAAGGAGATCCAATCAATCCGGGAAGACGATGAACAACTATTGTCGTCTGCCAATTTTACACTACGAAAGTGGTATTCAAATGATTTATCGTTGTTGAAAGGCCTACCAGAGGAAGATATGGAAAAACCACGCTCTGTCCTTTCAGACCTGTCCCGCCCTTTTGACCCCCTTGGGCTAATAAATCCAGTAGTTGCTCAAACAAAGATGTTGATGTTGCCAATAGAGATGCATTCCAGATGGATGGACTTTTTGGAGGATCTTTCTGCGCTTCAAGATATTAGATTACCACGGTGTGCGTACGGGGCTTGTATATATGTGCGTTCTATCGATACTGTGGGAAAGGTGGTCGTAAATTTGATAACGGCTAAGTCCCGAGTAGTTCCACTTCTAACTAAGTCATTGCCACGATTGGAGCTTTGCGGTGCTTTTCGACTAGTCGAATTAATGGAGCGAGTTAAGAGCAACGTCACTCCGAGGTGGTTCTGGACTGGATATCAGCACACTCGTCGACGTGGAATACGTTTGTAGCGAACAGGGTGGCCAAGATACAAGAGTTAACTATTGTGTGGAGAGGATCGACAGTGGGTGGCCTGATAGACTCTATATGGTTCAAAGGTCCAGAATTTTTGTGAAGGTCACACGATTGTTGGCCAGTCCAAGAGAGGCATGTTTCAAAGCAAGTCCTCGAGAAACGGTCAAAAAAGACTGTTGTTTTTCGCTTGAAAAAAGGAGCGAAATTAGAACTGAAAAGTACATTTACAGTAGGAGAACTCCACTCAGTGTTTTTGCGAATAGTTTGGAGTATTTAGCAGCATGAGTTTGCAGAGAAAATCAATTGTCTGGAAAAAAAAACAGGAGATTCAGTCTAAAAGTATGATCAAGAGATTATGTCCCTTTCTAGATACCAAAGATAGTATCGGGGTACTGCGAGTAGGTGGTCGCCTAAGAAATGCCGAACTTCCGTACATTCATTGCTTCTATCTAAAAACTCATATTTTAAAACATTTTTTAATTATTTACATAAAAAGTTTTATCACGCAGGTCCTACAGCATTGGTGGCGATAAGTAGACAAACAGTTTGGGTGATAAACACAAGGGCTTTGGCAAGGAGGATTGTTAGTCGCTGCACGCACTGTTTCCCCTATAAACCAGTGCTGAAGCAATAGATGGGAAACCTTCCAGCAACACGGGTGAAATTCGAAAAGCCATTTTTAATCTCCGGAGTAGGCTTTTGTGGACCAATTACAACAACTCAACTCGAGGAAAGCAGCCGTATAAATCATACATCGCCGTGTTTGTTTACTTTGCCACTAAAGCGACACATCTTGAAGTCGTATCAGATTTTTCGGCTAAAGCATTTATAGCAGCATTTCGAAGATTCCTGGCTCGACGTGGGTTTTGTCAGCATCTCTACTGCGATAATGAAACGAATTTCGTGGGTGCTCGAAGCGATATCATCTTATTACTCCGCACAGATGGTGCAGTTCCATCAAATTCCTCCCCGATCGCCTCACTTCGGAGGGCTTTGGGAATCTGCCGTGAAATCTGCGAAAGGACTATTGATGCGTACATTCAGTTCAACCCGGCTTACATTCGAGGAGCTAACAACAGCTTGTGCGGAAATCGAGGCTATTCTTAATTTAAGGCCGCTATGTCCTCTATCAACGGACCCTAATGACAAGGAAGCGCTGACGCCAGCTCACTTTTAGAATGGCCAATCTTTGGTCGCGGTAGTTAAACATAAAACATTATCATTTTCAGACAGATGGCAGCAAATCTCAGTACTCAAGCAACATTTTTGGCAGAGACGGTCGAAGGAGTATCTGCTAGGTCTTCAACAGAGGGCAAAGTGAAAGTCAGCGTCATCCAATGTCAGTGTCGGAACTTTGGCATTAATTTCCGTAGACAACTCACCACCTCAACATTGGTTATTGAGCCGAGTCATAGGCATCAAACCGGGTTTAGATGGAAATGTTCGTGTGGTAGAACTGAAGACCAGAAAGGGGATACTTCGAAGGACGGTCATCGCATCGCACCATTACCAACCGATGATAATTGAACGATCTCAAGTTCATTCAAAGGCGGAGGGATGTTGGAGCATGCAGTCGAATAATTTAAAAAAAAAACTTTCAACAGAGCGAGCGGAAGTAGATTTTACTCATTCATTGTTGAAGACTCAAATTGTGAACATTGTTATTCGTTGTCAAACCCAAAAACAAGAAGAAGCAAATATACTCCTGCATACATACTCAATCGTGTTGCACATTGAATTTGCGTTTTATTTTATTCGTAGTTTCTCGTGGGAAATTCTAACATAATTTACTCTAATTTCGATATCAGCCCTTTTCTGTCATTTGGCCCACGAGAATATAGTGAAAAATTACTCCACCAACAATCTTTTTATTTAAATTTGAATAGAAACTTTATCCAAGTCCCAAGTTGTTGTATTTAATTTTAATTCTATTTGTGGTAATGTATTGTATATATATAACGACATAGTGAAGTTATTTTATCTTGAACTTATTTAGGCCCGATTGAGATCTGTGAAATAAGATGGTCGATTGACCAGGCTTGCAACGTTTTACAAATAAGTCGCACATATCGTATAATATTGCATTTTCATCGCGAGAAAAGGAGTTCTGAAAGAAAGTTCAACAGCACAAGCATAGATATTATAGTGTATGTGATTAACTAGGCCCATAACTAACATCTTTTATGCAAAGTCTATATAGCCTGGCCGGGGAATGTTATCTACGTTGAACTCGTAAACTTCACTGATAAACTGGTAGCGAGAAGTCGAGAGAAAAGCCTCCATAAATCGTCAACAGAAAAAGACTTCTAACTGACAGACATGATAGGTTTGTAATATTATTTTGATAAGTAAAATCAGATGGCCTCACAAGAAAAATCCACATAGCATTGTATTTATATGCAGATAGTCGAAACACCAACCATACCTGCATAGATGTGCAGATGCGCAAGATGCAAGATCTGAGAAATATTCAGAAACAAATTTCTTCAGCAAATACTGGGTAATTTTTTGCTGTTTGGTTTTTCAGTGTTGTATTTTTGACAGCTTACGTGTGAATGGTGACATATGTCAATGTGAAACATGCTCATGCATTGCCATTTTTTTATTGAAAGACTTGCACTCGAACAATACTTACAAATTCGTGCTCTGTTAAAAATGTTTTCAAGCACTTCGACCATTTTAGGGTGGTGATAATCGACCTACTGAGCAAGTTTATGTCATAGTGACTGAATTTCGCACCAATTTCACGCTATTTGATATCAAAATATTGCTTCTGTATCCGCCATTCGTTGCCCTTCGTAGTAATTGGAATTGTGTTACTCGACTACGTTGCAGATTTTACGGTCTACCGAAGCCTACCGACCTGCCACCGTGTCGAATTTTCGCGCTAAGCCGGGTTGATATGTGGGTCCGACAAGACGGCGCTACATGCCACACAGCACGCGATTCGATGACCAATGAAATTATGGAGCAATTCATTTCTCTTTTTGGACCGGCTAGATCGGGCAAGATTCTACGCTTCGAGATTATTTTTATAAAGGTACGTTAAATCGCTCGTCTATGCCGATAAGACAACGTAAATTGCAACCTTGGAGGACAACATTGCACGTGTTGTTAGCGAGATACCAGCCAATATGCTCGAGAAAGTGACTCAAAATTGGACTCTACGCATTTACGTAAAATAATCTTTAAAAACCAAATGACAAGCATTGATGTATTAACAGAAATAATATTTTATTTTGTAATTTTCCTGTTTTTTTTTTTTTTTTGGCAATTTAAAACCAAACTTTCAAAAAATCGCCCATTAGAAAGTAAATCCAACATACGAGTACACCTAACTTAATTTACATAAAGGGCCCCTGACTCGTGCAGAGTCTCTGGATAAAGCTTTCCATATACTTCGATCCACGGCATGTTGTTTAAATGGCTGAAAAAGCGCTCTGACATCCGTGATCAGTAAGTCTCTAAGACGGAGGTTCGGTTCTATTCGCATCCACTGCTCTTCAATTGCCCTGAAAAGCTTTTTTAAAGTCACACAGCGAGCGACGGATGATTCTTATTGCCTGTGTATATTAATTCTTGGATTACTTACCTATATGGCACTAGTAGACCAGAGCCTCCCCTAACATGATCTTCAAGCTAGTGCGATCTTTTACCTGGCTGAGATTCCCTTCCTCTACTGCGTTGTCCTTCCGGATTGGAGTCACAAGCTTCACGGGCCGGGGCGCTAGTATTCAAACGTTCAAGTTGACCTGCAGATCTAAGCTGGGCTATTCGAGCTTTCTGATGAAATCAGGATCGCTGCACAGCCCGTACGTTTTCTTCATTTGTTGCAATTGTTTTTTTAATTTTTTTTTATTTTATTCAATAATAAACTTATTCCAGCGATTCTCCAATTTCTAGATCCCGTCCAAAAAGTAATTTTCCGGAAGGTCTGCAAAATACTCCTCCGTGGCGTCGATGGTTTCCTCGTGTTAGCTGAATTTTTTATTGATGAGCCTTCTTTTGAGGTTTGGGAAGAGAGAATAGTCCGAGAGAGCCAAATCGGGTGAATACGGTGGATGCGACAGCAATTGAAGCCGTAAGTCATTGATTTTAGCCATGGTTGCGATGCTCTTATTTGCCGGTGCATTGTCTTGCAAAAACAAATTTTTTTTTCGCTTCATGTGAGGCGAACGATTTCGGCCTTCAATCGCTCCAATAATGCACAGTAATACTAGCTATTGATGGTTTTTCCTTTTTCTAGGTAGTCCACGAAGAGTATGCCATGACAATCCCAGAAAACCGACGTCATAACCTTTCCGACCCATCGAGCCTCCCTCGACCGCTTCAGAGCACTCGTGCCTACTTCAGTCTATTGCTGGGCACTCATTCTGTACTCTGGTGTGTAAAAGTGGATCCAAGTTTCATCAACAGCTGCCAATCGACGCAAAAAGTCCGCCCGATTCCACATCAGCAAGTCCAAACACTCTTTCGAGTGCTTTCGCGTTCGTGTTTTTGGTCAGGAGTGAGTATGCGCTGCACCCAGCGGCAGGATAACTTTTTCATATGCAGAATATCGCCCAAAATATGGCGTGTGCGCTCAGTACTAATCTTTGTACTTTTCGGTCAGCCAACACCATTTCATGTATTTTTTTGACATTGGCCTCTGTAACCGCATCGGAGGGTTTGCCGCTGCGGACTTGATCGGTAGTGGAGTTGCGGCCACCACGAAACTCTCGAAACCAATATTTGACGGTGTAATCTGACGGAGTTTCCTTTGCCGTTTTGCCTCTCAAAAATTAATGTTTTCTGAGAGAACGAAAATCGTTTTTGTCTATACTCAACATGATGCCAAACACGTCAACAACAATCAGCTGTCAAAATTAAAGACACCATCGCACTGAAATTTGGCATGTCTGCCTAAATATGAACGGACTTCAAGGCACCATAACCTTTTTTGCAGTAGCGCATTCTAGCGGTCAAGGAGGTTTCACCCCACCTAGTACGTTTTCTTCCGCTTTTATAATATCGGGGTCCTGTATAAAGCCTTGTTGGTTACTCAAGAGGGAGCTTTACTATTCAATTGCCTTATAAGCCTAAGCAAGCAGCGATTGGCAAGAGTGATTTTTTGCATGGATTTTGCACTGGTGTCCTTCTCGGAATTGCTAGCTGATTCGAGGTAAAAAAAACTATTTTACTATCTCGTGACGCTTTGTCCAAGGACAAAATACATATATATGATATTTTGAGTTTCCTTCATCTCAATGTTGTATGCGTACTCGTATGTAAGTAACTGAACAATTGAATTACGAGTTTCGCACAATTCTGATGTTGAAGAAACACATGACAATGTAACGCTTTGTTTAAGAGACCATTTTTGACACTGAAGGTTTCATTCTTCAGACAAATTTTCTCCGACAGCTGCCTGCAACTCTGTTTTTTCATCCCTTCATCTGTCCATCTGTCCAGATTTCCACTCTAACATTGAAGCTTTGAAATGTTCGTTTAATTTTTTGGTAAAACTTTAGAACTTCGTTCTTCTAGCAGCATCTCTCTAAGGCTTCCATAAAGAGTTACTCGTTCTCTTTCTTTTTTCTTCAGAGGAACCCATGTTTTTCCTTCCTTTTCTGCTCGTAGGGCTCGGTTGTTTTTCATAGAACAAAGAGTTTCTTTTTTGGTGCTGGTTATATGTAAGAGGCGGACGTTCTGATTGCTCTCGATCAGAAAAAGACCCTGGCCGTCTGTTGCGATTGTAGTCGAATCACATGACACCAGATCTTCCTTCCGAAATTCGGTAGACGTATGTTCAGTAAGAGAAAATAGCCAGAGACTACAGGTGGAATTCGAGGAAAGATTGCCCAATTTATCATTGCAAATACCCTAACATCTTAAAATAAATTGGTAAAACTATCCAAGATCATAAGCGACTAAGAATCAGAAACTTTTGGTTGCGTAAAAACTATTCGCAGTTTGCCACCACAAAGATATCGAGGATATTTATCTGTTGTATCATGCAAGAGTTGAAAACATGCGACAGTTTTGAGCCATGCACTGTCCCGGACATGCACCATATTTCAAGGTAAGTTCTTTAACAGATAATGCTTTAAGTACAAGTTATTGTAGTATTTTCTCCAGGTTGGTCATTAAGTTGATACAGCACATACAGATTGTCGTTGTACCATATTTTCTCATCCATTCACCAAATGTGCTTGTCGGACCGAACATCTTGTTAAATCGAGCGGGCTTTTGTTTAGATAGCCTTGCCCAAATTCTATTTTAATATGGAAGTTCTCGGTGAGGTCTTTAACGACGTCGATCACAGGTATAACAGTATAACAGGGATCCTAAGACCAAATAGCTCGTCTCTAAAAATGGCACCTTTCGCAACGCTAAAATCAATACAACCGTAGTGTGTGTCGATGTTAAATTCATTGTTTCTCTCAAATACCTGGTATAATGTACAAATCTGCTCAACGGTGTCCTTTCTGGCCTAATGCCGTACTATTCAGCAGACGGATCAGTTGTTTTATTTGATTAATATGTAGGTATAGCTGTTTTTATTAAGTCCAGGCTTACTGAATTCTATGCCCTCGGCATAGAACCTTTATGACGCATCTTCTTATTTTCTCAAACGTGCTTTTCCCATGATCCTTAGCTTTCTTTTGAGAAGCAAGTGCTCAGTACGCCTATTTTGGTTGCAGAGCAAATCTATTGTAGTTCTTCTATGGATACAGCTCTATACCTTTCTTATTTCGCTGCATGTGCTTTCTGACAGTCTTTGTCGAAGATTTTAAAGTGGCGACTGAAAGAAACCCAGCATATTAAAGACAGTATCTCTGATGGCTTTTAGCACCGCCGCCAGTGGTATTAAGTACGTAAATGCTGAGGCCATAGAAGCTTCTAAAAAATAAAGGGACAACTCTAACAAACACTTGCAATCAGAGCTGTTTTCTGTGTTTATATGCACGAGGTGTTCGCAGTCGTACTTTGAGTCCCATTAGAACATTTGGACATCCTCCTCGGTAAATACATTGCATCGATCGCAAGGTGGTTCGTTTTTTTTTTTTTTTTTTTGTTTACGGTTGATGAATTGTCTTCCATGTAACCTTGAGATATAAAAACATCTCCTAGCCAAGACAATATTTTGCCTCATCGCAAAGTCAGTTATACGAGGTGAGCAGGCTGTACTTTTCAACAGTATCACTACTCGCTGGACAGTTTTAACGTCATACCTTGGGCAGGTTTTCGCTGCAATCTTGTATAAGTTGACTTTGATGTCTTAACCTTTTTTCACTGTGAGGGCATATTAGACCGATGTTTGCAAATTTAACCCTGCCAGAACTTTAATAGAGCGCTCGTTTTTATCTCGGATACCCAAGATTTGTTGGCTTAGTCTGGCTCTAACTCTTTATTGTCGATAGCGATCGTTGAAGCATTTCTCGCAATTTTTCATCCCCATTTTACCGTGCCCATCCCTTCATACCCGTTACTTCTTTTTTATGTGCCTAGGTTCTCTATTTCATTGGTCATTGCCCTGCTCACGCTTATAGGTTCATATAAACTCGATACTTTTATATGGCTCAGATTCTTACAGTAGTCCACTGTAAAGCACTCCAGACACAACCACTGGTGTGTCAGTTCATCCGCTAAAGTTTACCCAGGTCTGACTTTAGTTCCATTTTCATTGTCATCAGACCGTTAATATTTTGGAAGTATTTGCTAAGCCTGATCGATGCGAATAACTAGTAACGTGCTTGGACATAGTCGGAAACAATAGTAAGCCCTTAACACCCATTCCTGAAATAAAATAACCTTTCAGTATAGACTCGAAATTGGGTAGAATCATAGACGCATGATAATGCCATGTCTGGTTTCTACAGAGTCGCCGATACATGCATCTGACATGTACAACAGTGTAAAAGTGGCATAATTGAGTTTGATAATCACTTACCCCTTACCACTTTGGTTAAAAGTTCATTAATGTTGTCAATTCCAATCGATTCGAGTATATAAAAACCAATTCTCTAGCACTTTTCATAATTCAAAACCACTTTATGACGCCTCAGCAGGATGTCATGCCACCACAGGCTATGACATTCAATTCTTTGTTACATACATCAACATGGGGTGTTTTTCGTTCAATGGAAAACACAATTTCCATTAAATGGTGAAAGATACAAATCAACCATTTGACCATGTCACACTAACAGAACGCATTGCCAAGTCAGCAGTCAGCAAATTTATCATACCATAGTGCTGCCGGCTGTACTTAAATTAGGTCATGTGATTCATAACGTTAGTAGCCGACCGGCATGAGCTTTGAATTGTAAGGGTTTCGAATTAATTACGTTCGACTCTGTTTCCCTTCAGCACATACCCTTTATAGCAGAGTATATCATATTGGACTCGTAATCCTCTGATGTCCTACAATCCGATGCAAACTAATCCACTTGAAGGCTGTATTTGCGTGAAACGTACATATCTGCATCACGGATTACCCACCAACATCCCATCACGTTAAATCAATTATTAAACTTTAATTCCTTCCAATCGAAAGTGTGGGCTGAATGCCATTTCAAGGACCAAGACTTTGATATTGCGAAACAGCAATTTTCAGCACATACATTGTTTATACCTAAGGGTGGACGTTAAAAGGAATTTCTTTCCTCCCCTGTCATATGAATTGTGAAATTTCCATTTACCATGAGTAGATGACTGAGCTCATAATAGATTTAGGAGGTTTCTGTCGCCTTAAAATTGGAATTTCCGGAGACAAGATTTTGTCGTCGGCGTTAAGTTGGCTTCGTGCCAAGGAGATTGGCTCCTTTCTAATGAATATATTTTTGATGATGGATTATATTGAAATATATTCTCAAAGCAACTTCTATCATTCCACGAGTTGACAATTTTTTGTTTTGTTTTAATAAATTTCGGAAATGACGACGGAAACTTTATGGACTGTCTATGCTTCTTTTACCGAAAATTCATTGGAGAACAGAGAAAAATATGCAGAGAGTTTCGAAAATGTGGAAAATGTGGAAAACGAGAAACTTAAAACCCGGCGTTTCGAAATGGATTCTGGTGACTCTTGTTCAATGATAATTTCAAATGAAAAGAAGATATGAGTTTGAGGAGCTTAACAAGGTTTTGTACTTACACATTTTCATAGCAGTTCGGATTGGCATTTGTGAATTGTTATCTGTCGGATTTAGTAGTCTATCAGAATCGAATGCGTATAGAGTTTCATTTTGATATTAATTATCAATACTTTCTAATACTTTCTAAACCATTCCTAAAATTATTAACCTTAGTTGTGAATGCTTTTGATAACAACGAAGCTTTCGAATCAATCAATCCTTCTATTCTCAAAACTTAGTAATGTGTCTATAATGTCAGAGTTAGAATAGACACTATTGGTCATAATCACACTTTCCAATAGACGGGTCCTGAAGAAAATTTTAAATAAATTGAAGAAAAAACCCACAAAATCTTCTTACTTCAACCAATGCCAATAACAATCAGCATTCACCAATGTCATCCAGGTCAAACAGAACCAAGGGACTCAATTTCAACACTATGAACTACTTTACAAAATACGAAACTATAAGCCATGGCTTTCTATAGCAGGTAGATCTAACGCAGGTTCGGGTCTAGAGAAACTCTTTTCCGAGCATTGTTTAGCACACTAATCGGTGATCCCATCATGATCAGTGAATTCAGACTGCGTTTACAGAAGCTTCGCATTCTTGGAATTTGAATTGTAAGAGAGTTCAAGAAAGCAGGTATTTCGCTCCTTTCACCGATTTTTTACAATATATTGTAGTTAGTTCATTGCCATCAGGATTGAGCATATCTTGAAAGCCAGATGCAAATTTTTTAAGAAGGAGTGAGATCGAACATGATCGTCCTCTAAATAAACATGACGACCCAATTACATAGCTCCGACCTTTCATTTCCTGTCTCAAATTTTGCTCGAAACAATTCCTTTGCACATGGTATTTCAAGGATCAGACGGCATGTACCATAAGAGTTTGCCAGAGGCAAATGGAAGTCGTCTCGCAAGATAATCAAAACTCCGTTGAATGTTGTACCAAAAACTATTGGGTCTATAACTATCCGTGCGGTTTGCTAAGAGATGGCGTAACTTGTATTTTTCCATCGTTATTATTCCATTATTATTGTACGTCATTTCAGTATATGTCATTTCTTTGAAGCGTAAACAACAATAATTTTTTTTCACTCAAATATGTCGAACTTTGTGCCTGAAAAAGTTTTTTTGCGGGGAGTTCTTCTTCATTACTTTATTATGAAGAAAACTGCTGCCGAAAGTCATCGTATTTTGGTGGAAGTTTATGGTGAACATGCGCTAGCTGAGCGAATGTGCCAAAAGTGGTTTGCACGATTTAAAAGTGGTGATTTTGGCTTGGAAGGCGATGAACGTCCTGGGCAGACAAAAAAGTTTGAAGATGAATAACTGGAAGCATTACTCTATAAAGATTGTTGCCAAACTGAAGAAGAGCTCGCAGAATCTTTTGGTGTCACTCAAGCAAAACCCCATTTGGTGGGATCAGATGGATGTGCTGTATTATAAGCTGCTAAAACCGGGTGAAACCATCAATGGACAACGCTACCGAACACAATTAATCCGTTTGAAAAGAGCAGTACCCGAAAAATGCCCGGAATATGCGACCAGACACGAGGCAATAATTTCCAACATGACAACGCTCGGCCCCACGTTGCTATTCTAGTTAAGAACTATTTGGAAAACAGTAGTTGGGTAGCCTTACCCCACCCGCCTTATAGCCCAGACCTTGCCCCTTCTGACTACCATTTGTTCTGGTCGATGCAGAACGCCCTCACTGAAATACGATTCACATCAGAGCAGAATATCAAAAATTGGCTTGATTCATTCTTGGCTACCAAGCCGGCGCAGTTCTTTTGGGATGGGATCCACAAATTGCCAGAAAGATGGGAAAAAGTCATAGCTTCAGATAGGCAATACTATTGTACATGTTTTTCTTAAATAAACGTTCAAATTTTGAAAAAAAAAACGCACGAATTAAATTACATAATACTTCTTTTTAAAGATGGCCTTGAGAGTGCAGTCCACGATATGAAGATCAAGGATAGAGAGATTCATCAGTGGATCTAGACCAGAGGAAGAAGTGCTGGAGAAAGCCCCTTCGAAACACAAGCACACCGTTCTTGGCAAGCGAATAAACATCTTTTTGATTTTTGGCATAAAAGCTATGTTTACCAGGTGTACCGGTATGAAGTGAGCATCAAGATACAACTAGGAAACATTTATTGTGAATTTTTTTTTGTTTGGTTGCTATGACACCTGTCAAACATATTAGGTATACATCAAGTCATTGAGCAAACAACATCATATTTTTTCATCGTGTTAAAAATGTCGATTTTGTACCAGAAAATGACGACTTGCGGAAAGCAAGTTTTCAGTTGCAGAAAAGTGCTGCAGAATCGCATCGAACGCCTGTCGAGGCATATTTTGATCATCTTCTATCTGAAGTCACATGCAAAAGATGGTTTCAACGGTTCAGTGATAACGAACCGTTTGAAGTTTCGAAAAGTTTGAAGACGCCGAATTGCAAACAATATTCGATGAAGATGACACTTTGACACTTAACAGAAACAAATGACAGAAATGTTAAATGCTGCGCAACAAACAATTTCTGACCGTTTAAAAGCTATGGGAAAGATCCAAAAGTCTGAAAAATGGGTGCCACATGAATTGAATGAAAGACAGATGGAAAACCGAAAAACCACTTGTGAAATTGTGCTTCAAAGACTCGATAAAAAATCAGTTTTGCATCGAATTGTTACTGACGATAAAAAATTGATTTATTTTCAGAATCCTAAACGGAAAAAATCATGGGTTAATCCGGCACAACCATCAGCTTCGACTGCAAAACCAGATCGATTCGGGAAGAAGACAATGCTGTGTTTCTGGTGGGACCAGAAAGGTGTGGTGTACCACGAGCTCCTAAATCTTGGTGAAACCGTTAATTCAGATCACTACCGACAACAAATGATCAATTTGAACCATGCACTGATCGAAAAATGACCAGAATGGGCCAGAAGACATGACAAGGTAATTTTGCTCTATGAAAATGCACCTGCACACAAAGCAAAACTGGTTCGGGATACAACCACTTGGCTAGGAGCTGCTACCCCACCCGCCGTATTCACCAGACTCGGCTTCTTCCGGCTACTATTTATTTTAATCGATGGGACACGTATTAGCCCAGCAGCACTTCGCATCCTACGAGGAATTCGAAAATTGGGTAACTTTTTGGTTTGCTTCAAAAGACGAACAGTTTTATTGGCGTGGAATCCATAAATTGTCTGAAAGATGGGAAAAATGTGGAGCTAACAATGGCTAATACTTTGAAAAAAATGTTTTTTACTTTCCCATTAAAAATTAGTGTTTTATTATTATTATTAGGTATTATTCGTCAAGGATTCGGTATGAATGACAGTGCAGGCTAGCAGTGAAGATTCTCTTAAGAGCTGCATACCATATCACAGCAATAATGGATATGCCTAGTACCAGCAAATGTTTTGACAATCATTTGACAAGTTACATTTTTGCAAAGTTCCTGTGTAAGCAGTTTTTGACGTCAGTTGTTAAGCGCTACGACAAAAAGCAAAATCGACCTTGAAAATTCAAGTCAGCAAAGTCGTGAAGAATTCGTTGAAATCCTCTGCAGAATCAGAAAACCGTGGCTCGGGAGATCGATATCAACAAGGAGAGCATGTCGCGTATCTTAAAACGTCATTTGGGATTCAGGGTATACAAGAGACACACTGGCCACTTACTTACAGAAGCATTAAAACAGAAAGATGGGTCACAGCGAAATCTTTTTCCTGAGGAGAAAATGTTCACCATTGAAGAATCTTTAAGTAAACAGAACGAAAGAGCATATGCTCTGTTATCAAGACATGTATTGTAATTGAACTTATTCTGAGAGCTCTACATGGTCACCATTCACCTTCTGTGAGGGTTTGATGGGGAGTCGCCTACGATTGGGTCACGGAGCTTCAATTCTGAAAGAAAGGTGTCAAAACCTCGGCGGAAGTATACCAAACGGACGTTTTAAAGAACCATCTGGAGTCTCTAAGCAAAACACTATTCACAAATAAACCATAGACCTTTCAACAAGACTCCGCTCCAGCTTAAAAGGCAGAAACGATTCAAACAGGGCTCAAAAACCACATTCGAAACTTCATTTCCAAGGATGATTGTCCATCTAGTAACCCAGACCTCAATCCATAAGACCACAACTCTATGGTCCGTTCTGGGTACTACTACTCTACACTCAACATTCAGACACTAGTCAGACCGACATCGCCATTACTGGAAGGCAAATGGGCCATTTCAAATAAGTTTTTCTATAATTTGTAACCAAATAACAAAAAAAAAAAAAAAAGTTTTGAAAAATATTCACCGGGTACAAATACATTTGCTAGTACAAGGAACACAACCGATGCCAAACAACTTGAAGCCATCAAAGGAGGTAACAGCGTTGGATCACCTCATTCAATATCAAATACCAGCAACGGCCGTAATTATTTACACATCAATATGGCGCACGAAATAACACACCATATCTAAGGAAGAAACAAACAAAATACGGTCTAAATTACCCGCCGAAATAGCAACAAAGTCCTGCTCCACAGCATAAAAAAATTGATTTTTAGGTCACCTGTTACTTTATAGACCCTAAATGAGCCACTGTGCGCCGTACCGCAGAGAAGAGTTCTCGGCCCTCTTCTGTTTCTCCTACAGATACGTCGAGACAAATCCGAAGAAGAGGTGACCGTTTTAGCTACGTTTGCCGATGACACTGCTATGCTAGCAATAGGTAAAACGATTAAAGAAACAACGGTGAAATCGCAAACCACTCTCAATAAAGTAAAGGGTGATTTCTTTGCTGTTTGATTTCTATTTTCGACAACTCACTCGTGATTTCTGACATGTGTCAAAGTAAAACATGTTCAATTAGCATTGCCATTTCATCATGGAAAGGCTGGCACCCGAACTACGTTTACAAATTATAAAATTTTATTATCAAAATTCGTGCTCTGTGTAAAATGTTTTTCGTGCACTTTGGCCATTTTACGGTCGTCATAATCGACCTACTGAGAAAGCAATTCAAGCTATAGTGACCAAATTTCGCATCAATTTCATGCTTTTGGATATCAAGTTATCTACACGCATGCGTGAAGTCCGCACAGAGGAAAATATTGCTGCTGTATCCGCCAGTGATAATGAAGACCGTGTATCGTCCATTCGTTGCCGTTAGCAGCAATTGGGATTATGTTACTCGAATACTTGGAAGATTTTACGCAAGGATCTTGGTCTGAAACCTAACAAAATACAGCTCGTGCAAGAACTAAAACTGAACGACCTGACACAGCGTCAAATTTTCGGTTAGTGGGCCTTTGAAAAGCTGGAAGAATATCCACTATTTTATCGAAAAATTGTCTTTAGCGGCGAAGCTCATTTCTAGTTGAATTGGTATGTTAATAAACGGATGAGCCATATTTTGTCCGATAAGCAACCTCAGCCAATACCAGAGCAGCCAATGCACCCGGAAAAAATGCAAATGGTCCGACGGAATCAATGGCCCATAATTTTTCAAAGATAACCGTGAGAACAACGTATGGCACCCGCTATCGTTCAATGATTTCGAATTTTTTTGGTTCACTTGCACGAGCTGAACCAGATCGACATGTGGTTTCAGCAAGAATCGATGGACCAATAGAGACATGAGTTTGGTGAGCAATTTGTCTCTCGTTTTGGAACGATAAATTGGCCGGATAGATAGTGCGATTTGACGCTTTTAGACTATTTTTTTATGAGGTACGTCAAATCACTCGTCTATGTCGATAAAGAAGCCGATTAAGCAGCCTTGGAAGACAACATTACACGTGTAATCAGTGATATACAAGCCAATATGGTCGAAAAAGTGATTAAAAATTGGACTTTACGGTATGTATGGACCACTTTAAACGTAGTCATGGTCAACATTTTTATTTACTTTTTAAAAAGTAAATGGCAGAGATTGATTTATCACCTCAAATAAAAATTTTATACACTTTTGTAATTTTCCTGTGTTTTTTGACAATTAAAAACCAAACTCTTAAAATGTTGCTAATTATATGAATGGACAAAGGTCTCACTGATAGCCCACAATGGGACCAAATCTATTCATTCAGAAAAACAAGTTGGTTAAATGTCCTCATAAACTCGGTCTGTATTCCATTTTTAAAGGAGGCAACATATTTGGGTGGTGGCGATGGCCTGTGATCGAATCCCGATAGGAGCTCAACAGCAAAATTTTCAAATCGTCATCACCCTTTTGGCGGGCAATGGCAAATCACCAAAGATCAAATTCTGCCTATGAAAAAACCTTCTCAGGAGAGCCGTTTGAAACCGGCAATAAACAGCAGGCCCTGCTCAGGGGTGTAAAAATTCACAAAGTGAAAAACACAAATGGGTGCGAGAAGCTAGGCCTTGGCCCTTACCGGGTTGTCGCGCCAATATATTTATTAATTTTTAAATATCTTGGAATGATGCTCGACGCAAAATAAAAATGGAAGTTGCACGTTAAAATTTTGGACGAGAGAAACCTATTACGCCGACTCTAAAGGATCAAACCTATAGACCTAGAGAAATAAAATGAAATCGCGTTAAAAAGGGGAAAAAAATCTGGTTGATAAGTCGAAACTTACCAGGTGTACCGCTATGTAGTGAAAATAAAACACTAATTTTTAATGGGAAAGTAAAAAATATTTTATTCAAAGTATTTGCCATTGCTAGCTACACATTTTTCCCATCCTTCAGGCAATTTATGGATTCCACGCCAATAAAACTGTTCGTCTTTTGAAGCAAACCAAAAAGTCACCCAATTTTCGACTTCCTCGTAGGATTCGAAGTGCTGCTCAGCTAAAGCGTACTCCATCGATGAAAACGAATGGTAGTCGGAAGGAGCCGAGTCTAGTGAATACGGCGGGTGGGGTAGCAGCTCCTAGCCAAGTGGTTGTATCCTGAACCAGTTTTGCTTTGTGTGCGGATGCATTTTCATAGAGTAAAATTACCTTGTCATGTCTTCTGGCCCATTCTGGTCATTTTTCGATCAATGCAAGGTTCAAATTGATCATTTGTTATCGGTAGCGATCTTAATTAACGGTTTTACCAAGATTTAGGAGCTCGTGGTACACCACACCTTTCTGGTCCCACCAGAAACACAGCATTGTCTTCTTCCCGAATCGATCTGGTTTTGCAGTCGAAGCTGATGGTTGTCCTGGATTAACCAATGACTTTTTCCACTTAGGATTCTGAAAATAAATCCATTTTTCATCGTCAGTAACAATTCGATGCAAAACTGATTTTTTATCGTGTCCTTGAAGCACAATTTCACAAGTGGTTTTTCGGTTTTCCATCTGCCTTGCATTCAATTCATGTGGCACCCTTTTTCCAGACTTTTGAATCTTTTCCATAGCTTTTAAGCGATCAGAAATTGTTTGTTGTGCAATATTTAACATTTTTGCTATTTGTTTCTGTCAAGTGTCAAAGTGTCATCTTCATCCAATATTGTTTGCAATTCGGCGTCTTCAAACTTTTCGAAACTTCAAACGGTTCGTTATCTCTGAACCGTTGAAACCATCTTTTGCATGTGACTTCTGATAGAGGATGATCACCATATGCCTCGACATTCGCATTCAATGCGACTCTGCAGCACTTTTCTTCAAATGAAAACAAAAAATTCATGCTTTCCGCAAGTCGTCATTTCCTGGTACAAAATGCGACATTTTTAACGATGAAAAAATATGATATTGTTTGCTCAATGACTTGATGTATACTAAATATGTTTGACAAGTGTCATAGCAACCAAACAAAAAAATAAATAATAAATGTTCCCTAACGATACATTTGTATCTCGACGCTCATCATATCGGTACACCTGTGAGTTGCGGTAACATAAACATTAATAATGTAGTGAGGTGTTTTCAGTGAGCAAGAATCTTATACTACTATGAGCACGCGCTTTAATAAGCTAATTAATTTGATAAAAAAATATTGTGGGCATAACACTGATTCTTATGTAACCAATGCCACAATTAGCAAACCAATGTAGTCGACGATGTCACTCGCGAATTTTTGAAACACTGCACAGGAGCAATGAATTTCGGCGGATTCACCTTTATGAGAAGGACTTTATTTGAAGAACAAACTCTTGGAAGTGAATTTGGTTTGTTAGGTTTTAGTCAGCAAAGTTTTTCCCGAAGACCTCTTAAGATGCAAATTTCTGTAAGGACATATTCTAAAACCCGTACTGTAGTTTCATTTAAGTGTTCATCGATTTCCTTCTGTCTCTAGCCTTATGGACATACTGTCTCATATAAGGACGCCCGTTGTCAAATTTCCTATCTTGAACTATTTTGCTCAGAATCTTCTGCCTTCCAAGTGTAAAAACAAAAAATTACGAAGTATATATTGACAGCCAAACTGCGGTTGAGGCATTCATTCATTCTTCAATCACATTCAAGCTAATACAACAAATTAATTGAGGTTAATCTCAATCCCAAATCTAGTGGATCTAGTGCCGGTAAAAGGAATTACTGACAAAATTGCTACTGCCTACCTTTTCGTAGATAGCATTTCTGTGTTTAATGCAAGAAGGACAGCCAATGCTTCCTCACATCTCCAGAAATTCAGCAGAATTCTTGCTGTTCTTTGACAGAAAAAGTATAAAAAATTCTTTTTGGCGCCTTTATGCTGCTCTACAGTTTTGTTAAGGCCGTTAGTTTGATGAATATTAGTTTCATCACTTCCTATGATGTTTGTTATTAGGGTGATGACTACACAATTGTGTGTCACTGTTTCCACTTTATCACTAAAACGAATACACACAATTCCACAGAAACCTAAAAAAAACATTTAAAATTAGAATTTTGACTGTGTACTCTTCTCAGGCGGAAATAAATTATTTCTTCACAATATTGCCACTTTCACCAGAAGTCAAAAATTCTCCATCACTCATAACGTCAATTTTAAAATGTACCTTAACAAAGTCCTCTAGAGTGCTTGGATTTCATGCAAATCCATCCAGTCCCTTATGACGTTATATAACTTACTCTGCAGAACACAGACTGTCCTTTTAACCAACTCAATTTGCATGGCAAAGGACTACAGATGCAAGACCAACTTGCCTCAAAGAAATTGCTCCAAAATAGTAAAAATGGTAAAAATTCCACTGAAAATATTTCCCTTTGAGTAGAGTCGAAACCCAAAAGCCCTCGACATTCTAATTCATAGCAAAACCCAAGCAAAATATGTATACGACGGCTCATCCTTTGTACCGGAGAAAGTTGATGGTATAATTACGCGCTATAATTTCAACTTTAAAATTTTCACCTACTAGCGATGGAATTACTTCAAATTAATGTCACTCTATACCACTTACCGTTGCGTCTATGTCTAGAAATAGTCCCCCGCAGGATTAGCCTTCAAAAGAATTCCCCAACCGTAAACTTGCCAAGAGTAAGAACACCTCTACGGCCGCAAAAAACCAACAAAATTCCCTCACACACCGGTAATACGGATATTGTTCGTTTTCCCTCTCAATTAACGTGCTGTTTTTATTTCTTCAAATTTACCTCCTGGAAAATGCCCATAGGACTAGACATAAATTTTTCAAGGATGTTAACGAAAAATGAAAAAATAACAAAACAGCAAAACCGAAACAAAATAAAATCAATAAACGTGTACAAGTGAAAAAAAAGTGATCAAATTACATTTTGAAAAAAGACAGGACGACTCCTTCAGTCACTCGGGGCCGAAGGAACAACAATTCAAACTCTGCCGCTATTCCCATTCCCAGAGGTTTGTAAATATAACAATTACAATGGCGTCCGTGCCACATATGGTCTTGAATTTTTCATATAATCTATTAACTGTTTAATATTTCTTGTTGCGGGGGAAGCATGATACAGCGCGGTGTAGATTTATTTTGATATCCTTGGGATCAAACACACAGGAAACATACTCCGATACAGTATGGTACAGACTGTCGAAATATAAAGTCTGGCACCATGGCATGCTGAATATTTAATATGGCGCATGGCTGGAAACGGCCTGGTGGATGCTAAAGTTAAAAGGACTACACTACTACTATAAGACCGATCCTAGTTGGCTGCAGGATATATATTGTGCTACTGCCGAACAGTAGGCACAAACAAAACCAATGCCAATATCATGCGGATGTTGAAGCTTACTCGTCCTATTGAATGGATTTCAAAGAAAGAAATAATTTCAAGGACTCCATCAGGTGGAAGGGTTTCTTTCACTTCCACTGGCTCTAATTACGAAAAAGAGTTATCGAATTGAAACCGAAACAAAAACAGAAACGCCAATTGATTCAAAAGAATAAAAAATAAAAGAAAGGCAAAACGAAGGGGATTCTCAGGATTTCGTTTGTTCGTATTGGTTGTTGAATGAATGGATGAAAGAATAGATACAATTCTTCTGATCGATTTCTAAAGAAAGAATGAGATTGGTTCCATACAATTTTGCTAATTTTCATACTTAATGAGGTTTTTCGGTTTTCGGAAAAGTTAATTTACGGTTAATGAATGAAATTTGATGGGATCAGGAGTTTAAGATTGCTACTACAATACATTGAAAATTATTTAAATGTGTTTCGAAGGCTATTTCATTAGATATATAATGGAATGTTTCAGTTCGTAGGTATTCATAAACTTCATGCTCCATGAATTCGTAATATCAGAAAAAGTATATCCCGAGTGGTTACCGGATATAGCGCTGATGCCAGCAGATTGAATTTTACAATAACACATGCTCTTACAGTCGCTGTGGGAAATATAGAAATATTTGCACCTCCACCATCATTTGTGCTAACCCTTATGTCAAAGGGTGCACGAATTTAAACACAGTAAATACCAGAACATTGTAATGGCTGTCGGAATAGATGGAATGCAAATGTTGGTTCAACCCCTGTTCTTTTTATAATGGACGTGGCAGACCGGAAAAAACAGTGAGGCAATCGTTACAAAACAAACTGAAAACTGTTGAAAAATGATTAAGGCCGTCGTTACAAATGCGAATTGGGAAATTAAGAGTGCCAGAGCGGATGGGATGGTCTACATCAAAGCGGGATGATGAAAGGGCGCAACATTTTTCTACTGAAATACGTAAAAAGGATGTCAATATGTTTTTCTAAAGGTAAAGTAAATTTCAAACTCTGAACTTAGGTCTTAGATGTCACCGTGCGGCAATTCAGTTGGTTTTTTTGTGTAATTTGCATTGCAGTCATCAGGAAAATACTAAGAACTTTAGCAACTACAAATAGCTAGAGATACGATTCAGCAACACCAAGTGCAGAGGCGGCCTCAAACAAAAAACCTGTGGTTCGTACTGGGTAACATTGCACTTAGGTGCAGTCCTAGAGCACGAGGGCCGAATTGTTATCGACAAGTACCAGCAAAAAAGAAAATCCGAAGGCTATTTTTTTTTTTATAATCTCGCGCGCGCATTAAGGGGATATGAATACCTTTTTACTGGCTTTTCTCCAGGACGCGGGCGGGTGGTGTAGTGGTTTGAAACCCAGGTGTATTAGGTTTCGATATTTTTCCAGAGGTGGTTGTCAAACTGGAGCCAGTGCATCCTCAACCAGTGGGTCTTAGTACGTGCTAGTTGTTAGTACGTTACATTTAGCCCAGCCAACAACCACTCCAACATCAGTGTTATGCCTTCATGTCAGAGTTAACGCCGACGGGATGTAAATATATTGGGTATGTAATTTAATTCGTGCGGTTTTTTTTTTCAAAATTTGAACGTTTATTTAAGAAAAACACGTACAATAGTATTATTCAAAGTATTGCCCATCTGAAGCTATTTTTCCCATCTTTCTGGCTATTTGTGGATTCCATCCCAAAAGAACTGCGAAGGTTTGGCAGCCAAGAATCAAGCCAATTTTGAATATTCTGCTCTGATGTGAACCGTATTTCAGTGAGGGCGTTTTGCATCGACCGGAACAAATGGTAGTCAGACGGGGCAAGGTCTGGGCTATAAGGTGGGTGGGGTAAGATTTCCCATCCACTGTTTTCCAAATAGTTCTTAACCGGAATAGCAACGTGGGGCCGAGCGTTGTCATGATGGAAAATAATTGTCTGGTGTCTGGTCGCATATTCCGGGCGTTTTTGGCTACTGCTCTCTTCAAACGGATTAATTGTGTTCGGTAGCATTGTCCATTGATGGTTTCTCCCGGTTTTAGCAGCTCACAATACAGCACACCTTCGCGCCATGGATATTCGGCTTTGCCGTTGATTTGACTGGTTGGCCGGGTCTCACATATGATTTTTTGCGCTTGGGGTTGTCGTAATGGAAACATTTTTCATCACCAGTAAACGTTAAACGTTTAAAATGGCTGCTTAAGTGACACCCAAAGATTCGGCGAGCTCTTCTTGTATTTGGCAACAATATTCATAGAGTATTGCTTCCAGTTCTTCATCTCCAAACTTTTTTGGCTGCCCAGGACGTTCATCGTCTTCCAAGCCAAAATCACCACTTTTAAATCGTGCAAACCACTTTTGGCACGCTCGCTCAGCTAGTGTATGTTCACCATAAACTTTCACCAAATTACGATGACTTTCGGTAGCAGTTTTCTTCATATTAAAGTAATGAAGAAGAACTCCCCGCAAAAAAATTTTTTTCAGGCACAAAGTTCGACATATTTGAGTGAAAAAAAATTATTATTGTTTATGCTTCAAATGAATGATATATACTGAAATGACGTACAATAACAGTAACTTTCCAATGCATGTTCCAACGGAATAATAACAATGGAATAATACAAGTTACGCCATCTTTTAGCAAACCGCACGAAGTTATAGACCCTATAACTACATCCAAATTCTATGAAAGGACTTTTTCAGAGAATTGCCTCACACGGGATTCGAACCCGCTATCCTCTGCTTGAGGAGTCTATGCATATACCACGGCCACCCCCACTCGCTCTTTGAAGGAAAGAGGGAGAGTTCATCAGACGCGAAGTTGAACAGATCGGAAGATGCAACTGTAGGAATGATAATTTGACATTTTACCAGATGCTAAAGAGGACTTGTCGGGGCAACAAAAACCCAAAATAAAGCGAAGGCGAATAAGGAGAAGAACCACTTCTGCGGACAGTTAAATGACGATGTCGTCAACAGGATACAACATTCAGTCTGGACTAAGACCGTGAAAACGTCCATCTAATTGACCAAAACGATGTGAAGATATTTCTTATATCCAAACTTAAATCTAACCGCTGGTATCGACGGTTTAGCCGCCGAGATATTTGAAGCTGGAGGAAATTATCTATTAAGGAACATTCAGCAGCTCATATGCACAATTTCAATAGAATCTGGGCATCGGCTGCCCGGTTTTGAAAAAAAAAGTCCTTACAAACTGCGCCAACATAAATCTATTAAGCGTCGCATAAAGGATCCTCGCTGCTATATTATATGAACTTCTTAAGCCTATCTTCAACCACATGAAAAGTCCATATCATCGCTTTATTGGACCTCGAATAAATTTTCACTCTACAACAATTCCTGGAAAACACCCGAGAATACCTAGTCGATACCTAACACCACTTTTTCTATTTTAAGGTGGCGTATGATGGTATCTTTATAGACGAGCAATACAGATACGTGCTTAATCTTGGGAACCCTGCCAAACTCATTCGACTTTGCAGGATGTCGATAGAGAATTCCCGGCCAACTGCTCTGTCAAAGTCAGAAGAAACATAATCGACTCTTTCGTTGTTAAAAAGGGTCCCAGAAGCAATACATGCGACTAACCAACACCAGAGACACAATTTTTCAAAAACCCCTTCAACTTTTTGCGTATGTAGATAGCATTAACATACCATAATCTGTAGAAACCAGCGGGATTTCAACATTGGGGCAAAAAGGGGTCTGACAGTCACTGAAAGTAAAGCAAAAAAGGACAATTTTACATAGACGCCTTGTTCAGTGACTATTGAGAGCAAGCGGTAAAGGAATTTACTAACTAGTCTCTGAAATGAAATTAAACGAAGACTATAGTTTACCCACCACTATTTCTATGGTCTGTGCAGATTATTGGGGAGGAAAGCCCTATCTCAAGCAACAAAGAAGGCACTATAGAAAACCTCTATCATCCTGTCCTGTTGTATAGCACAGAGATGTGGATACTATCAAGAGGATGTGTTAGTTGCTTTCACGGAAAATTTCTGGATTGACGGAGTGTGGTGGAAGAGGTATAACAAACAACAATATCAGCTGTGGTCAGAAGGCTTCCCATACAGCGACTAAGGTGGTTAGACCATGCAAAACGTATCGATTTTCGATTCTACCACATAACTGGAGGCAGCTAACAAGGGATCGAGCTGGCTGGAGAGGCATGCTGGTTGAGGTCCAATAACAGCCTGGTCTATAAGCATTCAGCAAAGTGATTTTTTTACTGGATAAAGGCCTTCTTACTTCAATTGCCTACAGTCTGTCTTCATAAAAATGATTTTTCAAATTCGTAACCAAAGATTTTTAATGATCAAGGGATCTGGGTGATGCTGGATGCAACATCTTAACACATTTCAAAACTCTGTTCCCTGTGGAATTACTACCGATGACTTTGCAAAACTAAACAATCATAAGATCTAAATTTCCAGTCACAAAGTAAGGACCTTTAATAGCCGGATAAGTGGGAAGTTCTTCGACAAAACATTAAGATATGCGTCAAACTAAGTATATTTGCGAAACTAATAAAAAGAATCTTACATTGCGGCATGACGGAGGACCGACGAAAAATCAAATAACGAAAGAAGTTCCACAATGTCAGGCCTAAAACCAATTTTATGAAAATGCAGATCAAAAGGAGTGGTAAAGTATTAGTTCACCATCAGAACCACACAGGATATTATTAAATTTTGTAACGACAGACAGATCGCAAGACAGAGGTTTTGCACAGGATTAAAACCTTACAATAGGAACCTAAACGAAGAATAACTAATTGTCTAGGCAGCCGATAAGGAATCTATTTACGATGATCTGCCTCTATATCAAAACGAGTAAATGGGAAACTTGGTTAACTATCTGCGAGAAATCAGCACGACATAAACGCAGAGCGAATATTTATTTGAAAAATAAATTGCCTAGATGGAGTATAAGCGGTATCCCATACCTCCAGAAACCGACAGTAAACATATATAACAACTAAAGATCGCGAATTATATAAAGTACGAGAAACATAGTGTAAATTCATTTCTACTGGCAAACCAACGTTCTAGTCAACTAACCCCAATAAACTACCAGACCTAATCGAATTCTGAAGTAAGCTTCGATTTAAGCTCGCACCATTCTCCAATTATCCTTACCTTAAATGATAATATAATTACAAAGGAACAAAATACAATTCTAGTAAAATACTCTTGAATCAAAACTTTTACCTTGTGGTGCCACTAAGAACTACGAACTATACAAAAGAGCTTGAAGATGATGTCCTCAAATCCACCAAGCAGAATCTTAACGCCGCATGGACGAAAGAATCATAAGGAAATAATGGACCTCGTTACTAAAAAATGGCATAAGTCATGCGATACAGCGATCCTAATTAGAATTACACATCAATTCCAGCGAGTAATAAAGTAAATTAAAAACCAATCCATAAACAGATATCTAAGAGAACTGACACATGATGCGCTATGGAGAACAACCAAAAATTTGAGAAGACGCAAACACAAACGCCGTGGGTTCGCAGTGGTACGTGGGCAAAGACAATATGAATACGTTTCAAGCAAACCTGGGTAATAACCTTAATATGACAGGAGAATCAAAATTACAGGAAGAATAACATATCTCCATGGTTACACCCAAAGAAATAAGGAATATAACAAAGCGTAATATAAAACCCAAGAAAGCCCCTGAGCATGATTTAATCACCGGAGAATAATTCGTACTGAAGTGATTATGGTTCCATCATATGATGTAGGATCCTACTGAAATATATCCTTACTTCATTTTATCCAAATTATTCGAAAAGATACTTTTCTTTCGACTTGATTGAATCAAAAAAACCAATTAATTTGACTTTCGAAATATGGTATACACTCGACCATGGATCAGTTGCATAAAATCACAGATGTTGTCGAAAAAGCAATGGAAGAAAAAAATGTTTGCTCAGTTGTCTTTTTTGACGCTGCACAAGCCTTTTGACAAAGTATGGCATAAAGAGCTACTTCACAAACTCCAAAAACTACTTTCCAATCAGTATTTTGTTGTTACTTAAACCTTATCTAATTCAAAGCTTTTTACGGAGCTAAGAGAAATTAAAGTAGGAATTCCACAGCGTAGTATTTTAAACCCAACTGTTGTACCAAAAATCTACCAACACCACAGACCTGCATCGCTATCTGCAGTTAAAACTGCTATATTAGCCACTGGAGACACAGAAGAAAAATCCAAAAGGAAGTTCTAAGATGTAGTCAGCCTCATATCTAGCTGGGATTAGAAATGGCGTATTAAAATTAACGATTCGAAATCATCACACGTTGAATTCACCAATAAAAATAATTCGGCGTATCCCTATACAAATCGACAACATGCAGATCCCGCATACAAATACTGATAAATACCTTGGCATCGCCCTCGATGCAAAGTTAAAAACAAAAAAATTAACTTGACATCAAACTGAGAAAAATAACTTGGCTTATTGCCAAGAAATCAGTACTATCAGTACACAACGAATTAATCCTTTACAAACAAACAATGAAACCTGGATAGACATCCAATAGTACCATCAAAATAATCAAAAAGTTGAAACGAAATAAAGAAGTATTCTGCATTCCATTCGAATAGGCTCAGTCAGCGCATTAACGGAGAAGCATCTAAACTCCTTAATCAACGCAGACATATAAGAAGGCAGAAAAGCATACAAACTTGTAGCATCACAGAGTAACTAGAGAATCCAAAGGGAAGTATCCAGTTTTAATTAATAATTGAAAGGACATCTAAACTACATTGACTAGTTGTAGTGTAAATTATCTTTTTTGTATAGACCAGCTACTGACAACTCTGAATAGAATTTTCTGTCTGACTTCCTTCATGCTGAAAAGCATCGAAATTATTTTCAGTCGGCGATGCAACACGCCTACCAATGCGGAAGACCGTGGGGGAGTGAGCTTCAGAATCTGGTAGGCAAAATTAAAGATGCACTCGACAAGAGGGAATACACCTCGAGCATTTTCATAGACGTTGAGGGTGCATTCGACGATGCAAGTTTTGACGACATGTGTAACTCGACCAGACAATACGGTGTAGACGAATGACCAGTTTTGTCAATAAAAACAATGCTGGTGAATAGGACAGGATACTGGCCGCTGTGCAAGCCGGCATGTTGGTCGACTCACTGCTTAATGCGCTCAATAATTCTAACATCTATGCACAATCGTACGCGGATGATGTAGCTGTACTGTTTGTTGGAACATGTCTAGCGACTGTATGCTCCAAAGCGCAGGCACCCCTAAACGTGATCGACGACTGGTGCACTAGTAACGGGCTTTCAGTCAATCCTCTCAGAACTGAGGTTGTTCTCTTTACAAGAAAAAAGAAGCTGCCTGGTTTGACTCATCTGGTGCTTAAAGGCATCACCATTTAATTATCCAAGAAAGCTAAATATTTGGAAGTTATCCTGGATAATAAACTTCTCTGGACTAAACATGTTACGCCGAAAGCATCTAAGGCCCTGTCGGCCTTCTGGCAGTGCAGAGGAGCTATCGGCAAAACATGGGGCCTGTCACCGAGAAGAGTCCTTTGGATCTACACAATAAGGCTAATTATATTATGTGCGTCGTTTGTCTGGTGGAACGTAATTGATGCTTTTAACGGACTCCAAAAAATGGTTTGCCTCCTTTGCATGGTGCTTTCCCTAGCACTCCTGGCTCCGCTCTAGACGTATTGATGAATCTGCTTCCCCTTTATATTCATATCATGGGCTGCACTCTCAAAGCCACTTCCATCTAAGAAGAAGTGGTCTTTGGTTCAACACGCACTGGAGCTTTGATGACCTTGCGCGCCAGTTGTCTTATGAATCCTGTCTTATGGACATGCCTTCCGATGTAATGACACCGGAACTATTGTTGCAGAAAATATACGGAATCGCCTTTCCTTGTGCACTGGACTGGTTTCAGTCAGAATCTGAGCCAGAAAAGGAATGCAGTCGGGTCTTCACAGACGGCTCTAAAACCAATTTAGGATTTGGCGCTGGTGTCTTTCCGGAGGACGACAACGTTAGATTTCACTTTACGTTAGGAAAGCTTTTATCTGACTTCCAAGCAAATATTTACGCAATCCTAATGGCTGCGAACTATTATAATGTGGTGAATGCATCTGTAGCGACATCCAAACTGCGCTCAGAGCCTTACTGAACATTCTTACGACTTCCAAGCCAATAATGCAAGCCAGCATCTTTTTGCTGTCACTTATCAGGAAAGAGTGCAGGTTGCTCAAATTATGAATTAATAAATATAAAAAAAAAAACCTACATAAGTAAATAAGGTGATCTTAGGTAAAACCTGGAAATACTTCCCTTTACCAAGAGGAAAACCTAAGCCATAATGGAACAAAGTATCTCGGTGCTATCGCAGACCACAAACTAAAGTAGTATCAACTCTATTGATACAGCTATTGGAAAGGCAACTAAAGATTTATGAATCTAATCTACGCCCTTCGGTAAGATAGGTTCTTTACTTCTTGACGAATGTTCTAATTGAGGGGTGCCAGAATTTGTATCTTATTATCATAAACTCCTTACTTTAGATAGCCCCGTAGAAAGAATCTAGGGCGGTCAAATCGGGTGATCTTGGGGGCCATTGCAAATCGCCAAAACGCGATGTTGGACGACCGCTTAAAAATGTCGATTATGGCTCGTGCAGTATGCGCCGCTGCTAATATGGTTCAATGACTCATCCAGCTTAATCAGCACACCATGCAATGAATTTGAGTGGATGTACTATAATGGATACATTACTCTCAGATTTTCAGTGCCCCAGAACTGCACATTTTGTTGAGATCCAGGAGGGCGTGAGCTGTGACGCGATTCATGGTCAACACCCATCATCTGATGGACTGCTCGGTCCCGTTTTTCTAAAAACTTTGTGACGATTATTCCGCATTCTTGATCATTGCCTTCCGTTGCTTATTCACACAAATTTTATTTCTGTTTGCATCACAAATGTCAAAACCGAATTGACAATCGACACCATTTTCAAATTATATGGCAATTCCTATAGGGTCATACATCATAGCCCACTTAATACCGTCGACTTGATCTTAGGCAAAGCCAAGAAGAGAGTTTTTCAGGATCCAAATCTACGTTAGGTCTGCCTGTGTTCTCAGTTAGGGCTTACAACAGTTGGGTTAATGGCAGGACAAACGAATGCTTCCCGTTGCCTGCAAGAGGTCAGCGGCGTTCCTGCTGTCCCGAATTAGGAAAACTGCAGGCTGCTTACTGGCGTCGTGGCAAGGCACTACACTTTTGCTAAGCATTAAATATGCCGGGCATAAGTGATACAATATCCTGCAACGTTTAATGTTAAAGTGATAATGGCACCTCTGCCAAAGTCCAACTTACGCTCGCGAAGTGCTCCAGGTAGACGTGGTGGGTGCTTGTGCATTAGCCATTTTATCACTGAAGCGCTTACTCATCGCTTACTTTCGTCGAAATACCGAGAAAATAAAAATAACTTACAAGGAGCACCATAATCTAGTTCCTTGTGTAGGTGTTCTACAAAAACAAAACATAAATAATATTGTCGAACCCTATGCTAGCGAATGCATCCAAAAAAAAACCTGCGAAAAGCTCAAATCATTACACTGGCAGAGAGCACCGAAGATTTTACAATTCCCAAACCATCAACCTTGAGCTGAATTGGTTTTGTCTACAGATACGCTTGCAGCTTGTTGCATACAATATAATCGCATTGATATGAGATCCTTAATACACGGACATTCGTAGCAATGACGCTTCCATCGAACTTGCCAAGTGAATGCTCCATATCGACTTGCAAACATATTCAGATTAAGTTAAAAAAAAAGCAATGACTCTGGCTTGAAGGCACTGAAACAACTCAATGTGTGCCGTGCGAATGCCTTGCTACTCCGCGGCTCGACTTTTAGTTCTTTAATAAAGCCTTCACTTCACCATTTAATGACTTCTCTTCCTAAGTTTGCTTTTAGTCCAAAGAAATTTGGATTTGGATATTTTTTTTTAAGAACTTAATACTCAAGTGTGTATGACTACACATAAAGTGCTTGAGTACGGGTTAAGTTTTTAGGAAAATGGGATAAGAAAGAAAAAATAATGTATTGTAGTGCTGGCTATAGGAATTAGATGAGTCTTATCGATCAGATTCGTACAACTATAACGTCTGCATATACTAAAGCTTAAACGTTAGAGCGATTAAAACTAGCATGCATCATACTAGTGGAGACATTTGATTTGACCAAATCAACTGTCATTAACTGTGATGTTTGCTTCCGGATATTTTGTGCAGCTAATGGCAATTTTGCCATTTTATTCGACTGGAACAGCGGAAGTTGTTGGTTGTAACATCAGTTACAATCGCACTTAAAAAATCCTTCTACGAAGGAAGGACCAACATTTCACATCGTCTTGCCCCTGTTTTACGGGCTGCTGTACAATTAACAAGGTTTCACCTTGTACTGATCTTCTTATAACACTTTTCAGATGACGCCACCGAAGGTTGCTACGATTTGAGCATTTACAAGCGGCCAGTCTTAGGTCTTGTTGGTGGCAGGACCACCGGTAATCCCTAACCGGACTTAAACCACGGTTTAATGGGAGTCAGAAGCTCCCCGAATCTCGGTCCGGGCCTGACTTATTGAGGTTGGACCCCTTGTGGGAGCGTCATGATGACTGTGGTTTAAACGCAAATAGCGGGGAGAGTCAAAGTCACATTGTAGAGTAGAAACTAAGTACTATGTGCTGTGACCCTAAGATCAGCAAGAGGTTTTAGATAGGCCTCGACCCATACCAAGGTATAGTAAGTGATGGCAAGTCGTATCCCTGCTCTCATGGATGTATGGACATTCCGTACCTTCTAGACAGGTACGAGTATTTGCACTAAACCCAAGAAACGTTCTGACTGTCTTTAACGTGAAAGATCATCACACAGTTTCAACTCCTAGTTAGACATATGGGTGTCACTTTTGCCGATCTGCTTCTTCTTCTTGTTTCGGTCACCGCTGTAGGAGCGAGGCCTTTAGCATTTTCCCATCTCATTGCACCATGTCGTCTTCTTTTGTACTTCTTTTGGTACTCTACCCATCGTTCCAGGTCAATCCGCTGAACGTGGGTATCGAAAGATCTAGCAGCTCCATGGTCAGATATATATATCAACTGGAATTGGCTGCGGTAGAAAATATCCCTCACTTTTGCGAGTAATTATCTGGAGTAAAATTCCATAGACTTACCTCAATACTGTTTAACAAATTAACGTCTAGTCTCTACGTCTAGTAGACGCCTAATTTGACATATCATTCGGAATATTTTCAGAACCTTAGGATCTCTAACTCTTTAGCCTTCCTACTGCGATAAGGCAGCCAAAAAAAAAAAAACAAAATATGATTGCTATCTACTAGATGGGGTGAAAAGTAACCTCCTTGGGAATGAAAAAAAAAAAAAATTTTTAAATGTTTTTTTTTTATTTTTTTTTTTTATTTATTCAATATAGTCCCCTTTTATTTTGATACACCTATCCCAGCGCTTTCCCAACTTCTTGATCCCGTCCGAAAAGTAATTTTCCGGAAGGTCTGCAAAATACTCCTCCGTGGCGTCGATGATTTCCTCGCGTGAGCTGAATTTCTTATTGATGAGCCATCTTTTGAGGTTTGGGAAGAGATAATAGTACGAGGCAGACAAATCGGGCGAATACGTTGGATGCGACAGCAATTGGAGCCGTAAGTCTTTGATTTTATTCGTGGTTGCGATGCTCTTGTGCGCCGGTGCGTTGTCTTGCAACAACAAAATTTTTTTTCGCTTCATGTGAGGCCGTTTTGTTGCGATTTCGGGCTTCAATCGTTCTAATAATGCACAGTATTACTCGCAATTGATGATGTTTCATTTTTCGAGGTAGTCCACGAAGAGTATGCCATGACAATCCCAGAAATCCGACGCCATAACCTTTCCGACCCATCGAGCCTCCCTCGGCCGCCTCGGAGCACTCGTGTCGGCTTCAGTCCATTGCCGGGCACTCATTCTGTTCTCTGGTGTTCAACAGCTACCAATCGACGCCAAAAATCCGCCCGATTCCGCATCAGCAAGTCCAAACACTCTTTCGAAGTGCTCTCGCGTTCGCACCCAGCGGCAGGATAACTTTTTCATATGCAGAATATTGCCCAAAATGTGGCATGTGTTCTCAGTACTAATCTTTGTGGTATCTTGTGACATTGTCCTCTGTAACCGCATCGGAGGCCCTGCCGATGCGGACTTGATCGATAGTGGAGTTGCGGCCACCACGAAACTCTCGAAACCAGTATTTGACGGTGTAATCTGACTGAGATTAGCCCCATAATATTTATCCAACTTTTCTTTTGTTTCCTTCGCCGTTTTGCCTCTCAAAAAATACGTTCTACCTTAATATGAACGGACTTCAAGGCACCATAACCTTTTTTGCAGTAGCAGCGCATTCTGGCGGTCAAAGAGGTTACTTTTCACTCCACCTAGTAAAACAACACCTTGACGTTTAACTTAGGTACTACTTCAACATTAGCCAGCCTTCTCCGTCACGTGAGGAGAATAACTTCAGTTTAATTAGCAAAAATGATCACCAAAGGTTGTATGCGATTTAGAAATATACCTGATTGCTATGATTTGATAGAAGGTACAGCGGCAATATTTGCATTTGGCAAAGCGTTATTCGTAGAAGAAATGTTATACAGAAAGTTGGTATAGGAAAACCTGGCACTCCACTGTAATCCTACGAAGCGTTCTTCGAAAACTGTAAAATATATATGGTCTCCCAGAGAAATAGGATTTTAACAGGAATCCAGTTCTAAAGGTCATTAGTTATGCCTTACATGTCTGCATCCACTGAATCTTATTCATGTTAATTTTTAGTACTACGGTCACCAAGACCCTGCTGCAACATTGCCGTCAGCACGATAAATAATAAGAGTACAAGCAAAATTTTGTTACAAAAATTCAATATCACGTAGCAAAATTTACGTTTTCGCTCCATGGTTTCCTGTACAGCTACAATTCATCACCTGTAGCTGACTAAGTCTACACCTAAATAATAAGCAAGGCCCACTGCATCGATTTATCTTGGATCAAATAATAAGCCTAACACTAGAACCTTGTTAAGTCCTTTACATAGGGTATTCGTCCTTAAACTTTGACAGGCTACTGGAAAAAGCGGCTGAAATTAATAAACCCGCTGCACGAATAGAAATCGTTTGCAATAAAAATCTGCAAAATACTAATCCCATGCTACAGCACCTAACTTTGACGGATTTGGTCTTGGAATAATTCATAGTAAGGCGCATGTCACTTTCAGTTCTCTATACACCATATGCCCATAAATGCTGACCTACCCCAGTGGAGAGCTGTTTTACATTCTCCCGACGTGTAGGTACTTTAGAACAATAACCGTTCAATCGAAAAGAGAGCTTCCCCCAACCTGTGAGGTTAGCATGTTACAAGTTCCTATGGTGCGTGTTCGTATTTCAATTTATTAATCCTAAAAATAAACCCCACAACAGGCTCACGGGTGGATCTAAGCCCTGTGTGGTATTTTCCTATTCGCTTGCTTGTTCTTGTGCTAAATACGTGATAATGGAACTGTTACCAGGATTCAGTCTAAGTGAAAATTGCACTTAAAACCGCACAACCTACACACAACTCCAGAGAGGATAAAAGTTTACCTCTGAATTTCGAATTGCCATGGATTAAGGAATCGGAACACATTTCTAGTGGTCGCATCACTAAAGACTTCGCAACATTCATCATAGTTGTGGTGTTTTGATGTTGCCATGCCAGCAGTTGCATTGTGTGGTCTGCTCCCACGGGCGTTCTATCTTAGTTTCCAAGGCCGGCAGTAGAGTTAAATGGGTGGAATATTGGTTTGATTGGAATAGTGAAATATCTGAAACCATATCGATAAGCGAAATCAATGAGCTCACTTGAAGTTGCTTCAGCTCTGGAGATGGAACGAGGTAGGAGATGGACGTGCAAACAGTTACAGTATTGAGTGCTTTTATACGATGCATAAGATCTGTACAAATAGGATACTTGTGGTAGGTACTTGTAGCTATTGATTGCTCTGAGAATATCATACCTATGCAATTTGAGACTAACTATAGAATGCTATTAATTTACCAAATCAATTGGGACTTGGATGGCTACTATATCAATATGAATAGTTTAATATAACCACCATAGATACGATTTCCATGCAAGTCCATACGAAGAAGATTTGAATACATTGCAAAGATATGGTATGAAGTGAGCTGGTCTCTAAAACAATCAGACTAGAGATTATATAAATAATCAATTCCCAAAAAGATCATTCAATTGTTGTGGGCTGATAGTGGCCTGCCAGGATGAGGGATTATGTTTTTAGAAATGTTCTTTTTTTTTCAAATACCAGCCCATAAGCCGCTGAAGTTATGAGTCAAATATATACCTCGGGTAAAGAACAACCTTCGTAATGGAGCAAAGTGAAGGAAGTCCGAGTTCACACTAAGAATAAACTATTGACAACTGACGTGCTGCCAAACTCTAAACAAATACTCCAGAATGTCGTGCAACAACCTTGTTCCCGAAAAATACCAATCAAGTAGAAAAGAAGTTTTAATGTGACCTAGGATCTGTCACCAAACTATTGCCATAATTCTGAACGTTCCTCGATAATGAATTATCAATATCAACTTCGCAACATGACCTATTGTATTTGCACAAAGGCCACGAAGAGAATCTTAAATTAAATAGCGAACTTCCTTCCAACCCGGAAAAATTAAGGAATTGTGATAGTTAGCGTTCACTCTAACAAGTGACTGGATAAAAAAAATACCCAAGGCATACCTACCTGCTCTCCAAGATGCCGTAGTGATGCTCTTCTTTTGGATAAATATTCAGAACTGAGGTGGTCCTCTATACGATACACACGTATCTATATACGATTTTGAATAGCAAAACGAGGATAAACGAAATCGTTACTTAGCTAAATAAGGAAGCTCGTTTTACCTTATTATAAATTCTGTAAATTCATATATTCCGCGTTCATTGAAACAATCCCCAATTTTAGGCAAACACGTCTAATAAATTTCCGGCAAAGGACCACTCTGCTTCATTTACATTTTCAGTACCCAGCTGGTCACAAAAACTGCCCTCAGACTAAATAAATATTCATTTATTCATTTATGGAAAAATTATATACAAAATATGCTGGTGGCCGTAAAACAGGCAATTGCATTGATTTTTCATTAAAGTCCTTTGTATACACGAATCCTACAGTTTCAACTATTTCATTAACAGCGGTTAAGGACTACCGTGTATCTCTCAACAAGTAGTCAAGTAGCATAAATTCATACTCTATTGGATTTTAAAGAACTACAATGCTAATGAATTAGTCAAACTTTGGCAACGTCTACCCATCAATGTTCTAATTCAATGCTCTTTAAGGCTGGCAGTAGATAGCCTTATATAGGGTGATTCATCGTGAGGTTTGATTTTCAATATAATTTTTTTGACAGATTACGCTTGACTCCTATCAAACTGGTTTATCATTTTTGTTCAGTATCGTTTGGCAAGACTCACACCACAATAATGTCTCCAAATTGTTCAGCTGTATTACGAAAATCAGCGTTCTGTGAGAAATGTTTTTCGTGCGATTCAAGGAACTTACGGTGCGCATAATCGACGTACTGAAACCACTAGTGCCAATACCATTCGCAAATTTGAGTCCCAGTTTACATTAGTGGATGACCACATCCAGCACGTAGTGAAAGACTGTAGCAGCTGTAGCTGAGATTGTACGCGAAGGCCGTGACGAATCGATTCGTCGTCGTTCTCAGCACCTTGGCTTTGTGTATTCGACAACTTGGCGTATTTAACGTGAGGATTTCGGCCCAAAAGCGTACAAAATTCAACTTGTGCAAGAATAGAAGCCAGACGACTTGAATTTCCGTCATATTTTCAGTGAATGGGCTCTGGAAGAACTCAATGAAAATCCGGTGTTTTATTGTGAAATTTCGTTCAGTGATGAAGCCCATTTCTGGCTCAATGGATACGATAATAAACAAAATTGCCATATTTGGGCTAATGAGCAATCTGAAGAGTACCAAGAGCTACCATAACATCCATTAAAAACAACGGTATGGTGTGGTTTATGGGCTGGTGAATTCATTGGTCTATATTTCTTCAAAAACGAGGAAAATCAGATGTTACCGTCAATGGTAACCGTTATCGCGACATTTTAACGGATTATGTGCTTCCAGAAATTCAAGCAGATACAGCGCGTGAAACAGCACTTAAGTGAGCACTTAATTTCACGTTTTCCTACTGTAAATTGGCTGCCTAGATCGTACTATATCACACCTTTGCACTATTTTCTCTGGGGATATGTAAAGTCTCAGGTGAGGAAGCCAACATTAAGAGCTTCAAGAGCTGAGATTCAAGAGCTGCAATGGTATAGACCGGACGCAAGGAGGATGAAAATTTGTGATGTATACCATGGACACGCAGTCGGTGCGACAAGAAAACAGTCACAGTGTTCATTTGTATTTAAAGGCGTCTAAACGAATTCCTGACGATGATTCGCATAAAGGCAAAATTTAGCAACACAAGCATCGTAAACGCCTACGCTCGAGAGAGCAGAAGAGCGATCCATCATACACTGCCTCTACGAGCTCCTCAACAAAACCTACGAGCAATGCAATAGCGTAAAAATAATCGGCGATTTTAACGCCAAGATAGGCTTCCTCCGGAAGCGGATACAGACTTATGGCATTCTATGGTTATTCTAACGAAAACTCGGTGTCCACACCTCGATATCTACAAAGGGATCTTGTTGATTTCTAATCAACGAATCGTCAACCAAATTGATCATCTTGTTATCAACGCAAGGCACTCTTTCAGTGTTCTGAGCAGCTAACACCGACTCCTAACAGACATAATCCTTTTGTAACCAAGATACGGATGCCGATGTCTGTAGCAGTTCTGACGAAATTCAACGTCGATCTGCTATAGTCGCAAAAGACCTCCAGAGTCTGTTCTGATCCAATTTTTCTTATCCTCTCAAAGAGTATAAAATCAGGTAAGAACTCACTTGATCAAGACCTTGGAAAGGTACAATCGGAGGAAAATATTTCAGAATTTTTGTCAAAAAATTAAGCGGACATACCAAAGTTCATAGCAAAACTACAGTTGGTGTAGAGAATCGGGAAAATATTTTTCATCTGATTGTTTAACGGTGATAACCAACACAATGAACCATTCAACCTTAAGTCCAACAAAGCTTCTGGAGCCTATAGCTTGATTACCGGGTTGTTTAAAACAGCAGATGATGATTGGATAAGCAGCAAACATCAATCAATCTCTTAAATCTGGATAGACCAACAGATCAAATCCTCCCAGTACGGCAAGTCTTGGAGAAAACACAGGAGCTCCCAATCGATACACATCAACTCTTTATCGATTTCAAAGCCGCATATGACGCCATCCATAGAGGCGAATTATACAGAGTCAACTAGATTTGGTATCCCCGTCAAGCTCCCGTCAAGCCACCCGACTATACAGGGTGGCGATATCAAGGTCAATGACAAAACAAAAATCAATCTCAGAAAGGACTTAAATAAGGCAATGTGTTCATTTTCATTTTATTTCAATTATTGATAAATAAGTGGTATGTATGGTACAATATGGTAAGATCGATACCATTTCTAGTACTTAGATACAATATTGTAAAATGGATATTTTAGCATTAATAACTTTAAGACTACGATACGCAGAGATATTTAAAAATAAGCATATACTATTATGAGGTAGAGATTGCAAGAAAAAGAAGAGGGCTGAGACTTAGGGATGGATTGTTAAGAAAGAGAAGTGAAAGAGGACTGCACTTTTAAACTTTGGACGGTTAGATATTAATTTGATTCGCGGTGGGAGTGCGTTCCATAGTATGACAGCAAGAATGAAAAATAAACGTGAGAAATTCAAATATTGGTGGCGATAAGGAGCGATACAAAGATTTCTTACGGAACGATTAAAGACAAGCTTGTTAAACAAATAGTAAGGAGATTTATTGTTTATAACTTTATGTAAAAATGTATAATTTCTGGCATTGACTTATTGTTGCAGTGTGCAACTTAGTAACTTTTTAGAGTGTTCGGAGATATGGTCGAATATTCTAAGGCCATATACAAAGCGGAATGCATCGTTGAATGCTACTTGGAGTTTATGTTGTATATTAATAGTGGATCAAGAGCACTATAGACAGCCTCAGCATATGTAATGAGAGGCAATATTAATGTCAATACCAACAATACAAGCCAAAGTTTACGTAAACATCCATAGACCCGACCAAGTTTAATAATTCCTATGGGTACGCCATCCTCACCGATAGCATCAAACTTCAAATTCGCCGATATTCGATTAATATCTAAATCACTCCCAGATAATTGGTAACCTACGAAATACTCTTTCAGATTATCTGGGTCGAGAGCACCCTGTGGATTAAGGCCTTTGGAAACACCGATCTTTTTTAAATTGCTCCAAAGTTTTTTTGGCGGGTATATATGCACGTATTATCAGATTTGTGTGATACTGCGCCTCATTAAATGCTTCCCCATTGATGGTAGTTGATCTACGCTTCCATCGACTGTGTATTCTATTCCGAACCTTAATTAAGTTGTACAGTTTTCTCTAGCGCAAAAAAAAAGACTATACGGGACCTCATCCTGGCTTTCGACACAGAAGCTTGAACCCTGCCGAAAATGGATGAAAATGATCTTGGTTAGGTCCCCTTAAACGCATGTGTATCAGAGCCCCGGCCTTGAAAGTTGTTGGCTCTAACCCAGAGAAACAACCCAGTAAAGGGTAACCTCGTCTTATATAGTACATACAAATGGAAGAGAACCTCAACCAAGTTCGTTTCTGCAACTTGAGGCGGCTCCAAAGAACACGCGGCATGAAACCTGAGGCAGTAACGCCACCTAAGTAAGGGAAATCGGAGGATAAGAAGGTGACATAGTGGGAAACTGACCACTTTGAAAAACGTTGACCAGATAAGAACGATAGGACAAAAAATTTAAATAAAACAACTGTTGCATCAGTGGCAACACCAACATCTACAATACTGACGCATTACCGATAAGCAGTCTGGCATGATCGAGAGACGACCGGTTTGAAGACACTCACTTTCTTTTGGCTCCCCTCACTTACAAGTAGCGTTTAAGTTAAGTTAATAAAGAATTGCAATAATTAATGAAGATCCGCATGATCTTTTCTTGGTTTCAATACAACAACAACAACAACAACGATGTGAGATATAAAATTGATTGATTTCGGATTGATTGGATTGATTTAAAAAAAAAATAAGGTCCATTGTTGCCGGTGTCCCATAAATCACACCAAACTGTCAATTTTTGTGCATGCATTAATGGCATTAATGCTTGGCCGAACCCTTGTTAATTGTGTTCGCTTCAATAATGGCAATTTTGCTTGTTGACATAGCCTCTGAGTCAAAAATGGGCCTCGTCCAACAATATGATTTTTTGGACAAATTCAGAATTTCCGAACAACATTTCCAGCGCCCAATTATCGAACTCACGGTCTTGTCTATGGTCGTTCGGCTTCAATTTTTGAGCACAACTCTATCTTCATAGACACTATAGGCCCGGAGCTTATAGTAGTGTGAGATTCTTACTCACTAAAAAACACCTCCCCTATGCAAACCACGTCTGAGTTTACACTCAACAAGCATTTCTTCTATCGCATTTATACTTTAGAAAAATTATACGCTGCTAATCACCGCGCTAGATCGAGAGGCTTAGTCTTTTTCAGACGACGCAATAAATTTGTCTCGTCGAGGATCTGTTGAACAGAAATATTCGTATGAACTTGTAATCGATTATTATGTTTTCGCGCAAACATTTTAATTACGTTTTGAACGTTTTGGACTCCTAAGTCTCTGTGGATATCATTGTTTCTAATGTACCACGGCGCATTAACAATACCTCGAAGAACTTTGTTTTGGAATGTCTGCAATACATTGATGTTACTATTTTTAGTACAACCCCAAAGTTGTACACCATATGTCCAGATCGGTTTTAGCACTTGCTTGTATAACAGCAGTTTGTTCTCTAAGCTAAGCTTGGAATACTTTCCAATAAGCCAGTAAATATCTCTGTATTTGATTTCAAGCTCTTCAGGTTTTTTCTTGACGTGTGCTCTCCATTTTAGTTTAGCGTCGAGTGTCATACCGAGATATTTGGCCTCGTTCGCGTAAGGAATTCGTACTGCGTTGATAAACACCGGTGTATTCTCAATTTTCTTGAGAGTAAAGTTCACGTGGACAGACTTGTTTTCATTAAGCGCGATTCGCCAAATCTTTGTCCAATTGTTAATCCGTGTAAGGGCACGTTGTAACTTGGCAGTTGCTTTTTCGACTGTTTTAGCCGTTGCCAAAATGGCAGTGTCATCAGCAAATGTGGCTGGGACAGTGTCGTCCATTTTCGGTATATCACGGGTAAAAAGCAAATATAGCAGAGGGCCAAGTACACTTCCTTGCGGCACCCCCGCCTTTATTGTCTTAAAAGTGGAATATTCGTTTCCATGTCTCACACGGAAGAGTCGGTCTTCCAGATATAAATCTAAAATACAAGACAATTGCTGGGGTAGGGCTTGTCGGAGTTTATATTTTGGGCCTTCATGCCATACCTTATCAAAGGCTTGCGAAACGTCAAGGAGTGCGCTTGAAGAGACTAACTTACACTCGATTGCTCGTTCAATTACATCGGTTATTCGATGCACTTGGTCAACTGTAGAGTGTTGGCTTCTTAAGCCAAATTGATGATCAGGCAAGAGGCAATTTGTGTCGGTAATTGGCTTAAGACGATTAAGACGGACTCGCTCGAAGACCTTCAATGTAATCGGGAGAAGCGATATTGGTCTACATGACTCGACTTCAATCAGCGGTTTACCGGGTTTCGGAACCATAATAACTTCGGCTACTTTCCACTGGTGCGGTACGTGATGGCATTTATAAGATAGAGCAGCTTTAGCTTTATTGGGCTTCAGCATGTCTATAACTTGTCTAAGTTCCCTATATGTAGCCTTTTCTACTGGAAAGTCTGTCGTCACGTCTAGCGTATTGATATTCTCTGGAAGCACTTCCCCGTCGAATAGTTTAAACGTTTCTGCTAGATGGTCGGAGAAAACATTAGCTTTTTCCTTATCCACTTTATTTGGGGCTTTCGAACACTTTTAACGGCTCTCCATATGAAGTAGTTGGTATCCTTTGTCGCTGTGAGTCTTTCAAGGTAGTTATTAATACCATGATTATTGAAGTCCTTGATCGATTTTTTCAACAAGTAGCCTAGCCTATTGAAGGACGTTTTATCTTATGGTGCCCGGGTTTCATGCCACTTTTTCCGCGCTCTTCGTTTCTTCCTTTTCATTTCTCTGATTTCCGGTGGATATCTTATGCCGACTTTGGGAACGTTGTTCGATTCGCGGGCAGTGTTCTTCCAGGCCGCTTGCTGTATGACTTCAACAAAACGTTCAACTTCTTTTTCAAGTTGATACGGCGTTCTAACGTTCTAACGTCTATTCGGAAATCTTCCCAGTAAGTTTTGCTGTTAGTTAATTTGGATGATCTTTGTTTCTTAACCAAGGATTCACACAGAGACGATAACTGGAGAATGATGTCAATTACTTGTTCCTGCATGAAAATATTTAGTTCATCAAGCCTTTTCTGTAGCCAGTTGGCATTCCACGCAATAATATTGAGCTTCTTTGCAATAATTAGTTGCAGATATTGGCTTCGAACTTAAGAAGCCGTTTGACTATTATCTTATTTATTTTAGTCTGTTCTTCTAGTCTCTCTAGAATTACTGATAACACATTTGAGGCAGAATCCGGTGATGTACAGTTAGTCATATTAACTCGCGCCGCTATTTGTGCGTAAGTTTTTCCACTTTCCACTTGCGCATTATTTGACGTTGTTGTTATTGTTGAATTTAGCGTTTGTCACCATTACCTTCTTTAAAGGCTTTGGAGTAGGACTGCTGTTGTTATTTCTCATTCTAGCTGTCAATGTGTTTTTCAAAGGCTTCGTTTTTGATTAATCTCGTAGCTTTTGCTACGCGACTTCGCAGCCTCGATAATTAGCTGGATGTTTTCCCTTGCAGTTAATGCACATCGCTGGGGACTCTTTCGCGGCATTGCACTCTCGAGTCAGATGTTTGCAAGCGCATTTTACACAGCGAGGTTCCTTCTGGCAGTAGGCCTGAGTATGGCTGAATCCCTGTCAACGTGTATATTGGGGAATCAACCTAGAGTTTTTCCGCGGAGGTTCAATTTTGACAACAAGTCCCAAAATTGAATTTATGGCATAAATTCTTTCTAGGCTTTCGGTTTTGTTGAAAGTTAGCCTAAAGAGGAGAAGACCGCGTCTTGTGGTCGTCCTCTCGATTTCAACATTGTGCTGTTTTTGCGCAAGTATATTAACTGCGTCGATTATCTTAAAATCTTCATTTTTAAGGTCATTTACGATGTTTTCTTTCAGGCGAGAGGGATGCAATCCTCTAGTTACAACGCGTATGGGTCTTTCCGTTTTATTTTCGTAGGTATGCCATTGAATCTTCTCGGCATTTAATTTTTGCGAAAGCGAACGGTAGTTGTCTGGATTAAGGACATTAATAGTCCATGTATTATTTTTGCGAGATCTTACTTTATAGTCGGTTGAGCACAGTGATTTCAGGATTATGTGCAACTTGTTGAAGTCCGAGTTTCCAAAAACGTTTATTGGCGGCGGCGGTCTTTGTTTGGGTTGCTTTGTTGCCTTATCGACCTTAGCAGTGTTAAAGCTGGCTTGCTTCTTTGTTTGTTCAATATCAGGCGGGAAAGTAGCTTTGCACTTCTTAAGTGACTTTTTTTTAAGTATCCAGTCCGTTTCGCGGACTAGCTCTTCTTCGTCCGTGTGAAAACTCGAGTTTTCGGGGCGGTCAAGTAGCGAAACAGACTCAGACTCAGATTTAGATTGCGGCTTAATGGCATATAGTTGCTTTTTTAGTTCGGCACAGAGCAATTCCATATTTTGGAGTCTGGCGCGGAGATCAGAATTTTCGCGTTCGAGATTTTGTAGCTTATTTGGTGTAATGCTATTGCCCTGAGCTACCGACTGTGTTTGGTCTTTGCTTTCGCATGATTTTCCTAGCGATCCGCGTGCTGGAGATCTCGTGACCCTTGAGCATTTTTTAAAGGGGTCCTGGTTTATATTTGTATTATTTTGAATATTATTTGAACTCATTTTAGTTCCCACGAGTAGCGGAGAAAGGGTAGTCCGTCTGTTCAGAGATCCGAAGGACAGATAAGGCTGGCTGATCCGGAGGTCGCCAAGTATCCGGATGCTCCGTTAGAGTTTGAGCTATTTTTATACTGGGCCCCTCAACCTGGTCGATTCTGGCACGGGTCGCTTAACACCTTAATCCGGGCCAGTGGATTTTAGTCGTCTCTTACGACAGGCATGTCTTACTTCGGGTATATTCTAACCCCTAAACCGAAGGGAGAATGTAGGCCCAAATCCAACCGCAAAATAAGCCTGGTTGACTCTATGGCGATGCCCAATCGACATTTCTGGGTCTCTTTCGACGTCTTTCACGGTGAGACGAATTGCCTGCACACTGAAGCAATGATGACGACCAACGAAGTTCACGTTGCGTATTTACAACTGAACCAAATTTCGATATTTTTTAATACGATGGATGATGAAATGGGAAACCTTACTGAACATTTTGATAGCTGGATATCACTGGTAACTTTAATAGCTGCTGAAACATAACAATTGGAAAAAGTATCATTGCTATCTGGTTACCAATCATCAAATGGTAATCGAAAGAGCGTTTAGATTACAGTCACCTCCCGGAAGATTCATGCGTACGACGAATAAAATATGGTGAAATGCAGCGAATAATATAAACGCACAAATTACCAAAAACTCGTAGCTACTCTTTTTATGCTACTCGTTAAGCAGATACAAATGGTCAGTCAATGTTACTTAGGCAACTGCAGATGTTAATTTAATTTATTTTAGTGTCGGCGGAAACCTATTTACATATACTCGTATGTGCATACCTCCAGATACTGTTCCATTGTTTCCACAGTTTCACTTTGCTTCGTGTTGTTTATAACTGCGATATCTATCCTTTTACTTCGTTTATTATTTTTCATACTTTTGGCTTACGTGATTGTTTATACACTCTGTGGTTGTTCAGCTTTCCTCCCTTTAATCATACACAGGATGAGAAATATAAATTGCAAATATCCCCTAAGGAAAAAATTATTTTTTTTGTAGTCTGGCACGGATTTGCAATTTGCATAAAACTGTGTGGAACTTTCTCTAGAACTTGTTCCTTGCTCTACGTGCAGAAAAGTTAAATTTATTGTTGAGAATACGTATCTCAGATGTAGTGTACCTTTTGTCTGTTATTTTCCACTTTTATCAGTGATAAAAGAATTGCTTACCTTTTAAGGGCGCCCAGGGGATATTGGACTAGATTTCTAAGATTTGATTTCTCTTTGACCAAGTTCTTGGTGAGAAAATAGAGCTCATTGAGGTATTTTAACTCATTTGCCTTCTTAGGCCTAGTAAATATCAATTGATAAGAGTACCAGTTTTAAAAGCAGATCTTAAGTATACAAAGCTCTTGACTTCCTCAGGGTTGTACTGTCTATTGCGATGTTCTGTCCGATTCGTCATATTAAGTGTAATTTTTGTTGACACCATATATTTAGTTTTGTCTTCATTCACGACTAAACCCTTTTTTATTGGTTCTGCTCCAATACTTCCAAGCATTTCGAGATAGTGATCGCTAACTCGCTACATTTTGCCAATATAAACAGCGTATGCTAGTTCATCCAAGTAAAACAGACTCAAGTTTATGCCAATTAAATGGCGTTCCTAACTCCATCGGTATGAAACCAGACCTTATCAACAATCGACAACTTCCACCCCCCCCCCTCTTCTTCTTTTGTTTTTCCATAAATCTCCACCCTAGATCATTCCTTCACCTACTATTTCTTCTTACAACTTCCATAAAGCTAATTTTCGCAAAATTTATATCTATCTTAGCAAATCTTCTTTTGATTTTACCAACCTATCCTTAACTGATGCCGTCTCAATTTTTTACAGTGAAATACACATCCAATTCACCCAGCTCTATAACTGCCTCTATCATCGCCTTCTCGACTTAGGGCAGACCAACCTTATCAACGATACTAATTCGTCAATTAGTCAACTTCAAAAGAAATTAAGATGGTTATCCTCCCTCAAACGAGAGGTTCGATAATACACCATATCATCGGCCAACCCACATACTATTGCCAAATATTTTGCAAATTTTTTTAAGCAATTATTTGGAGTCACTTTCTTCGTATCTAACCCCATTAACTTCAAGTACCTTCCCATAGGCCCCTCTCCCTTCCAATCTTTTGATCCTATCCTTATCGAAGAAAGGTTACAAAATCTCAGCAATATTTCTCTAAAAGTGTGGCTCCAACTTTTCGCACCCTTTTTGCTCCCTATTTCATCTATCATTCACACAAGGAGAAATACCCCAAGTTTAAAAGACCTCTTTCATAACCCCGGTTCCACAAGTAACTAACTATCGTCCCATTACTAAGCTTTCTCACATGCCTAAATTGTAAGTTTTTATGTATGTATATAGTATTACATATGAAATGCTAAGCTTTCGGTGCAGGTCGTTTATATCATCCAGTCAACATTAATCCGTATCCGGCCCTAAAAATAGCAACGAAATCAATGTTATATCTCATAAATTGATCAGCCATCTCAATTCCGTTTTAAGTCGCTTCTCATGTCCCACAAGGCAACCATATAGGTCCCTTCTTTTTCATTTTAGCGATCTTAAGAGGATTAGTAAACACTGCCTCCTATGCATATACACTGACGATACTTAGTTATCCAAAAACGTTTCTCCTTCAAGAAGACAGGCTTGATAGGTTTCTCTCTTGGTGTCTAACAAATTGCTTAGAGCTTATTTTCTACAAATGTCACTCTATAACTTTGTCACGTAAGTCCAATCAATCCCCACTCGATTTTTTTTTCGGCATGACCAACCCCTACCCCAGGCTCAATCCATGCAATTCCCATGTGACAAGGTCACATTACATTACCCTTGTCTTGCTCCTTCTCGAATAGGTATGCCAGCCTGTGGTCCTTCGATTTTCCCTCAGGGGACTACCCTGGAATGACTTCTTTATCTTATTTCCCTATCGTGACCGCCTCAACCTTTATAATCCTATTTTCTTCAACACGCTGTCCTCGTCTCTTCTATTTTCTAACCCATCGCACCTTTAATGGTTTTAACGAACCCTCCTTCGTCCACTTTTTTTGATTTTAACCTGAGTACTTCTCGTCTCAAACTTGATATCTCCACTTTTTCCAACTCTTAATTTTTGTTTGTTTTTAAATCCTAGTATTTTCCAGCTCCCTGTTTATTCCCTTTTCTGTTTTCAAAACTTGAAAAATATGCTCTGCGAGAAGATATTTGACTCCAACGATGAAAACATCATTCAAACAAACGCCTATTTTAAGGGCAAAGTACCATATATTGATCTCTAAGAAGACTTATGAATGATTTCCCGAAGAAACTATCTTTCACTAAAAAAAAAAAAATCATGTGCTTGATCCACCCCTGTGTACTACAGGATACAGGTAATTAAGGCGCTGGATATGCCTCCTAAATATTTTTTAATGAATTCTTTCAACCATAACGCTTGTCCTCAACGACAATTCCGCCATTGGTGTTCTTTATATTATATCTTGTTTCCTCCGTTGTGTCCCAAAATTTTGTAATAATTTAAGAAATCCTACTACGACCAGTGATACGTAAACGTACCATCGTCAAAATCTCTTCATAAACCTGGGAGTTTTTTAGAAAGAAAAAAAAAAAAAAATTTAACCAATACTGTGTACACCGAAAATGTTGCCGTTGTTTATGTTTACTCAGCCTACACGTTTGCCTTTCCTGAGGCCAAACATAAACATCAAACTTTGCCCTTCATCCATTGAAAGGCCCCTCCACTGCCCTAACAAACAACTCGCAAAGAGCTGCGAAAGAATGCGGTAAGCCCCAGCACTCAGAGTTATTTGTTTTGCACACAGAAAGCTGAAAAGCAAACAACAGAAAAGTTGCCCAATGAAGACGTACACAGGCATTGGTCAGGCACACTTGAAGTAGACCATTTGTACAAGGTCCTTTAAAGTAGAAGAAACAATTTCTGTAATACGGCCAATTAATTTTCTCCTTCTTCGTCTCTGGTGATAATTTAATTTTCATTTCCTGAAGATCCAACGATTCATGGCCAGAAAAGGATTATTCCCAACCACATGTCCACAAATTGTGTGTCAATTACAAGAACTGGAATCACTTTTCTGGAGTAGAAACCCCATCCCCTCACAACTTTAAAAAGCCAGAAATCTGCAAAAATATTAAACAACTATTTGTCAAGTAACATAAAGAAACTTGATCCTTTCGGTTAATTATCTTCGGATATCACAGTCTGACGGTACTGGAAGGATTCAATTATTCAAATTGATTCCCCGAAAAATTTTCATTAACGTTGTACTGCGTCGAAACTATCTAATAATGAATGGCCGATACATCTCTTTGTTTGGACACATCCTGAACTTAATCAATTGAATGGCAAGTGGATGGGTTAACAATGAATATTCGAAAAATACATGCACACGGGGCCTTACAAATAAATTTCTTAAATAAACAAATTGAGTGGGCGCTACTTTTTCGGTAGTCAATTACTCTCATCGAAGTGAAGCCATTAGTGATGGATTCACTGTCCGAAACACCATTAAGGGTAGGGAATGTGAAAAGATTTCCTTTGTATACGGAGCATTGATTGTCAAAGTTTAACTCCATTATGGTAGTGTCACTTGACTTATGGGCACTTAACATAATTCGTAGATTGTTTCCAGGTTTTTATGGATTCTTTTATGGCTCGTTTCGTTGATGTTTGTGCTTTGAATAATGTTTTCCAAATTAAGAAAAGGATGTTCAATCGACAGTGAAGTTTAACGACTATCACCTTGTGAACACTTAATAAATCACGGAGACAATATGGACGTCAACTCGGTGAGCTGCAAGGTTTATAAAGTTTTGATGGTAGAACAGTTTTAATGCGAACGATGTGGCATTGGCAGCACGTTAAGTTAGTAACGAGTTATTTTTGTTATCGAAATAGCTTGGAACTGCTGTTAATAATTAAATGTCACACTATAACGAATAAAGTGTACTTGTACTTGAACACTTATTAAGTTTCAATTGAAACTTAGTTTATTAGTTTCCAACCAATTGTTGCGATAAAATTTACCACGACAAGCTCTACATAGTTGTTCTTCCAACATCCTGAGATAGTAATGGGCAACCGTGGGTGCATCAGGTATCGCTGCACTCTCTCAGTATCTTAGGAGATTAACATAAACAGGTAGGATGGTCGATCAAAACCACCAAAATAGTAAGCAAGTAGCCTGCTACAAAAGCGCTCGAAGTAGTCGACCCTTGAACCGTGTGTTGTCCTGTGTTCCCTGATGGGTAGTCACCAGCTTTGAGTAGAGTCAAGGCATTACGCTCCATCAGCCAAGTTCTTAACCCCTTCAATTTTTTCACCGGCCTTGTCTGTTATGTCTGTTGTGGCTTTGGAGGAATGTATTTGCATAATGCACCAATAGATTCTTCTAATCACGGATTTTTGCCTTAACGCTCCTCAGAGGTGACAACCAGTAGGACTCTCCGGAAAGACAGAGTCCGGCAGACTGTCTGGAACACTCTGAACCTATAACAGATGGTCATGTGATTTGGATTATACGCCTAGAGCCAGAAGGACGGTCTTGAACCCTCTGTATAAATGAAACACCAACAACAAAGCACAGGGGCAAACAATACACAAGACAGAAACAAAAAAAAATAAAAAACAATAACCAAAACACAAATTGTACAATAAAATAAAAAAAATATATATAATCAGTGTAAAGAATCTGATATTTTCTTTCCCTCTAAATCTGCACGGAAGCCCAGACGGTTAGACAACGTAACTAAATTTGAGAAAAGGTTACTTCTTCCTTCGTCACAAAGCCAAACAAATTGTTCAAAGCTTTTAACTTGAGATCTCCAGATCTTAACTTGGTTCCCCTTTCTAAGTCTCAAATGCAGAGCAAATGAACATTCTTTGTCACTTCGACTTACTTTAGGGATCAATTTCATGGAAAGAAGGAGTTGTTTGAACCCAAAACAAATCAGGCGAAATGCTCACTCAGGCCAAAAAAAAAAAAAAATTCACAGAACTCAAAAAGTTCCCAGGATTCATTCAGAAAATTAAAAATACAAGTTTATTCATCTAAATCTATATTGTCTCCTTCAAAGTAATCCCCATCGATTGCAACACACTTATGCTAGCGCTTGATCCAATCCTCGAAACATTTTTTATATTCGCTTTTCGGTATGTCCATCTGTGCTTTCTACGATTTTTCCATTACTTCCTCTCGGCTACTAAAACGCGTTCCCCGTAGTGGTTTTTTAACTCGATTGAACAGAAAGAAGTCACAGAGAGCCAAATCAGGTGAATTCGGTGGCTGTTGGATGGAATTGATTGCATTTTTCGTCAAAAAATTTCGAAGAATGATGACACTGTGCGACGGTGTGTTATTATGGTGCAAAATCCACGAGTCTTCTGGCCACATTTATTGTTTCTTTCGTCGAATTGCTTAACGCAAACTCTTTGTTTAACTGTCCTTGGCCTTCTGGAAAATCACACCAAATTTTTCGCCAAATCAATAACCAAAATGTCTTGGACGGATCCATAGGCAATGTTCAAGCCCTCCGCTATTTCTCTTATGGTAAATTTGCGGTTATTGGCCAACATTTCTTCTACTTCATCAATGTTTTCGTCGGTTTTCGATGTCGATGAACTGCCACTGCTTTCATCATCTCCAATTGCTCACGACCACTTTTGAACCGCTCATGCCACTGGTAAGCGACCATTTTCTTTAGAGAATCGTTGCCGAAATACTTTTCCAACATTTCCAACGTTCGCGCACCATTAAATCCGTTTTTTACGCAAAATTTAATACAAGCTCGTTGTTGCAAATTTAAATCCATTTCTAAAATTGTAAAAAAAAATCGCCAACACACACTGATATAGATGTACTCTTGGCTACATAACTTTTGCAAATGTCAAGCCATGATGCTAAGATTTAGAGGGAATGTCAACAAGCGATGTACCAACTTAACAAAAAAAAAAAAAAAAAGAAACAGATCTCAAATCGGAACAATGGGAGCGCAACACGGTGGTTATTCCGTTTTTTTTTTATCAAGGTGGTAAGTTGAATCAGGGCTGCCACTTCATGGTTGACCACGAAGCTTAGCAGAGATTTCTGTGAAAAAGGAAGAATTTTAAGTCGAAGAGACAAAAAAAAAAAAAAAAAAAAATGGGGGAAAGCCTAAGGAAAAAAGAACGTGAAGAGATAGAAGATAAAAGGAGACAGGATAAGAGAACAATAGGGAGAGCCAGGAAAACGAGGAAAGAAGAATACCAGATAACAGCTAGATATTGTGTTGTAAAATTGTGTAGTGAGATACCGGTATTTACCGATTTTAGCTTTTCAACCGTTCTGGAAGACAGAAGATAGCGGCTCATTCTTAGGCGGTTTTCGTTCCGGTAATTTTAACAACCATTTAATCATTTAACCTGGGTGATTAATTTTGTATGATACCGCTCACTCTATTGTTCCATACAAGTTCTATTAAATAAATCACCAGTAGTCAAAAATGACAAGTATATATACTATGTATACTGGCAACTGTGTTACTTTTGTCTACATAATTATTTTTTTTTTTTTTAATATTAAAAATACTAAAAATTAAAAACCAGCTTTGATCAAAATACATACATATATGGTATATAAAACTCGCTGTGCCAATTCCACATAATTTATAACGACTCCATCTAATTCACAAGCCCGAGCCAATACACCAACACTTCATTTATGTCTAACCCACCAAAAGGGACCACATCTCGTACGAAGAAGATCGGCACGACGGATTCGCCGGAAAGCTCCCTTTATTCTCTTCTACGAAAAATCGGAAAAATTCATGGCCGCAAATTCGGAAATAAAGACTATGATGAACGAACTACTTTGTAAACAAAGTGAGCTTATCATTTCATTGTTATCTAAAAAACTAACCGAATCCGAAAACAAAATCAAGGCCAAAATTGACTTCAAAGCCCACTAAATAAAAGCTAGTATTTGTGACATAAACAATCGAGTAACGCACTTTGAATCCTCACACTTAAATTCGAATGCCGATATTGTTTCTATTAAAACGAATTAACAGATCTTAAAATATCAAAGGCTAAAGTTTCCGCCGAATGCAATAACTTTAAATTACTTCTTTCTGATAAAACAACTGACCTCTCAGAAATGAACGCACTCATAAATCAGTGCATTGTCTTGCAAAAACAAAATTTTTTTTCGCTTCATGTGAGGCCGTTTTGCAGCGATTTTGGCCTTCAATCGCTTCAATAATGCACAGTAAGACTCGCGTTGATGGTTTTTCCTTTTTCGAGGTAGTCCACGAAGAGTATGCTATGACAATCCCAGAAAACTGACGGCATAATCTTTCCGACCCATCGAGCCTCCCTCGGCCGCTTTTTTTGACAGATCACGCGTGACTCCTATGAAACTGCTTTGTTATTTTTATTCAGTATCATTTGGAAAGTCATCATGGAAAGACTCACACCACAAGAGCGTCTCCAAATTGTTCAGCTGTATTACGAAAATCAGCGTTCTGTGCAAAATGTTTTTCGTGCGATTCGAGGAACTTACAGTGCGCATAATCGCCTTACTGAAACCACTATTGACAACACCATTTGCAAATGAATGAAACTCGACTGGTTAGACCACATCCAGCACGTGGTGAAGAGACTATAGAAGCTGTAGCTGAGAGTGTACGCGAAGATCGTGACGAATCGATTCGTCGTCGTTCTCAGCAGCTTGGCTTTGTATATTCGACAACTTGGCGTATTTAACGTGAGAATCTCGGCCTAAAAGCGCACAGAGTTCAACTTGTGCAAAAATTGAAGCCAGGCGACTTGAATTTGCGTCACATTTTCAGTTAATGGGCTCAATGGATACGTTAATAAACAAAATTGCCATATTTGGGCTAATGAGCAATCCGAAGAGTACCAAGAGCTACCATAACATCCATTAAAAACAACGGTATGGTGTGGTTTATGGGCTGATGGAATCATTGGTCCATATTTCTTCAAAAATGAGAAAAATCAGAATGTTACCGTCAATGGTAACCGTTATCGCGCGATGTTAACGGACGTTAACAACGGATGTTAACAAGACGTCGCTACGAACCATACAGCGCGTGCAACAATGGACTTGTTGAGAAATCATTTTGGTGATCACTTAATTTCACGTTTTGCTACGGTAAATTAGCACATAGATCATGCGATACCACACCTTTTTACTATTTTCTCTGAAGATATGTAAAGTCTCAGGTCTTCCGGAATAAGATAGCTACGATTGACGCTTTGGAAGCTAACATTACTCGTGTTATCCGCGAGATACCAGTCGCTATACTCAAACGAGTCGCCCAAAATTGGATGTTCCGAATGGACCACCTCAGACGTAGTCGTAGCCAACATTTATACGTTATCATTTTCAAGAAGTAAATGCCATGAATTGATCTTTTAATCGATAATAAAAATTTTAAGTTCGCTTTCAAATTTATGTATTTTATTTTACATTATAAATCAAACCTCACGATGAATCACACTGTATAACTAAAAGCGCAGACATGCGTCACAGATGGGTGAACTATGTTTGCAAGGTACAATATGGAGGTTTTGGCGAAGTGACACCCAAGATGGAGTCAATGATGATTTCAGAGTCAAATCCAGCGATGACTTTATTTAAGCTATTTCAACAAATTTGGGGCTCAACTGGCAATCTCTGGTATCGCTATCTAAGGCTCAAACAATCAGCAGCACCATTTCTGCAAACATCGACTAGCACTGGAAGGTTATGAACAATTTTAATTCAACTAGGCAGACACCATCCTCAAGTAAATGGCATTCATCAGAACAGTTCTAATAGCTCGGATTGTAACGGCCTCAGTAGTTGAGCGAGACCAGAGTTGAAAACTCAATATCGCATATCACACCAGTATGTGTGACAGTTGGACTGCCTACAATATTAGCTACAAAGTAGGTTGCAGGTGATCAACGCTTCAAATCTCATCCTGTAAAAGAAGGCAGCAACTTATCAACTTTGGATGAGGAAAGGAGTGATCGCTTTGCTGCTGTACTAAATCATTAAGAAACTAGTGAACAGGGCCCAGACGTTATTGAGCGTTCCGCTGAAATTGATTTTCGCATTTTCGCCTCCAGTCGCATTAACACAAAAATTTTATTGACTGATCGGATTAAAAAAACAAGACAATTGACATAGATAACGTCCCAGCTTAATTCTTCCAAACCTCACCCAACATCTTAGAAGAAATCTTAAAACCTAAAACAATAAGTAGAAACGCATACTAAACTGAAGTCTTTCCCGGAAAAGCAGAATGTTTGTCAAACTGCCTGAGAAGGTTAACCTGAAAAAATGTTGGAAATTGGAGAGTAATATGCATGCTTCCAACAGTAGCCATATTATTAGCAACTCGATTTAACACTCGACCAAGAATTGGCAGGCTTTGTGAATAATCGCCTTTCCTGAATAAGCGTTGAAATATAGATGCTCAGTAAACTTGTTGTTGAGAGGAACATACCGTATACCAAAAAAAAATCGTTTTTTAATTTTAACTCAAGGGATCAAGCAGATTTCAGAACACGTAGGCCTGTGGGTCTTGTGAACGGCCTATGCTCCACGAGGGGTTTAAGGAACTTGACAAAAAACATAATCGTGAATTGTAAAGCTATCACGAGTACATGAAGTATAAAATTAAAATTGTATAAACAATGCTTTAGCTCGTTGAAAAGGATAATACACAAACCCCTTTACACAATTGTCACCACTTTGTCAGCTCCTCCTCTTCCACCTGTCCTCCTCTACAAATATACGTATAGTGACGCCCTTTAGATGTGTGAAACTTTTCTAATTTTCTAACGAGCTACGGAAAAGAAAATCACGTCTGAAGGAGAACTTCTGGCCACTTTTACCGAATAGGTAAAGCATTGCACTTCTTATGTGGGTGAAGAATTAACTTTGTTTAGTTGAGGACAAATATTTGGTAAAAGCCGCATATGTACCTTGCGTAAGAACTCTTCTTTGTATTTTTGCAAAGAGTCCTTGAAAATTTTCATTAAGAGCTTTAACTGGTTTTCTTTGTAAGTAGTTGACATCACTGCAAGATAGTCGTTTTCAGTTGCTTGTTCAGGGACATGTTTCCAATAAAGCAAATTGCATTACAAAAGTTCTTAGATCTAAAGGTACCTTCGTGCAAAGTTAACAACATGTGCATACTTCATTAAACCTTTAAGTTTTAAAGTAATCTGGGAAGTGATTCTTCATTTACGATGTCACGCAACTGGGATGACTTTAAGCTTCGAAGGTTACACGCTAAAATAGTTCACTTTTGGCTAGGGAAGACGCCTATAAATTTCCATCAGCACTTAGTTGAGAAATTGTAGCCAAATATGTTACTTATACAAGCTCTAACGAATCTGTAAACTTATTCCAAAACGGGACTATCCACAATTTAGTGTCAGAAGAGAAAGCTAACTTCACTTAATTAGCAGTCATTACAGACAGGTATCAATTATGTCGTTTGAACTCTTTCCAAAAGAGATATTTGACATTTCTTTGACTCTTAGATTCAATACTGTTTGGCAATTTGTGGTGGTTACACCTAAAGACCGTTTTTGTATCATTAAAATTTATTTTGAAAACGAAATGGACTTGGAACTGGGAGCATCTGTGTCGACAGTTGAATCCTTACTGTACCCTCTCACGAACTTGAAACTAGTTCGAGAATGTAAGACTTCATTAAACGCAGTCAGAAAGCCCAATTTACTATGTCTTGTCTGGGTCACAGGTCATTAAAGGATCGCAGATAATAAAATCGCCGATAAGCTGGCTAGGCAGGGTTCAAAGAATTGCTTTCCAAGATCCAAATCAACGTTAGAACTTCCTTCGTCGTCGCTTTGAACTCATATTAACGCTTCCCGAGGTCTCTTAAAGGTCAGTGATGTTCCTGCTATCCCTCAGTGTGCAGACTGCTTACCAGCTTTGTGATGAAGCCTAAGCTTTGTTCAGCACATTAGTGAACTGCGATCACTTACTGTAAAGTTTTTTTGTGAAAGTAACGACAACATCGTGGAGCACTACCTCTTCGAAATTCTAGCTAACGCTCTTATCAACCCGCAGCCATTCGACGCTGACCTGATGGATGATGGTAATATTGCCCCTTTATCACCGTGACTTGAGTTAGAATATCCGACCTTGAGATTATACATGCGTAGCTAGAGGGAAACTAGAACTTTTATGCGTCCCTCTTCAACAATTTGGTGCCCAGGATGCGGCCTAGATACCTGGCAGTGCTCGAGAAACTCAGTGAAGTGCCATTTAATTTTGATGATATGATGCAGCGTACTTTGGTTTTTCCACCAAAGAGGACCAGCTCCGTTTTGGTCAGATAAACGCTAAGATCACATATACGTATTCAAAGGGAGAGTATGTCTAATAGATGAGAATGTTAGGGAACGTTTATGAGGGTTTGTCCATCACATAAAATGTCAAAGATGTCACCTGCATACCTTCTTGTGTTGTTCCACCGAATGGATGTCTCTTACATTTTGAAAAGCAGCAACATTCTATAATTTTACAAATTAGATGCAAACTACATATTTTATCTAATTTGCAAGGCCTAACATGTACTTAATCTGTAGGTGAGTAGGTTAGAGGTGAGTTGTGAAGTCGTAATAATCAAGTTCGTAGTGTAGTGCTTGGTTTACCTTCTAGTGGTGGTCCGTGGTAAGAGCATAGGTAAGTCCTAACTCATGCAACGTAAAATAGCAAGTGCGGTCTGAATCAGTAGCATAACTCTGGCCTAGGCTATCATAGAGCTCACGAAATAGATATTACGAACCACCTAAAAGCCTCGAATAATAACGAACTCACTACTAGCGACCTTGGAAAACAATTATTGAACAACGATATTTGGATCTACATGCAGGATGTTTGGACTTTTAACAAACTGCGTGCAGCCAAATAACTAGCGAGAATCTTCGACTGCTGTTATGCAGATATAACAGCGAGCGAAGAAGTGCGACGAGATAAACTGGAAAAAAGTGGATGAAAAACTGTGATTCGGATACGGTTTCGCCGTCAGAGAAATACTAAGGTAACAAATCGTGAGTTTTAGACATGTCAAAGAACGCCTGACGACGATTCGCGTAAAGGTTTAATTCGCCAACATAAGCCCAATAAACGCCTAAGTCCCGACAAAAGAGAAGGACGACCTTAGAGGAACTTCGAGTGTTGTGGTGTCACTCTGAATCGAACCATTTATAGCTACAAATTAAGACTTTGTTATTGTCTGTTGAGCAGACAATAAAAACGTTGTTGCTATAAATGTTGTATAACCCAAAAAGTGGCGATTGAAAAATTGGCGGTTATTGAGGTATACTATGTATTTTAATGTGGTACAGTATACCACATTACCCGCTTTACAATTTCTGGCCACTAGAACACTTTTGAAATGAAAGAACATTTTTGTTTTTTATTTTTATTACAAATAACGTTAACCATAGGAACGGAATATATGGTAAATGATAGATATTACAATAAGATAACAACGCTTTATTCTTTGTTATGAATAAGTAAAATATTGCTGAATGTTACCAATGAGTAATGTCAAATGATTCCATTGAATGAAATGTCATCGTTCGAACAGTTGTGAAATAAAAGTCACTTTGAATTGGACTATCGAACGACGAGGTTTTTCTTTGTTCTTCCGCTAACATACATTTTCCCCACGCATCCATATTTCAAGCTGTTCCCAATTGGACATTTATAAGTGGCGACGAGGGATATCAAGATTCATGACAATCTTTACAATGCCAGAATCTGCGGAAAGAATTTTACAAGCGTTAACAACAGCTCTACAGAGTCTTCAAACTTCACAAAATTCCCCTAACCTACATTTCCAAAAATGTCAACAAAGTGAAGGACTTTTCTCCAACTATATTAAAAGGCTAGAAAATTATCTAGCAATGAAGAACATAACAGATGGTGTAAAAAAAAACGGCAAGAAATAATTAATTGTGTGGGAGCTAAATACTACCAACTTCTTTCGAATTTAGTAGCTCCGGAAGAACCTGAAAGAAAATCTTACGGCGAGTTGGTAAAAACGCTAAAAGATCATCTTAGTCCTAAACCAAACGAGATCACAGAGCAGCACAAATTTCCACTTAGACTACAGCATGAAGGAGAGTCTATAGCGAACTATTTGGCGGATTTAAAAAAAAACTCAGTATATATTGCAATTTTAATTACGAGTCATGCAGTAAGTCAACCCTAAATACACACCTTCGATCACAGTTTATTTGCGGAATTAGAGATTTGGATATCAAAGTGAGGCTCTTACAAGTAACCAATTTTTCTTTGGAAAAAATCATTCAAAGTGCTTTGGCAATGGAGACTTCGAAACTGGAAAGCCGTACAATGAATAATATTCACTAGCTACAGGTCAAAACAAGATCGTCCAAGTCGAAAATTAGTGTTCAATACAAAGGGAGATAAGTAGTTTGTGATTTATACATAGTTGAAGGACAATCATATGCTAAATCTTTTAGATATAAACGTTATTGAAATACATACAGAGGCGGATGTAACCCGACTATAGAAGCAGATATTTGAAAAGTACGCAAATGTCTTCGAACAGAAAATTGGAAACATACCAAACGTCAAAGGGATTTTGAAATTACGGGAAGGAGCTACACCAGTTTTTGTAATTGAAAGACGGACGATATTATTGCACCTTTGACATATACAAAGTATATTTGCATCTAAACATGACGGAGGAAACTGCACCTTTACAAACAATTAGTACAATTAAAGGGTTTTATAAAGTAAAAAAATTAATGTTTGGCCTCAAGACTGCACCGTTTATTTAGGCAAAGATTTATGGATGAACATAGAACGAATGGCCTCGAAGGTACTGCATGTTTCATTGATGATATCATCGTAGTGGGTAAGTCCATAACTGAGCTTTTTGAAAGGTGCATGCGCTTACTTGATAAGTTACAAAACTTTGATCTCCATTTAAATAAGTTAAAGTGTAAGCTATTTGAGGAAAGTGTAACGTACCTAGGCCATAAAATAGAGAAGGAGGGTCTACACAAAACTCGAGAAAAAGTAAAAGCCATTTCCAAACCTAAGCCACCAACAGATTTAACTAAATTACGAAATGTTATTCGAATGGTAAACTATTATCATAAATTTATTCCAGCTTTATCAACAAAGCTTCACCCGCTTTATCAGCTTCTAAAGAAGGACCAATCATTCAATTGGACGGAAAGTTGTCAACATTCATTTATACTTAAAAAGAAATGAGCGACAACGTTTTGGTACCCTTTAATGAAAAGCTTCCACTTATTTTAGCTACAGATGGTCTCCAGTTGGATTACCAGCTATTTTATCTCATGAAGCAAAGGATGGAGAGCGCCCGATCGCTTTTGCCTCGAGGAGCTTGACGAAGGTAGAAGCTAATTACAGCCAGTTAGATAAAGAAGCGATAAACGACGATCTACTGGGGCTTACACAAGTTTTTTAATTACTGCTATGGGCTGAAAAGTCGTACCGTTTTATAATAAAACACAAAATTTTGGGCGATACACTGATTGAAACGATTTTTCAATCTTTCGATACCAGTTTTGTAGTACCATTTCGGTTTAGCCTCAAAATAGGCCTCTGTTTCGGCGATTACTTCTTCATTGGTCTTAAATCTCTTTCCGGCGAACATTGTTTTGAGGTCTGCGAACAGGAAATACTCGCTGGGGGCCAAATCTAAAGAATACGGTATGTGGCGAAGCAATTCGTAGCCGAATTCATTCAATTTTGCCATCGTTTTCATCGACTTGTGACACGCTGTATTGTCTTGATGAAACAGCACTTTCTTTTTCTTTAAATGCGGCCGTTTTTCTGCGATTTCGGTCTTCAACGCTCCAACTGTTGATAATCTGCCCCTTTTGGAGATAGTCGATGAAAATCATTCCACGTGTATCCCAAAATACGGATGCCATAACCTTGCAGCCGACTGTTGAGTTTTTGGTCGTTTTGGACGAGATTTGTCGCCTGCACGCCATTCAGCTGACTCCCGACTTGTCTCTGGTATGAAGTGATGAAGCCAAGTTTCATCCATTGTCACATACTGACGCAAAAATTCGGCTTTATTGCGGTTGAACAGCTTTAAACACTCCTCTGAATCATCAATACGTTGTTGTATTTGGTCGACTGTGAGCAAACGCGGCACCCACTTTGAACAGAGCTTTCGCATGTCCAAATATTCGTGTATGATATATCCAACACGCTCTTTTGATATCTTCAGAGCCTCATTCGTAATCATTTTGTGGACTTTTTTGATGTTTTCATCTGAAGCAGCTTCTTTTGCACGTCCACTGCGTGCATAATCTTCGGTGCTTGTATGACCACTTTTAAATTCTTCAATCCACTTTCGAATGGTTCGTTTGGCTGGTGCAGAGTCCGGGTAACACTTATCAAGCCATCTCTTTGCATCGGCTGCATTTTTTCCCATCAAAAAGCAATGATAAATCAGCACACGAAATTACTTTGAATCCTTTTTTTTTCATAACAACGAAAGTTCCTTCACTCACAACGCTATATCTCGAGAACTAATCGTCCGACAGCTGTCAAATTTATACACGTATCTTTTGAAGGTTGGTACTAACTGAAAATAGTATGGATTTAATTCAAGTGGTGCCCTTTCTTAGAAACGGCACTGATAATAGGCCGTTAACTGCAATATTTCAACCGCGTAAAAATTTACCAGTCTTAACAGCTCAAAGATTGTTACAGTATGCCCAGTTTCTGAGTGGATTTAACTATAACATGAAATACAGAAGTACTAAAAATGCCGATTTTCTTTCCAGAAACGCCGTCAACGCTCAAATTAGTAAAAGTGGCGAGGGGACTTACGAGATATTTCAGCTCTGGGAAGATTTCTTACCTATCAAGAACTCGGTTATTGCAAAGGAGACAAAGCGTGATAAGGATCTATCTTCACTTCAGATACTCCTATAGACAGGAGCATCTTTAAGAAACACATCCTACAAACATATGGAAGATGAACTTATGATAAACGAAGGCTGTATTTATCGTGGACTACGAATATTAATACCTACGCACCCGTGTTTTGAACGAGTTACATGCAGCTCATATTGGAATTGTAAAAATGAAGACATTGACTTGAAGCTACTGCAATTAGCAAGGAATTGTACGCGATATTGAGGAGTTTGTAAAGTGGTGCCGAGACTGTGCAGTGGTTTTACAGAAGCCAGCCCGATCAAACACCCATAAATGGGAAGTACCAGCAGAACCGTGGCAACGTTTGCACATTGAATTTGCCGGACCATTCATGCAGCAGTATTTATTGATTGTAGTTGACGCCAAAACCAAGTGGTTAGAAGTAATCCCAATGATGAGAGAACTTTTCGCAAGACTTGGAATTCCTCAAAGAATTGTTTCTGATTACTTCGAAGGAGTTTCAAAACTTTATAAAGTCCAATAACATTTGGCATACGCTAACTTCACCGGCGCATCCAACTACGAACGAACAAGCGGAGCGCTACGTTCAAATTTTGAAAAACGGTCTACGATCGGCAACAAATGATCCAGGGTATTTACATACATGGCTACAACGATTATTAATGCAATATAGGAAATCAGTAAGCTCTACTACAGGCAAGAGTCCAGCCGAAATGATGCTCAAATTCAACTTACGCACCAGAATAGATCTATTGCGGGTCGACAGCCCAGACCATACATTGGAGGTTGGAAAATCCGAAAAAAGTTTTGAAATTGGTCAATCAGTGCAATTACCCCAATACCAAAATAAAAACTGTAAATGGAAGTTTGGTAGAGTTACTGATAGAATGGGTCGACTATATTACATCGTTGACGGAAGTCCTTGTCGACGGCATATTGATCAAATGAGATCTGGCAACATTGAAAGTCATAATTCCGAACTTATAACTACCCTTGTTTCTATGAACTCACAGCCTACAGCAAGCGATGCAATTACATCACAGAATGAAGATTCTCCGAATAAGGAATTCGAAAATTGTAAGGGTAAGGAAGGAAGCAGTAAGGAAACAGATTCTGGAAAAGTTGCAACAAAACATAGAAGGATTAATGTTCCAAATGAAAATTTGGGGCAGTATTTAGCCCCCGATTTTTCGGTAAGTGAGATGAATTATTCACACAGTCAAGGAAAGGTCAGTGAAGCAGCGGATCAACCAGCAGTACAACCTTGTGATCCTAGGCGTTCAAATAGAGTGCGTCATCAAGTCATACCTTATCAATATAAATATTAATTTAGGAAGGGAGACTGTTAAGATAACAATCCTTTATACTTTGCTATGAATAAGTAAAATATTCCTGAATGTTACCAATGAGTAATGTCAAATGATTCCATTGAATGAAATGTCATTGTTCGGACAGTTGTGAAATAAAAGTCACTTTGGATTGGAGTATCGAACGACGAGGTTTTTCTTTGTTCTTCCGCTAACATACATTTTCCCCACCATTCATATTTCAAGCTGTTCCCAATTGGATATTTATTAGTATATTTACGTATTTCAAATATATATATTGGGTATGTAATTTAATTCCTGCGGTTTATTTTTCAAAATTTGAACGTTTATTTAAGAAAAACATGCACAATAGTATTATTGAAAGTATTGCCCATCTGAAGCTATGACTTGTTCCTATTTTTCTGGCAATTTTTGGATCCCATCCCAAAAGAACTGCGCCGGCTTGAAAGCCAAGAATGAATCAAGTCAATTTTTGATATTCTGCTCTGATGTGAACCGTATTTCAGTGAGGGCGTTCTGCATCGACCGGAACAAATGGTAGTCAGAAGGGGCAAGGTCTGGGCTATAAAGCGGGTGAGGTAAGACTTCCCATCCACTGTTTTCCAAATAGTTCTTAACCGGAATAGCAACGTGAGGCCGAGCGTTGTCATGATGGGAAATTATTGCCTCGTGTCTGGTCGCATATTCCGGGCGTTTTTCGGCCACTGCTCTCTTCAAACGGATTAATTGTGTTCGGTAGCGTTGTCTATTGATGGTTTCACCCGGTTTCAGCAGCTCATAGTACAGCACACCCATCTGATCCCACCAAATACAGAAAATTGCCTTTGCGCCATGGATATTCGGCTTTGCCGTTGATTTGGCTGGTTGGCCGGGTTTCACATATGATTTTTTGCGTTTGGGGTTGTCGTAATGGATCCATTTTTCATCACCAGTAACAATCCGATGCAAAAATGACTTCTTTTTGTGGCGTTAAAGCAACATTTCGGACAAGCAAAACCGCCTTTCGACGTCTCTCGGCTTGAGTTCAGGTTGAACCCAATTTCCTTGCTTTTGAATATATCCAGCTGCTCTTAAACGTTTTGAAATGGCTGCTTGAGTGACATCCAAAGATTCTGCGAGCTCTTCTTGTGTTTGGCAACAATCTTCATAGAGTAATGCTTCCAGTTCTTCATCTTCAAACTTTTTTGGCTGCCCAGGACGCTCATCGCCTTCCAAGCCAAAATCACCACTTTTAAATTGTGCAAACCACTTTTGGCACATTCGCTCAGCTAGCGCATATTCACCATAAACTTCCACCAAAATACGATGACTTCCGGGAGCAGTTTTTAGTAATGAAGAAGAACTCCCCGCAAAAACACTTTTTCAGGCACAAAGTTCGACATATTTGAGTGAAAAAAAAATTATTGTTGTTTACGCTTCAAATGAATGACATATACTGAAATGACGTACAATGACATTAACTTTCCAATGCATGTTCCAATGGAATAATAACAATGGAATAATACAAGATACGCCATCTCTTAGCAAACCACCCGATTTAAGTCAAAGACCCAATAAATAAGATTAATTTAAAAAAATTTACCTACATACCATATGTTATATGGTATAACTAAGGAAAAAGATTGTAAGGAAACGCTTTCTTGACCAAAAGTTAACAAAAATCAAGAAATTTTAATATGAAGTAGAGTTTATTCGCAAGATTGACAATGGAATATGGCACTTTTCTTTGGAACACACTTTTCGTTAACCCAAACCATTTCACACTGCAGACAAGAAATCCATTTAGTCATCGCTTTATCCTTATTCCAAATTTGATTGCAAAAGGAGCATACCATATAGCTTCTTTCGATGGAGGAGCATCCCCGAACTCTTCACTGTTATCAGAATCATTTAATATCAGACTTTGTTTGGTGTCGCTTGATGAAATAATTTTTTCCTTTTTAGAGGCGCGACTCTTCCTAAGCTTTTTAACTTGTTGAGGTTTTGCGTTAGAGTTAATTTTATGTTTTTTTTTTTTTTTTTTTAATTCTTTCAATGCTATTCTGCAAATCTTGTTTGTATGGCGAAGTGGTTAATATTATTGTCTTTGATTTTCTTCATCTGTTGCTAGCAGAAGGTCTTTTCATTTTAGATGGTGGCGATATCTCCCAGGCTGTTATAACTCCCTTGCTTGCATATGCGCTGGATTTGTTTGTAGATCGCGAAAAGTCTGACAAACCTTGAATTCAACAGTGGGAAATAGAGGGTGATAGCCCTTTGCTTGTACTAACAACACATTCATCTATTAATGGTGTTAAAATGCTGCAATTGTGCGTTAGGAAGGCAAAATTGTATCCCCATGCTAGGGCTAGTCATAAAAGAGCGCGCTATTATTTCCGTTGAAATAGAATCTTTCAAATTGTTTTCCATTTTTCCAGCTAGGAAATCATCATTGGTAAAAATGAATCTATCGAAAGGAAATATTCCAGTCGTTTTAAATGAATTGAAGGCGATCTTACCAGTCTGAACTTTCAAATATGCCTTAGTGAATATTCCAGCAAGGTCATAAACCGTTCTTTTTCGGTTATTCTCACGGCTGAAACATCTAATCTGATCATTATAATACATAGACCTTTAAAGGACCCATGAATGTTTTGTCAAGTGGCTGCATCTTTTGGGTAGAATGTGATGGTAGAGAAAGTATAACAACAACATTCTCACGAGCTAGCGGTCTAGCAGGTCTAAGTTACTAGTGTGACTATAATGGCCGTCCAAAATAAACAAAATCGGATCGTCTTTCGATGGTTTTGTAGCCATCAAGAAATGTTCAAATTATTTGGTAAATATAGGGATTTGAACCCATCCAGACAGATGGCAAGAGGAATCGAAGCCATGAAGAGCATCTTTCATCAAAAGGGGATTATGGTTTTTCCGTGGAACGAAAGCCCCGCCTGCGCTCATGCAGGTAATTGCTGTTATGAGGTATCCACGCTCTGCAGCCGTCATGGATCCGATTTGTTTTTTCCCCTTTTGGGCAAGCACTTTTGTCTGCTTTGATTGCACCACTGATAACCCAGTTTTGTTGACGTTACAAATTCGACCTGCTGGAAAGTTGTGCTTAGAGTACTCCTGTTCCAATAAGTCGAAGAATGCATTGACATTTTCCCGTGCGAAGCCCCTTACTCTGTCGAAAGATGTTCCAGTTGGTGATCTAATGCTTATCGTATTTTTATGATGTTTGCATTGCCAGCACATTCTGATTTAATCGAAAATTAATTGACAATATTATTTCGTTATGCTATTTGGAAAGCCAATAAACTAATGTCCATTCTTGTAAGCCCCCAGAATCTGGACTCCATTTCTAAAATATTTGTGGACAACAGCTCCTCTGCAGATTTGGTACTGCGAGCCATGCGTTGCAGTGTGGTGTGTGAAACTCCAAATGATTTAGCCGCCAGAAGAATCCCCATTTCATTGTTTTTGACAAACTCCTATAGCTCTCCTCATATCTTCCGGGTCCCATTACCACCCATTACCCATTATCCATTGGTAATGTGCTATAATATACCAAATTGGCCGATGGCAACTATACCACATTAGCCGACAATGCATGCACATAAGAAATCACTTAGAAAAGATAACAAAAAAACAATTATTATTTAAAGATCAACAAATCCTATATACTGGGGTTACTTATGTAAGAGTAATTAACTGAACTACACACAAAAAACTTTTTATGAACAAAAAAAAAAAAAAAACTCGCCTACAACCAATTATATTTTCGACACAAATGACCAAAAACATGAATTGCTTTCAAGTTGACAGAGCACGTGTTGTTCGTTGTTTTTAAATCGCCTGCCTTATGTGTAACAAACTTTCCGGTAGCCTACTTAGTTTTCGAAAAAACTGCCTGTACCACATTACCCTCTTATACCACAATACCCGAACTAATTATACCGAAGAGCATATGGCTTGATATTAATAAGTTGACCTGGCTGATCAACAAGCCGTCAACAAAATTGGTAATATTGCGATCGACGTAAGGCATTACACCAGTGCTTCGGATGTCTTAATGTCCTAAGCAGCTACCATCGATTTGAACTAATATCTTATTTTAATCAAGATACAGATGCGAATATCCGTAACAACCCAAAGTTACGGAAGCGTTGTCAGAGAAATCATCATTGCACTAGACCGACAAGGCCTTTTCCGATCGAATTTCTCCTAACCTCTTGAGGAGTCCGATGCCGCCAGAATCGAACGTAGCAGTATAGAGCCATCACCTCCAAAGAGCAGTCAGGCAGACCCCCGCTCCATCAAAGAAACCTCTGGCTCGATAGGCTCTTCAAAATAAAAAAGAAAGAGTACGAGAAGCGCTTGATCGAGGAATTGGAGAGGTTATATCGGAAGAATGGAGTTCGGTAGTCTCACTAAAATATAAAACGATCATGTCAAAGTTCTAAAAAGAAGGAAACGTCATTCTACAACCACAGTCGTTGCTGAGAATCTGGAGAGGTTATTTCCGCAGACTGTTAAACGGTGATGACAAAAAATTTCCCACCGTCAGACAAAAAGAACGATAACTGACAACATTTCTCTCGGCCCGACCAAGGGTCTAAGGACTGCAATTTTGAAACCTTGATCTAACAAAACTCTGGGTAATCCACCGAGCTGTTTAAGGCAACAGGAAATTGGATCATCTTCAAAATCGGCGTCGTTTAAAGTAAGCCATGTCCGATCCTTAAAAAGGGAGATCCTCTGAACTACGCCAACTATATGGGGATAAGTCACCTCAATTTCGCATATGAGATCCTATTTGCTACATTACGAGTATGTGAGCATCTAAGAGTATTCGCGAGCAGTCGCGCCTATCGTATGGTGTTAGGCAAGGAAAATCCTTCATAGACCAAATTTTCAATCTACAGAGAACTTGGAAAAAAAACATGAGATAAGGATCACCTTCTTATTAATTTCAAAGCCGCATATCATAGCACCCAAGGAGTCGAACTACAGAAAGCTAGACATGAGCTTTGGAATTTCTGCTCCATCTATTCGCATGATAATGACATAATGGAAACAAACATCGAGCTGTCAACGGAACGTTGCGAATAATAAAGTAGCACCGGCGTAGATGTGTTTAGCGGACACTGAAGAAAAATCCAAGTACATGCTGCCAACAATCAAGGACACTTTGACATAGTAAGGGACTTTAGGTACCTCGCCTCTGCTATTAATTCTGATAATGAAGTACCACACTTGCTAATAGCTGCTTTTTTTAAGCTTAGCAGCTAACTTAGCAGTAAAGCACTTCCTTGGGAAACCAGAAAGACATTGTACAAAATACTAAGTATCTCAATCCTGCAGACGAAAATGTTCACCGCCGTTTTGAGAGAATGTTCTTTGCCTGCATCAATGCAGGATCGAGGGTACGTTTCAACAGCGAATGATACATGGCTTGGTCACCTTGAGCGCATGGACACTAAAGTCAAAATCCGAAAATGTTCAACTTCAACCCAGAGGGATCACGCAATAAAGGACGACCTCATCTTAAATGGCGCCTACGAATAGTATGGAACCACAATAAGTAGTAAATAAGTTCGAAACTTATCCTTTTTCGACCAGGTTGCGATAGATAATTAAGTTCATGGTATCAGCAACATGCTAGCTGATGGGGTATCACTCCTTTCTTCCAGAAGAAGTATTCATATATGTTCACTTCCATGATGAAGCGCTTTCGTACCACTTTTCTTCCATCCATGTGACCTTAAATATTTGAATGAATACCCAAATCTTCTTTTGCCCCACCTGTAGTCTCCTGGCATGAGAATACTTAGTTATAAAATATTTTACCTGAAAATGATTTTTCATCAATTTGTAGAGAGTAGAGAAATGAATAGTGGCAATACCTCATTAGTCGGCGGAACAATCAAATTATCTTTGACACACAGAACCTGAAATAAATCCATAAGTGATTTATGACTATGTAGGCATATAAAAGAGAGCGTTAAAAATGGGCATATCTGATCCTTAAAGTCAATAAATCAGAATCAAACCCAAAACAAGAGTGCAAAGTGGAGCACCCCAAACAACTTGTTGCGTGAAGTTAACTGAATGGAATGTATAAATTAAGATCGAATCTTTTCCACCATATATGTACCATATTACGACTTGAAACATAAAGGAAATATTTTTCGAATTTATTACATTTTTCATGTTTAAATCGACGACAATTTATATAATCTCTCAATGGACCTTTGAACCTTTTCTGATTCAATTTAAAATTATCTATTTCCCATTTACGGTCCAATGAAAATAATGTGCCAACCAAGTACATATGTCGACTTCATTTTAAACAGAAGAACGTGCTGTATAGGAAGTTTAATATTTGTTTTACGCCGGATCCCATCGAATCCCATGGAGTATGAATTCCATTTTAATCCTATCAAAAAACCACGCAAAAAAAGTCCTTTTTTTTGTTTACTCTAAAATTTCATAACAAAGGGAGCGAATTTTATGAGCTCTTCAACTGTCTTCAACTCGTAAAATCCGAAGTAAATTGCTTGCCAGCACCTAATCTGTGATGGTAGATCCGAAGCTATAAAACGCTTCAAAGGAATAATGCCATTTGGCATGGATTTTATATTGCACGCAAAATATTTGTAAATTCATCCAAGGACCGGGTAAACTATTTTAAAGCACGCAAAGGGTAGATTCAAGGAGGGTTTTCAGGACTTTTTTTTGCATTTAATTTATGGATCAAGTAATACTATCATATAGTGCCGCCAAATCGTACCTTGTCCCAGTTTCAACAATTTATAAAAAATTTTTTGAATATTTCATAGATGAGGGGGTATGTGTGTGCATTATAATAATAGTGTATCTACATGAGTTAATGCCCTTAATTACATCCCTGGAGGTTGATTATTTGAATACATTGGCCTCAAATCAGCATGAACCTGTATCTACTTCTACGTGAGGTTTTGGCCTCACTTCAGAGAATAAGTTCTTGATACAATGGATTGACAGCTTTATGAAGCAAGTGCTACTTTATAGGTTGACATAAAATTAGCATATCTTAGCAATTATAAGTAATTGTCACTTCCTTGTAAACTACTAAATGTCCATAACAATCGTTAAATACATTAGCTGGTGGTGAGAGTGAATTTAGTTGACATACTACATATTTGTTATTGTTGCACGGATATAACTTTTACGATAATGTGATTCGGAAATCCAACTATTCTAATTATAAACAACTTTGCTTAGTTTCGTCGGTGTTTACGTTTATTTATTGTAATGATCCGGAAATCTAGATTGAATAAAACAAATATAGGGAGGTGTGAGGTAATCACTTCTCAGTAATACAGGCTAGCTAGGATGATAAATTCCTGTCTTCACCTCTCGATTCGAGCTCTAGTCATTACTCTACTTTCGCCATTTACATACATGTGCAATGAAGGAACATATCTTGACAAAACTACACCACATTGTGATCTTTATTCCAATCCTGAATTCGAATAATCGAACAAATTATTCACTCCGGCTGAAATATTTCCCAAATCTCCGGAAAATAACTTAATCTACCCGTAAGTGAGCTACCTGAGATTTATACCCTTGACACCATCACCCTAAACTACTTGGTTGCAACGTATTGTAACCTTGATAATACGCCATATCGATGGTGTGCTTTATCACTGTGTAATATTAAGTTACATCTTATGTACAATAGATATAGACCGCACAATCGAAGAAGTGATTTCTAAAAGAATCGTATGGCAATTGACAAAACGAATTGTAGCGGGCTGAAGGCATTTTGTGGGAGTTTCAACCGATTCCTCTGATTTGTTGATTAGTACTTGGATGCTGCTTTTTATATGATAACCAACTCCAGTTTCCTGGATGACTAGTATCAAACCAAAACAAAAGAAGACGTTGTACGACCCCAATTGTAAAAAGGCTAAGACCAACCCAACAGAGCTAGATTTGAACAAAAAAAAAATATTTCATTGTCCTAAAAGTAGCTAACTTTTTTGATCATTCGTCAAAAACAGTAGAGATTCTGTTGCATCCTCCATTTGGACATGGCAAAGAGGCTTACTGCATACATCGCAGCCATATAATGTTTTCGGATTACTTCATGGCTTTATCCACACTAGAGCGCATCAAATCTTAAATTCGACCAGTCCATTTTCGCACTCGAGTAATAGCAAGAGTACTTAAAAATCAGATGGTTTACCATTTCCTTCCGAAGAGATCTCTCATCATCCCAACAAAACTGCAACTCTAGCCTTCATCAATTCTACTCTAAAGGACTCAGATCAAACACAGCATTTGTTAACCAGTCCCTAAAACAGGCGAACGTTCTTCTCTCTCCTCACGTCCCTTCTCATCAAAGTAATGGAAACTTGGCGAAAGCAAGATAGTTGCACCTGATAAGGGCATTTGACAAAATTTGGCTTCAGACTTTTCAGGGGTGCATTTAAGATTACCCTTCGGAACATTCAATTCAAGTTGTTTCGGATGAATTCAAGTCCACAACTCCCTTTTGATACTCTTTTCATTTTTATTGATGATTTCTTGTCAGCTACTTCTAATCCAATATATTGCTTTGCTGCTGACAGCACTATTTGCTTTTTGTATTTGTACATGGACTCACTTCGTTGATATTCGACTGGATCACGAAAACGGCAACGTATGTTGAGGTCTATATTATAATATTGATATTAGCAACATAAGTAAAATGGGCGCCACTAGTAGAGTAGAATTTAAAGCTTTTTATATATAGGGTTTTCCAATAGGAACTTGACAACTTTGAATTTAATTTGTGAACGCACTCTTTCACTAATCATTAAACTGTCACTGTCAATTTATTCAGTAAACTCAACATTTTTATCGTGGTAAAGTACACTAACGAGCAACGCCTGCAAATTATAAAATTTTTCTACAGATATTCCGAGTCGCAAAATCATCTTCAGTGACGAAGCTCATTTTTGGCTCAATGGGTTCGTCAATATGCAAAATATGAGTTATTGGTTGGGTGAAAACCCACATGTGCTTCATGAATCACCACTTCATCCACAAAAAATAACTATTTGGTGCGGTTTGCATGCTGGCGGCGTTATTGGGCCATATTTTTTCGTCGACGATAACGATTGTCACGTTACTGTGAATGGTCAACGTTATCGCGCCATGATCACCGATCATTTTTGGCCCGAATTGGAAGATATGGACTTGGACGGTTTCAACAGGATGATGCCACAAGCCACATAGCACACGCTACAATCGATTTATTGAAGAGTAAGTATGGTGAGCGTGTTATCTCAAGACATGGGCCAGTCGATTGGCCACCTCGTTCGTGCGATTTAACGCCGCTTGACTATTTTCTGTGGGGCTAAGTTAAGTCATTGGTATATGCCAATACGCCGACGACGTTGGAAGAGCTCAGAGCCAACATTGAACGCGAAATAGCGGCCATTTCGGCCGAAATGTGTAGCCCAGTCGTTGAAAATTGGGTCCAAAGAATCGACCGCTGCAAACGTGCCCGCGGTGGCCATACGAACGAATTCGAGTTCTATTCATAAATATTTTGAATGTACTTCAAGCCAATAATTAGGTTTTTGAAATATCTCAAATGGTTTGCCTTTTATTTGAAACAAAAGTTGTCAAGTCGTTATTAAAAAACCCTATATCAATGAATAACGCTGATGTACATTTTCTTTTGTCAAGAAACTCTAGAAGTGCGTGCTCTGTTGATTTGTCCTTTCGAAATCCAAATTGAGAAGGATGTAAGAACATCGTCTTGTCTAAGAAACTTACTAGCCTAATTTTTATTAGTTTTTCGAAAACTTTACTTATGGTTGGCCTATAATTTCCTATTTCAGTTGGAGAGCCTTTTTTAAACAAAAGAATAACATCTGCACACATTAGGTCGTCAGAAAAAATACCAGAAAAAACGCTACGATTGAATACACCAGCCAATACATCCATAATGAAACATGCAATATTTTTAAGGACAACATTAGAAATACCATCGACACCACATCATTTTGAGTTATTCAAACTGCCAATCGTACTTAAAATCTCTAAACGAATTATAGGGTCAAAAACAAAACTTCTACAGTGCACAGAGTTTACATCATTAATAGCAGAACTATAGTCTTTACATTTTACGTTAAGTTAATCAGAGATCTCCATATAGTGTATGAGTGGTGTCATCTAAAATATTGCGTTGGCATCTAAGACTTTAAAAGATGTGTAAGCAGGTCTAAAAACTTTAAATAGACGATGTTGAAGATTCAATATCTTATCAGTATGTAAGTTGAAGACGTTGGGTATTTATATGCTCTCGCCATAATAGGTGTTCATCTGTAATTATCCCGAGGTATTTCATGCTTTTAACTACTTCAATTTCTTTATTGTTGGCTGACAATCCGCAGTGTTCGCTTCGGTGATATATTTGAACAATATCTTCTCACTTAGAGGGGGTGCGCATGTGCATTACTTTTATCTTGGTCGCATTTATTAGAAGGCCTTTATTATGACACCATTTCGAGACGGTTTTAAATTCTTCTTGCAATATTTCCACTGCAGAGTTTAAACATTTGTGTTGTACCAGAATTGCTATGTCATCAGCGCAGGCATAGGCAGTACTTTTTTTGAATAAGCGCAAGAGTTCGTTTGTATAGAGGATAAATAATAACGGGTCCAGTTTGGAGCCTTATGGTACACCGTATTCACTTGGTTTTTCCTCGCTCATTTTGTTTGAGACCTTAACTTTTATGGTTCTATCATTTTGCCATTATTCCTCTCAAACCTATTTTACTGAGGCAAGAACAAATGCTGACAGGGCCAAGTTATTCTCCCAACATTTTGAAAATACTTTTACAAACTCCAAAAATAGTTTACATATTACACATTACACATACATAATATTGTGTCTGTTATTTACTGCATACAGTCTGCAACTTTTTCAGATGACATGGTTATAATATCATCAGACAAATGCTTGATCAATGTCGCTGGAACATTACAGAGCTTACTAAACATAGTTTAACACCTACGGCATCGAAACTAATAAAGACAAGACAGCCCTAGTAATCTATACTACACGCCAAATAACGAACCTTTGCTTACTTACACTTAACAATAAAACAATAAAAACTGAAACGAGTGCTAAATATCTGGGAACTCATATAGACCAAAAACTCACCTATGTTGAAAGAATTATATAATCCATAGACGAAACCAACTAAGTCTAAAATTTAGACAACTGTGCTGGCTGTTTAACAAAAACTCAAAACTATCGCTTCAAAACAAAATTCTACTACATAAATTATTTATCAAACCTATCTGGACGTACGGTATTGAAATCTGGGGAGTCTCACGAAAATCAAACTTTCAATTTATACAGAGACAACAATCAAAAATTCTTCGGACAATAACAAATAAAGTCTAGTACTTAAGATAGATGGATAGATAGGCTTTATTTTGTTTATAAAAAAAAAATACAGCTTGTTATTGCACAATTTACAGAGATTTTAGTACAGAAGTGTGAATTACAATAGTGTATCTTTCTTCTGGTGGATTGTGTACAAATTTAAGAAAAACAAAAAAGGTATAAATATTCTTAAGTTATTCGTTAAGTTTATGAATTCTATTGGAGATCAATTCAACATTAGCCAGGGTGGGTTTAACATCATTCTTAAGATTTTGTTCTGAGTTATTTGTAATTTTTTTTATGATAAATTGCACATTTACCCCAGACCTGGCATCCGTACAAAAGAATTCCTTCAAAAACATTTAAATTGGTACAACAATTTAATGGCAATATTTGTTTTTTTTAATTATTTTAATGTTATGCTCTTGAAAAGTCAGTTATCGGTTCCCACTAGATCACCGAAATCAAGCAGTGTTGGGCGCTGTAAGTACGTAGGTGGGGGACCACATGGGCATAGTGACAAAACGCGCCACATGGGTATAGTACTCCGGCGTTAAATCCCGGACCCCACAAATTAATTTGTATCGTTCCCTTGATAATAATAATAATAATAATGAAAAGTCAGTTTGTTGTCAAGATCCCCCACTGCCCCTATTCTTGATCCTCTTTTTCCCCCTACAGTTAAACTAACCCAGCAAACCAATGGAACTACAGAAAGTCGCTATGCACTCTCTAGGCTTAGAGAGAGAAAGATATATGAAAACATTCGTCTCTTTCTCGCCTATCTACACGACAAATCGGACTCGGTCTGCTACGAAGGGAAGACCAAAACCAGCGTCATGGTATCCATCCAGCAGGAAGGCCTCCCTACCGACCCTATCAGTCTCAGGAACCTTTATGTCAGGTACCACGAGATTTTTAGCATGTCCCCTCAGAAAGTAGCAGACGACCTTGCTGCATTCGGCCACTACGTTCACTCTAAACGAGTCTCACACCTACAGCGAAACCGAGCTGACCACGATAAATTTTTTCGTCCATAACGTGCCTTCCTCGTCAGCACTTAAACCATCCCGCCATACATCTCCACCACACAACATCCCTTTTACATTTTACTACCAGAATGTAAGAGGTCTTCGCTCTAAAACCAATGCTGTCCTACGTCAATCGCATTCTCTTCCCTTTGATATTTACGCCTTGACTGAAACCAATTTGATTCCCGACATAAAGAACCAGGAATTGTTCCCCCCTACTTTTAATGTTTTTCGCGACGACGATCCTACCCGCCCACATGATGATTCCCCCTGTCGAGGCGTCTTACTGGCGGTCCACAACAGCCTTAACTCTTCTCCCATTAGCATCTCTTCATCCTCTAAAGTCGACTTTGTCGCTATAAAAATATCACTCCCCTTCAAGACCCTTTACGTTTTATGTTGCTACATCCTGCCAGCTCAACCTACCGAATCTTACCAACTTGTTGTCGATGCGATCGACTATTTAATTGACCTGTCTGACTCTACTGACAATATCTTTGTTTTCGGCGACTTTAATCTTCCTCAGCTACAGTGGATTCCATCAGACGATCAATCGTTCTTCATCGCTTCAAATGCCAACTCAGCTAAGGAATGTCTCTTCTTAGATCGCTTAATAGACTCAAGTCTATGCCAAGTCAGTGATGTATCCAACTATATGGGCAGGCAATTGGACCTTATTTTCACAACAGATTCCATTAACTCCTCAGTCTCACTTTGTCCCCTATCTCTCTCTACAATCGATAACTACCACCCCCCCCCCCCCTTCTACTTTCATTTTTTCATAACTCTTCTTTCCAGTCCACTCCTCCCACAACTCTCTCATCCTACGACTTTCATAAAGCAAACTTTCACAAAATCAGTGACTATCTTAGCAGATCCCCCCTTAACTTTCACAACCTAAGCGTAAATGATGCCTTATCCATTTTTTATAAAGAAATATTTAATTCTTTCAGCCTTTACGTTCCGTTTTCTCGCCTTAAAACATCATCTACTAGTCCCCCCTGGTATAATCGCAAGCTTCGTTCCTTACGAAACAAGAGAAACAAGTTATGGGCTGTTTTCCTGCGTACCAGATCCTTGTCCGACTATTCCAACTATCTTGGTGCTTATCTTCATTTCACCGAACTTTACGATTCCCTTTACCAGCGTTACCTTAACAATGCGCAAGTCAACCTTATAAATGACCCTAAGTCCTTTTACCAATTTGTTAACTACAAAAGAAAGTCCGATGATTACCCTCCTTCCCTCTCTTTCAAAAACAAGTCATCAACCGATCCATTCACCACTGCCAACCTATTTGCCAGCTTCTTTAAACAATCCTTCACCAACGACTCCTTTGTACCAGATCCCTCCTATTTTCGTTACCTACCGAACTTATCCAACGGCCCACATCTCTCTCACATCTTGGATACCTCTTATATCGAATATAAATTACACCAACTCAATGACCAATTTACACCAGGTCCAGATGGCCTCCCTGCCATATTTCTTAAAAAATGTTCTTCGTCTCTTTCCCTTGCCCTTTCTAATCTCTTTCGTCTATCCCTTTCACAAGGAGAATTTCCTCAGGTTTGGAAAACCTCCTTTATAACCCCGATCCACAAAAAGGGATCAAAGAACGAAATAACAAACTATCGTCCAATCGCTAAACTCTCCCATATTCCCAAACTCCTCGAAAGTATTTTGTATGAAGCGCTAAGTTTCCAATGCAAATCACTTATTTCCCCTAGACAACATGGCTTCCTAAAGGGTAGGTCAACCACCACAAATCTTGTTGAATTCGTATCCTTTGCCATCTCTGCCCTAGAGAACGGCAACGAAGTCGATGTAGTTGCAACCGATTTTACCAAAGCCTTCGATAAAATCTCTCATCGATTAATACTCTTCAAATTGTCTGCCCTCGGCTTTGAACCCATACTGTTAAAATGGATATCTTCTTACCTCGAAAACCGTTTTTACAGTGTTCGTTTTTGGCCACCTCTGGAGTTCCTCAAGGTAGCCATCTCGGCCCCCTTCTCTTTATATTAACCATAAATGATCTCGATAGGATCATCAAATACTCCTCCGTCTCCCTTTACAACAACCAACCTTAGTTTTAAGTATTAGTTTAAGTTTAATTTTAAGTTATAGCTTGTATTAAGCCGAATAAATGGAGGCTTTCGCCCCCACCAAAATTAAAAAAATTAAAATCAATACCAGGATATTTTACAGATGGTTCCCACGTTATGAGGTGCCCGCAAATAGTTAACTGGTTAGTCTGAATGAAACAACGTTTTCTTTTTCTGGTAAAAAAGATTGCTTGGATTTTTTCCTCGTTAAGTTTATTTTTCCACTTAGTGTAGCAATCTTCTCATATTTAAGCCGCATTTTTAAGATTCGTCAGCTGCATTGCATTTTGGAAGGAATCGAAAATCTGCAGTGTATAAATTGTATAGCACTGGTCCAAGAACACAGCCTTGGGGTACACCAGTGGAAAATTTTACCAGGTCGGACACACCACAATTAACATGCACATTAAAAAACCTATTCGACATGAAACTTTGAACGATTTCAAACTGAAATTTTTTTTTCCCCCGTTGGTGGAGCACGCGCTCATAAGAGCACCGCCACATCACCACTGCAGGCATCATAAGCACAAGCACATACTCACTAAAAAACCTCCCACTTTCTATAAGACTACGACTTAGTTTCCTTAACAAGTAGCTCAAGCTTCTGTAGTTTATCGCGTTTGGTAGGTAGCTTTCCAGCGAAGGCACCTACTATTACCGTTATTTCATACGGTTTCTCCTTAAGGCGCTAAGTCGAACGGTCTTGTTCTTTGAAGTCGCCGCACAAGATTTGTCTCTTCCAATCTCCGAATTATTTCCTGGTGGCAATGATGCACAAGACGAGTGCGAAGTTTACGAGCAAAGTTTTTACGGTTGTAATTCCCAGATCGCGGTGAAAATCCCTATTCCTTATATACCATGGACCATTTACGATTGCTCTAAGCGCTTTGTTTTGGAACGTCTGTCGGACAGACATATTGTTTGATTTGGTACAACACCATAGTTGTATACCATAATTCTGCGAAGGTTTTAGCACTTGCTTATATACAGTAACTCACAAAATTGATCACGCTTTTTCTTTAAAAATGCAGTATGCCCTTAAACGACTTGAAGGTAGATGCGTTTAACTTTTATGATATGATTTTATTGCACTCGAAATTTCTCCTAACGGTTTATGAAGGTTTTTTGTTTTTTCAATCAAAAGTTTGGTTTTTTTTTTTTTTTGTACGAATGCACTTGCAGTGGTATCGTGATCAATTTTGAGTTCGATGCGGCCGCCGAAAAAAAAAAAATTGCGTGACGAATAAAAAAAAGCAACAAGGTAACAAATTGGAAACATTCTTTGTTATGTTTTGTGATTAAATAAAATTTAAATATTGGTGTTTTTTTTTTTATTTAGCTTCTCAATAATGGGTTCGAATAACAAACCACTAAAACAAGCAGAAAAGAAACAAGTTGAGGACCTTTTAAGAAAAGATGTGACTCATCGGCAAATTTCGGAGTCAACGGGATTATGCCTTGGTGTCATAAGCAAATTTCGGCAAACTCTTCAAAACTTGCCCTGCAGAAATAAAGCCGGGAGCAAAAATTGTTCGAGACTTGAGGATGCAAAAATTTTAAAATGCAGTTCAAATCAAGCACGCACTGGAACGGGAACAGAATATTACCGTTTCGGCGGAAACCGTTCGAGTGACTCTAAGGGCAGCTGGTTTAAGGGGAAGAGCCAAATTAAAAAAGCCCTTGCTTACAAAACGACACCAAAACATATGGCTGAAATTTGCAAGGAGATATTCCGGTTGGACAAGCAAAATTAACCGTTTGTGCTCAGGTGGGCGAGAGTGGGTATGGAAAACTCCTGGTAAAAAATTACAACCTTGTCACGTTAAGCCCACTTTGAAATTCGGTGGGGGATCCATTATGATGTGGGGTTTCATGATGGCACAAGGAGTTGGATAGATTCACAGGATCCAAGGACATATGAAGTCATCATCGTATATAGAGATTTTGAGTTGTCATTTAATGGAATCGATGGTGAAATTCGGTGTTGAAGCTTCAAACATTGTCTTCCAGCAAGAAAATGATCCGAAGCACACAGCTAAAATAACTCAGAAATGGTTAAATGATTAACAATGTTATCATGGCCACCGCAATCTCCGGATCTAAATCCTATTAAACACCTGTGGGGTGCTTTGAAGAGATCCCTTGCTGGCGAAATCGGCAATTTAGACGAACTCTGGGCCAAAGTCAGGACCGCATGGGAAAACATAACGCCAAAGAGTTGCAAGAACTTGGTCGATAGCATGCCCAATCTAATTCAAGCGGTTATTAATGCTCGTGGTGGATACACGAAATATTGAGTTTAGGAAACCTTTGTTTTTTTAAACTCACAAAATTGATCAAGCTTGGTGAGTTTTAGATTTATTTAATTATTTTAATTAATGTTATTAATTTTTATGTTATGAATTGAAATTGTTGAAATAAAATATTTAAAAAAAAATTCAACGGCCTCGCCACACTGAAAGCATCGATTCCCACTAGATCACCGAAATCAAGCAGTGTTGGGAGCGGTAAATACGTAGGTGGAGGACCACATGGAAACTCAGTACTCCTCGTGCTGTTGACAAAACGCGTCACATGGGCATAGTACCCCGGCGTTAAGTTCCGGACCCTACAAATTAATTTGTATCGTTCCCTTGATAATAATAATAATAATAATAATATTTAAAAAAAATAAATTAAGTCTTTAAGTCCCTATTGTTTTTTAAACCAAATATTTTCATTTTTCAGAACATAGCGTGATCAATTTTGTGAGTTACTGTACATGCAGCTTGTTATATGTGCTTAGCTTAGAGTATCTTCTGATAAGCTAATTCATTTCTCTTAGACTGATTTCTAGCTCTTCACATTTCTTTTTTACGTGTGATTTCCACTTCAGTTTTGCATCTAGGGTCATTCCCAAATATTGTGCCTCGTTTGCATACGATATTTGTACCGAGTTGATGAATAAAGGTAAGTTATTTATATTTGTGTACGTGAAATTGACGTGTGTTGAATTAGTCCCGTTTAGCACGATTCGCCGGCTCTTCGTCCACTCAAATATTTTGTTCAGAGCTCGTTGAAGTTTTGCAGTCGAGGATTCAACTGTTTGTCCTGAGGCAAGGATCGCCGTGTCATCCGCGAACGTACAATAAGAATAGGTATGGCCCCAGAATACATCCTTGTGGAACGCTAGCTTGAATTCAGAGCATATAATCCCATATCTAACCAGAAATAGTCTATTTTTAAGATAAGATTCGAGTATTCTATTCCTTTCTCTCGGTAAAATCTGTTGTAGTTTGTACTTCAAGCCCTCGTCCCATACCTTGTCGAAGGCTTGCGATACATCGAGAAAAACGCTTGAACATATCTTTTTTCCCTCTAGCGCGTTTTCAATTATATTTGTTATCCGATAGACCTGATCTATTTTAGAATGTTTGACCCTAAAGCCGAACTACTGATCAGGGATCAATCGTCTTTCTTCGGTTATCGGTTTTAAACGTTTAAGCAAAAGAAATTTCGAAGACATTTGAAATTATCGGTAGGAGCAAATGGGTCTGTATGATTTTTTGTCGTTTGGACTTTTCTCCGGTTTTGAAACCATTATGTCTTCTGCGACTTTCCATTGGCTTGGAATGTATAAAAGTCCCATGGAAGCATTTATAATGTGGAGGAGCTTGACAAACGCTTTTCGAGGTAACTCATTTAGAATTTCACTTGTAATCAAGTCGTATCCTGGAGCCTTATTATTTTTTAGGTTTTTTATTGTTTGCTGTAGCTCAGCCAGTGATACGGATTTTATATTGCAGTTGTCGGATCCTGTTTTGATACTAAGTTTTTGGGCCAATTGACGTCCTTCGAATGGTTTGAATGTTTCTTCCAAGTGGTCGGCAAACAAATTCGCTTTCTCTTTGTCTCCTTTTACCCATTCGCCGTCGGCTGTTTTTATCGGTGCCAATTGCATAACAGGTTTCTTAGTCGAATTCACGACCTTCTAGAGTGAATAATTGAAACTTTTGTCCGCAGTCAAGCCTTCGAGGTAATTAGAAGTCTCACGGTTCTTATATTCTTGCATAAATTGTTGATTGTTGACATTATGAGATTTACGCTTTTGCATTACCGGTTTCTTCATTTTGACTCTCTTAGCTGTCTCGGGCTCATCGGTTTTAGGATATTGCATCTTTAGGTCCGGATGAATGAATAGCGTGGGACTTTTTCGACTCTTTTGTATTTCTTTGGCGATTTTGCAACCTCGGTAATTAGCTGGGTGATTTCCTGTGCAATTGGCACAAACTGCTGGGATTTGCTTATTTGTTTTGCACTCTTCCGAGACGTGTTTGCCTGCGCGTTTTGCGCATCGTGGATATTTTTGACAATACGCCCGTGTGTGGTTAAAATCTTTACAAAGTTTGCATTGGATTATAGTTTGTTTGCTCTTACGCATGGACCTTACGTTTGTTGCTTTACCTTCTTGATTATGTTCACGGCGTCAGTAATCTTAAAACCTTGTCACCTCAAAAGGCTCCGAGGTTTTTTGATACATTTTTGAAAAAAAGTTCTTTATTAAAAATCAATTTCAATCAAGTTCATATTGGCCATTATTATCTATGACCTTTTGCCATTTTCCGGGTAGCTTCATAATTCCGTCGGTGTAGAACTTCTGTGGTTTATCAGGAAAAAACTTGGCCAAGTGATTTTTAGCGGCTCTTTGGTCGGTCAATTTTTTACCATCAAGACCGAAACAAATGGCAATCAAAGGGTGCAAAGTCCGGGCTATACGTTGGATGCATCAAAACCCAACCAAGCTCCGTCAATTTTTTCCGGGTCATAAAAGATGTGTTTGTCCTCACATTGTCATGATTGAAGACAACTCCTTTCCTGTTGGCCAATTCTGGTCGCTCTTTCTTGATAGCTTCATTTAAACGGTCGAGTTGTGCACAGTAGAGAATCGAATTAACCATTTCGCCACGTAATAGCAGGTTATAATAGAATATTCCCTTCCAATCCCAACAAACACTCAACATAACCTTGTTTGCCGTCTTTCCAGGCTTTGAAGTCGTTTGTGGTCGGTCACCGCCCTTTGACTATGATCGCTTGCGTTGGATATTGTCGTATTTAATACATTTTTCATCGCCCTTAATCCCTTCAAAAATAGTTCCATTTCGTTACGTTTCAGAAGCGTTTCACTAATGGTTATTCGGTCAATTAAATTTCTTTGCCATGTTGCCCCCAAACATTTAGCAACTGGCATACGGTTGATATTGAGTGTCTCCGCTATCTCCAGACAGATTACGTGCCTATCTTGCTCCATCAGTTGCAAAATTTAATGGACATTTTCAATGACAGGCCGACCAGTCCGAGGTGCATCTTTTACATAGAAATTTCCGGAACCACTCCTGGGTCCGGCGTTCACTCACAGCATTCTCACTGTAAACTGCACAAAAAAGCATCACATAACTCATTTCTTCAGATATTTCACTCATATCCAAATCAGTACAACTTTTAACACGAGCAACGAATTACACAGCTGTCTTCACAAAAATGTAGCCTGACATGTCACCTTTCAAACACGTGTTCGTTTGACACAATCAGATAAGTGTTTCCAAATAAATAGACACCAACACCATCTTCTGACAAAAAACCGTAACGTATGTCATATTATGTTAATTGTCAACTCCAAGTATGAATTAAATTAATCACAGTCACCGTCACAGAATCACAGTCACACAAAAGCTGCTGTCTTTTTTAAACAAATATCTGTGCACTATTTCTCTCATATTTCCGGAATGTTTTCCAGCTTATCAGGTCAGCTCCATGAGTCGTTGTTTCTTTTAGTCGGTGGGTTTGCTTCACGCCAACTACTTTTCTCATTTAATGGCATCAATAAATGCACTATCTGCTTTTCTTGTTGATTCAACAAATCAACACGACTTCGGACTGTACAACGATTCATACACACCCAAAAGCAAATTTACTATACGAGTATATGGTAAATCAGTAAGTAATTCCGTCTCTGTTTAAGGACACCATGTACAAACATGTGCATATTCATTGTTATCCACTCAGGTACTAGAGCACGAACGTGTACATCATCGTAACACCAATATTTGGCGTGGGCAATTTCAACTCATAATTCACGAGTGACATTTCGATTGGCACCAACTTTTCGATACAAAGTGAACGATGAGAATCTAGTGCGCACCAACACATTGACACCGACGTCCAATTCAGTCAACGCCTACTTCTAAAACGTGCCATTTCAACGTCTGTCCATAATCGAACACCACCTTCAGCAGCACCATCCTTAATGAATTTAAAAAATACTGTTCTGCCTTCACATCGGGCCGTAAGGAATACCAATCACCATCGACAAGCAATTAAAACCTGTCATCTTCATCTGTTTTCTCTCGCACGCAATAGAGATGTCCTGCAGTTTCTAGGTCCTTCGGTAGAGATTCAATTGATTGAAAACTCTTAACAGAAGTGCTGTAAGAGACGCGTCACTAATGATGGGTTGGTTCGTATTTATAGTCCACGAGCAATGATACGAATATGAGCACATTTTTCAAACAACTAGGCTTTCTATGAAAACAAAAAAACAACCCTAGAGTATTTGTATTTGAAATGCTGCCGTCAGAGGCACGAGGATTCTTGCATTTCAAGGTAACAACTGAAACAGGATCTAGGTCAGTAGAGTATAAATTATTTACCCTGATACATGTTGAGAATCTGGAAAATGGATTACAGGGAGATCCTCTTTAAACGGACCCACATTTAATTATTAAAATCGACTAACGGAATGAATTCTGAGATTTTTTCTATAAAACTCAGTATCTCTGAGATGAGATTATCTGAGTCTCGGAGGCAACTCTCTCTAGGTATTCTTTAATTCTAAAAAGATTGCCCAAAATGAGGGGTTCATTTTCTGTTGATATAGTTTCTGTGTTGTATCCCTTTGGAGTAAGATGGAATTAATCCCAATAAATGTGCCGAGAATTAGCTGGGATCTTTAGTATAGTTGCCTTGTTACCATGGGTCGAGGTGTCTGAATGTTTACCTTGAGTGGTTCTTCTCGGTGTTGTTGGTAATCATCATTTGTATTACAACTTATCTATGTACTTATAGATAATCTCTTTGTGTTGAGGTTTAAGGTGACTACTGGATTTGGTAGGAAGAGGGTAGATGGGATAGTCTGCCAGATTATGGGATAACCACTTGGGTGTGAAGAGATGGAAACATCTTAAAGAATTTTAAGGATTGATGATGATAATGGCGATTTTGTTTTCTATACAAATCCAGAATAACATGAGATGGAGGTGCAATTTTCTATAGTGGGCACTTTGAAATATGAACGTCATTATTGGGCTCAAATCGGGCGTTTGTCTGCCTTTGAAGTCGAATTGAACAAGCCCTCTGCATATAGTGCAAGAAGCAAGTGGTTAATATGGACTTTGTGAGGACTGCGGTAGTCTCAACACAATTAAGCTTTCAGATCGATAATCGCTCCCATACTTCCATTATTTTGCGTTCTAAGAATATTTTGGTAAAGATGGACCTAAAAAAGTTGAAATTCTTCGACTATATCATCACTCAATATGGAATAACCTTGCTCCCATCTCCTATCGAAACCACCCTGAATCAGCTAAAGGGATATGCCTTTCATCGTTAATTCTTGTTGAACATTTATTCTACACGCCGTCCGTCCAATTAACCTTATTCCACTTTCTCCACTTAACAAAACCTATCTTCTGCGACGTATAACACAAACGATTTCGTTTATTCATCAGGAATGCCCACAGCATATTGTACTAAAATGTTACGCATAGCCTCTTCCAAGTTGTGGTGTTTTAGCAAGCCTTATGGCTGAAAGTTTCGTCTATCCAAATATTCATTAGCATTGCTCCCACATTCCAAAAACTTCGATGTTATGCGAACGAGCCAAGGTCGTCCTGCATTCCAAACTTCAACGATATCGGACTCCTGAATAATGCTTCGCCAGCGTAAACATCGACACCTTTTAAGCGGCTACCATTGCCAGTTGATGGTCACACATTAGGTCTCATGATGACCTGAAACACACATAAGAGATATAGAAGCCTCGTAGGGGCATCAGTTCGTCTTCCGGCTGATTTGGAAATGCCTACACAGGAATGTCGGTTTAAAAAATATTTTATTATGGGCATTCGGTGCACGATGCAACAATTCTGACAGCACGGCGCTCACGGCAACCTCCTTTTGCTTAAATCAACATACGCATTTTTACGAAAGGATTCTGTAAATGCATCAATATTACTGCCGTGCGACAGGCCTTTCGAATTAATTTAATCGCATAGTTAACTATTCGCCCTGGACATCCTGGAACCCAGCATGCGTATTAAGAGGTTACCCAAGAGGAAAAGTAGCAAATTCCAGCTCTCACATCTTAGCCCTCCTGCTTCTCTGCAGGCGTTGTGTATATATTCCAAAACGTTTCCCTTCCTATTCGGGTGCCTTCTATGAAGGCTATATGGCGATGTGTGCCAAAAACTTACAAAGATGAAGATTTCTGACAGATGATAGAAAATTTATTTCGCTGGAGAGACTAATAGCTTTTCTTTCTTCAAATCGTCGACAGCGGCATGTATTATTTTTCAATATTGAATTAGAAGGCTCTCGAACAAACTTACAAGCAGTTCCTTAGCTATAACATACAAATAAAATTATCCTCGCCAACTTAAGTGCAAAGCTGGGTACTAACTAGGTTTTAGATCTGTCGGAAACCAGAGCCTGCACGATAATACCTCCGATAACGGATTCAGGCTAATTGACTTTGCACCAGGGCGATTCATTGTCGAAGCTAGCACGCGGTTCCCATATCTCAATATTAATAAGGAGACACGGAGAACTCCTGATCAATGAACAATCATCAACCAGATTGACCATATTGCGATCAACGCAAGGCAATCCTCCTGAATTATGGATGTCCGAACGTTCCGAGGTTATAGCCAAGGTGAGGTTGCGGATATCCCGAATATCGCAAAGGCGGGCTAATATTTTGAGGAAGTTTGATTTTGAACGGTTGCAATCGCAAGAGATCGCCAATCTTTAAAAAATTTTCTATTCCGCCTGCAGCAAATATCGAAGAATAGTGGCAACATTACCAAAAACCCATCAGAGATGCAGCCTACTAAGCAGAACCCCTGGTTTGACGCCGAGTGCCGGTAAGCACATGCCGATAAGTAAGAGACATCCATAGCGCCGTTACCTAAAAGGCCGAGATCTGCTCACGAGGAACACGAGCAAAAGAGGAGAGGCGAACACCGGCTTCTCTGGAAGAAAAAGAAATAGGATCAGAAGCGTGCGGTCGGAAAAATTGAGAGATGCTACTCCAGGAATGAGATTCGGAAATTTTACCAACAGTTAAAAAAAGTATGCCACGGACACAAGCCCGGAACCGAAGCATATAATATAGTAGAGGCGAACAGCTCAACATAGTAGTAGAGTCGCAGTCGATACTAAGCATTTCTGTAGATTGTATAACGGTGCCCAATGAAGAACTAAATACCGTTGTCAGGCAGAATGAAACTTTCAACTTGGACGATGTAGTCCAACAACTGCGTTCACCCGATAGCTATACCTTAGCTTTAATTCAGTTAAGCTGCAGAATTCGAAGGCCTGACACTCGAGCTTTTCAAAGTGGCAGGTAATGACATGGCACGGATCATACACCATCTCATCTGCAAAATATTTTCGGACGAAAGTATGCCCGTTGATGGGAATTTATTTATCCTACTACAGAGGCATCAGCCTTCTTAACATCGCCTACAAGATCCTATCTGCCGTATTGTGTGAACACCTTAAGCCGTTCGTCAACAACCTGATTGGTCCATATCAGTGTGGCTTAGGTCAAGAAAGTCCACCATCGACGAAAAATTCACACTACGCCAAAACTTGCAAAACGCCCATGAGCTCCAAATCGATACATAATATTTTTTTTTTTATAATTAGCACGTTTAACGGATTTGTGTACCCTTAAATTGTTTGTACACAACGCGTTCGAAAGAAATTTCTTAAATGTTACAAGTTATAACGTCCAGGAAATAGAGAGCTCGGCCGGGCATTCCATAAGCGAGTTGTACCGCTAAGGAACGAATCGCGATTTTTCAGAGTACTGATGAGCATTTATCTGCGTATCTATAGAGACGAGCTATACAGAGCAATGACTCGTCAGGTCCATCAAGTTCAGTAAAGCACTCACTTAGACCTTTTATCTCAAAAAAGTATTTAGACCATTCTTGGAAGAATAGTGCAAAATTCTCGTGCTAACACAAGAGGCACAACTTTCAAAAGTCCGTCTAATTACTCGCATACGCCAATGACATTGACATAATCAGAAGAAAGTCAGCAGCGTAAAGTCTATGTCGTTTTCACGAGTATTGAGATGGAAGCAACAAAGATGGCCTTAACGATCAATGATGGCAAGACCAAAAGTTTGCTAAAAACCAGAAAGAAAACCCAACCCCAACGTCTCGGACAGATATAACTTTAAGGTAATTAAGCTCCAATACATGCAATGACACTAGCACTGAGATCAAATGAAGAATTGCTCTTACCAATCGCTGCTTCTTTAAGCTAAGAAGGCAACAATAAAAGTGACCCTACATAAGACCTTAATAATTCCAGTTCTGCTCGATGGTGAAGAGGCCATGAATGTATGTGTGTGCCCTTGGCTGCTTTGAGGGGTGAATTTTTCGATCCCGTGTGCATGGACGGTAAGCGGAGACAAAGACCGTGACTTAGATGGCGCATGCAAATGGAAGGTGACCTCAGCCAACTTAGCGTGCAAACCTGAAAGCAGCTCGCTTAAGCTCGATTGTTGAGACCCAGTAAGTAACTAAACTGCATCGTCAACCATCAATCTTTTTTTCTGTACCCTTTCTTCTTGTTCTTAAAAATTCTTGTTTACTTCGGTGTCTGCTATACTGAATGTTGACGCCAGCGTACGCATGTAATGTGCCCCGTTTCGTGTCTACCCTAATTTTAAAGTATTCAAGTAATATGGTACAGCGAGGGTTAATATTTTCATTTATAAGTTCATTTTATTTAGTATTTAAGATGGCTCAACTTGCTCAACATATCACATTTCAATTGATGATAAATTAATGCAATTCGTGTGAGTCCCTCTGCAAACTAGTTTAAATATAAGTCGAAATCCTGTTTATAGAAATCAAGTCTACCGTAGCCACGGGTGTATTTATTCCTTTTCAATTTTAAAGAGTCAAGGTCGCTAATTCAATTAAAAACATATTTAAGTGAATTTTAAAAGTCTGCAGTGTGGTTATTCATGCGATAAAAATTTCCATATGACTAAAGTTTTAAACTGAATGCAATCGTGGGCGTATGTGTAACTTTTTCCCATGTCAACATTTTGCAAATTGTTTTATTGGTCGTAAAATATTGTTGCGCCAGCAGCCGTCCAAAAAGTTTATAATTTCTCGCGTCAGTAATTATCTTATAAACTTGTCTAATCGATTTGTGTAGTGTTCAGGACGAGTTTGCAGAAGTTTGGAGTTTGTTGATTATAAGACTGATTTTGTACACTTTTTGGGAGTGGCACACTATGAAACTTTGCGGCTTGTAAGTATTTTCAAATGATGCAATGCCTAAGGTATGTTCATTCCATAGGAAATAGAGTTTTGCGGTAGAGACTTTCACCGATAATAAATTGCTTAACCAAACAACTAGATAAGGGCTCGAGAGTTATCTTCTTTCGTCCCCTTACCCAAAAAAGTTGTGCTTTTGATTTTTGTGCAGTTGGCCCCACTTAATTCTTCAACTTGGTTTTGAGGTGATCCTTTTGCCGAAAGTTTTTAAAACGAGGAACTTCCCAACTTTCTTGGCATCCTTTTAACAATCATTTAACTTTAGGAGGCAGATTCAGTTCGCACAGGACCTCAGTATACAAAGAGGAAACTGGAAAGCATGTTCTTGTTGTTAAAACGTTTTTACTGGACTGATAGATTTTTTTCTCTTGCTTGTATAGTTTTATCCCAGCATGTTTTCTCACCAGTATGCTCAGAAGGAGGGGGTAGAACTTAGCATTGGATATCCAATATATACTTTTCGGTATAAAAAAATTTTGCTAACTTACCTCCTGCTTCAATGCTTCTGGTGAGGTAGTACCAACCAGAGTTTAACCTTGTTGCCCTTGGCTAGGTTTTGGAGGGCTGTGTAAGAAACCAGAAATGTAAGGGTTGTTTGACTGTCAGTGAATATATTTATAGCCCATCTTGACATTGATGCTGGTACATGTATAAATTTTAAATAGCTCAATTGGAAGAGACTTGGGTACATCCCTGGTCAAATGAAAAGTTTCTGATTTAAACGAAATATACTCGGCAATAGTAGACCTCATTTTTTGATCCATCATCAAATTTACTGTCAACATTATTTGGGATACGAAATGACTTCAGGTAGGGTGACTTAACTGCCTATTCTGTTCCCTGCCATGTGAACAGATGAATCTTGATACATTACGCAGTTTTTGTTTCTATGTGCACAATAAAATTCAAGTATGGAACAAGTTTCTTATCTCCTATGATGCTGGTTTGTTGGTTGGTGTGACTTCCTGTTGGACACACGCACTCCCACTGTAATACCACTAGATCTTGATCCATTTCTGCCCTGTAGAAGAATTTTTTTTAACCAATTCTAATCCAAGCGTAGGCAATCAGCAACGTTAGTTTATGTAAAATCGCAGAGGTTGTCTAGAAAATATGAGCCCCGAAAAAGTTTTCTAATATGAGAAAGGGCTGAGCAAGTACAAAGAAAATCAAGAGTCGATTCCTCCTCTTCCTTATCCCTACAGCTTCTACAGTTGAAAAGATGCCGAGAATTGCGGCATGTCTTCCGATTAGACAATGTAAAGTTATGGAACCTATGAGGATACTGATGTGCGATTGCTTTAGCTTAATAATGGTCAAATTTTGAGCAACTCGTTCGAGCATAGAGACTGGTATCTCGCGGATAACACAAATAGTGTTGGCTTCCAAGGCGTCAATCGTAGCTGGCTTATTCCTGATGACCTGAGACTTTACATATCCTCAGAGAAAATAGTCCGTACGATCTAGGCGGCCAATTTGACGTAGCAAAACGTAAAATTAAGTGCTCACCAAAATGATTTCTCAACAAGTACATTGTTTCACGCGCTGTATGGCTCGTAGCGACGTCTTGTTGAAACCAGAGCTTACCGAAACCATCTGCTTGAATTTTAGGAACCACATAGTTCGTTAACATGGCGCGATAACGATTACCATTGACGCTAACATTCTGATTTGCCTCATTTTTGAAGAAATATGGACCAATGATTCCACCAGCCCATAAACTACACCACACCGTTGTTTTTGATGGATAAAATGTTAGCTCTTGGTACTTTTCAGGTTGCTCATCAGCCCAAACAGGGCAATTTTGTTTATTAACGTATCCATTAAGCCAGAAATGGACTTCATCACTGAACTAAATTTCACTATAAAACACCGGATTTTCATTGAGTTTTCCCAGAGCCCATTAACTGAAAATATGACGCAAATTCAAGTCGCCTGGCTTCAATTTTGTACGCTTTTAGGCTGATATCCTCACGTAAAATACGCCAAGTTATCGAATACGTCAAACCAAGCTGCTGAGAACGACGACGAATCGATTCGTTACGTTCTTCGCGTACACTCTCAGAGCTACAGCTGCTATAGTCTCACAAAAATCACGAATAATCACACGAAAAATATTTTCCACAGAAAACTTATTTTCGTAATACAACTGAACAATTTTGAGAAGCCGTTGTGGTGTAAGTCTTTCCATGATGACTTGCCAAACAATACTGAATAAAAATGGCAAAGCAGTTCGATAGCAGTCACACGTCATCTGTCAAAAAAGGTCTATTGAAAATCAAAGTTTACGATGAATCACCCTATATTTTTTAGGTCGCAGTGCTACCGCAATTGGCGGATCAGATCCTTATAAAAAACAAAAATAAAAAAATCAATCGTATCCTGTAAAATTATATTTTTACACGTAGCCAGATGTATATACACAAATTTTCATTTTTCATCTGCTCTACAGTTTCTTGGAAACTCACAGTGGCCTGGCACTCAGCAGAGGTGAACAATTAACTGCTCAGCCATCTCGGTATGTGCAACAATTGAAGGCAGTTTTGATTTGGAATAGTGACCGATTCCAGATTTCTTGATACCTGTAACCTCCTGATAGACACTACAATGGTTTAGGAAGCGGGGGGAGAGAAGATACCAGCTTTTACCTTTTCTTCGGTTGTTGATCCTTTCGCATAGATATGAATGGATTCTTCATTAGTTTATGTGCGATCAAACCAGTCTTGATGATTCGAAGTAGTAACTTTGAAGGACCACTATTTGGTAGTGGTGCCGTCGGTATCTTCCAATCTTATGGTTGTCTAGTGCAGCGGAGAGAGTGTTCCTAAGAGTGCCGCTGATGCAGAAACTGCACCTTTCCTAGATTGCGAAAGTGAGTTACCTTGTCCAAGAGAGACAGTATTATACACATATACATCAGTATAAGCCTTATAACAGCTTAAGTAAGGAGCTCGAATAAGGAATCTTGTTTTGTTTTGTGAAAATAACTAGTTCGGCTTTGTGTAGATTGATAACAAGGCCACATCGACTGGCGGATATAGCTATCGCAACGTTATCAACATAAAGAATCATCTAGAAACCGTACCTCTCCCAGATTTTAAGCAGTTTACCATATTTACTATAAGTTGCAGAGTTGAGGTGTGTTCCTACCTGTTTCTGACCGTATTAACGTCCAGTTCAATGGTGATAGCCCTGCCACTTAGCAGTTGAGGTCTTGACTCCGAAATTTTGAAAGTGCTGTAATAATCGACCCTAGTTCGACATTGTTGAAGGCTCCTTCAACCTCAACAACCGCTACCAGTCAATATTCCTAACAACCAAATGATTTTCAATGGAGTATACTGATGAGTGTAATGCTGTCTTAATGAATTTCTTCTGAGAAGCTGACAGCAAATTTTTAGGTGGAAACAGAACAAGCTAATAAATATGAAGGCCTGGGTGCATACGTTTGAGCTTCTACTGGTTTTATTTATAAAAACGGCGTTTAATTCGATTAAAGTTCTAGAAATTTAGGATAGAGAAGATGCTGCGACATGCTTATGTTTATCACATCATAAATTTATGATTCCTATTTTCTGATTAATTTTTTGCCATCATTTTACAGAGTCTAGGTCCTACCGTATATGCCACGACTTAGCTTGTCAAATAGGGCACCTTAAGTAGAACTTTGCGTTATGCTTATGATTCAGTCGAATGTTACTTTCAAAAATGCCTAAGATATAACCACCTAGCAATTTGGACATTGGTATTAAGGAAAAAAAGGTCACATCATTCAAAGGATAGAATTTAGGAAGCTCGCTAGATTTCACTTTAGCTGTAACCCAATGCATACACATTGGACTTCATTTTTAGAAAGATAATAACAAAAGTTTTCGTGAAGAATCACAAGGACATGCGGTTGAGCGGAACAGACACGGCTTGATATTCAAGTTGATTGTTATTCTATATATTTGACAGCATGACGGTGTACGGCTGCTTATGTTTAATTTACTAGCAGTGTCACTCGAAACGATGCTTCTAAGGTAACGCAAGTAATCTAATTTCACGACCTGTTGCCCTGAAGTGCTGATAAAAATTGTTAAAAGCTGTGAGACACAAGAGTCCAGACAATTTTGTTTTAGCGGAATAAATCTTTTATCTCCAAGCCGATGGTAATTTCATAAACAAAATCATAACACAAAAGTCCTATAAGTCATCACCAACAAGCACTTAAACGAACCTTAACGCACTTATGTAACCTTGTCGCACGCTGTCAGATATACAATTCCTCCGACAACCCAAATCAATGCAACACTTATTACTACGCTCCTTCATATTTTGCCTTAATGAAAGTCAACAGCATACTTGATATATCTTTCCAATGAAAGGGACTCATCACTCAGAATAAATTTGTTTGACATAACATGATCTTTTTTGATCTATTTCCAGCAGTCAATCAGTTAAAATACGGCATTACCCGTGGTCTGCTGGCTTCAATTATTGTGTGAACTGGACTCTATAAGATTTTTATGCAAAATGCAAAGCAAAGTGGACGCGTCACACCTGGGTTTTCAGTCATACTTTCAGCTACAGCGGCGATATTTTCAGCTAACCTTGCCGGATAACTGAGAGCTGGGGTCTTCACATCACTAAAATTTCAGAAATTTCCATTCAAATTCGCTATACCTATGCGAGAAGGCACTTGATGATGACCAAAAGCAGTCCGAATTTTACGAAATATTTTCACGATATTTTCGCCATCTTTGTACTGAATTTTCACTATTTCAGCAGTATGTATCGACCTATATTTAGCAACCTCCTAGTTTTTGTTTATCAAAAGTCATCGCAAGATAGTTGGATGCGAGAATTTTAAATTGACACCTCGTGTTGGTTTACTATCTTTAATATAGTATTTGCGTTTTTTTTTTTTTTTTTTTTTTTTTGTGCAGGACTCCAGTTTAATTTATTTTTCACAACATTCGAATACTCATTTGTTTCCGACGGTATGCCGCTGCTGAAGCACTGTGATGTTGCTTCACCACAAAGTTATGGTTTGGTTCTAGTCCAATATTGGCTCTACGCCTGTTTCGGGTATTCAAAAGGGAACTTCTAAAATCTCTGCTTTTATCGATTTGGTCAAGTTAATTTGTTATAAATTTCTTTTGTCACCGTTGTCATTGCGGATACCAAGGTCACAAGTTTTGATGATACGTTGGAAGTTTATGTAATTGTCACCTATCTTAACGTTGAACAATCTTTTCAAAATGAGAATCCCCATTGAGCGTTGTATTATGCGGAGTTTGTAATTGGCTTGATCTTAAGTTAAGGTGCAAACATAACGGCGGTAACCAGTCTAGAGAAACCTTGCCAATTTTATTTCCCAGAATCTCTTATCAAAACCTTTGCGTTGTCATCGATGCCAAGAAGTCGACAGAAATTCCTGATGTTCTCGGTCTCATCTGATCAACGAAGAATCAATCTCACTGCGATCTTTGATGTCAAAAACAGTTTAAGCAAAGTCGTGTGATTTCTTTAATATTACAATCGAAAAAAAATTACGAAACCTATAAGCCAATAACCCTCTTAAGATACCTAGATCATGTAGAGATCTGTATCGAAGAGTCTTCGATTCCTTCCTGGAGAAGGAAAGAATATTTAGGCTCACACTTAACCACATCATGCACGAATATGTATACGAAAGGTCGTACTTGCAGTCCTTTTTTATAACATTTACTGACAGTAATCAGTGGAAAATCCGAAATTGTTTTACCATAAAATTTTTATAATTGGCTTGGTAATAATATTTTGATTACCATTAACGGAAAGTCAATTAATTAAGCTCAATTAGCGCTCAGTAAATTGGCAAATTTACTACACACCTATCAACACCACATCGTAGGAGATGGTAAATTTAATATTTTTTCCACTTCAGCGTCGATGTACATGCCACATGTGTACGTTTTTGTCCATTAAAATCACCATTTGACTTTGTAATTGCTTTCCTCCACCTAAACACGGACGAGGATATTTTTAAAAAAAATTATTTACACATCCATGAATTTGACTTCCTACACAAACCCACATGTGTTTATATGCCACCGTGGATGTGTTAATTAATTGCTCTCGGGTGCAGAATCCACAAATCGATTAGCATGCAGCAGTCGTATCTGCCCAAGAGCGATCAATGCGAACCTAATGAATATTATGTCCTATCGAATACGAATCCTAGTGCGCGTTTACATAACTTCTACTTCACTATTACTTTTAGTATTTTCGGAAGGTAAATGAGGTGAGTCAATATAAGATGAACCAAGAAGAGACGTAAGTATCCCGCATTCTATATAAGTTGCGTCTAATTTTATAAATCGTTAACATGCTGTCAAGGCCAAGATATAAGTGTCATTAAACACGTCTTTCCAATGGAATGGTGTTTGACTTTTTGTAGAGATGTCACATGAAAGTGTAGCATAAAATGGGCTATAAAATGGAATGATTTAGACCTTCCTAGTTCTGCCATAAATTCTGTTACAGGTATAAAACACTATATTGATTATTAAAAAAAAATTGGAGTCACTCGAAATGACAGCCTTTTGCTTTAGCACAAGCTTCCAAACGGTGTGGTCATTGAGCTTTAACGGCATGTACGGTTTTCCTGGAGATCGTGGACACTGCTCTGGTTAGTGCTATTTTAAAGCTTTCCAAATTTCTGTGGGGTGTCTTGCAGGCCATTTTCTCCAATTCTGACCACAAACCATAATCCAATTGATTTAGATCTGGACAGCCCGACAGCCAATCTTTTGCTGCTATAAAGCCAGGAATATAAGCTCTGAGCCACTCCCGCGTGGTATTGGCTTTGTGCGCTGCAACAGAGTCCTGTTTGAAGATCCATCTGTATCTATTAAAAAGATTATTTGTCGAACCCTTCACAACATCCTCTAGCACATCTTCTTGGTAGGCCTTTGCACCAGTTTTGACGCATTTTTTACAGAAATGGAGGGATACGACACCATGGTAAGAGAACCCCTACCAAACCATTACGAAAGCAGGATGATGTCTATGTTAAACTCTTGGAAGGACTTCTTTCGCTTCCTTAGATAAAGTGTCATACATTTTGTAATTTTGTTTGTTGAAAATTTCTTCAACGGTAAAAATTTTCTCATCCGTAAGCAGAATGTTTTCATGGTCCACGTACCACTAGCTTAATTTTTCTTAGTTGAGCAGTTAAAAGTTGACACGTGGACTGACGATAGACTTTCATATGCATATCATCCCGAATCAGCCTAGACATGGATCTGGTTGATATATCCGATTCCTTATACATGATCTTCTGTTTTCTAAGGGGGTTTCTCCGAATTCGTTCACGCACTGCTTTACCTCACTACCAGATTAGTACGGACGACGCTCCGGCGACTACTTCTTTGCCTGTCCTCTATTCCAGACAATTCGCCGAAGCGAGCAATAGCACGATAAACAAATATTCCGAGTGGTTTTAGCAACTCGAAAATTTGGCCAGCACTATATTTTGTTTGAATATATGTACACTGCTCCTTATACCATAGTATCGGCTCACCATAATACACAGTCTGCCAAAGTCCGCAGCAGTTTTAAGGTCTCAAAAGCGGCTCATCCGCAGATTGTCATTACTTTGTCTAAATTTCGGCATTAAAAGTGAAAGTAATGATGAATCACTAACGGGCAGCGACAGCACTTCTACATTCATATCTGTGAAGTGGGTTAAATAAATAGCAAGTTCGGATTTCCTAGACCACAGCGGTCTAAGAAAAGCAGACAAACAACGAGATTTGTTAGAAGAAACACAGATGATACGCATGAGTGCATGAGTAAAGACGGCTTTGAAAAGCAATTGGGAACAACAAGGTAATGAGTTATTTAAGCAAATGCTGATTGTGATTTAGAAGTTAGAACCCGGTACAAGACAGAAAGTTACCTAAAGAGAACCCTAAGCTTTATAAATCAACGTTACATCTATTTTATGTTCTTTATGTCTTTATGTTCGTGTTCTTTGTGATATGCCCCAATTCTTGAGATCGAAGTGGACTCAACAAACCCGACCATATTTTAGGCCACAGAAGTAATATTCCCAGACCTAATGTTCTTTAAGTCGAAAAGTGATCGCCGGGCAGTGATCCACATCAGAGCTACTCTTTTAACAATGTGAGCCCAGCATGCCCCCTCCGAACACGATGAGCGCCATCAAGGAGGAATTTTACGAACTCCTGGATGGAGCTTACAAATTATGATGCTAAAAAAGAATCAGTAAGAAAAATTTTTTGGCGGATTAGTCAGAAAGCATTAGAAAATGGCTTCCGACTCATCGATTTTACAGCAGCTCATAATACGGTGATAAGTAGCACAAGGCATACAAAAATCTCCGTAAAGAAACATGGCTACATCCACGTGATCGAACAAATCAAAGCGATTATGTGCTAATAGACACTAGACATGCGTCAAGCATCTAGGACGTGCATACATTCATGGGGGCAAATGTCGATTCCGATTACTTTTTGGTTAAAGCCCTATTTAGACCTCGGCTCTGGAACTATAAGAAACTTAGACCATCCCTGAAAAGAAGAATTAATGAAGAGCCCTTAACATTCCCTGTATAGCCAAAAACTACAGAGATGGATTAATCAAGAAACTCTCCACTATGTCCTTGCCATCCACAAGCCCCTACAACCAGCTGACCTTGTTTCGGACCATCATGAAGAAAACTGCCGAAACCATGTTGTACGAAGATGAGTACACACAACGGAAAAGGCATACCAAAATACCAATCTTACGTAGAAAGAAGAGGGCCCAGGCAATCTCTCAGTTCGAAGAATCTTGTCATAGAAACAACAGTCGCAAGTTCTACAAGAAAGCAAAATACCTGAAAATCCGTTTTAAACTCGCAACACAGGGACTTCAATATAGAGATGTAAATTTAGTCACCGAAGCACTCCTCAATGGACCCCAAATAGAGATAGTGATGCCCTATCCCTCAAGAAAGCTCATTTCTAGTCGATGTTATAATCCCCCTCCCACTTTAGAAGAGGTCGACTTAGCCGCCTGCCCTGATTACTTGCCACCAGGACTATTGTATTCAAATGTAGAGGTGATCTTTTGGTAAGGACCACGAATCAATTAATTAATAAAGCGTGGGTGGACAGAAACATGTCCGACGACTGGAGTATCAGCTGTATTTTTCCCATTTACAAAAAACGGGATCCTATGCCTTGGAACACCTACCGAAGAATATCTCTGCTTGATGTTGCTTATAAGATTCTGTTCAGAGTACTGTGTGAATATCTTAAGCCAGGCAGCATAACATTAATCGACACGAACAATTATGGCTTTCGAACCGCCAAATCGATGATAGACCAAATTTTCACACTAAAGCAAATCCTTCAGAAAACCAACGAATTCAAAGCCGGGACACACAACCTTTTCCCAGCATTCGTGATCCCAGAATAACTGATCCAGTTATACCGCATAGCACTTGAAAACACACAGTATGCTGTGCAACTTAGTAAAGCTTCATCAGAAATGTTCCAGACATTCGCTGGATTTCGTCAAGGTGATGTTCTTTCATGCGATTTCTTTGACCTTGCGTTTTAACAGAGTTTGTATGGCTGTTCTTAACATTATGGAGATAATCTGCCAGAAATTAATCCAACTATAAATCAAACTATAAAGGTAAAGGCTAGAGAAGTTGGTTTAACTCTGAACGAGGGCTAAACTATATGCTGGCGACAAACAAATAAACATCTCGGACACTATCGCACTATTCACTATTTTAGACAAAGCATCACAGTCGGCAGCTTTAATTTCGAGGTAGATAAGGTGTTCATCAACCTCAGAATGACCATCAACTCTACAAATGACACCTTAGTAGAGGTAGAGACTCTAGGAAACCGGTAAGACTTCGATTTATCAAAACAGCTAGGTCAAAATTCCTGACCAGAAAAGCAAGGTTTTCCTGCCTTGATCCTGCAAATTCTGCAATACATTGCCGATTTCTGGATGGATGGAAAGCGAAACCAATACCGTGTACCTTCGATAGAAAAATCCTTTGTCGAATTTATGGTCCCATATGCGAGGTGGACGTATGGGGAAGAAGATACAACCACAAACTCAACGAGCTGTATGAAGATGTGAATGAAGTCCCGAAATCCAAGTTACGTTGACTGCATTGGCATCGAGCGAACAGGAATGCTCCAGCTAAAAAAGGTCTTTGAATCACAGTCATCAGGTTCGAGATGAGCAGGAGGGCGAAACCTTCATTTTAAAGATCAAGTGGTTGTGGATGACAGGATGCTTGGTATTATGAACTGGCAGCAGCGTGCCCGGGATCGAAGTGTGCACCATAGAGCAGGACCATTTTGACAAAGGCCTTAAGCCAGTTTCGTCTTGCAAGGGGGGGCTGATTGTAACGTTCTGACCAATATTATTTTTGAAGATATATCAACCAATGATTCCGAGGCTTTTGTGGAGTTAATGGCATCTTTAATAAAAATTTTGTGACGAATAATAGGATCAAGAACAATCTCGTTTAAGATCCAATCACTAAACGTACGAATTAAACCATTGTCAACCGGCTTCAGTTCCTTGGCCGGATCTTGTAAGCTCGTAAAATAAGATATTTCCGTATAACGTTTCATAAAGTGGATGGAAACAACTCAAGTTATTGTGCAGGATGGCGAATCGCATCATTCGAGTAGACCTCAATACGATGCATGATTACCCATTTACTTGCACGGTAAGTTTCGCCAACTGAACCATGATTTTCGAAGTAATTTTGAACCATTTGCATGCTCTTTTTCTGGCGTAAGCCTATTTATGGTGAATTGACAAACCAAACTGAACAAGAATCAGCTGTCAGCTGTCAGTTTTCAATCTGGCGTCAATTTTGGCGCAGATTTAAAAACAACTTTTAATCTTACCAAACTATTGTACAATTTTAGAAAGATTGGTCCGAAAGCAGAACCCTGCAGAGTATCAATTTTTAAGAAATCTTTCAAAATTAAAAAACAGCGCTCATAAATAATAAAGGAAGGCATTTTCTGGCGAACTTTATACGGGGTTTTCCTCTGGTGTTTCCAGTAGATTAAGATATCTTTTGAATAACCAAACAAAAGGAAACGTCACGGCCAAATATGGGATTGCTTTCATCGATTGAATAAAGTTTGTTGTAAAAGTTTTCGGCATGCCGTAAGTGATAAATTATAAGACTGAAAGGACCCTTAAGGGCATTGCCCTTATTTATCATACCCCGAAATTGGAATTTGTTTGTAAAATACCTCTGGTTGTAGTACTTTAAGGATTATCTTACCGAGTTCCCTGTTTGTTATTTTTTCTTATTTTCGCTTTGAAAAGCTTTTACATTTATGTCATAATCACCCACCAGAGAGAACTAAGGCTTTACCACAAAATGTAGCTCGGAACCAAATAGTTACCTGTGACTCCCGTATATAAGGCGACGTTTTAAATTCACCAAGCGAACGAATGAGGCAATACTCGTATTCCGAATGTCGTTTACCAAAGGATTGCCTAAATGTTGACATTAAAGATTGTGCCATGAATTTTTGGATGTCCAAATTGTGCGACACTTTCCTTTCGTATTAAATATGCATGTGTGTATCCTTTGTGGTGAGGGTGAATTCCGATCTTAAATTCTCCTCTTCCATCCTTATTTTGGGTTGTTGTAAATTATTTGTATGATAGTAACTTTATGCAGAGTAATTTCCAGGAATTCCTCTTTTACGAGTCTTTTTCGAAGAGGGAAAGGGAATCTGATGGAACACCATACGAGCAATTCCTGGGTTATTGTAACTTTATGCACCTCGTAAGCATCATGATGAAGTCTAGTGGGGATATATTCTGATTACAATTTCATGTTGTCGAAAGAAAATTGACTCAAAAGGTAAGTGTAAAAGTACGACAAGAGAGACGGGTAGAAGATGCATAGACGGATAAATGGGGCAAAGTATATTCAGAAAAATGTTTGTTTTCACTGAGTGACTTGGTGACAAATTACCTAATGCCATGTTGGCAAGACTAAGCTTTGTGTAGGATTTTATAGGCTGCAGGATAATAAATTAAGGGTGTTGCTATGTTATTTATGTTGGATCTTTTATTTTCACTTCAGAATGGACATATATTCCTTTTGATTAGGTGAGTTACAATGAGCCAAGGCATAAATCATCATCTTCGTGTTTGATTAGTGGATACAGTCAAGGAAAATGACGTTTAGGTAAAAGGAGAAGGAAGTTTTCTGTGAGCAAAATGGAAATACCCAAGCCAGACATCACAGTAACTCTCTACAGCGATTACAAGAAAGCATTTTGAACAAAGAAAATGAAAAGTTAAGATTGATAGTGAAAACTATGAAATATTAGAGGAAAAGCAGCCATAGTATGACGTCATACCATAAAAGATTGCTCATGGAACAACCATCCAATACAAAACAGCTGTTTAGAGCTAAACTCTCGTAAGCCAGGCAGCCTTTTGTGTATTTTGTTGTGTTGGGAGCCGGTTCTCCCAGTTAGTTTCTTTTGGCTTAAAATCAAAGTAGTATGGGATGGAGCACCATTCTGTTGGAACCATAGTTCTTGTTCTTCCACATTGATGTTACTCAAATTTGGTAACAAATAATCGTTGATCATCAAATAGTGCACTATTTGAGCTTACAGGCTTTCCCACTGATGGACGAAAGAGAAGTTCCTGACCCCTTAGAGACGTCTATACGAACTATTTGTTTGGTCTGCTGACAACCTGAAGGATCATGCTGTCTGCAATTAGCTTTATATGGAACCCAATTTTCAATGGCAGACCTAACAGAAAACACGGACAGTCATTACGCCGTTTCAGGTACTGAAAAAATCTCCACTGAGCCTTGCCTACCAGTGCCTTTGTTCACTTTCATGATTCTTAGAAAACAGTTCGTATCATAAGGACTGCGTATATCTTTACTATATTTTCCTAACAAAGAGAAACTATCTTCCTTTAGACGCTGAATCCTAAACCAGTTTAGGGGCCATCAGTGAAGACCCGACTACGTTTCTTGCCGTGCTTGGAATTCTGCAAGAGACAGGTTCGCGGTCTTTCTGATCACCCGTCATATAGTGGTGTGAAACCCCTTAAACAACCGAAAACGCAGATGCATTTATTGCAACACAGAAAGTTTCCTACATAGGGGTGCAGACTAGACGTAGACTAGACTCATTCTGCAAATTAACCTTCCAAAGCTAGTTCGCTCAATTCTCCCTCTCCTTGTGAGAATGGATAAAGTGTCGAGTGCAGGCTTTCTGGGTATGAAGACGCAACAGCACATTAAGGAGTTTACTGCATGTAACACTTTACTCGTAAGATTCCATTTTTCATATCACAGCCTTCTGCTTGATTAAAATAATTCTCTGCTTTAGCTAACTCCCACACATGGTCAAAACAGTTTTTGCATTCGGCGTCTTTCAACAATTCCATTTGTCAGTCTTCTATAGTCAGAGATGTGATAGCACTGTTCTTAAAAGCACAGTTGCAGTTGTTTCAGCCGGATATTGTGCATGGGGGAAGACGCCAAGAGAGTTCTTTTTTAGGGTGAATTTATCCGCATTAACTTCCAACATCATCTTCAGAAGCACCTCTCCGCGCCCAAAATGTCCCTACTTTTGTTATTCTTCCTTCTGAACACAGATTCGGACCACTACCTCGTTGCAGTGAAGGTATGTCTCCGTATACTTCAAACACCACAGAATGAAAAAATGCTGTTTGGAGATTTAACGTTGAATGACACTGCAATCGTAACAAACCGCCAGAACTTTTGCCGAACACGGATCCCTCAACCTCAAAGTCTACTGATTTATCCCCGACAACCTCCTCTAAACCCATGATTTAATGAAGAATGCAGACAAACATAAATAGGGAAACAACTCGCCTATGGAGAAGAACAAGATCGGCCCGTGGACTCAGCGATAAAAAGAGGAATGGAAAACACCGGAGAGAATAATAAGGTGCTGAAGGTGCGTGAAGGCAACACGACCCGGACAGAGGCCTGGAGAATTGAAGAAGGACACGTGATACTCGAGTAACAGACAGTACTAATGATTTCAAAAAAAAAACCTCTTCTGTACACTGTTCAATCGCTCGAAAAACCCCGATTCCTCAGTCAGGCAGAATGAACCATTCAACTTGGACCATGACAGTCAAGAGATCCGTCCACCCAACCAAAATGAAGTGAGGATAGCAATGGTCAAGTTTAAGTACCAAATGGTCTACCTGCGGAGCTATTTAAACTAGCGAGAGATGAGTTGGTAAAGAGCAATCACTAACTTATTTTTAAGATTTGGCCGGCAGAAAGTATGCCTGAAGGATGGAACCTTAGCACCGTTTGTCCGGTATGTAAGAAAGGAGACATTCTTAGCTGCGCAATAAATATATGAAAGGCAGATCTAGGAAAAATCCCAAGAAGTCCAAACCCATATGCACCATCTCCTTAGTGATTTTAAGTCGGCATATGACAGCATCTATAGAGACACGCTACGCAGAGCCATATCTACTGCTGGTATCCCTACCAAACTCGTCAGATTGTGCAAAGTGACAATGTCTCCATCGCTGGCTGCTCCGAAAACGTCGGAAACAACCTCTTCGGGTCCTTTGATGTCAAAAACTTTAGGCTGGGTGATGCGCTGTGATGTAACATTTTCAACATCAAACATACGAAGCCCTCAATTCAATACAATACATCTGTCACCAAGAAGGGATACACAACATCGACTAATTGGACAAAACATTACAATAGGCAGCTAAGACTTTAAGATAGCCAGGGAGTTTGAAAACGTCGGCCCCGCATTATATCTGATAATGACAACTTATCATAGATAAAACGAAGAGTTATGTTTTAATCGACGTTTCCGGTTCTAAAAAAACTAAAGGGTGCCCAGATAATTAAATAAAACATCAACAATGTGAGATTCTGGCTTTATTTTGATTACGTTCATGCCATTATGTGTGGAATAGAACATCATCCAAATGGCCGCCTCGGTTTCACTGGCAGTTTTTCAAGAGTCATCATCCAATTTTTGATGACTCAGTCCAATATGTGCGTGTTATTCCGGCAATAGCGTGGCCTATGTTGGCCTCAAACTTGTCCAAAGTGGTTGGCTTGTTAGCGTGGACTAATGACTTGAAGTAACCGCAGAAAAAATAATTGAGTGGTGTCAAATCGCATGATTGAGACGGTAATTTGATGAGCGCTCGCATTGAAATAACCCAGTCACCAAATTTCTCCTTCACGACGTCTTTTTGGAACTACAGCGCGGATATATCCATGTTGTCGAGCTTCGATCACAGAAAGTCGGCTTACATCGTTCTATACCTAGGACCATTGACTGCAACATGCTTCCTTTCTCATTTTGAAGGAGGAGGAGAACAAGGAAAGAGGAGAAAATGATTTTTTGGTCGGAATCTGGATCTCTGGCCAACATTTCTAGCGCCCAATTGACGGTGTTGTCTTTGGTCGTCCGGCTTAAATTTTTTTATATCAGCACGAATTGCCTGCGCACTGAAGCCATGATGATGACCGATCTCATGACGAAATTCACGTCGCGTATTTACAACTGAGCCGGAATTTCGATAAAACTTTTTAAAAATTTCCGCACGTTCAGCAAGCGTAAAACGATGAACGATGAGATGGCAATGAGGGGATCTAGAGGAGGAGACTTATTTTCTTTGGTGTTCTGGCAACCGAGATATTCGCGGAGTCACGTTTTAACATCCAGAATGACAGGGCTGTGTCTTACGTCGATCACAATGTGCATATTGAGGTGTGCGAAGTGTGTCGTTTATCCATATTTTTTCCACTGAGGTAGATTAAAATGATCCAATTTTTAGAGCTGGTGTCGTGTAGATAAAGTTTTTCAACTGTACTGCCAAAAATGCTCTCTTTCTTAACTTGGCAATCATGCAAACCGATCTTAGCCATGTGCTTAGAAAATTGCTCAGACGTGTGGTCGAGGAGCTCGTAGATACAATATTTGGCAAAGTCGTGTTGTCTTATATGCCCGAAATCTTAAACTTCTAACGTAAGCCTTCCTCTTAAGACAAATCGCAGGTAGGATTTTTGTTATTGGAAATCCCGTAAAATATAAAAAGGCCTACAGAGTGCTAGGTACCTGAGACTGGAGGAGATTTTGGGTGGGAATCAACTTCGACCAAGGGGAAAGTCTATCTTACACGATGACTTCGAATTGATACTGGTCTGAATCGGGTTTCCGCATAAATGAGTATTATTTCCCATTCTAGATCAGGATGGTGGTTGACGCAGCTCAATCCTTATAAGCGCAAATATTCCGTGGTCTTAAGCCACCAAGCAGGTTCCATGTAAAACCAGAGACGTTCTTTCTCAACCTGGATCGACTATCGTGGATTCCCTTCGTATTGAGTATTGAGATCTTCCAACGAATTTTCTTTTTCTGTATAATGCCCAATGTACTACCGATAACAGAAATCTGACACGGTATCCAGCATCTGATGTGTGGGCCAGTCCGGTAACTTAATGCTACCAGTGCATTGCCTTAAAGCTTACTGAACAATCCATGGCCAGTGTTTCAATGTCTCTTTTGTTTTCAGCACTGATAGTACCCTTCCTTATACTTGGTTATTTTAGGGATTGGTATATCGGCCAGCATGGTAAGACCGCTATTCCATGTCAAGAGCATAAATAATTCGGAAGCTGCTTCAGTGCATTTTTAAGGGATAATAGCAAACTTATGGCAAAATACGTGTAGGCGACCTCAATAATTGCTGGTTTCCTGCTGAGATGAAATTTAACTGAACTTTTGGCAAGTATTGTGCATTGCATTGTGCATCTCACCATATCACTGCGACCATGGATAAGCCTATTATGATCTCCCCTAAATTAGAGCTCGCTTATGATAACTGAACTACGAGTAGTGATTAATCCGTGGAAATCTTTGGGTAAGCTAGAAGATATATTCTCTGCCTCAACGTAGAATTAACCTAAGTGACGATGATGTACTCATATTCGGACACAAAATTTGTTCTGCTGATTCTTCGTCCTCGTTGCACATTCTGTCAGTGTTATTTTGGATTATTCCCGTAGTTATGGGGTGTTTTTTTTTTTTTTTAATTTGAGAGTGTCCAGTGAGATATCCTATGGCTATGCGAATCTGGCTTTTAGTTAGACCCAGGAGTTATTTTGTTCTTGTATGGGATATGTTTCTCGTGAGCATTTTTGCTTTGCTGTTGCCTTCAGTTTTCGTCCAGTAATGGTGTGGCTTGTTTTTCAGCTAATTCTGAATACAGCATTTCGCAGTGCTGATAGCTTATCAAGACAATGGTCTTAGCATTATAAAAGTCGAAACAGATCGTTTTCTGGTTGGTATGTATGTCATTTCATGCCTCGCACTAGGCAGCAATAAAATTGAGTGCCTTCTGGAGGAGTTCCTAGGTGTATTGCTCCTTAATAAAATGTCGCTCTTTTCAGTTCTTGTCGGAGGAACACAGCGTCTTAAATGGGTTTTGTCCTTCGATTTAGTAATTTCGATTAAGATATATTGACCCCATTGGACCTATACTCATTCAAAGTGCAGATCCACGTTTTTCTTCCAAACTGCCAACTTAAATTGTCATTGACCTGGCTACGATTTTGGACAACGCTAAGCTGCTGACTGTTAAACAAATCAAAGGCATCCATCAGTCTAATCCAATCAATTATTCAGGCTTTGAAAATTCCACGTTTTTACCCTTCGCCTACACAATTCTATCTAGTGATTGATGGTGCAATGAATTGCCTTTCTCTTTCCGTTCGAATAACCATTCATAATATCCTGCAACAGCACAACAAAAACTATTCACCACAAGCCAACGATATTCTCAATTATGTATATTCCAATCAGATGGCAATTAATTATCCTTATAGTATTGGGAAAACACAAACGGTGATTCAGAACATTTCACAAATCCACAGAAAATTAACAAAAGCGCACACATGTAATATGGTCATAAACCGAAAACGTGCATCACAGGACAAAGCATAATTAGGAATCAAGATAAAAACAAAAAAAATGCTGTGTTTATTAGCGGATTTTTCAGAGGAGCACGCACTGAATCAGGGTTCCTCCGGATCCTTATAGTCCCCAACTCTTAGCCCATTCAACAATTTCTTACACATGTGTTCATTTGTATCGGATGCCAATTACATGCTCTGACTCAGTAGTAACTATCAACAAGCCCATCCAATTGAGGATGTAGCTACAAGGTGTGTTACTATGAACAGCTTCTACAGAAGAGGATGCTCTTTAGGATTCACTTAAAGTCTATTCCTACACCAACAACTCATTTGTGTTATACGAGGAATTTAATTAGCAACGATAACTTATTTCTGTTTCCATTAGAGAGCATCAAAAAGTATCTACCTCAGAGGGTGTTGATTTTCCATAACAAGGAATTTATTTTGATTTGACTTCCTCTACGTCTTGTGTTATCCTTCAATCAACTAGAACGACTTGATGTTTTATCGATTTTTATTTTTTTTTTTTTTTTTGTTTTCGTCCACGTCAGTACGAGTTCCATTCTTTTTGTATACTTCCGAATACTGAATACTGAAAATCAACGGAAGGCATCTTCTTTGATTCCGTTTACCTTAGTGGACAGATGGAAAGGACATCTGTACCATTAAATTGATTACTGTGTCAATCTAGCGGATTTGTGCCCCAGACTTGGTTAGTGAATTCGTCGTTCGAAAAGAAACTTCATCTTACCAGAGTGTCACGTTTCCCATATTCGCGACGATATAGGGATATTTTTTATTCCGCTTTTTGTTTGTCTTTCTCGGAACTGACCAGCGAAAAGATATCACATAAGGGACCTAAAAGGGGACAAGTCTACCTTCATTTGATTGGATTGGATGAATTAAAAAGAAATCACAAACACGGTCGTGGAATTTTATATAACTGAGTCGTGAATGTTAAGTGCAGGTAGAGATATTAGGTAAACGAGCTTTTAATTGACGTGACACCGTCTTATTTTTTATGGACAAAAGACAAATGATCAGATTCGATCTTAAAATTCTGCAGTCTAAGGCATTTAGTATGTTATTTGCGTAATTGGGTTTGACCACCTTAGAAGAATAAGGTCTAAGTTTAGGACCTCTAAAACATGCAAGAATACTGAAAAGGTTTAATGCCGGTCGAATTATAGAAGTAATATGGTAGAGATAGTAAGTTTGCTCATACTCTTGAAAATTTCAGCAGAGCTCTTGAAATGATTTACTCAAAGCCAGCTCGTTATTTACTTACTAAACAGTTTTTCGGCCTGTAGATTAAATTGGTCAGGCCCTTTTCAATCCCAAGCACGCTGTTTATACTACCATCAATTATCTCGAATGTGAAATACCTGGTTATTCAAAATTAAGATTGAGATTTAATTTAGGTTAAGGTAGAGTGGTCATCGTTGAGGTGAACATACGAGGAGATTGCAAGTCCATTGTTGGATAAAGTTGCAGGCGATACCTGACCTAGTCCTGGAACCAAAGAGATTTCGGCGGTCTTAATAGGCGGTCATTTAGATCTCGAAAGTAGTGATTACTAAAAGGTTGCATTCTGACGCATGCCAAGGTAGGTCAGTTGCAGAGAAAGGGCACCACAGATTCCTCTTTCTCATTATCCATGCAATTTCCAGCAGAAATCGGTGCGATTAATACTAAATCACTGCCTATGTCTCGTCTTCTAATGGCACAGTGTCACGCCATTATGGTTGTAATGTTAGAGATATAATTTCTACTCCCGTTGAACAAAGCTCCTTATCGCTTTGGATCGAGTATGGCCCATACAAGTCTAAGTGTTACATTGTTGTCTCGATGAGTCCACCTATGGACAGCCTAGTAGTTGTTCCTAGACTCTGACCAGTTTATCAATGATATAGTTCCCAGAAATATTCTGAGTGTCCCAAAACTCAACAGAGCGCGATCTCGAATTGCATAACTATCTCGTTGAGTGATGCGCGGTAGTCTCTGTCCATCTTCGAATTTATGGTATTCCCAGTTGGAAATCTGATTGCTACTTAGATGTCTTTGTATATTACAATATCATACGCGGACAGATGGAAAACTCCTTCGCTAATGGCCTTATCTGCTTAAGATTCATTTGTGAGAATCAGAAATGATTTCCATTCGTTTCTCCTCCGCGATGCTGTTCAGGATGGGGCCAATATACCTAGCACGAATGCCATTTACTTGGCGTTGTACGATAACAGATACGTGTTTAATAGAATAATATTGTATGTCCAACACATAAACAATTATGTCGTCTGCGAATGCATCCTTCGCCCTCCCATTCTTTTAGAAGCCAAAATGAATCCAACATTTTGGAAAGTGGTCGGCTGTGGTGTAGAATACTATCGAGTCCTGAATCCTCGTAATGTTCGAAGGCTTATACTACCTATTTTAACTTTGTGAGTTGACCACGTCCGGATTGATCTCTATGTCTAACAGTTTTCTTAAAGGTTTGAGTTAGTTGTGGTGTTTTGAACTTGCGCCAGTCTTGAGGGTTCACTTGCGCTAGTGATCCTTTCACAGAAACTATGCTATGGCTAACGTTAGGCATTTTATACTTTTCGTTTAAAGATCCTTAAAGATGTGTTGTATGTTATATATCTTTTCCATTTACATTCTGGCTCAGATAGCGTAGCATAATTAAAATCATCCCTATACTTCCAGTACAGTACTTGGCAATTTGTGCTCTTCTTAAGCTTACGGGATCAGACTCGGGAGCTAGTAGTTACATTTACGAATTTACGAAATGTGCCTTTTGAATCAAACTTTAAACTAAATTTTGACATTTTCTACCTCTACTACCCTCCAACTTGAGTATTTTCTAGTGAAACAGAATTGCAAATAATGTTGAAATGAACAAAAAAGCAAGCAAACTTGCCATAGTTTGGAATGACAATAAATGTGTCAGCATGTTGTTAACATTTGTCGGCCCTGAGCCAGAGAAAGGGATGAATAGGTTCGATAGAAAAAAAATCTGTCTAGGTGTCGATCTAATGGACAGTTTTATTGGAAGATCCAAGATTTCGATAAAATCCAAGACATGGTATATGCACCTTTTTTTATCATTTCATTGATATGACTTTTATTAATTCATGGATTATATATAGCAGAGCTAGTTGCCAAAAGAACCTATTAGACCCGATAATAACAACAGGAAAAAAAAATAAATATAACAAGGGTGTGAGATACAAAATTAATTCTGGCATTATCTTGAACTTATGTTTTCTTAATTTCGCGTATACAGGGTGATTCGTCATGATGTTCGATTTTCAATAGACTTTTTTTGAAAGATCACGCATGACTTCTATCAAACTGCTTTGTTATTTTTGTTCAGTATGATTTGGCAAGTCATTATGGAAAGACTCATATCACAACAGCGTCTTCAAATCTTCAGCTGTATTACGAAAATCAGCGTTCTGTGAGAAATGTTTTTCGTGCGATTCGAGGAACTTACAGTGCGCATAATCGACCTTCTGAAATAACTAGTACCAATACCATTCGCAAATTTGAGTCCGAGTTTACATTAGTGGATGACCACATCCAGCACGTAGTGAAACACTGTAGCAGCTGTAGCTGAGATTGTACGCGAAGGCCGTGACGAATCGATTCGCCGTCGTTCTCAGCAGCTTGGCTTTGTGTATTCGACAACTTGGCGTATTTAACTTGAGGATTTCGGCCCAAAAGCGTACAAAATTCAACTTGTGCAAGAATAGAAGCCAGACGACTTGAATTTGCGTCATATTTTCAGTGAATGGGCTCTGAAAAAAACTCAATGAAAATTCGGTGTTTTATCGTGAAATTTTGTTCAGTGATGAAGCCCATTTCTGGCTCAATGGATACGTTAATAAACAAAATTGCCATATTTATGCTGATGAGCAACCCGAAGAGTACCAAGAGTTAACATTACATCCATTAAAAGCAACGGTATGGTGTGGTTTATGGGCTGGTGGAATCAATGGTCCATATTTCTTCAAAAATGAGGCAAATCAGAATGTTACCTTCAATGGTAACCGTTATCGTGTATGGTCTCGACGAGCTCTGGTTTCAACAAGACGGCGCTACGAGCCATACATCGCGTTAAACAATGGACTTATTGAGAAATCATTTTGGTGAGCACTTAATTTTACGTTTTGCTACAATATCACACCTTTGGGTTATATTCTCTGGGGTATGTAAAGTCTCATGTCTTCATTAATAAGCCAGCTACGATTTACGCTTTGGAAACCAACATAACTCGTGTTATCCGCGAAATACCAGTCGCAGTGCTTGAACGAGTCGCCCTTCTGAATGGACCACCTCAGACGTAGTCATGGACAACATTTACATGATATCATTTTCAAAAAGTACCATAAATGCAATGAATTGTTTTTTTAACCGAAGGTAAAAATTTTGTGTTCGCTTTCAAAATTATGTCTTTTATTGTATTTTACATTTGAATTCAAAACTCATGATGAATCACACTATACTTACGCCAAAACTTTTCAACGGTGAGATGAATTGCCTACACGCTAAGGCCATGATGACTACCAACCTCATGACGAAATTCACATTGCGTATTTACAACTGATCCGGGATTTCGATATTTTTTTAATAATTTCCGCACGTTTAGCAAGCGTAAAACGATACATGATGAAATGGTAAACCTTACTGAATATTTTGAAAGCTGGATACTAGGTAAAGTAAAGAAAAGTAACCTCCTTGGGAATGGAAAAAAAAATTTAAATGTTTTTTTTACTTTATTCAATATAGTCTCCTTTTAGTTTGATACACTTATTCCAGCGATTTTCCAACTTCTTGATCCCGTCCGAAAAGTAATTTTCCGGAAGGTCTGCAAAATACTCCTCCGTGGCGTCGATGATTTCCTCGCGTGAGCTGAATTTTTTATTGATGAGCCATCATTTGAGGTTTGGGAAAAGATAATAGTCCGAGGGAGCCAAACTGGACATATACGGTGAATGCCACAGCAATTGGAGCCGTAAGTCATTGATTTTAGCCATGGTTGCGATGCTCTTGTGCGCCGGTGCATTGTCTTGCAAAACCAAAATTTTTTTTCGCTTCATGTGAAGCCGTTTTGCAACCATGTCGGCCTTCATTCGCTCCAATAATACACAGTAATACTCGCGTTGAAGGTTTTTCCTTTTTCGAGGTAGTCCACGAAGAGTATACCATAACAATCCCAGTTAACCGACGCAATAACCTTTCCGACCCATCGAGCTTCCCTCGGCCGCCTCGGAGCACTCGTGCCGGCTTTCAGTCCATTGCCGGGCACTCATTCTGTTCTCTGGTGTTCAAGGGTTACCAATCGACGCCAAAGGTCCACCCACATCAGCAAGTCTAAACACTCTTTCGAAGTCAGGAGTGGCACTCAGCGGCAGGATAACTTTATCATATGCAGAATATTGCCTATTGCGCTCAGTACTAATCTTTGTGGTATCCGCTAGCTAACGCAACTTCACTTTCCGGTCAGCCAACACCATTTCATCGGAGATGTTATTTATCGGAGATAATATTTATCCAAATTTTCTTTTGTTTCCTTCGCCGTTTTGCCTCTCAAAAAATAATGTTTTATGAGAGAACAAAAATCGTTTTTGTTCATACTCAACATGATGCCAAACACGTCAACAACAATCAGCTGTCAAAACATAACTTAAGAATAGTATCGCACTGAAATTTGGCATGTCTACCTATATATGAACGGACTTCAAGGCACCATAACCTTTTTTGCAGTAGCAGCGCATTGTGGCGGTCAAGGAGGTTACTTTTCACCCCACCTAATATCATTGGCAACTTTGACAGCTGCTGAGACATAACAGTTGGAAAACTATCATTGCTATCTGGTCACTCGTGACCTGATCTAACATTTCTCTCAGAAATTTGGATTTATAAATCGTAGAAATCAAATTTTACAATTACAAATTTTAAATTTGATGCAAATTGCAATGAATTTTATTTTGCTGAAGGACTTACAGTTTTTTATAAAAGTGGAAAATCGCGCGGAATATAAAAAAAAACAAGATAAGAAATGCAGATTGATATTGATATTTTCGGTAAGCCTTTTTGGTTAATTTGCGTTTATCGCTTTCATGCGTGTTCAATTCAAACTTTTTTAGAAAAGTTTTGCGTTCACTTGGAAAAGAAAACTAAATTGCAAATATACTATTCTTTTAGGTAACATCACTAATCATAAACTTTTTGTCTAATTTAAATGATGTATTGGGTCCATAACTTAATTCGTGCGGTTTGCTAAGAGATGGCGTAACTTGTATTATTCCATTGCTATTATTCCATTTGAACATGCATTGGAAAGCTACTGAGTTGTTCTTCATTACTTTAATATGAAGAAAACTGCTGACGGAGGTCATCGTATTTCGGTGGAAGTTTATGGTGAACATGCGCTAGCTGAGCGAACGTGCCAAAAGTGGTTTGCACAATTTAAAAGTGGTGATTTTGGCTTGGAAGACGGTGAACGTCCTGGGCACACAAAAAAGTTTGAAAATGAACAACTGGAAGCATTACTCTATAAAGATTGTTGCCAAACACAAGAAGAGCTCGCAGAATCTTTGGGTGTCACTCAAGCAGCCATTTCAAAACGTTTAAGAGCAGCTGGATATATTCAAAAGCAAGGAAATTGGGTTTCACATGAACTTAAGCCGAGAGACGTCGAAAGGAGGTTTTGCATGTCCGAAATGCTGCTGGAACGCCACAAAAGAAAGTCATTTTCCCATCGGATTGTTACTGGTGGTGAAAAATGGATCCATTACGACAACCCCAAGTGCAAAAATCATATGTGAAACCCGACCAACGGCAAAGCCGAATATCCATGGCGCGAAGGTAATGCTCTGTATTTGGTTGGATCAGATGGGTGTGCTGTATTATGAGCTGCTAAAACCGGATGAAACCATCAATGGACAACGCTACCAAATACAATTAATCTGTTTGAAGAGAGCAGTAGCCGAAAAATGCCCGGAATATGCGACCAGACACGAGGAAATAATTTTTCATCATGACAACGCTCGGCCCCACGTTGCTATTCCGGTTAAGAACTATTTGGAAAACAGTGGATGGGAAGTCTTACCCCACACGCTTTATAGCCCAGACCTTGCCCCTTCTGACTACCATTTGTTCTGGTCGATGCAGAGCGCCCTCACTGAAATACGGTTCACATCAGAGCAGAATATCAAAAATTGGCTTGATTCATTCTTGGCTGCCAAGCCGGCGCGGTTCTTTTGGGATGGGATCCAAAAATTTCCAGAAAGAAAGGAAATAGTCATAGCTTCAAATGGCCAATACTTTGAATAATACTATTGTACATGTTTTTCTTAAATAAACGTTCAAATTTTGAAAAAAAAAAAACCGCATACAACCCAATATGTAGATTCTTACTTGACAATTTTATTCTCTTTTGGTTTTAACTCATTACTATCGTATCTCAACCGTATAAGAGAAACCTTTAGCTCTTGTCTTGACCGTGACTTCAAAGGAATAATCTTGTCTGTTATATCAAAAAATGGATTTTGTAGCCCGAAATTATGGGTTAACCTTGGAAGTCTGAGATGAAGTCTATCACGAGAATTATCCATCCACTGCAATTGATTTGTTTTTAGGCAAACTGTAAACATATACCAGGTGTAGCTGTATGAAGCGAGTATTTTTGTAAAAATAAAACACTAATTCTTAATGGGAAAGTAAAACACATTTTATTCAAAGTATATTTCCCAGTTTTATTGGATTCCACGCCAATAAAACTGTACGTCTTTTGAAGCAAACCAATAAGTCACCCAATTTTCGACTTCCTCGTAGAATTCGAAGTGCTGCTCAGCTAATGTGTGTCCCATCGATGAAAACAATAGTAGTCGGAAGGAGCCAAATCTGGTGAATACGACGGGTGGGGTAGCAGGTACCAGCCAAGTGCTTCGGTTGTATCCTGAACCAGTTTTGCTTTGTGTGTAGATGCATTGTCATGGAGCAAAATTATCTTGCCGTATCTTCTGGCCCATTCTGATCATTTTTCTATCAATGCATGGTTCAAATTGATCATTTGTTGTCGGTACCGATCTCGTGGTACACCGCACCTTTCTGGTTCCACCAGACACACAGAATTGTCTTCTTGCCGAATCAACCTGGTTTTGCAGTCGAAGTTGATGGTTGTCCCGGATTAACCCATGATATTTTCCGTTTAGGATACTGAAAATAAATCAATTTTTTATCGCCAGTAACAATTTGATGCAAAACTGATTTTTTATCGTGTATTTGGAGCAAAATTTCACAAATAGTTTTTTGGCTTTCCAACTGTCTTTCATTGAATTCATGTGGCACATGTTTTCCAGACTTTTGAATCTTTTCCATAGCTTTTAAGCGATCAGAAACTGTTTGTTGTGCAACATTTAACATTTCTACCATTTGTTTCTGGCAAGTGTCAAAGTGTCATCCTTATCCAATACTGCTTGCAATTCGGCGTCTTCAAACTTTTTTAGTGGTCTTCCACGATCTTCATTTCTAACATCAAAATCGTTATCTCGGAACCGTTGAAATAATTTTGCTTCTGATAGAGCATGATCATCATATGCCTCGACTCTGCCACACTTTTCTTCAAATGAAAACAAAAAATTAATGCTTTCCGCAAGTCGTCATTTTCTAGTACAAAATCGACATTTTTAACACGATGAAAAAATATGATTTTGTTTGCTCAATGACTTTATGTATACTAAGTATTGTATGTTTGACAGGTGTCATAGCAACCAAACAAAAAAAAAAAAAAAATTAAGACCCGTTCACAATAAATATTCCCTATCGAGACACTTGTATCTTGACAGTCACTTTATACCGGTACACCTGGTACTCGTATATTAGAAAACAGTATTGGTGCTAACAAAAAAATAATCAAACTACAAGCCTTGAATGACTATCTCACTCTTAAAAAAATAAAAAAGTAACGCTCTTTGAACAAAATTTCTGAAGAATCCTAATAACATCAAATTTAAAAAATAATATGACAATCTATGCTTAGAACTGAAATATGAAATTCCCCTTTGCAGGGATACCTATTTCAAAGCTTAAATTAAAATACTTGCAATACAAGAAAAACGTGAGAGGTTGTTAACGATATTTTAACAAGTTCGGACCCGGTGACACACCTGGTGTGCCACCTGCACCTCTATCTAGGAAATACTGACTCACATGGTGTGTCAGATATTTGACTGAATATAATGGCAAGTATTTTGTTGTATTGTAGTTCCTCTGAAAACCAGTACGAGATTTGTGTTGGTTCAGCTAAAGGAATACAGTTTCAAGAATTGTCACTGGTTTTGGACATCGTTAGTCTTCACAGTCTTCAGTTTTGATCAGCACGCTTGTGAACTATGGTAAGTACAGTGCTTATTCGTTTTATTTACCTAATTGTGATTTCTGAACATCTTTTTATTAAGTTTTGGATGTACAATTGTAGGGCTTATTTTTGTCCTTTTTTTCAGGATAAAAATAAATGTCGATACTTCGAAAAGAAAAAAAAGAAAGATGTCAAACGAAAATGTGGACTAGTGAATCGAGTCAGTGTTGAATTCAGATGACGAGGACTTCGATGACAATACGGGGGAAGAATGGATGGAGTCATGTTCGAATGATGGTGAGCAAGGTGACATTGATATTGAATATACGCATAAATATAGGGCAGAAACTGGAGAAAATGGTGTGGTTGAACAAAATGAAACTAATTTTGATATTGAAAACATGGAAGTATTTGTAGTGGAAACTGTTGCGCCCTTAATTCCAGATTCATCATCTCATTCTAATGTTCTAACAAACGAACCCAATTGGTTTAGAGATCGTCCAGACGTGCCTGAAATAATATTCTCTAAGCAGCAGAAGTTACTAGTAGATGTTCCTGATACAAAATTAGGTTTTTTTTTAACCTAATACTGACTTCGGAATTTTTGGATTTTATGGTAGAAAGAATGAATGCCTGTGCTGCTGAAATAATGAAACAACCCAGGACAGCAGTATTTCGCAGAGAGTGGAAGGATGTCACCCAAAATGAAAAATCAAAATTTTTCTGGGAGTATTGTACCATATGGGAAACATTCAAATAAATTAAGTGAGAAGCTGTTGGAGAACTGACTTCCTATTCAAGCAAGATATATTTTCAATGCACAGATTTTTATCTCTTATAAGAACAAGGAATTTCAGCGATCCTGACCCAAATGATAACTTAGAAACATACGACCAATAATTGACCATTTCAATGTATTATCCAGGAAAGGAACTTTCTATCGACGAATCAATGGTTGACTCGACCGGAGAAGTTGACTTCGATTTAGACAGTATCTTAAGAATAAGCGACGTTAGTATGGAGTAAAGTTCTATACCTTTAGCAACCCAACTGGTCTCGCTCAAAAACTAATGTTTTAGGAAGGAAGCAAATCAAAGGAAATCTGGGGAAAAGGGCACAGTGCTAAAGAAAGTGGTTAACAGTTTGTTAAAAAAAAAAAACTACTTAGGGGTAGGTCATTCTGTTTACACGGACAACTTCTACAATTCCGTATCTTTATGCAGAGAACTTTACTTCTCCAACACTTATTGTACTGCTACTTTAAGATCAAATAGAATTGGAAACCCAATTTAAGACAAAAGAGAAGTTATCACAATCTCAAGCGAATTTGACGCCACAATAGTAGAAATTGCCGAAAATAGAGGAAATAGAAAAAACCAGAAGTTATTGCTTAATACAATAAGTTTATGAAAGAGGTAGATAGTGCAGATCAAATTCTATCATACTACCCGTCAACCAGGAAAACATTAAGATGGTACAGAAAGATCGGGAATCACATACATACTGCAATTGATGACGAATAATGCATATTTTCCTACAGTAAATTTTTCCCAGTGCTAAGCGGGGAAAAATATCTCTGCACGACTATATAACGACTAAATAAAAAGAACAAAATCTCTGTTCTTAAGAAAAAAAAAAAGACAAACAATTTTAATGCATCCAAGAGTTATGAGGCACCAGAAAAGTTAGAGAACCTTAGGGAGAATCTTTACCTTTCCCGTAGCTTCATAATTCCAGCGGTGTAGAACTTCTGTGGTTTATCAGCGAAAAACTTGGCCAAGTGATTTTCAGCAACTCTTCAGTCAGTCAATTTGTTACTATCAAGACGGAAACAAATGGTAATCAGAGGGTGCAAGGTCCGGGCTATACGGTGGATGCATCAAAACTTCCCAACTAAGCCCCGTCAATTCGTTCCGAGTCATCAAGATGTGTATGGCCTAGTATTGCCATGATAGAAGACAACTCCTTTTCTGTTGGCAAATTCTGGTCGCTTTTTGTTGAAAGCTTTATTCAAACGGCCGAGTTGTGCACATTAGATGATCGAATTACCGTTTCGCCACGTACTGGCAGCTCATAATAGACAATTTCCTTCCAATACCACCACACTCAACATAAATTTGTTTGCCGTCAATCCAGGCTTTGAAGTCGTTTGTGGTCGGTCACCGGCCTTTGACCTTTAATCGCTTGCGTTGGATATTCTTGCATTTAATCCATTTTTCATCGCCCGAAATGAATCGCTTCAAAAATGGTTCCATTTCGTTACGTTTCAGCAGCGTTTCACTGATGGTTATTCTGTCAATTAAATTTATTTGCGTTAATTCATGTGGCACCCAAACATCGAGCATCTTTGAGTAGCCTGCTCGTTTTAGATGATTCCAAACTGGCATACGGTTGATATTCAGTGCCTCCGCTATCTCCAGACACCTTCCGTGCCAGACTGGCTCCATCAGTTGCAAAATTTCATCGACTTTTTCGGGCCGACCAGTGCGAAGTGCATCTTTTACATCGAAATTTCCGGAACGGAATCAAACAAACCACTCTTGGGTTCATTGCTCAAATTTTTCGGCATGTTTTTCCAGCGTTTTTCCCTTTTTTTATAGTAAAAAAGCATCGCATAGCGTATTTCTTCAGATATATCACTCATATTCAAATCAGTATAACTTTTAACACTATCAACGAAATACACAGCTGTCTTCACAAAAAATCTAGTCTGACATGTAACCTTTCAAACAAGTGTTCGTTTGACACAATCAGATGAATTTTTCCAGATAAATGGACACCAACACCATCTAGTGACAAAAAACAGCGTAGACTTTTTATATGACCAATATTATAAAAAAAAATCTTATGAAGGAAAATTTCTTTTATAAATAAAGTTCTTATATAACATTTTTTCAACATATTTCGTAATGCTTTTGCTCTTAAAACGATGATACACCCGTAGTGTCATTGGTTCAGCTAATAGAATCTCGTCGTATTTTTTAATAGTAGAACCAATGACACACCGCATGCGTCACTCCTTCTAGGGGCCTATAAGGTATGTGGTTGCAATGGATAAGGAAATTTTAAAGATCATCATCCCGTCGAGTCTGAACGTGTTAAATAGAAAGAAACGCAAGATTGATAATATTCGTTTCTGAGCTCTTTGAAGTAGTTACTTTATTTAACAACTTTTTTCCAAATATGGTATAAGGTTCTCTAAGGATTACAACTCAAACGAAATTCGTTTTCAGTTATACGGTCATTTGTATAGAACTATTACCAAGGATGTCCGACAGCTTATTCTTTGATTTCGAGCTCGAATTCCCCATGCTCTTATATGGTTTACAGTATTCTGCTGAAGAATACCATATTTCCTTCAACCTTCTATGTTTTATCTTAAATTTAAAAACGGCAATAGTAATACCACTGCAAAAAAAAGCGTGATACAATAGTTTTAAACAATTTCACGTTTATTAAACTTTTCTAAAATATTTGAAAAAAGTGTGAAATCAAGGAAATTGGAGTTTCTAAACCACCCAATTTCTTTAGTGACTCTCAATTTGATTTTACAAAAGGAATATCTGCCGTATCTTTGTATAGGGTTTTCTAATAACGACTTGACAACTTTTTTTTTAAATAAAAGGCAAACCATTTGAAATATTTCAAAAACTTTATTATTGGCTTCAAATACAATAAAAACATTTATGAATGGAACTCGACTTCGTTCATATGTTCATAGGGCCGCTATTTCGCGTTCAATGTTGGCTCTGAGCTCTTTCAACGTCGTCGGCGTGTTGGCATAAGCCAATAACTTAACGTAGCCCCACAGAAAATAGTCAAGCAGCGTTAAATTGCACGAACGAGTTGGCCAATCGACTGGCCCATGTCTTGAGATAACACGCTCACAATACTTACTCTTCAATACATCGATTGCAGCGTGTGCTGTGTGGCTTGTGGCACCATCCTGTTGAAACCACATGTTATCCAAGTCCATATCTTCCAATTCGGGCCAAAAATAATCGATGATCATGGCGCGATAAAGCTGACCATTCACAGTAACGTGACGATCGTTATCGCCTACGAAAAAATATGGCCCAATGACGCAGCCGGCATGCAAACCGCACCAAACAGTTCTTTTTTGTGGATGAAGTGGTGATTCTTGAAGCACATGTGGGTTTTCACCCGACCAATAACGCTTAATTTGCTTATTGACGAACCCATTGAGCCAAAAATGAGCTTCGTCACTGAAGATGATTTTGCGATGAAATTCATCATCTTGGAGCATCTATTCCAGAACCCAATCGGAGAACGTACGTCACTTCAAATGGTCCATCGACTTCAATTCTTGAGTCAGCCTGATCTTCTATGGGTATAAACAAAGATCCTTACGCAAAATACGCCATTATGTGGTCTGAGCGATGCCCAATTCTTGAGAACGCCGTGGGACGTCTGAACGGCAGCAATATTTTCGACACTTCGACCAACCTGTTGTCTCACTGACACGGCAACACCACACAACGAATATGTAGACTCAAATTTTTGCACTAAACTTGTTATTGCCTGTCTACCGAGGCGAGAATTACGACAGAAAATTAGAGTTAACGCTCCTAAAGTTGCAGTCACCGACTCCGAATATCTGTAGAAAATTTTTATAATTTGCAGACGTTGCTCGTTAGTGTACTTTACCATGATGAAAATGTTGAGTTTACTGAATAAATTGACAGTGACAGTTTGATGATTAGTACATATGTTTAAAATACATGACTATGGGTCTCCTTGTCCAGTCAATCTAAAGCATTTCTCAGCTGAGGCTTAAATATATCAGATGGGCCTCCAGTGTTGCAAGTAGGCATACGATATCACTGATTATGCTCAAAGTCCTCATATTCTAAAATGCATACTTGTTTGATTTTGCTTACACGTCTCTTCTTTTCCGTTTTGGTTTGATTTACAATTTTGCATGTTTCCCCCAACTAACCCTACCTGGCAGCAATGCAGTATGAATGGGCAAAGTAATTCATATAACAGCCTGGTATTTCAGAATTAAATATAATTTATACATTCAATTTTGTCATCCACTCGATCAACACACCATCGTGATACCAGACGAGTAGTATCGTCTGAAATCAAGCCTGTACTACTGGTACTCAGATTATCTACCTTACAGCCTCCATGGGTTTGCATCAAGCGATCCAACGATATGTACACCCTGCCTGACTCGAACTGCAACTTTTTAAAATGTTATAATTCTTTTATTTTTTGATAAAATTTTTTGTGCCAAAGCAAAAAATGTTGGAAAAAAAATCAATTTTCAAATTGTATCAGTAGTTTTCAATATGTCCACCTTTGGCGCGAATAATGGCCTTGAGACGGCCGAAGAAAGCATCGCATGCTGCACGCAAGTGGCTTTGCGGTATTTTGGCCCATTCCCGGCGAAGTACTTGTTTGAGGTGGTCCAAACTTTGGTATTTTTTAGTTCCAACCTTTGCGTTCAAAATACCCCAGACAGAGAAATCCAACGGATTTGCATCCGGAGAATTTGCAATCCAATGTGTCGAAAAAATGAAGTGTGGAACATTGGTTTTTAACTAATCTCGGTGGACGCGCGCTTTGTGAGACGGTGCCGAGTCTTGTTGAAATGTCCACGGTCTCCGACCGAAATGATTGTTTGCCCAAGGCTTCAATACTGCCTCTAAGGCAGTTTCACGGTATACGATCGCATTAATTTTGACGCCACGGTTTAAAACTACGAGCGGAGAGCGACCATCGGCGGTTATGGCCGCACAAACCATCACCGTCGGTGCTGCCTGCTTTCTGGTGGCCGTCCGAAGGTGTAAATTTTTGAAGGACCTCTCTGACAAGTAAGCTCGGTCATTTTGTTTGTTGACATATTGCTCGATAACAAATGGCGACTCATCGGAAAAAACCAAATTCCTTCCTTCGCTCTTTCGACTCTAACTTTTTTCTGTTGCGGTGTAAGATCGTGTGTTTTTTGGAACTTTAATGGCTTGAGCCCAAGCTCATTTTTCAGTATGTGTTGCATCCGTTCCAACGATATGTTGAGCTCACGAGCCATTTCTTTTCCACTCAATTCGAGCCTTCTCGAATTGAATTGAATTGAATTGAATTGAATTGTTCTAAAGTTTTGCTATATCGTAAATTTCAAAGTATCATGATTACTTCAAGTGTATTAACCCCTACAGAGGATATTTTGCTTTTCAAGGACCCAATTGTAATTTATAGTCATTATGATTGTCATTAAAATTAAATCAAAGTAAGGGTTTCTGATTTACGAAATGATATTTCATAATTACTTCTCTTTAAAAGCCATTTGATTCTCCAGTTTGTGTTCATAGAACCCAACTGTCGTGGAGGAGGATTTGAAAACACTCATTTTCACCATCCTTTTCAAAAGCTTTTGATGCCATAATAGAGACTCCCTAACTAACAACATGCTTTCGGTTGAATTTTGTGCTCACTGGTTGCCAATCGATATTCCTGCGTTTTCTTGAAGGTTCTACCTTACAAAATCAGCTGCCAAATGTATAGAAGAAAATTACAAAGTGTTTCAGTCTTGAAAGTCAGTACTATGTTGTGCACCATCTAACTTAATTATAATTAATTTTACTTTACTGTGTTCCTTCTTTCACAAAGATCCGTCCTAATAAATATAGTAATTCAAGACTTTTTCTACAAGGCCACCATAACCTTGTTACTTTTACAAACTTTTCCTTTCTCCAAAAACAGATTCTATTATGCATTTTCTGGTTACAAACACAAGAAGCTGCCTGCATTATAGCTCCCAATTCTTGAGACCACCATTGAACAAATATCCTTGAATGCGTTTTCAAGTATTTCAAGAAGATGCAATGCAATTGGTGTAATTTGAAAGCACGACCAAAGGCATTTCTTGGAGAACAAATGTCTAAAAGAGGCGTACTTATCCACAATGTTTCATATTCAATTTACGTATGAACAATAGCCCACAAGTAATATTGCATTTTCGCTTCCATTTCCGTTTCCGCTTAAGATACTCAAACACTCGGAGCATAACGCACATTGTTAGCGCACTGTTTAAGAGTATTTCGTTTTCATTTTTGAACACATTGTGTTCGTTAAATTTTTTAAATTCATGTAATCGTATCCTTGGAATTGAAGTCCTTATGAATGTAAACCAAATAGAAAAACAATCAAGAATAAGGAGGGGCATTTACGCCTAAGAAGACACCTAATTAGCATGAGAAGTCGTTATCCTTTTGGCTGAGCATTATCACCCTCTGTCGATGTTTGCTTTGCCTGCCAAAGCCACCCTTGATGATGAAACTAATTAACCCATTTCCACCAACATGGAATCTACTGTTTGTTTGTTTTATTTCTTCTTCTTCTTAGGGATGTCGGCCATATCGTCATAAAGACCATTTGAAGGCCAAAACCATCGTCACTTGTTCATGCATAAATAAGGACTTCAAACAAAAGGAAAGATTTTGTGTTTTAATTTTTGTTTTTTATTCTTTTTTTAATGGGTTTCAGGCGTTTTTGGAATAACTGGAAAAGTTCTTGTCTTTAACCGGGATACCCTAGCACAGGTCAATGCGATCAAATTATTCGAGACAGAGCACACAAAAGTGTGTCGGAACTATGAGGGTTGGAGAGACATTAATTTTGAAGCACTTTTTGATGTCGCTGTGAATTTTTGATAGGACGAGGTCAACGTTTTTGTAAGTTTTTTTTTTTTCTCCAAAATGGTTCGAGGCTTACTGTAATTGAATATAAGTAGGAGCGGCTACAACTTTTCCCTCGCAATTAACGTTTGTATAATTTTTCTTAAAAAATTTGAGATTTTTGTTCGGTTAGAAACAGCTGGGCTGGGCTTTCCACTAAAGTGTAGGTGATTCGATTTAAAAACTGCTTCTTAGGTTGACGAGGGAGAGGGTTGAAATGGTCTGCAGTAATTATCCTTCAATATTCCAAACGCAAACTTTGTCTCTTCAATTAAAATGTCTTGCTCGCATTCACAAGTTTCGGCTCTTTTTTTTATTTGGAATAATTTTCGAACTTTGCTTCTATGACTATGACAGTCATTTTGCTTGCATCCGTTGTTTGAGACGTACTTTCAGACTATACTTTTAAGCAGTACCATTAAACACACCCTCATTTTCTGGCTCTGTGTTTAAAAAGCTCAGGACAATTCGAAAGTCAGATCTAGAAAAATTGTTGAAGCTGTCCCAGGTGTTTTCATGCACATGACATGCACGCATTTCACTAGGTGCTACTTTATGTGGCTTAAACTCAAGACTTTTTACCTAATGACAAATCTACATCTAAATAAGCGACAATTTTGGTGTGCACTTAACTTTTTGGATAGGGTTTACTAGTGTATTGACTTTGCAGCAGTCGAAGACCTCAACTAATTTTTCGGCTTTGTTAAGGGAACTAGCATATTATGTTCATATCCGACGTTGATTGTCCTTATTTCATTTGCATATATCTTAAACAGTAAACCCTTTCTTTTCCAATGCTTGTATAGGGTTTTTCAATAGGGACTTGACAACTTTGAATTTAATTTGTGAACGCACTCTTTCACTAATCATCAAACTGTCACTGTCAATTTATTCAGTAAACTCAATATTTTTATCATGGTAAGGTACACTAACGAGCAATGTCTGCAAATTATAAAAATTTTCTACAGATATTCGGAGTCGCAAAATCATCTTCAGTGACGAAGCTCATTTTTGGCTCAATTGGTTCGTCAATAAGCAAAATATGCGTTATTGGTCGAGTGAAAACGCAAATGTGCTTCATGAATCACCACTTCATCCACAAAAAATAACTGTTTGGTGCGGTTTGCATACCGGCGGCGTTATTGGGCCATATTTTTTCGTCGACGTTTCGTTAGCGTTATCGCGCCATGATCACCGATTATTTTTGGCCCGAATTGGAAGATATGGGCTTGGACGACATGTGGTTTCAACTGGATGGTGCCACAAGCCACACAGCACACGCTACAATCGATTTATTGAAGAGTAAGTATGGTGACCGTGTTATCTCAAGACATGGACCAGTCGATTGGCCACCTCGTTCGTGCGATTTAACGCCGCTTGACTATTTAAGTCATTGGCTTATGCCAACACACCGACGATGTTGGAATAGCTCAGAGATAACATTGAACACGAAATAGCGGCCGTTTCGGCTGAAACGTGTGGCCGAGTCGTAAAAATTGGGTCCAACGAATCGACCGCTGCAAACGTGCCCGCGGTGGCACATTACATTTGATGTTCAATAACTTTTGACACATTAATTTAGGGCAACATTTATTGTAGTTAACACAATCAAAGTACTCATAATTACGAGTTCAACGATGTATCACTTGTTACATGCAACAACTTCAGAGATTTTATTTTCATTAGCAGTCAAAACATGACAGCGTAAGGCTGACGTAAGGTGAGACCAGCAATTACAAAAAAGGTTTCTTTGTTCCTAACTTCCTTACCAGCCATACTGTATCAAACGCATAAGTCGTTTCATTTTTCTTTTTCTTTCGTTCATATGGCTTTTGCTTAGAAGTTATGTAAAAAAGTTGCAGAAGGAAACGTAAACAGGTGGTTGTCAGTCAGAGATAAAAGTTTGCCTATTTGTCATTTCCTCTTCAAATAGATTTCATGTGAGTTTTGCTATTTCAAGAACCCCCAAGGGGCTTACAGAGATGGCAGAACGACTTAATGATTCAAGTTGGCATCATCTGCAAAACTTTATCTTTTGTGCATGAGATTCTATTTACGAAAACATAAATATGAGTATGTAAGTACGTATACAATACTTTTTAAATTTACAAAACACATCTTTATTTCACTCAACTAATGGCAATAGATACAGAAACCTCAATACCGGATGAATAAAGTTTTTAGCAAAAGAAAGAAAAACTCTTAATTAGAAAATGGCACCGGTTTTGACTTTGAATTTGTGCAAGGATTGTGCAGATAAATTAAATTGGAAAGGTTAAGAGATAGAATTTAAATAGAATTTGAATGTCTTAAGGAATTCAGTAGCGATTTAGAGATTTAAATTTTGATATAACTTTTCTACAATAAAATACTTTAGAGTTGGAGTACACAGTATTTAAAATTAAATCAATTTTATTTTAAAAATCAAATTAAGTTTGAATAAGTTAGTTTAACCGTAATCGGTTTTTGTTTTGAGGAATAATGACAAACGTATCCCATGTTGCACATGCTGGGTATGATGGCAAAAAGGAGTAAAAAGACACACTGTCAGTTAGCAACCAAAATTGTTTATTATTTAAATATTTGTTAGTCGTGACCTGAATTTGAAAACGTCATATTTAAAATGAAATAATGAAGGACATTCCTACGAGAAATTCATTAATTCGCAATATTGTTTTCGATTCGCTTTGTTGTCCATGATTTTCATTATTCGGAAAAAAACCCCACATGCCTGAGTTAATTTTATTGATTTCGCTTTCGTCTCCCAACCACAACCACCACTGTTTCACAAATTTATTTTCTCTTAAATAATAAAAATATCTCCATGCTGAGATATTGATAGATGCCGACATCGGGGGAAGAAAATTCCAGAAACAGATATGCCATTGATTCGGAGAAAAATTTATTCGTTCTTTAGTCTTAATGGTTTGCATCCAATCCATCCTACATTCACCCGATGGCATGAATATTTCTGAATCATAGTGAGAGTTAACCCAAAATCAGTGAATATGAACCACTGAATAAAGAAAGATGCTATGACTACTTTTTAGGGCAGTAGAATATGCAATGTGTGGGACAATCACTTCCTGGATTTCATGCCATCGTCCGAACTTTCTTTAGTACGAAATTAAGACAGCAAATAGTCGACCTAGCGTTGTGCAAAAGGTATGCGAATGAGAAATGGGACAGGAAAAATACTATACTGTCGCATTAAGAGCATGGGTCCGAGAAAACCAACTCGGTAAGAATGTCAGTAATCCGCCTAAACTCAGTCCGTAACAGAAAGTAGAAGAAGCTGTCAAATATCTGATCGATCTAATGTTTAGAACTGACAAGTCTAGCCAGGAAAACCTCTGCAAACCGACCGAGCAAACCCGAGAACTTTTAAAAAAAAAATAAAAAACTAATTCGGATTTCGGAGTGCCTTTAATGAAAACATTTGCAAAGGATCAGAATACTGAGCGAATCTGATTAAAGTAGAAGTAGAGAGTAGAAGCTCTGGTAGTACCTTAACTGGATTGCAAGCAGAAACTGGATGTATTGTACTTCCCAAGGAACCTGATGAAGAGCAACTTACAACTAGAGTCTATCACTGAATCAAATGACCTGTGTCACAAAACCCACCATAACTGAGGTCTGGCATCAGTTGTGGTGATATATTAGGCCATTAAATCCTTGTTATTTTCTTTGATACAAAAAGGTAAAGATCAGCTATCGATAACTATGAAAAGAATCTTCACCTTGCGAACAGCGAGAGTAGCCTCTCATACGAAAATATGGAATAAACGCTCGACAAAAGCTTGAAACCCATAAGGCTGACTTCCTTCGAGTCATCATGAGCATCAAAAGAATGATCGAGCTTCATGTGCGCAAAACTGCTATGCGAATGCATCCTCTGTCTAAGATACAGCATGCCTGCAAGACTGTGTTTCAAAATCTGGTACACAGAATTGAAGGCGCACTCGACAAGAAGGAAGAATGGTCCATGTTCGCGACTCACTGCTAGCGCAGCTAACTAATCTGACTCGTCCAGCATTAAAGGCATAAAAATCTTCCTATGTTTTGTTGAGGAGAGTCCTCTATAACTACACGGCAACGATAAAACAAATAATATTGTATGCTTCGGTTGTCTAATGGAACAAGCTTTCACAAAAACTTTCATTTTATCGGACTCCAAAGAACGGTCTGCATGAAGTTTTTCCTATCACACCTGACTTTAGACCACTCTAGTCCCAATAATATTTATTCCGAAAGCAATCTTCCGTTTAGAAATAATTGCGGTCTAATGCAATCACAGCAGAACTCCCGTTGCTGCGAAAATACAAAACAGGGTTTGACTTTGTCAAGTAAAGGTTTCAGCTTAACTCTCAGTCAGGAAAAGAATGTAGCCAGGTCCTCATGGCTGACTCAAAATAATTAATGAAACCGCCATTGATATCACTGCCACTCACGAAGTGAAACTCCTTAATCAGCGCAGGCAAATAAGAAGGCAGAAAAGCACACAAACTTGTAGCACCACAGAGTAACTAGAGAATCCAAAGAGAAGTATCCAGTTTTAATTAATAATTGAAAGAACATCTAAACTACACTGACTAGTTGTAGTGTAAATTATCTTTTTTGTATAGACCAGCTACTGATAACTTGTCAACAAGAGAATTTTCAGTCTGACTTTCTTCATGCTGAGAAGCATCGAAATTATTTTCAGTCGAATATGCAACACGCCTACCAATGCGGAAGACCCTGGGGGAGTGCGCTTCAGAATCTGGTAGGCATAATTAAAGATGCACTCGACAAGAAGGAATATGCCTTGAGCATTTTCATAGACGTTGAGGGTGCTTTCGACAATGCAAGTTTTGACGGCATGTGTAACTCAGTCCGACAATACGGCGTAGACGAATCAAAAGTTTTGTGAATAAAAACAATGCCGGTGAATAGGACAGCATCTTGGCCGCCGCGCAAGGCGGTGTTCTGTCTCCACTGCTGTGGTGCATGTTGGTCGACTCACTGCTTAATGCGCTCAATAATTTTAACGTTTATGCACAAGCATACGCGGATGATGTAGCTGTACTGTCTGTTGGAACATGTCTAGCGACTGTCTGCTCCAAAGCGCAGGCACCCCTAAACGTGATCGACGACTGGTGCACTAGTAACGGGCTTCCTGTCAATCCTCTCAAAACTGAGGTTGTTCTCTTTACGAGAAGGAGGAAGCTGCCTGGTCTGACTCATCTAGTGCTTAAAAGCATCACCATTCAATTCTCCAAGGAAGCTAAATATTTGGGAGTTAGCCTGGATAACAAACTTCTCTGGACTAAACAAGTTATGCCGAAAGCATCTAAGGAGCTGTCGGCCTTCTGGAAGTGCAGAAGAGCTATCGGCAAAACATGGGGCCTGTCACCAAGAAGAGTCCTTTGGATCTTCACAATAAGGCTAATTATATTATATGCGTCGTTTTTCTGGTGGAACGTGATTGCTGCTTTTAACAGACTCCAAAAAATGGTTTGTCTCTTTTGCATGGGGCTTTCCCTAGCACTCCTGGCCCCGCTCTAGACGTGTTGATGAATCTGCTTACCCTTCATATTCATATCATGGGCTGCACTCTCAAAGCCACATCCATCTAACATGAAGTGGTCTTTAGTACAACACGCACTGGAAATTTGATGACCTTCTGCGCCAGCTGTCTTACTAGGTGGGGAAAAGTAACCTCCTTGACCGCCAGAATGCGCTGCTACTGCAAAAAAGATTATGGTGCCTTGAAGTCCGTTCATATTTAGGCAAACATGCTAAATTTCAATGCGATATTATGGGGCTAATGCTCCGTCAGATTACACCGTCAAATTTTGGTTTCGAGAGTTTTGTGGTGGACGCAACTCCACTACCGATCAAGTCCGCAGCGGCAGACCCTCCAATGCGGTAACAGAGGACAATGTCAAAAAAATACATGAAATGGTGTTGACTGACCGGAAAGTGAAGGTGCGCGAGCTAGCAGATACCACAACGATTAATACTGAGCGCACACGCCATATTTTGGGCAATATTCTGCATATGAAAAAGTTATTCTGCCGCTGGGTGCCGCGCATACTCACTCCTGACCAAAAACGCGAACGCGAGAGCACTTCGAAACAGTATTTGGACTTGCTGATGCGGAATCGGGCGGACTTTAGGCGTCGACTGGTAACTGTTGATGAAACTTGGATCCACTATTACACACCAGAGAACAGAATGAGTGCCCGGCAATGAACTGAAGCCGGCATGAGCTCGATGGGTCGGAAAGGTTATGGCGTCGGTTTTCTGGTATTGTCATGGCATACTCTTCGTGGTCTACCTCGAAACAGGAAAAACCGTCAACAACGAGTATTACTGTGCATTATTTAAGCGATTGAAGGCGGAAATCGCTGCAAGGGCCTCACCTAATAGTGCGCACAACTAGAGGTGAAAGCGCCACTGCGTCTTTTACCCCGGTGTATGAACTATGTACCAAACCTTCGTGACTAAATAAATCATAGATAGGACTTATACTGCTGATCCCTCTCATAAGTTTCAAGATAATTCGAGTATGCAAGGCTTCTGTGAACGCTGTCAGTATTGAGACTGGCTCAATCACAAAAGAATGAAACACCCTAAAACGTACATTAATTGTTGACGCAATAGTTCAATTTGGACCAGTTAAGTGGGCTTGTCACATTTGTGTCAACTGTCATTGGCCACCAACAAAGATCTCCTAAAAGCAATATAGCCCGATTAGTGTTGGTGCAATGGCAAAAAAGGACATCGCAACACATCAACTCCGTCTGATGACATCCTGAAGCTCTTTCAAATTTTTTTTGTACGAAAGCTTCTATTTCGAATTAAAAGTAAAGGCCTCGGATTAAGACGAATATAATACTTAACACCTTCAGATGTATGCACAACAAAGTGTTCTCGAAATTTAATTTTTTCTAGCCAGAAAAGGATTTAATGCGGCACATGATGAAAATCTTGAAGTGATCAGATGACAATAAAGTTTCGTATTCAAAAAAATACTGCCACACTCTATTCTAGAAAATCAGCCCTAGTCACACGCATTGCTGGTATTAGACTGACACTAAGGGATTGCCTGATGTTAATATGGTATTCCTGAACTAAGAAATAGCCCCTTCTTCTTCTCCGTTGAAGTAACTACCAGAGCCTACGCAAAAAAGGACTAGATCTCTAAAAAACGAAGAACCCTAGTCATACGCTGAAAACGTCACGAAGAAAGCAGATACGGTGGCGAAACAATGCGTTCATAAGGGGATCCAAAAGGAGAAGAAAGAAAAAATCCTGAGAAAAACCCAGAATGGAATGCAAAAACCCGAGACAAAAATTCAGGTGCTATAACTGTAAGACACAAACACAATAAAGTCGGGTGCAAAAGATTGGTGGAAAAAGGATGAGGCAAAGTACACAGATCCTGCAACCTCTTCCAATTGTATGATACTGTCGCGATCCGAATCCAGAAGAGACCAACAATTACGCGATATGTCGTCGATTTGATTGACAATTCAACTACTTATCTACTTCCGCGGTGGATCTGAGCCTCTAACAAGAAGCCTTATCTAAAATCTTTCTAACCTTGAAGGTCTCGATGAAATCATTACCGATCTTGATAGAGCAACGAGAATTGTTCATACTCATCCTGCATAAACTGAGATCTGAAAACGTTGGATAGCACGCCTTCATACCTAGTGGCTGTCAATCTGAAATTCATAGCTCATCCCTGTCGCACGCTGACATACTCAGCTTGGAAGTCAACAAATAGGTCATGGCTGTCGACCTGAAATTCTCAGGATATTTTCATGATTTACTGTTGTGTGAATATTTGACCGATGATGGATTTTCCTGGCCTGCAACCGTACTGGTATGGATCAACTAGATTGTTCATGAACGGTTTCAGAAACTCACATTATACGGCTGAATCGATCTTATGGGGCGCTGCTTAATAAAATTATTCCTTTATAGTTGAGGATAGGTCGAAACGGTTTTTCTTTTGTGGATCAGTCAAACGATGCTGAGAATCCATGCTTCGGGTATGCTTTCCCCTAATCATATCTTTCAGATGAGCTGGTGCATGTTCCCAATCAGGTCAACTTCATGTATTAAACAGATTAGCAGACAGTTTGTCTGCACCAGCAGGCTTATTAGACCTTAGCTTTGATATTGCTAACTTAACTTCATCTAGGTATGAGGGTGATCGGTTCATTCTCTCTGCAGCGGTATATTTACCATCATCGCCAATATACGTGCTACAGAAGTAGTATTCTCATATCCCAGAGCAGGGTGCGATTCTACTACTAGTTATCCGTGTTCATCTTTGCAAGCTTCTATTTATATGTATGTATGTACATATCGGGTTTTCCAATAACGACTTGACAACTTTTTTTTTCAAATAAAAGACAAACCATTTGAGATATTTTAAAAACTTTATTATTGGCTTGAAGTACAATCAAAACATTTATGAATGGAACTCGACTTCGTTCATATGGCCACCGCGGGCACGTTGGACCCAATTTTCAACGGCTCGGCCCCACATTTCGGCCGAAACGGCCGCTATTTCGCGTTCAATATTGGCTCTGAGCTCTTCCAACGTCGTCTGTGGGAATCGATAAATCGCACGAACGAGGCGGCAAATCGACTGGCCCATGTATTGAGATAACACTCTCACCATACTTACTCTTCAATAAATCGATTGTAGCGTGTGTTGGCTTGTGGCACCATCCTGTTGAAACCACATGTCGTCCAAGTCCATATTTTCCAATTCGGGCCAAAAACAATCGGTGATCATGGTGCGATAACGCTTACCATTCACAGTAACGTGACCCAATATGGCCCAATAACGCCGCCGGCATGCAAACCGCACCAAACAGTTATTTTTTGTGGATGAAGTGGTGATTTATGAAGCACATGTAGATTTTCACCCGATCAATAACGCATATTTTGCTTATTGACGAACCCATTGAGCCAAAAATGAGCTTTGTCACTGAAGATGATTTTGCGATGAAATTCACCATCTTGACGCATCTTCTCCAGAACCCAATCGGAGAACGTAGCTCGTTAGCGTACTTTACCATGATGAAAATGTTGAGTTTACTGAATAAATTGACAGTGACAGTTTGATGATTAGTGAAAGAGTGCGTTCACAAATTAAATTCAAAGTTGTCAAGTCCCTATTGGAAAACCCTATATATATATATATGTGCGTTTGCACACAACGCGAGCGAAGGAAAATTAGGGATAAAAAAAAAGAGAAATACCGATTCATGTTGATGAGGGTTAAGGGTTTGAAGAGGCAGAATGCTACTGGCAATTTCAATGAAGCACAAGTGGTGGAAATAGAGATAGAATAAGGTTAGGAAGGAGATATTTCGAAGTAGTCAATTAGCTGGGTAATATAAGCATCATCTATGAGTTTTATCGCATAGTTTTGAATCCTTTCTCGTAGGTGCATTAAGCACATTATCTCCTAACTCCAAAATCACTGTCCATTTTCGATTAAACCGTTTCAATCTCTTAACCTTTTTGACCTATTCCTTATGTAGATCCTTGTACATGATAGGGCGTTTTGCTGACGCACAACATCTAGGTCAGAAGCCTAAGTAATTATTATGTTTACATTTTGAGAGTTCATCAGCTCAAGCTTGTCTCTAAATACGCTGACGCCGTTCATGTTATGAAGTCACTGTTTCTGTAGTCACTGTTTCAATGCCCACAACACATCTGTTCTAACACATTTCATAGATGGAAATGCATGTCCATTAAAGGCACAACATCGGCGTGTGAAACATATTCCCGAACAAGATTTTGAATATAAACCCGCTGTACATGTATGATATATAATTTATGGCAACCATATGGTACGAGTATGTTCCACTTTTACTTACACTTCCTAAGTTCCGACCTCCAAACTATTGTGTTAAATAAATGGAATTGCTAATTCCTGAAAAATATTTTTGTTCTAATAGCAATATGCTACAGAAAGATATACCAGCAGAATACCAATTACTATGCTATCTGCCTTTCTCTAGGTTTAAATTCCCTTTTATTGCAAGAACATGAGGCTTCTGTACTTGTACTTGTACTTGTACTCCCTCATATTTCATAGAAACAAAACCCAACAAATGCCTATGGAACCGGAAACCCAATGCACTTGCTTCCAGGAAGATCTCACTATTTGCTTTCGTTTCCATTGTAATGTAATCCTCTTATCTGGATGCCGAAAATATAGTTCCATAGCATCTAAATACGCGACTTGCTGTTTTTCTTGGAAACAAAATTAAGAAAAACACTTCAACGCTCCACTGAGTACTGCGGAGTTATTTATTTATTTTTTATTTTTTTTTTTTACTACCTTAAACACCTTACGTATTTTGAGAGATATCCTTAATTTGTTTTTCCTACTTTTAACTTTTCTGTTAACTTTTGACAAACGACTTCTGGTTTTTATTTTTAAACCAAGGTTAGACGTCTTTTTACGATGCTGATTCCCTTTGGTGTAAATGGTGTAAGAGGATAGAAACCCGGAATCCATCTACAGTACATTGTAGGAGGGTAAATTCCTCTCTTCTTTCTTTTTCAAAACCCCTCCAGAGGCTGAGCTCTAAAAACAAGAGATTTATTTTAGCGTAGGCCTTTGAAATCTAGGAGAAAACATCCTTATTACGAATGCAAAGATGTTCTTTTTACATGCTGCACATGTAAAATACGAGTATACGTACTGTGGCGCGAAAATATCATAAAAATAATTTCGTCTCCATTACTTCAATTATTTCCTATCTGTTCTCCTTTCCTTTGAAACTCCTTAAGCAAAAATTCGTATGAAGAAAGCCCTACAAAATAAAAACAATCCTTTGGGATGTACGAATACACTACATGTATTGAACTGCAGGAGTTCATGATGAATCGAATATGATGAATATGATGAATATGTCCAAATGTAGTTAAGATCTCTGACTCAAAAAAGTGCATGAAGCATCTGTACGCTTTTGGTCACGTTCGTCCTCTAAACGTAAGTTGCAATGAAGATTATTTAAGCAGACGATGCACGTATCTGTGATACAAAGCGAACATCCATTGGTAATATTCTCATTCGACGACATAGATTGCTGGAAAGAATATAGAATGTCAGTCGGAAACAATTAGGTTATACAGTAAGCACACGCCAGCAGTTAACAATATTTTAGGCTGAGGGTCAGAAGGAAATTAGTTGAATATTTGGGGGTAGCACTTGTTTCGTTTGCCCGCAACTTGGAGAGTTATACCGTCTACGGTTGTGCCCCCAAATAGTTGGAAGCACCAACTGAGGATGATATTGATCTTAAGTAGAGTTTAGATATTTGTCTGCATTTGTTTCTCACAATACCATACAACTTACTGCCATCAGGATTGTATATTAGTTCTGAAACCGTTAATAAAAGATTAGATAATATAGATCACCGATCATCGATCACCGCGCAAGGTCAATTAAACTTCAGTGCGAGTTATCTTAAATTGCAAGATGGGTAACAGAAATCAGTCCATAAGAAAAAAAAAGAGAGATCCATCAGCACATGCAGAGCAGAATCAAGCATGCTGAGAAAGCTCCCAAGCAGCCTATACAAATAGTTCGCTGAATTCTTGTGTAAATAGCAGTGACATACCATATTTGCTTGAAAGTTTGTAAAGAGTAATTCATCGTGAGGTTTGATAGGCTCTTTTTGACAAATGACGCGTAACTCCTATCAAACTGTTTATCATTTTTGTTAAGTATCGTTTGGCAAGACACCACAACAGTGTCTTCAAATTGTTCAACTGTATTACGAAAATCAGCGCTCAGTGAGGAATGTTTTTCGTGCGATTCGAGGAATTTACGATGCGCATAATCGACCTACTGAAACCACTATTGTCAATACCATTCACAAATTTGGTGTCCCAGTTTACATCAGTGGATGATACTCGACCGGTAAGACCACATCCAGTACGTAGTGAAGAGACTATAGCAGCTGTAGCTGAGAGTGTACGCGAAGACCGTGAGGAATCGATTCGTCGCCGTTCTCAGCAGCTTGGCTTTGTGTATTCGACAACTTGGCATATTTTACGTGAGTATCTCGGCCTAAAAACGAAGCCCATTTCTGGCTCAATGGATACGTTAATAAAAAAAATTGCCGTATTTGTGCTGATAAGCAACCCGAAGAGTACCAAGAGCTACCATTACATCTATTAAAACCAACGGTATGGTGTGGTTTATGGGCTGGTGGAATCATTGGTCCATATTTCTTCAAAAATGAGGCAAATCAGAATGTTACCTTCAATGGTAACCGTTATCTCGCCATGTTAACCTGCTATGTGCTCCCTGAAATTCAAGCACGTGGTCTCGGTGAGCTCTGGTTTTAACAGGACGGCGCTACAAGCCATACAGCGCGTGAAACAATGGACTTGTTGAGAAATCATTTTGGTGAGCACTTAATTTCATGTTTTTCCACAGTAAATTGGCCGCCTAAATCTTGCGATATCACCTTTGGACTATTTCCTCTGGGGAAATCTCAGGCCAACATTACTCGTGTTATATCCGAGATACCAGTCGCTATGATCGAACGAGTTGCCCAAAATTGGACCTTCCGAATGGACCACCTCAGACGTAGTCGTGACCAACATTTACATGATATCATTTCCAAAAAGTAAATGCCATGAATTGTTCTTTTAACCGATAATAAAAATTTTAAGTTCACTTTCAAATTTATGTGTTTTATTTTACATTATAAATCAAATTTGACAGGTTACTGTCAAATTCTAAGCAGGCTGCGTTATTCAGTTTGTGGTAAAACCACAAAACGCAGCCAACCTCGCGAATTTCGGTGAAAACAGAAAATGTGATTTCGTGTGCCCATCAAGCATTATTTTTTCCAGTGTTCAACCATGATCCGGATGAGTTTTTGTGATGTTTCACAACTTTGAACGAACTATGGATTCTTCACAACAACTATATTAAAAGCGCATCTGCCTTTACTTTAGTAAGATGTTCCCAGTCTGAACGATTTGCCCCTTTTGGGGACTTTTACATACTGCTTTCACAGAATGTTTCGATATTGTTTGAAAATTCTTTACTGGAAGCACTCCTCAAAAAAGCAATCCGAGAAAGGATTTTACATTCCTATCTCCTAATTCCTCTAAATTCATCTTTCATGACTTTTTAAGAAATTTTCCGATTTGCTTACGTAGTCGCCACAAATTTGCGTTCCGCCAGTAAACGGCCGATTTGCAAGAGTTTTTCCTTGGAGAATGCTCTAATAAAACATTTGGTGAGTGCACCGTTCAGATTACAAACTGTTTCCTCCATCTTTTATCTTATTTCGATTGATCAAATTTTGACAGACCAACACTACTGATAACAAAATCAGAAAAGTAGAAGCAAGAGTTACACCAAGGAAAGAAAGAAATGCAGTTGCATGAAATATTGATACCAAACACTCAAACTCTTTATGAAAAACTTATCTACTTTGGAACGTCCAATTAGATAGCATTCAACCTTAGTTGTCTTAAAACGTTGCAAAATAAATGCTAGTCTGACCGCAACTTTTGCTCCAAGTTATTTCTTTACTGACAACAGTACTCTCTGCTTTTTATGTTTCTTGGGTCGTAGATGCGAAGCTTAATAAACATTGAGGATCCACAACCGAGTGGAATTTAATGCTTAGTAAAGACAATGATGTCTGCTTTTATTTATTAAACATTATTGTTATTAAACACCCTGCCTTATTCGTGTGCTATTCACGTATTGCTATGGCACACATAATAGAATGCCCACAAGTTTGATGTCGACAAAATCTAGATTTCACAGAGCAAAGTAAAAAATTATCTACCCCATCTCATCTGGTCTCTTTTTAAATAGTCTGCTATTTTTCCACCTGTCAAGAAATGTGTTATTTTTTTTTTTAAGAAGTGACAAGTTGGGGCTACGTCATTAATAAAAACAGAACGATAGGCGCTTCAAAAACATCTGGGAATACTGCTTCTTTGGTTCGAAATATGGCCGAAAACCCTAGTTTGTCACTAACAACACTCCACAGAATTTAAGTTAAATGCTTGGGTCATAGAGTCTATAACGCTCATAAAATCAATCAGCAACGTCGTAAATTTGGAGACAGGGTGTTGGAAATGAATGACATTGATCAAAAATTTACCCAAAAAATAATTTTGAGCAATAAGGTACATTTCTATTTGTAAAGCTTTATTTTTTTTTTTTTTCAAGCTCGTCACATTGTTGTCTATGAATACTTCTTTAAGAAAGAAGTCATTGTAGCTAAAAAAGCGTTTAACACTCAAAAATGCCCAGAATTTGAGAGCATTCGCAATCATTCACTCCTCCCTATGTTAAACTCATTAAATTCCGATGTAAACAGCATAACTAATTGGGGAACTATTAACACAGTGGAATTTAATGCTCCCATAACACAATGCTGTCTGCTGTCGTTATAGCGAAATTAATACACCCAACCATTATCGATGAATGGCATCTGCAACATCGAAACCGAAAAACTCTCCATTCTCGGTATGTGTATCAATGATAACCCATTTTATAATGACTACATATTCGATGGCACCAAAAATGCTGCGAAATGCCTATGTTTTCTCAAGGGATGTAAGAAATATTTGACCCCTTCTAATCTGGGCTCAATATAGAAGGCATTAATCTACCCACATCTGGTCAGGTACCCCTAAAACCCCAAAGCACTTGCTAGATAGAATCCAAATCCGTGCATTAAAACTAATAGGTGACGCCAATATCGCAAAGTCAATTGAGACCCTCGAACACCAGTATAATATCTACTATCTCGCCTCGTTCTATAATTAAATTCTCAGTAGCATTCCACTCCTTCAAATTTTAAACCGTAGCACCCGTCTCGCTTTGAATACTCATCAGTATACCCTTAAGCCCACTTCCGTACGTACTCTGAAATATCGTGATTCTTTCCTAAATCGTACAATTCGCTAATGGAATGCCGTAATCTTTATTTCCCAGTCATTATAACCTTCAAACATTTAAAATCAATGCACAATAGTATCTCTCTTTTTTTTCCTACCTAACTTCCTTTCGCTCGCGCTGTGTGCAAACTTCTTAAGGGTATGCCCTTAAGCGCGCGCCAATTTAAAAAAAAAAGCTCGCGGTTAGTCAATGAAAAGTTTGCACCACACCGGTGGCCGTGGTTCAAGTAGTAATGTACTGGCTTCCCAATCAGCCGGTTCAGGGCTCAATACCAGCCGTGCCCGAAAGACATTTTTTTTCTAGGCAACTAAAATCTCGTGGGATGAATGGTTGCCAAAAATACAACAACCAGTCCAATTACACTAATAATTTAGTCTTCCTATTAAATGTTGGATGCTACGAATAGAGCCAATTTTCCGAAAAACTTAGTAGGTGCTCCGGCATTTTAAAAGCAGTAATACCCTCTTGAGTGTTAAATTGTTTACAAAAAGAAGATGAATGAAGGTGTTGAATACCTAAGGACATATGAGTACTTCCATTTGCCACTTGAAATTGTGCCAGCAACTCTAAAACCTCCAGCCAGATCTGAGGTAGCTCATCTACGACCAGCTTTTGGGGCTGGTTTTTGTGGTGTTTCCACAAAGATCGGCAAAGATCGCTCTATATACAGACATGCCCCAAAAAGTGCTGACAAGAAGGGTGATGTTGTCACTGGAGCTGCTGATGACTGCGAAAATCATTAGATCTAACAAGATTTATTTTAACACTCCTCAATTGAAGCACACATGGCAAAAATCCTTACTGTAATCGATGAAACAGAACCTCAAAAATATGAAAACAAAGTTTGTGGAAGCCATTTACGTGATACTATTTTTAGTTTTTAATGGCAAACCTTTTTCTAATGATTAAAATAAACATCAAAAACCCTTTACAAAACATTTATCTTTAGCTCCCAAAACTTCAATCAACTTACCTGACAAAACGGGGAGATAAAACTCATAGGTGATGCCAAAATTTAGCAGCCAAGTCACATCCTCCAATACCAACACAATGTCGCCTACTTTAGATTGTTCTTTTTTCATCATCAATTTGCCATTAAAATTGCCAGAAGCATCCCGCCTCTTCAAAACTTAAATCTTGTTACCCATCTCGCTATGAATACTCATTAGTTTAACCTCAATCTTACCTTCGAATGTGTTCTGAAATAGTCGTGCAACTCTACAACTACAAGTATTCAAAATCATCGGTCTCGGTAATCGATATCTTTCCTTCTGGCCTCTCTAATTTGCCTTCGTCTGCATTGTGTGCAAATATTTGAAAGGTGTTCATTATCCCTGAAGCGTGCATTAGTTATAAAACTAAAACAATAGTATGGAGTCGATGAGATGACTGTCTCTTACGTTGCAGTTGATAGTGCCCCAGGAAGTATTCTCGGAAATCGTAATATTCAGTGAGTTCGGCTACGACCTTTGGTATGAATTCGTGCAAACATAAATCACAGGTGTAGTTATTCCAAACCTTTGGTCCCTGAGTAGATATGTTGTGCAATTGACTCCACTATTTAACTGCCGAGACTAACTACCTAAAGGACATCTTTGCCGTCGGTTAACCCTTTAGAACCTACTGGTACAAGGTATATACCAACGTGTACTTTATGTGGAAACTGGCTGTTATGTGTACCATACCGTACCCTGACGCATAAACAACAAATTGTAATCTCCAAACGTTAATATTGCTGTCATGTCATGTGATCTGTACCACTGTTTTACCACGTGTGTGGTATATAAAATATTTATCAAAAGTCTGTAAAACTATTAATTCATAACCGTTTCATTGTTATATAAAGCGTTAGTAGTGAACTCACCTATATCCTTGAATCCTTCTTTCATAAATAGTACACATTTGTACCAGTAGTTCTTTTTGGTGGTACTTACTCATATGTGTACCAATGGTGCTTTACGGCTTTATGCCCAATGCAAAAGCAAATGCCGAGACGCGAGCTCGCGAGGGTACTTGAGGTGCCATTGGACGATTCTTTAAATATGAATGAGACTTCAGTAAGCGCTTTTTCGGACAATGGTAGGAGCGATTACGAGCCAGAAGGTGAAGGCAGCTCTGAGGATATAGAATCTTTAGAAATAGAAGCAATGAAAGCACCAAGAAACTCATCGAACAAGAGGTTATGCTTTCTGAGGATGAAGGTAATGCAACAGATAATTTTAATAATTCAGAAGTAACACTATACAGCGGATTTAGAATGATCCTAGGGGCAGTTAAGTTCCACGAGCAACAACATCGATACCTCGAGAATGTATAGTAGATTTAAGTATTTTTTGCAAACTGTTTCCAAAAAGCTTTTACGTGTACATAGCCCAATGCGCCAATGAGAGTATAGGAATATTGTCTTCAAGCAGCAAGCGGATGAAATACAAACTAACAGATACAGGTAAAATCAAGATTGTTGTAGGTCGTATGTTCATTATGAGCTATATCAGAATCCAGCTTTGGAAACAATGCTGTTAAATCAGCAATAGCAAGGAATTTGCACCTCCTGGAAATCGCGACAAGATAATTACAGCCAAGGCATTGATGAATCTATGAAGGAGTTCAAAGGTAGATCTTCCCCCAAGCAATATATGACTTTAAAACCTGTAAAACGTGGTATAAAAATGTGGTTGAGATATGACAGGGTATATGTACCTCTGACTTAAACATTTACACTGAAAGAGAAGAAGAATCTGCAGAGGATACTTAAGGTGAAAGAGTCATAAATGCTTTAGTCCTTACAATAACAGAACTTAATGTTATGCTTTGTTTCGACAGATTTTTTACTTCTTCTATCCAGCTGTTCGAAACAAGCGAAAAACTCAAGCGAGAAGAGACAATTCTAAAAAATTTCTGGGTTGACATGTGTCAAATGGCAAGACACAAAAGAGGTAATTGTTCTGAGCAATTGCCACAAGCCAACAATGACATGTTTTATGAAAACTGGAAATATGGAAATTCCTTGTCCACAAATGATAAAAAGCTACAGGAAAATAATGGCACGAGTCGACCTTGTTGATCAAATGGCTGGAATTCATGATCATAACCGGAAATCAACGATGGAAAAAGATTTTTTACCGTCTTATTATGATGGCCGTTGCCAATGCTTGGATCAAACACTCCGAGCTGAACAGAAAGAAGATTCCCTTCATCGAATACCTTATAACTAACGGGTTCACTGATAGCAGTGATAGTTTTTTCAATTGTTATGTTTCAGCAGCTGTCAAAGTTACCAATGACATTCAGCAGTCAAAATATTCAGTAAGATTTGCCATTTCATAAAATACGGGCTCAACAAGATAAAATATCCTCTGCAAATTGTTAAAAAAAATCGATCAAGGACTCAGTATACTTAAAGCGCTACCGAATAAGACTAGAGCATGTACCACATCAGTGGAAAGTTGCCAAAGTTATTTTTGTTCCGAAACCCCGTAAATCGCTGACGTGATCGTAATCGTCGTAAACCGATTATTGACACAAATAGCCTCTTGCCCGATCATCAATTTGGCTTTAGAAGCCAATACTCTACTGCTGACGTAAATGTAATTGAACGAACAATCGAGTGTAAGCTAGTCTGTTCAAGCGCATTCTTCAAAGTTTCGCAAGCTTTTGATATGGTATGGCACGATGGCCTGAAATATAAACTTCAACAAGTCCTACCCGAGCAATTGACTCATATTTTAAGTTCATATCTAGATGATCGACTCTTCCGTGTCAGACAGAAGGAAACGAATATTCCAATTTTAAGACAATAAAGAGGTGCCGCAAGGAAGTGTACTTGGCCCTTTACTATATTTGATTTTTACCCGCAACATACCGCAAACGGACGATACTATACTAGCCACATTTGCTCATGAGACTGCCATTTTGGTTACATCGCGCACTTACACGGATTAACAATTGGACAAAGACTTGGCGAATCGCACTTATTGAAAACAAATCTGTCCATGTGAACTTTGCTCTCAAAAAAACTGACAATCTATCTGTGTTTATCAACGCAGTACAAATTCCTTTCGCGAACGATCGTCAAATATCTTGGTATGACACTCGACGCTAAACTTAAATAGAGAGCACATTTTAAGAAAAAGAAGAGAACAGCTTGAGATTAAGTACAGAGACATGTACTGGCTTCTTGGAAAGTATTCCAAGCTCAGTTTAGTAAACAAATTGCTGCTATATAAGCAAGTGCTAAAACTGGTCTGGACATATGGTATACAGCTTTGGGGTTGTACCGAAACTATTAACGTTAACGGTTAACGGAACGACGATATCCACAGAGACCTAGGAGTCGAAAACTTCAGAACGACAAAAATCGACTACAAGGACATACGAACATTTCTGTTCAACATATCCTTAACGAGTCAAATTTATTGCGCCGCCTGAAAAGGACTAATCCTCGCAATCTAGTGCGGTGATCAGCAGCGCTTAATTTTTAAAGTACGTAGGAAACTTCATTTCGTCTGCAAAATATCTTATCAAAGCAAAATAAAACGCGAAATAAGAACTGCTTGTTGAGCGTGAACGTAGCTTGCATAAGGGAAGTGTTCTTTAGTGAGTAAGAATCTCACACTAAGTACTATAAGCACCTACCCACAAAATAAAAAAAAAAAATATTATGCATAATTTTACGCTTGCCGAACGTGCGGAAATTATTAAAAAACATCAAAATCGGTCGGTCGTCATGATAGCTTCAATGTGCAAGCAATTTGTCGCACCGTGGAAAAGTTTGAGCGCGAATACACTCTTTTGGATCTTAAGCCACTAACCAGATAGAGATTGGTCTGAAATGAAGAAAACACAGCCCCCATAGCGGCCAGTATCGAAGAAGACCAATAAATGTCGATTGGGCATCGACAGAGAGTCAACCCGTATTCGTATTATTAAGGCAGACGAAAATAGACAACGCCATGGGTTCGCGAATTGGATGCTGGAAATGTTGGCCAGCATTTTTGGCTCAGCAGCTATGTCAACGAGCAAAATTGTTGTTATTGGAGCGAACGCAAACCAAAAATATTTGGCCAAGCATCAGTGCCATGGCGGCATCATCGGATCTAATTTCTTTCGAAATGTTGAAGAAAGAACCATAATTGTCAATGGTCTCAGATATACAGCGATGGTTACCGACTTTCTGTGATCAGAGCTCGACAACATCAATATATCCAACAAGACGGCGCTTCAAGCGACGCCACGCTCGAAGTTGTGAAAGAGAAATTTTGCAACTGGGTCATCACACGACGAGCAATTATGCGATTTGACACCACTCGATTATTTTCTCTGTGGCAAAGTCCTTAGTCTACGCAAACAAGCCAACCACTTTGAATGAGCTGAAGGCCAACAGTCGACAGTCATCAAAGATTGGACCAACCGCTTAAAACACTGCCAGCGAAACCGAGGCTGCCATTTGAATGATGTGCTATTCCGCACATAATGGCATGAACGCAGATTCAAAATAAAGCCAGAATTAATTTTATATCTCAGAGTGTCGTTGTTTTGTTTGGATCTTTTTTTTATCGTTCTTATCTGATTACCCTTACAACAAATATTCAAACATTAAAAAGTAGAAGAAGATAATCTGAAAAATTATCTGTCATGTTTCGAAGCATTTGCCTGTTCAAGTCGCAGAAAAAGAACAAACGCTTTGCCTCCCTTTAAACTTTATTTTTAAACTCAAACTTAGTTTGTTTGCAAGAATTTTCTTAAACAAACATAATTGGAATCGAAAAATAGCATTTTCCAAAAATTGGAGATGGAAGCTGTAATTATTTTTTAATGAAAATTTATTTTTGTTATTTAACACAGGTCCTTGGAAAATTCAAGGAAAAGTTTCCCGTAGTAAACCTTCTATTTAATTACATCGCCACCTGAAACTGACTCTCACGGCGAACCACATTAAAAATGAAAAAAATCCTTTTATCCAACTTTAAGGATCACTACTTGACGCAAAGTTAAAGCCAGACAAAGCTCACCCTCGGTTTTCCTTCACTCCACTAAACAAACCTCTGTAACTTTAAAATTAATTGCAATTTAAATTGCAACCCAATTCTCTTGTTGCTATTGTTTTTGCATGAATTTAGGTATGTGTGTGTTGGTTAGAAGGTCCAGTATCCCTTTAGAATGCTTTTACAACTAGTAGGCACAGAGGACCATAGGCATGTTTATCCTTAAAAACTAAAACAAATGGGGGTGAAGGTCAAGAACGAGTACAAGTGGAATACCCTCTTTCCGCCCTTAAACTTAAAACTACACAATTTACAATCCTTCGTGTTGAGGTTTGAAAATAAATAAACAAACAAATTTCCTATTAACCTTCTCAATATGGAGGGATAAAACCGAAATAAACGAAATAAAACGGACATCAAGAAAAAAGGATATAAACGTAGACGTAAAAAGAAATTCGGATTTTATTTTCTTGCTTTACATTCGCACACTGTATAGTACACTGCCCAGTACGTACATAATGACAAGTCCGAGTGGGTAGTTACAACGACGAGTGTTTCTCTTTATTTCTGTGAAGCCTCTGAAACAGTTTCGTATTCAATTTTTCCCGAATATCCTTGAACCTAATGACGGTAACAGGATTATTTTTATATTTTTGAACTACCTACCTCTACTCACTCTCACAATTTAACAAAAACCCTGATCATCTGTTCGAATAGTTTTGCAGTAAGAAAAAAAAAATAAAAATAAAAATAAAAATAAGACGGAAAACTCACTTTGTTTTGAAAAGTTCTATAATCCTTTCAGCTGCCAATGCATTCCATTCATAAAACCTTCATTATCCTTAGGTGCACGGTAGCCCTCCAAAAACAATCCCACACATTCACTAAACTAAAGCACGACACAATTCATACATTTTCATTACTAGCTCAAATAAAAAAACTCCTAAGATTTTCTAGATAATAACGGCAAAGGATATTAAGGATTTAGCCAAACAATTTTCCCAATTTCTTCCAATTTTCTTTTTTTTTTTTTTTTTGAGGACAAGAGAAAAATGAAAATAAATCACTTTCGCATTTTCCGAATGTACATAGTAAGAGTGACACGAGGGAGTTACGACTTACGAGTAGGGATTAAACCCGCACACACGGTTAATGGTAAGTTTATCCTTTTTTTTCATAAAAAAAAAAGAAAAAATAAAAAAAATCTACTTTCACTTGTCAACACTTTCGAATGGCTTACAAGAGATAGAACAACAGACAACTTGAAATCTAACTCGAAACTGAGTTCAAATTCAGGATGACAAGGATATTTAAAGCTGGCCGTGTGAGAACTTTCGTTAACTTGTTGAATGGAAAAGATGTGCATGGCGCTAGGGGAGTTGTAAAAGCTATAGCGCTTTTCATGAATATTTTTAGTACTCATCCCGTAGCATTGTACTAAAATCACAAAAACCGGCTGTTGTTGACGCATTTTTGGTGAGAACTCTGAGGGTTGTTTTGTAAACAAAAACGCACATGCCCTAATTTGGAACGGTTTGAGGAGGTGATGGAATTTGTTTTGCCATGGATATTCATTGATCTCGGGTACTCGTAGATTGTGCAACATTGTCAAGTTATTGATTTACATTTTTCGTTTTTGAATTAATCGTTTTGGGATTTGTATTGTAGATTCAGGATTCTGTAAAACACTGAATGTATTGAAAGTACAATATTTTGAAGAAAAACAGATGCGGAAAGTTGTTGAGTTGAATTGAGTGCTTGTTTGTTGATTATCTCGGGAGGTTTTGAACGTCGATAATCGAAAAAAGGACAACGAATGCTAATTTGAAAAACTTTCATGAGGATTTCCGTAAGGAGTTTGACTTTTGTTTTTTTTTTTTTCGATTCATTTAACAAATGCTTTAAGATATCCGAGTCGATTGAATGGGTTGGATTTTTTGCGCACTTAGACCACTTATAGGTCAATTGTGATATATTAGGGATGGTATAGGAGGTCAATGACCTTGTGACTCCTGGAACCATCCACATTTATTGACGAATGCTTCAATATCGACAATATTTAAAGTAACTGATCAAGGATACCTTTCTTTTTTCTCTCCACCTACTCAGCTTTTTGTGAGGAATACTCAATAGTTGAGCACGGATTCCTAAAGCAAAATGATCTATACTTATGAAGAGCGTTTTTCAACTTTTAGAGAACTTTCATAAGTCCGGCGCATGGCTTTCGATGGATCAATGCGGAGGTGAAGACCAAGATCTTTTCGCAAAATTACACACAAATAATACACGCCGAATTGGTTATTCCAGATCTTTCGCCACACTTTCACTCACAGCGTTTCTCCGGAAAGCACAGTAAATTAATAGAGTTTTATATCGGGAGATTGGTGCTCTTATCTTGGCGACTTTGGAGTAGGAATGAAAACGTTTTCAAAGCATAGAAGTCATGTTAAAGGTTAATGAGAACTTGAATACAGCAACCAAAGACCAAAAACTTTAAAAACCTTTGTCATGCAAAAAAGCTAGCTTTGATCAACAGAATATTGAGTTACTAAATAGATCGAGATCATCAACAGAGTTCTTGAAAGCCGCTAAAGTTGTAAACGGAAAAAAAAATGTTATCGCTTTAGGTCGATAAAAGAAGCTAAAAGAACACTTAAAACCCTCCTCAACGCAGCACAAAGTTCACCAACTTTTCAATATGCAGCCCCCATATACATCGAAGTAAGAAGCTGAAGTAAAAATTGTTATCGAAAACTCCAAGAAGAACAAGGGCCCAGATAGAGACCGTATTTCGTTTGAATTTTTTAAAAATTGCACACCTGAATTCCTTTCAGTGCTTACCCCGGAATTCAAGCGAATATTCGAAACTGCAGATGTTCCTGAATGTTTTTAAAATTCAATAATTTTCCCAGTGGATAGAAAACGAGAAAATCCTACGCGAATTCCAGGCTGGTTTTAGCAAAATTATTCCACTATAGACCACATTTTCGCACTGGAAAACATAGCGGAGATCTACAATAAGAAACACAAAAACTCTGTACTCTGTACAACGCGTAGCGCTCTTTTACAAGCTCCACAGATACGGCATCTCGGTGGACGTCGTCAAAGTATTGAGAGCTATGTACAAAGAGAATGTAGCATACGTCTTGGATGGAAGTAATCTATCAGAGGAATTTAATACAGAAATGGGGGTGAAACAAGGATGCGTGTTGAGTACACAGTTATTCATTTTATATATAAATGACATAACAGACCACGTAAAAGGTGGGATCGAGATAAGTCAAAACACAATACCAGCTCTTATGTTTGCAGACGACATCGTTTTTCTCGCAGATTCGGTGAACGCAATGCAGTTAATGATCAATCAGTTTGGAGTTGTTGTATTAACAATGAAAGCATTAATACAACAGAAACAGAAAATATTCCGTACTACTGCAGCATCTATCCTGTTTTACGCTGCCCAAGTATAGAGATACGCTATTTCATCAGGCGAGTTTTTAGGTTGCCAAGTAGCTCATCTAACTACATGCTTCACCTTGAGACTGGAGTAGAGAGAAAGGATACCGACGATAAGCAGAATTTGGGCCAGCAGTGGCTTCAATCTCCTTGTTACACCAGATGAACAGCTATTTTCTATAAAATATTGTATAAGTTCCATACATTACTGGAGAAAACAGGCCACAGAATTTACAAAGAATCTGTATATTTACTAAGAATTGCAATACAGGACATATTATATCAAATTGAATTATAATTTGCAGAATAGAACCTACTTTCTGACGAGTTACCGAACGGACATGATAAGTATCATTTTCAAGGTAAGAGATGAACTGAGAGAGCCCCCACTTTTGTGAAACCTCTGCAACCTCAAAGAACAAGAAGATGTATTCCACTTCGTTGCAAAATGCACCATCCTCAGATAATTCCGCTACAGATTCTTTGGAGCACAGGTACTCATTATTAATGAACTGACAAGCATCTTAAACGGTGACAGAGGCTGAAATAGATTATATAACTAAGTGATAAACGTACTGCGCTTATAGAGGAAAACTTCAAAAATAACACATAAAATTGGTTAAATTATTTGCAAAAAGTAATTAAATCGTCAATCTGATAGACGACCATATAGACTAAGTATCTAAAATTGTTATGAATAGGTTAACATTTGTGTAACCAAATTGGGCAATCCAAGTTGATTAAGGCCGACTTCTTTCGACTCTTCGGGCACGAGCATTGGTGTTCATTCACTCTACAAGTCCTAACTATTTTAGGTGACTTATGTGCACTTTTCAGACTAGGTCAATGTAACTATACGGCTCGTAGAGTTCGTCGTAAAATCTCCTTCTTCTCCACCTTCACTAAAGTCCATGCTTCTGCACAATATTGCCGGACTGGGATGATGATGGTCTTATATCGAGTCCTAAGTATTTCTTGACATAGCCTTCTCAGACCAAAAAACATCTAATGGCATGAGTAGATCCTCGTTTGATTCTTGATGTGCCTCCAATGTAGACTTGTGAGTTCGCACAATTTTCTTAAGTATAAAATTGGAAAACCGCATTATTTTGCCTAAATTAATTTTATTATTTTTTTTTATTTTTTTTTTTTTTTTTTTTTTTTTTTTTTTTTTTTTTTTTTGACATCAAAGATCTCGGAGAAATTGTTTCCGATCTTTACGGAGCAGCGTTACTTTGCACAACTCACGAATTTCGTAGAGATACCAAGGCTAGACATGGTAAGGCATGGTGACAAAGAGGTCTTGCCTATCGATTCGATTTTCTTGCATTTTTTCAAGGATCAGACGTAGGCAGACATTTAGTAGATTGTGTAGTAGTAGACTATCTCCTTTCTTGTGGATCAAGTAAATAGTGCTAAGATCCCATGCTACAGGCATACTTTCTATTGACTTTCTACCGACCATGTGTTGGCGCATGCTCTCTACCAAGTTATTTCCTTATGCCTAAAATATCTCGCCAGTTAAGCATTGTTGTACTTATGCATGAATATTGCTATACTCACGTCATTTTGGTCAGGTCGACGGTTCTCTTGATTTTCATCGGAAACAATAGCACGAATCAAATTAAACAAAAAAGCGGATCATTTACAACAGCAAAGCAGGAGATCTATAGGAACACTAATAGGGAGTAGTTCTTGAGACGATATACATGGCAGCCGTGCGGAAAGTTGAATCCGTTCACTGCCTTAGTGCAGTTAGAATCTTCAGCGCACTTCAAACTAGTTTGCACAATGCTACACTCGTCGTATCTTCAAATTACTTGCAGAGTTACTTGTTGAAGAAATGGTAAGACTCAAAAGCGAGTTCAAAACGGACGGGTAAAAGACGAAAAAAGAAAATATGAAACGACCCGTAGCTGGCAATAACAATGGAACTTATGGTTTAAAGGAAAACGGACACATCAGCAAACGTCAAAAAAAACTTTTATTTGAGACAGTTTTTGACGGTGCATGGCTGTTTCAGAGTGTCTGTTTAGATGCAAACAGAAAATACCTCAAGCCGTACGTATTACGAAACTGTTCTGGAATACACGGAACACGTGTTTCCTATGGAAACAGTTTGGAGAGGAAAACTAGAATAATTATACTAGGAAAGGTGAAAAGTAACCTCTTTGAGAATAAAAAAAAAAAAATTTTTAATTGTTTTTTTTATTTTATTCAATATAGTCCCCTTTTAGTTTGATAACTTATTCTAGCGATTTTCCAACTACTTGATCCCGTCCGAAAAGTAATTTTCCGAAAGGTCTGCAAAATACTCCTCCGATGAGCCATCTTTTGAGGTTTGGGAAGAGATAATAGTCCGAGGGAGCCAAATCGGGCGAATACGGTGTATGTGACAGCAATTGGAGCCGTAAGTCATTGATTGATTGATGGTTGCGATGCTCTTATTCGCCGAATCATTGTCTTGCAAAAACAAAATTTTTTTCGCTCCATGTGAGGCCGTTTTGCAGCGATTTCGGCCTTCAATCGCTCCAATAATACACAGTAATACTCGCTATTGATGGTTTTTCCTTTTTCGAGGTAGTCCACGAAGAGTATGCCATGACAAACAAAGAAAACCGACGCCATAATCTTTCCGACCCATCAAGCCTCCCTCGGCCGCTTCGGAGACTCGTGCCGGCTTCAGTCCATTGCCGGGCACCCATTCTGTTCTCTGGTGTTCAACAGTTACCAATCGACGCCAAAAGTCCGCCCGATTCTGCATCAGCAAGCCCAAACACTCTTTCGAAGTGCTCTCGCGTTCTTGTTTTTGGTCAGGAGTGAGTATGCGCGGCACCCAGCGGCAGAATAACTTTTTCATATGCAGAATATTGCCCAAAATATGGCGTGAGCGCTCAGTATAAATCTTTGTGATATCTGCTAGCTATCGCACAATACCATTTCATGTATTTTTTTGACATTGTCCTCTGTAACCGCATCGGAGGGCCTGCCGCTGCGGACTTGATCGGGAGTGGAGTTGCGGCCACCACGAAACTCTCGAAACCAATATTTGACTGCGTAATCTGTCGGAGCATTAGCCCCATAGTATTTATCCAACTTTTCTTTTGTTTCCTTCGCCGTTTTGCCTCTCAAAAAATAATGTTTTATGAGAGAACGAAAATCGTTTTTGTCCACACTCAACATGATGCCTAAAGCACGTCAAAAACAATTAGCTGTCAAAACAAAAGTAAAGACAATATCGCACTGAAATTTAGCATGTCTGCCTAAATATGAATAGACTTCAAGGCACCATAACCTTTTTTGCAGTAGCAGCGCATTCTGGCGGTCGAGAAGGTTACTTTTCACTCCACTTAGTATAGCGGTTCACATACACGGTCACCTCGCAATTCAACGCAGAGCAAACAAGTTAAATAATTGAATCACATAGAGTAAGCTAAGTCTTTAAGCCGACACTGGCGAACTTAATTCTTACGGTGGTACCCCTAGTGACGTAGTTTGGGGCAACCGAACACACAAATGTTGGTTCAGGTGGAGGTGGTTTTGGCAGGTAAATATCCAGCACTGCCAATGGACATCGGCCCATTGATGCCTATTGCAAGGTTTCCGAAACAAAACGAAAATAGATTTTCTACCATTCAAAGCTGCTGCAGTATACTAAAAATATGGACCATCCCGCAGAAAGTATGTAGAAGTATTACGAAGAGAGATTCAATGGACCTTTTGCAAAGAAATCACACCTTTTGGGCAAACTGATCTAGGTTCTTAAGTTTAAAGTTCTAAGTTTCATCTGGTCTGAAAATAGTCAGAAAATATGCGGATACCTACTATTAATTGAAAGCAAATCACAAGTAGCTCACAAACAGCTGCTATCACTGTATCTGCGAATTGGTTTCTGTCATCGATTGCGGTGATGATTGAAGCCATCTAGAACGCTGTTACGTCTTTCAATGACTTCCATTCGGTTGAGAGCATTCAATTGTGTTTGAGGTGCATGGTCATAGTTAACAGTGACAACAACTTGCATACCAAAACCAGTTAAGATTATGACACAGCCTGTCTTCCTACCTACTAATGAGCATCAAGAAAATAGCGAACAGAACTGCTTGGCGAATTCATTCTTTGTCTAAAATACAACATACTGCAAGCAATACTGCGTACATGAATTACCAATTGGGGTGGGTTTATTTAAGAGAAGGCTAACTGATCTGAATAACTTAGTACTGAAAATATCATCCTATAGATTTGCAATGAAGTTAAGTACCTGGACTTGCTTTTGGATAGCAAACTTCTTTGGTCGAAACATGTCCCACTGACTGCTTTCAAGAACCTGCCAGTGTAAGGGAGCTATAGATAAAAACGAGACTTGTCACTGAGGATGATTCTTTGGGCTTAGACGCTTTTCAAGAGATCAATCAATATCTTACGCGTTGATTGTTGTTTGTATTGTTGCAGGTTGAGAGGTTTAATTCGGATGCATGCCCTGGCATGCGTGACTGTGATCTAGATACATTAATAAATCTCTCTCCCTTTGCTGGTTAGTAATAAAATTCGTCATAAAGTTTTGACTATGTTGATCTTTTGAATTTGTTCGTATGTACAAGTCGCCTGATGCAATGATTTCAGACTGGCTCCTTTGCTGCAAACATACCAACGGGATTTTCTCGCGATCGCGTTTGAGTTTATTTATATGACTAGGATTGTGTTTTTCCTGTTAATTCAGCCATTGGCGAAGGTTCACAAGCCCATAGACTTGGTAAGCAATTTTATGTATGGAACCTGTTAAGTTCAGCTAACAAGCTTTCAAATTCAGTTGGGCAAAGAAGACTGATAAAAGCTGCAAAGTCCTTCGCCAGAAGGACCCTTTGCTCTACCCTATCAATATCTGTTTCGTATACGTTCAGTTGAAATCAGTTGAGCTGTAAACAGTTGAGTAGTTATTTGTAAGCTACAGAAACATTTGAGAATGAATATGCAATTGTAATGCTTTTTGCAGCCCTCCTGTCAGAAACTGAACTTCCATATCATAGAAGTTGTTGCATCAGCTTTGCATCCATTTCTTCTTAATCATTTCTACTTTTCGTTTACTTTATTAATGAAGCTCTGCGGCTGCATCAAATAATTTTAAAAACTCCAAAACCACTCTGTCTTACACATATTTATTCTTATGAACGCAAATCTCAAAAAAAAGAGTATCGTCCTTAATATAGTTTCTACTATACACTACCTTGTGTGGAATATAGAAAAACTGATTAGTCTGATACTCCTCACTTTTCCGACGCACCGCAACCACCTTCACGTAGTCTTGTACACTGGCAAGATCACTATTCTGATCGCGGATAATGACATCGGCCTGCAGCTTACAGGGCCATGGAAGCAACGGATCGTATTCGCCTGGAATTACATTCAAGCAGGCGATAACATTTCGACCTTTCCAGGTTCCTCTGCCGTTCAAATAAATGTCAACCTAAAACAGACGGACCTTTCAAAAATTAAGACGATCAGTCAGTAGAACATCTGTGTACACTCACTCTCAAGGTGTACCCATAAGGTCTGTTGCAAAAGATCGGACTCTGCAGAACAATATCATGTTGTCTGGCTTCTTCGAATTTCTTCGCAAAGTCACTTATTCGCCAAATTAAATGACCTAGACGAATCAAGTTAAAAATATTACACAAACGTCAAGTCGTCGTCAGTTACCTCTGGTATTCTGAATTGCAGACATTTTGTAATGTGACATTAAATTGACTTCCAAGTCAGACAAACTCTGCATGGTATGATGCAATGCTCTGTCAGCTTGCAGGACCAACTTCTCTAGCTTATCACATTTGTCTTCAGTCTCGCAAACTATATTCTTCATACTTTTGATTTCGTAATCCATTTTTACCTGTTTTGTGTTTAGGTCTGTCGTAGCTATAATTCGTGTCTTGAGATCATTGCTAACTTCATTTACCTGTCCCTCGAGATACTTGATTTTCGATCTGAAATGTTATATGTTGAAGGATTTATTTAGATGTCTTTGAAATAATGTATTTACCTGAAAATCTTTTCCTGCTGATCGATGCTATCGTCCAATTTGATGACATTTTCTGTGATCTTGTTTTGACATTTCTTTGTATCGAATGAGAGCTCCGTGATTTGCTTTTGTAAATCATTCATAGCATGTTCGAGTTCACTTTTGAGAGACTAAAAGCAGAGGTTTTTAATTGCAGTTCTAAGATGAGTGTCAAAAATTATGTTTACCTGAGCCAAATCGAAACAAAATCGAAAGTCATTTTGACACTCCTCAACTGCAGTAGACCGGAGTGCTGATTCCTCGTTGATCAATTTTTGTAATTGAATCATAATCTGGTCGGCTTCTTGAATCCACTCATCAGACACCTAAATTTATCAAAAAAAGTAAAGACTCTCCTTTTAACTTATGAAAGACTGATGCAGGCATACAAGCATTCACAAGGTGATGAACTATCATCAGAAAACATCGTAAAATGCATGGTTCTCTGGCAACTTTAATTAGATAAGCAAGGTTGTTGCCAACAAATGTGACTATGTTATCACAACTCGAGTCGATTTAAGTGCTCAGATAGTACCATAAGGGTTTTGGATTTTACGCAATTTCGTCAACTAAGTACGCCAAAGCACAATTGGGAAAACTTGAATATAATCCAACAAGGTAAATGCTGCAATATGGCTTTGCTTTCATAATCTTGGCAATAAGTCTACAAGGGTGCATATAAAATTCAGCCTCAATAACCGATGATAACATAAAGCCAAAACTATTGATTAAATCCCGATCTAATGAGTTATTAAGCAATTATGTTTTATAAGTCAAATACAAGATAAAGCGAACTATCAGAAACGCCACCAATAATACACATTCCTACACAAATATCCAATAAACCAGCCTTTCAGAACTCACTGATTCCATGGTAGGTTTTTACGTAGATCATGCCATGCGACTTCGCGAAGAAGTTAGCAAAAGATTCAGCGGGGAGGTGGCATTGGGTGTCATTATCCCAGAGGCTAGGATAGGCCTATTGTTATTTTACAAGTTGATTACAGATGGTCATGTTTGCAAATTTTGAAGAAGACCGATCATTTAAAAATGTACTATCTTAAGCTTTCCTAGCCCAGTTTTTTCTTAAGCGGCACGACCCGGGCCCCAACTAACACGTCTCTCTAAGTTTCATGATCTCTCCCCAATTGCCTCTAGTGACGCACTCTAATTTGATTGAAATCCCCTTAAACTTACGTGCGCCGTCCCTCTGAGTTAGAATCGAAGACCCTTTAAGCGGGAGATGCTATGTCTATTCGCTCAACATTGCTTAGCCATTTCATACGTCCAGACGCCTGAGTATTCCAATTTCGCTGTATACCCAAACAGTTCGTGGAGTACCTTTTCTCAAAATGGTCAAATACTCTCTTATCCGCTTTCAACAAGGTCCAAGCCTCTGCACCATTGTGCAGGACTGGGATGATTTCTTACTCAATTGCGCCCTGAACCCAAAACAAAGCTATCTATCTGATGACGAAACCCTTAACTACCTCGAAGTTATAACTGCCAATAATGACGTTCTGGCCAAGCCGTCCTTTATGTAATGGCAGCAGGTACTTCGTTTTACCTTCGTTTACAGTCAGACCTATGTTATTTAGGCCGCTTCCATTTTGATACTCGCAAAAGCATTCACTTCATGCCTTCACTTCAATGTTATGAGTAGTAATTGTGCAAAATCAGACGAGTTTGACGGGGATGTTAAAGCTAGCTTTGCCATTGTATAGTTTATGCGGGTTTGAAATCGTGTTGTCCTCATTTACCGTCAGACCTATTTTGGCCGCTTCCATTTTGATACTCACGAAAGCTTCAGACGATTCGCTGTATTCTTTAATGTCACCCATAATCATCCTGCGAAATCACACGAGTTTGGCGAGGATGCCAAAATAAGACAGGCCGTTGATAGCTCGTCCCTGTGCACGAGTATGCGACTTTAAAATCGACAAATAGATGATGAGTATCGATTTGAAATTCACAATTCTGTTCAACTTTTCTATCCTGAGACCGAACAACCAAGTTGTTGATGAATGGTTTCAAACACTTACAAGATCTTATAGACGATGTATAGGGGACTTATTCCTTTATAATCGGCCCCAAAAGGGTCAAAGTAGTCTCCTTTCTTGTGGATCAAAAAAACAATGCTTATATTCATTGGGTATACTTTTCTCTGATCAAGTTAATTAATTAAGCTGTTCCTTTTTTCAACCAGATCATCTCCAGCTGCTTTAAGTAGCTCAGCACGCAGTCCGCGTGCGTCAGCATCTTCACTAGGTCTTAGCTACTTAGGAGCTAAGTATTTAGATGTCATCCTGGATAACAAACTTTTCTGAACTTAACATGTTACATGTACAATGCCGGTAAGACATGGGGCCTGTCGCCGAGAAAAGTCCTTTGGATAAGATGAAGCCAATTGTACTAGGTGGGGTGAAAAGTAACCTCCTTGAAAATGAAAAGAAAAAAATTAAAAATTTTTTTTTATTTTATTCAATATAGTCCCCTTTTAGTTGTATACACTTATTCCAGCGATTTTCCAACTTCTTAAACCCGTCCGAAAAGTAATTTTCCGGAAGGTCTGCAAAATACTCCTCCGTGGCGTCGATGATTTCCTCGCGTGAGCTGAATTTTTTATTGATGAGCCATCTTTTGAGGTTTGGGAAGAGATAATAGTCCGAGGGAGCCAAATCGGGTGAATACGGTGGATGCGACAGCAATTGGAGACGTAAGTCATTGATTTTAGCCATGGTTGCGATGCTCTTGTGCGACGGTGCATTGTCTTGCAAAAACAAAATTTTTTTTCGCTTCATGGGATGCCGTTTTGCAGCGATTTCGGCTTTCAATCGCTCCAATAATGCACAGTTATACTCGCTGTTGATGGTTTTTCCTTTTCCGAGGTACTCCACGAAGAGTATGCCATGACAAGCAAGTCCAAACACTCTTTCGAAGTGCTCTCGCGTTTGTGTTTTTGGTCAAGAGTGAGTATGCGCGGCACCCAGCGGCGGGATAACTGCAGAATATTGCCTAAAATATGGCGTGTGCGCTCAGTACTAATCTTTGTGGTATCCGCTAGCTCGCGCACCTTCACTTTCCGGTCAGCCAACACCATTTCATGGGAGGTGTAATCTGACGAAGCATTAGCCCCATAATATTTATCCAACTTTTCTTTTGTTTAATTCGCCGTTTTGCCTCTCAAAAAATAATGTTTTATGAGAGAACGAAAATCGTTTTTGTCTATACTCAACATGATGCCAAACACGTCACCAACAATCAGCTGTCAAAACAAAACAAAAGACAGTATCGCACTGAAATTTAGCATGTCTGTCTAAATATGAACGGACTTCATGGCACCATAACCTTTTTTGCAGTAGCAGCGCAATCTGACGGTCAAGGAGGTTACTTTTCACTTCACATAGTACTCTATGCGTCACTTGTCTCGTGGAAAAAGCCCTCACCAAAATATGTCTCTGCTGCTTTTACCAGATACTAAAAAACGACCTATCTGAGCGAGGTTTTCCTTAGCACGTAAGGCTCTGCTTTAGACGCACTCATGTGCTGCGCTCTCAAAGCCAGTGAAGTAGTTATAGCTTTAAACACCTTGCGCGCCATCTGTATTTTGACTCTATTCTTTTTCGTCTGATGCAACAACACTATAAATCTTGCAGCGAAAGAGTACGAAATCGGCTATCCCTGTACCTGTCAGCCTCAGAATCTGAGCCAGGAAGGAAATATGCATAGTTGGGTCTTTACCGTTGTCTCCAAAACTGATTTATGGTGAGGGGCCAGTATCTTTCAGGAGAATGACAACGTTCAGTTTCACTTTTCGTTAGGAAAACTTGAGTCTGTCTTCCAAGCGGAAATAAACGCTATTCTGATGGCAACGAACTATATCTTAAAGATTCGGTGAAGGGGGCGAAGTATTTACATCTGTAGCGCCATCCAAGCCGTGCTTAGGACCTTGCTGAACTCTTTTCTGACTTCCCAGCTCATGCCAGACTGGACCCATTGATTCCGCCTGGGGTTAAGACTTCCATTGACCGTTGGCTCTCCAGGTTAGAGGCAGACGAAATGAATTCTTAACCACGTCTCTAAGATGTCAAAAGGCTTCTTGCTGTCCTTTTACAATGGACTAATGGACATTCGGACAAGCTCTGTTCCAACAGAAAACAAAAGATGAAATTCCTACTCAGACAGACTAAAATAATAAATTTGTGTTAGATCAGTGGGATAAGAAAAAGGACGGCCTTACAAGAGATTGCTTCTACCAGCTGCTTGACAAAATCTATGAGCGTTGAAAGACATGAAATTCGTCCTTTGAAATTTGAATGCCGAGTAAGATAAAGAGGCTGTCTTTGGTAATATGGTCGGAAAGTACAGCGTCCATGACATTACCTCTAAAAGCAGATACAAGCTTATTGATTTTCTGGCGGGACGTAAACTTAGCTATAGCCAGCACAGGGTTTCCTTACGTTTATATCGAAAGAGGATCTTGACTGGCTCCAGATCAACAAATCATCAATAAAATTGGTCATACTGCGAATGACGCAAAGCACTCCTGCAGTGTTTTGGTTGTCCGAACTTTGCGAGCAGCTAACATTTATCCGAACCATTAACCTGTTGTAGCCAAGATACAAATGCGGATATCCGTAACACACCAAAGCCACAATACAATACAATCGTAGGAGACCACCAGAACATTTTCCGAACCTCTTGAGAAATTCAACAAAGGGAACTACTAGTTCGATGACGAATGGAGACAGGTAATCCTAGAAAAATAACGGATGTACAGAGCGACCCTACATAGCAAGAGGAGCTTGCAGGCTCTAAGAATAGAAAAGAAGCGAAAAACATGTGACCTATCGAGGTGTTAGAAAAGTATTCAAAGGGCAAAAACACATAACAGCATATGTTATGAAAAATTTGAAGAAAATATGACAGCATTTGGTCAAGAAGAAAGTACTCTTCCCAGTCTAGTCGGCATAATTATTCGTTCATCCTTCATTTCTCATGATTTAGCTTCTGCCTTGCGGCTTTAAAATCTTTGATAATCAGGACTTAATTGCTTACCAGACCTAAGCCCACATTGATAAAAACCTTTTAGATTGTTGAAATATCGTTTTAAGCGCCCAAAAAATATGCTAGTGCACACGATGTTTAGAAAACTGAATATTCTATAGTTGTCACAGTTTAGAGGATCTCTCTTCTTAAGGACTAGCAAACAATGGTGAGATTCCATACATCGGGAAGTATGTATTATAATCCTACCTTGATGAACAGATGACTCGGTTTATGTTTTTTACTAACTCATTTCTCGTGTATATTGCTATCCTATTTTCTTCGTCAAGTGAACGAAATTTTGTTAATCATCTTTCACGTTGAATGGTTCCTATATTGACCCTCTTCAGCGTCAAACAATCTGCAGATACTTTGGAATTCTCAAAACCAATAATAACTTCACTATTACGTTCTTATCCTTATATCTACGTGTTTCTGCTCGATATTGTGTCCTTCACAACTTCTAACAAAAACCTTCCGAACCTAGAGCGCTTTTCTAAATCGGTTTCAGAAAATTCACACATACAAGCCAAGCCAAGGAAGACTTCAATGGAACCTACGGAGTATATCTGAAGTATGACTTAAAATTAATTGTTTAGATTCAAAACTTCTTACACGAAAGACGATATTATGTATACAACTTCCAAGATAAGTTTTTCCCTACGTTGTCATTAAATTTCAGGGTTTTAGTTAATAACGTAAATTAGAATCGAGTTAATCGAGATCAAGGATTAAAATATCACTTACTTAACTATCAAGCAGACAAACTTTAGAGGGTCAAGGCCTGAAAATGTAACCTTCCATCCAGTACAGTCTCAGTCGTGTTGCTTCCAGTTGGAATAACCAAGCTGACTTATATCCGCGATTGGCGGAGGTTTGGTCTTTTTTTTTTGCTTGAACCTAGTGGCTTAAATTCGAAGACCCTCTTAACAAGAGTACTGTCGTAGCCGAACCAATGCCATCACTAATGCTAAAAAACGCGATATAGCGAATTGGGAGTGCTAAAAGACGAATATATCTCAGGTAGTATAGAGTGAAACTGAAGGCCAATATTGCAAACGATTACATCTTTTAAATGTGATATGTGACCGAATGGCTGTCGGTAGACATGAACTATGTATATTTCGTTTTTAACTTATTATTGTCAAACGGTTCTAGCTTGATTTCTAACCGACGCGGATGTGAAAGCTTTGCATGAATAAAATTGATACCGTAGCTAAGATACGTATTTCCAAGTACAATACCAGCACTATATGCTCGCCGATCAACCATGTATCTGCGTTGCTTGTTTTGTATTCTTAAAGAAGAGATACCTATTTTCAATCACCAGATATGATGCTTTTGGAAGACTTGAAGCTCTATAAGAGTAGTCGATCTTGATATTTCTGTCTACCAATCTCTAAGGTTCCAATAGTAGCGTAGCATTGCCTTCCTGCAGTCTCCCAATTGGATCACAGTGGGCCTACAACTGTCTAAGTGTATCTCAATGAAATGCCAAACTTCTTACAGCCTTTAAGCAAATTTATTTTTGTATCCTTTCTTATAAGGAAACTCAAATATCTAATATCGAGACCTTGGAAAATGAAATGTAATTCGCAACCAATATCCGTTTGTTAAGTGTTTTTGAACATCGTCGTCTTCACAGCAGTAACACCCTTAACAAGCTCTCTTCTATGTTCGTTGGGCGTGAATTTGTTAAAACTTCATCGTATTCATCAATTGTATTACTTCTTCACATTCCACCCCTATTTTCGGGGAATAAAAGAACACCTGTTAAAAAATTGATGTCGGATACGTGTGCATTAATAATTCTCCATGCCTGATTCCTTCTGAGAACCAGCAAAGAAGTTGAAATACGAATTCTATCGAAGTTAATACACTTTCGATTTGAACCTATGGTATATCAATTTCTACTGATTCAACAAATCCACGGGATAACGATAAGAAAAATAATCCACTAAGGGAAGCATTGTAAAACGTTGGCACAGCATCGATTCCGAACCAAGTCACCATTCAAATGGGGCTAGACAAGCATTCGAAAGTAGGTGAAAAAAGGGTTTTTATTGAGACCTACACACTTTAATGCTGCTGGTCGTACTTGTAATAGTAGTTGTTGTCTGTAGATGTTTTTCTGATATGATTCTGAGTGAGGATCTTAATGATGATGCTTGGAGTAATCTTTTAATTGGTTCTAGGTTCTGGTGTCGGCTTTTATTGTTTTCAAGGACTTACATTCTAGTGGGGCGTCAGTGATAGGCTTTTTGATACAAAATAGTTCTTAAGACACAAGACAAGTGCTTGTCGGAGTTACTTAACGGAGTGTGTCACTCTGAAGAAATATTCTCCGTGCGTCAGCAGCTTTATTAGACGTTAACCTCGATATTGCTACCTTAACTTCGTCTAGTCAAAAAAAAAAAAAAAAGTGTACATATGTCGTCTACATAATGGGTAAGTGGTTCATTTTGAGCGAGAATTTGGCCATCCTTTCCGTCATGTAGTTTGCAGAAGTAGTCTTTCTATGAATATTCTCGACTGCGGCGTTGTTTTCCATGTTCATCGTAGCCCTGGGATATTTACTTTATTCTCCGATAAAACTTACGAAAGTCATTCCTACAGTAAAACCTCTTAATTTCCACGATCGAACGCGCACTCTTCCGTTCTATTCTGCTGTTTTTGCGGCTTTATATGCTTCTTGTTTGGCTGCATGTATTTACTTGCCTACATTGGATGTCAAACCAGACGTTTGTTGTGGCGGTGCTTCGAAACCATTCAGATCTATGGTTCGTTGACAACGAATTGGTGTTTTATGGTTTGTGTGTGAAGTCTAGGATTTTTTTAAAACTTGATTGAAATCCGATCGCAAAATATTCTAGCAGTCTCCTGCGATTTCAGTTTTCGACGTCGAAGTTTGGTGATCTTACTTGACTTCGTTGTGAATGTACTCGTACTCTGACTCGTAATAACCCGAGTCGATGTTGGGGCCTCGAAAAACTCGGACATCTAGAATGCTGAAGGAGTATCTGGCATAAGTCTGAATACAATATGATCAATTTGTTTGACGGTTGATTGATCAGGGAATAGCAAAATTTCCTGAGGTACGTCCCATTACAAATTCTAAAAACCTGAATCCATCGTCGGCCTCGGTGTTATACAGATTACATTTTTCCATGAACGGCTCAAAGACAATTCCCTTGCTCAGTCTTACGTTATGATAGTCTAACACAATTTGTTTTCATAGCTCTGCACTGAGCATATGTACTTATGGATCGCCTAATGCAAAGATTTCAAAATCTTTCTTTATCCATCTGAGGCTAGGCTAAGATACCTATCTGTTTGAGTATGCAAACTCACCTAAACAAGAGGTAATCCATGTTAATACCACTGCTTTAGACACTTATGGTTATATTGGAACTCACCAGAACTTTATAATGATGTGACATCGTCGAAGAGAAGATTTCAGTCTTCACATAGCTTTTAATTACTGAATGCTTCTTAGATGTTAAGGAAGCGAAAGGATGATGGGACGAGCTGCCGCTCTAATATATCGACGTCGAAGTGCTGTAGCATGCGGAAAAGAAAATTCTTCACTTCATAAGATATATTACCTTTGCTTTAATATATAAATAAAATTTACTTGGACTATCCAAGTATTCCAACCAGGGAACCATGCGTTTAGGTTACTCTATTGTACTTTGGTTACTCTCTCAACAGAAAAGCGAACAGTAATCGGTATTGCAATTGAAAAAGTTTCTCATGCCAGTAATCGAAAACACAGATACTCCACCACCTTCCTGAAACAAATTCCTTACAATCCTGTATTTGATCTTAATAGAAGTTTACATTTGCATTTACAACGGACGATGGTATATCAGAAGTAAACCGCCTGTCATGCTAGAAGAGGCAATGTGGTATGTCTAGACCACATGGCCATGCATAACAAATTGAACGAGAATAAGTGTACCATGCTTCGGACTACAGTCCACTTCCTTAACGAGCTTATCAAATGGTTAGAGACGAGCAACAATTAAATTTACTGAAATATCTCCAACGACATGTAGTCTGGTTCTTGGTCTTGAGAAACCTCTCTGACCGATCACATGATCCGCTTCATGGATTCGGATTCGAGTGCGTAGCAAGCTAACAAATGTGTTTGGTGATGTTTTTTTTTAATTGGAGTGTGCGCATGAGATGCATGCTGAGGCATTACTATTTGGTTTGGGGGTAAATATCAATAAGATATAAAGTATCTCCCATATGAGCTAGTTTTTTATCAATATTGGAAAGTTTGATGGTGTACTTTCTAGGTAGACTTTTTATACAGGTTCTATGTACTATAGTAAAATAAGCCCGACGAATGAAATCTCACCATTGTTTGCCCGATTCACAAGAAGAAGAATCCCTTGAACTGCACAAATAAAATCCTGTCTGCCGTTTTATGTGAACATCGAAGACCCTTCGTCAATAGTCTAACTGAACCCTATCAGTTTGAAAGAGGCAATAAGTTTTCACATTATGACAGATCTTTAAAAAAGCCTAAGAGTTCCCAATCAAAACACACAACATCTCCTTCATCTATTTCAAAGCTGCACATATCAACATCTATAGAGACGAACTAAACAGAGCTATTTCTAGCTGGCATCGAAGCACACTGCTCCGTCAAGGTCAGTAAAGATAAAACCGAGATCTTCAATGCGAAAAAAGGCCTTAAACAAGAAGTGTGAAACTCGCAAGTCAACTCCATACGCATGATTTTCCAAAAGTTCATGTTCAGTCACTCGACTTACCTGTTAACAAAGAGGGACACACAACATCTACGCCAAGTGCAAAATGACACTGCCTCCGTTGTCAACTTCGACAACGACACCAGCGCGGAAATCGTACGAAGGATCACTCTTGCTAATCGTTGCTTCTTTGGGCTTAGAAGATAATTGAGTACTAAATTTCTCTCTCTAGCAAACCAAAAGACTTTTTTCAAGACACTGATAATTCCAGTACTGGCCTACGGCACAGAAATTGAAGACTGACGAAACCTATTGAAAATGCTCTAGGACGCTTCGAAAGGAAAATTCTTCGGGTAATTTGCCGTTCTGTTTGCGTCATTGGAGAATGAAGAAGACGTTGCAACAGGCTATACTAAGATGCCGTCATCCTCAGAAAAGCTCGGTTAATACAGATTAGATAGCTAGATCACACATAGCATTCTAGTGGTAGGTGACGGCAGCCGGCTTCATGTGCGATTTTGGGAAGCATCTGGCAAAAGACCGCGCTACTTGCTAGAGAAGCAAGTTAGATGAGGCCCTAGTCCACTTAAGTAATGCTATGAAGCCACAATACAATACAATAAACTCAAGTTAATGAATCTAAAAAAGCATTGCACATTAAGGTACTATAGCAAGTAGATTGTGCACATCAAGTGGAGATGATAGTAAATATAAAAGATTTAGACAAAGATTGACTTACTTTTCTGGCCGTGTCACTGCATGTAACGGGATATGATCTTTACTTCGAAATCAATGGAAACTACATCAAAAAAAGGAGCTAGAAGAAGGCTTCTTGATGTCATGGCGATTTTGGACATCCTGCCGAAATAAGAAGCATGTTGGTTCCAAATATAAAAAGTCTGTAATCAAATAACGCCACCAAATCAAATCACCACTTGGGAAGAATCTGAATCAAGTACGTATCTACCATGCTATATTTGCTTTTGATACTCTCACGAGCAGTGAAGTCTATAAACAGCAGAAGGGTTTCCAGTATTTTAAATGAAGTTAACATTCACTACGGGTCGGCAAGTATCACAAAACTGAGTTATTCGATTTAGATAGATAACTGGTTAAGAACTGAGTGAGTTGAACCATTCTGTCCTCTCCAAAACGTATGAAAACTTCTGAGAATAAAACGGAATAGTCAAGCTAACTATGAATACTTCACGATGAAAATAATTCTACACGTGCAGCTTCAACTTCTACTGGAGTTTCCAAAAAAGACACTGCACTGCAAGATATTTACATAAAACAAACGCGAAATCAAGCAGAGCCAGAGATGGCAAAGGCACCGGTCCAGTATTAATAATGACACCTCATGCTGCGGGAGGCGGCAAAAAGAAAACTCACGTAAGGCAGCCGAATATAGTTACCAAGGTGCTACCAACTGACCGATATGCTGACACCAACGAAATCTGAGTACAATGTTGACATCAGATTATATGAGGTACAGGGTTCACCTACGATAGACATGACTTTATCATTTTTGCGCCATCTAGCATTTCCTCTGATAGTGGGACACTACTGAACACAACTTTTCTGCTCTTATTACTGAAACAATTTGCAATTCAATGTCGGTATTGAAATTTCGGCCACCGAATTAATAACTAAAAACTGTTTATAGATTTTATTCTTAGTAACATTCCTCGTAATTATTTTTCGCCAGATAAGTCTTATCAAAAACAAAACAAAAAAAAACCAATCAGCTAAGCGTCAATCTCTGTGTACATGTGTACCCAGAATGTTGGCTTTTAAATTTAAAAATCTTATCTCGATGTTTTTTTTGATACCGATGAGCACAATCGATCAAAATCGCGAGCCTCATACCTGAACTTTCATTTTAAAACTCGTAAATGTTCAAATAGAAGAGGTGATTCTGTAGTAACAGAAGCCAGCGTAACGCCATGTTACAGTACAAATTATATATTGTGTGCTCTCATAACATGTGTTGATGTCTCAAAGTAGGCCTAAGGCCGATTAGAAGCTTAAAACCTCCCCTCTTTCGGTTATAGCAAACAACGAGAATAATTAAGTCAGAACTTTAAAGTAAACGCCTTCTCGACGTTAATATGTTCCACAGAAAATATTTGCTTAGAGATTAGAATTTCGATTTTATCCTTGATTTCATGACTTTCAAAGTTTTAATGCACCTGAGGTTTTCCAGTCCACTTTTATCACCCAAACATCACTCAGATGAATCGACAAATAAACGAAATTAATATTAAGGTGTTGAACTTACCTGGTTTTGCTTCCTCAGACTCCCAACGTCTGTAATCAAGTGTAATCTCTGGCGAATTTCCTCATTTAAAACAGATCTCAAGGATGAGATCTCCTGTTCCAGACACAATATCTTGTTTTCTATCTCTTCTTCCAGTCCATTAGACGTAGATGGTCTCCTTTCCATTTTCGGACATTCCTTTAGATGTGACCTCATCTTCTTCCTCTGTATGTAGGACGAGCAGCCATTCGGACATGGTTCCAGAACTTGACTACAATGAATCAAGTGCTCCTATGTGTGATTGCAAAATTAGAGGGCGTTAATTGCAGTTTATTGCATAGCAATCGTTCCAAACTTGATAACAATTAGTTGAAGATACTGATACCTTGAAAGTCTGTGACTCTAGCCATTCGTTGCAGTAGTAGCAGGAGGTTTTTTCGTACTTTATCACCGTTTTTATGGGCAATGTTTCCTCCTCATTCCAGCTCATTGTCAAGGCTCTTTGGACTACTCGATGTGTAACTTCCAGTAAATTATAAATGTGACTAATTGCGAACAAATTTTTCAAAGCACTAAAACTAAATAATATTTTTTTATTAATTTTTGATAAAACAGTTCGGTGAGTAGTGTCTCTCGTGCTGGTTTTGATAGCATACACAAGTACTTGGGCTCTCTCACACTCTCTGATTTGTTATCTCATCGTCTGCTCTACAATAGATACCGACTTTTTTTTTGTTTTTATTTTTTTTTTGTTATTATTCAGAAAAAAATTAAACAAATTGTGTGTGTTTACTAATTTGGAGTTTGTTACTAAATTGTCTTATCGCCGAAATGGTTTTTGGCCGTGAGAAAGAGGCAGAATAATAAAGTGTTCACTTGTTTTAGGTGCTCGATGTAGGGGTAAGTTAGATATAGCACACGTTTATGTTCTCATTCTGGAAAATTAAAAAAAAAAAAAAAAAAAAAAAAAAAAAACAATCTTCGTTATAATGAGTAATTATGAACCTGTGACGAAAGGTAAACAAATGATTGATAATGGTACAGTTGTGGACCGAGGCGCAACATCATTTTTTCGAAATGCCTTAACGGTAGCTTTTTAATAATGAATCAGCGATGAGCGTATACTGAGTTTGGCTCTAAATGTGCAGCACAATAACCCACCCAAGGGAATCTTGGCCAAAATTTACAAAATCAGACAACTTAGTCGGCACTTACTTTTTATAATTAGAGTGCGCTCAAAGGAATTAACATATTTTGGATGGTGATATTCTGCTTCATAGCCCTCACTAGTTAATTTTTTGCAGTTAGCCTGTTCGAGTCCAGGTTATTCGAACTTTTTTGTACTTTTTCCATTTAACAGAGTGTTCAGCTGACCATCAAATTGCGCTGGGCACTGTGATCTAAAAGATTTATTCTGCCACAAAGTTAGTTTGAGATGCCAAAGGAGCCTCAATATTATTTTTTTCAGACGGAAAAAAGCACTCAAGCAAAGAGCAGACCTTTCAAAGAAAGATGAAGCACTTCAGTGATAAAGTGCACACAGTGTGATTACTCATCACGTCAGCCCTGTATCTGCGTAATTACCTGAATCCTCCTCCTCCGTTATCACTTTCACACCGCAAGTTGTTGTATCACACTAAATTGCTTAACAAAAGCGTAGTGCTCCGTCACGACACCAGAAAGCAGCCTGCAGTAGAATAGCCACTTACATTCCCCTTAGCGACATCGTGAATTTGATCCGACGACAACCTGGGAGTCACGCCATCTGCAGTTGTGCTCATATGAAACCCTAACTGAGGAACCCGACCTAGGTTCAGGTCCAGAAAAACTATTTTCTGAGCTTTTTCATTTCCCATGATCCCATTGTGACCTGGAATCCAGACAAAACTTAATAAATTTATTCATCCTAACGCGTTCTATGAGGTTTTGCATTCTTGAGTTAGCTTGCATATTATGCAATGTCGATTTCGTATTTTTTCCGCAGTAGGAGCTCTGATGTCATTGCATCAGACGGTATGTCTAACACATGGGCTGGAAAGTCAGTGCAGTTTTATAGTAAAACACAAATTTTTGGAAAATTCAACTTTATTTATCAGTATAGTTGCCTTCGAACGCGATACACTGATTGAAACGATTTTTCAATCTTTCGATACCAGTTTTGTAGTACGATTTCGGTTTAGCCTCAAAATAGGCCTCTGCTTTGGCGATTACCTCTTCATCGGTCTTAAATCTCTTTCCGGCGAGCATTCTTTTGTCGCTGGGGACCAAATCTGGAGAATACGGTGGGTGGGGAAGCAATTCTTAGCCGAGTTCATTCAATTTTGCCATCGCTTTCATCGACTTGTGACACGGTGTATTATCTTGATGAAACAGCACTTTCTCTTTCTTCAAATGCGGCCGTTTTTCTGCGATTTCGACCTTCAAACGCTCCAACAATGCAATGTAATAGTCGCTGTTAATAGTCTGCCCCTTTTGGAGATAGTCGATGAAAATTATTCCATGTGTATCCCAAAATACGGATGCCATAACCTTGCCAGCCGACTGTTGAGTTTTTGGTCGTTTTGGACGAGGTTCGTCACCTGCTCGCCACTCAGCTAACTGCCGACTTGACTCTGGTGTGAAGTGATGGAGCCAAGTTTCATCCATTGTCACATACCGACGCAAAAATTTGGCTTTATTGCGGTTGAACAGCTTTAAACACTCCTCTGAATCATCAACACGTTGTTGTTTTTGGTCGACTGTGAGCAATCGCGGCATCCATTTTGAACAGAGCCTTCGCATGTCCAAATATTCGTGTATGATATATCCAACACGCTCTTTTGTTATCTGCATAGCCTCAGCTATCTTGATCAACTTTACTTTACGGTCATTCGTAATCATTTTATGGACTTTTTTGATATTTTCATCTGAAACATCCTCTTTTGGACGTCCACTGAGTGCATCATCTTTGGTGCTTGTATGACCACTTTTAAATTTTTCAATTCACTTGCGAATGATTCGTTCGCAAGCCATTCATCAAGCCATTTTTTTGCATCGGCTGCATTTTTTCCCATCAAAAAGCAATGATATATCAACACATGAAATTGCTTTGAATTAATTTTTTTTTTCACAATACCAAAAGTTGCTTCACTCACAACGCTATATCTCGAGAACTAATCGTCCGACAGCTGTCAAATTTATACACGTATCTTTTGAAGGTTGGTACTAACTGAAAATGGTATGGATTTAATTCAAGTGGTGCCCTCTCTTAGAAACGGCACTTTTCAGCTCATGTGTTGTACGATCAAAGTCATAGGGCGCAAGTTCATCAAATCTCCAGTGGATGTTATACCAAAGATCACTTCGTTTCAAATGGAAGATGGTTTTGAGAGCGCAGCCCATGATATGAATATCAAAGGGAGGGAGATTCATCAGGGGGCTTTTAGAGTTTACAGCCAGACGTGTAAGGGAAAGCTCCCATGCCGCCGAGACAAACCATTCTTTGGAATCAGTGACATAAATTTGGTGAGAGCTTATTCATTTGCATTGCAATAGATATCCATGAAATCTCGACTATATGTACTCGTATTCCTTTCCTGATCTGATAAAAGCAGCCTTGACATAAATTTGGTGAAAGTTTACTCCACGAACCCAGCGCCTTAGAGGCTTTTGACATAACATGTTTAGTCCAGAGAAGTTTGTTACTGACGATGCCACACGTAATTGATTGATGATGTCTTTTGCACTAGGTGAGTCGGACTAATCAGCTTCCTTCTTCTCGAAAAAAGAACAACCTTAGTATAAAGGCAATTGACTGAAATCCAATTTTGAGTTCACTAATTATCGATCAGCAACATCATAGAGGTCAGAACTATTCAGAGCATTAAGCAGTGAGTCCATCAACATGCACCATATCAGTGAAGACAGGACGCAGTCTAGCGGGGGCCCTTTACCTACACTATCACAAATTGGCCACAACATCCGAAATCAGTGTTTTGTGCAGCAGCATGCTGGTAAGATAATTTGGTTATTTCTTGCGTGGGTTTCACAGCTCATAGACACACTTAGCTCTTCCAACTTTTAATCGTTTAACTTACTGCTGAATACGGGATGCCACAGAAACGTTTTAGGCATTTGAACAGATCAACTGAACTTTTTCTAGCTAGTTAATAGGCTTTTCCATAACCTCGTGTCCTGTTTCATACCGGCGCTGGACTTAGTTTCGTTTTAAGGATGCAGCCCAAATGAATATCAAAGGGAGGGAAATTCATCAGTGAATCTAGATTAGAACTAAGTTTGCTAGGATCTACCACATCCCCCAAAACACGTCTTAAAGTTTTCTTAAATGAAACCCAGATATATTTATTGTAAGGGGAAATAGATAGTGTCGCCCTTAAACATAAGCTGAGTTGAATCAGTCAGCAGTTTCCATCTCGTAAAAAAATCAACCTAAGTTTTCAATCTTTAGGTCCTTGACCCGTTATCATTGGTCGAATTGGCCAAAAGTACGGATTAGGGATTGAATTTAAACAGTCTCGGCTTATCGGGATTTTTCTCACCAACTGAACAGATTTTATGCTTTTGTGAATTCTACCACCTAAAACCTATAAGGCTCCACTATGCTCAGAGATCATACTTCCTAGATCAAGAAAGCTGACTTGTTTTTCAGAAATCTTGAGTTAATCCCTACTCTGTGCTTCTCTGTAAACCTTATGTGAGAACAGACAAATCACAACAAGGCATAGAAATGCCAAAAGAGTGAGTACAGCGCTGTCGAGCTGCGTTGCGGATTTCATCTTCATCATGCACTTAATTATTACACAGGACTTGGAATTTAGCACCTTTTTTTAAAATCCTTTTTACAATTGAAAACTGTGATATCTACCATGATGATGACTTAAGAGGCTGGAAAAAGCTTCTACATACCACCTTGATAAAAAAAAAACACTGTGTGGCACTCCCATTATACCAATTTGAGTTTTTTTTGTTAAGTTGGTACATCTGTTGTTGACATTCCCTATAAATCTTAGAGTCATAGCTTGACGTTTGCAAAAGATACGTAGCCAAGAGTACATCAATCGGGTGTACAAAAATGTAAATGTAACTTAATTCGTGCGGTTTGCTAAGAGATGGCGTAACTTGTATTATTCCATGGAACATACGCTGGAAAGCTACTGTCATTGTACGTCATTTCAGTATATGTCATTCATTTGAAGCGTTAACAACAATAATTTTTTTTCACTCAAATATGTCGAACTTTGTGCCTGAAAAAGTGTTTTTGCGGGGAGTTCTTCTTCATTACTTTCATCGTATTTTGGTGAAAGTTTATAGTGAACACGCGCTTACTGAGCGAACGTGCCAAAAGTGGTTTGCACGATTTAAAAGTGGTGATTTTGGCTTGGAAGACGATGAACGTCCTGGGCAGCCAAAAAAGTTTAAAAATGAAGAACTGGAAGCATTACTCTATGAAGATTGTTGCCAAACACAGGAAGAGCTCGCAGAATCTTTGGGTGTCACTCAAGCAGCCATTTCAAAACGTTTAAGAGCAGCTGCATATATTCAAAAGCAAGGAAATTGGGTTCCACATGAACTCAAGCCGAGAGACGTCGAAAGGCGGTTTTGCATGTCAGAAATGCTGCTGGAACGCCAGAAAAAGGAGTCATTTTTGCATCGGATTGTTACTGGTGATGAAAAATGGATCCATTACGACAACCCCATGCGCAAAAAATCATATGTGAAACCCGGCCAACCAGCCAAATCAACGGCAAAGCCGAATATCCATGGCGCGAAGGTAATGCTCAGTATTTGGTGAGATCAAATGAGTGTGCTGTATTATGAGCGGCTAAAACCGGGTGAAACCATCAATGGACAGCACTACCGAACACAATCAATCCGTTTGAAGAGAGCAGTAGCCGAAAAACGCCCGAAATATGCGACCAGACACGAGGCAATATTTTTCCATCATGGGCCGAGCGCCCACGTTGTTATTCCGGTTAAGAACTATTTGGAAAGCAGTGGATAGAAAACGTGGATAAAGAAAACGGTCGTTTATCAGTGGCACGAGCGGTTCAAAAGTGGTCATGAGTCAATCGAAGATGATGAACGCAATGGCACATAATCGACATCGAAAACTGACGGAAACATTGATGAAGTATAAGAAATGTTGGTCAATAACCGCAAATTAACCATCAGAGAGATAACGGAGGACTTGAACATTGCCTATGGATCCGTCTAAGATATTTTGGTTAATGATTTGGGTTTCCGCCGTGTAGCAGCAAAGTTGGTGAAAAAAGACCTCAATTTCATGCAAAAAAGAGACCGTGTTGACGTCAAAAAAGAGATGATTTGCGAGGCTGAATCCGATCCCACATTCATCAAAAGGATCATTCCTGGAGACGAGATGTGGGCTTATGAGTACAACACGTAATCCAGATATCAGGCAAGTAAATGGCGTTCACCAAATGAGCCGAGAACAAAAAAACCACGTCGCTTTAGGTCAAAAAAAAGCCAATGTTGACGGTTTTCATGGATTACAACGGTGTAGTGCATCATGAATTTTTTCTAGAAGGCCATAAAGTAAACAAATATTTGGGCGTTGTGAGACGTTTGCGTGAAGATACCAGAATTGTGAGCAGAAAACTCGTGGATTTTGCACCATTTTAAGGCACTGTTGCATCGTGTCATCATTATTCGTAATTTTTTGACAGAAAATGCAACAAATACCATTCAACAGCCACCGAATTCACCTACTTTGGCTCCCTGTTACTTCTTTCTGTTCAATCGAGTTAAAAAACCACAACGGGGAACGTGTTTCAGCAGCCGAGAAGAAGTAATGGAAAAATCGCAGGAAGCACTGATGGACATACCAAAAAGCGAATATAAAAAATATTTCGATGATTGGATCAAGCGCTGGCATAAGTTTGTTGCAGTTGATGGGGATTACTTTGAAGGGGACAATATAGATTCAGATGAATAAACTTCTGAATTTTTTTTTTTTGATCAAGGTGCTATAGTTAGTTAGCTAGTTAGTTGACTTTTATTTTCAATAAATGTCTTACAATGTAACGATTGACCTAAGTCTTTAATGGTTTGGCCTGTGGCCGTCTACCAGGTTGACAAAATACATACTTAAGTTTTACATTAAAAATCTAAATCTATGATACGCTTTCTATAACAAAGTGCTGCTACTGAGTAATCATATAAGACTTTCCATCCTTTTTCTCCATTTAAAATGCTCATTACTTCATGTTCGTCTAAATCATGTTTTTCGAAAATTGATAGTCGAAATTCTTTTAAAATCGGACAAACACCAAGAAAATGTAAGATATCTTCTCTCTAAATCTGGTCTATGGGGTATAAAGTTTAGTTGAACGAGTTCCCCTCTCAGTTTGGAAATAGTACTTATTTTGTCAACTGCGTGACTATCTATGAAGTATGTTTTTTTTTTATTTAGAAAATGGTTTCGACATATTGGTCATATGTATGTCTGCCAAAATTCTCCAAAACCAAGTTAAATTTTTCTCTTAAAATATGAGGATGCTCGTTCACTTGAATAGACAGATTTACTCCGCATTCAGAAGCTGTTTTCTTCCATTCCTCGCAAATGCCTACGTTTGGTATTCTGCATTCATTCATTTCTAGTATTTTTAGGATATAGTTGAAGTGCATTTTGAGCTTCTACAAGAGCATCGTATCCACAGCATCGTAGCCTTTGTAACCCCATACCTGAGCTCCGTAAAGCATTATCAACGGTGCGGTTGAGTGGAACAAAGTTTGTTTTGCACTTTGCGATACATATTTATTTTTGAAGGAACGTTCCCAAATCGAACAGATAGCTCTTTTAGAAACAGCTAATTTTTCCTTAAAGTGTGGTTTGAAATTTAAGGAAGACGATATAAGGACACCTAGGTATCTGTATCTGGATACTACCTCAATCTCTTCCCCGTCTAACTTCCACTTTTCCAAGTGTGAGAAGCATGCTCCTGGCATTTCTAAATATCATCATTTTTGATTTATCAAGATTTACAGTGAGATTCCAACTTTTACAGAAAGCATTAAGCCTGTTTATCATTAACTGCATACCTTAGGTTGTGTCACCCAGAAAGACTATGTCATCAGCATACATCAGAGCAGGAATTGATACACCGTTGAATCTTATTCCACCTTTGACATCATCTGTTATATCATTGATGTATAATATAAAAAGCAGAGCACTTAAAATACAGCCTTGCCTAACACCCATTGAAGTTTCGAACTCTTCAGAAATTAAGTCTCCATCCCATACATATGCAATATTATTCTCATACAAGGCTCTCAGGATTCGAATAATTTTACTTGATACACCGATTTTGGAAAGTAAAAGAGTGCTTCACGTGGTATTGAATCGAACGCTGCTCGAAAATCTACAAAGAAGGCGTAGGACTTTTTTTTTCTTGCTCTTATATGTTTCAGCAGTGTTTGTTAAGCAGAATATCTGGTCGATTGTAGAATAACCTTTCCTAAATCCAGCTTGGAATTCTTTAAGGATGTTATGCTCTTGTACCCATTCATACAATCTTTTGTAAATTAATGAAGCAAACAATTTGGCTGAAGTGTTTAAAAATGTGATTCCTCTGTAGTTCTTCGGGGTCTTTTTTGTGTAGAGGGAAAAATTATTCCTTTCCTGTAAGGGAATTCATAAACTCATATGTGCAATTTTTATAGAACTCAAACGGGATCAATACCAGGTGCTTTATTTGATTTCGATTTGCATATTACATCATTGACTTCTTCCAAAGTCTAATTTTTCGTCCAAGAGCAGAGGGTCTGCATATTGAAGTAGCGGCGAGGTTAATGAGCCATTAAGAAGTTTATCGAAATGAGTCCTGAATTGCGGGGCTTTAAGAGTTACAGAGATGTTAGACGTGTATTCGTTTAGGTATTTGACAGCTTTCCAGAACTGAGCAAAAGATTTTGAATTATTTATAATCGCAATGTTTTGTTGTCCAAAGTCTACTTTTTTGATGTAACAGATGTGTTTGTATTCCTTGCTGGCATCTTGATAGAGTGTTTTAAAGATATTGGAGTTATTCGACCTTAGAAGTTTGAGAAATTTAAAAGATTTGGTTCTAGCTTTCATGCAATCAGAATCATACCATTTTTGTTATATATTTTATGAGTTTTTAAATCTTTCTGTTGCGGAATGGATTTCTTTATTTCAGTTAGAGCTTCAATATTGGCTGTATAACGCTGTCTGAGTAGTTCCATAAGATTCACATTCATGTTTCGCTGATACGATTCCATTATTCGGTCATTCCAGACAAATTTCGGCAGAAGGCTTAATGGTTTTGTGCAAGCATAGTTGCCGCTAGCAGTAGAATTAAGGGTTACTTCCAAGGGCATGTGGTCCGAAAAGATCTCGGCTTCTACTTGAAAACTGTCTAGAAGCTTGAGCCAATTTCCCGAAACAAAACAGTAATCTATTATTGAGCATGATATTCCTCTGATAAAGGTCAATTCGCCATCTGGATCTTCTTCGCAACTACCATTCAACAAGCACATGTCATACTCATCAGCAAGTTCAATTATTTTTGCTCCTTTTTTATCACAAATTAGGTCTTTAGGTGCTATATGGACATGAATTTTATATCAAACGAAGACGCGAACTCCCCTCTGACTGCCCCGCCCCTCTGCAACAAGTCTAAAATCGCCAATATAGGCCTGATATATGGTATTCTTAGCTCAAAATTAAGAAAGGCGGCACAGTTAAAAAAGAATGCCTGCAAAACACCAGCTCCAAAAAAAAGAAGGAACCTTGCAATTGCTAACCCAAAAGGTGTGCAACCAGTTTGATCGCATTGCGATCGCTGAAAGACAAATCTCTAATATTGTACAATATATGGACGATCGTCTCGAGGAGTCAACATCTACTCAGAGCAATGTTTTCCAATACAAAATAACTTTTTGCCTGCTCTTCGTTGTTGGCTGAGATTTTAAGCCAGACACCAGTGTGACGAAGCGAATATTTAGCGGGATTTAATTTAAAAAATTACATGCACAAAAGTTAACAAAAATGAGTTTCTCTCACATCTAAAACCTTCTACTTAATAACTGTGCACTTTTTTTGTCAGAGCATTTTACAAATATAATTCTTTGGTACGAAAGTCAGTCTGAAGAGCACGTGTTTATTCCTTTTTTTAAGTGGTTTGCGTGGATTCTATTTTTTTTTTTTTTTTTTTTCATTGAATAAGTAAACTGTTATAAAATATAACATATTGGGTATGTAATTTAATTCGTGCGGTTTTTTTTTTCAAAATTTGAACGTTTATTTAAGAAAAACATGTACAATAGTATTATTCAAAGTATTGCCCATCTATGACTTTGCTATGACTTTTTCCCATCTTTCTGGCAATTTGTGGATCCCATCCCAAAAGAACTGCGCCGGCTTGGCAGCCAAAAATGAATCAAGCCAATTTTTGATATTCTGCTCTGATGTGAAATGTATTTCAGTGAGGACGTTCTGCATCGACCGGAACAAATGGTAGTCAGAAGGGGCAAGATCTGGGCTATAAGGCGGGTGGGGTAAGACTTCTCATCCACTGTTTTCCAAATAGTTCTTAACCGGAATAGCAATGTGGGGCCGAGCGTTGTCATGATGGAAAATTATTGCCTTGTGTCTGGTCACATATTCCGGGCATTTTTCGGCTACTGATCTCTTCAAACGGATTAATTGTGTTCGGTAGCGTTGTCTATTGATGGTTTCACCCCGTTTTAGCAGCTCATAATACAGCACACTCATCTGATCCCACCAAATACAGAGCATTACCTTCGCGCCAAGGATATTCGGCCTTGCCGTTGATTTAGCTGGTTGGCCGGGTTTCACATATGATTTTTGCACTTGGGGTTGTCGTAATGGATCCATTTTTCACCACCAGTAACAATCCGATGGAAAAATGACTTTCTTTTGTGGCGTTCCAGCAGCATTTCGGACATGCAAAACCTCCTTTCGACGTCTCTCGGCTTAAGTTCATGTGAAACCCAATTTCCTTGCTTTTGAATATATCCAGCTGCTCTTAAACGTTTTGAAATGGCTGCTTGAGTGACACCCAACGATTCTGCGAGCTCTTCTTGTGTTTGGCAACAATCTTCATAGAGTAATGCTTCCAGTTCTTCATTTTCAAACTTTTTTGGCTGCCCAGGACGTTCATCGTCTTCCATCTTTTAAATCGTGCAAACTGCTCAGCTAGCGCATGCTCACCATAAACTTCCACCAAAATACGATGAGTTTCATTCACAAAGTTCGACATATTTGAGTGAAAAAAAAATTATTGTTGTTTACGCTTCAAATGAATGACATATACTGAAATGACGAACAATGACAGTAGCTTTCCAACGCATGTTCCAAAGGAAAAATAGCAATGGAATAATACAAGTTACGCCATCTCTTAGCAAACCGCACGAATTAAGTTATAGAACCCAATATTAGGGGGGATGAAATGAAAAATTAATAGATAAAATATTTGTTCTTGGTTTTCATAAGACAAAAAGTATAGTTGCTCAGTGTTGTATATGTATAAATAAACTGCGTTTAAACTTTTTACGTACAGGTGCGACACCCATATTAAATATTTCGTTTTTCAAGATATCGACCGAAATAACGAAAAAGCAAATTTTTGATATTTGAATCTCTAAAGTCTAAAGGCTGTTTTTTTCTTTTGTTGTGGGTTGCTTTAGTAATGTTTCATTTTCAAGCAGCAATGAAGTCAATTAAATCAATCTTAAAAACTTTATGTTTGAGATTTGACGAAAGATGGGCCAAAAGTGTGGCTAAATGAAACCCTAACATTTTCACAACATGTTTTAGACGAAACGCCTTCATCATCTCATTCAACTAGAGTGGGAAGACTGAGAAAAAGCTTTGATGAGTGCTGTGAAAAAACCAAGAAAAGAAAAAAAAAAAAACATTTTAGATTCTTGTAGCGTTGAAGAAATTGCATTGGCTCAGGAAATGAGATTTAGAAAAGATGGAAAAAGAAATACTGCTATCGCAGTGAAACGCTTGTCAATAAGTTCTCCAAACCGAGGTTTGATTGTTTTTCTTTGATTTTTGTTATTATTATTATTTTTTTTTTATTTTTTTTTTTTTGTGTTGTGAGGAAAACACTAGAAACACATATGGTACTTCTGGGTTTTTACCAATATCTACAGATGATGCGTTATCATTGATCACGGACATACAGCTTTCCACTCATCAGTACGAAATATTACGTCAAAATATCAACAACACTGTTCCCAATTTGCTACCATCGTATTACAAAGTTAAAGAAGCTAAGACGCAATGCTACCCAAATGATAAAACTGTGAGCGATTCCTCTGCAAAATGTCGATTATAAAGTTTAGTAAATCACAGCATTGAGCGTTTGTGTTTAGCTAAAAAGATTTTTTAAATTTTTGTTTCTGTGGGTTGTGATGGTGCTCAACAGAAGTCTTATAAACAAACATTTTCGTCTGGTGATCATTCCGATGAAAATATATTTTGTATCTCTATGATTCCAATCCAGATGTATTTCTTAAAGGATGAAACTAAAAGAGTACTTTGGCAAAATCCAGCCCCATTATCAACCAGATACTGTCGACCTATTAAACTAAATTTTGCTAAAGAAACAACTGAACTGATCAAGTTTGAGGTAGAATCAATTAAACATCAAATTAAAACCATCTTACTTGTTGAGATTAACAATGATAACTTCCATGTCATTGATTGATTGATTAATAGAAAAGTTTGCACTGCTTTGTCTTCATCGTCTTCATCACAAACCTATTATGAAATGCACAATTTAGCTAATCTTTCAAGAAAGCATGTGAACCAAGAAGCAATGTCCTTTTGATTAAGTTCGCTTCACTCATGGATACGATTTATGGAACGTATCTTACACATAGCGTACAGATTAGATGTAAAAGTATGGCAGGTTAAAGACCAGGAAAGTAAAGAAAAGATAAAGAAGTCATCAAAAAGTTTCATACCATTTTAGAGGCTCTTGGGTCTGGGTTTCCATTTGAGAGTTATGCAAAAAAAAAAAAAAAAAAAAACACGGGAACTGTATCTTAAAAATTATGCCTGGTACTATGTGAGTATGTTTTATTTTATTTTATTCAATATAGTCCCATTTTAATTTGATACACTTATTCCGGCGATTTTCCAGCTACTTGATCCCGTCCGAAAAGTAATTTTCAGGAAGGTCTGCAAAATACTCCTCCGTGTCGTCGATGATTTCCTCGCGTGGGCTGAATTTTTTATTGATGAGCCATCTTTTGAGGTTTGGGAAGAGATAATAGTCCGAAGGAGCCAAACCGGGCGAATACGGTGAATGTGATAGCAATTGGAGCCGTAAGTCATTGATTTTAGCCGTGGTTGCGATGCTCTTATTCGCCGGTGCATTGTCTTGCAAAAACAAAATTTTTTTCGCTTCATGTGAGGCCGTTTTGCAGCGATTTCGGCCTTCAATCGCTCCAATAATAAACAGTAATACTCGCTATTGATGGTTTTTCCTTTTTCGAGGTAGTCCACGAAGACCATGCCATGACAATCCCAGAAAACCGACGCCATAACTTTTCCGACCCATCGAGCCTCCCTCGGCCGCTTCGGAGCACTCGTGCCGGCTTCAGTCCACTGCCGGGCACTCATTCTGTTCTCTGTTACAGTTACCAATCGACGCCAAAAGTCCGCCCGATTCCGCATCAGCAAGTCTAAACACTCTTTCGAAGTGCTCTCGGTGTTTTTGGTCAAGAGTGAGTATGCGCCGCACCCAGCGGCAGGATAACTTCTTTATATGCAGAATATTGGCCAAAATATGGCATGTGCGCTCAGTACTAATCTTTGTGGTATCTGCTAGCTCGCACACCTTCAATTTCCGGTCAGCCAACACATTTTTATGAATTTTTTTGACATTGTCCTCTGTAACCGCATCGGAGGGCCTGCCGCTTTGGACTTGATCAGTAGTGGAGTTGCGGCCACCACGAAGCTCTCGAAACCAATATTTGAAGGTGTAATCTGACGGAGCATTAGCCCCATAATATTTATCCAACTTTTCTTTTGTTTCCTTCGCCGTTTTGCCTCTCAAAAAATAATGTTTTATGAGAGAACGAAAATCGTTTTTGTCCATACTCAACATGATGCCAAACACGTCAACAACAATCAGCTTTCAAAACAAAATTAAAAAAAGTATCGCACTAAAATTTGGCATGTCTGTCTAAATATGAACGGACTTCAAGACACCATAACCTTTCTGGCGGTGAAGGAAGTTACTTTTCACTCCACCTAGTATATGCCAGTAAGTGTGCACAAAGTCTTGTTTCATGGAAAAGAAATAATTTCTTCCAATGGGACAACCTTCGGAAGAAGTCCAAGAAGCAAGAAACAAAGAAAATAGAAAATTTAGGGAGTTATTTGCCAGGAAAATTTCGCTTTTTAGCAAACTTAAGATGTCTTCCGAAAAAGTGTTATTAAACAAAAAGTTGTACAACCAAATGAGTAAAAAAAAATTGAAAATTGCCTGAATTGATGTGTTAATGTATCGAAAATTGTGCTCCTATGTTTAAATAATTTATTATATTCAATTGTATGAACAATTCCAATACGAAAAAGAACAAAATACTTGAACAAACACATTTATTTGTGAGCGCTATTAATTTAATCCCGCTAAATCAGCGATTCTTCACACTATTCGACGAACTGAAAGATACCTAGCCAAGGGAGCTGCATACGACTTACCAAGAGTAAAGTAAGTAGCTTCTGTGAGGCTTTATATCAGAAGTAATATAGTATTTTGTAAAATATTACTTAGGTTCATTAAAAATCCGTTAAATTGTCCACCTGCGAAAAAGTTGCTCAAAGAAATTCAACACCTTCAAGTTCTGCAATTGTTATCATCAAATCTATTTACGATTGAATGCTTTTTTTTTTCCTAATTTAGTGAACGAAAAATAGAATTTATTTACTTATTCACCTGCTAGGCTTGCGAAACCGTTTGCTTTAGATACGCTTGCTGATATGGGACCCTTATAAAAGATATGAGTTATCGGAATGCGAATAGCAAACATAGCGCCATAAAAGAGGTGGTTCATTTCGACTGTGCGATAAAGGCGTACGAATATTTGTCATCCGTTGTCTGCCTGGAATATGCTTGCACAAAACTTCATCCCCATTAAATATCATATCATCATATCCATATCGATAGCTGATTTAAAAAAAAAAAAAGTTTAACGTTGTGAATAGGCGAAATAGATTTTGGGAAACTTTCTTGTGTGGATTAGGATTTGCAAACGAATGGCGAGGTATTCCAAACCGGATAAGAGGAGAAAATTTCAAATAAATTCTGTGAAATATGAAATGTTTTACGTTTATTTGCACGAATTCCAGGAAACTGGAGACTTTCATTTAAAGTTTCTGCTCTCCTCTTTCTTTCTCCTCTACTACACTTTGTATTCAATCTTTTTGCAATTTTTTGGTACATATGGCATGTGCTTCTCAACACGGGATACTCGTTGTGTGTGGTACTTTTTAACAATTCCCTCATATTAATGTTTGTGTGGATATATCTAACCAGTTTCTAACAATTTTTCAAAAGTATCCGTATGAAAACAGCACTACAATTTATCAGTGTTTTTCAACTACTGCCAGGATACCAATCATTGTCTTCCTAAACATTCGCATTTTTAAGCGACCCAGAAGTCATTTGACCCTTCATACAAGATTCATGTGATTTTTTCTACGATATTTCTACAGAATGTCAATCATCATAGAAATAGTTCATAGCGCTACTACTAGAATATGACTAGATATAGAAAATGTCGACCTTTTTTTTTGAAAAGGTAACGCTCTGATGGGCCCCTGATTAGAAGTCAGTTGATCAATCAAAGGCATGTTACCACCATTTGGTGCTACGACTAGGACCAAAAAGCAGAAGGCTTCTTCCACTCTCTCTAATGAAATGAAACGAAAGGCACTCTCGTTGAACCAGGCAAATTTCTGGAAAATCTCTTTTTTACATAAGTCTGCTAATGATATATGTTGCAAGCTACATTCGTTGAATACCAAGTCACTTATGATATCATATCACAACTTAAGGATGTCGAAATTCCCTATTTTTGGTCTTAGTTGTTAGCGATGTAACTAATAACGAGTGGCTAAGACGACCAAGAGATGTTGCAATCACTTTCAGTATCAAAAAGTTGGGTTATATTGTAGAGGCAAATGTTTACCTTTGTGTCGGCTGAAGATGGAAACGGTCACATATTGCGAAACCTATTTTTCTTATCAAAACAAAACACTCATACAAAGAACTAGTCCATTATACTCCTTAAAGGTTCCTTTTAGCGGAATTTCTCGGCCTTTCGAATAAATGCGAGCAAGTGCTTCAGTGATAAAGTGTCTACAGTACCAGTATATCGGACATTCACAGGGGAAGTGTTCGGCGATGTCGTCATCACTGTCACAGCAAGTGTTGGAGGATGTTGTATCACTTACACCCAGAACACTTAAGTGCTTAGCAAAATTATAGTACCCCGTCACAGCGGCAGTTAGCAGATTTTAGTGTTTGCTAATGAGGGGCAGCAGGAAGACTGCTGACTTCTTAGAGACGTCGGGAGGCATTCGTTTGATCAGCCGGTAGCCTGGAGAGTCCTGCTATCCGCAGTTGCGCTTTTATGAAACCCAACTGTCAATGAAAGCTCTAACCGAGGACGCAGGCAAACCTTATGTAGTTCGGGTCCTGAAAGACTCTGGTCTGAGCATTTCCTAACAAATTCATCGGCGATTTCATTTCTCGTGATCCCATGGGGAACTGGGATCCAGACAAGACTAAGTGAATTTAGTCTTTAGGCATGAGCCCCGTATCCTAAATATCCTAATTTAAATCAATTCTCTTTAAAAGGAAAATGCCTTAGAGAGTGCTGCCCATGTTAAAATTAAGGGGAGCTGTTTTCATCAATGCGTCCAGAACGTAGACAGACGTTATAGGGAAATCTCATTGCCGCCTAGACAAACATTATTTTCCCGTCTAATAAAAGTTGCAACCGACGAATAAGATATAATTGGCCTTATCACAGCCCTGTAGATCCAAAGGACCCTTCTCGATGATAGGGCCAATGCCTTGCCGGTTTGCGGTACCAGAAGGCCGCCAGCGTTTTGGGGTCCCTCGACGTAACATGTTTAGCACATAGAAGTTTGCTATCTAGGATGACACCCAAATGTTTAGTTTCTTCGCAGAATTGAATGGTGATGCTTTTAAACACTAAGTTAGTTAGTTAGACGTGCGCTTTAGAGCAGATAGTCGCCACACAGAGTCCAACAGACAGTAAAGCTACATCACTCGCTGTATGCGTGTGCATAGACGTCAGAGGTTTTAAGTGCTTTAAGCAGTGAAACAACCAACATACAGCATAGCGGTAGAACGTCATCTTACAGGCAACTCCTGTTTACTCCCGCCACAGTCACCACCTGCAATCTTTGCTTGCATTGCTTTGATCCACAAATCTAGTGATTTGTCCACGCCATGTTGTCTAGGCAAGTTACAAGTGCCATCAAAAGTTGCGTTGTTGAAGACACCCTCAATGTCGAAAATGCTCAGCGGTATTCCTTCTTGTCTTTGCCATCAATTCTGCCTACCTGATATTAAAGCGCACTCTCGCATGACAAATGGTGCATTCACGAAGTCTTTCTCTCCTTGTGAGTGTAGATTTTTCCATTTTTCATTGTGGAATCCAGGGTTCGGGGTATGAACACTCATCAGCATATCCGCCGTTACTTTGAGTAGCCCCGGAATCCAGAAAATGGCGCGCTACAATTTCAATTGCCTGAAAATCTTAATTTTCAGAGGTGGGATTTTCGGTTTATTCAACCATTCAAGAGTTTGCTGCGTGGAATACTTCATTCTAAAAGTTCAATTCACCAAATCGACAGAGGGAGTGCCGAAAACTTAAAACTTTCTGCCTCTTGGCCCTGTTCGGGGCAAATAACAGTGAACTCAATACCCATCAATTCATTGCCATCGCTCAACCGCTTTCCTGAGATTCAAAAGCGAAACATGTGTAGGCGACACAAGCTCGTTTTTACTATTCGTGGCAGACCCCAAAGCCTTACCGATCTTAGGGTCGCAGCACCCAGTAATTAACGGAACTCAACATCGATCTCTTCTCGACCGCCGTTGGAGTAGTGAGACCTTTAGTATTCGCACCTTTGACAGTATTTGCCGGCTCTTTGCGCTTTGCATTTGCTATACGTCTGCGTTTTCTCTTCATGTGCCTCTTAGATAGTACTCGTAGTCTTTCGAAAGGTGCCTCTTCCGAAACCTGTTTTACCTTTTCGGTTTCTCGAGGCCGCCAAAAACAGCTCTCCGGCCAACCACTGGTCTATTGTGATGGAGTTTAACTTTAACAGGTGAGGCTTCTCCGGTACTCTCTCCATCATTCCAGCCCAATTTACTGAGTATGTCGTAGAAAAAGCCTCAGGATTCATCGAACTCAATTGATCCAGCAGCTCCTGGGTCAGGCCTAAATCGGCAGAAATTTTTTTTAGTATGTTGGTTGGGACCTCCATAATCCATGCACAGGCCGCAGTTAAGAAGACTATGGATGGATTGTCGCTATTGTAAGTACCATCTGGAGTATAATTCTTTTGGGTCTCAATCATACTTTTAACTGTCTAATGTCTAAGTTTCCTTAAGTTTTCTATACTGAGTTAAAAAGAGACACTCTTCGTCTCATGCTAGAGTCTCACTTCTCAGATAACCAAATCGGAATCAGTTCACAACTTGCTTCTATCAACGAAGCTGGTAGTGAGATGAAAAACACAACACGCCGTAGCTGGTATATCTCACCGGTTATGGTGACGGATGAGGCCAAAAAAATATGCTGTTGCTTCCTTTGATGGCTTCAAGTCGCCTGGCACCGATGGTATCTACCCAGTTATGTTACAAAAAGTTATAGACCAGGAGGACTACTCACTCGCCAAAAGTTTCAAACCTACAAGTCTGACTACCCTGCTGAAAAGCATCGAGAGAATGGTCGAAATCCATGTGCACAAAATGCATCCTGTCGGCGATGCAACACGCTTACCAACGCTGGAGATCCTACGAAAGTGCGTTTCAGAATTCAACAAGAAGGAATGCGCCTTGGGCATATTCATCAACGTTGAGGGTGCTTTCGACAACAAATCACTAGTTTTGTGGATAAGAGCTCCGCTCTAGACGCTTTGGTGAATCTCCCTCTCCTTGACGGAGCCACTCACAAAGCCATCTTCCGTTTAAAAAGAAGTGGTCTTTGGTGCAACACGCACTGGAGCGCATAGACTGTTTTATGACTCTGGTTTTACGGACATGCCGTCCGATGCAATGACACCAGAACTCCTGATGCAATCGACTTTCCCTGGGTTCAGGACTGGTTTCGGCCAGAATCTAAGCCAGGAAAAGAATGCAGTTGGGTCTTCACGGACGGCTGCAAAACCAATATAGGATATTGCGCTGGTGTCTTTCTGGAGGACGGCAACGTTAGATTCAACTTAACGTTAGGAAAGCTCACAGGTGCAGGACACTTCATGAGATCTCGAAGCCTAGAAAGAGATATCATATTGATATGATTGCTAAAAGCATCCCTAAACAGTGTGTTTTCGATGACTCGATTATTGGCACTTCAACATCTGTTTATTGTACCTCACATGTGATACATGTGATTCCAATTGCTTGTCATCAAAATTCTTAATCTAATCTAATTGTAATCGTCTCTTTCTATCGGCACAAGCACTGATTTAAGGTAATATTTCTTATTCAAATCTAAATTCTTCTGTCAATCACTGTGATATGATATGACACTCCTTATAGCCAATGTGAGCCTTAGCTTATCTAGATTTCTCATCAAAAACGAATGATTCGTGTGACAAATAAAACAAATTTCAAATTAATTAACATAAATATTACATTTAAAAACATCTATTTATGTATATACGTAGTTCTTATTACATTATCATCTACCAGATTGGTAAAAATATTATTTATATCATAACAGTAAGGATGAGATTTATAAAAAGTAAAAAATTACATTTAATTTGTAATGTAAGAGTACTGAGATTAACACTAATCAACAACCACAGCAGGTATGCAGCCAAAAATGAAAAATAGAAACGAACAGAAGAAGCAAATACGATATGAAGACTTAAAACAAATATTGTATTCGAAAGGAAAATGCATGTCAAGAAGTATGATGAAGATTTGTTTTCTTTTAATCCTATGATGATCTCTGTTCGCCAATGAGTGCATACAGGGCATGCTTATAGTTTCCAGATGTGTCACCCTGAAATCAAAAGTGAAACTGGTCAGTTATCGAAATATCGAATGGAAACATGTGATAATGTCTACCTTAATCCAACTTTTGAGGCTCTTTCCATACATACGCTCAAAGGCAGCTTTGATTTCTTGCATATCAATCTGAAATGAAGATTAAATAACTAAGTAAGCAATACCAATCTCAGATTGAAATAGTTTACCTCCGAACGTGTGATGATAACACGAATCAACTGCTTGTCATTGGTGCCAAAACCAGCCATACTCTTGTGCAGACGTGATGCAAAATATTCCACCTTATTGGTAACGCATTTATAAATGGCCAGAAGTCCCTCTTGAATGTCGCCGGAGAATTCACGTTTAATGGCCTCCTCTAAAGTGTGCCCTGTCATGGCTTCATATTCTTGGAAAATCTACATAGATTAGAGAATTAGTTGAATTCTCCTTGAATGTTGGTTTTTAAGTTCAGCTTACCAACTTCAATTGACCGTAGTTTCTTTGGCACAAAATCATGTTGAACATACTCTCATCTGTACCCACACGCAATTCACCAGCTTTGAGTAGTTCTCTCGCGTCATTTCGAGCCATCGCCGGGTCTACATGGCCACTTTCGTCTCTAGCTCCGGTACAAAGGGAAACCAACAAACGCTTAAAGTTGCCCGAAGTCTCAGATTTCAGCTCTGATTCCAAATGAGCGCCATACACTGTTCAAATGTAAGAAAATTCAGTTCTGATTGCCTGAAATTAGTAACTATTCCAACTTACTTCTTAAATATTGATTCTTTATAACGTGTATCTCATTATTTGACAGAGTAGCGAGAACTTCAATGAGGACCTCCTCTTCGGTACCGATTCCCTTCATAGCATCACACAATTCGTGGCAGTAGAAATCAACAATAGGACGCAATAAGCCAACTAAAAGTTTCTCAAAATTACCACTTGTCTCAGATTTGATGTCCTCGATGAGATCCTTTCCAAAATGAGTTTTGTATTGACGTTGGATTTCCTTAAAACAAAAACACAAATAAAACACAAATTACTACAAGTAAGCCGCAACTCTGAAACCAACACAAAGCTACAAAAAGCACCAAAAGTAGTTGCCTTAGCTAAAGTTTAGCAAATCCATCAACCGTTTTCCATTCACAATGGATAAAATTTGATTTAATATGGGAAATTTGAATGCAAAATGTGAAATGTTCATTTGTATTTGTGGGTAAATATGTACATATTTTTCAAATCCGAGAAACACGAATTATTTACTGAACAAGTGTGCGAGAACATAATGACACAACACCTCAGTTGAACAAATTTATTTTTGGACCAACGCACGATGGCATAAACAAGTTTCTATCATCTCATTCGACACGACATCACTCGAGCTTATATCTTACCAATCTTTGTTCGTTGGTGCGGCGACAAATAATGTTGATTAGGGCGTCGTTATCTGTGCCGAAGCCCTTCATGGCTTTTCTCAGAGCATGGGCATCTTTGACGGAATCGAAATCTTGAGCGGCGAATACGGTTGGTGTTCCCTGCGAAAACAGATAAAAATTAGAAAATTACAATTTTGCAATTTAAGGATTTCAAGTCTAACTTATTATTAAAACTACGAACTAAGCCTTACAAATTAACATATAAACGTAAAAAAACATAAATATGAACTACACGCGCAACATCTTCAAATAATTCTGTGTACCGCGACTGTACTAACACCATCTACTCGGTATGATTTCAGTTGTTGAGCGACGGCAATCTGGCGATGCCTAATGCACAAGGTGCTGATCTCCTCCATCTAGCTTAACAAATACCTTAAATGTGCTACGGTTGCTAGAAATAGGCCGGTTCTTCAGGTTGAGGCTTTTGAGTGATTTATTTGACTACAAGACTACAACTGCTTCGATGCATTTACCGTTGACGACTCTGCGAAACGAAAAAAGGACAACGAATACGTACATGCCACTTGCGGACCTTGAACAAGCAACAAACTATAAAGCAAACAATGCCGTCATCCAGGATGAGTGATAGAGTAGGCCGGAAAACAGGATCATAAAAAACGCGGTGTGTTCAAATAGGTGACTTTTGAACTTTCGCGGGCAACGTACATTCGATTACCATTTTTTTTTTTTTTTTTTTTGCTGTATTCGTACACATGTCTCAAACATATGTTCACAGTTTCAAGTATGGTATACAAGTTTAGCACACTTAGTTTGTTTTTGACAGATAGAAAGGTTAGACGTGTTTTGGTGTGCTTGTTTTCACTTGTTTACAAGTGATACAAACTCTTCCAAGATGGCCGAGAAATGCCTCGCTCTGGATACCCTAGCACATCAACAAAAGAAAATAACGTCCAAGCTGTGAAGAAAATTGTTTTGGAAAATCGTCGAATAATAAGAGAAGTTTCTGAGGGTATTGACATATCGGTCCGCTTGTGTCATTCAACTTTTTTTGGATGTTTTGGGCATGAGACGTGTGTCAGCGAAGTTTGTTCTGAAACTTCTCAGTTTTGATCAGAAGAACTGTCGCATGAGCATCACTCAGGAGCTTTTGAATGACGTCAATGAATTTTTTTTCTTCTTTTTTTTTATAATTTCGCGAGCGCAATGAATACGGATGAATACGCGGATATACTGGCTTTTCAACAGGGCGCGGGCGGTTGGTGTAGAAGTTTTTGAAACTCAAATGTTAGGTTTCCATATTTTTCCAGAGGTGGTTGTCAAACTTGGGACAGTGCATCCTCAACCAGTGGGTCTTAGTACGTGCTAGTTATTAGTTCGTTACATTTAGCCCAGCCAGCAACCACTCCAACATCAGCTTTATGCCTTCATGTCAGAGTTGACGAGAATTGCCTCGCACGGGATTCGAATTCGTGACCTTCTGCTTGAGGAGTCTATGCATATACCACTACACCACGGCCACCCCTTAATGATGATCCTGACTTGCTCAAAAGGGTCATAACTGGTGACGAATCATGGGTACATGGTTATGACGTCGAAACCAAGGAGAGCCAAGATCGAAAAAAGCACGCCAAGTTCGAACAAATGTCAAAGTTTTGATCAATGTTTTTTTTTTTCGATTACCGTGGCGTAGTGCATCAAGAGTTTTTACCTCAAGGTCATACGGTCATTAAGGAGTATTGCCTTGAAGTTATACGCCTTTTGGGGGAAGCAATACGAAAAAAAACTTTCGGAATCATGGCTTTTGCATCACGATAATGCACCTGCTCATTAATCGTTGCTTGTGAGAGACTTTTTGCCCAAAAACAACACAACAATCATGCCTCATACACCATATTCACTGGATTTCCCTGTTCTCAAAACTAAAGAGACCTATGAAAGGACGGGGATTTGCAACGATTGAGGAAATAAAAACGGCACCGCTCAAGGCTATACAAAAAGATGCTTATGAGAAGTGCTTCCGTTTTGGCTAAGCAAAGAAATCATCAATGTTTGATTGAGCTCCTCTGCGAAACCTCCAAGCAATGCCTGAAATATGACGTTAATATCGTTTTAGATTATCTTTACATCAGAATGGGACATCTTTGGTATATAGTCAAAAAGGATAGCCTACACTAGATCATGGCTAACTGACACGGAGTATAAAAACAACGTCAGCATCTTTAGACAAAAAAGAAAGGGCATGAGAAGCGAGAGATCGAAAAAATTGGGGACCAATAAGGTCCGAATGGAGACATGATGAGCATGAGTATGATAAATGCAACGTTAACATCGTTTGCTCAGTCTAGAAGAAAGAAAAACTAAAAATACCTGAAAAATTTTTTCAATCAATTCATTGGCCCCTATTAGTGCTCTTTTAGGCCGGATATGTTCACAATTGACCAAATATTCACACTACGCCAAATCATGCAAGAGACCCCATATTCCCTATCACTGTATTGATTTAAAGCATGAATATGACGACACATATTGAGACGATTCGAATCTATGAGATACGATATATTTCTAGTCTTAGAATTCTTGCTTAACTTTTGAAATTGTGAATAATTACGACTTAGAAAATTGGTAGAGGTTATAAGAGGCCTTTTGTTTCGGAAAAGGTATAAGGTGATGCCCTATAGCGACTTGAGAAAATTGTTCGAAGCTCATAAGCCAACTCCAGAGGCACAAATTTCCAAAAGTTTGTGCAACTACTGATGACATTGATATCTTTGACAGACCACAGCGTACTGTCATTAGTATGTTCGAAATAACCTATTGAAACGGAAGCTGTAAGGATAAGTTTAGCTGTGAATGGGGACAAAACCAACGACGAATGGGACAGGAGTTTCCTTTATTCCTCTCTGGAAAAAAAATTTTTTATGTAAAAAGACGAAGGCGTCACGAAAAAGTGAAACAATAAAGGTAAAGCGGGCAGTATCATCAAAATTGATGACATTAAAATAGAGCTTTGTAAAAGATAGATAGGCGTGCAATACTTTTTACAATTTACGATTTATCAAGGGGTAACAGTGCAACAACACGAATTATGTCATCGATCTGGTGAAAGCAAAAAGAGAGCACACTTCAAAATTGGACCAATGAGTTCGGAGATAGCGTTTTACAAATTAATTAATATCTGCATTGCTGTCTGTTTAGAAGGATATATCGTCCTTGCAGCGCCAAACTCATATATGGAGTCGGTGTAAAGTGGTTATTGTGGCATAAAAACTCATCCCTTTTGACCGAAAAATGCAATTTAAAATTAAAGGATTGCTTTGGTTTAGCGTTCATATTTAACGTATGTCCATACTACAGCGTTGGAAGATAGACGAAGGATACAAATGAAAATATACAGCGAAGGAGATGAAATTGATATCGTGCAGTAGTATTCGATGATAGTAGAAAATTCCTAGCGGAACGCAGAATGTTATATCGATATCCCATCCGGAAATTACTTAGAACTAAATTTCAAATTCATGTACATATGTATAGTAGATACGCGAGAGCAACAAGCATTTGAATACATTAATTAATAGTCATAAAAAGTAGATACAGGTCTTCTAGGAACAGGCTTCGCAGTGAAAAGCACAAATGTTGGAAACAGACCTTTATATCCGGATGATATAACATACCCGTGCCCGTTCCAATTAGGAATTGAATAACCTGTTTTCCGCGGTGTATCTCTAATCGCACTGGAGTTAGTAAACCAAATTGGAAGAAGATTAATACGCCCTTAATTAACTAACGTACTAGAAGAACTTAAGAGGATGTAATCATTGTTAGCATGTTGACAACTTGTGAGGAAATAAGTTCATGAATCACCTAAACCAACATACGTCAAACCTTCATCCCAAAACGTCTAATCACACAATCAAATTTGGAACAAAGCTATCAAACGATGCATCACCAACCTAAGAGTCATGGTATGACACAAGGGGATTCAGAATGATGCTAATTGAATTACAATGCGTAATCAGAACTTTGGGTGATTAAGTGGTGTTCCAAAACGGTTCACGTAGGTTGCTGAAGACGATCATTGAGGGTGATAGTAATGACAAGTAAAAAACATTGAATAGCACATAGCCGCAGAGTTCTGGAAAATTGTGGAATATTCTGATTTGAGAACTATTTAGAAAGCTACTAGAAACTTGGGAGTCCTGTTTTCTACTTGTTCTTCCATTTCAGTCGGACTATGTGTATTTGTTTGGTATGCCGTTTGCGTTGTTGTTGGTCTTTTTTAGGAGTATGCAAGTACTGATACGAAAGAGATATTTTTTTTTTTTAAATACAGCCGCAGCAACCGTTATTATGTTGAGACAAAAACAATTATATAGTAATATAAAGGGTGTTCCATTAAGACTAACCATTTTGAACTTTGCGCCATCTTTTTTTGTGTCAGTTGTGGTTTAACAGCTGTCATGTGTGAATAATAAAGTTTATAATTTAAGTCATAGAGACAGACGCACAACGCATAGAAATTGTGTAAACCGACTACCAAATTGGTGAGATTTTCGCGAAGACGCACGGTTTGAAAATGTCGTGAAAATGTGTCTCATGGTACAGTGGTCCGATTAATCCAGAAATTTCAGATGATTGGGTCAGTTCAAACCCAGAAGAGACCTATCTAGAATCATTTGCATTTGCATACCTACGATTCAGTTGACACAACATTTGAAAATTGTCTTCTTCGATAAGGCGCATTTCGAACTTTAGGGCTATGCCAACAAACAGAATTGTCGCATTCGAGGAACTGAAAGTCCAAAAGTAATCCGTCAACGCCCCATTCAGCCATTCAGCCGCCAAGAGGCATTGTTTGGCGCGCATTTTATGCTGATGGAATCATTGGACCGTTTTTCTTCGAGAATGTACGCGGTGACCGTCAGCGGCGTTGCTTACCGTGAGATGATAAATAACTTATTTAGGGCTCCAATTGCTGAAATGGATCTCGAAGACATACCATATGGTTTCAACGGGGCGGCCACATAGCGATCGAAAAATTGAAGACAAAATTTGAAGGAATTTGAAAAATTTGACACAATTGGATTTCTTTCTTTGAGTTTCTTTTTTTTAAGGAAGGCGGATGCCAATAATCCAAGAACAATTCTTGAATGACGAAATTTGATGCGCCATTAATAAAACTAAGCCGGCACTATGCCAAAATGTTGTCGAAAATTTCGCCAAAAGGACCAACACGTGCCATCAGTCACTAGGCGGGCATTTATCGGATATTATGTTCCATACATAACCTCCATGTCTACACTCTTTATTAAAATAAAAACATCAGAACTTTTCAAATAATCACTACGCTTTTTGTTTTCAAATTTCAAAATAGGCGGTCTTATTAATAGGACACCCTTTATATGGTACAATAATATGAAAAAACGCTGGAGGCGTATAATAAGATCGAAACAAAAGCTCGCTCTATGTCACGGAAATACAAGATAACAGAACAAGTGATTGCCCTGTAAAACATAAGGTTCAATGGAGTTGGGATATACGAAGGGGTAAACGGATATTTTGATGATATCCCAGTAATGGTAAGGGAAGAAAGAAGGAGAGATACCGATGTTCGTTCGTTTTGAATGTTATAATGGTCAGGAAATAAAGAGATCGGCGGGCATTCCACAGAACAGAACCTTGGGATACTTCAGCATTTATTTTGTGGATATAAGACTTGAAACCGTCTAAGGCAACTGGAATTAAACGTTCCGAAAGGTGGTTTCTAATCCATTGAAGAAGAGATTTATGGATCAGAAAAACACACATTTTCGACAAAAGAGCCTGATCCCAAACTCTGTCAAATGCCTTAGAGATATCAAGTGCAACTATCTTGCTTTCGCCAGATTGATGTACGCTTTGGTTTCACTTTGAGATATTTCATGAGCTAATGGACTATCAGCATTTTCATGCCCTTGGAAAGAAAGGACGTAAGTGCAGTGGATTTATAGGAGAAGAGAGATGATTCGCCTTTTTTAGGGACGGGCTGACAAATGCTGTAGGATTTGGGTTGATGAAAAAGCTTATGCAATGGTTTTGGGAGATATACCATGTGGGCCAGCGGAAACACAATCTGAATGTTTTGAGATGGGCGCGAAGTACAGCAAGCAGATTGGCCTTGTTCAAAGATCTGAGTGTCATTACAAATGGGCGTTGGGATTGAGGACAAATCATTCCTGCCTCGTTGAAATTTTTTTCGGTTTTTCTCTGTCGGGTAGGTCTTGAAGGACTGAAAAAACATTTATCTTACCCTGACAGCCTCTTTACAGTTCGAGTCGTACCATATCTTCTCTTTTGGTTTGATACTCTTCATCCGATGAGGGATAAAGGATCTTATTCTAAAGAGAACGATGTCTGTGATCATATCAGCAGCGGCATCCTAGTCGTAATTGATTCAATATTTTAAATTCCTAAAGAAGCTCTTAAGACTGCTCCAATTTGCTTTTTCGTATTGTCACACAGTTTTTTTTTCAGAATCTTTTCTCTATCTGTTTGGTCGATGTACGAGAAATTAGCTGATATGACACAATGGTCTGACGAGCTTAGAGGGGAAAGCACATCAACAGTATACTTATCAGGATGAGAAATTAAATAACGAGTCCAGGGTGTTGACTGTATGACTATCAGCGTCTGATATTTGTGTGGGCTCATTCAAGCTAATTCAAATTATTTTTCGCAGCGAACATCTGAATACACCGTCCTTCGGGTGTTGTTTGCTCAGAATGTCGAAGCTACCCGGAGTTGTGTAATAACGATTTCAGTATGAGGATACAGGGACACAATTCTTTGAAGAATTGCATAAAGCCAGCGCATAAAGCTCTTTAAAGGTCGAATTGCTGTGCAGTTTGGACAGACAGAATTTTAACCACTGGAAATTGAAATCCGGATTAGAACGAACAGTGACTGCATTGTGGTGGAGTTTAGAAAGCTACATCACTACGCACGTAAATAGCGAGACCGCGATGGCAAAAGAATAATGGAACCAGCTCGTAGTCAGGCAGCTTCAGATCAGAGTGATCTAAGAGGTAAGGGCGGGGATTTATCTGTGTTTCACTAAGTGCCAAAACAGCTGGTCTGTACAGACGTGGACGTACACTAAAAAGTGATTACTTTTTAGCCCAATCTAAGACCGCTATAGCAAAAAAATAATAGTACCAGCTCGTAGTCAGGCAGCTTCAGATCAGATTGATCTAATAGGTACGGGCGGGGATCTATCTGTGTTTCACTAAGTGCCAAAACAGCTGGTCTGTACAGACGTGGACGTACGCTAAAAAGTTATTACTTTTTAGCCCAATCTAAGTTCCCGAGTCATTATAAAAAAAAGCCAACCACAAAAAACACAGCTGTGAAGTTAAAATTTAGAATTGGTTTGCGAATCAAATTGTTGTAGGTGTTATGCCCTTACCACAATAGGAAACGTCACACCAACAAAACTCATACCCACAACCCACTATCCATCAGTTGTTACATACACTCAGTCACTGCACGCACAGTAACATAAAATGTAATTATATGTTGGAACGCCTAATAAAAGAAGAAAGGGAAGGCATGTTGAATGGAGTCTGGCATAACTTGTAATATACAATAAGTTAGGAGTATCTACAGTAAGGAATATTCACCTTCATTGCCCAAATTGAAATTGCGCGTCTTAAAAAGAAATAAATATGCAGCTCTTCACCTGATAGATGTCGCTTACCATTGCCATTGAGTTAGTTCCGGAATCTTAGTTAAGTACTTTCGGGCAAAGGAAGTGAATTACTGGAAATGACCCCCATTGGGTCCATCAATAATGACAGAAGCAACTTCGCCACACGAAACAGCAACGGAATGTTAGACAGACACTGTTATTGTGATTACCCACAATAGAATGTGAAAATAACATCAACTCACGGCATTTAATCATAGGCCGCCTGCTTTTAGATACGAAAAAAAAAAACATTTGGTCCTTAATAACAATTCCACGCGCGGGCGGATGGTGTAGTAGTTTGAAAGTGTATTAGGTTTCGGTATTTTTCCAGAGGTGGTTGTCAAATTGGAGCAGTGCATCCTCAACCAGTGGGTCTTAGTACGTGCTAGTTGTTAGTTCGTTACATTTAGCCCAGCCAGCAACCACTCCAACATCAGTGTTATGCCTTCATGTCAGAGTTGAGGCCGACGGAATTTTCATATAACTACATACAAATTCTATGAAAAATTCGAACCTACGATCCTCTGCTTGAGGAGTCTATGTATATACCACTACACTACGGCCACAAGTGCCACACTTTGAATTAAGAGACAGATTATGGAAGAAGTGTAGATTAAAAGGTACAACATATGTTAGTCATCCATCTCTTTTTTGTTTCGAAACGACAGAAGCTGCTCATAGCAGTTGACAAACAAAACCTAAATAGAAAGCTTCCCCCAGATGATTTAAAAGGATTTCAAATTTGGCACTTGCCAAATTGTTGTTTGATTTTTCTTTTTCGCTTGGCAGTGATAGATTTGTTCACGGTAATGTGTCTCACTTCCCATATGAGTGCATCTGTTTTGACAAACTGTCAAAATTTAATGAAAGTTTAAATTGTTCGTCAACAAATTGTAGATTTCTAGATCTTAAGACTTAAGATTTCGATTCCTTGTATACACCACATTCATTTACGCTGTTCGTATAAATTATTATATAAAAACCAAACAATTGTCAAGCCGACATCTTATCAAATGAGTTTTTGTGAAAATAATCACCACTCCCGTGGTAGGCATTCCAATAGCATTAGTGGCGACACTGCCTCACAGTCTGTTTCAGTTGTTTTTTTTTTTTTTTTTTTTTTTTTTTTTGTAAAACAAGTTAAATGTACACTGTTCCTAGATCATTTACTTGAGTATTTATCTCTGAAAAATATCTCTAAAAATTACAAAACATTTTTCTTTATATATTTCATACACATGTTTATATGTCACTGCGGCTACCCATTCGCTGCGATGGAGAATTACTGTAATTATATCAATTGCATGATAAAGAATTGCTGACTTTCCGTACCGAAAACATCGTCATCGTATCGTCGAGCATGGATGAAAAATGATTAAATGGAGAACCAACGCGAACGCAGAGAATTGTATACGTAGCCGTAGATACTTAACTCGTACATGATACTTCTATTGTCCGTCAATAAAAAAAAAATTTTAAAATTAAAAATACAAATCACACTAGCAATATCGTAATCAAAAAAATAAATAAATAAATATAAAACACACAATTTACAACTGAAACTGCAAAGCTACTCTGGACTGCTACTTTGGATAACACATACATACTCTGCTGTTACTGACAAAGCCGATTTCCTGTTTCCGGTTGTGCATGTTCATTTATAATAAATTATTTTATTTTTATTCTTATTTGTTGAGTTAGTACATAACAATAAAGACAATAATATACTCGCATACAAAAAATAAAAAATTGAACAAATAGAGAATTAGCAAACAAAAAAAAATTCATGACACAAACCTTGCTTCTGGCAACACTCTGCCGATTGTTCATATCGCTGGCCATACTGGCAGCCAGGCAATGGGAGCCAGACATTCCAACATGTGCTTGTGGTTGCAGTGCATTTGCTGGGTATGGTGGATGATTCGGGGATTGAATTTGAGGAAGAGGATATCCATGATGGTGATGGAATGAAGTTTGATAAGAAGCGGCAGAGGCTGAAGGATATGGAGCAGCAGAAGCTGGGGGATACGGACTGGATGAATTTGTAGAGCTCGGGGGGTATGGTACATGACCTTGATGCTGAGGATTATGAGGAAATGATGAACCTGGATATGGTGTGTGATTGGAAATAGGAGCCGCTTGTCCATAGCTGGGATATGGAGCCGCATGTGACTGTTGTGATTGGTGATTGATATTTGGATTGGGACGACCAGAAATGGGATAGGGAGGATTCGAATGTTGGGGAGAAGGATAACCACCGTAAGTAGGCTGCTGGCTTGGTTGTTGCACCCAACCAGCACCGAATGGAGCATTATTTGCTGGTGGCTGGTATTGGTTCTGAGGTGGGGTCGGCTGTGGCATACCCGAGCCCTACAAATTATATACAAAAATTGCGATGTAAGATTGTTATGGGTGTTTTTTACTATTTATTTGTTTAATTTATTCATATGACGGGAATGGTCTTAAAATTTTGAAGACATTGTGTTATGTAAGCGGATTACAAGGGGGTTACAGGTAAAGAGGTTTTAATGGTGGTAAATGAGCTGTCAAAATTGTTTCGGAGTTATAATCTTTTAAAAGTTTTCCTTAAAGAAAAGGGCGCATACCATGCTTCAATGTCGTCAACAACAACAGGATTTCGATTAATGTTTAAAGTGCCATCATCAGCATCAGACATATGTATAAGTGCAATTTCCTTCAATTTGAGTATGACAGGGTTTGCCGCAAGTCAGCCCCATATCGCTACTGCTCTGGTGCAGAACTTTTTCCCACAAAGCCCGAGATATTATAGGAAGACTAAATTTAAATCAAAAGCCGCCTAGTATCTAAAGTTCGCATACTTTTGACTAAGTACCGTTGTTTCACCTTGGAGTTTGTAAGACATTTCAGAAGTGGCACATAGATAATAAGAGAAGACGGGGACAGAAAATGTCGATTTTTTAATGACTTCTGGTTTCCCTAGAATTACATCTGTAGATACCTATATACAACGACTGTTGAATCATGTCTATCGACTGACTTGTCTAAAGCGTGAGCAGCTCTAGACATAATCAACGAATCACGGCTTAAAACTTCAAGGTGCTGTCGACTTTTTGGCAATATAAAGGAGCTTTCCGCAAGACTTGGGACTTGTCACCGAGGAGGATCTTCGGATGCATACGGCTATGATAAAACAACAAAATTATGCGTAAATACGTCACTGATGCTGCGCTTGGCTCTGCACTAGGCACATTGATGAATTCAAGTTTCTTTTTATTTAGATTGTGAGCTGCACTTTCAAGGCCATCTTCCATTTAAAAATAAGTGGTCTTTGGTGCTAAACTCACGGGAGTTTTGAAACCTTGCGTGCCAATTATCCATTCTGGTCTTATAGACATGCCAACTGATGCAATGACATATGAATTCCTGCTGCTGGGAATACAGGAAATCAACTTTCGCTGAAGGATAGTTTCGGATAGAATATAAACCAGCAATGCCATGTTGTCGGATCTTCAAGGATAGCTACAAGATCGGTACTGGTACCTTTTTGGAGAATAACCACGTTAGATTGCACGCTTCGTTAAAAAAAAAAAAAATTTCTTTTATCGTCAAAGCAGGGATACATATGTAAACGAGTATGCAATCCTGATAGCAATAAACTATTTCGTGAAGAAGAGCTGGAACCGGTTATAGTAGCGATGGCTACGCTAAGCTTAAGGCTTAAGCTTAAGGCCTCCTCCTTACCAATTTCAAACTAGTTCGAGAATACAAGGCTTCTTTAAACGTACGGCTGAATTCGCTGAGACTTATTTGGGTCCAAGGTCATTTCTCAGGACTCGAACCTTCATTACGACTGTCTGCATTCCCGCTTAGGGCTTCATTGACAGATGGCATGACCCTGCAGAATGTTGACAGATCACACAAATGATTCAGTATGTTCCTCTTCAATAGGAAGGGGTAAAGAATAGTTTCTTACCTTGTTACGGAGCACTATGCTTTTTCCAAATACCTAATCGTAAGTCTAAAAAGTAACAACACCCTGTAACGCTTGCCTCAAGATTGATGAAACCACGAAGCACTATTTATGTGAGTGTTTTCCATACACTTCATTCATCAGGCTATAGGCGCATGGCGCTGATGTGATGGGTGCTAGCCCCACATGCTCTTTAAAATGTTTCAAAATATTCCAGTATCTACGATCTTTGAACTTATTCAAATTTGTATTCTTAGTGAGACGACTACAAATGAATAAATAACAGATCAAAATACAAACTAAGGCCACCACGATATTCATCTTGGTTTTGGTCTTACATTAACTACCGAGAGCGTTTGCTCTTCATAATAGGAAACCTTTTGTGATAAAGTATTTTTAAATAAAATGAAACAAAATATTAGAAGCATCTGTTGGGAGTAGAGATTACACGTAGGAATGCATCCTACCCTTTAAAAATAGGCCCGTTAGGGCTAGAATTCCTTAAGATTGCACTTCAAAAAATATTGAATCTCAATTTTAGAGAAACAGACATCAATCGTTCCCAATGGAAACAGATCGGAGCATACACCGCAGCATAAACCAAAATGACAGCTAAAGAAATGCCATTTTGAGAGTGACATCCTATTTTTACATCTTCTGATTGAAGTTATCTGAATATGACACAATAGTGGCTACATTGCGAACGTAAATCAGACATACAAAGGTCAAGTGCTTTGCCGTGCCTTCCTCAGCCTCATCGCAAAAGATAATATTACACAGGTCGAGTATTTTAAGAAGCCAACTTTTCGTCTTTTCTGTTGCGGGAAAGCAAAAGGACATTCTGAAGACCTACAGATGTACTTACGAAAAACTCATACAAATAGAACTTTCTCTGCTCGTAAACTTTGTCTATTGAAACTTCACCAGAGACTTGATTCTCCACGAATCCATTATAAGCCTCAGTGAATCCGGTTTTCCGACATGCAGATATGTCTTGACTTTTAAATGCGATTTATTTTAAATAACTGCCCCTTGAAAGACAGTCAAATGTTTAACTGTTAGTGTTAGTGCCTTGAAAACACTAACTGACTGACTTGATAACATTCGTAAAGATGACAACAATCTTTTCCTGACTCAGATTATAGCTAAAGTCAATGTTAGGCTAATGATACTTCACATTTTTACCGTGGCCGGGATTCTGGTGTCATTGCGCTCTAAACGTCAGAGTTAAATGACGCTCGAAGCGCAAGGTTACCGAAATTTCATACGTATTCCAAAGACCACATCATCTTGCCCGAAATATAAATTTAAGGGTGCAGTCGATGTTACGAATATTAATTTGATTTGAACGAAAAAATCTTAAGGAAAATATGACAAAATTAACGGTAACGGACTTACGTGATAACTTAGCCCACCAAACAACTAATGCATTGTATGACTCTATGGGTCTTACCATAGCCTTTAAGACTCACACTAAATTTTCTTGGTCGGAAGGATAGTTGAAATGATACGACAGATGGTTTAACTAGATCATAAAACTAAGAGCACGAACCAGAGATTCGACCAACGTCCACAATAGCAGTAAAAATGGAAAAAAGGAAACTCTGATTTATTCCACTGGAACGTATATGGTATGATGTTATTCCACACTCAGTAGAATTACCTTAAGGTAAAAACGCCTGAAGGGCGATGTCATAGTATCTTCCATTGTATAACTAAGCCAGAAGACGAAATCACAGAGAAGTTCTGCACACATGAACATCAATTAGGCCCCTCGTGCTCCTCAGCAAAAAGTCCGAATAAACGATGTGTAGTCATCTCTTCGGTATAAAAACTTCTACCACTGTCAATGCTAAGCTAGGAGGAAAATAAAGTTACCATGTTGCAACACCATGAATCCCTAAAACAGTGGCTCCCATTCGGAGGACTGTAAGGAAGGAGGATTTACTTCGATTGAACAGAATGGAGTGGATGTTCCACAATGTGTGATATGTTTTGAGAAACGATTGTTTAAGGCCAGCTCGCTTGGAAACGCATTTGAACGTGTCCATATAGTCGTAGCAGACATATCCAATGAGTTTTGCAACAACAAACTGAAGTCTCTTAAAAATATAGATCTAGGAACAAATGGGCAGACTCTGAAAAAGCTACTCGTGCTTCTTACGAGCTTTCTCTTTTAATCGCAAAATCAAAAAAAAAAAAAAAATCGAAAAATCGGGTCTAGGAACAAGTTCACGAAAATATCGTTACTTCACAACGCCATTAAAAAATGATGAAATGAAATGACGTGGAAAGACAGTTTCTCGTTAAAATAAAAAAGTCTCCATACTTTGCATTGAAATCCGATGAGACAACTGATATAGCAAAATCATATCAGCTTCTCGTCTTTGTGCGGTTTGCAGATGTTAAAGAGAACGTAATGAAGAAAGATTTGAGACTCTCCACGACCGTCAGAACAACGACGAAGGCATCTGACAGAAATTCCATGGATCTAGTTTATCGGATTATGTACAGATGGTACGCCGGCAATGGTTGAATGTGGTTACAATATTCCTAACGTGATTACAACGCACTATATCATTCAACTACAAGTGCTGGCTAAGATGATATTGCCAGATATATGTAAACGTAGTCATCAAAGTCCTCAATTTTGTTAGAGGAAGCGGTTGAAACGACTGCCCAAAAAATTGTGCGAAGATGTGACCTTCGATTACGAGCAACAACTATACTACACTGTAGTAAGGTGGCTTTCGAAAGGTAAGTGCATTTTTGGACGGAAGGCAAAATCCAATTCTTGCGTTATTTCAAGGTTAAACGAATCTCCTAGACTTAGCGTGCCTTCCTGTACGTAAATTTAATTCAAACAACAATGGTGTGAGATATAAAATTGACTCTGGCTTTATTTTGAAGTTACGTTCTTGCCATTATGTGTGGAATATCACGTCATTTAAATGGCAACCTTGGCTTTGTTAGCAATCTTCAATGGGTCGGTCCAATTTTTGATGACTCGGTTCAATATGTACGGTATTATTCTGGCAATATCGTGTCGAATTTCGGCCTCGAATTCGTCCAAAGTGGTTGGTTTGTTAACATAGACTAAGACCGGACGTACCCGAGAGAAAACAATCGAGTGGTGTCAAATCGCATGATCGCAGCGTTCACTTTTTAAACACTCGCTCTAAGATAACCCAGTCGCCAAATTTATCCTTCACAACTTCGAGCGTTGCGTCGCTTGAATGGCATGTAGAGCCGTTTTGTTGGAATCACAGTTTGATATTGTCGAGCTCTAATCACAAAAAGTCGGTTAACATCGCTCTATACCTGATACCATTAACGGTAACGGTTTATCCTTCTTCATTTCGAAAGAAATATGGTCCGATGATGCCGCCATGCCACAAACCGCATGCATTGATCCTTGACCGAACATTTTTCAATTGTATTCGCTCCAATAATGACAATTTTGATTATTGAGAGAGAAGATGATTTTTTAGCCAAAATTCGGATCTCCGGCCAACATTTCGAGCACAATTAGCGAACTCACGGCGTTGTTTATGGTAGTCAGCTTCAATTATTGCAGCAACATAATCTTTTATGGATGTAGGCCCAAATTCAACTGCAAAATAAGTAGGGTTAACTCTATGGCGATGTTTAATTCCGTTGTTCGGCGCCGAATAGACATTTCTGGGTCTATTTCGATACGGGCCGCTACGCCGGCTATGTTTTCTTAATTTCGCACCAATCTCTGTCTGGTTGGTGGCTTAAGATCCAAAAGAGTGAACTCACGCTCAAACTTTTCTACAGTGCATCACACTGAAGCCATGATGACGACCGGCCTCACGACGAAACTCACGTTGCGTATTTACAACTCAGCCGGAATTTCGATATTTTTTTTAATAATTTCCGCACGATCGGCAAGTATAAAATGAATGGAATGGCAAACCTTACTAATGGTAAGCTTATAAAGCACAATGACATTCAAAAGTGGGCCTTAATTATATACTGGTCTCTAAGTCGAGTCTCGGTTCAGATTCTAAATTTCGCATGACTACCCAAATAAGAAGCAATGCGGGTGATGAATTTTTACAAACGAATATTGAAAGGAATCATTCTTGGTATAATAGAGTGCAATTACCTTGGGGAAAACTGAAACCAAAACTGAAACAATATTGTGTTGCTCAAATAGTAGTGGTGGGATGTAGGTCGATGTTTTAACATTCAGCAATATCTTAGAGCACTAAACAGAGACTAACGCAAAAGGAAAAATATAAAACATTGGTTCTTGATGAGACAAATATAAAAAAACGGGACCACCGTAAGCCATTGCAAACGCTAGTACTCAAACTGGACTATTATTAGATAGTGGCGAGTAAAAGTCACTTGAAATCCAATGAAAAAATCAGTCCTACAAAAAAACGTAGGGCATTCTCTCTTTTAAGACGTACACCTATTTACAATATACAGGAAAAGCTATTGTAAAAAATTCAACATAACAACGTTAGTTGAATAAATCCCAACGAACAACAAAAGGTGGCGTTTGATTAGGTTCAGAGTCTTAATGACTATAACTGGCAACAACATCACTATTAAGATTGTGATCAAAAACAAACCGGCTACCGACACAATCTTATCTCTTCAAAAGTATTTAATTCCATGTAATTGCTTCTATACTTACAACTAAACGAAATAAGTTGTTTAGGATTAGCTACTGTCAGAACACAAGAAAATCACTATCAAATATAGATAAGAGCGATTTGAAGTCAAGGTCTATCTCTACTTTGTTGAGCAGTAACGTCACAAAATCATTCAAGAAATAAACTGAATTACTCTTTACTTACTACTCTTACGAGTACATTCAGTAAACAAACAGAAACCGAGAAACTCACGCAATCCGGTTTCGTAGAAACTACTGAGTCATACTCTATATTTGTGGCTATTTTTGGCACCATTTCCTGATCACGTACGGTTGATTCAACCGATGTATAACCTGTCTATCAACGTCATTAAAACACTTCTAGACACACGAGACAACAAAGCGATACGACGAGTATGCTTAAAGGCAACAAATTGACCATTAAACCATCCCACAATGTTTGCATCACTATGACGTTAGAAATATTGGAATTGTTGACATCGCAGAAATTTGGTAATCATTTCAGAACACGTGATGTATGGTTTCTGTCGCCAGATGAATCAATTCGTGACACGAACACACCTAACACCCCAATTGTACACCCCACTCAGAATAACACAATGTCCAGGGTCGAGAATATTTTGCCTAAAAGTTGGTTTGTGTGAGAAAGTTGACTTATTTAAGGAAAAAAGTTTCTTTTTTTTTTTGTATCTAAAACAATTTTGCATTCCAAATGTTAGTAATAATAATCAAATACTCGAAATTGATAAAAAAAAAACAATGTACTTACAAATGGATACATGGTGTGTGGTTGTTGCTTGTGGTTAATTTGCCTCTAAACGACTTTGTTTCCTAAAAAAAAAAATAAAAAAATAAAAAAACCATACATACAATGTTTAAAAGATAAAAAACTAAATGTTAACGAATAAAAAAGGAAGATAAAACCAAGACGTATGACGGAGTCGTGGTTTTTCTGAGTATGAAACGCTTGCGGAAAGAAATTTTCAACAAAACACCGACTACTGATGCCTATCACAATTGTCAGTTCAGAAACTGGCAGAAACTCCTACTCCTCCTATTACAAATTAAGAAATTATTTCATTGCCTGAGTTCAAATTGCAAAATCAAAATTTGAAATTCGCTTCCCAGGTGCACTAAGTGCGACCATTTACGAGTACCCGTTGTCGTATATCATCTATCATTATTCTCATACTACGTCAAGTCCACGAGTATCTATAAGATTGTGATGAGTTATTACTTTTAATGATTTAATGGCTTGGAAATTCCACCACAAAAAGTGAGTCAGAATATTGATGAATCTATTCAGATACTCAGCACGTGCTTTAGCTTTCAAAATTAATAAGCCTATTCACCGAAATAGAATTGTGCGGTTCTTATAAAATTATTATATTCGTCGTTAGATAAAAGGTTCGGTTTGTAAATTTTTGGTGACCTTAGATTGTCTTAAACCAAACATGATTATCATCAAAAAAAATTAGATTTACATGTGCTCTAATGATGCGATCTTGATATTATAGAATTGGGACTGCTTTGATTCAAACCTCTCCACATATCATAAAGGGTGAGTCAACAAATGGTGTGGATGTTGGTTGTCAATTACTGTGACTTAATGAATTCAATGTGGTTGATCTTTTTGACAGATATCATATAATCTCTGGCATTTTTAGTCATGGAGTTGTTTACCACGCAGCAACGAATTTTTGTTATTCAATCTTATTACGGAAATGAACGATCTGTAAATGTAACATTTCGAAAAATTCGTGAACTTTTCGGTCAACATATTCGCCCGGAATTCGTACAATGGTGAAGCGTTTTGAAGAAATTGCTTCGGTATCGCGTCAAACTCTATATCATCATTTTCAGGCAGCACGTACACAGAGCGAAAGTCTTCAAAACCAGCCAATCAACTCAATTCATCGTCAAAGTCAACAATTGGGTCTCATTTATGCACTTTACGGCGAATTTTAAAAGTTGATTCGCATTTGTACGCCTATATATATAATCCAAATTATACAACAATTTAAGCCCTTGGATCGTCGCCGATTTGTTAACTGGATGTTGGATCAACAGGTTGCGGCATCATTAGCCCGTACTTTTTCAAAGATGAGGCTGGGAGACAGTTACGGAAATGGAGAACGTTACCGCAACATGTTGACCGGCTATTTTTTTTTTTTTTTTTCCAAAATTGAATGAATGATCTCTGGTTTCATCAGGATGGTACGACCGCCCACACAAGCTATCAATCAATTAATTTATTGCGCAAGAAACTTAAAGATCTTGATTTAGAGTTGATTGGACTCCCAGGTCATGCGATTTGACACCTTTAAAGTTCTCCCTGTAGAGTTATTTCAAGAGTTGGGTCTATGTCAATAACCCAACGACAATTCAGGATCTGAAACATAGCATTCAAATTGAATTTGAGGCCACTGACCCACTTATTCTGCAAAAAGTCATCTTCTTTGCATCCATATTAGCGGAAAATAGGTACCACAGAATCTCAATGTCCTCAATGTGAAGAGTAAAAGTTTATTTGAATTTGCTTATTAATTAATATATTGTACGATTAGGTACTTAGAAATCGAAATATTTAATGCAAAGTACCGACCGTATGACATAAAATTACTAAAATGAGTTTTAGAGGAAGAGTGCCTGCAGAGATCTTCTTCGTCCCTATAGCTCCTTTAAAAGTCGTTTTAATGAAGCTCAAGTCTGTATATGTTGCTCACAAAATTGCAACGATGTCTCCCGCACTATAGCCGCAAACTATTTACAACTTGGAAGACAATATTCAGTGCAATTATTGATGAGATAGCACCTAAAACGCTCAAAAAAGTACCCCAAAATTAGGCCAACAAGATGAACTTCATTAAAACAAACAAGGCAGCGACTTGCCTAAAGTCGCATTCAAAACATAGTGCCACTGAACGGTACCTAACCTGTCAACCCCTCATAGACAGAATTCATGGCTTTCATTATAAGGAAGCTTTTACTTAACATATCTACCTCCTGATAACTTCACAGAATAGTCTTTGATTTGCAAATAAGCTTCACCGACATTATGTGACAAGCTCATCGAGAGATTTCGAGTTAATCTTGCAATGCTCGGGAATGTCCAGTTGGACTATTTTTATATTGTGCATGATCACGTCATGCAAAATGAAGTAAAAAATAACCAAAAATTGTTTACCAATAAAACGTTGATTGAAAAGAAGATACTTTTCGTTAAAGGGTGGAGAAGAAGAGAAACAGAAAGAGTTCTAAGATTTGTTTGAAATATCCAGCGTGGAGTGCTTAACACAGTGTTATTTTTCGCATGAATAAATCTGGTGGTGTAGTATACCGTTAGATCGAAATTACCCATATAATGATGTAAATTCCAGAAAGTTCCTTAGCCCAACGTTGCCAAAGTCCGCTAGCTTGTAGGGGACTAACTTCTCATAAGTCTCATTCTTCCCTTGGCGATGACAGCACAGTCACACATCATCCTCATCCCTACAGCTTCAGCAGAAGTTTTTGTGTATCGGATACCTAGGCGTTCGACATGAATTCTAATGTGGCAGTGCACTATGATGATATCAAAGTCATCTCATTCACCACAATGAATTAGCATTGCTAGAATGTGTGAGATATCCTTTCTTGATATACTCGTATGTTGTCTAAAAGAACCTATTGTGTAGGTAACAAGTCTAATCCGAGTCTAGGCTGATGGCCTCATCCTTGATGCTTCTATTGAACTTAATACTTAATATGACTTTGACAAAAGAAGGGCATTACGCAGCGCTGATGTCTTCCTCTCGAAATCATCAGCTCTCTACTAGCCTGCGATATCCATGAGCCCTGGTACCCATCAAGGTATTACTGCCTTCCATTCGCATAGACAGCATTCGATCCGCCGACGATATTTTTTCCAATAACAACTGTTGTGCCTGAATAATGGCCGTTACTTGAACTTGGAAGACACTGCACACATGTTTGAGTAAACATGAAGGAGCAATTAATTTCAGTGGATTCTAATGTACAAAGCAAGTTCCTCCGTGTTTAGGGTTCTTTTGTTACAATACCCATTCCTGCTAGCAATTCTGATAGAGAATCTACAGTCAAAGAGCAGTCTTGGTATCACATGATGGGATTTTTACAAGTTCACTGCTTGAAATGTTAACTAATGGAATAAAAGGAAATAGAAGTGTTGTCGAAGGTTGCAGATGATAATACGTGTCCTTTTCGCAGCTTCAAAGTCATTTTGGTCGACGCGCTAGTGCAGTAAAATTTCACCGGTAGAGAGTATAATCTCTAATGATGCTGTGAGAGTTCTTCTGAAAACTTCCGATACGGTATTGCCTTTAAGGCCTTTCATCAAACTATACAAGGATGTTAGGATGAGGCTCAGAACTGCGATGGATTCATTAAAAAATCTCATTCAGAAAGAAATTTTTGTTACACCACATTTGACTTAGAAAAAAAGGTTAAATAAAGAGCTATTCCCTTTATTTTGGGATATTTTAGAACTGCTAAGCTGCTTAATCGTCTCTGGCAGAAAACTATGTATGTTATGTTTGCTTGGAATGTGAACCGGCTGGTTTTCATGGCAAAGCATTATCAGACAATAGAAAATCGAACAAAGAAATCAAATTTAACGACACGAAACAGCTAAGTCACAACAGTAAAGATATTTCAATACGTACCGACAGGTCTCAAAATTTGTTGGCGCAACTAGTTTGAACATTATGATACTTGTTAGGCTTACTAAGACGTTACGTAGGAACTGTCCTGACTAATTTAATGACACGTATGTGGGCCCAGGGAACTACTTAAATCATATGGCCCTTTAAGCATTTTATCTAAAAACAATGGAAAGAATTTCTGACGTTCATATCAGAGAAAGCTTAGAAAATAGCTTGCCTATACACCCATGTTAGTACGCCTATCAAAAAGGCAAATCGACGGAAGGTGTTCTGATAAAACTTGCACTTTGCGCATTTCTTGACAATACTGTATATGACTCCATATCAAATGCTTTGCTCCATAGAAACATCGATCAACAGGGTCAAAGCGATGCTTGAAAGCCAGATGACTACTACTTCATCAAGGCCAACTTCGGTATAGTATCAGACGCAAGGGGCTACCCGCACCTCCTATAGCCTAGTGATAGATAATCTGCTAAACAAATTAAGCAACCTAAGTAATGCCGATGACATAGTTATCGTTCTTAGGGGCAGAAAGACTAACGAAATCACGGCACGTATGCAAAACGCCCTTGAGGCAGCCATAGACTGGTGCACCAGAGAGAATTTCTCCATAAACTCAAATAAGGCTCTCATAGTTCATAGCTCCTAAGAAATAAAAGAAGAAACATAAACTTTGGTATAGTATCACTTAACGATACTTGAGTACTCCGATGAGGTCAAATATTGGGGTGTAATCCTAGACGAAAGACTCAACTAGAACTCTCACTTAAACAACAAAATACCACCCTGATCAAAATAACGTAATAACCACCGTGTGGCGCTCTTATTATTCCGATTTCAATTCTGTTTTTTATTTTGTTAAGTTGGTACATCTGTTGTTGACATTCCCTCTAAATCTTAGCATCATAGCTTAACATTTGCAAAAGTTACGTAGCCAAGAGTACATCTATCTCTGCGTGTGTTGGCGATTTTTTACAAATTTATAAAAAGATTTTAATTTTCAACAACGAACTTGTATTAAATTTTGCGTAAAAAACGGATTTAATGGTGTGCGAACGTTGGAAATATTAGATAAGTGTTTCGGCAACGATTCTCTAAAGAAAACGGTCATTTACCAGTGGCACGAGCGGTTCAAAAGTGATCGTAAGTCACTCGAAGATAATGAACGCAGTGGCTGACCATCGACATCGAAAACCGACGAAAACATTGATAAAATAAAAGAAATGCTGACCAATAACCGCAAATTAACCATCAGAGAGATAGCGGAGGGCTTGAATATTGCTTATGGATCCGTCCAAGACATTTTGGTTAATGATTTAATGAAAGAGACCAGAATTGTTGGCAGAAAACTCGTGGATTTTGCACCATGATAACGCACCGTCGCACAGTGCCATCATTATTCGTAATTTTTTAACGGAAAATGCAACAAACACCGTCCAACAGCCACCGAATTCACCTGATTTGGCTCCCTGTGTCTTCTTTCTGTTCAATCGAGTTAAAAAAACCACTACGGATGTAATGGAAAAATCGCAGTAAGCGCTGATGGGCATACCGTAAACCAAATATAAAAAATATTTTGAGGATTGGATGAAGCGCTGGCGTAAGTGTGTTGCAGTCGATGGGGAGTACTTTAAAGGGGACAATATATAGGGTTTTCCAATAGGGACTTGACAACTTTAAATTTAATTTGTGAACGCACTCTTGCACTAATCATCAAACTGTCACTGTCAATTTGTTCAGTAAACTTAACATTTTCATCATGGTAAAGTACACTAACGAGAAATTATAAAAATTTTCTATAGATATTCGGAGTCGCAAAATCATCTTCAGTGACGAAGCTCATTTTTGACTCAATGGGTTCGTCAATAAGCAAAATATGCGTTATTGGTCGGGTAAAAACCCACATGTGCTTCATGAATCACCATTTCATCCACAAAAAATAACTGTTTGGTGCGGTTTGCATGCCGGCGGCGTTATTGGGCCATATTTTTTCGTCGACGATAACGATTGTCACGTTACTGTGAATGGTCAACGTTATCGCGCCATGATCACCGATCATTTTTGGCCCGAATTGGAAGATATGGACTTGGACGGTTTCAACAGGATGATGCCACAAGCCACATAGCACACGCTACAATCGATTTATTGAAGAGTAAGTATGGTGAGCGTGTTATCTCAAGACATGGGCCAGTCGATTGGCCGCCTCGTTCGTGCGATTTAACGGCGCTTGACTATTTTCTGTGGGGCTACGTTAAGTCAATGGTTCGTGCCAATACGCCGACGACGTTGGAAGAGCTCAGAGCCAACATTGAACGCTACTACCGTTTCGGCTGAAATGTGTGGCCGAGTCGTTGAAAATTGGGTCCAAGGAATCGACCGCTGCAAACGTTCCCGCGGTGGCCATATGAACGAAGTCGAGTTCCATTCATAAACGTTTTGATTGTACTTCAAGCCAACAATAAAGTTTTTGAAATATCTCAAATGATTTGCCTTTTATTTAAAAAAATTTGTCAAGTCGTTATTAGAAAACCCTACAGTACAGCGTCTTGCATGTATGGGCGTTTCCGGGCCTTTCAGACCTACCCCACAGCTATGATAGAAGCAAAAATACACTCATATATTAACAAAGTGGCATTACACAGCACAGCAAGCAAAATCCCGGACCTTAGGACCCTGCTCTCCGAAATACCGAAACGTGATATGATCTGCGCGGCAGCAGACCGCTTTCAAAAAACATTATGACCCAATAAAGGCTTCCCCAGCGGAGAAGCATGGCTTAGCAATAACCCACCAAACAGCCAAATTGGCATAAAGTGGTACACAGATGGTTCTAAAATGGAATCAGGAGTCGAATCTGGAATACACGGACCTAACGTAAATAAAACCATAGCGATGGGCAAAAGTCCCAAAGTATTTCAGGCAGAACTCCACGCCATTCAAGTATGTGCCAACCATATTTTCAACTCTGGTATCAAAGTCGCAAACATCCATACATTCACGGATGGTCAAGCAGCTATAAATTTCCTTTGCTTGCACACCAGTGATTCCAAATCAGTCATGTACTGCTGCAAAACCCTCCATAAAATTAAACTTTAGGAACAAAACCAAACTGTGGTGGGGTTCCTGATCATGAGGGCATTGATGGGAATTAAAAAGCTGAACCCTTCTGCTGCACTCCTAAATCAGCAGTCAATTTAGCTATTAATAGCTAGGAGCATTCAAGATGCATCTCATATTGGGAGAATAGCTCAGGTCTAACACAGATCAAAAGAGCCACAAAAATGCCCATAGGTATCAAAATCTAAGTCGGCACGATATCAAAAACTTAGTAGATTACCACACAAGACATCACGCTATAACATATCACCTCAACAAAATGAATCTTGTCGACTCTCCGGAGTGCCGACTCTGTCTTGAAAAAGACGAAACAGCTGAACACATCTTATGAAAATGCCAGCCCTCAACGGAATTAGACAGACAATTTTCTTCAGGGAACAGTTCGGCTCCAACGAACTTATGACTCTCTGTGCTAGTAGTGCTACCTACTACTATTCTTACAATACTACAGTTCTGACTAAATGGTACAAAAGATCTTTTAGGTTAAAGTGCCTTACTTCGTAATTGGCGAGTCAGAAAATTAAAAAAAATGTGAGCCTAACTGAGATGTCAAGAAAAAATTTAAAAGATGGTGCACCTTCTGTTAGTCAATTTGATCCTGGAAAAAATATTGTAATTCAGAATTGTTCAACTCATCAGTTTCCTAACAGGCACAGAAGTGAAAAGGTGAATGTGGAATATTTATAAAAACTTACGTGTTGTTCTGAATCATTGTCAATGAATAGAAAGTGATCTAGAGATCTTCTAGCGACATCCCCAACCTATATGTCCTTCACAATCGACATAAACTTCAAGAACTATGTATAAAGTTCAAAAAGCAATTTTTTTTTTTTTTTTATTCGAAAAGTTACCAATTGTTTCAATTTGGAAAATTCTGATTATGAGAAAATTTAAGCTAAAAAAACACAATACTTTTCCTTCGGACTATTGATTCTTTTGAAACTTTTAACACAATCAAAGTACCTACTACATATTGTACTGAGAATTTTCGAACGGCTAAATGTGAATACAATCAGGAAATGTATGACTCATCTGTTGTTTCGAATATAAATTTACCTCGTACTGACCTACATTTTTCAATTACAAACGACAATCTAATGTAACACAAATTTGACACAAATTTGACACAAATTTGACACAAATTAGAGACCCCAAAAACGTGAGTTTAAAAAGTTATCTTTTCTGGTAGCACATTTGCAGTAAAAGTTTATCGTTCAATGCTAATGGCAATGTAACCTACACCTACACATATTTGTATTAACACTCGTACAAATGACAAGCCAACACAATTGTTATTATTAAATTAAATCAATATTGTAGACGACAACAGCGACGATAACCAGCAGTCTGGCAGTGAAAATTTCCCTTTTTTACAAGATAAAACCTGAAAGCAACAGGTCGGCTCTATCTTTTGTATGTAACATACTCGTTCTTGCGACGTAAATCCCCAAGTCGAGGTCGATTGTCGCCTTCGGCAGGACAGTGTTTTTATTCGAAATTGCCACACAAACAAATAAGTATTTGTGGGGCTTCGTCTACAAAACATCTGTAATTTTTGTTCGTTCCTTTGCAAAACATAAGTTCTACGAGTATGGTTGGTCACAGACATCTTCAAATAGAACCAAATAAAACATTTGTGGCGACTAGTTGGCGGGCATCCATCATTGTGCATTGTTAAATCTAAAACGTGAAACTTGTGGTTACTGAAAAATCACTTTTTTGTCAATATGTACTGCAAAATTATTCGTCAATTTGCTATTTCTGCTCTAAGTGTAACAGAATTTCATCAGAATAGACTGAATGATCTATTTGCAGAGGAAAACGAGAGGTGACTCCTATTTCGAAGAAGCAAAAATGATGTCATCTAATGTGCGGTGGTAAAAGAAATCTACATAACATACCACATGCATACTTGTTTGCTTGGAAATAAGAGACTTTTCCAACAATGCGTTCGGGTTTATAAGACTTCGAACCGGCATGATGCCACAAATAAAATGTAAAACGTTTTTGATGTTAACATGACGTGGTATTATACCCACGTGGGACATAGAGTTCAACGCAAACCAGTTTTCTCTTTTTCACTTTTCACGTATTTGACGCAATTTACGTGTGACATAGGTATGTATGTATTCGTGAAATTAAGACCTATACTTAGAAAGATGAACACTCGGTTGCATTTGGTATTTTTTGTGCCTGCAGTAATAACACCCAGGTCACCTTAATGATGGTGATGTATCTATGAATTATGACTGATATTTTTGTCCCCAGTTATGGTTGTCATAACGTTAATTTACTAAGTTAATATGGGTGACATGTGTTGATGTAATCAATAGATCCATGTTTTATGCCTTTATGCCTGCAACTGATTACGATTAATGTCACATTCGTTGTCAACTCAATCCAACAAGTTATTATATATCTGCTCTCTGAATCTAAGAAACATTTACGAGCTTTTAGTGTGCACTCAACTCTTCCAATAAAGTTGGAAACAAAAAGATATTTTCTAAATGAGAATACGATGTGTGTTCACAATTTGAAATTTCGCAGGCAACATACATTAGATTATACTCGCCTTAAAGCGACTACACAGTTTGCAAATAATTTATTTGGCCACGCTAATATTCTTAATACGAGGGCGGTCCCAGAAGTACCCGGCCTGACCCAGACCTGGGGGTAGTTGTTGGAAAATATCACTTTATTGGAAAGTACGCAGTCTATAAAGCATATGTTTCAAGTTTGAAAGCGCCACATTGTTTAGAATTTGTTTGACAGCCATCAATAGTGAACGTTGTCAGTGGATTTGTGAAAATTTTGAAAATTGGTCATCGTTATGTAATACAATACTTTTATTTGAAAGGCCTCAGCACAAAAAATATAAAAGCTGAACTGGATTCTATTCTGGGTGAGTCTGCTCCTTCATTTAGAACAGTAAAATGTTGAGTTGCTGAGTTTAAACGAGGCCGTACGAGCTGTCAGGACAAGCATCGCAGTGGTCGACCAAATGAGGTGACGACTCTAGAAATGGCGAAGAAAATCGACAAAGCGGTACTGGATGATCGTCGACTGAAAGTGCGCGAGCCAGCAGATGTTGTAGGGATTTCAAAAAGTGCAGTACATCGCATATTATTTGAAAAATTGGACATGAGAATGCTGTGTGCAAGATGGATGCCGCGTTTACTCACACTCGACTCACATTGTCGTTATTGCAATATCCAAAATTAATGAATTAAAGTTTAAGTTACTACCTCATACACCCTATTCGCCAGATTTAGCCCTCTCGGATTATTTTCTGTTCCCAAACTTGAAAAAATGGCTCAGTGGTCAAAGATTTTCCAACAATGAAGAAGTTGGAAATGGCAGTTAATGGCTATTTTGAGGAGCAAGACAGTTCTTATGATAAAAAGGGTATCGAACTTTTTGAACATCGCTGGGAAAAGTGTATAAAGCAGAAAGGCGATTATGTTGATTTTTTCGAAAATTTTTGTGTTTTCTTTGTTGGGTCGTGTACTTCTGGGACCGACATCGTATATAAGAAATCCACATAGAAAACATCGATTACACCACACCTAAACTTCGGTTTGACAAAGACTTTCATGCGAGTTCCCCCTCTAAATCCTTCTGGAAGGAAGATGCTTTCATAGAGGACAAGTCTATCTATGGATCTAAAACCGAGAGCAGGGTTGATGTTTGGTGTTTTCTCAGATAAGCTAAATCTACCATAAGTCTTTCAAATCACTGTAGTGTGTTTCAGGCGGAAATTTTGGCGATTAAATAACCTCTGTCCTAGCTAAAGAAAAACATGATGTTTGCAAAGGATATCCGCATCTTTTCGGATAGTCAGGCCGCTAACAAATCGTTGGACTCGGCTTCACTAAATGGCAGGGCAGTTCAACCTACACCTTTGTTGTGTGCCGGGCCACAAGGACATTCTAGGGCCGACGAACTTTTCCGCTACCGGAAAAGGGTAGCATAGGTGGATATACCTATTATTTAAGCTTAAAAAAGAACAGACCATAGATGGACCGGTAGGCCAACATGTCTAGCGACTGAAGAGATCCGGCCAAAGATGGATCTGAATCGCTCTAAGAGTCTGATTCCTATAAATAGGAAACATCTCAGCGCCATCATAGGTGTCATCACTGGACACTTCCTTATAGGCAAGCATGCAAGAAGGCTTGGCGATTTTACAAACGATTTCTGTAGAAGCTGCACGGACGAGGAGGAAGAGGAGGCAATCCTCCACCTTCTCTGTTCATGTTCAGTTCTCTCCCAAAGAAAAAAAACTCCACCTCAAATCTTTCTTCTACAATGACTTAAATGATCTAAAAATAAAGACGTTAAAAGTCTCCTGCGCTTTATCATAAGCTCAAATTGGTTCCATGACTAAAAGGATAGTAGATTCACATGGCAGCACAATGGGCCAATGGGCTTAAGTGGGTTCGTTCTCCAACCGCCATTGTCACCTAACCTAACATTGGTACACATGTCCGGAACACATGTTCACAGTTTCAAGTAAACTTAGTTTGTTTTTGACAGATAGAGAGGTTAGACGTGGAGCAAAGAATTTGCATCAAATTTGCTCTAAAACATTTGGAATGTTGACAGTAGTGTACGGTAAGTCTGCCCCAAGTAAAAAAGTGTTTACAAGTGGTTCAAGCTCTTCTAAGATGCCCGGACGCCCAAGAACATCAACAAAAGGTGATAACATCGAAGCTGTGAAAATCGTCGAATTACCATAAGAGAAGTTGCTGGTGATGTCGGCATATCGGTCGGCTCGTTTGTTCAGAATCTTCTCAATTTTGATCAGAAGAACCGTCGCATGAGCATCGCTCAGGAGCTCTTGAACAACGTCAATGATGATCATGAGTAGATCAGAAGGGTTAAAACTGGTTACGAATCATGGGTATATGGTTATGACGTCGAAACCAAAGCTCAATCGTCCCAATGGAAGCGCCCAGAAGAGCCAAGACCGAAAAAAGTACGTCAAGTTCGATCAAATGTCAAAGTTTTGATCACTGTTTTTTTCGATTACCGTGGCGAAGTGCATCAGGAGTTAAACCTTGAAGTTATGCACCGTTTGCGAAAAACAATACGAAAGTAGCCTCCGGAATTGTGGAAAAACTAGTCATGGCTTTTGCATCATGATAATGCACCTGCTCATTAATCGTTGCTTGTAAGAGATTTTTTGGCCAAAAACAACATGACAATCATACTTCAGCCACCACATTCACCGGATTTTCCTGTTCCCAAAACTAAACTGAGGAAATAAAAACGGCATCGCTCAAGGCTATACCAAAAAGTGCTTATGATAAGTGCTTCGAGTATTGGAAAAAGCGTTGGCACAAGTGTACTATATCTGAGGGGGATTACTTTGAAGGGGACAACATTAATATTGACAGAATATAAAGTCACCTTACTTTTTGAACACACATCATAGAATAGGATAGGCCAATAATTCTTCAAAATCAAAGCAAAATAAATCATTGGCAGTTACTTAAAGGTTTAAATGTTCTTTTAGCCCACCAAAATAGAATATAAATCTTAGAGCGATTTGCTTGACATGCGAAAGTCAGACCTTAAAGAAGCACCTTTTCTCAATTTTCATGTTAGTGAATGGTATCACATGCTAGACATTGACAATTGACAAACTGACAAAGATATTCTTTTTCGCATGCAGCAGTGTTGTCTTGAAAGAGTTCATCCCGTATAAAATTGATGAACATTGTTAAACTGAGTTAAGGTAGAGCAGAAAAAAATGATTCGCTACCAACAGAAACTGGGAAGAATAAAGATCTAAACCTAATAATGGATATACAGATGACTCAATCAAATATTTGACTTGCAAGCACTAAATAACTTGAAATTTTGTAAGAAAAACAAAATGCTTCACAGCAAAGAACTTGGGTAAAATAATATAATGGAAAGTGGCTGAAACATGGTCGATATTTCTTCAAAGAAAAGAGACTAACAGCGCCAATTACAGACGCATCAACTTCTTCAACTTTACATTAAAGATTATATCAACGTGTTAAGGAAAGCTCAATGTTAAAAATGTTCAAATCTCTACAGATCAAGAAAAAAAGATAGGAAGTCCAAATCAATACTCATGATCTCTTCATAGATGTTATCTATGACAGCATCTAAAAAGATGAGCTATAAAGGATTAGTAAAGTCTTGATATCGGTGTCAAATTGATTAGTCTGATGACCCACTCCTTAACGCAACGCAAAATATGCCGCAGAGCTTTGGAAAACTTAAAAGCCATACGAGGCACATTCGTTAATATTAATGTAAAGTTTAACGAAGCTAAAATCATGATCACGCTGTCAGCTTGAAGAACAAAATGTCTGAATCGACAGCTACGATTTTAAAAAAATGGAAAATTTTTTATCGGGTTCTTCAATTTGGTCACTTATGTCGTAAAATCACTTCTCTCTTGTGGTAGAAATGTTTGGAAACTTAAACTGGAAAGACAAACTAACATCAACCTCCTAGAAAAACCTCAAATAGCTTCACCGTTAGCATCACTGGCACATTAAATAACTCTCCAACGGCGGCTCACACAATTTTTCTCCATTTGACACATATAACTTTGTTCGGCATGCATATTGAAATTAACTCTGACCTGAGAATGGGAGTCTCTCAGCAATGGATATGTATATTTAAGACTGGTATGTCTAGTCACGCTACATCGTGGCCTTCTCCAATCAGCCGGTCTCTCTAAATGTGACCTCAACTTCTCAGCAACTAACTTCTTTTTTTTTTTAAAGAACTTACAACTTAAGACAAAATTAGACGTAGAGAGAGAAATATGTTTGTGCTCAGTGGTTATTTCGCTCCATGGGTGACATCCAACATTTAATGGGAAGACTAAATTGACTTGATGTTGTATTTAGGCAACCATCCATCTTACAAGATTTTATTTGTCTGAAAAAAGTTTTTTGGGCAAGACTGGTAATGAACCCCGAACCGTCCGATTGGGAAGTCAATACACTATCACTTGACCCACGGTCACCGCCAATCCGTCTTCTCTGAGGGCCACTGCATGCGCAAATCCTTCAATCTCCTCCCATTTTGTACCGTCTTCCCAGCCGAAGTTTCAAATACTCATCAGGACACTTCTTTCTTTAGCTTGAGTCCGCTGCCTGCAACGGATATACCAATATAGTACATAAACATCAAGCAGCGATCAGACCTTTAACTTCGAACGCAATAAATTCGGGAGACTGTTGCGTATCTCTCAACGCAATAGCTAAACAGCATAAGATGACAGCACAAAATAACACGAATGACCATTTCAAGGTCAAACAAAAGTCACTTTTGATTTTTTAATGGCAACCCCTATTTTTTTGACAGGTTCGTAATTTGCGTGAAAAATTACAATTCTTTTACATAAAACAATTTCTTCAAAAATGCGTTCTTTTCCCGTCAGAGGGCGCTATAAAACTTAAGACACCAAAATTACTCGAAAAGTACGAAATATCGCGAAAAATGTTTCAGACAAAAGCCACAAGGTTCTGAAGGAGACATAAGATGGTGACCACGAGTTTGACCTTGAACCCCATTTTCAAGGTCAAACGAAGGTCACTTTTGAGTTTTCAAATGTTAATTCCTGATTTCATTGCTCAGTCGTATTCCTCATTGGGGCACACGACTTTGTCTCAAAAGTCTTATTCATTCAATGCTAGATATCACTGCACTGGCACGCCTAAATCATTATTCGGTTTCCAACGTTGTTAGGGTGTTAGAAGGTCGAGATTTGTTTTGAGGAAGTCATTTTTGCCTCAAGTGAAGTTAAAACTCAAAGAAATTTCAGATATAGAGATAGTTTTCGAAAGTTTCGTGGTGGCCGCAATTCCACTACCGACCAAGTCCGCAACGGCAGGCCCTCCGATGCGGTTACGAAGGACAATGTCAAAAAAATACATGAAATGGTGTTGGCTGACCGGAAAGTGAATGTGCGCGAGCTAGCAGATACAAAGATTAGTACTGAGCGCACACGCCATATTTTGGGCAATATTCTCCATATAAAAATTTTATCCTGCCCCTGGGTGCAGCGCAAACTCACTCCTGATCAAAAACACGAACGCGAGAGCACTTCGAAAGAGTGTTTGGACTTGCTGATTCAGAATCGGGCGGACTTTTGGCGTCGATTGGTAACTGTTGAATACCAGAAAACAGAATGAGTGCCCGGCAATGGACTGAAGCCGGCACGAGTTCTCCGAAGCGGCAAAGGGTGGCTCGATGGATCGGAAATCGCCTCAACGGCCTTATGAAGCGAAAAAAAAATTGTGTTTTTGCAATACAATGCACCGGAGCACAAGAGCATAGCAACCACGGCTAAAATCAATGACTTACGGCTCCAATTGCTGTCGCATACACCGTATTCGCCCGATTTGGCTCCCTCGGACTATTATATTTTCCCAAACCTCAAAAGATGGCTCATAAATAAAAAATTCAACTCACGCGAGGAAATCATCGGCGCCACGGAGGAGTATTTTGCAGACCTTTCGGAAAATTACTTTTCGGACGGGATCATGAAGTTGGAAAATCGCTGGAATAAGTGTATCAAATTAAAAGGGAACTATATTGAATAAAATAAAAAAAACATTTAAATTTTAATTTAAATTCCAAAGGAGGTTACTTTTCACACCACCTAGTATACTCAATCTGAAGCAATTAAGAGAGCTGATCAATCTGAGGAAAAGAGCGAGCGCCAAACTCACAAATATAATCGGGAACGAAGAAGAATCTAAGAAGACCACCAATCATGACAAATGTATCAGAAAATGTCTATGGTTCCCTAGGATACTCACCCAGTGGTATCACAATGTATTTACAACGAGTCTAAGTATACCTCAACGGCGACCTAACGTAAATATATTCGCATCATTCCGGACAACTAAGCTGCAATAAAATCCTTCGAATCTCCGGAACTTTGTAGACTGCCGTTCATCTATTCATCTCCCATTTTAACAGAAAAAATGTATAACGATCACTACATGTAATCTCATGATAAAGCTAGATGCATTGAAGAGTATATCTTACGTGGACAAATGCTTCAACAAGTCTGTCAACAAAAGAGGTTTAGCCAAAGCTGGATCTACAACTTTCTACCCAACCTTCTCTAAGGCCAAAAAACCCCACCTTGAAGCAGAAATTTATTCTCCCATTCCTTTCAAGTAAAACTCCGTACCTTCTTTGTGATTCTCATAATTTCATACACCCCATGTACATCATTTTCAAATTTAACGAAAAAATTAGTGTACCCGGAAATTTTAGGAAAATATTTGCCATCAGGTGACGTTTTCCAAACCCAAATAAACGATGTAATGCCAGCAAAGCCATACTGTAAACGAACACAAAGTTTTCTAAGAGAATTCCTAATTGTAGCGGCTAAAAATTAGATTGGCCTGCAAAAATTGTATGACACAAACCATACAAAGATGCATAAGAGAAACCCAAACAATCTTTTTTTGCCTGATATCTACCCTCTTAATGTGGGGGTTTTAAGATTCCTGATCTGTACCTAGAAATACTTTGTTAGATAATTGACTTTGCTTATGGTGATTCACACTTCTGCGATTTCACATGTTTTTCTTCAGGAGACTGCATTAGGAAAATTGTATGTTAATGAGTCTCCTGCGACAATGAATTATTTTCGTGGAATTACCACATTTCTGGAGATAATTGCCTTTATTTTGAAGTACTTTTTTTTCTTTTTTATTTTGCGAATTTCCAATACGCAAAATCAATTTTCCAGTCACGTTTTGGCTGACCAACATGTGCAACAGGCTACCGAAATGTCAAGAGAATCATCAGATTTAGCTGTAGGTACACCCAAAACAGACCGGTGAAAGAATTCAGTAAGATTGCATGATTTTCGTCATGGAGCGGAATGCAGATACACGTACGGGTCAACGTAGCCAACTGCGTAGGAGTCAATACATAGATGCATTTTAACTTTCTTTGATTTTATGAAGTGGAGGCCATAATAATGTGTACTTTTCTAATTTTCATTTTAATTAAGCTAGCAGACTTCAACGGCAAACTAAGGAATTCAAAGCTCAGTCGAACTATGATAGCTATGCACTATAGAAATACAAAATACATTTACAAAACATAAATAACAATAAACACAGGCATATACAACAATAAAATCAAAGGCGAAGATGTACTAATGTATAGAAATTTATTGCTGCTTACATAGCAGAGCAATAAACAGAATTCAAGTCAACTATGGTATGTACGAATGGATAAAATGCTAGCTAAATCGGTTCCATCTAATCTAGCAAACAAGTTTCCCGATTGTCTGTCTGTCTTTTTGTTCTTGTTTCTTCTCCTTTATCATTTACTTCCATCAATCTTACACTTGAATTTTTCTTTTAAATTTCTTTGTTCGTTTTATCTGTATTTTCAACTAATGGGTTTCTTCTCTTCTCTATATACCTATGTACCTTCTTTCGAAAATGATGAGGACAACAAAAAAGAGCGAAAATACGCTGCCTTTTGAGTTGCATGGAGCCGCGTGACTCACGTCATCGCTGACTTAACCGAGCAGCATATTGCCTTGAGTATAAAACGAATAAATAATAGACAACAAAAAGAAGAAATAACGTTTTTAGAATACTTAATTAAAATTGAAAACACTTTTATCGAAAACCTGAATACACCCACCTTTGTTCGGGTTTCTTTTTTTTTTTTTAATTTAAAACACTTCTGGTTAAGTGTTGGTAATTAGTTGTAACTTTCACTTGTTTTTGTAACGATTTGAATCGAAATTTGTATCTTTTTTAAACACTGAAATTATCACTTGCACCCAAACGTCTGCACGACACTAGAGCTCAACGACAAATGAATTGCGAACATAAACTAATTGAAAGTTAATGTAGACGCTTTTGGTGACCAGTTGAAATAGTCGAAATCGAATGATTTTCCACTGGGAATGGGCCATAGATGGAGCTTTTTTTGATGTGCTTGCGTCGGTTACTGGAGCTTTTTGAAGTGTTACCGTAAGTTAATTTTTTTGAAGTAGTATTGTAAAAACTAGCATTAAACTGCTCCATATAGTAGAGACTTATCTACTTCATCCATCTCACACCAAATATTGGCACAGCGAATATGTCTCCTCATCATATTCAAGGCGTGCATCTGCGTCTTAAAAAATGTTTAATATCAGCATGATGATGATCTACTGGATCTCAGGAAAACGATGGTTGCGATATCGTTTCTCCATGCCCAGAACGCTGGACTCGATATTCAAAATGTGAATTAGTGTAAAGACATCGCATCTGTGGTGTTGAATAGTTAGTTACTAAGTTCTTGGGACCCTTTGGGTTGGGTTTTCTGAAACGTACTTCGGCTCACTCCAATTCCTTCCAAGTGTTCTTGACTCCTTCTCAACTATAATGCACCATGCCTGCTGTGGGCGGCCAGCTCTTCTTCTTTACCGGGTTAGCGGGTTTCATTACTTAGCGTGCTCCGCAATGAAATTGTCTTCGCGCCTTAAGGTGTAACCAATCCACAACCATTTCCTTTTTATTAAAGTGATGTCGATTGGCTACTGCCCTGTTTTAATACGGAACGATGAGTTTGAGATTCGGTTGTGCTATAATGCTTTCAAAATGACGCGAAAACATCTGTTTTAGATGAACTACCAGGTGTACCGGTATAAAGTGACCGTCAAGATACGAATGCTATGACACCTGTCAAACATATTTAATATACATCAAGCCATCGAGCAAACAACATCATATTTTTTCAACGTGTTAAAAATGTCGAATTTTGTACCAGAAAATTTTGACTTGCGGAAAGCATTAATTTTTTGTTTTCATTTGAAGAAAAGTGCTGCAGAGTCGCAACGAATGCTCTATGGCAGATGGAAAACCGAAAACCACTTGTGAAATTTTGCTCCAAATACACGATAAAAAAAATCAGTTTTGCATCAAATTGTTACTGGCGATAAAAAATGGATGTATTTTCAGAATCTTAAACTGAAAAAATCATGGGTTAATCCGGGACAATCATCAACTTCGACTACAAAACCAGATCGATTCGGCAAGAAGACAATGCTGAGTGTCTGGTGGGACCAGAAAGGTGTGGTATACCACGAGCTCCTAACACATATCGCTAACAACAACAAATAATCAATTTAAACCATGCATTGATCGAAAAACTATCAGAATTTGCCAGAAGACACGGCAAGGTAATTTTGCTCGATAAAAATACACCTGCACACAAAGCAAAACTGGTACAGGATACAACCAAACCGACTACCATTTGTTTTCATCGTTGGGAGACGCATAAGCACTTCGAATCCTACGAGGAAGTCGAAAATTGGGTGACTTTTTGGTTCGCTTCAAAAGACAAACAGTTTTCTTAGCGTGGAATCCATAAATTTCCTGAAAGATGGAAAAAATGTGTACGTATCAATGGACAATAATCTGAATAAAATGTTTTTTACTTTCCCATTAAAAATTAATGTTTTATTTTCACAAAATAACGCTCACTTCATACCGGTACATCTGGTAAGTTAGATGGAAAACTTTACAGATTTTAGCTATTCCAAAAACTGCTTTCCATTGATTTCCTCTCTCCGTTTGGCCATATCTGTGATTGTGTGTAAATTGTAACCAACGTCAATTGCTTTCACATTTTAGGCAAAGACGTTGTCCACATTACACACACTCTCATCCTAGCATTCCCCAGCAGTTAACAGGTTGGTACAAGTGTTTGTAATTCACTTACAGTGTATAGTAGAGTTGTTCATCTATGTTAGTTCTCCTATAAGCGATCTTAATGTAAACATTGCTTTTCCACACCTTAAACAACATTTAACAAACATTTAACTGTGTTGAGGGCACAGCTCCACCCTTGGTATAAGTCGAGATCTACCCATTAACCTTTTGCAGCATCCAGTACCTTTTACAATTCCACATCGGGTTGGAACCAACTGGAAGACCCTTCTGGCGTTTTAGGTTTTAACTACCTCTACAAGTCAGTCCCGGACGGACACGGAGTAGTTCTGCCACTCAACAGGACCTATGGTCGGCAGCTTGCGGCTGGTCAAATCGTAGCAACCTTCAGCGGCGTTAAGTTATGAAAACGTTTACGATAATTATTCAATTTGCTTGACCTTTACTGCATCTGTTTTATGCTTATGTTAAGGCTTTCTACTTCTTCCACCTTGTCTTCCATTTCCAGCAGCTGCCTTATACTTTTCTGTAGCATTACTCGACATATGCCATTGGTTCTGTCGGGACTTGAAGGGTATAAAAGCAGCGTAATAGAAGGTGATTTTTATCCGGCTCTGCAATAGTTTTTCCTACACAGCTTCCGCTGGATTCTATTTCGTTCCGAGTTTACGCGAAGAATTTACGGGATTGGCAAGTTTAAGCGTCAGTTGGCTTTTCGGGGATTGATCATCTTCAACGAAGTTGAAGCTTTTAGGATTGAAACCGTTCCATGTTCAATTCCTTCACATTATATACTTATTGTGTTCTTTTGTCTAGGATATTTGCATTCGCAACTTGGTAACAACATTCGATATTAGCTTCTCAAAACATTCTGACATTATTGATACTACATATGGTTGTCTTGCGTCTTGTGTCTGTTCAATCTGGTTGTTGAGATATATGAAACATGTACCAAATGTGGTGACATTCCGCTTCGCCCCGAAATAGATTTTTCTGAATTTATTTTCTGAGCCGGTTTCTTTGAAGCGTTAGTGGTCCAAACATTATAAGTGCAAAGCTAAACGTCGTTGTCCGCGAATTGTTGCTTCACAAATTATGCTTTTTAAGATGGAAGGTGCAGTTAATCCAATGAACAGTCTCCAACTTCTAGGTTCACACTAAAACATATAGTTACACAGTAGAGTTCGAAATGGACAGAGGCAGTTCGCAGCACAAAACTCATATTTTCATAAATTGGTCAGCCCAACTATAGTCTTAAACATCGTTGTTATACTTTTCTAAGGCAGCTCAACGGAAGCGAAAAGTATTAGGTGCGCGTTTGTGGACTAGAAGCTGCAGCACTTCTAAGGTGCGTGCAAAAAAAGATTTACAACTTAACCGAGACATACAATTCTTTGAATTCTGAAAGGCAAAGATATATGTAGATTCATTCAACCTTTGAGCCTATTTTTAACGTATCGAAGAAGTACTACAAATTAGTGCTATATAGATCGAAGAGGTGTCGGTATTTAGCCGACTATATTGATGATGGTAACGAATAAGTGGACAAGCTTTGAACAATCTGCACTATAAAGCGGTTTGTAGAAATTTTGAACTTGAACCAGATCTCCTTCTGGTCAAAATACGCTCATACTTAGCACAATATTGGTATTCCATATCAAAGCCGAGTTCTATTCCGTGTCATATGGCTAAACTGGTCATCGTATAATTGCATGGACACAAGACGACTAACGTACCATAATTTTGCATAAAAGACTTGAAACAGTTTAATAAAACCTTTCACATTAACTGGTACTCTATGCATATTTAAATTTAAAAAAAAAATTGGTAAATTCTTTGTTTATTTACGAATATGACATATTAGACATAAAACAGAAACAATCGAACCCCAGAAAGCAAATCACGATGAACACAGAGGAATAATTGTCAACTGTCAATATCAGCTGCTCCTGTGGAACTTATGTGGATTGTGAACTATTTCATTCGAAGTGTGTTCAAAGTAGAGAAAACTAATACAAGAAATTGGAGAAGGCGTTAATATAACAACTTTCTTTATATATATTAATGATAATTGGATTGAGAATAGATATTATATCGGGCAATAAAGACATGATCATCCTTAACTCAATTACAGGTTGATCAGCATTAAAAGAAAAAAGAAAACCAGGATTCTATCAGAAATAACTTTTCAAGGAGTAAACAGGACGAAACATTTTTATGAGTGTGGTAATTCTCATGTTTTAGGTATCTCGAGTTTTTAAAAGAGAAAGAATGCTAAAGAAGAAGCATATAGAAGAGTTTTATCTTAGCATATTCACTGTCATTCATGTGTGGCTTTACCTGGCAGAGGTAAAGGAGCTATAGAACAACAACGACAGGAAATGGATCAGTCAAAAATCTTTGTCCACTATGTTGAAAGGTTCATGACATGACATTACGAGTATGTTTTGAATACGACTTCAGACATAGCATAGTCTGCCTAGGTTATTTTTGAGAAAACGCAGAGAACTGTCGGTTCAGTATCAGGCGGCTCTTTGTTGGAATAAATAAACCCTGATGATTGTCAGATAACATTGTTTATTGATTGCAACGAAAAATTCTGCCTAATTTTTGAAGTAAAAAAAACTAGAACTGGGATGCCACAAGCAAGAAAACCACATGACATAATTTTACTTGTTCCTAAACCAGTTGAGCCAAAAGTGAGTCTGTTCACTTCACCTGATTTTTCTCGCCGACACAAGCAATAATCTGGTGGCCTTAGTTTTTGCAGCCATTAAATCTTGTAGGCCGAGATCTTTTCCCAAAATTGTCCACATGGTGGAGAGGCTTCCAATGGCTACACTTTCTCCTGTTCGTACATTTAATTGACGCATTGCTGGTTTCGCGTCATGTAAAGTGTTTGTGCTACAAAATTTATCAACCACACGATGACCAGCGAGATCGGTGGGTCGATTGTAAGGACCAAATACTTTTCTTGATTTGAGAACAGACAATCAAAATAAGTGTAACTGTTGTGGGGTATTTTCTATTATAAGTCTATTCAAGCTGATTTATCATGGAATGACGAGCAAACTATTTAAAAAAAAACTGTCGAAAGTGACACAGCGGCTTAAAGCATATCCCCATTTAAAGGTCTTTCAGTTAAAAACTTAACATCTCTTCGATCTCTAGGATTTAACAATCAGTCATCTTCAGTGACCTGAATTGCAAGCTTATTGAAGTTACCATATATACATTACCTTTAGATCTAAGCAGAAGTTACCTTTTATTTCATTTCGTCGAAGCGGGACACTCAGAAAAGAATATCTAATGAAATCCTCATACATATTTTCTTTAGAAGGGAAGACCCCAATCTCTCAAAAGAGATGAGAAAAACGTTTAATTATAAATAGTCAATGACACTAATACCTGTCACTTTCGTACAAGCTTCTCAGTCCTGAAAAAGACGACAGGCGGTTGTGATTTGCTGTCACAACAAGCATCGTAAAAGGTAGTGTAGTACTATGTACATTAAAGAGACGGCGATAACTTCACAAAATAGACTACGCGAAGTATTCGTTTGGTATTTCTTCACTGGTACATCTTTGTTGGCGTCATGCTACCTACAATTCGTTAGAGATCCAACTGTCATGCAACTCCAAGGCGAAATAACTCTGTATAATTACTTCGCCAGCGATGTAATATTCTGAGACCCATAATAAACTAAAAGAATTCAACTTTCCAAATACTTTTAGAGAAATTTTGTGATTTGTTAGTATCAAGCTATCTTAGCCCAAATACTTCGCTCCTTAAACTTGTTCTTCACCATACATATAGGGCACGTCCATTACAAAATAATTGGAGAATAGATGCGATTAATTGATTTGAAGATATGAACTTGTGCTTGGTTTGCTCAAACTTTAGCTAATTCAGGCCTGAAAATCGCAGGAGCACAGATTTCACGTGTTTGATACAGCCGGAGTTCAGTTCTGGCCTTATTGCGTCTGCAGGTAATTCATCAAACATCAAAACTGTAATGCTTGCTGAATGAAAGATTATTCACTTTAAAACGGAGGTTTTCGAGTTACACTGTTGATGTGAAAATCAAAGAAAGTTCGATATTATTGATTTGCGAAGAATTGCCTAACTCCGAGAAAATTCGAAGCTTCTTGACAGTTTTCGACTCGATATGCTTTATCCAAGGGAGACAAATGGAGAAACGGATGACGAACCTCTTTAAATTTACTTCTCCGCTACATTCTAAAACTTATTTAAGACTAAAAAGAAGTGAAGTTTCTTCCGATAAGAATCGATTTTAGAAGTTTAGATACTATAAAACAGATAAAACGAGGATCATGTATACGAGGTTTGGCATTCATCCCCGACCCACAAATTTCTTGCTTACTGTGGCCTTGACCTAGCTCCTGGATCGGGCGCTGTTTTTCATCAATTGGCGACGTTCTGAAAAGAATCTTCGCTCTTAGCTTCTTATTGGGTTACAAAGAAAGCAGTAAGATTGGTTTTTTGTCATAGAAATGAAAAATGAAAAGTCACTCACCAAAAACTTCAGATTTATTAGTTTGACCTTATTCTTGCTAACAGCATTAAACGAATGGTTAAGCTTCGTATTCGTAAAACTGCTTTAATGGAAGATCTTGTTAGAGTTCGTTTTAAAATCTAGAGTTCACGTTCATTATTTTCATTGACAGTATTGATGCGAAACGATTTTCAACGGAATATAAATAACCCGGCCAGATAACAGGGAGCAGGCAAAATTGCGCATTAAAGCAATGCCGATCAAAAAGCTTGCGAGGACCTGCGTGGCGATTGATCAGAAAACTATTGAGTGTTCTGCTATATAACTTGGATTGATCTAGGAGGGCAAAAATCAAGTGCATAACGAAGTGCTTACTTTATCCCCAGTGGTGGTCCCGTGTAACTATATGAGTAAACCCTTACTCATGTCGATTGACCCGGACCACCACCTTGCTGCAGCCAATGTGCGAATGCGGATTTCCCAAGCGCCACTATAGAGAAGAACTACTGTGAGAACAAATAACGTGGAAAAGTTGCATCACAAGACTCCGTCAGAATCTTATCCAAAATCAAAACGTTCCCGGATTCTGTATTTTTATTCATAAAATCTAAGATACAAGTTAATTCATCTCCCCATCGACTGCAACACACTTATGCCAGCACTTGATCCAATGTGGTTCCCGCAATTTTTCCATTACTTCTTCTCGTCTGCTGAAACACATTCCCCGTTGTGGGTTTTTTACTCGATTAAACAGAAAGAAGTAACAGGGAGCCAAATCAGGTAAACTCAGTGGCTGTTGGATGGTATTTGTTGCATTTTTCGTCAAAAAATTTCGAATAATAATGGCACTATGCAACGGTGCGTTATCATGGTGCAAAATCCACGAGTTTTCTGCCCACAATTCTGGTCTCTTTCAGTGAATTGCTTTACGCAAACGTTTCATAACGCCCAAATAATACTCTTTGTTTACAGTCTGGCCCTCTGGTAAAAATTCATGATGCACTACACCGTTATAATCCATGAAAATCGTAAGCATTGCCTTCTTTTTTGACTGAAAACGACGTATTTTTTGGTCTCGGCTCATTTGGTGAACGCCATTCACTTGCCTGATGTCTGGATTGCGTGTCGTACTCATAAACCCACGTCTCGTCTCCAGTAATGATCCTTTTGATGAATGTGGGATAGAATTCAGCCTCGCAAATCATCTCTTTTGCGACGTCAACACGGCTTTTTTTGCATGAAATTGAGGTATTTTGGCACCAATTTTGCAGCTACACGACGGAAACCCAAATCATTCACCAAAATGTCTTCGACGGATCCAAAGGCAATGTTCAAGTCCTCCGCTATCTCTCTGATGGTTAATTAACGGTTACTGAGCAACATTTCTTTAACTTCATCAATATTTTCGTCGGTTTTCGATGTCGATGGTCTGCCACTGCGTTCATCATCTTCGATTGACTTACGACTTCTGAACCGCTCGTGCCACTGGTAAACGACAGTTTTCCTTATTGAAACACTTTTCCAACATTTCCAACGTTCGCGCACCATTAAATCCGTTTTTTACGCAAACTTTAATACAAGTTCGTTGTTGCAAATTTAAATCCATTCCAAAAATTGTAAAAAATAGCCAACACACACAGATATAGATGTACTATTGGCTACGTAACTTTTGCAAATGTCAAGCTATGACGCTAAGATTTAGAGGGAATGTCAACAACAGATGTACCAACTTAATAAAAGAAAACAGAACTCAAAACGGAACAATGGGAGCGCCACACGGTGGATATTCCGGGAAGCTGCGCATAAGGCTTTCTTCCGAACTAGTTCGAAAGCGAGTAGCTTCTGCAATCGGAAGTTCGAATCCATCAAGAACCTGAAAAACAGAAACGAAATACCGCCATTTTTCTGGCAAGTACTGTAAGCACTGACTAATACAAAGCATTTGACGCATTTCACAATCAATTCACCGGTGCCATATTATTCAATAGATAGATCAAATTATGATTGCTATTCTATGTAATCGGAAGAATGAAAGTATGTAGATACATAGGTGAGGTATTCTTATGTCCTAGATTTGTTTTCCAGGAAAAATTTCTGCCAAGACAAAACCACAACAGTTGGCAAAGTCCATTATTATTGAATACCCCCACTTCTCCCTTGCTAAGTCGACACTTTACTCCTAATTGCTTTAAAAATGGGTTACTGACCTGTTGTCATGCGAACATGATTGCAACATGCATTACTGAGCAATGGGTCATCGTGATATGAGTAAATGCACTGTAAAACCATGTTTCTAACTACACACCCTCAGTTCTATGTTTATTTTATTTCTCCTTTTTAGAACAATGGACTGATATTGATTAGGATAAAATGGATTGGGGGATTATAAAAGTGGGTCAACGATTCCAGTGCTTTTTGCGTGAGCGCATAGGATGTCCCTATTCTTGTTTCTTCGAAAGAATTCGAAAGCAAATGTTCGCGTATCCTTATCATATAAACATTGATTGACTTTTGACATAATGTATTGTATGTCCATGTGGACAAAGTAAATTGAAACAAAGTTAATTAATGTATGTCACGCATTACGTATGTAAGAAGGACTAAAAGTGAAAGTTTCTGATGCAATTAGTTTAAGCTATAATCACTTAACAATTAAAATCGTTAACTAGTTTAAGTTCCGGTTATTTAATGAACAATGAAAATCTGAATTTTATTTCCATAAGATTTACAAATTGTCGGAGTAATAAGAGTTATTTGTAGTAACTTACTTATAATCTATTGTTTTCGCAATATATTACACTAATTAATTATTTTTATATAGCTTTTTACCACAGCAACTCGAAAATAAGAGAAAAACTGTACAAAGAGAGAGAGAGAGAGAGTATGTAATCTAGGACACTTTAGCATGAGAATCAGTTGGTTATGGCAAGCTCATAAAAGCCAACGACGATTGGTTATACTGTTATGAATGATGAAAATTTTTTGGATAGAAGATTTTTGTTACATGCAGTAAAAATGGCATTCAATCATAGGATTTTTTTAAAACTAAGTTCCTTCCTTCCCCCTTGCTACCAGATCAATTTATCGAATCCTACCAACTTGATATCGATGCAATCTACCATTTATTTGATCTGTCTGACTCTATTGACGCTAGAGTAGACTACAGTAGCTACAGTAGACTCAATTTATTTTCATCGCTTAACAGACTCAAGTCTATACCAATTAGACAGCCTCATTGTGTCCCCTACCTCTCTCAACAGCAACAATTGATAACTACCACTATCCCCTTCTTCACTGTTTTTTTATTTATCTTATATCCAGTCCAATCCCCCCACAAGTCTCTCATTCTACGACTTTCATGAAGCAAACTTTCACAAAATCAATGACTATATCAGCAGATCCCCCTTTAACTTTATAATCTTACTATAAATGGTGACTTATCCATTTTTTTTAGAGAAATATTTAATTCTTTTTTCCTTTTACGTTCTCCCTGGTATAATCGCAAGCTTTGTTGTTTTCGAAATAAGAGAATCAAATTATGGTCTGTTTTCCATCATACCAGATCCTTTTCCGAATATTCCAATAATGAAGCTGTCAGCTTCCAATACTAATCACACCCAGACAACACGGTTTCCTGAAGGGGAAGTCAACAACCAGAAATCTCGTTGAGTTCGTGTCCTTTTCCCTCTCTGCCCTAGAGAATGGTAACGAAGTGAATGTATTTACAACCGATTTTAGCTAGGTCTTCGATAAAATCTCTCAACGATTAATACTCTTCAAATTGTCTGCCCTCGGCTTTGAATCCATACTATTAAAATGGATATCCTGTTACATGGGAAACCGTTTTTACAATGTTCGTTTTAGGTCAGCCCACCCAGCTTCATTTTTTGCCACTTCTGGAATTCCACAAGGCAGCCACCTCGGTCCTCTTCCTTGTATATTAAAAGTAAATGATCTCGATAGGGTTTTCAAACACTTGTCTGTCTCCCTTTACGCCGACGAAACAAAATTTTTCAAAACCATTTCCTTCCCTTATGACTCCTTCCTCATTCAACAACACCTTGATAGTTTTTCGATCTGCCTTAAATATTGTTTGAAACTTAATATCGCCAAATGACAATATATCTCTTTTTCACATAAGCGGCCCACCCCCCTCCCCGACTCTACCTTCTCCACAACCAGCCTATCTCCTTCGTTTAATCCCTTCTGCGTGTTTGTGTGATAGGGAACTCAACTTCTGTTTACATATGGACGAGATAATCCTTAAAGCCACCCTTGCACTCGGTTTTGTAAAACGGTGCTCCAACGAATTCACCAAACCATACGTAACCAGGTCCCTCTATATTACTTTCGTCTCCTCCTAAAAAATCGAAAGTATCCAGCGCCGTTTTCTTCTGTTTGCTCTTCGAAGTATGTCCTGGGGCGATCCTTTTATCCTGCTCTGCTATCAAAACCGTCTCAACCTCCTTAATTTAAACAGTCTTGAGGAACGTAGAAATGCAGCCGACTTTCTCTTCATACATCGACTCCTTTTACAACTCTACGAGTATCTACCTCATCACTTACCCTCGTAATCCACGTACCCATCGAATCTTCTTTCTACCAACCCACCACACCTAATTTTGCGCGAACGAACTAATTCAAACCGCACTACTCCCTACCACAAATCCTTTCTCCTTCACCACTAAAACCGACTATTGTTCTAAATTTAATCTTAAGTTATAGCGTTTATAGAGTGATTCATCGTAAGGTTTGATTTATAATGTAAAACAAAACACATAAATTTGAAAGTGAACTTAAAATTGCTATTATCAATTATAAGAACAATTTATGGCATATATTTTTCAGGAATAATATCATGTAAATTTTGGCCACGACTACGCCTGAGGTGGTCCATTCGGAAGGTCCAATTTTGGGCGACTCGTTCGAGCATAGCGACTGGTATCTCGCGAATAACACGAGTAATGTTAGCTTCCAAAGAGCCAATCGTAGCTGGCTTATTCCTGAAGATCTGAGACTTTACATAACCCCAGAGAAAATAGTCCAAAGGTGTGATATAGCACGATCTAGGTGGCCAATTTACCGTAGCAAAACGTGAAATTAAGTGCTCACCAAAATGATTTCTCAACAAAACCATTATATCACTCTCTGTATGGCTCGTAGCGCTGTCTTGTTGAAACCAGAGCTCACCGAGACCATGTGCTTGAAATTCAGGAAGCATATAGTCCGTTAACATGGCGTGATAAAGGTTACCATTGATGGTAACATTCTGATTTGCCTCATTTTTGAAGAAATATTGACCAATGATTCTACCAGCCCATAAACCACACCATACCGTTGTTTTTAAAGGATGTAATGGCAACTCCGGGTTTCTCATCAGCCCAAATACGGCAATTTCGTTTATTAACGTATGCATTGAGCCAGAAATTTGCTTCATCACTGAACAAAATTTCACGATAAAACACTGGATTTTCATTGAGTTTTTCCAGAGCCCATTCACTGAAAATGTGATGCAAATTCAAGTCGCCTGGATTCAATTCTTGTACAAGTAGAATTTTGTACACTTTTAGGCTGAGATCCTCACGTAAAATACGCCAAGCTGTCGAATACGCCAAGCCAAGCTGCTGAAAACGACGACGAATCGATTCGTCACGGTCTTTCTACACTCTCAGCTACAGCTGCTATAGTCTCTACATTACGTGCTGAATGTGGTCTAACCGGTCGAGTATCATCCACTAATGAAAACTTGGACTCAAATTTACGAATGGCTTCAGTGGTTTCAGTAGGTCGATTATGCGCACCGTAAGTTCCTCTAATCGCAAGAAAAACATTTCTCACAGAACGCTGATTTTCGTAATACAACTGAACAATTTGGAGACGCTGTTGTGGTGTGAGTCTTTCTATAATAACTTGCCAAACGATACTAAATAAAAATGATAAAGCAGTTTGATAGGAGTTGCGCGTGATCTGTCAAAAAAGCCTATTGAAAATGAAACCTCACGATGAATCACCCCTTATTAAGCTGAATAAATGTGGCATTCGCCCCCACCAAAATTATTGAGGAAAACAAAATTTGAAAGTATAACTTTCAGACATGATTTCTGCAGCAGGGTGCCAAAAAAATGAGTTCTGCATACAGCTGACCGAGAGAAAGCCTTAGCAGGAGGCTATTTTTATGCCAACCCTGGATTGCCTAGTAACAGAAACATCGAAAAAAAGAAAAGACTTAGTTAATGGCGGTGACAGTCCTTACACAGATTCGGAACTTGCGAGATGTACAATATTTGTTTAACCTTAGCTGGCACGTTCAGCGGTGACCTCATTTCTCAATGTACGTATGCATATGTAACTTTAAATCCAGCTTCTATCGGCTAAAAAAAATCATCGCAGACCACACACTGGAATTCTTCGGGAAAACTAACATCAATTCTTTCCTACCTCAGATTCTGGCCACAGCCACTCCTGTGTATAATGGAAGTCGAATTCATGTTCTCGCAGCACTGAAGTTCTGGTTGCCAGTAGGTTAGATGTACCATCCATGATATTCTCGGCTTGTCAATTTTGACTTTTTTGTCACTTGAAAGCTATAACTTTAAGCTTACTTTAGGAGCAAGTCGATCTTAACTTTGGCTACATCTTTTAAATTTTAACATGGAGTGTAAAAACGACAATTTTTGACATATGGTACTTTCCTTGTTAGCTGATCAAGCTAACAAAGAGATATGTGAAGTTTAAGAACGCATATGTTAGAATTGCTTTAAGAAATTCAGTTCTGGAGATTTTTCCCTCAAAGTTGTCCAACCCTGATAATGAACAAATCAAAGTCATAAGCCTCGTCGGAAACTGGACTGTATCAAAAGAAGGTTATGTTGTCAATTTGTATTCTAAATTACTTTCAAATAGCCAAACGATCAACTCAGGTGTTTACTGTCAAGAACTAATGAGACTGGAGGATGCAATCAAAGAATAAAAGCCAGAAACGGCAAATCGTAAGGGAAATGTATTCCACCATGACGACGCTAGACCATAAACATCTTTGGTAACCCGTAATGGATTATTGAATTCCAGTTAGGAAGTGATGTCACACCCACCATACAGCTTCGATCTTATTTCATATTTTCATTTGTTTCGAATTTTCTTTGGAAGAACTTTCACAAATGATGATGACAAGGAATCGCACTTTGTTCTAATAAGGGCCAGAAGTTCTATAAGCACGGAATCATGAAGTTGCCAGAAATATGGCAGAATGGAAAATACATGTTTGATTAAAGTTTATTGTTTGTTTCATTGCATTAAGAAACCGTAATTCCAACCCAATAAATTTCAAAAACAGAAAGATTCATTACTGAGTGCAGAAAGAAGCTCGTACTCGTAACATATTTACGTAAAATTTATTTCACTTAACAGCTGGTGCAAGTCTGTCAATGCTGCGTCTAAGTTCACAACGAAACAAAAGGCTATGAAAGCTGTTTGTTTCCTTAACTGAGCCCTCACTTAATATTTTAAACTGACATGTCTAGGCAGGAAAAACTTTTAGAGATCGCTTGTTTCACGGCGGGACGCAGTTTTATAATGACTACGTAAGGCAATCTGAAAACTTACGTATAAACAAGTTACTTAGGACTAATTTAAAGGAAGACTAGGATTTTAACAGCAAAAAGAATATAAGAAACCTAATTTCGATTTTGAAAAGTGCACCTATACTGAGTCGATAGCAGGAACTTTCTGTATCATGCTCGAGACACATAGGTAACCCGGGTAACCTAATCAGAACTGATTCACAACCAGCTCTAATCACGGAAGCTGTGAGAGAGTAAAACTTACGCGCCATATATGACATCTGTCATCGTTTGGATTACAGATGAAACCATCGATAGCTGTAGTCGCCCGGAACCGATGATACGTTATATAGTCAGTTGTGCTGAAAGAAGGTATAGACCTGTTGCTGAAAAATCTGAAGGCAAACTTCACTGCTAGCCTGACACTTGCATGCATATGAAAAACCTGGAGAACGGTAGACTTATACCGAAAACCAGAATATAAACTAGACCCTCGCCAATTGCTTCAGCCCTATCACTCTGACTTCCTTCATATACAAAAGCAGGGACAGTATTGTTGAACTTCATGCACGCAAAACTGTTTTGCGAGTGAGCTGGAACGCATTTGATTAAAAGGGGGACACGCTTAGCATTTTCATCGAAATTTACGGTGCTTTCGACAACGCAAATTTTGACGGCGTGTGTAACTCGGCCAAACAACAGGGTGTAAACAAATCACTAGTGGCCGAAGATTCCATATTCTATCTACATTGCTATATTGGTTAACTTACTGCTTAACATTTAACATCTGCACTGGGGCATATGCAGATGATGTATTATAGCTATATTGTCTGCTGGATCACGCTAAGTTACCATCTATTCTTAAACGTTGGCAGCCCTTGAAATGAGCTTTGAGTCAATGCTCTTAAAACTAAGGTTATTCCCTTTACGGGAACGAGGAGGCTAACTGGTCTGAGCATAACTGCAGGTTGCAAACAGCTCAAACGAATGTTACAAGACGTTTCTAGGAGTTTACGAACTTTTTGCTCTCCTTGCGCGTTCTGATGTCGTTATGGCGAAACTAAGTAAGTTTGAAACACTTTCATGCGACGCTTGCGGTGAAAGTGATGACTATATCGCGTAGCATTTTCTCTATTAGTTTTTTTTATCTACACGCGCTTAAGGTTTATAAAGTGCCCCTAACATGCATGCACACATGTGCAATGCGAAGGAGAATTAGGGAAGCAAGGAAGAGAGGTACCGATGAACGTTGGTTTTAAATGTTTGAAGGAATGACTAGCAAATAAAGAGCTCGGCAGGCCATTCCATAGGCGAGTTGTATGGCTTAGGCAAGAATCAAGATATTTCAGAAAGTGGGTTTGAGTGTAAACTTTAAACTTTGAAACTTTGACGGAATGCTACTGGCGATTTCGATGGAGCACTGCTAACAGGTGCGTAAAGGTTTAAACAGCACTTGACCAGATGTTAGCATTGCACTCCAATTTTAAGCAGATCACTTGAGGAACCCTAGATATTTCGCAACATTTTCGGCAGCATCAACACAAGTTATCATTACCACACATACCGAGAATGTGTCGCGGTTTCAACCATGCAAGTGACATTTACAAATAATGGGTGTGTGTTTAAATTTCGCTTTAGCGACAGCAGACAGCATTGAGTTTTGGAAACATTTAAGTCCACTCTGATGATAGTTCCCCAACTGGTTACGCTGTTTATATTGGAATTTATTAAGCTTAACATATTTTGCCGTTCTCGATTTACAGTCGAAGATCATGAATATAAAAAGCAGAGAGTAATTTCGTCAGCAAAAGAATACATTGGATTAGAAGTAGCAGACAGGGGATTATTAATGAAGGTTCAAAAAAGTGTCGGAGCCAGAATGGAGCCCTGGGGCACACCAGTATTTATGTTGTGGATATCAGACTTAAAACCATCCAATACAATTTGAATTGAATGTTCAGAAAGGTAGTTTCTAATCCCTTGAAAAAGAGATTCGATTCGTCGATCCCAAAAGCACGGATTTTCGAAAACAGAGCCTGGTGCCCAACTCCGTTAAAAATATCAAATGCAACTATCTCGCTTTCGTTAGATTGATGTACGCTTTGGAAACACTTTTCGGTGAGACATCCTATTGTTGCTACAATAACCATACTGCCGGTCATTGAGAAGTTTTCGTGTTTCGAGATATTCCATGAGCTGATGGTTTATCAGTGTTATGGTCACAGTCCCATTAGGCTGTAGGCACCAAAACATTATTATTGCATTACGACCTTAATAATTAGTTTAATGACTTAATTGTATGTAAGCATTTTAAGGATATAATAACATCTTGAGCCCGCTTTATTTAAAAAAAAAATTGTATTGTAATGTCATATCTTTTGTCTCAATCTACTTTTTTCATTACACATTAAACAATTTTCGCTTTGATATTCAACCTTCCCACAATCCACTCATGGTTTTACAATTCTTTTATACAAGGAGGCGAAAAATAATTATCCAATTTTGTTTTTGAATTACTTTTTTACCAAATAAAAAAAAAAAAAGATTTTGGGTAATGAAAATCTTTATTTGGACCTTTACAATTGTTTCTATTGCTGTGGAAAAGATAATATCCGCAAGTGGCTGCCGCCAGTGTTGATACACATTTGTGCCCGTTTCCGGTGATAACTGTTCGTATCCCTGTCGAATATTCCCCTTAAGGGCTGCAATTTGTGAGGCTTGTTGGCATAAACCCGCGACTTTAAGTAGCCCCAAAGAAAAAAGTCTGGGATGGTTAAATCGGGCGATCTTGCTGGTCATGCCAAATCGGTTAAACGGGAGATTACGCGAGTAGGAAACGCTTCCTTTACAATATCCATTGTGGCTCGTGCTGTGTATGCGGTTGCACCATCTTGTTGAAACCACATGTTCACCAATCCCCGTTTATTCAATTCCGGCAGTAAGAAGTCGTGTATCACGGCCCTGTAGCGTTCGCCATTAACAGTGACGTTACATAAAAAAATACAGCCCAATCACTCCCCACGCCTAAACGTCGTACCACACAGTGGCTTTGAGTAGATGTAATGGCTTTTCGTGCATCACACGCACAAAATCGTCCTTTTCGTTGTTGAGATCGAGAATGGCTTTCCAGTAATTCACACGCAACTAACGGTCAGGAGGCATTTACTGATGCACTTTTTGTACTTTATACGGGAAGTCTTTCACTAAAATTCGCTGTATGGTGCGTCTGGTGATGCCCAATTGCGTGACCCGTCGTCTGGTTGATGTTACTTCGCTCTCAGCGACATCAATAGCCACAGCCGCGTTATTCTCGGCCGAACGAACAGTCCGGTAGCGGCCAGGACCTGCATGGTCTACTGTGGTTCCACTCTGCTCGAGACGAGTAGCTAAGTGCCGAAATGTTTGCCCAGTTGACGCGACACGATTAGGAAATCGACGTCGAAATTCACGCTGTGCTAACGCCACCGACTGATTTTTGATCGAAAACATCGACACAATTATTCCACGCTCTTGCGGTGTATTGCGTTCCATTGCTTGTCTGTTTGTATACTGCAGCTGTCTATTTCACAAATGTCAAATTTGATTGACGTACGACGCCATTTGCAAAAATTATATGTACCATATTCCGATAGGGTGATTATTTTGTCACTGATGCGTTTACTCAACTTTCTACGAAAAATTGAGAAATTCCACTAAAAGGAGCATACAAGCACGATGTGGGCTTATTTTTGTCTGAATGCTCTGGAACCTGTTCAACCACGTTGGCTTTCAGGGCGACCCGTAAAAAGCAGCAATCCTATCAATCAATATTTAAACTGCACTCTCTTCTCCACTTTAGTCAATGCAACGTAGAAAAACCGAACGAGCTATCAGAATCAAAAGATCTAACAACTCTTTTGTCAGCACCTAAAGCGGAGTGCTGTGATATATCAGTCAGTTTATCCAAAATCTAAGAATGTCAGCTATGGAACTATGCCCTGGAGCACGAGTACCACCGGAGAGTAATAATCCTTTGAGGTCGCCTCCACACAATTTAACGCCGAATTAGAAAGTCGTTGATATTTAGTCTCGTTTCAGTTCTTTTCAGAGGAGGTAGCTAAAACAAGAAAGACAACAGAAAGAAAAAGATAGTTAGAAGCATCAACCTACCCATGACATCAGAATAGAAGCATACCCTTCTCATTTACACCAATCCATTAGAAATCAATTTACATGATCCATCTGCTAACATATGTGTCGTCAGCCTTCAAATTTCATTTTCTTTTTAAATTTTCTTGAAGGGTATATCGACTAAGTAACATGGAAAACTTTACAACTTGAGCCATTTGTTCACCCTACCCTGGAAGTAATAAAAATTTTAGAGACTTGTTAAACAAATCCTACATCCCCTTTTGTGTTTGTACCTATATTTATAGATTTTCTGTTCCCCAAAGAATTTTCTCTCCCCAATTTCACATTCTTAAACTGACTATTGAATATTTTGTTTTTTAATTTATCATAGATTTCGCAACTCGTGCTAGTATTTAAATTTTTTGTTTAAATCAACACCAACAAACTTATTCTAGATCTGCGTATAGTGAATTGTGATGAAACAATAAACAATGCCCAGAACGATTGCGAGTGCGAGTATGAGCATGGGCATGAGTGCGCATAAACAAATACAGATAAGTCAGATGAATAGATACAAGTACTTGTATATCGATTAGATGAAACGCCGACGGGATCGCATCTGATCGGATTAGATCAATTGCCATGGGAAATTCTAAAATCCAAAACCACTATTGTACTTCAAAAATTCAAACTGCACTTTCTTAGAAACTGTCGGTAGTTTGGTGGAAAATTCCAACGAATCCCTTGTACGACAAGACTGCGGTCTACTGCATGTAAAATGCAAGTGTTTCAGCAAGAGGTGGAGATACAAGTACGAGTACTGCTTTGAATACGAGTATGAGTACTTGAGGAAAAGAAAACACTCTTCGCAGTGGGGTTGTGAACATTTTTATTAACACTCTTCTATTGAGAATTAGCTGTGCGTTCCCAATAGTTTCTTCAATGGGCCGTATAATAACACACTGTTGGAACAGAGGAACATGCCATATGCTTTCCATCAAACAGAACATACCGAGGAATACCATCACACCACACCCGTGACCCATATGCCATCCAAGCCTGTTGGCACTTTGGAAGGCAGGGTGCAAAAGGGGCAAGCTGTCAAGAATTGAGAATCAAGTATCGAAGAGGCTACTGCTACCATGAGTGGAATATCTTACATCGTAAACACTACTTTTTAATTATTCCGTGTTGTTTTGGGCAACTGCACTGTGTTGGAAAACGAGCGTAAGTATCGGAAAAACCAAAAAAAAAAAAAAAAAAAAAAAGGAAAAACATCCACCAGTCCACAGCACCCACACATATCGGACGCATTACGTATTCGAAAAACGAAAAGAAAATCACACCAACATCTTGGGCATTTTTTCTTTTTCGGGGGTCTTAACAGATCCGTTTGCCCAAGCTGACATCAGTCGAATCTAAAAGTGGTCACGTGCTGAGCAGATTGCCGCCGGAAAAATCAAAATTCAAATTTGCAGCAACTCTTAGTGCGACAATTAATTTGATTGTTCTCTGTTCGCGCTATTTATTTCAGATTTTATGTATCGAACGAAACCATTAATAGCTCGCGTACTTGTATTAGGTGAGGTCACGAAGAGCCCACACAGAAAGCCGCGCTTAATGTTTTAACTCACAACTGACACCGATATTGAGTGACATAACTTAGCAAGATACTCGTATCTGTGAGATGCAATTCATGAGTTAAAGACCTGTTGTTGAAGGTCGTGCTGCAGTTCAAGTAGGAGGTGCTAAAGACTTTGTTGAAGAGGTTCGTAAATACAAGAACGCCTTGATTTGATGAATGAAAGTGTGGGATACAAATTTCAACAATTTTTTTTGAATGGAATACGATTTTTGAATTATTTCTTATTTTTTGGATTTTTATGGAATTTTTTAATTTTCCTGTTTTCTTTCGCGAAATCGTTCTGAGGTTAATTGTGGTAAACTTTATATGTTTTGTGTACTCGAGTGTAAAGTTTTGGCGAGAAGATATACATATCTCAGCTGGCAGCATGATGATGAGTATTTGTTTGTTTATTTAACAAATTTGTTAAATGGTTTTGTGAGTTTTTTGTGTTCAAACGCCACATGGAAAATAGTGATGCTGTCATGTTTTAATAGCTTAAGGCTATGCGATTAGAAAAAAAAAAATCTTGCAAAGTGCGAATAAAGAAAAATTGATGGCGTTACTTCTTTGAAGATTGTTTAACCTAGTTTATGGCTGAAGATTCTATAGGAAGTCTAGTGTTATTAAAAATTTTACATGATTTTTAAGTTTTAAGAAAATAGTCATATACTATAGTCGGTGGAGGAAAATCCAGATTGGAACCCTTTTTGTCCGACATCGAGTATGAAATGATAAAAAAAAGGCCACTTGATCCGGGCTCAGACGCAAAATCTAGTTTGCGGAAATATTTTTCAAATTTTTTCGGTTGTCACACTTAATTTGTGCTCAGATTTGATGATTTCGAGTTTTACCGCTCTTATAAGAGATATTTATTTGTCTACAGCTTTGACATCAGAAAGCGAATTTTTAATCGTCGGATAGTGGCAATATTGTCCTTTTTTCTACAGACTCTTAGATGGAATCCAAACGATTTTTTAGCGAATTTTATACAAGACTAGCTTGTCCGCGCCAACTTGTCATGGGTTGGCTGAGAGATTGAGTTGCATGGGAAGCTGTTAGGAGACCCAATAAAATTAACAAAAAGAAATATGAAAAAATATAACAATATCATATGTAAGTCAGGCAATATTCATCACTCAAAAGTCGAACTTTTATTATTTTTTTATTAGTTTTACTGGATGTATAGGTTAACTCTTCGGTATCATTGGAATACGTAGAATGTGCGCTTGTTGTCCGGCGTGATCGCTAAACGTTTTGAGATAAACGCATTTAAAATTGTAAGTTATAGAAAGTCATGAATAATTTTGCAATACCTTTAGTTCGCGATGCCTGCACTAGATAATTGGCCTTCTAGATTAGTGTTCTGCTTTTCCATTTATTTTTTATTGGATCCTCCATGCTCTTGCAGCTCCAGACAGCGATCTTTCTATGCTCTTTGTCAATCTCCAAGCACATTTCGTAACTGTTCGGGACGATTTCTAAATGCATCGTTTTCGCTATGTGAAAAATTGATGCAAAGTCATCATTGTACACGTAAACTGCAATATCCATAGCTATATCCAACACAGTTTTACTACTAGAAATTGATTTTAGAGCCAATGCCCACACAGTCGAATTAACAGTTTAATTATAGTTTTGAGTATAATCGCTGATGCATTAAGTAGGAAGATTGTCTCTGGTCGATTCTTCGTAGACTGGATTGATGGCTTCATACACTTTAATTGGAATAACTGGCTTTTGTTTGTACTCAATCAAATTATTCGTAGCTTTAGTTTTTTGCCATGAGCACGATGAATAATCTCCGATTGAACATTTATTGTGCTGCGGTTTTGCGTCAGTAGATAATTTATGATCGGCAGTTTCTACGAATGGCTTTTTCATAATAAATAGAGTTCGTCTATTAGTTTTTCCCGCCTTCCACCTTCCACAGAGACCTCTGTATTCTTTTTCAAATTACGTAGGCGGTAACTCATCTTTACACTCTTTCTTGAGAACTGTGACGTTCTCATAGGGCTTAGCAACAGTAATGCCGTTAAAAGGCTTAGAATCATCATCACCTATATATTGGATGTATTTTACCTGGTACAAAGCTTCGGATCTCTGAAACATCTCAACAACTCCATCGATCTCCATTTTTCCTGCTGATCCGTCGTGATTATCTTTATGATTTTGTGCCCATCCCGGATATTCTTCGATGTCATCTTTATTCTTCCAGTACTCACACGCCTTATAGTATTTTAATTTCACTGCGCAGTCTATAGTTTTTGCACTGCAATTGCCAATAAGAGTCACTAAGCCAAACGATGACGTAAATCGCCATTTTCTCCACGAAACATCGCCTGAAACCATAATTCCATTTTCTTCTTTTTCAATAGAAATACAATAGTTGTCTCATCTTTTACTGTCTTTATCATATTGTTTTTGCAATCTAGATTGCTTAAATTTTTTCGTGGATGTACTAGCGATCATTTCACTTGGTGCCTCTAACTCGTGACGATTCAGCGGTCTTCTTCCAGATATTTTCGGTCTTTTACTGTATGTATTGGGTATGTAATTTAATTCGTGCGGTTTTTTTTTTCAAAATTTGAACTTTTACTTAAGAAAAACATGTACAATAGTATTATTCAAAGTATTGCCCATCTGAAGCTATGACTTTTTCCTATTTTTCTGGCAATTTTTGGATCCCATCCCAAAAGAACTGCGCCGGCTTGGCAGCTAAGAATGAATCAAGCCAAATTTTGATATTCTGCTCTGATGTGAACCGTATTTCAGTGAGGGCGTTCTGCTTCGACCGGAACAATTGGTAGTCAGAAGGGGCAAGGTCTGGGCTATAAGGCGGGTAGGGTAAGACTTCCCATCCACTGTTTACCAAATAGTTCTTAACCGGAATAGCAACGTGGGGCCGAGCATTGTCATGGTGGAAAATTATTGCCTCGTGTCTGGTCGCATATTCCGGGCGTTTTTCGGCTACTGCTCTTTTTAAACGGATTAATTATATTCGGTAGCATTGTCTATTGATGGTTTCTTGATCCCACCATTTGATCCCACCAAATACAGAGCATTACCTTCGCGCCATGGATATTCGGCTTTGCCGTTGATTTGGCTAGTTGGCCGTGTTTCACATATGATTTTTTGCGCTTGGGGTTATCGTAATGGATCCATTTTTTATCACCAGTAACAATCCGATGCAAAAATGTGTTTCTGTGGCATTCCACAAAAGCATTTCGGACATGCAAAACCGCCTTTCGACGTCTCTCGGCTTGAGTTCATGTGAAACCCAATTTCCTTGCTTTTGAATATATCCAGCTGCTCTTAAACGTTTTGAAATGGCTTCTTGAGTGACACCCAAAGATTCTGCGAGCTCTTCTTGTATTTGGCAACAATCTTCATAGAGTAATGCTTCCAGTTCTTCATTTTCAAACTTTTTTGGCTGCCCAGGACGTTCATCGTCTTCCAAGCCAAAATCACCACTCGTGCAATCGTGCAAACCGCTTTTGGCACGTTCGCTGAGCTAGCGCATGTTCACCATAAACTTCCACCAAAATACGATGACTTTCGGGAGCAGTTTTCAGTAATGAAGAAGAACTCCCAGCAAAAACACTTTTTCAGGTTCGACATATTTAAGTGAAAAAAAAAATTATTGTTGTTTACGCTTCAAATGAATGACATATACTGAAATGACGTACAATGACAATAGCTTTCCAACGCATGTTCCAATGGAATAATACAAGTTACGCCATTTCTTAGCAAACCGCACGAATTAAGTTATAGAACCAATATGTGTCGCTTTTGCACCTTTTCGACCATAATACATTTTGTCACTTATTATAAAAAAAAACTTAGCACAATTATCGAATATAGTATAGTACGTAATTGTTTCAATTATCCCCATGCACACCAATTGCAGATCTAGAAAGATAGGAATACTATAAAGAAATTTCTTCTGGCTCTTACATTACAAAGAAAGTCTGTCATCATGTTGTTGTTTTTGTATTTTATTTATTTATGTATTTATTTTATTTACGATGGCGGTCCCAGAAGTACCCGACCCAACGAAGAAAACACAAAACTTTTGGAAAAAAATTTATTTATTTTTCAACATAATCGCCTTTCAGCTTTCTACACTTTTCCCAGCGATGTTCAAAAAGTTTTTCATCGTTGGAAAATCTTTGACCACTGAACCATTTTTTCAAGTTTGGGAACAAAAAATTAATCGAGTGGGCTAAGTCTGGCGAATAGGGTGCATGAGGTAGCAATTCAAATTCATTAATTTTGGTCATTGCAATAACGCATTTGTGAGCTGGTGCATTGTCTTGATAAAACAATACTTTTTTAACGTCATGACCTTGCCTGCAGATGAAACGGTATTCGCCTTCTTCAGAGCCGGTTCTCGCTTTTGAATCCATTGTTTTTATTGTTCTTTTGTCTCGGGTGTAAAGTGATGGACCAATGTTTCATCCATTGTTATCAAACGGCACAAAAATTCTGCTTTGTTGCTGTGAAACTTTGTTAAACACTCAATTGAAACATCTTCACGACACAGTTTTTGCTCGAGTGTGAGCAAACACGGCACCCTTCTTGCACACAGCTTTCTCATGTCCAAATATTCAAATAATATGCGATGTACCGCACTTTTTGAAATGCCTACAATGTCTGCTGACTCGCGCACTTTCAGTCGACGATCATCCAGTACCGCTTTGTGGATTTTCTTCACCATTTCTGGAGTCGTCATCTCATTTGGTCGACCACTGCGATGCTCGTCTTGACAGCTCGTATTTTACTGTTTTAAACGAAGGAGCAGACTCACCCAGAATAGAATCCAGTTCAGCTTTTATATTTTTTGGGCTGAAGACTTTCAAATAAAAGTATTGTATCACATAACGATGACCAATTTTTTCCATTTTCAAAAATTCACTGACAACGTTCACTATTGATGGCTGCCAAACAAATACTAAACAATGTGGCACTTTCAAACTTGAAACATATGCTTTATAGACTTACTTTCCAATTTTAAAGGCCGGGTACTTCTGGGACCGCCCTCGTATTCAATTAATTTTTTCATAATCTTAAAAACTAATATCAAATAAAATTAATAAATATTAGTGATCATTCTAAAACAAAAGTTAGTGATGAATGACACTTCAAGAACTAGTTTTCAAATTAGAATATAATGTGGGGTGATAATCAGTAACATTTTGGTTTACAATTTTATAAATTTAAATAAAAGAAGAACAAAGAGATTTAAAAAGCAAATATAAACATAACAATTCATAAGTAAACTACCATTGATTTAAGATGTAAATATGATTGTGTTGCTGATGAAAAGAAAGATGTTAAAAAAATGATTCAATATTTTCATAGCTCAAGGTGAATAGCCAGTTTCTAACATTTTTAGTGAAATTTGAATATCGAAATGTTTCTCTTATAAACAGAGGCAATCTATTAAATATAGATGGAGCCGTATATGTATAAAAATGCGAAAAATGTGTTCTATGTGCAAAAACAAAATTTTTTTCGCTTCATGTGAGGCCGTTTTTCAGCGATTTCGGCCTTCAATCGCTCCAATAATGCACAGTAATACTTCTTGTTGATGGTTTTTCCTTTTTCGAGGTAGTCCACGAAGAGTATGCCATAACAATCCCAGAAAGCCGACGCCATAACCTTTCCAACCCAACGAGCCTCCCTCGGCCGCTTCGGAGCACACGTACCGGCTTTAGTCCATTGCCGGGCACCCATTCTGTTCTCTGGTGTTCAACAGTTACCAATCGATGCCAAAAGGCTGCCCGATTCGGCATCAGCAAGTCCAAACACTCTTTCGAAGTGCTCTCGCGTTCGTGTTTTTGGTCAAGAGTGAGTATGCGCGGCACCCAGCAGCAGTATAACTTTTTCATATGCCGAATATTGCCCAAAATATGGCGTGTGCGCTCAGTACTAATCTTTGTGGTATCTGCTAGCTCGCGCACCTTCACTTTCCGGTCAGCCAATACATTTTTATGTATTTTTTTGACATTGTCCTCTGTAATCGCATCGGAGGACCTGCTGCTGCGGACTTGATCGGCAGTGGAGTTGCGGCCACCACGAAACTCTCGAAACCAATAATTGACGGTGTAATCTGATAGAGCATTAGTCCCATAATATTAATCTAACTTTTCTTTTGTTTCCTTCGCCGTTTTGCCTCTCAAAAAATAATGTTTTATGAGAGAACGAAAATCGTTTTTGTCCATACTCAACATGATGCCAAACACGTCAACAACAGTCAGCTGTCAAAACAAAACTAAAGACAGTATCGCACTGAAATTTGGCTGTCTAAATATGAACGGACTTCAAGGCACCATAACCTTTTTTGCAGTAGCAACGCATTCTGGAGGTCAAGGAGGTAACTTTTCACTCCACCTAGTAGTACAAATGTTCCTTAAATAGTGTCGTTCTCGAATGTTTCACTGTACGAAACTGACTGAAACGGACGTTTCTAAAGACGAAACAAGCAAATGTCTGAACACTAAAAAATGATTTGGGCAGTGACAGGACTACAAAACTAATTCGCAGTTTTCTTTTGAAATAATGCAACGAGTCATCCGGAAACAGCCTTCAGCTCTTAAGCCCCTTCTACAATGGTAGCTCAAGGAACAGTTTTAGGACCGATTTTATTCTTGTTTATAAATCAAATAAACCAAATTTCAACTATCATTGATCAACACGGTTTGTTATCTCTGCTTAAGTCAGGTTTCTGTTTAAGTCATAACTGTTTGATAGCTATAGTAAAAATCATTGACTATATTAGTATTCATATGATATGGACTCTCTGATAACTCTGTGTTCATTGGAATTCTCCTACTACCACTCTGTCAGAAGCTTATGCTATTTTTCGGTTTCAGTGAAAGATAGGTGCGCCTAGTTAATATTTATCTAATCATCATAAAAGAGTAGTTCATAATGATATTTTTTTTTAACTCGGCACTTTAACTGCAGAAGTATCTCAGGTGTCAATTCTTGGCCCAATCTTATTCTGCCTCTTCATTAATGACTTACCTAAAGAATATTCGAATGTTCAAAATCCACCTCTATGCTGATCATGCCTAGGCTTGTCCCTCCAGGTCCATCGGACTTATTGAGGATTTAGTTGTCAAGCTGACCTGTTAGAAATATATAATTGGTCATTATATAATGGCCTAAATATAAATCGGACCAAATCTCAGCTTGTCTTAATAATTAAAAAAACAAATTGACAAGGACGAAATACCACCAGTGTTTCTGTTGTTACTAATCTTGAGTACAAAATAAATATATAGTTCACTATCCGCTGTTGGTCATACGAACTACGTTGTTAGCCGTATCTATGCTGGACTTCGTAAACCTTGTTCCACTTGTTAAGGCCTTATTTTTGTCTATAATCGATTTCGCCGCCATTGTTTAACGCAAGCCCAGCTCCCACTCGCAACATAAGTTGCATGTCGCTTTCAGCGATATAGTCAGGTACAACATATCCGGGCTGCGTCGATACAACTATGTTTCTTGGTTGAATTTCAAACATTTTTTTGATTTAAGAATGTTTATTTAGATAAAATTATACAAAACATACAATATATCTCACCTATTTACTTAATAAGGTTCAATGCACTTAATATAGGAGAACGCAAAATACTACTTCAACGCACCTTTAATTAATCCACGCTATCAGGCTTTGGAACTCCCTTTTTACAGCAGCAACCAAAATAACTTTCAAATATTCCGCGGTAGAAAATATAAAATGATTGCCACAAGTACTGTTTTCCTCCATTCACTTTTCACTACTAGGTGGAGTGAAAAGTAACCTCCTTGACCGCCAGAATGCGCTGCTACTGCAAAAAAGATTATGGTGCCTTGAAGTCCGTTCATATTTAAGCAGACATGCCAAATTTCAGCGCGATACTGTCTTTAGTTTTGTTTTGACAGCTGATTGTTGTTGTCGCGTTTGGCATCATGTTGAGTATGGACAAAAAAGATTTTCGTTCTCTCATAAAACGTTATTTTTCGAGAGGCAAAACGGCGAAGGAAACAAAAGAAAAGTTAGATAAATATTATGGGACTAATGCTCCATCAGATTACACCGTCAAATATTGGTTTCGAGAGTTTCGTGGTGGCCGCAACTCCACTACCGATCAAGTCCGCAGTAGCAGGCCCTCCGATGCGATTACAGAGGACAATGTCAAAAAAATACAGGAAATGGTGTTGGCTGACCATTAAGATTAGTACTGAGCGCACACGCCATATTTTGGGCATATATATGAAAAAGTTATCCTGCTGCTGGGTGCAGCGCATACTCACTCCTGACCAAAAACACGAACGCGAGAGCACTTCGAAAGAGTGTTTGGACTTGCTGATGCGGAATCGGGCAGACTTTTGCCGTTGATTGGCAACTGTTAAACACCAGAGAACAGAATGAGTGCTCGTCAATGGACTGAAAATCGCTAGAATAAGTGTATTAAACTAAAAGGGGACTATATTGAATAAAATAAAAAAACATTTAAATTTTTTTTTTTTTTTTTTTTCATTCCCATGGTGGTTACTTTTCACCCCACCTAGTATTTTTCTATCTTCAATGTTGTTTCTTCCTTTCTCTTGTATTTTTTTTTATTGCGTAATTTGTAGATTTTATCTACTAATGCCATCTTATTTCATATTATATTGTACTGGGTATGACACCTTTCTTAAAGTATAGTATTCTATATATAGTGGCAGAAAATTGTACCAACATTCAAAATTTTTTACGAAATAAATTGAAACAAACAAATGTATGGGGCGTTACGTTTCTATGACTCAAGCTCTAGAAATTTGAATCAAGATACGTTTCTATGACAATTAACTTTTATCGTTTGACCTGCACATCAAATTCAATGATTTTTTGTTGTAAACTAATAGACAACTGTGCATTAAATGCAGATAATGGCATCTAATGTTTTCTCACCTACACTTTGTTTATATTTAAGAAGTAATTCTTATGTAGTAACTCTATTTATTTTCATGTAATTTACATTAAAATACTTATATCTCAAACTTTCATTATTTTATGTAATCTATAATGTTCCATATTTATATACTCTAAGTGACGACTATATCTCTCAGTCGTGTTGCTGAAGATGACCGGTACACAGGTTGAAATGCATTCAATTTTTAAATGTGTTTCATTTCAAATCAAACAAAAATTTAATAAATTAGGGTCATTGTGATTGTTCATCAATTAACCAAATTAAACTAATCTTTTGTTAACTAAAACAAAAAGCTTTTGTTGATAGACAAAAAATTACGGAAATGAATAAAACGAATCGTCCTTCTGTATGAATGTTCGCTAATGAAAACAGTGATCGTAATATTAGTAAAAATAGATAATATAGTTTTAAATATAAGATTTCCATCCTTAGGTGATAAGGATCTGACTTTAGATGATTTTAATGACGATGATTCAATTGTCGATCCCCATTTCTTTCCATCATGCTCCGAATCTCTCTCGTCAAATGTGCAGAATTCGCCATATCATGTTGAAAATAACTCCGTTCCAGTAGCAAACGCAAGTCCATCAATTAATATTGGAATCGATAACATTACCAGCGTTGGTGAGGAGAACGATGCGACACCAAAACGAAGGCGAAAGCTTGATCCCAAATTGTGGAAAAAAGTATTCGAATGACTTTATTTCAATCGGGTATGTCATATGTGTCGACCCGTGGGAAAAGTGTCAAATTGCGAAGTGTACAACCCAAAGACTGTTCAAAATGCCCCAGATAGTGTAACACTCATTTTGACGAAGAGGCTAGGCAATATTTGCATACAACTTTCTGGGAAAAGCTAAAAGGTACTGAAAACTATTGTAAAAAAAATATCTTTCTTCGTTGATCGAAGAGTTACAAGAAAAGTCAATCAAGTTTGTCAAGGTTTTTTTATTGCTACATTCAACGTTTCTGAAACATTTGTGAGAAATATAGTAACAAATAGATCAGATTGTAACGTTATTGGCATTAGTAAAAAAGTCTGTCATCCACCTGGAAATAAGAGGCCTGAAGATGCGAGAGAATTTATAAAAAAACATATTAATTCTTTCCCAAAAGTTCCCTCTCATTATTGTAGAAAGTCAACCAATTATGAGTACTTGCCCTCGGATCTTAATTTACAAAAAATGTGCGATGCAAAGATGCCAGAAGGAAAATATACTGCCCGAAAAGTTATGGTTGTATAGACAAATATTCAAAAACGATTTCTATCTCAAATTCCACACTCCGAGAAAAGACATGTGTAATAAATGCTTTCGGTTCCAAAATTCTAAAGAGGAGGAAAAAAACGAACTTCGTGATGAATATGAGCAACACATAAAGAGAAAATTAAGTGCTAGAGAATTTCATGATAAATTTAAGGAAGATGCTATTGCCAAAAACGTTAATTTTATTGAATTTGATTTGGAGGCTGTAAGATACATATTTTATAAAAGACGTTTGGCAGTTTACAATCCAACTGTATACAATGTTGGAACCAAAGAAGCTATCTGCTTTATGTGGCATGAGGGAATGGCTGAAATAGGGTCGGACAAAGTGTCATCATGTCTCTATAAGTTTTTTAGGCAACATTGCGACGGTAAACCTTTTGTTCTCATGAGTGATACTTGTGGAGGGCAGAATCGAAACGTGAAAATATCGGCAATGCTTCTCTACTCGGTACAATAACTTGAAATCCCGAAAAAAACCATTGCTATTTTAACCCTGAACACTCTATGATGGAATGCCATTCCGTTCATGCCCATATTGAACGATGTTCAAAAAATATAAATATAGGGTTTTCTAATAACGACTTGACAACTTTTTTTTTTAAATAAAAGGCAAACCATTTAACGTTATTATTGGCTTGAAGTACAATCAAAACATTTATGAATGGAACTCGACTTCGTTCATATGGCCACAGCGGGCACGTTTCAACAACTCGGCTACACATTTCGGCCGAAACGGCCGCTATTTCGCATTCAATGTTGGCTCTGAGCTCTCCCAACGTCGTCGGCGTGTTGGCATAAGCCAATGACTTAACGTAGCTCCACAGAAAATAGTCAAGCGGCGTTAAATTGCACGAACGAGGCAGCCAATCGACTGGCCCATGTCTTGAGATAACACTCTCACCATACTTCAATAAATCGATTGTACCGTGTGTTACGTGGCTTGTGGCACCATCCTGTTGAAACCACATGTCGTCCAAGTCCATATCTTACAATTCTGGCCGCCAAAAATAATCGGTGATCATGGCGCGATAACGTTGACCATTCACAATATCGTTGTCGTCGACGAATTATCGGCAGCCCAATAACGCCGCTGGCATGCAAACCGCACCAAACAGTTATTTTTTGTGGACGAAGTGGTGATTCATGAAGCACATGTGGGTTTTCACCCGACCAATAACGCATATTTTGCTTATTGACGAACTCATTGAGCCAAAAATGAGCTTCGTCACTGAAGATGATTTTGCGATAAAATTAATCATCTTGGTGCATCTTCTCCAGAACCCAATCGGAGAACGTACGTCGCTTCAAATGGTCCATCGGCTTCAATTCTAGAGTCAGCTTGATCTTGTATGGGTGTAAACCAAGATCCTTACGCAAAATACGCCATAATGTGGTCTGAGCGATGCCCAATTCTTGAGAACGCCGTGGAATTGACTGATTTGGATCGTTTGCTACGGACGTCTGAACGGCAGCCATATTTTCGACACTTCGGCCAACCCGTTGCTTAACTGACACGGTAACTTCACACAACGAATATGTATACTAAACTTGTTATTGTCTGTCTAGTAGGGCGAGAATTACGACCGAAAATGTGGAAATAAGGGTTTTCCAATAGGGACTTGACAACTATTGTTGTTGTCAACAATTTAATTTGTGAATGCACTCTTTTACTTATCATTAAACTGTCACTGTCAATTTATTCAGTAAACTCAACATTTTCATCATGGTAAGGAACACTAACGAGCAACGTCTGCAAATTATAAAAATTTTTTTGGCTCAATGGGTTCGTCAATAAGCAAAATATGCGTTATTGGTCGGGTGAAAACCAACATGTGCTTCATGAATCACCACTTCATCCACAAAAAATAACTTTTTGGTGCGGTTTGCATGCCGGCGGCGTTATTGGGCCATATTTTTTCGTCGATGATAACGATCGTCACGTTACTGTGAATGGTCAGGGTTATCGCGCCATGATCACCAATTATTTTTGGCCCGAATTGGAAGATATGGACTTGGAAGACATGTAAGTATGGTGAGCGTCTTATCTCAAGACATGGGTTAGTCGACTGGCAGTCTCGTTCGTGCGATTTAACGCCGCTTGACTATTTTCTGTGCGGCTACGTTAAGTCATTGGTTTATGCAAACACGCCGACGACGTTGGAAGAACTCAGAGCCAACATTAAACGCGAAATAGCGGCCGTTTCGCCTGAAATGTGTGGCCGAGTCGTTGAAAATTGGGTCCAACGAATCGACCGGTGCAAACGTGCCCACGGTGGCCATATGAACGAAGTCGAGTTCCATTCATAAACGTTTTGATTGTACTTCAAGCCAATAATAAAGTTTTTGAAATATCTCAAATGGTTTGCCTTTTAATTTAAAAAAAGTTGTCTATATATAATACATGAACTGGAAAAGTCTGTGCCGTTTCTAAGAGAGGGCATTACTTGCATTAAATCCGTACCATTTTCAGTTAGTACCAATCTTCAGAAGATACTTGTATAAATTTGACAGCTGTCGGACGATTAGTTCTCGAGATATAGCGTTGTGAGTGAAGCAACTTTTGTTATTGTGAAAAAAAAAATGGATTCAAAGCAATTTCGTGTGTTGATTTATCATAGCTTTTTGATGGGAAAAAATGCAGCCGATGCAAAGAAATAGCTTGATAAGTGTTACCCATACTCTGCACCAGCCGAACGAATCATTCGAAAGTGGATTGAAAAATTTAAAAGTGGTCATATAAGCAACAAAGATGATGCACGCACTGGACGTCCAAAAGAGGCTGTTTGAGATGAAAACTTCAAAAAAGTCAACAAAATGATTACGAATGACCTTAAAGTGAAGTTGATCGGAAAGCTGAGGCTCTGAAGATATCAAAAGAGGGTGTTGGATACATCATACACGAATATTTGGACATGCGAAAGCTCTGTTCAAAGTGATTCAGAGGGGTGTTTAAAGCTGTTCAACCGCAATAAAGCCGAATTTTTGCGTCGGTATATGACAATGGATGAAACTTGGCTCCATCACTTCACATCAGAGTCAAGTTCGCAGACAGCTGAGTGGCGAGCAGGCGACAAACCTCGTCCAAAACGACCAAAAACTCAACAGTCGGCTGGCAGGGTTATGGCATCCGTATTTTGGGATACACATGGAATAATTTTCATCGACTATCTCCAAAAGGGCCAGACTATCAACAGCGACTATTACATTGCGTTGTTGGAGCGTTTGAAGGACGAAATCGCAGAAAAACGGCCGCATTTGAAAAAAAAGAAAGTGCTGTTTCATCAAGACAATGCACCGTGTCACCGATGACAAAATTGAATGAATTCGGCTACGAATTGCTTCCCCACCCACCGGATTCTCCAGGTTTGGCCCCCGGCGACTATTTCCTGTTCGCAGACCTCAAAAGAATGCTCGCCGGAAAGAGATTTAAGACCGATACTATAAAACGGCACTGACTTTTCAGCCCATGGTTTAGGTATATCATTGAGATTCTTTCCAAAGCCGTACAGCTCACTTATGGACTGCGCTGCCGAACTTCTTATTTCTTATTTCATTCAAAACCAACGTGGGGCGGTATCTCCATTTCTTTCTGGGTGCAAACATTTTAAAGCAAAATCCATTGAGGGGACAACAATTATGAAAAAAAAACTCGAAATCATCGGCTGATCTGCTACAGCCGTTCATATGCCTAACGTGGGATAGTGGAGAATTTCCTCAGGAGCGGAAAAGAGGGATGATCATCAAGCTACGAAAAAAAAGGGTTAACCTGATGGAATGTGGAAACTGAAGAGCTATATGCGTTCTTCCAGCCGTTCCAGGACGAATCAGAAAATATTTAGAGTCAGGATCCTCCTGCATCGACCACATAAACACCTTACGGATCATTAAAAAGCAATGCATTGAGTAGAGTTCTCGGCTACCTTTACCTTTTGTCGATTTCGAGAAGGCTTTCGATATTTTGAGTCGATATGCTCTATGGTTGGCCTTACGCAGGAGTGGTATCCCAGGAAAACTCATAACTATTATTAAAGATACATACGAGGGTGTAGTGATTATCAGCGATGTACTCCGTGCAGCATTGAGGGAAGGCAACTGTGGAATTCGCTGGACATCTTACCTTAAAAACCTTGATTACGTTGACAATGTTTGCCCACTTACACATTATGGACGGATAATGGACCCTCATTTGATGAACCAGATCTAGAAGCTAAGGTGAACAAAGTGGGGCTCAAAATAAACACAACCAAAACGGAAGCCCTCAGCACTTCAAACACCCGCGTCCAACTTAACATTGCCGGACAGGAGGTCGAGAAAATTTACAACTTTCTATACGTAGGAAGTGTGGTCTCGGCTAACCGGGGTGGCGCCGAACTAGACAATAAGTATAATAAGTACTGCTTTATGCTTTATGCTTGGAGGTTTTTTTTTTAGTCCAACCGTATCTCTAATACACGGACTTATCAGAGAACGGGCCAAGAACCTATAGACATTGGTACACGGAAGAGAAACTTGGGTTAAGGTAATCTCGGGATATCCATCTTCTCCAATAAACTCGGTCCCGTCTTTCTACAGTGTCCGTTTGCTACATTTCAGATAGATATGTAATTGCCAGAATGAATAACAGAGGACCAAGATAACTTTCTTGGGGTATGCCGGAGAGGGCGTTTATGGGTTTAAATTAGGTCGATTTTAAGAGGACGCTGCAGTACATTTATTTTAAATTGGAATTAATCCAATCGGAAGTTGAGATCTTTAGTTTCAGAAAGACAACTTTTTGCGAAATTTGGTTCAAAGTTTCGCTGAAATCGGTGGATATTTTACAAACTTCTTCTAGACCGAACAGAGTAGGTACTTCGTATTAATTCTTTATAAACCCGTGCTGTTTTTTAAAATGATGAACTTTTAATGAGAAAAATATTACGTTCTTTAAATTCAAGGACAGTTTTCTGACTGCCTTTTGCGGCTGTCTTTCGGCTTTTGATCTTTCTTATAGAGTGGGATTATGTAAGTGTAAAACTTCCTTGTGAAATGAAAAGGTGTGGCAGGTACTTCATACATTTTTTTAAAAATTGTGATGAGAAGAGTAAGCGTTCTAAAGTTTTTTAGTATTTTTCTTCATTAGAGCTGGAGTATATGATATTCACCCAAACTTATGATGTTTGTGGGGAATTGCTCAAGTAAGCGAAGTAGAATTGATCAGGATATTCGGCTTGGTTACCAAACTACTGTCTAACGATTATGCAAATACGATATGTAGCTTACGTGAGGACCATCTTGACGTTTGGAGGTACATAACAATATAACCAGTCACTTGTTTGCATTACGCTATCAACTTTATATTACACATACGCATATATTGAAACAAAACAAAGCAGCAGTCGTAAAGTTCAATCATCTGCAGTAAGATTATTTTCAAAACGTAGCAATTTTTCGAAGAGTTTACATCATTCTCATCGGCTAGACCAATTTCTGGTACCTAGACATCGTTGAGATACGGAGTAGCAACATAATGTTCTTATCGCTTAGAACCCCCAATTTGTGCATCCGAGTTCTTGGTTGGTTGAGATTGTAATTCTTTTAGAATTGACCGCGCAATTCAGTGGCTTGCCAGCTCAGTGATTTTTCTTCAAAAAAAAAAAAAAAAAAAAAAAAAAAAAAAAAAAAAAAAAAAAAAGGCGAGAAGATAACCAATTTCCAGAGATTCTACAGAAATTCAAATGGAAATGATAAGTAGTTCTTTTATTGTTCTATTCATCAAAACATAGCAAAGTCGTTAAATAACGACATTCGAATCTCAAGGGACGGCCTCTGTTTTTATTTCTTGTTATCGTCTTCTTAGTCATGGTATTCCAAAGTAGAAAGTGAAATTAGAATGAATGACGAAATATATATTCTCACTTATAGACTTTATGACTGCAGAGTTATCTTTAAATGATTACACGCATTTACATGTAATACAAGTTACTAATCCGTGGAAGTAGTCGATAAAAAAGACCCCCTTTAGTACGTACTGTACATACGATCAATAAAATTGTGTTGGAAACTGAAAGAGCGTCTTCCTCTTTTAAATACATAATTTCATCTCGTGCTGCATATTTCTTTTATATATCTGCATTGCTACTGCACCGCTTGTGGCTAATATTGTGAACCTTAGAACCACTCTTCCGCTCTATTTTGGATCGCTTTTTTTCATGTGAATATACCAATAATTTTTCCTCTGCGAACCTCGGCTGGAATCAAGCCTTTATTGCTTTCCGACGACCACCTGGTTTGCACCTGCAATTTGTATAGTATATGTCTTTTTAACGGGGAGACTTTAGCTGATACGCGCATCTGGCATTCGAATTTGTCTTATCACACTCACAGGCATTAGTATTATTTTCTTCATTTTCAAGTCATTTTTCGTTCATTATTGTGTGCGTGTGTTCAAGCTGGACGAAAGACTGTCAGGTACAACAAACCCTTTGAGTATTCCTTGAGAAAATACTGCGGAGTCTTGACTACATTTAAGCACCCACACTGAATCCATATACGACATCTTTGTCGCCATTTGCCATTTACAACGACATTCCTCCTGAAGTTTTCTTCATACTCTTAGATGTCAGGGGTTTGGTTTGCGGGTTCGAAAAAATGACAATGCAGACATTGGCTTTTAATTCAACTAATAAGTAACCCGTTACCTTATAGCGCTTTAACGTAATTATTAATTGTTGCTTGAAGGCTGTTATGATTGGCTAAAAAAAGAGAAGTCGTTCCGGATTTCTATGTCAATCCTGCTTCAGTAGAAAACCTTGCACGACATTAAAAAGTAACAGGCTTTGTAGGTACACTACCTTGGTCTACTCCATCAACTTTAAGCAACTATTGACTTTGTCTAGGTCGAGTTAATGAAATGGTTTGATTCAAATCGAATGGCTCATTCCGCCTAACAAAACAATTTTCATCATCGTAGCCATACTACAGTCTCCAGAAATGCTTATTCTACATTTACAGGACTGACTGCGCCTCGGTTAAGGTATTGTCGCACCGACATGCCTCTTTCACTGTCTGGTGAAATATATGAACCTCACGCCGACAAAAGCACTGCTCGATCATCTTGAATTCATGTTATACAAAATCCATCGATAAAATCTGTATTCTCCGCTGGTCTCAGAGTCAACAGTCTTTATCTCTGAATATACATACAATATATAGATACACCCTGCCTGAATCGAACTGCAACTTTGTAAAATTCTATAATTTCTTTATTTTTTGATAAATTTTATTGTGCCAAAGCAAAAAATGTTGGAAAATACATCAATTTTCAAATTGTGTCAGTAGTTTTCAACATGTCCACCTTTGGCGCGAATAATGGCCTTGAGACGACCAAAGAAAGCATCGCATGCTGCACGCAAGTGGCTCCGCGGTATTTTGGCCCTTTCCCGGCGAAGTGCTTGTTTGAGGTGGCCCAAACTTTGGTATTTTTTAGTTCTAACATTCGCCTTCAAAATACATAGAAATCCAAAGGATTTGCATCCGGAGAATTTGCAATCCATTGTGTCGAAGAAATGAAGTGTGGAACATTGTTTTTCAACCAACCTTGGTTGACGCGCACTTTGTGAGACGATGCCGAGTTTTATTGAAATGTCCACGGTCTCCGACCGAAATAATTGTTTGCCCAAGGCTTCAATGCTATCTCTAAGACAGTTTCACGGTATATGATTTCATTAATTTTGACGTCACGGTTAAAAAATACGAGCTGAGAGCGACCATCGGCGGTTATAACGGCCCAAACCATCACCATCGATGATGGTGCTTTCTGGTGGCCGTCAGAAGGTGTAAATTTTCGAAGGACCACTCTGGCAAGTAAACTCGGTCATTTTGTTTGTTGACATATTGCTCAATAACAAATGGCGATTCATCAGAAAAAACCAAATTCGGCAACTCACCACTTTCATGCAAGCGTAGCAACTCCTTCGCTCTTTCGACTCTAACTTTTTTCAGTTGCGGTCTATGATCGTGAGCTTTTCGGAACTTCAATGGCTTGAGCCCAAGCTCATTTTTCAATATGTGTTGCATCCGTTTAGCTCACGATCCATTTTTCTTCCACTTCGACGCGGATTTCGCTTAATTCGAACCTTCAGTTTCCGAACCATTTCTGCCGGTGTTGCTGTTTTTTTATGACCACCACCATGGTGATTTATTCACGTTGAGGTACTAGACGGCTCTAACGATAGCGACTTGTAGTTTTCCAGCCAAATATAAAGCAATCACACTATCACATTTGAATTTCATTACGGATAAAATTTTTTCAACACAACTGAGATGCAAATCGTTTAAAAGGCTTCTAAATAATAAAATAATATGTCATGTGTCAAAATTTGAGCTTACTGTCATGAACGGTTTGGATTTATAGCAGTCTGAAATTGGTTGCAGTTCGAGTAAGACAGGGTGTAGTATTCTACTATACGAGGGGTGTTCAAAAGCTAAAGTGTCTTAATGTTTTTATAAACAAATATTTATTTATTCATCAGTTGTTCCCTTTAAAGTAATCCCCCTCAGATATAAATCACTTGTGCCAACGCTTTTCCAATCCTCGATGCATAAGCACTTTTTGGTATAGATTGAACTCTATTTTGCAAATCTCCGTCCTTTCATAGGTCTCTTCGGTTTTGGAAATAGGAAAAATTCACGTGGGGCCAACTCCGGTGAATATGGTGGCTGAGACATGATTTTCTTGTTGTTAAGTTCCAAAAAGTCTCTGACAAACAACGATTAATGAACAGTTGCATTATCGTGATGCAAAAGTCATGAATTGTTTTTCCACAATTCCGGACGTTTTTTTCGTATTTCTTTTCTCAAACGGCGCATAACTTCAAGTTAATACTCCTTATTGACCGTACGACCTTGAGGTAAAAACTCCTGATGCACTACGTATTGGTAATCGAAAAAAACAGTGATCAAACACATCAAAACACGTCTTATGGCATTCTTTTTGAAAATTATATCATGTAAATGTTGGCCACGACTACGTCTGAGGTAGTCCATTCAGAAGATCCAATTTTGGGCGAGTCGTTCGAGCATAGCGACCGGTATCTCGCGGATAATACAAGTAATGTTGACTTCCAAAGCGTCAATCGCAGCTGGCTTATTCCTGAAGACCTGAGATCTTTCATATCCACAGATAAAATAGCCCAAAGGTTTGATATCGCACAATCCAGGCGGCGAATTTGCAGAAGCAAAACGTGAAATTAAGTGTTCACCAAAATGATTTCTCAACAAGTAAATTGTTTAACGCGCTGTATGACTCGTAGCGCCGTCTTGTTGAAACCAAAGCTCACCGAGACCATGTGCTTGAGATTCAGGAAGCACATAGTCCGTTAACATGGCGCGATAACGGTTACCCTTGATGATAATATTCTAATTTGCCTCATTTTTGAAGAAATATGGACCAATGATTCCACCAGCCCATAAACCACACCATACCATAGTTTTAAATAGATGTAATGGTAGCTCTTGGTACTCTTCGGGTAAGCCCAAATACGGAAATTTCGTTTATTAACGTATACATTGAGCGTTTTTCCAGAGCCCATTCACTGAAAATATGACTCAAATTCAAGTCGCCTGGTTTCAATTGAATTTTGTACGCTTTTAGGCCGAGATTCCCACGTAAAATACGCCAAGTTATCGAATATGCCAAGCCAAGCTGCTGAAGACGGTCTTCACGTACACTCTCAGGTACAGCTGCTATAGTCTCTTCACCTTGTGCTGGATGTGGTCTAACCGGTCGAGTATTATCCACTTATGTAAACTGGGACCTAAATTTGTGAATGGTATTGGCAATAGTGGTTTCAGTAGGTCGATTATGCACACCGTAAGTTGCTCGAATCGCATGATAAACATTTCTCACAGAACGTTGATTTTCGTAATATGTTACAGCTGAACAATTTGGAGACGCTATTGTGGTGTGAGTCTTTTCAAGATGACTTGCCAAATGATACTTGACAAAAATGAAATAGCAGTTTGATAGGAGTCACGCGTGATCTATCAAAAAAAAGAATTGAAAATCAAACCTCACCCTACATATGACACATTTGCATGGCAAGTATGAGTGTACCTGGCAAGATCTGAAGGAGCGAATCGATCCTAAACCTCTCAAGTCAATTTTTATCCACACATTTGTTGACTTCTAAATACAACAGTATATAAGTAAATACATCACATAGATTACCGAATTCGAGATCGCATGATCTGAGCGCGTAAAAATGAAACGAACTGTGCAAAAGCAGAAAGATTGAAAATGTCTCTATAAACTGCACGAAATTAAAAGAGAATTCTAGATGCACTCGTCGAAACTGAAAAACTTTCCATTCTCGGTATGTGTGTCAATGGCAACTTACGTTGGAATGACCACATATTTAATGTCGTCAAAAATGCTGCGAAATGTCTAGGTTTGCTCAAACGATGTAAGAAATACTTCACTCCTTTAATCTGACCTCAATATACCATCATAAGGTATATATCGGCCCAAATTTGGAGTAGAATGCTCGCATCTGGTCAGGTGCTCATAAAACCCCACTGCACCTGTTAAATAGAATTCAAAACTGTACGATATAACTTATAGGTGATGCTAATGGCTAATGCTAAGGTCTAATGCCTTACCTTGTTCTATCGCTATTGTCATCAGCAGTGCTCCAATTAAACTGCCATTAGCATTCCGTCCCTTCAAATCTTCATTTATAACACTCTTCTCGCTATGAATGTTCATCAGTTTACCCTCAATCCCACTTTTTCCTAGGATGCACCACTCTTATGGAATGCCCTGCTAAGCTCTTTATTTCCTAGTCATTACCTATACAACCTTCAAACATTTAAAACCAACGTACGCAGTGTCTTCAAAAAGTAGAGTGGCTTTTGAAATTTCGCGGGCAATGTACATTCGATTACCGATTTTTTTTTTTCTTTTTGTTGTGTTGGTACACATGTCCCAAATATATGTTCACAGTTTCATGAATATATACTTTGTTTTTGACAGAAAATTAAGACGTATTTTGGTGTGCTCGGCGATTTTCAGTTATTATAAAAATTGAGCAAAGAATTTGCATCAAATTTTGTGTAAAAAATTAAATGAAGCGCTCTGGAACACTTGAAATTTTGACAGTGACATACGGTGAGTCCGCCTTACTATAGGTAAAAAAAATGTTACATGTGGTACAAGCTCTTTTAAGATGGCCGAGAAGATGCAGATGACAAACCTCGCTCTAGACGCCATACCACATCAACAAAAGACAATAACCGCGAAGCTGTGAAGAAAATTGTTTTGGAAAATCGTCGAATGACCATGAGAGAAGTTGCTGAGTATATGTTCGGCTCGTGTTATGCAATTTTTTCGTATATTTTGGGCATGAGACGTGTGTCAGCGAAGTTTGTTCAGAAACTTCTTAATTTTGATCAGAAGAACCGTCGCATGAGTATAGCTCAGGAGCTATTGACTTACTCAATAGGGTCATAACTGGTGACGAATCATGGGTATATAGTTATGACGTCGGAACCAAACCCCAATGGTCCCAATGGAAGCACACAGCAGAGCCAAGACCGAAAAATTACGCCAAGTTCGATCAAATGTCATTGTTTTAATATCTTTATTTTTCGATTACCGTGGCGTAATGCATCAGGAGTTTCTCCTCAGGGTTGTACGGTCGGTAATGAGTATTCCCTCGAATATATGCGCGGTTTGCGAGAAACAATACGAAAAGATGTCCGGAATTGTGAAAAACTGTTCATAGCTTATGCGTCACGCTATTCGAAAAAAAAAACTCAGACAAGAAGGTTTAAGTTTTCGATATGCAAACGAACGCCTCATGATGATCCGAATTCAAGCTAAATTCACCCAAATTAATCTGATGTGCATAAATGCAACACGGAAGAGAAAGTTGAAAGGTGCAATGACAATTTTCAAAAGCATTGCCCTAGACATGATATAAGGACAGTCCTAGCCGATTTTAACGGAGCTTCTTTCGAAAATTATTGAGTAGACATAGCCTACGCAAGGAATTCAAGATAATCAACATTGAAGCAGGGGAAAACCTTAATCGTCGCACTTTTCTACATGTTAATCAATTAACTTTCAACCAGATTGACCACAATTCAATCGATAAAAGAAACTCTATTAGCACTATGGATGTCTGAACTTTCCGAGAACCCAAAAAACTGCGGAGCTTTTTTTTTACCCAAGATGCCAATGAAGATATCTCATTTTTCGGAAATCAAGGCTAATACCGTGGAGAGGTTCGACGTCAAAAAGCTGCAAGTAACGGACACAGGCTTTGTAAATCAAGTGCTAATTGACCTCTTTAGAAGTTCTTTGCCGTTACCAGCACGCGTCAAAGGCCAGTGGCAATGGTACCAGTAAACCATAAAAATAGCCGCCTGTGATGTATTTGTTTTTACCCAAACACTTCAAAGAAATCCCTGTTTTGATGATGCTAAACATGAGGCATATTGAACATATTGAATTCTGCAAAAAAGAACGTGAGTTGCACGTGAGCGCCACGAGAAAAATAAGGTAGAAAACCGCCTTTTTAGCAAAAAATAAAATAAAAACAACAACAGAAAAATCATGGGAAGTGATACTAAAGGCTGAAGCGAAGCTTTAATAGCTTCAAAGTCAGTGTTTAGATCATTTTAGCTGACTCTAAAATCGCATTTAGACAGATTTAACACAGTATTCAAGTTCAAAGACTATGGGTAATATTTCTGCCTACTCGATATTTGCAAAGTTAAATTGCCAATATCTACGCTTAAATAAGGTTACAGGTTCTAATGGCTTAGCAAGCGAATTATTTTAAACATCAGGTGATGAGTTGGTAAGTGGCACGAACCGATCCCTAAGAAGATGATCTGAAATGCACAGGCATAGTAGAATCGTATCTATTAGCCTATGTGAACTCCTAAAACCCCACATAACTTAATGCATCCATAATAATTTAGTTTTGGAACATGTGAGACCATTACTGAAGGCATTTTCATGCTAGATCTTGGCAGGGGCCAAACTCCTTCGGCTGTGTAGGATTAAGATGAAGTATACATGGTATACTATTAAGGGTGGTAAAGACTATGCTGAGATTTTTAGTGTCTAATAAGTTGTAGACAAGGCGACGCGCTGTCATTAGATTTTTCAACGCTTGCTTGAAATAATTGTGTAGAACCCAGACGTTAACACGGACTATACTTTCGTATCAAACACGTTGTCACAGGACGTTTCTTAGTATTGAAACAAATGCGATGAACAAGGCTTGATGGTAAATGAAGATGAAACGAAGTAAATAGAAAAAAACAGGACGCAGAGGACCGACCACAAGAAACAGATATAACTTCGAGGTAGTGTGCAACAAATGGTTTGATGAAGAACAAACCTATTATTTCGACGACAAAAATTTAAAGTTCCTTACTCTTAGAGCAGGAGCTATACTCAGTAACACTTTGCGCCATGCAAAGTGCAGGAAATCATCTCAGATACTAGATGGATTCAAGAAAAAAATATTTCTTTGGATATTGGAAGCTATACACAGATGACTGTTTTGGCTGAAATACTTTAAATGTATCGACAAAAGGGTTTTAACTCATTTATTGTAGAATTTTTGCATGCAACCATCAGATTCGAGATGACTAGGAAACAGTTTTTAATCCTTTTAAGGAATAAGCAACTGCAGATGCCCATATTCTTGAGCAGGAGAATCGGCAGCAAGATCTAAAAGGCAGAAGGCGATATTAAGTTGCAGTGTCCAGGAACTCTTCGTTGCCCTGAAGTGCGCTACTAATACCCCACTGTTAATCTTTATATGTATACGCCATTGTCATAGTTTTTTGTCAAACGATATCTTCAACTCCAATGAACTGATCCATATGAGAAAAGGTGAGAAACCTATAAACACCCCTATACGATGAAGGAAGTGGCGCACAACTTAAGATAAAAGTATAAATTCATGAAATTCGCTTTGCAAGACAGGCCGTAGCGGCCGTATCTGAGTAGACCCAGAAACGTCGATTCGGCACTGATCAGCTGAATTGGGCATCGCCAGGTAGTCAACCCGGCTTATTTTGCAGTAAGATTTGGGCCTACATCCATTTAAGATTGTGCTGACGCAAGAATTGATGACGGGCGAGCGAACACAATCCATAAGTGTTCTGCTAAGCATCAATGCATCTACAAAGATTGATTGTTTGGTGCGGTTTATGGCATGGCACTGATGTCAATGATTTCAGGTAAATCAGGTATTCAGGCTGTATGATGTATGAAAAATTTTACGACTGTGCCATCTCACGGCGAGCTTTCATCAATTAGCCGCCGCAACCATGCGATTTGACACCACTCGATTATTTTCTTTGGGTCTACTTCAAGTCCTTAGTCTACGCTAAAGAGCCAACTATTGTGGACGAGCTCCAGGTCAACATTTGACATGCTTTTCCGGAATAATGTCACACATATTGGACCAAATTCAGTGCCAACAAAGCCGAGGCAGCCATTTGAATTTTATATCTCACACCGTTGTTATTTTATTTAGAATTCTTTTTCCTATCGTTCTTATTTGGTCACCCTTTACAATACGAGTAAGTACAGGATGTGAGTGCATTAGAACCGACCGGTTTATATGATTATTGAATTAAGCACACTTGCGAAATGTTTTGGGAAAGCGAGAAAACTCTGAATCCAGAAACTTTCATACAGTGAGTCTCGTTTGCATTTACGGCCATATAAACAAGGTTGCAAATTAAGTTTTCAAGGCACAATGCCAATATACCTTTCGGGACTTCCGAGAATAGTCCAATTCCCCGTCGAAGCATTCAAAGGTGACACAATCCTTCACGATGCTGACCAGCGGAATGGTCATATGATAAATTGCCTGTCAAAATTAAAGGAAGTACTTTAACGGCCGTAAAGCAGTCAATAATTTACATAAGAACATAATTCATTCTCCCAGGATCAGTAATGTAATTCAAAATGTAATTTGAACGCTACATTCAATCATTATTTCATTAACAATGCAATAAATTAATATTGCAGTTACTCATATCTTGTCTAACGCATTACAAAAAAACTCTTAATAAATCCACCTCTCATTTATCTCTATTCAAAACGTCTTCGTCATTCGTCAGATTTTCACTTGTCACTCAATCCGCAAACTCGTATTCGCACACAATCCATTCTATGGACTATGATAGCATCGATACTAAATTTCGACTCACGATTAGATGTCGTCATCGTTTCACATTCGCTGTTCTCTCCAAGTCGAATTGCACGCCCTAGATAAAACAAAAAAAAAATAGTATCTTCGACTATGTCACCCCTTAATCTAACCCAATTTTCCACGCAAAACATTATTCGCAAAGTGAGAAAGTGATAGTATTAGTGTTAGTACTAGTCCTATATTCGTAGTGGCTACTGGATAGTCGTCGCTGCAACGTATCGCAACTTTTATAGAACATTTATAGTACAGATAGTCGGACTAACTATCATAGTACTGCGTTAGTGTTGTGTCATGTAATCTGTCGTTAATTATGAAAAAAATCTTTTCAAAAAAAGAAATCACTTGATGCTTCTGGATCATGATGCGACACTGTCGCGTCGGTTTACTCCAAGCCCCAAGAGTTTAGTCGGAGAAGTTGTTGTCATCATTGTCATTGTCGTTGGCGGACATGCGTTTAATTGAATTTTTATTGTCGCTAATAGCATAAGTCACCAGTCAGTCATTAAAGTAGTCAATCTATGTACTCGTAGCTGGTGAAAAATAAGGAAGAATTTTGGCAAAAAAAAACAATGTTAACGGCTTTCCTTGGACACCCCTTATAAGGATGACTTTGACTACGAGTATCTAATGAGGGTAAAGAATTATTTTATTTGATTTTATAGCTCAACCAAAGAAAGATTTATATTTGAATTATTTTTGATGTTTTTACGGTGGTCTGCGCACGGACTTCCCGTGCACGTATAGGTATGAGTACAAATATGTCCAAAGCATTATACAATATCTATGCCTCCCGAATAACTTTCCATGTACTTGTATGTATACATAGCACTCACAGTCGAGTACACAAATGTACGAGTATCTACAAACTCTGGTTAGATTTCGTTTAATTTTTTTTTTTTTTTTTTTTTTTTAGTTTCCAGCTACTTCGCTGAATGAGCAATTTTCCACCATTAGTTAGCCTCCAGCTACGATTGAGTACGCCGTCATCATCATCGTCGTCGTTGTCGTGGTTTGTTAGCGCGGTGTGCAAGTATCTAAAGTGCAGTCTAGTCAATTCCAGTCCACCTAAGCCTAAAGAAGGTTACTAGACAAAAAAAAAAAAAAAAAACAATATAAAAGAAATTCTTAAAAATCTGGGAACTCCTACTTGGTTTTGGAAACCTGAAGATATCCACTTTGAATAGTGAGTCTCTCCTGAATCAGGTTCGATACTTCGATACTGGATTGGAATACGATTACGGATACGGATACGGATACAGATCGGTGCGTGGTGATAGTCTTTTAGTAATAGACAGACTCTGGTGGGTTAATTTGGGTCATAAGCATGATGTGTAGTGACTACATTTAGATATAACAAAAAAAGTATCTTAAAATTTTGTGATTGTGTATTTTACGAAAACTCCTGAAAGTTTTCGACTTCTTTGATTTATGATAGTTTCTCCTTCTCTGATTGTTTAGATAAATTTCATAAATTACTGTGTGAAATAGGGAAGAAATAAAATTCTACGCATTCATTGGGGGGTAGTGATTTAAGAAGATACAGTGGCTCGAAAAGGTAAAAATAGTTTTCGTTTTATACTACCAGCAGGCATTCGTTGGAAGTCAGTATTTAATTTTAACGGGTTATTTTCATTATTTTGGGATTAAAGTTTAGATGAACGCACATTCGACACGACTTGGCAGTGATGCATTTTGCACGTAGATAGTGAGATATGAATGCGTGGCCGATGATAAAGTGATGGGGATGTGTTATTTGACTGAAACGGAAATTCGAAAATCAAATGCATGCACACGCATTATTTCTTGGTTTTTTTTTTTTATGGAAGACGACAACTTCCGCTGCTATTTGGATCGTGCGATAGCTTTTGTTAGTTTGAATCTGAGTCTTCGAAGGAAGTGAAACTTTGCCTTGAGATTATGTTTTTTGATTTTTTTTTTTTTTTCAGTTTTGAGTGAAGTTTATGGTGCGGGACTAAAGATACTCAACTGCAGTTAGACTGTGATTAAATGGATACGATCTTAAAATTGGTTTCTACACATATCTTGAATTGTGTTCTCTTTGCTTTACGATAGATACAATATGAGTACTTGTTTGGGCATTTGAAGATAAATAATTTAAATGACCTTCAAAAAGAAACTTTTTCAATTCATCCAAAATTTAGATTAAGAATTGTGTGGAGCATTGTATAAGTAACAGACGATCATTCAAGTGTGAAGGCACATCCATCAATTTCGCGAATGAACGGTTGTGTTTTGGTTCTTAAATTAGTATATCTAAACATACGTATATACAATAAAGTGTCATACATAAAAGTGTTTGTTCAAGCTCTTAGGATTCGTTTTTAATCATTTATATTACATTGAGCTCCAATATTTAAGATAAGTTCTTTTGGAGTACTACATTGGTGGTAGTTTGATTGTGAAAGCAGTTTTAGTACTTCGTACCGTCTTGAACTATAAAGCCGGTGTTCAAAAGCCCTTTCAGTACACCCCGTATAGCCCGTATCTCTATTTTTTCCAACAATTTCACTACAATAAAAGTTGAATCTGCTCCTTTCGAATTAGGGCAAGCGTTAGGATTTATTTTGCCTGGATTCTGCTAGGGTCAACCTTATTCGAATATTCTCTTCAAGGAAATCTACTTGATTCTTTTTTTTATTTCTTAATAAAAAAAAAATGTTGATATACCTAGTCAACTTGTTTCGTTTTTTTTTTTTTTTTTTGGACAATGAACACCAAACGGCGAAGTAACATCCTCTAAAACTACCGTCTTGATTTTATAATTTTTCGAAGGACTACTAATATTTTCGATGATATTGCCAGCCTAATCCAAAATCAAAGAAATCACATTGCGGTGAAAGCTAGAAACATCTTAATAACATTTTTACAGGAGCCTTAATCCAGTTAATACAGTAAAGGTTTCCCGACAAGCCGTAGTTTCGACTAAGCTTTGTTCTGTAATACCAAAGTTCACCCGACTTGAAGCCATAGCTAAAGTATTCCTTTATGACTGATGCAAATACATAATAACATAATATCTCAGTTTTTCATTCAGTCACCAGATAAAAAGGGTTTTCTTATAAGAGATTTAATTTATTATGAAATACCGGAATAGCTTTTTATTCACAATGAAAAATAATTTACGCGTTTTTGGTGAAATATTTTCTAGATCGCGGGGACCAATTTCGATCACCGTTTCGAGAAGTAACTCAGTCAGCAAACTTTCCTCCCAAAGATCAATGCATTCATTTTATTTCATTTTAAATGCATTTTTATCATATTTTCCAAAAATTCAATATTCTTAAAAACCAGAAAAAAAATTCTTAAAAATTAGCTTAATTAATTTAAATAATCTTATTATAACTTCCTGACCCTTACTTAACACTTACTCTATGTCTTTCGATGTACCACAACCTAATTTACTTATTTAATTTATTTACACGATTAAACTAAGAAAACATACTCTTCATGCTTCATAGACTATCTTAAGCTATGATACATAATTAAATATCCTTTTTTTATATCTTATTTTATATAAGGTTTTCTAATAACGACTTAACAACTTTTTTTTTAAATAAAAGGCAAACCATTTGAGATATTTCAGAAACTTTATTACTGGCTTGAAGTACAATCAAAACTTTTATGAATGGAACTCGACTTCGTTCATATGGCCACCCCGGGCACGTTTGCAGCGGTCCATTCGTTGAACCCAATTTTCAACGACTCGATCACACAACATCCGCTATTTCGCGTTCAATGTTGGCTCTGAGCTCTTCCAACGTCGTTGGCGTGTAAACCAATGACTTAATGTAGCCCCACAGAAAATAGTCAAGCGGCGTTAAATCGCTTCGTCACTGAAGATGATTTTGCGACTCCGAATATCTGGAAAAACTTTGAAATTTGCAGACGTTGCTCACTAGTGTACTTTACCATGATGAAAATGTTGAGTTTACTGAATAAATTGACAGTGATGATTAGTGAAAGAGTGCGTTCACAAATTAAATTCAAAGTTGTCAAGTCCCTATTGGAAAACCCTATATATATGTATATTTTTTTAAATTTTTACCCATTATCTCGCTATTCATTATTTTTTTATATTTAAAAATTTTTTTAACTTTATTTTTTATTTTTTTTATATATAATCTTAAAAACTAAATTAATCTACCTATTGTACCATGTGAGCAGGTCATGGCTTCAAAACAAAGTACCGACCTTACTTAATGACGGGCTAACCTAAAACTTGAAGACAACGACGAAGGAGTTTCTTCTGCTTCACCAAGCCACTAAAACTCTTTGTGCTGCCGAGCAACACCCCTGTCATGCGCAACTCCTCCGTCGTAGTTTATTCGCCTATCTGCAGCTGTTTGAGCGAAGTGGAAAATTAGCGGCACCCTTAATTTATCCTGGATTAAATCTCTACTATCTAAATAGAGGAACGCTTCTGAAGGAATGAAGCCATTAAAGAGCTTTCTTTTGTGATATAAGCAGTTGGGGTAGTAAATCCCGGAGATCAGATTTTTCTGAGGTCGTTGCCCTTGGAAAACAGGGTGTCTTCAAAAAGTAGGGTGACTTTCGCGGGCAACTTATATTATCTTCTATTATCGATGTTTTTTGCTGTGTTGGTACACATGTCCCGAACACATGTGGTCACAGTTTCCAGTATATAGCATAACACACTCACTTTGTTTTTGACAGATAGAAAGGTTAGACCTGTTTTGGTATTATAAAAGATGGAGCAAAGAATTTGTATCAAATTTTGTGTTAAAAACGGAATCAAGTGCATTTGAAATGTTGACATTGGCATACGTTGAGTCTGCTCTAAGTAAAAAAAAAAAAAAAAATGTTTACAAGTGGTACAAGCTCTTCCAAGTTGGCCGCGAAAATGCCAATGTCGAACCTCGCTCTGCACATCAACAAAAGATAATAACGTCGAAACTGTGAAGAAAATTGTTTCGGAAAATCGTCGAATTACCATAACAGAAGTTGCTGAGGATAACAGTGGGCTCGTTTGATTAAATTTGTTCGTATATCTTCGGCATGAGATGTGTGTTAGCGAAGTTTGTGCAGGAACTTCTTAATTTTTATCAAAAGAACCGTCGCATGAGCATCGCTCAGAAGCTCTGGAATGACGGCAATGATGATGCTGACTTGTTCAATAGGGGCATAAATGGTGACGAATCATGAGTATATGATTATGACGTCGGAACCAAACCCCAATGGTCTCAATGGAAGAACACAGGAGAATCAAGACCGAAAAAGCACGCCAAGTTCGATCAAATGTCAAAGTTTTGATCACTGTTTTTTTTTTTTCGATTCGAATTGTGGAAAACCAATTCATGACTTTTGCATCACGATAATGCATCTGTCCATTCATCGATGCTGGTTACAGATTTTTTGGCTCAAAAACACAAGACAATCATGACTCAGCCACCATATTCACCGGAATTGGCCTTATGCGACTTTTTCCTGTTCCCAAAGCTGAAGAGACCTTTGAAAGGACAGAGATTTGCAACGATTGAGGAAATAAAAACTGAAGAGCTCAAGTCTATACCAAAAGGTCCTTATGATACATGCTTCGAGGATTGGGAAAAGCGTTGGCACTAATGTATTTATCTGAGGAGAATTACTTTGAAGGGAGCAACATTAATATTGATGAAAAAATAAATATTTTTTTATAGAAATATAAAATTACCTTACTTTTAGAACACACCTCGTATGCCTTTGTGTCAAATTAATAACGAAATTGTCCACTCTTATTAGGTTTACCCTACTATGCAAGACTTCATTAGGATAACATTTTATGTACTCGGCCATTAAACTTGCTCTCGGAACAACACGGGACATCCAAATACAAGCATAGGCCGGATGAGATCTATGTACTAGATCACCTTCACCTTCACATCCAGTTGGCTGCTATAAAGCACCTTTGGGCTCTGGTCAGACCAACACCTATGTATATGTTTATTAAAATTTAGATATTATTCTAGCGAGTTCCCAAGGCATTTGACTACATTTCGACAAGCAAGTGGCTGCCCGTGCTGTACTATGATCGATAACTTTCGTTAGTTCTGCCTGGTATCCGCTGAGGCCCGAAACAAAGTCCGACTTCTGAAAGTTGATCTTCAACATCCAGTCATCAGAATATCATTTAATTTTATTGAAATTATATGTAAAAGAATATTAATGACCTCGATTTTTAAACCGGATCTGTACGCGATAAAGTCGTCTGCGTGCGCTTTGGCATGGTGAGGTGAACTCACAATATAACTTGTGTAAATGTTAAATAGGATCGGCGAATTAACTGCAACTTGTTGTAGACCATTTTTAATGTCAAAGTTTCTTGCAAAAGTCGTATCCCCATTTTACTGGTGAGCATATCAAAACAAATACAAAGCAGTGGTTAACTTATGCCCAGCCTGTTCACCCAAACACCCGTGCCTTGTTTCTTGCTTTTTTTCCTCTGGAACTAGTTTAGACGTAACATGTGATATAAGTTCGGAATTCTTCAATAAAACGGTTCAATTATTCATCGATATTCATTTTATTCCTTTTAAAGTAATCTCCGTTGCAAGCAATACACATATTCCAATGCTTCCTCTTATCTTCAAAACACATTTCATAGGTCGAGTTTCTGCAAATGTTTCTTTATCGCCTCAATCGTCTCAAAACGCTTTCCGCGAAATGGTAACTTGAGCCGTAGAAATAGGTGAAAGTCACAAGGAGCCATATCAGGTGAATACGGAGCTTTCGGAACAGTATGAACGTTGTTTTTGATCAAATTGTAGCGTATAGTACAAGATGAAATATTTCTGCAACAAATTCAGCAATCTCGGCACAAGCCGCGCATTAACTCGTTTAATAGCAAAAACATTATGCGTAACGCTATTTACCGATCCATACGAGACACCAAGATCTTCTGCTAGCTCCCTAATGCTCACACGACGATCTGCGAGGACAATTTACGTCAGTCATACAGGGGGATGGATGATCGAAAAGAGACAAATCATCAACCACAGTACGGTCCGCTTTATGTTATACCATTCGTATGCAATACTTTCAACGCTTCGGCACATAACATTTTATTATAAACACAAAAATTTTCAGACAAACTCTTTGCTTAACTAAATTTGACAGTGTGAAATTCGCGGAATACAACAAACAATGACTTGTTACAAAGCGCAAACAGACTTTTGAGCGGCAAATGACAGATGTACCAACCTAAGAAAAAGAAGGTTTTGACAATATCTCGAGCGCGGTTTGTTTGATTGGAAAATTCCTTATACTTTTTTTCATCAGAAGGTTTCATGTTCCGCCTTAAAACCGAGTTGGTTATCCGGGACTAAACTTTTGTCTTGAACCCATTAAGCAGGACTCTATTGATTATCTTTTCGAATACCTTTCTGATATTCCGAAGGAAACTTATCGACCGAAGATTCACCGGATTGAGTGTGTATTTACCCCTCTCGGGAATTGGATGTACCTCTGCTGTTATTTGGCATTATTTATTGCATTATTGAACTGAATGGTGTAAATGTTCACCTCTTCTAGCGGAATATGTCGAAGCAAAATGTTGGGTATTTCTCAGCGATTCGAAGATCATTTAGAGCTCTTCCCTCGGAATGAACGGAGGTAGTTCCGTCTCGTCAGCGATAACATTATTTGCCATGTTTTCATCATTGAACTCAGTGAATCCTGAGCTCTCGAATCGCCAGTTTTCTATATCATTTTGAAGGCAAGAACTATGCAAAAGGACCCGGTTTTCTAGGTCGTTTTTTGGGCTAATGACAGCATACATTAATATTATGCCTTCATGTCAGAGTTAACGCCTACGGGATTTACATATATTGTAACTACATACAAATTCCATGAACCCGCGACCCTCTGCTTGAGGAGGCTATGCATTTACCCCACGGCCACCCCCGGTGCTTTATGCCGACAGGGAAAACTTTGAATTTTTCGAACTATTTCAGCGAAATTTTTTACCGATTTTGTAGAGAATTTCAACAATTTAAATGCGTCGTTGAACCGTATATCGTTCATTTTTTTTATTAATGGCTTAATTTTTAATTTTCAGCCATTTTACCTGTTAGTGGACTATTTAAAATGAAACTATTTATTGGGAAATCCTGTAAACTGTACATTAGCGAATGTAGCGACTTATTGAGAAAAATTATTTTCAAGGACCTTAGTGTATTATAGACAGCCGCTAGCGTTTGCGATGACTTTTTTTTTCAGATATAGAATTTATTTGAAGCAAACATGCAAGTATTCCTGATTCTTTGACTGTGCAGAAATCAAGTCTTTTTCTTAGGGATCTCATAATTACAAAAAAAAAAAAAAAAAAAAAAAAACATATCTATACGTTTGGCATTATTTCACATGGCAAGAGACCAATTACCAAATAGCAATACAGAACAATCCCAAACCTTAAAGGTATTCATGTTGACTTCTATAGGCCTCATTCCATCGAGATGATACTGTCTTCACTCGTATTTTCGTTTACCATCGCAGATATCGACCACTGTCTGTGTTAAGCCTTGATCTCAGTTCCACTTATAAATTTTGTTCGTGATAAAGAATTCAATACTACACACAACGACGAGCGTGAAGAACAAGATGCATTATTAAGCCCGTGGAAGAAGATCCGAATGTTTCGATATCAGTAACATACTTCGGAGATATCACACTTACTTATAAGCCTTCTAAAAAACTCATGCCATTCTTTAAAAATTCTCATTCGAAAAAAATAGCGGCTGAAGCGCATCGAGAACTTTAAAAAGTTTACGGAGATACTGCTCTAAGTAAAACTACATGCTGTGATTAATTCCGTCAGCCTTCAAAGACGGCGATTTCGATATTGACGAGCGTCTGCATGAAGAAAGGCCAAAATCCTTCGAAGACGCTGAATTGAAGGCATTGTCAATGAGGATCCGTGCCAAACGAGAGAAGAGCTTGCTTCAGCATTAGAAGTTACCCGTCAAACCATTTCAAAGCGATTGCACTCGTTGGAAATGATTTAAAAACAAGGAAATTGGGTGCCTTCTGATTTGAAGCGAAGGTTTCTTCATCGCATCATCACGTGTAATAAAAATTGATTTATTACAGCAACTCAAAGAGAAGAATGTCATGGAGACTGCCCAGTCATGCGTCTACGTCATCAGCCCGGCCGAATATTCACGCTGCGAAAATTATGCTGTGTATTTGGTGGGACCAGGTGCGTATTAATTATTATGAACTGTTGAAACTGAATGAAGCCATTACTGGTGAACGGTATCGACTTCAATTGATGCAATTTAACAGAGCACTGACAGAGACACGAAAAACTGATTCTACAGCCTGACAACGGTCGACCTCACTTTGCCAAACCCGTTAAAACCCACATTGAAACGCTCAGACAGAAAGTCCTCTACCGAAATATTTCACAGATATTGCGCCTTCCTGTTATTTATTATTCCCTTCGATGGTACATTGTCTGACTGATCAGCAACTCCGCTCATATGAATACATAAAAAAATGGCTTAATTCGTGGACAGCCTCAAAAGATAAACAGTTTTATCGTAACGGTTTTCGTGCTGGGCAATGGCAACACTTTGATTGATTCATTTTTTCACAATAAATATGCATTTTCATCACAAAAAAAAAAACAGCGATAGTTGCGCACCTAATATTCCCTTCTACAGTCGTAGATATTTTCGCATCCGTAACAATTGGTGTTAAATGGAAATACCAGCGAAACAACATACTCATATGTGCTGTCTACTTACTCGTAGTGTTCTGTACTGATTGCCACTATTTTACGAGTAGATGCGAGATTTGTTGATAAGATTTTTGCTGTATGTGGGTTATCTTCAATAAGCTTTAAAAAAAAAATTTGCTAATCGATTTTATCTTTAACAAGGCACTGGAGAGTTTTCTACTTCCCTCGCACTATATATCACAAAGGTTGAATCACTTCTGGACAAAGCATTGGGTTTCCCATAAGATACTAAGCTCGGCAGAGAAGATACTTAATCCGACACTCATTTTAACTGAGAGACGTCGTAAAGGAGTACTTCTATATTTTCAGTCACTTAAAAATTAAAAGCCCAATTTACAATTACATTCTCTGAGATTTTTTTACTGGTTTCTATCAAAATGTTTAACTACTGATATACGCTTTTCTGAAACTGGCCTGGCAACTTATTCGTTCTAATACCTTTGACATTTACCTTGTCAGTGAAACCATTATAGCTTCAAGATCATCGGCCACGTTGCCGTTTGTTAGCTTATTGTACACAAGTCTGTTTTGAAAATTAACTTCTGCATAAAAAGATCAATTCTACTTATTTTACTAATACAGATATATTCGAATTTTTAATTGTTCTAACTGCTGTCTATCGAGCATTATGTTAACTTAATTTGCTGAACATTAGGTTATTTTGGAGTCCTTTGGTCGTGATCCATTGGTATAATTACCTATCTTGCTTTTGTCATTTTTGAAATCCAAAAGAGTGCGAGTATATCTAAATTTATGTTTCGTTCCAGTTCCACTTTTGACCGCAATTGAGTGAAGCCTCAGGGATCATTGCCTTTCTGATTATTTTTTGTTATTTTTTTAAAACCTATAAGCCGGCATTTATATTGATATTAAATGTACATAGGTAGATTGTATTCCTACTCTCATGACATGTATCCCATTTGGTAGAATTTAAAGCGAAAGTCAGGCTTTCCATGATTGCTTAGTAGTTAGCTTATTGCAGTTAATATCTAAATCGATTCTCTTCTTGCTAAAGCCATTTTTTTTTTCTAAATATAACACACGTGCATTATTTAAGTCTGGCAATTTTTAAGGGTCTTTATAGCAGTAGTTCTGAGAGTATTATACGCGGTAAAAAAATAAAGCAAAACTTTTCAATTTCATATCATCTATGTACAATAGTTTAGTAAGATCAAATTACTGCAAATTCATGATTTCAATTTGAGTTTCACTCAATGAAAAACTACTAAATATTCATTTTGCTTAACTACCTAGATATCATAGATTCTTTATTATTTCATCAGCTTCTCTGCCAGAAAATAGGGCCTCACAAACTGCAGTACTTCACAATGTGGCCTTACATTATTTGGAGTACTTCTGGGGATTGTGCAAGAAGTGCTATAAGGTTTTTCAATAAAAGATTCAGTTTAAACTAAAACGTTAAAAGTTTTCTCCGTCGACTTGAAGCATCTTCTCGCCCAGCAGTTGTCAAATTGGTTTACAAATTCGAGCTTTTGGTACAAATTAGAGATGTGAAAAACCGAAGTTGTGTCTGCTGCGCAAGAATAACTGACAACATTGCTAGTTTGGTCAAAAATTCGAGTTTGTTAATTCTGCATCGATTTCAGAAATTTTGAATACCACAAGCAACACGCTACCGAATATTGGATAAAGACTTGGATCACAAAGCCTAAAGGGTTCAATTTCTACACCATCGAAACTCTACCAATTGGGTGCGAGAAATGCATAAAATCCTTGAAGTCCTTGTAAACAAGCAGATATTGCCGCATTTGGGGCTTAGAAAATCCAAGGATGATCTTCGAGAAGTCTCTCAATCCACAACATGTTGCTGTTGAGCATTGAACTTTTTTCTTCGACAGTTGGAACTGTGATACCAATTATCGAAAAAAAAATAGTGGTGAAAATATTTAACCCCTGTAGATGTAAACCTCATTACTAAGTTTCGAGTGTCTCCTAAATAAGGTGCATTTTCTGAGAAGGTTTTACATTGCTGCTTTCGGTGACTATGTCCACTCACAAAGTATCTCATGCTTTTCGGAGGGCTCCAACGCCCTCTCGAAATAACATTCCTCTTACCTTCTACTATCAAAACGTAAGAGGACTGCGACCTTAAACTTGTACCGTCTTGCGTCAATCTCACGCTCTCCAGGAATTATTCCCCCCCAGTTCCAATGTTTTTTGAGACAACGATCTTACCCGTCCAAAAGATAATTCTCCTTGTCGCAGTGTCCTACTGTCCGTCCACATTGACCTAAGCTCTACTCCAGTCGCTGTGTCTACGTCTTCTAAGCTTAACTACGTTTCAATAAAGATAGCAGGTTCTTGCAAGTTACGTGTTTTCACATCCTACCGGCACAACCTATCGAATGCTACCAACTCACTATCGATGCAATTGATTAAATAATTAACTTATCTGATCCTCTCGATGATATCATTGTATTCGGCGATTTCAATCCACCTCAACTGTTGTGGACTTAATCAGATGATGAATCTTTTCTTATCGCAAACCTTAACTTAAGGAAATACCTCTTCTTCTTATAGACTCTAGCTAATCTCAAGTTAGTGGGGTTTCCAACTACATGGGTAGACAATTAGACCTCATTTTCACCACTGACCCTATAGACTTCTCTGTCTCGCACTGTCCTCTTTGATAACTTTAACCCACCACTTCTTCTTTCTCCTTACCACCACTTTCCTATCCAGCCCACCTCATTTCTTACAACTTTAATAAAGCGGATTTCCGCAAAATTAACGCATATCCTATTGTAGTAAGTGTTCTTTTGATTTCGCCAATACGAGTATGTCCCTTAATGGTGTTCTTCCTATTATCTACAGGGAATTATTCAATTTTATTTTCCTATTTTCCTCTATGTCAACTTTTCGCGCAATAAAACCCCTTGGTATAAGCGGTTATCGATTCTAGGTTTCCGTTAACTCCAAAATAAGTCGGACGGTTTTCCTCCATCATTCCATACGAAAACATATTATAAACCGAACCGCATACCATAGCTAACATTTTTGCTACTTTTTTTAAGCAATCCTTTGCCGAAAATTCCATCGTACGGAATCCCTCTTTTTTCAAATATCTACTCTAATGGCCCCTCTATTTCTCAAAGTTGAGAAATTTCATACAGTAATAGAAAATAAATTACAGCAACTTAATGATGAATACTTACCCGGCCCATATGGCATTCCTCAACACTTTCCCACCACCTTTCAAATCTCTTCCGATTATCGCTCTCTCAAGGTGAATTTCCACAGATATTGAGGTCTTTTTTCATAACACCGATACACAAAGAGGAATTGAAGAGCGACGTCACTCGTTACCGCTTCTAAATCCCTTATTTCCCCTAACCAATCCGGCTTTCTGAAAGGTAGAAAAACTACCATTAACCTCGTCGAATTCGTGTCCTGTTCTCTCAGAAAGTTGTAAAGAAGTTAACGTTATAACAACTGATTTCAGTAAGGCTTTTGATAAAAATTCTCATACATTAATCCTGTTCAAATTGTCCGCCCTGGGCTTTGAACCCATTTTGCTAAAAGGGATACCTTCTTACCTGAATAATTATTTATATAGTGTTCGCTTCAGGTCTATCCTATCGGCATCTTTCTTGGCCGCTTCAGATGTTCCTCAATGTAGTCATCTAGGTCCACTTCTCTTCATCCTTATAATTAACGATCTTGAAAGGGTTATTCAACACTCAGCACTTTCTCTCTATGCTGACGAGCACTGGTGGTGGAAATAGCGATAAAAAAAAGTGAGACAGGAAACATAACTTCGACGTTCAAAGGTGTCAATAGACTGATTTTCTAGTAGGTTTTAGGAGCACCTGACCAGATGTGGGTATTAGGCGGATGGATGCTTGATATATTGAGCTCAGACAAGAAGGGGTGAAATATTTCTTACATTGCTTGAGGAAACCTAGGTTGTCTCTGACGCACATACGGAGAATGGAAAGTTTTTCGGTTTTAACCATGCAAGTGCCATTTATGGATATGCCAGACAGTATTGTGTTTTGGAAGCATTAAATTCCACTTTGTTGATAGTTCCCCAATTGTTTATGCTGTTAATATCGGAATTTAATAAGCTTAACATACGCTGCCATTCCCGTTCTACAGCCGAAGAGCAGGGACGTGAGTCCGGGAACGAATATGAAAAGCAGAGAATACTGTCATCAGCACATAAGTAGCAGATAAGAGATTATTATTGTAATAAAAATAAAAAAGAGTGTGAGAGACAAAACGGAGCCCTGGGGCACAACAGCATTTATTTTGTGAATATCAGATTTGAAACTATCCAAGACAACTTGAATTGGGCGTACCGAGAGGTAATTTGTAATCCATTGAAGAAAAGATTCTTCTATCGCCAATGCACACATTTTCGACAAAAGCATAAAAATGCCGAACTCTGTCAACTAGAAATATCAAGTACAACTACCTATATTTCGCTAAATTGGTGTAGACTTTGGTTGCACTTCTCGGTAAAACATGCTATCAAATCATCAGTGGAACTGTCATTGTCAATGTCAATGCCGGTCATTCAGAGTTTTCGCGATTCGAGATATTTCATGAGCTGATGGTTTATCAGCGTTTCCATGACTTTGGAAAGAAGGGACGTAAGCGCAATGGGTCTGTAGGGCTGTAAGGGAGAGAGAAGAAGATTCACCTCTTTTAAAAAAGGGCTTGAAAAATGCTGAATGCTCGGAAAAAGACCTAAAGAGTAGGATTGATGAAAAAGCTTACGCAGTGATTTTGACAGCGAGGAAGAATATACGAATACATTTGCAGCAAGCAGATTGGCCTTGTCCAAAGAGCCGACATTGATGGAGGGATAGGCCCAATTTCTAATGTTTTTGAAGAACCACCAACAATTTTTACTACCATTGGGACATTGTAGTATTTTCTTGACTCATTTTTTCGTCGTATTGGAATTTCACAAGCTGCAGTCATTCCTGGCTCGTTTGAACTTTTTTCGGTTTTCCTCAGTGGGGTTGAATTTGTAGGACCGAAAAAACATTTCTCTAACCTTGACAGCCTCTTTACAGCTAGAGTCGTACCACGCCTTTTCTTTTGGTTTGCTACTGTTCATCCGATGAGGGATAAAGGATTTCATTCTACAGGGAATGGTGTATGTAATCATATCAGCAGGAAACATAAAAACCAGTTGAAATTCCTAAAGTAGCGGTTAAGTCCGCTCCAATTGGCTTTCTCGTATTGCTATATGGTTCTTTTAGGAATTATTTCTTTAACTGTGTGATTGATGTACGAGAAATTAGCTGATATGACACAGTGGTCCGACGAGCCTAGAGGGAATATCACATTGACCTTGTATTTATCAGGGTGAGAAGTTAAAAATAAGTGCAGGATGTTTGCAGTATGGCTATCAACATCTGGTATACATGTGGGCTCATTTACAAGCTGGGTCAAGTTGCTTTCCGCAGCGTTGATTGCACGTCTCTTTACAACTTCAATTTTTTTTACACTAACCTTCGAAATCTACGTTACCTTCGTTTTGTTCTTAATCACAGAACTCTCCCTCAAATCCGATCTCCTTCACCATCTCTTGCTTTAAGCCCTAGTGATAAGTCCTAGATTTATTTTTTTAGTTTTAAGCCTTAGTTTTATAGGTTGTGATAAGCCGAATAAATGGGTGTTTTTTTACCTCCACCAAAATTAAAAACCAACATTAAATTAAAATTGCTCTACAGAAAAAATTTTGAAATCGTGACTGAATCTGGAAACTCCACTTAGAACTTTCTTCTTGCAACCCCATCTGTGAGGCTTGGCTGGGCTATATGGCTTCAGTTCGCGACGAATGTAAGAACCTTTTTATTGTTTCCCATCTGTTGCATGTCATTGTGTCAAAAAGATTTTATTGACCAACTGATTTGCTCCAATAATGTAGCGAAGATTGCAGTTGAAACAACTGCTTCATTTCGATTTTTATTATGTTTTCGAGCTTAGTTATGTTGTATTGAAGAGCTTTTAAGTTTTTATTTTTTTGTTAACTATACTCACCGAATACTAAGAGCAATGAGCACTTAAAATCGCAATATATTGTATACTTCCGCTCATTTTGGAATCAGCAAAAAGAAAAAGTACGGTCTTTTGTGTAAGAGGATACAAAACTATTGGAAAAGAATTATTTCAGGTCATTTCGAAAAGGTTTTCTTTGAAAAATATGCATGTATGCGGAAGAAGGTTAACATTGGTGCTGTTATCGATGAAATAATACCGCAAGTGTGCGAAAATTTGACAAAAAATATTTATTATTGAAGGAGCCTGGATGTTCAGCAGAGATTGGGAAATCGTTTGGCTTACTTTGTTTTACATTATTAATGCCAACGCTTCTTCTATCGATTAAAATGAAAATTAAATAACATATCACCTTTAATCAAAAAATCGGTAATGTCCTCCGCAAAAGGAGTTTTAAAATATTTATATTTGTGCTAATGCTATGCTTCCATCAAACTGCATCTTACACAAAAGGGCTAGGTAGGCAAGAGTGGGCTCTTGCCTCACACTGGTTCCAATTCGGAATCATACCGGATTGTGTCTTTATTTTAAAGCAACGTTTATGCCATTATGTGTGGAATAGCACATCATTCAAATGGCCACCTCGACTTTGATTGTAGTGCTTCAAACGGTGGATCCAATTTTTGGTGACTCGGTCCAATATGTGCGGTGTTTTTCCGGCAATAACGTGTCGAATGTTGGCCTAGAGCTCGTTCAAAGTGGTTGACTTGATAGCGTGGACTAAAGACTTGACGTAGCACCAGAGAAAATAAACCGCACGATCGCGGCGGCCAATTTCTGAACGCTCGCCGTAAGATGGCCCATTCGTTAGATTTCTCCTTCATAACTTCGAGCGTTGCGTCGCTTGTATAGTATGTAGCGCCGTCTTGTTGGAACCACAGATCAGATATATCGATGTTGTCGAGTTCTGACCACAAAAAATCCGTTATCATCGCTCTGTGCCTGAGACCAGTGACAGAAACGTTGTCTTCTTCCTCATTTCCACAGAATTAACGCCCGATGATACCGTCATGCCATAAACCGCACCACACAGCCAATCTTTATGGATGCATTGATGCACTGATGCTTGGCCAAACACTTGAAGGTTCTATTCACTCCAATAAAGGAAATTTTGCTTGTTGACATAGCCGCTAAGCCAAAATGGGTCTCTTCCGAGAAAATGATGAAAAATCTTATACGAATGTAGGCTTAAGTCCAATCGCTAAATAAGCCGGGTTGACTGTCTGGCGACGCCCTATTTAGCTGATCAGCTCCGAATCGACATTTCTGGGTCTTCTTCGATACTGTCCGCTACGGCGGCTATGTTTTCTTCATTTCGCACCAATCTCTGTCTGGTTGGTGGCTTTAAATCCAAAAGATTGGAATCACGTTCAAACTTTTCCACAGTGCGACGAATTGCCTGCACACTGAAACCACCCACTGGGTTGAAAGCTTATGTGGTATTTAAAATTGAAAATGCTCCCGTCATAAGCTAAATCTGACTCCCATTATTTGAAATGATGATTAAAACGCTATGGAATTATTTTTTAAGAGATTTGTTAAATACGCATTTATAGTTACAACCTGATATACTGCTATCCTGTCTGACGACGGAAGTTTGTCATCTAACACTTGAGTCTTATGTAACCGCTGTCTAAGAAATAAGCCCATCCAAAATAAAGGTCGAGCTCAGATTGTAACAGATCGATAACATAAGGTTCTCATGAATTCGACCTAAACCCTATAGGTAAACAATTGATAAATATTAGGTTGTCTGATTTTCGCTCAGTCGGAAATAAAAAGTTCTCGACTGAACATCTGTTCCACAACTTTTTTTTTAAAAAAAAAGTGGTACGTTTGCTTGACGTGTGAGAATTTTAGGGTTTGTTACAAGTACCGTTATTTTTTTCTAAAAATTGTTTACCATGCTGTCGGCAGTTCAAATTCAAATCCTCTTCCTTTACTAATTTACAATAATACAAAGTGCAGCATTGGTTTGAAAAGTTCCTTTCGGGAGATTTCAGCCTCGAAAATGAACCACGTGGGAAGATGGAAGCGTAAGTTGACGGCGATGTTTTAAAAGCAACGGTGGATGATGACCCAATGAAATCGATGCGGGAGATTGCACAAAGCATGGGGGTATCCCCAATGGAAAGGTAAAGAACCTCGAGAAGTGGGTACCCCATGAACTGAACGAATACCAAAAACTATGGCACCTGGAAATCTGCGCATCGCTTGCGTTAGGAAACCAAACTGAACCGTTTTTGCTCCGGATAGTCATACTGTATGATAATCGTAAAAAATCTGGACAGTGGTTGGATGCAGATGAAAAAACAATACCCACCCCTAAAGGACCGACCTTCACACAAAAAAAGGCTATGATGACAATTTCGTGGACATCGAAAGGACCAATCCACTTTTCATTTCTTCATCCAGAAGAAACGATAAACGCTTTCAAATATTTTAAGGAAATCGACATATTGCAGTCCAAATTGGTGTAAAGCAATCTACGTTGGTCAATAGGTACGGTCTAATCCTTTTGCATGACAATGCTAGACCTCATACTTCACAAGTAACGGTGCAAAAACTGTTGCAGTTGGGATTTGAAAATTTTCCGCATCTCCTGATATTTTCCCAACGGATTACAATATTTTCTGCAATCTGGATTCATTTTGCCTGCAAAAGGTCTTTCGGAGCCGAAGCCTTTGAAGATTTCATTGCCTCAAAAAGTCAGCACGTTGGAAGAATTTCATAGATGCCAACGGATCCTATTTTGATTGAATAAAGACAGAAAAATAATATTGGCTTTTACCACATTTCATGTGGTACACCCCAATACATACTCGTACAAACGTACAATTCAATTAATTACTTGTAAGTATAACTTACTTTCAACAAGGTTTTCTAAAAATTCTTATATCAAAGTTATATCAGAGTTCAAGGAATTTCACAAACTCAAACAAAGAATTTACGGAAGTAATATTTAAAAGCAGAACGATTCATCAATACTATACGTACCTATGTATGTTATCTTATCAAATGAAAAAAGCACTTGTCATTTCTGTTGCAATTTCTTACAACATGCGATGCAATTGTTTCATTAGAAAATATCCATTTTCTTAATTACAACTCTAGACACGTGAGCTATTCGTACTATCCGTATGATCAGTAGTTCGCTCTTTTAATTAACATTATTGGTTAGGCTTTGATCATTTGTATCACTCGTATTTAATTCGTTAGGTTTTTGTTAAAATGTATTTTTGTTTGTTTTTTATTTGTTGTAGATAAATATCTTAGATATTTTTGAGATTATATAACAAAATGCAATTGGAGGAAGAAGATGATAATAAGATGCCGCTAAAAGATCGCCCTGCCAATGACGAGGAGGCTGAAATGACTATTACTGCCGATACTAGAGCTGAGCAAAGGTAAGTCTGAAATGAAAAATCTCATTACTGGGGAATTTCCATAAATAAGTCAGATAGCAGAATCTTAACAATATTCCACGCAAAATTACAATTGTATTGTTTTGATTAAGATGTAGACGTGCAACCTGTAATTTAAACTGAGCGTCGAAGATATAGATCACCTTTTTTTAGCCTTTCAAATAAATGCTTGAATCATAGACGTATGGTGTTTTTTTTTTTTTTTTTTTTTGTATACCTGTGACAGATTTTGCCATACTGGTTATAGGTAGCCTCTTCAACTAGAACAAAATTCTCTATACTGTACTTCCCAAAGAATTAGTGCAGTTTCCATTGGCCCTATAAATATAAAATATTGGCAAAATGTGTTTAGCTATGGAAAAGTGCTCAAAAAGAATAAGCAACAAGCTTGGTTCCGTCACTTCAAACACGGTGATTTCGATTTTGACGACCGTCCGCGTGAAGGAAACACAAAATCCTTCGAAGACGCTAAATTGGAGGTATTGCTTGATGATGATCTATGCCAAACGCGAGAAGAGCTTGCTTCAGCATTAGGAGTTACCTGTCAAGGCATTTTCAAGCGATTGCATGCGTTGGGAATGACTCAAAAACAAGGAACTTGGGTCTCTTATGATTTGAAGCCAAGGGGAGTTGAGCGTCGTTTTTTCGCCTGTGAACAACTGCTGATCTGAGTTTCTTTGGGATAATATAAGTACATTTTCCGGCTTTCGGAATGAAAATTACATTAACTTCTCTCCATGACAGGGGAATGTGGACCACTTATACCCAGCTCCCCGTGATATTCTCTAGCGATAGTTGGATAACATCTAAGGACATTTGTATCTCGACATGTATTATACCGCCCGAACCAGCAGACTTGTATGGCTGAAGCGTAGCGCCCAAAACAGTTTGTCTCTTGTAATCAGACCGTGAATAGTTTGAGAAGCAGGTTGAGTTGATTCATCACAATGGTCGTCCAAATACCATTGATTGTATTTTCAAACAGCTGGGTATCATGGGAGTTGTAGAGAGGATTTTTCTTACCGGCGATTCCCCAGCGATTTATGTTACTTTGTCACAAAATGACCTCCAAGATTGTCGCTTTGCCTTACTCAGTTCTTTTTTATATATTTTGTAGGATATAGGATTTCTCGTATGAGTCCCAGTCATATGTAGGGTAGGTTTGCCATCTGGACTTTTCTTACTACAACGGGCTATGTGAAGTACAAAGCAAACACATTAATTTTATGTTATCGACTAAGGATCAAAAATATGATAATATGTTGGCATCTTTTGCTTCAAATGTTGGCCGTAAATGAATATGTTTGGGACAAGCATCGCAAGTATTTCTGAATAGTATAAATTTTGTCAGATTTTGCTTTATTTAATAGTCATTTAACAGCTCAAGTCGTACCATGCGTTCTGATACCCCTCTTCAGATGAGAAATGCGCTCCAATTAACCTTCTGGTATTGCCATACATATAGGTATTCTAAGAATATTTTTCCGAGATGTGTTATCAGATTATGATAGGACATATGTAGTAGCCCGTCGATCTTAGAAAAGATAATATATCAACGATGTATTTATCAAGGTTTTCTATTAGGTTGCGATTGCAGTATAAAAATGCAGGCAAACATTCGATATTATGGATTCAGATAACGCATTGAACTCGGCCAAGATCAAATTATTGTCTAGTGTCGGGCAATATGAACTTCCGAATAAGAAGAGAGATAGCATTGTGGTGGAGTTTGCTGGGCTATAGGACGGCACAAGCAAGTGGCGAGACTGCAATGAGAATAGAATAACACAGCACTAGTGTGTATCCAAGTAGCTTCAGATCAAGAAGATGCGGAGAGTTTGTGGTTCTGTGCGTGCTTTAAAGTCTGTTAACCTGTTAGAAAAAACGCAACGCTCTGTCTGTAAGCATCACTGCCAATTTAAGAATTACTCCATTGGCAGCTGTCCTAACATTTCTCCAAGTTCTCCCTATAGACTTTTTTCGATAGGGAAATTGCAAATAACATTTCTCTCACGCAATGGAAAGAGTGCAAAGTCTTACTTAGTAAATCAGCTCTTTCTTCACAGATAGCTCTAAAATAGATAAATTCGTAGGCGCAGGGGTCCTCCCTTAAGACTTTGTTATACACAAAGCCTTTCGTCTGCACATATACTGTATCGCCTTTAAAGCTAACATCTCGTCGTTGGTTGGCTCAGCCTAGTGATTAGAGGCTGCCGCATATCCATATCTTTCGACGAGAGATCAAGCACTTGATCTCTTCTTTTGAGTTCTGGAGCACTTAGAGGCCCTAGAGAACTATGTTGCTGATAAATTGACAAGAAACTTATGTCCTAGCCAAATAAATGTCATAAATGGACTCATGTGATGAGCAACTGTGAAACATCTATTCCGATAAGGCCCATACTCGATTCTAAGCAATCAAAAGGGCTGATTAATCTCAGGAGAAGATATATTTCCAAGCTCCAAGACATAATCATGGGGAACTATTACATTGAAAGGCGCATGCAGGAATTGAGTTTGCTCACAACATTTTATGCAAGAGTTATAGAGACGAAGAGGAACTCTTTTTCCCAAGGCAGTTATAACTTCCTAGATCCAAACGATCTCTATTCATTGAAGATCACAGAAATCTCATTGATTCCTAGATTAGTTAGTTCTCCCTTGGTGGTGTCATAATGAGCATTTAACTGGCCTAAGTACGTTTCAACCAAGACCACTCCAACATTACCTAACCCAACCTAAATGTCGAAGCGGCTGACTTGTATTTGTCGACGTGGACATATGTATACAGAAAAATAATTATTCTAAACAACGGTAACGTTCACTATAAGTTCCCAAGACATTATGATGCGCAAGACTATAACATGAAAAATATATCATTGAATTACCGGATGGAATTTTTTTAGATAATTTTTTAAATAAAAAAAAATCACACAAACCAGCTTAACTGAGTTAAGCTAAATCTTGGGCAAGTTACCGCATACGCGATCGAGCTACTCGTCACTGAGAAATACATATTTGGTATTCAAGCATACGTTATCGAGCTCTAAGTGTCGCAATTTTGAATTCTTTCATCCCTGATCGAGTGGCACTCACGTACGAAAGCTACCAAGCTATTCACGTGCGAATAGATTTTGGGTAATGTAACTCTATAGTTTTCCTAACGCCACGTTAGCAGTAATTTTCGCCTTAAAGTTTTAACTCGGTGTCGCTCCATACTACTCATACTGTTCATAGTTTTAGTAGTTACCATCCTTAGATCGGTGCAAAATCACAAAATCACAAGAACACTAGGGTAACTCTATGCAAAAAACAAAAGGCGCAAATGACTATTTAACTATTCTCAAATATGAAAAAACATATAAATTTACTAAATTTCGGCGCTCAACCTGATGATTACATCTTTTCTAAAAATCAATGTTTTACCAGTTAGCCTTCATGTCCAAATAAAACCCCATCCATCAATCCACTTTGGCAATTCTTTAACTCATACAAGCATAAAGTAGGAAGAATTTTACCTACTACCTACCACCTGTGTCGATTTCTACGTCTCCCACTGTAAATCTAGATTTGACCTATAATTACGAGTATCTGATAATTGCTTACCGTACAACAATCACAGTCGTAGCTTACAATTTGCACTTGTAAATCATGTAAATCGCTGATTCTTTGAAAGCTTAATGCCCCAGGTAATGTCTAATGTTTATAAATCGTTTCCCACCGAAAGCAACAAATACAGCCAAGCTGTTTCAAGTTAAATGGACACTTGTCGGCTGTCTGTTGTCAGTTATATGTCTGATGACAACCTGCCGCCAAAGTGGGGGACAAATCAAAGCGATGACGATAACGGCTGACGGTAAAAATTGACGGTACAACTTTTCTACGCTTATTTTGCTAACTTTAGTCTCTTTGTGGTAATCTGCGAGCGGCGTGCTACAAATTTGTAGAGCTGAGAGACGCTCTGTCATAAGTTGGCCAAAATTCCGTCTTTTTTTTTTTTTTTTTTTTTTTTGTTTCCATTTTTGTCATTTTTCTTTTTCGAATACATGTTCGCTTAGCTGGAGTTTTCGTGTAATAATTTCTTTTTTGTTTCAATTTTTTGGTTTGTTTGTCCAAAATACATAAACCGCGTGATCAACATATTTTCGTTTTGTATCTTGGATCGAATTTAGTGAGTTTTAGTGCGTTACAGAAGCCAGAATGTTGTTAGTATCAGTATACGAGTCTTGATGGGGCATTTGTATCATAGAATACGAGTATTTACCTGTGTTACGTGTTCCAGAGCTAATTGATATTCCACCTTCGAGTGCACCTATTAATTTGTTGAATTTGTTTTATTTGTATTTTTTCAGACGAGAGAATCTGTTGAAATGGATGAAACGACTGACAATAACACTGATCATATTGATTGGGTTCTTTTTGCTCGGTTATATGATTTGGAAGTTAACGTTCAATGGTAAGTTTGAGTGGATGTTTGAAGCATTGATGGAGATATTGATAATAATCCTGTGAATAGGTGATAATGAACCGAAACTAGTGGAAGATGTTCAAATAGGCTCGATGGGAACATTCACTGACGGTGTGGTTTCGGTGGGCGATGCATTCCTCGTTCCTGTGACAACAACCCAGGAGCCTATTTCTGATCTTGAAATTCCTGAAATTCCACCCACGGCATTACCCGCCGAGAAGTTAACGTCTAAACTTGGAATTTACGAGAAAGCGGCCGTGTGCTCGGATACACAAATTTGCAGCAAAATTGGAGGGTAAGTGCCAGATAAGGTCAGGGGGATTCATTCATTTTCATATTTAGGTTTCTTATTCGAATTATTTGTTTATTTTTGGATCCGCAACTAGTGAGTCAGAGTTTGAAGAACGACACAGACATGAATTTTGTGCTAGTGCTTACGCAAGATGTTAGCACTCTTCGCGCTTCATTAGCTCGACATCAGATTTATGGCTGTGGGTGATAATTTTATAAAAATCGTTTTGTTCTTTCGTGATCATCGGCTTGGATTAAATTCAGGAGTTCAACAAAACAAAAATCCCTGAAATAGCTTAAATTGGAGATCAAACGAATTAAATTCACAAAGATTGGCAGATACTATCCGGGCTGATTCATTATTATATTTTATTGACTAAAACCATTAAGAAGCAGGGTTTCAACAAATCACGCTGGTAGTGAAGGGGATACACTCTAAGACTTTTCTCCTGCCGAATCGACTAATAAGCTTAGCTATCTGGGCCGTCCACATTGTAAGATCAGTAAAATGTCATTAGACAGTTAAGTCAATTTACCATTTTGGTGTAAATTTTCACACAGAAAAATTTAAGAAAAATTTTAAATTAGCGACTATCTGCTGTACAAATTATGCCACTGAACCGTTTTTAGAAAATTAAATTAGCGTTGAGGTTTCAGTGATGATTTACTCTTCATGTAAATATACGAATTGACTTTCTTAGGTTTCGCGTCACTTTAAACAATACAATTACGATTGTCCTAATAGAAGCCTGGCAAAATATTTAATTAAGCTTTAGTAGATCTTTGTTCCATCAGATAGCAAAATTACTCGAGTATCATGTTATAGATGTAGGGGAAAATTTTGCTGAGCTTTCCACACCTTGAATAGTTAAACTATACAAACTTTTGAGTCAAAAAATTCAATTATCGGTGAAAGTTAGAACGAAAAATCATAAGCAAACCTAAAACGTAGTCTCATTGTGATTCAGGATCCAGAGAATAAATAAATAATTCGTTAGGATTAAGGAATAAGTCCTGGTCTTTCCCATTCACGCCTTATCATTTCCTACCGCGGTCTCGTCGATTACTTGCGTAGTAATGTAGCTTTCCAAACTCAACTACAATGTGATAAATGCTCTAATCCGGAATTCAGCTTCATGTGGTTAAAACGTCCCTCTATTTCAAGGTCGAGGACCACTGGTTATTTGATGGCACGTCTCACCAAAAAGTCAAATCAAAGAGTACAACAATCTGGCAAAAGCAAGATATTTGCCCTTCATGTTTCTGGGGCATTTGACAGAGTTTTTCATCAGGCTTTTTTGCCAAAAATGCAGGCTTTTGGGATCGATGACTCTCTTCTTCAATTAAAGTTGTCTTGGATGGTTTCGAGTCCGATATTCATAAAATTAATGTTAGTGCTCCCGTGCTCCGTTCTGTAGATTGTGTTCGCTCCAATGATGGCAATTTTTCTTGTTGAAATAATCGCTGAGCCAAAAACAGTCCTCGTCCAAGAAGATAATTTTTTGGCCAAGTTCCGCATCTCCGGCCAACATTTCCAGAGCACAATTAGACATTGTAAATTGGTGATCCCCAATTCAGCTGACCGTGCCGAATCGGCATTTGTGGGTCTTCTTCGATACTTTAGGAACATATATCACACTATCTCACCTGCAATATATATATGTTCGAATAAAAGTATGCTCGAGAAGGAACTTCAGCATTGTTTTCCCGATTTTAAGAGCTTACTAACTAACCCAAAGACCTCATCGACACCTTCAATATCAAAAAATTTTAGCACAGCTATCCACTATACTCACGAATTCTATAACATGGTTCCTGAAAAAAAATTCCTTCAGTTACTTACATGTGCTGATGCTGACATAATTGGAAGAGTTTTAGGGAACATGAATCTTAGGTTCAACGAGGGTAAACGAAGTACGGATATATATGTTAGTTTCCACAAGAATTTGAGGTAGCTAGGCCTTTATTCTGACAACGATACCGGCATTAAGATCAAATGATTTACAAAATGTTTGCATACAGCGCGAGATACTACACAAGAGATACTGTTGTGCGTTGGTTTTGAATGTTTGAAGGTTATAATGACTAGAAAATAAAGAGCTCCAAAAGTTGGCTTGAGGGTGTTTCCTTTAGTTAAGAATGATTTTGAGTAGTAAAGTCGAATAAATAAGGTGACCTTCTCTAGACAGAAGGTCTAGATCTTTAAATTTTCCAACATCAGTCTTATTAAGTAATACATAATTTCTTGTTTTTTTTTTTTATTTAAGGGACATCATCAAACGCGGCGGCAATGTCATAGACTCTGCTTTGGCTGTTCTACTCTGCAATGGAATTGTTACAATGCAAAGCATGGGTATCGGCGGAGGATTCCTTATGAATATTTTCATAAAGGAAGAGAACCGTGCCTATACCATTGACGCTCGTGAAGTTGCACCTTTTGCAGCCCAAGAATATATGTTCGTAGATAAACCGTCAGCCAGTTTAAGTTCACCATTAGCCATTGCAGTACCGGGCGAAGTAATGGGGTACTATCAAGCACACAAACGCTTCGGTTCCATGACATGGAAAGAAATCATCGAACCTTCAATTAAAGTCTGCGAGGAAGGCTACTTCATATCTAAACACATGTCCGATGCTCTTACTTACAAAAAAGCTGTCAAAAATGACCCTCATTTGATGTAAGTATCTAGTCTTCGACCAGGTACATACATAGATAGATACCCACCTTATGGATTGCCTTCATTTTAGCTCAACTTATATAAACAACGCCACTGGAGAATTCCATCCATTTGGTTCTCGGGTTTATCCGCCACGTGAACTTTGTCAGACTTATGTGAAACTCTCTCAGAATGGTCCACTAGACTTTTATAATGGTTCCTTGGCCAGGGATATAGCAGCTGACTTACAGGATTTGGGAAGCATCGTCACAGCTGATGATTTAGAAGCCTACAATGCCGATTTCGTCAGTTCGATTTCGATGCCTCTGGGAAGGAATACCCTTTATGCGGTACCGCCAGTCGGTAGTGGCACCATTGTAGCCCACATTTTAAGCATTCTAAATGGTTACAACTTTACAAAGGACAGCATCGGAAATGAGACTGAAACAGCATTAACTTACCATCGAATTGTGGAAGCTTTTAAATTTGGCTTCGCCAAACGATGGGAACTGGGAGATTTAAGATTCAACGAGTTGAGAGAGGTACTTATAAATGCAATCATTTCTATGAAAAGTATGAGGAACATTTGATGTGTTGCAGCTTGTTAGCCAGCTAACAGCACCAGAGAGTGGAGAGGAACTCCGACAGAAAATTAATGATTCTACTACAGCCGATGACATCTCGTATTATGGAGCTAGATTTTCAGCCAAGGATGACGTTGGAACGTCCCATATATCAATCTTAGCCCCTAATGGGGATGCTGTGTCAGTTACAAGCTCCATTAACGACTAGTAGGTTCATTTATTGCACCATTTCCAGAGATAACTTGAATTGGAAAATTGTGTCTATTTCAGCTTTGGATCGGGACTTACTGGCAAACGAACGGGAATAGTTTTCAATAGTGGAATGGATGATTTTTCGACACCAGGATTACCAAATCAGTTCAAACTACCACCAGCACCTCCAAACTTTATTGAATCACAGAAACGTGCAATGTCTTCGATGTCTCCAACAATTATAGCTAACGAGACTGGTCATGTGGTAATGATAATTGGAGCAGCAGGCGGTTCAAAAATCATCACGGGTGTAGCGCAAGTTATTGCACGAGTCCTTTGGTTTGATGACGACATCAAGACAGCGATTGACGCGCCAAGGTTCCATCATCAAATTGTTCCAAATGTTTTAGCATATGAAAAGAACGAACATTTAGAGGTAAGTCTAAAATCTTATTTGAAAATGTAGTTTTGTGATGAAAATTTGTAAGAATGACCTTCTTAGTATATGTTAACTGGGTGACTAAATCATCTAGATTATTTGTTGTTAATACTCCAAAGAGATAGAGGCTTCATAAATTTTCTCTAGCAGCACCCGTCACCTGGAAGGTTTTCAGCTTGCCAATAGCACATCTTAAGTATCTAAGTAGTAGTCGCTAAAATTAGTTTGCTTCGGTAACAGTTTAGTTATTTGAAGCAAGTTTAGGATTTCGGTTGTTCCCCATATTAGATCAACTTTTTGGTGTCAACGATTGATCTGAAATTTAAGGATATTCTAAGCAGACATCGACTTATTATGGGGATAATTTGGAAATCAAAGATAAGTAAGATATGTTCTAGGTTTCTAAGAATCCGAAAAGCTCTTTAAGCATCTGTTTAGGTTTTTATCTCTGTATTGATACTGTTACACGTATTTCCTAAGGATACTCTAAAATTAAACTCAAATTTCCTCTGATAATGATGCCTTGACAGTCTTTTGTATTGTTGCAGTTCCGTGCTCAAGATGTAGAAGATATCTGACATAGGATAGAGCACTTAACAATATTTTGAACAGCATAGCTAATAACGAAATTTAAAAGCTTGAGAAATTCTAGTTCATCCTAGATCCAAAAGCTTAATTACAATGATATTCCAGGTGGCAGCTTTTTAGGCAACAGCAATATGTCTGATGCATACTTCGGAGCCGATGATTCTCTGGATCAAATCCACTTTTACACTCTTGTACTCAAGATTACTTAAAAATCTTAACATACACAAATCTACTGATCGCGATGGTATATATCCTCTTATTAAAAATGAGTGTCGTTCAAGCGGGCAACACGTTCACTGCTGATTTAATATCTCACCGAAGAGTGGAACCAAACTTTTCACAATCCGGTGAAAGCAAGATTGTTGTACTTAATATTTCAAAGGCATTTGACAGAGTTTAAGTAGCCCTTAAGCTCGCTAGCATGGGTGTAGTATAGACAGCTAGTTATGTTGTGATAAGTGTGAGGTCGTTTCTACCGATTTCGAAGAAAACCTTCATTGCCAATTTTGTAGTTGCTTGCATACCATCTATCCAGCTGTAAGATCTATCAATCCTGCGAAAGTGCTTGAAAAAACTAATTGAGTTGTCTTTCTTGCACAAATAGATCTGCAAGATGACGCTTAAAAGCCGTCAGAATAGAAGCTGCACTTTACAAGGGAACGCTTTAGACATTCGAAGATTTCGACTAAGAAGGCCCAGAGCAAGATCTTTTATGACCTGTATAAGTACAAATTATTATAAACATGAGTCTAAAAATTTGTAGGAAATTCACAGCTGTGCTGTTATCTATAGGAGGAGTCATCTGGTAAGGCTTCATTTCATTTATACTCATATGTTATATGAGCATAAGCTCCTCGTTTGTTACTTTTGATGGAATTTTTTGGTCTAGATAGAAGAGTAATGACTTCAAAGAAAAAATGCTTACAATACAAGTACATAATCGTATCCATGCAAAATATCTATTGTCTCATTCGAGCTTAAAGTGTTGCATCATAGTATGAGGTGCCACACATTTCTAGCACATATATGTACTTAATATAAAGGTGATATTCTAGAAAAGACGTCAGGAAAGATTGTTATTGACCTCCGCCTTCACCACTTAGTATGGATGCCATCAGATTTTTAGATGATATGCGTCAATTTATGTATCCTAAAAACATCAAAAGTTTTTTGAGTTGCCGGAGGGCAATTAGACTGTTTGATGTTAGTCAACTGAAGTACAGCCTTTGCTGGTGGCACCATCGATTTTTACACCGAAATAAGTGAATAAGTGCCAAAAGCCTGCTTCCTCCACCCTGTTTAAGACAGTTGGGTGGGAAGCCGCCTCAGCCCAAAGTGGTTTCGTGGTTTCATTATTTGAGACTCTCAAAAACATGTTTTTGCGAGTTGCTACTAAAAGGATGTGTCCTCATGGAATCACGTCTTTGATCAAATCTTTCCACCTTGAACACGAAAATTTTATTTTTTTATTTAAACTTTCTTCACGAACCGCATCATGTCATTTCAATTTAGCCCAATGTGGTTCCAAGGCCTATATACTTTGCCGTTTATCAACAGACACCAATAAAATAATAGAATGGCTATTTCATTGGTTTCATGGGCAGTATTGCACGCATCACCATCCTGTTGAAACCACATATTTACCAGATCAATGTCATTTGTATTATCGAAAAAATAATACTTATCGTTATCCTTCTGTTTAATTTTTGGAAAAAAATTTGGACCAATAATGCCACTATCGTAAAGAGCACACCAAACGGTGCACTTTTGTGAGTGTAATCCAGTCAGGATTTTCCTCACTCAAGAAATGGCAATTTCGATTGTTCACAATTGTTCATAAAGCTAAAGTGAGCGAACTTGCAAGCCGTCACAAGGCATGGTATCCTTGTTTTAATTGTTGCACTAAGTGAAAATTATTCGAGTGTAGGTCGAGATTCGTTTACAAAATTTTCGAAACAGTGGACGGAAAAAAAAAAACGGACAACAGATTGACAATGCTAAATCTTTCGCTGTGCTTTTAGTCACAGGTGTTATAGTGGACGTACATATTTATGACGCGTTGTTAGCTTTACGTCATGTAAAATAAAGGGAGTCCGGGATAATGTGTCGAAGACTTTGAGTGAAGATTCCTTGATATATTTTGTGGAAAAAAAAAAAAAAAAAAATTGTATCCAGAAGATTTAACCAGAGCCGTACATTGCCCTCAAATTTATTTTTTGGAAAAACATCTTACTAGCCCATTCGAGCCCATTCTTCAGTTGTGAAGAAATTTGGCGACTGGGTAATCTCACGGCGAGTGAGAGTCCGCCGCGATCATGCAATTTGACACCACTCGATTATTGTCCCAAGTCAAGTCTTTTCTACGCTAACAAGCCAAACACTTTGAATGAAATCGTTGTTTTCTTAAAAAAAAATTTTCCTATCTATCAATCTAGTCACCCTTTATATGCATTTCCAGATGCCTGGTGTTTAGGGAGCACTTTCATTTTATTTGCCTGCTTTTCAATATATTTTGTCTGGAAACGCTTTCTAAAAACTTTTTCCATTTGAAAATTGAATTATTAATTAGTCTTCTGCTTTTTGCCAAAACAAAAAAAAAAAAAAACAAAGCATATTTTCCAATTTGAAATAAAAACAAACCCAATGACAGTTTCAAGTAAAAAAAAAAAGGCGTTTGACAGTTTCTACAAATTTGCCTACACAAATTTCTTGGACTAAGAGGAAATGGATTGCTCTTTCATTTCGCTCTCTTCTGCGAAATTCTACGAAAAATATGAGAACGCGAATGGATTTTGGAGTATTTTTTTGTAGAGTTCGTAGTTTATCGTAGTTTTGGACAGTACTCAAACAGATTAGCAAAATAATGACAGCTCACAAATTTATATTAAGGGTGTGATTACAATTAATGTCATTCTATTTAAGGTGATTTTTCAAACAAAAATGACAAAGAGTCGTCGGAATTAACAGCGCGATTTGAAAGTTATCTCTATTGTAAAATCTATCAGCCAACAAGAAAATATCCATAAACCTTACGGCAGATGTTACGAAGATATTAGGTGCGATCTAGTAACCTTAACTCTTTTAAGCTCGAGTTAAGTGGTTGTAATTGGATAAGGAATAATCTTCTTAGAAGATTTGGTTCTGTATTAAAGTTGTGTTATCTTCGGAGTGGCGTATCATATTATAATCCAGTCGGAGTGCCAAGTTCTCTTTCTGACACGAATCATATCCCAGATTTAAGGATTGTCGTTGGGAGAATAACCAGAGGTTGGTAGTGATGACTTAGTCTAAGGCCTTCCGTGACCTAGGGGTTAGGTTTCAAGAAATAAATCGACTCTGTTTAAAATACTCGTATTTCGTAATTTGTATCCTTCACATATCAGCTGCTCTATATGTCTTTAGAAACATTTTTATCCATTTTCTTCTCTTCCATTATAGGCTATCATGAAACTGCTTGAACCCAAGGGTCACAAAATCAAGCAATACACTGATCGAGGCTCTGTTCTATGTGGCATTACACGAAACCGAACAGCAATCTATGCAAACGCTGACTCTCGCAAAGGAGGGGATACCGATGGTTTCTAAAAAATATTCCAGCAGAGGGCGATTTTTTTTTTTTTATTCTTTTTGTACAAAATATATGTTAAAGTGAAACAGCAACACAAAACAACATCAACAGAGTGAGATATACTCCAATTAATATTTTTTTTTTATATATTATTAAGTAAATGTATTTATTTTTATTTAATGGCTTTTTTACTGTTTTCTTTTTTCTTCAACATCAACATCGCTGTAACGATTTATGTAAAATACTTTTTTTTAATTATACATATGTACTCAAATACAGTTTGAAGTCAAATGAAGTGTTTTATTAGTTCCGTTCGCGTACTTCTTGTTCTTGTTCTTCGATCCCCACTTGCTGTTAAGCGTCGAGGTAGCCTCGGGATCTCCTTCTAATGAACTCGCTCATGGCTCTCTCTTCTATAACTCCGCCAATGCCGGTCTCAAACTCTGTCGTAGGAAGAGGAGGGGGAGAAACACCGCTCAGGAAACCTGAGAATCAGTCGCAGAAATACCTCTTCAAAGTTTACTCGATCACATAATTCAACGTTTTTTTTTTTTTTTTTTTTAAGGATAGAAAATGTTATAGAAACGTTGCATATTAATGAAATGTGTAACCTTAACCTTATTTCCAAATGAGGTTGCAATGAAAGCTTAGGCATGAGTGAGTATAAGCAACGATTTACACACCCAAGTACTTCAAATGTTAATATTTTTTTAACATCTTTTGTTCATATCCGACTAGAATCAGGTGACCCAGATTAACATGATATAATAATATTGTGGCAAAATCCTCATCCAACATCGATGATGGGTTGACGGAATTGTCTGCAATGCAATAACTAAAACCTCTTCAACTCAAAGGTGTTATCTTTGTGCTCTAACATTAAAAGATTTCAATAGAATAGATTTGGTATTGAACAAACAGGTCAAAGCTGAGAGTTGGGTTGGATAAGATTTTTTGAATGCTTACTCCTGTAAACTGCCTAAAGGACAATGGCAAGCTCGTAGTGAGAAAAATAAAAGAAAAATATTCAAGAAGCGTATAGAAGCCGAATGGGACTGTAAGTTGACAAACCAAAACCTGGTTATGGTAGTACGAACAATTGCAACACTGCCCGCCGATTTTTCCATAACTCTGTAACTCCTTCGCAAATAAGCAACGTACATAACAACATCATATGCCGATTTCAGATTGTTTTAATCACATTATCCATGAAGTTATTCTCCCGTTTCACAAGGAAATTTCCGAGGCAGCAAAATATGGAAAATATGCTTTAAAACAAAAAAATGCGTTTCCCTTTAAAGTACTTCAGTTTCTAATAAAACGTGAGCCAACAGATGGCGGCGATGTTGGCTGTCAATTACGGTCATTTACTGAATTCAATCTGGCTGATCTTCGTGAAAAATTCATAAAATTCGTTCAACATAATCGCTAGTTAGTCCGGAATCCATGCAATGGTGAATCATTTCAAAAAACTGGCTTGGTATCTTGTCAAACTCCATATCAGCATGCTCGGCCAGCACGTACACGCTTAAACATCACACTGTAACAAAAGTATTCAAAACCAGTCAGACTCCTCAATTTGTCACCGTAGTCAAAAATTGGGCCTCAATTTGTGACATACACTTTACGGCGAATTTTAAAAGTTGATCTTCATTTTCACGCCTGTAAAATCAAATTACACAACAATTGGAGCCTTTGGACCATCTACGACGTCGCCGATTTGTTAACTGGATGTTGGATCGTCAGGATAATTTGTCATCGAATTTGATCTTTTCCGATGAATCCCATTTTTTGATGAATGGGTACGTAAATAAACAAAATTGTCGTTTCTGGGGACTGAAAAGCCTATACGAGAGTTACGAAAAACCAATGCATTCCAAAAAAGTCACTGTATGGTGCGGATGTGGGCTGGCGGCATCATTGGTCAGTACTTTTTCGAAGATGATAGATAGAACATTACCGCAACATGTTGAAAGGGTATATGTTTCCAAAATTTAAAGAATTGGATCTGGACGAGCTCTGGTTGCCATTTCTTCTAGTTTTTTAGAAATACAAAAGTTTCAAAAACTCTGGTTTTTGTTAATCTTTTTTATTTTGTAAAGAATTTTCATGTAAATTTACCTGTTAATTTTATGTAAATTATTGTAAATGTGCATTATTGAATTGAAAAAACACAAGAAATAATTTTGGCCATGTTTTTGCAAAATTCTGCCTGTGTGCGGCGGCTGAAGTTGAGCTAATTATCTACCAAGTGCTATAATCGATTCAAAGGTTACAAACAAGCCGTTCGAGTACATTTTCGACTAAATATCTAAAAACTGTCAAATTCGGAGGAGTGGGGATAAAATTCTATCTCAGAGAGAAAATTAATTAAAAAAGTAAGCGAACGGATTTGAGGCTGGCTTGTACAGTCAAATGTCAACTGTCTTTATTTTGATTTTTATTGTTTGCCTTTTTTTCAAAAACAAAAAAATAATTAAAAAACAAGTTTTAAGGAAGTTTATCTTCCGTTATCTTCCGATAACTTCTCTTTGTATTGTCCATCTAAGGTGTAACCAAATATAAATGATAGTCTTAGCAATTATTATGTTTCAGCACCTGTCAAAGTTTCCTTTGACATCCATCTGGCACAATATTCAGTAATGGCGTTTTCGTCTGGGCAGTCCGAAGTCTTTTTTTTTTTTTTTTTGTTTACCTACCCCGATTTTATTTCCATTTTAACACTAAAAACTTCTTCGGAACTATTATTATTATTATTATTGTATATTCGATGTGGATAGTAAAATATTTATTAATTGTACTTCCCTCTTCGTTTATTTTTTTAAATGGATTTGCCTGCGAATTAATTTGAACACTTAAGGATAATAAATTGCATAAAAACACAACCGATTGCACGAAAACAGAAATTAAGTTTGACACATAATACTATTTGAAATTTATACATTTTGACATAAAATCCAGGAGAGAAATTTTGATTCTCAAATGAAAACGAGAAGCAAAATTTTGTTTTTGAAAAAATGAGGTGAAATGGTTTTACGTCACTTTTGTTCTCCAGAGCACTTTTGTTCTCCCAAACGAAAATACTATAAGGTTTGCCATTTCACCATGGAACGTTTTACGCTTGCCGAATGTGAGGAAATTGTTAAAAAAAAATTATCGAAATTCCGGCTAAGTTGTACATACGCAACGTGAATTTCTTCGTGAGGTCGGTCGTCATCATGACTTCAGTATGCAGGCAATTCGCCGCACCGTGTAAAAGTTTGAGCTTGAGTACACTCTTTTGCATCACAGTACCGAAGAAAACCCAGAAATGTCAATTTGGCGCCGATCAGCTAAATTTGGCATCGTCAGGGAGCTAACCCTGCTGTTGTTTTAGCCCAGCCAGCAACCACTCCAACATCAGTGTTATGCCTTCATGTCAGAGTTGACACCGACGGGATTTTCATATAACTACATACAAATTCTATGAAAAGACTTTTTCAGAGAATTTCCTAGCACGGTATTCGAACCCGCGACTCTCTGCTTGAGGAGTCTATTCATATACAACTACTCTACACACACAGGCCTACATTCGTATAAGATTGTGCTGACGCAAGGATTGAAGCCGGACAACCATAGACAACGCCGTAAGTTCGCAAATTGGGCGCTGGAAAAGTTGGCCGGAATTCCGGATATTGGCCAAAAATTCATGCTTTCGGAGGAGGCCCATTTTTGACTAAGCCCTTATGTAAAGAAGCAAAATTGCCCATACTAGAGCGAACACAATCCATAAGTATTCGGCCAAGCATCTTTCTAAATGAGGAAGGATACACCGTTACCGTCAAAGGTCTCAGGTATAAAACAATGTTAATCGACTTTCTGTGGTCAGAGCTTAACAACACCGATATATCCGAGCTGTGGTTTTACAAACGGCGGTACATGCCATACAAGTGACGCAACGCTCGAAGTTGTAAAAGTGAATTTTGGCTACTGGGTCATCTCTCGGCGAACGTTGATTAATTGGCCGCCGCCATGAATTGACACCACTCGATTATTTTCTCAATTCAAGTCGTTAGTCTGCGCTAACAAGCGAACCACTATGGACAAGCTCGAGGCCAACATTCGACACGCTATTGCCGGAATAACGCCGTACATATTTGAAACGAATCATCAAAAATTCGATCGACCACTTGACTGTGCTATTCCACATATAATGGCATAAACGTAGCTTCAAAATGAAGCCAGAATCAATTTTATATCTCATGCAATTGTTTTATTTAAAAAAAAAAAAAATCCTATTGTTCTAATCTGGGCACCCTTTATATGCATTTGTCCATGCCTGATGATGTTTAGAGAGCACTTTCATTTCATTTGCCTGCTTTCCAATGTATTTTGCCTGTGAACACTTTCCGAAAACATTTTTCCATTTGAAATTTTAATTATTAATTAATCTTCTGCTCAAAATTGACTTATTTTTGCCAAAACAAAGTAAATAAAATATTCCATTTTGAATTCAGAACAAACTACATTGACAGCTTCTATTATCAAAAAAAAAAAAAAAAACAGTTTGACAGTGTTTACAAATTTGCCGATACCAATTTCTTGGAATAAGGGGAAATGAGTTACTCTCTCATTTCGCTCTTGTGCGAAAATCGACGAAAAATATGAGTACGCGAACGGATTTAGGACTGTTTATCGTAAATTTTCGTAGTTTTTCATAGGTTAAACAGTACGCGAACAGACTTTTCTATTTTTTGCGCATGTAATGTTGAGTTTTGACAATAGAAAAACATCAACAAAATGTCTGATAAGGAAATAGGTTCTAAACAAATAAAAAGGTGGTGGATATGGCGCACAAAAAATGAAAAAGAACAGAAATACACTCTTAGCCGTAAAACGTAAGATTCGGGAGATTTTCATAATCCTAAATTTCAATTGTGTTAGTTTGCAGAAAGATTACTCTTTTCTTTGGAGTGCTATTTGGTCTGGCGGGGTTCCTTCTTGGTTTCATTTATCAAACTCCAAGAAAGGAACACAAATGTAAGCCACCACAGCCAAAGGAAGCTGAACCGGTTTTCGCTAGGCATCCCCCTGACACTGAAGTGCCATTACCGCCATCTCCTTCGGTGTTACATATTTTCCAAAACTCAGCAGTTTGTTCAGATAGTGCGGTCTGTAGTGAAATTGGACGGTAGGTGCTCACATATTCAGAAAATTATCTGACTCAGGTCCTGTCCTTATAGGAACATATTTTGGCGAGGTGGCAATGCAGTGGATTCGGCTTTGGCGACGTTAGCTTGCAATGGTCTGGTCACAATGCAAAGTATGGGTATCGGCGGCGGATTTATCATGAATGTCTTCCAAAAAAGTAAAAACAGCTCCTATACTATAATCGCACGAGAAACCGCTCCAGGGGCTGTAAAAGTTGAAGAGTTATCCAATCAAGAACAGGATCCGAACCTACAAGGGCCAATGTCTATAGCAATTCCCGGTGAAGTCATGGGCTACCATGTGGCTCACAAACGGTTCGGTACGATGACATGGAAAGAGATTATACAGCCGACAATCGACATTTGTAACAAGGGCTTTCAACTGTCCAAGCATCAATGGGATTCGCTGTTCTTTAATCCTCGTGTTAGGAATGACCCGAACTTGAGGTTTGATTTGGGTAACCTAATGAATAACTATCGTAACAAAAATCATTTTGTAGAAAGATGTTTGTTAATGAGAATACTGGGGATTACAAACGTGTGGGATTTATGATCCATCCACCACCTGAACTATGTGAGACCTATCAAACTTTAGCGATGAAAGGCCCAGAAGATTTTTACACGGGCGAACTTGCTAAATTAGTCGTTAAAGACCTACAAGATATTGGAAGCAGGATATCTTTAGAAGACCTGGCAAACTACCGAGCGGAAGTCGTAGACTCCTTGAAACTAAATATCAGATCCGATATTCTCCATTTTGTACCTCCTGTGGGAGGTGGTGCTGTGGTAGCTCTGGCAATAAATATTTTAAAAGGCTATAACTTCAGCAAAGGGATATCTGATTTAACTCTCAACCATAGGATTATAGAAGCGCTAAAATTTGCTTTCGCCCAAAGGTGGAACCTTGGAGATCCTGATTTTCATAATCTGACTGAGGTAGGAGTATGGTTGCCGTCATGGTACTCTTTTTGGTTACTTATGAAATTTAGTCCATAGACTCTTGACAACATGACATCCCCCGAATGGGCTGAGGAGTTAAGGCTCAAAATCGGTGACCATTGGACATTCAGTAGTCCACTTCACTACGAAGGAAAAACCGCCCCCGTAAAGGAGTACGGAACTGGACATATATCTGTGTTAGATCCGAATGGAGATGCTGTTTCTGTGACAAGCACGATTCATTATTAGTGGGTTGATTGAAAAATCTGTAACTGCATTTATATATAAAATAACGATCTATTCTCTACACGTTCGCAGCTTTGGTTCTGCTTATATGGGCAAACGAACTGGAATCCTTTTCAATAGCGCAATCGGTGACTTTTCGATTCCTGATGTAAAGAACTATTTCTCTCTGCCACCATCAGAAATGAATCTCTTCCAACCGCAGAAACGTCCAATGTCCTCAATGTCACCGACAATAGTGACAGATCGAAAGGGCAATGTCAAACTAATTGTAGGTGGAGCTGGAGGACCAAAAATAATTTCTGCTTTAGCCAATATTTTGGTACAAGTACTGTGGTTAGAGAAGGACATAAAACAAGCTATTGATGCTCCAAGATTTCATCATCAGCTAATACCAGATGCATTGGAGTATGAGTACGGAATGTTAAAGGTTTGGTTACACTTTTGAAAACCTGTCAAATATTTTATTTTTTACAATTTAAAGAGTGTTGTAGATAGTCTGGAAAAGATAGGGCACAAGACACTACGATACCGGGAGAGAGGCTCGGCATTTTGTGGAATTATGAAGAATAATACTGCCATCTATGCTAATGCGGACTTTCGAAAGTTGGGTGGAGTTTCGGGATTTTAAGAGACATACATTGTGATATTATACAATAGTTCAAATAAAAGTGTTTGAAAACATATTAATTTATTTTATTTTTTATTTTTATTTGGTGTTACAAATGGCAATTGTTTTGTAGTTCACCGGTCTTCCATACGCAATGATCCCAGTCAGTAAATTGAAGATTAGCTTAGTTATTCCTACGATAACTTATTGTAGCATTTTGTTACCCGAGTAAACAGGAATAAAATCGTGCTAAAATGGCTGTGAAGCTCCTGCTAGGCGGAACTAAAATTACGATCAATGTCTCATTGAATAGTTGATGTCGATCCAGATAAGACCTTCTTGGTTAACGCCAATCTAGCCCCAGAGCAACACAAATCGTTGTGTCAACCATAAAACGGCCTTATTGATTGCAAAGGTAACTTTTAAGTGGGGACCCAACAGAAATTAATACGCCAAATAAAAAATAACATGCAACACAAAAGTTGACAGAAATCATCATTTCTTAAGGAGCTTAAAAGTTTCCATCAAAATCCGGATCGTATGTGCTTTGATCCAAAGATCAGACAAAACATGAAAGAGCCATGTTATAGTTCCGAAAAACCACCTATTCGTTTTGCAGAATCTAGGGAATTTGGATAAAGATCGTGGTAGATGAATGACAAAATCAAGGCACTGTACGATCTTTAAGCGATAGTGATGCGCCACGTAATAGCAAACAAAGTATTAAGAACCGACCTAAAAACGCGAGGATAATTCCACTTTAAAGAGGGACAAATAAAAACATATCATTCAAAAAGAAAAAATGTCCTACGAGACCGGCAGTTCGGAAATTAAAAAAAAAAAATAGTCAACAGTTGTTAGAAATAACCAAATTAAAAAAAAAAAAAACAGTAAAACAACAAACAATAAGCCAAGAGGAGCATAAAAGAGAGAATGACGGCAGCCAGACGTAAATAAAACAAAAAGGGGCAGCTTTTTGTTTACAAATAAGAGGGAAACTTCATGCGCTTATATAGAAAAAAAAACAAAGGCGAGTTGGTCAGGAACCTTAGAGGTAGTTATGGATAGCCTTGCAAATACAATCAAAACATTTTCACAATTCTTCAATCGACAGTTGTGTTAACAAGTATCGGCTGAGTTGCATAACCTAGAAGATGCGACGACAGAAGATGAGTCACGACTGATCATTTGCGAACAACTCCCGACAGCAAGCTTTAAAAAAGTAACAATCACACCCATGAGAGTGACAAGAGGTAGAAAACAAACTACACAGCTGCTGCGACTACAAACTACTTCCCTCAGGAAAATCAACCAGGTATAGTCCAGAATATACGAGCACATAAAAACTCTATAAGATAAATATTCCAAGTATAGTGTGATAGTTTAAATATGACCATGCGCATTAAGCGGCGTTAAGCTGGCGATCCCCAGTGCTGCACTTATGACTACACATCAATTGTGTTTTACTGGTTTTGGAAAACTACATGAGCTGCCAAAGTACGACTGTTGGGCAAGGGAAAATAAAAACACTTTACATTTTCTGTCAGAAATGTGTTTAGTCCAAAGGGTAATAAACAGGCCAGACCTTCCAAGTTAGAGGTTGTCCTTACAGCTCACTGTTGCGAAGCCAACAAAAACCTCAGATAAAGATGAATCTACTGTTGACTACCCCTCAAAACGAAAACAGGACGAAGACGTTTAAATCTACACAGAGAAATGTTCGAATCTTAAACAAAACATGTGCAGCGGAAACACAAGGGGAGGTCCTCGACTGCTATAAAGTAGATATCCCCACCATTCTAGAAATGCTGTGGGATGGGCCGGGCAAAAGTGGGATGAAAAACTGTGACATATACTACGGCGGCTGCTACATTGAAAGCCAACAGCGTCTACTTGGGTGCAGATTTGTTGTAAGCAACAGACTTATCAAAAAAGGGGTCCATTCGGCAACATCAGTCTGATATGAAGTGACACCTCCACAGAGGAAAAGATGACGCACCAAAGAATGAAGCTTTTCATAAAAACTTACAAGCAATGTCCGAAGTATGACGTTTAAATGGTCTTATGTGATTTTACTCCAAAATAGGAAAGAAGATATTTTTGACGGGAAGCAACCCCTCTCTGGGTTTAAGTTTTTCTTCACGGCACAAAAGCTTGGATCCTGACGAAAACGGATGAAAATGATGCTCCCTGGCATGCGGCCATGGAAAAAGAGCAGTATCGCTCCGTGATCCAATTGTTGATAGTGTGTATGGGACCCTTTTACCTTCCCGTACAACTGCTTACCATTGGTTTGGTTCATGAGAAAACTTCAAATAAGTGCTTGACCCTATTTATTCGAAATCCGAAGAAGTTTGTGCTTCTGTTTGTGACCGTCGATGAGACATGGAATCATTGGTATACACCAGAGACCAAATAACAATCTAAACAATGAGTTTTACCCGGCGAACGTGCTCCAAAGAAGGCGAAAACCGTGCCATCGGCCGAAAAGGTGATGGCCACCGTTTTTTGAGACGCGCGAGGTGTGATCCGCGTTGACTATTTGGAGAAGGGAAAAACATTTACAGGAGGTTACGACGTCGATTTATTGGGACGATTCAACACCGATATGGAAAAAAAAAAATCACATTTGGCAAAGAAAAAGGTCCTCTCCCATCACGATAACGCACCTTCGCAGTCGATGCAGTTAAATTGGTCGAATTGCACAATGAATTGCTCCTCCATCCTCCGTATTCTCCGGATTTGGCTCCCTGAGACTTCTTGTCGTTCAAAACGTTTAAAAATCGCTCGCCTGAAAGAAGTACGGCTCGAACGAGGAAGTCTTCTCAGCCGCCGAGTTGTATTTTGCAGGCCAACAAAAACCGTACTATACGGAGTGTTTAATAAAGTTGCAGCACCGCTGGGAAACGTGTATCGAGTTGAAATGGGATTATGTTGAAAACTAAACTAAAAAAGTTGAGTTGTCATTTCAAATCCGGGTATTCATCAAACAACCCTCGTAGAGATGGGATATACAGAGCTATATCTGGAATAAGAAACCTGTCAAACTCGTCAGGTTCAAAAATGACAATGGGGAATTCACGCTGTTACATAAAGGTTGGAAACAATCTCACCGAGGCCTTTGTTGTCACAGAGGATTTAGGCAAGGTGATGCAGTAAATCAATTTTAATGAACAGACTTGGAAATGTACGTCGGTGTGAAAGTGTTTAAAGTCGACACATCAAATTGTTAGTTCTATTTTTGTTTTTCTTTTTGTAAAATGATGAGTAACCATCCAGCAGGTGGGCTTATAAAACACTTGATTGTCAATGAAAGTTCTGACCGCGCTCTGGCGCAGGTTTGTCTATTGAAAAATACTCCACAGAGAACTTCCGATCAAGTTCATCGGCTTCATCGGCTCCAGCGACCTAACATACCGACAAAAATCGGTAAATTAAACTTCAGAAAACTTTTATATTCTCGAAAAGATTCAGTAACAGAAGATCTAATCTCATCTCGTAATACCTACCAAAGGCAAAAGGCAGTTATCGCAAGCTGTCGAAACTCAAATGCGAGTTTTACCAAATATCGCTACTTTGAAGGACATAGCAGCGTATGCTATGAATATTAATAATTCATTAGTGCACCTAGAGCAAGTCAGTGACGTTAATGTGAACTTTTATGCTACAAAATTACTGACGCTGACATGCTGACATACAGTCCCTTTGCATGCCTTTTTCCCCAAATAAGCAGAAGCGTTTCACAGGAATCTAACCATCAATTCAATTAAATGGATGAACGAGTCTGTGATAGCTATACCCTTCAAGTAACGCTAGTGTTAGTAAGAGACATCGGGGCCAGGAAAGATCTACAAGGAAAAGTTAAGTGGTCTATGTCAAATAATATTTGTAATCTCTTTACTTATATGAGTACGTGTAGGGTGAACATGGTAAAGAAATATACAGTAAACTGTTAAACACACACTTACATTTATTATCAGTTATCTGTAACATTGACTTCTCTCTAAAAATCCAATATTTTAAGTCAAACTTATAAAATAAATACCAGTCGTATTCATTGGGCCGTATCTTCTCTAGGAATTTACATTTTGTCCTTTATTTTCACCCGACGATTAAAATGCCTTCACTCCAAGAATGTCATCGCTGTTTTATTTCTTTCACCTTGATTGCAATCAAAACAATTTTAATTACAAAAGCTTCTTACAAAATTATATCAACCGACCTAAGCACCATATCGAAAGCTTCAAGTAATTACAAAACAAACTCTTAGTCTCAGGGTATAATTATCCCACCCACCTTAGAAAGTACTTAAGTAAATGACACTCAGCATTTCAGTCTCACTAAACGTTTAATGCCATTAAAATGCGAAGTCGCCTAGGACGCAGACATGCTGCTAAAACCAGATCATTTTGCATCGACAACACTCAAGAATTCTGCAAGAATACCACTCTGCATGGACTTAAGTACATCGTCGACAAAAATCTCAGCATTTTCGAGAGAACCTTCTTCGGAATATCCTTCATCATGGTGGTGGTCCTGTCGGCATACTTTATATCGAATGTGTACGCCAAATGGCAGAATACTCCAGTAATTGTCGGGCTAAATGCTGTTCCTACCTTCGTCACCAAGTCACCTTTCCCAGCAGTGACAATTTGCAACCTCAACCAGGCAATGAAATCAAAAGCCAGTTTCGTAAAAAAGTATCTCTTAAATTTAAAAACATTGTGATGTTAGAACTTTTTCGTTTTAGTGACAGTCTTGAGAATTCCATGTTACAGATACTTTGTAATCGTGAGGTGTCCCAAAAATATGCCAATGCTGTCAAAGACTGGACGATTCTGGAAAACTTTATCGTTGACGTAAGATATAGATTAACAAAAAATTCAGAGACCTAGATCTAACTCTTTTGGTAATAGATGGCACAACCATGCGAGAAGATGTTTTTGCTTTGTCGATTTGGCTCCATCGAATATAGTTGCAAAGAAATTTTCCAACCTGTGCTGACAGATGAAGGCCTCTGTTGTACATTCAACATGATCCACCCATCTTTTATGCACGCCCAACAGTAAGTGAAAATTTAAAAAATCAAATGCATTGGAAAAACTGACTGAGTTCGTTTATGTCTAGAGCCAAACCGTTGTTAAACGTCACCAATACCTCTTTCGATGAATCCATACCAGTGGACTGGAACCCAGAAGATGGCTATCCCAAGATCTTGCCAAAGAAGTTTTATCCTCGTGTCGCAGCTGGAACTGGTGAAAATTTGGGCCTCACTGTTGTACTCGATGTCGAATTAGATGAGTACTACTGCTCTTCAGCCAATGGACCCGGTTTCAAGGTATGAATCTGTCACCACATCAGTCACCTTAAAACTGAAAACAATTCTTTTTAGATCTCGCTTCACAGTCCAACGGAAACGCCTCATCTACGAGAAACCGGTCTACTCCTTCAAGCTGGTCAAGAAACGAAAATACGTATCTCTGCTGTCAAAGCCGAGGCAGGCAGTGAACTTCGTGGCATTGACAAGCAATACCGTCAATGCCTATTCAATGGAGAATCGCATTTAATTTACTATTCCTTCTACACCAAACGGAACTGTGAAATTGAATGTGATGCCAAATTGTTGCTCAAAAATTGTGACTGTATTAGTTACTATCTGCCAAAAATATATCCAAACGTTACTATTTGCGGCATCAAAGATTTAGACTGCGTTGAGAGAGTGACAAGACGATCACATGTGATTGACATTGACGAAATTGAATGCCATGATTACTGTCTGCCAAGTTGCTTCGATTTGACATTTTTGCCGGACTTCTTCAGCTCGGCTATATCGCACAATGGGTTCTCGATCAAACAGCAGGTGATTCAAAACTACAGCAACGAGTATGCGTCCAAGAATATCGCAGTCGTTCACATGTACTTCAAAGAGAACACCTTTCGAAGCAGTGTCAAGACGCAGTTTATTGGAATCACGGATTTTTTATGTAAGTCAACCTTTAAACTAAAATTAGAACCAGGCCCTAAAATCAAAAGAAAGATATCAATAAATCTAAAAGCTACAAATTTTAACACAACGACAGCAAATCATACATGAACATAATAAATTAATTATTCAATTAACCAATCTGGCACGTGCATCTATTGGTCTGTAAACAGAAGTGGCTCGGAATACTTAATTCCGCTTAAGAACGGAACCATTGCCATCCGTTTATTACGTTAGCTACCCAAAGTAACAGCTAAGTATGTAAATTTCAGGTGGTAAAAAATTGTAAAGGAAAGTCATTAACCCATTTCGGGAACGTCAACTGACAGGTGTCAATTTGGTACCCATGTCAGAGAAAAAAAGCGTCAAAATAACGTGCATGCGTGGTTAAAAATACATAAGTCAGTTCTGACACTTCCCAGTATAAGTATGTACGTTAAAATTAGGCGCCTTTGGTTGTATGATTTATGATTGAAGTAACCCGAAATAGGAAAAGGGAAGCTTGTTGCGTTGGGTTAAACAGAAATGTACTTACTCGTATATACATAGCTGTGAAAATTCGAACATAAGGTATAATCAAACCGGAAGGTTTGATAAATACCATTAGCTGTTATGAAAGTGCTTAGAAAACAGTTAAAGACTTTCCAATTTTGATAATAAAAGTTATGATTGGACGTATATATCCTCTTGCCATTCATAGAATATCTTTCTACCTAATTCGGTTATGATAATTGAAGTCGTCCACATATTTCTTATGATATACATATATATATATATATAAGGTTTTCTAATAAAGACTTGACAACTTTAAAATAAAAGGCAAACCATTTGAGATATTTTAAAATCTTTATTATTGGCTTGAAGTACAATCAAAACATTTATGAATGGAACTCGACTCGGCTCGACTCGTGCTCGTTAGTGTACTTGATGAAATGATGAAATGTTGAGTTTATTGAATAAATTGACAGTGACAGTTTGATGATTAGTAAAAGAGTGAGTTCACAAATTAAATTCAAAGTTGTCAAGTCCCTATTGGAAAACCCTATACATACATTGCTACGGTTTGCGCTCCATTTTGTTTATGGTAGGTTGTCATTTGCATTGGTGAACCTGTACTCGGTGCTTTTCCAAATTAGATCACAGAAGGAACATTTTAGAATAACAGTCCCTGTATCTGGCAAATATAAGCTCCTCATCCGTTGTGAACGTCAATCTAGCTACTTTACGTTTCTTTGAATGGCAGACAGGAGTTAATCAACAAGCTTCTCTAGCCAGTTTCATCCCTAATTAGCAATTTCCAGTTACCCGCTTCGAGTTTTTTTTGGAGAGGTCCACTTACGGCTGCGTGCGCTATCTAAGGTGAAGCTTTTTTTTACTGTGTTCTCCCATTGAAAAGGTTTTGAAACTCCTTGGCATTGATGTTCAGGCACAACATTCTGTCTAAATCTATCATATATCGCTGTGCAATTTGTATAATTCATCGTTTTACAGTCACTTGTATTGGTCTTGTATAGCGTCTTTTTCTTTGCAAGAGGTAAGAGTTTGCTACACAATTGCCTTCTGAGTCCGTACAAACTGAATTTGGTGAGAGTTATTTTTCGTTGCTTTTTGTACTCGTGTCATTACTGGCGTTCGCCGCAGAGAGTTTACTAAATAAATTATACCATTTTGTTGTCTATTGTTATATTCTGACCAAGGTGTCGATTTTTGTTAATTTATTCTGATGACAGCATATATTTCGTTTTGCTTTCATTGACCGTCAGACTCATTTTGCCGCTTCTACCTCAATTTATATTCACTAATAACCGTCTGATTTGTCAATGCTATCTGAATATCCGAGAAGTTGTAAAGATTTTTTTGAATGTTGTTCCTATTGTCTGGGCTTGTGAGTTACACAATGAAGCACAATGAAATCAATTCGAGTTGACTTAACACCTTTTTTAAGAATTTTAACTAGTCGCTATGTTTCCTCAATAACGACGTGAATGCCGCTGCTGATATGATCACTGACACTATTCCCTTTGGAATGAGATCATATATCCCTCATCGAAGGGAAAATATCAAACCAGAGACATGGTACGACTTGAGCTGTAATTCTGTCAGGATTAGGGAAACGTTTTTTCGTTCCTACAAGACCAACCCGAAAGTGAAAAACCAAAAAAAATCAAATGAGCCAGAAATGAGTCTGCAAAGTCTAAATGCTGTTGTGCCTCAGGGTTACGTTCTGTCTCTGACACTCTTTTTTATTTTCATTAATGATCTCTTGTTTGCTAATTTAATGAAACATTTTGCTTTTTTATATCTGTTACCGGAGTCACGTCCTCTGCTCTTCGGCTTTAGAACCGGCAGCTCTTGTTAAGCTCATTAAATTCCAATATAAACAGCATAACCAATTGGAGAACTATCAACAGAGTGGAATTTAATGCCTTCAAAACACAATGCTGTCTGCTGTCGTTACAGCGAAACTTAAATCCCTGGATATTATCCATGAATGGCACTTGCAAAACTATCCATTCTCAGTATGTGGTTCAATGACAATTAACGCTGGAATGGCCACATATTCGGTGTCGTCAAAAATGCTGCGAAACGTCTAGGTTTCCTCAAGCGATGTAAGCAAGATTTCACTCACTCTGGACTGTCTTCAATATATAAAGCGTTTATCCTCCCAAAATCTGCTTAGGTCAAGCCCACCTTCAGGCGCACTTTGAAATATCGTAATTCTTTGCTTAACTTATGGAATGCCCTGCCGAGCTCTAGTTATCATAACTTGCACACATTTAAGAGCAATGCACATCGGTAACTCCCTTTTTCCCTCCCCATCTTTCTTTCACCCGCGCTATGTGCAAACATCCCTTGTGCGCGCACCAATTAAACTAGTAAGGAACGCCATAGAAGCCACAACCTCAACCAGATGTGACCGCGGAAAATATGTTTTCATCCCGCGAATTCCGCGGCTAGCTTCCTTTTCCTGTTCTATTTCGCCATGACCTTGGATTAACCTTTGTAAAAAATTAAATTATCCGAATAAGAGTATCTGAATAAGAATAGGAATACCATATATCACATGATTTTAGATGCCTGCGAAAATGTCTGCCTTTTGGGTCTCGGAACTTCCGATTGACGGTATTCATTAGAAACATATTTATGCATTACTCTAAGACTCCTTTGGTCAACCGTCAGAGAGCTTTCATTAATTATTTACTATACCAAAGCTAGTTATTTTGATAAAATACTTTAATAATTTCAAAACGTTATTGTTAGGGCAGATGCTCCATGAATGATTGAGGTTTAGGCCTAACTCGGATAATAGCGCCATCTACATAAGTTAAGCTAAGTTCTGTTGAACTTCTGTCTAAGTATCAACAAGCATAAAGGCATGAAAGATTTTAAGGAACTGCGTTTCAAAATGTAGAGCAAACGTTCTTCATTTTTCATTTATATTGAAATTTTCTTCGAGAATACAAGCGTCGACAGCGTATCATCCTATTTCTATGGCAATGATGCGTGTTAGTCGACTTGCCAATGTACACTCAACTGTACACTCAGTTGAATAACGCCTGACGACTATATGCTCTAAAGCACAGGCAGGCGTAAATGCGATTATTATTATCCTTGATAGCTGAGCGGCGGTTTAGTGGAATACGTTTTCATGTGAATATGTCAATATTGATCCCACTAGTCTTTGAAAGTTGCTTTGTCTTGACTTCATGGGAGCTTTTCCCAGCAAATCTTACTCTGATATCAATTAACATTTGAATATCCTTTCTCTTGCTATTTATATCGTGGGCCGTACTTTCAAAGCTATACCATATATCATATATTACAAAAATAAGTGGTGTTTCGTACAACTCCCACTGAAGCCGTCGTTATAATTTGACTTTGATGACATGCCGTATAATGTAATAATGCCGAATACAAAGTCCTATTTCCCTGTACTCTTGACTGGCTTCAGTCAGAATTTCAATCGGGATGACTGAAGAATTGACCGAAGATGTGACTCTGGTGTATTTGTGGAGGATGACAAACATAGGCTTCACTTTTGTTTGTCTTCTAAAGGGATTAGCGCAATCTTGATGGCAATGAACTATAGTGTGAAGAACAGGTGAATGAGACAAAGAGGACTTGCTGATAAAGTATCAACTTGTCCAGGGTGGGTGGTGTAGCTCAAGTGTTAATGCACTGGCTTCCAAATCGAAACGTTCGGTGTTCGAATCCCAACTTGCCCGAAGACATTCAAATGTTCAGTTAACTAAAATCAAGCAAAATGAGTAGCTGACTAGAAAACAACAACAAGCCAGCTTCCACTAACAATTTAGGCCTCCCATTGAATGTTGAATGCCACACATGGATCGAAATAACCACTGAACCCAAACATCTTTCTTTCTCTTTCTATCCCATTTTCCAAAAAACTCATTCCGAGGCACTTGAGTGTTGACTTCTTTTGTAGAAAAACAAAACAAAAGAAAAGGTAACCAGATAGGTGACCAGATAGCAATGATAGTTTTTCCAGTTATTATGTTTCTGTCAAAGTTACTAATGACATTCAGCTGACAAAATATTCAGTAAGGTTTGCCATTTCATCATGCATCGTTTTACGCTTGCCGAAGAAGATCCACAAATACCAATTCGATGTCAATCAGATGAATTGGGCATTGCCAGAGAGTCAACCCGGCATATTTTGCCGTTCGATTTGGGCCTACATCCGTATAAGATTCTGCTAAAGCAAGAATTGAAGTCGGACAACCACAGACAACGCCGTGAATGTTGGCGGAGATTCGGATTTTGGCCAAAGAATCATCTTCTCGGACGAGGGCCATTTTTAGCTCAGTGGCTATGTCAATAAGCAAAATTGCCGTTATTGGAGCTAACACAATCCACAAGTGTTCGTCCAAACATCAATGTATCCAAAAAGATTGACTGTTTGGTGCGGTTTATGGCATGGCGGCATCATCGGACGTTATTTCTTTCGAAATGAGGAAAAAGACACCATTACCGCTATTGATCTCAGGTGACCAGTTCCATTTTCCTAAAAACTTGAGTGTTACCCACTTGAGTGTTAAGTTTAAAAAAAAAAAAAAAAAAAAAAATAGAGCTCGAAGTTGTGAAGGAGAAATTCGGCGGCCGACTCACATATTGGACCGAGTCATCAAAAATAGGACGAACAGTTTGCAGCACTGCCAGCGAAACGCCATTTGAATGACGTGCTATTCCACATATAATGGCATGAACGTAGCTTCAAAATAAATCCAGAACCAATTTTATATCTCACACTGTTGTTGTTTTATTAAATTTTTTTTCCTACCGTTCTTATCAGGTCACCCTTTAGTAGAAAAATGCAAGTCATTCCTAAGCACAGTTAAATAGCTGAATTCACAGACACTTGTCAGGTTGTCAGGCCACATTGGAATCGCTGGAAAATATACCTCCAATGAGCTTGCTAGGCCCACTCCTGCGCCCACATTGAGATTGCTTATGTCCTCAGTTGCGGCTTCTTTTTAGCACAATCGTATTTGCCATTATTCTCCAAATTGCAGGCAGACCAAACAAATTCTTATTAATGTCCTTTACTTTAGGTTGTCTACCATATGCTTTCTATAAGTCATCTTCCTTAACGCCTATTATCAAAAAATTAAGACATTGCGGGGAATTGATTAATGAAGATCCTCGCGACGGGCTCCAATCACTAAGCGCTGTTACTATAGGAACTTGATCCTTAAAATAATCACTGATTTCTGAGTTGGATCAATCATCTCTTGAATAACATATGTATGTACGAGTATGTTAACGAAAAAGGCTCTCGTTTCGTTCGGCAGCAGTGCTTGTAGGTAACTCAAAGTTTTATTTTAGTTCCCAGGTGAATAATGTGTTAGATACTTAGGAGATGGCTTTCCTTATGCCACCTCTATAATTTGTTTGGACAGAGGACGAGGGATATTTGCTAGGCACTTTCTGGTAGTATCTTTCTATTATAAACCTTTTTACAGTATCCGTTGGAGTGCTGTTATTATATCATAGATATTGTCACTTCGGCCGGCTGGAAAAATCCTAGGTTCCTTTACAGGCGTTGTCAAGAGTTCTTACAATTATGGATTTTTCGAGAGTATTGAAATGATTCTATAGTGTTCTTTCCAGCCGTCAACCTAAAAATGTCATTTTTCAGACTTTGGCATTCTTTTTTATACCTTCTACCCTCTACAAGGTTGTAGAAAATCCTTTGGTCACGTCGTATTTTAAATCATAGTCTCAATTCGAAAGTTTGCCTTTTCTTCCTAGTCGTCTGATTGACACTGAACAGACTTATCCTCTCCAGGCTAGATATACTCGAAGCAAAAGGTAACCAGTGAATCACTTATCTATATCTTTCTCATATTTGACTGAAGCTCAAATGACAAAAGGATTTTAACCAACTTTAGATAGGTTTAGCTTAATTTTTGGACTCATGTAAGGATCGCCTTGCGTTTCTCAACGACGATAGTTTTGCACCAACTTCTTGACTTGTTTAAATATTTTTTTTTTTTTTTTTTTTGCAGCAAATACTGGCGGTCTAATGGGACTTTTCATGGGCTTCAGCTTCATATCCCTGGCTGAATTCGTGTACTACGCTGTCATACGACCTATCCGAAGATCCCTGAATAAACACTTTCACAAATTCTCCCTATCCGCTACAATAGAGGTAATTACATAAACTCTATACCCTACAATAATGGCAAACTTTATCATCGATTACAGATAGAGGTCAAACCACGCCCACTACAAATAAGACCATCGCTCAATTACACACCGAACAAGAAGCACTTCAATTACAAATCGCGATTTAGTCATCCAGCAATTACTCAAAGCAAGGAACCACAGCCGATTACCACCATATCTAAGTTCTTAATGAGGGAAACATCCCAACCCATCAGATCACCTCCTTTTCCATTTAACCACTGAAACCATAAATACGTTGTCACAATTGCAAGTTTATATAGTCCTGTAATAAAATAATGGATTTGAGAAAAATGAATTTGCAGTTATCCTTTTGAATACGAGTGCTTGTTTGTTTGACAAACAATTGTAGCACACCCTCTGTCCACTGGCATTTGACAACCCTATGACACACACAAAGAGTTGACCCTGATTTAGCAAAGCGATTGCAATGGTTGCAATGTATTTAAGGCTGATTCGACCAGAAATTGAATTCAGTTGACAAGATATCTGCTCGTAAAATGGATTACAATTCTGAAAAAAAGGATACTGGAATCCTTAAAAAGAAAGAGGAGGTCAAATCCTTCTACGCCGGACTTAAGAGGAACGTCAGGGAATTTTTAACAAACTCAACCTTACACGGATTGAAATATATTGCCGATGACACAATTACGATATTCGAAAGGTTTGTCCGACGGATCAATGTCAAAATAGATTTTATTTTGTCTTCACTTATATGCATAGATCCTTCTTTGGATTGTCTTTTGTCTTTGTCATCGTCTGCTCGTTCATCTTCATTACAAACATTTACACCAAGTGGAGTGCCTCACCGATCATCATTACTACCAGTCCGAAGCCAACCTTCACAACCACTATTCCATTCCCAGCAGTAACTATCTGTAATTCCAACAAAGCTCTCAAGAGCCGTGTCAATGAACTGGGAAATTCTAAACCTCTTATAAACCGCACGCTCCTAATGAGCCTATGTGCAAAGGATAACGACTTTGATGAGCGAGGCGATCAGTTAACTTGGAAAAACTTTAAATATTTGCTTCTAGGAGTCGCCCAACCATGCAATTCCATGATTGTCTACTGTCAATTCGGTTCTATTCCCGAAAACTGTGGAAATATCTTTAATCCGGTTTTGACAGATGATGGCCTCTGTTGCACATTCAACAGCGTTGATCCGTCTTTTCTACTCAGAAACTATACGTAAGAGTGACATAAACTTACAGTTGAGTGTAACAAATCGTTCCTCTCCTATTTAGTGACGATGTACGTTTTAATACAAAATCTCAGGAATATGTTCCAATTGATTGGACCCCTGAAACTGGTTTTGGTCGGGACCTACCTTCTGAATTTTATCCGCGAGTCAGCGCCGGAACCGGAAGTCAAATGGGCCTCACTGTCATCTTAAATGCCTCATCCTCGGAATATTATTGCAGCAACTCTCGAAGCATCGGTTTCAAAGTAAGTCATGGTAGATCTTAACCTTCTTTAATCATTTGATTCATCCCAGGTATTAGTTCACAACCCTGCGGAGCAACCTAAAATCAGTGGATTCGGCTTTTTAGTGACGTCTGGTCGAGAAACTCGCGTATCTATAGATCCTCAGTACCAAACAGCTGTTCCAGCCATTCGATCGATCAGCACCAAAATCCGACAGTGTCTCTTTTCGGACGAGGGAAACTTAAATTTCTACCGAACTTACTCACGTAAGAATTGTGAACTAGAATGTGAAGCTCACATTTTGGCGGAACAGTGCCATTGTGTGCCTTATTACCTTCCAAGAGTCGATGAGAATTCCAGAATTTGCGGACCAAAGGACAACCACTGTACACAGCCAATTCAGTATGAAATTGCGTCTTCGAATGGAAACTTCTCTTGTGATACCTGCCTGCCAGCTTGTTTTGAACTAAGTTACAACCCCACAGTGACATCAACAAAGATGGTAGCCAAGCCGTTCCTAACCAGTGATGACTATCCGTCCAAATTCTTTGATCAAATGGAAGATGTCTCAATTGTTAACTTTTATTACCTCACCAATATGTTTCAGAGTACCACGAAGGGAGAGATGTTCGGATTTACGGAGTTTTTATGTAAAATAGTGCAATTGGGCTGCAGTGTTTTAACATTTTGAGTTTTTCGTTTTAGCTAACACTGGAGGTTTGTTGGGACTCTTTATGGGCTTCAGTGTGTTTTCGATTATCGAAATATTGTACTTTATAATCTTGCGTCCGTTCTGTGCTCATCGAGTTAGAATACGACAACAACGAAGAGCGAATCTACTTGGAGTAAGCTTTCGAGATTATTGTGCGAGGACAGCGGACTTAACTGAATATTTCAGCTGGACAAAAAAAATGTTTGGATGACCCCAGTTAAGGGAAGGAAGCCAATCAGGAAGAACTATTTAGACAAGATGTGGATTTCTGGAGGGCATCAATGGAAAGTAAAGCTTTTTACTCAACGTTTTGACAGTCGGATAGACAAGGTGTATCCATATCTCGAGTGAGACAAATTTCCGATTAAGCAATCAATCAAACTTTCAGTGAAACAGACTCATCTTTGTTATGCTTTGTAAGAGTAAAAAAAAAAAATAAAAAATTTGCTTTTACTAAAGATGGCGCTACAATCCGTAGTGAATATAGGCCTTAACCAAGGAGCCTCTCTTGTAAGCTCAATTTTGACTTACCTACCTAAATTTACACACGCCATGCGCCACCTGGATCAAGCTCTCCTTCTACTTTACTGGGTTTAGATTTGCAGATTCTCCGAATTGATGTTTACCCGCTGTAGATGCCGCAGGCATTCTATTGTTTACAAAATTAGTGGCGGTGCAAGTCGCTAACTACTTTGAAGTAACAAATTTCTGAAATAACGTCTTCCAATTTCGCCGTTTGTAAAGTAAAGCCTTTAGCTCCTCACCTTTACTTTTTCCTTTTTTGATAAGGAATGACACCCTGACGTCGCTATGTGCATTCTTCGCACTTCGTACTACTCATGCTATTTTTCAGCTGAGAAGACGTGCATAATCCAGTCCCGTGACTTGATAGAGCTTAAGAGCAGCTGTAGTACTTTTATGTGGCATCAATTTGGACCGCTACATTAGCTTGCCGGCATTATTGGTCAAACCAGTTTTTGTGTACGATAAAAATTCAGCATATCAAAGGCTGATATGCTGATTTCTGATAGCTTCTTGACGGCCCTGTTACTGGTCTTTAATATTTTATGTTAGGACCTCTTTGCTCCGAGTTAATGTTACGGTTGGAATTGAGTCAACCTGATTCTAAAACCGCTCTCTTGTTGTGTGCCTTTGATCGTTTCTGAAACCGCATTAGGATAAGCACAGGACAGTCTCAGTTTCTTAGAACGTCACGACAGTAACGAGCAAGCTTGTCCTTCACCCCATCGAAAAAAACATGGTTTCTTATTGATCGGCTTCTATTTAAACCTCTCATAGTGATTGTTATTTCGGAGACCTGTTATGTCGCCCTACTCTGGCCGCTTCACCCTCAGCACCGCTAACATTTTGGTTATTAATTTTGAGATTCAATGTCCGCCGTTCGGAAACTTTAAATATCCAATATAGTGCCACCCGTCGTAGTGACTACATTTTCTAGCAGTACCACCTTCTCTTACTAACTTTCTTAAGCGGCACTATCAATATGCCTATCCAATTAGCGCGGCCTTTGGCTAACTGTCTCCAGTTGCGCACTCCAAGTTGGTTGAAGTCCACTTGCACTTGCGTGCGCCATTTAAGGCGAGGCCTTCCTCAGCTGCGTTGCTTTTCCGGATTGGAGTCAAAAATTCTGTGCGCTAGGGCGTTGGTGCTCATGTCCCGCTGTACATGTCCCAGCCATCTCAAACACAAAATGCGCAGTTTTGTGGCCAGGTCAATGTCGCTGTACAGCTCGTGAAGTTCATCGTTGAATCATTTCCTCCACAACCGATCTAATATCTTACGAAAAATTTTCCTCTCACCAACTTTCCTAGCTTTATGTAAAAATCACTTATACAAACATTTACTTACCTACTGTAAGCCATTTGTATGATCCATTGGACGATAGAGGATATAAGTACAGTATCTTCTAGCGCAACTAATTCTACGTCATCTGCATATGTTAGTAGCTTGACGACATACTTAAAACTATACTTTCTATATAAGGATCAGCCCTTTGTCCTATCCACTAAAATTCGAAATTGAAAACTCCCAAGACGGGGGTACGTTTCATCATCATTTATGAAGCATTCCTTAAACATTATTTTGGTTCCGTTCGGTCTGGAGGCCAATGAAACATTTGTGAAATGTTTTTCAGTTTTCAATTCGGAACTGAAAGCATTTCATACATGTTTCACAAATGTTTCATTGCCATTCACACCGACAGAAACAGCCAAAGCCACATCCAAACACACATTTAACCAAAAAGATCCAACAAACTATATTTAAATTTCACATCCTACCTAAGCTATTTAAGTCAGCTTAAAAGAAATATTTCGACCTATACCCCATCGGGCTGCCCTGAACAAAAGATAACGATGAAAAAGATCCATTTTCTTCAGGAAGCCACCGAAATTGCAGTTCCTGCCGAGCAACATCAATTTCATCGTTACTCCTTAACGCCCTACAGTATCGCAGGGCGCTAGCAGCATCTGCGCTAGCTGTATACGAAGTTTCGCGGACAGAGCAACGTGGAAGAAAAACAAAACTAGTCTAATGTACTCCTTGTACGTTCCTTTGACTGAAATCTTTAAGTCTTTCGTGGAAAATTAGTTACTATTACTTAAATCATACGTATAAAGTGCCGGAATTACTAGCGCTTACCACATCAGATATAGTGGTCAGCAAACGTCAGAACAATTAGTTCCGTAGTGCCCCTTTCGTAGTGTCTTTCTTACCGAGGAAAGCAAGAGGGTCGCTGACGTCGGTAAGCATTCGTTTGGTCTTCAGATAACCCAAATATCAATGGTAGGAACCAACCGAGGACGCAGGCAATGATAAAACAGGGGTCGGATCCTTGCTTTGTCTAGCAAGTTCGTCGGGTATTTCATTTTCCGTGATCCCAATGTTACTTCGGACCCAAACAAGATTCATTGAATCCAGCGTTTCATCTGCGTTCAAAGAAGTCTTACATGTTTGAACTATCTTGGAAATCATGAGAAGTGAGGCTTTAACCCCTGTTTGGCTGTTTCTACAGATGCAGATATTTCGTTCCCTCGACCGATTCTCCACAGCAAAGTTTATTTCCATTAAGATTACGTATGAATATGTATATCCGCCTGGAGGACAGAAGTAATGTTGGCCTCCAATTTCTTAATCGTAGCCAGCTTTGAACTTTGAACTTTCCTTTAGGGCTAGTCTATAGGAGTGATGTCAAATGTCCTAGGCTGCCAATTCACCGGTCTTAAGCGTGAAATTAACTATTTACCGAATCGTTCTCGCAATAAAGTCAGGGTTTCATGGACTATGTGGCAAGTGGCGTGTTCTTGTTGGAACAAATGTCGTCTAGACAACGGGCTTCAATTTCAGGCAGCAAATAGTCCGTTATCGACCGCCAATCACAGTTACGTTCCGGCCCGCCTTAGTTTTGAAAAAATATGGACCTATGATTCCACCAACCCATAAACTACACTCAACTTTTGTTTTGTCTGCATGTAATGGCAGCTCTTAAATCTCTTCGCGTTGCTCCACACCACAAATAGGGAGATTTTGGTTACTGATGTAGCCTTAAGCTTAACAAAACTTTTGTCGAAAACAGTGGATCTTCTTAAAACATTTCAAAAGCCGAATGTCCAAAACGATGACGATTTGGAAAGTCGGGCGGCTTCAGTTCTTGCACGAAATGATTTTTGTATGCTTTTAACCCAAGAGTCTCACATTTAAAACGCCAAGTTTTTACATACGATTCATCACGGTCACTGCTACCGCTGTGGTTTATTTGGTCGCGAATTGTCCGTTTGTTATGTGGACTATAAGTTGCACATTTCTCATAGAACGCTGATTTTTGTAATAGAGCTGAATAATTTTAGGATGCTCTGCCGGGCTAAGTTTTTCAACGATGAAATGTCAAACAATTCTGTTTTTCTTTGTACCCCCTCTTATTCCTTCGAAGCCGATCAACGTTAAAGGAGTCTAGCTTTCAAAACTGTCTAAAAACGCCTATTTTTTTGTGGATCGGACAAACGATTCGTCAGATATATATGTACTTTCCTCCAACCAAATCGTGGAAATGAGTTGGTGTATAGCTCGAAACATAGTCCATCCGGTCCGACAGCCTTAAGTTAAGGAATTGCTTTCTTTACTTCATTTTCTTCGGGTACGCGACAATAAAAGTCAGGTCGACCCCGAGGGTAAACACAGCTAAAGTGACTTTTCCATATCTTCAGCGATATCAGACTGTGACGCTACTATTAAATTTCCTTACTCTGCAGCCCAATTACACACATCAAATTGGCTAAGGCCCCTTTTCACTTAAGCGCGCCTTCTTTTATCACGTTGTGTCTTCGGAATGGATTCGAAAATATTTCAGGCAGGAGAGGTTGTGTTCATTTGCTCAACGTGTCTTAGTCATTACATCTTCTAGCCCCTTAGACAGTATCAATGTGGTTATATAGCCTGTATAGTTCGTTATTATATCTATTTCTTCAAACTCTGTTTACGCAAACAGAACCGAGATTCACTCAAAAAACTTTTTTTTTTCAAAGAATTTAAATTCATATTTGTCCATACAGTAGGGCTGGTATGAGGGGCTTATGTCTCAATTACGTTCTTAGTCCAAAAAAACAACGATTTGGAAGAGTAAACTTTCGCTTGATATCTACTGTGGCATAATTCTATGTATTTACAGCACAGTCCAGACAGACAATGTTTTTTAAAACCTTAAAGTTATAGTTTGACTAGCATACTGTCCGAGCTGTTGTTGATCGATGTCCTTTCCTATAGCATATGCTCAAAGACCTCTTAACCCATCTTTGCCACCTCTGTTTCAATCCAGTTATAGGCGCTGATTCCTTTCCATAATTCTGTGAAATTTGCACAATTCTTCTAAGTATGATGGTGAAAATATTACATGAATCCTCATCATCTTCTGAAAATTCATTCCTCAATTTAAATTCGTCGGTGGTCATCCCACTTTTATGGGCGGACGAGTTTGGCAGAAATGCCAAAACTTGTCATGCTTTCGTATAGTTCGTTTCTATAAATGCTCTTGGTTGCCGTTTTAAAATCATTAGAAATGTAGTGGGTAGGTTAGGGTTAGGTAGAAAAAACCACACCACTTGGCGTTGAGCTTCTGAGAAAGCTTAGGAGACTTTTAACGTCTATATTGCTAAGATCGCTTAAGTCATTGTAGAAGAACGTTTCTAAGTGAATTTTCATTTTTTAGGAGAGACCTGGACATGTACAGAACAGGTGGAGGAATGGTTCCACCCCCTCCTTAAAATCAATACTTTAGTATTCGTATGAACTTAGCGATTAGTATACCGAAAATACTTTCCAGATATTGGTTTCCATTTTGACGAGACCGTCGACCCTACAATTCCCTGTAATATCTCAGTGCCCGCCACCAAACATAGGGGAATGTTGAACTGCTCTGCTATCTCCATGAGAGATGATCGGCAATCAAGGGCAAATTTAGAATTGTGTGTGTCCAGGGACTTAGTAGCGGCCTGACTATCCGAAAAGATGCGGATATCCTTTGCAGATATCACTTTTTTTCTTTTAATCGCCAAAATGTCCGCCTGGAACACGCTACAATAATTTGTAATGGAAAAGGAGAGGTTTAGTTTAAGATTATGTGAGGAAACACCACAACCAACACGGCTATCAGTCTATCAGTCTTGCATATGCAAATGGATTGACGTGTCATCCATGAAATATCTTCCTTCCAGAAGGATCTATGGGATGATCATTTTAAAGTCTTTGCCAAACCAATGCTGGGGCATAGTGTAGTCGATGTTCTCTGAAAGGATTCCTAGTGCGTTAGGAATATAAGCGTGGACAGATAATTTATTTGTCCACTATGTAGTCGCTTTAAGTGAAACAGAACATCCAGTGCCGCGGAATGAGTAGTACGTAAGGCTCCGCTTATACATAGACTTAGTTTAGTTCGTTGCAATTTACTGCATTTTCTAAGGTCCTCACCAGGTAGGGGAGTATTGGTCTTAAAACCTTTCTTTACTGTTTCTTGAATTTAAGGTTTCCAGTTTAGTTTCTGTTAAAAATAAGACTAAGCTGGTACCGTCGGTTGAGGGAGGTTATATGATTGGAATTTTATATTTCCTTGAAAACAGGACACCTGTTTTATGAGAATTTACTGCCAATTCACAGCGATCCGACCAATCAGATATTCTGTTAGGATTTAGCTTTAATGATATTAAGATGCCTACCTGAGACAGCAATGCCATCCGCAAAATCACTAACATGTTGCCAGTTCATTGACTACTCAATTCAAAAGAAGGGGTTAAAGAACACCACCTTGTGGCGTATCTCTGTTGACTATGCTGCTATTTAGCATAAAACTGATCAATGCCCTGAGTGTCATCTACCTTCAGAGTTGATAGCCCAGTAATGGTTGTGGATGTTTTGACGTTGTTAGAGGCTCCTTCTATATCCATGAACGCGACCATCGTGTACTCTCTATATAGTGGAGATCATTCGATGTGGCTAATCAATGAATGTAGAGCCGTTTCCATCGACTTTCATTTACAATAGGCATATCTGCCTATTATAGCCGTAGACAAAAAGTGGATCAAATGGTAGTGTATTGATTTCCCAATCGGACGGTTCAGAGTTCAATACCAGCCTTGACCGAAAGACTTTTTTTCAGGCAAATTAAATCTCGTGAAATGAATGGTTGCCTAGATATATACAACATCAAGTCAATTTATACTTACCACCCATGGAGCAAAATAGGCTAAAAAGTCCACAAAATGATTACGAATGACCGTAAAGTGAAGTTGATCGAGATAGCTGAGGCTCTGAAGATATCAAAAGAGCGTGTTGGATATATCATACACGAATATTTGGACATGCGAAAGCTCTGTTCAAAGTGGGTGCCGCGTTTGCTCACAGTCGACCAAAAACAACAACGTGTTGATGATTCAGAGGAGTGTTTAAAGCTGTTCAACCGCAATAAAGCCGAACTTTTGCGTCGGTATATGACAATGGATGAAACTTGGCTCCATCACTTCACACCAGAGTCAAGTCGGCAGTCAGCTGATTGGCGAGCAAGCGACGAACCTCGTCCAAAACGACCAAAAACTCAACAGTCGGCTGGCAAGGTTATGGCATCCGTATTTTGGGATACACATGGAATAATTTTCATCGGCTATCTCCAAAAGGGGCAGACAGTCAACAGCGACTATTACATTGCGTTGTTGGAGCGTTTGAAGGATGAAATCGCAGAAAAACGGCAGAATTTGAAGAAAAAGGAAGTGCTGTTTCATCAAGACAATGCACCGTGTCACAAGTCGATGAAAACGATGACAAAATTGAATGAATTCAGCTACGAATTGCTTCCCTACCCACCGTATTCTCCAGATTTGGCCCTCAGCGACTATTTCCTGTTCGCAGACCTCAAAAGGATGCTCGCCGAAAAGAGATTTAAGACCGATGAAGATCGGATCTGTTTCGGAAGATCATCGAAACAGAGGCCTATTTACTTATACAAAACTACTTTCAAAAGATTGAAAAATCGTTTCAATCAATGTATCGCCCTCGAAGGCAACTATATTGTTAAATAAAGTTGAATTTTGCAAAAATTTTGTGTTTTACTGTAAAACAGTACTGACTTTTTAGCCAATGTGCTCTATCTGCAAAGACCACACTTATAATGATCTGCCAAATTTTTGTTAAACACAATTTCTATATCTATTCTATATCTATATCTATATCTATTTCTATATCGCTTTAGGAGTTTACCGAATGCCTCCCATGAGAATCCATAAAACGATACTGAAATTCAATTCACCATGCATACTTTTATCCAACACCGGAGGTATTTCGTTTGCTCTTGTAACTTATTTGGTCTTTAGTTAGATATCAGTATCTAAGCCCTTTCTTGATCCTTCCAAATTTTTAGCACCGGATCTCCCCTATAACGTTCCCATCCTTATCTCTGCTTGGCAATTTGTATCCTTGGCAAGTTCATTTCACATTTTTTCAGAGCTCCCGAACATAATTTCTGCAGAAAAACCTCTATATGATCTCGATCACTTCTCTGAGACTTCTCTGCATTTCTTATTTTCTTTCTGAAAGGTTGATGTTCCTCATGTTCCAATGTAAGCAATTCTCGTCTTCTGCAGCACCACCTTGCATGCCTTTTCGCTTTGCAACACTTTTTTTCAATCTAGGGATTTGATGCTCTCAGCTTAGTACTTTTTGAAATGTTTTGAGGGTTTCAATCTGTGATAGAAGCCGTTTCTTCATAATGCTTCTTAATTTTTTTTTTATCGTTCGTGATATTTGCATTCGCACCTTGTTTACAACAAGCTAGTGGTGTTAGTCGATGTTGGTTCCTTGAAATGTTCAGACATCAAGAATACAAGAATTTTCTTAAGTTGATATCAATGTGATCAAAGGTTGACGATTTTTTAAACATGTGACTGCCAAATTCCTTTGCGATGGTTGGGGTGCAGAAAACATGTGGTGACTATGAGTCCAGTCCAGACCTGATGCCGTGTAGACTATGTTTTCCAACTGTGTCCCTAGAGATGCTCTCCTTTCCTAACGTGAAAATCACCGAGGGCAATCTTAAGGTTGTGCTTATGTCAGACTACATATCTCACAAGTCGTACTTTTCGTGCGTGCTCTCTTACATACTTTACTGCGAAGGTCTTACCTAAAATTTGAACAAATTAATCAAGCAGTTAAAAAGTAAGTTTATGAGTAGTTACCTACCTGTACCTGAGTACTTTGAAATGATTGTCAAATATTTGAATCGTTGGAATGTGCAAGCGTTGTTTCTAATTGTTGTCTCTACACATAAGTCATTTTGCTATCGACACAAGCTCCATGATATCCGATATCTTATCGCGTATCTCTGTTTGCAAATTTAATCATTTAAAGTTGAAGTACCGGCAAGTCCATGCACACATTATCTGTGTTTTTAACTTAAATGCATCATCATCAAATGTGTCCCGAAAAAGTACACGAAAATGCTCTCAGACTCTTCAAAAGAAATTCTTTCCTTGCAATGCAGTGTAAGCAATGAAACTGCAGGCCATACATGCAAAAACCATTACCAACACGAAATTGCAGCCACACCCAGAAAAGAAAAACAGAGATTCCCCTCCCCCAGAAAAGAGCACACCTCTGAACACATTCCCAAAAAATCAAAACATCAACCATAATTTTTTTTTTTTTTTTTTTTTTTTCTTGTATTTATTTATTTTTGAATATTTCACAATTGACTGTTTATAACAATTAAATCGTTTAAGCAAATTGTATATCCTTAATGTGTATGGTGTGTCCTTTAAGAAACGCAACAAAACGAACGAAAAAAAAATCAAAAAAAAAAAAATAATAATAAAAAAAAATCAAACTCAAAACAAACGAAAAATGACTACAACTACGAAAAGAAGATGAAAGGGAATAAAGCAAATAATAATTCTAAATTCTAATAATAATAATCGTGTTGTTGACGAACAATAGAAACTAATTTATACGATAAATATACTCGTAAATCTAAAAGATACAAAATCGAAATTATATTTGTAATTTGAAAAATACGTTCTATATTGTTTTTTAGTTTTTTGTTTTTTTTTTTTTTTTGTTTTTTTTTTTTTGTTTTTAGTTTATATAAAACACTCTCGAGAGGAGAGACAAACCCAAAGTACAAACAGATGATGCTCCAGCTTCAGCTCCAGCTCCAGCTCCAGCTTAAATAGCAGCTTCAGCTCCAGCCAATTGTCAGTTGTCGGTCGTCGGTCATTAGTTGCATTGCGTTGTATGTTGATGTGGTTAAGTTGTTCTGCTGTTGCTTGGGTAAAGAATGGTTGTGGTTGACTTAAATTAATTTTAAGCTGGCTCCTGAAGATTATTCTCCACAGAGTCGGAATGTGACAGCCTGGTTGGATGACCGTCGGTGTGCTCATAGAACTGATCGTTCTTCTTTCGATACATGGTGGAGTTGTTGTAGTTGGTAGCTTCACCATTCTCACAAATGACAGTCTCCATATTACGGCTAGCCATTGAATTGTGATGAGCATTACGTCCAATGGTACGATCTTCGTATCGAGTTTGACTTTGTGACGCCATTGGTCGATTGAGAGTGTTGTTTGCGTTGTTAGGTGAATTGGGTGCTGCATTACGAGCTGCAACAGTTTTCGTAACGAAATCCTGCTCCTTCCAGCCTTGCTTTTTGTAGACTTCTCGCAAATCATTGTGCTGCCACATGGTGTAGAGTACCTGTGAGGCGAATTTAAGTACACACGACGTGTACTTTTGACGTTGTCGTACAATGTTCATTAAACGATCGACACCATTGGCATCGAGTAGAGATCGTGCAAATTCAGCATTTCGTTTAATCACCTCGTTAATGGTGGCCAGCACAGCGGTAATTGTATCATCAGAGGTGCCCTGATCGTGTTGAGCATTGCCTGAGGGTAACTTTTGTACCAAATCTCGCATTGCATACTTGCCAATGAGCTCTTTGTTTCGTTGATCTAAAGCGAGATTTCTTAAGGCGGTGGCGACTGCACAAACGACTCGATCGACCTCCATGCGTAGTAATTCAACTAATATTGGGAGTCCTTTTTCCTTTCGAACAGCAGCTCGAATATCTATGCTGGGTTGCCAATAGCAAGCGGCCAAATTTTGTATAGCTCCCGCAGCTGCTTCTAGAGTTTCTGGATTAGAGCAACTTTGCAATAAAGCCAAATAGTATTGGACAACATCTGGTTGCCATAGCTGTTCATAACCCTTTCTGTGGGTGCTGCGTGGTAACGTTTGCAAAGATGAGGCTCCATTCTCAGCCGATTTCATGCTATCACTCGGCTCACTGTATTCATATTCACGTTTCTTTTTGCTTGCACCAAAGCATCCGAAATTCTCGGCTTTAACTTCAATTGAAGAAGCTGTCTTATTCATCAGGGTGGGGTGTTTGTCGTAATTGGGATCTTCTACTTCCTGGCACCTGTACGATAGATTCCTTAAAATGCAAACACAATTCTCGACGATCTTATTGCCAATGTTATTCTTCTCAATGGAAGTTTTAACCACGAATAGAAGACACTCCACCAAGTTGTTGCACTCGCGTAACTTTGTCCGAGCATACTCACCGGCTGAACTGACATTACGTAAAGCTCCGGATGCATTGCGAAATACAGTCGAAGAGAACATCTCACCTGTACATGCAGGATCACATCTAGCCAGCGGCATAATGATACAGGAAACGATTATGCTCAAACCGTCATCAATGATCGGACGTTTGAGATCCTCACAAGATGACAAATTCCAGATAACACCGGTGATCAGTTCTTTGATTTCGTTCTCCATCGTACGAAACAAAAGACTGATAAGAGCGGAAATTCCACCGGCATTTTTTATTGCACGTTTATTCTCGTCATTCTGACGACCATATGACAAATTCCTCAAAGCTCCGCATGCATTCTTGTGTACGTCTAAGTTCTCATGGTCCAACAGTCGCACCAGAGCCGGTATCCCACCGAGTGTGCGTGTCTTTTGTTTATTTGGATCGTCCATGTAGCAAAGATGCTGTAGATAAGCAGCCGCATTGGCCTTGACCGAACTATTGGGGTTGTCTAGAAAACTAATGACTTCGGATAGATTTGGATCACGCCACCTAATCGCCTGACAATGTTCGCCATTATTTTCGACAAAACGATCATCAGCACCACGTGGCGATGTTGTCGCATCGTTAGTTGATAGCTGTGACATGTGCTTAAGCAGTTCCTGTTCGGTGCCATACCTCTGCCGTGGATGCACCGCAGTCGACGAGGAACTAGTTAAATTGTCACCGAACAAAAGCGCTCGCGTTGGATATGCTGGATTTGCATTCGATTCCATACTGTTTGGCGGCATTCCGAAATTCGATGTCGAAATATAACCATAGAGGAGTGCTGATTCCTCGGCATAATGATTATCGGCCTTGCTGACGGTCAAAGGCGATGTATGATAATCGGCCAGCTCGTCAAACTGCGATGTCTGTAAGTACGATTGAGCTAAGCTAGGTGACATACCAGCCGCCGTATTCAGAGGCAATGGGGAGGTAGAACTGCTATGCTCGTTCGGAGTCTGTGGTGTTCCTATTCGTTCATTTGAACTGTACTCGGACAAATATGAGCCAGTATTACCGACCGCTTGCATGACATTGAACGTTGACGAGGCGGGATAGTGACCACCCGGTGGAAAATTATCATACTCCTGATAGTGAGTTTGGAATTGCTTATTCTCTTGCATGTAAATTGGAGCACCAGTATGCTGTTCAATTTGATTGTAATTAATGTATTGAGATCGAGAATGAACGCCCATCGGCATGGTCACGTAATCAATGGATACACCTCTAGTTTCGCGATTCTCCTCCAATGGCATTTTAATATAATCAGCAGCGACAATACCCTCTGGACGAATGTGATTCACTTCGTGGATAACTTTTGTAACTGTTGTTACTCGACGTGTAGTCTTTTGTTTGTGAGCATGCAGCAGTGATGCGGTATCCTCACTTTTATGCGATGATGAATGTTGTGAATATGTGCTTGGCGATTGACACCGCGGATCTTTGGAATTGTTCAGGCTGTATTCCAGGTTCGATGGATTTTTTTGCTGACCTTCGTTGTTAGTCCAAAGCATCATATGATTGTTGCTACGTTGATTAGTGTGCACATCATCCACGCATACAGGATGCACGGCTGCCCTCTCTACCTCTGTGCTTTTCCTGTCTTCCTTAAGATTCAGCTCCTCACCCTCGTCCTCCACCACCGACTACTTTTACTTCGACACCGACTCCTACTCCACTGTCCTTGTCTGTAAATGGTTTTTCAACAATTCAATTCAATTTTTTTCAAAGCAATTCTCCGCGTTTGGGAGAACTTTTTAAAGGAGAAAATGGGATTTATCTAAAAATGCATTTTCTACTCTTTTTTTCGTTTTTTTGTTTTTTGTTTTTTTGTTTTTGCGTTTTTGGACTACTTTTTTTATAGTATATATATATATGTGTGTGTGTGTATGTGTGTGCATGAAAGAAAATTTTCTCTCGTGCGAATTACCTTTTCTTCTTTGTAAAAAGGTCGATAGCTCAGCTCGATTTCTTTGGAAGTTTTTTTCTTCTTATCGCTTCGTACGTTTCTTTGCCTTCGATCCGCCGATTGGAGGAGCGATACAACGACGACGACGACGACGACGATGATGATAAAGTTTTCCGGATGATGAAGTGAAAAGCAGATAGACAATCGCGGAGACGGAGGCAGGAAAAAAAACACACACGAAACAAAATTCTCACTCGGATTTTTGTTTACCGAGCAGGGCGTTCTTTTCCGCAAGCAATGCAAAAACGAATGTCGCTTCGACCGATTTTCCGATATTTTCGCTCACTTTAGCGTCGATTTGATGGGTAAAAATTTTATTTAGGCGAACAATAGGAGTGGAGAAAATCGCCTTTAACACCGACGTTAAGTATTTTTTCACATTTGACGTAAAAAATACATAGAATTTAATAACTAGAAAGTTATGTTGTATACCTTTTACATGCAAAATAAGTGATGCCAGACTTAAAGGAGGGGCACTGACAGCTACCTGACATCGATTTGACACCGAAATGAGGAAATTCACTAAAAGGTAATTTGGTTGAAGGGTTATTTTGTTAGTGTACGGGGGAAATTTATTTGTTCAATAAAATGCCATAGGGTAAATGGAAAAAATATGAAAACGAATAGCTACTTATTACGAATCCACTTATGGAGACTTTCTGATCAACCTCACGAATGATTTCCAACCAGTTCATAATAACTCATCACTGTTAACAGTCGCAAGAGTTATTCTTCGTTTAATCTTAGGGCTGTTGTTTATTTGGATCGTTGTCAGAACTGATAATATATATAATAGATTTATGTAATATAATGATAAAATAGAATAGTAGACAAAATCCTTAACAACCTCAAAGCTATAGCTGTTGAGGGTGACATTCTTTCCGAGATGTCAATGTTGGGTGTCCTTTCTTGTTGATAGCATGTACTTGGTCTTGCCCTCATTGACTTTAAACATATCTTCGTCGCTTCCGCCACAATACTCCCGAAATAGCCAATGGCATCACGCTGTTTTCTTCCAATTATGTCAATATCATAGGCGTATGCGAATAATTGGACGGATTTTTTAAGGACTGTGACTCTTGTGTTGACCCGTGATTTGTGCACTATTCTTTCAAGAATGATATCAAAGTCATCGCGTCGCCTTATCTAAATACTTTTTTGATATCAAAGGTCTCAATAAGATCTTTACCGAACCTGATGGAGCGGTGTGCATCCATTGTCATTCTACACAAACGGACGAGTTTGGCAGGGAATCCATAACTAGACATCGCTCTATATAGCTCCTCTCTATAGATGCTGTCATACGCGACTTTAAAATCAATGAAAACTTGTAGGTTGTGTGTATCACTGGGCTTTGGGATCTGCCGTAGTGTGCATATTTGGTCGATGGTGGACTTCCCTGGCCCAAAGCTACACTGATATGGACCAATCAGGTTGTTGACGAACGGCTTCAGGTGTTCACATAATACAGCAGAGGGGAACTAGTAGGCGACGTTAAGAAGTCTGATGCCTCTGTAGTTGGCGCAGTTCGAAGGATCTCCTTTCAGACAAATAATGCTGAGGTTGCATTCATCGAACATATTTTCTTCGGACTATATTTTACAGATATGTGAGTGTATGCACCTTACCAAGTCATCGTCAGACCGTCCACTCCAACAGCTTTGTTAGACTGAAGTTTAGATCTGGTTATGTTCACTTCATCCGGATCGGGTGGACGGAATTGTTGGTCTACTTCGTCCAGGTTGAAAGATTCATTCTGACTGATAGCAGTATTTGGTTCGTTATCGCTGTCTGCAGATGTACTCTTTCTAATCTTTTGCATCGACTGTGACTCTACTCTACAAATTTTGGTTCGGGACTTGTGTCATGTTTTTTTAACTCTTGGTTTGGTTTTTCCTCACCCCGCGCTTCTTTTGCTCCTTCTTTTTCTTTCTGAAAAGCCCTTGTTCGTTTCTTATTTTCTGCTCGTAGAGCTCGTGAGTAGCTCTAGTTTTTTTTTTTTTATAATCCAGCGCACCCACCAAAGGGATATGACTACCCAATTACTGGTTTTTCTCCAGAGCGCGGGCGGGTGTTGTAGTAGTTTGAAAATCAGGTGTATTAGGTTACGATATTTTTCCCAGAGCTGGTTGTCAAACAGGAGCCAGTGCATCTTAAGTACGTGGGTCTTAAGTACGTGCTAGTTGTTAAGTTCATTACATTTAGCCCAGCCAGCAACCACTCCAACATCAGTGTTATGCCTACATGTCAGAATTGACGCCGACGAGTTTTCCAAATAACTACATACAAATTCTATGAAAATACTTTTTCAGACTCTCGCGACTCTCTGCTTGAGGAGTCTATGCTTATACCACTACACCACGGCCACCCCTTCTGTGCAGCGCCGCTTAGCTGCATGTGTTTGCCGGCAAAACAAGGGTTTCGTTGTGGTGGTCGATTGAAATCCAGGACATCACAGGGCATCTTCGATGGCTTTTTGCAATGTTGCCACTGGTTTCTAATACTTGAACCTGGCGGCATAGTGCCTCTATGGGAAACTCGATCGGAAAAGGATTTGGAGATCCCTTGCGATTGTAGGCATTCGTCGTCAAACTTCCTCATAAACTTATCCGCGACTACACCTTGACTACAACAAGGTAATGGTCGAATAGTCGATATACTACTGAAGGAATGCCTGACGTCGATCACAATGTGGTCAATGGTTTACGGTTGATTGATCAGGAGTTCTCCAAGTCCCTTTATGAATATTGAGATGCGAGAATCTTTCGTGGTTAACCTAGTTAGCCTAAATCGTTTATCGGAGGTGGTATCGTGCAGGGTATACTTTCCCATTGTACTACCAAAGATGCCGTCACTACCTAGCTTTACATTAAAATCACCAAAGACAATTTGAATATCATAGCTATGCTACTGCTCGTAGGTTTTGTCCAAGAGTTCGTAGAAGCTATTTTTGGTGTCGTCATTTTTCTCTGTTGGCAGTTGGCAGATTTAACCTTCATACAAATTGTTACGGTGTACATGTTAACATGCCGGAAACTTTAGTCTTCTTGTCTAAGGCTGCCTTTAACAATAAATCTGCGTCGAAATAGGCGCTACTTTTGCGGTCGATAACAATCGGTGTAGTAAATGTAATGATATTTCATCCTCGTTTTGTTCGGGCCATCCCATCGCATTTCTTGGATGGCGATAACATCCATTTTGCTGCAGTCCAGGGTCTTCGCTAGTGGTTCGACTGCACGTGGCCTATCTCGTTTGCAACAGTAGATGCGCCCGTATCTGAGGATTGTTGTTGCTTCTCAACTGTGGGTTTTTTTTCACGGCATTGTGGGGTAAGTATGGCACAACCCCCAACCTAGAGAGGCAGTTCCATTATGGATACCCCTAAGCCGAGGAGTCGGTTAGACCGAAACCAGTAATCCGTCTTGGATGTGAGCACTACCTTTGGTCCATTAAAGGCTCATCCGAACCATCTCCTTCCAAAGATCCTGACTAAGTCTCGGAAATCATTACCGTCCTAAGCTCCAAATATGTCGGAGTATCCCGACTAAGGTCTTCTTTGTTTCATTCGGGGATAACATTTCACCGTTGATTCAATCTGGGGTTTTCATTCGCTATCCCGCTTATAGTGCTGATATTTTTAGTCGGTGGTCAGCAATCACCCTTATAAGTTTGGAAAGTCGAATCCGGATGGACATCGCTCAGTACCCATACCAAATGTTATCACTTGAAGATAAAATAAGCAGAACTGATGTATAGATGCAGTTACAACACTGAGCATCACTTAGTTGACACTCCTCTGTACCTACCCTATTTCTACAGCACCTGATCATAAAGAACATGGTCGATCCAATAAATATTTCTTCCCTTCTTTAGTCTCTTTAATAAAAGTCTTAGATATACTTCAGAACTTGATCATCGTTAGCACTCAAGTTCGATATCCTTACCAAAATGTTGTTGTCCCTATAGCATGTACAATACAAATTGAATCTCGATGAAGAAAATCGGAACAATTACACGAAAATCGAAAAAATATTTATTTTCTTTCGACAAAGCCCTTGCTTCTAAACCATACAGCCAGAATCGTGAGCCCACAAATTCATATATGATTATCCGACTCTACCGCTATTTCAGGTTACACATTCCAAACGCCGGTATAACTAACTTCAGACAGTGTAATCGTTTTACCAAGTTCAGACCGTTTGACTTCCATGTTGCTTAATCACATTGATCAGCTTTGCTTGTCGACGCTTTTCATTAAGCCTTTTTTTGATTTATTAAGTCGATCTGTTCAACGATTTTGCAAGAGTTTACAACAACTGCACAGTATCTTCAGAGCTGTCCCTACAACTCTTTCTTCACTGGAATGATTTCAGCAACACCAATCTACCTATGTTGCCCATAGACGTTATAATTTGGTTATGGTATTCGTTAAAGTTTTAGTGTACTTATTTAGAATATGAAAGCTTACCCAAAATTTAACAACTTGGATAACATTTTGAAATAACTATTTTTTAAATATTCCTTCTAGTATTCAAAACAGAAAAACCCCAGAAAATATTCAGGTTTCGAATAACCCTCTCGCCTATGAGTACTTATTGATGGGAATTCAAAACATAGAACTGGCATCACTGCAGTAATTTGAGTTATCTTTTTTTTCATCGAAATGCAGTTGCGTTAATGAATAATCAATCAGAGTTATTTAACAGGGAAATGCAAAAACAATGTCAGTCATTGATTTTTTTATTAGCTTAAGTCCTTTGCCGGAACTTAGGAGAAATCGATTTTTCGCGGCTACAAATGGAAAAAGGACGTCAGAGGAAGTTGACATGTTTAAGGGTGGCTACACATTGACACGGAAAGAGGAATTATTTCGGAGATATGGAACTTTACAATAACAGAAACACCCAAATGGAAATTTATTATTAATTTTTATATTCTGTCGTTTTCTTTTGCATCTGTATACTCTTTTAATGCCATATTTCTAATTTAATTTTGGATCAGTTTATTGATTACTTAATTCGAGCTTGAAAACGCTCGGTTGGTGTTGTTAAGAAGTATTGTCCAGCTATTCGTCCAAAGAAGAGAGATATCTAAATTGATATAGCTTATAGGACACAAAACTGATTTTCTTCATCAAAGTCGATTATTTGCGCTGGATCAACTTGTTCCCCGTTTATGAAGATCCCCCAATGGAGTAACAAATTTGCGCAATGAACAGAGTTGCATATGTGACACAATTTTTTTTTATTTTTTTTTTTTTTTGATAAAATGTAGAAAGGCGATCGAGTGCCTAACTAGTAAAGGAAAATATTTCTTGTTTCACTGTGTAAAGGCATCATGAGAAATTGCAACAGCTATCGAGCAGTTAAGCTAATCCTCCCATGTTATGCAAGTATTCAAAGGAGTTTTACATATTCTTTATTGATAAAGGAGTAACTCGGAAATTCAGAGTGGATGGAGTTAATCTAGTCGTAAATAATCACTTCTCTGCGTACTTCCACATCTGTAAATACAGGTCAGAGAGCTTCGGAATAGTGAAACACAACACAAGTGACGCAAATATAGATCACCACCCACACCACTCAGATCACTTTAATCTGAAACTGCCAGGATCCGAACTTGTGCCATAATTCTCGAACACCAGACGTTTATATTCATGCCGCCAATACCCTGGACTGGTTTTTAACTTCTATCCGTGATAAGTGCACTTTTGATATGTTCTCCCCTTTAGGCTCTTCGGACCACAGTGTCAAATCAGCTTATTTCTTCTACAACTGTGTGGTCAGTTAAGGAAAAAATACTGATAGAACTGTGTGGCAACATGAAAAGGTTGATTGGATCTGTGTTTTCGGTCTTGCAAGATCATTCCGACAGAAGAACATCGAAAAAGTTCAAAAAGCGTTGGATTTACAGTAACGCTTTTCTTATGGTAAGAGTGTGAAATTCCAATACGATCAAAACCTGAGGCAAAAGCTTCTACAATATCTCAAAAGTAGTAAGAAGTTCAGATCGTTAGTTAGAAGCATTAGAAACCTTGCCTCATCCTCCATATGAGGATAATTCTTATTTATAATTCCATTCCAATTCTGCTTTCTGTATACTACAAAGTCAGATCAACGCTATCAGATTGTGCCATGTCTCCACCTAAACTTATAGTAGCAAAAGTACCCAAAGATTTAAACATACCTGTACAGAAATTCGCTGGTTGTGATAGTATATTTCCAGTTCTTCTGGAGAGGTGTTTTTTTCACACTGGCAAACCACTCCGAAAGATTTTGCATCAATCCTACTCTTTAGGACTCCTTTCAAGTAGATGGAAAACAGTAATTTTCCAGCCTGTTTCTAAAAAAACGCTTATCTTCTCCCTCCTTCTAGAGGCTTATTGCACATTCATACATCTATCATTTCAATTGCCAGCAACCTCTTATTAGTTGAACAGACGCACGGTTATCGTAGCAACAAATACTTCCCAATCTGCCAAAAGCAAAATAGTTGAACTTAATATTTCAAAGGGATCGACGAACCTCATAATTAATGGATCATAAATCACCTTTCGAAATGTTCAGCTCAAGGTGGTTTGTAAAAAATGGATGCTGGTGACACCGTTAGATGGTGCTACAGTCCGGGGTGTTGTTTCCAGTTGCGCACATGCATTTGGCTTGTATGCGTCATCTAAGATTTTTCCCAGAGGTGGTTGTCAAACTGGACGGGACGAACCAGTGCATCCTCAGTACGTGCTAGTTGTTAGTTCGTTACATTTAGCCCAGCCAGCAACCACTCGAACATCAGTGTTATGCCTTCGTGTCAGAGTTGACGTTGTTTTCATAAAACTACATACAAATTCTATGAAAAGACTTCTTCAGAGAATTGCCTCGCACAGGATTGGAACCCACGACCATCTGCTTGAGGAGTCTATGCATATACCACTACACTACGGGCACCCGTGGAAGAAAAGCTTTGCTTCTCAATTACCTTCTAGGCTCACAGAAGCCTGTCGGTGTCACTGTCGGAGTTAGTGTTGTGTATTCTCTTTCTTAACAGCATATATGATACTTTGCATTTCTTCATTCTTCATCGGTAAGCCCATCTTTTTCGCTTTTGCTTCAATATTAATTACAAACTTTCCTTTTATGTCAATTTTGTCTGCACTGCGAGTGTTTTCGAAGTTGACTTGTGAGTTCCGAAAAATTCTTTCAAGAACCATGTTCAAAAAAACCACATGTTAACGCATAGCCTTATTTAAAGCATTTTTGGACAGGTCTAGGTTTTTTCATAAGCGACCTTAACGGGGATGCATTCTCTATCCTATTCTGCACGGTCGAATAAGTTTAGCAGGGATGTCAAAATTATAATAGACATAGCATAGTTCGTCTCTATAGACGCTGGGTTTTAGAAGTTCACATAATATGGCATACAGGATTTTACATGAGATTTTGTAGTTGGGTTTGGTGCAGTTCAGTTGATCTCCTGTTCTTAGAGTCGAACAGACAATGCTGAGGTTCGCCGACCCAGACCTCAACTTTGTTAGACTTAAACTAGCAAATAGCTATTCTGACTTCATTTTGGGTGGGTAGACGGAAATACTCTCTTTGTTTTCTCTCGGGTTGAATAATTCATTCTTCATTCTGACAGTGGGATGTTTTTCGTCATCACCGTTTAACAGCCTGCATAAATAATCTTTCCAGATTCTCAGCGCTTGCTCTGATTCTACTATGAAGTTTCTTTCTTTATTGTTTTTGGTTTTTTTCGGTCTTTTCGGGCTCTACGGGCAAGGTCATTTTATTTTCTCCGGACTTTATTCTTTTGGTATCACCTTCCTAAGACCTCAATCGAGTCCTTCTCGTATTTTTTTTTTTTCTTTTTTTTTCGAGGAAACAAATCTTACGAGCTTCTCTCATTTTTTTCTGCGGGGCCGATCTCTACCTCTTTTGTATTTCGTTTGTCTGTATTCGTTATTAAACCAGGGTGGCGCTCTTTGGCGATGATGCCACTAGTCTTTACGTTCGATGTTGGCGGCATTGAGCTGATGTTAGCTGCTCGCAGCGATTGGGCATCCAAAACACTGAAGGAGTACCTTACGTCGATCGCAATATAAATTTATCATAATGATTGATAGGATGTTGATAAGGAGTCAGCCAGGTCCATTTATGGATATCTAGGTGTGGAAATCGTGTCCTGTCTATAGTTACATTACGTCCTGTCGCAAGTCATTAAGCCTGTATTCGTTTCCAGGATTAATTATGAGTCTCTCTATGCCTGTACTGTGTTAGCAAAGATGTCCTCCTCCCCTAGTAAGAATTTATTCATGATACTACCGGTGACCACCACTGGGAGGTAGGACAACCATTACGCGACCAACTTCATTGTAGCGCTGCTGGCCCAATCCAAGTTATAGTACATGAAACAGAATGCCACTATGCGTTAGGCCAAATTTAGTTACTCCAGTAGAGGTATAAGTGTTGCATATTTCAATGGCAAATTAAAAAAAAAAAGAAAAACATGATAAATTAATGTTACACAAAGGGATAAAATAAAAAAAAAATGTTAAGGTACCATAGTTAAGTAATCGAACAGAAGAATCTAGAATTGAGTTGGTACAATTGAACATATCCGTTGAATCCCAACTGAACCCTCGTAGGTTCATATCAACTGAACGAATAACATTCGTTCATTTAACGTCAATTCAAACCACTTCCCCTCCGTCAGTCAACTTCTCCAGCAGCGAAAAGGTGGTTGATTGCCATGGCAATTGTACTGGTGTGCTTGTGTGTTGCCTCTTCGTTCTCCGTCAGAGCAACTTGGAATTTTTCAAAACCAAACGAGTTGTTGACGTGAGCGCGTGTGTAAGCGATTTGTCGCGCGAACCTTTACAAAATTTCAAATTTTTATTTTTCAAATCGAACAACGACAAAATCGAAACTCAACCCAAACTAAACTTCCAAAATGTTGTCCCAAAAAATCTGTCTGTGGTGGCATGAAGTGCAATAGAATGAAGAAAACAACATAAAAAGAAAAACCTAAACCGCGATCACTCCTCACTAGCTGAGGAATTTTCTCTAACGACCGACACACTCGCGCACCCAACCACAGCCCCAGCTCCAGCAACCCGCACCCAGCCGCCAGTACCCTGAGCAGCATTAAAAAATTAAAAAAAAGAACAAACAAGAAACCGAAGCGAGATAATAGAATTTATGTTGTTTGCGTGATTCATTTGTGTAATTTCGATTTCTTTGTAGGCAAAGACAATTTTTCTGTTTCGGCTGTGCCTCGATTATTAGACTGGTTTTCTTGTGGATGATCGTCGTCCCTGACTGAATTCGGGAGCTGAATCCTAGGATACACTTTCGAAGACTATATTCAACCAGAAACCAGAACAGAACGTGGTACAATTATTCGTTAGAAATTCGGTTCCTGTGCCCTGTGCCTTGTGAATTGCAACGCTGCCATAACAACCGGAACCAACCAAGGTGCTATAAACAAAGGAATTTAATTGATCCACTCTCTTGCACGTCCATTTCCAGTTGGTGTTTTGTTTTACTTTGTCTCTTTCGCGCACCCTATTCTAGTTCCGTGGAATAGGAATAACCACCACCAAACGAAACCTACATCTGTCAAGTGTGTCCTGATCCGAACCGCTGCTCCCTCTTCCTTGTCATCTATTTGAAAAACGGAAAAAAGGAAAATACGTCGCGTGTGTAGTGTTCAAGAGTCCTTCTCGCATTTGCTGCGAAAAAATGTTGTTTCTGTGGCTACCTAGCAACATGTTGCAAGTTTATCAGGTCTAATCGAAAAGAAGAGGAAAATTGGAAAAAAGTGTAAAAAAATTGCTTAAATCTCTGTGTTGAAACGGTGGAATTTGTAGAATACATAATGAAGGTAACAGTTTGTTTTGGTTCGGTGCGAATTGTCGTGCCGTGCGGTAGTGGAGATCTCCTGGTCAAGGATTTAATTCATGAGGCAACCAGGCGCTACAAGAAAGCAGTGGGAAAGGTAAGTTTGTGCACATTGACCAATGACCAGTAATAAGAAATGTTTCTTTCTTATTTTCTGTTTATTAGACGCTCGAATGAGTGTGTTTGAAACGAAACTGATTTCGATTATCGTTATCTTGACCTACGCATGCCTGATATTCGTTTTTCGATTTGAATTTGAAATTTCCCCAAAAATTAGTTGAGTTATCGCGACAAATGCGTCTGAACCAATTAACTGATTTCGGGTGCTTTCGAGGTCAAAATTTTTTTTTACATTTTTTGGTTAGATTAAGGGCGATTGCTAAGTCTGTGTTCAGAAATGGAGAGCATTATTTTGAAGCTTTTAAAAATGGCAGCATTTGTCGATTGTTCTTTGAAAGATTCTTAAAAATGGTATCTTCCAGAGACAGTTTGCTAAGCATGCTGAAAGCCTTACAATATCCAGTGCTAAGACAGTGGTAAACAAAATTACCATTCTTTTTTTCTCTGGATGGCTTGTAGCTTGAAGTCTTAGCAGCCAAAAATCCAACGGTTCTGATACAAAGACGTCGAACTAAGCACCGAAGGCTTCCAATCTACATAGTGTGGGGGATGACCCCACAGGGTTATATTGCTGGTGGTTTTCGCAAAGCCCTTAATCTCTTATCTAGCCGGTTAAGGCGCTGACCCAGAAGTTACTAAATCTTACCGATGATTCCTGTGGCTTTTTCTACGGTACGTTAGGGAAATGAGACTGGAACGATGGAGGGATTACCGCAGTCGCTCAGCCTTTTATGCTTAAATTCTATTAGAATAGGCAGGTGGTTGGTCAGAGTGTTGTTTTTGACGGCTGTCTTTGGAAACCGATGAAATTGAACGGGCTTCAAAAGAGGCACACTCTAAAAGACTACCGTCATAGGTACCTACTGTAAAGAGACGACAAAACCTGCCGAACTGAACTGCAGCCTTTAATTCCGTCTCGAATAGGGTAAAGAGGAAGAATGTTCTGGCACATTAGCACCAGTGCCTAGATGAAATCGACACTACATCCAGCAAAGTTCTCGAAGTTAGTCATTGAGTTCAAATCCACCTCTAAAAATTAATCTTATGGTGGCTTCAGTTCGTGTGAATTGTATTAGAAAGGTGGCCCTTAAACAACGGATATAAGCACTTCGACGGAATACGTATGTCTACTTCCTACTTTTTCAGGATGTTGATGCGTTTGCAGTTCACACACTCCATTGTATTACACGCATTCACAAATTGAAATAAGCTCATTGATTGGCGGGAAGCATTGCGAGAATATGGAGAAACTGGTAGGTAGTTATGCGATTGATGTTATGACGTTACCGTCAACCCTCAATCGAACGTGTCAACTGATTCTATGTATATCTTAGTCAACCGGGGCTGAACCTAAGAATGAAGACCAACCTAATTGCTGGTACCTCCGTTTGGAAGACCCTCAAAGAGTGGAAGGCGGTACGAATTGTATACGTTCAATGGAGCAATGACCCTAAGCAACAGATCAATAGCTTTGCTATGACCATACAGTTTCGGGGACTAGAATCCAGATTTTTTGAGTCTAATAACACTACACGAAATGATGTATTTAACGTGCAAGTCCAGGGGTTGTATATGGAGCAGCATGTTGACGGCTTCTTTCTAGTTGGTCTCATAATAAGCTGTTCATTGGACTTAAGTTTTGTGATGTTGTATGTTTTGCTTAAAGCGATCCACTACACGAGAGATTCATAAAAAAGAATGGGATGAACTACGTCAGTGTATATCCAGAGGATCATCCTAGGCTAAAGTCCCCACCTTTTGCCAAATTCGTAGGAAATGACGCATACTTTCTTTACCCTATGTTCCAGGTTAAAGATGACCCCAGGGTATCTTGCACTGGAGTATAGAGTTTGGTTGTTAAGACGTGGAAACTCGAAAGTCGGTATTTTGTAATTGATGGTAAACAGCATTAATTCAGTTTTACTCGTATTAACGCCAAGTCCAACACTTGTGGCCCAAGTCAGAGCCCTCTCTGTGAGTTCAGTAATCACTGAGGGGAACATCCCTGATAAACATAAAATAACCACGTCATCCGTGTTCTCGACTACCTTCATTCTAATATTGTCGAACTTCGTCCAGATATTTTTTATGACCAAGAACCAACTGTACTTCTGTCTACGGTTTTGTTTATGAGGCTGTTCCCAAATTGTCACTGAATGATTCTGGTTGCTGCAAAAACTTCTGTGTCAATCTTGGTGAGAGATTTCAGAAACTATTCAGTGTGCACATTATTGAAGACACCTTCTATGTTAAGGAAGGTTGTTAAAATATATTGTTTATGGTAAGTAGATTTCTCAATCGTCTGCAGTACCTGATGTTAGTACGTTGAGACTTTGATAGAGGAGATTTTTTAAAGGAGTACCGGATATGCATGTTTATGATACATTCTAGGGTTTTGAGTAAGGCTAATGGGTCTATAATCCTCGACCGACTCATGACCTCTTTTGTCGATTTTAGGGATGAGGATTACATAAATGACCCCCAGGTCGAGGAGATGTGGTTGAGTCGTATTTCATTTGGAGCATAATCCGTAAAATCCTGTTCACGCCTGGTGACTTATAAGGGGAGAGATATAATTCCAGGGTTCTGGTTGCATGATCTGCATATCAGCGATGATATTTTTGCATCGAAAGAAATGGGTGTTTATTAGCAGTTCCAGCGGTTGTTCAGTGGAATTTGTCCTTGTTCCACCAAGTCGTTTGTTGAATGTCGGATTAGAGTGTTTTTTTGACAGGATTTTGCTAAGTTTAGCTGAGTTTCAATGGAGTTGCAGTACTTTGCCTAAGTCTGTGAATTAGGCTTGCTTATTGCTTTTTTTGTATATCTTGTGAGGTTTCCAGAATTTATATTTAATATCTAAGATGTCCCTATTCATCTTTCTTGGATCGGATACACATTATTTCAGTCTATCATGGTGGGAAAGTTTTCTTTCAGTGCTTTCACCGAATCAATATTACCTTCAGGGATGCTTCAAAGTTTGAGGTTTAAGTCCTGACTGAATTTCTTCCAATGAGTTCTCTTGGAATTTCTTCAAGGGGCATTGATTTCTACCAAGAGACTCATATTAAAGGGTATCCATTTATGGTCCGAAAATGATTTAAGATTAGATAGCCTCCACTGATCTACCTCATATTCGGAGTTATTGGTTATTAGTGTAATGTCGGGTAGTTCCTCCCTACCGGGAGGATCACATCCGATGTGATCACATCCCAAAAGCAGGAACTCCTTGGCGGGAAGATGCGACACCATGAGCTGAGCTTCGTCTAGCGGCGTTGTTTGTAGAGCTGTTGTTTGCCTATATCCAGCAGTTGAACGAGTTTTAAGTCATTTCTACTGAGCCGGGGACATAACAAGATTTTAATATGATTGTTGATTAGTGTACAGGTTCTAGGCGGTAAGCCCATCTTTTTTATAGAAAATATTGTACTTGTTCTCACAGGATCGTCGAATCATCGATCCACTGGCCCAGAATTCTGAATGATGCCAATGTCCAAATTTTCCGATGCACACTTTGAATGATGGAGATTGAATTGTATATGACACTGATCATACTATTGTTGTTATTTTTGCTGAATGGGATCAACCGGATCTCCCTGCAGCTTGTCGTCGTCGAGATTGTCATTCTTAGGCTTCCTTGGTCTGAAAAACCTAAAATCGGTTTTCTCCAGCTGCGTGTGACATCTTTCACATCATGTGCCTATGCATGAGCATTAACGTTAGAATCATTGAAAGTGGTGTCAAGCAGTAAGTCGACCAACATGGATCACAGAAGTGAAGATAGAATGACGGATTGCGGTCAGCCATCGTTTATTCCCGTCAGTAGTAGTAGTCAGCACCCGTAATCAATAGCATTACTCTTGGTCAAGTTGCGTTGTTTTGTTCAAGTTACCTTAATTCTGCCCATCAGATATTGAATCACAGTCTCTTCCGTGTTGGTAAGCATATTGCATTACGAATAGAGGATGTATTCGCAAAGCAGTTTGGACCAGGCGATTTGCCAAATTTATTCAGTCCAAGCTGAACTCGTCACTTTTACCTTTTAGGTTCTGTACAGCTTTCTCTACCTTCTGCTTCTTTCTGTTTTCGTTTTTCTGCCTTTTTTGGCGACATCTTTAAACCTCTAATCTCTTAATCTTTATCTGCGGATTCCTCTTCTTCAATCTGATATCGATGTACCTATGGTCTGATATGAAAGCCACCGATAGTAGTTTCTAGCTAATTATATCCAAAACGTACTTCTTGAATAGTAAAGCGGACTACTTGTGGTCTTAATTTCGGCAACTAGGTCAAACGGTGGGACAATTTATTATAATTTCTCATGCTCCAGCCTTACAACTCGTGCTATGCCTGCAGTAGTAGAGATACGAATGTAAACTCACTAAAATGCTACATAATGCTCATTTGCAGGTCAGCTTTCGATCGGGTCTGCAATTTTATATTAGATGGCCAACGCTATTCTTTGGCAGATTTCTTATTGTTTTTAAATCTACTGAACCATTGTAAATTGCACTTTCATCAAACAAATTAGAAATTCATTTCTTCTGTAACGCAATTACAAATAAGTTAGTTTTCAACGCCAATGAATGGCTTACATCACCGACACAGCCGACAATCATAAAAGAAAATAAACGTCAGCGGTAGTAGGTGGTCGAGGTTTAGGTTTATTGCTAACGTAAAGCGAAAGCCACCACTGCAAAGTCCAACCACATCGATCTGCTTGGTGTAATGTATGTAAATCTGCAACCCGTGACGGACACCTACAATGACATGTTCATTGATTTTCGCCTAGTTACTTGCCAATTCCAACCGAATCTGGCCGCAATCAAGCAACCCACTATTGCCCAGAAAACCTGCTATAGAAGCTCTCCTTCATATGAGTATCTGCATTCCAAGCTGTCGTTGGGTTGTAAACCAGAAGAATAAAAAAAAAAATAAAAAAAAACACTTCAATGTCTTTGACGGACGCAACGGACGGACATTTTTATTCTCGAGTTCATTGTTTGCTAAGAAGTGGTTTTCATTGCATAATAGGAAAACTAGTTTCTTTTATTCTCCTTGTCGTCGTTGTAACTTTGGTCTTCGTCTTCATTGTTGCTGCTGTTTCCTGACCCAAACAATGGAAAGAAAGGCTTTCTTGGCGGAATTATACATATGAGGTCGAGAATCCCAGTCGCAGTCCTAGTTCCGTTGTCTACCATTAAGTAGAAACAAAAAATAGAGAAAAAATTCTCAATGAAACGGTTTACACGAATAGACGGAATGGGTCGTAAGTACTCGTATGAGTAGGTTGGTAGAAACTTGTATTTGTATCTACTATCTGCAAGTGTCAAAATGAGGAACCAGTTCCATGAGGTGGGTTATACATACTACGAACTCGTAGTCATGCGAACCAGTAGAATTGTAACGACGCAAATTGTCGGAACTTCTCAGCTAGTTAATGCGACTCTCTCAGTTCAAGCCTCCTTCTGAGTTTAACTTGGTAATTCCATGGAAAGTTGGTCGCTACAGTGATGGCATACTTTTCATAGTCACCATGATGAGTTTGAGGCCACCCGAACTACAACCCAACCGTTCAAAATGTTGCAGATCAATTGAAGTCGAATTAGCTTGATTCGATTGAGTACTCGTTAAAGTCCGACTGGGACTTGTAAATTGCGACACCACCCGCATCAATTAGCATTCATCATCGTAAAAGTCACACGTTTGTTGTAACTATGGCGGGCAGGCCACACGCCCTCACCTAACACTGATCTGTCAGTCAAAAGCATTTATGTACGTGTGTTGGCCGTCGAGCTAGACTTAACAATATGCGCAGTTTATCGTGTCGATAATACTACATGATAGCAGCCAACAGTCTGTCGTTGAGGAGAATTAAAAAAAAAAAAATTAAAAAAAATCGGAAAAAATCGTGTGTGCTGTACAGATTTGCTGGGTGTGTTGGGACTCACAATGTGACATTTTTTTCTTAATCAGATGAGTCACCGAACTCTGTAGGGTCCACATGGAGGGGATGTAATCTCATTTAGTTGGAATTGCAGTGCGATTGCGTGTGGGTGGAGTTCCTCGTTTTTCAATGACAAGATTGAATGATTCAATCAGATCAACTGTCGTAAGTTTCTTGAACATCACGTTGGCATTTTCAAGCCTTTGTGATTGATAAAGAGTTGGGTTGTAACTCATTCACATATCACAAGAGTCCATCAATGAAGAATGGTATGTCAGACAACTTATGCGGAAGTTAAATGTTCGCATATTAATTGAAATTTAAAGGAGACACCATGAGACGAGAACACAAATGATGAAGTTAAGCAGAGACATACGAGTATGGGAAAGCGTTTCTTGAATTTGAATAAATTTGACATTGGAATTATTAGAAGAAACACAAAGTCAACAAGTTGCATGGCCTTCAATTCAATTAGAAAAATGTTGAATTTGAAAGATAGATACATGAGAAGAAATTCTCAATATGTGAAGGGTGAATTTCTAGAGGGGAAAAGAGTCATATGCTTTAGATTCTGCTGCACTAAAATTAGAAACTTCTTATTCAATAGTAGTGGCGTCGACTTTTAAGCCCTTTTCCATAAATTGCTACTCAATTGCGGTTCTCAAAAACGAAACTACTCTCACGGGACTGTGTAGGTGGACTTTTTGTCCAGGTTTTTCTTTTTTTTTTTTTTAAATTAAGAACCTGATCTCCTAATGGAAGGCTGCATGTGACGCTTACTTTCCCACTTTCGTGCAAGAACGAAAACAATTCAGACATAACCAACAGCTTCGGATACGAATGAATACAATGTTGTCCTCAGCATACGTTTTAAGGACAACGGACAACGGACAACGAATTTCGGCTTTGAGCATAGAATGTTAGACCATTAATAGATAAATGCTATGGAGTGGACCAGTTAACATACTTTTATTACTTTTAAATTGCCTTAGACTCTGAATGTCACAGTAGTCTGTTCTTCCCTGGATGTTTTACGGCAAATGCTGGTAATGTATGTCTCGCACAACTCAATTTACTTGATATATACCGGCATATATACACCCTGCCTGACTTGAACTGCAACTTTTAAAAATGCTATAATTTTTTTATTTTTTGATAAATTTTATTGTGCCAAAGTAAAAAATGTTGGAAAATACATCAGTTTTCAAATTGTATCAGTAGTTTTCAATATGTCCACCTTTGGCGCGAATAATGGCCTTGAGACGGCCGAAGAAAGACGGCGAAATGCTTGTTTGAGGTTGTCCAAACTTTGGTATTTTTTAGTGCCAACCTTCGCCTTTAAAATACCCTGGACAGAGAAATCCAACGGATTTGAATCCGGAGGATTTGCAATCCATTGTGTCGAAAAAATGAAGTGTGGAACATTGGTTTTTAACCAATCTGGGTTGATGCGCGTTTTGTGGGACGGTGCCGAGTCTTGTTGAAATGTCCACGATCTCCGACTGAAATGATTATTTGCCCAAGGCTTCAATACTCCTCTAAGACAGTTTCACGCTATACGATCGCATTAATTTTGACGCCACAGACCAAAAATACGAGCGGAGAGCGACCATCGGCGGTTATGGCGGCCCAAACCATCACTAACGGTGCTGCCTGCTTTCTGGTGGCCGTCCGAAGGTGTAAATTTTCGAAGGACCTCTCTGGCAAGTAAACTTGGTCATTTTGTTTGTTGACATATTGCTTGAAAACAAATGGCGACTCGTCGGAAAAAAACCAAATTCGCCAATTCACCACTTTCGTGCAAGCGTAGCAACTCCTTCGCTCTTTCGACTCTAACTTTTTTCTGTTGCGGTGTACGATCGTGTGCTTTTTGGAATTTCAATGGCTTGAGCCCAAGCTCTTTTTTCAGTATGTGTTGTACCATTTCAACGATGTGTTGAGCTCACGAGCCATTTTTCTTCCATTTCGACGCGGATTTCGCTCATTCGAGCTATGGTTCAAGACACAAAGTATTTGTTCACGTTGAGGTGCTGGATAGCTCTAACGATAGCTACTTGTGGTTTTCCAGCCAAATATAAAGCAATTACACTATCACGTTTTAATTCCATCGCGGATAAAAAATTTTTAACACAACTGAGATGCAAATCGTTTTAAATGCTTGTAAATAATAAATTATCTGTCATGTGTCCAAATTTGAGCTCACTGTCATGAACGATTTGGAAATTATAGCAGTCTGAAGTTGGTTGCAGTTCGAGTCAGGCGGGGTGTATACTAAGCTCATCTTTGATATCGGTCTCATCTGCGGATATACGTCAGTTTAAATGAATATATTAGAATCAAAGTACAAAGTATTTGTTTGTATTTATAAAAAAAAAAACCGAGCCGTACAATATCGTTATGTGGATGCCGCTGCTGATATGATCATAAACATTATTCTTCCTTTATCCTTCATCGGATGATGACTGTCAAACCCAAAGTGAAGGCGTGGTACGAATTCATCTATAAAGAGGATATCATGATTAGAGAATTGTTTTTCGAGATTATAAGACTAACCCAGTAGAGGAAAATCGAAAAATTTCCAACGGGCAAAAAATGACTGAAAAATTAAGGCAAAAATTACTAATATGGTCAAAAGACGAATTCTTCGTCATCCTCAACCCCAATGTTCATTTAAATATGTTATAACGATATTCCAGTTGTCACCTATTTAAACAAAGCTAATGCTCTTGCTTCGAAGTTCGCTGCCAGTTAAGGGCTTTTAGAATCGGTCATGTCTTCACCTACACTAAAGCGCGACGGACGTTCTATTCGTCGAATCCCTTTTGCGCACTCGTGTATGTTAGTAACAAGAGTTTTCAAAGACCCTAGTTTTTCCAAATCTACTGATTCAGTTTTTTCACCAATTCATGTAATTGCTGATAAAACGTAAGCTCACAAAATACGTATCTTGGTACAGATACACACTTTGCACTATGGTGTAACCAATCTGCTGAAGGCAAGACAGTTTCAATTGAGATTTCAAATCCAATTAAAGGCGTTTGACATCGGGCTCTTTTGTGTCGAAAATGCGTGGATTTAGGATCGATAATTCTCTTCTTCATACCTTCATACTTCAGAACATGAAACTCAAGTTTACCTGGACAGTTTTGAGTATGATATTCACAAAATAAATGCTAGTGTGCCACAGAGCTTCGTTCTATCTTCAACACTCTTTTAAATTTTTAGTAATGATCGTTTATCTGCCACTTCTAATACAGTATATTCCATTGCTGTCGACAGGACTCTCTACTTTATATATTCGTTACCGAACTTAAGCCCCTCTTCTTGGGCTTTAAAACGGGAATGACAGCCCATTAAAGTGGAATTGAATGAATTAATGGCACTTGAAATTAGAGTACTATGTATATCCACATCTGATTAGCTTCTCTTTACTTGCTAGTAAATTGAACTCCTCCAGCACCGGCGTTCTGTCTCTTATTTTACCTTGTTGTATCGTTATTTTTATCAGCAGTGCTGAATGTCATTATAACCTTCAAACATTCAAAATCAATGTTCATCGGTGTCTCTCATATTATTATTATTATTGTTATTATTATTCCTTGGGCAGTGTACAAACATTTTGAAATCTTGAAATCTTTGAAATCGAACTATTTATAAAAAAAAACTAATTTGTGAATTTCAATTCAAATTCGATTTTTGAGCATTTGAGAGTTGTCGTGGAATCGCGAATGTCTGTAAGCCGTATAGCTGGAGAGTACATGTTGCATTGCATTGTTAAAACTCTCACAACAAACATCGCAGGATGCAGATGACGTACCTACTTAAAGGTGATTTGCCTATTAAGCTCATCTGCGATCTCCGTTGCTCAATCTCATCCCTTACGGCAATGATCAATATGAAAGCTAAGCGAGTATAATCTCTCGCCAAATTCAAGGAATTCTGGAGTCCCAAAACTAGTTAAATAGGATTAAGGAGCTGGAAAAGTTCTCTTTTTCAAGTTAAAATACGCTTTTTTACAGCTCTCTAATCGCTTTTAGTTGTGCGAAATTGGTTGAGTTGCTTCTCGACTTGAGTGTACCAAATAAATTGAAGTGCTTTACAGTGTTGTTCCTTCTAAAGGAAGGCTTTCCGGGTTTTATCGTTGGTGTTTATGGTATTCGGTTCAGAATTAGCAGTTAACGAAACCGGTAAACTAACATTTAAGACAAGATCAGCATCACTGTGTAGCCCATATGGAACCGAACCAAAGCAATTTTCAACCGCTTTTGAGGAAATTCACTTTTCCACTCTTACAAAGATCGTTTAAAGCCGATTGCTTATTTTTCAGTTGGTAAGAGAAGTCCTGCGCTTGATTTCCACGCAAATTTAAATAAAATATATTGTAGCATTTGATGATAAACAGTTTTTAGCAAATGAAGCGATTTTCACGGTCTAAAAGCATGTGGAATAAATGTTTTAGATCGTCAGCCGTGATGTCCTTCAGGAAGTCGGTATAAGCCTTTTGGGCGGCTTCTACGTCTAATGCATTTTTTCGAAAAGGTAAAAGTCGCACGGTGCCAAATCAGTCGATTACGGGGAGTGGTTGACAGTTAAGACCACAAGTGTCGATCGATGTGATCAAACGCCAACTTCTTTCTGCGTGACATTCTGGACGAATACGATGAATACGATGCACCAAACACTTCAAAAAACTATGTACAATAGATAGAATTGTGTATTAGCTGTTTGGCCGGTGGAACGTACTCTTTGTGGACAAATCTCTTGAAGTCGTAAATGCAACTCAAAATTGTCCCCACTTTTGATTTTTCCAAACGAGATGTTTGGTTCGTTTGGCGCCTTTGACTTGGCATTTTGGCGCTTGGTTTCTGTTGTTAAAAAAGTTTTTTTTTTTTTGGCCTCCTTTATGATGTTTTTCGAATGTTAAATTTGAGTCATTTTTGGTCGTCAGTCATATTTGTACCGACGACGCAAACATATTGTAACTCCAGACGCAATAAATCCGTTTCTATTCGTTCAAATGTCTGAAATTTTGGCAGTATATCAGTGAAGGATCTACTTTACCGACGATTGTAATTTTTAAAAAGTTCTGTTTGTTACGGTTTTTTGTTGGCTTGCATACGAATTTTTCCTCAAATGGTATAGCGATATATAGCGATCATATTGAGTTTGTGGAGCTATTTTTTTTAGAGCAGAATGATCTGCGATATCTCGATACGATTATAGACGATATAGTATACAAAATATATGTAGTATTATAGATGGGCTACTGGAAATAGGATACTAGAGCTTTTTCCTGAAAAGGTCGAGAAATGAACTTCACATAGCATCACAAGATATGGAAAATAGGAGACAACAGGCTCTTAAGGTAGACTCCGATCTGTTAATCTGGTCGTGATTTTTTTCTTATAGCCCAGATTCCGGCGACAAATGTTTTCTTTGGCACAAGAAATCCTAGGAAGGTGATGTGTCATTATAAACAACTACATCTACAACAGAAAAAAAAAGACTTATTGATGGTAGGAATCAATCCCATCTGAAAATTCGTAACAGTTAACTAAATATTCGGATAAAAGCCTAACGATGAATTTGGGTCATTTGATTAGGAGGAACGCTATGTGAGGGTGGAGTTTTCACTGTGTCATGGTTTCCTTAGAAACATAAACGACCAAATTACGTGTACAAAACAATCAAAGAAAACAAGGGGGTTTCCTTTTCATTTCACGAAAATAGCATTTTCAATCTGGAACAATGTGAAACGCTTAATATGATTTGAAAACGATTTCAAAGAGTTGTACGTGATTAAATTGAAAACCAGCAGAGGACTTAATTAGTTTACCGATCTATGAAATGCATGTTTCTGTAAATCTTTTTTTTTTTTTTTATTTGTGAAAAGGAGCAGTGCTCTGTTCAATGTGAATCACCCAATCGAAGGCACGTCAATGCGGATTCACGGTGCCTCAGGCATGTTAATTGCCCCTCGATGGTTATTAGTTATACCTTGTGCATGAGGCATAAACAAAATAAAATTCTTGCTGCAGTTAAACTGTTTTAGGTTGCATGTTGTCGATAACAAGCTTCAGAGGAAATCTATTATGTAATGAACGGTTGCAGGAATTGCTCTTCAGAGTGTTGGCCTATGTCCCTTATCAATTCAATTGGCCAAATGTTCATGTTGTAATAGATTCATAAAAATACGGGAATCTACGTATCTATGATAATTTTTAAATTTTATAAGAAAACTTTGTTCTGTTTAAAGTAGTGTGAGATGATATTGTCCATTCCAGTCGGATCATATTCAGAAATAACTAGATGCTACTGTCAGCTGGTCCACTAAGAATACGCATTCGTTCAAACCTCCTAAATCTGAGGTTGTGCTCTTCAAATTAGAGAATGTCGGATCAACTCGCTAGTGCTATAAAAATTCTGTTGAGAATGCATGTTTATGTACTCTCTTATGGACCTGGTATTTTACCAGTCCCTTAATTTGAGGAGGTCTAGTTTCGTCAGCCATCAAAGGTGATGTTTCTTTAATTATCATACATTGCACTTCTGGATAGAAATCGAAATCATTTCTTGCCCGAACTTTGATATCTACACGCCCTACATGTCATCTCAGTCGACTAATGCGCATTTTCCTGACCAAATCGGTATCGTTGTACACAGTCCACAATAACTTAAATAATCTTGCATTAAAGACGACTAGGTATAACTTACCTTAATTTCATCGACATTCTGCACAATCTTATGAGTGTGACAGGAATGCCAAAGCTAGACATGCTTTTGTATCGCCTGATTGATAAAGGGTTGGTAAGTATCGATCTGGATACGTTGCATAATGTAGATAATTAGTCGATTAGATGATTATCAATCATAAAATCAAGCATTCACACACAATACGACAGACAAGACCTTGTTTAATAATGTCAAGGGGTCTCTTGCCTATATAGCGCATTTAAGCTGGCGACCACGAGATTGTTTGGAAACAATCTGATATCATATCATATTAACTGTCTCCCACATATTCGTACCGGAACCCAAATTCAAATTTTCGTTTACTATCTTGCAATGTAAATTAGCTACATTAAAGGACACAGATCACAAAGACTCAGAACAGCGTTAGACTTTGTTTGGCGCTTGGATACTTTGGCATTGAGAGAAATGAACTTACCAACTAGAGCCAGTAAATTCGGTACTTCGGCTGCAAAACTGGGTCTAACCAAACCTTAACGCTTGACGACACTACTCATCTGTAAATGCCGATGTTAGGGAACAGTATAAACACGAATATAGAAAGTTCTTAGGAATGCGTAGCTATGTATTTCTTTAGCAGCCCCCAGGAAGTAGAATATCGTTTATAACACAAAATGATCAGACGTTGAGGCTTTGTAAGGGTGGATTTTTAGATCTGTGACAGGTAGTTGTGTACGCATGGCATGGTGAGGTGTTCGCACAAGACAGTTTTTAATTTTAGATATTCCAGCACGAGACACACGGCCATTCTTCATAATGAGCTGCCTGCTCGTGATGCACAGGAGTAGTTAATTATGTCCATTCTGTTCAGAGTAAGGAAGTTTCACCCTAAACAAAAGGTGTCTAAAGATTTCTCGAAATTAATCTGTAAGACACCCAGTCAGTCATTGTTTCATTTGTTCCATTAGATATTAGATACCAGCTTAGATACCTTGACATCCATTTAATTCGGGCCTATTGATCACCTCTTCTAATAACTTACTGATATTCGAAAGGAGACTTACCGACCGATGATTCTCTGCATTGGACGTGCCTTTATCGCTTTTGGGAATTGGATGTACCACCGCTGCTTCTGAATGCGCTGGATATTACATTATTAAACAGGGTAGGGTAAATATCCACCAACTCTAGTGGGAGATTTCGCAGCACAATATTTGGTGTCTCATGGGTTATGATTTGTTACTTCTCAGTGATTTGAAGATTGTTTGGATGTCCTTCTTCAAAATGAATGGGCATAGTTCGCCTTCGTCGATGATGGCATTATTTCTCATCTGAGTTTTAAAATTTCCAGTTCTCCATTTCATTTTGAAGGTAGAATTTGTGCAAAAAAAAAAAAACTAAAATCTGGGTTTGGATCAAAGACATCGTTCAACTTGTATACTTCCAGGAAAATCACTTCTATTCTCTCTTATGCAGATCTTTGTTCATAAACAGTTTCTCACAGATCAATATCTGCTGTTAGCAGTATTTGTTCATTGTGATTCGTTCGGATGATCTTTAGACGCGGAAGGTTGTTGTGATCTTTCCTACGAAATATTTTATTTATTTCCGGAAACGTATTCGGGGTGCTGGTGCTTACGAGTTCACCCGAATTTATGGTTCCAATTCAAACTTACAGAGGCCCTGTAAGTCTTATTAATTTTATTTTGAGGTTCTTCATCGACAGTGTCATGACCACCGGTTTATGTCTGTCACTAAACTGCTTGTGGAAGGTTGTTGACCACGACAGGAGTCTACTTTTTTCTTGATGCAGTTAGGGACATAAATCAGTCTATGTTGTGTAGATTGTGCTTCTATCATGCATCTTTCATTTACAAAGAGGTCAGAATTTGTAATATTTCCTAAACAAACTCCTTAAGTCGTTAGGGTTAATATCTATAATTTTTCAAGAAAGTATCTCAGAAACACCTCCACTTTTTCGAAATTGCAACATGCCCATACAAGGGGCTCCGTACTTCAATGTACAGGCTTGATCTTTTCAATGTATTTTGTACCGAAAATATTTCCTTATATTGAGATTTGTCGTAATTTTGGCATCTAAACTGCACAAAAATGACACGGATAATTGCTGGTTTTAACAGTCATCATTCCCAATTGAGTAACTTGAGACGGATGTGCGCAACTAAATCGACTTTCACAAGAAACTCTTCAAAATGTAATGCAAACTGCCGAATAAGATAAATTTCTGCTGGCCGCAAATGGTATCCATTTGCTAGATATAATTTTTAAAGAGTGACTAACGAGATTGTAAAGCTCCAAATTTAAATTTAATAAAAGAAAATAAAAAAAGATTGAATGGCTTATATACCATTTTGCTTTTTTAGTTGTTTTTTTGTTTTAGGAGGTCTGATCCGCGAATTGCGGGGGCACTGCGACCATAAAGCACTTTGGCACCACAAATCAGTTTTAGGAAGTCAAGAAGGAATCTCTCTGGAGATTGTTCCATGTGTTCCACAGTTTCGTCGTCTTCCATACAAAGACGACATTCAGTTTCCTGAATAAGAACTATCGTGTGTAGATGATATCGAAGGTAGCAGTGTGAGTTTAGAAATCCAACCAGTCTTCTGATATCATCCCTTTTGGATTGAAAGGATTCTTTAATTTTTTGTGAAAGGGTTCGTCATTTAGCCTGTCGAAATCCTAGGATTTTTTTTCAATGGGATACACACATTTTGTTCTCTCAACACTTTATCGCTAAGTTAATTGCTGTACTTGGGATATTAGAGAACGGTTCAGGGCCGATGGAAATCAGCCGAACCGTTTCTAGCCAGTTCTGTAAATACCTATACGACCAACCACCCGCCAAAGTTTAACTTTGTTCTTACGGGCGTGATCTTGTAGTGTATAGAACCATTGCATGACCGATTTAGAGTCAATGGGATCAGAGCTTTATGCTTTAATGGCTGCTTGACTGTCCGTGACTGTATGGATGGGGACACTCTCCATTCACTTATCAAAGTTGAGATTGGCGCACACCTTAATCCCATGAAACACGCTCGTGTATGTTTTAAATATACCAGCACGCTCCCTAATGTCCATTTCTGTTCCATCCGTATATCACTTGATACCATTATGGTTTGAGAAGGGGTATTTGTAGTTTCATGCTTCTCGGCTTGGGATCAGTATATTGAACCTTCTGCTAAAGCACGCAGTCTTAGGTAGGCGGTGCTGTTAAACTCAGGGATTTTCGAGATAAGATTGATTTTATCCATGTGATCTGTGTGAATAATCTCTCCTGTTTGTAGTAGCCTGACTGTACCTGCGAATTGTCAATATTTTTTATAAAGAGATAGCGTGGCATTAGAGAAATGAAGGCTTCTATAGATGCTGTCAGGTATTTGTGTATTCTGGCGGTGATGCCAGTTCATGCAAGTCTTTGTAGCCGCTGCAGTTTTTGTATGGCAGATTTCTTTGTTTTGTTTCACCATACTACTAACGAGTAGATGATGATGAGTCGTATTATAATTGTATACGAGGGTTGTTTGATGAGTACCCGGATTGAAAGATAGGTGGCTACTTAGCCAAAATGAGTGTACCATCATTTAGTATCCCGCCTGTCAAGATTTGTTAACAATCCGAGGCTTAGTTTTGTTTTGACACCTTTTCAAAACATCGTGTTAGTGTTTTTTGTAACCATGGAAAAAGAGCAGTATCGCTCCTTGATCCGGTTCTTGTTTTTGAGTGGCAAAACCAAGCCAATCAAGCCCATTCTCGGTGGTATGTATGGGACCCATTCACCTGCGTACAACCGAATGGTTGATGAACCGCGCCCAGGTGGCCCAAAAATGGTTACCACAGAGGAAACCGTGGACAAAATCCATGATATTGTATTGGTGGACCACCGAGTGAAAATTCGCGAGTCAACTGAACGCATTAACCATATCCTGCACGAGATTTTGGGCATGAGAAAGCTGTACGCACGACGTGTGCCGCGTATGCTCACACCGGAGAACAATCGCAATCGTGAGACCACTTCAAACACGTGCTTGGCCTTATTTAATCGAAATCCCGAAGAGTTTCTTCGTTTCGTGACCGTTGATGAGACATGAATTCATTGGTATACACCAGAGACCAAAGAACAATCGAAACAATGGGTTTTACTCATTACCACCGTTTTTTTGGGACGCGCGAGGTGTGATCCATGTTGACTATTTGGATAAGAGAAAAAAAAAATTACAGGAACATACTACGTCGATTTATTGGGCGGATTCAGCGCCGATTTGCAGAAAAAATGACCACATTTGGCGACGAAAACAGTGCTCTTCCACAATGATAACGCACCGGCTCACACCCCCAAAGTCATCTGTCATTCTCCTTATTCTCTGGATTTGGCTCTTCTTTTTGTTCCCAAACCTTAAAATATCGCTCGCCGGAAAGAAGTACGGGTCGAACGAGGAAGTCATCGGCGCCGCGGAGGAGTATTTTGCAGGCCAAAAAAAAGTCGTGCTATACGGAGGGGTTAAAAAAGTTGCAGCACGGCTGGGAAAAGTTTTTCGAGTTGTTTGAAAAATTAAGTGTCAAAACCTAAAAAAGTTTGGTTGTCATTTCTAATCCGGGTATTCATTAAACAGACCTCGTATTTCTAATCGTTAAAAAATTATTTCGATTCAAATTGTCAAGTATTTTTTGACCCCAAACTTTTGAGCGTTAGTGTATATTCGATACTAACTGTATAACTAACTATATTCTTGACTGCAGCTCTTGCTCTTTCTGCGTAAGATACACTCGGATAACTACTCGTAGAAGTTTGATCTTCTATTTCCTGTTGAAATGAAACTCCCAAAAGTTCTGATCCAGCCATTCTAGAAATGGTACAAGCATTTTCTTCACCCTTTTTTTGGTATTTTTCTGCATTTTATTTGTTAGAAACAATTACCAAACGAGAAGTTCGATCCCAAATAAAAGCGCTCCATACCATCAAACTGCCTTCAACATGTTAACGTTTTGAGAACAAAGTTCCTCCTTTCTAACACCATGCCAATAGTGCATCCACCCGTCAGAACCATCTAAATTGAACTTTTTTCATCGCCCCAAACAACATTTCGCCATTTTTCATTGTAGGTCGTATGATTTTGAGCACATTCCAAACTGGCCGTTTTATGTCATACGCAAGGAGGTGGATGTGACTTAATTTTTTTTTATTTTTTTATTTTAACCGCATGTGTGCCCTTACAACACTGCGTACGGTGAATCTTTTAGATTCCATACCGCTACATGGCAAATTCTGTTTGCTGAACTGCTTAACTCCCTTAAAAAGCCACGTTTTTGGTGGTTATTCAGTGTGAATGTTCTGATCTTTGTCCTGTATAGTGGACCTAATCCTTGAAATTTTCAATAACGTGATGAGAAAGATTCAGATGTTTTGCAATTTCGCGAGTCGTATTCAATTTTTCGCTTATTTTTCCTTGTTAATCCTCACCCAAATGGGCTGTAAATAACCGCACTGATCACGTAGAACTTTGCTATTTACTTTCACATTGGACCCACATTGCAAAACATGTCAAATTGTACCAGTGTAAAAAAGGGAAAGCACTAAACTCAGTACTGGCTCTGTGGGACACTAAATATGTGTTTGTGCATAAAAATTACCGCAAGTAACTATAGAGACAGGAAGCAACCCGAATTTTTGGTGACCTTTGCTTATTTTAAGGATATTACGAAAGACCGAGTTGCTATTCTTTTCAACACTTGCTCTGCATTATTAGCACAGAACATTTGGAGGCTGACTCTATCATTTTGGAACGCACCTTACTTTATTAAACACTTATGTTATAGTAACGGACCATAAAGTTTATTAATTTTAGTGGAAACAATTCCGAATATGTGCATTCTTAAAATTAGAATTAGCAATAATGTGAAAATATTCGTATATCGTAAATTGTATAAAATAGCCCAGGAATAACGCCCACATTTTTACAAATTCGTTCATCTGTCCCATGGTCTTACAATTCGTTTATTCTTAAAAAAATTTAGCCCACACCATCACATAGTGAACCCATAAATGGAAACCCGTCCGGAAATTGTAAATTAATCAATTGGATCAGCAGATATCTTATAGCCCCATAAACAGATCCACAGCTAATTAATTATTTCGGCACTTTTAATTAAATGATGGTTACACCAATTGTTTTGTTTTTATTTTTGGGCAGTTGGAAATTGGTGTTGCTAAACTTAACTCATGTTTATCGGACAACGTCAATGGTAACTCCTTTGGCTTATACCCCAAATAGCAGGCTTAACTCCTGTCCATCTAATAGAGAAGCCCCTTGACTTTATTGAGCAGACTTATTACATACCATATACGTACCTTCAATTGAATTAAAATGAAAACTCATGGTGGTATCGATTCGCCCACCAGATAGCATAAGATACGTCTGAACACCTCCAATCAATAAACAATTGTAACTTTTATTGACAAAGGTTTATCAACGTGGCATAAGAGTATGTATGTAGATGCAAATAGTCGCACACGCAATTTCCATATAACCTTATGAGCGGCTTTGTTTTATTTGTGTATTTAGTCGGATGTGGTTTTTTTTTTTTTTTTTTGTTAATCGTAAAACCTTGAGCTAAAGAACGCATGCATGAACATTTGACATTCTTCATAGTTCATTGAGAAAATGCAAATCACCCGAGCGACAGTTTGTAATTAAGCTCCTACCACCATATGATCTATGATCAAAATCACACCCAGTTTCACTCAATTCACCATTATTTGAGGCAGCTAGCATCAATTATTTACATTACAAGCATCATTGGGTTTTGCAGGTATGTACGACGAATTGCGAAATATCCAACTTTGTCGACAGGTCCAATGGCGTAGAATATAGTAGAATAGAATATCTTTACGAGTATATGATACTTGTACAACTTACAATTGAGCAGGTGCTTTGACTTAGTGTTTTTTCATTGAATCCATGTATCTACGAAGTATATACAAGGCTTGGTCTGGTCTGGTCTATATGTAACATGTTGTGGCGTTGTTACGCTGGTAAAGACATTCACCCTCAAGGTTAGCCGCTGACACAAAAGTCTATTTAATTTGGACTCTGAGATAAACCCCAAATTGCTCAAACCAAGCAGTTTTTTTGAGCGCACAATTAAGAACAAAATAATCTTCTTGACTATAATATGTGGCATTTTGATTTAATCGCGTCAATACGAAAATGTGTTTACTCATTTGTAGCCGGAATAGTCAGGTTTTTGGCAAAATTAATCGGCCACTCAAACAACTGGTAGATTGCATTAATTAAAGACTCGTGTAAGGTTGTAAATGTTTCCCAACGAATCCGGTTTTTGTTCAGCCAATGGTAATCGGTTTGGCTGTTAGTTTTCTGGGCGATTGTGGAATTTCGTTTTAATTCATGAATTCAGTACTGCCATAGAAAAACAAGTCTTCAAAGAAAGACAATGCGTGCAGCGGAGAGGGGCGATAGCTTTTTAACTTCTTTCTGAACCACAACGTGAAGATCCTTATTGGAGGGCTTTCTTTATTGAAGTAAAAAAATTCGAACTGCTAGATAGCTACATAGCACTTCCGGTTGGCTGTAGGTTCCCTCACCATCGTCAAAAACTTGGGATACTCAGTGCTAAAAATACAACTTCACAGCAGTTATGCTCATTTTATTTTCTGGTGATAGGCGCCTGGTACTGGTCTTGTCCAACAGAACTTAACTTGCGAAACTTATTTTTTGTTCAGATCAAAAAGGAACAATACTATGATGTCCCCGTCAGAAATTACTGAGGGTCCAAAAAAAAAAAAAAAAAAAAAAGTGCCGGATTAATTCGTGAGGCTGAATCAACTGAGGTTAATCAAATATTCAGGCATCAGTCAGGATACTGAAATATAGATGCTAAGAATGTGTTACTGACATCGGAGTCTCTATCTCCTTTTGTCTGGGAGGTACCAAGAAGAGGCTCCTAGCTCGGTGCTGAGAATAGGTTTAACTACCAGACCACGTAAAATCAACTGCTACGAATCAACAAAAAGCGTCGGAAATGGACGGATGTATTTAACGGATGTGGATGAGATCCAACCTAATTAAAAGAGGTCAAATGCTTTCGGTTTGTTTTTTCGATACGTTCCTTAACAGTCTACGTGGAGTAGAACAATAAGCGAGACCATAGACCACTATGAAGCAGATATCATCGTCTACCAAGAATTGCGATGGATGGGCAGCGCATAAAAAAAATAAAAAAACTACTAAGGCCCAGTTTTTCTGTGCTGAGTTAACTCTGAGTTAAGCTAGAGTTTACTAATTCGGGGCTTAAATTAGTTAACACATGAAGCAGTTTTTCAGTAAAGGATTGATTTTAATTCCATGGTTTAATTTGGCATCACTGCCATTGCATCGTTCAGTTGTCAAAGCACTATCGAAATCTTCTCATCTGCTCATTGTTTATTGTTTTGTTTTTTTTTTTTTTTTCTTTGTTTGGTGCATAACAATAACAGAAATATTTCACAAAAATATAAGCGAATCAACTTTTTCCTTGCTATTTTCAGTATCTGTCAAAAAAATTTTTCCAGCAAATTTGCTGAGTTAACTCGCTGTTAGCTCAGGATTAAAATTGACTGAAAAACATGTTTCTGGAGTTAAGTCGAGTTTAACCCTGAGACTCCAATGATCTCTCACTGAAAAAAAAACCCTAAGTGTTTTGGCATGTAAACAAACGCCTCATTGCGATCCTTATTTGAGTGAAATTCGCCAACAATATCTTGATATGGATTAACGCCCTTACACAGAAAAAAGATGGTAGCTTCAAACACAGACCTGACAAGTTCTTATAGAAAAGACATTTGAACAATGTTTTGAAATGACGTAATCGTAAAGATTGTCCTAGGTGATTTTAACGCAAATGAGGATATCATGTATATCGCACAACAAAAAATTCTGTGAAAAAGTTCGAAATTCACAGCCTTTGTATATCGAGTGACTTTTCTCCTCTTCAGAAATTGTTTGCTGCCAGCAGCAAATATTGGAAAATATTTCTAAAATAATTATTAGAAAGAGCGAACATTGCTCTTAGGTATGGAATACAAATTTATTCATGTGGCTGTTTCGACTGGCTTCGCAGTAGCGCATCCTGACAACCTAATTTTCCGGGTCAAATAGCAGCTATGAGGCGACAACACGATTATCGAACTTAACGCGCAAAAGATTGATTGTTTGATGGGCTATGTGGTATGGCGCGCCATCGTATTGAAACCAAAATTGTAGCCCACAAAATTTCAGTAATCATGGCTCTGCTGCCCTCACTGTTGACCGAACTGGCGTTTCCACCAGTTCCAATAGACCACTCCAAAATCCGCATCAAACAGTCATTCTCTGCTGATGCTGATTTTTCGATCAAATTCGACGTGTGATTCGAACTACTTAAGGCCTAAACTGAGAAACGACAACTAAGCGGATGGTGGTTTGCCTTCAATTGTTGACTCAATTGGACTTTGTAAGAAGAAAATCCGAGATCTTTGTGCAAAATTCTCATCAGGCTGGTGCGTGAAATGTTGGGCTGTTGAGATTTATGGCGGGTCGATGTTCCTGGTCACTCTCTGCCACAGCAGCCACAGTACGTACTGTAGGAGGGCGGGAACGGTGAGTGTTGTCCGCAAGCAAAGTTCAAAACTTAACAGCAAAGAAACCACACCACACTGATAACAATTTCACTGATAAGATTCCCGTTTATCTGATATATCAACCCAATTTTTTTAGAGCCATTGCCAGTTAGTGAGTTAGTAAAGCTCTCGCATCAACTTATTTGCAAATTTTGGTCGGCAAAAAGTAAGCCTCATGACAAAAACCGGAGGGGCATTTGCCTGATGCTCAAATAAGGGCATTTTCTGAAAGGAAAGAAAATCTCTGAGTTGAGTCAACTATTTACATCTTATGTAAATGCCCAAAACGAGTGGGCACAGCATGCTGTCATAGATGTGTTTGCAAGTATTGAAGTGCAGGTGATGAAAGTATATGGTATATCGATACGATAAATGAGAACAAAACGAAACGTATGCCATCAACAAAAAAACCCTGATGTATAGTATTTTACTTTGTTTTCTTCCAATTCAGAGGCCGTAAAGGACCGTAAAGGACCGCATCTTAAGAGGCGTATCCAAGTGAATGTCGATCTGATTCAGTTTGACATATTCAACTAAAGATGGGCGTCCAATCATCAAGTCGTCTGGTGAGACTCACGCCCATTCCGCAGTGTAGCTTCATCGAAGTGGGTGGCCGTGGTGTAGTGGTATATGCATAGACTCCTCAAGCAGAGGGTCGCGGGTTCGAATCCCGTGCCAGGCAATTCTGTGAAAGTCTTTTCATAGAATTTGTATGTAGTTATATGAAAATCCCGTCGGGGTCAACTCTTGCTGGCTGGGCTAAATTTAACGAACTAACAACTAGCACGTACTTAAGACCCACTGGTTGAGGAGGATGTACTAGCTCGTCCCGTCCAGTTTGACAACTACCTCTGTGAAAAATATCGAAACCTAATACACCTGAGTTTCAAAATACCACACCACCCGCCCGCGCCCTGGAGAAAAAGCCAGTAAAAGGGTATTCATATCCCCTTGGTGCGCGCACGGTATTAAAAAAAAAAAGTAATAAGTAAGATACTTCCGCGGTCATGTAAAGGGTGATTCAACGTGAGGTTTGATTTATAATGTCAAATAAAACACATAAATTTGAAAGTGAACTTACAATTTTTATTATCGGTTAAAAGAACAATTCATGGCATTTACTTTTTAAAAGTGATATTATGTAAATGTTGGGTACGACTACATCTGAGGTGGTCGATTCGGAAGGTCCAATTTTGAACGATTCGTTCGAGCATAGCGACTGGTATCTCGCGAATAGCACGAGTAATGTTGGCTTCCAAAGCGTCAATCGTTACTGGTTTATTCCTGAAAACCTGAGATTTTACATATCCCCAGAAAAATTAGTCCAAAGGTGTAATATCGCACGATCTAGGCGTAGCAAAACGTGGAATTAAGTGCTCACCAAAATGATTTCTCAACAAGTCCATTGTTTCACGCGCTGTATGGCTCGTAGCGCCGTTTTGTTGAGACCATGTGCTTAAATTTCAGGAAGCACATAGTCCGTTAACATGGCGCGATAACGGTTACATTGACGGTAACATTCTGATTTTTCTCATTTTTGAAGAAATATGGATCAATGATTCCACCAGCCCATGAACCACGCCATACCGTTGTTTTTAATGAATGTAATAATAGCTCTTGTTACTCTTCAGGTTGCTTATCAGCCCAAATACGGCAATTTTGTTTATTGACGTATCCAGTGAGCCAGAAATGGGCTTCATCACTAAACAAAAATTCACGATAAAAAACCGGATTTTTATTGAGTTTTTCTAGAGCCTATTCACTGAAAATATGAAGCAAATTCAAGTCGCCTGGCTCCAATTCTTGCACAAGTTAAATTTTATACGCTTTTAGGCCGAGATCCTCACGTAAAATACGCCAAGTTGTCGAATACGCCAAGCCAAGCTGCTGAGGACGACGACGAATCGATTCGTCACGGTCTTCGCTTAAACTCTCAGCTACAGCTGCTATAAGCTCTTCACTACGTGCTGGATGTGATTTAACCGGACAAGTATCATCCACTAATGTAAACTGGGACTCAAGTTTGCGAATTTGGAAAAACATTTTTTACAGAATGCTGATTTTCGTAATACAGCTGAATAATTTGGAGAAGCTGTTGTGGTGTGAGTCTTTCCATGATGAGTTGACAAACGACACTGAACAAAAATGACAAAGCAGTTTGATGGAAGTCATGCCTGGCACTAATATATATATTTGCGTATCGAATTTCTTGCGAACAGTAGGAGTATAGATTATGCCGAAGATCAGAAAAGATAACTACTACAAGCTCGCGAAGACCTTCAGATCAACCATTCTGACTTCTTTCATGTTGTAAAGTGATCGAATTTCATCTTTGCAAAACTGCTGTATTCTCTGTGCAAGATGCAATTGCCTACCGACGAGGAAGATCCTGCGAGCTGGATTCCAAAATCTGGCGGACAGAATTGAAAGTACTTTTGATAAAAAGGAGTACGCGCTACGCATTTTCATCGATTCTGAGGATTCTTCGACAACGCAGCTTTTGAAGCAAGTATAAATCGACCCCACAACATGGCAGTATAAAGAAGCTTTCCACAATGCATGGTACCCTGTCACCGAAGAGTTTCCTCTTGATGATCAATACGGCTATGCTAATACATGTCTAACAATGTCTGGTGAACAGGCTTTAACGATAAGAAACAGGCTCCAAAAAACGGTCTGTCTCGACTGCATGTGGTCTTTGCCTAGCACGTCTGGCTCTGTTCTACTGATGAATCCCCTTCTCTTGATATTCAGACCGTGGGCTTCACTCTCAAAGGCATCTTTTATTTAAAAAGAAGTATCACAGACAACAACTAGAGTTTTAATGATCCTGCGGGCCGACTGTCTATTGACACTGGTCTTCTGGAGATGACATTTGATGCGGTGACGATGCCAGATCTCATGTTACTGCGAAAATGCTAGATCATTTTGCTTTGCATTCAGAAACGTCTTCGCTAGAATCTAAACCAGCAAACGAATGTGGTCTTCACGGACGAATCCAAGACCGATCTAGGATGCGGCGCTGGCTTCGAAGGCGTTAAATTTCACACTTTGTTAGGAAAACATTCTTCTGTCTTTCAAGCGAGGATGTACGCTGATACATATTTACTGATATCAGTGAATCATATGGTAAAAAATCAATGGAGTGAGAGAACGCTCTGCACTTAAGACCTTAGTGTATTTTATCACCACTTCCAAGCTAGTTCAAGAATGCAAGGTTTCTCTAAACGCAGTCGAAAGGCTGAATTCACTGAGTCTTGTTTGGGAAGCAGGTCACATTGAGATCGCCTATGAACTTGCTATGCAAGTTATAGAGGAGAATTTCTTATGATCGAAACTTACGTTGGACAGCTTCAGTCTTCGGTTAGTGCTTGCATTTACAGTTCTTGTGAGTATAATTGCACATGGCATGGCTCTTCAGGATTCCGGAAGAGTAAACGAATGCTTTCCGAACTCTAAGAAGTCAACGACTTTTTTCCTCGTTGCTGAACACATACGAGTATATTAAAATGATATGATAGATCTAAATGATACAACATCCGGCCATGTTTGCTTTGACAGTAGTGACGAACCAGCGGTGCAGTATCCCTGTAAGTTTCCGACCTACGCCCTCAGCAGGATGCAGGTACTCTGCGCTGATGTGGTGGGTGTAATTGTTTCTCCAGAAATTTTTTTTTGCAAAATATGAAGGACACAGAATGACTACAGCAATTCAAACCACCGATTTTTTGAAATCAAAATTTTCCGAGAGTTTGAGTTGGCCTCCGATCTCATTCAATTTGGCACCTCTAAAGTATTTTCTTTGGAGCCAACTGAAGGGACTGCTTTATGCGGAGTAATCAGCGGTTATGAGGTAGTCATATGGCCGATATTGTATTCAATAATTAATTGCAAACAATTTGTCATTCAATGAAAAAATCATGGTTATTTGATTGATTTTATTTGAATTTAAAGTTCTCAGACTCCGAAAACATTTATTTTCAAAACGAACGTCTTCGTTTAACGCACGCTGTATAAGGACTTTGAAGGGTTGGAAGCCTATGCTCATTTTAGCTTTTTACGTGAAAAAGTGGGGTATAACATAATTACTCGTAGACTGTAAGGAGGTGTGCAGAAATGTGTGATGTGTATACATACTTATGGCCTATAGACGAAACTATAAATAAAAAACTCATTGTAACACAATAAAATTTCCAGCGTAACCACAGCACGAAATTGAAAACCTTCACGTTACATTACGTGAGAAAGAATACAAAATAAAAAAACCCGATACCAATGTTTGTATCCGTAGATATTAGTCAAGTCGTTGGATTGGGTAGATATTCCTTTTTTCGGTGCGGCGTGTCCGAATTCGAACGCACCCACGACAATCATCAGGCCAACATTTGTGCCAGGTAATACAAAGCCTTCTTACATTCTTTAGTCATTATTACCACATACCTATGTGCGCCCGCTAAAACCTTTTTGTTTTATCTATTGCGCTGCACGGTTATTGCTTGCTCTGCGTACAGCGGTATTTGCTTTCTTTGTAAATCTTTAAATACAATTCTGATCATTTGAATTCGTGAGCAGAAAGCCAAGCAATTCCAAGTTTGGTTAGATTCAGTGATTCAGAGTACAATTACTCATACAGCAGAGCTGTCGCTGGAATTGAATGGTGGGACCCACAAATGGTCTGATGACGAAGTTGTCCAAACAAAGGTTCACCATGGGGACGGTAGTTGTTTATGAATAGTCAACTGGATAAATGTGGTGTAGAGTTAGTTGCAGTGGCGAATGAATCCGGGGGCTTTGCAACTTTTTGGCGAAACTAATTTAATTTTGACGAATTCCTTACCATCGATTTCTATTGAAAATAACTGACCAATTGCGTGGTTCTCTTTGGTATTTTTCTTTTTTTTTTTAATATTTTAAATAGAATCCATCAGCTGTTGTAGCGCACGGTCAGTAAAGCATGAAATTATGTTTTATGATGTGTTGGTGAAGTATACGCAAGGTACGGCTTGGAATAATGTCTCGAATTAGAAAAAAGCGCCATTTGTATTCGTTAATGGAAAAATTGAACTCTTCAGAGGTTAATTGTGTTTATTGGGTTGAATTTATCTGAAAGGAATTAACCTGAGTTAACCATTCCTTTTCTAAAGGTTTGTGTTCCTATCCTTCCTTTGGTTTGGTAAGACATGCATACATATTTTTTTTTTTCGTTCCGTAATCGAAAGCTTTGATTTGTATAACCTAATACCATGGTTTGATCATACTGATGGTGGTGAAAACTATCAGGTCCCGCTGATTTTACCATATTTCGGACGTTCTGCAACATACTGGACGATTTAAGAATGGAACTGTTCGTTTTGTACTACTATCAATAGCAATAGTAAAACTTTGATTTGTTTGTCAAAACTTTCAGACTTTTTCGATCATATAACAGTGAATGATGAAAAACATTTCCACGATCGACAAGCTCATGGTATGCTTACTTGTGTGCTAACAATATGATGTCGGTGTCTGCCGCGTCCGGTCATTTCTACGGCCACCCCTCCATATTCCATTGCTAGGAGATTGCAGCAGCATTATCAAAGACTGGAGCTGAAATTATCTTTGGTGAATTATCTTCCGGATCAAAGAAACTGCCTTCATCTAGATCGCAACAATTTTTATTGAAAGTAATATGGTATATACGGAAAATCAAATGCTATTTCACATGGACAATCAGGCAGTTGTTAAGAGTTTAGCTTCCGCGGTTATCAGGTCAAAAATTGTATAAAATTTTAGAATCTCCTGTAGAAAATCTGAAATGTCAATATGATGACCCTATCTGGGTATCATGACACATGGATAGCCCATGTAACAAGGGAGATGATGAATTAGCTTGAAAGGTCCTGTGTAAAATATATGTAGGTCCTCTCCATCAAAATTTCATTAAATCATGGATCCTACTATTTTCTTTCGAGTCGATGCGTGCATGATAGTTACGACACTTTCGAAATCATTTCACTGTCTAGTAAAGCGAGCCGTCACTGGTATCACCACGGAACACTGCGCCATTGGTATTTATGCTCAACAGCTGGATGTTCAACTGAATTCCGCAGAACCGACAGGGTCGCGAAAAAGATTTTCTATACTCTAAGACCGCTCTGCTCACTCTGAGAATTGAGTCCTCAATGAAACTGAAGGATTTTCTGATGAAGCAAGGAATCATTTGAGATCAAATTCATTATCTAGTGATTCCAATTTCCTCATGGGTACAGTATGGGCTCAGTGAGTAGTAATATCAAAGAGTCGAGTAACAGGACACTATAAAATTTTTTTCGTCTTATATACTCTAACTTGCCAACATTATATTCTTATGCAGGTCATCCTGTTGCGATGGATGTTTGCTTTTAAAAGATTTATATTCTGGTGACAAGAGAGCTTACGTAGTATTACCATCTTCTTGCTAATCGTTTTATTTTTAAAGAATTTGTACAATAAATTGAGGATACTCGGATTCTTGTTCTAATGTCATGATCACTGTTATGCCTCACAATGCGTTACACGATTTAAGATTTCCTAAATGAGCCACGCATAAAACACGTTGATGGTGCTCACTGTTTTGGCCGAGTTCGTTTTACTGGATGGGAACTATGGTTTTTTACTAACTCCGAATAGCGAGGGTGACCAACTTTTTGGTAAATTTGACCTCAGAGATTTGTCAATGACTGTAGAAATAGTGATGTCATCGGAACTCAAATTAATTTACCCAGTTTCTAGAATTTCCTATTGGAAAGCACTCTGGCCTTCGTTTTCTTTTCTAGCTTTCTTGAATTGGCTAAGATATGATTACTTGTGGATGGTTAGAATTAACTACGAACTCGTTGCATTTTTCCGTAGTGTGTTTATATTGTCTTTTTCTGATTTCGGAAGTAATTCTTGTTCAATGAAGCTTGAGTCTACGTGTTTTTTTATTTGTTGTATAACTATTTTTGCTATTATTACCACTACATCTAATGGATTTGAGTTGATTTATTTGAAAAAGCTATCTAAAAAAGCTTGGCAATCAATTCCTATCAATTTGTAAAAATCTGATTAAATTTGCCATCTTAATGCCAAAGTGTCTGGTGCGTATTTAGACTTTTTTTTCGGCATGCTAGCAATGGTTACGTAACACATAGTCGTCGGTCAAAGAGATCAATCACCTTCACGTTGCTTCGTAATGCTGAAGAAGATAGAGTTGTAGCGGAATGTACTTGCTTCTTTTAACCATTCGAGGGCAGCGAGTTTCTGCGTTTTCGTTGTCAGGTATTGTAGCTGTTCTTGTTGTTGTCATTAGTACAAACGTCGTTGCTAATTTAGAAGTGGCTATCACAAGAATCTCAACGGGTATCATTTAGTTGTCGGCTTTATGTCTGTTTTGGACATAATATATTACATGGGATCTCTGTCTTGGAACTTAGGGTGTTAACAATGCGAGCGCGTTGTGTTCTAAGCGCTTGAGTTATCTTCAAGTTATCCGCAAAGATTTGTATATCCTTTCGACTTTCGACATAGGAATAGTCTGCCGAGTACGGCCAACTTTTCTTGATTGGGTAAATCGATCCATCGCACGACGTACTTGGCAATAGAACTGTCTTCGTGTCGTAGGGTGTGACCAATCAACTGCTACTTTCTCCTTCGTATTATTATATCTATTGGTACTTGGCAAGTAATCATGTGCAGTTGATCGTTTGATATATGATTTAGTAATAAGAACCTTGGATATTGCGAAGACACCTATTTATGAAAATTTGCGTCTTACTTGTGACGATATTAGTGACTTTTCAGATACAACATCCAAAACCACATCCTACCACTCCCAACTTTGTTTTTGTGCTGAAAACATGGGTTTTCCAGATTTAAGATTACATATCAAACGCAGCTTTTCTTTACGAATTCTGCTCTACACTTCCAGTTCGGTACTACCATATTCTGAGACCGTAATTCCTAGACAATTCCTCATTTTCTCGACTTAGTTGCTTGGCAAAGTTAACTTAGGGTATTATGTTGAGAAGTTGACTTTAAGTTGTGGGCCACCTGGTGCAGGTAGGTAGGAGTTCTGGTGTCATTGCATCGAACATGTCTATAAGACCAGATACCAGAGTCATAAGGTAGCCGGCGGACAAGGTTATCAAAGCTCCAGTGCATGTTGTACCAAATACCACTTCTTTTTAAACGGAAGATGGATTTGAGGATTTGGAACTTCGTTGATAAGAGCTAGTTGTGAGCTGGTTACGATCATGTTACCTGGGAAGTGAAATTCAAGCATGAGACGGAGAGTTTACATGGTGAGAGTGAGTTCAGCACATAAAGACAAACTCTCGGCCTTTCCGATCACTAATCATAAAGTGATGTGACACACCTTAAACATCCGAAACCACAGATGCGTTTATTCCACATCCATTGTTCCTGTAGAAATATTATGCGTTGGAAAGCTACTGTCATTGTACGACATTTCAGTATATGTCATTCATTTGAAGCGTAAATAACAATAATTTTTTTTTCACTCAAATATGTCGAACTTTGTGCCTGAAAAAGTGTTTTTGCGGAGAGTTCTTCTCCATTACTTTAATATGAAGAAAACTGCTGCCGAAAGTCATCGTATTTTGGTGGAAGTTTATGGTGAACATGCGCTAGCTGAGCGAACGTGCCAAAAGTGGTTTGCACGATTTAAAAGTGGTGATTTTGTCTTGAAAGACGATGATCGTCCTGGGCAGCCAAAAAAGTTTGAAAATGAAGAACTGGAAGCATTACTCTATGAAGATTGTTGCCAAACACAAGAAGAGCTCGCAGAATCTTTGGGTGTCACTCAAGCAGCCATTTCAAAACGTTTAAAAGCAGCTGGATATATTCAAAAGCAAGGAAATTGGGTTCCACATGAACTCAAGCCGAGAGACTTCGAAAGGCGGTTTTGCATGTCCGAAATGCTACTGGAATGCCACAAAAGGAAGTCATTTTTGCATCGGATTGTTACCGGTGATGAAAAATGGATCCATTACGACAACTCCAAGCGCAAAAAATCATATGTGAAACCCGGCTAACCAGCCAAATGAACAGCAAAGCCGAATATCTATGGCGCGAAGGTAATGCTCTGTATTTGGTGGGATCAGATGGGTGTGCTGTATTATGAGCTGCTAAAACCGGGTGAAACCATCAATGGACAACGCTACCGAACACAATTAATCCGTTTGAAGAGAGCAGTAGCCGAAAAACGCCCCGAATATGCGACCAGACACGAGGCAATAATTTTCCATCATGACAACGCTCGGCCCCTCGTTGCTATTCCGGTTAAGAACTATTTGGAAAACAGTGGATGGGATGTCTGACCCCACCCACCTTATAGCCCATACCTTGCCCCTTCTGACTACCACTTGTTCCGGTCGATGCAGAACGCCCTCACTGAAATACGGTTCACATCAGAGCAGAATATCAAAATTTGGCTTGATTCATTTTTGGCTGCCAAGCCGGCGCAGTTCTTTTGGGATGGGATCCACAAATTGCCAGAAAGATGGGAAAAAGTCATAGCTTCAGATGGGCAATACTTTGAATAATGCTATTGTACATGTTTTTCTTAAATAAACGTTCAAATTTAAAAAAAAAAACCGCACGAATTAAATTACATACCCAATATTAAACACGGAAAGCCTCCTAAATATTGATGCAGTTGCAGACTTTGCATGTTTAAGGTTGATCTGAGTACACAAAATAGATGGGTACCTAATAGGGTGGTAGCAAAAATGCATAATACAACAAACTTTTCGTTCTTATCATTTCTTGTGTCTCTAAGGCTGTTTGGCCCCATCATATGTTTGAAGGTGGTGTTTTTTGTACTCAGTATGTTATAGAAATGGTCCTTGTTATCTGCATCTGTGTAGTTTGGCTGGGCGTAGTACTGGATAATGGTTATGTTCATGCACCTGCTTTAACCTCACCATCAGTATATTGCCACCGTAAAGTAAATAGGAGGAGGATGCCGTGCTTCCATCATACTTACTGGATGCGCAGTTTGTACCGCAGTAAGTCCCCCCTCCAGTTGTATAAATCTGGAATATTGGGAGCTCCGTTGTCAAGGAGGGTATTCCAGAATCCAATCGTTATCGATAGCCAGAACAAGGGTACTAAAACAAATTTGCGACAAATATTAGCCTAACTTTTGAAGGTGACCCGAATATACCATACATATACGTATATCTGTTTTGATACCAATACGTTCACAGAATCAAAAATAAATTTTGACCTCTAGAACAACTTATGGAAAACCTTATTTTACACTTGTTATACAAAAGATACAAATCCAAACAACAGCATCCGATAAAGTACAACTTACTTGCTTTATTCTCGTGTATTTACTTTTTCCGTCGCTTTATCATATCTCGTTTGTTTATCTTTTGTCATCGTTACGAGTTAACTTATGTTGCAATACAAACCCAGATCATGAGTAACATAAAAAACGGAAATTTCTTGTGAGTTGTAAGAGTAATGTGAGTCATTGTAATCACATTGGCAATGTTGTCCCAAAAAAGGTCGCCACAACTTCCTGTTTACGCATAAAACAGGATCAACAATTTGTTATGACCTAATAAGAATTAACAAAAATAAAAAACATAAATTTAGCAACAGTTCATTGACACAGGTAATGTCTCAGTAGGTAGCTGACTAAGTTGATGTTTGTATGAAAAATTTCATCATTCGCAAGCACGTATAGATACTACCTTCAGCCTAATGATGTTACTACTGCTGTCCGTACATGCTATTCGTACAGCTACTAAATGCGACTGGTGACTGAGAATTTTAATTACCCCTGCTGCCAATAAGTTGAAAATTTTATAATCGAATGTTACAACACAAGTAGCGTTGATCATGAGCAGATACATAGAGTAGTGTGCGAGCAGAGTGTACGGCATAACACCTGGAAAAATAAAGGTTATGTGAGGTTGACTCATGTTTCATAGAAACACAGGTACACCTTACGAACAAACATACCTTTTCATATCCCGACATGTTTTCCCCCTTTTATATGAATCCTGTGCTATAAATTGTACGGAAAAAAAATATTGTGAGAATTATTGTAGTTTTGTTACAGGATGACCCACAGTGACAAATCACAGGTGTACTTGAATAGTATTTGAATTTCAACGTTAGGTATTCGTAAAAGCCCACCGTGTTTTGTTTTGATGCTGAAGGGGTCTTGATTGTGTGTTACATCGAGCATAACGTATGCAAAGGGAAGGACCCTTTCGATAAGGTTGTTGTAAGTGCCTGAATATGTAACAAAAGTTATTGTAGGGAGTAAACTTAGTAAATTTCAAAAGGTGTGTTGAATTTGTACCTCATTGTTCGAAATTAATGGAAACGGAAATGCAATAGTGTAGCCTCTTCCCATTCAAAAAAATTATGTTTTTAGTCGTTTAAATGAAAAAAAGGAACTCGGATGTTCGGCTTCAATTGTTTTCGACGTTTGAAAAAGCGCGGTACTTGTAAATAAAAAAGGGAGATGTTTCAATGTATTGGTATTCCAAGATCGTATCCAGATCGTGAACGTTTGCAAGTAAATTTATGGGTTAAGTCATGATGTCATCGGTGAAGAAATTCTGTGGTTTTTGGTTAAAAAACTGAATTAAACAGTTTTCGTGAAGCCATCTCAATGCTATTAAGAGGGTTCTGCAGAAACCGAAAAAGAGTGATAGCCCGAGGGTACTAAGTTTAGACTATGCGATGGGTGCATCAAAAATTCCCAATTCTGCTCTCGCAATTTCGGACGGTTTACCAAAAAAGTGTGTGATCGGGCGTTGTGATGGAAGACAACAACCTTTCCTACTGATCAATAAGAGCCGTTTTCTTTGAATTTCCTGGTGTACCTAATTGCTCGAGTTGTTCTCAGTAAACTTGATAATTTGGAAGCACCTCATGGCGGATGATACCCTTCCAGTCACACCACACACACAACATCATTTTCTGCGTTGTCAATCTTGGCTTCGCAAACGCTTGTGATAGCTCACCAATATTTTGCTCATGATCTTTGACGATTCTGATTGTGTACGTGATCTATTGGGGATGGATGAAAGCTCCTTTTAAAATACATTGAGTGCCGGATACTATAAGAGTACCCAGGTGGAACTTCGATTCAGTAAATACCACCTGAGGGAAAGAAAATCAGCCACGAGGATTTCCCAAGGCTTTAGATGGCTGATCGTAAAGCAAAAGACTCTAAAAACTCAAATCGCATTACCGAACAGAGATGAGAAAAGTATACCCCAGCTTGCAAAGTCTTAGTGACTAGTGATGGTAACACTTTCAGAAAATATCCCGTTGAACCTTTAGGGTCTCTGTTCAGTGCTCTGACCGACAAACCATAAATACCTCTGATACACTTCTCTGAAGAATTATAAATATGAAAACTGCATGTAATCGCATGTAGCCGCATGTAGGATTTCCAAATAAATAATTGTCTGCTTGTGCCAATAAACAACTTCATATTTTCCTTATTCTTCAGTCTATAATCAAAGTCTACAAAAACGCCTTTCCATTTTGTTTGACGAACGAATTTAATATCTGTCTTTAGCTCCGTTGAAGCACCACATTAGAAAGTGAATTCGAATTCCAAGTCAGCTTAAATACCTCGTGAGCACTTGAATATTTTCTTAACCTTAAAATTGGATTATTCTGTATAAAGGAGGCTCTTTTCGTCTAGAAGACGAAAGAAGACCAACCGTGTTGGTTGTCGTTTTGTCCCTGATCGGGTCTGCAGCAGATAGTTCTGAGAAGTCGTAGAAATCATAACTTCCTAAAGATCTTAACCTCAAATTACTGAGGCTGTTACAGTGGCACAAAAAGTGGAAGGCATCCTCCCGTGAGCCTTTGTTTTCACAACCTCTGCAGAGGTCATCGTCGGTAGGGCATGTGCCATAGAAGATACTGACCTGTGAGCAATCCAACAACCTTAGATAGTTCAGCTCTAATTTTCAAGAGAAGTCTACTTGTTCTGGATTTGCTGAGTTCCGGCCCTTATTGCCTTGAGCTCTCGCTGGTTGGAATGTTTTCCACCTTTCGTTGGTTTTTATTTGTATTGTTCGCTTCACTTGTATTCTCATAGTGCAGAGCAAAGGGTTGATACTTTGATCTGGCAGTTCCCTTTCTAGTGAGGATCCTTAATGAGCCAGCCAGTTGAAATAAGGCATGGCCTCTGTTTCCAGCTTCCAGCTTCCAACTCAGTTTATTATATATGATAGTACGATACCTAGGTATTTAGCGCCGTTCGATAGTCGGCTTTCCTGCCATCTATGGATGGAAAGTCAAATTGTAGCATAATCCTTTTATGTGTGAATAGAATCAGCTGTTTTTTGCCAATTTTAGATTCAGAAGGTGATGACCGTCAATACCGTATGGCCTAATGTTGCATTGATGTTCCTGTTCCGGATCATAGAGGTTATCAGTCTTTACCTCTTGTATAGGCATCCTGGGTTAAAGCTAAGCCTTTTGGGTGCAGATTACTTTGAATATGAGTGTCAAGAAGTTTTTCTAAAGTTTTTTGAAATTTTTTATATTAGGTTTATGGTCCTGAATTCTTTGGGATGGGTATGGCTGGGCTTCTCTGCATTGGAAATGAAAACTATTTATACTTTCCTCCAGCATTTTGGCATATATCCATACCTGATGCTACTGCTGAATAGTTTTTTTGGGGACAGTATCACAGAGTCCTTTCTTTTTTGAAACATATGATATGATTCCCTCCAATCCATGGGATTTGTAAGCGAAGAATAAGTCTATAGCCCAGCTTATTTCCTTTTCTAAGGTTTCATATTAGCTGGGGATGTGTATTTACTATTGGTGTTGTATTAGGAGTGCATCCTGAAAAGTAGGTTTTTAACAAGAGTCCCAAAGCTTCAGTGTTAAATTTCATGTAGCTACCATCTGGGAGTTTTAGATCTCCAACTACTGCAGTCACATCTAAGACTTCCCTTTGCCTTACACACTATGTTGTGCTTTTAATGTAAGAGCAACATTTTCTCCAAGATTTTCTTTTAGTGCTAGAGATTGCGTTCTTATATAACTTCAGACTGGTCTTTTATTTGTCCCAGTCGGAGCACAAATTGAGCTGTTGGCTGCATTGAAAAGTTTTCGTGCTTCTTTTCTAATGCATTTTAATTTTTTAGTCCACTTAATTGGCGAGTCCTTGGATTTCTTGATTTTCTTAGGACATACTTCGTTAAAAGCCTGAGTGAAGATTATTATTAGTTTTTCCGCTTCATAGTCTATTTCGGCGGGGTTTCCATTTTGAGTCCGTTGAGAACGTAAAGTTTATGATCTACAATATCTCTCCTGTAAAGTTTTCCCAGTTGGTATTTTTTAAATTTTTGTACAGTAGAGGTACGGGTATGTCTTTGACAGTGAACTTGATCATTCTATGATTAGAGAACGATATGTCCGAAGATATCTTTTAGTTATATAGGGCAAGGTTGTCAGAATTACTCAGTAGGGTGATATCTAACACCAGCCGCCTATAGCGATATGTCTCACAACCATGTCAGAGTTTATCATAAGCTTCAACTGGTGATCCTTATTGTAGAATCTTTTGAAAGGTACTCACATGGTCCTTTTACCTATCAATAAATTCTTAATAGAGAAGGCTCCTCCAAAAACCTTGCTCTACATTATGAGAATGCATGGCCCGTTCATATTTTCTACTGGTTAACATCAATTCATCATGCCATTCTAAATTTAATACATTCAAAACCAACCAAGAACACGACTAAGTTACGTTTCGTTTTTTTTTCGTATTTTTTTCGAACAAAACTATACTCTAATATGAAGTAAAGTATGTCACAATCAGCCTTTACTGCCAAGAATACCCTTCAAAATACTTGGACACAAAAACCTATAAAAAATTAAAAGCAAAAATCTTAAAATTCTATTCAGATGCAAATTGAATCTGCCTTAAAAGTCATTTCTATGGGGGAAAAGTCATAAATTAATCTGACAGTGACACCAAAAGCAATCGTAATCTTCTAAAACGTAGCACAAGCCAATGAATGTGACAATGATACTTTATGACGTTAAGGATGAAAATGGAATTTACAAACATGCGTAAGCCAATGTACAAAAGAAGAAGCACACGTACGAATAAAGCCGCAATTGTTTCATTCATTCAATTTGTGTCTAACCAAACAAGAAAACCTTTCCAGTGATCCGTAATCTTAGGTTTCTGATGAGTCAGGTGAAAAGATATGACGCAAGAGCTAACATAAACAATGAAGCTTTTCGGGGTGCACTTAAGCGCACAATAGTAATGATGACCTTGAAGTTGAAGTCTTTAATTTAAGCTTAAGTGTTTATTATCTGCAAATGATTAGTAGGCGTCAGGTGGTACGCCTCCTAAAGCGATCAACAATGTGTGGACGTTTTTAACTGCATTGAGTATTTTAGAATTTGTTCATAATGGTTTCGCTCAGTTGAATTATGGATCGTCTGATTGAATTGGTCGATCCAAATAGGGTATTTGCAGTTCGTAATCGTCCAATAAATTCACTGCTTCATCCAGGTGACATTTGATCAGAGGTGACTCATTTTTTTGTTTGGAGTTGCACCATATATCCAACGGGGAAAATCGTACATTAAAAATCGTTTAGATCGTCTAATTAACAAATTTATAAGCCAATCTGCTAGGAAATTACAAGACTGTAAGTTACCATTTCAGCAGCAAAGATACTTTCAAATCTTGTAAGCTTATAACGTTAATTTTGAATAAAATTTTCGTCATAGTACAATTACTGCACTATCTTCTTGTACTTGTATTAATTTAACGACTTGTTGGAATCTAGTAGAAAGTGTTTTTTCGTTTTCTTTTTTAAATTTTAAATTTAACGACATGCTTATGACTTTTCCCTGTCATACAGATTGGATGAATTAATTCTTTTATTGTTGACCGTAATTATTATTCAAATGAAAGTACAATGAAAATTTTACAAGATACGAGTACTTGCATCTTAAGAAATTGGAGGGAGAATTAACTTAAGCCAGTAGCAGCAATGCACTGTGCAGTTGAGCGTCGAATTTTTGACCTTTTTTATGGGCGAATGATTCTGCTGTGATGGGGCGATTGTTAGAATAAATTTTTAAATCTTAAATTGCAGTAATTAAAAATGTTTTTTTCTTATATTGAAAAACTTGTATAGTCACTTAAATAGGTAATGTCGTTAGTCGAGATATTTATTGATGATGACTTGTATTATTTTAATAGTTAGCTGCTACTAAAATGTAGATTGTGAACTAGAAGTCGAACTAATCAGTGCTAGTCATTGTGCATGAGATCTTTCAGGCAATTTTTATGCAACAATTAGTAATAAACGAGTTTATAGTTAATTGCTTCTATTTTTATTTTTTTTATTTTTTTTATTAACAACGACTTTGTGTATTATCATTGTTTTCTTGAAAGAGGAATAGTCTGCCTTGAAATTGTGATAGTCCAGTGAACGAAATTGTCTTATTTTCTACAAAGTAAATGCATACCATGCGATATGGTCAGAGACTCGATCTGAGAGTAGAGTCTTCATTCAATATTAGATAATCACCTCGGTTGACTTAAAAATAAAAAAATAGACTTAAGCTCAGTTTTTCTCAACTTTGATAGTAGTTGGTGATTATGTGAATTATTACATAACCAAAAGTTTGATCTTTTTTGTCTCCGTCTATTTGGTCGGACTCTCTGACAACCTTTATTGAACACGGCAAGACCAGTTTATGTGGTCAGCCTGAAGTTAAACCACTATTTGTTTTTTAAGATGGAGACCTGTGTGAATACGCATACTCCTCATAAGGTCACGTTTTGTAACATCCGCTAAAATTCGGATCATTTGAATTTCCTTTGCTGTTATTTTTCCTTTCGAACATCGTACAGCATTGCTAAGCATGTGTAAAAATAAGACGTACGACTGCCGTGTATAATAAACCTTTGAGTTTAAGCAGTTTCCCTGTGCCCTTTGAGTCACCCACGCTTTTGGTTACGATTACACCTTCTAAGTAGATGTCAGAAGGTGAGTTTGGTGGTTCAGAGAAATGACAATGCAGATATTCGTTCCTCATACGAAACTTCGAAGCAAGTCGTATGTTGAGTTGCCCACCACTAAGTTCAATAATTTTGCGTTGTATATTTTCAGAGAATGTGACGATAGTTTTACAGATCGATAGTTGTTTCAATTTTTCGTTTCGCTTTTGCCTTTATAAGGTAAACCGAGTTAGCTCTTCCTCCATTAGTTAGGTGATCGAATGTCTTTTATAATTTTATTAAACAAATTCGAGCCATTTTACAATACCTCAAGATTGACGCCCATGCCTTGAAAGGTACATTATTACCTTGTGCGAATGCATGTCTCCGGTTTCGTTTCACTTACTTTGGATTCCATCAAATCTGCCATTTCCTGGTCTTTTGAAATACATGGCACAGTTTTTGTACCTCATCGAAGTTGTTTCACATAGCAGCCGCGTTTAGTTCTTTTTCTTAGTTTTAAACATTTTGGGGCCATTCTCGCAGACTTAGCACCTAGAGCTGGTGACTTTTCTCTGATATCTTCGCAAAAAATTTTATCAGCAAAATTTGATCTTGACTTTCTAGTGGTTCGCTCTAGATCACATTAGAATCCTTCTAGAGGTTTCGCGTTATTCCACCCCTGTATCATATCAACTAATTTCTCGTACACCGGCCTCACAGTTACAAAAAAGATTTTTAATAAAAACGTATGGCAATACGATTAGAGCGGACGTAACAGCTTATTTAGGGATTTTAACTGGTCGTTGTTTACTCGATAACAACGTGGACGCCGCTACTGATATGATCACAGACACTATTCTCTTTGGAACGATATGGTTTCTCCCTCATCGGATAAAGAGCATCAAGCCAAAAGAAAAAGCGTGGTACGACTCGAGCCGTTAAGAGGCTGTTAGGGTTAGAGAAATGTTTTTGCTGTTCTGCAAGACCAACCCGACAGAGGAAAACCGGAAAACGTTCAAACAAGATAGCACCTGCTCAGGTGTCCCCAAGACCTCTTTGCACTTGATAGATAGGGTTCCAAAACGTGCAGTACACAGTCAATTGACACCCTTGAATACCAACGTAATCTTTCTTACTTACAATGTTCTGTCGCCATTTTCTTCACCAGTGCTCCATCGAAATTGAAAGTAGAATTCCGCCTCTTCGATGCTTCAACCTATGATGATGATGAACTATGGATGCTCAGCCCACTTTCGGACGTACTCTGAAATATTGTAATTCGTTTCTAAACTGTACAATTCGCTTAAAGTAGCCCTGCGAGCTCTTTATATCTTGGTTATTATAACTTACAAAAATTTAAGACCAACGTGCATACATAGGTATCTCCCTTTTTTTCCTTCGACCCTGCTGTGTGCAAACATCTAAAAAAAAAAAACCCGTTTAGGACGGGCTATTTATAAAACAAAATAGCAATGAGCAAAAATTCGTGATACGAAGTGTGTTCAAAAAGTAAGGTGAATTTTCGGAACAAACTTCGCTGACATGCGTCTAATGGCCAAAATATCCGAAAAAATTGCATGAGACGATCCGACCGTGCACATTTCAAGGGCACTTTTAAGAGCACTTGTTTCAATTTTTACACAAAATTTTATGCAAATTCTTTCCTCCAATTTTTTATAATAATTTAAAATCGGCGTGCACAAAAACCGTCTCACCTCTATATCTGTCAAAAACAAACAAAGCATGCTAAATACTTGAAACTGTGAACATATGTTCGATTCGATAATCGAATGTACGTTTTTGAACACACCTCATATATTAATACGCAATGATAACCAACTTCAGAAACTATGCTCAAAGCATTGAATCAGTCAGCTTTTAAATGAAGTTAGTGTTCAATGCGATCACCAGTTTTATAAAAAAAAAAACATTGATCTCATCAATGAAAATATTATTCTTCTAACCAATTTCCACTGAACCATCAAACATCAAGAAGAGAACAAAATTATTACCGAAACCTACATACATGTTAGAGATATTTTCCAACAAAACACTTTTTCAACTTTTAAACAATTTAATAATTAAACATTCAATAAGAGAGAAAAAGTAAATGCATGCCACGTACATGTTACTCTACGGTCGATCGAGATATGTAAGAGCTATCATCTAGCGTGAAATCATCACATCACCACACTCGGTCATCCACATCACTCATCTACCCCAGAAGAATGCTCTTCGGTTGCCGTCGGTCTCATAGACATCATTGCTGGAGTTAAAATCATCTGCCCATGGCTTCATTTTATCGGCACTGGTATTAGTAAACTTTAATCCATCGTGTTCGCCCACCTTCTGCATATCATAACGATCGAAACCTTTGACAGTCGTGACGTGATATGGTCCAAAGAATTTAGGGCGAATCTTCAATCCGGTTTCAAATTGTACCCATTCGATAGCCATAAGGTCACCAGTCGAATATTTAGTCGCTGGTTGCCGCTTTTTGTTGAAGTACTTATAGTTTTCGGCTTACATCCTTGCGATGGCTTCTTTGGCTTGATTCCGCTGCTCTTGTTTCGACTCGTCAAACTGGTTTTTAAATTCTGTCTCAATAGTGTGCATTAAATGTACGTCTTTACCGGTTTTCATCTTGGTTCCGTTGAGCCCATTTTTGGATGAATAGGTACGTAAATAAACAAAATTGTCGTTTCTGGGGACCGGAAAACCCATACGAGATTTACGAAAAACCTATGTATCCCAAAGTCACTGTATGGTGCGGATTATGGGTTGGCGGCGTCATTTTCGAAGATGAGACTAAAGAGACAGTTACAGTGAATGGAGAACGTTACCGCAACATATTGACCGGCTTTTTTTTTTCAAAATCAATGAATCGGGTCTGGACGACCTCTGGTTTCAACAGGATAATGCTACCGCCCACACAAGCCATCAATTTATCAATTTATTGCATACGAAATTTGAAGATCACATTATTTCGGTTAGAGAAGTTAGAGAAGGTCTTCAAACTCATGCTATTTGACATCTTTAGACTTTTCCCTGTGGGGTTACTTGAAAAGTAAGGCTTATGCCAATAATCCATTTCAGGATCTCAAACATGACATCCAAACTGAAATTGGGGTCATTGACCTAGTTATTCTGCAAAAAGTCATCGATAATTTTGACTTTCGGATGGTCGCTTTCAACTGGTGGTCACATAAACGGTCTTGTGTTCCATTTATAATTGCCATAGATCGGAATTTATTAATCAATAAAATTCTACATTGGTTTCACAATAAATGTGTGTTTACTTTAATGAAAACTTCCGCATTAGCTACTGGCTCACCCTTTATTATGTATATAGAAGAGGATCCATTTGTTCGGCGACTATTGTCTCTCTCATGACAATCTTTTTACGTGGCAGGGAAGTTACGGACGGCACAGACACCAGCCTGGAAGACGAGTGCTCTTGCAAAAAAAAAACTTAGGATGAGAGTTGGTTAAAACCGATGTCAGCAAACCCTTTTGGGGTTGTAAACACTGCCGTTGCCGAAACGAGGGTTCTGCCTAAGTCTGAGTTCTGAATGTGTTGGATAAACGTTGAAACTGATGTGGAAGTTTTGATACCAATATTGACTCCGTCTTAAGAGTTTTCCTCTGATTTATTTACAGTTCTGCTATTTTTGTCTCTTGGTCGGCATTCAGGTTTATTGATTCGAACTGTTTCGATCTGCGAAGAGATGCGGGATCGTTGGTTGATGTGTGTCAAATATGTCAGGCGGATAGAAGTTTCTGGCTAATCTGACAATATTAAACTAAACAATTGATCAAGCTCTTCCAAATTAATTGACTTCAGTTAACTTCTTCACAGATCGGCTTCAGTATGAGTAATTCTGATCATGTGTCAAAGTCGCATGATAGTACTTTGATAAGCAGTACATTAAAGCTGGTGGCCCAAACTATCATAGCTGCCTTCGGTTGGATTGGGTTGAGGTCGAAGTCAAAATGAACTTCAGAACTTGCAACTCTTAGTCAAACTAATGTAATTTCGAAAAAATCCGTAGATTAGGTAATAAGATGCCAAAAGACTTATCCAAGGCAACAAAACCACCAGAGAAAGGTTGTGCTACTTAAGACGAATTTTTTCCAAATCTCTGTCTAAACAAATCATCAAAACTTAACAAGCGTTTTGGCTATGATGATGTTTATTAATGCTGCAGCAATCATAGTCGTTAATATAAATTTCTTCATGCTGTCCTGCAGTCTGACAGGCCTGACATAAGTCATTTATTATATTAATACCTCGTAAATTTATTACGGTGTTTTTTTTTTCGCTCGAATTAACTAATTTACTACTTAGCTTACTAAAATCGGCCAATTAGTTTCTGAATATACATATTTATGTTATGTGTTTCTCTAGGACAATCGAGTCATTGCAATTTCCTATCGCTTTAAGGCGATTTTGTTTAAGGCGATTTTGTTTTTTGTATCAAACATTTCTTAAGCGAACTTCTGATTTTCAAATATTGTTTTGTAAACGCCATAACAATCTGCGAGTCTGATAGAATCAACAGATGAGTAATCGGATTTTCTATGGAGAAAAAGGAAAAAAAAATTTATGGATGCTTATTATGCAACTTTTTATTTTCAACTCGTTTCGAGAAGAAGAACTTGTCTGACCCCATTCCAGAGAGGATCAAGTAGAACGCAGCAATGGTATAAAGAAGAAGTGGCAGTAGCAACACGACGCGAAAGTGATCGTGAAAAATTAATTTTCTTTTTTCATCTCAAATTTGATGATCATGTTGTTGATCATGACGATGGTGATGTTGATGGTTATGTTGACCGTGATGGAGCTGCTTTAGTTTGTTGTTAAACTATATTTTGTTTGGTTTCTCTTTCTAGAAAAGGGTTTCCTTTCGTTTTGGTAGCTAAGATCAATGACCCAATTTGGGAGATGAACGATCAGAGAACAGAGAACACAGAACGAAAAACTAGAGATGATTGAAATTTCCTCTAGTATAAAACTACAGCTACCGTGTACAACCTCTGCGAGTCTAAATATAAATTCCATCAAAGACAAGCATTTTTTTTTTTTTTCTATGTTCTTCTTTTGTTTAGCGTTCATCTTTGAACCGGTTTCCTATTCAAACTGGTATAAGAGACTCGTGTTTCGTAGTATCTCGTAGTAGTAATTGATTCAGGTATAAATTGTCTTCCTCGTCGCATCTTAATTTATAAAAGATACGAAGAACTCGTAATCAAGCAACTGACAGTGTATAATGAATAAGCGATTCAACATAGAACTTCAAATGCGCTTCGGAATTTTATCATTACACGCCCCTTAATAAAGGAACCAACAACAAAATCAACATTGACAGCAAAATCTGTGTACTCGTATTTGGAGGAAAATATTGAATGACGAAACCTTTTGTCATCGGCCAACCGGATCTTGAATGATACGAAAAGAACATTTAAATTCTCGTGAAACGAAAAAGAGCGCGTCTATTGTGGGTATCAGTAGATCAAGACCTGAGACCTGAGACCAAGCGAAGAAATGTCATGTGGTCCTGGAATGAAAGAAGAAGGACTTCTTTGAATTGTACAAGTGCTTAGCTAATCTAGACTGTTGAATTCGAATTGTCATCAATGAATGAATGGATTTTCAGTGCGCCTCAGTGCGATATTTTAATGCCTACGCACTTGAAATAATAAATGATCTTTCTCTGCACGACGTGACCATGACGACCAATACACAAAACCATCATCATGATGACAACGATCATGATGATGACGATAGTTCTGCGAAAACTTACTAATTCGCTTTGAATGAAAATGAAATTTACTGCGGTACCTCTAAAGGATACATGAGATAGGTACCCATGTTCGTACTCGTACTCGTACCGAGTTTAACAAAGGAACGTCTTTTGACAGTGGATCCTTGAATACCAGTTAACTGGTATGAGTTCTGGTCTTTTATAAATATTTCGCATTCATGACAGTCTTTTAAGTTGTCGGTGTAGGAATATTTCTATTTTTGTCGCATGAGGTTTGTCAGTTGGACTTTTATTTACGAGTATTTTATTATTATTTTTGGTGAGATTGAAGCAAGTGAGATTTTTGCTGCTTTAATGTTGCGGCGTCAGAATATGTTAAGTGTGTCTGTCTGGTCATAAAGTATTTTTCGAATGTGACAAATACGGCAAAAGATCGGTAAATTCGCTGACTGTACATAAATTATTTAAAGATGAAGGTATTTGACTGCATTTAGGAGTCAAGCAGAGATATTGAAGGAATTTCTGTATATCTATTCAAACGATATGTTTGTTTGGTCGCGGTGCGTCAGCTTAATGTGGATTAAGACCTCTCCGCCATGTCATTTTTTGTAAAGGGAGAAAGACCTTTAATTTTTCGCTCTCGGAGGTTTATCATTATCTGCCAAAAATGTGGTGCCGTCAGAAATAGTTTTTCGATTTTACTCTGTTGACCTGTGATTCGAACCCACACATTAGCACGGTAATCCGCCATTGATTTACTTCAACAATTCAATCTTAAGGATTTAAAATGCAAAAAATATTTACCGTTGTTCAGAAAAATATTCGACTTCATTGCGATGCTCTCATTCAGATTTTTTTATCCTGGAAGTTCGAACTTAACTCTAATCTAATACCGAAATAGATTTATCATCTTTCGCCTTGAATGTATCTTAATATGGCGATATAGTTTCGGAAGAATGTGGATTTTAAGCAGCAAACTCTAGTTATCCGTCTCCTAGTGACTTATGAGTGATTTAGAGATGATCTCATTATTGTATTGGGTGTTTTTTAAGGCCTGTACTGTTTATTTCTTTAAAACAATGACGACAGCAATTTAGAGAATAGTTTATGGCACTACTTCAGACACATGAACTTCTCGGTTGGTTTTGACGAAATGCATCTGATTTTAGACTACTCTTTCGAGGATTTGGAGCTCTATTTCACCAATAACGCGCTGGATCTTGTCCTTCATAGCTCTACAACCCGAAGGGCTGTGTTTCACCTTGCATTATCAAGGCGAAGATGTTAATACAGCAACTATCATATGGTGGAAAGAATCGGAGTGGAACAAACCATTACCATTACCAGAACTACTCAATAAATGGATGAGTTTCTCTGAGGACTTACCCAAAATCGACCAACACTAATAATCAGAACAAGATGGTAGAAATCCAAGGGTGTAGTGACTCGTCGGTGATTAGAATTACGTGGGTCTGTATTACTTTTAACTGAATCAGGAAGAATTTTGAAGTTGGACAAGGTGAAAATGGCTCATCCATCGATGTGGAAACACATTCTCTCACAGCTTAATTCAGCAGACTTAGCATCTAAAGGAACCCATGAGACGCACCATTTTCAGAACAACTACACGTTCAGTAAACTTAACAAAAAGAACGTCTAACGAGAGTACGAGTACATCACCAGGTCCTGGAAGAAGCAGTAGTGGAAGCTGTGCTACAAAAACATTACACTATCCAGAGTACAAACGTCGTATTTTCTCCACAGGAGCTTGAGACCGCCCTTACGAAGATAATAATCCGGGAGAAATCTAAAGAAGGAAAAAACGACGAGTTCAGAGGATTAAAGGCACTGAATCTTTCAAGGACGAACGAGGAATACTTCAATTTTGGGGTGCAATGTAATACTACCATTCAATACTAAACATTCTGCTAAACCATTAGCATCCATTGGTAAACCTAATCAAAGAAGTGGATGAAAATATTCGTGTCACCAAAGGTAATGGCGTACATACATATGTATGTGTGTCAGAGTTGCTGCATATTTCGTCTCAAGACTACGTCAAAAACCATATTTTCAAATGCAATATTTACTTCAAATTTAAAGTAGAGCATTGGAATAGCAGCATTCCAACTGGGAGAACGACGATATATAGACCATTTACATACGCTGTCGTGAAGCTCGTCAGCGATATGACGAGCCAATCTTTCCTCGTTAGGTTCCGACGTTTCGTGTCGATGAGGGGACTCTGCCAAGAAATATTTAGCGATTGTGACAAGAATTTTATTGGCGCAGATAACGAGCTTCACAAATTCCTCCAGAAAGCAAGGATTAAGTGGAAGATAAAAGCGAATTCACTGGCGAACGACGAAAACAAATCGGAATTTCATTCCACCTTCTTTTCCGCACTTTGGTGGTCTATGGGATGCATCGGTGAAATCGGCAAAGTTTCATCGAAAACAAACAACCGGGAATTCAACGGTGATGTTCGAGGAGCTCACCACATTTCTAGCTCAAATAGAAGCCTGTCTGAACATTGTGCCCGCAATCAGACGACCTCATCGATATACAGGCAATAACGCCAAGCCACCTCCTCATCGGTTCATCACTAATTTCACCACCACAACAACATTACAAACCAGAAAAAAGGAATCAGCTAGAGCGATGGAAACGAGTGCAGGTGTTACTGCATTCCATCTGGAGAAGGTGGAGTTCCGAATACTAGTCGCGACTTCAGCAGAGACCAAAGTGGATAAAGGCAATAAGCGACACTCAAGGAAATTGATTTAGTTCTCGTCAAAAACGAACGGCTCCCATTACTCAAATGGTGCATAGCCAGGATAAAAAAAAAAAGTTTCACCCTGGTCCTGATGGTCTAGTCAGAGTGGTGACACTGAAAACGGAGACTGCGGAATTTAAACGACCACTAACAAAGATATGCTAACTTCCGAGCAACACGTCAAACTCTACATAGACCCACGAGAAATAATGGAGTGCGGTTAAAATGCACTATTTCTGTGGTCAATCTGTTGGTTCATATTGCGATATAATGTTGTCGTCGAATCAAGTCCTCAGTAATTCAATGATAAACGATTTGAAATTGACAATTGCTGATATTCCTCCACACTTGAACTTACATCGGGTACGATTGTAAGGCAAAAATCTCTGGAGGCAAATGCTGTTCCAAATCTCTGTTTCTTGCTACAAATCTTTTTACTTTATCCCATAAAAACTCTAAAGGATTTATCACGCAATGGTAGAGCAGCAATTGTGTCTTTTGTGTCTATCCATAGACACAGGTAGTTCATCGGCCTAATGGATATCAAGTTTGACTTTGTGGTGTTTGACAATATCAAGTTATCGTTCTCATTTGAATAGCATGATCGTTTTACTAAGCCATATTATGATTTCTTTTTTTGTTGTAGAAATTGAAGCCACCTTGTTTTTTTTTTTTTTTTCGTGGACCAATATGTAGCGTTAAGGAAAGTAGTTTTCACGCTCACTGATCACCCATTTTGCTTCAAACAAACTTTAAAAGTCCTTCCTGAACGAATCCTCTTCTACTTCAGTTGTGGGTAGTTATAAAAATATATTTTTGTAATTTTTATATATATTTTATTATAGATCTCGTAAATTTATTTGTCTTTTAGCTAACAAATTTTATAGTTACAATATACCAGGTGTACCGGTATGAAATGAGCGTCAAGATACAAATGTCTCGATAGGGAACATTTATTGTGAACGGGCTTTAATTTTTTTTTTTTTTTTTTTTTTTTGGTTGCGCTATGACACCTGTTAAACATATTTAGTATACATCAAGTCATTGAGCAAACAATATCATATTTTTTCATCGTGTTAAAAATGTCGAATTTTGTACCAGAAAATGATGACTTGAGGAAAGCATTAATTTTTTGTTTTCATTTGAAAAAAAAAAATGCTGCAGAGTCGCATCGAATGCTTGTCGAGGCATATGGTGATCATGCTCTATCAGAAGCAACATGCAAGATGGTTTCAACGGTTCAGGGATAATAATTTTGATGTGAGAAATGAAGAACGTGGAAGACCACCAAAAAAGTTTGAAGACGTCGAACTGCAAACAATATTGGATAAAGATGACACTTTGAGTCAGAAACAAATTTCAGAAATGTTAAATGTTGCACAATAAACAATTTCTGACCATTTAAAAACTATAGGAAAGATCCAAAAGTCTGGAAAATGCGTGCCACATGAATTGAATGAAAGACAGATGGAAAACCGAAAATCCACTTGTGAAATTTTGCTTCAAAGACACGATAAAAAATCAGTTTTGCATCGAATTGCTACTGGCGATGAAAAATGGATTTATTTTCAGAATCCTAAACGGAAAAACTCATTGGTTAATCCGGTACAACCATCAACTTCGACTGCAAAACTAGATCGATTCGGCAAGAAGACAAAGCTGTGTGTCTGGTGGGACCAGAAAGGTGTGGTGTACCACCTAAAACCTGGTAAAACCGTTAATACAGATCGCTACCGACAACTAATGATCAATTTGAACCATGCATTGATCGAAAAATGTCCGGAATGAGAAGACAGAAGACACGGTAAGATAATTTTGCTCTATGACAATGCAACTTCACACAAAGTAAAACTGGTTCAGGATACAACCAAAGCACTTGCCTGGGAGCTGCTACCCCACCCGCCGTATTCACCAGACTTGGCTCCTTCCGACTAAAATTTGTTTTCATCGATGGAACACGCATTAGCTGTGCAACACTTCGAATCCTACAAGGAAGTCGAAAATTGGGTGACTTTTTGGTTTGCTTCAAAAGACGAACAGTTTTATTGCTGTGGAATCCATAAATTGCCTGAAAGATGGGAAAAATGTGTAGGTAACAATGGTCAATACTTTGAATAAAATGTTTTTTACTTTCCCATTTAAAAAAAGCAAAAGCGAAGCGAAGAAACTGTATCTTTTAATCAAATAATACACAGGTCTCTGGTCGTTTTAGAATGGATAGCAATAGCGCATACACTCTATTTATAATTCTGCCTCCGACTGAAAAATTTTTGTCTATGGATACGAAATTACGCATAAAACAGTCATACTTCGCTGAAATACGTCTCGTGTCTCCCTGTGCGTCCTATAGTTTCCAACGCATCTACGATTCACAGTCTGCGGCAGGCATTTTAAAGGTGCTTTAAGGAATGGTTAAATTTCTTGAAATCAAATGTAGAACTGATCTTCGATGTCATCCGCAGAGATCACTAGTTCCTGAAACATTTATTATATTGTACAAAGATATTCAACAGAAATTGTTTGCAACTGATTATATATTACAGCGTGTTTAACAAAGACGTGCGTCTAATTAACCAATAAAAATGTCAGCATTTTATTAAATAATACTTTTCTATTAAAGTATATATCAAAATGGTTAGTAGTAGGTAGCCTAATCACCATTAATATTTATAATTGCTTGTCATCATTTTTTGGATGTTTTACGGTGCTTTATAGGAGCTTTTCATCTTTTGTCCAGGTTTTCTTCCAATAATTTAATTATAAACAAAAAGGATGACTCATGTACAAATTCGATATTGCTCCATTCCTGGTCTAAATTCTGCGTTGCCCAATTAGCGTGTTTTCAAAATATTTTTGGGTTAGTAGCGGCTTATCTTAGGTACTCCTGTTTTTGATGCCAGATTCTTACAAGCGGCGTCATATTGTGGCGATGAACACGGTTAACTAATTTTCTGGACAATTGTGGGATTTTTCCGAAACAATTCACAATTACGGAAAATAACGGGAATTTTTAAATTTTGTGGGTTTCGAACGTCCGATTGTCAATTTTTTTTTTTTTTTTGTTGGTATACATGCCTCTGAAGTATGATAAAATTTTCAGTTATATTCATTGTTTATTTTGTCTGTGGCAGCCGCTAAAGTTAGACTTGTTTTTATGAAATTGGCGATTTTCGTTTGTTAAAAAAATGGATCAAAAAATTTGTATCAATTTTTTGTACAATGTAAACAAAGGCCTATGGTGAGTCTGCTATGAGTAAAATAAGAGTTTACCAGTGGCTTAAGCGTTTCCAAGATGGCCGTAAAGACGTTGAGGATGACAAACGTAACAACCGATGAAAACGTGGAAAACGTGAACAAAATGGTTATGAACAATCGCCGAATCACAATCAGAGAAGTCGCTGATGATGTTGGCATATTGATTAGCTCATGCTAAAAAATTTTTCGAATGTTGTGAGTATGAAACGCATGACAGCAAAATTTGTTCCAAAATTGTTGAACATTGAACTTTTGACCAAAAACAATAACTGTAACGATGCCCCGGCCTCCATATTCGCCAGAAAAGGCTCCGTGTGAATTTTGCATATTTCCAAAAATAAAGAGAACCTTAAGGGGCCGTCGTTTTACGAGCATAAATGACATAAACAGCGCATCACTGAAAGAGCTAAGGTCTGTCCCAAAGATCGAGTGTGGGAAGTGTTTGAAGGATTAGAAGAAGCGCTGGCACAGGTGCATAATATCTAATGCTGACTATGTTGAAGGCGACAACATTAATGTAGACGAATAAATAAATATATTTCCCAAAAAAACTAATGTATCAAAGTTTTCTCATTTAATCATATCCATGTAAATTTAGATGTTTTGCCCACGATGTTTCACTTAAAAAACCAAACTAGTTCTAATGATTCATAATATCTCCGGATGATGTTGACTTAACGAATATCACAACAAAAGTACTGAAGGTTGGTTCGTAAACGCCTCAAACGGAATGGCTAATGGCTTTGAGATCCATTTTGGAAATTTTAAACGGTAAAAATACAGAAAAGTGATCTTGGAAGTACAATAAGGAGTAGCCAAACTTCAGACGAGCACTCAGAAAACAATTTCAAAGCCCGCATCGACTTTTTACCGACGGAGAAGAAATGGTATTGCAGTACATCAGAAAGTTAAACTGGAAGATGTCCTTATCGGACATTGGTTCCAAAGACTATCTCAAATGATTGAAAATAAAACTTTCGGTAGGGTTATTATAACGACAATCTTCAAGTTTTTATGTTGCCCACAGGTTTATCAAGTCCATAAGATATTGACATCTCACAATCGAACTAGTTACAAAGAACAGGACATTTACATGTTTAAAATTCTTTGAAAAATGACAGCAAATTCTTAAATACAAAAAGATTTTCATCTATAATGGAAAGTGAATTCGGAAACACTGCGATATTCCATAACCAGAGCATGTGAATTAAGTAGATAAATTTGGACTACGAAAAATGATTAGGGTGTAACATTATTTTATATTCGGGTATATATTTTAATTCGTGCGGTTTTTTTTTGTCAAAATTTGAACGTTTATTTAGGAAAAACATGTGCAATAGTATTATTTAAAGTATTGCCCATCTGAAGCTATGACTTTTTCCTATCTTTCTGGCAATTTGTGGAACCCATCCCAAAAGAACTGCGCCGGCTTGGCAGCCAAGAATGAATCAAGCCAATTTTTGATATTCTGCTCTGATGTGAACCGTATTTCAGTGAGGGCGTTCTGCATCGACCGAAACAAATGGTAGTCAGAAGGGGCAAGGTCTGGGCTATAAAGCGGGCGAGGTAAGACTTCCCATCCACTGTTTTCCAAATAGTTCTTAACCGGAATAGCAACGTGGGGCCGTGCGTTGTCATGATGGAAAATTATTGCCTCGTGTCTGGTCGCATATTCCGGGCGTTTTTCGGCTACGGCGCTCTTCAAACGGATTAATTGTGTTCGGTAGCGTTGTCCATTGATGGTTTCAAGCGGTTTTAGCAGCTCATAATACAGAACACCCATCTGATCCACCAAATACAGAGCATTACCGTCGCGCCATGGATATTCGGCTTTGCCGTTGATTTGGCTGGTTGGCCAGGTTTCACATATGATTTTATGCGCTTGGGGTGGTCGTAATGGATCCATTTTTCACCACCAGTAAACAATCCGATGCAAAAATGACTTCCTTTTGTGGCGTTCCAGCAGCATTTCGGACATGCAAAACCGCCTTTCGACGTCTCTCGGCTTGAGTTCATGTGGAACCCAATTTCCTTGCTTTTGAATATATCCACCTGCTTTTAAACGTTTTGAAATGGCTGCTTGAGTGACACTCAAAGATTCTGCGAGCTCTTCTTGTGTTTGGCAACAATCTTCATAGAGTAATGCTTCCAGTTCTTCATCTTCAAACTTTTTTGGCTGCCCAGGACGTTCATCGTCTTCCAAGCCAAAATCACCACTTTTAAATCGTGCAAACCACTTTTGGCACATTCGCTCAGCCAGCGCATGTTCACCATAAACCTCCACCAAAATACGATGACTTTCGGCAGCAGTTTTCTTCATATTAAAGTAATGAAGAAGAACTCCTCGCAAAAACACTTTTTCAGGCGCAATGTTCGACATATTTGAGTGAAAAAAAATTATTGTTGTTTACGCTTCAAATGAATGACATATACTGAAATGACGTACAATGACAGTAGCTTTCAAACGCATGTTCCAATGGAATAATACAAGTTACGCCATCTCTTAACAAACCGCACGAATAGATAGTTATAGACCCTTATATAAGGGTCTCCACTCGCGTGACCCGTAGGTAGGAATACGATCTAACTTAGGTACTGCGTTAAAATTAGCCCCCCTAAACCTCCAATATCTATACGAATATATTAACAAAAGTTCAAAATCGTCTCAATTTTCGTATAAACAAGGTGAAGAGGTTTCTATATGTAGCGATTTAATCTATAGTGAATCAGAGATGGATTTTTTTTTTTTTTTCGTAAAAACGACGTTCTGGTTTCGTTATCGTATTTTAACGTTTAGCTCTGTGACCCTGACTAATTCGAGAATCTCTGATTGTAAAGAAGTGACTGAAAATGCATCAGTTTTTACACACATATATAGAAAATTGATTAGTTAAGCTACACTTTAAAATTCTTAACCGCAACTAGTACAACGATGACAAAACCAATAAACATTGATGACCATAACCTGCCACGTATACTCATTTCCAACAGTAATTCGTGCCCTATCGATTAAATAACTATTCATCGCTCTTGTACGAATTCGAGTATGTTAAGAAGAAGAAAAAAAATTGTATCTCACGCTACTCAATGCGACAGCACATATTCGAGTCACGATTATTCTATAATAAATAATCGCGACGCCTCTATAACTTCACAATTGGCTTTATTTATCGACATACCAGTGTTCAATGGCGTTTCTATCGTTTTTACATAATGCCCGCGTAGCTAAGACCTTTTTACCACGTCATCGTATTCCAGTCACATGCTATGGTTGTTATTTTTCAACATGGGAATTTGTATCTTTTCCCTACCACACAGTCACAGCGTCAAAGGCAGACTCGATTTGGGGCTCATCAGAAGTTGTTTGTCGGATCGTCTAGAGAATCTAACAACTTTAAGTTTTTCGATTCAAAAGTTCCAACCTTGACTGTAATGCGTCAGGCAAATGTCATGCAACGGACACATGTTGAAATCGAACTAAAGCGTGATATGCTGCTCGTAATCGCTTTTAAAATTCTGCGGGCACACAAAATCTAACAAATATTTCGAGCAGTGCTTTAAATAGTGATTAATAATCATGCTCCTTGGAATAGTGAGTGGAGAGATATTCGTGTATTCTTGGAAAGAAACGAATACATATTCGTTCACAAACTACAAAATGAACTCGAATTTTTTCCACATGACACATGTCACCACTATGATGACCAAACGAACACACCTCGAATTTATATACTTGATACTCACAATTACAAAGGAATGGGTGCTCCTGCTCCAAGCCATCTCAGGCAGTGATTACAGGGTTTAAACGATGGGTCTTCGTAGAATAACAATTCGTAATCCTGATTCAAAAACTACAACTGCATGGCTAAGCTGTTATGCGACTGTACGAGTACTCGTATGTATCTAAGTGGCTTATTGAAGGTGCTAGTTGGTTGTGCTGGATTGTTGTGTGGTTGGCAGAAGTAAACAAAAACCTCTGAAGGCCATGAAAGGTCGGAATTTCGCATCGACTTTTGTTGTCAAATTTTCCTACGCTTTGGGCTTCTTTTCTTTTATTTCACTTTTGTGTGGTTCTTTTTCTTTTTTGGTTTGTTTTGCATACACATCTTTGGAAGTATACTGGGCGAGTTTCAAAAGGAAATTTCCAATCTATCCGTATGTATAGCTGCACGTACGTTGGATGCTGTAAACCGTAGCAAAACGCGAAAAATATTTATAAAGAAGATGAGGTAGAGATGGTTGATGGTTTTACGAAAATAACCAAGTGGGTCATGAGATAATTTGATTTGAATAATTTTTTTCTCTTTCTTACTATCATACTCTCTCTATCTCTCTTATTTGTCTTTCTATTTTTTCGCTTAACAGAAAGGAAAACGAAAAATTATCTGCATCAATACAATTAGATGCTTCGCTTTCATTGAATTAAATTAATCGATCAAAAAGTCGACTCTGGAAAGAATTATATATTTTCTAAGCACTTTCACTGCTTAAACAGTTATTGTTAGTTTCATTTTTAAAACAAAATAAATTAAAATCAGTTTTTTGTACAAACTCTGTTAGAAGGACAATAATATTTCATGCCATTTAATGATTAAAAATACTCGGGCATATGTATGTAAGTTCATGGCTGCTTAGCATAAAGCGTATTCCAGAGGTCCAATTTTAGACCACTTTTCGAGCAATTGGAGGCGTATACGAGTATGGCGTATTATTCGAAAAATGTTTTTCATCAAAGCGTCAATCGTTGGTGAATTATTAACATAACTTGGCGTAACCTCGTCAAATCGCACAATTGTGGTGGCCAATTCTTGAAATGACTTTATTCCAAAACCATGTTTTCAATAAAGCGATGTTTTCGTCCTATTGGAACAGTTCGTCCACATTGTGTAGAAATGATTCACCTTCCCTAGTTTTGGAGGCGGGAAAATGTTATCATGTTGCCCCAAAAGGACCTTAGACCTATAAGTCCATCATGTTTTCTCCTGAGAACTCTTTTCTATGGCTTAACACGCCTACTGTAAAAAAAAAAGCTAGTGGAAGCGGCTCTATATTCACTGACTAGCCACATCGAACGGTCCCTACGTTATATATAGTACACAATTTTTGCGTCCCTGAAATAGAAGGTGCCCCTAACAACGTCAACACATTCGTAATAACAACTGGGCGGTCAACTTTGAAGTTAGATGACTCACTTGAGGAGTTGATCAGTCTTGTGCTAAATAGCAGGATAACCAACTCCAAACTGGCTGGACCTTGTGCAAAGAGATGTATCAGCAGTGGTATACCGCAAGACGGTGTTTTTTAACCCCTTCTCTGGAATTAAGTGGTCAACGAACTGATGATATACGGATGGTGTTGCTTTAGCCATCTCGCTGTGACAGTAAACCCCCATTAAACTGATTTTTGGAAATGTAATACAAAATTCTAATCGTAGATCCACCCTCAATTAACGGTACCAGCCTAGTCTTTTCCGATAAAGCGAAATATCTGAGTCTTATTTTTGACAGGAAACTAAACCGGAAACCTTATATTCAAGAAAGAGTGAAAAAAGCTACAGTAGCTCTATTCTCTTGAAAAAGAGCTATTGGGAACAAATGTGGCCTTAAACCTGCATTGCACACTGAGTATATGTCTCGATTATAAGACCGATATTGCTGATACTGATACCTGAGCGATGGTTGTCTGCTGGACGGCCTTAGTTAATGCAGTCAACTGCAGCAAACCAAGCAAAGTTCAAACTATAGCGTATTTGTGCAAAAGCTGAGCCTTACGTTCTACTTCCCTTGCGGCACTGGATATTCTGTTTTACTTGACACTCTTTCAATATTTGCATTAGTCAAGGATCTGTAACGCAGCTATTAGCCTTAAAGCAAATACACAGTCGATAAATAAACTCTTAAGCCACACTTATATTCTTAACAGATTTAACAGACTAGACTTCCAGAGAACATCAACTGCACTATGTTCCAAAAATGGTTTGACAAAGATGTAAGCATCCACTCTATATCCTTCTGGAAGGAAGATGCTTTCATGAATAACAAGTCAATCCATTTCTATACTGATGGATTCAAGACTGATCCAAACTTTTCCTTTCGCTTTCCAAATCACTGTAATGTTTTCCAGGCGGAAATTTTGGCGATTAAAGACGTCCTGCTCTGCCTTAAAAACACACTGATAGGGGTCAATCAGATCATTGACAATTGTTTTTGGGCTTTTACTTAACACATGTTAAAGAAATTGATCCCTCTATAATAAGCGCAATTTTAATGGTTCCCGTTCTTGTTACTAGGACAAACGATGCTAAGGTTCCATTCGTGAAGCATACTTCTCGCCTACCAACAGTCGAACCTGTCGATTAAATGTCTATGGAATTGTTTTTTATTTTATCATTAGCACCAACTGTGACCATACTTTCTGGTTCATCTCTACAGGTCTCAGTTCAATTCTTGTTTGCTTGAAATGTTCAATTATTGTTGGCTTGACTTTAGAACGCTGTTCATGAAGTAGCACCTCTCCATTTTCTCGATCGCTCACTTCTCATATTTTTGAAAAGTCAATGAAAAATCCGCACCCAAATGATACTTTGGCACTAACACTGAAGCAGTCGCCGTAGAAAATATTACAGTTTTTCATCCTCTTTTTCTCCGGAATATGCCAACACATTTCATTGAATGGCGGTGTTATTTGCTTTATAGCAGTCTATGTCCTCCGCTAATTGTTGGACTGCATATGGTTTGTGCAAGTTGCAAACGTTCTATTTCAGCAAGCCTTGTCGTTTTTTTTTTTAGTTTTTCGTAATTATCAACAGTAAATCCGTTCTTATCAAAGGCTTTAAGCCGCTTCGCAACAGTTAGCTCCACACACAACCAACAACCTGAATGATCAGGCCCTTTCTGCAACTTCTTCGATAATAGGGGCCTGATAATCCGCAGGATTCACTCACCACTTCTTCAATTCTAGCACCATGATTAGCCTTTTATTTTTTAACACGATGAAAAAATATGATGTTGTTTGCTCAATGACTTGATGTATACTAAATATGTTTGACAGGTGTCATAGCGCAACCAAAAAAAAAAAAAAAATTAAGGCCCGTTCACAATAAATGTTCCCTATCGAGACATTTGAATCTTGACGCTCACTTTATATCTGTACACCTGGTACAGTGTTGCTACTTACTCTTGCTCAAAACTCATGCCTATACCATAAGTTTGACAAGTCAAGCCCGGATAGAAGCGGCCATAACCCGATGACTATAAAATAAGCACGGTTGGTATATAGTAATAGCTTCAGCACTTTGCATTTGCCAATAAGTTAGCATGCTTTTTTGATTCAATAGTGGGTTTCATATTAAAAGGGACACTCAACTTTGTTATTTTAATAATCCTTAAAGAGGGAGCAGAGTACGTATTATATTTTCCAGGTCAGTGTATCAAGACACATGGTTGCAATCACTTGTGGGGACAAGAGTGATATAAATAAATAAAAGTAAAACAGTGCTGGTCTTACAAAATAACCTTACGGCTGTCCACCGTATCGTATTCTTTTATAAATACGATAAGTAGAACTAGGTTTTTCAGGTGTTTGATTTTTGTCATTGCTGCTGCTTACCCAAATCTAGGATTATTTGATTTGTTGAATTTAATATTTAACCTAACGCTCTAAAAAGGTGCAATAATCAGGAATTTGCCTAAATTCATTCCTACGTCTCTTCAATCAGCTCTACCAAAAGTAATTCTTTATCCAATTATGAAATGTAGGACAGCATTCTTTGAGTAAAACACAAAATGATTAAAATCCGAATTGACGTCGTGATTTAAAATCATTGGTTTCAGATTAACATTTTTTGTCATCCGTACTCAAAGAAACCTTTCAAGTGATTTAAATCGCTGAACGAACCAAAACCATCCAAAAGAGACACTTTTACGGGTATAGTAGTACAGGTATATGTATCTGTATCTGTAACAAATAAGCTTGAAAGAAAATCAACGTTAAAACATATGTATATATATACATACCAACTAGGGCTAAGCAAAAAATGAAAAATAAGAAAACAATCGAAGCAGCCGTGAATGAATCAAGTCTGAAAGAAAATGAGGTCACCGAACTCATAAGCCAAGCCAAAGGCCATGAGAACCAAACACCATGCGGTGTATCCAAATACAAGTACGAGTATGTGGGAGGGCATACCACTCATACTCATAGATATTCGACGAATGAAAATGAAAACGAACACTAATCCTATCTAGGGAAATAGGAAACAACAAAAGGACAAAAAACTATTGCAAACTAAAGTAACACGTCATGGTGTTTTCAGGGTAACCCAAGACTCAGCTCTTTCAAATTGTCAAGACTTGGAGTCTCGTAAATGGAAGATCTACTAAAGTATGGCTTCCCATTGTTTTTCCACAGATCATTGGTTCGCTGGTTAAAAATTAATGTTTATACATCGCTCCCTAGTTCCTAGGCACGAGTACAAGCAACAGTGAACGGCGGAATGTGAAGATTTTCTTTTAGTCATTGTTTAGTTGTAACTTAAATGTAATTAGTTAAATACGAGTATTTTTCCAGATTATTCACTTCAAGATTATTAATAAAAAAATTTTCTTTTTTTTTTCTTTTCAGGTAAGATACCGGAAATGTTGTTGCGACAAGTACAACCACAAAACTCACTTGAACTCGAAGGAACGTAAATAATGATTTGTGAAAGTGAAAGTCGGAATGTGAGCTAATAAATATCATAATTAAGGGTGGCTCTCGATGACATGGTTCCACATTTGTACCTAAGTAAACTCTATAAAAATAAATCTATCTTAAAGGTATAACTGATAAAATACCTGCTCCGCATTGAGACAGCGGATATGCTTGTGAAAAATGAGATAAAGTCTTAATGCAAGCCCTCATTTTACTTCCTTGATGAAGAAAATTTTTCTTAGAAGGCTAAATATTGACTTAGTCGGTGCTGCCTTATCAGACCTCCAAAGAAGGGAATTTGAACTGAAATTTTGGTTAGTGGTCTTAAGGCAAACAAAGCAAGTTCTTGAATAAGCACTTGTATCAAAATCGGTGCAATCTTACGGTATTACAATTGCGTTTACTCGTGGGAATATTTAGAAAATTTATTTAGAAAATTTTGAAACGCTTATAGTAGGAGGCTCCCTCACAGTAGGATGTTTCGAGCGAGGTAGGCTGGGATATTATTAAAATATTATCATTTTTCGTTAACAGTGCGAACAAGAAAGAACATTGATACAGTAATATACAATCAAAATGAATAAATTTTGAATCTAAAACATCGTTTTTTTATCGTAAAGGACTTATGTTTTTCACTCATTCTCCTAGTCGCTTTAGCTCCGCAAAGAATTACCCTTATTTGTCTATATTGGACTTTCACACAGCGGCCAGTGAAGACACCTATTAACTTATTTAGTTTACGGTGGTGGCCGCATCGTACATCGTACAAAGTCCGTTTAAAGGTAAAGAGGACTTTTAAAAATAGGTATAGGTTAGTAAGGCCATCTATTGACTATTACATGAAAGGAAGAACATCGATGTACTGTCAAAATTTCATGACATTTGGATAAATAGAAGCGAAGTTATTAAGCTTGAACTGAAAGTATGTTTGAGTCATCGGTAGAAAAATGACTGACGAATTGCTCAGAATTCAACATTCGAAGGACATCATCAAAGAGGCCAAAAAGAATAAAAAGGTCATTTAAGACAGAAACCAAGTGGCCGAGTGGAAGGCGCCAACCGAACCAAACCCCAACAAAATCCTTTTGGAGAAGCCAAATGTGAAGACAATGTTGATTTGCTTTTACGATTCCAAGGGCATTTATTGTCCACGGCGCGTTCTACCGTGCCAAACAGCTAATGCACAATTCTATCTTGGTGTATTGAAACGTTTAGTGCATCGTATTCGGCCAGAAAGTAGACGTTTATTGCACGAAAATGCGCCGTCTCAACGATCGATACCACTCCAGGTATTAGTCTGATTTGTCACCGTGCGACTTTAACCTTTTGCAAAAATGCATTTCATGTAAATGGCGTCCAAAAGGTTTGTACCGACTTTTTGAAGAACCTCCCGCCCGACGATCTAAAACACACTTTCGACATGCTTTTAGACGAAGCGAATTGCTGTATTGAGTCGGAAGGGAAATATTTTGAATAAAATAAATCGGTTTTGTCGAAAAATATTTTTTGGGTACTTATATTTAACTTTGGAACCCACCTTATATATATATGAACGACCTACCCCGCGCTGATGATTTGGTTGGATAAACTTTCAGTTACATTTGTTAGCGGTGCTCTCACTAGGCTTTCCAGAAGTTCATGTCAGATAGTAGTAGCTAGGAACTTGCCTGACAGTCTTATAACTTGGATTGGGCCAGCAGCTCAACAGTTAAGTTCATAGCGAAGATCTTGCTTTACCTCCCAATGGAAGGACCACCATGAGTAAACTACATGAGTAAACCTTTTCTCATGCCAAAATGGCAAGAACATGCTCTGCCAAGTCACTATGCCGCCAGCATTATAGTAAGTACCGAAAAATGTCGGCAAGCACATGCAGCTTAACAAGAAGCGTGCAATGCAGCGCTGCAACGAACGTACAGAGCCCCACGATATTGAGAGATTGCATCCAGGAATAACTTACGAAAGTTCCACCTACAGGTAAATAGAAGCTTTGTTCCTATCAGTACGTTTTCTAACTAGGAACGTCCACCATGGATCAAATATTCACACTACGGTAGATTTTGGAAAAAGCCCATGAGCTCGAAATCGATATCCACCATCTATTCATCGATTGTAAGGCCGCATTTATAGAGGCGAACTATATATAGCCATGGCTAATTTTTGCCATCCGTGCCAAACTGTGTGAAAAATAACGATGGAGAACGCTTGCTGCTCTGTCAAGATCGACAACGGCACAACCGAGAACTTTAATGTCAAAAAAGATTTAAGATAAGGTCACGCGCTGTCATGTGATCATACTTAAAAGAATTGTGCGGAATCCACAAACGAACACCAGAGACACAATCTTCCGTATAAGTGAATGTTGTGGGGGTAGTTTCAATCAAAAGTTCAATTTCATAAATCAGAAAAATTAAATCGTGGCCAGATATACCTTCAAGAGAGATTTGATCACAAAGAAGAACATTTCCCGCATCTGTCACATCGAGGAGATGGAGTTAACTTGGGAAAAATTTCACTGTATACCGAGTTGGTGAGGAGTTTAAAATAGCAAGACCAGTTTCAGTTATAAGGTCAAGAAATAGCTTCGAAAAACTATTTTTCATTAACAAATTTATGTTGAAATTTCCGCACACACTGATATTTTCATAAAAAACACTGAAGTTGTTAATAGAACAACAAAAATATTTGCATTTATAAGAAAGTGCGAGGAGACGTTTACTATTTCCGTCCCTAATTTCTACTTTTTTATATTCAATGCGGTGAGTTGTCATTGCTGCATGCACGGTAGTCCAAAGAACGGTCTGTCTAGGATGCAAAGAGTCTTTTCCTAAGACTCGCAGCTCTGCTCTAGACACACTGATAAGTCTCCCTCCCATTGACATCCCTATCATTCCGTTTAAAAAGTAGTGGTCTTTGGTGTAACCCGCACTGAAGTTTTAATAACTTTTTTCTCTTTTCGCTCTGATTTTATAAAAATGTCGTCTGATGCAATGACACCAAGACTCTATTACTGGGAAAATACGAAATCGCCTTTTCTTTTTCCCTGAGTCACAATGGGATCGATGGGAATAAAATCGCCGATGAACTTCCTGGGCAAGAGTCAGAGAAGGGTTTCTCAGGATCCGAACTTGGGTTAGGACTGCCTCGATTAGGGCTTCTATTGACAGTTGGATTTCTTGTGGGTTGGACACTTTTTGTACGCAATTTCACTTTTGATCCAAATGCGTCTATTTCTGATGGCATTCGAACAATATTCAGACGAGAGATACCAACAATTCATTCAGAGTAACAACCTCAAAATTCCCATTTCTGTTTCTTTTATTTACTCAGTCTTTCCCTACCTGCTGTAATGCCATCAGGTAACCTGGACCTATCTTAACTGCCCTCTAAAATTGTGGGGGCATTTATAATTAAACCAAAAACACCAAGCAATCCGAGTAGTTTTGATGAGAAAATCCAACTCCAACCCAAACTATAGGTAGATAATTAAAGAGATGTAAAAAGAAAAACACCCCAACAAAAACCACTCTTTTCTGTCTTAATGCAAGAGCAATGTAATTGCTCCCTGTCCAGCGATGCAAACGCAATTATTAATAAGGACACCTGGGAATGTTGAAATTCCACTTCCCAAAAGTCACGTAGAATCAAAAGAAATATGTATCTCAGCCAATGGTTGGGTTAAGTGAATAAAACAAATCTCCAACTCCAATCTCCGGAAAACCGATTTTAAAAGGGGTCTACCAACCACTTACCTCCATAAAACTATTTTATATGCGTCTGTCTGGTCAATTTGATTGATAAACCCATTCTGACCTAGGCTGCGGCATTTTTTGGGGACTTGAAAACTTTTCCCATCATCAGGAAATAATTAATGCAACCACGAGGTGAGGTAGAAAATAAAATCGAAAATACTTTTCCAGATGAAATCTTCCCTGTCGAAATGAGTTGTAATAGATATGTATAGTACAAGTGTAGATGTGTTCTACAATACAAGGGGATTCCTACTGGGTATTTTTGAATGCAGTATATATGACCACATGTAATGGTGGCGTCAGCGGGGGCTACACGATCGGTCCGTGGCTGGACAATGTTGCATTTCAGAAACAGAGGAGAAAAAACAAACATTGAAACAGGTTTACATCTAGAAACCTTGAACACAAAGAAGATTGTAAGAAAAAAAAAAAAAAAAACAACAACAAAATACGAGCACATCCATTCTCTACTCACAAAGTATCTCAATAGTGTAGTTGTCGTTTTATTAAAGAATTTTATCCATTTTTAGTGTGACCATAGAGCAAATCAAAGAGCCCACAGATGGGTGGAAACAAATACCAAATTTTAATGTTTTATTGCCCGAAATGTGCTTTGAATGCACTGAATCGAAAAATCCTTAGTAAGAAGGCTCTAGTCATTTCAAAAAGAAACTCGTTTATATCATTTTTTCATCAAAGAAAATGAATTTATTTGGAAAACTCATCTGACCACACTGTCACCATCTTAAGACGAAGAATTACTACGATGACGATGTATGAATGTAGATGGTGTTGGTGTCAGCGTTAGTGATTGTTGATGGTGCCGATGCAACAGCGAAAAGCGGCAGAGGAGTCAGGTCTCCGGACTTGCGGGCTCCGGTCTCAGAACTCAGAGAATCTCTAAAGTGAAGTAAAATAAAAAATGAAAAACTTGCGCGAGCACACACTAGGTATTTTGAAAAATTACGACAGGTGCGTCATTTTTTATTTTTTTTTTATCTCTCTCCTTACCCAAACTCGTCTCGTCTTCCTTTGGCGAAACCGTCCGACGACGACTTGCCCGTTGTCGTATTTTGTAGATAGGTTTCGTCGTTACCTCTTCTCGGTTTAGAAGTTGTTCCTTCAGTTTTGTTGTTTTTGTTTAGAAGTCCCATTGAGATAAGATTACTTGGTCAAAAGCGAATTTAATATGGCGTACATCTAAGAAAGACGAAGGGGCTGATTCATCTAAACTATCTATCCAGTTGAGCTCGGATTCTGAGATAGGTATGTGCACTTGCACTTGCTCTTGCACTTGCACTTGCACTTGCACATCTCTGTTCTCAGTTTTATTCGTATCTTGCTTGGTAGCTACTGGTCACTGAGTAGTGCAAACTCGTGCTGCGTAAGCTGAAAATTCATTTTAACATTGCAGCACTTGCATGTGGTGTTTGTTGAAAGCGCGCGGAAAAAAATATTTGTTAAGTCATTGGGCTGTCGATGCTCTGACACTCGATACATCGACCACCAAGTATCTATGCACTTTATGATGAAACCCTACACCATTAGAATAACAATATGACAAACGGTACGAGTCGGTATTTGCGCGGGAACAGAGCTACGGATCGTATTGTGCTGAAGGAGGCAAACTTTAACGTGGGAAATTGTGGGTTATTGAATGTAAATTTTTTTGGGATATGTGATCCTTTCTTCACTGCAGTTCATAGGAATGCACCTAAGCACGTTGCATAAGCAAAATGTATTTCTTGAAAATTGTCATGGAACAAGAAGCAATGTTTCCTCGTGTATACTTCAACTTATGCAGTGGCTTTGAAGAAGATCTTGTAAGTGTGATCATCCTAAACGGCTTACAAGTTCAATGATCTCTTCATTGTTGTTTCAATTGACAAAGGTGTAATTCAGAAGTGCTCAGGGTATTTTCAAAATCTTGATGACGACAAAACTAGCGTCTTTCATATAAGACACATTGAACTACAGATCTACGGAAACTGAAATCACAATATTTGAACTTCAGTTGAAACTCGAAGACCGAGTTTTGTGTTGAAGGCACAATAAAAATTTCTCATTTTCTCTTCTGAAATTTAAGGTAGTGTATTTTTGTCAACCTGTCATAATGCAATTAGAACATAAACCTTTGTTTATCTATATACAAAGATGAAGAATGATAAAATTCAGATAAGCAAAGGATTGATATAGTAATAAAAGGCGTACATCCGCGCTTGTTCTTCAGTTCAAGGATGCATTACAAAAACACCTCCGATTGACTTTTGTTTAAGGAAGGTGTGGCAGAGAGCGAGACACTGCAATATTGTTGCGAATCCAATTTCATCTGCTAGAAAAGCTGTGTAGCAAACTTGATCCTAGAATCAAACAAATTTTCTCCCTCTAGTGTGGCCGTTAGTGCTAAATAGGAGCCGGGTTCATTCGCATCTCATAGATGAGACGAATCAGTTTATTGAAACTTTTCTCAGCACTTGAAGTTTGATGTATCAGAGGTTCAACGTCAATGTTTATCGTTGTTTTCCGGATTACTGAGACATTTTTTGGGATTTTGGTGGCTCTGAAATATATCATGGAAAGGAAGCACTATGCTGTGTCTTTTTCTTCTTCTCTTCTGACAACTTCCATGTGGCGAATCTTCGTATACAACTGTTTAAAATCTTGATCTTGCTTGATCTTTCTATGACCTTACTATCAATGACTAGGATAGCTGTTTTGATGAATTCTGGTTAAATTGTTCAAGTCCTTTTAATGGTGCAAACTGTATTTCTTACCTCAAGAAGCCATCGTCTTCTCAGGATTTGTGCTTAACCAACTCTGATGAGTTTTGCTTAGTAACCACGAAGCATGGTTAATTGGTTAATTGGTTAATAAAAAACAGCGCATGTAGTGGTTTAAGAGGGCTTAAAACTGCTATCGAAAGGTATACCTATGTAAACGATTGCAGTTTGTTATTTTTATATAAAAAAAGAACATCACAAAAATATATTAATAAATTTTGCTTAAACATAAAACGAATGAATAATGAGAATAAAATACAAATTCAGAACTACAGACAACAAATGGATATCTCCTGTCAAACAGATCTGACTACTGTCAAAGAGGTGCGATATAGACGCGGCAAAAAGAGGATAAAAAACTGCAATATCTACTATTTCCACCACCATAAACAGTAAGAGCAACCTTTATTTGGGCGCGAATTTCTCATGTGACGAAGACTTTGGCAAAATGTATTAATTTTCCGGGCAGTCACCCAATGAGGTTTCGTATAAAAGCCGAATTCGCAAATCTTTGGTTTGTTATATGTCCACGATACAACAGAGGCACAAATTCTCCAGATATTATGTAAATATCGTGCTATATAATTATAATGCAAAGCAAAGAAAAGCTGATTAGGGAGGACATCCTTATAAGCTCTTTCAGTAGACCGAGCCTTAAAGTCAATTGTATTTGCGTCGGGGTGAAACTATATCGTCAGATTTGGATATCCAGAAATAAGCCAAGTGATTGTGAAGTTATTTCTTGTGGAGACGGGTTGTGATCGCAAGGGATTGTCACAGCCTTTATCAATCGTGTGTCTCTTAATCTCTTCAAAAGTCCTTTACCAAAAGCATCGAGTGTCGATTACAAGTAACTACAATACCAGTCATCAGAACGTTTGTTATGTGCTGGGTTTCACCCAACCTCCACAAAGAAACTCTTCGCTTGAGGATTCATACAGATATGCACATTCAACTAAGTGACAATGAAAAATTACAAAGTGTTAGAATAGACAGATACAAATTCAGGATAGTTCGTTACTTCGTCTACTTGTTACCCTATTATAAACTCGAGAGTAATAACTCTTGCTAATCACTGTGTCTTTGGGCTAATAAAGCAAAGTCCTCAATGTGGCCTCGATCAACTCAGTCACACTCTATGATGACACTTGTTGTTTTAAGAGGAAAATACTTCGCGTAATTATTGTACAAAAACATCACTTGGGTTCGATTGTTCGGACATGCAGAGCGGATGTACAGAAATGCTCCGATCCGAGAATCTCCATTCGACACCAAGGAATATCGGAGTAAATCCAACTTGGAACAGTTTGTTAATAACGTCCAGGCTCACCTCTGACTGTAGAACAAGGTGGCACAAAAGTCTTCTCCCTATCAGAAGATATTTTCATTGTTTAAAGCGACATTTTATGGCCTCTCTATTTTGACATTGAGCGATCATAGACGTTCTGCAGCAAACGTTTTTCGTTTAAGCGATTTGCACATCCCGCAAGATCGCCCGATATGGTCGTTGCAGACTATATCCTTTCAATCCAAGTCGCTGATCTTGGATGATCTACAGAAAACATATGACAAGTAGAGAATCTATCACAATGAGTTTTGGCTGTTGTAGGACGATTCTAAATCATTGATATGCTTTACATGTCGGTCGTTAAACCTATACTTAAGCATAGTGCAAATATCTGGTGGGCTGGACAACCAGTGGCGAACAGTCTGAATATCTGTATACCATGAAAAACGTAGGAGAAAAGCCTATCCACAGAACTATTCTGTGTTTTCTAGATTCACTGCTACGCTAAACGTTCACCTTCCTAAAAAGAACACTGCCCAAATATACAATAAGTTCTACTTTCTCTCATTTTTGAAGACAACTTCATTGTAGTGTTACAATCCCTAGCAAGGGGTGAAAAGGATTTTTTATGAGCTGTAGATGGGGAGAAGACGGAAACCACTCTGCATCTTCCTGTCTGTAAGCAAAAAAAAACTCACCTTGCCTACTTCTTTTTCGAAAGTCGCGGGAAACTGTCGCATTAATGCTTCGAAAGCTTAGGTTCAACTTTTTAAAAATGATCGAAGCAGATCCTAGACCTTCAAGTCTTCACATTGTGAACAGGGCGCGCCATCTTTTATGTCGGTATGTGAATATTGAATTACTTAAAAAAAAAAAAACAACCGATTCCCATATATGAAATATTTTTATTTAATTTGGCCCTTTACAATTTATTTGTACTAATTTTTAACGCAAAATGTGCCCTTTATGCTGTGTTTTCACTTTTATCACTTTTTCGCGCATATCGGGCTTTATAGCGATGATTTAATGGTCTGAGGCTTTCTAGTGTACACTTTGCTTTTTAAATAACCACACAAAAAGAAGTTAGGAGAGGTCAAACCTAAAGGCCAGTCAATATCGCCACTTTTTGAAAGCACACGTCCTTAGATTTTTCGTTGCAGAAACATTGTTTGATTTGCAGTGTGGCATCGCGCACTGTCTTCTTAAAACCAGTAGTCGTTCAGATCTTTTTTTACACATTTATGGGCAGACATAATAAACCAATATCCACTGATATCGATTCCCATCGCCTGTTTCGCCTTCTCTTTAAAAAAAAAATTATGGTTTTGGTGCAAACGCCGGTCTAAGTAGTCACTTTTTGATCTCGTGTGGATTCTCCGTTCTTCAAATGCAGCAATTTTGCTTGTAACCGGCGTCAAAGAGCGTGAAATGGGCCTTGTAGGTTATCAAAATTTGCTTCCAAAAATCAGGTTCAGTGTCAACCATTCGAGGGGCTGTTTGGCCGTATTCCAAGCGATTCAAATGCAAATCATCCTTCAAAATTCGACACCAAACGACGAATAGTGTCAGACAGTGCTTGTTGGCCACGATATTTTCGACGATATGCAAGTTGAGTTAACACAACTGAAAAACTATTTTCAAGTACAGCGTCACTATTTCGGCGCGTTGTTACGGTGTGAAGCGATTCATGGTTAAAATTGTACTAGATTGACGTTTCAAAAACATGTCTAATCAAGTCAATTGGTTTATAATCGGGCTTTTCTTTTATCGGTAAATACGGGGAGTGCTTGACAGTTAACATCACAAATGTCGATCAATGAGATGGCGCATAATCGTGCAACAAACGCTAAATTATTTCTGCGCGATATTCTACCCGAATACGAAAAATAAGATGCACTATACGCTTCAAAACATCAAGATAGAATTGTGCATCAACTGTTTGGCCCGGTGGAACGAATTCTTTGTGGACAATGTCCTTGGCATCGTAAATGCAACTCAACATTGTCATCAAGAAATTTTTTGGGTTTCAGTTCGTCTGGTGCCTTCCTTCTAGAACACCACGTTTCGTCACCAGTCACAATGTTATAAAGGAAGTTATTGCTTTTTTGGCCTCCTTGATTATCCCCTTCGAATCTTAAATTCTGAGCGATTTTTGATCTTCAGTCATTTTTGTACCGATTACACAAACATGCTGTCACTTATTATGAATTTTTGACTGTGTATTAGTAAAGGATCTACCTTTCCGACGCATGTAATTGCCAATAGATGGCCTTACCAGAAAAACGTATATTTCAAAAGTCCTGTTTACTTTGGAATGAGCTTTGTAGATTTAGACGAGACTTCATGGTGAGAACCCTCTAACCATCAGGGACCAAAACTGAATTACCAATTTTCAACCCAACATATTTTGTTCGAAGAAGTTTAGTATTAGAGATATCATCTAGACGTTTTTCGTTCCTAAAACGAAGGACGCCCTTCACCATTGGTTGGGTCACAGTTTTCACCTACTTAGAGGCGATTGCTTTTGCAATCGTCGATTAGGTGTTATGCTCAGGACCAAATAATGCAATTTCAAAATATTTTCGACGTTGCATCATGATATGATGATATGATCTTGGGAATCAGGCATCATGAATCGCACATGCGCATAACTAAAGCATTCGTTTTTTATTTTGTAATAAGAAGGTACAAAGATGTCCCACTAAAGTGAGTAGTCATCTTAACCAATTTTTTTTAGAATGGAAGTAGTTTATTGTGGCACAGCTGGATATAAGCCAGATTGCTTCTACTCGACTACTACTGTAACATGGTTATATTTGATCACCATGTTAGCGTACCTGCGTAGTTTAAAAGATCACCTCGAAACAATTGGTGAGGGTACTATTCACCTTTCTTGTAACATCTGCTTACTGTCTGCCTCAGTACCCGTTCAGCCCGCCGTTCTCTGATGATTGAAAAAACCGCCCAGCAAATGACTACCCTGCGTCCATCCGAAATACTCGTAATGCTATTCGGCTCCTGAAATTGAGAAATTTCGACGTTGCTGGTAAACAAAGGACTGGGATTTGTGCAATTTGCTGCTTCTTTCTTAAATATGCGAAAAGAAAACACACTTCAAATCGTCTAACACCTTTATTCAACTAAAAACGGATAACTTTCAACACCGTGAAAACCTTTTCAGCAATGAATACCACCATGGCAATCATTAATCCCAGCATCAAAGTATTCCAAGCAAAACCCAAATGACCCAGTGTTAATGGCTTGGACAATCCCTCTGGAGTTTGAATGTCATCCGAAGTCGTTTTGTGAGTTGCATATGCCTGGGCAATAGCATTGCTAGTCCATTTTTTAATGAGTCCTGCGTTTCTACTCTGTAGAATACATGTATTGAGAATCTCAATAAAAGGCGAATGCTTAACAAGTATAAATCCCAAGTAATAATCCATCAGGCTTTCGTAAAGAATATAAAACCGCGGTTTGTTAAAGTTCATTTGCACTCCCATGAGGTACTCAACTTTATCCGTACCAACTGCGTAGGCAAAACTAGTGTTCTTCATGGAATTCCTTTCTCTGGTGTACACATCATTATTAGTCAACTCCACAATATTCTCCAGCCCGGCTACGTGAAAATCCGGATCCGATATTTCCGCCCATTCATAGTCGGCCATCATAATACGAACATTATTCGTTATCAAGTCTTTGATTGTTTCATACTCCCCAACTCTAATACGAGCTGTTAGGAACGATGTCAAATGGACGTTGTATAGATTTCCAAGGATAAACGCCAGCAATATAACTTGGATATGTAATCTATAGGAGTTGGTCCTCCTCTCAGCAGGCATAGAAAGTAATGTCAGAAGGGTCCGGTTGATGTAAATCCAGATTTTGATGGGTGCATTGGTGTAGAAATCCTTTAACAAATCCATAATAATAATGTAGACAATGGTGAATCCAATGAACGCCCAAACGGTCTTTGTAAATGGCCTCAAGAAATACTGGTTAGGATCAAGGAACCCATTGATTGGAGTCAGAACAACCCAACTCAAAAACTTTATTGGGTAACTCATTTCGAATCCTATAAGTGGACTGTAGGGGTTCATGCTAATATCGATTTCATCATTCTCAGTTGCAGCCATGACTCCTGGGATAAACAACTGTGATGAGTTGTTGATAATCACTTCATTGAAAGTAGCATTATGCTTGTGTATGAATGCAAGAAAAAGCTGTCCCTCTGATCCACCGACTAGGTCCCGACCATCTTTAGATTTGTACCAAAATGCTCTGGGTATGTCTGTTTGAATTGTTGTTCGAAAACTGAAGCCGTTTAAATCTTTCATATCATCTGGAAGGGGTCCAACGCTGGAAATTCTCTGCACACTCTGGTCTGCATAAGGGAGAAAGGCATAGGAGATGTTGTCTACGATTCCGAATATTTTAATGAATTTATTTTTTTTAAAATACCAAAAATACTCCTCAAGACTTTTATAACTGCTTGTTACTAGAATCACATATTTTCGGACCAAAAGAAGCTTGATAAACTTGTCAATCACTGTCAGATATTGAGGGTTTTCTTTCCAAGCAACCGTATCTACCACTGGCACCACTAAAATCAGTTTTCTATTGAAGCTTTTGGTTTGATTTAGTTCCTTTGGAAAACTTGTAAATATAGTCGATGGTATTGCCGAATCGACTTTGGAATATTCGTGAAAATAAAAACCGTCAATATCGAGAAAACAAACTGCCGCCAGATTGCTCTCTTTATGAATCCGTTCGATTAGTCTCACTAATTCGGTGTTTTCCGCCCGAATATTGACGACAACGAACAAAAACGTTGTGGCAATCAAGAGAAACATTTAAGCACAAGTTAGTTAACAGCTCGAACTGAACACTTCTAATTTGTGGGCAGGCATGTCATTTTCACATATTGAATAAAGTATCTATAATTCATACTGAATAACTGACGAGCTATGGTTGACCATCATTTGTTCTCTTTTACTAAAAGCATTTACGTTCTGTTTAAGCAATCAGTAAACTGATTAATGGACGGATAAGCTTGAACAAATTTTCGTATTCGCGTATAGAGTTTGTGGATAAATTGAATGTCCTTGTATTCTCCTGTTAAGTCATTTGAAATGTTGAAACTTGTCACAATATAAATTCAACAATAAGCGTGGTGGTTTCGTTTATAAAAAAATGAAACAAAATTGTGCAAAAAATACCTCATGCATTGCTTCCTCTGTCTGAAGAGTTCGAGATCCAAATAGGAGCACTATAGCACTGCAACACACTATCGATATATAGGGTTTTCTAATAACGACTTGACAAATTTTTTTTTTTAAATAAAAGGCAAACCATTTGAGATATTTCAAAAACTTTATTATTGGCTTGATGTACAATCAAAACATTTATGAATAAAACTCGACTTCGTTCATATGGCCACCGCGGGCACGTTTGCAGTGGTCGATTCGTTAGACCCAATTTTCAACGACTCGGCCACACATTTCGGCCGAAACGGCCGCTATTTCGCGTTCAATGTTGGCTCTAAGCTCTTCCAACGTCGTCGGCGTGTTGACATAAATCAATGACTTAACGTAGCCCCACAGAAAATAGTCAAGCGGCGGTAAATCGCACAGATAACACGCTCATCATACTTACTCAACAATAAATCGCTTGTAGCGTGTGCTGTGTGGCTTGTGGCACCATCATGTTGAAACCACATTTCGTCCAAGTCCATATCTTCCAATTCGGTCCAAAAATAATCGGTGATCATGGCGCGATAACGCTGACCATTCACAGTAACGTGATGATCGTTATCGTCGACGAAAAAATATGGCCCAATAACGCCGCCGGCATGCAAACCGCACCAAACAGTTATTTTTTGTGGATGAAGTGGTGATTCATGAAGCACATGTGGGTTTTTTTTTTTGTGAAAATAAAACACTAATTTTTAATGGGAAAGTAAAAAACATTTTATTCAAAGTATTGGCCATTTCTAGCTACACATTGTTCCCATCTTTCAGGCAATTTATGGATTCCACGCCAATAAAACTGTTCGTGTTTTGAAGCAAACCAAAAAGTCACCCAATTTTCGACTTCCTCGTAGGACTCGAAGTGTTGTTTGTTGTTGTGTGCAGGTGCATTGTCATGGAACAAAATTAACTTTCCGTGTCTTCTGGCCCATTCTGGTCGTTTTTCGATCAATGCATGGTTCAAATTGATCATTTGTTGTCGGTAGCGATCTGTATTAACGGTTTCACCAGGTTTTAGGAGCTCGTGGTACACCACACCTTTCTGCTCCCACCAGACACACAGCATTGTCTTCTTGCCGAATCGATTTGGTTTTGCAGTCGAAGTTGATGGTTGCCCCGGATTAACCCATGATTTTTTCCATTTAAGATTCTGAAAATAAATCCATTTTTCATCGCCAGTAACAATTTTGGATTTTTTATCGTGTCTTTGAAGCAAAATTTCACAAGTGGTTTTCGGTTTTCCATCTGTCATAGAGCCTTCGTTGCGACTCTGCAGCACTTTTCTTCAAATGAAAACAAAGAATTAATGCTTTCCGCAAGTCATCATTTTTTGGTACAAAATTCGACATTTTTAACACGAAGAAAAATTATGATGTTGTTTGCTCAATGACTTGATGTATACTAAATATGTTTGACAGGTGTCATAGCAACCAAACAATAAATGTTCCCTATCGAGACATTTGTTTCTTGACGCTCACTTCATACCGGTACCCCTGGTATATTGGTAGCAATCAGAAATCAGAGCTGTTTTATTGACAGCAAACAGAGGTATTGAATGAGATTTTGCATCTCGATTCAATCATCTTGACTACACATACGTCTGGGAGGCTGGAGGAATTGATAACGATGAAAAGCAGTCCCATTCTACTTCAAGTACTGTGCGTCTCTCACCCACTAAAAATTGAATTAACCCCTTTCATCTGGACACATCCACTTCAGAACCGCTTTCGCATTACTTCAGAGTGGTGTTGTTTTCTATCGTCTTTGGGGGTCGGTTTTTTATATTTATATTCTTGTGCGGGTTTATTCTATCTTGCCGGTGAGCCTCCCAATGTGTTAGAGGCATATTTGCGTCTTGCTGCCCTTTTTTTGTCCGGAATGTGACATCTATGAAGGAACAAATTTGACTCTAGGTCCGATCACTCGTCACCATATTTTCGACATGGGGTCACCGTCGATAAATGTCTTCCGGAGGTCGAGCGTGTTTCCTCCCTCCCCTGGTGAATGTGCGTCTTAACCGCAGACATCTTCTCTGAAGCGCGGCTATCTCCTTCGTCCACCTGTATTCTGGTACCCTGTTTTAGGCAAATCGTATAATTTGCATCGCGGCTTCAGCTTTTATTTCTACAGCATCTTCAAGTTATAGTACAGGAAAAGGTTTCCTTCTTCGATTAAAGACTTGAGAACCACTTTGTTGAGTATATTAACGTTCCACCTTGGAGATGGTGTTGGATACCAATTTTGAACTTGACGAATATGTATTGATGGTCGCTGTCCGTAAAGTCTTCGATGACTCTTCAGTTCTTTATTCTTGCGGATTACGATATCCATCAAGAAGTTAACGAAGTGGTTCCTTCTTATTCAGGTCTCCTGAACGTGGGTGAGTTTCGTCTTGCAGCAACCTCGAGTATTTGGCTTCCTCGTGAGTCTGTGGTAGGCATCCTCTTCCTGCGATCTGGCTTTGAAGTCTCCTGCGACCAGGATCTCCCTTCGATTTCTGCCATGAAGTCCTTCAAGTCTTCCAGATGAACTCGTCTTTCCTTTTGTTTGGCGTAAAAGAGATGGTTATTACCGTGAGTCCATCGCTCTTCGTCCAAACAAAGCCTCTTTGTGTACCTTGGCTTTTGATGGAGAATTTTCGTGTGCCTGTAATCCAGGTAGTAGCTGTTCGTTATGAGTCTGATGTCGTTATGATGATTATGTACATCTGCTCGCAATTTACTTCTGAGCCGGTCGACTCATGAGAAGATTTCCTTGAAGTATTCTCAAAAATCAAAGCATTAAGGATCCTGCAAAACAAAAAAAAAAAAAAAAAGACAAAGGCGTTCCGAATTACGCTTGGAAAGTTCAGAACTTCAATGGGCTATCTGCAGCCTAACTATTAGCGCAGACCATTGACTACTATAAAGCAGATGTCACCGTTATTTACAAAATTCGGTGAGACGATCTGGATAAAAAAAAATGTGACATACACTAAGGTGACTTCTGCATTGGGCTTAAATAGTTTGCAAGTTGGAAACGAGGGCATGAATTCTTAAGTCTTCGACATAATCGTCACACTCTTACTCACAAGTAGTACAAAGGACTAGTTTTTTGTCCGGATCCACTATTTCGACAGAAAAAGAAGCGAATGGAATATCTAGTACGCGACTTCCTCACCTCAATATTCGCAAAGGAACATGGTGTTCAGTTCAGCCAAATTGATTAAACACTACCAAGTACGTCTCTACAGATATCTCAGAATCCAGAGTTGAGACACTGTGGGCAACCTTTGCTAACTTATTCAACCTCTTTACAACATGTATTAACTGCTGAAGGTCGGTAGCATCATTGCCAATAAATGTCAGAAAAGCCGCAACTGGTGTGATGAGTTTCGTGCATGAGTTTATGTAGCAAACCAACTCGAATTTGCAGCAGCACGCCGCTGCATAGAAGATCGAGGTCGGTTCGTGTGCTCTACGAATAAATTAGAAGGGAAAAACATCAGTTTTTCCGGAGACAAGAGAAAAAATATGAGAAGCGAACGATCAAGAAAATGGTGAGACGCTACTCCAGGAACAAAGTTCGCAAGTTAAAAAGACTGTTTAAGAGCGTAGACGATCAAAAAACCGCTGTCGGGTTTAATAAACCATTCTATCTGGGCGGGCGATGGAAACTAAGATTTTCTATCTGCTGAGGTATTTAGATCTTGTTTGCCATGTTGCGTTCGAGCCCAAAACCATTTTTCAGCAATCTTATTGGATCCTATATGTTCACAATTGAAAGTCCAGATCGATAAACACCACCACCTTATCAATTTTAAGGCCGCATATGAATATGTCTTTAGAAACCAGCTTTATTGAGCCATGTCAAAGCTTGGCATCCGTGTCAAACTTCGCAGATTGTGCAGAATGGCAATGGGCTGGGAGCTCGCGCCGGAGGCAGTTGTTTAGTTAACTAGAGAGTTTTTTTGGTTAAAGCCCAAGTCCACTCCGATTATAGCGACATCTAGACAGGTTTGAAAAATTCAAAAACCTTTTCGAGTAGTATTCTTAGAGTGAAAAGTACTTCAAATCAGCAAGGTATTTCTTCTGCTTGCATGAACTCGGACTGCTCATCCACCAAACTTCAACTCTATTATAAATCTGGAATGCGTTCCTAAAACTAGTGCAGGGGCTAACCATTTTATCCGCCTTATTATTTTCAAAAGATATATATGAAAGGATTCTTAATCTCCGGAACAGAGCCATTATCAGCTTGGTTTAAGGCCTTGAAAATTGTAAGAAAGTTCTTCTGTCTAAATACTTCGATCGAAACAAAAATAATTATTCTTATCCCTTCGGCTAATACCGATTTAAGGAAGCGATAGCCTGCTCATAACTGAAAGGAACGTGTCGAGTGATTTAAATTTTGTCAGAAACGCTCCTTCACCAGTAGTGTTGGTATCAGATCTTGACTGCGATATCATCTGACATCTTTTATCTTCTCGTGATCGCCAGAGCAACTACCTTTACAGCCATAGTTGTATTGAACTTCATGCTTCTCCTCAGTGATTTTAATTACCATACATTCAAAACCAACGAATGTCTCTACTTTGGCTTAGAGCATCCTCCTTTAACGATATATTTATTTTAGATTGGTCCTTAAATTTTTGTCAATTTAATGCTAATTTTGCATTGACTAGATACCAATTTGCATCGAGACGTATATTAACGGTGATGTAAGAATAGCTTGGTCACCTTCCGTCTTACTCAAGGCAAATATTCACATATTTACGGGTATCGTTCATTTATTTAACTCTCCAAATATGAGTAATGATGCTAACCAATACCCAGTAGTGATTTGTCGAGAATTAAACATTTAACTTGTCTGTGTTGTCAAAATTAATTGCCACTGCAGCAGCACCAGTGCCAGTTCCAATCCCAACACCAGCAACGAGCACCAGCACCAGTGCTAATTCCAACACCGGCAACAACTGTAGTAAAACAAACCAGACTACTTGCAATAAATCTGCTGACCTGAGGAATCCAATAAAACTTTTATGAAGCGTGTGAGTCAGTAAAAGTAAAAAAATCAAAACAGAATTAAAAAATCACTCTAAAAAGGCGTTTCTACGATATTTTCATTTCGTTTTCGATAGCTTTTAGCACGTACCATATATCTTAATCGATATTTGCTGTTTTCAATTCAATTATTATCGATACAATAGTTTCAAATAACGAAAGAGTTTCTTTCGGAACTATACAATGTTGTTTCGCTATTACCTTGACAATGAAATACTTAATCACAATGAAGTGATGGAATCATCTACTCATGGATGACCGGAACATATCATGTTTGTTTTCAATCTATGCATTAGACAATCTCATAAGATATTTAAAGTAGCGCAATAAATACGCTTCATTATAAACGCAGTAGATGACATGGTGACTTAATCTTTGTTTGTCTTTCACTATCCATTGTCTACAGAGCAAGATGTCAGAAGACAATCTTGTAAGATACACTATTTCTTACAAATGCTTTAAATTTTTTTAAGAAGTTTTAATCCTTGTATTCCTACGCATTGAATGCTCTTTGCTGGTTCGCCTCTGCTACATCGATAAAGCCCCATATTTGCAATGGCAAGTGGAATTAGTCGTCGGCATCCGTTGCAAGCTATAGGATGCTAGGTTGGCAAAGCAAAGCCTAAGCGATTAGTCTTACAATAGATATTTTTTATATTTTATTGGTCTTTTCTTATTAGAGAGGGCTGATATAAACTCCCTTTGCCATATAATAGATAAAAACTTGGGGTACTTCAAGGTTGATTATTATAATCGCTGTTTTTTTTTTAGGAGGTTATTAGTAATAACTAGACGAAACCAAGTGTTGAAGTTGTCAGTGACATCTATGTTAAACACCACACCTATGTACTATATACTAAACTTCTGAAATAGGTGATGAAAACGCAGACGCAGGCACATGGCAGCATACATAGCTACCTGTCTTAAGATGGACTGTCATGAGGGCTTTTTTGTTATTTAAAGACCCTCAACACATAAAAATCGACTGAGTTTTGATGAAGTGATTTGACCGCCTTCTTTTTAACCAGAGAAAAGTAAATAGATTGTGGCATAGCATAGCTTGGGCTGAGCGAGATAACATGGTTAAATGCTGGGGAATAATGCTCGCCCACAAATAACACCGTCTTGCTTTACTCTGGATAACCAGCCGGAAGCAACCGGAGCTACCTGATGCTACACCAACAGCAAGAAACAGCCTCATATCTTGGAAACCGTGCAATGACCGGATATTGACGGCCAGATTCTTACCCAGAGCAGGGTAAGAAAAATGACTATCATACAGTGATATGCGCCGAATTAAACCGCGACTGAGGACGAAAAGGAGAATTTTTGCAGTCAACTTGACACCGGCCACAACATAATGCCCAACGGGGCAATCGTAATCGCAATGAGAGATTCCAACGCTAAGGTAGGCAACGACAACATCGCTCGAATTCGTGATGGTAGTTAACGGCCTTGAAAACCGTAATGAACCGGTTTGTATTCGAGATTTCTGCAATGCGAAACAGCTAGTCAACTGAGTGACTCTTTTCAAGCACACGGTCTGCTTCAAGATTAGATGGGTCTCATTTGACAGACAGGGAACGTTCAACCTAATCGACCATTTTGCGATAAGTCGACGCTTCAGAAATTGCGTCCTTAAGATCCGAAACAAAAGTGGAGCCGATATCGAAATGTCGCATGACCATAATTTTATGTTAGCCACTGTACGCCTTCGCACTGCATCCGTCAACAGCAACCGCTCAAACTTGTTTTGAGTTGCCGGGTACAATACCGACAGACTTCGGGATTCTTGCCACAAAAACAAAAAAAAAAAAAAAACTTAGCAACTCAACGCATGACGACATTGAGATGATCATTGAAATGCTGTGAGAAAAGTTTTCGTATCTTGGGTATTTGGCTACTTCGGTATAAGGCAGAAAAATACAGCACATGGTTATCATCAGATACCTGGATACGAATCGATGATTGCAGCAGCATCAGCAGTACATAAAACCGAGCTAGAGCAGCATAGTGTCAGACGTGACAAGAGCTCATATACCAAGGCACTAATCTCGAAGGCTGAAGAAGCAGCTAGCAGGTGTAACAACAGGACCATCTACGTCATCACAAAGTAACTTACTGGGGGTCGGAATTCTAAACAACATCCAGTGAAAATTTTATATGGCTGTCAGCTTATTTTGAATGAGGACCAGCTCAACAGATGCAGGGAACATTTCGCGTTAGTGCCAAATAATCTAGACGACAGATCTAGGTATTGATGGTATCCCTGCCGAGCTTTTTCAGACGGCGGCAACCACATCGGCAGAATTACTCCAACAGCTTATTTATAGAGCGTGGGAAAATGAGCGGTTCCTGGAGAAGTGGAAAAGAAGGACAATTTTATGAAATGTGAGAACTGGAGAGGAATATGCATTTTCCTAACCGTAGCCAAAATAATAGTTAAGATAGCTCTAGAGCGGATAAGAGAGCATCTACATTCATCACTGGATGTCGAACAGGCGGGATTTTGGGGTGGATACTCTTGCGTAGATCACATCAATACCTTGCGAATCATGTTTTTGCAATGCGTAGTTCAAGTTGCCACTACATCTGTTATTTATTGACTTCGTAAAGGCTTTCGATAGTTTGAACAGAGATGTTATCTGGTTGGTCTTGCGCAGTTTGCCATGCAGTGGAATCCACTTGCTCAGTCAGGCAGAAGAGTAGGGCGCCCTAAGCAAACGTTGCGAAGAACAGTCGAAGAGAAGTCAATGCTACTGGAAAAGAGCTACAGTGAGTTGAAACGCATTGAAGAAATCCAAACAAGATGGCACGTAGGCGTTGTTGACGCCCTATGCTCCTCTAGGGGTGACGGGACTTAAGAAAGTATGTTATATCCCTGTGCTATAGAAGATGATCACATTAGAGGCCAAATTCTATGATTGGTTGTTGCCCAGCTGAGTCTAAGCCAAGAACTGATCCATTATCGTCGAGGTATTAGATATTTAATATTTTCTCGCAATTTTGTATTGATGGATACTTTTTAAAACAGTATGTCTCTATACATAGATAAACATATTACTGCTTTGAATCAGGAGATGGATTTGAGTTGAGATGAGCAAGATGAGCAAGTAGATGTCAACGCTTCAGCGCGAAAAACTTTTGTTATAATCTAACAAATGAAGACCTTTGAAAACCTTCTCTAAGGTTGCGCGCATAAGCTCAACTAAGTTGGATAAGCTTGTTACATGAAGCTAAAAATTATTGCGAAATGTAAGACCACTGAAGTCAGAGGAGTTCCAGAAAATAATGTTTAAGAAGTGATAGAAAGGCAAGTGACAAGAGATGCTTTAAAGACAACAAACAGACAGATTTCTCAGTGATCGCGCAACTTGTCGTCAAGTTATATGAAGCTTTCGTTGAATACTGAGGAACAGTGGGAAGGATGCGAAGAAGTCATCAACAGTGTGCTGGGTTTCATTACAACAGCCTCACTGACCGGCACTGGGAAGTATTCGTTTGCTCTGTAGGAATCCTGGAGAGTTAAACTATTTGCACTTATTTCAGTTGTCAATATGAGATCTAACAGGTTCGGAGCCTGAAAAACTCTCATGTGAGCCTTTAGCAGCAAGTTCATCCGCGATCCTATTGTGACCTGACATCTAAGTTTACGTTCAGTGATTTCAGCTTTTCAATTGCGTTTAAAGAAGCCTTGCATTCTCGAACTAGTCTGGAAGTGGTGACAGCGGTTTCACTATAAACGCAAATACTTTGACCCGAATAAGTTTCTTTCCTGGCTGCGACTCTAATCGAAACAATTTCTGGGCACGGAGAAAGCAGATGGCATTCAAGGACATGTCCATAAGTCCAGGGTCAAAAGACAGTCGGCGCAGAAAGTCATCAAAACTTAGGTGCGTATTTAATCAAAAACTGTTTTCAAATTCCTGCCCATGATATGAATATAAAGGGAAAAGCAGATACATCAGTGCGTCTAGAACAGATCCAGACATGCTAGTGAAAGCTTGTTTAACAACATCCAATGCAAAGGATATATTTGGTCTTATCATAACCGTGTAGAACAAAACGACCCTTCGGTGAAAAGCCACATGTCTTGACGAAAAAACTCTGCTCTGCTCGAAAACCGACAGAACTTAGCGGTTTTGGAAACGGATGGTGATGCCTATAAGCACTAGATAAGTCAGACCAGTCACTTTCCCCTTCTCGTGAAGAGAACACTCTCAGTATTTAAACGATTGACTGAAAGCCCATTCATAGTGCACTTATCGTCGATTACCTAGCAGACAGTCGCTACGCATGATCCAACAGCTTTCACAGCTTCTTTATCTGCATATTCATATGCCTGACCATAGATGTTAGGACCATTGAAAGCTTTAAGCAATGAGTCGATCAACATGCACAATAGCAGCAGAGGCAGAACGCTGCCAGTTATTTCCGCCGTTGTCTTATTGGTCGTAGTCAGCATATGCAATCACCAGCATTGTTCTTATGCAGCATATGAGTGATTCATCTAATTTGTGTTGTGCGGCCAAGTTAGACACGCCGTCAAAGATGGCATTGTCGAAAGGGCCCTTGTCGAATGCATTTAGTCAACCAACCAGAAGATAAAGTAGACTGTCATTCTCCTGTGTAATATTCTAAAAATGACTTGTGTTTGCCTAGGAAAGGTTTTACGGAAGTCTTATAGGATATTAGCTTTTTTGTCTGTTTTCAATTTTGTACCATGAAAACTAGCAAACAGTAGTTTGATGTAAGTTCAGATGATCATAATTAGCCCTCTGTGAAGGGTAGTGGTCAACAAACAGAATTCAGTGTGCGGAGAAAACTACAGCCGCATGCTTTTGATTTATGGACTAGAGTTTCAAATATATCTTGCGGTTGGCGATAACTGATTAATTTAATTTTCAATTCAAATTTGTTCAACAAAAATTCACGAAATAACGACTTTTTAACAAATAATTTTGAATTTATCCAAATATAACACATTCAATATGCGTTCGGTTTGTGCACACACTTAAATCGTTATACAAAATACACTAATTAGTCCGTTCATTACATCACAGTTTGTACAGCAACCATTGGTATATTTTTGTATTTAGTAGCCATCTGCTGGTGAGAAATGTTAACTTCAGTGAGTACCCGCAACAACCATTCACCAGTAGTTTTCTGTTTGCCTTATTCACTGTTATAATTGTTATACGAAAAGAATCGGATAGCAACAGATTTGCATTTTGTGAGAAATCATTTTTTTAGGCAGTCTCTTGATTGAGATATGTGCGACGAACCGGATTGATCGAGTATTTTAATACGAATGATGTTCAAAGTATTATTTCAATACAACAAGCGACCATAACAAGAAAGCTATAGTTTGATAATAAGTCTCGGTGGTTGCAGGAGACCTATCGATGAGACACTGCTCCAAGGGCGAGGGCTGAGATTAGGCCTACAGCTAACACGCATCAGCAACATCAGCATCCAATGGAGCAGATGAAACTCTGTGATCGAGGCTATTGAAAGATGCAAAGGGTAGTACGATGTACATATTTATCAGAATCTACAAGGAAGCGTTAAAAAACACTCGAAGAACCAATTTTACTGTCCAAACTCTTAGACAACGGAGGCAATGAACATGCTACTTTACGTAAGTATTACCCAAGATCAAATCTAACACCCAATACGACTTAGCCGCCAAGCTTCTCAAAACTGCAGGAGATAATCTGGTGAGAAACATGCATGAAATATAACTATCGGGGAGGCATTTGTGAATATTGGCAAAGAAGAACACTGATAAAATTATAGAAAACAATAATTTTAAGGGGGCGAAGTAATTTATCTATCTAGGCTCTACAATGAACTCTAGTAATGACAGGGACCAAGCGAAGAATTACCGTTGTGAACCACTTTTTCAATAGACTAAGAGAGCAAGCTTTTTCATCAATCCTACTATTAAGGACCTTTTCCGAGTAGATGAAAAGCAGCATTTGCTCAGCCCGTTCCTAGAAAAGCTGAATCTTCTCTCAAAATTTTCGTAGCAACATGTCCACTGGTGATTACATGGCATGTATCACCGAGAGCCAGATAGTTGCAATCGACATTTGTAAGGCATATGAAAGAGTTTAACATCAGGTTCTGTACAGTTAGGAATTACCTTTCGGAACGTTCAATTCAAGTTGTCTTGGATGGTATCAAGTCTGATATGCACATAAGAAATGCTGGTTTGCCCAGCTCCATTTTGTCTGCGACACTCATTTTAATCTCCATTACATATCTTTTGTCTTCTACTTCTTATCCAAGATATTCCCCCGCCGATATTAACAGCATAACCAATTGGGAAACTATTAACAGAGTAGAATTTAATGCTCCCAGAACATAATGCTGTCTCCTCTCGTTAAAGCGAGCTGATCAACCAGCAATTATAACTGTATAAACTCCTAATCTTGTACAAAAAAAAAAAAAATAAATAAATAAATAGTAATCCTAAATTAAAAGAAAATAATTTAATAAAAAATGGTATCCTCATTCATAATAATAAAGAAAAAATAGGAGAAAAATAATATGAAATATAATTTGATAATAATGGAAAAGTTTGTCCTTTAGTAAATAATTTAATTGCATCACAAAAAGGTTGAGGAATACCTATTAATCCAACTTTATTAGGACCTTTACGAATTTGAATATATATATTTATATATACTAAAACACAAATAATTAATATGTCCATGTGCCCCCAACACTTCTTTGCACTTGCTAGATATCATTCAAAAACATAGGTGAGGTCAATATTACATACCTTGAAGACCGGCGTAACTTCTCTTGTCACACCTTGTTGTATAGCTGTTTTCACCAACAGTGCTTCATCAAAATTGCCAGTAGCATTCGTCCCCTCTAAAATTTCAACCGTAACACCCGTCTCGCTATGAAAGCTCATCAGTATACCCTGAAGCCCACTTTCTGACGTACTCTGAAATATCTTGATTCTTTTCTGAGCCGTACAACTCGTTTATAGAATGTGCTACCTAGCTATTTATTTCCTATTCATTGTAACTTGCATACATTTAAGACCAACGTAATCGGCACCTTTTTTTTCCTCTCTAACTTTCCTTCGCCCTTGAGCAAGCGCCAATTATAAAAAAAATGGTGCTCCAGCTTGAACTACGAGATAGGTAGTATGCAAAAACCTCATCATCCTTATACAGAGTGGATGAATACTGCCCTAGCTTCTGCGGGCGAAAGATCTGTTTAATCTGCGTTGACGGAGGCACATACAAAACAACAATACTGGCTGTACAGGGACAGGTGTCTGGTCAAAAGATTTTGTTTGCATTAAGTAAGCTGTTTCGGTTAAATAGACCGCAGTAACATTGGTGCTTCAGCCAAAATAATCTTCCAGTCAATCCCAGTAAACTAACGCAGCAGAGAAGTAGAAGACCTTGTCTAGGGTCCCTGAGTGCTTAAAAGAGAACTTAAATATCCCGCCTTTTTTTTCTCGAAAAAAATAGAGATGGTTTTGAATGTTTGCAGGTTATAATGCCTGAGAAATAAAGAGTTCGGCAAGGCATTCCATAAGCAAGTTGTATAGTTTAGGCGAAAATCATGGTGTTTTACTTTTCCACCGAAGTGAGCTTGAATGAGCATTCCCAGCAAAACGGATGTAGCAGTTGAAGGTTACTGGCAATAGTGGTAGGACTGTCGTTAAAACAGTAAAAAGAAAGAGGTTGCCATTGACACACTTACCGAGAATGGAAACTTTTTTCAACGATGCAGTTATGGCTGGGTGTTTAAATTTCGGTTTAACGTCATTAGATAGCTTTGCGTTTTGGAAGCAATCATATCCACTCGGTTGGTGATTTTTCACTAACCATAGTTATTCTGTTAGTATTGAAATAAAAAAAAGCCTGGTTTCCATCTACTTGGGAGGTCCTTAAAAGTAGGACTGCCTTTTAGACAGGCTTCAACTTAAAAAAAAAAAAAACGGTTACTTATGATTTACATCTTAACTTTTATTTTTCTGAAGTCTATTTTTCACAAGGATCAGTGATCGCCCCGAAGTTGGATGCGATATTCATTTATAATATTAGTTCAGTGAGCAGCGGCAATATTACACATTACGATTCATAGGAGGCGCTTAATTGTTTTTCGTCTCCAAGAACACAGATGGCGTTCACTACTCATATGCCTACAACTCAGCCAATCTGACAATTGGTCGTCCTTGAACAGAATGACAAATTCAAATTTCAATGATAAAGAACTTACAGCACCAATTATCATATTTCTTCGGAACTGTTGGAATCGTCAAGAACATGATTCAAAACGGCAGTAACTTGATTTTCGGCATCTTAATTTGCAACTCGATGTAACACTTTCTGCGTGTTTGAGGACGAACGCTAGTCATCTTTTAACGTCCAGCATCGGAAACAGGATTTATTTTGGGGCAGAGTATAGGCAATGCCCAACAGTATCACTGGCGTCTTTTAGAATTTTTTTTTTCTCTAACTGTGTGGTCTCTGTAGGAGAAATTAGCTGATCCAACGAATCTAAAGTGAGCACACTGAGATGTTATTCGTGTGGGCTCATTTACAGCTTGGTTTATTTGTTTTCCACACCGAAAACTTTCAACACGCCGTCCTTAAGGTATTGCATGTCCAGAATGTCGAAGCCTTCCAGAACTGTCTAACATGTCGTGCGTTGCTGGACGTAAATAGCTAAGAATAGTTCTGTGTTGTTTCTCTCTGGACTGCATTAATCGGTAAAGCTTAGAATCTTGTACTTCCACTAGGACATTTAATCTCTTTTTGAGGTTGACTTCCAATTAAGGCATTTGAATTCTGGAACAACGTCTCCCTGTAATCACAATGACATTGGCTTCTGCCTCTAATGGTGGCGATTGTATCAAAGCAGCAGCAAATTATAGTCTAGAGTGATTTCGATTCAATAAATTTACATTTCGTTTCTCAATAAGTGTTATGATTTGTTTGGCTTCACCACTGATTTGATATGAACAAGGACCTGGAGTAGAGGAAGACTGACATGACACAATAGTAGTTGCGTACATTTTCTCACGAGAAGAAGTTCTATAGACTTTCTTTCAGTGTCTTTCGTCGAACTTTTTCTTTTCGTTGTCGCTATCGCATCCATCTTTTAGACCTGGCTTAACTCTTCAGTCTCCCAAATATATGATATTAGATTTAACAACTCCTTAACCAGCCTGTATATTTCGAAAGATTTTGTCCAATTAAATGTACGAGTATGAAACATATTGATGAAGGAATCGTAGAACTCACAAGAGTCGAGAGTCGCAACAACTACTTATTTTTATTTGAAACGAAACGACTTTGGAAAATAAAAGTCTGAGGCCTTCAGAATCGTATCAAGAAGACCACGAATAAATTGTATCACGTGATCAGATCATGTCTTAGTAGGTTGTATGTCAAGTCAGCCTATGACTACTGCAAGCTGTACAAAACTAACGTCGTAAATGAGCTGTACAAGTGCAATCGTGGGTTTCATCAGTCTTCAAATGGGTATCATCTACCATATACTTGTTCTTGGCGAAGACCTTGAATTTGAACTACCCTAGGTACTCGTAATGGATTTCTCTACAACTTTATTGTCAAACGATTGCGCGATGCATGCTCTGTTGCAACATTGTAATCATCACTTCATCAGAATATCCGTCGAAATGTCAACTTGAAAAACGACACGTTGGCTGGCTAAAGACTGCCTTAACACCATTGGGAGAGGAAGGGAACGCAATTCAATTCAAATAAAAAGCCAACTACAAAAATTGTTTTCCAAAAATAGTAACTGCTTAGCATAAGAAGGTGGCACTTGTGTACTAAGAATCCCAATCCCAATGCAGAAACTATAAATCAGTCGCAACAGACCCACCAACGATAGCGCAACCATAAATAATAATAAGAGTGCGTCTTAAGAAAAAAAAAATCTCAGTCTTTAGATTGTGGAATGGGGTATGTCTTGCGGGTAGGTACAGGTTTTAGGTACGGCAATGCGTATATACGTCTGTCTTTCTTAACTGCCTGGTCTGACAGTGAAAAATAGAAAAACGTCGTCGTCTCCTCGTCTAAAGCCCTTCGCCTTGTCGTAGTCCACCTCCTCCTTCCTCATTATACGCATTTGCCATTAAATAACTGACTATCGATGTCTGTGCACGAAATTACAATTAGCCTTTGAGTGGATTCTAAGAATACTTATCGACAATTATTGTTGTGTATCCGAACATCGTCTTGAGGCTCTACAGAATCTATATACACTACGCACTCTGTGGAATATAAACAATTGCGACTGAAGCTATAGAATATACTCTTACAATATACTTCCGGTCATTAGAATGTTTTGCCTTCAATAAGAACTGAGTGTGGGCACCATCATCTTTTCGTCGGCTCATTTGGGTATGGTGTGTCTTTGAGAGATAAATTTCCTTTCAACTTCGTGTCAATCAGTCATTATGTTAACTCTTCGCCAGTGCTTGTCAAACTTTCCAATACAACGCTCTAACTAGTCGCGCTTTGAACGCGTAGCATGAAAATGTTCAACGAAATGGAAAGCATACAACGTTGCTTTCGTATTAACGCTTTTCTGATTATTTACTTTGTTTTTGTGATGCCAAGTTTTTGATGGTGCTTTGAGCTTGAGTCGTCCCTTTAGTTATTGAAAGGTCTATAGACGACCTTGAATGTCAACCAAGCGAAACTGAATGCGCGCCAATTGTGGCTCTTAAGAGTTCTGACGATGCAAGATGGTTATGCTTTGATGAACCAACACGAGGGGAACTCGATTGAAGAAGGGAAACACATTTTTCTGTGGGAAACATTTGTCAGAGATGTATTAGGTGGTAACAAATTTGTTGAAGTGATGATGTAATGGAAACTTGACGCAACAAGTCGGAAAGCAGCACAAAGTTAAATGTTTTTTTGACGGATGTGAGCAAAGACAAATGATTCGATGTGGGTAACCCCTTAGCACAATCCTCATTGTGAAACAAAGAACGTTCATTTGTCTTTTAAAAAAGTTGAAGAGTAGGAAAAGCAGAAGAAGGTTAAGGTCCTCAAAAGGGGCCAATCTATAAAACCAGTTGATACCTGGACCTTAATTCTTTTACTGAATATAAACTTTCCAGACAATCAGAGCATCAGCTATAACAACCAAACGTTTCTAACTTAAAGTCGGCTACCGTTAATGGAATATATACAGCTAAGGTGCAACAAACTGTAAAGTGAGCTGGGTTTTAAAGTAATCTTGATAGTTTTACTCACTTGCTTACTTGCTTACTTGCTTACTTGCTTACTTGCTTACTTACTTACTTACTTACTTACTTACTTACTTACTTACTTACTTACTTACTTACTTACTTAGATGGCGCCACAGCACGAGTGAACCTGGGCCTCAATCTATAAACTTCTCCAGCAAACAAGGTCTTCGGAGATTTGCTACCAGTTGTGGACTCTAAGATGGCTGAGGTCGTTTTTCTTTAGTTTACCCCACCTAGAGCGAGGTTTTCTTTTACTGCGTTGCTCTTCCTGGTAGAAAGAAGTAATATGTATGTGCATCCGCCACTGCTCTAGCTTCTCTATTATATCTTCAAGATGCATAATCGCCAGGGAGGACTGAGGGGATGAGAGCATTGCATGAGTCTCCAAAGCAAAGGCAATTGACTTTAGTGTTGTCTGAAAAAGCGGAGCGGAGTTATAGCTGCCTATTTTTGAGTTCTTTTCGATTCGTCGATGTTATACGTTCTTTTCGTTAGCAGGATGTACGAGTATTGTAGTTGGTTTTGGCCTCATTCACAGGTAAAAGTAATACTTGCAGATGTACCAGTGGCTATTCATGTTGCTGGCATCAGAGACTGTAAGTAGTTGTGTAGACTTTTGGGAAATTATTCCCTGCTTGCAAGTTTCACACAGTTATATTCAAGCACTTTGTCATATGACAGCGCATCATCTTATCTAAACCAATCGCAAAAAACCTGCGAGGAACTCAATCCCATTCTCGATGGTGTGTATGGGACCCATTTACCATTCATTCACCATTCACCATTCAGTGAAAATCTGCAAGTCGGCTGAGATAGCAGGCATCGCGCGATGGGTTCCGCGTTGGCTCACACCGGAGAAGAAGCGCAATCGTGAGACCACTTTAAATACGTCTTTGGCCCTATTTAATCGAAATCCGGAGGAGTTTCTGCTTGAAATTCATTGGTATACACCAGAGACCAAAGAATAATCGAAACAATGGGTTTTATCCGGTGAACATGCTCCAGAACAGGAGAAGACCGTACCTTCGGCCAGAAAGGCGATGGCCACAGTTTTTTTGGGACGCGTGAGATGTGATTCACGTTGACTATTTGGAGAATGGAAAAACAATCACAGGAGCATACAAGGTCGATTTGGAGAAGAAAAATCAAATTTGGCTCTTCCACCACGATAACGCTCCGGCTATTCCCTGGATTTGACTCCCTGCGACTTCTTTTTGTTCCCAAACCATAAAAGCTCGCCGGAAAAAAGTACGGGTCGAACGAGGAAATCACCGCCGCCGCGGAGGAGTATTTTGCAGGCCAACAAAAGTCGTTCTATACAAAAAGTACTATTAAAAAAGTTGCAGCACCGCTGGAAAAAGTTTTTCGAGTTGAAAGGGGATTATATTGAGAAATAAATTGTCAAAACCTAAAAATGTTGCGTTGCCATTTCTTATCCGGGTATTCATCAATCAGCCCTCGTATTTCCTAGTGCCCTAAATAGGTCGATAGAATGGTCTTTTGGTTCATTAGCCATGTTGTACTTAAGTTTAGACACTGCTTTCCTTGCTCATTTTGGCTAGGTGGACGGGAATCTGGGCTTTCATTGCTGAGGTTGAATGGTTTGTTCCGCCTAACAGAAAAGTTTTGGTTGTCACCGCCGTTAATATCGAAAGTGGTATTTTCATATCTTTCGGTAAAGATATGAAGGTTGTTTTTGGAATGTCACCTCCTAATTCGCTTTTCACTCCGATGACTTTTTAACAGTCCGAGTAGATTGCTGCAGTATTTGATGCTGGCTTCATAGGACTTTTTTAAAGATTACCCGACACTCGATCGGCAAAATTTCTGGCGACCCCTTGGGATATCACGGATTCCCGATGTGATCGGGAAAAATCGTGATATACATATTCTCTGGTGATTGCTGTAGGGAAAAGAAAAAGCCCGAATAAGCGCGGGCTTATTATATATGCATACGTATTAGACTTAGGGTGTTAGCTAAATTCGCTAACATAAGCTTAATATGCGCCCTTGCAGAGGACGACGCCATCAAGGGATGTTTTTACGAGCTCCTTGACATGACATATGAGAAATGTCCGAAGTATGACGTTAAAATTGCCTAATACGATTTCAACGTTGGGATAGGAAAGAAGGATACCTTTGGTAGGACAGATGGTAAGCATAGCCTACACTACACCACGTCTGGCAACGGACTTAGACTTATTGACTTTACAACGGAACGCAATACTACTATAACTAGCACACGGTTTCTTCATCTCAATATAAACACGAGGATATGGCGGTCTCCGGATAATCAAAAGCTAAATCACATTGATCATCTTGCGATAGACGTAATGTATGCCTCCAGTATTCTGGACATTGACTTGGAACACCACCTTGATGCAACCAAGGTGCGAATGCGGATTTTCCAAGTACCATAGCAAAGAAGAACTACTGCAAGAAGATGTAACGTAGAAATCGTAAGAGACCGTCAGAATCTTAGCCGAACGGTTATCTCGAAATCTGTTAAAACTCTCATCATCAAGTACCAAATATCCGTGGCAGAGAAGTTGCAACTGATGTGCTCACTCGACCAAGAAGCGTACAAAACGGCATTGCAGACTGTATAACAGCGAAGAAGCCGAACAGACGATGGTAGCCAAAAATTCCATGTACATGACCAAATTGAAGTAATTATAGCAATATCTAAGCTGAAAGCCAACATAGCATTTAGGTCTGACGGCTTACCAGTCGAGGTATTCAAAGCAGCTGGAAATTACTTTGTGGAGAGAATGCTCCAACTCATTTCTCAGATCTGGTCAGAAGAGCGTATCCCAATGAATGGAATCTCAGCACCGAATGCCCGATCCACAAAAAAGAAAACCCTGTCAACGCTCACTACTCCGTCAAAGTCGGTAACGACTTAGAGACCTTTGTATTCACATACTCGCCTTAGACGGCTAGAATTGTAGACTTCTTTGAACGCCTTGTAGATGAAGTCACTAAGTGTTGTTTGAATTTCACGTCAATGATATCGTCGATAAACTTGGTAGGCACGATTCAGAGGAAAGTTTGTCAGATATTTTACAGTTTCATCACTGGACCGTGGATTGAAGAAGGATAGAAAAAGAACTGGTTGCATATTTAAGTACTCTGTTCCGAGAGAAAAAATAAATGTGAACCAACCGATGAAAGTGTGATTTGTCTCCATTACGGAGACATTTTTAAACGGATACCTGTTTCGTACCAGTTCAAAGATTTAAGAATCATTGTTTGCTTTAAACAAAACTCTTCAAAGGGGTTGGGTTATAGCATGTAAGGGGAAAAGTCTCGTCGTACATTACATATTTTCAAAACAAAGATTCCCATATACGAACAACTAAAGTGTACCTTATTACTAGTGAATAAGCACTTCGCACATGAAACACATCTTCATTTACATGCCTGCATACAAGTACTCGTAAGTGCGGATAGGTCTGAACATTGCTTTCGATTACGCGTAATTACGCATCCCATTGAATCTCATGAGAAAGGTGAAAAACTGAAAAAAAAAAAAAAAAAAAAAAAAAAAAAAAATCTGTAAAGACAAAAACTTTCTTTTTATTCCCAATGTGTGTTTGCTTTGCTGTGGTGCCCCAAGTCGGAGGGTAAGAGCGAAGTATGTTGAGGAAAGGCGCCAAATTGTGAAGCTGCTGCCAACAAAGATGCCATTCATTGTGTTCCCTGGAACATCCATACTCCAAACTTGCAACGCTATTCACTTAATTCAAGTGAACATAAAAGCGGGTACAACCTTTCATTTATCCGTACGTAAGTATGTAGGAAAATTGAAATCCGATACTGCCGAAATAAAAAAAAAAAAAAAAAAATAAAAATTATTTATGAAGAACTCTAAAGATGCTCACAGAGTTCCTTAAAAAGGTAGGTCTGACTTTAAAGGGATAACAACATCCACACCTAAAAAAAAAAAAAAAAAAAATCTCAGATAAATTTGTCAACTCCAACAGATCCAAGAATAAATCAAACACAATATCCACACACGTGTGTGCATCTAAATCTGTTGAGTCTATAAGATGACAACAGATCCCATCCAATCCAATCCTCTTTTACAAGGAAAAGGGTGTGTGTGGTGTGACATGCGTTTGTGACTGTCTTTTTTCTGTCTTCTGTCTCTGACTCCTTAGCATTCCAGGGAGACACTCGTAATTTCTTGAAAACAAAAACAGGGTGGAGCCCTGGTAGTTCTGGCATGCGGAATAAATTCATTTCTAATGAAGTGATCGACATCGATCCGAGTCCGTTTCTGATAATTGTTTCTGCTCTAAATTCTTTGCAGCACTTCTTTCGTTCCAAAACGGATAATTGGGAAATTGTTCTTCTCCTCTTGAACACGATAAAAACGCATTAAATTATGAATTTCCTTAATTTCATTATTGAGAAGGAAATAACTTTATTGACCAAGCAAAATTCGCATTTAATTTGACCATTAAAGTTAGCCAGCCACGAAATGGGTTATCCGCACAGATGCGGCTACTCTACCTCGTATCTCTCTGAATAACTGCTCTTTAATAACAAAAAAAGAAGCAATAATAATAACAAATGAATATACATAAAGAGAAGAGGAAGAAGAATAGAAAAAGAAAATCAAAAAGAAGCAAATAATCACATTTCAAAATGAAATGCTTTCAAGTTCATTCACCACCTTACCCATTTTTGAATGTTTGCCTTTGCACAAAAAGTATCTTACGATAAATCAAGTGGAGAAAAGACTTCGGCAAAGTCGTTTGCGGATTACGGATTAAGGTAGTGGTCAGGCCAGAGACGATTACATTACTCGAATTGAGTGTATTGAGTTTCGGTGACCAATGAGACGTTCTAGAACCGTAGGAGTTGAAGTTAACTTATGTAAGCCTTTGGTGGACGTTATGTGAAATGTAAATTAGGAGCCATTCAAATAGGCAAATGAACACCCACGACTATCTTTCACTTTCGAAGAATTTCTTTCATTTTTTTTTTTAAGGCAAATATCATTTAAAGATATCGTGTAATTTTTTTTAATTGTGTCTCAGTTGCGATACAACTAACATATGCATTGACCTTCGGCTTTATTGATGTTAGTATCCACAGCTTTGAAATATTTTTGCAGGTGACAATAATGAAGGAGCTCTGCAGAAAGCAGGAGTTTCAAAATTTGTACAGATAGGGAGCTAAGCTTATTGCTTGGAATACTCTTTAATTTTATATGAGAACCGTTTTCGTTATTGTTTAGGAATTCTGATCAGATCGAACTAGGACGTTGGTCAAACTTAGTTTGATTAAATTTTTCCATAAAAAGCTAAGAGTTACCTCAAGGGAGTATATATGGACCATTGATCTTTATTGTATTACCATTTCCTGTATTCTAATCTTAGGACACGTATCTTCTACTTAAATTACCTAGCTCAAATGGCGCTACAAGCGAGTTAGACCTGGGCATCCACCAAAAGGCCTCTACCGCACGCTCGAGCAGTAAGCAGCCGTCTTCTGTTACCCACTCCAATTTAGTTGAAATCCAATTCCACTTATGTGCTCAACCTAAAATGGCATCTAATGTTGACTCTAAGATTTGGAGCTCTACCTGACTACCCAACTATTAAAGCCGTTGTATTTAAATTTTATTATCCAAATCGATGTCGCTGTAAAGGTCGTGCAGCTCGTCATTAATTCTGGCCGTCAACGCAGACGGGACCGAAGATCGCAGATAATATTTCACGGCCTTAATAAAACCAATATCTACGCAACATGGAGTAGGTCTAGAGACATAATAACCGCTTGCATTTTTTTATTTTTATTTTTATTTTTTTTTTTTTTTTGTTACTGTAGAATCGAACTCTTCCTTGCGTTTTTGCTACAATCACAACGACAATGTCATCAGTAAATCCGGTAATCGACGCTTCACATGGCGTCTGTAGGCAAATTTTCGTAGTTCATAGTAGGAGGTCTAACAGGAGGTCTAACACCGAGCCTTGTGGCACATCGCCGATAAAGGAGAGAATTCTATTCAAGAAATTGCTATGATTGAATCCCGGCAATTGTCAAACGTTGACCTGTATAAAACCAACACTGGAATCCAGCTGTGGGTTCCGCCAGGTAGCGCTTTGATAGCAGCTACACCTGGGAAGAAAGGTAAGAAGAAAATTGAGCTCCATGTGATTTTGAAGACTTCTTTTGCTTCTGTTACGACAACTTACTGTTGTTTGTTGTTGTTCTTTGTGTCCTCGTTGGAGGCTGTCTTGTGTCTCGGCTGTCCGCCTGCAGGCCTCTGGTGGTCCTTCGATGCTTTATCGGTGTGATGCTAACTTAAATTGGGGTCGTCGTCCCTTCACTCATCGAACCTGACTCACAGCCGATACGACTTTCGGGTGTGTTTGATTATGTTGGCCGTCCTTATACACACCACAGTTGGTCCTACGTTGGAGTGTAACTACTAAAGAGATAGTCGTCTCTTCACCCATCGGTCGCCTTGCGCTGTGCTAACTCCCTCTCTAGCTGCATTTTCACCAATTTTGGGAGTGTTCTTGCTTGTACCCACATCGGTTGCGGGATGTGCTGTTTCTCCAGTCTTTGTGTTGCTTGGCTTTTGTTAGTGTGTAAGCTTCAGGGGTTATCTTTCTCCACCCGTCCGTCGTCGGTGACTTTTAGACGTCCTGTCTGATGCTGCCCGTTGCGAGTCTCCCTTCTACCCTACGAGTTCCTGGTTCGTCATGAGTCTCTCTACTGTATTTAAGGCTTCTCCGACCAAACCTCCTCATTCTGCTCTAAGGAGAAAACCGCCTTTAATTTACGTGGTTTGTTTTTTGAGGTCTTGGGTTGGTGGACTACTAGCTGAAAGGGCCATGTCTACCCTTCGCTTCCGCCAAAGCTCGATATTCGCACTCAAAAACGAGGGACCCACAACACTTTATACAGGGTAGAGAGTCAACCTTGTTGTGGGAAAATTTACCCAAACAGAGTATATTTTACAGAGATTGTTCGGTATTTCAATCCAATAAAGATTGTTCATAATCCGTCTTTTTTGACCGATTTGGCGTTTTTCAAGTCCACGGTTATGATGGCGTAATTATTCTTGGTGGCTCCTTAGCAGCGCCTGCCCTGTATAGCGTACTGAGCTCTAGTTATTTCCACATCAATTGCGTCCACTGTTGATCTTGACTTACGAGTTCGGTATTGGTGTTTCGAGAGACTTCCTACTTTTTCAATTGTTGGCAAAAGTCTAGTTTAAACAGTCACTGCAGTATGTGTCATAGTTTTTCATTCTCCTTTTGTTCAGCACAGTGGGCCCCCGCCCAATTATCAAGGCTTCACCCATTAATGACTTTGTCTAATAAAAAAAGGGGGGCAGAGAAAAGTACTGGTCTTTATCGTAACGGTTTTCAGATAACGTATCCTCACTCTCATGGATGTATGGGCATCCTGTGCAATTAAGTCTTCGAGAAAGGTGTTCACGTAAAATACAAGAGACGTTCTATTCAGCCCATTCTTCTCCACTTTGGGGATAGCGTCAGTTGTTTGGTTACGGGTTTTCTTTGTCCATGATCCTGCATCAACAACAAATTCGTCATTATATAAGGCTATTTGTTGCTTCACGACAGTGGCTTTTTTTCCTGACCGGGAAGTAAACTTGCACTAACAACTTGGACATTCCGAAGCCAGTAACTTGCTTCGGGAATGTGATAGCTAACATTGACCCAATTAAGAGTTCATTCGACATTTTCTAAGGAACCCTAACTAGTCCTAAAGAATCTTTACTGACCTCAGCTCCAAATTCGTACTCGTGTAGTAGCAAGAGTGCTTAAAGAATTTAACCTACCATACATACATCCTCGAAACACGAAAACTTCTCAAGTACCGGCAATATGGTGTTTTTAGCAACACGTCCACTGGTGATCTGATGGCATATCTTACCAAAAAGTGGCTCTTTTGTCGAAAATTCGTGCATTTGAGATCGATGAATGGATCAATGAATCTCTTCTTCTTCGTTACCTTTCGGAACGTTCAATTCAAGTTGTCTTGGGTGATTTCAAGACTTATATCCACGAAATAAATGGTGCCCCATGGCTTCGTTCTGACTCCGATACTCTTTAAAATCTTCATTATTGATCTGCTATTGTCTGCTACTTATAATCAAGTATACCAACCTGATCAAAAAAAAAAAAAAAAAAAAAACCTGTGGGAATCAGAATTCGATTTAAGCTCTGTTTTTTTACTTTGTTGAGTTGGTACATCTGTTGTTGACATTCCCTCAAATCTAAGCGTGAAACGCGAACGTTGAAAATGTTGGAAAAGTGTTTCGGCAACGATTCTGTAAAGGAAACGGTCGTTTACCAGTGGCAGGAGCGGTTCAAAAGTGGTCATAAGTCAATCGAAGATGATGAACGCAGTGGCAGACATCGACATCGAAAACCGACGAAAACATTGAAAAAGTAAAAGAAATGTTGGTCAATAACCACAAATTAACCATCATAGAGATAGTGGAGGACTTGAACATTGATTATAGATCCGTCCAAGACATTTTGGTTAATGATTTGGGTTTCCGTCGTGTAGCAGCAAAGTTGGTGCCAAATGACCTCAATTTCATGCAAAAAATAGGCCGTGTTTGACGTCGCAAAAGAGATTATTTGCGAGGCTGAATCCGATCCCACATTAATTAAAATGATCATTACTGGAGACGAGACGTGGGTTTATGAGTACGACACGTAATCCAGACATCAAGCAAGTGAATGGCGTTCACCAAATGAGCCGAAACCAAAAAACCACGTCGTTTTCAGTCAAAAAAGAAGGCAATGCTCATGGTTTTCATGGATTACAACGGTGTAGATCATCATGAATTTTTGCCAGAAGGTCAGACAGTAAACAAAGAGTATTATTTGGGCGTTATGAGACGTTTGCGTGAAGTAATTCGCTGAAAGGAACCAGAATTGTGGGCAGAAAACTCGTGGATTTTGCACCATGATAACGCACTGTCGCACAGTGCCATCATTATTCGTAATCTTTTGACGAAAAATGCAACAAATACCGTCCAACAGCTACCGAATTCACCTGATTTGGCTCTCTGTGACTTCTTTCTGTTCAATCGAGTTAAAAAACCACTACGGGGAACGCGTTTCAGCAGTCGAGAGGAAGTAATGGAAAAATCGCAGGAAGCACTGATGGACATACCGAAAACCGAATATAAAAAATGTTTCGAGAATTGGATCCAGCGCTGGCATAAGTGTGTTGCAATCGATAGGGATTACTTTGAAGGGGACAATACAGATTTAGATGAATAAACTTGTATTTTTAATTTTCTGAATAAATTCCGAAATTTTTTTGATCAAGGTGGTATTAATTTCCTGACGACAGTACTCTCTCTTTTTCATATTCGTTCCCGGACTCATGTCCCTGTTCTTCGACTGTAGAACAAGAATAGCAGCTTATGCTAAGAAATGTCTAGGTTTCTTCAAATGATGTTTAATCTGGCCTGAATATATAAGGCATTCACCCGCCCAAATTTGGAAAACAATGCCCACATCTGGTCAGGTGCTTCTAAGACATCTCTGCACCTGCTAGATAGGATTCAAAACCGTATAATAAAACTCATAGGTGCTAATAATATCAGTCAGTCAATTGACACACTTGAACACCGACGTAAGGCCTCCTGTCTCACTTTTTATCGTAGCATTCCGCCCCTTCAAACCTTCAACCGTAATACCCGTCGCGATATGAATGTTCATCGGTATACCCTCAAGCCCACTTTCGTACGTATTTTGAAATATCGTGATTCGTTCCTAAGCTTTACTATTCGCTTATGGAATGCCCTGGCGAGCTCTCCATTTCCTTGTCGTTATAACTTGAAAACATTTAAAAACAATCTCTCTTTTCTTCCTTCATAAATTTCATTCGCCCTTCACATAGAGCGTGCAAACATTTTAAAAATGCCTTAAGTCCTTAAACACGCAGTAATTAAAAAGAAAAAGGTTAGCTGTAAGAAGTCAGCTGTACTGACTATTGACGCCACTACTGATTCAGTCACTCGAATTTAGTCGATACATGCGTTTATAAGTTTGGAAGCCAAGACTGGTTGGACAAGACCAGTACATTGTGGATATCACGAGGAGGTAAAATGAGCACAATTGATATATACTCATGGTTACAGCACAGGGCATCCCTAAGCTAAAAGGCTCAGTGCCTTGTACAAAACCGAGTTACTCTGAGCTTTTCATACTTTGAATTGTTTCGGCGCCAGCTTTCTGTAAACCATTGAAGTAAACAGAAATAAATATCACTGAACGGATTGCATTTTGAATTTTTGTAAGATACAATATCCTACCTGACATAAAATAAATGGGTGTGTCATGCATGTGCAAGTCAGATAATTTATCAAGGTTAGACTCGTGCCGCATTCTAATAGGTTTTTTTTATTATGAAACGTCTGATTACGTTTTACAAGATTTTTATGCTTCATTGCTAACCTGGATTGCACCTAATAACCCCAGATGATGCCCGCCTCAATTTAGCGACTAAAGCTTCTTATTCCAAGCACCAAACAAGTTTATCCATTGGCCTTGGGCAATCTGCAATGTACTATTCGTTTGAATGTATTAACTCTTCACAGCTAATAACGTATTCTTTTTTCTTTTTTTTTAAAAAAAAATCAAGGCATGCTTTCGAATAAGGCTTATTCTTCATTTCCCCATTATGGATTTTATTTTTCTTTTTCTTGGTTTTCCTCTAGCTTTCCATGAAGGAATTTTAATTAACCTTCAACGTGGAAGTCTGTTAATTAATTGAAACACTAACTCTAAGCACTCTTGCTGGCTGGCAATCCATTGCAAATGTTATTCTCGTTTATAGTTATTGTTATTGGCAACGCAAGAGTGCACACCAATAATTTTTCTTCACTACCAAGTGTTTTAATTTACATTTTTCCTCATCCATTGTATGGAATCAGCAAAGAAAAAAAAAAAAAAAACTCAAATAAAATTGAAAAATAAAAATAAATACAAAAATTCATTGCTACAACATTATGCTTCTTAAAATGTGGAATTTTGAATTCATTCACTCACAACGAATTGCAGGATTAAAATTAAACTAATGTCAGCGGGGCTAAGACGACATGAATTCAGCAACTTTAACACTGACACCGTCAGTAACCATTGAATGCTGCCAAATCCTTATGAATCTTACTGCGCTACCGCTATCTTCGGCATAATTGGCTTTTGCCATTAAACTTGTTTATTTATGAAAAAAAAAAATAAAAAAGAAAAAACGTCCAACTACAGTTTGGTAATGCTTCCTTCTTCGAGCGACCTGGAATGACTTGCGAGTGACTTGATTTATTTACAATATAATTAGTGACCTACGTTTATACTTACAACATGTGAGAGTTGCAGATTTGACTCTTGGAAAAGTACAAATATTTACATTCCTTCATCTAGATACAGGTACGGCGTATGCCTTTCTGTACAATGCATCGTTTCATAAATATTTGCGTGCAAAATTTATCACTCATACTCATATATTCATATCTATGAGTATATACAGGTACTCATAAACACTTTACCTCTGATGTGTACTCTCGTGACTTTGCCTTCATATGGTAATGGAATACGGGCTCGGAGTTACACGTCTTGTTGGTTTGGCATAGACGAGAGTGTACACTATACGTTTGACCATGTTGGAGCAGTTGGAAAAATGCATGCGCGTACCGCGGGTGTGATCAACATCATGTTGTGGATAGAAATTCAATGGGCAACAAGACAACAAGCCATCTCTCTACCTATCACTCCCCTACGTACCTACCTTGCCTTTTTTTTTCAGTTTTCGCTTCATGTCACGCTTGGCAGAGTTTGCAAATGCACTTGTTGCTTTGACTATTCATTTTGATTATTATGGTTACCCCCATCCGTTCCGTGGTGTAGAAGGCATCACTTGCTTGCACTTTTCTTTTTCTTTTTTTTTAATTTCCAATTGCAACAGAAACTTTAAAACTAAATGTTTTGCAAAAAAAAACTAAATTTATATTTTTTTTTCTTCTCCGCTTTTAGGTAAGAAAGCACGAAACGTGGTAATATTTGTGAAAAAGCCGTTTTAAACAAATAACGAGTATAGCATCCCTGAATAATGACTTCCCTGTGAAATCTGATAAATAGTAAGTAATTTGTTAAGAAATGTAGAAATTAAATTGGAAACAAACAAAATCTGTAGTGTTTGACAGGATTTATCTTACGCGGAAATAATATTCTAAGTTTTGGGAAACTAAACAGAAATATAGGGTGATTTATCGTGAGGTTTGATTTATAATGTAAAATAAAATACATAAATTTGAAAGTGAACTTAACATTTTTATTATCGGTTAAAAGAACAATTCATGGCATTTACTTCTTAAAAATGATATCATGTAAATTTTGGCCACGACTACGTCTGAGGTGGTCCACTCTTGGACGACTCGTTCGAGCACAGCGATTGGTATCTCGCGAATAACACGAGTAATGTTGGCTTCCAAAGCCTCAGTCGTAGCTGGCTTCTTCCTGAAGACCTGAGACTTTACATATCCCCCAGAAATAGTCCAAAGGTGTGATATCGCACGATCTAGGCGTCCAATTTACCGTAGAAAAACGTGAAATTAAGTGCTCATCAAAATGATTTCTTAACAAGTTCATTGTTTCACGCGCTGTATGGCTCGTAGCGCCGTCTTGTTACTATAAAACCAGAGCTCACCGAGACCATGTGCTTGAATTTCAGGAAGCACAAAGTCCGTTAACATGGCGCGATAACGGTTACTATTGACGGTGACATTCTGATTTTCCTCATTTTTGAAGAAATATGGACCAATGATTCCACCAGCCCATAAACCACACCATACCGTTGTTTTTAATAGATTTAATGGTAGCTCTTGGTGCTCTGCGGGTTGCTCATCAGCCCAAATATGACAATTTTGTTTATTGTTCATTACTGAACAAAATTTCACGATAAAACACCAGATTTTCATTGAGTTTTTTCAGAGCCCATTCACTGAAAATATAACACAAATTCAAGTTGCCTGGCTTAAATTCTTGCACAAGTTGTACGCTTGTAAAATACGCCAAGTTGTCGAATACGCCAAGCCAAGTTGCAGAGAACGACGACAAGTCGATTCGTCACGGTCTTCGCGTACACTCTCAGCTACAGTTGCTATAGTCTCTTCACTACGTGCTGGATGTAATTTTTTTTTTCGTAATTTCCTCGAATCGCACGAAAAACATTTCTCACAGAACACTGATTTTCGTAATACAGCTGAACAATTTGGAGACGCTGTTGTGGTATGAGTCTTTCAATGATGACTTGCCAAACGATACTGAACAAAAATGACAAAGCAGTTTGATAGGAGTCACGCGTGATCTGTCAAAAAAAGCCTATTGAAAATCAAACCTCACGATGAATATAAACCTATGTTTGGATTTTGCAGCTCGTTTTCCCAACACTGTTATTCCTTACATTTTTCAAAAACAGAAGAGGCAACACACCGCGTCAAATTCTATCTCCTATATCCTAAAGCACTAAGGCAAAGAAATAGTTCATTGTACTCCTAGTACGTTCCTGGAATTTCCAGGAATATGTATAAACATTTCAGTTGTAAAGTACCCATTATAATAGGACCCAGCACATCAGTGCCGTGCGCATGAATCCTGATGCGGATACCCACAAAGATATTGCTCTGCGGTTTCATCATCACTCTCGTAAAAATCATCGCGGGGTGTTGTGTCACTTATGCTTAGTACACTTAATATACATATGTGCTTGGCAAATACGTTGTGCCCTGTCATGACGCCAGTAAACAGTCTACAGTCTTTTCTATTGAGGAACAGTAGAAAAGTGACTGACTTCTTTAGCCGTTTGGTCAACTAGCATCCTGGAGATTCATGCCATCTTATTATATTATATTCACAGGAATGCCAACTGTCAATTGCAGCCCTAAGCGAGGGTAGGATTGGGTCCAGAGAAATTGACTTCTGAGCCTTGCCTAGCAAGTTTATTGGCAATCTCATTTCTGGCGAGCCCCTTGTGCCCTGTGGCCCGAAGAAGTCTCAGTGATTTTAGCTTTCCGATCGCATTCAAAGAAATCTTGCACTCTTGAACTACCTTGGAAACATTAAAAAAGTACAGTAAAGCTTTAAATGCAGCTTCCAGAATATACATAGTTTATTACCATTAGGATTGCGCACCTTGGGCTTTGACGATAGACCATGTCTTCCTTCAGGAAAACACTAGCGCGGAATCTTAGATCGGCTTTGGAGCCACCCATGACGACCGGACTACATTATTTTTTGGCCTTAACTCTGGCCAAGGAGAAGGGCTGTTCAGTTCTAGGCCCCATGTCTTGCAGAAAGCTTCTTTACTATAACAGTAAAAACGCAACAGCAGGGCACGTTTTTGATTCAGTATAACACTCTAATTTGTTGAAAAAACGGAGTGTGATTCCTAATCAGGTTCCTCCTTAAAATATTTAAAATATTGACGGAGGTCCATTTCTGTCCATTTCCACGCTGTTCTTCACGTTGCCGTTGACACTCTCAAAAAATATTCTGAGAATAAGCAGGAAGTGAACTACATGAATCTGTACCAGGACAAAACCATTGCATGACTCAGTGGAATGTTTGGTCATGGAGGCATCTATAGTTCTTAGAAAAGACGAATTTATACGTGTACTACTGAAGCATCAACTAAAAAACTGCGCTTTTGGTCTGTTCCTATTTATGCCACAGGGTCTTATAATAGGATGTATTAGTATCATAACTGTTAACCAAGATCTTCCAACTCTCAAAAACAGAAAACCGGGCCAGTAATTATTCGAAAAAAAGGCAATATTGTGAGCATAATCTGACCAAATTAGGCGATTGCCTGTTGTAGAAATGCAATACCGATGCTGTAATTGTACTGTCTTACTAGGATACAAATGCTCTAATCGCAAATAGGAACAACTTCAAGAGTTATTTCATCGTTCGCTATCATAAGAGAAAGCTTCAAATTACTTGACATTTGATCAATTTTTATTTGCTCACGACATGCTCGAAATCTATGTATTACTATCCTTTGGGAAGGTTTTAAAAGGAAATACGTATAAGCTCAGTCTCAGTATTATAACATAGGTTACTCTTATATAATAGAGCAATATTTATTGATTTCTGTCGTATATCCGCTCATGGCCACAGTCATATTAGGTGAAAAGCGCATCGACCTAACCAGGCCATAGATGTTAACAGAAACCCTTCGCTCCAATACTTTCAACTATTTTCTTGAGCTGTCTCTGATGATGGAGAAGTACTTACCGATAATGCTCTGGACAAGCTCCTGAATAAGGGTTATGTGTTGAGGTGTAGAGTCTGGACTATTAGAGGTTAATTTTTACAGCATTGAGCTGCTTGGCAGATTGATAGGGATACGTCGATAATGTTGTCAACGAAGTTACCGAGGATGATTTGTCAATGGGAGTTATTTGCGAAAATCGTACTGATTTAGCAGTCTCCTATTGAACAACCTGAGAAATGTCAGTCATGAGATCCTTCTTTTTCTTAGCCTTATTCTTACATCTTTGACATCAAAATTAATGCTGAATGTTCTTGTTCGAAGCAAATGAATAGATTTGGTTGTCAAGAGAGGAAGATGTGCCGATTCATGACCACCTTCTCTTTGCCGAATATCTTGTCATAGTTCGCGGTGGAGAGGTTTGGTAGAAGCTTCCAGTCACTGTTGGAGAGCTCAAGGTTTTAATATCTTCAAAATCATCTCAGTATTAAAGGGCTCAGACGGAGCCTTAACCTCAGACATCTTTTTTCTGTCATAAACCTGCATCTTAACACCTACCCGCGAGATGGTGGCAGAGGGTCTGACAGGTTCGACCTTACAGATTTTATCAGTACCTATACTGTCGGTAACAGCGAGGTGTTTCGATTTGTATTGATTTGAAAAGAGATTTCATTCATTAAAATAGCTAAGGAAATGATGATCGATCTGTGTGCATCCTCGATTTGCTCTGACATAGCTAGAAACTAAACCCGTCGTAGACATCTTAGCTATTTCTAAATTTGTCCTAAAGCTCGGCTGAGCTTCAGAACGGTCCGGATTACACCTTAATCTAGCTCATAAGAAAAAACAGCAACCAACACAACGAGCGGATTTGAATGACATATCTTAGATAACTAGAGATGTTTCATCGAAACGGCGCTGTAAGGCTGTGTTTTTTTTTTTTCAGCCACAACTATCAGGTTGTAACATAAAGATTGCCCGTTTTTTTTTTTTTTTCAGGGCAGACTTTCTAACTGTCATTGCCGTTATTGAAATTAGTATTTGGGTTACATTGCTCATTCAGTCTGCAAATTTCGTTGTGTTAACATCATTGTAAGTAATTTTAATTGAATCGAAAGAGCATATTCCGCATATTTTATTGTTTTTGTTCCGCAAAAACCAGAATGGAAGTGAAGCCAGTAGAGAAATCCAAAATATGAATATAAAGGGTGTTCTCAGTGAGTAAAAGTGTAGACATTGGTTTGCAAAGTTTAGAAATGGCAATTTTGCCCTAAAGAATGAACCTCCTTTCAGCGTCGAAAGGAACCCCATCGTCACGGTAAGGAAACTTAACATAAGCCATATAATCATCCATTGACACCCATGGGAAAAGTCACAAAGTTGATAAAATGAATACCACACAACCTATCGCAAAATAATCTTCACCAAAGAATGGAAGCTTGAACTACACATCGTCTGTCGTGTCCAATCAATAACCTTTTTTGAATTGGAGATGAAAAATACATTCTTTACAACAATTAAATATCGCCACCAATTGCTGTTCAGAAGACAGATCAACCTCACCCGCTCAAGTTTTTACTGTCATCTATATGGTGGGATGCTGAGGGAATTCGTAACCAGACTATCACCCCAGAAGTCTAGTGTCAATAGCTATGCAGATTACAGTCGGCACTAGAGCAAGGAACGGTCAGGTCTGGTTAACCGGAGGATTGTTGTATTCCATCAGGATAACGCTCACCCACCTTATTCTCTAGGATTAGCAGCTTCATATTTCCACCTGTCTCTAAGTCTGCAAATCATCCTTGATGGAAACAATTATAGATCTCGGGATAACGTCTTATAGGCTCTTGAGGTATTTTTCTTCTTCAAAGTCAAACATTTTTTTTTAGTGACGGCATCAAGAGAATATCGGCCCAAGAGTTTGGCAGAAGTGTTGTATTATGAAGGACGACTAAAACTACGAAACACAACATCTTTTTAAGAAAATCGCTAGTTTTAACCTCCTAAGTCTCAACACTCAACAGTTTGAACGTCTCTGTTTTACTCTTCTCTTCTTAGCTTATTCTCTTCTATTTTACTCTCATTCGAGAGAAATAAAAAAATGCATAGGTATCTCAATTCTCAAAGAAAATCCAAAGAGAAATCTATCAACAAAACACACATCACAAACAGATACACAATACAATACACACGATCGTATCGCGTTCACATACAATTCAAATTCACTTGGCTTGCGTAGCGATGTCAGTCTACCTTCGCCCGCGACGTGCACCTGTGGGATTTCGAATTCGATAACGAAATTAAAAAAATATATGACAAGCAATTTATTCATTGCGTTCTTACCTGTTTTTAACTCATTCCCCTCTTTCTTATGTGGATACTATTAAAAAAATATATTTTTGTATATACTTGTGAAGTAAATATTAAATTTCATTATTAAAAATATTTAAAAAAAAAAAAAAATTGTTTTGTCTGGAAAAATACATAAATAAAGTGCAATGATATATTTATGCGCCGAGTGTTACTGTAGTGCAGGAAAAAAAAACCGTGTTTGTGCCTTCTAGGCACTGCAATAGTTTAGATTCCAGCCATAACACGTTTCGTTGTTTTTGTGTGTTAATTTCGCTGCAGGTATATATTTATCTGCATTTTTAAATCTATTGTGCAATGTTGTTATAAAAAAAAAAAGGAATAGATACAAACAATGTTCTGAAGAGAATGAAAAGCTAAAGTTGAATTAAAGTTCGAGTTCGTAATTAATTTCCGTTTTTCTTTTTTTTTTTTTTTGCATTTGGAAAACAAAAAAATCTAAATTTGTTCACACATGCCTGGGTATAACCTTTATCAAAACCTTCTCATATTCAGAGCCAGCGTAATTATCTCCACGGCTGATACTGTTCTATAAATGATTACATCCGAGAATACTCGTCGCATATGTATCTACATCCAACGACGTTCTACGAATATGCCCTGGTGTACAAGTATTATATTATAGTAAGCAAATTTATTTACAGGTAACACTGCTATCGTGAGTGAGCTGTAGAGTCAAGGTTTTTTTTCAGGGTGGTGATACCCATTCTATGAAAAAAAAAATAAATAAATAAAAACATTCAACAAAATCTGAAAGATTCGACAAAAAAGTTACGGCAACAACACCATAAGCAAAAATAAAAATCGGATGTCTAAAAAGTGAACAAAAATAATTATAAACTAACGTAATTATAGTACTCTTGATTTTTGTAGTCGGTTCTATATCATTTAGAACATTATTCCATCGTTCATTGTATAAATTTTAGAGATTCCCACGAAATTGTTAACATATGTAGTCCCCATGTTAACCCAAACGAAAGGACATTCTTGTTTTCCATAGAGTACTAGGGAAATTGTGATAATCTAACGATCCTCACCTGTTGAACACGAACATACGAATGTATGTACGTATACCTGCTACCGTGAGACATTCATCATCATTTCCTCGAAAAAGGACAAACACTGATTCATTTCATTCCTCATGCATTCCATGTGTTGTACCTGGACTTGTGTTAAGAGACGATTCTAGAATATGTTTTGAGGGAATTTCTTGGTTTCTTTTTCGGCTTATGATGGGAACAGAGCTTGTCGGTCAATAAAGGTGACACCATTTCTACGTTGTTTGTTTTCATGTCAATTAAAAAAAAATACATATATCTACATATATACTCGTACATACGAGTATTACTTTCTCAAAGCAGAAAAAGACGTGCGCACGGACGTGTACAATTAGCACTTTTTGACTAAGTTTACCTACTTTTTCGTCTGGAATTCTTCAAAAAAAAAAAAAAAAACTAAATAAGTGTATCATCTAGATATTAGGTTATAAGTGATAAATAACAAATTGTGACTCGTTTATGACGTGAATCTAGTTGAAATTCTTTTTTGTAAAAAAATTATCTGAATTTCTGACTAATACGAACATGACTGCGTTTGTATATATAAATATAATGAGATTAGGTTCAAATTTAATGGAAAAAAAAACTTTGAAAACTCTTGTGAAAAGTTACTGTTGAGTTTGGATTTATTTTTATACGCTTTACATTTTTTTTGATCCAATCTAGTCCGGATTCTCAATCCGTAGAGGCAATAAACATGATGATATCTGACTCAATACTTCTCTGTTTGGAATTCTGCAGTGCGCTTGAGTCCCCTCCAAATCATACCACCAAATCTAGATTCCTCTTTTACTAACCTACTCCATGTCTTCGCTTTTCTGCGACGGTGTTAATCACATTCTGGTGCTACATACATAAAGTCGCTCTATTTTATCGAAACAGTCTCAGTTGTGCTGAAAATTTCTTCTCTCCAGATTTTAGATAGCATAACGAATGCAGCTTTTATTTTGCGAATTTTGCTATCCACAGTCAGTTCGGTACCACCATCTTTTAAGACCCATTCTGACTAGATATTGAAAGCTGCTTGTTTTTCTTCTTCTTTTTATTGTCGGAACTGATCACTCAGATTTGGAACTAGTTCACAATATGATCCTTTTACTTTAGTTTATCAGTCATTCCTAGAAAGAAGAATAAAGCACCCACCAAATCAACGCCCAGTAGGCCAGTAGGCCAGTAGGCCCATAGGCCGAACGCTAGCAGAGATAATGTTCCATGGTGTCGTCATAGACTCTCACAGCATAGGTCGCAGGATGCTGTGTCACTAATGCTTAGCACGCCTAGGTGTTTAGAAAATCTCCAATGCCCTGTCACGATATTATCAATTACGCTTGTGCGCCTTTTCGATTAAAAGACAGCATAAAAGTCGCTGGCCTCTTAGAGACGTCAGGAAGCAATTCGTTTGGTCTATGGTAGGTAATATAGTTTACGACAGACCAAGTTTTGCTAACAATGAGTGAAATCTAATGATGTCGCCCTTCATAATCGTATATTGGTTTTCATTTCATCCGTAAAGATTCGATCACATTCCTTTTCTGGTTTAGATTCTGGCCGAAATCATTCCTGGGCTCTGCGAAGATCACTTTTGATCAGACAGTATGCCTCTGTCAACATTGCAAGTATTTTAGAGCACTTAATGCAATTTTTTACACAAAATTTGTGTATGTGTATGTAAATTCTTTGTTCCATTTTTTATAATATTTGAAAATCGCCGAGCACACTAAAACACGTCTAAACTTTCTATATGTCAAAAACAAAGTATGCTAAATACTTGAAACTGTGAACATATATATGTTCAGGACATGTGTTCCAATGCAAAAAAAAAAAATCGCAGTCAGCATCTGCAATCAGGGTTCTATTCATCTGCTCTTATCCACAGATCTAGCGATTCACCTTCACCGTGTTTTCTTCCCAGGAATCCCACAGCATATGATCTTATGGTGGTAAGTCACCTTATTAAGAGATGTGCGGCTGATGGTGTTCGAAGTTAGGGATCTATTGCAAGATCCACTACAGGTATTAGATTCAGGTTGAGCCAAGTAGCCGTATAATGAATAGCTGAGGCTTCGGGCTAGAAGACGGTACAGTATGTGAGTAGACTGAAGGGTTTGGATATAAGGTTTTCAGAAAAGATTATATACTAAGCCCATCGACTGTATTAGATTTAACATACACGAGTACCTACATATATCTTACGAAGAAGGATTTCACATTGTCTTCATTCGTTCCTTTTTGAAATCAGATGATCGAAATCAATTGCAATTAATTAAAGGTCGGTTGATTAGACTGGTATGTCCTAAATTAAGGGTGTGAAATTTGATTAAAACCAAAAACTGGGGCAAAAAATACTACAATGTCGCAAAGGTAGTAAAAACATTAAAAATCCTGCCTTTCTGAAGATGTCTTCTTTCACGCTGGCAAATCATTTGCGTACGCTTTCCCATCAATCCTACTGTTTAGGATTCTTTCCCAGTAGATGGAAACCAGTATTTGTCCAGCCTGCCCCTAAAAACGGTGGATCTTCTTCTATCTTTTCCCAGACCAATTGCTCTTATGTAAATACCTTCTTTTCAAGGTGATGCAAACGCTGATAAACCGTCAGCCCATGAAATATCTCGGAACACGAAAATTTCTCAATGAACGTTGGAACGATTTCCGTAGCAATAGGTTGACTGGTGATTTGATGGCTTGTCTTACCGAAAAGTGGAACCAAAGCCTACACCACTTTGGCGAAAGCAATACTATATAGTTGCACTTGATATTTCTGAGGCATTTGACAGAGTTTGACATTAAGCCCTTTTTTCGAAAATGTGTGCATTTGAGATCGACGAATCGCTTTTTCAATGGATTAGAAACTACCTTTCGGAGCGTTAAATTCAAGTTGTCTTGAATGGTTTACAGTTTGATATTTACAAAATAAACACTGGTATACTCCAGGGCTCTGTTCTATCTCTGACACTTTTTTTAATCTTCATTAATGATCTCTTGTCTGGATCATTTAATGGAATTTAATGCTTCCAAAATACAATGCTGTCTGCTGTCGTTAAAGCAGAATCTAAAAGCTTTCCATTCTCGTTATGTAGGTCAGTGACAAATTAGGTTGAAATGACCACATAGTTGATGTCGCCAAAATATGTTGCGAAATGCTCTCTGATCAGGTCTCAGTTTACATATGAAGCATTTATCCGCCAAAAATTGGAGCTTACTCACATCTGGTCAGGTGTTCTCAAAACATCTCTGCACGTGCTAGATAGGATCCAAAACTGGAATGCCATGCCGAGTTTCCTGGTCATTATAATCTGCAAACATTCAAAACCAACATACATCGTTATCTCTCTTTCTTTCCTCCCTAACTGTGTACAAATATTTTAAAGCAAAATCTGTTGATCATGCGATAGTTGTAAAAAAAGGTTTTTGCATTGCTGAGTGTTTCAACCTGGAGGAATGAGTGCCTCTCTACCGTAATCTAATTCTTTTTCGTCTCGTTACCTAAACGGTCCTGAATACAAAGGATGGCCACTAAAACATTCGTCGACAAGAGGAATCATATAGGAGTATTAGAAGCTAACTCGCATAATGTGTAATACAGCGCTTGTAAAAGCTTCTTTTCCCTGTACTCGTCTCACATGCTCGAGCAGATACTGAAAGCGTCACTAAGTCCGTGTACAGGTTTTATCATTTGAAAGTTTTTGTTGAGGGCTTCTCAGAGATTTTTGTATTTTATTATGAAATTCTGGTCCCACAAGTATGTTAGAAGTCATAGTTAGTCTAGAAATTCGCCCGGTAATTAGACCCATTTTATGCGACTAAGAAATTTTATAAAACTGGGTCCTCAGGCAGTCTGATTCATGATACTTTAAGGAAAGGTGATACTTTTAATTTTAGGTGGACAAAGTTGTGGTGTGGTCCTACTTTAGACTATATCACAAAAAGGTGTACAATCGTCAAGCACAGATTCCAATCTGGAGCGCCAAATTCTTCGTTAGTGTCTCTCTTCGACATCCCGATTAGATGTGAAAAAATCTTGACAATACCTGAGCTTTGAGTATGCCGGAATATACCTCCGACGTCGCCCTTGGCACCATCTCAGGAATTCCTCAGCCGAAGCGTTCACTCTTTCTTCAGTTGGGACCGGCCGTGTCGTATGTATGTTAAATTCAACATCAGTCTTTAAACTGAGGTCAACGGGTTTCCGGCTTTATACTCAGAATTTGGGGTCCAGCTCTAGATGTCCCAGATTTTCAAATGACACGTGAAAAGTGAAACCCAAATTGGCGTTCATGTTCCTTCTTCTAGATTCTCATTTACTTGAGTACGTACTTACTTGTGTTCTTTTCTAATGAGATATTTTCATGGTATCCGTTTTAGATATCTTGGAAGATATTTGCAAAATGTTAAAAGTTAATTATGATAAGTTTGATTAAGTGCTAATTTTTTTCTTATTTTTAAGTGGTCTTAAACCTTTGTGACATAAACAGATCCAAAATATTTGCTCAAGCCACATACTAGGCTCTAAACAAATATAATTTGAGTGATGATAAATTAAGTCAGAGAAAATTACATGGTTTAAAGAGTTAAAAAGATAAATGATTCTAAAGGAAAGCTGAATCACTGGGTACATAATAACTCTATATCTGTTATTTTTTACCTAAAAAGGAAAAGGCCTCGTCTTAGGAAAGATTTGAATATTTGTTGATGATGCTGATTCTGATGTTTGTTTTTATACTCCTTTAAAACCATGTGATTTTGTTTCAATTGCTCTTTTGTCCAAAAGGAACAAGAGCAACTTTCATCAAAGCAATTTTTTTACTTTCTTTATTCATTCAATTTAAGTTTATCCATCTTCATTTTTATCTGTCTCGTTATCTCTCCATATAAGGTAACAATCTACTTTAGGTTATAGAGATCAACTATAACTGAACGGCAACTTCTTTTTGTCCAAAAAAGGTGATTTCAAGCAAGTCAGCTGACCGCTAAATTAACTAAATTGGCACGCGTATGTGAAATATACACCCGGAGACCATTAGTTGCACTCAATCCAATGAAAAAAAAAATAAAATAGAAACCTGCAGTATTCAATTACAGGTATCAATTTATACTTCAGCATTGGTTGTTACTGTAAAGAGAGCAGAGCAAATAGACTAGATAACAGTACAGTTGTTGACCAGTAACCACTGATCCATGGCGACTATTTGTTGCTTATGTAGTCTGTGTTCTGTTTTGATGTCAGATTTTGCCTTGTATCTTTTGAGTGTCAATATGAAAGTAAATATTTACCGCACTTGTTCATATTTAACTCAAAAGTGATTATACAAATACAAGTACGACTTCGAATCGGGGTATAAAATTGTATGTGTGTTTCTTTTCTTATCAATTGCGTAATTTGTTGTTCTCTTCTTGTATCCGTATCAGGCGAATCATTTGACTACTGTGTCAATATGTTACGCGTGATGCTGCCATAAATTCAACTGAAATTGGTTGCAGTTTGTATCTTTATAAGCATGACTGTCTTAGGAAAATAACAAAAGATACCTACGAATTGTTTTCCATAAAAAATAAAACTAAAATATGAGTAATAACTTTGAATCTTGCAATATCTCTTCTTGCTGATTCTCATGATTTAGTACAGGAAAATCTGCAACAAAGCGACATGAGTTGCTTTCTTTTTTTAAGTGCAGGCGAGAAGATCTTAAGAATATAGAATTTGGTGTAAAAACGTGTAAAATTCTGAGATTTGGTTAACAACACGAGTGTAGGACTTTGAGATGTTTTTGCCCAACGTTAAGTTGGTGCTTAAATGCTTCAAAGAGCCTACCAAAACGTATTGTGATATTTTAGATCGCCATGGAATAGAAATGTATCATTTTGCAATTAAGAGTGAAATTATTTTCGAGCACAATTTAATTTGTCTCGAAAATAGATTGATGATAGTAATGACTCCTAGGTATCTATGTATATCGAGAGCTCCCACAGGGTTCAGAATTAGGAAACAGGGAACAGAATTAGAATTCTTTAATTTCTCATCATGCATCAGCTATGTCCAAGACATTTTCTTTACTTGTCAATGGAGGGGAATATAACTCAGTTAACACAGAACATCAAATAACTCGGTTCCAGTAGATTTTAAGTTTTTGAGTTATTGAGGTCAATATAGAGAAACCCGCATAGTAAGACCTTTCACCCATTTATCTGCAGTTTTTAGAATAAATAAATAAAGTTCTCCAATTGTCCCTTCCATGTTAAGTTCCTATTCTTTCAACAAGAGTGAAGTTTTATATTATTGTACTTCCACTTCAACTCAAGCACCTCAAATATCTCCCTGTTATCCTTTGTTCATATATTTGATTTTCAAAACATCCAAAAATGTGAAGAAAAAAACTTCAAATTTCTAACAGAAATTGCTCGATGCAAAGCTGTTGTATCATTATAATTTCAATCGAATCATTGGTTTCGATGTTTTCTCCGTCTGCATTTCCATACTTGGTACAGCACCACCCAATACGATTTCTTTATATCGCATTTCGTGGACAGTGCCTTCGAGTATTATTAAGGATCCAACCCCAATTGCAGTAATGCATCCCCATGACAAAACATACGCAAAATATTTTGCAGTGTTTGCTATTCATTCTTCGCTGTAGGGTTGCCCTTTTATACGACGCACTACCTGTTTGCCATCTGGTTCGATCAGGTTAAACTTGGACTTATCCAAGAACAGAATATTTAACCAATCCGCAATATTCCAGTTTCTTAATTTTCTTTGTTTTCTTTTGCTTCTTTTTCTGGCTTTTGACAGAAAACTCATTATGTTAAGGATGGCTTTGACTAACTAAAGCACCAGTAGCTTCAGTTAAGCCTCTACAGTTCCTGGTCTTAACAAACACTGGTACACTTCTTCAGTCCTGCGTCCTGACGATATTTGTAAGAGAATCCTCTTACAAAGCTTTCATTGTATCCAATTTGTCGTTCTTTTTCACGAAAAGACACATTCCGCTCTGATAACCAGTTTATTTTCTTCACTCTCTTTTCGAAATCGTGATATCAACTTTTCACTTTCACATAAAATCAATAACTACAAGAACTGTATGTCCCTGATGTTCTAAACTAAACCCCGAAGCAATAAAACATCATTCGGGAAATCACTAAAAAGTAATTAGCAGAAAAACATAGAAATACGTGTCCGGTTATTTTTTTCGCTAGGTGCAGTGTACCTCTTTCAAAATCCTTAATTATTTGTCTTACTGACAACAGCATTGTCATGAAAAAACACGGAGTAGTCGGAAGTGCCCGACCTGACGTATAGATTGTTTTAAAAGAATGACTATTGTACAATATCATAGAAAGTACCAATCTTATAAAGCTTAATTCGAAGTTTGACGGCGCTACGTTGTTTAGTATTTGTTCGGAAGCCATCAATAGTTAAAATATGGAAAAAATTGGTCATAGTAATGTGATACAATACTTTCATTCGAAACGCCTCAATCCCACCAACATAAAAACGGAACTGGATTGTACTCTAAGGGAGTCTGCTTCTTCGTTTATAGTTTCGAGTTCACCATATATGTTAAAAAAAACTCCACAAAATGGTATTGGATGTCTGTCATTGGAAAGTGCGGGAACTAACAGATATGGTAGGCATTTCAAAAATCGCTGTACAATTTCATGTCGACTGAAAATCTTTACATGAGAAGGCTGTGCGCTAGATGACTCACAATAGAACAAAAACAGCGTTGTGAGAATGTTTCAATCGAGTGCTTGGCGAAATTTCATATCAATAAAACCTAGTTATTGCGTCGATAAAACATGGGCCCATGCAGGAAAAGTTCATGGCGTCAGTTTTTTGAGATGCGTATAATCGCGTATCCAAGAATGTAAAGTAAAAACTACGCCATTCTAAAAATGAGATGATACAGGCTTCAACAACGCATTAAAATTGTTCAAGTTCTCTACAAAAAATTTCGTTTGAAAAGTTCAAAATCTTCTCAGACGATGTGAAGCGCTTTATCGTCAATTTAAAATCGTGAGAACAAGTTAGTGATGTGAAGAATCGAAATCATGCCAGTTGGGCAAGAACAATTGCGAATATTGCTTCTGCAGCTCGAAATGTGACGGAAAACTAAGGTTTGTTGATTCCACGTCGAACCCAGGAATTGAGCATATCATAACAAACCACCGAATTTACATTAAGAGTTTGATAATAAAACCTATTATATACTAGCAATCAGCAAGAATGTAACTTTGCCAATTTTTATTTATTTACTAGGTGGAGTAAAAACTAACCTCCTTGGGAATGAAAAAAAAAATTTTTTTAAATGTTTTTTATTTTATTCAATGTAGTATCCGAAAAGTAATTTTCCAGAAGGTCTGCAAAATACTCCTCCTTGGCGTCGATGATTTCCTCGCGTGAGCTGAATTTTTTATTGACGAGCCATCTTTTGAGGTTTGGGAAAAAATAATAGTCCGAGGGAGCCAAATTGGTGAGGCCGTTTTACAGCGATTTCGGGCTGCAATCGCTCCAATAATGCATAGTAATACTCGCTGTTGATGGTTTTTCCTTTTTCGAGGTAGTATGCCATGACAATCCCAGAAAACTTACGCCATAACCTTTCCGACCCATTGAGCCTCCCTCGGACGCTTCGGAGCACTTGTGCCGGCTTCAGTCCATTGCCGGGCACTCATTCTGTTCTCTGGTGTTCAAGAGTTACCAATCGACGCCAAAAGTCAGCCCGATTCCGCATCAGCAAGTCCAAACACTTTCGAAGTGCTCTCGCATTCGTGTTTTTGGTCAGGAGTGAGTATGCGCGGCACCCAGTGGCAGAATATGCAGAATATTGCCCAAAATATGGCGTGTGCCCTCAGTACTTATCTTTGTGGTATCTGCTAGTTCGCGCACCTTCACTTTCCGGTCAGCCAACACCATTTCATGTGTTTTTTTTTGACATTGTCCTCTGTAACCGCATCGGAGGGCCTGCCGCTTCGGACTTGATCGGACTCTCGAAACCAATATTTAACGGTGTGATCTGACGGAGTATTAGCCCCATAACATTTATCCAACTTTTCTTTTGTTTTCTTCGTGGTTTTGCCTCTCAAAAAATAATGTTTTATGAGAGAATGAAAATCGTTTTTGTCCATACTCAACATGATGCCAAACCAGTCAACAACAATCAGCTGTCAAAACAAAACTAAAGACAGTATCGCACTGAAATTTGCCATGTCTGCCTAAATATGAACGGAGTTCAAGGCACCATAACCGTTTTTGCAGTAGCAGCGCATTCTGGCGGTCAAGGAGGTTACTTTTTATCTAAAGATATCAAGACTCCTTTGTACAATTGAAAATATAGGGTTTTCCAATAGGGACTTGATAACTTTGAATTTAATTTGTGAACGCACTCTTTCACCAAACATTAAACTGTCACTGTCTATTTATTCAGTAAACTCAACATTTTCATCATGGTAAAGTACACTAACGAGCTACGTTCTCCGATTGGATTCTGGAGAAGATGCGCCAAGATGATGAATTTCATCGCAAAATCATCTTCAGTGACGAAGCTCATTTTTGGCTCAATGGGTTCATCAATATGCGTTATTGGTCGGGTGAAAACCTACATGTGCTTCATGAATCACCACTTCATCCACAAAGCATAACTTTTTGGTGCGGTTTGCATGCCGGCGGCGTTATTGGGCCATATTTTTTCGTCGACGATAACGATCGTCACGTTACTGTGAATGGTCAGCGTTATCGCGCCATGATCACCGATTATTTTTGGCCCGAATTGGAAGATATAGACTTGGACGACATGTGGTTTCAACAGGATGGTACCACAAGCCACACAGCACACGGTACAATCGATTTATTGAAGAGTAAGTATGGTGAGCGTGTTATCTCAAGACATGGGCCATGTAATCAATGGATTACATTGTTAAGAAAAGCGCAGCATTTGTATTTGAGAAAACTGACATTGATACATGAAACTGACATTGGGACAGAACAGATGGCAAATCATAAATAAACATGAAAAACAGTAGAGGGCTTATAATTGATCCCTGAGGGACACTACAGCTTAACGGATGAAAGCAGGATAGTATGTAAATGATTTTTTAGATAAGACATTAAAAGTTTATTTCAAAAGTTAGAATAATTAAATAAAGTATAACGTTTTTGCATAATATTATTCAATCAAACATTAAAATGCTTTCTTTTGTCGATTGCCATTGTCGATATCGACTTGTCGCACAGGTTTAAAGATTTTTGATTTCCGCTCTTGTTGATTCTCATGATGTTTGATGTACAGAAATACATATGCCTTCAGTATTAAACCATCTGAATATCGAAATATAAAGTTCAATAATAGGATAAACTTTGGATAACATCCTCCTTGTCAGTTCTCACATTATCGAGTGTGTGAAGCTGCGCACCTGTTGCATTGTTTTTTTCTTTGCTTGTTAAATATCCATCGACACTATTAACATATATTACATTGTACAAGTGTGTTTAAATCAAGTTAAATTTCCTTTACAAAATTCCTCACGAGACAATTCCATTTACTCAATTAAATTTCTCAAAAAAATTTATCATAATCGCATTGAATTTATTTGACAATATACTACTCTCTACAGCAATCTCAGCACCAGCTTCAACATTGATACAGTAAATGCGGTAAAAGTTGTTCAGTAATCGAATTTAAAAAAAAAAAAAAAAATCAGAAAAGAAAAGAAAACTTTTTCTGTGATATCTTATTTCCTTCCCTATTGCTGCCGCATGAAATACTTGGCGCGCGTGATTACTGCTTCAGATACTTGTCCGTATCTCACATACATATATTGTATGTTGGTCTCCAACTTAACGAAGCTCACTCTATTGCACATTACCCTGTACATACATTTAATTCAACTTTTTTTCTTTCATTATTATTTATTTTTTAATTATGGAATTAAGTAAAAATGTATTGCGCGCGTACTTCGCCTCAGCGGTGAAAGTGATAGTGAACTTCAATGACCCCCGACAACGATGCTGCTGCTGCCATCGTTGATTATAATCAAAAAAAGTAAATAACGAAGGAAAAAACCAAAAAAATATTTTTCTCTTAGACTGTCACTGTGAACTGAGTATGTCATGCTGTACAGTGGCGCACTGTAAATCTTCTTATCTGCCTCTCTACCTCTCTGGGCGATCATTCGTAAGTTTAAAAACAGAGATGTCTGGTGTTGTAATTTCTGGATGAAAACTAGTTAGTGTTGCTGACGACCTGTCTACAATTTCTTGTTTGAGCACAAGGTGTTGCACACTATACTCGTACTAGATACGAGTATTTTGGTCAAAATGCGAATTTTACAAAACTCATTTCTTAGGCAATGTTCGTCCGTCTGTTTAAAAGAACAACAGCAAGCTGAAAAGGTAAACTTCTGAGTTATTTTGTTAATAGCACATGAATTCATCAATTATCAAAATATTTTGGCTTTTCCTGTTTTGTTTTTTGGTTTTTTTTTTTTTTGATACATTTTTGCGCGAAAGTTTCCCTCTTTTATTTTTTCTTAATGACTTTATGGAAATATTCAGATTTTGCAACAGGTTACTAATGAAGGCATAACAAACAAAAAATTGAGTTTAATTTTCTTTTAAGCACTTAAGGTGAATGAAAGGTAATTAACTTAGTCAGATTAGACTTTGCACAGCTTAAGGAAGTGAACAAGAGTATAGTTACTCGGTACTCGGTTATATAAGGCATACCTCGGGTATGATTGGCAGGCGAAAAGTGTCAATAATGAAGAAAAACTGTTGTTAAGAAATATCTTTGGATTTGGATCTGTCATATTTATCTTAGGTGGTTGTTTGTTGGGTCATTAATTGACTGACAGTGACATTTTTTTTTTTTTAGCAAAACCTCGTTTTTTATCCGTAAAATCAAGGACCCTTTTTTCTTCTGAAAGTTAGACAAAGAACTAGTTCACCTATCACAGCAGTGCCGGGTACCTACAGCGAAGTACCTAGGCCGAACATTCACAGAAATAAGGCTCTGCGATGTCGTCATCACTTTCACAGCAAGCGTCACTGGATATTGTATTACTTAAGGCCAGCACACTTAAGTATTTAGCAAAAGCTTAGTGTGCCGTCACGACGCCAGTATGCAGCCTGCAGTCTTTCCTACTGACGAACAGCAGGAACGCTATTCCTATTAGAGATGTCGTTTGAACTGCCGGCAAATTAGAGAGTCGGGTCATCTGCAGTTGTCCTCATATGAGACCCAACTGTCTTTGGAAGCCCCAACCGAGGGCGGAGGCAGATCTAGTTGAGTTTCGGGTCCTAAAAAAACTCTCTTCTGAGCATTGCTTAGTTGTTGCCTAGGATCCAGACAAGACTCAGTTATTCAGCCTTCCGACTGCACTCAGTGAAGTCTTACATTTTCGAACTAGATTGAAGGTCGTAAAAGAGTCCAGCAAGGCTTAAAGCACAGCTTGGCTATTTCTACAGGTGCAAATGTTTCTTCCCTTGCAGTAATTTTTCACAGTACAGTTCGTTGCCATCAGGATTGTGCATATCTTCGTTTGGAAGACAGACGCAAGCTTTCCCAACGAAGAGTGTAATCTAACGTTGTCGTCCTTCAAATAGACACCTCATCGGTTTTAGCCGATGTCAAAAGCATCCTAAATGCCTATCGCGTATTTCTTCTTGTCGAGGGTGACATCAATTCTGCCTACCAGATTTCGAACCGCACTTTCGCAGGACTTAACGCATTGGTAAGCATGTTGTAGCTTAGATAGAGGATGTATTCGCAAAGCAGACTTTCGGTAGAAAGGCTAAGATCCTTTGGTATTCTTGACAATTAACTGCTCGATAGTCTTCGAAATTATTGCTTAAGTCGGGAAAATGTCTTCACTAACAAAACTTTCACTTTCACTCGCCTTAATGGGGTAAGAATCTGAGACGCTTTAACAAGCTTTTTTTTTATGGAAGACAAATGACCCATTATTTCAGAAACGGTTGGACCGATCTCAGCAAAGCGCAGTACAGAACGTTTTAATTTTTTTTTTTTCTCTCTTTTTTCAACATTTTTTTACGAACACTTTTCACCATAAAGTACTAAGCACTTTCCATAGGGTAGCTTTCCAGTGATGCTACCAACATAATAAGACAAAAATTAGAACTTTTGTAACTTTGAAGATAATGGGGCAAAGAAGACGTAGAAAACCAAAAGTTTTTTTTTTTTTTTGCTGAAAAGAATTAAATACTTATTTTTAATTCAAACTTTGTTACACAATAAACAAATAAAAAAATAAAAATAAAAATGATGAATTCAATGAACGGAAAAAGCCATATTTTTGAAAGGAACTAACGAAATTGCAGGCAATAGGATCCGTGATCTGAGAGGTAATAAGTCGTAGCGCGTCGTTCGTGGTTTCATGTGTAGCTCTTCCACTTTGACACAAATTTTTAGAGGTCGTAAAAAGGTGCGGCTTATCGCATTCACTTCTATATTGAGTCTTTATTAAAAATGTGAAATGAAAACAAACAATCGAATTTGAGGTCACTCCTAAGGTCCTCACCCCCTTAAAGGTATCAATCAAGAACCTTATTTTTTTTGAGTGACTCTTCAACGCTAAATACTTATTTGCCACTTCTGTATCATTAGCCGCAAATCCACCAGTGATATTTTGCTTATGATGTCAGATGCATCAACGTATTTATTATACAAATGTGTTTCTAAGTAAACAGGATGTTGGTATAAGCCTTTTGGATAGTTTATACGTCCACAAAACGCTTTCCTTTGAAAGCGGGACACAAACCTACAGCGAACACTGTTCCATATATCTTCCTTTGCACCTTTTAGCACCACCTGTATTTCAGGTAACTATGTTTGGCGTAGTATTCGAAATCGTATGAAAATTCATTACTAAGAAACGTAATACTAGTATATCGGATAAGTTTCGAAGATTAGGTTCCGGAATGTTAAAACCCAAGGTCAAAAAAGCTTTTTATACAAATTGGATATTTCAAAAGTTACCGACCTAGGTATTAGTTAGCCCCATCGTAAACTCCTATCAAAGCTGGAAAAAAATTCTAATTGGTAGGACTCCTTTTTACCTAAAAAGCTTACACCCTACACAGGGATGGGATCTCAACGGCTAGGTTAAGTGATAGAGTATAGAACATTTCCATAATCCAATGCTACACTTCACAAAATTACATCGTGCCATATGTGGTGCTACCGACTCAAGCCCTAACATTCTTTATTTTTATGGGCGATCTTTATGCGAACCTAGGCAATAATAACGCTGACCTCACACATCTTATAGCACCACACGGCCTTGACATTATGGTGCGTTGGCTTCTGTAAAGTCAACTATCTAATCGTTAAAAGAACACTGTTTGAGCACATGGCCTATCGCAGACCAGTTAAGTCTCATATGATCGACAAAGGATCAAGTCTCTGAAGAAAATGTCTAAACGAAAAAGTTAAGGCTTACAATAGATACCTTGAGACGAATCAACAACAAGCGTAGGGCAATTAAAGTAAAGACCTACTAGAGAATGTTAGAAAGTGCCTGTGGGCATTTCTTCAACAAAACAACGAACGACGCCTGCGAAAGCTACACATCCTGAATCCTCTAATTTGAAAAGATGCTCATTTAGTACAGGGTTCAACAGGAAAGGAAAGAGTACTCCTTGGGATGTTTTCCTACGTTATTCTTGTAGAACAGCGACAAAAGTTTACGTATATGGTAATGAGGTGGATTTTGGAGAAGGATATTTATGTCAAGTTCATAAAGAGAGTTGATGGTTGAAGAGATATAATCGTTGTTAAAAGCTTCTCGGATATCAAGCAACACCACCTTGCAGAAGAGTATTTTTTCAATGAATTGCAGGGGAAAGTGTAATGCGGTCTAAACCGATTTACCTTTTTGGAAAGAATGCTGGCAATTGCTAGAGTTTAGCAGTAATACCGAAACTAAGCATGGGTCTTTTAAGCACGTTTTCATAGTTGCAACTATCAGCGGCTAATTTGTAGTTTATTGGTTTTCTCCAAAATCAGTCATAGTGTGAACATTTAACCTACCAAGGATTTTTATAATCTAAAACCACAGTGATATGACCAATCAAGTTGTTAACAAAGGACAAAAGATCGCACAGTTAACCAGATATTTTGTAGATGACATGGTGTATGTTTGTTACCAAGTCATTTCTCTTTGACCAAGCTTAACTGTTTTTTGACCTAAGTTTAGATATTGCTATATTTACTTAATTTCGTTCGTGGCTTTCATCATCCAATCTGAATGGTTCGTTCTACTTTACAGTGAATTTTAGTTCATTGCTTTGTCGGCAGAAGTGGTTTCTCCACGTTCTCAAAACCTACTGTTATTTAGCTCATAAATTATCTTTATACAGATTATTCTGTTCGGATCTTGTACCTTTGAAACAATCTGTTTGCCTTTTAATAAAAATTTCGCACCTGACCTCGTGCTCCTCATCCTCCTTCTTTTTCCATTTGAGAAGACGGTTTGTTGTTTTGTTGTTACAGCTGTTACATGAGTTTCCCGGCTAGGTTGTCGACAAACAATGCGTCACTGCCAATAGTCTTAAGTACTTGATGGTGCTTTTAAAGGACATCTCGGTAAACTAAGGAACATCTTGTCGGCTGAAACTCTGATGTCAAGTCAAATTTCTTTACAGTATATGCATGGTTTTGGGCTGTTCGAAATGAGTACCCTGACTACAACAAGATAGTAGTGCAAGTCTGTGTAATTTTACGGTTATGTCTAGGGCACTGCTCGTACGTGTTGGCCAGGAACTCAAACAAACTGCCTTCAGTGTCGTTGTTGTCCTTTGTGGTGGCATGTGCGCATATAAGGCTGATATTGGAAAATTTAATCTTGAGTCTTCATAAGGCCCTTCACATATCGAGAACTTCTTGTGCAAGTATCATATATTTCGCAATTTTTACCTTTGAAAGTGATTACAATGATTACAGTGATTATCTGCATGAAAGCAGATAATTATTTGGCTTATTAACTCCACCTTACATCCACTGAACATAATAACCAAAATAATCAATCTGAGACATCGAACGGACAGGTGACGCTCTAACAAATTCCTCCTGTAAGAAATACTGCTCAAAATAACTTACTCGTTCTTATAAAATTCCATTCCAAGGCACGCGTTTAAATATGCCACAGGTAAGCTCTTCGTACAACCCAAATTCAATTAACTGAGGCATGGCCGTAATACAAATGGTGCTTAATTTATACAACCGATGTTACAACTCAATTTAACAAATTAACAATTTTGAAATCGACCAAAACCGTATACCAATTTTTCTCACGTCACTTAACATATCGTCTGAATTAATTTAATCCGTTCGAATTCCGTAGACCTCCGGAAAACTAATACAGCACATAAACAAAATTCTAAATATAATCTATTCATGACTTAATTAGTTTAAAAGTATTTATAAAGAAGCTAATAAAAATGAATAACTTGGTCAAACACTCGTACGAATATCCAAGAGCATTACCATAATCCGTGCATCGTCAGTCGGAGTAGGGGAAACAAAAAATTAAACAATATTTCCTAACTCAGGTTGCTCACATTTTTGGCTTCTCAACTCTCGAGTGCACCTAAGCTAAGCTCTTCTAATTGTTACGTATGAATATTTCTTAATGCATTCGACAGCACGGAACCCCCTCTAACAGTTGTAAAATATCTCAGATACCCGTACTATGAACTTTGAAAGATTAACGATGAAACCAGACACCAACTGGGTCGACTCAGACGGCTTTGTATCTCTAAACAAATAAAAAAAAAAATCGAATAATAATAAATAAGCAAAAAAATTACAAAAAAAAAATACATAAACTTATAAGAAATGTGTTAATTTTTGCAAAATAATAATAACAATAAAGCAAACAAAAAAAAAAAAAATGTTTTTTTCCTTCCTCTTTGCATTCTTATTTTTGTATACAAGACAACAATTTATTCTTTAGTTTGAATCGGTTTTGTGTGCCATTAAGCCTTGCGATGGAAGTAACTGACCGGTCTTGGAGCTGACTCACCATCGTCGTCATTAAATGAAAATTGAGTGTCAGATTTGTTTTAAATTCTCTTTTTTTTCTCAACTTCTTTCACCCAATTCAAATGTGTCTGTCTGATGGGTTTTTCTTCTTTCTTATGACTGTAACGGCCTTTGTCGTATGATACCACTTAAATTGCCGGAAATATGTGTTTTCCAGGAACACTAAGAAATCGGATCCGAAATTGTTTTTGAAGAGAATGAAAGGCTCAAGTTGTTGATTTTTTGTTTGAGGATAAAGAATTTTTTTATTTAATTTTATGTGAAGAAATACGATATAAACAATTTGCTTAATAGATTCATTATTACATATATCGTACTTTTCTTTATACAGTTTGGCACCATCTGTTATGACGTTTGCCCTGATGAAAGACTACGTGAATTCATAAATGTGAGAAAATGGCTGTAAACCTACTCCAGCAAAACTTGAAAGCATTAATGAACACAACTTCTGCAGCATTGCTGTCGCAGCGTTACAGCTGCCAAAAAGGTGTCCATAAATGTAAAGGGTGACTAGATAAGAACACGTCAACGTGAATCACACATCGCGCGTCCCAAAAAACGGTGGTCATCACCTTTCCGGCCGACGCGGCACCAATTGCGTGGACAACTTCCTTATGTCCTTAATCTCGTGCAGGATATGGCTAAGACGTTCAGTTGAGATGCCTACTATCTCAGCCGACTCGCGAATTTTCACTTGGCGTGAATGGGGGAGGATATTGAGGATATAGTAAATGATGGTACACTCATTTGGGCTCCGTAGCGCCATCTATCTTTCAATCTATAAACAGCCCTCGTATTTTATTAAATCTTTGAGTCTTGCCTTAGCAATAGATAGGCAGACCTTCAAATAGACGCGCGTGCCTACAATTGAACAGCGGCGACCTCAACCAGCAAGCAAAGGGTGATTCATCGTGAGGTTTTTATTATTGGTTAAAGAAACATTTACTTTTTAAAAATGAATATTATGTAAATGTTGGGTACGACTACGTCAGAGGTGGTCCATTCGGAAGATCCAATTTTGAGCGACTCGTTCGAGCAAAGCGACTGCTATCTCGCGGATAACACGAGTAATTTTGGCTTCCAAAGCGTCAATCATTACTGACTTATTCCCGAAAACCTGAGAAATAAGTCCAAAGGTGTGATATCGCACGATCTAGGCATAGCAAAACGTAAAATTAAGTGCTCACCACAATAATTTCTCAATAAGTCCATTGTTTCACGCGCTGTATGGCTCGTTGCGCCGTCTTGTTGAAACCAGAGCTCACCGAGAACATGTACTTGAATTTCAGGAAGCACATAGTTCGTTAACATGGCGCGATAACGGTTACCATTGACGGTAGCATTCTGATTTGCCCCATTTTTGAAGAAATATGGACCACCAGCCCATAAACCACACCATACCGTTGTTTTTAAGGGATGTTATGGTAGCTCTTGGTACTCTCCGGATTGTTCATTAGCCCAAATACGGCAATTTGGTTTATTAACGTCTCCATTGATTCAGAAATGGGCTTCATCACAAAACAAAATTTCACGATAAAACACCGGATTTTCAATGAGTTTTTCCATAGCCTGTTCACTGAAAATATGACGCAAATTCAGGTCGCCCGGCTTCAATTCTTGCACAAGTTGAATTTTATACGCTTTTAGGCCGAGATCCTCACGGAAAATACGCCAAGTAAAGCTGCTGAGAACGACGACAAATCGAGTCTTCACGTACACTCTCAGCTACAGCTGCTACAGTCTCTTCACTACATGCTAGATGTGGTCTAACCGATCGAGTGTCATCCACTAATGTAAACTGGGACTCAAATTAGCGAATGGTATTGGCAATAGTGGTTTCAGTAGGTCGATTATGCGCACCGTAAGTTCCTCGAATCGCACGAAAAACATTTCTCATAAAACGCTGATTTTCGTAATACAGCTGAACAATTTGGAGACACCGTTGTGGTGTGAGTCTTTCCATGATGATACTGAACAAAAAATGACAAAGCAGTTTGGTAGGAGTCACGCGTGATCTGCCAAAAAAAGCCTATTGAAAATCAAACCTCACAACGAATCACCCTATACTTTGCAAGGACAGTTTAATCGCTTCTTGGGTAAAATAATTAAAATTTAAAAAATCTTCATGTAGCTGTGTGTGAACTTAAAAAGGGTCTGGAGAATTACGTGCTCCTCTGACGATCCGCACCCATCCTTCAGGGATTCTTTAATTTTTTTTTTTTTTTTTTCTTCAAATATATGGAATCACATCCATTTTTGTGTGCCCGGTTTCAAAATATTTGTGGTCAAATGTTTTGATCGTGGGATGATTTTGACAGAGAACCATACACATACCAACGAAGTGTATGTCAGACCGTCTGACATCATTCTAACTGAAGAAATATTATTTTGAGACATAACATAATTGTAAACACAAGATGAAATCTTTACGCTGCCCTTTTTCCTTGTGTTTCGTCCCATAGATAGCAGTGTCCATCTGCATTGATTGTGTTATAAATAGTCAAGCTATATAACGCCTATTTTCGTAAGTAAAATATTTGTCCACAAGGCGTATTTAATACTGCCTGCAAATCAAAATTAAAATTGAAAGGCAGAATTGTCGGATTAGTTTTGGCAATTTTTTTTCATCGCGTGAGTAACGAGCTAACGCTCTTCTTTCTAGGCGTTTCTCTTGGTTGTCTTTTGTAACACTTTTTCTTCTTTTGGTAGTGCCTTAAAAACCAGGCATTTCCTGCACTGATCTTTCTTGGGATAACCCTAAGTTATGCTTATTGAAAGCTGCTCTATCTTTAAGAAAGAAGCTGGGGCACGTCAAGATATTTTTTTTTTGTGACCTCGCTCGATAGTAGTGTGACGCAAACGCGAGAAAGCTGAAAATGTTCTGATGTATACATTTCGCGGTTTTGGCAGAGAGTTTATTATGTGGAGTGTGGTGGCCACGGTTGCCTCGTTGTACAACGCCAAATTGGGCTTTACTTACAGTGCCTAACCATCGCATCAGATACATTGAGCGTTGCAAGAAAAAACTCATCACGGCGTACTATAATCTTATTGCTATTATCACTACAAATAGTGAAGAAGTAGTGACATGTAAAGCTTCTTCTGCTGTCCTTCAAGTTTCGCGTTGTACTCTTTTTCTCCACATGATGCGCAATGTATTGTTTTTGATGTTCATAGGAATTCATTGCCCTAAACGATTCATTCAGTTACGGTCGTACAACAGTTGCGATTAGGTTTTTCTCTGCAAGGAGCTAGCGAAATCGGGCGACTGACATGTAACTTACCATCACCTCCAACATACTTCACATCCTTATTTTCTTGGACTTCCTTATGTTTTTTTTTTTTTTTTTTTTTTTTTTCAGAGTCGTGGATCTCACAGTGGGTATAAGTTCGTTATTTATACTTTTACTTTATAGCTGCCGTGGATCAATACATTCTTCGTCATTAGTAGATATATCCGCATTTTTTAGAGGAACGTAGTCATGAGAAAATGTTTCAATTATTAAATCAAAATTTGCTTTATCAGCATCTAATCTGAATGAATAAAAATGTCGTCCTCTTCGTCATATTATATTGTTTTACTTGAAGTAAACCCTACTCGTACATATGTATATACTCGTAGATTAAGTAAAACATTTTGTCCACACAAAATAATTACTTAAATGTAGGAATTATAAAACTAATGTAAACTCCTGCACTATCATGTGTGATCTCATCACATTTATTGTCAATATGAAGTATTCTTCTAATTTATTAAATTGTAATACTAGTAACAGTAAACAGTAAACAGTAAACAGTCAAGAACTATCAAAAAGAATGCCACCGGTTCCAACGAAACGTTTTAAATGATGACTTTGAATGTCATCATTTTCCATCTATTGGACCTTTTAGCAAATAATATTATGCCAGATCCACAAATGTGGCACTTTCATGGTAACAGTGCTGTTTATATTAGGTGCGCAACTAAGTTATCGCTGCTTTTTTTTTTTTTCTTTTTTGATGAAAATTATTGTAGAAAAATGGTTACAAATGAATCATTCAAAGTACTGCCCATCGCTAGCTACAACTTTTCCCCATCTTTTTGGCAGAGGTCTAATACCGTTACGGTAAAAGTGTTTATCTTTTGAGGCTATCCACGAATCAAGCCATTTTTTGATGTCTTCCTATGAGCGAAACTGCTGATCAGCCTGACCATGTGCCATCGAACAGAACAAGTAATAATCGGACGGCGCAGTATCTGGGGAATATGGTGGTTGGGGTTGAGTGTTTCCTGGTAGGTTTTAACGGGTTTGGCAACTGAGCATAGAATCATTTTTTCGTGCCTCTGCTCGTGTTGTGGCCGTTTTGAAGTCGATTCCGTTCCCCAGTGGTGATTTCGTTGGGATTCAACAGTTCATAATAAATAACACCGACCTGGTCCCACCAAATAAATACACAGTATAACCTTCGTAGCGAGATGACGTAGAACCATGTCCGGGCAGTCCCCATGATTTTCTTCTCTTCAAGTTGCTGTAATGATTCCATTTTTTATCATCCGTCACGATGCGATAAAGAAAACTCTTCCTTTTTTGCTGCTGGAGCTGTTGTTCAAAGGCGAAAAAACGACATTCAACGTCCCTTGGGGTAAAATCATAAGGGACCCAAGTTCCTTGTTTTTGAATCATTCCCAATGCATGCAATTGCTTGGAAACGGGCGTGTAACTGCCAATGCTGAAGCAAGCTGTTATTGCTTCATCGTCTTTGAACTGACGGAGTTAAACTTTGGAGTTCTCGATGCGCTTTAGCCGCCGTTTTCTTCGAAGGAAAGAAGACAATCAACACTTTCCGCAAAAAAATGGCGATTATTTGGCACAAAATCAGAAAATTTCACACAACCAAAAGTATATGACGCCAAAGCAAAATTACTAATGTGTCAAAATAATTTGTTTACCATATGTCTAAGCTTGGTTCATGAAGTTTTGGATAAATCGAAATAGAACAGCATTTACCGCTGGAGTTATATATTTACGGATTCAGTTGGGCATTGGAATGATAAATGTACCACATTTGTTATTGACATTGTAAAAAATGGTTTCCTTGCACACATGACATTAAAGGTTTTGGTATACATACATAGATATACGGGAACGATATGCTATATTCGTATAAATACAAACTCTGCAGAACTGCAGTAGTTTTACAATTTTGAGTTTACCCTACACTCTTTCTGTTGAGTAATGATGAACGTTGAATTTTTTGTTCCAAATATCAAATGTAATGTTCACCATTTATTGTTTTATTTTGTTCATCTGATACAAAACCAGCTTTTGATGATGATGGCGCAGCTTCCTCTCTTTTTTTTTTTTTTTGTCTTTTTAATAATTTAAATAAAATCCAATCCATCATTTTTTTTTTTTTTTTTGTAACATTTTAATTTGGACCTTCACAATTAATTTAGTCACTTTTTGGAAATAATATCCGTGAAATTGAACCATTTATGGGCACTTAAAGATTGGCCCTTTTTTCGGCAATTTGCATCACTTTTTGAAAAGCTAAAATACCGACAAAAGAATAAAGTAGGCGAAGTCAAATCAGGTTAGTAGTGACCAATATCGTAATACCCATTTTTGGAATACAATTGATTATGGAACTTATTGTTCAATTGTTTCACGAGTACTATGGCATGTTTTGCTATCCTGTGAAAAGCAGTAAACATAAAAGTAAAAGCTATGACATATTCGTTCAGTTCAAACACGTATTAACACTTCTAGAACAAGTTTCGTCAGTCGTAATAAAAATGTGCCAAAAATCAGATTTACCATCAAAGATATTAGTTTGCATGCTTCGTACATATTGAACACGACTCGGCTGATCAAAATTAAACCATTTCAAATTTGTATAGGAGATTGTGCAAGATTGTGCATAAATTGATGCTAGCCAAATTGCTGAGCACGTTGACGATATGTAGTGTCTGGATGTTGATCAACATTAGCTTTTATATCATCAAAGTTCTCATTTTCGACATTAACATGGTTTAGTCTTTGGTTTTGATGTTGCCACACTACCACTTTCATTGATTTGGTTGTTACACATTAAATTGTGTTGGCTATTGGCACTGTTAGAATGCGATATTTTCTTCTTCTGTTCCTTGTTTCAAAACAATAGAGGACTGATTTTCAAAGTAAAATTCTTTAATTTAAGCCCTTTCTTTCGGCGTGTAGTGTTCTATGGTAAAAATATTACGAAATATCGATGTGACGGTTTCTGTCAGTTTATGTTATTTTCACGTCATCGTACCACAAAAGAAAAAACCACCATGTAGGCCATACTTTATGACCCTTTCGGAAAGTGCCATAGATTTTATAAATGCCGTCGAATGTCAATTCGGTTTTGACGTTTGTAAAGCAAACGGATCTAGCATTCACATAAACAATGAAACGCTATACTCCTGAAGAGCGTGGAATAATCGTCACGATGGTTTTAATGAACAATTCATCAATGATTTTAGCGCATTGATGAGGCCCAATTCCACCTACGGTATGTGGAAGTGAACAAACAAAATTTGCGGTTCTGTGGCACTGAAAATCTGCGAGCCATTGCATCCACACAAAATCATTGCATCACAAAATCACACAAATTAGATGAATTGGGACTGAAGAACATATGGTGGCAGCAACAGTAACAAAAGGACTAAATGATCAATTATTTGTGTCACTCATTGAAAACGGCGGGACTTCATCCGATCCACAACCCGTCACTTCCGCAATTTAACTCATGTGGTGAATGCACCACATTATCAGTCGGCAAAACCACATTACCGATCTTCTAAAATATCAGCTGTGCGCTACCATTTTTTAATTTCAATTGTCAAATGTTAAATTTTTTCTGAAAGAAATTTATTTTAAATCTTCGATAAAATATAAATATGGACACAATTCCATTTTATTTGGATGTGAAGGAAGAGAAAAATGATTCCCGACATATTCGTAGGAAGATACGAAGTATAGCGAAGGACATCTCTTTGATGTTTCAAATTCATTAATCATATTTATTTTAAAAAGGAACAATAATATAAATATGGTAAATGAAAAAAAAAAAAAAAAGAAAAACGAACTGCATTTCAGATTTCCTAATAAAAAAAATATATAGTTAAGTTATCACAAAAAACTTTTAAAGTAAGAAATAATTAACAAAAATAGAAATAAAAGCATTCTTCAAAGGATTATAAATTACATAAAAAACTTTAAATAAAACATCTATAAAAGTTAGCATTTGAAATTCAGTCTTTTAATGACGCGTTGACTTTCATTATCTCCAACTCCAGAAGTTCCATCTTGATCTTATTTTTGTAAAGGGCTAGCTGTTCCATACGCTCATTATGTCATTTCGTTTCATTCGACATTTTAACCTGGGAATCATTCAGCCGATCTATGGTCCTGTAAAATTTTTTCAAATACTCATTTCTTTCCTCGGGCTTTTACAGTTTCAAGAACTGTTGAAACATTTTCCTAGAGCTTTACTTACACCTCGATCTGCCTCTCCAAAAGTTGCATCGGCTTTCTCACTGTTCTTCTACTCGGAGAAGGCGTTGAGATCTTGAAGATGTTTGAATCATTTTCTGATTCATGCGAAGCAATGTCATTGAAACGTTTTTCTCCGCTCTGGAATCAGGAAACCCCTCTACATCTCTTATTGTACTAGAGGCGGAAGCAACACTCTCTAATGAAAATTGAACTTTTGCACTGCTTCTTTATCTCTTTTTGTCAAAATTTTAGCGATGTCTGGAAACTTTTTCATATTTTCCACCATAGCTATAAATTTTTGACAGACCACACGTCACGTTTGCTGAAAATAAGTCTTAGTTTATTGTAAAATATTCAAACATTTTATAAAACTTACTTCTTTAATTTATATTGTACATATTATACACCCTGACTGACTCGAACTGAAACCAACTTCAGACTGCTATAATTTCCAAACCGTGACACATGACAGATAATTTTATTATTTACAAGTCTTTTAAACGATTTGCGTCTCAGTTGTATTGAAAATTTAAATGAAAGTTGAAATGTTGGATAAAACGTGATAGTGTGATTGCTTTATATTTGGCTGGAAAACCACAAGTAGCTATCGTTATAGCCTTCCAGCACCTCAACATGAATAAATCATTTGTGTCTCGAACCATAGATCGTTACCGTGATACTGGCAGCGTTGCAAAACGCCTTGGAGGTGGTAAAAAAAAACAGTAACATCTGCAGAAATGGTTCGGAAAGTGAAGGCTCGAATTGAACGAAATCCGCGTCGAAGTGGAAGAAAAATGGCTCGTGAGCTCAACATATCGTTGGAACGGATGCAACACATACTGAAAAATGAACTTGGGCTCACGCCATTGAAGTTCCAAAAAGCACACGATCTTACATCGCAACAGAAAAAAGTTAGAGTCGAAAGAGCGAAGGAGTTTATTTTTGGACCGTGGCGTCAAAATTAATGCGATCGTATACCGTGAAACTGTCTTAGAGACAGTATTGAAGCCTTGGGCAAACAATCATTTTGGTCGGAGACCGTAGACATTTCAACAATACTCTGCACCGTCTCATAAAGCGCGCGTCAACTAAGATTGGTTAAAAAACAATGTTACACACTTCATTTCTTCGACACAATGGATTGCAAATTCTCCGGATGCAAATCCGTTGGATTTCTCTGTCTGGGGTACTTTGAATGCGAAGGTTGGCACTAAAAAATACCAAAGCTTGGACCACTTCAAACAAGTACTTCGCAGGGAATGGGCCAAAATACCGCAGAGCCACTTGCGTGCAGCGTGCGATGCTTTTTTCGGCCGTCTCAAGGCCATTATTCGCGCCAAAGGTGAATATATTGAAAACTACTGATACAATTTGAAAATTGATGTATTTTCCAACATTTTTTGCTTTGGGACAATAAAATTTATCCAAAAATAAAAAAATTGTAGCATTTTTTAAAGTTGCAGTTCGAGTCAGTCACCCTGTAGTTAAGTAAAGAATCCGCACCAATTGTGTCGCGGTTAACAAACGTCAAAATTTGAATGTAGTGCGGATCGTATGCGTATTCAATGAAAGCTATTTTTTTGCACTTACATACTGACAATTACTCACTTTCTAGCCGAAGTTTTCAATGATAGGAAAACACAAAATATGACATAATTCTCACGCCGCAGTCAATCCGCCGTTTTCAATGACTGGCACCATTATGTACCTAGTCCTGCCATAAGTTCTGTTACACAGTTTCCCACGCTTATCGTTCAAAACTTCTTGCGGGAATAAAACTTTTAACTTTTTTTTCAGAATATGTGGTATGCACTGATTACTGAAGAATAGTAGTCAGTTTGGTTTCAGTTTGCAAACTATTTACTTAGAGTAAGGCGTTAAACAGAATTGAGTCGCGGTAATAGCTTTGTTTGAAGTAGAGGACAGATCAAGAAGTGGTAGTAAAGACAGTGCGTGAACAAATTCGGAAAAATCCTCTTAGGAAACAGAAGACCATGCCCAAGGAATTGGATATATCAACCAGATCAATATCTAGGCTGACTCGGGATGATCTGCATATAAAAACCTATCGTCAGTCCACGGGTTATCTTCTAACTTCTTAAATAGAAAATATTAGGCTGAAAAGATTCAAACGACTTTTGCAGTGGCACGCAGACAATTGTTCTGAAAACATTCTGTTTACGGATGAGAAAATTTTTACCGTGGAAGAAATTTTCAACAAACAAAATGGCAAAATTTATGCTACTTCATTTAGGGAAACGAAACAAGTTGTTCCAAGGGTTCAACATGGACATCATTCCGTAATAGACCCCCCACTATCACCATGGTTTCACATCCCTACATTTCTGTGAAAAAAGCGTAAAAACTGGTGCAAAGTCTTACCTAGAAGATGTGCTAGAGGTGTTGTGAAGGATTTGACTGGATACAGATGGATCTTGCAACATGACTTTTCTCCAGCGCACAAAGCCAAAATCACGCAGAAGTGGATCACAGTCAGTATTCCTGGCTATATAGCAGCAGAAGATTGGCCGTCGGGGAGTCCAGATCTGAATCCACTGGATTATGATTTGTGGTCAGAATTGGAGAACATGGCTTGCAAGACTCCCCACAGAAATTTGGAAAGTCTTAAACTAATTAATTGGAAGTTACCAGTTTGAAAAGGTTTCCTAATTTTTCTCGCTAACCATCCGATTCAACAGGGAAACTTTGCAACAAGGAGCATTTGCTTTTTTGTATGATTGACAAATACTTATTTAATTTTAGTTGCAAATCAAACATAATTTTTCTAGCTGCCCTTTGCCCATTACTGCTTAGACTCATATTCAAACTAGGCATGTGTGGTAGCTTATTCGGTTTGGTAGTTGCTGGGATTTTCACAAAAGTCCAGACCTTTTGTTAATGTAGGAGTAATAAAGTAATCTCCCTCAGATATAGTACACTTGTATCCTCGAAGTACTTTTTGGTTAGTTTTGATCTCTTCTAGCGATGCCGTTTTTATGTCCTCAATCGTTGCAAATCTCCGTCCTTTCAAAGGTATCTTCATATGGTGAATATGGTGGCTGCGACATGGTTGTCGTGTTTATTTTGGCCAAAAAATCTCACAAGCAACGACGAATGAACAGGTGCGTTATCGTTATGCAAAAGTCATGAACTGTATTTCCACTATTTCAGACTTTTTTGTATCGCTTCTCGCATAAATTCAATATAATACTTCTTTTTGACCGTACGAGCTTAAAGTAAAAACTTTCGGTGCACTACGCCACGGTAATTGAAAAAAACGGTGATCAAAACCTTGACATTTGATCGAACTTGATGTGCTTTTTTCGGTCTTGACTCTTCTGGGTGCTTCCAAACTTCACTAACGCACGTCTCATTTCCAAAGCATCCGAAAAAATCGCATGACACGAACATTTTTTTTTTACTTAGAGCAGACTCACCGTATACCACTGTCAACCTTTCAAGTGTTTTAGAGCACTTGATTCCATTTTTTTGCACAAAATTTGATGCAAATTCGTTGCTCCATTTTTTAAAACCTTTCTATCTGTTAAAAACAAACTAAGTGTGCTATACTTTTATACTTGAAACTGTGAACATAACATGTTCGGGACATGTGTACCAACACAGTAAAAAAAATCGATAATCGAATGTACGTTGCCCACAAAAGTCACCTTATTTTTGGAACACACCTCGTATCTGATTGATCAATGGTTCACATACCATACATAATATATGTTAAAGAAGGCGTAAGTCGACCAACAAACTCCTTTGTCACCTATATCATGCGTTCTATTTCAGCGATTCGTGTTATGACAAAGAAATTACTTGACGTAATCTGTTGTGGTAAAAGTGATACCCCTGCACTATTCAAAAAACTATGGTCGATGTCTATGGAAGTCTGATGAAAATAATTTCGCGGTTAATAGCTAACCAACCATTAAACCATGTCCTCTCCGTCTTTAACTAGTTTCCAAGTTCTCTAGACACGTCAGAGAGACATCTTTCCAACTGGTTCAACAAATCAACGATGCCCAGCTGGCTGACATGATCTTGTCAACCGGCAGTCCGAAGAAAACATATTTAACTGTTGGACGATGTTTTACACCTTAAAATGCATTTTGCATTTGATCACCCTCATACTGCTGGTAATCACTTCCCATAACGTGGCTCTCATTCAACCTAACAATCTGTTAGCGACCAGAAATGCGATTCTTATTAAGGTCATCTTACGGCATCAAGTGGTAAAACTCAACCAAGGCATCTGTGAAATCACTATGCAGACAGTGTTCGGTTGAGCAAGAGTAGTTTTAACTGCACGCTGAAAGAATGTACTTTTTTTTCAATCAACACTATAACAGTAGAGACCTTGTACTCTGATGAACTTTATTCTTAACCTTAATTCTAAAAAAATAAAAAAATAAAAAAATAAAAAAATAAAAATCTTGTAGCTAGAAAAATATCTCAATCTCATTGCATTCACGTGGGGGCGTAACCTATTCAGATTTTCCATCAGATAACGGATGCAAGATATTCACTGTAATCAACTCGCAACAACAATTGTGAGACAAGATACGACTACAAGAATACTAAAGAGGTCGTCGTCGTTTGCTTTGGCAAGTGTTTTCCTGTAATCTTACACCAAGGTTCCGTCCATTGTTTGCCAAGATAATGTTATCTGATGCCAAAGGAGTTCCAACGCAGCACTTATTCATACATACAAGTCCTCCAATGCATCACTGTGGCATTAGCATAAAATTAAATAAATAAGCCGACGACATAGAAGACTCAGTCTCATAGGAGGAGAAAGAATGAGGAAAAGTAACCCTTTTTTCCGTTCTATCATGATATAGTGATACACTACTCCTGCTGGAATGGAAACACTTAATCCCTCGCCATGGAGGAATTTGCTGTTTGGAACGGAAGCACGGTATCAGTTGGCAGTTGGTTTTTTTTTTTTTTTTTGTCTCTCTGACGTAAGAAAGACGACTTCGTTGAGTCTTTACGTTGTTTTTGTGGCAGCTCTCTAGGTGCGCAGTGAGTGTTACCCTATAAACGAGGTGCGCCATCTGAGCTCTTAACCAGTCTCTGTAGATACTCGTACATCTCACTTAACAAGCTATAAGACGAGCGCGCACTTGTACTGGTACAATAACTTACCTCCGGTCGTACTTTGCATTTTGCCTTAGATCAAATTTCATTTTAATGCTAACACATAGCTGGCTGTTATGTTGTTGCTGTTTTTTACATATAATATGTATATTAAACGAAAATCTCTCTATTCTCTATGTTCTTTGTATTTTCTACGATTATGTTGTTATTTCAAGAGCGTGCAAATGATAGAGGTACGTAATTGTTTCAATTATCACCATGCACACACAGATCTAGAAAGATAGGAATATTATAAAGAAATTTCTTCAGGCTCTTACATTACAAATAAAGTCTGTCATCATGTTGCTGTTTTTGTATTTTATTTATGATGGCGGTCCCAGAAGTACCCGACCCAAAAAAAAAAAAAAAAAAATACACAAAACTTTTGGAAAAAAATTTTTTTATTTTTCAACATAATCGCCTTTCAGCTCTATACACTTTTCCCAGCGATGTTCAAAAAGTTCGATACCCTTTTCAAAATAAGAACTGTCTTGCTCCTCAAAATAGTCATTAACTGCCGACATCATTTCTTCATCGTTAGGAAATCTTTGACCACTGAGCCATTTTTTCAAGTTTGGGAACAGAAAATAATTCGAGGGGGCTAAATCTAGCGAATAGGGTGCATGAGGTTCAAATTCAAATTCAAATTCATTAATTTTGGCCATTGCAATAACGGATTTGTGAATTGGTGGATTGTCTTGATGAAACAACACTTTTTTCTTAGCCAAATTCGGCCGTTTTTGCTTGATTTCTTCTCTCAAAAGTTTCAATAAGTTCACATAATACTGGCCGTTGATAGTTTTTCCTTTTTCAAGATAGTCAATGAAAATTATCCCACGCGTATCCCAAAAAATCAATGCCATGACCTTGCCTGCAGATGAAACAGTCTTCGCCTTCTTTGGAGCCGGTTCTCCCTTTTGAGTTTTGATTGTTCTTTTGTCTCGGGTGTAAAGTGATGGACCCATGTTTCATCCATTGTTATGCTGCTTTGAGCTGTGAAACTTTGTTAAACACTCAATTGAAACGTCTTCACGACACAGTTTTTGCTCTAGTGTGTGCAAACGCGGCATGCACACACGATTATTTGTCCAAATTTTCAAATAATATGCGATGTACCGCACTTTTTGAGATGCCTATAATTTCTGCTAGCTCGCGCACTTTCAGTAGACGATCATCCAGTACTGCTTTGTGGATTTTCTTCACCATTTCTGGAGTCGTCATTTCATTTGGTCGACCACTGCGATGCTCGTCTTGGCAGCTCGTACGGCCTCGTTTAAACTCAACAACTCTAAATTTTACTGTTGTAAATGAAGGAGCAGACTCAACCAGAGTAGAATCCAGTTCAGCTTTTATATTGGTTGGGTTGAGGCCTTTCAAATAAAAGTATTGTATCACATAACGATGACCAATTTTCTCCATTTTCACAAATTCACTGAGAACGTTCACTATTGATGGCTGCCAAACAAATACTAAACAATGTGGCGCTTTCAAACTTGAAACATATGCTTTATAGACTGCGTACTTTCCAATTTTAAAGGCCGGGTACTTCTGCGACCGCCTTCGTATTCAATTAATTTTTTCATAATCTTAAAAACTAATATCAAATAAGTTGAATAAATATTTGTGATCATTCTAAAACAAAAGTTAGTGATGAATGACACTTCAAGAATTAGTTTTCAAATTAGAATATAATGTGAGGTGATAATCAGTAACATTTTGATGTTAAATTTTATAAATTTAAATAAAAGAAGAAGAAAGAGATTTAAAAAGCAAATATAGGGTTTTCTAATAACGACTTGGCAACTTTTTTTTTTTAAATAAAAGGCAAACCATTTGAGATATTTCAAAAACTTTATTATTGTCTCGAAGTAAAATCAAAACATTTATGAATGGAACTCGACTTCCTTCATATGGCCACCGCGGGCACGTTTGCAGCGGTCGATTCGTTGGACCCAATTTTCAACGACTTGGCCACACATTTCAGCCGAAACGGCCGCTAATTCGCGTTCAATGTTGGCTCTGAGCTCTTCCAACGTCGTCGGCGTGTTGGCATAAACCAATGACAACGTAGCCTCACAGAAAATAGTCAAGCGGCGTTAAATGGTACGAACGAGGCGGCCGATCGACTGGCCCATGTCTTGAGATAACACGCTCACTATACTTACTCTTCAATAAATCGATTGTAGCGTGTGCTGTGTGACTTGTTGCACCATCCTGTTGAAACCACATGTCGTCCAAGTCCATATCTTCCAATTCGGGCCAAAAATAATCGGTGATCAAAACGCGATAACGCTGACCATTTACAGTAACGTGACGATCGTTATCGTCGACGACAAAATATGGCCCAAAAACGTCGCCGGCATGCAAACCGCACCAAACAGCTATTTTTCGATGAAATTCATCATCTTGGCGCATCTTCTCCAAAACCCAATCGGAGGACGTACGGCGCTTCAAATGGTCCATCGGCTTCAATTCTTGAGTCAGCTTGATCTTGTATGGGTGTAAACCAAGATCCTTATGCAAAATACGCATAATGTGGTCTGAGCGATGCCCAATTCTTGAGAACGCCGTGGAATTGACTGATTTGCATCGTTTGCTACGGACGTCTGAACGGCAGCGATATTTTCGACACTTCGACCAACCCGTTGTTTCACTGACACGGCAACATCACACAACGATTATGTAGACTCCAATTTTTGCACTTAACTTGTTATTGCCTGCCTACTAGGGTGAGAATTACGACCGAAAATGGGAGTTAACGCTCTTAAAGTTGCACTCACCGACTCCAAATATCTGTAGAAAATTTTTATAATTTGCAGACGTTGCTCGTTAGTGTACTTTTACCATGATGAAAATGTTGAGTTTACTGAATAAATTGACAGTGACAGTTTGATGATTAGTGAAAGTGCGTTCACAAATTAAATTCAAAGTTGTCAAGTCCCTATTGGAAAACCCTATATAAACATAACAATTCATAAGTAAACTAACATTGATTTAAGATGTAAATATTATTGTGTTGCTGATGAAAAGGAAGATGTTAAAAAATTGATTCAATATTTTCATAGCTCAAGGTGAATATCCAGTTTCTAACATTTTTAGTGAAATTTGGATATCGAAAAGCTTCTCTTATAAACAGAGGCAATCTATTAAATATAAATGGAGACGTATATGTATAAAAATGCGAAAAATGTGTTCCATGTGCAAAGGATACATTTACTATGAACATATTGTTTACACGTAGATTGTACATTTGTATATTTCTACTTGGAATATTACCGCATTGCTTGAAGAACTCTCTTAAAACTTTAAATACATATAAATGTCTGATTGGTAGAATCCGCAATATTTTAAATAAGGGCCAACTACCAGCTAAACGATTTTTATTTGAAATATTTCTTAATAACTGCTTTTGGGTGGTAAGTAGAGGACTGATTGTAATGGCATACGAACGCCCCCAATTTGTTATACTTTATTGTAACTTTGATTGTGCAAGACCAAAATACATAAATCATTAACAAAACTTTTTGAGAACAAAGGTTATGGCGTCGCTTAAAAACGGCCTCATATGAAGCGAAAAAAAAATTTTGTTTTTGCAATACAATTCACCGGCGCACAAGAGCTTCGCAACCATGGCTAAAATCAATGGCTTACGGCTCCAATTGCTGTCGCATCCACCGTATTCGCCCGATTTGGCTCCCTCGGACTATTATCTTTTCCCAAATCTAAAAGATGGTTCATCAATAAAAAATTCAGCTCATTGTTTTATTCCCAAGGAGGTTACTTTTCACCCCACATAGTAATAGGTATATTTTACGTGTGACTGTCAGCAAATAAGTTTTAAGCATTTTAATGTGGTCCTTCCAGTTTAAGTTTAAATCAATTATTACACCTAAGTACTTAAAATTTTGAACTGATTCAATCTTGAAGCAGTTTTCTGTGCAAGCTAAGTCGGCAGAAAAATTACTATTTTCACATTGATGTATAAGTAAGGAAAACTGCCTACAATCATGAGCATTGAACCATAAATTGAAATTATATAAGCTATTACCAGATACCTTAAAACAAACTAGTTTTGTTTAATCGCTTATAATTAATTTATGGTATGTAAACCACAACCGTAACGCTTCTAGATCTTCATTTATCGACACAATACTTTCGAAAATGGTTCCATATCCATATGTAAAAACTATGTCGTCCGCAAAAGCTGTTGGAGTGTTTGAAAATAGAATTAATATAAATTAAGAAAAACTATGGTCCAAATACAGAACCCTGAGGAACACCGTTCTTTAATAACCTGGATGCACTCGAGACCCCATTTATAGTAACTTTTTGTGTTCTTTTTATAAGGTAACAACGAACCCAATTAAACATATTTCCATGAAAACCAATATTGAAAAGTTTACTTAGCAAAAGATCGTGGTTCACCAGATCAAAACTTTTTGTCATATCAATAAAAAGACCAATTGTTGATTTGTTATTATTTAAACTTCCATGTAACTGACTACGAAACCTTAAGATGGCGTCCTCAGTAGACAAGTTTTGTCTGAAAGTAGTTAGACTTGTCCAAAAAAGAGACAATTTGAACTTTTTTCATTTTTTCAAAAAGTGATTATGGTCAGTAATTAGAAATAATATGTCTATTCCCTTTTTTTTAAAGAGGTATGACTTCGGCACTTTTAAGATGGTCACGAAAGCAACCCATTTCAATACTTTTGTTTAATAAAAAGGACAGAACATCAACAACATATCAGGCGACATTTTTTTAAAAACTTACTCGAAACACCATCATTTGTGCAAGAGGTTTTATTTTTGAGGCACAAGACACTTTTATAAACTTCAATTTGTGTAATCGGATTATAAAAAAAGCTATTACATTGAACATCATCCATAAAAGAGACATCTGATGACAGTTGCAGGGAAACCAGATTTTAATTTCTCATAAACTTCAATGAAATACTCGTTAAAAATATTAAAAGATCTGGCTCCATAATTCCCCCAACTTCAATACTATCAATCTTAACGCCGCTTTTAACCTTTCCTGAAATATTATATTATTTTTTATTTTCTCTAGTCCTTTTGTAGTTATTCGGTAATCGTAGATAAACAATGAAATGATAACCAATGATTACAGGTGAACAATTGGTTGTTATCATATATAGTACATAGTGTTCGAGTACTAGTGTTTGGAAAGTTTATTTTAATCAGACATTATCACACGCTGATTAGTTAAAGTATTCGGTTTTCTAATCAATAATGCTTTTGGGGAAAACCTGCCAGTAACAACATCAGGTGATTGTCCTTAATTTGGTTTCATGTTGGATTTCAAAACAAGGTTTTCTTTTATTTAGAATAAGGGTTAATTATTATCTACCATATTCCCCGCCTTTGTTCTAGCATGTACATATGTATGTACTCGTACATATTGTTATACCCAGCTTGTAAAATAATTTTCTAAAGTGTTATCACCTCATTGAACTGGTTTGATTACTTCGACCTTTGAGGAAGGTGTTATTTGAGTTACAACACTGAAACACTTTAATCCTATAAAACGTCTTGCACTGTATGTTTTTAGTCCATAAAATCAAGTTTTTTACCATTAGTTTGAGCCACACCTAAACAAGTAAATCTCCATCAGTCACAATGACATTCATTTAAGAGAGTCCCCAAAGATCGAAGAGCATCAAAGAGCCTGGCGCATACATGTCATTTAAAGTTGGCAGCCAATATATTTGCATCCACACTTGGTTATCAAATACTCGTAGTGTATATGATTCCGTTTGTAAAAGTAGTCACTTTCTCTGGTAAATCCAAGACGATAAAGTAGCATTTCTTACAGCAAACCTAATGGGAACATGCCAAAGCTAGGCTTGGAATTAAAAACGATAGCCAATTTTTATAGGGAAAGCAGCTGAGTAAACAGTCTTTAATAAGGAACCATCATTCACACTCAACACTCCGGAATCAGTTTCGAGAACGGACTTATTAAAGGCCTTTCACTAGGTCCTTATTTCCTTCGAGAAAAAGTCATAAAGAATCAAAGAGTAACCAGATAATAACGCTAGGAAAAAATAATTCAAATAAAACAACAACGGTGTGAAATATAAAATTGATTCTGGTTTCATTTTGAAGCTACGTTCATGCCAATATGTGTGCTATTGTGTTACTCCGGCAATAGCGACTCGAATGTTGGCCTCGAGCTCGAGTATGATCGCGGCTACCAATTGATGAACATTCGGCGTGAGATGACCCAGTCAATAAATTTCTCCTTCAAAAGTTTGAACGTTGCGTCATTTGTATAGCATGTAGCGCCGTCTTGTTGGAACCACTTCTGGGATATATCAATGTTGTCAAGCTCTGACCACAGAAAGTCAGCTAACATCGCTCGATACCTGAGATCATTGACGGAAACGGTGTCTCCTTCCTCACTTTGAAAGAAATAAGTTCCGATGATGGTACTATGCCATGAATCGCACCAAACAGTCAATCTTTGTGGATGTATGGATGCTAGACCGAACACTTGTAGATTGTGTTCGCTTCAATTACTGCAATTTTGCTTGTTGACATAGCTAAAAATGGGCCTCGTCCGAGAAGACGATTTTTTTTTTTTTTTGGCCAAAAACCGGATCTCCGGTTTTGTCTATAGTCGTCCGGCTTCAATTCATATGTCAGCATAATCTTATACGGATGTAGGCCCAAATACAACTGCAAAATAAGCCGGGTTTACTCTCTGGCGATGCCCAGTTCAGCTGATCGGTGCCGAATTGTCATTTCTGGATCTTCTTTTTTTCGCACCAATCTCTGCCTATTTGGTGGCTTAAAATTCAAAAGAGTGAAGCCATGATGACGACCGACCTCACGACCGCTCAAACTTGTCCATGGTGCGGCGAATTACCTGCACAGTGAAGCCATGATGACAGCTGACCTCACGACAAAATTCATGTTGCGTATTTACAACTGAGACGGAATTTCGATTATTTTTTTTTTAATAATTTCCGCACTTTTGGCGAGCATGAAATGATGCATGATGAAATTGAAAACCGTACTGAATATTTTGACAGCTGGATGTCTATGATAATTGGTATTGGCTGCTGAAATATAACAATTGGAAAAACTATCATTGCCAACTGATCACCTGTTAGATTGATCTGGAGCCTACCATATAACCTAATGAACACTGAGGTGCAGTAAGTCCGTGTTTTCGTGTTGAAGAACATTTTTCTCCTATGCGTCCATATAAGCTTGATGTTGGCGAATTATTCAGAGGCACATAGCTGAAACTGGTGACGTCTTGCTTAACTGTGCCTCTTATGATGAATCTGCATCTAATTAGCTGCTGTTTGTCTTGTCGATCATATCTACAGGCAGTTGGGTCTGTTTTATAGGGGACTGGAGTTACACTTCTCCATTTCCTTAATCACGTTCTTCCCATGGTTTCTGACGACTTCTTGCCATCGACGCCACTGATATTCACAACTTTGTGCGGAATGCATAGGACTTTTCAAGAGATTTATGGACACGCTAGTATATTTTCACATTAGATAAAAAAAAAAGCAAACTAAGTTAATACGGTTGCGTTACCCACACATTCGATTTAAGTTTGCAAAAAGTCTTCCATTTTCTTTTGCACGTGTTGGTTCTGGTAATTTTTGAAAAGCATATCTTCAATATTGCAAATAGTTTCGTTGCCCTTATCAATGTTTAAATATTGCTTCAAAGCAAAAAAAGCCTTAATGGATTTTTTCCTAGTTGGCTGTGGCCAACTTCAACCTCCTCATCCATTAGCATTTCTTTGATAAGCTCTTCTTCATTTATTTCCCCAAAACAATCTTCGTTCTCTTTATCGTCGAGATTATTTTCTTAAAATAATTTCTATTGGTTTCTGGGGTAACCAGCCACCAAGACCATTTCACAACATCCAATTCCTTTAAAATTGTAAATTCCTTTAAAAAACTTTCCATGTAACCCCTCTCAATTTCCAAATCTAGTCTGCTTGCTTGTGTACTGCGGCTTTCTGTTCCTTTTTATGTTTAAATTTTTACCTGAATATATTTTGCTCCCAAGCTCTTCAGTATTTTTTTTTTTATAATTTTCGGCAATGTGCTTTTCGCGACGTACTAGTTGGGATGAAAAGTAACCACCTTGGGAATGAAAAAAAAAATTTTTATAAATGTTTTTTTTTATTTTATTCAGTATAGTCCCCTTTTAGTTTAATACACTTATTCTAGCGATTTTCCAACTTCTTGATCCCGTCCGAAAAGTAATTTTCCGGAAGGTCTGCAAAATACTCCTAAACTTTTTATTGATGAGCCATCTTTTGAGTTTTGGGAAGAGCCAAATTGGGCGAAGTCGGTAAATGCGACAGCAATTGGAGCCGTAAGTCATTGGTTTTAGCCATTGTTGCGATGCTCTTGTGCGCCGGTGCAATGTCTTGCAAAAACAAAATTTGTTTTTCGTTTCATGTGAGGCCGTTTTGCAGCGATTTTGACCTTCAATCGCTCCAATACTCGCTGTTGATCGTTTTTCCTTTTTCGAAGAAGAGTATACCATGACAATCCCAGAAAACCGACGTCATAACCTTTCCGACCCATCGAGCTTCTCTCGGCCGCTTCGGAGCACTCGTGCCGGCTTTAGTCCATTGCCGGGCACTATTTCTGTTCTCTGATGTTCAGAGAATATTCATATTCAGAATATTGCCAAAAATTTGGCGTGTGCGTTTAGTACTTATCTTTGTGTTATCTGGTTACTCGAGCACCTTCACTTTCCGGTCAGCCAACACCATTTCATGTATTTTTTTGACATTGTGCTCTGTAACCGCATCGGAGGGCCTGCCGCTGCGGACTTGATCGGTAGTGGAGTTGCGGCCACCACGAAACTCTCGAAACCAATATTTGACGGTGTAATCTGACAGAGCATTAGCCCCATAATATTTATCTAACTTTTCTTTTGTTTCCTTCGCCGTTTTGCCTCTCAAAAAATAATGTGTTATGAGAGAACGAAAATCGTTTTTGTCCATACTCAACAAGATGCCAAACACGTCAACAACAATCAGCTGTCAAAACAAAACTAAAGACAGTATCGCACTGAAATTTAGCATGTCCGCCTAAATGTGAACGGACTTCAAGGCACCATAACCTTTTTTGCAGTAGCAGCGCATTCTGGCGGTCAAAGAGGTTACTTTTCACTCCACCTAGTAAAACTGATGGCAAATTTCTTTTTGGTTATTTCCGCATTTCACTTTATCTAATACCACCTTGATGTAAAAAATTTCGGAATTAATTCAGAAAATTAAAAATACAAGTTTATTTATCTAAATCTGTATTGTCCCCTTCAAAGTAATCCCAATTGACTGCAACACACTTATGTCAGCGCTTGATCCAATCCTCAAAACATTTTTTATATTCGGTTTTCGGTATGTCCATCAGTGCTTCCTGTGATTTTTCCAATACTTCCTCTCGGCTGTTGAAACAGTGATTTTTTTTAGCTCGATTGAACAGAAAGAAGTCAGAGAGATCAAAATCAGGTGAATTCGGTGGCTGTTAGACCGTGTTTGTTGCATTTTTCGTCAAGAAACTACGAATAATGATGGCACTGTGCGACGGTGCGTTATCATGGTGCAAAATCTACGAGTTTTCTGCCCACAATTCTGGTCTCTTTCGGCGAATTGCTTCACGCAAACGTCTAATAATGCCCAAATAATACTCTTTGTTTACTGTCTGGCCTTCTGGCAAAAATTCATGATGCACTACATCGTTGTAATCCATGAAAACCGTGAGCATTGCATTCTTTCTTGACGTGGTTTGTTTGTTCTCGGCTCATTTGGTGAACGCCATTCACTTGCCTGATTTCTGGATTGCATGTCGTACTCATAAACCAACCCACGTCTCGTCTCTAGTAATGATCCTTCTGATGAATGTGGGATCCGATTCAGCCTCTCAAATCATCTCTTTTGCGACGTCAACACGGTTTCTTTTTTGCATAAAATTGAAGTCTTTTGGCACCAACATTGCTGCTACACGACGGAAGCCCAAATTATTAATCAAAATGTCTTGGATTGATCCATAGGCAATGTTCAAGTCCTTCGCTATCTCTCTGATGGTTAATTTGCGGTTATTGACCAACATTTCTTTTACTTTATCAATGTTTTCGTCGGTTTTCGATGTGTTCATCATCTTCGATTGACTCCCGACCACTTTTGAAGCGTTCGTGCCACTGCTAAACGACCGTTTTCGTTAGAGAATCGTTGCCGAAACACTTAAATCCGTTTTTTACACAAAATTTAATACAAGTTCGTTGTTGCAAACTTAAATCCATTTCTAAAATTGTAAAAAATCGACAACACACACAGAGATAGTCGTACTCTTGGCTACGTAACTTTTGCAAATGTCAAGCTAAGATTTAGAGGGAATGTCAACAACAGATGTACCAACTCACAGAACTCATATCGTAATAATGGGAGCGCCATACCATTATATGGTATGATCATATAAAAAGTCTCCGCGGTTTTTTGGTACATTTTTGGAAAAAAAATTTCTCTATTCAAAATCAATTTCAATCAAGTACATATTGGCCATTATTATCTATGACCTTTTGCCATTTTCCGGGTAGCTTCATTCGGTAGCTTCCATCGGTAGCTTCCATCGGTGTAGAACTTCTGTGGTTTATCAGCGAAAAACTTGGCCAAGTAATTTTGAGCGTCTCTTCGGTCGGCCAATTTTTAACCATCAAGAGAGTTTTGCAAAGACCAAAACAAATGGCAATCAGAGAGTGCAAGGTCCAGGCTATACGGTGGATGCATCAAAACTTCCCAACTAAGCTCTGTCAATTTGTTCCGGGTCATCAAAGATGTGTGTGGCCTAGTATTGTCATGATGAAAGACAACTCCCCTTCTGTTGGGCAGTTCTGGTCGCTCTTTCTTGATAGCTTCATTCAAATAAATTCAGCGTTTCGCCAAGTTCTAGCAGCTCATAATAGACAATTCCCTTCCAATCCCACCAAATACTCAACATAACCTTGTTTGCCGTCAATCAAGGCTTTGAAGTCGTTTGTGGTCGGTCAACGGTCTTTGACCATGATCACTTGCATTGGATATTCTCGTATTTAATCCATTTTTCATTTTTCATGGTTTCATTTCGTTACGTTTCAGCAGCGTTTCATTGATTGTTATTCGGTCAATTATATTTCTTTGCGTTAATTCATGTGGCACCCAAACATCGAGATTCTTTGAGTAGCCTGCTCGTTTTAGATGATTCCAAACTCCAAACTTTAGTGCCTCCGCTATTTCCAGACAGCTTCCGTGCCGGTCTTGCTCCATCAGTTGCAAAATTTCTTCATCACTGACAGGCCGACCAGTGCGAGTTGCATCTTTTACATAGAAATTTGCGGAATGGAATCGAACACACCACTCCTGGGTCCGGTGTTCACTCACAGCATTCTCAACGTAAACTGCACAAACTTTTCGGCATGTTTTTGCAGCGTTTATATTTCTTTCATATTAAAATCAATATAACTTTTAACACGAGCAACGAATTACACAACTGCCTTCACAAAAAATGTAGCCTGACATGTCACCTTTCAAACACGTGTTCGTTTTACACAATCAGATTAGTGTTTCCAGATAAATGTACACCAACACCATCTAGTGACAAAAAACCGCGGAGACTTTTTATATAATATTTTAAATTTAGTAATTATGGGCATTGTATTTCTTTTCTTAACCAACATTTTAACAAAATCAAAAGGAAAAATTAAAATTAGTCAGCAAATATGAAATTAACAGTGAGAGCGCTTTTCTGTTTTCCATCCTGTCATTATCAATCTTTCATTGTCAGGGTCTGTTCATACATACATAGTTTAGTTACACGTCTCATCATTTCTGTGCTTAAATGAAGGGTATAGCAACTTTAAAAAAAGAAGAAATTTGAAAGAATACTGTCATATAATCGTTTTATTTTCTATGTAATGTATAGAATTTTGAATATCTTATATCAGTGTCTTTCTTATAAACAATTTTTTTATATAGGATTTTTTAAGGACGTTACTATATGGGAAAATGCATGGTGTCTTAGAATGTGTGTCTTATAAGCTAGTTTTTCTGTCATAGGATGTTGTTATATCCGTCATCAATTGTACAAAGATTTACGAAAGTGATTTAGAAGTGCAAATAAATTTAATTTAATTAGATTTTGTTTAAATTATTAATTGAAACTAACTGTTAACCAATACCGGATTCATATGGTTCATATGCTTTTTATTTTTGAATTTTGATAGTAAGTTTAAGGATAGCCGTTGCTACTGACAAATTTTCACTGCCTTACTCGTAGTAGTGTACTACGTAGTGAAGAAAACAGTATATATAGCAGAGCAATCAACAAAATCTGTCACAGTGGCTATAGAATGAATGCTTCAGACAGTCCTCAATTTGGAACAACTGACCATGGACATAAAATGGCTTCGTTAACTGATGGCTTTTTGTTCTGGACAGTAAAGAATGGATGGTCCCTGTAATAGGAGAAAAAAATAATAGTTAACTTTGTATAATGAGCCCATAAATCGATCACTATCATTTAGAATGTACCATCAAATAAAAACAGAAGTATAACAGCCTTTTACTGTTTTAATTTACACATTTAATGATGAGTCATGTTCAAACTGTGGTAGCTGCTTATTAATGACATCAGTCGTCTGATTTACGTTCCTCTTGATAGGTGCATATGAACATATTCATATGTAACAAATTATGGTATATTAACATTCTAATTGATTCCAAGCAAATTGTTTTGTTTGTATCAAATAAAGTGTACCCCCACTTTGAACAGAGATTGTTAGAGCAAAACTTGTCTTCGAAAAGAATGTAACCCAATTTGCATGATGCATGCAAACAAAACAACAACAAACCGCACACAACATACCCCACACATGCTTATGGGGCCCACAAATAACAAATCATCGGTTGTTCCAATCTTCAGATATCTTTCAAGATAGAGGTGTGCTAACAGGTTCTCTTTCTGTATCGGTTAGTCTCTCCGTATTGTGGTCACTGTACCAATTTTTTATTTTTTATTTATTTTTTTTTTTTTTTTGTCATGCTTCTTCTTAAGTTGTCTAGCATTTGCTTCTAGAGCTCTACTACATCTAAACAAGGTCTGTGCAATTTTCATAGATACAAAATTGAAATCTGAGCTAAAATCATAGACAGAGACCTGTCCTGTGGTTTAATTTGATTCATTTGATACGTTTGAAAGTAATGTAAGAATAATAAAGATTTTCTTTATAACTAAATAAATTATCTATAAATTTTGGCGCATGTAGACTAATTAACCTTTGGTGCACATTTGTCAATCGCTCTAGCAAAATATTGTAGTATCTACTGGTGTTGATTGATTGGATGGGGTTTTATTTTATCAATAAATAATGAGAAAGGTATTGCATTAGTAGTATCCGTAGAACAATACAAACGTTAATAGATACATATTTAATCACGTGAAACCAGCGCGCTATGGGAACGCTCAAGTGTGTGTTTGCAAATTTTTATATATTTTATGGACTTTGGAAAAATGTACTAAGATAAGATTCCATTAATTGAGCTTGGGAAATGAATTTATTAAATTGATCAAAGTTTGAAGAAAAACTATCGCAAAAAAATCGGAGTTTATTGTATTTTTGTTGTAAGATGAAATGAAATGTAATAGATAGTGTGTAAACGTTAACCCCAAAAATCTTTACCTTTACTTGTAACTTTTCCACCATTTCATCTTAAAATAAAAACGATTAACTCTGCAGATACAGTATTCCTCTAAAAATTTAACTCGAAAATTAAGACGAAAAAGATAGCGGTGAGCCAGAAGGCTCTGTCTTAGGCCATCTTCTGTTAAATCATTCACTTCCGTTTGACGATATTCTGCATCAATCAATTCCAAATGATTTGTCATTTGTTAGTTCTATAGGCGACATCAATGTGGTGGTTGTGGGGTAAATATCTTAAATGAAGTGAATCTCACGGTTGTGAGACAATGGCAACTGTACGGCCAACGCCAGTAAGATAGTTAAACTGAGTCTGTGGGTATTATTAAAAATAATAGGAAGCGATAAAGTCAGAGGCCGTGAAATGTTTGTAAGCCATTTAGAGTAGTTTAGAGTGGTTTTTGACCTTCGTCAAAGTCTCGTAATCATCTAGATAATAGTATTATGAAACGTAATACATTTGTCAAAAGCTTTTTTTTTTTTTTAGGTTGGTACATATGTCATCTGGTGCTCAAATATTTGTTTGACCGCCATTTGTCGGGAGTTTTTGCGTGATAGTTTTGTAAACAAGTCAGTGTTTGTTGTGCTCTGCGAGTCTCGCAATCTTAAATTTATGATAGTTGAGCAAAAATATTGCCTCATATTTTGTGTTTCTAACAAAATATTAAATGCGGAAGCGGTGAAAATGTTCACGGTAGTCTACAAACTTTCGATAATGTCGAAAGTTTAAAGCGGGCCGTATTGTGGTTGATGATTTGCCTTGTTCCGGTCATCCCACCACCAATATGACTGACGTAAACATCGAAAAAGTTCAAAAAATTATTCTCGCAGAACGTTGTGTTGGTATTAGGGAGATAGCAGCCGATCTTGGAGTCTCGTTCGGATCGGTGCAGAGCATTATGCACGATGTTTTGAGCATGAGGCGCGACTTGTGCCAAGATTGCTGAGTTTCATCTTGTACGCGACTATTTGTTCAAAAACATGGTTCATACCGTTCCGCAAGCTCCGTATTCGCCTGACACCCCACGTTGTGGCCGTGGTGTAGTGGTATATGCATAGACTCCTCAAGCAGGGGGTCGCGGGTTCGAATCCGGTGCGAGGCAATTCTCTGAAAAAATTCTTTTCATGGAATTTGTTTGTAGTTATATGTAAATCCCGTCGGCGTCAACTCTGAAATGAAGACATAACACTGAAGTTGGAGTGGTTGCTGGCTGAGCTAAATGTAATAAACTAACAACTAGCACGTGCTAAAACCCACTGGTTGAGGATGCACTGGCTCCAGTTTGACAACCTAACAAAAAGCCAGTAAAAGAGTATTCATATCCTCTTGGTGCGCGCGCGGAATTATAAAAAAAAAAAAAAAATATTGGCTCCTCGTGACTTTTCTATTCCCACGACTCAAGATTGAAAGGCTAAGGGAGAATATGCAGGAGGAGCTGAAGGCGATTCCAAAATCAGCCTATAAAAGGTTTTAGAAAGATTGGAAGAAGCGTTGGAGTATGCACATTGCTTGCAGTGGAGATTACTTTGAAGGAAATAAAATGAATATCGATGAATAATTGAACAATTTTCGTTTTATTGGAGAATTCCGGTTACTTTTTTATCAGAAGTAGTTCTATACATGTAAACATCAAAAATAAAGAAAATTGCTAGGAAATGTTAAGTCCTGCTCATACGTGCAGAAAGTTCAATACTTAGCACGCAAGTATTCGTATATTTAAACGTAACACAAGTTACAGACTTCAGGGAACTGGCTTCCTTACAGCTTATTTATTGCTGTAATTAAGTCTTTTGATTTAGTCTTATGGCTGAGTTTCTTCCGACAATTATGCTTGTTCACAAAGCCATTGGTTCTAAAGCAATTTTTTAATGAAAATAAAGGTAGTCCTTAAGCTGCTCAAGTGCGAGTTTTAGGTTTAGTCTTGCATCAGCTGGATCGTATACGGGTTTAGGCTGTGATGTTGATTTGATGATGATGATTTTTTCTTTAAGGGATATCTTGAAGTAGTTCAGTTGAAACTACTTCGGAATTGGATCCATTTTTACCTTCTAAAATGGTACTAGTCCGAAAGTTAAGATGAACACAAACTTAAGAAATCTATGCCACCGAAAAGTCAGTCAACGGATCTCATCAATATCGTTATAGTGAACTCAATACGAACTGAGCAACTGTGGTTTGGTTTTGTGAAAATTCAAAACTTTAATCAACTGTAAATATTCTTCATGACAAAGCCATTAAAAATTATCTGAATGCCAGACTAGATAAAGATACGAGTACTTGTATAAAATTTCAACACAATTTATCATCACAAGTGTGAACGCGGCAAAAGCCTGTTACACCACAAAGTGGCACAAACCGTTTTAAATGTACGTTGGACGTGAGAGCACTTGTCTATAAAATCTAACTATTCCAGTAGGTCTAGTTTAGTTAAGAGATTCAGTAGAATTGAATCATCAGTGAGTACAGAATAGAAATATAATCCCCAATGACCGCTTTGAGAAACTTGAAATCTATAAAGCAAGAGTTTTGTAGTGGACAGTTGCAAAACGTTTCAAAATTAATTGCTTAGAAGTTAAACGAGTACTCTTATCTGTATGGAATTAGTTGTAACCAAAAAAAAAAAAAGGAAAAAAAAAAAACAAAAACAAACGTTACAAGGTTAACTGGTAACTGCTTTATAGTTCTTCCTATGGTTTGCTGGGTAATAGATTACTCAAAGTCTTCCCCATTCATTTGATCGTAAAGATGAAATGGAAAACGAAAGGTTAATGTAAGAGATGGTTACTTGAATACCCCACTTTGCTCTGATTGGTGTTATTATTTTGAAAATCAGTTATGAGTTTTATATAGGGTGATTCATCGTGAGGTTTGATTTGTAATATAAAATAAAACACAAAAATTTGAAAATGAACTTAAAATTTTTATTATCGGTTAAAAGAACAATTCATGGCATTTACTTTTTGAAAATAATATCATGTAAATGTCGGCCGCGACTACGTTTGAGGTGGTCCATTCCGAAGGTCCAATTTTGGGCGACTCGTTCGAGCATAGCGACTGGTATTTCGCGGATAACACGAGTAATGTTGGCTTCCAAAGCGTCAATTGTAGCTGGTTTATTCCTGAAGACCGGAGACTTTACATATCCCCAGAGAAAATAGTCCAAAGGTATGATATCGCACGATGATGATGATTTCTCAACAAGTCCATTATTTCACGTGGTGTATGGCTAGTAGCGCCGTCTTGTTGAAAACAGAGCTCACCGATACCATGTGCTTGAATTTCAGGAAACACATAGTCCGTTAACATGGCGCGATACCGGTTACCATTGAGGGTAACATTCTGATTTGCCTCATTTTTGAAGAAATATGGACCACCAGCCCATACATACATTACATAGATGTAATGGTAGCTCTTGGTGTTCTTCCGGTTGCTCATCAGCCCAAATACGACAATTTTGTTTATTAACGTATCCATTGAACTAAAAATGGGCTTCATCACTGAACAAAATTTCACGATAAAACACCGGATTTTCATTGAGTTTTTCCAGAGCCCATTCACTGAAAATATGACGCAAATTCAAGTCGCCTGGCTTCAACTCTTGCACAAGATGAATTTTGTACCAAGATCCTCACGTAAAATACGCCAAGCCAAGCTGCTGAGAACGACGAAGAATCGATTCGTCACGGTCTTTGCGTACACTCTTACGTGGTGGATGTGGTGTAATCGGTCGAGTATCATCCACTAATGGAAACAGGGACTCAAATTTGCGAATGGTATTGGCAATAGTGGTTTCAGTAGGTTGATCGCACGAAAAACATTTCTCACAGAACGCTGATTTTTGCAAAAGAGCTAAACAATTTGGAGACGCTCTTGTGGTGTGAGTCTTTCCATGATGACGTGCCAAAATGACAAAGCAGTTTGATAGGAGTCACGCGTAATCCGTCGAAAAAAGCCTATTGAAAATAAAACCTCATAATGAATCAATTTTTTATTTTTTTTTTTTAAGTCCTCTATAATCTTATCTAGTCGCCTGTCCTTTCGAGCAACGTAAAAATTTAGCAGCATCGGTAATCTGTCCTGGATCAGCTCTTTCAATTATAAATAGAGGAACGTTTAGGGAATGAAGCTGTTAAAACCATCGCTCTCGGATATAAATAATTCGGTTAAAAGGTTGTTCGTCGAGGTCATTGCTTTTGGAACGTGTCTTCGAGTCAGCTTAATGGCTAAATTGTCCACACTTATTAGATTCGACCTATTTTGTACAAGACTTTATTAGGATAGAATTGTATGCACTTACGTATGGAGTTTTGTGCAAGCGAAAGCAAGTAAACACCCATTCTATTAAACTTGCTCTCACGTTGAACCATGAACCATACGGGCCATCCATATGACAGATAACGCCCATGTGACAGTTTACTTTCATCCTCGCATCGAGTTGGTTGCAATAAAACAATCGTATCGTAGGGACACTGGCCGCCACCATTGTCAATTATCATTTGGGCTCTTTTTAGGGCTTTCCATGGTTTGCTTCAGAACTTCGGGCGATAAATTCTTTACTTCTTGGCGGATGTTTTCCTTGAGGACTGCCACAACGTTTGTGGCTTGTTCACATAAACTCGTGACTCGTGACGCCAAAGGCGATGTCAGGCGACCAGAATACGCCTGCTTTATTATGTCGGTTGTGACTATTGCAGTATGCGCCGTGACTACGTCCGAAACCACATGTCCTCTGGACTTAGTTTATCCAATTGATGAGTGAAAAATTCGTTGATCATGGCTCTGTAGCGCTCACGGTCCATAATGACCGTTTGTCCCGCGCCGTTCTTAAAAAAAAAAAAATAAAAAAATAAAAATTATCCAATGACTTTTAGTGGATGTAATGGTTCTTAATGCAATACTCGTGGATTTTGTTTGTAATCGTATCCACATAGGCGGAAATGATTATTTTTGACGCAAAATCGTCCACGTTATTGAGTTTCAATCTAACGTAGGTTAGACGTGTTTCACCATCAACACTCATCATCTGATGGACTGTCTGAACTTTACAAGGAAACATCTTCAGGTCTTTCACCAAAATGCTCAGCGGAGAGATGTCTGATAGGATCAGCGAATTAACCGCACCTTGTTGCAGACCGTTTTTTTTATTTAAAAAATTCCAACAGAGGTCATATCGCTATTTTTCACGATGAACTGTTTATTGGTTAACATTTTACATAAGTTGTACAGCAGTGTTTTACTTACGCAAAGCCTATTCAGCTTGAAAATTAGTCTCTTTCATGCCGAAGACCCTCTCCAAACCAAACTGCAAGCACCCGTGCGCTACTTCTTATTTTAATTCCTTTTATACGAATAGAGCCGCGAAGCCTCATCGATATTCCATCGGCTCTCGGTTTCTAACTTTTAAATGTTTTCGAAGATCGCTTGGAGTTCTTCCTTTGAAATGAACGGGGTAGTACCTCTCGTCGGACATGATATTATTTGCCAAGTTTGTGTCATTGAATGGAGTAAAACCTAATTTCTCGAATTGCAATATCATTTCCTTACCCTTTGAAAGGTAACATATGCATTGTGCAAGAGGACTCGATCTCGACGGAAAGTAGCTCCTATAACCTCTACTTTCTCTTGCTGATCTCGGTCACATCGTTTGACAGATTCCTGATGGATGGTGGTTAGAGCGAGTTCCCTTCTTGTCGGGAATGTGTGTCCAATATACCCTGCTATAATTGTAGGAATACTCTTGAACAAACTCATCCAATTTCGCAATTTCGTTGGGAATGGATATTTCAGTACTGAGAACGTAATGCTCGCCGTCATACACGAGTTTGTGTTGACAGTTTATGGTATGTTGCTTAGTGCCTGTCAATTGTATTCGTGGAAAATCCAGATAAAAGCCATGTGTGGGAAACAACTTACTTGCAATACTTAGGTGGCACTACAGTCCTGGGTTGACCTAAGTCTAAACCAACAAGCGTCTCCAGCCAGAGCGGTCTTCAACTAGCTGCCTTCAGTTTCACTTGATAAATTGGCTGAGGTCCACTTGCGTGCGCTACCTGAGTCGCGGTCTTCCTCTACTGCGCTGTCACTCGGGAGTGGATTTGAACACTTTTCCGACCGGAGCATTAGTGTCCATCCGCTCTACGTGATCTAGCAACCTCAGTCGTTGGACCTTCATTCAAAATCGATGTAATAAGTGGTGTGTATCAATTTAGAGCTCATGGGTTTTTTCCCAAGATCTGCCGTAGGGTGAATATTTGTTCGATGGTGGACTTTCCTGACCTAACACAACACTGATATGGTTGTTGTTGATCAGGTTGTTGACGAAAGGCTTTAGGTGTTCACACAATACGGCAGATAGAAGCTTGCTCTTTTTTTTAAATAACGTGCGCTCAAGGGGTTAAGGTACCTTTAAAATGTTTGCACACAGCGCGGGTGAATGAAATTTAGGGAGGAAGAACTCAGAGGTATCATTGTACATTTTTTTAAAATGTTTACAAGTTATAACGACCAGGAAATAGAGAACTTGGCAGGGCATTCCATAACTGAGTAGTAAGGTTCAATAACGAACCACACTATTTTCTAGTACGTCCGAAAGTGGGCTTGAAAGTATACTGATGAGCATAGATAGCGAGACAAGTGTTACAGCTGAAGCTTTGAAGGGGCAGAATGCTACTGGCGCTTTCTATGGAGCACTGGTGGTGGAAATAGCTATAGAATTATTTAATGCTTTTCGTTCTAGGCGATGTTACGAATACTGTAATTGTTGTAGTTGTAGTTAGTGCAGCTCAGAGGGTGTACTTTCTTGAGGATTGGACCAACAATGCTGAGATTCCATTCATCAGGTATACATTGGTCCGACCATATTTTACAGATGAGTTGACGTGTGCTCCTTACCAAGTCATCGCCTGCCGCTTTGAAGTCAAGCCGTCTGCTCCAGTAGTTTTGTTGGATTGAAGCTTAGATATGGCTATCTTCTCTTCACCCAGGTTGGGTTAACGGAATTGTTAGTCTACATCGTCCAGACTGAAAGGGTCATTCTGCCTGACAGCGGTATTTGGTTCGTCATCGTCCCAATACAGTGTTCAGAAATGCTCTTTCCAAATCCTCAGCATCGGCTGTGACTATATTACTATGCTCCCTTGTTCATCTTTACAGGCCTTGGTTCCATATTTGTGTTCGTGGCATGTTTTTTTACCTTTTGGTAAAACTTCTGAATTTCATACCTAGAGTAGCAACTCTCAATTTCCTCGAAGCCGGTGTTCGTCTCTCCTCTTCGTTGGTAATGCACGGGGTTCGTTATGGCCGCCAAGTGAAACCCAGCACATTAGAGGCGGCATCTTTGGTGCCTTTTTGGCAGTGTTGCCACTGGTCTTTGATACTTGATGTTGGCGGAGTAGGTTCTCTTAAAAAATTAATGGAAACTCGATCGGAAAATGATTTGGTGTTCTATTGCGATTGTAGCTATCTGACTTCAAACTTTCTCACAATATTAGCCTTTGCAGTGTTTGGAATAACCGCAACCGTACCTTAGCTACAACAAGTTCCATTACCTTGAATTGCCATACATCAGTCACAATGTAATCTGGTTGACGGATTGATCAGGAGTTCTCCAAGTCGGGATGCGGGAACCGCGCGCTAGTTACGACAATGTATCGACATCTGATAATGTAATAATAGGCACTTTCTCCACCTGTCGCCATCTAGGCGCCGGAAGTTCTAGGAGTGACGGCTGATGCTTCATTATGTCAAGTCAAATTTATCATACTTCCTCGTATGTATTCTGTCTTCTTGCATAAGGCGCACGAAAGTTGGCTTTTAGTAGGCTCTTGAACTTGTAGCTCTTTTCGCACTTACTTGTTGAAGCTAGGATTGTTGCTGTAAGCTGTTCCATTTGTTGAGGTTTGTTTTCTTAAAATATTGTTGTGCTTCTTTTGGTAATTTCTCATGTCTATCTTCTATTGAGCCACTTGTTTCGCCTTAATGAAAAACATCCTTCTTTACAGCCACCCGATTATACTGTTCAGGTACTGCGTCTGGTTATTCTTTTTTTTTTTAACTGCCAGAGACCCCATCGGAAGTATATTTATATGTTCTCCTGATCAATGTTAAAGCCGACGAATGTACCTACTGCGCCACTATCAATTACAAACAGTCACGACAACAAACAACTTAATAAAGGGCTGTCACGACATACATAGTTACATTTATTAGTCACCAATTAGAATGTACTTTATAAGAAATTCCACCTTATCAGCTATCAATATCACAAAACTTTCACAATTCTTATTGACGCAAGTAATTTTTTGTTTTTTGTTTTTTGTTTTAATTTTAAATCGCAATCTCCCTTATTTATTTAACTGACTATCACATCTTATGTCACAATATACGATAGCAACAATGAAAAAGATACGAGTAAAGAAATGTAATCATCGATAGAACCAGTGACTAATTCAACTTCAGCCTTAATTGATCTCTTATAGCTTAAGTCACTAAATATTTTAAATGAATTTACTCATTTTCTTACTGTCCAAACAATTGAAACATAAATTAACAAAACAAAAGATAAAATGTGAATAACCAAAATGACTTAAATATTTTTGAAAATTATTGCTGACTTCGTGTTATACCAAAGCTATGTTAAGTGTACGATAAGTAAAGCATAACATTCTGAAAACCAAAGTGCTCTAAAGGAAAATCTAAAATTTATCAAATTACAAAAAAAAAAAAAATTAAATAAATAACGAACGAACGCTTATAATGTTCGACATACCACCAAAATGTCCGGCATTAGCAAACAAACTAAGCGGAATATTCGGTTGGCGACATACCTACAAAGTATCTCAGAAACACGAGGGTATCACACATAATTATTTGCAAAAATCATATTCATTAACATTGCCAAGGAGGCCATCGTCACCGTTTTCTTGTGATAAGGTAAACAATTTTATTGTTTAGATTTAAATTTATTTATTTTTTTTTATATTTAGTTTATGTCTAAATGTTAATTTTTATTTTAGAATTCTTCTATTGGAGTAAATAAACTTCGGCTGCCACAGGGTGGCATTCTGCCCCTTGGTCGGTATTATTATCTTCGTCGAACTTACGCTTCCATTGCTTTTTTGAACGGGTGACAGTGACCTTTGTTGAGTATTGTCCACTATTCGTTTCTAAATGAAGAACAGCGAACATGGTGACACTCGTAACATTTTCACTTTCATCGCTTTCATTTTAACTTTATACTTCTCATAAATCGTCTAACACTGCGATGCGTGCGTTTACGCTGGAAGAAGCATAGCAAACATTTTCCTGCAACAGAATATTGCGCTATTTAAATCATCCAAACGAGATCTCTGGAAACTGTATCAAACGCTTTCCAAACACATGAGGAAAATATCGAACAAAATCGCAATTTATTTCCGATTAGCATCCATACTTCCGATTGTATGTAATCCGACCGATTGAACGCCCCCAGGTGCTTATTTTAACTATTTCGCTACCTCCGAATTCCGTGTAATCTGCGATTTGTGTCAGCTGTGACCAGATAGCAATGATAGTTTTTCCAATTGTTATGTTTTAGCAGCTACCAAAGTTACCAATGACATCTAGCTGTCAAAATATTCAGTAAGTTTTGCCATGCATCGTTTTACGCTTGCCGAACGTGCCGAAGTTATTAAAAAAAAGAAAAAAACATTATCGTCGTGAGGTCAGTCGTCATCATGGCTTCTGACTGTGCAAGCAATTCGTCGGTTTGAGCGTGAGTACAGTCTTTGGGATCTTAAGCGACCAACCAGACAGAGATTGGTGCGAAATGAAGAAAACAAAGCCGCCTTAGCGGGCAGTATCGCACAAGTCAATTGAATTGCACATCGCCAGAGAGTCAATCCGTCTTGGGCGCTGGAAAGGTTGGCCAGAGACCCAGATTTTAACCAAAAAATCATGGTCACCCTTTAGTAATAGATGCGAGTTTTTTCTTAGTTGTACCGCAATCTCAAAAATATTACCTTATTTGTTCATGCTTGCAAACAGAGATTTTATCCCAGTCCTGAGATAGTTTGGTACTGACGAATGCAAATGAAAATTCTCTTGGACGATCGAAATCAAAAGTTCTTCGAGTAATTTTCAGCGCAGTTGCACCAATGAAAAATGGATAAGACGTTTCAATAACAAGCTATAGCGGCGAGGCTAGCTCACCTTGAATACACGAACACCACCGAACATACCCGCAACCCATAGGGACAACGTACTAGAGGGCAACCTCATCTGTGATGGAGTACACAAGTGAAAAGGGACCTAAGCAAATTTTGTATGCGCAACTGAGATAGCTGGCAAAAGACCGTGCTAGCTCGAAAGGCATGTTAACCCAAGTGATCTACCTGTCGCTTTCTACACTTCTTTTGAACCATATATCGGTTACCCTTTCCATACCCTCAGCTGTATTGGATTAAAGTTTTTTGATACTAAAATCTTAAGAAGATAGCAATAAAGTTCGAGATGAAATTGCAGTTTGGATTATGGAAAAAACTTCAAACCCCGAATTTAGAACTTTAATTTGGTATCCTATGGAGATGGTATTTTTTAGAAACACAACTATCGAAGGAAAGAATCTGAGTTTTTTTTTTAATAATAATATAAAACGATCACAAATCAACTATTTTCGGTATGTTTTGGCATTATTAAAAAGAGCGAACATTCCCGCTAGCTACGGAATACAATTTCATTAATGTGGCTGTCTCGGCTGGCTTCGCAACATGGCAATCCAATTTCACAGGTCCTTGTTGACTATTTATGGCTCTACCTCAGGAATGGCTCGGACAATATTGGCTTTAAGGGCTTGAATCATTTTTGGATTCTCCGTATAACATCGATGCAACCCACAAAAAAGTCTAACGGGGTTGAATCGCAAATCCGATGTGGCTAATTGACATCGCCGAGCCGGCTGATGATATGATTTCCGAACTTAGCGCGCAAAAGATCGATTGTTCGATGGGCTGTGTATCATGGAGCTCTATCGTGCTGAAACCAAATTTTAGTGCAACAAAATTTGGTAATCATGCCTCTGTAGCGCTCACCGTTGACCAACATGGCGTTTCCAGCACCATTTTCAAAATAAAATGGGTCAATGATACCACCACTCCAAAATGCGCACCAAAATGTCACTCTCTGCGGATGCATTGGGCTCTCGGCAATCACTTGCAGGTTTTCCGATCCCTAGATGCAGCAATTTTGTTTATTAACATACCCGTCGAGATCAAAATGCGCCTCATTAGAAAAAAATTAATTTTTCGACCAATTTTGACGTCTAATTCCGCTGCTGTAGGGCCTAAACTTAGAAGCGATAACGAAACCGATAGTCGTTTGCCTTCAATTGCTTAGTCAATTGGATTTTGTAAGGGAATAATCCGAGATCTTTATACATAATTCTCATCACGCGTGACATGTTGGGTTGTTAAGATCGATTGTGAACCTGTGTTCTTGGGTTGAGTTGAACACTCTCGGTCACAGCACCCGCATTTTTGTCAGTACGCGCCGTACGACGACGGTGACCGCGATGTGTTGTCGGAAGTAAGCCAGTCTCACGACTTCTTTTTCTTTATTTCGGCAAAAATAAAGACGCAACGGTTTGGGGAACACAACGTTCATTTTTGAAATAAGTTTGCAATATTTCCTAACGTTGTTCAAACGTAAGCCGATTTATTTCATTCTGCGGAGGTATGATACTGACTGACAGTTAGGATTTCGAGCGGGAAGGAGCTGTCAGTGTCAAAATAGCATGTATTTAGTCCACTCATTATAAGAAAATCCGCTACAGTAGATAGATTGCAGCTGATAATATTTACAACTGTCCTTAAGGGCAGCCCCAAAACTTAATTTAAATTAAAATAAATTTAACTAAGTTTCTGTCAGTCTCTTGCAATTGTAATTGTTATATGCTAAACCTTTTCAACTTTTCGATATTTGTATTCATATTTTGAGCACACCAAGCAGTGGTTCAATGTGTGCCGCTCTAAACATGCGTATTTTCTCCTTAAAACAAATCATTTATGAGTACATTCAAAGGCACTGATCAGTGAAAACTATGCTTCAACTGATTAACAAATAAATCGGCTTTTAATTAACAAGCCTCTTCAATTAATCTGGTTTTCGGTAAGGTAATGTTGGCAAAAATTAGTTAAATAATAATAACTAGAATATCGAGTTTCTTTAGTCCAACAACACTTTGTTCAATTGAAAATCCAACATTTCTGCAGAACGCAACTTCCTAATCCTGATTTGCAAAACAAGACTGTCAATTGTTTGTTGCTAAAAGCCATCTCCATGAATCTTTTTCCCAAAAATGCATTCCGTACTTTGTAAATCATTCAAAAGTACCTCAATTTATAATGCCTCAAATGCGATCTCGGGCTACGAGGTCAAACTATTTACCCTAATAGGCTTCGTGACTTGATGTTAACTTTGGCGACAAACAACCAACAACCAGCTTGAACGAATGACTCTTTATGAGTTCCTCTCTATCCTCTCCTTTCGTGTTTTATAGCCGTCAATCTAACTAATTGGTTTGCAGTTGCAAAGCTGGTGGCAACGACTACAAGTCATTTCACTCAACACCTGTTTCAGCGGCACAGTCTCATAGTCTATGCCACCTTCTACACTGTGGATTTGGTATAGAAATCAAGTAGGCAGGTCATTTTCCATTTATATTTCATTTTTAGAGGCAGAAAAAGGTAAAACCAAAATCCAAATCACTTTTATTTTGCCGCCAAGGTTGCTTGTGATCACCAAAAGTTCGCTGCTTATAACTGATGACCAAGTTTTTTTTTTATTGTCATGAACTCTATACCGCCATTGGAACAAAAATCTGGGCCAAAGCATTGTGTCTGTCCATTTTAGCCGTTGTCATCGATTTTACAGCTTTTGTTGCTGTTTTGGTGGTTTTGTTTTAGAGCTTTTAGCGCTATTTCAGTCAACCAGACCAACTTCGGGAAAAACAAAGAGAGGCCTAAAACACAATTGAATGGCCGCCATCACCATTCCGTCGTTGTTCAACATTGCACAACAGGAAATGCCTTTTATAGTAGATGCTTTGGGGGAAAAAAAAAAAAATGAAACTACGAACCATACAGTGTCTCTGGGTTGCACGTTGTGAATTGTTATGAGGGTGGTGTAGTGACTGGACAAACAAAGGTTGTCGGCCTCCCGAAGTGAACGCATCGTATCGGTTGCGGTGGACTGACTTGGCCAGTACCCAGTGTTCCTGATGCTCACTACCACGTCAACTATTGAAAATGCGCGCGCTTGGAATGGAAATTAGAAATGGAATCACTAGTAACAGCACGAGCAGCATCACCATCACCAGCACCAGCAGCAGCTCTAACTCAAGCGATAGTGGTCGATTGGCTTGTGCAGATTACGTAATTAATCGAGTGGAATTCAGTGAGAGACGTGAGGAATTCGCGCGCTAATAGGCGACACACACGCTTTGAATGCAATGTGTTGCTGTAGATTTAGCTATAGCTGTAGTATGGTTTAAGATACTCTTCCACGTCCAAGCGGTCAGAGAGTTTGAAAGAAACAAGTCTTTCTTCTATCAAAACGGTACCTACCTCGATTGACTTAAAGCTGCGGCGTTTAACTTAATGATTATGTTAATCCGAGTTAATTGGATGCGTTCAAAATTGTTTGTGTACGGATTTCGCTATCAGAGGAAAATTGTGTTTAACTGTGCATGGTGACAACCAAAACAATGTATTGATAGTCACATCCGACAGATACTTGTACAAGTAACACAGTTCTGCATGATTTGTATAGTGTTCTTTGTGAAAAAAGCCACCTCAGAGGTAAAGAACTATTTATTTGTAAAAGTAGAAGCAGAAATGACTTTTATTACCCTCTTTTTCGAGAGTTACTGAAAAAGTATCTTAACCTACCTATACACCAATTTATACTCTCACTTCTTGGGAATGAACTCCAGGTGGCTGACACCCTGAGCTATAAATCTTGCAAGAAGGTCGTTTAGGGCAACAGAGAAAGTGGAAGTTAAAATTACTTTCAAATAAATGAATAAAGTTACAGATAAAAATGTAACATCTTTGTTGTAACTGTTTTTTTTTTTTTTTTTTTTTTTTTGTAGACATATTGGGCATATTTTTGGCACCTGTGAAATTTGAGAGCTATGTTTGGAAATGTTATAACATTTCTGGTCTAACATGTTTGGTATCCGGCATAACATTCGGCTTATAAACACGACAATCTGAGTTTTAAGAGGGTTGACTGAACACTCATTCAAGGTGCATTAATCTGCGATTATATACGTCTAGGGCTGTTCAGAAACAAGCAGAAGTTAGGCATAATTTAACAGGAAGTACAGCTTTATCATCTACATAATCCTGAGCGTAGAATTTAGTTAAAGCGTCAGGCAGAGAATGAACAACATGCGCAATTGCAGTGGAGACAAAAAGGAGACTGGTCATATTCTAATCCATAAAAGTAGTGGCTTGTTTCGGTGTGAAAATGTGCATTATTAAAGGCACCATTAATGTCAGTATCAAGATTCGGATGCTCACTTAATTCTCAACACTTGATTTTGAATCGTATATGTATATCCTTAAATCACGCTGTTGTGGGCAAGACCACTTTTCTTTACAATCAAATAAATTCCGTGGGTGTAGCAGTAATGATTCGCTTTGCCTTACACTGCAGGAATACTTTCTTTACAAACTGCCTTATTTTTATCAATTGCTCTGATGGGCGATGGTTTAAATTGGGTTCGACATATACCATTGTCGACGAAATGGTTCAGTACGACAGCAACGTTTTCCTTCTATCTTGCCCACTCTTAGCAATACAGTGCAAAGTTATACAATACGAGTATACGAGCGTTCGGTGGTGATTTGTCCAATTCTATACCTAGTAGGGACATAAATACTGTTACACAGAAAAATCAGCGCCAAATGAAAACGAATTAATTAAATTAGTTGATATGAAGTCTGGAACGTTGTTTTTGAGCCACAGTTGAGTCGTTTTTGCTTTGTGAGCTGGAGCAGAGTCTTGCTGGAAAGTCCATGGGTTGTTGTTGAACATTGATTGGTTGAGAGACTTCACAATGGGTTCCAAGACGGTCGATTGATATACTTTGGCCGATGTTTTTACTCCTTTCTCGCAAAAATGGATCTTGGTAACGCCATCGTGGCACACTCCCCACCATGCCATTACAGACGCGGGATGGTGGCCTCTTTGAACCCTCGGGATGAGTTGGGATGCTTCTCTGGATGACTGAGCATACACACGATCGTTCTGCTTATTGACCGATTCTTCTACGATGAAAATTTTCTCGTCAGTAAACAGAATTTGTCTGTGAGCGTTCTTTGCGTACCGGCTGAGTAACGCTTTCGATCTTCGCTTACGTTTTTCCTTCAATGCGGCCGTGAGCAGGTGTCCAGTGTGTCGCTTGTACGCTGAGTCCTAAATCTTCTTTGAAAATGCGAGACATAGATTTTTGCGAAATTCGCATTTCCCGCGACAAGAGTTTCTGTTTTCGCAGCGGTTTTCGATTGATTCGTTTCTTCACGGCTTTGATCGCTTTCGGAGTTCTCACAGTACGCGAACGGCCTGATCTTTGACGGTCTCGTACTCCGCTAGTATCCTCAAACAACTTCACAGCACGATACACATGTTGCATTTAAGTAGGCCAACTACAACAATATGATTTTCGATGTCGTCCCATTCCATGATTGTAAGCAATTAATGTCCAAAACTTTTTACGTCACAATGAAGCATAAATATCAACTGTCAAATCGCAATCAATACGAAATGGATGCGCCCAGTGTTGCATTCGAATTGAGTGAGTTCAGTTGTTTACCAGTACTTATGACTTGACTAGGTAGTTAGTTTTACTTTTTTTTCGGTCGACTAAGAAACGACTCCTAAGAAAATCCGTTAAACCCCAACTGATCAAAAGAAAAGACAACTGCCTTTTCGCCCATCATTATGACACCGTGACCATTGTGTATTATCTGCTTGCTTCCCCAGCACACCGAAAGCAGATTTTACTTTGCGAACAATCTTCGGAGACTATGCTATAGAATAGAAAACTACGTACTTTTTCGACTTGCTGGTTGAAAACGTCTGGCATAATGTATTCTGAGAAATTGAAGTTCTTTGTTTTAGCCGTATGTGTTTTGGGCCCTAATTCACACCATGTGAACGAGCAGGAAAACGTCATAGACGTGGTCAAAATATTTAAGATTTAATGTCATACTCCATTTCTTGATTCTTGCAGGCAGAGCTCCATGGATCATATCACTGATTACTACAAGAAAGAAGCAATGTCAAAAGAATGCTATCTTGCCGCACTTACCGTTGTGTAAGACATGACATTTAACGCCATCACAGGTAGCCTTTATAACGGCAACAATTTTTTCTAGTATAGAAATGCCCGCCACAAGTGTCGCGATTCAAGTTGTCGAAGGCCTTCTTAAAATTGATGAACATCAAATGTAGTGAGGATCTATATTCGAATCATCAAACCACATCAATTGTCAATGAAGGAGGATTTATCTAGCTCGAAAGCCTGCCTTTTCGATGTCATGCGTTGAATCAAGGTATTCTTTCGCACGATCCACAATTATTCTATCTATTAGTTTAACCAACTCAGGAAGAAGGCAATCTCCAGTTCCAACATTTCATCCGGTTGGGCAGATTAACAATCGTTCTTTCTTCAGGCAATACTTCGATTTACCAATGAGTGAAAATGAGGAACCATATGGCTGATTTTATTCAACCTTGTGGGGGATGAAAGGGTGCGAATGTGTTGCCTAAGTGTTTAAGTCTTCGTCGAAGATGTTTCCACTATCTGGCCAGCTGTTCCTCATTCGAATTCGATGATTTCCATCTAGTCATTAGACTAGGTGTACTTTGGAAATTCGACCGCCAGCGAGTTCCTTAGCGACTGTACGCATATATAGTATTTGCACTTCTTCAACATTGATGTCTATTGCGCTGGTGTAGTTTCGCGTTTCGTTTTACACTACGCTACACTTATTTTCTATTCGTGTGGTAATTGAATTTTAATTGGGGGTATTCTACTGCTGAGGCAGCGGCAATCCGTGCTTTGAGGCCAATACGGTCATTGATCCATTTTCAGGTGTATCCTGTCAGCCATTTGCTTTTGCCTGTTTACCTTCTACCCGCCCAATTATCAAGGATGCGCCCATCAATGAAGTTGTCTAATATAAAGTGGGGGCAGAGCAATGTACTAGTCTTATCGTAACGGTTTTTAGATGACGCCACCGAAGGTTGCTACGATTTGACCAGTTACAAGCTGTAGGGCCTGACATGGTGACTGTGGTTTAAACTCAAAGTCGCGGGAAGGGTCTTTGACACAATGTCGTGTAGAGGTCCTGATGTTCTTGTGGTAGTCCTTTTGTGGTCCAACAGTGTGCCTTTTTGATCTTTCGCCTTTGTCATTTCCTCTGCTTCGTTGCCTTCTTGTTAAAACTTCCCGTCACTAGGCCGAGACTAATCGTTGCAGATGCAGTCGTCCAAACTTCCTTAACCCAGAATAGGTATCATCACATCACAGCTTCCAAAAAGCAGTTGTAAGCGTTTTATTTCATTTTTGAACGTTTTTCAATTACATGCCAAGATGTCTGAATCGATTGGTCTAATCTAACTTTGGCGTTTACTGAGATCGTTCAGCTTAATTCACAATTGTGAACGCTAAACTAATTGGATTATTTTATAAAGTAACAATTTCGCATATCTACTCCAATGCACGACCAAATTTTTTAAGTGATCGATCTATCTTTTGAATACGAATTTCATGAGCGGCGACCTGTTTAATTATGCATTCGAAGGGAGTGTATTCTGAGTGACGCACCATGAAGTCTTTCACATTCTGAAATGACACCCCATGGGTAAGCCAGCAAGTAATATAAGGAAGCTTACTCAAACCAAATTGCGCATCGGGTCTCTTCCGCTTTAACGAAAATTACTATACAAACGACTACTTACAGCAAAATTAAATGCAAATTGGTTTTGCGTATACGATGTCTACATTCCTATAGTATTCCTACTTTGGGATTCGACAAAATTTAATCAACCAACTCCAAGTACGAATTTCTACATATTCATACATTCCCGTCACGTATTCTCAACTATTGAAGATCTTTATTTTCCTTTTCTAACAAAAATTTGTTTGTATCATTTCAGGAGCCAGAGTCATGGGTAGCCGTCCACCACTTGCAAACACAGTCGGGAATTCTCGATCCCGACGATTGTTTGCGCGACGTAGCCGACGATCGAGAACAAATTCTAGCCAGTTTCGAGGATTCCGGTCCAGATCCTGGTGTACCACAAGGTGGAGGTGATGGAGCTAGTGGCAGTTCATCTGTAGGCACTGGCAGTCCTGACATTTTTCGTGATCCAACGAATACAGACGCCACAACAGGCAATAATCCAAATGCAACGATACCTCACATTGAGGTAACAAGTACAACAGCAGGTCCAATGACCGGATTAGGTCTTCAAGTACGTCGAAGTAGTGATCCAAATCTATTAGCATCGCTGGCAAATCAATCTGAAGCGAATAAACGCTGGTCAGCGGCAGCTCCAGCTTGTAGAGGTGATTCTCCAGAACGAATAATGGACAAAGTTGTATACTTGTCACCGCAATGGGAAGAAGAAGACGACATAGCACATCAATCAGCTCAGCCACAGCAAACTTTTGCACGATCAGGTCGTTTGTCAATGCAATTTCTGGGCGATGGCAATGGTTACAAATGGATGGAAGCAGCTGAAAAACTACAAACGCAAAATTACTCTACCAAATCTCTGCCGCGAGAAACCGGTAAACGTAAAGAACCGCTGGGGCAGGCCTACGAATCAATTCGAGAAAAGGACGGTGAGATGCTGTTGATCATCAACGAGTATGGAGGTCCCCTAGGTCTCACAGCAATACCTGATAGTGAAAATGGTGGACTAATAGTGCAGCACGTTGAAGTGGGTAGTCGAGCAGAACGAGGCCGTCTAAGGCGAGGTGATCGAATACTCGAAATCAATGGAACAAAGCTGATAGGACTCAGTGAAGGAAAAGTGCAAGATCACCTACGAAGATCTTTGGAATCATCTGAGCTGCGAGTGCGAGTAATTCGTGGTGATAAGCTGGGCAAACCAAGCAGACGGGATTCAAAAGTCGCCGAAATGATTGAAGCCGAAGAAAAAGCTTCTTCGGCAGGTACCAAAGTTGCAACCGTTTCACCGACTCGAAAATCACATACCGCCCCAGTTGGGACATCACTCCAAGTAGCCAATACCCGGAAACTTGGAAGAAAAATCGAAATCATTCTTAAGAAAGGTCCACATGGACTTGGTTTTAGTGTAACTACAAGGGATAACCCAGCAGGTGGACATTGCCCAATTTACATAAAAAATATTCTGCCCCGTGGAGCAGCTATAGAAGATGGAAGACTGAAGCCTGGTGATCGGTTGCTTGAAGTCGACGGGATTCTAATGACAGGCAAGACACAATCAGATGTTGTGTCGATTTTAAGATCAACACAACCAGGTGCTACTGTAAGAATTGTAGTCTCCCGGCAACAGGAGTTAGTAGAAGTTGACGAAAGAGAAATTGTAAGTTGTTTGTGTGAAAAGATCATGTGATTTGTACTTAAAAATTTTAACTGTTTTTGTTTTTGTTTTTGTTTTTAAAGAACTTCTCAGAAGAACAAGAACTAGCTACAAGTACACCACCAAAGCCACCACCTCCAGTGCTGCCATCAAGTGGCAACGACGTCAAGAAATCCAGTAGCTCAAGATCACTATTCGACCAACACCAACAGCAACAGCAAGCCCAACTCAACGAATCTCAGCACTTCATCGATGGTGGAAGTGAATCGGCTGCTTCAAGTGTAGGTTTACATATTCAGTTTCAAAGTATTTTGTATAATAGTACTTATTTGATTGTTTTTCTTTACAGGATAGCCTTCAGGCCGGTATTGCTTGGCGTAGTCGCGAGGTTCTAACACTCCACATCCCAGTACATGATACAGAGAAAGCTGGTCTTGGTGTAAGTGTCAAGGGAAAGACAAATTCTTCAAATTCATCCAGTGGCAGCAATGGCTCTGTGAAACACGACGGCGACTTGGGAATATTTGTTAAAAATGTAATCCACGGTGGTGCTGCATCACGCGATGGTCGCTTACGAATGAACGATCAATTGCTTAGTGTAAATGGTGTCTCCCTGCTTGGTCAGAGCAATGCCGAAGCAATGGAAACTCTACGCCGTGCCATGGTTAACACACCCGGCAAGCATCCAGGAGTCATCACACTTTCAGTAGCAAGAAAAATTACCAGATCACATAGTTCCGGTGATATTCTTGAAAATACCAATGACAGTTCGAATACTAGTGAAAATTCTGGAGCTACAGTTATATACCTCAGTCCAGATAAAAAGGATAATCGAGATATGAATCGGTAGGTAGAGAATTTCTTTACATTTGAGAAATGAATTAATCACAAGTTCTACTTACAGATGGAGTAATCCCGTGTTAGATCGTTTAACCGGAGGTGTTTGCTCATCGAATTCAAATCAAAATCGCCGTCCACCGCCTCCACTGTCGAATACAGTTCCACATGGGCTACGTAATGATAGCTATTATATGGCAACAAATGACACATGGTCGCCGGCGCTACAACCATCACAAATGCAGCATGTGGGTCATGTAAATAACTCTGTGTTGATAGAAGACGATCCAGAGCCAATGTCACCGTAAGTAGTTGTGTTTTGTTATCAGAAGAAGTGAAGTATAAAAGTCTCGACGTGAGTAAAAGTGATGCTGTTTGTTGTACATTGATCTTGGTCATATTTGTTATTGTTTTTACTTTTTAATTTACGATCATGATGCGTTACTTTTCTGTTTGCATGAAAACTTGAAGTGTTTACAAAGCAATCGACAGCATTCGTCACGTTGAAAACATTGTCACAATGTAATGTGACGTCACGATGAGATTGAAACCAGACCAACTTTTTGTAATTGATATATATTATATATATATATATATTTTTTTTTATAGAACCCTACCCCATCGTCCCAATGACTCAGTCAGCACGCAACAAAGTACCACATCGAATGGCGGTGTTAACTTCGATGCCACATATTCATCGCAATTAAGTCTCGAAACCAACAATTCCGGTGCTGAGCATTTCAGTCGCGATGCAATCGGTCGACGTTCCATCTCAGAAAAACATCATGCAGCATTGGATGCCCGCGAAACAGGAACCTATCAACGGAATAAAAAATTACGAGAAGATCGCGAAAGAGAACGTCGTTTACAATTAACTAAATCTGCAGTTTTTGGTGGTTCAGTAGAATCTCTATCCACGAGAATAGCAAATGCTAATCATCAAATGGCAAGTGGTAAACATCCCCAAACCGATTTACGATCAGAGGCATTAGATCAATTGGGAGAATTAGGACCATCATTAGGCTTGAAAAAATCCTCAAGTCTCGAGTCTTTACAAACAATGGTGCAAGAAATTCAAATGTCCGATGAACCAAGAGGTCCAAGTGCTTTACGAGCGCCTCGTGGTCGTGGACGAGAAGACAGTTTAAGAGCGGCTGTTGTGGAAGAACATGATAAAAACAGTAGGCCAACAAATTTAAAATTCTCTTCCCAATCTAACCTTTTCCTATTTTTTTTATTTTTTATTTTTTTTTAGAACCTCGGAAGCACTGGTTACTTGAGGAAGCTGATTCTGAAGGTGGTTTTCCAAATCGCAATGGTCCTTTCCAAAGTTCACTAAACGATGGCAAGCATAAAAGTCGTGCAAAGAAGCCCAGTATACTACGTGGCATTGGTCATATGTTTCGTTTCGGAAAAAATCGAAAAGACGGTGTTGTACCAATGGATGCACCAAATGATTATACAATGAGTAGTCATTTAGGACCACAGTTGCCACCTCCAAATGGATCATTACCAACGGCTGCTTTAAGTATTGATAGGGGAGGTAAAATTGCTCCGCCTATTTATCAACCACCGCCACCGCCACCCCCGGCAAGTAGTAGTGGACAGAGCAATACATCGTCGAATGGTTCGTCCTCTACTGCAATTCATCACAATGATATATTCAATCATCGATATCAGCACTATGCAAACTACGAGGATCTGCAACAGCACCAGTTAAGGTAAGCCATATGCTCATACCCATATCAAATGTATCCATTTGAAGCACATTGTGAAACTAAATTGCTGTTATAGATTATATAGTGATGTATGTAAATAATCGTTAAATGCATTTTAGCTTCCTACCCAAAATAAGGTTTCTGATTACCTTTCTAAAATCATTAAGGCCCTCTGTATTATATAATACATCAGTTTATGGGGATTCGCTCTTTTCAAACCATAAGCTTAGATCTAGTTTCTAAGAATCAGTTATGTATCGTGTGTGCAACCAATGCTGCCTTTTTTTTTAGATTACGACTTTAGGTCGACTTGCTCACTTTTCATATTGGTTTTAATTGCGTAGGTTGGCTAAAAGTTTCTTATAAAATTGTGTGGCCACTGGTGCTTTCGTCGTTCTATAGAGTTGTGTCCTTATGTTCTGAATTGATTTTTTTCTCCTCCTACTATCGTATTATAGTATGCAAAAGAAGAAGAAAATTCTAATTTTTCACGCTCCTCTACTATTGTAGAGGATTCAAACTTTGTTTGAATCACAGACAGGCGGTCACTGATATGTTTGAGGTTCTAACTTTTGATAACATCGACGACGAATTTGCACATGCGGCTGATTTATTTATTATTTGAAACACCCTATATAAGTGTTACAACAAGAGGTGTAGAATTTGATTTTTGAATATAACCGAACAATTGTTGAGATATCTCTGAAATCTTTATTGTTTTGTAAAGTAGACACATGAGGATTATTTATGAAACACAATATCTTTCAAATAACCACCTTGGTTCTACTTGCAGACCCTCACCCTTTTATCGGAATTTCCATTCAATCTTCCACATAAATGGGATATGTGGAGAGATGGCAGCTTCAATGTTCACTTTCAGAGTTGGAATTGTTTGCCTAGCCCCAAAGAAAAAAGTCTAAAGATGTTATGATCTTGATGGGTAATGGTGTGCGGAGCACCATCCTGTTGAAAGTAGAGGTCATTCGTATCCATATCCTTGACCTTTGGCCATAAATTTTTTTTTATCATGTCTCAGTAATGCGCTCCATTGACCGTAATTGCCTTTCCGGCCTCATTTTCGGAAATATGGGATATGTGAAGAGATGGCAGCTTCAATGTTCACTTTCAGAGTTGGAATAGTTGGGCTAGCCTCAAAAAAAAAAAAATCTAACGATGTTAAGGCGAATGATCTTGATGGGTAATGGTGAGCGGAGCACCATCCCGTTGAAAGTAGAGGTCATTCGTATCCATATCTTTGAGCTTTGGCCACAAATTTTTTTTTTATCATGTCTCAGTATTGCGCTCCATTGACCGTAATTGCTTTTCCGGCCTCATTTTCGGAAATTGTACGGCTTATGATACTTCCGGTCCATAAACCGAACACTTACACTTGCGGATTTTCGGTCCCCCAGATGTGGCAATTTTGCTTATTAACGTAGCCGCCAATGTTAAATTAGACCTCATTGTAAAATACGATTTACTTGTAAAAATCAATGTCAGCAGTGTTCCATAAGTATTCCATGTGTACACCTCGTAAAGCTCGTTTATTTCGAAAAAAAAATCCTACACCTCATGTTGAAACACCGTAATTGTACAGTGAGAGAGTAGACTATTGCTTTTAACTTGCTGTAAAAAGATTTTAAGCCTGGTATCCCGTAGTGGACTTAATGAATCATTCTACAAGTACAAGATAATGAGGTCGAGTTTTCTGATAGTTGTGCATTCGAGTAGTCTCATTATTTTTCTTTAGTTCTCTTATTCAAAAGTCAGTTGGGGTAGCTTTTCAGACAACCTTCTTTAAACATTCCAAAACAAGCTCAGCTTGAAGTTTTTAAATTATCGGTTTCTTAATACGAAGACTTCCTCGAATGCGCGTACTTCTTCTGAGATATATATATTTTTTTTAATCTACTAACATTCATAATATATCCATTTAAGTCACTGTCATTTTTCTGGGCACATAATTTTTGCTGGACACATGACTTTCGTGTATAATTAACCTCTAAGTTTAAGTAGTATTTTTCTGTCCGACAATACTGCAGAGTTTTGGCAACGGACTTTTTTACACTGCCTTGGTGTTATCAGGTAACTCGTATTTTCGTTTTCGTTTGTAAATACGGCTCGGGTCCATTTTAGAGCCTGTGCAGTGTCTGTATAAGATCTGTGAGAACTCTGTAGTATGCTTTTTCCAAATCGATGAAGATGATATACTGATCTTTCGAAGCGTCACGTGTTTGTCTATTATTATCCATAAACTTTGAATCTGTTTTACAAAGTCGCATTAATTGTCATGGAGTGGTTGCCTATCTAAAACTCTTCTGTATATTTTCATAGTATGACACATTAACTTCACTCGTGTCACCTTGGCGTTTATTTAGTTTTTTTTTTTTTCGCATTATCGTTATCATCACTACCACTGAGCAGAGAGTTTGTGCACTATTCTGTTCTTCCGTATAACTTGCGTGCTTAGTTCTTCCTCTTGACTTATGGCATTTTTGAGCCATTTTCCTAAATTCAGCGCCGAGTGCTTGCTGTTTGAACCTTTTCCTGACTGATGTCGCTTTTCGTATAATTTTTTCTGATTCATTGATAAAGAATTTTATAGGCTTTAGAATCATTTTTTCTCGCAGTTACTCAGGATAACTAACCGCTGCATTATACTACCAATGCAATTGTTGTTGGTTAAAAATAACTTATATAACTTCTGCAACTAAGTTTCCCGTTCTGAAATCGTTTCCTCCATGACAGCCTTCATATTCGTAGTTCATGAACGTTCTACAATATTTTAAAAGTCATCAAAATCGTGCCAAAATATATTTATTTTTCTGATTGCTCACTGCCTACTTGGGGTGCGCAAACGTTAAGAATACTCTAAGTTTGGTATCCAGTTTACTGTTTACTTTTAAATCTTAAAAATTCATTAAGTCAACTTTTACTTTAATTAATTAACAAACAAAAGTGTGCTTTAAATGGTTCAAACATTTTTTTTTTTTTTATTTTCCATTTCTTTTTCGAATGCCTTCTCTTGGCATCTCTTCATTTCTTTTCACACAACACAATAATATCAAATCTTTTTTTTTTATATATTTACATTTGCACTGTTTTATTTTATTCATTATATCTCTTAAAAAAAAAAATAAATATCTTTCAAACCAAATAGTGATGAACCAAGTAAGGATGTTTTGTCGGAATCTACATTAGAATGCATGCGGCAACAAGTAATTCGACAGCGAAATAAGGTCGAAGCGGAGAGGTAATATTCCATGCGAAAAAGATCAAAACAAAATAACGTGTTGCTAGCTTTGTTAAATTGTTTTTTTTTTTTATAATTTGCATTTGCTTTTTTTGTGTAGATAATATTGTTTAAATAATTCGATTAAGTTACAATTTTTTTTACATAAGAACTTCAGTTACTAAGCATGTTAAAAAAACTGTTGTAATTTTTTTTTTATTTTAAGTTTAAAAACTTTAAAGTCAATATTCTAAAATTCTGTCGTATAAGTAATTTAAAAAGTTTCTTTACGCTTGAAATGTATTTTTTTCCTTAAACTTAAGTTATACTTAAATAATTTCTTTATACAGTAATTTTTCCAATTCTAGATTTTAATTAGGCATGGAGTGCAATTGTGTAAATGAAAATTTTTTATCAACATTTGAAATTGTAAATTAAAGATATTTTACTCATAATGTAGTTAACTGGATCTTGTATCGATAAAAACAAAAAATAAATCGAAATTTGGATCGCGAATCTTAATAAAGGAATATCATCTCTGTAGCCATTTCATAGTGATTTCGATTTCATGTGAAATGTTGTAAAACAAGAGTCCAGGCTATCGTTTTCTATATCTTTTGCTGTCTGACCTTACTTTTACTCTATACAGGAATTCGCAGGGATAATCACATGAAAAACCCAAACTAAAGACTAAAAGATGTTTCTTTTCTACAGCGCTTGTAGTTAGTGAATATAAATCGAATAGACTCTAAAATTGACTAAATTGTTTCTCCTTTTAAAATCCATTGAATAACGATAGAAGGGTTGTGCCTCTCACCCGCAAAATAATTCCATTTGATTACCACCACCGGGCCGTGGTGTAGTGGTACATGCATAGACTCCTCAAGCAGAAGGTCGCGAGTTCGAATCCCGTGCGAGGCAATTCTCTGAAAGAGTTGTATGAAAATCCCGTCGCCGTTAACTCTGACATGATGGCATAACACTGATGTTGCAGTGGTTGCTGGCTGGGCTAAATATAACGAACTAACAACTAGCACGTACTAAAACCCACTGGTTGAGAATGACTGGCTCTAGTTTGACAACCACCTCTGGGAAAAATATCGAAACCTAATACACCTGAGTTTCAAACTACTACACCACCCGCCCGCGTCCTGGAGAAAAGCCAGTAAAAAGGTATTCATATCCCCTTAATGCGCGCGCGAGCTTATAAAAAAAAAAAAAAAAAAAAATTCTGCAAAAATATAAACTTTCTCCTTTTGTACAATAGAATGACCCGACAGTTGATGTGGATGCGACATTTAAGGTCTATTGTGTCACATAGTCAGTTTAAAATGCCAGATAAGCCCCAAATTTCTTAATAAACGGCAATCTCTGGTGAAGATACTTTGCAGTTTTTTAGATACTAAAATTTCTCCGCGAAAGTAATGTCTCCTTGTTTACACATAGAGCCACGCATTCACAGAGTATGTGTTCTGCGGTTTTAACGTCTCCCATTCAAAACTGAAAGTCAGTTTTTTGACTAAAAAAAAAATCGCGAGACTAACATATAAAAGCACAATTTTTGGGCAAAATCCGACTTTTCCATCAAAATATTATTTTCATTTCATTTTAGCGCCGCTCTAACAAATTTTATAGAACGATTTTTCCAACTCTTCAAAATACGCTTCATTTTCAGTGGTCACCTCTTCATTGGGGTCATATCTCTTTCTGGCGAGCATTTTTTTGGGGTTTAAAGAACACCCAACAGGCGCTCTTGTTAATCGACACGTTCTTGTTGTTGGTCCAAACCAGGTACCAATTTCTTTCGTATACCCAAATATTCGTGCAAAATATGTTGTAGACAACCTATTGATATCTTCAAGATGTCAGCTATCTCACTTTCACTTTGCGGTTGTTTAAAACTATTTTTCATTTGTTGTGCGCCCAGAGCTTTCAGCACTATTTGTGTCTGCACGACCGCGCTTAAATTCTGCAAACCATCCACAAATGGATCCTTTTAACGGAGAAGATTCCTTATAAGACTTATCCAGCCATTCTTAAGTTTTAACGGTAATTTTTCCCATTAAATAACAGTGTTTTATCAATGAAAATATCAAAATGTATGTCACTAAAACTCCAATATCTCGGCTAATGGTCGAAATGTCATCTAATATTAAAATTAAAGTTAGCAGATAAATTGGATTTATTTTCAAGGGTTTCTATTTCTTTTAACCAGTTGAAAATCCACTTAGTTCTTCAAACGATAGTTGATCGCTGAATTTAATGCTGAATACAGGATGCTGCAGCATCTAGCCAGTTCATCGTTCTATTTGAAAAGTTGTGAAAAGTATTGTATTTAACTTTTGTACAACCGATTTGAAGTCAAACAACAGCAAACAACAAACAAACAAACTTTAATATTTTTAGTGTTGTTTGACTATCCGTGACCATCTTTATTATTCCAAGAATGGTTCTGGTTCAAGAACGTGCCAGAAACACATTCTTGGATTGCATGAAGTTCAGATTGAAAGACGCTCGGACTTTTTCCCATTGGCCTCGTTACGTTTGTAGTTGGCCAAAGATACCTGCAGCAACTTCGGTGTCTATTTTTGTTCCATCCGTATTTTCAGCCTCCTAATTCGCTGCTCGCAGTTAATCCAGTTATGGTGGTCGAGTGAAACCCAGTGTCTTTAATAATTTCTTAATATTGCTTTTCTGCGTATGGAAGCATTGGATAAAAGCACAGTACTTACTTTTTCGGTTTCAGTTTATCGTCTTCGTTTATCCTAATCAATATAGGTTCCTCTGAGCGTTCGGTCATTATGAATACTTTGTAGCCGTAGATATTAATGTCTCTGTCATAATGACATTTCGTCCCAAAGTTCATTAGGAAGATTTGCGTGTGCGTGTCTCTTAATCAAACCAAAATTCGCAAGACGATCCTATCCGATGTATGGTTGAGAAATTCGTAGAAGAAATCTTTGTCGAAGTCATACTTGACGTGTATTGACGAATTTGTAATTCAATTGAATGTTAAAGCAGATCGCAATTAGACGTACGCCCGCAAGCGACTTATTTTCTAAGTTATCCTACATGTCGAATGATTGGTTTAGATCGTCAGCCGGGACATCCTTCAGGATATCAATAAAAACCTTTTGGATGGCTTATACGTGCACAAAACGATTTCCTTTCATCGATAAATGTATTTTTCAGAGAAGGTTAAAGTCGCACGATGCCAAATCAGACAATTACTTGACAAATATTTGACAGTTAAAATGCGATTTTCGGCCAAAAAAAAAAATCTGTCACAAGTGTCGATTGATGAAATGGCGCATTATCTTGCAACAATATTCCAGCTTCCTTCTGCGCAACATTCTGGCTGAATACGGGGAATACGATACACCAAATGCTTCAAACATCAATAAGAGATAGTGCATCACCTCTTTGGCCCAGTGGAACCAATTCTTTGTGGACAATCACTTGGAATTGTAAATGCAAATCAACCTCGTAGTTTCACTTTTGGCTTTTTCAAACAAGATTTTTTGGGTTTTGGTTCGCTTGGCACTTTCCACTCGGCACTTTGGCCCTTAGTTTCTGGTTCAAATTGAAAACACCACGTTTCATTACCAGTCACATTGTTGTAAAGGAAGTTTTTGTACTTTTTTTTTGCCTCCTAGATGATGTTCTTCGAATGTTGAATTCTAAGAAATGTTTGGTCTATGTTCATTTTTGTACCCATGACACAAACATATTGTCACTTGAGATGCAATAACACCAGATGTTATGAAATCTTGACAGTACTTAAGTGAAGAGTCTACGTTTCTGTAATTACCAATAGATTCGGACTTTGTATTTGGTTTTTAAAATTAAATTTATTCTGACTCTGAAGACAACTGTATTGTGATTCATGAGAATTTTAGAATATTACAAAAACTTCGATAAGTGATATCTTCGAATTCACAAGAAAAAGAAAGGAGTTTCTAATCTAAGCGACTTCAGTTCGCATAAGTTTTCGTAACAAAGCCAAATTTTAAAAGCAAAACATTTTATTTATTACCTTAGAGAGTATTTTATTAATTTAAATTTAAATATCACTAAATAAATAAGCTTTAAGGGCTCTAATTTCTACATGACCAGCTCTAGCTCTTGCCGATGTAATATTTGGGCCGATCTTATTGCTAAGTTATGGAGGTTTATTCTTTATTCAAAATCAAATGAAGTACATATTGGCCCCTATTATCTATGACCTTTTGCCATTTTCCGGGTATCTTCTTAATTCCATCGATGTATTGGGTATGTAATTTAATTCGTGCGGTTTTTTTTTTCAAAATTTGAACGTTTATTTAAGAAAAACATGTACAATAGTATTATTCAAAGTATTGCCCATCTGAAGCTATGACTTTTCCATCTTTCTGGCAATTTATGGATCTCATCCCAAAAGAACTGGGACGGCTTGGCAGCCAAGAATGAATCAAGCCTGTTTTTGATATTCTGCTCTGACGTGGACCGTATTTCAGTGAGGGCGTTCTGCATCGACCGGAACAAATGGTAGTCAGAAGGGGTAAGGTCTGGGCTATAAAGCGGGTGGGGTAAGACTTCCCAGCCACTGTTTTCCAAATAGTTCTTAACCGGAATAGCAACGTGGGGCCGAGCGTTGTCATAATGGAAAATTGTTGCCTCGTGTCAGGTCGCATATTCCGGGCGTTTTTCGGCTACTGCTCTCTTCAAGCGGATTTATTGTGTTCGGTAGCGTTGTCCATTGATGGTTTCACCCGGTTTTAGAAGCTCATAATACAGCACACCCATCTGATCCCACCAAAGACAGAGCATTACCTTTATGGATATGCGGCTTTGCCGTTGATTTGGCTGTTTGGCCGGGTTTCACATATGATTTTTTGCGGTTGAGGTTGTCGTAATGGATCCATTTTTCACCACCAGTAACAATCCGATGCAAAAATGACTTCCTTTTGTGGCGTTCCAGTAGCATTTCCGACATGCATTTCTCGGACTGAGTTCATGTTCGGATGAACTGCTGTTCGGAAGCTGCTTTTAAACATTTTGAAATGGCTGCCTGAGTGACACCCAAAAATTCTGCGAGCTCTTCTTGTGTCTGGCAACAATCTTCATAGAGTAATACTTCCACTTCTACATCTTCAAACTTTTTTGGCTGCCCAGGACGTTCATTGTCTTCCAAGCCAAAATCACCACTTTTAAATCGTGCAAACCACTTTTGGAACGTTAGATCAGCTAGCGCATGTTCACCATAAACTTCCACCAAAATACGATGACTTTCGGCAGCAGTTTTCTTCATATTAAAGTATTGAAGAAGAACTTCCCGCAAAAACTCTTTCTCAGGCACAAAGTTCGACATATTTGATTGAAGAAAAATTATTGTTGTTTACGCTTCAAATGAATGACATATACTGAAGCTTTCCAACGCATGTTCCAATGGAATAATACAAGTTACGCCATATCTTAGCAAACTGCGCGAATTAAGTTATAGACCCAATAGAACTTCTTTGGTTTATCAGCGATAAACTTGGCCAGATGATTTTCAGCGGCTCTTCGAGCGGCCAATTTTTACAAATTTTCAAAGGCCAAAACAAATGGTAATCAGAGGGTGCAAGGTCCGGTGAAATGTCCGGTGTTCACTCACAGCATTCTCACCGTAAACTGCACAAATTTTTTCGCATGATTTTGCAGCGTATTTCCATTTTTTATAGTAAAAAAGCATCACATAGCGCATTTCTTTAGATATTTCACTCATATTCAAATTAATATAACTTTGACACAATCATATAAGTGTTTCCAGATCAATGGACACCAACACCATCTAGTGACCAAAAACCGCGGAGGCTTTTGATATGACCCATTAGAATTACCAAAATATTAAGTTTCCAGAAAGCCCAAGTCGATTATGCTTAAACAGTGTCCTTTAACAAAGTCAAATTTTTCAAGCTAAAGTTTTTTTTTTTTTGTTTGCTGTAGATTAGTATTAGACTGCTCGAAGTGATATTTGTATATATATTTGATAAATCTTTGGAATTCAAAATTAGAAAATTGTATTCTGTATACATATATCGACACATATGCCATTTAACGATTCTATTTCTTTTTGCTTATAAATGCTTATTCCCATTCTATCTGTCTTTTCCTCGTTTCTTTTTTTTTTAATTTTTATTTTCATTAAAAACTTATTTCAAATACCTCTTCTGTTTATTTCTAGTCGTCGTCATCAGCACTATCATTCCCAACGAAGTACCCGAAGTCCCGAAGTAAACATTCATCAATCTCACATAGGTGGCCCGTCTAGTACACGCCCTGCATCCAGTTATTACGAGTATGAAACTGTGCAACATAACGTCTCTCGTAGCCATAATAATGCCCAAAAGCAACAACACAACGTAAACAATAATATTCCAACAATAGCTGAACAAAAACATCAACAGCAACGTCACTGGAAAGCGGCCACTCTAAATGGCTTTAGCCCGGCCACACTCAACAGTAGCGGACGTAGCCGAGGACCATTTGTTACCCAAGTAACAATACGTGATCAAACACATTTACAAAATTCATCATCTTCGCATGCAACTGGTCAACAACCAACATACCAGCAAGTTCATAAATCTCATCATCAAAATGCGCAGCCGCACGCTTCAAAAGTGTGACTATAGGCGTCCAAGGCCTTCGATCTATTAACGAAGTGCCACCATTATTGATCGAAACTTGAATTAATCAACAAAAGCAACAACAAAACACGAAAAATAAAATCAAAGAATTATTTAAACTAATCTTTCGAGACTGCTAACCAGATTGTTAAGGATCAAGAGAAAATTTTAAATTATCTCTTTCAAGTTAAAAAAAAAAAAAAAAATTTATATATACAAAATGTATAAGTGTATATCAAGCATGCTATACAACATTCGTATATTGTATTATTAAAGATATGGCATTTCCTTCAAAAAAAAAAAGGTTAAACCAATTTATACATAAAGAATCGTATATACGAACATATTCGCAGGCAGGTATTGCAATACCTGTGACTTATTTCAGTATTGTTTAATTTTTAAAAAAAAATGAAAGTACTATAAATTGTAAGCACTAAAACAAAAATAGTTGTATTCTTTACGTTCAACCGTATTATTCTCCGTTTGCCTCTGCAAATAATCATTTCCAACCTATCTTATATCTAAATTCATTTCACTTGTTTCATATGTAATTTATATTAAATTAAATCAGTACTCAACACACATAAAACTTTATTTCCGTTTATAAACTAAACTAAAAAAATAAAAAAATAAAAAAACACTTGTTATAACAAACTGTGATTTATTTTATGTGTGAACAAAAGCAAAAAACAAAACAAATTCAAAAACTATCCTACGAAACGAATCGAAACAGATCCACGACGATCGTTTTAAATCGTTACTTAACAAACTAACACATCAATTCATTTGTTTAATTTTTTTTTTAAATATCCTTCTACTTAATATCAATTTACGGAGAAAGGTTTTAAGTTTGTATTTACATCAAATTTAGATGTGTAAATTTGGTACTTAAAAAGGAAGTGATTTACACTAAAGTTTGCACAGTATTTAATAAAAAAAAAAACAAACGTACTTATTATTTTTATTTGTTTTATGTTTTAATTTACATTTACACATTGTATTGTATTGTTTCATATTTTTTTCAGTGTAAATAATATTTGTTTTTCACTATATTGTCCATTATAACATTTAAAACGAAAGCAAATGCAAATTGTATGCGGTGTTAAGGAATAAGGAACGAAAACAGAAATTTTATTGCAAAAGAAAAAGCATTGAAAATAACACTTAGTTAGAGGAATAAGATTTGTGTCTAAGTTAACAATGTATCACGAGAATTGTTGTAAAGTTTCAGTTTATAATTATTATTATTATTATTATTATTATTATTATATTTTTTAATTTGATTAAATATATTATGTACTTAACGAATATATTAAAAATATTTTCAAACAATTTGTTCATTTTTGTGTTTTGAGATTGCTTCAGACTTTGATACTGTATCTCTTAAAGCAGATTATTAGCTTCCAAGCCCTGAACAGTTTTTTTCTGTTTATCAGCATACGACAATCAATCACGTATCAGTGTCCGTAATCTGACAATTTATTTTTCAATATAATCCCCTTTCAACTCGATACACTTTTCACGATGTTGCAACTTTTTTAACCTCTCCAAGGTTTGGGAACGAAAGTAAGTCGCAGGGAGCCAAATCCGGAGAATACGAAGGATGAGGGGGCAATTCGACTAATTTGGCTGTGACGACTGCGGAGGTGTGAGCCGGTGCGTTATCGTGGTGGAAGAGCACTTTTTTCTTCGCCAATGTGGTCGTTTTTTCTTCAAATCGGCCCAATAAATCGACGTAGTATGCTCCTGTAAAATTTTTTTCTCTTATCCAAATATTCAACGTGGATCACACCTCGCGCGTCCCAAAAATCGGTGAGCATCACCTTTCCGGCCGAAGCCACGGTCTTCGCCTTCTTTGGAGCACGTTCACCGGGTAAAACCCATTGCTTCGATTGTTCTTCGGTGTCCGATGTGCACAATTGAATCCATGTCTCATCGACGGTCACTAAACGACGCAAAAACTCCTCCGGATCGCGATTAAATAGGGCCAAGCCCGTCTTTGAAGTGGTCTCATGATTGCGCTTTTCTCTGGTGTGAGCAAACGCGGCACCCATCGCGCGGACAGTTTTTTTCATGCCCAAAATCTAGTGTAAGATATGGCTTATGTGTTCAGTTGAGATGCCTGCTATCTCAGCCAACTCGCGAACTTGCAAGTGCTCTAAAACACTTGAAATGTTGACAGTGGGGTACGGTGGGTCTGCTCTACGTAAAAAAAATGTTTACAAGTTATAAAGCTTTTCCAAGATGGCCGAGTAGATGCCAATGACGCCCCAGCATATCAACAAAAGATGATAACGTCGAAACTGTGAGGAAAATTTATTTTGAAAATCGTTGAATTACCATAAGAGAAGTTGCTGAGGATGTCGATCAATGAGGCATATCGATCGGCTCATGTCATGCAATTTTTTCGAATGTTTTTGGCATGAGAGGTGCGTCAGCGAAGTTTGTTTGGAAACTTCTTAATTTCGATCAGAAGAACCGTCGCATGAGCATCGCTTAGGAGCTCTTGAATGACGTCAATTATGATCCTGACTTGCTCAAAAGGGTCATATTCTCTGGATGTGGCCCCATGCGACTTTTTTCTGTTCCCAAAATTGAAGAGACCTATGAAAGGACGGAGATTTGTAACGATTGAGGAAATAAAAACGACATTGCTGGAAGAGCTCAAGGCTATACTAAAAAGTGCTTATGAGAAGTACTTCGAGAATTGGAAAAAGCGTTGGAATAGTTGCGTTATATCTGAGGGAGATTACTTTAAAAGGGACAACATTAATGTTGATGAATAAACAAATATTTATTTATTTTTTTTTTTTTAATATAAAGTCACTTTACTTTTGCAACACACCTCGTATTCAGGCCAGGTCGGAGAGGATTAAATATTTCTTACCTAGTCTTTTCGCAGCATTTTTGGCAACATCGAATATGAGGTTATTCTAACGTAAGTTGACATTGACATACATACCAGGAAAGTAATGCTGCTAATATTGAAAATTACGAGTAATGTGCTTAACATACTTAACAGGCACGTGAGTCCGGAAAGCAGAGAGTACTGTCGTCAGCAAAAGAATATATTGGATTAGAAGTGGCAGACAAGAGATCATTTATGAAAGTTAAAAATAGAGTTGAAGACAGAACGGAGCCCTGTGGCACACCAGCATTTATTTTGTGAATACTCGATTCAATTCAAGACAACTTGAATTGAACGTTCCAAACGGTAGTTTCTAATCCATTGAAGAAGAGAGTCGTCGATCCCAAATGCACGCGTTTTCGACAAAAGAGTCTGATGCCAGACTCTGTCAAAAGCCTAATAGATACCAAGTGCAACCATTTTGCTTTCTCCAGATTGGTGAGACATCCCATCAATGCCGGCAAGTGAGAAGTTTTCGTGTTTTGACATACCATGATCTGATGGTTTATCAGCGTTTCCATAACCTTGAAAAGAAGGGGTCTCTTAGAGGAGAGAAGACTCGCCTTTTTTAGAGACACCACAAACGCTGTTTTCAATCTTCTCGAAAAGAGTCCTAAAGAGTAGGGTTGATGAAAAAACTTACGCAGTGGCTTTGCCAGCGAGGACGAATACCTCTTTAGAAGAAGGAGAAATATACCATTTGGACCAGCGTGTGTATATTAAGATCTTTAAGTACTCTTGCCATTACACGACTGCAAAAGTGGATTCGTGCCATTTAAGATTCGACGCACTCAAGTGTAGGCAACAAACAAATTTGCCTTGTTCAAAGAGCTGATAGCTGGAATGTCATTGTAATGATCGTTGGGATGAAAGATGAAGAAAAATTTCTAATGTTTTTGACGAACGACTAAAAATTGTTACTGCCTTTGGGACATTAAAGTATTTTTTGTCTGGGTTTTTGGTCATATTGAAATTTCACAAGCTTAAGAAAGACGTCGCAGTCATTCCTGGCTCGGTTAACCTTCTTCCTGTTTTCCTCTGTCGGTTAGATCTTGAAGGACAGAAAAAACATTTCTCTAACCCAGATAGCCTCTTTACAGATCAAGTCTTGCCATGGATTTACTTTTGGTTTAATACTCTTCATACGATGAAGTTCTCAATCCAATGAGAATAGTGTCTGTGATCATATCAGCAGCGGCATCTTTGTCGTTATCAAGGAAAAATAATGGCTAGTTGGAATTCCTAAAGGTGTTAGGTCCGCTCCAATTAGCTTTCTCGTATTGCAATATGTTTCTTTTAGGAATTTTTTCTCTAGCTGTGTGGTCAATATACGAGAAATTGAAATATGACACAATAGTCCGACGAGCCTAGAGAGGAGAGCACGTTAACAGTGTAATTATCAAAGTAAGGAGTTAAAAACAAGTCCAGCGTGTTGGCTGTATGACTGTCAATAATAATAATAATATGATAGCGTGGGCTCATTTACGAGTACAAGCTGCGTCAAGTTGTTTTCCGCAGCGAAGTTCTCAACACACCTTCCTTCGAGTGTTGTCTCGTCCAGGATGTGATATGATAGAGAGCCAAATACCAATTTTTACCAACCAACTTGTGTGAACATCCGAAACTATTCGTCAATTGTTTGATAAGCCCCTACTCGCTCATCTTATCCTGCAGCCCAGATTAATGCTCATCATCTCTTTTTCGATTTCAAGGCAGTATCTTTAGAGGCCAGCTATACAAAGTTATGTCTAACTTTGCCGTTCTTGCCAAATTCGTCAGATTGTAAAATTTGACCAAGAGAATCAGTTGATCAAAAACGGCGGTAAAAAGGTTTACTATATTTGTGAAGCCCCAGCCATATCCCTGACTGCAGCGGCATCTAAATAAGTAGTAAGTCCGTGATTCTTACTTAGCTACAACTAACTGCATACCACGATAAATAATTGTACATAAATAACAAATGATTGTGTATTGTTCTGTATTGTTCCAGAATTATTATCAAAAAGAACGTCAATCAACGTGTCGTACAAATAGGGTTTCTTTTTTATTTATTTGTTTTTATATTTCTCTTAATTAATTGTTGGCTAAAATTATCTGACAAATCACTACTTAATTATGTAAATGAATAATAATAATATCTACTGTATGTTAAGATTAAGTCTTTTAAATTTAAAGAAAATACTAATCAATGGGAGGGCTCGCTCAATTGCTTATGAAGTGAAATTCAATAAAATTATTTAAAAATAAAAAATTAAAGAGTATTGAAAAGTTCAATATAGTAATTGATATATGTATAAAGATAATGATTTTGGATAGTCTTCTAGTTTTGTGTATCTATTGCATGGCCCAATGTGTAAACGTTTGGTTTGGAAGAAAATCATAACAAAATCAAGAAACCATTTTTGAAATTCGTTATTGAGACGTTCGACTTACTTGTTTATGTGTACGTGTGTATGTGGCAAATACATATGTTTAAGGCAAATAATCGACAACCGCTCTATTTATTTATACCACAAATACTTTTCCGTTTTTTCTTGTGCCACTATTATTACTATTGTTTGTGTCTAGCAATTCAGTTTCTTTAGCGATTTCAACGATTCCTTCGGTCTTCTTTTCGATATCATCTTCACCAATTTCCTCAGCTGGTTGTTATAAGTATTTTTGTCTTCGCATCATCAACAACTGCTCCTTCGACAAAAAAAGAAGGGTTTTCTTTATCATATCGAGACGGATAATAAAAAATGGAACTCAACAGCAACTCAAAGAGAGGAAAGTTATGCGGATTGCCCGGTCATGCCTTAACGTAGTTGGCTCGGCCGAATATTCACGCTGCGAAGGATATGCTTTGTATTTGGTTTTAACAGGTCAGTGTTGTTTATTATGAATTGTTGAAACCCAACGTAACGTAAAAAACGGCTACAATACGAGCAGGTGCACGAAAAAGTGATTATACAGCATAACAACGCTCGTCAACACGTTTCCAAACCCGTTAAAACCTACCTGGAAACGCTCAAATAGGAAGTCCTTTCCCACCCGCAATATTCCCCAGATATTGTGCTGTCCGATTATTACTATACTTTTTCCGTTCGATGGGACATGGTCTGGATGATCAGCAGTTCCGCTCATATGAAGACATCAGAAAATGACTTGAATCGTGGATAGTCTCAAAAGATTAACACTTTTATCATAACGGTATTCGAGCTCTGTCAGAAAAATGGAAAAAAGTTGTAGTTAGCAATCGGTAATGCTTTGAATAATTCATTTGTAGCCATTTTTTCACAATATATTTGCGTTTTCATCCATAACTTATTGATCAATATTATAGATAACAATTTGATAGCTTAGTTGCGCACCTAATAATATGCGTTTAATGAGTTCTATTGTATTAGGCAAACAATTCACTTCAATGTGAAGCTCCATTTTCTCCACTTTGTTAATGTCCAAATCTTCTTTTGAGTTAATTTTCATAAAATTGTCGCAATTCACACAAGTTAAAATTTTACAAGTTTGACAGTTCTTTTAAAATTTAATTGATTTGACTTTTTTTTACAATTACTTCCCAACGAAAAACCTTGCGTAGAAAATTGTAATAATTGGCAAAACGCTCTCTCAAAAGCGTTTACTTTGCACAAATTTGTACAAATTTTGAATTCTGGTCAAGACCTGTTCGATAGAGCTGCGATGCGCTGATGGAGAGAAAGAAGTATGATGTAAAACAAACTACAATATATAGTTGAATTGTTGATTCCAGTTGATTTATTACCAAAAATCCAAAGCTTTTATTGTAATTAATTGCTTGTTTAGCAATTATATAATAAGCTGGAGGATCACATCAGTTCACTGTTTAATTGTTGCTTGGTTTGCAATAAGTGTGTTTGATTAATTTTGTGCTATTTTTTAGCAATTTATTTATGCCTACCTTAACACTACTTGTAGGAACGACACTAGTGAATAACTACATACAATAACAAAATCTATACTTAATAGGAGGCAAGTGCAGCTTACCAGACCACCATTGAAGAAAACGTTAGTTGGCACCGCTCGAAAAAATAAAACCTCCGTTCCGTAACGATGAAAAAACAAAAATACAGTCAGGAATTTTAACAGAGAATTTTAACCAGGGAACAACATTTTACACGACAGCAAATGGAGACCTCTTACTACATTCTACAACTTGTGCAATATTTGCGGTCTAGCAGCCTATTCAATAGTCAGAACTTCACTGCAACTAATAAATACCAATGCAACGACTAATAGCCACCAATAAATATGGCTAAACAGCTCATACATACTATACATAAGCCGATCCTCTAACGGTTGCTCTATCTAGAGACTTTTGGATGCATGTGCTGCACTATACCAGTATGTAATCAGTATTGCATGTTTTTGTTTGTTTCAGTTTGAAGAGATCCAGATGTTGACTTTAAAAAATCGTTTACCTTTAACTTAGGACAACGTCCGATAAAATGGTGCTAAAGGTAAAACTATTGTTAGGCATTTTTACTCATAACTATGAGTGTAACAACACCCAGCTTATTACCACCCAAGTATTAATTTCAAAGACGTCAGTTCAATATGAAACAAACCAAACAACGCCATCTTTTGTTTGAGAAAAATAAAGACATCATTCCATCTATGATAAAATTAAAACTGAGGGGCATTGTCCAACATGTTTAGGAAGAACCAAAACGAGGGGAAAAGCAGCAAATTACTTGATGTAGATGCTGATATCGAGATATGATACAGAAATGACGATTATGCGTTTCTATTAGATGGTAAGATATTAGACGGGCGCTCACCAGATAAATATTCCACTATTGACGACTGATAAACGAGCACAGAATGTCCCATTGCATTGCTTTTATCTAAACGATGGATTGAAGCTAAGAGACTTACACTGATATCGAAGATAAATTCAACAAACAGTGCTTTCGTGTATAAATGTCCGGCTCTCCTTACTAATTTCGATCCAAATAACCCTTCCTGAGGGTTTGAAATATGTGATGCGTATAATTAATATACGTATTGTATAAAGTACTGTCATCAGCAAGGAAAGCCGATGCTACAAAAGCACACCTAATATTTCAAGTTTCGAGTTCAATTATCAGTTTGATTTTCGTTAGTCGGTCGTTAATTTTCTATACGCTTACGGTCGTTCTGTTCGCATATAGTACATACATACGTTTAGCAATTTATCAATCTTACGTAATTCGAGATACTTTTGCCCGTCATTGTGCCAACGTTCCAGCTTACGGTGTGTTATTTGCTGTGTTCCTCCAATTAATCGAATAAATCTGTATTGTGAGCTAAATTATTAGGGTAATCCAATTTTTTTTAACATGGCATCGTCTGTTCTGATATGTGTACCTACCCTGTCCAAAATGGTGCTGTTAAAGGTTTGAAATACGTGTTATATAACTAAAGTGATGGTGCCTTTTATCACTTAAATTAATTCAACTGTTTTGAGAATTTTTTGATATATTTTTATCGCGCTCGAAGGACCAATTCTTGCGTTCTTATTTTATCTGATCAATTGAAAAATTACAAAGTTACATTGTCTTATCAAAACTTTTGCACAAGAGATGAGTATGTTAAAGGTGTGCAAATATTTTTAATGACTCTAAATTCAAATTAATGGTTACGTAAAAAAAATAATCAAAACTAATGAGTCCAAAACAGTGATATCTAAAAATAAGCTGTTTACTGCTTAATACACGTGCAGCAAAACTCAGAACCGCAAATTGGTTATATATACCAGAAAAACTCTGTGAACTGAAGTAATTGCTTCTAGTGATTCTGGTTTATTTTTTGGCTATACTAACGCAACTGTGTCTGAACATAGATAAGGCTCTGCCCAAAAAAATAAGTTGGTCTGTCTGATATTGTTTTACGACATCAAAAACATCACGCGGCCATATGTACAGTAGGGTAGAAACATGACAACTTATTGGCACTTATCGTAGAAATGTACCAACATGCGCAAGAAAGTCCCATCAACAAAACAAAAAAGCATAAAAATCACTTACCCTCCCTTAATCTAGATAAATCCAAATGTTTATCGTTCATAAATATAAATAATCGTCTGGGGCTTGGCTGTATGATATTCCGACTTTCACTGTGAGCTCGTAAAAACCTGCGTGAGCGGTAATGTGAATAAACATAGAAAAGTTTATTTAAAAATTCTTTTTTAAATATTGACTTAGTATTAATTTTTTTGCTTACATTTAATCCTTTAAATATGATTTAAAAAAAAATATAACAAAAAGATTAGACGGATATAGACCGAGGTAAGAAAAAAAAAAACAGTTAATAGCTTCTAGCAAACAAGCGCTTTGGGTTATTTAAAGTTAAAAACAGCGCGAAATGATTAGTTGTAATAGTTGACTGGATTCCCTCGAGTAACAACGAATTGTTCGCAAGAAATGGCCAAGACCGTTAATGAATCCAAGTCCGTGGAAGGAGCAGTGTCCATAGACCAAGCTCTGGAGGAAACAAGTAAGTTTTGAACCACAACGAGGGATTCATAGTTCTTTGGATGCAATTAGAATTTTGGTTATGTTTTTAGAATTTGGAAGACTTAACTATTGCCTGATTATTGTTTCTGGATTAATTATGATAAATGTTGTATTGGAATGCCTGGGCATAAGTTTTGTTCTGCCAGTGATCAATTGCGACATGAACTTGTCGTATCAAGAAAAAGGAGTTCTGGGTGGAGTTGGTTTTGTAGGAATAATTACCAGTTCGCATTTATGGGGATTTTTAGCCGATACTACTGGTCGAAAGAATGTCATCAAGTTGACGCTGGTGGCTTCGTACATAGTAACAGTGGTTTCAAGCTTTGCACCGAATTTCCTAGTTCTCGCTTTTCTTCGTTACGTAAATGGATTTTTGTAAGGATTTCAAATTCAAGGACTTATTTAACATTAACTCACTCTATTTCTGTATACCTATGTCTTCTTCTTTTTGTAGAATATCTGGCGGCTCTGCGACTATCTATGCTTATCTCGGTGAATTCCATTGCAATAGACTAAGAAACCGCGCCATTATGTCTGCAGCGTTCATCTGCGCCACAGCCGCAATTTTTCATCCAATTGTAGCTTGGGGTATAATTAATCATGCTTCGGCATTTTATGTACCCGTGGTGGGAATTGTCTATGCACCCTGGCGTTTGTACATCCTTTGCATTGGGCTACTTGGTATCATTTGTGGTGTTTGGTTTTTCTTTTTACCTGAAAGTCCAAAGTATCTGTTGTCCGCTGGCATGGAAAAGGAAGCTATCGCAGTTTTGAAGCACATGTACTCTATTAATACGGGAAACAGTCCCGATCAGTACAAAGTAAGTTGGAACCCATCTTCTTTTAATTAAATTTTCTGAAGGGGTCTTCTCTTGTAGGTGACCTCCCTAAGACCAGATTTCGAGGATGAACAAAAATCTAGAATAAAAAATACTGACAAGGGTTGCGCTATAAGGGCTGTGGCAAGATCAATGTGGAATCAGACAGTTCCACTTTTTATGCGAGAGCACTGTCGAAAAACGATCTTAGCGTGTGTTATTCAATTTTGGATATTTTTCACCGCCCATGGATTGTACGTTTGGTTCCCGCTTATACTTAACAAAGTAATGCAATTCACGAGTATAAGCTCCGAAAGACTTGATATTTGCGAGATTATTCACATAATGGATATGTCCAGTTCGAGTAATTCATCAGCCGGAGTGGTATACATATAACCATTGTTCTGAGAATGAATGGTTTTTTAATGAACATCCCTGTTTTGCCTTATTTTAGGAAAGCCAGTGTATTGAGTTTTTAGAGCTATCGACTTATCAACATACAATTTCTCTGGAATTTATTTATGTTGGACTGTTTTTGGGAGTAGGTTACATTATGGGCAAATTCGGACGTATTCCAACTTTGTGTGAGCAAAACAAGTTACTGGTGCTTTAAGTTTTGCTCCTGACTTCTTTCTTTTTCATTTCAGTCATCATTCTCGTTGTATGCGGAGTTTGTGGGATCTTGTGTACTGTGATTACAATTCCACTTGTGGCAGTTTACTGTTTGGTTATACTTCTCGTTTGTGGATTGGCAACAACTGTGCTTAATGTGATTACTGTGGACGTGTTTCCAACTCATTTAAGGTACGAATTTTTTTTTAAGACTGATACTCTTTGGAGAAAGGTCTAAAGAATAGAAATTTAAAGAAGCCATTAATTCAAACTCTGTCAAGTTGACCCAGTAGTTTTTTAGTGAACAGCGATCAAACGTATATTTCATATTGAGTTAGTCGGATTGTAAAGGAAGAAATTATGCTAAACGCGTGTACAGATTGAATAATGGGCTCTGTACTTTGAATGCGAGGATACCTTATTAGTATTAAGCCTTACCGTTGTTGTATCTTGCGCAAAGTCACTTTCCTAACAAATATTATTGACCGATCTCCCTTTTCTTTTTTAATTACCTTGCGTCGAAAGTTTATTGCTAATGTAAGCTTTTATGTATATTTTAAGGATTATAACACAGTACAATTAAACAGCTATTGCTGCTATATTCTTAAGTCAAGAGACAGTATAAAACAGAGATCTATTTTTAGGAATGACTTACTGTTTTATGATGCTTTGAAAGTTGTAGATATGAATTGAAATTGTTATTTTCTTATGTTCCATAAATGGCCTTGCTTTTTAGTTCATTCCCTTGTTTTGATATTTCTTAAGAGTTTAGTGCAGTTTTAGGAATGTGCTTATACATTTGTTTATAAAAAAAACTTACGAGGGCCTAAGTTGGATTCCATTAAATTAATTGCCTTCTTAAATTCGAATTATTTAACTCACCTGTTTAAATGGCGCTACAGTCAACTATCTCTAATTAATTAAGACAATTGTGGTCCCCTTCACCTAAGTAAATTAAGACCCTTCGATCTGGAGCGACGTAATGCATTCACGCTACAGGTACAGGCCCATTTTTTCGCTTATTGCTCAATTACCTTCTTGAGCCAAATAAACAGCGATTGGAAAGTGAAACAATTCATTTGATTTGTGATAAGATGTAAGAGTTAATAGCGAAGAGCAGATAGATGAAATGCCTAATTACCTCAAAGTGTCCATTTTCTCATCCACAGCTAAATCCATTTTTCCCACTCCTATTTCAGTACATTCAAACCCACCAATGATATCAATGTTGTTTCACAGACTTTTGAATTGTGCCTCTGATGTCGACTTGAGAGTTTTGCACGATTTTTTGCAATGTTAAAGAACTAACATGACATCACATCTTCGGTAAACTCCTTTTTGTTCTGATCTTTATGGAGCAGCATTCTCTGCATCATTCTACAAAATCTGCCTGATTGGTAGATATTCCAAAACGAGACATTGCTTATCAGACGCATACGTCAGGCATACATTCCTCCGACTAAATCATATAAATGAGTTGGCGTTGGTCATCTGCTGATATCTTAAATAGCTGGAGTGGTAGTCCGTACTCTCCGCCATTTAACAGTCTGCAATTCCTTGCTTATCTTCACAGGTTTCTGTTTGTTGTCGCCTTGACACGTTGTATTTACCCTTCACCGTTTCAGAGGCGAGTTGTTCTGGTACATGTGTTAGTCTGTGCTCTTCGTTAAACCAGGTGTTGATAGCTTTTTGGCATCCACGTCACTGAATTGCGAAATTTTATGTTAGCATGGGTGTGATCGGTTTGAGCATAAATCAGACCAATGAGCTGATGAGTGAAGTTTTGTATCGGGTAGTTAGCATCACGTACAAAACCTGGAAAGAAAGGCCTTCTGGGAGACCATTTGGACGAAAGGGTCGTATGCTCCAGAGGGATCTGCTCATATAGGGATCTGCGATCTTAACCGACGACGCCACTGTTGATTAATTAAACCAAATTTACCAGTCTCTGCGTCTTTACTCTGATGTCCAGACATTGTTAACAGCATACTATAGTGTTGATAAATAAGTTCTGTCACTCAACACACGCACTTAGAAATTTAACAAAATCAAGCCCGGTAGGACGAAACCGTATCCTGTGGCTACCAAAAGAGGTAAAAAAGCACAATTAATCTGGATTCACAGTTATAGCACTGAACATCGCCAGGTTGACCCTGCTCAGTGTCAACCCCAAGCGCTTAGTAACATACTTACAAACTATTCTACAACACTGGTCTTAGACTAGAATTCTGTGAAGAGTCAAAGTTAATTCTAAGCTTCCCAAATTTGTGTCCTTATACACATGAAACATGCTTATCATTATTATTATTATTATCAAGGGAACGATACAAATTAATTTGTAGGGTCCGGGATTTAACGCCGGGGTATGTTCCTTCCGCTATACAAGATCAAAAGCGAAAATATTTGTCGCTGTGATTGGGAGAGTGCACTCCATATAATATTATTCATGCTTGCGTGAAAAATCGAAAAAAAAAAAACGAATTTGTTAAAGGTATTTGAGACGCGGAACACTCTACTCTACAGTATTTCCTTGTATTTCTTCGCTTTTGCCATAGTACATTTATTCTTATTTCTATTTTTGTAGTCAACATTTCTTACATGATCATGGTTAAGAATGTACTACCTATATATTCTTATGAAATTTATCCAAAAATCATTCTATCTAACCACCGCTATTTTGCAAAAAAATGTTGCCGAAGTACAAGTACGTTAAATTACCTGCATTGATTTTCTTCAAACTCTACAACTCTCTCTATCGAAATAGTTCGTAAACAAATCGTAGGAATGACCACAGGTCCTTTTTTCAATTTGTCAATTGCAAAGTTAAGACCTATGGTTATCTTTCCTCCCTCGCTTTCGAAACCCAGTCTTCAAGTGATTCTCCTGTCGTCGCAAGCAATCATTTGCCAATACTTCTTCGTAGCAGATCTCTTTTACTTCAATGACCTACCAAAAAGAAGGAAGAAAAATGTTCTTCCAAAACATCGCAAACCTTTTTCTACCTATTTGGTTATTCACTTACACAGAGAGAATTTCCCCAGATTTAGAAGACCTTTTGTGTAATCCCGATACACAAAAAGGGAACTAAGCATGAAATTACCAATTATCGTTCTATCTATAACCAAACTTTTTGAAAGCATTTTATACGAAGCCGTAAGCTTCAAATGCAAGCTTTTTATTTCGCCCCGACAACATGGTTTTCTTAAAGGCAGATCAACTACCACAAACCTAGTTGAATTAGCGTATTTTGCTCTCGCAAAATATATAATATCTCATCAAATCATCCTCTTCAAATAAATTTCTTCTTATCTGATAAGCAAATATTATAGCGTTCGGTTAAGATCAGCCTTTTCTGTTCTATTCCTGGCCTCATCTGAAGTTCCACAAGGCAGCCATATTGGTCTTCTTATCTTCATTATTACTATTACTCTTGAGAGGGTCATTAAACACTCCTCCCTCTCCTCTTACTCTGACACAAAATTTTTTAAAATTATTTCTTCTCTCCATGACTCCTGCACTTTTTCAAATGCCAATCTATAACCTTCTCATGTTAATGCAACCCGTCTCCTTCCCAACTTTATTTTCTCTATGGTCAACCTTGTCAACAAGGCCTTGACTGTGAGCTTAAACCAACTCATCATTTCGCTTTATTAAAGGGTGGTCCGAGGAATTCTCCAACCCGTACATAACCAAATCTCTCTATGTTACCTCTGCTCGCCCCTTGCTTGAGCATGACAGTCAAGTTTGGTCCTCTTTTTACCGAGTTCATGTTTCCCGGATCGAAGATATTCAACATTGATTCCTTCGATTTGCCCTACGTGGACTGCCCTGGAACGACCCTTTAATCTTACCTCCTTATCAGGACCGCCTCAAGCTTCTCAATATGAATTCGTTAGAAGAACTTAGGAATATTGCTGACATTCTTTTCATTCATTGAGTGCTCTCAGGTTCCATCGACTGCGCATTCTTTTTCAACTTTATTTCCTTTAACACCAACACACATAGTCTACGTGGTCCTCGTTTTTTTTTTTTTATCTACCGGTCTACCGCTCCGTATGCTCCGAAAGGTCAACTCAAACCTCTCCGTGTTTGATTTCGACCTGAGTACTCCTCGTCTTAAACCAGATCTCCTCCATCCTTCTCTTTGTTCTTAGCTCTTAAGTCCTTCTGTTAGTTGTTAAGTTGGATTTAGCCAAATAAATGGGGCCTCAGCCACCACCAAAATTAATATTAAAAAAATTAATTAAAATTTAGATCATATTTCCATCTTTTCATTTAATGCTAATTATTTTTATTTTATTTAATTTTTTTCAGAGCTATGGCCGTTTGCATATCTCTCATGATGGGCAGAATAGGAAGCGTTGCAGGCACAAATCTCATTGGCGGATTACTTGAAAATCACTGTAAGACAGCATTGTTCACCTCGAACATTGCGCTAATTTTGAGCGGACTGCTAGGATTTTTACTTCCAACGGGGACAGATGAGGAAAAGAAACCCAAGCCAAGTAGTGACGCGTAAAGATATGGCAACTCTTATGACTAGTGATAAATTAAATGTCAAAAACGGAATCATCTTATAGTAGGAAGAAGGAAGAAATTTCTCCCTTTCGTGCGCTGAGTGTATGAGTATGAGTTTGCATAATTGAACGTGTAAATATGGATTAGATAATTAAGATAGATTAAATTATTTCTATGTCAAATTTTTTAACAAGAAAAATACATTTTAAATATTTAAATTTAAAATTCAAAATTAGTGCTACAATGACGATCATAGCAATCAAAAGTCGCGAGAAGGTCTACGTCTACACGTGCGAAGCCCTTTCGTTAAAGCCAAATCTCAATTACGTATTGCTGTAGTTCAAGTACCCCACGGCAAGACGCAAGATAAAGATTCTCGCACCAAAACGCAGATTCTACCATTCTTCCAGACAAAATGTCAGAGTGATCCTTAAAAGTGCCTTACTTACTATAACAGTCCCAATGACAGCCTGCACAGTAGCTTTAGCAGAGAATACAAAAAAACCGACGGCTGTTTACTGTTAAAGAAAACGAACGATTTGTTAAATAAGTAGAGAATACTTTATTTGGATTTCCTTTGTCTTCAGAGTCAGAGTACCTACAAAAAGGGAGGAGAACAAAGTTTTGATATTTGACATTATAACTGCAGGAAAGACAATAAATGAAGCTGACATTTACGGTCCAAACAAGTAATTGTGAGAAGGCTTAGCGTGCGTCGGGGAAAACTAAGGTTTCAAATAAGTGCGTGGCAGCATTGCCAACAACTTTCAAATGAAGAAACGCCAACTAGATATGCACAGAATTCTGTGTAACAGATTGTGCTTGTTGTAAACGTGGAAATAATACTCTGGGTTTTAAAAAACAAAAACGCTTTGCTTAACAAAACAACAAAATTGCGTTTTTAAGAAACAAGAATCAGAAAAATTAATGAATATGAGTGATCGAAATAGCTATGCAACTGTGTTTATGTTCGGATTATTAGGTTGCGCGTATCTGTTTAAAACTGTAGACACTACGGTGAAAAGAACACACGGGATACGTTCCCAAGGTCCATTGAGGTATTCTTAATGGGGTTCACGGAATTTCGGTGGAGCATGGGCATGAGTTGCACAACTGTTACATGCTCACAACCTAGATCTCAGGTCAGTAAACAAATGAACGCACAATCATTTAACCTAGTTGCGCTGTATGTAGATCTTCCATAATTTTAGAAACAAATGCTTATGGTATGACAACTCTGCATTCAGCAGTTGGTAGCGATGCGGTAGTTAAGTTTAGAGGCTTTGTATCCTGTTCGGATAAGATATTGATCAGACTGAAAAAAATTTTAAATTATTACCAAGTAAGGATCCTTCTGTGTTGCTGCCAAACTTGTTCAACCCTGAGCAGCAATTGATTAACTTGTCGGAGTACAAAATTATCCAAAACATCGTATTCGTTTCCTTCTCCTACGTCTGATGCGAGGTAATCACTTTGATTTGCAGTAGTGGCAACTGTGCATGGGAACAGTAATCAACATTGGTGTTTAGCTTGTTTGGCTTAAATATGACGTTACGAGTATAATCGAAATTTCCGAGAAATTCTGCATAATAATCCTTTCGGCTAGTGCAGAGTACTAGTAGGGACTCATCGGGATGGGATAGCAGTGTCTAATGACGAGAGTATAAGTACAAGAAAAACTTCTAGACGGCCCATAATATGGTCAGGGGTTCCTTAATTCGAGCATACTGTTATTCCATTACACTCATATGCACACGATTGAGCGCTGCTGTGAAAGCACAGCACCCAATACTGTTTTTCTATCATCCTTAATCAGTAGAAGAGGCAGTGATGGGTCATATGTCATCAATTCAAATGATGTCGTTAGTATGTCCTTTATGTTGAGATAAGGCCTTTCTGCTTCAGGTGGCCATCTAAAGTTTTCAGTCCGCAGAAAATAAATGCTTTGTAGTAAGTTGCTTTTTCCAGGAATAACTGCATTTCATCTCTTGATTTGGGCCTAGGAGCATCAAGTACAGCTTTCATATGGCTATCAGATGTATGCACTCCATGTACGTGAATTTTATGTCGGATGCTGTGAGTCGCCTGTATGAATAGGAGGATCGTCACAAAATGTTTTTACATAACCGTTACATTGAAAAACCGTTTCCACACCCTGCTGCCAGATCGCGAGAGTAGGTCTAATCAATCCATGTGTCAGAGTCATAGTATGGCTAAATTCTTCATCAATTGATGTAAATGCATCTGTAACATCCATATTTGACAGAACGGTGAAACCATTCACTGAATTGAACAAGTACTCAGGTCTTGACTTCGAACGTTCATAGATGATCGTTCTGGAATTGAGAGTTGGTTTGTAGTTTCGCGTCGACACCCAGTTGGAATTTTGGCATCAATTTCCTTCTTATAAGCGTTTCACATTGCCAAAGAGATTTCTGTTGCTTTTACGAAGATAGGTCAAGTGCCGGGTTTGAAAAAAAGAGACCATTTAAATTTTGCCAGATTAGTCACTGAAAACATTATCATTCCAACGAAGTTAGTTTAAACGGTTCTGTTGGTCTAGCGTAAGGTTCGGTGTCCGTTGTGATCGACTTAACCTGATCAGTCGTTGCGGAGAATAGTTTAATGAAATTTATTTCGTATGCATCGTTCAGGTTCCATTTCCTTCCCAAGAGGGTATCGAATTTTACTGATATCTAATGACATTTACAGGGACACGGCCAAAGCAGTGATTTTTGTGATGTGTATAGCTGTCGTACAGTCTGTTTGTTCTTTGTAGCGATGATTTTGATTAAATAAATAGAAATGTTTTTTTACTGATGATGCCACATGAGGTCCTGGTGTCCAGTTCCATTCCTAGGATACGGCCATCCATTTGTGCCATGATAATCTTTCTGTTAATTAGTGACTATTGTTGCAGCCTTCGATTTTGCTAACTGGGTTGGAAGGGGCATTTAACTTGGAGGAATTTATAGGAGCTAATTTGAGCTAATTAAAATGGCTTTCTTATTGACGGCTTATATGTACTTTAGCCAAACTCGAAAACTCGAAGTGGGACAGACACACTTTGGTATGGGTTGTGAAAGCCAACTTTTTTGCATTTCACGCAATGATTTGGAGAAAATTGTCCTTAGCTCCACTGCCGTGTTATCTATTGTTTCCAATGAATGAGCCAGTTCATAGGCAGTACTAAATGTTTTTTGATTTTTAGAGCAGTTGTTCGTTAGATGAGTGTGGCTTTGTTTTCATCGTATCTCAACTCATCGGGATTGGCAAATGATTGAATCATTCAATTTGATTTTTTCCTTATAATTTTTGCGTGCCCAAGAGATTTTGTCATTTTGTTCGTCTGATATTAAAATCATGTCGAGTTTTGTCCCTGAAAAAGAATATTCACGGCACGCATTGCTTTTCTTATTTAATTAAAATAAAACGGCCGTTAAAAGTCATCGTTTGCTGGTGGAAATATATGGTGAAGATGCTCCATCAATTAGAACATCTAAGACATGGTTTCGACAATTTAAAAGTGGTTATTTCAATGAGAAAGACAATGAGCGCTCTACATAGTAGACCACAAAAAAGCATAGACGAGCAATTGTAGGAGTTATTGGATGATGACCCAACTCAAACTCAACGGCAATTACCAAAAACATTACATGTGCCACAAGAAACAATCAGCAGACGTTTACGAGCAATTGGGAAGTTCAATAAACTCAGTTAATGGGTGCCACATGATTTAAATGAACGTCAAGTGGAAAATCTCAAAGTCACTTGTGAAATGCTGCTTTATTTTTGCATCGAATTGTGACGGATAACAGCCGGTCCTTTAACACCAAGGCCAAATCGCTTCGGCAAGAAGACCATGCTCTGTGTCTGGTGGCACCAGAGTGGTATTGTGTATAATGAACTTTTGAGCCAAGAAATGACTACTGCCCAGACTTGGCGCCATCTGACTGTCCCTTCTACGCATCAATGAGGCACGCGCTCGCAGAGCAGCATCTCATTCAAATGGCTTGACGAATGGTTTGCCGGAAAAGACAAGCAGTTTTTCTGGCATGCTATTCAGAAATTACCTGAAAGACGAGCGAAATGTGTGGAAGCCGATGGCCAGTATTTTGAATAAAAAAAGAAATTAAATTCTCTAGAATATAACGTATTATTTTTACCAAAAAATAACGGGAAAAAAAACTGCATACATTTGGTATGTACCCTTAAGATGTTTATAGATGTAGTGTGGGCTAAGGAAAGTTAGGGAGGGAAAAAAGAGAGATACCGATGTGTGCTGGTTTTAAATGTTTGCAAGCCATAGTGACTAGGAAACAAAGAGTTCGGCAGGGCATTCCATAAGAGAGATGTACGGCTTCAGAGTACGAACGAAGGTGGGCTTAAGGTAATACTGACCAGCATTCATGGCGAGATGGGTGTTACGGGTAAAAGTTTTAAGGAGCGGAATGCTACTGGCAATTTCGGTGGAGCACTGGTGGTGAAAATAGCAATACAACAAGCTAAAATAAGTTATGTTAGGCTGTTGTTCTAGGGTGTCGACTAATTACTGTGTAATATCCTATGTAGCAAGTGCAAAGAGGTCCTAGGGGCACCTGATTAGATTTGAGGTTCGTACTTCAATTTTGAGTAGATAAATGCCTTATATAAGAGATGTGTTCAAAAAGTAAGATGACCTTTAAAATTTCGTGGGCAACATACATTTGATTATCGATTTTTTTTTCTTTTTTTTTTTGCTGTGTTGGTAAACATGTCCCGAAAATACATTCACAGTTTCAAGTATATAGCATACTTTGTTTGATTTTGACAGACAGAAAGGTTAGACGTGTTTTGGTGTGCTCGATGATTTTTAATTATTATAAAAAAATTTAGCAAAGAATTTGTATCAAATTTTGTATAAATTGAATTAAGTGCTCTTAAACACAATGGCATACGCTGAGACTGCTCTAAGTAAAAAAAATGTTTACAAGTGGTACAATTTCTTCCAAGATTGTCGAGAAGACGCCCCAACACATCAACAAAAGATAATAAAGTCAAAGCTGTGAAGAAAATTGTTTTGGAAAATCGTCAAATTACCATAAAAGAAGTTGCTAAGGATGTTGGTACATCAGTCCGGTCGTGTCATGCAATTTCTTGGGTGTTTTTAGATGAGACATGCGTCAGCAAAGTTTGCTTCGAAGCTTCTATTTTGATTAGAAGAACCGTCGGATGAGCGTAGCTCAGGAGCTCTTGAATGAGTTCAATGATGATCCTGACTTAAAAGGGATCTGAACCCATGCGACTTTTTCCTGTTCGCAAAACTGAAGAGACCTATAAAAGGATGGAGATTTGCAACGATTGAGGAAATAAAAACGGCATCGCTGGAAGAGTTCAAGGCTATACTAAAAAGCGCTTATGAGAAGTGCTTCGAGGATTGAAAAAAGCGTTGGCACTAGCATATTATATCTGAGGGCGATATAATAATTCATCGATGATATTGATGAATAAATAAATATTTTTTTTATAAAAATATAAATTCACCTTACTTTTTGAATACACCTCGTGTTGAGGGCAGATCAGAGAGGGTGAAACATTCCTGACATAGCTTGAGGAAACCTAGATATTTCGCAGCATTTTTAACGACATCGAATATGTTATCATTCCAACGAAAGTTGTCATTAACACACATATCGAGAATTGTCGATTCATGGATAATGCCGGGGTATTTAAATTTCTCTTTAATTAAGCATTAAATTCCACTCTGTTAATAGTTCCCCAATGGGTTATGGTGTTAATATATCGGAATTTAATGAGATTAACATCCGTGCCGTCACCGTTCTAAAGCCGAAGATAATTGACGTGAGTCCGGGAACGAATATGAAAAGCAGAAATTACTATCATTCTATATATTGGATTAGAAGTAGCAGACAAAAGATCATTAATGAAAATGACAAAGATTATCGGAAACAAAACGGAGCCCTGGGGCACACCAGCGTTAATTTTGTAGATTTCAAACTAGAGACCATCCAAGACAATTTGTATTCAACGTTCCAAAAGGTTATTTCTAATCCATTGAAGAAGAAAGACATTGATCACAAATGCACGCATTTTCGACAAAAGAGTGTGATGTCTGACTCTGTCACATGCTTTAGAAATACCAAGTGCAACCATCTTGATTTCGCCAGATTGATGAGACATTCCATCAAATCACCAGTGGACCTATTGCTACAAAACCATAGTGTCGGCAATCATGAAGTTTTCGTTTCCATGACCTCGGAAATAAGGGACGTAATTGCAATGGGTCTCTAGGAGGAGAGAGATTACCCTTTTTAGGGACGGGCTGGAGATTTGCCGTTTTCCATCTGCTCGCAGAGATTTCTGAAAAGTAGGATTGATTGAAAAGCTTACACAGCGAAATATATCATCTGGACCAGCGGATTTGTGAATATTAATATCTTTAAGTATGGATTAATTGCAATGAAGATTCGATGCGCTCGCGTAGGAGAAGACAATGAACAATTTGGAAATGCTGAGCTGGCCGCAGTGTTCGGCAAGCAAATTGGCCGTTTTCCAAAGAGATGACAGCTGGAATGTCATTGTAAATTAACGTTGGGATGGAGGATAAAGCAGAATTTCTAAGTTTTTTGGGGAACGACTGAAAAGTGTTATTTACTTTGGGACATTGTAATATTTTTTTCCTCAGTTTTTAGTCTAATTGAAATTTCACACACACTTAAGAAAGACACTGCAGTCATTTCTGGCTCGTTTGAACTTCTTCCAGTTTTCCTTTGTCGTATTGGTCTTGAATGACCGAAAAAACATTTCTCTTACCCTGATAGGCTCTTTACAACGCGAGTCGTACCATGCCTTTTTTTTGGATTGATAATCTTCACGCGATGAGGGATAAGGAAAGTCATTCCGAAGAGAAAAGTGTCAGTGTTTATATCAGTGAGGAAACATAACGATCAGTTATTGTAAAATTCATAAAGAAGCTGACTTCGACTTTCTCGTATAGTCATACGGTTCTTTTAGGAATATTTTCTCTACGCACGTAAATGGCGATACCGCTGTGAAATAAGAATAATGGCACTAGTTCGCAGTAGATCAGAGTGATCTGAGATGAGTGGGCGGAAGTCTTCTGTATTTTACGTGATACCTTTTAGTCTTCTTAAAAATTTAGAAGTCGGTTTACCGAATCGAATTTTTGTAGGTGTTATGCCCTTACAGTAATAGGAAACAGCACACCAAAAAAAAAATTTATAACGACGATTTGGTATCCATCGGTTGTTACATACACTCAGTCACTGCCCGGCCCATATGACAATAAACCCGTTATACAGCAACGGCAGTGACTGAGCGCAAACAACCGTATGACCATGAAAATAGAGACGGGGATAAATTTGGTTGATATCATTTCTTTCCCACCGTGTGCCATGAGCATTCGCGTTACATCCTACAATATGAATCCTTCTATCCTTTATCTTCAGCAATGGAAAGCTATTAGACATAAGGAATATACACTGTTTGACATGCTTTATTATGCTACATGTTGATTTACATCATTGAATGCAAGCCGGTGTCGAGTATAGCCTCAAAGTGGTTCTTTATTCGATTGAGGATTACTTTATTAATCACTTTGACAACTACAGACTGCAAGTAGTTTCGTCCCTAATTTTCGCACTTTATAAAACTTCCTTCCTTCAGCAGCCTAATTTTCGCATTCCACTGTTCGGGAAAAGATTCTATTTCCCAGCCTCTCTCTCTACCAGTGGGTACCATAGCTCCGAAAATATTGTTAGCAATCCCTTCAAAAGCTTCTCTGGAATATCATTGTGTCCTTCCGGCTTGATCTTCGTTGATGCCTGCATTACTTATCTGACTTACTGGAAACCGAGGTACTTATCTTGCTTCTACTTCTCTTGAAAACGTCGGCTTTATTCAAGTTTAGATAAAAAAGGTTGCGATCCAATTTCTTCTATGACAAGAATTTGAGTTTACATTGAAAATTTAAATATTCAAAACATAGAGTTGAACCAGCTAAAAAATTGTATTTATTTATAATCTAACAAATTTTACAATTTTTTTACTGGTTTTTCTCAGTATAACTTTCCCAAGAGGCTGTCCGAAACCCTCATATTTCTGAAATACATGCACTCCTCGAACAACAGTAGCATGAATGACACCTCTTAGCCGTTGATTCATGTAAGGATTAGCCTGTTTAAAACGATACCATTTTCATTTACATTGTACAAAATCTAGATGTTAAGACTACAAAACCTTATTTCTGAACTCTATAATCTCAGGTGAGATCAGGAATTCTTCATCTGGATCCCAAATGCAAAAATCCGCATCATATCCTTCCTCGATTTTCCCCTTAAAGCCCTCCAAACCACACATAACAGCTTGGTTTTCACACATGATCCGACAAACATCCTCCAACCATAAGCCATGATCTCGACAATGGGTCCAAAAAATCGATAAACCTAAAGAATATAGAAAAGTCAAAGAGCAAAAAGGGTTCTCCAATTTTTATTCTTACCAAACTGCAGTGAGGCAACGCCAGGAAATGCTTTTATGAAATCTCCTCTACCCTTTCCATATGTCAGACACTTATTGCCAGGAGTAGCTGGCGAATGATCTGAATTAACCATATCTATGGTCCTATTTCGAATGGAATTCCAGAGTTTTGCCTGATTTGCCTTTGGCCGAATCGGCGGATAGGTTTTGAATTCTGTTCGACATTCTTCAACTTCTTCGGCAGACAGGGCGAGGTAATGGGGACAAGTTTCGACTGTAAGGTTAGGCCTGTCTTTTTTTATTATTTCAGCAGCAGCAATCGCCTCAGCAGCGCTGACATTCAATATATGGAAATGCTTTCTGGAATTAAATCAATTTAATCAAGCCTTTTCCTGGATTCCCTTACTTTTTATATTGGCCGGCAAGATCCACTATCCATTTTACAGCGTAAACTTCCATAGATGCTGGCCGTGTTCGAAGAAAAGATTCATAGACCTTTGGCGCATCAGCATTGGGTGCTATGGGTTTCTCCATAGGCAGTTCAGCGTGAAACTATAATATTTTAAAATTATTCGAAACTAAAACATAGGTTGCTTAAGGATAACTAACTGCAACGACTGCATCGTCGTCCACCTTTTGGAGAGCATCTTCTACTTGCTTCTTCGTCATGTGTTCAAACTCCGGCAAGCCGGTTGGACATAGAGAAATTTGAAAGCCTATTACTCCAGATCTGGCTAATTCTTCCAAGTCTCCAACATTTCCAGGAACTATTCCACCCCAGAATCCGACGTCAACATAAATTTTCCCTCTAGCCGTTGTAGTTTTCGCTTTCAAATTCGTCGCATTTGTTGTTGGTGGAATCGCATTGCTATAAAATCAAAACATTTTCGTTAAAAATAGAGCAAAGACATTCCGCTCGAAATTGCTTACGTTGCACGATCGATTATTGTAGTAAATCCACCGGCAGCAGCTGCTTTTGTAGCTGTAACAAAACCTTCCCAGTCCTTTCTTCCCGGTTCGTTTATATGGACATTTGAGTCAATTAGACCGGGCATCAGAACCATATTATCGAAATCAAAAACCTACAAACGGGGAACAGTTTTCAGGCGGTAAAAATTAGCTTATTTTAGGGAAAAGACCTACCGATTCGGATTCGGTGTTGTATAGATAGGAATTGACTTCTTGAGAAGATCTTAGTACTTTTCGGATTTGTCCCTCGGTGGTTACAATAATTCCTCCGTGCATAAAACCTGCACCCTTTCCAAGGTAGATACGTTTACTAAGAAAGAGTATATCCATTATATCAACCAAAAACAACGCTTATATAAAATGAATTTCTTCAACAGAACACTAAAACTGAGAGATATATTTAGACGCCTCCGACGCGGGATACATTCGCGTAAAGACTATTGCTCTGGGGCCGTTGTTGATATACTAAGACGTGTACGTCTTATGAGAGAGGGATTTTTGAAATCAATTAAATAAAAGCGAAAAACGCATTTACGGAAGAGTTTTTAATTGTGTACAATTTATTTAATTTGTTAAATTTGCAGGAAAGAGCTAATTGCACGTGCTAGAAGTGCAATTTTCAAACAATATGTCCGTGAGCTAAGAGAAACTGCACTCTCAGAAGCCCGAGGAAGCAGTCAAATTAAATTGTTTTGAGTACGGTTGATGATGGTTAATTCTATCTTCGCATTCCAAACAGCTAGGCGCATTTGTCAAAGAAAGCACATTTTTGTTTACAACCGTTTCATGGACTGCTGGTCCAGTAAGAAACCATATGACACGCATTTCACTTGCAAATCTTTGAAAAAGCTTCGGAGAAGTGTTGTTATGAAATTGCGCATTGCATCACATATTAGCCAACGTTGCGCTATGCAAATGAATCAAACAAAGAGGTTCTTCCTTTCCACTACAGCGTCATCCCTAACTTTGGGAGAATCCTCGGATTTTCTGTCAAAGCTAGTGATCTTGTTTTCAAAAGTTTTAATTGTTGTCTCTTCTCAGCCGGAGGTTGGGTCTATTAATTCAGATCAGGCTACCTATTAAGAGAATGAAATCGTACCCTATCGCTACTTCTTACTCATGTCAATGCTATATTTTATTTACAATTACCAAAAGCAAGGATTTAAAAAACAGCTAAACATACTCGTACACAAACTCAGAGTCGTGTTCTTTGGTGTTTTTCATCGGGAAAGTTGTTTAGAAAAATTTTCCCATTTTCTGGTTTGGTGTTCTCTTACAACTTTTTTTAAAGCACTTTTTATGCTCGATACTTCTAGAATTGGGCAGAAATTGAGTAGTATCACCCTAGCGATAACCAATGCTATCAATTTTGGCAGTTGTGCTTATTGATCATACTCGTATTGCGATCGACAAAAGGCTTCCACTAGTGTTTTGGATGTCTTGTATCTTGGACCATCATCTTGTTATAGCCAAGATATGGATGCGGATATCCGTTACCGCCCAAAGCCTTTTGAGGAAATTCAACGTCGAACAGAATAGCCAGGGCCTTTTCCGATCGAGTGTGCCTTAATCTGTCGAGAAGTCCGATACTGCCAGTATCTAACGTAGGAGACCTGTGACCTGTCTTAGAGCAATCAGAAAAGTCACCTCTGATAGATTTCAACCAGCTCCAAACAAAGAAACCAATGGTTCGGTGACGAATGCACACAGGCAAATTTAGAAAAAACAGGGTTTGTACAGAGAGGCTATGAATAGAATCTATGAATAGAAAAGCAGGGAATATCCTAATCTCCTCAGAAGAAAACAGAAAGTGAAGTGCTACCAGAAGAATGAAGTGCAGAAAAAATAAAACAAACTTGCCAAAGCTGTAAAGCCCGAGCAAAAATGTGCAAGGATGGAGAAGGAAACCTCATAGTAGAACTGCGGTCGGTGCTGAGAACCTGGAAAGATTATTTATGGAAACGATGGTGACAGCATCCCATAGTCAGGCAGATTGAACCATCATCCTGGACAAATACCGACAACATTTCTGTCCACCAGACCAAAATTAAATCAAGACAGCAATTTCCAAGCTTAAGTCTAACAAAGCTGCTGGACCCGATGGGTTAATTACCGAACTGTTTAAAGGAGCAGGTAATAAATGGATTTAGAGCATAGATTAACTCATTTTTAAATTCTGGGTCGACGAAAGTATGCCTGACGCATGAATACCAGGGCCCCATGGAAAGTTTTCGGCTCATACACAAGTGGAAGGGAGTCTCAGGCAACTTTGTGTTCGAAATTAGGGGCGGCTAGCAAAACACCTCTTTAGGTGGAGAGACATGAAAATTGAGGCCCTGGTTCACTGTGAACTGTAGCGCTATCTAAGTATGATAAGTGACTCCTAAGTATTAGCTTAAAGCCCCGACATCTATGGCTAAATTTAAGTGATATAACTATTGTAATTTGCGCAAAGGGACTCGTCCTCCAAGTTGGGCAGACTCCTTGCTGCGTAATATCTCACACACAAGCCTTGAATGAAAACAGGACCGTCGTTGTAATATCATGACCCAAAATGTTCACGGAATGACGTCTGTCTTTGGATTGCACGCATATTTCACACCACATTAGGTGTCAATTTGAGATGTAACCTTTCCAGTTTGTGTGGTCCTTGGCCAGCTATTCCCAGTCGTACGCTCCAAGATAGTTGATGTCTTCCTATACTGCGTTATCCCAAGACGTAGGAATCTAAAACTCTACACGTCCTAGCCCTAACTGGGTTGCTGAGTCTTATTTAGGGTCTTATTGAGTGCATCTTGACAAGTTTTATTACTCAATTGCCTTCTTAGGCCAAAGAAAAAGCGATTCCTTTCAACTTTCAGACGCTCAAATAACATAACACTTGTAGAAACATTGTTTGGTCGCATCGTACTTTTCTTCTATGTTCGATGTTGTTGAATTTAGCTCGTCTCGTAGTTCGCTCTCATGTGTCGAAACATTGGGACTTCTTATCTTTGTTTGCCCATATAAACCCTGTGAAGCATTTCAAAGAACATTCTTTATTTGTCATGCTCTTTTTGCCCGACCCATTTCACGACACTTGCTGGATGGAGTTAGAAATTATTTGTTTGAATAACGCTAACATGGCAACACTGATTTGAATAACCTTGAAATAGTAAACTACCAATTACATTTTATGTTTATTTCCCTACATATTATAACGAATAAATCAATATTGTTTCTGTTCTTGAGCCCGTTAAACAGAAATGTGGTGTACAAAATCAATGATCTCGTATTTGCAGACCGCCGAGTAAAAATTCGCGAGTTGGCTGTGAGACCACTTCAAAGACGTGCTTGGCCCTGTTTTATAGAAATCCGGAGGAATTTATGCGTGACCTTCGATGAGACATGGATTTATTACCACGTCGATTTATTATCGCCATCATCGCCACCGTGAAGTATTTTGTAGGCCAACAAAAGTCGTACTTTACGGAGGGGTTAAAAAAGTTGCAACACGGCTGGGAAAAGTTTTTCGAGTTGAAAAGGGATTATATTGACAAATAAATGTTCAAAACCTAAAAAATTCATTACTATTCCTGGTATTCATCAAACAGCCCTCGTACGCTCACATAAGTACCTTCCAAATAAGAACAAATTTTATTTTTTGGCAAAACCGACTTATTTAAGTCAAAATATGAGTAGTATTCTTCCGACACATTACAGCGATTTGCACGGTCTACAAGCATGTCAAAAGAGTGTTGTAGATCGTCGGCCGGGATGTTCTTCAGGGTGTCGGTACACGCCTTATGGATGACATTTACGTCCACAGAACGCTTTCCTTTCATCTGCAAATGCATTTTTCCGAAAAGTTACAGAACGCACGGTTCCAAATCAGGCGAATACGGGAAGTGGTTGCGATTTTTGGCCAAAAATTCGATCATAAATGTCGGTCAACGAGATGGCGCATTGTCGTGCAATAGACACTTACTTCCTTCTGCGTGACATTCTGACCGAATACTACGAATACGATCCACCAAATGCTTCAAAACACCAAGATAGAATTTTGCACTAATTGTTTGGCCCAGTGGAACGAAGTATTTGTGGACAATGCCCTTAGAATCGCAAAATTTACTTTCTGTCTTCACTTTCGTCTTCTTTAAACGAGATTTTTTGAATTTTGGCTCGTCTGGTGCCTTCCACTTGGCACTTAGGCGCTAGGTTTCTAGATCAAATTGAAAACATTACGTTTCATCACCATTAACAATGTGATGATATCTTTCGAATCTTGAATTCTAAGCAATTTTTATTTCGTTATCTATTTTTGTACTGACGATACAAACATACTGTCACTTAAGACGCAATAATTCTGCTTCAATTCGTTCAAACGTCATGAAACTTTGATAGTACATCGGTGAGGATATACTTTTCCGACGCATGTAATTTCCAGTAGCACGAGTATATTTGAGAGGTTTCTCTCATCAGTAAACAAACATCTTTTTTGATGAATTAAAAAAACACCAGCGCTCGCCAATAAATGTCCTCACTAGAAATACCTATATAAAAAAAGAAAAAAACAACGTGATAGCTGACAGCTCAATTTGCATCAATATGCATACGAAGTGCAATTTCCTGAAGAACTGAAGCTTACTGATCACGCAAAGCGAGTTCGTTTTATGGATCATGGCACAACAGCAAGTGGATTCTGATTTTTCAAACAAAGTCATCTTTACCGATGAAACTCATTTTCATCTTGATGGTTTTGTTAATCGTCAAAATTGTCGAATTAAAGTTCAGAAAACCAACGAGTGATGGTTAAAAAACAAATGGCTTTAGGTATCATCGGATAATTTTTTGTTTAAAAATGCGGCTGGTCACGTAGAAACAGTTATTGGTGCTCGTTATCACAACATGATATCAATTACTTCTATAATTTTCTGTTTTGATAATCAGAATTGGCCGCCCAGATCAAACGATATAACGCCATTGTACTTTGTTTTTAGGGTATTTTGAAGTTTAAGGCTTAAACCAACAAGCCTACGACCACCCACGCCTTGAAGAAGCAAATTGAGCGCTGTATCAACGAAATTCAGCCATATTTCGGATATGCTATTCTATACATAACACTGTACTGTACAATTTATGAATCAATAAAAAAATTTGCAATGTTTAAAAAACATTGTTTTCTTTCAAAATTACTTATTGCCTGAGATGGGAGATTCATAAGCCTAGTACATGAAGGGTTGATAAAAAATCACCCTTTACGGCAGTCAGTGCAAATAAACAACAGTATTTGAAATTTTCCTTCTTTTGTGTATTTAAAAATTGATCTTGGTAACACTGTGCCATCTCAAATGTACAGTGAATCAACTCACATCCTGTACAGCTTTTCTATTATTTATTTATTTAATTCTTTTTTTAAATGTTAACTCATACAAATCACATCCATACATATGTTGGCCTATTGAAGACTCCATGATGTCAGTTTAAAAAAAAAAAAAATAAAAAAAAAATTGCTTAATGGTTCATGTATCAGAGACCCTATCGAACGAAGTAAAGTTTTGCTTAAATTACTTAAACAAACCCATTAAATTTACACGCTTATCTAATCAGCATCATATTTGCAAATGGAATACGTACAACTGACGAATAAACGACGACGAAAGCGATTCAAACAACAACTACGATGACGACGACGACGAAACAATCTAAAATTGGCCCCCTTCTCATACTACCACCTACCACATTCAACCCACATGAAACAACGTGATAAAAGTGCTAACGTTAAAAACAAAAAAAAAAAAAAAAAAAAACAGAAAAAACTTCGTTTCCATACTTTGACGTGTCCGAACTTTAAGCACAGCACAACACCATCAACAACAAAAACGACGACAACGATTGCTGTGCTATCTAGTTGCTTGTGCCAGAGTGACTATGAAATGTACAGGAATGGTGGGGGGATGGTATGCGGTGGTAATTATGGTGGCACTGCCTCTGGCATATGAATGTGAATACAACGACTACGGCAACGACAACGAGTACGAAACAGAACTCTTGACGTAATCACTTGCTTGGTTCGTTTCGTTGTGAATTTTTGTTCGTGATGCTGCTGACGAGTAGTTTAGTCAGTGTTTAGTCAGTCAGTCATTTCGTTTATCGCACATGTGTACCGCACCGCGCCGCCGATTATTTAGTTTTTCTGACGTTGCTTACCGAAGTGGCAAGGGCTTTCGTATTCATTGTGGTACGCGCCGCTTTTTTACTTCTGTCACTTCGCGCAATAATTCCAACGGCCACAATATACTACTACCTCCACTACACCACCACCATCGCAATCGACAACAACAACACAACGGCAACAGCACCAGTGAAAATAGTATTTGTTACAATTCTTCAAGACTGCATATGTATGTATTGACAGTTCCTCATGGGAGGGGGACAAGAGAATAGATAATGTGGTAACTATTGTGTTTCATATACAAATATCAACATTCGTATTTTTTGACACCGCCATAAATATTATTACGTCTCCTGTCAGATTCGACATAAAATTCAATTATTATTTCTTGTTTTTGGTGTAAAAAAAAGAAAAAATAAAATAATCGAATAAATTGTGTAAACATTGACAATATGTTGGCTGCGCGCTGAATGCGTTTTCCCAAAACGCAAGGACTCAATCAAAGCTGTAGGAGGCCAGTCGACAGAAAATCGACAAAGTTGTGTCGTAATACCCGTCATCGTACGAACAGACGGAACCAGATTGTGCGTGTTTCTATTTATTTTTCTTTTTTGCTTTTACTTTTTTCGGACTTTTCCCTGCGCCATAAAAGTGAGTTTTTCATTTCCTAGAGGGGGTGTCATCTATTTTTGTCATATTACCAACTTAATTGACAGTTTACAAAAATCAAATATTCAATTGACATTTGTTAAATTCAATTAATTTCTTCAGCATTTTCTACCTAACGTAAACACAAAGTGTGAATTTTTCAATCGAAAAACGAAAAGTAAAAAAAAAAACCTAAATTCCCCTCGCTTTCATCATCGTCATCTCGAAATTTGATTACATGAAAATGTTGACATTTCCAAATTGACCATCATATATCCATCTCATACCCGTCTCCATTTGGTAATTGTGAGTAAAAACAGTCCAACAAGAGTCGAATGGGGTGTATTCAGGCTGTAACATCTCAATTGACAGTTTGAGCTGTGGTGAGATTTCAGAAATTAAAATTTCCCTCCCACTGTGGTGTAGGATTTTCAATTTTATTTGACATTTGCTTTTATTGATAAAATATTTCTTTTTTCTTTTTTCTTCATTCTCGCATTCGTACGTAGTCATTTGTACTCCAAAAAAAGAAAAGAAAAGAGAAAAAAAAATAACAAGTTGTATGTGTGCAGTGTTTTACTATATTTTTTTTCTTTCTTACCCTGTTCTACCACCCGTCTCTCTTGATTTTCTAAAAGGAGAAAATTTTTCCCTCGCGATTTTTCCAAAACGAAAGAAAAAAAAATCAGATATACCAAATACTCTAGTCGACAATTTTCTAAATCGTCGTGCAACACGTGATTTGACGATCGGTTTGGTGTAATATACACAAAAAGCGTAAGGCTCTGACAAAAGAAAAATCAAAAAATACGAAAAGAGGAAAAAAAAATCAAAATACCTCGTAACTTTTTTTTGACATTTTGTTTACAACAATTTTTAGTGATGTCATCAGAAAAGTTTTATTCGGTTTGGATTTGTAGGTAATTTTGTGTATTTTCCATCCGTGATTGCGCTTTAAAGTTATTTTTCGGCAAAGCGTCTCCTACAATAAGGTACGACGATTGATAAATTCTGGAAACCCAATTTAGATAAATTCGTTTGAAACAGACAAAAAGAAAATAGGAAACAGTGGATGTATACCAGAAGAGTGACCAGGAAGTCTCAAAATTTGTATTATTATTATTATTTTTTTTTTGTGGTCTTCATTTATAATGTGCTGGCTTTTATTATGACGTCATCTATAAAATGAGAAACACTATCAAGACGAAAACCAATCGAACCGACAACGACCAACTACGAACCTAACCATACGAACTGCTGAGTAAAGTGAATTTTTTTTGGATGAAACGTTTGCAAAAACAAATTACTAACAATTTTTATGACTTTGAAATTAGTTTGAAGATTTCTTTTCGTCTTTTTCTAGTTTTTCATCTGATTTCGTTAGAAAAGACAGGCCAGGACAGTATGTGTATTCAAAAGGTTTTTGAGGGAAGGCTAGAGTGTCACACCTTTGTCGATGATCGTAGAGAGAGGAAGTTGAAACGAGGACATTCGTTTTATGTTGGATCGGTGAACTTTATTAATAAACCTTATACCTACCTATCGTCGGAAATTTCGTGTTCTTAAAACGAAACCAAGTTGACAAGTTGGTGTGATAAATAATTTAGTTACTCTCGTACTCGTACTCGTATTCGTTTAGTTTTTGAATGACTCATGCCCATCGGCAATTTACTGGGGTTCAATTTGTGTTACTTCAACAATTTTAAACACTTCATGCACACACGGGTGGTCCTGTTTGTTTACTTTGTGTTATTAGTTTTAGATCTATAACTTTTAGATCTATAATTCCAAGTGATAACCTACAGTTGAGTGTTTAATATTTTCTGCAAAAATTCCTGAAGAAATTTTTGAAAAAGAAGACAAAAAAAAGAACCAAAAAGTAATCACAAGAACTCTTTTGATTTGGATTTTGAAGCAAGTTAGTAACGGTCACCTTGTGCGCAAACGTAGACCTGTGTCAACATGCTAAGCATATGAATATGTTATTATTTGAACTAAACCAGTTACTGTGCTCCTGCTGCAGTTTAATCGTTTGTTAGTTCTAGTTGTTAACACTGTGAACGAATATTTATTTAATTCAAAGGCCTCCTTGTTGCCCATAAAGTTTGACCAAGTGACAGAGTGAATATTCGTATAGCCACATGTGCAACCGAAAGTGTAGTTTATCTAAATTGTTCTTCTAAGGTATTCAGGTCCAAGGCAGACTTGGGCTTCAACGAATAGGCCTCTCTAGTTAGTGCGACCTTTGGCTAACTGCCTCCAGTTGGTTGAAGTCTCCTTCCATTTGCGTAATTTTCCTGAGTTATTCCTCCGTGTTGGAATCGAAGCTCTTCGGGATGGGACGTTGTTGTTCATTCGCTCTAAATGCCCCCGCTATCTTAGTGCTATGATGTGCACCTTTCTGACCAAGTAAATAGGTCTGGTCCCGCGAGATATTTGTATCAATTTATAATACAGAATTGTTTGCTTAAGATTGAGGAGTAGCAAAGGAAGGTCAATATTACTACTTTAACGATGTATGCGTTAATGAGTTATAATCTATTAGGCGAACAATTGACTTCAATTTGAAGCTGATTTTTCTTTCCTTATGTCCATGCCCAAGTCTTTTTGGAACAAACCTAATGTCACTCTATAGCTTATAGAGTTCGTCCTTAAATCTCCTCCTCCAAACCCGCCAACGCAAATGGCGCCAAAAATCACTCGATGAATTTTGCGTTCGAAACCTCCAAGGAAAGGGAAACCCCATTTATTAAACTTCAAAAATATTCAAGGAATTAGGCAAGACTGAGATGGTGATTGTCTTATATGTAGTCTCCTAAGTGTTTCTTAACAATGCCTTATCACACATTTGTCTTCTTAGGTCCAAAAAAAAAAAAAAAAAAACAGCGATTGACGAGAGTAACCCTTCGGTTGATGTTTAATGAGCTGTCATTATCAGATTTAATAGTAGAGTCGATGTATACAACGTTTTAGCTGTCTAACTGTGACGTTCATCGCTGTTGTGTCTCCCATTTTGTTATCACCATATTCCTTGTTTTGCACTCATTCGCGTCAAAACCCAATTTTGCCGCTTGTGTCCCAAAACTTGCGAACAAACCAGTGAGGGCTCGTTGAGTTCTGTCAATGTCATCGGCGTGTACAAGTATTTGTACAGATTTTTGGGAAAGTGTGCATCTGGTGTTGACTTGCGGGTTCATCGCGCATTAACTTGCTTTATTTATTTATTTATTTTTTTTTTACATCAAATGTCTCGAAGAAATTGTTTCCGGTCTTTACGAAGCACCGAGCGTCCTCTATCGTCATTCTAAACAATCAGACTAGTTTGAAAGGGGGATACCATGGCCAGACATGAATCCTATAACTTGTCTCTATGGATGCTATCGTATGGGGACTTAAAATCAAGAAAGAAGTGATCCGTATCGATTTGGACCTCTTGAGTTTTTTCAACGATCTTTCGGGTTGTGAATATTTGTTCCACTGTAGACTTACCGGGCCTAAAACCCCACTGATATGTACCTTAATATGCTTAAATAAGCAAAAGATTCAACAGAGCGATATGGATGAAGAAATTTGCTAATCCAATTGGAGTCTATGTTCGATATTTTCAAATGTAAAATAGCTGAGCTAATCGCCCTGCATTAGTTGATCTTGCAGTACCGACTTAGAGGTGGCCGTGGTGTAGTGGTAGATGCATAGACTCCTCAAACAGAGGGTCGCTGGTTCGAATCTTGTGCGAGGCGATTCTCTGAAAAAGTCTTTTCATAGAATTTCTATTTAGTTATATGAAAATCACGTCGGCGTCAACTCTGACATGAAGGCATAACACTGATGTTGGAATGGTTGCTGGCTGGGCTAAATGTAACGAACTAACAACCAGCACGTACTAAGACCCATTGGTTGAGGATGCACTGGCTCGTCCCATCCAGTTTGACAACCACCTCTGGGAAAAATATCGGAACCTAATACATCTGAGTTTCAAACTACTACACCATCTGCCCGCGCCCTGGAGAAAAGCCAGTAAAAGGGTATTCATATCCCCATGGTGCGCGCGCGAGATTATAAAAAAGAAATACATCTTCTAAATGTTTCCATCTATTTCTGGTTTGATTTTGCCTGTCTTTCTCTGACTTTATGATCTTTTATCTCCATTAAATAAATGTTATGTGTCTGTCGTGCGAGGTGCGCGCTCTATCTATCTTGTTCTTTGCATGTTGTTATGTCGACCAAACGCCTTATACGTTCTTCTTTGTTATGTATACGATCTTTTTTCATGACTTTCTTTCGACAGTGTGTCTGGGTTAGGGTTTTTGATCTATAGATTACCAATTGTAACACACACTGGCCGTGTACTTTACGTTAACCTTCCTTATCTTTAGAGTACTTTCTTGGTTTCTCTGTCATAGGTTTATCAATACTTCTAGCAAGATTTAATCTAAAGGGTGTTTTTTTTTAGATGCTTCGGAAAGTGAATTAAAATAAAAATACAAGACATTGGCCTTCGATCTAAAACTGATTTGTTTTTAATTCTTTAACTCTTTCTTCTATTTCTGCTAGCCTAACTCTGTCAGACAAATTTTGTCACTCTTTATACAAAAAGTTCCATGATTGTCTTGTTTTTTTTTTTTTTTTTTTTTTGAGAATATACAAATTGGGACATAAATATTTACTTTATTTTTAATTTAATATCATGTCTTTGCCTTTGAAGGGTGTAGAGAAATCTACTTCTGAAATGCTTCGCAGGACAATTGTCACATTTCGTTAAGTAGCCTGCACGTTAGCAAAACGCTGTCTTCAGGGAAAAGAAAAGACTTGTCCAGGGCTAGATCCGGAGAGTATGGTGGTTGATTGATTACAGAAACTGGCCAAAACCCGTATCATCATAAAATACTGTGGCCGGGGTGGGAAGGGGGATGAATACGTATTGTACTAATATCGCAGGCTGTCAACATTTTCGTCCATTATTGAAGTAAAGGTGCGTACCTGTCTTGAATCGTTTTCCAATGACTAGCAACCATTTTTAAACAGTAAATACCATTTAAATATCTTGCTGTGACTCAAATACCAATAACCATACGCCGATTTCATCATTTAAAGCGTTTTCTTGGCGGTTTTATTCAGTTAAAAAACAAAATTGAATGGTAGTTTCAATGTTTGCGGTGGCTCTTTGCCTCTTTCATGATGAATATAAATGAAATAGAAAAGGTAAGCTTGTACACAACTGTTAATCTAAGAAGTAAAGTCTTCTCGTGTACGGATACAAAAAAAAAAATTTGTGATTCATTGATGATAGTGCGTTTGGAGTTTAAAAAAACACTCTACTTGCGGTAGCTGCTGCTAGTTGCACACTGAAATTAAGTTAGAGCCATTGTTCACTTAATATATTAAGGCGAACTTTTGCTTCACCCTGAAGCAGAACTTACTTATACAGTATTTTACCAGTTCAAAGCTAAAGCTTCTCGTATTGGTATGATGTGTGGTATAAGCCGTTAGGTGACCTATCTGATTTCTTCTTAATTTCAGAAAACTGTCCCTCTGATGTTGGCCGTTGAATTAAAGAATTTTATTCAGAATAGTTCGCCTCCGACTCAATATACCGATTCGCACAGTCTAAAAGCATGTCAAATGAAGTCGCCGGCCGGGATGTCTTTCAGAATGTCTTTTCGAGCCTATTGAATGACTTCTACGTCCATAAAATGCCTTCCTTTCATCGGAAAATGCATTTTTCTAAAAGGTAAAAGTCATGTTGCATGTTGCCTAACACGTTAGCTGGTTGACAGTTATAATGCGATTTTTTGCCGAAAAGTCGGACACAAGTGTCAATCGATGAGGTGGAACATTATTGTGAAATAAACGCCAACTTATTTCTGCGCCACATTCTGGCTGAATATAGCGATTTGATGCATCAAACGTTCGAAATACCAATATATGATAGAATTCTGCCCGGTGGAACGAATTTTTTGTGGACAATGTACTTGGAATCCTAAAAGTAAATAAACCTCGTCTTCAAAACAAGATTTTTTGGGTTTGGGCTCGTCTGGTGCCTTCCAAACGGCACTTTGGAGCTTGGTTTCTGATCAAATTTAAAACACCACCAGTCACAATTTTTTAAAGAAGTTTTTGTTCGTATTGACGATGTCCTTCGGATGTTGAATTCTGAGCAATGTACCAATTGTACCAATGACACAAACTTACGGTCACTTCAGGCGTAATATCTCTGATTCAGTGAAGGATCTAGCTTTCGGACGCAATTTGCCAATAGCCAACATAATCGTTTTTTTAAAAAGTCCTGTTTACTTTGGAACACACTTGGTAGTTCATTATGTTCACCGTCGTTAAGCAATCTGAAAGTTAAACCAGATTTTTAGTGACGGATGTGACTGCTGCTCTGTTACCATAACATTTCTGCACTTTCACTCGCCACCTTGTGATAAAACTTTTCCCTGTCATTTCTGTCTATAGGCTTAATCGAGCGCTTTTCTCGCTTTTTCTTATTCCTTCGAATGACAGTGTTTTACTAGTTTATAGAAAGAAGTTTTAACTGAGCTGTTAAAATACTTTGCGCGTTCAGGCTCTTGTACATTTAAGTTTACATATTTACTTGGTATAGTGGTCAATTCGTTTCTCAGGTCTTTAATTTTTTCACTGCGGGAATCATCAAACAAGTCATAGACTTCTCTCTCTGTACAAAAAAAAAAAAAAAAACATGACAAGACATTCTAGTTTCTTTTTCTGTGCTCCGGAGAATCTTTATATCCTAATTTCCCAATAAGCTTCCTTCTTGCATGCACCTGAAAAAAAAAAATCATTTAACGCAGACTTGATAAAACTAGATGTTGGTTTATCGTACGAATTTTGCGCATCTTATACTTTTTTCATTTACTTAGAGGCGGATCTGGGAACGAACCAATAAACTCCTGCAGTTTGCAAAGCGTTTGGCCATCTGCCTAGGGGGTCGCACTCCAAGATTTTTGAGGTCTTCCTCCACTTAAATTTGATTGCCTCTCTAGGTAATTATTATATCTCATTCAAAGCCCGTCTAAACGAACAAAACAAAAGATCTTGCATTCAAAACGGCCACTGGTATCTTCATCCGCCTACGCTAAAATCCATGCCTCTGCGTCGTTGAACACGGAGAGAATGAGAACAGGCTTATATAGAAAAAGCTTTCTGAGGAATATAGCATGCCACTTGGCCTGTCTCTAGGATCTGCTGTGTTAATATTTGGTAAATTGTGGACTTGCCAAGTCTTAAACCGCACTTATAGAGAGCAACAAGATCGTTAGAAAGTGGGTTTAAATAAGATGCTAGGAGATCTCCTGCATTGTGGATAGGGCAAATGAGACTGTTTCCATTTATTTGGTAACTTTTCTCTGAGCAAATCGTGAAAATGGATTGGGTATCAAGTTATATCTTGCTGCATTAATGTCTTAATTAGTCTAGCAGCTTTGTTATACCTGAGTTTAGTTGTTGTTATCTTTACTTCTTCTTGGCTTACACCGCCCAGGTTGAATATACTTTTTTTTTGCCGCATATTCATCATCTTGATTCTGCAGTTATTTAGACCACAGGAATATGAAGATCATAACAATCGCGACAACTGTGGTACTATTTGTTTTCATCTACCATAAGCAAACATCGATGGCTTTGTAGAGTTCTTGCAATTGTTGGCTGTTACTTAACATCTAAGATTGTAACGAATATCATATGCATCAACGAACTTGAACTTGCTGATGTTGAGATTGAGATTACTAATGTCTACTAAATAACCATAAGTGTTTTGTTTTTCTTTTTATTGGGGTATAAGCGGATTTGTTTGTTATCATATACAATCGTTATCAATCAGGTTATTTTTTGGTCAGATCAATTTTGATTAACAAGACTGTTGTCACTAAAATATATTCCATAGATATAACACCACAACCCGTATGGCAATTTATTCGTATAAGTGATGTAGCTTCAGCTTTTGTGACCAGGTAGCTCATACGGTATTGATACTCAAGTTACAGAGGTTTGTTTTGGAATCTTTGCAGTTTCTCTACCATTGAGTTGCTTACTAAATATAAGTTTGTTGAGCAATATTTAAAATGTCGTCTAAATATTGCATTATATACGTTTGTTGGGTTTAATGTCGACATTATATTTTTACTTATTTTCTTGGAAAAATAAGAGTACAATATATAAGAAAGCTCCTAATACAGATCCTTGAAGGACTACTAGGACACATCTTAAATCTATATGCTTGATTCCGTACTTAGCAAACCTTTCGATAAGCATTGTTTTGTCAATCGTTTCAAAAGCTCGTCGCAAGTCGATAAAAACAGCGGCGATTATTTTCTTCGAACACCATTCTTCCAATCAGCAATAATTAAATTAAGTAGTGATTGACAGCTATGTCTGACTCTGAATTCTGATTGGCACTCTACAAACAACTAATTGTTCCTTCCAAGTGTCCGGAAATACTCCACGCGTAGCTTAACATTATTATTATGGTCTTTTGGTCTTTTATGATCTTTAAAAAGTTTAACAAATTCAAGTAGATCTTCGAGCATAGCCCGGTTGATATAATTTGCATTTCTGAACCGTGGGAAACAAAGATCTGTCAAATGACTTATTTTGGCTAAAAGGCTTTAGACTGTATCAAGCAGAGCGCAAGAGTCGCTGGATTTTAATTCACTTCCAAAATCCAAATTGCCTTTGAGAGAGAATGTTGCTCTGCAGATGTGCTACCGAAAGTACTTTTTTAGTGCCTTTCTCTTTTAGTGATTTTTGGGAGCTTTTTTTTTTTTTAAGAAAACTACTGCATCAACGAGTTATTTGTTATCTCCCAAGTCAAAAAAAAAATTTCCTTCATTGCTGCAGTAATTGCAGCCTTAACCGTGGCTGGAAAAAAAAAAGAAGATTATTAAACTAGAAGGTATTGCCTATACAATGACCCACGATTGAGAAAAAAAAAAATGGAAATTTAACGAAATGGCAGAGTTTTGAGAAAAAAAAGTCGAATTTTTCCCAAAAAATTGATGATTTTTGGCCGCCAAAATTACATACATTATACAATCGAAAAAACTGGATGGTCATTGTATAGAAAAACATATACAAAATAAGCAAAAAAAAAAAAAAAATCAAAGCAATCGGATGATTTGTTTTCGAAAGTTGAAAAAATGTATTGGGTATATATTTTTTTCAAAATTTGAACGTTTATTTAAGAAAAACATGTACAATAGTATTATTCAAAGTATTGCCCATCTGAAGCTATGACTTTTTTCCATCTTTCTGGCAATTTAGCAAAAAGGTTTTTTCTTAGGTTTTAGCAGCTCATAATTGGCTGGATTTGGCTGGTTGGCCAGGTTTCACATATGATTTTTTGCACTTGGAGTTGTCGTAATGGATCCATTTTTCATCACCAGTAACAATCCGATGCAAAAATGACTTCCTTTTGTGGCGTTCCAGCAGCATTTCGGACATGCAAAACCGCCATTCGACGTCTCTCATTTTCCTTGATTTTGAATATATCCAGCTGCTTTTAAACATTTTGAATTGGCTGCTTGAGTGACACCCAAAGATTCTGCGAGCTCTTCTCGTGTTTGGCACCTATCTTCATAGAGTAATGCTTCCAGTTCTTCATCGTCTTCCAAACCAAAATCACCACTTTTAAATCGTGCAAACCACTTTTGGCACGTTCGCTCAGCTAGCGCATGTTCACCATAAACTTCCACCAAAATACGATGACTTTCGGCAGCAGTTTTCTTCATATTAAAGTAATGAAGAAGAACTCCCCGCAAAAACACTTTTTCAGGCACAAAGTTCGACATATTTGAGTGAAAAAAAATTATTGTTGTTTATGCTTCAAATGAATGACATATACTGAAATGACGTACAATGACAGTAGCTTTCCAACGCATGTTCCAATGGAATAATACAAGTTACGCCATCTCTTAACAAACCGCACAAGTTATAGACCCAATAGTTTCGAGAAAAACGCGTTTAAAGAAAACACGGCTGAGCGGCTACTCTTTAAAAGGCTTTAACTCAAAACCTATTTGAGATATCCATTTGAAATTTTAGTATGTTATTTTATTTTGTAATAAAAAAACTTAAAGAATGGCCTACTTCGGAATATTTCACTCCACCACACTGCAGTACGGTGTTAGCTGTTGGGGTGGCGCTTACCAAAGAAAAATTCTCCAAATGCTTGTTTAAATAAAATTGCGCAATTAAAAAAAGTCTGTGGTGCTAATCGCCTGACTCACTGATGATGATGCTCTTTAAAGCACTGAAAGTTCTGCCAGTTAGACACTTCTACTACAACAAAGTTTTAAAAAAATTTTATGCGAAATAGTTATATCGAGAGCCCAAATTCTGACCCCAGAACTTGAGAAGCAATACAGATACTCTAGTTAGAGTACCAACTTTTCGGCACCACTCATTTTAGAAATTTCTACTACGCTGTTTCTTGCAAATTATACAACAGGCTTCCTGCAGCAATTCGTATCATAAGATCATTGCCTTTATTCTTGCATATAACCAAAGCATGGTTTCTTGAATTCTACCATAGAGAAATTGAAATTTTGCTGCTTTATATTATATAGTACTGTAATCTGACTACTTTTTCATTTTTTCTTGAAATGTAATTCTGTAATTTTCATTAATTTCATTTTAAGTTTTGGATTACTCCTATAATCTTCACTCCACATAAATTCTTCATTACATAGTTGCATGTTATGAAAATTACATATATTTGAACTGACAGTTATCCCAATTCAACTTTTGAATACGAATGTCACTAAGTAAAATACTTCTAGTACTCGTCTTAACGATTTCATGAAAAGTCTAGACTTATGTTCTTTAAAAAATATCATCCCAACACATTTTATGCCCAACAAATTATCATCATTGATTGACATAGCTCTTAAAAATTAAAGATTTGTAGGCAACTATCAGTTCATGCTTAATCATGAGTCCACGACCCTGGACTTGGAACCAACAAACACAATCTGCTCTGAGACATATTTATATCACGACTTTCGAGACATTAATTTGACCTACATTACTAACGAACTGTATAAATTAGACTTTCACTCGTTCTTCTATACACCTGACGTAAAATTCTTAATAAAAACATACATTCTCTCTATGGTAAATTAATACCCTTACGAACTGGTGTTGTGAAAAACGTTTTGGAGTTAATATCATCTGAAAACAGGCAAAACGCATGTATTCTACTAATAGATTTCCTCCAATCAACCCTCTGAGCAGCTCTGGAATGAAGTTTGAAATCTTGTCATTATCAAAATATCTCCAAACATTAGCGCTTATGGTAATGTTGAAGAGATCAATAAGATTTTGTTGATGTAATAACGACGAAAGCTCAATGCTTTTCTCAATTATTAATACTTTGTAATTCTGAGGAAGCCTTCTCGCTGTCGGCAATTAATATTCTAGATATTTGTGAGGCTATCATTGGACTCAAGTCAAAATGCATGGGATTAGATGATATTAAACCTGATTTTGTTAAAACTATTCTCCCTGTTGTGAGCCGTCACATAATATATATTTTTAATACAATTATAACAACTTCCGTATATCTCGACCCTTGACAACAAGCCAGAATAATATCAATTCCTAAAAAAGTCAGCACCACAGACTTCAGACTAAAAGCTGTACTACCCTTCCTTTAAAAATCCTTTGAATTCATTTTATCAAGGCAAATCAAAAACTACATCGAACAAAACAAACTTTTATTCCCCCTCCAATCAGGTTTTCGTGGAGTATTACAGGACTAATTTAAATTGACAGAAGACCTTCGAGTTGCGTTAATACTTCTGACACTATTTGACTTTTCTAAAGCCTTTGACTCAGGTTACCCTATAATTCTGTTTAATAAAGTCTCTAACCTCTTATCTTGTACTTAAGCGATTGTCTGCACGCTGTGTCGTTAAATAATAAGTTCGCGTCCTTATGTTATGTCCGTAAAGGTGTCACTCAAGACTCATTACTTGGACCGTTATTTTTCTCAGTGTTTATAAATGATTTACCAATGTGATTGTCCTTTGTAAATTCCATATGTATGCTGACGACGTTCAAATCTATTTGAGCTCTCCAATAGGGTTAATAGAAGATGCAGTAGCAAAATTAAAAAAAAAAAAAAATACTTTTTTGCGATATCCTGTTAACAAAGGGTGGCCAAATAAGAACGATAGTAAACAAAATTTAAATAAAACAACAACGGTGTAAAATATGAAATTGATTCTGGCTTTATTTTGTAGCTACGTTCATACCATTATGTGTGGAATAGTACATCATTCAAACGGCCGCCTCGGCTTCGCTGCCAGTGCTTTAAGAGGTCGGTCCAATTTGTTCGCGTTATTACGGCAATAGCGTGTCGAATGTTGACTTCAAGCTCGTCCAAAGTAGTTGGCTTGTTAGCGGAGCATAAGGACTTTACTTAGTTTCAGAGAAAATAATCGACTGGTGGTAAATCGCATGATCACGGCGGCCAATTCATGAACGCTCGCCGTGAGATGATCCAGTCGTCAAATTTCTCCTTCACAACTTCGAGCTATATATCGATATATCGATGTTATCGAGGTCTGATCACAGAAAGTCGGGTGATATCGCTCTATACTCGTACCTGGAACCATTGAGAGTAACCGTGTCTGCTTCCTCATTTCGAAAGAAATAAAGTCTGATAATGCTGCCATGACATAAACCGCACTAAATGGTCAATCTTTGTGGATGCATTGATGCTTGGCCGAATACTTTTAGATTGTGTTTGCTCCAATAAAGACGTGTTTGCTTGTTGACATAGTCGCTGAGCCAAAAATGGGCTTCGTCCGAGAAGACGATTTTTTGGATCTCTGGCCAACATTGCCAGCGCCCAATTAGCGAGCACCCGACGTTGTCTATGGCCGTCCGGTTTGAATTCTTGCGTCAGCAAAATCTTATACGGATGTAGTCCCAAATCCAACCGCAAAATAAACCGAGTTGACTGTGGTGAGCTGATCTGCGCCGAATCGACATTTCTGAGTCTTCTTCGAAACTGGCTGCCACAGCGGGTATGTTTTCTTCATTTCGCACCATTTCCAAACGAATTGCCTGCACACTGAAGTCATGATGACGACCGATCTCAAGACGAAAATAACGTTGTGTATTTACACTTGAGCCGGAATTTCGTTAATATATTTTTTCTGCACGTTGAGCAAGCGCAAAACGATGCATGATGAAATGGCAAACCTTACTGAGGATTCATTATATTCAATTTTTTTATGTTAGTTGTGTTTATGTCAAACAATATATATTTTCAATTTCATTAAAATTATTAATTAGTCTTTCTATAAACTATGTTTTTCATATTGCAACTTCCTCTTGAATACAGGACAGTCCTCACTTCTCGTATCGTGATCAACATCGATGGTTGATAAATGTATCAATTCTTTACTTTAACTTTTTTCTTAACTCACATCTCTTTTTGTATGTTTTTTACCACATTTGATGCATGCTAATTTGTTTTTACACACCTTAGCTAAATTGTTAAACCCCAAACAATTAAAACACCTTTTCATTTTTAATTCCTTATTTTTTTATTCTTTTAATATTTAATAAAACTTTAAATGTATCACTATCTACCTCAAGAATAGCATTAAAAACTCATTTTATTCTGGACGATTCTGAGGTATCCTTAAGATATTTCGAAGACATCTAATTATTTGTGAAGGTAATGAAGGTAGGACTGTTTCCACCTTTGATTGAAACAGTGTAAGTTTGGTTTTTGTGCTGAAAATATTGCTTCTCTATATTTTAGAAAGCATAGCGGATGCGGCGTTTGCTTTACTGTTCTGCTGTTGGTATCCAGTTTTCTAAAACCATTCCTCGTAGTAAGGACATTAATCTCAGCTGGCTGTCGCTATAAATGCAGATACTTCGCCCCCTCCACCGTTCTTCATAGTATAGGGTTTTCTAATAACGACTTGACAACTTATTGACAAATAAAAGGAAGCCATTTGAGATATTTCAAAAACTTTATTATTGGCTTGAAGTATAATCAAAACATTTATGAATGAAACTCGACTTCGTTTGTATGGCCACCGCGGGCACATTTGCAGCGGTCGATTCGTTGGACCCAATTTTCAACGACTCGGCCACACATTTTGGCCGAAACGGCCGCTATTTCGCTATTTCTTCCAACATCGTCAGCGTGTTAGCATAAACCAATGACTTAACGTAGCCCCACAGAAAATAGTCAAGCGGCGTTAAATTGCACGAACGAGGAGGCCAATCGATTGGCCCATGTCTTGAGATAACACGCTCACCATACTTACTCTTCAATAAATCAATTATAGCGTGTGCTGTGTGGCTTGTGGCACCATACTGTTGAAACCACATGTCGTCAAAGTCCATATCCTCCAATTCGGGCCAAAAATAATCGGTGATCAAGGCGCGATAACGCTGACCATTCACAGTAACGTGACGATCGTTATCGTCGACGAAAAAATATGGCCCAATAACGCCGCCGGCATGCAAACCGCACCAAACAGTTATTTTTTGTGAATGAAGTGGTGATTTTGCTTATTGACGAACCCTTTGAGCCAAAAATGAGCTTCGTCACTGACGCTGATTTTGCAATGAAATTCATCATCTTGGCGCATCTTCTCCAGAATCCAATCGGAGAACGTACGTCGCTTCAAATGGTCCATCGGCTTCAATTCTTGAGACAGCTTGATCTTGTATGGGTGTAAACAAAGATCCTTATGCAAAATACGCCATAATGTGGTCTGAGCGGTGCCCAATTCTTGATAACGCCGTGGAATTGACTGATTTGGATCGTTTGCTACGGACGTCTGAACGGCAGCGATATTTTCGACACTTCGACCAACCCTTTGTCTCACTGACACGATAACATCGTACAACGAATATGTAGACTCAAATTTTTGCACTAAACTTGTTATTGCTTGTCTACTAGGGCTAGAATTACGACTGAAATTTGGAGTTAACGCTCTTTAAGTTGCAGTCACCGATTCCGAATGTCTGTTGAAATTTTTTTATAATTTGCAGACGTTGCTCGTTAGTGTTCTTTACCATGATGAAAATGTTGAGTTTACTGAATAAATTGACAGTGACAGTTTGATGATTAGTGAAAGAGTGCGTTCACAAATTAAATTCAAAGTTGTCAAGTCCCTATTGGAAAACCCTATATATTTGGTTGAAAAATTAAATCTAATGTTGTAGTCTTTCAGAGGACACGAGCAGTTTGAAGTCATCTGTTAGAACCAAGCTTCAGTTATTTCCTGATCAGTAGATACAGACCAAACCAATTCCTAGGCCCAGGAAAAGAACTCTGGTGTCATTTCATCAGATGGCGAATCCCACCGGCGCGTAAGAAAGAAAGTTGACTCTAAGAGCGCAGCCTAATTGTATAAGCAGTGAGTCGACCATCATGCACCTTATCAGTGGAGACAAGACGTCGTCTTGCAAGTAACCAGTGTTTACTCCAACTATCACAGGGAATGACTCGTATTTGTATTCATTAGAATTTCTCTTATCCTCAAATAAAGTGAGTCGTCTGCGTATTATTGTCTGACAGAAATCACCCTTATCATGTCGTTGAAAATGTCTAGCGCGCACATCTTGTCGAATGCTTCTTCAATTCTGCCCACCAGATTTCGAAGCGCAGTCTCGCGGGGTCTTCCAATTGTTGCATCTTTAGCAGACCAAAGCATGAATCTATGTTGCTCTGCAACGTCCTTATGTGAACGATGCAGGAGGATCCAGTTAAAAAATTCTGCCTGTTCGGTGTCGAGTTTTAAGTCAAGATGTTCTTTATATTTTATATCTATCCATTTGCCAAATTCCGTTCGGTCCTATTCCAATTTTCGGGGAAGCTTCCGGTATCCCACGTTTTCTTAATTAGTCCATGTTTTAGTTGTTGTAGGTAGCTATAAGTTAACTTTTAATTTTCGATTACATTTTTATCCAATTCTAATCCACGTCAAAAGTCTCGATGTTCATCTGTGTTTTGTCCGGCCTTCGCTTATTTAAACCTGCAGGTTTTAAGAATTGAAATGATGTCTAAAGAATGGCTAAATGGCACAGCAAAATAAGAATGCCGAAAATTCGGTCAGTCATTTTAAATCCGAAAATTGGTTGTTTTCATTTTAAATGAATTTGTAATTCCACTGGTTCTTATGAATTTCTTATGAACAATTTCTAGCTCAGAAGATACTCGTACATGCATTAACTGCTTTGAAACATCGTATAGAAAACAATTTGAAGTATAGTATTTCAAAAGTTTGTTTTAGTTCCGACAAAAGCTCTTCTCTGAATTTGACTGCATAAAAACACTTATTTACTTAACAATTGTTCCTAATTCTATTAAAAATTTTAGATCTTTTCTGCTACAATATTAAACGAAATATTTAAAAAATAAAGGAAATATATTTTTTTTAACATTTTCAGATTCTCAATAAATTGCAGCACAATTAAAGTGAATTAAAACGGTTTATTCGAAAATTAGAAAAACTTTCATTTAAACTGGACATTAAAATCGGCAAACTGAAGCAACTTTCGGAAGCGACGGTGCTGTTGAAAATAGAAAAAATGGACAGCATCGTGGAGGAAAACGGCAATAATTCCAACAACATAGACTCACTATCAGACGTGAGTATAACGCAAGCATCAAACACACCTAATTCCACGACGACGACAACGTTTCTAACGACTGGTTCGAACGTTCAATTTATGCCAACACAAAATATCCAGGTGACTGCTTAAAACCATGCATGGCCTCCAAAAGGGCATAAATATTTTCTGTTTATAAAACAACAACAAACAAAAAAAAATTAAATATAATAATTCCAGCCCAAATCTGTAATACAGGCAAATCAGTCATCGGTAATACAAACTGCAGCTGCGAATGTTCAACCAGTAACTATGTCCAAAGGTGGTGTTCTCTATGTGAATAAGACCAATACGGTGATTCAATCAGCAGGGAATACTGTGCAGGTGAATTATTAATTAAAAATTTGTATAACAATGACACCCTATTTTTTTTTTTACTTTTTGAGTATGAAACAAATATAAAATCTGTGTTATATTTATAGATAAAGCACGAACCTAACACACAAATCATGGATTCAAATAGTGAAGAGAGTCTTACCGATGATGATTCACCGCGAAGACAAAGAGAATTCACAAGGCGACCTTCATACCATAAAATTTTAAATGATATCAGTGGTCCAGACATAGCAGGTGACTATAGTCCTTTTATTATTTCAATTGTATAGTTAGTCGTTATTATTATTATTATTATTATTATTATTATTATTAATAATATTATTATTATTTTGAATTATTATTTTATTATCTAACCATTACTGCTGAGCTGTTCCTCATCACAATCAGAAATAAAACAAAAGAACACAAAAAATCATCTTCATCATGGCCATACTACTCGTATAATAAAACATTTTCTCTCTCTCTCTCTCTCTGTTTCTCTCTGTTCACATACAAAATATAATAAAAGAAAATAAAACTTCATCTCATTTGTATGATATGTTCTTTCGAATTGTGTTGGTATTGCAAAGTCAAGTACATATACTAGTTTCTAATCACTCATTTAAATTTAGTACTAACATTCGAGCTCTGTTTCTATTGTTCATACATGTTGTGTGCGCGTTTGCTTCCCTATAAAACAAAAAAGAAAAACAAAAAACAAAACAGCAAAAATAATTTTTTATATCACCCACTCGTAGATATTATTTCCAGGGCTTTAACATATTTTGGTGGATATTTTTGAAGATTGGTGTATTTTTTTTAATATTTGTGTGTTTTTATTTTATTGGGCATATTTACACATTTGCACTTTAATTATATTGTCAGCAACACACGTTTATTTAAATGTTGTTCTTCTGTTAATCTTACACTTGATAGTTTCAATATATTTGGAAAGTTTCCGTTCTTAAAAAAAAAAAAAAAACAAAAAACAAAAAACAAAAAAAACTCTTGAAGAATGATTCCTTTAAGGAAGTTTCTAAAAGTCGATATTAAAGTCTTTATTATTAGTATGTAATTTAACTGGAATTTTTCTTATTAATTTTGCTTTAACGATTGTAATAAGGCTTCCCCTTTGACCACTAAATAACTCTTTCCACCAGCATGACTATGAAATTCGAACAGATCGGACCTTATAACAATTCTACAGGCCGCTCTATTTAAGACCACCTTGTAACTGAGGTCAAGAGATTCCTGTTGTTTTTTTTTTTTTTTTTTTTTTTCATTTGAAATATTCAATTACATACATGGTATCCTTTCGGCCTCTTTTCCAAACCTTCGAAACTTAAGCCTCTATTGGTTTTTGGGTCGAATTCTTCGACGACTATTGTTAAATAGAGTAAAACCAGCTGATTTAGTCAGTTTGAAGTTATTCCACTATCGATTACTTTGTATGGAGACTTTCACCGATGTGCATTATGCTTATTAAATCACGTTTTGACACACCCTCTGACACCCGTTACATTTTCATTTCTTCTTTCATTTTTTATTTATACTTTTCGTACTTCAGTCAACATTGCAAAGCGTATGTTACGGCTGAATGAAATACCGTCATGTGTAACAAACCTTGGATTGCGGATCCGAAAACACAGACTAATTCCTAGCCAGTCAACTTCTAGGGCCATTATCCAATTGTTCAGAGCTGTCATGTTGAAAAAAAGAGGAGTCGCTCCGGACTCGTAGTTAATGTGATGCCTCAATAGAAAGTGTTGCACCACGCTAAAAAAAAAAAAAAAAACAAAAAAAAAAAACAACGAGCTCTGGACATAACTTTGGTATACTCCAATTATCCGTTTATTCAGGCCATGCATTTGAGAGAAATCTATCGAATGCTTTTTTCAAACCGTTGAAGACTATAAGCAGATTTTTCGATGCGTACCAATATTTTTCCATCAGTTTCATATAACCCGTATTGACTGTCATGAAGTTTAATAATATTTCGTTGTTTTCTTAATATGCGGTACTAGCTGCAGTGCTCGGTAGTTGTTACAGTTTCTCGTTTTGTCTATGCCTTTATAGAGTGAAACAGGAAGGCTCTTCCCAACTGGTTAAGGCTCAAATCGCCTCCCATCTCATCATAAATACACTTCTTATTTATTATTGATTTCGTTGTTCCCATTAGAAAAGATTTTTGATGTTCCTTACTACATTTTGAAGGATGTTTTGTTTTCGTTGTGCGCCAATCTTAAAAAAATATTAACTCGTTTGCTCTTACTTCGTTGTTATGAGGGTTCATCTTTTAATTACCGATACTACTCTTATCGCATGTGCTTTAGCAAGCACTTTCTTTGTCTCCTTTTTTCAACGTTCGTAGTTTAACTCAAGACGTTTTTGTTATTTTTTTTTTTTTTTATATTTTATATATAATTAGCGCGAGTTCAAGGGATTTGAGTACTCTTAAAATGTTTGTACACAGCGTTCTTTATCGGTTTCGCTGTTTACGCTATTTTTATTCCATCGTTCTATGACCACGTTTCTTTATTTATTGATTGCATTTCTTACATTTTTCACAAATTTAGTGTCCGAAGTTGGTCTTTTTCTATTTTTCCATTTATATTGTTCTATATTGTTCACTTTCTAGACTTATGCCGATCTTCGTTGATTTCTCTCTGGTTTCGTCACGAAAAGTCTGTTATATCTTGTTGTTCCAGTTCCAGTTCCAGTTCCGCCACACTATTGCACAGTATTGTTCGACCGTGTCGAGTTTAGTATAACTTCTCCCGGCGAGTTTCTCCGCTAAATAAATCTATCATCTATCAAGACGATCGTAATTGCTTTATTATTTTATTTCGTTTCGTAAAACTACATCTCTTGCATTGGCTCTGTCTTTGACATTTTTATCAGCAAATTAACATATTACTCGCCCTAGAAAAATCGTCGAGCCCTGACACAAAAATTTCTATTCCTATCCAGACGATTCGTGGGGTTGGATATTCATGTACTTTCACTTCCGTTCTTTTCTCTTTGTATGGATGTATTACCGAATTTCCATTGGTAGTCTCCAGACGTAGTTCGGGGAATCTTATTATTAGTTAATGCACGTCAGGCCCATCTTAGGTGTTAAGTGGCTGAATATGATTTTTTCTATTTTGTTGCTTTTTACAACAAGCAGGGAAATGAACTGTGACAACGTTCTAGTCGCTATTGCGGCAGATGAAATTAAATCAGATCCAGCCTTTTTGAGCATTGCCAAAATATCGTATTGCATCAACTTATTGCCGTTATGCAAACAGAAAGCTATGCAAGATTTCTCATTACCTTAAAAATACTGTGGTCCATGCAAAGGAAGAAGGGAAATCTGCTTTGTTTTTATGTCGAAGTGCGTTTGCATATTATTTGGTCATCTTCAACATATGCTTGGAAGGGTCACTTTTCTGATTTTCTGTCTTTCTACTTATTGAGGACCTTTAACTGAACAAGTATCTTCAATTCCGCAAACATGCGAATATGACTAATCGATCGAGTAGAGCGAATGCGACAGTAAAGTTCTAAGAATATTGAGTAAAACCTCTTGGTTTGCAAAAAGAAAAATTATTGGAGTTGTGACCTACGAGCCGTAGGTAAGGTGACTTTGTATTTTTTATAAAAAAGTTCTTCGCTTGCCTTCCCTTTGGGTTATCTTCTAGCAAAAATTTACCTTCCCTTACTCAATTAAAAATAACAGTCAGCTAAGTTAGTCTTTTGTTTTCTTATTTCTCTTATATCATTCTGTATATAAGCAAAACAGCTAATAAAATGAACTAAGAGTATAATTCATTTTTAGTGTTAAAAAAATTAAACCGCACTTTTTATCAACATTGATAACTTTCTTATCAATAACTATCCAGAACGTAAGCGTGCCCTTTTTCATCAATCTTATTCTTTAGAACTCTTTCCTAGTAGACGGAAAACAGAATTTGTGCAGTCCGTTCCTAAAACATCCGAAACTTCTTTTCTCACCTCCTACAGACCCATTGCACACTTACTGTGCAAAAAAACATCTCGATTCACGAAAGGGAAATACGGCTTTCGTAGCAATTGGTTCACTGGTGATTTTATGGCTGAAAAATAGAACCAAAGCGTTAATCATTCTGGCGAAAGCAAGATAGTTGCACTTGATCAAAATGATATCAAAGGCATTTGACAGAGTTTGACTTCAGTTTCTTTTTGTCGAAAATGCATGCATTTGGAATCCCATTCTTCATTGCATTAGAAATTAAAATTTAGGAACGTTCCTAAATTCAAATTGTCTTGGGCATTTGCAGTTTCGATATCCATGAAATAAATGCTGTCCCCGTTCTATCTCCGGCACGTTTTTTTTACTTTTGATTAATGGTCTCTTGTTTCCCACTTCTGGTTTTCATGTTAGTTCCCGAATTCACGTCCATTTGGATATTAACAGCAATATTAATTTGGTAACCACCAACAGAGTGGAATTTCAATGCTGTCTGCTGTTGTTGAATCTAACAACCTACATTAGAATGACCATATATTCGATGTTACCAAAATGCTGCGAAATATCTAGGATTACCTCACGCGATATAAGAAACACTTTTTAGCCGTTGATTTAGCTTCAATTTATCTACCCAAAATTAAAATAAACGCCTACATCTGGTTTCAAAACCGTGCGATACAATATATAGGTGATGCTAATATCGCAGAGTCAATTAAAGCTTTTAAAAATTAACGTAATGTCTCCTGCCTTACTTTGTTCTAATGGGTTTTTTACCACCACTGCTATATGGAACCTGCTAGTAGCTCTTCTTTACGTCCACTTTCGCACGTGATTATTTCCTCAGCCAAAGTTTTTATTTCCTAGTCATTATAACCTGTAAATAATCAAAACCAACGTACACCGGTATTTCTGTATTTTTCTTTCTTTTCTCCCTAATTTTACTTCGTTCCCGCTGTTTCCACACAAGTTGAGGATTGTTCATGATGATCAGTAAATCGGCAATTTCATACGTTACGACCTAATTTTTAAGACGAAAATTACTACTTCAGTTGTCGCATAACAAATATGTGAATTGTCTTAGGTGTACTTGAAGTGCCAAAGGTAAATTTTTAATTTTATCAAAGGGCTGATGGTTTGCTTTTTGCTACTACAAAATTCTGGTAAAAGGCTAAGACTAAGACGCCCGACAACAGGTTGCTTTGCAAACACAGATGTAACAGAAATCACTGATAACTGTAATATATGTACACCTAAATAAATATGTAGTATATTTTTTTTTAAAAAACGGAAGCTTGGCTAAGTTACTTAAAATAAAATTTGCGTATGATGTAGAAAAAAAAAAAACTGCTTTCACACAAGAACTCGTTTATTTATTTATTTTTTTTTTTTCACGCGTCTCAAACTATATTTTATATTATTTATGTGCACTAATTTTCTCCGTTCTTTGTAAATACCACCAAAAATGCATCACATCAATGAATACATGTATAAACCACCAGCTAACCTTGATCATACTTGTATATTTTCTTGGAAAACTCGTAAACCTAAACAATTTACCATTAAATATCAAATCGAATAACTTATCAATCATCATATTCATTCCGCAAAAAATCAATGTAAAAAATAAAATACAAAAAACAAAAATGTTCTCATCTCACATCTCTCAAGCTACTACCTTCACTAAAATAGAAAAAAAAAAAAAAGATTAAGAAAAAAAATGTTTTGTAAAAAAACACAAGCTCATTTTTTGTACTAAGTATTTCTCCATTAAGACTGATTGATAATCGAAAAATAATCGAAACGAAATTTCGTAGCTGGAACGACTTTGCAAATACAAGAAAGCAGCGGAATACCCACAATCGCATCGACTGGCGGTACGACCGGTACACTAATCCAATTGTCCCAGGATACAGCACCAGCATTTTATTTACCTAGTAGGATCAATAAAATCAACACCAGTAATTTGAATTTTCAAAAAAATCAATTAATTTGCGATTATTTCTCTCCTTTTCTTCCTGTTTTTTTTCTCTTCTCTTCTCTTCTATTTTTCTCTTCCCACTGTTGTGCGTTGGCTCGACCACCACCACCCACTGCTAAACTCGCTCGCTCGCTCGCTCGATCTGCTGTCTACGCTTGTTGTGTGCAATCTCTTCTGTGTAAATTATGAACAAAACAAAAACAAAAAACAAAAAACAAAAAACAAAAAACAAAAAAAAAAAAAAACAACAAAAAAATTAATAATAATAAAATGGTGATTTTATTCACATGGATGCCATCATCTATCACAATGTAGATAATGCAGGACTGGCCGAGGATCAAACCCGAAAGCGAGAGATCCGATTGCAGAAGAATCGTGAAGCAGCCCGAGAATGCCGGCGTAAGAAAAAGGAATACATCAAGTGCCTGGAGAATCGGGTAGCGGTGCTAGAGAACCAAAACAAAGCCCTTATCGAAGAATTGAAATCGCTAAAGGAGTTGTACTGTCAGACGAAGAATGATTGAGTAAGGCCTAAACCTGATTAAGGAAATTATTTAAATTTAGTTGTAAACAAAACCAATAAAAAAATGAAAAACAAACAAAAAAAAATTCAAAAAAAAAAATAAATAAATAAAAAACAAACAAAAGAATTCAGCAAAACAAAACAAAAAGAGGAAATCAAAAATAAATTATTCAGATACAGACAGATACATTTATATATTTTGCAACAATAATATAATAAATTGTATTTTAGTTATGTTACTGTTCATTTGTTCGATTTATTATAATTCTAAATTAATTACGTAATTAGAAAAAAAAAATTAAAGAAGATACTTTTCTGTTTATTACTATTTTATTTTGTAATTTTTACGAGTATGTACATTTTTCTCTATACAAAGCTTATAAAATTATATTTTTTACCTAAAGTAAAGTCTATCTTTAAGTTTTTTTTTTGTTTCTAAGGACTATAAAACACAAACACAAAGGCATATATATATATACATTTATGAACACACATACAAACAAACAAAATACACAGAGAAGTATCAAGTCATCAACATTGTAGACTTTGCTTTAGGAAGAATGCCACTACCTAATGCTGTAATGTTTGCATTTTCGATACCTTCTCTCTCTATCTTTATCTTTATTTTTTAATTTTTTTTTTTTGTTTATAATTTTTTTCTTTTTTTTTTTAATTTTTGTTCTCTTTTGTTTTTAAGTTATTAGCTTTTTTTTTGTTTAATAAATTTAGTTGAACATAAGAGATATTGCTTGTATGGATTGTTCTTTTACTTAATAGAATTTGGATGGATAAAAAGAAAAATTATATGTTTTACAGATTTCATATTTCACGGGGCTTATATTCACTCTCTTAACTTTTATAATTTTTCAGAATCATGTTTCAAAAAATTCAAATCTTTTTATGTTCAGGTGTAGGTCACGAGTATGAATTAGTCTACATGTCACACTATGCAGAACAAAATTTCACCTCATGTTTGGCTTGTGAAGTGTGTTCTTTAACACTTAGACTTGCAAATGACCAATTTGCGTTTATATATGATAGACACATGTTTGTCTGAAGACTACAATACTCCCACAGGCCTAGTATTATTTTTAGAGGTTTGGAAGATAATCGATTAACAAGGAGCCCAAGAACATTGATTGAAACCGCGATATAATTGTTTTACTAGTCATTTACAATATATATATTCCATCTGCTTCCACTGTCTTTAAGAGTTAAGTTTAAAACTTATTCAGTTCTGTCTTCTTTGCTGGTCCAATCCTCAACCAACATCAATAGTTTATCCAAAATAAAGGACGCTTTATAAGAAAGGAGTTTCAACAAGAGGTGTAGGATTTGTTTTTTTGAATAAAACGAACAAATGTTGAGAAATCTCTGATTTCTTTTATTGTTTTATAAAGTAGACACATTTTGATTATTTATAAAACACAATATCTTAAAAATGACCGACTTGGTTATTGCGGTCGAAATTTTCAATCAGTCTTTCACATAATTGGGACTCTATCTCGGCAATAGCGGTTTCAATATTCGCTTTCAGAGTTAAAATTGTTTGCGGATCAATGGTGTATACCTTGCTTTTAACATAGCCCCAAAGAAAGAAATCTATCGGTGTTAAGTCGAACGATTTTGGTGGCTGTCTCCGAAACACAAATCTACGCTGCCAAGACTCTTCGTGCGCAATAACTCCGTTGTTTCGCGACTTATATGGCACGTAGCACCATTCTGTTGAAAGTAGAGGTCGTTCGTATCCATGTCCTTGAGGTCCGGCCGCAAAAAATTGTTTGCCATGTCTCGGTTGCGCGCTACATTGACCATAATGGCTTTTCCAGTCTCATTTTCGATAACTCCGCACGACATAAATCGCACTAATCAATTACTTGTTCTGGGTGCATTGGCATCTCAGGGCCCTAGATGCGGCAATTTTACTTGATAGCCGGCAATGTGGAAATGGACCCCATCCGAAAACACAATTTCTTAGCAAAAATCAAAATCAGCATGCTGCTTGTGGTCGGGCGGCTTTAATTTTTGCGTGAATTGTACCTGTACCTTGTACGCATGGAGCCCAAATCTTTCATTAAAATTCGGTCAAGTTCCTGAGAAAGGCGACGAATGGAGGGTTGCTTTCGACAATTTCCTTTACTGCAACGATATTTTCCAATAAACGTCCGGGGCGTATCCGTTTCGGGGTCTTCACAACCTGTACTGAGCCCATCTCGTGCAAAATTGGAACGAATTTATCGCCTTTCAAATCGTACACCTCTTGTTGAAAAACTCTTTATTAACTTGTGAAATATGTAACGCGTTCACTTACATCTACTGTTACATACATACATATATCTCCCACGTATCTGTTAACGCGTCGCATGTGCCGAATTCAAAACCATTCTACAGACCGATTAATTTTGGACCACCTCGTTAGTAAGGCCAAAAGTTTGAGTTATCTAAATTGTTTTCTTTCGGCCTCTTTTTAGAACCGACCTTCCTTAATATATGTAGAGCTTTCCGCGAATGCTTTAGTTATTAGATCTTGTTTTATCACACCTGCTGATATGCATACGTATATTCTTCCTTTCTGCTGTCGTCATTTTTTATTTATACTTATCGTGCATCATCCAACACTGCAATGTGTATGTCAAAGCTGGATGGACGAACTTATAATAATTCTTTACATTTAGGTGAAACTCTAATTTGAAACCATTTATCTTTCAAATACTCGAGCTTATGGATTGTCATTTTTAAACAAATAAAATGCAAAGAAAGGAGTCTGTGTAAAACACTATGTATAAATAATTTAAGTTATCCTTTTTCTGGCTCTGCTTTTGAGAATGAGTTCATATCTAAATTAAGTTTATTCATCTGTAGGGGGCAGTGACTCAAGTATCGTTCGAATCTCATCCGGGCCCACACATTTTTTTTCCAGTCAAATCATTTTATGTGAACAATTCTCTATTTACGGTTCCTATTGGAAAGAAGAGAAGAGTCTTTTAATTATGTCCATTTTCACTGCTACCCACCATAAGGTCGGCATATTGGTATTCAGTATCTCATTCCGGAGATTCCTCAAGGCCCCTACAATCCTTAATCTTATTACAAAGTCCAGAGGCTTAACAGCTGCATTACTGTACGTGTAGGCTGCAAAATATCTTTCGACGATATCGTTTTCAATAACAATTGCTGACTTGGAAGACTGAATTCATAATTTTGAGGGTGTGACCTCCGTTTCTATGTCCATTTTAAAACTATCTTTATTATTGTTGGAAATAAATGTTCATCTTAATCTGGCAAGTATGCTAACGCAATATTGAATTAGAGTTTATTTATCCAAGTGTCGATTGCTTACCGCCATGAACACGTCGTAAAGTTTATTAGAGTTTTTGTACCAGGTACTTCTCCCATACTAACGACCAGATGTTGACCCCTAAGCAGCAAAAAATATGACCTTATTTGTCGTTACTTTATCCGCCGAACCAATAACTTCTTTGAGATACATTTTATTGTTTTCTACGAACTTTTTGGAAGACTTGAAAGTTTTATAGGCCACTATGCAAGAAAAAGTTTGATTATTCCTGCTTTTGGAGTAAAGTCTAACCTCTGCGGCAGTAGAGATTCAGCTACATTTGAAGTGAACCATGCACTCTGTTTATCTTTATTGCAGCCTGCTTATACATATATTGTTTTAACCTATGGAGCTTCTCTAATGGAGGATTGACTTGGTTTTTGATAGCTTAGGAGGCTTATCATTATCATGACAATTCTAAAATTATTTTGCATTTCTCGAGAAAAAAAAGCATTAACTTTTCTGAATTTTACTACGAGATAATCGCCTGTTTCCAAGTCTATTAATGATGGATTGCGGTACTGCGAGATTATGTTTGCCAGTGGATCCAGGTCTACCGATAAACGAATTATTTGAAAACAGTGCTTAACGATGAGTTTCTTCTTGTTTAGGGCGCACATTTTGAAATTTTTGATTCAATAATATCAAGAAAATCTTTGTATAAGCAGCAATTGAATGGTGTTATCTCTTTTGATATTTAAATCGTCGATCAGGGTAGTCTACTAATAACTATCACCTTGACGAGCTGCCTATAGAACTGAATTCAAATCCAATAAAACTGGAGCGAGTTTAATTGGTACTCTGCATAATTGGTCTTTTCATATTCTCATTATCGACTATACCACGTTAAAAATCTTTTCAAGGGCTTTGTTGAAAAAAGATGTTTTAAATAAATTACAACTGTGACTTAGGACCTTCCAGACTGTCGACCGACCCCAACGAACTTAAAAAAGAACTGCTGTCCGTGCTTGCATGTCATTGTCGCCTCGCCTTACACCAGCCAGCTGATTCAGCAACCCACAGTATAATCTTCATCCAATTTGCCATTTCTTTGAATCGTTGCTCATGCTGCATGTGTTTTATTTACTTTTCTATTTGGGTCATCGGTTTCTCATATCTGAGTGCAGTGACTTTCATTCCAAATGAGCTCTCAGCCACCCACTCCGTTGTTGTAATACGAGTTCCTTATAATTTGGCAAAGCGAGGACAGCGGCCGAAGAACAATTCAATGCTTTACTTCAATCCTTTTTGATGCCTCGGCAGTCTGGAAAGATATAAAAATTATTTTGATATTCTATATATAGTAAACTTATCTTATCGCAGCCCTACTGTTTATGGTGGCTCCTAGATATATACTATTGCAATATCTCAATATCTTCGATAGCAAGCAGAAACATAATTTTTTTTGTTTGCTTATAGAGATTCTGATAAGCTCTCGCATTGCTCTATATTTCTTTCTTACCTTGTTTCTGTTTATTACCTCAAAGGTGGCGCCAGTAAATCAAATCACTATGCTTCACCATATAATACTAGCAGCATGAACTTTTCTTACCGTTTACATTTATCCGAGAATTATGATTCAGTGAATATGAGCCCGATATTCCGATCTAGCTTACAATTTCTAGGAATCCTGACTTCTTTTCATCAATAATTGCACATTCTGTGACCTCACTTTTGACGATTTAAAAAAAAAAATAAAAAATATGTTGACCCTTCTTCTCTCTTCCTTTATTTAAAGAGCCAAAATATTGCTCACCCTTCATTTATAATATTTTCCGAATTAAATTTTTTTCTTATAAATAAAAAAGAGTTTATAAATGTTTAAATTGTGTACCTATTGTGAAGAGCATACATCGAAATAAATTATTAAAAAACAAAAAATGCAAACTGTGCAAAGATAGTAAGAAAGGGTGTCTTTTATTTGATTAATGTGTTTTGAAAACTTTTAAAAAAAAAAAAAAAAAAAACAAATAAATATCAATGTTTTGTATATTTCATGTTTAAAGAAAAGTATATGTTAAAAAAGAAATTACATAAATATTTAATGTAACATTTAAATGTTTTTAAAACTAAATGTTACTAAACCCAAAATTTTGTGTCATCATTTTTAGTATGTTGTTTTTTCTGCAATTTTTCCGATATTTTCTTAAATTAAATCTAATATTTTTTTAAAGCAGCAAACTAACAAATGTAAATAGTTACAAACAAGAAAATGGAAATAAAATGTTAAAAACAAAAACAAAATGAGAAGAGAATAAGAAAACAAATGGATAACTAATATATATATATATATTTTACCTTAGACAAATTGATATATAAATGTAAAACAAAAAAAAAAAAAAAAAAAAAACAATACACATTAAGAAGTAATATTTTTTATCAAAACAAATAAAAAAAAAAATTAATAAATAAGAAATTGATAAAATTGCATACATGCTTAAAGAAATTTTCATAAAACACAAACTATACAATGGAAAATGATTTTTGAATATAATGTTTAAACAAATTTTTAAAATTTGTAAATTTGTACACTTTCAGAAAGGTATTGTACAAAAGAAAAAACCAAAACCCATTACAGTAAAATCGAAGAAAATACTTTTTGTATTAACGTTGTGAGGAGAAGACATAAGAAAATCGATTCTTATTATTTTCGTGTATTTTAAAAATAAAACAAGAAGGGGAGGACCCACAAAAAAATTAAAAAAAAAAAAAAAAAAACACTTACGAATATCGGACAAATGGTTATTTTTCTGGATACAACAAAAATAAAGAACAATTAAAGAAATATTAGAGTATATTATATTTTCTTTGTAATTTATTCAATTTAGGAATGGAAAGGCTGAACAATAAACACTACAAAATTGATTACAGCTACTCGTAATGCCGTGATATGCAGAAAGGTGTATCCATCAAACAATATGACCACAGATATATAAAAATTTCGAGTTTTATTAAAAGATTTTACAGTGCACTTAGTGTCGATAACGTCAACCAGGCGACGACCAGTGCTGTAACTTTTACTACACATTATTTGTAATTGTTTTACCTGCTTGTGGTAGTCTGATCCCGTCCATCCGGACTTGACATACAAAGCTTATCAGCGCGATAGTTTAGGAAGAAGAAAATATAAACACTAATTATTATTATTATTATTATTATTATTATCAAGGGAACGATACAAATTAATTTGTAGGGTCCGGGACTTAACGCCGGGGTACTATACCCATGTGGCGCGTTTTGTCAACAGCACGCGGAGTACTGAGTTCCCATGTGGTCAACTACCTACGTACTTACCGCGCCCAACATAAACACTAATTGTACGATATAATGGTGCGTAGCCTTTTTGTAGCCAGCAGGTGGTTCTCACATTTTAGCTTCCCACTTGGATATAGTCCGATTAGCCAGTCAGTCAATCGTTAACCATATTAATTGTATTGAAATCGACGCCAGATACTCCTGCAGTATTCTCGATGTTCAAGTTTTCCAAGGAGCCAACATCAAGTCCGGATTATTGACTTGCTAGAGCTAGGCCACGAATTCGTATATCATATGCACAACAGAATTAAGTAAGACCGTCAAAGTTCGAAACCGGAAAGTTACGGTTTCGGTCGGCTAGAATCATTGCCGACCGCGTTTCCCTCAAGCTCTCATAATTCCAACCGTCATAAACAAACCAAAGAGAAGCTGCTTCTGATTTGATTGGCTTCAAAGTACCGCCACAAAGCAAACTCTAGTGTAACGATGAATATAGGCAAATGCATGTAGTCAAAGTATATAAGGTTGCGAGGCATCGAAGAATGAAAGCTGCTCATGAGTCCTACGAGCAGAACAGAAGGGAAGAGTACATGATTCTCGCAAAGAAAGGGCACGAGAAGCGTGCGATCGTGAAAATGCAGAGATGTTAATGCAGAAATGGCGTCCGAAAGTCAAGGCTACAAAGCCAGATCACGAGCCTGCAAAAATGATCACGGACAACCAGTAGTAGATTCGCAGTTGGGACTCAGAATATAGAAAGACTACTGCAGCCTATATAACAGCGATTATAGTTAGACATAGATCATTCACCCTGAAAGAAAATCAGAATCAGCCGATTTGACTGTGTCAAGTATAAAGGAGTAAGTGTTTTAAACATCGCCTATAAAATCTTTCCTGTCATAGTAGGTGAGCGTCTGCAACCATTCATAAACAATCCGATTGTTTCAACCAGTGCGGTTTCAGGCCAAAGAAAGTCGGATCGATCAATGTTTCGGGAAGCAATTGAGTAACCAGAGCCCTCTATTGTTAGACCAAGCTGACTTTATTCAAAACCCTCATCACATTCATTTAGCAAGCGAATAATCAAGAACTGGCTGGGCTATCTTGAGTGACTTGTCTACAAGGACGGGGCAGCAGAGGACGTTCACATCTAGTGGCGCATGCAAGTAGAAGGGGAGCGCAAACAACTTTTAGTGCGGCAACGAAGGCCGCAAGCTTGATAGGCTTTTTGGTTAAGGCCCACTATTACGCCGGACTGTAGACTGTCTGGTAAATTAACACCCTTAAACCATTGGTGGCGCCAACAGTAAACGTGAGAGATACCTGATACCTGAGCGGTTTAACCTATTTGAAACTAAGATCAATTAGGATTTCTCAGGATGGTACACTTACTCTCAATTGCTTTCATATTTCTGAAGTAAAAACAAACAAACTTGAGATTTGCAATTGGAATGTTGGGTTTATTAATAGACTGCGTCCAGTCATCTGATATATTTCCAATAAGAATAACATTTTACTAAAAATGGGTTTGAAAATAGGCAAAATTGCTATTTTGAAGTAAGTCAAATTTAGAAGGTACACGTGACGCAATTACACTCAAAAAAATACATTGTTTGGTGTGGTCTTTAAGCACTGATGGAAGACACTACTTGCCATGATACAAACGAAACCATTTTCTTACTGGGGGTCGATTTAACGACAGGATTAAATCGCGAAATGGGCTAGTGATTGGCCACAATCCTGCGATTTGACGCTACTTAATTGCTTCTTGTGGGGCTATATGTAAAGTTATTGGTGTACGCTGATAAGCCGCAAACTACCCTATTCATGCCTTGGAATCTAGTATTCAGCCTGATATTGGTAAAGTAGAGCCTCAAATTCTCAAAAGGGTTGCTAAAAATTGGATCAACTGAACAGTGACATAGTTTTAAATATACTGGAGCCCCTGGTTCAGTAAGGCAACAGACGAATTGGACTTTCTCCACATAGCAGCAGGAGTTAACTTACGACTGTAAGTTAAAAAAAAAAAAACCTTTTATTTCAGTTCAACCCTGTTTGAACTCACATACTTACATATGATCTAGATGATGTTTGAGGTAAAGTCAAGTTTCAACAATCACTCCGAGGGACCTAATAAAAAACTAGGGACTCCCTAGTTGCGTTTTAGCCTTTTAGTGGATGACTATAGTTATATAGTTACGGTTCCGTAGAGGGTTACGTGAAATTGAAAATTTACGCATCACTTGTTGGTGCACGCAAGTAGAAAGGGACTTCAAACAACTTGAACTTGAGAGGTTCTTCTAGCTAGATATGCTTATTGGTTGAGGTCCACGTTTACACCGAATTGTAGCTACCTCAGAAAATTTCCGGCTGGTAAATTAATGCCATTAAATCATTGGTGGCGTCAACAGTCAGCGTGAGAGATACCTTTTATGAGCGGCTTTAACCTATTTGAAACTAAGATCAATTAAAATTTCTCAGGATGGTGGACTTACTCTCAATACCCTTGTACTCTCAACTTGAGATTTGCAAGTGGAGTATTGGGCTTCTTAATAGATCGCGTCCAGCCATCTGATATATTTCCAATAATTTTACTAAAAATGGGTTTGACAATAGGCAAAATTGCCATTTTCTTTTTAGAGAATGACGTATTGTTGCCATTATCACGGTTCCGTAGAGGGTTAGCATTTTTTTTACAACCACCGCACTAATATCGCAACATGAAGTTAAAAATTTACGCATCACTTGGGAGTTTTTGTTGGCCTACACAATAAAGGGTGACAAAAGCTTTCCTTAGCTTCTGCATACAATTGAAAGGGAACCTCAACAATCCTTTTTGGTGTGGGGTTAAGCTGGACGCCATACATGTTATTTTGGAAGGAAACTGAGTAGCAAATTACTCTTTAGAACAACGAAAGCCGAAGATTCCGAAGTTTCGGCTCTCAGAAATTTTATAAATCACCCTAAAAATGGACGCAATAAAGAAAAACGTCGACTGAATTTAGCCAGTTTGCAATCGATCTGTAGGAACAGGGTCAGTCCTCCCCGAACTGTAAGTAAAATAAGTATAAGTAAAAATACAAATAATCCATAAACTTCTCAACTCAGATGTCCTATAGTAGGAATGATGTTTGAAAGGAGATGTAAGTATTACACCAGGATTGCAAAACGTGCAACGATACGGAGAATTCGGAAGGCGGTCCGAAGCTCAAAAGAAGAAGGTACCAGCACTCCATGTCAGAATGGGTCATTTCAAACTTGCAGATCCTCTTTTCTTAATGGCAGTCCTCCGCTTGAATGCAAGCATTATCTCCTTTGGCTAGCACTTACAGTTAATCTGCGTCGTTTAAACTGTTATCATTGCATGCATTCCTGATTGAGAACGTCAAGGAAGATGTAACCTTTTTATGGTAGGTAAGACAGTTTGTTACTTTAGTAATTTTCTTTGGAGCGAATTTTCCTGCAACATCTAGCTTCAGTATATTTGAACTCCAGTGCTTGTTATTGGATAAAGAAGTTTAACTTGGGATATTTGCGTAGAATAAATCCATCATCAGGAGTTGTTTACTCGATTCAACTGACTTTCGTCCACTAAAACCACGATATTTACTTATTTACTGACTTACTTAAAGTCATGTACGCTCATCTTAGACACGCAGATCTCACTTTAGTTTCTAGCCGTCCAAACTCGAATTGGTCCTCTTAATAAGAAAAAATATCATGCGTAATTCCACCGAATATTCACGGGTACCTTGATCTCATTGTAGACAGCATACTGAGGTGGAAGTAAAGTAAAATGTTGAATAAACTCTGGCTGACGTCTACCTATGTAAAGAGGCCGTAAGCTTAAAGTAAGCCCCGTATCCAAAAGTCATGGATTGGGCTTAAAGCACGTTTGCTAAATCATTTCTAATTTATATGTATGTTGGCTTACAATGTAAAAGAGAAATTCAGCTGGACTCCGTACTTAGACTGAAAGGCACTCAGCAGTGGAAAGGTAGTGTAGGGCATTCTGGACTACCGATATTGCAGTTCGGTCTCCCCCAATCAACCAAGCATCATCCGAAAAGCAACTAGTAAGGACAGCGCGAAGTCGTTCTCAATAAGATCATCTCCATCTTCAATGATGGCTCCAAAGCAGTCATACGACTTTATGCGGGGCTCTTCTCAAAAATCTTCTACGTAATCTAATCCTTTAGTATATAGTACCTACACAATTAAATGTCTAACAATCCGAAGTCTCAACTGTTCATTCGATCGTTGCTTGTCTTAGCCAAAACCCAGTACACAGTCAGCCAGCGGTTTAGTCACATATTTTGAACTTTATAGAGCGGTTTCGGTTAAAACTGCATCGAACATACAGAAACAACTGTGATTTTCAATAATTATAAGAAATGGAATCAAGTGCTCTAAATTACTTGAAATGTTGACAGTGGCATACATTACTGTATGTAAAAAAGTGTTTACAAGTGGTACAAGCTCTTCCAAGATGGCCGAGAAGATGCCAATGACAAACCTCGCTCTGGATGCTCCAGCTTTAAAGAAATTTTTTTTGGAAAATCGTCGAATTACCATAAGAGAAGTTGCTGAGGATGTTGACATATCGGTCGAGGGGTGTCATGCAATTTTTTTTTTATTGTTTTGGGCATAAGACGTGTCTTAGCGAAGTTTGTTCGGAAACTTCTTAATTTTGATCAGAAGAACCGTCGCATGAGCGTCGCTCTAGAGCTCTTGAATGACGTTGACTTGCTCAAAAGGGTCTTAACTGCACCCATGTGACTTTTTCTGTTTCCAAAACTTAAGAGACATATAAAAGGATGAAGAATTGCAACGATTGAGGAAATAAAAACTGCATCGTTGGAAGAGCAGTGCTAATGAGAAGTGCTTCGAGGATTAAAAAATCGTTGACACAAGTGTATTATATCTGAGGGGAATTACATTGAAGGGGACAATATTAATATTGACGAATTAATGAACATTATTTTTTATAAAAATATAAAGTCACCTTACTTTTTGAACTTTCTTCGTATATATTTATATATGCCCCATACTCAATCCCAAACGATCAAGAGAGCAGATCTCCAAACTCGGAAATATAATCATAGAACACTGCGGTAATGAAAGACACAAACAACGATTGAATATTCCTTAAAATGATTTCTGCGTATATCTGTGGCTGTATTCCCTTGCAACTGTCCTGCTTTGGCTGCTTGACTATACAGCTGCCACATATTTCCTAGATTTATAAGATCTCTGATCTATCAACGATCATAAAAAAAAAAATAAAGAAACCGGCAAGAGTAGCCCGTCCATTGTTCTCCTTTGCTTCTTTCTATGATATTTCAATGGACATAAAGCTGGTCGAAGTGCATCTCACATGAGGAGCAAACTCAAAATTAACCTTATCACGTTACTAACGATATCCCATTTATTAACGATACGATGGCGGTCCTAGAAGTACCCGGCCTGACCAAGGCATGGCAGTAGTTGTTTGAATATCACTGTATTGGAAAGTACGCGGACTATGAAGCATATGTTTCAAGTTTGGAAGCGACACGTTGTTTAGTATTTGTTTGGCAGCCAACAATAGTGAATTGGTGAAAATTGGAGAAAATTGGTCATCGTTATGTGATACAATACTTTTATTTGAAAGGCCTCAGCTCAACCAAAATAAAAGCTTAACTAGATTCTACTCTGCGTGAGTCTGCTCCTTCGTTTACAACAGTAAAATTTTGAGTTGCTGAATTTACACGAGGCCGTACGAGCTGCTAAGACGAGCATCGCAGTGGTCGATCAAATGGGGTGACGACTCCAGAAATGGTGAAGAAAATCCACAAAGCGGTACTGGATGATCGCCGACGGAAAGTGCGTGAGCTAGCAGACATTGTAGGCATTTTAAAAAGTGCGGTACATCTCATATTATTTGAAAATTTTGACATGACAAAGCTGGATTCAAGATGGGTGCCGCGTCTGCTCACACTCGAGCAAAAACAGTGTCGTGAAGATTTCACCAAGGGGATATGAATACCCTTTTACTGGCTTTTCACCAGGGCGCCGGCTTTTCACAAGCCAGCAACCACTCCAACATCAGCGTTATGCCTTCGTGTCAGAGTTGACGCCGACGGGATTTTCAATTAAGTGTTTAGCGAAGTTTCACAGCAACAAAGCAGAATCTTTGCGCCGTTTCATAACAATGGATGAAACATGGGTCCATCACTTTACATCCGAAACAAAAGAATAATCAAAACAATGGATTGAAAAGGGAGAACCGGCTCCAAAGAAGGCGAAGACCGTTTCATCTGTAGGCAAAGTCATTTCGTCGATTTTTTGGGATGCGCGTGGGATAATTTTCATTGACTATCTGAAAAGGGAAAAACTAAAAACGGCCAGTATTATGCGAATATTTTGCAACGTTTAAGCGAAGAAATCAAGCTAAAAGCCCGCATTTGGCTAAGAAGAAAGTGTTGCTCTCATAAAACTAAAGGTAATTTTAAATTGTAACGGAAATCCTGTATTTTGAATACCACAAACTGCCACCATCTTCACTCACCACTTATCATATTTTTTGACAAGCATCTTTGCAAAACGTCAACATCGGCCAAGTACACTCTTGATTTTGCAAAAAGTTGTATTTTCCGGAAAAAGTGCTTTCCTTTCAACACGTATCAGAATTTTTATGAAAGTTTCCGTCAATAAGACTTCTTAATATCTAGATTAATTATTATGTGATTCGATTAGTAAGTGACACAAGTGAAAAATGTCTGAAAAGCCACCGATTTTGAACATTTTGGTTGTTGGATTCCACCACAAGCTCGGCTGCCAGGTGATTGAAACATATTTCAATGACGAATTTTCTAGTTTAATGCAAATTATTTGCTCTTTATTTAACTAATTTTTATTATGAAGAAGATACAAAGAACACTTTAAAAGTCTTTGAAAAGAAGAAAAAATCAGACTTCGGGTGTGAAACGGTCAAAGACCTAAATGTTTTGTTCTATTGATTTATCGTAGGAGTCAAACACTTTGGTTGTATCAGTTGATACGAATACACTACAAAAGGCTTCTGGATGGTTTTATTGGAAGAATCAAAGTCCTATGACCTTCTATAAGACTACAGTTCTTTCTGATTCGTAGAAATTATTGAAAATTTAAATGCAACGTTAGGAGACAATTCTGCAAAAATCCATTTTTAGTTTGGTGGAACAAGGCAGATAAAACAACCCACCCCTTAAAAAATATGCAAACATTATACCATTATCAGATTTATCACACTTAGTGAAATTTGTTTTCTAACTTCGTAAGAGTTCTACGAACAAATAAATGAATCGAGATAGAGTTGTAGTCTTTGTTTTTAGGCGTTATCGTTTGCCTGGTGTGAAGGTCTAAAAAAAGATCTTATCACTTTGCTTACACTCCTAGCTTTAAGCAGTGAAAAGATGAATGCTAGAAATAAATGTGGTTTCACTTAAACTGTCGGCATATAGAAGTTGATAAAGTACACTCGTTTCCAGCACGAGTTTTTTGTTTACAAAAGCTGTGTAAATGTTCGCCACAGAAGATTCCTTTATTGTGTCAATATAATCAAGTCTTAAGTCCATAATTTATGGCGTACTTATTAAATTTATTAACGATTTGTTTCTATAGACGTGTGACCCACAAAATCGCATTATTATGAAAGCGAAACATGCTTTACAAAAAATTTACTCAAACTACACATTTCTTCCTTTTCTCAGGTAGAATTCTCGTATCCGCCACTAATCGTTGGCACACAAGGCAAAAATGAGTGCCCATCGGGTTGGAAATATCTACCAACATTGGCGCTCCCAGATGGCTCGCACAACTTCCTCGAGGACACGGTATTCTTCAATTTGCCTAGCCTAATGGATCCTACTGAAAGTATATTTGGAGTCTCTTGCTACCGGCAAATACCTGTTGAGGTAAATTTACTAAACACTGTTTTCTCTTTTCTCTTTTCTCTTTTCTGAATACAAAATTACTCGCTTTGGTTTTCTTTCAGAAATTAAAAATTCGCACAGCAGATGTGACCAGGAGTACAGTTCAAAAATCTGTTTGTATTTTATCACGACTCCCCATTTATGGTTACATTGAAGTAAAACTCTCTCTAATTGCTGATGCATTTTTTGATCAAGGCGATTTCTCATGTACAGAAATTCTAGTCAAAGCGTACAACCAACTGAATGCTTGCCTCGTTGATGAACCGCGTCCATTGCGTCATTTCTATGTTGGCATATCGCTGCGCGAAATTGTCCTCAAATGGCGTCATAAGACTTTGATATTGTTTAAACTTTTTCTTTTACAACGTCGTGTTGTGATGTTTGGTTCGCCCGTACGTGGAATGTGTTGTTTGATTTTGGGAATATCCTCGCTAATACCGCGTTTGTTGGAGAAAGGTTTCCAAGAAGTCGCATGCGTTCGTACTTCACGTCCAATGTCACCAATGCCAGATTTTTCAAATACCCAAAAAGGTGAAGATGAGAAAAAGAAAGACGTTGAAAATTTACCAATTTCAACATCAGAAGAGGTTGATTGTTGTGTAAGCAATCACATTGTTAATGAAAAATCGGTGGAGAGTAGTGAAAGTATTTCCTCGTCGTCTTCCCCGGTGAAGAGCAGCCCTGAGTCGAGTCGTGAATTTGTTAGAACTGATTCGAACGGCACTGAAGTTGGTAAGAGATTAGATCGGAGTAATTCGTTGACACGTGAGGCTAGTATGGATACACTAGTTTGTAAGTTTTTTTTTTTTTTTTTTTTTTTTTTTTAATTTAAAAATAATCATATAACATCAATCTTTTGTTTGATTATAGCCACTCTCTTTGCATTGTCATCTATCAACCCCGATGAATATCGTTCTCCTATAATGATTTTTGCCAGCGGAAATCTCTGCCTCCCATATCTCTCATTGCCATATATGGATTTGTTGACAGATCCATCAGTTCTTAGTTACGTAATTGGAACATCAAATGTACTCTTTCAACAAAAACGAAATCTAGCCGACATTCAAGTGGATGTAGAAAATTGCACAATCGACGCTCATGATCCGGAACTTAGGAGACAACTTATATTAACAACAGAGGATCTTCGATTTATTGATTTCTTAATGCGACATGTACAGAATCCCAAAGAAGGCGCTGAAGGTAGTGAATACTGGATACGGGAACAGTTTCAAGGATACATGTTAGCTTTGCTTCGTACGGCTGTTTTACAGGGTGAGCAGAAGAATTTAATATTCGTAAACATGTACTTTTCTTAATGTTTGTCATTGCTTTTAGATAATCCCAAAGATTGTGATCATTTTAACAATAATTTTATGACGACTTTTAAAAAGACGCAATGTTTTCAAGAATGGTATGATGTACGACCAGATCCAGCTTTCTTTGAGATTCTACCCTCTGGTCATCCATTCTCTGGTACACTTTCCGTAGCCGATATGAAACTTAAAATCGCTCAGTAAGTTAAAGAATTGAAAAATACAATTGCAATTTGTAATGATTTTTTTTTTTTCTGTTTTGTTTAGGACAATGCAAAATAGCGAAAGTGGACGTAAAATCAATCAGGCAGTGAACACGACGAGTCGGGCTGTAGGTAAGTAAAATGAACAAATCTAACGTTTAAATCTTTGAAAATAATTTCATCTATGGCATATGAATGCGAACTATGCGAACCTGATTGATTTAGGAAGTGTAAACTATGTACAATATATTTCATTCTCGATAAGTCAGGCTAGCTTTTATTGGATTCTCCGCTGATCTTCAGCATATTGGTCAATACTAACACAATAAGAACAAGTGATAGCTTGCAGCTTCTTCTTATTTTTCTGCTCCTATGCCTCTGATACTATGTAGTTACACTGTTTGAAAGTGACATCTCAAAATAAGGCCCAACTTCAATGTGAAAGAGCCCAATCCGGCCCAATTCGCAAATTCACGTCGCAAGTTATAGCCTCATGCCGTTAATTTATGCACCAGCTGGATCTTATACGGGTGTAGCCTGAGAGCTTTTCACAAAACTTTCCACAGGCCAAACAGTTGCGACCGAATCACGGCGGCTAAATCATGTAGAGTATATGTGGTATGAAATTCATCTACAACACGACACGAGCTCAGTTAGTCGTGTTATAGACAAAAAATACTGATAAATCCTACAAATACTGTGGTGAAAAGGACCTTTATTAAGAGCTGACACATTTTCTCTGTAGCACTTGATTGCGTGCCTTAAATGAAATTAAAAATTGGAGAAATATATCTTCAATGCCATTAAAGAACTTTTCAACAACCCACAAATGAATATTACAAATTTGAAGAAGCATATAGCTCTATAGACCACAAGTAACGAAATCCAAATAAAAAAATAACAATTATAAAATTCAACACTTGTTGTTACCGTTTTAATAATTCATTTTCTCCAATTGTGTTGTTTTGCGCCAAGATCGAAACTGCGAAAAGTTTTGCAACCAAATTATCCGGATCCAATGGCTTATTGATATCGCTTTTCGTAAGCCTTAGTTCTCTAGTTTACGAAGGCTGTTTGTTGAATACCCGGATTGGAAATGACAACGCAACATTTTAAGGTTTTGATGATTTATTTTTCAGTGTGATCCCCTTTTCCCAGCTGTGCTGCAATTTTTTTTAACCCCTCCTTATAGTACAACTTTTGTTGGCCTGCAAAATACTCCTTCGCGGCGGCGATGACTTCCTCGTTAGACCCGTACTTCTTTCCGACGAGCGATCTTTTAAGGTTTGGGAACAAAAAGAAGTCGAAAGGAGCCGGAGAATACGGAGAATGGCTGAGCAATTCGTTTTTTTAAGAACTTAACACTCAAGAGGGTACTACTATTTAAAATGCCGGAGCACTTGTTAAGTTTTTCGGAAAATTGGATAAAGAGATAGAAAGTTGTGTGGGCTCAGTGATTATTTCGCTCCATGGGTGACATCCAACATTTAATGGGGAAATTAAATTATTGGTGTAAATTGACTTGATATTGTATTTAGGCAACAATTCATCTCGAGATTTAAATTGCCTAAAAAAAAAAGTCTTTCTGGCACGGATTGTATTCAACCCCGAACCGTCCGATTGGGAAGCCAATACACTACCACTTGAGCCACGGCCACCCACGACGAATTTGGCTGTGTATTATCCACGGTGTATTATCGTGGTGGAAAAGCAATGTGGCCGTTTTTTCTTCAAATCGACGTTGAATCGGCCCAATAAATCGACGTAGTATACTCCTGTGATTGTTTTTCCCTTCTCAAAATAGTCAACGTGGATCACAGCCTGCGCTTCCCAAAAAACGGCGTGCATCACCTTTTCGGCCAAAGACAGTGGTATACGCCTTCTTTGGAGGCCGTTGACTGGGTAAAACCCATTATTTCGATTGTTCTTTGGTCTCTGGTGTGTACCAATGAATCCATGTCTCATCGACGGCACGAACAGCTAACGATAGCACGATAGCTAACGCTATCAGTTGAAATGCCTGTTATTTGAGACAACTCGCGAATTTTCACTCGGCGGTCTGCTAATATATGATCATGGATGTTATCCAGGGCTTTGTCTGTGGTAACCGTTTTTGAGCCACCTTATAAGTGAAGCGAAGAGTTTGCTGATGTTTTTAAATTTAAGTGAACCGATTATTTTTCTTTTGATCTCTTTCGAACGCTTAACGAACGAGTGACGTGTATAACAAACCATTTAAATTTAACGGGTATTTTTTGCTCCAAAATACAGCGAAGTTATACTTCAATTTAAGGGATTATACTATAATTTTTATGAAAGCCGTAGCATTTCCTGTTTTTTTAGGTTTCAAAGATATGATCTACTTTTATTTTTCTTTACTCCTGTTGCTTAGATTTTTTATTTTTTTTTATTTTTGTTTTTTTAAGCATTGAAATACTTCTTCCTTAAGCGGCGTAACAGTTCTGGGTGAACTTGGGCCTCAACTAATAAGCCTCCCCAGTTAGCCCGGCCTTTAGCTAACTGTCTGAAATTGCGTACTCCAAGTCAGTTGAGGTGCCCTTCTAATTGTGCGCGCCAACTAAGGTTAGATCTTCTTCTACTGCGTTGTCTCTTTGAGTTAAATTCGAAGACTCTGCGGGCCGAAGTATTGATGTCTATTCCCTCTACATGTTCTAGTCATCTCAGACGACTGAAGCACAGTTTTCTGATTAGGTCGATGTCACTATGCAACTTGTTAATTCATCGTTGAATCTTCTCCTTCAAAGCTCGTGTACGCAAACCGGACCAAATATTTTACGAAAGATATTTCTATCAAAACGATTGAGGATATCTTCGTTCGCTGGGATAATTAAGGCCTTATATAGCTATAGCTATATATCTTAATATCCAATTGTCTACTTAGTATGTTTTCATTTTATTTTGTTGTTGGCAGAATTTATACCAGAGCCACGGTAGACAAAATCCCTTACTACCTCAAAATTATAGCTGTCAACTGTGACGTCTGTCCAATGTCGATGTCCAATGTTCTTGTTGACAGTATATATTAATTTAGCCCACATTTACCGCAGCTTCCATTTTTGCAGCTTCCGTTTCACAATTACGTCGACATCATAAGCATTGACTAGTAGTTACACAGACTTTTGAGAGATCGTGCTTCTATTGTTCGCTTGTGAGCTCCGAAAAATTCTTTCAAGTATGATGTTTAAGAAGTCACATGATAGTGCGTCACCTTTTTTGATATAAAAGATAGCTCGTCTCTAAAAATGCTGTCATTCGCGGCCTTAAAATCGATGAGAAGATGGTGGATATCGATTTAGCTTCTTAAGTTTTTTATGCCAGAGTGTGAACCCAGTCGATTGTAAACTTTCCTGGTCTGAAACCGCACTGATAGGATGCAATGACAAGCAGTTTCAGACGTTCATACGTCTGAGTTTGAGGAGACCTATACTTCTAGAGTTGGCGCAGTTGAGGTGATCTCCTTTTTTGTGGATCGGGCAAATGATACCGAAATTCCATTCATCAGGCATACGGTCTTCTGGGCTTCTCCGAAGTTATGCATACTCTCAGCAGTCGGTGCTCTACTATATACAAGGTCTCGTTCGTCCTTCCTTCTTCATCTTCTTTTTACCTGTTGGTAAAACTTTCGTACGTTATTTCTCGAGTACAACCTCAATTTTTTTTGATCGCGCGCTTCTCGTGCTCTTTTTTCTTCTTCTGGAGGAACCGATGTTCTTTCCGTTGCTCCTGCTTGTAGAGCTCACGCGCAGCTCTCGTCTTTCATTCCAGCGCCGCTTTGTAGGCTTCTTGTTTAGCTGCATGTGCTTTTATGGATTTCTTGTTTCAGTTACGGCATCTCTGATGGCACGTTGGTAGCATTATCACTGGTCTTCGGTACTTGATACTGGTGGCTTAGGAGTTGTTACAGATTTCGAGATATGAATTTGGCGAAGTTTGTCTTTTGCGATTACAAGTTTTCTACATTATAGTATATCTTCTTACAGTAGTTTTTCTTTGTTGTAGTTCTTGGAAATCTACATTCGCACCTTGGCTGCAACAAGGTGTTGATCCAAGTTTATGCTCGGAACGTTCGAACGTCCAGAATGCTGGACGTATAGTATGTGATCAATGTGGTTAAAGGTTTTATAACTCGGAGCCTGCCATGTCCCCTTGTGTATGTTGAGATGAGGAAACCGTGTGCTCAATAAGTCTAAGTCCGTTGCCAGACGTGATGTCGTGTAGGCTATGCTTATGTCCTACCAATGATGTTCTCCTTTCAGTCCTGATGTCCTTCAGACATTGCTCATATGTATTTTGGAGGAGTTCGTAGAAACCTAGGCTCATATTAGGCTTATGTTAGCGAATTTAGTCATAATGCGGATTTTCATAAGATGCTCTGAATAAATGCTGTTTTTTTCCCTATAATAATCACCATAATGTATTACATCGAATTATTTGTACGGCGGTGATATCTGCGTGATAACAGTAAAGGGTCTCTGCTAATAGCTCAGTTCCACATGCAAATCCGAAGGTGATGTGAGCCCAATAACAGTGTAGGCCAGCATTATGCTACTGATCGAGCATGCCTTTGCCAATTTACTTTGCATGAGTAAAGGTTTACCGGAGCACTCCGCTACTAACTTGATTGTTGCGCTGCTGGCATATATAACCCAAGTTATAGGACAGTCAGCAGTTTCCCGATCAATCGCCTCGCAGGTCTCCAAATACTCAAATGCTGTTCATTTTTGCAAGTTTCCACTTTTGTTATTTAAATGTTTGGTATCCAAGTTGAGTGAGAGAATTTATTTTACATTCCATTACTTAAGTAAGCATATCTATTTCATTTACAAATGACTGACAATCGTTTATCCTGTTTAAAATAGGTGGGGCAATATCTCAAGCTAAAGGTGCCTTCTCCAATTGGTGGTCATCACTAAATACACCTCCGCCATTGGTGGCAAATCCACCACAAAGCACTGCAACATTCCACAGTGATGGTCCAGCAGAAACAACCGATGAGGAAACTGAAGCAAATGCTGATGATGGGAAGAAAAAAATACCTATAACAACCAGCAACACATCAGAAAGCTCTGGAACGGATCGTCTAGATAGTGCTGAGGAAATCGGTGAAGATGATATCGAAAAGAAGACCGAAGGCATAGTTGAAATCGCCAAAGAAGCTGAATTGCTAGACACAAACAATAGTAATAATAGTGGCACAAGAAAAAACGGGGAAGTATTTGTGGTATAAATAAATAGAGCGGTTGTCGATTATTTGCCTTAAACATATGTATTTGCCACATACACACGTACACATAAACAAGTAAGTCGAACGTCTCAATAACGAATTTCAAAAATGGTTTGTTGATTTTGTTATGATTTTCTTCCAAACCAAACGTTTACACATTGGGCCATGCAATAGATACACAAAACTAGAAGACTATCCAAAATCATTATCTTTATACATATATCAATTACTATATTGAACTTTTCAATACTCTTTAATTTTTTATTTTTAAATAATTTTATTGAATTTCACTTCATAAGCAATTGAGCGAGCCCTCCCATTGATTAGTATTTTCTTTAAATTTAAAAGACTTAATCTTAACATACAGTAGATATTATTATTATTCATTTACATAATTAAGTAGTGATTTGTCAGATAATTTTAGCCAACAATTAATTAAGAGAAATATAAAAACAAATAAATAAAAAAGAAACCCTATTTGTACGACACGTTGATTGACGTTCTTTTTGATAATAATTCTGTAACAATACAGAACAATACAGAACAATACACGATCAAGACAAAATAAAAGCAAAACATGAATTAATAAAAGAAAAACAAAAGTTAAAGAAATAAAAAAAAGGAATATACTAAAATTTTTATCGTATGTTTATATTTATATTAAACAATAATTATTATTAATGTAATTGTATTAAAATAACTAATATATTATACATACTATGAAAACAAAACACCTCTGGTTTTATTTAAAAAAAATCTGTAGTAGATTTGGAACATATTCCAAAGCAGATGGTCCTTAACCCTTCAGTGTATGTTATCTACAATTGTTTTTCATTATGCAGTTAGTTGTAGCTAAGTTAGAATCACGTACTTACTACTTACTTAAATGCCGCTACAGTCAGGGATATGGCTGGGGCTCCACCAATATAGTAAACCTCTTTACCGCCGTTTTTGATCAACTGATTCTCTCGGTGATATTGTACAATCTGAAGAATTTGGCAGGAACGGCAAAGTTAGACATTACTTTGTATAGCTGGCCTCTAAAGATGCTGCCTTGAAATCGAAAAAGAGATGATGAGCATTAATCTGGGCTGCAGGATAAGATGAGCGAGTAGGGGCTTATCAAACAATTGACGAATAGTTTCGGATGTTCACACAAGTTGGTTGGTAAAAATCGGTATTTGGCTCTCTATCACATCACATCCTGGACAGACAACACTCGAAGGAAGGTATGTTGAGAACTTCGCTCTGCGACTCACTGCACTCCTTGGACTGTACGGATATAATGCTTATTGAGGATTTTAATGGTCGTGTAGGACTCACACAAAATTATTTCGCATCGGGATACAACAGTACTCTGCTGGAACCGTGTCGCAAATCTAAAGACCTAATTTGTGATAACAAAGGAGCAAAAGTAATTGAACTTGCTGATGAGTATGACATGTGCTTGTTGAATGGTAGTTGCGAAGGAGATCCAGATGGCGAATTGACCTTTATCAGAGGAACATCATGCTCAATAATAAATTACTGTATTGTTTCGGGAAATTGGCTAAAGCTTTTAGACAGTTTTCAAGTAGGAACCGAGATCTTTTCGGACCACATGACCTTGGAAATAACCCTTAATTCTACTACTAGCGGCAACTATGCTTGCACAAAACCATTAAGCCTTCTGCCGAAATTTGTCTGGAATGACCGAATAATAGAATCGTATCAGCGAAAAATGAATGTGAATCTTATGGAACTACGCACACAGCGTTATACATTCCGCAATAGAAAGATTTAAAAACTCATAAAATATATAAACAAAAATGGTATGATTCTGAATCTTTTAAATTTCTCAAACTTCTAAGGTCGAATAACTCCAATAGCTTTAAAACACTCTATCAAGATGCCAGCAGGGAATACAAACACATCTATTACATCAAAAAGGTAGCCTTTGAACAACAAAACATTGCGATTATACAGTAAATAATTCAAAATCTTCTGCAAAGCTTTCAAATACCTAAACGGACACACGTCTAACATCTCTGTAACTCTTAAAGCCCCGCAACTCAGGACTCATTTCGATAAACTTCTTAATGCCTCATTAACCTCGCCGCTACTTCAATATGCAGCCCCTTTACTTTTAGACGAAAAATTAGACTCTGCTTTTACCCTGGAAGAAGTCAATGAAGTAATAGGCAAATCGAAATCAAATAAAGCACCTGGTATTGATCGCATCCCGTTTGAGTTTTATAAAAATTGCACATAAGAGTTTATGAATTCTCTCACAATTGAATTTAATTGAATATAGACTCTGCTAATATCTCCGACGTATTCAGGAAAGCAATAATATTTCCCCTACACAAAAAAGGCGATTACAGGGACCCGAAGAACTACAGAGGAATCACATTTTTAAACACTTCAGCCAAATTGTTTGCTTCATTAATTTACAAAAGATTGTATGAGTGGGTACAAGAGCATAACATCCTTAAAGAATTCCAAGCTGGATTTAGGAAAGGTTATTCTACAATCGACCAGATATTCTGCTTAACAAACACTGCTGAAACATATAAGAGCAAGAAAAAAAAAGTCCTACGCCTTCTTTGTAGATTTTCGAGCAGCGTTCGATTCAATACCACGTGAAGCACTCTTTTACAAGCTTTCCAAAATCGGTGTATCAAGTAAAATTATTCGAATCCTGATAGCCTTGTATGAGAATAATATTGCATATGTATGGGATGGAGACTTAATTTCTGAAAAGTTCGAAACTTCAATGGGTGTTAGGCAAGGCTGTTTTTTAAGTGCTCTGCTTTTTATATTATACATCAATGATATAACAGATGATGTCAAAGGTGGAATACGATTCAACGGTGTATCAATTCCTGCGCTGATGTATGCTGATGATATAGTCTTTCTGGGTGACACAACCCAAGGTATGCAGTTAATGATAAACAGGCTTAATGCTTTCTGTAAAAGTTGGAATCTCACTGTAAATCTTGATAAAACAAAAATGATGATATTCAGAAATGCAGGAGGACGCTTCTCACACTTGGAAAAGTGGAAGTTGGACGGGGAAGAGATTGAGGTAGTATCCAGATACAGATACCTAGGTGTCCTTATATCGTCCTCCTTAAATTTCAAACCACACTTTAAGGAAAAATTAGCTGTTGCTAAAAGAGCTATCTGTTCGATTTGGGAACGTTGCTTCAAAAATAAATATGTATCGCAAAGTGCAAAACAAACTTTGTTCCACTCAACCGCAGCGTCGATAATGCTTTACGGAGCTCAGGTATGGGGTTACAAAGGCTACGATTCTGTGAAAAAATTTCTTCGCTACTTTTTAAAGAAGATTTTCCGATTACCAAAAAATACCCCGAACTATATGCTACATCTTGAAACGGAAACTCCTCCTTTGCTCTTGTACACGCTCAAAATGCACTTCAACTATATCCTTAAAATACTAGAAATGAATGAATGCAGAATACCAAACGTAGTTTTAAGAAGCATAATTAGAACAAACGGATGCATTTGCGAGGAATGGAAGTAAACAGATTCTGAATGCAGAGTAAATCTGTCTATTCAAGTGAACGAGCATCCTCATCTTTTAAGAGAAAAATCGAACTTAGTTTTGGAGAATTTTGGCAGACATACATATGACCAATATGTCGAAGAAGTTGAATCGTCACTGTTTAGGAACTATTACAGCAAACTAAACTATTTTCTAAATGAAAAAACATACTTCCTGAAGAAGAGAGAAGACATCTTACATTTTCTTGGTGTTTGTCCGATTTTAAAAGAATTTCGACTATCAATGTTCGAAAAACATGATTTAGACGAACATGAAGTAATGAGCATTTTAAATGGAGAAAAAGGATGGAAAGTCTTATATGATTACTCAGTAGCAGCACTTTGTTATAGAAAGCGTATCATAGATGGAGATTTTTAATGTAAAACTTAAGTATGTATTTTGTCAACCTGGTAGCCGGCCACGGGCCAAACCATTAAAGACTCATCACTCATATTCATTCATTTTTCTGATTCTTGTTTATTAAAAACGCAATTTCGTAATTTTACTAAGCAAAGCGTGTTTGTATTTTAAAACCCAGAGTATTATTTCCACGTACACAACAAGCAAAATCTGTTACACAGAATTCTGAATGATTGTACAGCTTATATTCGCTCAAGAATTATATTGAAGAACAGTATACAACTCGGTAGCTTTTCTAAAACACTTTTTAACTTTAAAAATGTCGCTTTACATCGAGTTTTCTACGATCGCGTGCATATCTTGTTGGCGTTTCTTCGTTTTTTTTTTAAAGAGAAAAACATTTGAAAGTTGTTGGCAATGCTGCCTATATTTTGAAACCTTTTTGAAACAATTACTTGTTTGGACCGTAAATGTCAACTTCATTTATTGTTGACAAATCGTTCGTTTTTTTTTAAACAGTAAACAGCCGTCGGTTTCCTTTGTATTCTCTGCTAAAGCTACTGTGCCGGCTGTCATTGGGACTGTTATAGAAAGTAAGGTACTTTTAAGGATCACTCTGACATTTTGTCTAGAAGAATGGTAGAATCTGCGTTTTGGTACGAGAATATTTATCTTGCGTCTTGCCGGGGGGTACTTAAACTACAGCAATACGTAATTCAGATTTGGCTTTAACGAAAGGGCTTCGCCCGTGTAGACTGTAGACGTTCTCTCGACTTTTGATTTCTATCATCGTCATTGTAGCACTAATTTGAAATTTTAAATTTAAATATTTAAAATGTATTTTTCTTGTTAAAAAATTTTACATAGAAACAATTTAATCTATCTTAATTATCTAATCCATATTTACACGCTCAATTATGCAAACTCATACTCATACACTCAGAGCACGAAAGGGAGAAATTTCTTCCTTTTCTACTATAAGATGATTCCGTTTTTGACATTTAATTTATCACTAGTCATAAGAGTTGCCATATCTTTACGCGTCACTACTTGGCTTGGGTTTCTTTTTCTCATCTGTTCCCGTTGGAAGTAAAAATCCTAGCAGTCCGCTCAAAATTAGCGCAATGTTGGCGGTGAACAATGCTGTCTTACAGTGATTTTCAAGTAATCCGCCAATGAGATTTGTGCCTGCAACGCTTCCTATTCTGCCCATCATGAGAGATATGCAAACGGCCATAGCTCTGAAAAAAATTAAATAAAATAATAATAATTAGCATTAAATGAAAAGATGGAAACATGATCTAAATTTTAATTAATTTTTTTAATATTAATTTTGGTGGTGGCTGAGGCCCCATTTATTTGGCTAAATCCAACTTAACAACTAACAGAAGGACTTAAGAGCTAAGAGCCAAGGGAAGGATGGAGGAGATCTGGTTTGAGACGAGGAGTGCTCAGGTCGAAATCAAAAGGAAATACAAGGAAATACTGTAGAGAAGAGTGCTCTGCGTCTCAAATACCTTTAACAAATTCGTTTTTTTTTTTTTTTCGTTTTTTCACACAAACATGAATAATATTTTAGTATTTGCAGGGCACTCTCGCAATTGCAGCGACAAATATTTTAGCTTTTGATTTTGTATGGCGGAAAGAACATTGATTCTAGAATATACGCTTTAAGGCATGTTTCATTTGTATAAGGACACAAATTTGGGAAGCTTAGAATTAACTTTGACTCTCCACCGGGTTGTAGTCTAAGACCAGTGTTATAAAATAGTTTGTAAATGCTGTGCGATTGGGGTTGACATTGAGCAGGTTCAACTTGGCGGTGCGCAGTGCTATAACTAAGACTCCAGATTAATTGTGCTTTCTTACCTCGTTTGGTAGCCATAGGACACGGGTTTCGTCTTACCGGGCTTGACTTTGTTAAATTTCTAAGCGCGTGCGTTGAGCGGCAGAACTTATTTAGCAACACTATGGTATAATGTGCTGTTAACAATGTCTGCGCATCAGAATAAAGACGCAGAGACTGGTAAATTTGGATTAATTAAGCATCAGTGGCGTTGCCAGTCAGGATCGTAAATCCCTAAATGAGCTTAATTCTAAAAAGGTATCTTCGCAGTCAAAGTACAGAGGCCATTATTCACTCTGTACACACATTTAGCATTATTTCTTCCTTTACAATCCATCTAACTCAATCTGAAATATACGTTTGATCGCCGTTTACTACAGAATTACTAAGTTTACTCGACAGAGTTTAAATTAATGCTTTCTTTAAATTTATATTCTTTAGACCCTTCTTGATCACCAAAAAAAATATCAGTCTTAATACATTCGTACCTTAAATGAGTTGGAAACATGTCCACAGTAATCACATTAAGCACAGTTGTTGCCAATCCACAAACGAGAAGTATAACCAAACAGTAAACTGCCACAAGTGGAATTGTAATCACAGCACATAGGATCCCACAAACTCCGCATACAACGAGAATGATGACTGAAATGAAAAAGAAAGAAGTCAGGAGCAAAACTTTAAGCACCAGTAACTTGTTTTGCTCACACAAAGTTGGAATACGTCCGAATTTGCCCGTAATGTAACCTACTCCCAAAAACAGTCCAACATAAATAAATTCCAGAGAAATTGTATGTTGATAAGTCGATAGCTCTAAAAACTCAATACACTGGCCTTCCTAAAATAAAGCAAAACAGGGATGTACAATACATTAAAAAACCATTCCTTCTCAGAACAATGGTTGTATGTATACCATTCCGGCTGATGAATTACTTGAACTGGACATATCCATTATGTGAATAATCTCGCAAATATCAAGTCTTTCGGAGCTTGTACTCGTGAATTGCATTACTTTGTTAAGTATAAGCGGGAACCAAACGTACAATCCATGGGCGGTGAAAAATATCCAAAATTGAATAACACACGCTAAGATCGTTTTTCGACAGTGCTCTCGCATAAAAAGTGGAACTGTCTGATGCCACATTGACCTTGCTACAGTCCCTATAGCACAGCCCTTGCCAGTAGTTTTTATTCTAAATTTTTGTTCATCCTCGAAATCTGGTCTCAGGGAGGTCACCTACAAGAGAAGATTCCTTCAGAAATTTCAATTAAAAGAAGATGGGTTCCAACTTACTTTGTACTGATCGGGACTGTTTCCCGTATTAATAGAGTACATGTGCTTCAAAACTGCGACAGCTTCCTTTTCCATGCCAGCGGACAACAAATACTTTGGACTTTCAGGTAAAAAGAAAAACCAAACACCACAAATGATACCAAGTAGCCCAATGCAAAGGATGTACAAACGCCAGGGTGCATAGACAATTCCCACCACGGGTACATAAAATGCCGAAGCATGGTTAATTATACCCCAAGCGACAATTGGATGAAAAATTGCGGCTGTGGCAGAGATGAACGCTGCAGACATAATGGCGCGGTTTCTTAGTTTATTGCAATGGAATTCACCGAGATAAGCATAGATAGTCGCAGAGCCGCCAGATATTCTACAAAAAGAAGAAGACATAGGTATACAGAAATAGAGTGAGTTGATGTTAAATAAGTCCTTAAATTTGAAATACTTACAAAAATCCATTTACGTAGCGAAGAAAAGCGAGAACTAGAAAATTCGGTGCAAAACTTGAAACCAATGTTACCATGTACGATGCCACCAGCGTCAACTTGATAACATTCTTTCGACCAGTAGTATCGGCTAGAAATCCCCATAAATGCGAACTGGTAATTATTCCAACAAAACCAACTCCACCCAGAACTCCTTTTTCTTGATACGACAGGTTCATGTCACAATTGATCACTGGCAGAACAAAACTTATACCCAGGCATTCCAGAACAACATTTATCATAATTAATCCAGAAACAATAATCAGGCAATAGTTAAGTCGTCCAAATTCTAAAAACAGATAAAAAAAAAATCTAATTACATTCAAAGAACTATAAATCCCTTTTGCGGTTGAAAACTTACTTGTTTCCTCCAGAGCTTGGTCTATGGACACTGCTCCTTCCACGGACTTGGATTCGTTAACGATCTTGGCCATTTCTTACGAACAATTTGTTTTTACTCGAGGGAATCCAGTCGTCTATTACAACTAATTATTTCGCTGTTTTTAACTTTAAATAACCCAAAGTTCTACATCTTATCTAGATGGATGGGTGCTTGTTTGCTAGAAGCTATTAACTGCATTCTCTGTCGTCGGGCGTCAGCCGCCTAATCTTTTTGTTATATTTTTTTTAGACATCATATTCAAGTGATTAAATGAAATCAAATAATGTTAATACCAAGTCAATATTTAACAGAGAATTTATAAATAAACTTTTCTGTGTACATTCACATAAACCGCTCATGCTGGTTTTTAGGAGCTCACAGTGAAAGTCAGAATATCATTCAGCTAAGCCCTAGACGATTGTTTATATTTATTAACGATGAACATTTGGATTTATCTGGATTAAGAGAGGATAAGTGATATTGTGATTTCTTGCGCATTTCTTTAGTCAAATTTCATCATTATTCTAGTTTTTGTAGCATGTTGGTACACTTCTACGATAAGTGCCAATAAGTTGTCATATTTATACCCTTAATGTACATATGTTCGCGTGATGTTTTAGATATTGTAAAGCAATATCAGACAGATGAACTTATTTTTTTGGGCAGAGCTTTATACGAGTATATGTTCAGATATTTCCTATAATTTACGAATACAGTTTTCTGACATACATATATAATAATTCGCAGCTCTGATTTTTGCTGCACTTGTCTTCAGCAGTTAACAGTTTCTTTTAGATATCACTGTTTTTGATTTTAATATATTACATCATTATTGTTTTCGCTATTTTATAGAATTTCATTGTTAAATTGCTTAGCCTTAATTACTTTCTTAGGTAACCATTTAAAATTATTTGCACTAGTCAAACATACTCATCTCTTGTGTAAAAGTTTTGATAAGATAATGTGCTTTTGTAATATTTCAATTGATCAGATAAAATACCAATGAAAGAATTGGTCCTTCGAGCGCAATAAAAAAAATTATAAAAAAATTCTTAAAACAGTTGAAATAACTAAAGTGATAAAAGGCACCATCACTTTAGTTATATAACACGTAATTCAAGCCTTTAACATCACCATTCCGGACAGGATTAATTTTTAATTTAATTTGGTTGGGGGCAAATGCCCCTTAAACTAAAACTTAAACTAAGGTTGCTTGGAGTGGTGAAGGAGAACAAATTTGAGATAGGAAGTGGTGCGGTAGATGTCAGGGTTTGAGTTGATTTTTCGTAGCATACGGGAGATTGGTTCGTTCGCACCATAGGAGGTGTGAAGGGTTGGTAGATAGAAGAGTCTGGGGGTACGTAGATTACGAGGTTAGTGTTGAGGAAAATGGAGTTGTGAAGGCACACGCATTCAACGTGACCTGAAAGTCTGCTGAATCTCTGCGATCTTCAAGGGTGTTTAAGTTGATAAGGTTGAGACGGTTTTGATAGGGGGACAGATTAAAAGAATCGTCCCAAGGCATACCTAGAAGAGCAAATCGAAGAAAATGACGCTGGATGCTTTCAATTCTGGAGATATGAAAAGAATGATATGGGGACCATACTTGACCGGCGTATTCTAAGAGGAGGCGAACAAAGGTTATATATGTAATCCATATGTAAACGGAAGTTGAGCTCCCTATCACACAAAATGAAGAGGTCGCGAAGAGATTGGTTATGGAGAAGATAGAGTCGGGGAGGAGATTGGTTCCGCTTATGTAAGAAGGTGATGGATTGGCATTTGGCGATATTAAGTTCCAAAGAATTTTTGAGGCACCAGATCGAAAAACTATCAAGATCTTGTTGAAGGAGGAAAGAGTCACGGGGAGAGGAAAAGGTTTTAAAAAATTTGGTATTGTAGGCGTAAAGGGAGACAGACGAGTGTTTGATGATCAGATCGAGATCATTTATGGTTAATATAAAAAGAAGGGGACCGATATGGCTGCCTTGTGGAAGTCCAAAGTTGGCCAAAAATAGAGCCGAGTGGGCTGACCTAAAAGGAACACTGTAAAAACGGTTTTCGAGATAAGAGGATATCCATTTTGACAGAATGGGTTTAAAGCCGAGGGCAGACAATTTGAAGATTATTAATCGATGAGAGATTTTTTCGAAGGCTTTGCTAAAATCGGTTGCAACTGCATCGACTTCGTTGCCCTTCTCTAGGGCAGAGAGGGCGAAGAATACGAATTCAACGAGATTTGTGGTGGTTGACCTACCCTTTAGGAAGCCATGTTCTCTATGGGAAGAGCTAGGATATATAGGAGATTTTAGTGATGGGACGATAATTGGTTATTTCATTCCTTGATTCTTTTTTGTGCATCAGGGTTATGAAGTAAGTTTTTCAAGCCTGTGGAAATTCTCCTTGTGAAAGGCATAGACGAAAGAGATTAGAAAGGGCAAGGGAAAGAGAGGAAGAGCATTTTTTATGCTTCATTCAGTTGGTGTAATTTATATTCGGGTCCAAAATATGAGAGAGAAGTGGGCCATTGGAGAAGTTCAGTAGGTAACTCAAATAGGATGAATCTGATACAAAGGAGTTGTTGGTGAAGGATTGTTTAAAAAAGGTATCAAATAGGTTGGCAATGGTGAGTGGATCGGTTGATGACTTGTTGTTAAAAGAGAGGGAAGGAGGGTAACCATCGGACTTTCTTTTGTAGTTAACAAATTGGAAAAAGGACTTAGTGTCGTTTATAAGGTTGACTTTCGCATTGCTAAGGTAGCGCTGGTAAAGGGAATCATAAAATTCGGTGAAATGACGATAAGTACCAAGATAACATAGTTGGAATAGTCGGAATAGGGTCTGGTACGCAGGAAAACAGCCCACAACTTTTTTCTCTTATTTCGTAAGGAACGAACGAAGCTTGCGAGGACTAGTAGATGATGTTTTAAAGCTGGAAAACGGAACGTAAAGGGGAAAAAAATTAAATATTTCTTTATAAAAAATTGATAAGGCATCATTTATACTTAGGTTGTGAAAGTTTAAAAGGGATTTGCTGAGATAGTCACTGATTTTGTGAAAGTTTGCTTTATGAAAGTCGTGGATGAGAGAGTTGTGGGGAAGTGGATTAAAATGAAGGGTTATGAAAAAATGAAAGTAGAAGGGGAGGTGGGGGTGGTAGCTATCGATTGTTAAGAGCGATAGGGGAGAAAGTGAGACTGAGGAGTTGATTGGATCTGTCGTGAAAATAAGGTCTTGAGTCTGTTAAGCGATCTAAGAAGACACATTCCTTAGCTGAGTTGGCATTTGAAGCGATGAAAAACTTTTGATCATCTGGTGGAGTCCACTGTAGTTGAGGAAGGTTAATGTCGCCGAAAGCAAGAATATCATCAATAGAGTCTGACAGGTTAATCAAATGGTCAATCGCATCGATAATAAGTTGGTAAGATTTGATAGGTTGACCTGTTAGGATGTAGCAACATATAACGTAAAGGGACTTGAGAGGAAGTGATATTTTTATTGCGACAAAGTCGGCTTTAGCGGATGAAGAAATTGTAATGGGAGAAGAGTTAAAGCTGTTGTCGGACGCCTCGACAGGGGGAATCATCATTTGTGCCGGTAGGATCATCGTCTCGAAATACATTAAAAGTAGGGGGCAACAATTCCTGATTCTTTATGTCGGGAATCAAATTGGTTTCGGTCAAGGCATAGATATCAAAGGGAAGAGCCGATTGACGTAAGACAGCATTGGTTTTAGAGCGTTGACCTCTTGCATTCTGGTAGTTAAATGTATGATGGATGTTTTGGGGTGGAGGTGTGAGGCAGGATAGTTTAAGGGCTGGCAAGGGAGGCACGTTATGGGCGAAAAAATTTGTCGTGGTCGGCTCGGCTTCGCTGTAGGTGTGAGACTCGTTTAGAGTGAACGTACTGACCGAATGTAGCAAGGTCGTCTGCTACTTTCTGAGGGGGCATGTTAAAAATCTCGTGGTACCTGACATAAAGGTTCATGAGACTGATAGGGTCGGTAGGGAGGCCTTTCTGCTGGATAGAAACCATGACGCTGGTTTTGGTTTTCCCTGCGTAGCAGACCGAGTCCGATTTGTCATGTAGATAGGCAAGAAAGATACGAGAGTTTTCATATATCTTTCTTTCTCTAAGCCTAGAGAGTGCATATCGACTTTCTGTAGTGCCATTGGTTTGTTGTGTTAGTTTAACATTGGGGGAAAAAGGGAATAGGAGCAGTGGAGGAGGGGAATGGAGATAAATGGTTGGATATGGAGTTGGTCGAGGGATGAGATGTGGGGTTAAGGGTATGGGAGTTAATAAAATTAGGGTACTTAGCTCCAGTTTTAAGGTCGAAGTTAGGAAATGAGTTACTAGCTGAGTTTGGTGGCGTTGAGAAGCGATAATATGGGTGTTTGGGGTTAAGTTGAAAGAGACGCGTTGGAGTGCGGGCTTCGGTAGAACGGGGGGAATTAGGGGATTAGAAGATTAGTGTGTAAGGGAGTTGGAGAGTGGTCTTTTTTTAAGTTTATCGTTAAAACTACGTTTATTTTTGAATTTTTTATTACTCTCGAGATATGAGTTTCTTCGTTCCTCAGAGCATTTGATGATACTTATCCTCCCAGGTTTAGTTGCCTTACCAGGGGGAGTAGGGAACAACCACGATGTTGACTTTGAAGCTGCAGGAATTATTGGAGTCATCTGGCACTCGCTAATGGTAATAGAATAACTTCGGCGAAAGAAATTCAGCTCCCAAGAAACATCATCGTGAGGAGCCCCTTCAACGAATAATGCAGTATGGTTTCCTTTTTTCACCTTTTCGAGTCTATTTTTCTATTCGGAGGGGGTCCATGAAGTTCCGAATTGTTTGAGCAGTTTGCGTGGAGCGGCGGCGGGCGGGATTTTAGTTGGTAAAGGAAAAACGGTTTCGGTTTCCGTTGTTAGGGTGGCGGGAGGGGTATTTGAAAATGATGGCAAGTGAGTCTCCGTGTCTACTAATTTATTATGAATTGAGACATTGTACGGGGAACTAGCATGGAACTGAATTTGATTGGGTATTCCATCGATTTTGTGGGAAGCCAATCTCACTTCATTTTTAGAGTCAGGTCATCAAGCTTAGAATCTGATGGATGCGGGGTGTGATGTGTTGTTTTGGAGAAGGATTGAAAAAGCAAGTCGAGATCAGTACGGAGAAGATTGACAGAGTCGTTGGACTTAAGGAGGTTGGCAAAATTTGTTTTGAGGAAAGCTTTTATTCCATCGAAGTGATATTTGATCATTTTGCTCTCGTCGTGGTTAGATTTGTTTTTCGACAGATTTTGGATCGCTGCCAGTTGCTTTTCGATCATTCTTCCTGTGGACTTGTAAGCTTCCACATTACGGTCAGTGCAGTTTATTGAGTCTTCAATCTTTTCTATTCTGTCAAGAAAAGTCCTGCTAATATGACCATTCTCGGTTAGCATCGCATGAATAGACTCGTTGTTGCATTTAATTGCCAGCATAACGTGAGCCAAAGTGATCTTTTTGCACTCGTCGTAGTAAAAATTGAAGAGACTGCAATACTCCTTGATTTTCCGCAGAGACCATTGCATGCTACCCATTCGGCGTTGGGGTCAAAAATTAAGCTCAAAACACTAGCACAGCACTTTTCCATTATTTGTTTGTTGAGGTTAAACTAGGTCGACGAACAATTTTTGTTTTAATTTTTGTTTTTGTTTTGTTTTTGGGGTCAAAAGTTATACAGTTGAATTTGAGAAATCGGCAGACAAAACTAGATCGACGAACAATGACGGGAAATAAACTGAGTCTGCAATTTACGGGGCTTTGAAAAAAAGTGGAAAAAATAACTGAACTCGGTATACGGGAGAAAAAGAAAAACACGTCCGCACAGGTTGACAATTGCAAATGCTAAAATTTGGCAGGTTGGAAACCGGGTAGAACACAAATCAGGACAGACGATGGCATGCTGGAAAAATCAGATTACCCAAAGAACTTACCTCATAATACAGAGTCATTCAATTAACCGGAGGAGCACAATAACACATGGGCTGAAAAGTCAGTGCCGTTTTATAGTAAAACACAAAATTTTTGCAAAATTCAACTTTATTTATCAATATAGTTGAATTCAAGGGAGATACACTGATTGAAACGATTTTTCATTCTTTCGATACCAGTTTTGTAGTACGATTTCGGTTTAGCCTCAAAATAGGCCTTTGTTTCGATGATTACTTCTTTATCGGTCTTAAATCTCTTTCCGGCGAGCATTCTTTTGAGGTCTGCGAACAGGAAATAGCCGCTGGGGGGCCAAATCTGGAGAATACGGTGGGTGGGGAAGCAATTCGTAGCCGAATTCATTTTATTTTGCCATCGTTTTCATCGATTTGTGACACGGTGCATTGTCTTGATGAAACTGCACTTGCTTTTTCTTCAAATGCGGCCGTTTCAAACGCTCCAACAACGCAATGTAATAGTTGCTGCTGATAGTCTGCCCCTTTTGGAGATAGTCGATGAAAATTACTCCATGTGTATCCCAAAATACGGATGCCATAACCTTGCCAGTCGACTGTTGAGTTTTTGGTCGTTTTGGACGAGGTTCGTCGCCTGCTCGCCACTCAGCTGACTGCCGACTTGACTCTGGTGTAGAATGATGGAGTCAAGTTCCATCCATTGTCACATACCGACGCAAAAATTCGGCTTTATTGCGGTTGAACAGCTTTAAACACTCCTCTGAATCATCAACACGTTTGAACAGAGCTTTCGCATGTCTAACACGCTCTTTTGATATCTTCAGAGCCTCAGCTATCTCGATCAACTTCACTTTACGGTCATTCGTAATCATTTTGTGTTTTAATCTGAAAAAGCCTCTTTTGGACGTCCACTGCGTGCATCATCTTCGGTGCTTGTATAACCACTTTTAAATTTTTCAATCCAATTGCGAATGGTTCGTTCGGCTGGTGCAGAGTCCGGGTAACACTTATCAAGCCATTTCTTTGCATCGCCAATGAAATATTAGGAGTATTTTTTTTTTTTTTTTGCATCGGCATCCTTTGCAGATGATATCACTTTCTGCTTTTCGTATTCGATCTCGGACTCACGTCCCTGCTCTTCGGCTGTAGAACGGGAACAGCAGCCATTATCCATGAATGGCACTTACACCTTTGAAAACACAAAACTTTCCATTCTCGATATGTATGTCAGTGACAACTTACGTTGGAATAACCACATACCATATTTGATGTTGTCAAAAATGATGCAAAATGTCTAGGTTTCCTCAAACGATAAAAAAAGTATTTCACCCACTCTGACCCGGCCTCATTATATAAGGCATTCATGTGCCCAGAATCGGAGTACAATGCCCACATCTGGTCCGGTGCTCCTAAGACATCTCGGCACCTGCTAGATAGGATTCAAAACCGTGCGACAAAATTTACAGGTGATACAAATATCAGCCAATTAATTAACACCCTCAAGCACCGACTTAATGTCTTCTGTCTTACTTTGTTTTATCACCACCAGTGCTTTAAATCGTCAGTAGCATACCGCCCATTCAAACCTTTAACAGTAACATTCGTCTTGCTATGAATGCACACGGTTTACTCTCAAGCCCACTTTCGGACGTACCCTAAAATATCCTAGTTCTTATAACTTGCAAACATTCAATACCAATGTACATCGGTGCCTCTCTTTTCTTCCGCCCTAAGTTTTCTTCGCCCACGCTGTGTACAAACATTTTAAGAGTAAACAAATCCCTTGAGAGCGCATTATTGGCGTTAGTGCCTGGCCACACAAGCGTGAGCTTAAAAGGCATGCCAAGCGAAACAGGTAGATTTTTAGTAAGTTGGAAAGAGAAAGGTTGATGGCACTAATAATCCACCGAAAATCATTTTCAAATATAACTTTCTACCTGGGCATGAATGTTTCTTTTCTAAATCATATCGTCTTTGACGCAAATTTACATTTTACAAGTGTTGCAATAAGGGAAAGGTTTCATCAGATGAACGCAACAAGTTGTATGATTTTTTTTTCTAGTGTTCTACCTTAAAAACTCGGTATCAAAAGGAAAAGGGACGAGTTATTAGTTCCAAAAAAAGTGGTTCTGGTATCAATTTCTGTACGTGCCGAAATTGTGGTGCTACGATGAACTCGTGTTTTACCGGTGAGTTAACTCAAATATCTACGTAGTTTCAATGTAACATATATACAAATAAAACATATTTTAATTTTCAAATATAGGTAACTTGTGATGATACGCTACAGGTAGATTTATCGGCCACTGAGAGTAGTGAGACTTTCCAGACTTTGCCAAGCACTTCAGGATCTGCAAAAACGTTTTCGGTGGTAAGTGTTTACCGCATTTAAGTTTTGAAAAAATCTTTCAAAGGCTAATTTCAATTTATCTATGTAGATGAAAAAACAGCGTCAAACTAATTTGGAAATGAGCGAGCGCAGTGAAAGCCGCCAAGGCCGCAAACACAATTACAAATTTGATGTCATCCATACAACCTATTGCACTGCAACTCTTCCTAAATAGTTAGGAGAGGGAAATGATGAGAGAGACAAGGGAGAAGGTCGCAGAATACTGATGACGGGGCTTCAAGGTCTTCATCTTCAAAATGCATCATCGAAAGTGCGATGGAAGGTATCTTCGATGAATCCGATTTCATATGATCTGCTAGTTCAGAAAATAAAAAATAAAAATTTATATTGTTATATAAATTTTACATGTATTTGCCTTTTATTTCGTACGAAAATGATTACATATTTTACAGGTATAGATTCTGCCATGGGAAGTATGCTGCGAATGCATTTGCTGGGGTTTCCTTTGCACACCTGCAGTGTTATTCTCTGATGGTATACCATATATGGACTCCGACCTGCATTTGTTGAAGTCACGTATGGGCTACTGTTTTCAGTCAAAAAGTTATGTAGTGCGCAGCAAGCTTGAACTATACTATAGACATCACTTTTACTGGTCACAAATGTATAGTTCTCTGCAAAACCCTAAGCCTATTTCCAAGGAAGGAACGATCTATACATTGCCTTCCATGGCTTAGGCGAAAATTGAACATTTTTTGCTGATTTCCGTAGAAGAATATGAATATGGCTTCAGTAAGTTTCTTTCAAACGAAAAGCGTCATCACCGATTATACAGTATGGCAACTTTCTGTTATTTCCAATGGAAAGTATTGATTCGGATTGCTTAGTATAGTACAAAGATCAGTTTGGCTTAGAACTCCTCCTTTGCTTGTTTTGCCGTTGCAACGCACGTCAATGAAAGTTAATTTATAACTGGCATCAGACAATGCAACGCTGTTGAATCCCTTGTAGTTCTAATATAAAGAACCGTACGATTTTGATGCTCTAAAAGCGATGTGCTTGCCATCCAGTGTACCAATGCATAAGGGAAGATGCCATTTATTTATAAAAATTCATTGCCATTTTTTTCCCATTTTGCAAAACTGTCTGGGACCTGAAGAACAAGAACTGAAAAAAATTACAAACTTTTAAGTATTCTCCCTTCAGACATGAGTAAATAGCATCTCAGCCACCCGTAGCCAAAAATCGAAGTATCAAAGCCAATCCTTCTTCTGGTGGAATTGTATCTCTCTCTGACACATTCCAAAATTTCAACGAAGCAGTCTTCGTTCATTTTCAGGTACCGTCTTTAAAAGGTGCTTATAAACGAAGCTCGTCATGACGAAATCTGAGTGCACCTTTATTTACTTTACTTTTCTTTACTGAAGAACAAGAACTGAAAAAAATTACAAACTTTTAAGTATTCTCCCTTCAGACATGAGTAAATAGCATCTCAGCCACCCGTAGCCAAAAATCGAAGTATCAAAGCCAATCCTTCTTCTGGTGGAATTGTATCTCTCTCTGACACATTCCAAAATTTCAACGAAGCAGTCTTCGTTCATTTTCAGGTACCGTCTTTAAAAGGTGCTTATAAACGAAGCTCGTCATGACGAAATCTGAGTGCACCTTTATTTACTTCTCTAAATCTCCAGGATTTAACCCATTCTCTCTTTTTTCTTTCCATATTTGTCGTTTTATTTTCGTTTTCAGCTGCACAAAACAATATAGCAGTGGTTGCAAACAGTATTCTTGTCGCTGCCAGTAAAATTTCCTCTTTATCGCTCATTTTGTATTTCACAAATAATTACTGCAAATCAGAAACTTCCGAATTGACCTACTCTCCACAAAACAAATGTTCAAATGGTTCGTTTCAGATTTCACTGTTCTTTTATCTGTCAGAAATTCTTTCATTTTAATGACGCATTTTTTTTGTGTGTAGCCACTTCGTTCAATGACATGCCTTTCAATCCCACGCTTGTGTGGCCAGGCACTTAACTATTAACATTCGAAAAATTTGGCAGCACTGGCATTTTCTTTACTTAAAAAACAACATATGTTTTGACGTTCCCATACAAGTTATCGCTATCGTTGAAAAATAGGTCTAGAAATATTGTTCAATCCGCGTAAGTTCTGATAAATATCTTGCGCGTAAAGATTAATTTGTTAGTGTAATTTACACGTATATTAAAAATAAGCGCTGATACCAATGCCAAGAAACCACACCTATTGTTAGCGCGTACACACGTTAAGTAAACGGTGAGCAATCAAGAAGAAAAATATTTTGGCGCAAATCTAAGGGAGGACATGTTTTTTATCCGTGCAGGCTCGGGAATCGGAAAATCAGACTGTCTTATACTAAATATGATGACATTAAGCAAGGGCAGCACTAGATCGTATACGTGTACGGCATCGGTGGACCAGAAACCAGAAAAAAATCAACGAAAACCGGCATCACTCGTTAATTTAGCCGAGGCGTAAGGTCTCTGTACATTGAATATGCGAGGTATTCTCCAAATTGCCATAAGCCCAGAGGAAGAAATGGCTACTGAGAACGAAGAGCCAACATTTCAAGAGTGGTCTAAATAAAGCGAAAATAGCAAAACCGATAAAATACGTCAACACTTGGAAAACATTGTATCGCTAAATTAGAAAAGATACCCTTACAACTCATAAGCAGACGACAAGCAGTAGAAGTCCGGGCAAAAAAAACTCAGAAGACATTAAATTGCTGAAATACTAGGTGGGGTGAAAAGTAACCTCCTTGACCGCTGCTACGGCAAAAAAGGTTATGGTGCCTTGAAGTCCGTTCATATTTAGGCAGATATGCCAAATTTCAGTGCGATACTGTCTTAAGTTTTGTTTTGACAGCTGATTGTTGTTGACATGTATGGCATCATTTTGAGTATAGACAAAAACGATTTTCGTTCTCTCATAAAAAATTATTTTTTTAAAAGGCAAAACCACGAAGGAAATAAAAGAAAAGTTGGATAAATATTATGGGGATAATGCTCTGTCAGATTACACCGTCAAATATTGGTTTCGAGAGTTTCATGGTGGCCGCAACGCTCAGGGCTCAACAAGTTGGACTAGCAACACAGAAGGATCCATACTTGGTAACAATTTAAAACTTTTTCATTCTGGTCAATATCCAATCCGAACAGTACACAAAGCCTCTAAACTTTACTACCGCATCGCTACCAATTGCTGAACGCAGAGTTGTCATACCATAACCATTTGTTTCTAAAATTATGGAAGACTTGCATACAGCTCAACTAGGAATGGTTAAATGTATTTGCGTTCATTTGTTTACTGACGTGACATCTAGGTTGTGAGCATGTAACAGTTGTGCAACTCATGCCCATGCTCCACCGAAATTCCGTGAACCCCATTAAGAATACCTCAATGGACCTTGGGAACGTATCCCGTGTGTTCTTTTCACCGTAGTGTCAACGAGAAGCGAGAAGAACTATTGCGTCTACAGTTTTAAACAGATACGCGCAGCCTAATAATCCGAACATAAACACAATTGCATAGCTATTTTGATCACTCATATTCTTTCATTTTTCTGATTCTTGTTTATTAAAAACGCAATTTCGTAATTTTATTAAGCAAAGCGTGTTTGTATTTTAAAACCTAGAGTATTATTTCCACGTACACAACAAGCAAAATCTGTTACACAGAATTCTGAATGATTGTGCAGCTTATATTCGCTCAAGAATAATATTGAAGAACAGTATACAACTCGGTAGCTTTTCTAAAACACTTTTTAACTTTAAAAATGTCGCTTTACATCGAGTTTTCTACGATCGCGTGCATATCTTGTTGGCGTTTCTTCGTTTTTTTTTTAAAGAGAAAAACATTTGAAAGTTGTTGGCAATGCTGCCTATATTTTGAAACCTTTTTGAAACAATTACTTGTTTGGACCGTAAATGTCAACTTCATTTATTGTTGACAAATCGTTCGTTTTTTTTTAAACAGTAAACAGCCGTCGGTTTCCTTTGTATTCTCTGCTAAAGCTACTGTGCCGGCTGTCATTGGGACTGTTATAGAAAGTAAGGTACTTTTAAGGATCACTCTGACATTTTGTCTAGAAGAATGGTAGAATCTGCGTTTTGGTACGAGAATATTTATCTTGCGTCTTGCCGGGGGGTACTTAAACTACAGCAATACGTAATTCAGATTTGGCTTTAACGAAAGGGCTTCGCCCGTGTAGACTGTAGACGTTCTCTCGACTTTTGATTTCTATCATCGTCATTGTAGCACTAATTTGAAATTTTAAATTTAAATATTTAAAATGTATTTTTCTTGTTAAAAAATTTTACATAGAAACAATTTAATCTATCTTAATTATCTAATCCATATTTACACGCTCAATTATGCAAACTCATACTCATACACTCAGAGCACGAAAGGGAGAAATTTCTTCCTTTTCTACTATAAGATGATTCCGTTTTTGACATTTAATTTATCACTAGTCATAAGAGTTGCCATATCTTTACGCGTCACTACTTGGCTTGGGTTTCTTTTTCTCATCTGTTCCCGTTGGAAGTAAAAATCCTAGCAGTCCGCTCAAAATTAGCGCAATGTTGGCGGTGAACAATGCTGTCTTACAGTGATTTTCAAGTAATCCGCCAATGAGATTTGTGCCTGCAACGCTTCCTATTCTGCCCATCATGAGAGATATGCAAACGGCCATAGCTCTGAAAAAAATTAAATAAAATAATAATAATTAGCATTAAATGAAAAGATGGAAACATGATCTAAATTTTAATTAATTTTTTTAATATTAATTTTGGTGGTGGCTGAGGCCCCATTTATTTGGCTAAATCCAACTTAACAACTAACAGAAGGACTTAAGAGCTAAGAGCCAAGGGAAGGATGGAGGAGATCTGGTTTGAGACGAGGAGTGCTCAGGTCGAAATCAAAAGGAAATACAAGGAAATACTGTAGAGAAGAGTGCTCTGCGTCTCAAATACCTTTAACAAATTCGTTTTTTTTTTTTTTTCGTTTTTTCACACAAACATGAATAATATTTTAGTATTTGCAGGGCACTCTCGCAATTGCAGCGACAAATATTTTAGCTTTTGATTTTGTATGGCGGAAAGAACATTGATTCTAGAATATACGCTTTAAGGCATGTTTCATTTGTATAAGGACACAAATTTGGGAAGCTTAGAATTAACTTTGACTCTCCACCGGGTTGTAGTCTAAGACCAGTGTTATAAAATAGTTTGTAAATGCTGTGCGATTGGGGTTGACATTGAGCAGGTTCAACTTGGCGGTGCGCAGTGCTATAACTAAGACTCCAGATTAATTGTGCTTTCTTACCTCGTTTGGTAGCCATAGGACACGGGTTTCGTCTTACCGGGCTTGACTTTGTTAAATTTCTAAGCGCGTGCGTTGAGCGGCAGAACTTATTTAGCAACACTATGGTATAATGTGCTGTTAACAATGTCTGCGCATCAGAATAAAGACGCAGAGACTGGTAAATTTGGATTAATTAAGCATCAGTGGCGTTGCCAGTCAGGATCGTAAATCCCTAAATGAGCTTAATTCTAAAAAGGTATCTTCGCAGTCAAAGTACAGAGGCCATTATTCACTCTGTACACACATTTAGCATTATTTCTTCCTTTACAATCCATCTAACTCAATCTGAAATATACGTTTGATCGCCGTTTACTACAGAATTACTAAGTTTACTCGACAGAGTTTAAATTAATGCTTTCTTTAAATTTATATTCTTTAGACCCTTCTTGATCACCAAAAAAAATATCAGTCTTAATACATTCGTACCTTAAATGAGTTGGAAACATGTCCACAGTAATCACATTAAGCACAGTTGTTGCCAATCCACAAACGAGAAGTATAACCAAACAGTAAACTGCCACAAGTGGAATTGTAATCACAGCACATAGGATCCCACAAACTCCGCATACAACGAGAATGATGACTGAAATGAAAAAGAAAGAAGTCAGGAGCAAAACTTTAAGCACCAGTAACTTGTTTTGCTCACACAAAGTTGGAATACGTCCGAATTTGCCCGTAATGTAACCTACTCCCAAAAACAGTCCAACATAAATAAATTCCAGAGAAATTGTATGTTGATAAGTCGATAGCTCTAAAAACTCAATACACTGGCCTTCCTAAAATAAAGCAAAACAGGGATGTACAATACATTAAAAAACCATTCCTTCTCAGAACAATGGTTGTATGTATACCATTCCGGCTGATGAATTACTTGAACTGGACATATCCATTATGTGAATAATCTCGCAAATATCAAGTCTTTCGGAGCTTGTACTCGTGAATTGCATTACTTTGTTAAGTATAAGCGGGAACCAAACGTACAATCCATGGGCGGTGAAAAATATCCAAAATTGAATAACACACGCTAAGATCGTTTTTCGACAGTGCTCTCGCATAAAAAGTGGAACTGTCTGATGCCACATTGACCTTGCTACAGTCCCTATAGCACAGCCCTTGCCAGTAGTTTTTATTCTAAATTTTTGTTCATCCTCGAAATCTGGTCTCAGGGAGGTCACCTACAAGAGAAGATTCCTTCAGAAATTTCAATTAAAAGAAGATGGGTTCCAACTTACTTTGTACTGATCGGGACTGTTTCCCGTATTAATAGAGTACATGTGCTTCAAAACTGCGACAGCTTCCTTTTCCATGCCAGCGGACAACAAATACTTTGGACTTTCAGGTAAAAAGAAAAACCAAACACCACAAATGATACCAAGTAGCCCAATGCAAAGGATGTACAAACGCCAGGGTGCATAGACAATTCCCACCACGGGTACATAAAATGCCGAAGCATGGTTAATTATACCCCAAGCGACAATTGGATGAAAAATTGCGGCTGTGGCAGAGATGAACGCTGCAGACATAATGGCGCGGTTTCTTAGTTTATTGCAATGGAATTCACCGAGATAAGCATAGATAGTCGCAGAGCCGCCAGATATTCTACAAAAAGAAGAAGACATAGGTATACAGAAATAGAGTGAGTTGATGTTAAATAAGTCCTTAAATTTGAAATACTTACAAAAATCCATTTACGTAGCGAAGAAAAGCGAGAACTAGAAAATTCGGTGCAAAACTTGAAACCAATGTTACCATGTACGATGCCACCAGCGTCAACTTGATAACATTCTTTCGACCAGTAGTATCGGCTAGAAATCCCCATAAATGCGAACTGGTAATTATTCCAACAAAACCAACTCCACCCAGAACTCCTTTTTCTTGATACGACAGGTTCATGTCACAATTGATCACTGGCAGAACAAAACTTATACCCAGGCATTCCAGAACAACATTTATCATAATTAATCCAGAAACAATAATCAGGCAATAGTTAAGTCGTCCAAATTCTAAAAACAGATAAAAAAAAAATCTAATTACATTCAAAGAACTATAAATCCCTTTTGCGGTTGAAAACTTACTTGTTTCCTCCAGAGCTTGGTCTATGGACACTGCTCCTTCCACGGACTTGGATTCGTTAACGATCTTGGCCATTTCTTACGAACAATTTGTTTTTACTCGAGGGAATCCAGTCGTCTATTACAACTAATTATTTCGCTGTTTTTAACTTTAAATAACCCAAAGTTCTACATCTTATCTAGATGGATGGGTGCTTGTTTGCTAGAAGCTATTAACTGCATTCTCTGTCGTCGGGCGTCAGCCGCCTAATCTTTTTGTTATATTTTTTTTAGACATCATATTCAAGTGATTAAATGAAATCAAATAATGTTAATACCAAGTCAATATTTAACAGAGAATTTATAAATAAACTTTTCTGTGTACATTCACATAAACCGCTCATGCTGGTTTTTAGGAGCTCACAGTGAAAGTCAGAATATCATTCAGCTAAGCCCTAGACGATTGTTTATATTTATTAACGATGAACATTTGGATTTATCTGGATTAAGAGAGGATAAGTGATATTGTGATTTCTTGCGCATTTCTTTAGTCAAATTTCATCATTATTCTAGTTTTTGTAGCATGTTGGTACACTTCTACGATAAGTGCCAATAAGTTGTCATATTTATACCCTTAATGTACATATGTTCGCGTGATGTTTTAGATATTGTAAAGCAATATCAGACAGATGAACTTATTTTTTTGGGCAGAGCTTTATACGAGTATATGTTCAGATATTTCCTATAATTTACGAATACAGTTTTCTGACATACATATATAATAATTCGCAGCTCTGATTTTTGCTGCACTTGTCTTCAGCAGTTAACAGTTTCTTTTAGATATCACTGTTTTTGATTTTAATATATTACATCATTATTGTTTTCGCTATTTTATAGAATTTCATTGTTAAATTGCTTAGCCTTAATTACTTTCTTAGGTAACCATTTAAAATTATTTGCACTAGTCAAACATACTCATCTCTTGTGTAAAAGTTTTGATAAGATAATGTGCTTTTGTAATATTTCAATTGATCAGATAAAATACCAATGAAAGAATTGGTCCTTCGAGCGCAATAAAAAAAATTATAAAAAAATTCTTAAAACAGTTGAAATAACTAAAGTGATAAAAGGCACCATCACTTTAGTTATATAACACGTAATTCAAGCCTTTAACATCACCATTCCGGACAGGATTAATTTTTAATTTAATTTGGTTGGGGGCAAATGCCCCTTAAACTAAAACTTAAACTAAGGTTGCTTGGAGTGGTGAAGGAGAACAAATTTGAGATAGGAAGTGGTGCGGTAGATGTCAGGGTTTGAGTTGATTTTTCGTAGCATACGGGAGATTGGTTCGTTCGCACCATAGGAGGTGTGAAGGGTTGGTAGATAGAAGAGTCTGGGGGTACGTAGATTACGAGGTTAGTGTTGAGGAAAATGGAGTTGTGAAGGCACACGCATTCAACGTGACCTGAAAGTCTGCTGAATCTCTGCGATCTTCAAGGGTGTTTAAGTTGATAAGGTTGAGACGGTTTTGATAGGGGGACAGATTAAAAGAATCGTCCCAAGGCATACCTAGAAGAGCAAATCGAAGAAAATGACGCTGGATGCTTTCAATTCTGGAGATATGAAAAGAATGATATGGGGACCATACTTGACCGGCGTATTCTAAGAGGAGGCGAACAAAGGTTATATATGTAATCCATATGTAAACGGAAGTTGAGCTCCCTATCACACAAAATGAAGAGGTCGCGAAGAGATTGGTTATGGAGAAGATAGAGTCGGGGAGGAGATTGGTTCCGCTTATGTAAGAAGGTGATGGATTGGCATTTGGCGATATTAAGTTCCAAAGAATTTTTGAGGCACCAGATCGAAAAACTATCAAGATCTTGTTGAAGGAGGAAAGAGTCACGGGGAGAGGAAAAGGTTTTAAAAAATTTGGTATTGTAGGCGTAAAGGGAGACAGACGAGTGTTTGATGATCAGATCGAGATCATTTATGGTTAATATAAAAAGAAGGGGACCGATATGGCTGCCTTGTGGAAGTCCAAAGTTGGCCAAAAATAGAGCCGAGTGGGCTGACCTAAAAGGAACACTGTAAAAACGGTTTTCGAGATAAGAGGATATCCATTTTGACAGAATGGGTTTAAAGCCGAGGGCAGACAATTTGAAGATTATTAATCGATGAGAGATTTTTTCGAAGGCTTTGCTAAAATCGGTTGCAACTGCATCGACTTCGTTGCCCTTCTCTAGGGCAGAGAGGGCGAAGAATACGAATTCAACGAGATTTGTGGTGGTTGACCTACCCTTTAGGAAGCCATGTTCTCTATGGGAAGAGCTAGGATATATAGGAGATTTTAGTGATGGGACGATAATTGGTTATTTCATTCCTTGATTCTTTTTTGTGCATCAGGGTTATGAAGTAAGTTTTTCAAGCCTGTGGAAATTCTCCTTGTGAAAGGCATAGACGAAAGAGATTAGAAAGGGCAAGGGAAAGAGAGGAAGAGCATTTTTTATGCTTCATTCAGTTGGTGTAATTTATATTCGGGTCCAAAATATGAGAGAGAAGTGGGCCATTGGAGAAGTTCAGTAGGTAACTCAAATAGGATGAATCTGATACAAAGGAGTTGTTGGTGAAGGATTGTTTAAAAAAGGTATCAAATAGGTTGGCAATGGTGAGTGGATCGGTTGATGACTTGTTGTTAAAAGAGAGGGAAGGAGGGTAACCATCGGACTTTCTTTTGTAGTTAACAAATTGGAAAAAGGACTTAGTGTCGTTTATAAGGTTGACTTTCGCATTGCTAAGGTAGCGCTGGTAAAGGGAATCATAAAATTCGGTGAAATGACGATAAGTACCAAGATAACATAGTTGGAATAGTCGGAATAGGGTCTGGTACGCAGGAAAACAGCCCACAACTTTTTTCTCTTATTTCGTAAGGAACGAACGAAGCTTGCGAGGACTAGTAGATGATGTTTTAAAGCTGGAAAACGGAACGTAAAGGGGAAAAAAATTAAATATTTCTTTATAAAAAATTGATAAGGCATCATTTATACTTAGGTTGTGAAAGTTTAAAAGGGATTTGCTGAGATAGTCACTGATTTTGTGAAAGTTTGCTTTATGAAAGTCGTGGATGAGAGAGTTGTGGGGAAGTGGATTAAAATGAAGGGTTATGAAAAAATGAAAGTAGAAGGGGAGGTGGGGGTGGTAGCTATCGATTGTTAAGAGCGATAGGGGAGAAAGTGAGACTGAGGAGTTGATTGGATCTGTCGTGAAAATAAGGTCTTGAGTCTGTTAAGCGATCTAAGAAGACACATTCCTTAGCTGAGTTGGCATTTGAAGCGATGAAAAACTTTTGATCATCTGGTGGAGTCCACTGTAGTTGAGGAAGGTTAATGTCGCCGAAAGCAAGAATATCATCAATAGAGTCTGACAGGTTAATCAAATGGTCAATCGCATCGATAATAAGTTGGTAAGATTTGATAGGTTGACCTGTTAGGATGTAGCAACATATAACGTAAAGGGACTTGAGAGGAAGTGATATTTTTATTGCGACAAAGTCGGCTTTAGCGGATGAAGAAATTGTAATGGGAGAAGAGTTAAAGCTGTTGTCGGACGCCTCGACAGGGGGAATCATCATTTGTGCCGGTAGGATCATCGTCTCGAAATACATTAAAAGTAGGGGGCAACAATTCCTGATTCTTTATGTCGGGAATCAAATTGGTTTCGGTCAAGGCATAGATATCAAAGGGAAGAGCCGATTGACGTAAGACAGCATTGGTTTTAGAGCGTTGACCTCTTGCATTCTGGTAGTTAAATGTATGATGGATGTTTTGGGGTGGAGGTGTGAGGCAGGATAGTTTAAGGGCTGGCAAGGGAGGCACGTTATGGGCGAAAAAATTTGTCGTGGTCGGCTCGGCTTCGCTGTAGGTGTGAGACTCGTTTAGAGTGAACGTACTGACCGAATGTAGCAAGGTCGTCTGCTACTTTCTGAGGGGGCATGTTAAAAATCTCGTGGTACCTGACATAAAGGTTCATGAGACTGATAGGGTCGGTAGGGAGGCCTTTCTGCTGGATAGAAACCATGACGCTGGTTTTGGTTTTCCCTGCGTAGCAGACCGAGTCCGATTTGTCATGTAGATAGGCAAGAAAGATACGAGAGTTTTCATATATCTTTCTTTCTCTAAGCCTAGAGAGTGCATATCGACTTTCTGTAGTGCCATTGGTTTGTTGTGTTAGTTTAACATTGGGGGAAAAAGGGAATAGGAGCAGTGGAGGAGGGGAATGGAGATAAATGGTTGGATATGGAGTTGGTCGAGGGATGAGATGTGGGGTTAAGGGTATGGGAGTTAATAAAATTAGGGTACTTAGCTCCAGTTTTAAGGTCGAAGTTAGGAAATGAGTTACTAGCTGAGTTTGGTGGCGTTGAGAAGCGATAATATGGGTGTTTGGGGTTAAGTTGAAAGAGACGCGTTGGAGTGCGGGCTTCGGTAGAACGGGGGGAATTAGGGGATTAGAAGATTAGTGTGTAAGGGAGTTGGAGAGTGGTCTTTTTTTAAGTTTATCGTTAAAACTACGTTTATTTTTGAATTTTTTATTACTCTCGAGATATGAGTTTCTTCGTTCCTCAGAGCATTTGATGATACTTATCCTCCCAGGTTTAGTTGCCTTACCAGGGGGAGTAGGGAACAACCACGATGTTGACTTTGAAGCTGCAGGAATTATTGGAGTCATCTGGCACTCGCTAATGGTAATAGAATAACTTCGGCGAAAGAAATTCAGCTCCCAAGAAACATCATCGTGAGGAGCCCCTTCAACGAATAATGCAGTATGGTTTCCTTTTTTCACCTTTTCGAGTCTATTTTTCTATTCGGAGGGGGTCCATGAAGTTCCGAATTGTTTGAGCAGTTTGCGTGGAGCGGCGGCGGGCGGGATTTTAGTTGGTAAAGGAAAAACGGTTTCGGTTTCCGTTGTTAGGGTGGCGGGAGGGGTATTTGAAAATGATGGCAAGTGAGTCTCCGTGTCTACTAATTTATTATGAATTGAGACATTGTACGGGGAACTAGCATGGAACTGAATTTGATTGGGTATTCCATCGATTTTGTGGGAAGCCAATCTCACTTCATTTTTAGAGTCAGGTCATCAAGCTTAGAATCTGATGGATGCGGGGTGTGATGTGTTGTTTTGGAGAAGGATTGAAAAAGCAAGTCGAGATCAGTACGGAGAAGATTGACAGAGTCGTTGGACTTAAGGAGGTTGGCAAAATTTGTTTTGAGGAAAGCTTTTATTCCATCGAAGTGATATTTGATCATTTTGCTCTCGTCGTGGTTAGATTTGTTTTTCGACAGATTTTGGATCGCTGCCAGTTGCTTTTCGATCATTCTTCCTGTGGACTTGTAAGCTTCCACATTACGGTCAGTGCAGTTTATTGAGTCTTCAATCTTTTCTATTCTGTCAAGAAAAGTCCTGCTAATATGACCATTCTCGGTTAGCATCGCATGAATAGACTCGTTGTTGCATTTAATTGCCAGCATAACGTGAGCCAAAGTGATCTTTTTGCACTCGTCGTAGTAAAAATTGAAGAGACTGCAATACTCCTTGATTTTCCGCAGAGACCATTGCATGCTACCCATTCGGCGTTGGGGTCAAAAATTAAGCTCAAAACACTAGCACAGCACTTTTCCATTATTTGTTTGTTGAGGTTAAACTAGGTCGACGAACAATTTTTGTTTTAATTTTTGTTTTTGTTTTGTTTTTGGGGTCAAAAGTTATACAGTTGAATTTGAGAAATCGGCAGACAAAACTAGATCGACGAACAATGACGGGAAATAAACTGAGTCTGCAATTTACGGGGCTTTGAAAAAAAGTGGAAAAAATAACTGAACTCGGTATACGGGAGAAAAAGAAAAACACGTCCGCACAGGTTGACAATTGCAAATGCTAAAATTTGGCAGGTTGGAAACCGGGTAGAACACAAATCAGGACAGACGATGGCATGCTGGAAAAATCAGATTACCCAAAGAACTTACCTCATAATACAGAGTCATTCAATTAACCGGAGGAGCACAATAACACATGGGCTGAAAAGTCAGTGCCGTTTTATAGTAAAACACAAAATTTTTGCAAAATTCAACTTTATTTATCAATATAGTTGAATTCAAGGGAGATACACTGATTGAAACGATTTTTCATTCTTTCGATACCAGTTTTGTAGTACGATTTCGGTTTAGCCTCAAAATAGGCCTTTGTTTCGATGATTACTTCTTTATCGGTCTTAAATCTCTTTCCGGCGAGCATTCTTTTGAGGTCTGCGAACAGGAAATAGCCGCTGGGGGGCCAAATCTGGAGAATACGGTGGGTGGGGAAGCAATTCGTAGCCGAATTCATTTTATTTTGCCATCGTTTTCATCGATTTGTGACACGGTGCATTGTCTTGATGAAACTGCACTTGCTTTTTCTTCAAATGCGGCCGTTTCAAACGCTCCAACAACGCAATGTAATAGTTGCTGCTGATAGTCTGCCCCTTTTGGAGATAGTCGATGAAAATTACTCCATGTGTATCCCAAAATACGGATGCCATAACCTTGCCAGTCGACTGTTGAGTTTTTGGTCGTTTTGGACGAGGTTCGTCGCCTGCTCGCCACTCAGCTGACTGCCGACTTGACTCTGGTGTAGAATGATGGAGTCAAGTTCCATCCATTGTCACATACCGACGCAAAAATTCGGCTTTATTGCGGTTGAACAGCTTTAAACACTCCTCTGAATCATCAACACGTTTGAACAGAGCTTTCGCATGTCTAACACGCTCTTTTGATATCTTCAGAGCCTCAGCTATCTCGATCAACTTCACTTTACGGTCATTCGTAATCATTTTGTGTTTTAATCTGAAAAAGCCTCTTTTGGACGTCCACTGCGTGCATCATCTTCGGTGCTTGTATAACCACTTTTAAATTTTTCAATCCAATTGCGAATGGTTCGTTCGGCTGGTGCAGAGTCCGGGTAACACTTATCAAGCCATTTCTTTGCATCGCCAATGAAATATTAGGAGTATTTTTTTTTTTTTTTTGCATCGGCATCCTTTGCAGATGATATCACTTTCTGCTTTTCGTATTCGATCTCGGACTCACGTCCCTGCTCTTCGGCTGTAGAACGGGAACAGCAGCCATTATCCATGAATGGCACTTACACCTTTGAAAACACAAAACTTTCCATTCTCGATATGTATGTCAGTGACAACTTACGTTGGAATAACCACATACCATATTTGATGTTGTCAAAAATGATGCAAAATGTCTAGGTTTCCTCAAACGATAAAAAAAGTATTTCACCCACTCTGACCCGGCCTCATTATATAAGGCATTCATGTGCCCAGAATCGGAGTACAATGCCCACATCTGGTCCGGTGCTCCTAAGACATCTCGGCACCTGCTAGATAGGATTCAAAACCGTGCGACAAAATTTACAGGTGATACAAATATCAGCCAATTAATTAACACCCTCAAGCACCGACTTAATGTCTTCTGTCTTACTTTGTTTTATCACCACCAGTGCTTTAAATCGTCAGTAGCATACCGCCCATTCAAACCTTTAACAGTAACATTCGTCTTGCTATGAATGCACACGGTTTACTCTCAAGCCCACTTTCGGACGTACCCTAAAATATCCTAGTTCTTATAACTTGCAAACATTCAATACCAATGTACATCGGTGCCTCTCTTTTCTTCCGCCCTAAGTTTTCTTCGCCCACGCTGTGTACAAACATTTTAAGAGTAAACAAATCCCTTGAGAGCGCATTATTGGCGTTAGTGCCTGGCCACACAAGCGTGAGCTTAAAAGGCATGCCAAGCGAAACAGGTAGATTTTTAGTAAGTTGGAAAGAGAAAGGTTGATGGCACTAATAATCCACCGAAAATCATTTTCAAATATAACTTTCTACCTGGGCATGAATGTTTCTTTTCTAAATCATATCGTCTTTGACGCAAATTTACATTTTACAAGTGTTGCAATAAGGGAAAGGTTTCATCAGATGAACGCAACAAGTTGTATGATTTTTTTTTCTAGTGTTCTACCTTAAAAACTCGGTATCAAAAGGAAAAGGGACGAGTTATTAGTTCCAAAAAAAGTGGTTCTGGTATCAATTTCTGTACGTGCCGAAATTGTGGTGCTACGATGAACTCGTGTTTTACCGGTGAGTTAACTCAAATATCTACGTAGTTTCAATGTAACATATATACAAATAAAACATATTTTAATTTTCAAATATAGGTAACTTGTGATGATACGCTACAGGTAGATTTATCGGCCACTGAGAGTAGTGAGACTTTCCAGACTTTGCCAAGCACTTCAGGATCTGCAAAAACGTTTTCGGTGGTAAGTGTTTACCGCATTTAAGTTTTGAAAAAATCTTTCAAAGGCTAATTTCAATTTATCTATGTAGATGAAAAAACAGCGTCAAACTAATTTGGAAATGAGCGAGCGCAGTGAAAGCCGCCAAGGCCGCAAACACAATTACAAATTTGATGTCATCCATACAACCTATTGCACTGCAACTCTTCCTAAATAGTTAGGAGAGGGAAATGATGAGAGAGACAAGGGAGAAGGTCGCAGAATACTGATGACGGGGCTTCAAGGTCTTCATCTTCAAAATGCATCATCGAAAGTGCGATGGAAGGTATCTTCGATGAATCCGATTTCATATGATCTGCTAGTTCAGAAAATAAAAAATAAAAATTTATATTGTTATATAAATTTTACATGTATTTGCCTTTTATTTCGTACGAAAATGATTACATATTTTACAGGTATAGATTCTGCCATGGGAAGTATGCTGCGAATGCATTTGCTGGGGTTTCCTTTGCACACCTGCAGTGTTATTCTCTGATGGTATACCATATATGGACTCCGACCTGCATTTGTTGAAGTCACGTATGGGCTACTGTTTTCAGTCAAAAAGTTATGTAGTGCGCAGCAAGCTTGAACTATACTATAGACATCACTTTTACTGGTCACAAATGTATAGTTCTCTGCAAAACCCTAAGCCTATTTCCAAGGAAGGAACGATCTATACATTGCCTTCCATGGCTTAGGCGAAAATTGAACATTTTTTGCTGATTTCCGTAGAAGAATATGAATATGGCTTCAGTAAGTTTCTTTCAAACGAAAAGCGTCATCACCGATTATACAGTATGGCAACTTTCTGTTATTTCCAATGGAAAGTATTGATTCGGATTGCTTAGTATAGTACAAAGATCAGTTTGGCTTAGAACTCCTCCTTTGCTTGTTTTGCCGTTGCAACGCACGTCAATGAAAGTTAATTTATAACTGGCATCAGACAATGCAACGCTGTTGAATCCCTTGTAGTTCTAATATAAAGAACCGTACGATTTTGATGCTCTAAAAGCGATGTGCTTGCCATCCAGTGTACCAATGCATAAGGGAAGATGCCATTTATTTATAAAAATTCATTGCCATTTTTTTCCCATTTTGCAAAACTGTCTGGGACCTGAAGAACAAGAACTGAAAAAAATTACAAACTTTTAAGTATTCTCCCTTCAGACATGAGTAAATAGCATCTCAGCCACCCGTAGCCAAAAATCGAAGTATCAAAGCCAATCCTTCTTCTGGTGGAATTGTATCTCTCTCTGACACATTCCAAAATTTCAACGAAGCAGTCTTCGTTCATTTTCAGGTACCGTCTTTAAAAGGTGCTTATAAACGAAGCTCGTCATGACGAAATCTGAGTGCACCTTTATTTACTTTACTTTTCTTTACTGAAGAACAAGAACTGAAAAAAATTACAAACTTTTAAGTATTCTCCCTTCAGACATGAGTAAATAGCATCTCAGCCACCCGTAGCCAAAAATCGAAGTATCAAAGCCAATCCTTCTTCTGGTGGAATTGTATCTCTCTCTGACACATTCCAAAATTTCAACGAAGCAGTCTTCGTTCATTTTCAGGTACCGTCTTTAAAAGGTGCTTATAAACGAAGCTCGTCATGACGAAATCTGAGTGCACCTTTATTTACTTCTCTAAATCTCCAGGATTTAACCCATTCTCTCTTTTTTCTTTCCATATTTGTCGTTTTATTTTCGTTTTCAGCTGCACAAAACAATATAGCAGTGGTTGCAAACAGTATTCTTGTCGCTGCCAGTAAAATTTCCTCTTTATCGCTCATTTTGTATTTCACAAATAATTACTGCAAATCAGAAACTTCCGAATTGACCTACTCTCCACAAAACAAATGTTCAAATGGTTCGTTTCAGATTTCACTGTTCTTTTATCTGTCAGAAATTCTTTCATTTTAATGACGCATTTTTTTTGTGTGTAGCCACTTCGTTCAATGACATGCCTTTCAATCCCACGCTTGTGTGGCCAGGCACTTAACTATTAACATTCGAAAAATTTGGCAGCACTGGCATTTTCTTTACTTAAAAAACAACATATGTTTTGACGTTCCCATACAAGTTATCGCTATCGTTGAAAAATAGGTCTAGAAATATTGTTCAATCCGCGTAAGTTCTGATAAATATCTTGCGCGTAAAGATTAATTTGTTAGTGTAATTTACACGTATATTAAAAATAAGCGCTGATACCAATGCCAAGAAACCACACCTATTGTTAGCGCGTACACACGTTAAGTAAACGGTGAGCAATCAAGAAGAAAAATATTTTGGCGCAAATCTAAGGGAGGACATGTTTTTTATCCGTGCAGGCTCGGGAATCGGAAAATCAGACTGTCTTATACTAAATATGATGACATTAAGCAAGGGCAGCACTAGATCGTATACGTGTACGGCATCGGTGGACCAGAAACCAGAAAAAAATCAACGAAAACCGGCATCACTCGTTAATTTAGCCGAGGCGTAAGGTCTCTGTACATTGAATATGCGAGGTATTCTCCAAATTGCCATAAGCCCAGAGGAAGAAATGGCTACTGAGAACGAAGAGCCAACATTTCAAGAGTGGTCTAAATAAAGCGAAAATAGCAAAACCGATAAAATACGTCAACACTTGGAAAACATTGTATCGCTAAATTAGAAAAGATACCCTTACAACTCATAAGCAGACGACAAGCAGTAGAAGTCCGGGCAAAAAAAACTCAGAAGACATTAAATTGCTGAAATACTAGGTGGGGTGAAAAGTAACCTCCTTGACCGCTGCTACGGCAAAAAAGGTTATGGTGCCTTGAAGTCCGTTCATATTTAGGCAGATATGCCAAATTTCAGTGCGATACTGTCTTAAGTTTTGTTTTGACAGCTGATTGTTGTTGACATGTATGGCATCATTTTGAGTATAGACAAAAACGATTTTCGTTCTCTCATAAAAAATTATTTTTTTAAAAGGCAAAACCACGAAGGAAATAAAAGAAAAGTTGGATAAATATTATGGGGATAATGCTCTGTCAGATTACACCGTCAAATATTGGTTTCGAGAGTTTCATGGTGGCCGCAACGCTCAGGGCTCAACAAGTTGGACTAGCAACACAGAAGGATCCATACTTGGTAACAATTTAAAACTTTTTCATTCTGGTCAATATCCAATCCGAACAGTACACAAAGCCTCTAAACTTTACTACCGCATCGCTACCAATTGCTGAACGCAGAGTTGTCATACCATAACCATTTGTTTCTAAAATTATGGAAGACTTGCATACAGCTCAACTAGGAATGGTTAAATGTATTTGCGTTCATTTGTTTACTGACGTGACATCTAGGTTGTGAGCATGTAACAGTTGTGCAACTCATGCCCATGCTCCACCGAAATTCCGTGAACCCCATTAAGAATACCTCAATGGACCTTGGGAACGTATCCCGTGTGTTCTTTTCACCGTAGTGTCAACGAGAAGCGAGAAGAACTATTGCGTCTACAGTTTTAAACAGATACGCGCAGCCTAATAATCCGAACATAAACACAATTGCATAGCTATTTTGATCACTCATATTCTTTCATTTTTCTGATTCTTGTTTATTAAAAACGCAATTTCGTAATTTTATTAAGCAAAGCGTGTTTGTATTTTAAAACCTAGAGTATTATTTCCACGTACACAACAAGCAAAATCTGTTACACAGAATTCTGAATGATTGTGCAGCTTATATTCGCTCAAGAATAATATTGAAGAACAGTATACAACTCGGTAGCTTTTCTAAAACACTTTTTAACTTTAAAAATGTCGCTTTACATCGAGTTTTCTACGATCGCGTGCATATCTTGTTGGCGTTTCTTCGTTTTTTTTTTAAAGAGAAAAACATTTGAAAGTTGTTGGCAATGCTGCCTATATTTTGAAACCTTTTTGAAACAATTACTTGTTTGGACCGTAAATGTCAACTTCATTTATTGTTGACAAATCGTTCGTTTTTTTTTAAACAGTAAACAGCCGTCGGTTTCCTTTGTATTCTCTGCTAAAGCTACTGTGCCGGCTGTCATTGGGACTGTTATAGAAAGTAAGGTACTTTTAAGGATCACTCTGACATTTTGTCTAGAAGAATGGTAGAATCTGCGTTTTGGTACGAGAATATTTATCTTGCGTCTTGCCGGGGGGTACTTAAACTACAGCAATACGTAATTCAGATTTGGCTTTAACGAAAGGGCTTCGCCCGTGTAGACTGTAGACGTTCTCTCGACTTTTGATTTCTATCATCGTCATTGTAGCACTAATTTGAAATTTTAAATTTAAATATTTAAAATGTATTTTTCTTGTTAAAAAATTTTACATAGAAACAATTTAATCTATCTTAATTATCTAATCCATATTTACACGCTCAATTATGCAAACTCATACTCATACACTCAGAGCACGAAAGGGAGAAATTTCTTCCTTTTCTACTATAAGATGATTCCGTTTTTGACATTTAATTTATCACTAGTCATAAGAGTTGCCATATCTTTACGCGTCACTACTTGGCTTGGGTTTCTTTTTCTCATCTGTTCCCGTTGGAAGTAAAAATCCTAGCAGTCCGCTCAAAATTAGCGCAATGTTGGCGGTGAACAATGCTGTCTTACAGTGATTTTCAAGTAATCCGCCAATGAGATTTGTGCCTGCAACGCTTCCTATTCTGCCCATCATGAGAGATATGCAAACGGCCATAGCTCTGAAAAAAATTAAATAAAATAATAATAATTAGCATTAAATGAAAAGATGGAAACATGATCTAAATTTTAATTAATTTTTTTAATATTAATTTTGGTGGTGGCTGAGGCCCCATTTATTTGGCTAAATCCAACTTAACAACTAACAGAAGGACTTAAGAGCTAAGAACAAAGGGAAGGATGGAGGAGATCTGGTTTAAGACAAGGAGTGTTCAGGTCAAAATCAAACACGGAGAGGTTTGAACTCGGTAAAATGAAGACCAAACTTGACTCTCATACTCCAGCAAGGGGCGAACAGAGGTAACATAGGGAGATTTGGTTACGTACGGGTTGGATAATTCACTGGACCACACTTCAATAAAGCCAAGTGATGAGTTGGTTTTAAGGATCATCTTATCTACATGCGAACGGAAATTAAGCTCACAGTTAAGCTTACCATTTGAAGCTTAAGGCTTCGTATAAAATGCTTTCAAAAAGTTTGGTTAGAACGAAAATTGGTAATTTCATGCTTAGATCCCTTTTTGTGTATCGGGATTTTACAAATGGTCTTCTAAATCTGTGGAAGTTCTTCCTGTGTAAGTGATGAAGCAAATAGGTAGAAAAAGTTTGATGACAGGTTGGAAGAACATTTTTAAAAAAAAAAAACTCCGGAGAGACCATCTGGACTAGGTAAAAATTCAGTTTTAGTAACTTTTCTTTAATATCAGCAGGATCGAGATTTTAAGTAAGAAATTTGGTAGGTCATTGAAGTAAAAGAGATCTGCTACAAAGAAGTATTGTTAAACTACTATTGCACAATTTAGAGAGATTTGGATATTGCTACCTTACTTACTCGAAATATACCTTTTTATCTTTTTATCTTTTTATCCTTACAAAACTTATTACAAATGATCAATTGATAATTGAGGAAAAGCTGCTGAGAAAAATCTCAATATAAACTTAAATTATTTGCCATCGAGATGAGAGAAGTGATGGTGCGTGATCTTGATTTCAAGTAAATTTGTTGGGTATTGTTAGATAAATTAACAAATAAATAAAAATATTGCATGTTTCATTGTCGAAGTTAACACTACGCATTTGACCCTGAACCCTGTAGAAGGTAATAGACTGTACGAGAATTGCTGACACAGTTTGTTCAGGTGCATACTTGTTCCCACGACAACTGAATGGTATTGCATCGCACTAGGATCACGTGCGTCGCTCCGGATACACGCGCCGACATGAAAATGATGAGTCTGCATACTGGGCGATGGGAACGGCGGCTTCCCATATGAAGCGAAGTAGCTCTAAGTTTAGCCTAAGTTTTGACTTGTAAGAATTCGGTCGAATAAAGGAATATTAAGAAAATAATAAAATTGTTTGGAGATAGTAAGTCGGACCATTGAGGGGAGGCTCAGCCTCCCCGTCCGCGTTTTTATTTTTTATGAATCCCCTTCAGGGATTCGTTAACTTCGATGTATTAGCTGATGTATTCAATCGTAGTGTTTTTTCTGGTATTTTTCCTGACGATCTAAAGTGTGCAGATGTTATTCATTTGTTTAAAAACGGCTCTCCAACTGAAATAGGAAATTATAGGCTGATTTCCCTTCTACCAAATATAAGTAAAGTTTTCGAAAAACTTATAAAAATTTGGTTAGTAAATTTCTTAGACAACAACAGAGGACGCACTTCTAGAGTTTTGCTTTCAGATTATATGCAACCTTGACAAAAGAAAATGCACATCAGCGTTATTCATTGATATAACCAAAGCATGGTTATGAATATGAATGAGACGAGAAGTGATGTGCAAATAATCAGGTTTGGGGTACCACAAGGTTGAGTCCTGGGTCCTATTTCTATTCTTAATTTATATCAACTCACTCTTCCACCTCGATCTAAAAGGCTTACCTACAGCTTTTGCTGACGATGTTGGGTTATCGTATGGCGTCAACAGTCCCTTAGATCTTAATGTTAACATAAATTGCGATGTACATACTATAAGACAATGGTTCGCTGAACACAAACTATGGTCAGTTGTTTTGTGCTAGTGAAAATTGTAGTGATGATTGTTTTTTGATAGAGAATGTATACGAATTTATGCACCTAGGACTCTTACTTGACTCTAATATGAAATTTTCATCTCACGCGTCTGCACTGAAAAAGTACTTTATATCCACACTTAGCCATTTTTATTAGCTCCATAATATATGTTCAACTAAGCTCCTAACCACAATTTATTATGAACTTTTTAATTCTAAGCTGCAATACGGTATAAATTGCTGGGGAGGTAGCTATCAAAGCAAAATTTAGCCATTGCTAGTTTTGCAAAAGAATGCTGTCCGAAAGATTTGTCGTAAACCTTGTAGGCATCCTAGTTTTCCGTTCTTTTGTCAATTAGGGATTCTTCCTGTGCGACATTTATACTGTTTTAAGGTTTTAAAAGCATCTTTATGAAGTCTGGTAACTGAAAATTTCGTATAATATCAAACTATAACCTACGTAATAACTCGCTTAATATGTTACAAGTGCCAAACTATCAAACCACCGCATATAGGAATTCTTATTCAGTTATATGATTTCGGAAGAAATCAGATGTGTTCACATGTCCAAATGTAAAAATTGGCTGTTCTCTCAAGATTATTATAGTTTAGACGCTCTTACTTCTAATATTTTGATCTAACTTTTGTTTAAGCCTTTGATATTAGTATATTGATTATATAAGCTTTTGATCCTTTATGAAGCGATAACAAATTGATACCATGTTAAATGATTAAATATTGAAATTTGTTTTCTTTTTTCTCTATTTTTTGTTCAAAACCCCACCCCAACTTTTTGTATTATTCCTTTTGAAGTGGCATTCAACACTATTTGAATTTACTACACCCTGACTGACTCTAACTGCAACCAACTTCAGACTGCTATAATTTCCAAACCCTTCATGACAGTGAGCTCAAATTTTGACACATGACAGATAATTTTATTATTTACGAGCCTCTTAAACAATTTGCGTCTCAGTTGTGTTGAAATCCACGATGGAATTCAAACGTGATAGTGTGATTGCTTTATAGTTGACTAGAAAACCACAAGTAACTATTGTTACAGCCCTCCAGCACCTCAAGGTGAATAAATCATTTGTGTCTCAAACCATAGCTCGTTACCGTGATACTAGCAGCGTTGCAAAACGCCATGGAGGTGGTCATAAAAAAAATCAGCAACATCGGTAGAAATGGTTCTGAAAGTGAAGGCTCGAATTGAGCGAAATCCGCGTCGAAGTGAAAGAAAAATGGCTCGTGAGCTCAACATATCGTCGGAACGGATGCAAATGAGCTTGGGCTCATGCCATTTAAGTTTAAAAAGCACACGATCTGACACCCCAACAAAAAAGAGTTAAATTCGAGCGAAGAAGTTTATTTTTGGACCGTGCCGTCAAAATTAATGCGATCGTATACCGTGAAACTGTCTTAGAGGCAGTATTGAAACCTTGAGCAAATAATCATTTCGGTCAGAGACCGTGGACATTTTAACAAAACTCGGCACCGTCTCACAAAGCGCGCGTCAATCAAGATTGGTTAAAAAACAATGTTCCACACTTCATTTCTTCGACAAAATGGATTGCAAATTCTCCGGATGCAAATCCGTTGGATTTCTCTGTCTGGAGTATTTTGAAGGCACTAAAAAATACCAAAGTTTGGACCACATCAAACAAGCACTTCGCCGGGAATGGGCCAAAATACCGCAGATCAAATTGCGTGCAGCGTCCGATGCTTTTTTCGGCCGTCTCAAGGCCATTATTCGCGCCAAAGATGGACATATTGAAAACTACTGATACAATTTGAAAATTGATGTATTTTCCAACATTTTTTGTTTGGCATAATAAAATTTATGAAAAAATAAAAAAATTATAGAATTTTAAAAAGTTGCAGTTCGAGTCAGTCACCCTGTAGTATAAAATATCGAATGCCACCAGAATTATTTATTTATTTAATTTTTTCTTACTTTACTTTGTTATTCTTAAAAGACTGAATTTTTATATGGATTTGTTTTTATATTATATTTATAAGTAATTTAAGTGAAATACATAACATACATACATAAACAAAATAAATAAATAAATAAATTAACAAAGTGAATAATGGTTTAATAAATAAAAAATAACAATGCACACAACAAAATTTAAAAATAAAATAAATAAAAGTAGTTAGAAATGAATAATAATCAGAAAAATATAGAAAAATAAGATTAATAAATAATAGCAAGTATATAACAATTACAAAATACGTTGTTAAATTTTAGGTGTTTGCTTGATGTACTGAACCTGAAATCAAGTAATTGTCAGATAAACTGCAAGACCAGTTGTAGCGTTAAAATAATCTGTCAAGTCTTAAGGAAACTTTTTCTATTTTTGCACATTTGACCCAAACTTTCGATCCATAAAACATTGTTGCTTGGAAAATTGCTTTGAAAATAATAGATTTATTTTCATTACTCATTTTTGATTTCCGGTTTATAAATGGATATGGATACCATTTTAATTGTAAGGTTAACCTTAGTGATGGTTTCTTGAATATGAAGACCAAATATTAATGATTTGTTAAGGTGTACCCCAAGATACTTGGCACTTGATTTCCAATCCGTTTGTATGTTAAGTTACTATCCTGTTGCTTGGTAAGAAGCAGACTTTTCTTTTTCTTTTAAAAAAGATAGCCTGTGTCTTTGAAGCATTCATTTTAATCTTCCAATTTTCATCAAAGTATTTTTTGATGAAATTTAAACCACATTGCAAATAAGCTTCAGTATTCAAGCCAATTGAATCTGAAGAATAAATGCATGTGTCATCTGCAAAAATAACAAATTCGCAATTATTTAATCTTGGAAAATCATACGTGTAATTATTATATAGGATTGGCCCAAATACCGAGCCCTGGCTTACCCTTGCTTCAATAGAAAAACCTATTGATAGCCAGTTATTTATCGATACTATGAAAGTACACCCTGATAAGTATGACTGAATTATTTTCATTAAATACATAGGAACAAGCCAGCCTGAAAAGTTTGTACAGCAAACCTTGGTGCCATACAGTTTCAAACGTTTTTTCCACGTCAAGGAGAACCATACCAGTACTTTTTCTCCTTTCAAAATTGCTTTGTATGTGCTTTGTTATACGGTGAATTTGGTGCACTGTGGAATGATGCGGTCTAAAACCGAATTGTTCAACAGGTAATATATTGTGTTGTTTGTTAACTTCATTTTGATTAACTTTTTAAAGAACTTGCTTAACGAGCTCAGCAAACTTATAGGCCTATAATTACTAGGCAAGCAGGCATTTTTACCCGGCTTTAGTATGGGAAAGTATGCCTGTTTAAAACAACAGTTAAAGAGCCGTTGCAAGAATTTTAAACCGATTTTTGGTAGGCTTTTTAGAAATATATTTTTTATTTTATCGAAACCTGGGGACTTTGAATTTTTAAGACTAATTAGTACAGTCTCTATATCTTCAATTGAAACAAGTTCCCCACCTCCAATTACTAAATCGTGAGTGTCGATTATATAGTATAAATCGACTGTTGCACCGTATACTCTTCCCTGCTTATTATATTCCTACCTATTGAATGGTTCGCAAAGAAAAAATTAGCTAGCGCATCCGATTTCATTTTTTAAATGCGGGAATGAGATGGTTTTTTCCGTTTAATAACTTTGATAATGTTCCAAAAGTGTTTGCTGCATTTGTCTAGACCTTGCAGTTTTCTATTCCAGCATTTGTTTCAAAACTCAAAATAAGTGACTTGGTGACTATGGTTTCCGTTAAAGCTTTTGCTTCGGTCAAATATGAGTCAATTACCGTTCTTATCCATCTGAATCTGACATAATTTCTCATTTTGATCAGAACAATAATGTAACGTGGGAGCGAATTTGGGCTATTCCAACAATTGATTTTCGTAAGTACTGACTCATCAATACAATCGAGTACTGAACTTGTGAATAACTTACAGTTTTGATTTATTGCATTAGGTAACATTTCCTGGTAATTTCTCAATTTTTAACCCATTTTGCTCTTAAATCCATCCAAATTAGCATTCTGATAGTCAAAAACTAAATTGGTCGTCTGTTTGGGTGACAAAACAATGCTACATTTAACCGGCAAATGATTAGAGCTTAGATCATTTATCGCAATAGGTTGGCTAAAAAGTTCTTGCATATTTGTGAGAAACAAATCTAATGTTGACGGGTTAGCCCGCAGGTTTGAGGAAATAAATGTTGGATGAGGAGGGTATAAAATATGAAATGGGTGCCTAGAATAAAGGTCATCAAGCATATTTCCCCACGAATTCGTTCTAAGAAAACCCCAGTTTCTATGCTTACAATTTAAATCGCCTCCTACTAGAAAAATGTCGTTAAAACTAATCAACTTTTGTAAATCGCGATTTAAGTCGAGACGCTTCTGTGCTGTAACACGACCACCAGAAAAGTAAACACAAAAAATTTTTATTGAACGGCCATTGGTAAAAGGTATTTCAATACCTTTTTGTTTTGACAATTGAAAGAATTTGGTGTTTCATTGTTCTTTTTACGACAACAGAAAAGTAAGAAAAAAATAGGGAAATCGGCTAATATTCTTTGTTGGGAAAGTGATTCTCGAAAGCGATTTTGCGGCAAAATACAATAATGGTAAAGTCAGGAGTGTTATTGTTCATGTGCACATGATCTATTCTTGATTAACAAAATATATCAGTCTTAAATTCGTACCTTAAATGAGTTGGAAACATGTCCACAATAATCACATTAAGCACAGTTTTTGCCAATCCGCAAACGAGAAGTATAACCAAACAATAAACTGCCACAAGTGGAATTGTAACCACAGCACACAAGATTCCAAAAACTCCGCATACAACGAGAATGATGACTGAAATGAAAAAGAAAGAAATCAAGAGCTAAATTTTAGACACCAGTAACTGGTTTCACTTACACAAAGTTAGAATATGTCCGAATTTGCCCGTACTGTAACCTACACCCAAAAACAGTCCAACATATATAAATTCCAGAGAAATTGTATGTTGATAAGTCGATAGCTCTAAAAACTCAATACACTGGCTTTCCTAAAATAAGGCAAAACAGGGATGTTCATTAAAAAACCATTCCTTCTCAGAACAACGGTTGTATGTATACCACTCCGGCTGATGAATTACTCGAACTGGACATATCCATTATGTGAATAATCTCGCAAATATCAAGTCTTTCGGAGCTTGTACTCGTGAATTGCATTACTTTGTTAAGTATAAGCGGGAACCAAACATACAATCCATGTGAGGTGAAAAATATCCAAAATTGAATAACACACGCTAAGATCGTTTTCCGACAGTGCTCTCGCATAAAAAGTGGAACTGTCTGATTCCACATTGATCTTGCCACAGCCCTTATTGCGTAATCCTTGTCAGTAGTTTTTATTCTATATTTTTGTTCATCCTCGAAATCTGATTTCAAGGAGGTTACCTACAAGAGAAGATAACTTCAGAAATTTAAAGCAGATGGGTTCCAACTTACTCCGAACTGATCGGGACTGTTTCCCGTATTAATAGAGTACATGTGCTTCAAAACTGCGATAGCTTGCTTTTCCATGCCAACGGACAACAGATACTTTGGACTTTCAGGTAAAAAGAAAAACCAAACACCACAAATGATACCAAGTAGCCCAATGCAAAGGATGTACAAACGCCAGGGTGCATAGACAATTCCCACCACGGGTACATAAAATGCCGAAGCATGGTTAATTATACCCCAAGCGACAATTGGATGAAAAATTGCGGCTGTGGCAGAGATGAACGCTGCAGACATAATAGCGCGGTTTCTTAGTTTATTGCAATGGAATTCACCGAGATAAGCATAGATAGTCGCAGAGCCGCCAGATATTCTACAAAGAGAAGAAGACATAGTTATACAGAAATAGTGTAAGATGATGTTAAATAAGTCCTTAAATTTGAAATACTTACAAAAATCCATTTACGTAGCGAAGAATAGCGAGAACTAGAAAATTCGGTGCAAAACTTGAAACCAATGTTACCATGTACGATGCCACCAGCGTCAACTTGATAACATTCTTTCAACCAGTAGTATCGGCTAGAAATCCCCATAAATGCGAGCTGGTAATTATTCCAACAAAACCAACTCCACCCAGAATTCCTTTTTCTTGATACGACAGGCTCATGTCACAATTGATCACTGGCAGAACAAAACTTATACCCAGGCATTCCAGAACAACATTTATCATAATTAATCCAGAAACAATAATCAGGCAATAGTTAAGTCGTCCAAATTCTAAAAACAGAAAAAAAAAAAAATCTAATTACATTCAAAGAACTATAAATCCCTTTTGGGGTTGAAAACTTACTTGTTTCCTCCAGAGCTTGGTCTATGGACACTGCTCCTTCCACGGAGTTGGATTCATTTACGGTCATGACCATTTCTTACGAACAATTCGTTGTTTCTCGGGGGAATATAGTCGACTGGTACAACTAATTATTCCGCGCTGTCTTTAACTTGAAATAACCCAAAGTGCTCCATCTTATCTAGATGGATGTGCGCTTGTTTGCTAGAAGCTATTAACTGCTTTCTCTGTCATCAGGTGTCATCGACCGAATTTTTTTGTTATTGTTTTTTCAACATCATATTCAAGTGATTAAATATAAGCAAATATAACTAATGCCAAGTCAATATTTATCAGAGAATTTTTAAATAAACTTTTCTATGTATATTCAGCTCTCAGGAGCTCACAGCGAAAGTCGGAATATCACAAAGCTGTCAAAAAATGCTCGCTCCACCGAAGTTGTTGAATATAGTTCACCTCTTTTTTAAGATGATGGTGATGGTTTATTCAATTAACAATATCAATTAACAATACACATTGTATAATATTTGTAAATGTTTTAAATATCACTTACTTTTGGCAACTTCTGCGTGTGTCTGGACTTCATGAATTCATCCAGCTAATAGCCGACCGAAGAAGAGACAGATTGAGCATGTGTAGCAATCGTTGAAGGTCAGACGAAAGATCTATTGGCCAAGTTCATTCACAAATCGAGGAAGTTGCCATCAGTTTACTTCAGGTTTTTATTATTCTTTGACATCCCACTAACCATGAGACGCTCGAGTGTTAGCTTAAAGTTTCACCCACTTATAGAACTGCTAGCTTCATCGCAGGTCTTCGAACAGTTCCCGAAGTTTACTTTACCTGAGCTTATCGTACCTGTCCGTCCCTTACACAAAAAAACTGTTACTACCCTGACACGAATCCATTGTCTTCTAGAAACGTCAATGTCGCATACGAGAAGAAGGTCACCTACCTTAATCGGCGACACTTCCCGAAACCACTTACCAGGCTTAGTCAAGACAGGAAGATATGCACGCACCCATCTTCTCCTAATCTGTTTTTTTCTTAGCTGCTGGCTCACCCTCCACTGTTTCCGCTGACACAACACTTTCGGGCCGGGATCTGGGTTGAGTTCGGTACCCCAAGCAAAAAATTATTGGGGGTAAGTGGTTTTTCATCCTCGATTGACACAGGTAGATGCTTCGATGAGTGCACTTTGTAATTTTTTCCAATTTTGGGGGAATTTCACGAAAGATCCATGATAACATTGTTTTAACCGACTGGACTAGTCTTTTCCTGCATACGAAATTATAGGACAATTAAAGATCCATTCGATACATAAAGAAGAAAGTTAAGATTTGAAAGCTTCAGGATCAAAAAATTTGTCGTAGGTTTTTTAACTACTTCTTAGCTCGGATAAAGTTGCTTCCGTTATCACTTCTTATTCGGAGGAGAACGCGAGGTACTCGTATATTAACGAAATTACGTATAAATTGTAGGCCGGCATCTGTAGATAAATCTGCAGCAACCTCCAGATGAACTGTTCTTATGGTGAGGCAGGTAAAGAAAGTGATCCATCGTTTCGTTGTCGAGGACAGCCGATGGTTATACCATACCATATACCATACCATATTTACTAGGCCAAAATAATCGAGACCTGTGTATGTAAATAGCCTAACAAAAGGAGTAAGGCGATCTTCCGGCAGTTAACCCATTAACGGCGGCTGTGGTTTGCCGCTCCGTATTCGGCATAACTGACAAGCTTTCCTGGTTTTCTTAACGGCTGGACGTAGAGCAGGTACCCAAAATCTCTGAAGAATTTCGTTCACAACCGTATCGTCCCATTGATGACGAAAACGACAATGAAATCTTTATCTCTATAAATAAAATGATAAATCCTGCATGGATTTCGATACAAAAAAATTAAAGTTTAAAAAACTATTAAAGAAACTATGGTTTTCATAAGCGTGTTTGGTCAACCTACAGATACCCAATTTGTTGGAGGTAAATTATCGAAAGGGAAAAAAGGAGCAAGAAAATATTTTTTAGGTGAAAAGAATAATGAGTATGATTGAGTAAAGGAAAATGTCAAAAAATGTTTTTCCGAGACTACCCCCTGTGCTTCTCACATAACTTTCAAACAAAATTGTGTGTCTCAAGACATTTGAGCATGTAAAAGCGCTCTATTGCTGGAACTACTTTCGTACACGGATGACATCGATGCGAAGATTTTGTAGGGGAAAAGGAGAGCAAGCGGCGCAATGCGCATGCGTTGTGTTGGGGGGGAAATTCTCTTGTGGCAAATTTGAAGCCAGCCTCACATCTTCATTTGCACTGACGACTTAGTTGGGTTCAATTGAAAAATTTCGTAAAAGCGGCGACTCTTTTGATAATTAAAAAATAAAAAATGCCTTCGAGAAAGAGAAGTAATCTTTCGTATCATTCAAGATCTGCTAGGTGAATGCGATTATCTCGGTCCTTTAATATCGGGACACAAGTAGAAGATGAATATCGGCCCCAAATTGGAATCAGCTGTTCTCTCCGATGTGTACAACTTCCATAGAGACAGAAGTGGCTTTGCCTATACTGTACACATTAAGGACACTGATTATGAACATGTTGACGCAATGACAGAAGAATGTTTGTTATGTCGCGCTCGGAAATGGAAAGGAGAACCAAAAGGGATGGGTTGTGCATCAGAAAAGGTTCGCTTGCGCCCAATTCGGAAACTGCCAGATCTACTTGAAGCACTGTTGAATGGGGACCATCCGAAATCTGTAAGTTTTCTAAATGATATAAAAGCATACACAACAGCGCCTTTCAAATGACTTCAATTGGAGCGAATCAAGTTATTGAAGGTTTATTCATACTAACCTTTAAAATTCAGAGACAAATCTACCACCTTATTGGCTCTTTGCTACCCACTGATGTGCCTAATTTTTACAAGTTTATTTAATAGTCGATTACTATGTTAACAGCTTTAAAACGGCTCTAGAGTATATGTCTGATGATGACAGCAATAACTATAAGTTTATCTTTCACGCTGACAAGAGACAGACCGGAACTCATCCGGGGCGATTTAACGCACCAACGAACAATGTGTGTTACTTTCCAATCAAGAATGTGATAAAAAGGATATTATCTTGCACATGCATGGTAATCGTCTTCAAAGAATTAGTGAGACATATCGTTCTTACGATGCCCTACAATACCCACTCATATTTTGCCGCGGGGAGGATTGTTATAATTTTTCTATGTATTGTGTTGATTCTGCTACAGGTATTCCAAGCCAGAATAAAAAAAAATATCTGCAATGCAATTCTATAGTTATCAAATTCAGCTTTGTTCAAATGAAAATCCCTATTTGCACCGCCATCGTGCACTTTTTAAACAATTTTTAGTGGATCAATACGCTAAAATCGAAACCAAACGTTTGATATTTATTCGAACTCATCAAAAACAGCTATGAGTAGAAAATTATATTGACTTGAAAGATGCTATTCATCGGGATTTGGATCCACAAAACTAAGGCAGGAAGATAATTATTCCTTCTTCTTTTACAGGAAGTCCGCGATATATGCACTCACGCACGCAAGATGCCTTTTGCTATGTGCTATGAGCTTCTTGAAGGCCTCAATCACTCGACAGGCATGACTTGGTGTCTCGGGTTTTCAATTTAAAATTGAAATGCCTGCTGAATCTTCTTACAAAAGAAAAAGTGTTTGGGGCAGTCCGCTGCTACATGTATTCAGTCGAATAGTAAAAGCGTGGCTTACCTCATGCACACATCAGACCTAACGAAATCGATTATCTCATTAGCGCTAAGTTACTGGATCCTAAAGTTGATTCTACTCTTTATCAAATGGTCAAGAGTCACTGATTCATGGTCCTTGCAGCTTATTGAACACAAAATCACCATGCATGAAGGATGGGCGGTGCTCAAAAAGGTTTCCAAAAAAATTTGTCAGCGAGACTATCACAGATAATAATGGATACCCGTCATACCGCTGTTGATCACCCACTGAGGGTAGATTTATCTGCGAGCTTAATATGTGTGGACAGACTATCGAAGTTAATAATACCTGAGTTGCCCTATATTCTCCAGTCTTTTCTTGAACATTTCAAACCCATATCAATGTAGAGTCCTGCAGTAGCGTTAAGTCTATTAAGTACATCTGCAACGTGAATAAAGGCAGCGATCAAGCTACATTTGCATTACGGGACGTTGACCAATACGAAGTGAATAATTACCAATCTGGACGTTACATATGTACGTCAGAAGCAGTTTGGCGAATCCTGGCTTTCTCTTTACATGATCGGTGTCCAACGGTTATGCATCTAGACGTTCATTTTGAAAATGGCCAGCGGATTTATTTTAATCCCGATAACGCAGGACAACATATTGGGAACCCACGACAAACAACACTCTTGGCATTTTTTTTTTAAACTATGCAGAGAAGATCAATTTGCAAAAATACTGGTGTATGATGAAGTACGTGTAGTAGAAACGTACGATGAGCAAAGAGGTGAATTTAATCGATGCCGACGCGGTTGTCCTGTAGAGGGGTTTTTTGGGATTTTTAGAGACAATGCAATGGGTAGGGTATTAACTATGCATCCTAATAATAGTGAATGCTATTATTTGCGTCTATTACTGCACACAGTGAGGGGTCCAACTTCCTTTTTATTCTTAAAAACAGTCGATGACGTAACGTACCTTACTTATCACGCAGCTTGCAAGGCACCTCATTTACTTGACTGTGACCAACACTGGGATTAAACCCTCGAGGAGGATAGTATTAGTGATAATCCCAGTCATATGAGACAATTGTTCGCGGTAATGCGTAATTGTGGGTAATGAACTGTAATTGTGGGACAGATATCAATGCCATCTGTCTGAAGATTTCTTGCGAGCTTTATGACGTACCTGTGTTTTATACGACGATATTGCGGATACAGACGAGCGTGTAATAAATAATTGCCTTTGTTCAATTAAAGACTATCTATTTTCTATTGGTGGTAGTTTATTAAGTGAGTATGTGAATCATGAGTATGCCGCTGAAACTAACTAAAACTCAGGCACGATGTCTGGTATAGTTAATGACTGTGTCGAGAAGTTCACAGCTGAGCAAAGGCAAATCTTTAGTAAAGTCCTTCAAAGTGACAATCAAAATGAAGGAAAAATATTCTTTCTTGGTGCTCCTAGTGGAACGGGAAGAACCTTCCTTATTAGAACTATCCTGGCAGTGAAATATAGCACTTGTAACAGCATCTTCTGGCATAGCTGCGACACTACCACATGGTAGCAAAACAGCGCACACAATGTTCAAGATCCCTATGGATTTAGACAGCAATGAAGCTCCTATGTGCGCAGTATCACGTAATAGTGACAAAGCAAAGGTTTTTCGGAATTGCTTTCTAATTTCTAATTGGGATGAATATACGATGGCCAATAGGAAAGCAGTTGAATCTGTAAACCGAGTAATGTGACAGTTCTCTTTAGTGGTGATTTACAAACACTACCTGTAGTGACTAAAGGTATATAGTCAAAGATTCACAAATTACGTCTGACAATGAACATAAGGGTACGATTTGGCGGTAATTTACATGCTCAAGAATTTTACAACGTATTACTGAATATTGGTGAAGGAACTTTACCAAAATAGACCAACAGGTTAAACTTCCAGAAACGCTCAGTAAGATTGTTGCTACGGTAGAGGAAATCATTCTTTCAGTGTACGGAGACGTTGCACAACGTTGAACGAACCATTTTAACGCCAAAAAACGACCGAGAGGCTGAAATTGATAATAACATACTGTCCGCAATTGAAGGAAATGAGTAGTATACACGTCAATAAACACCGTTGTCAATCAAGATGACGCTAGATACTAATTAATAATTACTAGATACTAATTAGTATCTATTAGTATCCACTCACTGCTAATGGTCTTCCTGCACATCAAATTATACTTAAAGTTGGTATTCCGATTATACTCCTTCGAAATTTAACACCTCCAAAATTGAAATCTAATTAAAGCAGAAATTTTGACAGGATGTGGCGCAGGAGAAATAGTATTTATACCACGAATACCACTTATACTAAACAATTTTCCTTTTCAGTTTAAACAAATACAGTTTCCTATAAGTATTTGCTTTGCTATGACAATTAACAAATCGTATTGTAAATAATATGTAAATGAAAAGTTAAAAAAAGTGGCAAAATAATCTTTTTTTTTCTGTTCTTACATCTGTTATCTTCCCCTCAAAAACTTATTTACGTGCCATCTAAAGAAGTCACTGTTTGTTATGATCTGTCAATTTCGCATGTAGTTTAGTTGAGTGTTTAACGCCGGTGAAACCGCAGGCAACAGTTAGTTTATCTACAAGCAGCTTAATTTTGGTCTCTTGGCATAATAATCGGCCGCCTGATGGTAAACGGTATTGTCGTCGCTGCATCGATTCGATTTTAACACTAAGGAAAACTGCTTTATCGAGGTAGGGCGTGAGGCTGAGGAGCTTACTGTCACTGTAGATGGGCAAATTCTTTTAAAGTTTGACGATTTCATCGGCAAACGCATCGCTTTGTACTTGACAGCATATAAGTTCTTTCTGCACCACTTAGTTTTGCTGCGGATAATTTGCCTTTCTCTACAGGCTTGCGACGACATAAGGCAATAAAGCTTTCCACCCAGGACATAAAAAGTATAACTCGACCTTTAATGTTAATAGTTTTACTTTCGTAGCACAAGTGTTCACATATTTTACGTACATATCAGGCCAGTTCCCGTACTGTCCAAAACAGTCTAAAATCCGTTTAGGTACTCATATTTTTCGTAGTTGTAGACTAGAGTTGCATTTTAGTCCAAGAAATTTGTTCAGGCAAGTTTGTAAAAACTGTCAAATTGCTTTTTTTTATTTGAAACTATCACTGGGTTTCTGAGTTTATTTGAAAACGGATTTTTGCCGATTTCACACATAGCTGTCTTTGGCCATGTTTTTTAATGGCTTATGTCAATGACAGACATTTGTTGGTTGTGTTGCGTGTATTTTTGTAATTTTTTTTTTTTTAGCTTCGGTTTAATGGGGAGTCGGAATTGGTTTGACAATCAAGTCGACCTGATGATCTTAATGACTGTACGAGAAATAGTAAAAAAGGTAAATGTGTCACATACAGCGAATTAGAAATACTTGAAATGTACGAAACTCGTTAAAAAGCTTGATATTTGGGCTCCACGTGACTTGAAAGAAATAGATTTAACGAAGCGCATCAGCGCTTGCGATTTGCATTTTAGACGCAATGAATCCGAACTTTTTTTTTTAAACGAACCATCACTGCCAATGAAAAATGGAATGTTTACAGTAACGTCTATCGAAAACTATCATGGTTCAGTCTTGATGAGCCAGAGAAGATTTTCCTTTCAATTGGGTGAGATTGGAAAGGTGTATTTTGTTTTGAGTTGCTTTCAAAGAATTAAACGATCAATTCGGATGTGAACTGTCAACAACTGGACAGATTAAATGCAGCGATCAATGAAAAATGGCCAGAATTGGTAAATCTAAAAGGTGTCATTTTTTACCAGGAAAACACTACATCTTTGGCCACTCGCCAAAAATATTGGAGCTTGGTTTTGAATGGACGTTACATGCACCATATATCGCTGACCTTGCTCCGTCAGATTACCATTTATTTCGATATTTGCAAAACTCTTCGGATGGTAACATTTTCAATGATGAAATGTGAAATGGCGCTTGGTTCAGTTTTATGCCGATAAAGATCAGAAATTCTATAAACGTGAAATCATGAAATTGCTAAAAAGATGGACAATATATTGTTGATTAAAGTTTATTAGTTGTATTTAAAAAAATGTGTTTTATTTATATGAACAAATTGGCAATTACTTAATTACCAACTTTTTCAAATGGAAAATTATTTTTAGAAGGTTTTTACATACAAAATATATTGAAAAGTGGGCAATTGAATGAAATGATAGTGCCCCCCATTCAGCTTCCGGCATCTACAAATGGCGTATTGTAAATAGACAATACAAAAAGAAATTATGGAAAAAATTTATTTAATACATGGGCAGAAAAGTCCGTGCCGTTTTATAGTAAAACACAAAATTTTTGCAAAATTCAACTTTATTTATCAATATAGTTGCCTTCGAGGGCTATACACTGATTTAAACGATTTTTCATTCTTTCGATACTAGTTTTGTAGTACGATTTCGGATTAGCCTCAAAATAGGCCTCTGTTTCGGCGATTACTTCTTTATCAATCTTAAATCTCTTTCCGGCGAGCATTCTTTTGAGGTCTGCGAACAGGAAATAGCCGCTGGGGGGCCAAATCTGGAGAATACGGTGGGTGGGGAAGCAATTCGTAGCCGAATTCATTCTATTTTGCCATCGTTTTCATCGACTTGTGACACGGTGCATTGTCTTGATGAAACTGCACTTGCTTTTTCTTCAAATGCGGCCGTTTCAAACGCTCCAACAACGCAATGTAATAGTTGCTGCTGATAGTCTGCCCCTTTTGGAGATAGTCGATGAAAATTACTCCATGTGTATCCCAAAATACGGATGCCATAACCTTGCCAGTCGACTGTTGAGTTTTTGGTCGTTTTGGACGAGGTTCGTCGCCTGCTCGCCACTCAGCTGACTGCCGACTTGACTCTGGTGTAGAATGATGGAGTCAAGTTCCATCCATTGTCACATACCGACGCAAAAATTCGGCTTTATTGCGGTTGAACAGCTTTAAACACTCCTCTGAATCATCAACACGTTTGAACAGAGCTTTCGCATGTCTAACACGCTCTTTTGATATCTTCAGAGCCTCAGCTATCTCGATCAACTTCACTTTACGGTCATTCGTAATCATTTTGTGGACTTTTTTGATGTTTTAATCTGAAAAAGCCTCTTTTGGACGTCCACTGCGTGCATCATCTTCGGTGCTTGTATGACCACTTTTAAATTTTTCAATTCACTTGCGAATGATTCGTTCGGCTGGTGCAGAGTCCGGGTAACACTTATCAAGCCATTTCTTTGCATGGGCTGCATTTTTTCCCATCAAAAAGCAATAACTAACTAAATCTAAAGGAATTTAGTCAGATCCATAGATGGCTCCAAAAACCATCTAAGATCGAGGATGCGTTGGTGTCATTGGAAGAGTATAACATTTGATTAACTACTTATTAGGGAAACTTGAGTCTGTCTTCCAAGTTGATACAGTCAATCCCGATGGCAATGAATTATATTGTGAAGAATCAGTGACGAGAGTGGAGTATCTGCTTCTGTCACTACAACCAAACTGGGCTTACCACCTTAATAAAGCTTCTAAGCACTTGCAAGCATATTCGAGATGCTTGCTTCACAATGGAATCACGAGAAACGAGACAGCCCATAAACTTGGTAGGCAAACCTTTTTTTAAATTTACTGATTCCGAAGTAAGGCACTTTAACCTAAAAGATTTTTTTGTACCATTTAGTCAGAACTGTAGTTAGACTAAGAGGTTTTTCTTCTTTCGATTAGATTAATCCATTAGTTCTTTGGAGCCAAATTGTTCACTGAAGAAAATCTTCCGTCTAATTTCGTTGAGGGCTGGACATCCACATAAGATGTGTTCAGCTGTTTCGTCTTCTTCAAGACAAAGTCGGCACTTTATTAAAGTGTTGGTCTCCTGTGAGGTAACCAACTAAGTTTTTATTATCGTACCGACTTAGGTTAGACATCTGTTGGCATTTTTGTTGAAGGACTGGTTGGCTCGTTTGGTCTGCCTTAGACCTGAGCTATTCTTCCAGTATGAGATGCGTCTCAGCTACCAGCTCTTAATAGGATTCGGGTCCATTAAAGGGAGTTTTTGAGCTATTTCTGGTCATTTCGTCGGCTTTTTCATTCTCATCAATGTCCTCATGACCAGGAACACACCACAGTTTAGTTTTGTTCCTTGCGCTTAGTTTTGAAGCAGTACATGAATGATTTTGAGTCAATGATGTGCAAGCTAACGGCATTTATAACTGCTTGACTGTTCGTGAATATATGGATGGTTGCGCCTTTAATATCAGAGTTGTAAAGATGTACGGTTGGCATATACTTGAATGGCGTGGAGTTCTGCCTGAAATACACTGGGACTTTTGCCAATAGACGAAGCTTAAACGAGAGTTTCTTAAAATCCGAACCTGTATTAAAACGGCCTCTGCTCTCGGCTAGAGCTTTCTTTAGAATATGGATTGCATGTGAGTATCTAGCATCAGGCTGCATGTCATCAGCGCTGATATTGATAGCATTTATTTATGTAAGCGTTTACTTTTTTTTAAGGTAAGGATGAAAAATGTATATGGAGAGCGATTGTCATACGTTAATTTAAACTCATCGCAAAATTAAACAATACTTTTCTACAGGATCTGCCGATCTAAAAGATCGCTTATCTTAAAATCTCACTAAAAGCTGATCAAACTGTTTACGAACGATAGATCGGATTTTGCTTGCGATACTGAAGATACATAGGTAAGTTGCACAGGTAAATATGGTGCACCCTGACTGACTCGAACTGCAACTTTTTAAAATGCTATAATTTTTTTACTTTTTGATAAATTTTATTGTGCCAAAGCAAAAAATGACGGAAAGTACATCAATTTTCAAATTGTATCAGTAGTTTTCAATATGTCCAACTTTGGCGTGAATATTGGCCTTGAGACAGCCGAAGAAAGCATCGCACGCTTTCTCCGACCGAAATGATTGTTTGCCCAAGGCTTCAATATTGCCTCTAAGACAGTTTCACGGTATACGATCGCATTAATTTTGACACCACGGTCCAACAAGACGAGCGGAGAGCGACCATCGGTGGTTTTATCGGCCCAAACCATCACCATCGTTGCTGCCTGCTTTCTGGTGGCCGTCCGAAGATGTAAATTTTCGAAGAACCTCTCTGGCAAGTTAACTCGGTCATTTTGTTGGTTTTCATATTGCTCGATAACAAACGGCGATTCATCGAAAAAAAACCAAATTCGGCAACTCACCACTTTCGTGCAAGCGCAGCAGCTCCCTCGCTCTTTCGAGTCTAACTTTTTTCTGTTGCGGTGTAAGATCGTGTTCTTTTTGGAACTTCAAGCCCAAGCTCGTTTTTCAGCATGTGTTGCATCCGTTCCAACGATATGTTGAGCTCACGAGCCATTTTTCTTCCACTTCGACGCGGATTTCGCTCAGTTCGTGCTTTCACTTTCCAAACCATTTCTGCCGATGTTGCTGTTTTGTTATGACCACCTCCATGGCGTTTTGCAACGCTGCCAGTAACATGGTAACGATCTATGGTTCGAGACACAAATGATTTATTCACGTTGAGTTGCTAAAGGGCTCTAACGATATCTACTTGCGGTTTTCCGGCCAAATATAAAGCAATCACACTGTCACGTTTGAATTCCATCGCGGATAAAAAATTTTCAACACAACTGAGACGCAAATCGTTTAAAAGGATTGTAAATTATTATCTGTCATGTGTCATGTGTCAAAATTTGAGCTCACTGTCATGAAGGGTTTGGACATTATAGCAGTCAGAAGTTGGTTGCAGTTCGAATCAGTCGGGGTGTAGATTAGACAAAGTTTGTTCAGGTTCCATTTCTCAGACATGTATACGTGCATAATATGAGCAGATTCAACAAAACCATTTCCTGATGTTCTTCAACTGAATAGTTCCATTAGTGCATTGCCGGGACGCACGGATTTTTTTTTTATTCAAGCTTGAATATCGAAGGTTCCACTTTAACCAGCGATAAATTCAGATTTAACTAGACGTTACCCTTGATGACTGTGATCTGCTAGTTAGAATACTAAGACCATACGCACAGCCTGAAAATATTTGTTAAAAAAATTAAACCCAGTTATGATATCTGAACTAGAGGAAAAAATCTTTCGTTAGACATTTTTGACAACGATGTTTGTTATTAAAAATGTTTACACAGAAACAAACAAGGCCATACAAGCTGCTTACTCCAATTCTAGATATGTGGATCACAAGCGTACAAATATTTGACGTACTCTTTCTTAGTTGCAAGTATTTGTTACGGTTTACTACTCCATTTTTATCTGATCTGTTATCTATGGTAGGTTCTTTTGTAGAAATTAGTTCAGCGCAAACTTATGAGTATTTCTATCTTATGACTATCCTATCTTAATTTATTCTGGCTTTTTTATATATTTGAATTATGTTTCATTTAGAAGAAAAAGAAGCATTGGGTGGTAAAAAAATATCTTGATGAAAAGCAGATCATCCGACTTTGAAGATTCATATTTATACACATGAATTAAGAAATTTTTTATTGCTAATATTTCTGCTATTTCTATCTTAATAAAAATAAATATTTGCAGTTTTACTGGAGAATAGGTATAGGATAATTTTTTTTTTTTTTTGTGTGTTATTATATTCTTTGGATTAGATCCGGCAAAGAAGAATTACAACCTCGAACTTTAGCACAGTCAACATTTGATTAAAAAAGCCACTATATTTTTGTTGTTATCTTACCATGAGCCGTCTACGGTTCATTTCTAAAATGCACTGAGAACATTTGAGTTCATAAGAAAAAAAGCGCATAAAAGAGTTGAAAGATCGTTCGTGATCTATAGAGAAATGGTTCTTGAATGGATGAAGAAAGAGTCATAATAGCTAACATACTCATTGATACTCAGTGCATCCGTGTATCATATTACGAGTATCTTGAACATTGATTTATTCAATTAGGCATTCAACAAACAACAAAATACCTAACTTTGCATAATGCAACTGCGTTCACGTTGGTGTTACGTACATCTATTCGAATATCTGTACTAAAATTGGCGAAAGATAAACAAAAATCAGATCTCACAGTTGTCGCTCGTAGGCTTACTCTTATAAAACACTCCACTCTAATCAGTCACTTTGAAGAATTTTACTCACAAAGCAACATACTCACATACATCCCGTAACCTCAATATGCTACAAAGTTTACAAGTAATAAAGTTAAATACATTTTATATACAATATTTACTTTTGTTAATTTTGTTATTTTAATGACTTATTCGGCAGGGAAACCTGCTGGGATAGCACAGAGAGTGTTTTCGGAATTAACTTTTATGCGATTCCAATAGTTTTCAGAAAAAACACATTGCACACCTTCCTACGCATCTTCCAATTCCAATTCCTTGAATTATCGGGGTTGCTAGGTTGCGTATACTCGTAGTTCGCTTAATTTTTGAGGAATTTCGAAATTCATTAGGTTGCGAAAAATTTGATCTGATGTGATTCATCTGCTTATATCTAGCTTAGTTTGTTATATATTTGTTTATTTATTTATTTAAGTAGGTTAACAACAAATTCTTTTGACAAACGTGCTTCTCGCAAAGCGAAAGACTAATCTGCAGGTTGGTAGATATCGACATAGTTTTGTTATTTGGTGCGCAACTCAGTTTTTGATGAAAATGCAACTTTATTGTGGAAAAATGGTTACAAATTTAAAGTATTGCCCATCGCTAGCTACAATTTTTTCCCACCTTTCTGGCAGAACTGGAATACTGTTACGGTAAAAGTGGTTATCTTTTAAGGCTTTCTACGAATCAAGGCATTTTTTGATGTCTTCATATGAGCGTAACTTCTGATCAGCCAGACCATGTGCCATCCAACAGAACAAGTCATAATCGGTCGGCGCAATATCCGGGAAATATGGTGGGTGCGGTGGGACTTCCCATATGAGCATTTGCAGGTAGGTTTTAACGGGTTTGGCAACGTGAGGCCGAGAGTTGTCATGCGTTTCGGCCGTTTTTCGAGCAGTGCTCAGCTTAATTGCACCAATTGAAGTCGATACTCCAGTGATGGTTTCGTTGGATTTCTACAGTTCATAATAAATAACACTGACCGCATGACAGCATAATCTTCTCAGGGTGAATATTTGGCCGAGCCGACAACAGATAAGCATGATTTTCTTCTCTTTGAGTTGCTGTAATCAATCCATTGTTCATCACCTGTCACGATGCTATAAAGAAAACTCTTCCTTTTTTGCTGTGGAGCAGTTTTAACAGGTGAAAAAACGACGTTTAATGTTCCATGTCCTCAAATCATAAGGAACCCAAGTTCCTTGTTTTGAATCATTCTCAACGCATGCAATCGCTTGTAAATAGCTTGGCGGGTAACTCCTAATGCTGAAACAAGCTCTTCTTGCCCTTACTCGTAGCACGTGTCCTCATGGAGTAATGCCTCCAATTCAGCGTTTTCGAAAGACTTTGGCCTTCCTTCACGCGGACGATCGTCAACACCGTAATCAGATCGGCAAGCTCTCGATGTGCTTTAGCCGCCATTTTCTTCAAATGAAAGAAGAAAATCAATACTGCATCGAAATTCGCCCAAACCTAAGAAAGCCAAACGAAAACAACAAAAATGTTGATCAAAGATTAAAATAGAACTAAACAAATTCTGTTTTTTTTTTTTTTTTTGTTCGTTCAATTTTAATCTGTCTTTAATGATCCTCTTGTTTCGGCTGCAAATTCGTAACTCTTCTTCTTCCCAGTCCTCTGCCTTTTTGATATGTCTCGATTCTTTTCTGTTTGTCCCGCTGTTTTTCTTCTGTTAGGGGGTCTGCAGTTTACGTGCATCCGTTGTTACGTCTTTAAATCTACTGCTCGCTTGCAGATCGCTTATGGTTGGGAAGTTCTAAGTTATGGTCTCTCTTTTTTTTTTTTTTTTATCTTGATCTCTTGCCATCTTGAACGCAAAACAGTGTTCGATAAACCGAACACCTCATCAAGCTGTCACAATTGTGTGTAAACATTATGTGAAGTAATGTACAGAAGTCTAATAATATAGAAGTTTAATAGTTGTTATTTTTTGCCAGATTCTAAAGCTGATTTCGCAACAATACTTTCCGCATATAGAGATTTTTTGACACAAAATCAGACAGTTTCGCACAACCAAAGGTATATGACAAAACAAAATCACTAATATGTCAAAGCGGTTTGTTTGCAATATGTCAAAGCTTGGTTCATGATGTTTTGGATATGTCAAAATCAACCAGTACTTACTGCTGGAGTCATCTATTGACAGAGAACTTAGTTGCGCACCTAATAAAAGATAGAATAAAGTAAAAATGGTTAATAAAAGTAAATAAAAGTGATTAAATTGTAGTTGTATTGTAATTTTGATTAAAGCGATCATGTTGAAAGAAATAAGTTCTGTCTTTGAACCCTCAGAAACATTTTAGAATACTTAGTGCAGATAAAACGTTGAGCTGCTGCAATTCCAACAAAACGATGCCAAAATCATGGCCGAACGTCTGTCCCTCAACCTATCGATAAGTTCTGTGCAAACTGCAAGAAAAGGGAAATGGATTGGATTAATTCCAAAAAGTCTATCCGTTCCTGAAAAAAATTGAGTCTCTTCAATCAACTACAGAGATACCGGAGTAAGGGCTTTCGCCAGCAGTCTCATTGGTCTGACACCAGACAAATTCATGATTCATCAAATATTAAATCTATTTTAAGACTGTTTGGGCAATATTTTGACTTTCGAGCAGTCCTGGAAGTTTGCATTCCAGATAAAATAAAATTCCCTTTCTTTATCAATTTATTTTTGACCTGAGTACAGTCGATGCTATTTGCAGATATCGTGTGCTTGTTTTCGCCATAAGTCCACCCTCTAAATCAGACACAAAAATTTGCTCCCTACTAATGCCTCCTAAAAAAATGTAAGCATCATAGTTTTACTAGTCCTTAAAAATAGTATTTACATATATTCAAGAAAACAAATATAAATATAAATGTTTTCAAATTAACAGAAATCCTAATTTAAAATTGCATGCCGCCACCAAGTGGTGAATAGATAAATGTACATATTCTCATCTATTGCAAAAACCTTTCTACCAAATCGATAGAGATTGTGTTGCCACTTTGGGTGAAATGTTGGTTGGTCATAACTTTTTTTTTTTTTTGTTTAAAATAATTAGCCAAATATGAATTACCTCTAAATGGGAGATGAACCTAATACACATCATGGCCAACCAGCAGTATAACTTCACTTAGAACCATCTTTTTCGTACTAATTTCAAGCGATTAGGTATTGCGAGTGTCCGGTTTCTCTGATAGGATATATGGACCTATCTCCACAATTAAGTTTATTCTGAACACAGGCATAATTTCCAAAAGCAAACTTTTTTCTCCTCACACATGAATAACATAATAGCCAAAGCTGACATGACACTTGGGTTATATACGCAACTTATCTTAGAGCCCTTCTTCAACTTACCAGCTAAGTTTAATACCCATACATTCAAGTTATTGACCAGAAGGATGAAATTATTCGGTAGAGATGCGTTTGAATCGGAACCCGAGGTATTGTACAGGTTTGTTCTTACTAATCTCTTTCCAAGTTCTTTGAAGGCGCACTGTAAAACTGGAAAAATTAAATTTTCCTGTTAAATGGAAAATTTGTTTGCCCAACGTACTATCCAGGGCATCACTATCTTGACGATAAAATTTCCTGCGTCTTCATAGAATTCAAGTCCACAATTTAATTTATTGAATTGTCTGAACAATGGGTGGGTCAGGCTTTAGCTTTCAAATCATTCGAATTTCATTCCAATTTTTATCATACACATTTTGTTTACTTCTCACTTTCACAAAAAAGAACCCAACAACTCCTTTCTCCTATTTCAATTAAATATTTTTGCATTATCCGCTTCACCCGATACTTCAACTACCTTAACCAACGAAAGCACATTCGAGTTGGCTCGATCGGCCGTATATAATAGCATTCATCGTCTGGACTTCGGCAAGTTGATAGCTGTTTATGGGAGAAAACATTAATATCGATAGCTATAACGTTAAACTGCTTAATATCTCATCTTATCTTACATACTAAGATGGCGCTTCAGTATGGGGAAAACGTTTATCTCAACGAGTAAGCCCCTCCAGTTAGCGCGGTCTTTGGTCAACTTCAATTGGGTACTTCAAGATGGTGGTTAATGTGCTCTTCTACATGTGCACTCTACCTAAGCTTAGGTCTTTCTCTGCTGCGTTGTTCCTCGGGGCTTGAATCGAAGACTCTTCGAGCTGTTTCTTTGGTATTCATTCGATCAACATATCCTAGCCATATATGGCGACTGATGTGAACCGATCAGGTCAATGCCACTATACAGCAGTGTAGATGTGATTGTTATAAAGCCCCTCAAAGCAATCGGAAAGAAACAGCGATTGATTTCTAACTTAGTGCAATGTCGAAATCAATAACAGTGCATCGCCTTTACTACCTCAAGGATATTGCTGTCTATCGGTCCCATTCGTCGTTATTATACAAATAAGCCTTATATGAGAAGGGAATGGGGGAGAACAATTATGGCAGCACATACCACCTTGATCCCGGAAGTTAACTATATTGTCCCCTTCAAAATAATTCCCATCGACTGCAACACACTTATGCCAGCTCTTAATCCAATCCTCGAAATCCTTTTTTTTTTTTTTGTCTCGACTCATTTGCTGAACGCCATTCACTTGCCTGATGTCTAGATTGCGTGTCGTACTCATAAGCAAACGTCTCGTCTCCAGTAATGATCCTTTTGAGACGTCAACGCGGTCTCATTTTTGAATGAAATTGAGGTCTTTTAGCACAAACTTTGCTGCTACATGACGGAAACCCAAATCATTAACCAAAATGTCTTGGAACATAATCAATGTTCAAGTCGTCCGCTATTACTCAGATGGTTAATTTGCGGTTATTGACCAACATTTCTTTTACTTCATCAATGTTTTCGTCGGTTTTCGATGTCGATGGTCTGCCACTGCGTTCATCATCTTCGATTGACTCACGACCACTTTTGAACCGCTCGTGCCACTGGTAAACGACCGTTTTATTTAGAGAATCGTTGCCGAAACACTTTTCGAACAATTCTCACGTTCACGCACCATTAAATCCGTTTTTTACGCAAAATTTAATGCAAGCTCATTGTTTTTGCAAATTTAAATCCATTTCAAAAATTTATCGCCAACACACAAAGAGATAGATGTACTCTTGGCTACATAACTTTTACAAATGTCAAGCTATGACGCTAAGATTTAGAGGGAATGTCAACAACAGATGTACCAACTTGACAAAACAGAACTCAAATCGGAACAATGGGAGCGCCACACGGTGACGCTACCGGGAACTTTTTGATCACGATGGTATATAGGCATATAGGCGTACTTTTGCCTAGTATATATATATTATGCTTGTAAGCACACAAGTGACTGATCGCTGCATTCTATCAATATGTCGTTAGTGTTGTTTTGTGATTTTTGAACAATTTTCTCAGATATGATGTTAAGGAAATCACATACATACATATGTAACCTCAAACCTTAACGGAGTAGCAAGAGCTCTTCATCATTGTTCTATACAATCTAACGTGTTTGGAAGAGACGCCAAAACTGGACATAGCCCTATATCTATCTAGCTCGTTCCAGTAGATGCTGTCATACGTGTCCTTAATATCAATAAATTTAATATCGACCAATTTTTTTTGGATAACTCTAGAATTTTTCGTGGTGTAAATATTTGGCCAATCAAGAAATTAACGAGCCTATACAAATGATTTATTGCGATTACAACCGTTCAACCATATTTTTCTCAAAATACTCCGTTGTTGTGGAGTCTGACATATCCTTAGATGCACCTTAGCTGCAACTTGGTAATGGTCCAAGCTTACATTGGTCACTGGAAATTTTTGGACATTGGTAATACTTATTAATTTCGGCGTTGATTTTATGATCAAGTGACTGACCTTTGGAAATACGTGCAAGCTATTTTTCTAATGGTAGAGTGAGTACTTATCAAGCGGATGTTGGCAAACGAAAAGCTTAAGAATTCTTGCCTTTGTCCCTTGCTTACAATAATACGTACACTATGGCATAAGTTTTTCACCCTCGTTTTCTCCACCCCATTTCAGCTGCACGTGGCAGCCGTCACTTGCTGATTCTACGCCAAAAACTCTTTAACTCTTTCTGCAGGGTCGGGTTACTAATCTCACGTATAATCGCCAACCTGGAGGGCTAATATTCCTTGGGTAAAAGAAGCCAGGTGTTTAAGAGCTGATAGCCCGCTTCGGCTATATGAAAGCAGCCGCTGACCTATTAAGAGCTCATCTGCGTCTGCACTAATCGTATAACGTAGCATTTAAAAATTCTCCGCGGTTTTATGGTACATTTTTGAAAAAATTTTCTTTATTCAAAATCAATTTCAATCAAGTACATATTGGCCGTTATTATTTATGACCTTTTGCCATTTTCCGGGTAGCTTCATAATTCCGTCGATGTAGAACTTCTGTGGTTTATCAGCGAAAAACTTGGCCAAGTAATTTTGAACGGCTCTTCGGTCGGCCAATTTTTTACCATCAAGAGAATTTTGCAAAGACCGAAACAAATGGTAATGAGAGGGCGCAAGGTCCGGACTACACGGTGAATGCATCAAAACTTCCCAACCAAGCTCCGTCAATTTGTTCCAGGTCATCAAAAATGTGTGTGGCCTAGCATTGAAGACAACTGACTTTCTGTTGGTCAATTTTGGTCGCTCTTTCTTGATAGCTTCATTCAAACGGTCGAGTTGTGCACAGTAGAGGATCGGATTGACCGTTGCTCCACGTTTCCTTTCAATTCCATCAAACACTCAACATAACCTTGTTTGCCGTCAATCCAGGCAATGAAGTCGTCTGTGGTCGGTCACCGGTCTTTGACCATAATCGCTTGTGTTGGATGTTCTCGTATTTAATCAATTTTTCATCGCCCGTCATGAATCGCTTCAAAAATGTTTCTATTTCGTTACGTTTCAGCGTTTCACTGATGGTTATTCTCCCAAATAAATTTATTTACGTTCATTCATGTGGCACCCAAACATCGAGCTACTTTAATTAGCCCGCTCATTTTAGATGATTCCAATTTGTCATACGGTCAATGTTTAGTGCCTGCGATATCTCCATCGAATTTTTCAGTGACAGGCCGACAAATGCGATGTGCAACTTTTACATCAAAATTTCTGGAAGGGAACAAACCACTCATGAGTCCAGCGTTCACTCACAGCCTTCTCACCGTAAACTGCACAATTTTTTCGCCATGTTTTGCAGCGTTTTTCCCTTTTTTATAATAAAAAAGCATCGCGTAGCGTATTTCTTTAGATATTTTACTCATATTCAAATCAGTATAGCTTTTAACACGAGGAACCAATTACACAGCTGTTTTCATAAAAAATGTAGCCTGGCATGTCACCTTTCAAACACGTGTTCGTTTGACACAAACAGATTAGTGTTTCCAGATAGATTTGATACCAACACCATCTAGTGACAAAAAATCGCATAGGTTTGTTATACCACGTCGATCTCAGAAATTGGGCATACCACAAACAAAACTCAGACGAATTCGGATCATAAAGCCTGTACGGTTCAACTGACCAAGGAACACAAGCCTGTTGATCATCTGCAGCGACGCCATTTGGTGTTTGCGGTGCATAGAATTGGTCAAAAATTGTTAATAAGGAGAATTGCCGCATTTGGAGTTAAGGTAATTCAAAAATGGTGGTCAATAAACTTTTTATTCATATTGTATCATATTGTTGTTCATTGTGGTTTTTGGGCAAGAGGCAACAATGACCCTTATGTGTTCGAAAATAAAGTTGACATAACAGGTAACCAGATAATAATGATAGTTTTTCCAATTGTTATGTTTCAGTAGCCGTCAAAATTACTAATGACATCCAGCTGTGAAAATATTCAGTAAGGTTCGTCATTTCATTATGCATCGTTTTGCGCTTGCCGAACGTGAGGAAATTATAAAAAAAAAAACAAATACTCAACGTGGATTCGTCGCACACTGGAAAAGCTTGAGCTTGAGTACACTCTTTTGGATCTTAAGCTGCCAATCAGATAAGAGATTGGTGCAAAATTAAGAAAACATCGGTCTTCTGAGCATTGCCAGAGAGTCAACCCGGCTTATTTTGCGGTTGGGTTTTGGGCCGTATAAGATTATGCTGTTGGTTGGAGATCTGTATTTCGGCCAAAAATTCAACTTCTCGAACGAGGCCTATTTTTGACTCAGGGGCTAAGTCAACAAGCAAAATTGCCGTTATTGGAGCGAATACAATCCACAAGAATTCGGCCAAGCTTCAGTGCATCCACAAAGATTGACCGTTTGAGGCGGTTTATGGCTTGGCGACATCATCAAACATTATTTCTTTCGAAATGAGAAAGGAGACACCGTTACCGTCGATGGTCTTAGGAATATAGCGATGTTAACCGATGTTAACCGATGTTAACATACAATTGATCCATTAATTGGTCGCTGCGATCATGCGATTTGACACCACTCGATTATATTCTCTAGGGCTACGTCAAGTCCTTAGTCTACGATAACAAGCCAACTACTTTGGACGAGCTCGAAGCCAACATTCGACACGCTATTGATGGAATAACGCCATCAGTTACAAACTTGTTTGTAAAATTGGTTGTCAATCTGCGAAACACATTTTTTGTTTTTTATAATCGACCAACTGATCTTGGCGATCGTTATGTTGTGGATAAATCTCATACCACACATAGTCTAGATGACGAAAAGTCAACAACGCGCTTAAGTATTGTGAGTAAATTATGTGACAGGTCTGGAATTATCAATTAAGCGTCGGTTCCCACAGTTTGACCTCGGCCTACACCGCACAAGATTCACTTCAGGTGATGCGGGAAGCCTTTAATCCCACAGAACGAAATAAGTTCTTGGATTGAGCTCTTGACTAGATTCCATCCGTGATTGAGTAGGTATCTTTGGGATGAATGCACAAGATAGCTCACGTATAGAATGGAAACTTAAAATTGTAATAGTAGAAATCTCGTAAACTCGTTCCTGATAGTTGTGACAAAATCAAAATAAGTTGTTACGCCTGAAATAGATGAGCAGTAGCGCACATGAGACAGACGTGCAGTGAAATGTGACGTTTCATCGCATTCCCAACAATATATCGGGTGATTCATCGTGAGGTTTGATTTTCAATAGGCTTTTTTTGACAGTTCACGCATGGCCCCTTTCAAACTGCTTTGTTATTTTTATTCAGTATCGATGGGCAAGTCATCATGGAAAGATTTACATCACAACAGTGTCTCCAAATTGTTCAGCTGTATTACGAAAATAATCGTTCTGTGAGAAATGTTTTTCGTGCGGTTCGAGGAACTTATCGACCTACTGAAACCACTATTGCCACTACCATTCGCAAATTTGAGTCCCAGTTTCCATTAGTGGATGATACTCGACCGGTTAGGCCACATCCAGCATGTAGTGAAGAGACTATAACAGCTGTAGCTGAGAGTGTACGCGAAGACCGTGACGAATCGATTCGTCGTCGTTCTTAGCAGCTTGGCTTGGCGTATTCTACAACTTTTCGTATTTTACGTAAGGATCTCGGCCTAAAAGCGTACAAAATTCAACTTGTGCAAGAATTGAAGCCAGGTGATTTGAATTTACGTCATATTTTCAGTGAATGGGCTCTGGAAAACTCAATGAAAATCCGGTGTTTTATCGTAAAATTTTGTTCAGTGATGAAACCCATTTCTGGCTCAATGGATACGTTAATAAAAAAAATTGCCGTATTTGAGCAACCTGAAGAGTGTCAAGAGCTACCATTACATTACATCTATTAAAAACAACGGTGTGGTGTGGTTTATGGGCTGGTGGAATCATTGGTTCATGAAACCATAAAGACCGATAGTGTACTAGTAAAACTTAGCCTCACTCGATTTGCCGCTAAATCTGATCAAGATGAAGCGATAAAAGAGCTAGAGAACAATAAGGAACAGGAATTGAAAGGAAGGGTAAAGGAGTTAATCATCATTGGACAAGATGCAACTACTAATTACAGCATGGATGTAGTGAAGGATTTTGATATACTTAAGAGAAAAGGTAAATATAAATGTAAGTAGATAACAATACCCCAATGAAAGATTGCCATGGAATATACGTAGACAAGCATACGCAAGTGGGCAGTTTATTGCGAAAGGAAATTTCTTCATGTCGGTGGATTTTTAAGAATTTTGGTTCTCTCAAATGAATAATTCAAGAACAATAATATGTCCAGATGGAAATAAGGATTGTGATTTGTTTAACCTGTCAACGTCAACATAAAAGGCAGTATCTTCAGTAAATCTCTCCTGTTACCTGTTTACGTGTGTGATATAAATATTATCTTCCGTTCACAGAGAGCTTTTATTGAATGAATTACGGGCGAAGAATAAAATGATGTTCGCCTTTAGTTAAAAGAGCACAAAGCACGATACCATTGGGACTATGGTTCAAAGAATTATGAAGCATACCAATTTTAATGCACAAAATATGGGTTATGTGCTTAACTGTGAATAGTGAATTATCTGTAAGCCAATCACTGTATTTCTTCATGTATCTTTAGCCTATGATGGCTACGAAAAGGAAATGCATCCTAATGGTTTCTCGGCTTTGTTTTCTTTGCTTCAAGCGCCTGGTATGGTGCTCGAAGACATGTGGTTCTAACCGGACCCTGCCACGTGACCGAAAGGCATTAGTATACATCCATTAAAAACAACGGCATGGTGTGGTTTATGGGCTGGTGGAATCATTGGCCCATATTTTTTTAAAAATGCGGCAAATCAGAATGTTACCGTCAATGGTAACTGTTATCGCGCCATTTTAACGGACTATGTGCTTCCTGAAATTCAAGCACATGGTCTCGGTGAGCTCTGGTTTCAACAAGACGGCGATACGAGCCATACAGCGCGTAAAACTATGGACTTGTTGAAAAATCATTTTGGTAAGCTCTTAATTTCATGTTTTCCTACGGTAAATCGTGCGATATCACACCTTTGGCCTATTTGGATATGTAAAGTCTTAGGTCTTCAGGAATAAGCCAGCTATGATTGACGCTTTGTAAGTCAACATTACGCCGACATTACATTAGTCGCCCAAAATTGGACATTGCGAACGGCCCACCTCAGACATAGTCTGATTTTTTATTATGTGTTTTATTTTACATTATAAATAAACGATGAAGCACCCTATATTTTTCGAAAAAAAAATATACAATACCGGTATAAGCAAAATGCCATTTTGAAAATACGTCAAATGATTGAAAATGTACTAAATTGTACTAATTTGTAATTCTATTATATCTGGCTTGCAGTAAGATTAAAATTTGAGGTCTATTGTAGCAACCCATGGGGTGCAGTAAACATGTGTCTGCTTGCATAGAAAACAATGTTTTGTAATTCGGTTGCTGGGATTTTACTGCACATGTTATTCAGACATACATTACTCTGCCAATATTTTCAATTCCGTTAATTTAATTTAATTTTGAGTAAAAAAATTATAAAATGTCAGGAGAAATGCATAAAAGTTGGAAAAATATATACCTAGTTACCTTTTCGTATGGACCGTTTTTTTATTCCTTATACCACAAATCCATTCGTACGTAAGCTTGGTAACTTTCGTATTTGAAATGCACTCGATCATGGATGAAGGAATGTCATTTTATGATACCTACTTAAAGGTAAAGGTAACATGAGCAAATGTGTATTTCTCATTGGCGAGTAGTTCGATTATGTGTGCGGGAATTTGCGGGAAAAAGGCTCGTGAGATCCAATTACATCTGCAAACGTTCACTGCTCGATACATACATTTTTTTTTTTAATGAAGCAGAAGCTGGGAGCTTACGTTACAGTCAGTGGTAAAACTTATCTGACAATGATTATCAATTATTTCTTTGAAAATGTTAACGACATGGATTCCACACGATATATTATAGTTCTAGTAGGATGGAACTACGTGCCGTACTGGATAGGTGTCATGTACAAATTTTGAAACGACCAACAATTTCCGACCAATTTTGAAATCGGCGTCATGCACCTTTGAATGTGTTCATAAACGTCAACATTTCTAATTTATTACATTCATAGATCTTTCCTTGTAAGTTTTTGAACGCCACTAACGCAGTCCTTGGTTAGTCTGACCCTTTTGAAAACACCCTTGCTTCGATTTCTTTTGACAGTCGTTACGACTTCAATTTACTTGTCAAGCAAAATCCAATCGACTTGTTAGTAGGTTTCTTTTACTTATCCAACAAAAAAATACTTTAAAAGGTTTGGGATTTTGGTGCTGGTGTAGGTCAAAAACGGCACATGACACCGATTCGAGTTGTAAACGATTTCTATTTTGTTACGACTTACGACCCACTCCTTACTTTACTGTACACTTTGTAAGAACTCGATGAAACGACATTGCTAATCGCGAAATGGATAAGTGTATTGACTCAAAGATCGCTTAATACCGCTCAACCACTCCTTGTAGCTTAAGATAAAACCCTGGCTGTGGGATGCGATCCGTCAACACAACCGAGGAAACAATATGCAGTTCTGTTCTAAATATTCATAATGAATACAGATTTTTGATTCAAAAATACAACTTTTGTCGTTATTGTTTCGTACAAGCAAGTCCAATAACTCTTAAGAAGATACCGAAGGCCACCAACTAACCATGCGATAAAAGCAAAACCTTCAAACGACTAAATAGGAATGGCTTTCCCAGAGCAGATCGGCAGCAGCAGATCAGATGTTTACAATTTAGATACTAACCGCGAACAAAGACAGAAAATAAAAAAACATTAATCCATAGCATGTCCATACAATAGTTCATAATTCTTTTATTCATTTATATTTCTTATTACAAAAAATAAAGAAGAAACTTCCATACATAGAAAACCGAGAAAAAAGTATATCGAAATGAAAAAAAAAAAAAATGGAAAAAATAAAAAAAACTAAAAAAAACATACAAAAAAAATGGAAACAAGAACCAAATTTCAATCGAGTACAAAAAAACATTTTTCTATAATATATCTACGTGGTTTAGAGGAAATAATTGAATTGCTATATTTCAATGCTAATTACGAATAATTATTATCAAATTCAATTAACGAGCTAGCAATGAAACAAAATCAAACCGTTACAACATACTATTATCTCTTTTAATTTAGTGTCATTATGTACGTTACTAATAGAAAGGAACACACAAAGGCTAATAGAAGCCTTTGGGAGAATCCTATATCTCTATGTAAGTTCTAAGAAATGCAACATTCAAAAGGAAATACGATTTTTGTTTTTGCTTTTGTTTTCTTCTTTTTAAGTAGATTTGTTTGTTTTTCTTTTGCTTTTGTTGTAGTTTTTTCTTGTTGTGTTTTTTTTATTTTTTATTTTTTTTTATTATTATTAAATTTTGTTGTTACTTATATTTTTATTCGTTTTCTCTTTATTGAAATTATTTATCCTTTCTCTGGTTTTTTATTTTTATTTTTTTTTTTATCGAAGAAGAGGGGTTGGGTTATTAGGGTTAAGTGAATTTTTATATTATTTAGGAGATGTGTGGTGTTATAAAATTACTGGATTGGGCTTTAAAGTTGTCCACAATCGGCGACGACAATCTTTTTGCTTGTCTTACCCGATTGGCTGCCGAAAGATTCAATCTTTTTGACAACATCCATACCTTCGACAACTTTACCGAATACAACGTGGCGATTATCTAACCACGCTGTCTTAACGGTGGTAACAAAGAATTGCGATCCGTTGGTGTGGGGACCGGCATTGGCCATTGACAGAATGCCGGGTTCGGTGTGCTTCAAGGTGAAGTTCTCATCATTGAACTTGTTGCCATAGATGGATTTGCCTCCAGTGCCATTGTGATTGGTGAAATCACCGCCTTGGCACATAAAGTTCGGGATAACACGATGGAATGTTGAGTTCCTGAAGCCAAATCCCTTCTCATGTGTACAAAGGGCACGGAAATTTTCAGCTGTCTTTGGGACGACATCGGAACGCAGCTAAAAAAAAAAAAAAAAAAAGATTTATTGCATAAGAAAAAAGAGGCGAAAACAGTAAATTGTTCGTAGTATGGTATGTTATTCAATTAAAGGGAAGACACAAAAAAATGGAATTATTGATTTGAAGGGATAAATGATGAATGGCAATTGTAAACAGGTATTGATTAAATGCCTATTATCTCTTTGTAATTATTACTTGTCGACACAACAAGGACACAAAAGTGCTTTTACACCACCCACCCTACATCTATCGCTTGATTTGATGGCGATAGGGCACCACGGTAGTGATATAAATTACGTGCAGGACTGTGTGTCCTGCACACATTATAAGCCGTAAAGTTAATTTAAACCCATGATAACTTCACTTTGTTGTTCCAAGGCTACAACTAATAGACACACTTTTTTTTTTTTTTTCCTTTCGTGTTCTGTTTTTTAGTTATTTTATTTCATTAACACAGGTGGTGACGGTTTTTACTTATTGTATGGGTGACTGCTGTGTGGTCGAAATTGGGTCATTCGATTGTGTTTAACCATATGACAAATTGTCGCTGGCCCCCCCCCCATCGACAATTGTGTTCGCATAACGTTTGTGTATTAATTTTTAATTTACTCACCTCAGAGATCTTCATGACGATCTTTTACTCTTGTCATTTTATTATATTTTGTACTTTTCTAACCTAACTAGTAATTATGGAATAATGAAGGTCACACGTTGCACTTTTATTTTTTATCAAAAGTGATTCGGCTGGTGAAATTGTCGGCAATTCAATCTAGTGATGACGTGTAAACATTCTGTAACTATCAGAGGATCCACCTGTAAAGGTAGTTATGGAGGTTACACCAATTCTTTTGATGACAGTTTAAACTTACCCACACCCCTACATCAATTACCTGACAATATTATAATATAAAATTCAATCGATTCTTTGGCTCAATTCAGGACGAAACGACGTTTCGATTGACCTACTAGTACTTTAATATTTTGGATTGCAGTTCCAACAAATAAAACAGGAAAATACACATTCCTTCTAGTAGCCACCTCTTGTTATACAATCTCACATGTATAATCCAACGAAAGTGGTTGGTGTTTACTTCATAAAATTGTATTCGAATAAGCAAATTAAGCACCTGACTCATAACTTTGCTAGAATTTCTAAAAAGGCGATGAGAACATCATTCGGTCGAATGCAAATGAACGGAATGCGTAGTTGATTAAACACATTTGGAAAAAAATCGATTCTATCATATTATACGAATACGATACCAAGCAATTGAACCAGATTAAGTGGTTTCTTGATTCATTCCCAAAATAAAAATTGTGGACAAATGAGTTATGAAACCTGTAACCAATTATGACAACATGCATTTGCTTAGCCAAATACTGAGCAAATCAATGCAATAACAAAGCAGCGTAAAGATGTGCTCAGGAATTACTGTCATTTTTTGTTTCAATTTTTAAAGCAGACTTCGTAGCAGATAGATCGAATGTTGAGTTCGTTCGAATTACATGGTATCTGGTTTTTCGTTACAGGTTCTGAATCTGTAGTTCATGACATCACCACTTGATTGAAATAGAACGCTCGAAGAAAACATTTTACCATGAACGACGGTGCATATAAACAGAAATATGCAGAGAGAAGCCAATCTAGAGACTCGAACGCCAACAATACCAGGGCTCTGCGATCAAAGAGTATAAACACGGAGGCTTATTTAGCTTGAAATGCATCTTTGACAAGTTTACGTTTTGATAACAAAAGAAGCTAAAAGAGTTTGCGAACCAAACCTTTAGAGTTTTAAAACCAAAGATATTGAGAATATACCCACTGGTCTCAATCTTTGCTAAAGACCGATAGCTTACTAGTAAAACTTAACCTCACTCGGTAAGTCAACTTTGCCGCTAAATCTGATCAAGACGAAGTGATAAGAAAACTAGAGAACAATAAGGAACAGAAATAGAAAGGAAGGGTAAAGGAGTTAATCATCATTGTACAAGATGCATCTACTAAATACAGCATTGATGTAGTGAAGGATGTTGATATACTTAAGAGAAAAGGTAAGATTTCCATGGAATATATTATACGTAGACAAGCATACGCAAGTGGGCAATTCACTTCGAAAGAAAATTTTCTTCAGGTTGATGGACTTTTAAGATTTTTTCTTCTCTTAAATGAACAATTCAAGAACAATAATGTGTCCAAATGGCGATAAGGTTTGTGATTTGTTTAACTTGTCAACGTCAACATGAAAGGCAGTATCTTTAGTAAAACTCCCCAGTAACCTGGTTACGTGTGTGATATAAATATTACCTTCCGTTCACACAGAACCTTTATTGAAGGATTTACGGGCGAAGAGTAAAATTATGTTCGCCTTTAGTTAAAAGAGCACAAAGCACGATACCATTGGGACTATGGTTCAAAGAATTATGAGGCAGCCCAATTTAAATGCACAAAATATGGTTTATATGCTTAACTGTGAATAGTGAATTATCTGTAAACCAATCATTGTATTTCTTAATGTATCTTTAACCTATGGTGGCTTCGAAAATGAAATACATGGATTCTAGGATTTGTTTTCTTTGCTTCAAGCCACTGGTATGGTGCACGAAGGCATGTAGTTCTAACCGGAGCCTGCCACGTGACAAAACGAATAATTTTCCGCTTAGGTTGTGTAATTTAACACCTTTGTTCTTCTTTTTCTGGGGTTTTTTGAAGTCCAAAGTTTATGTCAACTGTCCCTTCTACTCATCTTGTTATCATTTTATGTACAGACGCGAAAAACTTGAGGTCTTTTGACGACTCACAACAACAATTTTCAAGATTTGGGAGTTGAGTCCTACAAGGACTATTTTTTCTGTTTACCCTCTTTAGAAGACGACGAACTTGACACTCCATCCACCATTAAGAGGAAGTCTCACAATTATCTCTATGGAAAGTACATTGCAAAGGCATGAAAATGGAGATTTTATAGCCGGAAGAAGAAAATTTGAATCCGCAGGTATTATTCCCGGTATTTGTCATTTCCATGACATGATACAGTCATCACGCTAATACGATCACTAGCTAGCAGATAATTTGCTCAGGTCAATATTCACAAAGGAACATTACGGTCACCAAAACTATGAAATAGTTAGCTGCGGTCAAGAGGTAGTCTACGGAAAAATAAAGCACCAAAACAACGAAGAAATTGAAGGATCAAACGTTGAATATCGTCGCATATAAGTTAACCTCTCGACAACTGGCTTACAATCTGAACAAAGGACTGAATATAAGTGGCATAGATGCCAAGAAGTATGGCAACCCATCACGGGTTTTATCCGAACTGAACAGAGGTCCAGGCCTAAAGAAAAGTACATAATGGCAAGCTTGGGAGAACGGGAGAGTCTTGTATGCTCCACGATCAAAACAGGCAGGAAGATCAACTGCTTCTCTGGACAAAGAAGAAAGAGGAAAAGCGAGTGAAGAGACTTGACCTGAAATGAGCCAGAAAATTTAATAGTAGAGTCATAAATGGTGTTGAGGATATGGAAAATCCACCACATCCACAGACCATTCAACTTCGGCGACGAAAACCAATATATTTCGACAGAGAGCCTACATCTCTGGAGAGCTGGGTATCTCCCGTGGTCCATTTTGCATGGCCTGGTTATACGTTCCAAAATTATACCAAACTTACTGTTTGGAGGCGAAAGGATCATTAAGCTGTACTTCTTCTACGATAATGCCGGCAAATCGATTACAACGAATTGGAACCTTTGTCGCTTCATGCTAATCAGTTTCTTGTTGCACGGTGGCATTTGATTCACAGCGCATGTCACAATTGACTTATTGAAGACAAAGGTCAGTCATAGTCTTATCGCTAGAAATAGCCCTATCAATTGGGCAACCCCTTCGTACGATTTAACACTTTCGGACTCTTCTTTTGGACGTCAGAAACTTTAGACGAACATCTGAGGTGAAATTTCTGGAATATCGGTTGAATTATGTGGGTCATTTTAAATTAATTCCATCCATACAAGCTGTAACGCGAATGATATTTGAATGATGTCACATTTTACAATTATTGGGTACATAACTTATAAGGTGAGGTTTTTTTTTTTCTTCAAAATTTAAACGTTTATTTAAGTAAAACATGTGCAATAGTATTATTCAAAGTATTGCCCATCTGAAGCTATGACTTTTTTCCATCTTTCTGGCAATTTGTGATTCCATCCCAAAAGAACTGCGCCAGGAATGAATCAAGCCAATTTTTGATATTCTGCTCTGATGTGAACTGTATCACAGTGAGGGCGTTCTGCATCGACCGGAACAAATGGTAGTCAGAAGGGGCAAGGTCTGGGCTATAAAGCGGGTGGGGTAAGACTTCCCATCCACTGTTTTCCAAATAGTTCTTAACCGGAATAGCAACGTGGGGCCGAGCGTTATGGAAAATTATTGCCTCGTGTCAGGTGGCATATTCCGGGCGTTTTTCGGCTACTGCTCTCTTCAAGCGGATTAATTGTGTTCGGTAGCGTTGTCCATTGATGGTTTCACCCGGTTTTAGAAGCTCATAATACAGCACACCCATCTGATCCCACCAAAGACAGAGCATTACCTTTGCACCATGGATATGCGGCTTTGCCGTTGATTTGGCTGGTTGATCGGGTTTCACATATGATTTTTTGCACTTGGGGTTGTCGTAATGGATCCATTTTTCACCACCAGTAACAATCCGATGCAAAAATGACTTCCTTTTGTGGCGTTCCAGTAGCATTTCGGACATGCAAAACCGCCTTTCGACGTCTCTCGGCTTGAGTTCATGTGGAACCCAATTTCCTTGATTTTGAATATATCCAGCTGCTTTGAAACATTTTGAATTGGCTGCTTGAGTGACACCCAAAGATTCTGCGAGCTCTTCTTGTGTTTGGCAACAATCTTCATAGAGTAATGAAGTTCTTCATCTTCAAACTTTTTTGGCTGCCCAGGACGTTCATCGTCTTCCAAACCAAAATGCGCCAGCTAGCGCATGTTCACCATAAACTTCCACCAAAATACGATGACTTTCGGCAGCAGTTTTCTTCATATTAAAGTAATGAAGAACTCCCCGCAAAAACACTTTTTCAGGCCCAAAGTTCGACATATTTAAGTGAAAAAAAATTATTGTTGCTTCCGCTTCAAATGAATGACATATACTGAAATGACGTACAATGACAGTAGCTTTCCAACGCATGTTCCAATGGAAAAATAACAATGGAATAATACAAGTTATGCCACCTCTTAGCAAACCGCACAAAGACATATGTCTTTTTATCTAAAAGACCAGGTACTTCCCGTCCTGAAAAATCTCGTTCAAGTATCTGGGTATGTACATATCTTCTCGTGAAAGGTGTGTTCATAAAGGTGACTTTTAAAATTTCGCGAGCAACATGCCCCAAACATATATATGTTCCCAGTTTCAAGTATATAGCATACTTAGTTTGTTTCTGATAGATAGAAAATTTAGACGTGAAAATTTAGATTGGCGATTTTCAATTATTATAAAAAATGGAGCAAAAAATTTGCATCAAAGTTGTGTAAAATATGGAATCATGTGCTCTAAACCTTTTGAAATGTGTCTGATGTTGAACGGTGAGTCTGCTCTAAGTAAAAAAAAAAAAAAAAATGTTTACAACTGGTACAAGCTCTTTTAAGATGGCTGAGAGAATCCATCCCAATGACGAACCCCGCTCGGGACGCCCCAGCACATAAACAAAAGATGATAACGTCAAAGCTGTGAAGAAAATTGTTTTCGTAAAATGTACAGTTTTCGGATGCCTTGTCATAGGCATGAGAAGTGTGTCAGCAAAGTTTGTTCCGAAACTTTTTAATTTTAATCTGAAGAACCGTCGCATGAGAATCGCTCATGAGCTCTTGAATGACGTACATGATGATCCTGACTAGTTCAAAAGAATCATAATTGCTGCCGAATCATGTATTTATAGTTGTGACGTCAAAAACAAAGTCCAATCGTCCCAATGGAAGCACCCAGGAGAGTTTTGTTTTGATCAGTGTTTTTTCGATTACCGTGGCGTAATACATAAGTTTTTTCTTCAAGGTAGTACGGTCAATAAGGAGTGTAACCTTAAAGTTATGCACCGTTTACGAGAAGCAATACGAAAAAATAAAAATAAAACGCCCGGAATTGTGGAAAAACAATTCATAGCTTTGTAATCATGATAGTGCACCTGCTCATTCATCGTTGTTTGTGAAAGATTTTTTGACCGCCGCAACCACCATATTCACCGGATTTGATCCCATGCGCCTTTTTTTCTTTTCCCAAAACTGAAAAGATCTATGAAAGGACGACGATTTGCAACGATTGAGGAAATAAAAATGCCATCGCTGGAAGAGCTCATGGTTATACCAAAAATTGCTTCAAAGATTGAAAAAAAAAAAAAACGTTAGTACAAATGTATTCTATCTGAGGGGGATTACTTTGAAGGGGACAATATTAATATTGATAAATATTTTTATTTCTTTCTACAAAAAATACGAAGTCACCTTACTTTCTGAACAAACGCCGTATAGCAGATCTGCAAAATGTTGCGCTTATTAAAGTCATAACGAGAAGTGTTGTCTTCACTTCTGTAAAAACTAGTTCTCAAACACGCTAGACACAAAACATTCTGAATGTAAACTGGCTTTTGCGACGACGTGGCATTAGTAACATCTGAGAAATATTACTTTCAAATTTACTTACAATGTCAGTCCGTCCAGCCAAGTAAGAAATGATTTCTTTTACAATAACAAAAGGATAAAATTCCTGTTTATAATTAATTATATAATTATAATTGCATGTAATAAATCTGCTCGTAAAATAGGCCGACATTTCCATACAACTGCGACACTAATGACTTGAATTATGTAAATGTTACATCGGGGAAGTAAACCAGGTTTATGGTAATAAATATATGTGTATATACGAGTAAAAATAAAAAAGCAAAATCTCTACAAGATGGATAAAAAAAAAACACCCGATAGCGTTAATTGGGCAACCTCCTAAGACAATTCTCACAAAGTTAGAAGAAAAAAAAAAAAAAATTGACTCATCCTTCTATATACAGGACTTTCAAATGAAAATCATAAAATAATAAAACTGGGAACCAGCAGAACGGTGGTTGATGTATGTACATATGTATGTACGCAGGCTCACATATAAAAATATCAATTAAACCCAACCAACTACCTAACTATTCGAAGAAGGCTTTGAAAAACAAATCACCAGACAATAAAAATCCAAAAGATTTCTGGAAGAAACATCCAGAAAAAAATCAAGTATTGTGATAATATGTCGGTCGTCTCTCCTCATCATTAAAGAATGTTTAGCTGAGTCAATTCCAACACCATTGCCTACGTAATCGCTTTAGTAATAATATTGGTGTACACCTGTGTGACTAATAATAAAAAAAAACAATCCATACCAGTATTTTCCAAATTCAAACTGCATCACCTCGTGAACTGTCATACGGATTTTATTTTTAAAATCCAATTAAGCACCACGAATTGCAAATTTTTCATTACAAAATTGTTGCAGTCAATTTTAGAGGCATAATAGGAGGCACATAGCGCTAGAAACTAGATATTGCATGTAGATAGAGGAATGTAGTACTCCTTTTTTCTGTGTATTCACTATTAACCTCATGCATACGCGTACGCTCGCTACTATACACTCACGCTTTGGGGTTTTCCTTTTTTTTTTCTTTTTTTTCAGATTCAAACTCAACCACATGTTTGCCTCACACTCCACCAAGTACAAGTAATTAGTATACGGCATATCCGAGTACGTTCGTTCACGCCAGCGTTATCTCCTCTCTAATAAACACCTAAAAGTAAAATAGTTTCTCACACATGTGCACATATATACACCATTCCGTATGCATGCATATGTATATGAACGTGCCTCCTAAGTGTCCATTTTTATCTAAATGTGGTAATCGGTGCAAATAAAATATTTAATTGCTCCAAACTGCGAATCAATCGGACGCACGGTGGTGTTACAAGCCTAAATCTCTGCTCAAGGTCAAACTTTTCATCCACACAATACTCCCTCACCCATCAATAATCACTTTGGTCAGATGAAAAAAATTCAAATTCCACACGGAAAGATAGATAAAACCAAACCTGTCTGTAGGCACAAGAGACCCAAAAATGTGTCCTACTTCTAGTTCACGCCAGTGTGATGGTTTGATTAACAGCCCTATAAGCCGGTCTTTGTGCCCAACATATTCCATGGAACTTTGTGGAAAATTCCACAGACTTTTGGGCGTGCTTTTCGAAAAGCAGTCACTTTTTTACAAGAATTCTTCTTTACATATACAAAGTAAATGAAAACTAACACTGACATGGAGACAGCACTACCAACAGCCATCGGCATGTAATAAAATAGATATGTACATGTACAACGGAATCGTGTCTATATGTACGCTCGTCTCATCGATGTGGCTTTTGGGCTTGAAAAATTCTTACGATTTATTTTTTTTCTTAATAAAAAAAATACCTTAACTTAGAGAAACTACAAGAAAAAGAACAAAAAAAAAAAAAATCAATGAAAATTCCTCGAAATTTTTAAGTATCTACACCTAGAAGCAATCCGCGAAAAACTACTCTATCCGGTAACTCTATATCCTCAGTTTGTTGCTACAGCCACACTACAATCACAATATGCAAATCGTTGTGTGCCTGTGCATCGCGCACCACAAATCCATCAATTCCTCATGGAAATTCCCCGAAAATTTCAACTCGAACTTATGTTCGAAAATTACAAGAAAACTTAATTTAATTTTAATTAAACTAAAAAGAATAACTTACTTCCATGACAATGCGTCCCACAGGCTGATTATCAGCGGTCATATCAAAGAACACACGAGGTAAACCCATTTTTTTGCTTGAGAACTGCCGACGACACAACAAACCGAACACTGACTGACTGTGCTGACTCGAAACTAAATTCGAATTCTGAATTAAGATGGCGAACGCAGACGATGAACGCGATTGTGACTGTGGCCGTACAAATGACCGGCAAAAAGTTGTTCCCAAGAAAGCCATGTTTGTGCACATGCTTTTGTCAGTGATGATGGCGTTGCGTCGAGTCGAGCGTTTATTTTCTCTATTCTTGTGAATTGAAAATGGAAAAATTGTTGTTTTTTTGGAGACTTTCTCTACGGATTTGTAGAGTTTTAATAAATATGAAAAGGAAACCTTCTGACTACTGAATAGTGAATACTGAATACCGACACGCGTCTTGGCGTTGAGGTAATTCTTTTCCAATTTCCGAACAAGAAAGTAACTAAACCGGATGTTCAATTTTAGGATTTATTTAATTTTTTTTTTTTTTGGTGGGCGCACACGCTTGGACAATGGAGAAATGTTATGCAATTGCAGAAATAGTGCTTTAAAACGGAATGAATTATCCCAAAATCAATAAGAAGACGAAGACGAAAGAGAATGGTTTTTGCAAATAGAAACGTAATGAAGTCAATTCGAAAGATTAGCGAAAAAACGTTTCTAAAAGAATTTGATGTATAGTCATCGGTTGCTTTGGAATTTAAATTTATGTGAAACTCGGCTTCTTTTTAAAGTCTGTTCTATTTTTTATTTATTTTTACCAAAAGAACGTCAAGAAGCGATTAATGTTTTCAGAAATTTATTACAAAGGGATGGAGGAAATATAATTCGATTTGAAATAAATGTCATAGAACCTGATATTAATATGACAGGTGCAGAGCTCTAGAAGATTTGCATTTCCATTCTGTTTATTTGCCCTTTCAGCTGTAGAATTACAATTCGTACCTTTTTAATGCGTTCACATTTTATACTTTTATTAAAATATAAAACAGTGTTTCTGCAATCATTCAAATCGAGTAGTTAACAAATTGAAAAGAGGAAAAAATATCCCGACAACAGTGATTACTGCTCACAAAATACCGACCAGTGGAGAGATATTATTTTTACTCGTTCATATGAACATATACACACCACAATGTCTGCCACACATTGTAAAATATTTTAAAAGCGTTTTCATTCAATTTAAGTTATTATCAAGATTGTAATTTAAACGCAAATAATGTTTACAAATTAACTTACTGACACTACGCGGAAACACTGAGCCAAACTTAAAACTTAGTCGTGCGACAATCTCATTTATTTATTTTATTTACGAAAAGATATAAATTGTACTGCAAAAAAAAAAAATTTAATTTTACAAGAAAAGCTATTACCTTAAATATTATATGGTAACCTACTTATCTTCAGGATAGTGAACAAAATCACTTTATCAACTCTCCGGAGCCATTTGGATAACTCTGAACTAAAAATTAGCATGTATCAAGCCTGGCCAAAACCCATACAGTTTAGCACTCAGAATTGGTATTGTTAACCTAGGTGAACTTCGACATTGGGATAACAAAATGGGTGTTAGGTGTAATTTGTGTCTCAGAAGTTTTAACATGAAGCTCTTCGGGAAAAATATTAGGGTGTACCGTGAATAATAAATGCCAGTAATGATCCACAAATATATACTAGGTGGGGTGAAAAGTAACCTCCTTGGGAATGAAAAAAAAAAAAAAAATTAAATGTTTTTTCATTTTATTAACTATAGTCCCCTTTTAGTCCGATACACTTATTCTAGCGATTATCCAACTTATTGATCCCGTCCGAAAAGTAATTTTCCGGAAGTTCTGCAAAATACTCCGTGGCGTCGATGATTTCCTCGCGTGAGCTGGCTTTTTTATTGATCTTTTAAGGTTTGGGAAGAGATAATATTTCGAAGGAAGCAAATCAGGCGAATACGGTGGATGCGACAGCAATTGGAGCCGTAAGTCATTGATTTTAGCCGTGGTTGCGATGCTCTTGTCCGCCGGTGCATTGTCTTGAAAAAACAAAACTTTTTTTCCCTTCATGTGAGGGGATTTCTGCCTTCAATCGCTCCAATAATGCACAGTAATACTCGCTGTTGATGGTTTTTCCTTTTTCGAGTCCACGAAGAGTATGCCATGACAATCCCAGAAAATCGACGCCATAACCTTTCTGACCTATCGAGCCTCCTCGGGCGTTTCGGAGTACTCGTGCCCGCTTCAGTCCATTGCCGGGCAGACATTTTATTCTCTAGCGTGTAATAGTGGATTCAAGTTACATCAACAGTTACCAATCGACGCTAAAAGTCCGCCCGATTCCGCATCAGCAAGTCCAAACACTCTTTCGAAGTGCTCTCGCGCTCGTGTTTTTGGTCAGGAGTGAGTATTCGCGGCACCCAGCGGCAGGAAAACTTTTTCATATGCAGAATATTTCCCAAAATATGGCGTGTGCGCTCAGTACTAATCTTTGTGGTATCTGCTAGCTCGCGCACCTTCACTTATCGGTCAGCCAACACCATTTCATGTATTTTTTTGATGAATACATGGCTTGATTGGTAGTGGAGTTGCGGCCACCACGAAACTCTCGAAACCAATATTTGACGGTGTAATCTGACGGAGCATTAGCCCCATAATCTTTATCAAACTTTTCTTTTGTTTCCTTCCCCGTTTTGCCTTTCAAAAAATAATGTTTTATGAGGGAACTCAAATCGTTTTTGTCCATACCCAACATGATGCCAAACACGTCAACAACAACCAGCTGTCAAAACAAAACTAAAGACAGTATCGCACTGAAATTTAGCATGTCTGCTTAAATGTGAACGGACTTCAAGGCACTATAACCTTTTTTGCAGTAGCAGCGCATTTTGGCGGTCAAGGAGGCTACTTTTCACTACACCTAGGAAAGGAGAAATAGTTGTGAAGTCAGCAACAGGCTCAGATAAGAACGTCTTAACTGTTGACGACAGGAAGAACGACGTTCGGGTATGTAGCCGGAATGTAAAGACTTAACAGACCAGGTTCTCCTGAAGACACTGGAAGCTTACAGGGCTGATATAGCCGGATATAGTGCGATAGAACGAACATGACAAAAAACTGCAATATCTACAACGGCGATTGTAATTGCGCGCACTACTTACTCGTATTTGGATATTTTATTATTACTAGAAGAAATCTTAACAATAAAGCAGTACGATTAAGACCTATATGCCAGCAACTGGTGACAATCCGTAACATAATTTAGATCACTAACATCAGCCTTTTATGGAAGGCGCTGCCAAGGAAGGCTTTTACGACCTCCTAGCTAGAACTTGTGAGCAGTGTCCTAAGTTTTACAACCTACTTAATGACTTTACTCTCAAACCAACAACCTGCTTGACATCACATTCGGAAGCGGACGAAATATCGTCGTAGTAAGCACATTTTTCTCACGTGGCCTACATGCCGCCGAACAACTAGTGGAGGTCATCGTTTGCTGCAAAGTAGATGTTACCGCCATCAAGGAAATGCGATGAGATGGCCGGATAAAAAGAGGATGAAAAACCGCTTCTACTACGGTAATTTTTATCGACGGCAAAAGCACCTCTTATTTGAATGCGGATTCATCATTAGAAGCAGAATTAGACAAGAGGTCTTGAGTTTCCGGCAAGATAACGAGCGCTTCGCAGCAATTCGAATTAAGGCTAAATTTACCAACATTAGCCTAATATGCGTGTACGTCCCCCACAGAGGAAAAGAATAACGACACCAAAGATGGCTTATTCGTGCTCTTGGGATAGATTTAAGGGCAGTGCTCTAGCTAAAACATTAAAGTTGTCTTCGGCGACTCTAAAAAAGCCTTCTATCGTACTTATTCTACGTTTTTCTAAAAACGCAGAAGACATCATCCTAATCCAGGAACCTGATTGTAAAAGGCGTGAGATACCTGTATACGTTCCGCTTTATACAAGAGACAAAGGTAAGATTACAACTTCTATATAGTGAAACGTAGCTTTAATGCATTTTTAGTTCCTAATCTGAGCGACCTCGACTTAACTGTTACCAAACTAGATACTGCCAAAGGCTTCTACTGGCTGGCATTGGCATATTTTGGCCATGATCATGTGGGCCCTCTCCCTGGTGATAACCTAGTAAAAGCGGTACTGGAAGCTGGAAGGCTAAAGACTGGCCGTAACATCGGGTGCGACACTAAGGTTCATCACACGGTATGGGGCAGTAAGTACCGACATCAATGATAGAAGTGAGTAACTTTTTGATCATATTCAGTCTAAGTGATGTTGATTTGTAGTATTCTTAATACACTAGAAATCCACACAAAGAACACCGATTACACCATACCTAAAATTCGGTTTGACAAAGACTTTCATGCGAACTTCTCCTTCATGCGAACTTCTGGGAGGAAGATCCTTTCATGGAGGAAGAGTCCACTTCTATACAGATTTTCTGAGATAATCAAAATCTAAGACTCTCTTTCCGTCTTCCAAATCACTGTAAAGTGTTCCAGACGGCAATTTGGAGATTAAGAAAGCTCTGTCATAGCTAAAGGAAAACGTGATGTCTGCAAAGGATTTTCGCATCTTTTCGGGTAATCAGGCCTCTATCAAATCCTTAGACTCGGTTTCATTAAATTCTAAAACCGCCCTTGAATGCCGATCATATTTTACGGAGATGGTAGAGCAGTTTAACCTTCACCTTTGTTAGATGCCGGGCCACAAAGACATTCCAGGGAATTGTAGGACCGAAGAACTCGCCAAAATTGGAACCACTCTAACTATTCTTCCGGAATAGATATACCAAGCGCAACGTGCAAATCATTATTAAAGCTGGATGCTAATAAAAGAACAGACCTAAGATGAACCGGTGGGCCAAGATTTCTAGCGACTAAACAGATATGGCTAAAGCTGAATCTGAATCGCTCTAAGAGTCTGATTTTTTTTTTAAATAGAAAACATCTTAGCGCCATTATAGGTGTCATCACTGAGCACTGCCTTATAGGCAAGCATGCAAGAAGGCTTGGTATTTTTAACATACAAACGATTTCTGTAGAAGCTGCATGGACGAGGAGAAAGATAAAACAATCCTCCAACTTCTCTGTATATATCCAGGTCTCTCCCACAGAAGAAAACTTTATCAGAATGTTGAGGTAAATAAACCTACCATTCGTCGTTGATTTGAAAAGTTCCATTTGGAGATTTTCGCGTCGAAAACGGAACACGCAGGAAACTGGAACGATGACTATCTCTTACGGTAGATCCAGTATCCTCTATGACAATAATTCGACCCTTCTTTTTCATGTGAAAGGTAATGAAACCCGACAAGTGGATACGCCAGGAATTCAACGAGTCCCGCTTAACGTGATGAAAAGCGGATTCTGTGTGATAATCATAAGACGTTGAAAGTTGAAGGTAATGATCGACGGCAGAGGGACATTGAAAGGGCTAATCCACTTTTTATTTCTTCAACCAAACGAAACGATAAAAGTCGTTAAGTAATGTGCGGAAATTGACGCAATTCATGAACAATTTCAGCTTGTCTTGTTTAATAGGCATTGTCCAATCCTATTGCATGACAATGCAATATCCCATTTTTATTCGTTACGGCGCAAAAGATGTTACAGTTGAGATTTGAAGATATTACCCATCTATAGTACTCTTCGGATGTTTTCCCAATAAACTATAACCTATTACAGAATCATTTAATTTCTTCCAAAATCAAGCAGAGCTTTTGAGGATTTCATTTCGTTACAAAGTCAGGACTTTTATGAAAGGAATATTTGATCACGAATCACGTTGGAAGAGAGCCATAGATGCCAACGGATTATATTTCGATTTATTAAAATTTCATAAACAAATTGTATGGACATTTAAATTTTATCTCCCGAATCTGACATTTCGTGGTTTGTATCTTGTGTTATTCAATTTCGTTCAAGACTTTAGGGAAAAGTGTAAATCAGTTGACCCCCTACCAGGAAGCACTTGCCATTTAATCATTCCAGTTGGCGGCATCTGAAATAATCATCATAACTAATGAAAGTATAGGCACTCCCTGTGTTAAGAAGGGTGGCAGAATTTCAAAAAAGCAAATATTTGAATCAGGTTAGCCCATGATACCTAGACTTATCATAAAATTTCTTACACAAAATTTACAAAGCCAAGTGTTTGTGAATCTATTTTAAAAAGCCCGTACTTTCAAGGAATCATTTATTAACAAAGCTAACTCCGAAATTAGATACACTGCCTGCTCAAATATGTTCGTACCCTTAAAATACAAAATTATAGCAAAATCAATGATCCGAAATTATAGGATAACCAATTAAACTATCATCGTCTCTCTTACTCGCATTCCATAAATATATCCATCCGAAAAGTGCACTTTTGACGTGAGCTCTATTTAAACAAGTTTGAAAAAAGTATGTTGCTTAAATCTCGTTAAAAATATTCAATTAACCATTAATCAAGGTGGTGTACGATATCGTTAAATAATAAATATATTGAATTCCCCTCTCAACACGTCTTCAGACTAGAAACTAAATCGAAAAACAGGTAAGCAGTCGCCTTTCGAAAATCATTCCGTTCAAAACATCCACACACATCATCTGCACGAAGAAAGAAAAAAAAAGTTTGTTTTCCTTTATTTTTCGAATCAAATCGGTTTCTTGTTTGTGTCTTTTGTGCATTTTTACATCGGAGTTTTTATTTATAGTTGACTTCTTAACCTTGGTGGCAAATCAATTAAGTGGCAGTAGTAGCATTTTGTTTAATGCCAGCAAAATGTACACACCAGCCGCAGAGAACTTGTAAAACTGGTTGTTTTGCCTGCATGGAATGGAAAATCGATTTCCACCAATATGTGTGCAATCAAAACAGAAGGAAAATGATTTTCTTCTTTTCCTTTGTATTTTTTTTATAAAAGTCTCACACCTTAAGGTCAATTAATGACAGTTGGTAAATTATTTAATTGAGTTTTGATATCGATAATGGAGTGCTGAATGCTTCTGGAGAAAATCTTCAATTTGGCTGTATTGATGGATTGTAGGGAGCAAATCTAATAAGGAGGCGGCTTAGAGGGCAGATGTAAATCAAATTCTTGCATACACATCTCTATTGGCTGGTTGATGATTCTCTGATGAGCTAATGTGTATACCTGTATCAGGTTTATTGTTTGAAGGTTTTTTGTCGACCATTAGACCTTGAATTGTGTTCAGCTTTGACGGTCTACTGAGCTTTGAGTGCGCCCTTTCTAGTTTGATTGTAAATTAACAACATCCGAGTAGCTTGCGGTGAGATAAATCGAACGCGGGCGCTCTTGAGTTTACACTGAAACACGCTAATCCCTGATTGGCAGAGAATTTCTGCTTTGTTTCATCGCATCGATGAAATGTAGGCTCGTTAAGAAGATAGATAAAAGATAGGTCATAGGCAATAGTTAAACAATTATCGGCGATTTGAGATTTGTAAGTTTTTACCAGAAAAACTAGCTTGCATCTAAAAGCTTAAACACTATCTAAACCTTCGGTTTTCCATCAAATCGAACAAACGGTTCTTTTATTAATCGTTGAAATATGTAGCACGTATAATTTCATCTTACACAGGTGGCGGTGTGAACATGGGTCTTTACCAATAAACCTCTCCAGTTAGCATGGTCACTCGGCAGCTATGCTACATTCCAAGTTGGGCTTTAAATTGGGTTTAAATCGAAGACTCTTTGAGCCGAGGCTGTGTTGCCCATACGCTCACCATGGCAGCAATTTTATTAAACTTTAGCTTCGATATTGTTACCTTAACTTCATCTAGGTTAGGGGGACGGAATTCTCTCTCGTGAATGGTTCAGTCTGCCTGCCAGCAGTATTTTAACCCTCATCGCCGTTATACAGTCTGCAAAAGTAGTCTTTTCATATTCATAGTCAGCACCTACTGCGACTCTTATACCAGTTGTTCACGTTCGTCTTCGCATGCTTCCGTTTTGGGTTTGTAGCCTTGTCATATTCATTTGATTCCTTGATAAATCTTTCTAACGTCATTTCTGCAGTACATCTCTTCATTTCCTCGATCGCGTGCTTCTCGTGCTGCTTTCTTTTCTTCCGAGTGGCATGTGCTCTTTTCTTTTCTGTTCGAACAGCTCAGGAGCAGCTTACGTTCATCGATGGTATGTCGTGAAATCAGTGGTTTCATCATAAACTTGCCTTGGAACCAATCACATTAGAAGCAGTTTCTCTCATGGTTCATTGGTGTTCTACTGTTTATGTATGGGGGCTAGGATTTTGATCTCTTGCGATTGCAACTTTTTAATGTCGTAACATGGTGTTTTTACTTGACTCCGTTGTGGCGGAGATATCCTCCTTCGTTCCATGGCTACAGCAAGGTAATAATCCGATTCGATGTTGGCTCCTCTGGACGAATTTCTGACGTCGACCTTACCCTGACTAATAAAGGGTATCGCCCCGTTACAAATACTAAAAACTTGAATCTATTGTTGAACGTGGTTTCATTCAGACTGTTTTTTTGGGTGACCTGCACGAAGACTGCTTTCTTAATTAGTCTTGGATTAAGCTATTCCAGCACAATTTTTTCCACGGTGAGGAAGTTACCTGTGCGCACAACCACAAACGAAGTAGCTTAAGTGGGAGTGCGCACCAATTTAAACTGACTACTGACTTCATAAAAAGAGCGAAAATTGTACCTTATGCTACATATTCCTTTCATGCATTGTATTGCTGGCTAAATTTAGTAACCTTACGGTCATTTGTCAGCCCGCTATATTTTAAGTTAGCTCGTTGGTGAGGCCAAGAGGTTGTTAATGAGCACGAACTTGAGTGATCTGATTATTTTTCTTTCGGCCTCCTTTTCGAACCTGAAACTTGTGAATCAATTGGTTTCCGGACCGGATTTTCAGACGAGCTTCGGATTGTTTCTTAATGTGGAGGTTTCAGCTAATGCGCCTTCTTCTATTAGATCCCGCTTGTTTTCTTCGCTGACATTTGTTACATTTTTATGTCCATTACTTTTATTTTTCCTCTATACTTCTTGTACATCATACTGTGAAACGCCAAAGCTGGATGAACAACTGTAGTGTACGATGCGTGTTCAAAAAATAAGGTGATTTTATAGTTTTATAAATAAATGTTGTCCCCTTCAAAGTATTGGGTATATATTTTAATTCGTGCGGTTTTTTTTTTTCAAAATTTGAACGTTTATTTAAGAAAAACATGTACAAAAGAACAGCGCCGGCTTGGCAGCCAAGAATGAATCAAGCCAATTTTTGATATTCTGCTCTGATGTGAACCGTATTTCAGTGAGGGCGTTCTGCATCGACCGGAACAAATGGTAGTCAGAAGGGGCAAGGTCTGGGCTATAAGGCGGGTGGGGTAAGACTTCCCATCCACTGTTTTCCAAATAGTTCTTAACCGGAATAGCAAAGTGGGGCCGAGCGTTTTCATGATGGAAAATTATTGCCTCGTGTCTGGTCGCATATTCCGGCCGTTTTTCGGCTACTACTCTCTTCAAACAGATTAATTGTGTTCGGTAGCGTTGTCCATTGATGGTTTCACCCGGTTTTAGCAGCTCATAATACAGCACACCCATCTGATTCTACCAAATACAGAGCATTACCTTCGCGCCATGGATATTTGACTTTGACGTTGATTTGGCTGGTTGGCCGGGTTTCACATATGATTTTTTGCGCTTGGGTTTGTCGTAATGGATCCATTTTTTCACACCAGTAACAATCCGATGCAAAAATGACTTCCTTTTGTGGCGTTCCAGCAGCATCTCGGACATGCAAAACCGCCTTTCGACGTCTCTCGGCTTGAGTTCATGTGGAACCCAATTTCCTTGCTTTTGAATTTATCCAGCTGTTTTTAAACGTTTTGAAATGGCTGCTTGAGTGACATCAAAAGATTCTACGAGCTCTTCTTGTGTTTGGCAAGTTATAGACCCAATAATATAATACAATTGTGACAACGCTTTTTAAATCCTCGAAGCATTTCACATAAGCACTTTTTGGTAGAGCATTGAGCTCTTCCAGCGATGTCGTTTTTATTTCCTCAATCGTTGCAAATCTTCATTCTTTCATAGGTCTCTTCAGTTTTGGGAATAGGACCAGTTATTCGTCACCAGTTATGATCCTTTTGAGCAAGTCAGGATCATCATTGGCATAATTCACAAGCTCCTGAACGATGCTCATGCGACGGTTCTTCTGATCAAAATTAAGAAGCTTCGGAACAAACTTCGCTGCCCAAAATAACTTCTCCAACGTTATTATCGTTTGTTGATGTGCTTGGGCGTCCATAGCGAAGTTCGTCATTAGCATTTTCTCGGCTATCTTAGAAGAGCTTGTACAACTTGTAAACATTTTTTTTTACTTAGAGCATTATACGGTGACACTGTCAACATTTCAAGTATTTTAGAGCACTTGATTCCATTTTTTATAATTATTGAAAATCGCCGAGCACACCAAAAGACGTCTAACCTTTCTACCAAAAAAAAAAAAAAAAAAAAACTACAGTATGCTATATACTTGAAACTGTGAACATATGTTCGTTATATGTGTTCCAACACAGCAAAAAAAAAAAAAAAAAAAAAAAAAAAAATCGATAATCGAATATACGTTGCCCACGAAAATTCGAAAGTAATCTTACTTTTGGAACACAACTTGTATAACAAACTTTAAGGTTTAGTCGAATTTTTCAGGTCATAGCTAACAATATGTGCGATACCGTCATCGCAATTTCCTTACTGGTTAACGACAGCCTAGGTATATCGTCGGCCAGAATATCGCAAAGAGGAAGTTGGCGTTTATTGTACGATAATACGCCATCTCATCGATCGACTTTGTCTGATTTGGCACCGACTTTTACCTTTTACCTTTTCGGAAAAATGCATTTGAACATGAAAGGAAAGCGTTTTTTGGATGTAGAAGCCATTCAAAAGGCTTGTACCAACATCGTGAAGGACATCCCGGTCCACGATCTAAAACACTTATTCGACATGCTGTTGGGTAGTGCAAATCGCTGAATTAACTTGAAAGGGGACTATTTTGAATAAAATAAATCAGTTTTGCCAAAACACCTTTTTGTTTCGAGCACCAGCTCGAGTATTTTTTGAGATTTTAGCGCCGTCCAATAAGATTTATGTGGGCTGTATCGAGCACTTTTTCTGAATCGATGAAGACAATACGCAGATCTTCCGAGGCGTAGCGATTTTTCTTCACCATTATCCATTGGAACACGTCATATGTCGACCTGCCTTCTACAAACTGGATTGATTGCTATGAAGTTGAAATACAGTTCTTCAAAGTTTTTATTTCTCTCTCCTCAATCGACTAAGCTGGGTCGAATCGCCTGAATTTCTTAAGAGTGAGAGTAGTTAGATACTCTCAAACCCGCTTCTTTCAAAAATAGTTAACGAGTTTTTGGTTTCTTCTGCAAATTTTTCGTAAAATAAGATCTTTGCTGGCTTACTTTTGTCTGAGTAATAGAGAACGAAGTAGTTTGGTGGTGACGCCGTAGCGTCTCTCGCTACCTTCTTCATAATTTGTTTCTTCGAGCTCTGCTCCCCTCATATAGGAACAATCTGGAAAATATGATAGAATATCTATTGTGAGTCGGTAGTAGTCTCTCTGTCTCTCTCCCTATGTGCGCTAGTAATATATAACGCTACCGACGTCCGACTATATATTCGCCTTTTCGAAGTGGATTTCTTATTGTAAGGCACATGAACAGTATTCTCCGTCGCTTTTAGCGCTTTTCCTAACCGCCACCAAAAAAACGGTGCCATCTCCGGATACATTGGTCTTGCTTGGTTTTGTTGACAATAAGCTCATTTTTAACGATCTGCCCTCAGCCCTAGACTTGTGCAGACATTCAAATCACTTCGTCTCTCTCCAACATCCAATTCTCATTTTATTCGTATGAGAAGAAAGTTTAAAAATAATGCTTGGCCAACTCAATTTTTATTGACTGCTGAAAGCCTTTAACGTGTTAATATAAGCTTGTTGGAGAGGCTTTCACGTTGCGTCGATCTGGTTGACAGTTGATTTTCAGGACGTTTCCATATCCCCTTGTGAATATTTATTTGCAAAAACGCCGTACAAGTCACCACAATATTTCTCCTTATTGCAGAGTTTTGCTTAGAAGAAATTGTTGTAAAAAAAACAAAACAGTAAATCCCAACTTATCTCAGACTATAGTATTGATTGCCTCGCAAAAGTGTGGTTTTTACGATTGGGTGCATACCAAAGTTTCTTCAAAATGACTGAATAGGTGAAATCGTCGCTGGTAATAAATTGGATGGACAAAAACATCGGCAGATCACTCGTAACTTCTATCAAACTGCTTTGTCATTTTTGTTCAGTATCGTTTGGCAAGTCATCAAGTCATCACAACAGCATTTTAAAATTGTTCAGCTGTATTACGAAAATCAGCGTTCTGTGAGAAATTCGCAAATTTGAGTCCCAGTTTACATTAGTGGATGATACTCGATCGGTTAGATCACATCCAGCTAGTAGTGAAGAGATTATAGCAGCTGTAGCTGAGAGTGTACGCGAAGACTGTGACTAATCGATTCGTCATCGTTCTCAGCAGCTTGGCTTGGCGTATTCGGCAACTTGACGTATTTTACGTGAGGATCTTGGCCTAAAAGCGTACAAAATTCAACTTGTGCAACTTGAATTTGCGTCATATTTTCAGTGAATGTGCTCTGGAAAAACTCAATGAAAATCCGGTGTTTTATCGTGAAATTTTGTTCAGTGATGGAGCGAAATGATGAGCAACCCGAAGAGTACCAAGAGCTACTATTACATCCATTTAAAACAACGGTATGGTGCGGTTTATGGGCTGGTGGAATCATTGGTCCATATTTCTTCAAAAATGAGGCAAATCAGAATGTTACCGACAATGGAAACCGTTATCGTGCCATGTTAACGGACTATGTGGTTCCTTAAATTCAAGCACCTAGATCGTGCGATATCACACCTTTGGACAATTTTTTCTGGGGATATGTAAAGTATCAGGTCTTCAGGAATAAGCCAGCAACGATTGATGCTTTGGATGCCAACATTACTCGTTTTATCCGCGAGATACCAGTGGCTATGCTTGAACGAGTCGTCCAAAATTGGACCTTTCGAATGGACCACCTCAGACGTAGTCGTGGCCAACATTTACATGATATCATTTTCAAAAAGTAAATGCCATGAATTGTCCTTTTAACCGATAATAAAAATTTCAAGTTCACTTTCACGATGAATCACCCTATATAAGCACATTTTTGGATCTTAAACATGTTCTTATATAGGGTTTTCCAATAGGGACTTGATAATTTTGAATTTAATTTGTGAACGCGCTCTTTTACTAATAATCCAACTGTCACTATCAGTTTATTCAGTAAACTCAACATTTTCATCATGGTAAAGTACACTAACGAGCAACGTCTGCAAATTATAAAAATTTTCTACAGATGTTCGGAGTCGCAAAATCATCTTCAGTGACGAAGCTCATTTTTGGCTCAATGGGTTCGTCAATAAGCAAAATATGCGTTATTGGTCGGGTGAAAACCCACATGCGCTTCATGAATCACCAATTTATCCACAAAAAATAACTGTTTGGTGCGGTTTGCATGCCGGGAGCTTTATTGGGCCATATTTTTTCGTCGACGATAACGATCGTCACGTTACTGTGAATGGTCAGCGTTATCGCGCAATGATCAAGGATGATTTTGGCCCGAGTTGGAAGATATCGACTTGGACGACATGTGGTTTTAACAGGATGATGCCATAAGCCACACTGCACACGCTACAATCGATTTATTAAAGAGTAAGTATGGTGAGCGTGTTATCTCAAGACATGGGCCATTCGATTGGCCGCCTCGTTCGTGCGAGGCTTGACTATTTTCTGTGGGGCTACGTTGTCATTGGCTTATGCCAACACACCGACGACGTTGAAAGAGCTCAGAGCTAACATTGAACGCGAAATAGCGGCCGTTTCGGCCGAAATGTGTGGCCGAGTCGTTGAAAATTGGGTCGACCGCTGCAAACGTGCCCGCGGTGACCATATGAACGAAGTCGAGTTCCATTCATAAATGTTTTGATTCTACTTCAAGCCAATAATATAGTTTTTGGAATATCTCAAATAGTTTGCCTTTTATTTAAAAAAAAATGTTTTCAAGTCGTTATTAGAAAACCCTATACTAAACGAGTGGACAACAGATAACGCATTGGCAGTGGATCTGTAAACAAGGACTAATTTTGGAATTATTTAGCATAGAACGCTCGGCTTATAAACAGTGACAGATTATTGAGAAACTATAGGTAGACGTGTAAAAAAAAATCTTATTCAGCATTACAAAAACTTTTGCAAATTCTATGGAATGTAACTTGGTCTGATTTACATATATATTCTTATTCAATGTGTGCAATCTTCGTATGGATATGATTGCATCATATTTGATATGATTCATGCTTTCAACCCTCGCTAGATTCCCGGAAATCCCTCAGATATTTTTGTAGTTTATTAAGTTATAAACTTGCATAATGAATTTATTCAAAAATCAAAGTTTTTGCCACAAATGGACCAAAGTCATCCGAGCCGACAAATGTGAATGAAGGGCTCGTGATATCATATGTAGAAGTCATCGAGAAAAAGTAAACCACAAACAACCATGACTTCTTCAATCTCGCTAAGTGATTCAATTGGCGATAATTTTATTTCCAGTTCGTCATTATTTTTGAATTCAATCCCCCACGCAGTTGAGTTCATTTTGAATTTATAAGCACTGTAATGGCGATTCGAAGTCCACATTAGCCGCTGCCTGAGTCATTTAAATGTAAAATATTTTATATGAGCTGTTCAATTCTCTTTTCTTTTTCGTCTTCTCTTTTGTCTCTATTGATGTTCGCGTAGTATGAGTACTTTTGTGAAGTGACATTTTGATTTTGATTTTTTAATAGAATGCCGTCCGGCGGACCAGTGTATCAGCCTACAACGGTTTCATATGAAACCCGTCCTGGAGGATTACTGGGACAAACATCTGCAGTCTCTCCAATGAAAGTGCTAAAAAAACCAATGCCTCAGGTGGCACTTTTGCTTTTTGCTTTGATTTCCATAGCTGCTGGGGTTGCTATGATTGCAAGTGGTGCTGCCGACTATGCCGACAGTGAAGAACACAAAGAAGAATTAGGAATTGAAACGGTTGAAACATGTGAAGGTATCGATATTGGTGTTGTCACGGGTGGTGTTTTCATGACAATAATTGGATTTTGTTTAATTGGTGAGTTTATTTTTTCCTCTAATCAATGTCCGATAAAAAATCGTTTTTTGTTTGCTTCTTAGGTCTCTATATTAAAGTGGCTGACTGGAGGCGAAATTGTGTTTGTCCCTGTTACTTTAGCAAGAAACAATGTTTAGCTCGACAATTGCAAGGTAATAGTGGTGGTCAAATATTGGCATTGAATCCATCAACAGATCCGCTAGTGTCACATACTCAGTATGCTCCAGTTTCGGAACTACCCCCAAGGCTAGAAGATGAAGAACGACGGAATTTAATGCCTGATAACAAGGAATGGTGAGTATTGGGATTTTCTATAACAAATTGGTATAAATCGTGTGTCTTTTTCGTCATAAGAAAATAACGCGTATATTCGTAGTAACCAACGGGTTTTTAAATGTGGAAATTGCACTTCTCTAGAGTTTTTCTATTAATTTCTCTGTGAAGACTTGAAATTAATTTCGATTAAACTACGATGCTAAGATACAGATTTTTTTCTCCGTGAACTTTTTTTTTTTTTTTTTTTTTTTTTTACAAAGATATGTGTCAAAATACTTACTTACATAGGGAGAGAGCAAACAAAGTGTTTTTGGAATTCATTACATCCTTAAATTGCTAGAATATGAGGCATGTCAACTCCAGAAGCATCAGGAAAGCAGTAACTAATGAGTGATTTTTTAAGCATTGGTTTTTAATTATCAAAAATACAGACATGTATACAATTTTTATTTGAGTTAATGAATCAGTGCTTGCCATTTACTTTTTAAAGATTATTTCATGTAAATGTTGACCTCGACTACGTTTAAAATGGTCCATACAGAGAGTCCGATTTTGAATCACTTTTTCGAACATATCCGCTGGTATCTCGCCAATAACACGAGTAATGTTGTCTTCCAAGGCTGAAATTGACGCAGGTTTATTGGAATAGACTATAAATAGTCTAAAAGCGTTAAATTGCACGATCTAGACGGCCAATTCACCGGTCCAAACGAGAGACAAATTGCTCACCGAATTTATTTCTTAATTGGTTCATCGATTCGCATGTAGCGCCGTTTGCTGGAGCCACATATCGACCAGGTTCATTTCGTGCATTTTGGCTAAAAAAAAGTTCGAAACCATTAAACGATATTGGACGCCATTGAAGGTAACGTTGTTTTCACGATCATCCTTGAAAAAATACGGGCTAATGATTCCGCTAGACCATAAATTGCATTATACAGTGCATTTTTCCAGGTGCATGAGCAGCTCTTGTAGTGAGGTTTCTCATCGGACCAAATGCGGCAGTTTTGTTTATTAACATACCCGTTCATCCAGAAATGTACTTCGTCGCTGAAGACAATTATTCGATAAGAAAGCAGATCTTTCTCCAGCTTTTCTAAGACCCATTTACCGAAAATTCGACGCTGTGGCACGAACACGAGCTGTATTTTGTAAGGTTTTAGATCAAGATTGTTGCGTAAAATCTTCCACGTAGATCAGTAAGACAATCCCTATAGCTGCGAACGGCGAGGAATGGACAAATCACGGTCTGCATTCAGACTGGCGGATACAACATCAATATTTTTGTCTGTACGCACTCTACGCATACGGGTAGATGAATTGATGAAATTTGGTCACTATGGCTTGAATTGCTTGCTCAATAGGTCGATTATGACGACCGTAGAATAGTCGCAGTGCGTAAAACACATTTTTCAGAGAGCATGAATTTTGATAATAAAATTCCATAATTTGTAAGCGTTGTTTGGTTGTAAGTCTTTCCATGATGAACTGGCAATACTAACTGAGCATGTTAGGCACGCGTGAGCTGTCAAAAAAAAAAGACTGAAAATCCAAATAGCAAAAAAATTACCCTTATATACTCGTTTAAGCGCAATTTCAGTAAGTTTGGAAAATCATAAAGAAACTCCTTATGTGGAAGTATAAAACCGGATAAACATTTTTGCATGAACTGCTTTCCTGTTTCTTTAATGAAGAGGAGTGAATCAAGTTCATGCTGTTAACAAAGCATGATAATATTGTATGGACTTTACATAAAACTAGGATTAAAGGTCTGGAAGCATTTGAAATATGGCTGTACAGAAGGATACTGCATATCTTGTTGGTGGACAAAGTTACGAATGAGGAAGTCCAGAAAAGAATGAGATGCTGAAGGGAGCTGATAATTCAAATTAAAAGACGAAAAATAGAATACTTAGGCCATGTGTAAAGGAACTTCAAATATCAGCTATTACACGTCATCATTTACAAAATGTTATACGAAAGAGATTGGAAGGTCAGAGACTGACATAGCTGGAAAGTCTGCGTGAATAATTTAACCGCTCAATACCAATATGCTAAGAAACATGAAAAAAAGAGACTAATACGATAATTTTAAACTTCCAAAGCGGAGAAAAAGAAGTACCACTACCCTGTAAGAGTTAAGGCATGCATCTAGATTTTCTAAACGTCAAGATATTTTATGAAAGTTTAAATTTTAAACAATTTTCTAGTCTAGTCTACTAAAACTTTTCTAGAAATCCTATGCCTTAAAGACTAGTGGTGAGGGCCGTCCATTAGGCAGACCTTATCGGCGATGCAACAAAATCATACACTGACACAACGCGTATAAAAGTGAGGTTTTGTATTATAAATCATGCTTTGAAATTTAACCAGAAAATTAAAAAAAATGGATCAATACTGGTGATGATAGCCAACATTTCACTGTCAGGCAGAATGAAATATTCATTGTAGGCAACGATTGTAAGCAATTTTGTTCGATTGTTTAAGAAACGGCTTCATTAGCAACACCATACTAAAGATTAAACCAAACCTTGCATCATTTGTAGAGTCCTAGGAAGAGGAATACGCCGTTTAACTTGTGTGCCGAATACCCGAAATCTAGTATCCACAAATATAGGTTTTTTTACCAATGCGCCAATGCAATACATTAACCGAATTTAAGGACAGATATGATAGCATTTACACAGGCAAAATAAATAGAGAAACCTAACCAATCCCATTCATCTGACGGGAGGTAAATGTAAATTACTAGCTGCTTCACATATGAGTGGTTTAGAAATAAAGTTTTCAAATCCATCTCGATGGGTCAAAGTAAGGAAAACCTCCCAGTAGGTGACTCGTTTAAATGGAAAGGGACTTCATCAGCAGGCTAAACCTAAGTTAAATAGTCATGGGAGAGGATATGGTATTTTCAATGTAACTTGATTAATAATGACTCCTTCAGTACGCATTGCCTGTTCAGTTCTACAATGCAGTGTCATTTGCATAGATTTATGTATTTCGCTGAAAGAACTGTTTGGTATTAATCGTAGACGTGCGCTTGCGCATTAAGTTTGTTTCTGTTTCACTTTGTGATGACAGTGGTCTTTTTATTTTCCTTTTTTTTGTTGTGATCGTTAAAATACAAAACATGCATAAATACAATAGCTGACTTACAAATTTCTTTTATCCGAATACGTGGACATTTGTAACATTTTCGTTTATTTTTTCTATGATATTTTACGTTGCTGTAATACGTTTTCTAGTTCATCATTGTTGTGCTCGGACTGGATCGGTCCTCCGCTGGGCAGAAAAGTGCATACAGCACACAGATTTCGGGAAGTCTCAATAGATAACACGCCGTAGGCTCATCAGGTTATGATTTTCATCCCTTTAGTCGCTTTGTATAAGTGTGGGAACAATATGCGGAAACATTTTTAAGCCATTAGCTGCACACTTAACTAGACGCTGTTTTCTGTAAGAAAATGCCCCAACTCTACTCCTACATCTTCCAGTTATTGAATTTCTGTCGAGTGATTTTTTACCTCCTCATTTAAAGTAAAAATTTTACCGTCTAAACAATTTTGTAGAGACCGGATTAAATAATAACCAAAAGGTGCCAGATTTGGAGAATATGTTGGGTGTGGCAATATGTCACATCCAAGCTGTAAAAACTTTTGACGATTTACCAAACTTGTATGAAGTCTCGCATTATCTTGGTGGAACACTACACTTTTTCTATTGATCAATTCTGGGCTTTTCTTTTTAATTTGTCCAGTTGATGATAGTACACTTCAGAATTGATCGTTGTGTTGTCCGGTAGGAGCTAAAAAAAATTGATTCCTTTGAAATCCCATCAAACAGATAGCACAACTTTTTTTATGAATATCGATTTTCCAAGTGCTTTGAGCCAGTTCAATATTTTTTACTCCATTATCTCTTGGGTCCAAGATTGTTGCAGACAATCCATTTCTCGTCCCCAGTTATAATGCGCTTCAAAAATAGATCATTTTCTTGTGTTTTGAGAGGCATCAACGCGACTGGACAAATGTCTTTCGGTAAGAACATGAGGAATTTATATGTCGAGCTTCGAGATTAAATCTAGGTGTTTCAAATAATCATTATCGGTCGCATTCAATAAATTAAATTTCTAAGCGATCTCACGAGCTGTTATTCGTTGGTTTCCATCAATTAAAGCCTTTATTGTGTCTTCATCAGCTACAATTGGCCTTTTAGATTGAAGGATCAAAATTTTGCAAACCAGTTTAAACACTGGCATTCTGTCTTCTTCATACTGCCCGGATAATTTTTTTCTTGACTGAACAGCATGAAAATACTGCTTTTCACTTTTTATATTTGGGAACCAACCAAAAACTACTGCGTAGAATCAATCGTACTTTTTCACAAGCAAGACTTTCTGTATATAGGGTTTTCCAATAGGGACTTGACAACTTTGAATTTAATTTGTGAACGTATTCTTTCACTAATTATCAATCTGTCACTGTCAATTTATTCAGTAAACTCAACATTTTCATCATGGTAAAATACACTAACGAGCAACGTCTACAAATTATAAAAATTTTCTACAGATATTCGGAGTCGGTGACTGCAACTTTAAGAGCGTTAACTCCAATTTTCGGTCGTAATTCTCGCCCCAGTAGACAGGCAATAACAAGTTTAGTGCAAAAATTTGAGTCTACATATTCGTTGTGTGATGTTGCCGTGTCAGTTAGACAACGGGTTGGTCGAAGTGGCGAAAATATCGCTGCCGTTCAGACGTCCGTAGCAAACGATCCAAATCAGTCAATTCCACGGCGTTCTCAAGAATTAGGCATCGCTCGGACCACATTATGGCGTATTTTGCGTAAGGATCTTGGTTTACACCCAAACAAGATCAAGCTGACTCAAAAATTGAAGCCGATGGACCATTTGAAGCGACGTACGTTCTCCGATTGGGTTCTGGAGAAGATGCGCCAAGATGATGAATTTCATCGCATAATCATCTTCAGTGACGAAGCTCATTTTTGGCTCAATGGGTTGGTCAATAAGCAAAATATGCGTTATTGGTCAGGTGAAAACCCACATGTGCTTCATGAATCACCACTTTATCCACAAAAAATAACTTTGGTGCGGTTTGCATGCCGGCGGCGTAATTGGGCCATATATTTTCGTCGACGATAACAATCGTCACGTAACTGTGAATGGTCAGCGTTATCGCGCCATAATCACCGATTATTTTTGGCCCGAATTGGAAGATATGGACTTGGACGACATGTGGTTTCAACAGGATGATACCACAAGCCACACAGCACACGCTACGATCGATTTATTAAAGAGTAAGTATGGTGTGCGTGTTATCTCAAGTCTTAACGCCCATTGACTATTTTCTGTGGGGCTGCGTTAAGTCATTGGTTTATGCCAATACGCCGACGACGTTGGAAGAGCTCAGAGCCAACATTGAACGCGAAATAGCGGCCGTTTCGGCCGAAATGTGTGGACTAGTGGTTGAAAATTGGGTCCAACGAATCGACCGCTGCAAACGTGCCCGCGGTGGCCATACGAACGAAGTCGAGCTCCATTCATAAATGTTTTGATTGTACTTCAAGCCAATAATAAAGTTTTTAAAATATCTCAAATGGTTTGCCTTTTATTTAAAAAAAAGTTGTCAAGTCGTTATTAGAAAACCCTATATATCAGCTGTCAAAATATCGGGTCATGTAAAAAGTCTCCGTGGTTTTTTGTCACAAGATGGTGTTCGTGTCCATTAATATGGATACACTAATCTGATTGTGTCAAACGAATACGTGTTTGAAAGGTGACATGTCAGGGAAAAAATTGTGCAGTTTACGGTGAGAATGCTGTGAGTGAACGCCGGACCCAGGAGCGGTTTGTTCGATTCCTTTCCGGAAATTTCGATTTAAAAGATACACCTTGCATTGATCGGCATGTCACTGAAAAAGTCGATGAAATTTTGCAACTGACGGAACAAGACTGGAACGGAAGCTGTCTGGAGATGGCATCAACCGTATGCTATTCAAAGAAGCTCGATGTACGGGTGCCACATGTATTAATGCAAAGAATTCATTACGGGCGATCAAAAATGGATTAAATACGAGAATATCCAACGCAAGCGATCATGCTCAAAGGCCGGTGACCGAACACAGACGACTGCAAAGCCTGGATTGACGGCAAACAGGGTTATGTTGAGTGTTTGGTGGGATTGAAACGGAATCGTCGCTAAAACGTGGCGCAACGGTCAATTCGATCCTCTACTGTGCACAACTCGACAGTTTGAATGAAGCTATCAAGAAAGAGCGACCAGAATTGGCCAACAGAAAGAGAGTTGTATTCCATGATGACAATGCTAGGCCACACACATCTTTGATGACCCGGAACAAATTGACGGAGCTTGGTTGGAAAGTTTTGATGCATCCACCGTATAGCCCGGACCTTGCACCCTCTGATTACCATTTGTTTCGGTCTTTGCAAAACTCTCTTGATTGTAAAAAATGGCTAAATTTTTCGCCGATAAACCACAGAAGTTCTACATCGATGGAATTATGAGGCTACCCGGAAAATGGCAAAAGATCATAGATAATAATGGCCAATATGTACTTGATTGAAATTGATTTTGAATAAAGAAATTTTTTTTTTTTTCAAAAATGTACCAAAAAACTGCGGAGACTTTTTATGAAGTCCTCTGTTGGGAAAAAACGAAATTATCTTCCGAACAACCTAATAGTTTATATTTTATTCGGACGAAGGAGTCAGACCTTACTTCTGGGGAAATGTTGAGCACAGAGCTGTGGTTGCCAAGCCGAAGATCATTGGGTTGAGCGAGAAGCTTAAACCTGTAAATTTTTTGTTTTATTTCTTTTTTTTAATTATATTTCCACAATTTCACAAAACTGATTTAAATATTATTTTTAAAGGTTTACTCTTTTTGTTCTTTATTTAATATATTTACAGCCTCAGCAGTGCTGAAGAATCTGATCGTATGCTAGATCCAGATCCAAGGATAGTACTACGTCCCATTGGCCGTGTTGAAGAAGCTTAAACACATCACGTATTTATTTCACTTTTACTTAAAACATTTAGTTTTGAAAGATTCCGTAACACAAATTACAAACAAACAAACAAGAAACAAAACAAAACAAATGAATCAATTTATCTCGAATTTACAATTATGGAATATGCAATTCTAGGCAACTGCAAATAGAAATAACTGAAGAACGATTGAAACTTTATAAACTGAAGTTGAATGCTTACTTAAAGAGAGAGAAGGTTATTTTAATTTTTAGCTTTAGTGCACTATTTTTCTTTATTCATTTTCAATATTAATATAAATTGTAAAACGTTCTTTAGATTGCGATACAAAATTTAAAAATGTAGCTTAAAGCAAATATTATCAATGGGATTGATTAATATGTAATAAATTGTTAGCGAACAATAGTAGTTACAAATAAGTTCTATATAATCCGATCCCTTGTTTAACACTAGTAAACACAGTTGTGATTTTTTTTTTTTTTGTAAAATTTATTTTCATGACTCTAATAACCCGTGGCGCATATTCAAATGAATATTTTAGTAGATAGGTGAAGTTTTATTTTTAGAATATTAAAAAAAAAACGAGATTAGACATAGAGGTTATAGTTGGACACTGTTGCAAGAAAAAATCAATAAATGTTGCTTTCCGGTGTGTAGGGATAGGGATAGGGATAGTGATAGGGATAGGCAAATAAGTGCAGGGTTATCTTTCGATAATAGGTACTCGTACATGCACTATGGTATATGCACGCATCGAACAAAACAACAAAAAAAAAAAAAAAAAAAAAAAAAAACATTCAGTTTTGAGTTGCTTAAATAAAAATTGTATTTTATTTTTGATCTTCGTTAATTAAAGTGCTTACGTTTCCAAGGCCAATGGCTTGTGGGGTTGTCTAAATTCATAAATTCACAGACCTTAAAACCATTCTACTGTTCTTCCTTGCAAAAAATGCGATTATTTCAAATTCATTCTCTTTAAAGCTCGGCTTGAATGTGGTTTTTTTTATTGATTTCTTAGCTCTCTTGACTTGTACTTTTGACACATCCATGACTAAGCATAATTATGCTAAGATGCATCGTAGTAGGTGGTGATTTTTGTACTTAACTTGAATTGAACGGCCTTTTTGACAGCTGGATTTTTTTTTGGCACTTACTGCTTGATATTTTCTATAAAAAATCGTTGTTAAGTGCTATTTTTTCGTCATTTCTCACTAAATAACATATGGGCTGAAAAGTCAGTTCCGTTTTATAGTAAAACACAAAATTTTTGCTAAATTCAACTTAATTTATTGAAAAGGCCTCTGTTTCGGCGATTACTTCTTCATCGGTCTTAAATCTCTTTTCGGTGAGCATTCTTTTGAGGTCTGCGAACAGGAAATAGTCGCTGAGGGCCAAATCTGGAGAATACGATGGGTGGGGAAACAATTCGTAGCCGAATTCATTCAATTTTGCCATCAGCACTTTCTTTTTCTTCAAATGCGGCAGTTTTTCTACGATTTCGTCCTTCAAACGCTCCAACAACGCAATGTAATAGTCGCTGTTGATAGTCTGCCCCTTTTGGAGATAGTCGATGAAAATTATTCCATGTGTTTCAAAAAATACGGATGCCATAACCTTGCCAGCCGACTATTGAGTTTTTGGTCGTTTTGAACGAGGTTCGTCGCCTGCTCGCCACTCAGCTGACTGCCGACTTGAGTCTGGTGTGAAGCGATGGAGCCAAGTTTCATCCATTGTCACATACCGACGAAAAAATTCGGATAGCCTCAGCTATCTCGATCAACTTCACTTTACGGTCATTCGTAATCATTTTGTGGACTTTTTTGATGTTTTCATCTGAAACAGTCTCTTTTGGACGTCCACTGCGTGCATCATCTTCGGTGCTTGTATGACCACTTTTCAATTTTTCAATCCACTTGCGAATGGTTCGTTCGGCTGGTGCAGAGTTCGGGTAACACTTATCAAGCCATTTCTTTGCATCGGCTGCATTTTTTCCCATCAAAAAGCAATGATAAATCAACACGAAATTGCTTTGAATCCATTTTTTTAAACAATAACAAAAGTTGCTTCACTCACAACGCTATATCTCGAGAACTAATCGTCCGACAGATGCCAAATTTATACACGTATCTTTTGAAGGTTGGTACTAACTGGTATAGATTTAACTTATGGTATTTATGCCCTCTCTTAGAAACGGCACGACTTTTCAGCCCATGTATTAGTTTCCCTTAATTTGCCAGACTTTTCTTTCTGATCTTGGTTGATTCACCTCAGTTCTATTTTCAAAACATAATTTCTTTTATTTGATAGAGAAGCCTATTCCATAGACCTAGGACTGACCATATTTAAGTATATAGGATCTCCAATATATGAATATTGTATCTTTTAAAATTTTAATTCTTATTTCGAAGTATGGGATTTACCGATGCTCCATGCCTTGGATTCTTAAGAAGACTGTATAGATTGGGGAAGAATAATGGTTTTCATTCACGTTACAAAAAGTTAAAAGAAGAGTATGGATAGATTCCTTTTGTAATTCTTTTTATTTGTTTACTTTTTGTTTAATTTAAAACAAACATTGAAATAAGATTTGCTGACTCTTAATAATTTTGCAGTTGCTCTTTTTGCTTTCCTGACACACATAAACTGAACAGCATCACTTTGAACGAGGAGGTTCACTTTTTGTATTGCATTGCAGAGTGCAAATCACCTGGAAGATGCAGAATACAAATTCACACAAGAAGTCATTTTGATAGAAAATACCTCTTTTATTACAAATTGCATATTTTTTTTTATTGATTTATAGAGTATACAGTATAGGGTTATGTACGGAATAGCATGGCGGCCGTGGTGTAATAGTATATGCATAGACTCCTCAAGCAGAGGGTCGCGGGTTCGAATTATCTGAAAAAGTCTTCATAGAATTTGTATGTAGTTATATGAAAATCCCGTCGGCGTCAAATCTGACATGAAGTCATAACACTTATGTTTATAGTGGTTGCTACTGGCTGAGCTAAATGTAACGAATTAACAACTAGCATCCACTGGTTGAGGATGTACTGGCTCCAGTTTGACAACCATTTCTGGCAAAAATATCGAAACCAAATACACCTGAACACCACCCGTCCGCGCCCTGGTGAATTGCCAGTAAAAGGGTATTCATATCCCCTTGGTGCGCGCTCGGGATTATAAAAAAGCAAAAGCATTTTAGGTAAATGGCGTCCACGGCTTTACTGGCACACATGAATTTTTCATGAAAGTGGCTGAAATTCGTTGTTGTGGGCTTGTTGACATAAAATTTAGATTTCAAAAAAACCCCAAAGAAAGAAGTTAAATCGTTAAATTACATAATTTGGGCGGCTAATTCTAATCACCAAAACAGGCCAGGTAATGACTCATGCACTAGTTGAATTGTATGTATGTGTGACATGTGACATCGTCTTGTTGAAACCACATGTCGTCCACATCCATATCTTCCAATTTAGTCATACAAAACTGGATTATGGTGCTCGCTATCACCATCAACTGTTATCATCTCCAGCCCAATATCCGCACCAAAGTGTGACACCTTGTGGGTGCATTTATTTCTCAACAACCACTCGTGGGTTTTTCGAACCCCAAATTCGTCAATTTTGATAATTAACAAAGCCATTGAGTCTTATCGCGTTTTGTATGGATGAAGATGCCAATCTTTCGTGAAAATACGCTGTAGGGAGCTTAAAATGTCCGATTCTTGATCTTCTTGGACTCTCATCAACACCCTCACGAACTTTTTCGATGTTTTGTGTTAAACTTCTTGTTGAAGGACGGCCAGAATATCTAAAATCATTAATTGTTTCAGTCTCCCTGAATTTTTGAATTAGTCTCTTGACAGTTGGTGAAGTTAAATCATTATTCCGATCATATTTTTTACGAAAATTGCGAACTGTAACTGCCAAATGTTCATGATTTTCTAAATATTGCTAAACACTTAAAACGCCCCATTTTTAATAACTCTGAACTGTCAGCTGTCACGCTGTCTTTTTTTTTCGCTGGCAACACTTTATAGTACTGGACAAATGGCGCAAAATTCAAAGCTTACGTGATTTTTTGGACACGCTTGGGCTACTCGTCCATCTGGTGTCTATTGTGCGATCTACGTGCCCTTTCCAGTTTCATATTGTTTTTGGTTGCGGATTGTTTTTCGTTGCGCATATGGTCTTTTTTATAGCATTGAACATTGCTGGCACTTGAACCTTGCCGATAGTTTGCCGATGTTTTCGCCTTTTATGTTACCACTGGTAGCACGCATTGGAATGTGTTTTTTTTTTTTTTTTTTTTCTAAGCTCATCCGAGCTCTTTACGACACAGGATTTTCTGCTCTTCTTAAGGGCAGATTCTTATCTAATGCCCAAGATATTTACATTTAGAGACTTGTTCTATAGTTGATCGGTTTCCGGTCCAACAATTTCCCTGTTGTATTGAGCTCTTCAATCATATTTCATTTCTTAGGTCACAGAAATTTGGTTGACATTGATATTGGGTTTGAATATTTACTGTTCTAGCCACTTAATGTCGTTATATGGCCTTTACAGTATAAGTTTTCTTCTTCCTTCTCCATAAACGCCATACAATGTAGGGCCACACATATATCACACAACTGATTTTTGCTTTTGAAGCATCAGATAACATTTTTATCCACCCGAGGAAGACGCCATATTTCTGCACCAATAGATTGAAATGTGATGTCAGATAGGGTTCTGCTACTCGTTTTTACCCTTAGCCCAAACAAATAGCTGTTGATAAGAGCATTTTTGCATTTGAACATAAATCTTATTGTTGTTATTAGAGTTGACAGCAAAGCCTAAGTAAATTTTTTCTCTAACAACTTTAAAATTGTAGCTGTTGATGGTAAAATTTTGGTCTAGACGACCATATTGTATGTGTTTTGTTGTAGACACCATTTCCCTAGTTTGTCCTCATTGCAAAATCCGTGCTTGCACATACTTTTCTAACATTCCGCTGTGTTCTTTTTATTTTGCTAATATATATCATCAGGATTTTGAATCTGCATTTCAGAGAATTTACGTTATTCATATTGAAATTCAGGAAAGGAAATATTTTTAATGGAACTAGAGTATGATACCATATTATGCTAGATCAATCGAAACGAAAATTCATATTTCGAAGATCCCACCGTCAATCGTTCTGCATTTTTCCAATTCATATTCCAAGCTAAGAAAATCTCTTTGCATAGCATCTGCTGCTTAACAATTCAACCTTCAGGATTCCCTGGCAATGGTCTGCCTTGAATAAAAGTGTAGGAATATAAATATAAATATAATATATATAAAATTTCGAAGGAATATGCGGCCCTGTTAGCTTTCGCCGAGGTTTCAGTGCCAACAAAACTGCTAAACTTCATGCAAGGTCTCTTAAGAACAATTTGAAAGAACATGTTTAATTTGAATCTTATACTCTAACACTGAAGGTTTTCCTATCGTTTAATCGCGTGGGAGAATAAATAAAATACAATAACTACAATCTCAGTTTGAATTGATTTTTTTTTTTTTTTATTTTATTTTACTTTAAAGATATTTTTTTAACTTAGAAAAGTGCATGAAAAAAAAATTCTACATTTTAAGTATTGACGTCCATTTTACTTAGAGGATTAAAGAAAAAAAAAAAAAAAAAAAAAGAAAAAACAAAGAAAAACGACAACTCAATCAGCAATCAGAAAAAAAAGAACTTAAACTATAATAAAAACAAGTATCTGAAAAGAAATACAATACAACAAGAAACTTACAACAATCTGTCCAAAAGTATAAAAACAAAAACAAACATACATATGTATAGAGTGATAAACAAACTAAAAAAAAAACAAAAAAAAAAATCTATTCACACAGAAAACTTTAAAAAAAAAATCATATTTTTGCAAAGACTGTTTTATTTTTATTTTACATATTTTTTATGAACTTTTAATTTATTCGTTTTGTACTTTTTTTTATATTTTTTCTTTACATTCATTTAAAATTATTATTTGCCCTTCATTTTGTAAAAAAAAGGACAAAATATTTATTTGTAGTGATTGGATATTTCTTTTGAATTGAATAACTTTTTTGAAAATTTCTCACTCATAGTTAATTCCAAGAAATCAGAAATTATAGAGCGAGAATGCGCCAAAATACAAAATAATAAAAACAAACAAATAATTAACAAGAAACAAAGCCAACAATAAAACAAAAAACAAACCAGGAAAAAAAAAACAAAAACAAAATAAAATAAAAGAATTATATATAGAATATATATTTAAATATGATGTTTGGGAAAAAAATAGATGGAATGAACTCAATAAAATCTTTATCTATAGTAAAATGAAAATAGAATGGAGGAAATATTTTTGTATGAAAACAGAAAGGAAACACGTTATGAATGTAATTGAAATTGATAATGCAAATGAAAATGATTATGATGTAATGCAATGTTATGTAATTGATGAACAAAGTTACCTTAACAATTTGTTTGTTTTAAATAAGCAATTCTTAAATTAAATGTCTCACTGATTTATGTTTGCAATCCTAAATCTAGTTGAGGCCGGATCGGTTTTAAAAAAGACAATTTCTCTAATTTGTTCTGAGAGGTACATACGAGTATATAGTATGTATGTGTTTTTAATTTTTGCGAGTGTTTATATCAGCAAAGTACTGTTGTGTTCAAAAAAATTCATTTCACAAGATGCAACGTAATGCATTTGTATTTGGGAGAGATAAATAAGAAAATTATTTCCTTATTCTTTGTTTTTGGTATTTTCCTTTTGTACAAAATATATCAATATTCATTCCTGTGTTAACAAAGAAATATACAAACCTATATATCAATAATTTTTTGATCTATCAAATCTTATATAGTAAAAACTAAACAATAAAAAATTGTAATTCATAAAATGAGTTTATTTAAAAGAATAAAAAAATAAAAAACAAATTAATAATAAAACGACTCCTTTGAAAGAAATGTTTAACTTGTTTTAATTTTGGTACACTGCACAAATCATACATACAACAACAGCGAACAAATCGAACGAATCGAAATGTTCACTCCATAATTTTGCCGTGCCAGTGAGACAGTAAAACGGCAAAACGCCGTACCTCGAGACCGTAATCAATAGATTTCGCGCCGTCTTCAAGAGCTGGGCAATTGTTGAATCCGGCTATGGCCTATTTTAACACGAAGCACTTCTCATAAGCACTTTTTGGTATAGCCTTGAGCTGTTCCAGCGACACCGTTTTTATTTCCTCAGTCGTTGCAAGTCTCCGTCCTTTCATAGGTCTCTTCTTTCTCGTCCTTTCAAGAAAAACACGCATGGGGAAAAATCCAGTGAATATGGCGCCTGAGGCATGATTGTCGTGTTGTTTTCGGCTAAAAAATCTCTCACAAGCAACAATGAATGAGCAGGTGCAGTATCGTGATGCAAAAGACATGATGTGGTTTTCCGCAATTCCGGACGTTTTTTTCGCATTGCTTTTCGCAAAAGGCGCATAACTTCAAGGTAATACTCTTTATTGACCCTACGACCTTAAGGCAAAAACTCCTGATACATTTCGCCACGGTAATCGAAAAAACAGTGATCAAAACTTTGTCATTTGATCGAACTTGGCGTGCTTTTTTCGGTCTTGGCTCTCCTGGGTGCTTCCATTGAGACGATTGGGTTTTAGTTTCGACGTCATTACCATATACCCATGATTCGTCACCTGTTATGACCTCAGGATCATCATTGATGTCGTTCAAGAGCTGCTGAGCGATGCTCCAGCGACGGTTATTCTGATCAAAATTAAAAAGTTTTGGAGCAAACTTTGCTGACACACGTCTCATGCCCATCCGAAAAAATTGTATGACACAAGCCGACTGATATGCCAGCATTCTCAACAATTTCTCTTATGGAAATTCGATGATTTTCCAAAACAATTTTCTTCACAGCTTTGACGTTATCTTCGTTTAATGATGTGCTAGGGTGTCCAGAGCGAGGTTCGTTATTGGCATCTTTTCGGCCAACTTGGAAGAGCTTGTATCACTTTAAAAAAAAAATTTTTTCACCGTATGTCACTGTCAACATTTCAAGTGTTTTAGAGTACTTGTTTCCATTTTTTACACAAAATTTGGTGTAATCTTTTTGCTCCATTTTTTATAGTAATGGGAAATCGTCGGGCACATCAAACGCGTCTAACTTTTCCATCTGTCAAAAACAAACTAAGTATGCACAGCTAAAAAAAAAAATCGGTAATCGAATGTACGTTGCCCGAGAAATTTCAAAAGTCACCTTACGTTTGAACAAGCCTTGTATCAAGCACCTATTGTTTTGTATTATGAACTTGTTGTATATGAGTGGATAGGTCGTGGCATTTGAAGTCATATTATAGCTAGCCCCCGTGGAAAAAAAGAAAAATTCCAAGATGGAGAACGGAAAGTTTACATTCGAAATGTAATGCTGTACGGGTTTTGAAAAGGAGTGAGTGCAAAAAAAAAAAAAAAAAAACATTCAGAGCGTTTCCGATCGTGCTCCTGTTCCAAAGACCCTTAAAAAGTGGTTTGAATCTACTAACGGAACGGAGATATGTCCTTGGACAATCAGCCTCGTTGTGGATGGCCTTCCGCGAAAGTTTCAACTGATAGGACTGCTGAAAGACCTAATATTGACCATTCATTATCGCTCCATATTAACCAATTTTTTTTTTGGCATAAATTGGAAGTGAACAGCTTGGGGAGTATATTGCTTCAACAGAACATCACCTTTTGCCATACAATGCGTGTCACAATCGACTGAAGGAGTGTTTTTTTAACAGCTGTACGATTTGAAATGGAAATAAAACATACAAAAGTTGAACATACGATAGATAATTTGATGGCATTAATGATGAAAAATGATTTCAAGCATATGACCGCCAAGGGAGCGTCTCAGGAACTGCGATCTTAGGCACGAAAGTCAGAATTTGGTTGGTTGTTTGTTCGCAAAGACCAACGAAACCCTCACAAAAAATAGTCCAGTGGCGTCAAATCAAGCGCATGGCTTGTGACATCATCCTGTTGATAGGTACCAAATGTCCTGCAGACCTTCGCGCGCTTTTGGAAATCAAAAATCAGTAATCATGCCCATGGTCGTCATTGACGGTGACATTTTGATTTTCTTAATTTTTGAAATACGACCCGATAATGTCGCCAGCCCCTAAACTGCACCAAACAGTGCATTTTACAAAGTGCATAGGTGCATAGGTGAATCAGCGAAGTAATGACGAAAACAAGTCAGGTTATCGGCTTCAATCCTGCAGCAAATAAATCTTGTGGGCATGTAAACCAAGCTCCTTCCGTAACATCTTTGCTTAATTGGATCAATGTGTCATTGAATTAAACAAGTAATAATCGGATGGCGCAATATCTGGAGAATACGGCAAGTTGAATAGGACTTAACATTTGAGCAATTCCGGGTTTGCCAACGAAAGGCCGAGCGTTGTAATCTTTTCTTGGTTTCCAACAGTTCGTAATAAATACCACCTACCTGGTCTCACCAAATACCCAGCATAACCTTTGCAGCGTGTATATTTGGCCGAGCTGACAACTTAGATGCATGACCGGACAGTACCCATTTTCTTTTTTTTTTTTTTGAGTTGTTGTAATGAATCCAATTTTCATCATCTGTCACGATGCGATGAAGAAAATCCTTCCTTTTTTGCCGCTGGAGCAGTTGTTCAAAGATGAAAAAACAACGCTCAACGGTCCTTTGGCTTCAAATCATAAGGAAACCAAGTTCCTTGTTTTTGCATCATTCCCAAAGCATGCTATCGCTTATAAATGGCATGGGGGGTAACTCCTTATGCTAAGGCAAGCTCTTGCGTTTGGCATGGAGTCTTCAAAGGGTTTTGACCTTCCTTTACGCGGACGGTCGTCAACATGGAAATCACCGTCTTTGAAGCGAAAGAACCAATCACGGCACGTTATTTTACTTAGAACAGCATCTCCGCAAACTTTTTGTTGCCCTTGATGCGCTTCAGCCGCCGTTTTCTTCGAATGAAAGACGAATATTTGGCACAAAATCAGACATTTTCACATAACCAAAAGTATATAACGCCAAAACAAAATCACTAATGTGTCAAAACGGTTTGTTCACCATATGTGTAAGCTTGGTTCATGACGTTTTAGATATGTCAAAATCGATCAGCACTTACTGCTGAAGCTATCTATTGATAAACAGAGAACTTAGTTGTGCCCCTAATAATAGAGAAGTTTGAATCAACCGGCTCGGCAGGTTGCCTGTCTGGTCCGGCGGTCTTGTTATGCTTAGGTGCAGATAAGTATTATTATCTTTTCTTTATTTTAGTCTAGTACACCGCTGAACAGTGGAATTGGTGTCGTCCACTGTGAAATTGGTTATTATAAATTGTGTCCAGGGAAGAGTTCAATTCAAGTTAAGTTCGATGCGAATATTTTGCAGATTCAACAGTCGCTATGAGTCACTGGTCGGAGCGGCAGTTGAGAAATATTTGAAGAGCGGTGAGTCACTGGTTCGTGTATGCCGCGCGTTTTGCACTGAGGTAGTGTATTTGATTTTTCGCCGGACATTTTTTACCTTCAGCATTGACATCGATGATACTGATTTTCAGCACGTTTTTTTCTGTCAGAGCAGATGACTTTTAAACGAAGGTGTTTTGAAGGTGCAGTTCATGATACAAATACCAAGGGGAACGAGACTCATCAGTGTGTCTTTAGCAGAGCCAGGTGTGCTAGGAAAAGGCTCATGTAGTAGAGACAAACCCTTGTTTAAGGTATAAAAGCTGCAGTGACGTATGTTCGAGTAAGCTTGTTCCATCAGACAACCGATGCATATGTTTCATTGGCCTTGTCAGCTGACGCCTTTCTGTAAAAAGAACAACCTCAGTTTTGATAGTATTAATTGAAACGCCATTTCTAGAGCACCAATTATCAACCTCATTTAAGACTGCCTGCGCCTTAGAGCAGTATCGGCATATATTGGTATCCGCAATTAGAGCCTTATTCGAGAGCATTGCTTGTATTCACAAAACTGGTAATTCGTTTATGTCGTGTTTTCTTGCCGAGTTACACATGCGGTCAAAAATTGCGTTGTCGAAAGCACCTTCAATGTTCATGAAAATGTCCAGCTCGTATTCCTTCTTGTCCATTACGCCTTCAATGCTGCGTACCAGAATTTGAAGCGATCTTGCAGGATTTTCCGCGTTGGTAAGCATGTTGCATCTTAGACAGTATCGCAAAGCAGTTTTGCGCACATGGAGCTCGACCAACTTTTTCATGCTCTTCAACATGAAAGAAGTTAGACTTATAGGTCTGAAGCTCTTGCAGAGCGTATAGTCCTCTTTTCCGGTTTTCGGTATAAAGACTACTTTTACTGTTTGACAGAGTTTCAGCATGTATGCAAGTTGTAGGCTTGTAGTGCAAACTCTCTTCAATACATAATGTAAGCTATAAGATTGTTTGTTTCGATTGTATTCTTATTTTATTTTATTCTTGGCTACAAGTAAGTAGTGATCCGGGTTCGGGTATAGAAATTTTCAGATATCTACAATTTTGGAGATTGCGTCGATCTCAACATGATTTATTTGATTGACTGCTATGTTTCTTTGTGCATATTTAGGTAACTGAACCATGTGTGACTGAACCCGAATATGTTCCCGCAAATAAACAAAATATTTCGGAGAAAAAATCAAAACGACCTAAAGTGTTTTAAGATTCCTCGAACGACGGACAACGAACGAATACTAACTACTGCAGGCATAGATCCAAGTAAAGTCGCAGATGATGACAATTTCTTTGTGATCGAAGATCCTCAGAAGAAGGTTGAGGCCATAGGAGAGACTTTTCAGGAAGTGTATAAAACCAATGATGTCATTGGTTCAAATCACGGCCTGGAGAATCGAGTCCTTCTGCACAATTTCTACCCGCGAAATGACATGCAGAACTATCGATTCGAGAGCTCGGTTTTCACCCAGTTCAGTGTCGAGAATATGGCAAATAATGTCAATGCCAATGAAGGGACCTACCCCGTTCGTTTCAAAGGGTGAACTCCATGAGATCTCGACATAATAAGAAGTAAAAAATCAGTGGGAATCGGTGGAATACCGGACAGACATTTACACCACCCTGTTTAACAATGCATTGAATAATGTACATTATACAGAGCATTGGAAAACTCTAGTGGTTTATCCCATCCCTAAAAGGGGTAAAGATACATCCAATCCGGATAATCTCCGGTCGATAAGTTTCCTTTCGAATATCAGTAAGGTGTTTGAGAGAGTGATCAATAAAGTCCTTATTAAGTGGGTTAAGGACAAAAATATAGTTCCGGATAATCAATTCGGTTTCAAGACGAGGCATGATGTCATACATGCCGCGTCTAAGCTGGTGTCAGATATCCAATGGAATAAAAGCAAAAATCAGTGTACTGGAGCCTGCCTGGTTGACTTGGAAAAGGCCTTCGACACCGGGCTTTTCTACAAGCTGACCAGATTGGGTGTCAGCAAACCACTTTTGTTTATTCTTCATAATATGCTCATCAGCAGACAGTTCATCGTGAAATATGGCGATGCGCCTTCTGTCGGAATATTTAACATTAAAAATGGTCTGCAACAAGGTGCGGTTAATTCGCCGATCTTATAAAGCATTTAAACAAGCGATTTGATAGGTTCACTTTCCCATAGCATAGCGTACGCAGATGACTTGATAGCGTTCAGAACAGGTGCAAAAGTCAAGGTCATTAACATGCTTTTGCAATGTGACTTCGAGCAAATTAGGCGATTTTGCGATGACTGGAAGTTGAAGATCAACTTCCAAAAGTCTGAAACGATTGTATTTAGAACACTGTTGTCGTCGGGTGCCTCTAGGGATACCAGAAAGAATTGGCGAAAATTCTCGATCATTGGATAACACGGCCAGCCACTTGCTTGTTGAAATGTAGTTAGATACCTTGGGATCTGGCTAGACCAGTATCTATATTTTAACAAGAATGTAGATGCTGCTCTGGCCAGGGCCAAAGGTGCTTTTGCTCTTAAAAAGAGACTGTTTTAAAGCAGCCAACTCGATCCGGGGTTGAAAGTTATCTACAACATGGCCTTCATCCGGCCTATGCTGGTATATGGGTGTCCCGTGTGGTTCAACGTGAGAGCAAGCTTAATGGAAAAGATTCGGGTGTTTGAGAGGATATGCCTTAGGATTTGTCTTCACCTTTAAAGAACGCCAGAATCGGAGTACATAAAATTCTATCCCAATGAGGTCCTGTACAAGAGCAATGTCCTCGTCCAATAACCTGATATCTGGGGCCTACTACCCCAACTACTTATGTCATGAGTGTGTGCGCTTGAAAGGCTTTGTTCCTTCTGAAGCGTTTCTCTATTTTGACATGAAAGGGCTGATCCAGGATAGGTTTGCGGTGCCGCTAATCTTCCACGTAGCTCGTGCAGTTAGCGACTCAACTACAACAGAGACGTCGCACACTGCAGTACTGAACGTCTCAGGTTTAGCAGGGTGGTTTCAAAACGTGATAAAAAAGATGTTGTCTTGCAACACCGAAATATTTGGTGGTTGAGTGAAGAAGACCCGATTTCTTCGTCGCTCCTTCAAGTCCAGGTTAGTCTAGTCAGAAGGCAAAGTGGCCCATATTTTCTTTTCTATGTTTAGCAAATGGTCGACTTACATAGGATAGGGTAGTTTTAAGGCATGAAGGTTGGCAACCTTGGGCTTGCCAGCATAAGTTAGCAACTTGAAGTTTGCTAACAATTAGGTTAAATTAGATTGTATAGTTAGGCTAGTTAAGCTAGATTTTAAGCATTTTTTCTGTTAGCATGTAAGTATAGTTAATTTAAGAAGAGTGAAATAAAATGCATTAAAATGAAAAAAATGGAACCGTGTTTTAGCTAAGCTTATTTGCAGTCTTTTTGGTTTGGTTAATAATCTAAAACAATTTTGTCGGTATACTTAGGGCATTGCTGGTAGGTTTTGTTGAGACGCTTATACTCACAGAAATATTATTTGGTAATATCCTCTAATCGTATTTGTCGTGTTACAAATTAAGCCCATGCACTACTCCAAACCTGGAGGGCAACAATCTTCTTTGACCCAAGCTGAAGGGGCCCATTGACATTCCGGAGTCATGAATGTGCTTCAGAGATATGCGTGCTGGCCTTGATTCATTAAGGATTCATTTTCTTCAAACTCTGTTTTAATACTCCTACTAGCCCTGCAAAATTCTATTGATTTCAGCTGCAGATACGTGCCGACTGTTGACGCCGCCATTGATTTAGTCACGAAAATTCACCTAAGTACGTTCTCCTTTAGAGGTTAAGTCATTCCTGACAGGACATTATTGTTTTGTTATTTTCTCCTGGTAGGGTAAGATGATAGCAGTTGGATTATAGCAGTAACCCGTGGCTACAGCGAGGAGGTAATATGAACACAATGCCGTCAGGGGGCGATTTCCTAGCACTGGGTTTATTTACAAAACTTTTCTCCACGGCTTTCTCAATAATAATGAAGAAAACCTCCCTATTCAGCAGATATTGTACAATTTTTTTGTTGCCAAAAATAAAGGTAACCTAAGAACATAAATGAGATTTAAAGCGCATCGCTGAAAGAGTTCAAAGTTATAAAAAAGATCGAGTTCTAGAAGTATTTCAGGAATGGAAAGAAGCGCTGGCATAAGTGTATAATATCTAATGGAGACTATTTTGAAGGGTATTTCATTGATGGAGACTAAAAATTAAATTTTAAAGTGTCTAATGGAATCCTGTATTGAACTTTCCGAGGTGTCATTATATAAGGTCAAGCTGGAAACAGAATTAAGTGGACTATCGAAGACCGCCAGGTGTTTAAATCGAAGAGACATGCTTTACTGACGAATAAGAACCTGTTCTGAAAGTTATCTATCTTATATTTCTATTTCTCAGAACAACATAGCGGAATTCATATTTCCTGAATTAGAATGGTTCTTTTGTTTAGTGCTCTCGGTCTGAGGTATTCCAAACTGTCTGGTTTTTGATTTTGTTTCAAGTTTGGGGCCTATCGATAGACAAATTGTATGAATCAGTACAGTGATGTATTCACTTCAAACCTTCCTGTTTGGCTTATTTAAATTTTTGGGCTTGGTAAAATTGACTCCAAGTTACTTAATCTATTCTAATTCAAGAACTGGGAGTAATAAGGGTCATATTTGGGGCATACATAACCATATTCGTTAAATTTCAGAGTGCTTTTACAGCAAAGATATATCATAGTTGCCTTTGTGTGAAAATACAATTTTTAAAGACATTTACTTTGTTTACTTTTTAAAATAGATGACACCAAAGAAAAGTTTTTAAAAGCATCATGAATAGTGAAATGTAAGAACTTACACATGTTGTAACTAATTCCCATTTAAGTACTGTGCCTTGTGGTTACATACCATATTTCAGCCAGACGACATGAGTTATTACTCATTCATTTCCTATTTGATCCCATGCAAGTGCAACTTGCAAGGAACCCTTTTACCCTAAGAACGCGCAGTGTATGCATACCATAGAACTATACACAAACACATTTTATAGTCCCCCGTTCCTTCCCTATTTGGTCATTATTACGATTATTTAATGCAGACATTGCATTTTATTACCATGCCTCTGTGATTTAATTTAGAGCAACTCCACCACTCATTTGCATAAGGGTTTTAACTATCGTATATGCCGTTAGTAGCTGAACATATTGCAACAAAAACTACTGCCCCTAACAACGCATTATTGATTTACCACAAACTACATCGGCCGTCACTTAACTTTCACCTGAGTGAAGCTCGTAATTTTGGGTTTAATAAAATAGAGTTCATCGTTGTAGCTCGATAAGGAAGGTAACTTTAGGGTGAGTCGGCTAATAGTTCACCACTAATATTCCATATTATTCATCCCGATGCAATGTCAGTCACTTGAAACCAATTATGTACCAGTGAATGTGGCATATTTAGCCACTTGAATTCCATGGCCTTATGAGAAGAACGAAAACCAAACCAGGAAGAACAAAGCACAACATAGAGTATGACAACTCATCGCTGTCGAGGGTCTATGTAAGCTAAAAACGTTTCCAATTTCAATACAACGCTTTTGCGTACATGAACCATGAACCGGATATTCCAAGTTTCACATTCAGAATTGAAATTCTGTGGTTTTTGGAAGTTTGGAGTACATATTTTGATGGAACCGGTGAAACAAAGTCGGATCGATGGTATGGTTCGAATAGCTACTGTACATATAACTAGGCTACCTTAAGCATCTGTGTGCCTCTATGGCAACTGAAGTGACATTGACGATGTTCGAGTAGTTGGCTCAATCGACATTGAGGTATTGAGTGCGAATACGAAGTCTCAAATGGGCTTGAACCAGATTTCCCTATGAATATTGATTCTCTGACTAGTTGGATTCCAGTGAATTCTGAGGATTTTCCTTCCTCAAAGGAAAGTCGTTGGATGATACACTTAGTTTGTATCAATCAATTTTGAAAGCATTCAGTTGTGAAGAGACTAATTGGCGGCAATAACCTGGAAAGCACAGTTTGGTCCACTCGATAACAGTGTGTATGTTACAAGAATGTACTTTTAAGTATGAGAATCACAAAGAAGGGTCACAGTTTCGAGAAAATTTATTTGTGAATGCACATCAGCAACAACGCTATCGACATCACTTAATACTATGAACCACCCGCCAGCCACCTGTTCTATCTACGAGGGAAAATCTTATTTGCAAAGAAACGAGAATTTCGAATCGCTCTGTCAAGGAGAACTCCACTGACATCGCAGGCAGCACCATCCTAGGTGAAGCCCATAGCTTGCAAATCCTGGAAACTTTTAAAAACGCAAGTATTTACCTTTGACAGGTGAAAAAGAATCCAATTACTCGTGTTTGAATGCAGTAAAAGGTACCAAAAATCCTAAAGTCTCTGCGTCGCCAATAAAAAAAAAAAAATTAACGAATCGTTCGAGCATAGCGACTGGTATCTCGCTGATGACACGAGTAATGTGGCTTCCAAAGCGTCAATCTTAGCTGGCTTATTCCTGAAGACCTGAGACTTTACATATCCCCAGAGAAAATAGTCCAAAGGTGTGATAACACACCATTTAGGCGGCCAATTTACCGTAGCAAAACGTGAAATTAAGTGTTCACCAAAATGATTCCTCAACAAGTCCATTGTTTCACGCCGTGTTGTTGAAACTAGAGCTCACCGATACCATGTGCTTGAATTTTAGGAAGCACATAGTCCGTTAACATGGCACAAAAAACATTACCATTGACAGTAACATTCTGATTGGCCTCATTTTTTAAGAAATATGGACCAATGATTTCACCAGCCTATAAACCACACCATACCGTTGTTTTTAATGAATGTAATAGTAGCTCTTGACACTCTTCAGGTTGCTCATCAGCCCAAATACTGCAATTTTGTTTATTAACGTATCCATTGAGCCAGAAATGGGCTTCATCACTGAACAAATTTTCACGATAAAATACCGGATTTTCATTGAGTTTTTCCAGATCCCATTAACTGAAAATATGACGCTAATTCAAGTCGCCTGGCTTCAGTTCTTGCACAAGTTGAATTCTGTAGGCTTTTAGGAAGGTATCTGCTGCTGAGAAAGACGACGAATCGATTCGTCACGGTCTTCGCGTACACTCTCAGCTACAGTTGCTATAGTCTCTTCACTACGTGCTAGATGTGGTCTAACCGGTCGACTATCATCCACTAATGTAAACTGGGACTCAAATTTGCGAATGGTATTGGAAATAGTTGTTTTAGAAGGTCGATTATGCGCACCGTAAGTTCCTCGAACCGCACGAAAAATATTTTCCACAGAACGCTGATTTTCGTATACAGCTGAACAATTTGGAGGCGCTATTGTAGTGTGAGTCTTTCTATGATGACTTGCCAAATGATACTGAATAAAAATGACAAAGCAGTTTAATAGTTTGTCAAAAAGAGCCTATTGAAAATCAAACCTCACGATGAATCACCCTATAAAAAGGGACTCCCTAAAGAAATTAGATACGAATACGTTCCGAACCAGTGAAAAGACTAATTCCACTTCTCCCAATTATATCCAACATTTTTAAGACGATGCTACTTATTTGTACACTGACGGTTATTGATGGAAAGAATTTAATCCTCGATGACAATTTTGATTTCAGAAGCAAGCCTTGATTTAATGATTAGACGAATTGAGAAAGCTCTTGAAGAAAGAAAGATTTGCTCCGGTGTGTTTCTTGAAGTCTCGAAAGCCTTTTTTGACAGTACGTGTTGCACTGCAGCATATACTAGCAGTTGCTATTTTAAAACGATTGGAGAAACTACAGCACAAAGGGCTCTTAATAGTGTTGAATAAATGAACGAAGATCTGGCTGATTGCGCTCATTGAAATCAAATCTGTTCGAATAAATTTTAATTACAGCAAACGAGCAGGTTATATTCCTTCATTAGCTCGGTTTGTATTCCGTTCGTAAGTTAAAATGTAGGTCTCACGTTTTGTAAATTTTTCAAAAACAAGAGAAATGTACTTGTCCTTGCACCGTGATGCATATAAAATGAGGATTTGCACAGAGAGTTTATTTGAAGAGGAAACAAAAAATTTGTGAGAAACCGTAAATACAGTCTTACAGATCTTGGGCGAAAAAAATCTGTTGCGCCGTCTTTAGAGGACTAAAGCACCCGATCTGACGCGCTAAAATTTAACCGCATTCAAAAGCGGAACATATGGCAACTTTCATTGGAAAGATACCTTCCAAACACGTTTGTTTTATAAATGAAAATCACTTGATAAAGCGCAATTTCGAAAGGGAAATGTTTGTAGTGAGTAAGAATCTTACACTACAAGGGTACGCAAGCCTCATAGTGTCTATGAAAGATTTTCCGCATCGATTTCTTGAAATCAATTACATAAGTTGATACTTTAAAACTAAGAAAGTAATTGGAAAAACGGTGATTCCTTACTATTACAATCTTAAATTTTCTAAATTAAACTTCTCCTTTGTCTGTTTATTTTCACCAAAAATCAGTCATCGCCTAGAAGTTGGGTGCGATGTATAATTTTTAATATCAGTTCAGTGAACAGCGGCAATGTTACACATTTCAATTCAAAGGGGACACTCAATTGTTTTTCTTCTACCAAAACATAGATGGCCTTCATTCAAATGCCTACAAACCCAAAAGGTCCGACAATAAATAAATGAAACTGCGCACTGTAACTCGAACTGGGTTTCTAAGTCTATCGATTGCAATAGATAAGGTGGTAGATTGAAGCTATTAGACGATGATTGTCCGCATTATTCGAAATATAGAATCCTCCTCGAAAATGTTAGTTATCAGACTTGACTCTGAAACGCAGATCTTAACATTCCTTTTCTGTAAGCAAATTATCCATTTCTGCTTTATTTATAGAAACTCCAAACTAGACACCAACTCGACTTTTAACGATTTTAATTCAAAGAATTTTATCCCTGTTTTCTAATACTGAAATCAACATTGCGAGTGATGTCAATTTACGCAAATCCTAAGCGGCTTCTTCATTCTGGACAGACAAAAGGATGATATGTTGAGATTTTCACTGAGGAAACCAACTTCACCTAGGTTGTAAATGAGCACACGCGGATACCTGTAACTTGTCCCTAGTTAAAAACAAAAAAAGTTTGCTTCATCGTCCATTTCAACGCTCATTTATAATGACATTCTAGCTGGTACTTCTACGGAAAAGGCAAATCAGCTTGCAGCTACTTTATAGTCAGTTTAGCAGAATTTTAAGTTGTGTCATGTCTCCACCTACGCCTGAAGGGACGAATCCACTTACGCACTCGTGTAGAAGCAAAAGTACTTAAAATACACAAATCCGACGGTCTAGAAAGCCAATTCTCCCTTTTTTTTTTATAATACCGCGCGCACACCAAGGGGATATGAATACCCTTTTACTGGCTTTTCACCAGCGTGCGGGCGGGTGGTGTTTAGGTGTGTTTGGTTTCGATATTTTTCCCAGAGGTAGTTGTCAAACTGGACGGGACTAGTCAGTACATCCTCAACCAGTGGGTCTTAGTACGTGCTAGTTGTTAGTTCATTACATTAAGCCCAGCCAGCAACCACTCAGTGTTATACCTTCATGTCAGAGTTGACGCCGACGGGATTTTCATATAACTACATACAAATTCTATGAAAAGACTTTTTTAGAGAATTGCCTTGCACGGGATTCGAAACCGCGACCCTCTGCTTGCGGAGTCTATGCATATACCACTACACCACGGCCACCCCTTCTTTTAATGGAATGTTTTTTCAGCATGGCAGAACTTTCTCATCAATTCTTCTTTTAAGGAATCTTTTCGAAACAAAAAGAAAGCAAATGTTCTTCTCTTTCTTCCTATAGACCCATTGCGCTGACATCCCTTTCTGGATGGTTTCAAGTCTAAGATCCACAAAATAATTGCTGGTGTGCCATCTGACATTCGTATTTATTTTTATTATTTATATCTTGTCATATCATATATATGGTTTTGCTTTGCTGACAATAGTTCTCCCTGCCCTTCAATAAACAAACGTAAATAGGTGGTGTCAATATAACACAGTCAATTGACGCCCCAGAACCCTTATACATTGTACATTGCCTTACCTTATTCTATCGATACACTTACCGCCAGTGAGGTGCCCTACTGCACTCTTTACTTTGTAGTGATTACAACTTGCAAACATTCTAAACCAATACATTGTACATCGGTATCTCTCTTTCTTTTTGTACAGTTAAGGAGTACATACAATTATATAGCGCGCATCAATTACAAAAAAAAAAAAAAAAAAAAAAAAAAATAGATAGACCTAATGCAGGGTCTTGAAAATCTCTGTTCTGAGAAAGTTCATCGGCGATCGCAGTTCACGTGATTCCATTGTGACCTGACACCCAGTCAGTGAATTCAGTCTTCCGACTTCCTTCAGAGAAATCTTGCATTCTGACTTGGAATTGGTGAGAGGATTTAACAAAACTTTAAGCAAATCGTGGCTGTCACTTCAGACGCAGATACTTCGTCACCCCCACAGATTCTTCACAATATTACTTAGAGTTCATTTCTATCCAAAATCAGGGTACTTTTAATCAGCATTGCTCTTATCTATAAAACTAATAATACGTTTACTCGGTTTTATCTGGCCAAGTCGCATATATTGCCACAATCACCGTCATTGTATGATAGATGAGAAGTTCTAGCACGTACTCCTATGCTATAAGCCTTCCAAATTTTCAAGCGCAGTCACGAAGGATTTTTCGCAAGTTACATCTTGAGCAGAGGACGAACGTGAGGGGGAAAAAAAAAGTTAGAAAGAAAAAAGAAAATATAACACAGTGCCGCTGTGTCATCTCTCGCCTCCGGTGATAGTACTGTTGCTTGCACTTGGTCACTGCTGTTGCTTTATTTATCATACGGCACGGGCAATGGTGATTTGATTCGGTAATAAACCAACGTCAAAATTTTCACTTTGCGGCCTTGATTAGCATCGTCAAGGCTTGTGTTTTCCGTGTTTGTTTGTGATTATGACTACGGTATTCAAGACTGATGTAGCTAATATACGTGGGCTAAAAAGTAATCAGTTTTCTGCTTACGTCCACGTTTGTAAATACAAGCCAGCTGTTTTGGCACTAAGTGAAACACAGGTAGATCCTCGTCCACATCTCTTAGATTACTCTGATCTGAAGCTACCTGGCTACGAACTAGTGCTATTATTCTTCTTTACAGCGATCTCGCCATTTGCTTGCGTAGTGATGTAGCTTACCAAATTCCGCCACAGTGTGATCCGTATTCCAATGCGGAATTCAACTTCTTGTGGTTAAAATTCCATTTCCGTAAGCAAATTATCCGCTATTGCTTTTTATTACAGAAGATCCAAACTTGATAGCAATTCGACCTTTAACGAGTTCGATAGGCTGTCTTACTCCATTGAAAAAAATATAAACCTGTATCCTCCTGTATCCACAACTCTGGGTGGCTTCGACGTTCTGGACAGAAAACACTCCAAGGACGGCGTGTTAAGATCTTCGCCGCGGAAAACACCTTGCACCAGACGTTGTTAGTCATATCGCCAACATCTTAGATTTGTTTTTAACTTTTCACCCTGATACATAACACAGTACATAAGTATCCCCTCTAGGCTGGTCGGAACACTGTATGATATCAGCTAATTTCTCAAACATCGACCACATAGTTAGAGAAAAGATTCATAAAAGCACCGTATAGCAATACGAGAAAGATAATTGGAACGGATTTAAGAGATGCTTTGGAATTCTAATTGGTCGTCATTTTTCCTTGATAACGACGTGGATGCCGCTGCTGATATGATCACGGACACTATTCTTATTGGAATGAGATCATTTAGCTCTCATCGGATGAAGAGTATCAAACCAAAAGGAAAGGTGTGGTACGACTCGAGCTGCTAGGAGTAGAGCAAAACATACTACAATGTTCTAAAGGTAGTAAAACTTTAGGTCATTTGTCAAAAACATCAGAAATTCTGCCTCATCCTCCATCCCAACGCGCGTTTACAACGACATTCTAGCTGTCAGCTATTTAGACAAGACCAGTCTGCTTGCTGCACACTTTGCAACGAGCTCTAAACTTCCAAATTGTGCTTTGACTCCACCTACACTTGAGCGCGTCGAGTCTTTAATGAAACGAATTCACCTTTGCACTCGTGAAGTAGCAAGAGTACTTAAAGATCTTAAAATACGCAAATTCGCTGGTCCAGATGGTATATCTCTTCTTCTTCTGAAGTGGTGATCTTACACGCTGACAAAACCACTACGTAAGCTTTTCCATCGGTCCTACTCTTTAGGACTCTTTCTGAGAAGATGGAAAACAACATTTGTCCAGCTCATCCCTACAAAAAGGGGAATCTTCTTCTCTCTCTTCGTACAGACCCATTGCACTTACGTCCCTTCTTTCGAAGGTCATGGAAACCGAAAAGTGAAATCAAAGCGTACATCAATCTGGCGAAAACAAAATAGTTGCACTTGATGTTTCTAAGGCATTTGACAGAGATTGGCATCAGGATCTTTTGTTAAAAATGCGTGCTTTTGGACCGATGACTCTCTTCTTCAACGTTTGGAACGTTTAATTCAATTAGTCTTGGATGAAAATAATGAAATCCGTTCTGTGTCTGATACTCTTTTTAGTCTTCATTAGTGATCTTTTGCCTGCTACTTTTAATCCAATATATTACTTTGCTTTTCATATTCGTTCCTGGACTCACGATCTCCTCTTCATCTGTAAAACGGGAACGGCAGCGTACGTTAAGCTCATTAAATTCCAATATTAACAGCATAATCAACTGGGGAACTATTACCAGAGTGAAATTCAATGCTTCCAAAACTCAATGCTGTCTGCTGTCATTCAAGCGAAATCCAACCACCCAGCCATTATCCAAAAATGGCATTTGCATCGTCAAAATTGAAAAACTTTCCATTTTCGGTATGTGCGTCAGTGACAACCTACATTGGAATGCCCACATGTTCGATGTCGCCAAAAAAACCGAAGGTTTTAAAGATTCCCATGGGAATATCACAGTGCAAATGTAGTTTGTAGAACGAAGATATCGCTTCGGAGTTTCTCACATTTTAAGCAAATGATCTGGTGGGGAGTATGAAACAACTCTCGTCAAAGGAAACCATTGCAGCACAGTCTGCTGCGAGACTCCATGAACCTTACCATACGGGCATAATGATTCTAAACATTCTTAACGCCATATTGTATGAACATCTTACGCCGATCGTTTAGACCTGGTAGGTCCACCATATTTACTCTAAAGAATGTCAAGTCGATACTCACTACCTCTTCATCGACTTCAAAGTTTATTACGAGCTGTGCAAATCCATGTCTGATTTCGCAAAGGGGTCATAGATAGGGCGATGTGCTAACATCATATTTCGACATATTTCAAAAGTCCTACATAACATGCACCTAGGTGGGTGACACTGACATAATCCGAGGGGAATAAGCGAACCATATTGACGCGCTGAAGTGTAAAGGGAGCCATGTGTCTAGGCATCATATCAGAACGTTCGAGAACCACAAGTTCTGTGAAAATTTTCAGCCTGACTTGCTAATAACATGGTGTAGTACTAAATCTGTATCAATGCCCTAAAGAGTGAATACTAGGTGGAGTGAAAAGTAACCTCCTTAGCCGCCAGAATGCGCTGCTACTGCAGAAAAGGTTATGGTGCCTTGAAGTCCGTTCATATTTAGACAGACATGCCAAATTTTAGTGCGATACTGTCTTTAGTTTTGTTTTGACAGCTGATTGTTGTTGACGTGTTTGGCATCATGTTGAGTATGGACAAAAACAATTTTCGTTCTCTCATAAAACATTATTTTTTGAGAGGCAAAACGGCGAAGGAAACAAAAGAAAAGTTGGATAAATATTATGGAGCTAATGCTTCGTCAGATTACACCGTCAAATATTGGTTTCGAGAGTAACGTGGTAGCCGCAACTCCACTACCGATCAAGTCCGCAGCGGCAGGCCCTCTGATGTGGTGACAGAGGACAATGTCAAAAAAATACCAAAAAGATTAGTACTGAGCGCACACGCCATATTTTGGGCAATATTCTGCATATGAAATAGTTATCCTGCCGCTGGGTGCCGCGCATACTCACTCCTGACCAAAAACACGAACGCGAGAGCACTTCGAAAGAGTGTTTGGACTTGGTGATGCGGAATCGGGCGGACTTTTGGCATCGATTGGTAACTGTTGAACACCAGAGAACCGAATGAGTGCACGGCAATGGACTGAAGCCGGCACGAGTGCTCCAAAGCGGCCGAGGGAGGCTCGATGGGTCGGAAAGGTTATGGCGTCGGTTTTCTGGGATTGTCATGGCATACTCTTCGTGGACTACCTTGAGAAAGGGAAAACCATCAACAGTGAGTATTACTGTGCATTATTGGAGCTATTGAAGGTCGAAATCGCTGCAAAACGGCCTCACATAAAGCGAAAAAAAAAGTTGTTTTTGCAAGACAAATCAAAATCAATGACTTACGAATCCAATGGCTGTCGCATCCACCATTTTTGCCCGATTTGTCTCCCTCGAACTATTACCTCTTCCCAAAAGATGGCTCATCAATAAAAAATTCAGTTCACACGAGGAAATCATTGACGCCATGGAGGAGTATTTTGCAGACCTTCTGGAAAATTACTTTTCGGACGGGAGCAAGAAGTTGAAACATCACTGGAATAAGTGCATCAAACTAAAAGAAGACTATATTGAATAAAAAAAAATAAAAAAAAAACGTTTAAACAAACTTTTTTTTTTTAATTACCAAGGAGGTTACTTTTCACTCCATCAAGTACAAGTACAGAAACGAACTTCTTCAAACTTTTTCATGTTGCCCCGTTTCGACTGTTTTTTGTTTGTCCCTTCTTTGTTGTCACCATTAGTCTGCTGCATACTAAGCAGACGACATCCTCATCACACAGACCAATAGCCAACTGACAGACGTTTTAAGTTGCCTTAAAAGCCGAATAACTTATCCCTTTCTCGCTGTTCAAAACATTGGTGGAAAGAAATATTTGACTAATCGAATTAACGAAACCGAAACATCATTAATCCTGGTTTAAATTATGCGTACTGAATTTCGGATACCACATCAGATGGTTCTGTTCCCTACTGAAACTCCAGTGTTCTTCATTGTTATGTTTGTGTCTGTCACTTGCCTGACAGATATAAATGGGCCGCCTTCGGAATGCCATTTAACTTGGCCAAGTCTTTGGGGGGTGACTTTATGATGACCGAAGAATAACCAATCCACCGGACCATTTCCAATGTCGAGCGATAAGAAAAACCAACCTAACAACACAATCGACGGATTGTATTTATATTCCAGCTAGTGCTGTTCTATCATCACAGGCATAACAGCTTATCACTTATGCTTCAGGGAGTATTGCACGTCCTTAGAAGAAGAAAAATTGAATTTCCATTGTTCTCGTAGTTATATCATATTGTATATTCGTATGTACAAGCATCTACGGGTATATTCTGCGTGGCTATTTCGATGGAATGCCAACACGAAACACGTTATCGCCTCGTTGCTGGATTTCTTCTTCTCCATCGTGGCCAACCTACACATTCGCAATTCGCCCACAAGTCATACTGGCATTGTTTGATGGAAATGTGTGGAAGATGTGCGGAAACACCCCCCTTGCAAAGTGATAGGGCAAGGCGAATAAAACTACCATACAACCGGGCAGGAATGAAAGGCACAGAAGGCAAATTGGGGTAGAAAGTCGGCCAAGGAAGTTCTAGTTCAATGTTTCATGGCCATTACACTTTGTTCTCTCTTCCATTTTGATGGGTTTCCTTCTATTTTGCACATCCCGTAGGCATAGGTACTGCATTCGTATTCGCATTATTATTACAACCTATCTTTTGGTTTCCATTGAATGAGTTCAAATAGCCTTTAGAGGTATGGGGCCGGAACTCGCAGTGTCATGCCAGCAAACTACTTTAGCCCCATCCAACCCATCCAATTACCTCTCTCGAATGCTATTTAAATTCTCGTTGACAAGTCATGTCTTTGCCCTGACAATGGACATTCAGGAGCATTTTTTTTCTTTGTTCCTTTTCTCTGGGTCTTCAGAATTTCTATGTTTAAATTTTGGAGGATGAGCTGCAGCTGTTCATCTTTTGTAGAAGGTGTTGGGATATCTTAATTCACCTTGACATAACACGTAAGTGGCTTTATTTTGCATACAATAGGCCTCATTTGGATCTGGTTTTATTCACGTATTTGCGGGCTTTGAGTTGACCTATTTCTGTCAAATTTGGAGTCTCTGCTCTGTAGTGCCAAAAGGCACGTCCAAAGATACACTCCTGGAAGACAGCAAGGATGTATAGGCAATTTACCCAGAGTCATTTTTATTGATGATTTGAGTGTCGGTTGGGTCAATTGGTGTGCGTGATATTTAAGGAATGACCCGGATATGCTACCATGTTGTGTTAAAGTGTTATTATTTGGAGGAAGGGACATTTTTCAGTGGCTACTAGTCGACAGGATTGTAATGGGATGAAACATTTTGTTACTTCAGTTGCAGGATAATTTATCAAGTCGATGAAAGGCTTCTTGTGGTGTCATTGGGGTGCTGATGCTGTTTAAAGATTTCACGATAAATTGAATGTCAGTTAAGGAGATGGTCAACAGGACAGGGTCATATTCAGCATTAAAATTTAATTGAAGTCAATGGGAGTTTTGGTTTCTTACTGGAGAATTAATGAGTGTGTCTAAATTTGCAAATTAAGTGGATTACTAGAAGTTAATAGATACTTTGATCTGAAACGAAAATTTAAAAGCCTTTAAAGGTTGAGTGAAAATCGAGCCATCTGTGGAAAGCATATTCATAGGTAGCCACAATTCTGAGAGAGTTTAGGAGAAAACCTATCTTCTAATGTCTTGATGGTAAAGAATCGATATAGAACCGCATTTATTATTGTGTGGGCTGCTAAAGTTAGTCCACAAATTCAATATTTTGACGCAAATTACACTACACTATATAACGCTGATCTAATGCGCCTGGACAGAAAGCAGTCAGAAGATCCTACAATACCTACGTTAAGTCGAGAAAGAGGATTCCCAATTTAATGATGTAAATCTTGTTTGGGCGGTAATCAGATAAAACCTTGTTCACAATCAACTCTTACTTAAAGAACTGCAAATAAGCTACGATATATTGTAATTGTAATTGATAATTGACAATAAAAATAATAATAACTGGCCATTATGGTTCTGTTAAAAACGTGCTCTTCATGAGAAAAATGAAGGAAGCTAAACTAAGGAGTAGTTTTCTGATTGTTATTCTAAGTAGTAAACTTATTTAGACAACAAATTAAAAGTTAAAACCCGATGGAATGCTGTCAGTTTTTTAACAATGTTAGGAGAAGACATAGAATGGGGTCATCGCAAGCAGCCTGTGTGATTTCAATCAATGAAGCAAATTAACGCCAAAGGCAATCATCTCCTCGACCTTAACGAAGATTTGCTACGAAAGTAAAACATCGAGTTATTGACCTTACTCTGTTTAACAGTTGCTCTAAAGAGAGTTGCGGCTCCCATAGATCGAATTCATCGAATTCATCGAATTCAGAATCAGATGCGAGTATTTCACTGCATTGAAGGGAATGAATCAAAGAAGGCAGGAATGTTTCAAGGCTATCATCACAGAAAATCCTGTGACAATTCGTTTGACAAATCAAGTGGGCAAAGTTAGAGATATATTTGACAGGAAGTAGTATGTGCTCGACAATTTCATCGACATTGAGGATGCTTCTGACAAATTTTTCTAACTTCTACGTTCAGGTATCATATATACGAATGATGTAGCTGCACTGTCTGTTGAATCAAGCCTTGCGATTGTCTGCTCTTAATCACAGGAAGCCTTAGACGTGATATACGATTTGTAGACAGGATAAAGACTATCAAACCAAAAGAAAAATGACTGGAGTTTCTAAGAAATTGTCAGGGTTAAAGAAATATTTTTCCGGTAGTACAAATTCAAACTGACAGAGGAAAATCGAAAAAAGTTCAAATGAGCCAGGAGCGACTGCAAAGTCTTTCTTAAGCGTTAAAAATTCCAATATGACCAAAAACTGAGGCAAAAAATACTACAATATCCCAAAGGTAGTAAAAATATTTGATCGTTCTTCAAAAACATTAGAAATTCTGCTGCATCCTCCTTGTAAACGCTCTTTTAAATTCAGCTGTCAGCTCTTTGGAAAAGGCCAATCTGTTTGCTGCACACTTTGTGGTCAGCTTTATACTACCAGATTGTGCTTTGTTCCCGCCTTCACTTGAGCGTTTCAAATCTTCCACTTTCGTACTATACGGGTACGAAGTACAAGTACAAGAGTACTTAAAGATCTTACTATACATAAATCTGCTGGTCCAGATGGTATATCTCCCCTTCTTTTGAAGAGTTGTTCTTCCTGGCTGGCAAAACCTTTGCGTAAGGTTTTTCATCAATCCTACTTCTTAGGACTCTTTCTGAGCAGATGGAGAACAGCATTTGTCCATCCCGTCCCTAAAAAAGGTAAGTCTTCTTCTCCATTGTACTGACGTCCCTTCTTTCTAAGGTCATAGAAACGCCAATAAGCTGTCAGCTCATGAAATATCTTGAAACACGAAAATTTCTCAATGCGCGGTTTCCATAGCAATAGGTCCACTGGCAATTTGATGGCATGTCTCACCGAAAAGTGGAAGCAAAGCGTATATCAATCTGGTGAAAGCAAGATAGTTGCACTTGATATTTCTAGGCCATTTGACAAAGTTTGACATCAGACTCTTTTGTCGAAAATGCGTGCTCTTGGGATCGATGACTCTCAATGGATTAGATATTACCTTAAGAAACGTTCAATTCAGGTTGCCTTGGATGGTTTAAAGTCTGATATCCACAAAATAAATGCAAGTGTGCCGCAGACCTCCGTTTTGTTCCTGACATTTTTTTAATTTTCATCAACTATATTTCTTTGCCGACGACAGTACTTTTTACTTTTTTTTATTCATTTCCGGACTTACGTCCTTGCTCTTCGGCTGTAGAACCGGAAAAGCAGCGTATGTTATACTTATTAAATTCTACGACTAAGAGCATAACCAATTGGAGAATTATCAACAGAGTAGAACTTAACGCTTTCAAAACACAATGATATCTGCTGTCATTCAAGCTGTCATCGTCGAAACCAAAAAAACTTTCCAGTCTTGGTATGTGTGTCAGTGGCAATTTACGTTGGAAACACTACATATTTGATGTCCTTAAAAATGCTTCGAAATGTACAGGTTTCCTCAAGCGATGTAAGAACTATTTCAACCACTTTTGATCTGGCCTTTATATTTTTATAAAAAAATATTTCTTTACTCACCAATTGTGAGTAAATACACTTGCGGCAACTCTTTTTCCAATCCTTCAAGCACTTCTCACAACCACTTTTTGGTATAGTCTTAAGCTCTTCCAGCGATGCCGTTTTTATTTCCTCGATCGTTGCAAATATCTGTTCTTTTATGAGTCTCTTCAGTTTTGGAAACAGGAACAAGTCGCATGGGGACAAATCCAGTGAATATGATGGCTAAGGGATGATTTTCGTGTTGTTTTTGGCCAAAAAAGCTCTCACAAGCAACGCTGATGTTCTGATCAAAATTAACAAGTTTCGGAACAAACTTTGCTGACACACGTCTCATGCCCAAAACATGAGAAGCTGTGAGCATATTTTCGGGATATGTGGACCAACACGCAAAAAAAAACATTTCCCGCGAAAAGTCACCTTACTTCTTGAGCACACTTTGTATGAGGAATTCAAGCGCTCCAAAATTGGGGTACAACACTTGCATCTGGTCAGGTGCTCCTAAAACATCTCTCCATCTTCTAAATAGGATTTATTGTAAAACCGTGCGATAAAACTCAGGTGATACCAATATCACTCAGTCAATTGAAATCTTCGAACACCGACGTAATGTCTCCTGTCTCAATTTGTTTTATAGCTATTTTCACCACCAGTGCTTCATAGAAATCGCCAATAGGATTCTGCCCCTTGAAACCTTCAACCGTAACACCCATCTCGCTATGAAGTACAACTCGCTTATGGTATGTCCTGCCGAGCTCCCTATTTTCTAGTCATTATAACTTGCAAACATTTAAGACCAAAAAAAAAAAAAAAAAAAAAAAATGGGCACTGACTGCTCTTAAATCTGAGGTTCTTCTCGTTAAGAGAAGGAAGAAGCTGACAAACTGACTTATGTCGTGCTTTAAGGCAACACCCATTCAATTTTCTAAAGAAACACACGATGAAATTAGGGTATCGTCGGGTGGATAACAAACTTTTTTGGGCTTAACATGTCACGAAAGCGTCTTACCAGATCGCAAAGAACGGTCTGTCTTGGCCACATGGGGGCTTTTCCTAGCACGTCTGGCTTTGCTCTAAATAAATTGATGAATCTCTCTCCCCTCGATATCTATATCATCAACTACATTCCCATAGCCATCTTCTGTTTAAAAAGAAGTGGTCTTTGGTATAAAATGCACTGGATTTTAAGTGACCCTGTGCGGTGACTGTCTTTCCATTCTGGTCTTATGGATATCTCATCTAATGCAATGATACTAGAATTCTTGTTTCTTTGTCAGAATCTGCGCCAGAAAAAGTCGGCTCTTTATAGATGACTCTTAAACAAATTAATTATGAATGCGATGCTGGTGTCTTTCTAGAGGTCGACAATATTCAATTTCACTCCTTGTTAGAAAAACTTGCGTCTATCCACCTATGGGAGATTACGCAATATTGATGGAAATTACCTTTATTGTAAAGAACAGGTAGAGGGGATGAAACTTTGGTGTCTGTTGCGATGGCCATGTTGGCCCTGCTGAATCTTTTCACAACTTCCAAGATACTGCGAGAATGTATGTCTTCTATGAAGGAGTCGAAAGGTTGGACAAAGTTCGGAGGGGAGTTTGCAGGACGCAAAGATTTCGGTTATGCCTTTCATTTGACAGTTGGATTGCACATAATATAATTGCAGATGGCGTCTCCAGGTTGCTGGCAGATCAATCAAATACTACCCGATTTTAAGGGGTCAGCGAATTTCTTGCTGTCCTGGTACTATAGCCATTTTCTATGAAAGACTGAGAAATTCCAGTAAAATGAACAAACAAAGAGTATAATGAATTCTGGGCTGTATTCAGACAGAAAAAAGGAATATTCGATGTCAAAATACGTTGTAGACCAATCGATGCGTTGTTATCTGACTTCTCTTACACCATATTTCAGAACATTATGCGAAACTCAAAGACGAACATCAGATGCGGAGTATTTCAAAAGCCTTGCATACGCCGATGACATTACCAGAACTGGTTCGTTTTCAAGTATTTGGAAAAAAAAAAATGAATGAATGGGGGCAAACCAAAGTATCGTATATCCTACCAATAAGGATATACGCACAATATTGTTGAATCGGACGCAAAATACTTGAACTTTGCGGTAGTTTGTTATGGTTGATTCTCGGCAACTGTCATCTGTTCTAGGGATAATCGTCCCCCACAAATCATCATCGTAGCTCTAGGCACTGAGAAGCATTAATGTAAGCGAAGGCTGAAGAAAAAATTCTTAGTCGTTTTGTATGTAAGGTTTCCGATTGAATTTTGGTTCCGTTTGCTCAAGAATAGTAATCGATTCGCTCTCATGTCGATGTCGCTTGAGATTTTAAGCTAAGACGTACAAAAACAACCTTCTGAACCGAAGTACAGATGACAATCCCAAGAGGCAATGAAGTAGAGAAAGATTTTGCTTAAAAAAGCACGCACAATAAAAATGAGATCATAGCCAACGCTCTTCTCTTCCGCCAGGATTTTATCTTAAACAGGCCCAAGAACTCTGGAATGGTACGTTGGATTTGACTAATTGTTAGTGCTACTGGATGAATTGGTTCTCATTTTTCTGGCGTTCAATCATCAGGTAAGCTTTGTTAGATCCATCACACTTCTCTGGGACTGTTTATTATTTGGCCTTCGTCCAACATGAAAGAGTTCATAATTGGTGGCCTTGATCCTCTGACCAGGAAAAAAAAGCTAATCTGTTTGAATGCACTGTTTCCGATTAGAATAACAGTTCCCAAATTAGGTTGCAATTTGAACTACTTTTCTGTTGAATTATTTCAATGGCCCCCATGGAAAAGTTTCGTTTTCAAAGGATCTGCGTTTATAGTATGAAATTATTCCCAGTGGACTATTAACAAGAAGCAATTTTGTGAGAAATATAATTCAGCATGTTGGTGTGCAATTTATAAACTCGACATTACTGCACATATAGTACATTTTTGTGAAAACAGGAACTAGTTACAATTTAGAACTCTCATCTATGGGGCGAATAGTCTGGTTAATAATAATTGGCATAATCGCAGTACTAAGTATTGGCATGGATTGCTATAAACTGAAACCACCGATTGAAACTAAAAGCAAATTAGCCGAATGCCTGAGATATATTGATTACCATGCAGAGATGCGACGCAACATACATTACCGAATTCAATTGAAAGCAGAATCCAGGTCAATAGAATTAAGATTTGGGGAAATCATTGACCAACTCATGGCAAATAATGAACAAGTTCAATTTAATCTAGATACCCGAGAAACTGAAGTTATTAAGACTCACGTGCGAGCTTACTTTGTTGATTCAGCAAAATCCTTAAAGTAAGTTTCCTGCTAATATAAATTTACTTCGCCAACATATTGTTCTTGTTTTCTAGATTTCTTATAAATCAGCAGCGTAAACAGGAACAACAGAGGCTAAACCATAAGCAATACTACATCATTGAATTGATTGACAATAGTGGAAATCTAAATCGCACCCTTAAGGACATAATGGATCTTGCCTGGAGACATTTTATCGTAGATATATACGTCTTTGTCGAGGATGAAATGGAAGTCGTGACATTGTATACCTACTATCCATACCTAGAAAATCGTTGTATTAACAGTGATCCGGTTATATTTAACTACTTTACAAATGGAACCTTCAAATGGAACAAGTTACTTTTCATTAGTAAATTAAAGAATCTCTGGCAATGTCCAATTAAGGTTATGACCAGACATAATCCTCCTTTCATTATCATGAAGAAACCCAAACAGATTTTCGGATTCGAGGCAAGGATTCTGGATCTTTTTGCCAAAACTATGAATTTTTCATTGGAACTGGTTATACTTCCACAGAAGGTCGGACATTATTATAAAAACGGAACCATCATCGGCACTTTTCAATTGGTAAGTCTTAAAATAGTCTTAAAATATTAAGAAAGAATACATGTACATATGAGCAATTTATATTATCAACAGTTGAACCATAAAGATGCGGATCTTATGATTGGAGATTTGGGCTGCCGAATACAAAATATCTTTCCTATGACCATTCAATACTACTCCGGTTCGCTAAATATTATTTTAAAAGAATCCGAACCATATAGTCCACTGGAGATACTTCTCTTCCCATTTGATGGAAACGTTTGGGCGTTTGTTTTACTGATTTTATTGATCAAATGGGCCGTCCCTGTTGCTTATAAAATTTTACTCAAACGCTTCTTTCATGGAAGAGTATACATTAAAAAAGTTTTTTTTAGATTCTGCCTACTAATATGGCTTTTAAATACCTTCGTTCTTAGCAGTTCTTATGGAGGATCGATTTTTAATTTTTTTCGAAACTATCCGAGAAAGGATCTACCGAATAACATTGAAAAAGCAATCGAAAATGGATATACATTTTTCTACCATCCAAGAGATTCATACCTGATACCAAGATTGTCACTGCTCAAAAACACTGTAATGGCAAATAATATTACAACAATTGATATTTTGAAGAAACTGAACGAACTCAAGGGCAAATATGGAATGATTACTTTGGAAGACTATTTGGCACACTTTAACCGTGATTCTTCGCTGTATCAGAATCTTTTTATCCCTCGTGAACGACTTTTGACAAAACAAGTTTGTATCTATTTGCCACAGTTTTCATATCTGATACAAGAGCTGAACTATCAAATATTAAGACTTAAGGGAACTGGACATATTGAATATAGCAGAAGGAATTTTTTGGGTATAAGTAATTTTAAGAAAAACACTAGAAACCGAGTTGCTCAAAATCACAATTCATTGTCAATGGATCATGTTGCTGGTACGTTTCATTTACTTGGAGCGATGTGCCTGATTAGTGGTATTGTTTTTGTATTTGAAATTATTTACAAGCGCTACCGAATACTGGTCAGAATAGTAGATTTCTTGAATTATTATATGTAGTTTCTGAGCTATTTTTTTTTTTTTACTTAATTCATAAAACCACACATGCACAACTCAATGTATAATTGAATAAATGCACATACTTAAAAGTACGTAAGAGTATCTGCGCAATGAAAAAATGGTATAAATTATTTTGTAGTCGTACGAAAGAATAAGAATCACAAAGAAGGGACTACAGGTAAGTATACTCTTTCTTTAAGAGAAAGTGTTGATTTTGTTTGCATATTCTATTTTTACTCTGTTACGAGTATTAAAACTATTTTCAATGGAACGAAAATGCCTGTGTAGCTTCTTAGCAAAATCTATCGCCTGAAGAAATGAATATACTTGCCGTACCTAGAGCCCCCAAAGACACTTCCTGTATGTAATTCAGAATGTTCGGCCTTCATCTTGCGACTGAAGTTAGTTTCTTTCGATTGGAGATATTCATCTCATATCATCTCATATTTTCTTGCAATTGAGTTCATCAGAGGTGGTGGTACTGTCATCCTAATTAATCGTGTGCTGGTTCATAAGAGGCACGTAGAGGGTATTGCATACTATTTGCACAAAGCAAATAGGTATCTTAACAACTAATGCATGGGTGCTGTTTGTAAGAGAGGGGTTCACTTGAATTAAATCCATACCATTTTCAGTTAGTACCAACCTTCAAAAGATACGTCTATAAATTTGATTAGTTCTCGAGATATAGCGTTGTGAGTGAAGCAACTTTTGTTATTGTGAAAAAAATGGATTCAAAGCAATTTCGTGTGTTGATTTGTTATTGCTTTTTGATGGAAAAAAATGCAGCCGATGCAAAGAAATGGCTTGATAAGTGTTACCCGGACTCTGCACCAGCCGAACGAACCATTCGCAAGTGGATTGAAAATTTTAAAAGTAGTCATACAAGCACCGAAGATGATGCACGCAGTGGACGTCCACAAAATGATTACGAATGACCGTAAAGTGAAGTTGATCAAGATAGCTGAGGCTCTAAAGATAATAAAAGAGCGTGTTGGATATATCATACACGAATATTTGGACATGCGAAAGCTCTGTTCAAAGTGGGTGCCGCGTTTGCTCACAGTCGACCAAAAACAACAACGTGTTGATGATTCAGGGGAGTGTTTAAATCTGTTCAACCACAATAAAGCCAATTTTTTGCGTCGGTATGTGACAATGGATGAAACTTGGCTCCATCACTTCACACCAGAGTCAAGTCGGCAGTCAGCTGAGTGGCGAGCAGGCGACGAACCTCGTTCAAAACGACCAAAAACTCAACAGTCGGCTGGCAAGGTTATGGTATTTTGTATTTTGGGATACACATGGAATAATTTTCATCGACTATCTCCAAAAGGGGCAGACTATCAACAGCGACTATTACATTGCGTTTTTTGAGCGTTTGAAGGATTTGAAGAAAGAGAAAAAGAAAGTGCTGTTTCATCAAGACAATGCACCGTGTCACAAGAATATGGCTACGAATTGCTTCCCCACCCACCGTATTCTGCAGATTTGGCCACCAGCGACCATTCCCTGTTCACAGACCTCAAAAGAATGCTCACCGGAAAGAGATTTAAGACCGATGAAGAAGTAATCGCCTAAATGGAGGCCTATTTTGAGGCTAAACCGAAATGAAAAGAATGAAAAATCGTTTCAATCAGTGTATCGCCCTCGAAGGCAACTATATTGATAAATAAAGTTGAATTTTGCAAAAATTTTGTGTTTTACTATAAAACGGCACCGACTTTTCAGCCCATAAGTTAGGTCCAAGTCCAGGTTGAGGAACGAGAACAATTAGCCGAGGATAACTACCACCATGAGTCGTGTGACGGAAGTATGTTGAGCTTAATTACAGAGTTTAAGTTTCCATAAAAGACTGTTGATACTATCCTCTGAAGGAATTGGGTGGCTGTGGCCGATCGTACCATCGGGTTAAGCCATAAGCGGAAACGGACCTGGAAAAACCTTCTAAGCGAAAAACGAACAACAACAGACATTCAATATTCATTAAGTTCAGACGTGCTTAAATTTCGCTCAGCTAATTAATTTCCATTTAATTTTTATCTGCCTAATTTTCAATAATTCGCACAAACTATTTCTCGGACATCGCCTTTGTTTTGTTTTGCTGACTCGATTTGTTTACTCCCTTTAAATCGATTAAAAGTGCATAATAATCAAAAAGTGAAATTAACAACTAATCCAATTATCACTCGCATTTTGTGTACATTTTTAACTGTCCTACCCTCATTAAATTATAATCATCATGTCTGACTTATATGGAAGTGCGAAATGCTCCCCAACAAATGATTCAAATCCTGTTATGGTGATCTGCAGTAGTCTTTGCAGTAAGTCGTTTCATGCTCTTTACATTGGATTAAGTAAGAGATCCATCGTGTACCTAAAAGATTTTAAAAACAAGTTTTTGTTTTATTGTAATGAGTGTAAGATTAAGTTCTGTACGTTCTTCCTTCGATTTTCATCTTCAAGGTTCATCCAAAAGCGGCGTTCCCTCTTCACCAAAAAATGATCAGTTGCTTATAAACATCATGTGCTAAATGAGTGATTTAAGCAACGGGATAACCGAAACACGTGCGTTGTTAAACGAGATCATTGCTGATCACATCCGGATAACTTTCAGTAAAATTGACCGCATACCAGTGCAATCCCAGCCCCTACCGAATGTATGATACAACACCTCGATTCTTACTAAGATGCTTAAATCCGCAATTCTGGAACCGCCAATAACTCCTGGGTCATCTTCTCCACCACCACAACCCTCTCCGGAAATTGATTCTACTATACCAACTCCTGACCAGACAATCTCACGATTCGGAATTTTATGGAAACTTTCGGAGTGGAACAAAAGAATAAAAAAATTTAACAATTTTAACAAACCTGAACCAGTTTCCTGACCATCTTGATCGAACCCAGCTAACTAGTCAATCAAAATTTAAAATTGATGTGAGGAACTGCCGTAAGATCCCCACCAAATATCACAAGGATACTACCTTTAAGTCCAGTATAAAAAACAGTAATTTAAAATCCACTAAACCTAGTAAACAGAACCCTGCTAACATTAGGTGTAACCCTATGTCCATTCCTATGTCAAATTCTAAGCCTAACTCTTACAAAAAAAACCCAACTCCTAACAAACAAGCTCCTGATCCAAACTGGAGTTTTTAAGTTAGTACATTTTCTTGCTTCACCCATATCTTCACTTCATACTGCCAGTGGTTAACATACAAAACGTACTTTCACCCCGTCTAACCCAGTTCCGAAACGCATGTATTTAAATCTTGATCCTCTTCTCAGTCCTTCAAAAAACATAATAACATCTCCTCATTCCACTCAAACAAAAACGGCTTACCCTTACTTTTTTCGCTTCCATATTTGAAATCCTTCCCCATCTTCTCCGCTTAATTCCAACATAACACCACACTACCTTTTTTTTAGACCTCATACTTCCTCCTAAGGCAAAGTTAAGCAAGCACCTCACCGACTCAGGGAAGGATGGCCGGTATGTTCTATGTGGATTCAGACACCTCAGATTATTCAATAATGTTCGTTTATATCTCGCTTATCTACACAATAAGCCAGACTCTGTCTGTATACCATACATACTAAATCTTCAGAGAACACGGTCTAGTTTCAAAAACTAACATCGCTCCTAACCTACCACTCAATACTTTGCTGAAGTCTCCCAAATGTCTGTCCCTGTATTATCAAAACATAAGAGGATTACGGACTAAGATTTCGGCTATATATCTTAATTCGCAGATTCTCCCCTACGCCATTTTTGCCTTCACAGAAACCAATATCATCTCTAATATTAAGGATAATGAATTATTTTTCCAAGACTGGCCGTGCTATACTTCTTGCTATACGCTCTCGTCTCGACCCTTTCAGAAGTTGTCCATTGCTTTCTTTGAATTCGTTTGTGCTAGAATTCCTATGTGCAAGGGTAATCTATATATTTGTTGCTGCTATATTCGCCCCTCTCAACCACTTTTAGGTTACCAGCTAGCTGTTGATGCAATCGATTGTATTTTTAATGCTGCTGAATCCAACGACGTTGTTTTTGTTCTAATCTACCTAAGTTTCTATGGACTCAGTTCAGATTCTCAGTTCTTTTTTACTCTGATAAAGAAAATCTTTTCATCGACTGCTTTACTGACTCTAGTCTGTATCAATTAAGTGGGGTCACCAATAATATTGGCACACAACTTGACCAAGTCTTCGCCATTGACACAGATAACTGCGTCGTTATAAAAAGTAGATATCTTCTCTCTAACATAAGTAGGATAGTTACCATTCTCCCCTTTCTCTTACGTCGTCGTATGAGCATTCCGTTTCCTATGAGTATTTTTATAGTTTTAATTTTTATAGGGCTAACTACGCCAAACTGAACAACCTTCTCAGTGTGGCCATTTTTAACTTTCTCTACCATAAACCTAATTTTACGGTAAACAATCCTCTCGCATTCTTTTATACCGATATTTTCAAATGTCTCTTCCAATCAGTACTTTTTTTACCCAAAAAAGAATACCTCATCTTCACCACCCTGGTATAATAAAAAGCTTCGATCTCTTCACAACAAGATAAATAAGCTCTGGTATACTTACTTATCGCGTTCCGATGGCGTTTTCTTCTGCTACCAGTCTATGACATATACTCATTTCTGACCCCAAACGATTCTTTCAATTCATCAAAACTAAAAGTAAATCGAATTTTCTTGATTAGTCCTCGGACGATCCCAAAATTATTGCAAATCTCTTCGCAATTTGTTTTACCCAAGCGTTCGCCATCTATTCCCAAGAGTCAGACACTCTTACTTTAACTATTTAAATAGCTGTCCACATATAACTTTGGAGTCTGTGTCTATAACTTTAGAGCAAGTAAAGATAAAATAATAAATCTCAAAGATGATTATTCTGCTGACCCTGATGATCTTCCCATGTCAAATGCACCTAGCGCAACATCTTACAGCTCCCTTTCAGCTTTCAGTTTATTATTCCTCTACATAAAAAAGTTCGAAAAGACGATATTCTCAACTATCGACCAATTGCTAAGCTGTGCTGCATATTAAAGATTTTTGAGAGCATTATTTATGACATAATGCTTTTCCATTGTAAATCTATTGTTTTCCAAAACCATCATGGATTTCTCAAAGGTAGATCTACAATTACCAACATATATAGCACTTTATGTGCACTAGAATCTGGAAATGAAGATGAGATGATTGCCACCGATTTCAGCAAGGCTTTTAATAAAATTTCTCTCTAAAATTCAAGGCTTTTGGTTTCCAACTAAGCCTTATAACATAGATTCAATCCTATTTAAATGATTGACATTACTATGTTCTATTTAGGTCCATGGTTTTTGACCCAATTAAAGCCTCTTCTGGTGTCCCTCAAGGCAGCCACCTCGGCCCCCTATTATTTATTCGGACCATAAATGAGTGCCCGCCTACTTCACCTCGCTGCTATAAAATCCTTAATCTGCCTGTTCCCTTATTGAATGAGTTATATGATTTAGGTGTTATCTGTGATAAGGAACTCAATTTGCCTTCTTACATTGATTATATAATAAAAAAGCCAACTCTGCCCTTGGCTTCATCAAGCGCTGGTCCAAGGAGTTTTCCAATCCTTACGTTACCTACCAAATACCTTTTTTTTTTTTTTTAATGTCGGAACAGAGCACTCAGACAAAGAACTTGTCCCGTGTACTCCTTGTAAAGTTCCTTTTATTCAGTCTTACGAAGAAAGATGAGTAAGTTCTTCAGTAATAAGGTGCCTAAAGTACCAGCATCCACCACGTCAGAGCCAAGAACCTGCAGCCTGATGCGAGCGTAAGCCGAACATTCACAGAGATAGTGCTCTGCGGTGTCGTCATCATTTTCGCAGTATGTTGCATCATTTATTCCCAGCGCATTTAAGTGCTTTGCAAAAGTGTAATGTCCCGTCACGACGCCAGTAAACAACCTGAAAGGCCGCTGACTTCATAGAGACGTCGGGAAGTATTCGTTTGGTCTGCCTACATCTCGCGGAGCTGTGCCATCTGCAGTTGTGCTCGTATGAGACCCAACTGTCAATGGAAGTTTTAACAGAGGACGCAGGCAGACCCAACGTAGATTCGGGTACTGAAAAACTCTCCACTGAACCGTGTCTGGCAAGTTCGTTGGTGATTCATTTTCCCCATGTGACCTGGACCCAGACAACGGTCAATGAGTTTAGATTTCCGACTGCGTTCAGTGATCTTTTGCATTCTCGAACTAGCTTGGAAGTCGTAAGAGGGTTCAGCAAGACTCTAAGCGCAGCTTGGCTGTCAGTGTCGTTGCAGGTGCAGATGCTTCGCCCCCTCCACCGTTTCTCTGCAATATAGTTCGCTGCCATCAGGATTGCATAAACTTCTGCTTGGAAGACAGATGCAAGCTTTCCTAACGTGAAGTGAAATCTAACGTTGTCGTTCTCCAGAAAGACACCAGCCCCACATCCTATATAAGTTTTGGAGCTGTCCGTAAAGACCCGACTGCATTCCTTTCCTGGCTCAGATCCTGGGCACAAAGAAAGTCTTTTTTAGTAGCTTTTCGCAACAGGAGTTCTGGTGCCATTGCATCGGACGGCATGCCCATAAGACCGGGGTCATAAGACAGCCAGCGCGCAAGGTCATCGAAGCTCCAGTGAGTAAGGACAACTTCCTTTTAATCGGAAGATGGCTTTGAGGGTGCATGAATATCAAGGGAGGGAGATCCATCAATGCGTCTAGAGCGGAGCCAGGAGTGCTAGGGAAAGCCCCCATACATCCGAAACAAACCGTTCTTTGGGGTCTGGTGAAAGCAGAAATTACGTATTTTCGTGAGAGCTTATTACACCAGACAACCGAAGCATAGGATATAATTGGACGTGTAGATACAAAGAACCCTTTTCGGACTAGCCGATAGCTCCTCTGCACTGCCAGAAGGCCGACGCGCTTTCGTCGTAACATATTTGGTCCAGGGAATTTTTTATCCAGGATAGCACCTAAATACAATATTTAGCTTCTTTGGAGAATTGGATGGTGATGCTTTTAAGTACTAGATGGGTCAGACAAGGCAGCTAACTCCTTCTTGTAAAGAGAACAACCTCAGTTTTGAGAAGATTGACTGAAAGCCCATTACTAGTGCACTAGTCGTCGAACACGTTTTGGACTGCTTGCGCTTGATAATTGGGCAGAGGTCTGCTTGTGCGAAGACGTTAGAACTATTGAGTGTGTTGACCAACATGCAACATAGCAGTGGAGACAGAACGCAGTTTTGCGGGCAGCCCCTGTTTACACCTGCTAAAATATATTGGCCGCGTCCAGCATCCGCAATCAATGTCTTATTCACCAGCATTGCTTTAATCCACAAGACCAGTGACTCATTTACGCCGTGTTGTCTGGCCGAGTTGCACATGCCATCAAAAGTTTCGTTGTCAAAAGCATTTTACATAATCTTTGTTAGACTTCTTCTTGAATATACAATCCAAGTTTGGTCATCCTACTACAGAATTCACATCCTCCGTATGGAAGCGGTTTAACTCAGATTTTTACGATTTGCCAAAAACCTACCACCATAAACCGATCGGCTGAAACCTATATATTTGCAACTCCTTTCTATATGCCGTAAAGTTGCCGATATTCTCTTTATTCATCAAATGTTAGTTGGTTTTATTGATTGTCCTTCTTTACTTCAACTTATTTCTTTTAACACCAACCCGGTCTTAGGTCTGTGCCATTTTTCCGGCTCAAACTTTACAAAACGAATTATGGACATCTGGAGCCAATGTCTATAATGCTTCTTGAAGTTAACGATATTCTGCCTCTCTTCGACTACCACCTCAGCAAACTCTCCCTCAAGAACAATCTTATTTTTACCTATGCTTCACGTCCTAACTTTATTTCTTATTTAGCCTAATCAAATTGCGATTGATGCGAGACACAGCTCTAGTATTCTAAATGTCCCAACGATTCGAAGGGCCAACGTCGATTAACACCAATGCCAGAAAACTGGAAAAATTTAACGTCCAGCGGCTATAGTGAATGCGCAATAGAGTTCGAGTGCCTTTTCTGATCGATTCCCCCAAAATTCTTTCGAAAAGTTCTATGTTTCTAGCATTAAAGGCAAAAGACAAGTGGTAATATTGTCAGCAAGACATTAGAGACCCCAAATCTAATGTGGTAGGTTTCACTCGACCGTCACAACGAATCCCTGATTTGAAGAAAGCCGAGACGGGCTAGACGGGCGAGACGAATATTGGCTTCTCAGAAAGCAAAAGAAAAAAGTAGGGAAGCGCTTGATTGAGGTCATGGAGCAGTAGTTTTGCAGAAATGACTTTTGGAAATTCTGCCAACAAATTATAAAAAATTGCTAAGCACACAAATACCGAAGAAAAACATTCAGTGCTAGGAATAGCAACGTAATTGAAGGGTCAAAGCTGTTGGAGAAAATTTAAACTGGTTACTTCGGCAAATTGTTTCACGGCGAATACGATCAACGTTGCGTTGTTAGGCAGAATAAACCATTCAACATAGACGATCGAAGACAATAATGTGCTCCCAACCAAAATTAAGTCTTCACAGCCATATCTGAAACCGATCAGCCGCCGAATTATTTTAAGCAGTGGCGGTTGAGTTTGTAAGATGCATACACAAACTCATCTGTTATCTCTACCCACCACATATGATAGCATTAATGGAGATGAGGTATGTAGAGCCATGCCCGAGTTTTGAGATCCCTTGTCCATCATCAGCAATGATGCCATAAAAAGATTTCGGGAAGGTGACGAGCTACTATGTGATTCTTGCAACACTTAACTTGAAAAAATTGTGCGATACTCATGGGCCCAGTCTATTACTACGATTACAATATTTCATAAGTTTAAACAGAATAGGCTGACATTAGGAAAAAATCAGACAAAGATGGGCTTAATGGTAATTCAAGCTAAAACAAAGTATATGTTTTCAACAAGAAAAGGTATCCAACATCAATGGCTTGAACAATTCATGCCACAACGCAGATTATGACTTTGAGGTGATAAACCAATTTGTGTATCTGTATAAACGTGGAAAATTCGGATACGGACTGATATTTTGCTGACAGCCTTTGGCTTTCGGCTACAGAGAACGATAGGATTATGGAATGTTAGGACCCTCCTCAATTTATGAGATGAAGGTCCTCAGAATGCCAGATTCCTCCAACTTGAGGGAAAGTTCTCACGATATAATATGGACAACTTGGGGCTGAGCTATATAAGATGTCTGGATTCTGGGAAATACCACTTGCTCACAAAAAGCACAGCCTTGCTCTACTTTAGAAAACCAGCTGGAGGCACTTGGGGATCTGGTGTAGAACTGATGCTGACACTAGCAGCAAGAAGCAGCCGCATATCTTGGAAACCCTAGAGTGATCGGATATTGACTGCCAGATTTCAGAGTAGGGTAAGAAAAATTACCATCATCCAGTGTTATGCGCTGAGGGAAACCACGATTGAGGACGAAAAGGACAATTTTTTTTTAGTAATTTTGGCACCGCTCATATCTTGACGCTTAACGGGGACATCGTAATCGTAATGGGAGATTTCAACGATAAGATAGGCAATGGAAACACAGCGCTCGAATACGTGATGGGAGTTCACGGCTTCGGAGACTGCAATGATAATGGGATAGGGTTTGTAAAATTCTGTAATACCAACCGGCTAGCCATTACAGGCAATTTGTTGGAGCACTAGATCTGCTAGAGCCAATAGCGGAATGTCGCGCTACCGTCATCTTATGCAAGTCACTATTCGTCTCCATACTGTACCCGTCAGTATCAACCGCTCAAATTTGCTTCGAGTTATCAGGGAGAGCACTGAAAAACTTTGGGATCTCCTAGTGCGCCAATAATTCAGAGACCATTTTGTGACAGAAACAAACAATGGATGACCAGTAGAATGATATGAAAAATGTTTTTGTGTTTCGGGAAGGTTGTCTACATTAGCTAAGGCGGAAAAGTCACGGCACATTACCAACTTATCAACAGATACCTGGAAACGGATCGATGAGAGTATTTCACTTAAGGCTCGGATTGCAGCGGCATCAGCAGTAGAGAAAAAGCCAAATATCGTGTGAAAAGGAAGGAAGTGGAGTGTAGTGTCAGACATGACCAGCGTTCCCACATCAAGTCACTGGCCTTGAAGGCTAAAGGAGCAGCTAGCAATTGTGAAAAGATCTTACTGGTGGTCGGAACAACGTTCAGTGAAGATTAGATGGCAGTTCTGGTGATTTCGGATTAGATCAACAGCTGGATAGAACATTTTGTTAGAATGCATCTCCAACTAACAGCTTCATTTGAACGGGTCAATAACCTATAAGTGTCACCATACAGAAGAAGAAGTGTAAATGGATTGATCACATTTTACGGTGTGAAAACGGCTATGTTGCGAAATATGCCATGTAATAGAGTTCACTCACCCAGTCAGGCAGAAGACCAGGGCGGCCTAAGCAAACATGGCAGAGTAATTGAAGAGAAATCGAGACTATTAGGAAATAGTTGGAGTGAGTTCAAATGCATTCCACAAATCCAAACAAGATGGCGTGCAGGCGTTGGTGTCACCCTGTAAGTAAAACATTAAGAAATCTTTCTCACGAACAACTAGCAAAATACTGTACTAGTTCTTTATCGTCCCAGTCCTTCCATATGGCGCATAAGCAGATACTTCATCTAAAGTGTACGCAAAGCTAATCGAAATATTTTTGGCATAAAATGAGTTTTAAGAAAAAGTCTTACCAACGAGCTATATGGGCATTCATTTAGTCAGAAGAGGTAGGACTTATCGGCTTTGATAGCACTCCGGCATGAAATTACTTTAAATTCATTCCGATGAGACAACCGAATATAGAAAGACCCCGATTATGTTCAAGTGGATAGGGATCTCAGCCATCCTAGCGTCCGCAACTGAATTCGTTTAGCACAACATCGGGCTTAATGAAATGAGTTGTTGATTGAGGTTCAGGTTCCTTTAACAAATAAAGAATGAAAAAATATTTACAAATCATCATATTGGAAAACTTCATATGTACGAGTACACATGTACACGTATGGTACTTTGAAGTACGGACAATAATGGAAAAACGTCGTAGAGCTTTGAACGATTTGGATTCGACAGACTTTTTACAGATCGTATTTGGAGGGCATTTAAATCTCAATATGAAAACTCGAGATGAATACAAGGATGATACGCGATATGTACGATGAAATTTAAAGGAAAATTTAAGGCACAGCGGAAGTAACCGGATAATTCGAAGTTAAAATTGGAGTAAGTACTGTCAGGTTAAAACCCCGCAAGTTTAGAATAATTTCTCCTATTTTCGTCCTACAGGTAATTTATTTTGTTTTGAGCCGGAGCGTAATTCCAATACCAGATATCTATAAGAAAAGCGTATTAGTGACAAAGTGCGAACAATGTAAATACTTAGGCTCCCTTATTAACCAGTATTTTGTGACAGAAAAATGGCACTTTAAGTCAAAGACTAACTGCACACGATAGTCACGCATTCACACTTACCATCTGCTTCATCCTTTTTATTTCGCTTACTACCGACTGTGCGTAGGCATTCACGGTCCTCCATGCGTCCTTGCAATTTACAATCGCGGGGATAAAGTTTTCGAGCATGAGCCCAGGTCCACCTGTTCACTCGCGCAACCGAAGAATGTATAATATATTATCTATCATCCATGCAATAGTCACATTTGGGTGACGCTTTAACCGCAACGCGATGGAGATATGCGTTGAACTGCCCACTTCCGGAGAAACGATGACCTCATACATGAGGTTTCAGAGATTGGGGCCCAGCGCCTTGGTCCACTCCTGACGTCACTTCCTACTCTCTTCAGTATTTTTCTTAGGAAGGCCGTTATACTTTACCGCCTCAAGACATCTCGGATGTTGGTTCACCTTGGCGAGTTGAAGGCGTTCTTGACGTCTAACGTTATTAGAATGTCGGCACTTCTCATCTTGTAGGAGGCCGATCGGCCCTCGCGGAACACATGCTACTTATCAGAAGCCAAGCTCCACTCGAGTTTCCAAGAAGAGGTTTAATGGAAGATAGTCAGATAAGATCATTGGATCATTCACTCATTGAAGAATCAAAATAGAGTGACCTGTGGTCGTTCTGGGATCTGGAAATTTAGCGGCACGGCACCAATGCAGATATGTTGAAGAACTGTGTAACATTTGATTATCTACATTTCAACAAGAAAAGAAACAAGAAAATTGAAGTACAAAAAAGGTAAGAAAACCTTTTACGAAATTTTGTGAGTCCTAAACAAGAAAGTACTATTATCGAGAAATATTTGGCAGCTGCCACAAAGTGTTCCCGATTATTTTATCGACCAAAAAACGATGTCGCAACCGATTAGGTTTTAAAGTACTAAATGTAGTTTGAGGGGCATTAATTACCGCCCAGCATTCTACACAATCCATTAAGTTAAAATAAAGGAAAAAAAATTTAAAACATATTGTTGAAACCATTTTAACCTTTTTTTCCATTGGCACTTTTATGGTCTAGACATAAATGCTAATAGGCAAGCCTGCCGCTACATTTTCGTAATAGAAAAATAAAAAATATAAGAAAAATTAAAATAAAAATAAAAATTGCTCCCTTGGGTAAAATTGACCTGCACAGAAGTAAGTATACAGGAAAATAACTGAAAACAAGCAAATAAACGAATCCTCTGGATGGGGAAGGTGCGAAATGTTCAACAAAGTGATTCCAACCAATTCAACACGATACCTCTTATTTGGTTTAAACAAATAGACAACAAGAACTTGGCAAACAAGGAACACAGAATCTTGGGTTTATTGCAAAACATTTCACAAAATTGTTGTAATCCCCAAAATCACTTCGCAACAAGAAGGGGGCTTGATTCTTGTATGCTTCCCCGAGGGTTTAACGGACGGATAATCCAATGTTATTAGACATTCCTGACCAGCTTTCAATGCGACATATCCACATTTGGGAATTGATAAGTGTTTTCTTTTTGACAGAGAGCGACTTTTTTTCTTTTTAATATTTTCGGTCGATATAGTGTTAACTTCCTTGTAACTGGGATGCCGAAACGGAAAAAATGTGATTCTGTGGTTGGTTTGGCCGCTACTTCGTAAGAGATCTGGATTCAAATCCACTGCGTACTACGAATGATTGGTAATGCTTTCTATAACGTATGATATCTCAGATGTTGGTAGGACTTTTTTATTATACGTCGACACTTGAAGGAAGGATCTAATTAAAATTCTAATTTGATGATCACAAGAGGCTGCAAACTCTGAAGTAAAAGATTGATTATTGGAATTCAGAGAGAAGATAATGTAAAACTCAACTTAAGAATTTATTTGAGTTAGCATCGAACTAGGAAATGTTCTGCAAACTATCAACAATATTTTTTGTTGTTTATGTTTGCACATTCGATTTTATTTAATTATTTAGATGTCCGTTTCATTCCTCTCTAGCTAGCTCGTTACTTTACCACCTGCTCATACGAAGTTGGCTGAAGTCACCTTTTACTTGTGTGCGCCCCCTAAGATGAGGTTGTCGTCTATAGCGTTGTCCCTCTGGGTTGAAATCGAAATTCCGCACAGATGTCGTCATCGGAGTTCATAGCCATTACTACCTCAAAATTGTGTCGTGATGTGTCGTCGTCGATGTCGCGTGTCCCTCTTTGTTAACAGCATAATATTTGTTTTTGCTTAATTGAACGCACGACCCATCTCGTCGATTTTGCTTCAATTATCGCCTACTCTCCATTGAAAGCTAGCTGATCCCATTTTGTCAATATCGTCTATCGGCTTTGTGCATTCTCCATCATCATCCTGCATAGTCGAATGGCAAAACTGGAGTGTCTTGATCTCTGATGAAGTTTCCTGGCCTAAAATTACACTGATAAGACTCGGTCAGATTTTTTGATTAGCCGTGCACATAATACGGCAGACAGGATTTTATTAGCGATATTGAGGAGACATATTAATCTGCAGTGGGTGCAGTTAAGGCAATTTTCCAGTTCGATAGAGCGCTTTATTTTTTCTTCTCTTACAGCTCGCCAGCCGTTCTCGTTATTTTCTAGAGGACCACTTTGTACATCTGCTGTTTTTCTAGATTTGCCTCTCTGATTGGTATTTGGCAACGATACCACTGGTCTTCTATGTTTGGTACTGTTTTCATCGGAGTGCTCGAGGGATTAAGGGAAAATCGATCGAAGAAGGCTCTAGTAGTCTCTTGCAATTGTAGCAGTTTGACGTTGAATTTCCTCATTATCAAAAAGCCTCTTTCCGTTTCTGGCGGTGATGTCGTGGAGGCTGTACTTTTCTATCTTATTACAAAAGATAGTCTTCTTGTCGAGGAAGCTCGTAAAGGCAGTCTTTGGTAAAGTTGTTCTGGTTTGCTAAGTCTTCCTCTTACGATTAATCCGCATCCGCATAAGCGCTGCGACTTCTGTCCCTCTAGCGCCGATTCTTTGTAACATACTTCATAGTAGGTATCACGGGTTTTCTTTTTTGTTTGTCCTGTCCATCAAGTTGTACTTATTGGATGATCTCCGTTACTTGTTTGGCTGCACGCTGTCTGCTATTTGACCAAATATTGCACACGCAGATCCGAATGTTGTTGATCTTTAAATGTTTATCTGAGTTGTAAACATTGAAGCCGTCATTGTACGGGGATAGTAGCAGACATTTTTAAAAAATCTATTCCGTATAAAATACGCACTCGACATTTGTAAGAATTTAGTAAGAATTTACACATCCTGATACTGGGGATCGCCACTGGGTGGTAAGTCAAGTACCACGCTACGAACTTTGTTGTTGCACTGCTGACCCAATCCAGGTTATAAGGCAGACTGCAGTTTCGCTAATAATCGCCTTGCAGTTCCCCTTATTTGACCGAAATCACTTGCTTGGATAATATTGTAGCTTAAATTTGTGGTACCAATATGTTATTGGAAATAAGGAAAACATGGGCAACATGTTACACTTGTTACTCTAATTAATTTGTTATTATAGTTGGAATGCGGAGATGATAAAAGAATGAAACTATAGATGCTTAGTCATCAAAGACGTTCTCGGCCCATGGCATGACCTATGGGAATAAGCGCGGTAGTCAATTCTAACGGTGAACTAATTAATGACTAACCCTTTAATAGACATTGAAGCTCTTGTGATATTGTGCGAGAATTAACTTTTCTCATGACATCATTCTTCAACGCACTGGTCGAATCACTGACATCGATATGCAATACGCGTTTCGAGGATATCAGTTTTTCAACACGGCTAAAAGCTCTAAAGAAGCCTTCAACTGTAAGCCTTACAAGGAGTTACTCAAAACATTTGAAACTAAACCCTTAGATGCTCAGACAATTTTTTGACTTTGCAAAGTCAAGCCAAAGCCATCTAATTGAGCCATATGGCACCTGGATTAACTCCGATAAAGAATAATAAATTGTCTACTAAAACTTCGGAGAATTCCGAAGTTAACCTACGTTACACTAGATATATTATTATTCCTGCAACTTCCGCACAACTACTGTAAACAGATGCCTCCTCTTGTAATCATACATCTAACATATTTCACAGTGAACCAGTTTCAAGTACCCTTTCCTTAAATCCAAGAAGACTAGCTGTCATTATATTGACTACTTTTAAATTAAGTTTTTATTATTTCTTATCATTTTATTAATGCTTAAATCTAATTTGGCAATCATAAGTACTTATTCTAGCTAACTGACTCTTATCGAACGATCTAAACTTAACAATTTTTTTCAACTTTCGCTTTTCGGTCTTAAAACTATCTCACGACTAATCTTATCTATCAATCATAAAATACACATATAAATTTTTTAAGAAAAAATAGTTTTTTTTTTAAAAAAGAACTTGGAAGCTATATGATTTAAATTTTGTTTAAAACCTAAAACTATGTCTCTATTCTACTCATTGCTAAGCTACTTAACCTAGCTTAACTATTGAGTCTATGAGATGGCGTAACTTGTATTATTCCATTGGAACATGCGTTGGAAAGCTACTGTCATTGTATGTCATTTCAGTATATGTCATTCATTTGAAGCGTAAACAACAATAATTTCTTTTTCACTCAAATATGTCGAACTTTGTGCCTGAAAAAGTGTTTTTGCGTTGAGTTCTTCTTCATTACTTTAATATGAAGAAAACTGCTGCCGAAAGTCATCGTATTTTGGTGGAAGTTTATGGTGAACATGCGCTAGCTGAGCGAACTTGTCAATAGTGGTTTGCACGATTTAAAAGTGGTGATTTTGGCTTGGAAAACTATGAACGTCCTGGGCAGATAAAAAGGTTTGAAGATAAAGAACTGGAAGCATTACTCTACGAAGATTATTGCCAAACACAAGAAGAGCTCGTTGAATCTTTGGGTGTCACTTAAGCAGCCATTTCAAAACGTTTAAAAGCAGCTGAATATATTCAAAAGCAAGGAAATTGGGTTCCACATGAACTCAAGCCGAGAGACGTCGAAAGGCGGTTTTGCATGTCCGAAATGCTGCTGGAACGTCACGAAAGGAAGTCATTTTTGCATCGGATTGTTACTGGTGATGAAAAATGGATCCATTACGACAACCCCAAGCGCAAAAAATCATATGTGAAACCCGATCAACGAGCCAAATCAACGGCAAACCCGAATATCCATGGCGTGAAGGTAGTGCTCTGTATTTGGTGGGATCAGATGGGTGTTCTGTATTATGAGCTGCTAAAACCGGGTGAAACCATCAATGGAAAACGCTACCGAACACAATTAATCCGTTTGAAGAGAGCAGAAGTCGAAAAACGCGGAATATGCGACCAGACACGAGGCAATAATTTTCCATCATGACAACGCTCGGCCCCATGTTGCTATTCCGGTTAAGAACTATTTGGAAAACAGTGGATGGTCAGACAGTCTTACCCCATCCGCCTTATAGCCCACACCTTGCCCTTTCTAACTACCATTTGTTCCGGTCGATGCAGAACGCCCTCACTGAAATACGGTTCACATCAGAGCAGAATATCAAAAATTGGCTTGATTCATTCTTGGCTGCCAAGCCGGAGCAGTTCTTTTGGGATGGGATCCGCAAATTACCAGAAAGATGGAAAAAAGTCATAGCTTCAAATGAGCAATACTTTGAATAATACTATTGTACATGTTTTTCTTAAATAAACTTTCAAATTTTGAAAAAAAAATCGCACGAATTAAAATATATACCCAATACATCGTGCACATGCACCACCGAGACTTAATAAATCCCACTTCTCAGAGGTGCTTAATTATCTTCTCCTTGTTCTTCGCACCGCGACAGCGCGGCGGTGGTGTATTACCGGGATATCCTCCCTACTTTGCACTAAACCTTTACTTATTATCAATATGGCGAAAATCCTTTGACGGGATAAAGCCCGATAGAAGAGAGCACTCGTCGTATCTATTATTATTATTATTATCTTAGGGAAAGATACAAATTAATTTGTATTGTTAATTGTAGGGTATTTAACGCCGGGGTACTTTGCCCATGTGGCGCATTGGGGTAATAAGGCCCAAAAATTATGCTTTTGTCGTTGGTCGTTTGTCTACCTTTCAGCCAAATCCTTTACATATGATAGGATGCTACATTAAAGCACACGGGGCAACTGTACGTGATGAGAGCAACATATAATATGACCTCACCCCAGAGACAAGTAGACTGCTTTGAAATCTCTAGATAAGCATCTATATGTTTGTCAAAATAAAAATATCTATCGAGCAAGATAATAAATTATTACACTACGCTTCTCACCGCTAATGGAAGTCAGTGCTGTCCAATGATGGAAAAATTTCGCCAGTTATTTCTGGTAATCCTGGAAGTCCGACTTTTGAAAATTGGTTTTTAATTTCTATTCATCGCAATACGGCTTAATATGATCAAAATCATACTGCAGAAGAATATTGATGACTTCAATTTTTGCACCTGATCTTTACGCTACGACGTGATTGAGGGTCGTAGTTAAACAGTATCGGAGAAATCACCTCCTACTATTGTAAGTCGTTTTTAATATTAAAGACTTTGCTCGAAACGACATTGTCACATTTGACGATGAACTACTTTCCCATAAGCATTTTGTAAAACAAACACCACAATCAAAAAGTTCCCATTGTTCCGATGTGAGATCTGTTTTTTTTTGGTAAGTTGGTACACCTGTTGTTGACATTCCCTCTAAATCTTAGCGTCATAACATCTATCTCTGTTTGTGTTGGCGATTTTTTACAATTTTAGAAAAAGATTTAAATTCGCAAACAACGAACTTGTATTATTATTAATGGTGCGCGAACGTTGGAAATGTTGGAAACGTGTTTCGGTCGTTTACCAGTGCCACAAGCGAGCGGTTTAAAAGTTGTCGTGAGTCAATCTCGACAATCGACATCGAAAACCGACGAAAACATTGATGAAGTAAAATAAATGTTGGTCAATAACCTCAAATTAACCAGCAGAGAGATAGCGGAGGACTTGAACATTGCCTATGGATCCGTCCAAGATATTTTGGTTAATGATTTGGGTTTCCGTGGTGTAGCAGCAAAGTTGGTGCCAAAAGACCTCAATTTCATGTAAAATATAGACTGTGTTGTCGTCGCAAAATAGATGATTTGCGAGGCTGAATCCGATCCCACATTCATCAAAAGGATCATTACTGAAGACAAGACGTGGGTTTATGAGTATGACACGCAATACAGACATCAGGCAAGTGAATGGCATTCACCAAATGAGCCGAGACCAAAACAACCACGTCGTTTTCAGTCAAAAACAAAGGCAATGCTCACGGTTTTCATGGATTACAATAATAAAGTGCATCATGAATTTTTGCCAGAAGGCCAGACAGTAAGCAAAGAGTATTATTTGGGCGTAATGAGACATTTGTGTGAAACAATTCGCCGAAAGAGACCAGAATTGTGGGCAGAAAACTCGTGAATTTTGAAACATGATAACGTGCACAGTGTGACATTGTGTCGAGTAGGGAATCCATCCATCTTTGTAATAACGACTCGAAGTCTAACCAACGGGTGAGAATGCTGTGATCACCGAAAAAATATCACTTCTTACTCCTGTAGAGTATTTCTAGTAATTTTTGGCAATAGGATACCCTGCCGTTGCTTAAGTGGAATCAATATTTGGAAAAGCACAAATATACATCCACTCAATCGTTAAGGACATACCATAGGGATGTTATTTGGAACATTTAAGCTCAACGAGATAACCTGCAATTTGATTAAACACGTTTATACTAGTTGTTATTATCTCAAGCCATTACAGATTCGATTACTGTACGGTTTGACTGTACGGATGAAGTTGCCGTAATATACTGTGAAATAATTATTTATGAGAAATGTTCCGGGCTATAGGCAATGAAGCTGAATTTTAACTCAAAAAGGGGGATGACAAAGGCTGTGCAAATAAAAAAACAGTGTGTAGCAACATAAGGGCTGCTCAACTTAAAATGTTATAAAAAAAAGAACGCTGAATTTAACGGCTAATGGAAGGCCCACGATTCCATACGATCAAACCAAATTGCTGCTTGTGACTGCTTTTGTCCATATTACACCTTCGGACCCGGAACACTTCTGGGGGACAATTTAAGGAAGCTCAAATAGTCATCGCCAAGTAGAGAAGAACTTTTCCGAAGAAATATTTTAAGGAGCTCGTTAGTCTCCTTGCAGACAAGAATAAGGGATGAAGATCGTGGTTGTGGAGAGTCATGGGCTTTCTTTAACAATTATTCTAATGACTTTCGTTTTTTGATTTTACAAATATAGGGTTTTCTAATAACGACTTGAAAACTTTTTTTTTAAATAAAAGGCAAACCATTTGAGATATTTCAAAAACTTTATTATTGTCTTGAAGTACAATCAAAACATTTATGAATGGAACTCGACTTCGTTCATATGGCCACCGTGGGCACGTTTGCCGCGGTCGATTCGTTGGACCCAATTTTCAACGACTCAACCACACATTTCGGCCGAAACGGCCGCTATTTCGCGTTCAATGTTGGCTCTGAGCTTTTCCAACGTCGTCGGCGTGTTGGCATAAACCAATGACTTAACGTAGCCCCACAGAAAATAGTCAAGCGACGTTAAATCGCACGAACGAGGCGGCCATGTCGACTGGCCCATGTCTTGAGATAACACGCTCACCATACTTACTCTTCAATATATCTATTGTAGCGTGTGCTGTGTGGCTTGTGGCACCACCCTGTTGCAATCACATGTCGTCCTAGTCCATATCTTCCAATTCGGGCCAAAAATAATCGGTGATCATGGCGCGATAATGCCGACCATTCACAGTAACGTGACGATCGTTATCATCGACGAAAAAATATGGCCCAATAGCGCCGCCGGCATGCAAACCGCACCAAACAGTTGTTTTTTGTGGATGAAGTGGGGATTCATGAAGCACATGTGGGTTTTCCCTCGACCAATAACGCATATTTTGCTTATTGACGAACCCATTGAGCCAAAAATTAGCTTCGTCATTGAAGATGATTTTGCGATGAAATTCGTCATCTTGGCGCATCTTCTCCAGAACCCAATCGGAGAACGTACGTCGCTTCAAATGGTCCATCGGCTTCAATTCTTGAGTCAGCGTGATCTTGCATAGGTGTAAGCCAAGATCCTTACGCAAAATACGCCATAATGTAGTCTGAGCGATGTCCAATTTTTGAGAACGCCGTGGAATTGACTGATTTGGATCGTTTGCTACGGACGTCTGAACGGCAGCGATATTTTCGACACTTCGACCAACCCGTTGTCTCACTGACACTAGGGCGATACAAAAGCGAGTATTACGACCGAAAATTGGAGTTAACGCTCTTAAAGTTGCAGTCACCGACTCCGAATATCTGTAGAAAATTTTTATATTTTGCAAACGTTGCTCGTTAGTGTACTTTACCATGATAAAAATGTTGAGTTTACTGAAAAATTGACAGCGACAGTTTGATGATTAGTGAAAGAGTGCGTTCACAAATTAAATTCAAAGTTGTCAAGTTCCTATTGGAAAACCCTATATTTATCAATTAAACCTAACAATATGGAATTTAGGGTGGGTTCTTGGCCATTGCTGCCATTGTTGACATTTCGGAGAATCATCATGGAATCAAGATGGCCAGACTGTCCGTCTGCTAGAGTCTCTAGGCCGTCCGCCTATCTATATCCGGGGTACCTAGATGGTCATCTCTGGAGCGGTAAGCAAAAAAAAGGAACTGAATCCAAAGAATCCAGTTAATCCCACCTGTATCGTGGCATACAAAGCATGACGGGAAGATAACACCAGAAAAGGCAGGAGGGCATAGGAGTGAAGTAGACAACAAAAGATTATAGGGAGTGGAGGACTTTTGTGGGGTGATTTGCATGCAACAAAGTGGAGTAGGAAACCACTTTGTATCTGCTAAGTGACCGCCCCACCTTCATCAGATAGAAAACGTATCTTGTTGACTTATTCCACAGATCTCGCAAATTTTACAGAATTGTGCAATCTAGACTTTGCTAGATATAAGAAAAGAATCCATCTCTACTTATATCAAATTAAAAGAAGCACCTTAAGACCTTCAAGTCTTTTCATTGAGCGTTACTGCTGTTAAGCATACTGCTGTAATATACTCAAACACGGTAAGTGACCTTTACCTTTTCAACATAGCACACAGTGCAGAGCTATTCGAAATTCGTAATTGACATTCCTTCCACATATAGGTATGTACTCGTATGTTCTCTGTGCAAGTATATCCACTGAACTACGTATAATCGATTCACAAATTGATATGATATTTTGCAATTGAAATCTATCCGCATGTTTAAATATGGATATACAAAACAAGTGGGAATAAGTGTATACACACTCAGTAATACATACATACATACATACATAGAATGCCTATTTACTTGTCAATTCTACTGCCGCCGCCGTTTAAGTCTCATAGTCCCCATGCTAGTGCTTTGCACATCATCTCATCAATATCTTATCCAGCCGTTGGATGATTCAAAATAACAAACAAGTATCTGCACTTGGTTGTTGAAAATTTGTCGAAATCATGTGTGACACGTGCCCAAATCTGATGAATTTGACGAGTTTGCCAGTAAATAGATACATCGGCAATCACTCTGTTACAACTGATTGGCTGGCATTGTGGCAGTACGTTGCGTACAGAGCGGTGTGGGACGGTGTCAACTCTGTCGCTAAATTCTTTTATGCCGTGCAAATGTGATCAATTTTATTCGGTTGATTCGATTGTAAAAGATTTATTGCTTGTGTTCAATGGGCGCGCATTAAATTGATCGCATTCACAGGAGATTTATTCAATAAGCAAAATATAGTAGAACGAACCAATCGATAGTAGCAAAGTTGCTCAGTATCCGTACTTTGGTTCCTCTGTTCAACAGCCGCTCCACTTGTTCAGTAGCGCGTAGAATAAAATACAAATATAATCGCGGCATCTTGGCACCATTGCCGATGGATGGATGACTCTGGTGCTGGTTGGGACGGGACAAAGGCACGTTACCAGAGCTTAAAGATGGAGTGCTTTTCCAAGTTGAAAATTTAAATTTTAATGGCTTCTGGGAGAGGGAATTATGTAAATTGCCATAAATGCGCATTGATGGCGTTTTTATTGAGTGAGTGTTCTAGGAGATACTTAGAAACCTACAAACGCCGATGTTCAATTGGAGGAGTGATTTTTGGAAAGGGGGAAAGACATTTATTCACTCTTGTGGAAAATGGTAATGCAACGGTGAGAAATAGTTGGGTGAATTTTGTACTAGGGAGTTGTACAAAAGCTTCTTCTGTAATAAATAACTTTTACAGGACCTGCACTGCTTTAAAGGTCATTGACATTTGGTTCAGTTTTCACTTTATCCTCAAAAGAAAAAAATTAGCCAAGCTGGACTCATTCACACAATCTCATGGTACCTACACTAAGTTGAACTCAGAATCTTCCTGTCTCATGCTACAGGCTCACTTACCAGGTAACCGGATCAGAAGCAATTCACAGCTAGCTTGTCTCACTAAAGCTGCTAGTGAGTTGAAGTACACAATCCACTATAGCTAATATCTGTCATTAGTTGTGGTGATAGATGAGCACATCAAATACACTGTTACATCCTTTGATGGCTCCAAGTTGCCCTCCATCAAAAGCATACATATATCCAGTTATGGTATAAAATGTTATAGACCAGCTGGTGGAAACTCTGAAGAGGATCTTCATTGATATCTTGCCATTGTCCTTAATATCGAACTCCTGACGATGAGGTTAGGGTAGATGACTACACTCTAGCCACGAGCTTCATACCCATAGTCTGATTCCATAATGTTGAACAGCATGAAGAATTGAGCTTCAAACTGTTTTGTGAATGCATCCTCTGTCCGAGACACAACATGTTTACTAGGCAGAAAGGTCCTGAAGACTACTCCTCGAAACCTGTTGAGCAGAATTACTATAAATGCGCACTTGGCAAGGAGTTTGCGTTGGACATTTTCAGTTTAGTTGTGATGATTAGAGAAATGAGAGAGAACCTTTGTTACCGGTAGTGACTTGGGTTTAATATGTGATAGCCCTTATGCATGTTGCTCGACTCAACGCTTTAATGTCTATAAGGTTATGCCTAGCAATCGTAGATGTAATCGATGATTAGTTAGGTTTCAGTCAACTCAGAAAACAATGTCAAAAGGGTTGAAGGGTTACAAAACTCGGTTCAAAACTCTGCCGACATTACAAAATCCAAAATAATATATTCACATGGATAAAAAAATTGCAGGTTTAATCGAGCTAGACTCGTTGAGATCGAGGAAGAAAGAAACTCCCTTACGTCACCTGGATAAAATACATATTTAGTGAAATCAAAGTTCTGTTCTGCGCAAGTTATTTCCAATCAAAAAAGTTGATACAAGTTGATATGCTCACCGGGTGATGACATTGACATTCATTTCCAGTCCTTGTCGAACAAACAACTCTCTACTAAACAGTTATCTTCGATAAAATGAATGTTGTTGGTGATGAACTAACTGCGACTCGATATCTCGTTTGAGATATTGAACAATAAACAGAAAATTCGATGACACACCAAACTATCTGCGGCCCTACCCTAATGACAACTTTAATACATCATTCTTGGCTGAATTAATAGAATCTGCAGTGAAGTCACGCTCGCCTCCACTTGTTAGTCATCTGCAGTTTCTTCCAACATGGCAACCGAGAACAAATCTATGTCGATTCCTCCGACATTCCACGGAAGCTTATCAACCACTTTAATTCAACGAGCACACCTTCCAATTGGCAACGTATTCTAAACAACGTTACTTCGAAGAATCAATTGGTCACTAGGCTTCTTATCTAAGGCGCCCCCCAAACGCTGATGTTTACTGAAGTTCGAATTTCGAAAAGGGATATAGCATAACCATTAGCTACTACATAATGCTTCCAACATCTCATCACAGAAGCCAGCGCAGCTTCAAACTTAAACTTGTGGCAATTTAAATCTTTGAAAGATGCGTGTCTGTAAATGGTTCAAAAATTCCTCCAAGAAGCATGATAAAGTTAAGCAGTCGATCATACCTAAACTACCACATAAGTTAGCAAGCAAATCTAAATTATCAAGATCCATCTTCTCTTTCCATAACAACAATTTGTCAACCAATTTCCCTAGTTCAATCTTTTCAAGACTTTGGCAGATTATTCGACTGTGAGCTTCATTTCCGTTCGCATATCGGTGCTATAATCCTTAAAGCCAACTTATCACTTGGATTTATTTAACGGTGTGCCAAGGAATTTTCCAACCTGTACGTAACCAAACTTCTCTATGTCACCTTTGTCCGGCGCCTGCTTGAGTATGCTGATCTACTTTGGCCCTCCTTTCACCGAGTTTATATTTCTCAAAACAAGGGTATTTAACAACAATTCCTCTCTGTGGTCCAAGGTCTAAGGATCACCTCAAATTTATCAATATGCCGACACTTTTTTCGTTTATCGACTGCTCTCATGTTTTTTCGACTTCCAATCCCTTTTCAACCGTTTCTACGTTGCCCTCGTACACCCGAAAGGTCAATTGAAACCTCCAAGTTTTTGATTTCAACCTCCTCGTCTCAAACAAGATCTCATCCACCATTCCCTTAGTTTCTAGCTTTTAAGTCTATCTGTTAGTTAGTCTTTGGTCCTAGTTTTTAAGTTAGATTAAGATTGTATTAAGCTTAATTAAAAGGAGCGTCTGTCCACACCAAAATTTTAATTTACATTTAAAATACTCCACGCAGCAAAGTCTTGAACTCTAAGCAAGTCTGTGCCGAAAAACCACCCAAAGGAAGTAATACTTTTGATGTTTTCAAGCCGCTGAAATTCACGCGCATCATTTTATGTTTTCCGGGGCCCCTCAGAGAAACGAAATTTGTGCTACATGCCCAGGACCCCAGACTCCACACTCACAAGGACCGGGAAAAGAAAGACGGCCCTTCTCTAGTTGTGGGCTAGATAAAGCTCCTGTCAAGACTATTGAATCTAAGTATGACTCACTCAGATCAACTACCAACATTTCAAGAATGCTACTGTGTCCCTATTTAGGAGGCTTTCGGGGTTGAAAATAAAACGTCACTAATATCCATACAGGAACCATGACTAGGAACATGAATCAAGTTCAATCTGTGGTTTCGGATGGGTTCACATCACTATACGACGAACGATCGAATAGACCAAGAACTTGTCTTTTTTCGCAGTACTCACTCTCACCATCTAAACTTGCTCAGAATATTGTTTTTTGAGGAAGTAGCAAATGCAACGTGAGAGGTAATCATATTCTGGATTTCATGCTATCGACTGAGCTAGTTGTTAAACAACGTTGGCTCTAAGACAGAATTAATAAGGATTTTTAATTGACTTCATGGTTTCCAACAGGTACACCAAGAAAAGTATCGGATGCTGCCATGTCAGACCAGAAGTACGTCAAATTGAGAATCGAAGGGCAGGACCTTGTAGGTGAAGTCCGCGGGAAATCAATTGGACACGCTTGAAGGAGGAGATCGGCAAGTCTGTTAATGCTCCTCCTAAACTAAGAGCAAAACCAAAATAAGACCAAGCTATTTAGAACCTAAATGGTGCGCTTAATGAGGTTGGTTTCTTTACCAGAGGGAGAAATCTAACTAGTCTACTTAACTGCATCGCCATTCGTTTCTCCAACGGAACTAAGAACCTGAGTTTTATTCTAGACAACAAACCTCATTGGACCAAACATGTCACATCGAAAACCTTCAAGACGTTGTCACTCTTTTGGCAGTGTGGACGAGCTTTCAGCAAGACTTGGGACTTTTCACCGAGAAGGGTCCTCTGGATCTACACGCCTATTATAACGCCAATCATATCTTACGCATTGGTTATCTGGTAGAACCAGCTTTCATGAAAATATGTTACGTCAATGCTACTTTTATCCAAAGAACGGTCTGCCTCGGTTGCGTGGGAGATTTTCCAGCAAGCCTGTCTCTGCTCTTGATGCACTAATGAATCTCATTCTTCCTTATATTTATATTATTGGCTACACTCTCAAAGCCATTTTCCATATCAATAAAGTGATATTTGGTGGTATTATCTCCACTGGGTTTTCGTCGACCTTTCGTCATTCGTCTCTTAAATCTAATGGAGATGACTTCTTATGCAAAGAAATCGGAAATCCCCTTGCTACGGGACTACCTAGTCGACTTTTTTTGTACTCAGCTCTTACTTCGGCCAAAATCTGAGCCAGAAATGGGATGTAATTAGATCTACCTGATGTCTCATATTTTTGTAAATAACAGACATGCAAACCTGCTTCAGCACATTTCTAAGAAATCATTAGCCCTTCTGCTCGCCCTCGAATTTTCAGGGTCTTAATGAAGGATTACAAAGTATCTATAATAAGTTGTAGGATGTACTGGGATAAGTGAAATCTTTTCCTTGCTTCCTTGCCCCAAGTTAATTACGTTTCCTTTGTTAGTATTCGGCTTACGCTTGCATTAGTATGCAAGTACTAGGCACTGATTTTGTGGTTTGATTCGAATCCAAGGGACAATGTTGATAAGGATGTAGTCTTCAGATCTAAGCAGAGGGACCGATAGGTTAAATATGGTGCCCGCTGTGTTAATATTTGCGCCCTGTACACTATTTGTCCAAGGACATCTGTCACATAATGCCATATCTCTCTGCCGAAATCCGGTACACCTGTGGATAAGTAAGGAAAAATTTTTTCGAAACTGCACATGGAAGCGGTTGGATTAGTTATGACTGCCTTGCGAACCTAAGAATCGCCTTGTAGACCTCAAAACGATGAAAAGGTTAGTTTGTTTTCGAAGCCCCTTCTATGTGTGTCCCGTCATCGGCAATTTTTCGTCCACAAATACATCCATTCTGTCAATGATTTTGGGTAGCCACCCCAACAAAACTTCACTTTTAAATTTGATTTAGCTGTAGAACCTATTCTATTCAGAATGTAGGACTATTTTTTCGTTGACTGGAGAGAAATCAGGACAATTTCACTGTTCGTAGACGTATGTAACGCATGCTGGATTCATCGCAGGGCTATTCGAGTACTTTGGAGAGACTGAATATACTTTTTTTCCATTTTGCACGTTTTTCTACTTTTCTATTCATCTGGGCCGATATTCTTGAAGTGTTGCTTTGCTGCTTTGGAAAGCCAGTATTTAGAATGCTGAATGTGTATCTTCCATATAACACGTGGTTGGTTTGGTACTTGGACACAGCGAGATTGCTACGTGGGAATTACTCTGAAAATGGCAGAAGGGCCAACCTCGACCGAAGTAGCTCAGATACAGCGTTAAATCATTTGTGGATGTTCTGACATCACCGTGGACTATATATCACGTCGCTGCGTGGAAGTTACACTGTGACAGTACTATACCCAAATTGTATTGCCAACGTCCTATTCCCTGACTAATTTCTTGTGGACTTGAGCACCGCATATGTTGAAGTAGCCTCCATAGGACATTGAATTCGTTTGTTGGTAGTGCCTCAACCGAAGTGTTCTGTTTTGGTCCCTTGGAAAGTTGAATACATTTGATAGATACCACTCGGAGGTACAATAAACAGAATTGGTGCTCAGTCGTAGTTCTTGTACAAGACGGCGATGCGGAACTTTACGCAAGCTTTAACGAACTGTATGAGGAAGGGAAATGAAACAAACATGTTGAACTGACAAGTAGGATGTTCTTAGCAAATCATAAGAGAGGCTGCACTTGATCTATTGGATTTATCACAACTTCCAACCAAGCATTTGCAGTCGTAGCGAAACAATAGCCTTTAAAGGTCAACGCTGCAGAAAACTATGACGGCGGGCACTTTTCCAAAAGAAATATGTATAATAGTTTTGAAGGCGATACATCGAGCCAACCTAGACTAGCTGCTGCTTTACCAGATTAAAAACGACACCCCAATCATATATAGACTAAAGTAAACTATGGTATATGGAGGCAAGAATCGGAACGCAATGGTAAAATCACGGTCTTTGCATACTTAAAGAATTGGTCCCGTAGACTGTTTAATTGCCCTGACAACCAACGATTGGTAATAATTCCGTCCACCTGTCCAAACATTATAATACAGTTCACAAACCAAAGAAGCGCATTTAAGAGTCAATTATCCATGTTTTACTGTTGCTGACTATTCGCGTTGTATACCAACAATGTTTGTAGTAACAACATACCCAACAAAAGTCAAAACAGAGCTTGTATCTTGAAATAACGTTCCCGGGTACCTATTCCAATGACTAGCAGCAACATCCCCATGAAATTTTCGTTAAGACTCATTGTTACCAGGAATATGGCGAATACATTGTTGTATCCTTAGAAAATTTCCAATAGCAACATTGTTCAACTTTCCTTAGCTCAGCATTACCTTCGTCCTTCCATGCGCTAGCAGAAACATCATTCTCAGCTACATCCTCACTTGCATCAATGTCTCTATCTATGTATAGCAACTAAAATCCTACGAGCACAAAGTTGCAACAAGTCTATAGTGGAATATAATATACTTTTTAGTGGTAAGTCCTTCCAATTTATTTTATTATTGAATAGTCCTTGCACAGCATGTTTCAGAGATACCAAAAACATCCTCTCATAACTTGTTGCTGGTTCCTCTTGTTTCTCAGCATTCACACACAACATGTTGGTGTTTCTGACATATTGGAATGCATTTGTTGCTCACTGGGCCTTGACAGTGTTATTGCTAAGGATTCTGATACAAAAAGTGCTTTATTTGTTTCGAAGCGATGTTGATGTTAAAGTTGTAGATACCAAAAATGTATACGATATAGGTTGGCTGTAGAAATTTTCTGGATTATTTAGATTTTGCTACAGCGACGTTAACTAGTTAACTGACCATGGGTATACATATTCCGATTTAAAATCCTCAATAAAGTTTTGAAATAACATTGATAGCCGCATCTTGTCCAAATTTAAAGTAAAAGTGGAGAAATCTTATCGAAGTAACTTCAGTCGTACAATAGAGACTGTGATCGGCTTATGTAAGAGTGTGTATTACCAGTAACGGACACTAAAAAGGTAAAGGAGATACCTACTTATACATGTCCCTCTCACCTTATGAAGAACAAAAAGAAGAAGACTTCTTTAAGCATTCTCAAAAACCATTGCGACGTGATAAAGAACAGCAGGCACCATTAGCATGAGCACCTACTACCTACCACAGTGGCATAGCAGCGCCCACCATAAGAACGCGCTCATGGTAGTGTGAGCTAAACCTAAAAAATCTCCCATTTTCTATAAGACTACGACTAAGTTTCCTTAACAAGTAGCTCAAGCTTTTGTGGTTTATCGCGTTTTATAGGTAGCTTTTCTTACCGTTATTCCATACGCTTTCTCCTTAAGGACTAAGTCGAACGGTCTTGTTCTTTGAAGTCGCCGCCAATTAATTTCTCTTAGCCTGATTTCGAGCTCTTCACGTTTCTTTTTTACGTGTGATTTCCACTTCAGTTTTGCATCTAGGGTCATTCCCAAATATTTTTCCTCGTTTGCATACGGTATTTGTACCGAGATGATGAATAAAGGTAAGTTGTTTATTTTTCTGTACGTTAAATTGACGTGTGTTGACTTAATCTCGTTCAGCACGATTCGCCAGCTCTTCGTCCACTCAAATATTTTGTTCAGAGCTCGTTGAAGTTTTGCAGTCGAGGATTCAACTGTTTGTCCTGTGACGAGAATCGCCGTGTCCTCCGCGAACGTGGCTACCACAGTCTCATTATCTAGAAGTATGTCTCTAGTGTACAGTAAGAATAGGTATGGCCCCAGAACGCTTCCTTGTGGAACGCCAGCTTGAATTTCCTTGAATTCAGAGTATTCAATCCTATATCTAAAGCGAAACAGTCTATTTTCAAGATTCGAGTATTCTTTTTATTTCTTTCGGTAAAATTTGTTGTAGCTTATACTTTAAGCCCTCGAGCCATTCTTTGTCGAAGGTTTGCTTGAACATATCCTTTTTCCCTCTAGCGCGTTTTCATTTACATTTGTTATCCGATAGACCTGATCGATTGTGAAATGTTTGACCCTAAGCCGAACTGGGATCAATCGTCTTTCTTCAATTATCGGTTTTAAACGTTTAAGCAGAAGAATTTCGAAGACTTTTGACTTTTCTCCTGTTTTGAACCCATTATAACTTCTGCGACTTGGAACGTATAAAAGTCTCATGGAAGCATTTATAATGTGGAGGAGCTTGACAAACGCTTTTCGAGGTAGCCCCTTTAGAATTTCACTTGTAATAAAATCGCATCCTGGAGCCTTATTATTTTTTAGGTTTTTTATTGTTTGCTGTAGCTCAGACTGTGATACGGATTTTATATTGTAGTTGCCGGATCCTATTCTGAGATTAAGTTCTTGAGCCAATTGACGTCCTTCGAATGGTTTGAATGTTTCTTCCAAGTGGTCGGAAAACAAATTCGCCTTCCCTTTGTCTCCTTTTGCACACTCGCCGTCGGCTGTTTTTATTGGTGCCAATTGCATAACAGGTTTCTTAGTCGACTTCACGGCTTTCCAGAGCGAATAATTGGAACTCTTGTCCGCAGTCAAGCCTTCGAGGTAATTAAAAATCTCACGGTTCTTATATTCTTGCAGAATTTGCTTTAGCTTATTTGATAGGCGATTCAATTAGGATTTATGCGGGGGCGCACGTGTTTTCTTTTTTTTTTCTCGAAGGAGGCCTTCTAAATCGGGCGAGTATATTTGCTTTTCGTGTTTTATTCCTCTTGTTCGAAAGATAGTGTTGTTCCACGCAGCACTTTGGAAGATTTCCACGAACTTGTCAACTTCGTCTTCCCCTTCATCTTCGTCAAAGAACAAGTTGACTCCTAGAAAAACGTACAATCAGAGGAGTTGCAAGTTGAAGATGGTAGCAGTGAATCTAGGACCATTCTACCAAACGCAAGTAAACTCAAAGGATCCGAAATCCATTAAGGACCTGAGTAAAAGACGGTTTATTCAGTGTCGATTCTTTCGTCTCATCTCCAACTGAATGAACCCGGGACCTCTTGGAACGGAAAACAGACGCTATTAAGTAGGCAAGTTCTTGGTAACCAGCTAGTGAGAACGACGGTACGGTAAGCCCTTATTTAGCAGTTGATGTTTCTCTAGTTAGAATGGTTATATGAATGAGTGCTAAGGGATAGGCGACACGTACCAAAGAGTTTGTAGGGTATCGTTAGAGAATGGTGCAGATGTAGAGGATGCAGATTGTTCATATTCGCCTATGGTAGTGTAGGACAAATCAATTCCACCGGAATGTCTGGTAGTACCTAATCTGCCATATGATCTGATTCTGGATACTGATTTTTGGGTTCAAATGGGAATTACCATACTTTGGATTGAAGATCAAAGGAAATTTTCTGGAGACTGTACGCTGTTAGAGCAAAACATGTAATTGTGAATGACGAAAGTTTGGAATGGAAGGATGTAGTTTTTCTATATTCTCAGTGTCATCGATTAAGTAACCAAACTTTTTATGTTGTTCCGCTTTTTAGTAGAGAACATGAGGGCAACATATTCATTTGGCTCGCTGTTTCTAGTTGGTGTGATCATCATTCCATCCCAGTCTAGCTTTATGATGAAAATGCATGGACATTAGCGAAAGTGAATTAAGATAACCTTGGTCGTTTTGAAAAATACTTTGAGTGATTTTTACACTGACGAGCTTCAAAGAATTTAAAGATTTAACGATGAACTCTACGAGCTATATAGTGAAATTGACTTTGTTAGAAAAAAATCACATTAGTAGCATAAAATAGCTGGGACATGTAGAACGAATGAACACCAATGCTCCAGTCCGAGGAGCACTCGTTGCCAACTCGGAAGAACAATGCATTAGTACATAACTAGAGGGACTGCGCTAACCGGAGAGGAATATTGTTTGAAGCCCAGTTCCACCCCAGATGGATAGGTCATCTAGATATATCTAAATATGGAGTTTTCTTAGCGTGAAAAAGCAACAATATAAAGATTAATTGTCTTACAATTAAAATTAATTACCAGAATTTTCAAAAAAAAAAAACATCTCTAGGTACTTACATTTTTCAATTGTATCTGACAAAATAACACTTGCAGATGTTAATTCTTAAATTAAATAACTGAATATATTGTCATCTGTGACAATGTTTTCAACGGAAAAAATTCAATCATCACAAACAATACAATATTTTGACTGTGATGGGATTTCGAGGTCTTCAGTTCGTATATACTTCGCAAATAAGTTTATCTATCAATCCGTAGGCACCCAAAAATCTACATACGAGTGTATTTCGTCAAAATAACAGTTTAACCACACAAGTTAACATCGTCATTTGGAGTCCTGTCAAAAGGCCATTTTATCTAAATAATATCCATATATGATACTTGTGCCTAATACACATACAAGTGTGGGTAGTGACACATCAGGGAGCACCCGTATATGTATATAAATACAAGTCCATATATTGACGCTAAGTTGCTTCAATTTTAGGCGGCATTTGGATTATTTTTCTGTAAAGGACATCACGTTTTTCTATGAAAACTAATTTGGTGCCATGGTTTTTATTTTTTATTTTTGGTTAAACACGTTTGTGGCATTTTCAATTTGCATATGCAAATGAAAATGTTGATGGTTAGAGTATTTTTCTGTGTAGGTTTATTGCAATTGAAAGTGGTTGCTCTTTTTATTTTCCTGTCAGGACATCAGCATTCCATTAAGAGCGTAGTTCTTTTGTTAAATTTATAAAATTGTGAAGCACAAGCCTTATTAACCTCTTCACACAGATTTTTTCTTGGGTAAGTCAGTACTTTTTTCGGGAATGGAACCATCACAAGAAGGCCTTACTATCGCAATTTTGAAGTGCGAATGTAGCAAGCAATTGCTGGTGTAGCCCCCTCAGTACAAGTCAATCCTTTCATTTCGATGAGAAGATTATCTACTCTACACAGCCACTGCAGACAACAAGCAAACTGAACCCAGCAGACTTGTCGATTCTTTAGAATTTGGCCAGAGAATTCTTTAAATGGGATAAAAGAGGATAAAAACATATTGAACTGCATTTCTATGTATGAGGGTGCACTTGTTGATAGTAACGTTAACGAATAAAATTGTCAAATATTGAGTGACAGAACTTCAGCTCAAGTCACAGTGTAAAACGCAATTTCAGCTAACTTTATTGCCGAACCTCAATTTTTCGAAAAAAAAAAAATGGTTGCACTGTAACCCTCAATTGGATTGAAGATGCTAAAAGTTTCTTTTCCATAACTAGCTGTGTGTTTTTGGTAAGAGAGTTTCTCTTTCTCATAGGCCCATTGTGACAAAATTGTAGCAAATACCTCAATAAACTGATTTTAAGGAACTCCACATTCCGTTAATCATGAAGTGAACCTGATTTCACTGCATCTAGTGAAGTGTAGAAAACAAAACCACGAGTTTAAGTAACATAAAGCAATATATCCGAGCGATAATAATTGAGGCAATTCCTGCTGCAGTCCTCCGATCAGTTACATATAAAAAACTTTTATATAAGATGTCGCACATGCGTCACCGTCACCGATCATGGGAAATTTGGCCACGCATAGTTGCTGCAAAACCTCACTATTTGCTACAGTGGTCCTGCTTCTTAATGAGCCAAGCGTTTTCTGTTTATCTTTGGACAGTGACAGAGGAAGTGTGTTGAATTTTATTTAACCTCTGCAATCATGGATGTAACATCATAAGACTCTTTCTTGCAGAGTCCATACTTGACAAGTTGTGACCTGTTATAACTCTAACGAAAAGGGTTTTCGGTCGGCTTCCGTTAATCTAGAACCATACTGCTTAGTGTATGTATAATTTTTTTTAATGACTTTCGGCAATGGATGTGAAAACTTCATGGATATCAGTAGCTCGTTCTACTGGCATTTATGATTCGCGTGTTGTGATTTTCTTGTAACTCTTGACTATATGGTATACAAAGCTACATTTCTACATTCGTCAACCACTCCTCCGATAGAACTGTAGCTAGCGGTACTACTTCGACGTGTTGGTTAGCGATCATGCTGTATTTTCAAAAAAAAAAAAATGTTTACTAGTGGTACAGGCTCTTTTAAGATGGCAGCAAAGATGATTACAACGGCATCGCTGGAAGAGCTGAAGGCTATACCAAAAAGTGCATATGAGAAGTGCTTCAAGGATTGGAATAAATGTTGGCACAAGTATTATATATTTGAAGGGGATTAATTTGAAGAGGACAACATTAATATTGATGAATAAATAAATATTTTTTTTATAAAAATGTAAATTCACTTTATTTTCTGAACATAGTTCGTACATAGCGTCACGTTGATTGCAAGAGAGAGGGCTTTGATACACAACTGCCTTTTTGACCCAAAGAAACAGTGATTGACAGAAGTTGTTCTCCGTATGATCTCTGAGCGTTTATAGTGAAGTCTAAGTAGAGAAGTTACCTCGAAACAGCAAATATCAGCAAATTATAAATTTTTTAATAATAGACCGCTGTTTGCCGTCTTTTTGGTGTCAGAATATTCGTTTATGTATAGGGTTTTCCAATAGGGACTTGACAACTTTGAATTTAATTTGAAGGCACTCTTTTACTAATGATCAAACTGTTACTGTCAATTTATTCAGTAAACTCAACATTTTCATGGTAAAGTACACTAACGAGCAACGTCTGAAAAATAATAAAAATTTTCTACAGATATTCGGAGTCGGTAACTGCAACTTTAAGAGCGTTAACTCCAATTTTCGGTCGTAATTCTCGCCCTAGTAGACAGGCAAATAACAAGTTTAGTGCAAAAGTTTGAGTCTACATATTCGTTGTGTGATGTTGCCATTTCAGTGAGACAACGGGTTGGTCGAAGTGTCGAAAATATCGCTGCCGTTCAGACGTCCGTAGCAAACGATCCAAATCAGTCAATTCCACGGAGTTCTCAAGAATTGGGCATCGCTCAGACCACATTATGGATCTTGGTTTACACCCATACAAGATCAAGCTGACCCAAGAATTGAAGCCGATTGACCATTTGAAGCGCCGTACGTTCTCCGATTGGGTTCTGGAGAAGATGCGCCAAGATGATGAATTTCATCGCAAAATCATATTCTGACGAAGGTCATTTTTGGCTAAATGGGTTCGTCAATAAGCAAAATATGCATTATTTGTCGGGTAAAAACTCACATGTGCTTCACGAATCACCACTTCATCTACAAAAAATAACTGTTTGGTGCGGTTTGCATGCCGGCGGCGTTATTGGGCCATATTTTTTCGTCGACGATAACGATCGTCACGTTATTGTGAATGGTCAGCGTTATCACGCCATAATTACCGATTATTTTTGGCCCGAATGTGAAGATATGGACTTGGACGGCATGTGGCTTCAACAGGATGGTGCCACAATTGAAGAGTAAATATGGTGAGCGTGTTATCTCAAGACATGGGCCAGTCGATTGGCCGAGTCCAATCGGTCCAATTCAGTCGTTGAAAATTGGGTCCAACGAATCGACCGCTGCAAACGTGCCCGCGGTGGCCATATGTACAAAGTCGAGTCCCACTCATAAATGTTTTGATTGTACTTCAAACCAATAATAAAGTTTTTAAAATATCTCAAATGGTTTACCTTTTATTTAAAAAAAAACTTGTCAAGTCGTTATTAGAAAACCCTATACTTATACCTTGCTTTGTCTTTTATGCAACGCCAAACACATTTTCGCTGCCTCTGCTTCAATACTTGCAAACGCATCTATGACAGTGCGCTAGGTTTTCCCGAAAATGGCAATATCGTATATGTAAACGAGTACGAGGGCTGTTTGATGAATAACCCAAATTAGAAATAACCTTTTTAGGATTCAACATTTTATAGTATTTTTCAATATAGTTCTCTTTTAACTCGATACTTTTTTCTCAGCGGTACTGCAATATGTTTAACCCCTCCGTATAGTACAATTTTTATGTCCTGCGAAATACTATTCTGCGGCTATGACTTGCTCGTACGATCCATAGTTCTTTCCGGCGTGCGATCTTTTTAGCTTTGGGAACAAAAGGAAGTCGCAGGGAGCCAAATCCGGAGAAAACGCAGGATAGGGAAGCAATTCGTAGTGAAATTCGATAAATTTGGCTGTGGCGACTGCGGAGTTGTGGGCAAACGCGGACAGTTTTCTCATGCCCAAAATCTCTACCTGCTTTCTCAGCCAATTCGCGAATTTTCACTTGGCGGTCAGCCAATACGTGATCATGGATTTTGTCCACGGTTTCCTCTGTGATAACCGTTTTTGGGCCACCTGGGCTCGGTTTATAAAAAACCGACGTGGGGCCAGGGCGAAATTCATCGAACAAATGGTAAACGGTTGTACGGGAAAGTGAATGGGACCCATACACACCACCGCGAATGGGATGATTTACAGGATTTACAAGTTTTGCTACTCAAAAACAAGAATCGGATCACGGAGCGATACTGCTCTTTTTCCATGATCGCAAAAAACACTTACACGATGTTTTGAAATGGGTGCCAAAACAAAACTAAGCGTCGGATTGTCACCAAATTTTGACAGGCGGGCTAGAAGATGGTATACTCATTTTCGCTCAGTAACGCCACCTATTTTCCAATCCGGGTACTCATCAAACAGCCCTCGCAGTTGTACAGACTTTGTAAGGATTGTGCCTCTGGTGTTGACATTTTAATTCTGCAAGATTTTTTTCGAAACCTTGTCCGAAGGTTCAGTGAAAACCTAATCGTTATCCTGCATAGTTGATGAGAATCGGCCATAATATAAATATTTGTTCTGTAAACTACATTTAGGAGCGTTTTTGTTCTTTAGGATCGTTGGGCATGATTTTTCGCTGGCATTTCTTTAGTTAGTTGATTTGATTTCAGCTGAGATATTTTCACTTTAACCTTGTAAGGATCGGACGGAAATCTTCCTCGTAGTCGTTCATCTGAAATAGTACATTGAATGCATAGTGCCTGAAAGCGGTTTTAATGAAAAAAGGAAGATCGGTCAACTTGTTGTACACAACAACTGGATGGAAACTAATGACTATACTCTTAACTAACGAAAGGGTTGTTGGTTGAGATAAGTTTTGCACGAGAATGTAAGTTAACTTTATTCAGAACAAGGAAGCAAGGACTCTTAAACCCTAGTTCTATCTTATTTAGGTTTAGGATCACGAAGCTGACTCCATTAAATTCGAGGCATTGGAGTTCAGATGCAACTGCAGGCGACTTGCTTGGGGCGAGCCAGTAGAAGGGTTCCTCATTTTGAAAGGCTTACTTAATATGTTCTTAGCTATTGGGATATAGAAATTCTATTCCATTCATTTTACTTCAGAAACTAGCGTGTATGGGATAATACTAATAGTTATCCTTAAATAACTTAAACCATCCCCAACATTTATCAAAGTTGACTACTATGTAGAAACATACTCGTATATCTATGTCCATCGATTTCCTAGACTTAATGCCTTAATTTCTTCCTTTACACCACATTAGTCAAGGACGAAAAGTTGAAAAAAAAAAACAAGTTTTGTGTAAGTAGTTGTCTTATTTATCCCCAATTTTCTTTATGTTGATTAATAACTCGTACCACATTCTCATTATACCATTTTTCATTCCACTTTTCTCTCACTTTCTTGTTTAATATTTCATTTTCCTTTAACTTCATGTCCTAGGGCAGACTTAAAACGTGTAATTAGCATACAAATAGAAAAAAGTACAAAAAATAAAAGGAAAGGAAACACGAGATAAAGGAAACATCTTGATTAATGATCCAGTTTAAGGTCTTAGGTCTGATTAAAGAAAATCCACTGAGGCTTTATGAAAGATGTACAAAGGTACACGACTCGGTGAAGCTTGTATACTCAGAATTAGTTGGATGGATGGTTTAAAAAAAAAAAAATGCTCCATGCAAGCGATACTAAGCCAAAATGCAAATTTTAAGAATATCAGCAGTGAAGTACTCCTGGAAGGACTCTCATAATATGAAAGAGAATGCAAAATGGAATAATTTTGAACCTAAGAGGAATAATAGTACTCCAAAGTTGTAAAGCATATCTTCGTTTTGAAATTGTTAAAATAACTTTGGAAAGCAATGCTGTACGGAATACTTCTGTAAGCAATCACCTTCCAAACCTCACCAGATTTCATTTAATAGACATTGGTTAAAGTTGGGATTATATATATGTTATAAAGTCTCATCAAAATTACCTAGTAGCGAACAGTGATATGGTGTATAGTATTCTTTGTTAGACTTCTAAATGATTCATCATGAGGTTTGATTTATAATGTAAAATAAAATACATAAATTTGAAAGTGAACTTAAAATTTTTATTATCAGTTAAAAGAACAATCATGGCATTTATTTTTTGAAAATGATGTCATGTAAATGTTGGCTACGACTACGTCTGAGGTGGTCCATTCGGAAGGTCCGATTTTGGGCGACTCGATCGAGCACAGCGACTGGTATCTCGCGGATACCACGAGTAATGTTGGCTTCCAAAGCATCAATCATAGCTGGCTTATTCCTGAAGACCTGACACTTTACATATTCCCAGAGAAAATAGTCCAAAGGTGTGATATCGCACGATCTAGGGGGCCAATTTACCGTAGGAAAACGTGAAGTTAAACGCTCACCAAAATGATTTCTTAACAAGTCTATTATTTGCTGTATTGTGCTGTATGGCTCTTAGCGCCGTTTTGTTGAAACCAGAGCTCACCGAGACCATGTGCTTGAATTTCAGGAAGCACATAGTCCGTTAACATGGTGCGATAACGGTTCCCATTGACAGTAACATTCTGATTTGCCTCATTTTTGAAGAAATATGGACCAATGATTCCACCAGCCCATAAACCACACCATACCGTTGTTTTTAATGGATGTAATGGTAGCTCTTGGTACTTTTCGAGTTGTTCATCAGCCCAAATATGGCAATTTTGTTTATAAACGTATCCATTTAGCCGGAAATGATCTTCATCACTGAACAAAATTTCACGATAAAACACCGGATTTTCATTGAGTTTTCCCAGAGCCCATTCACTAAAAATATGACGCAAATTCAAGTCGTCTGGCTTCAATTCTTGCACAAGTTGAATTTTGTACGCTTTTAGGTCGAGATTCTCATGTAAAAACGACAACGAATCGATTCGTCTTCGCGTACACTCTCAGCTACAGCTGCTAGAGTCTCTTCACTTCGTGCTGGATGTAGTCTAAACGGTCGAGTATCATCCACGAATGTATTGGCAATAGTGGTTTCAGTTGGTCGGTTATGCGCACCGTAAGTTCCTCGAATCGCACGAAAAACGTTTCTCACAGAACGCTGATTTTCGTAATACAGCTGAACGATTTGGAGACGCTGTTGTGGTATGAGACTTTTCATGATGGCTTGCCAAATGATACTGAACAAAAATGACACATCAGTTTGATAAGAGTCACGCGTGATCTGTCAAAAAAAAAAAACTTATTGAAAATTAAACCTTACGATGAATCACCCTATAAACGTCATTTTGAGAAGTAATAGTGAATCAAAGGCTGATAAAGAACCATGCTAGCTCAAAGTGTAAGCAGTCGAATGTAACTTTCACTACTCTTTTAAGAACTACAAGAGTTTTAAGAAGCTAAAGACCTGCTAAGGCCTGGTCTCTATGTTCATATTGATGAATACCACTTTGGTCAGAAAAAAAAAAAAAACGAAATAACCACCGCATGGCGCTTCCATTGGTTCATCTTTTGTTGACATTTCTTCTAAATCTTAGCGTCATAGCTTGACATTTGCAAAACTTACGTAGCCGAGAGTACATCTATTTTTCTGTGTGTTGGCGATTATTTAAAATTTTAGAAATGGATTTAAATTTGCAACAACGAACTTGTATTAAATGTTGCGTAAAAAACGTATTTAATCTTCCGCGAACGTTGGAAATGTTGGAAAAGTGTATCGGCAACGATTCTCTAAAGAAAACGGTCGTTTACCAGTAACACGAGCGAGCGGTTCAAAAGTGGTCGTGAGTCAAACTCGACAATCGAGACCATCGACATCGAAAACCGACGAAAACATTGATTACCAACATTCAAGAAATGTTATTCAATAACCGCAAATTAACCATCAGAGAGATAGCGGAGGACTTGAACATTGCCTATGGATCCGTCCAAGGCATTTTGGTTAATGATTTGGGTTTCAGTCGTGTAGCTGCAAAGTTGGTGGCAAAAGACCTCAATTTCATGCAAAAAAGAGACCGTGTTGACGTCGCAAAAAAGAGATCCCACATTCATCAAAAGGATTATTACTGGAGACGAGACGTGGGTTTATGAGTACGACACGCAATTCAGACATCAGGTAAGTGAATAGTGTTCACCAAATGAGCAGAGACCAAAAAACCACCTCGTTTTCAGTCACAAAAAGGCAATGCTCACGGTTTTCATGGATTCAACGGTGTAGTGCATCATGAATTTTTGCCAGAAGGCCAGACAGTAAACAAAGAGTATTATTTGGGCGTTATAAGACGTTTGCATGAAGCAATTCGCCGATAAAGACCAGAATTGTTTTAGCAGAAAACTCGTGGATTTTGCACTATGACAACGCACCGTCGCACAGTGCCAGCATTATTCGTAATTTTTTGACGAAAAATGCAACAAATACCATCTAACATCCACTGAAATTAACCTGATTTGACTCCCTGTGACTTCTTTCTGTTCAATCGATTTAAAAAACCACTACGGGGAACGCGTTTCAGCAGCCGAGAAGAAGTAATGGAAAAATCGCAGGAAGCACTAATGAACAAATCGAAAACCGAATATAAAAAATGTTTCGAGGATTGGATCAAGCGCTGGCATAGGTGTGTTGCAGTCGATTGGGATTACTTTGAAGGGGACAATACAGATTTAAATGAATAAACTTGTATTTTTAATTTTTTGAATAAATTCCGGGATCAAGGAATTTGATCAAGACCCTAAACCGCGTTGATGAAGATCAATCAGATGATTGATAGGTATTTTTAGGTTATTACAAAATGTGACTGGTGGAATTTTGTATACGATATTGAGAAAACATAGGCTCATGTGAGAGGAACGTTTTGACCTTTTGATCAGAGAGACCAAAGTTGTGGCTAACACCTTCTTATATGAATGGTTCACTCAGTCTGACAATGAAATGTTGGTCTTCATCATCTTCATCTTCTCCTTTTCATCAGGCAGTGGTAGTTGTTTTCTCCACAGTCGACCTTATGCTTCTTCGTAGTTTTGCAAAGTTTATCGAAGCAAATTAAATGCCAAATCTGGCGTATCTTTTCTTTATTCTAATTAAACAATATAACATTTTTAACCTGTATATATATTTGTCCTGAGGGTATGTAAGTGTGACACTCTTCGGGCATTTCCCGATATGAAAGGAGCGCACAATAATATAATTAGAGCTTTCCCTGGTGCGCCTGGCTTCGGTTCAGACTCATTGATGAATTTCCTTCCCCTTGATATTCATATCATGGGATGCACTCCCAAAGCTACTTCCTATTGAAAAAGAAGTGGTCTTTAGTACCAGCAAAGGAATGTAGTTGGGTCTTCACGGATGGTAAAACGAATTTAGGGTGCGGCACTGACGTCACTCTGGAGTACGAAAACGTCAGATTTCGCTTCTCGTTGGAAAAACTTGCGTCCGTCTTCCAAGCGGAGATATATGCAATCCTTATGGCAACGAACTTTATTGTGAAAAATCGATGGAAGGTGCGAAACATTTGCTTTAGTGAAGACAGCCAACCTACGCTTATAATCTTGTTAAACTCTCTAAGACACAATCCCTATCGGGACAAGTTACAATGGGATCACTGGAAATGAAATATCCGACGAACTGCCTAGGCAAGGCTTTGAGGAGATTTTTTAAGGACTCGAACCTACGTTAGGTCTGCCAGCGTCCTTGGTTAGCGCATATGAGCATAACTGCGGATGGAATGACTCTGTCCTCCTGTTGTTCCTCAGTAAGAAAAACTGCAGTCTGCTTGCTGGCATCGTGGTGGTGCACTACACTTTTGCTAAGCACTTACGTAAGTGATACAACATCCTGCGAAGCTTATTGACGAAGTGATGACGACACCGCGAAGAATTACCTCTGTGAATGTCCGGCTCACGATCGCATCAGGCTTAGGTAGTTGGTGTTGACGTAGTGGGTGCTGGCATTGTAGGCTCTTTATCACTGAAGCACTTATTCGTCTTTCGAAAGACTGAAAAATTAAAAGGAACTTGGAAGGAGTATAGTGAACTAGTTATTTTCATTAGTGTTCTGTTCGGACAGAAGTAACTATTGTTATATGTTCGCCATGATGTTCAAATCTCGAGCTTAAGAAAAGACGATTTGACGGTATTATCTGGTTTCTTGTGATATTGTCGTATGAGACCAGGATGATATTGGAGGACCCGACGTCTCTCGCCGAAGACGAATTGTGTTCTATTCGCCAATAATAGATAAATCCACACCTATAAGTTCAGAAAGATTAACATAGATTGAAGAATTTTATTTTGGACTTACATATCTAGGTCAACAAACCAAAGTTCTGGGATTAATCATAGGAGAATTGAACACATGCATGGTTTCATTCCGGTGAATTTTTATTGCAACAGTTCAACGGCTAAAGTTTAGCTGCCGTTATTTAAGGTATAGGTTCACTCTGAATTTCAGCATCACCTTAGTATGATAAGTAAGTAAGCTTGACATTATATGTCATAAAATCTTGTTGCGGAAGATTTAAAATATTAGGCTTCGACGTTTTATGTTCAAGTGGTTCATATCATATCTTCAGGATTCGTCTCAAAGAGCAAAGCTTGAAGACATTAGGAGTGCACTTAAACGTATAAATACCATATATAGACCCTGCCTGACTCAAACTGCAACTTTTTAAAATGCTATAATTTGTTATTTTTTGATAAATTTTATTGTGCCAAAGCAAAAAATGTTGGAAAATACATTAATTTTCAAATTGTGTCAGTAGTTTTCAATATGTCCACTTTTGGCGCGAAAAATTGTCTTGAGACGGCCGAAGAAAGCATCGCACGCTGCACGCAAGTGACTCTGCGGTATTGTGGCTCATTCCCGGCGAAGTACTTGTTTGAGTTGGTCCAAACTTTGGTATTTTTTAGTGCCAACCTTCGCCTTCAAAATACCCCAGACAGAGAAATCCAACGGATTTGCATCCGGAGAACATTGTGGAACATTGTTTTTTAACCAATCTTGGTTGACGCGCGCTTCATGAGACGGTGCCGAGTCTTGTGGAAATGTCCACGGTCTCCGACCGAAATGATTGTTTGTCCAAGGCTTCAATACTGCTTCTAAGACAGTTTCACGGTATACGATCGCATTAATTTTGACGCCACGGTCCAAAAATACGAGCGGAGAGCGACCATCGGCGGTTATGGCGGCCCAAACCATCACCATCTGTGCTGCCTGCTTTCTGGTATCCGTCCGAAGGTGTAAATTTTCGAAGGACCTCTCTGGCAAGTAAACTCGGTCATTTTGTTTGTTGACATATTGCTCGATAACAAATGGCGACTCATCGGAAAAAACCAAATTCGGCAACTCACCACTTTCGTGCAAGCGTAGCAACTCCTTCGCTCTTTCGACTCTAACTTTTTTTTGTTGCGGTGTAAGATCGTGTGCTTTTTGGAACTTCAATGGCTTGAGCCCAAGCTTGTTTTTCAGTATCCATTCCAACGATATGTTGAGCTTACGAGCCATTTTCCTTCCACTTCGACGCGGATTTCGCTCAATTCGAGACTTCGCTTTCCGAACCATTTCTGCCGATGTTAGTGTTTTTTTTATAACCACCTCCATGGCGTTTTGCAACGCTGCCAGTATCACGGTAACGAGCTATGATTCGAGACACAAATGATTTATTCACGTTGAGGTGCTGGAGGGCTCTAACAATAGTTACTTGTGGTTTTCCAGCCAAATATAAAGCAATCACACTATCACGTTTGAATTCCATTGCGGATAAATTTTTTTCAACACAACTGAGACGCAAATCATTTAAAAGGCTTGTAAATAATAAAATTATCTGTCATGTGTCAAAATTTGAGCTCACTGTCATGAACGGTCTGGAAATTATAGCAGTCTGAAGTTGGTTGCAGTTCGAGTCAGGCAGGGTGTATATTAACTAAACATGATTTGCGGTGTGTTAACTGATAATTGTTATAACTTTTATAAATAATATAATATATAATATATAATATATAATAATAATAGCTCTGATGATGCCGCCATGCCAAAAACCGCCCAGTCAATTTTTGAGAATGTATTGCTGCTTGGAGGAACACTTGTGGGTTGTTTTGCTCCAATAATGGCAATTTTTTTTGTTAACATAGCTGAGCCAAAAATGAGCCCCGTTCGAGAAGGTGATTTTTGGGCCCAACATATTCAGTGCCCAATTAGCAAATTCACAGCATTGCCTATTGCCGTCCTGCTTCAATTCTTGCGTCAGCACATTCTTATACGGATATAGGCCTAAATAAGCCAGAAACTCAGGCGATGCCCTATTCAGATGATCGACCTCGAATCGACATTTCTGGATCTTTTTCAATACTGACCGCTTCGGGGGATATGTTTTCTTAATTTTGAAATTCAAGCTGTATATTTACAACTGAGGTGGAATTTTGATAATATTTTTTAATAACTTCCTCACGTTAGGCAAACGTAAAACGATGCATGACGAAAGGGCAAACCATACTGAATATTTTGACAAAGGGATGTCATTGGTAACTTTAACAGCTGCTGAAACGTAACAACTGGAAGAACTATCATTCTATCATTCTTCATTCGTTTAGCGCAGAATGATTTTGATTCCGAAGTTTTTTTTCATGCACCTGAATGCCAAACTTTTGAGATGCATCTTTTGCTTAGGCTCTTTCAGTACAACATGTTGTTGCAATCTAAATTGCAGCGAAAAAAATTTCCAAATGGAAAATGTTAAATAATTTAAATACCATGAATTTGTTTTTTATTCTAGAATGTATTTCCATAACCATTATTAACATAACTTAAGGTTTTCGTTCTTCTTATTTGTAATTTATGAGTAATCTATGGATTCCTTTTTAGAATCACATAACAGAGATTAGATTGACGTGGGTGTAGATCAAATCTTTCATGTAACTATGGTTCGCAGCGCAATGGGTTGAAAGTGAATCGTTCATAAATTGCACCTCGATTGTCCCCTGCAATATCTTTTCGTAAAGATTACTTTCAGATTATCGCAAATACTAATCTGCACGGCCTAAATACCCCATATAAATGTCGATATTGCACCACTGCTTGTTAGCTTAGTATAGCATTCTTGTATAACCTCTCAGATCATACTCTGCGGCGACCTAAATTGTAATTTTCTGCACAATAGCACCTCTGCACCTATAATAGGCTCACTTCACCAGGAGCTCTAACATCTTACTTGATGTCTTTTTTATTCACGATCTTGAACAGGCGCTACTTTATAATCAACTTCTTGCACCTGGCTTCTCCAGGGCAGAATCTATAAGCTCACCTCAGTCAATGATCAACTGTCGTTTTTGAACAGCAATATCGGGCAGTTATTCGAAGCTCATGTTCCATTACGCTGGAAGGTTATTTCTCATACAGTTCCCTTATGGATAAATCGGGATATCGCAGAGCTGATTGTCAAGAGAAACTTAGCGTACTCTAGATGGAAGCGGTGTAGAATCTGAGCTGCATGTAATCTACTCCACCCGTTGGAATAAAGTTGTGTATAAAATTAGATTGGCTAAATAAAGTTATTACACAAACCACCTCAACCCCACTGGTTCTGAAAAAAATGTTTGGAATACCTTCAAAAATGTAGGTAGCGGTAAACAAATACGCAAGGTCCCCGACAACATTGACTGTAACCTTTTGAATGCATAATTTCTAGATCTAAGCAATACCAGTACAAATCTACCTGCTGATTTGTTTTCTGATCCACCCGAAAAAGCTGATAGAGCTGATAGCTCTACCTTCCTTGATGATACTGATGTTCTTGAAGCATTACTGTCACTAAAACCAAATACCAAATAAAACCAAATAGAGATTTCAAGGCAGATACAATAATTTCTCGATGTCAATAATCTCCGTAATGATACTGAGTCTGGGTTCAGAGATAATCGGAGCTGTAAGACCGTACTATTTAATATTGTTGATGAAATACGCATAGCAATAGATAGGAAAGAAGTAAGTTTGCTTACTCTTCCAGACTTCTCCAATGTTTTTGTCTCAGTCGATCATTCGATCCTCTGTTCTAAACTAAAAAGCTTGTTGCTCTTTTTTTCAACCGTAACCAAGCTTTTTCAATCATTGAAGTGGTTGTTGGAGATAAGACGTCAGGTCTTCTCCCAGTTTGCAGTGGTGTACCACAGGGATTAATTTTAGGCCCTATTTCTTTGTACTTTACATAAACGATCTTCCCCAGGCGGTCAAACACTCCACCGTCCTCATGTTCACCGATAATGTACAGGTCTTAATTAGTAGCCCATTAGTTGAACTTTCCCAGGCATCAGAAGCTATGAACGACGACTTGTATAGCAGTGGGCACAGAGTAATAATCTAAGTCTGAATCCAGCTAAATGTAAATCGATTGCACATCAAACTATGTGTCTTCGTAATCACCTACGTTGAAAAAGTAAGGAATCTTTTAATAATCTTTATTGACACTCTTACCTGGTCCGACACCATAACACAACCATTGGTAAAGTTTATGCTTTCATTCGCGTTTTATGGGCCTCAAAAAACAATTCGTCCCTATCGAAACCAAAACATTACTGGCTACCTACTCTGCTGTACTGCTGCGAAGTTTATTGTAACACCGATTCTAACTTGTTATGAAATTTAAATGTTATATTTAACAACATTACTAGATACATTTACAATCTTCGACATTATGACAAGGTATCAGAACACTCAATAAAAATCTTTGGGTGTTTCTTTGTCAAATTTTTGAAATTCAAACCTTTGTGTTGCATTCACCAAGTCATGCGAACTGGCCAACCAGACTATCTCTATAGAAAGTCCAATTTTCAGTTTTTCCAGTTTTGAAGCGATCGAATGTGATTATCCAACCAAGATACTCCTGCTCCGCATTCGAATGAACTTTCTTTGTTTGTACCACACGTCAGTGGAATTCCCTACCAATCGAAATTAGAAGTATTGCAAATCACCGCACTTTTAGAACCTTCCTCCTGAAATTCCTTTCATCAACTTAGTCTCCCTCCGAACATTAGTTTTAATTTTATAAACTCGTACGCCAATAGAGTATATGAATAATAAACTCATTTTTTTTACTTTCCTTTTATTTTAGATTTATAATACGAGTACATTTACACCTTTACTTTTAAATATTGTACTCTCTCGAATTTTTCTTAGGCCTTACGCTACTTTACATTAAAATAAATAATAAATAATAATAAATTAAATAAATACTAGGTGGAGTGAAAAGTAACCACCTTGACCGCCAGAATGCGCAGCTACTGCAAAAAAATGCCTTGAAGTCCGTTCAGTGCGATACTGGCTTTAGTTTTGTTTTGACAGCTGGTTGTTGTTGACGTGTTTGGCATCATGTTGAGTATGAACAAAAACGATTTTTATTCTTTCATAAAACATTATTTTTTAAGAAGCAAAATGGCGAAGGAAACAAAAGAGAAGTTGGATAAATATTATGGGTCTAATGCTCCGTCAGATTACACCATCAAATATTGGTTTCGAGGGTTTCGTGGTGGCCGCAACTCCACTACCGATAAAGTCCGCAGCGGCAGGTCCTCCGATGCGGTTACAGAGGACAATGACAAAAAAATACATAAAATGGTGTTGGCTGACCGGAAAGTGAAGGCGCGCGAGCTGGCAGATACCACAAAGATTAGTACGGAGCGTAAACGCCATATTTTGGGCAATATTTTGAATATGAAAAAGTTATTCTGCCACTGGGTGCCGCGCATACTCACTGCTGACCAAAAACACGAACGCAAGAGCACTTCGAAAGAGTGTTTGGACTTGCTGATGCGGAATCGGCGGTCTTTTGGCATCGATTGGTAACTGTTGAACACCAGAGAACAGAATGAGTGCCCGGCAATGGACTGAAGCCGGCACGAGTGCTCCGAAGCGGCCGAGGGTGGCTCGATGGGTTGGAAAGGTTATGGCGTCGGTTTTCTGGGATTGTCATGGCATACTCTTCGTGAACTACCTCGAAAAAGGAAAAACCATCAACAGCGAGTATTATTGTGCATTATTGGAGCGATTGAAGGCCGAAATCGCTGCAAAAAGGCCTCACATGAAGCGAAAAAAATTTTGATTTTGCAAGACAAAGCACCGGCGCGCAAGAACATCGCAATCACGGCTAAAATCAATGACTTACGGCTCCAATTGCTGTCGCATCCACCGTATTCGCCCGATTTGACTCCCTCGGACTATTATATTATCTCTTCCCAAACCTCAAAAGATGGCTCATCAATAAAAAATTCAGCTCACGCGAGGAAATCATCGACGCCACGGCGGAGTATTTTGCAGACCTTCCGGAAAATTACTGGAAAATCGCTAGAATAAGTGTATCAAACTAAAAGAAGACTATATTGAATAAAATAAAAAAAAAAAACATTTAAAAAAAATTTTTTTCATTTCCAAGAAGGTTACTTTTCACCCCACCTAGTAAGGCAATATTTTCGCACAACTCATAGGAGTTTTTTATTTTGTCTTAGAAATGTCTGTTTAACCCTATTCATGCCACGCTGTGACTGTGTGTCACTATTTAATTTTAAATTAATATAAATAACTTAAAACATGTATTAACGCAAAATCAGCTTAATGTATTTTATTATTTGCCACTACATTACCGTTATACCTACACAATTTTTTTTTTTTTTTGCACACGTGTTGTTGCATGTTGCTAATGTTTTAGTAGTATTTTTGCATATGAGCATTTGCAAAGGTAATTCGTCATTATAAGAACGAATTTTATATTTTATTTTATATTTTATATTTTTATATTTATAAAATTATGATTTTTACAAGCAACAATGTCTGAGTCTAGAAGAACAAGAAACCTAACGGATGCAGATGTAAGAAACGCTATGGAAGTAGACGATGAGGAATGTATAGTAGAAGACAATGCTGAAGGTTTTGTTGAATCTGACATTTCAGATAGTGTAACAGATGTTGTAGAGACTGCATCTGGACCAGAGGATGAAATAACAAGCAAAGAATCTACTAAAGAAGGTGAAAGTCGTGAAGGTAGTAACAATACTACTGAATTATTAGTTGGAAAAGATGGCACCGAGTGGTCTTCAATACCACCAAACCGTCACACAGTGCAACGAATATATGGAAAAGAAGGACAAAAATGATAGTTCATTGTACAATATAATTGTTTTATTTATTAATTATTGCTAGTTTATTACAAAATGGTTAAATATTTGCGTATTAAACAATTTTAAATAGATTTTTAGACTGATTCTTAGTTACATTATTCGCTTTCTAAGTCGGTTTCAGATTCTGTTTCTGTTTGTGTGATTGATTTATTGGAGTGATCCGAATCTATATTTACATCAAATGTTTCAGACTGAGTATCATCAATAATATATTCGTTAATGTCCGAAGTAATTTTCTGACATTTATTTGAAATTTTTCGAAACTTAGCAAGGCCTTGGTCAGACGTAATAAGAAGCATTTTCATGATATCACTATTGGTATTGATTCGTGATGATTTCCGGGCATTGTGCTCTGGGATATCGGAATTGAAAAGGATAAAATCACATCAGAACCATGTATTAACAGTTTATGCAACGTTACAGGCATATAATACCAGTAATAATTACTAAGATATACCTCTTTTGTTTTAGGAACTAATGTCCTAAACCTTGGCATATTAATATTTTTACCGCTGGATATTACTCTTAGTATTATTGGTAATTTTGAAATCAAATTTTCGTTTATGCCGGTAATTGAGGAACTTACAGATGCATTAGCAAAAAATCGACGGCCAGTATTTCCGTCATTAGTGGAACCGATTCTAGTCTTCGGTTTGTCATAAATTAATCCAAGCTTTTCTGTGAATTCTTTTTGCATATTTAATTTTTTTTCTAAAAGCTTTTTTTTAAATCTTCCCCTTTAGCTTGCCACTTTTTAAAATTCGAACGATAAAAAATTTTTTTTTTTCTTTCATGGGAAAGTGAGAAATCTTTATAGACACTATAGGCCCGGAGCTTATAGTAGTGTGAGATTCTTACTCACTAAAAAACACCTCCCTTATGCAAACCACGACTGAGTTCACACTCAACAAGCAGTTCTTCTATCGCATTTTATTTTGTTTTTATAAGATATCCTGCAGGCGATTTTCCATTGAAAATTCCTGTGTACTTTAGAAAAATTACGCACTGCTAATCACCGCGCTAGATCGAGAGGCTTAGTCCTTTTCAGACGGCGCAATAAATTTGTCTCGTCGAGGATCTGTTGAACAGAAATATTCGTATGACCTTGTAATCGATTATTATGTTTTCGCGCAAACATTTTAATTACGTTCTGAACGTTTTCGACTCCTAAGTCTCTGTGGACATCATCGTTTCTAATGTACCACGGCGCATTAACAATACCTCGAAGAACTTTGTTTTGGAATGTCTGTAATACATTAATGTTACTATTTTTAGTACAACCCCAAAGTTGTGCACCATATGTCCAGATCGGTTTTAGCACTTGCTTATATAACAGCAGTTTGTTCTCTAAACTAAGCTTGGAATACTTTCCAATAAGCCAGTATCTATATTTGATTTCAAGCTCTTCACATTTTTTCTTGACGTGTGCTCTCCATTTTAGTTTAGCGTCGAGTGTCATACCGAGATATTTGGCCTCGATCGCGTAAGGAATTCGTACTGCGTTGATAAACACCAATGGATTCTCAATTTTCTTGAGAGTGAAGTTCTCGTGGACAGACTTGTTTTCATTAAGCGCGATTCAGCCTTTGTCCAATTGTTAATCCGTGTAAGGGCAAGTTGCAACTTGGCAATTGCTTCTTCGACTGTTTTAGCCGTTGCCAAAATGGCAGTGTCATCAGAAAATGTGGCTAGGACAGTGTCGTCCGTTTGCGGTATATCACGGGTAAAAAGCAAATATAGCAGAGGGCAAGTACACTTCCTTGCGGCACCCCTGCCTTTATTGTCTTAAAAGTGGAATATTCGTTTCCGTGTCTCACACGAAGGAGTCGGTCTTCCAGATATGAACCTAAAATACAAGACAATTGCTGGGGTAGGGCTTGTCGGAGTTTATGTTTTAGGCCTCTATGCTATACATTATCAAAGGCTTGCGAAATGTCAAGGAATGCGCTTGAACAGACTAACTTACACTCGATTGCTCTTTCAATTACATCGGTTATTCGATGCACTTGGTCAACTGTAGAGTGTTGGCTTCTAAAGCGAAATTGATGGTCAGGCAAGAGGGAATTTGTGTCGGTTATTGGTTTAAGACGATTAAGAAGGATTCGCTCGAAGACCTTCGATGTAATCGGGAGAAGCGATATTGGTCTATATGACTTGACTTCAGTCAGCGGTTTACCGGGTTTCGGAACCATAATAACTTCGGCTACTTTCCACTGGTGCGGTACGAGCTCTAATCTAATGCTGGCATTTATAAGATAGAGCGGCTTTAGCAAACCTTTTTTTCGGCAACGCTTTAAGTATCTCTCCCGTTAATAAGTCATATCCCGGGGCTTTATTGGACTTAAGCGTGTCAATAACTCGTCTAAGTTTTATAAGTTTAGCCTTTTCTACTGGAAAGTTTGTCGTCACGTCTAGCGTATTGACACTCTCAGGAAGCATCCCCCCATCGAATGATTTAAACGTTTCTGCAAGATGGTCGGTGAAAACATTAGCCTTTTCCCTATCTTCTCTCGCCCAGTCATCCTGGTTTCTTCTTATTGGTGCCACGTGTATTTGGGGCTTTCGAACACTTTTAACGGCTCTCCATATGGAGTAGTTGGTATTCTTTGTCGCTGTGAAACTTTCAAGGTAGTTATTAATACCTTGATTATTGAAGTCCTTGATCGATTTTTTCAACAAGTTGCAGAGCCTATTGAAGGACGTTTTATCTTGTGGTGCTCGGGTTTCATGCCACTTTTTCCGCGCTCTTCGTTTCTTCCTTATCATTTTTCTGATTTCCGGTGGATATCTTATGCCGACTTTGGGAACTTTGTTCGATTCGCGGAGAGTGTTCTTCCAGGCCGCTTGCTGTATGACTTCAAAGAAACGTTCAACTTCTTTACCGCGTTCTAAGTGCTACTTTCAACTCAGTATTGTCTACAACGTCTATTCGGAAATCTTCCCAGTGAGTTTTGCTGTTAGTTAATCTGGGTGGTCTTTGGTTCTTAACCAAGGATTCGCACAGTGAGAGGATAACTGGAGAACGATCGGAGGAAAGACCGAAACCCTCTTCAACTTTGACGTAACTAGCGTTTACTCCTTATCCGATAAAGAAGTCTATTAGATCGGGTGTTTTGGCGACATCCGAGGGCCAATATGTCGGCTTGCCTGTTGAGTAAAAATAGCAACCACATTCCATACCAGCCCTGTAAAGAGTTTTGTCTTTTTGAGAGATACACCTTGAGCCCCAAAAGGTGTGCTTCGCGTTAAAGTCGCCACTAATAATGAAGATTGCTCCAAGAGAGTTGAATAGGTCAATAAATTAATGTTTTTCTATATTGCAGCGCGATTGGCAATAGATTGAGGATATATTAAAAGAGTACTTTTTATTTTTAGGGCGCACCACGGTCATTTGAAATTTGTCAAGTTCAATTATTGCTTCCAAAGTATGTTCAATGCAGTCTCTTATGAATAGGGATGACCCGCCTCTTGCGTTTCCCGATGGATGATGAGCGTGGTAGTCGCGGTAACCTTTAAGTTCTACTCGCGATTCTGTTGCCAGTTGAGTTTCAGAAATTAAACATATGTCAATTACTTTTTCCTGCATGAAAATATTTAGTCCATCAAGCTTTTTCTGTAGACCGTCGGCATTCCACAATAAGAAATATGTAACATGCATTCAAATATCCTTATCCAACAATGTAAGGGTGACAAACCAAAGCCGAAGACCAAAGGCTGAAGACGTTCAATTCCCTCTTTGTTCATATCTTTATTGGTACATCCACAAATGTAACACATTTGAGCTGAGTTCGTTTCACTTATAACATTACAAATACTACCATCTATCATGGTGAACAACATTTCAAAATTAACAGTGATGCAGCTGTCTTTAAGAGGAACTACTATAATTCATTAATTAATAGATCCATATTTGCTTTCTCATTATCTGAATTTGCTGACTCTTTCGAAAATATGAACTTTATAGGTCGACAATAAAATATTGATGATGGTCTGGGATTTGTCCACTTTATATCGTCACTATCTTTATCGACTATTTGTAGTGGAACAAGTGCAATAAAAAATACAAATTCATCTGAACTACTTATATTGTGAAACCTCTGTTTATAAGCACTATGCCCAGAGCTTCAATTAAGGCCCCATTTATATACTAAGGTTACAATAGTGGACAAAGACAAAAATTCATCTGCGATGGACTTAATTATATATTTTGCAGTTTTATTGAGTAATTGCTGCATCTCTACTACAGCATGACTATCTGAAACATTTATTGTATCAGGTAGTCTTTGACCCCAATTTTTTTTTTATCGCATGGTAACTAGGGAATGTATTCTTATAAATACTATTCACCGTGGAGCGCAAGATATTGTATTTTCGGAGACTGATTCCCAAGTCTAAGTAAAGGGCTAAGGCTTGAACACCAGGTATACATTTCTCATAAGATAAAGTCCCTTAATCCCTTGATTGAATGGCAGCAAAATGCAGCTCATTAGAGTCCCAGTTATGAATAAGACTTTCAACTCTGCGCTTTTTTGATTTGTGACATAGGCTCTCAAAATCTTTTTCTGATCGACCTCTTTGTAATCCACTAGTGGAAAGAACTGGGGTATTATACGTCTGCTGGTAGCTCAGAATTTTTTCTTTTAGAGTAACTTCCTCTCTCAACCAGTCCGCATATTGTGTGTTGAACGTATTTAGCATTCGATGAGTGCGGTCCCATCTATTGTTTTTTTTTATACTGCTCATAATTTTTTCCGGAGCACTTTGCAAACCACGCTTAATCAAAATATGTTCAGTTTGCATCAGCAACTCTCCACACTTCGAAGCAAGATTGGTTGGTAAATTCTAAAGTGTTTGCTGAAAAAAAATTATATAATCTAAATCGGCACGTTTCGGCACGTAAATTATTTGGGAACACAAAGTACACGAATAATGCTTTCCACAAAAAAATACTGAGGGTGAGTTATGCCTTCAATTTTTTTTAAAACTTATCCAAAGTTAGAACAACACAAGGTTTCGACATTGCACCACACAAATCACATCCACATACCCATCTTTGATAATTTCAATGTAATAATTTTATTGATGAACATGCACTTAAAATAATATAATAAATTTTAACAGCAAAAAAAAAAAAAAAAAAAAAAAAAAAAAAAACACTACACAATTTGTAACGCACGATGACAATTGTCAGTCATAAAAACCAAAAATTGTAATTTTGTATTTTTGTGCACTAGTCGTTCCACTGTGCGTCAGGGCCGACCTTCGGCTCGAAACATCATCCAAGGCAAAGTAAATGAAGTTGTATTACCCTCTGGAAAATATATCGATCATTCTTTAGATGCATTTTCGCTATTTTTCTCTAACGAAGTAGTAGAACTTACTGCGAAATAAACTTACTTGGACGGAATTAATACAGTGGGCAACAAATGGAAAATGACCGATATGGTGGAAATTCGAGCGTTCATAGGACTATTGATCGATGGTGGACTATGCAGACAAAATGGCACGTCCTATGAATAATTTTGGGATCCTTTATTTGTAAGTCTAATTTATCGGGCTTGTATGTCGAAAAATAGATTCGTTGCACTATTGCATCTTTTGCGTTTTCATGACAAGTCCACACGATCAACTCGCAGAGCGCAAGATAAATTCGATCCAATTAGAGATATTTGGAACATTATAAACAGAGAATTGCGGAAACATTACATGCCGAATAGTAACTTGACAACAGATGAACAACTAGTGCCATTCAGAGGTAGGGTATCATTCCGTCAATATATGCCTTCTAAACCGGATAAATATGGAATGAAAATTTGGTGGATTTGCGATTCCAGCACCAGTTATCCGCTATATGGTACTTCGTACCTCGGGAAAGAAGGAACGAGCCACGCAATAAATCTCTCTACTCAAGTTGTTAAGATGCTATGTGAACCTTTCGAAAGGACAAACAGGAATGTGACGTTCGACAATTATTTTACTAGCTTTGAGCTAGTACAAAAATTGTTATCTAAGGGACTAACATATGTCGGCACATTGCGAAAAAATAAAAGATGCATTCCAGCAAACTTTTTACCTCGAAAAACAAGGGAGGTCGAAAGTAACGTGTTTGACTTTCGTCAAAATATGACAATCGTTAGCTAAGTACCCAAGAAAAACAGAGCTGTTGTGCTTCTGTTAACGATGCATCACACCAATGAAATACATGCCCAAAATAAAAATTAATCCGAAATAAATTTGTACTACAACTGCACAAAGGGAGGAGTAGACGCGCTAGATAAAATGTGTCATGCTTTTACTATAAAACGAAAAACGCGTAGATGGCCTCTCGCACAATTTTATAATATCGTTGATGCGTCTGGTATTGCAGCAAAAGTCATTGGGTAAATTTATATCCTAATTGGAACCAGGCGAAGCTAAATTCTCAGCGAAAACTTTTTTTGAAAGAACTCGCCAAAGCCTTAGTCATTCCAAATATACAGCTTCGAAGTAAGCTATTTTTGTTAAAGTCGTACTTTGCTGCTGTATTCTGAAACTCATAAACAAACCCAGCTAAAACTGTATCGGCAATACAATCAAATAAAAGACGACGCTGTTATTGCTGCCCTTATGAAAAAGGACGATTTTCTAAGCAATGCTGTGGTGTTTGCCAAAAACCCGTGTGTAACTAGCATTCACAGAAAAGTGTTGTCTGTCAAACATGTATAAATAAGTAGTTAAATAATAAGCGCTAAATTATTTGTATGGAATTTCCTTTTTTTTCAATAAAATAAATGAAATCTCTATTTATTTTGTATGAGTGTCTCCAAGTCACACCCTGGCAGTTTAAGTTAGTCAAATGACGTGGCAGTAATAGGGTTAAAAAAATGTATTATTTAATCTTTAAGTTCGAGTTTGAATATGCTATTAATTGTTGGGGAGGAGACTAACTCAACAAAATTTAACCATTTCTAGTGTTGCAAAAATATATTGTCCGTCATCTTTAATGCTTCAAATATTTAAAGGCGTTTTTCAATAAAATAATAAAGTTCTTGAAAATAACAATATATATGGTGTCCTAATAACGACTTGAGAAGTTTTTTTTTTTTTTTTTTTTAAATAAAAAGCAAACCATTCGAGAAATTTCAAAAACTTTATTTTTGGCTTGAAGTACAATCAAAAAATTTATGAATGGAACTCGACTTCGTTCATATGGCCACCGCGGGCAATATGAATTGGAAATTGGACCCAATTTTCAACGACTCAGCCACACACACTCGGCCGAAACGGCCGCTATTTCGGGTTCAATGTTGGTTTTGAGCTCTTCCAACGTCGTCGGCGTGTTGGCCGAATAGTCAAGAGGCGTTAAATTGCACGAACGAGGCGGCCAATCGACTGGCCCATGTCTTGAGATAACACGCTCACCATACTTACTCTTCAATAAATCGATTGTAGCGTGTGCTGTGTGGCTTGTGGCACCATCCTGTTGAAACCACATATCGTCCAAGTCCATTTCTTCCAATTCGGGCCAAAAATAATCAGTGATAATGGCGCGATAACGCCGACCATTCACAGTAACATGACGATCGTTATCATCGACGAAAAAATATGGCCCAATAGCGCCGCCGGCATGCAAACCGCACCAAACAGTTGTTTTTTGTGGATGAAGTGGTGATTCATGAAGCACATGTGGGTTTACATTAGACCAATAACGCATATTTTGCTTATTGACGAGCTAATTGAGCCAAAAATGAGCTTCGTCACTAAAGATGATTTTGCAATGAAATTCATCATCTTGGCGCATCTTCTCCAGAACCCAATCGGAGAACGTACGTCGCTTCAAATGGTCCATCGGCTTCAATTCTTGAGTCAGCTTGATCTTGTATGGGTGTAAACCAAGATCCATAATGTGGTCTGAGCGATGCCCAATTCTTGAGAACTCCGTGGAATTGACTGATTTGGATCGTTTGCTACGGACGTCTGAATGGCAGCGATATTTTCGACACTTCGACCAACCCGTTGGCTCACCGACACGGCAACATCACACAACGGATATGTAGACTCAAATTTTTGCATTAAACTTGTTATTGCCTGTTTACTAGGGCGAGAATTACGACCGAAAATTGGAGTTAACGCTCTTAAAGTTGCAGTCACCGACTCCGAATATCTGTAGAAAATTTTTGTAATTTGCAGACGTTGCTCGTTAGTGTACTTTACCATGATGAAAATGTTGAGTTTACTGAATAAATTGACAGTGACAGTTTGATGATTAGTGAAAGAGTGCGTTCACAAATTAAATTCAAAATTGTCAAGTCCATATTGGAAAACCCTATATATATGAATTAAACCTAACAATATGGAATTTAGGGTGGGCTCTTGGCCATTGCTGCCATTGTTGACATTTCGGAGAATCATCATGGAATCAAGAGGGCCAGACTCTCCGTCTGGTAGAATCCCTAGGCCGTCCGCCTATCTCTATCCGTGGTACCTAGATGGTCATTTCTGGAGCGGTAAGCAAAGAAAAGAAACTGGATCCAAAGAATCCAGTTAATCCCACCTGTATCGTGGCATCCAAAGCATGACGGGAAGACAACACCAGAAAAGGCAGGAGGGCAGAGAAGTGAGGCAGACAACAAAAGATTATAGGAAGTGGAGGATTTTTGTGGATTGATTTCCACCCAACAAAGTGGAGTAGGAAACCACTTTGTATCTGCTAAGTGACCGCCCTCCCACTTTCATCAGATAGAAAACGTATCTTGTTGACTTATTCCACAGATGTCGCAAATTTTACAGAATTGTGCAATCTAGCCTTTGCTAGATATAAGAAAAGAATCCATCTCTACTTAAATCAAATTAAAAGAAGCTCCTTAAGGCCTTCAAATCTTTTCATTGAACGTTACTGCTGTCATCTACTCAAACACGGTAAGTGACCTTTACCTTTTCAACATAGCACACAGTGCACAGAGCTATTTGAAATGCGTTATTGACATTCCTTCCACACATAGTTATGTACTCGTATGTTCTCTGTTCAAGTTTATCCACTGAACTACGTATAATCGATTCACAAATTGATATGATATTTTGCAATTGAAATCTATCCGCATGTATAAATATGGATATACAAATCAAATTGTCAAGTCCCTAATGGAAAACCCTATACTTATGTGGTAATCACTTAAATCTGGTAGCTAATCCTTTGATTCGAACGACAGCTTGTAAACGATTTTCTACTCGTCTCTTTAACATGCTAATTCATTGGCTAAGTACTATTCGTCTCACAAAGAGATTTATCAACAATTTAAAATTCTGGCTTCTAGCTCTAGCTCTAGGTCTAAACCCAGAAATCCCTCGTTCATCACGCTTGATATTTTGGTTTTTTTTCTTTTTTTTTTAGCTCAAGGTAATTTCAAATTTTCAAATTTTAATTGTTTCCTTTTTTATTAGTCAAATTCTTTTACTTAAGGCTAAATCAATTTCTAAATAAAAAAATGTACAAACGTGGCTTACAGAGTGCCAGGGCACTATAAATAATAATACCGCTCATTTGTCTCAAGATAAGCTTTTTAATTTTTGAATTTAACTTAGCAACAGTTAAATTATTGTATCTATTATATCTTGTTACTAGTGAAAACTAAAAACTAACAGTTTGTAACTTAATATTTTCAACGTCATGTAGTCGTACCTAGAGAAATTGTTATTGATATGACCATTAAATGGGTTACCTCAATTACTTCCGATAAAACCTAATAACAGTTTCCGAATTCATTCTCTATTAGCTCTACAGTGACTCTATTCACCTGAAATTTCGTTAAAAACAAACAAAATCACCTTAAATCTTCGTATATCCGATACTAGTTTTTGGACTTCACTTCTGGGTGTAACTACGGAGTATAAACGACCAGGAACTGCACAATCCACAAGGTTGTTTTTCTGGAATCGAGTTTAGTAAAGTGTAAATTGTATTTATTGTATATTCCACAAATTATGGAAACCAGTTGCAAGGTCATTTAATAAGAGATGCGCTGTCAGCACAAGACTACAAGGACCTGGTTCTTGGATCCTGGTTTTAGTTATTATTTCCGACTAACAAGGGTGGCGATATTTTCTCCTTTTGTAATAATCCCGTCCTTAGTTGCGGTGTATTATCATTTCGATCCAGTGGTTTTTAATGTTGAGTGACTGCCACTGGTGTATAGGGTAGTCCTGTGTCAAGCGATGACGTGAAGATACATATTATGAATGGGAATTGTTGGTGCGGATTAAACTATCTCACGATAAATGATGGCGTTGAAATGTGAAATGCAGGTAGCTTGTAAATTCAGCTTTGTGCTGACAAAGAAGTCGGATTAATAAATGAATAATCCATAAACCAGTGACTGGTTGATGGTGAGAAATCATTGACGACACGCCATGTTGCAATTACACATAATTGATGGTGTAAAGTTGTCGCAATTAAATTTTAATTGCACCATGGATATTTATTCTGTATGCTGTTTGTGTGCGTCCGTGTTTGTTAAGGTAGGTATGGTCAATAAATTTAAAGTGACGTACGAGGCAGCTACTGCACTTGCCTTACAAATGGAAAAGAGGTAACAATGGAATCAACGATTAAAAGTTATTTTACCGAATAATTAAAGGCGATTTGGTCTTCCAGAAAACTCGTCAATACCTACATTATTAACAATGTCCAGTTGGGAAGTCAACCTAGGCACCCCCAACAGGGTGTTATATCTAACCACTTTCGAATTTATACTGTTCGAAATAGGGGATATGGGATTGCAGTATACTGCCATATCCGAAGTGAGAATCAGATTCAGAGAAGACTCTTATGTCCTCGGCAGCCTTAATGTCGTCTATGAAGGTGGATATTGACTTATTACGGGAGACCTCACGTTGTGTGTATTCCTTCCTTCCTGGAATTAGGTGGATGAGAAGATGTCGAAGATACTTTCAGACAACCAGAGGTCGGTTGTCGGATGTGTAGAAAATTTAGCAAAGTTGGTGTTCCGCCACGAACGAGCAGTAGAGACAGGAAATCAACAGTCCAAACCAAGTGGTGTGAAAATCAGTTTATTTCTGGGAAACTTAAATTAAATATAAATTTAAAGATATAATGTGTAAAACTTAGCGCAGTTTGTGTCCCTTCCCCGTGTGCTCGCTATGACGGATTTCTTGACAATGAATTTACAACGAAAAAGAAACGCGCAAAAAGGAATTTTTGGAGGGATATCATCGTAGGAAAGAGACACAACATGCGGTTTGACAGACAGGCATATTTTTTCTCAGTCGATCTGTTCTTTTTCACATTTCGTGTTGGCATTTTGTTACATCCCCACCTCCGTGAATTAGTCCAATTCACTATTATCCAGGTTAAGAACAGCCAACTTGAATACAGGTCTTCGCAATTCTCCAGATTTAGTTGATACGTCTGTCCACCTTATTTCACCATCCACTCCATGATATAAACGCACCACTTTTCCACGATCCTTGGCAAATTCGGGTCACAAATGAAAACAAGGTCTTCTTCCTTTAAAGGTGTTGTCCTTCGACACCACTTAACACGTCTTGTCAAGGTAGGTAGATAATTCGTAATCCAACGCATCCAGAATCGATCCATCAGTTGCCGTGCAATTCTCCATTGCTTACGCACGAAATATAACTTTTCATCTGGTTCCTGCAAGACCGGAGTTTGTGCTGTATTGGCAGCGCCGAGAAGAAAATGGTTCGAGATTGGTTGATGTGTTAGAAAGCAGGAGTTTACAAGGTTCTCCGCTTCGATGCTGAGACACTGTAGCGTATGTTCACGAGGTCTCACTTCTTTTAAAGTATGGAGCAATACCTTTTTCACACACTACACTAGTCTCTACCACGCCCAACGCCCAAAGGGTTATTTGGGCAATTGAACAACCAATCCACTCCTCGTGTAGAAAGTTCGTCCTGGACACGTCCACAATCAAACACATCTGAAAAACGTTTTGCCTCTCTATATGCACCGATAAAGTTTTTGCCGTTGTCAGTACCAATTATCATTGGCACTCCAAGACGGTTGACAAATTTCCATATTACCACAATACAGCCGTCCGTTGACAGGTCGCAAACAATTTCTAGGTGAATGGATCGCACCACCAGACATGTTAACAATGCTTTCCATCTTTTCTCCATTCTACGGCATATTAAGACTGCGACCTGGCCAAAGTAGTCAAACCCCCTGAATGTAAAGGGTCTCATGTAAGGTGTCACGCGATCCTCTGGCAGCGGGGTGATTATTATTGGGGTGACGGGTGAGACGAGAGCTATTTTACATACATTATACGTTACATACTTTACGCATCACTCGCCGAAATTTTGGTATCCAATAACTGCTCCGTACCTTGCATATCACTGCTTCGACGTTTTGGTGTTTCATCCGCTGATAGTATTGCCGGACGATCAAGATAGAAAACAAATGATCCGGAGGCAGTATAACAGGTCATCTTACATGGTATAGAAGCCAACTAGCTGAGTTAATTCGACCATTGACGCGTAGAAGCCCATCCTTGTCTTTATACGGTGAAAGCTTGTAGAGGCTGCTTCGTTTATTATTATATTGAGTTAGCACCCACCTTCAGTTAGCAAGAAATTCAGTGACAGCAAGAATTTCAGCTATATTTCAGCTATTTCCATTTGAGAACAGTTGTAGAATCACTCCAAAGAACATTTGCTTGACTTTTAGTAAGTGTTCATCTATGATTGTCTTCATGAGGCGAGTCGCTAAGGTGGCGGCTTGCAGCTCGAGCCGTGGGATGGCCATCGGTTTCAAAGGCGCACACTTAGTTTTGGCACACACCAACACAACAGCAATTCTTCCATTGGAGTAAATGGCTCTCCAGTATGCTAAGGCGGCAAAGGCGTCATTGCTGGCGTCCGAGATGTAGCTGATGTAGCTGATGTTGCTCTGGAACAGTGTAGGAGAAATAGTGTCGTGGTATCTGGAACTCGGGTACATTGTTTATAAGCTGCTACCATTTCTTCCAAGCTATTTCTACATCACCTGTTAGCTGCTCATCCTAACGAATTTCACGTTTCCAAACTTCGCGCATCAACAAATTCGCAGTAATCCCAACGGATCATACACTAACATGATTATACTCAGTAATTCTCTTTTGGTAGGAGTTATCTCTCCATTAATGATGCTTGCATTGACACGATAAAATTTTAGTTCATACCTGAAAGTATCACCGGACGGCTGCCAGAACATGCCAAGGACCTTCTCTGTGCCCAACCTCTCTTCCATGGATTGCCGAACGTCTGATATATCGTGATCTACACCGTCTTATAAGGCTTGCAGAACTTCAAACGAGTTGGAGGTGAAGCTATGCACCTCTAATCCAGCATTCTTGGGAATGCTTTATCAATAGATTCGAAGCTATCCACATGTGATGATGGAGAATAGCTTCGATAGCCCGTGTGTCATAATTACATTGCTCCTTGGCATTTACAGTCTTGACATATTCAGCAGCACACGGTGAACAAGCCCCAAATGTCATTACAAGCATCTCGTTTACTTCTGGTGGTCGGGTATCACTTCCGTCACGCCAGACAAATCGCTGCGAACATCTATCTTCAGGTCGGATGAGTACTTGGTGGAACATCTCTCTTATGTCTCCATATGTAACAATAGCCTCTTTACGAAAATTGAACAAAACTGAAGGCATTGGTTGGTATAGTTGGGGTCCTTTTAGTAGGCATGAGTTTAACGAAATCCTTTTCACGGTGGTGGCGGCATCAAACACTAAATGGCTTGTTAAGCTTGTGGCAGCAAAATGTGGAAGGTATTACGTTCTTGGCTATAGGATTGTGACTTCGGAAGGTTGCAACCTTCGCGCATATCTTTTCGCGACAAAGCTTTGAATAATTTCATTGTAGGCAGTGGCGAACGAGCTATTTTTTTTCATCATACGTTCATAGCCCGACAATCTTCTCATAGCCATGGCATAGCTATCTAGCAGTTCTATTTTGTCGTTGATCCACAGTAGTAGTCTAGAATTGGCTATTAATGTTAATCGTTGTCGCTTTAAGTATTTTTCGCGCACGCACGTCGGGTTCAATCTCCAATTCTGGTGCTGGCCGCACTCCGAAGTCCTCTGTTTCAAAATAGTCCTTAACTAATGTATGAAGAGCATCATCGTTGGTCATATTCGTCATCAGGCATGATTCCCTCCTAACTCCTTGATTAACAATCTTCGTTGTGCCGAAAACAGCGTATGGGCCTCCATATCTCAAATGAATCGTTTCCTTTTACAGATCCAGGTGACAATGGTCTAGTCCTACGAGCAACTTTGGTGTGACATTTGAGTAAGGCTGAGCTGGCAAAAATTTGAACTTTTCTTTTAGAATAATTTGTAGGGTCCGGGATTTAACTCCGGGGTACTATGCCCATGTGGCGCGTTTTTGTCAACAGCACGCGGAGTACTGTGTTCCCATGTGGTCACCCACCTACGTACTTACCGCGCCCAACACTGCTTGATTTTTGTGATCTAGTGGGAACGGATGCTTTCAGTGTTGGAAGGCCGTTGACTGATAGGCGCAGGTTTTTTACACAGTAAACATTAGTAGTAGTAGTAGATGTCTTCTTTTTCTGTTTGCCCCACTAACGAACACATCAACCAGTGTTGCTGTCTCCTGTGCAGCACTGGACAAACTCATTCCAAGTTCGTTGACCAAAGCACTATCCATCATCGTTATGGAGGAACCTTCATCTAACAGCGCATACATAAGTCTTTACTTGCTTCGTGGGCCCAAACAGAATAACAGGCAAAATCCGAAACAGCGACGAGTTTGATAGTGAGCTGGTATAACAGCTTAGAACTATTTCTGTTCCCCATGAAGCAGCTTATGGTGGCTCCGTTTATAGCCATCTACTCTATGAATTCTATGAATTTTCTGCAAACAGGTACTTTATGCCCTCGACATCGTTTTGTACGAGTATCTGCTCATCGTTCTTCTGATGCATGATGTACTACTCTTCGTCTTAATTCTGTCGTTGGACGGCCTGAATTGTGACCTTCAACCGTACAAATTAAATTAGCTATTGCACTTATCCAATTGCTGAAATCGAGAATAGTGGGAAATGGTCCTAACGTAGTTGCATATGCAGCCCACTCAATCTTCTTACTCATAGGAAGCTTCTCGATTAGTTCGTCAAATAACGTGGTACTACTCAAGTACTGCAGACTGCATAAATGAGGCGAAGTTTTTTACCTTTGTCGCAAACGGTATCAATATTTCTTAGGAGTCTTCGGAAACTGAAGATATATCGCGGATTTGTTTAAGTTGGCTGCGTATCAGTTGTTCCGGTCGACCAAAATGAAGTCGAAGTTGTTCAATAACAGCACTTACGTTTCTTAGATGGATCAGCAATGATTTTACAATTTCCTTTGTCTCACCCTTTAGGCTTTTTTGGAATCGCACTGAGATTTATACTTTAAGACGGCCAATAGAGTCTCAGGCTGGCTGGACAGTTTGAAAACTGCGAAATAAAAAATTTGTTCCGCCACGAACGAGCAGTAAAGACAGGAAGTCAACAGTCCAAACCAAGTGGTGTAAAAATCAGTTTATTTCTTGGAAATTTAAATTGAATATACACTTGCGGTCATAAAAACCGCACCATATCAAAATGATTGAAAAATTGTTAATAACTAAGAAAATAATTTTTATAATGAAATGAAATTTTTGTTGAGTACTCCGCAGTAGTTTATAAGTATTTCTATCTAATTTCCATCTGTTTATTGAATGTTTGAAAAAAGATATTAAGAAAGAAAGAAAAACCAGTTAATTTTCTTATTTTTATAAAATATTTTAATACAGTTTAATACAGTCAAAAATTAAAAGATACATTTTTTATGTATATGTATATAAGATGTTTAGATATTCCACTTTTACCAAAAAATTATCAATACCGAGTTGCTTCTCCTTTGGTGGTTATAACCGCTTTTACTAGAAATTCAGTAATATCCCCCGAAATTTCAGTATTCCATACATGTTCCAGAACTTAATTTAGTTTTTTTTTACTTTCTGGTTTATGTTCAGCCACCTTACGTTTCATTACATGCCACAAGTGTTCGATTGGTTTTAAATCGGGCGAATTAGCTGGCCAGTCTAGTCTGGTATTTCCGAGGTCATCAAACGTTGTCTTGAGCTGAAAATTATTAAAAGACTCTAGTTCCTTGTCTGTTTATTATTTATAAAGTAGACAAACAGAAGTTGATTTATAACACTTTACTTACGGTGCAGAATCATCTTGAAAAATGCACTTGTCAGTATGCGAATGATGCTATTCAATTGCTGGTACCGAACACTCCCTTACTACTTCTCCATACTTTTGAGCGTTCATAGTTTCATTAACAAAGTGCAAAGGGCCCAAAACGTAAAAAGAAAAACATCCCCAAACTGGCTTTGAGGAAACTTCACTGTTTTGACTATGCACTCGTCTTTGAACCTTTCACCTGCTGACCGTCGTACGTATGGCAAATTGTCGGCACACAACAAATTAAATTTACTTTCATCGGACCACATCACACATCGTCAATCATCCTGCGTCCAATCTTCGTACTTTTTTGCCCACGTCAAGCGAGCTTTTTTAATTTTTGAGGTTAGGAGAGGTTTTTTCGCTGGTCGTCTTCCATAAAAACCTTTCTCCCGTAGCCATCAACGTATAGTTTCGGCGCTTAGATCAACTTGATGAAATTCACTAAGCTCTGCTCTTTTAAAGTGATCTTTCATGCTAATTCGTTGTAATACATTGTCCGTCTTCTAAGTTGTTTTACGTTTTCGTCCCGAGCTTTTTTCCTTTCCAGTGGATCCAAATTTTCTTTTTACTTTATCAGTCGTACGATAATTGAATGACAGCATCCCATTTTAACCACAATCTCACGACAGCCAAGCCCTTCTTCGACTAAAGTCAATATTTGAACTTTTTCGTCCCGAGTCAGTTAATGATATTTACCAGACATTTCACTTTTTTTTACTTGCCACCGTCACAACTCAATTCAAACTGATTTCTTTTGCACTGAAAAGTTCGACCATCCGTCGATTTCCTATCGATACTCAGTGAAAACAGACTTAATAGAGCGAATTTTTGTAAGTTTCGGGCGAATTGGTGTGACTGGTGTGTTAGCTTCCGCGAAAGACGACGAAGTGTTAAGTGAAGACCACAGATTTGAACGGACCCAAAAAGAAGATAACGAGGATAAAGACGAAGAGTGCGTGAGTGAAAAAAATTAAGAACATAAAGAAGAACAAGGCGAAGAGTGCGGCAGGCAAAAATCTGAACAAGACCATGTCATCAAAAAATAATTTCGTTTTCAAAGATACAGAAGAATCTCTAGAAAAGTTCTCCGGAGAGGAAAGCCGAAATTATGAGGACTGGCTGAAAGAATACGAAGAAATTTCGAGTACGTGTGACTGGAACGATGTGCAAAAATACCTATAAGCACGACGCCTGTTAAAGGGAGCAACTAAACTGGCTGTGAAGGCCACCGGTGGAGTAACTAATTGGACCACGTTGAAAACAAGGTTGGAAAAAGAATTTGAAAAGAAATCCAAAAGCTATTGGAGAAACGTTAGAAGACAAATGGAGAAAGTTTGCTGGAATATCTGTACGTCATGGTCCAGATTGCAAGTAGAGGGAACATTGACGAATCATTGACGATCGAGTACATCATAGCTAGGATTCCCGATTCCATAAACAACAAGACAACCATATACGAAGCATCAACCATAGACGAGTTAAAAAGTAAGATGGAATGTTATAAAAGAATGCAAAGGCAACTACCGCAGCAGAAGGCTGACGCCAAAGCTAGTGCACCAAAGGTCAGCATAGGAAGAAGGACACCAAGTAAGAGGTGCCATAAATGTGGATCGCCTTCACATATTGCGCAGTATTGTCCGGATAAGGGAAGAGAAAGCTTTAAGTGTAATTTGTTCGGGTATGTGTCTTCCAATTGCCCAGATAAAGATAAGGATAAGGACACCAGAGGAGTTCAAAAGTTCAACGAATATGTTCAGATGGGAACAATGTAAAGGTAGCAATATTAGGAGAAGACAACGCTCCACGACAGACACTTGGTTCATTTTCAGTTCCAGTACATATCGACAACATTGGCTACTGGTTACGATTTCAAGTTGTGCCAGATGAGTGGATTTCCGATCGGATCCTACTGAATCCTAATGACTTCATCAGAAATGTAGAGCTTATCATAAGTCATGGGAAAATAGTGAGTATACGAAAACTAAAAAACCCTAAAGCACAGAGAAAAGTCTAACACGAGTTAGAGGAAAATGATATCTCAAAGATAGAATTGTTTAATGTGAAGAAAGATGAAATTGAGAGAGAGCTACACATTGGTAACGACAACTTTAAAGAAGAAATATCCGGCATAGCGGCCACGTATTCTCCCAAAAAGGTAAAGTGTTCCTGCACAGAAATGAATTTGGTGGTTCAAGATGAAATCCCAGTTTACCAAAAGGCTAGGAAGTTAGCTGAACCCAAAAAATAAATCGTTAATAAACAGATTGAAGAATGTCTGGAAGAAGGAGTAATACAACATAGTCGTTCGGATTATGCCAGTCCAGTGGTGCTGGTTAAGAAAAAAGATGGCAAAACAAGACTGTGCGTGGATTATCGGAAGCTGAATACTAAAATAATTAAAGACAGATACCCACTACCAATAATGGAAGATGTTTTGGAGCAGCTGTACAAAGTTTTCACGACTCTTGATCTCTGGAATGGATTCCTTCACGTCGATGTTGCCGAGAGAAGAGGAAAATGCACTTCATTTATCACGCCTAATGGACAGTACGAGTTCCTAAATGTCCCATTCGGATTGTGCAATTCACCATCTGCTTTTTAATGGTTCGTAAACACAATCTTCAGAGACCTAATACGTCAAAAATATTTGTTGCTTTACCTGGATGATATTATTATAGCTGCTGAAGATGAGAACGAGAACATCAAGAAGCATATCGTTGTGTTGAAGGTGGCGGATGATAACGGCCTTAGGACAAAGTGGGAGAAGTGCAACTTTCTAAGTAGGCGCGTTGAATTCCTCGGGCATGTAGTGGAGAATGGCGGTATAAAACCGTCCGCCGACAAGTTGAAAGCAGCTCAAGGATTTCCCAGAACCATCAACGTAAAATAAGTACAAAGCTTCTTGGGTCTAACAGGATTCTTCAGAAAGTTCGTACCCAATTACGCCGATCACGCTAAGCCTTTGTCGGATTTAACTAAGATAGATGCCCCATTCCGCTTCGAAGCAGACCAGATCGCAGCATTTGAAACCTTAAAAGATCTTCTGAGCAAGGAGCCCGTTTTGAAACTCTTTAATCCAAAGTTAGAAACGGAACTACAAACGGACGCCAGCATGACAGGATGAAGAGGAATACTGTTCCAAAAACATGACGAAAATTTTCACCCCGTCTTTTATCTCAGTTTCAAGGCATCATCGGCAGAACACAACTATACGAGTTATGAGCAGGATGTCTTGGCTGTGATGAAATGTATAAAGAAAATACGAGTCTAATTGTTGGGGCTAATGTTTAAAGTTTACACGGACTGCAAAGCCTTTCAAGCCACAATGAATAAAAGGGATCTATGTCCAAGGGTTGGCAGGTGGGCAATATTGCTACAGGAGTATGACTGTGAGGTATTGCATCGCTCAGGAACGTCGATAAGACACGTAGATGCGCTAAGCCGGTACCCTTCAGTCATGAGGGTCGAGGATGGTATTGTCCAGAGACTGCAGCGGGCCCAAAATAAAGATGAGTATTGCCAATTAATCATGAGTATTTTTTCCTCCACAGTGTCACACAAAGATTTCGAAATAAGGAATAGTCTACTATACAAATTCGTAGACGGAAGTCATCTTCTCGTTGTACCAAGGGTAATACAGCGAGAAATTCTTCGAAACATTCACGATAAAGGGCACATTGCAGCTAGTAGGGTAGAAGCCATCGCTAAATGGGACTATTTTATCTCAAAGATTGGTAAAGCAGTAGAAAATGTGATTCGCAACTGTGTGGCTTGCATTTTGGCAGCTAGGAAAGGTGGAAAAGAGGAAGGGTTCCTTAATCCTATTGAGAAAAGCGACGTGCCACTCCACACACTATACATTGATCATTTGGGACCACTACCTTCAACAAATAAAAACTACAATTACTTGTTTGTTGTAGTCAATGCGTTTACGAAATTTGTGTGGATCTACCCAGTTAAATCTCCGAAGAGCGAAGAAGTCATTAAGAAGCTTGAAATTTTAAGTGAGGTATTCGGCAATCCATTTAGGATCATATCAAATAGAGGAGCAGCGTTCACCGCCAACGTTTTCAATGATCACTGTGTACAACAAGGCATCCAGCATATTCTAACGACGACGGGTGTACCGAGACTAAACCGGCAGGTGGACCGAGTAAATCGAATCATCGTAGAAGCATTAGCTAAAATGTCAGTCGACGACCCAAGGAAGTGGTATACTTTTGTTGGTGAACTTTAAAGAGCACTAAATTATACCGTGTCCCGAAGCACTAAAAGAAGTCCTTTTCAACTGATGTTTGGAACAATCATGAGAAATGGAGAAGATCTTCAACTGCAATCGCTTCTGAAAGAAGTCATTATTGATGATTTTGAAGTTAGCCGTGATATGATCAGGAAAGCAGCGAAGGAGCAAATATTAAAAATTCAGAAGGAGAACAAGAGATACTACAACCAGAGACGGAAAGACGGAAGACGTTTACCAAATACAGTCTTAAAGACCTGGTAGCAACCAAGAGGACGCAGTTCGGACCTGGCCTGATACTCTATCTGGGGCCATACGAAGTAGTAAAAGTTCTAAACAACGATCGATACGAGGTGACCAAAGTGGGTCAGCATGAGGAACCTAACTTTACTTACAGTGCAGCCGATTTTATGAAGCCTTGGATCCAAGACACCGAAGATGAAGTCGACGAAGAAGACGAAGAGAACGAAGACAATAATCAACTCGACTGAGGGCAGTCGAGAAGACCAGGATGGCCGAGTGTGGATATAAGTGATTGAATTACTCATTATAATTATTTTACTATTTGCTTCACACTATTATTCATATTGTTTATAACTTAGACCGATTATATTTTGTAACTTAGATTACACTCTGCGAGACAGCCGACGCGTCATGCACGACGGAATAGGTTTTCAGCCAGCCAATAACCCAATAAGTTCAATTGGGTAATAAAAAACCATCCAGTACAGATGAATCATAAACAACGATACCCCAATAGAAAAGTGACCCAGTTAAGTGGGGTAGTAAAAGCATTTAAAACAGATGAAGTGTCAACTAAAGCAACGTATCCCCATGGCCAATTGGAAGAAAATTGTATTGCTCGTTGCTGGATTTGTCATCTTGGGTATGATTTACTCATGAGCCTGGTATAAGGTCCTAAGTTCGTTAGGGGTCTGGTGACTGTAGTAGCTGTTGAAGTAAATGGAGAAGTCTAGAAGAAGCAATCCGTGCTATTTAACATGGATGGGGTGATGCAGGTTATTTTGATTAATTTTGTGAAGAATATTTGCTATTGTATCGATAATTCTTAGGCAATAGCTACGTGACATAAGGTCTACTATAGTCTACTACATTTCGCTCCTCTTATTGAAAACTAACATTTATATTAAAGGCATACCTCCTTGGGGTGCTCCCTCATGTAGTTCATTCTTGGAGAGCAGCATTTAAGGGTCGCATTTATGACTCTACTTTCCAAATTCAAGTGAATCAGGAAGATATTCCAAGGAATTCCAAAATTATTGAAAGCTTCCTCGGAATTGTACCATATGCTCCTTGAAGGAGATTAATTTTTCAGTGGGTCATGAGAGGGAATGTAGTGCAGTTCAAACTCATTTTCTTTTTTGGTATGAATTCTAGAAATTCGACAGACTTCTGTGATTGGACTTGATGTGGCGATCGAGTATTTCCTACAGGGTTTTCAGAAGATGACAAAATTCTTGGTCCTTCGAGAGAATATGGGATATTCTGAATGCCTTAGGTATAAAAAAAACATTTATTCCGGTCCAGCTTGACAGTCTCTGACATCGGAAAAAGCATTGTGAAGTTATCCGGAAAGATATCGTCGGCTTTTCTTGCTTTATAATAATAAAATTTGCAAATATGCTTAAGCTGATATCTAGGCGAGTAGATTTTCTCAAAGTAGATTTGAGACCGATTGTTGCCGGGGAAATGAATATTCATAGGCAAATCCAAGATCTATTTCGTTTTGAAATTAACACAGGTATAACCTGTTATGTATGCTCGCAATTCGTGGTACACAACTTGTGATAGTCTTATACCTTGATATTCCTACTGCCCGTTGGCAGATGATTAACTTACAAGAAACCTTGTAAGTTTCTTAGCCAGTTTGGCTTAGTTATAATTCTTCAAATTATTGCAGTCCAATTCTTGGAAACTGGTCCACCATTGCAGGCGCTTATCCCTTTGTTTCTGGAGATGTCAATATTTAAAGATATTTTTTTTAAACTTTGAAATTTAGTAAAAATCAATTTAGTTAACGATGAATTTAAATATTGGGTATGTAATTTAATTCGTGCGGTTTTTTTTTTACAAAATTTGAACTTTTATTTAAGAAAAACATGTGCAATAGTATTATTCAAAGTATAGTCCATCTGAAGCTATGACTTTTTCCCATCTTTCTGGCAATTTGTGGATCCCATCCCAAAAGAACTGTGCCGGCTTGGCAGCCAAGAATGTATCAAGCCAAATTTTGATATTCTGCTCTGATGTGAACCGTATTTCAGTGAGGGTGTTCTGCATCAACCAGAAGAAATGGTAGTAAAAAGGGGCAAGGTCTGGGCTATAAGGCGGGTGGGGTAAGACTTCCCATCCACTGTTTTCTAAATAGTTCTTAACCGGAAAAGCAACGTGCTCTCTTCAAACGGATTAATTGTATTCGGTAGCGTTGTCCATTGATGGTTTCACCCGATACAGAGCATTACCTTCGCGCCATGGATATTCGGCTTTGCGTTGATTTGGCTGGTTGGCCGGGTTTTACATATGATTTTTTGCGCTTGGGGTTGTCGTAATGGATCTAATTTTCATCACCAGTAACAATCCGATGCAAAAATGACTTCCTTTTGTGGCGTTCCAGCAGCATTTCGGACATGCAAAAAAAAAACCGCCTTTCGACGTCTCTCGGCTTGAGTTCATGTGGAACCCAATTTCCTTGCTTTTGAATATATCCAGCTGCATTTAAACATTTTGAAATGGCTGCTTGAGTGACACCCAAAGAATCTGCGAGCTCTTCTTGTGTTTGGCAACAATCTTCATAGAGTAATGCTTCCAGTTCTTCATCTTCAAACTTTTTTGGCTGCCCAGGATGTTCTTCGTCTTCCAAGCCAAAATCACCACTTTTAAATCGTGCAAACCACTTTTGGCACGCTAGCGCATGTTCACCGTAAACTTCTATCAAAATACGATGACCTTCGGCAGCAGTTTTCTTCATTAAAGTAATGAAGAAGAACTCGTCGCAAAAACACTTTTTCAGGCACAAAGTTCGACATATTTGAGTAAAAAGAAATTATTGTTGTTTACGCTTCAAATGAATAACATATACTGAAATGACGTACAATGACAGTAGCTTTCCAACGCATGTTCCAATGGAATAAAAACAATGGAGTAATACAAGTTATAGACCCAATAAAAAGAAAAAAAAAATTAACTTTCGTTTATTTATGTTTTTAGAAGTGGTTTCGCCACGTAACCAGTAGGAAACTAGGGAAAAATAACAGAGAAAAAAGTTGTATGTAATATTTTTAATAATTTTTTTTTAACCGTTATGCAAAGTCCAACCTCGCAGCAAGAACAGGACCATCTTGTACGATGAGGCTCAGATGCTGTACTACAATGTGCACACCGCCGTGATGAGCCGTATTTCTGCAAATGATCACATTTGTCAAACCTTACAAGTTGTGGACATGAAACCTCCCTCTTACGGCCAACTTTTTGCATGCGCATTGCTGTCCCAGACACTGATGGGTCATGAAAGTTACTCAGAAAATGCACTGATTTCTTGTCTTTCCATTTTAAATATACTAGTCAGTCCTTATTTACGCGCCAGTTAGACTGCCCTTGCTGTAAGTGATTGTCATTAAGCAGATCAGTGGGTGCATATTTTCTTCCTTTCCGAAAAGTTCCACAGGAGTATATCATATCTGCTTGCATTTGATTATTTCTAATTTGATCATTAGTAATTGGCGAAAACCAGGTTTCCGATACATAGACTACATACTTCGGATTGCTCAAAATATACATATGTGTATAAATTCGTCAAATTTTGATGATAAACTTTGTGCATCACGCAAGGAATCCACTCCTCGGTTACGCGATTGCATTTTGTTTAGGAGGCTCATTGCGAGAAATAAGTGACACAGATTGAAGGCACTTTGCTTTGCAAACATTTATCCAGAGCGCAGCCGCTTACGGCGTTTGAAGCAGACAGCTTGTTGAAGAAGATAGCGATTTTTCTTTTCTCTCTGCTCATCTGACGGGGTCGAGCAGACATTGATAGAGTTTGAGTAGATGTTCTCGGTGACATTGGAGGTTGTTGTGGAGTTTTGTATTTAAATGTGAAATATTTCTCACCCTAGTAACTAAGGAAATCTGCATATAGCCCCGTTTTGTGCAGACAGGAGTACTGAGTTTGAGTTTAGAAATTTTTCTTGTAAATTCACCTACTGTATGCAACTGAAGTATTTTTTGACTGGGCTCTCAGCTAGGTTAATTATCGGAACTGTGAGTGACATCTTGATCTAACCCTGGGAATGAGATGGGATGCTGAATAAAGAAAGTCTGGGGGAGGGTTAGGATCTGGTCTCAGGTATGCCTGTATACCCCAGCAAGATTGGCCATCATCGTTAAGGGATGTCATATAGTTTTCGACTCTTTGTTTTCATTTCATTTCGCCAAACACTATATTGAAACAGCGTAGCAGGTTATTTAATCAGATACATCTGTACATATGTAGTATGATGCTCTTTTACAAGCAAATGCTGACGTCAATGTGGATCTGTGTTATACAATTCAGCTTAGAAGCTCAATTCTTATAAATCTTCGAAGACCTATCGAAATCAATATTTTTTAGATCTAATCAACACCAATCCAAGCGTTATTTTTTAATAGGGGTCCAGGAAATATCAAAACCAGGTACTCGAAAGCCTTTATGAAAGTAGTATTAAATTTTTAGCAAAATGAGTGCTTATAAATTGTCTCAAAACCTTTCCTCGTACGACGACAAAAAGAATTTCATATATGGAAGCTTCAACCCTTTATCATTTCACAACTTATGAGCAATACGGATACATCCTCATACACGTTTTTCGAATTTTTCTTTTGTCAAAGCTCCGTAAAATAAAAGGAAACTACCTACATTGTTCAGTCCATTCTGTTGTATTACAAAGTCGAACTTTGGAAAAAGGATTCGGGGAAAAAAGTTCTCCCTTCAAAGTTTTAACTCACAACACCCTACCTTTCCACAAATATGGCAAAGTGCAGTTTTTAATTAAAGGAGGCACGTACCAGCATCACTTCGTTGTCAAAGGTGTGAGTCGTAGATAAAGGGAAACTCGAGGAAAGTTGTTCGCAAAGTGAGCCCTATCATGGCACCTCGTGTTTCAACTGTGCTTAAGAATCCTTTTCTTCTGTTATACAAGATCTCATAACATTTAATGAGGTAATGAGTATACTTCTTGCGCTCATACCAAAACTTTTTTTTTTTTTTTTCTAAGAAAAGAAAACGAAAAATTGAAACTGTCACGGAAGTTGTCGTTAAAGAAATAAATCCGCTTACATGGACTTATATAATTAGTAAGGGGGAGTAGAAAATTTTATATCAGCTAAAAGACTTAAATATTTTGTTGGATGCGTCTATGGCAGACCTAAATTTATTGCTAATGAGACTCCAGTGATGGAAATATTATGATGCTGCAGTCTACCAACCTACATTTTGGTCAATTTCCTGTTTTTTGTATGGAATGGTCAGATTTAGAACTCAAGCCATCAGTCTTTGTTGCCTTCAAAATGCTATAAAATTTACTTCTTTTCTGCGCAAAATAACGCAAGGAACACCAAGCGTCTCAAAGCTATAGCCGAATTGGTTATTCCAACGAAAATAAGGACATCACATTACTGAGAGTTGGTTTTTGATTTTTGGATTCAGCCCGGGAATATCCCGGACATTTTTTGACAATTCCTAGATATTCACACATTACACATAGACTCCAAACTGCTAAGTTTCCTATAAGTCTTGACGATGCAAGTGGTGGTTCTTATTCATGCAAGCTGAAATGCCAAGTGCTCACTATACTAGTGGAATAATACTGGTCTTCACCGTCATAGGGCACACAGCCTACGGTAAACTAAGAAATTCTGACAAATAGCCTCAGATAACGATCTCGGATAACACTGTTGACGATTGATTGGCAAACGATTAAAGCACAACGATCATCGGATCTATCCAGTGAAATAATCAAACCCTTAACAGACACCGTGGGGACGAACTACTAGTGGAGATCATCGACTGCTACAAAGACATAGCGCCATCCAAGGAGTGCTATGTGAAGGACGGGACAAAAGGTGGGTGAAAAATTGTAATATCTACTATGGGGAATGTTCTAGACAACCGAAGCGAATAGGCCAGAAATCGCTACGTTTATTTGAAGGCGGATTCGTCTTCAACTTAATGCATTCAAAGCGCAAATTCGCCAATATAAGCCTTAAAAACGCCCACGCCCTGATGTAGGAGATTATGAAAAATAAGCAACCTTGCAAAAGACTGCTTCTACGAGCTCCTTGACAAAACCTGTGAGCAATAAATACGAGTATATGGTATGAAAATCGTCCTGTGACATTTTAATGCCAAGATAGGCAAGCTGACCGCGTCAAAAAATAAATAGAATAGTTCGGCCTAGATGGCTAGATTACCTTAAACAAGAGGGACAACGCAGTGGAGGACGACTTTATCTAAGGGGGTGCACACGAGAAAAAAGAGGACCTTAGCTAACTTCTTGTGTGCAACTGGAGTCAGCTAGATTAGAAAAAGGCCTCTCTAACTGAAAAGCTGAGATGCTGGTTTACCGCGGACTGTATTTTCCATGATAATGTGTAATTCCAGAAGGATTGTGTACGGTGTAACTCTTGCCATGGAACCACTGACTTTCTGAGGACTTGATTCAGCAACAACATTACATATGAAGGTGAATTTAAAAATACACATGTTAGGAATAAAGACAAGTCTTTCACAAACTTTCTTTTTAATTTTTAAACGAAATATCCTTTGAAGACGATACACATTTTAGAACGTTTGTTTGTTTATTTAAAAAATATGATGACCTCCGTGTTCGAAGTGAAATTCCTCCTGCGAGGCACGCTTTCATGTTGGGAGACAAAAAACAAAAAAAGTTGCAACAGCTAGGTCGGGATCGTGGTTCTGTCAATTTCTTATCAAGTCGGTGTTTACAGTACTGTTCTGTAGTTGTTGTGTTCATAAGGATTTTTCTTTTCGGATACAAACAAATTGTAGCTATGATCTTTGTAGTTTTTGCTTACTTCGGAACAGATTCGTCTGGAAAATCCATTGTCGCTTTATCTCTGACGTGTAGAAATGTATTCCGGTTACGGTGACCACTGGATACAAAAATTCCTGAAGAGTTTGCCTGAAGAGCATCTAAAAGTGGTGCAAACAATTAAAATCGAATTACGGATAGATTTTGGTCTCTTTTACTTTTAATACAAATGGTTGTCCAATATGGTGTCGTTTCAAAGATGGTAGTATGCATGTAATGCCAATTTTCAACAGTAATGCCACCTGTCCTTAAAAACGTACACTTAATGATCCACCGAGACAGTTCTCTGAAAAATTTTTTCATAGAATTTATATGAAAATCCCGTCGGCGTCAACTCTGACATGAAGGCATAACACTGAAGTTGTTGTGGTTGCTGGCTGCGTTAAATGTAACGAACTAACAACTAGCAGGTACTAACACCCACTGGTTGAGGATGCACTGGCTTCAGTTTGACAACCAACTCTGGGAAAAATATCGAAACCTAATACACCTGAGTTTCAAATTACTACACCATCCGCCCGCGCCCTGGAGAAAAGCCAGGAAAGGGTATTCATATCACCTTGATGCGCGCGCGGGATTATAAAAAAAAGAAATGGATGAAATATGGGTCCTTCACTTTACACCCGAGACAAAAGAACAATCAAAACAATGGATTCAAAAGAGAGAACCGGCTCCAAAGAAGGCGAAAATTGTTTCATCTGCAGGCAAGGTCATGGCGTCGATTTTTTGGGATCATTGACTACTATATGTTGAAAAAGCAAAAACTATCAACGGCCAGTATTATGCGAATTGCAACGGTTGAGCGAAGAAATCAAGAATAACGGCCGCATTTGGCTCAGAAGAAAGTGTTGTTTCATCAAGCCAATGCACCAGCTCACAAATCCGTTATTAATATGGCCAAAATTAATGAATTACACCCTGCCTGACTCGAACTTCAACCAACTTCAGACCGCTATAATTTCCAAACCGTTCACAACAGTGAGCTCGAATTTTGACAAATGACAGATAATTTTTTTATTTACAAACGATCTGCGTCTCAGTCGTATCGAAAAAATTTTATCCGCGATGGATTTCAAACGTGATAGCGTGATTGCTTTATATTTGGCTGGAAAACCACAACTAGCTATCGTTAGAGCCCTCCAGCACCTCAACGTGAATAAATCATTTGTGTCTCGAACCATAGCTCGTTATCGTGATACTGGCAGCATTGCAAAATGCCATGGAGATGGTCATAAAAAAACAGCAAAACCGGCAGAAATGGTTCGGAAAGTGAAGGCTCGAATTGAGCGAAATCCGCGTCGAAGTGGAAGAAAAATGGCTCGTGAGCTCAACATATCGTTTCAAACGGATGCAACACATACTGAATAATGAGCTTGGGCTCAAGCCATTGAAGTTCCAAAAAGCACAAGATCTTACAATGCAACAGAAGAAAGTTAGAGTCGAAAGAGCGAAGGAGTTGCTACGCTTGCACAAAAGTGGTGAGTTGCCGAATTTGGTTTTTTCCGATGAGTCGCCATTTGTTATCGAGCAATATGTTAACAAACAAAATGACCGAGTTTACTTGCCAGAGAGGTCCTTCGAAAATTTACACCTTCGGACGGCCACCAGAAAGCAGGCAGCACCGATGGTGATGGTTTGGGCCGCCATAACCGCTTGGTCGCTCTCTGCTCGTATTTTGGGACCGTGGCGTCAAAATTAATGCGAACGTATACGTCAAACTGTCTAAGAGACAGTATTGAAGCCTTGGGCAAACAATCATTTCGGTCGGAGACCGTTTACATTTCAACAAGACTCGGCACCGTCTCACAAAGCGCGCGTCAACCAATATTGGTTAAAAAACAATGTTCCACACTTCATTTCTTCGACAAAATGGATTGCAAATTTTCCGGATACAAATCCCGGATACAAATCCGTTGGATTTCTCTGTCTGGGGTATTTTAAAGGCGAAGGTTGGCACTAAAAAATACCAAAGTTTGGACTACCTCAAACAAGCACTTCGCCGAGAATGGGCCAAAATACCGCAGAGCCACTTGCATGCAGCGTGCGATGCTTTTTTCGGCCGTCTCAAGGCCATTATTCGCGATAAAGGTGGACATATTGAAAACTACTGATACAATTTCAAAACTGATGTATTTTCCAACAGTTTTTGCTTCGGCACAATAAAATTTATCAAAAAATAAAAAAATCATAGCATTTTAAAAAGTTGCAGTTCGAGTAAAGTTTCGAGTGTAAAGTTTAAATTGCTACCTCATGCACCCTATTCGCCAGACTTAGCCTACTTGGATTATTTTCTGTTCCTAAAATTGAAATTGGCTCAGAAGTCAAAGATTTTCCAACGATAAAGAAGTGATGTCGGCAGTTAATGGCTATTTTGAGGAGCAAGACAGTTCTTATCATAAAAAGGGTATCGAACTTTATAAACATCGCTGGAAAAAGTGTATGGAGCGATTGTATTGAAAAATAAATAAATTTTTTTCCAAAATGCTTCTTTTTTTTTTGGGCCGGTTACATCTGGGACCGACATCTTATCTGCCAATGGACTTCAAATTTGAAGAAGCTGAGTCTAATATGTGTAGCCATTGTAAGCAGACAGTGAAGTGAACCTTAGCGAGAATAGAAAATTTATTTTCGTATGACAGTTAGTTGGTATGACAAGGAGAGTTGTTCAACCGCAATCCGGATCCTGTTTTTAAACCATGTACTAAACAAGGATCCACCGCAGCTCAACTAATATCAAGCAGTAGACGAAACAGTGGATTTCTGAAGGTGCAGAAGGCAGAAGGCCAGCGTGGATCTGCCGGCCAACATGGTCGACAGTTTGTGGGGTCCACATAGCATATCTTTGAAAGGGAAAAATTTATTGTGAATAGTGTGCCACTTGGAATCGGTTAAAGGACAATGTAAAAGAAGAACGGCAACACTTTTTAAAGAAGTAAGAAATAATCACCCTGGCGAAGTTTCATGAATTGCACTTTGAAACACCTTCATCCGCCAATGTGGTGTTCTTGAATCTTCAACTAACCGTGGCTTTATTCATTTTTAATAATTCATTACATAGTGGGTCATGTGTATTCTATACATTGGTACTTAATTTAAATGTGTGTAAGCTTAAACTACTAATACAACCACAATCTCCGGACTTATGCTGCAGTTACTATTGATTATCTGCTTCCAAATCCGATAGAAAAGTCTCGACGAAATCATCGTTCAAGCAAACGATCATATTGACGACTTGAACAGATCTTATTACTTGGAAGGGATCGAAAATTTAGAGAAACGTCGAATAGAGTGTATTGCGCTTATTTCAAAAGTCACTTTCTTATTGATCCACCCTCGTAGCGAATGAAGGCTTTTGATTTGAACTCAGTTCCAGTAGTTACTGTTAACAAATTAAGTTCTACAGCTCTTAAAAAAAATGTCCTTTACAAGTTTATATTTAAATTGTAACTTTTAAAGCTAGCTGAAAGCTAAACTTAAACATGCCATCCCCCACGAATGCAAAGTAAGTAGAAGATGAACAAAGGTTATGAAGCAGAATAAAGGGGGTGGTGCAGAGCATTTCTAAGAATGAATCGGATGAAGTAAAAGTTGATGGTGATGATGCTCCCTTGTTAGCATGGGTGAGAATTCGGGAGACAAGTTTGTTAATACCATAATTGGTAAGATGAGAGTTATGACGGAATTGGATTATGAATCTAGGTCTACGAGGATGTCAATCCAATCCAATGTATGGGTATCATAATCTTGAGATCATACCTGGTTATTGATGCAGGGAGATTAAGTAAAACTAAGGTTTGGTGATTCTTTTGACCAATGAGGCAATGCAATGATACAATGATAAAGATAGTTGTTAATCAAAATAAAGAGCTGCGGATCTAGGTGGCTGCCTTGGGCGTCTTAAGACTTGGCAATGATGGAGTAGGAGATGACGGATCTCAATAATGCTCTTGAAACCTGTCTTTAGATGACCATTTTCATCCTTCATCTTTTTTGTTTATATAAAAAGTGCGTGCGAAAGAGATTTTTCGTACCTATGTACCTATAGCGCGTGCAAACGAAACTAAGGGAGGCTACTGGTGGCGAAAATAGCGATAGGAAAAGGTAAGGCAAGAGACGTTATGTCAGTGTCCAATATTGACGTGAATTATAAGTTTCATCGCACGGTTGAGAATCTTATCTAGAAAGTGCAGAGAGGTCTTGGGGGCACCTGACCAGATGTGGGCATTGTATTTCAAATTTAGGCGGGAAAACGCCTTATATATTGAGGCCAAACATATCGCCGCATTTTTGGTGACATCGAATATGTGGTCATTCCAACTTAAGTTGTCATTGACACACACACCCAGAATGGAAAGTTTTTCGGTAAGTAAGTAAGTAAGTAACGATGTAAGTGCTATTCATGAATAATGGCTTGGTATTTAATTGTCGCTTTAACGACAGCAGACAGCTTTGAGTTTTGGAAACATTAAATTTCACTCAGTTGATGGTTCCCTATTGAGTAATTCTGTTTACATCGAAATTTGAATGAGCTCTGCATACGCTACTGTTCCCGTTCTACAGCGTTACTCAGGAAACGAATATGAAAAGCAGAAATTATTGTTACCAGCGAATGAATAAATTGGATTAGAAGTAGCTGACAAGAGATCATTAATAAAGATTAAAAAGTGTGTCGGAGACAGAACGGAGCCATGAGGCACATCAGCATTTATTTTGTGAATATTAGACTTGAAACTATCCAAGACAACTTGAATTGAACGCTCTGGAAGGTATTTTCTAATCCGATGAAGAAGATAGTCATCGACCCCAAACGCACGCATTTCTGATAAAAGAGCCTGATGCCAGACTCTGTCAAATGCCTTAGAAAAATCAAGTGCAACTATCTTGCTTTTGCTAGATTGATATACGCCTTGGTTCCACTTTTTGGTGAGGCATGCCATTAAATTACCAGAAGACCTGTTGATACGAAAACCAAGCTGCCAGTCTTTGCGGGTCATGGACGTTTTTTAAGCCATGAATGTCCTTGAATATGAATTGTGTTGGAATTTAGAGAATAGTTGGCCTATAAAATGCATCTTTTAGTGAAATAACGTCACGATACTCTTAACTAGTAGTTTTTCTGATAGCGTTAGAAGCCAATCACTTCTTTGGCAGCAGTTTGCATAGAGCGCTTAATATGTGTTCACTACGTACATACCATATATCATTCAGTGGAAGGAGTCTTCATGCAAGCGGGAGTGATAGGTTATTAGAGAAGGTTCGGATTGTTCGATTGAAGCTGTGTTGATAAATTTTTGTTTATGACGAACAAACTTTTCCGCTTCTGGAATGAAATAAGGTAGTTATCCGAATTGATGTCGGCAAGTATGTATGTCCACGGCACTGCACTACTAGGTTTCTTTCCGTTTTCAAGCGAATAGCCGTGGACGCTAAATTTTCCCATAATTCGGCTTAAGATGCTCTTTTTGCTCACCTTGGTGTTTATATTTTACGTGATTAGTGTAAAAGCAGACGCATCACCCGTATGTATGCTCGAGAAGCGCTTAGAAACCGTTCTGGGATATCTCGTTTTCCTCATCATGAGTAGAATTGAAGGTAATTTTAAAGCTTGCGCTAGTGCAACATTTATTCACCCTCGTTAACTGCCATAATCTCAGCGCAGAGATAAGTTAACGTCACACATTAGTTAACTTATCAACGGATGTTGGATACTCCATATTTTACAGATTATCTACCATATGTATCTTTGTAAACTTGGCACTATCTGCTGCAAAAGATATATTAACATTAAGCTTGAAGATTACTGTTCCAACCTTTTTAGGCAGCATGGACCACTTGACAACATGGCATAACAGAAAATGGGTCCTTGAGAGGTTTTGGGAGATTTGAGAGATTCTTTAGTGTTCTTATGCCTGTTAGCTGAACTGAAAAGTATGCTCTGGATCTATGTGAGGGTTTATCCAAATTAATATCACCTAGGCGACTAGCTCCAATGAAAAATTTATGTAAAAATACGTCTTTAAGCCTTATGTCTAACGCATGTAAAGTCAAACTTTTCTGCAAAGTCAAACCTAAAGAATGTTCATCATAGCATTACATACAGATGGTGCCCATATGCAGATGGTACCTACAAAAGGCTTGAGAATTAGTATGTAACGAAGGTTATGCGTTGTATTGGGAGACAAAATGAGCTGGACTGGAAGCCACATCCTAAGTTTTTTTAGTGCATGCACAGATTCTGGAGAATACCGTAGGAAGCAATGTTAAGTCTGATTTTATGTTTCCCTACTTGCACATCGGTAGACTATTCTTTTGTTCCTAAGCGAAAAAAAATGCAACAAGAATGACTATAAAAAGGAAATCAGTATCTATCTACACAGATTGGTTTATTATACGCAGCACAATCAGGTTCCCTGATTACGGGAGCGGCATGCATGGCAGCAATTTTACAATTTTTATTGCCTATCAATCGACTATGAATTCAGTTTCTTCGATATTACTGAGGTATATAATTGGCACACAGCATAATGCGAATCTTTTTGTATCTACGAACATACCCGAGAGCGGAATGGCTCATCCAACCTTGCCGCAATTGGCAAGAAATCTGCCTACAACTTCAAAAACCTGGTGAAAAATAAGATGCGAGTGGGAGCGATAAGTAGATGTACGTAAGCCTTTTACCACCTTCGAAATATTATATCACGAAAACTCTAACCAAAATACAAGATTATAGAGCCCGGAGCAACGAGCCCTGACAGTGTGAAAGAATATTATTGTCTAAGTTTGTAAGTGTTCTAACTGGTCGAGTCTTCCTTATCACACTGAGTCCATATGGACAAAAATGTGATGGAGAAGAGCCTGCTCTAAATCACCTACATATGTATAAATTTAAATTAAGTATAAAGGAATATCACACATAGAATTTGACCATTGAAGTGCTAAACACAATTTCATAAATTGACTACAAATAATATAGCAACAATTCCATTTCTTGAAGATGATATAATAAATAATCCGTCCTACCTCAATCACCCAAAACAAACACCCTCAGAGGTACGGGTATTTCCTGTGAAAATTTACTTATTTCGAAGCGATGTTTTTGTTTCTTAGGAATACGCACGTCCGTGAAATAAGTTATAGCTTCGTTTCCAAAAATGAATTCTCTCTTGAGCACATAATTCTAATATTCTACGGTTTTGGCGATTCGAGCACGATGTATCCATGTACCGCACAAACAAATAAATCAGCTTGTGCTGCGATTAGCGAACATTTTTCACGAATTACAATGCTGTAGACTGGCAAATAAATATTTCGCCTGGGGACGGGTATTTATTCTTAGGAGCTGAAAACAGCAAAAGGATACTCGCTTTACACATGCAGTCGTATGGTGCTTTCCATGATTCATGGCATCGGTAATGTGAGTCATTCGGTTTTCTCATAGTCTGCAAGTAACCGGATTCCCTATTCCATTGGGTATCAAGATCTTGGCTGGTCCCTCGTGCCGTACAATCCTGTGGTTCTCAATATTTTTTGTTCGTTGAAGTCTGGAGGGTAAGTTCATAACATGAAGACGGAAATAAGAAGTTTGTATGTTTTTTGTATGTCACATGACTTAGATTGAAGCAACAGTAAAATCAATGAATCAAATGCTTTAATTACTTCAATTGTCTCTTGCGAAATTGGTTGTGTTATAATAAGTTCTTAATAATTACTCCCAATGACTGTTAAATATGAATTGACAAATGAGAAACAAAAATTACGGCTCAATAAAATTGGCCTGAAACATAAAACGCACCATGTATACACAAAAGATGTAAAATACTTGTATTGGGCAGCTTTGATTCTATCGAAAGAAGGTATTTAGGGTTGGTTTACGTACCCAAGTTTTAAAGGAGATGAAGGATGTTTTTAACAGTATGAAATCAGTATGAAATTGGATGCGTTTCTAGCAGGATTGTCAGATCCAGAAGTAAAAATTCCTTCAGCATGTTGATAAGTCAACTTCTTACATAAATAACGATCAAATCGTAGCTGCCATGATCCTCAGCAAAAATAGCTACCAGTTAGCCGTAAATATGCAGGAAAATGATAAAAATTGTGACATCATGGGGCGCATTTTTTAGTGCGGATTTGTTCCAGAAAATTACACGTATTAGACGTGTAAGTGAGCAACTATTGAAAATTCGTATCAGCGCTTTAGTCAATAATACCAGACTTGAATGTTTGCATGCTCCAACGGAGGAGAAGAACAACGCGACCAAGGAAGGCTTGTACTTAAAGAGCCTATGAGTAGTATTCCAAGTACGATAAAGTAGGCCACATTTAGTAGTACCGTGAGCACGGCTTCAACAAATTCCAAAACGGAGACGGGCTGATGTTAATCTTACAAGTGAACGGAAAATCGTCTAAGCCACATTGTTCTGACGTTTGCACATTCGATAAACGGGCAGTAAAGCGCTAAAAAAAATTAATGAGAAAGTTTAACGCCAGATACATTCACCATTTACCATTATAATTCTGCACCATCAGCTTCAAGTTGCGATGTAGATTTTATAGTCATCTTAAACAGATAATGCATGGTTAGATGACGAGCACCGATAGGAACTTGCTCGCCGGCAGGAGTTGTGCTGTGAATGTAAGGACAAGGGATGAGATGATAGCTTTACCAATAGAGAAAAAAAGTCGATCAACAAGCTTTCCAATGGAAGAGAGCGTTCGGCAAACGCAAAGTCGATAAGGTTGAACGATGTTACTTTGAATATTTTGCTAGGAGGCGTGGAACTGAAACCTGCAAGGACTATGAGAGGATCATGTTTATAGAGACGCAGTTAGTGTGTAGAATTTGAAAGAATCACTTCTGTAGCTCTTTAAACGGTGAGGACGTTGGTCATACCAGTGTTAGAAAGGATATTCCACTCGGATAAACTACGGGAAAACTACTGTCCACACGTTAAAATCGTCTATTTCTACAGAGAATAAGGTCATATAGACCATAAGGATACCAGTGATACAGTGTGAATTATTCTTTTCAACAGTAAAAAGGGGTGATCGCCACGTCAACAGCTTAGCGTGCGTTACTGCGAGCAGGTTATGGTCTATTATTATCAACAAATAGCTAAGATTTTTGGAACGGGACATCTTTCAGGTACGCTCATATTCGGGCGATATTGCAGCTAGTATCACTGTTACAAATTGTGGTCTTTCTCAACGAGAAGTCCAATCTGTTCAAAATCCACACTTTTTAAGTGACCCAGACATTCAGAGAATCTTATTGGACGTGCCGCAATCCTAGATATCCATAAACAAACTAATTATAAATATTCGTTGTTCATTGTGCTATGGTATGGTATTTAACACCTGGTTGGAACTGTGACTCCAGCTAGTTAGGTTTTTGTCAAACATAAACTTGAATTTAAACCTCGAATCCCTTGTCCTCTCTGAGTTTTTAGAGGTTAGTGTAAAATATCCGCACACCTTCTTTTAGTTGAATAAGGGTGAGCCTGGGGAGACGACTATCAGTCCATCATTAAGTTTGCCACTAATTCCTTATACTTTTATGAAGAACCTTTTTCGGATTACAAGGATCTGCGTCTGAGATCTGATAGACTTAATATCTTGGAAGGTCATTGAGGATAAATCTAGTAATTGGCCAACATTTTCAACGAAAAAACCTCTTTCTGAAAATAGTTTGTGGCTAGTTAGTTCAAAGTCGATAAATCGAAAGAAAGACAATCGGAAGAGCTGACTGTTGAAAACGATGACGTAATAAACTTTGTTAAAGGGATAACCTACTCTGTGTAATTGACGATTTGCCTGCCAGATATTTAATACATGTTGCAGGAAATATCTCAGCTCCAACTATGACTATGACTACTACCGGTCTCGTCCTTCGATTGACTTACCAAACTTAAAAGCGCGGGTGCTAAATAAAAGAAAATAGCAACAGTCAGAAATGATGAATGAATTCGCTTAAATGAATCAACAACAAGCATGGGATCATCAGCTCTTACATTCTCGAAGTAAGTTACTAGGACATTTGTCCAAGGTGAATCAGAAAAATTCTTGTACTTCACGTTGGAGGTTTCATGTTGTACTAATAACCCTGGTACGTAAAAACCCTAATCTTGGGAGGCAACCAATAGCTTCAATTTTGAGAAACTAGACAATGAAATCTAGATCTGAATATTTGCAGTTTGAATAGCCCATGATCTGGCGAACGACTAGATACCTATAAAGGAGATATTAAGGCCATCCACGAAGTTCAAATAAGAAACAATACAACAGTGATCGTTATAAGAAAAATTCACCACTATCAGCCCAATTTGAGGTTATGTCTCCACAGAAGAAAACTACGAGATTACCAAGTATGAGCTTCCTCATAAAACTACCAGCAATAACCCGAGCATGGATAAGGAAAATAGGACATTTTTTCTAGCTTCAGAAAATATAGAAAACACGTCTGGAAGAGCAATCGTGTTATTGGACTTTATTCCGGTTCCCTCACCAAAATTTTCTCCAAGAAATCTAGTTGTAATCGATAAAAGACCCTGCTTCAGTATTATACACCCTGACTGACTCGAACTGCAATCAACTTCAGACTGCTATAATTTCCAAACCGTTCATGACAGTGAGCTCAAATTTTGACACATGACAGAGAATTTTATTATTTACAAGCATTTTAAACGATTTGCGTCTCAGTTGTGTTGAAAATTTTTTATCCGCGTTGGAATTCAAACGTGCTAGCGTAATTGCTTTATATTTGGCTGGAAAACCACAACTAGCTATAGTTAGAGCCCTCCAGCACCTCAACGTAAGTAAATCAATTGTGTCTCGAACCATAGCTCGTTACTGAGATACTGGCTGCGTTACAAAACGCCATGGAGATGGTCATAAAAAAACAGCAAAATCGGCAGAAATGGTTCGGAAAGTGAAGGCTCGAATTGAGCGAAATCCGCGTCGAAATGGCTCGTGAGCTCAACATATCGTTGGAACGGATGCAACACATACTGAAAAATGAGCTTGGGATCAAGATATTGAAGTTCCAAAAAGCACACGATCTTACACCGCAACAGAAAAAAGTTAGAGTCGAAAGAGCAAGGGAGTTGCTTGCACGCTTGCACGAAAGTGGTGAGTTGCCGAATTTGGTTTTTTCCGATGAGTCGCCATTTGTTATCGAGCAATATGTCAACAAACAAAATGACCGAGTTTACTTGCCAGAGATGTCATTCGAAAATTTACACCTTCCGACGCCTACCAGAAAGCAGGCAGCACCGATGGTGATGGTTTGGGCCGCCATAACTCTCGCTCGTATTTTTGGACTGTAGCGTCAAAATTAATGCGATCGTATACCGTGAAACTGTCTTAGAGGCAGTATTGAAGCCTTGAGTAAACAACCACTTCGGTCGGAGACTGTGGATATTTCAAAAAGACTCGGCACCGTCTCAAAAACGCGCGTCAACCAATATTGGTTAAAAAACAATGTTCCACACTTCATTTCTTTGACAAAATGGATTGCAAATTCTCCGGATGCAAATCCGTTGGATTTTTCTGTTTGAGGTTGCAGACAGAATTTTTGCTTGCACTAAAAAATACCAAAGTTTGGACCACCTCAAAAAAGCACTTCACACACACACACTTCGCCGGGAATGGGCCAAAATACCGCAGAGCCACTTGCGTGCAGCGTGCGATGCTTTCTTCGGCTGTCTCCAGGCCATTATTCGCGCCAAAGGTGGACATGTTAAAAACTACTGATACAATTTGAAAATTGATGTATTTTTCAACAGTTTTTGCTTTGGCACAATAAAATTTAGCAAAATATAAAAAAATTAAAGCATTTTAAAAAGTTGCAGTTCGAGTCAGTCACCCTGTACAATAGAAAATGCCGAGTGGTTCACGAAAACTTATTCTATTATCTTATTGCTACCTCTCTGCTGCCGTTATAATGCGGTTATAACGTCACGGGACTTAACATTGAATGGCTGCAGTTAAAACAAACAGTCTGTACTTTTGATCCGCCGCATGAAACACCAGGATTGATGAAAAGTACAGGCACGCACATTTAGAGAAAGAATTCGTATCTGAAAGGAGTCTGTGTTTTTACTCTACCAGCAAGAAGAAAGAACATCAGCCTCTCCGGTGCAGATAGAAAGAGCATGAGAAGGGTGCAATGGAAAAAATGGAGGTGTACTACTCGTACTCCAAGAGCATCGTTCGGAGATTCTAATAAGATGTAAAATGTACGTATCAAGCCAGAAAAATCTGAACAACAACCTGAAGAGATAAGCAAGGAAACATAGTAGAAGAGTTTGTGAATTGGAAAAAACTACTTTTGAAGACTGTAAAACAGTGTGGACAAGCAAAGTTCCGCTGTCAGGCAGAATCAATTAGATCAACAGATCTAACCAAAATAAAGTGTGCATTATAGTATACAAACAAATATTAAGAAAGCGTTAGGCAACTAATTTAGAAAATTTGGTCGGCAGAAAGTATGCGTGAAGAATGGAACTTTAGGTCCGTTTTCCCGATCTACAAAAAAGGGAACCCCCTCAACTGATTTTGTCTGCCGTCTTGTGTAAGCTCCTGAGGTCATTTATCAGCAATTTGACTGACCCTTATCACTGAGGTCTTAGCCAGGGTAAGTCCACAATCGAGCACATATTAATACTTTTATAGATCTTGGAAAAAATCTAAGAAATTCAAATCGATACGCTACCTACCTATTTATTGATTTAAGGCATATGATAACCTATTGAGGTTAGTTACGGAGAGCCATCTCTCAATCTCTCCGAGACTTTTGCAAAAGCCTTAAGGCAAGGTGATGTGCTGTCATGTAACCTTTTCATGTCAACACTAGGTACACAACCTTCCAAATGTCTGTATAACTTGCATCTGCTAATGAATTTGACTTCATTGGCTGATCTCAGCGAGCTTTTACTGGTGCATTGGCAAGTATTGAAACAGAAGTGCCAAAAATCTGTCAAGAAGAAGGTACATGCAACATCGACGAGTCGGGCAGAACATCACACTAGACACTAGACAGTTATAACTTTGACCAAGTTAGGGCTTTTGTAAACCTCGGACCCGGTATTAAATTTGATAACGACGTTTCATAAGTAATCAAAGGAAGGGTTATGCTTGCAAGTAAGTTGGTTCTCTTGCCTAAAAAGGCAATTTAGTAAAAAGGCCTTACCGAAAAACACCAAAGTGATCTCTTATAAGACCTTTATAAACCAAGTTCTGCTCTTTAGCGCAGAGCGAATGCAGTTGAAGGTATTCTTGGTCATGTTTAACACAAGATTTTTGGAGAGATTTGCGAGAATGACCTCGCTTTAGGTAGATCCACAAATTGAGGTGAATCTCAACCAACTTGTGGTGCGAAATTAATGGAGATGCTCATTGCTAGTGGCTCACGTCCACCTGGAACTGTAGCGCTTTCTAAATATATAATAAATATTTTTAATTTCTTTAATTTCATCAATATAAAGTTAAACTTTATGTTGGTGAAACTTTGAGCAATCATACACACACCAATTCCTCTGAATCTTTATGAAATCATCTAGAGTTTTAAAATTTAGAGTTCATCTAGAGTTCAAAATTTTATATGTTGAACAGTACCATCCATAAAAACAATGAAAAGAAGCGGTCCTAAATGACTTCCATGGGGAACTCCTAAAGTGCTAGTAATTATTCTTGAATGGTAGCTATCTAGGCAGACATTTTGAGAGTTATCAACTAAAAAAGATGAAATCCATTTCAGTATTGCTGAATAGAATCCAAAATTTTTAAGCTTCCCTATCAGCATCGCATGGTTCACAGAATGAAAACCTTTACTAAAGTCCGTATAGACGGAATCTACCTGACATCAATTTTCAACAGCCTTAATCACAAGAGAGGTGAAATGGACCAGATGAGATGTTGTTGAACGACCCGAAACAACACCATGTTGCTCTTTATTGTGAGAACCTATTTTTTGTTTTACAATCTATTCAAAAAAATTTAACATGGTGGAAAGTTTGCAAATACGTCTTTAGATTTCAATATTGTCCTTGGAACCAGATTTAAAGATAGGTACCAAAAATGAGAGCTTCCAATTGTCGAGGAATAAGCCCGATAGTAACGATAAGTTGAATATTAGAAGTAAAGGCTTGCAGATAGAGCTGTAACAGTTTCCTTTGTATGAATACCATCAGTACTGGGATTAGTATTCGGTTTGCGGCCATAGGTAGTCGACTCAATATTCTGAACCTCAAAAACTTATTGGCCAAAATCATATTCATTGATTCCGATAAAGTAGGAATCACTGAAGGCGAAAAATAATAAATAATAAATAATCTGAAATCTTTGTTATACTTGACTGGTCTGATGTGGTTGTCAGTATACAGAAAAGTGGAGACAGCAGCGGAAATGGATGATTTACTTGTAGGTACCCCAAGCAATTTTGAACAATTTATAGTTTCTTGCCATTGATAACCATACATTTAATTCTTAGACTATTTACCACCGACATCGTTTGACAAGTTTTAATGATCCACTCTAATCGTAAAGTCGCCAAAACAGCCATATATTTAGTTTATTGACACTCTCCCACTGTCAAGTGTATCGTTTTTGGAAATCTTTTCCGAGGAATAAACAGAGTGTATCTATGTTACATACATACGAGTACAACAAATCTTTGCTGACACTCATTTTACTCAAATAATTCAAAATGGAGAAAGGACAAAAAGGAGAAAAATGAAGACATGCTCGTACCCGTATCTAGTGTGCAGTAAAGTTATCGAATAGATTGTTTTACTTTGCGTCCGCACGTAAAGCCAGGACATAAATCGTTATTATGCCCCAAAGCCAGTCATGTAAGGAAGGACAGACATTTTTCTAGGTTTTTGCCTTTTTTTCTTTCATACGACACTTAAGTATATTGATGTAATCTATTCTATTATGTGTACTTCGTACATGAAAACATTGACAGTGTGGTTGAATTATCCGTTCGACCAAGAGACTAGACAGCTAAAACTTGATTTACTGTGTGCAGCATTTCCACGTTGAAAGTTTTGGCAAAAAATTTTCTGTAGTATGGGGAAGACACCTATCTATACATAAATGATTGAGAAGTTGAAAAAAAAAAATTCGTTATAGTTTTTCCATAAAGAAACCAAGAATAAGGACCTTGTTAAAGTTAAATGATAATTTTTTGAGTTCGTTGGAATGAATTTAAAGCTGATGACTATTTGAAATCTTGTTTGCAGGATCTGTGTTCTTTAACTTCTCCGCCAAAGATATTTGGATCATGTAAATGTAATTTGATAGGGTCTCCATCTTCATGTTTTAAAAATTGGCTCTAATTCTGATCACAGCATCACAGCGTGTTTATCGCTTTCACTGGTAATTTTAAAGTTCATGACCGTCAACTTCTACGAATAAACTTACAGTTGTAGTAGATGTCGTAGATTTTCCTTTCAGATCCTCCCATAATTTTACTATACTGAGCATTGAGGGGACAGGCATATCAGCCACCGTTTTTCAGACGGTTGCAAGAAGAACCTCGGATGTCAGGTCAGGATGACATATACAGGTATACGGAGAACTAGAGTACATGCAGCAGAAAACATCCACAGCTCAAAGGTAACACAAAAATAGATAACAATGGAAGTTAGTCTCTAAATGGCAATATTAAAATGTTGCAACAAGGGGTTTAATGTAAAAGACATACAATTGGAATAGAGGCAGAGGAAACAGAAACATGAACAGCATCAGAAACAAAAAATATAAAGCTGAACACTAGCTGAGCAGCACCAAAAACCATTGCTAAAGACTTAAAAGCAGTAACGACAACAAAAACTAACAAAATTTCAGTAACAACAGAAACTTGAGCACAACAAACGCAGGAGAAACACCAGCAGCAACAGCAAGGACAGAAACAGTACAATCAGCCATAGAAGCATAATCAATAGCAACAACAAGTACAATAAAAGAAGGGCAACAGAGCACAAGCAACAGCATCAGAAACACCAGCAACAACAACAGCGAAGACAACAGAAACTGTATCACCGCAACAGAAACATAAACTAAAGCATAAGCAACACCTGAAGCAACAACAACAAACACAATAGAAACTGCATCACTGCAGCAGAAACACCAACAACGACAACAAAGCAGTATCAACAGCAATAACAGCAACAACAACAGCAGAATATCACAAAACAAAGAGTGAACACGTTTAAGATGTAAAGGATGCCATCAAAATTTAAAAGTCGGCTGTTGGCGACAATTTATTTATTTAACGTTTAAGTATACTCGTAAACAGACATGCGATCCGCTGCAATTCAGTGGAGCATAATAAATAAAGAATTCATTAAAACACGACGACGACGAAATTCCTCTCCTTCACACCGAAGGGTGAAAAGTTCCAAAACTGTTGCTTAGGGAGGGTGTGATGAGCTCATATTTGTAAGAATCAAGGAGTTCATCACTGCTAGAGCAAAAAAGTTTTTGCAGTAAGCTGGATGGTCTAAGAACTATGAAAGTCCTAGATTACCAGGTTGTTCACTGAAAAAAATAAAAGAACCGCGAAAACATTAAACAATGTGTTTATGGCGAACAATTGGCAATAATGTCATCGATGATGACAGGAAACTATCCACGTTTATTTCGAAGAAAGAGTATGGCATACCGAACATTGGAGTTCATTCATTTGATGGAGTCATGATAGACACGAAATTTTTTAGCATTTTTCTCTATTAGCTTAATACTATGTATATACATACATATAGTCCTAAATTTTGTATATGTAAAAATGTTTCTACAGAATATTAAACAGTACATCAGAGTATATTATTTTTGTGTTTAATATTGTACCAGCATGACTATCATTAACAGACACATCCCATCCGACGAATTTTTGGTAAATGTCCTTCCAAATATGACCAACCCAAGGCGGACCATTTTATCTCACTTCCTGCATCAAAAATGGAATTCCATATTAAATGAAACAATTCACAGGTGCCAGTTTGCAGAACGCTGTTGTCACAGCACGTTATTCAAGTTGGACAAAGGTTAAACGATTTATGCTCATTGTCTTATCGTGAACAATGGCAATGTGACTTCTGTCGGAGTATTTGACATTAACAACGTCCTGCAAAAAGGTGCGTTTAATTCGCTGATCCTATTCAACATCTACACAATTGATCTTGTTAGCGTACTTCACCATAGCATAGCGTGCACAGATGACTTATTCGTGTAGAGATCAGATCCAAAGATCGAAGTCATTATTACGGCCTTGCACAGTGATATTGCGATATCGCGATGATTGAAAGCGTAAGATTATCTATAAGTCGGAAACCATTCTTTTTAGGACGCCATTATTTGGGGCCTCTACGGATACCAGAAAGAATTGGCGAAAATTGTAGATCTTCCGAAAACATGGGCTGCCACTTGTTTATCAAAATGGATCTGGCTTGGTCAATATCTTTATTTTAACAAGCTTACAGAGGTTGTTTTGGCCATATCCAAAGAGGCTTTTGCACCAAACTGATAAATAAACAATAAACGTGGGTACTGATGCTTCGTTTAAGCGCGTTTAAGTTCTGCTACTCCTACTAATTAATTTCTCGGTTTCTCATGGGGATAGAACGTCAACATTGGCTGCACGATTTTGCACATCACACTTTGAGCTTAAGTCATCTAAAGTTTCCTTGGCTTCTGCTCAATTGTTCTGCACCATGTGTCCACTTTTCTGTCTTAACCAGATTTTACAGAGTTTAAAACTGGATATCCAAGCCGAAGGCTTGCTTGCTCAACATCGGCGTTTAAGTCTTAATGTTCTTCGGTCTTTATACAACAATCGAAGCCAACATCGCCTTTTTGTTAACTGGATGTTGGATCGCCAGGGCATTTTGTCATCGAATTTTATCTTTTCCGATGAAGCCCATTTTTGGATGGATGGGTACGTAAATAAGCAAAATTGTCGTTTCTTTGGACCGGAAAACCCATATGAGATTCACAAAAAACAAATGCATCTCAAAAAAAATTCACTGTATGGTGCGGATTATGGGTTGGCGGTATCACTGAGGCTGGAGAGACATTTACAGTGAATGGATAACTTGTCCGAAACATATTGACCGGCTACTTTTTATCAAAATTGAATGAATTGTTTCTGGGCGATCTCTGGCTTCAAAAGAATGGTGCTACTGCGTAAACAAGCCATCAATCAATCAATTTATTGCGTACGAAATTTGAAGATTGCATTATTTCGGTTAGAGTAGAAGTTGGCTGGCCTCCAAGACAATGCGATTTAACACATTTATACTTTTCCTGTGGGATTATTTGAAGAGTAAGGTCTATGTCAATAACACAGCAACAACTCAGGATCTTAAACATACGAGTAACACCCAACCTGATATTGTGGCCATTAATCCACTAATTTTTAAAAAAAGTCATCGATAATTTTTATCTTCGGATCGGTCGCTTGCAGCAGAAGCCGTGGTAGTCACATGAACATTGTTGTATTCCATTCATAATTGCTATAGACCGAACTTTACTAATTAATGCAACTCTACACTCATTTCACGATAAGTGTGCGTTTAATTTAATGAAAACATCCACACTAGCTATTAGCTCACTGAATTTTTGGCGCTGTTGAATCTGAAAATGTTGAACATTTTTAAGTTGTCACTGTTGACGAATACAATACGAAAATGGATAAAAGCTAACATGAGATGATGGTCACGTTTTTGTTCAATGTCAGCTTTACGCCTATTTCGAAGTTTTATGAGACAGTTCAAAAGTTACCGCGCTTGATAGAAGTGTGATCGACTTAGTTGGTTCTCTGGTTGTCAGTTAAGACACAATAAATCTTGTGGCAAAGTAGCTTAAGGACGTACTTCAAATGGTATGCAATTGGTATTGTAAGACCGATTTTCAAGACCAGATAGTGCTGTAGTTGCCTACCTTAGCGTTCAATTCCTCCTTTTAAATAAGGATATCGGCTTGCTATAGAAGTTGTCTTTATCATTTGTAATTGCATTTTCAATCGGAGCAGTGCCCTGTAATATGGAAAATTTTCTTAATTTACTAGGAATCTAGGCATTAGTATCCAGTTTTTGCAAGGTTGCAGGATATGAAACAGCTTGGTGCTACTGGAGCTAGTTTCAGTACTACTTCAAGCCGTTGTATGCTCCCAGCTGATCTAACAGAGTAGAATTTTGACCAGTAAGTGGTATTCCCCAGAATTGAACCATTTTATCTCCTTTTGTAGAGTAAGTCAAAGAGGGTCTTGACATTTCAAAAACTGGTCGTTGTCTGCGTACAGTAGCCAAAGGTTGCTAAAAAATTATTTATGTGCGGGGTTGCATTCCGGTTCAGAGCAATAGGGTTTTATTCGGGCCATACAGTGATCGATACTTATTCTGTTTGTTATCGCAGGAAGTTCGCCTTTCAAGGCTTACTAGATAGAAATAAATACAAGGGTATTCCAATAGCTTATTGGTTGTATAGCTTGTCTGTCTCAACTTCACTGCCTTCTTACGATCTGCATTCTCAAATGCCCTAGGCTTTATTCGTATATGGAAAGGAAGAATGTGATGGACTTTTCTTTTGGCCTTTCCGCTAATCTATTAGGATTGTCGGTCTTAGAAACTTGATGCATGTGAAGATGTTAATCTTCAGAACGGGGAGTCAAATGCGGGCTTTGGATCTTTGGTCTAAAGATCTCAACACACTACAATACACTACACTTCCCAAAATATTTGGACAGTTTTGGTGGAATCGACACCACCCATAGGGCTTATAAACACATACTTGTCCTCCTTCACTTCAAGCGACGATCGCTTGGTATTAAATTTTATCTTCACGGTTCCTCTTGAAAAATACTCTAAACGAGTTACTAGCGATTTTGATAAGAACTTACAAAGCGCCGAAGACCCCCTATGGGTTTTTACAATGATTACTGGGCTTAGGGCTCAATAGGTAGTATCTTCCGTCACGAGCCTTTTGCTGGTCGTTCATCTTTTGAGCATTGTAGTTGACGATTGGACAATTGATTTTGAGAAGATATCCTTTGATCAGTTGGCTTATTGCCAGCAAGCCTTGTGATTTCTATGGTCGGTACTTAAAGTGGACATGGTTCGAGCCAATAGAAACCGCTTCTTTAACTTTTGTATTCTGTTTATTCTGCTTTGATTGGAACTTTTATTCGTTTTTATTTGAATGGACAGCTCATAACGGTAGAAGAGCATTTACATTTTCGGGTATGTAAATGCAGCTATCGCCACATGTTCCTCAACATCTTGGCTCTTAAAGTGACATCGCTCCCTTTGGCCACTTACTATGTCATTGTTGTGGGTCGTTATCATCTGGAATCTCTAGGAAATAAAGCTTAGTAGTTTCTGAAAGGAGGCAATAATTTTGTTTAACTGTACCCTATGCGATCACCTTACTGCGAGACATTTACATGTTTGACATGACAATTCTTTGACCTTTGTACATGTACTCGTTTCTGCTGGCCAGTACTTCTTCCCTTCTGAATATACGGCATTCGATGCGTAACATTATAAATTATGGAGATATCACTTGTTATACAAATCTATACCATATTCATTGCCATTTTCGCAATCGAATTACCATATGATGACTTTGAGCTTCCACCTCGTTCGTACCAACGTTCGTACATACGTACGTTGGTGCTAGAATATTTGGTTTTGCTCATCCAAGTTTTGGGTAATACACGAACTTCAGTAATTTTTGGACGTCCTCCTTATATCCGATTTCAGCCAAAATGACAACCTCACAACAAGGAGGTTGACTACATTTTTCGATAATTTCATTGAAATTAATTATTCATATTACCTTTACTACCATTCCAATTGCGGGACTATTGAGAAAACAAATTCAGAAGAATTCCGAGTAAACATGCATGACATGAACTATACCACGATGCAAGACTCATTCTTAAATTGATGGTTTAACCTCTCAACTGGAAGTGAATTTTAAAATCCAGCATCAGCAAGTGTGTTCTTTTGAGTCCTTAATTCAAATTAAATCAGTCAATCGTATTACTTCAGAAACCTAAAGGTTATAAAATTACTGTATCCTTCCACATTCGCTGCCACTTTCAACTTATTTCACTTTCATTTCCGTTTTCATTACTTTCTTCTCTAGAAAAACATTCCCCAATTTCCGTGCATTTTTCTCGCATTTTTTCTCACATGCCAGCAGTTTGCGTGAAAGCAAAATTGATTTCATAAATCACAGATCCAACAGATGGAATTTTTAATTAAGTCTCAACATACATCCAACCAAAGAGATATGCTCTTACAAAATACAGAATATCCATTGCATCGGCTACGTCAACAACGGAAGTTGCAAGCACAATCTTCCTCTTCTACCTTTCTGTTCTATGGATACTTCCTTCGCTATTGAAGCGCTTATAAACCGGCCAAAGTCATCTCTCGTCTGTTTCCATTTGCTTGTTGTTATTGCTTCTTTTGTCATACTCCAAGCGCCCGTTTGAGTCAAGTGCTGCCATGCTCTACAAAGCTATTTGCATTTATGTAAAATTATTTATATTTAATTTATTATTTAATAAAATGCATTCACGTTCTCAAGTAAAATGCATGAGCTAACCGTTATACACCCATCCACCTACCCAACCATCCATCTGCAGGATCCTACAGATACTTGGAGCTGGCGAATGTGGAAACACTTAACTTTAATCTTTGTCCGCACATGGATTTAAGGATAAATATTTGGTTCATGGAAGTCATATTCCTTCACTGTGCCAACGTCATTTTTGCCCAGCACAACCAACGGTTTTTAAATGGAAAAAAAAATTCTTTTTGTTTATTCACTCTTTGTTTGCTTCATTCCTTGGAACGATTTACGACTTACGCTGAAAATAAGAAAGCCATGTTTGTTGTTATTAATTGTTGTGCGATATTGCAATCTTTTTTAAGCGCGGCCTAGGTTGACATTTAGCGGGATGTGTTTAACTCGTTGGATTTCACCGTTATTTTTTGTGTAATTGCAGTTAATTTTAAAAGCGAACCTTTTATATATTTGTTGAGGATAAGTAAAAAAAAAAAAAAAAAACACACAGAAAAGCTTGAGTATGGAAATTAATATCACAAATACAGATGGAAAAGCTAGCAGTGGTTGTTGACTTTCGAATGCTGACATTCGTAGCTGGTTCTACGGTAAGGTCTCCATTTCCAGCCAGCCCTGCTGTTTGTTAGGTGCTTCTAATTTTGCACACCAAGTTGATTGTTGTATTTTCTCTCGTTTTAATGATGTTTTCTATCCGCTGTACATGTCCCAGTCTTCTAGGCCGATATATTATGACTTTTCAGTTTTTGGCTGAAACTCCAGCTTCACTTTCTGTCAATGCACACAAAACCGTTCACCACTCAAAGCACATTCCTTTCGAAACTACAAAGCGTCTCTTCATCCTTTTTTGATGAAGTCATTGCTTCTGTGCTATAGAGAAGAACTGGGACGATTAAATCCTTCGAAGTTATACCTATTTACTGACACATTTTTTTCGGGTCGTCGATGTTGTGTGTTCTTTTTAGATGGCATCACGAACTAAGTTGTCCCTCGTTTATCGCCAGATCGCTTCTGCTTCAATATTAGTTTACAAGCAGTTCGCTGTGTTCTGACAATAACGTCTGTGTCATTCACATAAGCAAGTAGCAGTGCATAATTTTGAAATATTGTGCTTCTGATGTTCTGATGTTTTGTTAATGACGTACAATGTTAAAGAAATCGCAAGAAAGGTATGGGCTTGTCGAAAGCCTTTGATATCAAAGATCTTGGTAATATCATTGCCAACCCTCAAGTACTTGAGAACTTTCTCCAGTTATAACGCAGAACAATACAAGTTTAGCAAGCAGGGAAGTCAAAACCGGATATGTCTTTGCTTAATTTTCCCTAGATGCATGCTCTTATAGTCGGTGGGTGTAGTTTTGAAAGAGAATTTTTTCCAAGATCTGTCGTATTGCCGATGATGGATTTCCGATATTTTAGAGATGATTTGATGGTTGTTCCTTGTTAAGTCATCTCACCCCGTACAACTCCGCAGTCCTGTTGAATTTAGGTTTGTATATGGCTATCCCCATTAGAAGCTGTGGGATATGCATATGTATGTATGCTGTCTGCTTATATGCATGAGGCAGCCAGAATTCATTTAATTATAGACTTTGTAGTGTTTTCGCTCAGAGCGCCTGCAAAGATGGTTTCTTACGATTGTTGCTTTTCGACGTTAAACTTCGTCAAACTGTTTGTTCTTCTTAGTTGCGTTGGAAAACATTAGGTAGTGATCCAAGTCTATGGTAGTGCATTGGAATTTTCGAATATCCTGTAGAGTGGAGAAATACTTTACGTCGATCATAATGTGATCAATGTGATTGATAGTAGATTGATCGCTAGACCGCTAGATACGGAAGTTGCATACTTGCTATAAAGATATTAAGCTCCGAAAAAAAAATCGGTGAATTTACATTCATTGTCGGAGGTGGCATCATGTAGGCTACCAAAAAGGTTCACCACTTCCAGCTTGGAGTTGAAAACGGCTAGGACGATTATATATTGAGTATATTGAGCAGATGTCTTTTTTAGGGGAGCTAATAAAAACAGAGGCTTCATCCCCCATTCAAGTGTGCACGTATTTTGAGCTGATGTTAGCGAGTTCAACCTTAATGGGAATGGTCACAAGCTGCTCGTTCACATGCCCGAAAATCAAGGCTTCTTGCTTAAACCTGCCTCTTATCACAAACCCGCGTCCAAATAACGGCTGCTTGTTTGCTCGGTAGTAACCTTATATATTTGTTACCATATATAAATTTTTAAACACTGTCAGGGAGTGAACGCGAAGAGTAGCCCCTGACCGGAAAGCTAGACAATTAATTGGACCCATATGAGGCTATAAATGCCACTGTTCTTCAACTATCCCCTCTACTTCAGAATCTCTGGCAGCTGATTCTAAAATCCCTTTCAGGAATGGACTTTAAATATGTCAATGTAGCTCTGAAAGCGGTTTACCAGGTTAAAAGGGTGGATGCAAGCATCTAGAGAGTCATTGCGTTGTTCCCTTATTAAGGTTATTATTATTGAGTCCTGGCCCACTCTTGCAATTTAAGCTTTAAAAACTTTTGTCATGCAAAAAAGTTAGCCTTTGATCAACAGAATATTGAGTTACTAAATAGATCGAGATCATCTGCAGAGTTCTAGAAAGCCGCTAACTTTGTAAATGGAAAGAGTAATGTTATCGCTTTAGCGAAAGTGCAGCTAAAAGAGCACTTTATAACCCTCCTCAACGCAGCACAAAGTTTACTACCTTTTCAATATACAGCCCCTATTTACATCAATGCATTTCTGGACGCGCCAATCAGTATAGCTGAAGTAAAAAATGTTATCGAAATCCACAAGAAGAACAAGGCTCCAGGAAGCGACTGTATTTCACACACCTGAATTCCTTTAAGTGCTTACCCAAGAGTTCAACCGAATATGCGAAACTGTAGATGTTCCTGAATGATTTCAAAATTCTTTAATTTTTCCATTACATAAAAAAGGGGCCTACAACAACCCGGCTAATAACCGAGATATACAATATCTTTTTTGAATACTTCTACCAAGTTGTTCGCTGGTGTGCTATTTAACAGAATTCCACAGTGGATAAAAAACGAAAGGATCCTACGCGAATTCCAGGCTGCTTTTTGGCAAAATTATTCATTTATAGACCAAATTTTCGCATTAATAAATATAGCAGAGATTTACAAGAGGAAACACAAAAAGCCATATGCATTTTTCGTTGATTTTCATGCAGCCTTTGACTCTGTACCACAAGAAGAGCTTTTTTACAAGCTCTACAGATACGGCATCTCGCCCAAGGTCGTAAAAGTATTGAGAACTATGTCCATATATACAAAGACAACCTCTGGGATGGAAGTATTCCATCAGAGGAATTTAATACAGAAATGGGGGTGAAGCAAGGATGCGTGTTGAGTACACTGTTATTCATTTTATATATAAATGACAAAACAGATTAGGTAAAAAGTGGAATCGAGATAAGTCAAACCACAATATCAGCCCTTATGTTTGCTGACGACATCGTTTTTCTCGCAGATCCGGTGAACGCAATGCAGCTAATGATCAATAGACTGGATGAATATTGTAAGACCTAGAACCTGTCGGTAAACTTAACGAAGTCAAAAATTGTGATATTCAGGGACGGTAGAGGCAGATACTCACGCAGAGGAAAGTGGAAGTTTCAAGAAGAACACATTAAAATTGTGAGGGAGTATAAATATCTCGGTGTTTTGATTACGCCTAATTCAAATATGAAGAAGCGAAAAGAGCAATTCGTTCAGTTTGGAGTTGTTGTATCAACAACTTTGTATCGAAACAAGAAATATTCAGTGTTACTGCAGCATCTATTCTGTTCTACGCTGCCCAAGCATGGGGATATTTATTCGCTGTTTAATTAGACAGGTTTTTAGGTTCCCAAGTAGCTCACCTAACTATATGCTTCAATTTGAGACTGGAGTAGCACCGCTTTTTATGAATACCCTTAAACTCCACCTTAACTATATGGGTAGAGTCATGGAAATGAAAGAAGAAAGGATACCGAAGATAGTCCTCACCCAAATGCTGCTTAACGGATGAAAATTAGTTCAAGACTGGGAAAATCTAGCATCTTAATGTGGCATCAATCTCCTTGTTATATATACTAGATGAACAGCTGGACCCCCTAAAATATAAGTTCCACACATTACTGGAGAAAACAAGTTACAGAACGGATTTGATAAGCATTATCTTCAAGGTAAGAGGTGAACTGATAAATTTAAACTACATGCCGCACCGCCAATAACTCCCACTTTTGTGTAAACTCTGCAAGAGGATGTATTCCACTTCGTTGCAATATGCCCCATTCTCAGAGAACTCCGCTGTAGGTTCTTTGGAGCACAGGTACTCAATATTAATGAACTGAAGAGCATCTTAAACAGTGACCGAGGCTAGGATAGATTATACAACGACGCAATAAACTCATTGCGCTGTAGAAAATTCATTATAGAGGAAAACTTCTAAAAATAACACATTAAATTGGTTAAATTATTTGTATGATTAAAAATAAATGAAAAAGAAGTAAAAAGTAACTAAACTGTCAATCTGGTAGACCATAGGCCGTAAGCCAAGCTATATAGACTAAGTATCTAAAATTGTTAAGAATATCTTTTTTTCTTATGAAATTCACATAATTTGATGCAAATTCTTTGCTCCATTTTTATAAAAAAGGAAAATCGCCGTTCACACCAAAATACATCTAACCTTTCTATCTGTTAAATGCAAACTAAGTATGCTATATACTTGAAACTGTGAACATATGATCGGGATATGTGTACCAATGTAGCAAAAGAAAATCGATAATCGAATGTGCGTACATTGCCCGCAGTCACCTTATATTTTGAACACACCTCGTATAATATTCAGTTGAGATCACGTAGGTAACAAAAGTTTATGAGACATACTACACCCTGCCTGACTCGAACTGCAACTTTTAAAAATGCTATAATTTTTTTTTTTTTTTAAATTTTATTGTGCCACGCAAAAAATGTTGGAAAATATATCAATTTTCAAATTGTATCAGTAGTTTTCAATATGTCCAACTTTGGCGCGAATAATGGCCTTGAGACGGCCGAAGACAGCATCGCAGCATCGTATTTTTGCCCATTCTTGGCGAAGTGCTTGTTTGAGGTGGTCCAAACTTTGGTATTTTTTAGTGTCAACCTTCGCCTTCAAAATACCCCAGATAGAGGCATCCAATGGATTTGCATCCGGAGAATTTGCAATCCATTGGGTCGAAGAAATGAAGTGTGTAACATTGTTTTTTTAATCAAACTTGGTTGACACGCGCTTTGTGAGACGGTGCTTGTTGAAATGTCCACGGTCTTCGACCGAAATGATTGTTTGCCCAAGGCTTCAATACTGCCTCTAAGACAGTTTCACGGTATACGATCGCATTAATTTTGACGCCACGGTCCAAAAATAAACTCCTTCGCTCTTTCGACTCTAACTTTTTTTGTTGCGGTGTAAGATCGTGTGCTTTTTGGAACTTCAATGGCTTGAGCCCAAGCTCATTTTTCAGAATGTGTTGCATCCGTTCCAACGATATGTTGAGCTCACGAGCCATTTTTCTTCCACTTCGACGCGGATTTCGCTCAATTCAAGCCTTCACTTTCCGAACCATTTGTGCCGATGTTGCTGTTTTTTTATGACCATCTCCATGGCGTTTTGGAACGCTGTCAGTATCACGGTGATGATCTATGGTTCAAGACAAAAACGATGTATTCACGTTAAGGTGCTGGAGGGCTCTAAGGATAGCTACTTGTGGTTTTCCAGCCAAATATAAAGCAAGCACACTATCACGTTTGAATTTCACTGCGGATAAAATTTTTCCAACACAACTGAGACGCAAGTCGTTTAAAAGGCTTGTAAATAATAAAATAATCTGTCATGTGTCAAAATTTGAGCTCACTGTCATGAGCGGTTTACAAATTATAGCAGTCTAAAGTTGGTTGCAGTTCGAGTCAGGCAGGGTGTATATGCAATAGAATCGAGTTGAGATCTTCCAACAGAAAAGAGTTCAGTGATGAAATATAAGACGAGCGAAGAGCCGATAGAATGTCTCCATATATACTAATTTATTTCTTCGGAAAGATCGCCCTGGCTTCTTCACTAAGTGGCATCATCTTACTGAAGGCGCTTTGTTGTTGTACCCGGGGAAAAGCTGTATTTAGGGCATCATTCATTCAACACTTTAGCAGTCACTTACTTAGATGACGCTACGTGGACCTGGTATGCAAATAGGAGGTTCTTGAATACGCGGAATCTCTAGTTAACTATTTCCAGCTGGACACTTTATGTTGATTAAGGTCTTGCGTGCGGCATTAAGCAAAGCCTTACTACTGCGTTTTTAGCCCCGGTTGGAACTGAAAATTCTTCTGGCTGGAGTATTGGTGTTAATTCGTTCTACATGTCTTAGCCATTTTAGGCGACTAATGCACACTTTTCTGACCAAGTCAATTTCACTGTTTAGCTCGTAGAGTTCGCAGTTAAATCACCTCTTCGAAACTTAGTCAACACAAAAATCATTCGAAGAGTGAATGTGAATTGGCTGCCATATTGTTAGAAATGAAAACAAATTTGGCTCTGTTTTCACGAAAAGTTTATTCGTCATCGGTCAAATGACCACCTCATAAGTTGGTCATTTTGAATTCTTGCTCTCAAAACATCTGGCTCCAAACTGTCGATTTTTCTTTAATGTTGGCTTTCAGTATTTGCAAGGAGATCTCTTGATCGGGCCGGCCAGTTCAAATCGCCAAAACGGGGGATCACACAAAATTTCTACCGTTGCCTGAGCTGTGTGAGCGGTTGCTCCATCCTGCTGGAACCAACAATACTCGAAATGCAATTCAGCAATTTGCGGCAAAAAACAAGCTCGTTTAACATCTGTCTGTAGCGCTCACAAGTTACAGTTTTTACCACCGAAAAACGATCACATGTAGTTGATACAAGTGGATTTACTCGTAACGTGGATTCTCTATACCCCAAAAACCTAAATTTTGTTTATTTACATAGCCACTAAGGTGGAAATGGGCTTCGTCCCTCATTATGACTTTGAATACGAAATAATCCTTTTCTTGCACCAGGTTTAATAGAGCACGGGAATAAGTCCATCTCTCGTGACGGTCAGCAGTCAGTAATTGGTGAACACTTTGCACTTTATAAGGGAAAATTTTAAGGTCTTTTACCAAAACTCGAAGCAACGAATGCGTCTGCTAATGCCAAACTGTGTGCATCGTTGTCTCATCTTCTCTTAAGTACTGGGCCACAGTAGTGATATTATCGGTCGAACGACAAAATTCCAGCTGTGTTAAAACAAAAGAATGCGATTTGGTGAAATATGTAAGTAGAAACTATAATTCTGCGTTCTTCAAGTGTGTATAGCTCCACTGCTTATTGTTAACTAATATAAATGTTAAAACACATTGGCAATGTCAAAGATATTTGAAAAAATACGTTCCACCTTGTTTGTTGATGATACTTTCTGCCATTTGTTAAGTAATTTGATAACAGAGTTCAATTGCTCCCCCTTAAAATACCTACAACTTCGTTTTTCTCTAGAATGACTTTGCCTACCATGACTCCAGAGCTCTTCTAATCCTGTCAAATATAGGACAGATTTCAATAAAATGCCTTATATCTTCGCTCACTCTAAGTAACACGAAGTGTATTCATGATTTTGCTCAGTTTTGTGTGGCATGTAATTGAGATGTAGACGTTCCCCTCTGACTTTAAATAATTGAGAAATCTTGTTGATGTTGTAGCGGTCGTGAAAATTTGTAACTGTCTCTGAGATTGTGTTGAAGAATTCTATAGGTACTTCTGGATTCACTTCGTTGGGCTTGTTCTGCGAATTTCGTATTTACAGATGTCTGAATCTTTACCACCAGCCTCTGTGTGGAGATTTTCCAATTAATAATATACTCATCCTGTAGCCGTACGCAACAATTCTCAGTTAGTCTCTGCCACTCACTGAAAATCTGTAGATTTCTGCGAAACGGATACGTTGCGACTATGTTTGGTAGCGAATGTTTTGATAGAATATACACTTTCGTGCTATAGCTGAAATGGATTTTAAAAGTGAATATATGTATACACCGAAGCTAGTCTAGTTTCTAGATAAATTATGTATGTAGGTGTGTTTTCAGGTAATCTGAACATGTTCTTTACGAAGTATCTTAACAGCTTTCCTACTTTTCCGTAATGGAGACTTCCGCATGCTTGGGCCGCATAGCACATGATTGACATCATGACTGCTTCAAATAATTTATATTTTGCGCTTGACGCAATATCCCTTTTAGCAAGAAAACCAATTCGTTTTTACGCCATTTTACGTTCCTTAAGTTTTGCCTGCAGCTGTTTTTTGAACGACAGTCGCTGCGTTTTGAAGATTCCAATACACTTGTATGGTATACTTGTACTTCGAGACTTTCTCCAGATCTTCAATATTTCAAGTCCCCTTTATTTCACTAGAGTATCTTTGGTGTAAGGACTTAAATTCCATGTCAAACAGTAATGTTGTAACCTATTTGTTATTAATTGAATCATGTTTGGTGTCTCAGCAAGCAGGGCAACATCATCAGCGTACATAAGTTATTTAATGCTGACGCTATTAAACCCCCAGGTAACGGAGCTGAGAGATCATCCCGGATGAGTGAAAAAAGAAGTTTACATTTCTTAAGTAAACCTTGCCCATCCTTATCTCTCCTAGAGGCTTTGAATGATAATCAGCATTTTTGTCGACAGTCTTAGATTGCTTAGCTTGTAGTTATAGCGATTTTCAATCAATCGAATCAAAGCCTGCCTTAAAATCGATGAAGAATCCGTACAGTTTCTCTCCTAATTTCTTCAAGTGTGATTGCACAATCTAGCGCCATTTTTTCTGTAAGGAAGAGCATAACTTAGTTAGCTCTGAGATGTGTGGTTGGTTAAGCAAATTATGAAAATGTTCCGCCAGCACATTTGTTTCGATTCCATAGACCTTGCGATGTCATTATTAGATTAATTAGTGAAGACAAGGCTCGAGACTACCTGACTACCTAAGCTTTACACTCTGTCCGACTCGAACTGCAACCAACTTCAGACTGCTATAATTTTCAAACCGTTCATGACAGTGACCTTAAATTTTGACACATGACAGATAATTTACTAATTTAATTTAATTTATTATTGGGTATGTAATTTAATTCGTAATTCGTAATTTTTTTTTTTCAAAATTTGAACGTGTATTTAAGAAAAACATGTACAATAGTATTATTCAAAGTATAGTCCATCTGAAGCTATGACTTTTTCCCATCTTTCTGGCAATTTGTGGATCCCATCCCAAAAGAACTGTGCCGGCTTGGCCGCCAAGAATGAATCAAGCCAATTTTTGATATTCTGCTCTGATGTGAACCGTATTTGAGTGAGAGAGCGTTCTGCGTCGACCAGAACAAATGGTAGTCAGAAGGGGCAAGGTCTGGGCTGTAAGGCGGGTGGGGTAAGACTTCCCATCCACTGTTTTACAAATAGTTCTTAACCGGAAAAGCAACGTGGGGCCGAGCGTTGTAATGATGGAAAATTATTGCCTCGTGTCTGGTCGCATATTCCGGGAGTTTTTCGGCTACTGCTCTCTTCAAACGGATTAATTGTGTTCGGTAGCGTTGTCCATTGATGGTTTCACCTGATTTTAGCAGCTCATAATACAGCACATCTATCTGATCCCACCAAATATAGAGCATTACCTTCGCGGCATGGATATTCGGCTTTGCGTTGATTTGGCTGGTTGGACGGGTTTCACATATGATTTTTTGCGCTTGGGGTTGCCGTAATGGATCCAGTTTTATCACCAGTAACAATTCGATGCAAAAATGACTTCCTTTTGTGGCGTTCCAGCAGCATTTCGGACATGCAAAACCGCTTTTCGACGACTCTCGGCTTGAGTTCATGTGGAACCCAATTTACTTGCTTTTGAATATATCCACCTGCATTTAAACGTTTTGAAACGGCTGCTTGAGTGACACCCAAAGATTCTGCGAGCTCTTCTTGTGTTTGGCAACAATCTTCATAGAGTAATGCTTCCAGTTCTTCATCTTCAAACTTTTTTGGCTGCCCAGGATGTTCTTCGTCTTCCAAGCCAAAATCACCACTTTTAAATCGTGCAAACCACTTTTGGCACTTCGCTCAGCTAGCGCATGTTCACCATAAACTTCCACCAAAATACGATGACTTTCGGCAGCAGTTTTCTTCATGAAGAAGAACTCCCCGCAAAAACACTTTTTCAGGCACAAAGTTCGACATATTTGAGTGAAAAAAGAAATTATTGTTGTTTACGCTTCAAATGAATGACATATACTGAAATGACATACAATGACAGTAGCTTTCCAACGCATGTTCCAATGGAGTAATAACAATGGAATAACACAAGTAACGCCATCTCTTAATGTGATTGCTTTATATTTTCCTAGAAAACCACAAGTAGCTATCGTTAGAGCCTTCCTGCGCCTTAACGTGAATACATCATTTTTGTCTTGAACCATAGATCGTTACCGTGATACTGGCAACGTTGCAAAACGCCATGGAGATGGTCATAAAAAAACAGCAACATCGGCAGAAATGGTTCGGAAATTGAAATATCAATATATCCTTGAAACGGATGCAACACATACTGAAAAATGAGCTTGGGCTCAAGCCATTGAAGTTCCAAAAGGCACACGATCTTACATAGCAACAGGAAAAGTTAGAGTCGAAAGAGCGAAGGAGTTGCTACGCTTGCACGATAGTGGTGAGTTGCAGTTGTCATCGAGCATAATGTCAACAAACAAAATGACCGAGTTCACTTGCCAGAGAAAGCCTTCGAATATATACACCTTCGGATGGCCAGCAGAAAGCAGGCAGCAACTATGGTGATTGTTTGGGCCGCCATAACCGCCGATGGTCGCTCTCCGCTCGTATTTTTGGACCGTGGCGTCAAAATTAATGCGATCGTTTACCGTGAAACTGTCTTAGAGGCAGTATTGAAGCCTTGGGCAAACAATCATTTCGGTCGGAGACCGTGGACATTTCAACAAGATTCGGCACCGTCTCACAAAGCGCCCGTCAACCAAGATTGGTTAAAAAACAATGTTCCACACTTCATTTCTTCGACCCAATGGATTGCAAATTCTCCGGATGCAAATCCATTGGATGCCTCTGTCTGGGGTATTTTGAAGGCGAAGGCTGGCACTAAAAAATACCAAAGTTTGGACCACCTCAAACAAGCACTTCGCCGGGAATGGGCCAAAATATCGCAGAGCCACTTGTGTGCACCGTGTGATGATTTCTTCGGCCGTCTAAAGGCCATTATTCGCGCCAAAGGTGGACATATTGAAAACTACTGATACAATTTGAAAATTGATGTGTTTTCCAAAATTTTTTGCTTTGGTACAATAAAATTTATCAAAAAATAAAAAAAATTGTAGCATTTTAAAGAGTTGCAGTTCGAGTCAGGCAGGGTATAGATGTCTATTGATGCTTTCATTTACGACTTAACCCACTCTGTCACTTTTCACCCTGGTTAAAAAAAATTAGGCCCTGTTAACCATCGTACAGAAATGGCATAACACGCTTTTGCGGTGCACTTGTATCGCATGTTGTTGCGTTGTTTTTTGCCAAAAAATATTAATTTTTGATAAGACCCTGCATAATTTGTATATTGTTTGGGTGAAACTTTTATTAAGTTTTTTTTTTTTTTAAATCATTTGCGCTTTAAATTTTTTTTTTGGGTGCTCTGCCCATCATTTAATCGTAGAATATTTAAGGGCGTGCAGTGAATCACCGCGAGTTCTAACAGTAGCTCATGGCGACTGCTGAATCGCGCGTCAAACAATACTGAATACCGCGCTCGCTAACCTCACCGTGGTGGATCAATTCTACAATTAGAACAGTCGAATGCCTTTATACAATATTAAGACATCGCTTTAATTGCCAAAGATTTATGCTTTTTCCTTAATGTTAATCCACTTTCAACCTTAAAGACCACTTCATGATGTAAGTAAGGCCCTTTATTAAATCCGAATTTCCTTTTCTGATTAAAAATTGAAACCTTCGCACAATTAGGAGATACTTCATGCCACAGCACCCTTCTGCATAGATAATAATTTTACCTACTCAACATCTTGAAGGACTATATGTAGAGAAACAATTTTTTTTTTCTCTTTTGGCGCCAGATTGAGAACAGCAAGGACGTCTCTTTGAGTTCATTTATAAATATACTTTTTTGTTTAATTTAAACAAACTTCACAATAAATAAGAAAAATTAAACATCCGAATAAACAACGCTCATAAGATACATCCAGTTAAAAACTGACACTATGATACTATGCCACGGAAATTTCATCATAAGCCATTGGAATGTTGGGATATTTGTTTCGTTTTCCGTGGAAAGGACGAATTTAAAGAGAAAAGAGAAAATTTGAAATGAAAGAGTGACTTGGAGACTAGAAAAGGATGTTGGAAAAAGGGAAATTTACCCACATTTTCCCATGGGACATACTCGTATAAATCATGTTACGAATTTAAGATAACCGTTACGAGTTAAAGCTGGAAAAATAGGGAAGATTTTTCCGAAGGTCAAGGTATAAGTAAGTGCAGCAGATGTCCTTTAAAATTAATTGGCGTTTGAATATGTATTTCTGTATGTGCTTTGCTTATTTTACCGAATTAAATAGAATACAGTTAAAAAAAAGTAAAATAAATAAATGTATCTGAATTTTCGAGTAAAGATTTTGTTTATTTAGAATATTTTAAGAAGTTTAATCGAAGGCAATTGAATGAAATTGGAAGAAATTATGAGGCGGACGACGTTGCAGGAAAATGTAAACGCATTTTTTGATTAGATTGTGCGTCAATAGGGAAGATATATCTGTAGAAAAGTAAGAAAAAGAAAAGTTAGGTTTTGAAATTCAGCACATGATGGTATTAAAAAATCAAAAGAAATGCGAACTTTAGAATGGGGAAGATTTCAATGAATTTAGACAGAGTTTTTTGCGACTATAATTAGATTTATGTGATATTTCAAAAAGTTTAACTCTTTTACAAATCTACAATACCGGGTGTATATGTACATAAGACCCATTGCAACAAAGTAGATCATTAAATGTTTTTTTAGCACTCAGAAAATAAACTATTCTAGTTCATTGCATATTCCTTTTACCGAAATTTCTACATATTTCGTAGAATAATAAGTAAATGCTTCAGTGTTAAAGTGTTAGTACTGATCACATCAGCGCAAACTATCATAATTTTAATTTAATGCGAGCGTAGGACGGACACCAAAAAAGGAGTCGTGAAGGAGTAAGCGTCGCAGTCACTTATCCCTTTTACAATAATGTGCTTAGCAAAAGCGTAGTTCTGTTATAATGACAATAAACAGTTTGCAGACTTTCCTCCTGAGTGACATTAGAAAGCATTCCTTATTTCTACCGGCATCCTGGTAGATCATGCCATGATCCTAAGAAACCCAAGTGTCAATGAAAGTTGATGGGACTTACATGTGATGTGATGCTGATCCTTAGAGTACTTTTTTTGATAGTAGCAAATTCAACGTGAGAGGTTATCATCTCCTGGATTTGATTCTATTGTCTTAGGGAATGTAAGACTTGAGTTAAAGCTACCTACCAACTACAAAAAGGATGCAGTTAGATGCAAGGTTGCAGTTTTATTGAAATGTAGAATCCATGTATAATGGATCACGGTAAGCGGTATTCAAAATAAAACAGAAAGTAGAAGAAGCTGTTCATAACCTGACCACTATCTTCACCAAATGTTCTGAGCTAACGTATCCGGCTTTGAAAAATTGCTACACATCCCTCTACGTAGTAAGGATACTCAAAAACTTCTAAGCATGACACTACGGACATTCTATTTCAGGCTTGAATATCACTTTTCAGGTAACCTGGTCAAAACCTTCTCACAACCAGCTTCTATTATTCACACTGCAAGTGAGTTAAGTAACACAAGTTGACGTAGCTGGTATCTGTTATTGGTTGTGACGGATCAGGTTTTTAAATACACTGCTGCCTTCTTTGATGGCTTGGGAAACAATAATTGTCGCCTTTTTACTGAAAATTGAAAAGAATGGCCATAAGCTGGCCAATAGCTTTATATCAATTAGTCTGAACTACTTCATGTTAAAGAAGTCTGCGAGTGTATCCTTTTTCTAAGACGTACCCACTAACGCCGTAAATCTTGCGAGACTGCGCTATAAAATCCAGCGGCTTTCGACAGCGCAGATTTTGGTGTCATGTGTAACTGGAAAAGATCAATGCTGGTGAATAAGTCCATAATTGTAGATATTGACTTCGCCTAAATGTATTTGTCGGGGTGCTGTAATGCTTGTTGATCGACTGTTTAATGCTCCCAATATTTTTATTGCGTACACTCATGCACTTGTAGACTATGTAGCTGAAATCTGTTGCTGACTGTAAAATGTAAGGCGAAGGCAGCTCTAGTCCTATTCTGAATTTGTTACACTAGTCAGTCATTCAATCTTTTCAAAACTGAGCTTCTTCTTATGAAAAGGACTCATTTTGTGCTAAAGGCTATTACCATAAGCTTTCTTTTAACTAAACTATTTGGGTTTCAAAGCGGATAACAAATTTCTTTAAGGCACTGCATTTTTCAACAAGACATAGGACTTATCACCGAGGAGGGTTCTTTGGATCTACGCAACAATGATGACTTGGCAATAACACCAAAACTCTTGTTGCTGAGAAAATAAGAAATCGGCGAAAATATTTCGGCCAGAATTTGTGGCAGTAAAAGAGTTCAAATCAAACAAGGATGTGGCGTTGGAGTCTTTTTAAAGGACGACAAAGTCAGTTTTCCTCCCTTGTTAGGAAAACTTGTGTCTGAACTATTTTGTGAAGAATTGGTGAAGTGGACAAAGTATTTGCGTATGCAACGGTCACCTGTCACCACTTCCAAGCTAATACGAAGATCTCCTTCGAACACAGTTGGAAGGCTGAATTTACTTGTTTGGATCCCAAATCACAATGAGATTGCGGAAATTCACATTGTCGATGAAACGGCTCGGCAAAGCTCAGAGTTTTCAGGACCAAAATCTGCGGTTTGATGTAATTCTTTTGAGACTGAAAGGATGTTTAGGTTTGTGCCGGTTTTGAAAAGATTATCGAGTTTACCAGTTTTTGAATATTTGGCCAATTCCTTGGGAAAATAATGAAACTCTATCATTATCTTGAATGCTATTCAAATCAAGTACACCGATTTTATTGCAATAAGTGCAGATGAAGGTATCCCTAATATTCCAGTCAACATTAGCCTCAAAAGTGTTACAATAGCTTAAAAGCCGAGAAGAGAACCAATTACAGATTGGTTTGCTTTAATACAGGTCTCCTTCTGCTTACAATAGATGTCCAGATGTAAAAGGCTGAAAAGTATGTCTAGTGTAGCAGTGTAGAAGTGTAGCAGTGTAGCACTGTAGCAGTGTAGCAGTGTCGTTGATCCACAGCCACGGATATTATCATGTTTAGTTGTGACATACAGTAGGTTCTTTTGTGCGTGGCGACCCATCAAACTGCTACACTTTATAGTAGTTTAGGTCTTATACTTTAAGCATAGAGCCAATGAGTAGTTTTCATTTCGGGTTTATGACTTTCTTGCATGTCAATACGGTTTACTAGATATTTGGCTCAAAATTCAATTTACTGTCTAGAATCACTATCAAATGTTTTGTCTCTTTGACCAAAATCTATTTAGATTTCGGATTGAGTAAGTGTGCTTTATATTGGATTCCATGTGCAATGTAAATGGTTAAAATCTTCTGGAACCCTGTGATACCTTCGGGATGCATCTGTGAAGTGTACAATTTGAATGATAATACCGGCAATTTGTGGAGAAGAGAGGAACAACTGTTATTAATTATTGCAAGATAGAGGTAAAACTGGTTCCATATATACTTTTGAACATACTACCAACCAAGTGGAGGTCTTAGGAGATATAAAGTTGGCAGCCAGGCATTCATGTATATGAGACTTCTGAATAGAAACCTTACAACTCGTTTGGAACTGAATTTTAAAAAATTAAACGATTTTCCAAGGGATCTTATCATAGTACCCATAAAAATAATGAGCCAGACAGCTTTCATTTGCCTGCCTTTAAATACCATATTAAGACATATCAAGGAAAGGCTGATCTGAGATTCTATTCTATCTATTCAGCTAACATATGGAAACGGTTAAGAAATTTCAATGGTACGAAGGGAGATGCGCCGTAACATTCTCCAAGACTTACTTATTACTACCCAGCACCGCCCAGTATGAGAGTGTTAGCTTTCGTTACGCTGAGCCTGAATTTGTTAATAATATTTTTGATAGGTAGATTACACAACTCGAGGTTAGAGAAGCACTTTATGGCCTAAAAGACAACAAAGCGGCAGGACCGAGTAGGATTTCTTTGGAATTTCATAAGTATGGAATTGATGCGCTTCACACCAGGCTGACCTGCTTGTTTAATAATATTTTGGAGACAGGATACGGGTCGCAGCGATTTACAGAGGCGCTGGTTTCTCCCATGCATAGAAAGGGCGGTGCGTATGCATTGAATCCAGCGAATATTTCCTTTTTGAATGAATTCTGTACAATTTTTACTGCCATTCTTCAAAAATGATTAAATGCGTGGATAGCAGCTAACAACCTTGTTAGCTAGTCTCAGGTGAGATTTAGATCGGGGTACTCAACCATAGGCCACATATTTATACTAAGTAGCATTGCAAGGTTATTTCTTTTCCAAGGTAAGAATCTATCTATGGTATGCTCTATGCTTCTCTATGCACTTTTTTGTTGATTTAAAAGCAGCCTTCGACAGAATTGTGTAAAAAATACTACTTGGGAATGTCTGTCAAATTTAGAAGGATAATAGGAAATTTGGATGCTGACATTAAAGCGGTAGTTTGTGACGGAGATATTTCATCGGCATGGTTTTCTCTGTTCATCGACGACCTTGCTTAATATTTCCCAGGAGGTGTGGAATATGAGGGTATCCTCATTAAAGCGGGTTGTTCTGTTGGCATATTTTCTGGATTAGCAGCAAATGGTTAAACTAAAACGACAATAAATGTTTCGTGGAAAAACTGCTGCTACCATGATTCATATAAAAGAACTATGTGCAGTCAAACTGATGGTCTTTAGAGTGACAGTTATTCTAGAGTTTTGACATTGTTGGAGGCCATGTAGTTCACATAAACAGGACTAGGGATATTCATGTAAGGATATCGTATTTTGAATTGTGAAATAGAGTGAGAACTTGTCTATATTATCAAATAATGTCTAAGCAACCAAACTTTTTACTACACCATATAAATGGTGAAACAGAAGCCTGTACAGACCATAACTGTGCTTTAAACCGCCATAGGTAGATACAGTCTTATGTTACAAAAACAAACTCAAATTTATGTGAAATTAAATGAACTTTTAATAACCTCATTCTGACTAAATTTTGAGGTATGCAAAAGTCTGTTGTAAGTCTCTGAAATGAACCGACGCTTTAAGTTAAATGTTCATCAAACAATGATACCAAACAAATCGTATCCTTAGAGATTTTCTAAATGTAACATTGCTCGTACGAGTAGTGTGATAATTCACATTTACGAGAGAATCTCTGTAATTAATCCTTCTCAATGAACAAGATTAACAGAGACATATTGATGTTTGCATTGCAACTGCTGTGACATAGCCTGCATTTCTTGTGAATAATATAACCTTTGTCAGGTGTCCTGACCTGGACACCAATTTTGTTTGATATGTAACTACTGCGTATATGGTATACCTACGGCGGAAAGGATAAATTGAAGTGTGTTTGTGCCATTTCTTCCTTTCTAGGGATTCATTAATATTTGAGAGTACTCGCAGTTTAAGTGAAAATCATGTTTCCGGCTTTAATCACTGTTGCGAGCTTGAGTTACAAGCTTCATAATAAAATCGAATGGAGACGGGAACTTGGTCTTGGTCTTTGTTTATGTTAACTAACTCATTTAGCTTGACATTCTTTCAGAACTGCTTCGAAATGAACTTGAATTTTTTCATCTTGTGGAGCAAAAGTCCAACCTTATTTCATTTTTTATTAAAACCTCAGGTTTTGTTTCGAAGGACCCGAAAAGCCTAAATTAAAAAATTTTCTGAAGACATATTCAACAGATTTTCGACTTTGTTTCTGCTGCAATAACAACACATTTGCACTAGAGAAGTGGAATATGCTGCTCACGCCTTCTTTGCGAGGGTTCTAAAATACAACATTTTAAAATATTGCCGGTCTTCTACACCATTATTTGGTGGTATAATATACGAATATCATCGATACTCTGCAGTCACTCTAAAGTATCAATGTTGAGCTCTGTTGGTATAGAATAAAACAATGCATAAAGGTCGGACTGTTGTCTATAGTCATTGTACTTCTGACGTGCCTTCGAATCACCTAACCAAGAAATAGTCAATCTTGTTCAGTCTGCCCCATCTACCTGTGCAATCTGAAGCAGTTCCAAAGATAATGCATTCGGGTACCTTAGGATGATCTCCAAGTAATAGGGTGCCGCATGGAAAAAGACGGGACATACATAAGCAATCAGTAATATGAGGCTACGTGGCATATGACCTGACAGTGAAGTGTTGGGTTGGCGGTGTCCGTTTATTATAACCTTAAATTAATTTTTCTTACTTTCATGGGGTAGCTACGGAATGCCGGTCTTATTCAAAGCGACTTGACTTTCTAAACTTTTAAGTGCAAGGGTTGAATAACCACCGTATGGCGCTCCCATTGTTCCGATTTGAGTTCTGTTTTTTCGTTTAGTTGGTACATCTGTTGTTGACGTTCTCTCTAAATCGTAGTATCATAGCTTGACATTTCCAAAAGTTACGTAGCCAAAAGTATATCTATCTGACTGTGCGTTGGCGATTTTTTACAATTTTAGAAATGGATTTAAATTTGCAACAACGAACTTGTGTTAATTTTTTCGTAAAAAAACGGATTTAATGGTGCGCGAATGTTGGAAATGTTGGAAAAGTGTTTCGGCAACGATTCTCTAAAAAAAACGGTCGTTTACCAGTGGCACGTGCGGTTGAAAAATGGTTGTGAGTCAATCTCGACAAGCGAGACCATCGACATCGAAAACCCGCGAAAACATTGATGAAGTAGAAGAAATGTTGGTCAATAACCATTAAAGAGATAGCGGAGGACTTCAACATTGCTTATGGATCCTTCCAAGATATTTTGGTTAATGATTTGGGTTTTTGTCCTGTAGTATCTAAATTGGTGCTAAAAGATCTCAATTTCATGCAAAAAATAGACAGTGTTAACGTCGCAAAAGATATGATTTGTGAGACTGAATGCGATCCCACTTTCATCAAAAGGATCATTACTGGAGACAAGACGTAGGCTTATGAGTACGACACGCAATCCAGACGTCAGGCAAGTGAATGGCGCTCACCAAATGAGCACAGACCAAAAACATGTCGTTTTCAGTAAAAAAAAAAGGATTACAACGGTGTAGTGCATCATGAATTTTTTCCAGAAGGCCAGACAGTAAACAAAGAGTATTATTTGGGAGTTATATGACGTTTGCGTGAAGCAATTCGCCGAAAGAGACCAGAATTGTGAGCAGAAAACTCGAGAATTTTGCACCATGATAATGCACCGTCGCACAGTGCCATCATTATTCGTAATCTTTAGACGAAAAATCAAACAAATACCATCCAACAGCCACCGAATGCACCTGATTTGGCTCCCTGTGACTTCTTTCTGTTCAATCGAGTTAAAAAACCATAACAGGGAACGCGTTTCAGGAGCCGAGAGGAAGTAATGGAAAAATCGCAGGAAGCACTGATGGACATACCGAAATCCGAATATAAAAAATGTTTCGGGGATTGGATCAAGCGCTGGCATAAGTGTGTTGCAGTCTATGGGGATTACTTTAAAGGGGACAATATAGATTTAGAGCGTCGAATAATTGTGTCGATGTTTTTGAACGATAATCGGTCGGTTGTGTTAGCGCAGCGTGAATTTCGACGTCGATTTCCTAACCGTGTCGTGCCAACTGGGCAAACATTCCAGCACTTAGCTTCTCGACTCGAACAGAGTGGAACCACATGAGACCACATGATGCAGGGCGTGACCGCCACCAGACTTGTCGTTCGGCCGAGAATATCGCGGCTGTGGCTGCCGATGTCGCTGAAAACGAAGAAACATCAACTAAACAACGGGCCACGCAATTGGGTATCACCAGACGGACTCTACAGCGAAAGACTTATCATATACATGTTCCCGTACAAAGTGTAAACAGTGCAACAGTTAATGCCTCCTGACCGTCAGTCGCCTGTGAATTACTGTGAATTAACCGCCACCGGGAATACGGTAACTGTCGCTACAGGGCCATGATAAACGACTTCTTACTGCCAAAATGGGATGAGCGGGACTTGGTGAACATGTGGTTTCAATAAGACGGTGCAACCGCACACATAGCACGAGTCACAATGGATATTGTGAATGAAGCGTTTCCTGGTCGCGTAATTTCCCATTTCGGCGATTTGGCATGGCCAGCAAGATTGCCCGATTTAACCATCTCAGAGTTCTTCCTTTGGGGGGACTTGAAGTCCCAACAAGCCCCGGACAATCGCAGCCCTTAAAGAGAATATTCGAAAGAATTACGATAACTTATTACCGAAAATCTTGCGGAAAGTCATGGAAAATGCGATAAAACGGGCACAAATGTGTATCAATATTGGTGGAAGTCATTTGGCGGATATCATCTTTTCCACCCAACAGAAACAATTGTAAAGGTCCAAATAAAAATTTCCTTCACTTAAAATCTTTTTTTTTTATTTAGTAAAAAATTAATTCAAAAACAAAATTGGATGATAAATTTTGCGTATCAACGGTGGCATCCACCATCAGCATATTAGACACATTTTTTTTAAAGAGGGCCATCCTACAAGAGGTGTCATTTTTAATTTTGTGTCATTGTTAAGTTGTCAACAATCAACTATAATTGCGATATCTTTTGCAAGTAAAAACTAGCAGGTTATTGAATATGGATCAATTAATACTCGTTCACTTCAAAAATGCTGAAAATATGGAGGAAATATTTCGTAAAGTCCGTACTGATTTTGGTCATCATCAAGCGCCTTCTCGCACATCTGTAGTAATGTAATCGATAGATTTGAACATCTCGGACTGGTTAGTGATGTGTGTAACTGAAAACCTAGGTTTGTTTTTGGTGCGGTTTTTGTGCTGGCGATATCAATATATTTTTGACCGTTTCAGTGAACGGATTACATTACCAAACAATGTTGACCGATTATTTTTGCCGCTGGTGAAACAATAACTCTTATGCGTGACAAATTTCCTGGACTAGTGATTTCTCAAAAATGTGACATCAATTTGCCGCCGAGATCCTGCGATTTAACACCATAAGACTTTCTCCATTAGGACTACGTTAAAGATTAAGTCTACACTAATGACTCATGTACTAGAAGAAAATACCGGAGCTATTATTCGCAAAATGCAGTCACAATCATGCGAAAACTCGATGAAAAGATCCAAAAGGATTACTATTTATAGGCAGAGCTGAGACAGATATTCGGCAGATATTATATTTTGTTACTAATGTCAGAGCTTATAATTTAGACTGAAATAAAAACATTATCACTTTTCGTAAAAATATTGTATTTTTCTTTTAATAAAAAATGACACCTCTTGGTGGATGATGGGTAATAATGATTTCAGGAGTAGATGGGCTGTCGAAATAGAGATGGCTGAGATGAACACATATCCTTGAACTATTGTGTTGAGCATCGCCTAAGGGTCAGAGAAAAGGTCTATTCAGTCAAATGTTTTTTTTTTTTTTTTTTTGTAAAACTTAACGTCCAAGTGGGTACGAATACTCTTATAATGCCTCAGCATGTGTTAAGTTTCTTGGAAAATGGGATAGAGAGAGAAATGAGTTCAGTGGTAATTTCGTTCCATGGGTGGCATCCAACATTTTATGGGGAGACGAAGTCCTTTGTGGAAATTGGCTTATTGCTTTTTGCTAGTCAACTACTCATCTTACTTGACTTTAGTTAACTGAAAAAAAAAAAATGAATGTCTTCCGGGTGCGGTTGGGATTCGAACACTGAACCCTCCGATTTGGGAGTCAGTTTACTACCACAACCACCCATGTTTTTAGATTGTGCGTAGGGTTAACTATCCGATCACCTAAAACCAACACTGCTGCTAAGTTAGTAGTAGAAGTCCCATGAGGGCGGATTTACTGTTTATCCTCCATGTAAATGAAGCAAGACGGAATGTAAGGTCCTTTCAGAGAAAGGTTGCTGCTCAAACGGGAAAAAAATCACAAGAGATTAAATTACCGAAATATATATAAGGGAGGAAGAGTATTTACACATGAAACTGGAGGAAGCAATCAAGCAAAAACGGCCAGAACTGGTAAATCGTAAGGGAATCGTGTTCCACCATGACAACGCTAGACAGCACACTCTTTTGGGAAGTGATGTCACATTCATCATACAGCCCTGACCTTGCTCCGTCAAATTTTCATTTGTTTCGAAGTTCGCAAAACTCCTTGAATGGAAAACGTTCACCAGTGATGATGACCCAAATTCGCACTTAGTCTAATTTTGTGCTAATAAATCCCGGAACTTCTATGAGCACGCAATTACGACATTGCCATATGACCTGGCAGAAGGTCATCGAAAAAAATTAAAAAAAATGTTTAAAATATTGATTGACATTATTACGTATAGAAAAAAAGTTTTATTCAACAATAAAAAGCCGAGAGTACGAGTAGTTTCTTGCCAACTCAATAGTTGCTTAACGAAAAGTTCTAGTGCAGTACTAAAGGGTTTTTATTTAAAGAGGTTTAGACTTTTTGTTTAATTTTCGACAACATTTTCGAACAATTTGTGGCTTATATCTGGGTCAACCTCCAGTTGATTTAAAGCTCAATCAATAAATGGTCACGCGGCTTTTGCTCTTGCACTAATTGAATCTTGTAAGCCTTGAAATCAAGATAGTGGACGGACAAAGGCCAAGTTACTACAAACGACGACGAATCGATAAATTGAGGGGATAGTGGATAGGTGGACACACCTTACTCAGTTTCATTCTAGAGCAGTGAAAGAATGCCACTATCGCCCTACGGTATATGATATTCGGTTGCGAAAAGTGGCAAAAACAGCAACAGCTGTGAGGGGACCAGCTGGACCTAGTACTCATGCTTAAGAACACTGTCCAACGATGTTAAGTTGCGAGAATGTGTAGAACATCTTGGGTGTTTTCGACTAGATAGCAATAGAGGAAAATAATAAGGAATATTAGCAACACAATGTACAGTGTGTAATAGTGGTCCTCACAAATTAAATTGCCAAAGTGGAAGTATTGCCAGCCATGAACATCTGTTCTGTTTAGCAGATCTGTTATCAGCAGGATGAAAGACGAATAATCCGAAAGAACAGTCACTGTGGGAGATCTGAGTAGAAACCTATCGATCAGATACGATGATATCCTTAGGGGATATCTCAAAAAAATTGTTAGTTCAAAAGCCGTCTATAGCAAAATCTCTACTTAGGTCGCATTCATAAGATGAAGTCAATTTTAGTCATTTGTGAGTGCACGACTGAAGACAGTTGACCAACGACTGTGTTAACTTGGCTGCAAGTTTAACATCGGACTGAAGTGCGACTATGATCAAAAAAAATGTTTGACTTATTTATTTATTGATCAATATTAATGTTGTCCCTTTCAAAGTAATCCCTCTCAGATATAATACACTTCTGCCAACGCTTTTTCTAATTCTCGAAGCACTACCTGGAAGAGCTGAAGGCTATACCAAAAAGTGCCTATAACTTTTGGTATAGGCTTGAGTTCTTCTAGTGAGGCCGTTTTTATCTCCTCAATCGTTGCAAATCACTGTCCTTTCATAGGTCTTTTCAGTCTTGGGAACAGAAAAAAGTTGCATGGAGTCAGTTGTGACTCTTTTGAGCAATCATCAAATCATGATCGTCATTGACGTCATTCAAAAGCTCCTTAACGATGCTCAGGACGGTTCTTCTGATCAAAATTAAGAAGTTTCAAAACAAATACATTCAAAACAATTGCAAGACACGAGCCGACCGATATGCCAGCATCATCAGCAACTTCTTTTATGATAATTCGATGATTTTCCAAAACAATTTTCTTCACAGTTTTGACGTTATCATCGTTTGTTGTTGTTGATGTTGATAGGGCATCCAGAGCGCGGTTCATTATTACCATCTTCGCGGCCGTCTTGGAGGAGCTTGTATCACTTTCAAACATTTTTTTTTACTTAGAGCAGACTCACCGTATGCCACTGCCAACATTTCAAATATTTTAGAGTGCTTAGTTCCATTTTTGGCACAAAATTTGATGCAAATTCTTTGCTCCATTTTTTATAATAAACACATCTAACCTTTTTATCAGTCGAAAACAACTAAGAATGCTATATACTTGAAACTGTGAACAAAAAATTGATAGATCATATAATTGAATGTACGTTGCCCGCGAAACTGAAGTCACTTTACTTTTTGAACACATCTCGTGTGTGTGTTATGTCCTCAACAGCTTGCAGATTACCAAAGAATCTTCAAATATCCGTATCTGACAATTTGAGCTTCCTCTCAGAATTTCTATTATTGTCCTAAGCTTATCCCTGTTTAGTTTTATTAACTCCCTAGACCTACTACCGTCAAAAAGTGACCAGAGAATCTTTGATACTCCGTTGGTTGCCTTTATGTTTTTTTCTTAATAATGCCCCTGAAAAGGGGTGGTTTGATGTTAGCAACCTCACTTTTATCGAGTAGAGCTCGTCTTCTTGCAAGCTCATCCGTTTTTTAATTTTTCTCTACACCACAGTGTCCTGGCACTCAGCACAGTCCCACTCGATTCTGACTGAATAAGGCTTTGAGTACTGTGCGACAATCCCTGACTATATCAGAATGGATGTTGGTCGATACCATTGCCTTAAGTGCGGCCTGGTTATCGATGTGGATATCAATATCTCTTCCGGATACCGATCTCATCTGCATTAATTAGCTGTCTTGAGGACAGGGTCTTCTGAGAAGATACCAGAACCTCTTCCTTCCTTTGTTATTGAACCATATGTAAAAATTGCAATTTTATTTGAACTGATTATTGCATTTTTATGCCAATTCTCCTTCGAATATATTATATCATACGGAATGTCGAAGTCAACCAAGAAAGGAATTGGATTGTCTGGGAGTTTTTCCACTTACCCAAATAACTAAGTCGTATGGCACTGTTGCCAGCAAGTTTTTTGATCTGTATATCAAGCGGTGTTAGGTGCAAAAGGGTGTCCAATGCTGCCGTAGGGGTGGTATGGAGCACACTTGTAATGGTTATGGAAGCCGTTCTTTTAACTGCTGCTAATTTTCCGTAAACCGTTCTCTTGTTTGTTGCTTTCCACAATAGTGCACTATAGTTGGTTTTAAACCCCTAACTGGTTTCTGGTTTCCTTCCGTTTTTGTGCAGATAAAAAAGAGCTTCCTTCCACTACGTTGAGATTCCAGTTCAGTTTTTTATCCAGAATTACACCCAGATACTTCGCGCTGTTCGAGAGGAACAATTCCCCTCCGTTGAGTTTTGACCTTGTACTTTCTGGCAAAGAGAACCAGTTCCGTTTTGGAAGGGTTAGCATTGAGACCACAGCTTATTATCCAAGTGCTAATCGTCTTCAGGGCAAAGTTACACTTGTCTCTTAAAAATATTCTCTATTTTTAAAATAACTTAAAGCCTTATCTATAATAAAACTTTGAATGTTGGATCGAGGATGCATTCGCAGAGCATCCTCAGAGTCCTCAGAGACTTAGAAGTCTGAAAGACAGAAAGAAGAACTCGTTTTTTTGATGTTTAGTTTCGACTTTCTAACTTAACTCTACCGGCTATACAGCGACATAGATATAGTTGAAATGTTGCGTTTGCATTTTGTCACTATATGGTATGAGTAAGTTAGCAGAGTTCATTACAGTTTGTGTACGGTTGTAAAGAAACAGCTCACCTAATATGGCTTGCATAGTTGAAAAGGACGTTAAATCAACTCGGCTTTCGGAACCAGAAGAATCTAGTTAGGCATTAAGCTTACTGAAGCTGTAAGCTAGCATCAAAAGTGAGGGTTAAGTGTCCTTGTAAATTTGTCAAAGTATTGTTTCCAGTGCTTCATCAAATATCTGTTAGTACTGTTACTGTGCAGTACCACGGCCTGATAGGTACTCGTACTGTCAGAGGAAGAATGTTGGTGTAATTAAATTTTTCTGTCTAAAGTGGTATCCCCTTTGGAAGTTGTTAGACACTACATTCAAACATCATATACCATGCCTTAGTTCTTGTTAAAGTATGCATTGGTCTCATTAAATTTGCAAATGAATAAAAAATTCATTTTAACATCAAGTACTGCAACGTGTATTCAACGAATGAAGGCAACTGCTTTCATTTTCAATTTTTGTGTCTCTTTTTGTGGACAGGCAGCCACAAAGCTTTAACCATTCCGAGTGTTTAATCCTGTTTCTGGCACCACTAGCTGGTTTAACAAACCGGATGCATCTAATTAAAGCAGAATCGCGCTCTGTTTGCTTGGAGAGAAAGGATGTTTGTGTTGACTTCCCTCCAAAAATTAATCCAACATATTGCAGGAAATTGATTTTTTTTAAATTTATTTATTTATTATTTTTTTTTAAAGTTAAAACACTGCAATTTAGTTTTTTTTCGAAATTTAATTTGTCAGGCGAGAACTTTTGTATTCGTATTTGTATATGTCCGTTTTATGTTTTTGATATTTTTGTATCAATTTACAAGAATTCTATTCAGCTCTGTCATGTAGGTAGCAATTCAAAAATGGAAATCACTTAAGTAAACGCAGAAAATATTTAAAATTCACGACCATATTCATAGACACACCACTGTCGTCCGAAGGCAAACGGATAGGGACTTTTAATATATTTTTGAAGGAATGTATCTGAATAAATAAAATGACCAACGTGTGTCCTTGATGAAAATAGGTATTCGTAATTATGGAAAAAGGGTTTTCTTTTTTGCAGTGCCAGACTTTTCAATTGTGATTAAATGCAAATTAGCTGTTACATTGAGCTGCTATGCTTCATTTAATTTCAATACAGTTTGGCATTTTTACAGGGAAAGATTGAAGCCACAACAATGATTTCAAATCGTTGAAATTTATTTCAAAAATCATAGCTCTGTGCGCGGTAATTTACGGTAGACAACATCGGCCATCTGAACGCGCTATTTATTGAATTATTGAAAAGTTTTGCAAACAGTTCACGCTACTGGATACACACACCAACAAAATTGAGAACAGTGTGTTCGGAGGAAAATTCCGCGGCCGTGGACCTTAGTGTGGAAGAAGACCTCAATTTATCGATTCGTTAGTGTTCGCAGCAACTTGACCTTTGTTCATTCACTATCTGGAACATTTTGCATAAAGGCCTTAGTGTCAAGGTTTATACGATTTAATTGGTATAAGTGTTTAAGCCGCGTTACCATTTGTTGCGTCGGGTGTTCAGTGATTGGTCCTTAAATCAACTAGAAGTTAGCCCAGAAGACTGGGATTCCATCGAAAAATTTTGTTCAGTGATGGTTAAACGGCTATCTAAACGAGCAGAATTGCAGTATTTGGAACGAGGACAATCCTCCATTGTATCTGGTAATATGTACCGTATGGTGTGGACTATGGTACATCGGTCCTTATTTTTTTAAAAATGAGGCTGGTGCACAAGTTATTTTCAATAGGCACAGGAACAATGCGATGATCAAGGAGTATTTGTTTCTAAATTTGCGTGACATCAATGTGGAAGAACTGTGGTTCCAACAAGATAATGCATCACCCCACGGTTAGGTTAGGTTGGATAACAGTGACTTTTGGAAAAAACTAACTCATTTAGATCTATTGATCCATTGTGATGCCACGAGGATCTGTGATCCTAATACTCTTGGAACAAATATTAGCTTCTGACAAAGCGTAGTAGACTACTTAAGTTTAGATCGCATAAGTCATTGCTGGAGCTTGCTTCTTTGGGAGAAAGCTGGGCATGTACAGAGCAAGAAGAGTAGTGCCTCCCTCTCCTCCTCGTCCATACCGCTTCTGCAGGAGTCGTTTCCAAAAACGCCAAGCTTTTTTGCATGCTAACCTATTAGACGGTATCAAGTGATGACACCTATGATAGTGCTGGGATAAAAACACTTAAAGCGATAAAATCTAGTTTTTGTCAGACTTCTTCGGTCGCTAGACACGTTAACCTAACTAATAAAGTTTTATTCTTGTAAAAGCATTCAGCTTAAGTACTAGTTTGCACCAACAAAGGTGAATGTTGAACTACTTCGCCATCTAGATAAGAGATGATCGGCAGTAAAATGCCGTCTTACAATTTTGTCAGACTGAGTTTAGACTATCTAGTTTGATAGTGGCCCGACTATCCGAAAAGATACGTATATCCTTTGCAGAAAGCACGTTTTTCTTAAGCTAAGACAAGACTTCTTTAAATGACAAAATTTTCAGGTGGAAAACGTTACAATGATTTGGAAGGCAGAACTAGAGGCTTACCTTCAGCTTATCTGAGGAAATAACGCCACTAGCCTCACTGTCCGTCTTGCATCCATCTGTATAGAAATAGATTGACTTCTCGTAGATGAAATCATCTTCCTTTGTCCTCCGATTTTATTTACGAAAAACATCGCTTTATTAAAAACACAATTTGGAAACAGAGTCATTTCTAGGAATGGGCCGGTCAGTTGGTAACCAGGATCGTGCGATTTGACACTATTCGATTACTTTCTATATGGATGCGTTAAGACACTATTTTCTGTCGATAAACCAGCATTGACGATTGACGCTTTGGCGCAAAACATTGTCCGAGTAATACGTGTTGTATACCAATCGAGGTTGAACAAGGCGTTGAAAATGTCGTGGTAAACGACTCATTTTGAAGAGAGCATGTTTAAGATGCAACATGTCAATCAATGTGGAGTATCTACCGAACAAAATTGCAGGTGGACTTGTCATAAAGTAGTATATGCCGGGCATTTAAATCGACATTGAAGGTGCCTTCTTTATGCACTCAGTTTTTGACGGTATGTGTAACTCGACCAGAAAAAAGGACAAAAACGAATCACTAGACCTATCTCTACTGCTACAATGTATGTTCTTTACGCTTACAATAGCTCTAACGTATACGTTAAGGAATTGCCTCCAAGTCTAAACAGCCACAGTCATAATTGATGGTGATGAATTAGAAATGAGCTTTTAGTTAACTATGGTTGTTCTCGTAAGAACAACAAGGAAGCCGATTGGTCTGACTGATCTTGTGCATCATTGTCTGTATTTGCAACGAAGCTACCATAAAGATTGTTGCAATCAAGTCAGATTCAAACCTGCAAAATATCAGCCGACATTATAGGAGGTTATTACATTCCGTAAAGTTTTGAGGCTTAAAAGAGCACGAGGTCGTCGCAGGGCGAAAGGTCAAATAGGTCTGCCCTGAAGTGAGGCAACCAAGAGTCGACTTCTTCTGGAATTATGGTGGCCATTATTTTCCCAAATACGGTTAGTTAATTATAGAGGCTCTGACCAAACGTGGTCGAGAGACTCAAAAATCCATCGATCTTACGTTTAAGAATTCGTTTGGTGTGAAAATCATAGGAGGATTTCATAACGAGTGATAGCTTTTGAAGAGATTCTCAGCAAGCATCTAGGCTATGGGTGCCATTCTAGCGGTCGGCCTTCTTCAGGTTCAAAGACAAAATGAGATCGGTCGACGTGGTGATGAATGAGCCTTCTGTATCGCCAAAGGAAAGCAGACAGATGAGCCTGTTCTATGACCCTGGCAAGGATACTATTAAACTTGTAACAAAAGTCTTCCGGCTCAGCTTAATGGGCTATAGAAGTTCTCGATGAAACAACCGATACAGATAGTGATGATCAAACTTCAACGCAATCACTATAACAATTACGTGACAGGATTAGGCTTAAATTAATGTAAAACATATTACAAAAGAAACGCGGTAGATTCTTGTATCGTTTTCCTTGCTTAAAACTACTCTAGTGACAAACAGGATAATATTTGCCAAGAGAAATACCTAAAGCAACTTCTGCAGGTTCACCGAATAAGAATATTTAAGAATATTCTTGCAAACATGCCATAGGCATTCACAATCACCCGGGTAATACTCCGAGATCTCGGCGGAAAATGCGTATTGTTTGTAACCCTTAAATACGGACTACAAGCCGCTTAGTTCAAAATTCTGCAGACCTACCTCATATAGATATGATTGATGACAATTATCTGTCTAAATCGCAAGATATGTGCATGAGAGGCAGACGGTTTATAGGGTACTTGACAAGGTGGTATTGTCTAAAAAAATATCAGTCAACCTCGATGTTAAGAGCCATTTAGCAACTTCAGACACTGGTGACTGGTATCTGTAACAGGGTTGCCATGATTCTCATATCACTGTTGAAGGTTTGAAGGGTCAGGATTCTGTTACCACTCGTTTGAAAGATCTCGATAATTTTGAAGAAAACTGACTGTTATTTCACAGCCCACGCTGACATTGGGCTAAATGCAAAGAGTTTGGTTTGATCCTCCTAAAATGGAAGTCAACTCAACAATAAATCTAATTTTGCAAACAAGGAAGAGATCCTGGGACGAGCAAGAGATTTATTCTGTACCGTCACCCATGCGGGCTTGCAAGCAAACTCGGAGACATAAATGTGGACTCTGTGAAGTTACTTTTTCAGACTCATCTCTGAGCTGGAAGACATGCAAAAGACAGAGATAATAGAAATTTATATTACCAACTGGGTAATTTCAAACTGATAACCTCTCTTTATATCATCACAGGAGCGGACCTCTCCCTGTTGGGGTACAATGATTCATACGACAGTCGAAGTGAGCATTTTCCTAATTTTAGTATTGATGTACGTACCTACATATATATATCTATGAGGCGCAAACACTTCAAAATTTAGTTCTGAACGTATCACACGTGTGCCTGCTAAATTTGATATAACTTGACTTTATCGAGTCGCTGTTCTTCATATGGTTATCCCAAGGAGAATGAAGCTTTTTATAGAATTTCACGTAACCAGAATTATTTTAAAGTCCTTCGCATGAAATATTGGTTTAGTTTTACCCATTTTAAAATATATTCCATAAAACCCGGACCAAATTTAAATGTTGACTCCTACATCCACAAAATGGTTTTGCTTTCAATCCGATTAACATCGCACAAAGACAATTAATACACCCCAACAGGGGTTGTCTGTACAAATAAGCCTCTTGCAAATTTATATCCCAGATAACTCATTATAAAATCCATTCGCTTTGGTAATGCGATAAATTAACACAAATACGACAGGCTTCCACGATGACGAACATGCAACACGAGTTCATTTGCGGATACGAATATGTGTCCATGATTGCTGTAGGGCTTGTTTGACGGTTTTGTTTACTCGTACGCACAATTACCGCTTTTGGATTGTACAAATAATAAGGATTATAAACAAATACAATTCACTGGGATTATTGGACAAAAATTAACAACGATGAAAACCCGAGGAGGGGCGTTGAAAATGGTTAATCAATTCTGCAAAGTGTCTATATCACACTATTCATTAAGTGACGAGCCAATAAATATTTGCTCAATTTGGTGGTTTTTTATAAAAATGTGTACAATGCGGTTTATTTCAAACAAAAAACTGTTCAAGTAATGATATGTCGAACTGCGAAGGGACACATATCTTTCACAGTCCATATTGCATTTCGATTAATTAAGAGAGTGCTCCATTCCGGGCTGTCACGTGAGCAACTTAAGTCGGTCGCGAAACGAAAAGGACAACTGCGGAATATGTGTAAAATTATCGGCCATAACACCTTGCAGGTAACACTCGGTGTGCTACGAATCCCAAAGACGCACTAATGGATTTCCCTTCCCTTGATATTCATATTCGTGTGCTGTCTTCCCAAAGCCATTTTCCGTTTAGAAGGAGGTATGTGGCCGTGGTGTAGTGGTATATGCGGGTCGCATATCGCAGGTTCGAATCCCGTGCGAGGCAAATCTCTGAAAAAGTCTTTTCACAGAATTTGTATATAGTTTAATGGAAATCCCTTCATCGTCAACTCTGACATGAAGGCATAACATTGATGTTAGAGAGTTGCTGGCTGGGCTAAATGTAACGAATTAACAACTAGCACGTACTAAGACTCACTGGCTGAGGATGCACTGGCTGCAGTTTGACAACCACCTCTGGAAAAATACTGAAACCTAATACACCTGATTTTCAAAATACGCCGACTGCATTTTGACTCTGGTCAATGCAATGCTACGAAAGCGAAAGTTCAAAATCGACTTTCCCTCTGCTCAGTAATGCCTTCAGCCAGAAAAGAAATATAGTCAGGTCATCCTGACATCCTTTATCGGATGCGGCGCTGTTGTCTTTTTGTAAAATGTGAAATTACACTGTTTGCTACTTGCTCCTGTCTTCTAATTGAAGATATGCAAAACTTTGAGTCCTACCTAGTCAAGTCAGGGGCGGACCCTAGTTCGGGGTGCCCGTCCAGGCGTCTATATTCTGTTCTCCATGGATGTTTATGGTGTTCCCTCACATAAAACACTTGAGACGTTCTGTACATTTAACAATTTTTTATATAATTTGCGCGCGTTAAGGGATTTGAGTACCTTTAAAATGCTTGCAAACAGCGCGGGCGAAGGAAAATCATGGAGAAAATAAAAAGAGGTACTGATGAATGTTGGCTTTAAATGTTTGAAGGTTATGATGGAATGGGCATTCTATAAGCCAGTTGTACGGCTTAGGAACAAATAACGATATTTCAGAGTACATTCCAAAGTGGGCTTGAGGGTATACAGATAAGCATTCAATGCGAGACGGGTGTTACGGTTAAAAGTTTGAAGGGGCGGAATGCTGCTGGCTATTTCTATGGAGCACTGTTGGTGAAAATAGCGATAAAACAGTGAGAGACACCAGACATTTCGTCGGAATTCCAGGGTGTCCATTGTCAGAGTAATATTTATATCACCTATGAGCTTTATCGCAAGGTTTTGAATTCTATCTAGCACCTGAATAGGTGTGGGAATTCTATTCCAATTTTGGGTGAAAGAATGCTTTATATATTGAAGTCAGATAAGAGGGGGTGAAATATTTCCTACGTCGCTTAAGGAAACCTAGACATTTCAAAGCGTTTTTGACGATATTGAATACGTGGTCATTTCAACGGAGATTGTCACTGACACACATACCGAGAATGGAAAGTTTTTCGATTTCGACGATGCAAGTGACAATCATGGACAATTGCTGGCTGTTAAAATTTAGCTTTAACTACAGCAGACAGCAATTGGTTTGGAAGCACGAAATTCTACTCAATTAATGGTTCCCCAATTAGTTATGCTTTAATATCAGAATCTGATGAGCTCGTTCTAAAGCCGAAGAGCAGGGAACGAATATGAAAAGCAGAGAGAATTGTCGTCAGCAAAGGACATATTTGACTATAAGTAGTAGACAAGAGATCGTTGATGAAAATCAAAAAGAATGTTGGAAACAGAGTGGAACTCTGGGGCACACCAGCATTTATTTTGAGGATATCAGACTTGAAATCATCCAGACAATTTGGATTGAACGTTCAGAAAGGTAATTTCTAATCCATTGAAGAGAGTCATCGATCTCAGAAGCACACATTTTCGACAAAAGGGCCAGATGCCAAACTCTGTCAAATGCCCTAGAAATATCAGGTGCAACTATTTTGCTTTCGCCAGATTGATGTATAATTTGGTTCCAATTTTCGGTGAGACATGCTATCAGATCACAGTGGACCTATTGCTACGAGAATTATACTGCCAGTCATTCGGAAACGTTTCGAGATATTTCATGGCCTGACCATTTTCAGCGTTTCCATGACCTTGGAAAAAAGGGTCATAATTTTATGGGTCTGTGGGAGGACAGAGAAGAAGATTTGTTTTTTTCAGGGACAGCCTGAAAAAATGCTGTTTCACATCTGCTGGTGAAAGAGTGAAAAGGTGAAGAGGGGAGATATACCATCTATACCAGCGAATTTGTGAAGGTTACGATCTCTTGGAACTTTTGGTACCACACCAGTGCGAAAGTGGATTCGTTGCATTGAAGATTGGACGGACTGGACAAAGCACAACCTGCAAGTATGTGTGCAGCAAGCAAACTGGCCTTGTTGAAAGAGATGACAGCTGTATTGTAATTATAAATGAGCGTTTGGATGGAGTGTAGGATGAAATTCCTTATATTTTTGACGAACGACCAAAAATTTTTACGACCTTTAGGACGCTGTAGTTTTATGTCATATTAAAATTTCACACGCTTCACTACCTCTTACCAGTACACCTTGTACCCGTTGATGTAACATTGTACACATAAGAGTGTCGCTTGTCATCATTCAAAAATCTACAGACTGCTTGTGCTTCTAAGTTCGGATGTGTACTCGTAAGATTTATTGATAAAATATTGCTCAAGGAAATCTGCTGGTGCTGAACCTGGGCATACTCATAAGTTAAGCTGAGTTCAAAATTGGTAGATCACACCATTTGTTTTCTGCATGATCACTAAAATAGCAATTCTATTCTTATATGCTCGGATTATGAGATAAGACTCAATTGATCTTGTTTTGGGCGTTACGCATTGCAAAAAATTAAACGCTCATCCTTGTTATTTTAACCTTTAATATGCTGTTGCCGTATTCTGCCGTTGAAATTTTCCATCAGGTTAAGTTGTCACGCTCTAATGGTCAAAGATACTCGAAGTTGACTATAAAGATTGTTCTTTATATAATACCTTTATCTGGGGCTTCGGTATGTGGCTAACACAGCAAAATTGTGGTCTTTATTTTTGTATTCTTTAACCTTGCAGTTAATATACAGTCCTTGTACGATTTCCACGAGAATTTTTCGTGCAGCTGCTGTTACCCTTAGGGAAGCACGTACGGTTACAGCTTGTTTGCTTACTTTATTTCATTAAATCCAAGGTTATCTACCATATCTCATTATATCCCTGCTAAGATGGACTTTTTTCATTCTAAAAACCTTCTTTCAAACATCGAGGTCGCGTTTTGTTTTGCCGCGAAACAGTATGTTTTTTTTCTTATTTTCGTGCTGAAGTACTACTACTTACCGCATTATCCTGATTTGTTCACAGCGCCGCTTAAAGACATGGAGCCGGGTTGTGAGTTGAGCAGCTGCTGAAAGAACCTTCTTGTTATATAGCGAAACCCCCTGTTTGAAGTTTCTTCTATAGAGTGATTCATCCTAAGGTTTGATTTATAATGTGAAATAATATATATAAATTTGAAAGTGATTTTAAAATTTTTATTAGTATTTAAAAGAACAATTCATGGCATTTACCTTTTAAAAATGATATTATGTATAAATTGTATATATATCATATCAATTTTGGGCGCCTCCTTCGAGCATAGCGACTGGTATCTCTAGGATAACATGAGTAATGTTGGCGTCAATCGTAGCTGGCTTATTTCTGAAGACCTGAAACTTTACATATTCCTAGAGAAAATAGTCCCAAGGTGTGATATGGTATAATCTAGGCGGAAAATTTACCGTAGCAAAACGTGAAATTAAGTGCTCACCAAAATAATTTCTCAACAAGTCCATTGTTTCATGCGCTGTATGGGTCGTAGCGCCGTCTTGTTGAAACCAGAGCTCACCGAGACTATATGCTTGAATTTCAGGAAGAACATAGTCCGTTAACATGGCGCGATAACGGTTATCATTGACGGTAACATTCTGATTTTCATCATTTTTGAAGAAATATTGATCAATGATTCCACCAGGCCATTAACCACACCATACCATTGTTTTTAATGGATGTGATGGTAGCTCTTGGTACCTTTCGGATTGCTCATCAGCCCAAATACGGCAATTTCGTTTATTAACGTATCCATTAAGCCAGAAATGGGCCTCATCACTTAACAAAATTTCACGATAAAACACCGGACTTTCAGTGAGTTTTTCATTCCCATTCATTCATTCCCATTCACTGAAAATATGATGCAAATTTAAGTCGCCTGGCTTCAATTCTTGCACAAGTTAAATTTTGTACGCTCTTAGGCTGAGATCCTCACGTAAAATACGCCAAGTTGTCGAATACTCCTACGTGTTGGATGTGGTTTAACCGGTAGAGTACTATCCGCTTTTGTAAACTGGGACTCAAATTTGCGAATGGTATTGGCAATAGTGGTTTCATTAGGTCGATTATGCGCACCGTAAGTTCCTCGATTTGCACAAAAAACGTTTCTCACAGTACGCTGATTTTCGTAATACAGCTGAACAATTTGGAAACGTTGTTGTAATGTGAGTCTTTCCATGATGACTTGCCAAACGATACTGAATAAAAATGAAAAAGCGGTTTGATAGGAGTCACACGTGAACTGTCAGAAAAAGCCTATTGAATATCAAACCTTACGATGAATCACCCTATATAAGGTCAAATACTAGTCGTTCTCATTCAAATAGATGCATCAGTTTTAATACATAGTTATGGTTGTTGGAGCTAGATTGAGTAATAAATCGTTTAACTAAAATCGTTATGGGCTAAATCGGGATTGAAATAAGGCAAGGAGATATCAGAGAATAGACCAAGCTAAACAGGTCGGGAGATTTAGGGGAATACAGATGGTCGGCTCAGAGTTGCGAGTAGATGCATATTAACGGCCACTTATATTCCAGCAAGAGTTTGTATCTGTATTAGCGTATGCTTTCTACAAAGTTATGATAAAAATAAAATCAGACCAGTACGACAGTCAAAGGACCGCTGACTTTATTAGACGTGTATGTCCTACAATAGAGTATATAATAGAGAGCATACATTATGGTATGTATTTGTAGCGCTTTATTCATAAAAGTAAATCATTTCATAATACAGAGGAGTACTTAAACCCTTTTAATGAGCTATGCTAATTAAGTTGTATTGGTTTTTGATCCAATAATCATCGGTTTGATAAATAGAGTGCGAAGATCATTTTCCATCTGACCCCTGATGAAAGGTAGTCTTGCTTGTCTATTTTGAAAAAAAAAAAGTAATTTTTTGAAGTGAAGAATTCTGTGATAAATTTCTATATTCCTATTTTAGGTAGGTGGATTTCCTTTGGAGAATAAAAAAATTATTTTTCAATATTTAGTGTCTTGCCTGCAATATAATGAACACAATCGATTCCATTTATATCAGTGTTAGAATGTGTATACCCGCCAGCACAATGATTTCGAAAGGTTAGCAAGCTCCGTCCTTAACATTTGAAATGATGGTTATATCAATACGAATAGAGTTAGGATTTTGTATTGCAGACGAAAGGGGAAGTTTTCTCTTGCAAATTTGAAATTTTATTGAATTCAAACTCTTACGAGAATAGTTCTATGGGGAGAGCTGTAACAGTACGAGAAGTATCCATCCTGCACAATAGAACCAAAGTTTCCCATTGAAATATCATTTGGAAGACAGACAACAAAAGCGTTTATACTTTTATTTTATTTGTTGTATTGTATCTTGAACTCTAGTGGCATAACTTTGCTCTGTTATAGTTGGGATATTTGCACTTCTACTTCAACCTAACCCACATTTCATATTTTCACCTGACTTAGTCGTTTGGTTATGCCATCAGTCGTCCTCTTACCTGTGGCCAAACATCATTTTTATCAATTTGAAAATGCAAATCATAACGTACATATATTATACTCAATAACCTGCTTTAATCTGGTTGACTATGTATGTACGGTGCATAGGAGAAGGAGGAAATTTATGTACATGTGTTCATATTGGTTTTATTATTCGATTCAATTTTACAGACAATAAAGGAACTACGAAGGAACTTCAAATGAGAGCTTCAAAGAACTTCAAAGTGGAGTATGCGGAATCAAATTCAACCATGAAATTAGTTTAACAGCAAAATATCTTAAAGTGGTTATACCTACAAATCATTTCATTAATACTTGACAAATTTCCAACAGCTCTTTACATTATCCTATTTTTTCGGATGAGTTAGTATTGACAACTTAAAACAGTATTATTCATAATCAACATTGCCTAAGGCTGTTTTTATTTCCAAAACAACCTTACAGAAATATTTACACATTGTAACAAGTTTCTGGACTGGATACTGTTGAAAATTGCAATTTTATTAGAAACAGATATATGGTATGTGTGTTACAATTCATTGAGGAATGTGCCAAATTAACAAGTTGCAAAGGAAGAAAAGTGATTTTCGTATCCATATTCGGTATCCCAGATAGGCGTCAACCTGGGAGAATTGGAGAATTAAATAGAAACTTCCACATATGGAAAAAAATTAGATTTTTGAGGAAATATAGTAGGTGCAAGGTAGTGTTGGTGATGCCAGCTTTGGTTGATTATCTTCAGTTTTTATTTACCATAATGCTAATGCAGAACTTCTAAGTAGAAACATTTATATGTATGTGCTGGGATAGGCTTGTAATCCCCATAGTCAAAATCCCCCCCTAGTCAATGGACAGTTTTTACCTCTAGTTTTTTGCCTAATGAGGAAGAAATCTAAGCAGGCTTACACGCAGTTTTTCTACAATTTGTTTAATTTAACTGCAGAACAAGACATTGATCTACAATCAACATGAATCATAACTGATTCCGAAAAAACTATATCGTCTGCAGCAAAAGAATATTTTCCCGATGCTCAATACAAAGGCTGTTTATATCAAATAAAATAAGAAGGGCTTGCTCGGAAATATGGAAACCACCACGATTTCAGCTTTTATCTACGAATGTTAAAAAGCCAAACATTTGCATCTCCTGACGATGTATTAACCTATTTTATGGAGCTTGCCCTTTTGTCCAAACCAGATTCGTTTTTCGTATAGTGTATACTATAGTTCCGGCCAGACCTATATATAAAACAAATAATACGAACATAAAAAAGAAATGTCATTGTTTGCAAAAATTAATGCAGAAATATGTGAACAAATTTATTTTTGAATATTTGCAAATCAGCAATTATGGTAATTAACTTAAAATAATAGAAAAAGTGTTACTTTATTACTCATTACTCAAACATCTGAAAAACTTTTGAAATTTAGTAGAGTATTGTTAGCGTAATGGCTGGGAGCAATCCATGCATTCAAACCTTGGTTTTTCTTTGTAATTTATCCTTAGAACTTAGTTTATATGATGACCATCAAGTGCTGGTTTACCAAGGAATGCTTCGACGCCACTTCTTGATGCGAATTACTTCATAACTTGTGCATTTTTCATCCTCTCGTCAATTTGTGGTCTGACAAGTTGATCCACAAGTATATCAAGGAATTTACAACGAGAATCAGTTGCTGAATTTGTCTGAAGCTCACTGTAATTAATGCACGCATCTAGCGCGACAATGTCCAAAATATTGTAAAAGAATGTTAAAGGCTAACGCTTGGTGTCTAGCATCTTTTCCATTACATCATTACATTCACCATCCACCCTTATTATTGTAGTAAAACATTGTTGCCTGGGGCTTTTTTGCTTCTCCAACAGTTTCAGTGTCATAGTACACTGTGGACAGTAGTAAAACAGCTTTTTTTTTTCAAGGCACATAGCAAATTAATGAAACATCATCATGAAAGCCAATGAGCGTGGAATGTACAGGTCGTCTAGGGCGTGGTAACATTTGCAACAAATGCCAATCCACTATTCTTAAGTTTTTGGATACCCCAAGTGTAGTGAAAAAATTGTCGGCAACTATCGTTCGTCCAGATTTTAAATATTTGCTTGTCATATCTAGCAAAATTCACTCTCCTTGGTTGACGTCTCTGGCCTGTCCAGGAATTTCGCCGGTGTACAGCACTGCTTTCAAAGGAAAATTGTTGGAGGATTCATATGCCCACCATATTTTATACCATACTTCGTTGTTGTTCATCTACAGTTATAGCGAATATTGGTGTGTATAAAGATCATAATTGGGTATTTTGTATTGTCCATACATCTCTTATTGGAGTAGGTTTATAGGTCATTTGCCTAGACTGTCCTATGGTCATCGAAGCGAACAAAACGACTGATGGCCCAGATACGTTGAACTGACATTGAATCTAGAAATACTGAAAGTAAATTAGTTTATCAAAGTTCTTTCGTATTTGTGTGATTAGAATGGCTAACATCACTGGCAAGCAAAATTCCAAAACATGCATACAGCTCTTTCTCATTCACTAACTTCCATACTACCGATTTTTCGGGGTTTTTCTTGCTGGTGAACTTCGCAGTTCCATCCACTGCTTTTCGATTGGTTTCTCTCATTATGATCTACATTGGATTAGAAGTCAGTGAACGTGTGACATTTCCTCCAGTCTGCCTCAAAATATTATGAATTCGAACACGTGACACACTATGTAGATAACTACTAATATTTGACACTAATGTAGAAACCCCACCAACTTTGGGTGTTTGCGGTTCTTTCATCTTCCACTTTCCAAATCAGCATCTTCCTGAACAAGATACACTGCGATTCACCTATAATATTTTTCTCTTTCCTCTTCTATCATCTGAAAATTAATGGAAAGTCGTAAGAAACATAATAAAAACTGGTGATTAATAGTTTTATAAGACCACCAAATAACTAACAATTTATCTATTCAATCTACATTGTAAGACTTCCTTGAACCCACTCTTTTTCACAAAAAAAAAAAAAAAAAAAACAATCAAGAGCACTAAATTCACTCGTGGTAAAATGTATAAAAAAACTCAAAGAAAAACTACTAAAATTATTTGTACTTTACTTTACTTTTTTAGAAAAATAAAAATTATAATGTAGGTGAAGTGAAAAGTAACCTCCATGTGAATGAAAAAAAAATTTTTCTTAAATGTTTTTTTTATTTTATTCAGTATAGTCCTCTTTTAGTTTGATAGATACACTTATTCTAGCGATTTTCCAACTTCTTGTTCCCGTCTGAAAAGTAATTTTCCGGAAGGTCTGCAAAATACTCCTACGTGGCGTCGATGATTTCCTCGCGTGAGCTGAATTTTTTATTGATGAGCCATCTTTTGAGGTTTGGGAAGAGATAATAGTGCGACAGCAATTGGAGCCGTAAGTCATTGATTTTAGCCGTGGTTGCGATGCTCTTGCGCGCCGGTGCATTGTCTTGCAAAAACAAAATTTTTTTTCGCCTCATGTGATGAAGTTTTGCAGCGGTTTCGGCTATAATAATGCACAGTAATAGTCGCCGTTGATGGTTTTTCCTTTTTCGAAGTAGTCCTCGAAGAGTATGCCACGACAATCCCAGAAAACCGACGCTATAACCTTTCTGACCCATCGAGCCACCATTGGTCCAAACACTCTTTTGAAGTGCTCTCGCGTTCGTGTTTTTGATCAGGAGTGAGTATGCGTGGCACCCAGTGGCAGGATAACTTTCTCATATGCAGAATATTGCCCAAAATATGACGTATGCGCTCAGCACTAATCTTTGTGGTATCTGCTAGTTCGTGCACTTTCACTTTCAGGTCAGCCAACACCATTTTATGTGTTTTTTGACATTGTCCTCTGTAACCGCATCTAAGGGCCTGCTGCTGCGGCCACCATGAAACTCTCGAAGCCAATATTTGACGGTGTAATCTGACGGAGCATTAGCCACATAATATTTATCCAAATTTTCTTTTGTTTCCTTCACCTTCAAAAAACATTATTTTTTGAGAGAACTAAAAACGTTTTTGTCCATACTCAACATGATGCCAAACACGTCAACAACATTCCGCTGTCAAAATAAATCTAGAGACAGTATCGCACTGAAATTTGGCATGTCTGCATAAATGTGAAAATTAACCCTTTTTGCAGCGCATTCTGGCGGTCAAGAAGGTTACTTTTCACTCCCTTAGTAGGTACACAGCATTTTGTTATGCAATAGTTGAAAACTAAAACTGAAATGACAAACATCTATTGTGCGACTCACCAAATAACAAAAAGCAGATAAGAACAAAAATAAAGTAATTGGATCCTGTATCAAAGATCTCGTACACACAGAACATTGCTCAGAAACAATAAAGTGATTAGATCATAAGCAAGTTGATACAGGAAAAATATATCTCTATAGGGTTGATTAATCGTGAGGTTTGATTCTCAATAGGCTTTTCCTGATAGATTACGCATAACTCCTATCAAACTGCCTTGTCATTTTTTGATTAGTATCCATTGGCAAGTCATCATGGGTAGACTCACACCACAACAACGTCTCCAAATTGTTCAGCTGTATTACGAAAATCAGCGTTCTGTGAGAAATGTTTTTCGTTCAATTCGAGAACTTACGGTGCGCATAATCGACTTCCTGAAACCACTATTGCCATTACCATTCGCAAATTTTAGTCCCAGTTTATTTTAGTGGATAATACTCGACCTGTTAGACTACATCCAGCACATAGTGAAGAAACTATAAGCAGCTGTAGATGAGTGTGTACGCGAAGACCGGGACGAATCAATTCGTCGTCATTTTCAGCGGCTTGGTTTGGCGTATTCGACAACTTGGCGAACAGAATTCAACTTGTGCAAGAACTGAAGTGAATGGGCTCTGGAAAAACTCAATGAAAATCCAGTGTTTTATCGTGAAATTTTGTTCAATGATGAAGCCCATTTTTGGCTCAATGGATACGTTAATAAACAAAATTGCCGTATTTGGGCTGATGAGCAATCTGAAACATCCATTAAAAACGACAGTATGGTCTGGTTTATAAACTGGTGGAATCATTGGTCCATATTTCTTCAAAAATGATGAAAATCAGAATGTTACCGTCAATGATAACCGTTATCGCGCCATGTTAACGGACTATGTGCTTCCTGAAATTCAAGCAATTGGTCTCGGTGAGCTCTGGTTTCAACAAAACTACAAGCGCTACTAGTCATACAGTGCGTGAAACAATGGACTTGTTGAGAAAATTAATTTTGACGAGCACTTAATTTCACAACTGTATCTCTGGAGGTATGTAAAGTTTCAGATCTCCACGAATAAGCCAGCTACGATTAACGCTTTGGAAGCCAACATTACTCGTGTTATCCGCAAAATACCAGTTGCTGTGCTCTAACGAGTCGCCCAAAATTGAACCTTCCGAAGGGCCAACATTTACATGATGTCATTTTAAAAAGTAAATGCCATGAATTATTCTTTTAACCTATGTTAAAAATTTTAAGTTTATTTTCAAATTTATGTGTTTTATTTTACATTATAAATCAAACCTTACGATGAATCACCCTTTATAATTATGTATTAAATTCTTGCTGAGGATAGTATGGATTGGCAAGCCATAAATAGTTATGGAATCTTCTGTACATTCACGTGAACAGCCGAGTAGGTCAGAACGGAAGGGTTTAATGCCAACTGTAAAGACTCAGATTTAAAAAAAAAAAAAACAAGTGCTTGGTTTAAAAAAACATACATAACGTCAAAGAAGAAATAAAGCAGCCCACAGCACGATTCGACTTTTTGGTGTGTAGAAGACTCGGTCAAGGAACGATTAAAGCTTGGCATCGTGGACTCAAAGCAGTTGTGGGTAGGAAAAACTTCGCTGTGTATGAAATCATTAAAGATCTAGGTAAGGAAATGATATTGATAAAAACAAACTTAGATAGAGTGGATTTGGGTGAAAGCATACCGAACAACAAAAGAAATATAAATTATCGTTGTAAAATTAGAAATATTTAAAAAAAAAACAAGCCGGCTTAAACACAATGTAATGCAATATCTTAAATCAATTGCACATCACATGTCTTTTTGCAAAAGTTAAGAAATTCAATTTAATTTGTTTATAACTCTAGAAAATTTGTTCCACTCTGAAATTTTGATAAATTGGTTATTACGTTTATCTTTTTTTTTTGAAAATATCTGAAACAGAATTTTAAAGTTAGTAAAATTATTTTATATTTTTTTCACTTCAAAAAATCCCCAATATTTAAATAATTATGTTTTTAGGAATCATGCCCAACCCGTATGTACTCGTATAGTATTCAAATCGGAGGAAATTATTCGAGTCATTTTAGATCCCATCTGCAAGTTCGAGATCTGGAAAAGAAGTTATAACAATGAACTATGTAGGATATACAACGATATTGACCTGTTTAAAAAGGCTAGAATTCACGGACTTCGGTGGCTAGGAAATATTAAGCCTTGGCTCCGAATGTCTCCAAATCGCGGTGAAGGAAAACCGTTCGTGTTCATATGGAAACGTAATGCAGTCACCTTGGTCTGCAAAATTGGAAACGATTAGCACAAGATGGTGTTCAATGGATGGAGCTGTTGGTTGAGGTTCACCTCGATTTGTAGTGCCAATTAAATGGAAAGATGGAGGCTTGACAAACTGCAAGAAATACAAGTTCTACAGTCATAAAAAAAGTTTAATTATTTGTATTTGTATTTTTACTGAAAACTTGAATACAATATTAAACTAAAAGCTTTTCTCCATTTTTAATAAATTGGTATTTCTGATCGAAGTCATATCGGTTCCTGACTATATTCAAATATTTACTTTTTGTCCTTTGAAGTTCCCTTAACGGCAAAATCAAATCCAAAATTTTGACTACAAATCTTCTGTGCCCATGAGAACAAACATGCATCCGGAGATTACTAGGATTTTAGCCATAACATGCCACAAAATAAAACATTCACTCATTTACAAACCAAGCTGTAGATAAAACAGGAAAAGGAACTGAACTAGGGAAAGTTGTCAAATTCAATTTAAAGTTTGCCAACACTTTCCATCGAATCCGGACTGAATTATTGCAATTTGGGTATATTTTCTGGAACGCATACGTTCATACAGATAAGAGAATAAATGTTCGTAACAGCAACAATGCCAAAGAGTACGATGCAGAATAATGAATCACGGTATTTCAATGAGAAATGAGGTGTATTCCTTTTCCCTTATTACTGTGGGGATGTACTCGTAATCTTTTGTTTGGATTATCATTTCCAAAAATTGGAACAAATTATTCGCTTGGGTTGCGTTTTAATTTTCCAACCAAGGAGTTTATTGCGTGTGCTTTTATAACGAGCATACGAACAGGGACTTTCATCAAGAATGGATGCGCTTCATTACGATGAAGTTACTTCAATGAGGGAGATATGAAGTCTTACATCATTATTATGATACGGCAACCGTGTGTGGTATTCTCGTAGCAGTTTTGAGTAACAACGTTCCAAATTTGGATGACTTGGTTTAAGGCTTTTATGTTAAAATGAGGATAAGAGAGCATGCAGTGGTGTACCATTTATGTGAGAAGATAAAATAAAAAGGAAATTTAGCATCTTTACACAGAAAGAGAAAATTTTTCAACTAGTATTCAAAGGCCTCAATGGAATGTCAATGAGCAAAAGTTTTGGTTGATAACATGGAAGAAGAACAAACTCCAAGTTACAAGTATGTTGTTGTCATCCTTAAACAAAGTGTTAAAGTTTATGATCGGAACGCGGGTTCCGATTTTCTCTTATATGGGCCTTTCCTAGCAAGTTCATCGGCGGTCTCATTTCCTGTAATCCCGTTGTGCCCAGGACTGGATTCAATGAAGTCTACAGCTACAGCTACAGCGCTTTAGAGGTTTTTGACATGACATGTTTAGTCCATAGATATTCCTTACTCAGGATGACACCCAATTACAATACTTAACACTAGTTGAGTTAGATCAGTCATTTCCCTTCTTCTTGTAAAGGAAATATCATCGTTTTGGAGAGGCCCGTTTCTGGAACTGGTTATTTGCAGATAGTCGTCCCTTGTTATCACTCATTTGGGAAATAAGTGTAAGTTAACCCTTCCAAGATGCAGGTAGGGACGTGATCTACACCTAGGCTTAATGGTCTCGACAGAAACCCATAACAGGAGAAGAGCGGTCCTGGTCCTGGTCTGGTTCTTGCTCCCTTGTGAGAATAGATTTTCTTTTTTTCAGTATTTGGGTATGCTTTTTCTTAGCTATGGAGTCCAAAAGATGGCGTGCAACCATTTTTTTAGCTCGAAAATCTCAAAAATCCTAGTTCCACACATACTTTCCAAGCCGTTCAACAGTTTCCTTCTTGGAGTACACCATTTTAAGAGTTCTCTCTGTTTGAAAGGAAACATTCTATGCATTAGCTAGATCCCACAGTTGATCAGTACAGTATTTGCTCTCAGCGTCTTTAAGATTGTTATCATAGCCAGCCTTCGAGCAGCAATGGTGGTAACGATGATGAAGATCTTACGCGATATAGAGAAAAAGATATTCAGGAAGTTGTTATGAGCCAAAGTATATCAAGCCCTGCGTAGGCTTGTAGGGGGTTTAGGTCATTGGTGAGAATTCTGAGACCGGAAAGGCCAGCAAAAAAGCAATACTCAAGAATTTGCCACAAAAGCTAAATTGGAAGACAATGCCACTTAGAAGACCCATCACATAAATTTGCACTCTTATTCGGCTTGATTTGACATCATTGGGTAGCGTACTACTAGGTGGGGTGAAAAGTAACCTCCTTGGGAATGAAAAAAAGAATTTTTTTGAAATGTTTTTTTATTTTATTCAGTATAGTTTTCTCCTAGCTTTATACACTTATTCCAGCGATTTTCCAACGCGACAGCAATTGGAGTCGTAAATCATTGATTCTTGATCAGGAGTGAGTATGCGCGGCGAGTTATCCCAGCGGCAGGATAACTTTTTCATATGCAGAATATTGCCCAAAATATGGCGAGTGCGCTCAGTACTAATCGTTGTGGTATCTGCTAGCTCGCGCACCTTCACTTTCCGGTCAGCCAACATCATTTCATGTTTTTTTGACATTGTCCTCTGTAACCGCATCGGAGGGCCTGTCGCTGTGGACTTGATCGGTATTGGAGTTGCGGCCATCACGAAACTCTCGAAACCTATATTTTTTTGTTCCCTTCGCCGTTTTTTTATGAGAGAACGAAAATCGTTTTTGTCCATACCAAACACGTCAACAACAATCAGCTGTCAAAAAAAAAAACTAAGGACAGTATCGCACTGAAATTTGGCATGTCTGCCTAATAATGAACGGACTTCAAGGCACCTTTTTTGCAGTAGCAGTGCATTCTGGCAGTCAAGGAGGTTACTTTTCACTCCACCTAGTATATCGGACTTCCTTAATAGCAAGAACAAAAGCAAAGCGCTCGAGATCTTCATGGCTTACAAGAACTTTTAATTGCACTGATAGGTTGATAACAATTTAGCCGACGTTATTTGTACAATCATGCCTGTTCATACTCTCCCCGAACAAAGAGGATTGACTAATTATCAAACCGATGCTGAGCTTTGCCCGACCTCAGTGACATACCATATGTTATGCAATTGTCGAATACACAAAAGACGCCCCAGCCACAAGGCGATTGAAATAAAGTGCGGGAGCATGTTGGCACACGCACACAAGATGACAAGATGACCTCTCTTTAGAAGACAATGGAGGCTTTCTGGGTCTACTTGGCTAACAACTAATTTTTTTTAAGCAAATCTGGAATTCCGACTATGTCCACTGTGGCATTTTGGCATCTTTTAACGTAACAGGTGTACTTGCTCTTGTATCTATAGCGGCCATCGAAGAATTGGCTGTCATTGAGGTTGAATTCTACTGGATCACTATGATCCCTATGCTGGTTTGTCTAATCGTGGTATTGTTGTCACTGGGGCGGACAAAGAAGTTGAAGATTCAACAAAACCGCCAGCAATTTTACCACTAACAACTTCAAAAGACAAAGAACTTATCGAACTTTCCAAAAAAGAGGGTTCAGATGTCAATGATAAAGAAGTCAAAATAAAGGAATTCTCAATAGAATCGACGAAAATAGCGATGGTAGTCGTAAACAAATTTTTAACGAAGTTTATCTTTCGATTGCTGCTGCAAAAGTGAGAGCCACACATTTAGCTGTGTTAGAAGAATGCAAGGTCAAATCCCTTGTATCGTTATTAGTGGAAAAACAACTAAAAAAGTTAGAAATCAAGTTGAGACATTTTGAATAACTAGAAACGCCGATAGAAGAAAAAAATGTGAATAGTCGGAGTATCAAAGACACAGCTCATATCACAGCATCAGCAATTTCATTTAGAATGGAATTCTGAGCAAGACATCAAGTTCATCACCATATGCGACAAGAACAACAGTGGCAAGGAAATATCCCAGCTTCTTGGCACTGCTGGATCAACTCTATCATCATAAACTGGTGTAATAGCACCAACATCATCTCAACCAACAGCTCAACCCGTTGGTACAGTTCCATCTCAGCCCCAAATTATATTGCAACCATCCACTCCATTAGAACCACATTCCCAACAACTACCATTGCTAACAGTTGGTCCAATTGAACCCATTATACCACACCAAGGACCACCACCACCAGTCAATGCAACCACTTTACAGCCGACACCCCCGCAGCACATACTATAACAACCATCAAAACCGGTTGTCCCGCCAAATATTATTCCGTCCCATCATCACCAGAGCATCCCCCATTTATGGCTATAAAATTTGTATTTTCAAGGGTCCCTTACAAGAGGTTCATTGTGCTCGTACATATCTCTCCATTTAAATTTATTTTTTTATTTTTTTTTTTTAAATCCTTTTTTTACTCATTCGCTAGAAGAAAATGACGACAAGTGTTGAATTTTTGCGCTCGTTTTGGTGTCAAATAAGATAGTTTATTTGCAGTGTTTTTAAGAGCTCATACGAAATATATTCAAGAATGTAATGTATGTGCTTCTCAATATGAAGCGTCAGAGAGTTGGTAGGGTGATTTTATAAGTGCTTAGTTTTTAATTGTCACAAAAAGGACAATCGCAAAAGTGTATAAAATTTGCCAAACCTTTTTTAAAGCTGGATTCCATACAGAGAATCCAATTTTGAATCACTTTTTCTAGCGTATTGGTTGGTATTTCGCTAATAACACATGTAATGTTGTCTTCCAAAGCTGAAATTGATGCTGGTTTATCGGCATAGAAGGGCGATTTGACATAGTCCAAAGGCGTGAAATTACACGATCTAGCCGGCCAATTCACTGGTCCAAAACGTGAGGTAAATTGTTTACCGAACTCATGGTATTTCTCAATTTCTTCATCGAATCGTACTGTGTGGCATGTAATGCCGTTTAGCTGGAACCACATGTCGACCAGAGTCAGCTTGTACATTTTGGGCAGCAAATAGTCTGAAATCATTGGGCGTAACGTTGTTCTCACAGTCATATTTGCAAAAATACAGGCCACTGACTATGCATTGAATTTGTTCGGGTGCATTGGCAGCTATGTATTGCCTTTTGTTTAATAACATACTCATTCAACCAGAAATGATCTTAACGCTGAAGACAATTTTTCGAAGAAAAAGCGGATCTTCCTCTAGATTTTCTAAGGAAAATTCGACCCTGTTGCTTTCGTTCTTGTACGAGCTGTATTTTGTAAGGTCTTAAACTAAGATCCTTGTGTAAAATCTTCCACGTAGTCGAGTTATATAATCCCAATTGCTGCTAACGGTGACGAATGGAAAAATCACGGTCTTCATTAGCACTGGCGGATACAAAATAGTACAATGTCATCTTCCATCCCAGCGTTCATTTATAATGACATTCGAGTTATCAGCTCTTTGCAAAGGCACAATTGCACTTTTTGTGGCCATCTCAAAATTTCCAGATTGTGCTTTATCTCCGCCTATACTTGAGTTCGACCAATCTTCAATGGGACGAATCCACTTTCGCACTCGTGCAATAGCAAGAGTACCTAAAGATCTCAATATACACAAACCGGCTGGTGCATATGATATATCTCCTATTCATCTGAACAAGTGTTCTTCCTCGATGTAAAAACCACTGTGTGAGCTTTTACATCAATCCTACCCTTTAGAACTCTCTCTGAGCAGATGAAAAACCAGCATTTGTCCAGGCCGCCCCTAAAAAGGCGAATATACTTCTCTCTGCTTCTACAGACCCATTACATTTAAGGCACTTCTTTCCAAGGTTATGGAAACCTCATGATATATCTCGAAAGGCGAAAACTTCTCATTTCTGGATAATAGGTTCACTGCTGATTAGATGGCATGTCCCGACGAAAAGTGGAACCAAAGCCTACATCAATCTGATTTGTTCCTAAGCCGTACAACTTGCTTATGGAATGCCCTGACGAGATCTCTATTACCTGGTAGTTGTTACTTGCAAACATTTAAGAACAATGTACGTCGGTACTTCTCTTTTCTTTCTCCTTCGTTCGCGCTGTATACAAAAATTTTAGGGATACTTAAATCCCTTGAGCGCCCGCTAATTACAAAAAAAAAAAAAATGTAGAGTCGTATATTTGAATGGAAATGGGGATCTAACCCCAAGACTATACATGGACGTAAGGCCCTATCTCAATTTGTAAGCGAATGCATAACTCATAAGGAAGATATTCTAAACATTCCCCCTCAATTGGCTCGCCTTCAATTCCATGTTTTTGACTCGATTTTTTCGGGTAGAAATGCGCAAGTTTTGCATTGGTCTTACTAGTGCCATATGCTCTAATTTTAGTTGTGTGTTGCGATCTTACCCTGGTGTGTGGTTGTAGGTCTCCCTAGGAGCCAAATTAGTGGTGGTATATTTTCATGTTTGACTACACACGATCTCCCAGAGGCTATTAGTTTAGAAACTACAACTATTTTAGTGTGTAGAAATTATGACCAGCTGCATTTGATGGATGGCAAATGACAATGGCCCCTGCGAAAAGTCCAATCGGAGAAGTTATGTATCAAACATAATAATGACACCATAATGTTGTTAATTTTTTGTCAAACTAAACCACATCAATCCCCAAAATGTGTAAATGAAACCTCAAAACTGTCTAATATCCCAATCGGGGCCAATAAATAAGTTTTCCTCGGCTCACAAGGGGTTGAAAAAAGACCATTGTTTCCACATCAATGGAACGTACGGGGAACCTCCGAAGATTTCGTGCTACAAATGCCAATCAGGCCCGACCTGGTGTTTACTTTTCCTTTGCACCACCCACCCTTCCCAAGGAGAATGGAAAACTTTCTCGCACGCAATATGGCAGGTATTCAATAAAATAAACTTATCAGTCGTACCCTTGAAGCATATCAATTAGTCGATATACCCTAGACTCCATTCAATAAACAAACAATAGGCTGGCAAAGACGTTGGCAAAAGCAATGACTGTAACCTTGAGATATCTTGGCAGTGTACTGCTACACCACTATCGAGGGTAAGATGTTGTCAAAAGACGTGCTAAGGAATTTGCTTTAACTAAACAATTCACGTTAACCTTAGGGTTGACGTACTACGGATAGATCGTCCTCTACGAGGGGTAGAATCACAATTTGGAACACGACAAAAGGTAAAGTGAAATTTTATTACATTTCCAATTACCTCAATGTGGAAAGCAAAATTAAATAAGTTTGATAATGCGAAGTCTAATGACGTTTGGATCGGATTTTCAACGTCGGCATTACCAATTAAACTGAACTGACTTACGAGTACATAGGAAAAAATCGTTTCATGAGACGACAGTTGACTTCGTCTTAATTTGTGTTTTGTATTGCCTTAGACTGGCAATTTGAATTAGAACAAAATTGCCATTGGGACTTGCTTGAAATGATATCAATATCACGTCCAAGTAGCACCAGCCAAGGTGCCTCAAGCACATCGCTAGATAACTAGACGCCTAGACTTCCATTCAAGTGTAGTTTGTTAGTTTAAGTAAGTGTATCCCTTTGTATGACATGTCCTTCAATGAAATTTTATTTTTAAAGTTTTACATTTGAGATGCAGTAATCTTTAACGAAGGTCGGTACAGGCGGCTTTGATCAGAAGAATTCACTATATGAAAATAATTATGTCCTAGGCTATAAGAAGCACCTAAACAAACCATTTCTACGAAATCTTGAATTAAATAAAGAATGTCGATTGGCTATTGGATTGCCTGTAGAGCTTATCATCATAACAATTGGCGCTACATCTGGTCTTAATATTTCGTAACTCATCTTGATTACAAGCCGATCTATGAGCCCTGTGCCTTGTTCAAATCTCTAGCATCTACATCCCAATAGCCTTTCCTGCGTAAAACACTAAATGTTATCGGCGAGGATTCTTATTGACCAAAACCAGCTCCATCTGAAAAGACCGATATATACCTCCTGTGGTACTGTCATTAGGCATTTATTCGCGGAGGTAGACTTCATGATTTAGCTTACTCTGTAGGATCGAGTATAGCATCACGCGAAATAGTTCGAAAACTTCTTCTCTATAATGAAGCCCAACAACATTCAGCTGCCACCCAGAATAAACCATTCGTCTTAAACTTCCGATCTCCAAAAGCCAAAACTTCATGATCTCCGGGTTATGTATATCAGTTAACTGTCTGTTCAAAGATATTTTTTTTTATCTTGACAACAGTTTCCTTTGTGGCTGTGGAAAGCGTCAATAGTTGTATTGCGGAGCATGACTTTGTTGTTAGAATATCGATGTCGAGGTATCGTTGTTTTATTATCTCGTCTATTAGTCGTAGGTAACTGGGTGCTATATGTGGGAGTTCTCTTGCCAATGATTTGGAGAAGTATGTCCAACGTACCCTACTATACTTTTAAAAACAGGCAACAGATAGGAGCGGTGTCCAGGAAACGACGGACTATCTTTCGCTTTAAGACCGAGTCGGTACATAAAGTGCGATAAGTGTGCTAATCCTCTCAGCTGAGTTGTCCCTGAGTTGTCTTCTAATTTATGGTGTACTATGTATGTTTTTTCTAATCTATATGTTTTACGTTAAATTTCTCCGCCGATTATCAAATATTGATCTTCCGACTACCTCTTTAGGAATCGAAAAAGTGTTTCGAGATCTGAGATAAGTAATGTAGATAAGTACCCTTTGCGTGTAGAAAAAGTATAGGGTGATTCATCGAAAGGTTTGATTTTTTATAGGCCCTTTTTGACAGATTATGTGTGACTCCTATCAAACTGTTTTGTTATTTGTGTTCAGCATCGCTTGGCAAGTCATCATGCAAAGACTCATATCACAATAGCGTCTCCAAATTGTTCAACTGTATTACGAAATTCAGCGATGTGTGAGAAATGTTTTTCGTGCGATTCGAGGAACTTATGGCATAATCGACCTACTGAAACCACTATTGCCAATATCATTCGCAAATTTGAATCCCAGTTTACATTAGTGGATGCTAGTCGACCGGTTAGACTACGTCCAGCACATAATAAAGAGACTATAGCAGCCCTAGCTGAGAGTGTTGTACGCGAAGACCGTGACGAATCGATTCGTCGTCGTTCTCAGCAGTTTAGCTTGGCATATTCGACAACTTGGCATACAAAATCTAACTTGTGAAAGAATTGAATTCAGGCAACTTGAATTTGCGTCATATTTTCAGTGAATGGGCTCTGGAAAAACTCAATAAAAATTCGGTGTTTTATTGTGAAATTTTCTTCAGTGATGAAGCCTCTTTCTGGCTCAATGGATACGTTAATAAACAAAATTTCAGTATTTCGGCTGGTGAGTTACCCGAAGAGCACCAAGAGCTACCATTACATCCATTAAAAACAACGGTATGGTGTGGTTTATGGGCTGGTTGAATCATTGATCCATATTTCTTCAAAAATGAGGCAAATCAGAATGTTAGCGTCAATGGTAACCGTTATCGTGCCATGTTACCGGACTATGTGCTTCCTGAAATCCAAGCACATGTTCTCAGGGAGCTCTGGTTTCAACAAGACGGCGCTACGAGCCATACAGCGCGTGAAACAATGGACTTGTTGAGAAATCATTTTACTGAGCTGTTTTGCTACCATAAATTGGCCGCAACGATCGTGCGATATCACATCTTTGGACTATTTTCTCTGAAGATGTGTATAGTCTTAAGTCTTCAAGAATAAGTCAGCTACTATTGACGCTTTGGAAACCAACATTACTCGTGCTATTCGCGAGATACCCTACGCTCTAAGGAGTCGCCCAAAATTAAACCATCGGAATGGACCACCTCAGACGTAGTCGTGGCCAATATTTAGCTGTTATTTAAAAAATAAATGCCATGAGTTGTTCTTTTAACCCGTAATACAAATTTTAAGTTCACCTTCAAACTTATGTATTTTATTTTACATTATAAATCAAACCTTACGATGAATCACCCTATACTTGCACTTCATTATATCTGGGATAATTTCTCTTATCAAAAGTGTATCAGAGGCTTGGTCTTTGACTGACTTAAATAGGCGAGATCCTTGTTAGATTCTTGTTATTGAGTTTAAATTTATCGAAATGAACCTAAAGTTCGGGTCGTGTACGTTCGAACCCGTAACTAATGCAGATACGTTAGGGCTGACAGCAACTCATTGATCTGTTTCAAGGGCACGGGTTGCCATTTGTCATGTCCCGGAGTATAAAGCAGAAAAGAAAGCATTTATGAAAATCGACTTTCGCTTCATTTGTGAGTAGGTAATTTGGGGGTAGCGGCTAGTGTTTATCTGAGGACTTACGGTCCTTAGCTGCTGGTTTTTGTCAGAGTCCATTCTTTACACTTGTGGTTCTTACCACCCGCATCGAGTCTGCATTCGATGCCGTGTACTCCAAACTGCGACAGCAAAGACATACTTATTCTTTTGGTGTTGCTATAGATGTGGCTGTTGCTGCTTTTGCTTAGTCTTTGTTGAGAGCGTTGGATATTTGTTTGATCTCTGTATCGTGTCCTTTTGCTAGATATGTCAGATGGTATTGTTTGGGGGATTTACTTGTTTCTGTAGATTAGCACTTTCAAGGGTTGCCATGGTGGCATAGGTATTGCTGTCGTCCACGTAAGGTCGATCAGATGTTTTTTGAGGCTTACAACTTCCTCGCTCAACGGGCAGCTGTTCTGCTGCGACTAACAGGGAGGGAACCGTAACGCGATGGAAGCGTCTGCGTTTTTTAGTTAAAGTCTAATTTAGCTGCTTCTTCATCGGCTGATGCTGTTAGGATAGTCGGTTAACGCAATCGTGTCGAGTTGTCTTTCCAACAAAATGGCTTTTTCACGAGAATCCGAAACATGTGCACAATTCACCGATGTCTATCTATCAATCGCTACCAATTATGTTAACTACGTACAACAAAATTAAGGCATTTATTGGGTGACGAAATGATAATGAAAACCAAGGGAAACTTATGTATATTATCGTTGTCACGTAACAAAGTGCGACAGATATTAACAGCGATTAGTGTAATCACACCTCCAATTGTGCGAATTAAGAAAATTTTCCCACAACCATTCAACCTCATTCACCAATAACCATAAAAACCGAACATTATACCCGTGAGTATAAGTGTATCTAAAGATACGAACTACTCTTATTCAATACACTCGAGGATGCAATGGCTGTGTTAAGTAAACATTCTTTCTGATAAATTATTCATTTAACTCCTTATTGACTGAAAGTATCTGTAAGACTGTGAAACAGAAAAGAATTGTACTACATACCATACTCGACATGTTGGGTCGTGTTTGGAAAAGGAAGACGTTATGTTGGTACCCAAACTGACTCGTACTATTGGCACTCTGTCTGTTGACCTCTCTAGAGTTGATAATAATTTCATGAACTTTTCCATTGCAAATGTGATACATACATACGTTATTCATGAGTTTGTGTGGCGCTACATCTATAATGGGAGATGTGGTATTGATTTTGGATTGCACATCCGATGCAACAACGGACAATAAAAGGTCAACATTCGCATATCATCAAGTATTCGAGTATCATGTAATGTGTACTATAGTCTTAATTTGTGAAATGGTTCAGATGAGAATGAACTTAATTAACCCCGTGAATGGAAATGGTACGAATGGTACGTTATAAAATATACAAAATTAACTAACAATTGATGCCATAATAGCCTGGTGTAGACCAAGGCCAGGTCTTTCTATTCAATTTGTTGTTTCGTTTGCTGATTTGTTTGTACATAGAGAAGGGCATTTGATTTTTTGGCGACTGTGAACGGTAGAAGAGTTAAAGACATTTTTCATTCCAAAGGGCAGATATTGGATATAGTGTGATATTTTGAGAAACAAGGAAACAGCCTTTGACTGAAGTCATACTAGGGCCAGTGCTTTTAAATCGAAACTACGTACTCTTTAGGTTGGCGTACGTAGAATGAGCACCTTAAGGCTACAGTTCCATGCTGAACCTATTATACCATTCACTTGAAAACTTTAACTTCGCTCTTCCTCTTAAAAGGTGATGAAGCGAACATCGACCTCCTTAATAATTTCGAATTCGGAAAGCTTGATGATCACTGCGTGATCTAAAGTTGTTATTCATGAATTCAAAAGCTGGTAAGTCGGTGTCATTCGCATCCTTGCTCGGAATAGCCAATTTGTACAAATGTGGTAGATAGTCCAATACTGGATAAGGTACAATGTATGCTAGTTGCAAGGGTCGCTAACTACAAATACTGAGGTCTTTTGAAAAAAAGATTAATTTGGTCTGACATTTGACGAAAGTAGGTTATGTTTGCTGATGCTCTCCACACAGCTTTTGAAGGAATTCTTTGGGTTCCTGGATAAACTGAGCGCTGATTGAAAATTCCCCTAAAGTTCAAATTCTGCACCAAAAGCTCACCGGACGGTCAAGTACTAGAAGAGATCCCGAGTAACATTGCTTTGCAATTTAGTCTTTCCACTCCTCTGCAGCTCCAATTATTATTTAGCTCCTTGACGGCAATAATGTCTAAGACAGGACATCGGCGTTAATATGACGAGTGTCTGTCGAAAATTGGGCTATGAGGTGTTTCTATAGGTGACGGAGTGTTCGAAACGAAATTGCAAAACATGCGATTGACAAAGCATTCGTTATGCGAGATAGGTCGAATAACCCAAAAAGTGTAATTATGGCAGCCTTTGGGATTACCCCTAGAGCCATTGGAATTTAATGTTATGCACGGCGAAAACTATTTTGCGTGAGTGTGGATATCGGCCCAGCAGCGACAAGGAGTTGAGGTGAAGCTCTTTTTGACTACAGTGTGAAGTAGGCAAACCTACGAGTTATGTGACGGTCGGAAGATAAATTGAAATTTATACAAGCTTCACAGGTAAGAATGTAGGAATAAAAACGGAATAAAAACCTCGGCAGGACATTCCATAGGCAAGATGTATGGCTTAGGAAAGAACCACGATATTTCAGAGTACGTCCAATTGTGTGCTTAAGTGAGGCTGCTGTTACGGCTGAAGGTTTGATGGGTCGGAATAGTGGTAAAACTGATGAGCGAGATGGGAGTTACGACTGAAGGTTTGAAGATGCGGAATGCTACTGGCAATACTATTGGAGCACTGGTGAAAATAAGAACAAGTTTGATTGAATTGTGTTTTCTGGAGGGAGACACAGCTGTTTGGATCCTTGACGCTTTACAGATACATCCAGTCTACGTAAAATATCTCGCAGTGACTTTGGCGTTGACTTTGACTAATGCATAGCCGTCGCGTAATAGTGGCCGATTACATTTTCCATGATCTGATCGAAGTTGCTTTAGTCATCCGTGACCGCAGACAATGCTAACATTCTTGATAGATAAAGAACTTTCCACACTAGGTCACTAGGAACTAGAAATGCCTCTGATTCGTCAATATGGGTTTGAGGGTTGTTAGTCACCCAAGTCCACCAACCGTTAAAGCCGTAGTCCCGGCTTCTCCTTAAACGCCTGATGGAGCCTTATATTCACAACAATTATTTCAAAAAAATTTCTGATACTGGTGGCGACAAAAGGATGTCCAGCAAATGTCGCCCGGCAGAAGGTGAGACACTTGATGGGACCACATACAGTGAAGAGTAATCGCGCCAAAAATGTGTTAATAGTGCTGCGACGGAGAGTCCTGAGATGTGTGACTGGTTTTTTTTTTTTTAAGAATTTAACACTCAAGAGGGTATTACTACTCATAAAATGGATAGAAAGAGAGAAAGAGAAAGATGTTTGGGCTCAGTGGTTATTTCGCTGCATCGGTGGCATTCAACATTTAATGGAGAGACTAAATTATTAGTGGAAGTTTGGTTTGTTGTTTTTTTCTAGTCATATACTCATCTTACTTGATTTTTATTAAATGAAAAAAGCGAGTATCTTTCGGGCGAGGTTAAGATTCGAACACCGAACTTCCCGATTCGGAAGCAAGTCCACTACCACTAATGATGCAGCTGCCTGCGCCTCTGTTGTTGTGGTGTCCTCGAATTTGCTGTCATAATCCCGAATACACTTCCGCGGACTGGGAAAACCTGAGACAAGAAGTACAAGGTGGGTAGCGCAGAATGGAGGGATAGTAAGAGGTGGGGCTCCCAGTCTCGATTGGAAGTCGCTTCGCGGATTACCAATTCGGAACCAAATACCGAGCCTCTGGCAATCATTAAAAAAGGTAGCAGATCACAACCAATGATAATTCATCTGAATTATCAGAAATTTTAAGTGGTACCCGCTATAAGTCTGTAGAGAGAGCTTTTCAACGAGTTATGTGATTTCAAGCAAACGATGGTTTTTTTCGTAACTAAGCAAAACTGTTTCTAAAGATATTTCTCGTGAATTTCTTCTTACTGGGGAACCTTAACTTCAAAATAGGGTACACGACATGTAAATTAAATCTGGGGTCAATGACTTTTTAAGTACATCAGCAATTGATGATATTTATTATTGGCATTTAAGAACTCTTAATTTTAGGTGAACTTTAAGAGAACCGTTAAATTTCCTTTTTCCCCTTTAAAAGCTTTTACGCTTTTATAAATTTCCCAGACTTTAATACTTATTCACCAACAGTCAGCTTATTTGGAGAGCTTTCAGTGTTGAAAAATTGGTATTTACAAATAAAGCAAATCCAGGATATTTAATTCTTCTAATGTGTGCAGCTTTCTCAATATTTCTCTCTAACTTTTCATGTGACAGAATATCAACAATGCCTATTGCTCCGCGAAGTGGTTCGTCTCACTCTGATTCTTTCAAAGTGTCCTTAATTCCGCGTAACGCGTAACTGATCTGAGTCTGATGCACTTAGGGTACCTGACTTCTGTGCCTGGTTAGCATGTCATACTTTGGGAAGGAGTTATCTTAGCGTCATAAGCTGTGGACAATCAATTCCCTGTATGGTTGTGTTTACAGGAGGTGTATGTTTGGGATGCGAAGATTTGCAGCATTCGTATGATTTTGTCTATATGAACGTTAATTAATATGATGGTACATACCTGGCTAGATACATACAATAGGATCTACCTTATATAATATTATCATCTGAAATTTTAGAAAGGACAAAGGCCGAGATGCCTAACAAATTGTTTAACATCACTAGAGGCCAACATAAAGTTGGAACATCATTATATGGGTTACATTGTGTCCATGCCGCCCTTTGTCGCATTAAGTATAAAACAAAGTTATTTCTGCTTTTGTTTTGCTTAGAGCTTTTTCCTTTGTTGTATTCGGACCAAATCTTAATCCTCTTGAATATACCCTTTGTCTCTTTGATGGTTTGAATTTTGCGGGCATACCACTGGTTTTTCTTCAAAGTGACGGGTATTTTCCAAGTTGTGAGTTTCTGGAGCTAAATGAGGAAATTGTTAATTGTTGCCTTTCGTCCTGTGTATTGGTAGAAAGCAACAACCCGCTCTCCTGAGTTCAAGTTTCTGGTATTCCCTAGTTCTTCTGTGAAGTTCAATAGACTAAGACATCGCAAGTTTAGCAGAGAAGCAAGTTTACTATATTTTGCTGGTTTCGATGGCATACGAATGTACTGAGTAAACTTAGTGTGAGCTCGATATCGAAATCATAGCAAAGAATGTCAGAGCCTATTAAAAAAATTTTTCTAAGAAAAAACCGTCAACTTCCTTAGTAATTGGAGTCCATGTAACGACCTATTTGGTATTACACTTAACATAAATATCGTACTTCGTTTAGAAAACTTCTACTTCGATACATATAGACACTTACGAGAACATTGTTCTGCGTTAAATTGTATTATACCTCATGTTTTATGCTTTATAGAGAAGTTTGCAGTTGAAGTCGCCACTTGAAAGGATACTAGGATACGGAAAATATTTATAAAAAGGGCGAGAAGTGATTACTGCACAGCATGCAGGTGTCGATATAAGACTCTGACCTACTAAACCTAACCTTCGATAAGGATCATTGTTCTGGTCTCACCTCACGGAAGAATCGTGAACCTGTGGGACATAGGGGTAACTTTTGGCTTGTAAGTTGATTGTTAGTCAACTTCTCGTATTTCATCATGCTGTTGGCTTATTACGCCGACGGTCTACTGTAGTGAGTTTGCATGAGTATGCAGTGAGATCTGCTGTAACGTTGTAGTGTTTGATTCCCTCCTCGTGTCACAGCTTAACTTTCTGTTACTGAAGCAGCTAGATACAATTCTGAGGATGTAGTTTTGTACGTCCATTCTAGCAAAAGCATTTATTATAAAAGTCCAGTTTGCCGGATTGAAAGTATTTCTGATGTATAATGTGAACACGGCGTACTCCTTCGTTTCGGTTTGTCATTGGCGTCTTTCAATGATTGCGCTTGCTATATCAATCACTGTGTTGATCGCGTCTACTGTAAAGCGGGATTTTCGGAACCCAAACTGGTATTCTGACATTGTACTGCTGTACATGTTGTAAATGACCTTTTCTACAATTTTCCTATGGTATCCAGAAAGCAAATAGAGCGATACGAGGAGGGAACTCCTTAAAATTTATTTCCTTTGGGAAGAGCACTAAACGCTATAGTTTCCAGTGGTCTGGGGATGCCCATTCTTTAAGACAGCTGTAAATTACTTCTGAAAAGATGTCCGGTCTCAATGTAATTGCTGCTTTAAAGGCAATCTTTGGTATTTAATTTGTGTCTGGCATTTTCCTGCCGCTAATCTTTTTGCATGCCAGCAGCAAGTTATCTTTTGTAACAGGTGGGATCTCTTGACCTGCAATTTCTATAATTTCGGTAATTGTTCTGGAAAAAGTGCCCAGATATCCAGATTTTTTATTAATATCTAGACAAATAGTTCTTAGGGATTTTATTTCGTCATTCAACCAGTAGCAGCGTGTGCCAAATGGGCTGTGCTGTCTTTTTGGGTTAGAGGTTTCATATGCAGAAATTAACAGGCTGAATAAATGGAGCGCAAGATTCTCCGCCGGGTCTCAGTTGGTAAGTGCTAATGACATCCTCAAAAGTTTCTCTATTCAAAGCTATGTCTCTCCACCTTGGATCAATAATTTTGGGGCGGTTTCCGCATTTCTCTTTTAGGATCTCGAAATCATATTGGTGTAACTTGCTAGAAAGCTGCCGACAAAGGTTATGTGCTCGCTTTCCCGAAATAATTTTTTATGTATGTCTCATTTACTTCTATTTTGTTTGTTTGTATATTTGTGTTTATTTGTTTTTTGGTATTAACTCAAAGTCTTTACTGATGTTCGGATGTGTATTAACCTCATAGTTGTCTCATAGCAAACAGTGAAGCCTTGCGAAGGGGGTACCATACCAGATCCATGGACACATGGAGTGAAACTGCCACTGTCAGCTAGTTTTAAGCCAGCTTTGCTCTTGGACTTCGGAATAATATGCTGTAGGGGCAAGACGTTGAACGAAGCGAGACTTAGCAACACTTGATCGGCAAAGGGGATTTCTTAGAATTTCAGTCTTCCGACGCCAGATTTTCTTACAATATTTCCACTTCTTAGCGGCGTTAGGTGTATCTGCATTCGTACTTTGGACGCAACGAGGTAGTGACCCAAGAATCAATGTTGGTACACTAAATGCGCGCTTTGCGTCGATTGCAATATTATCAATCTGATTGGTGGAAGATTAATCAGAAACCTACTGTATAGTCTTGTAAATTTTAATAGTACTGAATCCATCTGAGTTTGTGTTGTGGTGGCTTTGTTAACCAGATATTTCCTAGATTTGTATTAAAATCGCATAGCTAATCATGCCGATATTAAGCCTAAGTCTTATGAAAAGTGCGAAAATATCAGGATGATGTCGGCGAATTTATCCTTGATGCGGATTATCACTATACTCACTAGGTCTGCCTGTAAGGCGACCTTGTCCATTGCGTCGTGCTATGGCGGTTAGACCTAATTTATAGAAGCTTAGAGGCTCCATTCCTATTCGTAGCTTTCTATTGTTTCGTAACCAAATATATTTCTGATACTGCTAAAGGGTTGACCTAACGAGTAATCACCAAGTAAGGTCCTTTGTGGCACGCCTCGTCTTCTCTTCAATATTCTGTCTGCAGAATACAAGTTAACGTTACACTATGAATGTTAACTATGGCTCAGACAGGGCAGAACCACATGCCACATAGACACAATAAGACCTATGTCAAAAAGTTATATTTCGTTTAATTTGGACATTTGACGATATCAATGGGCGACCAAAATAGAATAATCTGAAAATTTTTGGTAGGAAGCTTGACACGTATTTCCACGAGACCATTTTAGAAATCATTACCAGAAACCATCTCCTTCTTGACCATGTTCAGAACAGTTCGTTTTGATGGGTTTCGATTAAAGTAAATCCGCTACAAGGGGATCATTCTTCAGTATTCGCATAGTTCGCATTCTAGTTGTTTTAGTTGTAAGAAAAATCTGAAAACAAAAAATTATAAAAACCACTCATTCTTGTATTTTTATGAAACTCCTATTATTTCCTTCAGCCACTTTCTATACCATATATACATATTTGAGTACAATGGGAGCAATCCTTCTTTCTATTGCTACTCAAGTTCAAACGCTTTGGCGTATATCCGTTGGTAAATAATAAATTCAACAATCTTCCGTCCACCTTTTAGTAGAAATTTTGCTTTCGTGTGCAACACAGTGCCTGTTGCATATTAATATTCAAGTCGAGACGTTTTTAAGTGCTTTCAAAATACTTGACCCCAAAACTAGCTACAAAGAATAACAAATACGAAAAGAAATTGCCTGATGAAAGTCAAGCATACATAGGTAATCCTTTTGGAATAAAGAATACGAGTATCCTGCATCTACTATAACGGACCTGAACTTTCGTATAATTATCCAAAGTGGTTTTCAGTGTTTTTGAGTTGAGAATTCTTTTTCATTGTAATGCAGAAATCTTTAGAATCGGAGTTCCTTGGCCAAACTAAGTACGGATACATTTAAAGACAAAGGGCACTTTCATTTTAAAACGAAAGGGTGGAAACTTCTTAGACTGTCAGAGAAGAAAATGAGCTTTTGAGAAGGTCACAAGGTCGGGTTCCCTTTCAAACAGAAAACCTGTGTCTAGATTTAAATTGGGGTCAAAAAAATTTCAAAGATGTGCTTATTATGGATTCGATTTTTCTTTTTAAGAGTTCTTATTTCAATGGGAGGTTGGATGATGTGCGATATATGTAAGTTACAAATTTATGATGGATATTTGACCCTGTTGTCAAGAAAAGTTATTTATTGTTACGGGAACATGGATTAGAAATTGATATTTTTACCTGAGCAAATTTTCACATAAATATTCACACATATCTACTAAGAAAACCATAATAGGTATTTTTTAAAAAGAGAGATTACCTTTTGCATACTAATTTCTCCGAAACTGAATCACGAATAATGACTCTATATTCATTACCCTGTCTCTATAACAAAAAAAAAAAAAAAACTGGTCCAATTATGAACAGGCACGTACTATTCCTAATAAGTGCACACGCGCCGTTGTGCTACCTCAACTTGAGGGAATACGATTTTATTCTTAGATTCACACAGTGGGGATGAAAAAATTGATTATATCTCAGTTTATATCTAGTTCCAATACCCGGATAATTTTTTTCTTCCACCACTGGAGGTGGTAAATGAATATGGCTGCTTCATGCTGCCCTGACTATCGGTGAAAATTTCTATGATATTGGTGACTATAGGGCTAAAACTAGGGACTTCTTATCGCTCTACTAAACTTACCGCTCTAGTTCAGCCTCAGCCTCCTCAGCCTCCATTCCTGGACAGCGCTCATCTGTCCTTCATCATACTCCTAAGTAGACCAAGTCTTCCGTGGTAACAAAGCCATCTAAGCTCACTCTTTCATATAACATATGAATAGGCCCTCCGCTCAATTATCAAGGGTTCGCCCATCAATGACGTTGTCTAATAAAAAGCTGGGGCAGAGCAATGTACTAGTCTTATCGTAATGGTTTTCAGATGACGCCACCGAAGGTTGTTACGATTTGACCAGTTACAAGCGGCCGGCCCGAGGTCCTGTTGGGTGGTAGAACCACCGTAGTCCTTAACAGGACTTAAAACACGGTACCAATGGAGTCAGGAGCCCTCGGTTTTCGGTCCGAGCCTGATTTGAAGAGGTAGGCCCCCTCGTGGGAATGTCATGTTGGCTGTCGTTTAAATTCAAAGTCACGGGAAAGGTCTTAACCCAATGTAGAGTTGCAAAATACTTAGGTTGGCTTCGACCCATACCAAGGCTGGAACTTCTGCCTCTAACTCGAGTTCTACTTTGGTATCAAAGGATTGACGGAGAGTGATGGCAAGTCGTATCCTTTCTCCCATGGATGTATAGTTATCCCGTGGTCTTAAGTCTTTCAAACAGGTGTCAACATTAAATACTAGAGACTATTGCATATGACTGGGCTAGTAACCCCAGTTTTGTTATGTGAATTGATATCAACAAAGTTACCAGAGTTATTACGTTAGTCATGGTGAGCATTTCTTCTTGCAGCAAGTAAGCCACTTCTTATCAAGAAATACATTTAAGGCTTTGATATTGTACCTGAAAAAAAAAAAACCAAACTACCATGGAAATGATTTGTTTTTGCATATAATACGTACAATATGTTTTTGCGATACAAGCAATGAGCTAATTCTATTGAGAAAAATAGGACGTGACTCAGGAGCGAGCCTTGGGGTACTCCAGCAGTTAAGTTACATAGTTTGGTGTACTTATCTTTATTGGGTTTATAACTTAATTTGGTTTGCTAAGAGATGGCGTAACTTGTATTATTCCATTGGAACATGCGTTGGAAAGCTACTGTCATGGTACGTCATTTCAGTATATGTCATTCATTTGAAGCGTAAAGAACAATAATTTTTTTTTTTTTAATTAAATATGTCGAACCTTGTGTTCTTCTTCATTACTTTAATATGAAGAAAACTGCTGCCGAAAATCATCGTATTTTGGTGGAAGTTTATGGTGACATGCGCTACCTGAACGAACGTGTCAAAAGTGGTTTGCACTTATCATTTCGAAGATGAATATTTTGAAAGAACTCATTTTTCACATGGATATAAGCAACTTGGGGCTTAGAAATTTGCTCTACCAGACGGCAAGAATTTAGCTAAATTTCTATTGACTTGCAGATAATATTGTTATTGCCATTTTGTAAAAGCGCTCTTATAACGCAAAGGGACGTGAGATTGGATTCGCTTTAAAAAAAAAAAAAAACTTTTATGTTATAGTAAATGGATCACATCAAATTGTGAACGCTGGTATAGTACGATTCCAAACAATTGGGTAACGTGCGTAGAGGGAGTAAGATAATGAAAATACATGGGTGTGTACATCCTCCTTCATCATCAAGATTCATCGAAAGTAGTTTTTCGGGATATTTCAGCTTCAATAACCACGCTGTTTTCTTGGCATACAAATCAAACTTGACAGTGTTAATTTCTTCCTGCAATTCAAAACATAAGGCTTAATTTCAAGTATCGCTATTATTTGTCTCTTGATCCCAGTTATACAAGCTATTGTCTCTGACTCTTAAAAACTCTCCTCGAAGTATTTTTATCATTAGTATTTGCAAATCCTAGTTTGGTCTATCGATGTCGAGCCCAATCCCATCGTGAAAATGCTTCTGGATCTCTTGTTTTTTCTTTTTCCTGTCTTCTTGGTTCCAATAGATTCATCAATATCCTTTCCGACTTGTCGAAGTATATGTACTTACATGCAAGTTCCGACATAAATTCTATGCATTTGATTCTTGCATGTATGGGAGAGATTTCATATTCGTAGTAAGGTTCATCATGATTTGATTCATCTGGTTTGTTGAAGTTTTTTTTTTGTGTTATTTTGCATACAGGACATGATCGCGTTACATTGGATCTTTTATTTTATTGAGAATTTTTTCATCAATCATAGTTAAAAAAAACTCGTGGCTGACAACTATCCCTATTCCGTTATCTGTTCCTATATGCAAGAACAATATGGGTCAGCAAAAATTAACTGATAATGGACGGGGATTCCTCCAATATATACCATTTAAACTGTCAAACCTCAGTGGAACAACTGATGCCATTAACATGTTTGCATCGATTCCACCATCTGGTTTATTTAATTGCTGCTTGTAGGTACCTTGCCCAGATTATACATCACAGCCGCACTAACTTTGTAATGTAAGAATTTTTGGAAGCGCAATCAATTTGTTAAAGTCGCCTTGCAGTATGATCCATCATGTCTTGAAATCTTACTCTAGTTGACATTTGCGTGATTTTGTAATTTTCCAGAACTGCCTACTTTTTGGGAACTGTTTTAATTTTATAGGATGGAAGAGCATCTACGTTGTGGTTTGTCATAGAACCTCTACAAATCTTAAATTTTCGTTTTGACAGACCCAAATTCATAAACAAATCCGATGCCTTATCACTAATATAATTGATAGGATCCTTTTGTGGAAAAGAATTCTTTTTCTTTTATTCTTTTGATCAGCAGTGGACCTGCGGCAGATGCTGCCTTTCATCTTTTCATGATCCTTTTTATACTTTATTGCTAATGCGTTAGAGAGATCTTCAGGGATTATGATTTTGGTAGGACTTATTAGCTTTTGTTATTTGGTGAACGTCGAGCACTCATTTATGCATTTCCTTGGCCTTCCTCTTGATGACTTTGATGTAGGAATCGCAAGACTTGCATGACAACTTGGCCTTATCAAGAGCCACTACATAAAATCCTTATCTTCTAAGTCTTGCTGTATCGCACAGAATTATGGACGTAAGCGAAGGCGAATAAATAAATCCTTGTCCGTTTTGAACGCACAACTCTTCAAATGATTTTCGGTACCATTTGCGTTGATTGGCTTTGGAAAAGGTGATATGTTTTAACAGCGGGCTTTACGAGCTGTGCAGTAGAATTGACTATTGAGCTCCGGTCTGATTCCTACCCTGATTGAAAGCTGTAGGGGTATCTTTGTATGTAAGTAAATTGGACCCCACGGTCGATTAGTTAGACGTCAAACCAAAAAAAAAAGTCTCAGTCTAGTTTGAAGCTGCAAGAATAGAGCAATATTGTTTTTTTTTTTTTGACGTCTTACGCATATGTTACACTCTAAGTTTAAGTCCAGCCTACCTGAAATTGACATTACAACTGGTATGTTGTGTAGCAGATTTGATTGTCAGTTCTTTCTTTAATGTCCTAAGTAGACGCCTTATCTTCGAAGATTTCTACAGAAGAGGACAATACTCTAAATAAAACAATTACTTGAGGAGTTAAATTCTTCAAATATTTGACAGTGTATAAAAAATTAACATGCCGTGAGGACTCTAGGCCACTACATAGGTAGTGGCGTTAAGACGCTCTAAAATGCATTTAGAAATTATGTCTCCATCTTCTGAACCGATCTTCATTTAAAATCAGGTTCCTGGATATTGATTTTAGTTCATTTTGGTTATCTAAGAGTTCCTGAGTGATGCTGGAGAAAGTGATATTAAAACATCTGCTACATGTTTTCTATCATGGTGATATGAAACTGCATTCATGTATTCTATTGCTGGGGTTGCATCTAGCCATTGCTGATCAGCTTGGGCTGCTGATAGTGTTGGAGTTGAATTTCCACCGCTGGTATGTGGGAGCTAACTGATTAATCGTGCTTAAATAGTGTGCAAAATTCACAAAATAATCCATTGGTAATATATGTTAGTTCTTGATAATATAAAATGCTATCAACCAGAGAATTGTAGATATGTACTTTCCACAACGATTAACCAACCGATAACGAAGCAATCTTCGACCGGAGTAAGATGGTGATTTTTTCTAAGTTACTCTGGAATTTCGCAGTTAGTATCCAAGTATGGAGAGGCTGTTTTATCTTGCTGCAGCGAAGTATTCGCTAGAGCTTCCAGCTGTCCCGTCAGAAAAAAGTAAAAAGTTTTTTCAAAAGACAGTGGTTCCTTGGAACCTTTTAGAAATCTGGTATTTCCTCTCCTTCTACTACTATCAATTTCTCTCCTACTTGAATTGCTGAAGTCGGAACTTTTTCTATGGTATTTTGAAGAACGTGATAGTGGTTGTAGAATTGGTGGCAACCTTAAAGGTATTGAAATACCAATGACATAGATTATTAAGCCCCAGGGACAATTGAAATCCTGTAAAAGTAGATTAAATGATTGCATAATGTTAACAACTACAATCAAATAAGTATGTCAACATCGATACCCATTCCGAAACACCATAGCTTGAGATAACACGTTACCTTGTCCATTTCAATAAGTACTATATATAACCAAAGGCAATTGAAATTGCAGGCAATGCAATCCCAAAGGACTTCCCTATGCAATTTAATCAACTAATCGTATTCATTAACATTAACCTCTGGACATTAAACAATAAAATCTCATATCACTTAAAAAAAAAAGTGCCACAAGCTAACACAAACATCCAACCTGTCATAAATGCCATCAACTGAAATGCTGTTCAAATATTGACATTCGTAAATGCCTATACGTCACAATGCGATCAAAATGGATTCAACGAAATGAAAGCTGCAATAACTTGGCTGCACGAGTACGTACGAGTACTCGTATGTCATCGATTTTATTCAGTGTTATGTGTTTCAGTTAATAGGTCACTGTGGGCCTGTTCATGTCCGCAGTTGGTTCTCATCTAAGAGATTAAACTGTGAGGATTGTACTCTAAATGGACGACGACATATGTGCTTATGCAGATAATGGTGTTAATACTGAAGCTGATGGTGATCCTGATGTTTTTGGCATTCCCAGCGATGTAAAATTGAAAAATATAAAAACTATTAGAATGGGAACAGGATACCCAGTTGACAAGGATATTAGATTTTTTGATTGGGGGTTGAAGTAAGCTCAACCGTTTAAAGTATAATTTGGGTTTGGTGAAACGTACCAATGAAAAGATGAATCTTGAAAAACGGAAATCCCCATAGCCGATCTTGCATTATCCTACAAATCAAACGTTTATTTTGAAAGTCAGCAAAGATGACTACTATCTCATAGAGAGCTTCAGTCCTATCAGTGGGCAAACATGAAAACAAAAACTGAGTGGCATGTGCGCGAAACTGCTTTGCGAATGCATCATCTATCTAAGATGCAACACGTTTAAGAACACAAAAGATTCTGTAAGGCTGTGCTTAAAAATCAGAATTGAAAGCGCACACAACAACTCGATAAGAAGGAATAACGCGCTGTGCTTTCGACAAACTAAACTTTTGACGGCCTATATAATTCGCACAGAAAATAGAAGGTAGGCGGACAAATCACTAGTCTTGTGGATAAGAGCAATGCTTACTGTGGGCAATATCTACCACAAAATAAGGTTGCCCGCAAAGTGGAGATTCCACTGTTAAAGTGCATGTCGGTCGTTTCAATGCATGACGCTGTCAATAGGTCTACCGTCTAGGCATAGCGATTATCCGCTCCAAAGCACAGGCAATCGAAGATTTTTGGATTAGAAATGGGCTTTCAGTTCATTATCTCCTTTTCTTTTCGCGATATTAGAAGAAGGAGGCTAAATATTCTGACTCAACTAGCGCTTAAAAGTATCTTCAACAATTTTTCCAACGAAGTTTAGTAATTGAATCCTGGATAACAAAATTCTTTGACCTAAACATATTTCGCTGAAAACCTTGAAGCTTGCTCTTGGGATTAACTTGGTCATGATAAGACCATTTACACTCTATGCCTTGGTTGTGTGATGAAACCAGATTTCACGAAGATACATCTCGTGACGTTCTTACTTATATAGGGTCATCCAACAAGAGGTGTCATTTTGAACATACATCAGGCGAAACTGCGTAGCAATTGATAGAGAGACTATTGACTATGTCATAACTTGGGCCAACAGTGCGATAATCGAATTCGTAGCGTACTGCTTACTCAAACTTCCAGAGAATTCCCGATACAATAGCACGAGTTATAGAACTAGTGGAGATCCTAGATCCAATAACTGCGATATCTTATCTGGAGAACGTTTATTCGGATGTGGATTTTCTGTCAAGAAAAGACGAAGTGAACAAGCTTTATACTTGTGTATGTGCTACGAGTTCATCCACAAAACCTACGAGCAATGCCCTAAAGTTGACTTTCAAATCACCTTTGACGATTTTAATGTTATCAGCTGTAACAAGGGCATCACACTTGCTATTCTCTGCAAGTAGTCAATACCTCCCTAAACAAGCAAAAACAAAATTTCAATATATTGTTCGTTTCAGTCCTACTTTGTGACGCGGAATCTTGGGCGCTGACGAAAACTGGTGAAAATGCTTTCGGGCGCTTCTTAAGAAAAGTTCTGTAGGTAGTCATGCAGGCTGAACAGCCATTTGATGGTTAGGTCACATTAAGCGCTTAGACACCGAAGTATCGGTTCTGAAAGTTTTCGACTCCAACACAGAGGGGCAACGCAGTAGAGAATGATTTCATCTTGTATATCCAAGGCTAAGGCGTCATTTAAGGAAGTGAGTAAGCATTTTTGTAAGGCTTAGTTTCTTTTAACCCAATTTTAGCAGTAATGTGCTCAGTACTCTCTATCAAGTCTCAGCCAGTTGTATTAAGAAGTTTGGCAGGTAGGCCGCTTGGTTCGGCAGCTATTGCTATCTGTACTTCACTGTGGTCCGGTGTAGGGAAATATTGGTAGAATAGTTCGCTCTGGCTGAGAGTGGAATTAAGGTCGCTCGCTTTTCAGTTTTATAGCTTTCTTTTAGAGTTCTGCTGCCTTGATTCATTCTTTTTATCTTTTTAAGATTTTCAGAATCTTGTTGATGATGTAGAATCTGAATCTCTTTTCCCTTTGTTCTGGAGGAGAAGGTGTTTTTTTTATTATATATAGCTTGGAAGGAGAGTTTTTTTACTACATTAGCTTGCCACATTTCCTGATGGTTTCTTGTTATCGATGGCACTGATCTTCAGCATTTAATGCGGATGGTATAGAATTTTCTGTGGCAGCTAAGCCGTATATATCTTGCTTGTAATTGGGAAGTAGTCTGTATTAGATACTCAGAATGTTCGAAAATCTATTTATTTGATCAAAGGTTTTATGGTCAGTTAACCGCTTTTTCTCTTAATAAATACTGAGAAGATAGAACCATATTTCAAAAATCAAAGTCTATTTGTCGTGGCAACTGTGCGATTTTTCTACCCGTTTTCTATTATGATTTAGACATCATAGGATCTCACTCATGGATTGTGCTTATGAGTTCGTGGAAACACTCTTTCGTTCGATTGGTGGTAACAAATTTAGCTTTATGTGGATTTAATGAAGCCTTATTGGCTTGATATCCCACTCAAAGAAACACTGCTTGTGTTTCCTGCAGCAAACACCATAGGAGATGCCATAACTTCATTCTTCTTTTATTCGGCGCATCCAACCGCACTACCGTGCTTGGATGGTTATGGTTTCCACATTGTAGCGATCTCGAGTCTCTGCTAATTATTTCGTAGAACATGGTCTATAAAGTTTTCGAAAAAAGGGGCATCTGTACAACGAATACAAGGGATGCCACTATAGCACATTTAAGGTTTTTCATGCAATTTTTCACATTGAAAAAGGACTTAAAGACGACATGAAAATATTGCAATGCCGCTGACCCCTATTAATAGTTTTCAAGATTGTTTTGGTGTTTTTTAAAACTACTTTCTATTACAAGTGCCACTTAAATCACTGTCTACAATAGTAAATGACACTTCTTATTTGAATGACCGTCCTCAACTTCTCAAGCGCCCGTCAAGTGCATACAATTGCTCAAAAAAAAGTACATTTCGACCGAACAAATAACGTCACTTGAGCCATTAATTTCTCCAGATACTTGAAAGTTGCTGAAAATACGAAAAAATGCCAGCCAACTAAACAAGGCGAGGGAGTTTGTTTTTTCTTAGTTTTTGGCCATTAGGTACGGGTCCGAGTGGAAAGAAAAGAAGCATGACAGCAATTAATCAAAACTGTTCCTTTCCTACAGTACGTTTTAAAATCCATGCTAATTACGAGTTTTACGTCCTCGTAAGGATACCAAACGTAAAAGGAAAACAGAAAATCAAAATAAATAAAATCATAAGACAACAAACGAAAATGAGACATAATGTTGGGCGAGACGGGAAAGGAATAATAGCCATAATGAGAAGTCGGAAATTAATCAACATACGAACAGGAAGGGAACCGTTCTGCAGAATTCGCCCTTAGACGCGCATATTCCTTCGAATTTTCCCTGGCCGTTTAGTGGTTTATAAATTATTGCCAACGAATCAAAATTCATAAATAAGCAGGCTTGGAAGCAGTTTTGCCGATGACGAGGGTATCTGAGTATCACGTTTGTTTTAATCCATCTGTAACTTAGATTTAGTCGTTTTGGAAATTTAATTTGTGGTCATTAAGTGCCTTTTTTGTTTTAAAGAAGATGGGCGTTAGAAGAAAGAATGTGGAAATTTATTCCTAGAAAAAGCAACCTCTTCTTTAAGCTCTTCTTAGGGTTTGAGTTTGAGTACCTATAAAGTCTCTCTGCAACATTTCTGATTGTCGAGAGCGGCCGGTATTCCATCAGAGTATGTTCCACATTCTGGTCTTTCATAACACGGCCAATACAACTCCACATTTTCGGTAGGAACTCCTCTATGTTGAATATCAGGATATGTTTCCAATTTTCTTCTGTCATCTTCTCTTAGCCGTGGCGTATTCCACGTATGGTACGAAGCTTTTTCTTGCGTGCTCTTTGATTTTTAAAATTGGACAGAAACTGCACTAATCGCTTATTTTGACGATTTTCTGAATTGATAAATTACTGTTGCTCATATGGTATGTAGTATTGAAGATACGACGAGTATAGAAACAGTTCGCGAAACATGGTGACTGTAAGTGCGCTGAAGCGGATATGGTTTCGACCCTTAGGCCGTACTCGTGCTGGGTACATAAATATAGAACTTGAAACTCCAGCAAGATGGTGTCTTTTATTCTCTTTTCGGCCTCCGATAAACTTATCAGCCTTTGAAGTGCACTTACAATTTTCGATGATTTCTCGCATATTAGCTCTAGGTGACGTTCCAAAAATAGGCGAATGGCAATACTATCTCCAAGATATACTCAAAAAAATTGGTTTTATTCCGATTCCTATTCTAACCGTTATCGTTTCTTTTTTTCTTTCCTCTCGAACAGTGCATTTAGACAAATAACTTATTTATTGCACTCCTTGTAAGCTCATTTTACGGAAACTCAAAGAAAGATGAGTAGGTGCTTCAGTGATAAAGTGCCTTCGGTATCAGCATCTACCATGTCAGCGCTGAATATCTGTAGCCAGATGCGAGCATAGGTTTGACATAGGGCTTCGTACTTAGCAAAAGCGTAGTGATCCGTCACGAAGCTAATAAGCAGCCTACGGTCCTTTCTATTGCAGAACAGCAGCAAAGCCACTGGCCTGTAAGCGACATCAGAAAGTATTTGTTTGGTCTGTCAGCAACATAGATGATATGCCAATAGTAGACCCAACTATTAATGGAAGTCCTATCCAAATACGCAGGTAAATTTAACGTAGGTTTATTTTCTAAAAAGGTGGATCTAGAACCGATAGCGGGGTTGGTGAATGAGTTTTACCAGATAAGCTAAATTTAGGCCTCTCCCTCCGTCTTCCAAATCACTGTAGCCCTGTCCTGGATGAAGAAAAATGTGACATATGTAAAGGATATCCCCATCTTTCGGATAGTCAGGCTGCTATCAAAACCCTGGACTCAGTCTCACTAAATTCTAAAACCGCCCTTGAATTTTAATCACCTCTGACGGTGATGGCAGAGCATTTCAACCTTCACCTTTATTGGGTACTGGGCCACAGAGACATTGCAGGGAATCGTAGGGCTGACAAACTCGCCAAAATAGGAACCACTCTACCTATTCTACCGGAAAAGGGCAGCAAAGGTATACCAATCTCTACGTGCAAATTACTATTAAAGCTGGATGCTAATAAAAGAAAAGACCTTAGATGGACCGATGGACCAACATGTCTAGCGACTTAACAGATCTGGCCAAAGCTGGATCTGAATCGCTCTAAAAGTCTGATTCTTTTAAATAGGAAACATCTCAGCGCCATTATAGGTGTCATCACTGGACACTGCCTTATATGAAAGCATGCAAGGAGGCTTGGTGCTTTTACAAACGATTTTTGTGGAAGCTGAGGAGATAATCCTCCACCTTCTCTATACATATCCAGCTCTCTCCCAGAGAAGAAAACTCCACCAAGGAGCCTTCTTCTACAATGACTTAAACGATCTTAAAAATACAGTCTCTTGCGCTTTAAAGTAAGCTCAAATTCGTTCCTTGGGTAGGGCGATCGTAGATTGACGTGGCACCACAACGGGCCGATAGTCCCAAGTAGGTTGGTTTTCCAACCGCCACTCTTACCTAATCTTACCAAGGTTCTATAAAACTTTCCCCTGAGCATTATTCATCAAATTTATTGGCAAGTGAATTTTTGTGAAATGTCCAGAGAAGTTTGTTATCCGAGATGGCGAACAGATACTTAGTTTCTTTTGAGAAATGGATGGTTATGCCTTTAAGCGCTATATAAGTCAGATTGGTCAGCTTTCTCCTTTCTTTTCTTTCCGAAAAGAGAACAACCTTAGTTTTAAAAGGATTGACTGAAGGTCTATTTGTAGTGTAACAATCGTGAATCACGTCTGCGCTGACAGTCGCTAAACACGATCCAATAGAAGGTACAGCTACATTATCTGCATATGCCTATGCACAAGACTAAAGCCTAAGAACGAACCTTATGGAACACCGCCAGTTATTTTGTACGGTTTAGCTCCATCTTTAGGGTCATAAAGAAGGACTCTGTTCAGGTATATCAATTTAATAATGACGATTCGAAATCTCTTCCTATTTTACTGAACTGAATGTGCTGTTTACATCTAGGATTATTATGACACAGCATTTCTTGATGTCTCTTTTCTAGAGCCAGCCGTGTAAAGTGATCTGAGCTCTACTTATTACCACGTTCATTGTGTGTACTGTTCACCATGGTTTACGAAAACCGTATTACTGTTTCGATAGACCTACTGTTCTTTCAATTGCTGATAAGATATTTTTATAAACGATCCGCTCAAAAACGTTTCCTACCGCGTGAAGTAAACAAAAAGGATGATAATACGAAGGATTGTTTGGATTCTCTTTTCCATTTGGCAATAGCAATAGCCAATGGTGCTTTCAAAGCTCATTAAATATTTACGCAAATAAGTCCGGTCGAATTGTAATGGTGGTCTTTGAAGCTTTATTTGGTTCTGTTGATTTTATGTCGCACACTTCTTTAAGTTCTGTGACCAGTTCTTCGCGTGTAATCCATTGGTATGTGGGGTGTTCTCTCGTGATGAATTTAATTTGACCAATCGGTGCCCTTCTTTCTGGGAACGCTGGTAACTTCTTTCTGTTCGGTGACATACCGATCTTAGTTCCGCGCTTTCGGGGGTCTACTAATTAATAGGAGGTCGATGTTTTTCCTTTCTTGAGTTATGAAATCTCCTGCAGTTCTGGCTTCAATTATCTCTTCACCAATGACAAAAGTGAAAAAATCTTAATCTAGGATATTGATAATCTATTTAGATCGTTTAAACGTTGTCCACTTAATGGGGATTGCTGATTCGAAACCGATGGTAAGCGCTATATCGACACATCTTTTAGACGAAAATATTCTCGTATTTGACAATCAACTCAGACGCTCCGCACTTTTTTGTTTTCAACAGTCTGCCCGCTATTTCCGTGGAAAGACTTACGTTCCACCGTTTTGAACTCGAAGTTCACTTGATCTTTTAAAATGACGCAGCTTTCCTTTATTTTAATTTTGCGAAGTATGTCAGTATGCCCGGTTTTTCATGGCTTCTTTCATAGACTTTTCTTCTTGATTGGGTAATGGCGTTGGTTTCAGCGTACTGTGTTTGCCTGTTTGTTCAGGTAAGTTTGGTCTGCGCTGTTTGTTTGGTCCACCTATTTTCCTCGGCAAATTGATTCGCATCTTTTATGAATCAGGGGGCTTAAATAGTTGCAGATCTACCAGATATTGTGTTCTTGCCGAGCGTTGGTGTGTCTTTGCTCACCACGATGCTTGTCGTATTTGCTTCGATCGGAATCATATCGACATGTTGTTAAATGGATATTCTGAGTTTTAATGCGGGGAATCATTTATTGTGGCAAATTGGGGATCTCGAATTTTGGGTCCCAGAAAATCGACTTTATGAGTATATCCATTTTCTTTATTTCTCCATGGACGTTTCGCTTATCCCTGTAGAAAACAAAAAAATCATCTTCGACTTTCACTAAGAGTTGTAGTATTGTTCTTAGATATTGGCAGGTCACTTTATCGTCATCGTTATACGACTGCTTCACGAAGCTTTATTTAACCCTGCCATTATAACCTCTTTAGTGCTTCGGTTTTTGGTGAAGCCGATTTGACAGTTAGAAAACCACAAGTGTTTTTCTGAGTATGATAATTGTGCGACGACGGTTAATCATGTATCGTTTAATTTATTAATGCTTATTGCAAGCTTATTCTTAGAACTAACAATTTTTCACTTAAAACTAAAGATAAAAAATTAAAGGGTGGGAGCGGTTAAAAAAAGTTAGGACGTGAGGCATAGGTGGAAATAAGAGTGTTTTTAAGAGAGAGTTTGATGAGATGGTAGTTAAAAAGAGGTAGAATATCGTTGACTTCACGAAGCATTCTAGACATTGGCTCCAAGTGTCCGTAATTCGTTCGGTGAAGATTGAGCCGGAAAAGTGGCACATCGCTTCTATCCGGAGGATGTGTGTTCTGTAGTGGGGTGACCAAACTTGGCTTGCATATTCAAGAAGAGTCCTAACAAAGGTTATGTAAAGAGATTTGGTAACATAAGGATTGGAAAACTCCTTAGACCAGCGCTTGATGAAGCCAAGGGCAGAGTTATCTTTCTTTATTATGTTATCAATGTGAGAACGAAAATTGAGTTCCTTATCACAGATAACACCTAAATCACGTAACTCATTCACTAAGGGAACAGGCATATTAAATATTAGATAGCAGCGAGGTGAAAAAGGGGTACGCTTACGGGAATACGTTATAGCCTGACACTTATTGACGTTAAGCTCAAGAAAATTCTTCTGACACCAAGTACAAAATCTATCAATATCTTCCTGCAGTGGTAGGCTGTCTGAGGAAGAGGATATATATCTAAAGATTTTTATATCGTCTGCGTGAACAGATATGTATGAATTTTTAATGATGCAATCAACATCATTAATGGCTAGAATAAATAGTAAAGGGCCAAGGTGGCTGCCTTGAGGGAGACCAGAGGAGGCCTTAATTGGGTCAGAAATCATGGACCTAAATAAAACATAGTACAGTCTTTGATTTAAATATGATTGAAACCAAGAGCTTTTAATTTCAGAAGGATTAGAGAGACATTTGAAATGTCTGCTTTCTAAAACGATGCAGTTATTTGTATCAGTGGCGAAGACTAGGTCGAGTTGTCTGCCAATGTTATTGGTGACACCACTTAATTGATACAGACCAGAGTCAGTAAGGCAGTCTATGAAAAGATTTTCTTTATCAGAGGTGGGATTTGTTGCAGTAAAGTAGGACTGGTCAGTCTGAGCCCATATAAGCTTAGGTAGATTGGAATCACCTTAAAAAATAACTATGTCGTTGGGATCAGCAGCATTAAAAATGCTGTCGATTGCATCAACAGCTAGATGGTAACCTTGAATTGGTTGAGAGGGGCGAATATAGCAGCAGCAAATATATAGGTTGCGTTTGCTAATAGGAATTCTAGCGCAAACAAATTCAAAGAAAGCAGTGGACGATTTTTTAAAGGGTTTAGACTCGAGACGAGAGTGTATAGCTAGAAGTACCCCACGGCCATATAAATTTTCCTCCTTATCTAGACCGTCGTCACGGTGTAAATCAAAGTCTTGGGAAAATAATTCATTATTCTTAATGTGAGTTTCTGTGAGTGCAAAAATTTCGTAGGGCAGAATCGGCGAATTAAGATATATAGCAGATATCTTAGTTCATAATCCTCTCACATTTTGATAATACAGTGACAGATATTTGGGAGGCTTCGGCAAAGAATTGAGTGGTGGGTTAGGAGCGATGGTAGTTTTTGAAACTAGACCGTGTTCGTTGGAGGTGTAGTATGCGTTTGGAACTTACGTGAGACGCAAAAGAAGAAAGATCATTAGCCACGTCATCAGGAGTCATATCTAATTGCTCATGAAAACGTATAAAAAGTTGCAGAATGGAAACCATTGCATTGGTTTTCGTTATACGTTTTACTTATACGTTATAAGTAAGGAAGATGACTTGCCGCTACATTTTTCACTACGGCAATTGGTTATGCCAATTATAACAATGTTTCTAGTTTCAAGTTTAAGTTTCAAGTTTCAGTTTATTTTATTTGGCAAAGTATAAGTAAGAACAAAAGTCTTTTATTGTACAGTAAGGCTCAACAAAGATACATTAGAATTGCATTAATTTACACAATGAGCAAATTAAAAAAAAATAAATAAATACATAAAAGTTGAGGGAAAAATATCTACGTTTACGGATAAGAGGGGAGAAAATTAGGATAGAAGAAAAATAATAGAGTGAACAGAGAAAAAACAAAAAGAAAAAAGAGAAAGAATAAAAAAAACGAAGTGCAAATAGTGCACTTTTAAATTTTTCGGTTCCTATTATTTGTTAAATGGACACAGGTAGAGAGTTCCAAAGTCTGGCAATGTGGACAAAAAAGAGGCGTGAAATGTTTAAAAAGTTAGAAGAAGGAGTTATTAGGTTGAATGTACGTGGTGACTGGACAAATTGCATTTTCTTTAATAGATATTGTGGTGAACGATAATTTATTATTTTATGCATGAATACACAGTACCTAATGTTTCAAAAGTTTTGAAATATATATAAATAGGGGGTATCTCTCCAGGGTCATACTGCTTTTTAGAAATCATAATTAATTGCGTTTTTACCGGATTCATGATTAGACCATAATTTTGAGACCATTTTACAATAGAAGAGAAATCAGAATTAAATCTATCAACGAGATCATCCATTGATCCAATTGGTCGAGAAAGGTATAACTGTGCATCATCCGCATATATATGTATAGATGCATTACTGCATACGAATGGTAGGTCGTTAATGTAAAGATAGAAAAGGATTGGGCCAAGAATAGAACCCTGAGGTACCCCGGCAGAAAAAACCTTTTGAAAACGGATCGAAAAGTAGTTCCTAATTAGATGCATTGAATTATCGCTTAACCCAAAGTACAGCTATAACTTCATACATAAAATGTCATGACTAACCGTATCATAGCCGTTGAGCACGGAAACCAGACTGTACTGGAGACAATAAATTGAAGCGATTTAGGTGGCTAGTAATCTGCTTGGCAATTATCTTTTCAAAAACCTTAGACAGGCATGGTAAGATGCTAATTGGGCGATAGTCAATGGTGGATGAGGGATTGGCTTTTTTTGGTACCGGGATGACCTTGGCTTGTTTCCAGCACTCAGAAAAAGTATAAGACGCAATACAAAAATTAAACAAATGAGTGATACAACCTACCATATGAGGAAGTATCATTTTTACGAAGCGTAAGTGTAATCCATCATCTCCGATAGCGTTGGATTTAAAATTTCGAATATGATGTACAATATAACTTCCACTTCAGAGACAACTTCAAGATCCAAACACCGGGTGAAACTGAAAAAAAAAAGGTTGCTGTCTGGTATAAAACAAGTGTTGGTACTAGGACAAGAGAGGAATGAGTTATTAAGTTCATTAAGGTCAGGTATTTTTGTTAGAACATTATTTTTACCAAGTCCAAGAGAGCGTAAATTACTCAAAAGTTTTTTCGACGTTTGGTCGACGTTTTTTGCCCTTTTAGTGATGAATATAAGTTTCTGGCCCTACAATACAGTTTCCTAAGTTCTTTTATAGTATCGTGTATTTCAGAAGTGAACCATGGACATTTTTTTATTGCGCACAGCTAGGGTTTTAATGGGAACATGCTTATTAAAAAGATTCTTTATTAATGTATGAACAAGTTAAACTTTTTCATTAACGTCCGCTGTGAAGTAACAAGAGTGCCATGGAGTCAGACTTGCATCAAATTGAAGTAAGTTGTTATATATTGATCCATAGTCTCGAAATTGAAACGATTTCTGCAAGGGGATGCAAGAGAAATCAATATTATAAGTGCAGAAAAGAAGATCATGACCAGATACCCCCTCAAGTGATAGTTGGTCAAGAATGTCATATAAAGGCTCAAGATCCTGTGCATTTCTGGTTTCTTGCTGCTAATATTTTGTCGGCACAGATTCTATGACTTCCTCAGTTAAGTTGAATACCTTTTTGGCAATTGAGTTTGTGATGATGATGACAACTAGTTGATGTATGTGTCATCATTATTGTGCACCTGCATTCTACCAGTTTTCCAAATTGCACGTTTACTCTCTGGAACTATTCAATCGGTGGTTCACTGCGACTCTGTTTCTGACTCGCTGTTGAATTTTCGCATCTTCAAACAATTTGTTCGAAGATTGGAGATGATATCGTTCCACCAGAACACTGATACATTTCCACTTACATATTCCATTGCCTTTTATGGCTGCGTTGCATCATCGAGTTTGGGTTATTATTCTGGTGTGGCATTTAGGATGTTTTACTACGAACAAGTTACTTAGCATGTACTCGAGCGGTTTTGTGTATTTATCTTCTGATTTCCACATGATTTTTTTGAGTTTATAAGGAAGATAAATTATGTATTTCCTCTTCTTCCATCTACTTACTTCTTATTTTTACTTACTTCTCGATCTACAAGTTGCTACTCACATGTATATGGTAGCTATCATCCTTATCTACATGTCCTTCTTTGAAAAATAGTTTTGTAAATCACCTCGACGTGAACCCTTTTTATGCCGTTTCCTTGTAATGTGGCAGCAATTTGTTTGAATGGCTGAGGAAAAAATTGGGAAATTTGCAAATCTACTTTATGAAAGTTAATGTTACTCGTATACTCGTACAGTTAAACCAATTTTACAAAACGTTACTAAGGTTTTTCAATAAACCTACGAGCGTACATCTCCCGATATTCCATTTAAGACGTTGTGTGTGAAAGATGTTGTGGAAATATGTACGGATACATACGAGTATATGCATGGTTAAACAGTTTATTTCTATTTCACTTCTCACTTTGCAAGGATTTGCTTCGACTAGGTATGCATGGTATATATTAACCTCACCTTTAGACTGATGGCGAAGGATTATCAGTTCTTTTTTATGTATTTTCATTCTTGTAAGAGAAAATTATTTTGAATTTTTACTTTTTCCTGTAATAGTCGTTACAAGCATTTGTGGAGGTCGTTAAAGGCTTACTGTTCTTGTTGTAGATTTTGGAGAGATAAATTCATGAGTTTTTCATGAGGCAAGTTGAGTCAAATTAATGAAAAAAATCAGTGTATTAGGGTCAAAATAATTCCATATTTGTTGTGTAGAAAATGCGTTTTCTCATGATGTAAAATGAAAGACAACCTTGTTCTATGCTGGCTAATTAACAAGTGATTTATTCTGGCTTTATTTTGCATACTGTTCAGGAGATACCGTTTTTAGCAATGAGCGGTATATAATGATAAATAAATTGACAATCATTAAAGTGTTGCCAATAGGCAGTATCTAACACTTTGCTAGCCCGATAAGAATTGAGAAAACAATATCGGATGGCTGGATACCGTTTACGTGGAAAGTTACACAGAGCGGATAGCCTAATATCCAGGTCTTTTTATTTCACTACTTGTGCGAGTGGCAAAAGATAAACGATAAGCGATTCTTATCAAAAAATTTGAGTAGTTGGTATTGCGATTTTCAATTATCAATGAATGATTGACTCTCGTCAGTTTGTAATAAATTTCCATTTTGAATGGATGAATGGATGCTCAAAAGCAGACCCAACAATAAAACAAAAAAAAAAAAAAAAAAAAAAAAAAATACAATAACACAAGTTCTACAACTACACCAACAAAAACTTAAGAAGCACCAGCAAACAAAACAGTAGCAGCAGAAACAATAACAGCAGCAGAAACAGCAACAGTTGTAAAAACAACACCAGCCGAAACCACAGCAGCAGAAGAAGAAGACGGAGACGGTGCCTCCTATCAACACCTTTAAAGTGTTGCCATCAAGGACCTATGTAAGTTGGTCATTGGTAATAATTTTAATATTAAGAGATTGGGGAACGATCGCCATGCTCTCCACTGTATTACAGTGAAAGTGAAAGAGCTCCTTAAGGAAATGGCACCGAAGTGTGAAAAGCGGCAATCGATGCTGCTGAAGGGGTTTCAACCGTCTTCTGATCCTGAGGAGATCCTGGCTCTGTTCAATGAGAAGGAGTAAAGTAAAGCCATTTACCACAGCGAAACCAAGGCGGGAGAAACGGAGTCTGTCGTTCTTCCTGGTGCAGCTCAGTCCCGTAAGCCGTCTGGATAGTCTAATGTCCTAGACTACCACTAGGTGGTTCGCTGGGAAAAATTAAAAATAGCGAAGGCGTTATTATATGCGTTCGCTGCCATAGGTTTGGGTACGCCGTGTCGAACTGACAAATGCAGCCTCTATGTGTGAAGTGCGCAAAGAATCACAGTTCCGAGGAGTGTGCTCTGGGTAGGGACGGAGCATCCGATAGGACGCAGCTCTCGTGCGTGTTATGTGGGAACGTGGGACACACCGAAAACTATATGGGTTCTAAGTTCGCTGATATCAAAAAAGCAAAACTGGCTCGGCAGCAGTAGGTGGAGGTCACGCGTTCACCTGTTAGGCTTCAAACACCAGCCGTCACGTCTCAAATTTCCTACGGAAAGCGGCTGTACTTGGCCTCTGTTTATGCACCTGAGACTCCACAATCTACTTTATTCATTACACAGCTCGACATGCTTTTTCGAATTCTGAGGCTGGATTTGGAGGAGAATTATTTTATAATTGACGGGGACTTCAACGCTAGACACAGAGATTGGGGAAATAATTTGCCAAATACTAGAGGGAACTTACTACTCGATTGGTGGGGTCAGCCCGATGTCATGTACAGACTTGGTCTTAAAGCGACGGATAACCCGTCGTTTCCCAGAGGCGGGTCTTATTTGGATCTACTGCTGTACGACGAACGTATACGACTGACATGTACGAATTTACAAAAGCTAAACTGTCTGCGCACATTCGTATATGACAGTGACCATTGCGGTTTTAGCAACGAAGTTACAGTTTAGGAATTGAAATTGAGGAATTGGAGGAGTTTGTCCAAAGATATTCTTACAACTATAGTAAGACTCGATGGACACGCTTCTCCACAACCAGGACAAGTGCGCTTTCCTCGAATATGCTCCACCCACCGTCTAATAGGAATTTATCAAACGTGATGATCGACAATTACCTAAAACAAATGGACGAGACCATAAAACAAACTATGGTTACTACAACACCGCGGCATCAACGTACGACTAACGAAGACCTGTTCCGCAATCTTACTATTGATGCACTGCACCGACAGAAAAGTAGACTTTTGTCAAGACTCAAAAACTTGTACAGACAGTTAACTGATAGACAAGACCCGGAGATTAGGACACTGAAGGCGTCGATTAAAAATATTCAAACGTTAATAAAAGAGAATTACAGAATTTCTGTAAGTTTGTATTGGAACAATAGGGTTCGAACTGTAAACACCAGCAACCCGAATATGTTCCCGCAAATATATGTACTATTTGGGAGAAGAAATCAAAATGACCTTCAGTGTCCTAAAGTAGCCAGGACAACAGACAACGAACGGGTACTGACAATAGCAGGTATTGATGCAAATGAGGCCGCTGATGATGACGACTTCTTTGTGATCGAGGATCCACAGGAGAAGGTTGAGGCCATAGGGGCGACTTTCCAGGAAATATACAAGACCACTGATACTATTGGCCCTAATTATGACCTGGACAATCGCGTCGTGGTGCACGACTTTTACATTCGAAATGAGATAGAGAACTGACGATCCGAGCGCTCTGGTTTCACCCGGTTCAGCGACGAAAATATGGCAAATAATGTCATTACCAGAGAGGGTGACCTACCCCCGTTCATTTCGAAGGAAGAGCTCCATGAGATCTTCGGTACAATCAGGGTTAAGAAATCAGTGGGGACCGATATCTCACATGCCGCGTCTAAACTGGTGTCCGACATCCAATGGAATAAATGCTAAAACCAATGTATTGGTGCCTGCCTTGCTGACTTGGTGATGTGACTTTTGTTTGAATATTTTAAATTAAAAATGGTTTTCAGCAGGGCGCGGTCAATTCGCCGATCCTATTCAACATTTATACAAGCGACTTGATAGGTTAACTTCCCCATACTATTGCGTACGCAGATGATTTGATAGCGTACAGAACAGGTCCAAGAAACGAGGTCATTGATACTCTCTTGCAGCGTGACTTCGATAAGATAAGACGATTTTGCGATGACTGGAAGTTGAAAATCAACTTTCAGAAGTCGGAAAGCCTCTAGGGATACCAGAAGAAATTGGCGAAAGTTCTTGATCATTGGACAAAACGGACAGCCTCTTGCCTATCGAAATGTAGTCAGATACCTTGGGATCTGGTTGATCAGTTTTTGTATTTTGACAAAAATGTAGATGCTGCTCTGGCCAGAGCTAAAGGCGCTTTTGCTCTTACAAAGAGACTGTTTTATAGCAGCCAACTTTATGCGAAGGTAAAGGTAATCTGCTTATCTGCTTATCCTTATCAGGCCCAAGCTTGTATTTGGGTTTCCCGTGTGGTTCAATGTGCGAGCAAGCTTAATGGAAAAGATTCGGGTGTTTGAGAGGGCTTGCCTTAGCTTCTACAGAACACCAGACTTGGAGTACAAAAAATTGTATCCAAATGAGGTCCTTTACAACAGGACGAGAATAATACGAGTAGACAACTTCGTAATTAAGCTAACTCGAAGGCACATTGCAAAAGCAGTGACCACGGCGAATAACCTGATATCTGGGGCTTACTACCCCAATTACCTTTATCACGAGAGAGTGCGCTTTGACGGCTTCCTTCCACCGGAAGCATTCCTCTACCTAGATCAGATACGGTTGATCCAGGATAGATCAACGGTCCCGTTAATCTTCCATGTTGCTCGAACAACTGGGGACAGGCGGCAAATATGGACTCAAATATGTGAGAACGACAACTGAATAGCTGACAGTTCGAAGCGACTTTCAACTTAATAATTAATTTCCGCAGAGAAAAACAGTCAACTGTCACTGATTCCACATCTTATGTTAGTTTGACAACAAATATCATGTCTCATTACCAACAGTAAATTTATGTAAGACAAAGTCTACAGAATATTACGTTGCTTCCTTTACATGTTGTAAATGAAGACTTAATCGGAAACAATCATGTTCAGGCATTTTATTGCCATAGATGAGCTTGAGGTGCATTAAAATTTACTCCTGAGATAACCAATGTAATAAAAAAAAAAAAAAAATCAGAAGTATCACATTCATGCATCGCACACATACTATCCTTAAACGGATGATAGACGAATAGTACGAAAGTACTTCATCTTGGATGTGAATGTTTAGGAATAACCTAATCCGCCGCGCAGTAACTTTTGACAGAATGTTCAACTTGTCCAGACAACACGGCGCAGACGAGTCACTATATTTCTAGATGACAGCAATAGTAGGGATAACACTACATTCCTGTGGTAGACCAGGGCTTCATCTAACTGGCCTCTCCAGCTAACGAGGTCTTTTTCCCCGTCTACTTAGAAGGAGTTGTAATTTAGTGCGTTATTCCTCTGGATTGGAGCCGAAAACTTTTCCAGCCGGGGCGTTGGTGTCCATGCGTTTGATGTGGTATAGCCATCCAAGTCGGGTTGTCCGACCTTTTTCTACGAGATCGATATCGCTGTACAACCCGAACAATTAAAACGTGTTTTCCATTCTCCGATGATGAAAACGGGGTCGAAATTACCCGAATAACTTTCCTATCGATGTGTCTGAGAGCATTTGCATCCGCCTTCGTTAAAGTCCAAGTTTCTGCTCCATAAGGTAGGACTGGGATGATCAGTACCTTGTATAATATTTTTTTGGTTAATTGAAAGAGGGCTTAACTACACCTAATTATCGCCTAGGCCCAAAGAAGCAGCGGTTAGTAAGAGTGATTCTTCGCATGAATTCTGCGCTAGTGTTGTAGTTAGGATTCATAGCGGTGTTCTTACTACCTCAAAGTTCTAGCTGCCTTTCGTGACGTTTTGTCTTAGGCGTCGATGTTATATGTCCCTCCCTTCTGATTCTACTTTAATAGTCGCAGTCTCTCTATTGACAGCTAGCTGAGTTTTTCTCATTATGCAAATGTCGTCTATGTATGGGAGCAGATCAACAGACTTCTGAAGATGGTGCCTCTAGAGTTGACTCACGAGTTTTGCACAATCTTTCAAAAATCATGGCGAAGAAATTACATGAAAACGTATCGCCTTGTTTAAGTCATTCTCTGACACCGAGAACTTCGGTCGATCGACGACTCTATTCTTCAATAAATTAGAAATTACCTCTCGGAGCGCTCAATTCTGTTTGTTTGGATGCTTTCCAGCTGATATTTCCAAAATAAATTTAGGCTTCGTTCTTTCTCCGACACTCTTTTTAATTTTCATTAATAATCTCTTGTCCTACTGCTGATGACAGTACTCTCTGCTCTTCATATTCGTTCTCGGATTCATGTTCCTGCTCTTCGGCTGTAGAACGGGAACAGCAGCGTATGTTAAGTTCATTGAATTCCAATTGGGGAATATAATGCTTTTAAAACAGAATGATGTATGCTGTTGTTAAAGCGAAATCTAAATACCCAGCCATTATCAATGAATGGCACCTGCTTCGTTAAAACCGAAAAACTTTCCATTCTCGATAAGTATGTCAATGAAAACGTACATTGGAATGACCACATATTCGGTGCCTCCAAAAACGTTGCGAAATATCGAAATATCTCTCAACCGATGTAAGAAATACTTTCCCTCTTTTGACCTGAACATAAAATGTGAAGCCAAAATTGAAGTACAATGCCCACATCTGGCCAGCTGCCCCTAACACCTCATTGCACTTGCTAGATATGATCCAAAATCGTGCGACAAAACTCATGTGATGTCAATACGACATAGTCAATTGACATCCTCAAACAGCTGCGTAACGTCCCCTGTTTCACCTTGTTGTATCGCTATTTTAACCACCAGTGCTTCACTGAAATTGCCAGTATTATTCCGCCTTTCAAATGTAACATCCGTCACGCTATTAATGCTCATCAGTACACTCTCAAGCCCACCTTTGGACTTACTCTGAAATATCGTTATTATATTCTAAGCCGTACAACTCGCTTATGGAATGCCCTTCCGAGGTCTCTGCTCCCTATTCTCTATAATTTGCAAACATTTAAAACCAACACACATTGGTATCTCTCTGTTTTTTATCCCTAACTACCCTCATTATCTGCTGCTTAAAAAAGAAAAAAAAAAAAAAAAACCGAAGTTGAGCCACCGCGTCCACAAACAGTACAGTTTGTGATATTAATTTTTATGGAAGCCGGAAATTGGTGTGGCAGAAACACCAAAAAAGGAGAGGGAATAAATTCAAGATATTTCGCGTCTTTTATACACTTTGAATTTGACGTATCTCTAATAGTTGTCAGCCGAATCGCTTTAGCCGATTGAATTCGCATTGCCAAGTTTGGCTCCACAGACTTAAGCTTGGAAATAGCTGTCTTCTTTTTTTTGACTTCGGGTGGACACTTACTATTGTTGTCTGCCTTCTTCCAGGTTAAATTGTTTATTGTGTGGGACGGTGGGATATTTTTCATCATCACCTTTTCACTGTCCGTAGAATAAATCTTTCTAGATTCTCAGCAGCCACTCTGGCTCTGGAAGTTTCGTTCGCCATACTTTCAGATATCTTTTTCAGCTTGTAATACCTCTTTAGACCCCGACTGATGTGCTTTATATTTTTTTCTTCTGAGAACCCTATGCTTTTTGCTCCTTTTCTGTGCGTAGCCCTGGAGAGTCCCTCTTGTTCTTTTCCGCAGTCGAACCAGAGGTTTCATTATTTGGGCGGGTTCAAACCCAGTACATCGCAAGCTAAGGGAGACTCGATCGGAAAAGGCACCTTGCGATTGCCGATATCTAAGATTGCGTTTTCCTGGGTTCATATATTTATTATAAATTATATCAAAACTCCCACACTGATCCTGGATTTTACCAAGGATGCTCTTAGATTGACAAGGTGTGTGTAATCGACTGTTGTAGTACCTTTTCCTCCTCGGTAACTATTTATAGTAAACTCTGCTCACTCATATTCCCTTAAAGTCATAAGATCTTAGGCCATAAGAAATTTTCAATAAAACGCGTACGTACGCATAGGTGTAAGCATATTTGCACACAGCACAGTCTGTGTCATGTGAACTACGAAAATTCCCTAAAATAATCAAAATTTACTTTGTGGCATCCTTGTAGGTTACTACTCAAGGATATTTTGCTGTATGTATTAGTATCCTGCACATTTCTGCCAACAATCTATGAATGATTTACCATGATAATATTGTGTACGTTCTGTCTGGTTATCCTGTTTCGTGAATTTGTGCAAAATTTTCCTCTAGGTTCTGATTTTGGTTTAGCTTTGCGTGAGAGAGTGCGTAATAGCTGATTTCTTCGACACACGTTAGTGTTACAATGTTGTAATTAGGATTGAACTTCAAAAACATAACAGCACGATGTACTCGTACATACTATAATGCTGAGGGCAGCTCTGTAATAATCTGTGATGTGAGGAATATTTGTTGTTGTTTTTTGGTCCTTTGATGCTGTTTTCCGGAGAAGGAGTTTGTTTGTTTTGTAAAATTTAAACGAAGGGAAAATGGTGCTAAAGGCTCACTAGCTACGAGAACATCCCATAGACGAATGTCAATGAAAAATGTGTGTATGTATAGTTAATGAATGAAGGGGGTAAGAACTGGAATAGTTTACAGTAACTAATTATTCATACTCATGAAACGTCTTTGAAGGACTTCCTGGCGAAAGCAGTCACATAAGCTGTAGGCAATTTTGTATGTCTTTGAAATGAAATCAAAGGAAATCATCTAAGGCACATGTGCACAAGGACGTTTGTATGTACTACATATATTACACGTACATATAGTATAAAACCTTTTTAATGGGATCTTGTAAGGGGGTCCTTTTGGTTGCTTTGTTTGTCGGTGTTTGTAGATATTATTAATGAAAAATGATGCGGAAATGTTAGAAACAAAAATAAACATTTAAGGTGATAAGTGCTTCATATAAATCGGGTTATCTCTGTGTCCTGGTGCAGCAAATAGGCATCAAACTGCTTCATCACTATTTTTCAGTATCGTTTGGCAAATTATCATGAAAAGACTTACACCACAACAGCGTCTCGAAATTGTTCAGCTATATTACAAAAATCAGCGTTCTGTGAGAAATGTTTTTCGTCCGATTCGAGGAACTTACGGTGCCCATAATCGACATACTGAAACCACTATTGCCAATACCATTCGCAAATTTGAGTTCCAGTTTACATTAGTGGATAATACCGGTTAGACCACATCCAGCACGTAGTGAAGAAACTATAGCAGCTGTAGCTGAGAGTGTACTCGAAGACCGTGACGAATCGATTTGTCGTCGTTCTCAGCAGCTTGGCTTGGCGTATTTGACAACTTGACGTATTTAATGTAAGGATCTCGGCGTAAAAGCGTACAAAATATAACTTGTGCAAGACTTGAAGCCAGGCGAATTGAATTTGCGTCATATTTTCAGTGAATGGGCTCTGGTAAAACTCAATGAAAATCCGGTGTTCAGTGATGAAGCCCATTTCTGGCTCAATGGATACGTTAATAAACAAAATTGCCGTATTTGGGCTGATGATCAACTCCAGGCGTACCAAGTGCTACCATTACATCCATTAAAAACAACAGTATGGTGTGTTTTATGGGCCGGTGGAATTATTGGTCCATATCTCTTCAAAATTGATGTAAATCAGAATGTTGACGTCAATGGTAATCGTCATCGCGCCATGTTAACGGACTATGTGCTTCTTGAAATTCAAGCACATGATCTCGGTGAACTCTGGTTTCAACAAGACGGCGCTGCTAGCCACATAGCGTGTGAAACCTAATTTCACGTTTTGCTACGGTAGATTGGCCGCCAAGATCGTGCGATGTCATACCTTCGGACTATTTTCTCTGGAGATATATAAAGTTTCAGGTCTTAGGGAATAAGCCAGCTACGAGTGACGCTTTGAATGCCAACATTATCCGTGTTTTCCGCGAGATACCAGTCGCTATGCTCGAACGAATCGCCCAAAATTGGACCTTCGTAATGGACCACTTACACTTACACTTACATGATATCATTTTCGGAAAATAGATGCCATGAATTTTCCTTTTAGTCAATAAAAAAAATTCAAAGTTCACTTTCAAATTTATGTGTCTTATTTTACATTATATATCAAACCTCACGATGAATCTTCCTATACTTTTGAGGTGTGTTCTAATATTGTTTTGCCTCAACTAAACATTTCTAGATCTAGATACATCAGAAATATTGGTGTATATATTGATGATAGTGATGGTGCCTAAAGAAGAACTGCCAGTTCGGACCTGATTGACTTAAAGATACATCTATCTTTTGTTATATTGACTCGTCGACTTTCCATTTAACTGTTGATGTTAACTTTTTTGCTCGCCTTATATTCTTGATGGCGCCTATAAGATCATTTTTCGGGAAAATACCGACTGGTGAAAACGTAATAATCAATCTAAAAGCTGAACTGCCAAGACGAGCATCGCAGTGGTCGACCAAATGAGGTGAGGACTCCAGAAATAGTGAAGAAAATCCACAAAGCGGTACTGGATAGTGGTCGACTGAAAGTACGCGAACTAGCAAACATTGTAGGCATTTAAAAAAGTGCGGTACATCGCATACTTTTTGAAGATTTGGACATGAGAAATCTGTGTGTAAAATGGGTGCCACGTTTGCTCACACTCGAACAAAAACAGTGTCGTGAATGCAATGGCCAAAATTAATGAATTAAAGTTTGAATTGTTACCTCATGCACCCTATTCGCCTAAATGAGCGGCTTATGAGCTCAAGGAGTCATTTCTTCGAATATGGATGAAACATTCATTTAGGCTGTTAAATAACAAAGGCGATAAAGATTCCGACAGGCAGAACAAATCATTAAAGCTGTTACCGGTACTGTCGGTCTGCATGACGTTCAATTCGTCGCGAGATAACTTTGTGACAAGCATGAACTAAATCGATTCTTAAATGGATAAATGGAACCTAAGCATTATGCGGTCGATTCTGAAACAATAAGAAACTCTTATCTGTACCAACTACGAAGGCATCAGTCTCCTGAACTTTGCCTGCACCGTGTAATCATCTTATTGATTGATCCTTATCAGTATGGATACAGACCTTGAAAGTTCGCCATCGTCTATATCTTTACTTTTTGGGACATTTTGGAAAAGACCATAGAAATCTAAATCGACATCAGTTACCCATTTGTCGGTTTAAACGCATATGACAGAGTATATTGGGAGAATTTCTAAGAAACCACGTCCGGTCCAGCTATTCAGGATGGCCACGAAGAAAGCTATGAAGGCTTTTAATGAGTTTTCCTAGACTTTTATATCAACATACACTTTCCTGTATCTATCTATCAACAACCAAGTTGAGGCGTTTTGTCGTTTCGATTGTTCTATGGCCTTGTTTGCATTGCATGTATAAAACATATACCCTAATGCATTTAGTCAAAAGATTTAGAATTCATTGTATTATATGAGTTGGACATAAGGAGCCAATGGACATCTGTGCTTCAGATTCGAAACTCTTTTAATCCATAAGAGAAGCACAACCCAGCAAGGGATGAAATCACCACAAGTGGCGCATGCAAAAGGAGAGGAACCGCAAAAAGTTTGAACGAAATTGAAAACATCCAGTAAATAGTACGACATTAGCATAATTCGCTTCGCTATTGCAGAATATTTTGTGTGTGACCTGTTCTTCGAACTTTCTTACCATCATAGTATGCTATAGCGGCTGTAATTTCAGGATGTCACTGTATAATATAAAGCCTTAAGGACTAGTATTATTACTATTTATTATTATATTTTATTTTATTATTATTTATTATTTTATTATACCATACCAAGTGCTGGCTTTCACTTAAAATGAATGCGTGGTCTAATGAAAATTGCCGCCTTGGATATCCAGCGAAATATATGTAGATCGTACGAAAATATGGCTGAGTTCCAAAACGTCAAAAAAATTGCATCGATGCGGTAGTGATACAGCTGTGATGCAAAGTTTCGCAACAAAACTGATGCATTGCATCGATACAATTTTTGTTTGACTTTGACGTTTTGGGACAATTTTGAAGGCTTTGCATATGATTTGAATTTTTTTCTTCGGTTTGGTATTTAATTTTTGAATTGGATGGATCAATTAAAAATAAAATTATTGAGTGATTGGTGGATCTACCGACAATATAATTTTAAACATCCTTCGGAATAGAAAATAGCAAAGAAGTAAAGTAAGATGCGTTTTGGCAATGGAATTGAAAAAAAGAAAATACAAAAAGAAATGTCCCCAAAATCCATAATTATTTTAAACTAATCAAACAATATCCAGATGATATATTCTATAGTCATTTCCGAATGACCAAAGCTATTGGGTATGTAATTTAATTCGTGCGGTTTTTTTTTTCAAAATTTGAACGTTTATTTAAGAAAAACATGTACAATAGTATTTGTATTTCCTATCTTTCTGACAATTTTTGGATCCCATCCCAAAATAACTGCGCCGGCTTGGCAGCCAATGAATGAATGGATCAAATGTGAACCGTATTTCAGTGAGGGCGTTCTGCATCGACCGGAACAAATGGTAGTCAGAAGGGGCAAGGTCTGGGCTATAAAGCGGGTGGGGTAAGACTTCCCATCCACTATTTTCCAAATAGTTCTTAACCGGAATAGCAACGTGGGGCTGAGCGTTGTCATGATGGAAAATTATTGACTCGTGTCTGGTAGCATATTTCGGGCGTTTTTCGGCTACTGCTCTCTTCAAATGGATTAATTGTGCTCGGTGGCGTTGCCTATTGATGGTTTCATCCGGTTTTAGCAGTTCATAGTACAGCACACCCATCTGATCCCACCAAATACAGAGCATTACCTTTGCGCCATGGATATTCGGCTTTGCCGTTAATTTGGCTGGTTGGCCGGGTTTCACATATGATTTTTTGCTTTTGGGGTTGTCGTAATGGATCCATTTTTCCCATCTTTCTGGCAATTTGTGGATCCGATCCCAAAAGAACTGCGCCGGCTTGGCAGCCAAGAATGAATCAAGCCAATTTTTGATATTCTGCTCTGATGTGAACCGTATTTCAGTGAGGGCGTTCTGCATCGACATGATTTCACATATGATTTTTTGCGCTTGGGGTTGTCGTAGTGGATCCATTTTTCATCACTAGTAACAGTGCGATGCAAAAATGACTTCCTTTTGTGGCGTTCCAGCAACATTTCGGACATGCAAAACCGCCTTTCGACGTTTCTCGGCTTGAGTTTATGTGGAACGCAATTTCCTTTCTTTTGAATATATCCAGCTGCTTTTAAACGTTTTGAAATGGCTGCTTGAGTGACACCCAAAGATTCTGCAAGCTCTTCTTGTGTTTGGCAACAATCTTCATTGAGTAATGCTTTCAGTTCTTCATCTTCAAACTTTTTTGGCTGCCCAGGACGTTCATCGTCTTCCAAGCCAAAATCACCACTTTTAAATCGTGCAAACCACTTTTGGCACGTTCGATCAGCTAGCGCATGTTCACCATAAACTTCCACCAAAATACGATGACTTTCGACAGCAGTTTTGTTCATATTAAAGTAATGAAGAAGAACTCCCCGCAAAAATACTTTTTCAGGCACAAAGTTCGACATATTTGAGTGAAAAAAAAAATATTGTTGTTTACGCTTCAAATGAATGACATATACTGACGTACAATGACAGTAGATTTCCAACGCATGTTCCAATGGAATAATACAAGTTACGCCATCTCTTAGCAAACCGCACGAATGAAGCTATAGACCCAATACTTTCAAGGTGAGTAAAAAACTAATAAGATAGTGCGCTTGAAATCTATTCCGTTTTTCAGAAAATGAAGTTAATGCACAAATTGGTCGACCTACCTATTCTTTAGAGCAGTGCTTGCTTTGTGGAAACTGGAAAACCAAAGCAATTTCCGATTACCAAAACTACAAAACCAATTTAAATGTTAAAATCCTAAGTAGTAAAGTGGCCATCAACGGAATCAAGTCAAAGAAAGATTATGGCTGATTTCGAAAGCAGTCGAGCAGAACCTTTTCCGTTTGTTTTGGGTTGCATTGATGGACTGCACGTCCAAATATCAGCACCTAAAAGAGATACTATGAGCTTTGATAATCGGAAAGGAACACACTCTGTAATAGTGCAGGTATTTAACTGTTCCCCTTAAATTTAACATTACTCCTATGTTTAGTGTTATAATTTTATTTAAGGGTATAGTTAATAGCAGATCCCGGTTTTAAGACGCTTTTGTTGGGTTTTCTGGACTATGTCACGATGCTTCTGAATGGCATTCAAGTCCAATAAAAAGGGGAATAGATAATGGTGTCATAGAATTCTCTTCAGCATGTCGCTTGCTTGGAGATTGCGCATATCCTTTAGATGTAAGTTTGATGGTGCCATACAGAAACAACGATTTTCTGTCAGTGTAACAATGTGTAACAAAGACACGAATATTCGTTGAGCAAGCATTTGGAATACTAAAAAAAAAAGTTTAGAATTCTTAACCATTTAGAAATTCATCACGTTTCATTGGCTAAAACCATAATAATGGCTTACATTATCCTTCACAATATCATTATGACTAATTAAGGATGTGACTCTGAAGAAATTGACTATGATGCTGAAGATGAAGTTGACTCTCAATATTTCTCCTCGGAAAATGTCCAGTCGCAGTTAGTCATTCAGGCAGCCAAGACTTGTGAAGCCAGAATAAAAAAGGATCCTTTGGCTGCTTTCTTCTCCTCTTGAATTTATTTACAAAATAATTAGAAAAACATGAACTTATTTTCATTATTATATTAGCTTTTATCTACTTATTAAAAAACGAATAATAAAACGTAAATTCATTTACTTAATAAAAAAACTAACTTGTACTTCTCCTGGTACCTATTGAAAAAAACCAATAAAACGTAAAAACACAAAAATACGTCTTAAACGATCAGTACTCCAGTGCACCAGCTCTTACTTGGCTTTTTCAACTTCAACGAACTCTCTCATTATTTTCTTGTCCTTTTCTGATTCTGTTTTTAGAAATTCCAGTACTTCATTGCGTTTTGGTTGTTTTTTTGGTATCTCTTCTGTTGGTGAATCAAAACTTGTCGTTGGAGTAGAGCATTCCGGTGTAGAAAAAAGGTTGTCAGCTTCGTCTGCATCCAATAAGGATGACTCCAATTTTAGAATCAATTGGTGGAATCACGAAGCTTTTTGTTCCATACACTTCGTCGATCTTTTCAAAATCCTCCCAGGAAGTAGCCGCCTGCCCAGAGGAACAATTTCGCTTCTTAATCCTTTTATACGTAATCATCAGATTTAAAAACTTCCTGCTAACATCGTCTCCTTGATTTCCCTTAACACTTGCTCCCATAGTACAGATTTCTTTCTGCGCTTGGAATTAAACTCCAACTCCATTCGCAGGCGTACAAAAAGTAGCAACTTCTGCCATTCATGCGTCCACTTTTTTCCTCTATAAAATAAAATTTTTAAACAAAATAGGTAACAATTAACAAATTAAAATAACAACTTACGAATAATTTTCGATTTAATATTCGTGTTGAGAATTGTATTACGCACCACAAATTCTAAGAAATGATTTGAAATTTCAAACTCCACCAACAGTTTCCTCTAAAGATATAATTCTCACTTCGCACGCACACAAAACTTTTTTGTCATTCAGTGCATCAACAATATTTTTGATGCGATGTTTGCTTGACTGATGCGCACTGGATTCAAAATTTATACCATTTGGAACGGGTTCCATTGCAACGGTTAGGTATAAATTGTTTTTGAAAGCTTGACGATGCATCGGAACCGCATCAATCCGTTTTTGAACTCAGCCTATGTTTTTGTGATAGCTAAGAGCTGTTCATGGATGCCATTTGAAATTCGAACCATACGACTAAAGTGATCGAAGACAAACCATATGCTACGATGGACAGCTTTAGTTTTGTGAAAGTAAAAATTGATTGAAATAATGACGCCATTGAATCAATAATTTTCAATACTGATTTGACTAGAGGGATCTGCATTTATCGGCTTAGATGACTGGAATATGCTGCGCTACATATCCCTATAATCCGGTAAAAGAACGCCTACACTAGGGTGGGGAACTTGCATTGAGAGAAAACTAACGACTTTTCACGGTTTCATTCGAGAATATCTTTAAAGATTATGAAACGAAGGCAACATATGGGACAAGGAGAACAACCTCAATAGTAAACTAGAAAACATTTATATATTTTTTCCGGTAACATCTTGATAGGACGTCAAAGTAAGATAAAGCATCGTCGTTGATGTGCAATTTCTTGGAAACTGAGATGGCAATGGAGTGGTTTTTTGCTTTTTTGTAATGCCAATCTAGTAATCGAGTAACTTGGAACGTATTGATTGAGTATTAGCAACGACTATCGAACGAGATCTAGAACTAGAAATCGGGATTATTCGAGAAGGCTGGAAGTAAACATATCTATAGAACATATCTATGATTTTTGGCTATGGTGTTAGATCAACTATACTTTGGTACTACAAATATAACTAGAAACCACTGCAATAAACAATATCAAACGATTCCGAAACTACACAGTTCGCACACCAATCCGACAATGTCCCAGCTTATAATCGGTGACAATCAGCAGATCTGTGAAAATCACTTCAAAATAAGGGACATTCTTAACATTGCGAAGAATCGCTGTAAGGAGCAAACATTTTGTGTTTGTAGGTATAGCCAAGCTTTGCTTAAGTACTCTCTATACACTTCTACAACTTTCAACCTAGTTCAGCAATAGCAATATTTCTCCGAACGCAGAAGAGAGATATATTTTGCTCTTTAAGCTCTTGAAGACAAATTTTCAGGACTTTATACTTAGATTTACTTTATTTAGAAATCGATCATTTTTACTTGTACTTTTACATCCCATATGTGTTCATTGAATCCCAATGTTCATTGTAAGCAGATTTGGTTCCACTCCGTATTCAGTCTAATGACTAATAGACCTTAATACACACGTATCTCATTCTCCTTTGACGTTAACCTACTTGCAACAAAGAGTTCAAAGCTCTGCAGTTAAGTGAAATAGAATCCACCACGTACACTAGACAAAACGAAACAACGTGCAGATATCCGTATCTCATTGAATAGCATTACTGCTTTGGATACACTCTGGTACCACCTTCTTGACGTGCCTTAATATAGTTCGTATGCTGCTATTGTGTTCATTCCTTCACAATTCAGAAAGAATCCTTTTGCCGAAACTACACCATGGCAAAGGCGAAACAGGAAAAAAAGGACGTTTACCTTGTTTTCACTTGTCCCTGGAAATGACTGTAATTACCGCCACTTTCATTCCCTATGCTCGAAAGATAATGAAACCATGCTTTGCTGTGGCATTTCCTAATTACTTCATTGGGGGCAGGGTCTTTGTATTTTAAGGATAAAGAAACATTTGTAACACTTTGTCAGACTTGAGGTTTGGGTTAATGGATTTTGGTTTTATGCTTTTATTGTTCATCTCAGTGTACATTCCAGGTGATTATTTTTAGTTAGTCCTTGAACCATGTCACTGAGTGACCTCATTTAAAGGAAAAATCCATTTTTGATTTGAAATAGTTTTCAGTGTTACGAATTTGTCCATTCATAAGTTAATTTGGCCAATTGGCACATAGTATACTTACAAAACAGTGACACTAATTTAAATTGTAAAATTCAATTCAGTTCGATGTATCCACAAATTACGCAGTTATTGCGGTGAGTTAGCTTGGAAAATAGTCGCACTCTGATTGCGTTAAATTGAAACATTCAAAATTAAAACTTTCCCTGCTGCTATAGGTTTTATTGTTTTTTTTCTGTGGAAATTAGTCCCGTAGCTTAAATGGTGTCATGTTCTGGGAAAAATAAGATTTTATAGCCCTTGTTTGGGCTGTCATTTTGGGACGAAATTAATTGCCTTGTAATTGGAATACAACGATAAATGGTTAGACCATCAAAAAGTTACGTAAATGTTGGGAACCTGTTCGGCTTTATGGGCACATTCCAATGTTTTTTCCTTTTTTTTGTATGAGCTAATGAAATAGATAAAACGGTAATGCAGCGTGAATTTGTTAAAATTAAATTTTTGTTGCAGATTTAATGATGCCGCTTGGAATAGGGTCGTTTGCGTTTACAATTTAAAATATTTCAATGACTGAGGATCAAGAATGAATTCAGTAATTAGAGAATGAAATAATATTTAACTTTACGGCTTTAAAGACCAGTCTTTGTAGTAAAATACCATTTAGTAAATTTAGTCAATTATTTGAACTCTTGGATAGATCACTTCAAGTCTGTTGGGAGTAGTATGACATAAAAGACGTATTCAAAGATTTCGGTGCAAACATATCTTCAGCAGATTAGCTGGGATGCACAACTTTTTTTTTTTCTTTCAAAATGAAGCACTCAGCAAAGGAACTAGTCCATTATGCTCTTTATATAACGTGTTCATCAAAAAAATGCCGAAATTTTATTAAATCATTTTTTTCTATTAAGGTATGTATACGAGTATGTATATTAAAGCGTATTGCGAAATTATATTAGTAAGGAGTCCAGTCATCATTATTATTTATTATAATTTGGCGTCGTCTGGTGTAACTTGAACTTAATTATTGCGCATATTCTAAGCGTGGGCCTTTCCAAATTTGCTTCAAGACATGCGCAAGTTGCTTTATCTTGGCTAATTTTTTTAACTTGACCCTTTGCTCCGTTAAAGATCACACATTTTCTATTAGATTCGTTATACAACCTTGGAGCGGCCAATCTAACGTCTCAATACCACTTCCCTCTTTCCAACACGTGCAGAGGCGACTCCGAGCTTTTAGATCGTCATTCTCTTGCAGAATTTAGTCGTAATTATTTGGTCAATACAGAGATTCGGCAGACTTTAGCAAACTCCTTTTTCTATGATTTTACCATGAATTGTGCATCGAGATTTTGTGTGTATACTATTAACTTTCCGAAATCTTTGGCCGAAAAAGGTCCATAATCATGAACTTTTGCAGGATATTTTACGGTGTTGTAATAATAAACAAAAAAATATGAATCATCTGTAAATATGTATGATGTTGCTTCAATCCCGGTCTAAATTCTGCATTGCTCATCTTAGCCTCTTTTTAATATTATTTCGGGTCAGTAGTAGTTTCTGCAAAGCAGCGTTGTGTTGATGGACATTTTAACTGCATTGCTTGATAATTTTCCCTTTTCATTCCTCAGACTAATTGTGGGATCCTTACTGTCCTTACTAGATTCTTACCTTAACATTACCGAATTCCTTATACACTTTGATCCAATTTTTCACAAATGCCTCTGATGTTTTTTTTAAAATCTTACTGTCCTTGTATGTTATATTCACTGAAATTGCTCAGTTGTTCGAAAAAAGAGGACTAAGGGCTTCCTCACCTCAGCGCCGTTATTGGTATCACTTAAACAGCAAACGTCTTGGCGCAGGATGTTGCAGCTTGAAGTCTTTCCTGTTGAGTGATAGCAAGAAAGCAGCTGACTTCTTAGAGAGGTCAGGAAGCATTATTTTAGTCTGGAGGTTTGATTTAGATTTGGAGGTTCATGTCATTCTCAAACTAGCTTGGGAGTCGTGAGACAGTTCAGAAAAGCTTTAAGTGCATCAACAGATATGGATACTTTAATTTCATCTAAAATAGAGCCATGTGTGCAAAGGAAGGTTCCCGAGATAGATCACGAAGTCTGGTAAAAACCACAGTGACGTATTGCGATTCTCTAAACAAAGCACATAATTGGTAACAGACCCTTCTGGATGACAGGCTCCTTACTATCAGAAGCCGACAGATCTCTAGAAATCCTTATTATACCAGTTAAGCGCAACAAGTAAATATAAAACTTTTATCAAAAACTAAAGAGGTGACGCTCTGTAAAACTTTGATCCTGTCAGTAATGGTGTATCAAGCAGAGTCTCAAACCATAAGCAGATAAACAAAACTTATTCTGAACTCGTTCAAGAGAAAAATTTTTCATCGAAAATTTGGTAGCATATACGAGGACGCTGAATGGAGTCCAAAGTACAGGCGCGAACGCTATACTTTGTTCCAAGATGTAGAGCTGATTTAAAAATTAAAAACGAGATGACTAATCTAGATCTGCCAAACCAGTGGTGGTGTTAGCATATAATAAACCGCGCCAAAAGATGTAAGGTTGGGGTTCAAGCCAACCGCAAACGAGATCTCTCAGGGACCTTAGTGCAGGCCTGTTATACTTAGCCTGCCAGGTATGGCAGCTTGGCATGGGATGACCTTTTATTTCTGGACTTACTAGTGGGAATCAAGTTTAATATAAATTGAAAACCAAAAACAAAAACAAAATATGACATAAACAGGCAATCCCTATACAGAAAGAGTTAGAATAAGTAAAGGCCAAATTAAGACTTCATCCATCTCTCTCTTGGAGATGTGCCAGCCGCCTCTTTTACTTTTGCTAAGGGTTTTGCTACGTTATCCTTAGCGTATGAGAGTTGCGATCCCAGCAACCTAAGCGAGTGCGAAGAAGCCGCCTTTGAGAGAGCGAAAGACATCCTGGCCAATCAATCGCTTACTTAACAGGTGGCAAGCAAGGTAGATGTTGCTGCTAAGGCGGGAGTGGAAGCTGATCAGGTTCCCTCTACCTCTTACTTGGAAAAATTAAAAAAAAGGTACTAGCGTTTCTGGAAGGAAGAGCAGTTTTAGCGGCAAAAGAGGCAGATCCAACGACATCGTAGAGCCAAACGATGCGAAAAAGGTGAAGGCTGGTTCTTTATGCCCAATGCCTCCTAAGCAAAGCGACCCGCAAAATGGGCTTCTCGTTGAATTATCCACCATAGAAAACGGGAAGCTTAATTTCGATGGCGCTGGTCCATACTAGGTCTGAAAAGTAACCTCCTTGGGAATGATTTTATTTTTTTTTAAAAAATCCCTAAAAAGTCCCCTTTTAGTTTGATACACTTATTCTAGCGATTTTCAAACTTCTTGATCCCGTCCGAAAAGTAATTTTCCGGAAGGTCTGCAAAATACTCCTCCGTGGCGTTGATGATTTCCTCGCGTGGTGTGTACGACAGCCATTGAATCCGTAAGTCATTGATTTTAACCACGGCTGCGATGCTCTTAAGCGCCGGTGCATCGTCTTACAAAAACAAATTTTTTTTTTCAGTACATGTGATGCCGTTTTGCAGCGATTTCGGCCTTCAATCCCTCCAATAATGCACAGTAATACTCGCTGTTGATGGTTTTTCCTTTTTCGAGGTAGTCCACGAAGGGTTTGCCATGACAATCCCAGAAAACAGTTGCCACAACCTTTCCAACCCATCGAGCCTCCCTCGGCCGATTCAGAGCACCCGTGCCGGCTTCAGTCCATTGCCAAGCACTCATTCTGTTCTCTGGTGTTCAACAGTTACCAATCGACGCGAAAAATCCACCCGATTCCGCATCAGCAAGTCCAAACATTCTTTCGAAGTGCTCTCGCGTTCGTGTTTTCGGTCACGGGTGAGTATGCTCGGCACCCAGCGGCAGGATAACTTTTTTATATGCAGAATATTGCCCAAAATATGACGTGTGCGCTCAGTACTAATCTTTGTGGTATTTGCTAGTTCACGCACCTTCACTTTCCGGTCAACCAACACCATTTCATGTATTTTTTTGACATTGTCCTCTGTAACCGCATCGGAGAGCCACCCGCTGCGGACTTGATCCGTAGTGGAGTTGCGGCAATCACGAAACTCTCGAAATCTGTAATCTGACGGAGCATTAGCCCCATAATATTTATCCAACTTTTCTTTTGTTTCCTTCGCCGTTTTGCCTCTCAAAAAATAATGTTTTATGAGAAAACGAAAATCGTTTTTGTCCATACTCAACATGATGCCAAACACGTCAACAATCAGATGTCAAAACAAAATTGAGGACAGTATCGTACTGAAATTTGGCATGTCTGTCGAAATATGAACTGACTTCAAGGCACCATAACCTTTTTTGCAGTAGCAGCGCATTATGGTGGTCAAGGAGGTTACTTTTCACTCCATCTAGTACATCATGAAGTTGTTGTGCTTTATAAACCACAAAATGAGGCAATAGATATCCTGCAGGAGTTCCGTCCATCATTGGAAATAGAATACTCTTCTTCCTGGATTTTTTTCCTTTCACGGTTGTCTATTAAATTTACTTCATCGTAATTAACGAGGTTTTCCTACATATATCGATATTCTGAATATTACGATATATTTTCGTCTTCGGGGCCAAAAACAGATTTTTTGTTATTTTATTGGAATGCCGAATAAAAATAATATGAACAATATTGTGTTAAGGTGTTGAAATTCTTTAGGACAAATTATTTTTTCTTTCGCCTTCTAAGGCTTCTTCTTTATCTCTTTAACGTAAGTATTGTGCCTCTTGCCTCGATAATCTGGCTTAAGCTCTCTAGGCATTTTCGATTTTCTTACAAATACAAGAATCTGTTCTTAGAAAAAAAAAAACCAGGTAAACAATTGTAGTAAACAAAACGGAGGTGCTAATAGCTGTTCTACCATAATTGGATGCTTTTTATTTTGATGCTTATTCCCCGGCTGACATCAATCGATTTCCTGACACAAAGAACAATACGCAAGTGAACCTTATAAACGACCCGGAGTTCTTTTTCCAATTTGTTAACTACAAAAGAAACTCCGATGTTTACTCTCATTCCCTCTGTTAAAATGGATATCTTCTTACCTGGAAAACCATTTTTACAGTATTCGTTAGCCCACTCGGTTCCATTTTTGGCCACCTCTGGAGTTGCAGAAGACATCCATCTAGATCCTCTACTTTTTATATTATTTATAAATTATTTCAACAGGATTATCAAACATTCGTCTGTCTCCCTTTATGTCGACAATACCAAATTCATTCCTCCTTCAACAAGACCTTGATAGTTATTCGATCTGATGCCTCAAAAATTGTTTGGAGCCTAATGTCGCTAAATGCCAATCCATTACCTTTTTACATAAGCGGCACCAATCTCCTAGCCGATTCTACCTTCTCCACAAAGAATCTATCTCCTCCGCTCAATCACTTCGAAACCACGGCATTTTATGTGATAGAGAGCTCTCAAAATATGGTAAGGTACATGGGAAGGTTGCTGCATTATGAGGAGGAACCGCCCCCAAGATGACGGAAGTGCTGCAGATAAACCTGCACCATAGTAGGACAGCGGCGGCCTGTCTGGCAGAGTACATCACCAGACACAACGTCACAACAGTACTCATACAAGAGCACTGGATCAATAAGCACACAAAGCAGGACTTGCATACTAATAAACAACCAAATAGAGGTATTTCTTTTGAATAATTACAGCTTAGGCTATCTGACGGCGGCAACATGGGAGTGTGGCAAATCAATTTGTCTGACCTAGGCCTACTTCCCCTATGACTCTGAGGTAATCATCTCGGAGAAGCTAAAGGACTTGGCAAGGAAGAAAGATCGCTCCCATGATATTTGCAAAAGTTACGTAGCTAAGAGCACATTTGTGTTTGTGTGTGTTGGTGATTTTTTTTTAATTTTAGAAATGGATTTAAATTTGCAACAACGAACTTGTATTAAATTTTGCGTAAAAAACGGATTAAATGTGTTTTGGCAACGATTCTCTAAAGAAAACGGTCGTTTACCAGTGGCACGAGCGGTTCAAAAGTGGTCGTGAGTCAACCGAAGATGATGAACGCAGTGGCATACCATCGACATCGAAAACGTCGTGATGAAGTAAAAGAAATGTTGGTCAATAACCGCAAATTAACTATTACAGAGATAGCGGAGAACTTGAACATTGCCTATGGATTCATCCAAGATATTTTGGTTAATGATTTGGGTTTCCGTGGTGTAGCAGCAAAGTTGGTGCCAGAAGAACTCAATTTCATGCAAAAAAGAGACCGTGTTAATGTCGCAAGAGTGATGATTTTCGAGGCTGAATCCGATTCCACATTCATTAAAAAGATCATTACTGGAGACGAGACGTGGGCTTATGAGTACGACACGCAATCCAGACATCAGGCAAGTTAATGGCGTTCACCAAATGAGTCGAGATCAAAAAAACCACGTCGTTTTCAGTCATAAAAGAAGGCAATGCTCACGGTTTTCATGGATTACAACGGTGTAGTGCATCATGAATTTTTGCCAGAAGGCCAGACAGTAAATAAAGAGTATTATTTAGGCGTTATGAGACGTTATTAAAGAGACCAGAATTGTGGGAAGAAAACTTGTGGATTTTGCACCATGATAACGCACCGTCGCACAGTGCCATCATTATTCCTAATTTTTTGACGAAAAATGCAACAAATACCATCCAGCAGCCACCGAATTCATCTGATTTGGCTTCCTGTGATTTCTTTCTATTCAATCGAGTTAAAAAACCACTAAATGGAACGCGTTTCAGCAGCCGAGTGGAAGTGATGGAAAAATCGCAGGAAGGACATACCGAAAACTTCATGCAGAAGTACTGCAAATCTATCGCGGTAACAGACAAGGCTTCGATGTTACGCAAAATGCTTTCAAAAGAAGCGAGCTTTTCTAGCTACCACAGGAAAAATGACAAGAGGTTCTGGTAACATTGGTAGAACCACTTCTCTGAATAAAGATTATCAAATGACCCTGGCATGCTACGATACACTGAAAACATTAATCTCTCTCTCTCTGAAGAGAAAATATGTGTTCTTATTAATAGCAACAAAATTTGGTGGGCAATTCATTCCTTTAAGATGTATAAATCTCCCGATTTGAATGGTAGAACACGTAAGGTATTCTACCGATTATGCTACAGAAAACACCGGACGTGGCAATCCAAAGACACAGTCTAAAAATAGAGTACAAACCAACAGCTGGAAGGGAAATTAGGTGATTTTTATACCTAAGGCTCGTAAAAAGGGATATATAACAGCAAACGATTTCAGACCAATTAGTTGGTTATCATTTATGCCTAAAATCCTAGAGCAATTATTGGAGATTCTACCAGGAAAAGATACAGTAATGGTTTTTTGATTGTGTCGCAGCATGAATAAATGAAAGGCAAATCTGAAGAAATCGCTCTGCACTAGAAGGTGGAGAAAATAGAAAGGAGTCTACACTTTAGTGAGTTTGCGATGCCAGCCTTCCTTGATATACAAGGAGCCTTCAATAACGTAGAGTGCAGCGCCATTTAAAGCGCTCTTGAAGATGCTAATATAGAACAAGGTATTACAAATTGGGTTTGAAATATGCTTGAAAGTAGGAACTGTTCCATTGGGCAAAGATCAGTGAGAGTATCTGTAATCAGGGGTACTCTCAGCAATCCTGTGGGTGCTTATTACCAATGACATCTTTAAAAAACTTAGTACAATTGGTATAAGTGCCATGGCATACGCAGATGACGTGGTCATAATAGTACAGGGAATATACTTAAATATTTTAAGCAACATTATGGAGGTTGCCCTGAAAAAGATCAGCACTCGGGGAAAAAGCTATGGTCTCTATGCCAACCCTTCCAAGACGGAACTGGTTTTTTTTCATCAGAAAATACAAAATACCACAAATCAAACGTCCAAAACTCAACAGTGTGAAATTTTCCCTCTCGGATAGCTCGAAATATCTTGGTGTAGTTCTGGATAAAAAACTGAACTGGTAATACTATTTTTCTCTCCAAAAGAACGTTAGGAAAAAAAAAAAAATAAAGTTTTAAACCCGCTATGGTGTACTGGCTGTATACGATGGTGGCAAGACCCATACTTACATATGGCACACTAGCATGGTGGAAAGCAACAAACAAGAGAACAGTTTAAACAAAATTAGTGGGGGTACAAAGAACGGCTCCCATAGCCATTACAGGTGCGCGCTGGATACCTTTTTTCACCTAACACAGCTTGATTTACAGATCAAAAAACTTGCTGGCAGCAGTGTGATACGACACACTAGTTTGGGTCACTTCAAAAGCAGTAGTTTTGGATACGGTAGGGCCCTAGCGGAGCTACCACCAGATAATCCAATTTTATTGGATGAAATTCCTTCATTGGTCGGCTTCGACATTCCGTAAGATATATATATTGGATTGAAAAAAAAAATTCAATATTCAGGTTAAATGAAATTGCAATTTTCACAGATGGTTCGAAAATAGAGCAAGAACAGGTTCTGGTATCTTCTTAGAAGACCCGGAACTAAGAGTGTCTGTAAGACAACTGCACGCAAGTAGTGTCTTCTAATCAAATGTTCTAGCTGTCTTCAGGGCAACCGAGCTAAGGCAAATGCAGTCAAGAAACTGCGGTATGGAGGGAATTGAACAAGCGAATGAGTAAGAGGCACTATCGAGGAAAAAATCATAAATACTGTCAAAGTAAGGTGATTACGTCTTGATGGACGCAAGGTATCCAAGTCTCTTTGGCCATGTTTTAACGGTAAAAGGTCTAGGAAGTTAATAAAATTAAACAGGGATAAGCGTATGACAATAAAAGGAATTCTGTCAGGGCACTATCACTACAAATTGTCATATACGGATATTTGCAGATTCTGCGGTGATCTGCAAGCTGTTGAGGATATAAAACACATAACACAATATCGCGTACTACCGAAAAAAAATTTAAAAAGAAATTATTTTTCGAAAACCTAGAGGAAAAAGACAGCACAAACTTCAAAAGCCTTATTGGCTTTTGCAAAGTAAATGGATGTTTCACCGGGAAGATTGCTTAAGGCTTAACCCTTTGAATGAAAATTCAGGTGGTTCCACAGGGATCGCGATGGGTCTAGTGTCTGCGTGATGACATGACCATTACAGCTCTGTTTTAGCCGTTCCAAACCTTGGTCCAAATAATTCACCAACCCATACGTATTCAAATCCCTCTATATTTTCTCTGTTCGCCCCATCTTAGAATACGCCAGTCAAATGTAATACACATATAATTGTGTTCATATCTCGAGAATCGAAAGTATTTTGATCTTCGAGGTATGCCCTGAGATGATCCTTTTATTCTGCTTCACTATCAGAACCGTCTCAATTCGTATGCTACGTAAGATAATTTCAAATCTTACTCTCTTTGAATTTAACCTATCCAACCAACCTTAGTTTTAAGTTTAAGTTTAACTTAATTTAGTTTAAGATTATGCAGCTTGTATTAAGCCGAACAAATGTGTGCCTTCATCTCCACCCAAACCAAGTTTTTCTTCACCTCTCAATTTTATCAGGTATCAATTGTTTTTTTTTCACCCCAATAGTCGTTGTTGTTCACCCCAGTTTATTTTTAAAAATGATACAACTTACAATTTAGACTGAAACAACTTACAAATATAACTTACCTATCTGTTTAATTTTAAAACTAATTTAATAAGCAATTGCAGATGTTTCTAGTGTTAAACGTGAACTTCCGCCTGGTAGGCTTAATTTCACGGGATGCCCATATATCCATGGGAGCAAGGATACGCCTTGCCATCGCTCACCATCATTCCTTTGATACCAAAGCGGAACTCATGTTGGAGGTAAAAAGTTCCACCCTTGGTAAGGGTCGTGACGACCAAAAACCTCTTACTGCTCTTAGGGTCTCAGCACCCAGTATTTTGCAACTCTACAATGGGTCTATATCCCTTCCCTCGACGCTCCCACAAGGGGGATCGAAATCCGGGGTGGTCCTGACTCCCATGGTACCGTATTTTAAGTCCTGCTATGGTGGTCCTGCCACCCAACAGGACCTCTGACCGTAAGTATCGAAAACCTTTACGATAAGACCAGTATACTTGCTCTGCCACCGCTTTTTATTAGACAACGTCATTGATGGGCGAAGCCTTGATAATTGGGCAGGGGCCCATAAACAATGGCAGCAGTATAATTCTTTCAAAATAAAAATGTTTTCTTTAACGAAACAATAAGTTTCAGTCAGTTGCAAGCAGACTGACAGCAAATTTGCCGCCAAATTGAGATTCACAGGTGGTGCTTGCGTGTATGAAAGAAAAACACCTCAACTTTAAATTCGAGCAACAAGTGTCTACTGCTATGGTGCTTTATACTATATGGTATACGAGAAGTGCGATATCTCTTTTTACTGCAAAACGTTGTTATTCACCCCGCATTTACAACTCACCAGAAGCTGCGGTACCGGATTTAGGCCGAGACAATCTTCACATTAATCCCTTCTTGTCTCTGTGAAGACATTTGTTTGGTTTTGATTTCGAGTAACATCGTATTACCAAGTTACTACGACCAACATAGTCAGACACATCAGGAACGGAACCCGAAAATTTTCTCTTCTTCTCTTCTTCGTCTTCATTTTGCCATTTCCATATCTCAAAATACAATACAATACAATTAAACTTAACAAAGCGTTTCGAATTTGCTACCAGAAAAAAATGTTCACAGTTTTTTTCGACAATACCACAGCAGAGTAGAAAGCACGTATTCGGTTTCTATTTATCTTATTCCGATGAAAATAGCTACCTCAATCCTTTTGTCTGTGCAAAGTTTGCATAAACTTCTTATTTTGAAGCACAGATTGGAGTGTGGTTTTGTCGTAATTCCTTACTAAGTTGAGAGTTGTTGAGATACGGGTACATTAGTACCAAGATGTAACATTTATTGGTGTATATGCCGTAAGGACTTAAATTCAAGGCATGTCTGATATGCGGTAATCGGGCTAACAGGTAACATTAGTTGTATCAGAAATAGTTTAGTAAAGTAGGTGAAAGCAATTATTTTCACCTGTTTCAACATTACGTTGATTTTCATTCTGAAGTGCTTTGGAATTCACCGGAATGAAAAACAATGATGTCTGTGTCGCACATTGAGCCGATTATATACTTCAAAATAGATATGTGATACATATCGTTACCATGGCAAGCGTTTCCAGCACTTTAAGATTCGCATATGCACATGGGGATCTCCAGGTTCTAATCAGATAGATAGAGTAGGCCGCAAGACACGGTACCATTATTTTCTGCGTTGAAGGTTTTTTGAGCTGGATAGCTAGTTGTAGTCCACAACAATAACGGACAAATACGATGATAGAGTTTGTTATTAGTTGGCTCCTATTGAAGACACGCTATCACTTTTCCGCTCTGCATATTTAATGTAGTCAAACTTCGGTATAGGGAAACACTCTGATTTACTACAAGGCCATCATGTCGCACCTTTTCTTGAATTGACGTAAAGATTTGATTGATTACCAATTCATACTGATAAGTGTTGATTTATGTGCAAGCGAAAGGTTATCAGATGTTTAGCCTACTCACTCGTCAGACCTTATCTCGAAAATAATTGTAATTATCTCGCTCTAAAATTATTGCCTGCATGGGTTGAATTCTATACTTTAACGGACCCATATAGGACGAAGTCATTATTTCTTTCTACAGATTATACTCGTATAATGACTTTCAGTTTTTAAAAAGAGAAATGGGGATTACATAGCATGCATCGCATACCTACAATAAAATCTTAATAAAAGTAGACCTCGAGAATTACATAGATAAAAGATGACCAGACAAGAAGGATAGGAAAAAAAATTAAATAAAATAACAACGGTGTGAGTTATATAGTCAAATTGGTTCTGATTATATTTTGAAGTGGAATAGCACATCATTGAAATGGCTGCCGCGGTTTCGCTGGCAGTGCTTCAAGCGATTGGTTCAATTTTTGATGACTCAGTCGTTATTCCGGCAATAGCGTGTCGAATGTTGGCCTCGAGCTTGTCCAAAGTGATTGGCTTGTAAGCGTGTAATGCCATCTTGTTGGAACCACGGCTCGGATATATCGATGTTGTCGAGCTCTGACACAGAAAATCGGTTAACCTCGCTCCATACCTGAGACCATTGATGGTAACGATGTCTCCTTCCTCTTTTCGCTTGATACGGCAAAGGTTTTGGGTTCAAACCCGAGTAGTCGGCAGACAGTTTTTTTATTTTCTTAATAAAAATAAGTATAAATTTAAAGTGTGGTATTGGATTAACATCACGTGAAGGATTGTGGTAAACGGTCCGCTATGCCTATAGCGGGAATTGCTGAAATGTCAGGTGAGGCTTCAAGTGGTTCAAGCCAAACGCCATTTACCACAGCTAGAGCCAGGCAGGAGAAATTGATTCTGCCGTTCTTCCTGGTGCAGCTCAGTTCCGAAAGCCGTCTGGATAGTGTAAGAAGTATCAATGTCCTAGACTACCAGGTGGTTCCCTGTGAAAAATTAAAAATGAGCGAGGGTGTTATACAATGCGTTCGCTGCCAGAGGTTCGGGCACGCCGCGTCGAACTGCTAAATGCAGCCTCGATGCGTGAAGTGCGCAAAGAACCACAGGTCCGAGGAGTGTGCTCTGGGCAGGGACGTGCGTGTTATGTGGGAACGTGGGAAACACCGCAAACTATCGGGGTTGTCCTAAGTTCGCCGACATTAAAAAATCAAAACTGGCTCAGCAGCAGAAGGTGGAGGTCAAACGTTCACCTGTTAGGTTTCAAACACCAGCCGTCACGTCCCAAATTTCCTACCCCCAAATGGGGGCAGGTAGGGAGGCTACGGTACAGCAAGCGACTGTTGCTTCTCCGGCCCCAATGCCGAGAACATCCATCGCAGTCCAAGGCAGATGGCTCAGCTGCAAAAGCAGGTGCAAGAACAGGCCAAGCGGTTGGACCAGATCTACGCACTGCTGCCGGGCCTAACGCAACACATGTTGTAATGGGTACGCACATGGTGGAGCAGACTTTAAAGGTCCTTGCGGTGAATGTTAATTCACTGATTAGGATCGAACGAAGAGCCGCGGTGTTTAAATTTTTCGCTAGCGAAACCAAGCTAGCCGATAAGCACAAACTGGAGTACAATAATTATATTGTTACGATCTTTATTAAACACGGCATACAATTTTACAGAGTGTACAAGAGAGTTTTGCGCAGGTTCCGGGTGTTGGAGGCAGTCGTCATTTACTATACATCCCGCTTCACAATCCACTTTATTTATTACAGAGTTCGACACGCTTTTTCGACTCCTGAGGCTGGAATTGGGGGAGTATCATTTTATAATCTGCGGAGATTTCAACGCTAAACAGAGATATTGGGGAAATAATTTGCCAAATACTAGATTATTACTCGATTGGTGGGGTCAGCACGATGTCATGTACAGACTCGGTCTTAAAGCGACGGATAACCCTTCGTTTCCCAGAGGCGGGTCTTATTTGGATCTACTGCTGTACGACGAACGTATACGACTGACATGTACGAATTTACAAACGCTTAACTGTCTGCGCACATCCGTGTGACCATTGCGGTTTTAGCACCGAAATTACAGTTCCCAACGAAATTGCGAAATTGGAGGAGTTTGTCCAAAGATATTCTTACAACTACAGTAAGACTCGATGGACACGCTTCTCCGCAGTGCGCTCTCCTCGAATACGCTTCACCCACCGTCCAATAGGAATTTGTCAAACGAGAAGATCGACAATTACCTAAAACAAATGGACGAGACAATTAAACAAACTATGGACGCTACAATACCGCGGTGTCGACTTACGACTAATGAAGACCTGTTCCGCAATCCTACTATTGACGCACTGCACCTACAGAAAAGTAGACTTTTGTCAAGACTCAAAAACTTGTACAGACAGTTAACTGATAGACAAGACCCGGAGATTAGGACACTGATAATACAAGAGAATTACAGAATTTCTGTAAGTTTGTATTGGAACAACAGGGTTCGGGTTGTAAACACCAGCAACGCGAATATGTTCCCGAAAATAAATGCACTATTTGGGAGAAAAAATCAAAATGACCTTCAGTGTCTTAAAGTAGCCAGGACAACAGACAGCGAACGGGTACTGACAACAGCAGGTATTGATTCAAATGAGGCCGCTGATGATGACGACTTCTTTGTGATCGAGGATCCACAGGAGAAGGTTGAGGCCATAGGGACGACTTTCCAGGAAATATACAATTCCACTGATACCATTGGCCCTAATTATGACTTGGATAATCGCGTCTTGGTACACAACGTCTGCATTCGAAATGAAGTAGAGAACTGGCGATCCGAGGGGTTTGGTTTCACCCAGTTCAGCGAAGAAAATATGGCAAACAATGGCATCGCCCGAGAGGATGACCTACCGCCGTTCATTTCGAGGAAAGAACTCCATGAGATCTTTGACACAATCAGGGTTAAGAAATCAGTGGGAACCGATGGTATTCTAAACATCGTGCTTCGACATCTTCCTCTAGAAGCCATGGACATTTACACCACCCTGTTTAATAATGCAATCAATAATGCACATTATCCAGCGCATTGGAAAACGGCTGTGGTTTAACCTATCCCTAAAAAGGGAAAGGATATATCCAATCCGGCGAATCTCCGGTTTATAAGTCTCCTTCCGAATATCAGTAAGGTGCTTGAAAAGGTAATCAATAGAGCTCTGACTAGGTGGGTTAAGGACAATCATATAGTTCCGGATAATCAATTCGGTTTTAAGGCGGGACATGATATCTCACATGCCGTGTCTGAACTGGTGTCCGATATCCAATGGAATAATGTACTGGTGCCTGCCTTGCTGACTTGGAGAAGGCCTTCGACACCATATGGTTAGAGGGGCTTTTCTATAAGTTGAATATGCTAACCAACAGACAGTTCATCGTGAAAAATGGTGATGTGACTTCTATTGGAATATTTCAAAGAGCTTTTGCTCTTACAAAGAGACTGTTTTATAGCAGCCAACTCGATGCGAGGTTAAAGGTAATCTGCTACCTGGCCCTTATCAGGCCCATGCTGGTATTTGGGTGTCCCGTGTGGTTCAATGTGCGAGCAAGCTTAATGGAAAAGATTCGGGTGTTTGAGAGGGCTTGCCTTCGCTTGTATATAACACAAGAGTCGGAGTAAAATTGTTTTTATCGTAATGAGGTCCTTTACAACAAAGTGAACCTAATACGAATAGACAAATGGCCTCGACGAATAACCTGATATCTGGGGCTTACTATCCCAATTACCGTTACCACGAGAGTGTGCACTCTGACGGCTTCGTTGCACTGGAAGCATTCCTCTACCTAATATAGATGCAATAGGGTTGATCCAGGATAGATCAGCGGTCCCGTTAATCTTCCATGTCTCTCGGAAAGCTGGGGACAGGCGATAGTGGTTGAATGATGGAGAAGATGTTTCGTTGTCGTCGTTTCCGTCAATTACGGACCAGCCTCACTAATGAGGCAGAGCTGACAGATTTATTTGCTCTGTGAGTAGCGATGGCCAGCTTTTTGTTAACAATTTTTTCTTAGCCCTAAGTATACAAAATAAAATTTTTTAAATAAAATGTAAATGAAGTCGAAAGACATAGATATAAGAATTTAGAGTAGCTTAGAATGCCTGTGTGGGGTCAGTAAGTTAGTATAAGATTGTTAAGTAATTGTAAGCTAGCAGTTACGCATTTTTTATTAGTATGTAAGAGTTAGTGTGTAAGAAAATAGTGCATTTAAAACTAAAACTAACTAAAAAAAAAAAACAAATATTCAATTTTTGTGGATGCAGTGATGCTTGGCCAACACTTGCGAATCGTGTTCGCTCCAGTAATATAAATTTTGCTTGTTGATATAGTCGCTGAGGCAAAAATGGGTCTCGTCCGAGAAGATGATTTTCTGGCCAAAATCCGGTTCTTCGGCCAACAATTCTACCGCCCAATCAGCGGTATTATGAATATTATACGGATGTAGGCCAAAATCCAACCGCAAAGTAAACCGGGATGACTCTCTGGCTGATTAATTCAGCTGATCGGCACCGAATCGACATATCTGGGTCTTCTTCGATACTGGCCGCCACTCATTTTTTATTCATCGATGAACAATGTTTTGAGCTTTACTGAGATTTTTTGATTGAAGTTTGGAGAGAGTGTGACATAGTGAGCGGAAGAAGCCAACAATTCACTGGGTAGAGCTTACTGTGCCTATAAGAAAGACTGGTGTAAAAGTCGCATTCACTGATCCTGACTGCAGTATAAGCTGCTGTATATTTTATTTTAAAAAAAATCGATAATAAGCAGGTGTAGGGTAATTGCTACCTACACAAGCTGACCTCTGGACTTCTCAAGACCTTTGCATGATATATTTCTTGCTTTATATAATCGATGGGTAAAAATCGGACCTATTATGGCCACAGGTCCATTCAAGACCCCATTTTGTACCGAAGGTAATATTGCGTTCAAATATTAAGGAAAAAAAGTAAATCTGTACCTTGTAAGTGCTTCCTGTTAATCACGGTTACGTTCTTAAGCCAACATGTAGATAAAATACCTGGTTAAAGCTGATAGATAATTTGCTCAACAGGAAGAATATTAATTAAAATGAAATTGAGCTTTTAAAGCTTTCCGGGATATTTTCCCTTTAGTCATGTTGGTGAAACATAGAATGAAAAAAGAGAATCGAGATTTGAATTAAGAGATGACACTGCCAGAGCATGCGCTCGAAAATCTTTCCTTGTGTTTAGGAATGTTTTTGGCCTAGTGACCTTGATGCCAATCGAACCACTTAAAGGGATGTTTGGTTTTAAAGGACAAGGAATTATTTCTCCTAAATAAGTTTGATTTTGAAATTTGTTTCTATAAAAAAATAAGTGAACAGAGTGATTTACGCAATTATAATCCCAGAAACCTTTTGCATATAAGACCGTTATATGCATAGGATTAATCCTTGATCATAAAAGTAGCCTGAGTAGAAGGGAGCCATTTAATAGGCAAGGGTCATTAATGACAATTTTGGCTGTTCATACTATCACTATTCTATTGGTAAAGAGCATACATATGGTGCTTTCATATAAGGTGCAGTTGTACTCAGTGAATGGAACTTTTTAACTTCTTCAAATATAAAGGCATCAGTCTTCTTAGTATGACTTTATATTGAAAAAAACTCCAGGAACTTTAAATTGAAATGTTACACCCGTTTATTGCTTTTAAGGCCGCATATGGCATGAAGGAGAGCTAATATATATAGAGCTGTGTCAAGTTTTGTCATCCTGCCGTCAATTAAAATGACAAGGTAGAACAACCGATGTTCCGTAAAAGTCCGTAATGATACCACCAGTGCATTTGATGTTAAGGAAATATTTCAACAAAGTGCCGTACTACGATGGCTTTCACATCGTATTCAAAATAATTGGGCAAATTTGGCAGGTCAATACCATGGGCAATATTTTTCCAAACTGTACAACTGCAATTAGCAAGCTGTAGTGGAAGTTATTGCGACCATTGAAGTAAATGGAGGAAAGCTGGGTTTGCCCAACACAATTCAACTTTGTAACGCAGTATAAGAACCAATTTTTTTGATATACCATATCGAAACTGCCTTACATAGTTGTTGTGTTACATAAACAAGCGAGCGCGGGGAAGCTCTTCAGCTAGCACCACCGTTAAAATTGCAATTCATAACAAAACACGACGAGCATACATATAGCCGGAAAAGAGCGATAGTGCGTCGAATACAGGTTGAGATTTCAACAAGGTCATCTACACCGACGGATCGAATATGAACTGTGGTGTGAGGGCCGATGTCTACTCGGAATCACTGAAAATATTAATTTGGATTTTGCCAGTGTCTCCAGGTGGGACTACTGGCAAATCATGAAGCTTGCATGTAACTCCGAAAGTGACACAATGCACAAATAAAACATAACTATTCTCATAGATAGCTGAGCTGCTGTCAAAGCTATTACTTGGTTGCCATATTCTCCAAACTGGTGTAAGAGTGACGAACCGATCTCGTGCGCTTGTGCGAACGCTTTTGGGTCACGCTGCTCTGGACCCCAGGGCACAGTGACTTAAAAGAAAATGAGCGTGTAGATGACACGGCCATGTAGAACTCAGCTCTGCACACGGCTCATCGCTGGCAGCGATTAAAGGAAAATCAACCCATACTTAATGCAAATGGTACCTTGAACGATGGGGCGATGATATAGCTGACTTACGATAAGATTAGAATAAAAGACCTACTAGCAGCTGCACTAGGTATCTCTATGAAAATGAAACTCTCTCTTATTTCTTCTGTGAATGCCCGGCACAAGCGAGAGCCAAATTGCGTGGACTAAGCCAACCATTCTTCGATGACTTTAATGCGCGATCTAACCGTTTTCTTAACTCCACAACACATATCATCAACCTGTATCCTGGTGTCGTGGTAACAAAGGGCACATTCTACTGCTTATGCCGAATCTTCACCTACCTTCTAACGGCGGCATTTCTGATTATTCATATTAGACAGGATAAGCCAATTGTTTTTTCTATCGTGTAAAGATGAGTAAAGGATTCAGTGATAAAGTGTCTACAGTACCTGCATCTATTCCATGTCAAGGCACGTATTACAAGATGTTGTCTTACTTATGCGGCGCACACTTAAATGTGCATTTAAATTTAAAGAAAGCAGTCATTCGTACTACTTCTCACTAACGCTCTCTATCAATGGAAGCCATTACTGACAGTCCCGACGCAAGTTCGAGTCCCGAGAGGCTCTTCTCGAACTAGTTTTGTAGTGATGACAGCGGCGCTTAGCAGTCGGAATGACATCAGACAGAATGTCCATAAGATGAGAGTTAAAATGCAATTGGCCCGTAAGGCCATCAAAAATCCAGTGCAAGTTATACCAAAGACCACTTCTTTTGAAATGGAATAATCCTGAGGTAGACTCATCAGTGCATCAAGAGCTGAGACAGGCGTGTTCAGAAAGACCATTCTTTAGAGTCTGCTAGCAGGAGTAATATATTTTTGTAAAGGCTTCTTCGCCACACAACCGCTGTTTTGGACATAATGACAGTATTTAACTAAAGAAGTTTGTTATGAAGGATGACACCCCGGAGAAAAGGATAATGATGCCTATAAGATCTTGTACCAGTCAGATTCATCCTTCTCGTAAAGATTAAAACTTCAGTTTGGATAGAATTGAATGAAAGCCTATTTCTAGGGCATCAATTGATAGTCGATTGGCAAGATTTAGCACAGATGTTAGATTGATTGAGAGCGATAAGCAGCGAGTTGACAAAGATGCACCATATTAGTTTACATCTGTCATCACATACGATACTTACCGCAGTCAGCATCCAGAATCAGAATCCTGTTCACCTTCCATATTTTTAGTAACTCACCCACACCGTATTTCACATGTTTTCCAAAGTTGTGTTGTAGTGTGCACTGTCAAAGTCGATGAAAATCTCCAGCGCATCCTAAGCAGAGAATATACCCACAAAAGCGTTTTGAGTACATGAAACTCAACCATTCCCTCCATTCACCGCCATCTAAGCGCCTCGATAAGGGTTTGTATCACGAGATAAGATGTATGTTTCGCTCCTAATTAATTCACTTTATATAAGAATTCTGGACTTACAGTCTACTAATTAATTTTGCTTCATCTTTTCTGTTCCTTTATATAAATTACGGATACATACACTTTCTATAAAAATTAGTATTCCCTCAAAGTAATGAAAAAAAAAAATCAGCATTTCTTCATATTACGTATTCTTTTTTCGCAAAAATCTGAACTTAAATTTGCTCACTTAATTTTAAGCAAAATTACTTCGTCGTCTCATGAAATATGCATTAGTAACTTTTTTGTTCGAGGACGAAGAAATAAGACAGTAATGCATCGTCTGCTTTAGTGCAACGGAATAGAAGCATGAAATCTTTATTGCGCTTTATAAGATGAGGAGGAATTCGTCACCATAATTCTAAGCAATCTAGCCGACAAGGATAAAGTTAGTCCACAATGAAATAAGGATTTATGCGCATTTTCATTTCACACAATTCATTCAAGAATAAGCTGAAGAGAGTCAAAAATGCTCGTAGAACGACAATGATATGAACTCTTGCTTTCTTTGATTTCGTTATTAATTCATACAAAAGGCAGCATTGTCTCGTGTTCAACAAAGGCGTCTCCTCTTTTGGGATCCTTACTGCTTTTGCAAGTTGAAATGAAACTATGACACTTTGCTTGAAAAAAATATGGGATAAACCATTTTGAAGCGGAGAAATTACAATATTTACGTTTGAACAGATGGATATCACTTTTGCCGGAAGAACAACGAAGGTTGCATTAACAATTATTAGATTCACACGTAGAGAGAGAAAGCCATCCTTACCTTACATTACCTTGTGTCATCAGTACAAATACTAGCGTGCAATATCATCATATTGCATCAGCGACTCTCTTCCGGCAAAGTCTCACAGTCTATCACAGTAATAGAGAAACTTTTTGAGGCTTTAGGTGAAGTGAGGTTTGCGTCCTTATTACCGGGCACCTTCGGTAATATGAAGCATCTAATACGGATGAATTTCTACAAGCTGAGTTTACAAATGACCACCAGTTTTAGTATTCGTTAACGACTGGTTGTAGAATGAGTCTGGTAAATAATGAGAAAAAACATTTGCAACATAGCTAGAAAGCCCAACTTTACACCTCCTCAAAATGTCTTATGTAAAAAACTTCAGGGATTGCCAAGTCAAGGGGACATATAGCGAAATTCATGCTGCCGAAATGGGACACGTGTTTATGGTAATGCATGTGGAATAGCGGCCTGAAATTTAAGAAAACTATGTTAATTGAATTTGTTTTTTAAATTTTTTGACTTGCCAATTGTGAAGTACAGCACTTTGACCTAAAAGATCTTCTGTACCATTTAGTCAGAACTATAGTAAGACTAGTAGGTTTTCTACAATACCTTCCGAATGAAGTTAATAACACTACTAGCTGAGAAATTTATTGGTTATTTGGAGCCGAATTGTTCCCTGAAGAAAATCTTTCGTGTAATTCCATAAGATGTAATTCTATAAGATATGTTCAGCCGTTTCGTTTTCTTCAAGACAAGACTTAGACTTAGACATCTATCGGCATTTTCGTCGAAAGGTAGGATGGTTCCTTTGGCCTATCTTAGACCTGAGGTATTTTCCTAACATGAGATGCATCTCCAATGCTCTTAGTTACTTATATTTTAATTGAATGTTGATTTAGGAGTACAGCAGAAGGGTTCAGGTTCATTTGAGGAAGTTTCTGAGCCCTTTCTGGTCAGCTTTTCAAGTCCAGGAACACACCATAGTTTGGTTTTGCTACTGGAGCTTAGTTTTTGCAAGATTTTGAAGCAGAAGACTGATTTGGACTTAATGGTGTGCGAGCTAATGACATTTATAACTGCTTGACTGTCCGCGAATATATGGAGTTTGCGCCTTTGATATCAGAGTTATAAATATGGTTGGTATATACTTACTTGAATGGCGTGGAATTCTGCCTGAAATACACTGGGACTCTTACCCATATCTATGGTTATATTTAGGTTTGTGTATTCCAGCTTCCTTCCCCGATTCAATTTTATAACCACTTTTTGCTATTATGGCCTAAGGCATAATGTTTATTGAATGCGGTCTGTTACCGCACATTTCATATCAAGTCTCAGCATTTCGCAGAGTAGGGTCCGTGGTCAAGGTGTTCGCTAGGACTTGACACTTTAACTTGTACCAGACTTGCTGTGTAAAGCCAGGGTTAGTCTTATTATTGCTTCTATCACAGCTGTTTGGCAGGTCCAGAAGGTTTTGGAAATGTCCAGACATGCAAGATGTTGTACTCTCTTCAGCTTTGAAATGGAGATCTTTTGTGTGACTTTAGTCTACCATACTATAGAAGCATATGTTATGATGGGCCTTACCAGTATTGTATTCATTAGATCCAGTGAGTTGTCTTTTTAGAGATCCCCAATGTGTTGCCATACAAGTAACGGCAGTCTTTTCTGTAGGAAAACCCCCAGATATTTGACCGCGTGGGAGTACTCAACGAACTGAAACTACACCTAAGCTTATGTTTCTTCTTTTAGTGAAAGGAACTATGACATCCTTATTTGGGTTTATGGAGAGATTCTTTCTGGTGCACCAGTCTAGGACAATTTTAAAGTCATTTTGCCTATCTGCCCCTAATGATGATGACCAGGTCATCGGTATAACCAATAGTGTTTTAGCCTAAGTTGCTTAATTTGTTAAGATAGTTATCTATGGCTAAAGACCACAGAAGGGGCGATGGTGCTCCTTCCTGGCGGCAAACTCTTACGGCTGTAAAGATACTGAAGTCAGCCCTGATGAAGTGGTAATAATCGAGAAAGGAGAAAAGCATTTGACAAAGTCATATACAGTTACTACGTCAAGGATTGCGCAAAGTGCATCTTTTCCTTTACAGCGAAAGGAGAGTTTGATTGCAACTGTTAGCTTCATTAGAGCAATTTTCGTCGATTTGCCTTTCAGATAGGTTTACTGATGTGAACGTCAATAATGCTTTAAACTGCTTTCAGATTAAACGATGTCAAGCTTATAGGACGATATGATTTATGTAGTTCCCTGGGCTTGTTGCCTGGTTTGGCGATAAACACCATGTTGACCTCTCTAAGTAGTATGTAGTTGAAGCTGAACCTAAATAAGGCTTTAAGAGTTGTACTGCCACAGGAAGTGCTTCGAGTGTCTCGCAGTGAGCATGTCATAAGGCTCACTTTGATCTTTTTAACTCTTGGTTGTAGTTAGTTAAAAGGAATCTATATTGTTTCCAAGTCCCGATGCGTTTGGTTTTGTTGAATAGCTTCCTTACTTTTTTCTGAATAGCCTCTAGGTTCTCAATCCTCCATGGTACGCATTGTTATATCACTGCTCTTTTTACCTTACAGCTGTTTTTGAAAGATGATAAAATGATCTCGTTTAGCTGGAGTTGGGTTTCGTTTGCATCCACTGCAGTTTCCTACGTGGACGGCAACAAGCAACAGCTTTGACAGCTAGATTTCCTCCATATGTCCTCCAGTTCGTAAGTTTGTTGGTATAATGGACAGCCACGTGTTCGTTGCTGCATCTTTTCTTGAACACAATATAAATATAATCTGATAAATATGCCTTCCCGCACATGTGCCATATTTTGTAGAAATCGAGATGAGAGAGTGAGGTCTAGGACTCCCTCTCCTATGGAGTTTCTAAATGTGAGTTTCTTATCCTTATTAAGTATACCTTGGTTTCTGTTTTCTAGAAATTCTAATAGTGACCCACTTCTTTTGTTTATATCACGGCTGCCCCAAATAGTATTGTGTGCCTTGGCGTCGCAACCGATGGTAATGTGTACTTGCTTGTTTCATATTACCGCACAAGTTCCTGTACTGATTTTTAAGGCACTTCCTAAGTGTTTTCAGCAGAGTACGCCGATGCACATACGAACCTATGCTGTTTCCGGCCGTTGTGGCGGTCATTAGTACTATCACTAGGTTCCTAGTTACGAAACCTAGAATGAGAGAGGATTTTATATCTTTCGCAATAAAATGGACTGCCCTCGGTCTAAAAAGACTTTTGACAAAAATTGTCTCTCTGGTTTTGCTTTTTAAATCAAAAATGTTACCATTTGCTCATGGCTTTTAGATAAGTCCAATAGCCATGTTCTCTTCAGCACATCATTGACTAAAGGTGTCTGAGGTGTTCATAGCTCGATGCAGGTTTGCCTGCAGCACGCTCACAAGGGATTTCATTTCTTGAATAGAGTTTGTTATCTCTTCTAGTTCTACGGAACTCTGTTGAGAGGGACTATCTCTTCTACCTCTCGGACCGTTGATATGTTCTCTATTTATCTGGCCAGCTGCTCAAATCGCCGTTGGATTAGGACTGTAATGGTTCCTTGCAAGGCTGGGCTGTGGTGCCGTGCTGTATTGTGGTTTCTGCAGCTGCGGGTGCAACTTCTGCACTTTTTGTTCCTACAGCGCTTACGGTAGCGCTGAATCTAGTCCTAATGATATCTATTTATATTGGGTATATATTTTAATTCGTGCGGTTTTTTTTTTTTTTTTAAATTTGAACGTTTATTTAAGAAAAACATGTACAATAGTATTATTCAAAGTATTGCCCATCTGAAGCTATGACTTTTTCCCATCTTTCTGGCAATTTGTGGATCCCATCCCAAAAGAACTGCGCCGGCTTGGCAGCCAAGAATGAATCAAGCCAATTTTTGATATTCTGCTCTGATGTGAACCGTATTTCAGTGAGGGCGTTCTGCATCGACATGATTTCACATATGATTTTTTGCGCTTGGGGTTGTCGTAGTGGATCCATTTTTCATCACTAGTAACAATCCGATGCAAAAATGACTTCCTTTTGTGGCGTTCCAGCAGCATTTCGGACATGCAAAACTGCCTTTCGACTTCTCTCGGCTTGAGTTCATGTGGAACCCAATTTACTTGCTTTTGAATATATCTAGCTGCTTTTAAACGTTTTGAAATGGCTGCTTGAGTGACACCCAAAGATTCTGCGAGCTCTTCTTGTGTTTGGCAACAATCTTCATAGATTGTAGACTTTCATCGTCTTCCAAGCCAAAATCACCACTTTTAAATCGTGCAAACCACTTTTGGCACGTTCGCTAGCTAGTACATGTTCACCATAAAATTCCACCAAAATACGATGACTTTCGGCAGCAGTTTTCTTCAAGAAGAAGAACTCCCCGCAAAAACAATTTTTCAGGCACAAAGTTCGACATATTTAATTAAAAAAAAAATTATTGTTGTTTACGCTTCAAATGAATGACATATACTGAAATGACGTACAATGACAGTAGCTTTCCAACGCATGTTTCAATGGAATAATAACAATAGAATAATACAAGTAACGCCATCTCTTGGCCAACCGCACGAATTATAGACCCAATATGAGATTTGAGCTTTTTGGTCTAAAGACGTGGACGTCGCGAAGGCGAATAAGAAAATCGTTGGTCGTTCTGAACGCAAGATTTTTCGAATTTCGATTTTTTTAGAAGTGAACGAGCTGTACAGTGGCATTGATTTGGCCAGAAAAGTCTGTATCGACCACCTGAGTTGTTTGTTATTATACAGTGCCCACATCGGACATGTTTATTGTACATCAAAGTAAATATGTATGTAATTCTCGAGGTCTATTTTTGTTCAGATTTTGTTATCTGCTTCATTTAATATACATCACCGATTGATTGTTGTTACAGTTTTTTGTGCAACTTTTGCCTTTCAACGCTTATAAAAAAACATGCATTATAAGAAATATACATATAACCCAAACAGACCGACCAACTACAACATGAAGTTAGTTTAATGTAGAACAGTAGACGAAACATTTCTTCGTCAGGAACAAACCTTTCTGCCTCGGTATGTAATTTAACTTTCTTTCACTCAGTCGTAAAATTTGCTTTCATCCCATCAAATGTCAAAACTGATTTGATAATTCCTCCTTGGGGTACAAGCACGATTAAGGTTTTTCGCGCTGATGAATCAGAAAACTTAACAATTGAAAAAAAAAAATTTTCAATGAGAAGAAATCATCATTGCTCAAGTTGTGTCATTTCTCTAAAACTTTACCCTCATCTCTTCAAATGAAGCTAGTTCGATGGTTGAATGTCCTCCCACTCAAGTCACCCTTCGCATAAGCAGCGATAGTAAGAAAAGTTGGTCAGTAAGTCTCTATAGAATGTAAAGCACGTCTCCAGACTTCTTCGAATTCAAAACCTCGGTGCTATCAATATGCAGCTACCTATGGAGTGTAAGTGAACTTCTCGAATACATTAAGTACAATTACAAGGACCTTCTCCAAAGTTTGCACTAAGAACACTTCCAACAGTAATTGCAAAGGAAATCAGTTCATAATGACCGAAATGCTTTGAATTTTCCACACCCTCTCTCTGATCGATCTGGTGGCAATTTTGTCTCAACTCTCAATTAAAAAACGCATAACTGCTAGGTAAGCTCGTTCAAAAAATCTCACCATCCTTCGTATCTTTCCTCATTATATTCGATTGCCTTGCTGCTTTAATTTAAAAAAAGTTACTTCCAGAACAAAAGAGAAAAATAGGAATAAGAAATTATTCTCAAAGCTAAATCACCCCCCTCTACAACGCAGTAGTTCAATCCATTTAAATTCAAAAAAAAAAAAACGTAAATTTTATTGTAATCGATAAAGTTGGAGAATTCTCATCCGCGATTTATCGTATTCACTCCCTAGTTTCTTCGGATCTGGATCGGATGCCGGTGGCATCGTCGTCAGAATTATTCTATAAAAAAGCGCAAGTGCATATAAACTTTGTTGGCTAATAAAATTAGGAGTAAATCTAGAATCATGAGCATAGAGCCAGAGGATTGGTCCAATAATGTTAGCAAAAATAATGAAGATTGGCTATGACGGCGAAATAGTAGAAACGACGATTGTGACGACTATGATGGTGGCGCGACTGGTTGTAAAATTCAATCAAATCGCCATGATTAAGGGTGGTGAATAAATTCGAATTACGTGCAATTTTATAACGTTACAATGGTTATCCATGGTGCAGAGCCATTGAGACCGTAAGGGTGTAGGAAGTTTAAAAAGCGATTAAATAGTAATTGAGCTATGAGAAGTGACGCTTATATTAGTTTAGAAGATACATCCATTTTAGTGTGGACGTTTTGACTGGCTGCTACTCAAATGTTTTTCTTGTGGTGCATAATATGTCCCCCACAGATGCTTAGTTTATAAGATACAGCTATTTTAGTGGGGAACTTTTGACCGGCTACTTTAAATTTTTTTTGTTTTTGGTGCAAAATATGACGCCTGCTGACGCTTAGAAGATACAGCCATTTCAGTGTGCAAGTTTTGACCGAATACTTTTCAAATTTTTTCTTGTCGTACGTATTGGATACGTAATTTAATTCGTGCGGTTTTTTTCAAAATTTTAACGTTTATTTAAGAAAAACATGTACAATAGTATTATTCATAGTATTGCCCATCTGAAGCTATGACTTTTTTCTATCTTTCTGGCAATTTTTGGATCCCATTCCAAAAGAACTGCGTCGGCTTGGCAGCCAAGAATGAATCAAGCCAATTTTTGATATTCTGCTCTAATGTGAACCGTGAGGCGTTCTGCATCTACCGGAACAAATCGTAGTCAGAAGGGGCATTTGGGGTAAGACTTCCCATCCACTGTTTTCCAAATAGTTCTTAACCGGAATAGTCATGATGGTGTCATGATGGAAAATTATTGCCTCGTGTCTGGTCGCATATTCCGGGCGTTTTTCGGCTACTGCTCTCTTCAAACGGATTAATTGTGTTCGGCAGCGTTGTCTATTGATGGTTTCAACCGGTTTTAGCAGCTCATAGTATAGCACACCCATCTTATCCCACCAAATACAGAGCATTACCTTCGCGCCATGGATATTCGGCTTTGCCGTTGATTTGGCTGGTTGGCCGGGTTTCACATATGATTTTTTGCACTTGGAGCTATAGTAATGGATCCATTTTTCATCACCAGTAACAATCCGATGCAAAAACGACGTTCTTTTTTTAGCGTTCTAGCAACATTTCGGGCAAGCAAAACCGCCTTTCAACGTCTCTCGGCTTGAGTTCATGTGGAACCCAATTTCCTCGGTTTTTAATATAACCAGCTGCTTTGAAATGTTTTGGAATGGCTGTTTGAGTGACACCCAAAGATTCTGCGAGCTCTTCTTGTGTTTAGCAACAATCTTCATAGAGTAATGCTTCCAGTTCTTCATCTTCAAACTTTTTTGGCTGCCCAGGACGTTCATCGTCTTCCAAGCCAAAATCACCACTTTTAAATCGTGCAAACCACTTTTGGCACGTTCGCTCAGCTAGCGAATATTCACCATAAACTTCCACCAAAATACGATGACTTTCGGCAGCAGTTTTCAGTAATGAAGAAGAATTCCCCGCAAAAACACTTTTTCAGGCACAAAGTTCGACATATTTGAGTGAAAAAAAATTATTGTTGTTTACGCTTTAAATGAATGACATATACTGAAATAACGTACAATGATAGTAGCTTTCCAACGCATGTTCCAATGGAATAATAACAATGGAATAATACAAGTTACGCGGTCTCTTAGCAAACCGCACGAAGTTATAGACCCAATAATATGACCCCCGCAGACGCATAGTTTAGAAACTTTAGTCATTTTAGTGTGGAATTTTCGACCGGATACTTTAATTTTTTTTTTTTTTTTGGTGTACAATATGACCCTTGCTTGCTGACGCTTAAAGATACAGCGATCTTAGTGTGAAAGTTTTGACCGGCTACTTTTAATTTTTTTGTTTTTGGTGCAAAATATGACGCCTGCTGACGCTTAGAAGATACACCCATCTTAGTGTGGAAGTTTTGACCGGCTATTTCTCAAATTTTTGTTGTGGTGCATAGTATGACCCCTACAGACGCTTTTCTTTAGAAGAAACAGGCATTTCAATGCGCAAGTTTTGACCGGATACTTTTAAAATTTTTTCTTGTCGTACGTAATATGACCCCCGCAGACGCTTAGTTTAGAAACTTTAGCCATTTTAGTGTGGAAGTTTCCACCGGCCCTTTTTCAAAATTTCTTTTTTGTTCCTTATTTTGACCGTTTCAGACGCTTAATTTAGAAGATACAGCCAATTTATTGTGGAAGTTTCGACTGGCTCTTTTTCAAAATATCTTTTTTGTTCCTTATTTTGACCGTTACAGACACTTAGTTTAGGAGATACATCCATATTGTTGTGGAAGTTTTTACTGGCTATTTCTCAACCTTTGTTTTGTGTTGCATAATATGACCCCCACAGATGCTTAGTTTGGAAGATACAGCCATTTAAGTGTAGAAGTTTTGACCGGCTACGTTTAATTTTTTTTTTTTTTTGTGGTGCATAATTTGACTTTTACAGACGCTTAGTTTTGAAGTACTTTATGGTAAGCTGCTGCTTGTTATTGCTTCGTTTTTTTGCAAACTGCTCGGTGCTTCTTACAAAAGCAATGACTTGTCACTTAAGCGTATTATTTTCTTGTCAATATGTTGTCATAATTCTCGAGACTGATAAAAGCGAATACGCAATTAATAGTATCGTTACACAATGAAACACCGTTTATATAGAAACTTCCGCCCATCTGAATGAACGCATTCGATCATATAAATCTTAATATAGATAGAGCATTGTAGCTACAAATCAAATAAAGGTGCAATTCACTTCTTCTGTGAAAATATTTCTCTTTTGTTGTAATAAAAATATTTTTTAAGTATGACAAGATGGCGTTCTGGTTGCCAGTTTCTTTTCTTAGAATACATGGCTTCGCTAGCTAAGTAGACGGTACTCGTAGAGAGTATTCGAATCCATAGATTACAAAAATTTGACATTTTCCATTTTCCCTTAGTTAGGTTGTTAGCCGAAACAAAGTACCCACGATCAGGGGTGAATAACAAATCAACACAATATTAGCGAAACCAAGTACCGAAGTGTAATTGCGTAGCCGAAAATTTGAATATAAATCATGAGACTTATTATCGCTGAATTTAGGACATAAATCACGAAATGCAAAGAAAAGGTTTTTGTATTCAGTTCCTGACTTTTGGATATATTTTTACGCAATGCCAATTTTAAAAATGCCACTGGCTTTGATACTGGCAAAGGAGCAGTCCTATGTGATGGAAATCGTTAAAGGTTTTCCTGGCAAATGGTTAAAAAATGCAGAAGCCACTTTTTTTTTTAAGGGTGACTTAACAACACAAGGCATTTAAGTGATTTCGTATTTTCCGAGTATTTAAACTATGAAAGGATAAACCTTAAGAAACTGGTAGAAAGTAGGTTTTTCCATCTAACGGTGGGTTGAGACGAAGAAGTTTTTTGGTTTTGTTTTAACGTTGATTGTCTATTATTTCAATCGATTCTTTCTTCTTCAACATATACACATTAGTATCTGTAAGGTTTGGTTTTTTTTTTCTTGGAAAATTTGTTGAAACTAAGACACAGGTTCTAAGATAAAAGATATAGGACCAGATCCTTCCGAATCGATGTCGGTACTAGTAAGTTAGTTAGATGTGACCAAACCTAAACTCCTTGACTACTTGAGATATGAGCGGCTACTTTTTTTATTAGTGAGAGTATCGGATTTTGGAATTTGATGTTTTTTTTTATATTTACTGTCTCTCATCTTGTGTCAGTGACCATCGAATCAGATAAACCACATTGCGGCAAGCCAACGATTTGGAATTAGCTCTTTGCATATGGAGAACCAATATTGGAATGCAACGTGACGACGGTAGCTAGATAAATACTGATTGTCCATTGTCGGAATTGCGTTTTTAACTTAGCATTTGGTATCTTCGCAATCGAATGTTTTCGGAAAACGATGGCGTTACCGAAGGTAAGGGGCACATACGGTATGTCAGTAAGGGTCATAGAAACAATAGAAGATCCTTATATGCACATACCTTGGGACGGGTGAAAAGTGCGGTTCAAAGCTCAGGTTTGGAAAAAAAATCAGGTTCAGCGTGGTGTACAGATAACTGATGTGCTACAATCGTAAATACACCAGCGTCTTAAGAGCATAGGTTAAAGATGCAACAGAGTAGCAAAATTATCTTACTGTCCATCGACCTTTATATCTATTACCAAGGAGTGAAAAAACCCTCACTGATAATGGATGAGGATCGGCTTAGGAGATCGAGGTTAAACTTTTTGAAGCAGCAAACATTAATATTCATTGGCTCAATCAACCTCTCGCTAACGCATTTACAGCCTGCAGTAAAAGCTAGAGATCATTGGCTCTGATGACAAGCAGCGGTCCAAAATGTTGATACTAATGTGATACCTTTCATTTACCCAACCAACATCTGGCATGATGAAGAATGAAGCAAAAAACATGCAGCAAAACTATTTGCCTATGAAGCGAGCTACACAGCACAGAAGGACGTTGCCAAGGAAAAAAGGAAGAGCATTAGAAGCGTGGGCGCGACGAATTGGAGAAGAGAAGTGAGTGTCAAGATACAAATGTCTTGATAGGGAACATTTATTGTGAATGGGCCTTAATTCTTTTTTTGTTTAATTGCTATGACACCCGTCGAACATATTTAGTACACACCAAGTCATTGAGCGAACAACATCAAATTTTTTGATGACTTGCGAAAGCATTGATTTTTTGTTTTCATTTGAAGAAAGAAAGTGCATCGAATGCTTGTCGAGATCATATTCTATCAGAAGCATGCAAAAAACGGTTTCAACGGTTCAGAGATAATGATTTTGATGTGAGAAATGAAGAACGCGGAAGACCGCCAAAAAAGTTTGAAGACGCCGAATTGCAAACAATATTGGATAAAGGTGACACTTTGAGTCGGAAACAAATGGCAGATATGTTAAATGTTGCACGACAAACAATTTCTGACCGTTTGAAAGCTATGGAAAAGATCCAATAGGCTGGAAAATGGGTGCCACATGAATTATAATATACCGAAAAACCACTCCTGAAACTTTGCTTCAAAGACACGAAAAAAATCAGTTTTGCATCGCAAAACCCAAATCATGGGTTAATCCGGTACAACCATCAACTTCGACTGCAAAACCAGATCGATTCGGCAAGAAGACAATGCTGTGTGTCTGGTGGGACCATAAAGGTGTGGTGTACGAATCGAAAAACGACCAGAATGGGCCAGATGACACGGTAAGGTAATTTTGCTCCATGACAATGCACCTGCATACAAAGCAAAACTGGTTCAGGATACAACCAAAGCACTTGGCTGGGAGCTGCTACCATACCCGCTGTATTCATCAGACTCCTTCCGACTACCATTTATTTTCATCGATGGGACACGCATTATCTGAGTAGCACGTGGAATCCTACGAGGAAGTGGAACAGTTTTATTGGCGTGGTAGCCATAAATTGCCTGAAAGATGGGAAAAATGTGTAGCTATCAATGGCCAATATTTTGAATAAAATGTCTTTTACTTTCCTATTAAAAATTAGTGTTTTATTTTCACAAAAAACGCTCTCTTCATACCGGTACACCTGATAAATTCAGATGTTTTACTTAAAGGAAAAAAGGACATGTCAAGTCAATGGGGCAAGCAGATACCCGTCAAGATTATCAGTGAAACTTAGTTCCATTCATCTTGGGCGATGAAAAGAAATTAAAAATAGATGTATTTGAACTAGAGGATTGATCTGGTAGAGAGCATAAACCAGCTCGTTTTCAAGATCTTGTAACAACAAAGTATGATTTAAAAGTGGAATCCCGAAATTGTTTGTCAATTTGTTCAGAAATTTGTGGCCGGATAAGTTCACTATTGATCAAAGTAAAAATTGATGATCGCCTCATCTCTATGAATATTGAATCTGCGTAGGGCAGCATCTTTAGATAGAATCATGACAAGTTCTGTCTTCTATGCCAAAGTCGTATAATTATGAAAAATGACCACATAGAGAATGCCTATTGGTAGGTAAAGCTTGAAATCAAAACAAGATATGGACAAGTTCATGCGACTTTCTCCCAGTAAAATGCTAGAGGTACAATTTCTTAAAAATCTGACAAGCTGGTGGCATTATTATTCTTGGGGAAATGGAACGACCTGTTACTTTGATGCGCTTGCAAGTATTGAAGTTAAGCCGAACAAATTATTATAGTTGTAAGTGAGCGCAAAATCAAATATTTATATGCTGCCAAAAAGAAGGACACACAACATCTACGAGTTGGGCAGAACGTAATATTCAGCAGCTATAACTTTGAGGTAGTAAATGACCTTTTCTATCTATTCTATTCAAACAAGACCTCAGTAGATATAAAACGAAGAATCACACAAACAATCGTTTTTCTTTGAGCTAAGAAGAAAATTGAGTGGTACGGCCGTATCCCAAACAACTGAGGAGACTGCATACTTTTTGTTTTGTTGATTATTCCAGACCAAATTTATGGCGCTACAGCAAGGACTCTATTAGAAGCGGATGAAGATACCTACATATTTCGAGATAAAAATTCTTCATAAGATATTCGCTCCTATTTTTCATTGGCGGGCTTTGGTGGAGAAGATTTTACGATGAACTATATAAGCTGTACAGCGAAGTCAATTTTGTCAGAAAACTGCGCATGAGTCGTATGAAATGGATAGGACATGTTGAGCGAAAATGCCCCGAAACACAGTTTTTGTATCGAATCCGGGAGGACAACTCAGTAGAGGAAGACCTCATCTAAGGTATCACACTCAAGTAGAAGAGGACCTCTATCGTGTTGATGGAAATTCGCTTAGGACTGATCAAACGAAATAAACGTGGGGCAGACATCGACATGGAGAGGAACCACGATAGCTCCAATACTACGTCCTGTATCCACCAGCAACCTTCGTTTCAATTTTGTAAAACTACCCAGGTATAATACCGATAGGCTTCAGAATCTCCATTTGCGCCAACAATTATGGATCCAATTGCCTTAGAGAGTTAAACAATCACCAGCGCCTTTCTATCAAGCATCAGCGATGTTGTGAAAAATGTTTTTTTTTCATCTAAGGAAGACACCAATTTCGGTAGATGACAAAGAAGCCGGATGACAAGATTTTTATCAGATACCTGGACACCTATCGAAGAGCATACTTGTACAATTTTCAAAGCCCGGATTCGAGGGGCCACAGCAGTAAAGCGACCTGAATTTCAGTTCAATTTTGCATAAAATGTTTGCAAGTGCAGGGTAATGCGTGACATGGTAAGCGTGATTATATTAATGCACGAGCCACCGGAAAAAAGTCATTTAGCAAGTGTGATAACAAGCCGATACCAGATCCTGATGAACGCTTCGCTGGAAACACTTCTTAATATGTACCTCCGCCACCATTAATACTGAAATTATACCAGCTAGCAGCGATTTAAAAAAAAAAAAAAAAACAAGGCAGCAGGCATAGATAACATTCTACAGCCACTTATTTAGAAAACATGGAAAATAACCAGTCTTCGGAAGATTAGTTAAGGAGAATGAGTGTCAAAATACCTAAGACAGAACGTGGTAAATGGAAAGGAATAAGCCCGCATAAAGCAATTGCCAAAATGTCTAATTCTGTAACGAGTTAAAAATCATATCTGCCGCCTGCTTGATGCACTCAAAATAACACCAACGTTCAAATCAACAGTACCGGACAAAAAGTCGATTAGGTAAGCAACGTCTTTTACTTTGGTAGATGAAGCATATGTAAATCTGAAAGCTAAATCGCTAAACTCTGTAAAATTAATGTTGTGTAGAATCCGCGCTACTAGGGGGTCTTCTCACAAGAGGTATCATTTTAAATGTCACCCCATTGTTGAACTGTCAACATTTAAAAGCCAAAAGATTTTTAAATATGGACCGATACACACTTGCACAATGTGCTGAAATAGTGACAATTCACTAACAAAACGGTAAAAATATTGCGGAAACATGTTATGCAGTTCGAATGTTTAGGTCATCATCAAGCGCCTTCTCGCCCAGCTAAGTTGAATTTAATAGATAAATTTGAGAATATCGCACAGATTAGTAATGTGAAGACCCCAACTCGTATTCATCCGGTAAGCTCAGCTAAAAATATCGCCACCGTAGCTGAAAATGTTACTACAAATCTAAGTGTGCCAATCTTGAGACGATCACAGAAATTGCGTCTAACTGCAACCACTTTGCACCGCAGTTTGCAGAACGATCTTGGCCTTATAAGGTCCAGTAATGGAAACCAATGAACAAGTTCATGATTCTTTATACAGAATTATTCTGAGTGATGAGGCTCATTTCCATTTGTTCTTGTACGTAATTGTTGATGATGATAAACTTGATGCTATGGACGTGGACGTTTATTTTAAGCAAAACAGCACCACGTGCCACGCAGCTGGTGAAACGAGACTTCAATTTGCCGCTGAGATCGTGAGATTTAACATCATTTGATTGTCTCCTTTGGAACTATATTTGCCTATGAGTCTTCACCAATATTCCGTCAAGGATTCATGAACTTTAAAAAAAGAAGAGAGCTGTTATTCGCGAAATGCAGCCGCAATTATGTGAAAATGTGATGAAAAATTTCATCAAAAGAATGACTACTTGTGAGGAGAGCTGACTCCGATATTTGGCAGACATTGTATTCCACTACCAACCGCAGAGTTTGTACTTCAGACTGAAATAAAAATATCATCACTTTTCATAAAAATGTTGGGCTATTGCATTGATTTAAAATGACACATCTGAATGGCCATTTACGTATGCACATATGTGGGTGTAGCATGGTACGTGAAATGTGACTAACGATGTCGCAAAAAAGCTTCACACATTCAGCATACTGAACGACAAACTTCATGCGAACCAATAAACATCCACATACGAGGGAGAAACCGGCAGTGGACCTTACGGCGCGAAGTATCCCACGAAATGGAATCCATTTACTCAATCAGGCAAATGATTGGGCCGCCCAAGGCAAACATGAAGAAGTACAGTTTCGAAAGAACCACGAACACTGGATTTAAGCTGGAGGAAATTAAAGTGCAATGCAGAACTCAAAACACTGCGATGCGCAGTTGTTGTGTACAGCCTATGCGGCATGAGAGGTTCGAGGAACTAAACAGTGTTATTTAAACTATAGGGTTTTCTAATAACGACTTGACAATTTTTTTTTAAATAAAAGGCAAACAATTTGAGATATTTCAAAAACTTTATTATTGGCTTGAAGTACAATCAAAACATGTAGAATGGAACTCGACTTTGTTCATATGGCCACCGCGGGCACGTTTGCAGCGGTCGATTCGTTGGACCCAATTTTCAACGACTCGGCCACACATTTCGGCAGAAACGGCCGCTATTTCCCATTCAATGTTGGCTCTGGTCTCTTCCAACGTCGTCGGCGTGTTGGCATAAACCAATGACTTAACGTAGCCCTACAAAATATAGTCAAGCGGCGTTAAATCGCACGAACGAGGCGGCCAATCGACTGGCCCATGTCTTGAGATAACACGCTCACCATACTTAATCTTCAATAAATCGATTGTAGCGTGTGCTGTGTGGCACCATCCTGTTGAAAATACGTGTCGTCCAAGTCCATATCTTCCAATTCGGGCCAAAAATAATCGGTGATCATGGCGCGATAACGCTGACCATTCACAGTAACGTGACGATCATTATCGTCGACGAAAAAATATGGCCCAATAACGCCGCCGGCATGCAAACCGCACCAAACAGCTATTTTTTGTGGATGAAGTGATGATTCATGAAGCACATCACATAAAGCATATTTTGTTTATTGACGAACCTAATGAGCCAAAAATGAGCTTTGTCACTGAAGATGATTTTGCGATGAAATTCATCATCTTGGCGCATCTTCTCCAGAACTAAATCGGAGAACGTACGCCGCTTCAAATGGTCCATCGGCTTCAATTCTTGAGTCAGCTTGATCTTGTATGGGTGTAGACCAAGATCCTTACGCAAAATACGCCATAATGTGATCTGAGCGATGCGGCGAGAATTACGACCGAAAATTGGAGTTAACGCTCTTAAAGTTGCAGTCACCGACTCCGAATATCTGTAGAAAATTTTTATAATTTGCAGACGTTGCTCGTAAGTGTACTTTACCATGATAAAAATGTTGAGTTTATTGAATAAATTGACAGTGACAGTTTGATGATTAGTGAAAGAGTGCGTACACAAATTAAATTCAAAGTTGTCAAGTCCCTATTGGAAAACCATATATATGAAATCCTGTTGAAGAAACTTGATAAGTATTTCATCTGAAAGTGTCCAGTATTAATTCTCAGTATATGTTCAATACATTCAACTCACCACAGATTATTACGTCTTCGTAGATACCACATAGCACATAGCATGTCAGATAAAGTAGAAAGCAATAGAGCAGAATATTTGGCTTGAGCATCGCTACAAAGATATATTAGATACCACTTTCACCAGACTTGATGTGCGTATTACATTTTAGTTTCGGTTAACAATAAGTATATTTCGTCAGTGAAGCTGTCAACTCTTAGATCCGGTAGTTTGGAAGCTTATAGGCCGAATCATGTAGATTACATTTGACTCGCTCAAATAACATCAACATAAGAACTGGAACCCAATTTATGGTGGTTCAGACTGCGTTGAGGTTGTAACAGGTTTTGCTAAGCTCGGCGGCAATGGTAATAACTTTAATAGTTTCATCGGAAATTACATTTGTAAATCGCTGATTCTTTGGCCTAGGAGATGATTAGGTATTAACACTTTGTCAAGAAACACTGATGGGAGTTCATATTAGACATTTATCATCTCAGTCCGACTATGTGCGACAGAAGTTTGGTCTGAAGTGGAACCAGATTAAGATACTCATTGTTTGAACGCAACATTCTTTTAGTGATTTATGGTTGTTTGGGTTGACGAGAGGAGGAAATATAACAATGAGCCAATGGATATTGCACCCGAGAATTCTCAATTCAGTTCTGAGGCATTTGCATAACAGCAAGAAGGTCAATCATTTTAAGGAGCGCAATTGATGGTAGTCGGCTCAAGATGGCGATCACTGAGAAAATTATTAGTTGAAGCCAAGATGCATTCCGGATTGAAGGGCCATTGAAGTAAATAAGGTAAGTCTTAAAGAGAAGTTTCAAGATATGCTCACTGACATTCTAAAACGACAGTACCAGTAGCAGTCAAACGACTGTCGAACACGCTGTGTGTAAATGGCACAGTCGTGTTGCAGTTACATATCCTCTGACCTCTGGCATGAAAGCTACACCAAACAACTAACTTTTTCGTATGCAGTGGCACCTTTTTGAACACAACCGATTGGCCAAATGTGGCAATTTTCCTTATAAACATAGCTAAAAATGTTTATTCGGTTTTAGGTTATGGATCAATAGGGACAAAGTCTTTTCGCAAAATATGCCACAGAGATATTCGAGAGATGTCCAGTCGTTGAGAACGGAGTGGAATCGACTGATTGCGATTTTGGCTTACTGTGGTGTGTAAAAATGAATGTATAATGGATCCTGGTATTGTCTATGGTAACGTTTCGAAGGAATAAGTCCTGCGGATTTTGTTTAAAGAGCTCTTCTTGACAACCGTATCTATCTACATATGTACAAGTTGTCCACTATGATCAATCGCGGTATCCATCGAGCTGCAAACTCATCAAAATCTTGTAAAATGTTTATAGCTGTTCTGTGGGATATGGCTACGGCCTCTGTTACCTCTTCAACTTTTGCTGGGTAATAAGCAAGAAAAATGTCACGGAACTGTTGATATTTTGTACGACATCGTTTCAAAGATGGTAGTACTCGATGGTAATGCCAATTTTCCTTAGCAATATGACCTATCCGTGAAAATTGGAGCTTATTGATCCATCCTTATCCTGATAGATAATTATCATAGATGGTAGACAGTCTGTAATACAAATATGGCATGCGCCAAAAGATGGAATGCATGAGTTCAGAGTTATCCTAGCTGTGTACGTATGTTCATCTATTCAGTAATGTTTGCATAATCAGATCTGGTGTACTGCAAAATATTGGTGATTACTGATATCTTCAGCGATTTCTTCACCTCGAATTGGGACCAGCCATGTTCGAATTTTCTACGATTTGTCTCCACCATCATGAAAAGTTTGTGCATTCATGATATCCTGGTTTTCTTAGCATTTTCATGTTAAAAAAGCCTTCCAGATTGCATTATCTTTCAACAGCTAGCCAAACGTATATTAAATTGAGCTCATTCCCTGAATTTTTTTATATTTTTAAGGTGTTTAGCCCTATTAGATCCGAAATGGGGTTCATAGAATTGGCAATGTTATGACACAATTCTGTTGCTCCTGCAAAGTACTTACTGCTTTCTTACAAAGGTGGCGCTGGAGTTCAGTGTGAGTCTGAGCCGTATCTAATAAGCTTCTTAAGTTAGACGGATTCTTAGCTAACTTTCTCTAGTTGCGCCCCCTATGTCGGATGAGGTCTTTTTCTACATGAGCGCACTACATAGAGCGAGATCTTTTTCTACGCACTCTTTTTTTGTTAACCGTTATTTAACCCGTTGTTTTTGTGACTCGTTGTCGCGGTTTTAGTCGTTTACAATCATGGAAGTGGGTGACATCGAAAATCGTGTCATTGTGATCGATTGTGATACAAGTGTAATATGTCAAAAGATGATGTCTTTCGGACCTTGCGACCACTTGGAATCATTCGTTATGTTGCTTATCGTACAATTAAATTATTCGAGGACATCAAAAGAAGCTTTAGAACATAGTCTAAAGTCGCAAATGTAAAGGTATGGTAAGAGGTGAGCTACGATGGTATAACCAACCTCCATTTTTGTGAAAAAGTAGCTAAGACTTCAGCTAAAGTTTACAAAACCACCATTTTGGCAGATATCGTTAAGCCGAACAATGTTTGCAAGCAATCTCTAGACTTTCAAACAAGATTCTTCATATCCCCGGATGATTAGCCGACTGATAGTCCGGTCCTCAATCTTTGGGATTTCAAGTTCTTGTCTGTTTCAGAGGGAATAGCTTGCTTAGCTTGCTCATAACAGAAATATTGAATCTTTGAAGAGAGCCCTTGTTTGCCCTATCTATGAATGAAGTCCATAATACTATTGATGATTAGCCAGTTCTCAGGTCGTGTTTTAAAGCAAATGGCGGAAATTTCGTATAAAGTCTTTAATAACTTGTAGCTAGAGATTTGACAAATAAAAAGCTTAAACTTGTTTTAAAAAATATCAGCGCGTTTTCATTTGGCATAGGTTTTTCATTGTACCAGTATTTTTGACTAGACTAGATAGATCAGGTGATTGACGGGCAGACATATACAGTCGTAAAATCAATGAAAAGATGCTAGGTATTGATTGAGTTATTTTCCAGGAACTGCCAGGGTATGAAAATTTTGTCGATTTTAGATTTTCCTTGCCTGGACTTGATCGAATTCAGCTTTTGACGAAGGGTTTCACACGTTCAGACAATGTGACAGATAATATCTGATATGCAATGTTGAGGATACTTATGCCTCTAAAGTTGGTCCTCATTTTTTATAGATCGTGGAAACGATGCTGAGATTCATCAGGTGCATGCTCTCTATAAAGTCATTTCCAGTAGCTTTGAATGGCTCGTCTAGCAAGTCGAAGTCCACCTGATTTATTGATATTGATAAATCTTCCTACTTCGTGTTGATCCGGTGGATTGATATTTTGGCTATCATCGTCAAAGTTGAATTGTTTATTCTACCTGGTGGAATATGTATTGTATGGAGTATACTCCATGCTGCACCGACTGTACCTCTACAACAAGCTTCTAATTTCTGTATGGCTCTTGTTGCCTTGACACGATCTTTTTACCTGTTAGATAAAAATAAAGTACTGTGTTCCTGGAGTACAAACCTGATTGTCGATCCAGCCTTACTGGTACCGTATTTTATTTTTCTGGAAAAGCTGGTGCTCTTCACGTCTCTTATGGGAATGCACGCTGGCGGTGATATCACTAGTCTTGAGAGAAGTTGTTGAGAGCTTTCGGCAAATATTATGCTAACTACCCTAACCATGATAAAATAAGAACATTATTGATTTCGCTTTGCGTGTTGCCACTCATGTTATGTGGCAGCAGAGCTTTTTTTATGGGCTCACGGTCCATTCATCAACTCATGCAGAAGGAGTGGGCGCAACAGTATACTCATTCGAGATAAGCTAAATGAAACAAAGTTCAGCGGCATAAATCCAATGGTACGTGGGCGTTGCTATCATTCCATTCACCCCTAGCTAAAAACTAACTTTCTATAAGTAGGAAAATTATGAATCAATAAAAACTTTTACATCAAGGAAAAAGTTTGCTGAAATTCGAAAAAAGGACCACCACTCCACCCCACTTTCAGCTCAATAAATACACATTAGAAATATTCTTCTAAGACCCAATTACTCGTACTTCAACGCAAACCGAACTCACTTGCGTATTGCTACGTATATCTCTCCAATTACGAGAATTTAATTCAATTGAAGAAGACCCCGAATCGGAACCAAATGTACAGATAGCTACTTAAAGTTACTTAAATTCGAACTTCGACGTCGCTCGTAATAAATGAATTTCTAGGAATTCCCGATAGATTAAGTCGGGTTGGAGAAATTTTTCTTTTCCTTCTTCAAGCTCATTTATTACTTTTGGCGTTATTATTTCCCTATCTCCATCCCTATTTAGAGATCCCAAGAGCAATTTGACCTTTAATCAATGCATAGGAAAGTTTTTGTTCCCCATTGCCTTCCGCACGCTTGTAGATACATTTTTCCCGTCTACTAGTCTGATTGATTAGAGTTTATTGATTAATAAAGGAAACGCATGAATTGATATAAATCTACAATACAATAATAAGAGGGTGAAACCAACGGTGCTCATGAATACTTTCTTTTATTCAGGAGCTAATAGTATCTGAATGTTGGCTGGAAAGATGGAAGGAAAGAGTGGCTTTATTTCCTTTGATTTAGGACGAAACTTGAGAAAATGGAATGGAATAAAGGTATCAATCATCTTGGACGGTTGTCCCAATCTGAAAGAGGGTGCAAGAAGATATTGTATTTCGAAGTGATAAAAAGAAAATCAATGTCTGGAAGTTGCAAATGTTACGTATACGCAACAGCAAATTGATACTGGACTGGATTACTTTAAAAAAAATTCAGTATAAAGGAGATACAGACATGAACCTAAATTACTTAAGGTTACCGGGATCTCAATTCAAATGGAGCCCATAAAACTCACTTAACTTTGACGGCTTTTGAGTATTGTAAGTGAAGTGGACAGGGAGTGAATAAAGGTAATTCATTAAGGTCTTTGACCTAGGTCGAACAGACCGAAAGTACTATCAGACGTTTCGATATCAGAACATAAATTCATTGAATTCTGTGGTGGGTGCTGCTTGCTAATGGGAAAGAATTCGAAAAAATCTAGCAGGGCACATGCTTTAAGGTTTAGGTTGACAAAGCCGTTGAAACTCAAAGGGATTCTGAAGAAAGATGTACCACACTCGAACGGTGACCACAACGAACAGCGACTAGGGGATGTATTAGAAGCCTTTCAAGCAGGTCTACTTACTAAGTAATACGTCGCAATTTCGGGGTGTACTTGACTTGATCCTTGACCAATAAGCTTATCCAGCTACCACGATCTCTTCGGAGTCGCACTCCAAGTTAGTTGGTTGGTGGATTTTAGTAGAGGATGTCGTTGTAGAATCCGTACAGTTCATAGTTGAACGTTCTTCATTGTCTATCATTTCCTTAGAAAATCACGCGCAGTGTCTTTCTGTTGAAACGAGCAATTTCTTCTTCATTGACAAAGTCGAAGCCTCTGCTCCATAGAGCATGACAGTAGGACAGTCTTGTATAAAGCCAGTTTAGTCTTACGAGAAAGGGCTAAGTTGTCCAATTGCCCTCTGAGCCCAAAAAAACTGCGATTTAACTGCTTTTAACTGCGGACGCGATATTGACGAAGGCCTTACCTACATCCTTTTCTGATAAAAGCATACACTTTTTTGACTTTGCTAACCGTCACACTATTTTTTTTATCTGCTTCCACCTCAATACTCATGAAAGTTTAAATGACGTCTCGCTAAGTTCGTCCAATCAGATCAATGTTATCCATAAACGCAAGTAAGTGTGAGGCATTAAAAAGATCGCGACTTTTCTTAACATTGAAAATTTTGTTTGAATCATTACCGACCTTGATGGAGCAGCGATAGTTCTCCGCAGTCATCCTGCAAAATCTGATGAGTTTCGCAAGGATGCCAAAACTACAAAACTGGACATGGCGTTGTATGCACACTATTCTCTGTGAGTTTGAAGTCGATGAATAGAAGTTAAGTGTCAATCTGAGAATGCCGGGCCTTTTTCAAGATTTGTCGTAGTGTGAAAATTTGGTCTATGGTGGACATTTTCTCTCCTAAAACCACTTCGATAGGGGCCGATCAGACTATTGACGAAGGGCCTTATGCGGTCACAATCACGGCATACAGGATTTTATATTCGAACTTGAGTAGACTTATTCCAACTGTAATTGGAGCAGTTCGAGGATCTCCCTTCTCTAGGATTGGACAAAAACCTGCTGCAGTTCCATGCATGCGGTATGCTTAAGTCGACTCAGATTTTGAAGCTGAGTGGATGCATAATCTGTATTCAATAATAACCAGTTATTCGAAACAGCTCGGCAGTAAAGTCATAGTGTGCATCTTGATCGGGTGGACGGAAATTGTGTCTCTTTTTGTCCAAGTCTTCATTTCGGTCAGCCGGACCGAATTACGCTATTGCTTTTTTACAGACTGCAGAAGTAATCTGCGACCCTATTACTATTGTACGTGTTTATCTTTGCAAGCTCTCATTTTAGCTTCGTAGCCCTGGCATGTTCGTTTCCTACTCTCATGAATATCATTTCCGCAATAAAATATTTTTTCCGATTATGCGCTTAATGCTCTTTCTTATTCTGACCGAGGAACTTGTGTTTGTGGAGCTCTCAAGTAGCACTCGTCCTTGGATTCAGTGCAGCTTTATATTCTTTTTGTTTGGCTACATGTATGAGTACCAATATGGTAGCAGCTCCAGTCATGTCTTGCTGACAACATTTCCATCGGTTGTCTACGGTTTGTGTATAGGGGCTAGAGAATCGTGATAGGAAAAGGTTCAAGCGGGCTCCTACGATCGCAGTTTTTCGCCATCGAACTTTGGTGATTTTAATTCATCCGTTGTGCCTGCTTTATCTGTATTCATACCTCGGAAAGTTCGGACATCCAGAATGTTGGAGAAGTGTATGGCGTCAATTGCAATATTATCAATATGGTTGACGATTGACTGATCAGGGGATATTCAAGTCCTTTTATGGATGTGAAAATGTGGAAACCGCGTTCTGGCTACTAAAACTTTACACCCGTTACAAATTCTTTAAGCCTAAATCCATTGTCTGACGTGGTATGATGCAAGTTATGTTTTTCGATTACCCGCTTAAAGACGGCTTCCGCACCCAGACTTCCATTAAGATCTTCTACAACAATTTATTGACTAAGCATATGCTCGGTTTGGAAGATCAGAGAACTCGTCTTCGATGCTGTCATCCTTACTCTGTGTAGGGTATATATTATGAGGCTTTCGCTTAGTCTACATCAGATTTATATTCGATTTAGTGGTGCCGTCCTTCTTTGTAGCAGTCATCCTATTTGTAGTAGATATCACAGTTTTCCATCCGCTTTTTGCCCAGCCCATGCTATCGCACTTGGATTGCAGTTATATCTGCTTTATAACAGTTCTACAAGTCATTCAAAAAGATGTAGTCTGTTAGGATCTTAATATTCCATTGCAAAGCCAATATTTATTGTCCTTAAAACATTTGCTGGAGTCATCAACGTTCTATCCGTCAGTATCTGAGGCAGTTGGTTGTCAAAGAACTGCTTTTAATTTCTGCACGGTTGAAACTAGCTGCACGTGAAACCACCAAACCTTGTTTGCCAGATTCTTATTCAAACACCTGGACAAAAGGTACGGCTAAACAGTTCAGTGACAGTACTCCCACTGAGATTACGGGAACGGCTGTTGCCTTCTTCAGATTTCCTGCACTGCTCGGCTATGATACGATTAGCTACGATCTTATTTATTCTTATGCGTAAGTGGCTTGATGGAATAAATTTTCTTGCAAAAAATTTATTGCTGTTTTTATCAAGCTCTAGAGAAAGTTTAGCTTCGGCTCTCTGGAAGTTTGGACCGGATTCATAAATCTCTCTGCTACTTTGACCTTAGGAACATAGGCTCAGTTTTAAAATTATTTTCTTTTATTAAAAAAATGAAGCGGGAAGAATTAGATGGCAGGCCGAACACATTTAATTCTAGGTCAGAAGGTTAGAAGATCGGGCGAATGCTTCCACGTAACTTTCAAAGTCAATTGTCTTGTCGTTCAATAGTAAGGATCTTTAAGCACAAAAGTATTTTAGGCATAAGACATCATCTCATGTGGAACTTGCTATGATAGTAGTAATCACACCGTGACGCACTTACTCTGTGAATGTTTGATGTATGCTCGAATTTGACTGCAAAGAGAAGACGGTAATATAAAAGTTGCTTCTTTGGACAATTTATCATTAAAACAATGATATGTCTTTCTAAGAAAGACTGCAAAAAAAGCAATACAATTGACTAGCTCTATATCCAAGTACTCTCTTTCAATAAGAAAATGCAAATAATAAGGGAATAACATTCCCTTGTATGGTAAGGATAACTATATATTAGTATTATCCCATACACGCTGGTTTCTGAAGTAAAATGAATGGAATAGAATTTCTATATCCCAATAGCTAAGAACTTATTAAGTAAGCCTTTCAAAACGAGGAACCCTTCTACTGGCTCGCCCCAAGCAAGTCGCCTGCAGTTGCATATGAACTCCAATGCCTCGAATTTAAAGGAGCCCGCTTCGTGATTCTAAACCTGATTAAGATAGAACTAGAGCTTAAGAGTCCTTGCTTCCTTGTTCTGAATAAAGTTAACTTACATTCTCGTGCAAAACTCATCTCAACCAACAACCTTTTCGTTAGTTAAGAGTATAGTCACTAGTTGCCATCCAGTCGTTGTGTACAACAAGTTGACTGATCTTCCTATTTCATAAATACCGCTTTCAAGCACTATTCATTCAATGTACTATTTCACGACTACGGGAAGATTTCCGTCCGATCCTTACAAAGTTAAACTGAAAATATCTCAGCTGAAATCAAATCAACTAACTAGAGAAATGCCCGCAAAAAATCATGCCCAACAATCCTAAAGAACAAAAACGCTCCTAAATGTACCATAATACAAATTTTATTTTAGTTTACCGACCAAATATTTATATTATGGCCGATTCTCATCAACTATGCAGGATAACGATAAGGTTTTCACTGAAATTTCGGACAAGGTTTCGAAAAAAATCTTGCAGAATTAAAATGTCAATACCAGAGGCACAATCCTTACAAAGTCTGTACAACTGCGAGGGCTGTTAGATGAGTACCCGGATTGGAAAATAGGTGGCGTTACTGAGTGAAAATGAGTTTACCATCTTCTAGCCCGCCTGTCAAAATTTGGTGACAATCCGAGGCTTAGTTTTGTTTTGGCACCCATATCAAAACATTGTGTAAGTGTTTTTTGCGATCATGGAAAAAGAGCAGTATAGCTCTGTGATTCGATTCTTGTTTTTGAGTAGCAAAACTTGTAAATCCTGTAAATTCGCGGTGGTGTGTATGGGTCCCATTCACTTTCCCGTACAACCGTTTACCATTTGTTCGATGAATTTCGCCCTGGCCCCACGTCGGTTTTTCATAAACCGAGCCCAGGTGGCCCAAAAACGGTTATCACAGAGGAAACCGTGGACAAAATCCATGATCACGTATTGGCTGACCGCCAAGTGAAAATTCGCGAATTGGCTGAGAAAGCAGGTAGAGATTTTGGGCATGAGAAAACTGTCCGCGTGATGGGTTCCGCGTTTGCCCACAACTCCTCAGTCGCCACAGCCAAATTTGTCGAATTACACTACGAATTGCTTCCCCATCCTGCGTTTTTTCCGGATTTGGCTCCCTTCGACTTCTTTTTATTCCCAAACCTTAAAAGATCGCACGCCGGATAAAACTATTTGTCGTACGAGGAAGTCATAGCGGCAGAATAGTATTTCGCAGGACATAAAAATTGTACTATATGGAGGGGTTAAACATATTGCAGTACCGCTGAGAAAAAAGTATCGAGTTAAAAGAGAACTATATTGAAAAATACTATAAAATGTTGAATCCTAAAAAAGTTATTTCTAATTTGGGTTATTCATCAAACAGCCCTCGTACTCGTTTACATATACGATATTGCCATTTCCGGGAAAACCTAGCGCACTGTCATAGATGCGTTTGCGAGTATTGAAGCAGAGGCAGCGAAAATGTGTTTGGCTTGACTTGACAAGTTTTTTTTTTAAATAAAAGGCAAACCATTTGAGATATTTCAAAAACTTTATTATTGGCTTGAAGTACAATCAAAACATTTATGAAGGGAACTCGACTTTGTTCATATGGCCACCGCGGGCACGTTTGCAGCGGTCGATTCGTTGGACCCAATTTTCAACGACTGAGCCACACATTTCGGCCGAAACGGCCGCTATTTCCCGTTCAATGTTGGCTCTGAGCTGTTCAAACGTCGTCGGCGTGTTAGCATAAATCAATGACTTAACGTAACTCCACATAAAATAGTCAAGCAGCGTTAAATCGAACGAAGGACTCGGCCAATCGACTGGCCCATGTCTTGAGATAACACGCTCACCATATTTACTCTTTAATAAATCGATTGTAGCGTGCGCTGTGTGGCTTGTGGCACCATCCTCTTGAAACCACATGTCGTCCAAGTCCATATCTTCCAATTCGGGCCAAAAATAATCGGTAATCATGGCGCGATAACGCTGACCATTCACAATAACGTGACGATCGTTATCATCACGCCGCCGGCATGCAAACCGCACCAAACAGTTATTTTTTGTGGATGAAGTGGTGATTCGTAAAGCACATGTGAGTTTTCACCCGAAAAATTATGCATATTTTGCTTATTGGCGAACCCATTGAGCCAAAAATGAGCTTCGTCACTGAAGATGATTTTTCGATGAAATTCATCATCTTGGCGCATCTTCTCCAGAACCCAATCGGAGAACGTACGGCGCTTCAAATGGTCAATCGGTTTCAATTCTTGGGTCAGCTTGATCTTGTATGGGTGTAAACCAAGATCCTTACGCAAAATACGCCATAATGTGGTCTGAGCGATGCCCAATTCTTGAGAACGCCGTGGAATTGACTGATTGACTACGGACGTCTGAACGGCAGCGATATTTTCGATACTTCGACCAACCCGTTGTCTCACTGACACGGCAACATCACACAACGAATATGTAGACTCAAATTTTTGCACTAAACTTGTTATTAGACTGTCTACTAGGGCGAGAATTACGACCGAAAATTGGAGTTAACGCTCTTAAAGTTGCAGTTACCGACTCCGAATATCTGTAGAAAATTTTTATTATTTATCAGACGTTGCTCGTTAGTGTACTTTACCATGAAAATGTTGAGTTTACTGAATAAATTGACAGTGACAGTTTGATGATTAGTAAAAGAGTGCCTTCACAAATTAAATTCAAAGTTGTCAAGTCCCTATTGGAAAACCCTATCCATAAACGAATATTCTGACACCAAAAAGACGGCAAACAGCGGTGTATTATTAAAAGTTTTATAATTTGCTGATATTTGCTCTTTCGAGGTAACTTCTCTACTTAGACTTCATAATAAACGCTCAGAGATCATACGGAGAATAACTTCTGTCAATTACTGTTTCTTTGGGTCAAAAAGGCAGTTGTGTAGCAAAACCCTCTCTCTTGCAATCAACGTGACGCTATGTACGAACTATGTTCAGAAAATAGAGTGAATTAACATTTTTATAAAAAAAATATTTATTTATTCATCAATATTAATGTTGTCCTCTTCAAATTAATCCCCTTCAAGTATATAATACTTGTGCCAACATTTATTCCAATCCTTGAAGCACTTCTCATATGCAATTTTTGGTATAGCCTTCAGCTCTTCCAGCGATGCCGTTTTCATTTCCTCAATCCGATGAATATACCATAATGGCTGAGGCATTATGGCCAAAAAATCTGTCACAAGCAACGATAAATGAGCAGGTGCATTATCGTGATGGAAAATTCATGCATTGTTTTACACAATTCCGAACATTTTTCTCGTATTGCTTCTCTCAAACACCGTATAACATCAAGGTGATACTCCTTATTGACCGTATCAGAACTCCTGATACACAAAGCCACAGTAATATAAAGAAAAAGTGATCAAAACTTTGACATTTGATCGAATTTAGAGTGCTTTTTTCGGTCTTGACTCTTGGGTGCTTCAATTGGGACGATTGGGTTTTGGTATCGACGTCATAACTATACTCGTATACCCATGATTCGTCACCAGTTGTGACCCTTTTGAGCAAGTCAGGATCATCATTATGTCATTCAAGTGCTCCTGAGCGACGCTCATGTGACGGTTCTTCTGATCAAAATTAAGAAGCCTCGGAACAAACTTCGCTGACGCATGTCTCATGCCCAAGATACCCGAAAAAATTGCGTGACAGCAGACCGATATGCCAACATCCTCAGCAACTTCTCTGAGGATGTACTGAGGAGTCCAGAGCGAAGTTCTTCATTGGCATCTTTGCTGCCATCTTAAAAGAGCCTGTACCACTTGTAAATATTTTTTTTTTTTATATTTAGAGCAGCGTATGCCAGTGTCAACATTTTATTTACACTTTTTGTGCTGATCCTTCTGCAGGACTAATCTGTGAAAACGGTTGTTCTATAATAGATTTTTACTGGGAGAAATAATCTCAAATCAAGTCAGGTGTTATTTGGTGGTAGTCAGTTATCCTGTAGTTACAATAGCGATAGCGTCCATCCGATCAACTTCTAGGGTTGCGCGCATAGTGAGTTAGGAACGCTGAGATGTGAAAAGGTTATGGTAAAACGTTGTTAGATAGTGCGGCAATTTAACTGGATCTAAGCGTCAACTAATAAACCTCTCTACATAGTAAGCGCGGGCTTCGGATAATTTTTTATTTTTTTTTAATTATACGATTATCTAACTTACTGCTAATACAATATTGATATTTAAATAGGTATCATCCTGTTGCACTTCCGTCACTAGAGGCGAATGATCCGTCAGTTGGAGATTACATGTTTTTTTTTTTTTGATTTTGTGCTTGTGGGGTTAGGTTTACAAATTTTGTTTAAAGAAAAAACTGTTTATACTGATAAGTTAACAAATTTATAAAAAAAAAGTATGTTTGAGAGCAAAAAAGAAAAATAACTGAAAAGAAAAAAAAAAAAAATGTAAATAAGAAAAAAGTTTGATAAAGTTTATTGAGGTGAGCTTAACAGTATTTTGACCATAGAGCTATCCATAGTAAAAAGCCAATTCTTTATTTTGCTAATGGACAACATAAATTGTGTCTCAGTCTTTATTTCAAAAGGTAGTTTATTGAAAAGCTTGGGTGCTACCGCAGTGTAAAATTTATAAAAGGATGCTTTTTTAGCTTAAGTTTACCATTCCCATGTTATTCACTCTTTAAGTGTAAGTGTGTAACCTTATCAAAGTAGCATTGTACCCGTTTCTCACAAAAAAAGACTTTTAAGACTTTAACGATAAAAAGATGAGCACCCGGAAACTATAAAAAAGTGGAAAACTACTTACAGATATCGATTGTTCGGTTGTATATTCCACCCTAACTTGCAATACCATATTGTAGTTTGGATTTTTTGGATTGTGCTAAACCATAGTACCACCTTGATCAGAAAGTTCCCGGTTGCGTCACCGTTTGGCACTCCTACTGTTCCGATTTGAGTTCTGTTTTTTTTTTTTTTTTGTTGTTGTTAAGTTGGTACATCTGTTGTTGACATTCCCTCTTAGCGTCATAGCTTAACATTTGCAAAAGTTACGTACATCTATCTGCATTTAAATTTGCAACAAGGAACTTGTATTAAATTTTGCGTAAAAAAACGGGTTTAATGGTGCGCGAACGTTGTAAATGTTGGAAAAGTGTTTCGGCAACGATTCTCTAAAGAAAACGGTCGTTTATTAGTGGCACGAGCAGTTTAAAAGTGGTCGTGAGTCAATCGAAGATGATGAACGCAGTGGCAGACCATCGACATCGAAAACCGAAGAAAATTGATGAAGTTAAAGAAATGTTGGTTAATAACCGCAAATTAACCATCAGAGAGATAGCGGAGTACTTGAACATTGCCTATGGATCGGTCTAAGACATTTTGGTTAATGATTTGGGTTTCCGTCGTGTAGCAGCAAAGTTGGTGTCAAAAGACCTCAATTTCATGCAAAAGGATATTCATCAAAAGGATCATTACTAGAGACGAGACGTGAGTTTATGAGTACGACACGAAATCCTGACATCAGGCAAGTGAATGGCGTTCACCAAATGAGCCGAGACCAAAAAACCACATCGTTTTCAGTCAAAAAAAAAGGCAATGCTCACGGTTTTCATGGATTACAACAGCGTAGTGCATCATTAGTTCTTGCCAGAAGGCCAGACAGTAAACAAAGAGTATTATTTGGGCGTTATGAGACGTTTGCAGAAAACTTGTGAATTTTGCACCATGATAACGCACCGTCGCACAGTGCCACCATTATTCGTAATTTTTTGACGAAAAATGCAGCAAATACAATCCAACAGCACCGAATTCATCTGATTTGGCTCCTTGTGACGTCTTTCTATTCAATCGAGTTAAAAGACCACTACGGGGAACACGTTTCAGTAGCCGAGAAGAACTCTTTTGAGAGAGGTAGATACAGTAGGCTGCAAACATTTCTAGATCCGGTGATCTTATCAAATATCAAATCGCGTATGATGGCGGGATAACTATTCAAACACATTATTTAATCAGTCGAAGTATATTCTTTCAATAAATATGATAAGTGACAAAAAGCTAATTTTTAGAGTGTGCCCTGGCGGTACCCGAACATGTCATTGCTTTAGAGTTATCTTTTGTTATTTGGCTACGTCCTAATATGTCAGTGGCAAGTCCATACATCGCTGTTCTTGTTTCATTTCAGATGTTAGTGCATTTTTTATTTTCCAGGATTTACCGAACTTTCCATTCTGAATTTATTGTGCCGCTTAGAGAAACGCTTAATTGGTTACTGTGTATTCCTTTTGCAAGAAAACCTTATTTTGCCATCTCATAGCTTTTAGACTCCCCACAGAGAAGGGAGCAGATACATAGTCTGCTAAAAGTGTTATTTACCCATCATACAAACAAATAAAAGTACATAATAAACGCTTCATAATGGCGTGATCTTGATGCTATCAGCTTAATACTACAAGTAAAACAAACTCGTCTCTCTTTTAGATTTTTTTTTTATTTTAATCCTTTTGAACTTCACCGGTCAGAAGTTGTAAACATTAAAAAAAACTTCACACAAAAATATTTGAAAAGAAAACATCCTTTGATCGATACCGACAAATTCTTTGCAAATGGCTAAGGATGGCGTCACACTTGGAGTATGTAGAGTGTCTATAGTGGCTGTATGTTTTGCTCTCCTGAAAATAAAGAACAAAAAGAAAGGAAAAAGGAAGTTAATTGCATATTATCGCTGGGGAAAGTTGGAAAGTTTCTTGTAATTAAAATTTAGTGTACACTAGGATTTCCATTAAAGGATCTCTATAAAGCCATGAGCGGATTTATTGCCCTACGAGTGCCTTTCCCAAAAGGCGATGTTATCCATTCCGTATGCCCCGGAGTGGCAGTTAAAACTTTAAACGCTAAGTAATGCGTTTTTTAATTAAATGCTATTAGTTTTCAATTGCCTTTGGTGGTGTGAATTATTTGAAACAGTTGGTGCAATCAGGGTGCACATGGAACTAAAGAAGGTCCTTTCGACTTAAGAGGGGCTGTAAATATCGATGGTATCAGGATATGTGATTTGAATTCGAATGAAAGGGATGAAGAAATGTATAAAAGGAACAAGGCCATTTGTCAAGTCGTTTAGTATGCATCAGATGTGCATTCACTTGATTGTTACGAGTGCAGTGACATGTATAAGGAAACTGCGCAAGCAATTGTGTTGTATATATATATAGAGAGAGAGAAAGCTGAAAAAAGGATATGCTAAGGAATCGAAGGACTGAAGGATAGTTTTCGTATCAGCGGATGGGAGAATTTTGTTATTTGCATAACTTCAATTAAACGAGGACTTTATTTGCTAGGAAATTGAATTGAAAATGATGGAGATGGATTGGATACGACGGATTGGATGAATGTGTAACAAATAGAAGCTTAAATGGGGTTGCCATTGGGGGACAGATTGCACGTAACCGAGAAACGGTTGCTTATGACGGATCGATTTACATTCAAATACACCCCAATTGAAATTTGATTTTAATTCGAAATCCGATTTCGGTTCGAATGAGCATTGTTTCAGTTGAATTTTCTGTTAAAATGGAGTACTATCTATTTGAGATGATTTGATAGTTTAGATTTTGTAGAGTAGTAGTAATATTGGCGATGAATATTGGTCAAGAGAAATCCTTGAGAATTACTGAATTTTAATCCTTTCATCAAAATGCCTGCTATATATTTCTTCTATTGCTCCAATGTATCTGCATTACATTGCGCTGCTTGTGGGATTGACTTATGTTCGGGACCTTAGTCCAATTTATAGACCAATGTATTTCTGTTGAGGACCAGATTTTGCAGATGATTTTCCATTTGACTGATTCTTTATGTTTTCTTGATGCAGATACGCATACTTCTTATAAGAACGCTATTTATAATTTCTGCTGACATTCGTGACATTTTCATTTCCAGCGATCCGTATGATGTATTAGCGACTGCTGTGTTTACTTGAAATCTCAGCTGAACCTTTTCAATCCCAAAATACAAATCTAAACTACACAACGCTAACTCTTTACGCGATATCGTCATCAAGTTTTAAATATTCGGCACCTTGGCGAAATTATGTTTGGAATTGTGTGTGTAAGTTCGAAGAACTTCAAAGTTATAAATCGTTTCGTACTCATCAATAAACTGCTTCAATTGAAAATTTTGCACGACGATAAAAAGCAACAGGCTTTGAACTGTTGAAATGTGGTTCGGTTATTCTCGCCGTGCATTTAACTTTCGTTTTAAGACTATCGTATCTTATTCGACGCCTTGATTGATAACATCATCGTGTTTATAGAAATTCTTTGATAACAAAACGTACTGCCTGCAGTATCAGCACCCACTACACCAGCGACAAGTACCAACACTGTGATACAAGGGTAAGACGGAGACTCACAGAAATTCAAGTTATATTGTCGAAAACACCCTCAAAATCAATGAAAATACCTAGAGCGTATGTCTTCTTGTCGTTTGCGCGTTCAATCCTTCCACCATATTTTAAAACTGTATCTCACAGGATCTTCATGCTGCATAAGATATTGCTTTTCGACAGAGGATCCAAGTACGTATGATGTTGAAACTGTTACATGACGGCGCATTACCAACTTCTACGCCAGATCGAGTGTTTTCTTTGTTGTCATTCTGCACAAGCTGACAGGTTTGGTTCGGATACCAAGACTAGATATGACTCAGAATAGCTCGTCTGAATAGATACTATATATTTGGATTTCTTGGGTGTTTTTGCAGGATCGGTAGTGCTGTGAATAGTTGTTCGATTGTGGGCCTACCAGGCCTAAAACCACATTAAAAAGGGATAATCAGATTGTTGATAAATGACTTCAGACATTCACACAAAATGGCAGATAAAATTATATATCGTATGTTCAGGAGACGGATACCTTCATAATTTGAAGCAGTTAAGTTGGTCTCCTTTTTTCCCCAACTTTAGTTTGTTTCGTCAGGCATGTTTTTTGCCGACCAAATATTATAAATAAACTAGTGCTTGCTTTCTACCAAGCCATCTTCTGCTGCTTTAAATAGCTCGGCGGGTAAGTTGTCCAGCAGGCGTGTTGTACTTGGATATTACTATTCTCACCTCTTTTTGATTGAGTGGACGGATCTTTTCACTTTCAGCGTCCAGGTTGATTTAAATTCATTCTGGCTTACAGTGGAATTTGGGTTGTACTCGCCGCGTCGGTTAAAAGTCTGCAGAGGTAGTTTTTCTATATCCTTAGTGCCGACTGTAAATCTAGTACTATGCTTCTTTCTTAAACTCTACAAGCCTTTTTTCCGGTCTTGTTGCCTTGACACATTCTTCTTACTTTTTGGTAAAACTTCGCAATATTGTTCTTGGATTGACAGTTCCGCGCTTCTTATGCTTTTTCTTTTTCTCCTATTTAATCGTAAAGCCCAAGGGTCACTATTATTCTATCGTAGTGTCGCCTCGTAGGCGAGTCATTTCCCTACGTGTGCTGGTTTCAATTCTTTATTAATGCATAGGTTTCGTGGGGATCGGATGAAACGCAGCACCTCAATTGTGGCATTTTTGGTGACTTTCTGGCATCGAGCATGCTGATTTGCAATACTTGATGATGATTGTTTAAGATATGTCAGAGATTGAGGAATACGTATAAATTCTGGTGGTTTGTTGCGATTGCAATGAACTTGCTGTGGCGACAAAGACAATAAGCTAAAGACTACTGCCAGACGAGATAGAGTTCGGTGTTGCTTACCGCAGAAACAGACCCTCAATCTGAGTAAAGACACTATTGTTGTGAAGGAAAAAGCAAACGAAACACTTATAAGACATTCATACACTTGAAGTTTTGAAATTTTAAACTACGAACATCTCCTTTTTGTAAAGTATTTACGGTTGCATAACTTAACTTTGTTAATGTACTCAACATTTACATTTTAGGCAGCTTGGTACCATATTTAAATCACAAAATCCTTTAAAAAAATTACTGAAATAAATACGTATCTCATTCTCATAGTTGCAACCGACGTATGTACACAAGTACCTATCAGTTGGAAAGGAGCTTATCATCTCATCTCCGATGATAGACGATGTTATCTTGTATAACCGACTCCCCAAACGTCTCTAAGCATCACATCATTTAATCGAACACATGGTGACAGACTTCTATTTCCCTCCTGATAAAGTCCCATCCAAGAGACGGGACCAATTCTTCCTGTACAAAGTGTGAAGCTTCCATACAATCGCTTCTCACAGTCGTGCTTAATCTTGTATACTATCTTGCTGGGCCTAGTCATGGAAATCGCATTGCCATTGATTACTTTTCAGCTTCGTATTACCAAAGGAATTCACCCATTGACTGAAGGACATGAATAGAGAGCATCTGGATTGAAGGAGTTACTTAATGTTCGGCATACTGCCAGATTGATTGAGACATTGCAGCACAATGCCCTTGAGGGTACAGATAGGAAGTGTGTATTTTCAAGCGGATCTAAGTGGAATTTTGTAGCTTTGTTTTCTCTTTTCTGTTTTGCGTAGTTTTTGTTTTTTTAATTGAAAATAGTAAAACACGTTGTCCTCCATCTGCTACTTAGATTTTCTGGTGTCATTCCGGTCAGCAATGATTAATAATCATGTCGTAGGGGCATGACAATGTTTTTCCTTATTTCTGACTTTTATTATGCCCTCTTGGGAAGCTCGCTACATTTAATTAGCATAAAAAGTGTCTAACAGGCAAGCATTAGATACATTTTCATGATTAATGATTTTTTTTTTTAAAGGACATTTTCGAACCGTATTTTTCTGAAGTAAATGACAGTATTGCTATGTGGGTCTGTATATTTACATACAATATATCGCAAATATAATGACTTAATAAGAATTACAACTCCAAAGTTTGGAGGAATTGTAATTAAGTCGTTTCGCAGAGTATTCTAGATATTGATTCATCATTGAAGGGAATAATTTTTAATGCCTCTAAAAGAAATAATTAAAATATTACAATTTCAAATTGAAGAATAATATTCTAAGCCACATTCAATATAGCTTAATGACAATTCATGTGGCAGGCTCTTTTCAGAAGCCATCGGAGACAAGATGTCTTCTTTAGGGTTACGTGCTTCGGCATGAAAGTTTCTCTCTCTCATATAGTTATGTCATGATGTGAATGGTTCTTGCAAGATTTCTGTTAAATACCCAATCAGGATAGCTTACTTTTCAATCAAATGTAGAGAGCTTATATAAATATGTCAGAGTATAATGAATTAACTATCAATGAAGTAAAATTATTTCTTCTAAAGTAGCTATAGAAGAGTTTTAAGGTCATGATGTGCCTTTTCATTTTGTCTAATTTATCGCGTAACCAGGGACATGATTCTAAGAGCACCTAACCCAAATTGGAAGGATATTTAAGGTGGCGCAAATCTCACCTAATTTTCTTTCAATGTTAACTGAATACCAGGGCGGCCGATAGTAATAGTTCTACTGACAACTTGACTTAGAAAACTGATTGTGTCTATTAGCATTTAGAAGGTACAAAAAATAAATATATTGACAAAAGTTATTCTTGGCGAAACCCTTCAATCTTTCCCATCGAAAGTTGCTCCCGACAGAGTCAAGAAGCTATCCCTGTGCATTGTAATATCTCACTGCAAAGTGGAACCAAATTTTACACCAATCTAGTGAAAGCAAGATAGTTGTTTTTAATATTTCTAAGGTATTTGATAGAGTTTGGCATCTCCTCTTTTATGAATTAGAAATTACCTTTTGGAATGTTCTATTCAAGTTGTCTCGGATGTTTTTAAGTCTGATATCCACAAATTAAACGTTGGTGTGCCCAAGGGTTTCGTTCTGTGTCCGATATTCTTTTTGATTTGTATCAATTATAATTTCAATTTCACTTCTAATCCAATAATTGCTGATGAGAGCATTATCTGCTTTTAATATCGGTTCCCTGACTCAAGTCACTTCTATTCGGATGTAGAATGAGAACGGAAGCACGAGCATCAAATTTTGTGCAAAAAATGGAATCAAGTGCTCTAAAATACTTGAGTTGTTGATAGTGGCACACTGTGAGTCTGCTCTAAGTAACAAAAAATGTTTAGTGGTAAAAGCTCTTTCAAGATAGCCGAGAAGATGCTGATGATGAACCTTTATAAGCACATCAACAAAATATGATAACGTCAAAGCTGTGCAGAAAATTGTTTTGTAAAATCGTCGAATTACCATAAGAGAAGTTGATGAGGATGGCTCGTGCCATGCAATTCTTTCGGATGTGTTGAGCATGAGACGTGTGTCAGCGGAGTTTGTTCCGAACGTTAAAATATTGATCAGAAGAACCGTCACAAGAGCATCGCTCAGGGGCTTTTGAATGACGTCAATGATGATGCTGACTGGCTCAAAAATCATGAGCATATGGATATAACGTCGAAACGAAAGCCCAATTGTCCCAATATAAGAACCCAGGAGAGCCAAGACTAAAAAAAACACGCCAAATTCGAACAAATGTCAAAGTTTTGATCATAGTTTTTTTCGATTACTCTGGCGTAGTGCATCTGGAGTTTTAACCTCGAAGTCGCACGCTAAAAAGGAGTATTACCTTGAAGTAATGCACCGTTTGTGAGAAGCAATACGATAAAAAACGTTCGGAATTGTGGAAAAACAATTTATCGCTTTTGCATCACCTGCTCATTCATCGTTGCTTATGAGAAATTGTTTTGGCCATAAACAACACGACAATCATGGCCCAGCCACCATATCCATCGGATTTGACCCCATGCGACTTTCCCCTGTTCCCAAAACTGAAGACACCTATGAAAGGATGGAGATTTGCAACGGCATCGCTCGCAGAGCTCAAGGCTAAACCAAAAAGTGATTATGAGAAGTGCTTCGAGGATTATATATGCACAAGTGCCAAATGTCGCCAAAAATGCTACAAAAAGATTAGGTTTTCTTAAGCGATTGAAAAAAACTTCACCCCCTCTGATTTTGCCTTGTAGGTCAATGCCCACATCTGGTTATGTACCCTAAAGACCTCTTTGCACTCACTAGATAAGATTTTAAGCTCATAGGTGCGCAGTTAATTGACAAACTTGAACACCGACCTTGCTTCTCTTGACTCACCATATTCTATCGTTATTGTCACCACAAACATCATCAAAAATTGTCACTAGAATTTGGCCGTTCAGCTTTTAATCGTAATGCCCGTCTCGTTATGAATGCTTCTCAGTAAAGTCTCAAGCCCACTTTCCGGCGTACTCTGAAATATCGTGATTTTTTACTATTTCCTACCCTTCGCTACTTTGTTTCTTAGTAACTGTAATTTGCAAACATTTAAGTTTGGTGGGTGGCCGTGGTGTAGTGGTATATTCATAGACTCCTCAAGCAGAGGGTCGTGGGTTCGAATCCAGTGCCAGGCAATTCTGTGAAAAAGTCTTTTAATAGAATTTGTATGTAGTTATATGAAAATCCCGTTGGCGTCAACGCTGACATGAAGGCATAACACTGATGTTGGAGTGATTGCTGGCTGGGCTAAATGTAACGAACTAACAATTAGCACGTACTTAAGACCCACTGGTTGAGGAGAATGTACTAATGTACCGTCCAGTTTGACAACCACCTCTGGGAAAAATATCGAAACCTAATACACCTGAGTTCCAAACTACTACACCACCCGCCCGCGCCCTGGAGAAAAAGCCAGTAAAAGGGTATTCATATCCCCTTGGTGCGCGAGCGGTATTTAAAAAAAAAAATTTAAGACCAACGTACATCAGTACCTCTCTTATTTTCCTCACTAACTATCCTGCTTCCCTGCTGTGTAAAGGTACTCACAACTCTAAGAGGGCGCGCTCATTATTCAAAAAAATCATAAGACTTAAACAAACAATAAATTTACTCTTGGGAAGAGCTCCTTGACTTAAATAACTCCACAAATAGCGAGAAGGCAACAGGAAGATGCTAGAGAGGCGACATATCTTCTATCTTAATTCTTTATTGCCCAACGACACAAAGTGCTTACGTTTTCGTAAATTACCTGGTAGAGAGCATCTGCAAGCAAGCTAAGAAGTTCAGCCTTAATAATGAAACCTTATCCTTAACTGGTTTATGTTGAAAACCATTAAATTGGTAACTAAAATATTTCATTAAATTTGAAGATTTATAGTATAGTTTTCTTTTGGCGTGTTTTTTCGGGTGCTTCCATTGGGACGATTTGGCTTTGGTTTCGACATCATATCTATATACCCATGATTCGCCACCAGTTATGACCCTTTTAAACAAGGCAGGATCATCATTGACGTCATTTAAGAGCTCCTGAAATACGCTCATGCGACGGTTTTTCTGATCCAAATTAAGCAGTTTCGGAAAAAAACTTCTCTAGCACACGTCTTATGCTCAAAATATTTCAAGGCTTTTTTCGACAGATCACGTGTGACTCCTACCTTGTCAATTTTGTTCAGTATCATTTGACACCACAACAGCCTCTCCAAATTGTTCAGCTGTATTACGAAAATCAGCGTTTTGTGAGAAATATTTTTCGTGCGACTCGAGGAACTTACGGTACACATAATCGACCTACTGAAAAGTAAATGCCATGAATTGCTCTTTTAACCGATAATAAAAAATTTAAGTGCACTTTCAATTTTATGTGTCTTATTTTACATTATAAATCAAACCTCACGAGGACTCACCCTATAGTAATTCGATGATTTTCTTTATAGCTTTGACGTTATAATATTTTGTTGGTGTGCTGGGGCATCCAGAGCGAGGTTCATCATCGGCATTTTCTCGGCCATCTTGAAAGAGCTTGTACCACTTGAAAACATTTTTTTTCCACTTAGTGCAGACTCACCGTATGCCACCGTCAGCATTTCAAGTGTTTTAGAGCACTTGATTCCATTTTTTTAAAAAAAATTTCATGTAAATTCTTCGCTTAATTTTTTATAATAATTGAAAATCGCAGAGCACATGAAAATATTTCTAATGTACGTCACCTTATTTTTCGTCTACACTTCGTAGACAAATAAGCAGCGATTGATTGTTTGATGAGTTTGTATACTCAAGAAGAGGGTTAGCGGCAGATAATTAAATTTTTTTAAGTTTCAGGAAACTTGGACATCTTGGGGTTGCTCATTGCCACTCGCAATGAGTCACTTGTCGGGAGGGCACGGCGTGTTCGCAGCTGAGCAATATCTATGTGGTGATTCATTGGTTCGTGCGTGACACATTTTTATATGGATGGCTGTGCTTATAAACAGCAATTTATTACCGAAGAATTCTCGGCCCTTCTTTTTTTAACTAGCTAGAGACGCGTATTGACGAATGGTCGACGAGTTTTCGGTACAGCAACAGCTATTTTCCGGGTTTAACAGCAAAACATAATTTCAGCAAGACAGGGCCACTCCATACATACGTAGCTAGTGTTTCAATGGAGAATCTGAGGGTAATTTTTCCCAATAAATTAATCACGAAGTACGGTGACATACCGTACCGTACCGGAGCTTACACTGTGCGACTTTTTTTTATTGGGATACCTTAAGTCGTAGGTTTAAAGCAACTATCCCTCAACAATTCGGGCCGTACAAGAAAATATCGTCAGTTCAAAGGTTCATTAACTAACAAAATAGACAAAAAGAGATAATTTGATTTAAAGACATTTTGGGTTTTAAAATTCCAACTATACAGATAAAAAATTGATGTTTGCTTGTTATTTACTTTTACGCACTTGATGTTATAATTTTTATTAGGAAAAAGCAGTTAATTTACAGGATTTTAAGAGAAATGTACTTAATGGCTTTTATCTTTGGACCGACGATATACTCTATGAAGTTGTTGCCATTGAAACAATGCCTTGTTCTCGAGTATACACAAATTTGAGAGCCCGATTGGAAAAATGTGTTACGAGAAATGGACGACAGTTAAAAGATATTGTTTTTAAAACATAAAATTCGCATTGTCAAACTGCGTTTTTTGTAAATAAAATATGAGAGTAATGCTGCAGTTTTTTTCTTATTTAATATTAAACTAAAAGAATTTTGGGGACACCCTTTATTGTACAATACTAGGGATGATAAATGGTTTATATGTTCAAATATTTCTTACATATGTTAGCTTGAAGAAATGTTGGCCTTGCGGAGCATTTTTGTGACATCGAATATATATGGTATACATACATATATTTTAAGTTATTTATATATTTAAGTTACGACTTTTTGAATAACCTTATGCTGTTTTCCATCTTCTCGGAAAGAGTCTTAAAGAGTGGAATTTATGAAAATGCTTGTATGGAGGTTTTGAAGGGGATATATGTTATTTTGCCAACGGTTTTGTGTTTATTAAGATTTTTAAGTATTCTTAATACTACAAACATGAGTGCGTGGATTATTTGATGCCTCTAAGAGACATGTCTGTCTGGAATCGTTAAGCTGGATACAAAATGAGCAAGAAGGAAATTGGCCTTGTCCAATGAGATGACAACTGGAATATCATTACAAATAAGCATTGAGATGGGGCATATGGGAGAATTCTTCATGTTTTTGGCAACTTAGAATTTCTACTACTTTTGGGATGCTATAATATTTTTTGCTTCTGTAGCAAAACGAATGTTTTTTTTTTTTTGTACCACACTGTAAAATTGTACATTGTGTGATACGGTTTGTTTGTAGTTTTTCGGTTATGAAACAGGCCGCTTATCCGATCAGGTGAATGACCCGAACTCTCCAAATTCTATTGTTCAATTATGTATAAATATGCTTGCCGCCAAAGGCAGCGACGCAGAAAAAAAAACAGAAGTTATCGGTAGCACTCACAGTGTCATCTCCGTTTTTTTATTTATCGGTGTATTTTCTGTGCTACAATTCTCAGAAGTGGGATTACGGCGATTGAATCAATAGTTTTTCTCTTAATATCGGTGTTGGAACTACTGTACTGTGCGAGTGTACGTTTGTGCCAAATCTATGATTTGATAGACGGAAAAGTTAATTTCGTGTGGTTTTTTATTGACAATGTCGGAAGAATGGATAAACTTCTTGGAGTCTGCGACAGTATCCAGGCTAAAGAACATACTGAGGATTTTAAAGTGTCAAACAATTGGTACCAAAGCCGAATTAAAAATCCGGATGCAAGAAGCAGCGCTGGATTACATGAACGAAAACTACGCCAAACTTATGCAGTTTTCATCGATGAGCAGAGAACTAAGCATCAACGATTCAGTCCCCCAATGTGTCCATGTTTCAAGTAATGAATCCAGCGACGAGGCTGAACTATTGAAGCTACAAAGAATTTGTAAAAAGAAAGAGGAGATTATGAAACTTAAACAACAACTACGCGAGCTGCAACCAGATGAGGCAGAACCCAATTCTCGATCAAACTGTGTGTACAACTATAGAGATGTGGAAGATTCAATATCACCTTTTAGTGGAGATTACAATCTTAATGTGCAGTTCTGGATCGAACATTTTGAGGAGTGTTCGGAGGTTTTGGGCCTCCTCCTCCTTCGCAAAGAGGCTTCTAAAGGGCACAGCCAAATTGTTTATCCGAACAGTTAATACTCAAACTTGGACACAGTTAAAAAGTGCTTTAAAAAGTGAATTCCTAAAAGTAGTGACAAGGTCCGATTTGTACACCGAGCTGCGGGAAAGAAAAAAATGCAGCAGATGTCCTACATATGCAAGAGATAGCATCGCATGGAAAAATTTATCAGGAGGGTCTAATACAATTCATCATAAAAGGTATTCCTGATTCAGAAGCTAATAAAAGTCTTTTATACACCGCAGATAGCATTGGGGAATTAAAATCCGCCCTTCGGAAATATACCAAGTGGAGGAACAACCACCGCGACAACACTGAGCGAGTAAAAATATCTACATCACTTATCCCGTATACGCGTCGAGTACAACCAACCAAATCTAGAACACCTGCCGATAATTTACCGATGCCTAAACGACTCAACAATTCGACGTACCAAAAGAAGGATGTGACATGCTACAAGTGCGGAAGACCTGGGCACATTTCAAGGAGTTGGGAAGGTCAAACCCTAGTCATGGCAATGCTTCGAGATGAACAGATTCATGCCAACAATATTTCAATACCAACAACAACAAGTGACAATGATTTCGAGCGTAATATCCGATGCAAGTGGACCAGCGATCAAATGGAGGTTTCAATTATGCTGTCTTCGCTTTTTTATTCTGGAAGTCCCATCAGTTTTCTTCAAAAACTATTCCTGCGATCAGCTTTACTATTAACACTGGAGAAACCCAAGCACACTTACTGTGGCGTTAATAATAATCCATTGGAAGTAATTGGAAGAATAATACATGGGCTCAAAAGTCCGTTTCTAAGAGAGAGCACCACTTGAATTAGATCCATACCATCCATTAGATCCATAGTTAGTACCAACCTTCAAAAGATATGTGTATAAATTTGACAGCTGTCGGACGATTTGTTCTCGAGATATAGAGTTGTGAGTGAAGCAACTTTTGCTATTATGAAAAAAAAAAAAATGGATTCAAAGCAATTTCGTGTGTTGATTTTTCATTGCTTTTTAATGGGTAAAAATGCAGCCGATGCAAAGAAATGGCTTGATAAGTGGATTGAAAAATTTAAAAGTGGTCATACAAGCACCGAAAATGATGCACGCAGTGGACGTCCAAAAGAGGCTGTTTCAGATGAAAACGTCAAAAAAGTCCACAAAATGATTACGAATGACCATAGCTGAGGCTCTGAAGATATCAAAAGAGCGTGTTGGATATATCATACACGAATATGTACACATGGACATGCGAAAGCTCTGTTCAAAGTGGGTGCCGCGTTTGCTCACAGTTGACCAAAAACAACAACGTGTTGATGATTCAGAAGAATGTTTAAAGCTGTTCAACCGCAATAAAGCCGAATTTTTGCGTCGGTTTGTGACAATGGATGAAACTTGGCTCCATCACTTCACATCAGAGTCAAGTCGGCAGTCAGCTGAGTGGCGAGCAAAACGACCAAAAACTCAACAGTCGGCTGGCAAGGTTATGGCATCCGTATTTTTGCCCCTCCAAAAGGGGCAGACTATCAACAGCGACTAATACATTGTTGTTGTAGCATTTGAAGGACGAAATCGCATAACAACGGCCGCATTTGAAGAAAAAGAAAGTGCTGTTTCATCAAGACAATGCACCGTGTCACAAGTCGATGAATACGATGGCAAAATTGAATGAATTCGACTACGAATTGGTTCCCCACCCACCGTATTCACCAGATTTGGCCCCCAGCGACTATTTCCTGTTCGCAGACCTCAAAAGAATGCTCGCTGGAAAGAGATTTAAGACCGATGAAGAAATAATCGCCGAAACAGAGGCATATTTTGAGGCTAAGCCGAAATCGTACTACAAAACTGGTATCGAAAGATTGAAAAATCGTTTCAATCAGTGTATCGCCCTCGAAGGCAACTATAATGATAAATAAAGTTGAATTTTGCAAAAAATTTTGTCCCACAGAATTGCATTGTGATGCAAGTTCGATTGGATTCGGAGCCGTGCTTATGCAGAGGCAGGTGGATGGGAAGTGTTCTCAAAGCCTGGTGCTCGCAGAAAGTAAATATCATAGAGACACTTTCGATAATTTATGCGCTTAGGAGGCTTAGAATCTATTTATTGGAAATGTCTTTCAAAGTAATAACAGATTGTCAGGCCTTGACTTTGACTTTGAAGAAAAAGTCATTGAAACCTCAAATTTCCAAATGGGCGTCGATGCCTTGAGTAGATTCTTCAATATCATACATGTCGATGACGAATCCTTTGAGTTCGTCCTAGCTGTTGCTCAGGAGCAGGACCCAAAGATAATTTCTATTGAAAATAATCTCGAGAAAAATGAAAGTCCCATATATGTGATGGTGGATGGGTTGATATATAGGAAATGCAAAGGCAGAGTACTTTTCTACGTCATGAGGCGATGTGTCATTTGGGAGTAGAAAAATGTTTTCCACACTTCCTTAGAGTGTCCAAATTCTTCTTAATTTACAAGGTAGAGATCCCTTCGAAAGTAAACGCTATATCATCTGCAAAAGCAGAAGATAAACCATTGAATTTTTGTTCGAGAAGTGAGTTTATGTAAATCAGAAACAAAAGAGGTCCCATCACCAACCCTTGAGGTACACCGTTATTTAATTTATAAAAATAGCTAAAAATACCATTATTACAAACTTTTTGCTGTCTCTCGAACAAATACACCCCTGAAACCGATGGTGTAGAGTATATTTCAAAGAAACTTGTGATCAACCATGTCAAACCATGTCTTAGACTCGTTGATTCCTTTAAAAAGATTGCAACTGAAGTTCAAAATTGCATCTTCTGTTGACAAGCCAGACCTAAAACCAAACTGTTTATTTGAAAAAAATTATTTTGACTTAGAACGAAACCATACGTTTTTTCTTGAGAAAGTTGAAAAAGAAAAATCGGTCTGTACGAAGAAATAGCCTTGCGGTTCCCTTTCTTAAAAAGAGGAATAACTTCTGCCCATTTCAGCTGACTTGGAAACACATCCCTTTTGACACTAAAATTGAACAAGTAACACAACACATCAATAACATACCAAGCAATTTATTGAGAACAATAACAGAGATTCCATCACTTGTGCACGAACTTTTACTTTGCATTGACATTATTTCAAAATCTCAAAAGACGTAAACGGGTCGAAAACAAAACTATTTGTGACAATACTTTGCTGTATGAGACCATTAGAAATGCTATAGTTGCTCTATCTTTAAGCGGAGTGATAGGTTTTAGCTTCTTTTTTTTTTTATAATACCGCGCGCGCACCAAGGGGATATGAATACCCTTTCCTGGCTTTTTCTCCAGGGCGCGTGCGGGTGGTGTAGTAGTTTGAAACTCAGATGTATTAGATTTCGATATTTTTCCCAGAGGTGGGAAAATACATTCGAGTACATTCTCCTCAACCAGTGGATCTTAAGTACGTGCTAGTTGTTAGTTCGTTACATTTAGCCCAGCCAGCAATCACTTCAACATCAGTGTTATATCTTCATGTCAGAGTTGACGCCGACGGGATTTTCACAGAATTGCCTGTCACGGGATTCGAACCCGCGGCCCTCTGCTTGAGGAGTCTATGCATATAATACTACACCACGGCCACCCCTATCAGAAATTCCAACAAAGTAATCATTGAAAATGTTAGCAGTTGTGAAAGGGTCAAAAATATTTTCATTATTTTCATATAAATTATAGACTCCTTGAGGCTTTCTTTCTTTACCCAAGATCTGATTAACTACCTTCCATTCTTGTTTAACATTACCTCTGGATCTGCACAGTTGTGAAGCATTGTAATTGTCACAAGTCAGTGAAACAAGCTTTTTTATTTTATCGCAGAGTTTGGGATAGTACTTGTGAAGGCTGTGATTATGAGGATGTTTTTTTTTTTTTTTTTGCATTTTACAGCGGGTTTGTTTTTGAACTTTATTTTATGTTATCACATTGTAGTCATCTACAGCTTAAGAATTTTTTTAAGATTTGGCCTATTCAAGACTTCACAAGTTCAAGCCTTAATATGACCATTTAGTATAGCGATGAAGTCATCGTATGCAGATGACTTTTAAAACACTGGTTCCCAAAATTCTAGCTGAAGTCTCTCATATATAAATTTATAATTAATTTCGAGTTTTCGCCGACTAGAACTAGGATAGTCCAGTTCATTTAAGGAACACAAGCGATGGTCTGTTAATTGAAAGTTATGAACTTCACCATAAATAAATTGTTTCGTTATTTATGTAAGTACGAATTAAGATGTGATCGATACAACTCAGGTATAAGCTTTTGAGCGTAGGTTAAATACTCTTTGGCTTCAATATCCGAGGTATCTAGTATATTAATGTTTATATCACCCAAAACATATAAATTTTTAGCGCGCATAGCACCAAGAACCTTTGCTAAAATCATGTAGCCTGTAAATGCATAGTATTGAATAGTTGCATTTATCAAAGGTCAAATCAATTTCAATAATATCGGAACTAGAAATTTTAATTGTAAGAATCTAATTCACTGTCGAAAATTCAAATTTCAGTTAACACGTTTACTATAAGCAAAATTTCCATAGATTCAACTTGAGCTAAAAAAGAATCAAAATTATAACGAAGACTACGAATGTTCTGATGAATACAAAAGATTTCAGTTACAACTAGTAAAACAGTATCACTATCACATGCATTATAAAATTTACAATTTATAATTTAAAAAAATCCGTAGCACAGGTGATCTTCACAGCAGTTTCGCCTTCCGTTTTACGCATGTAAATAGTTACTACCTAGTTGTCCAAAGAAATTCATAATATTTGGCTTTTCTCAACGATGACGCATATTTAAGCAGTTGAAGCGAGGTATACGACAAGCTCTCGTTGATGTATAGATTTTGTGGTGTTGCCTTCTCATCGATTAGTGTTGTTTTGAATTTTGTTTTGGTCGAATATTTCGCACTCATTATTTTCTCCTTATGGTAGCGAAAAATAAAGCGCACAAATAAAATGTTTTCCTAGTACGCATTCACCCCAGTCCCAACCAGTGATTGGGATAGACTTAACAATACTATCAACAGAAGCACAGGGTTTACACCGAGTGTATTGCTTTTTGGTGTTCAATAAAAAGGACAACTTTCCGATAGGTTGAAAGAATTTCTTGACAGTAAGTTTAGAGGAGAACGGGCCAGTTTAGAAAACATTAGGGATAGGGCGCTTTAGAACATAGAAATTTCGCAAATGCAAAATAAAAGTTATTTTGATAACCGTCACAAGGTGCCAACAAAATACAAACAAGGTGATCTCATTATGGTTAAAAATACAGTGACAACACCAGGTGTGCATAAAAAGCTCTTAGCGAAGCTTCGAGGTCCATATGAGGTAAAAATGGTTTTAACTAATGATAGATATCTCGTTTCGGACATTGAAGGTTCACAGCTGACGCGACTGCCATATAAGGGCATATTCTTTTCTGATAGTATGAGGCTGCACAAAGTAGAGACAGCGGATTTAAAGCCCAACGAATACCTGGAGGATGCTGAATGTTCAGAAGATCTTAGTTCCAGTGCTGAAACGTGAATCTTCGTAACGTACATAGTATGCATTTTGATATTCAAGGCCTTTTTCTTTTGTTATCTTTTGTTATTATTATCAATGTATTTTTTATTTAAATTGTTTTCATTGTTTTTTTTTTTATAATTTAGTTATACCCTGTTGAGTATTGTGAGAATATTTTTATTGAAATTTTGAATTGAAAAGATATAATGAATTCATATTTGGTTTATATTGTACATTACTGTGATCGGGTCGATCACTTGATCAGGATGGCCGGGCTGTAGAATTGTACACTGTAAAATTGTACATTGTGTGATACGGTTTGTTTGCAGTTGAATGACCCGAACTATCCAAATTTTATTGTTCAATTATGAATAAATATGCTTGCCACCAAAGGCGGCTACGCAGAAATTAAAGAGAAGTTATCGGTTGCACTCACAGTGTCATCTCCATTTTTTATTTATCGGTGTATTTTCTGTCCTAAAATTCAACCGTTGGTCTCCTTGAAATTTTACACGTTTTAGAAAGGCTCTGCAGTCATTTCTAGTTTGTTTGAGCTCTTTTCGGGCTTCATCAGTTGGTCTTGTAAGACAAAAAAAACATATTTCTCCAACCCTTTTACGGTGCCATGAAATAAGGCAACTTTTTTGCATTTGGCTTGTTTACTTCTTGAGTCGTACTGTCTTTTTTTTCTTTGACAGTTTTAGTTTGGTTTTCGGCCGCATAGACGATAAGTTTGCTTATAAGATCGAATTCAGATCATAGGTTTTTGGGCGACATTTTTGCACTTAGTTGAGAACTAATTTTTAGAGATCAGTTCGCAGCTCTGTTACTCTGCTCTGCTGCCTGCTATAATATTATTTCCCAGTACTATAGCATCTGTCATAAAATATTCTCTGAATTGTTCGAGCAGTAAAGCATTCGACTATTTTTGCGTATTCATTAACATTCACTTAATAGCCAAGCACTCTTATCAACGATACAAAAAATAAATGATTCCCAGAAATAATGATTTCGATATTTGTTGTCAGATAGTTATCGTTCTGAAGATTGTTCAAAATTCTCAAATCGATGGTTTACCTTGGTTTAGAACCAATCATTAGTTGTTAATAGTTCACCAACAAAACAGCGCTGGCACACAAAATCTTCACTAGATGCATATAACATATTCTTGCGAGCTAAGTGAAGTTGCCATTTTTAAATGAAATTAACCATATTTTGAAAAATTGTTACATTGACCATTTTGATTATTTTCCACTAAAGGAGGGCTACTCCTTCTAGGTTCCTAAGTTCAATTTCTGCTGAAAGAACTAAGTGCATACCACCTTATCCTGTTGCTTGGATTTCCAAGACACTCCTCTCTCATCATACAACCGAGTAGGCCCAACAAAACAATTATTAACACAAAAGCGCCCGTCCAGTGGGCTCGTCCAATTATAAGAGAAGAAAATTGTCTCTACATAATTTATCGATAAGCTTTGGGTGTTGGAATTTTTTTTCGTACCCCAGTATCAATTTTCATCAATAAAACACACCCGTTCTCATTTATCGATGCTACACTGCCCATTCATTGTACACACCTTGTTTGCCTGTTGTTTGTAATTATCGGTCGTAGACACGGAATACGTGTGAGCTTTTAACACTTTTCTGTATTTTTGACTTCCCTGCTGTCTTCAACTCAAAGGATTGATTAACTTTCCAAATTGATTGTTTCGGCTTAACGTTTGAATACTGAAAGGATACATTTGTATCTTTGTGGCAAATGGATAAGTTGGACAATGAAAGTGGAAAGCGCCTGATATTGAATGTATTATTGACATTTGCATAACCTTCCCTAATGGTGCTTCGTATCTTATTCTGCTTATCTTCTTATCGCCACATTTCCAGAATTCGACTTTGGTGGAATATTTTGCGAAGAACTCTCTTTACTCCAATTAGGCCCAGGCTTGTTAATGGGAAAATAATTTTCCTGTAATTAAGGTTTACGTGAATTCGATCGATATATTGACGTGTTAAAATCCGTTTAGTTCCGTTCTTGCCGGTGGTTTGGTTGGTTAATTAAAAATTAATTGCAAATTTTGCTGACGGTGTTTATAGATAGTCTGCTTGAAACGACCGACGGCGGTGCAATGGCAATTAGGTGTTCAATTTTATGGTGTTAACGAGCAATGGATTAGAATACGAGCCAGGTCTTTTGGGTGGCAAGGCAGATAGAAGTTGCCATTATCTTATCAATGGTGAGTACCTTACAATCGATTAAAATTTCCACAGTTTTTACCCCCTATTTTCCACACATTTTTTTCAATTGAATTCTCTGGGAAGACGCAGAAAATATTGCTAAAATTTTCCATTAGTTAATAAGTTAATCATTTAGTACGCCTGACGGTCTGCCGCCTAAACCGTTTATCGTCCGCATTCCCGGTGGTTAAGGTTCTGTCAGATCAATATGTTGTTAGTTTGAAAGTATATAACCTTTTTTTTGAGCGAAGTATACAAAAAAAAATACGATTAATAAGAAGAGCTTTCTCTTGCTCGAACCACTTTTTATTCATGGTTTACGTTGTTATCCACTAATAGACTGAGCCGATACCTGAAGGCCTCGATATCAGGAATAAAATTGTTCAAGAAAACGTGCCCAAACGGGTGGAGTTCTAAGAAAAGGCATCTCCCCAAGAAGAATTTATAAAGTTTGCCAAAGTTTTGAACACGAAAATCAAATTTTGGCTTATCTGCAGGGGACTATTTATCCAATTTTTTTTCGAACATTTGTGGCTCTATCTTGCCCATTTTCCATATGCTTGGCAAATGCCAAAGACCTTACAAAGCCCCACAAAAAAAAATTCGAGTGGAGTTAAATCGCATGATTTCGGTGTGCAATACAGTGTTGTCGTTGAAAAATCAATAGCCTTATGGACAGCGTCTGTCCATCAAATCCTATTGTCGACAGCGCGTGGTTAAGCCTGGGACTTTAGTAGTGCTAACAGAAGGTAGGATACCTCACCCTACGCAGAAAAACGACTATGCCTCTTTCACTTCACCAGGCCGGCGGTGTGCTGGTACAATTTACTCCTATATGGAGATGGCAGTGGAAGAAATCTAAATAGCACGACGGAGGCTCTCATAACCTCAGGCAAGCTATTGGCGACTTACTGCTTAGCCGTACCCTCTGTCCGGAGGCTTGATTATAGATATGGCCCTTCAGGAAAAAACAAAAAATAATCCAAAAACTTCGGATGTAGATTGTTATGATATTAACGACACCAGCAAAGGTTTCCACTTTGCACATGGAGTGTCAAGGCACTTAACAGACCATATGTTCCTGAGCAATTCAAGAATGCTCTGACTGCTATTGAGCTATTTTTACTTCAATCCAGAAGAAAAATTACGATATCTTCTACGAAGACGAGGCTTATTTGGATGTGGATTTGCTGTTCGAGAGAGACGCAGTCAAAAATTCTTAAGCTTTCGATAGGTAAGTGAACACCTAATAATAATAAGAATCAAGGTCAAATTGGGAAATATAAGCCTGATATGGGGTCATGCAGGTACAGACGTAAATGGAAATATCATCAAAACTAGTTCTAGACCAAAAGTATTGTCAGTACCTAAGCTACGACACAAAAATTTTGCTAGGAGAGGGGTCTTTGAGGGGTCATCGGAAAACATATACTGCATAACACCACATCCAATAATGGAAGAATGGTTTTAATAATTTACAACGGGTCGTTACCTCTTAGTAGCCAACATGCGGTTCCCACAACTCACTATCCATTAAGAGGTTAAGCTAACCCTTAATCAATTAACCGCCAACCTGTTTGATTATATTACAACTTTACGTCAGATGCTGGATTTCCGATCTTTCCGAGATAAAGACATCAACTCGGATGATTTTAAGCTAAAGTTTGAATGCTGATATTATCCTGCGGCATAACAGAGTCAAGTGAGATCACTTAAGTGTTACGTGCTACTCGTGAGCTCTACGAGTAGAAAAAAGGTAAGGCTATATGCTTCTCGAACAGAAAAAGAAAGAATGATGCGCGCAATCGAGATATGTTACCACAGCTGTGACATTACCAGAGCTAGAAATTTAGAATGGCAGCCTGGAAATATAAACATGGACAACTAGTATTAGCGTCGCAGACTACTTCTGTAGACTGTATAAGGGCGATGATAGGCAAAATACTACTGTTAGGCAGAATGAACCATTCCCTCTTCATGAAGATGATGGAGAATAATGTTCTCCTGTTCTAAACAGAGAAAATTTAGCAATATCAAAGCTAAATTGAAATAAGGCCTCTGGCGCAGATGTAGTGCTTTCTGAGCTATTTAAAGTGCGACTGCATGATGAGCTACTTAAAGCAGCTGTAGATGACTTGGCTGGGAACATGCACCAGCTTATCTGTCAGATATGGCCTGATAAAAGCATTCCTAAGGCATGGAATCTCAGCATCGTTTATCCGATCAACACAAAAGGATACCCTTTTTTACTACGCAAACTATAGAGACAACAACAACAACATAGGGGGCTGTTAGTGATGCTTTCTTACGTATTTAGATAGAAGCAGCTAAAATTAGCCTGATGGTAAACGACACCGAAAAAAAGAGTATGTTGTCATAAAAAAAGGACGCACAACATCGATAGCTTGGCAACTTCAACTTAAGTTTTTATCTTAGTCGACCTTGTAGTTACAAGCATCAGCAAGGAAATCAGACGAAGGATTACTAGGGCATCTCTTATTATAAACGGAGTTTTAGATAGCGGTTGGTATACAAGACTGTCAGCAATTACATACTATACGATATATTGCGTGGTATTAACCTGGCAATGCGCTGTAAACATGACTATACATTAGTTACTGGTCTCCGAACCGAATTACATATTTAGATTTCATTCGCTAAGTTTAAAAGCACAATTATTTTTATATAGCACAATTTTTTTATAATCCCGTGCGCGCACCAAGGGGATATACTTTTACTGGATTTTCTCCAGGGCGCGGGCTGGTGGTGTAGTAGTTTGAAACTCAGGTGTTTTAGGTTTCGATATTTTCCCAGAGATGGTTGTCAAACTAGACGAGACAAAAAGACTTTTTCAGAGAATTGCCTCGCACAGGATTCGAACCCACGACCCTCTTCTTGAGGAGTGTATGTATATACCACTACACCACGGCTGTGTAGGATAAAATAGCAACACGATTATTTCGTGTTAGTTATGACTCACTCTCAGAAGTGGAACACACGGCATTGGAATTCATGCGATCAATAGTGGTAAATATTAGATCCTTTATATTAGCTACACATTTTGCGCTAAGACCAATATGAAATTTCAAAGACTGGGTAGGGCTCTGTAAAAAAGATGATGGCGGACGATTCTTCAATGAATCAGCGCAAGCTTTTGGATCGCTGAAGGGAGTTTTTTGCTCAAGAGTATAAAACTTCTTTTTTCCAAGCGGTCTCAGAAAGGTCCTAGCTCCCCAGAAGTGAAAGGGTACCCCACCAATCAAGAAAATGATAACGACGTTCACATATGCACATAAAATGTTAGGACTTTAAAAAGACCACGTACTTCCAAGTTACTGAATGTAATAAAGTAGATACCATCGCAACCCAGGAAGTTGCGATGAGAGAGCAAAAACAATGTCTGTTTGTGTGCTGAGTTGTCAAAGGGGGCAGACGAACGCAAGAGGACTTGAGGTTTCGGCACGTAAGTGAACGCTTTGACAGAATACATATAAAGGCTATTATTTGCCCTTACCTTTATAGAAGAAAAAGACAAATCTAAAACAATGATGTTGCTACTAGAGAACATTTTGGAAATATTATATATAGCCTCGAGACACAAAATCTATGGGCAGATTGATGTATTGCAAAATAACATCACGATAGTTATTACATATTTTCCTCACCCTTATATTCACGAAGAAATAGGTTAGACGCCTGATCATTCATTGATCAAATTGATTATGTTTCGATTGACACAAGGCACTCCTCCAGCTAACAGATGTCCAAATATTCCAAGCGGCGAATACAACCTCTGAGCACTTTTTTGTAGCATCCACGTCTTTGCAAATATTATAAATCAAAGAATATCGAGTACACCTGCACTTCTCTCTCCAAATTATATTCTACCAGCATTAGGTCGTGAAGATAAGTGGCATCGATTTAAAGTTCAATCCCACCCAATCAACAGCACAAAGTTTTTTTTGTTTTCTGGACGGTTTGATTGAACCATGTCAGTGCGGTTTTAGGTTGGGTAAGTCCACCATTGAGGAATTATTCGACTGCGGTAGATCTTAAGGAAAACTTAAAAAGTCCAGATCGATATTCATCATCTCTTTATCGATCTGAAAACCGCATGTAATGGAGACGAGAGTCATGTTTAGCTTTGGATTACCTGCCAAACTCAACGATAGAGGATGCTCACTTTTTCCTAAAAATATGAATAAATCTCATAGATACGTTTGATGCCAGATAAGGGCTTTTATAACGTCATGTGACTTTCTTAGAAATAACTTGAGAAAATTGCGCGAAGTGGGCAGGCCAACACCTGGGGCACAATTTTGCAGAAGCCTATGCAACTACTTGCTAAACTTTTCACATTGATATCACTTGTATAACACAGCGACCTATCACTTGAGCGATTGCAAATATTAAAACTACAACGACAGATGGGCTTCGCTGTAAATGAAGGAATGTACTTATCATGAACACGAATTGACGCACAAAATCGACAAATCGGACAGAACTTCACACTCGACAGGTTTAACTTTGAGGTAGATTGGGATTTTGTCTACCTTGACTTCGCTGATAACTCGGATAATGACAATCATTAGAAATTAAACGACGGTCTTTTCTTGCATATCAAAGCTTACAATTTTGATGTCTATACGAACTTTAAGTATGGGCTCGCCGAACTCTATACCTAAGAATGATTAGATCGTACCTGTGAATAAAACCAGCTCACCCTTAGTGATTATTTTTGACCAAATGTCTACATTCGAGTTCTAATTTCGTCCCAATTAAGTGTGTGACATGCAAAATTTACCTTAGAAGATTGGCAAATACGTACTCCGATTTTGTTGGAATTAATTGAAATGGAAATAATCTAACCAATTTTATTAAGTGCCATCACTGGCGCAGACAAACAAATTAACCTGCATCATCAGCTCTTCATCTCAACTTGTAATTACCAATTAACTGTTCTGAGCTAACCAATTTACCACATGATGAATGTTCATGAGTGTAGGCAGGGAACATCCATCGGAACCAATTCGTCACATCCTTTCAGTAGACAGATGCTTTTATACCTTTCAGGTTGAGAATCCATTAAAATCTCCACAAAGAAGATTACCTCACAGCCATTGTGATTTAGCGGAACATTGTCAATTATTGCCAATCCACTTGGATGTCCATAGCGGCATGTTCGATAGCATGAGCTGAGGATCCATTTAAGCACACTGATAAAATTTCAATTACGTATATACGGTTGTGTGAGTATTGTGGTAAAGGGTAATTAGTTGGAGTGGCACACTGAGGGGATAAGTGGGAGTTGGAAAATGTCGATTTTGTGAAGAAATTGAAGAGAAACTACGGCAACGACAAGGATATTTGTGCGCTGGATTTCGCCCATAGAATAATGGGTGCGTTCTGCAATGTTTACATCGACGGATACGGATAAAGGCTTTGTTAGGTTGTGAAATAAAGTGAAATAAAAACACTTACAGTCGACAATATCCTAGATAACAGTCGATTTATTATTTTGATTATTTATTTGACATTTTCTAAAGCGAACTACACAAGGTGGATGACGAGTATTATTTCTGATACTGATAACCGAGGTAGCAGATACAACAAGATACACTCGTTACAATCGTACCACCTGTATCTGGAAGAACAAAACCAGCTTGACCGACTCGTACAGATGAGTACTGAAGCGAATCTTGTTGTTCACCTGCCTGTTGAAGATCAAGTAGACATGAGCGAAAAGGCAAAATCCATTTACACCGGGTTAGTTGACTCAACTCCGAATCAAATCGTCGAGTCTGCGTATGGGATACACAGCCATAACACGAACAAGTCTACGATAGTTCTAAAGATGAGATCAAAGGAGTCTGCCTGGAGCATGATGAGGAATGCCTTTAAATTAAAGGGTACTAGAATAAGCATCCAAAAATACTTACCCTTTACCGTTAGACAACGTCGGGCAAAAATGATTCCAATCATGAAGGAGCTTCGTCAAAAAGACGCATCAATAAAGATTTCTCTACGCGATGACAAGCTCCACATTGCCAGGTATGTCTTTACTTGGGACTCCGCCCTTGGATTGAGGTGTGATGAAAATAGTGGCATTGAAATAATACAATCTATTTTTGGTGACATTACGTTAAATAAAAATCTTTTTATTAATGAAATCAGAAGTACAAACAAAACAGCTACGAAAGAGAACACTTATCCCAAAACTTCAAATTTGACGGCTAATGTCAATCGCAGCAGTGATGCCAAACTTAGCAAAACACCAATATGCGAAAAATCTTTGGGTCCATCCACAAGCTCTAAGGCGGCTGTAACGTGACGCATGATGTGCCCATGTCTGCCAGAATAATGCTGAAAAAAACATAGCTATCAACAAAATAAAAATTTTAAGCTACAATGTGTCGGGTTTAAAAAACAAAACGAATTTTGTAACATTTTTTAATTATGTAAAAAGTTTTGATATATTTGTATTATTTGAAACACATCTATTAGATAATAAAGAAATTGGATTTAAGAATATTTTCTTAAACTATGAATTAATCTGGTCTCCTGCTATAAAAACTTCACTTTTTGGGAGAAGAAGTGGTGAAACACTATTCGGCTTTCGTGACGACCATCGGGATACAACAGTACTCTGCTGGAACCGTGTCGCAAATCTAAAGACCTAATTTGTGATAACAAAGAAGCAAAAGTAATTGAACTTGCTGATGAGTATGACATGTGTAGTTGCGAAGGAGATGCAAATGGCGAATTGATCTTTATCAGAGGAACATCATGCTCAATGATAGATTGCTGTTTTGTTTCGGGAAATCGGCTCAAGCTTCTAGACAGTTTTCAAGTAGGAACTGAGATATTTTCGGACCACATGCCCTTGAAAGTAACCCTTAATTCTACTGCTAGCTGCAACTATGCTTGCACAAAACCATTAAGCCTTCTGCCGAAATTTGTCTGGAATGACCAAATAATGGAATCGTATCAGCGAAACATGAATGTGAATCTTATGGAACTACGCACACAGCGTTATACAGCCAATATTGAAGCTCTAACGGAAATATTAAAAAAATCCATTCCGCAACAGAAAGATTTAAAAACTCATAAAATATATAAACAAAAATGGTATGAGTCTGATTGCATGAAAGCTAGAACCAAATCTTTTAAATTTCTTAAACTTCTAAGGTCGAATAACTCCAATATCTTTAAAACATCTGTTACATCAAAAAAGTAGCCTTTGAACAACAAAACATTGCGATTATAAATACAATAATTCAAAATCTTCTGCTCAGTTCTGGAAAGCTGTCAAATACCTAAACGGACACATGTCTAACATCTCTGTAACTCTTAAAGCCTCGCAACGGAGGACTCATTTCGATAAACTTCTTAATGCCCCATTAACCTCGCCGCTACTTCAATATGCAGCCCCTCTGCTCTTAGACGAAAAATTAGACTTTGCATTTACCCTGGAAGAAGTTAATGAAGTAATGGGCAAATCGAAATCAAATAAAGCACCTGGTATTGATCGCATCCCGTTTGAGTTCTATAAAATTTGCACATATGAGTTTATGAATTCTCTCAAAATTGAACTTAATCGAATATAGACTCTGCTAATATCTCCGACGTATTCAGGAAAGCAATATTTCCATTTCACAAAAATAAAGCGATTACAGGGATCCGAAGAAATACTGAGGAATCACATTTTTAAACACTTCAGCCAAATTGTTTGCTTCATTAATTTACAAAAGATTGTATGAATGGGTACAAGAGCATAACATCCTTAAAGAATTCCAAGCTGAATTTAGGAAAGGTTATTCTACAATCGACTAGATATTCTGCTTAACAAACATTGCTGAAACATATAAGAGCAAGAAAAAAAAAAGTTGTACGCCTTCTTTGTAGATTTTCGAGCAGCGTTCGATTCAATGCCACGTGAAGCACTCTTTTACAAGCTTTCCAAAATCGGTGTATCAAGTAAAATTATTCGAATCCTGAGAGCCTTATATGAGAATAATATTGCATATGTATGGGATGGAAACTTAATTTCTGAAGAGTTCGAAACTTCAATGGGTTTTAACAAGGCTGTGTTTTAAGTGCTCTGCTTTTTATATTATAACACATGGGCTGAAAAGTCAGTGCCGTTTTATGGTAAAACAACAAATTTTTTGCAAAATTCAACTTTATTTATCAATATAGTTGCCTTCGAGGGCGATACACTGATTGAAACAATTTTTCAATCTTTCGATACCAATTTTGTAGTACGATTTCGCTAGTTTTGTAGCGATTATCTCTTCATCGGTCTTAAATCTCTTTCCGGCAAACATTCTTTTGAGGTCTGCGAACAGGAAATAGTCGCTGGGAGCCTAATCTGGAAAATACGGTGGGTGGGGAAGCAATTCGTAGCCGAATTCATTCAATTTTGCCATCGTTTTCATCGACCTGTGACACGGTGCATTGTCTTGATGAAACAGCACTTTCTTGTTTTTCAAATTCGTCCGTTCTTCTGCGATTTCGTCCTTCAAACGCTCCAACAATACAATGTAATAGTCGCTGTCGATAGTCTGCCCCTTTTGGAGATAGTCGATGAAAATTATTCCATATGTATCCCAAAATATGGATGCCATAATTCCTTCGCTAATGCATGCTGGTGATAAAGTCTTTCTGGGTGACACAACGGTATACAGTTTATGATAAACAGGCTTAATGCTTTCTGCAAAAGTTGGAATCTCACTGTAAATCATGATAAATCAAAAATGATGATATTCAGAAATGCAGGAGGACGCTTCTCACACTTGGAAAAGTGGTAGTCAGACGGGGAAGAGATTGAGGTACCAGATACCTAGGTGTCCTTATATCGTCCTCCTTAAATTTCAAGCCACACTTTAAGGAAAAATTAGCTTTTGCTAAAGCAAAAAAAACTTTTTTCCACTCAACCGCAGCGTCGATAATGCTTTACGGAGCTCAGGTATGGGGTTACAAAGGCTACGATGCTGTGGAAAAATTTCTTCGCTACTTTTTGAAGAAGATTTTCCGATTACCAAAAAATACCCCGAACTATATGCTACATCTTGAAACATGAACTCCTCCTTTGCTCTTGTACACGCTCAAAATGCACTTCAACTATATCTTAAAAATACTAGAAATGAATGAATGCAGAATACCAAACGTAGTTTTAAGAAGCATAATTAGAACAAACGGAGGCATTTGCGAGGGATGGAAGAAAACAGCTTCTGAATGCGGATTGAATCTGTCTATTTAAGTGAACGAGCATCCTCATCTTTTAAGAGAAAAATTTAACTTGGTTTTGGAGAATTTTGGCAGACATACATATGACCAATATGTCGAAGAAGTTGAATCGTCACTGTTTAAGAACTATTACAGCAAACTAAACCATTTTCTAAATGAAAAAACATACTTCCTAGATAGTCACGCAGTTGGCAAAATAGGTACTATTTTCAAACTGAGAGGGGAACTCGTTCAACTAAACTTTATACCCCATAGACCAGATTTACCAATACTTTGTGACCTCTGCAACATGAAGAAGAGCGAAGACATCTTACATTTTCTTGGTATTTGTCCGATTTTAAAAGAATTTCGACTATCAATGTTCGGATTATCTACAGAAGTTAACGTTTATAAGAAACTCAAAAACGTCCGAATTTTTGATTCTTTCGAGTTTTTTCAACCAACGGATATAAGAAATAAGTTTCTTCACCGAAAAAAGTTAATATATACAATATGTGGAATTGCTAAGTTATTCAATTAAATAACCCATTAAGTCTTAAGATAGTTTCAGATCATCGATCGCTGAGCTGCGCCCGATATAATTGATCTCCAATTTCACAACATCGACCCAGTTGTTCGGGGTTTGTTTACTCCTGTTGGTAGTATGAGTAGTGGTCCACTCGTGTGGGGTTTGTTTACCCTGGTTGATTCACGGAGGTAATATTGTTTATATTCGCCATAAATGAGTTGTGACCTATAAATAAATGTATAAAAGCGGATGGCGATGTGGGCAATATTATCTTCGTGACATAATGACTTCACTAAAGGTAATAGTCGTCGTGATTGGGATATGCGGTGGTTGGATGGTGCTTAGCCTGGGGTTAAAACTGGGGATTTGGTACAGAAGAGTATAAGGAATTGCCAGACGTACTAGAAGAAGAAGATGAGGAGACAGATATGGCAAACATAAATAACTTCATCTTTCGCGATGTGGAGGAGTCTCTCGAACGGTTTTCGGGAAAAGGGGGAAAAAGTTGCACTAAATAGGTTGAGAAATTTGAGTCGATCGCTATATCCTGTGAATGGAACGACATTTAGAAGTACCTGTATGCACGTAGGTTACTGAGAGGTGCTGCAAAGAAAGCAGTGGAGGCCACCGGGGGAATCACAGATTGAAACAAACTGAGGGCGAATTTGGTTGAAGAATTCAGGAAAAGGTTGACAACCATCGAAGTTCACAAACAGTTGGAGTTCCGGACGAAAAACACGTCAGAAGGCCTATTAGAATACTTGTATGCAACGCCCCCATTTATTTTGCTTAATGCAAGCTTAAACTAACTTAAAAACTAGGACTAACTTAAGGGTTAGGGAGTAAGGAAGTGGTGGAGGAGATCAAGTTTAAGGTGAGAAGTGCTCAGGTTAAAATCAAAAAGGGTTAGGTTTATTTCGTTAGAGCCATAAGAGGTGCGATGGGTTGGGATATAGACGAGACGAGGACAGCCTAAATTACGAGGATTTGTGTTGAAGGAAATAGAGTTGTAAATGGGTCACTCCAGGGTAGACCACGAAGAGCAAAACGAAGAACGACGTTGAATGTTCTCGATTCGGGATATATGAGTTCGCTGAAAGGGGGATCACACTTCGCTGGCATTTTCAAGAAGAGGGCGGACAAGCGTAATGTAAAGTGACCTTGTCACATAAGGGTTGCTAAATTCTTTAAACCAACGTTTGATAACACCGAGCGATGAGTTGGTTTTAAGGATTATCTCATTAATATGCGAACGGAAGTTTAACTCTCTATCGTATAAAATTCCGAGGTCGCTAACGGGTTGCACCTGGGATACAGGTTGGTCATGTAGGAAATAAAGTCTAGAGGGGGATTGATAGGACTTAGGAGACAAAGTCATAGATTGGCATTTGGAGACGTTAAGCTCAAAGCAATTTTTTAGACACCAGGTGGAAAACCTATCGAGGTCTTCTTGAAGAAGAATAGAGTCTTGGGGTGAAGAAATAGTTTTGGAGAACTTAGTCTCATCATGGATACGGAGCAGTGTTTGATAATCCTCTCAAGATCGTTTATAGTTAGAATGAAAAGGAGGGGACCAAGATGGCTGCCTTGTGGTACACTAGAAGTGGCTAAAAACGGCGTTGAGAAGGCTGACCTAAAGCGAACGCTATAGTAACGGTTCTCGAGATAAGAAGATATCCATTTTAACAAAATGGGGTCAAGACCGAGGGAAAACATTTTGAAAATGATCAGTTGATGTGATATTTTATCGAAGGCCTTAGCGAAATCTGTAGCAATAACATCGATTTCGTTGCCATTTTCTAGGGCTAAAAGCTCAAAGGAATTCAACTAAGTTTGTAGTAGTTGATCTACCTTTTAGGAATCAGTGCTGACTGGGTGATATAAGTGACTTGCACTGAAAGCTTAGAACATTATGTAAAACACTTTCGAACATTTTAGGTATGTGAGAAAGCTTAGCAATGGGACGGTAGTTGGTTACTTCATTCTTTGATCCCTTTTTGTGAACCGGGGTTATGAAAGAGGTTTTCCAAACTTGGGGGAATTCCCCTTGTGTGAGGGACAGATGGAATAGGGAGGAAAGTGGATGTGAAAGATTGGAGGCACACTTTTTGAGGAATATTGCTGGGAGCCCATCTGGACCGGATAAAAATTCATCATTGAGATTTTGTAACTTTTCTTCGATAAGAGTGGAATCAAAAGGTTGAGAGAGAGAGAGAGGGGCCAATGGAGAAATTGGAAAGGTACTTGAAATACATGGGGTCGGGTATGAAGGGGTTGTCTTCAAATGACTGCTTAAAAAAGTTTGCAAAATAGTTGGCAATAATATATGGGTCGGTCGATGATATGTTATCGAACGAGAAAGAGGGGGGATATCCGTCTGATTTTCTTTTGTAGTTGACGAATAGCGCTGTGTTGAGAAAGTTACAGAGCTGGGTTAATTGCAGGTAAGTTCCAAGATAGTTAGAGTAGTTCTAATAAGAATTGGCGTGAAGAAAAGCTGCCCATAATTTGTTTCTTTTAATACGTAAAAAGCGAAGTCTTCTGTTGTACCATGGAGGGGAAATAGGGGACGTAGAGAGAAATAGAATTAAATATTTCGCTGTAGAAAATGGAAACAGCATCAGAGAAGGATAGGTTAGTAAAATCAAAAGAACATTTGCTAAGATAGGTATTGATTTTGCTAAAATTAGTGAAATGCAGAAAATAGGAAGGAAATAGATGAAGCTGAAAAAGTGTGTGAGTTGGAGGAGAATTGCACGCACGGGTTAAAAGAGAAGCTACACGGAGGTAATGAGCAATTTAGGGGGCGCAAAGCAAAGAGGGCGCTCACAACAGCTCAGCGGTTCGCGATCAAATAAAAGTTTTGTATCGTTCATACATTTTCTGTAAAACTTGTGTTTAAAATCTTTTCCTACATATATATGTATGCACTCGTATGTACCTATATTGGAAAACAAATTGTTTTCATAAAAATAATAAATGAATAAATTAACAGAATTCACAGCACACAACAAAAAAAAACTTTTTGTACGTAAGTGCATGTCTTAAAACATACATATTCAAGTACATGAACTTGGTTTTATATTATGAATGTATCTATTGCTGTACTTCTTTAAAATATTCACCGGTGGTTCATTGAATCGAAGGTTTTTCAAGTTCACGTAATCTGTACATCTTACATTTTAACCTGATCTGCTCTTTCACCATATCGTACCTCATATAAAATCTCTTCATCTTCCAAATCTCCGAAGCAGTATTCGTTTTTTCTCATTCTTAAAATCTCAATGGGATATCTCAAATACATTATACTCAAAGAGATCTGAAGGAATAAAATCTTTTGTTAAGATTTAAAGTGCTTCAAAAATGTAAAAGACTATCATGTGTACCTTGATTTTCGTCGTTTCTCTTATAAATTCCGGCTTTTCTAAAACAGATTTGTATGGTTTGGGTGGTGATGAGCTACTAAAATTCTTTTACAATCTCTAAATCATTTAGCAAATTCAATTCTTGTAAAAAACTGCTCCAGCCATCGACTTCCAGAGATAAGGCTGGTTTTCTTACTACATATACATTTTCTGTTTTGTGCTTTAAAATAAAAAAAAATAAAATGTACGTAAATAAAAAAAAATTAAAAATGGAAATGCATAGCTACGTACGACATGTACTTTGGTCTAAGGATTGGATAACATTCGTTGTATTAGCTAGTAAAAATCTAATTTCAATGCTGTTTGGTTTACAGTCCAACTTGTGGCATGGGATATTAACAACTAAAAGTAAAATTCGTTTTGTTTTTCTACTCATATCATCATCAGGTTCTTAATATCATCATCATCACAATAAAGACCACAGCCGTTCTTATTAAATTTATAAGCGAAAGGAATATCTTCGCTGCTTATTTTTGCCAATCGAAAAGACGAATTTATCTGTGCCGGTAGCATTGCATAGAAGAAGCAATGTCAGTTTAGTTCTAACCGCCACTGTATTCAGTCAGTTCAATCAATCCAATAACCTTATTTCTCACCCAAAAATTGTTACCGCTGATGCACCTTTCTTATTGTTGACCTAGTAGTCTGTTAATTTGAAATATCTTCTTGTGGATTAACCAACTGCTCCATTAATGAAAACAATGCTGATTTTGTAGCCTATATGTGTCGACCTAAATGAAAGAAACACGGTCTTCGTTAAAGAGTTTTCGGAATATCTAGTGCCACATCTAGTGCCGGCAACCCAATCTCTAAATCCTCCCACCAGCCCTTCGATCCAAAAATTTTATCACCATCATCCAATGTACAATATTCCCAACACCTCACCACAAAAATAATCGTAATTTCAAGCTAATTTTACCGGGTAGATATGAATGGTTATTTGTTAACTCATCCACCACCAACCTTAATCTTGAATAGATGCGGGTCTGCACATGGAAGGATCAACCAACCATTAATCACTGTAGCCAAACTGACCATGATATATTTTTTCGTTCCTAATTAACCTTCTTTGTCTGCATCTCATCTGCATTTCTCTACTCCTCCAACAAACTACCTTATACATTTTACTTCCCAAACGTAAGAACTAGTGCTGTTTTGTTTCTTTAGACATCTATGCTCTAACAGAAATTAATCTGATCTCCGACATAAAGAGCCAGAGGCTATTCCCATCTTCTTATAATGTTTTCCGAGATGACGATAACTCTGTCCCTATAGTTAATGTTTATGCCCTTCCTATAGTTGCTTTCCCATGCCGAGGTGACTATAGCCTCAAATCTTCTCTCATCGATATATCGATAATTTTTCTATCAAAATTGACTTTGTTTCACTTAAAATAACACTTTCCTATAGGTTCCTGTACTTTATGTGTTCTTACATTCTCCCAGCTCAACCTAATGAATCCTACATCCTTGCTATTAAAGCGATTGACTAACTTATTAACCTAAGTGATTCCATTGACGATAACCTTATCTCTGGTGAAGAATCATGGGTAAATGGTTATGAGGTCGAAACCAAAGGTCAATCGTCCCAATAAAAGTACCCATGAGAGCCAAGACCGAAAAAAGCACGCCAAGTTCGATAAAATGTCAAAGTTTTCATCACTGTTTTTTTCGATTACCGTGGCGTAGTACATCAGGAGTTTTGACCTCATACTTTAAAGTCATGCGCCGCTTGCGAGAAGCAATACGAAAAAAAAAAAAAACGTTCGCAATTGTGGAAAAACAATTCATCTCTTTTGCATCACAACAATGCACCTGCTCATTCATCGTTGCTTATGAGAGATTTTTTGGCCAAAAACAATACAAAAATTATGCCTTAGTCACCACATTCATCGGATTTGGCCCTATATGACTTTTTCCTGTTCCCAAAACTGAAGAGACGTATGAAAGGACGGAGATTTGCAACGATTGAGGAAATAAAAACGGCATCGCCGGAAGAGCTCAAGGCTATACCATATATTTTTATAAAAATATAAAGTCACCTTACTTTTTTAACACAAATCGAATACTTATTTATACATTCATTCATGTTTGATGTTAATAAAACTAATGTTTCTATAGTTGGCTCAGTTTAAAGCAGCTACATTTTGAGGTACAATTATGAGCTGATAGTCTCCACCAATTTGTCTTATGCTGCCTTGAAGGCCTCTGCAAGATGGTCATTCTGTCTGGCTCCCTGGCAACGCATAAGTTCAAATTAGTTAAAACCTAGGGGAAACATAAAAGGAATTCCGGATGCTGGTCTTAATACGACAGAGGTAATACCTCTACAGTTGAACTAGTTATGTAACCAATGTATAGGGTTTTCCAATAGGGACTTGACAACTTTGAATAATTTGTGAACGCACTCTTTCACTAATCATCAAACTGCCACTGTCAATTTATTCAGTGAACTCAACATTTGTAAAGTACACTAACGAGCAACGTCTGTAAATTATAAAAATTTTCTACAGATATTCAGAGTTGGTGACTGCAACTTTAAGAGCGTTAACTCCAATTTTCGGTCGTAATTCTCGCCCTAGTAGACAGGCAATAACAAGTTTAGTGCAAAAATTTGAGTCTACATATGCGTTGTGTGATGTTGCCGTATCAAAAAAAGACAACGGGTTGGTCGAAGTGTCGAAAATATCGCTGCCTTTCAGACGTCCGTAGCAAACGATCCAAATTAGTCAAATCCACGGCGTTCTCAGGAATTGGGCATCGCTCAGATCACATTACGGCGTATTTTTCGTAAGGATCTTGGTTTACACCCATACAAGATCAAGCTGACTCAAGAATTGAAGCCGATGGACCATTTGCGCCAAGATGATGAATCTCATCGCAAAATCATCTTCAGTAACGAAGCTCATTTTTGGTTCAATGGGTTCGTCAATGAGCAAAATATGCGTTGTTGGTCGGGTGAAAACCCACATGTGCTTCATGAATCACCACTTCATCCACAAAAAATAACTGGGCCATATTTTTTCGTCGACGATAACGATCGTCACGTTACTGTGAATGGTCAGCGTTATCGCGCCATGATCACCGATTATTTTTGGACCGAATTGGAAAATATGGACTTGAACGACATGTGGTTTCAACAGGATGGTGCCACAAGCCACACAGCACACGCTACAATCGACTTATTGAAGAGTAAGTCTAGTGAGCGTGTTATCTCAAGACATGGGCCAGTCGATTGACCGCCTCGTTCGTGCGATTTAACGCCGCTTGACTATTTTCTGTGGGACTACGTTAAGTCATTGGTTTATGCCAACACACCGACGACGTTGGAAGAGCTCAGAGCCAACATTTAACTCGAAATAGTGGCCGTTTCGGCTGAAATGTGTGGCCGAGTCGTTGAAAATTGGGTCCAACGAATCGACCGCTGCAAACGTGACCGCGATGGCCATATGAACAAAGCCGAGTTTCATTCATAAATGTTTTGATTGTACTTCAAGCCAATAATAAAGTTTTTGAAATATCTCAAATGGTTTGCCCTTTATTTAAAAAAAAAGTTGTCAAGTCGTTATTGGAAAACCCGATATTACTCATATAACAAAGTCACGAATTGCTGAGGAAGAAGCAAGCTGCTTCGTTTAGAGCACAGAAAGAAAGTAAGATTACGATTATACACGATATTTTAAGTTCCTGACAGCTATCTTAGATGCGGAGTGAGCAACTTCAAGGGGAATTTTCATTGGCCTGCAAAATCTATTTACATTAAAATAACATACCTTCGTAGGTATAAGCAATTTTGCCCGTATGCCGTACAAAGAGTTTTTATTTACTTTCTTTTCCATTTCTAGATGGAAAACGTACTCCTACACTTCTTAGAATTTATCTCGGTACCATCTTCTTTAAACTGACTTACAGTACGCAGACATAAAAGTTAATACCATGTCAAATATGACAAACAAATCAACAATTCTAAAAGGTACTCGGGCTCTTCTGTCTCCTTGAAAACCGATCTCTTTCCTTTTACCCGAGAGTTAACATTTAACTAGAATTCATTTCATACATCCTAAGCATATGACATAAATACAAGTGTCAAGTTGTTGGATAGAGAGTTGAGAGCAAACAGAAAGTTCTTCTTTGTTTAAGGAACGTGTGTTTTTGCCGTGTCTACATAGCTGTATGTGGCCCAATTTCAGCAGTTTAATTTACATTTATTTATCTTTCGCATTAAATACACCTTGAATTAAAATCAGCAAAGACTGTTAACTTTAAAGTGTTCATTTAACGTTAGCATGTTGAGTTACACGTATATTTTTGTAGATATATTTACACAAATGTACTCGTATGTATCTTCTCGGAATCTACCTTAAGAGTGCTCATAAGTTTGGAAAATATTTTTTATTAATACGAGGAACTGAAAATGGCCTTCTATTTGTATCCATTCTATTTAGCCATTTAATTATGTACAATTTGAAATATAGAAATGGCAAGAAAACAATAAGGGGTTTGTGTTGAAAAGAAACACGTCTTTACGATTATAATCTTGAATATTTCACAACAGTCCTTATGTTTTTCTGAATTCAAACATTTTGTTGATATAGCAACAAACTTCTCAGGAATGAAAAAAAAGTGGTATACCACTGAGTTCTGGGCACCTTGATCAGCATACATCACAAGAGTAGGTTTTCTTATGCAATCTTTCGATGGAAAGCAAGGTTCTGTACCCCATAAAACATCGGCTTCCATTGACGTTAATGAAACAATATGTTGCTTTTAGAATCCCACGCGAAAGGCCCACCGCTTGGAAATAAGAGAAATCCATTATACGATTTACGATCAGCTATAATCTTCTTGTTGGGATAATAAATTAACACCTTCAGGTTTTCCCCTTAAGATATCTAGCTTAGCTTCCAGAAAATGTTCCTTATATGGGTGATTTTGGAACTGTACCAGCTTTGCCGTATGGGCAATATCCGGCTTCGATATTTTTGCCAAATATATAAGGCCATCAAATTGGGACTGGTATTGTTTCTCATTGTATCCACAACAGGTCATCTTCACGCATTTTTGAAGGATCATCACAAAGGATCGTTCGTATATGTCTCGTGATGAATTGATATTGCAGCTCGGCTCTATTTCAAATTCCAAATAATATCGTATTGGTCCACAAATTATTGCCTCCAATTGGGCGTTAGGATTCTCAACAATATTTTTGAAAGATGACTCCAAGCTACGTGCCAAAATTGTATCGTCAACGTATAACTCGATTATATTAATTTCATTCTGTTTTTTCATAACGTATACACAATTATTTTTATGAAAAGAGAATTAATTTTGGTGTTCCAATATCTATCAGTTTCCTTTAGTCCATATAGCGACTTTTTAAGTTTTCAAACTTTCATTGTTAACTCTTCACAAATACCTCTCCGAGCTCCCCATTTAAATACCCGTCCACTATATCGATATGATTGACAAGTGGCTGATTTTGGATTGAATTTTCTAGAAAACATCCACTTTGACCAAGTGCCATTTTTTCAAATTGGGTAATCCACAAGCTCCCAGGTGTCATTTTGTTAATAGCGCGTTATACTCCGCCTGCAGAGCTTTTTTCCATTTGGCGCTATTTCCAACTCCAGTGCTTCAGCAACTGTTATAGGAATAGTTACTGTAGAGTAAGTTCTTGATTCGGAAGAACATATATTAAAATTGCATCGACACAGATAAGATAAACATAGCCATAACGTAGAGATAAAGAGGTAGCGGTCAGTTGTTTCCTCGATATAAATGGAGCATTTGACAACACTGGATTTTCCTAAACATGCTGACACTACATGTAAATGAATAAAATGTATTCTGGAGGATAAAAAACTCAATATTAATCTACGAAAGGATGACCCCAGGGAGGAGTACTTTTACCACTACTATGGTCCACCGTAACTAATGAACTTCTGATTATTTTCAACAATGATGGCTTCTATGACCAAGCATATGCAGAAAACATTACTATTCTAATCAGCGGTAAATTCGAAGAAACAACTTCAGATCGCCTCCAGAGTGCTCTAAACCTAGTTTCCTAGTTGAATTGTGAATTAAAGTTGAGGTCAAAATTGAGCACCATAGTTAAATTCATTGGGAAAAGAAGACGAGGACAACTCAAAAATTCCACACTTTTATGTAAAACGATGCAGTTCCCAACGGAAGTTGAATTACACTGGATGAAAAACTTGCGTGGAACACTCAATTAACTAAAACTATTGACAAGGCCAGGACCTCACTTTGGACCAGCAAAAGTTTAGTCGGGAATAATTGGAGACTAAGTTCCAAAATTACACTGTGGATGTACACAGCAAAAATGAAACCTTTTATCACGTATGCACCCACCGTTTGGTGGCATAAAGCAACGTAGAGGTCAATACATGGTTAACTTAACAAAATAGAGAGACTAGCTTGTATATGTGCAACTAGTTCAATGAAAACCTCAGCAATAGCTGCGCCTGAACTTATCCTTAACATCCCACCACCTCATCTAAATCTCATGAAAGAAGCAATGATAAATGCCTACATTCTCACCGCAAAAGATGAATCAAACTTCAAACTAGTTCATACTGCAATTCTTCATGAATTCAGGAAAAACGAACTATTATACTTGGCATAAACTTAATAGACAAATGTTTTCCACGACATAAATCTCGGCACATTTTTAAAGTTAGATTTTCAGAAAGTCTTAACTGCGAACAAAAAAAAATAGAGAAAATCAAGATTTGACAAGGATTCACATGTATGGTACACAGACGGATCCTCGCACTAAAACATCCCTACTTGCCAGTATGGATACAAGCAGCTCCGTATCTCAAGCTGAAATCCACGCAATAGAGCTTTGCATTCGAGAGAACTTAAAAAGAGCAGCCCTACTTGCAGTTAACGCCTTCGAAATAAAATCACAAACAAAGTCCATCTGATTTGGGAGCCAGGATATAGTAAATATGAAGGCAATGAAAAAGCAAACGAACTAGCCAAAATCCACATCTCAATTCATTATGCTAACAGAAAAATACGCCATAAAGAGAAGTATTAAAACCTGGCTAGAGGAAAAGAAGCTTCATTTCTGGAGGGAAACCGAAGGAAACAAAAACTGTATGCCAAGTAATTGCTACAAAAAAAAGAAAAAAATCCAAATAACTACTACAATTAAGTAGAAGTCAGGAATGACTGATCACAGATTTTCTCACTGGGCACTGCCTGGTGATCTAGGATTCATTATACCACCTTCCACAACAATCTGATCTAATCTACTGCAGAGTTAAGATTCTGCGTAGCCCTGGTAACATACGACCCTCCTTAAGAATGTTTTCTCTTTGCTCTGATGTCAACTCTATCGCTATTGATTCCTTCATATTTTGTCGTTCGTTGCCCGGTACGTGCAGATCTTCCATCCGTGTGTCATCAGATTCCACTTCAGTATCAGCTCTAGCTTGGGTTTCAGATTCGGCTCCAGTTTCTCCTTTTGGATATATAAAACAACTGTCTATATATGAGCCATCTACACCATCTGTTGGCTCACCCTTTAGGAAAGTAACGCTTATTTGATATGCATATACAAATAAGTATGTAAGCGGACGAAACATAACAATCCGCATCAAGACCAAACTCTGTAATTTAAGCCTGATTTGCCTTCATGTTCCTACAGTGGGTAAGCATATTTGCATCAAAAATTAATTCTATGACCTTTTAGACCGTCTATGTGCTCAGTGTAGCTGTTTTGACATTAAAATTGTGTTAGAGGATTTAGTTCCATGGTCGGAAGACGTATTTAAGCGGGTCACCGAAAAAAGCAGTTTGAACAATATCACGTTCGACAATAGATTCAGGTTTTTAGAATTTGAAACGGTGCATAACCTTTTAGCAGCACGAGGTTCCAGATCGTAATATCTGTGAAAAGGACATATCTAGCTCTTTATTGATCACGTCGCCAGGCACTTCTACAATATTCCTGATGTCTAAACGATATTAAACATCATCAAACGACATGTACGTGTACGAATGTACCTATGATATTCCTAGGTATGACGGAGTCAAGAACCCCTTACAAACAAAGCACAGAACCCCACCGCTGATGTGATTGGTTTCAAAGCGCCACGACAAAGAAACCTCTGGTTTGACGATGAATGTAGGTAGCTACATACAGCCGAAGCAGAAATAAGAGCTACTCGTGAGCAATACGAGCAGAAAAGAAAGGGAGTATGCAAAGGAAAGAAAACCCTGTAATGACGAACATGGACAACTTCTAGAAGAGAAGCAAACTGCGCTGCGAATTATGGAAGACTTTTTCTGCAGACCTTATGCGATGATGATGCTTAAAATAAAAAAAGCAGAATAAACCATTTAAAACGGACGAAGACGGTAGAGAATTGTGTTCATCAGACCTAGTCGAAGTTAAGATAGCAATATCGAAGTCCGATTTCAGCAAAGCTGCAGGCAGACGACCTGGTTGGTCTGGTTAGATTTGGTCATTGTTTGTTCGATGCCATTCTACTGGAACCACATATCATCCAGATTAAAGCCGTCAATATTTTTGAAGAAATAGTATTGATTACCGATGATGTCACTTGGGTGAAGACCCATACTTTTGTGGGTGCAATTGAGTTGGATAAGTCTCTTCTAATAATGGTATATTTTCCTGATCCCAGAAATGGCTGTTTTACAAACCCATTGAGCCAAAAGTGGGTCTCATCACTAAGGGTAGACTTCAAGCTGCTCAAGATTTACAATATCCTTTCTCAAGCTATGACTTCTGGCTTTAGTTGCTTCACCACGTGGATCTTTTACGAGAGAAGAACTTTCCCACATAGTGCACGAACAAAGGCAATTCCAGATCTCTCGCTACACTTTCACTCACAGTGACTGCAGTTTCTTTTGTACGCGCATTACGTTCACGCTTTGTTGGCTTTGTGTCTAGTCGATTACATATGGTATGACAAATTTCTGACAAATGTTAAGCTTAGTTAGCCGACAATGGGGACCAAAAACCTCACTGACTTTATACTGCTACAGGAGACTAATTTTCAAAATTCTGGTGACAGTTTTTTCATGTTGATTTTTCAACTATGAAGTACTGATAACAAATGCCAAAAGTGATAGTACAGTTTGAAAGTACCTACTGAAACATCTACCTTTGCATCTATCTACAAATTGCCCTTACTTTCCTTTTCAAATTTTTTTTTCCATGTCGCACTAACCGTCAATAAATTTTCTCAGTACTTTCAAATTATGCCTAAAGCTTCAGAATTGACGACAGGTTGTTCAAAAGAAGGAAGTACTTGTGAAAACAAAGGTAAACAATAAATCCTATCCTTAAAAATATCTTTTACGCAGAAAACTTAAGGCAACTAACTTTTCACATATTTTATTTTTTCCCTGGAGCCTCCTTCAGAAGATTACTGATCTTATAGGTAAAACATGGACAATGCCACCTAAATCAGAAATACATAAACGTACGAATACCGGGTTTCCTTTCGACCCCATTAGCATAAATAATTCATTTACCATGAGTGGTGCATTCTTTGGTAAAACTTCTCAGCCATAACATATGTATGATGATTTGACAATGTCTCCAATTCAAAACTTACTAACACGTGTATATGTATATAAGGAACCGTAAGTAGGCACTTGAATCAGGAACTCGAACACTCTGAGTGGTGATCCCATTTCCTTGATATAACACGAATTACCCCTTTGGCACGGGATAATAAAATTTCTAACAAGGAAAACTCATTGGGACGTGTCTGATATGCCTAATGCGTTGCTTATTACAATTTGGTTTGTTTAAAAAGACATGACAAAGCAAATATGAAGAATCGACGTCCTTCTGGAGGACAGAGCCAATAGAACGACGATAAATGTAGAGATACAGATTCTTGTGCGGTTACCTTAAAGCTGGTAACTGTGGTGTACCGCTGGATACACAATATACATAAATAAAAAATTGCCAGAAAAGCAAACCTCCTTACATCAATCAATTTCAATTAGGAAAACAATCTGACAGGCGATAAAGAAAAACACTCCATAAGCCAAGAGGTGAGCCTTTGAAAAGCAACTGTGTTTCTTCATCTTTTTTTGTAGCACCGTCATCTGGTTTGATACATATTTTATTCGACAGCCAATTGAAAATGTTTCAACGAACGAACGTACGATATTCTTTGTAACCTGTAAGTCAAGTCATATTGACATTGTGACATAATTTTCACAACAAACCCCTCAAGAGATACACATCTTCCTACCGTCATACTCGTACGATGGAGATGGTTTTGGCTTTGACTTTATTTTGATCCCTTTACAAACTGGGACACGAACTCGGTTGAATATTTATAAAATAATTGGAATGATTTATTTAGTGGATTGTGAGTGTTTATCTTTTGAGATGCTGGCAAAGAAAACATGATTTTGTGGATCAATTTACCGGGATTTGATTCAGTAAGTGGATGTGTACAGGATTTTAAGGAGACACAATTCGATTGTTTTTGCAACAAGGAGTGGGCGCATTGAATATGTTGCACTTATTTTCTTTTCTTTTATGGCAGTACCATATGTATATTAGCTCGTGGGGAAACTGCTGACTGCTCTAAAATAATGATTGGGATAGCAGAGCAACAAAAAAGTTAGCGCTTGCCCTACTTTCCAGTGGTCATCCGTGGTAACAGCATGATTTAATGCTCACACCTCAATACTCATCCGGACAAAAATTGCAAGTGCGTGCGCAACCAGTAATATAATACTGGCCAACGTGTCACAGGTCTCACAACCCTATACGGAAGAGATTAAAAATGCGACAAATAAGCTAATAAATTTGAATACTAACGGATTTACGATCCTGGAAAACGATTAAAGGACATTAAACTTCAGATAAGAAGTGCCATGGGATGGGCCAAGCGAAAGGAGGCTGAAAAACTGTGATATCTATGGTGATTGCTATAGGAAATAGAAACAGTGTTATCTCGGATTTTTCATAAGCGGTCGACTTATGGAAGAAGTTTTTAGCTAACAACACCTGAATCAGTATCTTGTGACAATCCGATTCAAGGCTATATTCGATAACATAAGCCTAATATGCACTCAGGCTGCGGTTTTTATGAGCTCCTCGTTAAGGCATATGCGCAATATGACTTTAAAATCCTACTAAACTATTTCAATGCCAGGAAAGTAAAGGAGTACATCCTTGGTAGAACAGTTGGTAAGAATAGTCTACACGACACAACATATGGCAATGGACTTAGGCTTACTGACTTTGTGAGGGTACGAAATATAACTTTACTAAGATCATGAATTCCTCATTTGAATGTTCACAAGGGAACAAGCCCGCCACACAAGACTGATTATTCTGCTGATTATTCTTACCATTCTCTAACTGCATGTGAGAGGTTACGCCATCCTGTTCGTATGCCTGAAAAATGTAAAGTACAACGAGCATGGCACAATCTGCTGACGATCATGTTGACGACACGAATTGTGTGAAAGGACACCTGAGAGTAGGCGGTATAGGAAATACCGTAGAAATAATTTGATCATTAGTTCAGTTGAAATTTGTAGAGTAAGGTGAACTTATAATAGAAAATAAAAATAAATATTTTTTTTAAATAAAACTTATAATAAAATAGCTTAATTTATATCACCTAATAGTTCTGATAATTTGTTTCGCAAAAACTTAAGAAAGTGATTCGAAATAAGCATTGGAAAATGCCGACAGGGTACGATCAGCTTGTTACCCAATATGCACATGACAGTGAACTATGTTTCATGGAGTACGCCTCGAACTAGGGAGTTATCCGTCCATAGAATCCATCCAATGCCGTTGTTTTACACAAAAATGCCTTTCAAAACGCTTCTCTGAGTCGACGGGTGTAACCTGCTAAATATAAAACCCTCCAGATCAGATGTAAGTCCTGCTGGGATAAAAACGTTTGTTTAGTTGCATAAGATTGGTATTTTGATAGTTTCTGAAGTAATACAATATAAAAGTTCTTCTCGTCTACAAATGTCTTCTGTTAAAGCAGGATGTGAGTCTACTGACGATTTCTTCGTTATTCCTGTGTTCATGAAAATGTTCTAAAAAGTGGAGGATATCTTGAATTAAACGTCAATAACACAGTTAAAAACTACAAATTGGTTATGCAAATAATTCTGCATTTCCTTTTCCGGCTCAAAATCTTGCCGCCGGTCATAATCATACCTCGTCAAAACGAAAGAAACCGCCTTACTCTGAAACAGCGATGGAAAATATTGCAAATTGTTAAGTGATACATAGAATTAAACAAAAGATATTATTAAGACAGAGACTGTGTATTTTATTTAATTACTCTAGTCAAATGCAGAGTCCCCTCGCAACTTCTCGTTGGAGGTGGATATGCAAAGTTGTCCATTAAACTGTTATATAGGGTGATTCATTGTAAAGTTTGATTTATAATGTAAAATAAAACACATAAATTTGAAATTGAACTTGAAATTTTTCTATGGGTTAAAAGAACAATTCATGGCATTTATTTTTAAAAAATAATATAATGTAAATGTTGGCCACGACTACGTCTGAGGTGGTCTATTCCGAAGGTATAATTTAGGGAAAAGGTGTGATATCGCACGATCTAGGTCCAATTTACCATAGCAACACGTGAAATTAAGTGCTCACCACAATGATTTCTCATTGTTTTACCAGCTGTATGGCTCGAAGCGCCATCTTGTTGAAATTAGAGCTCACCGAGACCATGTGCTTGAACTTCAGGAAGCACATAGTTCGTTAACATGGCGCAATAACGGTTACCATTGACGGTAACATTCTGATTTGCCTCATTTTTCAAGAAATATGGACCAATAATTCCACCAGTCCATAAACCACACCATACCGTTGTTTTTAATAGATGTAATGGTAGCTCTTGGTACTCTTCGGTTTGCTCATCAGCCCAAATATGGCAATTTTGTTTATTAAAGTATCCATTGAGCCAGAAATGGTCATCATCAGTGAACAAAATTTAACGATAAAACATCGGATTTTCATTGTGTTTTTCCAGAGCCCATTCACTGAAAATATGACGCAAATTCAAGTCGCCTGGCTTCAATTCTTGCACAAGTTGAATTATCTACGCTCTACGAGATCCTCTCGTAAAATACGCCAAGTTGTCGAATACGCCAAGCCAAGCTGCTGAGAACGATGACGAATCGATTTATCATGGCCTTCGCGTACACTCTCAGCTACAGCTGCTAAAGTCTCTTCACTAAGTGCTGGATGTGGTTTAACCGGTCGATTATGGGACTCAAATATGCAATAGTGGTTTCAGTAGGTCGATTATGCGCACCGTAAGTTCCTCGAATCGCACGAAAAACATTTCTCATAAAACGCTGATTTTCGTAATACAGCTGAACAATTTGGAGACGCTGTTGTGGTATGAGTCTTTCCATGAAAAAATCAAACCTCACGATGAATTACCCTATACAAATTATAAATACAACCCTGACTGACTTGAATTGCAACTTTTTAAAATTTTGTAATGTTTTTTTATTTTTTGAAAAGTTTTATTGTGCCAAAGCAAAAAATGTTGAAAAATACATCAATTTTCAAATTGTATCAATATTTTTCAATATGTCCACCTTTGGCGCGAATAATGGCAACCTGCACGCAAGTGGCTCTACGGTATTTTGGCCCATTCCCGGCGAAGTGCTTGTTTGAGGTAGTCCAAACTTTGGTATTTTTTAATGCCAACCTTCGCCTTCAAAATACCCCAGACAGAGATATCCAACGGATTTGCATCCGGAGAATCTTGGTTGACGCGCGCTTTGTGAGACGGTGCCGAGTCTTGTTGAAATGTCCACGGTCTTCGACCGAAATGGTTGCTTGTCCGAGGCTTCAATACTGCCTCTAAGATAGTTTCACGGTATACAATCACATTAATTTTGACGCCACGGTCCAAAAATACAAGCGGAGAGCGACCATCGGCGGTAATGGTGGCCCAAACCATCACCATCGGTGCTCCCTGCTTTCTGGTGGCCGTCTGAAGGTGTCAATTTTCGAAGAACTTCTCTGGCAAGTAAACTCGGTCATTTTGTTTGTTGACATATTGCTCGATAACAAATGGCGACTCATCGGAAAAAACCAAATTTGACAACTCACCACTTTCGTGCAAGCGTAGCAATTCCTTCGCTCTTTAGACTCTAACTTTTTTCTGTTGCGGCGTAAGATCGTGTACTTTTGGATCTTCAATGACTTGAGCCTAAGCTCATTTTTTAGTATGTGTTGCATCCGTTCCAACGATATGTTGAGCTCACGAGAAATTTTTCTTCCTTCGAGCCTTCACTTTCCGACCATTTCTGCCGATGCTGCTGTTTTTTATGACCACCTCCATGGCGTTTTGCAACGCTGCGAATATCACGGTTATGAGCTATGGTTCGAGACACAAATGATTTATTCACGTTGAGGTGCTGGAGGGCTCTAACGATAGCTACTCGTGGTTTTCCAGCCAAATATAGGGTTCTCTAATAACGACTTGACAATTTTTTTTTTTTTAAATAAAAGGCAAACCATTTGAGATATTTCAAAAACTTCATTATTGGCTTGAAGTACAATCAAAACATTTATGAATGGAACTCAACTTTTTTCATATGGCCACCGCGGGCACGTTTGCAGCGGTCGATTGGTTGGACCCAATTTTCAACGACTTGGCCACACATTTCGGCCAAAAATATTTCGCTATTTCGCGCTGTGTGTTGGCATAAACCAATGACTTAACGTAGCCTTACAGAAAATAGTAAAGCAGCGTTAAATCGCACGAACGAGGCGGCTAATCGACTGGCCCATGTCTTGAGATAACACATTCACCATACTTACTCTTCAATAAATTGATTGTAGCGTGTGCTGTGTGGCTTGTGACACCATCCTGTTGAAACCACATCTCGTCCAAGTTCATATCTTCCAATTCGGGCGAAAAATAATCGGTGATCATGGCCTGATAACGTTGACCATTCACAGTAACGTGACAATAGTTATCGTCGACGAAAAAATATGGCCCAATAACGCCACCGGCATGCAAACCGCACCAAACAGTTATTTTTTGTGGATGAAGTGGTGATTCATGAAGCACATGTGTGTTTTCACCGACCAATAACGCATATTTTGCTTATTGACGAACCCATTGAGCAAAAACTGAGCTTCGTCACTGAAGATAATTTTGCGATGAAATTCATTATCTTGGCGCATCTTGTCCAGAACCCAATTTGCAGACGTTGCTCGTTAGTGTACTTAACAGTAATGAAAATGTTGTCAAGTCCCTATTGGAAAGCCCTATATAAAGCAATCACACTATCACGTTTGAATTCCATCGCAGATACAAAATTGTCAACCCAACTAAAACGCAAATCGTTTGTAAATAATAAAATTACCTCTCATGTGTCAAAATTTGAGCTCACTGTCTTGAACGGTTTGGAAATTATAGGAGTCTGAAATTGGTTGCAGTTCGAGTCAGTCAGGGTGTCGTATAAGTGACAGAACTGAACAATTTAATGTGTAATTCAAAATTAGATAAAAATATAAAAATAAAAAAATAAAAATCAGTAGTACAATAATTCAGTAATATATTACAATTTTGTTGTTTAATACTTTTATTCACTATTGTTATATGTCAAGCCTTTTTGGAACGGCTTCGAGTGTTGTGAACTTGATTTCAAAAGTGGGTTTATTGAAAAAAAGTTTTGGCAGAAATAAGACATACACCGTGTCTGCTGTACGTAAGTTTGTTCAAAAAGTTGAAAGAGACTGGCTTGCTTGCAGACAACATCCAGGATGCCCGTTGTTTAATGGTGCGTACCGATGAATATGTGGCTGCTGTGGCCGAGAGTATTCAACTCAATCCAGAAGCATCGACTCGCCATGGATCTCAACAACTCAATGCTTCACGCACCAGCCTTGCTGAAAGTTTTGAACAAAGATCTCAGAATAAGATCACAAAGTTCAATTGACTCAGAAATGAAAGGCAAATGACCATCCGCTTCCTTACCGCTTTACAGTTTGATCTTAAAAAGAGCTCGAATTGGACGAGTAGGCGCATTTTCATCTCGGCGGCTATGTTAGCAAACAAAATTGCCATATCTGGGGATCGGAAAACCCACCCACAAACGACGAAGTTGTCTAACTTGACATGCTGTCATGTGACTTCTTTATATTCATACTTGAAAGAATTGTGCGAAACTCACAAGCGAGCACTGGAAGCACAACCTTTCAAAAGTCTGTGCAGTGTACGCCGATGAAATTGAAAGTTTTGCAGAGCTCAGGGGGATGTCACAGGTATGTTCGCTAGTATTGATATGTTGGTTAATAAGGGCAAAAGTCAGTTAATGCCGTCAACAAGAAGGGACACGCAATATCGAAGAATTGGACAGAATTTGACAGCTACTTCTTTGAGGTAGAAGAGGACTTTGTTTACCATGGCTATGTCAACAATGCTGCCAACAACACATCAGTAAAAATAGTCAACCCGGCTTAATTTGCGGTTGGATTTGGGCCTACATCCGTATAAATTGTGCTGACGCAAGAATTGAACTGTCACAACCATACACAACGCCATGAGATAGCTAATTGGGCGCTGGAAATGTTGGTCGTCAATGTCAATGTCAAAAAACAAAATTGCCGATATTGAAACGAACATAATTCGCAGGTGTTCGGGCAAGCATCAATCCATCCACAAAGATTGACTGTTTGGTGCGGGTTATGACAGGGTTCAGGTATAGACCGACTTTCTGTGATTAGAGCTCGACAACATCGATTTATCTGGGATATGGTTCTAAAAAGACGGCGCTGCATCCCATACAATCGATGCAACGCTCGAGGTTATGAAGGAGAAATTTGGCGACTGTGTCTCTCACAGCGAGCATTCATCAATTGGCTGCCGCAAGCCAACCACTCTGAATGAGTTCGAGGCCAACATTCGACATGCTTTTGCCGGAATAACGCAATACATATTGGACCGGGTCATAAAAAATTGAACCGACCGCTTGAAGGACTGCAGCGAAGCCAAGGCGGCTATTTGAACGATGTGCTACTCCAGACATAATGGCATATACGTAGCTTCAAAATAAGGCTAGAATCAATTTTATATCTCACATCGTTGTTTTTTATTTAATTTTTTTCTTCTTATCGTTCTTATCTGGCCACCGACGGAGTATGCAGACGAACTGTATGGCGACATCGATCTTATCAAAAAACTGCGTATCAATAGCTCGAGATGACTAAGGTATGAAGAGCAGATGGATACGAATACTCTGTCCCGCAGAGTCATCGAATCTCTAAACGTGAGGGACAGAGCAGTAAAGGAAAACCTTACCCTAGGTTGTACGCACAAGTAGAAAGGGATCTTAACCGATTAGGAAATGAACTTTATATAACTTGCGAAGCAAAACTTCCAATTTTTAGCCAGCCAGAAGTGTTCCAATTCAACTCATTATACATCTATGCTGTCGCAAGTCCTTCAAAATATGTTTTTTTTTTATTAAATACTTTATTATTTTTATTACAAAGTGCCAGTTTTTTCTCAATCATTCTACTGTGGATAACTTTTTTAAACACGGAATGTCGTCCTTAGATTAATCCAAATTTATTAAATGTTCCAGAATGTGTGTTGATTTCACTCTTCAGATACTACCATAGCTCAGAGCTTTGGGACTTCTCACCGCGACAATGCTTGTTGTGGAAGAAGAATAACTTTGCATCTTGTAAAGGAAAATTCCATTCATTAATGAACTGAAGAATGCTTTTCATGTTGAAATCTACTTAGGCGCTGCAGGCATAAGAGTCGTTTTCGTGTTTGGTTAACCGCAGGCAGTCATACTAACCTCCAATAATTTATTCAAGAGTGGCGAAACAAAAATGTCGAAAAATAAAAAGCGAATCTAAACCTCGAAATAAATGGAATAAATAATAGCGAGTTCCAATTTATCAGAGGCATAGAAATGCTTACGACATGTATCTGGAACGCAGCTAGATACTTGCAAACCAGAACAGGAAATAAAGGAAGACAACCTTGGCAATGACTGGGTATGCGAGGCAGTCAGTAAACAAATTGTTTGCCTACCCAATATGGAACTTGCAACTTAACACGAACAAATCAAAAGTTATGAGTTTTGAAACGGATGGGGGTTCTAGACAATGAATAAGAAATGGACTTGACAAAATGAAGAATCGCGCCGAGTGTAAAGTGTAAAGTATTTGCAGCACTCATAAGCTAAATTATATAGTGTGCGGGGCAAGTATGTGGAATCTGGTAGCTTGAGGAAGTTGAATATCTCTTAATATACTTCCTAAAGCAAATGTCTGGCTTCCAGAATATACACCAATCTACATGTTGAACCTGCTTGCTTCCACCCCATGTGTTTACGCTTTGACTACTCTCGTTATATGTCTTGAAAATTGTATCACAACAAAATCAAAACGATGACTTGACATGCACTTCAAAAATCGGAACTTCCATTTCTTTCCCAAATGTACTAGACTCTGCTGTCATGCTGCCTACATGAAGTATACGTAAAAAAAAAACAAACTTACAAAATGTACTTCCTGATTTTTTAATTACGACAGAAGGATCATCGCCGGAATTATGTCAAAGGTAAAGCGAACAAAGTCAAGTAAAAAACATTACACACAATGGAATGGATTCTTTCGAAATCGAAAGCATTGCGAGAATTGCATTGGCGAATGCTGTTTTAAAGCTTTCCAAGTTTATGTGGAGAGTTCTCCAATTCTGACTACAAACCATAATCCAGTGGATTCAGATCTGGACTCCCCGACGGCTAATCTTTTGCTGCTATAAAGCAAGGAATATTGACTCTGAGCCACTCCTGCGTGCTTTTGGCTCTTTGTGTTGGAGCAGAGTCCTGCTGGAAGATCATTACGGAAGCGGGATGATGTCCATGTTGAACCCTTTGAACAAGTTTTTTCGCTTCTTTAGATGAAGTTGCATAAATTTTGTCATATTGTCTGTTGAAAACTTCTTCCACGGTATTCTTTCACGCACTGCCCTTCAATCCGTAGGAAACCAGTTCAGGTTTTCCAATATCTGAAAAGTTTGCCATCTATGTTAGCTTATCTATTGTATGACTAAAACCAAACTGACTGATACATTCTTCACTAATCAGTTCAGTTTTGAACGATAAGAGCTGGAAATTGTTTAACAGAACTTATGCCAGGACTAGGTATAAAGCTTTAAACCATAACCTTAGGGATCAAAACTAATTTCATGATCGGAAAAGCTTATAAGTAATTACAGTATTCGAAGCCAGGCGCGAAGTACTGAAATTTAATTACATGCCATATGGAAGTGATGGAGGAACAACAAGAGAAGACGGAATTCATTTCGTTTGAACCTGACCAATGCTGAGCTCAGTTAGAACATCCTTTTATTGAAAAAATACTCTTTCTTCCAATTTTAAGTGGAGAAAACTGAACTGTTTAAATTTATAAAATGTGCTCTAATAACGGCTTCAAATTATACACCAAGCTTTTTCGAAAAATACCATATTTATTAAAATGAATTTATTCTATAATTTCAAAAGTGTATTTTCACGGCTGATTCTAGTTCAATATGTGGAACTCCTCAGCAAGTATATGAATCTTCCTGCAGACTTACATTTTTAATTAGTACACTTCAAAGTTCAACATAACCGAGATAAATAATCAGAATTATATTCCCCTTTAAAAAACTTATTGAAAAATAAGTCCCCCATTTTAACATCATTACCGCTACGTGAACAAAACATCTGAACATGTTCCTACACACACTTTGAACCCCAGAAAACCCCTTAAATTATTATCCTCAGTCCCGCAAATTCCCTTTTCATATCCTTCTTCCGTTAAGCAGATGTTTTTTCCCACTTTACTCACCATTTTCACCATTTTCACCATTAAAACTTTTCATCGTAGAATAGGACCATTTTCATATCCGATTAAAAATCAATTTGTTAATATTTTTATTCCAAAGAACTCAGCCACTTCCCCCTATTTAACATAAAACAATTTTCTAATGAAAATTGTAATGTAGCACCGATATCCTTGAGCTATGTTGTACATATATACTCTATCCTTTATTCGGATCTTTCTTACACACAATCCTAATGAGATATTCTAGGATAATTTTAATAATTACGGTACTTTGTAGGCATTACTTTATCCGTAGTCTGTATCTTGAAAGTCAGCTCAGCACATTATCTCAATTCGTCAAGAAGTTAATGTTGATGAAAGCAAATTTCAGTGGAAGTACATAGTAGCAAGTATCGTCGTGCCTTAATCCTTCCCCGGGCAGAAATTTTAATGTCAAGTGAGCCCCTGGTTTTATCTTCACAAGAATTTCTTCTGCCATCCAAAGGCAATTATCCAAATATCACTTTAATGAAGTGGAAACAGAACAGAAGCCTTCAAGATGAAGAAGTATGAACACAGAAAGGGTTCCTTGGGGAATTCTACTTGTACTTCTTCACCAAGCACTATCACAAAAATCAAGTAATAAAGCCGGTACCGGCGAATATCTTCCGGAAGGTCGTCCAGAGACTGGGGAAGTAAAAAGTTATTGCTTCGCTAAATCCACTAGTTGGAGAGCAATAAAGATGCACTTAGACATGAAAGATTAAAACTTCTTCTTCGGCTTTAGCACGCGGTGGCGTATGAATAATGATGCGTAATGGGATGGAACTAACACAGGTCGCAACGCTGATTCAGCGTTATGGAATTCATTGCTTGAGAAAGTAAATTTGTATTAACAGGAATTGAAATGAAAAAATGCGGTTGCCACCCACAAGTAACCACAATTGTGAATTTTCTGAAAAACGTGAGAAATTTATAACAAAGTCCTTAATTCCGCATCCACTTGAAGAACTCACATTTGCTTCATTCCGCAAGTACGGAATATTTTGTAAGAATGGAAAACTTTTCCTAAGGCACGGAATGTAGTGACTCATTTCTAAGCATTCGAAGAAGAAATAAATCTGAGGGGAATACGAGTATTTGCGGCAGTGTTTGGCTGGGAACTGGGTAAACTTTTTTGAATTGTTGCGAAATTGAAAGAGTAATAGAATTGTTAGAAGGGAAGTTCTGGTGGTCAGGCTATAAATAGCTGACAAGTGATCCTTGACGGCCTACTTGGGTGACGATAATGATAATGATAATGAGAATGAGAGTGGAAATGAAAATTAGTATTTTATTGTATGCAGCGATAGAGTGTATTTAATGGAATGCTATTAACTAAATTTATTTCGAAGTATGTACGAGTAAAACGCAAATGAGGCTTCTAGTTTTATTCGGAAATTTCACCAAGCACCATACATGACTGACCAATGACTGCTTAATAGAAAGAGTTAATGCTTGACGTATGTTTGCAGGGAATCTTATCAAGTAAGTGGAAAGGAGTTACCCTTAAAGAATAAAATCAGATTGGGTTATAATTTTCAGTAAATGTTACGTTTACGCCTACGAATTTGAATGAACGATTTGTCTTTCAGTCACTAATTTGCCATGGTCAATGCTTTTAGGTTCAATCGCAATTCAAATCTAAGCCTAAAGTGCCCTTAACCATCTAGACCAGTAAATCTCATCTGTTTTATGCGTTCTAGACTTTCATCTTTTTTTTTTTTTTTATTTCATGTGAAGTGCAGCAATATTACCAGACTAAGAAATTTTGCTTGATCTCAGATTTGAAAGTTTGTACTGAAAGACGTTCTTAACTGGAGTGTTATTACGATTATTCATAAGTGCTCACAATTGACCAGAAACAACAATAGAGCGCTGTTTGGACCTGTTTAAGCGACAATGGGTGAAACCTAGATCCTAAAACTTGTTCACAAATCTCAAAAACCAATCTCCACAAAGAGAAAATCCTCAAATCGTTCTATAAGAAAAGCACAGAAATGTTAGAGTGGCGCTGGTATGATTGTATCTCTCTAGAAGGAGACTAGAATTTTCCTAAAAAGTTGTGTTTGTTTTTGTTTGTTGTTTTCTTGAGCAGATAAGCTTTTTTTTTTCAAAACAGCACAGTCCAGAATAACAATGCGACACTGTCATAAATAACCATCTTCAGTACTCTGAATACTTTTCTACAAACTTTTGTTCCTCTTTTTTCCCAATGTATTATGGGTGAAATAATTAGAAATTTATCTCTGTGGTTAAATTCCTAAACATATATGCTAAAGGATGATATTTTGAAGTTTGCCCAACTCCGAAAGATAGAACCAAATTAAATATTTCAACGACGCCTTCCTTTCGGGAAATGGTTGGTAAAAACGGTGGCCTCAGTTTATTTGCACAAAATAATTCGAGGCAAAAAAGGTATGTAGAGTGACTAGATTTCAGTACAATAAATAACTGAAAGTTATCATATTCAAAAATATAAAAGGATAATCTCATCGAATGTCGTTAGCGTAGTTTGTATAAAAATAATTCTAAAGCCGAGATTTATCCTTACCTGTTCAAGTTCATTGCACGTTTGTGTACATAAATGTACGTAACTACCAGTTTTTTTCATCCAAATGCATCCAACAACAAAATCTAATTTAGTTTGTGGTATTTTTAAGGATATTAAGTGCATTCAACCTTACAATTAAAATATATTTACTATTCATTACATCGGGGAAGATAAAAATAAAAAAAACACTTTTCACACAATGCCACCCTTCCAGCTTTCGAAATCAAATATACCTACAAAAACCACATCATGATTTTTTGTTTAACTAGAATTGTGCTTCTTCTCGTTTTGTTTGTTGTGCTTTTCAGGGATTTTTCCCATTTTGTACGAATAATTTTGCCACCAGTTCGTTGATTTGAATTGAAATCCCAGATGAAATTTGGGGAAATCTCATGGAGCTATTCAGCACCAAGTAAGGCCTGTTTTCATTAACTGTGCCAACAGGACCATTGTTTGCATATATTACGGTATCACACCCAACTACATTTCATTTACTTTAAAAAATAATAATAAAAAAATAAAAAATATACACTCGTATATATGTACATATATACGTAGGAGTATAGATTAGTAAAATTATACTGCATGCCATTGTAGATACAAGATACATTTTTTCATTAATTTTTGTGGTAGCACTACAACACAAAAAAGAAAAACTCAGGTACTTTTCAGGCCTCGCTTAACTGCATATTTCTGTGTAAAAAATTATCAAAATACTCAGAGACGTGTTTGTTAATACACACTGCTAGAACAAGCAAACAATGTAGTGAATTGAGTGTTGAGTTGGTCGTTTCAACACCGTACTCTAAGGGTTTGTATCTAATACTCGATTTTCATAGCCATGGTTACCGTCTGACTTACAAATACCTCAAGATGATCTCGACAGGTCACTATCCTTAAATAATGTAATGATGTACTAAGTTAATGGTATGGGCACATCTAAGTAAAGAAGCCAATCAGTGGATGAAGACAATGCTAACCTTGAATTTTCCCATGCAGTGCATGGTCATCATGTTACTTGTATCTCTAAAGGAAAAAACTGTTCTGATATTTTTCTATTTCAATTGGAAGAGTGCGACGAGCTTGATAATTTCCACATGGTAAATTGACACCAACGCATTTCAGGAATGTGGCAAAGGTGGCATCTACTTAAGCCTTCAGTTAAGAAGCATACGAGTTTCAGCCGGATCTTATGGACAATCTCCGTCGGATCAGAGAGGCGACATTGCCTTCGGGTTGATTTTAACAACGTATTTAAGCCAGGCACTGACAAAAACAGAACTTTTATTGTAGATAATTACTTACTAAGGTGGCGCTACAATTCGTGGTCTATACCTCACCTTAAAAAAGCTCCTTCATTTACTTCAAGTCAGTTGATGCTACTTTTTCCCTGTGCAAGCCACGTAAGACGAGGACTTCTTCTACGACATTGTCCCTTTCGTTTATATTCTGCGAATCGGAGTACTACTGTCTCTAACTACATGTTCTTGCCATCTTATGTATGTCTGTGCCGCCTTACAACTGGTATAAGTCGTCGTTAAATCTTCTTCTCCAAGGCCCGTCAACACAAGCAGGACCAATAAATCTTACAAAAAATTTCTCTATAGAAACGATCTAGGATGTTTTAACGCTTTTCAATAAACGCACCATAAAGTAGGACTGGCACAATCAAAATCTTGTACAGAGCAACCCTTTTTATTCTGGATAGGGCCTCACTACTCAACCGCCGTCTTAGCCCAAAGAAAATGCTGTTGGTAGGAGATTTTTCCTTTTATTTTCATTAAGGTGTTGTTGGGAGGATTGATCGCAGAGCCAAGGTAGGCAAAAAAGCTTTGACGAAATTATAACTACTTCGAAATATAAGCTGTCAGTTGCAACGTTCTGTCCAATTCGTTGGTTTTGTATGTTCCTTCTTGTTGATAGCATATATTTAGCCGTGTCCTCATTTACCGCTAAACCCATTTTGGCAGCTTCAGTTTCAGTACTAGTGAATGCAAGGGTGATAGCTCGCTGAGTTCTACCAATCATGTCGATATTATCGGCATACAGCTTTCGTAGGTACAACGTTTGACACAGACTTTTAAAAGATTGTGCGAGCGTTAGCCACGACTCAACGGCGGATAAAAGGATAAAAGAACTTAACCTGGCGATCCTTATGATCTTTTTATACTAAGAGCCGCCGAACGTATAGCGGGAACCCTAGACTGCTACAAATTAAGTCTGGTCGCCATGCAAAAATTTGGAGAAAATTCGCCATTAGATACAAAAGAAGGTAAGAAGTCTTGAGTTTCGGGCATGTAAGTATGTACTAAGCATACTACATTGCTAAGAAGAAAAAATGTTGTGACGAAGTTTAATGTTAAAAGGCTGGCTTAACTTGTGTGGCGTCCTGAGCAGCCAGTATCTTGTCAAAATTTAGTGGTAAAGCTGTTAAAAGCCAATCGGAGATGGCGTATCTGAAGTGATAGGTTTCTTCCACCCTCTGTAAAACGCGTAATTTGAATATGAGTCCCAGATGGGGCGTGCAAAGAGACAGAAAACGAGATGCGAAGGAGGATCATATAAGCTGCGATAACGATCAACATTACGCTGTCAGGTAGTGAGCATTGAGGATTGCCATATCAAAATGTCAGTCCAAAAAGACAGTTCAATGAGCCGAAAGATGACTTTGTGAAGAGCATGCATCAAATTATCTCTAAAATACGTATAGACGAAAGCACAAAATACGAAAAGAATCCCGACAATGCATGTCCAACCCTGAAGAATAAAGTCCCTTAATAATAATAATAAGGAGTCATCCATCTCCTCAATATCGCCTATATTTTTTTCTCTGCCATACAATGTTATCACTTAAAACGTTCTGTCAACCAACTGATTGTTTCTTATCAATGTGGCTTAAGGTCTGCAATAGTAAAGGGTGATTCATCGTAAGGTTTGATTTATAATGTAAAATAAAATACATAAATTTGAAAGCAAACTTAAAACTTTTATAACCAGTTAAAAGTAAAACTCATGGCATTTATTTCTTAAAAATGATATTATGTAAATATTGACCACGACTACGTCTGAGGTGGTCCATTTCTAAGGTGCAATTTTGTTTATTAACGTATCCATTGAGCCAGAAATGGGTTTCATCACTGTACAAAATTTCACGATAAAACACCGGATTTTCATTGAGTTTTTCGAGAGCACATTCACTGAAAATATGACACAAATTCAAGTCGCTTGGCTTCAATTCTTGCACAAGTTGAATTTTGTACACTTTTAGGCCGAGATCCTCACGTAAAATACTCCATGTTGTCGAATACGTCGAAGTCGCGTACACTCTCAGCTACAACTGCTATAGTTTCTTCATTACGTGCTGGATGTGGTCTGACCGGTCAAGTATCATTCACTTATGTAACCTGGGACTCCTCAAGTCTGTGATTGGTATTGCCAATAGCAGTTTCAGTATGTCGATTATGAGCACCGTAGGTTTCTCGAATCACACGAAAAACATTTCTCACAGAACGTTGATTTTCTTAATACAATTTGGGGACGCTGTTGTAGTGTGAGTCTTTCCTTTGACTTGCCAAACGAAAATGAACAAAAACGTTAAGGCAATTAGAAAGGAGTCAGGCGTGATCTGTCAAAAAAAGCCTATTGAAAATCAACCCTCACGATGAATCAGCCCTTACATTATGACAGATCCAGTCTCCTTCTACGGCGCAAAAGCATGGAGAAATAGAGAGGCATGCTATTGAGGCCCAAGTCTATCCCAAGTTGTAGCGTTACTTAAGTAAGTAAGTAAAGATTTTCGAGTTCATGACGATCAGATGAAGATGAATCCATCTTATAAGGCTTGTTGTGGGTAACTAAAAGGGACCAAAGTAGATTAATATATCGGTATAGTGAGTATATAGGTACACTGAACAGCTTAGGCCATTAATAACGAAGTCGGTGCATTATCTATGTAATCTTCTCTGATGTGGTTTGAATGCACAAGGAAAAAGATCAATTGCAAACCTAATGAAAACTACTGGATAGAGTTCGAAATCGTGTAAACAATTAACGTTCTGCTACCTGAAACACAATCAACAGAAGTTCCTAGACCGATATTTTCTAATGCCTTGTCGTTGCAATATTTTAAGAAACTCTGGGTATTTTGAAGGAAAATCATCCAAATGACAAATTTTAAAATGACTCATGATCGCTATAAAAGTACAATATAATAAAATTGAGTTTTCCTTCCAAAAATATTCAAAGGATAACGTTGAAGGCGAATCCCTATTGCTTACTCCGTCATACTCTGTACACTCCTTAAATTGTTCGTAAATCTCGCCCCCTAAATTAGTCGTCGTATCAAAATCAGCGCTAACTTCCATCTTAGTTTCTTTTTATGGCAAAATACACGTTAAACCAAAAGCCAAAGTAAAAGAAAAAGTGAAGATAAAAGTTGGACACAGCACATCTTGGTAATATGACCAAAGTTAATGGAAAAAGGAAATCGACAAGATTTGATGCACAATAGTTTAGTGGTCGTAAAACTTCCATACACATACGTGCTGTTATGGTGGTCGATAATGAATCCAGGGCAACAAATGTTGCCTTCTAGAGTTTTCCTTTCTGTGCAATTCATTTCCGTTTTTGGAGTTTTTGTTTTTCTTATTATTTTTGTTCTTTTCTTTTCAGGACGAACGTTGTTATAGACTAACATAGTTCTAAACGGATGATCGATTTTCAATTTGACATTATTTGAGGTCAGCTCCCTTGATGATAACTTAATTTGCAACCAATTGATGGTCGATGTCAGTTTGATAGGAGAAGTGACATTAAGAAAACGAGAACTATAAACTTCGAACCGAGTAATTGGGGTTAAATTACAGGGCAAAGTAATTTGTTTTGATATATTGGGCTAATCGGGAGTGGTTCGTATAAAAAACCAAACTCTCGTTAAAATTAGAATGTTTTCCGAATTCAAAGGTTAGATAGCTAGTTTATAGTGAATCACCGATGAGGATATACTGAGTCTGACTGAGTGTGTAGAGCTGAACACTCGGAACATCACGTTCGGGTAAACTTCAGCATATATGTGTCAGACGAGGCATATTTTGTTGACATTATGGATAGGTGCCCTCATACTTTAGGCAAGACATCCTCAAAACTTTGACGTGCAGTGGACGATTTTGCATCGATGGAATCAAGGGTGACGTTCGTAATCAGACTAGCGGAAGCTTTATTTGAGCTACATCGACATATTGAGAGCTGAGGTCAATAAGAAATTTACAAGACAGTCGCAGGGCCTTAAAAAAGAAATGATGGCGAATAAGCCCTTGATTGGCCAACGGCAGCGCTCGCATTCCCGAAGTGGATGGATCTGGCCCTCTAGATCGGGAGATTTTTTTCTATCAGGAAAAAATAAAAAAATTGTATGGAACAAAAAAAATGTTCGGACTCCTAATGGGTCACGTGCACCCAAATGCATAGCAGAGGTTTTTTTAAAGAATTGTGGAGGTTCCAACATAGTAGCGAGAGTCCTATGGCAAAATATCAAATGTCACTACTGCAAGCATACCTATGTGTTGAGTTTCCCCCGATCACAAACAAGAAATCCCTGGCTTATTTAAAATGCAGCAAGCATATACAGCTTCTCGAGCATCATGTACTACGAGTAAGAGAAAGGACAAAAATAGAGCTCGAGGAACATGCGGCCTGATGAACGAAATTTCAGCTATTTGTACAGGATTCACAAAAAAGTAGACACGCTCAACTGCGCCAACTATAAAGGTATAAGTCTCCTCAACATTGTGTATAAGACTTCATTTGTCTACTTTTGTAAGCGCCTGATGCCATTTATGAACGATCTGATTAGTCTCTGGAGTGTTGTGTGGTTTCAGGCCAGTAAAACCCACAATCGACCAAAATTTCTAACTACCGCAGACCCTGAAAAAAACTTTACAAGTCGAATAGGCAAGCCATCATCTTTTCATCGATTTCCAGGCCGCATTTGACAGCTTTAATAAAAGCGAGCTATCTCTAGTTTTGGCATCCTAGACAAACTTGCCTGCCTATGTAAAATGACAATGGAGGGTTCTTTCTGCTCTGTCAAGCCCGTTAACCACTTAACCACTCCCTGTCATGTAGCTTCGAACACCGGAGGTCCATTATTGTAAAAGCCTGTATTATTACTACCATACGTTAATGATATGGACACAATTTGAAGAACACAGAAAATTGTCACTAGATCGTGACAGAACAGCCAAAATGGGCTTAGCGGTAAATGAGGGAAAAACCAAGTTTATTCTGTCAACAAGAAGGGACGCAGAACATCGACGAATTGGACTGAACATCACAGTCGACAGCTATAACTTTGGTGCAGAAGAGGACTTTACCTGCCTTGGCTCCGCTTCCAATTTTTCCAATTTTGTCTCGAATAACTTATGGTTATCTTATAGCGCTGAAACATGGGTTCTATCGAAAGCAGATAAAGATAACTTTGGTCGTTTTGTAGGAAAAAAAATTTTCGATTCCGCTTGAATATATGGGCTTTTGAGGGGGAGATTCAATTTAGAAAACTGCGCATAGACGCACCATACAGTACATATTTGGTTGTAATGATATTTGAAGAGACATTTGAAGATTATTCTGAATACAAGCCACAACTTGGTCATACAATTCTGGATCACCTTGCACATGGTTTCAAGCCTACTCAGCGAAACACGCCGTGATATAATGCCCGAAATGTTTTTGCAAAATGTTCCATGTTGTGAACGGACAAGGCCTAAGCTGCAAATAGACAAATTGACAAATTCATGTCTTCACCTTATTTCTTTAAAAGTTTAGAGGCAGAAGCTCGCTTCACTGCTACTAGTGCAGGATACGAAAAGATGATCAATGAGTATTTGTTTCCAAATTTACTTAACTTGATATGTGCATCCCGTAGGTTGGGTTAAATTTGCATGTTGCGACCAATACCATCAGTTTATTGAAGGATTCATTCAAACGTTGGGCTCTGTAAATCAAAACCGTCAAATCCCTTTTTTACGTGGATAAGCCAGAAACTGTTGGAGATTGGAGATTATTGCGGATGTACGAGTATTGTCGAATATGGAACCGAGGGGACACCCTTTGTATAGTAACTGGCAGTCGCGCTTCTCAAATGCCCAGAAACAACTTAATGCTTAATGATTAAGAACTGTCAAATAAATTTCTTGAACAAAAACCAATGTCCCGTATTTTTTGTTTAATTTTTTTCCCAAATTCTCTCAAAAAAGCTTCCAAAACATAAGCCTTATATGTGCACACGCAACTACCAACGAGGCTGAAGACCCTATCAAGAAGGAGTTTTATGACCTCTTGGATGGAGTCTATGGAGACTGTCCGGATTATGATATCAAATTTGTGCTCGCGGACTTCAATGATGAAGTCGGAAAGGAAAACACTTTTGACGGATTAGGTGGTAAATACAGTATCCAAGAAACGGCAACAGACCACGGCTACCGACTAATCAATTTGGGAGCAGCTCGTAATATCGTGTAAGTAGCTCTAAGTTTCCAAGGCTAAGGAACACAGCAACCTGGCGCTCTCCAGACGGTCGAATTGCCAACCAAATCGACCATGTGCTAATCGATGTGAGCCACGCATCGAACATCCTCAACGTGCACATATTCCGAGGAGCAACCGTCGGCTCTGACCATCTTCTTGTTGCAGCTAAATTCTGTCTAACGAAAAGAAGCTGCGAACTGCCCAGAAGAAAAAAATCCGAAGTTGGACGCCTAAACACATCTAGAGCAGCCAGAGTCTACAGAGAGCGAGTGAGTGCGAAACTTTCTACATGACAATCAACCACCACCAAAGCCAACAATCAGTGGTGCCAGTATCGCGAAATCATTAAGGCAGTAGCCGAAACCACTATAAGGGACCCATCAATCCCAGAGAAAGATCCCGTTGTATGATGATGAAAGCATATACCGGAAAAATGTGACAGAAGATACAAATAAAATAACCACTGCAGCGCAAAACAAGGCCAGCGAGGGAAGAGTATCAAATCAGGAAAAGAAGATCCTGCGTAGAAAGAAGAGGGTCTATTAACTATCGGCTGCCTTCCAGAACGGAACACAGGCTTTTCGAAACTGCTAAGGAAACCTAGTCACCAAAACACAGTGGATAGTAAATGTATTTAAGCAGCATTTTCAGCAGCTGCTAAATAGGCATCATGTAAATGAAGCGATAGGGCAAGAAGAGAACTCACATCCAGTCAATGAAGAACCAGTTCCACTACTCAGTATAGAAGAAGTCGGCTTAGCTATAGAAAAGCTTAAGAACAATAAGACTGTAGGCTCTGATGGAAAGCGGAGCTCTTCACATACGGTTGCGATACTTCGGTAAGGCGTATGCATCAAATCACCAACCAAGTATGGACAAAAAAAAGCATGCCGATGACTGCACTATCAGCTCCTATTGCTCCATCTTCGAAAAAGGCGATCTTATATCTTGCAAGAACTATCGAGGCATATCCCTGCTTAATGTCGCATATAAGATCATATCAAACGTACTGTGAACGTAGTGCGCTGGGCAGGTGTCAGCATTGAAGGCACTATCTTCAACAGGCCCTTTCAGCTACTCGGACATGCGGATGATATTGACATCATCGTCGTTCCCAGCATGCTGTGATATAGGCTTTCACGGCCATTGAAGAACAGTCGAAATTAGTTGTCCTTAAAATAATCGAGAACAAGACTAAGTGAATGCTATCAACAAACGAACCAGCATCTGTCCATCGCCTAAGACAAATCGTTACTACTGATAGTAGCAATTTCGAGTTAGTTAAGGAGTTCACCTACCTCGGAGTAAACGTGAATTCCAAGATTGACACCCTATTGGAGAGCCAACGAAGAATTATCCTAGAAAACCATTGTTACTTCGGTCTGGCAAAACAATTTGGTTCAAAACTTCTAAAAATAGGTAGAACCCTTATCCTCCCAGTTCTGCTGTATGATGTGCGTTGAGTGCTGGACGATAAGCAGGAAGGGAGGACTTGGCTCGGCCACATCAAATGAATGGCCAATAAAGCCCCCAGGTTCAAGACGATAAGGAAGGCTGAACCCCCGTTTTAAAGACCAAGTTATCGCGGATGCTCTGGCGCTTGGTCTAGATAACTGAAAGCAGCGTGCCCGGGATCGCAGTGGATGGAAGAAGAAGTATATAATTGTATTATAATGAATGTCAATGTTATTAGGTATTATGTCAAATGAACACTTGCTAAGATATTTACGTAAATCTAAACATTTATAATTTAAAACACGCCAATAGTGTCAACTTAGCAATAATATCTGTATCAGAGGTTTATGTCAGGTTCTGTTCCTGATCTATTCTATATTGTTCTATCAATTATCCTAAAGAATTTCACTTAATAGTCCAAGAGGATAACATATTTAGTTTCTTAAAGTTGTACATCTATACAGTTTGCTTCAGGGTAATGACATTCTTCGCAGTGCACTGTGTATCTACTGCCTGTGACATGCTATCCGCCCAATTTTTTTTTTTTTATTGTTCACTTCATGCTTTCTAGCTGCATGCCTTCACATTCCTTTTCTGTTCAGTGAATAATTTCTCTTATCCGTTTAGATTCAAGCCAATTTTTTGCATACAACTCAGCCATTAATTTTTTTTTTTTTTCTTCGCACAAGGAAGAAAGTTATTTTCACTTTGGAACGGCACCCGCTGCTAGAGTTTATCCAGAGTTTTATTGTAATTAAATGCCATTCGGGCAAAATTAGTGTATTCGTTTGAATGTAGTTGTTGCGCCCAGCCTTTAGTCAGTACTGTAGTCCGGCTTGAAAAAGATACTGGTACTACCACCGAAATGGAACCCATAATTTTCAACTTTTATAATTTGAAAAGGATATTCCTCCCCGTTTCAGTGGTAGTACGGACGATATTCGTTGTTGCAATTCATTTCGTTCTTGCACATTATTTTGTGTGCTTTTCGCTTGAACTCGACAATTTTTTTAAAGAGAAGTTTTTTGCTCCTTTAATAGGGGGTTCCGGGTAATGTTTATATTTATTCGCTGCTCAGTGCTTTTATTATTATTTTTTTTTTGTTCGCTGTCATGTGTTTATTTTAATTTCACTTTGTCTAGTTGTTCAGGTGGTACAGTTGGAAATTTTTCAGTTTTTCCAGCAGCTGAGCTGGGTGGTGATATACATGACGCGTTTCTGAGTAAAAGCAATGAATTTTCCTTCTTAATAAAAAGTAATGGTTTTGGACTCTTTTAGTATTGAAATCAGAATCAAAATTCTTGAGAAGACATAAGAATATCCGAATGTTGGTTTTGGATTTTTCTTCTTTACGATTTAATTTTTGATTGATTTGTGTATGTGATTTGGCATGAATATAACACATGGGCTGAAAACTCAGTGCCGTAAAACACAAAATTTTTGTAAAATTCAACTTTATTTATTAATATAGTTGCCTTCGAGGGCGATACACTGATTAAAACGATTTTTCATTCTTTCGATACCAGTTTTGTAGTACGATTTGAGGTTTGCGAACAGGAAATAGTCGCTGGGGGCCAAATCTGGAGAATACGGTGGGTGGGGAGGCAATTCGTAGCCGAATTCATTCAATTTTGCCATCGTTTTCATCGACTTGTGACACGGTGCATTGTCTTGATGAAACAGCACTTTCTTTTTCTTCAAATGCGGCCGTTCTTCTGCGATTTCTTCCTTCAAACGCTCCAACAACGCAAAGTAATAGTCGCTGTTGATAGTCTGCCCCTTTTGGAGATAGTCGATGAAAATTATTCCATGTGTATCCCAAAATACGGATGCCATAACCTTGCCAGCATACTGTTGAGTTTTTGGTCGTTTTGGACGAGGTTCGTCGCCTGCTCGGCACTCAGCTGACTGCCGACTTGACTCTGGTGTGAAGTGATGGAGCCAAGTTTCATCCATTGTCACACAAAAATTCGGCTTTATTGCGGTTGAACAGCTTTAAACACTCCTCTGAATCATCAACACGTTGTTGTTTTTGATCGACTGTGAGCAAACGCGGCATCCACTTTGAACAGAGCTTTCGCATGTCCAAATATTCGTGTATGATATATCCAACACGCTCTTTTGATATCTTCAGAGCCTCAGCTATGGTCATTCGTAATCATTTTGTGGACTTTTTTGACGTTTTCATCTGAAACAGCCTCTTTTGGACATCCACTGCGTGCATCATTTTCGGTGCTTGTATGACCACTTTTAAATTTTTCAATCCACTTATCAAGCCATTTCTTTGCATCGGCTGCATTTTTTCCCATCAAAAAGCAATGATAAATCAACACACGAAATTGCTTTGAATCCATTTTTTCACAATAACAAAAGTTGCTTCACTCACAACGCTATATCTCGAGAACTAATCGTCCGACAGCTGTCAAATTTATACACGTATCTTTTGAAGGTTGATACTAACTGAAAATTGTATGGATTTAATTCAAGTGGTGCCCTCTCTTAGAAACGGACTTTTCAACCCATGTATTAGTGTGCAATCCTCGATATGGGAGAACCCTTCAATACACTGTAAGTTAATTTAAGTTGGTGTCAAACCTCCATAGCGCCAAACTCCTAAAATGAAAGTGCAAATCCTAGAAAATCGTCGTATGGTGACTAGATAGCAATGATAGTTTTTCCAATTGCTATGTTTCGGCAGCCTTCAAAGTTACTGATTACACCCAGCTGTTAAAATGGCTGATAAGGTTTGCCATTTTATATTCATGCTCAGTTGTAAATAAATGAATTGGGCATCGCCAGAGAGTCAACCCGACTTATTCTGCGGTTGGATTTGGGCCTACATCCATACAAGATTGTGCTGACGCAAGAGTTGAAGTCGGATGACCGTAGACAACGTCGTGCGTTCGCTAATTAGTTGCTGGAAATATTGGCCGAAGATCCGGATTTTGGCACATAAAATTATCTTCTCGAAAGAAACTCATTTTTGGCTCAACGGGCAACGTTATTGGAGTGACCACTATCCATAAGTGTTCGGCCAGGTATCAAAGCATCCACAAACATTGACTGGCGTCATCATCGGACCTTATTTATTTCGAAATGAGGAAGAAAGCACCGTGACCGTCATTGGTCTCATGTATATAGTGATGTTAACAGATTTTCTGTGCTCAGAACTCGACAACATCGATATATCCGAGCTGTGGTTCCAACAAGACGGCACTATATGTGAAGAAGAAATTTGATGACTGGTCATCTCACGGCGAGCGTTTATAAACTAGCCACTGCTATCATGCGATTTGACACTGTTCGATTAATTTTTCTGAAGATACGACAAGTTCTAAGTCTACGTTAACAAGCCAACCACTTTGGATGAGCTCGAGGCCAACATTCGACATGCTATTGCCGGAATTATGCCGCATGTAAGCCGTTGCAAACCAACAGCATTAAATGGGTTTTTTACGTTAAGCGTTTCCTTAAGGCTAACGGTTTTGGCATCATACATATGTTAGGAAGGGGAGTTGTCGAAAGAACTTCACATGCCTCCCACAAAGCCGTAATATTGTCCTTAAGTATTGCGCTGCCGAGTGCCTTTAACTATCTCGTATACCACCTTGATCCAAAAAACGGAAAAGCGGAATAAGCACCGTATGGCGCTCCCATTGTTCCGATTTGAGTTCTGCTTTTTTTTTTTGTTAAGTTGGTACATCGGTTGTTGACATTCCCTCTACATCTTAGCGTTATAGCTTGACATTTGTCGTGTTGCGTAAAAAAAGGATTTAATGGTTCGCGAACGTTGGATATGTTGGAAAAGTGTTTCGGCAACGATTCTCTAAAGAAAATGGTCTTTATCAGTAGCATGAGCGGTTCAAAAGTGGTCGTGAGTCAACCGAAGAGGATGAACGCAGTGGCAGACCATCGACATCGAAAACTGCGAAAATTGATAAAGTTAAAGAAATGTTGGTCAATAACCGCAAATTAACCATCAGAGAGGTAGCGGAGGACTTAAACATTGCCTGTTAATCCGTCCAAGACATTTTGGTTAATGATTTGGGTTTGAGTCGTGTAGCAGCAAAGATGGTGTCAAAAGACCTCAATTTCATTCAAAAAAGAGACAGTGCTGACGTCGCAAAAGCGATGATTTGCGAGGCTGAATCCGATCCCACATTCATCAAAAAGATCATTACTATAGGCGAGACGTAAGTTTATGAGTACGACACGCAATCCAGACATCAGGCAAGTGAATGGCGTTCACCAAATGAGCCGAGACCAAAAAAACCACGTCGTTTTCAACCAAAAAGAAGGCAATGCTCACGGTTTGCAAGGATTGCAACGGTGTAGTACATCATGAATTTGCCAGAAGGCCAGACAGTAAACAAAGAGTATTATTTGGGCGTTATGACACGTTTGCGTGAAGCAATTCGCCGAAAGAGACCATAATTTTGGGCAGAAAACTCGTGCCAAAACACAATGCCATCATTATTCGTAATTTTTTTGACGAAAAATGCAACAAATACTATCCAACAGTCACCGAATTCACCTGATTTGGCTCCATGTTACTTCTTTCTTTTCAATCGAGTTAAAAAACCACTACGGGGAAAGCGTTTCAGCAGCCGAGAGGAAGTAATGGAAAAATCACAGGAAGCACTGATGGACATACCAAAAACCTGCAGAAAAGACCGAGAGCAGCTCACGAGCTCTACGAGAAGGAAGGGAAAAATATAGGTTGATGGATCACGAGAAGCGTTCGATCAAGACCTTGGAGGGCTGCTTCCAGAAGAATGAAGTACCGAAGTCTTACAAAAAATAAAACAAATATGCATGTAAGAACTTTGAATGAATGGAAATGGAAGACCACAGTCGTTGCTGAGAATCTAAAAAGGTTATTTCTGTGGGCCGTTAAACATGAAGGTGAACTTCATCCCGTTGTCAGGAAAAATGAGCCATTGAACCTGGACGAAAACAGACAACATTCCGTCCATTAAACCCAATCTTACCACAAGTCCAACAAATCCGGGTATAAAGAAGAGAGATCTCAGAACAGCACCAACTATAGTACAGGGAAAAAAGTCTCAAAAACATCGGATATACGATGCTTAAATCATGTTTGCTTTTTAATGCGACCTAAGTCCTAAGACCCCTCATCAGCAGAGTTTTCACATAACGGCAGATCCTGGAAAAAACCAAGCGTTCCAAATCGATAGCATCTAGTTTTGGCATCTCTGCTCAGCTTATTCGACTATATGTATACAATAACGATGAAGAATGCACGTTGCTCCGACAAGGTCGGCTATGACAAAATCAAGACCTTCAATGTCAGAAAGGACTTTAACAAGGCCATGTGTTGCTATATGATCTTTCCAACTTTATTCTTGAGGCACGATCTTTTAAAAGGCTGTTAAGTTACTCGCATACGAAAAAGATGTTGACATAATGGAAAAAACACAGCGAACTGTCAGTGGAGCGTTTGTGACTTTTGAAGTAAGAGCAGGAAAAATTAGTTAAGTGGTCAACAAATGAAAAACAAAGTATACATATGGACAGAGAACATCGACGTTTGGGACAAACATTGTGATAAGTACAATAGCTACCTCGGCAACGCTATTAAAACCGATAACGACACCAGCATGAAAACCATGCAAAAATTACTCATTTGATTAGTAAAGCCCTCTTTCGAGCAACCAAAAAGCCTATAAAGAAAACTACTAAATGCAGTCCAGTTTTACGGTGCACAAGATTGGACGTAAATGCTCTCCGGTAACTCGGCATTAATGGCTACGTCACCTTCAGCGCATGGACTTCTGCGTCCCGACTTAGAAAGTTTTCGACTTCAACTCAGATGGACAACGCAGTAGAAGACGACCTCACCTCACCAAATTCGTTTGCAGAAGCAGCTGGCAAAATACCGCGATAGCTGGAAAAGTATATAAGCTGTCCACCCAAATTATGTCCATGCAAATTATTCCAGTTCATATTCTCAACTGATGCCTTTTTTTATTTATTGCTTTCGTTTGGTTTTCTCCGAAAAATCATGTCATCAAAAGTCGATTCAAACTAGTTACTAATTCCAGCGTGGAAATATATTCTTTCCCCGTTTGATTCCCACTTACTTGCTTCGCTTATACGTAAAAAATATACGTTCATTTCAATGATGCCGAACTTTCGTAGTATTCCTATTTCAACCACGCATGTAACTTAAGATAGTCCTAATACATGTTAATGCGCCTAAGGCTCATAACACGAGTAGATGTTCAACTGTCTGAATGTGTTCTGAATTGTTCACTAGAAAGTGAATAAATCGCCCTAAGGTAATAAATCCCACCTTTAGGGATACAAAAGAAAATTTTGCGATGGAACCTCAGCTGGGAAAGCAGCTATCCTGTTGATAGTAAAAATCAAAATCGCCAGACATACCAGACACAGCTACTCCATCAGTTTATGAATTAACAGTCAGAACAACCGTCCGTCTGACCAAATTTAGTTCGGTCAAAAATTTCTCAACTTCAAGCTCCAAAAGCCAAGAAAGAATTTGTCATATTAGAATTTTAGAAACAGAACCAGTGATGCTTTCTATAACTTGCCTTCGTTACTATTGATATATTTTCGATAATTTACTAAAAGAGGTGATTAAACGTAGCACTGTCAATCAGTGATACCCTAAATTTCCACCATTTTTTTTTAAAGATAAAAATCCAACCGATTATTCACTTTTTTCATATTGTTTGGATAAAAAACTGTTTGTTCGAACGTTTAATCAATGTGCTGTACCATTGAACTTAGGACAGTCTCTTTAAATTTAAGGATTTGTAACTGAACCTAATCCCGTCTTTAAGTAAAAGACGCACTAAGCCACCCAAAGACCTTTCATCAACAAATCAATCAAAATTGAATTAAATTGAAAGAGAAGCAGATAACGTGCACAAGTACACAAGACTTCAATTTGCGTTCGCCTATGCACATATACATCCATATACTTCTTCAAAGGAACTTTTGTTTGACGAGATTTGCCATTTATTTTACTTTACTTTTACTCATACTCGTATCTTAGCCTTCAAAGAGATAGAAATATTCTTTAAAAGACTTTCTCCATTTATGAGTACACCACACTCCCTCGACTTTGGAATATTTAATGTAAGCACGAATATACAATATAATAGATGTAACGTGGTATTAAGGATTATAGGGACAAATTTAAGGAAATCCCTAACTCCTTGTGGATATGGTCAATATTTAACGTGTAATCATGATATGGTATACCTCCTTCAGGCCAGTATTCCGCTTAAGTTATGTGGCAACACGTTCCTATGTTGTCTTCATTTTCGAATACACGATATTCCCGTAGGAGACAATCAAGCCAACTAACACACTGGCACCGGGTGCGTTAAGGTATGTCCAATCGTATATCCTTGAGATGGAAAATGGAATTATTAATATGTAACGAGTATGTATAGTGATTTAAGTTTCCTTCTATCAATGTTTATGCCGACGTTGTTCGTTTTGCAGATATCTAGATGTCTTGACATAATGTTGTCGTTCTTAATTTTCGCTTACATTCATTCGAATTCGAAGGATTATTGCCAAATAAAAAATAAAAAAAAAAATAAAAATGGATAACGGTAAGCTTGTGTATTGATTTCATCCTAACCTTGGGTAAGGTAAGGGTTGGTTTCTTGTAATTTAATGATTAAATTCATTGAAAGCAAGATTGTGATGAAAGGCAGGGGTAAAGAGTGATCGATATAAATTGCCAGAGTTTCGTGAGTAATGCCTTGCGGCAGGTAAAGCTTTGTATCATTTGAGTTGTGAGCTACTTTTTCTGGAAATTTTGTCGATTCCCAATCAGCAAATTGAAAACATAAATTTACATCTCAATAGGCTGGGTTTTCGGTGAAAAGAGTATTTTGAGGTATTGTGTGCAAGTCCATTAGGTACTAGGTATATAGAATCAACAATGTCTGAGGTTGCTTCAAAGGTGAACAAATATCCGAAAAATTCTAACAATGTAAACACACTCGATTTGTGAAATATTTTGCAGAATTACAATTTAGGAAGACAAAAGTATACCAATTTGAGTTTTAAATTTTGATACTGGAATGTTCACTCTATAGCGTTATAGCTACGCTTCGAAAGCCATTCAAAAAATGTAATTGGTCTCCGGCAGCATTGCATAGATATTGCTCAAAGAGATACGCGAAAATATATTTCCTCGTATATCTTTTAGCTTTTGAGGTAGTTTTTGAAGCTACGGGTAAATAAAATACATTATATCGCTGCAAGGTGCATTTGCATATTAAAAAAATGAACCACATGAGTAAAATGTCAAATTTTCTTCCACTGTTCCTTCCCGATTTTAGTAAATACGAGGAATGTTTAAAATTAAAAGTGACTTTTGAACTTTCGCGGCAACACAATCGTATATTCGATTACTGATTTTTAATCTTTTTTGCTGCGTTAGTACACATATGTTTACAATTTCATGTATATAGCATACTTAGTTTGTTTTTGACATATAGAAAGGTTAGACGTGTTTTGGGGTGCTCAGCGATTTTCAATTATGGCATTATAAAAAATGGAACAAAGAATTTGCTTCAAATTTTGTATAAGAAATGGAATCAAGTGCTCTAAAATACTTGAAAAGTTGACAGTGGCATACTGTGAGTCTGCTTTAAGTAAAAAAAAATGTTTAACACTATGAGCCCCGGTGAAATTTTCTTATATTACATTGTGGGACACATTGTTTTTTTTCAGATTTTTAAATGTAAGTGATCTTTTTTTAGTTAACAGGTGTTTAACTTATAAAAATTATCACCGGTGGATCACGTGTTCCTTGGGTGTAAATTTACTTCGTGGGACAGCGTGACCGCCCGTGGAAACTTTATATTTTAACATTTCTAAAGAAATGTTGCTTTTTTTATTCTTTTTTTTAACGAAACAAATTGGTTTGCTGACCAAAAAATGAGTAACACACTATGTACTTCACGTCAAAAACCAAAATCATCGCAATGGACGGAAACAAACTCTGAAGATATTCGAACATTTTTAGGGTAATTTTGTGGATGGGCCTTGTTCATTTGCCTCAATTGAGAGACTATTGATCAAGAAGCTTACTTCACGAAAACGAAATGTCAAAAATTATGAGCCGAAACCGCTTCGAAATGCTACTTAGTATGCTTCACTTTGCGGATAATAGTATACAAACAAACGATCGCTTGTCAAAAATGACGGACCTGGTAAGCTATCTGGAATTGAAAATCAAAGAAGCCTATTCTTCGGGAGAAGAAATTGACGAGCCCAATGTTCCATTTCGAGGTCGAAATACATTTAATACATTCCAAAAAAGATACGGTATAAAACTATTCAAACTATCTGCTCAAGGGGGGTATACATTGGCATTCAAGATTTATACGGGAAAAGAAAGGGAAGATAACCCATCTGTATCAGAAAAGGTAGTTATGGAACCAATAGAAGACCTTTTAGATTGTGGAAGGATATTATACACTGATAACTTGAAAATGACAATCACTAAGTTCGAGGAAAAGAACGTTGAAGATCTTATTATCTACATCTTCCTCAGCAACAAAGCGAAAGCACTACCTTCAATAACTACCTGGGCAGAAAAGATTTACTCGGAAAAGATGCACAATGCACTATAAAAACATGTCAAATGAACAAGGAAGTGAATATGCAAATTCCAATGTGTATTTCATGCTTTGAGGCAGCACATAATCAAACAAATTCTAATTAATTTGTTTTATTTTTTTTTTTTTTAATTATTAATTAATTTTTTATTTTCAAGTTTGATAAATGAATTTCTAATGAATTGTTAATGATTTTTATTTGTTTCTAAGTTATACTGTCAAATAAAAGAAAAATTTAATACTACACATCACCATACATATAGAAATCGTTAATTTTTTTATCAAAGTTATGGCTTATGCTAAGCCAGACATATTTTTAGTACACAAGGCGACCGACAACTCGCTTTTCATAAACAAAATGAATGTATTTCGAGTCCACCGATGGACACACAGTGCTGGAGCCATTTACCTACGTGTACCACCGGTGGACACCACGGTCCATTAAAAAAGACAAGAATGTACCACCGGTGGTCACATGGAGCTCAACGTGTTAAAAGTGGTAAAAGCTCTTCCAAGATGGCCGAGAAGATGCCAATGACGAACCTCGCTCTGGACGCCATACCACATCAATAAAAGATGATAGCGTCGAAGATTCGAAAGAAAATATTTTTTTGGAAAATCGTCGCATTACCATATAGTAGAATTTGCTGAGGATCTTAACATATCGGTGGGATTGCGTCATGCAATCTTTTCAGATATTTTGGGCATGAGACGTGTGTCAGGGAAGAAATATTGATCAGAAGAACCGTCGCATGAGCATCGCTCAGGAGCTCTTAAATGAATTAATTAATGGCTTTCGCATAACAATAATGTACCTCCTCATTCATCGTTGCTTGTGAAAGATTTTTTGGCCAGAAATTACACGACAATTATGTTTTAGCCACCGTGCACACCGGATTTGGATTATTGTTCAAAAAGGTCGTAGAGTTTTATTTGTTTTCGGTATTAAGAATTAGAAAATAATCTGTGAAATAGAAACTAAAAAAAATTATTGTTTAATTGGCTCTGTAATCACTATTAAATTAGTTATTTTATATGTTTCCGATTGTTTATTGTTTATTTTTATTAATTAATTTTACAATAATATTATTTTTTATTCAGTGTTATGAATACAAAACCGAATATGTTACATATTTATTTTTATTTTTATAATAAGTATGATGTTTCGTTTCGTAATGTATTTCACATCTGGTGTTTGAGATCGTTGTATCAAATGTACAAAACCCAACTGAAAAAAACTCAAGAAAATTGTTTAATTAGTACCCAGAAAAACATAAAAGGTAAAACAATGATAGACGTTTTTTAATTAAAAAAAATTTCAACCGTTGAGGTTTTCATGCATCCTCATTTGACCACTTAGTTTGGACTTCTAAAAAACTTAAATTTTTACGTGCTGACAATTCTGAAGTGTATGACGAGTTTGCTTTTACTCACGCTTTTAACCGTTATACAGCTAATATTCATTGCTCTACAACTGACTTCTGTCCTTTCCATTTGCTGTACATGTCCTATCATATCCAAACTTGTTGAACCCTTGCATAATAGTAGTTTTGCTTTCTAGACCATTTCGCCTTCTGAAATTTTGAAAATTATTGGATCTTTACCAAACTCGAAGTCGTGCGGACCTAATGATACATCTTATTTTGTTCTTAAAAAGATTGTATATTACTTAGTTAATATTTTGGCTTTTATTCATAATCTTTGTGTGTTTGGCGTGCAAAATCCATTTAATTACATAAAAAAGGTCCGTCTACAAAAATTGGTAACCACAGGCCCATCTTGATTCTTCCGGTTTTTAGTTAAATTTTTGAAAAACTAGAATAAAAATAGAATAATACGTTTCTTAGGTTTTTTAAGCCTGCGTAATTTGGTTTTCTAAAAGACAAATCTACCGAAACTGTACTGTTACAATTTTGTTTTCAAATAATGTCTCACCTAAACGGGCAGAAATGTACGGCTGGATTATTTATTGATCTAACTTAAGATTTCGACATGGTCAACTACAATATTCTTTTTAGAAAACTGGAAAAGACTGAATTTCCAAGCTTTATGATCCAATGATTTAGGTAATATCTTAAAAACTGATCACAAAAAATAAAAATTGATGAGGTAAGGAGTGGGGTTAAATGTTTTACCTCAGTTTTAGGTGCAATTCTGTTGCTCGTCTTTTTCAAATCTCTTTTTGCTTTAAGTTTCAAGGGTTCATTAACTGCTTTTGCTGACGACATTGGCTTCAGTTAGGGCCTAAAGAGCCCATTGGACCTAAATTATGATGTAAACTAAGATCTTAGTCAATTGAGATTCTGGTTTATGGAACACAATCGAGTAATAAGCTCAAAAACTAAGATAATGGTTTCTAGTTTATCCTTTTCGTATAGTTTTGATGTAAATTTTTATTTTCACGCTCCTGAGTGCAATAGATTCAAACTATCCAACTACTATTGTTTGTCCGGTTTTTCGTTCTCTTTACTAGGTGGAGTGAAAACTAACCTCCTTGACCGTCAGAATGCGCTATTATTGCAAAAAAGGTTATGGCTCCTTGAAGTCCGTTTATATTTAGGCAGACGTGCCAAATTTCTGTGCGATACTGTCTTTAGTCAAAAAAATACATGAAATGGTGTTGGCTGACCGGAAAGTGAAGATGTGTGAGTAACCAGATACCACAAAGATTATTTTGGGCAATATTCTGCATATGAAAAAGTTATCCTGCCGCTGCACTTCGAAAGAGTTTTTTTTTTTTTTTGTTTTTTCATGAGAAGGTGAGAAATCTTCATAGACACTATCGGCCCTGAGCCTATAGTAGTGTGAGATTCTTAGTCACTAAAAAACACCTCCCTTATGCAAACCACGACTGAGTTCACACTCAACAAGCAGTTCTTCTATCGCATTTTATTTTATTTTTATAAGATATCCTGCAGGCGATTTTCCATTGAAAATTCCGGTGTACTTCAGAAAAATTACGCGCTGCTAATCACCGCGCAGGATCGAGAGGCTTAGTCCTTTTCAGACGGCGCAATCAATTTGTCTCGTCGAGGATCTGTTGAACAGAAATATTCGTATGACCTTGTAATCGATTATTATGTTTTCGCGCAAACATTTTAACTACGTTGTGAACGTTTTCGACTCCCAGGTCTGTGTGGATATCATCGTTTCTAATGTACCACGGCGCATTAACAATACCTCGAAGAACCTTGTTTTGGAATGTCTGTAATACATTAATGTTACTATTTTTAGTACAACCCCAAAGTTGTGCACCATATGTCCGGATCGGTTTTAGCACTTGCTTGTATAACAGCAGTTTGTTCTCTAAGCTAAGCTTGGAATACTTTCCAATTAGCCAGCAAATATCTCTATATTTGATTTCACGTTTTTTCTTGACGTGTGCTCTCCATTTTAATTTAGCGCCGAGATATTTGGCCTCGTTCGCGTAAGGAATTCGTACTGCGTTGATTAACACCGGTGGACAGACTTGTTTTCATTTAGCGCGATTCGCCAAGTCTTTGTCCAATTGTTAATCCATGTTAGGGCACGTTGCAACTTGGCAGTTGCCTCTTCGACTGTTTTAGCCGTTGCAAAAATGGCAGCGTCATCAGCAAATGTGGCTAGGACAGTGTCGTCCGTTTGTTTGTCTTAAAAGTGGAATATTCGTTTACGTGTCTCACACGGAAGAGTCGGTCTGCCAGATATGAACCTAAAATACAAGACAATTGCTGGCGTAGGGCTTGTCGGAGCTTAGATTTTAGGCCTTCATGCCATACCTTATCAAAGGCTTGGGAAACGTCAAGGAATGCGCTTGAACAGACTAACTTACACTCGATTGCTCGTTCAATTACATCGGTTATTCGACGCACTTGGTCACCTGTAGAGTGTTGGTTTCTAAAGCCAAATTGATGATGAGGCAAGAGGGAATTTGTGTCGGTAATTGGTTTAAGACGATAAAGAAGGATTCGCTCGAACACCTTCGATGTATTCGGGAGAAGCGATATTGGTCTATATGACTTGATTTCAGTCAGCGGTTTACCGGGTTTCGGAACCACAATAACTTCGGCTACTTTCCACTGGTGCGGTACGTGCTCTAATCTAATGCTGGCATTTATATAATAGAGCAGCTTTAGCAAACCTTTTTTCGGCAACGCTTTAAGTATCTCTCCCGTTATTAAGTCATATCCCGGGGCTTTATTGGTCTTAAGCGTGTCTATAACTTGTCTAAGTTCCCTAAGTTTAGCCTTTTCTACTGGAAAGTTTGTCGTCACGTCTAGCGTATTGACATTCTCAGGAAGCACCCCCCCCCCCCCCTCGAATGGTTTAAACGTTTCTGCAAGATGGTCAGCGAAAACATTAGCTTTTTCCTTATCTTCTTTCGCCCAGTCATCCGGGCTTCTTCTTATTGGCGCCACGTGTATTTGGGGCTTTCGAACACTTTTAACGGCTCTTCATATGGAATAGTAGGTATCCTTTGTCGCTGTGAATCTTTCAAGGTAGTTATTAATACCTTGATTATTGAAGTCCTTGATCGATTTTTTCAACAAGTTGCAGAGCCTATTGAAGGACGTTTTATCTTGTAGTGCCCGGGTTTCATGCCACTTTTTCCGCGCTCTTCGTTTCTTAATTATCATTTCTCTGATTTCCGGTGGATATCTTATGACAACTTTGGGAACTTTAGATATTTGGGACTAACCTTAGATTCTAGAATGTGTTTTGCTGACCACATTAATACATTGAAAACTTACTTCCGACGCAGCCTTCGTTATTTTTATTATTTGTGTAACGTATGCTCGACCAAGCTTTTGAAGATAATTTATTATGACATTTTTAATTTCAAGTTACAATATGGTATTGCTTGTTGGGAGGGGTAGGGCTGTAACATAATAAGATACAAACTCTGTTGATTTTACAGAAATATGTCCTAAGAAAAATCTGTGGTAAATCTTACATACATCCTAGTTTTCCTTTGTTTTGTGCCATGCTAATTCTTCCTTCATTTGTATTGTTTTAAGGTTTTAAAATTTTTCTTTTTAATGTCTGGCAATTATAATTTTGTTTTATCTCTCGTTATAATCTTCGTGGTAATCTTTCTTACGTTTTATTAGTACCTAATTACCGTAGCACTGCTCACCGTAATTTTTTTTCTGTTTTGTCTTATCGATTATTTAATGAACTCCCGCAGCCCATCAGGACAATATCTGGAATATTTTTAAAACGCGTTAAAATGTGACTATTCAGCTTTGATTATGACAAGTTAGAATCTTGTATCTATAATATTTTGGTTTAATCATTCTTTTTCTTCCTTCTCGTTACCATTTTGCTTTCATTTTTTCTGAATTACTTTGGCAATGTTTTTTTTTTTTTTTTTGTAAATAACACTGTGAATTCTTTAAGATAATTTTATTTAGTTTCTCTCTAACAAATTGAAGTGGCATTCCACACTATTTAATACCCATATTTGAATACTGAATCTCACCAATCTTTTGAATTTTTATATTTATATTTAGTGAAGTATTTGATTGTATCCTAAATTTATAAGAAAATAAAAATTACTTAATACTATAAAAATACTGCTTTGTTATTCTGTCTTCAGTTGCATTTAGGAACCTTAAAAGTAAGTAAGTTTTTGTTTTGTATTGTTAAGAGCTTTAACAAATGCTCTTAGGAAATAAATTGTCCGGAAATTCGGCGAAACACAAAAAAAAAAAATATCACCATATTAAGGTTATACATACTTGTCGTAAGGATAGTCATATAAATAAACCTTTATTATGAATTCAGTGTCTTACTGTTAAATTACATCTCTTAATCGGGAAGCGTTAAAAATTAATGTCGACCTTCTTTCAGAGCCGGCTGATATTATTTCTTGTTAATCTGGATTTGTAATAATCCTCAAAAGCAAATAGCAATGTTCTTTCTCCTGTGTGTAATCTGTAAGAATTATTTTGTTTCACCTTTAGGTTGAACACCTTTCTTTCCAACTACTACTCCTGACTAATCCCTTCTCAGGTCAAAAGTTCACAAGGTTCATCCAAAACACGGACAAACTTTGAATCCTTTTTGTGTTTTGTCTTCTTCCGACCGCTGTACTCATAATTTCACCACTTATTCCAATCCCGCAAGATTACCTTACCCCCGAAACGGTTAAACTTTCCAAAAGCATGGCAAAGAATTAAGAAAATTAAGAGGATTTCACCTTTCAACCCCTTTACGATGGAAACGAATATCAAGACAAATTTTCCATTCTTCCCAAACAAAAAAAATATAAAGACCTAGCACACGCTTAAGGGTAACTAATTTCTGTTGGGGGTAGAAAAAAAAAAACAAAAAAAAAAAACTATCAACCAAGGCAAGGCAAAAAGAAAATCTCGTTAAAAACATTTTACGCATTTTGTCCCACAAGCTTCTTTCATTCCTCTGTCTCTTTTAGTTAAAAAAAAAAAAAAAAACTCCGTCTCAGACCTAAATGTTGGTTTCATCCTTTAGGATATCTTTTTTTTTCAGTTTTATTTCAATAGCCAACACTTTAAAAGTCTCCCCAACTCTCTCCTCGTATGCTTAGTGGTGTTTTTTTTTTTTTCTTTTCTTTTTCAGTAGAAGAATATTGTAAAAGTTTTGATTTTTTGTTTGAGGAAATTTCATGGAGCAATTTTCCACACGCACACACAAAGTAACTCTCTCTCTCTATTTATGTTAGACATGTATGTATTGGACCTTTTGAAAAATTTCTTGTTTCAAATTATTGCATCCTGCTCAAGGAGGAACAGCAAGGACAAGGGAAATAAAGGAAGGTGAAAGTTTCCGGAGACTCCCATTTCGCAAGAGATAAATAGGATATAAGGGCTAATGGACAGCAAGCCTTTTGCTATGCTTACATCCATCCAAACCAAGGCACTTGAAACAAAATGAATAAAGTCTCGGTTCGACAGAGTTGGAAAAGTTCTTCTACGTACGAGTATCTCTTAACTTCTTGGAACCTTCAATCATTAAATTATTTCTTAAATGGTTTCCGGGACAAAAGAATTTAAAAAAAAAAAATAAATAAATAAAAAAACAATATAAAAATGTGCTACTATCCTTAAATGAGGGAAAACTTTCCCATGTTATACAAGTGATTTTCTTAAAATCCTTTCGGTCAGAATCTGTGGGTCAGGTGGAATGAGCAACCGCAAATAGTTTTTGATAATGATCATAAGATGTACGAATGTGGCAGAAGTTTTAGCTTGGATATGCTTTGACACGAATGTTTAGTTTGTAGTTTGAATTAATGCGATTATGAAAATACAATATTTGAGAAGGACGTGGAAAATCTTTGGCGACTTAGGGATGTATAGTTCAAAGTTCCATCAACCTAATTAATTTTATATTCGAAGGGTTATTTGGTAAATGTAAGAGGTGATATATCTGACAGGTATGCAAAATTTTCGAGAAGCTTTGCACTTAACCGACCCTGTGCGCCGCAGCTGTTTCTACCATCGGATTACCGTACTAGAATAATGAAAAAATATTTATTTAGATGATGAATAAATGGGTTGGGTCTAATTTTCCAGTATGAATGGGAACACTGCTTTTGTTTTGATCCTTCCATCTGCAATACATATACGTATGTTTGCAGTTCAACGAAACTACTTTCTATCCGATATTCATTCTGCTTTAAACTTTTTTTCAGATAGACTTAATCATGGATAATTGAAGAAACAAATACGTAACAATTCAAGAACAATAAATTATAGATGCAATAGCCTGGGCTGGATAAAAGTTATGTCTCTTAGACTAACTGAGAAAGAAAAATATTTTTAAAGGCAAAGATAGCTTTTTTAGAAATCTGCAATTGCCTGAAGAAAGGGTGGAAAAGTAAGTTGTTATTGGACTAGTTTTCGATACAGGTCCATTTTCAATTATCTTGACATATTTATCTTTTCATTTGGTAGGAAAAGAGCACTCAGACAAAAAACTCAATGAATTCATTGGACATTCCTTTTAAAGAAATTTCTCAATCTTTCGATAAAAGATTAGTTAGCAATTCATCGCATCAATGCCAAGTACCTGCAGCATTATGCGAGCGTAAGCCGGACACTTATAGACTAGTGCTCTGTGGTGTTGTTATTATATTCACAGCAAGTATCGTAGGATGTCGTGCCACTTTTAAGTCACCATTAAGACGTAAGTGCGCAGTATGGGGTCTTACGTTCTGAGGGACAGCTGACCTCTTAGAGACGTCGGAAAGCATTCTTTTGCTCCGCTGAGAACCTGGATAATAATGATATCTGCAGCTATTCTTATATGAAACTTAATTGCCAATAGAAGCCCTAACTAACCGAGGACGTAGGCAATTTAAACTCAGGTTCCGGTCCTGGAAAATTCTGCTCTGTGGCATACGATGAGACTGCTCTAAGTAAAAAGAATATTTGCAAGTGGTTCAAGCTCTTGCAAAATGGCCGAGAAAATGCCAATGACGAACCCCACTCTGGACGTCCCATCACATCAACAAAAGATGATAATGTCGAAGTTGTGAAGAAAATTGTTTAAGAAAGTCGTCGAATTACCATAAGAGAACTTACTGAGGATGTTGGAATATCGGTCGGCTCGTGTCATACAATTTTTTCAGATGTTTTGAGTTTGAGACGAGCGTTGCATGAGCATCGCTCAGGAGCTGTTGAATGACGTCAATGATGATCTTGACTGACTCAAAACGTGACAACTGCTGATGAATCATGGGTATGTGGTTATGAAGTCGAAACCAAAGCCCAATTGTCCCAAAGCAATCAAATGTCAAAGCTTTGATCACTATTTTTTTTCAATTACCGTGACGAAGTGCATAAGGAATTTTTACTTGAAGGTCGTACGATCAAAAAGAAGTATTGCCTCAAAGTTATGCACCCTTTGCGAGAGTCAATACGACAAAAACGTACAGAATTGTGCAAAAACAATTCATGGCTTTTGCAGTACGATAATGCACCTGCTCATTCATCATTGCTTGTGAGAGATTTTTTGGCGAAAAACAACACGACAATAATGCTTCAGCCGTACAATATTTACCTAATTTGGCCCCATGCTACTTTTCCTGTCCCCAAAAACTGAAGAGACCTATGAAAGGACGGAGATTTGCAACGATTGAGGAAATAAAAACGGCATCGCTGGACGAGGTCAAGCTATACCAAAAAATATTTTTGAGAAGTACTTCAAGGATTGGAAAAAGCGTTGGCACAATATTGATAAATAAATAAATATTTTTTTATAAAAAATATAAAGTCACCTTACATTTTGAACACACCTCGAATTTGTCCCCACCGTACTTTAGGTGGACGATATGGTATCCAGCTCAGTTAATTATGCACACAAATTTAAGAAATAAAAAGTACGATAACGGCCCTAGAAGTATCCGACCAAACAAAGAAAACACAAAAATTTTGGAAAAAAATTTATTTATTTTTCAACATAATCGCCTTTCAGCTCTATACACTTTCCCCTATTACACTCTGATACCCTTTTTGTAATAAGAACTGTGTTGCTCCTCAAAATAGCCATTAACTGCCGACATCACCTCTTCATCTTTGGAAAATCTTTGACCACTGAGCCATTTTTTCAAGTTTTGGGAACAAAAAATAATCCGAGGGGGCTAAATCTGGCGAATAGGGTGCATGAGGTAACAATTCAAACTTTTATTCATTAATTTTGGCCATTGCATTCACGACACTGTTTCTGCTCGAGTATGGGGAAACGCGGCACCCATCTTGCACACAGCTTTCTCATGTCCAAATTTTCAAATAAAATGCCATGCACCGCACTTTTTGAAATGCCTACAATGTCTGCTAGCTCGCGCACTTTCAGTCGACTATCATCCAGTACCACTTTGAGGATTTTCTTCACCATTTCTGGAGTCGTCACCTTATTTGGTCGAACACTTCGATGCTCGTCTTGGCAGCTTGAACGGCTTGCCTTAAACTCAGCAACCCAAAATTTTACTGTTGTAAACGAATGAGCAGACTCACCTAGAGTAGAATCCAGTTCAGCTTTAATATTGGTTGGGCTGAGGCCTTTCAAATAAAAGTATTGTATCACATAACGATGACTAATTTTCTCAATTTTCACAAATTCACTGAAAACGTTCACTATTGATGGCTGCCAAACAAATACTAAACAACGTGGCGCTTTCAAACTTGAAACATACGCTTTATAGAATGCGTACTTTCCAATACAGTGATATTTTCAAACATCTACCGCCATGACTTGGTCAGGCCGGGTACTTCTTGGACGGCCCTCGTATACGGATTCTGCAATAAAAACGCTTCATTGGCAAGATTGGAGTACCAACGACGATACCAACACCCTATAATACCTCGTTGATACTGGATCAAATGCACCAAAAAAAAGAGAAGGACGTTCAGACGCCGCGGTGGCAGAAGTTGAAGGTGAGATTTTGCGTGCTGTGGAAGTTCAGCCTTCAGTCAGCGTCCAAACACTAGGTGTGCAGTTGGAACTTCCACGAACCAGAATTCACTGGACTCTACAGAGCAATAGATTACACCTTTTCAATTTGACACCGGTACAGGATTTAGTACCAGGAGATGCGCAAAGAAGAGTGGAGTTTTACCAATGCCTACTGCGCAAACATGCAGAAGACGGAAAATTCCTCAAAAACTTTCTGTGGACTGACGAAGCGCAGTTCACAAGAGATGGGGTTATATACCACCATAATTTGCACCATTGCAATTGGTCAGACTGCAATCCCCATTTAATACGAACAACATCCTTTCAAAGGTAAGAGTTTCAATATCGTAGACAACTTCCTCAGATGGTGTTTTTTTTTTTTTTTTTTAAGTAGGCTTAGCGTAAATGTTTGGGCTTGATTGATAGGAAACACTAAAGTAGGCCCTCACGTTCTTCCACAAGCAGTTAATTCCCATTACTACCTGGAATTGAGCTCCTTGAAAATGTTCCTCTTATTCAGAGAAGGGCGATGTTCTGTCAACAAGATGGAACCACCCTTGGTCACCCAGATCTCCTGACCTAACACCCATGGGTTTTTTCTTCTGGGGTGCTATGAAAGAAAAGGTCTATTTAACAGAAAGGTCGAGTGTGGTAGAGCTCCAAGAAAATATATGTGCCGCTTCAGAACAAATTAAGAAAAATGCATTTTAAGTAAAAAAATGGAACCCATAATTTTGAGTTTAACGAGCCATGGCACAGATGTACCCAAAGCATTTTGTATGCAATTTTTTTCCAAATTAGAGGTCACCGACTTTGAAATGGAGTGAGAATATTTACCCCCCTGGCATACGAATTTTTTTATTCGGTGGAACTTCAGGAATATGCCCTTAAAGGATTATACTGCTAAACTGGGACACTCTGTATATAGAAATAGGTACAAGATTCATCGGCCTTGTTTGTAGTTCATCACTAAAGTCATAATTTTTTTTCTACCGATTGAGAGTGGTTCTTATTTTCTTAAATGTAGCGCCTTACGTGACGCAAATCACAGAGACATTGCTGAAACATTCCGCTAACGAACTCTTAATACACCTACCTTTTTCCAGGAATCCCCTATGATATTTGGTCTCTGTTTAACTGATTGTTATACTGTTGTTTTATGAGTAAATTCACTACTGTTACTTGTTTGAGCTCTAAACATTATATAAATTATTGTTCTATACATAATTGTTCTATGATACGTAATTTTTGCTGACAATATGTTGCCCTTCACCAAAGCAAACAACTAAATCCAAATAGACAGGCATTTATCCCTAATTTCCCGAACCTAAGTTTATTATTAATTAAAATAAATTTTCCTTTAATACTATTATATTGTAGATCAAATCAAATATCCTTAAGTCAATTTATGCCCTTTGCTGTGCCCTATGCACAGTCCTTTCTGTTGGTTAGACAGTTTTAATAATATTTACTCAGGTTGCATTCATTATTCAAATCGCTGTCCACTTAATACTATTTTATGGAGCCGCAGATATGAATACGAGCATATCCACAGATCTACGAATACTAATACATAATCAAGAAAAAAAGACCTTTTTCCTCTCTGGCTTGGCCTTTAGCGACTTATTCTAAAGTAAACGTTGGAAAGTGTCCTTAATATTCATTCTAGTTCATTTGGTTAATAATAACCTTTCTAGGAACGATGCACACAGGTGGAAGTGATTGAGTTTACCTTTCCTTTCGTTCGTTCAATTTTCTCTTTCTTCTTTATGTTCGTTCTTCGTCCTTTGTGCTTTGGGTTTATTTGCCTACAAAAATAGAGAAAAAAAACCTTCCATTATCTCTGTTCAATGATGATTACCCTTTATAAAATAAAGGAAGTTGATTTCCAGAGAGTTAATTTAGGACGGTTGGGAGAATACCTTATTTGGTTTTTCATTCGGTAAGTGGTAACGCTTAAGGATCACCAGATGTTTCTGATGGACATTACGTGATAAAAGTCACATTACGGATACCTCTTCTGGATTTTTCTGTTTTTTTTTTTTGTTTGTTTCTTGTCGTGTGCTGTTATGTTTTCGGTGTTACATAAAAAAGGAAGAAATTCTTTTTACCGTAAAATGATTCTTTTGAATATTAAGTTACTGTTCGTATGAATTTTTAGTGAAGCATTTCTTTTTTTTAATGAGGAAAGAAAGTTATACCTGTGGTTTATAATACAGTTAGAGATTGAATATATGGCCCTTAGGAGAAATTGATTTCTAATCGAGGGGTTACTTGTTGCTCGTTATCGTTAATGGTGTATTCCCTTAGCTTTTTTACAATTAGGGTATTAGGGTATTTTCATATCTGCCTTAAGGCTAAGGAAGAAATTATGTTCACAAATTTATTGATTAAAAGGGTGCAAAACCTAACAGGTTCTTTAAAACAACAATTTTTTATTTTATTCCAATGGGGCGGTTAAGGATTTGACTTTAATAACTAATAATTCGGAGTGGACATGCTCTTTTTTATGTTACCGACTTTTGGAGAGAACTAATTGCATCTGAAATCAAAAATATGAAATATTTGTTCCTGGGTTCGTATCATTTATGGGTAAGGAGAGTAAGTGTCCTCGACATCGCTTATAAATCCGGTCTGACGTATTATGCGAGCATCTCAGACCCTTGCTCAGTAGTCTGAATGCACCTTATCAGTGTTTTAAGCCAGGAAATTCCACTGTAGATCAAGCTTTTACAGTACAGACAGATCTTAGAGAAATCTATACATGGATGACAGCATCCATAGAAATGAACTACATATGTACATAGAGCCATGTTTAGTTTCGACATTCATCTCAAGCTCATTCCACTATGCAGGATGACGATTAGGTATGTAAGCTGTTCAGTCAAGGTCGGCGACTGAATGAAGGAAAAATAAAGTAACAAACGAGTACGGTTTGCTATCAACAAACACCGATGTCTAGGACAAAACATCACGATAAATAGCTACAACATCAGTGTAGTAAGAGATTGATATGGATATGGAGAATGACTCTTGTTAATCGCTGATTCTTTGGGCTTATAAGGTAATAAGGAAATGTCTTTATATAAGACACTGATCAATCACTCTGGTTCTGATTTACTTCGCAGAAACATGGATAAATGAAAATGCTCTCACGCATTTCGAAATAAAATTTCTTTTGGTAATTTTCAGTTCCGTTTGCACTACTGAAGAATGAAGGAGACGTTTCAAGACCAAATTGTACAAACTGTACAACGATGCTAATCTCGTCAGGAAAGCTCAGATAGCCCGGGTTATATGGCTAGGTGACTTTGAAAGTATGAACACCAGCATCTCGCTCAAAAAGTTTTCGGCTGCAACTTAAAAGAAAAACGAAGTAGAAGATGGTCTCATCATAGGTAGCGCACACAAGTGGAACGGAGCTTTAGCCAACTTCATGTGCAAGACTGGAGACAGACTGCGTCAGCTGAAGAGGCATGCTAGATGAGTCTTGGGTCCACCTCGGACTGTAGTGCCATCTAGGGCCACCGCCCAATTATCAATGTTTTATTGGTGACAGGGCTACATGTAGTTCCTACCAGAACTTACATCACGGTACCATACAAGTTAGGAGCCCCTTGGATCACAGTTCGAGTCTGATGTGTTAAAGTGGGTTTCGTTGTGGGGCTGTGGTTTAAGCGCAAAGTCACAGGAAGGGTCTTCCCGTTAGTTTAGACCCAATGTAGAGTTGAAAGAAGTACTGGGTGCTGTGACCCTAAGATTAGCAAGAGGTTTTAGAATGGCCTCGACTCATACCAATGTTGGAACTCATGCCTCCAACACAATTTCGAATTGGCACTCAGGAAAGCGTCAGACAATGTATGGGTATCCCATGAAACCAAGTCTTCACAGAGGCGTTGTATTGTAGCGCCGTCTAATAAGTAGTAAGCAAAGCAAAATACTATTAACTTTTGCAACATTTTGTTGTAAGTTTTGTTACAAGTTGAGTAACTGCATGCAGATGGAATGGATTCCCTCTCATTCATTTTATAAACCGTGGTCAGTCTTACCCACCTACTAAGGATATCCTTCACTGTTAGTTCCATCATTATATTCTGAAAAGAATTCCTGCTTTCCCACCTTTCTTTTTTTGGATGTCTTGTCGTGGCAGGAAGGCTTAAGAGTCAAAGATTCTGAAAATAACTCATCGGACTCATAGTACCAGAAAAAGCGGTAATACACTGTGGTCTTATCAGCATAGATAGGGCACAGATTCCGAAAATATCAATCAACATACTAAACATTGCAAATTACGTTGTAATTCCAACATCTCTTGACTTTTGCCGTTCTTTTTAAGACAACCTTGGTAAATTGAATTGGGACGATGGATAGATAGAAAACCGGAATGGCACAACCTGTTATGGTAAAGCTCCATAATAATAGGGATGTAGTTAGTTAGAGTGAGGTTTTTGACAGTTTTGAAAGTTTACCGCTTAATGAATAATTGAAGCGGAGAAGAAAACGTGAGGAAAACGTCATCAGGAATGCTAAAAATCTCATTGCTTAAGTGGCGATGTAGAAGAGAACGAAGTATGTAAGTTCTTGGAACTGAAGTTTCTCCCGTTTCTTCCGTCTCGAACACACTACCTATGTGCATTGATTTTTCCGTACGCAATGTCCTGATGAAACAGCAAAGGTCGTATTTCAGGTAACCGGAAGCAGGTGATGTGATCAAATTCACCCGAAGAGAAACTATGGTGCTGGTTTTCTCCGTGCATAGAGCCATTCTAATACTGGCGCCGGAATCAGTAAAAGTTCCAGTTAGAGTCACAGAAAAATCTACATTCAAGAAAATTCTGCCAAAGAAAACGAAACCGGTTAACTATGAGTATCTCTGACGATTCGAATTGAGAAGGTGGGCACTAACAACAATCTGAACAACGCTGTGCGCTAATACTGTGTTAATCAGCTGTGAAAACTATCAAAAGCAAGGATAATTTACATTAAAGCAAAGGGCTACTATACGAACAACTTAACCGAAAGTGTCCTCGCTGCAGGCTGACACTTCTTAAGCTTTCAGACCACCGAAAAACTCAGAAATAAATATAAATATGAGTTAAAAAGGGTTTTATGCAAGCAGGAGTGAAACCCGAAGAATGCGGATAAAGCCTGTTTCTCTAGGTTTTATCTGCTTGAAGAGTGAACTCTTCCAAATTAGTGCGGCGTGTAGAATGATTTCGAGATCTGCTGACCTAGCTATATACACTATATAGATAAGGAAAAAATACACAACACTTTCGGGAATCATCCGAAACCATTCATGGTAAACAACACACAACAAAAACAACTCGACTGAAGTGCTCTTAAACTCGTATATTCTCTATCCATCTCCTCACAGGATTATTCATGCTATCGTCTAAGTAACTATCAAACTCATTCCACTAGATCAATTCTCAGATTCGTTGAGTTTTAACGAATCACTTGCAGTTGAAGTTCAGCAACTTCCTTTCAAATGAAAATAATTTTTTTTCTCAGACAATGTCTTTTCAGAATATTGAATAACTGATCCCAAGATGTTTCAAACATCTATATTCAAGTATGTCAAGGACTATGTATAACTCGTTGCTGGAGTTTACGATTACATTCTGGGCACGTGCAATATAAACAACAACCCCACAATGGAATGTTTGCGTTTTGGCAATTTATCACTCCACCCTGTTGCAATGAGTTTAGACTGTCTTAGGGTGGAAGGAAGAACAATGTTGAATCTGATATCATAACTCAAGTGTACGAATTGAAGTAAACAAAAATAGCAAAAAACATACTGCTGTCATAAAATCAGTTCATCCAGTTAGCTAAGAACATCATATTAGGGAGAAATGTGCTGGCCGAGGATGTACTTTGCTCCACGATAGATGAATGTGAGAGGAATATGAATAGAAGCACTTAATGGTTAAGAGTATATGAATGCACAACAGCGATGTGATAGGAATTTCCTTTCGGACGTTCTACAAAGGAATCAGACATATCAAACGTACTTTCATTCATCATTAATTGAAGAATGCACTGCAAGCTGGTAGTTAGTTAGTTAAAGTTAAAGTTAGTATGTTAGTTAAATCTAAGCAATGAGCTTTACGGGAATTTCATTCAAAAAGTAAATAGAATAACCAGATATACCTATATAGGCATTGTTCTTTTGCTTTTCGACTTCCTAGAGAACACCACCAATAGGTCATTGATGAATGTAAAGTCAGATGGATGGTTCCTAACTCTCTGGGTAGAGATAGTCGCAGAAATGTCAAAATCCGTTTTTGGATAGATTTAACTTAATAACAAAATCCACTACTCGGTCTATACTGATATGATGCATATTGCTCAATGTTTTCATCATTTTTTACACAAACGGTTAGGTGTACATTCGTATGCAGCTAACGAAGTCCTACTTTCTGTATAATCTAGGAGTAGTAGTAATACTTTCTGTGTAGTGATATAGTAGCGTACTCACCCCTAGACGTTATCGACGATTGCTGCGTTAATACTTTCAGTCGATCCCTAGATTGTCTAACTCATCTAGTGGTTAAAGGCAGTACCATCTGTTCTTCCAATGAAGCTAATTATCTGAGTGTCCTTTTGAAGGACAAACTTCTTTGGACCGGATATTTCACATTGAAAATCTCCAAAGCGCTGATGGTTTTCTAGTAGTGTAAGGAAGCTTTCAGCAAGACATCGTAGTTTTCACCAGTGTCCTTTGGATTTTGGATCTACACGGTGGATTCCGTCAGTGTTCTGATGAAACAGTCTGCATCGATTGAATGGGAGATTTTCCTTGTTCTACTCTATGATGAATCCTCCACCCCTTTGTATTATTATCAAGTTATGTACTCTTAAAACCATGACCATAACCAGTGATTCATGAATGCATCTGCATTGGATTTCTGATGACCTTTTCCGCCGAATATTTTTAAACTCCGATTTTAGAGACATGCCGTTTGATCTAATGGCAACATAACCCTTTTTGTTCCGAACGATTTTTCCTGTTTTCTAAGCAGAGAAATAATCAATCGTGATGCCAATAAGGAATCAGTCGAGGGAAAGAAGTGTCAGCGTATGTAGCGACAAACAAGCTGCGCTTTAAATCCTGCTGAACGATTTCACCACTTCCAAGCTGTTCCAAGAACGCAAGGCTTCACTGAATACAGTCGGAAGTCACAGTTCACAGTGGGATCGTAAGAACTCGTGGTGGACTTGCTAGGCAAGGTTCTGAGGAGAATTTCTTAGAACTCGAACTTAAATTCGGGGTCCCAGAGTCCTCAGTAAGAGGTTTCATTGACAGTCGGTATGCCAATACATCCTGCCTTTATCAAACATGCTCGCATTATGTTTTTTTTTTTCTGTTAATATGTACTATGTAGACAGCATTGTACGTATGACAAGTATTGCATTGTTTAAAATAGTTATGGGTGTGCAGTGGACATACTCGGATATCTCCATAAAATGCCATAGGTATGAAGGCTCAATGCCAAGTTTTGCACACGGGCACATTTATAGACTAAATAGTTTTCTCCAAGATCCACGCTGTCGAAAACAGTATAGGCAAGACCTGTAAGATCGAAGAGCATCTGCTCAATCTCATCCTTAGTTTGCTAGGAAATATCAGACGAGTATATGGTAAGATCTTTCTTGTAAAAGTCGTGCAGCTAGTGCCCTCTCAAGATCATTACTTTGCTTTGATCAAGTAATTTAGCAGCACACCAACCGCTTCTACAAGAAACGATTCGCCACCTCAAACCTCACTATCCACCTAACTGAGAGCATTGAGCACATCACTCAAACCCAAGGGTAACCAAGCGATGCAACCCGGGGTTGGGTCACCAAATTACAACATTTTTTACCTGTAAAGCAAAAGCGGAGCACTCAGAGCTTATATTCTTGCAAGATCGAAACTGTATTACTATTTTTTTCGTCAATAGACCATGGAGCACTTAGTAGTAACAGTGGTAGTAAAAATAGACAGCAAAAAGGTAAGATACGTACCGGGGAAAGCGTTTTATGATTACCTTGAATATGCACCATCCAAATGGTCTTCAAGTTGGTCAAAAGAACTCTTAGACTTTCTTTGTGAAAAGCGACCCGCCTACAGATTAACAACAGACTCTGTCTTTTCAATTAGGGAACGCGTTAATGTGATATAATAAGAGGTGTGGTGTCCTATGAGTCTGGCAAACATCCACGTGCATATAATATATTCACGTATCTGACAAACATTCATAGCGCACCATAGACATTCTCTCCTCATAGACACGTAGGCTTGGTATAAACAAGCCAAAACGGAACAGGTCCTTTTCACAAGAATAATAAAGTTAGTTTTGTATCATCCAATCTAAGTTAAATAGTACTCCTCTGTACTTCTGTGTCTAGACAGAAAATATAAGTGAAAAGTCCTATTGCCACAACCTAAAACTATGCATTGGCTCTACACTATACAGCAGCTGGCTGTCTGTATAAGAATTATCTCAGCTTTAAAAACCTTTCCAATGGTAGCTCCATTTGTTAGTTTTACCATTTTTCGGCATATAGTAGAGATTTCCACTAATTTTGCCCTCAGGCTAAGAGGCATTCAATAGAGGAAAAACCTAAATGTAGGTCATGCCAATCCATTACGCTTCACAGTGGCCCCCTCCCTCCTAATCAACAAACCATCAATTTACTGAAATTGGTTGCAACGTTGTTCTGGTTCACCTGGTTCTAGAAAGGAATGAATGCCAATCTCAGTTAGGTAGATCTTAAACATGAGAACAAGCCGGAATCTCACCTTACATCATTATGTTGTTGCTTTGCTTAGCTTGAGAATTACTCCTTTATTGAATTTTACAACATACCCAGGAAGTAAAGAAGCTAACACATCTTTAACCTTAAGCATATACTGTAGATTCGAAAGTGGTTGAATAGTTCAACACACCTATCAAGAGTAAGGAAGTATCTAAGTCTGAGCAATTATGACTTTGCTACACATACTTTAAACACAGTCAGAAGGATCGATTCTATGGGTCAAACACAAGGTTCTAGATCGAAGTAATTGAGATAATTGCCCCTTAGGACTTAGTACTATCTAAGTCTTTGTTCAGGTTTTTCGTTGACAGTAGGTTTTCCCGCAGGCAGAACTGTATATGAAATTGTTCTCTATGAAAAAAAAAAAAAAAAAAAAAAAAAAAATGGCTTCGCTGCAGGCTGTTAGATCTTTCCTAGCTGCTCTGTTCCAATTGGAAAAAAATCACGTCAGACTCAAAAATCAATTTCATTTATCCAAATCACACCATTTGCCCTTTCCCGTGTGCGTCATCACCTCGGACACAAATTCAACGCGATACTCTAATTAATACGAAACAAGTCAAACTTTATTTCAACCACATCACTCTGCAGTCGTTGCCCTTATACTGGCTCTTGTTCATTCGAATATTCCCAATGGTGCAATGCTTACCAACAGGACCTTCCCCAGACAACTCTACCAATTTGTATGCCGTTGGTCTTTCAGCCAAAGGTGGCTGCAGTGCAGTTACGGTCGAATAAATTTAAATGGCCAACAACTGTTATTCATCGAGTTTTGGTTTTACGCTCTTTACGACCATTCACTGCAAGCAACCCATGTACTACCCTTATGTCCCAGAATGTACCCTCATTCAGCTCACGGGCTCCCAATTAAACTCCAACTGATTCAAACTTTAAAACCTTGGCCAAGGGGGTAAAACTGTGCAACATTCGCAAATATTCCTAGTGTTCGTCCCCGTTTGGAAAATTTGCCAAATTGTCACTAAGGATATGGAGTATGACCACTCAGAGGATATGGCTGACGACAGCCAATAATTGGTCATCCTTTATGGAAGTCCCAGTACAGTTTATGTGCAAACAATTGGCAACATGTTTGTTCCACATCGAAAAATGAAACAAGAAAAGTGGAAAAGTTATTCGGAATGGATGGATAGTTCATCTCGAGACTTAATTAACTCAATCGGTGGTCTGGGGTCAAAAAGAGATTCAAACAATCATTTCGAACTGAGTAACTTCTGTACGAAGTTGGATTTATTCGTAAATGTGTTAATATTGACGAATAAATCCATTCCTCAGTCAGGTCTTGTGATAATTTTATATTTTAATTAAAATGGCAATATACTATATAGCAGGATGAAAGGTTGGATCTGTCTCTACACATTCAAGCAAGCAGAAGTTTGCATGAATTCACCCGTCTACAGGTTGGGTTTTAAGTGACAGATGTTTCGGTTTGAGCAAAAGTCAGAGAGACGTAGTAGTCCATTTTCAACTGACGACTATTGGCTCTCAACTGCATGTGGTAGATAACCCCTTTGATAGAAGATGTGGCACAAAGGAGTTTATAGCCCTGGTACTGGGGCAGACAGTGATAATGTTATTATTCAACCACAGTGAGTGCCATAATGACGTAGTTGCTTTTACCTCATCTGCACGTAGTTTTATACCATGGCATAATGGATTATGGCTTAAATTGAATATCTGAAAATGTAGTGTCTGACTCTGGCATATTATGTAGTGTTCACAAAATTGGGTTGTTTCTTTTCCTTTTCATGATAGAAAGGCAAATTCAAAATTGAATTCTTCGGCATACTTGTAATGCCATATACTTTCTTCAGCAACAATGAATCCTATGATTGCCCTGTTTATCAACTGAAAAAATATTCTATCTACAGCTATTCCTGTATAATAATTTGGAAAATATTTCTTTTCACTAAAAATACTAAGTTTTTTTTTTTTTATAGAAGGACGAGTAATCACTTCAGCAATAAGATGCCTACAGCTCCAACATCTATCACATCAGGGAAGAATACCTTAAGCCTGATGCTGAATAAAGTGTTCTACAGTTGCGTCGTTAGTCCACAGATTCCTCTGCTTAAGTTTGACTTTAGTTAAAATATCAAAGGGAATTAATTTTATTTTCGTCTACTATTCGTTAGTTGTTCTAAATGGGAAGAATTCTCCTTCCTTGCTAGAAGAATATGATTCACGCACGCCCTTTAATCAAACGTCATTATGCAGTACTATTCCTTTCAATGTCAAGATGTTGAGGTACCGAAACCTGTGTAACTAATAAGAAAACTGGCACAAATATTTCCCCCCTTAATTGATTTTTTTCAATGTAGTTTATTCCCATCGAGAATGCTTTCGGCTTTCGGCTTGGAAAACAGTGAAATTTACCGTTTTCGCCCACATTACTAGATGGTGCACCAAATTTAAGATCGAGTTTGAAGCTATCTGGGAAAATCTTTCTTAGGTATAATTCTGACATAAACCATTCCAAGGCATAGGGAAAGCCGATTTCCTATTTTCACGGCAACAGGAGTTCTGGTGTTACTTTATCAGATATCATGTCCATAAGAACAGAGTCGACTTGCAAGGTGATTGAAACTGAGTGCGTGTTGTACGAATCACCACTTCCTCTTAAAAGGATGATCATAGCTATGTAGTTCCAGAAGACCCTTTTCGGTAAGAACTTCCTTCCAGTCCTTCCAGCAGTTGCTTAATGGACATGGCTAAGAGAGAGTAATAGGGCAAGAAGAGAACATACCTACGGTCGAAGATTAAGTTCTCCCTTCTGTTAAGAGAAAGTCGGCATAGCTATACAAAAGCTAAGGAACAACAAATGCGCTGGCTCGGATGGCCTGCCATCTGAGCTCTTCAAAGCTGAAGGCAATGTCTTGATAAAGAGAATGCACCAAATTATTTACCAAGCATGGGAGGACGGAAGCATGTCCGACCACCGATTCAATGTCCTATAACAACGATCGAGGCATACGATTATCCCTACTTAACGTCGCATATAAAATCCAGTGTACTGTGTGAACGTCTGAAACTGCACAAATCGGGCAATAAAAGTGCGGCTTCCGGCCCGTCAAATCGACATCAGACCAAATTTTTACTTTAAGACATATCCTGGAGAAGACCAATGAGTTCCAAGTTTCAAAGACTTTAAAGCCGCGTACGAATGCATCCATTGCACTGAGCTTTAAAATGCCACTGCCGAAATTGGGATCCCAGAAAAATAGATCCGGGTGTGTCGCACAACATTGGAAAGCTCGCGATACGCCGTGCAGGTTGTCTAAATTTGTCCGAACCACCGAATTTCGGCAAGGAGAAGCGCTGTCGTGTGACTTACTTGAGCAGTACTTGAGCAGATAGTACGACGGGCAAAAGTACCAACACGGAAGGTACTATTTTCTCCAAGTCCGTCCGGCTTCTGGGATATACTGATGATATTGAAATAATAGCACGTTCCCAGCGTGCCGTAATAAAAGAAGAGCCTAAACGAGTTGATGTTAAAGTGAATAGAAAAAACGGAATATATTCTATCGACAAAAAACCGTTCCGTCGCACATCATCTACGACAGCTACAACTTTGAGGTAGCCAAGGTGTTCACCTACCTCGGGGCAATTTTTAACTCCACAAAACGACATCATGGTGAAAATTCGACGAAGAGTAACTGCTGCTATTTCAGTCTGTCGAAACAACTTGACTAACACAAAAGCTAATCTTGCCAGTCCTTCTTTACGAAGCCGAATGTTGGACGGTAAGTTAGACAGCGGAACAAGTTTTGGGCTCTTTCGAAAGAAAAATTCTTCATCGAATATGTGGTTCTGTCTGTGAGGAGGGCGTATGGAGAAAAAGAAACAAGCGCGAACTCTATGCGCTGTATAAAGTTGTGGACATAATACAAAAGAGAAACATTCGTCGAGTTCATTGGCTCAGCCACATCGAGCGGATGAACGATAATGTTCCAGGTAAGAGGGTCTTCTAATTCAAGCAACAAGGTTTGAGTTTAAAAATCACGGATGGAAGGCTACAGTTGTTCAGGTATTTACCCGATAAAAGTTGCCGGCCTGATATATATTGGGTCTATAACTTAATTCATGTTCTTCGGTTCGGTTCGGTTTTCTTAGAGATGGCGTAACTTGTATTATTCCATTGTTATTATTCCATTGGAACATACGTTGGAAAGCTACTGTCATTGTACGTCATTTCAGTATATGTCATTCATTTGAAGCGTAAACAACAATAATTTTTTTTCACTCAAATATGTCGAACTTTGTGCCTGAAAAAGTGTTTTTGCGGGAAGTTCTTCTTCATTATTTTAACATGAAGAAAACAACTGCGGAAAGTTATCGTATTTTAGTGGAATTTTACTATGAACATGCGCTAGCTGAGCGAACGTGCCAAAATTGGTTTGCACGATTTAAAAGTGGTGATATTGGCTTGGAAGACGATGAACGTGCTGGGAAGCAAAAAAAAGTTTGAAGATGAACAACTCTATGAAGACTGTTGCCAAACACAAGAAGAGCTCGCAGAATCTTTCGGTGTCACTCAAGCAGACATTTCAAAACGTTTAAAAGTAGCTGAATATATTTAATAGCAAGGAAATTGGGTTCCACATGAACTCAAGCCGAGAGACGTCGAAAGGCGGTTTTGCATGTCCGAAATGCTGCTGGAACGCCACAAAAGGAAGTCATTTTTGCATCGGATTGTTATTGGTGATGAAAAATGAATCCATTACGACAACCTCAAGCGCAAAAAATCATATGTGAAACCCGGCCAACCAGCCAAATCAACGGCAAAGCTGAATATCCATGGCGCGAAGGTAATGCTCTGTATTTGGTGGGATCAGATGGGTGTGCTGTATTATGAGCTGCTAAAACCGGGTGAAACCATCAATGGACAGCGCTACCGAACACAATTAATCCGTTTGAAGAGAGCAGTAGCCGAAAAACGCCCGAAATATGCGACCAGTCACGAGGCAATAATTTTCCATTATGATAACGCTCGGCCCCACGTTGCTATTTCGGTTAAGAACTATTTGGAAAACAGTAGATGTGAAGTTTTACCCCACCCGCTTTATAGCTCAAAATTTCCCCTTCTGACTACCATTTGTTCCGGTCGATGCAGAACGCCCTCACTGAAATACGGTTCACATCAGAGCAGAGTATCAAAAATTGACTTGGTTCAATCTTGGCTACCAAGTCGGCGCAGTTTTTTGGGGATGGGATCCACAAATTGCCAGAAAGATGGGAAAAAGTCATAGCTTCAGATGGGCAATACTTTGAATAATACTATTGTACATGTTTTTTTTAAATAAACGTTCAAATTTTGAAAAAAAAACCGCACGAATTAAATTACATACCCAATAAGTATGTTAAGACTAAGGAATTTTGTTGTCTACTATGAAACCTAAATACCTAACTTCGTTGGAAAAATAGATAGTAATGCCTTTTAGCAATAGATTAGTCAAAGCAATCTGCTTTATTCTTTTTGTAAAGATAACAAGCCCAGTTTTGAAAGCATTTACCGAAGCCCGTTTCTAGTTCATAAATCGTGGATTGCATCATAATTCTAGGCATGATCCAATGCATACCTCTGAACTCTGAACTGGGAGTGCTAAGCAGTATATTGGCCAACATTCACCATATGAATGCAATCAGGTCTCTCTTCACCAGCAATTTTCTTATCCACAAAAGTAGTGATTCGTATTCGGCGTATTGTCTGCACAAGTTGCACGTTCCATTAAAATTTGCGGTGTCCATAGCACGTTAAATGGATGAAATTTTCCCAGCGTTTCTTCTTTTTTAAGCTTCTTTCAATCCTACCTACTAGATTTTAAAGCGTAGCCTCACAGGATTTCAGCAGAAACTAGTTTTGCGAAAGTGAAACTAGGAATAGGTCAAAAACTCTCAGCAAAAGTGTAGTCATATTTTTGGTGTAAAAGCAAGGGTTCGGAGCTTTGCAATGTAAATTTTCTTTATAGTCGCAGTTCGTCTATCCATTTTTGCAGCAAAGTAAGCCACAGAATATTTGATGAACTCAACTGCCACTGCTGGTTGTGAGCTGGTTCTAATCAGAATACAGGAGAGGCTCTGCTTCTGGTTAATCGAATGTTTCGATCTGTTCGCAAAGGCCCTTAGATGAGGCAATTTTTCTATCTCATCTTCATTCTCATTTTAGACAGACTATTAACGTAGAAGCTGAATTCTTCCCTAATGCGTAGCCAATTAGTTTTTCGTAGATTTCTCCTTCCAAATGGCCTGACAAATATACCTTCACCTCTGACACGACATTTTTTTCGAACCGGTGTTCCTCTTCGTGTATCTGGTGTTAAGACCATTACTTGCTTTCTTATTTTCGTGACAGACAGAAGTTGTTGAACCAGTAAATCTATCATCACTGAATTTTGATGGCAAAGCTGTCCAAGTTTAGATGGTCAGGGTCAATTGGACACAAGAAGACAAGTTTTTTTTTATTTTTATTTTTATTTTTTTCCAAAGCCGTGGTGGAGTTTTTCGGTGAGGTTTTGTATTGAACATAGAAATCCTGTTTGAATGTTGAAGATTAATCTGAGTAAATATACTAAATAGGCACTGAGAAAGTCGTGTCGTATTTGAATTTATTTGAAAACTAAGTTGAAACTGATGCGTAGGTTGTAGATAGCGACGTGAGTCATACTCAGATTTAATGATCCCGAAAGAAGTTCTGTCACAAACACGACAGAACTGCCCTCGAATTCAAGATGGAGAGTAATCAACACATTCCCAATTAAACTGCCCTCAACGGTGGATATGCTCAGCTAAAAAAATTATTTAGAGACACGAAATGATGAAAGTGATTGTTGAATTCGAAGCAGCAGAATTTGATGATGAAGTTTTAAGACACTTTAGGTGGTAGTGAGTTGGTTTCCAGATCGAAAGGTTTTGTGTTCGAATGCCTTAAATATTCATAGTTGACTACAAAAAATAACAACAAGCCAGCTTCCACTAAGAATTTAGTCTCGCGATTAAATGTTGGATGCCATCCAAGAAGCGAAATAATCACTGAGGCTAAACATCTTTATTTTTTTTCTATCTCACTTTCCCTAAAACTGAGGCATTATACTCACTTGAGTGTTAAACCCTTTTTAAAAGAAAAGAACAAGAAAAATCGAAACCTTTCTGGCATGACTAATTTTCTTGAGACTGACTTGAATTCACAAAAAAAAAAAAAATAAATAAAATAAAAAATATTAACCAAAAGGCAATATTCCAGCTTACAGAAAGTATTCTAAATATTCGCATTAATGAAAGAATGCGAATCGGTGCCACATAGTTAAAATGAAGCAATCAGATTGAGCTGGTATGTGGAAAAGTAAAAGGAGAAGACGCGATCAAAGCGCTTTTTGATGGTGAAATTGAAAAAGCCCAGAAAAAAAAACTAAAAACTGTCTTTCTATGTAATCAAAACATACATGGAGTCAAAAAAGAATTTGGACAAGAATGGCATTCAAGATGAATAAACGAGTCTCAACGTTGGCGATGTGGACATTATAAACATATTTCCATATTCCCATCTTATAGAGGGGAATTAGCTACATGATATTGACTCTGTTAAAACCTTTCTTTCTGGAAATAATTTTCCTAATTTAATTATCATGGGTGACATGACTGTTTCATTGGGGAACTTGCAATAAGGTATAGACGACATTTTTAAATTAAGGTTTGCTGCATATAAAAAGTAAGGTGACTTTATTTATTTATTCATCAATATTAATGTTGTCCCCTTTAAATAAATCCTCCTCAGATATATATAATATGCTTGTGTCAATGCTTTTTCTAATCCTCGAAGCACTTTTCATAAACACTTTTTGGCATAGCCTTGAGCCCTACTAGCGATGCCGCTTTTATTTCCTCAATCTGGGCAAATCTCCGTCCTTTCATTGGTCTCTTTAGTTTTACGAAATCGAAAAAGTAGAATGGGGCCAAATCCGGTGAATATGGTGGCTGAGGTATGATTGTCTTTTTCATTTGGCCAACAAATCTCTTAAAAGTAACGAGAAATGAACAGGTGAATTATCGTAATGCGAAAGCCATGAATTGTTTGTCGGCAATTCCAGACGTTTTTTTCGTATTTCTTCTTGGAAAAGAGGCATAACTTCACGCTATAACAACGCTACGGTAATAGAAAAAAAAAAAAAAAAAAAAAACAGCGATCAAAACCTTGAAATTCGATCGAACTTGGCGTGCTTTTTTCGGTCTTGACTCTCTTGAGTGCTTCCATGCTTCGATTGAGACGATTAGGCTATGGTTTCGCAGTCATAACGACAAAACCATGATTCGTCTCCAGTTCAGACCCTTTTGAGCATGTCAGGATCATCATTATGCCTTTTAAAAGCTCCTGAGCGAGGCTCATGTGATGGTTCTTCTGATCAAAATTAAGAAGTTTCGGAACAAACTTTGCTGACACATATCTCATGCATAAAACATCCAAAAAAATTGCATGACACGAGCCGATCGATGTGCCAACATCCTCAGCAACTTCAAAGATATTTTTTGGTTTCAGGCAAGGATGGCTATTATCCCCACTACCCTTTGCACTCAACATTAATTAATAATATGAGTAAACATATATAGAAAGAGGTCTCAATATCGAACTTTTAACTATAAGATGACCGCTGTATGCTGAGGATATGGTTATCCTATTAGATAATATTGAAGTCATGAAACAGATAATAGCCCGACTTAACTCTCTACCGCATACGGGGTCAAATATGGCTTTGCATTTTATGAAACCTTTTCGAAATAACTTGAAGGTTTTTTTTTTTTTTTTTTTTTTTTGTTAGTGTATATCCTTTTACAGAAAAAACGGTACTTTTTCTTTCTGTCGGATAATCATAGCTAATGATTTTAATTTATATGGGTGATTCCAGTACAAGTTGACATTAGAAACGGAAGTAAAAAATAAACTGCGATCTTAAATATTAATAACTATAAGGGGTTACATGGGTTACTATTTTTTTGTAATATATAAAATGAAATGTTTTATTCAAATAATTTAGCATATTAGAGATACATGCTTGACAAGTACTTTGTGAAATTTTAATTAAAAAAATTTAAATATTCAGCCATTGGCACTTCATTAGCCTTGACTTCTTTAAAAAAAAAAGTTCTTTCGCCGTGGTCAGGATAATTCATGACTGGTTCATCATCTGAAATCAAAAAATCGAATAATTTCTGTTAGTAGATGTATAAAGCTTGTACTTGAACAAAGGAAAAATAAATTGAATTTAGAATTTTTGGCGGCGTGTGAAAAAAAATTTAGTTTAGATCAAATATTCACCACGTATTCCCTCATAAAATAAGTTGTAGTAAAAAAAAAAAAAAATCCTTCGTGTAAGTACTAGATAATGTTGATTTTTTTTTAAATTTTCAAACCGTGTAACCCATAAGTATTCTTTAAGTATAGATAACAAAAAATTATTTTGAGAAAAAAAAATTGCTTGAAATATTGTAAATTGATTTTGAGTGTGAAAATTAATAGTGACGAGTTATTTTCTTCGCGGATCCATATAAGTATATCGAAGTCGGTCAGAGGAAATTAGAAACAAATGTATTAAATTCTGTATTTAGAATGATTAAGACAAAGCGGTGTTTGACGACTTAACTTGACTGATTTCGCACTTGACTTGACTAGTCCAAACTGCTTTAAGGAACTGTTTTCTTTATGTAATAAAATTAAGTGATTGACTTAACACTTGACACAGTCACAGAAAAATTAATCGAGTGGTATAAAATCGCATGATGGTGGCAGCCAAATGATGAACGCCCTTCGTGTTTTTCCTTCACAACTTCGAACGCTGCGTCACTTGTATGGCATGTTGGAACCACAGCTCGGATTGCTATATACCCGAGATTATTATTTCGAAAGAAGTAAGGCTGATTATACCAACATGCCAAAAACCACACCAAACAGTCAATGTGGATGTGTTTGCTCCAATAACTATATCCGGCCAACTATTCCAACTATCCAATAACTTACGGCGGCGTTATCTATGATCACTTGGCTCCAAGTGTTGCATCAGAACATTTGTAGGCCGCAAAATAAGCCTGGTTGACTTTCTACTTGTTCTCAATTCAGCTGATCGGCGCCGAATCGACATTTCTGGGTCTTCTTCGATGGTATGTTTTCTTCGATAATTTTTTTTTTTTTTTATTAATTTCCGAACAGTGTCAAGTCATATTTATTTTATTATTCCTTAAATCAAATCAAAATACATTGTTAATTGTACTTTACCCTACAGAAGACTCTTTATGTCATAGTCGTAAGTTTTCTACTTCTCAATATAAAATGTATTTTGTAATCTCAAAAGAGTTCACCAATACAGAAAGTTGAAAAATAATGAAAAAAAATGTACTTTTACGTCTTCAGTTCCCGGAGTTGCCTCCGGGAACACCGGGTCAACTTCGGTTGTCCAAAATCCTTAAACAGATTTGCTTAACCATTAAGACTTCACCACTGACACAATTATTGTATGATATGGTTAGGTCTCATAGTTAGTAAACATAGTGTTGGCACTGGGAATTTTTCAAATTTTTGTCATTGCCAATTTGAATAGTTAAAGAGGAGAAAGCGGCAGCCTTATAGACAAGGCAGTCACATTTTCTTTGTCATTTCGGGATTTGGAAAAGCCACCACTAAGGTTGTTTCTTAAGAAGGATTTCATCGCTTCAGTCAGACATTATGTAAACTGCACATGATAGCTTTACTTTATCCAATTTCCTTCTACTGGAACTAACAGGCTTTGTTGGTGGCAATATCGCTTTCATTTACGTATCGGAATAATTCAGCGACAGAGAGAATGCTAGAAACATTTTTCTTCTTATCGTGCACTTCCTCTGTCTATGACCGTTGGAGGAATGTTACTTTAAGATTTTTCTTAGACTGTAGTCCTTCTGATCAGCGTTTGAACTTTGCAGTTCAACGGAACAATCTGTCAAAAATACTAATTAATTTGACGAACCAGCTATCTTTTATGATTAACTTTTACAGAAACCGGCCCAGACTCTTAGGTACTCTTCGCATGGTTCCAATGTACCAAACACGAGAAAGCAGCATCAGTTATCAAAGTCCAAACATCTTTCCGAGCTTAAGTAGGATGGGGTTTCCTAAGTATATTGGTCAGGAAGTCTGAAATCCGTCCACTGCTTGCAATCGAAAAGGCGACTAACGAAAGAAAGTACTACTCCAAGTGCCCGTAAACCGAAGAAATCCGTGCTAAGTAAGATGCCAAAGAAGTCGTAATGTCAATGACATCATGTCTATGCAATAAAAAGTTTTTACTATTCTGTTGAAAGGTTGAGTAAATTGGTTAAGTACTTGAAAAGCAACTACCACAGTTACTCGTAAGCTGACAATGCTGACGACATTAGTAACTAGACTATGACGGATATACCAATGAGCATACTTAATATTTTCTCTATTGTGATTGTCCTTTTTTTATTTCATTCCGACATCCTAGAAAAAAAAAGTATCTTCTTTATTATTCTACTTTTTGTTCAAAAACATAGCATCCAAAGCAGAAAATTTCATTAAGGCGAGTATACGAATATAATCCCCGATCACTCGCATTCTCAGTTGCTTCAAGTCATGTCGTCATGACTGCTCTTTGGAATAATGTAATCAACACTTAAAAAAGTGACCATTACTTAAAAAAACTTCTACTTTGGCTTGCTTATTTAAAAAAAAAAAAAAAAAAAAAAACAAAACAATGCTTGCAATAATAATGAACTTTCGTAAACAGCTCGTTAAAACCTCCCCGCGCTTTTATCCACCAGGAAAACAAAAGTATTGATTCAACTTTCGAAAACAATCAACAAGTAGAATCAATTTATCTTAAAAACATCATCAGAACAAAGGATCCTACAACAGATATTCCGATTTAAATGTCTTCCCATTGTTGCGAGCGACAGTTATTGTTCAAACAAAAAACAATGAATACGAGTATATCGTGAAGGACCGACTCTTTAAAATCTACCCGAAGGATGTAAATGGCGCAAATTAAATATTTTCCACCCTGTTGCTGGGATAAAACAATTTTTGGTCCCTTCATGCGCAAATGTAATTGATTTTTTCTTTATGCATAAATATTTCGATTTTTTTTTTTTTGTTGATTTCGAAAAATGTGCTCGAGCATAAGGCTGTTAATGTGCATGAGTATGTACGTGGCAAATAATCAGGTAATTTGCGACCGTTTATTTACGATAAATAATGCGAAGTGCTCGGCTACATAGGAAATAATTTTAACGTTCAATTTGTGAAAGAGGATCTCAATTCTGGTTTAATTGAGAACAAATTCAGCAACACCAAAATATCTTTTATTTATGGCTAACTTCCACTGTATTTGACCAATCACACATCATAGAATTTTTGAGTGATGAACTGCAAATATGACCTAAAGATACTAATTGCGTTATGTTCAAGCGAAGTGTTCTGAAACTTCGATTCAATATACATACGTATATATCTGATCTTATCTTATCTTATCTCTGCTGTTTATTTCGGTGTTGTAGGCGCCTTATGAGAATAGCTTTTTTTTTAAACACGGTAGCCTGTAGTTCAGTTGTTGGCTCTACGAGAAAATTGTCACCAGTGATAACTGGTTTATGAAGAAATTGCTTCTGTAATTGACCTAACAACCTGAAATATCCCCCATGCGATCAAACCAAACATTTGATGGCAAGGTTATTGCATCAATAGCATATCTATGCGTCGACTATTAACTTAAATTAGAGAAAATGGGCTATTACCACGATAATAATGCCCTAGTGAATAAATCGTGACACACATTGAACCCAACACCTCCATAATAATAAAAAGCGGGACCTCCAGGATAGGGATTGTGCATCGGGGTAACTTCCCGACCATGCGGAAAAGGAAACCTTTTAGTAATCAGCACTCGGTTCCATAATGATAAAGGATTTTGGGTATCCTCTGATCATTCAACCTTTAAACACTGTAATCACAGATAATCCTAATCATTCCTGACTTTATGAGACGCCAACATCGATTCACATTAGTACCTTTTTTGTACGCATAGTACGAATGCGAATATTATTAAGGACTACGAAATTAAATTAAACCACCTGGGTTCGACGTTGATAGTTTGCAATCACTAGGAGCCGTTGGAATCCTAACCGATCGTGTTTCCCTCAAGTTACCTCAAAATTCCAGCTCTCATACAATAACCATACAACAAAAATGGGGATGTGGTATGGTGCCGCCAAAAAGAAACCTCTGGTTTGATGATGAATGTAGACAAGTATAATACATGCAGTAAAACAAAGAGCACAACAAGAGCACGAGAAGCGGTCGTTCGAATAAATGAAGACATATGACTGCAGGAATAACATTTGAAAGTTTTATCAGAAAATAAAGCAAGCATGTCAGAGATACAAAGCCAGAATGAACGTCTATAAAGATGAATATGGACAACTAGTAGTAGAGTCATAGACGATGCTTAGATAGTCGAAAAAGAGACATGATCTCTAATTCCACACAATCACTGGTGTACGCCGATCCGTCAATGAAGCTTTTGTGAGTATTAAAACAGAATTTGTGAAAATTGGTTTGCCAGTAAACAGGACAAAAAAAAGTGCATACTGTCATCGGAAAAGGTCCCACACCACCGACGGCTTGACTAGAATGCCAGAATCTTTGAATAATTCATCAATCTTTGCTCCGAAGTTACAAACACTAATGACATCAGCGCTGAAATCAGATGCAGAATTACTCTTGCCAATCACTGTTTCTTTGGGGTCAGAAGGCAGTTCTTCAAGATTGTATTCAAGGCGAGCAAGAGATATAATTTTTAAAATCTATATCTTCATATACTCATCAAATCTAAACAAGATACACTCTTATCATCCGAGTCCAGCTGGAAAGCAGATGAAGAAGCATTTATTTGTTTTTAGAGAAAGGTAGTGAGAGTGATTTTTGGTCACATTTATGACAAAGAACAGAGAAGAAAATTTAACTACGAACTGTATGGCCTATACAGCAACATTGGTCTAGTCAGGCGTCTACGGATCAATTTAATTTTAACCCCGAGGAGCAGCACAGCAGAGAACGATTGCAGCTAAGGTGGCGTACGCAATAGTAAGAGGACCTCAACTATCTTACAATATGGCAATCGTGGCAGCTGGTAAATTAACGGCTAACTGGCGAAGTTTATTGGTTGAGACCTAGGTTCAGCCCCGGGCTGTAGCAACTTCAAGTTAGTTGCGTCAGTCACAAGATGATTAATTTGGTTCACGGCTTGACCAGATGAAAGCAATATTTCTGTAGAATGAAGATGTTTAGGTGGCATAATCGTGTATTCACTTAACTGATATATTAAGCAAAGTCAACTAGCTCTTAAATGCCATATAGGCTACGTCCTTCAACTGTCCTTGTTTACTTTGTTTCTCACTGCTTTTTCTGACATAAAAGTCATCTAAAACTATACAATTGTGATACTCAGGACGTTACTCGTACAAGTTCATGCAAATATTCTCTGGTAACATTCTTTCCGAATTGATGCAGCTTGCTTCGAAGCATTCTCAAAACATTTTACTGCTACTGAATCTAAGAAACTTCTCAAATATTCGCTGCTTCTGCTTTCTGCAGCAGGAACTGCACTATCGTAATTCCCTCTCTCTCTCTCTATTGCTTTACAATAGTGAGATTTCTAGAGGGTCGTACATTTAACCCCATATCGTCATCGGAAACAATAGAAAATTATTTACCCACCGCTTAATGTTACAAGTAAGCTTATCTACTATATATTTCTGCAATATTGGGGACGGAGCGTGCAAAAGAAATTACTCGCACCAGTTACGCCAGTTGCTCAGAACTAACCACCATTCAATTTGTATCAATGACAGGGAAATTGTCTACCAAAGGTTAACCAGCATGAAACCACCATGAGATGCGACTAAAAACTGCAAGTAGACAATCAGTTCAGATAGTCATGATTTCATTTTTTTTGTGCTAATGGGGTGCTTGAGTAGCCATATGAACGCACTTCATTTCTTAGAATAGCAAAAAACCAATCAAGCTCAGGTTAACACAAAAACTCATACAAAGAAGTTCGCGGTAGAAAATTTTAATTTATCTAGATTTTGAGTTTCTAATCAACTTTCTAATTTCGATGAAATATCTACAGACTTTAAGCATAACCTCCTTCTTAATGCCAAAACCTTGTAAAGCGACACCACGTCCTGTCCAGTGCTCCTGTAATATATCCTCTTTCGCATGTATGACATTCTATGGAGTCATCCAATTACATAAAAGATATATTACCCAACCATCCGTTATAACTACAATGTCACAGTGTCAAAAAAGTTGACACAGTAAGAATTTTCATTGTTTTTGTATATTTTTCTTTTTTTAAATTAAATCCTTACTAGAGAGGAGGGAAAGGTTTCGAAAATCCCAATCATCTCAGGTGTATCATGCGTTCAGCTTCATATCCCTAATGGTGGAACATCTATCTCGAAATCCTCCTGAGAACTGTAATAACGTCCCGTGAGTGTTTACCCTTCAAAACGGATAAGACAACAACAACCAACACAAATCCTTGCGATAGATACATATATGTATGTATGCCTACTCGACAACAGCAACAAAAAAAAAAGTGTTAAACTAAATGTTTCATAGAATGAAGCCATCAATCGAGGACTCCACTCATATTTTCTTTGCTCTTACTGTTACTGCTACTCTTGTTGATGTTCGTCCTCTGACGCTTCGGTTATTTATTTGAGGGGATCCACAAACAGTGTCAAACCCCATCGTCCTCCTTGTCGAGATACCGAACTCAGCCCGCCATCATTTTATAGGGTAAGTTGACTTACGAGTATTTGCCAAAGGAAAATTGCTCATGCCGTGCATAGAAGGGGAATCTCGAGGATGCTTAAGAAATTGATTTTCTCGAGCGGACTCAGGTGATGAAAATTGAACTAGCTCCCGAAAAGGCACTTTAAGGAGCTTTAATTCGAAAGGTGGCTTTTGGGGAACACCAATGTGATGGGTGATGGTGGTAGTAGGAAAAATGAGAAACTTTATCCTACAATGCATATGAAGAAGCTTTAAGGGTGTGGATGTTAAAAAACGACATCAGGTGAGTAGACATTTTGACATGGAACATTGCGTTCGGTGTGATAAGCCCATGTTAAGGTGATTACTATGAGAATCAAAGGGAAATATTATAGGGTTGTAACTCAACACGTATCCATTGTCAGAAGCTGCATTTTTGAATTAAGAGAATGAAAATTTTTTAGTTTGAATAAGACTTGCATTGTAATAGAAGAAATGGCTTAAACCGTATTTAATTCTTCAGTTTCTTCGAAAAGTTTTGGAAAAAAAGTAAAATTTTACTACAGAGTAATGTATATTGTTTTTTTTTTTTTTTTTTTTTTTTTTTTTTTTTTTTTTTTTTTTTTTGTTGTCGTACAAGTATCTATCTGCTGAAGGCACTTATACCCACGCTCTGAAGTTCAATTGAATAGGTGCAAAACACTCTTCGCAGAAATAGGTCTTGGTTTTGATGAAGTTTCAACGATAAGTTTTGCTTTAGTTTGAAAACTAATTAAGGCAAAGGTAAATTTTTATAGATTTCGTAAAAAAAAAAATTCAAATGTTTTTGGCATGTTTCTTTGTCTCTTAGTTTTCCATTCTCTATAGAAAAAATTTTTTTTCTCAAGCATCACGACAGGGTAATGAAACATTTGAACAATTAATTTTTTGACTTAACTTCCGGACAACGACTAAAAAAATGCAATCAGCACTCAATTTTGAAGATGATAATTTTCCTTTCAAAGCAATCAAAAACATTATTCTGATTTCGTTGGGACAATTTAAGTCATTTAAAGTCAGCTATGATCAATTGAACTGAAATTCAGAAAAATGATACTTTTCGAGATTGTGGCTTAAGTCGCAGATACTGAATTTCTTACTAAGATGGCGTTACAGTCCAGCATGGACAAAGCTACAAATAGCATGCGTCTTCAGCTAGCGAGATTTTTTGTTGACTCCTGTCGCACACATGAAGTTGACTGGGGTTCTCTTCCAAATGTATGCGCCACCTAAGTTGAGGTCGTATTCTACTGTGTTATTCTCCTGGCATAGAGTCGAAAATCATGCGGCTAGTGACTAAGTGACTTAGTTATTAAAACCTGTCGGCATCGCTCTAAGACGATTCGATATTGGAACATCCTTTCCATTATCTTTTGATGCAGACTGAAAATTATCCGAAGGACCTTTCTCCCGAAACGCCCAAGAGTGTTGTCAGTGTCGAAGCTTCTACACCATAAATTAGGAACAATATTTCTGAACTTCATTCTACTTGTAAGCCCAGCGTATCTTGTGCTCTTTCTTTATTTCTTCTGAAAAACGTAGTTCTTTTCTTCTTTTCTCCTTATCTCGTTCTTTTCTCCAGAGCCGCTCTGTATATCTGCTATTTTTTCTAGATTACCCTGCGACATAACTAAATAATCTTTGCCAGTGACGCCACTGGCCCAAGAAAATGCCTTGGTGGTCTTGGGATTGAAGTGGTTCAACATTAAACTTGCTCACAATACTAGTAGTTCACTGGTTTCGGGCTGTTAAGAACACCCGCATTGGTACATATCTTAGCTACAAAATCAAAAACATCGGGGGAATGACTTGCGTCGATCAAAATCTGATCAATTGGGTTGGCGGCTTGTCAGCCAATTTCTTTTATGGATATCAAGGTGTTGAAAGTGTATGTTGGCTATAGTAACATTATTTCTCACCACAGAATCATTTAGCATGTGCATGCTTCTCGGTATTTCGCGGATGGCGGCTCTACCTCCTTTGTAGCATTCAAAGTTGTCTGGTAGCTATTCAGCTACAAGTAGATTCAAACATTCCACTTGCAGATCGTTTTTATTTTAATGACGGTGTATGCGAGTATTATGCTATTGTTCAAGCATGTCTTTGACATGTTAGCCAGCATGAGTAAGAATTTATTTAAATTTGTCAAAGCTAAGATCCAAAGTAGTGGGGCTAAATGAAATCAGCTAATATGAATAACTTTAGGAAATCTAGGGAGGCAATTATCAATATCAACGCAACGGTTAGGTTGCATAAGGCGCTAGCTAAATTATTGGGAAATGCAATTGCAATTCGGAAATAGGATCATCATCATCATCTGCTGTTCAGAAACAGAATAGACAATCAATCTCAAGTAACAGTAAATCCTTTTTTTTTAGATTTCATCGGCGTCCTTTGTCCTAAGCTTTGTTTCTGAAATGTTTCTTACGGATTGGACGTACTTTCAAAATGAAGTTAGTTTTGCTGTTTAAAAATTTTGTTGAGCTGGGTTTAATCTCCACTACTGTTCATTGCAAATACTTAAACCATCATTCGAAACACCACCATCTATCCACCATCTGGACGAACTAAACTGTTTCATCCAGAGCTCTAAATACGTCGTTTTTGGTCGAGGTTTCTGGGAAGGGAGTAATAAGTCCAATTCATAGGGAATGAACAAATCGAACCACCAACACTTCCAATATTTAGGTGACAGGGGAATCAACGGTCGCACCCATAGTTCCGTTTTCGGAATTACTGGGGACAAGGGTCTGAACAGTGCGGTTCATTTGAATAGACGCATCAAAGTTACGTTTTGATTTTTTTCCGTCTTATGTTGATTAAAGAGAAAAAAACGTGTTCGGGAGAGAGGTTCATTTACATTGAGTAAAATAAACATCATTTCAAATTTGGCACGAGTCCCATAACGGTAGTCTTACTCTCCTTTTCCTATACCATGCAAAACTGCAAGCATTTTTACGGTTCACTTGAATAGTCGCACCGGTTAAACTGATTAGTTAGCATCAAGTGCTTGGACAAAGAGCAGCAATAAGGCAAATTATTGTTTGTTAATTTCATTAAAATGGGCAAAAAAAAAATGTTAAATTTGAAAGAAAGAGCTAAAGTTAAAGCTTTCCTTTCGGAGAACTTTTCAAATCGTGAAAAAGCCCATAAAAATGGCAGAAGTGAACACGTTATAAGAAACCTTATCAAATTCAAAAGTGAGAATACCGCAAGGCAAGCGGAAAATTCAAAGACTAGCATCTAAATTCGCTCAATCCACAAACAAAATTAGGGAACTAGCTGGGGTTTCTTGTAGAAAAATCACTTTGCGTCTTGTAAAAAACCACCGCTTAATCAAGCACGCGCCTTGAATTTGCAATTTGCGGTCTCAAGAAACTGGGGTAAAGTTGTCTTTTCGAAAATAAATTTCATTGTCCGTGAAATTTACAGAGAAAGCAAGCAATATCAAGACGGCGATTAAAGCTTCTTGAACCAAGAGTTCCTTGAATCATCTTCAAAGTTTGTTTGACTCTTTGAAAAACAGGATTTTTTAGGTTATTTCTAGCGGTGGAAGCAGTACGCACTATTAAAATGGCACAAAATTAATTAAAATATATAAAAAAAGGAAATATTGCAAAAAATTTAGTGTTTTATTGTTTTTTAACTTTCTCACCAATTTCCTTATATTTGGGTTTTGCATACGGAACGCTACAAAATAACGGAAAAGTTCCAAATAATAAGCTTCAGGCAAAAAACACGTCGTTCAGTGTTGATGATCATATAAAACGAAGAAATGAATATTTGTTTCTGACTTGAAGTATTTAGAGTCTGTAAAATAAAATAAGTCTTCGTTGCAGTGCATTAGGACTAGTTATAGGTTCACTACGACACTGTAAAAGCTTGGGAGCTACAAAAGGCGCCTTTCCTCTTCCTATTAGCAGAAATCGTTGTGAAAAATACTTAGTCATTGAACATGTTGTTTTTAATAAATGTAATGGTAGCTCTTGGTACTCTTTGGGTTGCTCATCAGCCAAAATACGGCAACTTTGTTTATTAACGTATCCATTGTTCTACCAGAGCCTATTCACTGAAAATATGGCGCAAATTCAAGTCGCTTGTTGTCTAATACGCAAAGCAAAGCTCTGAGAACGACGACGAATCGATTCGTCACGGTCTTCGCGTTCATTCTCAGCTGCAACTGCTATAGTTTCTTCACTACGTGCTGGATGTGATCTAACCAGTCGAGTAACATCCACTATGTAGACTGGGACTCAAATTTGCGAATGGTATTGGCAATAGTGGTTTCAGTAGGTCAATTCTACGCACCATCAGTTCCTCGAATCGCACGAAAAACATTTCTTACAGAACGCTGATTTTCGTAATACAGCTGAACAATTTGGAGATACTGTTGTGGTGCCAAACGATACTGAATAAAAATGACAAAGCAATTGAAATGAAAATCAAAACTCACGATGATTCACCCTATACATTTAGCTTTTCCCATTGCTAAGTATCATCCAGTCTGAGGCCAGAGTTAATTACAATCTGCATACCGAATAAGTCTTCAGGTAGCAAGTGGCGAGTTTTTTACGCGACAGTAGTTCTAATATAGGCAGTTTTTTTATGTCAGTTTGATGTTAGTTCGCAATTGAAGTGCAGGCCACTAAACGGCTATACGATAAGCGGAAATTTGTTATACGATGGCGCTGTATAAACAGTGCATCACTTTGGATTTTAGGTTCCACCTTGAGCTTACAGACCTCACAAAAGACAACCAGAGCTTTTTGCTTCACTTTACAGCATATTGTTGCCACCTTAGTTTGCCTTGGTGCTTCGTATTCCTCGAAAAACTCTGAGGGGCAACATTTAGCTTGGATGGATGGTGGTTTCCCATGCGGAGACTATGCCTTAGATATTGGCAGAATGTTAGAGTGTGTCTGTGGGTGTTTGGTCGACACAATTAGAGTGACATCGTGGGAATAAGCTTCCACACTACATCTACGTGCTCTTATTTTTTAATTAGCCCTTTAAGGTAGAGGAGAGATTGCACCGCATTGGTGTGTTCCTCTGAGTGGATTTGTGAATCTACTGTTGAGACGAAGTCGTCATGGTTGTGTATGCAGTGCAATGCTAGCCGATTTAGCTTTTTGTTGGTAAATCGAATAGTAGATAAGGTCGAATCATCAATGCAATCAATTTCCAAATAAATTCCTAGATAATACCGTGCTAAATAATACCGTAGATGTTCGTCTGCCGAGTCATTGTAAGCGAGTCAACAGTAGATAAAAGAAGCTGCTTCTGTGAAGCCTAAAATAAGCTGGTAGCTTGCTGATATATGTCTAGATATTGACTATTGTTAATGCTATATGGATAGGCAGAATTACATATTTTCGATAAGATCAGAACCACATATGATCAATATGCTTTTTCAAATTCAAGTATTAATGCCCAGGATTGATCTTTCAATTCCTTTAAAATTACAACTCGAAAACAGTGTAAAGAAAAGAAAACTAAAATATGAATAAGAACTTTGCTAACCAGTGGTAAAACTGTAAATCTGAGAAAATATTAATTTGATGCACAATGTCAGCTTTTTGTATGTAGAAATACAATTTTCTAACATTTAGTTGGAAGGACCAAAATGATGTTTTGTTTTCTCTGATTCACTAAAATATACTGCGGAGGGCAGGCTCAAACGCATTTTAGCTGAGAGAAACGGTCAAAAAAAAAGTTGAGTCTGACCGTGTGATTTTTTAATTTTAACTTGCAACCAAATAGGAAGCAACAGCTGTACCAGAACACAGAAAAAAAGTACGGCAGAACACAGATCCCAAGTATTGTAGATTGATTAACACAGAATTGAACAATTTAAAACAAGTTTTATTGAATAACTCGTGAAAGGCACTTCATTAAATTTAATTGTCAAGCCTCCGTTTAAAAAATAAAAGAAAACAAACACTTACAACATTTACATGAAAGTAACATATTATCCTCAAATCCCATGGGGCCAGTGTTGTCAACCATTTCTTCTTAACCCACTGCCATTCTCGCAAACTGAATGCTATCTTTCACAAATAAATGTATCTGCCCACTAAAAGTACGTAATTTAGGGGGGGAAATAAACCGAATGCGAATTCTAAGATCCATCCACTCAACAATTCTAATACACCCGACGTTTGAAGGGCAACTAAAGTATCTGTTAAAATTCATTTTTAAATGAAGAAGTCAAATATTTTTTTTTTTCATATTTTCGAAATGAATCTTTTAGTTTTTGATTAACGTAGTAGGGACAGTGAGAGTTTTCAGAGAGAAAGCTATTCTAAGAGAATGATTTGTAGTCCGCATGTGCAAAAAAAAAAAAATACTCTAGTTAGGACGAATTACCATTTTTGCAGGATGAGTACAAGTAGTGCTGATAGCTACTTTGTATAGATTTATCAAACATGATACATCTGTTATAAAAAGATACATCTGTCTTCTTTTTTTTGACGTTGTGATATGTAGGCAGATTCCTGGCACCTTCATATTTAATCGACCGAAACCAGCTCGGAAGTGTTTCATCATTTAAATTGGTGTTTCGAATTCGGTAAAGGGAGTTGTTTTGAATTTTTTATTGTGATAAAATCTTGTATGACCTTGCCTCAGGAAATTTTTTAGTATTGTTAGGTTTGGAAGTGGATGAATGAAAGGTCATCATATCTGTTATGATAAAGCAACAGTGATACCAACAATATTTCCAAGAAATGGCGTTTTGTTATGATAAAAAGTCATTTTTACAAACAATGTTCTTTGGGGAATAATAGATGAGATATTTTTTTTTTTATGGGAAAATATTACAAGATACATGTCGACTCGTTTAAAATTTAAATTTTCTAAACTTCTCATTTACATTAGGCACATTATTTACATCATACTAATATTTAATATTTAATTAAAATATTCTCTTCTTATATAAGAAATGGTAAATGTACGCTTAGTGGTTAGAGAAAGCAACGCCAAGAGTAAATAGTCCTGTTTCATAGAATAAAGAAAGTTTGAAAAGGCGCGTTAGGTGGAGGAAGAAATTCATTCTTACTCTGGGTAAAGGTTACCTACCATTTACCTAGCATTTGGGCAACGTTGTAATAGACCTAAATTGGTGCAACTTTCTCTAAGATAAATTACATCAATAACTTAAAAAAGATAAAAATACTGTAGTGGCAAACAATTTTTGATGATTGGAATGGGACTTTAAGTTTTACCCATGTAGGTATACGTCAATTAAATTTGCTGTCTGAAGTTACGCCAAGCTATTAGTATTTTGAGAAGGATTCCAATATTACGCTGATTTTTCAACAATAAATTAAAGAATTGCAGTCATAGCATTGGAATTGAATTAAATAAATTTTGTATCAACAGACAGGTCTTTAGCCTGAACGACGATTGAGCGGGTAACTACTAACTGTAGAAGATATGACTTATGGTAGTAGCTCAACGTTTCAAGTTTGCGTCAAGTGCTTAATTAAACTCCTGGTCAATGCCCATGTAAACTGCAACTGTAATTATGCTCATAGAGCGCCATCCCGAACCAAATGTTCGACTAAAAAAGCAGAAATACCTCCCAGATGAAATCAACAGGTAGCCTGCATCCAGCCTCATAATCCTGTGATCCTCTTTCAAGGCTGCTTCGACATATTCAAAACTCAGGTCAAAAAGAGGTTTTATAGCCAGCTGGAAGGGAAAAAGACTAGGCTTGGTCAACAACGTTTCTCCTTAGCTTGCACACAGCTATTGGCACAGTTGAATACGTCGCCAGGTGAAGGTTTCATCCGCCAAATTGAGTTTTACATTAAACAACTGAAATCCTACAATGCAATTGATACGACTGTTGACGACCAATACTACATAAAAATGGCAAACGCATTTCAGTTCTGCACATGGAATGATAAGGCCCTTGACTTCCTTGACATTTACAAGGAAATCTGAAGAAATGCTGATTAATCTATCACCAACCAGACTTACCACCTTGCGATCGGCAGAAGGTATTCCTATAGTATCTTGGGAGTCCAAACGTTTCGGAAGGTCAACAATGACTATCTGTTGTGACTAAGGTACGAATGCAATACAACAGCATACCAGACGAATGCAACCTCACTAGTATGTCCAAAGGTGAGGAAAGAAGGCTCTCTATAGAGGAATCCCGTACTATATACAATAGATAACTTCTAAGGTTTGTCAAACTTGTCGGACTGAGCCGAAAGACAATGGGAAACGTTCGGTGCTCTGACACCGACACCAGATTCGAATATTTTTAAAGTTTATGCAACTAAATACTTACATGCGTCGATAACAATGGCGTCCCGAAAGCACGATTTTCAATAGAGAAAACCGGGCAAGACTGCAGTTTAGAACCAAGTTTGAGAATTGTGTATACGCTCTACAAAAAGGAGTACACTCTAAGCATTTTTATCGATATAGAGGGCTGTTTCTGCAACGTTACTTTTGACAAAATGTGCACTATCACCACATTAAGCGAGTTGAACAGAATAGTTATACTTTAAATAAACTGTGATCAATAGGCCAAAATAAATGTAGAATCTACTCAAAAGATAGTCTCCGCTATTATACTGCGTGATAGGGCTATACAATTAATTCAAAATAATATTCTTAATGTTAATAAACTTTTCCAACTAGAACACCTCAAGTCGTAAGTAGGCAGCAAACAGGATCGTTTGATAAGATAGGCTCATGTTTATATACGGGACTGCTTCTTCAGACAATGATAGCCAAACTTCCATCCACCTGGCCAGAACGAAGTAAGGATAGCATCTTAGCTAAAATAACACAAATTAACTAAACCTGATGGCTTACTGGCCAAGGTATTCGAAGCTGCTGGAAATGAACTTCTCAAGAGCGTACACCTACTTATTTCTCAGATCTGGTCAAAAGAGTGTTTGCCTGATGAATCGATTCTAGCACAAAAAAGCAGACCCCTCAACTGCGCCAACAATGGAGGTATAAGTCCCCTCAACATCGGAAACAAAATCTTATCTGTTATATTGTGTGAACGTCTGAAACCCTACGCCAGTAGTCACTTCACTGACTTCATACTCTGGCAGGTCCTAGAAAAAACTCAAGAGCTCCAAATCGATACTCCAAACCGCATTTGACAGCCAAATTTGTCCGTCTGTGCAGAATGTTAATTGGGAAAGCTAGTTGTTCCCAGACCTTTGATGTCATAAAAGGTTTTAAACAAAATGACGCGCTGTCATGTAACTTTTTTTACAACAAATTAAAAGAGTTGTGCGGAACTTACAACTAAACACACTGTACAACTTCTAGCATATGTCGATGATATCGACATAATTGAGACAACTTAGTTGCCTTTAACCGCTGCATTCGCTCGTATTGAAATTGAAGCTATCAAAATGGGTTTGGCGATAAATGGGGACAAAACCAAGTATATTCTGCCAACAAGAAGGGACACACAACACCGATGAATTGGACTGAACGTCACAATCGACTTTATTTACTTGGCTTTACTTTCCTCAATCATTTCGAAAAGAAAACCTTCGAAATATATTCGGTCCCGTTTACGATGACGGGCTTTGGAGGAGAACTGTTCAGCGACATCGACCTTATCAGCAAACTACGCATCAGCCGCCTGAGATGGCTAGGATATGTAGAGCTAATGGACATCGATGCTTCGGCCTGAAGAGTCGAAAGTAAAGATAACATTGCTGGCAATTCATACGCATTCACAAACAGAGTCACTCGGATAGGGGCAATCTATGGCAAGCGGTTTTTGAAACGGCCTATATTAGTTCATTTCATATTGCTCCACGTGCCTGTCCCGATTCATACTACTAAGCCTTTGCTGAGCATTTTTTCTGTTTCAAAAAATGATGACAAAAAAAAAAAAAAAAAAAAATAATGATTCATTTGGATGAATGTTGTGAAGAAGTTTTAGTAATGCAAAACAAGTAGAAAAGAGTATGGATAAAGCCAAATAGGTAAGTAAGGAATACAGAAGTCTCACTTTGTCTCTTGATGAAAGAATTGCTAAATGAAGAACTCTAGTTTTCTAATTATTTGAGAATGAATAAGCCGAAACTAAATTTGCTTTTATCTCTTTTGAAAAAATATTTGAAACGAAAACACGCGAAACTGAAAAATAAAATCAAATCTGAAGAAAGCCATGAAAAGCTATGAAGCCACTGCGAGCTTCATAGTAACAGAATAATTTTAAAAATATACAAATTACCATACAAATACTAATTTCTGAAAAATCCACCATTTACAACAGCTACACAAGAGTAAAGAAAACGCACATAATAACAGAAGAATCACTGAAGAGAATGCTGGAAATAGAATAGAAAGGAAATTGTGGATCATCCATTTTGTGCCCTCACTTCACATCCTTTTTACCAAAAATTTTAAGAAATCCGCAGCAGAACCTGAGTAGTATGAATCGGGACCCAGCAGCCTAACCACTCTCGACTTGGACGATTCCGAATGTCGCCTGTTATGCAGAAGGTAATGGATATGAAGAAAAATAAATAAAATTTCCATAATATTGTATAATCACTTCTTCATTATCTATTCACAACTACACTTTTTTCAAAGGAAGCGAACCAGTTCTAAGAATCAGTTCCACTTCATTACAACTGATGAAATTTTTCCTTAGCAAATATTTATTTTCGCCAGCCAAGCTAATTGATTGACACGTCTACCATATACTCGTATTGTATATAACTTAAATTGAATAAATTTTGTCTGTAAAAAGTAGTTAAAAAGAGAAATTGTTTTAGAGAAAAAATAAATAAATTGTTAAATTGGAACGTAGTGTTGGAATGAAAATGAAATGCATCTGACACTCAAAAAACGGGTACACACATACCATATTCTAGTATTTTACGGACACTGTCGTTGTTTTAAGGATATATATAAAGTGTTACGTATAATATAAAGTGCCATTGCCTTATAACACCACAAATAGTGTGAATATTTTATTTATCAGTAAAAACGGAACGTATCGTTATCAGAGAAATACTAAAAATATCTTTCAGCCTGACAACATTTAAACTCTGTCCGATCTCATTTGGTATGCATTTCAAATGGAAAATTAAATTTAAGATATTTCTGAAGTTCGAAAGCAGAAATATACAGGATTTTTGTCTCTATTCATGGAAGTGGAAAGGCGGCGATACCGTTCATAGCATATTGAAAAAATTAAAACGATGGATTGTACTTCGGAAAACGAAGTAGTTGACAATATTAGATGTTTTAACTAAATTAAACAGCAACGATCCTAATCATCCTAATCCTGCTTTATGGCGCAGATTTTTAGAACTTGTCGAAAGCAGATAAAGAAGCTCGCGCCTGAAATGGCTGGGTCTTTCGTTAAGTGTATAGATGAAACAAGTTTGGCTAAAATAGTACTCGAGTAGTAGCTAAGAGAAGGGGCGCAGTAGAGGATGACCGCATTTAAGGTATTGCAAGCAAGTGAAAGATAATGTACTCGTTATGTACCTGGCTTCTGAATTTGATTCTGCGTTTAACTATGCACTGGCAAAAAAGACTTCTTCTAGTCTTCCTACAATGTTTGGAAACCATATGCTTTGTTCCTTTTACTGACATTTTTCAGTTTTTCATAGAAATATAAGTAAGCGTTTCATTAATAAAGTGCCTACGGTATATGCACTCACTTGGCTGGGCAATGATAGGGGGGTTCTCAGCAGAAGCATAGTGCGACTTGTCACGATGTGAGTAAACAGACCTCAGTCATTCCTACTAAGGGATTGCATTTAAAGTAAAAAAATTTGAGGCAAATTTTTCTTATTTTGATTTTAACGAGCCACATTGATCAAAATTTATTTATTTATCCTGAATTTATATAGAAAATTAAAAATAAAAGTTTATTCATCTAAATCTATATTGTCACCTTCAACGTAGTGGCTTTTTAACTCGATTGAACAGAAATAAGTCACTGGGAGCCAAATCAGGTAAATACAGTGGCTGTTGGATGGTATTTGTTACATTTTTCGTCGAAAAATGTGCGACGGTGCGTTATCATGGTGCAAACTCCACGACTTTTGAACCGCTCGTGCCACTAATACACAACCGTTTTCTTTAGAGATTCGTTGCCGAAACACTTTTCCAACATTTCCAACGTTCGCGCACCACTAAACCCGTTTTTTTACGCAGAATTTAATACAAGTTTGTTTTTTCAAATTTAAATCCATTTCTAAAATTGTAAAAAAAATCACCAACATAAGGAGATAGATGAACTCTTAGCAACGTAACTTTTGCAAATATCTTTTGACGCTAAGACTTGGAGGGAATGTCAACAACAGATGTACCAACTTAACAGAAAATCGGAACAATGGAAGCACCACACGGAATGCAATACTAAATTATCTTTTCGAAATGTCTAAAACTATTTTTTTACCTGTACTAGTTTGGAAGTTATAGCGTTTAAAGTGGTTACACCTCCAAGTTAGAGGTCACCCATTTTGATGGGCTGTAACATGAAATGGATTGAGAATAACCCCCCCCCCCCGCGCTTCTAAGCAATTTTTTTGTTAGATGGAACTTCAGGAATACACCCTTAAAGGATTATACTGCTTAACTGGGACACCCTGTATATGCCAAACTTTGGAAATGATCTTGCAGATTGATCATGTTCAGCAGCTAGGAACGTATAGACGTCAACCCCTGAACCTAACATCTACAAAAACTAGACAAATTTTATTCTGCGTTTTTCATATCGTTTATCTGAACGCCAATGCTTCGTAAATATCACTCTGCTTTGGAACGCCCTACCGCGCCACATCAACGAAATCAAAAATAGTATAAGTTTTAAAAAGGAATTAAAAACACATTTATCTAACATAAATTAAATGTTAGATTTCATTTTAAATTATCCTTAGTTGCCTAACTAAAAATTAATTGCTTTCTTGTGCATGTAATTAAATTAAGTTAAGCTTCCACAATTTTTGAAAAGATATTGTATCTTAATGTGTAAGCTTTCGAAATAAATAAATAAACTAAAACTAAAAGCTAGAGCTACCATTCTCAAGTCAGTAACCCAAGCGTGGAATTGTTGTCCTGCACAGTTACGTATACCTTTAAAAAAAAATTAATCAAAGAAAAACTTGTAGATATCTACTTTTATTAATATCACAGTTATTTCTGATTAATCTGTAATAATGTTAGTATTCATTTGACCATCAAGGTATTTGTTATAATAAAAAAAAAAAAAAATGGTAATATACTCTGTGCGGATGAATTCATATTTTGATCCATATATCAAGCAGATACCGGCACATACTATCATAGTATCCCTCTGAAGGTATTTGATTTGAATTTTTCATTTTATTCCATTTTTGTGTTTAATTAAATTCACCAACATATAAGCTAGTTTCGGCTTTTATAATTGGTGTTGATTATATTAAAAAAAGGGTGCAAAAATTAAAGGCGCTGTGACACTACATTTATGTATATGGATTAATTAAAAAATTGTTGTAGATTTGAATATATTACTTAATTACATATACTCGTATATGCAAAATTCATTTTACGATTTAATATATCAATTTTCAGTTGATTAATACCTACTATTTTGGGTTACAATTTAAAGTCATTTTTCACAAGTTTTTGATATTCAAGTTGCAGATACAAATTGTCCTTATTTATCACGGCATCGCACATCATTGTCGATGTACAACCGGCTTATAATATGAAGCAGAAAAGTCAATAATTCCGGTTATTAAGTGGCACAAAAGAGACTACTAATCCAAGGTTTTCTATTTAATTGACTTTTAGTGGGCTTTCAAAACTTATACCTTGACTTAATAGAGATTAACCAAAGTTGTACATTCTTCATATTGTAACGGCCATTTTGAAAAGATTCAATATGACTTTTGAACATTTGAAATAAAAAAAAGATATCCAAGATATCCAGGCAGTACAGTACCTTCTTAAATATTTTCAAACAATTTCATCTAGTACAATATTGGTTTTCAAAACCAATATTGGTTCTATAATCAAATTCAAACCGCAACTATTGGTTCTATAACTTAATTCGTGCGGTTTGCTAAAAGCTGGCGTAACTTGTATTATTATATTACTATTATTCCATTGGAACATGCGTTGGAAAACTACTGTCATTGTACGTCATTTCAGTATATGTCATTCATTTGAAGCGTAAACAACAATAATTTTTTTTCACTCAAATATGTCGAACTTTGTGCATGAAAAAGTGTTTTTGCGGGGAGTTTTTCTGCTGCCGAAAGTCATCGTATTTTGGTGGAAGTTTATGGTGAACATGCGCTAGCTGAGCGAACGTGCCAAAAGTGGTTTGCACCATTTAAAAGTGGTGATTTTAGCTTGGAAGACGATGAACGTCCTGGCCAGCCAAAAAAAGTTTGAAGATGAAGAACCCATAGCATTACTCCATGAAGATTGTTGCCAAACACAAGAAGAGCTCGCAGAATCTTTGGGTGTCACTCAAGCAGCCATTTCAAAACGTTTAGGAGCAGATGGATATATTCAAAAGCAAGGATATTGGGTTCCACATGAACTCAAGCCGAGAGACGTCGAAAGGCAGTTTTGCATGTCCGAAATGCTGCTGGAACGCCACAAAAGGAAGTCATTTTTGCATCGGATTGTTACTGGTGATGAAAAATGGAGCCATTACGATAACCCCAAGCGCAAAAAATCATATGTGAAACCCGGCCAACCAGCCAAATCAACGGCAAAGCCGAATATCCATGGCACGAAAGTAGTGCTCTGTATTTGGTGGGATCAGATGGGTGTGCTGTATTATGAGCTGCTAAAACCGGGTGAAACCATCAATAGACAATGCTACCGAACACAGTTAATCCATTTAAGGAGAACAGTAGCCGAAAAACGCCCGGAATATGTGGATGGGAAGTCTTACTCCACCCGCTTCATAGTCCAGACCTTGCCCCTTCTGACTATCATTTGTTCCGGTCGATGCAGAACGCCCTCACTGAAATACGGTTCACATCAGAGCGGAATATCAAAAATTGGCTTAATTCATTCTTGGCTGCCAATCCGGCACAGTTCTTTTGGGATGGGATTCACAAATTGCCAGAAAGATGGGGAAAAGTCATAGCTTCAGATAGGCAATACTTTGAATAATACTATTGTACATGTTTTTCTTAAATAAACGTTCAAATTTTGAAAAACAACCGCACGAATTAAATTACACACCCAATACAATTTTATTTTCCCCAGAAGAAATTGGCATAGATACTCTTACTCTGTTACCTTTTCAAGTCAGATGTTCCATAAATATTTATACAGTGCTTTGAGCGTAGAAAACTTTGCAAGGTTGTGAGCCAAACTCCTCTGTTTTAGCTTATGTTTTAATTTTGATGTCTAGTAAGGTTACAATATAGAGGCGATCTTATGGAAAAGACTTGCCTCATGTCCATTTAAAAACCTACAATTTGTTCTTTGTCCTTTGAGGTAAGGCTTATTTCTAGTTAAATGAATTCAAAAAAAAGTTTCAAAATACCTGAGTCAAGATGTTAAGTATGGGTCGCCTGTACTACTTCCTGTCAAGGTAAAAAATTTAAGAAATGCGTTTTGTGGTTAAAAGTCGACAAACGATATTTAATCTGAAAAGTGTAGTGTCGACTATATTGGTTCAGAGACTATTAAATTGAATTTCCTTTGACTTTTTTCGACGGCAAAATATAGTATAGCATAAGGTCTGTACATTATACAACGGGAAATAAACTCTGCAGCGGATAGATATCGCAAAAAAAAACAGTAAAAGTAAATCGGATGCTGAACATGAAAATAATTCTCGACCTAAGAAGAAGGTATTCGGAAGACCAGTTTTCTACAACTGAAAACAAAGACTATGCTGTAAAGATGAACTTTTTAAAGATAAGAAGAAAGGAGTATTCGAATGATAGTGTATACTTCCTCAAATGGGAGCACTGTCTTACTTTACTCTGGAAAATCAGCCAAAGATATGTGTTAGTCGACTGTATGTTAAGAAAAGATCTTATACCAGCAGCATGAAAGAGCTGCAGTTGACGGCGAGATTTCAGATCGGTAAAAATGTAATCACCATTATAAGTAAACAGAGTTACGCCCCGAAGAATTGTTCACTCAGAAAAGGTGTGCACATTCATAGGGATCGAACTTACAAAATTATCTATTACATCTCATTTTAGGAGCGAAAACAATTAGCACCAAACTGTGGACGATCATTGAAGACCTGTGAAAAATACTTTCACAACCGGAAGGCATAAATACCTTCCGATCAAAAAGTATTGGGAATATATCAAATATCTGTTTGATTGCCATTTGTTTGTTGTGTTCTGCGAATTTCGCAATGTCAAATTTAGTTGAGTACAGTGTTTGCGTAAAATTTTGTGTTTTTGCCCAAATATTATGTGCAGATGCATTGAAAATGTTAACGGTAGCCTACGGAGACTCGACACTGTCGAAAACACAAGCGTACACTTAGTACAGGACCTATGTATTGATTTTAAGGCCGCGTATGACAGCATCTTTAGAAACGACCTATACAGAGCAACGTTTAGTTTAGGTATCCCTGCCAAACTCAGGATGCCGATGGAGAATGCACGCTGAGGTCGGTAAGGAACTCACTGAGATCAATTTCTTTAACATTGTTCTTCAGAGAATAGTGCAAAACTAACCGCCAATACAATACGCACAATCTTTTAAAAGTCCGTCTAATTCCACGCATACGCCGATGATATTGACATGATTCGAAGAAAGCAGTATGGCAGTATTAAGACGGCAGCGGCGAATATGGGCTGAATGGTAAATCAGAGCAAGACCAAGAGTATGCTGTCATCAATGAAGGACACCCAAACCCGTTATGGCGAATAGAACTTCACTGTCGAACCTCACGTTAAGAACTTTGTCAACCTAGGCTCAGTTATTAATTTAAAAAATCTCACCAACGCTGAGATCAAACGAAGAATAAGAAGGCAATTGACTACCAAAGTGCTTTCTGGAACAACAAGAGTGACCCTAAATGAGATTCAGTGAGGTTGCTCTTGGCTACTTTGGGATGCAAATTCTGTAGGGTGAAGGAGCAGGAAATACAACGACACACTGTACGTCCTGTAAAGCCATAACAACTCAGACAGATGAGTGCAATGTCCATTCCGAATTATAGCGCCGCCTTAAGTAAGTAAGATGCTAACGCTACGTTGACCATGAGAAAATCTATGATCTATGATCCTATCCTCCAATAATATGTTACACTTATTACTTGTCCTATACATGTAGATCCATAGAACTCCCTTTGCTTGTAAGCGGCATTTCTAACCCAAAAATGCATTTCATTGCTAGGAAACCAATATATCCTTGCCAATTCTCGACTTAACATGATCAGTACAAATAAATTTACTTTAGATGGAATCCAATTTTTTGGGCCCCGTTTAAAAGTTGATGATTTTTTGATCTTCCACAAATCTCTCCTCAGATTTATGAACACAAGAACGTTTCGAATAGTCCTTAATTCAATAAAGTCCTTTATTTTACCTTAAATTATATTTGCCCATTACAAATTAATCGTACTGCAATTAGTTGTTCTTGTTCCTAATGGAAAAAGCATACGTTCCAGCTGTCGTCACACCTCATAACACGAGCAAAGTGCTAATATCCTTAAAATCGTAGCAATTACCGGTAGACGTTGCGGTATCTGGTCGTTCTTTTTAATTCCCGCACAGATACAAACAAATACAAATACCAGTAATGCTGGATATTGTACTCAAAGTCCGTTTTGTTCGTACGAAGTGAAAATTCAATAAACGTAATCCCCTATAGCAACATGAAAAGGACATTTCGTTTCGTTCGTTTCATTTGGCGTGGAATCGATGACAATTTAATACATTTAGCAGGCGTGTTTACACTGCCCTTGGCGTTCATAAAACCGGAGTACATTTCAGCGAATTCATTTTCTATACGGTCAAGTATGATATGTTGTTATATAAGAACGTGTGCGTTTGTGTGTTTGTATGTCAGTAAGTAAATGCGATATATCCGCCCATATGTATTGTAATATGTCCCATTTGAGGCAGGTTATGCAGCAGCGTGGAACCATTAAATGGAGCATGAAGCAGTAAAATTCTTTCCATATAATCTTTTTGAGCTACATAAGTGAGTGTGGGTGCGGTGATAGGATAAATTAAGTTTTGCATTTTTTTTTTCATGGATTACAACGGTAATCGTACACATACATATGTATGAATGTAGTAATTGATGGATGTTCATAAAGTGGTATCAGTTACTTAACACTTTTTTAATTTTATCGAGTACAATTTGAAAGGTATGCCACAGTTCGAATGGGTATTGTGTAAAGGCTCTTCATTAAGAAGGCTTTGTTAGCGGAATCCGAAGTAATTGGAGCACTCTAATGCTATAAAAATAAAGGCAATTGTTGAAGCACTGTTTATATTCGTTTTAATAAATAGCAAGGTGTTTCCCCAAGGGTTGTAAATTTTTTTTCTTTTTTTTGAACAACGACAGGAATGAAATTCGAATCGAAAAATTGTATTCATAACATAATATTCTGAATACCACTCCATGTATACGAGTATATCTTCTTCGGTTGCTGCCCACTCCATATATGGTTATTTTGCCAAAAGTGAGCCTCGTCAATAAAAACAATTTTTCTATAAAAATAAGGGTCGACTTCAAGATTCTCAAGAGCGCGATCCGCAAACTCGTGGCTCTGGGTCCTGCAGCAGCTGGATCTATGCCGAGATACATATTTTTGCGAAATGGTGGCATTGATGTTAGACTAATCGACATATTGTAAGACTCAATTACAATACTAGAAAAGGATATGAATACACCCTGACTGACTCAAACTGCAACCAACTTAAGACTGCTAAAATTTCCAAACCGGTAATGACAGTGAGCTCAAATTTTGACACATGACAGATAATATTATTATTTACAAGCCGATTTACGTCTCAGTTGTGTTGAAAAATTTTTATCCGCGATGGAATTCAAACGTGATAGTGTGATTGCTTTATTAGACTGGAAAACCACAAGTAGCTATAGTTAGAGCCCTCCAGCACCTCAATGTGAATAAATCATTTGTGTCTCGAACCATAGCTCGTTCCCGTGATACTAGCAGAGTTGCAAACCGCCATGGAGGTGGTCATAAAAAAAAATAGCAACATCGGCAGAAATGGTTTGGAAAAGTGAAGGCTCGAATTGAGCGAAATTCGCGTCAAAGTGGAAGAAAAATGGCTCGTGAGCTCAAAATATCGTTGGAATGGATGCAACACATACTGAAAAATGAGCCTGGGCTCAAGCCATTCAAGTTCCAAAAAGCACACGTTCTTACACCGCAACAGAAAAAAGTTAAAGTCGAAAAAGCGAAGGAATTGCTACGCTTGCACGAAAGTGGTGAGTTGCCGAATTTGTTTTTTTTCGATGAGTCGCCATTTGCTATCGAGCAATATGTCAACAACTTGCCAGAGAGGTCCGTCGAAAATTTACACCTTCGGACGGCCACCAGAAAGCAGGCAACACCGATGGTGATGTTTTGGGCCGCCATAGCCGCCGCTGGTCGCTCTCCGCTCGTGTTTTTAGACCGTGACGTAAAAATTAATGCAATTGCTTACCGTGGAACTATCTTAGAGGCAGTATTGAAGCCTTGGACAAACAATTATTTCGATCGGAGACCGTGGACATTTCAACAAGACTCGGCACCGTCTCACAAAATGCGCATCAACCAAGATTGGTTAAAAAACAATATTCATTTTTTCGACACAATGGATTGCAAATTCTCCGGATGCAAATCCGTTAGATATCTCTGTCTGGGGTATTTTGAAGGCGACGGTTGGCACTAAAAAATACAAAAGCTTGGACCACCTCAAACAAGCACTTCGCCGGGAATCGGCCAAAATAACGCAGAGTCACTTGCGTGCAGCGTGCGATGCTTTCTTCAACTGTCTCAAGGCCATTATTCGCGCCAAAAGTAGAAATATTGAAAACTGCTGATACAATTTGAAAATTGATGTATTTTCAAACATTTTTTTGCTTTAGCACAGTAAAATTTATCAAAAAATAAAAAGATTATAGCATTTTAAAAAGTTGCAGTTCGAGTCAGTCAGGGTGCACTAGGTGGAGTTAAAAGTAACCTCCTTAACCGCCAGAAGTGCCTTGAAGTCCGTTCATATTTAGGCAGACACGCCAAATTTCAGTGCGATACTGTCTTTAGTTTTGTTCTGACAGCTGATTGTTGTTGACGTGTTTGGCATCATGTTGAGTATGGACAAAAACGATTTTCGTTCTCTCATTAAACATTATTTTTTGAGAGGCAAAACGGCGAAGTAAACAAAAGTAAAGTTGGATAAATATTATGAGGCTAATGCTCCGTCAATATTGGTTTCGAGAGTTTCGTGGTGGCCGCAACTCCACTACCGATCAAGTCCCCAGCGGCAAGGCCTCTGATGCGGTTACAAAGGACAATGTCAAAAGAATACATGAAATTGTGGTGGCTGACCGGAAAGTGAAGGTGCGCGAGCTAGCAGATACCACACAGGTTAGTACTGAGCACACACGCCATGTTTTGGGCAATATTCTGCATATGAAAAAGTCATCCTGCCGCTGGGTGCCGCGCATACTCACTCCGGACCAAAAAAAATGAACGCGAGAGCACTTCGAAGGAGTGTTTGGACTTGCTTGGACAGAGAACAGAATGAGTGCCCGGCAATGGACTGAAGACGGCACGTGTGCTCCGAAGCGGCCGAGGGAGGCTCGATGGGTCGGAAAAGTTATGGCGTCGATTATCTAGGATTGTCATGGCATTTTCTTCGTGGACTACCTCGGAAAAGGAAAAACCATCTACAGCGAGTATTACAGTGTATTATTGGAGCGATTGAAGGCCGAAATCGCTGCAAAACGGCCTCACATGAAGCGAAAAAAAATTTTGTTTTTGCAAGACAATGAACCGGCGCACAAGAGCATCGCAATCACGACTAAAATCAATGACTTACGGCTTCAATCGCTGTCGCATCCACCGTCTTCGCCCGATTTGGCTCAATCGGACTATTATCTCATCCCCAACCTCAAAAGATGGCTCATCAATAAAAAATCATCGACGCCACGGAGGAGTATTTTGCATTTTAAAACATTTTTTTTTTTTTTATTCCCAAGGAAGATACTTTTCACCCTAACTAGTATATTGTTATGCAGCTATATAGACTTGAAATCAGCATAGGAATTATTTCTCGCCAAATCCACAAACTCAAGCCTGTTAATATCCTTCATCCACACATTTAATAGTAGGAGTGATAAAGCTTCACTTTTATAGCATAGAAGTTTGTGCTATTCGAGTTCATAAAAACCAAGATACGTGTCAATGCTACAAAAATTTAAATGGGGAGAAAAGTAGAATAGTGGGCTCTCGTAAAAAATATTGACTCCAGTGTTTCGAAAACTTCAGAATAAATATGAATCTGTTGTACACTTCTTACAGTGCGTTGAAACTCTGCAAACACGTCTCTTGCAAAGTAAACTTTCAAACGTTTAAAATGATCATTAGTCGGGGTAGTTAGAGTACATACAAAACGAAACCTTAACAGTTATAAGCGAGTTAACCCGCTCATGTCATTTGTTGCCCACAAGCAACAACAACGGCAACATAACAAAATGTAAATGATAACGGCGAAAATGTTATTGAAAATGGAAGGTGGTCTGATTGAGGAATTTATTGGAAAAGCTGATGACGTAAACGAAAATGATGAAGAGTTAATACAGAAAGTGACGGAAAAATTTATCTGCAAAGTTTGAGATGGAGAAGTGCGGAACTAATGTAATGTGATACTCGTTGGAAAGCAGAAGTGCGTAGTAACGAGGTAAAACAACCAATCGAATATTTCACCCAACTTCTATGTTGGTATGTTACGAGTACTAAATCTCGCTGTTATAAGAGTTCTAACATATAGAATGGCATAGACGCCAAATTTCAAATTGGCATTCATAGCAAATGCTTTGTCGAACTTTGTAGAACTCGCTTTGAAAAAATTAAAAAAATATTTTCATCTCAACAATAACTCTTTTCAGCCTCAAAAGAAGCAACCTGGGTATAATAAGTTATACAAAGTTCGCCCATTGCTAAATTTTATAAAACAAAATTCAACGAGGTTTCCCAAGAAGAATTCCAAAGCGTCGATGAGCCAACGATTGCATATAAAAGTAAATAACCTTCACAAATGGGGATTCAAAATGTTCACTAGAGCTGTTGTATCTGGCATTATTTATGATTTCACCCTTTATATTGGAGAAGGAACATGCAAATCCATCGGCTTGAGAATTGCATCCGACATTGTTTTAGACTTGGCTTCCAATATTCCTGAGAACCGATATTTCAAATTATTTTTTGACAATTGGTTCACTTCAATAAGCTTGATGAATGGTCTAAGACAAAGAGGTATATATATTATCCGTTGGTATAATCCGAAGCAATCGATTTAAAAATTGTGCTCTAAGCAATGAGATTGAGCTTTAAAAACGAGGACGTGGATCAAGCGATTTCAAATATGAGTCAAAGCACAATTTGATTGCTTGTCGTTGGTATGACAATAAGAGTGTGCAACTGCTATCTAACTACGCAGGTAAGAACCCCATGAGTCAGTGCAAGAGATGGTGCCGAAAAGACAATGAATTTATATATATACCACGTCCAGGCATAGTCGATTGCTACAACAAGCATATGGGAGGAGTTGATCTTGTTGACATGCTTCTAGAATTATACAAAATCAACCACCGCACAAATAAATGGTACATGCGCATAGTATATTGGTGCATAAATTCTTGTGTAGTCAATAGTTGGTTGTTGCATCGAAGAGACCTCAAAAATACAAACGCCGACAAAGTAAAGCATATGCCGCTAATAAATTTTCAATTAAATATTGCTAAGGAGCTTTTGAACGCATCTCAAAAAGTTTTACCAAGGAAAAGAAGTCGCCCATCATCACTCCTGGCAACCATGGACTCAGTTCCATCATCACCATCTTTACCATCGGCTCCTTCTTCACCAACACTTTCGACCACTTCTGAATCAAGCTCCTCTAAAAGAACATATATTGCAGAGCCTGCAAAATCAGTAAAATTTGACAATCTTGGTCGTTGGGTAGAATTTTGAGCAAAAGGCCGTTGCCGGCTATGTTATACTGGTTTTCCGTGCTCAAAGTGCAGAAAATGCAGAGTTTATCTATGCTGCAATCCACAAAAAATTGCTTTGTATCATTTCATGCTTAAATGTCAATAAAAATTCCTTTCAAAAATAATTTTCATATTTTTTTTAAAATTTACCGCTATCGACCAATGTTGCTTATAGGCAACATCTTGTAACTAACAAACTACGACATCAAGGACTTTGAATTTTTGCTCAGTGTATATTTGAAGCAAGACTAACACGTATTTGTCTTAAACAAATTTTTAGATCCACCCAATTTTATTATGACATGAAAGGGTTAAAAGAGAGATTGCCAACGTATGTAATTACGAAACGTCCCAAAACATTAGTCGAGGCTAGTAAGTTTGCGTGTGAAGAGGAACAACGTAATATATAAACTTCTTTATAACAAAAATACCCAAAACGATTACACCTCTAAGAATATCGCTAAGATCCATTTGCAAGAAATAAAGTGTTACAATTGCGGTAAGGTAGGACATATTGCGTGAAATTGTAGGGCACCGAAAAGGAACAAAAATCAAATTTCTTTAACCGCAGAAAAACAAGAAGGAAATCAGTCTGAGTCCAAGGAGGAAGAAAAACTGTTCTACCAAAAGGATTTTCAGTAAATTGAATGGTGTCTGAGGCAACAGCCTCAGAATGCGAAACCATCACCTTTTAACATCAATTAATAATGAGGTGAAAAAGTTAATAATAGATACAGGAGCTGAGATATCCTTACTAAAAGCTAACTGTGTGTAAATTAAATGGAATGTGTGGCAAAACGCGTGGAACAATGGGTGAAACACAGGTTGAACTCAGATTTTGGCAATCTTCAATCAAGGCTAAGTTAAGTAAAATAATTTTTCAAGTCATTAAAAATAATTTATTAGGCAAGAATGATGGACTAAGGAAAACATTTTGTTAGAGAAGGTGATCTTAATATCAACTTAAATGGTGATAATAGGAAAATTCCATCAGATTTCTATATGAGAGAAAATAAAATTAAGAAAAGGTCAGATGTAGAAGTAAACGACGGCATAAACAAAGAAATTTTCATTTCCAAACAGAATATTAGCTTAAGAGTAATAGTTCCAAAATGCATTACGTCCAACAAAAATGGTTGCTGCTTGGTTTCAGTTGCTAGTACAACGGACAAACCTATAGATCTAACAAATGTTAGACGAACGCATCAAAAAGTATCGAGAAATGTTCTCACTAAACATTTAAATAAAGAAGAGCAAGAAAGCTTGCTAGAAATAGTAAAAAAATTTAGCTACATTTCGTGCACTTCAGTGATGAACATGAACATACGATAAAGGCGAAAATGTTTTCGGAACCAGTTTTTATAAAAACTGTTCCATGGGCAGGTAAAAAAAAAAAAAAAAAACTAAAAATGATGGAATTACCTGCAATAGTAGTTCTTCTTGGAGTTCGTCTTTATGGATAATTCCTAAAAAAGCTGGTGCAAGTGGAAAAAACATTAGTGCATGGTAGTTGATTACCGATTTAACTATTTTGGACAATTACCCTCTTCCAAACATAAACGAAATTTTAGATCAGCTTGGAAAATCGAAATACTTCTCTACTTTGGGTTTAATGCCCGGATTTTATCAGGTTCTGATGGAAGAAGAAGACATGAAGAATACGGCTTTCAATACACCTTACGGTCACTTTGAATATACTCGAATGCCATTCGGACTGAATTCCGCTTCCAAAGGCAGATGAGCACTGTTTTAACATAACTTCAGGGAATCATGTGTTTCTTTTATTTGGACGATATTGGAATAAAGGGTGAGCCAACAACTAGTGTGAAAATTTTTATAAAACTGAACACACATTTATTATAAAATTAATATAGAGTTTTATTGATCTATTAAGCTTGGTCTATGGCAATTATGAATAAAGTACAACATTGATCCGAAGATTGCCACGGCTTCTGTTGCAGGCGACCGTCTGAAGGTCAGAATTATCAATGAATTTTTGAAGAATAAGTGGGTCACAATTTCAGTTTGTCTGTTAAGTTCGAGATCCTAAATTGTCGCTGGGTTATTGGCATAGATCTTACTCTTCAAATAATCCAACAGGAAGAAGTCTAAAGATGTTAAATCGTATAACCTTGGAGGCCAATCAACTTCTCCTCCAACCGAAATAATGCAATAAATTAATTCTTTGATTTCTTGTGTGGTCGGTAGCACCATCCTGTTGAAACCAGAAATCATCCAGACCCAATTCATTAAATTTAAAAAAAAAAAGTGACCGGTCATGTTGCAACATGAAAAAGCACGGGCCAATGATGTTGCCAACCCATAATTTGCACAATACAGTGACTTTTGTGGAATGCATTATTTGTTTTTCGTGAATCTGGTATTCATTTTCCGGTCCTGAGAAACCACAGTTTTGTTTATTTTCGTACCCACCCATCTAAAGCTAACAAATGGGCTGAAAAGTCAGTGCCGTTTTATAGTAAAACACAAAATTTTTGCAAAATTCAACTTTATTCATCAATATAGTTGCCTTCGAGGGCGATACACTGATTGAAATGATTTTTCAATCTTTCGATGCCAGTTTTGTAGTACGATTTCAGTTTAACCTCAAAATAGGACTCTGTTTCGGCGATTTTTCCTCATCGGTCTTAAATCTCTTTCCAGCGAGTAAGCATTCTTTTGAGGTCTGCAAACAGGAAATAATCGCTGGGGGCCAATTCTGGAGAATACGGTGGGTGAGAGAGCAATTCGTAGCCGAATTCATTCAATTTAGCCATCGTTTTCATCGACTTGTGACACGGTGCATTGTCTTGATGAAACAGCAATTTCTTTTTCTGCGATTTCTTCCTTTAAACGCTCCAATAACGCAATGTAATAGTCGCTGTTGATAGCCTTTTTTTTTTTTTTTTTTATTAAATTTTATTGTGTCAAAGCAAAAAATGTTTGAAAATACATCAATTTTCAAATTGTATCAGTAGTTTTCAATATGTCCACCATTGGCGAGAATAATGGCCTTGAGACGGCTGAAGAAAGCATCGCACGCTGCACGCAAGTAGCTCTGCGGTATTTTGGCTCATTCTCGGCGAAGTGCTTGTTTGAGGTGGCCCAAGCTTTGGTATTTCTTAGTGCCAACCTTCGCCTTCAAAATACCATAAACAGAGAAATCCAACGGATTTGCATTCGGAGAATTTGCAATCGAAGAAATGAAGTGTGGAGCATTGTTTTGTGAGGCGGTGCAGAGTCTTGTTGAAATGTCCACGGTGTCCGACCAAAATAGTTGCTTGTCCAAGGCTTCAATACTGTTTCTAAGACAGTTTCACGGTATACGATCGCATTAATTTTGACCACTCGGTCATTTTGTTTGTTGACATATTGCTCGATAACAAATGGCGATGCATCGGAAAAACTCAACTCAACTCAACTCACCACTTTCGTGCAAGCGTAGCAACTCCTTCACTCTTTCGGCGTGTGCTGTTTGGAATTTCAATGCCTTGAGCCCAAGCTCATTTTTTAGTATGTGTTGCATCCGTTCCAACGATATGTTGAGCTCACGAGCCATTTTTCTTCCTTTTCGACGCGGATTTCGCTCAATTTGAGCCTTCACTTTCCGAACCATTTCAGCCGATGTTGCTGTTTTTTTATGACCACGTCCATGGCGTTTTGCAACGCTTCCAGTATCACGGTAACGAGCTATGATTCGAGACACAAATGATTTATTCACGTTGAGGTGCTGGAGGGTTTTAACGATAGCTACTTGTGGTTTTCCAGCCTAATAAAGCAATCACACTATCACGTTTGAATTCCATATAACATTTTTTGAATACAACTGAGACGCAAATCGTTTAAAAGACTTGTAAATAATAAAATTATCTGTCATGTGTCAAAATTTGAGCTCACTGTCATGAACGGTTCGGAAATTATAGCAGTCTGAAGTTGGTTGCAGTTCGAGTCAGTCAGGGTGTAGTTTATCCACAAGCCAATGGAAGAGTAGAAAAAGCTCATTGTACGAGGTGTGTTCAACGAGTAAGGTGACTTTTTATTTAAAATTATTTATTCATCATTATAAATATTGTCTCCTTCAAAGTAATCCCCCTCAGACATAATACAGTTGTGAGAATGCTTTTTTCAATCCTCGAAGCACTTCTCATAAGCACTTTTGCAAATCTCCATACTTTCACAGGGCTCTTCAGGCATAGGAATCATGATTTTCGTGTTGTTTTTGATCAAAAAATCTCTCAAAAGAAACGATGAATAAGCAGGAGCATTACCGTGATGCAAAAACCATAAATTGTTTTTCCACAATTACGGAAGTTTTTTTTGTATTGCTTCCTGCAAAGGGCGTATAACTTCAAGGTTATATTCCTTATTGACCGTACGACCTTGAGGTAAAAACTCCTGATGAGCTACGTTACGGTAATCGAAGAAAAAGTGATCAAAACTTTGACATTTGATTAAACTTGGCGTGCTTTTTTCGGTCTTGTCTCTCTTGGGTGCTCCCATTAGGAAGATTAAGCTTTAGTTTCAACGTCATAACCAAATACTCATACCATAACTGGTTACGCAGTTATGATCCTTCTGAGCAAGTTAGGATTATCATTTACGTCATTCAAGAGCTCCTGTGATATGCTCATGTAACGGTTCTTCTGATCAAAATTGAGAAATTTCGGAACAAATTTCGCTGACACACGTCTCATGCACAAAACATCAAAATAAAAAAAAATAAAAAATAAAAAATGCATGACACGAGCCGACCGATATACGAACATACTCACCCACTTCGCTTATGGTAATTCGACTACTTTCCAAAACAATTTTCTTCACAACTTCGACGTTATCATCTTTTGGTGATGTGCTGGGGCGTCCAGACCGAGGTTCCTTATTGGCATCTTCTCGGCCGCTGTCAACATTTCAAGTGTTTTAGAGCACATGATTCCATTTTTTACACAAAATTTGATGCAAATTTTTTGCTCCATTTTTATAATAATTGAAAATCGCCGAGCACTGCAAAACGTGTCTAACCTTTCTATCTGTCAAAAACAAACTAAATGCTATATACTTGCAACTGTGAATATATAATATGTTCGGGACATGTGTACCAACACACTAAAAAAAAATGATAGGCGTACATTGCCTGCGAAATTTCAAAAGTCACCTTTTTTGAGCACACCTCGTAGACTCTTAAGCCGCTTCCAGACTCACACCGAGAACGCACGCGAACACCCGATAAGCGTGAATGTTCGTTTTCGCGCTCGCCTGTTCTCTACTTGGTGTCGATATTTTCGTTCGAGAAAATAGAACAGTATTGTCATTCGGTGTCATCGCATCGTAGAAGTGTCATTCGGACGTTTGTGTGTTCTTTTTTTTTACTTTTATTGCAAAAAGTTTGTTTTGTTTTGTGTGTTCATGTCGTCCAATGAACTAGAACTGAAATTTATTGAATATTTTCGAGGAGAGCCCGTTTTGTGGGATCCAAAACATAGCAGCTACAAAGACAGAAGTCTAAGGGACGACGCGTGGCTCCGAATTGGAGAGCTAATGGACTTGCCTGTACCGGAACTGAAAAAGAAGAAAGAATCTCTTTTCGCAAGCTACGGCAGGTACAGAAAGTTAGTTAAAGATTCCTCTAAATCGGGTGCCGGCGAAAATGAGGTAAACAAAACAATATTTTGGAAACTAAACATAAACCCTAAATTAACCCATGTTAAAAAAAAAAGCATTAGTGCTTATTATTTATGCACGCCATGAACCAGGTCTAATTAGATAGTCGTCATTGTCCTAAACATCAATAGTGCTTTGTGGAGAAAATATCTGTAAAGAAGTATTGTAATATGTAATAATATACAAGTCATGGCAATAGCAGAAGCTTTGTCTGGGCAAAACTCACTTTCACAACTCACAATCACTTGTGATCCAGATAGTTTTTTTTATTAAATATACGTTCTGGGCTATTCCTGTCGTGGTTTCCAGGATAATTTGCAAGTGCAGTGGAAATACGCCGTCTCCTAAAATCACATATGATATATCAATATTTGAGCTTGGCAGTGGAATGCTACTGGTAAGTTTAAAGTATTGTTACAAATCATGTCCCATACCACAGTATTTCAAAACTTTCAGCAAAAATAATTTTATATTTGCTATCGACTAATGCCATAAGCACAATTCTAAATTTTTTTTTATAGTTGAAATATTCTGAGCCTGAATTTGGTGGGCATATCAAAACAATATGTTTGCCATCGATTACATCGATAGCACTAGGAAAACAAATCCTTTTTTCATTTCCAACCATTCTTCTGCAGATGATGGTATCTGAAAATATCTAAATAATCTAGGTTATGCATTATACTATAGTAGTATTAGCTATAAATATATACAATATACTGATGAGTATTATTTTTTTACAGACAAAACAGCCAGGTACAAGTTCTAATGAAGAGGAAATCATCAAACAAATACAAATTGGAAGTGAAACCAGAACATCACAGACTGCTCGTCCTAGGGCACAACTTCAGTGTGAGGTGAAAGCATGTGAAGGAAGCTATAAGTCTTTTTCAAGAAAGGATTAAAAAAAGGGACCCTCAAAAACCTCTGGACGATTGTGAAATATATGCGATGGGGTTAACAAAGAAATTGAGGGCATTTACTGAAGAAGAAAGACTTAAAATAATGTATGATATGCCACCGTGTGAAGAATGCAATCAGATTAAGTTCACCTTATCAATTTTCTCGACCTTCATCTGTCACGTCTTCCTATTCTGAAGAGTATTCGCAATTTCACATTCCAGAAGAAAAACTCACATACCACTTATGTCCTGCTAAAGTGGAGACCAAGCTGCTGGAAAACAGTCAGGGAACTACCATTATTTCTGAAGCCTACCGTAATGCTTAATTTTTGTTTCTTTGTTTTGTTTTTTGTTAACATAAATGGTTGATAATTAACAAGTTACCTAATAAATATTTTAATTAAAACTCATGTGTATTTCTTTTCTCAATAATTGATTTAGTGCTGCACATACTTCAGGAATAATTGTTGAAATCAATTGAGGTGACACTTTAAATAAAACATTAAGGTTTTGAAAGCTATTTTCTGTGGCCAAGTATCTCAATGCTATTGCAAGACGAATTCGAGTAGGTAAAGCCTTTCGCAGTTGTGTATCTTGTATTGTAATTATTGGAGAAATCCTGCTAAGCAAATTTAAAATCAGTAGCTGACATACGTGTAAACTTTCTTAATTCTCCACTTGATTCATCAACTAGTTCATTTAATTGATCTTGCATGCTTAGACTGAAATAGAAAATGACAATAGGTAACTTAGGTATTACATTTTCAATAGATACATTAAAAAACAATAAGATTTACAAACCTTGTTCTATTTCGATGAATTTGTGTCATCCACCATCATCTGGGCTTTCTTTTTTTCTGAGATTTTTTTTTTAATTTAAATATTTACGAGATTGTAATATGATAATGCACACAATACTAAAGCCGCTGCACTGTCAAAGTCGTCCATTCCGGATAACGATAAAAGCGCAAGTGAGAGGTTGCATTGGTGTGGATACCTTCTTGGTTCTTGCGCAATTTCTCGTCGAGACTTCTTGGCGAAACTTCTCGCGTGAGTCTGTAGGCCGTATTAAAGTATCTTAAATAAACGGAACAAGCACTCAATCAACTTAAATATTGGAACAAACTTTAACCTTATGCAAGTTTTTTTTTTTTTACAATGGCCCAAGACATAACACAACCAGTTATACTCCCTATGAACTTTTATTCGATTTTGACGTTAACAGACCCAGCAGTGTTGATTCCTACAGCTAGCAATTCGAAGCAAATTTATTTGAAAAACGTGGCAATGAAAAATACTAAAAAGAGTAGAGAGACATCAATTGATATTATTTGTATTGAATCTGTTAAAGGATGAAAGAAATTCCAACAGACTGCGAAATATGAAATTACAAAATTAGGTCTTAGGATTCAAATAATCTCAGGAATGCTTGGTAAGCCAAAACGACCTAAACGAGGCTTAATGAATGTAGTAGGAACAGATTTTAAAGTTTTGTTTAGAACTTTGGGCAACGGAGATGTTCAGTATCACTACAAGGCTATGCAAAATGTTTTTAAAAACGAACTGCGTTTCAAAAATGGTGTGTATGAAAACGTAAGAGTCTTGAGTCAATTATTTAAATGAGCAAGTTCTAAACAATGCTAGAAATAGCAAGATGATGCCTAATAAAACTAATGAAGCCATTAATGAAATTAATAATCAAACCTTCCTAATCCTTAAATACAAATGAATCAACTCAAAGTTCGTATATTTCTGACAGAGCTCAAATAGCGTTATGATTAAAGTTTTTATCTTTTGAGGTTACCTACAAATTTAGTCATCTTCATATGTGCGGAAATGCTGATTAGCCATACCATATGCCATAGAACGGAACAAGTAATAATCCGATGGCGCAATATCGGGGGTATATGGCTGGTTAAGGCGTTTCAAGGTAAGTTTGTACGGATTTGGCAACGTGAGGCCGAGCGTTTTCATGTTGTAGAATCACTTTTTCGTGCCTCTTATCGTATTGTGGTGGTTTTTCGCACGATACCGTTCTCCAGTGACGGTTTCGTTGGATTTTAACAGTTCATAATAAATAACACCGACCTGATCCCACCAAATACACATCGTAACCTTCACAACATGAATATTCGGCAAGCAATCGCTTGGAAATGGCTTGGCAGGTAACAAGCTCTTCTTGCGTTTAATATAAATTCTCATCGAGCAAAGCCTTCAATTCAGCGTTTTCGAAGGATTTTGGCCTACCTTCACGCAAACAGTCGTCAGTATCGAAATCACCGTCTTTTGAAGCGACAGAATCAATCACGGCACGTTGTTTCATTTATAGGAACATCTCCGTAAACTTTTTTGGATTCTCGATGCGCTTCAGTTTTCGAATGAAAAAATAAAATCAACACTTCCCTTCGAATGAAAAAATAAAATCAACACTTCCTGCAAATGACGATTATTTGGCACAAAATCAGGCATTTTCGCACAACCAAAAGTGCATGACGCCAAAACAAAATCTTTATTATTAGCTTAAAGTACAATTAAAACATTAATGAATGGAGCTCGATTTCGTTCATATGGCCACCGTGGTGAAGTGAAGTGGTGATTCATGAAGCACTTGTGGGTTTTCATCTGACCAATAACGCATATTTTGCTTATTAACGAACCCATTGAGCCAAAAATGAGCTTCGTCACTGAAGATGATTTTGCGATGAAATTCATCATCTTGGCGCATTTTCTCCAGAATCCAATCGGAGAACATAGCTCGTTAGTGTACTTTACCATGATGAAAATGTTGAGTTTACTGAATAAATTGACAGTGACAGTTTGATGATTAGTGAAAGAGTGCGTTCACAAATTAAATTCAAATTTGTCAAGTCCCTATTGGAAAACCCTATAATAGCTGTAAGAAAGAAACCAAAGATACAACACATGCCACTCAAAACTGATGCCAAAATTTCAATTAAAGACGAATATTCCTAAGGATATTTGGAAAAAATGCTGCATAAGTAATAAGCTGAGAAATGTAAAATTACGCCAAGAAGCAACAGCAAAACTAGCATGAATTGCAGATCTTATCTTCATATATTCAAAACCAACTAAATTTTTAGTCAAAACCATTTGATAATTTTACAGAACGCTCACATGGAATAGTAATGTTCTTATTTGAAGTCATTAGCATCTTAAACTGACAATTCTAGCGGGACGATGTATTGAAATCTTTACAGTTTCTAAATGAACGCACGTCAATACCTGACGTTGATAGCCATAAAACCAACACTAAGTTTATACCCTGATAAGTACACCGTTGATGTGTTTTCCTTCCTAGGTTCGTCGGATCATTGCCTCACAATAGCTTATTTCTCGTACAATAACTACATAGTTATGATAAAAGTTCCTAAGGGAACCGTATTCCAATATGAGAAATCCAATTTGAACGGACTTAACAGCTTCTTACGTTTGGATATGCTTCAGTAAAAACGTGAACCCCGTTGTTGATATGATCATATGAAATATCTTGATACGCCAGAACTTCTCACTCAGAGTACGGTATTCATAGCAAAAGATCCACTTGCGTTTTGATGGCATGTCTCACCAGAAGATGGACCCAAAGTCTACACCAATCTGACGAAGGCAAGATAGTTGCAGCTCTACTTGGCATTAGGCTATTTTGTTCAATTATGCGTCCAAATTGTCTTGGACGGTTTAAAGTTTGATGTCTACAAAACAAATGTTGGTATGCTCTAAGAATGCGTTCTGTATTCGACGATTTTTAATCTTTATTAAATATCGCCTATCTACAACTTTTAATCTAATTTCACTCTCTGGTTTTTGTTTTCGTTCTCGAGACCACGTCCCTGCTCTTGGCCTGTAGGACGAGAACGGCAGCGTATGTTAAGTTCATCAAATTCTGATATAAACATTACAACTAATTAGGGAACCTCCAACAGAGTGGAATTTGTTGATCCTAAAACACAATACTGTGCAGAAAAGCAAAATTTAAACCCATGAGTATCCCTTTTTCATTCCTACGAAATTTTTCTTTGCCCACGCTGTGTTCAAAAATTGTAACCCCACACAAAATCCCTTGGGCGCGCGCCAGTTATATAAATATGGAGTCATCGACTAGCTGGGTCGTGTTATTTCAGAAAAGAAAATCTTTAATAATTATACCTCTTTAGAAAAGAGTTTCCAGGGTGTTTGATTTATTGTTTTATAATTTACAAAATATGTTTAACATTACTCGCATTTTGCTGGTTTTATGAGGGTGAGTTGCGTGTGACTGCCTATGGCTAAGGGATGTTACCCAATTTGGCATAAATTCGTAAAGCCTGATGATGTAGTCGGTGTCAATTTTATCAAATTAATTTGCTTCGATGTGACTTCTTAATTCCTGCAAATTTCTGAGCTTTTTATTCCTAATTTTTACACCAATTTGATGCCAAACGTAATCTTTTGCAGTCATGTTAGGAGTATTTCTGGTTAAATGGAGTGAAATGATTACCAGTTCTTCCTCTTTTTAACTTTAAACCTGGGAAAAGAATTAGTTAAAATCAATTAAAAACGCCATAAAGATTGATAAAATTACCATAATTACAGTGGACAATTCATTATTTACTTACAGTCTTTCCTACTGAAAATTCCAGGTTAGCTTTGGACTTGTCTGAGAAGATGACTCTTCGCCAGTCACATTGGGTCCAATTCTGCCTTCCTTTTGCAAATTACAAACGGCTTTTCTTAATTATTAGCTTGAGAAGCGGTTTTGTTTTCTGTCCCGTAGGCAAACAAACCTACTTTTTCAAGCCGTCTTTGAACTGTTGTCACAGAGAAGTCTTTGTTCTATAGAGGGGACGAACCGGTTTCCCAATATTTTCCTCTTAATATGGTGGTCGATTCTTAGAGTAGTGTATCTTTTTCAACCACTACCACTTTTCCGCTCTAAAACATCACTTTCTTGGTACTTTTTTTTTTTTTAAAAAAAAGCCTTCTTATCTTTGACTCGTTGAATCCTTATTGACGAGAAATTTCTCTCATCAAGGATTTGACCCTTTGCAAATTTTGTTAAAAAATTAAAAATTTGGGTAACTTCGAAAAGAAGGAAAGCACGGACTAAAATAATTACTAAAAATCCTAATCACTCAATAATAAAAGGGTTTCTCCCGTTTAATAAAATTTTCTATTTTGCTTGAGTCCGGTATTTTTTTTCTTTTATATGTTATGGCTTTACCTGTGTGCCTATTTTTCTTTATTTTTCACGTTTTTCATGTCAAAAATGGCCTGAAGGCCGAACAGAAGTTGGAACTTTCAGGAATCTTGTTGGAGACCTTGATTTCAGCACCTAAACAAACAAAAAGCAAAGAACCAATATTTATTTAAATAGCTTTCCTGTTTCCAACCCTTAAAAACAGAGATTCATTGTTCTCATTTACAAACACAAGAAAAAGCCCATGTCGTCACTCAGTCCATTTTTTCTGAAAAATGCTATCGATAACCTTAGCACAGAATATGATTGAATTTCCCTATCTCGCGACGGGAGTCTATTAAGCAAGTCACAAAAACTTGCAAAGAGATCGCTTAAAATTATTGTAATAATCGAAGGGAATGCCTTATGCTCTGATGTGAACCGTATTTCAGTGAGGGCGTTCTGCATCGACCGGAACAAATGGTAGTCAGAAGGGTCAAGGTCTGGACTATAAGGCGGGTGGGGTAAGACTTCCCATCCACTGTTTTCCAAATAGTTCATAACCGGAATAGCAACGTGGGGCCGAGTGCTGTCATGATTGGAAATTATTGCCTCGTGTCTGGTCGCATATTCCGGGCGTTTTTCGGCTACACGGATTAATTGTGTTCGGTAGCGTTGTCCATTGATGGTTTCACCCGGCTTTAGCAGCTCATAATACAGCACAAACATCTGATCCCACCAAATACAGAGCATTACCTTCCCGCCATATATATTCGGCTTTGCCGTTGATTTATCTGGTTGGCCGGGTTTCACATATGATTTTTTGCGCTTGGGGTTGTCGTAATGGATCCATTTTTCAACACCAGTAACAATCCGATGCAAAAACGACTTCCTTTTGTGGCGTTCCAGCAGCACTTCGGACATGCAAAACCGCCTTTCGAATTCTCTCGGCTTGAGTTCATGTGGAACCCAATTTTCATGCTTTTGAATATATCCAGCTGCTTTTAAACGTTTTGAAATGGCTGCTTGAGTGACACCCAAAGATTCTGCGAGCTTTTCTTGTGTTTGGCAACAATCTTCATAGAGTGATGCTTCCAGTTCTTCATCTTCCAAATTTTTTGTCTGCCCAGGACGTTCAACATCTCCCAAGCCAAAATCACCACTTTTAAATCGTGCAAACCACTTTTGGCACGTTCGCTCAGCTAGCGCATGTTCACCATAAACTTCCATCAAAATACGATGAATTTCGGCAGCAGTTTTCTTCATGAAGTAGAACTCCCCGCAAAAACACTTTTTCAGGCACAAAGTTCGACATATTTGAGTGAACAAAAATTATTGTTGTTTACGCTTCAAATGAATGACATATACTGAAATGACGTAAAATGACAGTAGCTTTCCAACGCATGTTCCAATGGAATAATAACGATGGAATAATAAAAGTTACGCCATCTCTTAGCAAACCGCACGCAGTTATAGACCCAATATATCAAACGCCATGAGTTGTCGTAATTGCCAACTTCTGGGCCACACGCCCAAATTATGTAATTTAAACACAAATCGAATAAAGAAATCTTGCCCCTCACTCACCAGATGTCTGCAGAAGCGTTATATGCGCAAATAGCTTCCTACTATACGCATCATCAATAAAAATACATCCAATTTACAAATAGGCCGAAGATATCATTTAAATTTATAGGCAGTACAACCGCTCACATAGACAATGCATTTAGGAACATTTGCTGAAAAAGTTAAGCACCAAATAGATCCAAATACATCCTGGGCAAAGCGATCAACCCCCCACCCATACCTTCAGCTGTAGCAAAAGAAACCCCAACCAGTCATTAACTGGTTCAATTACAAACAACGCAGCAGAGAACAAACTAAAACAAAAAAATATCAGTTACTCCTCATTGAAACAACTCACCCACTCCACCATACAGCAATCTATATTAAAAACAAAATCTCAAATCCTTCCACAATCTGTAAACTTTTATTGACTATCAAACCCCACTATCCCAAACGTGCCTCACGCGGACACTCATAAACACAACCAAAAATCCAAAATACTACACAATCCAAATCTGCTCCGACTCCAAACTATATTTATCACACCTCAACCCTCATTTAAACGCCTTTGGCAACGACTAACCAAACATCCTCTCCAATTTAGAGCAGACTGATGATTTAAAAAGAAAAAACATCAGAAGCGCTGAACCAACAACCTAATAACCCAAAGTACAAGCAAAACAAACCAACTTTCTAGAAAACTAAGCCCAGTCGACCACACTGTCAATGTTCCCCGCAATAAAAGCTCGTATATCTGGCGCGACCATCATATGGCTCTCAGTATTTTGCAATGGAATATGAGAGACAATGTGAACAACCTTAACAAGCTAAATATTTTAATTAGCATACGACCCTATCATCATACGTATCTCTGTTAGAAACGCAGTTCTCACTAGGCGCCTCCTCAATTGCTCCGAAAATATACGAGGGACTTTTCAAAAATATACCCAATCATACGACTAAGGACAACATTCCCTATAGAGCTGTACCACTCAACCCAAACATCCAAGCACTCGCTCTTGAACTGCAACTCACAATAAAAATTATCTTAATCGGTTGATACCTTCCTTCGAATGGGAACATCCAAAGGAATGAGTTAAACAACATCATCAATCAAACTAACTGTCCCATTATTTTCGGAGGTGATGTCAATACATACTAGGTGGAGTGAAAAGTAGCCTCCTTGACCGCCAGAATGCACTGCTACTGCAAAAAAGGTTATGGTGCCTTGAAGTCCGTTCACATTTAGGCAGACATGCCAAATTTCAGTGCGATACTGTCTTTAGTTTTGTTTTGACAGCTGATTGTTGTTGGCGTGTTTGGCATCATGTTGAGTTTGGACAAAAACGATTTTCGTTCTCTCATAAAACATTATTTTTTCAAAGGCAAAACGGCGAAGGAAACAAAAGAGAAGTTGGATAAATATTATGGGGCTCATGCTCCGTCAGATTACACCATCAAATATTGGTTTCGAGAGTTTCGTGGTGGATGCAACTCCACTACCGATCAAGTCCGCAGCGGCAGGCCCTCCGATGTGGTTACAGAGGTCAATGTCAAAAAATACATGAAATGGTGTTGGCTGACCGGAAAGTGAAGGTGCGCGAGCTAGCAGATACCACAAAGATTAGTACTGAGCGCACACGCCATATTTTTGTCAATATTCTGCATATGAATGACAAAAAATATGAAAAAGTTATCCTGCCGCTGGGTGCCGCGCATACTCACTCCTGACCAAAAACACAAACGCGAGAGCACCTCGAAAGAGTGTTTGGACTTGCTGATGCGGAATCGGGCGGACTTTTGGTGTCGATTGGTAACTGTTGGACACCAGAGAACAGAATGAGTGCCCGGCAATAAACTGAAGCCGGAACGAGTGCTCCGAAGCGGCCGAGGGAGGCTCGATGGGTCGGAAAGGTTATGACTACCTCGGAAAAGAAAAAATCATCAACAGCGACTATTACTGTGCATTATTGTAGCGATTGAAGGTCGAAATCGCTGCAAAACGGCCTCACATGAAGAGAAAAAAAATTTTGTTTTTGCAAGACAATGCACCGGCGTACAAGAGCATCGCAATCATGGCTAAAATCAATGACTTACGGCTCCAATTGCTGTCGCATCCACCGTATTCGCCCGATTTGGCTCTTTCGGACTATTATCTCTTCCCAAACCTCAAAAGATGGCTCATCAATAAAAAATTCAGCTCACGCGAGGAAATCATCAACGCCACCGAGGAGTATTTTGCAGACCTTCCGGAAAACTACTTTTCGGACGGGATCAAGCACTTAGAAAATCGCTGGAATAAGTGTATCAAACTAAAAGGAGACTATATTGAGCAGAATAAAAAAATATTTAAAAAAAATTTTTTTCATTCGTTAGGAGGTTACTTTTCATCCTACCTAATAGAGTGTGCTTTTGAGATCTCCCTTCACAATCCAAAGAGGAACCGTTTTTGAAGAATTTTCTTATTAATTCAACCCCTATTCTCCCATGAAACAGATTTCAAATACATACTTCAACTCACAATACATTCACTCACGTAGATATTACTTGTTTACACCTGAGTTACTCGCACAAACCACCTGCAAGATTTTAGATGATTTTCATGATTGTGACGACTTTCATATAGGCACAGTAATGGGCACACACCATACCCAGCACCACCAAATGAAACTATATTCAAAATTGAACGGGCCAATATGACCAAAGGAATTCCTATCAGACAGAAATCCAACCGCTAGCACCAATAAAGAAGCCGCATTGCTTTAAAAAGCAATCAGGATCTCCGCTAACATCTCAACCCCCCAAACAAACCCAACAAACAGTACAAGAACCAAGCGAGTAGTGCCGTGGTGAACCTCCAAACTACCGTCACTTTGGCGAAAAAAAAAAAAAAAAAATCCATAAAATATTTGGGTGCATCTGGTTTATGGTATTAAAGATATTAAATGTGAAATTTCAAAGAATGCTTAAGAAATCAAACAGTTTCGCCAAATTTACTTCTACCATCAACTCAACCTCCCCCCCCTCTAAAATTGGCCGGATATCCGTCATTTGACTAGGAATCCTATTCCTTTGTACGTAAATAACATTTCGTCGCAGAATGATATGATTACAACACACACCACTAATATGTAAGTATTTTGCCGAAACATGGTCGTAGTACTCAAATGATACAAAATACAAAAAAAAAAAAAAAAAAAAAAAAAAACTGAAATCCTCATGCCACAAACCGAATTGAAGAACCCATTTCAAATATTGAATTTGAATCATGTTTGAGCGAAGTTAAAGGTAGAGATCGAGTATCCTACTCAATAATATCAAATTTGCCAGAATATATCAAAAGAAGACTTATCCAATTGTAGATTGATATACGTATTATAGGTAGATACAGCAGTCATTGATACAGGTGTATTTGTTGTTGCTTTATTTCGGTTAGCAGGACTTGTTGAATTCGGATCATCCTTTATTTTTAAGAATTGAGGTCGCGTGGCGACCATTATATGTCTTGCAAACGAATTTTTTAGGCTTGCATTCGACCCTGCCATCACTCTGTAACAACTGCTTCTTATCAGATAAACATGAAGTGTAATTGCAGTCTTTTGCCCCGTGATTTTCGATTTTGCAGAAGAAACAGCCATTTCCGCTTTTTCCAGCTGCAAATAATTCTACGGCGGTTTAGATAGCTCTTGGTACATTATTTTGCTGATGGTGAACCCGTGATGAACTTGTTTTAGCTTCGTTGGACTTCTCTAGCACCTCAATCTGCCACTTGAAAATTTCGATAAAACTGTTACTTGTTTATTGGCACCTGTTGATTTCGCAGATGATAATTCTAAGGCAGATGAAATAATTGCTTCATCGTCGCCTATGTTTTCCATGTTTGCTGCTTAAAGATTTTCTGATGAATGAAAGAAATCAACAAGAAGGTCGTTTGGAAGCTAAAGTAGAAGAACGCCTCTAAGCATAACGACATAGTGCGACGAAGGAACACTTAACGATGTCAACGAGGGAGTAGGCATCGCTCATGGAACTTACCGGTTGTGTCGACAACATACATTGAATAGTGTGATCTATTATCTTCTCGTGATTCTTATACTCTTCTTCTGGCACTGCAAAAGCCAAATAATAATTTACTTCCGCTGATGCGAGTCCTGCTAAAGTTTAAGAAGATTTACCCACTAGGACGGACTCCAAATAAATAAATTAATCAATTGTAAGGGGTAACCCAATAGCAATGATAGGTTTTCCAATTGTTATGTTTCAGGAGCTGTCAGAGATGTCAATGGCATCCAGCTGTCAAAATATTCAGTAAGGTTTGCCATTTTGTCATTCATCGTTTTACGCTTGCCAAACGTCCGGAAATACTATATTATCAAAATTTCGGCTCAGTTGTAAATACGCAACATGAATTTTGTCGTGCTTCAGTATGCAGGCAATTCGTTGCATTGTGGTAAAGTTTGACCGTGAGTACACTCTTTTGGATCTTTAGCCACCAACCAGAGAGAGATTGGTGCGAAATGAAGAAAACATAACCGTAGAGGTCGATATCGAAGTAGAGCCAGAAATGTCGATAAGGCGCCGGTCAGCTGAATTGGGTATCGGTATACAGTCAAACCTGTTCATCGTTCATCCGTAGCAGATTAGACAACGCCGGAGTTTAACCTTAAACTTATCTTCTCGGACGACACCCATTTTTGGCTCAGCGGCTATGTCAACAAGCAAAATTGCCATTATTGGAGTGAACACTATCCACAAGTGTTTGGCCAAGTATCAATGCATCCACAAAGATTGACTGTTTGGTGCGGTTTATGGCATGACGACGGCCTTATTTCTTTAGAAATAATGAAGAAGACACCATTACCGTCAGTGGTCTCAGGTATAGCGTAATGTTAACCGACTTTCGGTGTTCGGAGCTCGACGCTCGAAGTTGTGAAGGAAAGATTTGGCGACTGGGTCATCTCACGATAGGCGTTCGTCAATTGGTCGCCGCGATCATGCGATTTGACACTATTCGATTAGTTTCTTTGTGACTACGTCAAGTCCTTTGTGTATGCTAACGAGCCAACCACTTTGGAGGAGCTCGAGGTCAACATTCGACACACTATTGCCAGAATAACGCCGGACATATTGGGCCGAGTCATCAAAAATTTAACTGACCGCTTGAAGTACTACCAACGAAGCTGAGGAGACTATTTGAATGATGTGCTATCAATAAAGCGTTTTCGTGGATTAGAGTGCGAATCTTAGAAGGAAACCAATCGCTTGGTAAGACGGATTGTGTGGTGTTTCTGTTCTTTTGAAGTGCGTAATCCAATGCAATTGCCTTGCATTGTATTCAATCACTGCATTTGATTCCGTGACAAGATTGTCTCGTTTAATCGATGGAAGTACGTCAACATTAACTTTTTGTAAACTTTCATGTGTCCATGTTAATCCATTAAGCAATACCTCAAGCTTCTCTTCGATATTATTTAAATTAACAAGATTATTTGACGATAAATATCCGTTGGCGTTTTTGGTAAGTTTTGTTTATTGACCTCGATAGAAGGAACGATCTGCTTTTTCCATTATCTCTGAACTGAGTTTGCATTATTTTCGATTTACGTTTTCGTTTTGATATATATTTTTTTCTTTCCGAATAAGCTCACAACTTTATGTCCCGAAAGAAGAAATAAAAGGCGCGAATGTACAACACTATACAATTTAGAAATATAAGTTTCAAGATTAACGAAAGCCAAAGATATGGGAAACAATTCCAACGAGAATATTAATGTCAATAACAATTCAGTAACTTAACGAATATTTAATACAATTAAAGAGCAAATTAGTAAATATTTTCAGCAATCATCCCAAAACGCTGAAAAACTGCCTCCATGTTGCACATTCTGAAACCACGAAACAACAGAACTTTAGTTAACGGATTCAGCCCAATCCTATTGATCCCTTGAGTGTCCAAAATACTTGAAAAAATTATCACAAAACCCTAACTCTGTTTTGTTGAAACTAAGAAGCTTGTTTCTCTCAATCAAGTTACTTTTAGAGCTGACAGGGGATGTATCGATGTTCACCGCCATGTCGGCTATAACATCTCTAAAGCATTGTCCACAAACAAAAATATCTCTCACTGCTATCTTAGATTTCAAAAAAAAAATCCTTTGAGGGGGTTGGAATATTATCCTTTTAAACAAACTTAGAGAATGGTATGTTGGACGAAAAAACTATGGATACTCGTATGTCAAAGCCTTTTTACTTATTGAAAATATTATGTTAAACTATGTTAGCAACCTCTACTTCAGCACTCCGGTTAGACAACGGAATTCTCCAAGGATAGCTTCTGTTAGTAATTCTGTTTATCATTTTTGGTTACTGTTCTTATGCACACGATATTTTTATCCTATGCAAGATTAGTAACCTTAATATGTGCAAAGCTTTGTTAATTAGCGCATTCAAGACATTCTAGAGTGGTTATATGCTTCTGCTTCTCATATGTAAATATGTAAGACACTTTATGTTTGTCATAAACATGATTGTCCAACACCAGTTTTAAATATTAATAATATTCATATTGAAAATGTAAGTAACTTGTAATCAGCTGAGTCCTAAGACTAAAGTATGCTCATACTCTATCCAATCTCTCATTTCTTCATTTTCTTCCTTTCTTACTTCTCCTGGGTTGGGTCGAGGATCAGCTTGTCCCTTCAGTCGTGAATGGAGTATCCGGATACCCTGCGACCTCCGGATTAGCTAGCCTTTTCCGTATAAAGCAGATCATCGGTACATATGGACCTCGTGGGATCCCTTACGGAATCTAAAGTTTTAGAAAGAACATTCGAGCCGATCAAAGGCAAAATCTTCTAAGCGCAAACGCAACGAGCCAAACCCCAAACTCTTAAAAAGTGGCAAGCTATGGTGTACCACTTCATTTACCCCTAGTAGCAGGAAGTTTGTGGCAGGACATGATCTTCCTGCTGCTACTAAAACTCTCTGAAATGAGGAATCAGAAGCTCAGCCACGTCAGAACCCCTTTGTGCTATACATAAGATCCCGAAATGACAAGTTTTTCGTTACCTAGGATCCATTCCAGAAGTCGGGAGAACTGCGGACATGAGAAATAAAATAATGTGGGTCAACAACATCCTAAAAGACGGATTACCTGGCCGTGGCTCAAGTGGCTTCCAAATCGGAAGATTTGATGTTCACGTCCCAACCTTGCCAGAAAGACATTAATTTTTTCAGTTAACAAAAATCTAGTAAGATAAGTGTTTCACTAGAAACGCCACAAAACGCCACTAAGAATTAATCTCCTTACTAAATGTTGGATGTCATCCATGGAGCAAAGAAATAACCGCTGAGCCCAAAAATCTTTCTTTTTATCCCCGTCATATTTTCTTAAAATCTTAAGACCCCCTCAGACACTTTAAGTGTAGCCACCCAATTGAGTATTAAGTTTTTTTTTTTTTTAAAAGGCCCTTTCGGCGCTTTTTTTAATACTTCGACAAGTAATCCGTCTATTAGACCTCTTTTTGGTCCGGTGGAAAAGTTTTTGTCAATTACTGTACACGTGGAATTGTTCGTTTTCCCTATCAGCGAAATTCTGGTCATTTTCACCGTTAATAAGCCGCCGAAATAATCCTTACCAATTTTCAGTACGGAATGTGGACTTTACCAGTAGGCTCCCATTCATATGTCTGCATCCTTTTACTTGCCATTTGTGTGCTTGGCGAATTTTTTTCATATCGATCGAGTGTTCTTTTTTTCTTTTTTTTTTTGAGAGACGATCTTCCTCTCATTTTGTTTGCGTACAGAGTTCGTCAGCACTTGCAGTAGTGAATAGATTTTACGTTTACTTTCTGTTGAGAGCATTTTGATAATACAGATGCTTTTGTGGATGCTGATATGCTGGAAACTTCCAGCCTGAAGTCGATTAACGACCAAGGATGCTCCACTCTTCCAACTTGTCACTAAAATCACCAACAACGATCTTTTGGTCGTGTTCAGAACATTACTCACATGCCTATTCGATGAGCACTTAGACGCAATTTTTGGCAAAGCCGTCCTTTTCCTCTATGATTGCAGGATATCATATCATATTTTCAAATTTATTCTTGATGCGATATGCAATTTGACATTAGCAAAGATGACTGCCTTGCTAGCAAATCCAGATCCAAAACGGCATTGCTCTATCTGCTTGCAAAAAAAATAGAGGATCTTTCACTCTAGCTTCAGGAAGCAACCAAAACAAGTGCAATACAAAAACGAATATGAAGAAAGAGAAGTGTTTCTTAATTTAACTTAATGATATGAAAATATCAAAAGTCTCCAAAATTTGAGTAATCGAGTCTGCAGGAACAGTCAGTCATATCCAGAGGTAGGATATTAATCGGCAGAGAAGAGATTAAAAAGCCTGATTTAGCAGACCGTCAAAAATCGTAGAATGTACGGTATCTACGCAAATGAATTGTAAGAAATCATATGGGATTTCTGCATTTTACCCCTATCGATATACTGTATGTAGTTCCATCAATGCTAGTAGGGAGATCACCGATAGTTTCAAACTCATAGTTCTCCAAAGAATTTTCCAAAATATATACATATAGTAGGGTGATTCATCGTAAGGTTTTATTTATAATGTAAAATAAAATACATAAATTTGAAAGTGAACTTAAAATTTTTATCATCAAATAAAAGAACAATTCATGGCATTTATATTTTAAAAATGATATCATGTAAATGTTGGCCAAAACTACGTTTGAGGTGGTCCATTCCGTAGGAGCATGGCGACTAGTATCTCGCAGATAATGAGTAATGTTGGCTTCCAAAGAGTCAATCCTATCTGGCTCCTGAAGACCTGACTCTTTCCATATCCTCAGAGAAAATAGTCCAAAGGTGTGATATCGCACGATCTAGGCGGTCAATTTACCGTAGCAAAACCTGAAATTAAGTGCTCACCAAAATGATTTCTCAACAAGTCCATTGTTTTACGCGCTGCATGGCTCGTAGCGTCGTCTTGTTTAAACCATTAATAGTCCATTAACATGAGGCGATAACGGTTACCATTGACGATAACATTCTGATTTGCCTCATTTTTGAAGAAATATAGACCAATGAATTCACCAGTCCATAAAGCACACCACACCGTCCTTTTGAATGAATTTAATGGTAGCTCTTGGAACTCTTTGGGTTGCTCATCAGCACAAATACGACAATTTTGTTTATTAACGTATCAATTGTGCCAGAAATGGGCTTCATCACTGAACAAAATTTCACAATAAAACACCGGATTTTCATTGAGTTCTTCCAGAGCCCATTCACTGAAAATATGACGCAAATTTAAGTCGAATGGCTTTAATTCTTGTACAAGTTGAATTTTGTATGCTTTTAGGCCGAGATCTTTACGTAATACACGCCAAGTTGTCGAATACGTCAAGCCAAGCTGCTCAGAACGACGACGAATCGTTTCGTCATGGTCTTCGCGCACACTCACAGCTACGGCTTCTATAGTCTCTTTAACCGGTCGAGTGTCATCTACTTATGTAAACTGGGACTCAAATTTGAGAATGGTATTGACAATAGTGGTTTCAGTAGGTCGATTATGCGCACCGTAAGTTCTTCGAATCACACGAAAAACATTTCTCACAGAACGCTGATTTTCGTAATACAGCTGAAGAATTTGGACACGCTGCTGTGGTGTGAGTCTTTCCATGATGACTTGCCAAAAGAACAAAAATAATAAAGCAGTTTGATAGCAGTCTTGCGTGATCTGTCAAAAAAGCCTATTAAAAATCAAACCTCAAACCTGCTTATAAGCATTCGCATATAGCAAATGTACGGGTATATTAGCAAAAAGCAATAAAAATTTCTTAAAGTATCAAGAGGAGAAAACAAAGTATCATATGTACTATACTAAGAGAAAAAAAACGTCAATCATCAATCATTACACATCAACTATAACTCCGTGGTTGCGGACTGTATCCACTTCGGATATTTAGTTAAAAATTTCACATAACAGATACAAGACGGAAGAAATCCAACAACATATACACTTTTAAAACGAATCGATGCCGAAGACCTAGATGGCAATGAATAATAGCAAAAATATTTTATATTTCGTGATAAGCAAACGAAATAACGGTCATATAAAAAGACATTGCGGCTTTTTAGTACTTTTTTGGAAAAAAAATTTCTTTATTCAAAATCAATTTCAATCAAGTACATATTGGCCATTATTATCTATGCCCTTTTGCCATTTTCCGGATAGTTTTATAATTCCATCGGTGTAGAGATTCTGTGGCTTTGTGGTCGATTTGCGCATAGTAGAAGATTGAGGTGACCGTTTCGCTACGTTCTAGCAGCTCACAATAGACAATTTCCCTTCAATCCCACCAAACATTTTATATAACCTTGTTTTTGCCGTCAATCCAGGCTTTGGCGTCATTTGTGGTCGGTCACCTGTCGTTGAGCATGATCGCTTGCGTTAGATATTCTCGTATGTAATCCAATTTCCATCGCCCGAATAAATCGCTTCAGAAAAGGTTCTATTTCAGTACGTTTCAGCATCGTTTTACTAATGGTTATGTTGTCAAATAATTCATGTGGCACCCAAACACCGAGCTTCTTTAAGTAGCCTGGTCGTGTAAAATGATTTCAAACTATCGTATGATTGATGTTTAGTGCATTCGCTATCTCTAGACAGCTTCCATGTCGGTCTTGCTCCATAAGTTGCACTATTTCATCGACTTTTTCAGTGGCAGGCCGATCAGTGCGAGGTGCATCTTTAACATCGAAATTTCCGGAATGGAATCGAACAAATTACTCCTGGGTTCACCGTTAACAGTTTCTCACCGTAAACTGCACAAACATTTTTCGACATGTTTTTGAACGTTTTTCCTTTTTTTATTGTTAAAAAAATCATCACATATGTATTTCTTCAGATATTTCACTCAAATCAAATCAGTATTACTTTTAGCACGAGGAACGAACTACACAACTGTCTTGACAAAAAATGTAGCCTGAGATGTCACCTCTCAAACACGTGTTCGTTTGACGCAATCAGATTAGTGTTTCCAGATAAATGGACACCAACACCATCTAGTGACAAAAAACTGCGGACACTTTTTATATGACCAATACTTGTTTTAGTCAGAGTTATGTTGAAGGTAAAACAACCTCAAGTTTTGTAGTAGTGTTCATTTCTACAACGAAGAGCAAAAAAGCACTAGGCTGAAGATCAGGAGCCGAAGAGATTACACTACATTGTATTCTGTGAAAAGAAAATCATTATAACAAACGGACTACCGATGAACTGAATGTAATTATACTTCTAGAGAGCACTCTGTAGAACATAAGAAGCAAAATGGACAATACATATATGATCTTAGCGATTGCGACCGGTTAAAGATTTCGCGAGTAATGCCATTAAATCCACTTAAAGTCACTGAGAGGTGTGCTGTTTTCGATGGAGGAGCGTTTTTTTTTTTTTTAAGAACGGCCCGGGCCTAACGTTGACTTTGGATTCTTGGATGGAGAGCGCTACAGAGCCATGATCAATGAACTTTTTAATCCTCAATTGGATGAATTCGAATTGAAAAGCCTGTAGGAGCCCAAGTTAAAGAAAAGGCTTCGCCCATCAATGACGTTGTCTTGTAAAAAGCGGGGGCAGAGTAAAGTGCTGATCTTATCGTAACCTTTTCCAGATGACGACACCGCAGGTTGCTACGATTTGACCAGTTACAAGCGGCCGGTCTTAGGTCTTGTTGGCGATAAGATCACCAGTAGTCCCTACCAGAACTTTAATCATGGTGCCATGGGAGTCAGGAGTCCCTCGGATCTTTGTCTTGGCCTGGGTCCTAGACCTATTGAAGAGTAGTAAATAAGTACTGTTTGCTGTGACCCTAAGATTATCAAGAGGTTTTGGATCGGCCTACAACTATACTTAGCGTGGAAATTGTGCCTCTAACATAAGTTCTGCTTTGATATTACACTATTAATGTAAATAAGCGATGTCAAGGTGTATCCTTGCTCGCATGAATGTATGGGCATCCCGTGAAATTAAGTCTCCTAGATAGGTGTTTATGTTAAGTCCAAGAGACGTTCTGCAAGACATGTATTGTAATTCCAGCAGGACTGAGCAACTGCGCAAACTGCAGAAGCCACAACTGAGATTCTAAAGCAGGCGTTTGCCGGTCGTCTGATACCTTGTTTTAGCGATTGCATTTACTCTCAAATTGATGGGATTTAACCGGTTCGGTTTCAATGCGGTTATTGAAAGTCACAGGTTCAAGTGAATAATCCACAAACTCTATGACAGCCCTCAAGGAAAACATTCATCAACACATCGTTAAGAAGTGAAGAACCTATCGCCAGAAGTTCTGAAGAAAACCATGGGAAATATCCTAAAAAGAGCCCAAATGGCGGCGGCTACTTAAACATGATGGAAAAAAAAACTTGAACATCTTTATTCCAAAGATGTAGCCTAGAAAAAAAGAGTCATATACTACGGCCCACCTTGTATGTTGAAAGCTGTAGAAAGAGCAATGCCTTGACTCAGCCTGATCTACTTAATAGTAAGCCATATAGACAGATAAGTTTTCATATTGCAACTAATGGCTGTTAAACATGCATCGTTAAATGTGAAAATATGAAGACTTCTTCTCTTTAATTTAAAGTGTCAAAGCTTCTATGTCGACCAGCAAAACGACTCCGTTTTAAACACATCATCTCGTTACCTATCCGGCTGTATATTTATAATCCTGATTATAAGATCTTTTTCCGTTGACAGAGTGAGATTCAAACGAGTATGTTTTCAACTCATAGACTTAACTAAATTTATCATTGTAAAGGACTTTCCTGATTTCGGCATCACAAAGTCGTTTCCAAGCAATTTATTTCCCCATCTCTTAGCAGCACACTTTTTCATTCCCTCCGAACGTATCGTGTGATAACTTGAAAAAATTTAACGCTAAATCTATAGCCAACTAAACGAAAAGGATGAAGAAAAAGGATACCTTCTGAAGCGCTGTGTTTGCGCATCAAAGTGATGACGGTTAACCTAATCGAACTGACAGCAAACTTAAATTGAAGTTTAATCTAAAACTAAAGTGACACAGTTCAGAGCACCAGAAGATGGGATCCTTCCCTATCATTGTTAGTGGAAGCAAGCACTAACTTTGGGCACAGCTCCTCATCGAATTTGAATAACTTCATAGCTTGCTAGATATCCCTGCTCATATGGTGGTACTCTACGCGGATGTGGGATAAATGTCTATACTAGTACTCATATTATCCACTGTCTACCTTTCGTCGTCGTATGCAAACAAATCGTAGACCAAAGGAGAAAGTTGGCAGTGCTTTCATTTAAAATAACAAAGTTTGAGTATAAGGACTCCTCTTTAAGCTTCAGCTACTTTATTCTTCCTTGCATTGATTATCCTGTATTCGATTTATTTTTTTCTTCTTCTCTTTGTTTTTGGCACATTGTGGACTTGGCAAGGCTGAGCTACCTTCAAACAACAACAAACACAATTTGTGAAGTTTATTTTCCCGCTAAATATTCTATTTTGCGCCTCAACGAACTTTGGAAACTGAAAATTTGTGAGAATCGACGCAAAACAGGCAGAAAAACCAACCAAAACAAAAAGTTATTGATTACTTCTTGCTTTTTGTTTGATTTTGAGTTCGTTTTTTTTTTTATTCTGATTCCGAAACAGCGATGGAGGAAAAGCTGTGGTTCTTGATTGCTGTTTTTTTTTTTTTTTTGTTTTTTATTTCGATTTGCTAAACGTTATGATGGGAAAGGATGTCTATAAATAAAATATTGATATTGGGTGCAATGATTGTATGTTGGAATTTATAGCTATATACAGTATACGGAAGGATAACTCGCGCGATAGGGCGTAGATCCGCTTAAAAACAGAAACAAATTTGTTTAACACGCCGACTTATAATTGTTACGAGTAAGACTAATTAAAAAACAATAAATCCCTAGAGCGTGGATGGAATTTTTACATGGACCCTTTCAGCTTTGATTGAAAGTGCTGAATTACCAATAAAATATCTTTAGAAAATAATTGACAGATAGGAACAATAATTTGGGTTTTCGTTTAGATTAAAATCTTTACAACACATCCGCTCATTTAGAAGGATTGAAGCTACAAGATTATCTTTAGATCAGATTTCAATGAAGAGTTGATGTCTTAACAACTGAAAATTTGTTTAATTTTGTTTTAATGCCTTCGTCGTACTTGTTAATGGCGACTAATTGGAGAATAAACATATTTCGGAATTTGAATAGGTGCATTTACATCTAATAAGACAAGCCGATGTATGCATGACAAAGTTTTGACACCTGAAGGGTACCAGTGGGACAAAAAAAACAAAAAAAAGACGGATACGCTTTTAAACTTGACATTGTTCCAATTCGTATCACCCAAGTAAAGATTGCTGTTTTTGCAGTGTTGAACATTTCAATGGTGATTTAGTGTCAAAAGAGCTGTCATAATAAGCCACCAAGCTTTCCTTATTTTCAGTACACCTTGCTATTTCACCCCTTCGGGTTAGGGGTTAGAATATACCCGAGGTAAGACATGCCTGTCGTAAGAGGCGACTAAAATCCACTGGGCCGGATTGAGGTGTTAAGCTACCCGTGCCAGAATCGACCAGGTTGGTGGTCCAGTATAAAAATAGCTCAATCTCTAACGGAGCATTCGGATACTTGGCGACCTCCGGATCAGCCAGCCTTTCTAGGAAAATCATGCGAAAGCAGAGACCAAACACAGTCGGTAGCTCAGGGCAATAGCATTACACCAGATAAGCTACAAATTCTCGAACGCGAAAATTCTGATCTCCGCGCCAGACTCCAAAATATGGAATTGCTCTGTGCCGAACTAAAAAAGCAACTATATGCCATTAAGATGCAATCTAAATCTGAGTCTGAGTCTGTTTCGCTACTTGACCGCCCCGAAAACATTTTCACATGGACGAAGAAGAGCTAGTCCGCGAACTGGACTGGATACTTAAAAAAAAAGCCAGGTAAGAAGCGCAAAGCTACTTCCCCGACTGATATTGAACAAACAAAGAAGCAAACCAGCTTTAACACTGCTGAGGTTGATAAGGCAACAAAGCAATCCAAACAAAGACCGCCGCCGCCAATAAACGTTTTTGGAATCTCGGTCTACAACAAGTTGCACATAATCCTGAAATCACTGTGCTCAACCGATTATGAAGTAAGATCTCGCAATAATGATACATGGACTATTAATGTCCTTTATCCAGACAACTACTATATACTTATATACTTGCGCAAAAACAGCGGAATGTTGAAATCGAGAGGACGACCCCAAGACGCGGTCTTCCCCTCTTTAGACTAACTTTCGGCAAAACCGAAAGCCTAGAAAGAATTTATGCCATAAATTCAATTTTGGAACTTGTTTTCAAAAACAGAACAGAACACTCCCAGCGAATCGAACAAAGTTCCCAAAGTCGGCATAAGATACCCACCGGAAATCAGAGAAATGATAACGAAGAAACGAAGAGCGCGGAAAAAGTGGCAACGTTTAAACCATTCGATGGAGGGGTGCTTCCTGAGAATGTCAATACGCTAGACGTGACGGCATACTTTCCAGTAGAAAAGGCTACACTTAGGGAACTTATAGACACGCTTAAGCCCAATAAAGCCCCGGGATATGACTTAATAACGGGAGAGATACTTAAAGCGTTGCCGAAAAAAGGTTTGCTAAAGCTGCTCTCTCTTATAAATGCCAGCATTAGATTAGAGCACGTACCGCACCAGTGGAAAGCAGCCTAAGTTATTATGGTTCCGAAACCCGGTAAACCGCTGACTGAAGTCAAGTCATATAGACCAATATCGCTTCTCCCGATTATATCGAAGGTCTTCGAGCGAATCCTTCTTAATCGTCTTAAACCAATAACCGACACAAATTCCCTCTTGCCTGACCATCAATTTCGCTTTAGAAGCCAACACTCTACAGTTGACCAAGTGCATCGAATAACCGATGTAATTGAAAGAGCAATCGAGTGTAAGTTAGTCTGTTCAAGCGCATTCCTTGACATTTCGCAAGCCTTTGATAATGTATGGCATAAAGGCCTAAAATATAAACTCCGACAAGCCCTACGCCAGCAATTGTCTTGTATTTTAGGTTCATATCTGGCAGACCGACTCTTCCGTGTGAGACACGGAAACGAATATTCCACTTTTAAGACAAACAAACGGACGACACTGTCCTAGCCACATTTGCTGATGACGCTGCCATTTTTGCAACGGCTAAAACAGTCGAAGAGGCAACTGCCAAGTTGCAACGTGCCCTAACATGGATTAACAATTGGACAAAGACTTGGCGAATCGCGCTAAATGAAAACGAGTCTGTCCACCGGTGTTTATCAACGCAGTACGAATTCCTTACGCGAACGAGGCCAAATATCTCGGCGCTAAATTAAAATGGAGAGCACACGTCAAGAAAAAACGTGAAATCAAATATAGAGATATTTGCTGGCTTATTGGAAAGTATTCCAAGCTTAGCTTAGAGAACAAACTGCTGTTATACAAGCAAGTGCTAAAACCGATCCGGACATATGGTGCACAACTTTGGGGTTGTACTAAAAATAGTAACATTAATGTATTACAGACATTCCAAAACAAAGTTCTTCGAGGTATTGTTAATGGGCCGTGGTACATTAGAAACGATGATATCCACACAGACCTGGGAGTCAAAAACGTTCACAACGTAGTTAAAATGTTTGCGCGAAAACATAATAATCGATTACAAGGTCATACGAATATTTCTGTTCAACAGATCCTCGACGAGACAAATTGATTGCGCCGTCTGAAAAGGACTAAGCCTCTCGATCTAGCGCGGTGATTAGCAGTGCGTAATTTTTCTGAAGTACACCGGAATTTTCAATGGAAAATCGCCTGCAGGATATCTTATAAAAATAAAATAAAATGCGATAGAAAAACTGCTTGTTGAGTGTGAACTCAGTCGTGGTTTGCATAAGGGAGCTGTTTTTAAGTGAGTAAGAATCTCACACTACTATAGGCTCCGGGCCTATAGTGTCTATGAAGATTTCTCACCTTCCTATGAAAAAAAAAAAAAAAGAAAAAAAAAGAAAAAGAAAAAACCTTGCTATTTCAGCACGGAATTATTGAAACCATATCAACGGTTTGAATTAGTTGAAATATATTTCAAAAATCGCAGCTGTGTCTGCGAAACTTATAAGCTTATAGAGCACTGCGTGAAATTATCGGTCATCTGAACATGTCCCTTATCGAATTATTGCAAAATTTCGAAATTCACACAACGAGAAGAATAGGAATAGTTCATTCGGTTGAAAATACCGCCTCTGAAAAAGCTTGTGTTGAAGAGGCTGTACAACGGGAACGCCAGCATATGTTAAGCTCATTAAATTCCGATATAAACAGCAACACTAAATGAAGAACCAATAGAGTGGAATTTAGTATTTCGAAAACACAATGCTGTCTGATGTCCTTAATTACACAAAATATCCATGAATGGAAGTCATTATCCATGAACGGCACTTGCATCGCCGAAAATGAAAATTTTTTCAATCTCGGTATGTGTGTAATGATAACCTACTTTGGACTGACTACATATTCGATTTCGACAAAAATGCTGCGAAATGTTTTAGTTTCCTCAAACGATGTAAGAAATATTTCACCCCCTCTGATCGGGCCACAATATATAGGGTGATTTATCGTGAGGTTTGATTTCAATAGGGTTTCTTTGACAGATTACGTGTGACTCCTATCAAACTGTTTATCATTTTTGTTCAGTATCGTTTGGCAATTCATCATAGAAAGACTCACACCACAACAGCGTCTCAAAATTTTTAGCTGTATTACGAAAATCAGCGTTTTGTGAGAAATGTTTTTCGTGCGATTCGATTAATTTATGGTGCGCATAATCGACCTACTAAAACCACTATTGCCACTATTCCAGTTTACAGTAATGGATTATACTCGACCGGTTAAACCACATCCAGCACGTAGTGAAGAGACTATAGGCAATGTAGCTGAGAGTGTGCGCGAAGACCGTGACGAATCGATTCATCGTCGTTCTCAGCAGCTTGGCTTGGTGTATTCGACAACTTGGCTTATTTTACGTGAGCGTACAAAATTTAAATTGTGCAAGAACTAAAGCCAGGCGACTTGAATTTGCGTTACATTTTCAGTGAATGGGCTCTGGAAAAACTCAATGAAAATCCGGTGTTTTATCGTGAAATTTTGTTCAGTGATGAAGCCCATTTCTGGCTCAAAAGATACGCTAATAAACAAAGTTATCGTATTTGGGCTGAAGAGCAACCCGAAGAGTACCAAGAGCTAACATTACATCCATTAAAAACAACAGTATGGTGTGGTTTATGGGCTGGTGAATCATTGGTACATATTTCTTCAAAAATGAGGCAACTCAGAATGTTACCGTCCATGGTAATCGTTATCGCGCCATGTTAACTGCTATGTGCTTCCCGAAATTCAATTATATGGTCTCGGTGAGCTCTCGATTCAACAAGATGGCGCTACGAGCCATACTATGTTGAGAGATCATTTTGGTGAGCACTTAATTTCACGTTTTGTACGGTAAATTGGCCGCTTATATTGTGCGATATCACACCTTTGGATATGGAAAGTCTCTGGTCTTTAGGAATAAGCTAGCTACGATTGAAGCTTTGAAAGCCAATATTACTCATTATTAGCGAGATACCAGTCGCTATGCTGGAACGAGTCGCCCAAAATTGTACCTTTCGAATGGACCACCTCAGACACAGTCGTGGCCAACATTTACATTATATCATTTTCAAGATATAAATGCCATGAATGGTTCTTTTAAACAATAATAAAAATTTTAAGTTTGCTTTCAACGTTATTTATTCTATTTTACATCATAAATCAAACCTTACGATAAATCACACCTTATAAGGTATTCAGCCGCCGAATATTCGAGTACAAAGCCCACATATGCTCCTTAAACATTTCTGCACCTGGTTGATAGATTCAAAACCGTGCGATAAAACTTATAGGTGATACTATAATCACTCAGACAATGGACACCCTCAAACACCGACGTAATGCCTCCTGTCTTACTTGGTTTTATTGCTATTTCCACCCTAATTGTTCCACATTTGGTAATGCTGTTAATATCCCAATTTAATGAGCTTAATATACGCTGCTGTTTCTGTTCTAAAGCCGATGAGTAGCGACGTGAGTACGAGAACGAATATGAAGAGCAGAGAGTACTGTCATCAACAAAGGAATATCTTGAATTAGAAGTAGCAGATGGAGCCCAGGGGCATACCAACATTTATTTTATGAATATCAGACTTGAAATCATTCACGATAATATGGATTGAACGTTCTGAAAGCTAATTTCTAATTTATTGTAGAAGAGAGTTGCCAAATCCAAATGCATGCATTTTCGACAAAAGAGCCTGATGCCAAACTCTGTCAAATGCCTTAGAAATATCAAGTGTAACTTTTTTGCTTTTGCCAGTTTGATGTACGTTTTGGTAAGACATGCCATCAAATCACAAGTGGACCTGTTACTACGAAAATTAAACTGCCGGTGATTGAGAAGTTTTCGCGTTTCAAGATAGTTCATAAGCTAACTAAAGAGAATGATAGTTGGAAAAGATTACGCAGTGGTTTTGACAACGTGAAAGAGAACCTCTTCAGAAGATGGACAGATATACCATTTGGACCAGCGGATTTATGTATGTTGAGATCGTTAAGTACTCTTGCTACAACACGAATGCGAAAGTTACGTCTAAAACACGTCACAATGAAGATGGCAATTGGATTGGCCTTACAGCTGCAATGTCATTGTAAATGAGCGTTGGGATGGAGGGTAAGACAGAATTTCTGATGTTTTTGAAGAACGTCCAACATTTTTTATTACCTTTGGGACATTGTAGTATTTTTTGCCTTAGTTTTTGGTTGTATTGAAATTTCACATGCTTAAGCAAGACGTTGGAGTCATTCCTGGCTCGTTTAAATTTTTTTTCGGATTTCCTCTGTCGGGTTGGCCTTGAAGGACCGAAAAAACATTTCTTCAACCCTGATAACACGCACTAGCTGAAGGGGCATGTCCTGATTCACCCGGAACTGTAGCACTGTCTTAGTAAAAAATAAGATCTTCCAGCAAAGATAAATTTGTTGACAGTTTATTTAGTTTTGCTAAAGAGACACAAGTCCAGAAAAGTCTCACTGCAACCACGAAAGTGCTCTATTTGGTACGACATCATCTTCAAGCTGATGGCATCTTCTGTTCTTGTGTTTTTAAGAAAGAGACTGAAACTCCCGGTACAATAATTGATCAATATTACGGGACATTAATCAGGAATTATTTCTTCGAAAATATAAAATACATTGATCCAGATGATATGCAGTTCCAGTGGGATGGCGCTGCGTGTCTTGACTAGTGTCCTAACTAAATGGGTTATGGACAACAATTTACTTCTGGATAATCAATTCGGTTTCAAGGTGGAGCATGATGTCATTCATGCCACATCTTAACTGGTTTCTGATATCCAGTGGAACAAAAGCAAGACAAAATGTACGGGTACCTGCCTGATTGATATGGAGAAGGCATTCGACACAGTTTAACTAGGAGGACTATTCTACAAGTTGAACAGGATAGACATTAATAAACCATTCATGTAGATTCTTTTTAATATGCTCACTAGTTGACAGTTCATCTGAAGAATGCTGATGCGACTTCTGCTGGATTATTTGACATAAAAAACGATCTGTAACGAGGTGCGGTTAATTCGCCGATCCTATTCAAAATCTACACAAAACATAATTTTTATATATATATATATGCATTTTATTTTCTTAATCATTAAATCTTACATACTAACAAAAAATGCTTAAATGCTAGCTTAAAACTACTTAATAATCTTATACTAACTTACTGGCCCCACACAGGCACTCTAAACTACTCTAAATTCTTATATCTATGTCTTTCGACTTTTTTTTACATTTTATTTTATTTTATAATATTTATTTTATATACTTAAAGCTAAGAAAAACATTGTTAACGAAAAACTTAGCATATGGACATTATTTTTCAATTTTTATAAAAACTTAATATCTAACTTAAAAGAAACCTTACTCCACCTAACCTACATACACAATACATACATACACACACCTAGAAATTATATTGTACACAATAATATACATATATTAGTATATTTTTTTGTATATACCAATATATGTATATATTTCTTAAAGTCTAACCTAAGCCTATGTAAGCTGGATATCGCTATTTACAGAGCAAAGAGACTGGTCAGCTCTACCCCATTATTGAGGCTGGTCCGTAATTGACGGAAACGACGATGAACCATCTTCTCTATCATTTAACCACCAGAGATGCTGGTGCTGCCGAACGACATCCCTCTTATCGCGATTCCCCACCGCCCTACTGAACCTGAGACGATCCACACACCTTTGTGCGACGTCTCTATTGTAGTTGAGTCGCCTGTCACCAAATGTCCGAGCGACATGGACGATTAACGGGACCGCTGCTCTATCCTGGATCAACCCTATCTGACCCGGGTAGAGGAATGCTTCCGTCGGAACGAAGCCATCAGAGTGCACACCCTCGTGGTAAAGGTAATTGAGGTAGTAAGCCCCAGATATCAGGTTATTCGTCGAGGTCATTATTCTTGCAATGTGCCTTCGAGTTAGCTTAATTACGAAGTTGTCCTCTCGTTTTAGGTTCGCCCTGTTGTAAAGGACCTCATTAGGATAAAAATTTTTGTACTCCGACTCTGGTGTTCTATACAAGCGAGGGCAAGCCCTCTCAAACAACCGAATTTTTTCCATTAAGCTTGCTCGTACATTGAACCACACGGGACATCCAAATACCAGCATGGGCCTGATAAGGGCCATGTAACAGATTACCTTTACCCTCGCATCGAGTTGGCTGCTATAAAACAGTCTCTTTTGCCCTTACAAAAGCGCCTTTAGCTCTGGCCAGAGCGGTATCTACATTTTTGTCAAAATACACAAATTGATCTAGCCGATCCCAAGGTATCTGACTACCTTTCGACAGGCAAGAGGCTGTCCGTGTTGTCCAATTCCTCGATTCTTGGACCTGTTCTGTACGCTATCAAATCGTCCACGTACACAGTAGTATAGGGAAGTGAACCTAGCAAGTCGCTTGTATAAATGTTGAATACGATCAGCGAATTGACCGCGCCCTGCTAAAGACCATTTTTAATTTGAAATATTCCAACAGAAGTCACATCACCATTTTTCACGATGAACTGTCTGTTGGTTAGCATATTGAAAAAGAATGTACAAGAGTGGTTTACTGATCCCCAGCCTATTCAACTTATAGAAAAGCCCCTCTAACCATACGGTGTGGAAGGCCTTCGAAGGTTTTGCCTTTATTCCATTGGATTCTACACAAAACATCTTGTGAGTTCAGTTCACCATGCCATAGCGTACGCAGACGACTTGATCGCATACAGATCAGGCCAAAAGAAGTCATTAATACGGTCTTGCAACGTGACTTTGATAAGATTAAACGATATTGTGACGACTGGAAGTTGAAGATCACCTTTCAGAAGTTAAAAATCATTCTGTTTATAACTTCTTTGTTTAAGGCCTCTAGGGACACTCGAATGCATTGCCGAAAGTTTTCGATGGTGGGACAATACGGGTAGCTACTTGCTTGTTTGCTAAGTAAAGTCTCTTCCTTCAATTCGGGTTATGCCCCGTTTAGGAGTAAAGTGAGTCTGTTGGTTATTTCTAGACATGACAAGTTAACAAAAGTTAGGTTAGATAAGGTAGTTTACTTATTACAAAAAAAAAGCAATTAAACAAATTAAAAAATTGAAAAAAAGAGAACTTGAAATTTGGTTAACAATTCTTAAAAAAAAACATTCCTTAGATATAAGATAGTTTAAGCGAACTAAGATAATCATGTTAAAAAAATGAAATCTATGTAAAACGACTTTAAAGAAATCATTTTCTTAGTGTTAGTAATAATAAAAGTATGCAGCTCTTGGTGTGATGTAGATATCTTTCTTGATTTTCGTTATAAAGGCTAAAGGCTAAAGGCTTCTCAGTCGGTGCTAAGCTAGCAGAAAAGATCCTCATCAGAGTTCACAGCAGCTGTAGCATAGTTGAATGCATGAAATCGGTGCTAGGAAGCCATCTATTGATTAAGCGTTCTTTAATCCTATCTTGTGAAGATCTAGGTACATAAGCCAAGATTTCTGAAGAGTATAGTCACAGGGATATAAACCTTTATTATTGAATATTAGTCTGAACGGCTTCTTCTGCAACTAGCTCTTCAATATTGTATCCTATCAAACTTTCTTTTCCATAAATTTTTATATTGTACATAAAATTTGCTTAGCTTAACAACAATTTTTTTAGCCGATCAAAAAGACGAGATATGCAATATTTTCGTATAATAAAAATGTGCATGAATAGTGACCCACTTATTCTGTGTAAGTTTATTGACACGCAAAGTGGGTCAACATAACTGCTGCAATATTCAAATAATGCAAAAGCAAACTAAGCACCATAAAAGGAACCAACAATGTGCTTGATGACTTCACTCGTCACCTTAATCGATGATAGATTCCATTTATGGCGTATTGTTATTCTTTGCTTACGTGCATCTACGGTATTTTCGAAACAAATATTTTCTGATTGACAACATTGTTGACAACCAAGTCAGACGATATTATAAAGTCCACGACATGATTGACTTTCATATTGTATTTGCTACTTCTCCAAAATGTTTTCTTAGATCACGACTTTCAATGAGTTATTGCATTTGGTGGTGGCAAATTATAAAAAAAAACAGCTTATTTCTGCAGCAACTTATTCTTGGTTATTAAAAGTGAACTCAGAGCAAAAAGATAAGTTTGCGGCCTTCCGAAATCGCTTAAATATTCAAAACGGCATATGCGTTTTTCCCACACTCATACTTGCTTGGTGAACACTATGTGAGGTTGCAAAAGATTTAACTTTTAATATGAAGTGTTTTAAAAATTGTTTTGACTAAGAACACTGACTGAATGTTCTATTCCTTAATCACTTCCATAGAATCTAATTTTTATTCCAGATCATTGATTTTCCGAAAATCGTTTAAGTAATTGTATTGAGGCGATTAGATTACACCAAATAAAAACCAATCGAGCGTAACTCGTTGGAAAAAAAAGAAAATCATTTACGAGTACACCCAATGTTTCAATGTGTCTCACCGCTGAATGTGTCAACTTCTGATTCAACATGTACACGTACGTACAGCATACTTTGACTTGAAAATCTATATCTCAATTATAGGCCAGCAACATGCCTGGGAAAATAAAAATTAATGAAACATTTAATGCATTGCATAAGTTTTTCAAATAAAAGAATAAGAGCCGCAGAGGGAAATGGACAGAATCTAAACCTGAACCTCTTAGCCGCTACACTTTTTTCGATGAATTCCCATAAGAAAAACAGACAACTTGCGAGCTGCGAATGCCAGTCAAGTATAAAATTGACAGCACTTTCAACATTTACGGATACAATTGTTAAGTATTGGTAGAGGGATGATGTAATAATGGAGGTTTATACCATCCCAACTACAAGAGCCACCACTACCACCCTGTGGGAGACTACAGGACACATTTACTGAGGCGCTGTTGTGTTGTCGTCTGTTGCCTGTAAAGGTATCCAGTAAAAATATCATTTTATTGCCTGGAAATTGATTATTGGGAAGTGAATTCCCCTGAGGGGTTAAGATGACAGCGATATTGAGGTGGTTTCTGGTGCCACTAGCATTTTCACTTCACTATATCGTCTTGCTGAACTTGATGTGTTTTGCTATATTGTTTGATTTTTTTTTCTTTTTTTTTTGTATTTTCTTTATCTTTGTTTCCTATTTGTGATACTGGAAAACATGTTTTTATATTTGTTTTATCGTCTTTCGGTCCTTTTGTCTTAGCAGGGACTACGAAAAGCATGAAATGGGCGACAAAGTAACGATGACAATGCTAGGAGCTGAAGATATAAAGCTACAGATGATGCAAAAGGAAAAGATGGGATATTATCCTGAAATTTTATTTTCTGGGACAAATGGACCATGAAGGTGAAAATCTAAATTGCACTGAGAATTACTAAAGTTGTACTTACGACAGATTATGAATGTGTGTTAGTCTGTGAGATGAGGGTAGCGATAGTGATGTTTCTTGGGATTATTTTCTGTGCAGTGGTTTGTCGTTTGAGTATCTATGGTTTGGGAGGGAAGAGAAAGCACATGTAAAAGGAGATTTATTATTTGTATGAAACAATTTGAGGTTTCACAGTAATGAAATATATACATAGTTTTGATATACAAACTTGTACAGGATATGAGCATATTATTGCTGGATAGAAGCATAAGAAGTAACAACTTGGATTGTGTGATTAATTTCAACTATCTTAGTAAAGTAGGAATATCTAAAAAAAATACTTATTTTATATTTTACCATGTGGTTTATAAAAATGACTCAAATAATTATATAAAAAAAGAAAAACTTAGGAACAAGCAAACATCATATAAGCTCATCATACATACTTGGATCACAGGGTATTTATACTACAACATTAACATTTGCACGCAGAGGACAATTAAGTGCAAACCCAGTGCCTACTAGTACATCTATGGAAGCATTACAGCCAACAATAATCCAACAAAGCGGCTTTTTATTGGTTGGGTGTTCCTGCATTAGTCTCTCCTACGACCCCTGCGAGAGCTATATAAGTTGATCAAAATTCTTTTATTTGGCGTCCGAGCGGTGACCGTTGTTTTTGCTCAAAAAGACAATGGCAGTAAAGCTGATCAATTAGTTGGTGACTTCAAGAATCACCCACGTTTATCAGTGCACTAAGAGTCAGCGTCCTTAACTAGTTTGACTATACGCAGTGTGCGAATATCGGTCCCCTTCCTTAACCAAGAGTTATGTAGACATCATGCCTTTCTGAAGCACCAGTAATAAAAAGACTGAAAGAATTGTAGACCTCTTAACGTAGCTTACAAGCGTTATCTGTTTTGTAACAAAAGATTTATCTAGAAACACAGATGTTCTATTAAGATGCTGCCACATGTGAACTTAAAATCGTTAAAAGAATGATGAGTGCCAATCTTCCTGGACTACATCGAAGATATACGATAATGTGAGCTATAAATTTATGGACTTATAGTGCCGCACTGATAAAGACCATCGAAATTGTTGACAAGTTGTTTAAGGCCTTCACACAGGCCGACAAAATCTTGTACCCGATATTAAGGAGATCGGTGTCTATATAGATGGCATAATTTGAAGGCTTATCATACCGTTCCTAAAGCTCCAACATAATGCTTTACTGCAGGCATTTTTCGCTTCAACCAAATGTAAAAAAATGATTTCGTGTGTGCTCCTTATCAAGTCACTTCTAGCCGGCATAAAGAGTTCGGAAGGTGGACATTTATATTTAGCAATTATTCAATTAAAAGGTGCAGGTCTACCGGTATCCAAACCAAACTTTAAAAAAAAAAACTCCGAAAACAAGAAAACCACACGGATGGATAACTCGCAAAATCGAATACATCCCAAAAGTGTATAGAACGAGGGGATTTTCGCAGAGAATGCATATTAAATACATATATCCCAACAAGGTGATATTCTACTGCAGTCTTTCCTACCGTTATGTTGGGTTTAGTGAGGGAGGGGTGGGGGTATACATCCCAACACAAAATGATTTTTAATTGGTAGTCGTCTCATCTGTCCTTGGAGGAATTCTCTTATTTCTGTGTACTCTAACGACGTACACCTTCTAGTGGGATGTTTTGAGTTACTGTGTTTTGTAGTTTCTCTGTCTTTTGCTCCTTTGCTTGGGTCTTTATCATATACTTGGTGCATGATATTAATTATTGGTTATTATTAGCTTTAGTTGAGTTTATAGGGGTACAAATCTTGCAAGTAAGTATAATTTGCAAAGGTATCCCTGAATACTGCCAATTACTGTGTAATTGTGAGCATAGTCTAAGAGGCTGCAATATAATATAACAAAGACTGTTTCCAGACTAAAAAGATTTTACCTTGCTTTTACCGATATCAGGAAAAAGCTTGAAGATTTAAATGTACTGTAGGATGATTCATCGTCAGGTTTGATTTTCGATAGGCTTTCTTTGACGGATTACGCGTGACCCATATCAAACTGTTTTGTCAGTTTTATTCAGTATCGTTTGGCAAATTATCATGGAAAGATTCACATTACAACAGCGTCTCCAAATTGTTAAGCTGTATTACGCAAATTAGCGTTATGTGAGAAATGTTTTTCGTGCGATTCGAAGAACTTACGGTGCGCATAATCGACCTACTGAAACCACTATTGTCAATACCATTCGCAAATTTGGGTCCCAGTTTACATTAGTGGATGATAGTCAACCGGTTAGACCATATTCAGCACGTAGTTAAGAGACTATAGCAGCTGTAGCTGAGAGTGTACGCGAAGACTTTAATGAATCGATTCGTCGTCGTTCACAGCAGCTTGGCTTGGCGTATTCGACAACTTGGCGTATTTTACGTAAGTATCTCAGCCTAGAAGCGTAGAAAATTCAACTTGTGCAAGAATTGAAGCCAGGCGACTTGAATTTGCGTCATATTTTCAGTGAATGGGCTCTGGGAAAACTCAATGAAATTTTGTTCAGTGATGAAGCCCATTTCTGGCTCAATGGATACATTAATAAACAAAATTGCCGTATTTGAGTTGATAAGCAACTCGAAGAGTACCAAGTTTACATTACAAAAACAACAGCATGGTGTGGTTTATGGGCTGGTGGAATAATTGGTCCATATTTCTTCAAACATGGGGCAAATCATAATGTTACCGTCAATGGTTACCGTTATCGCTCCATGGTAACGGACTATGTGCTTAACGAAATTCAAGAATATGGTCTCGGTGAGCTCTAGATTCAACAAGATGGCGCTACGAGCCATACAGCACGTGAAACAATAAACTTGTTGAGAAATCATGTGCGATGTCACACCTTTGGTCTATTTGCTTTGAGGATATGTAAAGTTTCAGCTTTTCAGGAATAAGCCAGCTACGTTGGCTTTGAAAGCCAACATTACTCGTGTTATCCGCGAGATAGCAGTCACTATGCTCGAACGAGTTGCCCAAAATTAGACCTTCCGAATGGACCACCTCAGACGATTTATATAATATCGTTGTTCTTTTAACCAATAATAACAATTTTAAGTTCACTTTGTGTTTTATTTTACATTATAAATCAAACCTGTTCATGAATCACCCTATGTTTATAAACTCCCGATTCTCATTAAGTTGGGAACTAAGTTAATTCAGATCTTTCATTGAACGGGGAAATTAAAGCTGAACGACATCTGTACAGGGATATACTGATGAGCTTTTACGGAAATTAAGTGGGTTACAGACGGAATATAATCAGTTCCAAAAGCCATCCCTGAGGTACACTGTAGGCCAAAAGCTTAATAAATATTTAATAAAAATTTTAATATTTAAAACAGCAATTTTCAAAATCTTCAGAGTTCTGTCGGCACGGGTTAACGTTGACGTAGGAAGATGAAATTTTGTATTTAAGTAAGTCTGAGTAGCCTTAAAAAAATAGGAGGTATGCATTTAGATATTTAAAAAAAAAAAAAAAATTGTTCACCCATATAAGGGACACCCTAATATATACGTATATAGAACTGCCACATTTTCATATAGGGAAAAGAAGTAACAATTAAAACTCGGTGATCTGTAAGCGCAAAGCCTTGTTACACTATTTTTTAACGTATTTGATAAAATACCAAGCACGCTTAACGAAGAGGAGTATAAATTTCTGGTTTATAAGATGCATAGATGTAAACAAACTACGTTGACTGAGTTGGCACATCGCTCTAATGATCAAAACAATTTTCAATCTATCTATCTGGAGATCAAATTCCGAATTTACCGGGAATCAAAGACCTCAATTCCAAATACATCTGAAAACTTCTACACCTACCTTAACCTATTTGTCTTGACGGAAACTATGGTAAAGTATGTCACTGAAAAGTTGTAAATATACATCTAAAGTGAATTCCGAAATTGTATTTATATTTATTGTACTATACATATATATATACGAACACGAGTATATTGTATAATAATTTGTATATACTCAACTGACTTCATTCATGCATGGACATTGAATTTTATGGTTATTTTACCTAAATTTTCCACCTGACGAATACACAATACATTCAGATAATAAATTAAGGATTTTACTCCAACATTTATGAACAGTGCGTGTCTTGTTTCCAAATGTGGGAAAAACCGTTTTTGTACTTTATTTAGATATGCTTAGGTTTTTCATAATTATTAAATTTTATGGCTTCTGGTTGATGATTTAGTACATGTTTATAGATCCTTATCAAATGACTTTGAAGTTATAAGAATTTATTTGGAATTCCTCATGTCTTAAGTAAACAAATCATTAAAAATGGCAAAGGTTGCGAAAACCATAAATGAGAAACAATTTGCTATCATCACAATTTTTAAAGAAGGCAAATGGCAGCGGGAACTTGCTTCGTACTTGAAGGTACCAACGACACGAACGAGCAAATTTGAGGCCGGCCTAGAGCTACGACTAAACATGACGATTGGCTAATGCTCATAACAAGCAGACGAAGTAGATGAAAAATAGAATGGTTGACCTTATCAAATGCCCCTGAGAAATCCAGAAGGCAGAGAAATGTCAATAAGTCTTTACCGAATTGTTGCCCTATTTCTTCGAAAATGTTAACCAGTGTACCCGTTTAAAGATAAGTTTTCTTGAAACAATATGGACAATATGGAAATGAATATGGGATCACATCGTTTGCGAGTGATCCAATTATTTTCCTTTCGGCCCCTTCTTTGAATGTCGGCTGGAATTAGAGCCTCTTTTAATTTTTATATTAGATTTTCTGACAACCTTCTTTGGATATGGCAAAGCCAGCTGATTCGCTCAGCACGAAGTTTGTCTAATATCGGTTTCCTAATATAGAGACCTCTGCGGATGCGCATACTTCTTATAAAATCACTTTTTGCTACATTAGTTGTCATTTTTCTTTTATATTATTCGTACCTCCAAGATTGCTAATGCAATGTTGAAGCTGGAAGAACATTTTAAGCGGTATAGTTTTTGCCCTATTAACTATGTCATCATCCCAATTTCCTTAGTGGTTAACGACAGAGCCTTAGTATTTAACACATTGACTGCCATTTCTATCATATATGAAAGCCAGTGATGTTTCCAGGGTGCCATGGCTATCAAATATGGTAGCCGCCTATAATTTCATTTAGGGCTCTGGCTTTCAGAAGTGATAGCCATTACGTACAAATTCGGTATGGGGCAATGTTGCTTGGCACCTTACGATAATATAAACGTTTTTTGGTTTGAGCAAGTAAGGAAAACTTACTGAATTATGACCAAAATAGTTAGACTATTGTTAGATAGTTATAATTTTGAAAGAAAAACTATATATTGGGTCTATAACTTATATAACTTATTCGTGCGGTTGGCTAAGAGATGGCGTAACTTGCATTATTTCATTGTTATTATTCCATTGGAACATGCGTTGGAAAGCTACTGTCATTGTACGTCATTTCAGTACATGTCATTCATTTGAAGCGTAAACAGCAATAATTTTTTTTCACTCAAATATGTCGAACTTTGTGCCTGAAAAAGTGTTTTTGCGGGGAGTTCTTCTTTATGAAGAAAACCGTTCCCGAAAGTCATCGTATTTTGGTGGAAGTTGATGGTGAACATGCGCTAGCTGAGCGAACGTGCCAAAAGTGGTTTGCACGATTTAAAAGTGGTGATTTTGGCTTGGAAGACGATGAACGTCCTGGGCAGCCAAAAAAGTTTGAAGATGAAGAACTGGAAGCATTACTCTATGAAGATTGTTGCCAAACACAAGAAGAGCACGCAGAATCTTTGGGTGTCACTCAAGTAGCCATTTCAAAATATTTAAAAGCAGGTGGATATATTCAAGGAAATTGGGTTCCACATGAACTCAAGCCAAGAGATCGAAAGGCGGTTTTGCATATCCGAAATGCTGCTGGAACGACACAAAAGAAAGTCATTTTCGCATCGGATCGTTACTGGTGATGAAAAATGGATCCATTACGACAACCCCAAGTGCAAAAAATCATATGTGAAACCCGGCCAACCAGCCAAATCAACGGCAAAGCTGAATATCCATGGCGCGAAGGTAATGCTCTGTATTTGGTGGGATAAGATGGGTATGCTGTATTATGAGCTGCTAAAACCGGGTGAAACCATCAATGGACAACGCTACCGAACACAATTAATCCATTTGAAGAGAGCAGTAGCAGAAAAACGCCCGGAATATGCGACCAGACACGAGGCAATAATTTTCCATCATGACAACGCTCGGCCCCACGTTGCTATTCCGGTTAAGAACTATTTGGAAAACAGTGGATGGGAAGTCCTACCCCACCCGCCTTATAGCCCAGACCTTGCCCTTTCTGACTACCATTTGTTCCGGTCGATGCAGAACGCCCTCACTGAAATACGGTTCACGTCAGAGCAGAATATCAAAAATTGGGTTGATTCATTCTTGGCTGCCAAGCCGGCGGAGTTCTTTTGAGATGGGATCCACAAATTGCCAGAAAGATGGAAAAAAGTCATAGCTTCAGATGGGCAATACTTTGAATAATACTATTGTACAAGTTTTTCTTAAATAAACGTTCAAATTTTGAAAAAAAAACCGCAAATTTTATATAAATATTAAAAATTATCTACATATAACATATCTTTTGAAAGCTCCATGCAAACGTTTCTCGCAAGTCTAAGTGTAAGCATCTGTTGAGCAAAGCTTGAAAAGTTTGACTCCATAATGATGTGTCTTATTTGGGATATATTGTCGGAATATAAGTCGGCCTCTCCATAGCACGAGAGTTTCGTCGAGAGTTTCTGCGGGGTAAAATGTCTTCTGGAAATTGTTTTGTAGAACTTCCATCAGACCATTGATTTTCCTCAATCAAGTGCAAATATGAGAGCAAAGATTGAAACCTGTTCCGGGGCATAATTGCAAGTGGAATTTTGAAATCATAGATCCCACCCGTCCCTCAATAATTTCCAATGCGACCAAGGGGAACAAGTCCCACGTACATAATCAATCCAAGGAATTTTTTTATTTCGTCCGGCTTTGTTTCAATCCATTTATTTAGTCGGCTGTATCTTGATCTTGAGCGAATACTTATGTTTTGTTCCGTATATGGAATCTCCAACACTTCTACGTCAACTAGTTTGGAATAAATATCAAGAGGCGTGATCTCAGGCGAAATTTGTACCTGCAAACCAAATCTGGCCACAAATTCAAAATGTTTGTGTCTTCCCCTATACTCCGACCAGTTAGGAGAGTTTCCTGTGGAAATATCCTCAATGAGGAAAAATCCACATTATCATCAAGAAGTGCATTTAGGTCATCTCGTTCTTCCTCAATCGCTATAGCTTCTAAGAGATGTGATACGTTATAACCCTCGGAATCATCATCGCTACCATCCTCATAATTCGATTTTTTTGGAAACCATGCTGGATCTGCGCAAGAGATCCATTTCTTCCTTAACAGTGTTGGTAGTCGTAGTTCGATTTCTTGACGTGTCATTTAAATCTGCACCGAACACTGTCCTAAATTATAGGCCGATTTCAATTTTACCAGCGATGAACAAATGTTTAGAAGAAGTGGTAGTTAATCAACTACTAAACATTGTTAACAACGGGTTCCAAAAAAGAAAATGTACGGGTGTCTTAGCGAATTTGTGAATACTATCAACGTAGTCCGTAACAAAAATATTCATGTCTTTACCATGTTTATAGACTTTAGTAAAGCGTTCGACACATAAAATCATGCAAAGCTGATAGAAGCATTAAGTCGACTTGAAATCAGAGATACATTAGCTACCTGGATTCAGAACAATTTAAGTGGAAGAGCTTTCAAAGTTAAAATTATTAATACCTTCAGTTAACAAACTACCAGCCCGTTTGGAGTCCCTCAAGGATCAAAGCTAGGACCCCTGCTATTTATAATCTTCACAAACAAGTTGATGCGTCTACTTACAAATAGTATTCCGTTTGCGTTCGCAGATACAGCGATATTCGTCAGGTATATATGTCCTGCCACTGGTATAAAAGTTACGGAGGCAGAGTTCGATAAAGCTATAAGTTGGTGTCATAATAATGGTTTGATTTAAAATGTCTGGAAGACGAAAATGATCTACATCCTAGGACCACACCATAAAGTCACTAATCTGAGGGTGACCCTTAAAAAAAAACACGCTTGTCAAAGAGTCCTACAAATACCTCCGAGTAATTATCAACAGCCATCTTCTATGGGATGTGTACATAGAGAAATTTCGCTCCAACCTCAGACAAGCTCCTTACACCGTGGTATATCTTGGATGCTAATCAATGTTTGAAATGTAAAAGCAAGTGTATTTCACCATTGTGGAGTCCGAACAGCGACACGACATACTAGAACGGGGTAACGCTTCAACCACACACATTTACAAGCTGCAAAGCCTTAAAATTTAAGCCTTAAAATAAAATTGACATCCCAACAATGCCATACGACGCAGAATTCTCTAGGTGCTAGGTGTCCAAAAGATATTCCGGATTACACTAGCTCTGGAATATTATAATGACACTCGTTTCAAAGACCCGGTAAATCATCACCAAAATACAAGAAGAGCCCGAGGAATGTTAAAAATTAAAATAGTCAACAATGCGTACGATAGAAGACCACTGCGTCCCAACTGTACTCAACCATATGCCAAACTCCTTAAAGAATATCCTTAACCCATTTTTGCTCATAAAAACAAAATTTTGCAATCATTCTGTATTTAACTATAATATGTACATATTTTTTCTTTTTAATCGTAATATTAACCTTCAATTTATTTAAATGAAATATTATTTAAAATAAAATTAATGTTAACCTTAAATTGATCTAAAGCTCATTTTAATTATGTTTACCCTTGCAAAACGATCTTCTGCAGATAAGCCAAAAGGCTTCGCACACAAAAAATGTACTTAAAGCAATAATTTTTGGAAAAAAAAAATTATTAAAAAAAGGAATTACTCCCTTAATATTGCATTTATAGCTCTTCGAAATTGCTCAAAATTATTAAGGGTGAACCAACAGATGGTGAGGCTGTTGGCTGTCAATTATTGTCATTTACTGAATTTAATGTGGTTGGTTTTTTTTGAAACGTGTTATTTAGATGCAACAGCGCATTTCTGTTATTCAATTTTATTACGAAAACAGGCGATTTATAAAAATAACGTATCGTAAATTCGTGCATTTTTCGGTCAACATAATCATCCGAGTGAGTTTAGAATTCGTGCAATGCTGAACCGTTTTGAAACAATTGGTTCAGTATCAGGTCAAACTCCATATCAGCAATGTTCAAAAAAGACAGCAAATCAATTCGTTGCCAAAGGCAACAATTGGGCTTCATATATGGTACTTTACGGCGAGTTTTAACAGATGATCTTCATTTACGCGCCTATAAAATCCGAATTTCACAACGATTGAAACTTTAGGACCATCTTTAAAGTCAACGATTTGTTAAATGGATGTTGGATCGCCAAGACAATATGTCATCGGATTTGAACTTTTCCGATGAAGCCCGTTTTTGGATAGATGGGTACGTAAATAAACAAAGTTGCCCTTTCTGGGGACTGGAAAATCCATAACAGATTCACAAAAAACCAATGCACCCCAAAAACATTACTGCATGGTGAGGAATATGGGTTGGCGGCATCATTGGCCCGTACTTTTTCGAAGATGAGGCTGGAGAGACAGTTACAGTGAATGGGGAACAATACGGTAACATGTTGATCGGCTATTTTGTTCCTAAATGGAATGAGAAGGGTCTGGACGATTTCTGGTGAAATTTGGTAAAGGGTGCTACTTTCCACATACTAGGTTGGGTGAAAAGTAACCTCCTTGAGAATGAAAAAAAAAATTTTTTTAAATGTTTTTTTCATTTTATTCAATATAGTCCCCTTTTATTTTGATACACTTATTCTAGCGAAATTCCAACTTCTTCATCCTGTCCGAAAAGTGAGCTGGATTTTTTATTGATGAGTCATCTTTTGGGGTTTGGGAAGAGATAAAAGTCCGAGGGAGCCGAATCGGGCGAATACGGTGGATGCGACAGTAATTGGAGCCGTAAGTCATTGATTTTAGCCATGGTTACGATGGTCTGTGCTCCAATAATGCACAGTAATACTCGCTGTTAATGGTTTTTCCTCTTTCGAGGTAGTCCACGAAGAGTACGCCATGACAGTCCCAGAAAACCGACGCCATAACCTTTCCGACCCATCGAGCCTCCTTCGGCCGCTTCGGAGCACTTGTGCCGGCTTCAGTCTAATCCGGGAACTCATTCTGTTCTCTGGTGTTCAACAGTTAACAATCGATGCCAAAAGTCCGCCCGATTCCGCATCAGCAAGTCCAAACACTTTCGAAGTGATCTCGCATTCGTGTTTGTGGTCAGGAGTGAGTATGCGTGGCACCCAGCTGCAGGAAAACTTTTTCACATTCAGAATATTGCCCAAAATATGGCGTGTGCACTCAGTACTAATCTTTGTGGTATCTTTTAGCTCGCTCACCTTCACTTTCCGGTCAACCAACACCATTTCATGTATTTTTTTGGCATTGTCCTCTGTAACCGCATCGGATGGCCTGCCGACAACAACAATCAGCTGTCAAAACAAAACTAAAGACAGTATCGCACTGAAATTTGGCATGTCTGCCTAAATATAAACGGACTTAAAGGCAGTAACAGCGCATTCTGTCGGTCAAGGAGGTTACTTTTCATCTAGTACTAGGTGGAGCAGCCCATTCTGGCGGTCAAGGAGGTTACTTTTCATCTAGTGCTAGTAGTAGTATGTTATCAATCAATCAATTTATTGCATACGAAATTTGAAGATTGCTTTATTTCGGTTAGAGGAGAAGTTGATTGGCCTCCAAGGTCATCAGGGGGTGAAGGATTTTTAAATCGTAGTTTGCATGCAACAGACTTAAGTTTGGATATTGTTTTCCAATTTATTCAATTCGTATGTATTGACTTTCATATGGCTCATACTGGATAGAAGCGCAATTTTTGTCGTTTAATAGGCTTCAGAAGCGGTTTTTATATATTCGTAGTACAGACTATGGGTCTACTACTACGTTATTATTATTTGTGATTTAAAATCTCTTCCTTGTTTTTTGATCTTCCTATTTGTTAAGCAGAAGTCGTCGTTCCTCTGGTTGATCACGACGCCCACGATCTAGAGGTGAACCGTATAAACACTTTTCGGTAGCATCGCCTTTGTCCAATTTACGGGCGGAATAGCATGTCAGGCTAATGTTGACGAATTTAAAAAGAATTTATTTAATTTCGTATAAAAATTTTTTTTTGTCATGCTAAAAGCTTAAGACTTGTACGCAGTCAAATATACAGGACATACGAGTTAACAATTGATCAAGTCTAAAGCTGTCTGTGCCTTATAGCCTACAATTCCTAAATATTTTCAAAAAAAAAAAAAAAATGCAGCAGCGTAGGTATTTAAAGTCTTAAGAGCTTTAGGCAAAAATTCAACTGAGATGCACTTCAGCAGTGGGGATAAGTCGGTGCTTAGCTTAGCCGCTGATAATAATTAAGGTTTTATATTCAACACGGAAGACCTGTGGCATAGAAAAAGAGTAGCATATTTGCTATGTTAAAGATTAATTTGATTGAATAACAAAGACACTATTCTTGCTTCTTTAATACGGAAATGAAGTGAAAACTAATAAGTCACATCTTAATTTGGTGTACCTCGATAGAAATAGGAGAGAAGAGTCATTTGTTTAATTGGTTTTTATTATCCTTGTTTTCCTCTTCAAATTATTTGCGTCCACAAGGCTTACGACCTTTTCTAGTTATATTCTGATAAACATTTTGTACTGCGAAACCACTACTGAGTGTGTTTTTATCGATCAGTTTTACCACTGACACCGATTTAAGTCCTTACGAACTGTAACATTTACCTGTTGTAGAGTCATCAACAGGAGTCCCATTCAGTACTGTGTTCCTTTTTTTATTTTTGCTTTGGACTGATAGAAAATTACAGCTTCAAAATCAGAAGACGAATCGATATCAGTGGCTACGGGGAAATTGTGGTTGCGCCTTCGACAATACCGTCAGTGCCTTGAACTGTAAGTTTTCAGCCATGAACTTTCACAGTGCGAAATTTATTTTAATCAATTTTTATCCTCTGAATATAATTAAAAATATCGCCGTAAGTTTAAAGTTTCACGTTCTGTTTATTTGCTAAGCATTGAGAATGACAGATATTAAGCGAGCCTGGTACCGCCTAGGGCAAAGTTTTTGCTTATTACATTAAGATTGTGGAATATAAGGTCCTGTAGTGCTGTGTTGGAAATCATTAAGATTCTTAAATATCAAATTCGTTTCAATGGCATGTTGCCTGAATACTCTCTTAAAGCACAAAACTTGAGGTGTATATCTTCCTAGAAATATGAAATCATCAAACTATCTGCTTTCCTCTTATGTGTTAGACTCTTTCACAGAACACATATATATAGTTCTCGTCCTCCATCAAAAACTCACACTTTAATCAAACAAACCTATTCAGCTAAATAATCTCTTCAAGTTTTGTTGGTATCATTTTTGTTGATTGTCACGTAACGTAATAAAACATATCATCTGGGTAATTATCACCCCTGGTACCCTTCCACTGTCGTGCACTGTGTAAATGCTAAATTCTCTAATCACCAATCCTCTAACCGAACGGCAGTCAACCGCAATGTAGTAATTATGCAACGAAACCAACTGTTTGGCAGCATGTAACTTGTTTAACTCATACAACCTATTACAAATTATTGGCCCACTTTCAACCCGAAAGCCTTTAAAAATGGAAACATCATTTTGAAAGTTTATATGTTAGACTGAAAGGCGAAAATGAGTCGAATTGAGAGATCCTATCATGCTCTTAGCGCGTTTTTATGGAAAATGGAATTTTTATTGTAATCGATAAAGTTGTAGATACTTTAGTATGCCGGTTTATATTCCCGTCATTATTTAATAAAATAGGCAAACGTTGCGCCGAGAAGGGATTCGAATAAAAAAAAAAAAAAAAAAAAACAAAACTTAAAATAGCGAAAATACTGGTAGAACTGAAAATGCCAGAGAAATGAAAACCTCGAGCGTATAAACTTTGTAAGCTAATAAAATTCTCAGAGTAAATTTCAAAGACCTGAGTTTGCAGAGCTGCTATGGCCCATCATGGTATCACGATGTAGGCGGTGTTAATGGTGGAGTTGTAAAAGTAAAATATTTTTGCCAGGGGCCAGATGGCAGAAGGGTACGTCAGTTTTGAGGAACGTTAAAGCGTGCCGCATTCACCCAAAGAAGGCATAGCAATCGAAATGAAAAGAGTTATGACTTTGCAGAACGATTTATGGTGGTAAAGTTACTATCTCGTTATGTTTTAGATTATAGTTATGCCAACAGAGTGAAAAACCCTTGGTTTCATGAAATTTATTTGTCTGGAGATAGATTTTATTGGTCTTTCGGTTTCTTTTGTTTGTTTTGATTGCCTTGTTAATGATCACCTTCTGTGTCTGGCAAGAGTTAAATACTTCGAATAATTAGACATGGTTCGTTGAACTTGGAGGCTAACATGATATAAGAGCTTCGACTTTGAAGGATTTACCGTATGTTAGAAATTCATTTGAAACTATCTCGGATGGAATACTGTTGTATCACATGCACTCTGTTTTATTTTAGACTACAAAGGTTAATATGCCTAACATATTTGAATAAGAATTCATTTATTTCCACTTCATTGGCCAGCTTCTTACACTAAACGGGTTGTTCATTTGTTCAACATGTCCTAACTATCACAGCGAATGTATTTTTGCCTATCAGACCACGTCTAAGTTGCAGTTTATCCCATAAAGTACGCTATTATATCTTCTTCTTTAAACTACGTTTATGAAAACGGAACCGAAAGTTATGCAAAAACTTTTTTCACGAAGCAACCAAGAGCATTTAAGTCTACTTTGGATAATAGCTATGCTTCCGCATCATACAGTATGACTGGCACAAAACAGGTCTTAAGTAAAGATTTCTCCGTAGTTTGTGAGAGGGACTTATTTCTATTTCTCAAACACCGATTGTGATTCCTAGTTGATTTCTACGGATCTCCTTTTATTTGAATTTATCATGTAGTTTATGTAGAAAAAGTTTTTATCACCCCAAAGTCATAGTTCGACGTTGTGGCGTGCTATCCGAGCCATTTGTATTGGAGATCCTTCCTCGTCGATCGTATATTGTACTTTGTTTTGCTCTCACTTACCACTTAGCCAAATCTCGCCGCTTTTGTCTCATCTCCTACAATCGCTCCAGTGACAGCTTGCTGATTTCTTTATACGAGAATAATGTTTAAGTCATCGTATGCCGAAGTTGTAAGGATATTTGAAGCATTGTGCCTTTGGTATTGGGCTGTGAGTTTCACACATTAGCTTTAAGTATTGTATTAATTGATATTGGTATTTCTCGACACAAAATGGCTTTTATGAAACAAACTTTTGTTTTCTTTTTCTGTCAGAATATGAAGCCGAAAGTCTCTTGTCTCCTTTGCTAATTGTTATGGGGTCAGGATCTTAGACACCCACTTAAAACATCAACGTTGACATAAAACGTCAAGTGTCAACCAACGTGACCATTGCCAAAAACTAACTATTTAACTAATTTAACAATTTAATAAATCAAAAATAAATATCTTTAATCCAACATTGTAAACTACGTGTTTGATTTATATATTACTTACAGAGCAGCTCTCAAACATAATCAACGTTGGGTGTAACTTGGTATGTTAGATGCGGGCTTTCCAATGAGTTCTTTACAATATCGTGACTGATGTGCCACGCTTTATGCTGCAGCAAAGGACTTCTGAAAAATCTCTCAGAGACTCGATCAGAGAAATCTCTGCGGTCTTCATAACGATTCTTAGGTAACCAACAAAAAGCTACAAAAAGGTAGTTGTCTTAGTTGGTCTTAGATATTGGCTTCTCGGAAGGTTTGGATTTCCATAATACAACAGATGTTTCGTGCGTCGTTGCCATTGTAATCAGTTTAGTTGACTGCTTTTACTTAAGGCGACTTTTAGGCGAATATATCAACGTGACGTGATTGTGATTTATTTCCTTGATGGTTTTAGACAGATCAAGTCCATCTATATCTGGAGCTGTTTGCTGCTGCACAGCATAATGTAATATTTTAAATGAGGGTGCAGTTCAACCTTAATCTGTAATTCCTACAGAGAATAGTTCCTGTAGTCAAATCCTTCGTCAATATCTTTATTTCAAAAACCTGGCTAGTTGCCGACAAATTCTCATTTGACCTCAGCTTCGAATATATCTAAGAAGCTTATCTGCCACTGAATCTTGTTTGAAAGTTCTTTGATCAAAACGACGATGACAAGGTTTTTATGGGCAGAATGTTGATTCGTCGGTTAGTAGTATTCAAAGTGGAGTTGGAATGAGATATTTTTTTTTCATGAATTAAAAAGGTCTTGCATTTGTCTTGTCTTTGTGCGTTTTTCTGGGTTTCCAAAATGGAAGACGTTGAAATGTTTGTGAGATGCCTCAGCTAACAAATCTTGTGTAAATTTCACTTTTGATCTAAATTGATAATCACTTCATGAGATGCTCAAAAAAATCCTTTTGTCTATTATTGTCATTACATCTATTTACATTTTCTGATGCCTAGACAAATGGCATAATTATGGATATAAGAACGAATTCATCAGTTTTTTTATCAATGAACATCTGAAATATTTGCGAAGCGTCTCGGACCAAACTATCGTTGTTTCTTTGGATGTCGTCATCAATCACTGGAATCTAATCTGGCACGATTACTGATGCGTTCGACTTCCGCAAATGCTTTGTGGTGAAGAGTGGAGCGATGATGCGAAGATGATGAAAAGATACCTTTTAAAAATGCATTATAGCATAAAATCAATCATTCGGTGATACCATTTTTGAGTCTATTATGTGGCAGATTTACTCATATACGGTAGTATGCTAGATAGTTTGCTCCAAGTTTGCCAATGTCGAATATAACGAATGAGTGGAAAGACAGGGACTTCGTCAATGATGACAAATAAAGCCTTGATACAAATTTTTATAATGTTAATGTGCCGAAAGCTTAAAACTTCTGGCCTTAGTCTGAGGCATACAATTCTAGGTTGTTCTGTTCTCTGTAGCTGTCACCGTATTATATGTTCTTCTTCTTCCTTATTTTGTCCATTCGTTCGTACTTTCTAGATGGTGAAGATCAATACCTCATATCACTCTTAGACCACCCTTAGAAGTTTGGCTGCACATTCCATGTTCAGGTCTGAAATTCATTGTGCTTTCGCAAAACCCTTAATGCATTCACTTTCATGTACTAGCTTATATGAGGCTCTGTTGGCAGTTGACTCCGTTGGTCATAGATGTTAGGTGGGAAGTTAAAAGTAGCACTATTGAAATGGAGTCATAGGTACAGCATTGGACACCATCATGCTGATGATGCTCAGTACTTATCCGAATCGTACGTACAAACAGACCATATAAGGAACTTCACGTTTCACGAAGTAGTTTATTGTTAGTTTTGAACAACTTTGGAATTGCCTTGAAAATCAAAGTGATCAGCAGTTAATCCATTGTCTTTGCATGTACTCAAGAACTTTTCTCCTACTTCCCATGAATGTGTATCAATTTCCGATTGAACAAAGCCTGCTATGTGGTTTGCAGCACTGAAAATCGAATTCTACTTAAAGTTGGACAAACTTTTACCTTACATACTTAAACATACGTTCAGGTAAGCTATCGATGTACTAATAGAATCACTGACAAAACTAAGTCAAAAAGTTCCACAATTTCACCGAGTGGAACGGATAGCAATTGGCTCGTAATGGCACTGAATTGGAACTGCCATCACACTAGGATAGCAATTTTAAACTATTTATTTTGAATCCATTTGGTAAGGAAACTGTTACAAAACTTTCCATTGTGATTCGAAACTTCATGACAATGGGATTGAATTTTTTCCTCAGAAAATAAGGGTTGAAAGTTTCATCTTAAAAAAAAAAAAAAAAAAAACTCTTCTTTGGAACGATAGGAAAAGGGTACTATCCTTCTTATACAGTAAACATTCAAGAGGTACTTAGATTACTCATTTGTGAGATTTCCATTGTCATTGAAATTTTTATTTTGCACCCAAAAGTTTATACTTTCCGACTATCGATCGCGCGCTTTTGTGAGGTATAAAAAATTATATGCTTGAAGTTGTAGAGTTTTTTTTTTTTTTTTTGTTTTAACGAACAAGTGGTTCAGCTTCTTAGGTAGAAGTTAGTTAGAAGAATGAATTTTCAGTAATTTTTTATGCTGTGGACTCATTTAAGACTTTCTGACAGTATGCCTGCATGCCTCCGTATACTTATATATTACGCTGACAACATTCATCTATACCTGACCTGTGCAAAGGATTTGGTTGCTGAACTTGTTTTACAACGGTATGGAGATTTCTTAAAAAATATGTGAATGGGTGTGTGCTAATGGATTGTTGCAAGTCTGGCTTTGACCTTATCACAGACTTCATACTTCAGCCTTGTACAATCAGTAACAAGTCTTGGTTCTGTAATAAGTTAAAACAAATCCGGATACAATCAAACAAACCTTGGCATTAGCTGCATTTATGGAATTTAATGAATACTTTGGTTTACAGCTGGCCTTACTCTTATTAATATACAACACGAAAAAAAACTGGGAAGGGTTGGTGCGGATTTACATAGTCTCCTTGACTCTCTCTCTGAAAGACAACTCTATGATAAAGCATCTCAGTGTCTGAAATTGCATATATTTTCATCATGTTTGCGGTCCCAAAGAACTAAGAGTCTTAAATGACCCTCAAACAATTATCTTATTTCGTCAAGTTTATTTCTCGTTCAGACAGTTAGACCAGCTAACATATTTCATTTAACTGCTTGTGATATAGTCTGGGGTGGGCCAAGCCTTCAGCCAACATGCCTCTCCAGCCATGTCTGTGGTTTCTTAGCTACTTCCAATTTTACAAAAATTAGTTGAGAACCCCTTGCGCTTGCGTGAGACATTTGTGGTGGAGTCTTTCTCTGCTGCGGTTTTCTTCGGTGACGAATTCGAAAACTAGATGCCACATATATCTTAGTTTGTGAATCTTGGTTCCATGCTGCTGTTCAGCACGTAGACTGATATGACTTTCGATCACTCGAGCATTTTTCTCTCGAAAAGACCAAATATGAATAGACATCCCTTTTTACTAAAGTCAATGTCATTGCACTATAGAGGACAATTGGATGCATGGAGTGTCCAGGATAGAGCTTAGCTATTTTATTATTTTCTAAGCACAAGAAAAAAAAAAAAAAAAACAGCGGTTGTTGTTTAGGCTGGCAAAGTCCGTGACGACATCGGAGTTAAACGTAATTATTGTGATATTTTGTCCATGTCGTCGGTATTGTGTATCTTTTCCTACTGAAAGTAAATGCTTTGTTTTCCCTAGTTTAAAACCAAGCCCTGGGCCGCATCTGCCTCTCAAACAGCTCGGTGTGTTTTGCCAATATTGTCCCTCCTATTCGTATAGGCAAGTGGTTGTACAAACTGTTAATTCTACCTCGGCGATTGACTTGCAATTTTCACATCATACTCTCAAGTATTAAGTCAATCAAAAATAAAATATAAAAAAAAGAAAAAAAGGAAGAAGTTGAATAAAAAAAAACAATTTCACGATCTTACTTTCTTCTTTTATTGTTGCTCTCAAACGGTTGACTATATGCTGACTGCCCTGTTTCTCATACGTCAATGTCTACCAGCGCATCACGCGATAATCAGACAAGAAATTAAACGGTCCCACTGCTGTTATTGTTTGTACATCTGAAGAGCAAAGTCCGGAGGCGGCTTCTACTACAAAAGGCGCGTATGGCGCCAACGTTAATTTTGGATGTTGTGGTAATAGGTATTACAGCTCGTCCATTCTGACTTAGGACTGGCCCTCGAATATTTTTGTAGCCGCTGGATCGGAAACCTCTACACCGAAGTACCCATGTTCAGCTTCAATTGTTTCGTCTTTGGATTGGCTATCGTCGCTAAAAGAATCGCACCATCTCTTATTCTTTTCCGAACTTTCTATCGACTCGAATTTCCTCTATGTCCGCTGCTGTCTTGGAATATCAGGACATATCGGTCATTTGGCAACACTTACGCCACAATATATGGACCCCTGTAAATTGGATCAAGCTTTCGAGACTCACCTGTTGCAGCAGTATCTCGCTTCTGATCCATTTCATTTTGATCCAGATATCCATTCTGTTCAAGCTCTAGCAGTACCTTGTCTAGAGTGATTCCCCTTGGCGTATAGGCAAACATCAATTCATGTGGTGTCATCCTTGTAGTTGTACTCCTCGCCGTATGCAAACTCTCCTCAACTATTGCGCCCAGTACTTGCCAGCCGTATGAGTACCCTTGAGTGCTGCTAATACCATGCGGTTGACCATCTCAACTTGTCCGTTAGCTCGTGGTGTTTCAATGGCCGTCATAATGTGCTGTATGCCTTAAGTTCGATAGTATTTTGTGAATTCGTTTGCCGTGAATGTTGTACCTCTGTCGGTGATTAAGCACTTGGGCATCCCAAAATATTCACTGACGTGATTAAGCACATATATCACCCCTTTAGTATTGGTTGTCCTTATCGCTTTCAAAATCATGTATTTGTTAAAGTTGTCCACTAATCCTACCAAGTGTTTAGTTCCTCCTCTTCTAGTTATTAAATGTCCAAGATAATTTAAATTTACAGTATAAAAAGGTATTGGCACCTTCTTCACACAATGCATCTCACACTCTGTTGCTCCACCTTTTCTCTTTATGTATATACACATCCCTTGACAAAGCTACGCATCTTTGGAAACCAATACGTTCTTCTCAACCTTTCAAGAGTTTTGTCAAAGCCCATGGGTACAACTTTATAGTGACACATTCATAGAACTCGCCACACTACTTCTTTCAGCACTACCCACTTTCTCTGATTACCGTCGCATTTAAACAGTCTCCTTTCTTATAGCTTGTATTGCTTATGGAGCTCCTTTTCATCACTGCTACAGGTTGTCGCTTCAAGTTGGTTAATGATGTCGCGTAGTTTTTCATCTTACCATTGCATGATGGCTAACCAATCATCGTCATCAATGCATATGTTTATTACGTTGGCGGATGGTTCATCCATCTCTCGTTCTTCTACCACTGGTTGGCGATTCATGGCATCCACATTCCCTGCTTTTCTCCATGGTAAGTAAATTGTCGTGAACTCAAATTCTTGCTTCACGTGGTATCATCTTTGTTTTATTCTGAATTGCTGCAGTTGCTTTACAATCCGTTATAACCTTAAGGTTAAGTAGATATATTCGAAACCTGTCCAGACTTTCTAATAGAGCTAGGACCTTCAGCTCATAACTGTGGTACTTCGCTTCCACCTCAGTTACATTTCCGATAAAATATGCCACCGGTCTCAGGGTATCATCACGTTTCCCTCGTTGCATCAATATGCTGACAAGTCCTACAGTCGAGGCATCGGTATGAACGTCCAAAAGAGGGAGATTAGTTAGCGCTGACTTAAGCTTTTCGGATAGCACCTGCTTCTATTTCCACACGAAAGGATTGTCCTCTTTCAGTTAGTTGGTAAGGAGTATTGCTATCTAAGCATAATTCGGTACAAATTTCCGAAAATAACCGGTAAGGCTCAAGAACTGCCTGACGTGATGCACTTCTTCGGGCATGGAAAAGTCTTTAACAGCCACTATCTTACGATCGGTTGGTCTTATTCCGCTCTCATCCAGTTAATGGCAGAGGAACTCAATACTAGTTCTCAGCACTGCACACTTTTTGATTTTGAGGGTCAATCCTGACTCTTTAAGAACTTTTCGAGCTTTTGTAGTCCTTCCGCTACTGATTCACTTCGAATAATAACGTAGTCCAAGTAAACTGCGATATCCCCACGGTCCATGTGTGCTTTTATTTGATTCATGGACATTTGGAAGTGTGCTGGGGCATTAACCAGGCCAAGGGCCATGCGACCAAACTCATATAGCCCATTTGCCGTAGCAAAGGCGGTATACTTACTGCTATCCGTATCTGATGATAACCTGACTTGAGGTTCAACGTCGTGCAATACTTCTTTCCAGCTAATGCTGCCAGAATCTCTATAGAATCTTTACAAAATATATGGTAGGCATAAGGAACTTCTGTTTGACAGTTGCTTTATTCAGTGCCCGATAGTCGATAAACATTGTATCCTCGTCATGTTTCTTCTTTGTAAGGACTATCCGTGCACAAAAATGGGAGGTTGAAGAATGAATAACTCAATGCTGCAACATTTCGCCCATCTTTTCTTCTATAGTATTATCCTGCGTTTGAAAAATTCCCCCCAGCTGTACTGCCCTAATTCGCGACTAATTTCTCCTTCTCCTCATTTGTGCTTTCTCCCGTGTCCATGTCGTCAATCCTGATGCCGCTCCGTTCCTGTTTAGTCGATTATTCTCTGATGATTAAAGTTTTGCTTTCATTGTCCTCAGTTCAATCACTAAGTTCGTTGTATGTCTTCTCGATTCGAAGTTGAAATTGATCCAACAAGCGCCGCCCGACGATTATTTTGTATGGCTGGCTTTTATCCGGAACTTCACACCAGCTTCGTAAAGTATCTACTTGAATTGCATGACGATGCTAGCAATTGTCATAATGTTCGGCGTTTGCGACTGACTCTTGTATAGTGACGCATTCGCTTCCTAGGTCAATGAAAGAAACGTTTACTTGTCCGTTCATTCTCATCACATTAAGGTACGCACTACCATCCTCACACACCCACAACTGGCTTGTACTTGCAGCTTGGTGGTTTTCCACCATGCGGTTGCGGCCCATGTGCCCGATTTGATTACACCTGAAGCACTTGGCTCCGGGTGCCAAGTTGGTTGTTCTGCGATTGTCCAGCAATTCATTGTTCCACTTGTACAATTACGACCGATATGCCCCATCAGGTTACACCTAAAGTATCTGATCGCTGCTGATGTCGAGTTTCCTGGATTGGTCCCTGACGTACTTTGGCTTCGTGTTCCGACTGGGTTAGCGTTGCGGACTGTGGTTGATGCTTGCCTTTGTTGTGATCTTAGACTTGCGTTCCATCGAGTTTTCTTTAGAAGTTCCTGTATGGCATCAGACTGTGTTGCTTTCAATACGACACAACATTCTGTATCGGTTATGTCTCACAAAGCATCTCAGCCACATCCTTCACCGTGTAGTCAGTTTTTGATGCAAATTCTTCCCTCTGCGCTACTTGTTTTCGGTTTCCATTTCCCCGCTTAGTTTTTTCCAACGTTGACTTCATGTATTCAATTTATTGCGTAAGTTTTTCCACTGTGTTTTTATTGAAGCTTTCAGATATCATTTCTTCTTCGTCCTTGCTTCTTTTTCACTGATCTCACCTTATTCAAGCCCTTCGATTAATCCTTTGTAGATCAATAGCTTATAAAGCAACTGAGACTTTTCGTCACACTTTTTCAGCTCCTCACGAAGCTTATCTCTGGTGAATGCACTGAATTTAGCGATTTTTAATTCTGCTTCACTCATCTTCTCCATCCTTTAATCGCTTTGATTTCAGAAAATAGTAAAATAGTAGTTATGCACTTTGCTTTTTTTTTTCTCTCCACTCCCCTGTTGGAGTGGAAGAAATTGAGTAAAACGATTTTACTTTCTTCTTTTATTGTTGCACTCAATTGCTCTGTTTCCCGTATGCCAATGTCTTTTATACCAGAGCATCAAGCAATAATCAGATGACAAAATATCCGGTCGCCCACTGCTGTTAATTTTGATGAGCAATGTCAGGGGCGGCTTCTAATATAAAAGGCGCGTAAGGCACCAACGTTTATTTTGTATGTTGTAGGAGGAGGTGGTACATAAGTGCGATTTTAAAGAAATTACTTTGTTGGTCATCCTATGGAGTCTGACATTTTAAGCAGAGATACCAAAGCCGGATATGGTTTCGTACATTTTCTTCCATATAGGTCGTCATAGGCGACCTTCATATCGAAAAATATCTAGTCGGTGTCGATTTGGAATTCGAGGGTTTTTTCCCAGATCTGCCATAATGTAAAAATTGTATCGATTGTGAACTTTGGGGGCTTGAAACCACACTGATAGGTACCAATCAGTTGGGTTACAAAAGCTATTGTTCAATTACAAAGTTTAGCAGCGAAGATCTTATAGACGATGTTGAAAGATCTGATTATTCAATGGTGGCAATGGCCTGATGGTTTGCTTACTGGCTGCCACGCCATCCTACCCGGGATCGAGTCCCGGTAGGAGCTCAACAGCAAACAATTTTTTTTATCATTTAGCATTACAAAGAAGAGTATTAAAAAAAATATTTTTACATTTGATGCCAACTAACTGAGTAAATTGTAATAAAACTAATAAATAACTCTTAACACATGGGCTTAAAAGTCCGTGCCGTTTTATAGTAAAACACAAAATTTTAGCAAAATTCAACTTTATTCATCAATATAGTTGTCTTCGAGGGCGATACACTGATTGAAACGATTTTTCGATCTTTCGATACCAGTTTTGTAGTACAATTTCGGTTTAGCCATAAAATAGGCCTCTGTTTCGGCGATTACTTCTTCATCGGTCTTAAATCTCTTTTCGGCGAGCATTCTTTTAAGGTCTGCGAACAAGAAATAGTCGCTTGGGGCCAAATCTTTAGAATACCGTGGGTGGGGAAGCAATTCGTAGCCGAATTCATTCAATTTTGCCATCGTTTTCATCGACTTGTGACACGGTGCATTGTCTAGATGAAACAAACGCTCCAACAAAGCAATGTAATAGTCGCTGTTAATAGTCTGCCCCTTTTGGAGATAGTCGATGAAAAGTATTCCATGTGTATCTCAAAATACGGATGCCATAACCTTGCCAGCCGACTGTTGAGTTTTTGGCCGTTTTGGACGAGGTTCGTCGCCTGTTCTCCAATCAGCTGACTGCCGATTTGACTCTGGTGTGAAGTGATGGAGCCAAGTTTCATCCATTGTCATGTACTAACGCAAAAATTTGGCTTTATTGCGGTTGAACAGCTTTAAACACTCCTCTGAATCATCAACACGTTGTTGTTTTTGGTCAACTGTGAGCAAACGCGGCAGCCACTTTGAACAGAGCTTTCGCATGTCCAAATATTCGTGTATGATATATCCAACACGCTCTTTTGATATCTTCAGAGCCTCAGCTATCTAGATCAACTTCATTTTACGATCATTCGTAATCATTTTGTGGACTTTTTTGATGTTTTCATCTGAAACAGCCTCTTTTTGACGTCCACTGCGTGTATCATCTTCGGTGCTTGTATGACTACTTTTAAATTTTTCAATCCACTTGCGAATGGTTCGTTTTGCTGGTGCAGAGTCCGGGTAACACTTTCTTTGCATCGGCTGCATTTTTTCCCATCAAAAAGCAATGATAAATCAACACACGAAATTGCTTTGAATCCATTTTTTTTTTTCACAATAACAAAAGTTGCTCTACTCACAACGCTATATCTCGAGAACTAATTGTCCGACAGCTGTCAAATTTATACACCTATCTTTTGAAGGTTGGTACTAACTGAAAATTGAATGGATTTATTTCAAGTGGTGCCCTCTCTTAGAAACGGCTTTTCAGTCCATGTATTACTAATCAATTGGTTTTCTGCATGCACAAGCAGAAGTAGAGATTGTTTAGTTAAAATTATTTCGGATACATTTACACTGTAGACTAGTATTATCATAAGATCATGATTAATACTGCTTCAAAAAAAAAAAAAAAAAAAATTGTATAATGCACTAAGATCCGTTTCGCAATGGTTGCAATTTGTGTATGATGGTAATATAGTATATTTGGTTGCGCGACTATATACCATAAATGGGTTGTATATTCTTTTTGAACACATGAGTAACTTCAAGTAACTTCTTTTAAGTGTTGTCTAGTTGCAGGAATTATTATTATTACTATTATATACTCATGGAATATTGCGATATCGCTGATTGGTTGATTAAATAAAAAAAAAAGTGATATCGACTCCGCTTGACCTCTTCTTGTGGGGATACTTAAAATTCAGAACTTGTACTAACCACAAGACCACTATAAGCAAAAATTTTCACAAATAACTGTTCGTAAAATAATGTAAAAAACCGAAAAAGGCAAAATTGTTTCGTTGTCCCAAAGAGCGTTCATTTACCAAAAACAACTTTCGAAAACTGACTAAAAAGTTGTGAGAATACAAATTAAAACGGAATAAAAGAAAGAAAAAGTGGGTATCATCAAAAAATAATTATCCTCTATGACTTGAAACTGTTTAAATTATTATTAGATGCAGAAGTTCTCGCTGCTTATTAATAGAGGGCTCCAGCAGTAAGTGCTGGTCGATTTTGACATCCAAAACGTTATAACCAAAGCGTCTTTTTTTTGCCTTTGAACAGCTGCACCAGCAGCAAAAATGGAAGCGTTTTCTTCATGACATCGTAACGGGTAATGAAAAATAGATTCACTACAGCTACTCAAAGAGAAGAAAATGATGAGGACTGCCCGGTCATGTTCCTACGTCGCACACTGGGGCAAAAAGCCAAAAAAACTGCCGAAAAATAAAAAAATTAAAGGGTTTCCGGGAAAACCCTATTACATGACTTAATTAGGATGCGAGTAACTGCACTTTTTTGCAATAAATGCAGCAGCGTAGTTTGCGTTTTGTGGTTGACCTATGCAGTAGTGATCCGGGTGCATTTTTAGAGTAGTTTTACTATAAAATACATTTTTTGTTGGTGTTATATAGCGATGGAGGTTTCAACTTTAAGAAGGTTTTTTTTTTTTTCATTATCGTCATAATTCAATGTGTAAAAGATAAATTAATATTTGCAAATAATACGAAGTTAATAAAAATAGGACATTTTGTTTAGATTCTAAACAATATTGAGCTATGGTTGTTATATAAAAAAAATCTTTACTGAATAGGCTCGGTGAAACGAATTCTTATTTTTGCTACTTTTTGCTACTTTACGATAATGATCAGCTTTAATTGCTTTACTTAAAGAAATTATTTGTGTTCGAATATGTTATTATTATTCAAAATAAGTTATTTCGTTTCAGAAACTTCTCATACACTATTATTTATTACAAGGCAAGAACTTTTAAATAGATTCACTACAGTAGTTTCGAGCAACAATGTATAGGTTTTTCCAATAGGGACTTGACAACTTTGAATTTAATTTTTGAACACACTCTTTTACTAATCATTAAACTGTCACTGTCAATTTATTCAGTAAACTCAACATTATCATCATGTTAAAGTACACTAACGAGCAACGTCTGCAAATTATAAAATTTTTTTACAAATTTTCGGAGTCGGTGACTGCAACTTTAAGAGCGTTAACTCCATTTTCGGTCGTAATTCTAGCCCAAATATACAGGCAATAACAAGTTTAGTGCAAAAATTTGAGTCTACATATTCGTTGTGTATTGTTGCCGTGTCGGTGAGACAACGGGTTGGTCGAAGTGTCGAAAATATCGCTGCCTTTCAGACGTCCGTAGCAAACGATCCAAATCAGTCAAATCCACGGCGTTCTCAGGAATTGGGCATCGCTCAGATCACATTACGGCGTATTTTTCGTAAGGATCTTGGTTTACACCCATACAAGATCAAGCTCACTCAAGAATTGAAGCTGATGGACCATTTGAAGAGACGTACGTTCTCCGATTGGGTTCTGGAGAAGATGTGCCAAGATGATGAATTTCATCGCAAAATCATCTTCAGTGACGAAGCTCGTTTTTGGCTCAATGGGCTCATCAATAAGCAAAATATGCGTTATTGGTCGGTGAAAACCCATATGTGCTTCATAAATCATCACTTCATCCTCAAAAAATAACTGTTTGGTGCGGTTTGCATGCCGGCGGCGTTATTGGACCATATTTTTTCATCAACGATAACGATCGTCACGTTACTGTGAATAGTCAGCGTTATCGCGCCATGATCACCGATTATTTTTGGACCGAGTTGGAAGATATGGACTTGGACGACATGTCGTTTCAACAGGATGGTACCACAAGCCACACAGCACACGCTACAATCGTTTAATTGAAGAGTAAGTATGGTGAGCGTGTTATCTCAAGACATGGGCCAGTCGATTGGCCGCCTCGTTCCTCGTTCGTGCGATTAAACGCCGCTTGACTATTTTCTGTGGGGTTACGTTAAGTTATTGATTTATGCCAACACGTTGACGACGTTGGAAGAGCTCAGAGCCAACATTGAACGCGAAATAGCGGCCGTTTCGGCCGGAATGTGTGGCCGAGTCGTTGAAAATTGGGTCCAACGAATCGACCGCTGCAAACGTGCCCACGGTGGCCATATGAACGAAGTCGAGTTCCATTCATAAATGTTTGGATTGTACTTCAAGCCAATAATAAACTTTTTGAAATATCTCAAAGTGTGATTTTATTAAAAAAAAAGTTCTCAAGTCGTTATTAGAAAACCCTATATATATTTGATTAAAGAACTAGAAAAACGAACAAGTTGCAGGCCAAGAATCTCGAACAGAAATTTAGTAGTTTCAAGTTTTAATATAGGTCAAGATGGATAAAAGCGAGGAGAATAGAAGAAAAATTTAATAAACATAATAAAGAGTGGCTTCTGACATCACTTTTTTTCCCATGGGTTGTGTCAAAGGCTAAACGCGGCCGACCGGTTATTTCAATTGAAAATTCTTTTGAAAATAGCAAACGTGCTAAAACCAAGTAACTGAGTGAAGTAACTTTAACCCCAAAATTAGCTTACGCTACTTGCATGAATTTACGAGCTAAAGGTCATACACAAGCTACAAAATATATTTCTTAATATCCTGAACATGCTATGTGTTATCAAGAAGTTTACCAAAAAACCTTAAATCCACAATATCTATTGTCAGCTGAAGATGCACTATCCGTCCTGATAGAAACTAAACATTCCCGTGAACAGTATGATATGATAAAAAGAAGTGCTCCAGAAAAGTTTCCATCTTACAAATTAATACAGGAAGCAAAAAAGCTATGCTACCCAGCAGACATTACTGCAAATTTGCAATTTCTATTAGATCATTCGATCATGCGCCTTATCTCTAAATGGGGATTTGATGGGTCGTCGGGACAAAGCTCTTACAAGCAAGCCTTTCAAGACTCTGAAGCTAGTGATTCAGCTGTTTTTATCATATATCTTGTACCGCTTCGTTTAATGGCTAAAGATGTAATTATATGGCAAAACCCAAGACCTGCATCTACAAGGTATTGTAGGCCAATAAGTGTTGAATTTCGGAAGGAATCTATTGATGTGTGTATTCAAGAAAACAGAAAAATTCGTCATGAATTAATTTTATCAATGGTAGACAGGAAGGTGTGTAATGCCCTTACAGAATCTGCCTCAACAATGAAAAGCTTTTTGTGTGGTGCAACATCAAAAGAATTTAATAAAATAAATGAAATGATTTCAAGGGAAGTGAATACAGAAAATTTGAGATTTGGGGTTTCTGTTTTACATGGTTGGATTCGATTCTTCGAATGTCTATTACATTTGGCATACAAGCTGCCTATATTAAAATTGCGAATTCGTGGGGACCAAGACAAATAAATCTTTTCAAAAAATAAAGCTCGGATACAGAAAGAGTTTAGAGAAAATTTTGGCCTTATTGTAGACAAACCAAATCCGGTTTTGGCAGTAGCAACGATGGAAACATAGCCACCCGTTTTTTCCAAAAATCGTGAGTTGTCCGCAAAAATTACAAATATACATTATTTTGATCACGATATCAAGTGGATTTGATGTAGATCCTGAAAAGTACAGGCTATTTGCACTTGATACTGCCAGGTACTTTGTGTATTTATACCCATGGTACAACATGCCACCTACTTTGCATAAGTACTTGATTCACGGCCCGGAAATAATAGCCTTTGCACTTCTTCCTATCGGACAATTAACGGAGGGATCACAGGAGGCAAGAAACAAGGACCTTAAGCCCTACAGAGAGCATAATTCCAGAAAATGTGTCAGAGTAAAATCTAACAGGGATATTTTCAATTTTTTTTTTTTTTACTGAGCTTTGATCCAGTTATCACCAGTAAACAAAAGCTTACCAAAAATAAAGTTAAAAATATTCCCAGAGAAGCGTTCTTATAGTTAATAGTTCCATTTTTAAATAAATCAGATGATAATGCAACAGTTGATGATGATGAAGATGATGATAATTTAGTGCACCTTCAATAGTTAACTGTTTTGAACATTATACGTATTAAAGAAAGTGAGGAACACTTATAATTGTTGTATTGAGCATGACCCGATGAATATAACATATGTACAATGCAAAAGTTCTCTTTAAGTAAACAAAATTCTTTGATGTGTTTATTTGATTTTTCAACAATAAAAATAATGTTCCTTACCAAATTTTAATTATTTTGATTAATATATATGCCTACGAAAACATTCGATTCACTTCAGAAGGTCTAACATTTTTTGTTTATTTGATGGCAGGTATGAGGGTACCCTTCCCCAGTGTGCGTCGTCGACTCAGCCGAATATTTACGCTGCGAATGTTATGCTGAATATTTGGTGTTATTTATTATGAGCTGTTATAACCCAACGAAACCATCACTGGGGAACGGTATCGACTTCAATTGATGCCATTAAAGCGAGCACTGTGCGAAAAAAGGGCCATAATACGAGGATAGGCACGATAAAGTGATTGTATAGCATGACAACACTCGGCCTCACGTTGCTAAACCTATTAAAAAATACTTGAATACGCTCATATGGGAAGTCCTACCTCACCCGCTATATTCCCCAGATATTGCGCCGTCCGATTATTACGTCTGACTAATCAGCAGTTCCGCTCATATGAAAACATAAAAAATGGCTTGATTCGTGGATAGCCTCAAAAGATAAACACTTATCGTAACGATATCCGAGCTCTGTCAAAAAGGTGGGAAAAGTTGTACCTAACGATGGGTAATACTTTGAATGATTCATTTGTAACCATTTTTTTCAACAAGAAAGTTGCTTTATCACCAAAAAACAGCGATAACTTAGTTGCGCACCTAATATATTGAATTTAATGCTTCGCAATGTAATTTCCAATCCATTAAAGAAGAAATTCATTGATCCCAATTTTAGATATTTTCAAGACAGATGGCTTAGTGATAAAACTCTGTCAATTGGATTTGAAATATCTAGTGGAACTATCTTGTTTTCCCCATATTGCGAAAAGAATCAAATAAGGTAAAATTTTATCTTCATATCGATATCGTTATAACTAGTGCGCTCGTATGAGTACTTGAGTAAATAAGTGGAGACTTCTGACCAGTTCACGGTTTAACATGGATTTCAGTATTATTTGTCTTACTTGGAAACAAGTTAGAATTTTGAAACATTCGGGTCCTTTTTAGACCGGCTCTCAGTTCATGGTAAACTCATATCAATCAATCAATTTTAATAGGTCGCTCCCTCCGTTTATTTTCAAGTAAAGGCCTTACATTTTTTCCATCTAAACTCAAAAGCGGTAAGTTCTACTTCTATTATTAATAGAGAGCTTAACTTGTAATATTCCATTGTTATTATTCCATTGGAAAGCTACTGTAATTTGACATTTCAGTATATGTCATTCATTTGAAGCGTAAACAACATTTTTTTTTCACTCAAATATGTCGAACTTTGTGCCCGAAAAATTGTTTTTGCGGAGAGTTCTCTTCGTGAAGAAAGCTGCTGCAGAAAGTCATCGTATTTTGGTGGAAGTTTATGGTGAACATGCGCTAGCTGAGCGAACGTGCCAAAAGTGGTTTGAACGATTTAAAAGTGGTGATTTTGGCTTGGAAGACGATGAAAGCCAAAAAAGTTTGAAGATGAAGATCTGGAAGCGTTATTCTATGAAGACTGTTGCCAAACACAAGAAGAGCTCGCAGCTGGATATATTCAAAAGCAAGGAAATTGGGTTCCACATGAACTCAAAGCCGAGAGACGTCGAAAGGCGGTTTGCATGTCCGAAATGCTGCTGGAACGCCACAAAAGGAAATCATTTTTGCATTGAATTGTTACTGGTAATGGAAAATGGATTCATTACGACAACCTCAAGCGCAAAAAATCATATGTGAAACCCGGCCAACCAGCCAAATCAACGGCAAATCCGAATATCCATGCCGCGAAGGTAATGCTCTGTATTTGGTGGGATCAGATGGGTGTGCTGTATTATGAGCTGCTAAAACCAGGTGAAACCATCAATGGATAACGCTACCGAATACAATTAATCCGTTTGAAGAGAGCAGTAACGCCGAAAAACGCCCGGAATATGCGACCAGACACGAGCCAATAATTTTCCATCATGACAACGCTCGTCCCCACGTTACTATTCCGGTTAGGAACTATTTGGAAAACAGTGGATGGGAAGTCTAACTCCACCTTGCCCCTTCTGACTACCATTTGTTCCGGTCGATGCAGAGCGCCCTCACTGAAATACGGTTCACATCAGAGCAGAATATCAAAAATTGGATTGATTCATTCTTGGCTGTTAAGCCGGCGCAGTTTTTTTGGGATGGGATCCACAAATTGCCAGAAAGATGGGAAAAAGTCATAGCTTCAGATGGGCAATACTTTGAATAATACTATTGTACATGTTTTTCTTAAATAAACGTTCAAATTTTGAAAAAAAAAAACCGCACGAATTAAAATATATACCCAATAGTTCTAATTTAAGTCCTACTAATTAAGTTCACTCAATGACATTAATTTAAAGAAATTCTCTGGTTCCGTCAAATTTCGGGATGGATGCATGTACAAGCTCTACATTATTTTAATACTAAATACCAACAGCTTTCTTTAATTATTAAAGCCGACGTCATTAGAGTTCATTACACAATGGAATGCCAAACTGTCAGATGTCAGCTTCGAAAACGAATTTTTTTTTCAAGAGAAATCAACAAATCTGGAGTTTGAGTAGCACAGTTTCATATTTTCCACACTCATGCAAAAGCTGTCTCCTTATTATCCAGTTTCGGCTTTAAAACGAGAAATTTTAACGTTAAAGCTTTCTTAGATTTACGTTTTCCAATCTCTTTAAGATCTTCCAACAGCACAACGTATTTGATAATTCTCTGATAGCAATTTCATCTTTAAAATTGACCTTCAAACTAGATACTTCTAACTATCTAACCTCACTTTAATCATTTAATGAAAACGATCTTTATCTAATGGTATAGAGAAGGATAAAATCCTTTATAGACACGAAATGTGTTAGGGGTTAGATTGGTTTATTTTCCCCTTTTATTTTCCTAACTAAAATATGACCAACCATTTTCAAAGAGTCTCTATAGCTTCATGAAGATGTTTCTGCGTCATGTATTCAATAACCATATCCAGTGGGGGTAATAATGAGTGGTACCCATGATGTAGTCATTTTCCTTTGTGACGAGTTCTTCACCTCTGGGACTCCTCTTTGAAAAAAAAAAGAAAAGAAAAAAAAAACATAGAGATGGAACTTTCTTTTTGGGATTTGTCTTCTTTGTGAACACCAATTTCCTGAGCTTGTAGTTTTATGTACTTTTGACGATGAACACAGAAATGTGCGGGTTTGTCGACGTCGTACATAGATCCTTTATCCTTTCATTGCTTCATTCTCCACATTACTTCTATATTTTACCATTTTCATTCATTTTCCTTTTTGTACTGTTTTTTTTCTTTACTTTTTCTTTTCTCTTTAGTTTCGTGTTCTATATGCGGGAAACTCTTCGACGTATAGTACTTGTACCATGCTGAAGCTGTGTTATATTCAAGAACAAAGTGTTAATATGAGGTTTCATTGTTGAAGATAAAGCGCTCACATAAGAAAATACCAACGCTACTGACAACAAACAGGAGGCTTGGTTGACAGATTGAAAGCGTTTTGCTTTTGTATTCAACAGGAAATATGAATTCGGGATATACATACATAAGTACCAAGCATACATACCATATAAGACTTAGCGTCCCAAAGGGCGGAAAGTAAGGAAGTACGAGGATACGTTTGTTGTGGTTTCTCGTGTATTGTTTGCGTACTGATGAAGGTACTTAAAAATAATTTGGATTCCATGTCGGAAGAGAGATTTGATGGAAGAAAGACGAGATGATTGAGATGAACATCAGTAAGTGGGTGTTTAATATAAAAACACGGATCAATGCGCTATTGTTTTTATTTCATTTCGGTTTGTACAATGTAAAAGTTTCTCCTAAGAATAGAGAAGGAAATCGAGTGTGTTGTAAGTACCTGTAGGTACTTACCACATCTGGAGCTATTGTTTTATATTCGTACACTAGTAAAGTCTTAACGATGCCAGAGATCAGACTAGGGACTCATAATTTCGGATGTAATGAGAAATTTGATGGCTTGTAATGTGGTGTGAATGATTGCAGGAAAAAAAAAAAACATTGCTCCTAATGAGACCAAAACATACATAAAAATGTGTTTTCATGAGTGGATGAGATACATATGTTATGTATTTCATTCAAGAAAGTTAACGATCAATACTAAGCGTTTATTGCTTAGAATAGACGAGAAGGCTTCTATAGACTAAAATAAACTTGGTGTCACATCTCGTGTCAAAAAAAAAAAAAAAAAGTAACTGCTTATGAAACCTACGAGTATATCAATCTTAAATTACGGACAGGTGAAAAGATGACGCATTTGGCAGACAAAAATTGGTTTCTCTTTTGGTCATTTAGAAACTGCTACCGTGACAGTTGTGTTTAGATATAGCTATATGAAACGTATTGGCGTAATATTTTCAGAAACTTTTTGGTACAATTTTCTCAAATAACATTTATAACACTTTGAAGTCTCACGACACTGCATCACTTTGTGAATCATCAAAAATCTCTTTGAGACTCTTTCATCGCCACCATCGAACGCTCTTCATAGTGAATTTTGTTCAGTCTGACTAACTTTAAACTAGAAATAGCTCGTCTCTCAAGTGTGAATATTTGATTAATTGTAGACTTTTGAGACCAACTAAATCGTTAAGGTTTATGACGCCTCCAAAGTCAGGCTTTTAAAAGCTTATGAGGCAGACTTTCTATATCAGTAGCTTTGTTATGCTGAAGTCTGACATTTGTGTCTTTTATTTATTCTGTTCAAGTAGATGGAAATATTGGCTTCCATAGTCCAGATAGAATTCATTTTCCCTCACAATGGAACTCAGACAGTCATTCTGACTAATAGTCTCACCAACTGTGATGTTATTACAAAATGTACTTGCTCCCCTATACTTGCTCTGTTCAGTGATTTTTGCCTTCCATTTTCTTTTAAATATTTTTTCTGGAGTATCAATTTCCTAATTCCTCGATCATGAGATTCTTATATTTTTACTCAGGTGAAGTTCTACCTCCTCTCTTGCTCGTAGAACTCACGAGCCGCTCTCACGCAAGTTGATTTGCAAGATGGTTTTGTCTACATTCTTTGTCAAACATCAGTAGTGTCATGTCTGATGGCTTCATCCATGCTTCTGATATTCAGCACTTGATGCAAGTTGAAAAGAGTTTAATGAGAGGTTAAGTGATATTTGACCGCAATATGATTGTAGCTGTTCATGACACTGACAGCTGTCTAAAAAAATTAGTGGTGGTACCTTAGCTACAACTATGTGGTATTCCGAGTCTTTATTAGTAGCTTGATGTCCATAATACTGTATAATTGCTCTGAGTCGGTGGCAATATAATGAATTTAGTTGATGGTTTAATGATCAGATGACCGGCATATTTCTTTGTGGATATTAAGGTAAGTAAACCTTGTGCTAGCTATAGTAAACCAGCCCTAGTCTGTTTTCAGACATACCATAGTGTCGCGTAGAATATTCTGCCCGACTGCACTCTCAAAAATTCTTATCCTTCCTATTTTGTTGTTAGAATCACCTTAAACGACTTTAACGTCGTACTTTGGACAGTGTTCGTAAGTTTTGTCAATTAGCTCGTAGAATATTCTTTGGTAGCATCGTCTTTTTTCTTTGATACCCTAAGCGAAATGGGGCGGTCATTCCGGAGACAGTACCATACTTCGGGGGTAGGCAAACTGCCGTTGATCTTTTTATATTTAGCGTAAGGGTTAGGGTTCAGCCACCGCGACCTCCAGTTCAGTACCCTGACTAATTCTGAAAATCATTGCAGATCTCAGCTTCAAATATGTAGAATTACCCCTTTAAGATATCTGCCATACCGACTGTTGAAATCACAGTTGATTCAATAATATGCATTCACCCGCCATACGTAACCGTATGTACTCGCGGTAGTTTTCTGTAGCTCGTGCTCAATGTGCTCAATTATTGCAACCGTGACAACTTTTACAATCGTTGAGTCATTTTCAAAAGCCAAAATTATTGATTCAATGCTGTCTCACGTAATTCTGTGTTGCGTTAGAGTCTCTTCCCCAGTTGAAGAAAACGTCTGATTAAGCCACCGCTTTGAGTTGGGTCCCTAAATGGAAAACGTACCTTAGAACGGCCATCATGCACATGGTGTTTATTAAGTGCTTCTCACATTTCTCGCCCTCTTCTCTTCTCTTTGTTTGGTCTTATTTTTGCATCTAGATTTATCTAAGGGGAAAAACTTCGAACTTAGTTTGTTCCCAACTATATATAGTTTATAGTCTATTCCCAATATTGCCGTAGATATTGCTGCCCAATTTCATATCGATTTGTGAATTTTGGTAAGAATGAGTTTAATAAAGTTTAGGTGTTCTAGATGAGACCATTTGTCAACCATTATACGTTCGGCCGGAAGAGGACCAGTGAATTTAAGACTAAAAGTCACAAAGGTCATGGATTTAAATTCCGAGTTAACGACCTTGTATACGGTGCGACTGCTAACCAACCCCAACCCAATTATATCGACAAATGTCCGTCTTGCCTTTATACATGTTCAGCCATTGTATATCTGACTCTGTTACAAAGGATTCCTCGCAATCTGGATCAATTAATGCCCTCATAATAAGAAAGTTCCATGACAGGCGTTGTCCATGTGGGTACGACCTGGCTGAAACTATGCAGAATTTGGGTTGTATGCTTTGGTTGTTGTTGGAAGGGATTGTTGTGCAAGTTGATTAAAGAAGGTAGATGGATAGAGATATGTTTGTGTCGCTTATACCAGAACTTGAAATGTTTGCCTCGTGTAGCAAACAGTAATAGCGTTGCTTACAGAAAAAACAAAGTGACTGTAGTGCAAGACGATTTTCACATACCTTAACAGAGCGAACAGCCTGCCGCCTACTGTTCATATCCATCTGCAAAAAGCGTTTGCACCGCTTTAGCGCATGGCAACCATGTTGACACAATTTGCAATTAAAGTTCTGACTTGTAAGTACCAGCTTGCTTTTCTACGGCATAAAGCAAGCGAAAACGACATTCTTGAAATCTGAGTGTGAAGATTTAATTTTTGGAGAATTATGAAACTGACATTTTGATGTTAGCCGCTGTGTCAATTGTAAGTGCCGTCTGCTCAAATAATAATTGTAATTGCACATTAGCTAAGACCCTTTTATGTCCGTAGCGCTCCTTAAGGATATACTTGTAACATGCCTGTAAATAGTTGTCCTTATCAATGGCCAGATGCTGAAGAAATCTCGCTGCTTCACCGCTGACACTGGATAACAGGTGTTGCAACTCCTGCACATCTACGAGAGATGTATGTATTCGTATGTAATCGTATGAACGATACGAATAAGTCATACCCACTACTAAAGACCGGAAAATTATTTTTTGGTAATCGCAATTGGTTGGTTGGGTGTGTATGAAAAAGATTGGCGCTGATTGGGATAAACTTGGCGGTGGCCAGTTGCTGTAACTTTTCATACAACCACCGGGTACTACGCTGCCCATCTGGGCGTAACTTGTTGAACACGAAGAAAATAGCAACACTATAATGCTCTGTGCGAAACATTAACTGAACGAGTCTCAGAAATCTTAGACGAGCCCCTTAGGAAGAGAACGTACGGCGGATGAATTCACTCGACTGAATCAACGGTGACGGAAACAGTCAGTTTGGCAGATACCTTACTTGAGCTACTTCGACATGTTTAAAGCTGAGGCCAGTGAGTATTTTTCAGGACTTGTCAGGGACCTGAAACAGAAATAGTGGCGGATGAAATTTTTTGAGCCAACGGCAGCTCTCACTTCTCTGAATAGGTTACTGACAACGGAAGATCCGGCCCCTATCCCAAGGGGTTCAACAAAGGGCCTGGGCCTCCAGCTTGGAGGTTGTACGCCGGGGTAACTGCCCGACTGCATAAAACATATGTAGTTGCGAAGCAACAACAAGCTTCGTATACGGCTGATTTTACTGTTGACGAACCATGCAAACCAAAGGACAACGAATTTCGGATCTGTACGTGGAATGTTGAAGCTCTTAGACAAGGCATACTACATATTGTCTTAGCTGATTTTAATGCAAAGATAGGAAGAGAGGACATCTTTGATAATACTGTCAGAAACTCCCGATCCCTCAACCGTCAATCAGATTGATTACATTGCGATCGACGTAAGGCACTTCCGGTATTGTGAATATCCGAACGTTCCAAAGAGGCCAACATTGACTCGGACCACTACCTTGTTTTAACCAAGGCACGGCTTCAAATATCCCGAAGAGCCCCAAGACAAGTAAATACTGTGAAGAAGTTTGACGTCGGACGGCTTAAATCGTAAGAGATCACCAGTTCCTTCTCCGATTGAGTCTATCTCAATCCCCCAAGAGGTTCTATGCAGTCAGCATCAAGCATTGAAGACCAGCGGCAGCGCTGCCAAAAATCCGTCAGAGACTTGGTTTCACTCGAACAACGAAACCCCTGGTTCGACGACCAGCGCCGGCAAGCGCATGCAGCGAAACAAGAAGGACTAAAGTTGCTCGTGAGCTCTACGCGCAGAAAAGAAGAAACGAACACCGGTTTCTCAGGAGAAAAAAGAAAGAGCAAATAGAGAGATGTTACAGCAGGAATGAAGTTCGGAATTTTTACCAAAAGGTAAAAAGAACCTGTCAATGCTAAAGAGGCTGACGCGTAGCCTGCAGGGACGAACAACGGAACATCATTTATAGAATCACAGTCGATGATGAGGATATGGAAGAACTACTTCTGACGACTTTTTAACGGCAATGACGAATTAAATGCCGAATGAACAATTCAACCTGGACGATGAAGATCAACAATTCCGTCTACCCGACCTGGACGAAGTGAAGATAGCCATATCTAAGCTTAAGTCCAACAAAACTGCTGGAGCAGATGGCCTAACCAACGAGCTATTCAAAGCGGAAGGCGATTACTTTTTGGTCCTCTTAACATCGCTTACAAGATTTTGCCTGCCGTGATGTGTAAACGCCTGAAGCCTTTCGTTAAAAGCCTGATTAGTCCCTATTAGTGTGGCTTCATTCCAGAAAAGTCGATTTTAAGGCCGCCTATAAAAACATATATAGAGACGAGCTATACAGAACCATGTCTAGTTTTGGCATTCCTGCCAAACTCGTCCGCTTGTGTAGAATGACAATGGAGAATGCACGCTGCTCCATCAAGGTCAGTAAAGAACTCACCGAAACCTTCGACGTTGAAAAAAAGTTTAGGCAAGGCGATGCGCTGTCATGTGACTTCTTAAACATCGTTCTTGAAAGAATATTTCAAGTCTGTTCATCTACTCGCCTATACCGACGACATCGACATTATCGGCATAACGCAGTTAGATGTTCCTGGTGCTTTCGTGAGTATTGAAACGGATGCGGATGAGGGCAAGATAAAGTATATGCTGTCATCAACAAAGGACACATAACACCGAATTGTCGCACAGAATGTCATTGTAGACAGATATAACTTTGAGGTGGTTAAGGACTTTGTCTACTTATGCTCCGCTATGAACTCAGGCAATGACACCAGCGAAGAGATTAAACGAAGCATAACTTTTGCCTCATCCCAGTTGTTTTCTATGGTGCAGAAGCATGGATTGTATCAAAAGCAGATGAGGTTACTCCTACTTGGTTTGAGAGGAAAATTCTTCGAGTAATTTCCGGTCCCATCTGCAATGACGGTGAATGGAGGAGGAGATGAAACGACAAAATGTACGGGCTGTAAAGCGACATTGATCTAGCTAGAAGAGTGAAGGTCAAACGACTGAGATAGCTGGGTCATGTAGAGCGAATGGAAGCGAATGCTCTGGCCCGAAAGATCTTCGAACCCACTCCCGAGTGACAGCGCAGTAGATAAAGAACGCGGCTCAGGTGGCGCAGCAAGTGAGAGGGGACCTAACCTAAATTAGCGTGCGAAACTGGAGACAGCCAAAGCCATAGATGGAGACGTTTGTTGGTTGAATGGGTAATCTCCTCACTATACCCCTTCACCATCTGCATATGTTTTCCTAGCGAGGCCAGGGTAAAATCGGGTATTTTGGTTTTGGTAGTGAACAGCATTAGTTCAGTTTTGCTCGGGTTGACATCGAAGCCACAACTTGCAGCCCATGAGCTTACCTTGTCTAGAGCGGCCCCCATAATTTCATAATTTCGAGGGTGACGTTGACATTTTTTTCCTAGCGAATTTTTGTTGTCTATTTTTACAAGCAACTTTTTATAAACTCACGGATAAATACGTCTTAGCTGTGAAATGTCTGATCTAATAGTGACCGTGCAATTATGAATATGCCTTTTAAGGACTTTAATAAGTAAAACGTCGTCAGATGATGGATTACTTTCTGCGTAAACCCATTCGCAAAATTCAGTTTTATATGGTAGGCACCTCCCCAGCAACTTATACCATATTGTAGTTTTGAATCAACCAAACCAAAGTACACTGACCTCAAGGTTCTATTATTACAGTATTTTCTAAGGCAGAACGTAAATATTTTTTTAAGGATGAAATATGGTCAGACCAGCTCATTTTAAAATCGAAATTGAAACCCACGTATTTATACTGATTCACTGGTTCAATCTTGAAACAATTCGCATCATATGTCGTCTGTGTAAAGTAAGTATTTACCAAATTACAGTCACAGACTAACTTATTAGATATGGGGCATTTGATTGAAGGGAGCCAAATTTCAAAGTATTAAGAATATTGTATGCCAGTCATAAAGTCATATCTTTTGTTTTTTTGCCTGCAACCAGCTTATGCACCCCAAACCAAGTCCTTAGGAGGTGGACATCATGATTTATATCAGCAGTTAAATCTAGAGGACAAAGACAATACCCAGATCATATGCAAAAGCTGTGACTTTTCCTAAAAACGGTTGGTTGAAAAGCGAGTTGATGTAAATAAAAAATAACAATGGGCCTAGGACTGAACCTTGGGGGACACCTAGGTTGAGTACTTTCGGACTACTTGCAAAATTATCTATTAAGACCTTTTGAGTTCTATTTCTCAAGTAGAAAGTAAACCAGTAGAGCATAAAACCTTGAAATCCTGCACAAAATAATTTATTTAATAAAATTTTATGGTTCACCATATCAAAGGCCAGCGCAACACATTTTATTATCTAAAGATTTGTAAAGGAAGGAACTAAACTCTTAAAGGGCATTTTCTGTATAAAGGCCTTCTCTAAATCCTAATTGAGCAGGGCTAAAAAATTTTAGTTTCTTGAGATAGATCAATACTCGCATACAGCTTTTTCGAAGACTTTTGAGATTGAAGGCAACAAGGAAATGGACCTGAAATTGTTTTTGTCTTTTTTATTACCTCTATTAAAAGGGGTTATTAAATTGGCATATTTTAATTTATTGAGAAAAGTACCCGAGCACAGACTAAAGTTACAAATATAGGCTATTATATCAACTATGTATATTACAACTTTGCTGAGTGTAAAATTTAAGATGCCATCATTACCACATGAATCATAGTGAGCATATGATTCTATATACCTCTGAACCTGTTATCTCTTCAAAAAAAAGAAGATGCCATTATTAGTATTTTCTTTCACAGTAATCAAAAGATTCAAGATTAGATAAAAGACCTAGCAAGGAAAAAAAATAATTAAAAATGCTAAAAATTTACACTGGATCATCAACAATAATTCCGTCGTTATCAAGTGTTATTGATTTAGAAGAATTGGTTGGATTACGATCAATAATTCTATTTATAAAATTCCATTCTTTTTTGGAGTTGCCTAAGGCTCCCTATATCTTTGAATGATATTATCTATCTCGAGCCACTATTATTTTTTCATTAACAATTTAACTGATTTTCTTGAATCTTAATTTAAGCCTTTGATTGGGGGGATGCTTGCATACTTTAAGTTTGATTCTCATAAGTAAGTTTTAATTTGCAGATTTCTGGGGTATAACAGTGTAAGTAAATTTTTTTACATAGTTTTGAAAAATATTTAGAAACAAATCATAAGCCTTTGATGCATCACTTCCAAAATAAAATTCCTGACAGTTTTCTGATTGTAGTTCAATGTTTAATAAGTAAAAATTTATCTTTGAAACGCTAGCTGAAGATTTATTTTTAATAGTTTTAGTACATCTAATATCATTTAACAATATACTAGTCATACAATGATAAAAGTATAACTGTGCAGACGGTATATAGACAGAATAGTAAAACATTCATTACATATAAGACAATTTTTAGGACATCAGCACTCACTAGAATTATTTTGGGAACTTTGCTATTTATGTATTTATATAGGGTGGTTCATCATGAGGTTTGATTTTAAAGAGGCTTTTTTTGACAAATCGCTTATGACTCCTATCAAACTGCTTTGTCATTTTTATTTACTATCATTTGGCAAATTATCATAAAAAGACTCACCCTAACAACTTCTCCAAATTGTTCAGCTGTATTACGAAAATCAGCGTTCTGTGAGAAACCACTATTGAGAATATCATTCGCAAATTTGAGTCCCAGTTTACATTAGTGGATGATATGCGACCGGTTAGAAAACATCCAACACGTAGTGAAGATACTATAGTATCTGTAGCTGAGAGTGTACACGACGACCGCGAAGAATAAATTCATCGTCGTGCTCAGCAGCTTGGCTTGGCGTATTTAACAACTTGGCATATTTTACGTGAGAATCTCCGCCTAAAAGCGTACAAAATTCAAGAATTTGTGTCATATTTTCACTGAATGCGCTCTAGAAAAACAAAATGAAAATCCGGTATTTTATCGTGAAATTTTGTTCAGTGATGAAGCCCATGGCAAAATTGCCATATTTGGGCTGATGAGCAACCCGAAGAGTACCAAGAGCTACCATTACATTGATCCATATTTCTTCAAAGATGAGGCAAATAAGAATATTACCGTCAATGGTAACCGTGAAATTCCTGAAATTCAAGCACATGGTCTCGGTGAGCTCTGGTTTTAACAAGACGACACTACGAGCCGTACAGCGCGTGAAACAATGGATTTGTTGAGAAATCATTTTGGTGAGCAATTAATTTTACGTTTTGCTACGGTAGATTGGCCTCCTTGATCGTGCGATATCACACCTTTGGACTATTTTCTCTGGGGATATGTTAAGTCTCAGGTCTTAAGGAATAAGCCAGCTACGATTGACGCTTTGGAAGCCAACATTACTGGTGTTATCCGCGAGATACCAGTCACTATAATCGAACGAGTCACCCAAAATTGGAACTTCCGAATGGACCACTTCAGACGTAGTCGTGGCCAATATTTACATTTTATCATTTCCAAGAAGTAGTTGTCATGAATTGTTCTTTTAACCGATAATAAAAATTTTAAGTTCGCTTTCAAATTTAAGTGTTTTATTTTACATTATAAATCAAACCTTACGATGAATCACTCTATATATACGAGTACAGCCACACCACCTGAGCTGTATAAATTATTGCAGTTAAAATAAGGTTCGTATCCTGGAATACTATATGGGGATAGTTCATAGTCGTACGACCAAATCTCTGTTAGAACCATAAAATTTGAATTAAAATTACATGCATTCAAGTGAGATAATAATATGTCGAAGTTTTTTCTCAAACAACAAATTTTTTGATGTATAAGAAGGGTAGTAGTGGGAGGCACGCCATAATTTCTTGTGTTAGGTGAGATATTTTGCGTCATTTCATTTTGTTTTCTTTTTATTTTTTATTTAAATTTGATTGAGGTCATCAAAATACCTCACTTTCAAGGCTTCCGCGCTATCATTGTTACGCATGAAAATTATGCTGTTCCTCCTGTTATGCCTATCTCATGCAATTGTTGCCTTCGTCTGTAAAATATTTTTTCTTGATAAATTTGTAGTTAAGATGTATAAAACTAATTTTATAGATTAGTTTTTGAGGCATTTTGACACTGTAATCTTTTTGTTTTTAAGTTTTTGTGGTAGAATTTTTAAATAATTTAAGTAAGCGTTGGCTTTTTGTCTACAACAAAGAAAACCGGGTCAATAGCATCAAAATGTACTGTATTACTCAGCGTCTCTTTATTAAGAAAATTGTTTCAAAATGCTTGAACAGTGTGTTTATTAAATGTGTGTTATACAAATTTATTCTACAAGTAATTCAGATGAATATTGTGCATTGTCTTCTCTAGCGTAATGTGATGCCGCTGTCTTCCGTAACCTAAGTTCTTCAATAAACGCGGCATACGTAAAATGAGCAAATATTCATTATGTTCGACATTATAAGACCTAGGACATACTCTTGGTGAACTTTAAATCACTGGAAATTTTTGAATTATTCTTTTGTTATAATTTATTAATATCTTCCTTATTGTGGAGGAGATTAATGTGTTACAATCAGATTACTGAATCGAAGGTGAGTTACCTCGTTAAAAACAATGAAGAGTCACCTCTAAAGGAAGCACTACGATACACGATAAAAAATAAAAAAATAATAAAAATATGACATTCCTCTTCTTATATCTAAACATAAAAAACTTCGACCATCTGGCATCAACAACATGTACAAATCATTGCAGCTCAAACGTATTTGGCTTTACGGACAAACTTGCCCAAATGTCTCATCGCCACAAATGCAACTCGTAAAAATGCAATCACAGAAACTATCTGCTCTATAAATCGTCTCTCTCTGCCTCACCTTGCCATCTTGAATTCATTGAAGAACAACATAAAATTGAAGCAAATTGGACATACAACCAATGGTGGTAAACCTCTCTGGTTTAAGCTGTCAGAACTTCTAAAGTCACCCACTAGCCCAATGTAATTTAGTTATCTTCTGATGGTTGCTGGTTGCCTCTGTATATCGTGTGCGCTGTTGCCTGTAAATTGTATGCACATGGAATACGAATATGTACAGTGCAACAGCGCATGGATGAGAGATACAATTTCTTGTTAAAGTTTCTTCTTTCAAGTTTTAATAAGTGACACAAATTGGACAGGTGTTATAGTTTCGCACAATTGTTTGAGGCAACCTGTGCACCTGTGAAAAGGAAGAGATCCTACGATGACACTTATTGTCTCAATATCCTAACAATGGAACTTTCTAACCATGTCATATGTTGGACATGCCTTGGATGTTTTTTGTGTTTGTTGTAGAGAGCAACAATATTAAAATCTCCTCATAAAAGTTACTGCTATATTTCAAGATGTTGACTTGGTTAAAATTTAAGCAAATGAAATCTGGAAGTGAAAATGTATTCATTTCTAAATACAGATAGAAAGAGATTTAATTTTGCTGGAATTGCGAAATACCATATAACAGACAAAACTGCAACCTCGTGACGGAGGAAACCAACATCACTTCTCGCTCATGATCTGACTTAAAGACTTCAACTTTTGTCAAATGTACTTAAGCAAAGATGAGTTGGAGAAGTTAAACAAGTAATAGGGAGTACTGAGTCGACGAGTGCACACGTCAACCTATGCACTCGTTTTATATTTTAATTTATGATACGCCGAAGTGCGTGCAGTTTATTTTTATTCTTAAAACTGAATAAAATTTGTAACTTAACAACTGTTTATAGTGGATATTTCTTTGTTAAACTATTTTGGTGATAATGCTAATCATTATTTCCTTTGGGTGAAAATTGTTCTCTGTTTGCTGATTACTGATGATATTGGACTTTGTTTTCTGTGGGTGAAGATGTGGATGACGTTTTCCTTGGGTTTCCTTTGTTTGTCATTCATTTGTTTACTATTATCATGTTGTGTGAACATGACAGTGTTTTGGATGATAATGGGATTGAGTCATGCATGGGTATTAACTCGCGTGTGTGAAAAAAAAAAAAAAAAAAATATTGCAGTGTAATGAAAAACAAAGAATAAATAAAAAAATATCACACAGTGCGGGTATCTCGCCTCTCCCGATCCTGGTCGAAGTACTATTGCTTGTACACAGTCACTGCCACTGCTATGTTTATATGGAGGGAAAGTGGGTAGTGTGTGTGAATTTTGTTGGTGCACTATTTCATATTGTTGTAGAGGCATAAAACCTACATCAATTTGATTTGGTAAACTAAGGTTAAAATTCTCTCTACGCAGCCTTGCTTAGCAACGTTGGTGCTTGTGTTTTCTGTGTTTGTTTGTGGTTATGATTAGGGACTTCAGGGTTGACATAGCTAATTTACTTTTACTAAAAACCAATCACTTTTTTACGTACGTCCACGTTTGTAAGTACAAACCAGCAGTTTTGGCACTTAGTGAAACACAGATAGATCCCTACCCCCACCTCTCAGGTCACTCTAATCCGAAACTACCTGACTACGAACTAGTGCCACTATTCTTTTCCCATCGCGTTCTCACTATTTACGTGCGTAGTGATATAGCCTACCAAACTTCACCACAATGTAGTCCCTGTTTCAATCCAGAATTCAATTTCATGTGGTTAAGATTCTATCTCCATAGTAAATTACCCACTACTGATTTGTTTACAGAAGCCCTAAATTGGTGGTAAAGATGCCGTGATGGTTGATGGTTGGTTCATATCCCGGTAGAAGCACAACAACAAATTTTCAAATCGTCATTACCCTTTTGACGGGCAATGGCAAACCTCCGAAAGTCAAACTCTGCCTATTAAAAAAGGTTCTCAGGAGAGCCGTTCGGAACCGGCAATAAACAGTAGACCCATGCTCAGGAGTGTAAACATTCACAAAATGAGAAACATAAATGAGTGCTAGAAGCTAGGCCTTGTCCCACATGCGCTGTCTGACTCCATTTAAAGAATTGTATCCATGTATCCCAATACTGTAATCGATACTACGGGCGTTTTCAATATACACAATTCTGGGTGGCTTCGACATTCTGGACAGACAACACTCAGCTTATAAGTGAGCCCACGCGAATACCAGACGTTAACAGTCATATTACCAACACCCTTGACTCTTTTTGAACCTCTCACCCTGAGAAGTATACCGTTGGTGTGCTCTCCCCTCTAGGCTAGTTGGACTCTTGTGTCATATCAGCTAATTTCTCGTACACCCACTACGCAGTTAGAGAATAGATTCATAAAAGAGCCGTATGGCAATACCAGAAAGCAAAGAGCGGACTTAACACCTTCTTTGGGAATTTGAACTGGTCGTTATGTTTCCTCGATAATGACGTGGATGCCGCTGCTGATATGATCACAGACATTATTCTCTTTGGAATGAGATGCTTCATCCCTCATCGGATAAAGTGTATCAAACTAAAAGCAAACGCGTCTTACGACTCGAGCTTTAAAGAGGCTGTCAGTGTTAGGTAAATATTTGTTCGGTCCTACAAGACAAATCCGACAGAGGAAAACCAAGAAAAGTTCAAACGAGTCAGGAATGATTGCAACGCCTTACTTATGTTCCGAAGGTAGTAAAAATGTTTGGTCGTTCGTCAAAAACATTAGAAATTCTGCCTCATTCTCCATCCCAGGGCTCATTTACAATGAAATTCCAGGTGCCAGCTCTTTGGATAAGGCCAATCTATTTGCTGCACACTTTGCGGTCAACTCAACACTTCCAACTGTGCTTTGTACCTGCCTACACTTGAGTGCGTCGAATCTTAAATTGGACGAATCCACTGTCGCACTCGTGTGGTAACAAGAGTACTTTAAGATCTCAACATACACAAATCCGCTGCTTCAGATGGTATATCTCCCCTTTTTCTGAAAAGGTGTTCTTCCTAGCTGACAAAACCACTGCTTAAGCTTTTTTATTAATCCTACTCTCCGAGCAAATAGAAAACAGCATTTGTCCAGCTCGCCCCTAAAAAAATCGAATCTTTGTCTTTCTCTTCCTACAGACCCATTGCACTTACGTCCCTTCTATCAAAGTTCATGGAAACGCTGATAAACCGTCAGCTCATGAAATATCTCGAAACACGAAAAGTTTTCAATGACCGGCAGTATGATTTTCGTATCAACAGGTCGACTGGTGATCTGATAGCATGTCTCACCGAAAAATGGAAACAAATCGTACATCAATCTGGCGAAAGCAAATAGTTGCACCTGATATTTTTAAGACATTTGACAAAGTTTGTTATCAGACTCTTTTGTCGAAAATGCGTGCTTTTAGAATCTAATTTTAAAATCTTCTTCAATAAATAAGAAAGATCTAAAGTCTGATATACACAAAATAGGTTCTGGTACGCTCGAGGGCTTCGATCTGTCTCCGACACTCTTTTAAATTTTCACTAATAATCTCTTGTCTGCTATTTCTTATCCGATATATTCCTTTGCTTATGACAGCACTCTCTGCTTTTCATATTCCATCCCTGACTCACATCAGTGCTCTTCGGCTGTAAAACGTGAACAACAGCGTATGTTCAGCTCATTAAACTTTAATTAGGGACCACTTACAGAGTAGAGTTTACTGCTTCCAAAACGCAATGCTGTATTCTGTCGTTGAAGCGAAATTTAATCCATAAAAGGTACTTACATTCGATATCGTCAAACATGCTGCGAAATGTCTAGGTTTTCTCAAGCGGTGTAAGGAATATTTCACCTCCTCTGATCTGACCTCAATATATGAAAGCCTTACATATCCGCCCAAAATTGGAATACAAGGCCCACATCTGGTCAGGTGCTTCTCTGCAGACAGGATTCAAACCCGTGCGATAAAACTCATAGATGATGATTATACCACTCAGACGATGGACATCCTTGAATACCGACGTAATGTCTCCTGTCTCACTTTGTTTTATCGCTATTTTTCACCACCATGTTCTATTGAAATCGCCAGTAGCATTCCTACCCTTTAAGCCTTCAGCCTTAACACCCGTCTCATTTTGATTGCTCATCAGTATAGTCTAAAGCCCAGTTTCGAACGTTCTCTAAAATAACTTGATTCGTTCCTAAAAAAGCAATTTAATGTCGACTATTCCCAACAACATACTATACTTTGGAATTTAACTCTTTGCAAAATTTACCATTTTTATGGAAAGTCAAAAATTACATTTTTAAAGACAAAGAGTTACAAAAAATGTACAGCACACTTATGGTTCATAACAAAAAAAAAATCCAGCTGTGGTTCGGATGATGCCGACTCTATGGTATTTTGATCATTTACCAGGTGTACCGGTATGAAGTGAGCGTCAAGATACAAATGTCTCGATAGAGAACATTTATTTTGAACCGGCCTTAATTCTTATTTTTGTTTGATTGCTATGACCTGTCGTCATTGCTATGACCAAGTCATTGAGCAAACAACATCATATGTTTTCATCGTGTTAAAAATGATGACTTGCGGGAAGCATTAATTTTTTGTTTTCATTTAAAGAAAAGTGCTCCAGAGTCGTATCGAATGCTTGTCGCGGCATATGGTGATCATGCTCTATCAGAACCATAACGTGAAACCGTTAATACAGATCGTTACCAACAACAAATGATCAATTTGAACCATGCATTGATCGAAAAACGACGAGAATGCGCCAGAAGTCATGGCAAGGTAATTTAGCTCCATGACAATGTACCTGCATACAAAGCAAAACTGGTTCAGGATACAACCAAAGCACTTGGCTGGGAGCTACTACACCACCCGCCGTATTCACCAGACTTTGTTCCTTCTGACTATCATTTGTTTTCATCGATGAGACACGCATTAGCTGAGCAGCATTTCGAATCCGCTCACTTCATACCGGTACACCTGGTAAATTTTTTGGCAGACCAAGAAAAGCAAACTCCTGGCTTATCAACCATTGAATTACCTGACAAAAATGAAAATCAAATCGTTAGTTGATTAAGTTTAAATAATTGTTTAACTTAAGATTTTACATTTTTTTTTTTATTTTACTTCCAGGAAGAAACAGAATGCCACAGTTCTTTACCAAAGAAAAAAACTAAAAATGTTGTGTATCAACCCCAAAAAAGAAGATGCACCTCAGGATGAAGACATTTATGATAAGAGTTTAAGTGCATATTTTTGAAAACCTTGAAATATGCAAAAAATAATTGTCAAAAATGCAATTGAAAATATTAAATTATGTTAAATCAAACGCTTTACACGGTATTAGCGCCAACACCGTGTGAATCATTAAGAACATCACAACCTCTTTTTGAAAGTTCCCCTTCTTCGGATGGTGCACATTTCTAGATACTTAGGGCAGAAGATCTACATCAGAACTCGATTTTGTATACTGTTAATTCAAACTGCTACGATAGTTTCCAAGATTTGATTTCAGAGAAACAATTTTCATCACAAAATATCATTCAAAAATTTTCTAATTATTTAAATAATAAGGACATCAAAGCTATTTGGTTTGTATACGTATATTTTGCCAGGGTATTGTTCTGACAGTGTTGAAGTATCGACGTTATCCTTGTCGTGTTTGGTTGTTTCATTCGTTGATGTTTTTCTTGTTTAAGAAAAAGTTAAAGGTGTTATCTTCGAGTTGTTCTCGAAAGTAAAGTTTCGGATTTTGGTATCGTAAAAAATTATGCAAATAGCAACATGCAAAAACAATTACTCTTGCTCTCTCAGGTTATAAGTTAGATGTTTTCAGTAATACTCAAAATCGTAACTACAAAATTTCAAAAATTCCACAATTCCACGAGCCCGTGATAGCCTGTAATTAAAAATCAGCTCCTTATTAGGCAAATTTTTTCTGCCGAATGACTTCGTAATGTGTCCTGGAAGAGAGGACGCATCATTTCCAACAAAAATATATGGCAATTACATGTTTGTTCCGGGCAACTTTTTTGATTGAGGTATTTCCAAGACACCACCATAAGGTACTCGACCGGTTGCTCTAGCTTCGGTCAATACAAGCTTGTAACCTACATTTGCTAGTAAGACCCAGTCCATTGCATAGATGCAGTTGGGGAAATTTTATTGCTATTCAAATTTGTTTCTCATATATGCACAAATAGGTACCTTAACTAAATGGCTCGATGCTTTGATCAAAGGCCAACAGGTTTCAATAGTGATATTACCCAAAATTCTGCCCGAAATTATTATGAGGAATTTAAGGTCTTCATAACTTTGACCGGAAGCAAGGAATCGCAAGCTTGCCGATAGCCTTTCATGTGGTGAGATAGCTTTGCTCATCAAAGCATCTTATTTAATTATGAATGGAATTACTTTTGTTAACAAATAGTTATAAGCATCACTATCCATACGCAAAAACTGTTTGTAGTCATCAAAAGATGAAAACGCCAGAGTATGAGTAAATGTTACCCTTTGCTTCCTTTTGTTCAAATTCTTTTGTTTTTCCGTTGTGGCATCCTCTTCATTCTCTAAAAACTCACTCAAAATTATGATGTTAAACAATTTTCTTTTTGCAGCCATTATTTTTGAAAGAATATAAAAAATGTCATCTAAAAATAATGATGAGTTATGGTTTATCAAAACCAAGTTTAGCTGCACTTATTATTGAATAATAATTCTTCACTTCAAGAAGTCGTTGTACAAGTACAGCTTGTAACGTTTAAAAATGAGGGCGGGTGCCACCAATTCTGCTTTATCTCGAGCTACCACTATGATGGAAGCGTTTTTATTATATTTTTCATCAAAATTTTAACAAAATAAAATGTTTTTGGACGGTTGAAGAATGATAAGCTTGAAGTTGTTAATAAAAATTTGCTTTGATATTTCTTTTGCCCCCTGATTTTTAAAGAAATTACGTCCAAGCAGACATTCGAATGACACAGCTCACCGATGCAGCGAAGTACTACCGATATTCTTTTTAACCCGTTGGAGTGTGTAACAATAGATGAGCTGCTCTGTGGCTTCCATGGTTGTTAAAATGTTGGCTTCTTGTACGCTCCCACATGTGCTATGTGTGGAAAATGCAAAACCTATCTCGGAAAAGCCTCAGGAACAATTGCAGACAAAAAATCAAGGGCAAAAATTACAATGGTTAGAACATTGCGAAAAAAGAAATGCAACATTACTCCAAAGCTGCTGCTGTCCAAAAGAAAACCCTCTCCATCATACCTTCTGTTCAAAAAGTACGGAATTACCCATTCAAACAAATTGTGCTTGAGATATTGTCAAAAGCTTTTTTTAGGTTGGAATATCTGTCATCTAGCGCTCATATATCTTTGAGCGCCATTATTTGGAAGTCAGTGTTTGTTGTTTTCTGCGAATGTCTCATTGTCAAAAATCAGTTGAGTAACGAGTTTGCCTGAAATGTTGCGCCCGAGTAGTACAAAAAGTTAAAAACGGGCCGTGTATGTTTAATGATTTGCCTTGTTCCGGTCGTCCATCCACTAGTATGACTGAAGTAAACATCGTAAAAGTTAAGAAAATTGTCCTCGCAGATGGTCGTGTGAGCATCACAGAGATATTAGGCGAACTTGGCATCTCGTTTGGATCGGTGCAAAGCATTATGCATCATATTTTGGGCATGAGACAGGTTCAAGTGCGGCTTATGTCAAAATTGCTGAATTTGTTGATTTGAATTTGAAAATCTCCTACGCGACTATTTGATAAAAAACAAAGTCCATACCATACCGCAAGCTCCATATTTACCTGACATGGCTCCTTGTGACTTAATCCTATTTCCATGATTCAAGTTACTAATGGGTGATTCATCGTTAGGTTTTTTTATAATTATAATTGAATTATAAAATTTAAGTGAACTTAAAATTTTTTTGTTATCAGTGAAAAGAACAATTCATGGCATGGAAATGGTATCATGTAAATGTTGTCCACAAATACGTCTGGACCACCCGGAAGGTCCGATTTTGGTCGACTCGTTCGAGCATAGCGACTGGTATCTTGCGGATAACATGAGTAATGTTGGCTTCCAAAGCGTCAATCGTAGCTGGTTTATTCCTGAAGACCTGAGACTTTCCATATCCCCAAGGGTGTGATATCGCACGATCTAGGTGGCCAATTTACGGTAAAAAAACGTGAAACTAAGTGCTCACTAAAATGATTTCTCAACAAGTCCATGGTTTCACGCGCTTTATGGCTCGTAGCGCCGTCTTGTTAAAACCAGTGCTCACCGAGACAATGTGCTTGAATTTCAGGAAGCACATAGTCCGTTAATATGGCGCTATAACAGCTACCATTGACGGTAACATTCTGCTTTGACTAATTTTTGAAGAAATATGGACTAATGATTCCACCAGCCCATAAACCGTACCATACCGTTGTTTTTAATGGATGTAATGGTAGCTCTTAATACTCTTCGGGTTGCTCATCAGCCCAAATATGGCGATTTTGTTTATTAACGCATCCATTAAGTCAGAAATGGGTTTCATCACTGAAAAAAATTTTACGATAAAACACCGGATTCTCATTTTGTTTTTTTAGAGCCCATTCACTGAAAATATGATGCAAATTCAAGTCGCCTGGCTTCAATTCTTGCACAAGTTAAATTTTGTACGCTCTTAGGCCGAGATCCTCAAGTAAAATATGCCAAGTTCTCGAATACGCCAAGTCAAGCTGCTGAGAACGACAACGAATCGATTCGTCACGGTCTTCGCGTACACTTTCAGCTACAGCTGCTAAAGTCTCTTCACTAAGTGCTGGATGTGGTTTAACCGGTCGATTATGGGACTCAAATATGCAGTAGTGGTTTCAGTAGGTCGATTATGCGCACCGTGAGTTAATCGAATCGAACGAAAAACATTTCTCACAAAACGTTAATTTCCGTAATACAGCTGAACAATTTGAAGACGCTGTTTTGGTGTGAGTCCTTTCATGATGACTTGCCAAATGATAGCAATTTGATGGGAGTCACGCTTGATCTGTCAAGAAATGCCTATTGAAAATCAACCTCACGATAAATCACTTCTTACTTCGCCGAAAGCATTTTGAGATTACAAAGGAAAATTCGCAGAAAAACCCGAAGGCGATTACGATATCGACCTATGAAAAGTATTTTGAAGATTGGGGGAAACATTAGAATATGTGTATTGATTGCAATTGAAATTACTTTGAAGGAAATAAAATGAATATTGATGAATAATTGAACTGTTTTCGTATTACTGAAGAATTGCGGGTACTTGTTAATTAGTAAGTATTGTACTACATTTCTTTTCACCAATGGTACGACTTTGTTTTCATACAAGTATGTTGGAAGAAAAGACAAATGCTTTGTGTTTTTGAGCACATTTTAAAGTTCAAACAAAATAAGAACTGATACTAAAATGTTGACAGGTTAAATATCTTACTCTAATAATCGAACCAAAGGTGGTGTCCACACAAAATTATAGCATGGTATAGCTGCCAAAGAAAACCTAATATATAGATGACCAATGGTTGTTTTTAACAATATGATTAACATTACGGCTTTGAATACTTTCACTACTTACAATAAGGCATACATTTTTTCAATGTCTTAATATTTGTACTGTCTTAGAGTGTATCCAAATTAGCCAGGTAGGTAGAAGTATGTTAAGCGTAGAATATTCTTACATGATTTGGGATAAGCTCTTGTCAAAATTTCTATGAAAGAAAGAAAAAGACGTCAGCGTCCCAAGTCTTCATCTTTATCTGGTAGCTTCATTCTGGAGACCATTAAATGGAAAATATCAAGCTGGACCAGCTTCTAAGTGGTCTAGAATTTCAGAACACTCACAAATCTAGGCAGGTGTTTTCACTGTGTAAAAGAAAAGAATTCAAAGTCAAAATATAGCCACTTTTACCCTGTTCATCTAATATTTCAGTATCATCACCATCTACGTTTAAGTAGGTAAAAAATATTGGCACAGCAAAGTCTTCACTGTGCAGCATTGGTGGCTTAGCCGATTTTATGTTTGCATAAAACAATGAGCGCCTTTTGTACCGATTCATGCCTCTTACTTTCACGGTACAAAAATAGCAATCATCGAAGATGATTTTTGCATCGTTCCATGTCATCGGCATTCCAAATGGAAGTTTACATTCGTTCCGCAGTTCCTTCGCAGCAGTTGGAGTCAAGTTACCCAAGTACGTGCAAGATTTTACGGAAGGTCTTGGTCTAAAATACAAAATACAGCTCGTGCTGAAGCCAAACGACCTTTAACAGCCTCGAATTTTCAGTGAGCGGGCTTAAGAAAAGCTAGAGGAATATCCGCTTTCTTATCGAAAATTCGTCTTCAGCGACGATGTTTTTTTCTGGTTAAATGGGTGTGCTAAGAAACAAAACTGCCGTATTTGGTCCGATGAATAGCCTCAGGCAATACAAGAGCTGTCAATGCACCCGAAAAATGCATTATTTCGCGCGGTTTATGGTCCGGCGTGAGAACAACTCTACGGTCAATGGCGCCCCCTAACGTTCAACGATTTCGATTTTTTTTTTGTGCTTAAGATCCACAAGTTGAGCCTGGTCGACATGTAGTTTCAGCAGGGCGCAGCTACATGCCACACAGTTCGGTGTGAGTTCGGTGAGTAATTTATCCCTCGTTTTAAACCGATGAATTGGCCGGCTAGAGCGTGCGGATTTGACGCCTTTAAACTATTTCTTGACGTCAAATCAGTCATTTATGCCGATAAATAAGCGTCAATTGCAGCCTAGGAAGACAACATTGAACGTATTACGATGGCTGTCCCAGAAGTACCCGGCTTGAACAAGACATAGCCGTAGTTGTTTGAAAATATCACTGTATTGGAAAGTATGCAGTCTATAAAGCATATGTTTTGAGTTTGAAAGCGCCACATTGTCTAGTATTTGTTTGGCAGCCATCAATAATGAATTTTGTCAGTGAATTTGTGAAAATGGAGAAAATTGGTCATCGTTATGTGACACAATACTTTTATTTGAAAGGCCTCAGCCCAACCAATATAAAAGCTGAACTGGATTCTACTCTGGGTAAGTCTGCTCCTTCGTAAATAACAGTAAAATTTTGGGTTACTGAGCTTAAACAAGGATGTACGAGCTGCCAAGACGAGCATCGCAGTGGTCGAACAAATGAAGTGACGACTCCAGAAAGGGTGAAGAAAATACAAAAGCGGTGCTAGATGATCGTCTACTGAAAGTGCGCGAGCTAGCAGATATTGTAGGCATTTCAAAAAGTGCGGTTCATCGCATATTATTTGAAAATTTGGAACAATCAAAACAATGCATTCAAAAGGGAGAACCGGCTCCAAAGAAGGCGAAGACCGTTTCATCTGCAGGCAAGGTCATGGCGTCGATTGTTTGGGATGCGCGGAAAAACTATCAACGGTCAGTATTATGTGAACTTATTGCAACATTTGAACGAAGAAATCAACCAAAAACGGCCGCATTTGGCTAAGAAGAAAGTTTCGTTTCATGAAAACCATGCACCAGCTCACAAATCCGTTACTGCAATGGCCAAAATTAATGAATTAAAGTTTGAATTGCTACCTCATACACCCAGTTCGCTAGATTTAGCCCCCTCAGATTATTTTTTGTTCCCAAACTTGAAAAAATGGCTCAGTGGTCAAAGATTTTCCAACTATGAAGAAGTGATGTCGGCAGTTAATGGCTATTTTTAGGAGCAAGACAGTTCTTATTATAAAAACGGTATCGAACTTTTTCAACATCGCTGGTAAAAGTGTATAGAGCTGAAAGGGGATTATATTGAAAAATAATTTTCCAAAAATTTTGTGTTTTCTTTGTTGGGTCGGGTACTTCTGGGACCTTCATCGAATTAGCGTGATAACAGCAAGATGACAGGCATTGTGTTTGGATAGTAATTAGAAATTGGACTCTCCATATGGACGGAGCAACGTTACTAGTTGCTATCATCATTTACATGAAATACACTTTAAAAAGTAAATGGCAAGCACTGATTTATCAACTGAAGTAAAAATGTTAAACACTTTTGCAGTTTTCTTGTTTTTTTTTGACAATTAAAATTCAAACGCTTAAAAATTCACCCATTAGTTCAGTTTATCATGAGAACTAGAATCAAATTAAATAAATTAAGTATTCTCAGAGTACTTAAGATCCTTAACCAGTACGAAAATGATGGTCAAAGATAAAAATATTTTTGTTTCCCTGTGTAATATGATATCACATTTTCGCTATTGATATCGTTGATAAAAAAGGAGCTCCCAGTTTAGCTCTACAACAAAGAGAGTGAAATACTTTGGTCAAACTATGAGTTGACTGGACACACAAATTTACTCGAACTTGGATTTTAAATAGTCAATACTGGATAGATCAGAATGGAAGTAATATAACATATAGATTTAAAACACAATTTAGATTCGGTGATTTGTAGAAAGTCTCTCTAAACATTGCTGCGTTCTTTAACCAATTAGACCATGGTAAACTGATTGGCGTAAGCTACTGTATAACAAAATTATATCATGTACTTGTCAAAAAGTGTAAAACATATAACAATAATCAAACTTTTAAAGACCACTTGTAACGTAAAAAGTCACCATGGTGACTGCGAGAACTGCCAAACTGATAAACCGGTAATGCAGTATGATAATGCCACAAATATAACTGACTATAAAGCCATAATATTATTAACCTTGCACCCTAGTTTAGCTCACAGATTGACAAATCCCTAAAAAGGTCTATGCCGGAGCTTCACATAAGTACAGGCAAAAGGACAAGAGGAATCAAACTTCTTATTAATATTGTATGTATAATCTGTACTAGGCAAAATCAAAAAGGTTCATTACCTTTCTCATCGCGTTTATTAGCGGACTATGTGATTAACGTGTTCTTGCACATGGCAGCATCTCGGAGATAACCGGGATTTTACACATATTTGTAAGTATCTTAATATTCAGCTTAATTTGAACAATTACCGCGTACTGATTTAAAACAGATTTCTACGGAGCCAAAATGAACGATATATTGCATTATAGACTTGCGCATTGTGGTTGTTTTCCTGAAGCAAATTATAAGCAAAAGATGTTACGTATACGCCAGAGTGTATTTTTTTAAAATGTATTTGCACGTATATGCAATACAGTAATACGTCTTAATAATCACAACAACGCTCAATGGCTACAATTTTAGTCTTTCTTTGCTGCTTTGTGCATATGAATTATATTCAAAGACAAAAGCACCTGAGTCTATTCGCTATACGTATCCTATGTCAAGTTGCAACTAACAAAAATGACAAAGAGTAAAGTTACTATGTGTCGATGTGTAACTTTTGGGATTTTTCTAATAACTGCGGTAAAACAGCAATGATTGGAACCAATCAATCGGCTGACAGAATTCTTCAGTAGTTCACATATTGCAGATAAAGTTCCTTTTGGTGATGGAACGGGTACTGATATCTCAATTGTAGGCATAATTCTGAGGTTCTCATTTTTGTGAATCGACATTGACATTGCATTCATTCTACCATGTTTTGGTTATTAATTGATAATTAAGGCTTCATATCAAACTTGCTTCTGCGTATTTTCAAAAATCGCAGAGTAGACTTTATATTATTAGGCTTTGAGTATAAGATATACAATACTTACTTCAAGTAAAAGTCTGGTCATTTTAACAGCAGTATGAAGTGGCGTTCTTTCAAAATGTGAAATGTGTCATTTTAGTTTTAATGACTACTAGGCTTTCTGGACTCCTGTACGAATACTTAAAATGTCGATTAAGCTCGAACAATATGCCAGCCATAGTAGCTTTCAGTTTCCTCGATCAAGCTCTTTCCTTTTCTTCTAAAGTTCTAGTTATTCTATTTTTCTCCTTTCGGAGAGAATGCAGGATACCTCATTCTAATATCGAAAGTTGCTATAAAGAGTGTTTTTTATTAATGAAATAAAACCAATCAAAATCATAGAAAATGTGGGTGGCCGTGACTCAAGTGATAGTGGAATGGCTTCCAAATCAGAAAGTTCGGTCTTTGAATCCCAACGTCAGACGAATACATTCATTTTTTCAGTTATAAAAATCAAGTAAGATGAGTAGTTGAATAGAAATCAACAATCCATCTTCCGCTTAGAATTTAGTCTCGGATTAAGTGTTGGATGCCACCCATGGATCGAAATAACTACTAAGACCAAACATCTTTCTTTTTCTCTCTGTCCTATATGCTGAAAAACTTTACACATGCTGAGGCATTATAAGTGTATTCATACCTACTTGAGTACATGATGAACATTCTCACGTTATTACTAACCAAATTCTATGGACAGTGTTAAAAAAGTATGAAAGTTGTATGAAGTTGTATGAAACTCGAAGAGCCTTGTACAACAACTTATGAAACTTAGACAATTTATCAAAACTAACAAAGAAGCCATAATGCTATTATCTGAACTACATCTTACAAAAAAAAGCCATATTAGAATGCCGGGATACTATACTTACCATACCAATCTCCCAAATGGAAAAGCACATGGTGGGTCTGCAATTATCATCATCAAAAAAGCATCGAATGTACTGAACATGACAAACATGAAAAAGACTTTATTCAAGCTATCACAATAAGTCAATATAAGTAGTAATGGGCCCCTAGTGATGTCAGCATTTTACTGTCCACTAAAACACATAACTACCAAAGAACGACTTCCACAGTACTTCAAGAAACTAGGACAAAAATTTCTAGCAGGAGATGACTTCAATTTCAAACATACTGACTGGGGATCCCGACTAAGGAACAAAAAAGGAGAAATTCTACAGGAAAAATATACCTGATCTTGTAGACTTATGTATCTTTAAAAATATAAGACTAGATGACCTAACAGTAAAATCTTGCCCAGACCTATAATTTAACCAATCTCTAGGTATAATCTAGTTATAGTCTGCTACAGAACTAACACGGAGTCGATAATTAAGCCGACAAAATAATGCAACAAATACACTGACTCTAAAAGACACTACTTTTAGAAAAATTATAAACATACAATTGAGGAACCGTTACTCCTTAAACACACCAAATGAACTGAATGAGGCCAGAGAACAACTTCAGCATATAATCCTTGAAACAACTGACAGATCTACTCCTACCTTATCGGCTATTAAAGAAGACACCCAGACGCCTGCTCAAATACTGAAGAAAATAAAAGAAAAAGATCACTCAGGAAAAGATGGCAAACAATCAGAACTCGTAAGGACAAAGCAAAACTTAACAAAACTACCAGGTGTATGCATAAGTTTTTTTCCGTTTTTTTTTTGCTAAAAAAAAAAAAAATTTCTGGGGGAATTAGTTTTTTTTTTATTCAAACTTCTACACATTCCGCCCATCTTTCAGGTTATTTATGAAAAGCATGGCAGAAAAACTGCTTGTTTTTTCGTCAAGCCCTTTCCCAACTTCTTCGAAATTTCTGAAGTATTGCTCTGCGATCGCGTGCCCTATTGACGCTGAGGTGATTGTCAGAGGGCCCAAGTCTGGGGAGTATGGCGAGTGTAGAAGAAAACCCCATCCAAGCGATTTCAAGGTATCTTTCTTTAGTTTTGTTTTGTAAGGCTACGCGTTGTCGTGTAACAAAATCATTTTGCCATGTCTTCTGACCCATTCTGGTCATTTTTCTATTAATGCGTGGCTTAAATCAATCATTTCTTGACGATACCGTTGTGTAATATGGGTTCCGCTGGGCTTCAAGAGTTCATAATACACAATACTGGCATGGTCTTCTTGCCGACGCGACTTGGCTTTGGTGTTGATGGACTGTCTTCGTCAGGTGAAAGCTACAAATCTTTCCACTATGGGTTTTCAAAATAAATCCATATTTCGTCACCCGTTACAATTCGATGCCAAACTGATTTGCTTTCATGGCGTTAAAACAGCATTTCAAAAGTGGTTTTGCGATTTTCTATTTGACGGGTCAAATCATGTGGAACCCATTTACCGAGTTTATTGATCTTCCCCATTGCTCGTAAACATTGCTTGTGACACACCTAATGCTTCTGATAATTGCTGTTGAGTTTGAGTTGGATCATCATCTTATAACTAATGCAATTGCTCGTCTTCGCATTTTTGTGGTCTGCCAGAGCGCTCACTGTCTTTAACATTGAAATCACTAAATTGTCGAAACCATGTCTCATATGTTCTAATTGATGGAGCTTGTTCACCCTATGTTTCTGCCAGCGAACGACAGTGTTTTCTCAAAACTCCTAGTCCTCATTCTGGATTCAGAAGAGACTGTGCAACAAATACACCAAATAATCAACAAGATATCGAAATATTTGGATGACATGAGACATAGCGCTGCAATTTATCTTGATATATCAAAAGCATTTTACGAATTTTGGTACAAAGGACCAACTGATATTTATATCCTCATTAAAAGATATATTTACGACCGCCGCTTTCACGTACAATTTAAGAACGAGTATTGCCCAGTGGTACAGTGGTACAAGCTCTGCCAAGATGGCCGATAAGATTCCAATGAACCTCACTCTAGACCCCCAAGCACATCAACAAAAGATTATAACGTCAAGGCTGTAAAGAAAATTGTTTTGTAAAATCATCGTGTTACCATAAAAGAAGTGGCTAAGAATGTAAGTATATCGGTCGGTTCGTGTCATGCAAATTTTTCTGATGTCTTGGGCATGAGACGTGTGTCAGCGGAGTTTGTTCCAAAATTTAAAATTTTGATCAGAAGAACCATCGTATGAGCGTCGCTTAGGAGCTCTTGAATGACATAAATGATGATCCTGACTTACTCAAGAAGGTCAGAACTGATGATGAATCATGAGTACATGATTATGACTTCGAAACTAAAGCACAATCGTCCCAATGGAAGCACCCAGGAGAGCCAAGTCAAAGTTTTGATCACTGTTTTTTTCGATTACCATGGTTAAAAATGAGTATAACCTTGAAATTATACGCCATTTCCGAGAAGCAATATGATAGAAACGTCCGGAATGGTGAAAAAACTTTGGCTTTTGCATCACGATAATGCATCTGCCTATTCATTGTTGCTAGTAAGATGCCTCTACCACCACATTCACCGAATGTAGCCCCATGCGTTCCCATTCACAAAACTGAAGAGACCTATGAAAGGACGGAGATTTGCAACGATTGACGAAATAAAAAAGGTATCGCTGGAAGAGGTCAAGGCTATATCAAGGCTTATGAGAAGTGCTTCGAGGATTAGAAAAAAACGTAGGCACAAGTAGGGCAACCAACGAACTCGAAATACAGCTGGAAGAATTAACAAACTAGTTTAAAAACTGGAGTATACAAGTCAACGAAAATAAGAGAGTCATATTCACAGGAAGAACAATAACAAATCCGCCAACTTTAAAAATTGATGGCAACATAGTAATTTAATTAGCCAAAAAACAAAAAACCCCAAATATTCAACTTGGTAGTGTAGATAGACTAAAAGCTAAACTCGAAACAGCATATAAACAAGAAACGAAATCAAATCAAGTACAACTTGATGCTAGGAACAACTTCTGTACCATCAATAGACAACAAGCTGCTGCTCATAAATAAGACAATTATCAAAGCAATATGGACATACGGACTCCAGGTATGGAGAACACCGAGTACATCAAGCATACAAATCATCCAGAGCAAACAATCAAAAATCTTAAGAACGGTAGTCAATGCAAGATGGTATGTTTCCAATGACGACATCCACAAAGACGTAAAAGTACAAGACAATAATGTAGGAACTACAAACGACGGGTATGAAACACCAAATCCGACTGTTAACACATCATATTACCGAAATAAATTCAATTCCTCTAGAAGATATAATCCGACGAAGAAGATTAAAACCCTTTACACCATAGGACCTTAGAATAAGAAATGCTAACAATGTCCAAATTCTTTTTGATTCATAAATATAAATACCATAATTTGTAATACTTTGTTTGTCAAGGCACCGGCCTTGGAGTGGCCTTGGCCCTGGCGTTGATGATTTCCTCGCGTGAGCTGAATTTTTTATTGATGAGCAATTTTTTTGAGGTTTGGGAAGAGATAATAGTCCGAGGGAGCCAAATCGGGCGAATACGGTAGATGCGACAGAAATTGGAGCCTTAAATAATTGATTTTAGCCTTGGTTGCGATGCTCTTGTGCGCCGGTGCATTGTCTTGCAAAAACAAAATTTTTTTTCGCTTCATGTGAGGGCGTTTTACAGCGATTTCGGCCTTCAATCGCTCCAATAATGCACAGTAATATTCGCTGTTGATGGTTTTTCCTTTTTCGAGGTAGTCCACGAAGAGTATGCCATGACAATCGCAGAAAACCGACGCCATAATCTTTCCGACCCATCAAGCCTCCCTCGGCCGCTTCGGATCACTCGTGCCGGCTTCAGTCCATTGAACTCATTCTGTTCTCTGGTGTTTAACATTTAGCAATCGAAGCCAAAAGTCCGCCCGATTCCGCATCAGCAAGTCCAAACACTCTTTCGAAATGCTCTCGCGTTCATGTACTGGCGTCTGCGCTCAGTACTAATCTTTGTGGTATATGCTAGCTCGCGCACCTTCACTTTCCGGTCAGCCAACACCATTTCATGTATTTTTTGACATTGTCCTCTGTAACCGCATCGGAGGGCCTGCCGGTGCGGACTTGATCGGTAGTGGAGTTGCGGCCACCACGAAACTCTCGAAACCACTATTTGACGGTGTAATCTGAGGGAGCATTAGCCCCATAATATTTATCCAACTTTTCTTTTGTTTTTTTAGCCGTTTTGCCTTTCAAAAAATAATGTTTTAAGAGAGAACGAAAATCGTTTTTGTCCATACTCAACATGATGCCAAACACGTCAACAACAACCAGCTATCAAAACAAAACTAAAGACAGTATCACACTGAAATTTGGCATGTCTGCTTAAATATGAACATACTTCAAGACACCATAACCATTTTTTGCAGCAGCAGCGCATTCTAGTGGTCAAGGAGGTTCCTTTTCACTCCATCTAGTAATAGTAAGAATAAGAACAAAATTTTAGCTTTATTACATACATAACTGTATTTAATTAGTGACAAAATTAGGGGTTAACTAATAGATAATGTGAAAGTTATGGCAACTATGTACGGAACGGGTACGACAAGTCGACATGCCAAAATGACTTTTGTAAAACCAGCAGGTTATCCGTCTCAATCCCAATTGAAAAGTTGTGTTTGAGGTCTTGGTTAGCTAATGTATACCTTTCTTGTACAAATAGCCTCATCAACGAAACTTGACAAAGTTAAATCGCATGATCTATGTGGCGAATTGAACGCGATTATCGAATTTTGTTTGCAATAAGTTGATCGTTAGTTGAGATGTATGTACATCTTATGGAAACCGGGGTTCACCGTCATAAAGTTCATCCGTTTTCGGGTTGAAATGAACATCTTTCGAAAACGATTAGAATTCTCCGGAAAGGTGTCTTCTTTGACATCTTCGAAATTAAAGACTCATTAATGCCACAATGATATGATCACAATCATAGTATACATATTTCAAAGCATTTCCGACAATCGTTGTTGTTGTTCTACTAAACATGGTCGTCAAGAATTGGTGAAGTCATATCCGGATTGGTTTTTGTTCTCTTCGTATTCGCTTGCAGTGTCTATAGACGGAGCGAAATTATTCTTGGCTTATGCAACCCCTTCAGTGGGTTTCTTGGCAATGAAACCAATATACCATGATTTATCAAACCGCAACAAATTTTAACCTCACTTACTACTTACTACAAGCATTAAATTGCAGTTACACATCTGCTCACTTCGGTGTTCAAAATTTGACGAAGCTTGCTTGGCGTATCCATAATTAACTAGAGCCCTTATATCTGCATAGTGCATTTATGATCAAAAACATAAACTACGGCGAATTCCTTGAAATTGGGTAAAGTACTGAATGGGACAGATCGACCACTCAATCTTACACTCAAGACTCGTTTCAGGATATTTGTCGACTTGGGACAGAGGGTGACAAAGCAAGTGTTCATATTGCATTGGCTGCTTTTTTTGACCCAATTATGTCCTATTTTTAATTCTCCCCATCTACTTTTGGCATTTATCTTTTTTTTTTTTTTTATTAGTTTTCTTTATCCTCTCCTGCTGGGTTTAAGGTCTAAAGCACTCAAGGTTGCGCTTCCGAATGGTACGACTCTATTTAGCTGACAACAAAAACAAATTAAATTTTTTTATTTTTTGACTGGATTTGCTTGCCCATCACAGAAGTATCGCATCGCCTTGCAGCACTTGGGACAGACGCCACTGTCGACATTTTTTCCATGCATAAGTAAATTTTCGGATTTCGTCTAGAAGGAAAGCAAAAAGAGAAATTTCAAAAATGCTTGCAGCTACGCGACGAAATGAGAATTTTCTCTTTGAGTATTCTTAACGTAGCTTTGCTTTACGCCATTTCATTTTCACATTTTTCCTTTTGTTCAGTTCTTTTCACTTTCTTGTTTTTGGCGCGTACTTTCATCTTGCATATTTTTCATTACGCTTTTCCATTGGTGATTCGTTTTTCTCTTCTCTTACATTACAATAAATGTGGCAGCAGAGAACATTTTTTGACAGTGTTACACAGAGGCGAGCTTAAGCAAGGATTTGTTTGGAAAGAAGACCAAGGAGGTAAAGGATTTTCACATTTTTATTCATTTTTATTTTACCGTTTTAATTAAAAGAATTACAGTACTCGACATGGGTATGCAGTGATGTATAAACCGTGCAGCTGTCGCCAATGGAAAAGTGCAAACTTGTGTTTTCATTCTGCAGGATGATCTTGTTTGTTTAAAGTACATCTTCCTACAAATTTCCTGACATATTGTTTATTTTCATTTTATTTATTTATTTCTGCCTGATTATTTTTTGTATGTAATTTTCCCTTAGTGCTCTTTCAAACGAAACTAATTTGGCATTCAAAGGATCAGTTCAGGTCGGCTGTGCTTTTAGATACTTCGGATGAAAAGCACAGACGGTAGCTACGCATTTACTTGATTAAATTTTCTCACTTTCATCTTCTTCGAGCGCAAAATTATTATATAGATACAGTCTCTTGTAAGGTGTTCTATGTTTTTTTAATTTTCCTGAATTATTTTGTTAGACGTGGACCTCAAATAAAAACCCCTTAAAACTGACCGGATTAGCTTACAAATGGCCTTTTTTAAGTGCTCTGCTCCTTCAAGGTGGACCCAAACACTTGTTTGAACCAAGCTGGACTTAGACATATATAACTATCTTAGCTGTTGGATTCGAAAACCTTATAACGTACACAATGCTTTGGAAAAGGTTGAGGATTCAAAACAGTCAGCAATGATTAGGAGGTAAATTAATAATTTTGTCATGAAATAAGGATCATTCGACTTCTAGGTTTGCCTGCGTTTTGGAGCAGATAGGTAGATAGGCATGATACGACAGACACTGCTGATAAATTCTAAGCTTTTTTTGCAGTAATATCTACTAGATCTAATTTTTTTTTTCTCAGTGAAACCAGTTTTTCGTCAATCCTAACTACTGAAAGAGAGTCAATAGAAAAACACGTCCTAAACAAAAGTGGTTAATTTCTTGTTGTCGGAATATTGCTTAATCTTATTCAAGACATGTTGCAAGAGTATATTAATGACGTCAACTTTTGATTTTAGGTCAATGTGAGTGATGAAGTGGTTTGTCTATGCTAAGGCGTAATGAAGTTAGTTCTCAAGATCGATTGTGTAGATGTTGAATGGGATCTATAAATTACGAATATTTCCACATTTTTTTAGACCATTTTTAATGTAGAATGTTTCATCAGAAGTTAGATGTTTATTTTAATACATTGAAAAGAAAATACAGCTGTCAATTACTGATACAGAGCTTGTTTAGCTTGTAGATAAGCTGACACCATACGATATCGATTCCTGATTTTGTTCCATTTTATATCCGAAACCGGTTTAGACGCGTCATGTGAGATATCGTGTTTCGCCTTAAAAACAGCATCATTATCCGGAACTATATTTTGTCCTGAATCAACTCAGTCAAAGCTCTATTGATTTACTTTTTGTTTATCCTTCCCTCTTCTCCCTTGCCCTCTCATCATCAGTGATATTGTTTGGTGTAGTTACTTTCGACATTTTAACGTCATTTCGAAGAAGGAAGTTCTGGAAAAGTACTTGAAGTGCCTTCAAGGAACTTCATTAAGGCGACTCTTCTTTTCATTGGTTACCTTCAATGCAGGGACTTTTTTACTTTGCTATGTTCTACCTGCTACGACTGCTGGTACGGCAATCCCGGCAGTAGTACCTTCATTTTTGTATATGAAACCGATTCACTTGCCCCTGAATAGAGAGCGAGGTAGCAGCATGAAAAATACAGGTTACGGTTCTCTGTACCTTGCTATACTGCATTTTCTATTCCTGTATCAAGGTGCCAATACATATAAAGATACCGGCTTAGGGTTTGGTCCTTCTAGTGTAATAAGTTTAGCATCTGCCATACCCAATTGGAGTTTTCTATATTTCGACCAATATTTCACAACTAAAGCATTAATGGAAAAACTTCAAATAAGATATAAAGCTACAGGATCTACCATGATAAATCGTCTTATACGCATGATCTTTCCTTTGAACAAAAGTATAAAAAGGGGGGATATAAGCAAACTTTTAAGAAACGACTCTAAAATGGCGAGATTCAAGGTGTGCTACCATAGTTTCAGTTGGACAAGGACAAAATGTATAAAATGTAATGAGTTTTTATGTACTCGTATCGTTAAGGGAAAATCATGTTTTGACCCTAGTATGCACGATGTAATTTTTCCACGCTAATGCACAAACAGGGTTAAAATGACCCCTATTGGTTTAGAATTAGATTTATTTATATTTTCGTTTAAAATATGCTGTTTAATACAAAACATGAATAATATAGTATTTAATTTAATTATATTTAAGGAAAAATAATAAAAATGTACATAAATATAAATATGGATACCATATATTAAAAGTAAAAAAGTCTTGGAAAACGAGGTCCTTAGACACAATTGTTACATAAGTGGAATGTGTGATCTCCACGAACTGGTTCACTACATAAGTAGCAGATTTTTTAGGTTCTCTTGCCCTTATAATATGGCCAGTTCGCGCATCTTTTTCTTTTGGAAAGTGGTTGATGGTGGGGGTTGATGGCAATTTGAATTCCACATAACTTCATGGCCTCCTTGACATGACGGCGTTGGGCTGTTTCATTCCGTCTCATCATATGAGACATCACAATTTCCTTAACTAGCTCCTTGAGGAATAATCTCCTCATATTTTTTTGTCCTACTGCATAAGATGGATTCAACTCCGTGGAGATATTAAACGAACTTATGGCAGCTATGTCAAGAAAATTCATCATCTTCGTTTCTGACGCTTGCATGAATAAGTTCTCGCCACCTGATGCATCATATCAACACCTGCTGTTGTAGTATGTAATAATTTCTGTTTTTTTTTTTTTTTGCCTCCACCTGCAATTACAATATCAGAGTGCATGGAACTAAGCAGAATCAGACTGCGGCTTAGTTTTGGAACATAATACATGGACTGAAAAGTCGTGCCGTTTCTGAAAAAGGGCACCGCTTGAAATAAATCCATACCATTTTCAGTTAGTAAGATACATGTATAAATTTGACAGCTGTCGGACGATTAGTTCTTGAGATATAGCGTTGTGAGTGAAGCAACTTTTGCTATTGTGAAAAAAATGGATTCAAGGCAATTTCGTGTGTTAATGTATCATTGCTTTTTGATCGGAAAAAATGCAGCCGATGCAAAGAAAGGGCTTGATAAGTATTACCCGGACTCTGCACCAGCCGAACGAACCATTCGCAAGTGGATTGAAAAATTTAAAAGTGGTCATACAAGCACCGAAGATGATACACGCAGTGGACGTCCAAAAGAGGCTGTTTCAGATGAAAACATCAAAAAAGTCCACAAAATGATTACGAATGACCGTAAAGTGAAGTTGATTGTGATAGCTGAGGCTCTGAAGATATCAAAAGAGCGTGTTGGATATTTCATACACGAATATTTGGACATGCGAAAGCTCTGTTCAAAGTGGGACAATGGATAAAACTTAGCTCCATCACTTCACACCAGAGTCAAGTCGGCAGTCAGCTGAGTGGCGAGCAGGCGACGAACCTCATCCAAACTCAACAGTCGGCTGGCAAGGTTATTGCATCCGTATTTTGGGATACACATGAAATAATTTTCATCGAATATCTCCAAAAGGGGAAGACTATCAACAGCGACTATTACATTGCGTTGTTGGAGCGTTTGAAGGACGAAATCGCAGAAAAACGTTCGCATTTGAAGGAAAAGAAAGTGCTGTTTCATCAAAACAATGCACCGTGTCACAAGTCGATGAAAACGATGGCAAAATTAAATGAATTCGGCTACGAATTGCTTTTCCACCCACCGTATTCTCCAGATTTGGCCCCCAGCGACTATTTCCTGTTCGCAGACCTCAAAAGAATGCTTACTCGTCGGAAAGAGATTTAAGACCGATGAGGAATTAATCGCCGAAACAGAGGCCTATTTTGAGGCTTAACCGAAATCGTACTACAAAACTAATATCGAAAGATTGAAAAATCGTTTCAATCAGTATATCGCCTTCGAAGGCAACTATATTGATAAATAAAGTTGATTTTTGCAAAAATTTTGTGTTTTGCTATAAAACGGCACTGACTTTTCAGCCCATATGTTAGCTGGCCAAGGAAAATTTGCTATGGAAACCAAAGCAACTTGAAAAAAACACCACGATTTTTGTTTAGCTTCAAGCTTTGAGGACTTTCACGTTTATTTTATCTTATTGTTCCAACTAGAGTCAGTCGTTTTTGAAAAAGCACTTCTGCAGTTGCAAAGAAGTAAAAAAGTAATCGGTTGTTACATACCTACCACTATTTACTATTTTTGAACTGTTTCTCCTGGTTGACATCCACAGTAAATCTTACCATCAGTGGTGTATATTTTAACTAAATATTTTTTAGGTTTGCTTAGGATGTACTGGGTAATTGGACATCTACCACAAGTTGCTCGACAATGGTCACGTTTTCTGACGCAACATATTTTGTTCGGCAGTTGCCAATGAAAATTGCTCTTTAATCATCAAAGCGAATTAATCGTTTAAGCATTTCAAACCTTTTTATAGGCATGGTGGCCTTATAGTGGAGGTTGAGATCCATGCTGGTAAATAATTCTTGTACAGGTACATCCCAGTTCTTCTGTACGCTGCACATAGGAGTATTTACACTAAAAACCAGGCCGAAATTATTTTTGTTTTTTATTTTTTCATTCAGATAAGAATAAATTAATACTTTTTTCATTGTTTAATATAATAAGTAAAAAAAGTGCTTTAAACTAAAATAAATTGTTCACCCAAGTCCGTCTCGTCATTTTCATCATTTTCTTCATCATCACTGAGTTCCATTTGCTCCTTCTCCATTTCAGGGACTAAAAGACCTAAAGTTTCCACGCAGAATGGCTTGGTTGTTTTCGGCTTCTGCTTAGCAGTGGGTCAGAAGTAAGCCAAAGTATGGTTTGTGTTTATGTCTCTATTGCCCGATTGGCAAGATAGAGTGCAAAATTACTGTACTGTGGGATACATTGGATGCCACCCGTACAGCTGATTGTACAGAGTAGCAGATTTGAATGTACTATATAGTCTTCAATTTTTTTTTTGTGTCAATCGCATAACTACTTGAAATTGTTTCCAAGATCACTTTGAACTTATGGATCAACTTCTTGCCTATTCCAGTGATTTGGGAAGCAACTTCAAGATCAAAAAAGAATATTCGAGATGTGTTCCCATCGGTAGTGTTTGCGAATACTTCTTTTGGTATGTCCACCAATAGGCCCATTTCCTGACGAAATGCTTTTTGGATGTTTTCCTTCCTGTCTTTCACTGTTATCTTATCTTCGACTGACCTTATTTGCTATTTCTTAATGTAAGCTTGTAGTATGGATGAAGGAAAGATTCAAAGAATCTTATCATTGCGTGAAGAATTGAAACTCCGAACTTCAGGATATCGGGATCCACTTCATTTCGTTTTGTCAAATGATTGAAGTCTTTGGAAGTTAGTCCACAAATATAGCATCTCATAGTTGAAGATGTCTTTCTAGCTGCATTACATATTTTGGCGACCGCCATTGTTGGTAGAAGTTTGTATGTATTGTAATATAAACGGTGCCGTCAGGGGTAATTTTTTCCGCTTTGTATAAATTACTTGCCTGTTTCCGTATGTACTTAATTTCATCATTAGTGACATCTTTAGTTTCGTAAATGAAACGTTTTCCTATAGGCCTGCAAAACCTAGGAGAGGACGGCAAGGGATTCTGACATATAATTTTGTTATGGCCTTTGGTGACTGATTGCAGACCCAGTGATAAAAAGGAACTTTGAAATATACTTGCGTCACTATCGATATTACTTTCAAACAAACAACAATAAGTTGTAAATTTTCCTTTTATTTTCCGCGAATGTTTTAGTCACTCTCGTAGATTGCTCGTCTGATAAGCAATCCTACTTCGCTTTTTTATGAGAGACTAGCAAGGATATATGTTCTTGTTTGCACTATGTAGGATTTCTCAATGTCTTCTACTCAAATCTGCTTCAACGAAAATAGCTAAGGCCTTAGATGGAGTATGTTTTTTTATTTTATTTAGATCTATCGAAGATATTATCTTAGTTTGTGTCAATGTGATCGATTTTGTTATTTTAGATGCATCTTTATTACCTTCAGCTGGTCGACTCATCTGTGCAGCATAGGTTAACTGTTCTGCAGAAACCTCATCTCTTCAATCTTTAGTTTTTCTTCGCTTGGATCGGTTACTTGATTCTGCGAATTCAGTGGTTGGTCGACCACGTTTACTTACAGTCCAAATGGAAAATTTAAGGCTGCTTTTTAACCAGTTGTCATGGTTTCTTAGAAAGCAATCATTTTTGTAGTTATCAGCTATCCATTTCTGCTTAAAGTCGTGTTTAAAATGGCTTAATGTGTGTTTTAGTTGGTCAATTTCGGTACATGGGCATTTTATTAACTCTACAATTTTTTTTTCTAAAAACAATATTTTTGGTCCATTGTTTTATCTGTACATTGAATTATATCATATAGCTCTTTTATTGCAAATAATATGAAATCCAATATCAATAAGTTTAAATATCTAAAAAAACAAAATAGCGGAAGAAAGCGGAACTTTTCTTATGCTATTCTCCTCAAGCAAGCCTTACTTTTATTTAAAGTCAAAATTAACCATTCGGAAGCACCCAAAAGTTGTACAAAAACATCTTTGTTTGAATATTGTTAACACAAAAAAAAGCACTTATGCATGGAATAAATTAATGTTAACATGGATATATGCGTTGATCTTAAATATTCATATTTTTTATTTCAAACAACAATTAACAAAAATAAAAAAACTTTATTTATACAGCGCATTCTATATGATTTTTTTTTAACTGCCATACGCCGCCTTTCTCTAATCGTGCAGTAACATATCTCCTGACGAATGTCAGATGAAACAAAAAGTTCTAGACAAGATTTCTTCGTAACAGCTCTAATGCCTGCGACTGAACCAGGATGAAATCGAATGATATTATGACTTTCACTTTATCTTGTTGGAGGTTGGCTCTAGTGCCAGCATATACCACTTTTTGAAACTCTTTGAGGTATTCTATGTTCTAGATTGCTTTCAGATTATGAAACTTCACGTTCTACAACTGCCTCCACTATTTTCATCGCTGTCGAAATCGTGTGCCTGTTTAGCTTCACTCGAAGAAGATTTTTCTAAAATATCTAAAAAAATTTTTTTTTTGTACACTATTAAAACTATAGATCAAACAAAATCAAAAAATAAGAATTTGTTGAAGCAACTGAACCCTTTTGCAGAGTTGTATTGTAAAATCCGACAATGCAGAAGAGTAGTTACGCTTCCCACGTAGATTAGATTGCAGTCGACCTAAGAATATACTGGGTTTCTTGACGTGCATATAATAACGTGTTGACACTTTCGCCTCCTTGGTACACGAACCGATTGCGGGGGCCTTTGCTACTGATACAAGTTAACGCCATAAAAATTTCCTCATGCAAACAACACGTGATAAGATACCCACGAGCCAACATCCAACATTTGCATTTACCTGAACATGCAGGTATCTCGTGTCATCGTTCCCACCAGCAAGAAACAACAAGGCGACACCTGAAACTCCAGAAAACATCCGTTGCTGACCAAGCAAGCGACGAGTGCATGGGAATGCTATAAGTTAGGTTTTGGGTCTATAACTTAATTTGCTAAGAGATGGCGTAACTTGTGTTATTGCATTGTTATTATTCCATTGGAACATGCGTTGGAAAGCTAGTTTCATTGTACGTCATTAGAGTATATGTCATTCATTTGAAGCGTAAACAACAATAATTTTTTTTCACTCAAATATGTCGAACTTTGTGCCTGAAAAAGTGTTTTTGCGGGGAGTTCTTCTTCATTATTTTAATATGAAGAAAACTGCTGCCGAAAGTCATCGTATTTTGGTGGCAGTTTATGGTGAACATGCGCAAGCTGAGCGAACGTGCCAAAAGTGGTTTGCACGATTTAAAAGTGGTGATTTTGGCTTGGAAGACGATGGACGTCCTGGGCAGCCAAAAAAGTTTGAAGATGAAGAACTGGAAGCATTACTCTATGAAGATTGTTGCAAAACACAAGAAGAGCTTGCAGAAACTTTGAGTGTCACTCATGTGTCACTCATGGGTTCCACATGAACTCAAGCCGAGAGACGTCGAAAGGCGGTTTTGCATGTCCGAAATGCTGCTGGAAAGCCACAAAATTAAGTCATTTTTGAATCGGATTGTTACTGGTGATGAAAAATGGATCCATTACGACAACCCCAAGCGCAAAAAATTATATGTGAAACCCGGCCAACCAGCCAAATCAACAGCAAAGTCGAATATCCATGGCGCGAAGGTAATGCTCTGTATTTGGTGGGATCAAATGGGTGTGCTGTATTATGAGCTGATAAAACTGGGTGAAACAATCAAAGGACAACGCCACCGAACACAATTAATCCGTTTGAGGAGAGCAGTAGCCGAAAAGCCCGGAATATGCGACCGAACACGAGGCAATAATTTCCCATCATGACAACGCTCGGCCCCACGTTGCTATTCCGGTTAAGAACTATTTGGAAAACAGTGGATGGGAAATCTTACCCCACCCGCCTTATAATCCAGATCTTGCCCCTTCTGACTACCATTTGTTTCGGTCGATGCTGAACGCCCTCACTGAAATACGGTACACATCAGAGCAGAATATCAAAAATTGGCTTGATTCATTCTTAGCTGCCAAGCTGGCGCAGTTTTTTTGGGATGGGATCCACAAATTGCCAGAAAGATGAGAAGAAGTCATAGCTTCAGATGGGCAATACTTTGAATAATACTATTCTACATGTTTTTTTTAAATAAACGTTCAAATTTTGGAAAAAAAACGCAAGAATATATTTATATACCCAATACATACGTACCAGCTTCCTGGTTATCCTTTATCAGTCGGTCTGTTGTCTTTTTGCATGCATGCATCAGGACAATCGTAAATTCAGTAAGAGTTCAAAAATCTCTTGTATATGAGTATCTATCTTTATATAGTAAATGATTAAAAGATATTGTCCGTTGGTGGAAGAGTCCATGAAGCTTACGTCCCGTTCAACGTCAAACAGGTTAGTTTAGAGTGGCTGTTGGAAAAAAATTAACCCACTTGAGCCAATTTGAGCTTCTGACGAAGCGAAGTAGATTACTTCGCTTACGTCATTGTAGAAGAAAGCTTTTAAGTGTAGCTCCTTCAGAAGAGAATATGTATATACATTTATACATATGTATATGCCATATTAGAAGGAGGATTGTCTCCTCCTCCGCCTCATCTATACAGCTTCTGTAGAAGTTATTTATAAAAAAGCTAAGTCTAAGTGTCAAGCTTTCTTCCGTGCTTGCCTATAACACAGTGTCCAGGGACTACACCTAAGATAGAGCTAAGCCGTTTCCTATTTTGAAAAGTCAAACTCTTAAAGCAGTTCAAATTCAATTTTGGAGAGATTTATTTGGTCGCTAAATATGTTGACAGTAGTCCACCTACGCTGAGTTCGTCAACAGCACACTACTTTAGTTTACACGTAGTAATTGCTTTATCGATCATATCTTTTCCAGGTAGGAAAGGTAGAGAGGTTCCCTCTCGTTGGCCCTGCAATTTCCTGGAATAGCTCTGTGAGCCGGCATCGAAATAGGGAAACGTTGTGCTGCTATGTCATCTCCATGAGAGATGACCGGTAATCAAGTGCGGTTTTAGAAATTAGTCTGGACTGACTACTCGAAAAGAACCGGATATCTCTTGCAGATATCACGTTTTTCTTCAAACAGGACAAGACTTCTTTAATCTCTAAAATTTCCACCTGAAATACACTACAATGATTTGCTACGCGAACGGAGAGGCTTAGGCTAAGCGAGTAAGTCTATCATCTTCCTTCTGAAAACTCTGGATTGATATCCATATACGATCTAAGATGATCCATGACATTTGTCTAAGGCTTAACATGACTTCTGTAAAGAAAAGTCGGTAAAAACCACTCTACATGCACTGGCTAATCACATCGGACAGTCCCTACATTATAGAGTGTACACAATGGTAGCATTTCTGGACATATTCGTATAGATGTTATGTTCTTCGGAACAACATGAGAACATTTTCTGGTTTACGGAATGAAAACTACATTAACTTTTCTTAATGAAAAGGATTGCAGATCATTTCTACGCAATTCCTTGGGAGAATGATATCTGAGGACATATGTAGCTCGGTAGATATTATTCCGTCGAGCCAAAAAAACTTGTGTGGTTTGAAGCTATACGACACCCTGAGCAACTTGTCCCTCGTAAGCTTACTGGTTGTGAATAGGATTTACCTGGAAAATAGGTATCCAGTAGCAGTTGAGTGATTCATCACTTGAGGTCGTCCAATAGCCATAGGAAGGATACAAATAAACCGAGCATTTTCACCACGTGGATGTGACTACGTAGGTCCCATTAGTAATTAAACAAAAGTTGGAGGAATTCCTATCAAACTACATGCGTTCCTTCAGGACGCGTTTCTCGCAGCTCTTTGCCGCTTCATTGTTTTGCCATGCACATGCTCTCACTTGGAGCTTCACTCTCCCTTTAGCAACACAAGGGTGGGCTTATGAGAGATGGCAACATTTTAAACGTGTCGCTAGTTCTGATGTACTTGCATTTGAACAAATCAAACCTTCGTAACGCGAATGCCATGAATTGTATTTCCATAATTCCGGAGGTTTTTGTTCATATTGGTTCTTGCAAAGGGCGCATAACTACAAGGGAATACTCTTCATTGACCGTACGACCTTGAGGTGAAAACTCCTGATGCACTACGCCACGTTAAAAAAACAGCGATCAAAACATTGACATTAGATCAAACTTGGCGATCTTTTTTCGATCTTGGCTCTCCTGGGTGGTTCCATTGAGACAATTGAGCTACCATATACCCATGATTTGTCACCTGTTATGACCTCAGGAACATCACTGACGTCATTCAAGACGTGCTGATTGATGCTCAAGCGACGGTTCTTCTGATCAAAACTAAGCAGTTTCAGAACAACCTTCGCTGAAAAAAAAATCTTCTTTTATGATAATTTGACGATTTTTTAAAACATATTTCTTCACAGCTTCGACGTTATCATCTGTTGTTGATGTGCTGGGGCGTCTACAGCGAGATTCGTCATTTGCATCTTCTCAGCTATCTTGAAAGAGCTTGTACCACTTATAAACATTTTTTTGACTTGAAGCAGACCCACCGTATGCCACTGCCAACATTTCAAGTGTTTAAGAGCACTTGATTCAATATTTTTACACAAAATTTGAGGCAAATTTAGCTCCATTTTTATAAAAATTGAAAATCGCCGAGCACCAAAACACACAAGAACTTGTAAAATTGTTTTCAGATTTCTCTTGGAATTGTCATTGTAATTTTCGAATGCAGGTCCTTTACTTTCGCCGCTCTTGGCTTCCACTTTGAATCATTTCATATTATCACACAGAGCTATTTTCATTTGAGATAAACCATAATCTGCATCGTTCTGAAACCCTAAAGTGATGATACTTTAAGTGCGATGACGGTCGTTTTCATACCAATTAAATGTTAACACCATTCAAGAGCGACACTTGCTAGGAAGTTTTAACGACAATCCAGATTAAGGCATTGACTGCAGGTTTCCTCTACTAGAGCGTTCTCATCATCGCGTCAATTAATTTAATCTTCCGCCATTAAACTTTTTCTCATTTGGTAAAAGTTTTTTACTCTTTTTTACTTTTTTTATTAACTTTTTTTTAGAAAAAATAAGTTGAAGCGAATCAAAGGCATATTAAGAGATAAAAAGTCTTTGTGCAAAGTTAAAGGCGTTTGTGTTGGTATACTCGTATCCTTTGTTTCAATTAAAGAGTCTATTAAATATATTCGCAACTGAGTGTTACCACCGTATACTCGTTCTAATATCTATACCTTCAGATCTCAGAGTACTATATGCGCATCGTTTACTTCAAGGCCTAAGTACCGTGATGAAAGAACGTACTCCAACTTAATGGCAAGCATTAAATACCATAATGAGAAAACTCTTTTCTATTTCTCGCTTTAAATGGCACTTAGTTGAATGACGTGACTAGAACTAGCTGCGATACCAAGATATGGATACTTTTATAGAGAAATATACTCATATCCGTATAAGCGGGAAAATTTGAGTACCTTTGTGGTGCGTAGTACTTTTGCCGAGTAATTCCGAATAAATTCGAAGGGGAATCGTTTATACGTTTATCGGTTGAAGAACGTGAAACCTCAATTCCATTGGACAGATGAGTTAAACACCTGATACGTGTTCATTAATTTGCCTTCATTTCAGGTCATTTGATATTTTAATTAGCGCTCTATGGAAGTGCGAAATTTCATTAAATACTGTCTGTGTTAATCAACAGTCACTTAGCTTTATGGTTGAGAAGGATTGCGTTTACTCAACAGAGGACGAGGATTTTCAAAAATGTAATCATGTAATCGTACAGAATAATAATTGTGAGATTAAAACAAATATTTTTAGGAGACTATTGTCTCTTAATTCGGTTATCCTGGCATAAATAAATTAGTAATTCTACCAATATGCCTTATTATCTAGTGGCATACAATTGAGATAAGCCCAAATAATGAAGTCTATTGCCGACCCATACGATAAGTTATTGTTGCAATAATTGTTGCATGGATGACATTCACGTCATCCAATCTGGGCCATATAAAATAAGCTATCTTGGGACTTTTTGAGAATGCATCGGTTTCCTCGACAATGCCTCTGGGCTTTTCATCAGCCCACATACGATAACCTTGCTTATTTACGTATCCGCTGAAATGAAAATGGGACTTGTCACTGAGGAAGATATTTTGTTTTTTTGAAAAAACTTAACTAAGTTATGTTTCTTCGTGCATCTAATCGCTGAACGTTTTTGCTTAGTTACTTAGTTAGCGCTATAGTTCGGGTGAATCTTGGTTTCAACTAACAAATCTCTGCAGTGAGTTTGGCCTTTAGCTAACTGCCTTCAGTTCTCCTCCAAAGCCCGTCAATGCAAACGGGATAGAATATTTTTCCTCGAAACTACTGAGAATATGGCTAACCGTTTTCGGCAAAGCCAATCCTTTAGCGCCACAAACTGGGCGCTAAAGGTCTCTTTTTGTCTTCTTAGCCCACAGAAACAGCGATTGGCAAGAGTGATTCTTCATTTTATTTCTGCTGAGGTATTGTTGGCAGAATTCATAGCACAGCCAAGGTAAACATTGTCGATTGTGACGTTCATTCCAATCTATCGGTGTTGTGTGTCCCTCCTTGTTGACAGCATATACGAGTACTTGGTTTTCCCCCATTTATCGTCAAATCCATTTTAGCAGATTTACACCCTGCCTGATTCCAGCTGCAACCAACTTCAGACTGCTATAATTTAAATTTTGACACATGAAAGGTAATTTTATTATTTACAAGCCTTTTAAACGATTTACGTCTCAGTTGTGTTGAAAAATTTTTATCCTTATCTTAGAGGCAGTATTGAAGCCTTGGGCAAATAATCATTTCGGTCGGAGACCGTGGACATTTCAACAAGACTCGGTACCGTCTTATAAAGCGCGCGTCAACCAAGATTGGTTAAAAAACAAAGTTTCACACTTCATTTCTTCGACACAATGGATTGCAAATTCTCCGGATGCAAATCCGTTGGATTTCACTGTCTGGGCTATTTTGAAGACGAAGGTCGGCACTAAAAACTACCAAAGTTTAGACCACCTTAAACAAGCACTTTGCCGGGAATGGAACAAAATATCGCAGAGCCACTTGTGTGCAGCGTGCGATTCTTTCTTCGGCGGTCTCAAGGCCATTATTCGCGCCAAAGGTGGACATATTGAAAACTACTGATACAATTTGAAAATTGATGTATTTTCCAACATTTTTGCTTTGGTACATTTTATCAAAAAATAAAATAATAGCATTTTATAGCACGTTAAAAAGTTGCAGGGTGTAGTTTTAATACTAGCGAATGCATCGGTAAAAACCCAATGAGTTCGCCCAATTATGTTGATATCATCTCCGTACGATAGTAAGATTCCAAGTGTTATTTCTAGAGTACAACCTCTCAATATTTTCGATGCCGCTCCAACGCTCCACAAAAATGTTTAAATTAAATTTTGAAGACGTTCCTGGCTTATTCAAACATTTAACTATACAAAAATTTAAGTCCATATAACAATGAAAAATGCCTGTTGAAGTAAGTAGCTGGTACTCGAACAGTCTAAATACTATATTCACCAAGCATAATTTCTTCAATTCTTCGTCGAGTGGAATTTCGAAAAAGGCGGCTGACGAACCCACCTTCGTAAAAAAAATATCCGCTTTGCAATTAATGAAAACTTTTATGAATCCGGGGTACAGGATTTATGGTTATTTTAAAATCGCCGAACGATAGAACAACAAGCTCTACTGGGCAACTGGATACATAGTGGCCAATTGATTACTTGAAGCGTGATAAATATTTTCGATTACGCCTTTCAGTTTTCAATTGCATTGTGGACACTTCTTAAACGGCTCTATACGGCACACTTGACTCCATGCACCCATCGACCAAATTAATTATATAGGTAGAGTTAACTAGTTTACTTGAACGACTTTCGCATTTCGTTTGACGCCTCTCATGGTTTTTGTTCGTCGGCTGGATTGAGAGTGGTCACCTTCCCTCTTTTGCTGTTTAGGCAAACACACGGGATTTTTGTAAACGGAGTCAATATATTTACAATTGCTTCGTTTTTGACATAATTGCTTGGGTCCTTAGCTGGTGAACATCATGAATACTCACTCTTTGCACTTAAAAAGCTTTCGTAGTTGACTGCCGCATGTTGAAAGAAAATGCGCTTTTCGCAAAGTATCATCAGTCACAGAAGTATCATCAGTTGCAGTAAAATGCTGGTCCAATTGAAAAAGTCAACTCTCCAAGCTTTCTTTTTAGACATCAAACACACGCAAAGGAGGAACTGTTGAACGTTTTACCGACTCCAAAGTAGCTGTCGTTCATCAATTCCTCCATAAGTTTCTGCATTTGACTTGAACATTTTCCAAGTCTATATTACTATATGGCAATCATATTTGTAGGTCTGCATACATGTTTTCAACTACCTTGTCGATAATTGTTGTGTTTACTGCAAGTAAAACTAAATTTTTTATGTTTCGTTGGTATCGTTACAACACATGCACTTAAATAGCGTAAACATGTGCAAAGTTTTTTTTTTTTTTTTTGTCAGAAAATGGGATAGATTTCGGTCCATTCAACATTTAATGGGGAGACTAATTTATTAGCGTAGTTGGTGGTGTATTCTCTGCAACTACTTATCTTCACATGATTGAAACTGAAAAAAATTATTGCCTTTCGGGGTTGGTTTCCAATCCTCGAAGCACTGCTCATAAGCATTTTTTGGTATAGCCTTGTGTTTTTCCGGATACGCCGTTTTTATTTCCTCAATCGTTGCAAATCTCCGTCCTTTCATAGGTCTCCTCAGTTTAAGAACAGGTGCATGAACAGGCAACAGTTATGACCCTTTTAAGCAAGAGCTCCTGAGCGATGCTCATGCGACGGCTCTTCTGATCAAAATTAAGAAGTTCCGGAACAAACTTCGCTGATACCTCAAAAACTTTTCTTGTGATTATTTAACGATTTTCTAAAAAAAATTTCTTCACAGCTTCGACGTTATCATCTTTTTTTGATGTCCTGGGTCGCCCCGAACGAGGTTCGTCATTTGTATCTTCTCGGCCACCTTAGCCACAAAATCTGATGCAAATTCTTTACTCCATTTTTTATAATAATTGAAAATCTCCGACACCAAAACACGTCTAACCTCTCTTTCTGTCAACAAAAAAACTAAGAACGCCCTGAAAATTTCAAAAAAATTACCTTACTTTTGGAGCACATTTCGTATATGGCAGATAATATTTTATAGACGACGTATTGTATAGTTGATGCAGATAAAGGGGTCTTTCTTCTTGTAAGTCCGAGAAACGATGCTACAATTTCAAGCTTAGGGATGCTTTCTGACTATATTCTACATATAAGCAAGTATATGTTTCCAATGAGTTCATCTCGGGCTGTTTTCAGTAGGCAGACAGGTCATTTACGACAGCCGCTTAATTTGACTTCAGCCTTGATATTTCTAACTTACCTCCGTCTTGGTCAGGGAGACGGAATTATCTGTCACCTTCATATGGGGCAAATGGTTCATTCTGCTTGATATAGGGATTTTAATCATCATCGCCAATATATGTTCAGTCTGCAAAATCGATATTTTTGTCACCGACTGTAGCTCTATTATACGTTGTCCATGTTCATCTTTACATGCTTACATTATAGGCTTGTAGTTTTATTTTTTATTTATTTATCGATCATGGGATAGCCAATTCTATTTTCGGACTTACGGATTAAACTGTAGGAATCTCGTACTGGATACTACGAGGTTACACCTTGTTACAAATTCTAAAGGTTCCATTGTCATGCATACTGTATTATGGCCCAGTTAAAGACGGCTTTCTTACTCCGCCTTGCGTTGAGATGTACCAGCACTCATAGATGGTGGACTAAGCATACGTTCCGTCTAGGAGTCAAACAATTTGTCTTTGATGCCGTCACTCTATCCTCTGTAGGGGCATGTAAGCAAATCGGTCTTATATTTCCATATTTGATGCTTGTTATGAAGTATTCATTTGCATGCCGAATGCTTATGACTTTATACGTAGGTCTGTCCTTAATAGCATATACAAATCTATGTAAGCCGCAATTTTTCATCCGTTTTTATTTTTTTATTATTTTTTTTTTTTTTGTCTAGACTATTCGATAGCACTTCCTAAATTGCGATAATATCTGCTTTACACCAGTTTAGTACGAGTGATTCGGCACATAGTCTACTGAGGGTGCTAATATTGTACATGTAAAGCCATAATTTGTTATCGTTAAGACCTTTGCTGGATCAGTCGGCATTATATCTGTCCGTAACCGAGACTGTTGGTTGTCTATGAGCTGGCATTTTTTTGAATGGTAGAAACGCTACCTCATGTGCAACCTCACTGAGGTTATGAACGTAGCCGCTGGTTCTTCTGCTGCCATTTCTACTCCAAGGTCCCGAAACAGTCTTACAGCTCCTGGTAAACCTGGATTTCGAATATGCCAAACTAGCTCTAGAGGAGGCTGTGCACCAAGTAACTCAGTCTGACTAGACTAGAATTCTTATCTGTTGATATGAATCCTAAGTCTTGCTAAAGTCTTGGTATGATTCTTTTCAATCACATTCACTTTTGTATTTATGATGATTCCTACTATTTTAGTTTGCCTAGAGAGAAACCTTTCCTTTTACTGTAGCAACTAAAAGTTTTGTATTGCCGATCATCACTTCGCGCATTTCTTAGGGTCTTAGCTTCTTATGCTCCTCTTGTCTCTTAAATATGTAGGTATCCTTCAGATCGTGTCACTTCTCATGGCCGTTCAAAGTCTTCGTGTTCGTCATAAGCGTAACCTTAAATAGCCTCCGGTCTCATTCTTCACCAGAAGAGTGTTTCTTATATAAAGCTTTAGGAGTCTCTTTTACAGCCTTGTCACCAAAGTCATTCCACCGATCGTTGATCAAGAGATCACTTTCGGATACTTTAACCACCAAATCCATATATTTTTACTACTTTCAAAAGTATGGAGTGTTGAATTTTGACCGACTACCCCATTAAAAACTCTGTTTTTTCTACAAAATTTTTAACTTCAATTATTATCAACATTCCGATGTAAGGCATAATAAAACATCCAAGTCATCAATGTGGACGACAGCAAAGATAGCGATATAGACTAGATAAAGATATCCACTTGCTGTGCCAACTACAGATTTCTTAAACTTTGTGAACTTGTCGTTTTAGACCTATTAAGTCCACAAGTGACAAGATATTCACCTTGCCTCACATCAATGGGATGTGGAGGTAAAAAAGCCACCACCACCAATTCAACGTTTTTTTTTTTTTTAATTATTTTGGAAGCATTCAATAAGACTTAATATATAGGTAGAGCGGTGTTTCGTTGAGTCCTTTAAAAATACCTTGCACTTCTACAGTCGTTAAGGTTAAGTTATATGGCTTAGAACTCCTTATTACATTCTGTCAAAATACCATATAATCGAGACTGAGTCAAAAAAAATAACACAAATCAAGTAATCCTTAAAATTTATTTTGTCTCCTTCAAAATAGGCGCCATTTGAAACAGTATATTTCGGGATCGCTTTCAGTTGCCTCAGTAAATTTTCTTTTATATATTAAAACGACTAAAAACGGGGCCCACAAGGTGATAATTTGAGTTTCGGAGATAGCAAAAAGTCCCAGGGTGCCATATCTGGAGAATACGATGCTTGCTCGATTATAATGGAGCATTTTCGTGGTGCAAAATCCAAGAGTTGTTCTGCCGGTTTTTTTCGGCGGATACCCTCCCTCAAGCTTCATAACGGTTAAATAATATTGTTTATTTTCTGTTTCACCTACCGAAAGAAACCCCGAATGAACAACACCACGAATATCGGAAAAACAGTGGAAAAAACCGTTGCAGGCTGTCTCGGATGAAGCCACACTGCACTGCTACACAAATGCTCTTGTTCTTGATATTACAGAGTTCCCGTCGGCTTTTTCCAACACTTTCAATGTGCCCGAACAAGAAATTCAGTTCGCAAAATTTTGAACAAACTCTTTGATCAATATTTTTTTCCATAGTAAAAATCGCTGATAGAATTTGAGGTAACCTAATGTCTTTGGTTACTGACAACAAATTAGTTGACAGATAGCGCGAAAACTCTGCGTCAAAATAGATGACAATTGTGCAAACATAGGGAGCCCATGTTCTTTTAAGAAACCATTAACGCGGACCGTTTGAATGACTCAGCACCGGTGATATTTTGACAGAATGTAAGCTATGTTATGCCCTAAATTGTGGACAGCTCTAGATGTGATTGGCGAAAGGTGCCTTAAAAATATGTTTTCGCTTAATTCTCTAATTCAAGTTGCTTCCCGAAACGAGGTGGCTGATCAGTCTAAAGCGAGGAACACAATGTGTATCTGCGTTGCTACTGCTGCCGCTCAAAACTGCCAAACTGTTCACTTATACTAGATGGGGTGATAAGTAACCTAATTCGGAATGAAAAAAAAAAAAAATTTTAAATGTTAGTAATTTTCCGGAAGGTCTGCAAAATACTCCTCCGTGGCGTCGATGATTTCTTCGCGTGAGCTGAATTTTTTATTGATGAGCCATCTTTTGAGATTTGGAAAGAGATAATAGTGCGATGGAGCCAAATCGGGCGAATACTGTGGATGCGGCAGCAATTGGAGCCGTAAGTCATTGATTTTAGCCATGGTTGCGATGCTTTTGTGGGCCGGTGCATTGTCTTGCAAAAACAAAATTTTTTTTCGCCTTATGTGAGGCCGTTTTGCAGCGATTTCGGCCTTCAATAGCTACAATAATGCTCAGTAATACTCTCTGTTGATGGTTTTTCCTTTTTCGAGGTAGTCCACGAAAAGTAAGCAATGACAATCCCATAAAACCGACGCCATAAGTTTTCTGACCCATCGAGCCTCCCTCGGCCACTACAGAGCACTCGTGCCGGCTTCAGTCCATTGCCGGGCACTCATTCTATTGTCTCGTGTTCAACAGTTACCAATCGACGCCAAAAGTCGATTCCGCATCAGCAAGTTCAAACTTCGAGAGCTCTCGCGTTCTTGTTTTTGGTCAGGAGTGAATATGAGCGGCACCCAGCGGCAGAATAACTTTTTCATATGCAGAATATTGTCCAAAATATAGCGAGTGCGCTCAGTACTAATCTTTGTGGTATCTGCTAGCTCGCGCACCTCCACTTTTCAGTCAGCCAACATAATTTCACGTATTTTTTTGACATTGTCCCCTGTAACCGATTCGGAGGGGCTGCCGCTGCGGACTTAATCGGTAGTGGAGTTGAGGCCACCACGAAACTCTCGAAACCAATATTTGACGGTGTAATCTGACGGAGCATTAGAACCATAATATTTATCCAACTTTTCTTTTGTTCGTTCGCCATTTTGTCTCTAAAAAAATAACACGTCAACTGTCAAAACAAAACTAAAGACAGTATCGCACTGAAATTTGGTATGTCTATCTAAATATGAACGGACTTCAAGGTAATATAACCTTTTTTGCATTAGCAGCGCATTCTGTTGGTCAAGGAGGTTACTTTTCACTCCACCTAGTATGTGAATTCAGAAGAACGGCCAAAATGTGCATTTGCGTCTGCTGCTGCTGTGTCTGCAACTGTTCAAGTTGAAATGAGTTGAACTTTTTGAAGCGCTGCAAATCTGACGTTTACTGATTCTTTTTGAGTTTGTGGAATTCTACAATTTAGCAATAAGAAAACTTGACAGCTTTTTTCGTTGTTTTTCATATTGTTTCATCCGTCCTTACTATTTTTACTATTTTTGATTTGTTAGCTATGAAAATTGGAAAAAAAAACACATTAGCAAACATTTATATGGTTATGACGTCAACCGAAAAGTCAAAAGAAAAATTCATGGCATTTGCTTTTTAAAACTAATATCATGTCTGAGGTAATCCATTCGGAAGGTCCAATTTTGGGCGACTCGTTCGAGCATAGCGACTGGTATCTCGCGGATAACATGAGTAATGTTGGCTTCCAAAGCGTCAATCGTAGCTGACTTATTCCTGAACAACTAAGACTTTACATATCTCCAGAGAAAATAGTCCAAAGGTATGATATTGCACGATCTCAGCGGCCAATTTACGGTAACAAAACGTGAAATTAAATGTTCACCAAAAGGATTTCTCAACAAGTCCATTGTTTCTCGCACCGTATGGCTCATAGAGTCGTCTTTTTGAAACCAGAGCTCACCGAGACCAAGTGCTTGAATTTCAGGAAGCACATAGTCCGTTAATATGGCGTGATAACGATTACCATTGACTGTAACATTCTAATTTGCCTCATTTTTTAAGGAAAAATGAACCAATTATTCCACCAGCCCATAAACCACACCATACCGTCGTTTTTAATGGATGTAATGGTAGCTCTTGATACACTTCGGGTTCCTCATCAGCCTAAATACGGCAATTTTGTTTATTAACGTATCCATTGAGCTAGAAATGGGCTGAACAAAATTTCACAATAAAACACTAGACTTTCGCCTGGCTTCAATTCTTGCACAAGGTGAATTTTGTACGCTTTTAGGCGTACGAATCGATTCGTCACGGTCTTCACGTACACTCATAGCTACAGCTGCTTTAGTCTCTTCACTACGTGCTGGATGTGATATAACCGGTCGCGTATCATCCACGAATGTAAACTGGGAGTCAAATTTGCGAATGGTATTGGCAATAGTGGTTTCAGTTAGTAAGTTCCTCGAATCGCACAAAAAGCATTTCTCACAGAACGCTGATTTTCGTAATACAGCTGAACAATTTGGAGACGCTGTTATAGTGTAGGTCTTTCCATAATGACTTGCCAAACAATACTGAACAAAAATGACGAAACAGTTTGATGGGAGTTACACGTGATCTGTCAAAAAAAGCCTATTAAAAATCAATCCTCACGATGAATCACCTGTTATTAAAATGAATATTGAAAAATTAATAGAATCTGTGAGGAATAGGCAAATTTTGTGAGATTTATTGTAACAAATCCACATTATAAAAATGTGAGGAAGAAGACTCTTGAGTGGGAGAAAGTGGCCAAAAAAGTTGGTGCTTGTACTGATTAGGAATAAATTTTGATTCTTCTAAAATTGATATTTAGTTACTATATAAAATTGAAAACCTTTCGGGACAATCTTAACAGTGCTATATCGAAGAGGTGTTTATCGGACGTCTCATTGAAGTATTCCGCTCAAATGGAGTTCTTGAGAAAACATATGGCACCTCGGTCATAAATCCGTTTATTTTCTTACATTTTCAGGTATTGGTTTGATGCATTTTACAATTTTCAGGTCTATCTGTAACTACTCATCTGAGATGGCATGCTCGTCTGACGTAGGCACTACTGAATTCTCAAGTCCGGTAGAAGGCTTTGCCAGCAGTCCATCCTCCTTTCACTTTTTTTTGCACCTCCTCGTAAATCCTCGAATTGACTGCTAATCCTAGCACCTCAAGCCCGCCAGAAAAGGAGAACTTCAAAGAAGAAGATGAGTTCTCTGGAAAATGAAGTGTAAAGAAGATTACATAAAGGACCACATGGCGCCAGTGTACACATAGCCCATTGACGAGTACAAGGAAAAACTAGCTGTAAAAGCTTTGATGGCCCGTTTAAAACGTTACCAACTTCGAAAAAACAAAGATCTGCCACCTTTTTTACCCACGTCAAACAATTTGGGGCCGAATTAGGGGAGCAAAAAAAAAATATTTAAGAAAATAAAAGTCGTTCTTTTCTTAGCTTTATAAGCTATTTAATTACTGCGTACTTAAAACTAACTACAAAATTGTTATCTTACTCTATTTTGTCTTATCTTCTAAGATCTTAATGAGATGCCGTCTTCGTTTATGCGAAGTAAATAGTTTATGGACTATAAAGGCATTTATTATTGCTTAAACATATGCGTACAAATGATAAACTTTCTGTCTCTTGACGTTAAATGACTCGATTTCTTTGCCATTGTCATATAATTCACAATAATTGTTAATTGCTATTTTAAAGTGAATCTGTAATTAAAAAAAAAAAGAAAAATTTGATTGTACATGCCAAACTAATTTGTCGGCGCTTTTATACTAACACCCTTTGCATTTCCCGTAAATGCGATACCGAGTCACTAAAATGTCAAAAGTACTGTCAATAATTCGTGGAGCTCTTGAAATGAAAGTGTCTACTGGCTCATCAATCAGACCACCACATTACCATATATTGCCACGTAGATGAAAGGTATTATCAGCTTTACTACTTTGTTGGGTACGAATTTAGGAGTCTTTGCTCCGGTGGAAAACAAAGGCTGTTGTTATTAATTTGCTGTCCAAACGTTGAATTCTTTAGCACACCACCATCTCTTTGACTTTTATATGCCCCAACATTGACAGCAATAAATTTATAATAAGAGCTGCACACTCCTACCAACACTGTGCTAAAAAATCTTTTGTAGTTAAAAAATGTTGATCCAGAAATAGATGGCTATTTAACAAGCAGTTGGGGGCTTGTCACAAATATCCAAAATCCCTCGTTATGATTTTCCAATCGTTGGGATTTAAAGGGGCTTATAAATTTGAGACAACGTTTACCAAAGGACTTCACACATACAGTGTAGACCCCTATTCGGAAGGTCCATTCCAAGTAACTAAGTGAAACATCTTGCGACAAATACCTCTAAGAGAAAGAAAGATTGGATTACATCTTCATTTAAAATGGCCAAATAAAATTACTGTTGGTGTTTATCAATTGAATGCTTTATTACAAGTGAAGTTAGGTTATTACAAAACGTGATTTCAAAAGTACAAAAATGTAATTTTAAAAAGAAATAGAAAATAATAAAAAGAAAAGTTCAATATATAATTCATTTTATAGTAAGACATGGTGTGTTTAGATATGTGTGAGAATATAATCATAGTATTATTAAATTTATGTCGATGTTGTTATCTAACACTCCTCCTCAACGTAGTCAAAAAAACACATCCCAAATATTTTGAAACAACATTTGTGCTTTTCTCTAGACACCGCTTTGGTTAGAGTATCCGCAGCCATGTTTTCACTTTGAATTCTTACCTCCATTGTAAGCAATACATTGCGCACTTTGGTTGTCTGTATAAATTTTGGTCGGTTGTGCACATTTAGAACCCAGCTCTCCCAAAAGAAAACGAAGAGCGCATACTTCTTTAGCCGCTTCGGAAAGAGCAATATTCCGCACTCGAAGTCGCCACTACATGCTGCTTTCTTGATTCCCAGCTGATCGCGGCACCTGCAAGAATAAAACAAAAACCACTTTGGGATTTACGATCGTTTCGGTCCTCTGCCCAGCTGGCATCAACAAAGCCTATTAGTGGAAGTCCTGTTTTACGGAAAAAAAGATTTGCATTTCTTGTAAAGTTAAGGTAACGCAACACCCACAAAGCTGCTATCCAATGTTGCATTTTAGGATGCTGAGCAAATTGAGCTAACGCACCCACACTGAAAGCTACAATATATCGGGACGACTAAAGACTGCAAGGTGCATTAGACATCCAATGAGTTCTTGATACTGTTGTAATTGTACAGAAGCCTGTTCCCCTGTAATAGTTGGTTCCTTTTCCAGTCGCAGTTTTACCTGCATAGGAATTTTACTTAATTTAGAGTTTTGTAAATTATGTTTATATAATAAACTTTGTATGTATCTCGTTTGGGATATTGAAATTGTTTTGTGTTTCTTTTCAATCTTTAGTCCAACATAAAGTGATAGTTCTCCAAGATCACGTAATTTAAAATTGTCAGAGAGTTTTCTTTTTATAAATTCTACTTTAGCTTTATAGTTTGAAGCAATGATAATATCTTCTACGTATACCCCAAGAATTGTGACTTCTTTATCACTTATATTAAAATAAATACAATTATCATATTTTGATTGTTTTAAGTCTAATTCCATGAGTTTATCCGTAAGAAATTTGTGCTTGTTTTAATCCTTAAATCGCCTTTTATAAATGACAGACCTTTCTTGGATTATTGACATCAACAAATCCTTCAGGCTGTTGCATAAATATCTCCTCCTCAGAAAAGCGGTCGACACATCTAAATGAGTAAGATTTAAATAATTTTCTACTGATAATGCATAAATGATGCGAAACGAACTTTGACGCACAACTGGCGAATAAGTTTCTACATAATCTATGAATCTGAGAGTAGCCTTTGGCTACGAGGCGTGCCTTTCTACTCCCTACTTCACCGTCCGATCCATACTTTGTTTTAAAAACTCAACGGTACCCAGTAGCATTCCTTCCCTCTGGTAAATCACATAATTCCCAGGTCTTGTTTTTTATAAGACATTCGTGCTCAACCTCCATAGCTTGAAACCATTCTGATGACTGTGGGGAACTTAACGCTTCATTAAAGTTATCTGGATTTTTAAATATTGTACTTAATAGAACCTCACTTGCGCTTTTAGCTTTTTTTCTCGGTCTAAGTACATGCCTAATGATGTTATGCTTATTTATATTGTCCATCTCATTTGAATCTTTTACATATTGCTTCTCACTCGCTTCCGCGTTTCTCTCCGCTTCCCTTTCCTGATTCTCTGCATTCTGCCACTCACCCTCTGCGTTTTGAAACTCTTCCTCACTATCATTTTCCTCTTCGTCTACCTTAACTTGAATGTCTTCTTTTATTCAAGATATTCCTTCAAGATATTTCCTTTTCTGTTTTATATTTCTGCTCAAATTCATACATGTTTGATGAAATTCTATTCTCTTCTGGATGTTCGACAGAACCATGTTCCTTATGGTCTTTTGCATTTTCTATAATTCTTACATCTCAGCTTTTTACAATGGTTCGCGAGCCTCTCTTCCATAAGCGATATGCTTTGGACTCTTGGGAATAACCAGCTAAGACAAGCTCTTCGCTTCTAGGATCAAATTTAGGTTTTAAAGTTTTATTCAAAACGAAAGCCCTACAACCAATCTTGCGAAAATGACTGACAACTGGTATTCGCCCTGTCCAAATTTGTTCCGGGGGCAGCGATTGCGGGTGTAGGCAGCAGTGTGGACAAGTTCAGCCCGAAGAAATTTCTACCAGTGTACGGTTCATCCGTTCAGCAACACCTTTCTGCTGCGGAGAATACTCAACAATTAACTGCCTTTTAATAACATGATTTAATAGAAATGTAGAAAATTCCTCATTTAGAAGTTCCCGTGCATTGTCGCTTCGAAGAGCTTTAATTTTTCGATTGGTCTGACTGGTCTAGATTTTTAAAATTTCTAAAAACCTCAAAATATTCACCTATAAACAAACACCTTGCAAACCGTTGCAAAATAAAGATATTTGCTGAATAATTCTACATTTATAGGCCCGCACAAATCAGTGTGTATGATGTCTAACAGCCCTTGTGAAGATTTATCTCTTTTCTTTTAGTTGAATATGGAAGTCTTGTTTGTTTCCCTCGAATACAGGTTACACAATCTATCAAATTTGTTTCAAAATATGGCAGTCCTCCTACCATCTGAGAATCTTTTAACTTTTTCAATGAAGCTACATTTAAGTGGAAATACCTCTTGTGCCAAATTTTCAATGTGTTCTCATTTTACTACTATTTTTAACCACTGTTTCGGTTTTAATACAAAACTCTCTTTCTGCCAGAGAGTATAATCCTTTTAAGTGAACTGCTTCTAAAATAACTTTTTGTGATTTTAGGACTTGTGCGCGTTTAACTTCAAATACTACTCTATGACCTTTAAGACTAGGAATAAAAAGACACCGGTATAGAAAGATGTCTTTGCCTTTTCCTTTAACCTCAACTGTTAACTTAACGGTTCCTATGCCTTTAACCTGGGCAGTTTTCTTGTTAGCTACTTCCACAGATCCCGAGAAGTTTAAATCTAACTCCACGAAGTGGCTCCACTATCGATATACCATCTAATGCTATCTAATTTTGTATCGCATGCATAAGCTTTGTCCTCATGAATAACTGATTGCTTTGCAATAAATCCTTCCTCATGCACTTTAGTTAAATTTTCAACTAGATGAAGCTTCTCATTACGTATGTTAACGCGGCAGTCTCGCTTCATATGACCTTTACGTCCACATCGGTGGCAATTAAATTGAAAATTATTAGTCCTACCTGGTGAAGTATTTTTCTTAAAATGTTTTACTTTCAGGGCGTCTCCTTTACTTTCGTTTGTTACTTTCTTCTTATCGCCAACTTCCAGAAGCCGCGCACGAAGCACATCCACTGTAGGAAAATCCCTCCATGCGTCAAATGCAGCTTGTATCTCCTTGTAGCTCTCAGGTAGGCCATCCAGCAACAGCACATCAAGCAGCTCTTCGTCCAATTTTGCGTCCATTTCTCGTAGCCGAGTACTAAAAGAATTAAAGCGAATTAAATACTATTCCAAATACTTTCATGCTTTAACAATGCATGAGTTAAATTGATCAACTTACGGACAACTTCGACTTTCTGTCTAGTTCCTTTCCAATCGAATGTTTTTTCGCATCTAGTGTCGCACTAGTGACAGTTGTGTGGGCTCCATGTCAATGATTATCTCACATTTAGCATCCATATCCTTATCACTCCACTTCTGTATTTTGATCGGGTCTATTTCTGGTTTCTGCTCCAGTCCTTGAACCCAATTTCAGGAGACGATTCTATGCAGTACTGCCTCCGTTTGGGGCTTCCAGGTAAAATAATTTTTCGCATTAAATAATGGAATTTTTCCGGTATAGGTAGTCATCACTACTAATTTTCCTTGACACCAACTTAGTAATTAGATTATTAATTGAAGATTATATAGGGTTTTCCAATAAGGACTTGAGAACTTTGAATTTAATTCGTGAACGCACTCTTTCACTAATCATCAAACTGTCACTGTCAATTTATACAGTAAACTCGACATTTTCATCATGGTAAGGTACACTAAAGAGCCACGTTCCCAAATTGGGTTCTGAAGATAATGCGCCAAGATGATAAATTTCATCGCAAAATCTTCTTCAGTGACGAAGCTCATTTTTGGCTCAATGGGTCAATAAGCAAAATATGCGTTATTGGTCGGGTGAAAATCCACATGTGCTTCATGAATCACCACTTCATCCACAAAAAATAACTATTTAGTGCGGTTTGCATGCCGGCGGCGTTATTGGGCCATATATTTTCGTCGACGAACGATCATCATCGTTATCGCGCCATGATTACCGATTATTTTTGGCCCGACTTGGATGACATGTGGTTTCAACAGGATGGTCCCACAAGCCACACAACATGGGCCAGTCGATTGGCCGCCTCGTTCGTGCGATTTAACGCCGCTTGACTATTTTCTGTAGGGCCACGTTAAGTCATTGGTTTATGCCAACACGCCGACGACGTTGGAAGAGCTCAGAGCCAACACTAAACGCGAAATAGCGGCCGTTTCGGCCGAAATGTGTGACCGAGTCGTTGAAAATTGAGTCCAACAATTCGACTGCTGCAAACGTGCCCGCGGTGGCCATATGAACGAAGTTGAGTTCCATTCATAAATGTTTTGATTGTATTTTAAGCCAAAAAAAAAGTTTTTGAAATATCTCAAATGGTTTGTCTTTTATTTAAAATTTGTAAAGTCGTTATTAGAAAACCCTATATTTCCGACTAAACTAGAGAGAGGGTGCTGCGCCCATAACCTGTTGGTGTTGATCAATTGAATGCTTTATTACAAGTGAAGCCAGGTTATTACAAAACCTAACCTAGATTAATTATATACCACCTTGATAAAAAAAAAAATAACCACCGTGTGCCGTTCCCATTGTTGTGATTTGAGTTCTGTTTTTTGTTAAGTTGGTACATCTGTTGTTGACATTTCCTCTAAATCTTACCGTCATAGCTTGATATTTACAAAAGTTACGTAGCCAAGAGTACATCTATCTCTGTGTGCGTTGGCGATTTTTTATAATTATAGAAATGGATTTAAATTAGCAACAACCAACTTGAATTAAATTTTGCGTAAAAAAACGGATTTAATGGCGCGCGAACGTTGAAAATGTTGGAAAAGTGTTTCAGCAACGATTCTCTAAAGAAAACGGTCGTTTACCAGTGGCACGAGTGATTCAAAAGTGGTCGTGAGTCAATCGAAGATGATGAACGCAGTGGCAGACCATTGACATCGTAAAAGAAATGTTGGCCAATAACCGCAATTTAACCATCAGAGAGATAGCGGAGGACTTAAACATTGCCTATGGATCCGTCCAAGACATTTTGGTTAATGATTTAGATTTCCGTCGTGTAGCAGCAAAGTTGCTGCCAAAATACCCCAATTTCATGGAAAAAAGAGACCGTGTTGACGTCGCAAAAGAGATGATTTGCGAGGCTGAACCCGATCCCACATTCATCAAAAGGATCATTACTGGAAACGAGACGTGGGTTAATGAGTACGACACGCAATTCAGACATCAGGCAAATGAATGGCGTTGACCAAATGCGCTGAGACCAAAAAATCCACGTCGTTTTCAGTCAAAAAAGAAAGCAATGCTCACGGTTTTCATGGATTACAACGGCGGTATAGTGCATCATGAATTTTTGCCAGAAGGCCAGACAGTAAACAAAAAGTATTATTTGGGCGTTACGAGGCGTTTGCGTGAAGCAATTCGCCGAAAGAGACCAGAATTGTAAGCAGAAAACTCGTGGATCTTGCACCATGATAACCATGATAACGCACCGGTTCCTTGTGACTTCTTTTTTTCTATTCTATCGAGTTAAAAAAAAAACACTAAGGGGAACGTGTTTCAGCAGCCAAGAGGAAGTAATGGAAAAATCGCAGAAAGCACTGATGGACATACCGAAAACCGAATATAAAAAATGTTTCGAGGATTGAATCAATCAATGGCATAAGTGTGTTGCGGTCGATGGGAATAACTTTAAAGTTGACAATATACTTTTAAATGAATAAACTTGTATTTTTAATTTTCATCAGGTGGTATGAAACCGCAGTCTTCTCATTATGGTACTTTTCAAAAACAATTCCTCGTCGTTGTCCATTGTAAATTTAAAAATAATTTCTTTGAGGCATATCTTGATATAAGAGCCGCATCCTTGAGAAATCTTCATATGCACTATCAGGGCCTATAGTAGTGTGAGATTCTTACTCACTAAAAAACATCTCCCTTATGCAAACCACGACTGAGTTCACATTCAACAAGCAGTTCTTCTATCGCATTTTATTTTGTTATTATAAGATATCCTGCAGTCGATTTTCCATTGAAAATTCCTGTGTACTTTAGAAAAAATTACGCACTGCTAATCACCGCGCTAGATCGAGAGGCTTAGTCCTTTCTGACGGCGCAATATATTTGTCTCGTCAAGGATCTGTTGAACAGAAATATTCGTATGACCTTGTAATCGATTATTATGTTTTCGCGCAAACAATTTAATTACGTTCTGAACGTTTTCGACTAATAAGTCTCTGTAAGTAAGTAAGTATGATTGTTTCTAATGTACATTAATGTTACTATTTTTAGTACAACCCCAAAGTTTTGCACCATATGTCCAGATCAGTTTTAGCACTTGCTTGTATAACAGCAGTTTGTTCTCTAAGCTAAGCTTGGAATACTTTCCAATTAGCCAGCAAATATCTCTATATTTGATTTCACGTTTTTTCTTGACTTGTGCTCTCCATTTTAGTTTAGCACCGAGATATTTGGCCTCGTTCGCGTAAGGAATTCGTACTGCGTTGATAAACACCGGTGGATTCTCAATTTTCTTGAGAGTGAAGTTCTCGTGGACAGACTTGTTTTCATTAAGCGCGATTCGCCAAGTTTTTGTCCAATTGTTAATCCGTGTAAGGGCACGTTGCAACTTGGCAGTTGCTTCTTCGACTGTTTTAGCCGTTGATAAAATGGCAGTGTCATCAGCAAATGTGGCTAGGACAATGTCGTTCGTTTGCGGTATATCGCGGGTAAAAAGCATATATAGCAGAGGGCCAAGTGCACTTCCTTGCGGCACCCCCGCCTTTATTGTCTTAAAAGTGGAATATTCGTTTCCGTATCTTACACGGAAGAGTCGGCCTTCCTGGTATGAACCTAAAATACAAGACAATTGCTGGTATAGGGCTTGTCGGAGCTTAGATTTTAGGCCTTCATGCCATACCTTATCAAAGGCTTGGGAAACGTCAAGGAATGCGCTTGAACAGACTAACTTACACTCGATTGCTCGTTCAATTACATCGGTTATTCGACGCACTTGGTCAACTGTAGAGTTTTGGTTTCTAAAGCCAAATTGATGATCAGGCAAGAGGGAATTTGTTTCGGTAATTGGTTTAAGACGATTAAGAGGGATTCGCTCGAAGACCTTCGATGTAATCGGGAGAAGCGATATTGGTCTATATGACTTGACTTCAGTCAGCGGTTTACCGGGTTTCGGAACCATTATAACTTCGGCTACTTTCCACTGGTGCGGTACGTGCTCTAATTTAATGCTGGCATTTATAAGATAGATTTAGCAGATTTAGCAAACCTTTTTTCGGCAACGCTTTAAGTATATCTCCCGTTATTAAGTCATATCCCGGGGCTTTATTGGGCTTAAGCGTGTCTATAACTTGTCTAAGTTCCCTAAGTGTAGCCTTTTCTATTGGAAAGTTTGTCGTCACGTCTAGCGTATTGACATTCTCTGGAAGCACTTCCCCGTCGAATGGTTTAAACGTTTCTGCAAAAAACATTAGCTTTTTCCTTATCTTCTTTCGCCCAGTCATCCTGGTTTCTTCTTATTGGCGCCACGTGTATTTGGGGCTTTCAAACACTTTTAAAGGCTCTCCATATGGAGTAGTTGGTATCCTTTGTCGCTGTGAGTCTTTCAAGGTAGTTAATAATTACTGAAGTCCTTGATCGATTTTTTCAACAAGTTGCAGAGCCTATTGAAGGATGTTTTATCTTGTGGTGCCCGGGTTTCATGCCACTTCTTCGGTGGATATCTTATGCCGACTTTGAGAACTTTGTTCGATTCGCGAGGAGTGTTCTTCCAGGCCGCTTGCTGTATGACTTTAACAAAACATTCAACTTCTTTTTCAAGTTGATACGGCGTTCTAAGTGCTACTTTTAACTCAGTATTGTCTACGTCTATTCGAAAATCTTCCCAGTGAGTTTTCCTGTTAGTTAATCTGGGTAGTCTTTGTTTCCTAACCAAGGATTCGCTCAGTGAGAGGATAACTGGAGAATGATCGGAGAAAAGATCAAAGCCCTTTTCAACTTTGACGTAACTAGCGTTTACTCCTTTTCCGATAAAGAAGTCTATTAGATCGGGTGTTTTAGCGACATCCGAGGGCTAGTATGTCGGCTTGCCTGTAGAGTAAAAATAGCAACCACATTCCATACCAGCCCTGTAAAGAGTTTTACCTTTTTGAGAGATATCTTGAGCCCCAAAAGGTGTGCTTCGAGTTAAAGTCCCCACCAATGATGAAGATTGGTCCAGTTGAATAGGTCAATAAATTCGTGTTTTTCTATTTTGCAGCGCGATTGGCAATAGATTGAGGACATATTAAAAGAGTAATTTTTATTTTTAGGGCTCACCACGGTCATTTGAAATTTGTCAAGTTCAATTATTGCTTCCAAAGTATGTTCAATGCAGTCTTTTATGAATAGGGATGACCCGCCTCTTGCGTTTCCCGATGGATGATGAGCGAGGTAGTCGAGGTAACCTTTTAGTTCCACGCACGATTCTTTCGCCAGGTGAGTTTCAGGAATTAAACATATGTCAATTACTTTTTCCTGCATGAAAATATTTAGTTCATCAAGCCTTTTCTGTAGCCCGTTGACATTCCACGCAAGTATATTGAGCTTCTTTTCCATAATTAGTTGCAGAAATTGGCTTCGAACTTGAAAAGCCGTTCGACTATTATCTTATTTATTTTAGTCTGTTCTTCTAGTCTCTCGAGAATATCTGATAACACATTTGAGGCAGGACCCGGTGATGTACAGTTAGTCATATTAACTCGCACCGCTATTTGCGCGTAAGTTTTTCTACTTTCCACTTGCGCATTGTTATTTTTGACGTTGTTGTTATTGGTGATTTTAGCGTTTGTCACCATTACCTTCTTTAAAGGCTTTGAAGTAGGACCGCTGTTGTTATTTCTCATTCTAGCTGTCCCTGCGTTTTTCAAAGGCTTCGTTTTTGATTGATCTCGTAGCCTTTGCAACTCTTTCGCGACTTCGCGGCCTCAATAATTAGCTGGATGTTTTCCCTTGCAGTTAATGCATATCGCTGTTTGCCAGCGCATTTTACACAGCGAGGTTCCTTCTGGCAGTAGGCCTGAGTATAGCTGAATCCCTGGCAACTTGTACATTGGGAAATCAGCCTAGAGTTTTTCCGCGGCTTCCGCATCTACAACTTTTTTAACTAGTTTTATTAAAAAGCAAAACTTTATAATATTAGCAAAAACAGATTTTTCTCACTATCCATGTTGTATCCCCAGCTGACGTTTGACAATCAATCGTATTGTCTTTGTTAGACCAGCATGCGGCTCTCAAAACTTATTTACAGACGGATATGCGAGTTGTATTCCTTGCTTAATTTGGTTTTAAGGTTTCACTATCCGTTTCTTCAACGATGCTAAGAATTTGCGCTGTCGAGTTTTTGGATCTTCACTCGATGATAAGATCAATTCTTAAAAATTCATCACCACTGCTTCTACCAATCTCATAAGAAAGGTCTGTTTCAGATGTATGCTAGGGGCTTTTCCTAGCTGGAGTTTTAATGACTTTGTGTTTTTTGAAGTACAACGATGTTAGATTTCACTTATCGTTAGAAAAATTTGCGTCTGTCTTCCATGCCTAATGGCATGGGTTTAAAATTTTACTGAACCCTCTCACGACTTCAATGCAACAATAGTTCGTTCGAAACAAGTCTTCTCTTAACGCATTAAAAAGCTTAAATCAAAATAGGAACACGGGAAATTAAATCGAAATTAAATTTCTCAGTACTCAGACTTACGTTAAAATTGGCTATATCCTTAGTTGGCACTTCCACTGACAGTTCAGTTTTTTATGGGCATAACTGCAGATGGGGGTGCTTCCAGGAGGGTTCCTAGGAGGTCAGCTATCCAATAGTAATTTAGACAGCAGATTGCTCACTAGGGTCATGACTAAACTACGCTATGTGCTAGTTTAAAATGACGAAACATCTTGCGACACTTGCTGTGAGAGCGATGTTCACACTACGAAGCACTATCTCAGTAAGTGTCCGCTTGCAACAGACTGCAGGTATATTGCATTTATGTTGCAGATCGTCTTACTCAAATTTCTACGAAAGACTGAAGAATTCCAGTTAAAGAAACTTACAAGAATTACAATGGACTGCTCTGTTCTAACAGGAAAAAATCTCTGCATGCTTTTTAAATTCTTTCAATTAATTGAAAGGAGTGCTTCGAGAAAGGGATACAAGAATAAGCGTTCGAATAAATTAAGTCAACGACGTTTATATAAATTTTCTGTCCAGAGCTATTTTGAAAATGATGAGCTAAAAATTAATCAATTATTCATTTCTCATCTTTTGTGGAATTAGATGAGAGTTCAATCCCTTATCAAGAATCAAAAATATTATCACTTTCTTGCGGTCGAATAATATGTTCTTAATATAATCAGTACGCCGACAGTATCTTGACTCATATATGTATCAAGATATTCATATGAATATCCAAACCTCGATAGTCTCAAAGACTTCGCTTATTTCATTCTGCCACAATGATTGCCAAATCCCCTTCTCAATGTAAATCCCCAAGTTATCATCAATCCTCAATCAAGTGTCCATTTTCTCTCCTCTTTCTTTTATATTCGTTTGGCTATGTGTACATCATTTATTCAGGAATATTCCCATTTCCGTAATAAATCAATAAATCCAAGGAGAAGGCAACAAAAAAAAAATTCTGAAAAAACAAAACTAGCAAAAAAAGAAATGATACGATGCCCGTAAATAAGAAAAAAAAAAAAAAATGCATAACGTTGGCGTATAATATGATTGGATATGAATATATTCTATATATGAGTACGAATACAAGTACATCTCACAGTTCGTCCTTGATTATGTATTGGATTCGCATTAACACCACGAATTTCTCGTGTGGCTATGAGACTACCAACAGTGTAAGCGTAAGCTAGAGTAATAAAACTGCTTAAATGAGCAAAAAATCCAGAAAAAGTTATTTTATGAATAAATCTGTATCCATTGGAAGAAGGAAACCCATAGGAAATTCCTTGGAAATTAGTTAGATCAAACGGAAACAAGGGAATCCATTACGAAGATGGTAATGAGATACCGACTGCCGCTATCGCATCGGAGGCATAATGACACTGTTATTGGTATATATTGCAAACGAGTGCTATTCGTAATTTTACGACTTGAGCACTCACTGGAAATTCTAACCGCACAGCTCTTCATCGCATCCCAACACGCCACGACGTAATCGGAAGTCGGAGATATTTTACTTCGGTCGTTTGCCATGGGATTCAAATATTACACACAAATATTACAGAATGGAGAGAAGCTCTCATAATTGATAAATCTCTGCGTTATTTGATATTTAAGAAGTTTTCCAAAAGGGACATCGACATCGATTAGAACCTGTTGCTACGGTTGTTGGGTTTTTAAAAAGGGTTGGAAACGAAGGAAATATTTCAAAATTAACTGCCCAATGCAGGGTTCTTTTGGGTAAGTTTTAACCGACTTTTGATTTTTGCAAATATTTTCCTCCCTTTTCTATGTTTGGAATGGGGGAGATTTACCAGGGGTGACTGGTTTTACTTTGATGCTAAATGAAGGCCCACTGATTTAATTGGCGAAGTTTTGGCGATATTTTTTTTATTTTATTTTTTTTTGCAAAAAATAATTGATTAAAAAACAAATTGCTTTGCTCAACAAGTTGATTTAGAAATATTGTATTGTTGAAAAAAGTTTAATATTGCTTGTTAGGTTATGGAAGTGTGCTGTTTGCTTAGGGAATAAAGGAGAAATAAAGTTGAGATACGCTAGAGACAGAAAAGAAAAAGACTTTATACCGATTAATAGACTTTACTTAAAATTGTATACTCATATACTGTCTTATGTCCTTGTATACCATATATACGTAAAGATCTCAGAACGTGTTGAACCGTTTATGAACGAATTCAACATTGGGTTGAAGTATCAGTAAATTTACCTTTAAACTTGATACATTGGTTCCGTATATCTTAAAAAACACACTACTTGTCGTAATACCTTAAAAATATTCTACAGACCTTATTTTGGAGATTTCCTTATCAAAGACACCAACAGTTTGTTGATTATTTTTGATAGGAGTGGTCCAACCTCAGTTGGGACGTAGTCTCTTATTGCTTTTGTGACCATATACGCAATACCCATTTATCGGCTAAAAGTGCTGAGTTTTCGTGCTATTTTAGCCACCCTAAGCTTAATCTATGTGCTTACTGCTGATAGTTAACGGGGACGAACACTTCCGTTTTTTGCATTTCGGTATAAAGCCTACTATTATATAGATATCCGGACATAAAATTGCGGGATCGGAAAAACGGCAATTCACATACTAGGTGGAGTGAAAAGTAACCTCTTTGACCGCCAGAATGCACTGCTGCTGCAAAAAAGGTTACGGTGCCTTGAAGTCCGTTCATATTTAGGCAGACGTGCCAAATTTCAGTGCGATACTGTCTTCAGTTTTGTTTTGACAGCTGATTGTTGTTGACGTGTTTGGCATCATGTTGAGTATGGACAAAAACGATTTTCGTTCTCTCATAAAACATTATTTTTTGAAAGGCAAAACGGCGAAGGAAACAAAAGAGAAGTTGGATAAATATTATGGGGCTAATGCTCCGTCAGATTACACCTTCAAATATTGGTTTCGAGAGTTTCGTAGTGGCCGCAACTTCTCTACCGATTAAGACCGCAGCGGCAGGCCCTCCGATGCGGTTACAGAGGACAGATACCACAAAGATTAGTACTGAGTGCACACATCATATTTTGGGAAATATGTTATCCTGCCGCTGGGTGCCGCTCCTGACCAAAAACACGAACGCGAGAGTACTTCGAAAGTGTGTTTGGACTTGCTGATGCGGAACCGGGCGAACTTTTGGCGTCGATTGGTAACTGTTGAACACCAGAGAATAGAATGAGTGCCCGGCAATGGACTGAAGCCGGCACGAGAGCTCCGAAGCGGCCGAGGGAGGTTCGATGGGTCGGAAAGATTAAGGCGGCGGTTTTCTGGGATTGTCATGGCATACTTTTCGTGGACTACTTCGAAAAAAGAAAAACCATCAACAGCGAGTATTACTGGTCCTTATTGGAGCTATTGAAGTCCGAAATCGCTGCAAAACGGCCTCACATGAAGCGAAAAAAAATTTGTTTTTGCAAAGACAAAGCACCGGCACACAAGAGCATCGCAACCACGGCTAAAATCAATGACTTACGGCTCCAATTGCTGTCGAATCCACCATATTCGCCCGATTTGGCTCCCACGGACTATTATCCCAAACCTCAAAAGATGGCTCATCAATAAAAAATTCAGCTCACGCGAGGAAATCATCGACGCCACGGAGAAGTATTTTGCAGACCGTTGGAATAAGTGTATTAAACTAAAAGGGGACTCTATTGAATAAAATAAAAAAAACATTTAAAAAAAATTTTTTTTTTTCATTCCCAAGAAAGTTACTTTTCACCCCATCTAGTAGTCTAGTTTTGTATGACTGAGTCTTAAGCCATTATCTTCCAACTTTCCTATCTAATAATAGAGACTTGCCCGAAGAGGAGCCATGTCATCACTTACGATGACGCTGTTGTAAGCTAGTAAAGAACAGTGGTTCGAAATGCATGAAATTGAAAAACAGCAGACTTTTACTTATACCCTGGTGAACTTGAATTTCTCTTCACCTTTTGTGCTTCATAAATTTTACAGATTCCATCATAGTTAGTCCACGCTTGATAGGCTTTACTTTAATCGCTTACTGTCTAGTGCCTTTTGTTATGTTTAGAGGTTCCCTTCCAACTGCGTGCACCATCTTTAGTAAGATGACTTTCTATGATGCCTTAATAACTGTAGGCGAATTCTTCTGATCGGATCCATGTCGCTGTTCAGATCGAGTTTCATGTAGTGTTGAGAGTGTCCATGGCACCACCTATCATAACATGACATGGATGCTGAATGTATATATTGGCTAATATAGGGTGTTGCTGATCAATTGCCTTCTGACTCATAGAGACAGTAGTTAGAAAAGCTATTCTTCGCTAAATTCGCTAAGATTTAGTTCCTTACTGAAGCTCAGTACAGTAAATACATACTTACCTGCTTACTAACTTAGGTGGAGGGGTGAACCTGGTCCTTAAGTGACAAGCCCGGTTAAGATCTCCTTTTAAATGTGCTTGCTACCTAAGTTGATGTCTCCCTCCTCTGCGTTGTCCCTTTAAGTAAGATTTGAAGATTTTGCAGGCCGCAGGATTGTTGTTCATTCGCTCTACATGTCGCTACACACCTAGTGTCGTTCGTCGTTGAATCTTCTCCTCCAAAGCCCGTCAACCCGAAGGTTTTTCTCTCGAAATCACTGACGATGTTTTCTTCCGCTTCCACTAGAGTCCATGCTTCAGCGCAATGAAGTAGAACTGAAACGGTCAAGGTATTATAAAGAGTCGATTTAGATTTCCTGTATTAGGCATTACTACTCAATTACCTTCTTAAACCGAAGAAACAAAGATTGAAAAGAGTGATTCTTCATTTTATTTCTACTAAGGTGTTGTTAGCAGAATTTATAGCAGAGACAAGGTAGACAAACGCCTTACAGCCTCGAAGATATAGCTATTGACTATGACAATTTGTCCAATTTTTCGATGTTGGATGCCGCTTCTTGTTGAAAGCATATACCATACTTGGTTGTGCTCTCACTTACCGCTAAATCAATTTTGGTAGTTTCCGTTTCATTATCAGCGAAGGCACTGACGACAGGCGGCTATGTTCTTCCAATTATGTCGATATCATCGGTAGACGGCAGTAAATAGTTGCACGGAAAGATAGTGTCTCCAGTGTCCCCAGGCTCCGCACAATTCTTTCAAGTATGCTATTGAGGAAGTCACATGATAGATAGCGTGTCATCTTATTTAAAAACTCAAATGCCAAAACTAGACATCGCTGTCATATGCGATCTTTAAATCAATGAAAAGATAGGGGTAATTGATATGGACTTGTTAAGTTCTTTTCAAGATCTGCCGGAATGAAATTTGGCCAATTGTGGACTTTCCCGGTCTGAAACCTCATTGATAGGAGCCAATTGATATGTTCTTTTTCCCTTTTGGTAAAATTTTAGCACGTTATTTCTGGAGTATTTTTATTATGTTATTTTTCTGTCTTCTGCTCACAGCGTTCACGAGCTTTTTTTGTCCTTCGTTACTGCGTTGTTTTGTGCGCTTTTTATTTAGCTGCATATGCTTGCAGGCATTCTTCATCAAACCAGGGATTTATTGGTGGTACTCAGCACATCAGTTGCGAAGTCTCCGATAAATTTTTATTTAAAACGCATTGTGGGTTGTAGGTGTCATTGACTCCATGCAGGCTAACAATAAAAAGACAGCTTGTGCTTCATATACATAAATATGGATGCAATCGCTTAAACCTAAGACCTTTCTTTGAATTCAATTTCACGAAAAAACCAAGGTAAATCGGGATACGATTTTGTTGCTACATACCCTCATTGGAATGTATACTTATATCATTAAAAATTTTACCATTCAAGTGGAAATCTGTCAGAGCTAAAGCAACAGTAGCCATCGGAATAATTCAACTTTCCGATTATTTTCAGGATCCATCCGAACCTCTTATACGTATACAATTCGTTTTAATACATACCAACAAGATAACAAGTTGGATCAAATATCAAACTAGTTTGTTTTAACATCGGAATGTGATTCTGGAAATGCCTTTAAGGTTTCCACCTACATCGTTAAGCCAGAATAACCTGCTTTACAAATAAATTCGTTTTTCTAGACGATTTTCAATTTCTATTTACTCAAAGCTTAGATAAAAGCAGTAACATATATCAAGAAACTAAATCCACTTCTTAAGACATTCGATTCCGTATTCTTCAAAATCAATGGTCAACAAATCAAGCCACAAATCTCCTTAGAGCTTCTACTTTCCTTGGCAATACTTATATATACGGAGCCGTACCTTAGCAAGTGACATGACAAACATGACAAGAGTATCTTTTCCTTTTTACCCATAAAACCAACAACGACCGTATTCCGTAAATATCCTAAGTTACTTCGAGCAGACAGGAATTTTTTTTTTTTTTTTTGTCTCGTTTTCATCCTTTGAATGATTCAACTGAGTAGTAAAAAAAAACAAATAAAAATAAAAAGAGTTACAAACATCGAAAGGATATGCATGCGAATTTCCAATTCGTTGAAATGCACTCAACTGGATTTCCTTTGGGGAACTTTAGTCAGTCCTTCTTCTATCCTTTTCTGCGCGCTCATTTCATTTATGTGTATTCCGATCTGTGCCCCGAAGTTATAGTTGTTGATGGTTTTGTGTGTGGTTTTAAGTGCAGTTTATTCTTCCATCTATAGGTCCACCTCCGGTTTCATTGCCATTACCAAGCAGTATTTCTTCAATAGTCTTTAAAAGAAAATCAAAAGAAGAAAGGAAACGAAATGAAATTCAAAACAAAAAAACAAAAGATAGAATGAAAAAGAGCAAAAAATTTGAAAAAAAAAAAAATAATACTCGACGAAAGGATATTATCCGCTGATATATGTTCAAGGATAATGATGACCATAAACAAGGACTCAGTCTTCGGATAGCTGAATTGGGTGTTATGGCTACAGATAGGAAAAATACACGACAGCTCAACAAGAATACAATCTAATCGAAATGGAAGATAAATTGAGTGGTATTGGTGCGATTTAAACCCCACTTCTATTTCTGTGCTCGTTTCAACGTACGTATCTACATCTTTTCTATTCCTCCCTCGATTTTCTATCCGCCTCATTCGAAAGGTTTTTTACCATTTCCATTGACGGGAATCATTGTTCAACTTAAATTGAGTTGGAGTATAACAAATGCGACCGCACACAGATGCTGGAGGATGCTGGTATACTTAAACATGGAGGAGTGCACAACAGGCGTCGTCGATGTATCCTTTTCCGGTTACAGTGCTCGTAGAAGTGGGAGAAATTTTCAAAATCCTGTTCGAACCTTTGTACTTTATTATTGACATTTCATGTGTGAACACATAAACTTATTTAATTTAAAATTTAATCGATTTATTGACATGGCGACCGGATCTAAATTTACTTGTTTCCATTTGTCATATACCTGCTTGGTTAAATACGGGAGGAGGTGATAGACTGCCAACTAATTAAAGTGTTTCCCGGGCAATGTCGCATTTTATTCAAGAACGAGTAAGTAGCTATATGTGTCAAAAAGTCCTCGTTAATGTGTCATTTACATAGACATGCAATGGAAATAGGTGAATTGCACGTTATACTGAAATCCTTTTAACTCGGTCATTTTTTGGAATGTTCTTATTTTGAGTTTTAATACCCTCCAGCAATTTTCATCAAATTGAGCTAATATTAAAGATGATTGGTTCGCCTTTTACGATTTGCGAGGAAAAGGTTATAAAACATGATTTAAAGAAAAGGCAAACAAAGATATGTATTGTACATGCAAATCCATGTAGAGTGCTATTTTACGATGAAGAAATGACGCTTTTCGAAAGTAATTCCATGATTTATTAGAAAAAGCATGTCATGTATTAGCTGGAATAGAGCAAAACGAATATAATCATGCGATAATCTTACAGACTTTGTAGCAAAGGAACCGAGTCTCTGAATGTTGCCAGCCTGTATAATAAAACCTGTTGATTATTATTATTATTATTATTTTTTTTTTTTTGAGTAACTTTGGAATGAAGGAAAGAAAAAAAGGTAACGATGCACGTTGGGTTTAAATGCTTGAAGGCCATAGTGAGTAGGGAATAAAAAATTCAGCAGGGCATTTCATAAGCAATTTGTACTAAAAAAAATCGTAAAGTATTAAATATAAAGTATTCCACCATTCGTATGAATTTTTATGAAAAAAAAAAAAACTAATAAAATTACATAGCATTAAACGCATCCAAAGTGGCACAAAGTGAATCTATCAAACATGTAATCACATCTGCAATCTTCGAATAATTTGCCAACCATAGATCGCTTTCAAATGATCTGACATTACTCCAATGCTGAAGACACTAATATACATACATGAGGAAGAGGAAACTTTTTTTCTCAACAGCATTTTGAAGAAAACTTCTGAAGAGTTCACAAGATCCTAGACCCACCAGTAAATCATTGTTGAAATCAATTGAAATAGCTCTGCATATACTTCTGTGTATCATTAAGTATTCCCTCCGCCATGAAAAAATGCGATAGTAACCTTTCAAAAAATACAACAGGTTAGAAAATCTGCAATCGAAAATAAACCCAAGAGTCGAATGTGTAGTTTACTCAGCGTGAGATTAATCCCTGGCTTGCTACCATGAAAATCGAGTCCAAAATAGTTGAAGCATCTCTGGACCTTAATGGTAATAAGTGGTAGTGTTGGAGCGAAAGGATGAAAATGGACTGCCTTCGAAGATGATGTTTTATTTATTTATTTATCTACAAACATTGTATTACAGAAACTATATAAATAACAAAATATAGAATAAATAAATAAAAATTAAATAATAAAAAAAAGTAAGGTGACTTTTGAAATTTTGCGGGCAACGTACATTCGGTTGTTGATTTCTTTGCTCTGTTGGTACATGTGTCTCGAACATACGTTAACAGTTTCAAGTATATAGCATACTTAGCTTGTATTTGACAGAGAGAAAGGTTAGACGTGTTTTGATGTGATCGGCGATTTTCAATTATTATAAAAAATGGAGCAAAGAATTTGCATCAAATTTTGTATAAAAAAACGGAATCAATCTAAAACACTTGAAATTTCAACAGTGGCATACAGTGAAAAAACATATTTACAAGTGGTACTAGCCCCTCCAAGATGGCCGATGCCTGGACGCCTCAGCACATCAACAATAGTGGATAACGATTTTTTTGGAAAATCGTCGAATTACCATAAGAGAAGTTGCCGAGGATGTTGGGATCCCGGTTGGCTTGTGTCACGCAATTTTTTCGGATGTTTTGGGCATGGCACGTGTGTCAGCGAAGTTTATTCAGAAATTTCTTAATTTTGATCAGAAGAACCTTCGCATGAACCGAAAAAAGCACGCAAAGTTCGATTAAATATCAAAGTTTCGATTGCTTTTACCTTAAAGTCGTACAGTCAATAAGGAGTATAACCTTGAAGTTATGCGCTGTTTGCAAGAAGCAATACGGAAAAAACATCCGGAATTGTGGGAAAACACCTCATGTCTTTTGCATCACGATACTGCACCTGCTTGTGAGAGATTTTTTGACCAAAAACAACACGACAATCATGCCCAAGTCACCATATTTACAGATTTGGCCCCATGCGAATATTTCCTATTTCCAAATTTTAAAAAACCTATGAAAAGACGGAGATTTGCAACGATTGAGGAAATAAAAACTCTGGAAGAGCTCAAGGCTATACCAAAAAGTGCTTATGAGAAATGCTTCGAGTATTATAAAAAGCGTTGGCATAAAATTAAAATCAAATTGCTGAATAAATAAATATTTTTATATATATATATATAACTTCACCTTACATTTTGAACACACCTCGTGAAAGATTAAAAAAATTCAAAAAAGTTTATACTAATGATTCAATAATAATTGGTTTCATGTGGTTTTTTAAAAAGAAAAATCCTTTGTCGTAAGAAATCTAAGAGGAACATAAAAAGGTACCAATGCGTAAAGGGAGGATATTTAATATGATAAAATAATAAATCTCTAACAAACATTATATCGCGAATAGTAACACATGGGCTGAAAAGTCAGTGTATGATATATTCCACACGCTCTTTTGATATGTTCAGAGCCTCAGCTATCTCGATTAACTTCACTTCACGGTCATTCGTAATTATTTTGTGGACTTTTTTGATGTTTTCATCTGAAACAGCCTCTTTTGGACGTCCACTGCGTGCATTATCTTCGGTGCTTGTATGACCACTTTTAAATTTTTCAATCCACTTGCGAATGGTTCGTTCTGCCAGTGCAGAGTCCGGGTAACACTTATCAAGCCATTTTTTTGCACCGGCTGCATTTTTTCCCATCAAAAAGCAATGATAAATCAACACACGAAATTGCTTTGAATCCATTTTTTTTCACAAAAACAAAAGCTGCTTCACTCACAACGTTATATGTCGAGAACTAATCGTACGACAGCTGTCAAATTTATACACGTATCTTTTGAAGGTTGGAACTAACTAAAAATAGTATGGACTTAATTCAAGTGGTGCCCTCTCTTAGAAACGGCACGGACTTTTCTGCCCGTGTATTACGTCTTGATTCCAATAATTTAATACCTAATAGCAAACATCTAGCTTTGTAATCAGTGTTTAGTGAATTGCCTTTGGATTCTTTCAAGCCGGTCGGCATTAATTTTACATTGACTTAGCTTAAGGGACAAGATAGTCAATATGACAATTAAAAGAAAAAGTTGATTCAAGTATAATGCCTCAGTCTTTAATATTCACAAGACAAGAAAAAACATTGGACTCAATCGAATAAGCATACATTAAACTTACTAGTTTTTTTCGAGAAACATGCCATATTATCTGACATTTTTGTAATATTTACTTAAAGACATTTGTGGTACACCAATAAGAAGGCGAGTTCAAGTCATTCCGAATAAGATAACAACCACCTATAATATTAATTTTTAGGAATTAAGACCATCTGCGTATAAAAAATATTTGCAGTACTTTATAATAAATATCATAAAAGTAGTGGACCTAAATGACTACCTTGGGGAACATTTAATAGCCGTAGATTATGTATTATCAATTGTTACTATTTGCTTTCTAGCAGTAAGGCACAACGACAATCAACTTAAATTATTCAAATGAAATCCAAGGAGGTTCAATAAAATTTGACGGTTTACAGAACCAGAAGTTTTACTTAATTGCTTGTAAACATACAGTTGTTGCATACGGTTCTCTAATGCATTTATAACATACGAGAAGAAAATAGCAAGATGCCCTTGTTGAGCATCAGACAAGAATTCACTAGTTAGAAATTCAAGCCGATTTTTTCTAAACTTTCTCGTGAGTAGAGTCATTGATTTAAGATGATGACAGGAAGCAATCGACTCCGGACTAACAACAAGGCTTGGCTAATTGAAGTGCCATAAAAACCTCATCAGTACTTAATTGGATATGTGCAATATCAGCGTCATTCTTAAATTGAGAGTCTGAGTAAACAGACAAGTGTTGAGTCTATATTGGAAGAATTAACATTCTTAAAAACCATGGAGCTGGGAGTATTTTTCTTTTAGAGTTAACAAAAATCCAGAAGTATGGTATTTGCATTAGATATAAAATTGTTTTCGATATTCAAGATGTAAGCCCTGTATAAAAATATACCAAGAGAATAGAGTTGTTTTCTCAAGGTCTCAGACTTGTCACAATCCTGTGGATTAATTTATTGTGTAAACATTGAATAAGCTCTCTATTTAACTCTTTTCAACTATTTCATTCGATAGATTTCAACGCACGGCAACAATAACTCCACCATCCCGTGCATGTGATGTCTTACAACAATATCTCAGAAGGCTAAACATTGTACAAATTGTCATCAAATAACTCAGAAGTAGCTATATCACAATATAGACAAGATTCAACTTGACAATGATGTCGTATAATAAATGGCTCAAGTTAATAAAAAGCTTATTTACTTTATTACGTAGTCCGCTGGAATTAGAAGGGAATTACAACGACGATGAGATTCTAAATCAATGTAATGTTGACTATTTTCTCCAATAAATTTGTTGACTTAAAAAGCAATGGACGAATTTAAACTCCATTGGTCCAAAAATAAGCAGTAGAAATAGTTTAAGCAAATTCAACTGGAACTCCTATTTTAAAGTTAACATAGTTGAACTTCTTATTAACATCTTCGAGTTTAACTAATTTGTGGCACAATATTACCTGTAAGTCACTTCTCAGACTTGAATATATAAAAGATGTAATATCATCAGCCGTAGTTGAAGAACATTGTACGACATATCAAAGACTAAGATTGTACAGCCACGTTTAACGTCTGCCAGAAGAAAGGAAAGCAAAAGGAAAAATGGCAAGTGTACCCGAAGGACAAATAAAAATGGACTGACCAAAATTAACATGGATTGAATGCATTAAAGAAGATTTTACTACTTTTTACCACTTTACAATCAATTGCACATACATTTAGTTTTTACCTGCTACTGATAAGTCAAATAACACCGAAGCATGCTCTGAGCTTATATAAGATTAAACTAGTAACTGCTGTTAAATTAACAGACAGTAAGCTGGAAAATATTGTACATAAATACTAAAAGTACTAAAAATAAATAACTTATAGAGAAATAAACTACCATGTCGTCCACACTGCGAGATAAAAACGAACAACTAAGTACGAACAACTAAAATCAATGATATTTTCGCTTAAGCCCTTTCGAACCTTCTGGTACAAGGAATGCTCTTGAATTTATGTGGAAGCTAGTTGTTATGTTAACCATTCCGTTCTCTGAAGCAAAAAGAACAAATTTTAATCTCCAAATAATAAATACCGCATTCATATCATGATCTGTACCAATGTTTTCGTCGCAATCTTTATTAAACTTTAGCTAAAAAAGCAACAATGATTTTAATGATCAAAATTTATCAAAAGTGTGTAAAACTATTACTTCGTAAGCTTTGATTTTTATTATTGGTTAAAAGACCGATTCATGGCATTTACTTTTTGGAAACGATATTATGTAAATCTTGGCCACCACTGCGTCTAAAGTGGTCCATTTGGATAAAACGTACAATGTTGGCTTCCAAAGCGTCAATCGTAGCTGAATTATTCCTGAAGACCTGAGACTTAACATATCCCCAGAGAAAATAGTCCAAAGGTGAAGTTAAGTGCTCACTAAAATGGTTTCTCAACAAGTCCATTGTTTCACGCGCTTTACGGCTCGTAGCACCGTCTTGTTGAAACCAGAGCTTATTGAGACCATATGCTTGAATTTCAGGAAGCACATTGTCCGTTAATATGGCGCGATAACGGACACCAGCCTATAAGCCATACCATATCGTTGTTTTTAATGGATGTAATGGTAGCTCTTGGTACTCTTCGGGTTGCTTATCAGCCCAATAATGGCAATTTTGTTTATTAACGTATCCATTGAGCCAGAAAAGGGCTTCATCACTGAACAAAATTTCACGATAAAACACCGGATTTTCATTGAGTTTTTCCAAAGCCCATTAACTGAAAATATGACGCAAATTTAAGTCGCGTGGCTTCAATTCTTGCACAAGTTGAATTTTGTACGCTTTAAGGCCGAGATCCTTACGTAAAATACGCCAAGTTGTCAAATACGCCAAGCCAAACTGCTGATTCGTTACACTCTCAGCTACAGTTGCTAGAATCTCTTCACTATGTGCTGGATGTAGTCTAACTGGTCGAGTATCATCCACACTGGGACTCAATTTTGCGAATGGTATTGGCAATAGTTGGTTTCAGTAGGTCGATTATGCGCACTGTGAATTCCACTTAAGACATTTATCACAGAACGCTGATTTCCGTAATATGGCTGAACAATTTGAAGACTCTGTTGTGGTATGAGTCTTTTTGTTATGACTTGCCAAACAATACTGAACAAAAATAACAAAGCAGGTTGGTAGGAGTCACGTGTAATCTGTCAAAAAAATCCTTTTGAAAATCAAACCTCACGATGAATCACCCTATATAAATTATAAATACAAGTATAGTCCTAAACAATTTAATGAGTAATTCAAAATTAGATAAAAATATTAAACAACAATATACGAGTAATATACAATGAGGAAATCAATAATACAATAATTCAGTAATATAATACAATTTTGTTTTTTAATACTTTTATCAACTATTATTATATGTCAAGCCTTTTTGGAACGTCTTCGAGTGTTTTGAACTTCAAAAGTGAGTGCTATGTTGCCTTAACAGTGGGTTTATTGAAAAAAAGTTTTGGCAGAAATAAAAAATACACCGTGTCTGCTGTACGCAAGTTTGTTCAAAAAGTTAAAAGAGACTGGCTTGCTTGCAGACAACATCCAGGGTGCCCATTGTTTAATGGTGCGTACCGATGAATATGTGGCTGCTGTGGCCGAGAGTATTCAAATCAATCCAGGAGCATCGACTCGCCATCGATCTCAACAACTCAATGTTTCACGCACCACCCTGCTGAGAGTTTTGAACAAAGATCTCGAATTAAGATCACAAAGTTCAATTGATTCAGAAATTGAAGAAAAATGACAGTCTGCTTCCTTACCGCTTGACAGTTTGACATTAACAACAGCTCGAATTGGACAAACAGGCGCATTTTCATCTCATAAAGCGTATAGTAAGTAGTGAATTTACTTACATGCTTGATTATTTGTCCATTCTTCCAATGGTACATATTTGTACCAGTGGTTCTTTTTGGTGTGTGCAATAATAGTGCTTTACGGCAGGTTTTTATGTGAATCAAATCTAATTGGTAATTTCTCTTTTTTTTTTTTGTTTTGTGCAAAAGTAAAATGCCCAAGTTCATATGCCGAGGCGCCTGATCGCGGGTGTACTTGGGGAGGGAGCCGTTGGACGATTTTTTGAAGCGAAGCGATTTTTCGGATGATGGTAGCAGCGATTACGAGCCAGAAGGTAATGTCAGCTCTGAGGATGTAGAATCTTCAGAAGAAGAAGCAGTAGAAGCAACAAGAAATTCACCATGCAACATGCAACATCCCCTCTATAACGTTACAATTGAACCTATTTCATCACAAAAAAAAAGAAAAAACTTTATATCTGCACATAATAGATTTTTTTTTTTTTTTTTTTTTCCATGGGAAGGTGAGAAATCTTCATAGACACTATAGGCCCCGAGCCTATAGTAGTGAGAGATTCTTACTCACTAAAAAACACATCTCTTTTGCAAACCACGACTGAGTTCACACTCAACAAGCAGTTCTTCTATCGCATTTTATTTTATTTTTATAAGATATCCTGCAGGCGATATTCCATTTAAAAATTCCTGTGTACTTTAGAAAAAATTACGCACTGCTAATCACCGCGCTAGATCGAGAGGCTTAGTCCTTTTCAGACGGCGCAATAAATTTGTCTCGTCGAGGATCTGTTGAACAGAAATATTCGTATGACCTTGTAATCGATTATTATGTTTTCGCGCAAACAACTTAATTACGTTCTGAACGTTTTCGACTCCTAAGTCTCCGTGGATATCATCGTTTCTAGTGTACCACGGCGCATTAACAATACCTCGAAGAACTTTGTTTTAGAATGTCTGTAATACATTAATGTTACTATTTTTAATACAACCCCAAAGTTATACACCATATGTCCAGATCGGTTTTAGCACTTGCTTGTATAACAGCAGTTTGTTCTCTAAGCTAAGCTTGGAATACTTTCCAATAAGCCAGCAAATATCTCTATATTTGATTTCAAGCCCTTCGCGTTTTTTCTTGACGTGTGCTCTCCATTTTAGTTTAGCGTCGAATGTCATACCGAGATATTTGGCATCGTTCGCGTAAGGAATTCGTACTGCGTTGATAAACACCGGTGGATTCTCAATTTTCTTGAGATTGAAGTTCACGTTGACAGACTTGTTTTTATTAAGCGCGATTCGCCAAGTCTTTGTCCAATTGTTAATCCGTGTAAGGGCACGTTGCAACTTGGCAGTTGCTTCTTCGACTGTTTTAGCCGTTGACAAAATGGCAGTGTCATCAGCAAATGTGGCTAGGACAGTGTCGTCCGTTTGCGGTATATCGCGGGTAAAAAGCAAATATAGCAGAGGGCCAAGTGCACTTCCTTGCGGCACCCCCGCCTTTATTGTCTTAAAAGTGGAATATTCGTTTCCGTATCTTACACGGAAGAGTCGGCCTTCCTGGTATGAACCTAAAATACAAGACAATTGCTGGTATAGGGCTTGTCGGAGATTAGATTTTAGGCCTTCATGCCATACCTTATCAAAGGCTTGGGAAACGTCAAGGAATGCGCTTGAACAGACTAACTTACACTCGATTGCTCGTTCAATTACATCGGTTATTCGACGCACTTGGTCAACTGTAGAGTTTTGGTTTCTAAAGCCAAATTGATGATCAGGCAAGAGGGAATTTGTTTCGGTAATTGGTTTAAGACGATTAAGAGGGATTCGCTCGAAGACCTTCGATGTAATCGGGAGAAGCCATATTGGTCTATATGACTTGACTTCAGTCAGCGGTTTACCGGGTTTCGGAACCATAATAACTTCGGCTTATTTTATCTGGTGCGGTACGTGCTCTAATTTAATGCTGGCATTTATAAGATAGAGCAGATTTAGCAAACCTTTTTTCGGCAACGCTTTAAGTATCTCTCCCGCTATTAAGTCATATCCCGGGGCTTTATTGGGCTTAACCGTGTCTATAACTTGTATAAGTTTCCTAAGTGTAGCCTTTTCTACTGGAAAGTTTGTCGTCACGTCTAGCGTATTGACATTCTCTGGAAGCACTTCCCCGTCGAATGGTTTAAACGTTTCTGCAAGATGGTCAGCGAAAACATAAGCTTTTTCCTTATCTTCTTTCGCCCAGTCATCTTGGTTTCTTCTTATTGGCGCCACGTGTATTTGGGGCTTTCGAACACTTTTAAAGGCTTTCCATATGGAGTAGTTTGTATCCTTTGTCGCTGTGAGTCTTTCAAGGTAGTTATTCATACCTTGATTATTGAAGTCCTTGATTGATTTTTTCAACAAGTTGCAGAGCCTATTGAAGAACGTTCTACCTTGTGGTGCCCGCGTTTCATGCCACTTTTTCCGCGCTCTTCGTTTCTTCCTTATCATTTCTCTGATTTCCGGTGGATATCTTATGCCGACTTTGGGAACTTTGTTCGATTCGCAGGAAGTGTTTTTCCAGGCCGCTAGCTGTATGACTTCAACTAAACGTTCAACTTCTTTTTCAAGTTGATACGGCGTTCTAAGTGCTACTTTCAACTCAGAAAGTATTATAGAATGAAAGCTTTTATATCCTCAAAAAGAGCCATTATCTCGGATCAAGTCTCAACTGTATAAAGTCCTCCTCGCTGATATATTTTTTTTACACCGACAGATCCCATAAATATGGCAGCTCGTCATAAGCACTTGTTGAATTTTACCAAAATGGAAGTACATCAACGGTACTTAAAAATAACGGTAATAAAATATAATCTTTCTTTTCTTACACTTTTAAATTACTCCTTTTTAAATTCATTTTTGTGCAAATTAAATTTATCATTTCTACTAAAACTTAATGATAATTAGTAATTTGAATTCTTTCGCTTAATTTAAAATAACTTTTGAATTTTATTATATTGGGTATATATTTTATTTCGTGCGGTTTTTTTTTTCAAAATTTGAAGGTTTATTTAAGAAAAACATGTACAATAGTATTATTCAAAGTATTGCCCATCTGAAGCTATGAATTTTTCCCATCTTTCTGGCAATTTGTGGATCCCATCCCAAATGAACTGCGCCGCCTTGGAAGCCAAGAATCACTACCGGAACAAATGGTAGTCAGAAGGGGCAAGGTCTATGCTATAAGGCGGGTGGGGTAAGACTTCCCATCCACTGTTTTCCAAATAGTTCTTAACCGGAATAGCAACGTGGGGCCGAGCGGTTGTCATTATGGGAATTTATTGCCTCCTGTCTGGTCGCATATTCCGGGCGTTTTTCGGCTACTGCTCTCTTCAAACGGATTAATTGTGTTCGGTAGCCATGTCAATTGATGGTTTCACCCGGTTTTAGCAGCTCACAATACAGCACACCTTCGCGCCATGGATATTCGGCTTTGCCGTTGATCTGGCTGGTTGGCCGGATTTCACATATGATTTTTTGCGCTTGGGGTTATCGTAATGGATCCATTTTTCATCACAAGTAACAATCCGATGCAAAAATGACTTCGTTTTGTGGCTTTCCAGCAGCATTTCGGACATGCAAAACCGCCTTTCGACGTCTCTCGGCTTGAGTTTTTGTGGAACCCAATTTCCTTGCATTTGAATATATCCAGCTGCCTTTAAACCTTTTGAAATGGCTTCTTGAGTGACACCCAAAGATTCTGCGAGCTCTTCTTGTGCTTGGCAACAAGCTTCATAGAGTAATGCTTCCAGTTCCTCATCTTCAAACTTTTTTGGCTGCCCAGGACGTTCATCGTCTTCCAAGCCAAAATCACCACTTTTAAATCGTGCAAACCACTTTTGGCACGTTTGCTCAGCTAGCGCTTGTTCACCATAAACTTCCCCCAAAATACGATGACTTTCGGCAGCAGTTTTCTTCATACACTTCATACACTTTTTCAGGCACAAAATTTGACATATTTGAGTGAAAAACATTTTTGTTGTTTACGCTTCAAATGAATGATATGTACTGAAATGACGTACAATGACAGTAGCTTTCCAATGCATGTTTCAATTGAATAATAACAATGGAATAATACAAGTTACGCCATCTCTTAGCAAACCGCACGAAAGTTATAGGTATTATTATTATCATTATATATACGAGTAGCTTTCCCCCCTTTTTCTTTCTTTTTTATTTTTCTATTTTAAATATGTTTTGTGTCAATTATTTTATATAAAGTTTCTGTGTTAACATAATAAGTTTGTATGTATAACGAAATATTAAATAAGTAAATAAACAAGTTCTTTTTAACCATACGATCGAGTTTAGTCTTCCTGCAAAATAAATCTCTTTCACCTCGCTTTTCTCGTTTGATAACCTTTCCTTGTATTTTGTCCTTTCTTTTCGAACTGGTCTCCTCATTACTTGACAAAATAAAATTTAAAAACCACCTTTTGTGAGTCTTTTATGAATTACTTACACCGCAAAGAAATGTCGCCTACTCCACGGCTATCATTGAAAAACATTTCATATAATTATACTCCCTTCAAATAGTCTAGCCCTTCTTTGACAGGACGAACAGAACAAATAAAAGTCCACAAGTCCATTCTCTGGGCGCAGAGTCCATTTAAAGGTGAAAAACATAAGTTCTGCACTACCGCTGTTGCTCCTCATGATGCCTTGCAATATTTTCTTTCTTTCTTCCATTTTTGCTATTTTTCTTTTTGTTTTCGTTTTGGGTCAAGTCCCGGATTTTCTCTTAAGAAAAATCATCGGCATGAATTTTAATGCACAGAATAACCGTCGAGAGCCGTTTTTTTGTTGATTTTGGATATGGCGAGCATGGCTATGCCATCATAACCGCAAGGGACCAACATATTTCACGTCGAGTTCCTAAACTTTGTGAGAAATGGAACTTTTTGTTCTTTTCTGTTCTTTTTGTTTACAGTAGATTCGACGACGAGGACCAGGACAAGGAAATGAATTTACAAAGAAACGAAAATATGAAAAAAAAAGAACATAAAGAAAAGAACGACCAAATGAAACCATATGTAAGGACAAAATCCAGTGAGGAATAACATTTTTTTGTTTGTATTCTCTCTCTGGCAGTATTAAGAACCGCAGGCGCTTCTTTTCGCTCTGGTAGATCAGAAGATGAAGAAGATGAAGAAAATAATTTCGCTAGCACTAACCCACAAAATGAACAAAAGAATCTTCCCTAAAGCCCAAACCCTGAGCAGAGAACTAAATAAGCCACACATTTACGCATACACATTCCAATTTGCTTAAAAGGGTTACCCCAGGACTGTGGGTACATTGACCGAAATAAACATGATTTCATGCTTCTTTCTAGGTTTGGAGTCTCATATTCGTATATGGAGCAACAAGTTTCTCTATGGAAAGCCAAACCAGGCTATTGCCATTGCTACCCTTGTCACCGGGACAAAGCGATTTATATTCGGCCGAGCAAAAACTGACCCCCCCCCCCCCCCCTCCAACCTTCCATAACCACTAGCATTTTTGGCACAAAAAAGAAATTGAAATGAAAAACATGTAAAAAAAAAATATATTATTGGGCTTTTTTTTTTTAAAGCATTTCCATCTTGCACGGCAGTGATGGCTGTGTAAGGGGGTTCTGGTTGTTTTTTTCTTTGTGCACCTTTAGTATTAGGCATAGTTGAGTTTAGAGCACTGTGGTATGGTTGGGGTTGAGAATATGTTGTTTTCTATTCTTGGTTGAATAGGGCCATTTTTCTATGTCATTTGAGGAGGGCCTAGTAAACTTTGACGACAGTTATTTCTTCTGTTGCTTCTTTTTTTTCCTTTTCCTCTGCGACATGGAAGTCAACTAGTGGCTGGGCACTCGTTCAAGAATGAAAGTGTAAATTGGGGAGCTCGTTCGTAGGAAGATTGCCAATAATGTGCGGTTGGATGGTTCCGTAGATAGGGATAGGGCCAAACTAAGTTATTGGTAGATTGAAAGCGCTCCTTTGTCTCAGGGGAAACATCAATATTGATTAGATAATAAAAGGACACCTACACACGTGCCCATGAAATATGGGAAGCTGTCTCCTGAAATCGAACATTAGAGTCTTATTAATTCGGTATGTTTATGCAGCTAAGTGTTTTTCTGAAAATGATAACATGAAACCAGCTGCTCTTTTCAGCTCACGACCAGCAAAATTTATGCTGAATCATTAGTTTTATTTTGGAATGACAAATGTTCATTTAATGAAAATAGTTTAAGCACGATTTTTGCTTCAACCGATAAAATAGACACGCAGTGTTTAGGTTTTGATATTCATTTAATTGAAGTACGTTTCCTTGGAAAAATATATACAAAAATTATGCCTATGGGTTGTCTTTACTCAACCTTATCAGTAACTTCCCTAAAATTGAATTCAACCCTTACTCTGACTTAAAGGGAAACTTAAATTAAATTCGACTTAATTTTTGATGAATAAGGGCTTATCTCTGAAGAATTTGTACATTCCAACAAATCATAATTTTTGCATCGAATTGATGAAGGGATAATTTAGTCCCTAAAAATTTTCGGAGGACATCATTCTCTAAGGACTCTCTACAGAAAATGTGTCCAAACTCTTTGTAAGAAATGAGTAACTTATAGGAACTTACATTGCATGAAAGAAGATCTAAGATAGTATTTGTTGTAGGCCAACAATCAGTTATGAATTCTTCGGACTTTCTACTGACCCATGGGAATGGGTCGGAACAGAGGACTCCGACAAAGAACTACCCCATTGTTCTTCTTGTCCCTTTTTCATTTTAATGAACTTTCTCAGTCTTTCGAAGAAGTGATAAAGTACGCACCACGCCGGCGCCGAGTAGCGACCGTAGGCCGGGCTGTGTTATCATCATTTTCACAGCAAGCATCGCAGGATATTGTATCACTTATGCCTAGCACACTTAAGTGAATAGCAAAAGTGGACTGCCAGTAAGTAGTTTACAGTCTTTTCTACGGATGGAGAAAAGGGGACATGGAAATTCATGTCATGTTAGGGGTTTGTAAAAGGTAATGGTATTAAGCATCTCTCTTAAAACATTTTGCATTTGTAGATAAAGTTTTTTTTTTTTCAAAGGGATTTGATCCGCCAATTCCGGTGTCACTGCAACCTAAAAGATCTTTTGTATCACAAAATCAGTGTTAGGAAGCCAAGAGTGTGTCAACTTTTTGATGAAATTGACAATCTTTCTGGTGGAAATTTAAAATTTCTCTGAGGAAGTGTCGTCGACACGACAAGTGTATTGAAGCAGTGCATGACTTATTTGGAGTCATTGAGATTAGAGCCTAATGCGATAATGGCTGCTTGACTGTCCGTGAGTATATGGATCATCCCTCATTAAGGATGAGATTAGCGCACACCTGAATAGCATATATGTATTTCCGCTGGAAATACGCTGGGCCTTTTTCCTGTTGCTTGCGATATGGTATTCAGGTGCTTAAATCAAATATTCCAGGACAAATCGCGGTGGGACATAGACATCTTTGGTCCACCCATATACCACTTGATACATTTTAGGTCTGAGATGGGGTTTTTCTAAATTCGTGCTTATCGGCTTGTTATCGTTTACCGCGCAGATCATATCAAGCTAGGGAATTTCGAAGAGAGGATTGATTTGGTCCATAGCCCATGATTGTGTGATTAATCTCTCCTGCTTGTAGTAATCTGATCGTGCTGCGAATTGCGAATTTTTATAAAAAGATGAATTAACGTTAAACCGATGAAGGCCTGCTGATGATGATATAGCTGCTGTGGTGTATATGTGCATTCCGCCGGTGATGCCGAGTCATGCAAGTCTTTGTGGCCACTACAGCTTTTGTATGCCAGATTTCTCTTTTGTTTTGTTCCACTTTACCGTTTTCCGTGGATTTTTTTTATTCATATTGATTCAGCGGTGAATTTTTTGTCGAAAAGTTCGTCTATGTGTGAATAGATTGGTCTTTCCATGGTTTTCAGAAAAAATAGTGTAAGACTTATGGGTCGGTACGGTAATTCACTAGATTTATCTGGTTTTGAAATAAAAACTACGTTTACCACCCTCCAAGCTTGTGGGATGTTGAAGGTTCACCTAAATAAAGCGGTTAAAGTAGGAAGAATCTGGACCAGACCTTTTCGAATCAGTGCTGGGAAGATTCCGTCTGACATTTAACTTTGTCTATTCTGAATATATTTCAAGATAGGCTGTTAAGCTTGTGGCTTCAGGACACAATATGTGTCTTGTTTAAAATGGTTGGGTCTGGAAAATGAACCTTAAGTATCATTTTTAGAGTTTTCTCTCAACTACCTGTGATAGCTACAATACTTGAGGAGTCCATTAAATAGTTTTTTGGGGACGCGAGGACCGGTGTGTTTGGATTTATTAAACATTTTCTAACCATTTTACGCATATGTTTAAGTTGGGGATTTCACCATGGTACAGGCTTTTTGACTATATTGCATATCAACCGGCAACTACATTTAAATCTCAAGATAAAGGCTTCATTTAGTTGAACCATTGCCTTATATACGTCCCCAATGAACTGAAGAGGTGAGAGCTCTGACTCAGCTTTGATAGCGAGATTTTCTTAAAAAGTACTCCAGTTTGTAAGTTTCCTCATGTATCTAGTTTGACTGTTCAATATTGAACCTTATGGGTCCGATATGGATGCCACATCTGGCACATGCCAATTCTTCATAAGAGTAAGAAGAAAAAGAGATGAGATGGTGAGGTTAAGTCCCTCGTCTCTTACAGAATTGATAAAAGTGGCTTTGCTATACCTAGCATCACATACCAGAGCAAAATGCTAATTGCATCGGTGATCAGATCCTGTATTAGAACAGGAGCAATCGCTTCTATGTCTCCGAGTAAATAATCTGATGCGCACATGAACTCTTGCAATGCATTCTACTAAGGTAATTCGATGATCCCTGACAGTAGATCTTTAGTGTTAGACCCTGGAATGAGAAGATCTTAATTTTGAAAGTCATCAGTAAAGCAGGCTTCGGTCTAAAATATCTTCAGCAAAATTCCATTTTTCGCTCATTATTGTTGATACCAAATATCTTACCCTCCATAGTCCAAGGTTCTGGAATTAGTGCGATCCTAGTGCGATCTTCTCTCTTGCGCATCTTCAGCACGGTGCAGTATTATTCCCTGCAAAATATTGGCTTTACCCATCATCGTTCGCGACTATACGCGGGTTTCTGTAAGCGTCTCGCTTTATTGTCGCCTCTCTGCCATACGGAAAACTAGTCACGGGAGTGGCCCTGCGACATCACAGAACGAGTTGCGTTTTCTGCCTCTTGACTCCTGGGGAAAGGTACAGGAACTCTACTATTAGGTCTATTCGCAGCATCTAGTTATTGTGTTAATCGACTAGTTGAGGGAGTTGACAGTAGTATTAATGATCAATATCGATCAGTCTCTGACAGACTGATGGAGTTGGTTGTTCCGGAGGTAGCAGGAGTTTTGTCTGAGCTCTGTATAATGAGCGTTAGCTTACCGAAACTGTACGCAATATGACCTTTTCGGTCGTTTAGCCTTTTCAACGCACTGTCATTTACAGTAAAGACTATGAAGATGGAATCTTTCTCTTCCACGCTTTGCAGCACTCTCTAGGTTCTGCAGTTTAGATATGAATTTTATGCATCCAAGTATGCGAGAATTTTTTCGCTACCTAGGCCGAAACTTTCCAGAAAGAAGCCCCTTATGATGTTTGGTTTCGGAAATGAATCCTTCTTCACTGATATCACGTTCAGACATCATTTCACTTTAATTTTAGAGAAGTTATTTCTCAGACAATTTTCAAAGGATTCATTGAAGTAAACAAATACAACCCAGCCAGCCTGATAATTGAGCTGTCAAAAGACGTTTTTACCTCTTTGTCTCCAAGCTCAATCGGATCATCAATAACTGCCTTTTATATTTGACCCATTTGCTAAACACTAAGATGGTTGAGATTGATGTCTTCCGGGATTACAACCAGCCTGAAACTATCGAGTATATTGATATACGGATAATTGTCGACTGTAGCATTTCCGGCGGAGAGTGAAGTCGTCGCATCAGAATCGTTTGGCCTCTCTGTCGTTGCTTTCGGATTTGGAAGTGGCAATCTCTAGAGCAAGTTCCCTAGAGTTGCCTTGTTTGAACCTTTCCCTCTCCAAAGGCTTCAGTTTAATGTAGATGGTAGATTTTTGTGACACGTTCACAGAATGTACTGCTACTTTCAAGCTAACGGATGGTACACATAACTCATCCGATGTTGTGTTAATTGTGTCTCCACACAAAGTGTGATAGGACGAATTCTCTTCTCGCTTCTCATTTCAGCATCACAGTTGGTAGCAGACGTTCGATCAACAGTTTCTGGTTTAGATTAGATTTCACTCCTCGTAAAGAAAACTTGCGTCGCTCTTCCAAACGGAGATATACGCAATCCTGATTGTTACGAACTACATATATTGTGAACAACTGGTGGTGATGGCGAAAGATCTGAATCTGTAGAATCAAGCTGCACTTAGAGCTTTGTTGAACCTTCTTCAACAATGCAAGACTTTACTGAAGCCAGTTGTGGGTTCACTAAATTCACTGAGCCCCAGATCATAATGTGATCAGGGTCAATGAAATCGCGGATGAACTTGTTCGGCAACACACAGAGGAGGTTTTTACAGCACCTGAAGCTACGTTACATATACAGTTGGGTTTCATACGAGCACAACTGCAAATGACATGACCAAATGTATGCTTCTCGACGTCTTGAAGAGGTCAGCGGCCTTCTTCAGTAGAAAAGACTGCAGACTGTTTACTGGTGTCATACTTAAATGTGCTGATCAAAAGTGATTCAACATTCTGCGATGCTTGCCTTGAAAGTGGATGCTGGTACTGTAGGCACTTTAATACTGAAAAGCTTACTCGGATTTTTGTGAAAAACAATTCTAATTTTAGGAACTAATTCTTATATAAGGAACTTAAAAAAAATTCTATAGACCGGTTCCTTGTCTGAGTGTTTTGTTCTGACAGAAAAAAAAAAAACTGGTTCTTAGCCTGAATCTTTCAGGTTCCTTTCAAAATTGCTTCAGTTCTTTGATGCATTGCTTTCACCTGGTATACACATGTACAACGCCGTGTCCTTACTTAGTTTCTACTTGCGTCAGTCAAGGATTCCCTGTTTGAGTTAGTAACAATTTAACTTATGCAATTGTGCTACTTGTTAGTGTAGCAACACTTACTTGTATTTATCCCTTACCTATTTCCAACTGGTAGTTTTGTTCGGTGTCCCATAGCAAAAAACGTTTGTTATCAGAAAATAAAACGAAGTCCATCCTCATTTCGTGTCCCTATTATTGTAATATCCGTTTGGTCACTAAGAACTCTTTTATTGTCTCTTTGGATGGCATTTTAAGTTAGTCCAAGATTTTTCTAATTTTAATGTTACGCCCTTCAAATCTCCACTGTGCTTTTTCGGTCTTCATTTTCTTATTTAAACTCACTTTCATCTTCCCACTTGAACATTTTCCTTCCGCTTTCAGTGCGTGCTAAAGGACTCACTGAAGCATTCAACAATTTACGCAGTCGAGGAAACGAAATGTCACGTTAAAAAATGTTTTTGTATTGCGGCACTTACGGGTGTTCTGACTTTTATTTTCTACCACCACTTTGCCGTGATTTTCAATTCAAGAGCAATAGAAGGACACTGGCAAAATGTACACAGAATGGTGAACAAAGAGAAAATGAGAAAATTGGAAGAATGTATAAATAAAATTCTAGGGGCGCGACGAGTCCGGTTTATTGTGGTTGTGCTTCTAAAGTAGAGGCGCATTTCACACTTTTTCAAGTGAACGTTAAATTTTGTTTGCGTTTTATGGTCGGATAAACAGAAATATGTAGGTGGGTCCAGGGTCTAGAGTCAACCCACTACGTTCCACTGTAATCGGCCATTTTTTGTCGTTTTGTTACTTAAGGTGTTTCATTTAAATTCGCAACTTGTATCTGACAGTCCGGTTTGTTTATTGCTGTGGTTTAAAGGGTTTTATGGATACCGAACCCATGAGATATTTTGAACCGGTTCAGAGGTGCTGCTCTTAGCTGTTAAGTGAGTTGTATATCAGGACTCAGTGGAATTTTTTCTATGGAATTACGTTAAAAACAGGTCAGCAGTTAGGACAGTGTTATGATTATTTGCTTCAGATAAGCATGTGCTTGCATGAAAATAGACATATTCGTCCGATCAATGTTCGGATGGGGAATTGTCATAAAATTTTCCTGAAAGGTTTTATTATATGAGTTTGATGAATTGGTCGTGACCTGGAATGCTTTTAGGACACACAATTCGATTTGCACTAATATACGTAATGTAGACAAGGGTAGCGATAATGAACATATCTCATGAACATGGGGTACAAAGTGTTCAGACAGAAATAAGCACGGCACTCAAAAGTTAGTTATTGGGTTAGTCGGTCATTCCGCCTTACACAAATTAAACTAATAACAAAATTGAGCCTATGGCTGGGATGAGGTTATGTTCAACGATTATTGATTTTGGTTTATGTACCTCACATTAAATCCATATGAGAACAAAGTTTCACACAACTTTCTAATGAACAATCAGAAAGACCGCGAATTTGGATACAATTTTGAGGAAGAATGTTCAGTTCAAACCGTCACTGTATTCAGACACCCTCTGACCTTATTCCATAATTATGAATTCTTATTTCTCTTTTTTCAGTTCCACCCAGTTCTCCCCAAAAATTGTTATCGCTGACCTACTAATCTGTTAACTTCGCCATAGTGAATTTAGTGTATTTTTTATTTATTTTCTCCGCAATAATTTATGTGTTGTTTTTTATTTTCCTGGGCTTCGTCATGTCTTCTTGTGGATTAACCAATTTTTCTATTACCGACAATAATGAATATTGTAAGGGGATCTGCGGCAAAATATTCCATGCTATTTATGCTGGCCTAGATAAAAGAAACACGGTCTTCGTTAAAGATTCTTCAAAAATCTGCCAATTTTCTATGATGAATGCTTTAATATCTCTCTTTCACATGTGCTCCTTGCAATCAAGTGCTTCAGTGACTCCAGTGAATTTAATCATAACACACTTGTCGGACTGATAACGAACAAACTATTGTCTTCGAACATAATATAACTTGTGTGGAAGACTTAAGTCAGAGTATCTAAAAATAAACTGCGGGTTTAATTGAATTAAAAAGTACAAGATCCAAAAATGAAGTAACATTTCAGCGTCACCTCTATTAAGTTTGAAGTAAAATTACACCCTGCCTGACTCGAACTGCAACCAACTTCAGACTGCTATAATTTCCAAACCGTTCATGACAGCGAGCTCAAATGTTGACACATACAAGCCTTTTAAACGATTTGCGTCTCAGTTGTGTTGAAAAAATTTTCTCAGCGATGAAATTCAAACGTGATAGTGTGATTGTTTTATATTTGGCTGGAAAACCACAAATAGCTATCGTTAGAGCCCTCCAGCACCTCAACGTGAATAAATCATTTGTGTTTTGAACCATAGCTCGTTACCGTGGTACTGGCAGCGTTGCAAAATGCCATTGAGGTGGTCATAAAAAAACAGTAACATCGGCAGAAATGGTTCGGAAAATGAAGGCTCGAATTGAGCGAAAACCGCGTCGAAGTGGAAGAAAAATGGCTCATGAGCTCAACAAATCTTTGGAATGGATCCAATGCATACTGAAAACAGAGCTTGGGCACAAACCAATGAAGTTCCAAAAAGCACATAATCTTATATCGCAACAGAAAAAAGTTAGAGTCGACATGATGGTGATGGTTTGAGCCGCCATAACCGCCGATGGTCGCTCTCTGCTTGTATTTTTGAACAGTGGCATCAAAATTAATGCGATCGTATACCGTGAAACTGTCTTAGAGGCAATATTGAAGCCTTGGGCAAACAATGATTTCGGTAGGAGACCGTGGACATTTCAACAAGACTCGGTACCGTCTCACAAAGCGCGCGTCAACCAAGATTGGTTAAAAAACAATGTTCCACACTTCATTTCTTCGACACAATGGATTGCAAATTCTCCGGATGCAAATCCGTTGGATTTCTCTGTCTGGGATATTTTGATGGCGAATGTTGATACTCAAAAATACCAAAGTTTGGACCACCTCAAACAAGCACTTCGCCGGGAATGGGCCAAAATACCGCAGAGCCACTTGCGTGCAGCGTGCTATGCTTTCTTCGGCCGCCTCAAGGCCATTATTCGCGCCAAAGGTGGACATATTGAAAACTACTGATAAAATTTGAAAATTGATGTATTTTCCCACATTGTTTGCTTCGGCACAATAAAATTTATCAAAAAATAAAAAGATTATAGCATTTTAAAAAGTTGCAGTTTGAGTCAGGCAGGGTGTATATCTTTCAGTTCCGCAGTGATGGATTCCAATAAAAAACGTGTAGTTCCATCAAGTCTCTTTGGGAAGACATAAATATTCACCTTCAGTCATCCACATCCAATCTCCATCTCCAATATGCAACATACAACCATCCACTCTCAAAGCAGTGGACACATTCAGAGTGGCATAGCAGGCTAGACTGACTCCGCCCAACGAATCAGATGTTGATTAGATCTCTTTTCGAAAAGAGATATAACTTCACCATCAGCCAATGCACAATATTCGCAGAACCTCACCACAAAAATATTTGTTAACTCATCCAACACCAACCTTAACCTTGGAAAGATGCGGGTCTGCAAATGGAAAGATCAACCAACCACAGGTCCATTATCCATTCTCATTCTAAACCTGACCCCAACTGGAGCCTTAAAATCAAAATATTTCCCAGTGTTTTTCCTCTTACCTACATCCCTTAGCAGCATACTTCACCACTCTCTCTACAAATGCACCAATTGCCTTAACCAAGCCTTAACTGCTCCACGTTTATTTTAATCTAACCCTCCCTTGATGCTCTATCTGCTAAACCACCCACACTCCCTCCAATAAACACTAACAAATGTTTTCCCAATTTTCCAATAGGTCCATGTACGTTATGTGTTGGTACATTCCACCAGCTCAAGTTATCGAGTCCTACATCCTCGCAATTAAAGCGATTGACCAACTTATTGACCTAAGTGATTCCATCGACAATATCCTTATCTATGGTGACTTTAATCTAACTTTACTTAAGTGTATTCAATCGGATGATTACTTCTTTTTTACTGCGTCAAACGCTAGTTCATCCAAGGAATATCCATTCACTGATCGTATAAGACTCAAGTCTATGCCATCGGTAGGCAACTAGATCTTATTTTCGCTAGCGATCTCATTAATTATATAGCAACGTTTTTCCCCTTAACGCTATCAACTATTGATAACTATTTACTCAATCTCCTTCTCTTATTTTTCCATAACCATCCATCCCAGTCTACTTCTTACCCTGCTCTCCATATAGCTAATTTTCGCAAAATCAGTATCTATCTTAGCAAATCTTCCTTTGATTTTATTAGCATTTCTCTTTACGTTCCCTTTTCACGGCATAAAGCATCATCTACTTTCCTCCCTGGTATAACAAAAGACTCCGATCTTTCTTATTCCGACTACTCTAAATATCTTGGAACCAACTCTCCCAACTCTATAACTGCTTCTATCAGCGCTATCTAGACACGGCGCAGACCAGCCTTGTCAATAATTAGACGGTTATCCTTCCTCTCTCTTTTTTGATAATATATGTCGACCGACCCACAACTATTTTGCAAACTTTTTTAATCAATCATTTGCAGACAACTTCTTCGTACCTGACTTCATACATTTCAAATATCATCCCAATTTCTCCATTGGCTCTTTACTCACTTAATCTTTTGATCCTACCCTTATCGAAGAAAAGTTACAAAATCTCAATGATGAATTTTTACCCGGACCAGACGGACTCCCAGCAATATCTTTCAGAAAGTATGCCTCCAATCTCTTACACCCGCGTTTTAACCTATTTCATCTAACCCTCACACAATGACGGATAAAAGAATAAAGTAAATTGCGACCGTCACATACCTAAAAGTAAAGTTTTTCATATGAAGCTCTGAGCAATCAGTCCAAGTCGCTTATATCACCCAGTCAGTATGGATTTCTGAAAGGTAGATCAAATACTACAAACTTAGTTGAATTCGTTTCCTCTGCGCTTTAAGCCCGTGAATGTGACAACAGAATCAATTATCTTGTCTTGTCTTCTGTCAATTTTGACCCCATATTTTTAAAATAGATATCTTCTTATCTGTAAAACCGTTATCATAGCTTTCGTTTTAGGTCAGTCTTATCAACCCCATTTTTAGCTACTTCTGATGTCCCACAGGGCAGCCATCTAGGTGCCCCCCTTTTTCATTTTAACTATTAACGATATTTAGAGGAATATTAAAACACTGCGCCCTATCCATTTCCGGCAACGACTCTAAGTTTTCGAAAACTACTTCTTGACCCCAAGCAGACCTCGATAGGTGTGGAAAAATTTGCTTGGAGCTTAATGTTTTCAAATGTCAATTTGATCTCTTCCTCGACTTTATTTTCTGTATGGCTAATCTGTACCCCAGGTTCAATCCCTTCCCGACATTGGAATATTATACGACAGAGAGTTAAACTTCCGTCCGCATTTTAATGAGATAATTCTTAAATCCAACTCAATAATTGCTTTTATCAAACGATGGTCTAAAAAATTTTCCAACGCTTTTGTGATAAGGTCTATTACATTACCCTTGTCCGGCCCCGTCTCTAATGTGCCATCCAAGAGTCTCTCATTTGCCCTGCAAGGACTACCCTGGTTTCATAAGGACTAGCCTCCCCATCATGACCGTCTAAAACTTCTTTACCTGAATACCATCGAAAAACGCAGAGACGTAGCTGATATTCCCTTCATTCATCCACTGCTCTCTGGTTTTGTGGATTGTGCTTTCCTTTATAGCTCTATTTCCTACAATACTAACCCTCATACTTTACGCTGTCCTCGTCTCTTCTATATTCCAACACAACACACCTCTTACGGTTCCAACGAAGCACTCTACCGCATGCTCGGTAAGATCAACTCAAACCTTTCCCTTTTTGATTTTAACCAGGGCACTTCTCGTTTTAAACTTGATCTTCACTACCATTTCCTTATTTTTTAACCCTTAATTTGTATTAGTTTTTAAATCCTAGTTTTTAAGTTTAATCATAGTCCATAGTCCATAGAATCGGGTCAAGTACTTCTCTAAGTCCCCGGAAAAAAGCTCCTGAAATGGTATTTGATGGAGTACATGCATGTCTTCTGAATGTAGAATTCTTCAGATGTATTGTAAATGTCTGTTAAGTTGTCCAAGACTGGTATTTGGATGTAAGGCGTCTTCGTAGCAACGAACAACTCAACCTGGAGGATGTTCCAATAAATGTTCTGTCATTTGGGGAAGTTCTATTACAGTATCGTCTCAGATATTTCAATTTCGTTCATAGACTGTTACCGTTGAAGAAACTATAGACATAAACCTTGTCTGCGTATTCTTGTGTTGAAAATTTCGTCATCGAGGATATTGTATATGAAATGTCAACATCTACAAACTGATTGTACATATAATCTTGTATCTTTTTACCATATACACGGTGACCAGATAAGAATGAAGGGAAAAACAAGAACATGAAGAAGCACAGCATTCAAATGGCATCCTCGGCTTCAGTGGCAGTACTTCAAATTTTTGATGACTCGGCCCAATAAGTGCGGAGTTATTCTGGTAATAGCGTGTCGATTGTCGGCCTCGAACTCGTCCAAAGTGGTTAGCTTGTTCCCATAGACTAAGTACTTGACGTAGCCCCAGCGAAAATAATCAAGTGCTGCAAAATCGCATGATTGCGGCGGCCAATTGATGAACGCTCGCCGTGAGATGACCCGGTCGCCAAATTTCTCTTTCACAACTTCAAGCGTTGCGTCGCTTGTATGGCATGTAGCGCTGTCTTGTAAGCTTGGATCTATCGATGTTGTCGAGCTCTGACCACATAAAGTCGGTTACCATTGCTCTATACCTGAGACCATTGACGGTAATGGTGTCTCCGTTCTTAAGATGCCGCCATGCCATAAGCCACACCAAAGTCAATCTTTGTGGATGCATTAATGATTGACCGAACACTTGTGAATTATTGGGTATATATTTTAATTCGTGCGGTTTTTTTTTTAAAATTTGAACGTTTATTTAAGAAAAACATGTACAATAGTATTATTTAAAGTATTGCCCATCTGAAGCTATGACGTTTTCCCATCTTTCTGGCAATTTGTGGATCCCATCCCAAAAGAACTGCTCCGGCTTGGTAGCCAAGAATCGACCGGAACAAATGGTAGTCAGAAGGGGCAAGGTCTGGGATATAAGGCGGGTGGGGTAAGACTTCCCATCCACTGTTTTCCAAATAGTTCACAACCGGAATAGCAACGTGGGGCCGAACGTTGTTATGATGGAAAATTATTGCCTCGTGTCTGGTCGCATATTACTGGCGTTTTTCGGCTACTGCCCTCTTCAAACGGATTAATTGTGTTCGGTAGCGTTGTCCATTGATGTTTTCATCCGGTTTTAGAAGCTCATAATACTGCACACCCATCTGATCCCACAAAATACAGAGCATTACTTTTGCGCCATGGATATTCGGCTTTGCCGTTGATTTGGCTGGTTGATCGGGTTTCACATATGATTTTTTGCGCTTGGGGTTGTCGTAATGGATCCATTTTTCATCACTGCGAGCTCTTCTTGTGTTTGGCAATAATCTTCAAAGAGTAATGCTTCGAGTTCTTCATCTTCAAACTTTTTTGGCTGCCCAGGACGTTCGTCGTCTTCCAAACCAAAATCACCACTTTTAAATCGTGCAAACCACTTTTGGCACGTTCGCTCAGCTAGCGGATATTCACCATAAACTTCCACCAAAATACAATGACTTTCGTCAGCAGTTTTCTTCATATTAAAGTAATGAAAAAGAACTCCCAGCAATAACACTTTTTCAGGCACAAAGTTCGACATATTTGAGTGAAAAAAAATTATTGTTTACGCTTCAAATGAATGAAATATACTGAAATGACGTAGAATTAAATTATAGACCCAATATGTTCGCTTCAATAACATTTTACTTGTTTACTGGCCAACATTTCAACATCCAGCTTCAATCCTTGCATCAACATAATATTATATGGATGTAGGCCCAAATTCAATCGCAAAATAAGCCGGGTTAACTCTCTGGCGATGCCCAATTCAGCCGATCCGCACCGAATCAACATTTCTGTCGACGGTAAGACGAATTGCCTGCATTCTGAAGTCATGACGAAGACCAACCTCACGACGAAATTCACGTTGAATATTTAGAACTGAGCTGGCATTTCCATAATGTTTTTTTAATAATTGACGTACGTTCGGAATATAACAAACTTAATTTACTGAGAAAAAAAATGTCAAAGCTGCTGTTAACTACAATAGTTAATTCTTTTATAAGAAATACCCCAGGTGTGAGAGGGTTTATAAGATATTTTTCCGAAAAAAATTATGACATACTTAAAATTTTAAGTTTTTTTCTAAAAAAGAAAATTACTTTTGATCTTCAATATGTTTTGACAAATTGATTTTAGGTCAACATCTACTTTTAAATAATCAATGAACGCATAATTGCGAGTTCAGCAATAGTCCATTTGTTACCATACACACATAAAGATGTTATTTTCAAAAGAGTCAAAACAAAACAGCGTAACGTTTTGCTTAAAAGCTCTGTATCTCTGAGGATACCTATCCCAATACGATTTTTTTCTTAAAATATATCAAAGAATCTCCCCTAAAAGTTTACGACACATTATCCGGAACACCTTGTATATTGATTAGATACGACAATGGTTCGTACAACATAGTGAAAAGGCATCAAAAATTGGGTTCAGAAAATCTTCTAGCTTTGTGTTATGGAAGTTACAGGTATATTTCTTCAGCTGGATGGAGTAAGTGCATATGAATGCGACATATATTACCTAAAATGTTCATCTTGTCAATGCTTGACATTTATATCACCTTTCAGGATGGTGGTATACCCAGCAGCCATAAGGTCATGTACAGCACTAGATTGACCTCTATAGTACGCTTCAAAATTTTGCTCACTCAAAGAGTGACCATTTAAAACTCATTAGCCTCGATAAACAAAATGATATACGAGTACATTGACATTCTGATTGCTACAAGGTGGGGCAAAAATAATGTGATAATGAATGTGCCATAATTTTTGCAAATGGCCTCAAGTATCATTGTGCTTTGACATTTATGTTGTAGATAGATAGAGAATTAGTTGGCAACAAGCAATAAAGCTATAGAAACCTGAAGAACGAGGAATTATTGTTACTGCTTACTTGACCAGTTTCCGGTGTTTTGTTTTAACGCACCTTGGATTTCTTCTTTGTTTTCCTCGTTGTTATACATCACGTGCAAGAACAATTAAGCGTTTAGTTGAATTAGAGTTGTCGCAAGAAGTAGCCGGTCTCATATTGCTCCTTCGATTTAGAATATCAATACTGCGGCCGAAGACGTCTAAGAGAGGCCACAATCATCGACACTGATTGCGTCGAATTTTGGTGACAGACCTGAAAAAATTCCCATATGTAGTGCAAACCGTTCACCAACTTGAACCGTCAATTGAGGTTAACTTACTGTCAAGCTAGTAGTGCATTCACAAGTTTACTCTGCTCGTATACTGTAAAAAACAAAAAAATATAATAAAATTATTTAGCGCCGTACAGTGTAAAAAAAAAAAAAAATAATTCCAACTCTCCCGCCCCAGGTCATAGCACTGTTGCTTTCACTTGGCCACCGCTGCTGCTGTAATTTTTCATAAGTCACGGGCGATGTCTGAGTGCACGTAACAACCGATGGATGCTGTTTTGGCACTTAGTGAAACACTGGTAGATCCAGTCCCACACCTCTCAGATCACTCTGTTTTCAAGATACGTGGCTTTGATTTAGTGTCATTATGCCATCCGGAATTCAACTTCATGTTACAGAAGACCTTTAACGAGTTTGATGCGCTGTCTGACTCCATTCAAAGAATTGTATCCAATTTCAATTTCAATATACACAACTTTGGGCGGCTTCGACACAAAGGCTTTTATAAGCTTCCCCTCCAGATCCTTCTGGGAGGAAGATGCTTTCATGAAGGACATGCCAATCCACTCTTACATAGATGGATCTAAAACCGATAGCGGGATTGGTGGTGGTGTTTTCTCAGATAAACTTAATCTAAGCTTCTCCTTTCGTTTTCCAAATCACTGTAGCGTGTTTGGCTATTTAAGAAGACTGAAGAAGAATATGATATCTGCAAAGGATGTCCGCATATTTTCGGATAGTCAGGTAGCTATCAAGCCCTTGGACTCAGTCGCATTGAATGCCGATAATCTCTTACGGAGATGGCAGAGCAGTTCAACCTTCACCTTTGTTGGGTGACGGCCAAAGAGATTTTTTAGAGAATTGCAGGGCCGATAAACAAAATTGGAACCAACCTACCTATTCTACAGGAAAAGTGTAGCATACTACATGTATAATAATCGGTAAGTGCAAATCAATATTAAAGCTGAATGCTTATAAAATAACTGACCTTAGGTGGTCTGTTGGACCAACAAGTCTAGCGACCAAACAGACCTGGCCAAAGCTGAATCTGAATCGCTCTAAGAGTCGGATCATTCTAAACAGGGAACATCTCAGCCCCATCATAGGTGCCATCACTGGACACTACTTTATAGGCAAGCATGCAAGAAGGCTTGGCGCCTTAACAAACGATTTCTATAGACGAGGAGGAAGAGGAGACAATCCTCCACCTTCTCTTTAAATGTCCAGCTCTCTCACAGAGTAGAAAAATCCACTTAGGACCTATGTTCTACAATGACTTAAACGATTTTAATTATATAGACTTTAATAGTCTCCTACGCTTCATCATTAGCTTAAATTGGTTCCATAAATAAGAGGATCATAGATCCACGTGGCAGTACAATGGGTCGATATGCCTAAGTGTGTTGGTCTTTTCCAACCTTTACTTTTTCCTACCTATCTACCTACAACTTGCAAGTATTTAAGATTGGTATTTCTCTTTTCTTCCTCCCTAATTTTCCTTCCCGGGTTGTGTACAAACATTTTAAGGGTATTCAAATCCTTTGAACACTCTAATTATGAAATAAAAAGAAAAGGATGACTTCGTATCCAAATTCATAATGAGCGACGAAATAATAAACAAAAAATATGAATAAACAAAATTTGCGTTTTTGGGCAAGTGATTTTCGCTTGTTTTTTAGAATACGCCGACGGCACGACCATAACCGTAAGTGATGAGTCCTACATACAGATGTTAAACGATTTGTTTTTACTACAAGTTACTGAATTGAGCGTTGAACATTGTTTGTTCCAGCAGGAAGTAAAAGCCACTCATAGAGCTCGGGCAACGATGAAGATTTTGAATCACCAATTTCCAGGTCATGATTTGAACTCGCCGGCCAGATCCACAGATCTAATGGCGCCTGACTTCTTCTTTTGAGGCTTTTTCAAATCTCGCGTTTACCACAATAAACCACAGATCTAGCAAGTCTTGAAAACTAACATTGAAGAAGGAATCTCCAATTTGGAGTCAAATGTCTTGCCAGCAAGAATTCAAAATGCCGTAAAACGAGCAAAAATTTGGATAAACTCAGGAGGTGGCCATTTGACCGATATCATTTTTTTCAACTTAATGTCATCATGTCAAAACAGTACATAAGTTAAAGCGCTCAAGCTTTCCCCTTACCAGTAAAAACATTTGCTTATATCTTACTTCCATACCGGTCTGGCCAAAGGTTGTTCCACCGCTCACTCACCTTCTATTGAAGTTAGCTAAACTGCCTATTTACTACAAGTAAAATAATGTTAGGTGTACGCTCTAAAGTGGCTTCAATAAAATGTCAAAGCGGACTTTAACAACATTGGAAAATTGGAGCGAAGCATTTTCCGCAAAAAGAAAGATTATATTGCATTAATATACTCTGGTACATAGTCCTGTGGGGCCTATCACAAGGAGTCAAAAATTCATATGCGAGAATGCTTCTACTGGGTAACCACTTTCCTACCATAAATACTTGCATAGAATTTCGCACTATGCTTCCATGAAGAGGCAGATCAAGAGCCCATAGGTATTGCCGAAAAGAGGCGGTGAAGAGGCCATATCTTATAAGTTCGACTCAAAATCAGGTTGCATTAAAGAAGTTCACCAATCAAGAGGTTCCACAATGTGGTTCATGTGTCAAAGGTTTCTTTTTTTTACCACAACAAGTCATTCACCTCAAAAAGAGTTCTGTTACCTTCAATTAAAATATATATTCTGCAACAACGAATGAATTTTCCATATATAATATACAAAACATACAGGCGCAGTAATGTGATCGTCTCCAGCCTTGCAAATGTACCATTTAACGCTCATTTTATTTTATGACTGGTAATTTAAATCTGATACATGCATATAGTATATTCTTATGACCTATCGACGTCATAAGTCCAGAATTAGAATCGGAAGCAAATTTAATTATCTGATGTAGTCTAAGTGTTCCACCTTAAGTCGGCTCAATGCCAACTACATTACTACACACTACGATTGTATTACTTAAATTGATATAATTTCTCCTACACTATTATATATTCCGTGTTTCAGAGTCCTTTTGGCTGTCCATCTACATCCGCTTTTTTTTTTTTTTTTTACACAAATTGTCCAATAAAGGTTGTTGAATTGTTGTTATTAGATTTGCAGTAGTATCTACTAGTTGTGGCACAAAATGGAAAAAAGCACTCGTATACCAGCAGGAGCACGAAAAACGTGACCTGGCAATAAGAAAATTACTGGGCGTGTAAATTACCATGTATCGTTGTAGCGTTTAGGGAGTCTTTCTGTGTTCCCTTCTGCCATATTTCCTTAATTACGAATATATTCACTTACGTAAGTGAATGATCCTACACATTTTTACGTTTTTTGTTTTGTATTGTATACTTTTTATATTTCACCAAAAAAAAGAAAAAAAAAAATTATATCGGTTTAATTTCAGGTCAGCTATTTGCACACGTATTCTTTCGGTCAACAGTGCTGCGTAGTGTCCCTGTTGGACAAACGACGGTATTTGCAGTGATTTACCCGTGTTCGCTGAGTACGAGATTTGTCTTTTAGTTTTGTTTTAACTTTTGTCTTTGATTGATTGCCGGAATTGAGTAACTGATAATAGGAGTCAGAAATCAAGAGCAAGGATGTCCATTAAAATAACGACCAGTTGAATGTGGTGTGTACGTAAAGTCAAATTGACCAAATGGGTCGACAATTAAATTCGAATAGAGAATGGGGGGAATGGACAACGATTTGCTGTCATTTTGAATTCCATCACCGATCGTCAATTCGAGTTCAGTTCAGAATGAAGAGAAGGATACAAGTCACAAAACATTCAGTTTTTCAGTTGGACATTGATAAAACGGGTGGTAGTTGTAGATGTGAAAAATCCATAGTAAAGGCAAAACAATGGTAAAAGAATTTTGTCACGAAATGTTTGCAAATTAAAAATAAAATTTAATTGAATTTGTGAATTTTCCGTCATGACCGCCATCTGACACTAACTCCAATTGCTAAAATTTCTTACAATTTGACATTCCTTTTCAAATGATTATAACAATTATCAACGGTTGGCGTACATTTTTTATAACCTTTTTATAAATACTCGCACTCGGAGCAAGAGTCCAGTAAAAAACCTGGCTCCTGGTTTCTTTGTCTATTTGGCAGCAAATGACTAAGAAGACCATCCTACCACAATCTTTCAATCTTTTCAACTCGTGTCTTTCTATCGTTGCCCAAATGATGAGAAAAAAAAACCGCTTAATCTGTTGCTAATCGTTTCCAAGCAGTTGATGAATAGATCCATTTTGATCTATTGAAACGAATTTATTCGATTTGTGACTTTATGACAATAGTTAAATAGTAGTGATGCTAGCCTCTTAACCTCTTACTACCAACTCCTACTCTCATCTACACGTTTGTGACTGGTGGGTGCCTAGTATCTCGGCTGGATATTGGGTAACCATCCCCTTTGGAATCAACAATGACGTCTACAGTTCCAATTAGGCCGAACTTCTAAGTGTAATCCCTACCAGGTCTACCGGTATGAAGTGAGCGTCAAGATACAATTTTTTTTTTTTTTTTAGTTTGGTTGCTATGACACCTGTCAAACATATTTAGTATACATCAAGTCGTTGACCAAACAACATCATATGTCGAATTTTGTACCAGAAAATGATGACTTGCGGAAAGCATTAACTTTCTGCTTTCATTTGCCTGTCGAGACATGCTGTATCAGAAGAAATATGCAAAAGATGGTTTCAACGATTCAGAAATAACGATTTTGATGTGAGAAATTAAGAACGTGGAAGACCACCACAATAACATGCTTTTTACTGTCCCGTTAAAAATTAGCGTTTTATTTTCACCGGTACACCTGGTATATGAGCTGCTTCTACATATCCGGATATCAGATCCATCGGGATTTCCAATACTAAGCCAGGGTGTTGGAAAAGAGTTGGTGACGGATGAACCCTTAATTGGTCAACGGCAGCGCTCATAACCCGAATTAGGTTACTGGAACCGGAATATTTGGACTGCTTTCCTGAGGTCAAAAGAAGGGTCTGACCTCCAATTTGGAGGTTGTTCCATCGGCGTAATTTCCCGACCATATCAAAAAAGTGATGAGATAAACACTACCAGCCTCGGATAATAAGTGTCTTCAACGACCCGGAACATCAATAGACTACGATTTGAGAGTATTTACCTGAAATATACGAACACTGTATACGTCAGGTGTACCACTAATCATGCGGTACCAGACAGATATTCCGGAATCCAGTAGATGCGATAGATCAGGATAGGATCAGATAAGACAAAGAGAAAAAGTTGCGACATATATTAAAGCTGCCATAAAAATTTGCATGTATAAGGTGATTCATCGTGTGGTTTGATTTTTGATAGACATTTGTGAAACATCACGCGTGATACCTACCAAACTGCTCTATCATTTTTGTTAAGTATCATTTGGCAAATCATCATGAAAAAATTCACATCACAAAAGCATCTCCAAATTGTTCAGCTGTATGTGTTCAGCGTTCTGTGAAAACTATTTTCGTGCGAATCGAGGAACTTACGGTGCGCATAATCGACCTACTGAAACCAACTATTGCCAATACCATTCGCAAATTTGAGTCCCAGTTTACATTCGTGGATGGCACTCGACCGGTTAGACTACATCCAGCACGTAGTAAAGAGACTACAGCAGCTGTAACTGAGAGTGTACTCGAAGACCGTGGCGAATCGATTTATTGTCATTCTCAGCAGCCTGGCTTGGCGTATTCGACAACTTGGCTTATTTTACGTGAGGATCTCGGCCTAAAAGTGTAAAAAATTCAACTTTTGCAAGAATTGAAGCCAAGCGACTTGAATTTGCGTCATATTTTCAGTGAATATGCTCTGGAAAAACTCAATGAAAATCCGGTGTTTTATCGTGAAATTTTGTTTAGTAATGAAGCCCATTTCTGGCACAATGGATACGTTAATAAACAAAATTTTCGTATATGGACTGATGAGTAACCTGAAGAGTACCAATAGTTACCATTACATCCATTAAAAAGAACGGTATAGTGTGGTTTATCGGCTAGTGGAATAATTGATCCATATTTCTTCAAAATTGAGGCAAATCAAATCAAAATCCTGAAATTCAAGCGCATGGTCCCAGTGAGCTCTGTTGAGAAATCATTTTGGTGAGCACTTAATTTCACGTTCAATTCCAACTACAATTGACGCTTTGGAAGCCAGATACCAGTAGCTATGCTGAAACAAGTCGCCCAAAATCAGACCTTCCAAATGGACCACCTCAAACGTAGTCGTGTCCAATATTTACATATCATTTTTAAATTTTTTTTTTTAAATATTTTACATTATGAATCAAACCTTACGATGAATCACCCTATATTGGGATGCGGATTTGAAGTAGGAAATCGGCTAAGGGAAAAAGCCATGCATTTCAAGCCGATAAGTGATTAGTCGGTGTGATCAGCTTCAAAGTTGCCTTTCAAATCATAAGCCTTACATCGAAATTGCACTTACCGAAGAGGCTGAAGACCCTATCAAGGAGCAGTTTTATTACGGAGTCAGGAGTATGATGTCAAAATTGTTCTCGGCTACTTCAAAGCAAAACGGCTTAATTGGTAAGCACAGAGTCCACGAAATGATAACAGACAACTACTACCGACTAATCGATTTTGCAGCAGCTCGTAATAAGGTAATAAGTGCCACTAGATTTCCGCACAGCAACCTGGCGCACTCCAGATGGTCTAACCACCAACAAAATCGACCATCGATGCAAAACAAGCATCCAATATCCTCTACGTGCACAAATTCCAAGGGGCAAACGTTGACTCTGACTATTTTCTCTTTGCGGGTACTTTCAGAGCTCGAATGCCTAACGAAAAGAAGCTGTAAACTGCCCAAAAGAAGAAATTCAACGTTGAACGCTTAAGTAGATCTGGAGTAGCCAGAGTCTATAGTAAAGAGAGCGCCTGAGTGAAAACTCTCCACTGTGCAGTCAGCCATCACCAATGCCAACAATCAGTGGTTCCAGTACTGCAAAATCATTAAGGATGTAGCCGAAACTACTGTCACCGGAAAAAGGTGACAGAAAATGCACCAAATGAAAGGATATGGATATCCTGCTTAAAAAGAAGAGGGCCTACTCAGTTTCCCAGCTCAAGAAGATTGAAGAGTTCGGCGATCGAAACAACATCCGGAGGTTTTATAAAAAGGCCAAGCAACTGGCGGCTGGCTTCAAGAACAGAACACAGGCTCTTCGAAACTACGAATAAAACCTAGTCACCAAAGCACAGGGGATAGTAAATGTGTTTAAGCAGCATTCCCAGCAGCTTCTAAATTGGCATCATGTAAAGAGATGCAGTCAATGAAGAACCAGTTCCACCACCCAGTATAGAAGAAGGCAGCTTAGCTACAAAAAAGCTTAATAACAACAAGGCCGCAGGCTCGGAAAACTTCAAATACGATCCTATTTGATCTTATGTCTTGCATCGACTATAAACCACATTTTCACACTGAAACAAATCCTTGAAAAGACCAGCCAATTTCAGGTCGAGACTCACCACCTTTTGCATATGATAGTATTCATCATCAGGAGCTCTATACGGTGATGGCCGAATTCAGGATCATAGCAAAACTGACCAAGATTTGTCGCGTTATTTGGAAGTAGCTCCTCCGAACTATATCAAACGTGCACCGGATTTCGGCAAGGAGATGCGCTATCATGTGACTTCTTCAATCTCGTTCTGGAGCAGATAGAGCGCAGGGCAATTCTCAATACGAAATGCACTATTTTCAACAGGTTCTTTCAGCTACTAGGATATGCGGATGATATTGACATTATCGGTCATTTGAAGAGCAGGCGAAATTTGTTGGCCTTGAAGTAAACGAGGACAAGACTAAGTATTTCGATGTAGTTAATGACTTTACCTCCACAAATAATATTTTCGTGCAGATATGAACAAGAATTACTATAAAAAAACGTTGCTACTTCGGTCTGGTAAAACAATTGGGTTTAAAACTTCTAATTCGAAGAACAAAAAGTACGCTTTACTATACAAAACCCTTATCCTGCCAGTTCTGCTTTGTGGCACCGAGCAGTGGACGATAAGCAGGAATGATACTGATATTGACACTGGGCTCCTTCGAAAGAAAAATTCTTCGACGGATTGTTGTTAATTGTTGGTCCTGTGTGCAGAAAGTTCGGATGGAGAAGAAGATACGGCCGCGAACTCTATGAGTCTTATCAAGATGTGGCATTGGCTCGGCCACATCGAGCGAATGAACAATATTTCTAGCCCCCAGTTTCGGGACGACAAGGAAGGCCAAACCTCCGTTTTAAAGACCAAGCCATCACGGGTGCCAGAGCGCTTGGTCTGGATAACTGGAAGAAGCATGCCCGCGATCGCAGAGGATCAGTGTCTCAGGCAGAGGCTCTCTGGAACGGAAATATGGGAAATAGAAAGTACATGTTTGTTGCCAGACGAAATGCGAAGCAACCCCTGGGTTTCAGTAGGTGTCGGGTGTAGTGAGTGCACTATTAGGAGACAGAATTTTTACACTTGAGTGGAGGTGTTTTGCCGTAAATAGGGTGGAAAAATTGGAAAATCTAGAAAGAAATATGAATGAGAAAATTTAATTTCCAGCAGTTGGAAATCCACTTGTCGCCGGTAAGCGTCGATGGTATGGAGACAATTGTTTATTTACTATTTGAAGGAGAAAGTAAAAGATGAGAATACCCTTCTTGGCTTAAGAGTTGTATGCCTAAAATACAATGACACTTTTTCTTCATCTTCGCTTTGAAGTTTTAAGTTGAACTATAGGGATTCAATGATTTCTATCGCAATGTCGTTTTGAGCTGCAGCCTTACGTTTTACATGCGTAATAAAGAACGTACTGCTACAAAACGTGATTTCAAAGTAAAGCGAAAGTTGGGACAGGGTAAAATTTTACTTACTTTAGACAATTTACAGCTTCGGAAACAAGAGAACGAAAATTAAAAAAACAAAAGGGTTTCGTGGAATAGTTGGTGGGGCAGTTATAAAAATTTGAACTCATTAATTTTGAAGGAAGACATGGTTTCAATTGAAATAAATTATACACAAACAAATTTTCAACTAGCAAAACAAATATTTCCCTGTTATTGTAGAACAATTCTAGACAATTCCAGAAATGTGATTTCAAAGTAAAGACAATGCAAATAAAAAGTAATTTCACTTTATTTCCGAAGCCATAAGGGCAATGTGTTTTGGGCATTCGTTCATACATCAGATTGACAGATCGAATTTGAGACCTAAGAATACCACAATTTACGATTTTGTCAAAGGCGCCTTTTTTAAATATATGGTTCATTCTCCCTCGTGAATAGTGAACACTGGTCAAATCCAGTGCTGAAGGTTCACTAAAGTCACTGTTGCAGTGCAGTGTAGTAGCTTTAGAAAAAGAAATTGTTTCTGCTATGCAGTTTCTGATCATGGTTCGCATTGATAGTAAATTTTCGATTAGAAATGACAACACAACTTTTTTAGGTTTTGACAATTTATTTTTCAATATACCTATGTAATCCCCTCTCAACTCGATAAACTTTTCCAGCGGTGCTGCAAATTTTTTAACATCTTCGTAAAGTACGACTTTTGTTGGCTGCAAAATACTTCTTCGCGGCGTACTTCTTTACGGCGAGCGATCTTTAAAGGTTTAAGAAAAAAAATTGCGTGGATCCAAATCCGGAGAATACGGAGGATGGGGGAGCAATTCGTAGTGCAATTCGATCAATTTGACTATAGCGACAGCGGAAGTGTGAGCCGGTGCGTTATCGTGGTGAAAGAGCACTATTTTTTCGCCATTGTGATAATTTTTTCTTCAAATCGGCGCTGAATTGTCCCAATAAATCGCCACTGCCATTGTTTGCGATGGTTTACCACTGTGATTGTTTTTCCCTTTTCCAAAGAGTCAACATGAATCACACCTCACGCGTCCCAAAACATCTTTCCGGACGAAGCCACGGTCTTCGCCTTCTCTGGTTCACCAGGTAAAACCCAAGGTTTCGATTGTTCTTTGGTCTCTGGTGTAAACCAATGAATCCATGTCTCATCGGTAATCACGAAACGATGCAGAAACTCCTATGAATTTCGATCAAACAGGGCAAAACACGTCTTTGAAGTGGTCTGATGATTGGGCTTGTTCTCCGTTGTGAGCAAACGCGAGCAGACAGCTTTCTTATGCCCAAAATCTCGTGCAGGATTTGGCTTATAAGTTCAGTTGAGATGCCTGCTATATCAGCCAACTCTTGAATTTTCACTCGGGGGTCCGCCAATATGAAATCATGGATTTTGTTTACGGTTTCCTCCAAAACCGGCGTGAGGCCACGACAAAACTTAGCGAACCAACGGTTCGAACGAACGGTTGTACAGAAGGTGAACGGGTCCCAAGCTAACCGTCCTCAAGTATGTACATTAAGTTCGCTGAGGTCACTTTTCACTTAAGTGCGCCACTTCAGGTGAAGTCTTTCTTTACAGCACTCCCCTTCTAGTATGGGTTTGAAATCACACTGAGCCTATGCAGTATCGATCATACGCTCAACAAATCCTAGCTCTCTAAGCTAGTGGCACTTCTGATTACATCAAAATTCCAGTATAGTCCATACAGTTTATCTTTAAAGTTTTGTTACGGTGACGGAACCAAAGCAACTAATGGCATTTTCACTCGCTTTTGGTAAAGTGCATTTAGCGCTAAACAGTACGACTGGGACAATAAGAGTTTTACGTTAGGGGTGATTCATCATAAGGTTTGATTTTCAATAGGATTTTTTTTGATAGATCACGCGTGATTCCTATCAAACTGTTTTGCCATTTTTGTTCAGTATCGTTCGACAAGTCCTCGTGGGAAGACTCACACTACAACAGCGTCTCCAAATTGTTCAGCTGTATTACGAAAATCAGCGTTCTGTGAGAAATGTTTTTCGTGCGATTTGAGGAACTTATGGTTAGCATAATAGACCTATTGAAACCACTATTGCCAATATCATTCGCAAATCTGAGTCCCAGCTTACATTAGTGGATAATACTCGACCGGCTAGACCACATTCAGCACGTACTGAAGAGACTACTAGGTGGAGTGAAAAGTAACCTCTTTGACCGCCAGAATGCGCTGCTACTGCAAAAAAGGTTATAGTGCCTTGAAGTCCGTTCATATTTAGGCAGACGTGCCAGATTTCAGTGCGATACTGTCTTTAGTTTTGTTTTGACAGCTGATTGTTGCTGACGTGCTTGACATCATGTTGAGTATGGACAAAAACGATTTTCGTTCTCTCATAAAACATTATTTTTTGAAAGGCAAAACGGCTAAAAAAACAAAAGAAAAGTTGGATAAATATTATGGGGCTAATGCTCCCTCAGATTACACCGTTAAATAGTGGTTTCGAGAGTTTCATGGTGGCCGCAACTCCACTACCGATCAAGACCGCAGCTGCAGGACAATGTCAAAAAAATACATGAAATGGGTTTGGCTGACCGGAAAGTGAAGGTGCGTGAGCTAGCAGATACCACAAAGATTAGTACTGAGCGCACACGCCATATTTTGGGCAATATTCTGCATATGAAAAAGTGATACTGCCGCTGGGTGTCGCGCGTACTCACTGCTGACCAAAAACACGAACGCGAGAGCATTTCCAAAGAATGTTTGGACTTGCTGATGCGGAGCCAGGCGGACTTTTGGTGTCGATTGGTAACTGTTGAATACCAGAGAACAGAATGAGTGCCCGGCAATGGACTGAAGCCGCTACGAGTGCTCCGAAGCGGCCAAGAGATGCTCGTTGGGTTGGAAAGGTTATGGCGTCGGTTTTCTGGGATTGTCATGGCATACTCTTCGTGGACTACCTCGAAAAAGGAAAAACCATCAACGCGAGTATTACTGTGCCTTATTGGAGCTATTGAAGGCCGAAATCGCTGTAAAATGGCCTCACATGAAGCCAAAAAAAATGTTGTTTTTGCAAGACAATGCACCGGCGCACAAGAGCATCGCAACCATGGCTAAAATCAATGACTTACGGCTCCAATTGCTGTCGCATCCACAGTATTCGCCCGATTTGGCTCTCTCGGACTTTTATCTCATCCCAAACCTCAAAAGATTTCTCGTCAATAAAAAATTCAGCTCACGCGAGGAAATCATCGACGCCACGGAGGAGTATTTTGCAGACCTTCCGGGAAATTACTTTACGGACGGGATAAAGAAGTTGGAAAATCGCTGAAATAAGTGTGTCAAACTAAAAGGGGACTTTATTGAATAAAATAAAAAAACATTTAAAATTTTTTTTTCCATTCCCAAGGAGGTTACTTTTCACCCCAACTAGTATAGCAACTGTAGCTGAGAGTCTACGTGAAGACCATGACGAATCGATTCGTCGTCGTTCTCAGCAGCTTGGCTTGGCGTATTTTACGTGAGGATCTCGGCCTAAAAGCGTACAAAATTCAGCTTGTGCAAGAACTGAGGGCAGGCGACTTGAACTTGCCACCATTAAATCCATTAAAAACAACGGTATGGTGTGATTTTTCGGCTGGTGGTCCATATTTCTTCAAAATTGAGGCAAATCAGAATGTTGCCGTCAATGGTAACTACCATCGCGGCATGTTAACAGACTATGTACTTCCTGAAATTCAAGTGCATGGTCCCGGTGAGCTCTGGTTTCAACAAGACGGCACTACGAGCCATAAGGCGCGTGAAACAATGAACTTGTTGAGAAATCGTTTTGGTGACCACTTAATTTCATGTTTTGCTACGGTAAATCGGCCACCTAGAGCGTGCAAAAACACACCTTTGGACTATTTTCTCTGTGTATATGAAAAGTCTTAGGTCTTCAGAAATAAGTCAGCTATGATTTACGCTTTGGAAGCCAACATTACTTGTTATATCCGCTATGCTCGAACGAGTCGCTCAGACGTAGTCATGGCCAATATTTACATAATGTTATTTTCAAAGAGTAAATGCCGTTAATTGTTCTTTTAACTGATAATAAAAATTTTAAGTACACTTTCAAATTTATGTATTTTATTTTACATTAGAAATCAAACCTTACCATGAATCACCATTTATTATTTTTCAGTTTTCTTATTTTTAGTTTAAAAATAGCAATTTGCAAGAGTGATTATCGATTGTTATTGTTAGTGGTAAAAAAATCTTTTTATTGGATGATCCTATTTTATTTAAAATACTCCGAAGAAAGGCTACGGACCTAAGTTTAGTGGCGTGAATTTAACAAGCTGAAAGTTACTTCGCTTAATTAATGAAAGGATGAGTTCCAAGTTGTATCAGACAGAAAAACTGGCCTGCGGGGATTACGACGGATGGACTGTGCAAATGCGGTCAGTTTTAGTCCTTAGTGAACTTTTGATAAATGCGTCCGGTAGAACACCTAAACCGGAAATAGACGCGACATTAATTTGAGTTGCTGGCCATTCCTATATTGTTGAGTTTTCCAAAAAGCTATGAGAATTTTGTTAAAACATCCGAGTCCAGAGATACACTGCCAGCAGTGAGAGCGAAAAAAAGTGGGAAAATGACGTGAGTGAGACACGCGAGAAAGCGATAAATCAGAGGTAGAAGATGGAACAAACCACAGAAAAAAATGTTCACGGGAAAATGCTATATGTGTGGCAAAAAGAAACACATCACATCTGAGTATCGGACGAATGTTTCAACAAAAGTTGAGGAAAACAAAGTCACATCCTCATTCGCAATGCTCGACGGGATAAAAGTCGGGTAGTCGACAGTGGATTCACATTTTATCTTCACAAAACTCTACGAACATGGGGAGAAAAACGGCGGCTAAGAACTTCATTCAGTCATATGGAATCGGCGAGATTATAATTTAAACGGACGCTTTTGAGATTAAGCTTCGCGATGTGATCTTAAAACATTTTGGTTAACAAACCCACTGAAAATGACAATTGTCTTGGTTTATTAACAATAACAATTAACTATAGTGTTTTTATTAAAAACGTTAAGGGAAATGAAATAATTAGTGCAAAAAAGTTGGGTACCTTGCTTGTGTTCCAAATGGTGAAAAAGTAACTCTTCAATGTTAATCCGAAGAATAGTTGGCTTACTTAGTGACATGAAAAGTTCGAAAGTTAAGAAGGACATCCTTAGGGGAATCAATTTGGAAAATAGCTCATGCAGACCAATACACTGTGAAACATATCTTAAGGGAAAAAATGGGTTCTATACCATTTCCTAAGTGCTTAATGTATCGCAGCAAACATGGCTTAGAGTTGGTCCATGTCTACGTAACACTGAGTTCTGTAGTTTTCTGAAAAAGGAAGGAGTTCTACATCAACTGACCGTGAAGTATGTACCAAATATACCGCAGACACAAAAAACAGTTGTGTCTCGGATGCAGGCTAGTCGTTTATGCTCGAAAAGCGCCCTGTAAGATCTAAGCTTGTGGCAAAATCTACAGAATGAATAATTGTGGGATATTCGTCGGAATCCAAGACATATCTTCTGTATGGGTCAAAGTCGTGAAAATTTTTCAGAAGTTAAAATGTTGAATATTGAAGGATGTTAGTAAGAGTAGTTCAAATAAAAATGTCAATGAGTTCGCCCTTTTATATGTCGAGTCAAGACGATTAGTTCTAGGTGACATTCATGGATCTCTAGCTGTCAAACGAGATTACATCTTTTTTGGACAGTACTGAACTCAATGATAAAGAGACGTTTACTGATAGTGAAGATGGGAGTGCTTTTACTAGTGCTGAAGGTGAAAGTCCTGTTTTTAATCCTGAAGATGGAATGGGTAGCTAGGGTTGGTCTCAACGATTGCGTCAAAGTTATGATAACTCAATTTGTTTCATTTATTCTACCGAGGCACTAGTAAATCCAGCTTTGGTAGAACAGGACTTAAACAGACATGACCGGCGGTAAGTATTTCGCCTAATTCTGGCTGATTTTAACTTACTTGTACCTTAGTTGGACGTTACTTCGGCCGATTGCAACGGCATACTTCATGAAGAAATCTATATGCAACAGCTGTAGTACTTTGCCTAGTCTTGCCTGGTCTGGTCTTGAAACTAAAAAAAAACACTATCTAGGCGAGAGACGAATCAAGAGATAGACAACGTATTGATAATAATTGGGTTCTCGAGGTGTCAAAGCGATTCGTGCGGTATGAACGCACGCATGTGGCTATGTAAGTTGACGACGTCAGGATTAATCATAAAATAAGTGTGCAATTTGATGTAATGGATAAAGTTCCTGCCGAACATTTCCTGGGTATGGAAATAAGCAACGAGGGAAGTTCTGTCAGCATTTCGTCAAAAAATTTCATCAAAAGTTTGATTTATGATCTGTGAATGGAACAAAGCCGATCTTGTGCAACACTGACTGCAAACTGAATGGACTGTTCTGGTTGACAGAAGGTTAACGCGAGGCATTATCAATCAGTAGTCGGCTCATTGATGTATTTGTGCATTCCTACTCGGACTAATGTTAGGCACTCAGTTTGCAGGCTGGCACAATTTGATTTGAACGTAAAGCACTGAGTGCTGCGAAGGTACATTCTAAGTTACTTAAGAAGCACTTTAAATTCAAAATCATCGCATTCGCAGACTGAAGAGCGATTGAAAATACATATACCCAGGTGACAACTTGGCTGGGACCTGCGAAGACCGAAAATAATTTACTGAGTATGCAATCTTACTGACTGGTCGAGAGTCGAAAGCAAAAATCGGTCGCATTAGGCAGCACTGGATGGAAGTATGTCATTGCAGTAAGATACAGTCGCCAATATTTTTACCAAGAATGTTAGGAAAAGCAAACACAGCAACATACAATGATATTTATATACCTATACTTATCTCAACACAATAACATATATAAAGTACATAACTAAATAACTAATACTAATAGAACAAGCATTACTGTTCAACCTTTGCGGAATCCAAACATTTCCTACTGTAGTACTGAATTATACTTTTGTCATGTTAGTTGTAATAAATTCTTTTCATTGACAGCTCAATTATCTTAAAATAAACCGTAGAAAATACCTACGGCTATATTAGGCCAAGTTTTTCACATCCTAAAATTGTATTCGTCCGTGTCGTTAGTGTTGGATTTCCTCTCTTGTCGACAGCATTTACAAATGTAAGGAACAGTTATAAGTTATCGCGTTTCGCGAGAGATAAGAACAAAAATAAACTACTCCGCTTATGATTGATCAACGGAACAACCGAATCTTTATTTTTCACACATTTTACACAAATAATGTACAATAACTTAATCAGTACAAATTACTTAGAATTACTATGTAGGTTATGGTTGTTTTTTTTTTTTTTTTTTTTTTTTTTTTATTTACATTTTAAATTTACATCAATTTACCCGCAAAGCATAGTTCTTATCTGCAGGTGGTTGTTAGCATTGGTATCATTAGCTGGTTCTGAGGTGATTTAAAATAATATCTCAGTTTAATTATATAAAAGAATAGTCAGAAAAGCGACCTAACTACCTTCGCATGTTTGGCATAGAGTTATGCCTACCCTGTGTTCGACAGCGAATTTACAATGAAAAGATACCCCGGCAATTGCGTATAATAACATCAAGGGTGTTTAAACTACCGATGCTTGAAAGATCTGTTCCAGCGATTTTCCCGGTAAATACTTTCCAATAGCAATCCTTTCAAAATACCAATATCGACTGTGACTCTACTGTTACGTTTCCATCTTTATCTTTGCATGTACGATTATTAGTACTCTAAGCAAATTTTTTAAACTTTTTGGTAATATTTTCAAACAACTTTTCTGCAGAATCACCTCATTATAGCCTTGGGTAAACGATTTTCTGCCTATCTTTTACTCTTTCTGAGAAGCCTTCTTTAACGTCCTTTTTCAAGCTGAAGAGCTGATATTCATAAGCTCTCTATACTTCAGCCATCTAATGAGTAAAGCTTGTACAGCTTCAGTCTCCGTCGATGCGATAGAGTCGTAGATCACTTAAAACTATTTTCTTCCAAAAAGACGAAACGGTAGTGCAAAGCTATTTTTACTTGCCTCGAAAAAGTTCTGTTACTCAACTACTATCTGAAGCCGAAAAAGGCAACAATTGCCAATAGTTACTCTTCCAATGATCGTTGTGTCATTGTTTATACGGAACTGTGGAACTTAAGTAGGTAAAGTCCTAGACTTCTTTCAAGTTATACCTGTTTATTTGACGTTTGGTCAGAGTTGTCGTTATTGTATGTCCTTGTACTTTAACACTTGGAAAAGCCGTAAAAAAGTTAGGTATGTCCTAATGATGATGATGTCTGTGATATGCATAGGTAAGTTTGAAAGTTGCACAGGCTTCTGCAAAATTTCACTACATTTATTGTTTTATGATTGTTTATGATGTTAAATAAATCATATGACCTTGCCGAAAGCCTAGAGAGACAAACAGGCAACACAGGGATAATAAAATCGGGCATATGACTTTGTATATTTTCTTCTTATATACGCTCTCATAGACGGTATTGAAATTGACGGTAATATCAAGGGTTAAGGACACCAGTTAGTTCAAATGAGGTTTTGGGCGATTTTAACATATAGTACGATCTTATAGGCGATGTTGAGAAGACTGATACAAATAGAAGGAATATTTTTTTTCAGGAATGTGAAAACTATTCTGAAGTAGTTCCATTCATCTGACATAGTTTCGTCTGAACAAACCTTAGTTCACAACTTCAATAACTCTGCACCTAGGCCATCCGTACATATAGCCTTATTGGAGTTAAGTTTAGATGTGGCAAACACCCCGTCTCCGTTGGAAGGAACTGTTGCTTATAATATTCCCAGTCTAATGGTTCATTCTGCCTTACAATAAAATGTCGATCGACATCGCCGTTTAACAGTCTGTGAAAATTGTCCATATTCTCAGGATTGTTGACATATTCTCTTATCGGCTCTTATTACTTTTTTGTAAAATTTCCTAACGTCTTTATTGCTATAACATCTCTCAATTTCCTCAATTCCGCGCTTCTCGTGCTCTTTTTTATAATTTTAACTTTTCTCATTCAGTTCAAGCTGATGGTTGGATTCAATATTAGCACCACGAAATGCTTAGACATCGAGAATAGTGAATGTGTGCAATCTGGTTGGTACCAGATAGATCAAGAGAGTATGAATCGAGACGTAGGATCACCATACTTACTATGACGATATTTTTTTGCGAAACGAAGTCCTGGTGTCCTGCAGGCTGTATTTAAAAATTTCCTATATGAATGTTCTCCTTTTTAACCCTTGCGTTAAAATCGAATCATTCTTGGGACATTGAACAAACTGTTTGCAGATGAGCTCATAAAAGCAGTCCTTGGTACGATCATATAAGGCACGTTTATGCTTGATGTGTATTGAGATCTTGTCTAAATCTCCCGTTTAACGACAAATCCGCATTCAAATGGGCACTGATTGTCTTCTCGATAGGAATCACAGTGGTATAGGATGATTCATCGTAAGGTTTGATTTATAAAGTAAAATAAGATACATAAATTTGAAAGCGAACTTAAAATTTGTACGATCAATTAAAAGAATAGTTTATGGCATTTGAAAATGAAATTATGTGTATATTTGCCACAACTACGTCTGAGGTGGTACTGGATTATGTCTGAAGCCCTGAGACTTTATATATCCCCAGTGAAAATGGTCCAAAGGTGTGATATCGCACGATCTAGGCGGTTAATTTACCGTACCAAAACGTGAAATTAAGTGCACACCAAAATGATTTCTCAACAAGTCCATCGGTTACGTGCTTGAATTTCAGGAAGCAAATAGTCCGTTAACATGGCGCGATAACCGTTGTTTTTAATGAATGTAATGTTAGCTCTTGGTTGTGCAATTTTGTTTATTAACGTATCCATTGAGCCAGAAATGGGCTTCATCACTGAACAAAATTTCACGATAAAACACCGGATTTTCATTGAATTTTTCCAGAACCCATCCACTGAAAATATGACGCAAATTCAAGTCGCCTGACTTGAAGTCGAATTTTGTACGCTTTTAGGCCGAGATCCTCACGTAAAATACGCCAAGTTGTCGAATATGCCAAGTCAAGCTGCTGAGAACGACGATGAATCGATTCGTCACGGTCTTCGCGTACACTTTCAGCTACAGCTGCTAAAGTCTCTTCACTAACTGCTGGATGTAGTTTAACCGGTCGAGTATCACTGTAGGTCGATTATGCGCACCGTAAGTTCCTCGAATCGCACGAAAAACATGTCTCACAGAACGCTGATTTTCGTAATACAGCTGAAAAATTTAGAGACGCTGTTGTGGTGTGAGTCTTCCCATGATGAATTGCCAAACGATACTGAAAAAAAATGATATAGCAGTTTGATAGAAGTTACGCGTGATTTGTCGAAAAAGTCTATTGAAAATCAAACCTCACGATGAATCACCCTATATATGTCTATTTCTTTCGATTTTTTTTTCATAACGATAGAAGTATGTACCTATATTTTTAACACTAGCGAAAAGTGACCCACACACTAGTCAGGCCCTTATGGGACCCCTTTAATTTAGGGAGCCGGTGTTAGTAGACCTAGACGAAGTTATGAGCTCTGCCTTTACTTCTCTCTACTTCGAAGTCCTGTCAGTTGGCATTGCACCCATTTTTTCGGGTCTTTGGTCACGAAGTTTCCAGAGGTACTTGAGTACTTAACGTGTACTCGAAACGTTGCGCTACTGGCCCATTCCATTCATCAATTACTCGTTAAATTTATTTTAAGGAAAAACGTATGATCACCTATTTTATTGATATCGGCAGTCGACTTAATGAGTTACTTTTTAACAAGGTCACTTTTTTAAAGCAGCAAGTGCTCCTTAACAAATTGTACGGAGCATATATGAAACAATTAAAGACTTAACACCCATTACGAGTCAACTTCAATAAAACGACCCTATTTCTAATGTTATCAAAAATTCTCTGCCACCAAGCATACACAATGCCGACCTTCCTCCACAAACCAAACATGGTTTCGCATTGCCAAAACTAATAAATACCACTTCATTCATTTATTTAGAAGTAAATTCCTGACTCGATTTCTCTTACAATCTAGAGACAAGATGGCAAACGCACAAAAATTAATTCCAATTCCCTGCCATTCATTGCCAACTTTACTATCGTTACTTGCTGCCGAAAACACTCTTCCCCCAAAATCTTTCCTAAATCATGTCGATACCAATTTTCTAATTGACAGCCGGAAACAGAAACATAGAACATAAACTCCCACCCTTCTACCCATCATTTCTGCTCTCACACCAACTTCATCAGATGGCAACAGATACAAGTCCCTACAAAGTTAGAGATACAAATAAATCTAAAACTACCCCTAAGCACTGTAATTTTTCTGCAAATGTCCTGGCAAATATTTATTAAAATTTAAGGACTCTTCCTAGGCTATGGCTCGTCCTCGACATGGAGTTCTTCCATTTTGACGTCGTGTGTAACTTTGCTAAAAAAAAATAAAAATAAAAAAAACTAAAGAAAAAGCAACAACAACAAAAAACAGAAGAAAAAAAAACCTAAATGAAGAAAATGTAAAAGAAAGGTGTGGCGGTATCACATCACAAATTAGGGTAGTAAAATACAAAAAACCTACAAACAAACGAATGTAGAGGGAATGAAAGAAGATGAAAGAATAATAATACTCGTTCGTCGTGTCCACCACCCCTTCTTTCAACGGCCCAAACGAGAGTAGTTGTATTGTACAAACACACGATAAGACAAGAGTGTGATGATTATGAGAACACGATGAGAGAGGGATGCCGAGTAAAAGTGATACAAAAACAAATAGAAAGTGGGTTAATGTTCACTCTATCAACAAAGTCCCACAGGGGATGATGGTTGAGATAGAAAGGTTAGAAATTCACCTACAGTCGGTACCTGGGGGGTGGTTGTAACATAGCGTTTCGTGTGAGGTAAACACGAAGACTTTTAAGGTTGGTGTAGGCTCAGCACATTTTTATTTTATTTTACTTTTATTTTGTTAAAGAAACCAAAGTAGGAGATACATATGGTATACTGGTTCTTAAGTGATGTACTCGTAGATATGGGTAGTACGATAGTATCCTATCGTGTCGTGTCGTATTCTTTGGAACCAACAAAATATGTTTCCGTTTAGAACGTGTACAGAGAATATTACAGAAAGGGCCAGCAAAGTAGGCGGTGGCAGTTTTGGGGCGCTTCAATGGAGCAACGGTTTATTACGAGTTCATTGACAAACTAGAAGTTCTTGGAAAAATGTGAGAGAGTCTTGCGCAAGGAACAAAAAAATCTCTTATACTAGGTGCAAAATCTACTCAACCATTTGAGATACTTTGGAGTGGGTTTGAACATGAGGATAAGGTAGTGTGAGTCGAACTCATCTGAAATAATTTAATCCAGGAAACTAGATTTTTTTTTTTAGGTAACTGAAACATTGGACAAACACAAGCTCTTTACCTTTGATTGTGTTGGCTTCCTGGCTTAGGTTACTGTGTTTATTTGTTTGGTATATTTGACAATTAAATTACCTTCCGTATCACCACACCGTATGGTGATATCCATTTTCCTAAAAACGAATGCTTGCAGCTTAATTTCATATTTGAAAAAGTTATTTCAAGAGACTCCAGCATTGGGGCATTGTTTCCAAATCTGTTTAAAACGGGAAGTCATGTTTGAAGCTGTATGGATGGAAGATGTGACAGCCTGTTAAGCCTCTCTTTCGGACTTGCTCCACTGTTCTCAATTCAGCATCGGCATTGAACCATTTTGAGTCCCATTCCCCACATTATTTTCCATAGTATACGTCCCGATTGTCTAATATTGGTTTTTGATTGTCTTTTTTTGGTGATCAAGAGCCATAGAACAGGAAATAAAATGCTTCCTTGGCATTTGGTTACATTACTGGTTTTTGTTTTTGACAGTGTGGGTGGTCGTGACTTAAGTGGTTTTCCAATCGGTAGGTTTGGGGTCCTATACTTGTAGTTATTCATGTTGTAACTATACAAACCTTTCGTATTAGAGGAGAGACAGCTTCTTCATTAACTAGAATTGGGTTTGTTTTATTGCACTATTAAAATTTCAAAATGTCTATTCAGCAGCTGTTTAAAGTATGACTATGTTTCCTTGACATTTCGTGAAGAATTCATCCCTGAATTGCCCATAACCAGTTGCGTGTGATCTTTTCTCATTTTCACTTTTAACAGGATTTGTTGAGGAGTACGACTATCTGCAAGCTCGACACTTTACTGAGAGCTCCTCGTTACAAGTTTTGGGTCATAGAAAAAATCTCCGCAGTTTTTTAGTACATTTTTGAAAAAAAAAGCGTACTTTATTCAAAATCAATTTCAATCACGTACATATTGGCCATTATTATCTATGACCTTTTGGCATTTTTCGGCTAGCTTCATAATTTCGTCGGTGTAGAACTTCTGTGGTTTATCAGCGAAAAATTTGGGCAAATCGGCCAATTTTTTACCATCAAGAGAGTTTTGCAAAAAATGAGACAATAGTAATTAGAGGGTGCAAAGTCCGGGCACAACATTATATAGATGTATCAAAACTTTCCAAACAAGCTCCGCCAATTTGTTCCGGGTCATCAAAGATGTGTGTGGCCTAGCATCATTGTCATGATGGAAGACAGCTCCCTTTCTGTTGGCCAATTCTGGTCGCTCCTTCTTGAAAGCTTCATTAAATCCGTCGAGTTGTGCATAGTAGAGTATCAAATTGACCGTTTCGCCACGTTCTAGCAGCTCATAATAGACAATTCCCTTCCAATCATGCCAAACGCTCAACATAACATTGTTTGTCGTCAATCCAGGGTTTTGAAGTCGTTGAAGTTCATAATCGCTTGCGTTGGATATTCTCGTATTTAATCCACTTCTCATCGCTTGAATAGCTTCAAAAATGGTTCCATTTCGTTATTTTTCAGCAGCGTTTCACTAATGTTTATTCGGTCAATTAAATTTCTTTGCGTTAATTCATGTGGCACCCAAATATCGAGCTTCTTTGAATAGCCTGCTCATTTTATATGATTCCAAGCTATTATACGGTTGATGTTTAGTGCCTCCGTTATCTCCAGACAGTTTCCGTGCCGGTCTTTCTCCATCAGTTCAAAATTGCATCCACTTTTTTAGTGACAGGCCGACCAGTGCGAAGTGCAACTTTTACATCGAAATTTCCGGAACGGAATATAACAAACTGCTCCTGGGGCTGGCGTTAACTCACAGCACTCCCACCGTAAGCTGCACAAATTTTTCGGCATATTTTTGCAGCTTTTTTCCTTTTTTATATGAAAAAAGCATCAAATAACGAATACGCTATTTCACTCATACTCAAATCAGTATAACTTTTAACACGAGCAACGAATTACACAGCTGTCTTCACAAAAAATATAGCTTGATATGTCACCTTTCAAACACGTGTTCTTTTGACACAATCAGATTAGTGTTTCCAGATAAATGGACACCAACACCATCTAGTGACAAAACACTGCGGAGGCTTTTTATACGACCCAATAATTCGACAAGGGCTTGTCCCCAGATTCTCTAAGTTTTTCGTACTGGTTGAGAGATATATGGTGGTCTTTGTAGGTTTCTTAGAAGACTCTACTTTCTTGGATAAGAAACGCTTATCGTTAGCTTACAATCACTACTACAAAGTGATACCCGATGCGAGTTTGCTCAGTATGTAAAGGATCTCACAATATTTCAATAGAACAACCATGCCCATTGAATAAACTATCTATAGTTTCGGATATTTATGGCGTTCCACCACTCTACATGACGAGAGATTAGTAAGGCCAAAAACTTGTCTTTCGTTCCGAATTCGCCCTCGTCACCTTGGCCTCGGTAATTCAGTTGCTGCAGAAATAATCTAAGAATTAAATGGAAAATGTAATAAATTCGCAGTTACATTATCTTCGGTACTGTCGTCGATCTCATTGGATACTCTAAATGCAGATAGGTAAGACTTATCATGTATGAATGGAGGATGATGTTCAATATCTAAAAGATGCCCTCAACAAAAGTTTTGAGCTGGAATTTTAAGCCAGGAAAAATTCCTGCAGATCGTCCGCTCCTTGGTTGAACCCTGATTTTTTAGCGACTACGTAAGGAAACCCGAACACTTCTAAGGAAGTCTCTTAAGACTATTTTGGAGGAAAACTGGAATATTTATAGCTCGAAGCACAGAAAATATTAAAACTAATTCGTATTTCAAATAAAGCCTCTCCAAAAACTCAAAATACTGAATAAAACCAGGGGACAAATCAGACTGGAAACTCTCAGAAACTAGTCCGAGTTAGGGTTCCAAATAAGACAAAGAGCTTTATTTACCTTGCCGTCATCAATTTGAAGAAATTGCTGGATTGTTAGTCCAGAGCAAGTTGGTGAAGGCTGCCAGAAAAGAAGCAGTTGTAGTTCTGTTTCTAACCGTATTGAGTTTGCAAATACTAGATCATTTAAAACCTCATCACCTCAGAGGTGTCATATTGTCATCCGGAGACTGAACATTTACACAACGATACGATGAATGGTTTTCCCTACTATAAAGATATTATTCAACGATATACCAGATGATGTCTTTGTAGAGTCATCGAAAACAACACGAAGTGTTGGTGGTTGTACCCTGTTCCTTTAAAATGTAGTGGTTCGGAACGAAGAAGCAAGGTTGTTGCAATACACCACGTGCCTCGATCATGTGTTTAAGGTATTTATACTCAAGATATTATTCCTTAATATTCCGATTACGATTCAGCTCAGTCTCTAGATTAAAGAATATTTTCTTAGAACCTTCAAACGAGGATACGAATTGCTCAGACGGATTTTTAAAGGGATTTTGATAGAGTAGTATCCTGAATATTTGAATCAATTTCCCAGAAACACTCTAAAAGTGTACCTGTTTAAGCACCATGACATATATTTGTAACTTTCTGACAAAATCCAACCTAAGCGAGTTTTTTTTCTCATAAGCGAATTTTGCCAATAGACAGGAAATTAATGATTAAAATATCTATTTGATAAGGTTCGTTAGATGATAGGTCACCCAGCTGAATGGTTTAAGGAATAAAAAAAGATTTGCATTGAATATGGTGACTCGGCTGATTATCGATAATTGATCCGAGATCGTAATTCTTTGATTAACAGAGGCATGGGTGGTGTTGGTTCAGCTAATTGACATGTCTGCTTTAGTTTACAAAATGTAATTGAGAATTTTTTGATTGAACTTTGGTGGGGTCTGTCACATTTAACTTAATACAAGCTTCATATTAGGACTTAAAAATTAACAAAAGCAATCAAGGGAATGGTAGAGAAGATAGTGTAGTGCTCAGACTGATATCAAAAACGGTGAGGTCTAGAGAGGAACTAGAGTTGTAAAGGGATGCGCAATCGATGGACCCTGAGAAGAGTCGATAAATGAAAACAATGTCAGATATACTCGTATTCCTACCGAATCGAGGTCTTCTTGAAGAAGAATGGAGTCATGGGGAGAAGAAATAAATATAAGAAATTTTGTGTCGTCAGGGTAAAGAGAAACGGATGAGGGTTTAATGACCCTTTCAACATCGTGAGTACTAAGAATGAGGAGAAGCGGGCCAAAACGGCTGCCTTGTGGAACCCCAGCGGAGGCCAGGAAAGGAACTGTAAGGCTAGATCTAAATCGAATACTATAATACCTAAATCTCTGTCATTCTCCAATGCTGTGGGAGCAAAATACATGAGTCTAACTAGGTTCGCAGTAGTTGATCCAAATATCCAAATACAATAACGATTAAGTTTCCCCTAACGGTAACCGCCCGATCCCTCTCCTTTAGCTCCTGTTCAATTTATTGGACATACGTTTCCGCTCCTCCATTTCGAGCTTTACCTTATATCTAGTATCTCGCATTCGCCGTTTCGCGTTTTGCATTTGCTTGTAGTTTACTTCATTGAAGTTTACGATCACCAGCATTATCGACTTTTAATTCTTCGGATTTATGTTTGAAAATTTATGTTACGAACTAATTCGCACATGAATAAATAGCATATATGCATTAGCTCCAGCACGATATGAAAAAAAATGTTGACTCCCAACGCAAAGACACATCGATGTCAAAAATAATTGGGTGAACTCTTAAAACAACTGAATCATAGCCAACATATTTTTAGACAAGGAATAGGCTCCGAAACACTGCTACGTATGCTTGAACAAGCATTGCATGCTAAGTTGGATTCATGAAGGCATTCTTTTCTTTTGGCCATGGATTTGGAGAACGCATTTTAGAGAGTTACTGTCTTTGGAGTTATAAAAAACTTCTTCAATTGGGAATCTTCAAAAATTTCCTAACAGAAATCAATTTGTTTATGTCGAATAGGTACATAGACACCATATTGTATATTTCTTAAGTTAATGAGAGTCCCAAAATCTACAGCACTTTATAATTTCTACGCTGATTCTCCACTCACAGAAATTAAGTCGAACAGCAAACATATTAAAAAAGCCCTAACGTACGCGATCAATAATTTTCTGTTAGCAGTGAGGAAGCCAAATGAGGATGCCGATACACTAGAGCAGACAGTATCAAATGCATTAAAGTGGTGTAAAAATTCGGTAGCAAAATTAGCTAAAAGCAAAATGGAAGCATTACATACTATATATGTCGCAAGCGCAGGTGCTGTCACATCCAAATAATTAAAGCAGATGTTACTCGAACTGTACGTCTTTTAGACAAGGCAAAATTTTGGGTCTGACTTGTACCAAAACTTGAAAGTGAAACGGGGAAAACTCAAAATTTAATGTAAGTAGTCTGCAAAAAACACAAAGGATCGCATATAAACACGCCTATCAGTATAGTACAAATACTCATTAGAGGAGTTACGCAACATGGCTTTGACTAAAGGATATGATCACAAATTCAAATAGAAATTAATACTATATGTACTACGCGTTACAATTGGTGCACAACCATCTACACCCATCAATGCTTCTTTAGCAGAAACTACTACTTCGAATTTCGTAGACGAGTCGAATTTGCTGTAAAATGTCTGATGGATAGCAAGCACCAATTATATGAAATATGTTACTTCGGAAGAGCCATAGTTGAGAGTACCAAAATAAAAGTGTCCTGCTCGCAAACACAGGTATCTCGAATTTTTGCTTATTGTAGAAACAACAAACTGCGCTGGACGTTTCAAGCTATAGGTTTCAAAATACCTCTTTAGAGATGACACTAAAAGAAATAATATCCATCAGCAATTTTGATTGTGTCGTGCACACCGACGCGTCCTGTAACGTTGGAGTCACAGACTATTGCATCTACAGGCTGGACGATAAATGTGACAAGATTGATAAGCAACAACTCATTACACCTAATAAAATCTTCGTTAGAGAAGTTATGGTACTATCATGTCCGTTCGCACTCGTTAAAACAACAATGGAAAAGACATCTATATAAAATGACAACATCATTTAGAGCCTTCGGACATATTATGTCTTCAATATGTCTTCAAGCTACCCGAGAATTCACTTAATATGGTCACCGGGATATGTAGCGATACTGGAAAATGAAAACGTAGATATCTGTGCCCCTGGTATACATCACGTCACAATTTGCGAAACCCATATGTACTCAATTCTTAACGAAAATTCATGAATACTCAGAGAATCGATGGAATCAGTTTAACTCCTTTTTAAAGAAGCATAAATATTCGCTACTGAAGGTTTTATAGAACAACTTATTTAGTAGATTGCGAGTAGTGAATCTTTGTAAGTCAAATCTAGGGCACCATTATGTCACATATAGAATGTGGCCCGTAGCGTATATTACGTACTGAAAAGACAATACGTCAAAAACTACTTCCCAACGCTCGAAGAACTACTTCCATCTATATCACCTACAAAATCAATCCTGTTTCCACTTCTATCTCAAAACAAATTAAAATTAATTCAATGAATAAAACATGCTAGGGATACTCATATATATTATATGTTAAATACCATTATTATACACAAGATGTGTTCAAAAATAAGGTGACTTTTAAAATTTCGCGGAAAACGCTTTTTTTTTTTTGCTGCATCGGTACATGTCATATATAGCATACTTTGTTTGTTTTTGACAGATAGAAAGTTCAGACTTGTTTTGGTGTGCATCACAATGCATCAAATTTTGTGTAAAAATGGAATCGATTACTCTAAAACACTTGAAATGTTGACAGTAGAAAACAGTGAGTCTGTTAAAAGTAAGAAAAAAAAAAAAATTTACAATTGGTACAAGCTCTTCCAAGATGACCGAGAAGATGACAATGACCAACATCGCTCTGAACGTTCCAGCTCATAACGTCGTAGCGGTGAAGAAAATTATTTAGGAAAATCGTTGATTTACCATAAAAGAAGTTGCTGAGGATGTTGGCATATTGGTCGGCTCATGTCATGAAATTTTTTTGGATGTTTTGTGCATAAGACATGTGTCAGCGTAGTTTGTTCCGAAGCTTCTTAATTTTGATCAGAAGAACCGTCACATGAGCGTCGCTCAGGAGCACTTGCATGACGTCAATAACAATCCTGATTTGCTCCAAAGGGTCAAAATTGGTGACGAATCATAGGTATAACACATGGGCTGAAAAGTCAGTGCCGTTTTATAGTGAAACACAAAATTTTTGCAAAATTCAACTTTATTTATCAATATAGTTGCCTTCGAGGTCGATACACTGATTGAAACAATTTTTCGATCTTTCGATACCAGTTTTGTAGTACGATTTCGGTTTAGCCTCAAAATAGGCCTCTGTTTCGGCGATTACTTCTTCATCGGTCTTAAATCTCTTTCCGGCGAGCATTCTTTTGAGGTCTGCGAACAAGAAATAGTCGCTTGGGGCCAAATCTAGAGAATACCGTGGGTGGGGAAGCAATTCGTAGCCGAATTCATTCAATTTTGCTATCCTTTTCATCGACTTGTGACACGGTGCATTGTCTCGATGAAACAGCACTTTCTTTTTCTTAAAATGCGGACGTGTTTCTGCGATTTCGTCCTTCAAACGCTCCAACAACGCAATATAATAGTTGCTGTTGATAGTCTGCCCCATTTGGATATAGTCGGTGAAAATAATTCCATGTGTATCCCAATATACGGATGCCATAACCTTTCCAGCCGACTGTTGAGTTTTTGGTCGTTTTGGACGAGGTTCGTCGCCTGCTCGCTACTCAGCTGAGCAACACGAAAATCATGCTTCAACTACTACATTCAACGGATTTGGTCTCATGCTACTCTTTTATGTTCCCAACACTGAAGAAACTTATGAAATTAGGGAGATTTGCAACAATTGAGGAAATAATAACGGCATCGTTGAAAAAGCTTGAGGCTATACCAAAAAGTGCTTATAAGAAATGCTTCGTGGATTGTAAAAAGCGTTGGTCGAGTATTTTATATCTGAGAGAATTATTTTGAAGGGGACAACATTCATATTGAAGAATAAATAATTTTTTTTTTTTTCTTAAAAATTAAAGTAATTTTACTTTTTGAACACACCTTATATATATTACTAATTTTTAAAAATATGCACAGAATGCACAAAGATGCAAATTGTATGCTCTATTAATATACACGTAGAGCCGTACACTGGCATTTTATTCTGGATTATACGAATTTATTTTGTATCGTTCCCTTTGTAAAAAAACAAAAAAAAAAGATAATGCATAGCTTAAGAATATTTACATGGCATACGCCGGTGGAGAACGAGAATTAAGTTAAAAGCAAAGTTAAAAAGTTTACTAAATGGACATTACTAATAAATAATTTTCACTGATACAGCTTCAGACGTATTAGTCTGACTCCTTGCATATTGAAGTGGATGAAGCGATTAGTTTAGCTTCTTGTGCACAAAACTGCTTTGCTATATTCAAGTTGGAGCATGTCTACCATCGTGAAATATAATGCGAGACTGTGGTACGAAATCGGGTGGGCTGAACTGAAGGTGCACTCTGTAAGAAGGAGTACTCTCTGGGAGTTTTCATCGATGTGGCTTTGACAATTCAACTTTCAACGGAATGAATTACTTGGACAGACATCACAGCGTAGATAAATCACTGGTTTTGTGGATAAGAGCAAAAGTATCAAATAACATCCTGATTGCGGATAATAACTGCGGGAAATATATGATGCCATTGGTCGACTCAATCTTAATCGCTTTCAATGGTTTTAGCATCTACTTTCAGGCATGTGCATATGAGATAGCTGTAATGTTTATTAAATCATGCCTATCGACTCTCTGTTCTAAAGCGCATACAATGCGATCGACAACTGGATTTGCATTGGATTTTCTGCCAGACTTCTTAAAACTGAGGTTGTTCCCTTCACAAAAAGAAGAAAATATACTGGTCTGACTGATCTAGAGCTTAAATCCATCATTTTATTGATATTTGGGTAACACACATATTTAGATTAAATATTTCAGGTTCAAAATTTCGAAATTACCTTCGCGCTATGGATATTCGGCTTTGCCGATGATTTGGCTGGTTGACCAGGTTTCAAATATGATTTTTTGCGCTTGGGGTTGTCGTAATGGATTCAATTTTCATCACCAGTAACAATCCGATGCAAAAATGACTTCCTTTTGTGGCGTTCTAGCAGCATTTCGGACATGCAAAACCGCCTTTCGACGTCTCTCGGCTTGAGTTCATGTGGAACCCAATTTCCTTGCTTTTGAATATATCCAGCTGCTTTTAAACGTTTTGAAATGGCTGCTTGAGTGACACCCAAAGATTTTGCGAGCTCTTCTTGTCTTTGGCCACAATCTTCATAGAGTAATGCTTCGAGTTCTTCATCTTCAAACTTTTTTGAAGAAGAACTCCCCGCAAAAACACTTTTTCAGGCACAAAGTTCGACATATTTGAGTGAAAAAAAAATTATTGTTGTTTACGCTTCGAATGAATGACATATACTGAAATGACGTACAATGATAGTAGCTTTCCAACGCATGTTCCAATGGAATAATAATAATAGATTAATACAGTTTACGCCATCTCTTAGCAAACCGCATATTCCTTCAAAAGAGATGTGGGATACGTCACTTGTGTCTTTTGGAGAACACAAGAGAACACTTGAGATTTTACTCCTTATAAAAAAAGTCCCAGATATACATATACATATACGCAATCCTGATGGCAATGAATTACAATATACTGTGTATAAGTACCAGCATCTATAAAGAAAAACAAACTGCGCTCCAGGAAATGTTTAACCCTCTCATCACGTTGAAGCCAGTTCAAAATTGCAAGTTTCACTTCCAGTAAAAGGCACATAAAAGAAGTACATATAATGGGCTGGTTCTTTGAATATTAAAAGTGCTTTGGCCAGACAGAAAAAGGACATCTATATTCTTTCGAAATAGATACACCTGCGGTCATAAAAACCGCACCATATCAATATAATTGAAAAATTGTTAATAACTACGATAATAATTTTTATAATGAAATAAAATTTTTGTTGAGTACTCCCCAGTAGTTTATAAGTATTTCTATCTAAGTTCCATCTGTTTATTGAATGTTTGAAAAAAGATATTAACAAAGAAAGAAAAAACAGTTAATTTTCTTATTTTTTTTTAAAGAAAACAAAATCAAACGATACATTTTTTATGTATGTGTGTATAAGATGTTTAGATACGCCACTTTTACCAAAAAAATATCAATACCGAGTTGCTCCTCCTTTGGCGGTTATAACCGCTTTTATTCTTGAAGGCATCGAGTTTACTAGAAGTTCAGTAATATCCCTTGAAATTTCACTATTCCATACATGTTTCAGAACTTCATTTAGCTTTTTTTACTCACCTTACATTTCATTACATGTACCAAGTGTTCGATTGGGTTTAAATCGGGCGAATTAGCTGGCCAGTCTAGTCTGGTAATTCCGAGGTCATCAAACGTTGTCTTGAGGTCAAAATTATTGAAAGACTCTTGTTCCTTGTCTGTTTATTATTTATAAAGTAGACATCTAGAAGTTGATTTATAACACTTAACTTACGGATTTGACGCGGTGGCAAGGTTCAGAATCATCTTGAAAAATGCCCTTGTCAGTATACGAATGATGCTATTCAATTGCTGGTACCAAAAACTCCCTTTCTACTTCTCCATACTTTTAAGCGTTCATAGTTCTATTAACAAAGTGCAAAGGGCCCAAAACATAAAAAGAAAAACATCCCCAAACCATCTGGCTTTGAGGAAACTTCACTGTTTTGACTATACACTCGTCCTTGAACCTTTCACCTGCTGATCGTCGGACGTATAACAAATTGTCGGCACACAACAAGTTAAATTTACTTTCATGGGACCATATCACACATTGCCAATCATCTTGAGTCCAATCTTCGTACTTTTTTGCCCACGTCAAGCGAGCTTTTTTCATTTTTGTGGTTAATATAAACCTGTCTCCCTTAGCCATCAGCGTATGGTTTCGGCGCTTAGATCAACTTGATGAAATTCACTCAGCTCTGCTCTTATACGGACAGCACATTTAAAGCGATCTTTCATGCTAATTCGTTGTAATACATTGTACGTCTTCTGAGTTGTTTTATGTTTTCGTGCCGAGCCTTTCTTCCTTTCCAGTGGATCCAAAATTTTTTTTTCTTCATCAGTCGTACAAAAGTTGAATGACAGCATCCTTTTTTAACCGCAATCTCACGATAGCCAAGCCCTTCTTCGACTAAAGTCAATATTTGAACTTTTTCGTACCAAATCAGTTGATGATATTTACCAGACATTTCCCTTTTTTTTACTTGTCACCTTCATAACTCAATTCAAGCTAATTTTTTTTGCACTGAATACGAGGCCGAACTCCACTATGGGGAATACCCTTCATTAGTATGGGAAAGCCCTTACGATCTGTTGTAATTAGGCATTTTTTGAGAACTTATTAGGTGGTGCGGTTTTTATGACCGCAAGTGTACATATTGGGTCATATAAAAAGTCTCCGCGGTTTTTTTGTCACTTGATGGTGTTGTTGTCCATTTATCTGGAAACACTAATCTGATTGTGTCAAAAGAACACGTGTTGCAAAGGTCACATATCAAGCTACATTTTTTGTGAAAACAGCTGTGTAATTCGTTGCTCGTGTTAAAAGTTATACTGATTTGAATAAGAGTGAAATAGCGTGTTCGTTATTTGATGCTTTTTTCCTATAAAAAAGGAAAAAAGCTGCAAAAATATGCCGAAATAGGAGCGGTTTGTTCTATTCCGTTCCGGAAATTTCGATGTAAAAGATGCACCTCGCACTGGTCGGTCTGTCACTGAAAAAGTTGATGAAATTTTGCAACGATGGAGCAAGACCGGCACGGAAACTGTCTGGAGATAGCGGAGGCACTTAACATCAACCGTATGATAGCTTGGAATCATCTAAAACGAGCAGGCTATTCAAACAATCTTTATGTTTGGGTGACATATTGCCACACGCAAAGAAATTTAATTAACCGAATAACCATCAGTAAAACGATGCTGAAACGATTCATTACAGGCGATTTTCTGTTATGACCGTTAATTTGATCTTCTACTGTAAACAACCCGACCGTTTGACCGACCAAAATTGTCCAACAGAAAGGGAGTTGTCTTCCATCATGACAATGCTAGGCCACACACATCTTTGATGACCCACAACAAATTGGCGGAGCTTGGTTTGAAAGTTTTGATACATCCATATAATGATGTATAGCCCGGAAAAAATTGGCTGACCGAAGAGCCACTGAAAATCACCTGGCCAAGTTTTTCTCTGATAAGCCACAGAAATTCTACACCGATGGAATTATGAAGCTATTTGGAAAATGGCAAAAGGTCATAGATAATTGTACTTAATTGAAATTTATTTTGAATAAAGGAAAATTTTTTTCAAAAACCTACCAAAAAACCGCGGTGACTTTTTATATGACCCAATATAGCGACAAATCTTGTCCTCAAAAGTCTAGGTTCTCTTGTGCGACACGTACATGTATACTTACCTTGGCCGAAACAAAGTAGTTATCCGGCCTAATGAACATGTTAACAAATCGTAATACATATATTCCTATATCTTTGGTCTCTAGTGAAATTGATTTGTCCTTGCCGACCCTGATAACGGGTAGGCTATGCTACAAACAAATGTTTGGTATACCATACTGCCCAGGCAGGCAGTATAATCGCTACTATATGATTTTAATGCAGTCATTTGTCACAGCTAATCTCTAAATAACCAAAAAGGATATTTGGTCGTCTCTAAACGACTATACTGTTTGCGTCGATATCAGTATTTGACAAAGTGTAAGACCAAGCTATTGCATTGAACGATTATGAAAAGCGTGTAATTCTTTCAGTAACGAATGAATAATTTAACTTCTTTCAGCAGGTAAAGGTCCTCATTCAGTAATATAGCCAAAGAACAATCTTCGAATACCATTAGGGTGCCAAAAAACCCTTGACCACGCGCTAATTATAAAAAAAAAAGCCTAAGAATGGGACAACTGGGATTACTCCATTACACTAATATGAAACATATGCTGACATTCTGTATTTTGATTATTTTAGATAGTATTGATTTTTGAGTATCTTAACACGACAAAAGATAGTTTAATGAAGAGAGAAAGGAAAACCGGGCAGCAGAGTGGCGCAGTGGAAGCGTGCTGGGCCCATAACCCAGAGGTCCGTGGATCGAAACCATGCTCTGCTAAAATCGTTTTACTTTTTATTTTTTTATTTTTTAACAATCTGTTATCGTCGCCGTAAATTCCGAATAACCGGTCAAAGATGTACTTTTTACTAATTTCGGCCAGGAGGCCATAAATTTCTTATACTCTTAAGGGTGTCCGGTCCGGTGTGATTAGTGCACACTAATTCATATATAATAGGCCATGGGCTTAGGCTTAATGCAAGACCGGCTTGGTGTTCATAAAACGGTTCTTCAATCAATTTGCCTTAATGAATCAGCTTCCCATCACACGGTCTTGCATATTTTCTGGATAGTATGACTAATATCTTCTGTATATGAGACTAGTTAATGGTATGTTTTGTTTTCTGGAATGCTCCGATTGTTTGTACAACAAACGTACATAGACGTATTTTACTATCTCAAATGGTTTGACAAATTAATGTGGGTTCTAATCGGACGCTTTCAATGTTCCTTTTTAACCGGGAGAACCAGATCAGAGCCACATCCGTCATCATTGTTCTTATGAATCTGTGTTCCAAATACAATATGTCGAAATAGCTCAGTAATTTGAGACATCTTGGTGTTCTTGTATCACCGTTGTCTCCATCAGAAAAACGCATCAAGGCCCTTCTCCTTTGGTTTAAGAGTGTTGGATAATCTGAGAGAAGAGTTGACGGCATTTGATGAATTCTTCCTTTGCCGCTAAATATTTTCTCATAAAATGGTCGATTGAATAATTATATTTGCAAACTATGGATATACAATAGTACAAAATATACAATTTTACAATTTTTTAGACACCAAGTAGAAAACTTATCAAGGTCTACTTGCAGCAGAATAGAGTCTTGAGGTAAAGAAATAGGCTTGGAGAAATGAAAAAAAGACGACATAGATGGCTGCCCTGTGGGAGACCAGAAGAGGTTGAAACCGGGCTGACCTAAAGTGAACGCTTTAATAAAGGTTTCCCAGATAAGAATATATTTATTTTAATAGTATGGTGGCAAAGCCGAGGGAAGAACATTTGAAAAGGATCAATTGATGAGATATTTTCCCAAACGCCTTGGCAAAATCTGTAGCAATAGCATTGATTTGGTTGCCATTTTCTAGAACTGAAAGCGTAAAGTTAACAATTTCAACTTAATTTGTTGTGGTTGATCTACGTTTCAGAAATTTATTCCGACTGGGGGATATATACTTTTGAACATTTTTGGTACGTGAGAAAGATTAGCAATGGGGCGATAATTAGTTACTTCATTCTTTGATTACATTTTGTGTACCAGTGTTATGAAAGAGGTCTTCCAAACTTGAGGTTATTTAGCTTGTGTGAGGGATAGTTGAGGGAGGAAAATGGGTAGGAAAGATTGGAGGCACACTTTTTGCGAAATATTGCGAAGAGCCCGTCTAGACAGGGTAGTAATTCATTATTTAGTTTTTTAAACTTATCTTTGAGAAGAGTATTTTCAAAAGATTGAGAGAGAGAGAGAGAGGAGCCAGAAAAATTGAGACGGCAATTCAAATGCAAGGGGGGTGGTAAGAAGAAGTTATCTACAAATGATTACTTGGAAAAAGTTTCAAAGTATTATAGTACGATTATGTGGGTCGGTAGATAATATATTATCGATAAAATAGAGGTAGTTGTCAGATTTTCTTTCGTAATTGACGAATTGACAAAAAGATTTAAGATTGTCAGCACAGTGTCAAGAATGCGCTGAGCGAGGCAGTTACAGAGCTGTGTGAATTCAAGGTAGTTAGAGTAGCCAGAACAACAATTTATGCGAAGAAAAACCGCCCATGATTTATTTCTTTTGTTTCGAAAGAAGCGAAGTCTTCTGTTATACCAGGGATTATTATTATTAAAATATTTATTAGCTAAGACGATGTTTTTTTTTTTTTTATAATTTTAGTGATGGGTCTATCCGTTGGCAGATACGCTTATTTCTAAGGTTAGGTTTGGTGTTGAATAGGTTTACAAGTAACCCTTCGTATCTAGTCGGTAAGTTAAACTTGAAATTGCTCTTATTTTTGTGGTGGGGTGTTGGAAATGTAGTTATTTAATGATGATGTATTATCTTTTTTTTTTGAAAAACTTCGAGATCCAACCAACATGTGCACAATTTTGGATACCTTTTGTGAGTAGAGTGATGAACATCTGTTTCATTTCATGGAGTCTGTTTTGTCACTATGAAGGTTTCCATGTGATGTTATATTGTCTGAAAATTTTCCGTGGGGCGGCAACAGGAGGAGTTGAAGTTGGAGCACCTACATATATCAGCATTAGATATTTGGATCTAAGGACTGGTGCGAGCATTTGCAGACTGAGTTGTGGGCATTAGACGTGGTGATAATTCGGTATCGGTTTCAAAATAATTCAACCAAAATTAAAGTGTTGTAAATAAATTTGTGTTGCGGCAGGGGATGGGTTGGAAAACCATCCATTTTGTTGCATACTGTTTCAATGGTGTTTTCCATATCATTAAACACTGTTCTGCTAGCAGTAAATTTGTCAATAAGCTCATTGATTTTATCCAACATGACGTCAAGCATGGACTCACTGCTTTGAGGGTGGAGGATTGTACAATTCAGATTGGAGATGGAGATGTGGATGACTGAAGATGAATAATAATGTCTTCGAAGAGAGTTGATGGATTTTTTTTTTGAATCCATTACTGCAGAACCGATAGCTTTTATGTCACTCAACGCCTTATCGATGAAGCCTTTGGATGTTTATCCAATTCTATATCTTGCAGATTATAATTCGATTAAACGGGCAATTTGTTTTTCGGTATTTAAAAGTTTGAATTTGTTAAAATTAATGGTACTCCGTCCAAAGTTTTCCACACGTCCTACACTATGTTTAAGGGTTGAAAGGTATCCGTTATCAGTCATCAGATGAATGAGTTTTTAAGGAACTTACATGAGTGGGAGATATCTATAAAAAGTTTTTCAAGGTTTGAATTTTGCGCCTTTTTAAAAAGATAGCGTGATATCTGACATGACAACGCGCTTTTATTGTAGACCAATATTTTAAAAATAATGAAGGTATGCCAGCTACAGTTCGCAATTTTCGTACAAAATATGATCGGAATATTAATTTAAAAGTACAAGGATACTGGATCAATTAGTTTTCTTAGGTACTCTGGGAGTTTTTCAACAAGTCATGCAAAACAAAACATCGAAGCAGTTCGTGTGCGTGTTGCTAAGAGTCCATTAACATCAATTCGACGCCGTGATTGAGAACTAGATATTTTGAGAAGTTCTCTAGAGCGTATTCTTAAAAAATATTAGCTTCAACAAAAATTGCATACAACAACATGTAATGTAATCAAGAGCAAAAGCCTATTCAATGAAGTATTGAATGAATTATAGAACAACAACAAGTTGATGCTGATTTTTCAAACAAAATCATGTTAAGCGATGAAGCTCATTGTCATCCTGATAGCTAAATTGGAAGATACGGATGTGAATGACATGTGGTTCCATATACCACACAGCCTTAGAAAAAATAACAAATACTGCATGCGTCATTTCCTGGTCGTGTAATTTCCAGTTTTGGTGATCAGAATTGTTCGCCTAAACTATGCGACTTAACGCCGTTTTCTATCAAAAACTCAAAAACGATAATAACTCTATGTGGCAATATCCAAGCAATATAACAACAATTACGGATATACTTGCACTTATAGGTATAAGATATATTACGTCATTAATTTTTTAAATATTTTCCCAGATTTGATAACCGAGAATGCTTAACTTAAATTCTGGTTTGGTACTAATAACCATTACTGAGGGGTTCCTTAAAAAACCATTAGTTGCAATAGTTTTTCCATCATTCTTATTTTAGAACACCGGCTTAAAATGTACTCGCAAATGCTTACATGGATAAAACGCTATGAGCAATTAATTCCAGTATTTGTCTAAAAACTCTTTTAAAAAAGACCTAACTTTTATTCAAAACGTCTACCATGTATACCGCTGGCAATCCCAGCCATTGAAAAAAACCATATAAATTCTCCGAAGAATCGGCTGCTTAAGGGTAAACTTAATTTAGTATCCGGATAAAAATGCCGATGGGTCTTTACCTTTTTCTGTAACTGGGACTTATTGATACAAGATATACTTTTGTAAGTTTCCTCTCAGACTTCATAACCAACTTTTTAACTTGGTGGATTAACCGTTTAACCCCATGAATTTTAAAGGGTGTTTCTTTTAGAAGTATAGATATAGAAAATAAATTAAAATTTATCGTCGTTATCCACCGAAAATACAGTAACTCAAAAGTGTTAAATCACAAGACCTTCGGGGCTCATTCACCTAACATTAGGCGCACCTGTTGGTCAAGGGCATTCAGTTCTTACAAGAAATGGATCTCTCGTAAATGTAAATGGAAGCTCGTAAACAAGAATCATTCCGCAAAATCTTCCATTAAGTGGATGAACAGAAATCCAGTTGCTAAATACAATGGCCAATCGATTTGTAGATTCCTCTTTACTACTGCGCTCTACAGCTGAAAACAATCTCAGTGGATGCGTATCATCAATTACTATACGCGTGATGTGCAGCAATCTATGGTTGTTCGTTCTTTTATATTAGTTTGGTTATATTAAGCGTATGTTGGGCGAAGCACACGGTAAACATCGCAAACTGAATAACGATGGGAAATCAATCTGTGAACCAATTAGCTATTGGCCGTCAGTTAAGCTATTGGAAAAAATGTTGTCAATTAAAAAAACAAACGTCTAAGAAAATTACCCTACGTAGACATGAGCCACCTGTTCTTAGAAGTCATAGATGTTTTCATTACGATATAGATTCAGAACGTACACTTTAAAACATGTCCACTGTGAGAAAAAGTGTTCAAAAGCAGTCATGCACTTGGCTAACCACTTCGTCGTCGAAGTCAAATGGTCTTCACTTATGGCATTTTATGGCGAATTTTAAAAGTTGATCTTTATTTACATGGCATATAAAGTCCAAACTACAAAACGATTGATATCTCTGGACCATCTACAACGTCGCCTACTTTTTAACTGGATCTTGTATCCCCAGGACAATTTGTTATTCAATTTGATCTTTTCCTATGAACATCATTTTTGTCAAAATTGTCGTTTGTGGGGACCAAAAAACCCTTACGAAAAATGAATGCATCTCACAAAATTATGGGTTGGCAACATCATTCGCTCGTGCTTTTTCGAATATGAGGCTGGAGAAACAGTTAAAATGAATGAAGAACGTTACTGCAACATGCTGACCTTTCCAAAATTGAATGAATTGGGTTTGGCCGATAAATTGGCTCATCTTTGCCAACAATTATGGTAGGTATATGAAGGGTGATTATTTGATTGACGTTGGTTTACTGGCTTAGACGAGTGACTTAACGTATTCCCATAAGTAATACTTTAAAGGCGTTAAATCGCACGATATAGTCGGCCAATTCACCGCTCCAAAACGTGTTATAAATTGCTCACCGAACTCAGTTTTCAATTGGTCCATCAATTCGCGTGCTGTGTGGCTTGTATCGCCGTCTTGATGAAATCACATGTCAATCCGGTTCAGTTCGTGTATTTTGAGCAAAACAAAGCTCGAAATCTTGAAAAAATATGCCCGAATGAGTAAATCATGACTCTCCGTATAGACCACTTAAAGCATAGTCGTGCTCAACAATTACATGAAATAATCTTTAAAAAATAGATGCCATTGCCATTGATTTATCAACTTAAACAAAGATTAAATACACTTTTTCAATTTTCCTGCATTTTTTTATGACAATTAAAAACCAAACGCTTAAAATGTCCCCCATTACATCAAGGTTTAGCACTATTCCATAACTACTAGCAAATTTCAGCCACTCTTTGTAGCACTTTATTTTATACCGCATGGCTTGCGTAACTGCTTTTATCGGCAATCGGATCTGGCATCTACAAGACCTTTAAAACGTAGTTTACATGCAATTTAAGGGTTTTTGCCAAGAGCGGGGATGTTTCCAACATTAGCATAAAATTTGGGGTGTGGAGTGGCAGATATAATGCTTTTTTAGTATAAGTAGTATCGTCAAAGTTTCTCCACAATCTCGTAGTTCCTAACTCCGTAAACGTATGCAGCATAAAGCAGAGACCGCCATAATTACATTATATTTGCTGCTGTGTTTATTGTTGAAGAATCTATTGATTTCCAAAACTGGGTCGAGAACCTTCAAAATTATATGTGAAACTCTACGAAAAAAATTTTAATAAGTTATAAAGATGTTTATGCGAAGTCCATATACACGCTTCACGATATACTCATGGGAAAGAAGTTCATTAAAAAACATGGAAATGTTGGGTGCTTATTTTCTGCTAATGTTTCACATTATAAATAGTAGGTACTCTCTTACAGCCTATAGCATCTACTTTTGTTAAACCTTGGAATATGTACATCTCATGCTATGTATTTATAGTTAAATGATTCAATCATGGTGTAATCCGAGTGTAATTGCCTCAACTGGTTTCACTGATGCAATCTTACCATAAATCAACAAGTTGTGCTTTGATCCGGATTTGTTTATTTGGTTTATACAATATAAAAGTGCTTTCGTTATTATGGAAATAAAAAGAAAACGAGAAAATAAAAAGAAAGATGAAAAACCTAAAACAAAAGAGGAGACGGCAAATTGCCTTTATAAAATGTTAGTATAATGTATTCATTATTTACTGTTAGTTAGCATCAGCATAATGAAATATTTTGCGGCTAAGCAAAGTTATTAATTTTGTTACAAGCAACCTGCAAGTGCAAATATAACTGCCAAAGCTTCTCTGCCATCTTGTTTTAAACAGTTATTCGATGACTTCTGCGGCCTGGAATTACTCTCCGCCGGATATAAGCCGGCGTCAGAGCAGTGTAAGTTATGTGCTGGCCAATCGAGTAGCTGCCAACGCAGGTGTGCCGCAAAATATTTCGAGAAACCTCCTCGGTATCTCAGAAACAAATTCAGGTTATTACCATTAGAAATGCGATGAAAGTTGAAGTCAGGAGACATGTCATTTCTTTCCCTAATGAGGAAAACAGCTATAGTAGACAGAAAAGCTCGAAGAAAATTGCAAGCCCTGATTTAAACATAAACAGGCTTTACATGACATTTAAAGCCAAACATGCGGGCAAGGAAGTATCCTACAGGTTGTATTATGGAATTTTAAAGAAAGAGTTAAATCATTTGATATTCGGATATGTGCTGTAAGTATGACGAAATTTAGGCGAACATCAGAGCTATATATAGGGATTTCTAATAACGACTTGACAACTTTTTTTTTTAAATAAAAGGCAAACCATTTGAGATATTTCAAAAACTTTATTATTGGCTTGAAGTACAATCAAAACATTTATGAATGGAACTCAGCTTCGTTCATATGGCTACCGGTCATGCAGCGGTCGATTCGTTGGACCCAATTTTCAACGACTCGGCCACACATTTCGGCCGAAACGGCCGCTATTTCGACTTCAATGTTGGTTCTGAGCTCTTCCAACGTCGTCTTAAGTCGCCAATGACTTAACGTAGCCCCACAGAAAAGAGTCAAGCAGCGTTAAATCGCACGAACGAGGCGGCCGATCGACTGGCCCATGTCTTGAGATAACACGCTCACCATACTTGCTCTTCATTAAATCGATTGTAGCGTGTGCTGTGTGGCTTGTGGCACTATCCTGTTGAAACCACATTTCGTCCAAGTCCATATCTTACAATTCGGGCAAAAAATACTCGGTGATCACGTCGCGATAACGCTGACCATTCACAGTAACGTGACGATCGTTATCGTCGACGAAAAAATATGGCCCAATAACGCCGCCGGCATGCAAACATGAAGTGGTGATTCATGAAGCACATGTGGGTTTTCACCCGACCAATAACGCATATTTTGCTTATTGACGAACCCATTGAGCCAAAAATTAGCTTCGTCACTGAAGATGATTATGCGATGAAATTCATCATCTTGGCGCAACTTCTCCAGAACCCAATCGGAGAACGTAGCTCATTAGTGTACTTTACCATGATGAAGATGTTGAGTTTACTCAATAAATTGACAATGACAGTTTGATGATTAGTGAAAAAGTGCGCTCACAAATTAAATTCAAAGTTGTCAAGTCCCTATTGGAAAACCCTATAGAAAAGTATAAAATCACGAAAAAACTTGAACTTCACCATGAAAAAGCTGAATCAGCAAGAAAGAATCAGCAGAATCACAGAGACCAATATATAATGACAAATTTATTCTTGCTATAGACTTTTAAGAAGTCGTATTTCGGCCGAATTTGACCCATAGCCAGATGTTTTATTCTCAAAAGCTATCCATGTGTATATAATTTTTATATATATGTCTATGTCCGAAAGGAGAAGCAATGAAATTGTTTTCTTATTGTTGAAACTCATCTCTGTGACAGATTATATTTCTGATAGTAAATGCATCGGCCAAAAAAAGAATCAGCTGTTTTTTCTTCTCATGATTCATTTTGGGGGTTCGGGAACTTTACATACACTACAATGGAGCGAAAATTATTTTCAAGTAGTCACAGTTACCTCCACTTTGACCAAAAATTTGCTGTTCTTAAGAAAAGAAATAAAGAAACAAAGATTTTTGTGACAGACGACGTTTTAAATATGAAAAAAATGATAGGAACAGCAAGCCTTTTGAAACCTTTAGCCTTAAAAAATGTGGATTTAAAGATTTTTAATCCTTGACAAACAATTCCTACACATCCAAAAATTGATATCTCAAAAGTCTCTCAAATACGCCGTCTTGGGTATTGTATTAAGAAAAGGATCGTCTTTACGAAAATGACACACAACGAAATGGAAGCATTTTCAAGAATGTTTTAAGGATTTAGGCTATCATGCTACCACAGCATTTTTTTTTATAATCAGCACGCGCTCAAGGGGTTTCTGTACACAGTACGGGCGAAGAAAATTTAGGGAGGAAGAAAAGACAGGTACAGATGTACATTGTTTTTAAATGTTTGTAAATCATAACGACCAGGAAACACAGAGGTCGGCAGGTCATTCCATAAGCGAATTGTACGGCTTAGGAAAGAATCACAATATTTTAGAGTACGTCCGAAAACAGGCTTGAGGGTATGCTGATGAGCATTTATAGCGAGACGGGTGTTACTGTTGAAAGTTTGAATGGACGGAATGCTACTGACGATTTCAATGGAGCACTGGTGGTGGAAATAGCGATAAGACAAAGTGAGACGGGATACATTACGTCGATCTTCGAGGGTGTCAATTGATTGACTGATATTAGTATCACCAATGAGTTTTATCGCACAGTTTTGAATCCTATCTAGCAGGTGCAGAGATAGATGTGGACATTGTACTCCAATTTTGGGCGAATGAATAACTTATATATTGTGGCCAGATCAGAGGGGGTAAATTTCTTACATCGCTTGAGGAAACCTAAACATTTCGCAGCATTTATATGGTCATTCCAATGTAAGTTATCACTTACACACATACCGAGAATGGAAAGTTTATCTTTTTGGACGATGCAAGTGCCATTCATGGATAATGGCTGGGTATTTAAATTTCGCTTTAATGACAGCAGATAGCATTGAGTTTTGGAAGCATTAAATTTCACTCAGCTGATAGTTTCCAATTGGTTATGCTGTTAATATCGGAATTTAAATTTAATAAATAAACCGAAGGGCAGGGTCGTAAGTGCGGGAACGAATATGAAAAGCAGAGAGAACTGTCATCAGCAAAGAAATATATTGGATTAGAAGTAGCAGACAAGAGATCATTAATGAAAATTAAAAAGAGTGTCGGAGAGAAAACAGAACCCTGGGGCACACCAGCATTTATTTTGTGAATATCAGACTTGAAACGTAACGAAAGGTAATTTCTAATCCATTGAAGTAGAGAGTCATCGAACCCAAAAGCACACATTTTCGACAAATGCCTTAGAAATATCAATGGAAACTGTCTTGCTTTCGCCAGATTGATGTATGCTTTAGTTCCAATTTTCGGTGAGACATGCCATCAAATCACTAGTGAACCTGTTGCTACGAAAACCATATTGCCAGTCATTGAGAAGTTTTCGTGTTTCGAGATATTTCTTGAGCTGACAGTTTATCAGTGTTTCCATGACCTTGGAAAAAAGAGACGTAAGTGCAATTAGTCTGTGGGAGGAGAGAGAAGAAGATTCGCCTTTTTTAGGGACGGGCTACACAAATGCTTTTTTCCGTTTGCTCGGAAAGAGTCCTAAAGAGTAGGATTGATGAAAAAGCTTACGCCAGTGGCACCACTTCACAAGAAGGGGCAATATACCATCTGGACCAGGGGATTTATGCATGTTAAGATCTTTGAGTACTCTTGCTACTACACGAGTGCGGAATGGGATACGACCCATTGTAGATTCGACGCACTCAAGTGTAGGTGGGGAGACAAAGCACAATATGGGAGTGTTGAGCTAGCCGCAAAGTGTCCAGCAAGCAGATTGGCCTTGTCCAAAGAGCTGACAGCTGGAATGTCATTGTAAATGAGCGTTGGAATGGAGGATGACACAGAATTTAATGTTTTTGACGGATGACCAACAAATTTTACTGCCTTTGGGACATTGAAGCATTTTTTGTCTCAGTTTTTGGTCGTATAAGAATTTCACACGCTTGAGAAAGACGTTGCAGTCATTTCTGGCTCGTTTAAACTTTTTTCGGTTTTCCTCTGTCGGGTTGGTCTTGTAGGACCGTAAAAATCATTCTCTAACCCTGATAGCCTCTTTACAGCTCGAGTCATACCATGCCTTTTCTTTTGGTTTAATACTCTTCAACCGATGAGGGATAAAGCATCTCATTTCAAAGAAAATAGTTTTTGTGATCATATCAGCAGCGGCATCCACGTCGTTATCGAGGAAACATAACGACCAGTTAAAATACCTGAAGAAGCTGTTAAGTCCACTCCAATTGGCTTTCTTTAAGGAATCTTTTCTCTAACTGTGGGTGTACGAGAGTTTAGTAACAGTACTTGTCAGGGTGAGAAATTAAAAACAAGTCCAGGGTGTTGGCGGTATCACTATCAACGTCTGGTATTCGTGTGGGCTCATAGGGCATATGGTACATCGAATCACTGCATCTTCCGAGAAAAAATAGCTGACCTGAAAAACATGATAGAGTACTTGCCAGAGATAGGTAAGTTCTTCTATTCAGATTTGATCAGAGAGTTTAATAAAATTATAATTTTATTAATTTTTCTTGTACTAAAAAAATATTTGAATTGTTTAATTTTTTTTTAGCATGAACAGCTACATTTTAAAGTATTTATTTAATAAAACTTGTACACCTACATACATTATTGTAGCCATATTTCTCGAATTGCAGGTTATAGTTTGAAGTACAATACCTGTTTTTATTTTTGAATGAGATTGATGTGCCTTTTAACCACCAAAGAATGTCCTCATATGAGTAAGACCGTTTTGACTATCTCAGCATGGCACATAGACCATTCTGAAAATACATCAGTAAACTTATGTATTTTATCTTTTTTCTGGTAATACAACTTTTGGCACTTAGACTCTTCTAATTTTTAACTCTTCAATTGCAAACAAAAACCGAATTTATACTGATAAAACCCTCATGGAGTTTTCGTGGCTAAGATTGGTCTAAACACAAATCTATTTTTGAACCAAAAATTATTTTCTGTCAGTGTTCTTTTCCGCTCAAAATCCTGACTGTCAATCATCATACTAGGTGGGGTGAAAAGTAACCTACTTGGGAATGAAAAAAAAAATGTTTTTAATGTTTTTTTTTTTATTTTATTCAATATAGACCCATTTTAGTTTGATACACTTATTCTAGCGATTTTCCAACTTCTTGATCCCATCCGAAAAGTAATTTTCCGGAAGGTCTGCAAAATACTCCTCCGTGGCGTCGATGATTTCCTCGCGTGAGCTGAATTTTTTATTGATGAGCCATCTTTTCAGGTTTGGGAAGAGATAATAGTCCGAGGGAGCCAAATAGAGCGAATACGGTGGATGCCGCAGCAATTGGAGCCGTGAGTCATTGATTTTAGCCGTGGTTCGATGCTCTTGTGCGCCGGTGCATTGTCTTGCAAAAGCAACATTTTTTTCGCTTCATGTGAGGCCGTTTTGCAGCGATTTCGGCCTTCATTCGCTCCAATAATGCACAGTAACACTCGCTGTTGATGGTTTTTCCTTTTTCGAGGTAGTCCACGAAGACATTGACATTATAATCCCAGAAAACCGACGCCATAACTTTTCCGACCCATCGAGCCTCCCTCGGCCGCTTCGGAACACTCGTGCCGGCTTCAGTCCATTGACGGGCACTCATTCCGTTCTCTGGTGTTCAACAGTTACCAATTGACGCCAAAAGTCCAAAGCCCAAAATATGGCGTCTCGGCTTAGTACTAATCTTTGTGGTATCTGCTACCTCGCGTACCTTCACTTTCCGGTCAGCCAACACCATTTCATGTATTTTTTGACATTGAAATCTGTAACCGCATCGGAGGGCCTGCTGCTGCGAACTTGATCGGTAGTGGAGTTGCGGAAACCACAAAACTCTCGAAACCAATATTTGACGGTGTAATCTGACGGAGTATTAGCCCCATAATATTTATCCAACTTTTCTTTTGTTTCCTTCGCCGTTTTGCCTCTCAAAAAATAATGTTTTATGAGAAACCGAAAATAGTTTTTGTCCATACTCAACATGACGCCCAACACGTCAACAAGAATCAGCTGTGAAAACAAAACTAAAGACAGTATCGCACTGAAATTTGGCATGTCTGCCTAAATATGAACGGACTTTAAGGCACCATAACCTTTCTTGCAGTAGCAGTGCATTCTGGCGGTCAAGGAGGCTACCCTTCACTCCACCTTGTACTTCTGCAGATCGAAATGAATCGCTTTATTCTTGGACAACGTTAGGAAATATTAAAAACTTATTTCGAAAGTAAAATATCGTAATTGCCCAAATAATGCAATAGTTTATTGAAAATAAGTTTTGCTCGAAATGAAGCACCCACCGTGGCTGTTGTACTCAAGTTTGCGCAAGAAGTTCGTAAGACTGCCTTGCTTACGGTTAACAAGCACAGTCCCCGTCGTCGTATAATTTGTACCGATGAGAATGTAGCTCTTTCAACTGAGAGTGTTCGACTCAATTCAGGAACATCGACTCGTTATCTCAACAATTCAATATTTCACGCATTAGCCTGATGAGAATTTGGCGCAAAGATCTCGGATTAATTATAATTCCGATGTAATGTTCAATTGACTTGACAATAGAAAGCAAACGACTACCCGCTTCGTTATCGCTTCTTAATTCGGCCCTTACAGCATTTCGAATTAGACGTCGAATTTGACCGAAGAATAGTTTTGTCTGACAAGGCACATTTTCATCTTGATAGCTACTCGTATGTTAACAAACAAAACTGCCACATCTGGGCATCGGGAAACGTGATTGTCAAGAAACCAATGCAGAGAGTGAAAGTTTGGGGCGGACTTTGGAATGATGGTATCATTGGGACGTCTTAATTTAATTTTTTATTTTCTTCTTCAAAAGACACTCGGTAAGAATCGGTTCCAAGTAGTGTGGGAGTTTTACCGCACTAAAACCACAGGTGGATCAGGACCAATCTAAGAAAGATCGACAATAAAATTTTTTTTCTTATAATTATAAATTCACATTGGGGGAAGTTTAAAGTTATAACTTTATCAGCTCATGAGGCTTGGTTCTTCGTAATCTCCGAATATTGTTTCGTACGACTTTGCAGTTTCTGATTGTGTGATGCAGCGTGTTTTTTAACCACTTCTGTAACCATTTTAATTTAAAGGCCACGATGTAGATCGCTATTTTTTATATACCAAGGGGCATTAATTATTCCACGAAGGACTTTGCTTTGAAATTTTTGTTTAAGTTTAGTTCTTCTCTTTTCTTTTTGATGTGCTCTTTCCATTTAAGCTTTGCATCCAGAGTCATTCCAAGGTATTTGGCGGTATTGGAGTAAGGTATTGCTGTACTGTTTATAAAAATTGGAACATCGTTTATGTTTTTGTTTCTAAAATTTATATGCATCAATTTTGTTTCATTTAGTTTGATACGCCATTTGTGCGTTGAATCACTAACTTTAACGAATGCATTTTGCAATCTTTGTGTAATCTTTGTAACATATTTATCTGACACCAATATTGCAGTATCATCAGCAAAGGTGGCCATGATAGTGTTGGTGTCTACTGAAATATCCATTGTATATAACAGATACAGGGTTGGTCCTAGGACACTTCCCTGTGGCTTCAATTTTCTCAAGTTCCGAGTAATTTTGGTCGTACCGTACTCTAAACAGTCTGTTCGTAACGTAGGATTTCAGTAGTTTGTACTCAAGTTACGAGTGCCACATCTTGTCAAAGGCTTGAACAATATCTAAGTATATAGTCGAGCACATTTGGTTTTCTTCGAGTGCCTTTTCCATAACATCCGTAATTCGATGCACTTGATCTATCGTGGAATGTTTATTTCTAAGTCCAAGCTGATGGCTCAGAATTAGACTTCTTTCTTCTATTTTTATTTTTTTTTTTTATAATTCCGCGAGCGCACCAAGAGGATATGAATACCCTTTTACTGGTTTTCTCCAGGGTGCGGGCGGGTGATGTAGTAGTTTGAAACTCAGGTGTATTAGGTTTCTATATTTTTCCCAGAGGTGGTTGTCAAACTGGACGGACTGGACAAGTAAGTGCATCCTCAACCAGTTAGTTCGTTACATTTAGCCCAGCCAGCAACCACTCCAACATCAGTGTTATGTCAGAGTTGATGCCGACGGGATTCTCATATATAAACATGCAAATTCTACGAAAAGACTTTTTCAGAGAATTGCCTCGCACGGGATTCGAACCCGCGACCCTCTGCTTGAGGAGTGTATGCATATACCACTACACCACCCCACACCTTCTATTATTTTTCTAAGCCACTTCAGGAGCAGTTTTTCGAATACTTTTGCCATGATTGGTATAAGAGATATTGGTCTGTAGGATGTTAATTCTGTAATATACCTTGTTTAGGTATAATGATGACTTCTGCAATTTTCCAATGATGAAGCACATTTCTTAGTTTAAGGCATGTATTTATTATGAATTGAAGTTTCATGAAGGCATTTCTTTCAAAACCTGATCACTTATTAGATCGTACCCTGGTGTTTTTTGTTAGGCAACTTATGTTGACACACGCTTCTTACTTCTTTGGGCGTGACAAAAGTTATTTCACATTCGTCGTTTCTATTAACAAACTGTAAGGGATCTGTAGTTGTGCTTGCTGGGAATGGCTTAAAAACATTTGCGAGATGTTCAGCGAAGAGATCAGCCTTTTGTTTCGGGTTTCCGATCTATTTACCATCTTGACATTTTATTGGCGTGTTTTGTGTCTGAAGTATTTTTAGGCGCTTAGCTGCTATCGGTATTCGGTAGATGCATCCGTCGTCAGGCTTTTCAGAAATCTACTAAGTAATTCATTTTTGAACTCACAGATTCATTTTTTTTTTTAATTCGTTGTTAAGATGGTTAAAAACTGCCTTATCATCTATGAATCTTGTAGTTTGCCATTTTCTTCTGTTTTATTTCTGTTTCTCTCGAGTTCGAAATAGTTGGAGTACTTTCTTCTGCAGCCTGTTGCACATCAGCAATAAATTGTTCTACTTCATAATCGATTTGTTCAATTGTTTGCATAGGGGATCTTAGGTTTATAAAACTTTCAAATTAATCCCTAAATTCGTTACAGTTTGTTTTCTTGTTCACGAGCCTAGGATTACTTTTTCTATTATTTCTGCTTCACTCAGTGATAAAATTACTGGGGTATGATCTGACGATAGGTCGTAATTACTTTCGACGCTTAAATAATTTCGTTTAATACCATCAACTACGAAAAAGTCTAAGAGGTCTGGTATTTTGTTAGTGTCAGGTGGCCAATATGTTGGCGAACCAGAAGAGTAAAATTCGCAGTTGTGCTTGCGGTCTGGTTGGTATAGCCATTTTACCTTTTGTATTTATTAGTCTAGATCCCTAGTGAATGTGTTTAGCATTGAAGTCTCCACCAACAAGGAAGTTATGTCCTAACAAGCTTAGACGTTCTGCAAAGTCCTCTTCAATTGGAGAGCGCCTCGGTGGGCTGTATATAGATGCTAATATAAACTCTTTCTTTTTTTATACCAATACTAATTGTTGTTACTTGCATGTTTTCGTTAGTAAAGTTTGGTTCTTCATAATGTTTTAGGCACTTTTCTATAAGTATTGCTGATTCTTCCCTAGCTTTGTCAGCTGGGTGCGGAGCGTGATAGCCTGAGTAGTTTCGAATCTTATTATTAAGACTTTGTTCTATAGCGTGGTGAGTTTTGGACACCAAACAAATGTCTATATTCTCTATTTCTAAAGAGATCTTTAAATCTTTGGTTCTGATATGTTACATGTTGTGAAAGACCGTTTGCATTCCATGTTGCGATTTTCACAGTTCTGTCCATCATTGTTTTTTAAGAGCGATTTTTTCGCTTAGCTGTTTTATGTTTAAATTTTGTTTGTCAATCGTTTTTAGGATAAATTTTAAACATTTAAAAAATGCTGCTGGAAACGCCATTTCGATCAACACTGGGTACTGCTTAGCCAAAATGATAACCGAATTTTTGTGTGTTAAAATTAAAGACATGGACTTGGACGATCTTTGGTTTTAGCATGATGCCTCATCATGTCACACAGCCCACCAAGCAATCGATCTATTGCGCGTTAAGTTGAAATGTCAATCGGCCGCCAGAGCTGCGATTTGACCCTTTTAGACTATCTTTAAGTGAATATCGTCCGAGCAATTTGCGAGACAGGGCCAGAAACTACAAAGCCAGCCAAGGCACCCACGTGAATTAAATTGTATTCCATGTATTGAATGTTCACTCTTTCTAATTCATAAAGGATTTTTTTTTTACTTCTGGTAATATGGACTCGTGTGTTATTTTTAACGCTCAAAAGCTTCTTTTCCGAATACTCATCGCTCTAGCTCACCAATAACATACTGGATGTTGGCTTCCAAGTTTGCGATTTATGATTATATAAATATGAGTGATCAAATATAACTAAATTGTACGATTTCGGTGACCAATTCTAATATGTCTAAGACCTAAAGGGGAGCTTCCTTGACATATTTTAAGAAGAAAATCATATAGATGCGCGGGGAATGCATCCCCTTCGACAAACAGGCGTTTTATACAAAACCTTACGCTGCCTTATTTTGACTTCTACTTGAAAATAACATCTTTTAAATTTATACGTGCTATATATGGGGTATCGTCGCACCCATAGTTATGAGTAATTTAATTGTGTCGAAGTAAATGTTGCCCTAAAATTAATATGCCAAAAGTTATAAGACGTGATATTTTTTTTTGTTTTTAAAAACCTACAATTTTGATTTTGTTATAATTTTTTTGAATTATAAGATGATTTCATCTTAGGTCAGTAGTTTTCAAGATATAACCTAACCTGTTTAAATTATCAAACTTAAAAATGAAATTAACTGTGTAGTTAACAGCTGATTTGGAACTTTTTCTCCGTAAAATAAGTTTATTATTCGCAATGAAAATACAATAATTTTTTTTTAAATAAAATTCATTTTATTACCTTTAAACGTGGAAAAGAGATTACCTCAGGTAAGAATCGTCCCTTCTCTGATAAAAAAAATTTTAATTCAAAACAATTCACCCAGTTATTGACGAATCATCCTCGATGATGGACGTTTCAACGTAGGAATACGCATATATGACTAATGTCTATGGTCTCTGCAACGGTAACGGTCAACGAGATACCCTGAAAAAACTGCCCCAAATGGCAGAATATTTATTGTTCCACCGAACAACATGGAAATCGGCGGAAGACTCGCACCCTATATTAGCAGAATGCATTCACAGCTACGAAGGCGTTTTACATTACGTCAGGAACCAAATACCAGTGTTAGGCAACTAAGCAGACATTTCAACCTCAGCAGGAGATTATGTACATCAGGAAAATTCTACATTCAGAAAGCATGTATGCATTCGATCATATACCAGTTTAGGAGCTAAAACCCGGGGACTCAGAGAAGCATTTCAAATTCCGCAATTACAAATCACTTTGAGGAAGACAACTTTATTGACCCGATTCTATGAATGAATGTATCGCAATTCACCAGGGATAGAATCATTAATTTCCACAATGTACATACCTGGGCAGAAAGCAAGTTCAACATCAATGTGTGGAGAGGCATATTGGATAACAAGCTAATCGGACCCTATCGGCTTCCTCTAAGGCTTAGTCCGAATCTCTACCTGGAATTGTTGCGAAACAAATGCCAGAAATATTATGTAAGAAAGCAGTGCAACACTGTACTATTGCGATGCTGTTAGAGAGTGGTAGTAGAAAATTCGTGAATAGGGTGGTACGGACCCATTTTGTAGCCTCCAAGGTCTCCGGACTTGACCCCAATGGACTTTTATTTATGGGAATAGATAAAGGACATCGTTTGCTCATCATAAATAGCAACATTAGATGCCTTGAGCATTAGGCTTGACGAGATAGCTGGGAGAGTCTGAGAACAATTTGAAAAAATGGACATTATTAGAGCCTTTCAAAGACAAACGCTGGAGACTTTGATGAAAAAATAAAACTTAAAATATCTAATCAATATGTCATCTTCCACCTTGATCAAAATTTACTTATTCAGAAAATTAAAAATTCAAGTTTATTCATTTAAATATATATTGTCCCCTTCAAATAAATCCCAATCGACTGCAACACACTAATGCCAGCGCTTCATCCAATCCTCAAAAAAACTTTTATATTCCTGTGCTTTCTGCGATTTTTCCATTTTTTCCTCTCGGCTGCTGAAACGCGTTCTCCGTAGTGGTTTTTTGACTCGATTGATCAGAAAGAAGTCACAGGGAGCCAAATCAGGTGAATTCGGTGGCTGTTGGATGGTATTTGTTGCATTTTTCGTCAAAAAATTACGAATAATGATGGCACTGTGCGACGGTGTGTTGTCATGGTGAAAAATCCACGAGTTTTCTGCTAATACAATTCTGGTCTCTATCGGCGAATTGCTTCACGCAAACGTCTTATAACGCCCAAATAATACTCTTTGTTTACTGTCTGGTCTTCTGGCAAAAATTCATGATGCACTACACCGTTGAATCCATGAAAACCGTGAGCATTGCCTTTTTGTGGCTGAAAACGACGTGGTTTTTTGGTCTCTGCTCATTTGGTGAACGCCATTTTTTGCCTGATATCTGGGTTGCGTGTCGTACTCATAAACTCACGTCTCTTCTCTAGTAATGATCCTTTTGATGAATGTGGGATCGGATTCAGTCTCGCAAATCATCTCTTTTGAGACGTCAACACGGTCTCTTTTTTGCATGAAATTGAGGTCTTTTGGCACCAACTTTGCTGCTACACGACGGAAACCCAAATCTTTAACCAAAATGTTTTGGACGGATCCATAGGTAATGTTCAAGTCCTCCGCTATCTCTCTGATGGTTAATTTGCGGTTATTGAGCAACATTTATTTTATTTCATCACTTTTTTCTTCGGTTTTCGATGTCGATAGTCCACTGCGTTCATCATCTTCAACTGACTCACGACCACTTTTGAACCGCTTGTGCCACTTGTAAACGACCGTTTTCTTTAGAGAATCGTTGCTGAAACACTTTTCCAACATTTCCATCGTTCGCGCACCAGTAAACCCGTTTTTTTTACGCTAAATTTAATACAAGTTCGTTGTTGCAAATTTAAATCCATTTTAAAAATTATAAAAAATCGCCAACACACACAGAGATAGATGCACTCTTGGCTACGTAACTTTTGCAAACGTCAAGCTTATACGCTAAGATTTAGAGGGAATGTCAACAACAAATGTACTAACTTAACAAAAGAACAGAACTAGAGTCAGAACAATGGGAGCGCAACACCGTATTTTTTTTATCAAGGTGGTATATTTTCAATTAGATGGGTTGTATCTTGAAAACTTTTCCTCATTTGTAAATGCCAGGTACACCTTCCAAAATTGCAAAAGATTGGTATTAATTACAATTTTTTTCGGAAAAAAATTATGACTTAATCAAAATTTTAAGTTTAAAACAAAAACAAAAAAAAAAAAAAAAAATACTTTTGATCTTCGACAAATTTTGGTACATTATTTTAAGGAAATACTAGTTTTTACTTGAGTTCAACGATTCCCTTCTTGTTTTCATACACGAATAAATTTGTAAGATGTCTCTAGTGTTCAACGTGGAGGCCTGTTTGGAAAACATAAAAACACGGGATGCCCATACAAACAAGAATACGCCTTGCCATCGCTATTTGCTACCGAACATATACCAAAGTAGAACTCGTAAGGGAGGCAAAAAATTCCACCCTTGGTATGGATCGAGGCCGACCCAGCTTTAGTAACTCCACTTTGGGTAATAGACCCCTCTTGCGACTTTGGGCTTAAACCACAGCCACCATGACGCTTCCACAAGGAGGCCTTCCTCTTCAAGTCAGGCCCGGACCGAAATCCGGAGAGCTCTTTACTCCCATGGTACCGTGTTTTAAGTCCTGGTAGGGACTACCGGTGGTCCAGCCACCCAACAGGACCTCTGACCGGCCTGTAACTGGTCAAATCGTAGCAACCTTCGTTGGCATCATCTGAAAACCGTTACGATAAGACCAGTACATTTCTTTGCCCCCGCTTTTTATTAGACGACGTCATTGATGAGCGATACTTTAGGCGGAGGCCTGCATAAATTTGAAAGATGTTATTTTCAGTAGGAGTCAAAACAGGGCAGCGTACGGCTTGGAGAACACTAGAACCGCAAACATTTGACATCCTTTTAAATCGCCGAGTTTCGAGTTAGTTCTTCAAACATAAGGTACTAAATGCTATAATATATCAAAGGAGGAATTAGATGCGTTTATTGAGCTATTGCTCAATATACAAATACAGCCATGAACACCGTGTATAAACGTCGCTTTAGTTTTCGAGCTACCATGTGTTTTCGACGGTTTATGGCAACAAAAGAAACTCTCCGGTTTGATGACGTAAAAACGACCCTGCTGCTCCAATATCGGAAACTTACACCAAGTTCATGGCACGTTGTCAAAAGTTGTATATAGTCAGTGATCGAACCACTGTGGATGAAACCCTACTTCCTTTCAGGGGTTGAACTTAGTTGATGCTCGTACCAGCTACATCCTCAATAATTAATATATTTATATGGTATACCTCAATAGGGTCCGATGGCAAAAACCTTACAGATGCTGAAAAAAAATTGCAGGTCCTTACTTAAGCTTTGCTAACGACAACAGCCCCGATTCAATACTGCAATCGAAACGTGACTGCTGACAATTGGTTCAGCTCAATGGAGGCTGTGAATGAGCTTAGTAAAAGAGGGTTGACCTACGTAGGCGCCATGTGGAAAAATAAAAGGGATATACCGCATTAGTTTACCACCACCAAAAGACGACGCCTCAATGATTCGCCCTATGGATTCTCCCACTATGGTAAAACTACTTTGTTTTTCACTCCAAAAGTGAAAAGCAACAAGGTTTTGAACATTGTGTCTTCTATGTATCACTATAAAGGAACCGATGAAAATGGTAAATCGGAAATCAATTTTCTTTACAACGCTACCAAAGAAAGCGTCAACACATTAGATCATAAATGCGCAATCTACTCTACACAACGAAAGGATGAGAGGTGACCCCTTTGTGTATATATGGTAGTCGAATACTAAATATGGCCATGGTGAACAGCTTCATTTTTCGCAAGAGCTTTGTTACTAGCCCGATTGAAAGAAGGTTCAGTTTTATCGACAAACTCGGGAAGCAGCTTGTGGAACAACACATGAGAGGAAAGGCTAATAAGCAATTGCGTGAAAAATGATGTAAAATCTTGGATGCGTAAAATACTAAAACTTCAGATTCCTGCCTCAACGATTCCAATGGATAATAAACTGGAGAAAAGAAAACACTGTTATCTTTGCCCCAAGTACAGGAAGACAGCAGTGTTCAAGAAAAATCTGCACTTATTGCCTTCAAAAGAAATAAATGTACCTACATTACCACATTTAAAGAAAGAACCATCTTTCAATCTTATTATTCAAAGATATACAGAATTTGTTTAATTTTTATTTTTGTTATTATTTCTTATAATTGTGTATACATATGTTGAAATGGGTTAATAAAAATTTTAAAAGAAACACCGGTGGCAGTTATAGGTTCATTCAAAAAATTTACATTTTTGATGTGCACAACAGCATAATTTTCATTAATAAGGGTGGTAGGCCAAAAAAGCCCACGTCACCAGATACTACAAAATTGTACGTGTCATGCAAAGGGTTAAAAATATTCAAAAGTTTATGATGGAGGTAAGTGTCTAAAAATGCTAAAAGCTAATCTGAGCATAACAGTGGTGAATTATGGTAGACGAACCGTTTTCTAAATGTTTGTTTTTAGGTATATCAAAAGAGCATTTTTTTTTTTTTTTTGTTGGTACATCAGAATACATAATAAAATATTTCAGTGATTCATTTCAAGTCAAGTATTGAAGAAAAAAGTGAATGAACTAACAATTTAAATAAAAAAGTCAGATTTCTTCGAAACTTCCGTCAATATCCGGGGAAATGTCTTATAAACTAATAATTTCTGGAGAGTATTGTACTTTGAGATCTTTTTCGGTGCTAACATAACTTTGTAGTTTTTCTTTTTTGGATTCCCAAACCTTTTCTGACAATTCTCCACGTGGTAACGATTGATACTCAGTTGTTTTCTTGGCATACTCTCCAAACTTCTCAGTGTTAACCTTTTCTTTGCAATTCAAAACAGGGTGACTGACTCGAACTGCAACTTTTTAAAATGCTATAATTTTTTATTTTTCGATAAATTTTAATGCGTCAAAGCAAAAAATGGTGGAAAATACATCAATTTTCAAATTGTATCAGTAGTTTTCAATATATCCACCTTTGGCGCGAATAATGGCTTTGAGACGGCCGAAGAAAGCATCGCACGCTGCACGTAACTGGCTCTGCGGTATCTTGGCCCATTCCCGGCGAAATGCTTGTTTGAGATTCTCCAAACTCTGGTATTTTTTAGTGCCAACCTTCAAAATACCCCAGACAGAGAAATCCAACGGATTTGCAACCGGAGAATTTGCAATCCATTGTGTCGAAGAAATGAAGTGTGGAACATTTTTTTTTTTTAACCAATCTTGGCTGACGCGCGCTTTGTAAGACGGTGCCGAATCTTTTTGAAATGTCCACGGTCTTCGACCGAAAAGATTGTTTACGGAAGGCTTCAATACCGTCTCTAAGACAGTTTCACGATGTACGATCGCATTAATTTTGACGCCACGGTCCAAAAATACGAGCGGAGAGCGACCATCGGCGCTTATGGCGGCCCAAACCATCACCGTCGGTGCTGCCTACGTTCTGGTGGCCGTCCGAAGTTGTACATTTTCGAAGGACCTCTCTGGCAAGTAAACTCGGTCATTTTATTTGTTGACATATTGCTCTATAACAAATAGCGACTCATCGGAAAAAATCAAATTCGGCAACTCACCACTTTCGTTCAAGCGTAGCAACTCCTTCGCTCTTTTGACTTTAACTTTTTTCTGTTGCGGTGCAAGATCGGTAAAGCTCATTTTTCAGTATGTGTGGCATCCGTTCCAACGATATGTTGAGCTCACGAGCCATTTTTCTTCCACTTCGACGCGGATCTCGCTCAATTCGAAACTTCACTTTCTGAACCATTTCTGCCGATGTTGCTGTTTTTTTATGACCACCTCCATGGCGTTTTGCAACGCTGCGAGTATCACGGTAACGAGCTATGATTCGAGACACGAATGATTTGTTTACGTTGAGGTGCTGGAGGGCTCTAACAATAGCTACTTGTGGTTTTCTAGACAAATATAAAGCAATCACACTATCACGTTTGAATTCCATCATGGATTTTAACACAAATGAGACGCAAATCGTTTAAGAGGCTTGTAAATAATAAAATTATCTGTCATGCGTCAAAATTTGAGCTTACTGTCATGAAGGATTTGGAAATTATAGCAGTCTGAAGTTAGTTGCAGTTCGAATCAGTCAGGGTGTATATTACTTCAAGTCTCGAAATTACCTCTCTATTGACCGTAGTTATACGAGCTGTTGTCTCTGATCCTTGAAAAAAAAAAAATCCTCGAAGTATTTCCATCAATAGTATTTCCAAATTCTGGTTTTGGTACATATACCATAGACATCGAGCCCAATATCATCGCGAAAATCATTTTGAATCGTTGTTTTGTTCGTTTTTCTGTATTCTTGATTCCAATAAATTGATCAATATCCTCTCCCTCTTGTCGAAGCGTTTATGCAAGTTTTAAAAGAAGTTCATTGCACCCAATTCTTTATCTTATGGGACATGACCGCGTTGTCTTTGTGTCTTTTATTTCATTTAGAACTTTTCCGTCAATCTTATATAAGTTAAAAAGGACTCGGCGTTGACCTATTGACCCAATTTCTCTGCATGAGTTCTTCAGTTTCTTTTGAATCCAGAAACATTATGGGTCGCCAAAAACTAACCGATAACGGACGTTTGCGTCTGTTTCACCATCTGATGTAAAGGGTGATTTATCGTAAGGTTTGATTTATAATGTCTAACAAAACATAAATATTTAAAAGGAAACTTAAAATTGTTATTATTAGTTAAAAGAACAATTTATGGTATTAACTTTTTGAAAATGATATCATGTAAATGTAAGCCACGACTACGTCTGAGGTGGTCCATTCCGAAGGTCCAATTTTGGGCGAATTATTCAAGCATGGCGACTGGTATCTCGCGGATAACACGGATAATGTTAGCTTCCAAAGCGTCAGTCGTAGCTGGCTTATTCCTTAAGACCTTAGACTTTACATATTCCCAAAGAAAATAGTCCAAAGCTCTGATATCGCACGATCTAGGCGGCCAATTTACCGTAGCAAAAAGTAAAATCAAGGACTCACCAAAACGATTTCTCAACAAGTCGTAGCGCCCTCCTGTTAAAACGAGAGCTCACCGAGACCATGTGCTTGAATATCAGGAAGCACATAATCCGTTAACATGGCGCAATAACGGTTACCACTGACGGTAACATTCTGATTTGCCTCACTTTTAAAGAAATATGGACCAATGATACCACCAGCCCATAAACCACACCATACCGTTGTTTTTAATGGATGTAATGGTAGCTTTTGGTACTCTTCGGGTTGCTCATCAGCCCTACTATGGCAATTTTGTTTATTAAAATATCCATTGACCTAGAAATGGGCTTCATCACTGAACAAAATTTCACGATAAAACACCGGAATTTCATTGAGTTTTTCCAGAGTCCATTCACTGCAAATATGACGCAAATTCAAGTCGCCTGGCTTCAGTTCTTGCACAAGTAGAATTTTTTACGCTTTTAGGCGAAGATCCTTACGTAAAATACGCCAAGTTGTCGAATACTTCAAAGCAAGCTGTTGAGAACTACGACGAATCGATTCGTCACGGTCTTCGCGTACACTCTCAGCTGCTATAGTTTCTTTACTACGTGCTGGATGTGGATTAATCGGTCGAGTATCATCTATTAATGTAAATAATAGTGGTTTCAGTAGGTCGATTATGCGCACCGTAAGTTCCTCAAATCGCACGAAAAACATTTCTCACAATTCGGAGACGCTGTTGTGGTGTGAGTCTTTCCATGATGACTTGCCAAATGATACTGAACAAAAATGACAAAGCAGTTTGATAGGAGTCACGCGTAATATGTCAAAAAGACCTATTGAAAATCAAACCTTACAATGAATAGCTCTACATTATAATTTTGTATTGTAGTTTGGGAGAACGTCTACGTTGTGTTTTCTCATGGAACTCTTCAAAAACTTATACCATATTCTCCTTTTGACAGACACTAATCTACAAAAACAAAAAACCATTGCATTCTCCCTTGATATGATCCTTTTATTCTTTTGACTCAGAGTGAACGGCAGAGACTACCTTGATTACACCAACTTTCATCTTTTCATGATCCTTAATGTACTTTATTGCAAAGGCATTAGAAAGATCTTCAGTGGTTATATTTTCGTCGAACACTCAATTATTTCATTCCCTGTCCTTTCTCTTGATGATTTTGATGTACTTAGTAAATCATACTTTTCTGCTGTTCTTTCATTATTGATATGGAGACAATTTTCCAACCATTTCTTGTTCCTTTTGAAATTCTTTCTCGATCATAGGCGTCTACCCATTGATGAGTTTTTTCTTCATTTTCAATTGTGAACCATTTTCCGGTGGAAAAATTTTCATCGGACAGTTGGCAACCATTTTTCACGGCACACATGAACTCTTTTTTGTTCGAGACATTGACAAAAGTTTGTAATAAATTGTTGTACGTTGTTGTTGTACATATTTCGGGAATATTTTCTGATACAAACGTTGTATTAAAGCTTTAAAGCTGTCATCATATTTTTTACCACAAATCGTAATCGTGAATTGCTGTCGTATCACAATATTTTAGAGCAAAACCAATAATTGGTGTTGAGTTCGAATTTATAATTTTGCACAGCTCTATAGCCCAAAAAAAAAAAATCTCTCTAGCATATAGGGTTGCAATTTAAAACATTAAATAAAATAGTTTTAAAAAAATTATAAAAAAGAACCTTGCGTCGAATTTTGATTTTACAAATGAACACGTATATCACAGAAAATGAAAAAGCAACGATTTTTTGAAACTCGGAAACACGGAAACCTAACAAATTTTAAAAAAAATCAATTTTTAGGCGACCTTAAGTACCATATTACTAAACTTTAATTGGCTCTACAATCAAAACTATTGGTCCAAAGAACAATTTTTTTCAATTAACAGAATTCAAAATATTTGTTAAGCCAGTGAATTTAAAAATTTTGCGTTATTTACTCACCCGAAAATTTTATTGTCTGAATCTATGCACCAGTTATCATTTTTATTACTACAATTTGAATTGCGTAACTTGCACATAAATAATAATTCTTAAAAATAAATTTATTGCAGACAATTTTTTTTGCACATGTGGCGCTTCACAGATGATTTATTATTTACGCACTCTGATTTGACTTGACACTTGACGGGTGTGTTTAACTTGTTTCTCGGGTATATGTTCCGAAATTGCTACAGGAATACTTGTAATATACCTTTTACCCAATTCCTCTTCCATTTGGAAAAGAAAAACTCTGCTTGTAATTCTACTGTTGTCAAACAGTTTTGTATATGTACTCGTAATAACCACGAGTTTATGTCTGCCATATCTAATATATTGTAAAATGTATGAACTGGTCAATGCTTTGAGGGTGCTTTTATTGTATACTTACGGCTCATTTGATCAGCAACATCTACCCCATATTTCGAGTCATTGTAAAACAGAATGTAAGTCTTTTTTTTTTTCTTTGAACCAGTTTAGTAACCTTTAGCGTTAGTAAAAGGTGTTTGTTTTTTAGTACAAATGTTCTATACAACGCTTCTTTTGCAGCCTTCACGCCTACTAGTATTTGTCTGCGAATTCTATTTATTTCAAGTATTCAGCTAATATTGTAGTAGCGAAGTAAAAATGTTGTCACATTTAATGTTTTTACCCTTAATGATATAAAGTTCCATCAAATTGTTTACAACCCAGTCACCCACGCGCTTACCTTGAAGTATACTGTCATTTTTTCCAAGGTAACTGAACGCATTTACTACGTAATTTTTATATTTATCTACTGCCATCCAACATTTTCGTCCGTATTTATCCGGTTTAGAGTTCATGAACTGAGAGAACCGACAACGTCACTAAGAAGGAAAAAGTTGTTTGTCGATCGTTATGTATGGTCTGGGTATAGGAGTATAACTACATTGCGCATTAGTAATCATGGCAAACATAAATATGATTAAGTCATTTCCACGAATTTTCGTTGTGCGACCTTCTTCTCTCTACTTGCCCTTGTTCATTCTACTATACATATAACAGAAATGAACTCAGTTGAAAATAGTGGAAGTTTCGTAGGTGGAGTCCTTACTGGAAATCTACTTTCAATGATTAGGGTTCTAAGCAGCTAAAAATTGGGTGATAGGGTGTGTTTGAGGGTTCAAAAATTGACATTATCTGTGTAACTCAAACATGGTTTTAATCTAACTGCGACGATGAGACTTATCGTTTAGGACGATATAAGAAGGCTTTTCGAGCTGATAGGCATGGTAGTGGCATGAGTGATGAAGCTGCTATTTATACACGTTAAGGTATAATCCGCAATTTCAGGTGCCGATCTGATGGCGATTCAAAAGAAGATCCTCATGGGTGTGGTTTATAGACGAAATAATTTTATCGATGTTGCTCCTCTTTACGTCCTTCTAGAGAATCTATCACTCAACTCACCCAATATCATAATCAGCAGCAATTTGTTTAATAGTGGGAATATTATAGTTGGTATTAAATCATTCAATCTTACGCCGGTTAACACAACCGGTTGGATGCCTTTTCTGTGAACGATACTAACAAGATAGGGTCTCTTTTATGATGAACAGTCGGCTCCAGTTTTTTTCCTCTCAAGGTATATCCTACCTATGACAAATAATAATATTACATCCATCTCATTTGTATTTCGGGATTCTAAAAATATTGACTATAGTTGTTTTGAAGAAAACATACCAGGTACTGATTGGGCGCTTGTTTACTACCTAACCTCTCCATCAAAGGAAGTTCACTTCTTAACTCACAACATATTTAATAGTTTTGTTCCCTTACGAGAAAAGTGGTCAGCGTTCTAGGTTTACCTGGCTTATAACCAGTGAAAACGCTTTAGATAAGATGTATAGGATCAAGTAGTGAATAAAATTAAGACCACAAAAATACGTTAGTACAGAAACAAACTGAATTCAACTATAAAGTGACGAAAATTGTGGACAAATTAAAGTGAACCAGAAATTTAATATATTTCCTAATATATCCAATTCCTCCTATATGCAAGCACTCAACAAACATTGACAAAGACGAATAACCAAATGCATACCTTCTTCGAAAAATCATTTAATTTTTCATGTATTGAGCGTACTAACGTTGTTGAACTTTTCGCTCTATCAAATCTAACGCGGTTGCGATTAACGAAATGCACCCGGTTTTTTATTAAAGACTATATTATCCATCATTCTTTCGTTTTTAAAACATGCCTTCAGCACCAGCAAATTGGAACTTTGCTTTCTTTAGAAATTTTAACTGGTCTTTATGTTTTCTCGATTCTGCGGCTGGTATGATCACAAATACTATTCTCTTTGAAATGACATTCTTTATCCGTCACCGGATGAAGGGTACCAAACTAAAAGAAAAGGCATAATACGAATCGTTCTGTAAAGGTTAAAAAAACGAGCCAGGAATGAATGCAACTTCTTTCTAAGCTAAGGCCAAGAATACTACAATGTCCCAAAGGTATTAAAAAATATTGATCGTCTGTCGAAAACATTAGAAATGTCTCACCCTTCATTCCAACGCTCATTTACAATGACATTCCAGCCTTCAATTCTTTGGGCAAGACAAATCTGCATTGCGGCAAGCACAATACTTAAATGTGTCGAATCTTCCATGAAACGAATCCATTTTCGCACTCGTGTGGTAGCAAGAGTTCTTAAAGATTTTTACATTCACCAATCTGCTGATCCAGATGGAATATCTCCATTTCTTCTGAAGAAGTACTCTTTCCATGGAAAACAGAGTTCCAAAAAAAAAGGCGGATCTTTTCTACTCTCTTCCTATAGACCCATTGCACTTACGTCTCTTCTTTCCAAGGTCATGGAAACGCTGATAAACTATCAGCTCATAAAATATCACGAAAACTTCTCAATGACCGGCAGCAACAGGTTCACTGGTGATGCCATGTCTTACCGAAAAGCGGAACCAAAGCGTACATCAATTTGGTGAAAGCAAGATAGTTGCACTTAATATTTCTAAGGCATTTGACCGAATTTAGAATCAGGTTCTTTTGCCGAAAATGCGTGCTTTTGGGATCGATGACTCTTTTCTTCAGTGTATTAGAAATTATCTTTTGGATTCGTCAATTCAGGTTGTTTAGGATCGTTTCAAGTTTGATATTCACAAAATAAATACTGGTGTGCCCCAGGGCTCCGTTCTATCTCAGACACTATTTTTATTCCTCATCAACGACCCTTTGTCTGCTACTTCTAATCTAATCTATTCCTTTGCTGACGACAGCACTCTCTGCTATTCATATTCGATCCATGACTCACGTCCCTGCTATTCGGATGTAGAACGGGAACGGCAGCATATGTTAAGATCATTAAATTCCGATATAAACAACATAATCCATTGAGCAACTATCAACAGGGTGGAATTTAATGTTTCCAAAACTCAATGCTGTCTGCTGTCATTGAAGCGAAATTTATATACTCGGCCATTATCCACGAAAGGCACTTATATCGTCGAAACCGAAAAATGTTCATTCTCGGTGTTTGCGCTAGTGACAATTTTCTCAATGAAAATCTATTATATCACCGTGGATCACCTTTTACGCTACAGAGCTCCAAATTTGCTCTTTAACATAATTCAAACACAGAAATCTCGGAGCCTTTACGAAAAATTAGGCTAAGTCCGCATTGATCGTATCTTTCTTTTGAACGACAGAATTTTATCTACGCCATCCATTTGTGGAATTTCCTACCATTATATGTAATATTGTTAAAATATATGTCTACCTACACTACTTTATAAGATTCATTTTCTCGCTATGTAGGACGCATGTGAATTAATAAATATTGAATACTAAATACTAAACATTTATTTGCTTAGTCTTTGTTGTCTTATTAACTTACAGACAAATCGCAAATACTTCATTCTTTCACGACAACGATTACGATTCATTGCTTTGGCTACAATGAATTAAGTTCTAGATTCTATGCTACAATTGCACCACGTATGTAAATCACAGCAATAAATGCTTTTAGTTCTTCCATCGACTAAAACTGATTTTTATCTTGTTATTCTTGTGAGCTTTCTTCATAGAATCCAAAATACCTATGTTGAATCGTTTTCTTGGATATTATTAGTTGCAAAGCATTCAGAGACGTTCCGCCAACGTTACGGTTTGCATGTAGGGTTAGTCCTTGGCGATCTTTGAAGACATTTTGGTATCTACACCTACCAGCAATTCCACCAATTATGATCATTGTCCAGGCTGTACCATGCATCGGCAAAAACATATGGCGTAGTTACGTCAGATGATATTGCCTGATTCTCTCTCAATTCAGATGACTATTTAGTAAGGTATTCGTTAGTGGTAGAGTCTGCCGATGTTGCTGGCATGGGCAGGACAAGCAGTACATGGCGTCCTCGTCTTATATGTTTACATGTCAAAAAACGCCTGAGCTCTCTCCAACTCATTCCAAAAGATCTCGATTCCTCCCTATTTGTCGTGCACCCCGCCATTCTGCCTTCTTGGGTAAGCGGATTCCATCGCATGACGTACTGTCATCCAGGGTGTGCTGATAATGTCGGTAATGTCTATAGGTTCTTTCTTTGATAAAACTGTGCATTAGAGATACGATTGGGCAAAAAACACCTCAAGATGATTCTTAGACTTCTATGTACGATGGTTTGCAGCTTGCGTGTGTTCAAGTGGTGTCCACCTTCCAAGTACTGCATCTATAAAGCAATACTGATTCTACGTTGGAGTTAAACAGTCGCAGCTTCATTCTTAAGCTGAAAACATTGGTTTTCTAGATGTTGGATAGCATTCCTAACGCAGCTTTAGCCTTCCCAACTCTGCTGCACACATTCAGTTTGGTGCCACTCGGGTTAGCCGAGACCACACTCCCTAAGTATAGAAAGTTCTCAACTTTCTCTTTCTCCTCCTGTTTAAAAATGTTAAGGTCCCACTTTGTTTGCCTCAGCTTCCGGATTGTAGGCCATCAAATGAAGATCCTTTATGCAATGTGAAAGTAGGCAAACATCGTCAGCCTAGTCAAGGTGTTTAAGGTAAGATGTCATTGTCCATTGAATTTCACAGTTTCCTTCCGTCAATGTTGCACAGAGTACATCTCTGATAACCACCAAAAATAATAGTGGTGATAGGATACAGCCCTGGCGTACTCCACTTTGGACCCAAAAATCTTTAGACATCTTACCATTGTGCAAAACGAGACGCTTATCATCCTCGTATTTAGCTTTAATAATAGCCATGCGTTTTCCTGGGATGTTTCTAATGCGTAAGGTCAACCATATAGCACCTCCATTCGAACTATCAAAAGCCTTCTCGATGTTGGTAAACAGTAAATGCAGCGGAGTCATGTGCTCAACGGATTGCTCAATTATGAACCGTGAGGCGTTTATGATGCCGATGCAGGAGGATACAGCGCGAAAGCCTGCCTTTTCGAGTTCGAGAATCGAATCTAAATTCTCTCTGATTCGTTCCAGGATTATTTCAGTCAATATTTTGGATACGGATGGAAGAATGCATATATCTCTCCAGTTTCCACTTTTTTTGGTAGCTTGATGATCATCCTTCTTTTTCACTCTTGCGAAAATTCTTCACTATCCCACGCTCTGCATATGATCGACTGTAGCAAATCATGTATTTGGCAACACTTGGAATATTTCGGCAGGGATGCCACCAATACCCACTGTCTCGTTTTTTTTATGGTATTGATGGCTGCCATAATTTCGGTTTTTACGGGAGGCCCGATATGACTTCGAGAATTTTTTGCCTTAGAGTACTCATTCGGATTTTGATATAATATCGCCATCGTCTAAGCGGTTTAAGACAAAATGTTCTCTCCATCTATATTGGTAAGTTGTTCTTCATCCATCTACACTTTTCACTAGAAGTTGTTTGGAGTACCGAACACAAGTTAGTTCTTTGGTGATTTTGTAGACAGCGCTATAGTCGCATCTGCTTGCTGCTTCTTCCGCTCTTGAAGCCAGTGTGTCGATGTACTGACACTTATTACGTCTTACACTACGCCGCACTTCCTTCTTCCGAGACGACTGCAATCCGAGCCTTGATTGTTCGCCTCACTTACAAACACATACATTTCATAGCATTCTAGTGGTCGTACACGCTATTCTGCGTTGTGCTGCTGATTGCTTCTGCTTCTTAAGCAAGGTGTTCCCTGAACAATTGACGCACTTGCGGATCCCTGAGACTGTCAGTATTGACCCTGGTTGTTTGAGCGGTTGCTGTTGACGGATGCAGTATGAAGGCGTATATGAGCTAACAAAAGATGGTGATCACGTTCTTGTCGAATGTCTGGTCCGAGCCTATTTCGGACAACTTGAAGACAGTTCCTGAAGCAACTGCTGATCGCAATGTGATCTATCTGGTTGGACGTTCGCTGTTTGTCATTTAAGACCCAGCTAATCTTGTGGCAAGTGTTATGTTTAAACGGCGTATCTCAAATGACTAGGCGGTTGAGTCGAAGAAGGTCTTGACGTTACAGAATTCAATCGTTGTACTTATGCGATAACCAAAGGTCGTCAACAAGTTATCAGTCCATAACCGAGGCATTTACTGCCGATTCGTAGCAGTTTTTATTTTTTACCCTGGGCCATAGACCAACAGACACTTATCCTGTTTTGTAGCGCAGCAAACTCAACGATCATCCTCATCCCGTTCGCAATTTCTGAAGAAATTCTGAGATGGCACCACAAGAATATCGAAGTAGGGCTTACTAACAGAGCTGTTAGGCTGTCGACTGCAGTGGCTCTTACTTGCTATTTATCGGATCAGCACTACGAGGCCTTTGTTAGTCATTTCCTATCTGATCTTACAAGTTACCAATAATCTTATTTATAACAGAGAGTAGACAGTATGTTTCAGATAACGCTACGTCGGCGGTTTGTTGGTTTAGATAGTTGTGTTGGTTATTTCTTAGGAATCACTATGCAGAAACAGGTTTACGACTAATGTGACTCGTGGGAAGTTGAACGAGCTAACTGCAATTACGTTGGCAATTTCTAGGAATTGTTGTGCATTGCAAGTTCAGGTACACAGGTAATTTAGTTTATGGGAAACTGAATGAACTGTACATGTGATGGGTTCATGATTGAGGGACAACTAGACTTTTGAATTTTAACTTATATATATTACTAAATGGGAGTAGTATATTCAGATTCTCCTCATAACGAATTTGAAGTAATTTGATGCAATACATACTCATATTCAGAGTCTTCCAAAGGTTAACCATCCAATTCAAATTCTACAATAATTTCTTCGGTTTTCACTATCCATATAGACATATGGTACATATCTACATTTTGCGTAATGACACGTAAGTTACAATAAGGAAAACTAAAAAATTGGATACGTGTCTTACTAATTGTGACAGACAATCGCTTTCAGGGGTCATGGTCCATTGTTTCTGCTCTCATAACTCCAAATATGATTGGGGACGCAAATATTATATCGAAACTTTCATCGAAGAATCCCACAAAATTTAACAAATACACTCACGACTTACATTTACAGAAATAAGTGAATTATTTGACATCTTCATGGAAGTTTTTCATAATTCATTTGCTGCTTCTAAAAGTCAACATCTAATAATTTAACCACGAAAACACTAAAGTCTATTAACTCAAATTCCATAACGAAAAAACTTTTCTAATCAAATTATCTACTCCCGGTCATAATCAGACTAAAGTTTGGTCATTATCGACAGGTAAGATTTTTCAACTTATGGCCTCATAATAATCTTCCACCGTATGTGTACTTCAACTTTGAAAAAAATATTTATGATTCATCTAGAAGTATCGATCAATGATAGTACGAGGTTAAATGCGAGTAATTGCACCCACCCAGAAATGAATCAATAAATCAAAGAAATCGCATTAGTATCCATTATCCCGAGGCAAAGCATAAATAACACTTGTCTTCTAGGCCATCTTCATATTCATCCCCATTGCCGTCGATTCTTTCTTCTTTTTACATCCATCTCGTCCCATGTCATGTACTTGAATAGCTGTCAAATATTTTGCAGTAACATAAACCTCAATATGAAAGCAATCTGTTTCTTGCCATCCTTATGACCTAAAAGAGCAGCATATTGGTGCGATATCCAGGATAACATGCTCCCTGCTCCCCCGTTCGACTCTTATTTAATTTCATTTTAATCCTACAAAATTGTTCAGATTCAATAGCGGAATTAATGCATGTTATGATACCCATGGCATCCATCGTGACATACTCTTCTTCCTCTTCGTTTGGCCTTCCATTGGGAAATAAAAAACTCCTAATGGGCAACAAAAAGATTGCCCACAACCCCACTTACTATACAGGTTGACGCTACATCTGCTGCCGCCTGGTGGTTTATTTAGCAGGCGAACTTTTAGGGGATGATTTCGAAGCAAAAACAAAACATTGAGCTGTTTAAAAAAAAAAAAAAAAAAAAAAAAAAATTATCAACCGAACCAACTTTAAACTCTCCAACTTTTCAGCGCGGATTTGATTCTTTTTTTCGGCTTTCAAATTGTTGTGTTCTGCATTTCGACACTGTATCTATGTGCAATTGTGTGTGTGGTTATGAGATGCTTGTAACTCATTAAAGGATTATGTTACGGACTTGATTCATGGTCTCTTAGCCTCCCCTTTTTACTTTAATACACCCCAACGAAGGAAGGAGGTTCACCAAAAAAGGAGTGTGAAAATTGTGGGTGATGAGTTAGAGTGCATGTATATTCAAGATACACCACAACATTGTTGTTGTTGCTGGCTGCTGTATGTTGGTTGTTGTTTCCTGTTGATGAACGCGTTATTAAATTTTTAATTAAATCACAAGGATCATTAATTCTCCAGTTGATGGGTTTCATTAATTTTACGCTTACGCTGCCTGTAATGTGAATTTCTGTGAGCTCGGGCAAAAAAAGAAAAAAAAAAGAAGAAAAAAACGACGGAAAAAAAGAAACAAATGACGAAAAGGAAAATCTCTAACTCAACTTGGTTAAATGGCATAAAGTTGTGGAAGGAAATCCATTTCAACCCCTATTCTAACGAATTATTTGTGGAAGGGCGAGTGCGCTGAAGGAGAACTCCAATTGTTGTGCAATTAAAAATCTGTGCGGTGATATTTTTTAGTGCCTTCAACACCAAAGTGAGAATGAACAGAAGTTTCTGAGAGATTTGCAGTCGTCGTCGTTCGTATCCGTATCAAGGGCGCGAAACACAATCGGTGTTCAAATTGTGTCAGGGCTAGAGGATATGTCAGAATGGAATGGAACAGGTGATGTGATGTGATGGTGATGACGGTGAGAAGTACTGTTTGTGGGTTGGCAATCTGTTGCGGTAATGTAATGCCATATTTTGCGTTAAGATGGGGACTACAAGACCATAAGGTGTATGTGAGTTGGCTGTAAATTAAAGGGGTTTAGTAGCCTTGACGATGTGCTGGTAGCAAGTACCATGTGAACATGCTTGCCAGGTGGTTGACTTTGGAATTAGACATTAGCAGTGGTTTCTTCTAGTAGCTTAAACCTATTAACTTATTAATGTATAAAATCTCTAGATATGTACATACAACCGGGTAGTAGTAGTAGTAGTTGTTTTAGACAGAGGAAAATAAATAAATAAAATGCATAACACTTTCAGTCTGGTAGTGGTTAAATTGAGAAAAAAAAAAAAACTTGAAGGAGAAATGACAGGCATTGCAGCAGTTAGGGTTACTTTAATTTGCGAGTATAATTTAGCAATTTACTTTTATTAGCAACTCTCAAAATGTTACGTACATACGTAGCTAGCTGCTACGTGCTTTGGTTTAAGTGCCTTTCCTATGGACCGGTATTCGTTTATTATGTGGGATAAGTTCAAATATCGTTTAGGCTGAAGTGATTTTAAAAATGGGGTGAAAACTCGAGAACTACATCCATAAGAACCCTGATTTGTCTGAGAGCTTGAAATAAAGTGTAAAGTGATTCGTCCGTTGAATGCTGAAGTTGGTTATTTTTGGGATTAAAATTTCCGCTATCGACCATATTTTCCTTCGTTAGATTAGTACAAATAGTGCAGTGTGTAACCTAAAAGTTTAGAAAACGATGTTGCCGAAATACTAGTCAGATAATGTCACTACAAGACCGAATATCACATGAAGAACCTATTGCTCTAAGCAGCCAAGAAAGTTTTCATTCACAATGGAAAGTGCATGCCTCTGTTTCCTTCGTTATTTTCTTTGCTAATTTTGTGCGACATAAAGCTATTGTTACAAATGTTACCAAAAAATGCTGTGCAATTCATATATTTCTCCGCTGGCGGAGTTGTTACAAGAGTTAGCTGCAGAACTCAGGTAGATGCACTTGTGTACCATGTTGATTTTAATTACGGATTTCCAACGTCGCGTTCTACCTACATATGTATGTGCTCGGTTTTGGTTGTTCTTTTGACAGATACTTCTGCCCCGATAATTACAAATACTTCACTGATCTGCATATACCAAAGTTGTATAAAATTTTTAATTTTTAATGCTGTGTCTCTACTGTTAGCTAATTATTTGCGAGCAATACTTTTAAGCACGATGCTAAGGGCGGGATTTGATTAAGCCCTATAGATTGCATTGTTTAGGCTATCTCTTTTCCTCAGGACCAGTCGAACGTTACTCAGATTGCACTCAACAGCAAACGCTCACCGACCAAATTTACAAGATGGGGTGTTCACTAGATCAGTAACCTCGGCAGCAAAACCAACGGTTCTGGGGTATTATTTGAATTTCAATTGTGATATTGCTATTTTCATAGAATTATTTTTGCGATCTTTGTCATAATTCCATGATACATCTCGATTGAAAGTGGCAGTTTCCAAACCGCGATGTCCTCCCAATCGTCTTTGTAGGCTTTGATTTTGATTTTGTTGCCCTGGAATATCCTTTTTACTTCTTTATATAATCTTCGAAACTCATTTCAAACTCTTTTTCTCTTGATAGATCAGTGTTCGGCTTGATATGCTGTCCCATCCAACCTCTGGTCATCACATGCAGTACGTTCGATAAGCCTCTTTCGTGGATAAATACATACATATGTCCAAAGAGCTGTCTTCATTGAACCTTTCTTGTCGGATGGAGTCTCGTACAACGAACTAAAAGCAAACCATTTTTTCGCTCTTGCAAAGCTTGCCCAACAGAGGAAAACTGGTAATAACTACAACGCCTTTCTTAAAAGTGTAACCAAAACCTAAAGCAAAAAATACTACAATCTCCCATGCAAACGCTTACAAACTGTCAATTTTTCAAACAGAAAAAAAAAGTCTCCATTCTCGGTTTGTGTGTTAATGACAACCTACGCTAGAAGCACAACGTATTAAGTTTTTAGGCTTCCTGAAGCGATCTTAGAAATATTTCACACCGTCTCACACTGGGGCAGAATAGCCCAACTAGTGGCAATAAATCATCCAACGAACCTCAAGATTTCAGCTGTTACAACTAAGAACTAAGCTATCGATACTTTTAAATCCAAAAAAAAACTTGAAGCAAATATATATCTTCCATTTTCATTAGCATAAAGAGTTTCCTAAAATGTATGACAAGGTTTGTAATAATATAGGGTTTTCCAATAAAGACTTGACAACTTTGAATTTAATTTGTGAACGCACTCTTTCACTAATCATCAAACTGTCACTGTCAATTTATTAAGTAAACACAAAATTTTCATCATGGTAAAGTACATTAACGAACAACCTCTGCAAACGTTCTCCGATTGGGTTCTGGAGAAGATGCGCCAAGATGGTGAATTTCATCGCAAAATCATCTTCAGTGACGAAGCTCATTTTTGGCTCAATGGGTTTGTCAATAAGCAAAATATGCGTTATTGGCCAAGTGAAAACCCACATGTGCTTCATGAATCACCACTTCATCCACAAAAAATGAAGTGCGGTTTGCATGCCGGCGGCGTTATTGGGCATATTTTTTCGTCGGCGACGATCGTCACGTTACTGTGAATGGTCAGCGTTATCGCGCCATGATCACCTATTATTTTTGGCCCGAATTGGAAGATATGGACTTGGACGACATGTGGTTTTAACAGGATGGTGCCACAAGCCACACAGCACACTCTACAATCGATTTCTTGAAGAGTAAGTATGGTGAGAGTGTTATTTCAAGACATGGGCCAGTCGATTGGTCGCCTCGTTCGTGCGATTTAACGCCGTTTGACTATTTTCTGAGGGGTTACGTTAAGTCATTGGTTTATGCAAACACGCCGACGACGTAGAAAGAGCTCAGAGCCAACATTGAAGACGAAATAGCGCCCGTTTCGGTCGAAATGTGTGGCCGAGTTGTTGAAAATTGGGTACAAGGAATCGACCGCTGCAAACGTGCCCTCGTTGGCCATATGAACGAAGTCGAGTTCCATTCATAAATGTTTTGATTGTACTTCAGGCCAATAGTAAAGTTTTTGAAATATCTCAAATGGTTTGCCTTTTATTTAAAAAAAAATTGTCAAGTCGTTATTTGAAAACCCTATATATAAATTAAAAAATTTTTTTTCAATAAAATTAGAACACAAAACATATTTAAATATGAGCATTACTCGTGTTAAAAAAAAAAATACATAATTTTCAAATGACTTTGCTTTAATTTACGATAAAAACAATGTTTTCACGTATGCCATCTTCCTCGGGATCATCATCCATTTGTTGAACAGGAGGAGCTTTGAACAAACCTAGTGAACCAACGTTCAGAAGTTGTTCTTTTTTTTCAGGCACCTTCCTGATGCTAGTTAATATGGGGTCAGAACTTAACAAAAAAAGAGTTAAAAATGTCTACATTAGTATTTTCCCTGCTTGATTTCCGGGAATGATGCTCTCTATAGTTTTTGAAGTCCTTGTTCTGTAAATATTGAGCTTCCCCAGTAATTTAGAAAATCGGTAATAGAGCATGGGCTATTACTTTTTATGAAGTCTGGGTTACGTGTGATTCCACGCATACTTTTTAGTGTAATACTAGATGTAGTGAAAAGTAACCTCCTTGACCGCCAGAAGCGCTGCTACTGCAAAAAATGTTATGGTGCCTTGAAGTCCGTTTTTATTTAGGGGACATGCCAAATTTCAGTGCGATACTGTCTTTAGTTTTGTTTTGACAGCTGATTGTTGTTGACGTGTTTGGCATCATGTTGAGTATGGACAAAAACGATTTTCGTTCTCTCATAAAACACTATTTTTTGAGAGGCAAAACGGCGAAAGGAAACAAGAGAAAAGTGTGATAAATATTATGGGGCTAATGCTCCGTCAGATTACACCGTCAAATATTGGTTTCGAGAGTTTCGTGGTGGCCGCAACTCCACTGCTGTTCAAGTCCGCAGCGGCAGGCACTCCAATGCGATTACAGAGGACAATGTCAAAAAAATACATGAAATGGTGTTGGCTGACCGGAAAGTGAAGGTGCGCGAGCTAGCAGATACCACAAAGATTAGTACTGAGCGCACACGTCATATTTTGGGCAATATTCTGCATATGAAAAAGTTATACTGCAGCTGGGTGCCGCGCATACTCACTCCTGATGAAAAACACGAATGCGAGAGCACTGATGCTGAATGGGGCGGACTTTTGGCGTCGATTGGTAACTGTTGAACACCAGAGAACAGAATGAGTGCCCGGCAATGGACTGAAGCCGGCACGAGTGTTCCGAAGCGGCCGTCAGAAAGGGTCGGAAAGGTTATGGCGTCGGTTTTCTCGGAATGTCATGACATACTCTTCGTGCACTACCTCGAAAAAGCAAAAACCACCAAAAGCGAGTACTACTGTGCATTATTGGAGCGATTGAAGGTTGAAATCGCTGCAAAACGACCTCACATGAAGCAAAAAAAATGTTGTTTTTGCAAGACAATGCACCGGCGCACAAGAGCATCGCAACCATGGCTAAAATCAATTACTTACGGCTTCAATTGCTGTCGCATCCACCGTATACGCCCGACTTAGCTCCCTCGGACTATTATCTCTTCCCAAACCTCAAAAGATGGCTTATCAATAAAAAATTCAGCTCACGCGAGGAAATCATCGACGATACGAAGGAGTGTTTTGCAGACCTTCCGGAAAATTTCGAACGGGATCAAGAAGTTGGAAAATCGCTGGAATAAGTATATCAAACTAAAAGGGGATATATTGAATAAAATAAAAAAAAAACATTTAATAAAAATTTTTTTCATTCCCAAGGAGGTATCAATTGGAAATTTCGTCAACTTCTCTACATCAACAACGTCAATAGATGCTCGTAGAACGATCGTAATAGTATACATCTTTCTTATGGTTTCGACATAAATTTTTGTAATTTCTCTGGGAATTTTAAAAGAATTCGAATTATCAAACCTTTGTTTTGGTTACTATCAGACCACAATTTAAATCTTCAACTTCTTTTTGTATCCTTTTTTTGTTTTCCGCAACAATATACTTATTATTATCACCTCGAGTTTGCCACTTCCTTAAAGGTAATTTGTAGGACAAATAGAGTAAGTTTTCGAAAAAAAAAAAACGTATCCATACCATATATGAAGAACGATATCGTTGAAGTTTTTAGAAGATGCACCACATACAAAACACTTTTGTGTGGGTGTCGTAACCATGGTAAAAAATAGATTATGACAAACTTGTATTGCAGTTTTGGCATTAGATGTAAGTAATATTTGGGATGATGTAAAATAACTGAAATATTAAATCGCTATGTGTTTCATACGCTTGTGAGCTCCGAAATTTTATTCGGAAAGCACAACTTTACCCATATACTCTTAAATTTTTGAATTTTTTTGTTAACTACTATAAGTAAAAGGTACCATAAGGTACCTTTGTCAAGTTGTGTTTTTTTTTTTGTGTTAAAATAAGTTCTAAAGCAAAAAAATGTATAATAAAACCATACCGTAAGTCTGATTGTTTTTAATTTCGTAAAGAAAAAAAAAGACAATTCCTAGAAAAACTAAAAAAAAAAAAAAAAAAAAAAATGTTTATGTAACAATATTAGATAAAAGATTTATATTAAACATGCATTTGTTTGTGGAATTTGACGTTCCTGGGATATGAGCGGGTTTCGGTAGCACAAACTCTAGGTCTGTTCTTAAGCAATGATATCTATCAACGGATCAATATAGGTCCCATCCGTACCCATCCTTCTTAAAAATTGAATTTTAAATATATTGTGACCACTTAAAATAACTTTGCCAGCATAATATTTCGAAAATTTTTCTCCGAAATTCATCAAGACCTGGGACTTGAGTTTAAGGGAATCTTTATTACAAATTTTCATCTATATTACATTCTTCTATCGCATTATCGCTGTTCTCTTGTTCAAACTCTCCCAGGTCTACAGACTTTTCAGTATCAGTGAAACATATTTCACAGTCTAATTCGTCCGATGTTTTTGACTTTTCCTTTTATTTTCACAGCCCTTTATGCTTCTGCTCAAGCTTCTGTTTTCCTTATCATTTTGAATGATAACTCCTTTATAGGAATTGAAGTTAATATTTTAAATTTTCCTTTTTTTCTGTTTATATTTTTATGCAAAGAGTGTGAACATTGATAATTTTTGAAAAGTCCATACACCGCTGTATCAAGCTTGTGTAAACTATCAAAAAGTTAATTGATATATTCAGAAAATTAAAAATACAAGTTTATTTATCTAAATCTACATCCTGCCTGAATCGAACTACAACCAAACCGTTCATTACCGGTCTGTCATGTGTCGACAGATAATTTTACTATTTACAAGCCTTTTGAACTATTCGCGTCTCAGTTTTGTTAATGTCCGCGATGGAATTCAAACGTGATAGTGTGATTGCTTTATATTTGGCTGGAAAACCACAAATAGCTATCATTAGAGCCCTTTAGCACCTCAACGTCAATAAATCATTTGTATCTCGAACTAAAGCTCGTTATCGTGATAATGGTAGCGTCGCAAAACGCCATGGAGGTGGTCATAAAAAACCAGTAACATCGGCAGAAATGGTTTGGAAAGTAAAGGCTCGAATTGAGCGAAATCCGCGTCGAAGTCGAAGAAAAATGGCTCGTGAGCTCAACATATCATTGGAACGGATGCAACACATACTGAAAAATGAGCTTGGGCTCAAGCCATCTTACACCGCAACAGAAAAAAGTTAGAGTCGAAAAAGCGAAGGAGTTGCTACGCTTGCACGAAAGTGGTGAGTTATCGAATTTGGTTATTTCCGATGAGTCGTCATTTGTTATCGAGCAATATGTTAACAAACAAAATAACCGAGTTTACTTGCCAGAGAGGTCCTTCGAAAATTTACACCTTCGGACGGCCACCAGAAAGCAGGCAGCACCAATAGTGATGGTTTGGGCCGCCATAACCGCCGATGGTCACTCTCCGCTCGTATTTTTGGACCGTGGCGTCAAAATTAATGCGATCGTATACCATAAAACTGTCTTAGAGGAATTATTGAAGCCTTGGGCAAACAGTCTCAGTCGGAGACCGTGGACATTTCAACAAGACTCGGCACCGTCTCACAAAGTGCGCGTCGACCAAGATTGGTAAAAAAACAGTGTTCCAAACTTTATTTCTTAGACACAATGGATTGCAAATTCTCCGGTTGCAAATTCATTGGATTTCTTTGTCTGGGGTATTTTGAAGGCGAAGATTGGCACTAAAAAAACCAAAGTTTGGGCCAGCTCAAACAAGCACTTCGCCGGGAATGAGCCAAAATACCACAGAGCCACTTGTGTGCAGCGTGCGATGTATTTATCAAAAAAATAAAAAAAATAAATAAATAAAGCATTTAAAAAAGTTGCAGTTCGAGTCAGGCAGGGTGTATATTGTCTCCTTTAAAGTAATTTTCATCGACTGCAACACACTTATGCCAGCGTTTGATCCAATCCTCGAAACATTTTTTATATTCGGTTTTCGGTATGTCCATCAGTGCTTCCTGCACTTTTTCCATTACTTCCTCTCGGTTGCTGAAACGCGTTCCCCGTAGTGGTTTTTTAACTCGATTGAATAGAAAGAAGTCACAGGGAGCCAAATCAGATGAATTCGGCGCTGTTGGATTGTATTTGTTGCATTTTTCGTCAAAAAAATTACGAATAATAATGGCACTGTGCAACGGTGCGTTATCATGGTGCAGAATCCACGATTTTTCTGCAAACGTCTCATAATGCCCAAATAATAGTCTTTGTTTACTGTCTGGCCTTCTGGCAAAAATTTATGATGCACTACACCGTTGTAATCCATGAAAACCGTGAGCATTGCATTATTTTTTGACAGATATCTGGATTGCGTGTCGAACTCATATACCCACGTCTCGGGATCGAATTCAGCCTCGGAAATCATCTCATTTTCAACATCAACACGGTGTCTTTTTTGCATGAAATTGAGGTCTTTTGGCACCAACTTTGCTGCTACACGACGGAAACCAAAATCATTAACCAAAATGGCTTGGACGTATCCATAGGTAATGTTCAAGTTTTCCGCTATCTTTCTAATGGTTAAATTGTGGTTAGTGACCAAGATTTCTTTTACTTCATCAATTTTTTCGTCGGTTTTCGATGTCGATGGCCTACCACTGCGTGGTATATGGTGGAAAACTAATAACATGTATTCCATTGTTTCGGCAAAACAAATTAGCACAATTGGGGTTTCATCTGTTCTTATTGACGTGCCGTAAAAAATCTATAAAAAAATCTGATGTTATCCAGCCACTATTATTACAAAAGCCAATGCAGCCGTTTGTTTCACACTGTAAAAAATGCGGCCTAAAGTACACTCGAGGAAAGATATACTCGTATAAAGGCGGGATTGGATAACCAGGAGCATCCATGACAAGGGATGTCCGCCCGACGGATGCAATTTCATTTTGTATAGATCGCATACTTTTTGTATGGTGAGGCCAAATCGATAACTGCTGTCTTTTTAAATGCCGTAGATCGCGCAAGAGATATTACACTTTTCTAAGACTTAAATATATGTTTCGGTGTATAAATCTGTGAAACCAATTTTGAGCAAATTTGTTCTCCTTCCATGAATCAGGAATACTAATTTGGCGTCTTACAGCGTATTCATAAACGAATTTTCGAGCTAAGTCATATGTTAAGCCGTGTTGTAAGTTGAACACAATTTTAGGGTACTTACTTACTTACTTACTTCAGTATTTGTAAATATTTAACCAGTGCTGCATTTTGTAGAGCATTTCAAAATCTGTAACATTTACCACTTGTATTTAGCTAGACGGCGAGAGAAACTTCTGCATGGGGTTATTTTATCATGTGGTTCCTTTGCCATGGTAAACCTACCCCAGCTACCGACTGGCGGATGAACCCCACGGGACACTAACTGCGCAGAATTATTTACAAATTCCTTATTGTATTGTTTTGAACACAAAAGTTTATACAATATAAAAGGAAAATATGTAGTTATATACATAACAGAAGTTGAATTGGAAATAAGCTTACGAACAAGGGATAAAAGGAAAACTTACCAATGAAATATTTGCTTTTCGCTTTCAAAAACACTTAAACACGCCCGAACCTAACTATTATTCTAAAGAACTATCAAACTTCGTTGGAAAGGGTGATAATGTTCTGTAAATAAACTATTGAAATTTAAAGAGACTATCGGGGTTGATTTAAGAAAAGATGGTGTGGCAAAGCTGCTCTACATGGCGTAGCATCGCTCCTATATCCTATCTGTTTTGTATCAACTAGCATTGTTCTTTTTCGTAATTTATTTATTTCCTCATCTACTCTCTTTTTTTCTGCTATTGACACTACCGTAGATTCTTTTACAAACTCTATTTTTAATGGAATGGAATATCTTCTAGAACCTGGGAGTGGATTTCCCCATACAACTTTAGAATAGGCAGGAAGTCTAAAGGGACAACATAGGTGATAAAAACTAATGAATCAATCTGTTTGTAGGAGTTTTGTCAAATTCCCCTTGAAAAATAAACACAATTTTTTCATTTATTCGCTTATTGGTAAATTAATAACTTCCTTCTGTGATTCCTCCAGTACTCAAAAACATTACGAGCGACGAACACCTTTTGCACTTAAGTGGTGAATAAACAGATTTAACATGAAATTAACAAAGAGCCATTGCATTTCCTCAAAGTGACTGTTTGGTGCGGAATTTGCAGTGAAAAGTGATTGGCCCCTATTTTTTTTTTTTTTTTTTTTTTGAGAACGCCGACGCACACTGGGAAGAATGGCCAATTTATTGATTCTAAATATATCTAATACTTAGTTGAACATTTTATAAAAAAATAACAAAAATTTCAACGCTATTTCTATTTATATCATCATTAAAAATATTCAAATATTTTTCAATAGTACAAAAATTATTTACAAAAATTCATCATCTCCATCATCTTCTTTATCATAATCTTCTGCTTCATCTTCTTTATCATAATCTTCTTCTTCCTCTTATTCATAAGAGCGTTGCCTTGCAGGTATTATTGCCGGATCTGATAATAAACGAGAACATCTTTGCTAAGAGGATGTTTTTTATTTTTTGTATTAAGAGAAACAGTTCTTGAAATTGAATAAATAATGGGATCGGATGAAACAAATAGTGCATTCAGGAGATCCCGCATCGTTTTCTCTCAAGACAGTTTTCTTGTGTGGGATTCTTTGAAGTTTCTAAAATCTTTAATTCGTGTATGCTGTCTTTGGGTCTCAACTGCGTTATTTAAGCTAGGTCGTTCATTATTTCACACTTTTGCGTTGAGGATTCTGCGATAACAATTAAAGTTTAGGTTCCAATACACAAAGCATATAAAAAAGCATCTGTTTGCACTGAGCTGGTATTTTCTTCTCTAAAATTGTTCGAACGACCTCTTTCTGAGACTCCAAAAGTGGACAAGCCCTTGCAGGGTGACTTCTGCCGACATATCGGTTACACTTTTTTAACATTTTTTCTTCGCGACTTGCAAAACATTGTATGGTGGATAGATACTTGCATTACGATATTAAGCACTCGTTTACATTTTTTCTTAAAATGTCCATCTACATATAAAGCCAATGCTCTCGCCGGCGTGTATTAAGTAATAGCTTTAGATGGAGCAGATAATGCCTTTTTTATCTTCGTGGCCCTATTTGGGAAAACCTTCAAGAATCTAATTAGTTTGGCAGTATCCAGTTTATTGGCCTTTTAAAGACTCAGTCGGGTAGCAAACGTCAACTTCTCGCAACATTCGGTTTCTACAATGGTGGTCACTTTTAACCGTTTTGCACGATCGCTCAGTTCTACAAAGTTTTCGCAGGACGTCCAAGTCCTGATAGTTCCGATTTTGTGCTACAAGGGGCTATTTTAAATTGCGGTAGCACAATTTCAGTATCTAACCCCCTTTCGTTTTCAGACTTAAAAAAATCCAATCTTTGGCTAGCCCTAATCCAATTTTCGTTAAACTAAGAAGTAAAATTTTCTAATTTTTTTTTTTTTTTTGTTTTCCTGCTTTCCTCCCATATTTGTTAAAAACATAGCTTATAACAGACGCACTCCTTTTTTTGGAGGGCATCTTCTCATCGCCAAACTTGGAAAAGTTGCCTTTTGAAAATCGACATGATATTGGAAAAAAAAAAAAAAAAAAAAAACAGAATAGCAGATAGTTGCCATTTATTTCTTTTGTAATTTACTGTGCACTTGGTGGTAAAATATTTAGTTTAAACCAATCAATGGTAGTTGGCGGATAAGTTAAAAGTCAACAAAAAGCCGAGAAACTACGATTTGGACCACGCTAACGCTATTTTTGTAAACTGAACCTTAATATTTCAATTAAAATATACCTCAAAATTACAAAATATGTTGAAAAGATATGCACTCGGCTCAAATTTAATTAATTATGTGACCATTCACTTGTGAAAAAAAAAATGAAATATATATAAAAATAAAGTGACCAACAAGGGGCGAAGAGGAGAACAATCGCTTTGTGTCAACCAAATCCATTAATTCCAATTGTACTATACTTGACCCTTTGTTTATCTAAGCTTAAGATTGTAAGCCAACATTTTGAGTTTGTGATGAAAAATTTGTGGCAATATATGTATATTCTGGTATTACTCTTACCCTACCTAGGCATTTATAAGTGGTGATTCATCGTGTAATTCATCACGCGTGACTCCTATCAAACTGCTTTGTCATTTTTGTTCAGGATCATTTGGCAAGTCATCATGGAAAGACTCACACCACAATAGCGTCTCCAAATTGTTCAGCTGTATTACATTCTGTGAAAAATGTTTTCCTTGCGATTCGAGGAACGACCTACTAAAATCATTATTGCCAATACCATTCGAAAATTTGAGTCCCAGTTTACATAAGTGGATGATACTTGACCGGTTAGACCACATTCCGCAAGTAGTGAAGAGACTTTAGCAGCTGTATCTGAGAGTGTACATGAAGATCATGACAAATCGATTCGTCGTCATATTCAACAGCTTGGCATGGCGTATTCGACAACTTGGTGTATTTTACGTGAGGATCTCGGCCTAAAAGCGTAAAAAATTTAACTTGTGCAAGAATTGAAGCCAGGCGACTTGAATTTGCGTCATATTTTCAGTGAATGGGCTCTGAAAAAACTCAATGAAAGTCCGGTGTTTTATGGTGAAATTTTGTTCAGTGGTGAATTCCATTTCTGGCTCAATAGATAAGTTAGTAAACAAAATTGCCGTATTCGGGCTGATAAGAAACCCGAAGAGTAGTATGAGTTACCATTACATCGATTAAAAACTACGGTATGGTGTTATAGGCAAGTGGAATCATAGGTCCATATTTCTTCAAAAATGAGGCAAATCGGAATGTTACCGTCAATTGTAACCGTTATCGCGACATTTCAATGGACTATGTGCTTCCTGAAATGTAAGCACATGGTCTCGTGCGTTAAACAATAGACTTATTGAGAAATCATTTTGGTGATCATTCAATTTCACGTTTTACTAGGGTGAATTGGCCGCCTAGATCGTGCGATATCACACATTTGGACTATTTTCTCTAGCGTATGTAAAGTCTCAGGTCTTCAGGAGCAAGCCAGCTACGATTGACGCTTTGAAAGCCAACATTACTCGTGTTTAGAATCACAATTGTAGTTCAGAGCTCACATTAAGACTGGTGATGTTAACACTTCTCTGAATCTTTTTGATGGGATTCAAAACCGTGTAATAAGAGTCATAATTGATGCTAATATTACTGAATCAATAGACATCCTTCAACCCAGACGTAATGTTTCCTGCTTTACCTTGCCCACTTCCAGAAATGTTCTGAAATATCGCGATTCGTTCGTTAGCCGTATAGCTCGCTTATGGAATGGCCCGTCGAGGTCTTTATTTTCTAGTCATTAGTTAATTTCAAATATTTAAAATCAACGCACATTGGTACATCTCCTTTTTTCTGTACTTACTTGAGTAAGGAAATAAAAAAAGAAATAACAAAGGGCCACTTTTTGGTTTTGGTATTCCTGCCAAGTTCATTTAACTATAATTAGATTAGATTCGATTAAATTAGACAGATTTTTTATTTCAGAGCTTAAATATTTCTTACACTAATTTATATTACAAAAAATCGGTTGAAATGGCTGTTTTCTTCTACCTGGTTGACAAATAACTTTGAATTCATGTAGATCTTTCATTTAAAGTGAATTTATTTACATATTAGAAATTTCCTTTTTTTTTCTCCATTTCTCGATACTGTAATGCAATCTTGCAATACTTTGTTAGTTTCGGAATTTAATTAGTTTCATTAAGAACCCCCTACCTCCTCCCACCCAAAAAAAAAAAAAAAAAAATACATTTTTCGAAAAGGTATCGTATTCAAAGATTTTCATTATTGTCTCTCTGAGAGTTGGACGTGTGCCAATATGTTGCACAAACCATAAAGTATCGGTAGTTCATCCCTGTGTGGTATATAATTTAATTGCATGAGCTTGTATTCGTCACGAAAATAGTCATTTCGCTGCAAAATGTGGCATAGTCAGCCTTAAATCATTCTATGCTGCAGTTCTAACGAACTCTCTACAAATCCAGCTATGGCCTATTTATCCGAACCTGCGACGAGCTGGTATAATTTGGGCTTTCAGTTCAAAGTATTTTCCAGATTAAGCTCTACCTCACATCCAGCAACATCTCTTCGTTTTACCATCCATTTTTATCCCGTATTATGTGTAGAGCTGCCTTTTTTGGTACATAGTCGATAGTTCGGCATATGGTATTTAGAGCTTTGAGCACGTAATTAACCTGGAGTTTGTACGTTTCCACGAAAATTGGTGATAGTCCCGTTTCCAATATGAGCATTAAACTTGGCATATTTAATTCAGGTAAGTTGGCTAGCAACACTATACAATCCGCAAACAAAAGAGCTTTAATCAGCAGAGCCGCATACTCCAGACATAAAATTTACTTTATTTTCAATGATATGAGCAAATAAACTCGGTATCAAAGTATATCCTTGAATTTTTCCAGACCACAATTGGAATCATTCCGTTGAGACATTGCCATTCCGTATAGTAGCTTTAGTATGATATTGGTTTTGTATAGTCTGACCAAACTTATGAGACATACCCATGTAGTAAAGATTAAACGAATAAATATTTTTTTCTTTACTTGAACAGAAAATTTCATCTAAGCTATTTGCAAAAACAGTGAAAATTTTCTTTTAGTGAAAAGGAGATGAAATGTGCCATTCGCTAATAATGCTTCAGGCCAACCAAAACGTTTAACAAATGGCGATAAACGTTTAATGGAGCGCTTAATAAAAAACAACGACTGCAAAACACCTTAGGCAGCTGAAAAGTATAGGGTCTTCTAATATGAACTTGACAACTTTGAATTTAATTTTTGAACGCACTCTTTCACTAGGCATCAAACTGTCACTGTCAATTTAATATTTTCTTCATGGTAAAGTACACTAACGAGCAATGTTTGCAAATTATAAAAATTTTCTGCAGATATTCGAAGTCGGTGACTGCAACTATAAGAGCGTTAGCTCCAATTTTCTGTCATAATTCTCGCCCTTGTAGACAGGCAATAACAATATTAGTGCATAAATTTGAGTCTACATATTCGTTGTGTGATGTTACCATGTCAGTGAGACAACCGGTTGGTCGAATTGTCGAAAACATCGCTGCCGTTCAGACGTCCGTAGCAAACGATCCAAATCAGTTTATTCCACGGCGTTCTCAAGAATTGGGCATCGCTAAGACCACATTATGGCGTATTTTGCGTAAGGATCTTGGCTTCTACCCATACAAGATCAAGCTGACTCAAGAATTGAAGCTGATGAACCATTTGAAGTGACGTACGTTCTCCGATTGGGTTCTGGAGAAGATGCGCCAAGATGATGAATTTCATCGCAAAATGAACTTCAGTGACGAAGCTCATTTTTGGCTCAATGGGTTCGTCAATAAGCAAAATGTGCGTTATTGGTCGGGTGAAAACCCACACGTGCTTCATGAATCACCACTTCATCCACAAAAAATAACTGTTTGGTGCGGTTTGCATGCCGGCGGCGTTACTGGACCATATTTTTTCGTCGACGATAACGATCGTCACGTTACTGTGAATGGTCAGCGTTATCGCGTCATGACCACCGATTATTTTTGGCCCGAATTGGAAGATATGGACTTGGACGACATGTGATTTCAACAGGATGGTGCCACAAGCCACACAGCACACGCTACATTCGATTTATTGAAGAGTAAGTATGGTGAGCGTGTTATCTCAAGACATGGGCCAGTCGATTGGCCGCCTTGTTCGTGCGATTTAACGCCGCGTGACTATTTTCTGTGGGGCTACGTTAAGTCATTATTTTATGCCAACACGCCGATGACGTTGGAAGAGCTCAGAGTCAACATTGAACGCGAAATTGCGGCCGTTTCGGCCAAAATGTGTGGCCGAATCGTTGAAAATTGGGCCCAACGAATCAACCGCTGCAAACGTGCCCGCGGTATCCATATGAACGAAGTCGAGTTCCATTTATAAATGTTTTGATTGTACTTCAAGCTAATAATAAAGTTATTGAAATATTTCAAATGGTTTGCCTTTTATTTAAAAGTTGTCAAGTCGTTATTAGAAAACCCTATACCTGAATAAAAATGTAACCGAGTGGACCTCCAGAAGAGCATTGCGCTGGATAGGTTTGGTGTCAGCAGTTAAATAAAAAAACAACCAACCTTGTCAGAAAAAAATATTAAGGCACGCTTAAAGTTCTGCAAAGAACATAAGAATTGTACAACCGAAGACTGGAAACGAGTAATTTAGTCAGGTGAGACGTAAGTTAATCTATTCCAATCAGATGTTAGAGAATATTACTGTTATCATAGTTAAGAAAACGATGAAGCACGGAGGAGGACGTTTGATGGTGTGGGGTTGTTTTACGTGGTGGAATATCGGTCCTTTAGTTAAAATAGAAGGTATTATGAAAAAGGAGCCGTACCCCGATATTCTGCGGGCCAATTTATCAGAATTTTTTGAGAAGAGCGCCTAACCTATTGACAAAATAGTTTTTCAACAAAACAGCGACCTAAAACACACAACGAAAATTGTACAAAATTGGCTTGAAAAGCAATTATTCCCAACGCTAAGGTGGCCAGCATCGATTCCGGATTTAAATTCGATAGAATATCGGTGGGTTATAGTAAAGAGAGGGCCGGCGCAATATAAAAATCCTCTTTTCTTAAATGTTTTTTTTTTTTTATTCAATAAAGTCCCCTTTTAGTTTGATACACTTATTCCAGCGATTTTCCAACTTCTTGATCCCGTCCGAAAAGTAATTTTCCGGAAGGTCTGCAAAATACTTCTCCGTGGCGTCGATGATTTCCTCGCGTTGGCTGAATTATTTATTGATGAGCCATCTTTTGAGGTTTGGGAAGAGGGAACCAAAACGGACGAATACGGTGAATGCAATAGTAATTGGAACCGTAAGTCATTGATTTTAGCCGTGGTTCGATGCTTTTGTGCGCCGGTGCATTGTCTTGCAAAAACAAAAAATTTTTTTGCTTCATGTAAGGCCGTTTTGCAGCGATTTCGGCATTCAATCGCTCCAATAATGCACAGTAATACTCGCTGTTGATGGTATTTCCTTTTTCGAGGTAGTCCACGAAGAGTATGCCATTAAAATCCTAGAAAACCGACGCCATAACCTTTCCGACAAATCGAGCCACCTTCGGCCGCTTCGGAGCACTCGTGCCGGCTTCAGTCCATTGCCGGGCACTCATTCTGTTCTCTAGTGTTCAACAGTTACCAATCGACGCCAAAAGTCCGTCCGATTCAGCATCAGTGCTCTCGCATTCGTGTTTTTGGTCAGGAGTGAGTATGCGCGGCACCCAGCTGCAGGATAACTTTTTCATATGCAGAATATTGCCCAAAATATGGCGTGTGTGCTCAGTACTAATCTTTGTGGTATCTGCTAGCTCGCGCACCTTCACTTTCCGGTCAGCCAACACCATTTCATGTATTTTTTTGACATTGTCCTCTGTAACCGCATCGGAGGGCCTGCCGCTGCGGACTTCATCGGTAGTGGAGTTGCGGCCACTACGAAACTCTCGAAACCAATATTCGACGACGTAATCTGACGAAGCATTAGCCCCATAATATTTATCCAACTTTTCTTTTGTTTCCTTCTCCGTTTTGCTTCTCAAAAAATAATGTTTTATGAGAGAACGAAAATCGTTTTTGTCGATACTCAACATAATGCCAAACACGTCAACAACAATCAGCAGTCAAAACAAAACTAAATACAGTATCGCACCTAGTACACACATGTACGTTATATTATTTTTATTAATTTCCTTTTTTTTGTTTTATTTTTTGTTTGCTTTTTTAATAATTAACAAATGTACTTGTTTGTACCACATCTAAAGCCCGATTTTCGCTCAGTCGGAAATAAGCAGTTCTCGAGTCAACATCTGTGCCAGAAAGTTAAATTTTCTTTTTTTTATATATAAAATAAGCTGTATGTGTGTTTAACGTGTGAGAGTTTTAGGGTTCGTTACAAGTACCGTTTTTTTTTTTCTAGAACTGTCGGTAGTTCAAATTCGAATCATCTTCTTTTACGAATTTAAAATGGGACATAATGCGTCTATGACAATGATAAATATTAATGACGCATTTGAGGATGCGTCCTCTCACTGTGCGAATCCTTGGTTAAGAAACAAAGACCACCCAGATTAACTAAGAGCTAAATATTACTTAGAGCAGACTCACTGTATGATACTGTCAACATTTCAAGTATTTTAGAGTATTTGATTCTATTTTTTACTCAAAATTTAATGCAAATTCTTCGTTCCATTTTTTTTATAAAAATTGAAAATAGTCAATCACACCAAAACATGTCTAACCTTTCTTTCTTTCAAAAACAAACTTAAAATGAAACTGTAAACATATTTTCAAGACATATGCTCCAACACAGCAAAAAAAATCGATAAGCGAATGCACGTTGCCCGCGAAGTCACCTTACTTTTTGAACACACTTTGTACAGCGATGCTGACCTCCTCAGAAATACTTGAATAACCCGGGCTGAGTCACCGAGATAGTCTGACTTAGATAAATTCTTTGAAATAAAGCCTTCCACAGTAATTTATGAGTATCGTTCATCTGTATGTTGTTTACAATAAAGAATTCATTCAAAGAGGTTTGCTAATAACCTTCGAGCTATCTTTTTTAAATATCGTTATAGATGCTTCTTATCTTGAGTATTTTTTTACATAATGCGAGAAATATCCAGGCATTATACTTACTAAGGGCTTTTCAAAGGTAGTCATTCGTTATTATTTCTTATGTACACCTTTTATCAAATGAATTGTAATCATATGCTTCTTAAACTTGACTGTGTTAACTCTGAAAGCCCTCTTTTCCTATTTTTGAATTATTCGAATGTAACATTTTAGGTCACAATCTTAATCTGACTCTTCCGGAAATGAATTATTAACCTAATCTGATAATCCTACGGTATCACAACATGTCCAGTCAAACATAAAAATTATATCCAGCCCATAAAAACCTGTTGCCTTATTATTATCCTTCCTCTTCATCTGAGATTCACTTTTATGAATGAATGAATGAATGAAATAACTGCCATCTCCTTGAACATCTTTGTCGTGTAGAATAACAATCAGTTCCCCGGTTGAATGCCGTCTACAAATCTTCTTAACAACTTTTACTTTCACGGATTTGTTAATATCAAACAATTCGCCAGGGGCCTACCTAAATATAATATAGATTTACTTTATGGAATTATTAACCACAGCTAGCCATTTAATTCGAAATATCTAGATGCCTACATATCTATTTATAGAATAGTCTTAGAAATCGATTTAATATACATGCGAGTATACGTATATGTATTACCCACAAGTAATTCCCAAGGAACTACTTTTTTCAACACACACAAAGTGGATCATAACAACTGGCATCCTTAAAACATCTTAAGCCAATCGAAGTTTCCCTTAAGTTGAAAAAGTTTTCCTACTTGTATACATATATGTTCTTGTCCTGTCGTATGTTCTTGCTAAAGTAAATTTTTAATTTCAAAAACGAATACATATGTATTCGTATGTATGATGTATGATGTATCGTATGTACTTAAAATTATCCTGCTCTGGTAGCACAATGTTTTACTTTTTTTCGTATCCGTATATCTATGTTTCCATATCTCTATGTCTCTTTGACACTATAGATATGATTCTATTGAACGAATTAGTATAGAATTAGGGTCAAATTAAGTGTAACTCTACCTTTAAGGGATATTGTACGAGTACTGTTTCAGGCTGAGCCTCGGAAGTAATTTTGAATAAATTTATAACAATATTGCAGCGATTTATGCTGTGAAATATACGAGAACGCCATTGTATTCCCTGAATATCTATCTATTTACATCCATTAGGCTGAAGGCATTTCTCATTGTGCTCTCAACTCTTAACTCCAATGCAATTGCATTTTCTTGTCCTTTAAAGGGAATTTACATTTTAGGAAGAACTTGATGGGCGATCACTGTGCTGTGAGTACATGTGAAAGCCTAACAGTAAAATTGTAGACAAACTGAAGGAGTGAGAGTGCTTGGAAAACTGAAGTTCTTCTGTCAGGATGTAAATCTCGGCAACAAGGCAGTTAAACACCCGCATCCATTACTTTATGGAGAAATGTTATTTCTCGAACATGAAAAGGGTTTGACGATGAATTCGTATATATCCGTACCCGGAAAATACGCATCTACACACATGATGTGCAACGCCATTTTGTATGAGAAGACCACAACAGTAAATTGGGTTGAGCAAAGACTCATTCAACGACAACAGGTGGATTAAATACATTTCGAATCAGATCCACAAACTTAATTTTAGTTTGGCCACTAAAAGGGAACTTTAAGGGATCAAAAGAGAAACCCCTTGAAGACAGTGATGAGTGTGTCAATGGTGACGTGAAATACTCACAATCGTTCTTGTTGGGTGCGTTAAGCTGTCGTCTTTTGCTGAATTGTGTACACAGATTATGGCAATGGCAAAGCGAAACGTTTACCAAGATGTCAGACTCGCAGGGAAGGTTTTCTTTTTGGTAAGGAGAGCTTTGTATTTGAAGTAAATATTTGTGTTGCTTGCGACCAAATTTGAATTTAAGTTCAATGTGTAAACATGCCCTTGGGAAAGATTGAGTAAAGCTATGATAAACCCAAGGTGATGAGATTGCCAGTCAAAGAAACTGCTGTTATGGTAGAGGGATAAAAAGCATGGATAACCCAACGGATGTGATGTTTCTTAGATTCTCAAACTAAAAATAGCTAACACAGTGGTATTCAACCCTTCAAAAGGCCTCTTAAACAGATAAAAATGTGGGGTAGTGAAGGCCTTTTTGTTTCTTAAATAAGTTATCTGCAAGTTTTGCGGGGATGAAAGCAGATACGGAAGTAGTAACGATGAAAAATGGGTTTCTCTTTTGAGGAAGTGTACTTAATGGATCAAAGTTTTTTAAACTTTGGTTTTTCTTAAGTTCACAGTACAGCAATTGTGAGTTTTTCTTTTTTCAATAGTTTGATAAGTAGTAATTATGCTTTTAACCCAGGCAGTGTGACAAAATCGGCACTCAAGTAAAACAAAAAAATTTTGCTTTGACCTGATCTCTTTACTATGGTGTTGAAAGGGTGGAGGTATCTCCTTTTAATTCGTAGCAGGTAGGTCTATTTTAAGTAATTTAACCACTTCAAAAAATCTTTAATAAAATTAGTTTCTAGGTTGTTTGATTTATTGTTTTAAAACTTACAAACATCAGTTTTTTGGTTTTATGAGTGGTTAAATTAAAAAAAAAGATGTTCTACCTTTTTAATACGGAGTTTTTCCGCCTTTGGCTTGTAAGGAGAGATTCATCGTGAGGTTTGATTTTCAATAGACTTTCTTTGACGGATCACGCGTGACTCCTATCAAAATGCTTTGTCGCTTTTGTTCAGTATTATTTGGCAAGTCATCATGAAAAGACTCACACCACAATAGCGTCTCCAAATGATTCAGCTGTATTACGAAAGTCAGCATTCTGTGAAAAATGTTTTTCTTGCGATTATTGTATGATACACGACCGGTTAGACCACATCCAGCACGTAGTGAAGAGACTATAGCAGCTGTAGTTGAGAGTGTACGTAAAGACCATGACAAATTGATTCGTCGTCGTTCTCAGCAGATTGGCATTTCGTATTCGACAACTTGGCGTATTTTACGTGAGGATCTCGGCTTAAAAGCGTACAAAATTCAACTTGTGCAAGAATTTAAGCCAGGCGACTTGAATTTGCGTTATATTATCAGTTAATGGGCTCTGAAAAAACTCAATGAAAATCCGGTGTTTTATCGTGAAATTTTGTTCGAAGCCCATTTTTGGCTCAATAGATACGTTAATAAACAAAATTGCCGTATTTGGGCTGATAAGCAACCCGAAGAGTAGCATGAGCTACCATTACATCCATTAAAACCAACGGTATGGTGTGGTTTATCGGCTTGTGGAATTATTGGTCCATATTTCTTCAAAATTGAAGCAAATCAGAATGTTGCCATCAATGGTAACCGTCATCGCGCCATGTTAACGGACTATGTACTTCCTGAAATTCAAGCGCATGGTCCCGGTGAGCTCTGTTTTCAACAAAACGGCACTACGAGTCATAAGACCACTTAATTTCATGTTTTGCTATGGTAAGTTGGTCGCCTAGATCGTACGATATCACACCTTTGGACTATTTTCAGTCTTCAGGAATAAGTCAGCTACCTTTAACGCCAACTCGTGTTATCTGTGAGAAACCAATCGCTATGCTCCAACGAGTCCCCCAAAATTGGACCTTCCGAATGGATCACCTCAGACGTAGTCGTGGCCAACATTTACATGATATCATTTTTAAAAAGTAAATACCGATACTAAAAAACTTAAGTTCACTTTCAAATTTATGTGTTTTATTTTACATTATAAATCAAACGTCACGATGAATGACCCTTTATATGTGATACAAACCCGTTTGTTTAGCTGAAGTCAATTTTACACCGATTCAATGCCAGACTTGATAATAAGGATTCATGTCAGGACTGTTTCTGGGCCAATGGAGTGAATTTATCCTCAAGTATAATTCATGATTTTACTAGTTTACTAATTCAGGCTCATTCTAGACATATGAGGTTAAGACGGTGCTTGTACTATATTTTTGATATGTCAAGCTTGAACAAGGGATGTTACTTTTGTAACATAACGACTAATTTGAAGGTGTTGTGATGGTGTAAGGGCAGCTACGTTGCATCTCCTTTCTTGAAGCATAACTTTTCTATATTTTACTATAGTGGGTTAGTCGGTCTGACGGCTTGACTATACTTCCTGATTTCGTCGTGGTGACTGCTGTTGGTAGATCTAATTACAGTGGAGGCTTAGTAAGATCTGAAGATTTCGTGGGTTGAAATGGGTTTGTTCTGAAGTGTTAGTGGAAGGCATTGCGGGAGTAAGCTTTGCTTTTGTCTGCTCCAAGTTATTACAGTTGGCCGTAAAGTTTGGCGGAATCTGTACATCTGTTGGTTTGATGTGACTGGAGCTTTGCCGATGTATATCCTTAATAATGTGCTGTCGAGAATGAACTATGTTTTGTATAACTGCTGGTTTCCACTCATCTTTAGACAGTGTTCTCGTTACAATTCGTTGCTAAGGTGCATGCCATCCCTCGCTCCTCTATCTGCGAATTTAGCTTTTTTTAGACCTGCAGAGATTTACTTATATCACATGCTTGTTGTGTTGCGATGATAAACTAATTGGGGTGAGTGATCTTAAATTTCTTGAGTACAAATTTTGATCAGGGCTTTTTAGTTTTCCTCTAGGTGTGTTCTTGAAGTAAATAATACCTACCTTTGGAGGAATCACGTGGCGATCTAGTGACATGATTAAGCTTCTAATCCAATGAAGAATTTCCAAATTTACTATGGCCCACTATCAGTCTCTAGAATTCTAGGAATTCCATTCGAAGCGAATAGGAAGGTTATTACATTTTTTGTTGTTGGTTCTCTAAGTTTTTCCAATTTAATGTAGCCAATATATGTAGTATTTGCTCTTAAAACAATTAAATGATTTTTTTTTACATCTCGATTTATTTGCGTCCAGAACACCACATCTTTTGCTCTGCGTTTACATTTTGCGTAGCTAAAGTGTCCACTGCGAATGTACTTTAATATATACGGTCTCATTTCCAATGGTATAAGGGTTTTTTGACCTTTGTACACAATGCCTTCGTAGATTAAAAGCTGTTGTCTGAAATTCCAATAACTCTTCAAATTTTTCGGAAAAAAATCGAGCTCTCTTGAATTCCCTTAGTTGCGTACAGGTCTTATCAGCGTTGGTTAATTGTAGGAGTTATTGCAGTTCTGGATCGGATGAAGATAAGTGTCATTGTTATCTTAAGTTTATTCATTTTCACAGTCACAAATTGGTGGGTCGGTTATAACTATTTTTTTACCTTCTTTGGAAACGACAACGGGGTCAGAAGAATGCATTAGCGATGAGCTGGTGACGAGTACAGATGCTTCTGAAAAATAATTTCTAGCGCCTTGTGATCAGTTTCGACGGCTACTTTTTTTCTTCAAATGTTTTGATTGAATTTATTAAAACTAAACTTAATAGTCAGCACCTCCTTTCACAATTGGGAATATCTGCATTGGCATTTTGGTTTTTCTTTTTGCAAGAGAACGACACCTGGAGCGCTAAAAAATAGTATTAATCAGCTTGACGTCATGTAGTACAGGTTTTTGACTGATGGCTGTTTTTAGTTTCGTGTATACTTGGTTCTATCGGTGACTAGAACTTGCCGAAATCCTCGTTTACTGACCAAATATTAGGAACTATTTAGCAGATCGGGAATCTGTGCGATGGTTTGCATGGGGTGATGTCAATGCAATATGTTTTTGTCAACCGATGTGGGATCTATGCAGTTCTTAATTTTTTTTCGTTTTTTCGGACTATAACCATAGGTGACAAGGATAGCGTGACCTCTTTCATAGGTTCGATGACATCTAATTTTACCATCTCGTCGAGTTCTTGTGGATTTTGTGTGGTATTTTTCGTGCAGAACTTATTACGAAGATCGGATTTTTAATTAGGTCGATACAGTATGGTATAACTGATTAACTAAGTAGTTTCATCCGCTGATTGCTGATTGCAACGAGCGATCTAATAAGCTTTCCCCTGGCTATTATCGGAATAAAATTTTCGAAGATATTCGTAGACTCGACATACTATAATATTCATATGGTTTTAGGCAGTCAAGTGGTGATTTATGGTGAAACCAGGGCTAGAAACAGATTCAAAAACTCTAACTTTATTATTGCAAAGTCAAATACTGGGCATTCTGATCAGATCAACGGTTTTTTTATATATTGGAATCGTTTGAGATTTTGGAGCGGGATATTGAAGCAATTCGTTGGCAAGTCATTTATGAACACGCAAAACAGAAGAGGTCCGAGGATAGATTCCTGAGGAACACCTTGTTTTAAAGGCTTTGACTGGGAAAAGATTGTCGATTAAAACCTTTTGCATTCAACCTGTCAATAAGATTTTTAACAGTTGGTTCCTTCCTTTTACTACAGCAAAGGATTTCATGGTTAACTTTGTCGAAAGCTTTTGAGAAATCCAACAATCAAAGAATTGTTAGAAAACCCTTATCAAAATCCCATCGACTGTCATCAAAAATATGTTCAATGCTGTGGAGCATTGGCTGATAATTGATTTTACGTTTGCTTGGAAATAAGCCTCTTAAAAACTATTGAAAAGCATTGTAATATATAATTGTAATATCGCTACAATTCGCATTGTTTTGGATTACCTTATATGCTCTCCAGTTAGAACGAGTTGAATTACGTTTCCACTTATTGTAGAGTTTATTTCGTCGTTTTATCAAGTACAAGTATAATATCTTTGCAGTCAACCACGGACAGTTTTAATTAAAGACGTTGACTGTCTTAGCACAATGGCAAGGTGCGGAACCATTCTCAAATATGACACCCGTGCAGTACTGGCTAGCTTCCTCTGTATTGGGAACTACTATACTTTCTAAAACCTCTGTGTACTTTTAAGTATTTATGGATTCATCCACTATCAAAAAAGTTCCAACTCCACCGGCTAAAGTTATCCCTCACACCATGATACATTATGACCTTAGGCTTCGAACGAGATGCAATTATTTTTTCCTCAACAGTTCTCTAGGTCAACGCCCATGCTCTTTCCATCTGACAATTTTAAGTTAAATTGGGGCTTATCTAAGAAGATGACCTTTTACCAGTCATTGTGCCTTTCTCTTGCCAATCCCAGGTAGTCATTCGGTTGGCAAGCAAACCGGCTTCCTTAAGCCGGGGGTTTTCACAATATCTCTCTTTAGTCATTGTGCAGTAATGAACTGGTTCCTCAGCGAGGTCCTCTTTATCTTTTTCGACCGTTTCTACTTTTCTGCTCTTTCTTGGTACTTTTTTAAGAACCTTCTTATCATCGACTCACTGAATCTTAATCGACGAGAAATTTCCTTCAACAGTTCACCTTCCTCCATCAATGAAAGGGTTTGACCCTTTTCAAATTTTGTTAACTGTTTGTTCATCGCGAACTTTTCATTTTACAGTCAAAAAGTGATTGCAAAATCTGGGCGACTACGAAAACAAGGAGATCACGGACTAAAATAACTATTAGGTATCCTAATTACACGATGATAAAAGGATTTTCACCGCTCAATAAAAAAAAAAATAAAAAAAAATTAAATAAAGAAGGTCAAAGTCAAAATTTTCTGTTTGTTAAGAACTAAAATATTTGTTAGGGTAGCATTCAATCCTAAAAAAAAATTAAAGTGAAGGATGCTGTCTGAAAGCAGTAGAAAAAATATAAATTTTTCCCTAGAGTAATTTTCATTGTTTGCTATAGTAAGGCACTATTAGCTTGACTTTTCGGATCTTTCCCAGGAAATTGCTTAGACTTTTTGTAATGATGTTCCACTCGCTTCCTTTGCTTATAACTTAATATTCTTCTCTCGCTGTTTTTTGGATTGCAGAGTTCTCCTGTATCCAGTTTCTGTAACCTATTAAATTAACTCATATTTCATAATCAAGTTTACTGTTTTGGTGGCGACAAACAGTGATCGAAGACTTATCTTATATGGTATTGCATGAGTGCTTGAATATACTGTCATTTCTGAGCCCTGTACTCTTTGTACTGGCTCTTGACGTGTGCTGATGTGCCTTACGAATTCTACTTTTCAGGCGGATAGCTGCCTTTCTTCGATGAACAGCCGAGTTCTGAACTTAGCTGCCATGGGACAATCATAATGTCAGATGAGTCGGTTGATCGTCAGATAGGTGTCAGATGAGTGTCCTGCATCATGTGGTCCATTTAGTTGGCGGTTTGACTCTGTGTTGTCAAACTGTTGCTTATTACTATCTGTAGTCTGTGGTCTGTTATCACAACGTAGTTATATGTTATTAATTTGCTGGGTTAGGCTATAAGAAGATGAAATTTCTAGCGTAAGCCAGGTTCAATGAAGTCTTTGCACCCAGCTTCTTAACTTGGCTTCTTAACAAAGCCTAGCTTTATGAGACGCTTCCGAACCAGTTCTCTGTGTTCCTGAAGTAGAGATTTTGTCGGAAGAGTTCAAATTGTGTAAAATCTGACACTTTTAAATTAAGACGGGGCTTCTGATACCGATATACCTAGCTACTTACTCGTATATCCAAGCGATGTCACAAAAGGTCCCTGATGTCACAAGGCTTACTCAAAAGAAAGAAAATAAAAAATACAAAAAGCTTGCAAGGACGTAATCAGGAATCTTGAGTGGATTTGTCGACTGTTGAATGGGAATGGCGATAAAAATTCTTGTCTCAAACAAAACGAACCATTCAACATGAACATTGTTGGATAACAAGTCCATTCACCCGATCTTGTCGAAGTTATGTCAGCCAATCTATCAGTTCAATGACGAGAGTTGCAGGAAAGCATGCCAGACGAATTGAGCCTCATTTTAGGATAACTATGAAGAAAACTAGGTGCTTTGTAAGGATCAGTATTGATTTTATCGAGACCTTTGATGTCGAAAAAAGCTGTCGACAACACGATCAACTGTCTTGCGATTTCTTCAACATCATATTTGAGAGTATTGTGCGGAAATCATAATTCAACACAATAGGCGAAATCTTTCAGAGATCTACACAACTATAATACTTACCTATACGAGTGACACAAACAATATCGATAGACATTTCTAATCATAGATCCAGTAACCGCGAAGATGGGTATTGTGATAATTGTACGAAAAAAAGTACATACATACTGTCATTGATAAAGGATACTAAACATCGCCCAAACGGACCTTTAACTTAACCTCCGCTGTTACTACCTTGAAGGTCCTTGTCAATCGCTGGTTTTTAAGGTAGAGAAGGCGATAGCAGAGTCGTCCTTCGGTCATCCAAAATAATACTCTTTAAAATATTGATTGTCCTAATCATCCTCACAGGATGAGGAGGCCATTAGATGTTTGGAAAAAAAGTTCTTCTGGTAGTCTACTATCTTTTCTGTATCGAAGGCAGAAAATGGAGAAGGAGATTTAACGAAAATTAACATGAGCTGTACAGTTGTATGTAAATCGACATTTTGCACCAATTGGCAAGCTTGACTAGACTAGACATGGCTATGTAAAGAGTGATTCATCGTGAGGTTTGATTTATAAAGCAAAATAAAGAACATAAATTTGAAAGTACACTTAAAATTTTTACTATCGGTTAAAGGAACAATTTAAAGCATTTACTTTTTGAAAAAGATATCAGCTAAATATTGGCCACGATTACGTCTGGGGTGGTCCATTCGAAAGGTCCAATTTTGGGCGACTAGCGACTGATATCTCGCTGATAACATGAATAATGTTGGCTTCCAAAGCATCAGTCGTAGCTGGCTTACAATATTCCTGAAGACCTTAGACTTTACATATCCCCAGAGAAAATAGCCCAAAGGTCTGATATCACACGATCTAGGCGGGCAATTTACCGTAGCAAAACGTGGAATTAAGTGTCACCGAGACCATGTACTTGAATTTCTGTTAGCACATAGTCCGTTAACAATATCTATAGTGCTTGATTATACGCACCGTAAGTTTGTCGAATCGCACGAAAAACATTTCTCACAGAACGCTGATTTTCGTAATACAGCTGAACAATTTGGAGACGCTGTTGTGATGTAAGTCTTTCCATGATGGCTAGCCACAATACTAAAAATCAAACCTCACGATGAATCACCCCTTACAACTCATCTTTATAGACGTCGTCATAAGTGGCCCAGAAATCGGATCCTGATTATAGTCTATAGTTGGTGAAGTATGTTTAGAAAGTATCATTTCTAGTGGTTCACTCGAACTATCCTGAGTGTTTCTATATAAAAGGCATTCTTTCCCACAATAAAGTCTTATAAAGATTTCTAATGAGATCTCTAATTCTCTAATTCGGCCTTATAAAGCTCGACAGGCATACCCTTGTTATAAATAATTAAGATATTTCTATTTTTACTTAACTTTTATTGGGTGGACCGAATTATTTCCTTTCATGGCAGAGGTCGAATGTAGAGGGATTTAAATTTTCTCCGTCGCTTAACTGCCTCCAAATTTACTTGCTCTTTTTCGTCGGTTTCTGTTCGGATCTTGAACAGTTTTACCTTTTGGTAAGACTTTGGAAATTTTTTTATGGAGTGGCACAGAAAAGAAATTTGCGAAGGTTGCATAAAACTCGTCTGAAAGATACGCAAATGACAAAGTTTCTGCAGGTTTGTTGTGATTGTAACGTTTAATCTTCTTGTAATATATATTTACTTCGTGTGGCGTCTAAGGTATCCTCTGGAATAACTTGGCTCTGGTCTGAATTCATAATTGCCTTGTGTCGATCACAGCAACCAGATATATGCAAAATTTGAATTAGTTATTGTAAAAGGATCAATTGGGATAAATGGAAACGATTTGAGCTTTTTTGATGACACCTTAATTTAAAAAAAATATAGTTATGGTGAGTAATGCTACTAAAAACCGTTTGTGTTATATTGTAGTGTCTACATTTACCCCTGAGTTGTTTACATTTCCGCCTTTTTATTTTAAATTACAGACATGAGCTTGTGATGTTAAAAAATCTATTATCGTAGATAATATTTATTTATCCCATTCTACCGTATAACCCATCAACCATACTTTTGAATAAAATAAGTGTTTGCTATCAAATGTTGGTGAATCCAAACGAAAAACATTTAAATCAGATGGTATTTTTCTAGAGCATAATGTGAAAACTCATTTTCTGGAAATTTAGTTCGCACAACGGGATATATACCGATACTGATAAAACTGGATATTATGTCTTTGGCTCATGGACTCTTTCCGGGTTACTACGATAAGTTTGGAAAATATCTGTTTACTAATGCCTGTACAACCTTTGCTAGTCTGCAATTTTTCATGAGCTATCAGTTTTTTTTTCAAGCTTTTTTATTAGTCCAAATACTGAACTCAATAGATGCATTCCATCGATTAAGTAACCAGGAAGACGCATCAATATGAAATTAATCTGCACATCTTTTTCAACTATTCGGATACTTATGTGACTACAATTGTCGTCATGTACTTACAAAGCTGCCTGATCTAGTGCACATTTCCCTCCACGAACATTATTAACATGCATCTGGTACATATTTAGATCATATCTATGTACGTTTCAGTAATGTCTCTTGTTTAACTGAGAGAAATGTGTGCTTGGTCTTATGTTAACTGACCACTCTATGACAGGACTCATAGTAAATTACTCCAGAAGCAATATTTGCAAAAATCCCAAATCCCTTAAAAAGGTTAAGAAAATTAACTTCAGTAACCTAAAAACCAGTCTATTGTGTGATACATTCTAATATCCTAATAATATCCTAAATATGCACATTTTAAGCTGCTCCTCTTTCTTGCCTGCCAAAAAGGAAGCAAAAAAGCTTAAACCTTGGATCTTAAGCTTCTTTATGAAGAAAGTGGAATACAAAAACAAGCTTAGGATACGTCAGCCTAGACGTAAATACAAAAAATTGTGCGCTGAAATAAGAAACGCGATTCCTAATTGCCGGGATACATATTTTCGTAATCGTTTCATTGCAGCTTAAGGAAATCTGAGAAATCAATGGCAAATAGTGAACAGTTTTCTAAATAATTATTCGTCCTCAAAAAAACCTACTGTTATGCGTGTCGATGGCCGCGAGGTTTTCGATAAACTTGTCATTGCTAATACATTTAACAGCTATTTCACTAACATGGCCTTTAGCTTACAACCTAGACCAGTATTCAGCTTTTCATATAAAGCCATAACGTCTCTTGAGCTGTTAAAAGTTATTGGCACTTCAAAAAATCCGGGTTCATGTGGTGCTGATGGCATTTCGAACCTGGTCCTTAAAAAAATTGCATGTTTCCTAGTAAACGTGTTAGCAGATGTCTTTAATCGTTGTGTTTTTGCTGGGATATTTCCAGAAGCCTTGAAATGTACAGATGTGATTTCTCTGTTAAAAAAAAGATCTGCTGCAGAGTTTTGTAACTGAAGGCCTATCTTGAGTTCTTTAACCCAGTGCAATTTGGATTTCAAAACGATAAATCGACTGAAGATGCACTATTACAGTTTTGTACTCATGTAATGTCTGACCTTGATGCGAAAAAATGTACAGCGGGTTTGACATCACGAAAGCCTTCGATATGGTCAACCACAATTTTTTGTTGAAGAAACTGGAAAAAGCATGTTTTCGTGGTTTTATGCTTAATTGGCTTATGTCGTATCTGGAAAATAGGTCGCAGAGAGTAAAGATTGAAGGGATTAGGAGCGATAATAAGTTCGTAAATGTGGGCGTACCACGAGGCTCTGTTCTGGGTCCTATTTTGTTTTTAATTTATATTAATTCGTTATTTGCTCTTAATTTTAAAGGTAGACCTACTGCTTTCGCTGATGATATAGGTTTTGTGTATGGCTTGAATAATCCTTTGGACTTTGTCTCTAACATTAATTGGGATCTCGACCTATTAAGACATTGGTTTGCCAAACATAATTTGGTTATAAGCTCCAAAACTAAAATTATGTTTTTTAATTTGTCTTCTTCACACAACCTTGAAGCTAATGTGTCTGTTTGCAACTGTACGTCCGGCTCTTCCACCTTTTGTAGTAGTTTCAGTTGTACTGAAAAATGTTTTTTTAATTGAGAAAGTAGACGATTTTTATATAAGTACCTGGGGCTCACAAAAGACTCTAGAATGAGTTTTTCGGTGCACGCTGAAATATTAAGGAATTATTTGCGTCTCACTCTTAGGCATTTTTTCTATTTGCGCAATATCTTCTCTACGACGCTTTTAAAAACTATTTATTATGGAATTGTTTAATCTAAGCTTTAATACGGAATTGCTTGTTGAGGTGGTGTGTATCAGAACAAGATTAGCCCTCTGTTAATTTTGAAGATTTGCCGTAAACCTAGAAGACATCCCAGTTTTTCACTGTTTTGTGATCTAAAAATTCTTCCGTTTCGTCACCTTTATTGTTTTAAGGTTTTGAAGACCTTCTTCATGAAATCTGGTAATCAAAATTTTCGCTTAATCTCAAATTACAACTTAAGTGGAAACTCGTCTAATATGCTATCTGTACCCGCATTTCGTACAACTACCCTTCATAACTGTTTCTGTTTCGTCGTAACGCTTGTTTAACAAACTTCCTCATCCCATCAGGGCTATGTCAATGGCTGTCATATTTCTGAAACTTGTGAAGAACTCTATCATTTGGAATCTATTATCTCGGACATTCTGGTATAATCAAAATGTTTTCTAAATTATTTGCTTTTTGAATTTTAATTTTTTATATAATTTATTCAATCTTGCTTTTTTTAATTTATTTATTTTTCCTTCTGTTATATCTTAAAGTTTTAACTTCTATTTGTTCAATATTCGGCTTACATATATTTTTGTCCATTTTTGTTTGTTTTTGTATCTAAATTTTGAATTTTGTTAATTGTTTTTAATGGGTCACCTAACGCAAAATATTAATTTATTTTGTAATTCTAACAGCCTCTTGATGTAACATTCAAAACTATTTTTTATACGTCTTGTATCCAAAATACTGAATGTCATTTAATGTTTTTTATTCCATTTATTTATATAGTGTCCTTTTAATATGTTAAATATACAATATATATTAATAAGAACTAAATTATATCTAAAAAACATTAAAAATCGAACGAAGCCATTTAATAACAAGTTAAACTGAGACTACTCCACCCATCTATTTACTGACGATGTACAGAGTGTTATGGTTAAACTATATTCAGAAGTCCATCTGGCCTGTAGAGTAGCACCTCTAAAAAATAATAAGCGCTGGTAGTGTTGAACCATTTGCAGATAAGCACGCAAGTACAGTAGTAGATTCACGTTCGGATTTTTTTTTTTTTTTTTTTTTGAGCTTAACATTCAAGTCGGTACTACTATACTTAAAATACCTGAACACTTGTTAAGTTTTTAAAAAAAAGAGGACAGAGAGAGAAAGAAAGATCTTCCTGAAACTGGGAAGTGATTTTCTTTTTACACCCAACGAAGGCATGCGACTTGAATTATGGTGAAATCCCCTTTCGTCTGCGTTCAAGTCCTATTATGATTTGTTTAGTAAGCTACAATCGTCAACCATTTTTACAGCTTATCATAGAAATCATAAACAACATCACGGTTTTTTGTGTCTTTTCGGAGCCTTTGAAGATGTTCTGCTTTTTTTAGCGACAGTCTCGGATGTCGTTGCATGAAACCTTAATACCAGTCCTCTCCAGGAACATTTTTTTTAAAATGAGTTTTCAGTTCGCCAAATTTAATATATTCTTCAACCAGTTCTTTCAGCTCTGTCTTCAGGCAACGTATTCCCATTTCCGAACGAGTAACAACACATCGAGTTTATATTGGAATAGCAGGTGCTCGCCCTGGCCCATTGCCCTCTAACGAAATTTGGTGGCCCCAATTAAATAAGACCGATTTAGGAATTTTGTATTGTGTTTCGGCTATAGCTTGGTATATTATTTTCTTATTGCTCACTTCATTGACAGCATTTTTAAAAATAATCGTTTTACCCCATACGCTTTTATAAATTTATTATTAATTATTTAATTATGGTAAATGTAAATGCTGTTACTATAAATTAAAGAGGCTATGCGCAGTTCAATAGAAATGGCAGAGCTTTTTTTCGAACACGAGTGCCTATCATTCAGTTTTCGGTTCAAAATACTTTAATTGCCACTGGTGTACATTGGAATAGTTGTTGTAACTCCTCTAATAAACCGATTTAATCGTACTGCGGAACAATTTCATGTGTATCCATCTTTTATATCCTCTGAATTTCACGAGCTCTCTTGGTATTTGTTGCTTTTAAAGGCAGTTTTTAATCGAAATTGGCGGTATTGTTGCTATATGTGAAAGTACCATGCACACCAAGTACAAAATGTGTGGTATACAAATCATTACATATTAATAAGCAAACTCAGATCTGGTAATTATAGGTATCTTGTAGTATAGGGTTTAAAACTTAAGATTCAAGAGAAAGTAGTTGCTTAAAACGAAACAAACGTATGTATGAGTTCGTATATTGAGAGTTTAGCAATTATAAGGTTCCCTGACGCCTAAAAGGGTCAATTTCACATAAGTTGCAAATAATTTTAGAACAATTAAGTACGGTGCGATTAACGAGAACACTTTTATGATGTTATATATGTAGAAAGTTGACACGGCCATGTAATAAAAGAAAGCGTTTTGGTTTTCATTCATATACAAAGAAAAACTGTGAATGGATGAATTCTGGATAAAGTCATCGTCTCTCGCAGGACGATATTAGAATCAAATAGCATAGCTTTCGAAGGGGCCAAGAGAGAAGTCTCATAAATGGTTCAACGCAAAATAATGCTTTTGGTATCCAGCTTCTCCCATTTCAAGATCATCGTGCGTGGTGAAGAACCATACCCTACTCGTGGTGGACCTGTCACATAGCACAACACGATGGATCTAGACCAGAAAAGCTCGATAATAAATCTCCTAAAGTGAGTTCAGCGACCTACTAGATTGAAATACGAATACCACTCGCAGACAAATAACCCAAGCATCGGATAGTAACCACAACATAATTGACGACTCGGCACGTAAAAGGAAAAAAAACGATACAATAACCATAGTACAATACGATTGTACTATATGCTGGAATATAACATCATTCAATAGCAAGGATCAAGAAACAATCAAGGAACTAGAGAATCATAAAACTGCGCAGTATAGGAAACCAAACTAATGGGCAAAGGAATCAAAAAATAAAACCCATGCGTCTTTTTTTTAGTGGTATATACGAGCGAATTGCTTCTTGAGAAGGAATATTTATACATGAAAATTATCTAAAGTATATCGAGCACATTGACAATGTCAATGCTCCGTATACAACTCCAGCTGGACAAGTCGAAACCGATTAACTTTGTTAGTGTCTACGCACCGGATATAACTGAACCGAATGAACTCAAGCAAGAAACTACAACTCTAACAAACTCCAGACAACATCGCTACATAGAATAGGTCATCATTCTTGGATACTTTAATGCCAAAGTCGGCAACGAAATTAAACCTGGCGTTAAAAATCACTATAACGAAGAATCAAAATGAAAGTATATCAAAATAGACTCTATTTCAAAATTGAATCCCATGAAATCACTGACTTTGATGACATAGAAACATCTTGGTCAAAAATAACATCAAACATCCCCCAGCAGCTAACGAAGCAATAGGTACAAGAAAAATCGATATCAGCAACAACAGATGACTTACGAAACAGTGGTTCTGTGAAGATGTAAAAATTCTGACAAATGAAAAACGAGAGGAGTATCTAGGATACAGAAGATCAGAAATAACTTACGACCAATATAAAGTTACCAGCAACACAGTTAAGTAACACTTAAGGAACGATACTGGCAGGAATTCTTATCCGATATGGAACATGACATACATGGTGGTCGGCAAAAGATTTGGAATTAGCTCCGTAGTTTAAAAAATCCAGTGAAAGAAATATTCAACACAACCACCATACTAGCCGAAACCTGAGTAAACAGTTTCCTCTGCAACGAAGAACAACCCTTAACACCAACAGAAAGGTTCTCGGATGATCCAGTCTACACGAAACCAACCCTCCTAGATACCGAGATGACAATACGTAAGCTGAAAGACTCCAAGTCAACCGATATTGACAGAATTCCCAACGAACTGGTCAAATATGTAGAGCCATGCATCTACGAAGAAATCCACAAGCTATTCCTCAAAATCTGTGACAATTACTCAATACCACAGCAATGGAGAGACAATATCACCATTCCCGTGTTTAGGAAAGGTGACCAGAAAGAGCAACAGAATTACCGGAACATCTCTCTGGTTCCATATTCAAGTTCTTATAAAAATTCTTTGTTTCAAAATTACCAAATATGGTAAGGCATATGCGAAGAACACCAAGGTTTCCGAAAAAAAAAAAAAAAAAACAGATCAACAGTCATATTCGTTGTACGACGAATAACTTTGTGAAAAATTTCTAGAATTCAACAAACCTGCGTACATGTGCTTCGTCTTACAAACAAAAGCTTTCGACGTCATCATGCTTTTAAAAGCCAAGGACATTCCACCTAATGTACTAGCTATCATTAAAGAACTGAACACTAAGAACAAAACATCAATCTGTGCTAACGCTAAGAGGACCGATATGAGGTGCCGAGGTGACAGTTTCAGCTCGATCCTCTTCAACATTATCTTGGAAGCTATATATGCATTATCGAAGACGTCAAACCAGCTGCAAATGACTATCGCATGTCAGCAGGCGAGTTTAAAGTGATATGCAGAAGATGCAGTTCTCATTGCAAAGACAATTCGCAAAACCTGCTACATAAATTTTAAAAAGCAACAATCTCCTACAATATAGAGATAGCGGTTGGTAAAACTAAATCGAAAGTTAAATCAAAATAACCAAAAAGATGCAATTTGGCAGTAAACAATAAACGAATAGAGCAAGTCCTAGAATTCACTTACCAAGTCTCCCATATAACAAGCATTAGAGATTTGAAAAAAGAGGCAAAAGTACAAGCTAACAATCTCAGGCTGTCTAAGAATGGCTATATGGCGAAACAGATACTCGTATATGAATGCCGGCAGTAAAATGAGAATATACAAAACTTGCATCCGGCCAATAACAACATACGCAGCAGAGACTCGTGCAAATACAGCACAACTCAACAGATATCGACTACAGTTGTGATGAACACCTTAAGATCTATTGCTGGATACACCGAAACACGAGAAAACTACAAAGCAGACGATATCTCGCGATCTACAAGAAACAGAAGAAGGATTTGGAGAGACCACGTCCACTCGTACATACTCGTATATAAAATAATATTATTACTTGTAAAATTAGTTTGTTCTTTTCACAGAAGTAAAATTTCCAGTGAAATCTGTAAGATAAGTACGCAATATTTTAAAGCCTCATTGTGATGACATTAAATATTAAATTTTTTTGTTTGTTTATATCTACCCCATATTAACATTTATCCCAACTGACCCTGTATGTAACAGATTTCCATTCTCTATTTGTCCACGCCATTCAACTGACATGCATCGATATCGTCTATATTTGCTTTATAGCAGGCTCTGATTTTTTAAAGCAAGTTATTCGCTTCTTGGATATGAGAACTACTGTTCGACAGTTGAACTTTCCTTCGCCATTAGTTCTATTTATCCCTGATTAATCGATGGTCTGATGGTTGGCTCACTGGCTGTCACGCCAACCTACCGGGGATCGAATCCCGGAAGGAACTCAACAGTCAAATTCTGCCTATGGAAAAGCTTCTCGGAAGAGCCGTTTGAAACCGGCAATAAACAGTAGGCACTTGCTCGGGAGAGTAAAAATTCACAAAGTGAGAAACACAAATGAGTGCGAGAAACCTAGATCTTGGCCCTCACCGGGCTGTTGCGCCAAAGTATTTATTTTTTATTTTTAAGCCTGAAAAATCCGTACTGATCTCGGCTCCAAATCTATTGACGTGGTTTATATAGAAAGCTGCCATTTTGACTATTGACATCGCTGTTGAATCAGGGAATTCATGAGTCTTATGTGATCTGTCATGGGTTCAGTCGTTTTAACAGATAGATGCTATTATGTCTGCTTTTCCTTATAAGTTTCATCATCACAGCATTAAACATGCTACGGTATCTGACGGGAAACTTGATTTGATCCGTAGGTATCTTACTGTTCCAAATACAGTATGTTGAAACCAATATCTCTGTTAATTAAATCGATGGATTTCCGGTACTAAATCAAAACGGGTGTAGTAGCTAAGGTGAGTAGAGCTTTTCCCATTTTTTATCTGCTACCAACACAATCTTTCGCAGGCGTAGGTATCCCATTTCTTCCCAACCCAAATCAGTTCTGTCCGATATTAAGAGACTGATAGTAAATCCGCACACAACAGAAAGAGTTATTAGTGTAGACGAAGCATTTATTATTTTGAAAATCCATCGTCTACACCCCTTTCAAATCCATAGACGTATTTCCTCCTAACCGTCACACACAGCGAATAGTTCATTCTGTCAGGAATTAAAACGAACTACTTTCCTTAAAGAAGGTTAGGTAGGTCTCATCCATTGACCTTATGTTCATCATGTTTCTATTTCTTAACCCCCTCACCATCATATATATGCCGAATTTTTCAAACAAACGTATACATATTTCAATTCCTAGTTAGCGAAAGTAGGCTCACCTATTTCGCCTTATAAAGAATAGTGGAATAGTGAAGCATATGCAGAGGAAAATGCCAGTTCTCTTCAACGATGTTCGATTCTCCTTTGAATGGTACAAACATTTTTTTTCCCATGGTTTGAACTTAAATTCATTTGCTTTTCTGACAACGTAACGTATTTACGATAAAATGCAAAAGCACTCTTAACATCTCTAATCAGATCCTGTTTCTTTTCAACTGCAAATTGCACCGTTTGATGTAGCTTCGTTTCCGTTTAATTACAGAATAAATCACATTTTCTACTGTTCAAAGGATATGCTTTTGGCGATGTGACTTCGAACATTTTTATAGAAAGATTGAAATGACTCTTCTAGGTCTTAGTTCATTTTGTTTCGCTAAAGCATATTTGTTGTTCTATTTGATTTAGTTGTAAAACCAGTCGCTATGAGGGTGCCGTTAGTCCCTATAAGCCTTTCACATTTGCAAGACTATCTGGAACTACCCTACATACTAGTTATGCAAAAGAAGTGTACCTTAATGAGAAGACGTTTGGAATGATAAAGAAACATTTTTGTATCCATCAAAATTTCAGCGTGCCACTTCCGCATGTCTCTTGTAGTTGTTGTATGATATTTTAGGTAAAAGTAAAGTTAAACGTTTTTGTGTACTTTATTAGATGATTAACGTATGATTGACTGGAGCTTGTAAATCTCATCACCATCACTTCATGGCTAAGCTAACAATATTAATGTATTGTCTATGTCTTGAACAGAACATAGATACTTGTTCGATGTCGTTCAAGCTGGCTTTTACCGCTTGTAGCGAAAGAATTAGTGAAGACAGTCTTTGAGAAAACCCAGATACTTCCTCGTGTCCTAGCATTTGACCTGTATCTAAAAGCACCGAATATATGTAAAAAGAAAAAAACCTTGCAGATCATTTATGTAAGAGCAATGAATGGGTTATCTCTGTTTGACATGACTTCGAGAAGACTCTGGGGAGTTTAGTTCAAAAGTAATATTTCTTTCAAAACTATAACTTTTCGAAAGTAACGTATAGATTTGTAAGGTATTTTAAGAAATAGGCAATAGAGTTACAGGTTTTTAAAAGGTGATCCTGTATTAGGAATTCAATTCAAACGCAGATTTTCAAAAAAAAACAAAAAAACAAAAAAAACAAAAAAGTCCGAACAACACAATTAATCTTTTCGAAGTTCTTCACGCACTATAACATTACTGATCAGTAGGTCGCGAAAGTTGAAAATGCTTCTTATTAGTTAAGCACCATCTCGTCTGACCTAACTTGATTACCTTCGCACTTACGAGCAATGTCCGCAGTATGACTTTAAAATGTTCTTTTTAACACTTAATGGAATGGATTAAGGCTTATTTATATTTAATGACATGGCGGTCATTAAATTTTCAACCAAATTGATCATGTGCTCATCGACGCAAGACACTTCACCAGTCCTACATATGTCCAAGCACTACCTCATTGCAACCAAAGTACATCTACGGATATCTTAAAAACTACAACAACGATGAAATACTGTGAGCAGATTAAAAGTTAAATGGTTGAAATCGCCACAAACAGCCAAAGTATTTGCCGATCGCTTATCTTTCAACCTCCAAACGTGCTAAAGGGCAAAGGCATCGATACTACGAATCTTTCAGAAATTTCATCTAAAAATTTACACGAAATCCGTTTGAAGAATGCAGAGTAGCACGTGTAGAGAAACAAGTTGCCTACGTAGCGGAACTGCAAAGAATAACTAGACCGGCCCTTGACCTCTATGAGCAAGCACTGTGGTAAAAACATTGGATTCTTTAGAGAAAAGAGAAAGAGCATGAGAAGCACGTGATTGAGAAAATAGAGAAGCGCTACTCCAGGAACAATGTTCGGAAGTTTTACTTAAAGCAAAAAGATTGTGCCAAGGCTACAAGAACTGAAATAGGGTGAATCATTCAATCTAAATGGTGAAAGTCAAGAGATCCATCCATCCAACCGAATGAAGTAAGGATAACAATATTCAAGATTAAAAACAACAAGGCTGCTGGACCGGAGGTTCTTCTTGCCAAGCTAATTAAGGCAGCGGTAGATGATTTGGTAGAGAGCATGCACCAATTCATTTCATTCAATTTTAGCCGATCTACAAGAAAGGAAACCGTCTTAACTGCGTTAATTTAAGCGGCATCAGTCTCATTAGAGTCGCATGTAAGATCTTATCTGCTCTCTTGTGTGAATACCTGAAGTCAAATATCAACGATCTGATTGGCCTCTATCAAAACGATTTTAGTCCCGACAAGTCGCCAATCAACAATATATTCACACGACGGCAGGTCTGAAAAAAACCCCAAGAAGGCTAAATCAGTATGCGTCTTTCTGCCAAACTCGTCAGATTGTGCAGAATGACGATTGAGAACAAACAGTAATCCGTAAAGTTCGGAAACAATCTCTCCGAGATCTTAGTTCTCAAAAAAGGATATAGGCAAGGTGATGCGCTGTCATGTAATTCTATTACTGTATCTGAGAAAATTGTATTAAGCTCTTATGCTTCAAGTTTGCGAAGGTGGATGAAAATAGCCTTGTCCGTTTCAAACGGGTGATTTTTTTGTCCTGTTTCCGTGGAATTTGTTTAGAGGAGGAAATTTAACGACGCACCCTTCGAGCTGTAAAGTAACATTAAACCGAACTTCGGTCCAGGATTGACTTATTAGAGTTTGCACTTCTTTTTTTAATACCGCGCGCGCACCAAGGGGATATGAATACCCTTTTACTGGCTTTTTCTCCAGGGCGCGGGCGTATCCACCTCAGGTGTGTGAGGTTTCGATATTTTTCCCAGAGATGGTTGTCAAACTGGACGGGACGAGCTAGTACATCCTCAATCAGTAAGTCTTAAGTATGTGCTAGTTGTTAGCTCGTTACATTTAACCCAGCCAGCAACCACTCCAACATCAGTGTTATGCCTTCATGTCAGAGTTGACGCCGAAGGGATTTTCATATAACTACATACAAATTCTATGAAAAGACTTTTTCACAGAATTGCCTCGCACGGGATTCGAACCCGCGACCCTCTGCTTGAGGAGTCTATGCGTATACCACTACACTACGGCCATCCCACACTTTAAACGCAGGAAGGTCTTTCAGTTGGTTTAAACTCGATGTAGAGTTGCAACAAATACTGTGTGCCATTACCCTAAGATCAACAAGAGGTTTTAGATTGGCCTTGGTAGAGGGTGTTGAGGAGGCCCTCAAAACAGGTTTTGCTTTGGAATTAGACTACTAATATAAATAAGTGCTAGCCAGGCAGATCCTGACTCTCATGGATGTGTCAATCCCTTGAACTTAGATTTTTTAATTATTATGTGTACACGTAAAACACAAGAGATCTTCTGTATCGCCATCTTTGAAAGTGCGTAGCACTTAACTTTTGATGTGGACTGCAGATTTGATAGCTGAAAGGTATGTTCAGTGTGTTATATAAGGTCTTGAAAAACAATTTTCAGCTTGTTCAAACGCTAGATCAGTGCTGCAGTTCCAAGAAAGCTTCATACTGAAAATTTTATACCCAAATGTCATCTCTAATGAACAATTTGTTATAAGTACAGTGCGAGAGTCCGTGGACATTGGCCTGTATCGAAGAAAACACATAACTTGAAGCACAAAGGCAACGCTTTTTAAAAATAGATCATGCTATAGAATCCATTTTAAGAGCCACGGAGATCAAGGAGATATAAGTAGACGTGGCTCATATATTTTGTTATATTTTATATATTACGGAACATAAAAACAGCACGCGGGATGTTACACAAGTTCCAAATCAGACCTACATTTTGGTCAATTGAAGAAGACCCGGCATAATAATGAAAAACAATATCAGCCAAATAATCTCCCCGAGCTGCTTTGCATATCAAGACTCTTTTGACAAGTTTGTTCAGCACATTTCCCCCCATTTGCGGCTCTATTTTATCGACAACAATATGGATTTCGGATATGAGTGTTCCAAATGACTGCAAAGGGTTGGCATAAATCTTCTCAACGAGACGACTTTAAAAAAAAAAAGCCGTACGATGTTGAATCATAACTGTCTTCGCTGAAATAAACATCATCTTCACCCATACCCTTAAGTTCCGGGCATATCTTTCAAAAGCGCAATCTATTCATGTAAGCAATTAGCAAAAGAGATAGGGCCAACTGATGTTAGCCGACCTAATCAGTAGCTCGCTGTGGATAAGGAGAGTTCTCGAAAATCTTTCTTGGATGTCCTAAGCCCCAAGTACGGCAATTTTTCTTATTAACAAATTATTTTCCGATTATATTTTTCATAGATATCCTGGATTTCCAACACCGAATTGCAAAGCACCGACGCTGCTGATTGTCATCAGGACTTGGCATAAATTTAACCTGATAGGCCTTAGACACACGATTTTATGCAAATTTCTGTGGAGTATTCATTTTATTACATCCCATTCATTAAATCGGCTGGAAGTCAATAAACCTATGTAAATTCTTGGCCTCAATTTAAGCTACAGGAACAATATCTCATCTGATGGCAACCAATGGTTCAAGCGCCATCAGGCCGTTAGCAGAAAAGAAGGCAATAGATTAGGGTTTTCCTTCGGCGTTTCTTCAGGTTGGTTCCTTAAATGTGTCTTCATACCTGATTAAATAGTCATTATTTAATATTCTTAGGATGCTTTTGACATTGAGGTCCCATTATTTTCCTTTTAATACGAAAAATGGGCTTGCTTTATATGGCTGAAGATGGAACCATAGAATCTGCTTTGGTTAGTGTAGTCCTAGTCCTTAACAACTCCAACCACTAGTGTGGTCATTTTTTTTTTTTTTTTTTTTTTTGACCATATTTTCGGGCCATAATAACAGTGTGATGGCTTTTAAAGGAATATATATGTAAACCAAATTAATTTTCATTTCTCAATTACGCCATTATAAATTCATGCATTTGTTTGTTTTGAGTAACCTAATACGAGATCTTTTGTATTAAAATAATTTTCTTTCTCTACACCTTCCTAATGTTAAGAGTAAAATTGTTTTAAAACTATCTCTAGTGCCGTGCGGGGAAACATGTAGAAAGCCATGTTATTCGATATAGCAATAGTCGCATATATCATATTATACTACAATAGGTGGAGTGAAAAGTAAATTCTTTGACCGCCAGAATGCGCTGCTACTGCAAAAAAGGTTATAGTGTCTTGAAGTCCGTTCATATTTAGGCAGACGGGCCAGATTTCAGTGCGATACTGTCTTTAGTTTTGTTTTGACAGCTGATTGTTGCTGACGTGCTTGACATCATGTTGAGTATGGACAAAAACGATTTTCGTTCTCTCATAAAACATTATTTTTTGAGAGCCAAAACGGCTAAGGAAACAAAAGAAAAGTTGGATAAATATTATGGGACTAATGCTTCGTCAGATAACACCGTCAAATATTGGTTAAGAGAGTTTCGTGGTGGCCGCAACTCCACTACCGATCAAGTCAGCAGCGGCAGGCCCCCTCCGATGCGGTTACAGAGGACAATGTCAAAAAAATACATGAAATGGTGTTGGCTGACCGTGAAGTGAAGGTGCGCGAGCTAACAGATACCACAAAGATTAGTACTGAGTGCACATGCCATATTTTGGCCAATATTCTACATATGAAAAAGTTATCCTGCCGCTGGGTGCCGCGCATACTCACTCTTGACCAAAAACACGAAGGCGAGAGCACTTCGAAAGAGTGTTTGGGCTTGCTGATGCGGAATCGGGCGGACTTTTGGCATCGATTGGTAACTGTTGAATACCAGAGAGCAGAATGAGTGCCCGGAAATGGATTGAAGCCTGCACGAGTGCTCCGAAGCTGCACAGGGAGACTCGATGGCTCGGAAAGGTTATGGCGTCGGTTTTCTAAGATTGTCATTTCATGCTCTTCGTGGACTACCTCGACAAAGGAAAAACCATCAACAGCGAGTATTACTGTGGAATATTTGAGCGATTGAAGGCCGAAATCGCTGGGAAACTGCCTCACATGAAGCGAAAAAAATTTTGTTTTTGCAAGACAACGCACCGGCGCACAAGAGCATCGCAACCATGGCTAAAATCAATGACTTACGGTTCCAATTGCTGTCGCATCCACTGTATTCGCCCGATTTGGCTCCCTCAGACTAATATCTCTTCCTAAACCTCAAAAGATGGCTCATCAATAAAAAAGTCAGCTTAGGCGACGAAATCGGAGGAGTATTGGAAATCAAGAAGTTGGAAAATCGCTAGAATAAGAGTATCAAACTAAAATAAAAATAAAAAAAACATTTAAAAAAATTTTTTTTTCATTCCCAAGGAGGTTACTTTTCACCCCACTTAGTATACTCGTACGTACTCGTATCAAAAAAATTTTCCATGGTGTTAGAGACCTGCTATACAACCATCGATAAAAACAGACATATGTTTTTTATCTTTACGCGATTAATCTGCAAAATAACATTAAACATTGTAAAAATAATAAAACAAAATGTAAAAAAAAAAAAAAAATGGAAGGGAACATACTTCAATCTTCAACTCATAGAACGAATGCGGAGAATGCAGATCCAAGAATACCAGGGGCAAACAAGCACAGATATTCTGTACATGAACCGACACAAAACTTTATTGTGAGACTAGCCAAATATGTTAAACCCATCATACATGCTGTTCCATGTACGAGTATGGGTGGCGGGCTTTCCTTATCCGCACTGTAAATTCAATGCAGGTTCATTTTTGGATAATGGCTTTTGAAGTTGTCCGAAAATGCACTCAATACTTTCATACAGTAAGGTTAACAAAGGGGAATCTTATATTTTTTTTACTACTGCTGATATGTAACAGTGTTTCAAAGGGGCTTAAAATGCTTCAAAACAAAACAGACTTTTGACAGCATGCTAATTTGAAGTTCTTGAGATAGGAATCCTGTCGGAACAAAGTCCTCATACAAAGACTAAGCCCAATGTATTCTTTGAATGATTAGTCGTTTCAATAAAAAAGAGCCAAGCGTACCAGTAGCCACCACATCAGCTTCAAATATCTGCAGCCAAATGCGAACATAAGACAAGGACTCAAAAAAAAGTGTTCTACTATGTCGTTATCATATCCATAGTAAGCATAACAAGACATTTTGGCATATCAAACTTTAAGGTTTTGTCCTAAAGTAGTTTTCTCTGCGCTTTACCTAGTAAGCTCATTGGCGATTTCCTTGCCTATGGTCACATTAAGAACTGGGACCCAAACTAGGCTCAATAAATTCATTTTTTCAACTTCGTTTAGAGAAGCCTAATATTCTTAAACTAGCTTAGAAGTGGTGAAAGATGTCAGTAAGACCTTTAGATATGGATTCTTTAACCTCTCCACCAAAAATTAAGATTGCCATTAGAACTGGTATATCTTTGCTTAAAAGACAGACAACAATGAGTAAAATAGAAATTTGTTGTCTTCCCTTCGTGCAAACCTACCTGATTACTCGTACATTTCTTGCCCAGATAGTCAAAATCATTCATTAACACAGGGAAAATCGACTTCATTCATTCGCGTCAATGGAAGTAATGGTGTTATTATCGAACCAAAGTTATAGGAAGAGGTCCAAAAAACTCCGATGCATGTTATACTAAGTATTACCATCATCTGAATTCCTGGACACAGTGACACTGAATGTAACCAAATGGTAGATAAATTGGCCAGGCAGCAATTAGGGATAGGGGTCCAGGCTAAAAACTCTTTAATGACCTTTAAGTATTATCTAGCAATAAGATCGGAGTCCTTTTCCTAAATTCTTTATACGAACAAAAAACAAAAAAACATTAACACTTGCCAACAACCACGTTTATGAGTGGTGGTAGCAAAACGGCACAATCAGAGCTACAATAATTCAGTTTTTCTCCTAAACATCGCCATTCCTTCATACCTACTTACCAGCGGTTATATCAGCGAAACATGTATATTATCTCTTTCCACAAGAATTATTCAAGTTATTTTGAAAATACAAGCGCAGTGTTCAGCTTTATCTAAACTGAGCTTATGCTAAAGCTCTTCTATCATAATCAGGTACTTAAGCTGTCATTTGTGTTCCTATTAAACTCAATGTACATGAGTATTTCTTTCCTAAAAGTCGAGGTATACAACGGTTTCTGTGTCAATTTTTTAAATGATTAGTTAGACATTAGTTCGTCCTTCAAAAAATCTATCCAGGTCACAATTATTTACATACCATACGTTATATACACCTTAGCAAAACGTGAGTGTAGGATTTCTTGCTTGCCACACGTTAGATAATTCTCCGGCATTAGCCCGGCATCAATGACATGGTATTCTTATATCCACTCGGACATTGTGACATCAATGCATGCAGCATGCAACACATTTGCTTTGCATTTGGCATGCAACATCATTGGCTATTCTACCACACCATCAACAACTGCTGCCGCTTCTGCGGAGCACTGTTGTACACATAGGTCACGTGCTTAACACATTCATCCCGAACTTGATACACGTTCCCCCATGCCTACATACTCGTACATACTTGTATATGCATACATATATGCTACTTCAATAAGTCCTTCCGATTTCTCTAGTCGTGTCTCATATTACAAAAAAAAAGAACTACTCCGGAATACAGGATGAGGAATAGTTTAGCAAAAGGATCTCTCTAGAAATGCTTATTTAGGCATCGGAAATATGTTAACGATGGCCAAAAGCTACTTACTCACACACCATGCATGTACGAATACCCATTCGTTCGTCCCGTTTTTTTCTGATTCGTTTCCTTTCTGCTCATCTACCTCTCTTCTATCTTTATGTGTTTTGATGATTGGAGTTGTTGTAGCTTGTTCCTGCATCCTTTCGCGGGATATAGGGTTCTTCGCACACCTTATTATGAATGGATGACGGAAGAGAATCTGGAGTTCGCCGCTAGAGTAATGTGCTGTTGTTTTGCTGTGACTGGGTATTTAAACGTACTTATGCAATGTGTACGTATATTTTCCGTTTCTTGCTGACACTATTGTTTGAACGTGTTCGGCATTAAACATCGTCTGAAGCACATAGATATCATACGAATAAAAAACACTACATCCATATAGTTCTATGCTTGAACGAGTACATTTTATAGAAGCTTCGCTATGCCTTACTTGGTATACCAAGGTGTTGCCAGAAGGGACGATAGATTCTTACACTGCTTCCTGTAGTGCTACACTTCCTATAGAATGTCGTGCTTGCTGGTGGGCTTGTTGTTGGTTGTGCTTCCTGCCGCACGGACAACACAGAACGAGGAGGGAATTATTTTTTTGCTGTTTTTTTTTTTTCTTTTTTTTTTAGCCCTCCTAACTTACGATAAAGGTGTATTCGAAAGGTTCTAACATCAATTGGGCGGTACAAGTATAAGTACGGGAAAAATAAAAATTTCGAATTTTACCCTCGCCTTGGGGTATCTTACGGATACCTTCGCGAGGAGGTCTTAAGCTCTTCGCTTATTGGAAACTGTAAATTGCATGATTGAATTTATATGTCCCACCTTTTCCTCCATTCAAACACTCGGTTAATGTGCACAAACAACAATTTTAACGTGGAATTTATTGTTGGCCTTAAATGCGGCGGATTTTGTTTCTACTACGTGAGCAAAGACTTTTTAAAAATACTTAAGGTGAAACAAGGGATGAACAGTAGGTTGGGGATTCTGAAAAGAAATTGTTCCATTGCAGAAGAATGCGACTAGAAACCTAGCTTGTCACTGGCAAATATTCATTTTATAAAAGCGATGTACATATCACTGCAGTTGATTTGGTCGTTTCATTTTACGTCATTGTCATGCTCCAGATATTCACATGAATGTCCTCTGACAAATGTATTTCGCCTTTCTTTCATCCTAAATTCGGAGAAAAAAAGAATCCCCAACACATATCAATGAACTGTATTAAAAAAAAAAAAAAAAAAAAAAAAAAACAAGAAGTAAGGCTCAGCCAAGCATGAAAGACTGACATGGTTCTCATTGTCCTGGTAGTGGAAGTGAAGAGGTTTAAGGGAAGCGTTGTGTTAGCTTGTTTGCTTATGTTACGAGCTATACGAGTATAACCAACATCCAAAGTAAACACCGTTCTTGTCACGAAAAACAATGACTGAATCAAGGAAAACAATGTTATTTGCAGAAATAGGGGACTTCAGTAGTAGAAATCGAGACAGAGTGAAGACTTGGCAGACTTGACTTTTAATCCGCCATGGATTCACTCATGCTGCTTTTTCCTTTGTTTTTTTGCGGTTCTGTTTCATTTAATTTTTTTTTTTTCCTTTATAATGGTTCATACATTTGCAGATATGAATACATATTTATACAAACATATATGTATGATTGCTGTAATGATTGTTATTTTTGTCCCAAAGGGAGCTTACTATAGGTGTACACATAAGTACGGGGTTGTAGTTTCGGAATTTTTATGTTAGGTAAGGTTCAAGGTATAAGTAGTTGTAGAGCTCATTCAATTTTAAAAGACTGCAAGATAAACCTAAGATGAGCCTTATAAACCAACACCATGAAGTGCAGTAGGATTTAGGGTCCTTTAAAATGTTAGGAGTTCTTATAGGCAAACTGTAGTGTTTTCAATTGGGATAAATGTCAAACTGGCGTCATTTTTTGAAGTGTCTATGTTTTTTGTTTAGGATTCCGAAAATAAATCCGTTTTTCATCGCCAGTAACAATTCGATGCAAAACTTACCTTTTTTCGTGTCTTTGAAGAAAAATTTCTCAAGTGGTTTTTCGGTTTTCCATCTGTCAGAAATTGTTTGTCGTGCAACATTTAACATTTCTGCCATTTGTTTCTGATTCAAAATGTCATCTTCATCCAATATTGTTTACAATTCGGCGTCTTCAAAATTTTCTGGTGGTCTTCCACATCAAAATCGTTATCTCTGAACCGTTGAAACCGTCTTTTTCATGTTGCTTCTGATAGAGCATGCCCCGACAAGCATTCGATGTAACTCTGCATCACTTTTCTTCAAATGAAAACAAAGAATTAATGCTTTCCACAATTCATCATTTGCTGGTATAAAATTCGACATTTTTAACACGATGAAAAAATATGATGTTGTTTGCTCAATGACTTGATGTATACAAAATATGTTTGACAGGTGTTATAGCAACCAAACAAACAAAAAAAAAAAAGAAATTAAGGCCCTTTCACTATAAATGTTTCCTATCGAGACATTTGTATCTTGACGCTCATTTCGTACCGGTAGACCTGGTTAACTGTTATTTTAACCCAGTTGTGGAAAATTGAGATCCGATTTCTCCACCCAATACTAGACCTATTAGCATCCTTCCATGCCTATGACCGATTGACCCGATTTTGTTATGCATATTTATTATTGACTTGTCATCAATTTGCAAACATAGCTCTGTACATCTATCTCTAGGCTTAAAGATCAAGCAATTCTTTGAAATGAGGGCCTAAAACAAATTTTTACTTGGTCACTAGCAAACGGCTTATTACTTAATCCAATTAAATCGCAAATAGTTCCGATCCTAAATCCTAATCTCCTGCTAGATTTGTAGCTTGCAGATATGCTTTGCCGAGAATGCAACTAGTCTTGGCTAGGCTGTATATAACCAACCTTATTAAAATAGTTTGCCGTATATACGGGTGTTTGCATAAGCTGTAGGTATCAATTATATATATTATACCTCATTGGAAACACCTTGTAAGTTTGTTGTGACTTTAGTTATGCCACATATTTAGATGTAGTCTTCAGTTCAGTTCATAATTTATCGCAAAAAAAAAACTTGAGGTTGGATTCAGTGATGCGGTAACCATAATTTATTCTCCTCGCAGAAGTTACTTACTTTAACTCTAAAAGAGTTTTTAGATCTAAGGAATACCATATTCTTACATAGAATTGTTTGAAAGCAATGTCCGCATTATCTGCTCCAAAAATTATCTTTTATGCGGTCTAACAGAGGCTTAACATTGTACCTTGTCTTAATAGATATCTAAATTCCTCTCAATTATTTTTTTTTTTTAGCTGTACGTCTATAGAATTCGCTAACAGTTCAGAAATGCAATGCTATCATATTTTTAAAGGATTTTAAGTTGCCAAAATACGTTTTCTAGGTCGAAACTTTTCATTAACTTCTATGGTGTACCTCAAAATATCCCGACTGGGTAGTGTATTTATATTCACGTTTATTGCCATGATTCTGTTCTCTCATCATAGCCGTTGAACGCTTTGCCAGAACATATAAAAAGACCTTAGAGAACTTCCACTTTTAAAACTGTCATTGCTCGATACAGTAGAGCATTTCCATAATTCTAGGGATCAACTATCATAATTATGTTTTCCTTTCTTAAAATTCCTTATTAATAAGTTCTCGCTTGGATCTTACATTTTCAATAATGTTCGTTTCATAAAAATGCTCCTTTTTTGTGACGTTTGTATCTCATGCGTGTAGGTATACAAAAAAAAAAAAAAAAACTAACATACATTTAAGCTGTGTGTTCTTAAACCAAAGAGCCCGAAAGAGCTTTTCTTCTTACAATTAATTTTTTGTGTCAACACAATGCTCATCTTTACTAATAATAGGAATAAGCCAAATATCCTTCCCAAAACATATTGGTACAACAAGAAGAAAGGTCTACCAGAGGTATTCTTTGTTGGCAAAATATTGACACTCTCCGATGATTATGGAGAAAAACAACACCCTGTAAAAATACCTTCAAATGATAAAACAAATACGGGCATGTCCTATGAGAACTACCAACCTGGCTATTGGCAACCCAGTGGTGATATATATACAATTCACTTAATATTTATGCGAGCATTAATTCAAAGTTTTGTCAGTCAGTTTGTTACTGGTGCAAGAAATATTTGCCGGACAGATCATGAATTGGTCATAAAGTTGCCACGCTACCGATGATGGTAATGAACATTTCGCCTACTGTTGGACAACTCTTCCAGCCCAATTTGTTGGAGCAATATTGTTGTTAATTTTTTTCATTTTCGCTTCTGTAAATATTCATACGTAGTGAAATTTTTTTATTTTTAGAATTTTTTGTGTGGACATGTCGCTACAGAGAAGTACAGATACTTTCTGCAATGCAAACGGAAGTGGAAATCCAATATTTTACAGCTCGGAGTACGAATATGGTCTGCAAGTGAATAACTTGCATGGGTGCACTAAAGAGTTATATGGTTGCACGAGATGATCACAAGTTGAAAGAGATTAACAAGCTGAACCAACGACCATCTACCATCTATACATAAGTTCTCGGGACACGCAGAACACTCATAAAAAGCGATGCCAAATAAAAATAAATTGCTACTACTACATGCTGTATGTTAAGTGCCAACTTTATGTTACGGCAGTGTAACTTATTTTGGTTTTTGTACAAACCCTAATTGATGATATCGCAGATGAAAAAAGATAAATAAATAAATAAACTATAAAATGTGCACCTTCGTGGAATGTAAATGGCATGCCCTGTTGAAGTTGAAAATTCAATAAAAAATTAGAATTTTGATAGACAATATTTTCAAAAAGTCGGTATGAATATTCGTAGAATGTAAGGGAACCAAGGAACCAAACAATATATTGTTTTATCTTATATTTTACAAGAGATTCCTCTGACTTGATATTGATTTCATTTTCATTTGATTTCAAACACGCTTTAAGATCCTATGTTACATTGTTTTTATATTGTATAGTCCTTTTGCTTTGCCACACATTGGATCACAATAATTACAAAGCTAATAGTCTGTTAGTGACTACTCTTGCCATCTCCTCGAAGGCCCCGCCTGGATTGATAGGTTATTTAATTAGAACCGTTTTTTCAACTTGTTGCCAAGTATCCTATGAACACGGTTTTTCCATATTCTTCTTATGGCTGCTGACTGTCAAACCCTTGTAATTTTGCAAATATTCTCGTAATCCAGCATTGGTTTGTCTACCCAGCCGCGAGAATTTGGTGATATTTTTCAAATTTTTGAAAATGATTTGATTATTGTGGTACATAAAACATATAATAGTGTACACAAAAATCTCAGAGTTCCTGTAATCGAAGGTAAAACCACTCTGAGTTCGACTACAAATCCTATAAGAAAGGTCCAAAATTACTAGTACTAAAGTACGCGCTCTAAATTTAAAAAAGGGCCCTTAACATTTATAAGGAAATGATAAGAAACAAAAGAATTGGACCGTCGAGACACGGGTAAATGAGCTATGATTGATATTCCTTCACAGCGAAGAAAAAACTGGAAAGTGAAAAATATTGAGACCGTTTTAGGACTTCTGCTAACTGGGAATAATACAAATTGTAATACCTAGATGAAAAGGGTCTCTTAACGCGTCTCTTACTTCCTGTGAAGTAGCATTCTTTCAACTGTCCTACAGGAAAATGAAATGGAAGAATTTATAAAAACCAAAGTCGACAAAGCTTTAAAAATAATAATAATAATAACTCATGACGTATAGTAGGACTCACCACATACCCTTTGAAATATGGACGATAATTGGCAATTTTCCATTCAAATGGCTCGCTATGAGATAATCGGATGCCTAACCAGTGGGTTGTGAGGTTTCTCGTTTCACTATATAAAAACAACGGTTCTGCTTTATAAAGGAAACAGCGACACGATAAATTGCAACAAGAACGGTCGGTGAAACTACCATTGTATATATAGTGCACGAGAGTTAGTTGTTAGTAACGCGTGCAAGATTTTATGTTAAAGAAGCACATCAAAGGATGCAGAATGACTTTTCATCTTTTTCCTGATATCAGCGCTGGCTTTAGTTATCATATGAATCCCGTTTCTCCTGATTCTTGGACAAATGTGCTAGATAAAGATTCAGTTTTTTCAAAACCGCAGAACGAGCCATCGTGGCGAATTTCAAAACATTTGAATATTTGGTCTCTCTCGTTAAGTACCAAGAAAATTACTATGATGACACGACGATGTTGCAAATAGAGTTAGCGTGCGGTGGCTCTAATTGCACGATGTAAAGTCGCCTGCCTTACCTAGTTCTATCGCTATTCTCACCACCAGCGCTAAAATGAAATTGCCAGTAGCATTCCGCTCTTTTAAGTATTTAATAGTAACACCTGTATGGCTACGAATACTCATCAGTTTACCTTCAAGCTCACTTTCGGACGTTCTCTGAAATATTGTTAAACTTTCCTAAGCGGCACAACTCACTTACGGAATGTCTTGCCGGGCTCTTTATTTTCTAGTCACTGTAGCCTTCAAACATTTAAAACCGACGGCGCTGGTAATTTGTGCAGATACCTAGAAGAAATATGTAGCATCAGGTATTGTTATAAGCGTTACGACCACATATTTTAACAGAAAATAAAAAAAAAAAGGTATAATTTCCATAGCGTTCTAAATACTGAAAGTATGAAAAACATTTGAAGAACTGATATGTAAATGAAGAAAGTTCTAAAGAATCTTCTTAAGGTGTATGGAAACTGATCACATCGCTTCACATTAATGAACCCTCGGTGAATGTTATCGAACTTGACACTCATAAATTTCTAAACGATCTTGCCTTGTTTGATGTTGATTGAATTGAAGGTGCGATTTGAAAAGATTGATTAAAAAAACATAAATTGTACCGACCACATTCAATTATGGTCATCCCAATTAAAGTTCTATTAAATTTGTTCATTTGTTCCTTCAGCTTCAAATCATAAGGAATCCAAGTTCCTTGTTTTTAAATTATTCCCAATGCTTGCAATCCTTTGGTAGGTAAAACCTAATACTGAAGCAAGCTCTTCTTCCGGTTGGCACGATTCCTCACCGAGCAAAGCCTTCAATTCAGCTTTTTCGAAGGATTTTTACCTTTCACGAAGACGGTCATCAACATCGAAATCACCGTCTTTGAAGCGACTGAAGCAATAAATAAATTGGAAATCTCGATGCGCTTCAGCCGCCGTTTTCTTCGAATGAGAGAAGACGCAAATGGCATTATTACGGCAAAACAATATCACTAATGTGTCAAAACGGCTTGTTTACCATATGTCTAAGCTTGGTTCATGACGTTTTGGATATGTCAAAATCGACCAGCATATACTGCTGAAGCCAACTAGTGGGAATTTTGTTCCGCACCTAGAAGTTACGTTAGTTTTCCAAGGAAAACTATTTTTGTTTTTAAAATATGCAATTTGATCATCTGATTCTGCTTTGCTAAATATTACGTATGAGTCACAATTCTATAAGTCCTGCTCCAGACTATCATGTTTGACGTTTGTATAGTCTCTGCTAGAGAAAGCCGTTTGTTCTCATCATTCAAAAAAGGCAAAGACCCGACTTAAATATTTTGAACACGCATCATCGAATATTGTTCTGCTATAACTTTTGAAATGTATCGAAATTGGCATATTTCATTTCATTAGATAAAGAAGAAATAACGTCGCAATTTACAACGGTTTCCCCAAATAAGGACCAATTAGCTTTTGAAAAAAGGAATAGACTCATAAAATATTACTTTTAAGTCGATATATAATTATGTATCATTTTAAGAAGCATTTTCCATTCTCATATTTTAACACGAACAACTACACTAAACAGAGCTTTTGTTTGGACAACTTGAACGCGGCCAAGAAGACTGATTTTAGCATACACATATCGCTACATGTCCACTATACCATGTTTGTTTGTCATTGCGGTGAAATTTGTTCTGTTTTCAGATACTCTAACCTTAAACCACGTTTCTGATATGACTATGTTCTTGAGTTCTCCGTTTATTGGATTAAAAACTAAGGTATAGCAAATAAAGTTTGCAGTCTCAATAAGGAGTACATTTGGTAACCCTAGAAGGGAAATGAAGACTATAAAGAACATCTATGATGGGTATTCTACTTAAAGTAATACTTTCACTTTTGCTGAGATTAAACGTCCAGGGGTCTTCAAAACTATACTTGGAAATTCACTTAACAAATTAAAGTATAACATAATAATATTAATAATTAAAAAAATAAAAGTCTAAACGGATTTTATTTTGGACTACTAACCGTCTTCGTATTTTCCTTTTGAAATCATATGTAAGATGTGCCGTTTACTCTTACTATAATTTTGTTGACTTATTTTCTAAATTAAATAACGATTTGGTAAATGAAGCAAATATGTTTGAATTGTTTTTGCACGTTTCGCTCACGTCCTGGATATTGGAGCCTATCAAGACAATATCTACCTCCAAAATAACATACATAAATTACTTGCGGATCGAAAGGTCGGTTTTCACCTAATTCAGTGCTGAAAATAGGAGAAATAATGTCATCGACGACTAAAGGGACCTACCCCAGTTCATTTCAAAGGAAGAACTTTATGAGATCTTCGAAACAATAAGAAGTAAAAAATCAGTGGGAATCGATGGAATACCGAACATTGTGCTTTGACATCTCCGTCTAGCAGCGGCAGACATTTACACTACCCTGTTTAAAAATGCAATGAATAATGCACATTATTCAGAGCATTGGAAAACTGTGGTGGCTTATTCCATCCCTAAAAGGGGTAAAAATATAATCTATAAGTCTCCTTCCGAATATCAGTAAGGTGCTCGAAAAGGTCATCAACAGGATTTTGGTTGCGGACAAAAATGTAATTCCAGCTAATCAATTTGGTTTTAAGGTGGGGTATGATGTCATACATGCCGCGTCTAAGCTGGTATCGGAAATGCAATGAAATAAAAGCAAGAACCAGTTGGTTGACTTGGAAAAGGCCTTCGACACCGTATGGTTAGAAAGACTTTTCTACAGCCAAATTAGCTGGGCATCAGTAAACCACTTCTTAATATGCTCACCGACAGAGAGTACATCGTGGCAAAATGCGACTTCTGTTGGAAGATTTCACATTAAAAACATCGGCAACAATTCACCGATTTAGTTTTTCATTCACACAAGCGATTTGATAGGTGCGCTTCTCCATAGAATATAGATGCTGGTCTGCCTAGAAACAAAGGTGCTTTTGCCCTTAAAAGAGACTGTTTTATAACAGCCAACTCGATTCGAGGGTTAAAGTTATCTGCTACATGGTCCTTATCTGGCCCATGCTTAAATATGGGTGTCTCTGTAGTTCAGCGTGAGAGTAAACTTAATGGAACAGATTGGGGTGTTTGAGAGGGCTTTCCTTTGTCTTCACCTTTACAAAACAGCAGAATCGGAATACATAAATTTCTATCCCAATGAGATCCTATACAACAAGGCGAATCTAATAAGAATGAACAACTTCGCTATTAATTTGATTAGAGGGCACATTGCAAGAGCAATGATCCCGTCCGATAACCTGATATCTAGGGCCTACTGCCTCAACTACTCATTTCATGTCATTGCGGTATCACTAATCTTTCACCGCAATCTAATCTTGAGGTGTAAATCAACTACAACAGAGACCTTGCACACGGCGGTATCAAACGTCTCAGGTTTAGCAGGGCGGTTTCAAAACGCGAAAAAAAAGATGTTGGTAGAGTGAAGAAGCCCTGACCCCTTCGTAATTTCCTTCAAATCCGGGTTAGCCTAGTCAGAAGCCGAAGTGGGCCATATTTTTTTTTTTTTTTTTTTTTTGCGCTGCTTAGAAAATGGCCGACTTACATAGGTTAAGGTAGTTTTAAAGTATTTAATGTTAGCAACCTTGGGTTAGCTTGCAATTAAGTTAGCAACTTAAAGTTTGCTAACTATTAGTTTAAGTTGGATTGTTTAGTTAGGCTAGGTAGTTTAGGGTTTAGTGTAAGTTAGCATAGGTCGTTAGTTTAAGGAGTGTAAGTCAGATTTATAAGTTTTGTATAAATACAAAAAAAAAGCTCATTTACTAAGTTTTTTTTTTTAACTTAATATTTTTTTAGTTTACATAATGTTTCACGGACAGCTGCAAAACTTATTTTATCATACATTAGTGGAAGAAACCAAGATGTTGTTATTGGTAATAAAACGTCCCATCCTTTGAATCTTTTCTGTGTTGTTCCTCAGGGATTCATACTTGGTCCACTCTTTATTAATGATCTTCCACTCCAATCTGAATACTTTCTAATCGATTTGTATGCTGACAATGCTCAAGTTCGAATAAGCTGCAAGTTAGCCATGGTTGAATATGGTATTGTGAAATTGAACTCTGATTTAAAAAGAATACTTCGCTGATCCGATACATATAGTCTTCACCTCAATCCACAAAAGTCCAAATGCTTAATTATTTACAGAAATAAACTTGATAATAGCTACTTTCCTGCAGTATATCTAGGAAACGAACAAATTGAATATGTCGATAAAGCTACGAACTTAGGTATTCTACACTTATCTGGGATGACCATATTCAAACTGTTGTTGGAAAAATAAATGGATCATTACGAAGTCACTTACTTTCGAAGCAATTTACTCCTCAACACGTTCGACTTCCTATTATAACATATAGTATGAGTGCCAATTGTTTAATAACCATAACTCAGAAACGAAAAGAAATCTAATTGTTGCGTTCATAATATAACTCGATATACAATCTCCGACGATATAACTATATTTCAAACTGCACAAGTAACATACTAGGATGTAATCTTTACATATATTTCAAATATTTTTCCCTTAAAAATGTTATACAAATTTATTTTAAACAAAGATCCCTCATATCTACAATAATTCAAAAAATACAGTTTACTAACTCATCTCGGACTTTTATGATACTGCAATTAAGGTTCACTTGTAAGAAACTCAGTTTTTCGTTTATGTCATTAAGTAGTGGAATAGCTTACCTTCTTTCATTAGAAGGCTTCGCGGCACCACACAGTTTGAGACGGTTTTATTCAGATACTTAGAAAATAATTAAATTTAATATTTAGTGTAATAAAGAAGTTACGTAAATTTTGGTTTGACATTATAAATATGAACTTATATTGCCATTTTAAATCAATAATAACTGAATGTATGAATAATAATTAAAATTGATTTGAATTTAAGTCCAACTATACTTTCTATAACTTTTACTATCCCAATATAAAAGATTCTTTTGAAATATATAAATAAATAAATAAATGTTAATGTATAATAATTATTATTTAAAATGATAAATCAGCTTAGGGTGCCCGTTTATAGGAAAAGTAAGTTAAAATAATTTAATTAAGTTAATTATGTATAGTAAATTTAAGACGAATAAAATAAAATGCATTAAAAATGAATTTCCACTTGGTTTTTACAAAAAGATCTACTTGTCATGAAAATTATTGTACTTCATGAATGATTTTGTATGGAGAAAACGTAACTCAAAAAATGAAATGTTGCAGCTGCTGTCTAGACAGTAATTTTTCTCTTTTGGATTCATTTATTTCTGGCTTTGTACATTTCCTTACTCTCTTGCCAACTAACTTGACAAAACTTTACATCAAGGCTATATGCAATGTGAAGTATACACTCCCTGAATCTAATCTAAGAGTGAAGAGGACTTAATCCAAACCACATTGCGACTTGATTTGCAGATTTACTCGAAATACTGGTTGGGTCATTTCGATGATTTTGCGGCATAAATTTACCACGTTTGTAGTAGATAGGGTAGTGCATATTTTGCCTTCTATCATTATTAATAAAAAAATAGGTTTTGCTTGGTTACGGAAATTGTCATCATATATCTCAACAGGGGAGTCCGTTGTTTGCCAAAGTGTGATTTTACTTCGACCTCTGCGAAAATGCATCTGAAAAGGGTTTCATAAAAATGATCTCCTGATGCAAATTTTTGTTGAAATTCTTTTATTGGGCCCTATCAGCAAGTAAAACTCTTTCAGCTCAGTCTTTAGGTCCTTAGTAGAACTTAATATCTCTTTTTAAGTTAAGAATAGACGCTGTACACTGTGATCAACTACGCGTAAGGTCTGCAGATCACATACAGCAGATAACTCAGTCACAGTTTTATGGAAAGGATAATTTTTTTTTTTAGCCTCTTTATTTTATTATAGGGGGACAATAAATACAAAACCACTTTGTTTATTTTTTCGCGTATTATTTTAAACTAATGAGTTGATAACGTGCGCGAATAAAAGTCGTATATAGGCGCCAAATAACAAACCCCACCCAGGAGACTTCTTCTTTCTGTTTCTTCCGACGTACATTTACAAACATACACCCACACAATTCATACTGACACCCAATTTTCACTTTTTCATTTTTAATGCTTTCCTTTTAAATTCACTTCACTTACACTTACAACCTAGATAAAAAAAAAAAATGCTTAAACTTAAAGTTACTGGCCCCATGCGGGCGCGCTTAGTTAAATCCGACACTGACATACAAATCCACACTAATATTCGTATTAACACATCCAGGAGACCACTGTCGGCCTAATAAGCAAATAACATGACGAAATACGAGAACTTGACTAACAAGCGCATAATTTCTGACTAAGGACACCTTCCTTGCTCCACTAAGTTATGCTTTTTGGTAGTTCCGCGGGGCAAAGACAGGGACTAAGTTTCTTTGCGAGTGTAACGTTTACTGAATAGGAGTCTCACACTGGCACCTTCATGGTATGTGGACAAGTATATAGCTTCTCCGTCTATCCAAAAAAAAAAATATTGAAGTACGGAAACGAGCTAGAGTATCGGTATCTCCCGCGCGAGTTATACATCTTGTCCTTGCTCTTACAAATAAAACACAACTTATTTGAATAATGTCTTTTTACTTCAAGATCTTCACACGACGGACTTGTTATCTTAACTTAACTTAGCATAGTGTCATAATTCACCGTAATAAGTTGATAATGCTTTTGGTATTGAAATTTGTCCTGGGACCATTCAGATGTCAACAATAAAGCTGTTTTGTTTGATTCGATGGCAACAGAGTTCTTCGACAAATATGTTGCATTTGAAGAAGTGATTGTTAAAGATCCTAAGCGCTCTTGATATATTCCAGATTTAAATAAGCAAATCCGGCTCTGCGAAAAGGCATATACCAAAGCTAAAATAAACATTGCGTGAGCTCGATGTAACTCGTTAAAATTTAATTTCTGATATTTAAGATTTTAAACCAAATTTATTAAATAACTACTTTGCTTCCTCATTTATGTATATCTAGCACCTCTCCGCCTCCTTATGAACCTGAGAGCAATTGAAGCTCGACAGTAGAAGTGGGTCCAAGTTTTATTCTAACTCTTTAAAGCAGTGGAACTTATTGCCATGCATAATCAGGCGTATGGCAGGATCAGATGCTTTCACTCTGTTGACTTTGAGGAAACGGAAGGATTGCTCTATGCAACAGGCATAGCTGATTAATGTTAGTATAGGGTGATTCATCGTGAAGTTTGATTTATAAAGTAAAAAAAAAAAACACAAAAATTTAAAAGCGGACTTAACATTTTTTTTTTTTTTTTTTTTTTGATAAAAGAACAATTCATGGCATTTGTTCTTGGTTAATGATATTATGTAAATGTTGGCCACAACTACATCTGAGGTGGTCCATACGGATGGTCCAGTTTTGGGCGACTTGTTCGAACATAGCGACTGGTATCTCACGAATAACACAAGTAGTGTTGGCTTCCAAAGCGTCAATCGTAGCCGGCTTATTCAAGAAGACCTGAGACTTTACATATTCCTCGAGCAAATAGTCCAAAGGTGTGATATCGCACGATCTAATCGGCCAATTTATCGTAGCTTGAAACCAGAGCTCATCGAGATGATGTGCTTGGATTTCAGGAAGCACATAGTCCGTTAACATGGAGTGGTGACGGTTACCATTGACGGCAATATTCTGATTTGCCTCAATTTTGAAGAAATATGGATTAATTATTCCACTAGCCGATAAACCACACTATACCGTCGTATTTAATGGATGTAATGGTAGCTCTTGGTATTCTTAGGGTAACTCATCAACCTAAATACGGTAATTTTGTTTATTAACATATTCATGGGCTTCATCACTGAACAAAATTTCACGATAAAACACCGGATTTTCATTGAATTTTTAAAGAGACCGTTCACTGAAAATATGACGCAAATTCAAGTCGCCTGGCTTCAATTCTTGCACAAGTTGAATTTTGTACGCTTTCAGGCCGAGATGCTTACGTAAAATACGCCAAGCTGTCGAATACGCCTAGTCAAGCTGCTGAGAACGACGACGAATCGATTCGTCACGGTCTTCGGGTACACTCTCAGCTACAGCTGCTACAGTCTCTTTACTACGTGTTGGATGTGTCTAACCGGTCCATTATCATCCACTTATGTAAACTGGGGCTCAAATTTGCGAATGGTATTGGCAATAGTGGCTTCAGTAGGTCGATTATGCGCACCGTAAATTCCTCGAATCGCACGAAAAACATTCTCACGAACGCTGATTTTCGTAATACAGCTGAACACTTTAGAGACGCTGTTGTGATGCGAATCTTTTCATAATGATTTGCCAAACAATACTAAACGAAAGTGGTACAACAGTTTGATGGAAGTGACACGAAATCTGTCAATAAAAGCTTATTAAAAATCAAATCTCACGATGAATCACCTTATATTATCAAAATTTTACACGCGTTTTTTTCGAAACTATGTTTGTAAAATTTCGGGGAAACGCTGACCCAAAAGTACTCAACCGGTTTCACTAAAAATTTTAATTGTTGTTTTAGACAAATGTTACATAGCTAATTACGTAACCTGTATAATATTCCATTTTTTAAAAATAAACATAAAAAAATATCGGGTTTTCCAATAACGACTTGACAACTTTTTTTTTAAATAAAAGGCAAACCATTTGAGATATTTCAACAACTTTATTATTGGCTTGAAGTACAATCAAAACATTTAGGAACTCGACTTCGTTCATATGGCCACCGCGGGCACGTTTGCACCGGTCGATTCGTTGGACCGAATTTTCAACGACTCGGCTACACACTTTGGTCGAAACGGCCGCTATTTCGCGTTTAATGATGGCTCTGAGCTCTTCCTACATCGTCGGCGTTTTGGCATAAGCCAATAACTTAAAGTAGCCCCACAGAACATAGTCAGGCGGCGTTAAATCGCACGAACAAGGCGGCCAATCGACTGGCCCATGTCTTTAGATAACACGCTCACCATACTTACTCTTCAATAAATCGAATGTAGGGTGTGCTGTGTGGCTTGTGGCACCATCCTGCTGAAACTAAATGTCGTCCAAGTCCATATCTTCTAATTCTGGCCAAAAACAATCGGTGATAATGGCGCGATAACGCTGACCATTCATAGTAACGTGACGATCGTTATCGTCGACGAAAAAATATGGGCCAATATCGCCGCCGGGATACAAAACGCACCAAACAGTTATTTTTTGTGTATGAAGTGGTAATTCATCAAGCACATGTGGGTATTCACCCGACTAATAACGCATATTTTGCTTATTGACGAAGCCATTGAGCCAAAAATGAGCTTCTTCACTGAAGATGATTTTGCGATGAAATTCATCATCTTGGCGCGTCCTCTCCAGAGCCCAATCGGAGAACGTACGTCGCTTCAAATGGTCCATCAGCTTCAATTCTTGAGTCAGCTTGATCTTGTATGGGTGTAAACCAAGATCCTTACGCAAAATACGCCATAATGTAGTCTGAGCGATGCCCAATTCTTGAGAACGCCGTGGAATTGACTAATTTGGATCGTTTGCTACGGACGTCTGAACGGCAGCTATATTTTCGATACTTCGACCAACCCGTTGTCTCACTGACACGGCAACATCACACAACGAATATGTAGACTCAAATTTTTGCACTAAACTTGTTATTGCTTGTCTACTAGGGCAAGAATTACGACCGAAAATCGGAGCTAACGATCTTAAAGTTGCAGTTACCGACTCCGAATATCTGTTGAAAATTTTTATAATTTGCAGACCTTGCCCGTTAGTGTACTTTACCATGATGAAAATTTTGAGTTTACTTAATAAATTGACAGTGACAGTTTGATGATTAGTGAAAGAGTGCGTTCACAAATTAAATTCAAAGTTGTCAAGTCCGTATTGGAAAACCCTTTATAAATAATATAAATAATAATATAAAAATTATATAAAAATTTATCAAGGAAAAAAATTAGATTTTAAGAACCTTTTTTCCACAAGTCTGCCATTTTGTCTTAATATGCATATTTTTAGTTAGTTGATTAGAATAAAATCTACAAAATAAAAATCTTCTAAATTTTTTTATTTCAGATGACTACGAAAGACACTGCCTTTTTTCGAGGACTCTACTTTAGTATAAAAAATTATAAACAAATGAATGTACGTCAAAAACATTTTTTGTACACTTTGAAGTACTAATAAAAACATGTAAAAATTACAAAACGACCGCATTTTATCTTTTTATTAAAAAAAGTTCACGAAAAAACGTTGAAATTTCGGCCGTCATACCTTAAATACTTCGGTCAAAATTATAGTACATGATTAACTTTCTTCTCTTCAGATGACAGTAGAAGAAGTCCCAAATAGAAAACATATTACACCCGCAATCATGTTGCCTAAAAAATACAAATCAGATATTGCAGTCATCAAAGATTTGCGCTCATATGAATAGGACGAGTGTTCTAAGATTGTAACGCGTTAGTGAACTCCTGCATTCTCAGGGAAAAGATTTTTCTACAAAGGTCGATCCTTTTACCTTACCATAGAGTCATTCTACGAATTTATTACTTGAGGACTTGTATATCGAAGTCGGTAGGCATAGCATTAGCTTAATTGTAAGATTTAAATGGTAAAATCTATTCATCAATATTAATTTTTGTCCTTCAATACACTTGTGCCAACGCTTTTTTCAATCCTCGAAACACTTCTCATAAGCACTTTTCGGTATACACTTGAGCTCTTCTAGCGATGTCGGTTTTGGCTCTCCTGGGTTTTGGTTTCAACGTCATAACCATATGAGTATACCAAAATAATTCTTCACCATTTATGACCGTTTTGACAAGTCAGGATCATCATTGACGTCATTCAAGAGCTTCTGAACGATGCTCATACGACGGTTCTTTAGATCAAAATTAAGAAGTTCCAGAACAAACTTCGCTGACACAAGTCTCGTGCCCAAAACAATCGAAAAAATTGCATGGCATGAGCCGGCCGATATGCCAACATCCTCAGTAACTTTTCTTAGTTTCGACTTTTTCATCTTTTGTTGATGTTCTGGGGCGTTCAGGGCGAGGTTCGTCATTGCCATCTTCTTGGCTAGCTGGTACAGTAGCTGGTACCACCTGTAAACATATTTTGTACTTAAGGCAGACTCGCCTTATTCCACTGTCAATATTTCAAGTATTTTAGAGCACTTGACTCTAAAAGTATGCTTGAAACTGTAAACATATGTTTAAAAAAAAAAATCGAAAATCAAATACACGTTGCTTATGTATTACTTTTTGAACACACCTACTATATACAGACTATCAACTTTGCAGGAATTTACATGGAAACTAGGCAAATCGTAAATCAATCAAAGATCAAGTATGTCTCTACGTCTAACAAACAAGGTAATAACTCAAATATAGAGTACTTCATCAACCCGAATAAATATTCTGAAAAGGTAGAGCATACAAAATCTATACTAAGATTGGCTGCCAGAAATTTTATTGACTCTCTTTCCCCCAAACTATCAGAATCACCATCAAGCGCTGAAAGCCAATACCAATAACGTAACAATACATTCAGAGTCTCATTCAAGTTTCTCGAAAATTCAGCGTATGCATTCAACGAGTTTGTGTTCAATCGTGGTGATTGCTAAAGAAGAAGGCTTCTTGTAAAAAAAAAAAATGTGCTTAATAAAAATAATTTCTGCTACGAAATAAAAAAAGGACACAAATCAAACAAAATCAGTCTGTGTAAAAGTCTAAGCGATGTGGTTGGTCTTATTGAGGAAGATTTAGATTAGAAAAGTCTACAATCTGTCAGTTATTTATGGTTAAGCCGACTTGTAGAAAATTCAAGAGTTCCAGATACACGCTAGTAATGTTTCTACCTTTAGGGATAACACCGTGGAAACACCTATTATTTATGGTCCTTTTATAATTTGGACTATAGTCCCCCAATGCCAATGGCGATCCAACATCTGCAGTTCCAATGCGCTTTGTCGAATTTTGTTATTTGCATGGGGATAGTTTCAGTTATATTGTGTACATATATTTCAAAAAAAAAAGCTCACATGAATATGAAAACTGTGTACCTAAGTACATTCCGAAAATGTACATTAATAGGACTACTTTCATCTGCCAATTTCCCTCAAGCTCACCACAATAGAAACTATAAAATAACTGTTGGAACAATTAACACCGGTTGTACCTCATGGATTTTTATTTCAATTAAATATCATAATCATCACCCCTGTAGTGTAACTAACCGATGACGAAGCGCAGATGGGTTCAATTATTCGTCTGTCGGCATTTCATTCCACTCTAACTAATTTTCCAACAATTTCTCTTAAAATATTCACACACGCGCAGCCTAGAACGAGTATGTTCTGTAGTACGCTATGAAACAAAATTCTGTTTACAAGCCAATTGCCAAATTATGGAAACATGACTCTCAATATCAGAGTGGCTGAAGCATATGGCCTCATGAATACGCATTTCTGTAACGTGCGTGTAATGCGTGTGGTTTTCAATTATCCTTCCAGACACTCATTATTTTGTCCTTAGCTGCTGGCATAATTACATGACATTCATACAACCACTGCTGTTGCCGTTTTCCATCGCTAGCAGTATCATTACAGTAGCCAACGTGGTCGATTTCAGTATGGATAGCAAGAAATAATTGGCAAATGATAACAAAATTCTTTCTTTCATAGTCACTATGTATGAACCAAAATAGTCCCAATGTGCTTCCAAAAACTAAACTTCATTCTCATCGAGACTGTCTGACGCCTTTGCTATGCGCAACATCTGTTAACGATTTACTTCGTCCTTGACAGCTGAATATCACGAAAAGAGAAGTAAATGTCATCTGTGCACCTGCACTATATTTGTACCGTACGTACTCGTACTGTGCCATCATTTTGGCCTTGACAATCCTCCAACTAGGTAACCACCGTTGACACGCTACAAAGGAAAATGTTATTTCATATAATCGTCGACCGTTGCTAAGACTGAAATAATTCACTGGTTAGTTGGTAATACCAGTAGGCGCCAAAAAATATGCAGACACACACACAGAAATGTGGCCAGTGGGGTTGAAAGACACAGTGTGGCAGGCGTCGCTGGCTACCCATCAGGGTAATACCAGCTTTTAGTGGTAGCTCTGGACTAGCCTTTCATTTTCACTAAACTCATTTTGACATTCAGCACACCAACAATGAATCATTATCCATAGAGGAATTGGGCGTATGCGTTAGTGTGGATGTTTTTGTGTCCTTTTTCCTCCATTCCCCTTTTTTTGGGTACCTTGTGTTGTTTTGTTAATTTTTTGTGGTATTTGTGCTCTTGTTTAGTGGTTTTTAAACTAATTACATCCAGATGCAATGGGACAGAAAATTAGTGTCCTAACTGTTAGATTTAGGGAGTACGCACGTTAATGACCCATAAACTCGCGCTGTATGCAAACACTTAATGAGTGTTTATAATACCATCCATTGAGCGCTCGCTAACTATCAAAAAAAAAAAAAAAAAAAAATAAGGTGTATAGGCCACGTTTTCTAGACGATATCCATGCCTGAATTATTGAAATATCTCGTCTCGTCATCCTACATAGTAATATATATTGAAGTTCACAATCAGTTATATGCATATGTTCTTGTGAGTAGGCATAATCAATACAGATGAAACCAATAAACTCTATACGAAATGTGGATTGAGGATTGGAAAATATGGGAAACTGCATTCAAAATTCATTTGGTGAGTTTCAAATTGAAAAGAAGAAAAAAACATCGAATCTTGACCTATTTCATTAGCAACGGCGACGTTGCAGCACAGGCACAGCCACAGTAGATATAGTAGATACAATCATTAAAGATAAAGGATTTGTAGCAATGGAAGTACGGTAGGAACCAGGAGTCGTATTGTTGTAGAGGAATATCTACTAAAGTCATATGATATGCGTTGCAGGTTTTGACGTATCATTATTCCTGCAATACTAGCACCAGAAGTTTGTACGTTGCTATAGTAAGTTGAATCCATATATTTAGGAAAGCGCATAGTCCTGATGGTGCCAGCATAGAATCCACTATTCAGCTCCATCATACTTCTTCCTTGGGCTTAATTTAAATATGCATTTTTCATGTTTCCAACAGATTTGTTAAATTTCCTTTTTCATTCTCTTCCTCCTTTTGGTGTTTGTACAAAACGATAAATGAAGCCAGAGCACGATAACGTTGGCAGTGTTGCCAATTTAAAATGTTTGGCAGTTGAGTTTCTTTACAAAGAGGCACACAAATTTTAGAATTACTAAAGGCTTTGTTTGCAGAGGAGACTCCTACAATGAAGTAAAGAGCTTAGGGCTGGCGGAACTCGGCCTTGCATCCAAGATGGAATTTTCGAAGTCAATAAACTTAAATTACCAAACAACAAAAACCATAATTACCTCCTATCATTAAAATTGCAAATAATCCTTAGCTGGTTTATTTCTCATTTGTTGTGACAAAGAATACGGTAGTTTTTTGGGCTTCAAGTCAACATCTAGTCAATATCTAGTTATGCTTCAAAGGGGTCTAAGGAAGAAACTCTGACAACAATCTATTTTAGCATTACGTTTATGCCACAGACCATCATACTAAACATTTAGGTGCTACAGTGGCTATTAAAAGAAATCACTAGAGATTGACAACTCATGACCATGTGGATGTCATTTTCCGAAACCATCTAATCGTGGCTTATATAAATTGGACTGCTGTTTTTTTAATGTCGGAAAAGAGCACTTAGATAAAGAACTAGTCCATTGTACTCTTTGTAAAGTTACTTTTAATGAATTCTTTCAGCCTAACGAAGAAAGATGAGTAAGCGCATCAGTGATAAGGCGCCTACAGTACCAGCACCAACCACGTCAATACGTATCTGCAGCCTGATGTGAGCGTAAGCCAGACTATCATAGAGATAGTGCTCCGCGGTGTCGTCATCACTTTTGCATAAAGCATCGTTGGATGTTGTGTCACTTATATCTAGCGCTTTGCAAAAGTATAATGCCCTGTCACGACTTTCGTTAGCAAGCTGCAGTCTTTCTTACTGAGGAACAGCAGAAAGGCCGCTGACTTACGGGAAGCATTCGTTTGGTATGCCTACCAGCGAAGCTGTTCCATCTGCAGTTGTGCTCGTATGAGACCCATCTGTCAATGGAAGCCTTAACCGAAGACGTAGACAGACTCAACGTAAATTCTCCTCTGAAACATGCCTGGCAAGTTCATCAGCAATTTCATTTCCTGTAATCCCACTGTGTTCCGGGACCCAGACACTGAATCTAGCTTTCCGACTGCGTTCAGTGATATTTTTCATTCTCGAACTAGCTTGGAAGTTGTAAGAGTTGTAAGAGGCTCTAAGCGCAGCTAGGCTGTCGCTGTAGTTGCAAATGCTTCGCCCCCTAAACCGGTTTTCCACAATATACCATAGCTCGCTGCCATCAAGATTGCGTAAATTTCTGCTTAGAAGACAGATGAAAGCTTTCCTTACGTGAAGTAAAATCTAACGTTTTCGTCCTCCAGAAAGACAACAGCGCCACATCCTATATTGTTTTTGGAGCCATCCATGAAAGCCGGACTGCATTCCTTTTTTAGCTTAGATTCTGGTCAAAGCCAGTCCTGGGCACAAGGAAAGTCGATTTTGTATTTTTGTCGCAACAGGTGTTCCGGTCTCATTGCATCGGACGACATGTCCATAACACCGGAGTTATAAGACAGCTAGCGTGCAAGGTCATCAAAGCTCCAGTGCGTGTTTTACCAAAGAGGGTGCAATCCATGATATGAATTATAAATGATATGAATCATTAACGTGTCTAGAGCGGAGCCAGGAGTGCTGGGGAAAGCCCCCGCGCATCCGAGACAAATCGTTCTTTGGAGTCTGGTAAAAGCTGCAATCACGTATATTTGCCGGAGCTTATTCCACCAGACAACCGACGCATAGGATATAATTGGCCTTATCATAGCCGTGTAGATTCAAAGGTCCATCTGAAAATAGGTCCTCTGCACTGCCAGAAAGCGCCTTAGATGCTTTCGACGTAACATGTTTAGTCCAGAGAAGTTTCTTATCCAGGAGAATACCCAAATACTTAGCTTCCATGAAGAATTGGATGGTGATGCCTCTAAGCACTAGATAAGTCAGAACAAGCAGCTTCCCCCTTCTCGTAAAGAGAACAATCTTAGTTTGAGAAGATTGACTTAAAGCATATTACTAATGCACCAGTCGTCGATCACTCACGTCTAGGGCTGCCTGCGCTCTGGAGCAGACAGTCACTAGATACGATCCAACATACAGTACAGCTACATCATTGATCGCGTTGAGCAGTGAGTCGACCAACATGCACCAGCAAACCTACATGCTAGACATACATGTAGGAGTAACTCACAAAAGTGGCAATTATCTTAGTCAATTTTCTGATGCTTGGATTTAAAAACGGTTGTCGGTGGTCTGTAAAAAATATGCCCAATACCCAGAGTTGCTCTTCAAAAATACCGGCGTATTACTATCGAAAGAATGAACAGATATGAGAAAAAAGCACAAGAATGGTGTACACAGACCACCGAAACTCAATATATCTCAATCCATGGGACAATTCGATCAAACGATTAAAAACGATGTGATGCTATATTATTGATTTTGATTTAAATAATTTATAAATGAACCTATAAGTAATGGTGCCCAATGGGTTAACTAAATAAGTGAATCGACACCCCGGTGCGGGCTAAGGCCTAGCTTCTCGCACTCATTTGTGTTTCTCACTTTGTGAATTTTTCCACTCCTGAGCAGGCCTACTACTCTTTATTGCCGGTTCTGAACGGCTCTCCTGAGAAGCTTTTTCATAGACAGAATTTGACTTTCAGAGGTTTGCCATTGCCCGCCGAAAGGGTGATGACGATTTTGAAAATGTTGCAGTTGTGTTCCTACCGGTATTCGAACCCAGGTAGGTGGCGTGACAGCCAGTTAATCAACCATCACGCCATCGCTACCACCAATTGACATAAAATCAGAAATGTCAGAAATAATAGATCAACACAAAGCTAATCCCCGAAACCATATGGCTGCAACTGATCGTTAACCACGGTAACGTTCTAAACCTATATAATGGGCTCGTGGAGACAATGAGAACCCTATAAAACGGAGTAAGAACAGTCAGTCACAATAAAATAAATCGTCAAAATAAGCCATGGATAACGCCTTAGTTTATTTAACTGTGCAAAAAGACAGACGGGTTGTATAGAAGATGGAGGAACAATCCGCTAAACTACCTGAACAAGGAAATCGAAAAAAAAAAAAAAAAAAACAAATCAGACTACTACGGAACGAAAATTATAAATCCAAAGAATGACCTAGAAAAACATTAGAATATACTGAACGAATTGTTAGAAAGAAGAAATCGATGAAGTAATTCTATACAACTTTTCAACAAACAAAAACACCACAAATATATCACAAGCGTTCGTTTATAGACGTGTGTCTAAAATTATTCGTAAGTGTGATCACAATTCTAATTCTTCTAATCAGCCAAATCAGCACCTAAGCCAGTCCAGTAATGTTGAAAAAGCTGATGAATCCGAGGTGTATAGGATATTGTGTTCGCAAAAAAACTAACAAGAGTCCAAGGGCTCATAATGTTCGAGCAATAGACTTAAAACTCAACGCAACTATCTTGCCTTCAATCGTAGCAGCTATAATCAATCGAAGGCTGACCTAAGGTCGCGAACCTGAATTCTTGAAAACATCAATTATCCGCCCGATGTTTAAAGGAGGAAATAAAATCAATCGCAATATTGTCTGTGCTAAAAATGTGGTAAAGCGGTTCAATAGCTTCTATACGGCTTTCAAAGAGGAAAAAGTACAGAAAGATTGGTGGAAGAATTTTCAAATCTGATGAACATGATGTCGACTATTTGTCGACTTTAGTAAAGTTTTTGGAACACTAAGTCACAATAAACTTTGACAAGCACTTAGCAAAATCGGTGGTTAAAGAATTTTGGCGAAATGTTTGGAGAAAATACATTCAAGGTTAAGATTTAAAATTCTGAGAGCGAAGAAAAAGACAGCTTTAGTTCCACAGGAATACAAACTAGGCACTATTTTGTTTATATTGTTTACCAATGAACTACTCAATTCATTTAGAGAAGGTATGTGTTTGCTTACGCTGACGATATAGCGATTAAAGTTAGACTTAAATGCTTAACAACTGCAACTACAATCATACAATTATGCAACGAGAGTTTCCACAGAGTGGCCTTGTGATAGATGCAGGAAAAATCAAGTTAATGTATATATAGACACCAAGACAACGTAAAAATCGAATGAATGTTAAATTTCAAAATATACTATGCTATATACAGACTGTCTAACAACGCAAAGAAGTGGTGCAATCAATGTTGTGGACGTCATTAAAATTATCTTTATATAGCAAAAATATCAGCAAAATACGATTAAATCTCAAAAGTGCTGTATTTGCAATGGTCTTTCTGAAACGATACCTGACTACATATACATAAATGTATGTAAGGGATGATTCATCGTGAGGTTTGATTTTTAATAAACTTTTTTTGACAGATCACTCATGACTTTTATCAAACTGCTTTGTCACTTTTGTTCAGTATCGTTTGGCAAGTCATAATAAAAAGACTCATATCACAACAGTGTCTCCAAATGGTTCAGCTGTATTACGAAAATCAGCGTTCTGTGAGAAAAATTGTTCGTGCGATTCGAGGAACTTACGGTGCGCATAATCGAGCTACTGAAACCACTATTGCCAATACCATTCACAAATTTGTGTCCCAGTTTACTTTAGTGGATGATACTGGACCGGTTAGACCACATCCACCACGTAGTGAAGAAACTATAGCAGCTGTAGCTGAGAGTGTACGCGAAGACCTTGACGAATCGATTCGTCGTTGTTCTCAGCAGCTTGGCTTGGCGCATTCGACAACTTGGCGTATTTTACGTGAGGATCTCGGCCTAAAAGCGTATAAAATTCAATTTGTGCAAGAATTGAAGCCAGGCGACTTGAATTTGCGTCAAATTTTCAGTGAACGAACTCTGGAAAAACTCAATGAAAATCCAGTGTTTTATCGTGAAATTTTGTTCAGTGAAAAGCCCATTTCTGGCTCAGTGGATACGTTAATACACAAAATAGCCCTATTTGGGCTGATGAGCAACATGAAGAGTACCAAGAGCTACCATTACATCCATTAAAAACAATGGTATGGTGGAATCATTGGTCCATATTTCTTTAAAAATTGTCAATGATTACCGTCAATGGTAATCGTCATCGCGCCATGTAAACGGACTATGTGCTTCTTGAAATTCAAGCACAAGGTCTCGGTGAGCTCTGGTTTCAACAAGACGGCGCTATGAGCCATACAGCGCGCAAAACAGTGGACTTTTTGAGAAATCATTTTGGTGAGCACTTAATTTCACGTTTTGCTACTGTAAATTGGCCGCCTATATCGTGCGTTATCACACTTTTAGACTATTTGCTCTATGCATATGTAGAGTCTCAGGTCTTCATGTACATTACTCGTGTAATCCGCGAGATACCAGTCGCTATGCTTGAACGATTCACCCAAAATTGGACCTTCCGAATGGATCATCTCAGACGTGACCAAAATTTACATAAAATTATTTTCAAAAAATAAATGCCATGAATTTTTCCTTTAACCGATATTAAAAATTTTAAATTAACTTCCAAATTTATGTGCTTTATTTTACGTTATAAGTCAAACCTCACGATGAATCATCCTTTACAAAAGCAGGTGCATTACTCCCTGGTCGAAGCTCCGCTTATGGTATATGGTATACTATGCTGAGGAAGGGCCTCAAAAACTCATTTGGATAAACTATTCAATACTCAGTGTAATATACTTCCAACTATTAATGTTAACTCAGGAGCAACTTAAGAACTAGAAGATCCTCAATCAGTAAAGGGCTGATATTACTGAAATCCAGTATGCTGGATATGATCAGGAATAATAAAAAGAACAGATTGCGGCATTTATAACAGCTGCCACAAGGGGTTATACATAAGAGTATTGGAATGTGGATTCGTCGTGGGAAATCAGCTCAAATCGAAGGGCATTGATTTTAAGTTTTGATTCACGTCATTGCAAGATTCTATAACATCAGCTTCATATGTGCTCACGCTCCTATCAACGAAGCTAGAGAACCCTTCAAAGAGGAGTGAACTAGACACGAGACAGTATGTCGGGGTTCCAGGGTGTCCATTGTCTGAGTGAAACTAGTATCACCTATCAGTTTTATTGCGAGGTGCTAGCAGCAGGTGCAGATATATTTTAGGTACACCCGACCAGGTTTGGGAATTGTACTCCAATTTCAGCGGATAAACGCCTGATATATTTAAGCCAGATAAAAAGGGTGAAATATTTCTTACATTGTTTGAGGAAACCTATGTATTTCGCATTATGTTTGACGACTTCGAATATGCAGTTTTTCCAACGTAAGCTGTCGATGACACACATACCGAGAATGGGACGTTTTTCGATTTCAACGATGCAAGTGCCATTCATGGATAATGGCTGGGGGTTTAAATTTCGCTTGAATAACAGCAGAAAGCGTTGAGTTTTGCAGGCTTTAAATTCCATTTTGTTGATAGTTTTCTAATTGGTAATGCTCTTGGAATCGGAATTTAATGAGCTTAACATACGCTGCCATTCCCGTGAGTCAGGAAACGAAAATGACAGCAAATGCTGTCGTCGCCAAAGTAATATATTGGATTAGCAGGCAAGAGATCGTTGATGAGAAATTTAAAGTGTTGGAGATAAAACGGAGCCTTGAAACACACCAGCATTTATTTTGTCAATGTCAGACTCGATACCATTTAAATAAAATGTTCCGAAAGTTCATTTTTAATCCGTTGAAGAAGAGAGTCATCAATCCCAAATGCACATATTTTCGACAACAGATCCTGATGCCAAAGTCAAATGCCTTACAATTATGTACGCTTTCGCCGGATTGATGTAGGCTTAGTTTGCAGTTCTCGGTGAGACATGCCATTGAATCACCAGTGGACCTGTTGCTACGAAAACCATACTGCCGGTCATTGAGAAGTTTTCGCGTTTCGAGATATTTAATAAGCCGACGGTTTATCAGCGTTTCCATAACCTTGGAAAGAAGGGACGTAAGTGCAAGGGTTTGTAAGAGGAGAGAGAAGAAGATTAGCACTTTTTGGGGACGGGCTGGACAAATGCCGTTTTCCCTCTGGAGATTATACCATTTCAACCAGCGGATTTGTCAATGTTAAGGTCTTTAAAAACTCTTGCTAATACGCTTATGTGAAAATGGATTTGTCCCGCATTCAAGTGTGGACAGAGACAAAGAAAATCTGGAAGTGTTGAGCTTGCCGCAAAGTGTGCAATAAGCATATTGACCCTGTCAAAAGGGCTGAGAACTGAAATATCATTATAAATGAGCGTTGGGATGGAGGATGAGGCAGAATCCCTAATATGTTTAACGAACTTACAGAAGGGAAATACTGTGAGGTGATTCCACATTGAACGAGTGCAATCCCAGCAAATCCTCAATCTCACGTCAAAACCTTTACAATTTGCATCAAGTTCATCAACACCGAGAGGTCGTCACAAATAACTCAAGTTATGTCCTGGATTTCATCCGACAAGTCACTTCATATCTCAGTTTAGCCATTCACACGTAGAAAAACAACTCACCTAGTCCATGAGAAGCGGGCGATCGAGGGAATATTCAATATAAAGGTGCTACCCAGGTGCTACCCAGGTGCTACCAAAGAACATGTTAGGCCAACTTGACCCGAGAAGAAGAGAGAAATAAGGGATATTCTCAGAGCCAAAGTCGGGGCTGAGGATATGGAGACTATGCCAATTTTCCGCTACTAAAATTAAGATGTCTGATTCCGTTCACTCGACCAATACTCGAAACAATATCTAAACTTATCAATATATACTAAAATTACCGGACTGGACCCTCCTATCTAAGAGCTTTTTAAGGCATCGGAAGACGATTTGGTAGAGAACAACATAGGAAAAATCGATATTTAGCACCTCTTTATCGATTTTAAGGCCGCATTTGACAGAATCTATAACACGATGATTGACATCTATACCGAACTCACCAGATTATGCAAAATGATAATGGGGAAAACAGGGTTTTGACAAGGAATGCGTCGGAATGCTTCTTCAAGATCATAATTAAAATAACTGTGTAAAACACGCAAGCCAACAACATAGGCACAATTTTCTAAAAACCCATGCGATTATTTGCATAAGGTGATGGCAAGTGATACCATTGACAGAGCTCAGCGAACTGTAACTGATTCGTTTTGCAAGTATTTTGCTTCAAATGATGGCAAGGCCTACTATACATTGTCAACAAGATGGGATTAAAACATCAACGAATCGGACAAAACGTTGCAATAGATAGATGAAACTTTTGGAAGTTTAATATGAACGACAGATAAGCCAAAATGACAGTAAAATAGAGTCGGACTGGAACAAAAAACGCACCATGTAAATCCAATCTGTCTCTGCCTCTGTATAGAACGCTATGTACAAGTATATGATTATTAGATATTTCAGGGGAAGTTATGTATACGTATAATCCCTTCGCTATTAGGATGTCCCTCAGAATTGCTTACAGATGTTAAAGAAGCTCTGATCGTTAATTTACTTAAGACTTTATGCAGTTCAAGCACTGATGCAAATCTAACCAGAGCCTTGTACATATTATCAATAAAATTGTGGAATATCTAAATACTAAAAATCTTGCCTCTGCAACCATGTCAGTACACCTATCAGAAAGGCAAATCGACGGAAGGTGATCTAATGAAGCTGACAGCTATAAAAAAAATTGCATTTTGTGCATTTTTTGACATAGAATGTGCTTTCGGCAATATTGGATATGACTCCATAGCAAATGCTTTGCTCCATAGAAATATCAGTAACCCTACCATCAATTCGGTCAAAGCAATGCTTTAAAGCCGGATGATTACTGCTTATTCAGGGCCAACTTCAGTATCAATATCAGCCATAAAATGCTGCCTGCAGGGAGGCATATTATTGCCTCTCTAGAACTAGTCACCATCATAAGAGGCAGTGAGACTAAGGAAGTCACTGCAGATATGCAACGCCCTTAACACAGTCCTAGACTGATGCACCGGAGAAAATTTCTCCATAAACCCAAATAAGGCTGTCATAGTTTCTTTAAAAAGACTGAACTGGAACTATCACTTAAACCACAAAATAACTAAAGCAACCAACGCTTTGTGAGCCTGACGACTATCATTTTAAAGCTTAATAAAATTGGCATTTCTGGAGCCTTTCGGACTTGCTTTACAACTACGATAGAAGCAATAACAGGAATAACGCCCCTGCATTTATATATAAGCAAAGTGGCATTACACAAAACGGCAAGTCTGGTACAAAATATACTGGAACTTGATATGATCTGCGCGGTAACAGACCGCCTTCAAAAAACATTATGCTTCAATAAAGGCTTCTCGAAGTAGATTCATAGTAAAGAAGCATGAGTTAGGACCAAACAGCCCTTATGACATAAAATGGTATACAAAAGGTTCTAAAATGAAATCGGGAGTGGGAGCCGGCAAAAGTCCCAGTGTCCCACACCATTCAAGTATGTGCAGACAGTCAAGACAGTCAGACTGTTTCAAAACCCTCTTAAAACTAAGCCCCAGGAATAAAATCAAACTGTGGTGGGTTCATGGTCATGAGGGCATTGATGGGAATTAAAAGGCCAACGAACTGGCTAACAAGAGCTCAGAAACTCCTTTTAATGGACTTGGACCAATTTGCTGCACTCTTATATCAGCAGTCAATTTATCTATTAATAGCTGGAAGCATTCTCATAATTTAAGAATAGCTCAGGACTAAGATGAGCCATCCTGCACTTCAACAAAAATACAAAAAATACAAAAAATGCCTAAATCTATGTCGGCACTATATCAAAAAAGTAGGTTACTTCACAGAACATCAGGGTTTAAGATATCACTTCACAAAATGAATCTAGTCGACTCTCTGGAGTGCTAACTTTGTCCAAGACGTAACAGCTGAAAACATCTTGGGTGCTTTCGTAATTGCATGGTTGCCTTGGTTAGATGCGATCGTTTGCAATCAAACCAGTATCAGAAAACCTATTCGCACATGTATTTATTGGCTCTATAGCTTAATTCTTGCTAAGAGATGGCGTAACTTGTATTATCACATTTGAACATGCATTGGAAAGCTACTGTCATTGTACGTGATTTCAGTATATGTCATTCATTTGAAGCGTAAACAACAATTTTTTTTTTCACTCAAATATGTCGAACTTTGTGCCTGAAAAAGTGTTTTTGAGGGCAGTTCTAATTCATTACTTTAATATGAAGAAAACTGCCGCCGAAAGTCATCGTATTTATGGTGAACATGCGCTAGCTGAGCGAACGCGCCAAAAAGTGATGATTTTGGCTTGGAAGGCGATGAACGTCCTTGGCAGCCAAAAGTTTGAAGATGAAGAACTGGAAGCATTACTCTATGAAGATTGTTGCCAAACACAAGAAGGGCTCGCAGAATCTTTGGGTGTCACTCAAGCAGCCATTTCAAAACGTTGGGTTCCACATGAACTCAAGCCAAGAGACGTCGAAAGGCGGTATTGCATGTCCGAAATGCTGGAAATGCTGGAATGCCACAAAAGGAAGTCATTTTTGCATCTGATTGTTACTGGTGATGAAAAATGGATCCATTACGACAACCAAGTGCATAAAATCATATGTGAAACCCGGCCAACCAGCCAAATCAACGGCAAAACCGAATATCCATGGCACGAAGGTAATGCTCTGTATTTGGTCTGATTAGATGGGTGTGCTGTATTATGAGCTGCTAAAACCGGGTGAAACCATCAATGGACAATGCTACCGAACACAAGTAATCCATTTGAAGAGAGCTGTAGCCGAATAACGCCCGGAATATGCGACCAGATACGAGGCAATAATTTTCCATCATGACAACGTTCGGCCCCGCCTTATAGCCCAGATCTTGCCCCTTCGATGCAGAACGCCCTCACTGAAATACGGTTCACATCAGACCAGAATATCAAAAATTGGCTTAATTCATTCTTGGCTGCCAAACCGGCGCATTTCTTTGGGATAGGATCCACAAATTGCCAGAAAGATGGGGAAAAGTCATAGCTTCAGATGGGCAATACTTTGAATAATACAATTGTACATGTTTTTCTTAAATAAAAGTTCAAATTTTGAAAAAAGACCGCACGAATTAAAATATATACCCAAACTTTGGATTAATGAACACATTTTCTAATTTGCGTCATCTGTCAAAATTTTGAAGTTTGACTCCACAATGTTTTCTCTTTTTAATATTTCAAATAATTGTTGTGAGGGTCATGTTGACCAATGCAATGACATTCAATTGTTGAAAAGAATAAATCAAAGAAGACTTCTCACAATTGCTTTGATTTTATCAAGAGGAAATTTCAGGAAATTAAAGATAGGTTTGATTTGTCCGTGGCAGCAGTACACATGAGAACATGTTGTTCACAGTTGAACAGAGTTGTTTCAAGTCAAAAGTAATCCCGGATTCCGACCAGTTATAGGCTGTATAGATGGTACACACTTCAAGATAAATGCACCTTGTTAGGTGCAATAATCGAAAAAGGTGTTATTCCATACTCCTTTAAGTAATAGCAACCTTGTTTTTAGGGATGTGTTTTTCAGATGGCCAGGAAGTAGTCATGATGCACATGTTTGGAGCAACAGTCCCATCAGACGGGTACTGAATAGCAAAGATTTTAAACTTCCCAACGACATGCACACATTGGGTGATTTAGCATATCCATTAAATACTTTGCTAATAACACCATTTAGAGACACTACATACCATACATTCTTCGACGATAGTTGCAATTGTATAAGCTTTTGATATTTAAAAATTCAAATTTCGATGCTTACACCACTTAAAGTTATTAAAGTTAAGTAATGTTAAATATATGTTAAATATATAAGCTGCATTATTTTACATAATTTTATACGAATGAAAAGTTCTGAAAATGTTGCTATTCCATTTGAAGATGACAGCCAAAATACAGAAACAGAAATATAAGAAAATGGTGCAGTTTATGGAAACATAGACGCCATCACAAAAAGAGATGTCTTATGTGAATGGCTAATGTCTTAAGTTGTTTTCAATTAAATGCATCAACAAAATAAAAAAATTTATTTGAATAACTTAAATAAATTTGTTTTATTTCAGAACAAAAAAGAAAATCAAACATCCATTTGTGGGAGAATTGGCAGGATTTGTTTTATGTTGTTTAGTAGAGAAGAACAATGAATTGCGCGAAGCAATTCGTCGAGTCTTTGCCTCTTGAATTCCAAAAGCTCTGATTTTGCCGCCCATCTTTCTTATTTTGACCCCTAATAAATTGAAGTCACTTGTCGTCGGGCTCTTAACGTCGGCGTTGTCTTCTACGTCAACGTTATTTCTAGGATGATCTTCACTTAAATCAGCCGGAAAACTTGCAAAGATTATTTCCTTTGGGTGGTTTAACGAATGTCTGCAATGGTAGACATTATTGAAAATATCGAAATATATCCAGGATGGGGACGATTGCCCCGAAGTATCATTTCTTTTTTAACCCTCTTGAAGGTTGTAAGAAGGTTGTAAAATTTTGTTTTTATGTCCTCTGGGCTAAAAGGAAAACTTTCATCAATTGTCTTGATGCTCCGTAAAACGAAGTTTCGTAGAACACTTTTCTTCTTTTTTTTTCTCTTCGGTAAATTCTTTTTCCATTTTCAACCTTTTCCCTAACATAAGTTGGATATATAGCATTTATGCTCCCAAACAATTTTGTCTTCCATCCTTTAAGAAAAAAACTTTTTTTTTAAACAATTTTCTAAATGTTTACTGATATTTATGTTATTTACTTGTAGACTCCAAGAAATTCGCAACTATTCTTATTATTTTGAGTTGAACTTTGAATTTTTAAGCAAAAATTTTGATAGATGTGAGCCATAAAACAACACTATATACTGTTTCCTTATTTTGTATGCTCTTCAGGGAACGATTCGGCTCCAACGAACTACTGAATTCATCTATTAGAAGTGTTATCAACTTCATTTGGAGAGTAGAAAACCTACTAGCCTAACTAGAGTTCTGACATAATCGTACCAAAGATCTTTTAGGTCAAAGTGCCTTACTTACTCAATAGGCAAGTTAGAAAATTAAAAAAAATAATAAATAAATAAATAAAAATAGAAATCTTAAGAAAATATAAAAGTGGAATTACTTCATTACCTTTTGGTATTAGCCTTGTACAAGGTTTGTGAAATCTAGTTCTTGTGTTTGAAAATGAGATATCGGTTGGGGCAACTTGCAGATTATTACGACTCTGTTGGTCATTTATAAAAACAAATTTCGCGCATCTGTCGGATAGCTATGTGAAATGTAACAAGAAATAGGTCAGGCAGATTTGTTTTTGTTATTTCCCATAACTCTTTCATGGTCAGTGGTTAGCTGCATTAACTACGAATTTCCGAATTATATAGCTCTAGAAACTGGTTTATGATCTAACACATCAGTACACATTACTCTTCATTAAATTGAGGTGATGTTTAAACTATGGTTGATGTTTCATTTGTGTTGCCTTCTGAAATTGGTGTATATGTAGGGTTTTTGTCTCGTGCTCGGAAAGAAAATATTAAAAATAAGGTGAGTTTGTATTTTATTATTGTGATTGTTTTATTTGATGCCCTTAGATATCTTTTGGATACACTAAAGCAAATTAAAAATACAAGTTTATTCACTGTATCGACTGTAACACACTTAGGCCAGCGCTTGATCCAATCCTCGAAACATTTTTTATATTCGGTTTTCGGTATATCAATCCGAATTTTTTTATTACTTCCTCTCGGCTGCTGAAACGCGTTCCCCGTAGTGGTTTTTTAACTCGATTGAACAGAAAAAAGTGAGTCAGTTTCAGTTTAAATGCATTTTTTATTTTCTTATATATTAATTCTTATAGGCTTAACAAAAAAAAAAAAAAAATGCTTAAAAATTAGCTCAATTAACTTAAAATTACCTTAATCTAACTTACTGGCCCCATGCGAGCACTCTAAGATAAGCCTAACACTTAATCTATGTCTTTCGACGTATCTTATAGTCTATTCTTATTTTAATATTTGCATTAATTAAGCCTAAAATTAAGAAAACAGATTTTAACAAAAACTTAGTAAATGGACTTTTTTTTGTTGAAATATAAAACTTAAAACTAAAGCTTACAAACTACCTAAAATAAATACTTAACCTACTTACCTACCTACCTACTTACATCTAATAAACAATTAAGTTAAATATTTTATATATATATATATACATAATATATATATACTTAATATATAAATATATGTATATATATATATATATATGTATTTTTTTTGTTTTTGTTTTTTTTATTTTTTTTTTATTTTTTTTATTTTTTTTATTTTTATTCTTAAATCTAACTTAATCCTATCTAAAACTATGTAAGTCGGCCATGACTAAAATCTAATAGTCTGGCCAACTTTGCTTCACTCGAGGAAGCTACCTAGTAATTGAGGAATTCGACGACGAAGCATCCTCTTCTTCAATAAGCCACCAAAATTGTTGGTGCTGCCGAGCAACATCTCTCATGTCGAGACTCCCTACCGCTCTACTGAAACGGAGACGCTCCGCACTGCCGTGTGCGACATCTCTGTCGTAGTTGAGTCGCCTGTCCGCAGCTGTTCGAGCGGCGTGAAAGATTAACGGCACCGCTTATCTGTCCTGGATCAAGCCTTTCTTATCAAGATAGAGGAACGCTTCTGATGGAATAAAGCCGTCAAGGCGAACTCTCTCGTGATACATATAATTGGGGTAATAAGCCCCAGAGATCAGGTTGTTCGACGGAGTCATTGCTCTTACAATGTGTCTTCGAATCAACTTAATGACTCTTATTAGGTTCGCCCTATTGTACAAAACCTCATTAGGATAGAAGTTTATGTACTCAGACTCTGGTATTCTGTAAAGGCGAAGACAAGCCCTAAGGCAAGCCCTCTCAAACACCCGAATCTTTTCCAAAAAACTTGCTCTCACGTTGAACCACATGGGACAACCAAATGTTAGCATAGGCCGAATAAGGGCTATGTAGCAGATCACCTTTACCCTCGCATCGAGTTGTCTGCTATAAAATAGTCTCTTTGTAAGGGCAAAAGCTCCTCTGGCTCTGGCCATAGCAACATCTATATGTTTATTAAAATACAGATATTGATCCGGCCAGATCCCAAGGTATCTGACTACATTTCATGTCCGACGATCTGAAACTTTCGCCAATTCTTTCTGGTATCCGCAGAGGCCTCAGTCAGAAAAAAGTGACAGATCAGGTGAATTCGGTGGCTTTTGGATGGTATTTGTGCGACGGTGCTTTATCATGGTGCAAAATCCATGAGTTTTCTGCTCTCAATTCTGGTCTCTTTCGGCGAATTGCCGAGCGGGAACATCTCATAACGCCCAAATAATACTCTTTGTTTACTGTCTGGCCTTCTGGCGCAAATTCATGATGCACTACACCGTTGTAATCCATGAAAATCGTGAGCATTGTCTTCTTTTTTGACTGAAAACGACGTGGTTTTTTTGCCTGATGTCTGGATTGCATGTTGTACTCATAAACCCACGTCTCGTCTCTAGTAATGATCTTTTTGATGACTGTGGGATCGGATTCAGCCTAGCAAATCATCCCTTTTGCGACGTAAATACGCTCTCATTTTTGCATGAAATTGAGGTCTTTTGGCACCAACTTTGCTGCTACATGACAGAAACCCAAATCATTAACCAAAATGTCTTTGACGGATCCATAGGCATATATCCATCCATAGTCCTCGGCTCTCTCTCTGGTAGCCATGTTTTCCTCGGTTTTCGATGTCGCTGATCTGCCACTGCGCTCATCACCTTCGATTGACTCACGACCACGTTTGAACCGCTCGTGCCACTGGTAAACGATCGTTTTCTTTAGAGAGTCGTTGCCGAAACACTTTTCCAATATTTGCAACGTTCGCGCACCATTAAATCCGTTGTTTATGCCAAATTTAATACGAGTTCGCTGTTGCAAATTTAAATCCATTTTTAAAATTATAAAAAAATCGCCAACACACACAGATATTGATGTACTCTTGGCTACGTAACTTTTGCAAATGTCAAGCTATGGCGGTAAGATTTAGAGGGAATGTTTTTTTTTTTGGTCAAGGTGGTAAAAGACTTATATGCGCTACTTAATTATCTTTTCGAAATGTCTAAAACTATTTTTGTACCTGTATTAGTTTGGAAGTTATAGCATTTATAGTGGTTACACCTCCAAATAAAAGGTCTCCCATTTTGATGGGCTGTAACTTGAAGTGGATTAAGAATAGATATCCCCCCCCCCTCTGCAATACAGTATGCCCTGAAAGGATTAGGCATTAAGTTAGTTAAGCAACTGGAACACGATGTATATTCCAAATTTTGGAAAAGATCTTGGAGATTGACCTTGTTCTGTGGCTAGGAACGTATAGACGTCAACCCCCTAAAAGTAACTAATATAATAACGTTTTGTACATCTACAAGGACTAGACAAATTTTAATACCTCGTTTTTCATGTCGTTTATCTGGACGCCAATTCTTTGTAAATACCACTCGGCTTTGGAACGCCTTTAAGAAATTAAAAGCAGATTTACCTAACTTTGTTGCCTATCTAAAAATGAATTGCTTTCTTAGCTACCACAATTTTTGAAAAGATATTGTATCTTAATGTGTAAGCTTTCGAAATAAATAAATAAACTAAAACTAAGAACTAAAGAGCTACCATTCCCAAATCAGTACACCGAGCGTGGAATTGTTGGCCTGCACAGTTACGTACTATATAACTTTTCAAAGAAAAACTTGCAGATATCTACTTTTATTAACATCACAGTTATTTTTGATTAATCTGTAATAATGTTAATACTGATTTGACCACCAAGTTATTTGTTATAATCAAAAAAAAAAAAAAAAAAAAAAAAAATCGCAATATACTCTGTGCGGATACGTTCATATTTTGATCCATATATCAAGCAGATATCGGCACATACTATCATAGTATTTAATTTGAATTTTTCATTTTATTCCATTTTTGCGTTTAATTAAATTCACCAACATGTAAGCTAGTACCGACTTTTATAATTGGTGTTGATTATATTAAAAAAAGGGTGCAATAATTAAAGGCGGTGTGACACTACATTTATGTATGGTATATGGATTAATTAAAATATTGTTGTAGATTTGAATATATTACTTAATTATAGTACATAAAATCGTATATGCAAAATTCATTTCACAATTTAACATATCAGTTTGCAGTTCGTCCTTAATATGGTGATTAATACATACTTACAGTTCTAATGAGAAGGATAATGAACCTTTGTCAAGTTTTCGTTCTATGCATCCTCCGGGGACTACTACTTCTGCAGCGGGAACGAGCAGCTCTAGTGTTGGTTGTCCTCATGTGTTGGTTGATATGTTTGTTGCTTTGAATTTGACTATGGGCATCAAAAAATTGCCAAGATACCGGGATTATTGGTGTTCATGCCGTTGAAAAGATTTAGTTGACTCTACACTACCTGCACATGAATGGCAATAACCTCATGCCTGCAAGAAATAGCCCAGATTACGATAGAGTTTACAAAATTCGACCATTGCTAGGCATTTTGCGATGAAATTTTGAGCTTAACTACAGACCTTCGGAGAAGATTGCCATAAACGAGAGCATGGTAAAGTTCAAGGGTCGGAATTCTTTGAAACAATATATGTCCAAGAAGCCCATCAAACGAGGCTATAAAATATGGATGGCATGTTCTGAATCGGGCTACTGCTTGAGTTTTAAACTTTACACCGGTAAAAAGGAGTCTGAAGTTGAAACAAATATTGGTGGCAGTGTCGTAATGCAGTTTTGCTCGAGCCTAGAAGGTAAAAACCATAAATTTTATTTCGACAGTTGTTTCAACAGTTATCAGCTTCAAGTGGATGTACAAAGGAAAAAAAAAAAAAAAAAAAATATGCCTGTGGGACGGTAAACTCAAAAGGGAAGCATTTACCAAACCTAAAAAGAGATAAAGACTTGCAGAGAGGACAGCCGACTATAGAATCAGCGACTAAAATGTATGTATCTTGAAGTGGAGAGACAAAAGATCTGTGTTTATACTGTCAAACTATTACGATCCTAAGAACATCGGCAAAGTTACACGCAAAGACCGTAACAGAGAGAGTGTAGAAGTTTCTTGCCCAGAACCTGTGAAAGATTGTAATGTAAACATGAATTTTGTTTACATTACGAAATAGACAGGAAATCACACAAATGGTGACACCGAATTTCGTTCCATTTTCTTGATGTAATCTAATTCACACCCAGGCCTAGAAGCTGTGACATTGGAGGTTTTTTGTCGTTCTGTCTATCAAGGCCTTTTGGCACCAGCATTTGTCAAACGGCGCAGGCATCATTCGGTGGAGAGTAAATGTAGTTCAGGAGCGGTCCAATTAAAACGGCATTAACCAGCTGTGCTCGAGGAAATCCGCTTAGAATGTAGTCAACATCAGCCAGAGCGATGCACTTCAAGAAGATGCGTCAAATGCAGTACAAGTAAGTCCGTACTATTTGAAAATGTAATAAACACTTGTAATGTCCCACTATGTTTGCGTAAAGGAAAGTTCTGCTGCCAAGATTTTCATAAAAAAGTGAAAAAAATATTTGATTCTAATTGTTTTGTTATGTTTTTTGATTTTAGTTATGAATAAAAAATGTACAATACGTATATACACATTTGTATAAACGTGTCGTTTCTAAGAGAGGGCACCACTTGAATTAAACCCATATCATTTTCAGTTAGTACCAACCTTCAAAAGATACGTGTATAAATTTGATATAGATATAGATATAGCGTTGTGAGTGAAGCAACTTTTGTTATTGTGAAAAAAATGGTTTCAAATCAATTTCGTGTGTTGGTTTATCATTGCTTTTTGATGGGAAAAAACGCAGCTGATGCAAAGAAATGGCTTGATAAGTGTTACCCGGACTCTGCACCACGAACGAACCATTCGCAAGTAGATTGAAAAGCTTAAAAGTGGTCATACAAGCACCGAAGATGATGACGCAATGGACGTCCAAAAGAGGCTGTTTCAGATGAAAACATCAAAAAAGTCCAAAAAATGATTACAAATGACCGTAAAGTGAAGTTGATCGAGATAGCCGAGGCTCTGAAGATATCAAAAGAGCGTGTTGGATATATCATACATGAATATTTGGACATGCGAAAGCTCTGTTCAAAGTGGGTGCCGCGTATGCTTACAGTCGACCAAAAACAACAACGTGTTGATGATTCATAGGAGTGTTTGAAGCTGTTCAACCGCAATAAAGCCGAATTTTTGCGTCGGTATGTGTCAATGGATGAAACTTGGCTCCATCACTTCACACCAGAGTCAAGCCGGCAGTCAGCTGAGTGGCGAGCAGGCGACGAACTTCGTCCAAAACGACCAAAAACTCAACAGTCGGCTGGCAAGGTTATGGCATCCGTATTTTGGGATACACATGAAATAATTTTCATCGACTATCTCCAAAAGGGGCAGACTATCAACAGCGACTATTACATTGCGTTGTTGGAGCGATGGCAAAATTTAATGACTTCGGCTACGAATTGCTTCCCAACCCACCGTATTCTCCAGATTTGGCCCCCAGAGACTATTTATTGTTCGCAGACCTCAAAAGAATGATGGCCGGAAAGAGATTTAAGATCGATGAAAAAGTAGTCGCCGAAACAGAGGCCTATTTTGAAGCTTAACCTAAATCGTACTACAAAACTGGTATCGAAAGATTGAAAAATCGTTTCAATTAGTGTATCGCCCTCGAAGGCAACTATATTGATAAATGAAGTTGAATTTTGTAAAAATTTAGTGTTTTACTATAAAACGGCACTGCGGTAGTAACCGCAGCTAACCACTTTCATTTCACTATTGTTCTCTCCTAAATATACCTATCTAGAAACAACAAAAAAGACATATTTTGTAATTTATATGAAGGAGCCCCTAAAAGAGTTAACAGACTTCTTAAACAGAATTAACTTTTTCAATGAAAATTAATTTGTTGTGTTCAGCTAACTATGTATGTATTTGTAATTGAAAATTCGATAACGCTTTCAAAGGATTCTTGGTCTGCCAATTGATCCTGATTGTTATGCTTAAAATTGCAGTGTGGTAACACTCACTACGTTTGTTGGCCCCATAAACTGCCATTTTTAACGCGTCATACCCAACACTAACTGAATGTGCATACACAAAAAAAAAAAAAAAAAAAAAAAAAAAAAAAAAAAATTGTGCATTCACGGAGTGTTGCAGTTAAGTATGCGATAGCATCTCATTTTAGGGGAAGCGCGTGAGCGTTTTGATGATGATAATGATGTGTGTGGTGGAGGTGTGATGGGATGATGATGTCATCTTCAGTAAGGTAAATGTAAACCAAAAGTCTTGTCCACATTACTCTGATGTAATGGCGACGACGAGACCTCTTTTCTATGCATACCCCTAAGCTCCCGCTGCTACTATGATACTTCTACTGCTTCTACATTGCTCCTTTTTTTATTTCATGTACCCGTAAGTAGTATTCCTTTTATTCAACTTCCTCACATGGCTTGGCTTGTCGTTGTCTTCATCTGTTTGTGGTAGTCTCAAACTAATGAGGTGGCAGTAGTGAGTCATATTTGCATGCATGCAAAATAATAATTACAGCATATGCAGTTGCACGTTCTGGGTATGCATATGCATACGGGTATACAGCATGTGTACTTGGTACTCGCTAAGGACCAAAAAGGAAAAATATTATTTTTTCGTCCTTATTTTTTCTATTTCTCTGTTTTCGTTTCGTACGCTTCTCCGCACTCATTTGTTTCCAACGAAGCGTTCTCAAAACAAAACAGCTCTGCATTTATTACACTTACGTGTACACATACGTACGTAAGTATATGTACATATATACCTACTATATTGCAGTACAGAAAAGAGAGAGAAAAAAAAAAAAAAAAAAAGGAACAGAAACGAAAACATAAGCAGAATCCATAAAGTTGGTGTTTGAAGGATACAGAAGGATACCGGGGAAGAGGACTTGCTTCTGTTTGAGCCTACGCTTGTGTGCATTGCTGCCAAGGCCATAGTAGTAATCAGGGTAAGGAAAGCATTCATGCTCATACACAATTCTACATTCATTCATCCTGTAATAATTTCATATGCAATTGTGGCAACTGAGCACTTCAAGGATAATCTCCAAATACGAAAAAGACAGAACACCACCTGAGCCGTATTTCCATCATCAAAATCGGAGTTATCGTCATCATAGTCATCATTGTTGTCGTTATCGATATTGGAATCGATTGACGGTCTACGATGAGTTCAAGTGTGAAATCAAAGTTGAATATTCGTAGCAATCCTGCGTCCTGATTTCAGGATACCCGAACCACATATGTCAATTGTACCTTAAAATGAGGTTAGTTAACCGCATGCATAATGATTTCTCAAAATGTGGAGAAAAATTCAAATGAAGACATAAAAACAAAAAATCACTGCACTCAATCGGCTCCACTATGGTATGGTATATTCTGAAGTGGTTCAACTGAGTGCAGGTGGACACTAAACCTTGGCACAGAAAGTCCCCTAGATAAGGATTTCTTCTCAGATTTGATTTGTTATTTTTCGTTTTCTTCTTGGAAGTTTCTTCATAGAATGGATGTTCTTTTCCTAATGGAAAAAAGTGCACAAAGTGTATACCGGTCAAGGTGTATCAAGGTCATCAAATTCGAACTAAATTCGTAGAGGGCGAGTTAAGCCAAGATGACTTAACACAATGGAATGATGAGGTGAAAATTTTGAAAAGTTTGCCGGTGCGGTTTAATGGCTGGCTCGAGTTAATTTTGGCTGTCAGTGCGAATGCGGATCTCTCAGTTGTTCCACCTTATCCTCGTCCTTGCAAAACAATGTTCATTCACAACCACCTTAAAAGTGTTACACGGAAAATGCTTTTTACCAAGGAGAAAGAAACCATGTAGCCGTAGTTCGACTGGCAGCACAGGCTTCAAATAGATTTCCAGAGCTAGAAGGTGGAAAATTATTTGTAGTGCAGCTATGGGCCTGCCCAATTATTACACCTTTCCTATTATTGGACAGTTGGTCCTTTAGGCAAAGGCTGGAATTTATACTGCAACACCAAATATTATCATAGTATAAGTCATATGGTACAACCGAATTGTAAAGGGTATGGCCAACTTGGGGTTTTAGTTTTCTAGTTTTTCTTACGGCTTGTGAATGCAGTCATCCATTCTTTGTTAGTGGGTTACTAACTGTTTGGATTCTAATCCTGTTTAGTACCCATTTCTGAAATTTGTCTCCTGGAAAAGGCCGAATTCTGTGTAGAGTGATCGGATTTTATATTTTCTGCTGAAGGGTACCAAGCCACACTTTTTGTTCTATTAAGAGCCTTCCTTTTCAAAAGTTTATTACTACTATGTTCAATAGAAGAAGACAAAGTACACTGCGCTGTGCCTCGACTATCATATAACTGAGTTAAGAATCCTCATAGAGTTGAGCTGATAGTTCTTTTTGTGAGAGATTGATTTTTTAGTATGCTTCGCAAATCATCAAATCCCAGACCTGACAGTTATTGGCTCCGTTTCAGCACTCTTGAAGACGTGCTCAATGTCGAGGAAGTTGTGGTATATTCCTTCGGGCTAAAGATTCTTACAAATAGGCACCCTACTAAATGCAGGGTTGTTTTTACTTTAAAAGTGAAGAACTTTGTTAAATATATTCTACGATCAAGCTGGGTGCTGATAAATGTTCCATAACCAAGTCGGAGATGTTTTGAATTTTAGCTGCAAAGAAATAAACCGGTTCCGGGGACTTGACGCGATTTGACATAAGGTCATGTCAACAGATTGTATTGATCAAGTTGGGTAACTTGAAGCAGTATGCGAAAGCTTTTGAAAATCCCAATATTTCAAAGGATCCGTCTATCCCGCAAAATATCTCTCCGAGATTTTCTTATTTTAGTTTTAAATTTATTTTTAGGAGAATCCTAGGATTCCCAGTCAGATCTTTCTCTGATAGCTTTGACTCTCGAACTTCTGAATCGTGACATTCAATTGTCTTCTTAAATGCTGTAGTCAGAAACTTGCTCAGTCGGCTCGTATCGATAAGGAAGGATATATTTTTGTCGATCCCAGCCTATTACTAAGATCTTTTCAGTAGTATTTTGTGAGCGTCTGACACCGTTTACGAATAATCTGGTTGTGACATACCAGTACAGTTTCAGGACAGGAAAGTCCACCATCGATTAAATATTCATACTACGGTAGATCTTGGAAAAGTGCCGGGAAATTAAGCAAGCACGTGCCCAGGGACGAGCTATACAATGTCATGTCTAGTTTTGACATCCCTGGAGAATTCTTGCTATTCCATTAAGGTGGGTAATGGGTAATGAATTCACGCAGACTTTCAATATCAAGGTAGATTTTAGACAAAGCAGCGCGTTGTCTGTCATGTGACTTTTTTAACATCGATCTAGAAAAAATTCCCTGGCCAATAAAAAAGGCACGATCGTGAAAGATATTTGTAAAATTAAATAAACATAGCAAGCCGAAGCAGCAGCATTGAGAAGGAAACAACCAAAATGTCTCTGTTGTCATCAGAAAAGGGCGCACACCACCGACAGCCAGAACGTTACCATTGCCATAATACTATAATTATAATCGACTGTAGTTACGGATTTCGTCTACCTTGACTCCGTGGTTACAAGCAGCAAAGACATCAGCGCAAAAATCAGACGCAGACTAGCTTTTGCCAATCGCCGTTTCTTTGGTCATAGAAGGCAGTTGACTAACAGACTACTCTCTCGTAAGACTGAATTGGCCTTATACAAGATCACTATTACCCCAGTCCTCATCTATGACTCATAGGCTTGAACCTTTTCGAAAGCGAAATCACTTGGCCGTTTCGAGTGAAAGTTGCGTTGCGTGTAATTTTTGGTCCCTATTGCATTGACTGGAAATGGAGGAGGAGATTCCACCGCGAACTCTACGGGCTGTACAACGACATTGGTCTCGTCAGTCGTCTACGGATCCAATATCTGAGAAGCTTGAACTATGTTGAGCGACCGTACACCAAAGTTTCGACTCAAATAATCTCTGATTCTAACCCTGAGGGATGGCATAACAGAGGACGATCTTAAAATGGTGGACGTGGACCTCAACTAACTTTGAGTGCGGCACCATATATCTGAATGATAAAAAAAATACAATTAAACACTTAGACGAAGTTTATAATTGTTAAGATAAAAGCTTAAGCAAGTACTAAAAAAAAGTAAGAGAGTTATAAATTTAGCCAGTTCTAACAACGACAAGAGCCACGCCAAGACGAAAGAAAAAGAATTCCGATCTTTCCAAATCACCGGTAAAATAAAAAAAAATATTTGAAAGTTAGTTGTGCTTGTGGTTCCTGAATTGTAGTCGTCTTTTTCAGAAGTACCTTTCAATTTGGAGAGGAAAGTCGGTTGAGGATCCTATTCAACTAAAATTAAATTTAATTTTCAGATAGCAAAGCCATTGAGCAATGTTAGTAATCAGCTTTACAAAGAATTGATGCCATTGCATGTCGTATAAATTGGCACCGTTAGAATATCTTTCGTCTGGTTGTAAAGTGGAAGTTTAAAAGACACATTTTCCAGTTTTTTGAGACGATGAACATGCTCTTAATTTTTTCAAAAACTTTTGTTTTTCGGTAGATTCCTGAAGAATATAACGAAAATGATATAGCACTGGTGGTGTACTTAAAAACAAACTTTGATCCATTTTGGACTGACCCGAAGTAAGTAAGGCATTCATTTCTATGATTGTAGCTATGTAGTCATGTTTATTCTCTTGCAAGAAATATCGAATGAGAAGCTGCATAAAATATAAAAAATAGCCCCATGGAATACCACAGAATGCCCTTAAGACCACAATTTTCATATAATCTCATAGCAAATTAATTTCGCATTCAGTACATCTTTAATGTTTAATTCGTAATCTCCTTTACATCGACATTTTATTTATTACACTGACGCCTGTGGTTATTACACCAAGAAAGCAGTACCCTTCCCTTCATCTGTTGAAATGAAATTTAATTGTTTTCCACAGAATAGTTTAAATACGAATTTATATTTTTTTTCTAGGAGTATCCTTCTGTTCGTGGTTGCAGAAAATCGATTTTAATAAATTTATTTCAATCTCAGTACGTGGCGGGACAGCATGTAAACTTAATTGTACTTTTGCGCCCATCTGTTTTGTATTTTTTATTGGTTTTCTTCCTTTTTTTTTTTGGTAACATAAGGACTTCTTGTTTTTTTTTTTTTTTTTTGAAATGTTGGCTCTTTACCTTTGAATAAATTTGTTAGTACCTTTTGAGTGGTGAATGTGAAATTGTTGCGTACTGGGTTGTACCTTCATTTTCTTTGTTTTGACATTAAGTATCCTTTTCACGTCAGCCATGTCTAAGCGGGATGGATTAGTTTGATACAAAGTTCACGTCTTTTAAATTGGACGTAAAAAAATTGTGAAAATTGTCTGGTGAAAAACTCTTCCAATATTCCTATCACTTACCTCGAGTCCTCCATTTATACACAGTTGGCACGACCGAATATCTTTCAGAGTCTTTTTTTGTAAATGACTTGGGATATCTTCGTACGCTCTTGATAAAGTGTACCCTTCGGTGCCATAGTAAGAGTTACAGATGTTGTTCGAGGTAGGGTGGTAAGTGTGAAACAGAGATCAGTAGATGTGGTTTTTCATTATTTGATACTTCATTTGTCAATTGAAGGGTTTCGTCCTTCGCCGCCACATAGTCAGAAGAATTCTTTTTTTTATTTTAAATAACGATTGTGAGTGGTTGGGTGCAATAGAAATAGGGTAGGCAGTCAGAGGTGTCAACCAATCTAGTTCTGTAACTGTTTCCACATATCAATTGCGGTTATTTTTCTGCTAAGCGGTAAGCATCGGACGCATTCGGATCCGACTTCCTAAACTTATCACCGCGAGTGTTGACAGAAAGCAAACAAAAATAGCAGAACTATAAACGGGACAGCGGATGAATTCACCAGATGATCTCTACGGTGAAATTAGGCAAATAAGACGTTAGCCGGGCTACTTGTACATATTTGGAGCTCAGGCCGTAAAGGATTTTTGAGACTAAATTGGAGTCTTGAAAGAAAGATGGACGCGTATGAGCTCTTAATGGATCAACGGCAGTGCTCATATCCCCGAACGGGTTACTGGCTTCGGTCTAGCCGACGCCTGGGCCTAGGGGAATGTACAATGAAACTAATCCTTCTGGATGAGGGTTGTGCCGCCGGGTTAACTGCCCGGATATGGAATATGAAATCTAGCTACGGAGCAAACAAATCTTCGGATACGGACGAATCTACTGCTGACAACCTCTGCCAACGAAATAAGGACAACGAACTTCGGATTTACACACAGAATGTTAGGTCCCCAAATTCTTTTCCGATCAAACCTCCCTTAATCTTTTAAGTGGCCCTATGACGTCAGTATCAAGTATCGAAAACCAGTGGCAAAATTTCCAAAACGCCATAAGAAATTCTGCTTCTGATATGTTGGGTTTCACTCGGCAATCACAGCTAGTAGTAGCAGTGATAAAGCATAGTAGTAGAGTCGCAGTCGATGCTAAGGATTACGAAGGAGCATTTCTGTAGACTGTATAACGGCGATGACAAACCCAATACCGCTGTCAGCAGAATGAACCTATTAACCTGAACGATAAAGAGCAACGATTCCATTCACCCGAGCTAGATAAAGTGAATATAACCATATCTAAGCTTAGGTCCAACAAAACTGCTGGAATGAACGGCCTGACTGCTGAACTCTTCAAAGCAGCAAATGATGACTTGGAAAAGAACACAAACCAACCTATCTTTAAATTATGATCGGACCAAAAATTGCTCGATTAATAGAACCTATGCGTGGTTTGTCCGATCCTCAAGAAAAAGGACCCTGTGAACTAAACCAAATACAGAGGTATCAATCATCTTAACAGCGCCTACAACATCCTATCTGCCGTATTGTATGAGCTCCCGAATCCTTCGTCAATAGCCGGATTAATCCGTATCAGTGTGGCTTAAGTAGAGGAAACTCCACCGTAAATAAAATATTCACATTACGTAGATCTTGGAAAAAATCCATAAGCTCCAAATAGGTATACATTGACCATACATCGATTTAAAGGCTGCGTATAACGGCATCTGTAGAGACAAGCTATACAGAGCAATGATGGGCATCCCTAACAAACTCGTCTATTTGTGCAGGATGATGGCGGAGAATCCACGCTTCTACTTCAAGTTCGGTAAATAACTTACCAAAACTTTTGATGTCAAAGTATTTAAACAAGATGATGCGCTGTCATGAGATTTCCTTAACATCATTCTTGAAAGAATAGTGCAAAACTCACGCGCCAATACTAGAGGCATAATATTTCAAAAGTCCGCCCAATTTTTCGCATACGCCGAGCATATTTACATAATTCGTAGAAAGCAGCGTGATGTCACTTGGGCTTTCAAAAGTACTGAGACCGAACTAGCGAAGGTGGGCTTAACGTTTAATGAAGGTAAGACCAAGTATATGCTGCCACTTAACACCGATGTCTCCAACATTATGTCAACCTCGAAAGTATAGTTTTGAAGTATTGTAATTAACGACATTGTTAACCTAGGCTCCGTTATCGATTCAGACAATGACACCAGCCCTGAGATCGAACAGAGAATAACTCATGTCAATCCCTGCTTCTTTGGGCTTAGAAAGCAACTGACTACTAAAAGTGACCCTATGCTCATGCTCTATGGCGCAGATTGAGCTGACTGGAAACGCTTGCTGGTTGAGGCTAAGGTCGGCTACAAACTTTTCCTCATTTCTTATATTTTTGGTGCTGTTCTTATTCTCAGAATTCTCATCCAGCTTTCATCCTTTTTTGCTGATTTTTTTTCAATTGACTTGACGTTTTTCGTTACACCAATTTACGCTGGCACCGACTATGATTACATGGCTTTTCTGCGGACCTGAGTGAGCAAATGCTTTCTGTGATAATAAACCCATCGCTCTGCTAACTCAGAGACTTACAGTGCAAGATTTTGTCTGCAGTTTGCCAATATTTAAATGTTACTATTCAAACCTATCATCAGCTTGGGTTGAGATGGGACAAGTTCAGCATCATCGTCTGACACAAAAATACATATATGACCCTTGAGAAAATTCCATCTAAGCATTCAGAACAAGTTGCCAAAGTCGTTAAAGACCTCACTGTTCAAATTGTTCCAGCTTGTCTAGAATAACAATTAAATGATAGTTTGCTCCATCCTTTTTTCACGTAAACTTTTTTACTGTTTGTGTTCCAAGGTTTCAAGCATAATTTTTAATGCCAGAAGCACTTTCGTTAAGATATAAAAGGGCTAAATAGTAGTTAGTTGGTAGTTTGAGCATCAAATCAAATCTGCGTGTCGGTATTACAAAGAAATCGAACGCTGACTTTAAAAAAAAAATAAATCTCAACGTATTGTGTATTTATGTGTGATATGAGTAACTTTGCGCGTTAGATACTAATTGAAACAATTTGAAGCAGTTTGAAACAATTTCTTCCCATTAGTGTGTCGACCACTGTTCCAATTCTACTCAACAAAATCATAATATTCAGACTTACCTACAGCCACTGTGGTCACCTAGTTTCAATACCAATCAACATCTATTGCCTTCCCAATAGCCTTATTCACTTTATCTACTAAACCTGGTAAATCAGACTCAAAGCTCGTGGACTTTTTCATGTTATGCGTTAGAATTTAAAGAAACACCAAACATAATTTGAACTGATATTGAGAACGATGCCAGCAATTTGAGCAGTTCCAAAAGGACCACAAACTTAAAAGCATTTTTCTTTGCATCAAGCATCATAGATAGCATCAAATCTATGGAAAGAAAAATGGCACGAAAACTATATGCTTCCATTGTGCCATCACATAGATCCAGTTTTCAAAGGATTCGTGGGTTACAACGATATTTAATGACCGATGTATACCTCTTTCCAATTCATTGAATATTTTGTGTTTCAATAGCGTTTGTTAAGGGACCTAGATAGTTACGAGCTACAAATATGCTTTTAGTGTTATTGTACGAGTATTGACAGTCTCTGATGTTTCGTTTTCATTTTGATATGGGAATTTAGGTTTCTACGAATTGAGAATAATTTTCTGAAATTCTTTATCAAATCAAATTTAAGAAATCTCTAGTTTTCAGTATTTAAATAGTGAGAATACTTCGGTTCATTAGAATTCTTGCGTGAGTTCGGAGCTGAATAGGATATCAGTTTGCGTACTATGGGCTCTAGCTTGGTACGAGAATATAATGATTACCCTGACAGACTTGTTGAGACTTTACCTTCGGAGTGAAAATTATTGTGGTGTCCGTAATATCAATCCGTATTTCTAAAATATGGCATTAGCTCCGATAAATAATGTCTACATTCGCATTTCTCCTGAACGCGTTATTGTGTATGATGACTTAAAACAGCTTATTCCCTTTCATCATAATTGGAAGCTTCGGTTGCATTGGAAGCTATTGAGTGTGAAAGAACACACTATCCGTATAGGAGGCTGCGCAAGTTGCGTTATGCCACAAGCTAAATAATCGTTATCATGGTCCTCATAGTGCCGAGGATCAGCCTGGCTGAGGCTCTAGTTACAAAAAAGTTTAGTGGCATTTCTTGGGTTTAATTATCAGAAGAATTTTAAAATTTTCATTTTAACCAGCCATCATGCTGACGTGCTGAGGAATGAAGATCCTCTCCCTGAGTGAACAAAATTTCATATTCAAATACAAACATCTCTGAACACTTATATATCCGACAACACCACGTACTAATAAGACCGGTAAGATAGGGGAGCATATGCACAACTTCAATCTTAGAGACGTTATTAGTGTCTACCAGACTCTGTTAGACCCACCAAAAATCCAAAATGACCTTCCTTGTTGAAGGCCGAATTGGCGATGCAACAGATAGCTACAAAATACTTACTCTTCGTCTCTCTATATTCCATCACAATTTTGCAATATCGCTTACTATCACCAATGACACCTGGATCAAGCGTACCAAAATGGTACCGAGTAAGAAGTAAAGTACTCGTAAAGGAGGGTTTATCTTTATATATGTATCTAACTGGAATACTGTGGAATTTTTTTTTAAACTTTAATGACAGGAATTCAGTTTGATTCAAAATTTTGAAGAATAAGTTACGATACGTGTATTACTATATGTTTTAGACACGACTGCAGCAATGTGTCCTCCTTAATGTTTGACGATTATATATTTTCGAAGAAATAATCTCTAATCATTATTCAGTTACGTTAGCCATTGACTGTAGTATTTTTGAAAACTCCAGAAATGGTAGTTTAATTTGTTTACGAGCTAATTGAGTCAAAAATAAGCCTCGTCGCTAAGCACCATTTATCGGTAAAAGTAAGGGTCGACTTTAAGCCGTTCAAGAGAGCTTTTCACATACTTCTGTAGCAATCAATGGTCTAGTGTCATATATCCTTCAGCAATTGAGTCTTACACGATCCTAAATATTTTCGCAAATTTGTCCACACAGTGAACAAACAAAATTCAAAACAATGCTATCGACGCCGAATTGACAATTCCGTGGCCGCTGTTTCTTTGACATGCACATTACACTGAAGCGATGTCAGCTTTATGTGGTGTAGAGAGTTTGTGCTACGAAATTTATCCACAATAAGACGATTAAAGAGTTCATTCGATCGATCATCAGGACCCATAAAATCACGTAATCCTCTTGAGGATACCCAAATAAGTAAGATAAGACTATCCATTATGGACTGTCAAACAGTACTGAATAAAAGACAAAAATGACAGTACGGTTTGAAAGTTATACTTTCAAAGACTCTTTATTAAATAAAAATTAAATAATTTATACATTTTAAAATGACATATGTATGTACGTAGATACCACTAAATTCATTCACACCCAGCTTCTATAAGTCCAACGTTAAACTCTTCCGTGAGCATGTTACATAGATTTTGTATTAATTGCTTCAAGTATGGATATCCTTTAAGGATTTTCTAAAAATCAAAAAGTTATTTCCCATCCATTTATCATCTACCCAATGATTAATGATTTTTATGTCTCAGAAACTTTTCAATTAAACGCTTAAGGATATATCAAAATATATTGTATGTAGGTGGCAATAAAACTGAAATATCCTTCGAGTTGAAACATTAATTATGCAACCAAGTTGATGGTTTTATTTTCGCACACTTCAGCAGCAGTTCCTGCTTCAACGTCTATTAGCTACTTGTCGCAGTCTCAATTTGGCACTTTACTGAGACAATAACCATAAAACTTTGCATATCTGGAATATTTTTCTTTGATTTGATCCTTGAATGGTGCTTACGGTAAGTTCTTGTGAAATATGGCAGAAAATCTATATTTGAATGGAATTTTCTGTGTGAAACGTAAAACTGAAGTGGCAAGCAGGACACAGGAAAGTGGATACAATTTTGCTACTTCTTATGACTGTATCTATTGTATTCAAGCAAAGTCAGCATTTGAATAATTGAACAAATTTCTATTTTAATGCGCATGGAGTATATTTAGAAAATTCTTTTAGCCCAAGGTTTCTTTGTTTTCGAAGTCGCTCTGATTTTTAAATTGTTCCTTGACTTGGAAGTAAAAATTGTGCGATGAACAGGAGCCAGTTAACAAAATTTTAAAAGGGAGTTAAAGACAAGAAGGTTTTTTAGAAAAATACCAATAAAGTGGTGTTTTAGAGCGGAAAAATAGAAGCGGAAGAATAAAGCATCAATAGATTTGTTGGCATATGGGGCGACGTTATGTTCTCAGATGAGTTCAAAATCAACTTGGAATTTTCAGATGTAAAGACCACATTTAAACATCGAACTATAGAACGGTTGGAGAAGGAATGTGTTATTGCTCTTATAAAGAGGTCTAAGGGTATTATAGTTTTGGGCTAGAGTCGTTAATGCTATAGAGAAAGTGAATTGGTACCACATGCGTATACTGTTTCAGTACTATTCCGTATCTTGCCATTGTACTAAGGCCGTAAGTAAACAATGAATTGTCCACTGTTATTATGGTGATATTATCAATCGTTATGGCCTTTTTAATCCATTTTAACTGATTATTCTCCCAGATCCTCAGTTACAAAGAAGAACTGAGGATAAATTCAAATTAAGAAGTCACATCAAAAAAATTTGATATAAAGAAATAGACACCAGCTATGTAAAGGGTGATTTTTTTGCTGTTTGGTTTTTAATGTGTTTAAGTCAGTCATACTCAGTTTTCATTTTAATATTAGGTACTTAATTCGTGCGGTTTGCGAAGAGATGGCGTAACTTGTATTATTCCGTTGGAACATGCGTTGGAAAGCTACTGTCATTGTACGTCATTTCTGTATATATCATTCATTTGAAGCGTAAACAACAATAATTTTTTTTCACTCAAATATGCCGAACTTTGTGCCCGAAAAAGTGTTTTTGCGGGGAGTTTTTTTTCATTACTTTAATATGAAGAAAACTGCTGCCGAAAGTCATCGTATTTTGGTGGAAGTTTATGGTGAAAATGCGCTAACTGAGTGAAAGTGCCAAAAGTGGTCCGCACGATTTAAAAGTGATGATTTTGGCTTGGAAGACGATGAACGTTCTGGGCAGGCAAAAAAGTTTGAAGATGAAGAACTAAAAGCATTACTCTATGAAGATTGTTGCCAAACACAAGAAGAGCTCACAGTATCTTTGGGTGTCACTCAAGCAGCCATTTCAAAACGTTTAAAAGCAGCTGGATATATTCAAAAGAAAGGAAATTGGGTTCCACATGAACTCAAGCCGAGAGACGTCGAAAGGCAGTTTTGGATGTCCGAAATGTTGCTGGAACGCCACAAAAGGAAGTCATTTTTACATCGGATTGTTACTGGTGATGAAAAATGATTCCATTACGATAACCTCAAGCGCAAAAAATTATATGTGAAACCCGGCCAACCAGCCAAATCAACAACAAAGCCGAATATCTATGGCGCGAAGGTAATGCTCTGTATTTGGTGGGATCAGATGGGTGTGCTGTATTATGAGCTGCTAAAATCGGGTGAAACCATCAATGGACAACGCTACCGAACACAATTAATCCGTTTGAAGAGAGCAGTAGCCGAAAAACGCCCAGAATATGCGACCAGACACGAGGCAATAATTTTCCATCATGACAACGCTCGGCCACAGGTTGCTATTCCGGTTATTTAGAAAACAGTGGATGGGAAGTCTTACCCCACCCACCTTATAGCCCAGACCTTGCCCCTTCTGACTACCATTTGTTCCGGTCGATGCAGAACGCTCTCACTGAAATACGGTTCACATCAGAGCAGAATATCAAAAATTGGCTTAATTCATTCTTGGCTGTCAAGCCGGCGCAGTTCTTTTGGGATGGGATCCACAAATTGCCAGAAAGATGGTAGAAAGTCATAGCTTCAGATGGGCAATACTTTGAATAATACTATTGTACATGTTTTTCTTAAATAAACGTTCAAATTTTGAAAAAAAAATTGCACGAATTAAATTACATACCCAATATAAAAAGACTTAAAGACCGAAAAAGGCTTACAAATTATCAAATTTTATCATCAAAATTCGTGCCCTCTGACCATTTTACGGTCGTCATAATCGACTTACTGAGCAAGCAATTCAAGCCATAGTGACCAACTTAACGTCATTGGACATCAAGTCACCTACCCGTATGTGTAAAGTGCGTACAAAGGTAATTATTGGTGCTGTATCCGCCAGTGTTAATGAAGACCGTAATTGGTCCATTCGTTGGCGGCAATTCAAATCAAAATTGGACTCTGCGTGTGAACCACTTTAAACGTAGTCGTGGTCAAAATTTACATGAAATAATATTTAATTATTATTAATTTAGTGAATGGCAAGCATTGATTTATCAAATCAAATAAAAGTTGTATACACTTGTGTAAATTTTCTGTGCTTTTTTTGACAATTAAGAACCAAACGCTTATTAAATCACCTTTTGTATACATCGCCAGCCCTTACGATTCAATGTCGAACAGGGTTGAATTCAAAGGCCTTCAGACGCCGTACCGTATTACAAAGGGAAAACATTTTTTTTTTAATTTCAACAACCAAATTACCCTCATAAAATCAACAAAATAATTTATTAATTATAAAACAATAAATAAAAACGCTTAGAAACTCATTTGAAATGGCTTATAATTACTAAAGTTTTTCTTTTATATTGGAATAAGACGACCTTCGCGTTGGTTCTTGTGGTTAAACCACTTGAGATTCATATCTTCTCCCTCCTTTCAACACCACAGTAAACAGAACAGGTCAAAGTAAAAATTTTCTGTTTTATGTATTTGAGTGCGGTTTTTTCTTTGCATCTTTTTTGCATGCATTTCAAATTTCGATTCCAATTATTGTTAAACAAAAGGAAAGAGCTTATTGAAATGGAATTTCTGAGGTCAAGTAGAAAAATTCTGGAAATTTCGATTTTATTTTTCTGGTGGCTTTTTCAGAATAACTGTTTTGTATACGAGTACATACGTCTTGTAATGAAGATGACATCTAGAAGATCAAATTATTTGGTCACAATTGTTGGTATAAGATTAGCAGCAGCATTTTTAGGATAAATAAAACAAAATCAATATTGTATGTAATTTCTGCTCCTTAAATCAAAATGTAGATGGCGAAATCTTCGCTTTAGGTCTTTTTTGTGAGCGCAACCCCAAAAGATGTCTATCCAGAGTCATAACTTACACGTGCACTAGTGTCTTGACCTGCACGTGTGTTTTTAGTATATGTAATTCGTCAAGAATGAGAGAGAGTCAATCCCCGGAAGCGTTCCTTTAAGCAAAGTGTTAGAGGTGGACACCCTTTCTAAGGAACGCGAAAAAAATTTTAGAAGCATCAGATTCTCCCTTACTATGATATGAATACATTTTTCTTTGATTTGGAGATTTTTTGGAATTTAAATGAATTCGTCAAGTGCAAGTTTGCAAAACAATATTTCCAAGTAAAATAGAAGTAAGTAAAATATTGGGTGCATGAGTAATATAAGTGCATGGGAAATTAAATGAAAAGAATTTGTAATTCTGAGTATAAATGAATTATAAACGTAGCATATGTTGATGGTTGACATTCGATGGGGTCAGATATCTGTAACTCGCGTGACCAGTAAATAATGAACAGAACTGCTAGTTAATGAGACCCTCTGCTAGCAGGCACAGGTTGGTTGTACGGGTATATAAACTCGTATCTTATTTCAGTACGTCGTATCTAGCACACTATATGACTATGCATATTATACGAGTACCATAATATTGCAAAGTGTACAATTGACGAAATAGGAGATATAGATTTTTTTTTGACGTACCTTGAGGCATGAAAAAATTTTTTATTTATTAGGTAAAAATAAAAGTCGAAAGAAAAAAATAGATCTGGGTTGCGTTTTCTGAAATTACTTCTGACACGATGTCGTAACAGCTCAGGCAGTGCCTTAGTTGTATTTAATTATAAGATAGATCTTACAATAGGTATAAATTTCAAACTGTGCTGTCATATTTGACATTTATTCAATACTGTTTGACAGCCCATAATGAATAGGCTCCATATCATTCAAACTTATTGTAAAAATATATTTTTAATTCGGGTATCGTCAAGAAGATTACGTGATATGATGAAAAAGTTAGCTATTAAAAAAAAAGCCCAAATACCCTTGGTGATAAGCAGCGATACTGTCAAGTCGTTTGAGCTGTTTTGATGGAAGATAGAGAGATAAAATTCTGATTTAGCTCTGGGTATACCTTTATTTCTTTTCAGGTAAAAGATGTTATTGCTTGTTGCCCTTACTGAGACGATAAATTCTCCGTAGACGCTATTCCAAGTTTCAGTGAGATTTGAATCGCCTTATCTTTACAGCTTAACATAGGTAATAGGTTGAGAACAATTCGTCAACCACCATAACCATAGTTTTGAATGCTACTTTGTGAAAGGGATATTGATTCGGTAGACATCGGGGGAAGTAGGATTAGCCACGGGCCTCTAATCTTTCTGAACAGCCTTAATACAATTGCTTAAACTCCTTGCATGCTTGCACGATTTAAGGGAATATATTCAGTTATCAAGAAGAGGACTATGGACAGATTCATGACCACCTTCTCTTTGCCAGCTGACTTGCTGTAACACTGACTGAGAATATGAGAGGCCTCATAAACCTGCGGCATTTTTGGGACGAATTTAATTGACTTACTTCCTCGTACTCTTACTCGTATTCCTAGGAACGCGGATTAGCGTATTAGTCCTTAAATTTTCGCGTTTCACATAGCCCTTTGTTGAAGTATTCTAAACAGTTTTGGATTTTACAAAGTTTGGTCGTCCGTATTGTTTCAGACACCGCCGTTTTGAAAACCCTCTCTACCGAACACCAATTACTTTCCGACTTCTTAACAAGACGATCCAGGAGGCGAAGTTAGCCTTTTGTAGCCATCTGTTGCATCGCCAATCCGTCCTTCGTGTTGGATTTTTGGTAGATCTAACAGAGTCTGGTAGACAATAATAAAATCTCTAAGGTTGAGGTTGTGCAGTTGCTCCCCTATCTTACAAGTCTTATCAGTACGTGGTGTTGTCGGATATATTTATAAGCCTTTTTGGTATTTCGATTGAACCCCAATTTCAGAGATTTTTGTATTTGAATATAAAATTTTATACACTCTCAATTCCTAAAAACCAAAGTTCCCATATCAAAACTAAAACGAAACATCAGAGACTGTCTTAATACTCATACAATGGCACTAAAAGCATATTTGTAGCACGTACCTATCTAAGTCCCTCAATAAACGCTATTGAATTACAAAATATTCAATGAAGTGGAAAGGACATTAAACATCGTTGTAACCCATGCATCCTTTGGAAACTGGATCTATGTGATGGCACAATGGAAGTATCTAGTTTTCGTGCCATTTTGCTTTCCATAGATTTGATGCTATCTCAACAAAGAAAAATGCTTTTAAGTTTGTGGTCCTTTTGGAATGGAACTGCTCATATTGCTGGTGTCGTTCTCAATATCAGTTCAAACTATGTTGAACGCATACTTTCAGCGCATACCATGAAAAAGTCCACGAGCTTTGAGTCTGATCTACCAGGTTTAGTAGATTAAGTGAATAAAGCTATTGGGAAGGCAATAGATGTTGATTGGTATTGAAACTAGGTGACCACAGTGGCTGTAGGTAAGTCTGAATATTATGATTTTGTTGAGTAGAATTGGAACAGTGGTCGACACACTAATGGGAAGAAATTGTTTCAAACTGCTTCAAATTGTTTCAACTCGTATCTAATCTATTTATCTACCTATCTGTATCCATCCTTTCACACATAAATACACAATACGTTGAGATTTTTTTTTTAAATTCACCGTTCGATTTCTTTTTAATACTAACACGTATGTTAGGTTTGATTTGATGCTCAATCTACCAACTTATTACTTTTTAGCACTTTTATATGTTAACGAAAGTGGTTTTGGCATTAAAAAATTTGGTTGAAACTTTGGAACACAAACAGTAAAAAGTGATAAAAGGATGGAGCAAGCTATCATTTAATTGTTATTCTAGACAAGCTGGAACAATTTGAACAGTGAGGTCTTTAACGAATTTGGCAACTTCTTCTGAAAGCTCAGATGGAACCGAGAACTAAGAATTTTCTCAAGGGTCATGTATGTATTTTTGTGTCAGATGATGATGCTGAACTTGTCCCATCCCAAACCAAGCTGACGATAGGTTTGAATAGTAACATTTAAGTATTAGCAAACTGCAGACAATATCTGGCACTGTAAGTCTTTGGGTTAACAGAGCGATGGGTTCATTATCACAGAAAGTATTTACTCACTCAGGTCCGCAAAAAGGCTATGTAATCATAGTCGGTGCCAGCGTAAATTGGTGTAACGGAAAATGTCAAGTCAATTGATAAAAATCAGCAAAAAAAAAAAAAATTAAATCTGGATGAGAATTCTAGGAATAAGAGCAGCACCAAAAATATTAGGAATGAGGAAAAGTTCGGAGAAGACCTTAAAGTCAACCAGCAAGCGTCTCCAGCCAGCTCAATCTTTAAATAGTTGCTTCAAGCTTCGCGTCCGTTGGCGAAGGATTCGAAGACTTTTCTGACCGCAGCAGTAGTCTTCATCCACTGACCCAGCTATCTCAGTCGTTGGACCTTCAATCATTTGTCTAAATCGTTGTCACATATGTACATACAGTTGGTCTCTGTATCTCCTCCTCCACTCACCGTTATGCAGCCAGGACCAAAAATCACCTGAAAAATTTTCCCCTTATACCGGCATCTTCATCTAGTTTTTATAAAGTCCATGGTCCTGCGCCATAGAGCAGAGCTGTGATTATTAAGGTCTTGTATAGGGTCGCTTTTGTTTTCCAAGATTGTTTTTCGGTTGATAAGAATTATTCTTAATTTGATTTCAGCGCTGGTGTCGTGGCCTGAATTGATAGCGAAGCTCAGATAAGCAAACTCCTTAATTACCTCAAAATATTGTAACATCTGTCGAGGGTGACGTTCTGTACGAGATAGCGGTGTTGGGTGTCCTTTCTTATTAACAGCACACACTTGGTCTTGCTCTCATTGAACGATAAATCCATTTTCGCCATTTCCGTCTCTATACTTCCGAAAGTAAAATTGACTTCAAGCTGCTTTCTTCCGATGAGGTCAATGTCATCGGCGTATGCAAGTACGAGAGTCCGATAAATTTTTAGAATGTGGTAACAATGATTCTTTTCACATGTACAAATATCTTATTCATCAAATTAGAAACTTCTTGTGGTAAGAAACAGTGACACGTCAAAGAGCCTTTAGTGGATTTGATTTGATTTCTCCTGAAGGATTTCGTTAGATATCTTTTTATAATTTTTAATGTCTTTTAACTCCAGAACAATATGTGGATCTACTTTTTATGGATTTTGGTATTGAAATACCATTAAATGCTGCAATTTGTAACTGGTTTGTACAGTTCAAACGCGGTCTTGCTAGAGTTAGTGATGAATTTCATGGTAGTGGTCCTTGCAGTGCTACTGTTCTAGAAAAAACTGATGACGTTCGCGCTATGATTGAAACTAATCGTGTAAAAAACTTTGATATAGAAGCAACCTTAGGCATTAGTAAAGACCGCAGTTCAATCAATATTGTGTAAGCGTTTAGCTGTGAACAAACTTTGTGCTTAGTAGATAATACACAAGTTGGCCGATACTTCAAAAAACGGTCGTGTCAAATAGTGCAAAGAAGTTCTAAAGAAATTCACTCGTGATGCTTCAAAAAACGTGTACAGCACTGCATCACGCATAGTCAAACAAACAATTAATTTTTTTTTTTTGTATCAAAACGTCGAATTAGTGAGCCATTGCACATATTCCCCTGATTTATCACCCAGTCACTTTTTTTTTTTTGCTCCCGTTTAAAAAAAATAAAATGCGTCATCACAACCGATGAGTCCGCTTTTGAGGACTTTGACCAGCTTACTGGTTTCACTCATAGTTTCGATCTTTTTGCAAAAATCTTTGTTAAAGGCGCTTCTCGAAATCCAAATAAGTCGATTAAAATCTTTTTGGTTCGATCTACAAAGATTGCGATCTTTCTCCAAATTAGTCTGAAGTTACCTCTTTAAAAGTTTTCTGGAATCTTTACGAAGACGATGCAGGTCTGCATTCTACCAAGGAACGGGCTATCTGCGGAATTGCTTACTAGCTTGACCTGTCGTTTCGAAATACCTGGTGAAATACCAAGTTCTGAACAGCTTACAATAGTTGTCTTTTCTGTTGTTAGTCTGGGGAATCGTCATGGTCATGAGAACACTATAGACCTTTTATCCAGAGAGCTAGCCATATATGCAAAGTCTAAACGTCTTACAAGTTAAAGAAATGATAGGAACCAGGAAGTTTAACTAAGGACGCTGATGACCATGTAATACATGAATAAAATAGGAAATGGCCTATGATCGGATTTCTAACATTTCAGGATACATGCACTGGATCTCTAGAGCGTAGTGAGGTATTCTCCAGCTGAAAGTCTAAACTCAAAGTTGTATTCGCAGGGCAACAAGGAACTATTTTATACTTTTACTTTTATCTAACTTTGGTATATATAGCTCGTACATATAACAACATAAGGCACTTCACCCTTATGCCCCGAGCATAGGCAACTCGCGATACTACTAGATACTACTACTAGTAGTCTGCTGGTGTTGTTGCGGCTAGATGAACTGTATCTTTTTCCGCTTCCAATGTTCTTATAGTTTTCGTTACAATAGTTTTGACTATCGCAGCGTCTTAAGTATTACTGGCATGGCAACTAAAGCTGTGGATACCACTGCTAGCCTGGCTGTGACTATTGTACCACTTACATTTACAGATATAGCGAATTTGGCTGAAGTTGCCCTGGCTGCTGCCACCATTACTGATTTAATATTTGATACACTTTGACTTGCAATTTTTTTTTCTCCCGTGTTTTTCCCTCCTCTATCGATCACCGTCAAAAACCCCACTTTCTCTCCTTGACAACATCTAGCTTGACCTTTATCTGTCAGCCGAACAAAAAGACAATCTCAATTTAAAAAGTAACGAGTTTTTGTATTCTGCCTCTTTCCTTTCTTTATTTAATGAGGAATCTTGTAGGGTCATTCACTTCGAAGGTTTTTTATAGAACAACTGCACCACAAGTTATACCAACCGAATAGTATGGTGTAGAGGCTAAAAGGCTAAAAAATAATGAAAACTTCAACAAGGATGGGAAATTGTTTATTGTTGTTTTTGGACAAGAATTTTTAGTGCGGATTTCTGCGAATTCTCTTGTTTTTTTAAGCCCGCTGGTTTTCGTCGTTGTTACTTTTCCTTAATAGTTTGCCTACATACTTTAGCAGCGTAAACACACAACTGCATTTCATAACAACCTTTAAGTTTCACCAACAAACTTTAAATACCATATACTGCGGAGTTTTGGCGGAAATACAGTGAATATTCACAGAGGAAGTGCTATTCCATATCACGTATTGCAGGTGGTGGTGTCACTTAATACAAGACGTAGGAAGACCCAAATCGGTTTCCAGCTCTGATAAGTGTTCCTCTGAAGCTTGCTGCCAAGTTTATCGCGATCTTATTTCCCGAGATCCCACTGTAACGGGAACCCCCCCAAAACTCTGTGAATTCAGTCTTCTGCTGCTGCGTTCTCGAAGTAGCTTACAAGTTATGAGAGGGTTTGTCGACTCTACCTATTTATTTTAACACAATTCGAATTCATCCGTTTGGAAGACAAACACAAGTTATTGTACGATAAGTTTAATCTTCTAAAGTAGCCGTCCTCCGAAAGGATGCCAGCGCTACATACTAGATCGATTCCAGAGGCATTCCCAATATATTCCTGTCCAGTCTTAGATTCTAGCCGAAGTTTTCAAATTGGGGTCTACATTATCACCTGTGTTCATATCTTGAATTAGTTCCTCAAACCCAACTGACAGTACTTCTTTCTTTTTTTTATAAAAGAGTTTTCATATAAAAAAGTAAACCAGTTTTCTTTGACTACAACTACAATTTCCACCAGGGAAGCACAAAGATTGGCCTTTACAGGCCCTTGAGGACAACAACAGCTGTTTTATAATTGCTATCAACCCCGTAGCCTAGGGTGAGTCTTTTAACTCCTTAAACCAAGTGTACAAAGTGTGTCCAGGATATCATGCCAAAATCGTACAGGTTAAGTCCAATTTTGAAAGGGAAACATAGACCCAACGAAATAAAAAAAAAAAAAAAACTTTCTTTTCTTCTAAGCATAAATCTAGAATTAAGCCCTTAATAGAGCGTCTGAATAAGATCCACTTTACTACGCATTTGGTACCTCTGAAGTTTATTCAGTGTATTTCAGCGAATCTTCAATGTGAAAATTAGAATGACATTTGCGGAAGGGTTCCACAAATATATAACACAAAAAGCTTTTTAGAATAGTGTTAGCAGTCCTTAATTTTTCCTGCTCAAAAACCATCTATCTCAAATCCATTTTTCATTTAGAAAAAAATCTTTGGTACATTCGCACTGGAATGTCAAGGACTCTTGATGCTGACAGTCATAGTAGCTTTAGCTCTTTTGAAGGTGTTACTGGTAATTGTGGAATAAGGTGAAAAACAATTAAATCGCTGAATGCGAATACCTTGCTTCATGTGTTGTAAGAATCTCCTTTCTTATTTAGTTATCTTGGCTTGGTCAATTTAATACACCATGGTTCAACAATTGCTGAGTGGCGGAAACCAAATTGTAACTGAATTGAGCGAAAGCAGTTACATCGTGGCATTGACTAAATTCAAATTTCATGCAACCACCAATCATTTTCATGGCTATGGTCTGGGAAACTGAACCGACACTTGATAAAGACAAATTAACGTTAATGACTGTTCGAATAACATTGTAGAAAATGACACTAATTACATCCCACACATCACCTTCTTGGGTTTTGATAATAAATACAATTATATATAAATATATAATTAGTAAGGCACCTCCGCTCATGACTGAGGACTTCTATGCGTTACGTTCTGGCAAACGTGAAAGCAAGTAGAATATTTCACCGACGCAGACTTCACGACTTGATGTTCGACGCAACAATAGAGACGTTTGACGGTAGGAAATAGCTTGTTTGGAGAAATCGTCATAACATAGATGATGGCGGTTGCTATTTTCACGGAAATACTCACGCATGACGCAATCAGAGTGTGGGCCCAAGTATTGCAATGAAGCAGCATGAGAGGCAATAGCTGGTAATATGACAGAGTAGTCCATAGGTCCAGTTTCAATCAAATCCTTCACAATTTCAACATCAGTTGAACGTTTCATACGAATAGCAACGCAGATGCAGTAAAATTTCAAGCTCGCATTACCAAAATTAAATCGCTTCTGGTTGATGGTGGTGTCAATGAGAAAAGCAGTTTTATCAGCTATGATAAAACTGCATAGGTTCACGTACAGACACATATGGAATGGTTCCAGGAGTCTTGATGCCCATACGAAAGCGATTCTTGATCCTAATTGGTTCTTTGTAATCAATCGGGTTACACAAAGTATTAACAACGTATGCACCGGTACGTTTGACAATATCATCCAAAGCTATACCCTATACCCTTCATGCCCGAAAAGAATTCGACAATCTACAAGCCGTAGACACGAGCTGTCATCAATGCTTTTATAAACGATAAATTTTCTTCAAATCAGCCTTAAGGGCAATACTCAAGATTCTTTCATCTGAAAGAAAAGAAATCTCAACACGTGATTCACTGTAGCTGCCATAGAGAAAGTAAAACGTGCAGATAAGAGTGATATTTTTCCAAAATTGGTGTAATAAATTGCAACTCTTCACTTCAGTCGTATTTTTCAAAGACGGTTGCCGTGAAAATATTCGCGTTTATTATACTTGAACGGTTACAATTTTCTCTTGGAACACATCTTGGGATGCCCTCTGCAGAGATGATGACAACACCACAGGGCATTAATTCTATGACTTTCTGGCTTCTATTCACATAGCAGGTGTACCGGTTTTTTTGTGAAAATAAAACACTAATTTTTAATGGCAAGTTAAAAAACATTTTATTCAAAGTATTGGCCATTGCTAGCTATACATCTTTCCCATCTTTCAGGCAATTTATAGATTCCACGCCAATAAAATTGTTTTTGAAGCAAACCAAAAAAGTCACCCAATTTTCGACTTACTGGTAGGTTTCGAAGCGCTGCTTCGATGAAAATAAATTGTTGTCTGAAGGAGCCAAGTCTGGTGAATACGGCAGGTAGGGTAGCAGCTCCCAGCCAAGTACTTTGGTTGTATCCTGAACCAGTTTTGCTTTCTGTGCAGGTGCATTGTCATGGAGCAAAATTACCTTGCCGTGTCTTCTGGCTTATTCTGATCATTTTTTGTTTAACGCATGGTTCAAATTGGTCATTTGTTGTCGATAGCGATCTGTATAAACGGTTTCAAAAGGTTTTAGGACCTCGTATTACACTATACCTTTCTGGTCAGAAAGAAGACACAGCATTGTCTTCTTGCCGAATCAATCTGGTTTTGCAGTTGAAGTTGATGGTTGTCCCGGATTAAGCCATGGATTTTTCCGTTTAGGATCCTGAAAATAAATTCATTTTTCATATCCAGTAATAATTCGATGCAAAACTGATTTTTTATCGTGTCTTTGAAACAAAATTTCACAAGTGGTTTTTCGGTTTTCCATCTGTCTTTCATTCAGTTCATGTTGCACCCATTTTCCAGACTGTTGGATTTTTCCCATAGCTTTTAAACGGTCAGAAATTGTTTGTTGTGCAACATTTAACATTTCTACTATTTGTTTTTGACTCAAAATGTCATCTTCATCCAATCCACGTGGGGTGGCCGTGGTGTAGTGGTATATGCACAGACTCCTCAAGCAGAGGGTTGCGGGTTCGAATCCCGTGAGAGGCAATTCTTTGAAAAAGTCTTTTCATAGAATTTGTATGTAGTTATATAGGGTTTTCTGATAACGACTTGACAACTTTTTTTTTTAAATAAAAGCAAACCATTTGAGATATTTCAAAAACTTTGTTATTGTCTTGAAGTACAATCAAAACATTTATGAATGGAACTTCGTTCAAATGGCCACCGCGGGCACCGTTGGATCCAATTTTCAACGACTCGGCCACACATTTCGGCCAAAATGGCCGCTATTTCGCGTTCAATGTTGGCTCTGAGCTCTTCAAACGTCGTTGGCGTGTTGGCATAAACCAACGACTTAACGTAGCACCACATGGGCCATGCGACTCGCCCATGTCTTGAGATAACACGCTCATCATACTTACTGTTTAATAAATCGATTGTAGCGTGTGTTGTGTGGCTTATGGCACCATCCTGTTAAAACCACATGTCAATATCTTCAAATTTGCTATATGAGCTTCGTCACTGAAGATGATTTTGCGATGAAATTCATCACCTTGGCGCATATTCTCCAGAACCCAATCGGAGAACGTAGCTCGTTAGTGTACTTTACCATGATGAAAATGTTGAGTTTACTGAATAAATTGACAGTGACAGTTTGCTGATTAGTGAAAGAGCGCGTTCATAAATTAAATTCAAAGTTGTCAAGTCTCTATTGGAAAATCCTTTATGTAAATCCCGTCGGCGTCAACTCTGACATGACATAACACTGATGTTGGAGTGATTGATGGCTGGGCTAAATGTAACGAACTAACAACTAGTACGTACCAAGACCCACTGGTTGAGGATGCACTGGCTCGTCTCGTCCAGTTTGACAACCACATCTGGGAAAAATATCGAAACCAAACACAGCTGAGTTTCAAACTACTACACCACCCGCCCGCGCCCTGGAGAAAAGCCAGTAAAAGGGTATCCATATTCCCTTGGTGCACGCGCAGTATTATAAAAAAAAATTAATATTGTTTGCGATTCGGCGTCTTCAAACTTTTTTGGTGGTCTTACACCTTCTTCATTTCTCACATCAAAATCGTTATCTCTGAACCGTTGTAACCATCTTTTGCAAGTTGCTTCTGTGGAGCACGATCACCATATGCCTCGACAAGCATTCTATACGACTCTGCAGCACTTTTCTTCAAATGAAAACGAAAGATTATTGCATTTTTAATATGATGAAAAAATACGATGTTGTTTGCTGAATGACTTGATGTATACTAAATATGTTTGACAGGTGTCATAGCAACCAAACAAAAAAAAAAAAAAAAAAAAAATTAAGACCCGTTCACAATAATTGTTCTCTGTCGAGACATTTGTATCTTGACGCTGTATATTGACGCTGTTTATACCGGTACAGCTGGTAAGTCACCTAATTTCAACAATGTCCATGAATTGGAAAATTCAACTGAAAACTGTGGGTTTAATCTTAGCTTAGCAGACAATGAACTAAACTCATCGCTGAAAAATCAATTTTATAAAATATTTTAAGGAACTGTGGAGAGCGTATTCAAGGTATTAAAAAACTGAAAATTATATTTAAAATAGGAGTTGCACTGAGAAACTTAAATAACTTACCATATACATCGGACGACTTGGCAATCGTATGTATGTTAACAGATAAGAGAAGATATTTTCCAAATACCCTATCTTTTCAGAATTTCCTACAATGCTTCGGATCACATGTGCTAGAAGAATACATTACGCCTTGGAAAACGTATCATCGGGAGTGATTTTCAAGATTTTCAAAGCCCAACCAACCTGACTTAAAGCACACTTCTATTGAATCCATGTGTGAAAGGTTTAGTCAATAAAAAACTAACTAACTATTGGCATAAGAATGCATGTATCATTTTTTTTTTAATTTTTTTGAATATTGTTGATTGTTGACTAAAAACTACGAACTTACCTTTGTCTAAAAATGAAAATCCAAAACTAAACTATAAAAACACAACCACTTTCGTAAAATATAATGATTTTCTTATATTTAATTGGAATTTTACAATTTCCTTATTATTATCGTTACATAACATTTTCGCATCCTTCTTTCATCTGTTTCTCATTATACAAGTAATATATATATAGTCTTCCTATAACAATAGATATAATAGTACCTAACTTAAAAAATATTTTTTTATTTTTAAAAAAAGTCTTCAATTTACATTATTTGAATACTTATTTACTCTACTATATAAATTTTATTTTTGTTTTCATCTATGTATACTATATATATATTTTCGATTATTTTTCAGAATTATACTTAAGATGTTTTTTTTTTATAAGTTTTATTCTTAATTAATATATTTAACACATTTCGTTAGCTGTAGTCGCATCTGATTTTGTTTTATAATCATTCCTGAATGGATTACAATGGATACATATTTTTTTAAAATTGTTTTGCTTAATTAAACTGTTTATCCTTATCTACTTATCATGTAAATTATATTCACAATAATATAAGTCTCAGAGTTGGTAATAAGAATGTGACATTAATGGTGACAGCCGAAGGCAACGTCAGCAAGAGATTCCGTGGAAGGATAGGGATTCGGCTGCTTAAGCTTTGGTCCATATTTTATTTTCTATTTCTACCTCTTTTGTTCAAGAAGGAGAAGAATTAAGATATTGTGGTATGATACTACTACTGAAATGGTTTGACAGTTTACTTTAGAATTAAAACCGTTAGTTAAAAAAAGTGATTTTATGGGCTTATGTTAGGATCTTTAATTTTGGCTTGATAGGCTTTTGCTTCACTGAAAGATTGTATCGGCTGCGATGAAAGATGAGAACGCCAAATGCGGTCTTTCTTCATATCGTCAAGTCATGGAATAGAATAAAGATAGAGTTAATTATGATTCAGATGGCCCTCACTTATGATGATACGTTTCACTATAGTTACAGGCAATATTAGAAATTTAAGAATGAAATATTTTAGTTGCGTGTGCCTGAAGTTATATTGCCCCAGCCCACTGCTTTAATACAGTGTATCTGCAATATCAGAAAAAACTTAAGCCTAATTTTAAAAAAAAAACTTCAGCAAAACTGCTTGACACTTATATTCGAATTGAATCCAGAAGTTCTAGTCTCGACCCAGCGTGTCTTAACAAAAGGTAAAGGCACGGAAACGCACTTTATGAAGTTGACGGCACGATTGAAAAAAAATTCACGACAAAGAGCATGCATTAGCAGTCTTCCTTTACATCGAAGGAGCCCTCAGCAATGTTAACATTGTATAAGTAGAAACTTAGAAAATGATATAGTTCATCCCGCATTAACGTACCTCCGCAACACGAACCTCAATGCAACACTAGTCAACAGGACATTGATGGTAACCACCTCAAGGATCACAGATACTTCTCAATATAAAAATCGAAGGAATAAAAGCCAATGCATACGCGGATGATGTGGTTCATATAGCCAGCGGTAAGCTCCTCTGCACGATCAGCGATTTTCTAAGCCATGTCCTCACAACCCTCGGAGACTGCATCAAGCTCTGTGGGCTGGGAATCAACCCCCAGAAACCAGAGCTTATTCTATTCGAACATAAAGGATAATAACAATTTGACCTTCCTTCTATAGATAAAACAAACCTCCCACTATCGGAGGATACATACATACCTAGGTATGTATCGTACAAGATAGTAAACTGAGTTATGAGCTCAATGTTGAAGACAGTGTAAAGAAAGCAACGATCGCCTTCTTCGCTTGCACCCATATATTCGGGAGAAAATGGGGACCTAACCTCATGACTACCCTACGGATGTATAATAGTTATCGTTATCGTTATCGTTAGACCCATCTTAACCTACGGTAGGTAAGAATACAGGAACTGGACCGGAATCTTCTTCGATCAATTGAATTTACGACGCTCACAGTACCTGCTCGACCACACTAGTTCTCCTTGCGTTCAGCAAAAGATTACGCTATATTGAGTCCCTGGCCACAAAGGAATGGCAAGAAATAAGCATACAGACGATCAAAGTTTCATAATACAAATAAAAACCAATGAATTGTGGAAAAACTTTCCAACTTGCGAGACCTCATGCAAATTATGCCCGGAACTCAACAATCCCAGAACAAGTAAGATTCTCTTGAAAAGCAGAGCAGGGAACGCACATAATAAAGTTGCGTTTTACCACCAACGACCTATGCAGAGGCTTGGGGATGAGATGATATCCTCCACTTTTTGTGCCACTGTCCCAGCCTCAGTAATTTGAGGCAAAGAACTTGACGAAGTTATTATTTCTACGATCTCTCTAAACTCTCAGCTACTTCACTTACATGTCTATTCAGATTCGCGGATGTAACAAGATTCTCAGAACCGCTCAGGGACACAACGACAACCAACTAGGAACGGCAATTAAATCCCCATTCTCTTCATAATTCCCCAACTTAGTATCACGATGGGACCTAAGTGTGATGGAATAAAATACACATAGCTCCAGATACCTCATCAACTCGCTAACTCCGTAACCTACATTTTGTCGAATTATGGTGAGTCAAATTAAAAATGTGTTCGTACTTTTTACGGGAAGCTCGTAGCTTACCGGTATGAAATAAAGCCGATGCAATTCGTTCCTTCCATATTAAAGAACTTTATTAAATCTCATTATCGAAACAGGAATTGTGTTGGACGATGCCTGAACACTATGGGTCTTTTCGCAAATCAAGTGTATTTTTAACAAACTTGTTTTAGAGCTGCATCAGACTAGTCACAGTACTTCAAAAATACATTCGTCTAATAAAACGTTCTGCGCGTGGAAGATGGAAGATGCACGACGATAAGGAAGAACAAAATGTAATAATTACATATACAGAGCTGATTTCTTAACCAAAAATCATTCCAAATTTAGTACTTACGAGTACGAATCAGAAAACATTTTTAAGTATCACAGACGTTTTCATGTGTCAAAAGACAGTGAATGGTGACAATCAGAAAGAAATGTCAAAACATCCATTGCTCTCCTGGTAGAATGGATTTCCAGTTCCCCATTGGAAAGCAATTTATGACGACTATTTCTCATACCCAAAAGTAGAATTTCACTTGAAGATTTCATAGCACTACTCTATAGAGAAGATCCAAAATGATTGAACAAACCAGCTTAAAGAATTTCGTAAAAAAAAGACATTCTGCGGATATGATGATAATGAAAATCTATATTGCATGTATGTTACGAAAATATTGCATTAAAATCATTCCATTTTTAATTTTGTATTGTCTGATCCGGGAACACTTGGACCGTTCTATTTATAAATCGAAATCAAATGTGCTGCAGAAAGGACACTGGTGCCGTACAGTTACCGATTGGGAAGCTAAAAAGTAGTAGCTTCCTTAGGAATATCTGAACTGAACCTTCAAAACCTGCTGAGACTGTAATATTCAAATTGTGGTCAAGGATTTCAATACCAAATTCAAAAATGAGGACATAGTTGGCTGATAAGTCAGCAGGCATTGTTTCCACGACATTAGCATTAAAATGACCTCCGACAGATTAAATTTGCAACATCTCGCAAAACTATAAAAAATATGTTAGCTATACTAGACTACACATCCATAAAGTAAATTGGTACCTTTTTACATTCTAAAGGAGAGTTTTCTGAGGGTCTAGGTTAGAGGATCTTCTTGTTGTGAAGCAAGATCACGTCACGAAAAATGGTAAAATGAATAAAAAAAATAAATATAATCTATGAAGGAAAAGCGGTCCAAGTAGTCTGCCCTGTTTATGATCGGAATACACGTCGAATCAAACACCAAACATTTAAAAGCTTAAAAAGTGAGAGTGACTGTGGCTCAAGTGATAGCGCTCTCTGAATGCGGATGGCCCGTTAAATTTTCCATTGTTATCAACTAAAATCATAACAAATGCATTGGTAAAAAACCAGATCAAATAACCACTGAGTTCAAATATTATTCCATCGCTCAATTAACTCTCTTTCTGATTAATTTGCAAAATACCTAAGCACGTGCTTGGGCATTTTAAGAATGTCAACAATTTTTTCGAAACCGAAGTTCTAAACATGAATTTTATGTTTTGGTTGACCATCTTATATCATCTAAGAGTTTTGCTATAGAGCAAGATACTATGTAAACAATTTAAGGTCTTTCAAAAACCGAATTGTTGAGTACGACAGTTGAGTTAAAACATGTAATGCAATGAATAATTTGAAGTTAGCTCTTCAGAAGGTAAGGAAAGCTCTTACAAGTGAACAAATTTATGAAAAATTTCACCTCTATATAGTGTACAGGCCAGGTGTTAGCACAGGAAGCACGACCGTTGGCATATACGTTAAAATGTTGGAATATACAGAGAACAACATCGGTAAGTCGCGTCAATGTGGCTTACAATGGTGTATATTCTCATTGAGAAAATATGGATCACAACTCCGCCTAGAATACCACATCTCTGTTAACAATAGTACTTCCGACCGAGTAAAAATTGTTTGCAAAAATAACAGCCTATCAAATGGGAGTTTAACGAAGGCTTCTTCCTATGAAATTCTGCCAACCCAATATACAAAGTGCTCCAGAAGATACCCAACAGTTCTTACGCCCAACAAACTATCTTGGCCTTAAAAATTCTTTGTCAAATATTGGATTTTTCGTGCGGTTTCATATGCACTATTTCAGGATATATCACTGTCAGTTATATCTGAACCGAAAGCTCCATAGAGCCTTTATACATGCAACATGAATACAAAAACTATCGTAGTAATCGGCTTTACAAGTCCCAGGGAAGGAAGATACTCATCAGTTCTTACGCCCAACAAACTATCTAGACCTTAAAAATTCTTTGTCGAATATTAGATTTTTCGTGCGGTCTCATATTCACTATCTCAGGATATATAACTGTCAGTTAGATATATCTGAACCGAAAGCTCCATAGAGCCTTTATACATGTAATATGAATACAAAAACTATCACAGTAATCGCCTATACAAGTCCCAGGGTTGGAAAAAAACTTTAAATAAAAAACATCATCACAAAGCACTGCATTTAAATGAAATTTTCTCAAAGACTTGGGACAGTTATTTCTGGAAAACCTTAGGGAAAATTTATTTTCTCCTTACTTTTTACAAATTTTAGATTCATATAAATTTGCAAGTGGTAAGTTTTGTTGTGGGGGTTACTATTACATCTGATTTCCAGAAAGTGGAAAGGAAAGACGGTAATAGTATAATCTAGTAAACTGTCCTTAAAGATGGGAATGGCTTATTGAATCAATTATGTAAAAATAGGGAGGGTAATAGTGGGTAAAGAAAACAATTATTAATAAATCACGATCATGGATGGGATACATGAAGACTGTTTTCTAGCGTCCTCTTTCATAATTTACATAATCTATTCTTCTACAAACAATATCTTATCCTACAATTTTGATTATTCAAATTTTCCATATGACAAACAAATAACCATAACAATATTCGAATGACGTCAATGACTTCTGGCTGACCCAACAGCAGGTGAAAATAATATTAAAATGAATTTAACTCAAAAAACCGCTCATGTAGATGATTTAAATTTGCATGCGTTGTCGTACAGAATATGTTTATGTTTTATAATATATACGACTATATGAACGTATATATGGAAAATTATATGGATTCTGTTGTCCTTACAATGTGTTAATAGTACAGCTATATAAACCACTTTACGTAGTCGCATTGTGGGCTTTGATTTGGTCGAATTTTCGTTGAAACATAATGTGACTAATGCTATACGAAACTATTGATTCTCATTCTGTTCCTTTCGCCTTTGTTTTAATTTATAATATAATTATGTATTGTAGTTTTAAATGATTTCCTAAATTAATCTGATTAATAGTGGAATGTTGACCACAATAGTCTGAACAAACAGTGTTAAATTATCCAATATGGCTTAACTGATAAATCAGCACCAGTTATACTATATGCATTATCCTTTTTATGAGTGAGTTTAACAGTTTTCAGGTAACAACTTATGATTTTTTTATTAATTTATTGTAAGTGGGCAACGAGTGTATCTGTGATACTTTCCAACGCTTTGCGAAATTTGAGAAAGAGAACAGCAGAAACACTTCATATTCTGTTTAAAAATGGATGTACTGGAACGATGATTGCTATGTACAAACTTAACCCAAATTGGGAAAGGACATATAAACCATTATCTTCAAATAGCTTAATGGGAGTATCTTCATTTAACATGGACAAATAAGTAGTCATCAGTTTCAAAATCCTTAAGTTAGACAATTCAGACGATCTTAACTAGCCGAAATATGTGCTATTTCTGAACCTTCCAACAGATAATTGAGGGTCATCTAAGGTGCCGCACCCGAAAAATAGGTGATATTTCTAGACAGTAATAAATCATCGATTTCCGATTTTCAATACTCTGGATTGTAATAGCTGGATGGCATCTTGAACAAACGAAAGATCAAATATCATCCTCTGATGATGAATCAGAACTTTTCAATCACATCCTGTGTTTGAAAATTCATTTTTGTGAGTGTTGGGCTAAATTTTGTATATTAGAAGAGAGTACAAAATTATTGAAAATTTTATTACTTTTTTGGGATTATTAATACTCTATTTCAACTTCTTGTCATTAAGGTAGTTTCATTTATTTTTGATGACCGCTTTCGAAGTTCAAGGCATTCTTTCAATTAATTTGTTTGAGGTTTCACATAGTCATGATTCCCAGGTTGTTTGTAAGAGTATTCAAAGATGTTATCGTACTCTCCTATCGAGTTCGTCTCATAGAAGTTCTATTGGGTTAAGGTCTGAAGATTGAGGTGGTCAAATCATATTGTAAACTATTTTTCGTTGATCTTTGGTTTGAAAGTACTCATCACAAAGTTTTGATTAATTTTTGGGGTCGTTATGTTGTTAAAGCCAAAATTTATCTCCAATTAAACGATATTCTTATAGACGGACCAGGATCGGTTCGTCAAAATACTTTTATATACCTCTTCGTTCAATGTGCCATAGATTTTTACCAAATCTCTAATAGAACGATCTTCAGACCATAACCGAACCGCCCCCAGACTTCACAGTTGGAAACAAACATTACAGAGTTATCCGATCGACGGACGAAAAACCGCCTATTTGACCCAAAAACCTGAAATTTGGGTTCATAGGGCCATAAGACTTTCTTTTATAATTTTTACATATAATTTACGAGCGCTCAATGCTTGCAATGCTTAAAATGCTTACACACCGCGGGAGCGAAGAAAAATCAGGGAGGAAAGAAGGAGAGGTACCGATGAACGTTAATTTTAACTGTTTGAAGGTTGTAATAACTAGAAAATAAAAAGCTATTCAGCGCATTCCATAAACGAATTTTAAGTACTTGAGGGTATACTGATGAGCATTCGTAGCGTGAGCTATGAAATAGAGTGAGTTTTGAATATTATCTAGCAGGCGGATAAATACCTTATATATTGAAGCCAGGGGTGAAGTTTTTTATAACGGCGCTTGATGGAACCTAGGCATTTCCTAGCATTTTTGACGACACAGAATATTTGTGTCGTTGACACAAATACCGAGAGTGGAAATGAGATCAACATACGCTGGAGTTCCCTTTCTATTGTCGAACAGCAGGGATTTGAGTCAGGGAACTTATATGAAAATATATGTCGTCAGCAAAGGTATATGGTATATTGGCTTAGAAGTAACAGATAGGAAATCATTAAAGAAAATTAAAAAAGAGTGTTGGAGACAAAACGAAGCCTTTGGGTATACCAGCATTTATTTTGTAAATATAAAACTTGAAACCATTCAAGACAATTTAAATTGAACGTTTCGAAATGTAATTGGCAGTCATCGATCTTAAAAGCATGCATTTTCGGCAAAAGAGCCTGATACCAAAGTCGGTCAAATGCCTTTAAAGTATTAAGTGCAACTATCTTGCTTTCACCAGATTGATGTACGCTTTGGTTTGACTTTTCAGTGACACATGCCATCAGATCACCAGTGTTGCAACGAAAACCATGCTGCCGGTCATTGAGAAGTTTTCATAATTCGAAATATTTCATAAACTGTCGGTTTATCAGCGTTTCCATGACCCTGGAAAGAACAGACGTAAGCGTAATGAGTCTAAAGAAGGGTCTACAGAAAGAGAAAGAAGATTCGCCTTTTTTAGGGATGGGCTGGATAAATGCTATTTTCCATCTGCTCGGAAAAAGTCCTAAGGAGCAGGATTAATAAAAAAACTTAACGCAGTGGTTGAGCCCGCGTGGAAGACCATACCTTCAAAATAAGGGGAGATATACCATATGGATCAGCGGATTTGTGAATATTAAGATCGGTAAGAACTCTTGCTAATACACGAGTGCGAAAGTGGATTCGTCCCATTGAAGATCGGACGGACTTAAGTGGAGGTGGAGACAAAGCATAGTCTGAAGGTGTTGAGTAAAGTATGCAGCAAGCAGATTAGCGTTGTCCAAAGAGCTAATAGCTGGAATGTCATAATAAATGAGCATAAGAATGAAGGATGAGACAGAATTCTTAATATTCTAATATTCCTCATTTAACTGGACCAATATTTAGGCTGCTGAGCCCACTCAAAAATTTTTTGCGATTTTATTTTCTTAGGAGGTGTTTTCGATCAGAAATTCTACCTTTAAGTTGCGCGGCAATTAAATAGTGTTTTAAGATGATAACACAGCGGGATTTCTCTACTGATTACTTGACTTCTGTTCGGATTTCAGGTGCTGTAAGCCGGTGATTCCTCCTTGACATAACTCTAATATTTAAATCCTCTGAATTTGTTTTTACTTTAGGTCTTCCCGAGAGTTTCTTGTCATGAATGGCACCCAATTCTTTGGAACGTTTAACCTTAAAGTAAACGCCATTGTGCGAAATTTTTAATTTCCTGGAAATTTACCTGCGAGAAGTATTTCCTTTGTGTAATGTAATAATTAACAATAGCATTCCGATAGAAATCGTGTCATTTTTAAATTCCAAACTGATGGTTACAACTCTGTACAAGTCCGTTTAATCAATAGAATATAGAAGTAAAAGTATTCTTCCCATTATCAGTCTTATGTTACATGGTCCAGTAGCCTAAACATTTACAAGAACAAAGCAACAAGATAGTGAACTGATGATCAGTGCCGCAATCAGACAGATCACAAAACAGATACGATGATAAAAAAAAGATAAACAAAAATTTACATTAATAAATATATGGTATCTCAATGTAGACTGGCAAAGTAAATCATATTTTTCGGCTTCTGGAATGTCAGATTAGAATTCCCGATTCCCAAAGTCTCTCAAATTTTAGTGAAATTCGCACTTGTCGAGCTAAATATCTTTTGTTTGAGCGAGTATAGATTTAAATGCTTGCAACCAGTGAGACTACATGCATTATCCACATCGATTGCATTCATGCCAACTTATGAGACTGGTTCAACAACGATTTGAAGGAAAGGCGACATTATGTGGCGAAGAATACGTGCTCTTCTATTAAGACAATGCTTCACACGTGGGAAGCTGCCCCAGCGAAATAATTTAAGAATCTACCAGAGACTAATGTAGGGCATGTAGATTGTAGAGTACAGCCGTCAGCGAAAACGAAGCTGACAGATAATCTATTTAATAATCAAGCTTTCAATGTCAAGCTCTGTGCTTAGGGGATAGTTGTGGAGGCGTTGATCTTAAATAAAATGAGTAGAAATAAAAAAAAGACTGCAAAATTAAGTTGATTTATCACTTATGGAAGCAGTGTCGAATGGAAGAAGCAAGGAATACAGATTTTTAATCAATGAAGAAGCACCATGCAGGTGGTTCTGAATAAAGCATCAAGTGGATGCGGATATAGCTTAATATGAAATGGGGACGATTATTTATGCATAAGAAGTTATCACTCAACCTCATATAACAGATTGAAAAAGGAACTTGAAAATCTGAATACAATTTCCAAGAATAAGGCAACGTATTTGACAAAATTTTTGATTCGAATTGAAAACTATTCACTTGCGAACACAAAAGAAACCACATAAATCCTACTTCAAGTGATTTGCCTAATCCACTTCCCTATTTAATTTCCGTTTTGTAAAAGACAACGGAAATTTCATAGCGCATTACCATAATTCTTCGTGTTCCATAATTGCAATTCAATGGTATACATTACCATAACCATTTGGCATTTAATTGAACTCTCTGTGACCACCAAAGCTTCCTTCCAAGCGGAGTTCTCTGGGTTAAGAATAAAACTTTAACCCTTAAAGGAGGGGAAATACTCGTATATAAAATTTCGCGTCAATATCTTTTACTTTTATTATTTTTTCTTCGTTTTTCGTTTTCATACTCGATAACCTTTTTGGACTTTTACATGTATGAACCTATTTTCCATTCATTCGCTTATTCATATCTCTTCCAGTAAGTTGCAAAGACCTGCGTCTGTCTTCCCTTCTTTCGTTGGTCCTTTGTTCTGTGTCGTTTGGTGAGTTTCTGCAACGTCATCTTCTGAATCTCATTCATTTTCATTCATCGATAGTATGGATGGCGGCGCGAGTTTTATTATTTTCCTTGCATTCATGCAGGCAAGTGGAAAATCCTCGGTGAACCTTGGTAGTAAGATGGTGGACGGGTTTTTAGCCCTTTTTACTGCAGCTATGATTCCAGCAAAACACTGCCAAGATGAGGCATCATTACTCATTGGTGTGGCAGGGCTTGGGCTGGATTTGATTGACTAACCTAGAGGAATACTGATGGAGGGCGGCTTAACTTTTGTTCTTTCTTGGTGTTTTAGCCTCTATACTCATACATCATCACAAAAAAGCATGTACACTTCAGGAGACCATTTCCAGGCTGTGTACATGGCATATGTGGGTAGTTATGGTAGTTGGTTTGATTACTTTTGTTTTTTTTTTTTTTTCGTTTGGTGAAGATGAGATCCGTCTATATTAACCAAGTTGTAGAATAATGGAATTCCCGTCGTTCAGCCTCTTCCTATCAAAGTAATTGTCGCCTTGGGGTGTAGTTGGTCAAAAAGTTTAAGGATGGTGATGTCGTGACAATTGTCTGACGTGAAATGTTTGCTGTTTCGTCCCTATGACTATTACTCAGCTCCAAGTCGGTTTCACTGCTGTCAATGGCTTCCCTCTGTGTTATACTATTACGCCTTAAGGGCACTGTAGTTGAACCCGCCGTTGTCGTTGTAGTCCCTGTATGGCTAGCTGTATAGGGTGGCGGCAGTGGTGGTTGCCTATAATCCAGTATACTAGCTTTATTGCTTACGGTGGGTGGTCGCTGGTATGATCCGGTTGAAGGATAGCGCAGAAGTTGCTTTGTCGTCACGAAAGTTGTTGTCTCATGGGGTGGTGCTGGTGGTGGTGGAGGCGAATCTGTATCCTCTGCCGGTGAAGCTGTCGGCGTTGATGATACTCGCGCCGGAATGCATGACATCTCTCGCATCAAGTCCATATATCTTGACTGTAGGTAGTCTGTTGTGGACCGCGTGACTTGTTCGTATTTACTTTTGGATATGTTACTGTTGTTACTTTGGCTATTGTTGTGACTGTTATTATTATTTGCATATTGGGAGGAGGTGCTGTTGGAGATGACTTCTTGAACAGCAGGAGTTGCATGTTTCATTGAGGTCACAGACGATGATGCTAAAGATGGTACTGTTGACGGCGATTGTGGACGATAGCTGTAAAGCTGATGGTGATGGTTGGAATAATGATCCTGTAGCTGGTTATCGTATGAATTTGTTTGATTTATTGTTGTCGTCGTTGTTTGACTGTAGAGGCTGCTATTACTTTGGCTTTTGTTGTTGCTGGTAAATGACTGCTGAGTGCTGTTGGGCAACAGATCTGGTTGGTATTCTGCTGTAATAGTTCCATCTGAATTCTGATGATGACGTTTAAGTGGTACGATGCGATTTATTTCGGACATATTTGGACCATGCGGTAAGTACACCGTATGGGATGGTATGTGGAGAGAATCTGCAATCAAAAAAAAAAAAAGGAATACATGAGCATAATATCATAGATACACTTATTGCAGATTAAATGACTCATGTTTCTCTTTTTTTATAATGCCTCAGCATGTATTGAGTTTTTTTGGAAAATTGGATAGAGAGAGAGAGAAAGAAAGATGGGTGAAATACAACGTTTAATGGGGCATGGTTCTTAACAGGATTAACCGCAAACCACTTACATTTCATGGATAAAGGATGTGTGGATATAGTTAAAATGGTCACATACTCGTATACTTATTCTAAACCGTACTTTGATTTTCGTATATCTTCATGTGAAATTTATTGTTTTCAAACGTACGGAATACAGGTGATGGGATTTATATGCAAATGTTTCCAGCGATCTGAATACAGAGGTTTACCTCTGTTAAAGTTCCTTGAAATATGAGTCAACCAACAATAATTTTTAGCCATTCATATACAAAGAGAAGTGTTTTAATAGCTTCTAAATGTAATTGTGCAAGTGAAGATGATAGAAGCCTCTTTCGCGCAGGCGTATAATTTTTCTCCATCTTCATATCAACCTCTAACAAAAGGTGTGTGGGAATTGGATATCTTGGGCCTTACCTGCTAGTATATAAAGGGAGCAGGCATACCTGCAGTGAATATTTTCCGATAGGAGACTCGAAATTGATGAATTACTTAGGATGCACCTTTAAACAAAAGCATAATTGAAGAATTATTCTATCGAGCTGATCGTACAATAAATTGATTTGTTCTATTATATACGAATGCTTAGAGTCGGGTAAAAGTGTTCGCAATACTCATGCATCTAAGTTGACTTAGTTGAAGATAATGATATAGTAAAAAGGACCAACATGATGCTTATGAAAGACAAACGAGCTTCAAGACAAGGACTAAGTTTTAGAGTTATGATCTTCAAAGACAGGAAACGATTTATACTTTCTTCGAGGTTTCTGTATATTATTGTAGCGTCTAAAAAATAACGGATTCTATCGTGGTGAAACTTAATAGGTCAATTTAGGTGAATCTGATCCCTCAACACGAAAGCCTTTTTCTTCATCGGATTATTGGATATTGTATAAGATAGATAGATAAAATGCTTGCGCTTCAAATTGAAATATAGCGGATATATCAGCATCAAATTGAGTACGTTCGCTCGTATTGCATGTATGTATAAAGAATGTCATCAGAAAAATGCAATCAAGAAGGCAGTAAAAAATAAGGTACCTTCCGAACTTCTAAGAAAAGACTGAAAGATAAATAATTGTTCTACATTTACTCAATATGGTCAATGTGATCTAATAATATTGAGTTCCTTTGCAAAGAAAACTTAATAAACCCGGTAAATAGCAATAACGATCGACTAATGTTTTTTTTTTCAAGAAGGCTTAATAACAGTATTTTTTGAACAGCACTTTAGTCGCATGGCTTATGTGGCATCTGGAACTACAGATCGTCTGGATCAATGTCCATCATGTTTGTCCAGCTACGTTGGCCATTTGCTCTAACGCAAGGGCGGCCTTATTATTGAGAGAAGAAGGGCTGATGATGTTACTGGCAGGAAGACCACACTCATGAGTTTCTTTTTTGATTTACTTCTTTCCAGAAATGAAAGAAATTTTCTACATTGACCATTGACCATTGACCATTGAAAGAAAAATGAACCTCGTCTATAGAAATCGACATCAAGCTTCTCCGAAACCGTCACAAGCCATGGTCTTGTCTCTTTAGTTCGTTCATCAACTGGATTTTATACAAATGAGCGATGAAATCTTTTCGCAAAATTTCCAGATCTTTGAAATCGACGACAAATTGAAAATTCTAAGAAATTACGCAAACTAAGTTGACGCATTGCTGACACTGAGCCATGTAGAGAGTATGTTGTACTTACTTTTTTCCATAACATGACGACTCGATAATAAGTAAAAAGAAAACTACATTCGGTTCGCCGAATTTAAAAATAGATTTGAATAATACAAAAACTCCTTTTTTTCTACGTTTTTTTTTTATGATAATTTGTCAAGCAACTGTCAAATTTTACATTTACATTTTAGGTGTAGAAGACTCCCAAAAACGAATAAGTTTATAAGGTTCTGGAAGACGATAGCTCAAAAAAGGTACCCCCTTAAACTTAACTGAGTTTTAATAGGCGTGCAGTAGATAAATACAACAAAAAACCACGGCAGAGAAGCCGTGCACATTTCGGCAACGATGTAGAAGGAAACTTTTTTTTTTTTTTTTTTTTATGGGAAGGTGAAATCTTCATAGACACTATAGACCCGAATCTTATAGTAGTGTGAGATTCTTACTCACTAAAAAATACCTCCCTTATGCAAGCCACGACTGAGTATACACTCAACAAGCAGTTCTTCTATCGCATTTTATTTTGTTTTTATAAGATATCCTGCAGGCGATTTTCCATTGAAAATTCCTGTGTACTTTAGAAAAAATTACGCGCTGTTAATCACCGCGCTAGATCGAGAGGCTTAGTCCTTTTTAGACGGCGCAATAAATTTGTCTCGTCGAGGATCTGTTGAACAGAAATATTCGTATGACCTTGTAATCGATTATTATGTTTTCACGCAAACATTTTAATTACGTTTAGAACTTTTTAGACTCCTAAGTCTCTGTGGATATCATCGTTTCTAATGTACCAAGGCGCATTAACAATACCTCGAAGAACTTTGTTTTGGAATGTCTGTAAACATTAATGTTACTATTTTTAGTACAACCCCAAAGTTGTACACCATCTGTCCAGATCAGTTTTAGCACTTGCTTTTATAACAGCAGTTTGTTCTCTAAGCTAAGCTTGGAATACTTTCCAATAAGCCAGCAAATATCTCTATATTTGATTTCACGTTTTTTCTTGACGTGTGGTCTCCATTTTAGTATAGCGGCGAGATATTTGGCCTCGTTCGCGTAAGGAATTCGTACTGCGTTGATAAACACCGGTGGATTCTCAATTTTCTTGGGGTAAAGTTCTCGTGGACAGACTTGTTTTCATTAAGCGCGATTCGCCAAGTCTTTGTCCAATTGTTAATCCGTGTAAGGGCACGTTGCAACTTGGCAGTTGCTTCTTCGCCTGTTTTACCCGTTGCCAAAATGGCAGTGTCATTAGCAAATGTGGCTAGGACAGTGTCGTCCGTTTGCGGTATATTACGGGAAAAAAGCAAATATATCAGAGGGCCATGTACACTTCCTTGCGGCACCCCCGCCTTTATTGTCTTAAAAGTAGAATATTCGTTTCCGTGTCTCACACGGAAGAGTCGGTCTTCCAGATATGAACCTAAAATACAAGACAATTGCTGGGGTAGGGCTTGTCGGAGTTTATATTTTAGGCCTTCATGTCATACTTTATCAAAGGCTTGCGAAACGTCAAGGAATGCGCTTGAACAGACTAACTTACACTCGATTGCTCGTTCAATTACATCGGTTATTCGATGCACTTGGTCAACTGTAGAGTGTTGACTTCGAAAGCCAAATTGATGATCAGGCAAGAGGGAATTTGTGTCGGTAATTGGCTTAAGACGATTAAGAAGGATTCGCTCGAAGACCTTCGATGTAATCGGGAGAAGCGATATTGGTCTATATGACTTGACTTCAGTCAGCGGTTTACCGGGTTTCGGAAGCATAATAACTTCGGCTGCTTTCCACTGGTGCGGTAGGTGCTCTAATCTAATGCTGGCATTTATAAGATAGAGCAGCTTTAGGAAACCTTTTTTCGGCAACGCCTTAAGTATCTCTCCCGTTATTAAGTTATATCCCGGGGCTTTATTGGGCTTAAGCGTGTCTATAACTTGTCTAAGTTCCCTTAGTGTAGCCTTTTCTACTGGAAAGTTTGTCGTCACCTCTAGCGTATTCTCAGGAAGCACCCCCCCATCGAATGGTTTGAACGTTTCTGCAAGATGGTTGGCGAAAACATTAGCTTTTTCCTTAGGTTCTTTCGCCCAGTCATCCTGGTTTCTTATTGGCGCCACGTGTATTTGGGGCTTTCGAACACTTTTAACGTCTCTCCATATGGAGTAGTTGGTATACTTTGTCGCTGTGAGTCTTTCAAGGTAGTTATTAATCCTATTATTAGTCCTATTGAAGGACGTTTTATCTTGTGGTGCCCGGTTTTTATGCCACTTTTCCGCGCTCTTCGTTTCTTCCTTATCATTTCTCTGATTTCCGGTGGATATCTTATGCCGACTTTTGGAACTTTGTTCGATTCGCGGGGAGTGTTCTTTCAGGCCGCTTGCTGTATGACTTCAACGAAGCGTTCAACTTCTTTTTCAAGTTGATACGGAGCTCTAAGTGCTACTTTCAACTCAGTAATTGTCTACAACGTCTATTCGGAAATCCTCCCAGTGAGTTTTGCTGTTAGTTAATCTGGGTGGTATTTGTTTGTTAAACAAGGATTCGCACAGTGAGAGGATAACTGGAGAATGATCGGAGGAAAGATCGAAGCCCTCTTCAACTTTGACGTAACTAGCGTTTACTCCTTTTTCGATAAAGAAGTCTATTAGATCGGGTGTTTTGGCGACATCCGAGGGCCTATATGTCGGCTTGCCTGTTGAGTAAAAATAGCAACCACATTCCATACCAGCCCTGTAAAGAGTTTTGCCTTTTTGAGAGATACATCTTGAGCCCCAAAAGGTGTGCTTCACGTTAAAGTCGACACCAGTAATGAAGATTGGTCCAAGGGAGTTGAATAGGTCAATAAATTCGTGTTTTTCTATTTTGCAGCACGATTGACAATAGATTGGGGATATATTAAAAGAGTACTTTTTATTTTTAGGGCACACCACGGTCATTTGAAATTTGTCAAGTTCAATTATTGCTTCCAAAGTATGTTCAATGCAGTCTTTTATGAATAGGGATGATCTGCCTCTTGCGTTTCCCGATGGATTATGAGCGAGGTAGTCGAGGTAACCTTTTAGTTCCACGCGCGATTCTTTCGCCTTTTTCCTGCATGAAAATTTTTAGTTCATCAAGCCTTTTCTGTAGCCCGTTGGCATTCCACGCAAGTATATTGAACTTCTTTGCCATAATTAGTTGCAGAAATTGGCTTCGAACTTAAGAAGCCGTTCGACTATTATCTTATTTATTTTAGTCTGTTCTTCTAGTCTCTCGAGAATAACTGATAACACATTTGAGGCAGGATCCGTTGATGTACAGTTAGTCATATTAACTCGCGCCGCTATTTGCGCGTAAGTTTTTCCACTTTCCACTTGCGCATTGTTATTTTCGACGTTGTTGTTATTGGTGATTTTAGCGTTTGTCACCATTACCTTCTTTAAAGGCTTTGGAGTAGGACCGCTGTTGTTATTTCTCATTCTAACTGTCCCTGAGTTTTTCAAAGGCTTCGTTTTTGATTGATCTCGTAGCCTTTGCAACTCCTTCGCGACTTCGCAGCCTCGATAATTAGCTGGATGTTTTCTCTTGTAGTTAATGCATATCGCTGGGGACTCTTTCGCGGCATTGCACTCTCGATTCAGATGTTTGCCAGCGCATTTTACACAGCGAGGTTCCTTCTGGCAGTAGGCCTGAGTGTGTACATTGGGGAATCAGCCTAGAGTTTTTCCGCTGAGGTTCAATTTTGACAACAAGTCCCAAAATTGAATTTATGGCATAAATTCTTTCTAGGCTTTCGGTTTTGTCGAAAGTTAGCCTAAAGAGGGGAAGACCGCGTCTTGGGGTCGTGCTCTCGATTTCAACATTGCGCTGTTTTTGCGCAAGTATATTAACTGCGTCGATTATCTTAAAATCTTTATTTTTAAGGTCATTTACGATGTTTTCTTTAAGGCAAGAGGGATGCCATAAGCTACAGCGCGTATGGGTCTTTCCGTTTTATTTTCGTAGGTATGCCATTGAATCTTATTGGCATTTAATTTTTGCGAAAGCGAACGGTTGTCTGGATTAAGGACATTAATAGTCCATGTATCATTATTGCGAGATCTTACTTTATAATCGGTTGAGCACAGTGATTTCAGGATTATGTGCAACTTGTTGTAGTCCGAGATTCCAAAAACGTTTATTGGCGGCGGCGGTCTTTGTTTGGGTTGCTTTGTTGCCTTATCGACCTCAGCAGTGTTAAAGCTGGCTTGCTTCTTAGTTTGTTCAGTATCAGGCGGGGAAGTAACTTTGCGCTTCTTACCTGGCTTTTTTTAAGTATCCAGAAGGAAACATGTTTAAGAAAGTTATTCCCACTCCGATCGAATTAACCTCTTCGCATTTAGCATTCACCCAGCTAATATCTTTCTATCCAAAATCTCTGCATAAATCTGAATCTGCAACACGGTTTATTTTTATTTATTTATATTTTATTTTTTATTTTTTATTTTTTTTGTTTGTCAATGTGATGATGTGTTGTTTCTTAATGAAGCACTATAGATATACTCATATACGGCTGTGAAAAAGCTATCTTTGGCCTATGCGTCGTATCAGAACTGTTCATAAATATTGCTGGAAAATTATAAAGCCTTTTATGAAAGTGGATCGCGTATTATCTGGGTTACAAAGTACTAGTCCATTGTACTCTTTGTAAAGTTGTCTTACGAAGAAAGATAAGAGAGCGCTTCGGTGATAAGATGCCTACAGTTCCAATACCCACCACGTCAGCGCCGAGTACATTCAACCTCATGAAAGCGTAAGCCAGACATTCAGAGAGATAGTGCTCGCAGGTCTCTTCATCACTTTCGCAGGACGTTGTCGCTTATACCCAGCACATTTAAGTGTTTTGCAAAAGTGTAATACCCTGTCACGACACCAGTAAGCAACCTACAGTCTTTCCTGCTGTCGTTGGGCAGCATTCGTTTGGTCTGCTTTAACAACGTAGGTTCGGGTCCTCCAAATCTCTCCCCTGAACCATGCCTAGCAAATTCATCGGCGATTTCATTTCCCGTGATCCCATTGTGATCTGGGCCCAAGATAAGTGTCACTGAATTTAATCTTCCTACTACATTCAGAGATCACTTGTATTCTTGAACTAGCTTGGAAGTCATACTGCGCTTAGAACTATGTTTAGCCCCCTTAGGCTGGTCCATCGGCATTGACGATTGATTTAACGTATCCCCATAAAAAATTCCTTATAGCGCCAAGTCGCACGATCTAGGCGGCCAGTTCACTAGCCCAAAAAGAGCGATAAATTGCTTACTGAGCTCATTTTTCAATTTCAACCACATGTCGACCAGGTTCAGCTGGTGGATTTTAGGCAAAAATAAGTTCGAAATTATGAGAATACGGGTCAATGATTTAGCCGAAGCAAAAACCACATCAAATAGTGCATTTTACGGTTGAATTGAAAGCTCTTGTCTTGACTGAAGTTGCTGATCTGATATTAACGTACCCATTCAACCAGAAATGAGCTTCGTCGTGGAAGACAATTTTTTGATAAAAAGGCGGATCTTCCTGAGGCCCACTCATCAAAAAATCGTAGTCGAGTAACAGAATCCCAATTGCTGCAAACGGCGATGAATGGACAAATCACGGCCTTCAATAACACTGGTGGATAGAGTAGCAATATTTTCCTCTGTACGCACTCTACGCATACAGGTAATTGGTTTGATGTCCAATAGCGTGATATCAGTGCGAAGCTTGGTCACCATTTCTTGAATTGCTTACTCGACCTATACCTAGGTCGATAATGACGACCGTAAAAGGGTCGAAGTACGTAAAAAATATTTTTCACAGAGCACGAGTTTTGATAATTAAATTCAATAAAAAGCGTTGTTCGGATGTAGATCTTTCCATAATGAAATGGCAGTACTATCTGAGCTTGTTTAATTTGGACACATGTCATGAATCATGCGTGAGCTGACAAAAATAGAACAATAAAAAACCAAAGAGCAAAAAACTTCACCCTTTAGTAGTGTATGATATACGAGGGCTGTTTGATGAGTACCCGGATTGAAAGATAGGTTGCGCTACTGAGCCAAAATAAGTATACCATAATTTAGTATAACCTCATTTAGCGCGTCTGTCAAAATTTTGTGACAATCCGACGCTTAGTGATCCGAACCTTGTTTTGAGTTGTAAAACCTGCGAGGAAATCAAGCCCCTTTCCGATGGTGTGTATGGAACAACCGTACACCGTTCACCATTTGTTCACAGAGTTTCGCCGTGGCCGCACTTAGGTTTTTGATGAATCGCGCTCAGGTGTGGCAAAAAGTGTTACCACATAGAAAACCGTGGACAAAATCCATGATCTCGTATTGACGGACCGCCGAGTGAAAATTCGCGAGTTGGCTGTGATAGCAGGCATCTCAATTAACGCGTTAGCCATATCCTGCCTGAAATTTTGTGCATAAGAAAGCTGTCCTTGGGATGGGTGTTTTCTCACATTGGAGAATAAGTGCGATAGTGCTACCACTACAAAGACGTGCTTGGCTCTGTTTTATCAAAATCTGGTGGAGTTTCTGCGTCATTTTGTGACCGTCGTTAAGACATGGATTCGTTGGTTCACACCAGACCAACAGAGGTCTGGCCGGAAAGAAGTACGGGTCAACCGAGGAAGTCTTCGCCGCTGCAGAGGGGTATTTTGCAGACCAACAAAAGTCGTACTATACGAATTAATAATTTCCTTCGCAACTCGGTTTAAAAAAACCGAGCAAAAAAAAAAAAAAAAAAATTTAAATATCACCGAAGTGATTGGTTGAAGTTACAGAATAAGTCTTAAAATTAAATCTAATTTGCGATCCTATATAAAGGGTTTACCAATAAGGACTTGACAACTTTGAATTTAATTTGTGAACGCACTCTTTCACTAATCATCAAACTGTCACTGTCAATTTATTCAGTAAACTCAACATTTTCATCATGGTAAAGTACACTAACAAGCAACGTCTGCAAACTATAAAAAATTTCTACAGATATTCGGAGTCGGTGACTGCAACTTTAAGAGCATTAACTCCAATTTTCGGTCGTAATTCTCGCCATAGTAGACAGGCAATAACAAGTTTAGTGCAAAAATTTTAGTCTACATATTCGTTGTGTGATGTTGCGGTGTCAGTGAGACAACGGGTTGGTCGAAGTGTCGAGAATATCGCTGCCGTTCAGACGTTCGTAGCAAACGATCCAAATCAGTCAACTCCACGGCGTTCTCAAGAATTGGGCATCTCTCAGACCACATTATGGCGTATTTTGCGTAAGGATCTTGGTTTACACCCATTCAAGATCAAGCTGACTCAAGAACTGAAGCCGATGGACCATTTGAAGCGACGTAAGATCTCCGATTGGGTTCTGGAGATGAAGCGCCAAGATGATGAATTTCATCGCAAAATCATCTTCAGTGACGAAGCTCATTTTTGGCTCAATGGGTTCGTCAATAAGCAAAATATGCGTTATTGGTCGGGTGAAAACCCACATGTGCTGGATGAATCACCACTTCATCCACAAAAAATAACTTGTTGGTGCGGTTTGCAGCCGGCTGCGTTATTGGGCCATATTTTTTCGTCGACGATAACGATCGTCACGTTACTGTGAATGGTCAGCGTTATCGCGCCATGATCACCGATTATTTTTAGCCCGAATTGGAAGACATGGACTTGGACAACATGTGGTTTCAACAGGATGGTGTCACAAGCCACACAGCACACGCTACAATCGATTTATTGAAGAGTAAGTATGGTGAGCGTGTTATCTCAAGACATGGGCCAGTCGATTGGCCGCCTCGTTCGTGCGATTTAACGCCGCTTGACTATTTTCTGTGGGGCTACGTTAAGTCGTTGGCTTATACCAACACGCCGACGACGTTGGAAGAGCTCAGAGCCAATATTAAAGGCGAAATAGCAGCCGTTTCGGCCGAAATGTGTGGCCGAGTCGTTGAAAATTGGGTCCAACGAATCGACCGCTACAAACGTGCCCGCGGTGGCCATAAATGTTTTGATCGTACTTCAAGCCAATAATAAAGTTTTTAAATATCTCAAATGGTTTGCCTTTTATTTAAAAAAAAAAAAAGTTGTCAAGTCGTTATTGGAAAACCCGATACTAATGCAGTGTGATAAACAAGTTTGCGTGAGTGTGGTATCTTGTTGACATCGGTCTGCGGCTGCTTCTTGTTTACTGTACTGCAATAGTTTCTGTAGAAGAACTTCCGTTGCTTTGTTGAAGTTATCTTTTTATTTCAATTAAGCAGTTTTTGAAACTGATGCTGGTGATGATTCGGGGTGTTAACTCCCATGTCCCGTTTCTTCAAATTTATTTTTCATATCTTGAATTCTAGAATTTAAATTGTTGAAAAGGATGTCTCTTGTTGTGTTGTTTCTTTTGTATAAATGATATTTTACAAGGAATTAAAGTTAAAGCTAATATTATTTGTACAATTATTATGGTTAAAGTCGTATGATTTTCAATGTGATTTTTCACAGAAGATAATGCATATGTTTATATTTTCAGTTTTGGGTTCAATGTTTTCGGATTCTATGTAATTTATTATGTCAAATTGGCTTAGAAAATTTGTTTTTGAAATATGTTAAAATATCTATTGTTGGATTTACATATGTTATATCATCTATAACTGTTTTATTTTTAAATGTTATTAAGTATATACCATCTAAGTTATTATTATCAACATTATGTTGCCTGACACAAGTTGTGCGCCATCTTTAATTATTTAATTTTTTTTATTATTTTCTATGATTCTTATATATTTACCTTTTTGTTTATTTAATAATTTTGAGAAGCATGTTTCGTTTAAATTTAATTCACAATAGTTTACAATTTTTAACATTATAAAAATTTTCTTTACATTTTATTATTCCTTTTTTCAATTAATAGTTTCCCATCTTGTTGGCTTATGGCTCTTGTTTCGTAAAGGTTACATGTTTCCTTTATTATAGGGTATTTAATATAAATAATAATTACATCTTCATTTTGTAAAATTTTAAATTTAGAATTGTCTAAAAGGTCAGTTATTGTTAATGTTTCATGTTCGTGTCTTATTATATCTTATTATAAAACGCCTACTCTTGATACAAAAGTATAGTATTTATTTTATTCTGGAGTTCTATAATTATGAGTTAATTAGTACGTTTCATCATTTCTTCGTAATGGCTGTTTTCTAATGAGTGTATGGAATTTTTCATTTGAGTAATTGAGTTAAAAATTTTGGAATTCGTTGTAAACTGTTTATTATTATTTTCTACTAGCTCTGTTAGATTATTTGTAATCAAAACTAAGTCGTCGTGGTGTGGGGATCCTGCTATTCATTTCCATAATTCACCTAATTTGTTTATTCCACGCTTATTTGGTAATGTGTTATTTGTAGGTTTTTCAGTTGAGATTTTATCAAGTCCGTTTCCAAATTATTGCTTATATTTATATAAATTACGGTATTATTGATACTTCTATTGTCGTTAAATTTCATGTCTTTATTTTGCGTTTATGATATAAATAATTTGAAATAAATCAAATTAATAATGTGAAATACGTTTCCGTATTCATTGTAAATGTTTGCGTAGCCATTTTTTATTAAAATATAATATTCCCGGTTGTAATCTATAAATTCAGCGGAAGTTGTAATGATTATGAAGAGGAATAATAACATTGTTGGCTAATGTAAGAAAAAGAAAGAAATTTATTTTTTAATATTATCTTTATGTATAATTCTATCTTAAGAATGAATTTTAATCTTATTTCCTAAGTCTTCTTTTAATTTTTTGTTTCCTTTATTTGGGTAATAGTTTACTTCTTACACCTGTATTCTTTTTATAAATTATTTCATTTGGCTTATAAGTTTTCTTGCTTACATTCTTTCTTGAGCTAGTAGGAGTGGAAAGTAACCTTTTTGATCACCAGAATGCGCTGCTACTGCAAAAAAGGTTATGGTGCCTTAAAGTCCGTTCATATTTAGGTAGACATGTCAAATTTCAGTGCGATACTGTCTTTAGTTTTGTTTTGACAGCTGATTATTTTTGACGTGTTTGGCATCATGTTGAGTATGGACAAAAGCGACTTTCGTTCTCTCATAAAATATTTGAGAGGCAAAACGGCTAAGGAAACAAAAGAAAAGTTGGATAAATATTATGGGGCTAATGCTCCGTCAGATAACACCGTTAAATAGTTGTTTCGAGAGTTTCGAGGTGGCCGCAACTCCACTACTAATCAAGTCCGCCTCCTTCGATGCGGTTGCAGAGGACAATGTCAAAAAAATACATGAAATGGTGGTGGCTGACCGGAAAGTGAAGGTGCGCGAGCTTTCAGATAACACAAAGATTAGTACTGAGCACACACGCCATATTTTGGGCAATATTCTGCATATGAAAAAGTTATCCTGCCGCTAGGTGCCGCGCATACTCACTCCTGACCAAAAAGACGAACGCGAGAGCACTTCGCAAGAGTGTTTGGACTTGCTGATGTGGAATCGGGCGGACTTTTTGCATTGATTTGCATACTCTTCGCGGACTACCTTGAAAAAGGAAAAACCATCAACAACGAGTATTACTGTGCGTTATTGTAGTGCTTGAAGGCCGAAATCGCTGCAAACGGCGCACAAGAGCATCCCAACCACGGCTAAAATCAATGACCTACGGCTCCAATTTCTGTCGCATCTACCGTATTCGCCCGATTTGTCTTCTTCGGACTATTATCTCTTCCCAAACCTGAAAAGATGGATCAATAAAAAACTCAGCTCACGCGAGGTAATCGTCGACGCCACGGAGGACTATTTAGCAGACCTTCCGAAAAATTACTTTTCGGACGGGATCAAGAAGTTGGGAAATCGCTAGAATAAGTGTAGATATCAAACTAAAAGGGGACTTTATTGAATAAAATAGAAAAACATTTAAATTTTTTTTTTTTCATTCCCAAGGAGGTTACTTTTCACCCCACTAGTACATCGTTATGAGGTTTTTTGTTAAATATATTTGTAACGGAATGAATTGTTTTATTATATTGTTGAGCTGCAGATTCTAAGTCACTTATAAGGTGAAATTCTTGTTTAAGACACCTAGAAATTTCTATAAGGATCGAGTGGACTCTTTCAACTAGCCCGCTTGTTGAACTATGCCTAGAGTCTTAAATTGGACTGTAGTAGATCCAGATTCATTATCTAATGTTACACTTTTTGCATTAGTAAAATTCTATAACAACTTTAGAACTCTTTCATATAATTTCGTTCTGTCATTTATTAGCATTACTATTAAAAATTTTGAATTAGAATCAATGCATGTTAAATTATTTAAATTTTGAGCGAAGAATATGTCTAAGTGCAATTGTTCACCTTCTTTTGTGGGATTTGGAGCTTCTCCAATTGGTGTACGAGTACTTTGTGGATGTCTTTCATTATATATTCTTTAAATTGTTCTTTCACTTTAGGTAAGTAATAAAATGAGGATATTTGACCTTAATTTTCTTAATAACTCCTATGAGCTCTTGTATGAGTTTGTTGTATGATAATTGCCTGGTCTTCAGTGTTGGGAATATCTAAAGGAAAGTTTTTAGTATATAGAAACCGATTACTGAAGGTTTCTTCTAATTTTTGTTTTATGACATATAAGTCCCATGGAGTGCAATGTATTGCAACAGTACCAGGTTGTAGAAATTGTTTAAGGATTTTAATTACAATAAATTTTCTGGTGTATCGAATTCTATAATATGTCGTGTTTTACCAAAATTAGTTATTTGTTCATGTATGGTAAACCTAGCTTGGTTTAGTAGAATTTGTTGCTTAAATAGGTTTAAACGTTTTTTTAGTTTCTTCAATAATATTATCATCGCTGCTTTCAGCGGAATTTTGTGTTACCATACTAGAGGAATCCTCTAGAAAGATCATCTGCTATTATATTTGTTTTTCTTGGTTTATAAATTATTTTAGGTGAAAATTCTTCAATAAAGGCATGCCAACGTTTAATTTTGGCATTAGGATTACGAGTTGAGATTGCGAAAGTCAATAAAGATAGTTTCTCAAAATTTTCAATACCCATACAATGGCATATAGTTCTTTTTCAGTAGTAGCATAATTTTGTTCTGTGGAATTTAGGGTTTTTGAAATGAAGGTTATTGGTTTACCTTCTTGAGTTAAAACACAGTCTCTAGTTAAAATAAATTTTTTGTTATAATCAGGTTGTACTGGTTCCAATTGACTTATCAGTAATTTTTTTAAATTATCGCATGCTGAAATTGTCTTTTCATTTAAAATTGGCCATTTGATTTTTTTTTTTCTTTTTTTGAAATATTTTTTGAAGCTCTGCCGTTTTCTCCGGCTAAAAATTTGGTTAAACGTTTTGTTATAGAAGCATAATTTCTTATAAATTCAAGATAATAACCTGACATGCCTAAGAAACTTCTTAGTTGTCTTAATGTATTTGGAATCGGAAAATCTGAAATTATTTTGATTTTATTAGGATCGATTTTGATAATATTGTGCGCAACCACATATCCCAAAAATTCTATCTCACGTTTGTAAAATTTTGATTTTTCCAATGAAATCTTCATATTGGCATTTTTCAAAGTTTCAATAATAATTTTGATGTGATCGGTGTGCTATTTAATAGTCTTTGAATATATTATTGTATCATCTATGTAAATATGACATATTTTTCCAATATGATGACGTAAAATATCGTCCATTGCCCATTGAAATATACTTGGGTCATTCTTTAAGAAAAAAGGAATCCTGAGAAATTAGTATTTTCCGTTGTCTACGGAAAAAGCAGTTTTTTCAATGTGAGTGGCTTTCATTTTTATTTAGTGAAATCGGGATTCTAAATCTAAAGCGGAAAAGAAATTTGCTTTACCTAGATTCAATAATATGACATTTATGTCTGGTATCGGATATTTATCCGATATAGTCTTCTCGTTTAATATCTTATAGTCAATTACGAGTCTTAATTTTAGAGTTCCATCCTCCTTAAATCCTTTTTTAGGTACCACACATATTGGGTGGACTTTTACTTAGTTGAATAATTCTGTCATTTAACATACTTTAAATTTCTTTATTAACAAACGTATTAACTGATAGAGGATAGGGATATTGTTAACTCCATATAGGAGTTTTAACAAAGGTTCGGATTTCTGCCTCAGCGTCTGTTCTGAATAATAAGTTCAAATTGATTTTTGAATGAGTTTCTTCTATCTTATTAGTTATAATCTTTCTTAAAGATTGTTGGCTCTGAGCTCTTCCAACGTCGTCTTCGTGTTGGCATAAACCAATGACTTAACGTAGCCCCACAGAAAATAGTGAAGCGGCGTTAAGTCGCACGAACGAGGCGGCCAATCGACTGGCCCATGTCTTGAGATAACACGCTCACCATACTTAATCTTCAATAAATCGATTGTAGCGTGTGCTGTGTGGCTTGGCTTGGACCACATGTCGTCTAAGTACATATCTTTCAATTCGGGCCAAAAATAATCGGTGATCATGGCGCGATAACGTTGACCATTCATAGAAACGTGACGATCGTTATCGTCGACGAAAAAATACGGCCCAATAACGCCGTCGGCATGCAAACCGCACCAAACAGTTATTTTTTGTGGATGAAGTGGTGATTCATGAAGAACATGAGGGTTTTTATCCGACTAATGACGCATATTTTGCTTATTGACGAACCCATTGAGCCAAAAATGAGCTTCGTCACTGAAGATGATTTTGCGACTCCGAATATCTTTAGAAAATTTTTATAATTTGCAGACGCTGCTTGTTAGTGTAATTTACCATGATGAAAATGTTGTGTTCACTGAATAAATTGACAGTGACAGTTTGAAGATTAGTGAAAGAGTGCGTTCACAAATTAAATTCAAAGTTGTCAAGTCCCTATTCGAAAACCCTGTAGTATAACTATGTATTGTTTTTACAAGTTTTTTTTTTATATTGAGTTCTTGTCTATTTGAGAGAACGTTCGGTCTACAGTAGCAGCTGGTAGCGCCTGTATCAATTAATATCTTTATTCTTCTTTTATCATCTCTGTTTGTTCGGTACATACCATATAGGGTAATTGTGATTGGTATCGCTTCCTCGTTCATGTTATTTATTTTAAAATATTTTTTATTTGGTTGATTGGCTTGCTGAGAGTTTTGACGAGGTCTATTATCAACATACTGGTGTCGATTATTAGAATAATTATATTATTTGACCGATTACCATTATTATTATGATTATTTTGGTTAAAAGTTTTTTGTTTGTTATTTTTGTAGTAGTTCTGTCTCTGATCAGAACTACCAAAGTCTATTTCTTTCAGGAGATGACTGTTGATTTTTATTAGGTTATTGTTCCCAGACTGATCGATTTGGAAGAATATTATTTTGCTGGTAAATATGGTTATTATTTTTGTTGTTATGGCTATTGTTACTACTTACGTTCTTTGCATATTGGGGCAAATTGTGCCCCCATGTTCTAACTCCTGTGCCTTCGCTATAGCACTGGGTAGATTTTTGGGTTTAGTGAAAAGAGAATACTAGCTAAGGCAGCATTAAGTCCCGTAATAAACATACGAAGATCATTTCTTTTATGTATGGCGCTCCCATTATTCCGATTTGAGTTCTGTTTTTTTGTTAAGTTGGTACATCTGTTGTTAATATTCCCTCTAAATGTTAGCGACATTTGCAAAAGTTACGTAGCCAAGAGTACATCTTAGATCTCTGTGTGTGTTGGCGATTTTTTACAATTTTAGAAATGGATTTAAATTTACAACCACGAACTTGTATTAAATTTTGCGTAAAAAATCAATTTAATGGTGCGCGAACGTTGCAAATGTTGGAAAAGTGTTTCGGCAACGATTTTCTAAAGAAAACGGTCATTTACCAGTGGCACGAGCGGTTCAAAAGTGGTCGTGAGTCAATCGAAGACGATGAACGCAGTAGCAGACCATCGACATCGAAAACCGACGAAAACATTGATAAAGTAAAATAAATGTTGGTCAATAACCGCAAATTAACCATCAGAGAGATAACGGAGGACTTGACCATTGCCTATGGATCCATACAAGACATTTTGGTTAACGATTTGGGTTTGCGTCGTTGGTGCCAAAAGAGCTCAATTTCATGCAAAAAAGAGACCGTGTTAACGTCGCAAAAGAGATGATTTGCGAGGCTGGATCCGATCCCACATTCATCAAAAGGATCATTACTGGAGGCAAGACCACGTCGTTTTCAGTCAAAATAGAAGGCAATGCTTACGGTTTTCATGGATGACAACGGTATAGTGCATCATGAATTTTTTCCAGGAGGCTAGACGGTAAACAAAGAGTATTATTTGGGTTTTATGTGACGTTTGCGTGAAGCAATTCACCCAAAAAGACCAGAAAACTCGTGAATTTTGCACCATGATAAAGCACCGTCGCACAGTGCCATCATTTTTCGTATTTTTTTTGACGAAAAATGGAACAAATACCATCCAACAGCCACCGAATTCACCTGATTTGGTGTTCTGTGACTTCTTTCGGTTCAATCGGGGAACGCGTTTCAGCAGCCGAGAGGAAGTACTGGAAAAAACGCAGGAAGCACTGATAGACATACCGAAAACCGAATATAAAAAATGTTTCGGGGATTGGATCAAGCGCTGACATAAGTGTGTTGCAGTCGATGGAGATAGCTTTAAACGGGACAATATACCATAGATTTAAAAGAAAAACTTGTATTTTTAATTTTCCGGGAAGATCTTGATCAAAGTGGTATTGTTAAGTTCCTTGGTAAGACCGCTGTTTGTTCCTTGTCTAAGAATACTAAATTCTTGTTCAATTATGTTTGCTGGACGTCTGCGTATGTGAAATCTAGTCGATTGATTATAGCATCGAAATTTAATACAGTGCCATGATTTGACAGAATATCGTTTGCGTTTTGATTTTTTATTTTATTTCTCACTATGGTGAGCGCAGCGAAATACCATTTGCTTAATTTGATATAAAGGCTAAGAGAGTGATGAGCTGCTTTGCGCCAACTTACAATATGTGTTTCCTGTGAATTCAGGTAAAGATTTATTAACGTCCAAAGACTCTTCGCACCGTATCGAATCGTCAATGGTTTTGGATTTAAATTCTGTTACAGAGCTAGTTCCTGCCAGAGTGGCAATTTGAATTTTTAAGCTGTTGATCTCAGCTATAAGGGATGCAGTATTTGCGGCAATTAGGCTCGCGTCGTCATTTTCCTAAATCTGTATATAAGGTCGTCCAGTGTTAATAATTTATATTAAGATGTAATTGTTATTTATAACACAGCTATAATTTTAAATAGTTTCTTATTTTAACTTATTTTGTGTAGTTTCTGATATTTTATATTACATGGTCTCTAATTTATATCTCAGAAAGTGTTTGACATTATTTTTATTTGTCTATATTATGCAAACAATACTAGTTTAAGATCTCTTTCTAAGCTTACAAATAGGAAAACTAATATAAGTATATCTTGCAATATAGCGTTGAGTTGATGAGCCTGATTTCCTGTTGATTGATGCTTCTAGTTGTTTGAGTCTTCAAATTTGTTTGATTGTTTACACTTGTTATTATTATTTTTTCAAAAGTTATATTTTCTTCTTTTTACTTTTCACTTCTAAGTAGGGATTGTACAGAGTTAATCCTTTGTCATTCCAAGGACAATGTAAGTTAATTTAATTACACTAGTGAGGGTAGCCAAAATGTCTTTATAAAATATACTGTCCGTACCAGTCATATGTGCAGCACAAAATTCTTAGGGACTCTCAGCCAATTTTGTGTGCACAACCGGACTCATCTGACAAAAGCCCGTGTTAGCCGGACGGGCATGTTAGTTGAGGTCCTGTTTCAAACCGGACTGTAGCGGTATCTTGGTAAGTATGTGGAGGGCTCGGAATCTCCCAGATTCTGAAGTTTTAGTAAGAGACATTGTATGTGCACTTCACTAAGTGCTATTATCAAATATGAACCTGGTAAGTGAACTCAATTTCAATAAAATTAACATAACAGAAACTCTGCGAACAAAGTCTACGACAACCGAAGGCGCACGTCTCAAACTCAAGCAGTAGCACTATGCAATGCCGTAAGACTAATCCCCTGAGGGAAAATCCTCCCCAATAGGTAATCTGATCACTTGGCAATTCACTTCAAACTTTCTGAGGTAGAAATAATCTACATTCTATCCGACTTCATATACACTCTACAAGTGCTTCGTATAGACTTAGAATGCTAAAGGTCTAATGTGGAATATTGATGTCAGTAATAGTGCGTAATTGATGCGTTATATCTGATCCAGCTTGAAAAGTTTTAGAGGCACTAGAGATGCATTCAAGTAACTTTCAGGATGAATAGTTTGTCACATTCATGTTGTGCACTAACGTCAATTTCCAGGCAAATATAAAATGTTTTACAAATAACATATTCAGTGATAGTCAAACAGAAATCAAAGCGCTGTCCAATACTCCCTGAAACCTACTCAAACGTGCCAAATTATAGAAACATTAAGGACAACGATTCTGATCAATTATCAATAAAGAAGTCCACCGCAAACGTAGGTGTCGAAACTCTTAGCTCGATATCTACTAAAAAGGTGAGAAATTTCTTCTTTTCTAACAGTGTAGGGATTTAGACAGGACCATCCATTTCTTGAACAAAACTTCAAAAATATTCTTGATTAGAAAATAGATGATTTCCCATGTCTTTAAATCATTCTTTACTAATAATTTGGTCAGAGATCCTGACGCAAAACTTAATAGTTGATGACGAAACTATAGATCAAGGCACATAGTGTGTGACTGTGCCGATCTCTGGAACCTACAATAGAAAGTCATATCTTCCCTAATATTGGGCCCATCTCTATAAGATATGACGTAACTTGTATTATTATATTTTATTATTATATTGGAAAGCTACTGTCATTGTACGTCATTTCAGTATATGTCATTCATTTGAAGCGTAAGCAACAATAATTTTTTTTCACTCAAATTTGTCGAACTTTGTGCCAGAAAAAGTGTTTTTTGCGGGGAGTTCATTTTCATTACTTTAATATGAAGAAAAATGCTGCCGAAAGTCATCGTATTTTGGTGGAAGTCTATGGTGAACATGCGCTAGCTGAGCAAACGGGCGAAAGTGGTTTGCACGATTTAAAAGTGTTGATTTTGGCTTGGAAGACGATGAAGATGATGAAGAAGAAGATGAAGAACTGGAAGCATTACTCTATGAAGACTGTTGCCACATACAAGAAGAGCTCGCAGAATCTTTGGGTGTCACTCAAGCAGCCATTTCAAAACGTTTAAGAGCAGCTGGATATATTCAAAAGCAAGGAAATTGGGTTCCACATGAACTCAAGCCAAGAGACGTCGAAAGGCGGTTTTGCATGTAAGAAATGCTGCTGGAACGCCACAAAAGGAAGTCATGTTTGCATCGGATTGTTACTGGTGATGAAAAATGGATCCATTACGACAACCCCAAGCGCAAAAAATCATATGTGAAACCCGGCCAACCAGCCAAATCAACGGCAAAGCCGAATATCCATGGCGTGAAGGTAATGCTCTGTATTTGGTGAGATTAGATGGGTGTGCTGTATTATGAGCTGGTAAAACTGGATGAAACCATCAATGGACAATGCTACCGAACACAATTAATCCGTTTGAAGAGAGCAGTAGCCGAAAAACGCCCGGAATAAGTGACCAAACACGAGGCAATAATTTTCCATCATGACAACGCTCGGCCCCACGTTGTTATTCCGGTTAAGAACTATTTGAAAAACAGTGGATGGAAAGTCTTACCCCACCCGCCTTATAGCCCAGACCTTGCCCCTTCTGACTACCATTTGTTCCGGTCGATGCAGAACGCCCTCACTTAAATACGGTTCACATCAGAGCAGAATATCAAAAATTGGCTTGATTCATTCTTGGCTGCCAAGTCGGCGCAGTTCTTTTGGGATGGGATTCACAAATTACCAGAAAGATGGGAAAAAGTCATAGCTTTAGATAGGCAATACTTTGAATAATACTATTGTACATGTTTTTCTTAAATAAACGTTCAAATTTTGAAAAAAAAAAAACGCACGAATTAAACTATATACCCAATAGTACTACGACACCTGGAAACATTACTTAACTACCAAGTGTACCGGTATGAAGTGAGCGTTTTTATTTGTGAAAATAAAATACTAATTTTTTAATGGGAAAGTAAAAAACATTTTATTTAAAGTATTGGCCATTGTTAGCTACACATTTTTTCCATCTTTCAGGCAATTTATGGATTCCATGCCAATAAAACTGTTCGTCTTTTGAAGTAAACCAAAAATTCACCCAATTTTCGACTTCCTCGTAGGATTCGAAGTGCTGCTCAACAAATGCGTGTCCCATCGATGAAAACAAATGAGCCAGTCGGAAGGAACCAAGTCTGGTGAATATGGCGGATGGGGTAGCAGCTCCAAGCCAAGTGCTTTGGTTGTATCCTGAACCAGTTTTGCTTTGTGTGTAGGTGCATTGTTATGGAGCAAAATTACCTTGCCGTATCTTCTAGCCTATTCTGGTCATTTTTCAATTAATGTTTGGTTCAAATTGATCATTTGTTGTCGGTAGCGATCTGTATTAACCTATTTTTGCCCGGTGTTCCCAAATTGGAACAACGATACTATCTGTTTTGTTTATATCGTAGTTGAAGAAATTTTGGATTTTTTCCCCGTTATCGTTGCTTTGTACCGGTTGTGCACTGAACGGTATCAGTTTGTTCAGTTGTTCGTTTGAAATTTATTCTGTTTTTCTGCAGCTATGATGTCCGAGAAAATGTAAATATTTCTAATACTCAACATTTTTTTTTTTTTGATTAGGTTTTCACCTGAGTTTTATATCAGTAGATATATTGATGATGTTTTCCCTATAAAAGAATCGAATATATCGTTTGAATTCTTTTTTATTGAAGTGCAAAATACTGTGTTCCTAAATGGGAACACCAGGCTGTAAGAACTCTCAATTTATAAAAATTTCAGCTAGTACTAATTATAAAAAATAGAATCTTTTTTTTCTTTTGATATTATTAGGTATAATCTTCGATTATTCTTTTAAACACAAAAAGATGACATTAGTACAAAATGTTTATTATTCGTTATTTGTTTCTGTTGTTTAGGGTGTTGACAGCTGCTGAACTTTTGGCGTAATTAGAAGAGGATGACATTGTTATTACAGCAGATATTTTTATCACTCCACCAGAAGATGGAATGGAAACGGAAGAGGGCAGCGGTGATAAAGATACAGGTTGCGATCACAATAATCTTTCGGGTCGCCAGCTAAGCTGTGTAGCAGGGGCTAGGATTCGAAGGCCAAACGCCACTGATTACATTGATGATACTTTAGAAGTTATTATTATTTCCTTAACCATATCAACAGAATAACATACTGAGGAAATAACTACCTCTTCTCAATCAACACAACCTGACGACAGTATCAATGCATCCACTTAATCCACAACAAAATGGAAAAAACACGACATAACCCCCAATTTCGAACATTTCCCCGATCTATGTGTACCTACTGCTAACCCAGGGCCAGTTGAGTGTTTTGAGTTATTTTTTGATGAGGTTGTCATTAGCAGCCTGCAAAACATGTTTGTAAAATAGTGACCATACATTTACCATAAGTTTTGAAGAGTTAAAATGTTTCATTGGGATACTGGTCATCTCAAGCTACATTACCGTACCTAGATGGAGAATGATGAGGGAGTCAAACACTGAAAGTTACAATAGTTTTGTAAGCAATGCAATGCATAGAAAGAGATTTGACATTATAAAAAGTATGCTCATTGTGCTGACAACACCAATCTCGCTTTCAACTACAAGTTTGCTAAAGTATCTCTTTTGATATCACTGCTAAATGAACGGTTTTTGAAAAACGCCCAACTTCAAGAAAAATTGTCTATTGATGAAAGTATGGTACCCTACTTTGGTCAACAACCGTCCAAACAATTTTTAAAAGGAAAACCAATAAGATTTGGGTACAAAATGTGTTGCGTCCGCGATCCCAAAAGGTACTTAATCCAGTTTTACCCTTACTCAGGAAAAGATTTGAGAAGAGAAAAAAAAGTCAGTCTTGATCAACATGTAGTGCTGACACTCGTACATAAACTGCCAAAAGCCCCTTTTAAATTCTAAGCTGATCGTTTTTTCTCCACCATTTCACTAGCAAAGATATTAAAATCCAAAGGAATGGGATACACTGGAACAATTATATGGAATGGGCTTCAGAAATGTCCACTTCCAGATAAGAAATCAGTAGAAAAAAAAAACCGAGAGGCTCATCTGATTACATCACTGACATAAATTCTGGTTTTGTTAGTCGTAGTATGAAATGATAAAAGAGCAGTGTACATCATTAACATCATTAGCACTTGTGACCTGCTAACCCTTCTACAACTGTGAGTAGGTGGTCACAGACTGAAAAACAAAATATTCCCTTAGCGTGGCTTAATACGTTTGCACGATACAACGAAAACATGGGTCAAGTGGATATCATGGACCAAAATGTGAGTGAATACCGTGTTTCAATACGTTCTAAAAAATGGTTGTTGCCTATTTTCATATACTGCGTCAACGTTGCACTGCGAAATGCGTGGCAGCTATATAAAAGAAATACGGGAAGTGAAACTCTAGATAACTTAACATTTCGAAGGAAGATTGTGCAAACCTATTTAACAGAGTTTGCGACTTCTCCAAGCGTAGATGGGCAACCTAAATCATCAAAACCGCTTCTTTAGAGAACGTTGGATTCTGCAAGGCACGATGGTAGATACCATTGGCTGCAGACTGCTCCAAAACAAGGAAAAATGCCCGAAAAATGTGTGAAAAATGTAAAATTAAATTACAATAAATTATGTAAAAAATCATATCATGTTACATAAAAATTGTTTGTATTGTAATTTCATGCCAATAAAAACGTTTTCTTTTTTGTAATACTATTTATTCTTGTGCAGCTACTTGAAATTTATAAGTTCGTTTAGCCTGGTGTTCCCATTTGGGACAGGACCTTTTCGCACCCATTTATGCTTGGTGTTCCCAGCGCTTTTTATGAATTCTGTTCATAAAAAAGGTGTCCGTCAATAATAAATATTATTAAGAAGTATATACGAAGTCATTGATAAAATTTTCTAGTGATTGCTGATCAAAAAAAACTCGGGCAAAAATGGGATAACGGTTTCACCAGGTTTTAGGAGCTCGTGGTACACCACACCTTTCTGGTCCCACCAGACACCCAGCATTGTCTCCTTGCCAAATCGATCTGTTTTTGCAGTCAAAATTGATGATTGTCGCGGATTATCCCATGATTTTTTCTCTTTAGGATTCTGAAAATAAATCCGTTTTTCATCACCAGTAACAATTCGATGCAAAACTGATTTTTTATCGTATCTTTGAAGCAAAATTTTGGTTTTCCATCTGTCTTTCATTCAATTCATGTGGGACCCATTTTCCAGACTTTGGGATCTTTCCCATAGCCTTTAGATGGTTACAAATTGTTTCTTGTACAACATTTAAGATTTCTGCCATTTGTTTCTAACTCAAAGTATCATCTTCATCCAATATTGTTTGCAATTCGGCGTCTTCAAACTTTGAACCATCTCTGAACCATTTTGCATGTTGCGTCTGATGGAGCATGATCTCCATATGCCTCGACAAGCATTCGATGCGACTCTGCAGCACTTTTCTTGAAATGAAAACAAAAAATTAATGCTTTCCGCAAGTCATCACTTTCTGGTACAAAATTCGACATTTTTAACACGATGAAAAAATATGATGTTGTTTGCTAAATATGTTAAGGCCCGTTCACAATAAATGTTCCCTATCGAGGCATTTGTATCTTGACGCACACTTCATACCTGTACATCTGGTATATCCAATTCAAGAAACAGGAAATTATTTATAGTGAAACGTAAAGTTTACCTAACACATTGGCTGAAAAGTCCATTTTATAGTAAAACACAAAATTTTTGCAAAATTCAGCTTTATTTATCAATATAGTTGCCTTCGAGGCAACTTTCGATACCAGTTTTGTAGTATGATTTCGGTTTAGCCTCAAAATAGGCCTCTGTTTCGGCGATTACTTCTTCATCGGTCCTAAATCTCTTTCCGGCGAGTATTCTTTTATGGTCTGCGAAGAGAAAACAGTCGCGGGGGGCCAAATCTGGAGAATACGGTGGGTGGGGAAGCATTTCGTAGCCGAATTCATTTAATTTTGTAATCGTTTTCATCGACTTGTGACACTGTACATTATCTTCGTCGCCTGCTTGCCACTCAGTCGACTACCGACTTAACTCTGGTGGGAAGTGATGGAGCCAAGTTTCATCCATTGTCACATATCGACGCAAAAATTCGGCTTTATTGCGGTTGAACAGCTTTAAACACTCCTCTGAATCATCAACACGTTGTTGTTTTTGATCGACTGTGAGCAAACGCGGCATCCACTTTGAACAGAGCTTTCGTATGTCCAAATATGCATGTATGATATAACCAACATGCTCTTTTGATATCTTCAGAGCTTCAGCTATCTCGATCAACTTCACTTTACGGTCATTCGTAATCATTTTGTGGACTTTTTTGATGTTTTCATCTGAAACAGCCTCTTTTGGACGTCCACTGCGTGCATCATCTTATGTGCTTGTATGACCACTTTTCGGCTGGTGCAGAGCCCGGGTAACACTTATCAAGCCATTTCTTTGCATCGGCTGCATTTTTTCCCATCAAAAAGCAATGATAAATCAACAGACGAAATTGCTTTGAATCCATTTTTTTTCACAATAACAACAGTTGCTTCGCTCACAACGCTATATCTCGAGACATAATCGTCCGACAGCTGTCAAATTTATACACGTATCTTTTGAAGGTTGGTACTAACTGAAAATGGTATGGACTTAGTTCAAGTGGTGCGCTCTCTTAGAAACGGCATTCTGATTCAGCAGTTTTGGTCGTAAAAAAAACGACTCATATGCATTGTTCTGTTGCTTTCGCACATTTAGAATTTTTTATTTCAAAAGTAAGACAGAATCCGGTATTGATTGAACATTATTTCACATGGACAGCAAACAAGTTTTTAAGAAAAGAAAAAAATTCATAAGACTAAAAAGAAATCAAAGCGTTTCTAGATAAGTGACTTTACAATCGTTTAACTACTTTAAGAGGAATCACTTTAGTTAGTACATTTAGAAAAGAATTACAGAGATCTCTGCAATCAATATGAAAACTTCTACATCCCCTGACAAAAAATACGAGTGGTAGCAGCTCTATTCATGTTGGTTATTGGCCCATCTTTATTACCATTCTCCCAGGGAACAGAAAAACGAACAGCAACACAAACAACACCAAGAAAAAAACAAGAACAAGCAAAAGGAATTTATTAAACGAAAATATTCTAATAAATCTTTCGTGCTTCGTAGAACGGTTTGCACACCATGAAATGTAGTTTTGCAGGCGTTCAACCGACAGACTTAGCTCGATGGCAGGAAGCAGAATTTATTAATAATTTTTTCGGTCTGTTTTTTTTTTTTTTTTTTACACTTTTCTCTTTCCAAGTCAAATTATGTGAGATCCTAGCTGGGCCAGGTTTCGGTACTCATAATTCACGTGAGGTCCGCCTATAAATGTGATAAATCAAAAAATAAATGAGCTATAAAGAAACAATTTAAAGGCGCTGCTTTATGTTCCGGGCGTAAGTCAAAGAGGGTGCTAAAAGATACGCTTCGACCTTTGATGGTGGCAGATTGTAACGGCCGGAAGTTGGATTGGGCGCTCTTCAAGTGAGTGAGTTTCGGTCGACTATTTGAAATGATAAGGAAAATTTATGAGAGATTCAACATCGGTGCTCCTATTGGTAAGCTTCAAGGGTAGGTCTTATTCTGAATTTTAATTGATCTGTTTGAAGTAATTGCTTCTGACAGCAGGATATATATTTATGGGTGCTAATCTAGTGTCAACCGTTGTAAGTTTGTGACGAAATCGATTATGGGCTGCTATTCGAAATGGCGTGACTAATTTATAAAATTTGTTGCTAAAATTTCTTGGTAAAATTTGTTCGTAAAATTTGTTGGTGCCGCTTCTTACACGAAAGTGCAGGGTCACAAATCAACTGAAAATTTTCGAGAATGAAACTAGAGGCTTATAATGGAGAAAGTACTTTATTCCTTATTCGCCGACAATTTATTTTCGTTTGTGTCTACTTGGAGGTGGAGGTGAAATAGCTTGAGGAGTAATATTTCGTGTTCTTCTGCAATATTTCATATTCTTCTGTAAAGAAGAAGAAGTATTTTCATAGATTTAAACATAAATCTCGTTCATGATTAATGAAATTTTGGGCTATTGGTAAGGACTTAATCAGCTGCGCTTTGTCTCGTTGGTGCGTTCAAAGACTTTCTAAATTGGAACACAATCATTTAGCTAAGTCAATGTTGCTGCTCAGTTCGAACAGTTTTTGGTATAATTTCCTCCTTTATTCTCCGCATTACAGACAAGGTCGTAGATCACTTGAAACACTTTATTTAATCGAAACCGTGGGGAGGACTTAACTTAATTTTTTTAAATATAAACAAGGAAAAAGATCAGCACTGTTTTATGAGAATGGTTCTAAAGTATCATTAACGAAGAGTAAGAATTGACCGCTTGCAGGGTATGTGGAGCAACTTTGAGGATAAATGTAAGTATGGTGAAACGTAGAAACACGAGAAAACGAGCTTACATTTTTAAGGTTGCTCCACAACGAAGAAGAAATATATTGAATATTAGCAGGGATACCTGCTAATGAAGAGAGTATTTTAAATTGTTACTTAGCAAAAAATCTACCAACTTTCTGTAGGTAAAACCTACAAAAGATTTACAAAAGACCTACCAGCAGCTAGTGGTTGATGATGCATCGGCAAAGTTTTTGACCTTCAATACGTACAAGGGTCTATTTAAGGTGCGCAGATTACCTTTTTGAATTTCAGCCACTCCAAGCCTATTTCAATGATATTCTCGATGATATTATAGTTTCTAGAAAAGATGGAGATGACCACAATCGTAGCTTAGAAGCAGTTTTTGAAAAACTAGCTAAAGCTAGTAAAATAACTAAAGATATAGCGTAGCGTGGAATTTCTGGAGTTTTCTATTAGCGGTGAAGGAATATTACCTAACAAGTGAGAGCAATATAACAGGCTGCTAACCCTTAAAATAAGGAAATGCTGAAATCCTTTTTAGGTTGCTTAGTTTGTATAACTTGTTTTTACCTCAATTGTCGACTAAATGTTAAATGGAATTGGATTGATGAGCATCAAGCTCTTTTTATTGATCTAAAAGACTTATTTGATTTATACGCTATTTTAATACATTGCAACGTTCTTTCCTGCGATGCTTCACCCTTATGGGATTGGCGCTGTTTTGACCCATCGTTATGATCAGAATGAAGTGGAGCGGCTCATTGCATTTACAATTCGCACTCTAGGAATCCATGAGCGAAACTACGCTCATATTGAAAAGAAAGTCTTAATTATTGTCTTTGGATTTAAATGCTTCCACTAATATGTAGCTGAACGAGAAATAGTAATCATAGCTGACCATAAGCCATTGCTAGGAATTTTTAATAAAAGAAAACAAATCCTGCAAATGATTTCACCCCGAATGTTACGTTGGTGCTTGTTATTGTCTTCGTATGACTATAACATGGAGTTAGGCCATAGACAGATGCTGATGGTTTGAGCCTTTTACCCCTACCATCGTCAGTCGATGCTTCAATTAATAGTCCGGCGCATATATAACTATGCTTGAGATATATAGTTATCTACCATTGACAGCAGGTGAAATAGCCACTGAGACTGCGAAAGATCCGATGATGTCAAAAGTATTACGAAAGCTTTTACATGGTTGGCCTCAAATTGTTGAGAGTTCAGAGGAAGTCATTCCGTATTTCCGAAAAAAAGCCAAACTTTCTACCCACAAGAGTTGAATATTGTGGAGTAGTAGATTAATATCAAAATGAGATTTTGAAACTATTGTACTTCATGGATATTATCGGGAAATCAACTTAAAGAAGGTTTATTTTCGTAGCTATATGTGTTGGCCCAACTTCGAGTGTATTAACGAGTATATTCACAACTTCTATAAGTATAACTAGGCCGAATGTGGACGAATTTCAGAATTCCACATTTTTTCGTGCCCATCATCGAAAATGACTGCATTATAAGGCATTACAACATATCTATCATTGCGTAAAACTTTATAAACAATGTACGGCTCCTTAGATTTGCATATAAGCTTCTTGGAATTTGGTGTGGTGTCAACGTTTTTTATGACTACATAATCTCCTATTTCGTAGGCCTGCGCTGGATTGTTGAGGTTCTCGAAATATCTACTGTTGCGCTCTTGAACCTTTTGTATTGCTTCTGAAGCCTCTTCTCCTCGCTTACTTAAATTTCTGTCTGAACAATTCAGTTCCTTCTCTTCTAGGAACTCCGTAAGCCTGTCGACTACTACTCCCCTTGAGATTGGCGCTGTTTTGACCCATCGTTATGATAAGAATGGAGTGGAGCGGCCCATTGCATTTGCAATTCACATTCTAGGAGTCCATGAGCGAAATTACGCTCATATTAAAAAGGAAGCCTTAGTTATTGTCTTTGAAATTAAACGCTTCCACTCTATTGCGTGTTCTATCAAAATCCACTTCTTTTTTAATGAAACACTGCTTTTAGAGTACATCCATGACATGAATATCAAGAGAGATTCATTTGAGCGTATTTGGTATAGCAGAGCAATAAGGTTGAGATAGACCGAGCAGTGACATATTTTCTTGAATGTTTGTAAGCTTGCTTCACTACTCACACGATGCAAAGAACATAATTGGTTATATCAGAGCCATATATATCCAAGAGCTCTCATTGCTGACAAATCTATTTTTACCGGTAACTCCTTTTTATTGCCACAAAACTGAAAGCGTCTTACAAATTTTTACAGCGACACCTTTAGTCCAAAAAAGTTTATTATACTCTTGAGTACTAGCTGGGTCAGACTAGTCGGCTTTCTAGTAATCGTTGAAACTCTTGGGATCATTAAGTAATGAGTCGATCACCACAGGGGTTCCTATATATCAGCATTGCTCTAATCACACAACAAGTAATTCATCTACTTCGTACTGTATATCCAAGGTAAACATGTCGATAAAATTTGCGTTTTCGAAGAACCTTCGACGTCGATGAAAATACCGAGCGCGTCTTTATTTCTGCAGACCAGATTTCGAAGCAGAATATTTCATGTTGGTAGGTTTGTAGTATAAATGCTGGACAAAGGATGCATTCACAAAGTGGTTTCACACACTTAAAGCTCAACCATACCTCTTTTTAGCATACGAGTACCTGTATATCTTAACCTCGATGCCTGGGGACTTAAAGCCATCAAAGGAGCAACAGCATAATCGATGAACTCGTTTGTTACCACAACCGATGTTAGACACTAGCTATTGCGGGTTGTGTTAGTCAGCTAACTTGAATCCTCAGTATAGAAGCTGGTTTTGTGCAGAATTTAATCAGATTACTTTGGACGTGAATCGTAGGCATGAGGCTGAGATTTCGATTCAGTGTGTAGGTGGCATCAAATCTTGTTAGTGTTTCAGTCTGGTCAATTTGCCTCTTCTAAGGACTTTTCCCATCTTCTCGTAACGCTCTTTACAAATGATCGAGCTTGAAATCGATTTAGCTTAAGAGGGCTATCTGCAATATCTTCGTTCAGTCATATCTAAAGAAAAAGAAGTAACAGCCCTTTTCGTAAACACTTTCCATCTGTAGTAATTTCATCGTAAAAAATGGTAAGACCTTTATTTCTAGTTAAAAGAGTTGACGAACGCACTCCCCTGTTTGGATATATCCATAATTTGTTTAGATACTGATTATAACCCAAAGATTGTCCTACAACACATTCAACCTCCATAGTGTTTACTTTCCCCTTTAGTACGACAAAATGACAAAAAAACCGTTAACTTCACATAGAAACAAGTTTCTATCCAGCTGCATCCATGAAAGAAATCAGAAAATAAGACATACACTTATCACCACAATTGGGTACGATGAGAACTCTCAGAATCATCATCCTAATATGGAGGTAACACTCCACTATCCATTACCAGGCCGTCAATCCATCTACCTTCCGGCAATATCCAATTATTTCATAAATTAATTGCTTTCATATGAAAACAAACAATCAAACTAAAATTCCTCTAATCTCTTCGAAAGATTTATACCGTAAATTCGACCAGAAATCACCAACAAAGCCATCCTTAAACTAACCACGTCATGATTACTAAAAACAGAACCACAACCTTTACCTGTCCCATATCTGGATAGGGTATCACTGTCTTCTGAAAATAAATCTCATGGCTCTTGAAATTTTAATTAATTCCCAGCGTCGTATTCCAAGCACGCACCACAATAAACCGGAAGTACAGAAAAACAAAAAAAAAGTTTATAAACATAGATTCCAGAATACCGAAAATAAACCACCTTCAACCTACCAGCTGACATCCACAATTTTGAATCTAAAATTTCAACGTAGAATTTTGAGCAAGCTAAGAGTACAACAACAACAAAAATAACTCTTTACCTTCAATTCCTTTCTCCAGATAAATCTTCTCGGAATGAGCCAATTTCGTCTCCTTCAAATCATCCTCCGTCAGATGATGATGTTGATGGTGAAGCTGTTTCTGTTGTTGCTGTTGCTGATGATTATGAAGATGATGATGATGAAGTCCACTTCCGTTTGTGTCACCTGTACCACCGCCACCGCCACCGCCTCCGCCGACATTGCCGCCTATACCAACTCCACCGTTCTCCATAATCTTAATGGCCGCATACTTATCTCCATTTGTCGTAGGTAGCTGGTTTAATACTGACCCACCGCCCACCACTGTCGTTCCTTTGACACCCTTCTTCTGGTGTATCAAATGTCCATCCGCATGCAGATGATGATGATGTAGATGATGTTGACCCACTGATGTCTCACTGCCTGTCGAAGTGGCGGTCGTTGTTGTCATGCCCAAAGTTCCGCCATGGCTATGAAAATGATGTTGTTGCTGTTGCTGTAAGTTTATTGCCTTGAAACGCTTGTAAATGCAACACGTGACCATGGCCAGAAACACGGAAGCGGACAAGAGTCCCAATGCCATTAAGCAAATCACAATGATTAAATTGCTCTGCAGTAGCAAATCCTTTTGAGATTGCTTTTGCACGAGTAGGCTCATCTGAACGGCATCCTTACCACCGGCATTCTCCGCTAGGCATGTATAAATACCCTCATCACTCTTCTCGGCATTGAGGATAGTTAGGCGGGAGATGAAGATATCACGACCGAATTCCTTTTCAGAATTTTGTTCCTCTCGAAGTAACTGGATGTGAACGCGAGCCGGATGATTGCCTCCACTGCTGCTACTAGTGTACATCTGTTTGTTGTAGTCCCATGCAATAAGGGTGTTCGGCGAGGCATGTACTCTACAGACCAATGTCACATTCTCCTTCGAGGTATTGATTGAGGCTCCTCGTGATGGATAAATGATCTTTGGTTTACAAGCAAATGCTTCGGGTTGATCCTCGATCCAAAGCATTCCCCGCAGATGGGCCGGATAATAACATGAGGTTGGCGGAGTATAGAGATTTCTCCGAAAGGCAAAATCACGAAAGATCTGTAGTTCACAGGTGCAGTTCCATGGGTTGAGTTCCAGCGAAAGGCTAGTCAGTCTTTGTAGATTTTCAAAGGACTCTTTTCGCAAGAAGCTTAGACGGTTTCCACTTAGGTAGATTTGCGACAGAAGAGGGACATTCACAAAAACTGCTGTACCAACGTGGGTTATTCTATTGTCCTTCAGTTCTACTTTGTGAAGATACTTTAAATTTTGAAAAATTCCATCATCCAAAGATTCGAGGAGGTTCCCATTAAGGACCAAAGCACGTACCTTCACTAGGTTTCGAAATAAATTGGGCTGAAGTCTCCTCAACAGATTGTTAGATAGATCCAGTTCAATGACAATCTCTAAGGATCTTAAGGCAAGGGGATCAAGATTCTCAAGAGAACAATTTCTAACGAACAGCTTATGCAGATTCTGAAGGTCCGCTGTCAGAAATGCATTCTCTTCCAGGTATGCAATTTTATTGTTAGACAGATCGAGCACCTGCAATTCAGAACTGAGATTCTCTGGCACTGAGGTGAGATTAAGATTCTTACAGTCGGCTGTCTTCTTCCCAGAGTTCCATTTGCATTTGCAATCACCACAATTCATCAGCCAATCACTGCTCACGTAGACGACTTTTGTTGTAAGGATCATAAGGATGTGGAATGTGGCTATGTAACCGCACAGAATGAATTGTTCCCCAGAGATGCGCATCTTTAGATACATTTTACAGGTGGTGTATGGCCGTAAGTAAATCGTCGTTCTGTATTTGGGACTTCTATAAGGATGAAGTATGCCCGTCCGACATCAGCTTGATTTTCATCTTTAAGGCAGAATTCCAGATACAAGTATTTTACGGCAGAGCCAATCCGATAAGCAACGTGTGTGTAAAATCCTCACTGAAGTTTTGGTATTTCTTTAGGATTTTCCGATAGCCTTGATGTGTTATCGTTTCTGGTGGGTGAGGCTGCGGTTGTCAGTGTAATTGAAATCTTACTCATATACTCTTTCCAGCTTCTCTTAATCTGTATCATTTGATTTTATGGCTGCATATGGAACATTTTGCCGTTGCTGAACTCATCCCGACATTTCTCATCTTTGGCTGCAGTCGTGAGAAATACAAGTAATCCTGAAAAAAGAGAAAAAAATTTTGTTACACATACGCATACTCAGGAAGAAGAAAAAATATATTGAATTTTGATATTAAATAAGAATTTTTGAGATACTCCTCTACCAGATGACGATGGTGTGCGGTAAGATACAGAACGAGGACCCATGTTACGTTTTTATGGCGTGATGCAGAAATTTAATGAACAAACCCGACTCCCGAGTGGCGGCTGCTATTGTACAATAGATGTCGGTTACGTATCTCGTGAACTTGGTAGAGGAGAGAATTTCACCATTAAAGGGACGGAAACGATTTTCTATTGTTTCCGATGGATAAATACACAAGGCTTATGGCCTCAGGGACAATGGATGAGCAACCACCGTGAAGCGTCGTCAGAGCTTATAGCTTAGACTATATACATATATAAAAACCACTTTACCATCCAGCCCATCTACTTTGGTGAATTAAGTGAGTGGCATGTATGGATACATACAGGAGAACAAAACCGGAAAAGGAAAATCAAAACGAAAACGAATCCGTGCTTACGATCATGGACATTAGAGAAATTGTGTTTTGTAATGGGTTTTTGGTCGTCCTTATTATTTTTTTTTTCTTTTTTTTCACGTTTTCTATTTTTCTTCTTCAATTCGAGGTGCAGTCAGTACTGGCACTTTGGATTGAAGCACTGTAATGTCCTAGTTTTCTGTCGATATCAATATTTGAAGAGGAACAGACAATTTGGGTGAGTTTCAATTTTTAATCCTTGAAGTTTCCAACTAAATTGCTTGTAACATACGTGTGGTAGAGAATTGACCGTGATGAGTTCGTAATTGAATTGGTTGCACAGTTGAAATTGAATTTCTACCAGCACTTAGCCACTTGCAATCGCTGTCGGGAGAGGCAAGTGCAAAATTAGATGAAACAAACTACGAGATGTTGGTTAGACAAGTTATTTGTAAGTTTGAGGAGATAATTAAGAATACTTTCATGGTAAAATCAACAAGATAAAATAAAAAAAAAAAACACACACGAGTTCGTAATTAGTATTCTGTTGGATCTCAATTAGAATAGAGCAGGATGGGAAGGAACGAAGTACCTACAAGTATAGTACATGAACATTATGATACTTGAATGAAAATTGCTGGGTTTGTTTGAGGTGGAATTCAAGTACACTGCAACGGCGAGTGTTAATGAAGACCATAATTTGTCCATTCGTCGCCGTTCGGAGCAATTGGAATTGTGTTTGTCGATTACGGGGGAGATTTCACGCAAGAATGTTCGTCTAAAACCTTACAAAATACAACTCATGCAAAAACTGAAGCGACGAAGATCATTTTTGGTTGAATGGGTATGTTAATAAACAAAGCTGCCGTATTAGGTCCGGGAATACAAGAGCTATCAATGCATCCGAAAAAATTCACTGTTGGTTTATGTGCACTGGTGCAGTTTATGGCTCGGTGGAAATATTGGCCTGTATTTTTTCAAAGACGACCATGAGAATATTGTTACCGTCATAGCGATAGCGTTCGCTATCGTTTATTGATTCTGAACTTTTTTTTTCCCCAAACTGCACGACCTTAATCTGGTTGGTATGTGGTTTCAGCAAGATGGCACTACATGCCACACCTGGCATGGATCACACATGGCACTACATGTCATCGATGGACCAATTGTGAAATAAGCAATCGGTGAGCAATTTATCTCTTGTTTTGGACCAATGAATCGGCCAGGTAGATCGTGGGATTTAACATCTTTAGACTATTTTTTATGGGATACGTCAAATCACTCGTATATGTCGATAAACTAGTGTCAATTGCAGTCTTAGACACGTGTTATTAGCGAGATCCCAGACAATATGCTCGAAAAATTTATTCAAAATAGGACCACTTAAAACGTAGTTGTGGTCAACATTTATATAAGATAATCTTGGAATAGTAAATGGCAAGTATTGATTTTTTAACTTAAATAAAAATTTTGTACACTTTTGTGATTTTTCTGTGCCTTTTTAGACAATTAAAAACCAAAGGCTTAAAAAACTACAGGGATACACTTCTTTAGATGGAGTCAGGCAGCATATCAAACGGGTTAAAATTCTAGTTGCTGTCCAGTTTTGGCATCTGTAAATCTAGCAGTAGTGGATAACTTGTCTACGAAGATTGGATTTTTATCACATGGAGGTGATATACAGATTTCAACAGGAATTTAAGAATAATTTACTTGTGTTTTACTTAGCGGCAAAATAATGTTTTGAGACGTAGAGGTGTTTACTTTTTAATCAACATATTGGGTATGTAATTCAATTCGTGCGGTTTTTTTTTTCAAAAATTTTAACGTTTATTTAAGAAAAACATGTACAATGGTATTATTCAAAGTACTGCCCATATGAAGCTATGACTCTTTACCATCTTTCTGGCAATTTGTGGATCCCATCCCAAAAGAACTGCGTCGGCTTGGCAGCCAAGAATGAATCATGACAATTTTTGATATTCTGCTCTGATGTGGACCGTATTTCAGTGAGGGCGTTCTGCATCGACCGGAACAAATGGTAGTTAGAAGGGGCAAGGTCTGGGCTATAAGGCGGGTGGGGTAGGACTTCCCATCCACTGTTTTCCAAATAGTTCTTAACCGGAATAGCAACGTGGGGCCGAGCGTTGTCATGATGGAAAATTATTGCCTCGTGTCTGGTCGCATATTCCGGGCATTTTTCGGCTACTGCTCTCTTCAAACGGATTAATTGTGTTCGGTAGCGTTGTCCATTGATGGTTTCACCCAGCAAACCCATCTTATCCCACCAAATACAGAGCATTACCTTCGCGCCCTGGATATTCGGCTTTGCCGTTGATTTGGCTGGTTGGCCGGGTTTCACATATGATTTTTTGCGCTTTTGGTTGTCGTAATGGATCCATTTTTCATCACTAGTAATAATCCGATGCAAAAATGACTTCCTTTTGTGGCGTTCCAGCAGTATTTCGGACATGCAAAACCGCCTTTCGACGTCTATCGGCTTGAGTTCATGTGGAACCCAATTTCTTTGCTTTTGAATATATCCAGCTCCTTGAGTGACACCACAGATTCTGCGAGTTCTTCTTGTGTTTGGCAACAATCTTCATAGAGTAATGCTTCCAGCTCTTCATCTTCAAACTTTTTTGGCTGCTCAGGACGTTCATCGTCTTCCAAGCCAAAATCACCACTTTTAAATCGTGCAAACCACTTTTGGCACGTTTGCTCAGTTAGCGCATGTTCACCATAAACTTCCACCAAAATACGATGAATTTTGGCAGCAGTTTTCTTCATATTAAAGTAATGAAGAATAACTCCCCGCAAAAGCACAAAGTTCAACATATTTGAGTGAAAAAAAAATTATTGTTGTTTACGCTTCGAATGAATGGCATATACTGAAATGACGTACAATGACAGTAGATTTCCAACGCATGTTCCAATGACAATAGAATAATGCAAGTTACGCCATCTCATAGCAAACCGCACGAAGTTATATAAGTTATAGACCCAATATATTGAATAGACCACGGTGATGGCTGGAAAGTGATAGTTTTTGTGTAGGTTGCGTTTCGTTACGTGTAACTTCCTTACAGCAATAAGAAGCAATACCCCAACAAAATTCGCACGTACATCTCGCCATCTGGCACTACACTTAATCATTGTTTGTTGGGCGAAAGTTATACAGGTATAATAACCGGATATACTATATAACCGCTGAAGGAATTTGATTTCGCGATGATGAAAATCTCAATGAAAAACTTATACTCAATTGCCGATACCGATAAAGATGATCATGCTGGCATATCGTGAGCTGTATAATTTGTTGTAATCGTATATATTTTATAAATTTGTAAACTTTTTTCTCCTGACTTTCCCCCTACCTTAAGCTGAAGTCTTTTAAATACTTTGGTTTTGGTGGAAGATTTGTTCTTATTTATTGAAAATGATTAGTGATGTCTATACAACTAACAGCATAAACAAAAATTTGAATGTTGTGGATGTGAATGTGGATTTTATGTATGTCATATTAATGCGCAAAGTCTTTGGCCCAAAATCGACGAATTTCGTGATGTATTTTTGGGGTTTCAACCAGATATGCCTAATTTTGTATACAATGGTTACAAGTTATATCGTGCTGATAGGAATATAGTAGTCGTATTGGCAGGCGAGTGGCAATGCACATCCGCGAGTGAATATGGTAAATGTTCAATTTGTAATTAAATCTGAAGCTACCTCTCTAATTGATTATTATTTTGTTGGGATATCTAATTATGTATCAAGTAAACATTTGTTCGGTGTAGCTTATTGTTTTATTAAAAATGTGGATCTATCTGCATTCTACACAGTCCTAAAAGATTCAACACCTCTCTCTACAGTGAAATTATTTTGTGCGGAGACTTTAATTGTATCTTGCTTGAAAACAATTCCCTGTCATTTAAAAACAAAGTCAGTACTCTTGGTATATATATCCAACGCTTTTCACAAGCACCTCATCAACCCTTTTAAATCTTTTTCATTCAAGCAATCCCGAAAACACCCTTCTTTATACTCAGTTATAAGCGTCTGCTTTTTTCAAAATGACTTTGTATAGATATAGGGATTTTAGGACAATGAATGTAGTTCGGTTGGAAGAGGACGTTCTGCAGGTTAATTGGCAAGATGTTTATTTTATGGCTTCTGCTGATAATCAAATAAATTTCTTACAAAATGGCATACGAAGTATGCATTCTTACATATGCCAGCAAACCCTATCACATGGTTTACACCTGAAATACAAGAAGTTATAAAACAATGTAATCTGGACTACAAACGATGGAAAAGTTTCCGAGTACCTGAGTTTCCTACAGTGTTCCGGGCTTTAAGAAACAGTGTTTCTATAAAAATAAGGAAAGCTAAGAAGAAAGTGTAGTCAAAGCGATTTAATTAAATCTTTCCAGCGAAAATCTTGTGGAAAAATATCCGAGAACATGGTGTGGGTCGACAAAAGGTGATAATCCCTAAAAATAAAAGTCCCGACAATTCTCATGACGTCCTTTTTTTTCTCCTTTCTGGAAGGTTGCTAAGGTTATAACGATAATAAAAAAGCCTGCCACTCGCTCGTCACCACCTAAGTTTAGACCTATTTCTATTCTTCTTTTTTTATCCAAAGTCTTTGAGAAACTTCTTTATAAACAAATGACTCTTTTTTTTGTCAAACATAATAAGCTTCTGAATGGCCAACACTCTGGTTTCAGGCAAAATCATAGTTGTGTCTCTGCCGTTTTGAAAATTGCAATGAATCACGACCTAGTGTCCTTTCTTGGGCTCTTAGACTTCTCAAAAGCATTTGACACTGTCAACCATGAAATACTTTTTTTCAAAATTGAAGAATTATTTCACTTTTAGTAACTCTGCAGCTAATTTGACTATTTATACCTAAGTGAAAGGAATCAAATCGTATTGGTTGGGGAAAATACCTCCCGCCACTTAGAATTAAAGTCTGGAGTACCACAAGGATCAATTCTTGGGCCATTGCTGTTCGCTATGTTTATTAATGATCTCCCACAAATAGTCCGATTTATTTAAAATTTACATTTATATGCTAACGATGTTCAGATCTACTTGAGCTGCAAAGTGTTTGGTAATCTACAAAAATAAGCTTGATAGCAGCTATTTTACAGCTCTATATTTATGAAACACTGCTTTGAAATTGAACACTTACATGGAACCAACATATTCAAATAATCATTGGTAAAATATACGGATGTTTACGTACCCATTCCTTCACAAAGCACTTTATACCTCAGCATATAAGGCTTACTTTAGCTAGAAGTTTAATTTCACCAATCGCCACCTATAGATGCCAAATTTTTTTATTGTCACTACTCAGAAACCCCAAGGAATCTTACAGTGGCCTTTAATAACATTACGTGTTATGTTTATAACCTTAATCGATTTGATCATGTATCTAATTACACTTACAAGATGGGTTGTAGTCTGCACAACTATTTCAAATTCTTCACTCTAAAAACATTAAACAACATGTTGATTTGTCAAGAGCCTCAGTATCTGTAGGAAAAGCTTCAGTTTCCAACTTCATCTCGTTCTTTTGTTTTATTCAACCAAGGTTTACATGCAGAAACTCAGAGAACAAATATTTTGTTTATGTTGTCAGAGAAAAGAACGTTCTACCTTTGGGCATTGGAAAATTTCGCGGAACCAAGGCATTTGATAAAGTCCTATTTAAATATTTGACCGAGGGTACTTAAATGTACTTTTTTAATAAGAAAGTTTATCTTTATCTTTTACTTTTCTATTTTTTCTATTTCTATTTTTTCTTATACTCCTTTTTACATATATACATTTTTTTTTCCTTTTTTTTCGAATACCAACTTCTCCATAGTATATCTCAATTTAGAATAAGCAAAACCAATTTATGAATTGTTAAAACTTAAAACTTAAAATTAACTTTTACTTTTATAGACTTTAAATAAATGCAATGTAAACGATTCTGTAAACAAATAAATAAATGAAATGTAATTTATCAATCGTACTACTACCCAATCCTTCATTTCGTAATTAGTCTCACTAGAAGTTTATTGGATCAAATGGAGGTACAAAATAAGATTATGCCTCTAAGCTCCATCTAATATTTCATCCAGAATACGTATATTACACTTTAATATATGTATCAAAATATTTCCCTAAAATTATTGTTCTTCGACCTTCTTTCCATTCAATGTAAATACATCATTTGTTCCGCGCCTAATCTTGATACATTCAAGAATGAATTGCTTTGCTTCGTCTACCTAATTAAACGAATTATAGAAGGGATACATTCGTTAAGATAAAATATGTTACTTAGTTTGGAGAATAAGAACCATATAATTACTCCTGCGTGGGAGCCCGCCGTAATATAAGCTGGTAAATGCAATTAATTAGAAGCTATTTTACTTTTTCCACGTGAACAGTAAGCGCTGAGTTGTGAGCCTATTTTCGACATACTACCTGACGATGAGACATATAATTAGTGTTATATGTTAATTTCAGAACCTTTGGTCCTTTGTCCTTATGACGAGGTGAATATTTCATCGGCCTCATTGTCATTTAGTTGCCTTCCAACATTGTTCTGTTGTTATCATTCTTATTGTTGATGGGGTGGTAGTAAGTCTTTGAGAAGACATTGAAAACATAAATTATGCGCATTGCGAGAAAATATCCTGGCAGAAATGAGTTTGTAAAGGCTTTGATTTTAATAACCCGCAATTATGTGCTAAAAAAATTATTTCCGCCATACGGAAGTGTTGCGTTGATTTAGTAATAAATTGTCAAAACAAAAAATGGCCTTTTATGGTCGTAAAATTTTATTTTATTTTTTTTTTTTTCCAGAAGAACCAATAAACATGGATATATTGCCGGATGTATCTGTCATTACAATGCAAATTGTTGGCAATTAAAAATTGAGTCATCATCCGACAAAGTGAAGGAGCTTTTTTTAAGTGGAACTGTTCCAAGAGAATTACATCCTTTTGTATAGGGTTTTCCAATAGGGATTTGACAACTTTGAATTTAATTTGTGAACGTACTCTTTCACTAATCACCAAACTGTCACTGTCAATTTATTCAGTAAACTCAACATTTTTATCATGGTAAAGTACACTAACAAGCAACGTCTGCAAATTATAAAAAATTTCTACAGATATTCGGAGTCGGTGACTGCAACTTTAAGAGCGTTAACTCTAATTTTCGGTCGTAATTCTCGCCCTAGTAAACAGGTAATAACAAGTTTAGTGCAAAAATTTGAGTCTACATATTCGTTGTGTGATATTGCCGTGTCAGTGAGACAACGGGTTTGTCGAAGTGTCGAAAATATCGCTGCCGTTCAGACGTCTGTAGCAAACGATCCAAATCAGTCAATTCCACGGAGTTCTCAAGAATTGGGCATCGCTCAGACCACATGATGGCGTATTTTGCGTAAGGATCTTGTTTTACACCCATACAAGATCAAGCTGACTCAAGAATTGAAGCCGATGAACCATTTGAAGCGACGTACGTTCTCCGATTGGGTTCTGGAGAAGATGCGCTAAGATGATAAATTTCATCGCAAAATCATCTTCAGTGACGAAGCTCATTTTTGGCTCAGCTTTTAGGCCGAGCTACGTAAAATACACCAAGTTGTCGAATACATAGCCAAGCTGCTGAGAACAACGACGAATGAATTCGTCACAGTCTTTGCGTACACTCTCAGCTACAGCTGCTATAGTCTCTTCACTACGTGCTGGATGTGGTCTTACCCGTCGAGTATCATTTACTAATGTAAACTGGGACTCAAATTTACGAATAGTATTGGCAATAATGGTTTTAGTACGTCGATTATGAGCACCGTAAGTTCCTCGAATCGCACGAAAAACATTTCTCACAGAACGCTGATTTTCGTAATACAGCTGAACAATTTGGAGACCCTGTTGTGGTGTGAGTCTTTTTACAATGATTTGCCAAATAATACTGAACAAAAGTGATGATGCAGTTTGATAGGAGTCATGCGTCATCTGTCAAAAAAGCTTATTGAAAATTAAACCTCACGATGAATCACCCCTTATTATTGTATAAACTATTGTCGTAAAAGACAGTCATATTATAACAGTTTGTATTGTGCATTAAATTGAAATTGAAATTGAAATTGAAATTGAAATTGAAATTGAAATTGAATTGAATTGGCTTCGGATAGTAATTATTGAAAATACTAGTAATGGTTGTATATACGAGTACATGTACAATGATTCGACATTACCTTTGTTAGTCTTTACCTAAAATGTTTTATGTCTATAGCACACATTAAAAAGACCGGAGCAGAGACATCCCAATAAATATAATATATTTGACAAGCTATTAAACGCAATAAAGCGCCTGAATCCATCTGCTTACACAATTCGGACAAAATACCTTTATAGCAACATGCAAAAGTGTCTAGTAAAGTGAGTATATAAAATTAGTGTTGATACCAGAATAAAATTAGGCACCTGTGCCTTCATATCGATTAATATGCCTTCTGGGCATATAGAGAAGATTCTGTTGTACTGTTGGACATCTAAAACAAGTTAGTAGCTTACAAGAGCGCTCACTAAAAGCGAAAAATCATACTTTTTGTGATGGAAAGAAACAAATCACTGTATAACATTACAACACCTTTCAAGAGGTCCCACAAGGATCGCCTCCGGCCTCTTCCTATGGAACATAATTTGTGAAGGATAGCGATGACGTTTTAGTGGCTTTCACACAGTGGATCACCATAGAAAAGAGAAATGGTTTGTTTCAGATCCTAGCAGGCAACCGTCGGTATTAGGAAGTGTAAACAACATACTATATCTACAGACATATAATATTGGAGTAGAAGTGAATGTTCGCTGTGAACACTAGAAACATTTGGGAGCAATACTCTATTATAGGGTACTACTGAAAACTGCACTTTCTTGGAAATAGAAAAACCTTGACTTGGAAACGCTAAGAGGATTCTGTTCTGTTCTGTTCGGGAGGAATATTTTGTGAAAAAAAAACAAGAGGATATCTTTTGTCCACCCCTTGTTCTGAAGAATCTTCGATGAGACGAATTCACTTTCGCACTCGTGTAGAAGCAAGAGTTCTTAAAGATCTTAACATTCACAAATCAGCAGGTCTAGATTCTATATCTCACCTTCTTCTGAAGGAGTGGTCTTCCATCCTGACAAAATCATAGCGTAAGCTTTTTTTTCAACTCTACTCTTTAGGACTCTTTCCGAGCAGATGGAAAATATTTGTCCACCCCGTCCTTAAAAAAAAATCTTCTTCTCTCTCCTTCTATAGACCCATTGCACGTAAGTCCCTTCTTTCCAAAGTCATGAAAACGCTGATAAACCATTAGCTCATGAAATATTTTAAAATACTAAAATATAATTTTCGTAGCAACAGCTTCACTTGTGATCTGATGGCATATCTCACCGAAAAGTAGAAAAAAATCGTACATTAATCTGGCCAAATCAAGAGAGTTGCATTTAATATTTCTAAGGCATTTGACAGAGTTTGGCATCAGGCTCTTTTGTCGAAAATGCGTGATTTTGGGATCGATGTTTCTCTTCTTCAATGGATTAGAAATTAACTTTCGGAATGTTCAATTTAAGTTGTCTTGAATAGTTTCAAGTTTGATATTCACAAAATAAATGCTGGTGTGCCCTAGGCCTCCGTTCTGTCTCCAAAAATCTTTTTAATCTTCATCAACGATCTCTTGTCTGCTACTTCTAATCTAATATATTCCTTTACTGACGGTAGTATTCTCTGCAGACAATGCTGTCTGCTGTCATTAAAGCGAAATTTAAATATCCAGCCATTATCCATGAATAGCACTTGCCCGTACACCGTCGAATCCGAACAACATTTCATTCTCGGTATGTGTGTCAGTAATAACTTGCTTTGGAACGACTTTATATTCGATGTCGTCTAAGTTTCCTCAATAGATGTAAAACATATTTCAACCCTTCTGATCTGGGCACAGTGTATAAGGCCCAAAGTTAGAGTACAATGCCCACGTCCGGTCAAGTAAACCTAAACCTCTCTGCAACTGCGTGCGATAAAACTCATAGGTGATACTAATATCAGTCAGTCAATTGACACTCTCGAACACCAACGTAATGTCTCCTGTCTCACTTTGCAATCCCTTGCCGAGCTTTCTATTTCCTGGTCATTAGAACCTCAAACATTTAAGAAAATTGCACATCGGTACCTTTTCTTCCTCCCCAAATTTCTTTCGCCCACGCTGTGTACAAACATTTTAAGGGTACACAAATCCTTTGAGCGGGTGCTTATTAACATATATATAAAAAAAAGGGGCTTAAAGGACGTGCCGTAAATGATTCATGAATATGTTCACTCTATTATTCCTTTTAGTTCGAGGGCATTTCGATAGACATTTCCACGCTCATAACAAATAAATTGATCTGGGCGGAATTGAAAAAAGTGAAATAAAAGAGGCAAACGCAGCAAATTTATATAGCAGTAACCATAAACCAGCTCCGCGAAGTAATGCCTGATTGAAATCCCGTGAGGAAAAAACTTCAAATAGATGTAGAGTGAATTGATAAGCAGAAACATTCCTGATGTTGTAGAAGACAATACGCCATTTAAACTTGAAGGAATTTATATAACTAAGTTCCTCTATAGATCCTAAAAACGAGACCTCCAGAGAATGTGATGCAACCGACGCGCAGTGGGGTAAGATACTCCAAAAACTGGAAACAATTCATGTTATGGGCTAACTATACTGACAAACATTTTTTTTATGCAAGAATCAGTTAATAGTGCATAGAAAGGCCATATTTCTCTTTTAAATTTTTTCTTTTATTGCTAAACTTACAATAAAATTTAAACTTAGAAAAAAGAAATATTTAATTAAAAAAAAAAAAAATTGTTCTACATTTTCTCATGGTACATATTTCGAAACAAAAAATATAAGAAAACTATTTTGATCGCTAATAATCGAGTTGGAGTTCTCAGAACGAAAAACACTTGGAGCAATTATTAGATAGAAAGTTTCTCTTGGGAACGATTTAAGCTATTTTTTCGGTAGTTGTCTAATGTAATCAACAACAAATTAAAAATATCTTCATTACAATTTTCTCGCAAACATTCCCTTAAAAAGTTTTCGCAATATTTTTTAAAATCTTTGTTCCTAGCTTTCAGCGCCTCTTCTGGAAGTTGGCCTATTGGAAGAAGTGCAGCAGAAATCACATCGGGACCATGAATTAAGAGTTTATGTACTGTTGGAGGCATGTAGTAACAAGGGTAAGTGTTTACAAAGTATTGAGTGCGAATACTCTGAAGTTTTCAATATTAATATCATAGCAACTTGAAATGGCTGCCAATATAATATGCAATTTTTCAATTAGTACTTTATCAATGCTCAAGATTTCAGATACTACACCTCCGTTGCTAAAAAATCGCCTGGTAGTGTTGCCATCATTTGATGGCAATAGGTTGGTCAACAATTAGACCCATTCGGTCTCGGAACTGCTTTTGTATTTGTGCCTTATTTAATGTTACAACATCTTTATCCTTCTTACGAACTTGCCATCTTTTGACTTTAAGCTTATAGCCCACATGCAAAAGACACTTAAAAGTTCGAATCCAGCAATGCAGCACTGACAAGCCAAACTGTAATGCACTGGGATTGTAAGGTTTCAACAACAGTTTTTCGATGTTATTGAGGTCTTTAGAACTTGCACCACAGATATAACAACGCTGAGGAAAAACAGTGTCTGTCAACGAGTTACAAACTTTTCCGTCCACCATTGTAAAGATGAGTTTATGTGCCACTTTAACAACTTTTTCTTCAACGTTTATTATGGAATGGCAGAGGCTCTGAATTTGAATATCTATCCATAGCTTTTCAGATACCAAAGCTTGGTATATTCAGGTTTAATTGGATGACAGTACCTGGTTCAAGAACATCTGAGATTTTGCCATATTATTATCACCTTTTTTTTTTTTGTTTGTTCTGATCTCTCCCAAACTAATTGGGGTCTTTAGCTCTAATAATGTTATATTGGGGTCTCGTAAGCTTGGCTGCGACTATGGTTGATAGTGCTTCTTCCCCTGTGGCTGCCGACTTCGTTGTTGTTTTTTACGCAACGCATTTATATATAGGGTTTTCTAATAAATAGAAATAAAATAAATAAAAGGCAAACCATTTGAGATATTTCAAAAACTTTATTATTGGCTTGAAGTACAATCAAAACATGCAAAAAAACTGTTTGCAGCGGTCGATTCGTTGGACCGAATTTTCAACGACTCGTCCAACGTCGTCGGCGTGTTGGCATAAACCAATGATTTAACGTAGCCCCACAGAAAATAGTCAAGAGGCGTTAAATCGCATGAACGAGGCGGCCAATCGACTGGTCCATGTCTTGACATAACACGCTCACTCTTACTCTTACGCATACTTATTCTTCAAGAAGTCGATTGTAGCGTATGCTGTGTGGCTTGTGGCACCATCCTGTTGAAACCACATGCCGTCCAAGTCCATATCTTCCAATTCAAGCCAAAAAATAATGGGTGATCATGGCGCGATAACGCTGACCATTCACAGTAACTTGACGATAGTTATCGTCGACGAAAAAATATGGCCCAATAACACCACCGCCATGCAAACCCCACCAAACAGTTATTTTTTGTGGATGAAATGGTAATTCATGAACCACATGAGGGTTTTCACCCAACCAATAACGCATATTTTGCTTATTGACGAACCCATTGAGCGTAAAATGAGCTTTGTCACTGAAGATGATTTTGCGACCCCGAATATCTGTAGAAAATTTTTATAATTTGCAGACGCTGCTTGTTAGTGTACTTTACCATGATGAAAATGTTGTGTTTACTGAATAAATTGACAGTGACAGTTTGATGATTAGTGAAAGAGTGCGTTCACAAATTTAATTCAAAGTTGTCAAGTCCCTATTGGACTTGAGTGCGAATACTCTGAAGTTTTCAATATTAATATCATAGCAACTTGAAATTGAAAGGAGGTGGTCTAATTGGTGTTATTGTCATACCTCATCACATCAACATCAATAAAGGAACATGTCACATCATCTGATTGCCAACAAGGCTGACAATGGTCTTTGCAAAATAAGCCTCCAATACTTTGTTTTACATCTAAGAGTTATGCGTCGCACAATGGGGCAGCTTACATGACGGATTCAGTAAAAACTCAAAATATAAATTGAGTGAGATGAGTGCATAAAGTAGTTAATTTTTTTATTCGCTTTGTGAGCCCTTACTGTCCAATTGAAAATAACACTTGAGTTATTCTTGCAAAGCGTGTCTTAAGAATAAGTTGATTTGGCAAGTGCGTAGCTGTATATATTATAAAAATAATGTGAGAACTAAATATTAATATGGAATCGATAGCTTCAAGTATGTTTTAACTTCCTGAATTTAATTTTATGTAAATACTGCAAACGATATTTAAATTTTATTATTTTTTGTATGCGTACTAAATTTTCGTGGAAATTTAAGGTACTTTTTTAAATTGCTGAAAAAAAATAGATTTCCACACGCTTCCACACGGAGATGTTTATGTGTCAGTATAGCTTAGCTTCTTGTGTATACAATGAAAAAAAAACGGTGCTCATATGTGATCCTTTTTTTTATTCAGTTTTCCCCAATTTATTCACGCATTATTCCTAAAAAGGTGTCGTTTCCATGTAGGTTCGAATTCAAACGATGTGCTTTATACAAGGATGGAGTTGTTTAACATCATGAAGGAATCGGGGCTTTAAACATTGGTAGAAAAATTCTACTTTTTGGAGGCACACCTTGAGGACCACCACAATGTTGATGTCAAAGAACTTCATCATACAATCTCTCAATTCGCAATGAGATTCAGAAAAAAATGGTCAAAACCCGCTAGAAATGAAATCCGTTTTAAAAAGCAAAATGAGACTTGGCTTCAGACATCAATTGGCATCAAACTCGTCCATAAGGTTATCCCATCGGACAGGAAGGCGGCCGGCCAGGAAAACCGTTTACAGAAAGCAGCGACCGAAGAAAACGTCAGAAAACGGAAGCACCTCAGCGCACAGTTAAATATATAAATGCGCTGCGTGAAGAACAACAACGAAGTCGGCAGACGGCAGGGGAAGAAGCACTATCAACCATAGTCGAGACCAAGCTTACGAGACACGAATGTAACATTATTAGAGCTAAAGACCCCAATTAGTTTGTGAGAGATCAGAACAAACAAAAAAAATAATATGGCAAAATCTCAGATCTTCTTGAACCAGGTACTGTCGTCCAATTAAAATTGAGTATACCAAAGAATCGGCACAAGTTGTAGTATCTGAAAAGCTAAGGATATATACTCAAATTCAGAGCCTCTGCTATTCAATAATAAATGTTGAAGAAAAAGTTGTTAAAGTGGCACATAAACTCATCTTTACAATGGTGGACGGAAAAGTTTGTAACTCGTTGACAGACACTGTTTTTCCTCAGCGTTGTTATATCTGTGGTGCAAGTTCTAAAGACCTCAATAACATCGAAAAACTGTTGTTGAAACCTTACAATCCCAGTGCATTACAGTTTGGCTTGTCAGTGCTGCATTGCTGGATTCGAACATTTAAGTGTCTTTTGCATGGGGGCTATAAGCTTCCAGTCAAAAGATGGCAAGATCGTAAGGCACGAATACAAAAGCAGTTCCGAGATCGAATGGGTCTAATTGTTGACCAACCTAATCCGGGTTTTGGGAATTTATGGCAACACTGCTAGGCAATTTCCTAGCAACGCAGATGTATTAATAAACATTAATAATAATAATAATAATAAAGGGTCATATACTCGTAAAAAGTCTCCGCGGTTTTTTGGAACACTTTGGAACACTTCTGGAACATATGGGTGTAGAACCTCTTTGGCTTTTTAACGTCTCTTGGGTTGGCCAATTTTTTATCATCAAGAGAGCTTTGCAAAGACCGAAACAAATGTTAATCTGAGGGTGCAAGGTCCGGGCTATACAGTGGATGCTTCAAGACTCCCAACCAAGCTCCGTCAATTTGTTCCGGGTCATCAAAGATGTGTGTGGCATAGCATTGTCATGACGGAACGCAACTTCCTTTCTGTTGGCCAATTCTGGTCGCTCTTTCTTGATAGCTTCATTCAAACGGTCGAATTGTGCACAGTAGAGGATCGAATTGACTCTTAATAGACAATTACCTTCCAATCTCACCAAACACTCAACATTATCTTGTTTGCGGTCAATCCAGGCTTTAAAGTCGTTTGTGGTCGGTCACTGGCCTTTGACCATGATTGACATATTCAATCCATTTTTCATCGCCCGTTTGATTGATTCGTTTCAAAATTGGTTCCATTTCGCTACGTTTCAGTAGCGTTTCACTGATGGTTATTCGTTCAATTAAATTTTTTTGTGTTAATTCATGTGGCACCCAAACATCGAGCTTCTTTGAGCAGCCTGCTCGTTCTAGATGATTCCAAGCAGTCATACGGTTAATTTTTAGTGCCTCCGCTATCTCCAGACAATTTCCGTGCCGGTCTTGCTCCATCAGTTGCAAAATTTCATCAACTTTTTCAGTGAGAGGCCGACCAGTTCGAGGTGCATCTTTTCCATCGAAATTTCCGGAACGAAATCGAACAAACCACTCCTGGGTCCGGTCTCACCGTAAACTGCACAAATTTTTCGGTATGTTTTTGCAGTGTTTTTCCCTTTTTTATAGTAAAAAAGCATCACATAGCGTATTTTTTCAGAAATTTCACTCATATTCAAATCAATATAACTTTTAACACAAGCAACGAATTACACAGCTGTCTTCACAAAAAATTTAGACTGACATGTCACTTTTGATACACGTGTTCGTTTGGCACAATCAGATTAGTGTTTCCAGATAAATGGACACCAACACCATCTATTGACAAAAAACCGCGGGGACTTTTTATATGACGCTATATGTATATAGGGTGGTCTATTGTGCCCCCTACTTATACCTTGGGGAGGCTTGCTTCCTCTTCCATAGCCTTCTCACAGCTAAATTCATCATCATTATAATTTTATAATTATGTTTTAGTGTTTATGCTCTGGTTTTGGCCTTGGCAAGGAAAACCTACCCAAAGCACATCATCCAGTCCAGTTTCTTTTGTGAATCTAAGAATGAGTAGTGGATCCGTGATTGATAGATCCTTTTCTTGAATTTGAATATGAATATGAATTTCTCAAATATTTAAACCTTTTTTGGGTCAGTGACCCACAGGATTCCAGTATGTGCTCTAGAGTTTCTCTGGACTTATTGCAGAATGTGCAGAGACCTTCATCTGATATCCCTATTTTCTTCTTAAGGTGTTCCCTGAGTTTGTAATGTCCCGTTAGGAAACCAGTTAGAGTACGTAGGTTAGTTTTACTTAGACTGATAAATGCTTAAGATCTTTTGAGATTATAGTCTCCTAAGAGTTTTTTGGCTTATCTTAGACCTTGGAGATCCCGAAAGGTTCTAGCCCTTTTCTCATTTTCCGATTTCCTGTCTTCGCGTAGGGTGTGTTCCCTTATCCCGAAGAATAGTTCAGATCCTATGAAGGGACATTTTTCTCGCTAGAGAGTCCGCCCACATGGTCTGATATCCAGCAGACAGATTATCTATTTTTCTTTCCCAATTTGTTGAGACTTTGTAGACATTCCCATACAAGTTTGGATTTAATGACAAAAAAGTCCAGTGCTTTGATAACTGCTTGACTATCTAACATTATTGCTATGTTACGAGTACAGTTCCTGTAATTCTTTTCGAGATTGATTCGAACGCATCTCTCTATGGCGCATATTTCTGCTTGAAAGATGCCCATGTATTCATGGTGTTTTGTCCTTGGCCCAAACACACCTGCACCAGTTCCTTCATCAGTTCTCAAGCCGTCTGTATACCACTTTATCGTGTGGTTGCTCAGTGCATAGATTGTGGATTCATCGCTCCATTCTTTCTTGTTACTGAGCTTCGTTAAGAAATTCTTTTCAAAGTTATATTTTCTAATGCTGCCATCTCTTGGAATAGCCAAGAGTGGAAATTTTCCAAGTAGTGCATCATATTTTTTCGAAATAATGCATTTCCCCTTTCCAGTTCCTTCTTTTGCTATTCTTAGAATAGTGTAGGGGAGGTTAATTCCAATAGCACCTCCATTGCAGCAGTTGGGCATGTAAGTATTGAGCCGGTGATGCAAAGGCACGCCAGTCTTTGCATCTTGTTGGGAGATTCTCGCGTCGTGACCAGACTGGTTCGTTTTGACCATGCTACTGCCCCATATGTGATCATTGGTCTCACAATCGCTATGTATATCCATCGCCGAATACTAGGGATACAACCCCATGACTTTCACGCTAGCTTCTTACATATCAAAAGAGCACCGGTTGCTTTTCTAGGAGTTTCCTCAGTGTGATTATTCCAGAGTAGTTTGCTGTCTAGATGTAGTCCCAGATACTTACATCATTGACCTTTATCAGTGTCGTGTTTGACAATCGGATTTTGAGTCTTTGAAGTTTGTGAATGGCACTATCGTGGTCCTAACCGCATTGATATTTAGCCCGGCCGTGAGGCAACATTCCTGAGTTACTCTCAGACCTCACTGCATAATGTCGCAGAGAGTTTCTTCTAATTTTCCTCTGGCAATTAATATTATAACATCAGCGTACGCCTTACATCTGATGACAAGCGCGGTTAATTTTGTCCAGTAGTTCGTCTACAACAAGGCTCCACGTTAAGGATGATAATATCCCTGCTGCTGTCTGTGTTTCTGTTGATCTAGTGCTCAGCAGTTCGCACACCCATCTGGATACTGTGTTAATGGCTTCTTTCTGTTGTAGGGCTCGTTTGATAGCCTCATGCGAGGTATTGTCAAACGCTCCCTCAATACTGAGAAAGGCACACAATGCTATCTTCTTTGAATTTAGAGCACTTTGAATAGTTTCTGTTCGCTGATACAGGGCCGTTTCTGTTGATCTGCCCGCCCTGTATTCATGATGACGATGATGCAGAGGGGACCTACTTAGTATTTCCTCACTCAGGTAATTGCCCACAACCTTCTCTAAAGTTTTCAAAAGAAACGAAGTGAGACTGATCGGTCTGTACGATTTTGGCTATGCCGGGTCTTTTTTTCCACCTTCGGTACGAACACAACCTTTGCTCGTCTCCATTGTAGTGGTATGTAACCTAAGACAATTCTACTCTTCGCCAATTTTGTCAGGTGTGGTAGTAATACGTTTCGCCCTTTCTGTCTATTAGTAGAACTGGCGTAATACCATCCACACCTGGGGACTTGAAGGGGTGAAAGGAACTTATTGCCCATTCCAGCCTTCCCCTAGAGCAGATAACTGATGCGATTTTCCGGTCATCCTTCCGAGGTTGAGCTGGAGTTGGCTTTAAGGATCATCTTATCGATATGCGAACGGAAATTAAGCTAACAGTGAAATAATATGCCAAGGTCTTGAAAAGACTGAACCATGGGAACCAGAGGGCCAAGATGACTGCCTTGTGGAACTCCAGATGAGACCAGGAATGGAACAGAAAGGGCGAATCTAAACCGAACACTATAATACCAAGTTTACCAAGTAAGAATAAATCCAATTTTAATAAGAGCGGCTCAAAGCCGAGAGCAGACAATTTGAAGAGGATCAGTTGCGATAACATCGATTTATTTGCCATTTTCTAAGGTTGAGAGAGCAAATGACACGAATTCAACTAGATTTATGGTGGTTGATCTACCTTTTTGAAAACCATGTTATCGGGGTAAAATAAAAGGCTTGCATTTGAAGTTTAAGGCTTCGAATAAAATGCTTTCAAAGAGTTTGGGTGTATGAGAGAGTTTAGCAATGGGACGGGATTATAAAAGAGGTCCTCCTAATCTGGGGAAATTCTCCCTGTGTAAGGGATAGACGAAAAAGGTAGCAAAGGGGTAGAGACAAATTGGAAGAGCATTCTTTAAGAAACACGGCGAGTAGTCCGTCTGGGCCAGGTTCAAATTCATCTTCAAGATTTAGTAACTTTTCTTCAAAAACTACAGGATTGAAATTTTGAGTAAGAAAGGGACCAATGGAAAAATTTGGTAGATCAGTGAAATAAGAGGGATCTGGTACGAAGGAGTTGTTGGCAAATGATTGTTTGAAAAGTGTAGCAAAAAATTTGGTGATGGTAGAAGGATCACTTGAAGATTTGGTTTCCAAAGTGAGGAAGGAAGTATAACCATCAGTCTTACTTTTGCAATTGACAAATTGAAAAAAGGACTTGGGGTCATTTATGACATTGGTTTGCGCACTATTAAGGTAGCGTTGATAGAGAGAATTATAGAGTTCAATAAAATGAAGATATATAACTAAATAATTTGAATAGTCGTAAGAAGAGTGGGTGCGTCGGAATACCGCCTATAATTTGTTTCTTCTGTTTCGTAGAAAGCGAAGTCTACGATTATACCAAGGAAGAGATGTAGAGGAAGTTTTATGGCGAGAATAAGTCACATTAAGGGAGATGAATTTGAATATTTCCATGTAAAAAATGGAGAGGGCAGTAACGAGAGATAGATTGGAAAACTCAAAATAAGCCCTACTTAGATTGTTATTGATTTTAGGGAAATTAGCTTTGTGAAAATTGTAAGAAAATAAAACCGCCTGGGGAGACAACTGAAGGGGAGGGTTGTGGAAAGCTAAGAGAAGATATGGAGGATGAAAGTTATCAATAGTTGAAAGAGATAGGGGCCAACACAATACTAAGGAGTTGATGGGATCGGTTGTGAAGATAAGGTCTAATTGCCTTTCTATATAGTTGGAAATGCCACTGACTTGGCATAGACTAGAGTCTATGGAAGCGATGAAAAAAGATAGGTCTTTAGCTGGAGTCCACTTCAGCTGAGGCAGATTAAAATCGCCGAAGAAAATGAAATCATCAAGCGAATCTCATAAGTCAATTGCTGCAATAGCAAGTTGGTAGGATTCGATAGGTTGCGCCGGAAGAATGTAACAACACATAACTTACAAGCATCTACGAGTAAGTGTTATTTTGACCGACACAAAGTCGAGCTTAGGTGTTGATGAAGTTGCAACGAGAGAGAAGTACAGGCTGTTACGAATAGCCAGTAGGATACCTCGACAAGGGGATTCAATCAAGGGGGGGGGGGGATCAACATTCCGAAAAATATTAAAATAAAGAGGGAATAACTCCTGGTTTTTTATGTTGGGGATAAGATTAGTTTTGGTAAGAGCGTAGATTTCAAATGGGAGAGGATGAGATTGGCGGAAAACGGCGTGGGTTTTAGAATGCAGTCCTCTCACGTTCTGATAATAGAAAGTGGGAGGGAAATTTTTGCATGACTTCTTAGGGTCGAAAAAATTTATCGTGGTCAAGTCGACTGCTTTGGAGGTGTGAGACTCTTTTATTGTCTGCAACTTTTTTAGGGGGGGCGTATTGAAAATATAGTAATACTTTATATAAAGTTTCCTGAGACTGGTAGCGTCGGTAGGGAGGCCTTCCTGCTGGATAGAAACCATGACGCTTGTTTTTGTTTTAACCTCGTAACACACCGACTCGGGCTTATCGTGCAGATGAGCGAAATATAGACATATATTCTCATATATCTTTTTATCTTTAAGCCTAGGAGGACATAGCGACATTCGGTGGTATCTAGAAGTTAAATGAAACACACTTAAATAAATAACTAGCTGCCGATCGACTCGTAATCTTATTGTGGAAGTAGACGCCTCGTTTTTATTTGTTGCTCTCAGTATATCATATAGTATTTCAATAAAAGTATTACATTAGTATTATACCTCCGAGATTGCCCACTAGATTTAACGGTGAGCTCCTAGAAACCATCTTTGGCAACATCATCTTTTTGATCTTCTTCTTGCATGAGAGGCTTATGTTGGCAAACTAAGCTCAGCTGGCATCAGACTTTTACTGTCTCGTACATGCCATCTTACTTTTGCCTTCCTACGAAAACAAAGCTGCCTCTCAATGTACGCTGCTTTCATTCTCTGCTCTAATATGTAGTTTTCATAATTTATTATTGTGTTTTTGCCGAACAATCTCAGCGTGCTTCCTGAAAAGGTGTCTCCACTTACATTTCACGTAGCCTGGTAAATGTTCCAGCAATCCACATAAAAATATGACTTGAAAGGCCCATGGACGTCAAAGATAGTATGTAGACAGTATATATATATATTTATTGTACATATATGAAAATTGTTAAACAGGTTGTAATCCTTTAAAATTAATAAAATATAACATACGTGCACTTTACATTGTACAAAATTAAATATAGCAATACAGCAAACCAAATAAGCGTGAGAATCAATTATTTTTGGTGAGTTGTGATTTTGTTGATCCATTTGTTTGGGCATTGTATATAGGTAACTGTTATTATGATATTGTAGTATCAATAAATAAAACCAATATAAGCTATAAATACATGCGAGGATTAATTCCAAGCCTTTATTGATAATATTTTGATTTAATTGTCAAGCAATTGAATGGTTTCCGTTGTGATTTCGAAATAAATCTTGCTTTGATGGACACCATACGAGTTCTGAATATAAAAATTTACACAACATGTTTGCAATATTTATCCAAACATAATCGTATAAACGTATACATCCATATAAGAGTATGTAAATGCAGATTTTTCAGCTTAAAAAAAAATATTTGTCTTTGAAAAAGGTGAGCATTTTTAATTTTGTTTTTATTGAATAACACTTGTCAGTACTTTTAATATTGTTTTCGGTTTTCAATTAAAGCACATATATTTGTATAATATAAAATAAATAAACAAATACACATTACTTTAATTATTTATTGATTATTGATGTTTTTTTCTGTCAGTACTCAGGGCAGATTCAAATGAACGTCGCAGGATGCGAATATGATGACTGCCATGTGGGGAACGATTATATGTAGAACAAGATATATATATGATGGTATAGCGCTACTTGATAACATACAAGATAGATCACCAACTATGGAGAAACGGAAACAGGAAGTAAAAGATTCTAAAATGATCTTAAGGGGATCATTGTCAGCACTTATCAGCACTGACTCTTACTGACTGAACCCAGAAAGAATTCAACTAAAACAGACGCTAGCTAAATAAGCTAAAAGAATTTATATTTTATAGGCATGGCCTCAAAATGACATAAACAAAGTAGCAAAACTAAGCAAGTAATTTTGATAACAAACAAAAGACAAGCCATTCCAGCGTTGATTAAGGGAAGCGGAAATAGCGAAATCGATAGACTCCATCTTGAGTAGTACTACGAGGGTTACAAAAATGAGGCAAGATCTTTCAATGACTCCTAAGTCACGTTTTAAAAAACAAAAATCAAAAAATGAATGGCAAAACCGAGGCACCGGTAAGTAATTCCCTGATAAAGTTAAGAGTCTTGGAAAAGAGATGATGGCGGATGACACCTTAATAGACCAATGGAAGCGCTTCGAACAGGATACTATCTTCGTTCTAACTGATTCCTCGTTCTAGGGGTATCTTCATTGAAACTTGCTCTCGGGTTGGGGGGTTGTATAGGTAACTGCCCGGATATGCAAAAAAAAAAAAAAATATTTACAAAGCAACAAACCGCGGATATGGACGGATCTACTGTTCATAACCAATGCAAACGAAATAAAAACAATAAACTTCGGATCAGTAGGTGGAATATTCGGTATCTTAATAGGTCACGTGCAGGCGTACGAATAGTGGAGGCACTACACTGCTGTAAAGCAGATGCTACCGCCATCCAAGAAATCCGATGGGATGGGTGGGACAAAAGGTGGTTAAAAAACTGCGATTGTTGGCAACGGCAAAAGCAACACCTATTTGGATGAGGATTCGTTGCCAGAGGCACACTAAGGAAAGATGTCTTGAGTTTCCGGCATTTTAACGAGAGTCGCGTAACAATTCGTATTAAGGCTTAATTTTCCAATACTAACAGAGGAGAAAGATGACGACACCAACGATGGCTTCTACGAGCTCTTGGACAAAACTTCCAGTGCATTAACTATGACATCAAAATTGCCGTCGGTAATTTTAATGCAAGGCTAGAAAAAGTGGGCATCTTTGGTTGTACTGTCAGGAAGCATAGCCTACACGACACCACCTCCGATAAGGGATTTAGGCTAACCGAATTTACGGTGGAGACTTGGAGACTTGGAGACTTAGACTTGGAGAACTTCTGATCAATCAACCGTCATCTAGATTGACTAAATGGCGATCAATACAAGACATTCTTCTAGTATTATGAACAGATGTGGATATCCCGAAAATCGCAAATTCAAGCTAATACTGTAAGGAAATTCGACGTCGAATGAAAACAATCGCAAGAGTTCGCCTCCTTTACCAATCGAGTCTACTTTAATCTGTTCAGAGGTTCTTTGCCTCTAGCATCAGATATTTAGGAGCTGTGGCAGCATTATCAATAAGCCATCACAAATGTTGCCTCTGATGTGCTGCATTTCACCCGGCATGACGAGTGCCAGCAAGCTAAACAACATCCATAAAAAGTGGAGCTTTACACGATTTCTATGAGCACAAGAAGAGAAACGAACTCTGATTACTCAGGAGGAAAATGAAGTAGCATGAGATGCGGCTGATCGAGAAAATAAATAAGTGCTACTCGAGGAATGAAATACCCTTTATATCAAAAGGTAAAAAAAACATTCCACGAACACAAACCCTGAACTGAAAGCTGTAGAAGAGCAGTCGATGCTGAGGATGTGGAAAGAGCATTTATGTAGATTATATAGCGGAGATGACGAACCAAATACCGATATAAGAAATGAATCTTTCAACATGGACAATGAAGACCATCAATTCCATCCAATCAACCTGGATAAAATTAAGGTAGCAGGCGATGACTTTATAAGAAACATACACCAACTCATCGATAAAATATAGTTCGATGAAAACATGCCCGATGATTGAAACCTCAGAATTCTTTGTTCGATCCTCAAGATCCTCTTAACAACACCAACTGCTAAGGCATCAGTTTTCTTAAGATTACCCTATCTGCCGTATTGTCTGAATGATTGAAACCCTTCGTAACCCTTTGCTGATTTATCCAATCCACCAAATATTCACACTACGTCAGATCTTGGAAAAACTCATGGGCTCCAAATCGTTACAGACCATATCACAAACTGTACAAAGCAACGACAAGTTTTGGCATCCTTTCCAAACTCGTCCGTTTGTACAGAATGACGATGGAGAATGCACGCTGCTCCATTAAGTTTGGTTAAGAACTCATTGAAACCGTTGATGTCAAAAAAAGACTTTGTTTAGCGATGTTCTATCAAGCGATTTCGTTAACATTATTCTTGAAAGAATAGTGCGAAACTCACGCAACAACACTCGCATACGTCCATAATATTGACACAATCGGAAGAAAGCAACGTGATCTTAGTGGCGCTTTCGCGAGTATGGAGACGGAAGCTGCGAAGATGAGTTTAACTGTTAACAAGGAAAGACCAAGTACATGCTGTCAGTTAGAAACACACCCAACTCCGCCGTTTCAGACAAAACTTCACCCTTGGCAGGTATAACGTTAAGGACTTAGTTTACCTAGCCTCCGATATCAATTCAGACAATGACACCAGCGCGCGCTGAGATCAAACGAAGAATAACTCTTACCAATCACTTCTTCTTTGGGCTAACTGAATTGCAAAGTCTTCTCTCGAACAATAAAAGTGACCATATATAAGACTCTAATAATCCCAGTCCTACTCTATAGCACAGAAGCATGGACTTTATCAAAAACTAATGAGGTTGCTCTTGCTTGCTCTAAGAGAAAAATTGTTGGTTGATTTTCGGTCCCGTTTGCACAGGCGGTGAGCGGAGGAGGAGATACAACGATGAACTGTACGGGCTGTACATCGACATCGACTTGGTTTGTTCACGTAGAACGGATAGATAGCAATGCTGCTTCGAATTCGACTCAGATAAACAGCGTAATAAAAAAAGACCATGATTCAGGACCTCAGCCAATTTAGCGTTTGAAACTGGAGGCAGTTAACTAAAGATGGAGATAACTGGAGATGCTTGTTAGGTGAGCAGAGGAGGAGATACAACGATGAACTGTACGAGCTGTACATCGACATCGACTTGGTTTGTTCGCGTAGAACGGATAGACAGCAATGCTCCTTCGAATTCGGCTCTGAGGACAGCGTAATAGAAAAAGACCGTGATTCAGGACCTCAGCTAATTTAGCGTTTGAAACTGGAGGCAGTTAACTAAAGATGGAGATAACTGGAGACGCTTGTTAGGTGAGCAGAGGAGGAGATAAAACGATGAACTGTACGGGCTGTACATCGACATCGACTTAGCCAGAAGAATGAGAGGCCAACGACTGATATGGTTTGTTCACGTAGAACGGATAGACAGCAATGCTCCTTCGGATTCGGCCTTAGTTTGCTAATCGGACTAAATACTGCATTTGTGTTTATTAATATACCCATTCAACAAGAAATGAGTTTCGTCGCTGAAGGCTTTTTTAAGGGCTACTCATCGAAAATTTGACACTGTGGCAGGGTCGTTCGGCGTCAGCACGAGCTGTATTTTGCGTAAAATCTTCCACGTAGTCGCATAGCAGGATCCCACTTGGTGCGAACGGCGATGAATAAACAAATCACGGTCTTCATTAACGCCGATGGTTACAGCACCATATCTGTTCGCACTCTAAGTATAGGTGGCTTTATATCCAATAGTGTGAAATTGGTGTAAAATTTGCTCACTATGGCTTGAATTACTTGCTCAGTAGGTCGATTTTGACGACCGTAAAATGGTTGAAGACCGAGGCGAATTAGAGCTGACTTAACATCTTCTTTAGTTATTTTAACATTGTCGTTGTGCTTCCTTAAAAATATAAAAAACCAAAGTAAAGGGCGAAGTACAATTCGAACTGTAAAGACTGTTGGGGGTGTTACAGGACAGAAAAAAACCCATAGAAAGCTCCATTGAGTTAGGAATAAGTGCAATGGCTCTATAATTCTAATATTAATACGACCTAGAACTGAAGCAGAAAATACTTAAAGACGACTCATGAAACCTGTAAATATGCGAATGAATCTCAACTTTGTGTTTTGTCAAACTTCAGGTATGTATGTCTTTTGTCATATTTGTCATATTTTTCGATTTTCTTTCCTTTTATAAAAATTACGAGTCTGCAGTGTCCACATTTCATGCTTTATGAGTACGTGAAATTTTCGGTGTCGATAGGAGGTCAACTAAGCGAACAATCACTCGAATTGTGAGGAAATTAGAGGAGAACCATACTCTCTTGAATACCGAAAATCTTCCGCGACTTCTTTAAGTGTGAAGCACTGAAAAAGCTTTTATGGGCAAAACTGATTGGAATAGGATTTCAAGAACATTTTTTTCCAACAAGAATGCACTACATGCCATCGATGCGATCAATTCTTTTAAGAGAAAATTTGGCATTCGCTAATTTTGTAAATTGTACTGCAAGATCATATGATCATACGCCTTGTGGAAAACAACAATTTATTCGAGATAGTATTCACCTGATCACTCAAGAAATGTGTCAATATGTTATAAACAATTCCAATCAGTATTTGATTGTCCGTAAAGCAGGTATGTGTGCACAAGTGCCCAAAGTTTTGATTGACGTATAATTGCGTTGAATCAAACATTCAAACTTGATAAACGGTTCAACTCCCACCGTATGTTATTTTTAAACTTAAGGTGTGTACATGAATAATATTCTCAGGTGTCCCTAGGCATGCAAAAGTTTTTTTGAAAATCGTCGAAAACTTTAGAAATTTGTCCTTATACTACATAATGTCATTTACAATTGTAGCACGTGAAATCCAGTAGAAAAAAAAAAGAAAAAAATTCAAAGCCGTAATAAATGATGAAAGAATGAAAGAAAAAACATGAGAGAGAGAGATACATACATACATATTTTGAATAATTTTTTGGTTTTTACAGGAAAAGTCGTAACGCCGTCAAAAGAGAAGTTGTGTTTTTGTTTTAGAGTGTATTCAACAAATGAAGTCCTTGATGTTCAACAAATATTTGTTTGTTGATGTGGAATTCGCAGCAAATTTAAAGCTCTCAGATTGTGCCATGTCTCAACATGTACTAGAGTGTGTAAAACATTCTACGGGGCAAATTCCGTTTTACACTTGTGTAGTCAAAAGATAACACAAAGATTTCAGTATAAGTAAATCCGCTGGCCCAGATGGAATCTTATCTCTTCTTTCGAAGAGCTATGTTTCAATACAGGCAATTCGTCAATCCTACTATTTAAGACTCTTTCCGAATAATTTACGCATCGCGGGAGAAGAAAATTCAGGGAGGATGGAAAGAGAGGTGCTGCTGAACGTTGGTTTTGAATGTTTGAAGATTAAAATGACTCGAAAATAAAGAGCTAGGCAGAGCTTTCCATAAGCGAGTTTTACAGCTTAGGAATGTATCACGATATTTTAGAGTGCATCCGAAAGTGGGCTTGTTGGTATACTGATGAGCATTCATAGCGAGATGGGTGCTACGATTAAAAGTGGAAATGGTTATAAAACAGAGTAAGATATGACACATTACGTGTTGAACGATGTTTCCTTTCTGGATAATATTATTATCACCCATAAGTTTTATCGCACAGTTTCGAATGCTATCTAGCAGGTATAGAGATGTTTTTGGTGCCCATAATACAATGTGGACATTGTACTTCAATTTCAGGCGGATAAGTGCCTTATATATTGAGGCCAGATTAGAGGGGGTAAAGTGTTCCTTACATCGCTTGATAAATGCTAAGCATTTCGCAGCATTTTTGACGAAACAGAATATGTGGTCATTCCAACGTAAGTTGTCATTGACACACAAACAGAGAAATTTCTCTTTAACTACAGCAGACAGCATTGTGTTTTGGAAGCATTAAACTCTACTCTGTTAGTCGTCCGTAATTATTTATCCGCTTAATATCAGAATTTAATAAGCTTAACATACGCTGCGTTCTACAGCCAAAGCGCAAGGAGTGAGTTAGGGAACGAATATGAAAAGCAGAGAATACTGACATCAGCAACGTTATATTGTGGATTAGATGTGGAAGACAACACAAGATCGTTGATGGAAATTAAAAACAGAACATAGCCCTGGGGTACACCAGAATTTATTTTGTAAATATCAGACTTGAAACCATCCAAAACAACTTGAATTGAACATTTCAAATTTCTAATCCACTGAATAAGAAAGTCATCGATTCCAAAAGCACGCATTTTCGAAAAAAGAGCCTGGTTCCGAACTCTGTCAAATGCCTAAGAAAAATCAAGTGTAACTATCTTGCTTTCGCCAGAGATGTACGCTTTGGTTTCAGTTTTCGGTGAGCCATGCCATCAGAGGAAGAGAGTTTGGTGTTTTCCATTTACTCAGGAAGAGTCCTTAAGAGAAAAGTTTATGGGAAAACTAACGCAGTAGTTTTGCCAGCGAGGAAGAACATCTCTTCAGAACAAGAGGAAATATACCATCTGGACCAGCGGATTTGTGAATGATAAGATCTTTAAGAACTCTTGCTACTACACGAGTGCGAAAGTGGATTTGTCCCATTGAAAATTCGACGAACTCAAGTGTACGCGGAGACAAAGCACAATCTGGGAGTATTGATCTGGCCGCAGAGTGTGTAGAAAGCAGATTGGCCTTATCCAGAGAGCTGACAGCTGAATTGTCCATGCAAATGAGCGATGGGTTGGACGATGAAGCAGAATTTCTAATATTTTTGATAAAACTCATAAGTGGTGCCAATATTGCACAGTAAATTGACAATCTTGAGCACCGACGTAAATAAGAATTACCGATAGCATTTCGCTCTTTAAGCATTCAACCGTAACACCTCAATATGAATTCTAGACAGTTTCCCTATAAGGTCCACTTTCAGACGTACCCTAAAGTATCTTGATTCTTTCCTAAGCAATACATTTTCCTTACGGAACGCCCTTCCGAACTCTATCTCTCCTAGTCGTTATAACCTGAAAATTATCAAAACAATCTCTCTACTCCTCATTTTTTTGATTGATTTAACGTAAAAGTTTGCTTCAAAATCAACCAACACATAAATATTTGAATCGCATATAAAGCCACAAAACTGTTTTTTGACCTATTTAAATGGTTAAATGCTCGGTGATATTAAAATTGATATAGCCGTCTATTACCTAACTGCTGATTTCATTAAAGTTGCTGGCTACTATCATAGATCATCACATTCCCTTAGGTAAATAAAATTTTAATAACTAAAAGCTGGCATATTGGCAGAGCTCTAGAAACAATATGAGCAGCCCATTTCCCCCATTATATGATAGCGCGAGTATCTGTATCTGTGTCAACAGGAAAACCTCAAACTGAAAACCACTTGATTACAGTATTCAAATTATAATAAATGTAGTTCCCAAACAGATTGGAGAGTATTCTCAGTGTACATGATATTTGCAATTTCCCTCATTCCACTGATTCACGCAGGCTTCTGTTTGACATTTGGATTACCTATCCTTCCTGATCACTCCCTTTGGCATGAAGTATACTATCAAAGCCATGTGCAACCAACAGAAACGGAGGCTAATTGAAAGGACAACGTATCCATAACGTATCTATTTATTTTCACAAAAAAAAAACGGGGATTGCAACAAAATTTTGCGGTTGTATTTGCGCTTACATTTCATTATTAGGGATAATTGAAATCATATTATTGTGCGGTTATAGGGTGATTCATCGTAAGGTTTGATTTTCAATAGACTTTTTTTGACAGATCACGCATGACTCCTATGAAACTGCTTTATCATTCTTGTTCAGTATCATTTGACAAGTCATCGTGGAAAACCTCACATCACGACAATGTCTCCAAACTTTTCAGCTGTGTTACGAAAATCAGCGTTCTGTGAGAAATGTTTTTCGTGCGATTCGAGGAACTTACGGTGAGCATAATCGACCTACTGAAACCACTATTGCCAATATCATTCGAAAATTTGGGTCCCAGTTTACATAAGTGGATGATACTTGACCAGTTAGACCACATCCAGTACGTAGTGAAGAGACTGGTTTCAACAAGATGGCGCTACGAGCCATACAGCGCGTGAAACAATGGACTTGTTGAGAAATCATTTTGGTGATCACTTATCTCACTCACTCACTTTCAAGTTTTGCTACGGTAAATCGGCCGCCTAGATCGTGCGATATCTAGGGATATGTAAAGGCTCAGGTCTTCAGGAATAAGCTAACTACGATTGACGCTTTGGAAGCCAACATTACTCGTGTTATCCGCAAGATAACAGTCGCTATGCTCGAATAAGTCGCCCAAAATCGGATCTCCTAATTGGACCACCTGAGACGTAATTATAGCCAAAATTTACATGATCTCATTTTCAAAAAGTAAATGACATGAATTGTTATTTTAACTGATAATAAAAATTGTAAGTTCGCTTTCAAATGTATGTGCTTTATTTTACATTATAAATCAAACCTTATGATGAATCACCCTATACAATGGTTGCATATGAGAACAAGTACGAGAATCGCAAAATAACAACAACGTGAACAAGAACCGAATACAAATTATAGTACATATGATTATACAGGATTTGTTTTATTTAACTTTTATTCAACCGTAGTGCAGTAAGAAACACAACTAGGTAGTAATGCAAGTAAATGCAGCAGAAAATTCCAATTTCAATTCCAATAGCAGTTGTAGTTTCAGATTCAGGATGTATACGTACATGTATGTAACATATCGGGAAGGCCCGAATATCAGGATACGAAATGGAGGAAGTTAAATGATAACAGTTTCGTAATAAATTAAATTTTAATTGAATTACATCTCACAAAGGAAAAGGCACAGCATCAAGTACATTGGTGGGATACTTATGTTGCTGAACCCCAAAAACTTACCGTAAAACGTTTTCTGATTTAATTGGATTAGTAACCAAGCTGGCAAAATTTGAGCTTTCTGAATGTGATTTCTATTTCAGGAATGAACGAAATCAGGACCACAATTGCAATTCACGACTTTCAAGGAGAATTTCAAAATTTTCGAATGCGAATGTTTGGCATAACACAAGTCCTAAGTATATCAGTAGATGTGGTCTCCTTTTTACAACAATTTAGTTCCCTGATAATTGTTAAACTAGTCATCGAGGAAGGAAAAAGCAGTAAGGAGAGAATTTCGATTTTGAGTAAACCAACTCTATGAACTGTAATTCACAAGAATAACATGCAATGTCCTTAGTGAATGCATGTTAACGAACCTGATTTCGCTGCAGCTACGACATTGCCAGTGGAGATGAAATAAGAAAAACTCTTTACTTACTACAGTTTCCAAATCATCGATTTAACTGTCATAGATATTATAAAGTTAAGTACGTAAGAGTACGTATTATGCTTTGCAAATGTACGTACTCCTGGAGGACTAATTAAATTAAAAGCAGCCATTACTTGTAAAGGTAATTACATTCGTGAAAAAAGCAAATACATCATTAAATGATTTGAAAGAAGGCTAATTAGGTATACAAGTACGATATTTATGTATGTACGTACAAGCGCTGTCAATGAGAACTTTCTACGTCATTGTAACTTAAGAAGGAATCTACGAGCGATTGCAGCATCATAGAACATGGAATCGCAATACTAACCGCAGTCGGTTACACATATCATAATTATGAGTTTATGTATTTAATATAAAAGTAACAATATTCAAATATACATTCATATTGTGTTTTTTAGTAAAGGATTCGTGTTATACGAGTAGAGTCCGTACTTGACGGAAGTAAAACTACATCACGGGAGACAAACACCTCTAACTCTAGAATACTAATCTTTGTCGAACCTACTACGTCCGTCACATTTTTTTGTTTTCTTTTAGATTTTGCGTTGGTTTGACTTCTCTCATTGCCCGTATATGCTCATTTAGTGTTAGTATCTCAAAGCGGATGTTTACGTAGCCATTATAAGAATACATGTACCCACTTTCCTTGGTCAATTCGAGGAAGGTTAGTAATGACGTGAAATTTTGCACACAGAATTTTATTTTTTACTTCTCAATTTTGTATTTAACATTTACCAGATGAACGATGAACAAATAAGCAGGAAATAAAAACATCTGATACTGCCAATGAAGAAAACTTAGCGAGTCAAATAGAAGCTGTAGCTTATCAAGACTATTCCCAGTTGACGGTTAGTGACTGTAATGTCGATTTGGAGCAAAAACAGACATAACTGAGTCTGTTTCTCCAACACATTAACGAACGTAACATACGATCAAGAGGGCACCTAAAACACAGAATCAGGGGTAAAAACTTCACATGTTTTTCACCATAAAGGTGAAGATCAAAAAAGTCCCAGACAGAAAAATTTCTGAATTCTTTGTCATGTTTTGAATTTTTTATCCCTCATGATATTATTGATAAATTTGTAACTTATAGTAACGCAGAAATTACAATTCAATCTCAAAAGTACGAACAAATACGTTTGATACAATCACTTGTAGATAGAAATGAAGTCTATTGAGTCTTCTAGTACTTACAACAGCTTTAAATAGATAGCCACATTATGGCTGGCGAACTTTGTGATAGCACATATTGCGGAAACTGTTACCGAACATGTAGTTTCAACTTTCTCATCAATTGTTTGATATTCGACAACAAAACTGCTCGTTGGAAGCAGTTCATACTAATCACTGTTCAAAAAACAATTTCTAATTTTTCCGATTTGTAACCAAAAACAAATGCAAAAGCAATGTTAACGGTCCAACACATGTGGTACCTAAGTATAGGGTTTTCTAATAACGACTTGACAGCTTTTTTTTTTTTTAAATAAAAGGCAAACCATTTGAGATATTTCAAAAACTTTATTATTGGCTTGAAGTACAATCAAAACATTTATGAATGAAAATCGACTTCGTTCATATGGCCACCACGGACACGTTTGCAGCGGTCCTTTCGACCGAAACGGCCGCTATTTCGGGCTCAATGTTGGCTCTGAGCTCTTTAAACCTCGTCGGCGTTATGGCATAAACCAATGACTTAACGTAGCCCCACAGAAAATAGTCAAGCGGCATAAATCGCACGAACGAGACGGATAATCGAATGGCCCATATCTTGAGATAACACGCTCACCAAACCTACTCTTTAACAAATCGATTGTAGCGTGTGCTGTGTGGCTTGTGGCCCCATCCTGTTGAAACCACATGTCGTCCAAATCCATATCTTCCAATTCGGGCCAAAAATAATCGGTGATCATGGCGCGATAACGCTGACCATTCACAGTAACGTGACGATCGTTATCGTCGACGAAAAAATATGGTTCAATAACGCCGCCGGCATGCAAACCGCACCAAACAAACCAAAACCGCACCTTCAAACGCTCCAACAACGCAATGTAATAGTCGCTGTTGATAGTCTGCCCCTTTTGGAGATAGTCGATGAAAATTATTCCATGTATATCCCAAAATACGGATGCTATAACCTTGCCAGCCGACTGTTGAGTTTTTGGTCGTTTTGGACGAGGTTCGTCGCCTGCTCGCCACTCAGCTGACTGCCGACTTGACTCTGGTGTGCAGTGATGGAGCCAAGTTTCATCCATTGTCACATACCGGCGCAAAAATTTGGCTTTATTGCGGTTGAACAGCTTTAAACACTCCTCTGAATCATCAACACGTTGTTGTTTTTGATCGACTTGAACAGGGCTTTCGCATGTCCAAATATGCGTGTATGATATATCCAAGACACTCTTTTGATATCTTCAGAGTCTCAGCTATCTCGATCAACTTCACTTTACGGTCATTCGTAATCATTTTGTGGACTTTTTTGATGTTTTCATCTGAAACAGCCTCTTTTGGAAGTCCACTGCGTGCATCATCTTCGGTGCTTGTATGACCACTTTTAAATTTTTCAATCCACTTGCGAATGATTCGTTCGGCTGGTGGAGAGTCCTGGTAACATTTATCAAGCCATTTCTTTGCATCGGCTGCATTTTTTCCTTTCAAAAAGCAATGATAAATCAACACACGAAATTGCTTTGAATCCATTTTTTTTCACAATAACAAAAGTTGCTTCACTCACAACGCTATATCTCGAGAGCTAATCGTCCGACAGCTGTCAAATTTATACACGTATCTCTTGAAGGTTGGTACTAACTGAAAATAGTATGGATTTAATTCAAGTGGTGCCCTCTCTTAGAAACGGCACGTGTATTAGACCAATAGACCTAAGTGGGTTGGTCCTTTTCAACCACCACTACTTAAAGAATCGAAAACTCATTTAAAAAAAAAAAAAAAAAAAAAAAAAATACAAATTTATTCCTAAAAACATTGAAAATAAGAATATTTCTGCATTACAAATTACGATTGTAAGTTCGGAAAGAAAACAGAACTTTGATCATCGTTCAGTATATAGGGGACCCAGATTCTTTGGCACCAATCCGAGAAATTTAGTATTTGCTTATGTAACAGATATCTGTGTGGAAAAATATAAGTCAAACAGCCTTATGACAATTGTTTTGGATTAAAATTGTGATGATGTGTGATAATTCAACCAAGAACACGTTTACCGTGATGCCATATTCGGCTCCTGGAATAAATTTAGGTAATTTACCATTTGGTAAAAAGGAGCAAACTAAACTTATACAGGGTACAAATCGGTATGTTACTACCGACAGTTGGTTCACGCCAGCGTTGCAAACAAAAGCTAATTGGAGTAGACTTCGTTGAACATATATGTTTTGCTTTGATGGTACTCTTACTCCTCTGTCATACAAACCGAAGTCTAACAAGTTGTTTTGTACAGAAGAGTCAAACATAAATCCAGTGACAAAGAAACCAGATTTGGTGGAATTCTGTAATAAAACCAAAGGAGATGTCTGTACTTTGGACCAGATGTGCTCTGTTATGACATCTACCCGCAAAACCAGAAGTTTATGAGAGGATTGCAGAATTCATTGCCCAAGAAATGGATGGAAAAACGGTTACAAAAAAGAATAATTCCAACTTCTTTAACTGATGTCATAAATAATATATTGGAACCATGTGCTCTAAAAGAATCACGAACCAGTTTAGCGCAGCCTGAAAATATGATAGAAAGAGGAAGATTTGCACCCTTTTTTAAACCTTCCTACAAAAGAATGAGTAAGTCACGATGTGGCAAGTGCGAAAAAGCCGTTTGTGGTGAACACAAAGTTCAAGTGTGCCTCTCATGCATAAAGAATTTATCTTGATTTTTCTTTTCTTTTGTTTTATTACATCTTAACATTATCTTTTAACTTCAAAACAGACAAGTAATGAAATTTCCGTTTTTGTTACTTAATTTGATTGTTTAAAACATGACTGTCTGTTCCTCAAGAAGCTATGTTTACGACAACAAAACGATGATAAAGCATTCAAACATTTTATTATTTTTTTCCAACTTATAATATAAAACAATAAATGGAATAACAACTAAAAAAAAATTATTTTTCTTTGAAAATTAAAAGAAAGAAATGGACAAGGATTTTAGGATTAAAAGGGAACTTTAACGACAACTCTTGGTGCAGTCGAAACACCAAAAGCCTGTCATGAGTAACGTCGATGTATAAAACCTTTATTGGCAAAACTAATTTCCACCAAAGGATAACTTATTTTACCTCTAATCTGCTCATGCTGTGTCAACGTCGTCAACCGTCGTTGGTGAGTTTAACAAAGTTTGACATGGTTCTGGTTTTTATAAGGACTTTCTTATCCTTATCCCAAAAGCCACACTTTATAATCTATAATTTTTGGTTAGTACATCGCTCTTTCTCTGATAGCAGACCCCTTCTGAAGGACATCTAATATATTTTAGCTTGATTTATTCAAAAAAGAGTACTCCGGGATGTATTCAGCAGGCTTAAAATTTTAATATTTTATTAAAGACTGCAGTCACTTAATCATTAATTTTCTTCTCACTGGGCATTTATAAACATTCAAAGAGGAATATTTCAACTATAATAGTACTTTTGTCTATAGGTATATACGTGTCCCTGAGTGGCTAGAATTTGTTTTGAATATGATTGAGTAACTCTGAGATTAATAGATGAGGATAGGCATCGCAAGCCGGTTTTGTCGACCGAGCTTCATCTTATGGGAGATTCAGCCAGACTCATTGGCACGAAAATGGTTTCATTGTTTCATTATCGTTGAAGCAAAGAACACATTAAGTTTGCGGAGAAAGTTTCATTCTTAAGCCATTTGTTATAGTTTATTTCATAATTAAGGATATTTTCGAAGTTTTTATTAGAAACACAGATACTGTCATACAGATCTTTCCAGAAGTGATTGTGGTTCGTCGACTTTTATACATCACTCTTACCCAATTGATGATCAAATCATAGAACAGATTTTTCGAGAGCTTCCTCTATATCGAAGAAAGTGTATGATGGTGGGCCATTTTTTCGACACAGAGGTCACTTTTATTGTTTATAAACGATTATTCAAAGCATCTTACGTAAATAAAGCTTTGAGATAAGGGGTTTAATACCCGTATGAAGTGGTATACTTGCTTCCAGAAGAGTGCTAATCGGATGATAAAATTCAGAAAGCTGGCTGGGTTTATTGGCAACTTTTTAATGAAGGCCATGATATTTTTTTATGTTGAAGATTGCTCTTAATACGACCACCCGACATGCGAAAGGATCTTGGTTCTACTTCCGGATTTTATAAAAATTTCCTTAAGTAGAGTGTCAAGGATTTCGTTAGAGTATGTGATGAAGTTACCATTATTACCACTTAGGTGTCCTTTATAGATAGCCTTGTAGAGATAGTATACCGCTGGTTGAGAATCAAAATTACCACAGTTTGGTTTGCAAAAAAATATTCTATAACTTAAAGCATTCGTAAGTTCTCACAGACCAAAAGTAGAGATTAAAGAACTTAGATAATATCTGGGATATCTGGTTGTAAATTTCGTTGCAGTACCACTTTTGATAAAGTCCTTGAAATATACCTAAGAATCTGCTTGTCTGCCTTGTTTAGCTTACTAATTCCAAGTCTGAATACCGAACAAGTGTTATCTTTGATAGCTTTATGTAGCGGCTGTAGTGCTATTATCGCCACCAACTACCTCGGAAATGGCTAACTTATTTCACCTCTAATATTCGTATACACATTTCCCATTCCCTTGACAAAAAGTAAACTGCGACAAGATCAATTAAAATTGAAAAAACCATAAAATAAAATCAAACGCAATCAAAATACGTCGACTTCTACGTCAAATTATTACACATCTTACCTGCGAATCAAATGAAAATCATATTTATCCTTTTTTTCTTATGAAACAGAAAGAAAGTCGATTACACTACTTGTATATTTTTTTCACTGGAACTCTGCATCACTGAGGGAGTGCCTGCCCCTCCCCTTGTTCACTCTTCCAGGACAACGCCTCTTGGCGGGAACTTGATATGTGTGTAGGTTGTAAGATCCCAGGGAAAGTGATGCAGCGACGCAGGATATTGTGCCATTACTGTTGACTAGGGTTCCTTACAAAACCGAAAAACTTAGTGCACCTTTAGGATGCAGGTTAACAATAAACAGGCTTTTCTACTAAGCAGATGACACTTAGACATATCGGGAATCATTAGTGTGATTCAACGGTATCCTAGAGAGTCATGCCATCTATAACGCAGTTCATCGACTATCTTATTTATTTTTATCTGGAACCTAAACAAGACTCAAAGAATTCAGCATTCCGACTGTTTCAGAGAAGCCTTGCATCCTCGAACCAGTTTGAAAGGGCTCTGCAAAGCCTTACACTCAACTCAGCTGTTGCTTAATACTCAGATACTTCTACCCTTGCAAAAATTCTTCACAATATAACATATCTCATTTATACCAGGATTGCGTATATTTCGCCTTGGAAGATAGGCCCAAGTTCTTCCTTTTAGAAGACATCGGCACCACATCCTAGATCGGTTTTGGAGACTTACATGAAAACCCCACTTTATTCCTCTATTACAATAGATTCCGGCCAAATCTATCCTTGGGCCTAAGGAAGTTTGATTTCGCATTTTCGTATCAAGATGGGTTAGACGAAATATCCATAAGACCATAATCAAAACGCAACCGGCATTCAGGATCATTACAATTCCAGTGCGTGTTGGAACAAAGACCACTTTTTAAACAAAAACTGACTCTGCCAAGGCGACCATGATATGAATTCCATCAGTGCGTCTACGGACAGTTGTGCTAGCAACAGACCCCAACACATCGCTATTTGGAATATTCTTAAGGTAGCTGCGATATATATTTGACAGTTTGTTTCACCAAACAACCAAATTAAATTGTGCTTATCATTCCTCTCTCCCACAACCTCGATTTTTTGCAAATGTTGATGTCTTTAAATACTTGAGTAATTAAATCAGTCAATATCCTCATTCTGGTAATGAGAACAACCTCAGTTTTGAGAGGACTTACCGAAATTTTGTGTCTGGTGCACCCACTGTCGATCGCTCCAAAGCAGACAACCTTAAGGTTGCTTACATCAATAGAGATTAGATATTAGAACTATTGAAGGCATAAGGTTTATCCCCGCCATGACATACGAATATTGCCTACCGTCAGGTTCCTATTCACCACAATTTCTCTTATCTACAAAACTAGTGATTCGTCTACGCCGTGTTGTGTGGCTGAGATATTGTATACATATGTGCCATTAAAAATCGAGTTGTCGAAAGCACCCTAAAGCATCTAAAATTCTGCCCATCAGTTTTAAAGCTCAGTTTCGCTTGGTCTTTCGCATTTGTAGTCATGTTGCACCTTTAACAGATGATGCATTCGCTGTTCAAAATGAAGGAGGTCAGGCTAAATAGCTATAAGCCTCTTGTCGAGCGTGGAGCTATCTTTTACGGCTCTCGGTATAAGGGCTGTTTTATATTTTGCCAGGGCTTCGGTATACCACATTATCTTTTCAGAGTCACCAGCAGCTGGTCTATACCTTCTTATATTCTTTTGTTTTTCGATCTATAAAAGTTCCGTTCTTTCTCCAAAGTTGTTTTAAGTGACTTGTTTGTACGTTATTAGATTTGCAGAAGTTTTAATTGACTGAACACGTCAGCATTGACGGACTAACCAAGTATTTATTTAAGTTTTTCGTAAACTCCTGCTTTTTTTTTATTAAAACCGAGATCACGAATCTGATTTTACATTCGATGTACTTTTGATCTGACGTGGAAACGTCTGACAGTACTTTCTACCCAGTAATCTCGTTAGTGCATCTGTTGAATAGTCTTAAGTAAATTACCTGTGGTCTTACTTTCTTAACAAATGTTGGCTAAGAGACTCCATTTTACCCCGAAAAGTATTCAAAGTATAATCATCGCAGGATATAATAAATCGTCCTGGAATCTCAATATTCAATGAGTTCAGCCTTCGGTCGTGGTGATGGTACTGAATCGTAGCTCATATAAGCTGACGCCAACGAAGAATTTGTGTCATATCCGTTTATTTCGCAGCTTATATGTACAGCAACTAGATCTAGGTTGTAAGATTGTCCAAATTTGAGATAGAGCAATCGACACAAAAAGACAAGTTCTCGGTTTCGACCTGATTCCTTCCCCATAAGCATGTGAAACCACATACGAAACATACGTTTTAATTGAGTGTTTTAAAATATATAAAAAAATTAAACATGAAAATATTTTCTTTTTTCTTTTTTTTTAATTAAGCACGAAGGTTCACCATTCAGTGACTGCATTTACAATAAGTCAAAAGGCACCCACAAACACACTTTTAAATCAGCCTTACTACTTTTGTCATCACTTAAGTTGACCTTCTTTTTCAAAGGTTCACCTCTCAAACACTTTCCTATAAAGTTCCACTTAAGCAATATCTTCAATTCTTTGACTGTACCGCGGCAATCTTTTCCAACAAGATACATGATGTACAAACGTTCATGAGCAAGCTTAATCTCATTAAAAAACACAAAAAAAAAAAAAAAACGAGAAACCTAATTGCACACTCGGTCTAAGCGAAAATCAATAGCCACAAACCAGCTTAAATGTAGTCACAGGGAATATCATTATCGTCATTTCACCAAGGCAATCCTTCTCGAACCCAGTGAAACCACAAGAATTTTATTGATTTCAAAATGAATCCTTGAAAACTTCAACGGTTGTTGTTATTCGTGCCTGTCAAAGTTTCCCAAGTAAGGGAATTATTCATACCACTCAACCCTTAGCAATGCCTACGTACATATGTAACATTATGTAGGTGTATCTTTTTCGATGTTTTATGTTATTAAAAAAAAAAAAAAGACAACTACCCCCAAAGGAAGAATGCACAAACTAATAGAACGAACATACGAGTATGCTCTCCACCCATTGATCGACGCATTTTTCGGAAGAAAATGCATTCTTCTGAACCCTAAAAGGATTTAAGTATGTCGGGTATCTCTATCTACGGATGTACATACTTACACATCCACTTGTATATCTGTATCTCATATAAAGTTTCATTTAAAAATGCGGCTGTACTGCACAAAATTCTGATATAAACAAACTATTGTAGTACTGAGCGAGAACTATTTTTATGAGAACATTTTCGAAACGCTCAGTGGTTCTGTTCCGGATTCCAGGTTCCTCAACAAGAGAAATATTTATGCCTGTGCTGCGAGGTTCGATAATGCAGAATTTAACCTCAGAATCAATGATAACATCGTGCATTGTGTTCGTAAGCCTCAACAATGCGAGCAGCGGTACACATGTCCAATTTGCTTAATTCATTGCCGGGATTAAAGGTTAATGGTCTCTGGCTGGCCTGGAATTGGCCATGTCAGGCTTGTATGCAGGGCTTACCAGTAGTCGTACGCTTAAGTAAATTGTTTGCGTAACTGAACAAACAGAGGAGTACAGTTGATTTTCGAGGTAACATGAAATCATTAGCCACCAACAGCAGAGGTAAGGCGGGTATTATTTGTTGGGATTTAACCAGGATGTTACAGGGAATATGAGCCGGATGGTAGTGTGGTTAATTATAGCAAACGAAGCAGGAGTTATGTACTGTTTTGTTTAATTGTGTCCTTTGAGGGGTATTGTTCCTGCGGTCTGAGAATAACACGTGGATTGTAAATAATTAGGTGCAAGAGAATTGCCTCATAGTGACAAGATTTACTAACAATGATTGAAGATACAGAAGACCGTAAAGATGTCGGAGAGATTCTGAGTTTCCCCAGATGAATAAATTAATTACACTTAAAATAATTGCCCTTAGATTTCTATGAGAGATTTGGAAGTTAAGGTACCATTGTATACGGTTTGCCCTGGTATGCAACACTGTTTTGCAGTGCATCTTCTCTCCAATATTTTAGATGTTTACCAATGCGAGACGAATTTTATTAGCTTTTGCCAAAGCCTGAGCAGAAAGAAATGCAGGTAGCTCCTTATATATAGTTACTTTGAAGCCAATCAATAATGTGGCGTTGATTTTGGATTCGTCGTATCTTGTCTAATCTCCAGACATAACATCCTGAGAAAGTACTCTTAGATCGCCAATAAACTTACAAGACAAGGTTCAAAGGAGTACTTTTGAGGACCTAAACTTGCGTTACTCCTTATTTCAGTTTGGATGTTTGAGATCCTGAATTTTTTCTGATTTATTGACATAGACCTTAGAAGTCTAATGGTGTCAAATCGCATGTTCTTTAAGGCCAATCAATTTCTCTTCCAACCGAAATAATGCGATCTACAAATTTGGTACGCAATAAATTGATGATTAACTGATGACTTGTGTGTGCAGTAAAACTATCCTGTTAAAACCAGAGATCGCCCAGACCCAATTCATTGAATTTTGGAAAAAAAAAATAGCGGGTCAACATGTTGCGGGCCAATAATGCCCCTAACTTATAATCCGCACAATGCAGTGCCCTTTTTGGGATGCATTGGTTCTTCGTGAATATCGCATTGCTTTTCGGTATTGTTTCCCAGAAACAACAATTTTGTTTATTTATGTACCCATCCATCCAAAAATGAGCTTAAACCGAAGAGATCAAATTCAATGGTCAATTGTCCTGGCGATCCAGGACCCATTTAACAAATCGGCGACGTCGTAGATGGTCCAGGGGCGGCAATTGTTGTGTAATGTGGATTTTATAGGCGTGCAAATAAAGATCAGATTTATAGGCCGTAAAGTGCCATAAGTGAGGCCCAATTGCTGACTTCGGCGACGAATTGAGGTGCCTTACTGGTTTTGAATAGTTTTGCTCATAGTGGTGATGGCTGGCCGAGCATGCTGATATGAAGTTTGACCCGATATCGGACCAGTTTCTTTAAAGCAATTCACCATAGCACGAATTTTGGACTTACTATAGCAATTATGTTGACCGAAAAATTTAAGAATTTTACGAAATTTTTACGAATGGCCATTGATTGTTATCAGATTGAATAGCAAAAATGCATTGATGCTTAGTAAACGACTTCATGACAAATATTGCCAAAGATTGTGCGATATCCGTCAAAAAGATCAATCACATTAAATTCAGCAAATGATACTTATTGACAACCAACATCCAGACTATCTGTTGGCTTACACTTTAAATAAAAAAAGTTGAAAATCTGATTAAAAAAACAAATTTCCGAGGAATATTTTTCAAAAACTTGGTTAAATTTTCCATTAGCAGTTAAGTTGCTCACGAATACTCTTGTAGACCATACGTCTTGAAATGTCGGAGAGAATAAATGAGCTGTTCGACCTGTAGCTATGCCAGGCGATGAATTGGTCGTTTAACATCTGTAGTTCGTGCTATTGAATCGGCACCCAGAAATGTCTTATTGGCCAATTGATGATTTAATAGTGGCTGTTGTAACTAATACTAGTACTTCGACTCTTTTTTCATCTGATCTTTATCTTTTTAATAGCCGTTCATTTGCTCCTTAAATTATCTTGCTCGAAAATGTTGCTTCACTTGCATCAGTTTCTGCCAAGTACCATCAGTTTGATTTGCAGGTTATTAAATTAAAAATTATCTTTGGGCCGAAAATTGTCAATCGGGACTCTGTATACAAAGTAAATGAGATTTCATAAATCCCTCAACTTCAGCTACGATGGTTTAGAATTCATCGTACGTACAGTTTACCAAGGCCGCATCTCACGTTGAGTTTGCTGTTGCAAATAGCTTACATAACACTCTGAAATTGTTTCATTACAAAGTCTCGAAATGTCACAATATTTTCCGGTAAACAAACCTCAATTAAACTTTGGATTGCAAGGTCTGACACAACTTCCAAATGGGACGCTTTCATTACAAAACAAATGAAGACTGCAACATACGCCTTTGTGTCCTGTACTCGCATGGGTTTTGAGAGAGGTAAAGGGCCAAGAGATACCAGATGACACCTATGTTTATAAAAGTCTTTTGATTAAATGATGATCGTTGACAATACAGAACCGCTATCTAACATAGTGATCTCAACAAAGGCTTGTCAACTTATGTGAGAGTTGGTTTTGGGTCATTGGACACAAAAATTTACAATCAAAAAGCAACTTTGGGAATAAGAGAAGGACATTCGGCACTTCATAGAATGTCTGTATTCAGCAAGCACCCACTTATTCTTAGAAGCTCGGTTTCAATTTCGAAAAGGAGATTGAGATTTTTCAATACAGTTTTGGGCTTACCTTGTTTAAATTTCTCAAGTAATCAATTTCCTTGAGGAAATGAATCTGTTGTGCAGTCCAGATGGTAAGAAGAAACGTACGTTGCTATGCCTCTGATGTAAGTATTGTTAAAAGGAAGTGGAGCTTTTGGGAGGGTAATACTGAATTTATTTTACATTCTAAATTGTTGTAGAATCTGGTGTATCTCTACATTATGTTAGTTTTTCGAAAATTTCTGCAACACTCAAAGTGCTCAGCAAATTCAAATATTTCATTTGCAGAGCAACGAAATGATTATATTCCTCGGCAGTGAGGGAAATAAGTCTGGTAAAAGAACCTAAAACAACCACTATAACCATCACGTGACACAATATCACGGGAATTGACTTTTGTATAGGGCGATTCATCGTCAGCTTTCACATAAACTTGAAAGTGAACCTAAAATTTTTACTACCCGTTAAAAGAACAATTCATGACATTTACCTTTTGAAAATGATATCATGTAAATATTGGCCACGACTACGTCTGAGGTGCTCCACTTTTAAGGTCCAATTTTGGGCTACTTGTTCGAGCATAGCGACTGGTATCTCACAGATAACAGGAGTAATTTTGGGTTCCAAAGCGTCAATCGAAGCTGGCTTATTCCTGAAGACCTGAACCTTTACATGTCTCCAGAGAAAATAGTCCAAAGGTGTGATATCGCACGATCTAGGCGGCCAATTAATTGACTACAATGATTTCTCAACGAATCCATTGTTTCACGCGCTGTATGGATCGTAGCTGATGAAAATGACAACGAATCGATTCGTCACGGTCTTTGCGTACACTCTCAGCTACATCTTCTATAGTCTCTTCACTACGTGCTGGATGTGGTTTAACTGGTCGAGTAGCATCCATTAATATAAACTGGGATAGTGGCAATAGTAAGTAGTAGTAGTGGCACCGTAAGTTCCTCGAATTGCACGAAAAACATTTCTCACAGAACGCTAATTTTCGTAATACAGCTGAACAATTTGGAGAAGCTGTTGTGATATGAGCCTTTCCGTAATGATTTGCCAAATGATACTGAAGAAACATAATAAAGTACTTTGATAGGAGTCATGCGTGATCTGTCAAGAAAAGACTATTGAAAATCAAACCTCACGATGAATCTCCCTTTATTAACATACTTCAAAGCAGCTGAAGTCGAAGATTGGGTTGGATCACTGAGAACCGATTAGGAACGAAATTATTCTAAAAAGATGGGTAGGCAGAAATTCAGAAAATAGGTTTTTCGGAGTGTGCCCACAAATATAGTTATTTTCAATTAGATAGTAAATATTAGAAAGTGGTTTTAAAGCCAGGTGTATTTCCGGATAAATTTTTGTACTATCAGCCGTAATAACGTGTTTATAAGAGCAAATCGAATGACTGCACTTCTGATAGCTAAATCTTTCCACGAAAGATCCAAAATTGTCTTTGAAATACAATCAAAGGCAACGCTTAATTTTGTAGTCAGCGAGTGGGTGACTACTTGATGAGGGCCAAGACAATAAGCAATGTGATTAGTTTAACATTTAGAACCACTCTCATATGACCAAATCTTCCATACTTATTTTAAGGCTCAATGTATTGTTCTTTAAATTCCTTTTTCTTCATTTCAATTTTCTTTTTAAACTAGGAACTACTTTTGAGCCTGACCGAATAAGGAGGTTTATTCTATAACTAGCAGTCATCGGTTTAAACAACAAATTTTCTGGCCCCTTGGGAAAAACTGTTGCTTTTGATTAAAATCGGTGATAAGCGGATGGGTACATACTCGTATCTCGTATTTGTTATAGTTCATTGGAGATTCAGAGTTATTTAACGCAATCTAGACTAAATCTATTTCAAAGTCTGGAGTTCAGGCTCTATAACTAACCTTTGCTTTGTAGTTAATGGCGGCGTTCGATTTTTTAATAGCAGCAACAACTGAATGAGTTTGAATTTTACAAATCTTAACTCCTGCATTATGTCATTCGAAATCAAATTAAGATGTGAAGCTATATCTAGAGGACCACGAAAATTATATACTTGACCAAACAAATAGTGGCTAGGATAACTTGAACCCAATTTGAGTCTCAACATGTCTGAAATTGCCAGAGATACTGGACTATATACAGGTACGCTTACAGCGCTATAAGATTGTTGAAATATCGTAAACCTAAGTAATGATGATGTATTGAGCTTTGCATCCAAGCGCTTGACATTTCTGTCAAGTACAGAACGTACAGAAAGGCAATCAATGAAATTGTCACATAAACAATTATTTGTGTTTATTTTGGCTTCAATGTAGATTGTCAAGGCAGGTGTGAAGATAATTTTCCAACATTTTCTTTTTTAAAGAACTAACACTCAAATGGGTATTACTACTCTTAAAATCCCGAAGCACATGTTAAGCTTTTTGAAAAATTGGATAGAGCGAGAGGGAGAGAAAGATGTTTTGGGCTCAGTGGTTATTTCGCTCCATAGGTGGCATCCAACATTTCATGGGGATACTAAATTATTAATGTAAATTAACTTGTTGTATTTTAGGGAACCATTCATCTCACGAGATTTTAGTTTCCTGAAAAAAAAAGAACCCAACCCTCTACCACTTGAGCCACGGCCACCTTTAAATGTAATTTATATTCAACATGAGGCAGCGTAGTAATGGTCATGATGTATGATTCAGTACAAATGTTATCTTATTCCATAAATGCTAAACTACAATTTTGGGTATACATATGAGCACCGGGGAAAGCTTGAACAAATCGCTTTTTTGGAATTCAAATTTTCGCCCACTAAATATATCAAAAATATCAGTCTCTAATTTATCGGCGTTAACAAGCGACTAAACACACAAAATACTCAAAAGATGTCAAATCACACATATTGGAGACCAATTCATAGGTCAGCTACTCCAAATTATAAAAACTATGAATGTTTCCTTCAATGAATGTTTCTATAATGATATTAACGGGTGACTAGATAGCAATGATAGTTTTTTCCAATTTTTATGTTTTAGCAGCTGTCAAAGTTACCAAGGTTTGCGACTTCATCATGAATCATTTTACGCTTGCCAAACGTGCGGAAATTATTAAAAAATATTATCGAAATTTCGGCTCAGTTGTAAACACGCAACTTGAGTTCGTCGTGAGGTCCATCGTCATCATGGCTTCAGTGAGCAGGTAATTCGTCGTACCGTGGAAAAGTTTGAGCGTAAGTATGCTTTTTTGAATCTCTATCAACCAGATAGAGATTAGAGCGAAATGAAAAAAAAAAAAAAAAAAACATAGCTAGTATCGAAGAAGACCCACAATGTCGATTCAGCACCGAGAGTCAACCCGTCTTATTTTGCTGATGGATTTGGGCCTACATCCGTATAAGATTATGCTGACGCAAGAATTGAAGCTGAATGACCATAAACAACGCCGTGAGTTTGTTAAATGGCCGTCAGATATGTTGGCCGGAGATCCGGATTTTGACCAAAAAAAAATATCCCCTCGGACGAGGCCAATTTTTTGCTCAGCGGCTATATCAACAAGCAAAATTGCCGTTATTAAGGCAAACACAATCTAGAGGTGTTTGGCCAAGCATCAATATATCCACAAAGTTTGACTATTTGGTGCGGTTAATGGCATATCGGCATCATGCAATTTTCTCATTTATTTCGAAATGAAGAAGGAGACACCGTTACCGTAAATGGTCTCAGGTATAGAACGATACTTATCGATTTTCTGTGGTCAGAGCTCGACAACATCGATATATCCGAGCTGTGGTTCCAACTAGACTGCGATAAATGCCATTATAGCGACGCAACGCCCGAAATTGTGAAGGAGAAATTTGGCGATTGGGCCGTCTCGATTGAACACCACTCGACTATTTGTCTCTGGGGTTACATTAAGTCCGTAGTCTACGCTAACAAGCCAACCAACTTAGACGAGCTCGAGGCCAACATTCGATACGCTCTTGTCGGAATAACGCCGCACATATTAAACCGAGTCATCAAAAATTGGAGCGACCGCTTAAAGCACTGCCAGCGAAGCTGAGGCGGCCATTTGAATGGTGTGCTATTCCACACATAATGGCATGAACATAGTTAAAAAAATAAAAACAAGAATCAGTTTTAAATCTCACACCGTTTTTAAATTTTTTTCAAACAAGTCAGTAATCGTGAATATACAGCACTCTCAATTGACTGTAATGTTCTGTCCAGCAACGTGTTATGGACCAATGATTCCTTCAGCCTACCATATAAAGCAATAAAAACTTGTGGATTTCCTTCGGTCTAAATGCTGCAATTTTGGTTGTTGACATACCCATTTAATGAAAATATACCTCACCGCTTAACAAAATTTTGTGGTTTAAAAGAGGATCAAGAGCACTCTAGCTTGTGCAGCTTCAAGTCATTCATTGATTCATTTAGGCCCTCCTCAATACTTTGCATAACAACAACAGCTTCTTCAGTGCGCGCTGTACCACGTCTCTGCGGATGCTTATTAGCAATAAGAGTATACGTGAAAACGATACGTGATTATTAAAATTACCTGCTTTTTTTTTAATGACGTTTTATTAAAATATATTAAAAACAAAGTAATACAATATATAAATTTTTTTTAAGCACAGCATGGAACGTGAACTGAACGCCGATTTTGGAAATAAATTTGTATAATTTGCTAGTTTTGTTCTTGAGTAAGTCTATGCAGAAAGAAAAGAAATGAAACAACACTGACCAGAAACCAGCTGTTACATTGGCTGTCACTGGAAAAAGTGTTGCCAATTCAAAAAATAAACGTCTACCCAAAGACTCATTCTGTCAAAAACACATGGTCCTTAAGTTACCTATTACTTCCAATGACAGCTCATAACCACAGTAGTAAATGTCTCAGTTTCTGATCATTTTATTGTCCGGTACATCACATCGCATTTTCTGAGTGGTCTTATAGGATCACAGTGTCTCAATTCGGGACCATATTCCATATAGCAGGTGTACCGGCATGAAGTGAGCGTCAAGATGCAAATGTCTTGATAGGGCCTTCATTTTTTTTTCTTTTTTGTTTGATTGCTATGACACATGTCAAACATATTTAGTATACATCAAGTCATTAAGCAAACAACATCATATTTTTTCATCGTGTTAAATATCTCGAATTTTGTACCAGAAAATGATGACTTGCGGAAAGCATTAACTTTTTGTTTTCATTTGAAGAAAAGTGCTGCAGAGTTGCATCGAATGCTTGTAGAGGCATATGGTGATCATGGTCTATCAGAAGCAACATGCAAAATGATGTGTTGATGTGAGACATGAAGAACGTGGAAGACCACCAAAAAAGTTTGAAGACGCCGAATTGGAAACAATATTGGATGAAGATGACACTTTGAGTCAGAAACAAATGGCAGAAATGTTAAATGTTGCACAACAAACAATTTCTGATCATTTAAAAGCTATGGGAAAGATTCAAAAGTCTGGGAAAAGGGTGCCACATGAATTGAATAAAAGACAGATGGAAAACCGAAAAACCACTTCTAAAATTTTGCTTCACAGACACGAAAAAAATCAGTTTTGCATCGAATTGTTACTGGCGATGAAAAGTAGATTTATTTTCAGCTGTGTGTGTGTGTCTGGTGGGACTAGAAAGGTTTGTTGTACCAAGAGCTCATAAAACCTGGTGAAACTGTTAATACAGATCGCTACCGACAACAAATGGTCAATTTGAACTATGCATTGATCGAAAAACGACCAGAATGGGCCAAAAGACATGGCAAGGTAATTTTTTTCCATGACAATGCACCTGCACACAGAGCAAAACTGGTTCAGAATACAACCAAAGCACTTGGCTGGGAGCTGCTACCCCACTCGCCGTATTTACCACACTTGGCTCCTTTCGACTACCATTGTTTTCATCGATGGGACATGCATTAGCTGAGCAGCACCTTGAATCCTACGAGGAAGTTGAAAATTAGGTGACTTTTTGTTTTGCTTCAAAAGACGAACACTTTTATTGGCGTGGAATCCATAAATTGCCTGAAAGATGGGAAAAATGTGTAATGGCAACGGCCAATACCTTGAATAAAATATGCTTTATTTTCCCATTAAAAATTAGTGTTTTATTTTCACAAAAAAACGTTCACTTCATACCGGTACACCGTATGTAACTCGCTAAATTTAATGGGATAGCTCGTATTTTTGTTTTTTATTCGATGTATAGGTAGTGATTTAGTATGACGATGAAAAAGAATCAACTACCTTTAAAATCAAACAATTCTGCTTCATCAAACGTTATAATATCGATTTATTACTAACAAACAAGTTAAGTTTAGTTTAGTTTAAAATAACGCGATGTTAAGTTGGTGGCTGCTAGAACAAAGGTGAGTGACGCATTTTATTAAGTGATGCAGCAATCTACAAAACTGATGTTAGTCAAAAACCGGTATTGTAACCCTGAGTGTTATGCTGTATGAATTATGTGAATTATTTAAATTGAGACGAGTATCTATGATTTCATTTTAGAATACCATAATTCATAATACATTTGAAGACATGGCTTTACTTCATTTTAGAATACTTTACATTTGATAACACTTTCATTTAACTTATTAAAGCAGTCGTATGCCAAGCAGGATAAAAAGTTTTCCTTAGCTGTCGATTGAACGATTAAAAATTAGATGACATGTTGTCGAAAGTGGAAACCGTATTTCGGTTTGTTGTCTCTTAATGTAACAACCGCATATTTTATTTTTTGTAGATAAAGCTATCATAAATGACATTTTGACACGTATGTGCAATCATATGGTGGTCATCACATATATCTACACCTTATATACCTTCTGAAGTAGCCATAAGTACTTTATTCGGCAGTTGTTTACACCCTGCAAAATTCAACTTTATTTATCAATATAGTTGCCTTTGAGAGTGATACACTGATTGAAACGATTTTTCAAACTTTCGATACCAGTTTTGTAGTACGATTTGGTTTAGCCTCAAAATAGGCCTCTGTTTCGGTGATTACTTCTTCATCAGTCTTAAATCTCTTTCCGGCGAGTATTCTTTTGAGGTCTGCGAACAGGAAATAGTCGATGGGAGCCAAATCTGGTGAATACGGTGGGTGGGGAAGCAATTCGTAGCCGAATTCATTCAATTTTGCCATCGCTTTCATCGACTTGTGACACGGTGCATTGTCTTGATGAAATATCACTTTCTTTTTCTTCAAATGCGGCCGTTTTTCTGCGATTTCGTCCTTCAAACGCTCCAGCAACAAAATGTAATATTCGCTGTTGATAGTCTGCCCCTTTTGGAGATAGTCAATGAGGTTCGTCGCCTGCTCGCCACTCAGCTGACTGACGAGTTGACTCTGGTGTGAAGTGATGGAGCCAAGTTTTATTAATTGTCACATACCGACGAAAAAATTCGGCTTTTAACACTTTGTACAGTGGGTGTATGATATCGTGTATGATATATCCAACACGCTCTTTTGATACCTTTAAAGCCTCAGCTAACTCGATCAACTTCACTTTACGGTCATTCGTAATCATTTTGTGGACTTTTTTTATGTTTTCATCTGAAACAGCCTCTTTTTGACGTCCACTGCGTGCATCATCTTCGGTGCTTGTATGACTACTGGTACGTTCGGCTGGTGCAGAGTCCGGGTAACAATTATCAAGCTATTTCTTTGCATCGGCTGCATTTTTTCCCATCAAAAAGCAATGATAAATCAACACACGAAATTGCTTTGAATCCATTTTTTTTTTTTCACAATAACAAAAGTTGCTTCACTCACAACGCTATATCTCGAGAACTAATCGCCCGACAGCTGTCAAATTTATACACGTATCTTTTGAAGGTTGGTACTAACTAAAAATGGTATGGATTTAATTCAAGTGGTGCCCTCTCTTAGAAACGGACTTTTCAGCACATGTTTTGTATTATTACGATTATTTGAAAAATGTCGACATTTTAACCTTCCGTTTACCAATACCCACCCGGGCGACTTTTACATTTATTTCTTATGTAACCTTTCGATATTTGGAGCAATATAAATTTGATTTTACATCAGTTACGAAATTTTTATTTGTTTCATGTTAGATAACACAAAATAAAGAAAATAACACGATCTTCCATGTTTTTTTTTTTTTAATTTTATCATTTTGCTTCACTGTTTGGCAATATCTACCGGGGCGACGCCAGTAAAAAGGTATTGTCGTTGCATTGAAAATGTGTAAAAAGGTAAGTTTATAAATATGTTAATGGATTTTGTTCGAGCACATACTAAGAACAGAAAAATCGATGCAAACTCGGCTGTTTTTATTGTTGTGTAGCAAATACAGCAATTGCCTTGTGTTTTATGCGGCCAGTAGTATTTCGCACAGGGATACCTTCCGTCTCAAACTCCTTGTTGACTGGATAATCGATTTTACTTAAGCAAAGAGGAATATTTATATGTTCTTTTTACGAAATGTTATAAAGTACATACCTTAAACGCATACAATATCAGTTCTAATTACAAATCTTTAAATAATATTCAAATTTTTGGATCCACACCCTGCCTGACTCGAACTGCAACCAACTTCAGACTGCTATAATTTCCAAACCGTTCATGACAGTGAGCTCAAATTTTGTTACATGATAGATAATTTTATTATTTTAAACGATTTGCGTTTCAGTTGTGTTGAAAAATTTTTATCCGCCATTGAATTCAAACGTGATAGTGTGATTGCTATATATTTGGCTAAAAAACCATAAGAAGCTACCGTTAGAGCCATCAACCACCTCAACGTGAATAAATCATTTGTGTCTCGAAATATAGCTCGTTACCGTGATACTGGCAGCGTTGTAAAACGCCATGGAGGTAGTCATAAAAAAACAGCAACATCGGTAGAAATGGTTCCCGAAAGTGAAGGCTCGAATTGAGCGAAATCCGCGTCGAAGTGGAAGAAAAATGGCTAGTGAGCTCAACATATCGTTGGAACGGATGCATCACATACTGAAAAATGAGCTTGGGCTCAAGCCATCTTACACCGCAACAGAAAAAAGTAAGAATCGAAAGAGCGAAGGAGTTGCTATGCTTGCACGAAAGTGGTGACTTGCCGAATTTGGTTTTTTCCGATGAGTCGCCATTTGTTATCGAGCAATATGTCAACAAACAAAATGACCGAATTTACTTGCCTGAGAGGTCCTTCGAAAATTTAAATCTGCGGACGGCAACCAGAAAGCAGGCAGCACCAATGGTGATGGTTTGGGCCACCATAAACGCCGATGGTAGCTCTCCGCTCGTATTTTTGGACCGTCGTGTCAAAATTAATGCGATCGTATACTGTCAAACTGTCTTAGAGGCAATATTGAAGCCTTGGGTAAACAATCATTTCGGTCGGAGACCGTGGAAATTTCAACAAGACTCGGCACCGTCTCACAAAGCGCGCGTCAACCTAGATTGATTATAAAACAATGTTCCACACGGATACAAATCCGTTGGATTCCTCTGTCTGGGGTATTTTGAAGATCAAAGGTTGGCACTAAAAAATACCAAATTTTTGACCACCTCAAACAAGCACTTCGCCGGGAACGGGCCAAAATTTCCGCAGAGCCACTTGCGTGCAGCGTGCGATGCTTTCTTCGGCCGTCTCAAGGCCATTATTCGCGCCAAAGTCGGACATATTGAAAACTACTGATACAATTTGAAAACTGATGTATTTTCCAACATTTTTTTGCTTTGGCACAATAAAATTTATCAAAAAATAAAAAAATTATGGCATTTTAAAAAATTGCAGTTCGAGTCAGGCAAGGTGTAGTTGAGATTAGATGTCAGAGATCTTGAATTGCCTTCTTTATGGTGGCTTCATACACCACTTATTTTCCTTATATATGTACAAGGCAGGTAGGCTATTGTGGCCGAAATGTTAAAAATGTAGTGTTGTCTTTTTGGCAGATTATTTGACGAATATTTTATCCTTGTATCCACCCCGCCCTTGGTCTTATTATATTACATACTCGAATGAAAAATCACAAAAATAATTTGTAATTATCATACTGATCCACAACACATTGAATTCTTCACCACTCGTATAGTAGCTTAAGCCAACATTATTATGTGATAATAAAACACTCCGAATGTGGGTGGGTGAATACGATGATGACCGGAATATATCCATATGTTGCACTTACATACTATATATGGTAAGTCCGAGTCCTATATCTTGAAAGAACTACTGAAGCATCCAGATAATAGCTGAGTTTCATATCCACAAAACTGTTGCGCAAATATATCCCCTCTCCAAATAATATATAAGCTGCTGATCACAACGGAAGAACAAGCTCTTCTAATGCAACAACCACCGAATTCCGATAAATATATGAAAATGATCTTCACCATGTTCATGATTGGCCTTAGCCGAAGTCTGAAAATTTTGAGCCCAATCAATAATGAGATGTAAACGTGGAATATGCCGAGTCTTATCTGGATCATGATAGCATCGCGTGAAAGTATTCGTAGATAGCCAATAAATTTGTTTGACGATGTTTACAGCAATATAAGCTATGTTCAAAATGTAAGGTGGCTTTATATTTGTATACAAAAATATTTATTCAATCATCACTATTTATGTTGTCTCCTTCAAAGTAATCCATCTCAGATATAACACAGTTGCACCAACACTTTTTCCAATCCTCGAAGAACTTCTCATAAGCACTTTTTGCTATAGCCCTGAGCTCTTTCAGCGATGCCGTTTTTATTTCCTCAATCGTTGCAAATCTCCGTCGGGTCATAGGTCTCTTCAGTTTTGGGAAAACAAAAAGCCGCATGGGGCCAAATTCGGTGAATATGGTGCCTGAAGCATGATTGTCGTGTTGCTTTTTGCCGAAAGATCTGTCACAAGCAACGATGAATGAGCAGGTGCATTATCGTAATGCAAAAGATATTCCGGACGTTTTGTTCGTACTGCTTCTTGCAAACGGAGCATCACCTCAAGGTAATACTCAATATTGATCGTACAACCTTAAGATAAAAACTCCTGATGCACTACGCCACGGTAATAAAAAAACAGTGATTAAAACTTTGATCGAACTTAGTGTAGTTTTCTGGAATCTGGACGACTCAGCTTTAGTTTCGATCTCATCACCATATATCCATGATTCGTCACCAGGTATGAACCCTTTTGAGCAAGTCAGGATCATCATTCAAGTCATTCAAAATATCATGAGCGATGCTCATAAAACGGTTCCTCTGATCAAAATTAAGAAGTTACGGAACAAAGTTCGCTGCTACACGTCTCATTCCCAAAACATCCGAAAAAATTGCGCGACACGAGCCAACCGATATGCAACACCTTTAACCATTTTTTTTTTTATGGTATTTCGACGATTTTCGAAAGAAATTTTCTTCACAGCTTCGACGTTATCATCTTTTGTTAATGAACTGAGACGTCCAGAACGAGATTCGTCATTGGCATCTTCTCGGCCATCTGGGAAGAGCTTGTACCAATTGTAAACATTTTGTTTACTTAGAGCAGACTCACCATAGGCCGAGCACAAAAAAACACGTCTAAGCTTTCTATCTGTCAAAAACAAACTAAGTATGCAATATACCTAAAACTGTGAACATATATTCGAGATATGAGTGCCAACACAGCAAAAAAAAAAAAAAAAAAAAAAAAAAAGATAGATAATTGAATGTACGTTGCCCGCGAAACTTCAGAAGTCGGGTTACTTTTTGAACACACCTCGTATTTCTCAAAACCAGAATCTGCGTAAATACTACCCGGGATACACTTCTATTGGCAGCTTCTTTGCTCGTGAACACATCTGTAATATATACACTCGTGTCTGCAAGATGTGGATATACCAAGTGAATCATTCATCAAACCCCCAAAAAGACATCGAAGTTCTCCCTATAAAAAGAAAAATCTGGAAACCCGATTGGAAAGCAAAGCTTACCAAACTCCACCATAATGTATTCCATATTCCAATCTGGAATTCAATTTTGTGTTGTTAAAATTCCAACTCCGCAAGCAAACTATCCACTTCTGCTTTATTTACAGAATCCCCAAAATGGAGAGCAATTCGACCTTTAACGAGTTTAATGCACTGTTTGACTTCATACAAAGACTTGTATTCCTGTATCCTTATGCTAAAGTCGTTGTTAAGGGCAATTTCTGTTTGTCTTCGACATTTTGGACAGACAACACCTGAAGTACGGTGTGTTGAGATGGCAATGCAAGAAACCCTTTTGAAGTAGACTTAACAGGAATCACAGACACCATTCTTTGTGGTTTGAGATCCTTTATTTCTCATCAGGTGAAGAGTATCAAACCAAAAAAAAAATACATGGTACGACTCGAGCTGTAAAGGGGCTGTCAGGGTTAGAGAAATGTTTTCTAGATCCTACAAGGCAAACCCGACACCAGAAAACTGAAGAAAGTTTAAAGGAGCCAGGAATGACGTAACGCCTGGGACTAGAAATACTACAATGTCCCAAAGTTAGTAAAAGTGTTTGGTCGTTCGTCAAAAACATTAGAAATTCTGCCTCGTCCTCAATCCCAACGCTCATTTACAATAACATTTCAGCTGTCAGCTCATTGGACAATGCCATGCCAATCTCCTTGCTGCGCAGTTTACGGTCAGCTCAATCTTTTCAGATTGTGCTTTCTTCCCGCCTACGTTGGACGATTGGACGAATCCACTTTCACACTCGTGAAGTAGCAAACAAGTTCATAAAGATCTTAATACACACAAAACCGCTGGTCCAGATGATATGTCGCTACATACATACATCAACCCAGCGAAAGCGAGATAGTTGTCCTTGATACTTCAAAGACATTTGACAGAGTTCGGCATTAGGCTCTTTTGCCGAAAATGCGTGAAATTGGGATTGACGACTCTATTCTTCAATGAATTAGACCTTTCGAAATGTTCAATTCAAATTGTCTTGGATGATTTCAATTCTGATGTTCACAATATAAATGCTGTTATGTCCCAGGGCTCCGTTCTATCTCCGACAGTATTTTTTTATTTTCATTAATTATCCTTTGTCTGCTACTTCTAATATAATGTTTTCCGTTGCTGATGTCTATACTCTCTGCTTTCATATTCGTTTACGGATTCACGTTCCAGCTCTTCCGCTGTAGACCGTGAATGGCAGCGTATGTTAGGCTCATTAAATTCCGATATTAACAACATCACCAAATGGGGAGCAATCAACAGAGTGGAATTTAATTCTTCTAAAACACAATGCTGTATGATGTCGTTGAAACGAAATTTAAATACCCAGCCATTATCCACTAATATCACTAGCATCGTTGAAACTGAAAAACTTTCCATTCTTGGTATGTGTATCAGTGGCAACTTACGTTGGAATGGCCACATATTCGATGTCGTCAAAAATGATACGAAATATCTAGAATTCTTCAAGCGATGTAAGAAAAATTTCACCCGTTCTGATTTGGCCACAATCTATAAGGCATTCATTAGCTCAAAATCTGGTCAGATGCGCCTAAAACATATCCGCACCAGCTAGATACGATTCAAAACCGTGCGATAGAACTCATAGGTGATACTAATATCAGTCAGTCAATTAACACCCTTGAACACCGATGTTATGTCGCTCCTGTCGCACTTTGTTTTATCGCTATTTTCACCACCAGTGCTCCAATGAAATCGCCAGTAGCATTCTGCCCTTCTATGGTAACCTTAAACCGCAACACCCGTCTCGCTATGTATGCTCATCAGCATACCCTCAACCCACTTTCGGATGTACTCTAAAATATCATGATTCGTTCCTAAGCCGTACAATTACCTTATGGAATGCCCTGCCCTGTAATTAAGTCGTAAAGTTGTTTATGGTATAGTTTGAGCTTGCTTACTATCCGCAATGGTTTTGGTACTTCCACAAACTTACCAAAATAATTTTACGAGTAATTCTTTATTCGGTTTTGGAAAAAAACAACAAAGTTCGAATTGCCAACTTCCAAGTTTGGTTACAACGTTTTAATTCTTTTACGAATATAATATACTATATACATTCGAGTATACATTTAGCTGACATAAAAAGTTTTAATATTGAAATGGAGTGTAAGTAAATTCACAATGGCATTTGTTTGGATTTTAAGTTGTTATGTACCTACATATTGGGTCATATAAAAAGTCTCTGCGGTTTTTTGTCACTAGATGGTGTTGGTGTCCATTTATCTGGAAACACTAATCTAATTGTGTCAAACGAACACATGTTTGAAAGATAACATGTCAGGCTACATTTTTTTGTGAAGACAGCTGTGTAATTCGTTGCTTTGTTAAAAGTTATACTGATTTGAATATGAGTGAAATATCGTAAGAAATACGCTATGTGATGCTTTTTTACTATTAAAACGGGAAAAACGCTTCAAGAACGCCGGACCCAGGAGTGGTTTGAGTGTTGTGGTTGAAAAAGGTCGATAAAATTTTGCAACTGATGGATCAAGAGCGGCGCGGAAGCTACCTGGAGATAGCGGAAGGACTAGCATCAATCGTATGACAATTTGGAATCATCTAAAACGAGCAGGCTAATGAAAGAAGCTCGATGCTTGGGTGCTATATGAATTAACGCAAAGAAATTTAACTGACCGAATAAACATCAGTGAAACGCTGCTGAAACGTAACGAAATGGAACCATTTTTAAAGCGATTCATTATTGGCGAAAAAAAAATGGATTGTGGCCGACCACAAACGACTCCAAAGCCTGGATTAACGGCAAATAAGGTTATGTTGAGTGTTTGGTGGGATTGGAAGGGAATTGTCTATTATTAACTGCTAGAAAGTGGCGAAACGGTCAATTCGATGCTCCACTGAGCACAATTCGATCGTTTGAATGAAGCTATCAAGAAAGCGCGACCAGAATTGGCCAACAGAAATAAAGTTGTCTTCCATCATAATAATGCTATGCCACACACATCTTTGATGACAACTTGACGGAGCTTGGTTGGGAAGTTTTGATGCATCCACCGTATAGCACGGACCGTGCACTCTCTGATTACCCTTTGTTTCGGTCTTTGCAAAACTCTCTTGATGGAAAAAAATTGGACGAGCGAAGAGCGGCTGAAAATCACTTGGCCAAGTTTTTGGCTGATAAACCATCGAAGTTCTACACCGATGGAATTATGAAATTACCCGGAAAATGGCAAAAGGGCATAGATAATAATGGCCAATATATACTTGATTTAAATTGATTTTGAATAAAGAAATTTTTTTTTCTATAATGTGCCAAAAAACCGCGGAGACTTTTTATATTTACTTCCGAGATATATGGTATGTATAGGGTGATTCATCGTAAGGTTTGATTTATAATGTAAAATAAAGTACATAAATTTGAAAGCAAACTTAAATTTTTTATTATTTGTTAAAAGAACAATTCATGACATCTATTTTTTAAAAATGATATCACGTAAATATTGGCCACAACTACGTCTGAGGTGCTCCATTTTGAAGGTTAAATTTTGGGCGACTCGTTCGAGCATAGCGACTGGTAACTCGCGGATAACACGAGTAATGTTGCCGTCCAAAGCGTCAATCGAAGCTGGCTTATTCCTGAAGACTTAAAACCTTACATATCCCCAAATAAAATAGTCCAAAGGTGTGATATAGCACGATCTAGGCGGCCAATTTATCGTAGCAAAACGCGAAACTAAGTGCTCACCAAAATGATTTCTCAACAAGTCCATTGTTTCACGCGCTGTATGGCTCGTAGTGCCGTTTTGTTGAAACCAGTGCTCACCGAGACCATGTGCTTGAATTTCAGGAAGCACATAGTCCGTTAACATGACGAGATAACGGTTACCATTGACGATAATATTCTGAATTAATTTTGTTTATTAATGTATCCAATGAGCCAGAAATGGGCTTCATCACTGAACAAAATTTTAAGATAAAACAATGAATCACACTGTTTTAGATATCAGTATGTGTGAACACCAACTTTAAATTCATCGGTTACACTAGAACTTGGAATGGTTAAAAAATGCCATGGACTTCAAATGTTATTTTAGACAAATTTATACAAAAAAAAAAGTCCATAAACCCTTACATTTACCTTCTAGCAAATATGGAGAGATAACTTTCCAAAAAAGTTAGTAAAGGAAAATCGTGACTACCTGAGGTATCAGCTTTATGGCACTTTTTCTAAAAAGAACAGAAAAAAACCCGGAAATTCATGGTACGATATAGTGATTCCGTTTTACAGCAATCTGTGCTTCAGTAAAGTATATATTCACATATATATATATAGGTATTTCCCACCCCCACTCCACCAAAAAAAGGAAAATGGAAGTAGAACCTTAACCTCAACACCATAATTTATACCTGCAGGAACAAAAGACCTTCAGTTCTACACCCTTTTTTATCTCATCCTTTCAGAGGAAAATGTAAAATTTACCCAAAAGAGAAATCAGTGGACGGAAAAACGCAAATTATCCAGCATTCCTTTACGGTAATAATTTTCTTTTTTTTCTCTTTCTCTCTCTTTCTTCAAATTCAACATGCCATAACCAAACTGTAATTATTCGTTTTCGTATGAATGTTAGAAAACGGTGAAACGTTCATGCTCTTGTGCATTTTAATTTCACACCAATTTTCGTATTGCTTTTGAACAATTTAGAAAAATTCCTCGTTTCTTAGTCTTCTTTTAGCTTTTGTTGTGTAAAGAAAACGTGTGAATGAAAATATTAAATAGAAATGGGGAGGACAGACTGTAGAAAGTTCCTTTCCCCGCTGAGACGCTTTATCTATGCGCAAATTTTGTTAACCTTGGTCCGAAATTTGTACTGAAGAGCCTGACCTCCCACTTTGGAACACCATAACGGCAAACCCGCCCTCAATCGTTCCCAAAGGATCTTATTTCATTTTATTTTCTCTCATTCAATGTCTCTAACTTTGCAGTGTGTAATTGATAGCACGGAAGTGGGCGACAATTCGGAATGCGGAAGAAGGCTTCATAAGGACCCTTGGTATTATCCTTAAAACAAACTGCACGAGATTGCAAAACTTCCGTTTTGATTCCGTACACTGAATAAGAAAAAAAAAAAAAAATAAATAAATAAATAAATAAACAAGAAATCTCCAGAACCTCCAAATTTGCCGCATCCACCTTTCACCATCGCTAGTAGTGAGTAGCGGCAACCAGGTGTAAAGCCGGTGATGACACAATTTACTTGCTAAAAGGATACAAGCAATGGTGTATTTTTGCTGTGGTACACCATATGTAACTAGGTTATGTAATTGGCATGAATTACATCCTTTTTGCGGTGGGTGGCTTTAACGTCGACGAGAATATGTAGCAGCATAACAGGATGATGAATACACCGCAAACAACTTGATTGGGTAAATACATTTGCATTTCCCTGTGATGTGTTGCTCTCTATTTTGCCCTGAGATCTTGTTTCTTCTTATTCAGCTTTCAAGTTACTCGTACTTTGCCAGTGTTTTTAGGTATTTTTGAATATTTTTCCCTTTTGAATAGATAATTTGCTTCTCAAGTTTGTTTTTTGCTCTTACATTGTGGAATAATTTCCTTATTCAAGGATATGAATTGGATGTAAAATTAGTTTTATTATGATATTTTCGAATGACTTTAGTGACATAAAAGTGGACCCACAGATGAAAACTTCATACAGTTGTGAGTTAAGCGCGATTACAGGTAGATCTTTGGCTTTTTTTTTTTTTTCAAGATGATGTAAAGCGTCTAAAAGATGTGGAGGTAGAGACTATGTCAGAAATGCAGGCTCCACGAGAAACAGATATCGTATCATATTCTTAATCACAGTAAGTTAGCTAACGTAATACATCCGATATTCTGCTACGCGATGCATTTCTAGGTGGTCAGACTGCAAACCAAATAAGCCACATGTTCATCACTGTATGACATGCTTACAAAATGTTTAAACACTTATTTTCAGAAATATAAATGTCGAGTCTAGCCCATTCGATTTGGTTCTAGTCGCAGGGCATCTACTTACTAAGAAGGGATCCAGCCCAGATTGGACCTGACCTTCAACAAAGTGTGTTATTCAGTTAACTGGTATCTCGATTTGTGCATCACAAGTTTGTTAACAATTGGTCGAAGCGTAAGTTCCTACTGATCTGCAATGGTATCACCAGGTTGATGTCGCTTTGCAGCCCAAAGATTTCAATGTTAAATCCCCTATTCCAATCACTGGAAACCTATCTTCACCTGGCTAATATCCATTGTCCCTGCAGGATTCGAATAATAGGAGCCCCAGATAATACGTCGAAGAACATAGGGGTATATCTTGAGAAAAAAATGCTGTATGTTGGGTGGGGGGAGGGGTAGTTGGCGAATACATCCCCTCCGAGATACAGATGTTACAAGCAAAATCTTTAACTGTCTAATGCTAATGTCTAGTTGACGCTTAACTCTTAATATCCTTAATGGTCAACGAGCGAAATAAGAATATCTGAAATGATACTCTGATAGGATTTGTTCTGCGCGAGACAGAAACAAGGCGAAAATCGTCGAGAGGCGCACATCCTGCTTTAGAACAAGGCGTTCTACATTACATCAGAAACTAGACCAATACCAGTCTTAGGCAACTAAAGCTGACATCTTAACCTAAGCAGGACTTACATCTAGAGAATTCTACTTTTGGAAAGCATGCCTGAATTCATAGCAGCTTGATCAAAAAACGGAATAAGCACAGTGTGGCGCTCCCATTGTTTCGATTTAAGTTCTGTTTTTTTTTTTTTTTTTTTTTGTTAAATTGGTATGTTGTTGACATTCTGTAGCAAAGTTGGTGTCAAAAGACCTCCAATTTCATGCAAAAAGGAGACCGTAGATGATTTGCGACGCTGAATCCGATCCCACATTAATCAAAAGGATCATTACTGGAGACGAGACGTGGGCTTATGAGTATGACACGCAAGACTTCAAAGAAGTGAATTTCGTTCACCAAATGAGTCGATACCAAAAAAACCACGTCGTTTTCAGTCAAAAAAGAAGGCAATGCTGACGGTTTGCATGTATTACAACGGTGTAGTGCATCATGAATTTTTGCCAGAAGGCCAGACAGTAAATGAAGAGTATTATTTGGGCATTATGAGAGACCAGATATTGTCCAGATGTTGCCCAATTGTAACTTTCGCACAATTTTTGTATGTTCGATTTTGAATTACTCACATAACAGTGAGATATTTTTCCTAAACTTTTGACATCAAAGATATCGGTGAGATCTTGTCTGTCCTTTACCAAGCAACCAGGATTCTCTGCGAAAAAGAGAAGTTGACAGTCTAGTTGACTTGTGGACTTTGAAGGCATAAAACTCCATAGTAGGATCTTTCTTTTATCAGAGGAATTTATTCAAAAAATTAAAAATAAAAGTTTATTCGTCTAAATCTATATTGCCCCCTTTAAAGTAATCCCCATCGACTGCAACACACTTATGCCAGCGCTTGATCCAATCCTCGAAACATTTTTTATATTCAGTTTTCAGTATATCCATCAGTGCTTCCTGCGATTTTTCCATTACTTCCTCTCGGCTGCTGAAACGCGTTCCCCGTAGTGGTTTTTTAACTCGATTGAACAGAAATAAGTTACAAGGAGCCAAATCAGGTGAATTCGGTGACTGTTGGATGGTATTTGTTGCGTTTTTCGTCAAAAAATTACGAATAATGATGGCACTGTGCGACGGTGCGTTATCATGGTGCAAAATCCACGAGTTTTCTGACCACAATTCTGGTCTCTTTCGGCGAATTACTTCACGCAAACGTCTCGGAAAAAATTCTGGCAAAAATTCATGCTCCACTACACCGTTGTAATACATGAAAACCGTAAGCATTGACTTCTTTTTTGACTGAAAATGACGTGGTTTTTTTGCTCTCGACTTATTTGGTGAACGTAATTTACTTGCCTGATGTCTAGATTGAGTGTCGTATTCATAATCCCGCATCTCGTCTCCAGTAATGATCCTTTTGATGAGTGTGGGATCGGATTCAGTATCGGAAATCATCTCTTTTGCGACGTCAACACGGTCTCTTTTTTGTCACACCGTGACGCTAGCGGAAACTTTTTGATCAAGGTTGTATAGGGTTTTCCAATTTTCAATAGGAAATTGACAACTTCGAATTTAATTCTTTCAATCTTTCACTAATAATCAAACTGTCACTGTCAATTTATTCAGTAAACCCAACATGTTTATCTTGGTAAAGTACACTAACGAGTAACGTGTGCAGATTATAAAATTTTTTTACAGATATTCGGAGTCGCAAAATCATCTTCAGTGACGAAGCTCATTTTTGGCTCAATGAGTTCGTCAATAAGCAAAATATGCGTTATTGGTCGGGTGAACACCAACATGTGCTTCATGAATCACCACCTCATCCACAAAAAATAACTGTTTGGTGCGGTTTGCATGCCGGCGGCGTTATTGGGCCATATTTTTTCGTCGACGATAACGATCGTCACGTTTCTATGAATGGTCAGCGTTATCGCGCCATGATCACCGATTATTTTTGACCCGAATTGGCTTATATGGACTCGGACGACATGTGGTTTCAACAGGATGGTACCACAAGCACACGCTACAATCAATTTATTGAAGAGTAAGAATGCTGATTGTGTTATCTCAAGACATGGGCCAGTCGATTGGCCGCCACGTCCGTGCGATTTAACGCCGCCTAACTATTTTCTGTATGGCTACGTTAATTCATTGGTGTGGCCGAGTCGTTGAAAATTAGATCCAATTGACCGCTACACACGTGCCCGCGGTAGCCATATGAACGAAGTCGAGTTCCATTCATAAACGTTTCGATTGTACTTCAAGCCAATAATAAAGTTTTTGAAATATCTCAAATGGTTTGCCTTTTATTTAAAAAAAAAAAAAGTTGTCAAGTCGTAATTAGAAAACGCTATATTAGGAAGACTTATGGCCAAATGATGGCGTTGTATAGAGAGCTTGTTTTCCTCTGAATCTGGCAAACAATGAGATATAATTGACATTTTTTCCTCTAACGAAATTTAGCAAATGAAACTTGTCTATGCTTTCCGATTGTGCGATTACAATGCCATATACAGTTGCACATCAATTGTACTCATTTCTTTAATAAGTGGTAGCCACTGATTACTGGTCTCTAATGACTTCCTAATGTTGTTATCTGAACTTGGGATGTTGGTGCTATCAACAGGGAATGTGAAGCCGAACAACTTACAAGTGACTATAAAATATAAGTCAGGCATCGCTGTTATCCAAGGAGTTGAGATATGCTGAGAAAAATAAGGATGGAAAATTGTAACTTTAATAGAAGCAAGGTTTATATGGGTATGGATTTTTTATTAGAAGCAGATTAAGTCACTATATTTTCGTTGGGTGTAGTCTATGTGCTAAGTGTTTCAAACCATAAATGCTCACGTAAAAATTACAAATATATGATTAATATTCAAAAACTAAGTCAGTACGAACACAATGGATCAGCCAAAGTTTATGTGTAAACAGTAGGTATAGAAATTATTGAATCTCCGTCTGCCCTTATATAAGGTAACAATGCCTCAGGCAGGTGTCTATAAAGATTAAATGGCCAAATAAGTAAGTCAAATCAACAGATTTCAATTAAAAAAGAGATTTCATAAATAATATTCTCTTTTGGTTTAATTTTGGATAATTATAAGACCGCATAAGCCATGGCTTACAAGCTACCACTCTGATATGACCATTATCTAGGAAAATCGATACAATCAATTTGGTAAACCCTAGGTGAAAAACCATGACATTAATTGATTAAAGCAGAAGATGACAGAAGCGTTTGAAATTGATTTAAGCACGCCAAATTACATACAATTTGTATCAAGGCTGAATTCATCGATCTACAAAAAAGTATTTTATGCACTTCTAACTCCACTGAGGAAAAAAAATCGACTTTACTTTACCACAACATTAAATGTTAAGACATTTGTTAATAATTTTAACTTCAAAATAACAGAAAAACGGAACGCTCTTGTTTTCCACACCTCCACACTCAAAATGTATGTTAATACCTTATAATTCAGGGCTATTTTACAGAAAAGCCGACATTGACAAGGAACGCTAGATTTAATGTACTCAAGAAATCAAGAAATTACAATAGTGAAAGGAAGCTTGACGCTGAACCGCACAATTGTCAAAACGTAATACGAATTAAATGAATTTTCGGAGGACACTAAACAGAAACCTCTGGCTTGATGAAGAGTGTCGACAAATCCAAGTAGAATGATCAAAGACTGGAGAGATTATGGTTTCTCCGACAAAAAAAAAAATAAATATCTGCAGAAGCTCTAATTTTTTTACTAATTCGAAAGTATAGTCTTTCAAGAATATAACATCAAATTTTTATATTGATATTGACGGTATTTTAGGCTTTTTAGCTCTTTTAATAGGTAGAGAGCGGTTGCCACGCCTCATGTATGAATCTATTGTTCGTAGCAATGCAGCTGCTTGGGTCTTTCAATATTGTCTACCGGTCTACAGTATGATGCGTCAAGATACAAATGTCTCGATAGGGAACACCGAATTGCAAACAACATTGGATGAAGATGACACTTTGAGTTAGAAACAAATGACTCAAATTTTACATATGTAAAATTTTGCACAACAAACAATTTTTGACCGTTTAAAAGCTATGGGAAAGATCCAAAAGTCTGGAAAATGGGTACCAGATGAATTGAATGAAAGACAGATGGAAAACCGAAAAACCACTTGTGAAATTTTGCGTCAAAGACACGATAAAAAATCAGTTTTGCATCAAATTGTTACTGGCGATGAGAAATAATCAGAACTCTAATCGGAAAAAATCTATAATCCGGGGCAACCGGACGTCGACTGCAAAACCAGATTAATTTGGCAAGGAGACAATGCTGTGTGTCTGGTGGGACCAGAAAGGTGTGGTGTACCACGAGCTCCTAAAACATGGTGAAACCGTTAATACAGATCGCTACCGACAACAAATGATCAATTTGAACTATGCATTGATCGAAAAACGACCAGAATGGGCCAGAAAACATGGCAAGATAATTTTTCTCCATGACAATGCACCTGCACACGAAGCAAAACTGGTTAAGGTAGAACCAAAGCATTTAGCTGGGTGCTGCCACCCCACCCGCCGTATTTACCAGACTTGGCTCTTTCCGACTACCATTTCTTTTCATCGATGGGACACGCCATAGCTAAGGAGTACTTCGAATCCTACGAGGAAGTCGAAAATTTTGTGACATTTTGGTTTGCTTCAAAAGACGAACAGTTTTATTGGCGTGGAATCCATAAATTGCCTGAAAGTTGGGAAAAATGTGTAGCTAGCAATGGCCAATACTTTGAATAAAATGGTTTTTACTTTCTCATTAAAAATTCGTACCGGTACGTATGTATATAATTAAGACTATTTGAAATTTATGAAGATATGTCGGCAGTAACACTCAAAGCAATAACGAAAGTTTTAGTTCTTGTTTATGGCAACTTGCTTCAAGGGATCAGTCGACGTAGCTACATATTGTATTGCTTGTACATTTAATGAAGATTTTGCAGCTATCTTGAAGATAATATAAATAATGGGAATTACTATCGGTCCACAAGCAGAACAATTCGCCCGAGACCATTACTAGTGGCGAGTATATAAAGCCTTAAGCCGACCGTCGGAGAATGAGTAACTCTAAAAAGACCAGAGCAGTGTAAAAAAAAGCAAGCCACATGAAGCAGAGGAATATGAGCGAACTCATCAGAAAATGTATAGAGCTGGCATCGCAGATTAAGTGTAAGTAGATGGTTATAGGAAAAATATATGTAAGAGGTGATTCATCGTGAGGTTTGATTTTCAATAGGCTTTTTTGACATATGACGCAAGACTGCTATCAAACTGCTTCATTATTTTTGTTCAGTATTATTTGGCAAATTATCACGAAAAGACCCACATCACAATAGCGTTTCCAAATTGTTCAGCTGTACTACGAAAATCAGCGTTCTGTGAGAAATGTTTTTCGTGCGGTTCGAGGATCTTATGGTGCGCATAATCGACCTACTGAAATCACTATTTCCAATACACTTCACAAATTTGAGTCCCAGTTTACATAAGTGGATTATACTCGACCGGTTAGATCACATCCAACACGTAGTAAAGAGACTATAACAGCTGCAGCTTAGAGTGTATTCGAAGACCGTGACGAATCGATTCTTTGTCGTTCTTAACAGCTTGGCTTGGCGTATTCGACAAGTTGGCGTATTCCACGTGAGGACCTCGGTTTAAAAGCGTACAAAATTCAACTTTTGCAAGAATTGAAGCCAAGCGACTTGAATTTGCGTCATATTTTTAGTGAATGGCTCTGTCGTGAAATTCTGTTCAATGATGAAGCCCATTTCTGGCTCAATGGATATATGAAATGAACAAGCGAGCATGTTTTTGCTGATGAGCAACCCGAAGAGTACCAAGAGCTATCATTACATCCATTAAAAACAACGGTATGGTGTGGTTTATGGGCTGGTGGAATCATTGGTCCATATTTCTTCAAAAATGAGGCAAATCAGAATGTTACCGTCAATGGTAACCGTTATCGCGCATGGACTCGGACCCGGTGGACTCGGTGAACTTTGGTTTCAACAAGACGGCGCTATAATCCATACAGCGCGTGAAACAATAGACTTGTTGAGAAATATTAAAATTTAATTTCACGTTTCGTAACGGTAAATTGGCCGCCTGTATCGTAAGATATCACACCTTTGGACTACTTTCTCTGGAAATGTATAAAGTTTCAGGTTTTCAAGAATATGCCAGCTACGATTGACGCTTTGGAAGCCAACATTACTTGTGTTATTCGTGAGATACCAATCGCTATGCTCGAACGAGTCGCCAAAAATTCGACCTTTCAAATAGACCACCTCAGATGTAGTTGTAGCCAACATATACATAATATCGTTTTTAAAAAATAAATGACATGAATCGTTATTTCAATCAATAATAAAAGTTTTAGGTTCACTTTTAAATTTATGTATTTTATTTAACATTATAAATCAAACCTTACGATGAATCACCCTTTATATGTATTTATAAAACTTTAAACTCATTTATCTCAAAACTTTTTTTTCTGAACGACAAAATAAAAGTACTCTTCCGAATAATCACAAATTTTAATATGTTGTTCAGTATGCCAGTAGCTATAAATGGAACCACCAACAATTTTTATTTTAATAACTTTTTATTGTTTTTGTAAGAAACTTATGAAAAAAAAAGTCTGTTTTCGGTATTCAAATTTCAGGAGAGCGCCTTTTCGCCAAAAAAATAGTTTAAACTTTTTGTTGGTTCCAACGATAGCTTCACTTAAATAAATTAATAATTTTTTATTTCTTTTTTTTTTCAGGTAAGTAAAAGAGAAATTAATTTCACCTTTAAAAGAAATCCGGAAAATACCTTAAATTTACGAGCGCTAGACCACCACCGAGTCCCCGAGCCCCGTAAACAACATTGATAGAGAATAGCTGAGACTACATCTGCTTAAGGAAGGTGGATGGTGTCAAAAGATAATTTCATCTGATTTCTCCAATATCACACTTGCAGGCTAAAGGTTCCAAAAGGATATACAATTTATGAAGAAACGATATGACATCATCGGCTTCGTCAACATTTCCACATTAATACTCGTCTTTCGACCCGAAAAGTTTTCAACTTTGTTCCGCAGGGATAACTCTGTAAATAAATATTTCGCCTTAACTGGCTTGCTCAATTTAAAATATACTTCAACCAACTTGGTACTAACCGTTTCGAATACTCGTAGTTCAAAGATAGTGACGCGGTTGGATGAAAAGAAAACCCAGAAAGGTTTCAGTTAAGAAAGTTTTAGAATTTCAGTCGCCTGATTCACAATGTGGACGATAGTGTACATAGTCCCGTCATAAATATTGATTAAATTTTTATTGCAACCATTTTAAATAAAGTATTAGTTGCACTCTTTTTTTATGGTAACTGTCATTTAACCCGTTGCTTTTATGCTTCCTTGTCGCGTAATAGATTTTGTTTTAGTCGTTTACATACAATCATGGAATGGGGTGTCATCGAAAATCAGAGGCAAGACTTTGGCAAAAGTTTACCAAAGTTAACGCTGTCGATAACTTTCCAATGAATGAGGTCCGTAATGTAATTAATGATTGGCCAGTTCATTTCAGGTCGTGCTTTCAGACAAATGGGGCCATTTCGTATGAAGTTTTCCAAAACTTGTAGCTAGGGATTTGACAAATAGAAAGTATAATTTTGTTTTTAAAAATATCAACACGTTTTCCTAGACTAGGTAAGCTTTGGTACATCATTAATTACAGTTGGCTCTGGTCTTCATCTATATCCAATATTACGCTTGTTGGTTGAGGCCCTGGTCTTAAGTAAGTAAGTAAATCTCAAACCCCTTAGACCTTCTGCTAAGCTTGCGAAAATAACTTTCTTATTTTTCGATTATTGTCCAGATTTCTTCTGGAAATAAGCATCTTGTTGCCTTAAAAACTGAGTAGTATACCGAATACTTGAAGCCGACAAGTTTGATGGTCAGCAAAATTGAAAGTGTCTTATTGAACAGGATCGAATATCAAGGAGACCATCGGCCGCCAAAATGATAAGAGAATTTCACGACAATTGAGGAAAAGGAACTGAAGGACTTTCTAAGATATTTAATTTCATTTTCAATTATATTTTTTATAGAACAATAATTTGTCAAGAACTTAATGAGGATGTTAATCGGAAAGACGCGTCCTTAATAGAGCTTATAGGCCACCAAAAAGTAAAATATTAACACCCACTGAAGAATCTTATGGTGGGAATTAATTTAGCTGGAACCTAATTTTTCTTTACATTACATGAACAAAGTCTCAATAATATATAAAATATACATTGGTATGTACATACAACATATATCCTTTTAAAGTTAAAATTCTCATGAAGTTTGGAAAAAATCGTAAAGTATATGAGCACTGTCTGGTTATCAAGTATAAGGACATAAAACAAATCTTTGGCTTGATTAGGATTTTATTTCGTCCTTTTAAGATGCTATTTATGTTTGTCTTTCTTCGGCATTGAAATGAGCAGCAGAAGATAAATTCGCTGAAAAGAGTAGTGGGAATTTGTTACATGGCTTGTTGGAAACGAATATTTGCTCTCGGCTACTATTTTTAAGTTCTTGCTTATGTTTTTCAGTGTTTCTATATATGTGTGTTCCCCAGGCTATTTTTTCTCGTTATTTAACATCATGTGAGATTTCTTTGGAAGACAGATTTTATTTGGCTATCTATGGCTATGTATCTACAGCAATATGTACGAATATTCATATTCGTACATGTTGCTTCCCAATCATACTTTTTGCACACTGCCAATATACTTGCCACGTACATTTAAGTACCTACATGCATTCATATGTAGGTGATCCGGAACCTACTAACCTACCTACCGATAGTGAAAAGGACTCAAGACTTTTCCACTCTCTTACTCGATCTCTACCATCCTGAAGGGTAAGCTGGGTAACATTAGTGTTCAAGGTGTTCGGTGTTGCAACTTTTCGATTTGATGAAGTTGTGTAATGGCATATATGGTATGTTGCTTGTAATATGACATTTAAACTTTCAAACAAGGTGTCATTCTCGAGTGTGTTGGAACTGGCAATCCCCCAAGGGAAATACAAATATAATGACGTGCAATGGTTTGAGGTTGTGTAATTCGAGGCGGTTTCATCATGTTTTGTGCATAATTGGACAGAGTACAAGTTAAACGTATACATTTGAATTAAGGGCAGAGGTTAAAAAGTAATTGAAGGCATAATTTGTACAAGTTCACGAAACATGGCATTTGGGATAGGATTAATTTCAAGGATTTCTTCGCTTTTGTATCCACTCGTCATGGTGAAACAGTTGTATTTTGGTCATTAGGCATAATATTCTTCAGTTCTTAGTTTATTGAAGTAAACAACAATTTAATTATAGTTTTTGCTTATGCTGATATCATTGTGGATATATTCCACTGTAAGAACGATAATTTTTTATATAAATTTCCACTTAATAGGGCTTCGGCCCTGTGTGGACTAAGATCTGAAATAACTTTCCCCTCTACTCAGTCTGATCTATAGACATATACCTTCGGATTTGCGAAGTTGGGTAAAATTAAACTCCAATTGCGAACGACACCTAAGATGATGGCTTCTTCTGCTGCATATGTACTCGTATCTCTTTTGAACGAAATTCAATGGATTTACAAGATCGTAAAGTTTGTCATTATTTTATTTTTAACTCTCTATCCGTATTGGTGATATGTGTATATGTTGTGTTGGTGTCGTGTACCAAATTAAACACGTAGTATAGAAAGTAAAATTTCTTAAGTACCACGAAAGTACGAAAGTATAACTCCACACGAAGGCTTTCTACCAGATGCACGCATGTGATGAACTGTGTATCTGCAACAGCATTTAACTCCTTACTCCTAGTTTACAGCTACACCCATTTTCTCTGGCTTAAATAAGAGTGAAAGCTTGCATATGTCACTGAAGTATTGAAACAATAACATTAAAACATACATACAACGATGTCCTTTTCTGTTATCGAAGATGCCATAGGTATTCGATTTTACCCTTATGAAACATCGAAGTTTTCATATATGGTAGTAATACTCCACAAACGGAATCATTTGGCATGCTTTGAAATCGTTTTGAATCGCTGTTATATCGATTAGGAACACATTTGGCAGTCTAAATTCACTTAGTCTTCTCTAGACCACAGCACGTAATTGGAAAGCGAGAAATGAGATCACCTGTGTCCTTGATTAGGGTTTCTATTGACAATAGAGTGCCTTAAAAAAAACAACTTTTATAGCCCACCAGGCTGCATGTGAAAAAAACTTAATTTTAACAGAACAGACTGTAGACAACCTCTGCCTAGGTGATTACTCGTATAAGAACCGAATTCAAAAAATTTATAGCTGTTTGGCTATGGATGTAAACGCAGACATTTTTGGCTTCCACTTAAGCTATGAGAGAGCTTCTTCAATTTTAAAGGTTTTTGCCTGAAGTTCTGTTTCGTTTCGTTTCGTTCTGAGCAGCTAGTTAATAAACACCGCTCCTGTTCCTGTTAATGTCTCTACTTTGAAATTAAAACGGCTTCAAAGTCGAGAAATTCTTAACCGAATCAAGTTTGCTGAGATGTCAAAAGCAAAGTTCTACTTACGTTTATCGTTCTCTGCAAGATTTTCGGAAGAAATGGTGTTGAAAGAAGGATAGAACCTACCTGCTTTCGATATGAAAGTACGATGATTTTAATCCATTACGTGGAAAGCTGATTCAATTGAAGACATCTGCTCGAAAGATTCCTTATAACGAAAAAGCTACTTATTTATTGTAGAGGACTAATGCTTCAGATAATATCCCTCTTTTGCAGTCTTTTACTATCTGTTTCCAGTTGTGCACACCAAGTTAGATGAGATGACCTTAAAATTGTATGCGCCACCCTAAGATGAAGTCGTCCTCTACGGAGTCGAACACTTTCCGATTCTGGGCGCTGGTGTCTATGTGTTTAGGGTGACCAAGCCATCTAAGCTAAAGCTTTTCAGGTGAGGTCGGCATCACAATATGGTGCCTACATCTCGCTGTTGAAAAGTCTCTTCCATTCTCTATTGATGCAAACGAGTCCGAAAATTCCACGAATAACTTACCTCTTGGAACGCATGAGATCATTTCCATCCGCTTTCATCAGTGTATAAGCTTTTGTGACGTAAAGCAGGATAATCAGTGTTTGGTATAAACTCCTTTTAATTGCTCGAATGGAGCGTAACTATTCAATTGTCGTCTTAGCACAAAGAAGCAACGATAAGCAAAAAGTTATTATTCTCATATTTTCACACTTGTTTCGTTCATCGTCGTCCCTATTTGTTGGGAGCATATGCTTTTACGGCTTCTGCTTCAATAATCGCAAACGAGTCGTCTACGAGTAACTGAACAGACTTCTGAAGGATAGTGCCTCTTGAGTTCACTTACAGGTTTCACACAATTTTTTCAAGAACGATGTTGAAAAAATCCCAACGCATTGCCTTGTTTAAGTGATCTTTATTGAGTATTCACCATCGTCATCAGCTTGACAGGAATGTCAAAAATATACATGGCTCATAGATTTTGTCATATGCGGCTTTAAAATTGATGAAGAGGTGGTGCGTATCGACTTGAAACTCTTTCCAATATCTACCGCCATTGTGAAAATTTGACTTATGATTGGCTTTTAGGCCCTTAATCCATACTGAGAGGGGCCGGTCAAACTGTTGACAAAGGCAATACGGCAGACAAGATTTTATATGCGATGCTGTTCTCTTCTTTAGCATCCGATAAGCAATACGAAGATTTCATTCTTTGTACATACTTTCGTCGACCAAGATTTTGAAGGTGAGTTGATGTATGCTCCGCATTCAACCGTCACTAGCTGTTTTAAACAGCTCGCTTGTTAAGCTATCGGGTCCTGAAGTTTTGCTGAACTTAGGCTTAGAGATTCCTGTCCTGACTTCATCTTGGTCGGATGGGCGGAAATTTTGACATTCTTCATTTATGTTGAATAGTTCATTCGGTCTGAACTGTTGCTGCCGTTTAACAGTCGAATTTTTAACATCGATTGTGGTTCTACTATAAGGTTTCCTTCTCCATCATCCCAGATTTCTGCTCGGGCTTTACAGCGTCGGCTTGTTCGTTTTATGTTTTGATGAAATTTCCGAAATTCATTGCAGCATTAACTTGTCTAAGAAGCCCCGATCGAATTTTTTTCAGCCACTCTCGTTCTTTTCTTCAGATCCGCCTTGGACATCCGCTGTTATAGTGACAAACTATATTAGTTAATGTCCTCAAACAACCTTAATCACTGCTTATATCACATGACCTATGGTTCTCGTCAAAATCAGTAGACTTAATAAAAACTGCCTAGTCGTTAAAAAATATATATATATCTAAACCATCTATGTAATACCACCTCTAAATGCTGTTTTTTTAACTGTGTCTAACTCAATGTCCTTCTTCTACATTTGGAAAAAATTCTTCCATAATTCTCTTTCACAATGTAGTGAACTATCGACCTATTACTTAGCTTATTGCTCAACCTCATGTTTAATCTCCTTAAAAGTATAGCTTACAATGTTATACTTTACCATTGTCTATACTTCTTCACTCCAAAATTGATTGCCTTAATATAGATCTAGGACCACTTACTTGATTAAATTCCGGAACCCTTTGTGCGTTAGATGATGGAAAGGAATTCGCCACAGTTGGTGGTATTTTCAGCATGACTTTCCATAAAATCCCAAACACAATAATACTTTTTAAAGTATTCGCAATCTCCTGGAACCAGCTAGAAAGTTCGGTTAGATAACCACCGTCTAATTATCTTTATTTTGTCCACTAACTATGTCAATATTATTCAACAAAACTTTCTGTTGATTTACATACAATCTTCTATTCACTCTTGTTCAATGCAAGATGATATACACGGATCTCCAATATGGTGCCATAAAAACTTCTTTGAATTAATATCAACAAATGTTAACCCATTGCATATTCATACATATAAATCTCTTCCATAAGGGCTAAATTGTTACTAATGTATCTTCACTACGCAATTTACGATTTATCTGCGATAAATAAATTAGCTTTCGTTCTCACGCTGGTCAAAAGAATTTAACAACCCTTGTGTAACCAAATCTCTTTGTATCCTTCATGATATCTATCTTAAATGAACTAAATGAATTTAAAGAAGACAAATCCTTTTCGCTTTACATTGTAGACCCTGGCATGATGCTCACTCTGTAAGAAACTTTTCCGAACTTCTTAAATTAATTAACTACAATCACTTAAAAACTGTTGTGAAGTGGCCAAAATTATTTTCGTTCAACTCTTCTGCTCTACTGCAATTTTATTTTTTATTTTTTATTTTTTTAAAACCAATCCTTGTTATTTTACATTCATATTTTATGGTATCAACGAATCCACGTCTCGTCCCAATTTAGATGTGCTTTTAAATGGAATGTTAAATGAGAAACATCCGCGTTGGGCAATCGAATCGCAATAACGAGGACTTCCATGGAGAAAACGGATTCATAACTCTTCATGAAGGAAGTGTGGCTTTAGTAACATACTGCAGCGGTGGGCATCAAACTGATCAAAATTCTAAAACTGCAAGTAAGTTAGCATCGACTTTTATTGACATAATTATTCGTGAAGAAAATTATTCGATATAAACAGGCCAGTTCTTAGCTCCAAAATGCCATAAACTAAAAAGCATTACTAAGCGCGAAGAGTATATGAAACTAGCACAAGAACTCTGCTTCTTCTTGTTTCAAAAGACCGCCGCCATATGAATAGAGAAACATGGTGATGGAATGATAATACAAAAAGACAAGGCAAAACTTTCGTATGTGGACTAAATATAGTGGAAATAGTGAGTAAATTGCCATGACGATGTCGCACATAGAGACAGTATAGGTGGTTTAATGGCATGAAAAGTTATTATTGTATTATGCATGCTTAGATTAGATTAGACAAACATCTGGCAGTTTCTGACTGTAACTGTTCATTTTTGATGAAGCGCTGGAGGGAAAAAGAAGTAACTTCTCGATTCAAAATACGAAAATATGTGCCAGCTATAAATGAAAATGAGCAGCTCGAAGCAACAATTATCGTATTTCCGCTTCCTGATTCTCAGAAAAGATGAGACCACTGCCATAACTTAGGTACCCGATTATAACAGGGCGATAAAATTTGATTGCAGTCCCGTGAAGCCATTGAAAATAATCTCAACCTATTTATAGAAAAAAATGGAAAAAATCATCTACATACATAGAGGTGTCATTGAGTGCAAAACCTGTGGAGAAATTGGCCTGCTGCCACACAGGATAATAGACTTCTGTGCAATTCCATCCTACTTGAAATGAGTAGCAATATGCGTTGGGCTGAAGGGTTAAAACAGAAATCGCTACCCAATTTCCACAAATGACAATCGTAAATAATCGTAGCGTTTGCCATACTGTAAAAAATATCTCCGATATATGAATATATTATTTGAAACCGAAACGTGTTGCTCTCGACTTATCCTTTCGAGGAAAGAGGAGACAGGCATGCCATCAAATTACCTGTGGGTTTGCTTAAATAAATGCCATATCTTTCTATTCCAATATATCTTATGAACTGAAGGTTTCTTATGGTCTTTTACCATAATGAAAAACAGAAGCCCATTTCAAGGGGAAGAGCTGCTGTTTGTCTTTTCTTTCAGAACAGAAAAAATAATGGAAATTTGTTTTTCCCTTGAGCCTTTATTTATAGATTTATTAACTGCAAGCAAAGCTGTGACACATTTCTGACTAAAACATTTTCAAAACAATGTCAAACCCAGATTTACTTTGCATTTTTACAATTGTAGCTTGTTTATTAAGGTCATTTTAAGAGACTGTCTTTAGAATATATTCAATTGTAGAAATATCTGCCTTCTTTGACAAATGAAATCAATCAAATAAACACAAATACTCTTTGCCTTAAAATTATACCCTTTTTCAAATAAATTGTCTTGAAAAAAATTACAACCCTCTTTAGTTAAAATCGAAATGCCGAAATGGCACAATTTCTCGCCTCTTACATCTGCACTGCACTGTTATCTGACATCTTAGGCATGACCCAGTAGACAGTTTTCGAATTCATTTCAAATTGCTCTCACAAAGAAGCTCTCATCGATTCCCAAAGTGGGTTAGGTTCCATCAGAATGCCTACTCCATTGAGTGGCATCTGTTGACATAGATTTTGAAATTCTTGTGGAATATATTTGGAACATATACCCATGTATTTCTGCCATCCCACCCTCATCTAGATTTAACAATTCCATTTTCATTTGTGAATAGAAAAATAGAACAATGAGCTTTATGATAAGAGTGTAGCAAGTTCACGGACACAGTTCTACTTCTATTCATATCTAACTTCATAGATACTCCTACTTCAGATAAATATTAGTTTTTCAGATTGAGTTGATTTTTCGTTTTTCGTTTCGGGCCTTTTTTTCCTCCACGTTAGCCAAGGAGTTTCATTTGAAAATTTAATTTTTTGAAAATTTTGACTTAAGTTGATATGATGCAGACTTTAGTTGTCCTTGAAGTTTTGTTTTTTTTTTTTTGAGCTATCCGATGTTTACCGGAAATATTTAATGAAAATGAGAACTGGCTTCAACAATTTAAATAGATAAATGGTTTTTTTATGAGCTCACGGCTATTGGAGAATGGTTTATCAGTCCGTTCAAACAAATGACGTTGGTATTTGAGTGTCCAATAGATAAGTTTTGGAAACAATATAACGTTGAATGTTATTGGATTTGATGGCGATAAGAAAAAAAAAATTAATAAAGACCTAGACAAACAGAAAGATAAGGATTTGTTAATATGTCTTTCCAACTTAGTTCAAATTGCAATCAGACTACATCACGTCTCGTCTCACTGAAGAGTTGCTAAACTGAATTTGGCATCTAAGCGTAAATGATACCTTATCTATTTTTTAAAAAGAAATATTTAATTATTTCAACCTTTACGTTCCGTTTTCCCGCTTTAAAACATCATCTACTAGTAATCCCTGGTATAATCGCAAGCTTCGTTCCTTACGAAACAAGAGAAACAAGTTATGGGCTGTTTTCCTGCGTACCAGATCCTTGTCCGACTATTCCAACTATCTTGGTGCTTATCTTCATTTCACCGAACTTTACAATTCCCTTTACCAGCGTTACCTTAACAATGCGCAAGTCAACCTTATAAATGACCCTTAGTCCTTTTAACAATTTGTTAACTACAAAAGAAAGTCCGATGATTACCCTCCTTCCCTCTCTTTCAACAACAAGTCATCAACCGATCCACTCACCATTGCCAACCTATTTGCCAGCTTCTTTAAACAATCCTTCACCTTTGTACTAGATCCCTCCTATTTTCGTTACCTACTGAACTTCTCCAACGGCCCACTTCTCTCTCACATCTTGGACCCCTCCTATTTCGAATATAAATTAAAACCAGCTCAATGACGAATTTACACCCGGTCCAGATGGCTGCCATATTTCTTAAAAAATGTTCTTCGTCTCTTTCCCTTGCCCTTTCTGATCTCTTTCGTCTATCCCTTTCACAAGGAGAATTTCCTCAGGTTTGGAAAACCTCCTTTATAACCCCGATCCACAAAAAGGGATCAAAGAACGAAATAACAAACTATCGTCCAATCGCTAAACTCTCCCATATACCCAAACTCCTCGAAAGTATTTTGTATGAAGCTCTAAGTTTCCAATGCAAATCACTTATTTCCCCTAGACAACATGGATTACTAAAGGGTAGGTCAACCACCACAAATCTCGTTGAATTCGTATCCTTTGCCATCTCTGCCCTAGAGAACGGCAACGAAGTCGATGTAGTTGCAACCGATTTTAGCAAAGCCTTCGATAAAATCTCTCATCGATTAATACTCTTCAAATTGTCTGCAATCGGCTTTGAACCCATACTGTTAAAATGGATATCCTCTTACCTCGAAAACCGTTTTTACAGTGTTCGTTTTAGGTCAGCCTACTCCACTCCATTTTTGGCCACCTCTGGAGTTCCTCAAGGTAGCCATCTCGGCCCCCTTCTCTTTATATTAACCATAAATGATCTCGATAGGATCATCAAATACTCGTCCGTCTCCCTTTACGCCGACGTTACCAAATTTTTCAAAACCATTTCCTCTCCCCGTGACTCCTTCCTTCTTCAACAAGACCTTGATAGTTTTTCGATCTGGTGCCTCAAAAATTGTTTGGAACTTAATATCACCAACTGTCAATCCATCACCTTTTCACGTAAGCGGCTCAAATCTCCTCCCCGATTCTACCTTCTCCACAACCAACCTATCTCCTCCGTTGAATTTCTTCGCGACCTCGGCATTTTGTGTGATATGGAGCTCAACTCCGTTTGCATATGGATAGGATAATCCTTAAAGCCAACTCTGCACTACGTTTTGTAAAACGATGGTCCAAAGAATTCACCAACCCATACGTGACCAGGTCCCTCTATATTATCTTTGTTCGTTCCCTCCTAGAGTACGCCAGTCAAGTATGGTCCCCATATCATCGCGTTCATATCTCGAGAATCGAAAGCATCCAGCGCCGTTTTCTTCAATTCGCTCTTCGAGGTTTGCCCTGGGATGATTCTTTTACTCTGCCCCCCTATCAAACCGTCTCAACCTTATTAACCTAAACACCCTTGAACAACGCAGAGATGCAGCCGACTTTCTCTTCATTCATCGACTTCTTTCAGGTCGGGTTGAATGCACGTCCCTTCACAATTCTATTTTCCTCAACACTAACCCACGTAATCTACGTACCCCTCGTCTCTTCTATCTCCCAACCCACCACACCACCTATGGCGCGAACGAACCAATCTCCCGCATACTACGAAAAATTAATTCAAACCCTAGCGTCTTTGACTTCCACCGTACCACTTCCTACCTCAAATCGGTTCTCCTTCATCACAATAACCAACCTTAGTTTTAAGTTTTAGTTTAAGTTTAATTTTAAGTTATAGCTTGTATTAAGCCGAATAAATGGGGGCTTTCGCCCCAACCAAAATTGAAAATTGAAAAATAAACCAGGTAAATCACTGTATGGGGCAGCGTCCTATAGGCCATCGTCCCTCCTCCCAGTCATGTCAAAATTGTTCGAAAGCCTACTTCAAAAACGGCTTAAATTAATCATTGAGCTTAAAAAGCAGTACCAAGTCACGAGTGTGGCTTTAAGGAAAGTCATTCAACAATAGACCAAGTACAAGCGACCGATGTCGCTTTAAGAGAAAAAGGTTTGTTCTGCTTGTTTTTTAGACGTATCTTAAGCTTTTGACAAAGTCAAAACAATATTCTACCAATACAGTATTCCAAGTTACCTAATTTATACTTAACGCCTCGTTTCTTTAGAATAAAACAAGAATATGCGTACGGGGATTTCCTCAGGGAAATATCCTGGGTCCAACACTCTACCTTTGACTTAATAATTATTTATCTACCCCACCAAACAGCATAATAGGTTCAATCGCTGATGTACCACGGTTCTGGCAGTCGGCATAACAGCAGAAGATGTAGCGATAAAGCTACAAACAGCGATGAACACCATTGAATGTTGGACTTAAAAATGGCGCATAAAAATAAAAGACACAAAGTCTGCGCATTCTGACTTTACAAAGATAAGAATAAGGGAAATTCCGATATTCATCAACAATATCCAAATTTATTATGTTTAAACCCCAAAATACCAAGGAATAACCTTACATGCAAAACGAGCAAAAATAGCTCGTCCAGAAAAAAAGGAGAGGAAATCGACCTAAAGCTAAACGAAATGGACTGGCTCAATGAAAGGCGATCAGTCTTATCTATCCACAGCAAACTTTTGATCTACAAACAAGTAATAAAACCAGTATGGACCAATGACTTCCAATTATGACGATGTGCTACAAAAAATACCACCAAAACCATTTAAAAGCTTCAAAACAAAGTATTGAGGCGTATTGTTAGTACAACATGATACATCCGTAACACAGGCTTTCATCATAATCAGCTCACTCGAAATGACTGAGACAACATTTGAAAACTGAAGAGGTATCTAAACTCCAACTTACGAAGCCGCGCGAACTGGTAGTGCAATAGGCAAATTAGTGAATCCGATGGGCATCAACTAGTTCAACCACTTATCTACTAAAATTTTATTCGAAAGCAAGCTGTTTGTTAGTCTTATTGACTAGTTGTAGTGTCATGTAACGAAGAAATTATTTAAATAAAAAAATGTCATCTTTTGAATAAATAGACGGCATCTACTATGTCAAAGCATTACAACTATTTGACCGAGCAGCAAGCAAACACTTGTATAAATATCCTAGAATAAGGATTAGGCAAAGGTCACTATGGGAATTTGCATTACGATTAATCGAGAAACTATTGATAAGGAATGTTCGAATGATGATGACTTTTGGCTGTTGTACTCGAACTAAGATTGGTTTCTGGAATGTGAGGATACTTCTCGACTCAGGGAGCGAAGGTTCTCAAAATGCCAGATTGCTCCATTTGGAACGAGAGTTCCTTCAGAATAACTTGCACATATTGGTAGCGAGGGAATTACTATGGCCCAACGCGGAAGAGTATCAATCTCCAGCAAGTAAATTGAGAAAGAGACTGCTGGTATTTGTATCATGATGTAGCAATGATATGTTCTATACCACATGCATGTCACTACAACTCCACGTTAAAAGCTAGTACGGTATTGAGCTAGTATATGATATTGAGATACTCTATCAAGTAATAACAGTGTAAAAGTACAGCATTGTTTTTGTACAATGGATTCGAAGAAAAATATTTTATCCAAATGCGAAACAACACAAAGGGGTTGTGGTATTCACTATACCATGGGGTTCATACTCGTACCATGGTATTAATATGAGCAGACTGTCCCCCATTTAACACTGTGCTACTCTACCCAGGCAAGCTCTCCGGCAGTCACAGTGAATCCGAATTTGGTATGCTGCTAAAACGAACGGGGGGTAGAGATTTAATTTCCTAGCAACCACATGGTGATAAGATCTTATCGGCCTAGACTAGAGAACGGTGCGTTTCTATCATACAATGTTACGCCAGAATGAATTCCTCGACTGGAGATGGATAGGTATAACATCTACCGTCTAAAGGCCTCTTCAGTACGCGAATAACTAAAGCATCAATTTTCGCTAGGAGTTTTCTTATTTAACTAGCGCGCGCTCAAGGGATTATTATACCCTTAAATTGTTTGCAAACAGCGCGGGCAAATGAAATTTAGGGAGGAAAAAAAAAGGGGTACCCGATATACATTGGTCTTAAATGTTTGCAAGTTAGAACGATAACGAAATATAGCGCTTGGTAGGGCATTCCATAATCGAGTTGAATGGCTTAGGAACAGATCACGATATTTAAGAGTACGTCCGAAAGTGGGGTTGATGATGTACTGGTGAGCATTCAAAGCAAGATGGGTGTTATGGTTAAAAGCTTAAAGGGGGGAATGCTACTGGCGTATTCAATAGAGTACTGGAGGTGGAAATGGCAATAGAATGGAGAGAGACACGAGACACGAGACATTACGTCGGTGTTCGAGGGTTTCAATTGCCTGAGTAATATTACTATGAGTTTTATCGCACGGTTTTGAATCATATCTAGAGCACTCGTTTGAGCAAAGCAACTGGTATTTCGCGGATAACACAAGTAATGTTAGCTTGCATAGCGTCAATCGTAGCTGACGTCAATTGTTTCACGCTCTTTATGGCTCGAAGTCCCGTTTTGTTGAAACCAGAGGTCACCAAGAACATGTGTTTGAATTTCAGGAGCACATAGTCCGTTAACGTGGTGCGATAACGGTTACCATTGACGGTAATATTCTGATTTGCCTCATGATTCCACCAGCCCATAAACCACACCATACCGTTGTTTTTAATGGTACTCTTGGGGTTTTTCATAAGCCCAAATACGGCAATTTTGTTTATTAACGTATCCATTGAGCCAGAAATGGGCCTCATCACTAAACAAAATTTCAAGATAAAACACCGAATTATCATTGAGTTTTTCCAGAGCCCATTCACTGAAAATATGGCACAAATTCAATTCGCCTGGCTTCAATTCTTAAACAAGTTGCATTTTGTATGCTTTTAAGCTGAGATCCTCACGTAAAATACGCCAAATTGTCGAACACGCCAAGCCAAGCAGCTGAGAACGACGACGAATCAATTCGTCACGGTCTTCGCGTACACTCTCAGTTACAGCTGCTATAGTCTCTTCACTACGTGCTGGATGTGGTCTAACCGGTAGAGTATCATCCACTAACGTAAACTGGGAGTCAAATTTGTGAATAGTATTGACAATTGTGGTTTCAGTACGTCGATTATGCGCACTGTAATTTCCTCGAATCACACGAAAAACATTTCTCACAGAGTGCTGATTTTCGTAGTAAAGCTGAACAATTTGGTGACTCTGTTGTAATGTGAGTCTTTTTATAATAATTTGCCAAACGATACTGAATAAAAATGATAAAACAGTTTGATAGAAGTCACAAGTGATCTGTCAAACAAAGCCTATTGAAAATCAAACCTCACGATGAATCACCCTATACAACTATCTACATAGTTTCGCCGGATTGAAGTATGCTTTGATTCCACTTTTCGGTGAGACATGCTATCAGATCACCAATGGACCTGCTGCTAGTTTTCGGTATATTTCATGATTTATCAGAATTTCCTAAACCTTGGAAAAATAAGACGTAAGTGCAAGTCTGTAGTCTGTAGAAGGAGCGAGAGGAACTATCGCCTTTTTTAGGAACGGACTGGATGAATGCTCTTTTCCATCTGCTCGAAAAGAGTCACAAAGAATAGGATCGATTAAAAACTTTACGCAGTGGAAGAAGGGGAGATATACCGTCTGAACCATTGGATTTGTGTATATTAAGATCTTCAAGTACTTGCTACTACGCGAGTGTGAAAGTTCATTGGTTTCATTGAAGATTCGACGTATTGGTCGTATTGGAATTTCACACGCTTAAGAAAAGCGTTGCAGTCATTCCTGGCTCGTTTGAACTTCTTCCGATTTTCCTCAATGGGGCTGGTCTTGTAGGATCGAAAAAAAACATTTCTCTAAGCTTGATACCCTCTTAACAGCTCCAGTCGTACCCAGTCTGCTGGGTTAAAATATTTTCCGCACCGAAGATCTCAACACACAGTCCTTCAACTGCTGTCTGTCCAGAATGTCGAAGCCAATTAGAATTATGTTCATATAAATGATTTCAGTATGAGGATACAGGGATAGAATTATTTGTATGGAGTCAGACAAGTCATCAAACTCATTGAAGATTGAATTAGTGTCCAGTTTGGGGCTTCTGTAAATAAGGCAGTAGTGGATAATTTGCTTACGGAGATAGAATTTAACCCACAAGAAGTTGAATTCCGCGTTGGAATACGGATCACATTGAGGTGGAGTTTGGTAAGCTGCATCACTGCGCACGTAAATGGCGAAACCAAGGAAAAGGAAAATGACACAAGTTTGTAGCCAAACTTCAGAAGCAAAGCGATCTGAGAGGTGTGGTATGGGATCTACCTGTGTTGCACTACGTGACTGCTGGCTTGTACTTACAAACGTGGACGTACGCAGAAAAGCAATTACTTCGTAGCTCTTGCGATTTAACATTTTCAGACTCTTTTCTTTGGAGCAGCATTAATTCTTTGGTCTAACCAAACTAATCAGAAACTTAGGATGACTTGCAGGCAACTAGTCGACATGAAATAGGTAGAATATCTGCTAAATTAGCGCATCTACTTATGCCACGCTCTCCGTATAAGACATTTGAATAATGTCATTTTATAACTAATGTTATCTTATTTATTTTTATCTAAAGCAATAGGCTTCGCACGTGAATTTTGTTACGCTTGGAATGCTACGTTCTTACAACGATCTCTCTGAAATATGATAGAAAAGTCAAGGGTTTCCTAACAAAACAGTTTTCTAAAAGCGCATACTACGATAAGGAGGTGGCATTGACCTTTTTAGCTATACAGAGACATTTTTAACTTTTTATTTTAAGACAGGTTCCTCCTAATCGAACAAGTTTTTGAAATAACTCAAAGAAATTAAATACGTATCTTATAAATTTTCAAATGACTTTCACCCGCTCCTAGAGGATTAAGAATTTCCCTTACAACTTTTGGTAAAGTTCCTACCTCAGTGTATTTCGTTTTAACATACAATATTTTGGTTCATCTGTCTTTGCAGAAGTTCCCCTTTCAACTTGCTAACTTTTCTTTATTCATAAATCATTAAGAACTCTACTGAATCCTTATCAAGGATTCAGTTAACTCTATTCTATTTCAAATATTCAAATATAGCTATCCCTTGCTTAGTATTTTCAGAAATCCATATGCCATTAATCTTCAATGAATAAAACTTTCGAATACCATGTATCTGCACTCTCACCTTAGAGGATTTTGCAATCAATCCTGCCTTCTAATCTGTCCATCCTATCCTATATCATTCAAACTTCTTAAACTCAGTCCATCATTTGATTCAAATTTATTGTATATATTTTTGCCTTCACCTGTTTGTTGCTCCTTTAAGTCGAATGAGTACGAGTATCAGTAAATTTATGATAGACGAGAAGTGGCACATCCATTTTCATCAAACATATAATACGAGCACACCTATGCGTAAATACCATATCATACCCAAAGGAGTTCATTTTGTAAATGCCTGCATATTGGCACCAAACAAAAGCTATCGAACTCGAAACTGTTTACCAAAGGAATATTGCACAGATCTACATAAATACGATTGAAGGGATGTCTATTGTAAATAAATTAAATTTTCCACACTATGAAGCATGAAACCCACATTTGCAAAATGTCCCTTGTCGAGAGTGTGCGAAGGGCTTCCTTATCTTTGAAAGTTCTCCAACAGCCATCTTCTGGCAACCACCATTTACAATACATAGCAGGGTCTGGGCTCTTCATTCGACGAAATCTGAAGGTGATGTGATAAGTGAATTGGGAATTACTTGTTCTTCTCCCATCTTTGTATCTACCTACTCATTTAACTTTCTCAGATAGCGATGGAAATTTTAAGCAAACCCCAAAACACTTTGTTGATATAAATGAATTTAATTTCATCTATTGATGACATTGATGATGATGATGGCAAGTAACGAAACGAAAAGGGGAAAGAAGGAAATTGGAAAAAAAAATATTCGGCTGTTCAAAAGCAGGCATTTAATTACTATGTTTTGGTGGTGGTTATGGTTATGGTTAGTCAATTCTATTTCAAGGATGTTGATGACCGATGGGCTTTTGAAATTTTGATAGTCTCATGATTCGCGACAGTTAAAACTGATAATGTGCTCCCTGATCCCCTGACTACTAAACACAAAAGGATAACATTTCCAATGGGGCTACAAGGAGCGAGCAAATGTGTTATGGTGGCGACGCGTGTTATGGTATTCATTAAACGTCCTTGTCAATATGAAAATTACTCATTTGAACATTTAATCAGCCGCATCAAAATCATTTTACGTAATTAAATTACGAGTCCTTTTTGTTATTAATTTTTCAAAGAGAAAAGACAATGAGACATAATAATAAATTCGATTTCGTATGCAAAAATTGTCAACAATCTAATACAGTCGTTGAATAGATACACATTTTCTAAATTTGTAACTCTTTTGCCAAATATATACATATAGCCGCCCTTAACTGTATTACGTTCACCATGGCTAGTCCCAGGCTTGGTTGGGGAAGTCGGCAAAAAACCGCCCAAATATCGATTACTGGTTCTGCCGTTGCAAATAGAACTGAACACTTTGATCTGCGTGAATTTTATTGTATAGGTTAGGTTCAAAAGACTTGATGCGACCTTATTTCATGTCCACAAAAGAAATTCCAGGTGGATCTAGTGGAGATGTCTCGTCCTGATAAAGGTAGCCATATTTGAATTATAAAAAATATACCATATTCGAAGCTTTTTTTGTATTTAGTGTGCGCTTAATAGGTTTTTGGCATCATTAAAATATTTGCACATAGCGCGGACGAAGGATAGCTAAGGAGGAAGAAAAGAGAAGTACTGGTGTACATTGGTCTTAAATGTTTGCAAGTTATTACGACTAGGAAATGGAGATGTCGGCAGGGCATTCCATAAGCGAGTTATACAACTTAGGAAGAATCACGTTACTTTAGAAATTTCATACGAAAGTGGGAATGAAGGTAAACTATTGAGCATTCATACAGAGACAGGTGTGTGATAGGGTAGACCCCTACTGATAATTTCATTAGAGAATTGCTGGCGTAAATAACTATAGAAAAGGGTAAGGCAAGCTATATAACGTCAGTATCGGAGGGTCACCTAAAGTTTTAAATATATAGTATGGGCATTGTATATCAGACTTATAACTTACATATATCAGACGAGGTCAATTATTTTCCACATCGTTTCAGGAAACTTTCACATTTCACAGCATTTTTAGCTACATCGAATATGTGGTCATTCTAACGTAACCTGTCATTGACACACAAACCGAGAGTGGAAAATTTGTTGCTTTTAACACAGCAAGTGCCATTTATACATGATGGCTTTGGGCATAAATTTCGCTCAAACAACAGCAGCGAGCATTGTGTTTTGGAAGCAATAAAATTCACTCGCTCGGTAGTTCCCTAATTAGTTATCCTGTTCATATCTGAAACAAATGAGCTTGCATACAGCTGCCATTCCAGTTCTACATCCAACAAGCAGGACTTGAGCCCGGGGTCGAATCCGAAAGGCAGAGAGTAATGTCATTAGAGAATGAATATATTGGATTAGAACGTGTAGGAAAATAACTAATTGGGAATTTACTATAGTATATCTTGAAATTTATTTTATACATGGTGAGAAATAATTCCACATTTATGAAATTCTCCACTACAAGTGAGAATCAGTATCACTTCGTTATGGGAAATTACTCCATTTCATAAATGTGGAGTCATTTCTCACTAAGGGTGGACAATAGTACCAGTACTTCATTTTTGGCCTTCTATATTGTTATTGCAATACCGGAAAAGTAACGGTAGTTACATATGTTGTCGGTAAGAATTTAGCTTGGATGTTATTCGAGGACTCTTGTATAACACAGTCTTAATTCGATCGTGGACTAGGAAAGTAAAAGTGATTTGTTGTGAAAGTTGCAATGAAGGGTGAAATGGAATTAAAAACAGGTTTTTGGAAAAATTATTGCAATAATATACGATACCGAAGAAAAAAGAATATACGTAAAGAAATACAGGGTGTCCCAGTTCAGCAGTATAATCCCTTAAGGGCATATTTCTGAAGTTTCGCCGAATAAAAAAATTGTATAACAGAGGACGTCTATTCTCACTCCCTTTTAACTTGCAGCCCATCAAAGTGGGTGACCTCTAATTTGAAGATGTAATCACTTTAAAAGCTATAACTAGTTTTAGACATTTCGAAAAGATAATTTAGTAGTGCATACAAGTCTTAAATGCTTTTGGTATATCTGTGTGCAAAAAAAATTATGTTTAGAAACTTTTTTACGTACGATCAACAGATTTTGAAGAAAATGTCATTTTTTGTCAGAAAAAAATGGTCAAAAAGAAGTGCACCTATTGAATTACTCCGAAAAAACTCTAAGATATTTTTTTGTGGACCTTTTTCCTTCTATTTAAATACACTTTTAACGTTTAACCATTTCGAATGGCAGATTAACGGCAGCAAAATTCTTTTTATCTCTTCTGAAGTGGTACTAATAATTTCTTGGAGCTCTACCAGGCTCGACATTTCTCTAAAATTAATCTTTTATATCACAGCACCCCAGAAGAAAAAAATGCGCCCCAAACCACCGTTCGTTAAAATTATGGTTGAGGAACGAAATTAACTCGCTGCTACTGTGACAAGGTTCTTCTGTTGAAAGAACATCGCCCTTCTCTGAATAAAAGGAACATCTTCAAGGAGCTCCGGAAATCGTTTTCTAAGAAATTCCAGGTAGTAATAGGAAGAAACTGTTCCCATAACTGTGGAAGAACGTGTGGGCTTACTAAAGTGTTTCCTATCAATCCAGCTCAATTATTTACGCTAAGCCTTCTTAAAAAAAAAAACAACACGTTTTGAAGAAGTTGTTTGCAATAATCAAATTCTTACCTTTAAAAGGATGTTGTGCGTATTAAATGGGGATCTGTAACACCATCTCTTGTGAACTGCGCTTGGCCAGTCCACAGAATGTTCTCGATGAATTGCCCGTCCTCTTCATGTTTGCGCAGTAGCCATTGGAAAAATTCCACTCTTCTTTGCTCATCACCTTGTAGTAAATCCTGTAACGGTGTCAAATGAAAAGGGTGTAACCTATTACTCTGTAGAGTCCTGTGAATTCTGGTTCTGGGAAGTTTCAACTGCACAGCTAGTCTGCGGACGCTGACTGAAGGCTGAACTTCCACAGCACGCAAAATCTCATCCTCAATTTCTGTCGGCGCTGCGTCTGAACGTCTTTCCTATTTTTTTTGGTGCAGTTGATCCAGTATCACCAAGGAGATCAACTTATCAATCGGCTGTTCACTTACAGAGCAAAATGTCGATTTTAGATCAGTTGAAACAAAATTGCGGTACATTTGCAAAACTGTAATGGTCTGTAAGTTGAAAGGGAGTAAAAATAGACCCCACTCTGCCCTACAATTTTTTGTTCGGGCGAATTTTAGAAAAATGCCCTTTTAGGATTATACCGCTAAACTAGGACACCCTGTTCTTGATATTTTTGCTATAACAGGTGAATTTGTAAAGCCAGACGACATGAATAAAGTTATTCGAAAAAATGAGGTTAACTATCCTCAAGCAGATCAGGAGCTTGTAATAAATATAATGAAACTATTTGATGACCTTTAAATTAAAATGGTTAAGGTTAATTTCACAAAATAAAAAGAACACTTAATATGATCAAAAAGCATAGCCTACTCAAATGTTGATTCAACCCCGCACTTACTCCAAGTCCAACCGTGACCACCAATCAGCATGCCCACCCCCATACATATTCCACCATATTTATGCATTATGGATTTATCTCGAATTTCCTCACTATTACTTTATCTAATGTTCAAAAAATAATTATGTAATTCTGTACTCTTCAATTAATTTATCTAAAGCTCAAAAACTAAGCACTTGTCTTACTCTCAAATCTACTTCATGCGAATTTTCTCACTGTTTCGTTTTGAGGGCTGTTTGATGAGTACCCGGATTGGAAGAAAGGTGGCGCTACTAAGCCAAAATGAGTATATCATCATTTAGTAAAACCTCTTTTAGCAGACCTGACAAAATTTGGTGATAATCCGCCGCTTAGTTCTGTTTTGGCATCGTGATATCATGACAGCGTTTTGTGCGACAATGGAAGTATCTCTCCGCGATCCGATTCTTGTTTTTGAGCGCGAGGAAAACAAGCCCAATTTCCATGGTTTATATGATACCCATTCACCTTTTCGAAAAACCGTTTACCATTGGTTTGCAAAGTTTCACCGTGGCCGCACTTCGGCTTTTGATGAACCGCGTCAAGGTAGCCCAAAAATGGTTACCACAGAGGAAACCGTGAACAAATCCATGATCTCGTATTGTCGGCCCGCCGAATGAAGATTACCTGAAATAGCAGGCATCCCAACTGAATGTGTTAGCTATATCCTGCACAAGATTTTGGGCAAGAGAAGTCCGAAAGATAAGTCCCGCGTTTGCTCACACCAGAGAACCACTATAAAGACGTGCTTGGCCCTGTTTAATCGAGATCCGTAGGAGTTTATGCATCATTTCGTGATCGTCGATGAGACATGGATTCATTGGTTTTACCCGGTGAACGTGCTCCAAAGAAGGTAAAGACCGTGCCTTCGGCCGGGAAAAAAATGGCCACAGTTTCATTGCACGCGCGAGATGTGACCGATGTTGACTATTTCGAGAAGTGCGAAACAATCACAGGAGCATACTAGTTTGATTTTCTGGGCTGATTCAACGCCGATTTGAAGAAAAAACGACCACATTTGGCGAGGGAAAAAAAGCTCTTCCACCAAGATACCGCACCGGCTCATACATCCGCAGTCGCCACAGCGAGATTAGTCGAATTGCACTACGAATTGCTTTCCCATATCTTCCGTATTCTTTGGATTTGGCTTCCTGCGACTTCTTTTTTCCCCAGACCTTAAAAAATCGAGGTCTAACGAGGAAGTAATCGCCACTGCGAAGGAGTATTTTGCAGGTCTTTGTTGGCCTTCTACTATACGGAGGGGTTAAAAAAGTTGCAGCACCTCTGGTAAAAGTGTATCGAGTTGAAAGGGGATTATATTGAAAAACAAATTCTCAAAATCTAAAAAAGTTGCGTTGTCATTTCGTATTCTAAATTCGAAACACAAAATATCTAATTCTTAAATGACAATTTGGTTTTTTAACATTCGAATTCCAATAATTTAAATAATTTTTTTTTTCTAAAAGCGGAAATTAATTTAAGAAAAAAATGTTTTTGAGAGCAGGATCTTCATTTTTTTGGCAATTTATTTTAGATATTGTTATTTTTTTATCTGCAGTAGATATATCCATTTAAATTTTTGAACAAAAATTTGTTTGAATTTCGCCCAATGTCGTTCTTGACTGATTTTGAACAAGCTTTACGAAATGCGCTGCAGCATATATATATATATTTCCTGTGGCTGAAATGACATGCTTTTGGTTTCATTATAAACGTAAAAGAAAAACCTCAAAAATACATCTAAAATAGTCAAAACGCTTCTGACATTGCCGTTGTTGAGTCCAGATAACATTATTAAAGTGTTTAATTTCTTAAGGGCTGAAGCATCAACAATTAACCTAAGTTGCTTAATTATATTTATTGCTAGTAATATCCTTGATTATCACATTTTGTTGTAGTGTTTAAACTTTTTTTTCAGGAAACTCCAACAAAATACTCCGTTTTTAATGCAAATATGAGGATTACGGATTTTTTAGAAAGGTACGATAGTCGACTAGGAAAAGAAAATACATCGACATGGAAATTTTCTACAGTTCTTGGACTGTTTGGATGATGAAGAATAGATATACCTCCGTGAGGGATTTTTTATCGCCCATGGATAGACAAACATTTCCTTTATTTGAAGGTCTAAAACCATTTTCAAAAAAAGGAACGAACTAATTGAAAGATTAACTGCAAAGCTCAGAAAAAATAAAATAACGATCTCTGAGTTTTTACTCCAGATAATACAAATCTTCGACAGCAACCCAGATTTAGTGATGTTTAATGACGAACTGTTTACAGATGCAGACGATAATCTTGGAAACAAGGAGGAGGAAGAAAATAAAAAAGTATGTACAGTGTTTTTTCAATATGGACTTGGCAACTTTGAATTTAATTTGTGAACGCACTCTTTCTCTAATGATCAAACTGTCACTGTCAATTTATTTAGTAAGCTCAACATTTTCATCATGGTAAAGTACACTAACGAGCAACGTCTGCAAATTATAAAAAATTTCTACAGATATTCGGAGTCGGTGACTGCAACCTTAAAAGCGTTAACTTCAATTTTCGGTCGTAATTCTCGCCCTAGTAGACATGCAATAACAAGTTTAGTGCACAAATTTGAGTCTACATATTCGTTGTGTGATGTTGCCGTATCAGCGAGACAACGGGTTGGTCGAAATGTCGAAAATATCGCTGCCGTTCAGACGTCCGTAGCAAACGATCCAAATCAGTCAATTCCACCGCGTTCTCAAGAATTGGGCATCGCTCAGACCACATTATGGCGTATTTTGCGTAAGGATCTTGATTTACACCCATACAAGACCAAGCTTACTCAAGAACTGAAGCCGATGGACCATTTGCAGCGACGTACGTTCTCCGATTGGGTTCTGGAGAAGATACTCCAAGATGATGAATTTCATCGCAGAATCATCTTCAGTGACAAAGCTCATTTTTGGCTCAATGGGTTCGTCAATAAGCAAAATATGCGTCATTGGTCGGGTGAAAACCCACATGTGCTACATGAATCACCACTTCATCCACAAAAAATAGCTTTTTGGTGCGGTTTGCATGCCGGCGGCGTTATTGGGTCATATTTTTTCGTGGACGATAACGATCGTCACGTTACTGTGAATGGTCAGCGTTATCGCGCCATGATCAAAGATTATTTTTGGCTCGAATTGGAAGATATGGACTTGGACGACATGTAGTTTCAACAAGATGGTGCCACAAGCCACACAGCGCACGCCACAATCGATTTATTGAAGAGTAAGTATAGTGAGCGTGTTATCTCAAGACATGGGCTAGTCGATTGGCCGCTTCGTACGTGCGATTTAACGCCGCTTGACTATTTTCTGTGAGGCAACGTTAAGTCATTGATTTATGCCAACATGCCGACGACGTTGGAAGAGCTCAGAGCCAACATTGAACGCGAAATAGCGGCCGTTTCGCCCGAAATGTGTGGCCGAGTCGTTGAAAATTGGGTCCAAAGAATCGACCGCTGCAAACGTGCCCGCGGTGGCCATATGAACCAAATCGAGTTCCATTCATAAATGTTTTGATTTTACTTCAAGCCATTAATACAGTTTTTGAAATATCTCAAATGGTTTGCCTTTTATTTAAAAAAAATTGTCAAGTCGTTGTTAGAAAACCCTATATTAGCTTAGTTCTCGCTGTTTGTCAATAGATGGCTGCAGCAGTAAGCACTGGTTGATTTTGACATATTCAAAACATCATTAACCAAACAGAGATATATGGTAAACAAACCGTTTTGACACACTATTGATTTAGTTTTGGAGTGATATACTTTTGGTTGTGTGAAAATGTTTTATTTTGTGCCAAATATTATTCATTCGAAAAAAACGGCGGCTGAAGCGCATCGAGAGCTCCAAAAAGTTTACAGAGATGCTGGTGTAAGTGAAGCAACGTGCCGTGATTAGTTCCGTCGCTTCAAAGAGGGTGATGTCGATGTTGACGACCGTCCGCCTGAAGGAAGGCCAAAATCCACAGAATTAGAGGCATTGCTCGATAAAGATCAATGCCAAATGCAAAAAGAGCTTGCTTTAGCATCAAGAGTTACCCGTCAAGCCATTTCCAAGCAATTGCATGCGTTGGGAATAATTCAAAAACAACTGCTCCAGTGGCAAAAAAGGAAGGGTTTTTTTCATCGCATCATGACGGATGATAAAAAATGGATTCATTACAGCAACTCAAAGAGAAGAAAGTCATGGGGACTGCTCGGTTATGCTTCTACGTCGTTGGCCGAATATTATGTTATGCTGTGTAACTGGTGAGACCAGGTGTGTGTTATTTATTATGAACTATTGAAACCCAACTAAACCATCACTTGCGAATGGTTTCGACTTCAATTGATGCGACTAAGCCGAGCACTATGCGAATAACGGCCACAATACAAAAAAGTGATTCTACAGCATGAAAACGCTCGGCCTCACTTTGTCCGTTGCAAACCCGTTAAAACCTATCTGGACACGCTCAAATGGGAAGTCATAATCCACCCGCCATATTCCCCAGATATTGCACCGTTCGATTAATACTTGTTCCGATCGAAGACACAAGGTTTGACTGATCAGCAGTTCCGCTCATATGAAGACATCAAAAAATGGCTTGATTTTGAGGCTTGATTGGCCTCAAATGATAAACACTTTTACCATTATGAGATGACTAGACATAGAAAAATTCAACTACAACACTCGACGAGCTCGCAAACAATTCTCCCAACGATGTTGTCGATGTAGTTGATGTGGAATACGTTGGAATAAATAAATTAACAAAAATAAAAAAAAAAGTAATAAATAAGTTACCGGGTAAAACGTCCGTACAGAAAGAGAACAAATTTATGTTTTCTGCAAGATCAAAAACAAGAAGGTTACTAAGCTTTAAGGCTAATCATGCAAAAATCGTTGGTCATAACTTTTTATATTTTATCAAAACGGCGAATTTTATGTGAGAGTTACGAGTACCGATATTATGTGATTTCGAAGATGGAATCCAAACAACAACAACCCTCGGCCGCTTGTATTTATACTCCCTGATAGTAAAACATAAACTTAGGAGAAATGCGAGTAAGTAACGTAATAATTTTTCCTGCTGATGAGCATGAGGTGTACAAAAGAACTTTATCAAATTTTATTGCAGAGAATAATTTTTGGTAATCCCAGCTGCCTCATTTCTAACAGAGCCGGTGAATTTATCCATTACTCGGATACTAAAATTAAATTGTGTAGAAAAAAAAGCATTCAAATCACATCTATAGGATACACGATTGCCTTGGAATGAAACAGCTAGCCCAGAGTGAATGTAATCACAGGGCCACATGAATGCAAAATATCTCTCAAGATGTTATTTAAAACTTATTAAAAAGCCGACTGTGAGTTATAAGCAAATAATCTTGTTATAGCTTAAACAAATACCTTAAATAGATACAATACAAGAACGTTAATTTCGTCAAACCGAACTATAAGATTACGCGAAACAATCGAATAAAAATTGTCATATATTTATGGAGACTTTTACATATTATATAATTTTCAAAAATCTTGGTCTGATCGAATTTTGTAGCAGCAACGTAACTGGATTGGAAAATGTGCAATCAAAAGCGTTTAATGATCATAATATACTTGAAGGAGCTAGTCTAGACAGAAGTGTTCTTCCCCGTCGGAAATTCTTAAGTGTATGCTTTTCTTTCAATCTTACTCTCAGGGAATCTTAAGAACAGACAGAAAAGAGAATTTGTCGAGGATGTCTCAAAAAACAAAAAAATCGTCTTCACTTTTCTTCTTTAAAAACGAAAGTAGTAAGACGCATTCATTATCAGTACCCACTACATTAGCACTAATCATACAGCAAGGGTAACAGGAAGGTGGTGTCACTTGTGCCAAGTACTACTTACCAAAAGTTATGTGCTCCCTTAATATGCTAAAGTCTGAATGTTTTTAGACTATACTTACGATAGATAGATGACGATTACGGTGACCTTTGGAGACGTCTGAAGGCATTCGTTCACAAAAATCCTGACATTTCACTATTAAAACCTTTAATTGAAGCTCTAACAAAAATTCAAATAGTCCCAAAGTGAGTCCAGGTGCTCACCAGGTGCTTGTCTAGAAAATTTATCGACGATCTCATTTTCTCTAATCATTTGCTCGCACCCTTCAATTTTTCCTCAAAATATAACTCATTGCCATCAGGATTACTTACATCTCTACTTAAATGATAGACGGAACTGTATTTTACAACTAGTAAAGCTTGATATTATCCACAGCAACGCGAAAACCACATCCTAAACTGGTTTTGCAGCCATTGATGAAGATCCAAATACATTCCTTTCCAACGGCGTCAGATTTGCCAGAAAGCAGTCCTAAATACTAGGATATTTGGTCTCGTATATTCCAAAGCATGAACCAACAGACAGTAAAAAAAACATTGTATTCAGCTAGCGTTAAGCTGAATGGATGCAGTATGCTGCTATAATAATTTGGTAGCAGTCAGCACCGCATCCAAGATTATGTTCACTTGTAATGTGTCGATCCGCAAAATGAGTTATTCATCTATTCAATATCAGCTAGCCGATTTGCACATTCCGTCAAAACTTTCGTTATCGAGTGCGCAATTTCACTCAATACATTTTGAGGTGCAATTCCACAAGATCTTTGGCACTGGCTTGCAAATATCCTTGTTTAGCAGGAAGGAAGTAGACTGTTAGGTCTTAAGCTCTTACTGAGTGGCTTCGGTTACTCTGTACATGTCCAGCTCCCTCCCAAAGAGAAAAATTTCACTTAGAAGCTTTCTTTACAATGACTTCATCATAAACTCAAATTGGTTCCAAGAGTAGGAGGATCACAGATCCACGTGGCATCTCAGTGGGCCAATAGGCCCAAGTGGGTTGATATTTCCAACAGCCACTTTTACCTACATACCTACCAAAGGTTCGGTTTGAAGGCTAACGACAGGTAACCAGTGAAGATTTATTCTATATATATAAGATTTTGTACGACCGAAACTGGTGAACAATGCTCACACCTCATTGGATGCCTAAAAAATTTTCTTCAGCTGGATCTAAACTGTGCGAAAAGGCTTGAAGGTGACACTCATCTTGTTAATTAACACATATTTGAGGTCTTTTGTCTTACCATGTTCTATCGCTATTTTTACCATCAGTGCTTCTACAAAATTTGCCAGCACCATGTCGGGACAACTCCGTATCACATAAAATCCTGCAACTGTTTTCATTTGAGCTATTTAGAACAGCAGTTTATCGCTCAAAAAGTATGAAATTCACAATGCTCACCAATGAGTTTGATATAATGTTAATTTAAATGTTTATCTTTAATTGAAACCCATATTTTATAACGCATCAGCTAGAAGAAAACCATCTAACGAGTTAAAAAGTAAATTAAGCTAAGCTTTTTTTTAATTAGCATGTCAACTTGTAACTTTACACATACGGACGATTTTAATCAAATTTAACGAGACACAATGGAAACAGCGTTAAAATGCTCTTCGTCACATCACTTTCCAAGTAGTTACTTGTCGACAATAACCTTGTCTGGTATCCGGCTTAGATTTTTGTCACGGCAATTGTGCACTTGATCAACAATTGGAGCAAATTACAAAGAACATGACAAGGAAATTCTGTACGAAGGCTGGGGCTAAAGTGGAAAACAGGGCTTCTCTTTGAATAACAAAGTATTGTACTACAAAGCCTTGCAACTTAACATGAGCGGCTTAAAACGACAACAAAAAACCATACGCATAGAAACAAGAACTGACAAAACCGAACTAAGAACATAAAAATACTTCAAGAAGAAAAATACCAATCAAACTCTTCGTGATTGTTTTAAATCTAATCTAATTCATTCAAACCAATTGCCACTGATGTTTTTCTCAATTTCTCCCTATACAAGACCTTTACGTGACTTTCTTAAATATTTAATAATGTTTCCACACTTTCTTTTAACAAAATTCAATAATAACACATATTGTCGTCTCCCAATACCGTACGACAAGAAGACACGTGTCCCTTATTTTATTTAAAATTACCAATAATTGCCCGTCCGTCGATGTAGTTCGGTTTCCCTAAAGTATTCAACATCAGAGTCGTTTAGGAGTCGTTGGATTGTGGAAATTAATTTTGAAGCTAAATTTATTTGCCAGTATCCGCAATACTGTGGGTAAATGAATAAACCTTTAAACAATGACCTCCCTATATTCCCCTGTAAATATATTTTAACCCAAAATAAAACCTTCTTAATTTATACATACCATATGTATGTATAAACGAGTATGCTTATTAAATCATTTATTCTTTTTCCCTTTTCCATAGCTACTAAGAAATATAACAATAACCGGAATAAAAAAGAACCGAAAAAACCAACAACTACATAATGGTAGGTATGTGTAGATGTGCATTCGTATCATTTTAATACAATCTCTGTATGTGCACGTGGTCTATTAATATAACAATCACTGCCTCCAAACACCAGAACTTACTTTACAAAAACCATTCGAAATTCAGCAGAGCTAAGCTCACAGTTGAACCTAAAACATGACGTGCTTCTACCCAATGTCTTCATCATTATACCATTAACAACCTTATCAAAAGTACAGCAGAAGGAATCGCAATAATAGAAAACAGACGACTTATACCATGTGAATGTGGAAAATGCCTGCACTGAACACAAACGTAGTTGTTTTCGAAATTACCTATTTTGAACAATGAAACAACACTTTACCGTTGAATGATTAAATTTTCAGTCCAATAATTAACGAAAGAAAAACTAACAAAATTAAAGTTTACAAGAATGAACTGCTGAAATGGTGACGGAGGGGAACAGCAAAGCAATTAACATTGACAGTCAATTTTGGCGCCCAACATGGGGCCAACACTCACCTCCACTCCTGTGCGTGTATGTACGAAAATCCCAAAGTTTCTAATTAATCCGTAATGAATTGAAAGCAATGATGAGTAGATATTCGTGTATGTAATTCCACATTTAATTCATGGTATTATTCCAACGAAATTAAAATGAGACATGACATTACTAAGAATCACAAGAGGACGTAGATACATACTCGTGTATCCGTACCGTGCATGACGCGATTCGATTCAAATCACTTTCAATGAGAGACCTTAAGTGCAAAAGGTAAGGCGGCTGAACACAATCATCACCTTTGGTCACACTCTAGGAGCACAACTGAACTGGACACTGAGCACTGAGCACTGCACACTAGACACAAGACACAAGACACACTTAACACTGAGCAACGGTATGGCAACACTATTCTTCTTCAACATAGAAATAGACACCAGGCCTTCTTTGTTATTTGCCTTGCTTTCCTTTCTCTGCACTTTATTGCATGATGGTATTCTTATACCTATTCTTTGGCGTGATATAATTAAGACAACCACCTCCCACTTGTATTCTACTCGGCTTCTTCGTATGCGTACTTGACTTGATTCTTACACCCCAACACCCGGTCTACTTTACACTCTGTATACTCGCACTCATACACCTCTTAGGCGTTGCTTTGCTTTGCTTTGCTTATTTTATGCACTATTTGCTTTATTAAGAGGCCAACGAAGGGTGGGTCGAAGGTGGGCAGAGATAGGGATATGCCTAGGTACGTGAAGAGGGTAGGAATAATAAAGTGCACCACCGAAGAACACTTGGTTGGTTTCCGGGAAGCGTGATATACATAACTCAATGCCGCCAAAAGGCCCGATTCCGTTCGTAAAGTTCTCGTACTTGTATTATGAGAACCTATTAAAAAAAGCGTGATGGCATTCCACCACAATACGGATACAGTTTCCGTGAACTTTCTTCTCGGCGATATATATGAAGGTAGTTTTTTTTTTTTTTTTTTTACCGACACAACCCGGTTGTGCTTTACTAGTGTAAGGATAAAGGATCGGATCCGTGATTCATCCCTCGTGACGACAATAAACCTTTCGATTTGGCGAACGGGTGTATACTAAGTTCCATGAAGGGATGTAATGAACTTTTATAAGACTCGATGGTATTGAGTGAGCTTTTATAGTATTCTGTATTACCGACACTGGTTGTTCAGGATTTTGCTCAATGATTTGAGTGAAAATTAATAGTAGGCCGCGACTTGTTTCTTTGGAATGGTAATACGAGGTAACCTACTCTTTTGTAAGAAAAAATCTAATTTGTCTAGACGGAAAAGAATACACACTTATTGTAGTAATGTACATACGAGTACAATTGTACATATGAAATTATGTGGGTGAGCTAAAACTTAAAACATAATCAGGCAATGAAATGTTGTTGCAGGTAGTGATGGGCAAATACTCGGTATATACCATTTTACCCAAACAGGTAAAAATGTGTGTTTTTACTTTAAATCAATAAAAAGAATGGGGAGAGTAGATAAAAACTAGCATTTTTTACTATGGGAGTTGGGGTCTATCTCGCCCCGTTTAGGGGTTAGGGGCAATTTTAGAAAAAAATGACTTAAAATAGGAAAGAAATTATTAAAAGACAACGGCAACACTTACAATAAAGTACTATAAAGGATTTGAAAGCCTAAAATTTGCTCTTAAATATAAAATTTACATCAAATTTTTCGTGTGAATAGTTTTTGATAATTCGCATTCAAACTTAAATTTTTGGTAAAAAATGAAAATTTTTTTTTTTAAATCAATATTATTTAAAATTGTGAGATGATGTTCCAAATTGATTTTTTGTATTAATGCGCATATTAATTCTGAATCGAACACAAAAAACCGCATGGTTTTATATCTTCTAGTTTTTGAGAAAATTGAAAATTACTACAACTATTTTTTATAAGGCGTTTTTTTTTTTTTTTGGAATTTATTATTTTTACTTTGAGGATTAATATTAATGATGGGGTCATCTTTGTAAGTAAAGTATAGCAAATCATTTAGCGTGACCCAGAATGCACCACGAGGAGGTAGATTTGCATTGCAATCCGCGTCCCAGTCAGTCAGTTCCTGAGTAAGTTAGGTGTTAGTTAAGAGTAGTCAATTAAATGTTCAATGTAACACATAGGCTGAAAACTCAGTGCCTTTTTATAATAAAACACAAAATTTTTGCAAAATTCAACTTTATTTGTCAATATAGTTGCCTTCGAGGGCGATACACTGATTGAAACGATTTTTCAATCTTTCGAAACCAGTTTTGTAGTACGATTTCGGTTTAGCCTCAAAATAGGCCTCTGTTTCGGCGATTACTTCTTCATCGGTCTTAAATCTCTTTCCGACGAACATTCCTTTGAGGTCTGCGAACAGAAAATAGTCGCTGGGGGCCAAATCTGGAGGATACGATGGATAGGAAAGCAATTCGTAACCGAATTCATTCAATTTTGCTATCGTTTTTATCGACTTGTGTCTCCATTTGGAGATAGTCGATGAAAATTATTCCATGTGTATCCCAAAATACGGATGCCATAACCTTGCCAGCCGACTGTTGAGCTTTTGGTCGTTTTGGACGAGGTTCGTCGCCTGCTCGCCACTCAGCTGACTGCCGACTTGACTCTGGTCTGAAGTGATGGAGCCAAGTTTCATCTATTGTCACATACCGACGCAAAAATTCGGCTTTATTGCGGTTGAACAGCTTTAAGCACTCCTCTGAATCATCAACACGTTTTTGTTTTTAGTCGACTGGGAGCGAACGCGACATACACTTTTAACAGAGCTTTCGTATGTCCAAATATTCGTGTATGATATATCCAACACGCTCTTTTGATATCTTCAGAGCCTCAGCTATCTCGATCAATTTCACTTTACGATCATTCGTAATTATTTTGAGGACTTTTTTGATGTTTTCATCTGAAACAGCCTCTTTTGGACGTCCACTGCGTGCATCATCTTCGGTGCTTGTATGAGCACTTTTAAATTTTGAAATCCATTGGCGAATGGTTCCTTCGGCTGGTGCAGAGTCCGGGTAACACTTATAAAGCCATTTCTTTGCATCGGCTGCATTTTTTCCCATCAAAAAGCAATGATAAATCAACACACGAAATTGCTTTGAATCCATTTTTTTTTTTTTTTTTTGCACAATAACAAAAGTTGCTTCACTCACAACGCTATATCTCGAGAACTAATCGTCCGACAGCTGTCAAATTTACACACGTATCTTTTGAAGGTTGGTACTAACTGAAAATAGTATGGATTTAATTCAAGTGGCGCCCTCTCATGCAAACGGACTTTTTATTCCATGTATTACGAATATGAAATCATCGTCCGTACTGGTGTCAATGTCGAGTTCGTTGAGTTCGTCGATGATGGTGAAGAGCCGAGGTTGTTTTGGTAGTAAAATACCTTCTAAGTGCTCATTGTGAACGGTCGGAGGGTCAAAGTCCTTCAGTTGCAAACCCACACTTTCTTTGTCTTTGACAAAAGTGGTCGTGAGTCAATCGAAGGTGATGAGCGCAGTGGCAGACCATCGACATCGAAAACTATCAGAGAGATAGCGGAGGACTTGAACATTGCCTATGGATCCGTCCAAGACATTTTGGTTAATAATTTAGGTTTCCGTCGTGTAGCAGCAAAGTTGGTGCCAAAAGACCTCAATTTCATGCAAAAAAGAGACCGTATTGACATCACAAAAGAGATGATTTGCGAGGCTGAATCCGATTCCACATTCATCAAAAGGATCATTACTGGAGACGAGACGTGGGTTTATGAGTACGACACGCAATCCAGACATCAGGCAAGTGAATAGCGTTCACCAAATGAGCCGATACCAAAAAAAAAAACACGTCGTTTTCAATCAAAAAAGAAAACAATGCGCACAGTTTTCATGAATTACAACGGTGTAGTGCATCATGAATTTTTGCCAGAAGGCCAGACAGTAAACAAAGAGTGATATTTGGGCGTTATGAGACGTTTGCGTGAAGTAATTCGCCGAAAAAGACCAGAATTGTGGTCAGAAAACAACAAATACCAACCAATAGTCACCGAATTCACCTGATTTGGCAACCCGTGACTTCTTTCTGTTCAATCGAACAGAAACGGGCAACGCGTTTCAGCAGCCGAGAGGAAGTAATGGAAAAATTCGGATTGATATACCGAAAACCGAATATAAAAAATGTTTCGAGGATTGGATCAAGCGCTGGCATTAGTGTGTTGCAGTCCATGGGGATTACTTTGAAGGGGACAATATAGATTTAGATGAATAAACTTGTATTTTTAATTTCCTAACTAATTTCCGGGAACTTTTAGATATGGTATATTGGTATGTTGGTGGTATTGGTGGTACATTGATTTTACTTACGCTAAACTTCATTTTTCGTTCTCATCAGTAACAAATTGTGCGTCGTACTTCTTCTGTTGCTTAAATAAAACTTCCAAATCTTCTATCAAATTCTATGTGATGTCGGCTTCAATCTCAGATTTTGAGTTGCAGGAAAAATTCTATTTCACACTTCTGCATATGTAAATGTGAAATAATTCATCCATGTTCATACGCTCTTAGTAGGGTTGTTTTTTTTCAATAAGTTTGTGTTTTGGCAAATTTTTTTCCGGCGACAGACAATTTCATAGATAAAAGTTAATTAAGTCAGAAGAGTGCTTAAAAATTATGCAAATTTATTTCAAAAATGCGAAACCTACAGTGCACTATGCTAATTTTAGTGTCCATATAATTATTCATCTAAGCACGAAACTCGAATAACAATAGATTGTTTTCACACCGACAGTGCGCATCAAAAAATCTGTGGCTACTATAAAGCATAGTATTAAGAAGGATCCGAAAGAGATGATTCGCAATCGTACCTAGTAGGGTTCAAAAAATTTTTTTGATAATTAGGTCCAAACCCTTGACAAAAAGATAAAATTAAATTAATTATTATTGCAGGGGGGTCTATTTTCATCCCCCAATAAGTAATAGGCCGTTAAAGTGAAGAACCCCTGATTCCGAGGTAAAACTTATTAAAAGGCCGTAACTAATTCAGCTTAAGAAACTGTTGTAAAAGAGAATTTTAGTTTGCATAAAATACTAAAATTTCGTCGAGTTCGATGAACGCCAGCCAAAATGATGGCTTTTTAAAGCTAACATTTTGAAAAATCGTTGGACCAATTTCATCAGAAAGATGCGTTTATCTCGAAACTTTCAACTTTTATTTTAACTTTTTTTTATCAAAGCTTTTGTTTTCTCTTCATTATCTACGATTTTTATGTATGACTTTACCACCTACGAACAACGGAAGTTATTGCAAACCACTATTTTACTCAGGTAAATGGGTCACAAAATAAATAGTGTGTTCAAATTAAAAAAAATTGACTAAAAGCAAATTTGGAGAATTAAGCCAACGGTAGATTTTCCGCTATTCTGTGGAATGTTTTTGTTTAATTCGGGGACAACTATTGAAATGTACCGATGTTACTTTATTTACTGATTAAGAGTGAGCGAGTAAAGTGTTTAGCAAATGTTTAAGAAAAAAATGTTTTTGATTCGCGAATACGCCGATATAATTTTCGTTTACGGTTTCTGTAATGGGGATAGTCTCTGGTGTTTAACGTGGTTTGCAAAACTTAGGCCCATAGGATGCCCAAACATCCATGGGAGCGAGAATACGCCTTGCTATCGCTATTTGTTACGAAAATATACCAAACTAGAACCCATGTTGGAGGCAAAAGTTCCACCATTGGTATGGGTCGAGGCCGATCTAAGATCTCTACCTGATCTTAGGGTTATAGCACCAAGCTTTAGTAACTTTAGTAAGCGACTTTGGTCTTAAACCACAGCCGCCATGACGCTTCCACAAGGGGGCCTACCTCTTCAAGTCAGGGCCGAAGCGAAATCCGGTGGGCTCCTGAATCCCATGGTACCATGTTTTAAGGCCTGGTATGGACCAACGGTGGTCCTGCCACCCAACAGGACCTCTGACCGGTGGAGTCATTTGAAAACCGTTACGATAAGACCAGTACATTCCTCTGCCCCCGCTTTTTATTAGGCAACGTTATTGATGGGCGAAGCCTTCTGCAATGGGAATGCAGGGTTAGGTAGATTAGAGCACTAACGGCGATATCCCAGATGGAGGATCCCTTCTAGCCATCTTTTAGGACCAGAAGGCTTGCAGCACAGTTGAAAACTCCAAGAACTATAATCCATAGAGTTTTTCAAGCCAGGGGACTTCCAAAAAAGGATTGAATTTTGCCAATGGCTGCTGCATCAGCAAGATGAGAATGATCGGTTTATTCAAAAAAAATTATGGACTGACGAAGCCCAGATTACGAGAATGGGCATTACCAACCAACGAAATTCCCACTATTGGGCAGTGTGTAACCCTCACTTAACATACAATATTTTCTCAAAGGTAAAGATTCAGATAAAATGCAGATGTTTTTCTTAACTGCATACCATTTTACAGAAGGTTTGGCGTAAATGTTTGGGCCGGCATATTGGGTACTACTTTAATCTAGTTGTTAACTACTTCTCTGAAGAAAATTTTTAAGCACCCTGTAATTTCCCCCCTTATACGTTCATAACATGAACCAATGATTTAGCTCCCAAAATATTTGTATCCCAAACTGGACTGCTTTTATAATAAAGCAGAAAATTAGATCGAACGAGCTGAATTGGATAAACCGTGATCTGCAAAATGCCTATGTGATTGTACTGGTCAACGAGTGATCAGCGATCAATGTTTTTTTTTTTTATGAAGTCAGCACAGAAGACATTTTCAAGCTTCCTATTTCATTAGAAAATAATAAATCAGCTAACAATTAGACAATATTCGAAATATCTGACCCATATCCATACATTCGGTAACAGATTAGTTATTAAAAGATATCAATCGGCGTACGAGGAACGCAGTTATTATTGTTTGAAAGTTACTTAAAAAACCGAAGATTCAAAGTAGAAATCAGGGATAGAAATTTATCAACATATGGAGTACCGCAAGGATCCGAACTAGTTCAATATATGTTCAATATTTAAGTGAACGACATGTTGGTAGCCCTCAAGAAATCTCAAGAAATCCACCGTATTTGCCTATGCAGGTGACACGGCAATTGTAATCAATCACAATGACTTTAAGAGTGCCGTTACATCAACAAAAAATATTTGTTTTTTTTTTTATTATTCGCTTTTACTGCTTAGGTTTACGACATTGATATTTTCATGTTGAGGTCAACATTTTTTTTTTTTTTTTTTTTTTTTTTGTTATTCTTTAAACTTTCACCTTATCGTGCTTAGGTTAGCAAAATTCTTGTATAAATTAAGTTGAAGTAAAAATACTTGAGCTCTGTCTTGTTATTTAATCGAACTAAGCCTTTTTTCTACCAAATGTGAGGCTGCATTAGGCGATTGATTAAAAAATAGAAAAATTCTAAATAATAGAATTTACATGGTCCTTCGAGCCGGATTATCCAATCCGATTAGCCGGTTTAGTGATTTGTAAATACTGGTACTAGACCAATACATAGTTACCATTTAAGATCATGGTACAGGCACCGTACTCCATTACACAGCGAAGTAGAATGAGTGAAGACATTGCATTGAACCAGACGAGAATCACGAAGAAGTGCATCGATTATGGACTAATTTTAAGAAAGATAAAGTCGAGATTCGTAGAGTATTTCGAAAGGTGACTCGGTCAATTAATCATTTGTCAATAAGTCAGATTGAATCTTTCTATCCGAAATATGGATCTTTGATACTGAATTTGACCTTTTTAGTAATAATTCTTATGCTGTAGCTAGCGTGGCTGTCTTTATAAGTTATAAGTTGAAGTATTGACTATTGCTGCCTTAAGTTGCTGATATGATTAAAGTTTCTTGTTTGACTTCTAGAAAGTTTAACTTTATGTGCTTCTACAAGCTGCATGAAAAAAGTAAAGATGTTTTTGTTGAGTAACTGTCTACTCTGCTGTCTGATAAAAAATCAAAAAATCAAAAAATCTCTTCAGTCTTGGAGACATTAATGTAGATTTATTGTCAAATTCTCCTTATGTTTTAAATTATATTTCTGTCATATCGACTATTGACTTGGAATCGTGCTGTAAAGAACCTACAAGATTAACTCCTTTTACAGAAACTTGTATTGACTATATTTTCGGTAGACTTGATCGCAATTCTAAGCTCACTATCACTAGTTTTATATCACCGATCATTGTATGTTAAGTTTAAATTTTCAAAAAATCAATGCAGAAAAATTTCGTAAAAATTCTGAACATTTTGAAAAAGTTACAACATTGAACTACGAACTTCTCAATCATCTTCTACTGCATAAAATTTTGACAGGGGTGTATCTTGAAAACAACTCATCTTTTGCTTTTAACGTCTTTGAAAGTATATTAAAATCCCATGTTAGTTCATGTTCTTTTGTAACTCAAAAAAAAAAATTCATAAAATTAAAAGAATTAAACCATAGATGAATGCGATATTATTAAAGAAGAATAATTCAAAAAGAAATCGAATAATACCTGTCTTCAACATCTTTATAACTATGTTTGCAAGGAAATTGTTACAGAAATATCCAGGTACAAAAATAATTTTTACTCCAACAGACTTCATTTAGCTAGAAACAACTTAAGAAAAGAATGGGCTTATTTACAAAAAAATAACCATCTTCTAATGAACTTAAATGTGTATCTTTTCAAGGAAATAACATAGTTAATCCCAGTGAAATGTCTAATGCTTTTATGAGTATTTTACAAGTACACCCTGACTGACTCGAACTGGGACCAACTTCAGGCTGCTATAATTTCCAAACCATTCATGACACATGACAGATAATTTTATTATTGACAAGCCTTTTAAACGATTATCGTCTCAGTTGTGTTGAAAATTTTTTATCCGCGATGGAACTCAAACGTGATAGTGTGATTGCTTTATATTTGGCTGGAAAACCACAAGTAGCTATCTTAAGAGCCCTCCAGCACCTCTGCGTGAATAAATCATTTGTGTCTCGAACCATAGCTCGTTACCGTGATACTGGCAGAGTTGCAAAACGCTATGGAGGTTCTCATAAAAAAACAGCAACATCGGCTGAAACGGTTCGGAAAGTGAAGGCTCGGCTTGAGCAAAATCCGCGTCGAAGTGGAAGAAAAATGGGTAGTGAGCTTAACATATCGTTGGAACGGATGCAACAGATACTGAAAAATGAGCTCAATGGCTCAAGCCATTGAAGTTCCAAAAATCAGTCGAGTTAAAGTCGAAAGAGTGAAAGACGAAAGTGGTGAGTTGCCGAATTTGGTTTTTTACTATGAGTCGCCATTTGCTATCGAGCAATACGTCAACAAACACAATGACCAAGTTTACTTGCCAGAGAGGTCGATGGTGATAGTTTGGGCCGCCATAACCGCCGATGGTCGCTCACCGCTCGTATTTTTGGACCGTGGAGTCACAATTAATGCGATCGTATACCATGAAACTGTCTTAGAGACATTATTGAAGCCTTGGGCAAACAATCATTTCAGTCGGAGACCGTGGACATTTCAACAAGACTCGGCACCGTCTCACAAAGCGCGCGCTCACAAAGATTGGTTAAAAACAATGTTCCATACTTCATTTCTTCGACACAATGGATTGCAAATTCTCTAAATGCAAATCCGTTGGATTTCTCTGTCTGGGTATTTTGAAGGCACTAAAAAGTACCAAAGTTTGGACCACCTTAAATAAGCATTTCGCCGGGAATGGGCCAAAATTCCTGCAGAGCCACTTGCGTGCAGCGTGCGATGCTTTTTTCGGCCGTCTCAAGGCCATTATTCGCGTAAAAGGTGGACATTTGAAAACTACTGATATAATTTGAAAATTAATGTATTGTCTAACGTTTTTGGCTTTGGCACAATAAAATTTATCAAAAAATTAAAAAATTATTGCCTTTTAAAAAGTTGCAGTTCGAATCAAGCAGGGTGTATTTCTTTCAAGACTCTTTCTAGTGCAGGCCTTTCTGAAACTGCTGATAATTGTGTGGAAAATGGTTTTTTCAACGAATGGAGTCAAACCAATAGCTTTTTTCAAGACCCGATTTCATATTTCAAATGTTACCGATTCTTAACTTTTAAAAAAAATTCTAATTCTCCAACGAGAGATGGTTAGCCTTATAACTTAACCCTTTCGCCCCGGCACTTTTTGTTTTCGCAAAATTAAAAATAATCCACTTTTTACCATCAATTTATTGATCAATAAAACGGGAAAAATATTAAAAAAAATAAGTAGCACAAATAGTTAATAATAATTATTAAATAATGGGACATGTGTGTCCTACTAGTAATTATTTGTGGGACAATATTTTCCCACCAGGCTTTGGTATAGCGCACTAACCCATTCCTCTGAAATAACCTTTCCTTTTAACAAAAATGTGAACAAACTTTTAGAATGCTAAAATTTATTAGTACTAACTACTACAATATAAAAGCTAACATATAAAATAAGTTTAGTTATGAAAAAAGGTAACATAAAAAATTAAAAAAAAAATCAAGAATGGGGCAAGATAAAACATTTTTTGCAAAGGACTATAAAAAAAGTCTTTGTTCTTGTTTCTCTTCCTTTTGTGTTGCACCTATAACAATGCCTTCTTTTTGGCCCTTCTTTTGATAGGTGATCTCCCACATTCATAAGCTTTGCTTTTTTTTTTTTGCTTCAATTGTCCATAATTTCTTCGCTTTTGGTTATACCGCTGTTTTCAGAAGGCAATTAGGTTTTCTGCCAAGGGAACGAGAAAACACAGGAGATAAGTTTTTTATGCTTGAGGTCTTGAAATATTACCCAGCTGTTCACCACTGCACTCAGCATAAGTTTGTAAAAAACCACTTAGTAGTGCTTCGATTCAAGTCATAAGTCGATACTTTTTGATCGGCTAGGTCTACACCTCCCATGAATTCATTGTAAAAAATAAAACCATCAGGTCATATAATATCAATCCTTGAACCATCTTTGATTTTTTCGCATAACATTTTTCGCAAGACATTTTTTGTATATTTCCACATTTATTTATTTATGTAATTAATTAACACAGTAAGAATACACTTATAATTCTTTGATAGCTAATAGAAAATATAATTACTTACTTATGGCTTACTAGATGGGGTGAAAAGTAACCACCTTGGGAATGAAAAAAAAAAAAAACTTTTTTGAATGTTTTTTTATTTTATTCAATTTTTCAACTTCTTGATCCCGTCCGAAAAATAATTTTCCGGAAGGTCTGCAAAATACTCCTCCGTGGCGTCGATGATTTCCTCGCGTGAGCTGAATTTTTTATTGATAAGCCATCTTTAGAGGTTTGAGAAGGAAATACGAGGGAGCCAAATCGTGCGAATACGGTGGATGCGACAGCAATTGCAGCCGTAAGTCATTGATTTTAGCCATGGTTGCGATGCTCTTGTGCGCCGGTTCATTGTCTTGCAAAAACAAATATTTTTTTCGCTTCATGTGAGACCCTTTTGCAGCGATTTCTGCCTTCATTCGCTCCAATAATGCACAGTAATACTCGCTGTTGATGGTTTTTCATCGGGGTAGTCCACGAAGAGTATGTCATGACAATTCCAGTAAACCGACGCCTTAACCTTTTCGACCCATTGAGCGTCCCTCGGCCGCTTCAGAGCACTCGTAACGGCTGCAGTCCATTGACGGGCACTCATTCTGTTCTCTGGTGTTCAATAGTTACCAATCGACGCCAAAAGTCCACCCGATTCCGCATCAGTAAGTCCAAACACTCTTTCGAAGTGCTCTCGCATTCGTGTTTTTGGTCAGGAGTGAGTATGCGCGGCACCCAGCGGCAGGATAACTTTTTCATATGCAGAATATTGCCCAAAATATAGCGTGTGCGCTCAGTACTTATATTTGTGGTATCTGTTAACTCACGCACCTTCACTTTCCGGTCAGCCAACACCATTTCATGTATTTTTTGACATTGTCCTCTGTAACCGCATCGGAGCGCCTGCTGCTGCGGACTTCATCGGTAGTGGAGTTGCTGCCACCACGAAACTCTCGAAATCATATTTGACGGTGTAATCTGACGGAGAATTAGTCCCATAATATTTATCCAACTTTTTTTTGTTGGAAGAAGGAAAATCGTTTTCGTCCATACTCAACATGATACCGAACACGTCAACAACAATCAGCTGTCAAAACAAAACTAAAGACAGTATTGCACTGAAATTTGGCATGTCTGCCTAAATATAAACGGACTTCAAGTCACCATAACCTTTTTTGCAGTAGCAGCGCATTCTGGCGGTCAAAGAAGTTGCTATTCACTCCACCTAGTACTATTGAAAATAAAAATTAAAACTTAAAAGAAAGTATTAAGATTAAACTTTAAAGTTTTAAATTTGAAATCTTAAATTAGAAGTCGAAAGTGAATAATAAACTTACTTAGAAAATAATAAACTAAACTTATATTTACATGCTCGTAATAAGTTCAATTTAAACCTGAAATTGAAGGAAAGAATAAATTAATTTGCTTGAAAAGAAATCAGAAATAAAAAATAAAAAAAAAGAACTAGTTGCTCTGATTTGACAGAAAAAGTCTTAATTCGCTTCTAAATCGACGTGCATCATTCATCTATCTCAGGTTACGCGGAATTGAATTCCATAGGCGGATAGAAGCAACAAAAATTGTCTCTCAGATGTTAAACAAGAGAAAACGTTGGATGCCTTGCTTTGATTATGGTGAAAAGAAGAATCAGTGTACGAAACTTGACATAGTCCTTAAAAACATATCTAATAGGCTTTTAGCCAAATGTGAGACATGATCATATCTTCTGAGACTATAGGTATATCGTATAGTGCTATTTAATACTACTTGTAGCTTTCTTATACTACTAGCATCACAATCATAAAAAAGTTCACAGCCATATATAAGGATAGGAATAACCAGTGCTTTAGCGAGTACTAGCCTTGTCATCATGGGTGTAAATTTCTGAGCGGTCCACAGAGTTAGAAGAACGCCATAAGCCTTAACAGATATCAAGTTCATATGGTTATTCCATGTGAGCGTTCTGTTGAATACCACACCAAGATTTTTTGAAGACTCCACGAATTGAATTGGTGTGCTTTTTAGCATAATATAGGGAAAATATGAAACATCTACCATTGTTTTTGAAATAACTACACATTTGCACTTATTTGGATTAAGCACCAAGAAATTTTTCAACGATCAATTCGAAATTCATTTAAGATACTCATTCACATTCGATAAGGTCTAAGGGATAACTTTGATAGGTTTGAATGTCATCAGCATAAAAGTGTTTCGACGAATGCAAGATTATGGTAGCTATATCATTAATATAAAGTGAGAATAGGAGAGGACCCAAAATCGACCCTTGTGGAACGCCTCGTAGTAAGGAAAGAAACTCTAATAGAACACCGTCGAGAGACACGGCCTGCTTTCTTTCACTTAGATACGATGCGATTAAATTTATAGCGAAGGGAGATATGTTAAAGTAGTGGCGTAATTTATTTATGAGAATGGAATGATGAACCATATCAAAAGCTTTCGAAAAGTCTAAAGGAAGGAAGGTAATATAAGCTTTATTCAGTTTTTCCCTTATGTCTTCTACTACGCTTATTAAAGCAGTTGTATAGCTGTGTTTGGCATGAAACCCAGATTGAATTGAAACCAGCAAATTATTACGTCCCAGATACTCATTCAGTTGTTTATGCATAATCCGTTCACAAGTTTTAGAGAGAAAAGGTAGGATTGATATAGGTCTGAATTTATCACCTGCCGAGTTTTTAGGAGTTGGTATTGCTTTAGCCACTGATGAGGAAAAATGCCGTTCATAAAAATGGTATTAATCACATGCGTAACATATGGCAAAAGTATTGGAAAAATAGCTTTGACGAATACTGGATGAACTCCATCAAACCCCAACGCATTCAATTTCACAGACAAAAAACTTTAGACTATGTCCACATTGTCCTCTTTTGTAAAAGCGAAGGATGCATTTGTATGGACAACGGGAGCACCACAAGAAGTTTTATCAAGTGCCTATTAGGTTCTAAGTTGGGGAAGTGATAAAAACTTTCAATTGAGTTTATCGCAGTCGATGTTGGTTGAACAAGGAAATTTTTGCTTACCAATCCGCAATTCCCAGAGATTACTAAATAGTTTGCGGCCATCTGCGTTTATATTTAAGTGACTGGAATAAAATTTTGCCTTTGCAGCTCATATTTCACGAACAACACTATTCCGTACATTTTTATAAACATGGTGGAATTTTTCGACCTGAAAACGCTTCCACCGCCGTGTAGCTTGGTCACTACGCAACATTGGCGGTCGAATCTCATTTGTTAACCATTGTTTTGTCTTTTCTTTTACAATTCTTGTTTTGATTGGAACATGCGTATCAAATAGATGATTTATATTCCTTTGAATAAAATTGATTTGGTCATCCGGTGATGGCATAACGTAAACAAGTTCCCAAGAAAACTAGCTAAGGACCCCACTTCGTTAGACATTTGAATACTGTCTCTTTTATTTTGTAGTGTTCCAAAACTAGGTAGATTTTTTCTATTTGCCATAACAGTGCTTACGTAAGGAAATGTACCTGTCTTGATCAATTTTATAGTTGTAAAATATCTATCATTGCACAGAGATGTATTCATTGATCGCATCGTATTTGCCAGACGTCTTACAACATGTTCACCCAAAGTAAACTCTGTGTCTGGAATTTGGGTTGTTTCTTTCCCTGAATATATACTTACATCATAGAGATAGCCAGTCTTGGAATCTGCTCTTTCTCAAAGTTTGATTCCGCTTTAGTTGCAGGTATTGCTTCATAGCTGAACGTATTGAATTTTGCTACAGCTTTATCTTTGCTCTGTATGGAACTTTCCGATAAAGAAGATTGAAGTTTTTGCTTCAAACAATTCTTCAAACAAATCTCATCTATATGTGTGATAACTTTTAGAAGCATTATCAGTCTTATCTGGCATAATATAATATTATAATATTTGGATAACAGAAATGTGCAACTATCTCCGCTAATTGCTTTTTTTATAGCGAAATTTGCTAACGATTCATTGTTTGACCAATAATGGGCAAAAGCTGGAACTCAATAGTAAGATATGATCATTTCACAACCTAAGACCACCATTATCTCATGCATGCCCGTTTCTTTGTGATTTTTATTCATCATTTTTAATTTCTCGCTTATGCAAACTTTTTGGAAAAAGTTTGAAAAACACATCGAGTTCGGATGCTCCCCTATCTAAGGCCAAGAAAACTTGGCCAAATGTATACTCTGGGACTTGAAATCGAGGAACATGCACATCATCTTCACCTTGCTCTGTCCCAGTATTAGCTTCAACTTCTTGAGTTGAAGGTGTTGGTGAGCTTGTTGTTGTTGGTTCTTGAATGTCATCCCCACTACTGTCCCCACTATCATCCGAATTCTCATTTTGCGGAACATAGCTATCATCAAAGTCATCAGAGGATAAGTTCTCATCATCCTAATCATCAGAATCACATAGCAAGACTCTCAAGTCAGATTCAGTCAATCTGAAAATTTTCGAATTAATTTCTTTGAATACTAATGGGACATTATTGTCCCACTGTACACACTCATGTGTCCCATGTACAAAAAATTAATATGCACTTGCGGTCATAAAAACCGCACCACTTAATGAGTTCTCAAAAAATGCCTAATTACATCAGATTGTAAGGGTTTTCCACATACTAATGAAGGGTATTCCCCATAGCGGAGTTCGGCCTCATATTCAGTGCAAAAAAAAATCAGTTTGAATTGAGTTGTGACGGTGACAAGTAAAAAAAAGTGAAATGTCTGGTAAATAACATCGACTGACTCGGAACGAAAAAGTTCAAATATTGACTTTTGGCTATCGTGAGATTGCGGTTAAAATAGGATGCCGTCATTCAACTATCGTACGACTGATGAAGAAAAAATAAAATTTGGATCCACTGTAAAGAAAAAAAGGCTCGGGACGAAAACGCAAAACAACCCAGAAGACGTACAACGTATTACAACGAATTAGCATGAAAGATTGCTTTAATCTAGTTGATCTAGGCACCGAAACTATACGCCGACGGTTACGAGAGATAGGTTTATATGGAAGACGACCAGCGAAAAAACCTCTCCTAACCACAAAAATGAGAAAAGCTCGCTTGACTAAACGGCAAAATAGTACGAAAATTGGACGCAGAATGATTGGCGATGTGTGATATGGTCCGATGAAAGTAAATTTAATTTGTTGTGTGCCGACAATTTGACATACGTACGACGGTCAGCAGGTGAAAGGTTCAAGGACGAGTACATAGTCAAAATAGTGAAGTTTCCTCAAAGCCAGATGGTTTGGGGATGTTTTTCTGTTTACGTTTTGGGCCCTTTGCACTTTGTTAATGGAACTATGAACGCTCAAAAGTATGGAGAGGTAGAAAGGAAGTTTTTGGTACCAGCAATTGAACATCATCATTCGTGTACTGACAAGTGCATTTTTCAAGATGATTCTGCACCTTGCCAATGCGCCAAATCCGTAAGTAAAGTGTTATAAATCAACATCTAGATGTCTACTTTATAAATAATAAACAGACAAGTAACTAGAGTCTTTCAATAATTTTCAGCTCAAGACAACGTTTGATTACCTCGGAATTATCAGGTTAGAATGGCCATCTAATTCGGCCGATTTAAACCCAATCGAACACTTGTGCCAAGTAATGAAACGTAAAGTGACTGAACATAAACCAGAGAGCAAAAAAAAAGTTAAATGAAATTCTGGATCATGTATGGAATACTGAAATTTCAAGGGATATTACTGAACTTCTAGTAAACTCGATGCCTTCTAGAATAAAAGCGGTTATAACCGCCAAAGGAGGAGCAACTCGGTATTGATAATTTTTTGGTAAAAGTGGCATATCTATACATCTTATATACACATACATAAAGAATGTATCGTTTGATTTTGTTAACCAATGACTGTATTAAAATATTTTAAAAAAATAAGAAAATTAACTGGTTTTAAGGGTTAAGGAAGATATTGTTAAATATTGCTGATGTTGTAACTTACATTTTTAATAAAAGTATTCATAGTGGTATTTTTCCTGATGCTGATGATGCTATCGGTTATGCCGATATTGAAGAAATGACTTTAAATAACTATAGACCAATATTTCTTCCTTCAGTTGTTTCCAAAATCTTGAAAAATCTTCTTTCTTTAGTAATAATCAGTTTGGGCTTAGAGCACGTACAGAAGATGCCCTCTTAGAATTTTTTTAGTTTTAATCACAGTTTTAATAATAAAAAAACATACAGCTGATATTTTTATTGATGTTACTAAGGCGTTGGATGAGGTCGACCATGTTTTACATACGACTATAGTAAAAAAAAAAAAAAAATAGAAAAAACAAGTATTAGAGGATCCATGCTTAGATGGTTTCATTTCTATCTATCAAGAAGCAAACAAGTTGTAAAATTACATAACAAATTTAGTTTATCTTAAAATATTAAAACTGATGTGTCACAAGGTTCTGTTCTTGGTCCAGTTCTTTTTTTTGATTTATATTTTTTTCTATATTTAACATCAAGTTTAATATTAGTCGAAGAGGATATGCTGATGACATTGCTTATTACTATTCGAATAGTTCTGCACTAGATTTAATAGCTGTCGTTTGAATAAATTGGTAATAAGCAATAAAACTAAAATAATGTCTTTTAATTTGACTTTTACAATTTTTTCTTTTCCTTCTCTGATTTTCCATGGTGCATGCTGCAAACGTTTCTCATTTAGCCCTGATACCTGCAAAACTGTATCATATTCAACCATAAATAATGTGGATATTAATTGTTTATCTCAATGTTTCTATATATGTAGGACGAACTGAAGTTTTTAAGTAGCTTCACCTTGAAATCGATAGTAAATTGAATTAGAGTATTCACACTGTCAGTCTAAGATTCTATCTATTAAAAACTACTAAGATTATGTATCACTTGAGACAATTCTGTTCTAAACAACTGGTGGATATAATATATGTACTATGAATTAGTACAATCTAAGTATGGTATAGTCTGCTGGTACTCATTATAATAAAACCTATCCGTTACTTATTGTTATTATACATTAGTAAAACAATCTGGAGAAAGAAACTACTACATAGGAATAGCTTGATATTTGTCAACTGAAAATTCATCCCACTCAAACATCTATAATTTTACAAAGTCTTAAGGATATTTTTTGTACAAAGTGGTTACTCCATTGACAGAAATTCAACCTATCAGTCACTACGTAGTTGCAATAACCATATTTCTGCAATTTCAACATCTAATATGCTATACACCACTTTTTGAACATTTACTCATTTATTGCTCCAAGATTGTACAATCTATTACCGCTTGAGATTAGACGAAGTAGAAATTTTTCCTTTTTCAATAAGAAAAATAAAGACTGGCTTTTTCACTATGATCTGAAGGAAATAAATTGATTAACTAGCCGCATAGTATAAATTTAGTATCATTTAGAAGACATATCATATATTAATTGATGATTTTAACATCTGTTTTCTTCACCCGCTTTATTTATATTGTAAATTTATTTACAAACTACAGAATGTATCTTTCTCCTTTTCTTCATTTTGTAATGAATCAATTCTTAAGTCAACAATCAATCCGATCAATCCGATCCAGAAAAGACTAAAAAGTCAACTCACATCAAGAAGTACCCAGCAAGATTTAAGAACCTGAATCTGATTTATGGTAGAACAACTTTTTACGCATTATTGAGAACTTGAAGTTAACTCAGAATACAGTTTACCCAACATTCAAATTGGATCAGATTAGGAAATACTGGACAAAGCTGGTGACAATGAGTAGGAGTACGTGTCCAACAGCGAATTCATTGAGTTGTAGCAGATATATGAATATGCTTTTATACAAGTTAGAGAAGCAGAACAGCAACACAACACCAACCAGAGGCAGTAACTCTACAAGCTGCAACAGTTTGCGAAATCAAACTTCCACCAATAAGCATACCATCATTCAGCGGCAAGCATGAAAAGTGGACATCGTTTTGAGAACTGCTTGATTGATTTGTTCACCAGAACGGAACCTTAAGCGATGTCGATCGAATTCAATATTTAAAAGGCAATTTAAAAGGAGAAGCAGCAAGGATTGTTAACAATTTGGCTCTAAAATTAAGCAATTATGCAACAGCTATAGAATAGCAATTCTGATTTTAAAATTCAGCAACATTATCCAACAACTGCATTCAAAACTAGCTTACTTTAAAATCAGTTCGACATGAAAATGATCATGGATATGACAATGGAAATCTTGTAAGGCATTAAAAATTTTAGTGTCGACGTAAGCTCCTGAGATCCATCAGTTATTCATTTGTTTTGTCCGAAACTTGACCTTGAATAAAGGAAATTCCTAAAGTAAGCGAATTTTTTAACTTCATTGAGAATAGATTCATAGGATTAGAAAGCTATCGCGAATTTAACCATGAACACCAGTCATAAGTACGAGTAACAGCCACAAAAAAAAAAAAAAAAAAACATTTGATGATGAAGAAGGGTTGCAAAATATGCACACGACAGCATAATTCCTTACTTCAATTCCTTCGAAGTGAGAGTACAGCAGTCTCGGTAATAGGAATAACATCAATAGAAAAAGCCTCAAAATCGACACGAATCGCTACCGTACCGTAGGTATGTGGCATCGTCAAAAAGTTCAATGTAAGAAGCAGCTATAGTTTTATCCACCGGAACGATGCTAAGCAAAATGTATTCGTTCATCAAAGTGCTATCGCCAAGAAAAACCCAAAATAAAAACAGTTCGATCTGTAAGCGATGGTGAGCTGGTCGAGTTTGATGTAATTATTGGGGAGAAGGGAAATGAATCTGCTAAAGTGACTGGTCCATCTGGTTGTACAAAACCGAAATTAACAGCGCCCAAAATTCAAATTATGTTGGATCCGTGGGCGTGGGAAAAGTCACGGATGAACCTCAACAGAACCAGCAGCAACGTTCACAAAGGAATTATCGTTGCGGAGGCGGACGAAGCCACGGACGAGGCTACAACTACTTTAAGGGACCAGGACATAAACAAAGGCACTCTGTTAGCAATCAGTGCAGTGATGGAGGACGCAGTCCGGTGAAGATGGCAATGAGATGGTTGAATTTTTGGAATACCGAGATCAACAATATCGTGATGGAACACCAAGACGTTTCTTCAAACGTAAATTAAATTCTGGTAACCGTGGACCACCAGGAGGAAAACATCATCCCCGTAGTGCCGGCGGTGATTACCAATGCTCCACGAAATCCTTGCACTCAACCCAACGCTAGGAAGCAAAACAATGGTGGAGGTAACTCTAACGGAGGTGAACAACAACCTGAACAGCAGCAGGGCACTGGTCAACAAGTGCAAAATACAACAAAAGAAAGTTCTGCATAAGAATATAAAAAACATAATTAAAACCCAAAAGTAAAAGTAAAAAAAAAGGAATTGATGCAGCTACTTCGGAAGGGTGAATTCAATTTACGCAAATGAACATCAAATAATGCAGCATTCATTAAAGCGATGCCAATGAATAAGACCGGATAAACACTGTTCCTAAAAAGATCAAGGAGCAGACATTTCGGGAGTACTTGGATTGAACTACATATATTCTACAGGGATATTTCGAAATAGTACTGGAATATTTAAACAAGACACCAACTCGCAACGAATCAGTATTTCTCAGTACTGAGCAGCGTTTGGATTGAATTATCCAGCAATTGTATACGATTAAGAAGCTACTTTTTAAGCGATGCCCAACCAGGGTGCTAAGACTCACACACATTATGTGAAAATAGTTATGGACGCACAATACATGGATGTTCATTACACCCGAAAAAATTGGACCAATGCACAGTGGTTCAGCCGTAGGTCATAGAGTTGAAATACCGATGTTGCAAATATATTATGATGTTATTTTACCGGTATAGGAAACATAAAAAACCCTTCTATTCACAGGTATAAAAAACATTGCAATTACAAACAGTCAATTTTGTTCACCGGAAGTGGTAACATCTGATTAGTGCTTATTAGTTTATTTGTTCACATAAATTGGTGTGGTTTTTTCCGAGAAATTTATTGTTTGTTATATAATTGTGCAATGGATATACAAATTGAAGGTATGTTCGATATTTTTAAAGTAATTATGTTTTCCTTAATAATGCGACTATTCATAACTAGCTTGTTCAAAACACACCATCCACTTTTTTTTTGCTTTTAACTATTTTCTATGTTCAACTAAGCTTTATATGTATAAGCTTTATACACTTTTCCCAGTGATGTTCAAAAAGTTCGATACCCTTTTTACTGTTTTTAACTGTTTTGCTCCTCAAAATAGCCATTAACTTCTGACATCACTTCTTCATCGTTAGAAAATCTTTGACCACTGAGCCATTTTTATACGAGAGTTTCGTTTGAAAAATCAAGATTTTTGAAGAAAAAGGTTGAGTTCTTAGTGTTCGTTTTGTCTGACAAGGGAGTAAAAACTTTACCTCAGAAAGGACATTATAGGATATGAGGTTCCAAGGACGTTACAAGGTCTGCGATCTTTTCTTGGATTTTCGGGGTACTACCGTCGATTCGTCAAGGACTATGCTCAAATCTCAAAGCCCCTTACAAAGTACATGCGCGGTGATATCGGAAATGTAAGAAGCAAACAGTTCAAAAACACGAAAATAGAGTTAGACGACGATGCATTGCAAGCCTTTGATAGGATTAAAAAAAATTCTTGCTTCAGAAGATGTACTGCTTTTCTATTCTGACTTTAACAGGCCCTTTGACTTGACAACTGAAGCTTCATCCCAAGCATTTGGTTCTGTCCTATCTCAAGGGAGTAGACCCATAACAATGATATCCCGAACGTTGTCCTCTGCTGAGGAAAACTACGCAACTAATGAGAGCGAGCTTCTTGCCATAGTATGGTCACTGCAAAAACTTCGGAACTATCTTTATAGAGTGAAACAACTAAACATCTATACAGATCACCAGCCGCTCACTTTTGCCATTTCCGACAAAAACCCTAATGCAAAAACGAAGAGATGGAGGGCATTTGTTGAAGAATTCTCACCAACGTTTTTCTATAAGCCTGGGAAAGAGAATCTTGTTGCTGACGCCTTATTGCGACAACATATAAACGCTTAAGATCAGACAATAAGCTCGGATTCTTCAGCTCTTCACAGCGAAGTATCTCTGACTCAAACAATAGTAACTGTTCCGAACCCAGCTTTAGAAATCAATTAATTTTAAGTGAGGGATCTGAGACTGCCAAATCCACCAAAATTATTTTTAAAACCCAAATTAGACAAACAATTACATTCAAGGCAAATGTTGTTAACGCAATTCTTTGCAATTTCTTTTGCGACTATAAATTATTAACCTCATTATTTCCTTCAGTAAAGTTCCTTCACACCGAAAAAATGGTTACAGATATTTTTAATCCAACTGACCAAATTGAAATTTTGACAACCGAGCACAATCGCGCTCATCGGTCTGCGAGCGAAAATACCCAACAGGTCTTGACAGATTATTTTTTCCCTGGTATAAGATAATATTTAAAGCAAATTGTGTCAAATTGTAAAATTTGCAATGAGGCGAAGTATCAGAAACATCCCCCAAAACCTCAAAACAGAAAAATCCACGAAAGTAATCTCAGATAAATTCAGTTTTGGGCTTCTTCCAGCTTTCAAAATTGAATCAGTAATTCTAAATAAGTTCTAACATATGTATGTATTTGCAAAATTTGAATCGAAAATGTTTTTCTAAAATATTGAATTTTTCGTTTCGGTATAAAGTATTGTAAGCGTAGTATTAACGCTGAAAACTATCAAAATTGTAACATATTGGGTCTATAACTTATGGCGATGGCGTGACTTGTATTATTCCATTGGAACATGCGTTGGAAAGCTACTGTCATTGTACGTCATTTCAGTATATGTCATTCATTTGAAGCGTAAACAACAATATTTTTTTTTTTTCACTCAAATATGTCGAACTCTGTGCTTAAAAATGTGTTTTTGCGGGGAGTTCTTCTTCATTACTTTAATATGAAGAAAACTGCTGCCGAAAGTCATTGTATTTTGGTGGAAGTTTATGGTAAACATGCGCTAGCTGAACGAACGTGCCAAAAGTGGTTTGCACGATTTAAAAGTAGTGATTTTGGCTTGGAAGAAACGTTGAAATTTTGAAGATGAAGAACTAGAAGCATTACTCTATGAAGATTGTTGCCAAACACAAGAAGAGCTCGTACAATCTTTTGTGTCACTCAAGCAGGCATTTCAAAATGTTTAAAAGCAGCTGGATATATTTAAAAGCAAGGAAATTGGGTTCCCAATGAACTCAAGCCAAGAAACGTCGAAAGGCGGTTTTGCATGTCTGAAATGCTGCTGGAACGCCACAAAAGGAAGTCATTTTTGCATCGGATTGTTACTGGTGATGAAAAATGGATCCATTACGACAACCCTAAGCGTAAAAAATCATATGTGAAACCCGGCCAACCAGCCAAATCAACGGCAAAGCCGAATATCCATGGCGCGAAGAAAATGCTCTGTATTTGGTGGGATCAGATGGGTGTGCTGTATTATGAGATGCTAAAACCGGGTAAAACAATCAATCGACAACGCTTCCGAACACAATTAATCCGTTTGAAGAGAGCAGTAGCCGAAAAAGGCCCGGAATATGCGACCAGACACGAGGCAATATTTTTCCATCATGACAACGCTCGGCCTCATATTGCTATTCCGGTTAAGAACTATTTGGAAAACATTGGATGGGAAGTCTTACCCCACCCGACTTATAGCCCAGACCTTGCCCCTTCTGACTACCATTTGTTCCGGTCGATGCAGAACGCCCTCACTGAAATACGGTTCAGAACAGAATATCAAAAATTGGCTTGATTCATTCTTGGCTGCCAAGCCGCCGCAGTTCTTTTGGGATGGGATCCACAAATTGCCAGAAAGATGGAAAAAAGTCATAGCTTCAGATGGGAAATCTGAAATCTTCTTAAATAAACGCTCAAATTTTGAAAAAAAAAAACCGCACGAATTAAAATATATACCCAATATTTATAATTACAATTTTATGTAGTAAATAAGAACATTTTATATTATAAAAAAGCAATGTTAACGATTCACAAAATTACTGCGCTAAATATGTAAACATAATACTGAAAAGTCCGTGCCGTTTCTAAGAGGGTGCACCACTTGAATTAAATCAATACCATTTAGTACCAACCTTCAAAAGATACGTATATAAATTTGACAGCTGTCGGACGATTAGTTCTCGAGATATAGCGTTGTGAGTGAAGCAACTTTTGTTATTGTGAAAAAAATGGATTCAAAGCAAATTCGTGTGTTGATTTATCATTGCTTTTTGATGGGAAAAAATGCAGCCGATGCAAAGAAATGGCTTTATAAGTGTTACCCGGACTCTGCACCAGCCGAACGAAACAGTAGTCATACAAGCACAAGATAATGTACGCAGTGGATCCAAAAAAGGCTATTTCAGATGAAAACATCAAAAAAGTCCACAAAATGATTACGAATGACCGTAAAGTGAAGTTGATCGTGATAGCTGAAGGCTCTGAAGATATCAAAAGAGCATGTTGGATATTTCATACACGAATATTTGTTCAAAGTGGGTGCCACGTTCGCTCACAGTCGACCAAAAATAACAACGTGTTGATGATTCAGAGGAGTGTTTAAAGCTGTTCAACCGCAATAAAGCCGAATGTTTGCATCGGTAGGTGACAATGGATGAAACTTGGCTCCATCACTTCACACCAAAGTCAAGTCGGCAGTCAGCTGAGTGGCGAGCAGGTGACGAACCTCGTCCAAAACGACCAAAAACTCAACAGTCGTCTGGCAAGGTTATGGCATCCGCATTTTGGGATACACATGGAATAATTTTCATCGACTATGTCCAAAAGGGGCAAACTATCAACAGCGACTATTGCATTGCGTTGTTGGAGCGTTTGAAGAAAAACGGCCGCATTTGAAAAAAGAAAGTGCTGTTTCATCAAGGCAATGCACCGTGTCACAAGTCAATGAAAACGATGGCAAAATTGAATGATTTCGGCTACGAGTTGCTTTCCCACCCACCGTATTCTAAAGATTTGGCCCCCAGCGACTATTTCCTGTTGCTCGCCGGAAAGAGATTTAAGACCGATGAAGAAGTAATCGCCGAAACAGAGGCCTATTTTAAACTGATATCGAAAGATTGAAAAATCGTTTCAATCAGCGTATCGCCCTCGAAGGCAACTATATTGATAAATAAAGCTGAATTTTGCAAAAAAATTGTGTTTTACTATAAAACGGCACTGACTTTTTAGCTCATGTGTTAGCTTTTCAATCAAAGCCTATGAGACTAACAAAAATAAATTACAAGAAGCAGGGATGACTTCTTTTAAGCATGGAAATAGTTATGTTGCTATAACCCACTAACAGCATTTATACCCGGGAACGCATCGTATGATAACTTTCGGCTGCAAGCCTAGCCGCGCATTTTGGTTTGATGTTTCGTTTGCTGCTATGGAGTTGTTTCCGGTCAGTGAATCAGTGCGTATGTCAGCGGCTTCCTCATAGAGGAATTAATTAAATAAATATAATAATTAAATAATTATTAAAAGTTTATTTAAACTCGTGTTTTATTTATTATTAATTTATACTCTGTTTAAAGAAAAAGCTTTTTTGTCTTGTTTTAACCCTCTAGTAATCATAACAACCATTTTCCAGGCCAAAATGATATGATTTCATTGTAAATCTGCCCAAAAATCCATTTGACCGCCCTTCTTTGGAACCTGAACCACTATGCAATGTGGACCTCACTCCGGAATGCTTCATCTAATCCAACTTCATACGATTAGAAGCAAAATTAATCAAGGGCACGAGAATAGTGATGCACTTCAGCATATCAATAACCACTGAAAATACATCACAATCAACACAAGTTCCGGTTTATTTTATAAACGAAACCATCATGAAAGTTTAGAGTCGATACGCTCAACCGGCTACATAACCACAACTGAAAAACCATCAAAAAAACATCAGTGTATGACAATTGTGTTTTGTTCAATTTCTGCAGTCGCTTTTTTTTATCGTTTTTCTTTTAGCTGTGATCCGCAAATACCGCAATAGCCTAACTAAGAGCTCTGCCAACATCGAATTATTAAGAAACCAGAAAAGACCGAGATCAATAGGGCAACAACGCCAGTAATTTTCATATTTAGGTCAACATTTTTTTGTTATTCTTTAAACTTGCATCTTGTTGTGCTTATGCTAGAAAATTGTTGTATAAATAAAGTTGGAATAAAGTTACTTGAGTTCAGTCGCGTTATTTAATCGAATCAAGCCTTTTAACTACATAATGTAAGACTGCATTATGTGATTGAATAAAAAATATATAGAAATTCTAAATAGTAGAATATACAGCCATTAATGTCCTTTCCATGATTTATTTCATTTTAAAGTTATATATCTCTAAAAGAAGCACCCTTTATCATAGCTGTAAGTCTAAGACCGGAATTAAGCAATTCACATTTCAAATCTTATATGATGGCTGATTTTTTAAGCATAAGAGTGATAAATTACTCACCGAATTCATTTCTCAATTGGTCCATCGTTTCGCATACTGTGTGGCATGTAGCGCCATCTTGATGGAACCGCATGTCGACCAGGTTCAGCTCGTGCATTCTGGGCGAAAAAATGTTCGAAATCATTGAACTATGGTGTATCGGACGCCATTGACGATAACGTTTATCTTTGAAAAAATACGGGTAAATGATTCCACCGAACTATATATAAACCACACTAAACAGTGTAGCTCTTGTATTGTCTGAGGTTGCTTATGGGACCAAATATGGCGGTTTTGTTTATTAACATACTGAAGCAGGACTTAAATTATTGTTTGCATTAAATTATAAATTGTAAAAGATTAGATTTTTTAAATAATTATATTGCCAACTTTTGCTTAGTTACCCTATATTAAAGTTTTTGTACACTTTCGTAAAAGCTTAATATCAGCTGTTTGATCATGTGTAAAAGCTCCTTTTTGTGGTTGCGTGATAGAGTATAAAAGCCTACAGAAGTCAACTAAATCATAGAGTATTATCGGAGCATCGGAAGAAGGCACTCTAAGGTGAGTTCCCAGGAGGTCTTTTTTTTCGTTCGCCTGCTGACTGGAAATTTGGTTATTAAAGAACGAACTGGGCGATTTCCTGGGTCTTCCTTAATATCCGAATTGTTAAGTTTGATTAATTTTTTTTTTCTAAACAAGAACGCATTTTTTTGTTTTCTTTTTCACTTTTTCCGTCGTAATAAAAAAAAAAACATAGAAAAAACGAACCGGATTGTTTTTTTAATTCTCTTTTCATCGAAGGAACTAATTTTGGTCAAGAAAACATTCCTGTATTGAAGAGTTTCGCTCTACAATGGACGCCCATCTTGTGGACTATTTTTTTGACAGATATGGATGTGGAGCTTCAGGTGTTACGAGAGCAAACTGTCAGAATTGCAGTCATAAGGCAAAGAAGGATAGTCCAAAATACCTTGCTTTTAACTTGGTATCGACCACAGAGAGGGGGCAGAGATGCCTCAATAGCCCACTTAAATATGTTTGGCCTCGTTGGACAATCATATCTAGATACTGCTGCTCGGACAAGCATAGCTAGTGCCAGTCTAAAAAGATTAATGACCAAGAATACGTGTGTGTTTCAAAAGGTTAACGCGGATGTCACCCTTGCCGATGGAACAACAACAGAGAAAATGGTTCTTTGCACTATATGCAATATAAAAATTGGCGGCAGAGAGAGGAGAATTCACTTCATATCTCTTCCAAATTCTACCAAGAATAGATAGCTTATTGGTGCAGACTTTATGCAACAGGCTGGAATAGTTTTAAACATGGGACAAAAATACTGGTATTTCGAAGATGACCCTTAAACCAGATTCGATTTTATGGACTCGATGCCTATGCACATAAATAGTGTGCAACTGGAATGTGACAACATCCAGGATATAGAACCTCCAAAACCATCTACGAGTCAAATAACTACAAAAGCATCTATTTGTAGTCAAATAGAAAACACACCCGATGTGCTTAAAGAGGTCACAGCGGTTTCCCATTGGTTGCAAGAACGTGAGCTACTAAGCCTTATTACCGCGACACCAAAACAACATAATGTCGAAAACTATCGGCCAGATGTTGAATCTTTGGGAAATAGAGAAAATGATTATTCCCCACATTCTATACAAGCCATTTTCAAGGATGCTATACCGGAAAATGAAGTAACCCCGAAGCGTAGAAACACAGAACATCTTTTTGGAAAATACGCAAGGACGCAACTCAGTGTAGAACAATACTCCCAGGCTTTTTTTCTACCATTCATTGATTCCAAAATTCTTGAGGCTTCTGACGGAACCAGCCTCGAAGCTTATCAGAGAAACCAATTGGAGAAATTGCTGAAGGCAAATAAGTATGTGTTCAATACAGCAAGCACGGTTGCTCCGTTTGCAAAGCATCGGATCAACACCGGAAGCAGCGATCCAATCTCATTGCCACCTTATAGAACTGCGCCCCCAAAACGAGATCAACTCAGGCAAGAGATACGGATAATGCTCGAGGACGATATAATTGAGGAATGTGAATCCCCATGGACTGCACCAGTGGTAATGGTCCCCAAAAAAGACGGAGGGGTACGAATTTGTGTTGACTATCGCCAGCTAAACTGATAAATACCCGATGCCAAGAATTGATGATCTACTCCACGAAGCAAAAAGCACTAACTTCAAGTCAACTTTAGATCTACAAGCCGGATATTAGCAAATAGGGGTACATGAAAACGATCAAGCCAAGACAGCGTTCATTACTCCTTTTGGCTTGTACCAATTTAAGCGCAGGACTGAGAAATGCTCCTGCTACCTTCCAGACGCTAATTGACCGATTCAGGACAGGACTCGGGGATATTCTTATTGTGGACTATTTGGACCTCTTAAATTCCAGTGGCATCAGTTTGGACCCAGAAAAAATAATAGCAATCAAAAGCCGACCCGAGCCAAAAAACGTCAGACAGATGCCTTCTTTCCTTTAAACTTGTTCCCGGTACCGACGATTCATACCAAATTTTGACGATGTATCAAAGCCATTAAGCCAGCTTACTAAGATGAGAGTGGATTGGTCTTAGACTAAGACACAACAAAAGGCCTTAGCTACACTTAAGGACCTCCTGACAACGGCACCAATTCTCAAACAAGCCAACCCAATGTTATCTTTTTTCCTCAAGACAGACGCTAGTATTTACGCGTTAGGGGCAGTTTTATTCCAGGGGGAGGGAGCTGACGAACACCCAATTGAATATGCTAGTAGGTTGTTGAGTGATAGCGAAAAAAACTACTCCACTACGAAACGAGAAGTTTTGGCGATCGTTTGGGCAGCTTTGAAGTTTCGAGGATACATCGAAGGATCAGAAGTAACCTTAATTACCGATCACCAGCCTTTAAATGGCTCATGACTCTCAAGTCCCCTACGGGTAGATTAGCGAGGTGGGCCCTTTAGCTCCAGCCATTCAATATTCAAATCCAATATAAATCAGGATGTACCAATGTTGTCGCAGATACACTTTCAAGACCCCCTTGCAAAGAAGACCATAAAGAAAATTGTGAAATTTGTTCATATCAAGTTGATATGCCGAGGAAGGGATCTATGGAACTACGTGCATCTCAACTCCAAGATCCAAGGCTTAAAGCTATTAGTGAGTCATTGGAAACCTCGGACCAAGACTTTATCTGATGGTCGAAACGCGGATATCTTCTAAATTATGGTGTTTTGTACTGTTACAATGACAGTAATGCAGATAATGAAGATGCTCAGCTGGTAATTCCAGAAAAAGAACGGGAATATATTCTTCAAACATACCTCGACGACCCTACTTCCGGCCATTACGGAGTAGAACGCACTATAGCTAAAATCTCTAGCAGATATTTTTGGCCGATATGCGATCGGGCATAGCCACCTATATTAAAAATTGCACTGAGTGTCAACGTTACAAGATTAACAACCTAAAACCGTCAGGACTTCTCCAAACAATTCCAATCAGTCAACGTTTCGAGATCATTGCAATCGATTTGGTTGGACCGCTCCCAATAACAGAAGATGGATACCAATGGATTTTCATTGTAGAAGGCATAACAGGTTGCCTTCAGCCACCGCTGAAGCCTGCGCAAAAATGCTGACAGATCAGTAATAATGGTGTCCAATTCATACCTGCTATCATGCAAAAACTAACGTTTTGCTTTAACATTCAACACACTTATACTCTAGTGTACCATCCACAAGCCAATCCGGTGGAAAGAAAAAATAGAGACTTTAAGACTCAACTTTCTATTATCGTAGGGAAAGATCATTCTTCATGGTCGCAGAATCTTGCAGCTATAAGATTTGCCATGAACACTTCACTATGTCACAGCACGGGTTACTCTACAGCTTACTTAACTTTTGGCCGAGAACTTCGCACTTTGGATGATGTCCATCATGATTTAAAGACGATAGTTGAATCCGAAAATTTCGTCCCGCAAATTACGCCATATTTAAAATCTCTAGCTGAAACACTCAAAACTGCCAAAGAAGCAGAAATACAACAACAAGATCGAAATAAGAAGTATGCTGACAAAAACCGACGACGACAACCCCCACTAGATGTAGGTAGTAGAGTATTGGTTACTACCTACATTCTAAGCAACGCTTCAAAAGGTATCAGCTCCAAATATCTTCCAAAAAGAGACAGTCCATACACCATTACCAGGCAAATCGGTTCCTGCAGTTATGAAGTTGCCAAAGAAGATGAACCGCTAATCCCACTTGGTGTATTTCATTCCTCCAATATAACCCAATTCCTAGGTGGCAAAAACGCCACACCACTGATGACCCTAAGAAGGCGAGGACAACCCAAGTAGACAACATAAATATTGACACAACTCCGAGGCGTTCATCGTGTCAAAAGGGGAGAATGAAGCAGAGCTTTAATTAATGTTTGCATTAAATTATAAATTGTAAAGGATTAACTTCCATGTACTTAAGGAATGCTTGCAAACCTGTCAGGCATTTTTTTGATTGAAATTCAAATTACAACAAAACTCTTTTTGTATTTTAAAATTTAAAAAATAAAATCCGTATTGCTTATGAAATCTATTTCAAAATATTGTTCCTGGAGGAAGAAAATTTGAATGCAGCTAGTGAGTCTAAGGAAGAGAAAATCTAAGTTTTAAAGGCAACAGAGTTGGTCGTTTACGCATAATTGTTTTCTTTCTCATTTACAATAGATACATTAAATTTTAAGAAAAATTAAATATTAAATAGTAAAGGATTAAATTTTTTAAATAATTATATTGCCAAATTTTGCTTAGTTACTCTATATTAAAGTTTTTGTACACTTCCTTAAAAGCTTAATATCAGCTGTTCGATCATGTGTAAAAGCTCTCTTTTGTGGTTGCGTGACAGTATAAAAGCCCACAGAAGTCAGCTTAATCATAGAGTATTATCGGAGCAACGGAAGAAGACACTCTAAGGTGAGTTCCTCGGAGGTCTTTTTTTTCGTTCGCCCGCTGACTGGCTTTTTGATTATTAAAGAACGAACTGGGCGTTTTCCCGGGTCTTCCTTAATATCCGAATTGTTAAGTTTGATTAAATTTTTTTTTCTAAACAAGTACGCATTCTTCCGTCGTAATGAAAAAACATAGAAAAAAGTAACCGGATTGTTTTTTAATTCTCTTCCTGTAATGAAGAGTCTCGCTCTACAATATCCATTTAACCAGAAGTGAGCTTCGTCGCTGAAAACAATTTTCGAAAAAAAAAAAAAAAAAAACGGATCGTCATCCAGCTTTTCTAAGGCCCACTCACAGAAAATTCAACGCTGTGGCAGGTCGTTCAGCTTCAGTTTTTGCACGAGCTGTAATTTATACACAGTTTAAGATCAACTGTCATTGCGTAGCGATCCACGTAGTCACGTAATTCCGAACTATTTTATAATAGATATGTGGGCACGTTTCTGCACAGATGTTAGCCTTAACCTTAAGCCAGTTGATTTAAAAAGGAATTTATAGTAACTATGTATTGTAGGTACATACGTACCTATGTCAATGATTCCGTTGATGAGATTGAAATCGTTTCTGATTTACTTAGAAACCAATCAGGCGGCAAAAAGTAAACTTTTATTTTTTAAAGGTCTATCTCAATCAGCAACACATAACCCACCAGCCGTTGGTTACCGTTTTTTTCTTCGTTTGGTAACATACGGGTATTCTCATCTTTTGAATGACTTAAATTTTATCCCTTAAAGCAATTTCGAAAATGCCAATTTACGTCCTTGAAGGTTACAGTTAAGCCTTAATACCGCAATTAGGTTGAGAGCTTCAAAAAAATTTAAATTATCCTTGCGTTCATCTCAACCATTCTATCACATCGTTTCATACATTTCCATGCACTTGAATAAATACGAAAAAAGCAAAAAAAAAAAAAAACAAACTAAAGAAAACTGCAAAAGAATGCAACAAAAAGGAATTTCGAAAATTCAATCAGAATATTCCAATCGAATGGTAGCGCTCTTTCGATCACTCGTTCATTCACTCATTCGTCCTGGAAGTACATATTTATGCAAATATACGTATATATAATAGTATGTGAGGATTTCATGAATTCGAATTCGATTTTTACTGACAGAATACTTTTTTTAACAATACACATACCAAACCACTTTTTCGGTTATTTTCTTTTCTTACTTTCATTCAGTCGCCCAAGCCATAGTCGTAAGTTCTTTCTATTTGCATAGCCACATGTGCATGCATTGTGTGTGCGTATGTATGCAGCAATAAAAACAACAACCACAACAGCAAAAACAACAAACCGACCAAGGACAATAGCAAGCAAATGTCAGGATGAAATCAAAGAAGAATTTCCTTTGAAGAAATTTAAATTTTTATTTTTCTGGAATTCTTTCTATGTCCTATTTTTTGTTGGCGAGTATTCATGTGTGTTTGTTTGTTTGTTTGATTTTTTTTTTTTTTAAGGCAAGCATTCATGTTGGAAGGATATTGAAGAAAATGCATCCACATCTTGTATTAGTTCTTAGTACTTGGTTCCCCTAATCCTCTGCTGTCTACGAATAGGAGAACGTTTCGAAGTAGCTGCACGAGCAAAAGACTCAAATAGACACGCAGTATGTTTGGGAAAGGTAAGCTTATTGATACAGATTCCTTGGTAAGAGGATGTCAGAAGTACACTACTCTTAGGAAATGCCAGACGATTCGCCTTTTTGTTGTCCTTTTTGCATAAATGATAAAAAGGAAGTAAGAAATGAAAAAAATTAAATCCCCTGTGGGAAAATTGTATTTTTAAAGGCAATTTACTTATATATATTGTATACTCATAAATATCCACTTATGCAGCCGGCTTTCTACGGTTTCTTTTTTGACTATCTGACCTACTAGCTATCTTACCGTCAACTTGCCTTCATATTGACTTGTAGCAGTTGTTGCCATATCAGGTGCAAAATTTCCTAATAGATTCGGGCGTTTCAGCTATAGAAGGTCCTTCCAAAACGTGCGGTTCCTCCGGTATGGAATTGATGACTCTTCAGTTTAAAGCTCTGACGTCAATTCACCCAAGCTGCCCAGTCCTGACTTCAATGTAAATCGATGGCGACGCGACATGAAAATGATATGGATATGGTACATCCCTTAAGGTCTGCAGTTTTGAGTGACTTCCACAGTTATGGTCTACTTCTATGCTGATGTGGATTTCATAAGAGAAGAACTTAAGCAAAAAGTTTTAAGCTTCAGGCATCCGCATCAAGGCTGAATTCGCCAACATAAGCCTTCTGCGTGATACCAATCTTTCTCTTCTTAGAGAATAGAGGCCATTTCTAAGGGAATTCGTCTATGAGCTCCTCGACTAAATATGCGAGCTATGTTCTATATAAGACTTAAAGATCATGTTTTGAGTTTTTGGTCTCCCACCGAGTTAGGAAAGGAAAGTTTACGTATCCACACAGGTGGAAATAGACCTCGTCACTCAAGCTTATTTTTGACACAAAATCGTCCACTTCGCTGTTGAGATTCGGGAGGGTGAGAGTGTAAATTCACGGTCATCAACCATCACCGGATGGACTGTCTGTATTTTATAAGGAAACATTCAATTCTTTCATCAAAATACGCAACAGAGACGTGCGTGGAATAACCAATTTCGTGGCACGTCATCTGGTTGATTTAGACGGAGCTTCTACGACATCTTCAGCCACAGCCACAATACCATATTCTCGGCCGAACGAGATGTACGAGGTCCTTAGGGCTTGCTCGGTCCCATGTTGCTACAGTATCTAAGAATAGTGCGTATCAATGCAATCGCCGCATTAAACGACCAGTAGGAACCGGGTAGTCAGGAAAACGGGTCCAAATACACGTTGCGCCAAAATCACTGAAGAATTGTTCATAAAAAAAAAAAAAACATTGTGACGATTATACAACGTTCTTCAGGATTATAGCGTTCCATTGCTTATTCACACAAATTCTATTTCTGTTTGCTTCTGAAATTTCAAAATCAATTCATGGCACTCTCCAATATATGGCCTTTATGGTCACAGTCTGTGTTGAAAATCTGTTTAGACGACCAACATTCCACTATCTAGCAAAATGAATTATTCAATGTGGGCAAGTGTAAAAAGCTACCTGGCTGTTGGAATGGACGGAAGTAGATTTGGTAAAGAGCAAGTCCAAAATCGTCCATAAATTATAGTCAGATAACAGTATACTCCATGACCACTGATGTAATCTACGAAAAAGTTCCTGAAATTTATTCAGAAAATTAAAAACACAAATTCATTCATTTAAATATATGTATATTGTCCCCTTCAAATTAATCTCCATCGACTGCAACACACTTATGCCAGCACTTGATCCAATCCTCGAAACATTTTTTTAGATTCGGTTTTCGGTATTGATGGACATACCGACATTCCTGCGATTTTTCCATTAATTCTTCCCCGTAGTGGTTTTTTTAACTTGATTGAACAGAAAAAAGTTACAGGGAGCCAAATCAGGTTAATTCGGTGGCTGTTCGATGGTATTTGTTGCATTTTTCGTCGAAAAATTACGAATAATGATGGCACTGTGCAACGGTGCGTTTTCATGGTGCAAAATCCACGAGTTTTCTGACCACAATTCTGGTATCTTTCGGCGAATTGCTTCACGCAAACGTCTCATAACTCCCAAATAATACTCTTTGTTTACTGGCTGGCCTTCTGGCAAGAATTCATGATGCACTACACCGTTATAATACATGAAAACCGTCAGCATTGCCTTCTTTTTTAACGTGTTTTTTTTTTTGGTATCAGCTCATTTGGTGAACGCAATTCACTTGCCTGATGTCGCACTCATAAACGTCTCGGATCGGATTCAGCCTCGAAAATCATCTCTTTTGCGACGTCAACACGGTCTCATTTCTGCATGAAATTGAGGTCTTTTGTGCACCAACTTTGCTGCTACACGAGGGAAACCCAAATTATTAACCAAAATGTCTTTAACGGATCCATAGGCAATGTTCAAGTCCTTCGCTATCTCCCAGATGGTTAATTTGCGGTTATTGACCAACATTTCTTTTACTTTATCAATGTTTTCGTCTGTTTTCGATATCGATGGTCTGCCACTGCGTTCATCATCTTCGGTTGACTCACGACTCTTTTTGAACCGCTCGTACCACTGGTAAACGAACGTTTTCTTTAGAAAATCGTTGCCGAAACACTTCTCCAACATTTCCAACGTTCGCGCACCTTTAAATCCGTTTTTTACACAAAATTTAACACAACTCGTTGTTGCAAATTAAAATCCATTTCTAAAGTTGTAAAAAAATCGCCAACACACATAGAGATAGATGTACTCTTGGCTTCGTAACTTTTGCAAATGTCAAGCTTTGACGCTAAAATTTAGAGGGAATATCAACAACAGATGTACCAAATTAACAAAAAAAAAAAAGCAGAACTCAAATCGGAACAATGGGTATACATAGTGGTATAGTGGTATTCAAACCAGTTGGCCAACAGCACAAAGAGAGCGCAAAGAGAATTAAGTAACGAAAATGATCATTGATTTTCGTATATTTGTTGTTGTTAAGTGCAATTTTTTATAAAATTTTAATTTTTGTGAGAACAAATTTAAGAGACTTTTTTATAATTTGCGGCCTCTCAAGGGATTTGAGAAACCTTAAAATGTTTGTAAAATCAAGAAGGATGGAAAGAGAGGTGCCGATGAACGTTACGAAGGCTACTGGAGATTTCTATGGAGGACTGGTGGTGGAAATTGCGATAAAACTAAGTGAAACACGAGACATTACATCTGTGTTTATGGGTGTCCATTGTCTGGGTGACATTGTTATCACCTATGAATTTTATCGCACCCCAATTACTCCAATTTCGGGAGGATAAATACCTTATGTATTGAGGCCAGGTTAGAGATAGTAAAGTATTTCTTACATCGCTTGAGAAATCCTAGACATTTTACAGCATTTTTGACGACAACGAATATGTCATCATTCCAACGTTAGTTATCATTGACACACATACCGAGAATGAAAAGTTTTTCGGTTTCGACAATTCATGGACAATGGCTGGGTGATTAAATTTCGCTTTAACGACAGCACACAGCGTTGTATTTTGGAAGCATTAAATCCCACTCTGTTAGTGGTTCCCCAATTTAATTTAGAATTTAATGAGCTTAACATACACTGCCGTTCCCGCTCTACAACCGAAGAGTATGAAAGTGAGTCAGGGAACGAGTATGAAAAGTAGAGAGTAATGTTGTCAGCAAAGGAATGTATTGGATCAGAAGTAGCAGACAAGAGATCGTTGATGAAAATTAAAAAGAGTTTTGGAGATAGAACGGAGTCCTGCGGCACACCACCACCATGCAAAACAACTTGAAATAAACGTTCCGAAATTTAACTTCTAATCCATTGAAGAAGATAGTCATCGATCCCCAAAAGCACGCATTTTCGACAAAAGAGCCGGATGCCAAACTCTGTCAAATGCTGCAGAAATATCAAGTGCAACTATCTTGTTTTCGGCGAGAAATTGAGAAGTTTTTTTGTTCGACTTATTTCATGAGCTGGCGGTTTATCAGCGCCTGCGTTGTAGACTGGCAAAATGTTTTGAATAGCACTATACAACAGACTGATAGGTTCTTATCAGTGTGTTTTCAAGCCTGGAAAAAAAATTGTACTGGCCATGTAGACTTTGGAAAGAATTCAAAGATTTTAAATCGACTCTTACCTCTGTATATATCCACTTAAAGGGTGCAAGTGACATTTATAGAGAACGCAACTCCAATCTGCATAATATCATTTCAAGTTGGAGAACATTTTGAAACATAGTAGATGCTGACTGTAGATCTAGATTTCTGAAAAAGTGACAAACTTTCTAACAAATCCCTTAGGAATTGATGAATTGATGAAATTCAAAAACTGGAAAGTAATCGATTCATGACGTACAGGAAAGGGAGTCTTATCATCAAAATCCGAGAAAAAATATGCGGCCTGTGCAATAAAAGAAATAGTTATAGAGCGCATAAAAAACATCGACGTTGTACAAACTACAACTCTTTTATTATTTGAAGCACGATGACATTTAGGGATATTATCAGAGGAGAGGCATCTAGGGAAAAGTAATTCCTATTTGATCAAAACTATCTACGAAAGTGATAAGGATACAAATATACCATATGTATATACTGCACATTGATAAGGTATCGTTAGTTTCACGAGTACCTACAATATGAAAATGAAATTAAATTTAAATCTTTTTCCAAACCGCCACAACGATTAGGGGGAGATCAAAAGTCAACTATGTTTGACTATTTTTTGTTAATAAATACCTAGTCAAAGACGTTCGACTGACTGACTCCCAGAAAAAATTAATTTTAATAGACTGGCAATGCTGGTTGTACCCTCCTGCAATGGTTTACGGCAATAATATTTCAAGACGATGTGCGAAAGAAGAAAGAAATACTTTTATTTTGTTTATTGAGGTATCGTCCTAAAATCGTTCGACCATTACTGAGTAGTAAAAGAGTGACGTTTTCCATTTGCTTTTTGTGGGTTGTTTGTTTGATCCTTGAGCATTCTTAGCTGGTTGCTCTCTTTGGGCTTTTATGGTGAAACTGGCCTGGTTCTTAAAGCCACTTGCCTTGTGGGCAAAGAGATTTCTTGAAAGGATTACTGATTCGTTTTTATCGATTGCACACAGAGAATTTTACCAATGTCATAGAGTTTCTCGGAAGCGACATTGCTTAAGTTGGTGAGAGGGTGGTAGGATGTGTTGAAAATTCCTGCAAAGGTGTACATCTCCTTGGGTGATCGGGATCAAAGTGATTTTATGTGAAACGAGGCGTTGATGATGAAAACTGTTAAAGATTGTTTGTTTGTACACCTAGAAGAAAGTGAAAATGCTCACAAACACGAATACGAATTTGAGTATTTCCATTTTTTTTTTTTTTTTTTTTTTAGAAATGATTTAACCACTATCCTGTTGGTTTTTCTGGAAGAAAAATATGTTATAGCTGTAAACAGGGTATATGTACACATATAGAGGAGGGAATGTTTTTTTATTGCCTTGTAATCCTTTGAAGTGTATCATGGTCATACGGCTGGTTAAGAAGCAAAATGAAGTTAATGGTTTTCCTACTGTGTTACGACATGCCAGACTTTATTTAAAAATTTCAAAGACTTTGTAGATGGTTTTTCTAATGGTTTAGTAAAAAAATAGAAATTGTCACTGTTAATACATCTGTGATACTTCCATGTACTTAAGGAATGCTTGCAAGCCTGTCAGGCATTTTTTCGATTGAAATTCAAATTACAACAAAATTCTTTTTGTATTTTAAAATTTGGACAAAGACTAATAATTTTACTATTAAAAGTTTTCCGTATTGCTTATGAAATCTATTTCAAAATATTGTTCCTGGAGGAAGAAAATTTGAATGCAGCTAGAGAGTCTAAAGAAGAGAAAATCTAAGTTTTAAAGGCAACAGAGTTTGTCGTTTACGCATAATTGTTTTCTTTCTCATTAACAATAGATACATTAAATTTTAAGAAAAATTAAATATTATTAATAAATTAAAATATTGAGAGTATATGTTAAAATATATATTAAAAGGTTTTTTTGAGCAATTAAATGTAGTCAGAGTGTACAATAAGCGTGGCCATTGGTTTATTTTGTGTTATAGTGTTGCCGCTTAATCGAGTCCTAAGTACGTCAATAGTTTCGCGGGCAACAAGGCGAGTAGCTCGAATCACAGGACATTTGGATTAAAGTCATCATCATATAAAATGTATAAAAGGATTAATCATTGAACATTGATCGGTAATATTGGACATTGACTGTAACATGAACTTCAGCCGATGATGCTACCAGTCTGATGACCACTTTTGTGGCTTTTATTGATTACTATGAGTCTTATCTGGACTTCTGTCACTTCAGAATTGACAGCTTTGCGTCTTTACAAACACACTATTTCATAGTCAGGAAAACGTTTTTTTATTTCAACACACACCAACCGAATAACAATGTAACAAAACAAAACATTTCATTTCTCAGTTTTGTTTAGTGTGCGTTACTAAGAGACAAAACTAAGCTTGCGACTTATTTATTGTGAAGTAAGTCACAAATAACTTTACGCCAGTGCTAAAGAAAAAAACAACAACAACGAAATTTTGTTTCTGGAAAACAACTTTCTAGATACCGGCAACAAAAGATGTTGTTTTGTTTCGACCCGAGAATACCAAATTGATCACCAACTCTTCTTCGTTTGACTTGTTGGACTATGCAGAATGTTGATCGAGAGCTCTCGCTAATCTGCCCAAGCCGGATGAAACATCAAAGAAATTTTTGAAATAGAAAGGATCTCAAATGTGCTTCTTCTTTAACATCATACTGATCGCAACTCAGAAACCAAGACCAAAGGAACAATATTTCAAAAATCTATCCAACTTCTCCCATATGCAGATAACATTGACGTAACAGGGATAAACCAGATAGTCAGTGGAGTTTTTGGAGCATTGAGACAGAAGAAGCAAATTTTTTTATTCCTATAAGGGGTGATTCATCGTGAGGTGTGATCTTCAATAGGCTTTTTTTGACAGATTACGCGTGACTTCTATCAAGATGCTTTGCTACTTTTGTTTATTATCGCTTGGCAAGCCATCATGAAAAGACTCACACTACAGCTGCGTTACGAAAATTAGCTTTCTGTGGGAAATATTTTATGTGCGATTCGAAAAACTTACGGGGAGCATAATCGACCTACTGAAACAACTATTGCCAATACCGTTCGCAAATTTGAGTCCCAGTTTACATTAGCGGATGATACTCGACCGATTAGACCACATCCAGCACGTAGTGAAGAGACTATAGCAGCTGTAGCTGTGAGTGTGTGCGAAGACTTAATGAAAATTCGGTGTTCTATCGTGAAAATTTTTTTCAGTGATGAAGCCCATTTCTGGCACAATGGATACGTTAATAAGCAAAATTTCCGTATTTGGGCTGATGAGCAACCCGAAGAGTATCAAGAGCTACCATTTTATCCATTAAAAATAACGGTATGGTGTGGTGGGCTGGCGGAATCATTGGTCCATATTTCTTCAAAAATGAGGCAAATCAGAATGTTACCGTCAATGGCAACTGTTATCGCACCATGTTAACGGACTATGTGCTTCTTGATATTCAAGCACATGGTCTCAGTGAGCTCTGGTTTCAGCAAGAACAAGGCGCTACAGCCATATGTAAAGTCTGGGAAGCCAACATATGCTGGCGTCGAAAAATGACATTTAACACCAACGCCTTACGGAAGATGTGACTATCGACAGGTTTCTGGGCTAAGAAGGCAAATGAGCAGTAAGGATGAAGATATCCTCAATCGCTTCGAAAGAAAAATCCTTCGAAAAATATTCCTTTCTGTTTGTGTTGACGGGCTTTGGACCGACTTTGACCTAGTCAGAAAACTTGGGTTGAACATGTAGAGCGAATGGATACCAATCTTTCGGCCCGCAGTCTTCGAATTTAATGAAGGGAGACCTTAAGTGGTTCGCGCAAGTAGAAAGGAACAGGAGCTCGCAATTGGAGGCAGTTAGTTAAAGAGCGGAATAACTGGAGAGGGTTGTTAGTTGCGGCCAATGTTCACCCCGAACTGTAGCGCCACCTAAATAAGTATTGTAAGTAAGTGAGCTCTTGCCAATACCTGTTTCTATGGGTTAAAAAGATAATTGAGAAGCAATCCTCTATCACGAGCAACGAAAAAGACACTATATAACACTCTCGATAGCGAATGAAAGCTCTCTTAGTTGCTTTGGACGAAATACTCCCGTGTAATATAGGGTGTTCCAATAGGGACTTGACAACTTTGAATTTAATTTGTGAACGCACTTTTTCACTAATCATCAAACTGTTATTGTCAATTTATTCAGTAGACTCAACATTTTCATCATGGTAAAGTACACTAACGAGCACCGTCTGCAAATTATAAAATTTTCTACAGATATTCGGAGTCGCAAAATCATCTTCAGTGACGAAGCTCACTGAATAAGCAAAATATGCGTTATTGGTCGGGTGAAAACTCTCATGTGCTTCATGAATTACCACTTCATCTACAAAAAATAACTGTTTGGTGCGGTTTGCATGCCTGCGTCACGTTACTGTAAATGATCAGCGTTATCGCGCCATGATCAACGATTATTTTTGGCCCGAATGGGAAGATATGGACTTGGACGACATGTGGTTTCAACAGGATGGTGCCACAAGCCACACAGTACACTGTACAATCGATTTATTGAAGAGCAAGTATGGTGAGTCGTTACCTCAAGACATGGGCGACACAGACTATTTTCTGTGGGGCTACGTTAAGTCATTTGTTTATGCCAACATGTCGACGACGTTGGAAGAGCTCAGAGCCAACATTGAAGGCAAAACAGCGGCCGTTACGGCCGAAATGTGTGGCCGGGTCGTTAAAAATTTGGTCCAACGAATCGACCGCTGCAAACGTGACCGCGCTGGTCATATGAACGAAGTTGAGTTCCATTCATAAATGTTTTGATTGTACTTTAAGCCAATAACAAAGTTTTTGAAATATCTCAAATGGTTTGCCTTTTATTTAAAAAAGTTGTCAAGTCGTTATTAGAAAACCCTATATTTAGCCCAATCTGCTTTAACACAGCATGGAGGAGGAGGTGAATAAATAAGTATTCGGAGAAGTTAGAAATACAATATACTCGCATTGATTCTATTGGGACTCTATTAGCACCACTACTGCCTTCCCATTATTCAGGGCATCATTCAGTGCATCATTAAACAGAGTGGTGCAAATTTTCAATGCCTCTTGTGTGAGACATTCGTCGGTTACCACTGATTTCTTACTTCTCAATATTTCGATGATCGTACGAGTATGGAACTCTTTCTTTGAAATGAACGGGTGTGGCACCCTCTCGTCGCTGCTTACTTTTTTCTGTTGGAAATGCTATAAATTCCTTTGGTTCTAGCTCTGGCGAACGAGATGTTAACGAATCTTTCTCTATTTTTATTTCTGATGCTGAGAGTAGGCGTTAATTTCAAATATTTAAGATTTATGTTGTTCGTGTTATTGTGTATTATTGTTAGGTTCGTGGCGCCACCTAGTTAACTATGAAATTCATATTTTTCCTCCTGATCTGCGCAGCTTGATGGAGTACTGGATGATATTAAATCTACCCTCTAGATCGTACAAGATACATAAAAAATGACGCTCCCACGTGGTTTTGATGTTAGGGGCAGTCCTACCTCAGGAATGTTATTCTAAAATTTGACTGCAACAATTTTCAAAAAATTAATCTCAGAAGGCAAGCTTTTTACCCTCACTCACTTTTAAAACTTCCAACTTGTATCGTGTGAATCTTCATTCGAGTTTCAAGAATCTGAAACTTTGAGAACATTTGTTGACTGTTTCCATGATAATTTATAAATTCCAAAAACCAATCGTTTTGGGTGGTGAATCAGCTATAATCGCCAACAATTTACTCGTCCAAATATGGTCATCTGATGGCACCCTCTTGTAGATGTCTTCAGATAATGCTGCTCCTACGAAATCGATTACATCTCCACTTATCCTTCAGTTAACACGTCTTCTTCAAAGAGTTTTACGTGTCTCCAAAACACTAGAAAGTTCGAAATTAGACGTATGATACTTCAATTCTTCGGCGGATAGAAATCCCATAAAAAATATCACAGATATACCCCAAAATCAATACTGAATCAAGAAGCTTTTCCATTCCAGAAATGAATATAACACTTTAATACCTCATGCGGCCTAAACGAAATTGGGCAATGAAGAAGCTCTCTAATTCCAATTTAATAGCATAACATAATTAAAAAAAAGTTTAATTTTCTTGCCCCTCCAAACGAAAAGGATCACCGCTAAGGAGAAAATGAAAAAATAATGAAATTCCACCCTTGGTCTGACGCACACTAACGTTTCCATTTAATATGTAACCGTATGTTGGCCATCAAATTCTTCCCATTTCCAACCAATATTGTAAAAAAAAAAAAATAAAAATGCCTTTGTTTCGAACGCGAATCAAAAAAAAAAAAAAACGAAACAACACTTGTATACATATTAAAAAATTTACAATGCGAGCGTAGGTTTATTTTAGAAAATTCACTTTCCTTCACCTCTTATAATACGAATTCTGAGGAATGACTCCATCCTTTCCATTCTTACTAGGATGATCCGAAAAATAAAATAAGGCCACTCGGCCGTAAAAATACCTAATTTCATTCTTATGAGCACCCGATGAAAGTCTTTACGCTAACAAATTGCAACAGCACATGCTCTACTTTCATAACATATTATTTTGGATAAGAAAGAGTATCTTGAAGGAGTCTTGAATGGTTGGTTACTGGCTATATTTTTACAATATTCAATATCATCTGTGGCTCACAATCAAATTAAGTGTCACAAAATTTGATGATAGTCATTCAAGGTCACTTAAAGAATGAATCTTTCAAATGCTCCTACCTGAGTATCATCCCAATAAAGATTTTCATTAAGACTTCCGAGTGCAATTTGATTGGCTTTTGGTAGCAACTTCAAGGATTCATAGAGATAAGGAAAACGGTTCAACGGAAATTCAACGGAAATCCTGCTGAAGTTAATTTCAGAAACCCATTTACCAGCTTTTTATTTGTCCTTGTCACTCCTTTAAGAGCCCTTCATAAATGCTACTGACAACAAACAGATACAACTATTGAGCTTCATCATCTTCAGGTTGGTGGCGAAAACACAAGGACTCTTTGCCGGTGGACTTTTCATTAGAAATAAAGTCAAGTGGCCGTAGCTCTGATAAATCCTAAGGTAGATCAAAATAATGAAGAAAATGTAAGAACTTGTATTTTCTCGTTTGCAGTCAAGTGATGAATCAGGGATAGGTTGTAGATATTATTATCTCACAGAAAATCCTGCTGGATATTATGATATCGGGCTGGATAGTTAATAAGGAAAAATTGTACACGCAGTTGAATGTAATGATGATGGTGGAAATATTAATGAAATATTCTTAGGGATATATTAGTTGAGGCCAAGATACTTCTTAGTAATAAGGAAGAAGATACGAGTGACTCTGGCACTGTAATACACTGCAATACATACTTTAAAACTATTCAAAGTGGATCCGGATCTTTTTGAAGAGAAGGAAGTTACGAGTTGAAAGAAAATTTTTCTTACCACAAGGACTGTTTATGTGAATGGTCCTGGAAAAGTGTTTTTATCTCAGGTATTTAAGAATAAAATGAAAATCGAGATTTTTTCTGAAAAAGATTTCTGAATTTTATTGAAATGCAATACTTTTATTGGCACTGATTTAGATATTTGTATCTTTATTGTAGTTGAGATGAGGTGAACTTCAGGACATCTATGATACTTGAAGACTGTTTTGCTTCTACATTAATATGATCAAGGTTGTTTACGGTGAATTGATTATGATATTTCCCTTTGCCTTAATTATTTCAAAATAACTATTTCACGTGCTTTGCAACCACGTACATTGTAGTGTGTGCTTTTTATAGGGTTTTCCAATAAAGACTTGACAACTTTGAATTTAATTTGTAAACGCACTCTTTCACTAATCATCAAACTGTTTATTATTCAGTAAGCTCAACATTTTGATCATGGTAAAGTACACTAACGAGTTACGTTCTCCGATTGGGTTCTGGAGATGATGCGCCAAGATGATGAATTTCATCGCAAAATAATCTTCAGTGACGAAGCTCATTTTTGGCTTAATGGGTTCGTCAATAAGCAAAATATGCCTTATTGGTCGGGTGAAAACCCACATGTGCTTCATGAATCACTACTTCATCCAAAAAAAATAACTGTTTGGTGCGGTTTGCATGCATATTATTTCGTCGACGATAACGATCGTCACGTTTCTCTGAATTGTCAGCGTTATCGCGCCATGATCACCGATTATTTTTGGCCCGAATTTTAAGATATCGACTTGGATGACATGTGGTTTCAACAAGATGGTGCCACAAGCCACACAGCACACGCTAAAATCGATTTATTGAAGTGTAAGTATGGTGAGCGTGTTATCTCAAGACATGGGCCAGTTGATTGGCATCCTCGTTCGTGCGATTTAACGCCGGTTGACTATTTTCTGTGGGGCAATTAAGTCATTGATTTATGCCAACACGCCGACGAAGCCAACATTGAACGCGAAATAGCGGCCGTTTCGCCCGAAATGTGTGGCCGAATCGTTGAAAATTAGGTAAAAAGAATCGACCGCTGCAAACGTGCACGCGGTGGCTATATGAACGAAGTCAAGTTCCATTCATAAATGTTTTAATTGTACTTCAAACCAATAATAAAGTTTTTGAAACATCTCAAATGGTTTGCCTTTTAATTAAGAAAAAAAAATTGTCAAGTCGTTATTAGAAAACCCTTTACAAATAAAATGACTTTGAGTTTTCAACTTCTCCATCAATCGCAATAATAAAATCAAAAAGATACGCACATTCCCACTAATTGAACTAATATTGGACAATCTGCTGAGAACAACTTCTTAAAAGAAAGCTTAATGTGGCGGATAAAGGATTCGTACTTACTATCTTAAAATAACTGATGTAAGTAGTTAAATAACGAAAAGAGCGAATAACTCAAGGAAAGGACTTAACCCGATATTCTCCAAAAATTACCAAGTAAATAAAGACAACTCTTGTGCATATAACTGCAGCTATACTGAAAGTAAACAGAAAAAAACTGGAACAGCCAAACGGGTTGTAATATTTTCCGGAATACTCATTGCAAAGAAAATCAATCTCAAGACACCAGGTGTTATTATAGTGAATGTTAGTCTTTGTATTAGTCGTCTGCAAGATTTCCTAAGAGCTTAATGTCTCTACACTATGATATCCAAACCAAACAGATGAACTGGAGTTGCATTTTTGTACTAAGTTTCATGTACCATAGTTTTTATTAAAAGTGTCTGAACTCATCAGCATACCTAGTAACGAAGAACAATGTCGCGAAGAAGAAAAAGTTATGCAAGATCATAGTTTAGGCCCAAAAAAATACTTGTCCTCGAAATTATCCTAGACATTTGATCCACTAGAACTAAAAACTGCGATCTGAACTATCTATCTGAATTTGCTTATCTGCAACTAACTAAATGTGGAACAGAGCAATCGATCTACTTACAAATTGCATCATTGTCAAAGTACCTAGCAGAACTTACCATATCAGCACCTAATGACTGCAGCCTAATAAGGGCAAAAGACAGTCATTCGCATAGAAAATGCAGGAAATAGTGTCACTTATGCGTAACTCGTAAAGCTTTTTAGCAGAAGCAAAAACGCATATCCCTTGGATGCGTTCGTTCGGTCTGCATACTTCTGTTTGCACACAGCGCGAGCGAAGGAAAATTAGGGATCCTACTTTGATCTTTGTCTATTTAATTCATCGGTGATCTCTTTAACTGTGATCTAATTGTGACATTTTGTCATCGAAATACGACTTTGTAAGTTCAGCAATCTGACTGAATTTCAGATAAGCTTTGCATAATCGAACTACTAATAGCTGTAAAGTGATAAGAGGATCCAGCATTGAATAAACATAATTTGAAACATCCTCACTGATGCGGACTAAGGTTATTCTTCACCGTGAAGACGCTAGAAAAGGTTCATTGATCGTTTTTAGAGTCTTTTTCAAAGATTTAACAAAATTCATTTTCTGCTTGAAGTGCTAACCAAACTCGATTTAGTGTTCTCGCATACCCAAGGCTTTGTTGTCATTGTGACAAAGATGTGTTCATGGAAGATGGCTGCAACAGTTCAACCCATGATATAAGTATCTAGGGAATAGAGTTGAAAGTTTTCGACATATTTCGACATATTTACTCCAAGGAAGTTTGCTGTGAAGGTTACACCTTTCTTCGCCGTAAAGGCATTTGATGCGAATTTTTTAACACTGGACGACTGACCCGTTTTTGCGACTGTTGTTTTAAAGCCTAGCGCATTAATTGGAGATAACTAGTACATAAAGGCTTGTATGTGCCTTAGATAATTGCTTCAAAGTTGGCAGCATCGAGTCCATGCTTTTTAATAACGCTAGTACTGGACGAATCAAAATGTCCTTATCTGTCAAATCTTGACTATCAAAGTGAGTTTCATGGTAAAATAAATCGTCACCAATTTCTTAAACCGTGTTTATGAAACGGTACACATTTTAAGGCCTTAACAATATGATTTGTATACCGCGGCAACCATTTCTTCTAGATGACAAATTGACCTCGAAGTATTACACCTGCATTATTGCAGAAAAGTCAAAATATAACTCTACCATACCACACCTTCATCAATTTGAAATGAGGACCTACGTGGCGATTGATCGGGAAACTGCTGACTGTACTATAATTTGGACTTTGCCAGCAGTACCACAATCAAGTTCGTAGCGAAGTGCTTGCTTCTTCTACCAGTGATGAACCCTGGTAACCGCATGCGTAAGGCTAATCCTTTAGGAGTCAGGCTAAAATGACAAGGGCCTGTTCTACCAGTAGCATAATACTGACTCACCCTGTCATTGGGCTGACAACACTATACGGAAAGGTTTAAAAATATGGAACGAACCAACTAGTGCCTCGAATGGAAATGAACTCACTGTTGATGACCCTTGCAAACACACGACAACAACTTTTGGATCTGCACGTGTAATGTTCCGACCCTTAACAGGAAAGGTCCACCCGAACAATAAGCAGTGGCTCTTGACTTATGTCACAAAGCTATCACCGCCATCCAGGAAGTGCGATAAGATGGACCGGACCTTAGGAGGATACGAGTACTATGGTGTTTGTAGATGTCGATTTGCCATTTGCGGCATACTAAGGCAATCCTTAGAATCCAAATCAAGGCTAAATTTGCTAACATAAGCCTAATATGTGCTCACGCCCTCACGGAAGGTCAGGACGAAGCTTTCAATGAATGTTTTTATGAGATTCTTAACAAAACATTTGAGCAATGCTCTATGTATGTGCTTTTTCTGGGAATGCATCGGCAGCTGATTATTTACATTCAGATTCTCCTTGCTCCAAATTCTACAATTTTGCTAATTAACAAAGCCATTGAGACAGAATTTGATCGCAAAAAAATAGGCAAAGTCACGACGGCTTCAATTCTTGCGGCAATTGAATCTTGGAAACGTCTTATTTAAAATTTTACACAGAGTCGATAGACACAAAACAAGTTAACACCTCCCTCAACACAAGCCTCAACGGTGCCGATATTTTCACCAGCGCGTCCTGTGCGCATTCTTGTTAGTGGCTTCGAATCCAAAAAAAAATTTAATGAATTCTGGATTAACACTGCTTTTGGGAATGAATTTCCACAGTTTAATTGGCCGCCTCGTTCGTGCGAGCTCAGAGCCAACATTGAACGCGAAATAGCGGCCGTTTCGGCCGAAATATGTGGCCGAATCGTTGAAAATTGGGTCCAACGAATCGACCGGTGCAAACGTGCCCGGGGTGGCCATATGAAATGGTTTGCCTTTTTATTAAAAAAAAAAGTTGTCAAGTCGTTATTAGAAAACCCTATACTTTAGACGCTTCATTACTATCAGGAATGAGGATTTTTTGATATTCTATATGGGGGTTGATTTATTGTCTGATATCCATCCTTTTTCGTGCACTTTAAGCTGGTTCAGAAGATTTACAGCGCCATAGCTCCGCAACTATTTAACTGATGTAAATACAATTTGATCTGTCGTAAAGCTCTTGAATTAGCAAACATTTTGAGGTGTGCTCTATTTCCATCCGCTTTTTTGAACCATAGAAATTAAAAGTTGTATTTAACCTTCTTCAAAATTTAATCACACCCGAAAGCGAAGGTCAAGACCTTAATAAAAAATTTATAATTCAGATTTCAAACAATAATCAACACATGAATGTTTAGCTGAAGTCGCGGATAGCTGTGTTACTAAATAAATAAATAAGATGCCGGACAGCCTGGTGTGGGCCAAGGCCTGGCTTCTTGCACTCATTTGTGTTTCCCACTTTCCCACATTTTTACGCTCCTGAGCAGGTCCTACTGTTTATTTCCGGTTCCGAACGGTTCTCTTCAGAAACTTTTTCATAGGCAGAAATTGACTTTCGTAGGTTTTCCATTGCCCGCCAAAAGGGTGGTGACGATTTTGAAAAATTTGCTGATGAGCTCCTACCGGGATACGAATCCAGGTAGTTGGCGTGACAGCCAGTGAGTCAACCATCACGCCATCGCCACCAGCTATGTTACTAGTACTGTTGAGTGTCGTCTTTAAAAAACACCGTTTAACAGTAATTAAATCAACTTCAGTAAAAGAACCCAATAGCAAGTCAACATAACTAAAAAATATGCACATAAGGGGGAACTAAATATTTCCTTGAAAAATAAGGCTCTTTGACGCATTAGCTAACTTCGGCGCCAGTATTCAAAAGTAAACTAATGATACATATAAAAAAGCATCAAAAATAGCTCAGTTATGAGCTCAGTTATGAACTGAGTTTCAACATTAAAGCCTTCTACGAACAATAAAGAAACACTTGAACAATATAAAAAATACAGATGCCCTTTCGACTTCGGAACACTTTATATGCCTTTCCTTATATGCAAGATTAGTATAGTAATAGTTATTGATGCTAACTGAAACTAACAAAACTAACATTGATTCCACGCCTGAATACCGGGAAAGCACCAAAATGAAAACGTCCTCGTTGGGTGATTAGCTACGATTTTCTACTCCAAGGAGACCTATCGATTATTGTTAGATTTGCAACGACTAGGAAAATAGTGTCAGACTCTACGTTTTAAAGTAATTAATTGCTGCGAACTTCTTACTATGTAACATATTATATTCCCACAAATATCAGTTATTATGAATTGAAAACGTTCTTTTGCTTCCCAAAAGAGGATCAGCAAAAACAATAAAATGCTAATTAAGGCGAAAGTATTCTCAAATATACAAGCGGATTGTCTGGCTCACCCGCAATAATATTCAACAATACCATTCAACAAAGGTATCAAACTAAAACTAAAAATTGTAGCAATCAGTACTGGACTGATGTCATCAGATTCATTGTCCTTAAGGTAGTACGGTGAGTCGACGACCTGAGCCAGAGTAAGAATTGTTGAGGATATCCTGCTTCTCGCAAGAGTCAGAAATTCGGAACTTCCGTCGAGTAATTAGAAGACCTTCGTAAGTGAAAACACTCTCATAATATCTAGAAACGCGCAACTACCTAAGGGAGCTACCTACAGGAAATGGTCACTAGTTGCGTTTATGATCCAACATTTTTAATAGACACTTAGCACAACAGAACCACGAACAGACACAAATGGAGATAACAACAAACACTTTCGCAATCCAAAAAAAAAAAAAAAAAATTGTAGCTGGGGGAATATCTTTGCAAAAATCAGTTTATAATCAATGAGGTAGACACAGAGTCCATAACTGATATAAATGATAGAAGCTACCTTCTTGATTCAACACACTTAAGGTCATGCCTTTACAATCTTAGGTATAGATAGATATTCGTGTGTACAAACGTGCGAACGAAAATTAATAGAGATGGTAGGAACTATAAGGGGATTTCTATACAACAAGGAATTCGCTGTGACCATTCCATCACTCCACCAGCATAATATAAGTTCATTATACACATGAATGGTGGTGATCTTATAAGACGAGGGCCATAACGTGTTTACGGGTATAAGGATAATAGTCGCGGGTGAAGGTAATGTCCACTCTGGATATGATAGTTAAATGGAATTACAAAGAAGACCTTTAAATATACCTTGTGGAGAATAACCTAATGTTATTCACGAGAATAAACAAGGTCTTCCCCTTGAATAGATGATAATGTCGACGTCAAAAGCCAAACATATCTTTTGCAATAAACCCGTAATGCAATAATCAACCACGGATTAGGCTTTTCATATCATATTTGGCTTTTTTGTAAAATGGACAGCTCTGAAAAATAAGTTCTAAAAAGGTCGGACGGCTGCTTACAAGTTGCTCTACGAGCAGCATTAATTTCCAATTTTCGCAAGATGCAAATCTGTGCAGTGCAAATCTGGATATTAAGATTAATTTCGAAACCAGATGGAATGAAAATATGTGTATACCATGGGTGCCAGACGATTTTAACCCATCGAATTAACACTATCAGCACTTCATATTGTAAATAATCCTAGTGGGCCTAAAGCCTTTCGCTTCTTTCTCAGTAAAATGTACCATTAGGGTTTCTAAATTAGTCCGGTTTGATTGGTTGACCCCTTTGAATTAATCGAATCTTTTTTATTGTTGCTCTTGAATTTATTCGGTCACTTCCGATAGTAACCTATTCAGTAGTTTTTTTTTTTTTTTTTTTTTTAAATTGTAACACAGAACGTCAGTTCAAAACCTTAAGCGACTGCATTATGCAGTCTTTAGATGGTGGCTTGTGATGAGACAATACAGCCGAGAGTACCTGTCTGACAAGATTAGACTGATCTTTGATCAAGTGGCGGTGTTTTGAGCAAACGTATCACAACTTTTAATTCTCGATACTTTTAGTTCCACAAAATGCATCTGTTTTCTTCACAAATATTGCAGCGAAATCTAATTACCATCCTCTCGTCTGGCAACTATTTTCTACAGAAAAAGCGTTATTCGAAAGCTGCTCTCGAGTCAAAGTAAATCCTATGAAAGTAACAAATTTGCTAGTTGCAGCACCTTTATTTCTTAAGCACTATTTTTCTTACTTACTTACTAGCTGCCTCAAGTGCTGAACTCAAAGCTGGTTGAGTTTCCGTTTAACTTGCTTTCGCCACATACTTGCAGACTCTTTGTGCCGGAGTTGTAGCATCCATTCACCCAATATGGTCCAGCCATCTAAGGCGCTGGACCTATATACAATATATATACAATGTGACATTGTGCTAATTTCCATTCTCCGTCAATACAAATGAGACTGGTTATCACGCGCAGTATCTTTTTAACTTGAAATGGCCAAGTGTTTGAGATTGAAAGCCTCGTTCAGATCATTATCGACCTTGGTGAAGCAGCAAAAATTCTCCGTGGTCATCATATATAACGAGCTTGGCAGAAATGTCAACACTAGATATGGCCTTGTATAGCTCGTCAGCTGAGTGTGGATATGAAGTTTCCGGCTATTTTTTCCAAGATATGCTGAAGTGTGAATACTTGGTCAATGGTGGAGTTTCCTAGCATAAAACTACACTGATATGAACTAACCAGATTGTTCATGAAAATATCTTTAAGGCGATGCTAAGGAGACCTATTCCTCTATAGTTGGTGTCTTATAGGAATCTTCTGTCCTGTGAAATTTCAAGCTTTGAGCATGTTTTTTGCTGACAATATATTTTATATGAACTAGTGTATGTTTTTGTTTTATAATTAGCGCCCGCTGAAGGGATTGGAGTACCCTTAAAATGACTCGATTTGGTCATTTATAGCTGTTCGTAATATGGTAAGCAGGCCATATACGCCAGTGGCTTAATTAGACTGCAGTCTTCATATTGCAACCTTAACTTCGTCTAGATCAAAGTCATCTTCATGTAGCTGAAGTGGTTTATTCTGCCTGACAACGGAATTTTTAGCATTATCGCAGATATGCAGTCTGCAAAAGTAGTCTTTTGATATTTTTGCACCAACTGTAACTCTATAATTAGTTATCCATGTTAATTTTTGCAGGCTTCCATTCTAGACTTGCATCCCTGTGTTTTATTTCCGATGTTGGCGCCTCGATTTGTTTGGAAATTCAAGATCCTAGTGAATCCTAGGAATGGAATTAATCTAGTTACTGATCATGAGATAAACAAGTCTTTTTACGGATATTGAAATATAGGAACCGCGTGCTGGATACTAAGAGGTTACACACTGTTACATATCCCAAAGACCCAAATAGATTGTTGGACCTTGTGTCATGCATGTAGAATTTTTCGATGACCCAGTTAAAAACGGCTTTTTTACCCAGTTTTGCCTTAAAATCTACCAGCACTCATAGCTGGTAAATTTGTTCCGTCAAGGGGTTAACAAAATCATTTTTGATGTTGTCATTCTATTTTTTTAGGAGCATGTACGCAGATCAGGCTTATATATCCGTATTTGGACTATCAAATTGTACTTTATGGATTGCGATAATATCTACTTTATACCAATTTAGTGCGAGTTGTTCGGCCGCATATGGTCTATTGAAGATGTAAACATTATATATACACCAGACAAGTCACCAAAATCATTGCACCGATCGTTAATCAAGGGATCAATTTCAGATACGTTTACTACCAAATATATACCAAATCCATATATTTTTCCTCCTTTTTCTGAGATTTGTACAAGTGTAATCTAAAATACTTCTTCTTCCTCATCTATCTTTAAGACAACTACGTCGGAGCTCAAAATTCGATAACCAGTCTTATCCAACAAATAATTTCACTTTAATTGGCGAGACATGCAAACATGTAAGACTCCTTATTGCCTACAATCTTCCGGAAAGCGTCCTTGATGCTAGGCATGCATGTTAGCGGAAACTCATTTTACTTAAATGGGAAAACAATTGCAAGACACATAGTCTTTTTCATTCTCAAACGAAGCCTTCTCTATTAAAAATCCATTTCCTAGTTGTTTACGGTAATACTGAAAATTAAGCGACTCACACAAGGCAAATACAAACACAAGCCAAAATGAAAACGGAAGAAGGATACTGAAATTCTCTATCCATATGTAACGAAACGCTATGCTTCTTTCATTACAGGAATAACCAAATTACAAACATGGATACGAATACTGATACAAACACCAATCCAAAGTTACCCACCCACTAAAACACAATACATTTGCAGCACACAAGTAATTATCAGTTTGTCGAAATCTTTATATATAAGGATACGGGCCCTCCCTAGGGTTAATGTCCTCCATGACAACTTTATTGCCCGAAACAATAAACGATTCTTCTACCCACATACGAGCCGACATGCAGAGCACTTACTCGTAGTTCAGTTCAGCTACAAAATACCCAACACAGCAAACGGCTGCAGATTTCAAATAATCATTACAGTTGGTGTGTGCTTAAATATTTTCGCGAAGAGGGTGTATATTCATTCCAAAATTTATCTATTTGGTTACACCCCGCACTTAAATGGAGGCAACAAAACACCTCCACTTCTTTACCTCCAGTGAAAAATTCTCAATGCCCAACCATCCCAAGCGACATTCAACGCTTTGGATAAAAACTCAGAACTGACGTCGTTGTATCCAGCGGATATATGGTACTGCTGCACAGAAAATGGCGTATAAACTACAAAATGTTCCTGGGAATGTACTGCTAGTAAAGTTTATATGGGCTCCCCTTTCCAACTCAATGCCACCCCCAGTCTTTTCAGTCCTATTCCCGACCTCAATTCCAATCTCTCGGCTCTCATAATCTCACTAACATACAAAGATCTCCGTATATGTGCTCATCTAGGATGTAAGGTTATTCCAGAGGCACGAACAAGTTCCAAATTATTCATGAAATTTCATTAAAAAGAAAGTCAACGATTTTAAGAGCTCAAAAATGACTTTCGCTATCCGAGGCGCTCAAACATTGCGACAGGTATTGGAGGATGTTACAGACGAAGTCAAAGTCGAACCTGAAGCCGCAGTCGATATGCCGTTGTCAGAGTTAACGTAAGGGTTTGGAGTCTAACTCATCCTATTTTTTGTTTATGTATATATATATGAACATATAAAGTTTTTTTTTTTTTTTAAATTTAAAACTATAAACTGGGGTGAAAGATTAAACACAATGTTGAGATTCGCCTTTAACTGTTTCACTGTTCTCGAATATCTTTGCATTTTGGGTACAACATTTTTTTGTAGCCATCCTTGTTGAATAGAACTGACACTGCCGAGAGGCGTTGTGCGAAAGTTAAGAAAGTTTCGTGTGAACACTCTTCTAGGATGTGTGCAGAATAAGTGCAAATATACGCAAATTCCACAGTTTGCATAAGCACACTGGGGAACGAGTAGATGGAACTCAATGACGAAATGAGGATGGCAAATAATTAAAACTTAAGAAATGTTAAACACATGGATGGGGGCTCTACAAGTTCTCCTTTCTGAAATAATTGTGACAATTTTTCTTTGTTTTTTTATTTTTTTTTTTTTTGTAAATTCTCTGTACGTTGTCGTTTATTGGAAGGATTTCAGCAACTTGGGAAAAGTAATCAAAAACATCAGAATCGAGAATTTTGCAGGCTTATTTGACCACAGAAATGTATGTACCGACATTAAACTTTATTCCAAACGCAAAGATTTGAATAAATGAAATAATTGGAGACTTGTCTTTAGGAACATTGTAAGTCCAATTGTCCTCGAAATATTTTCGCAAATGGGAATAGATTCGACCGTCAATTGTGAAACACGATCTGTTCATAGTCTTTAGATACAATGAATTTACACGACCGCTTAGGCCTCTTCCGATCGAACTTACTTTAAAGTCTCGAGGAGTCCTCTGCCGATAGCATCAAACGTATAACACTAGTGGCGTCTTTGAAAAGGGCAGTCAGATAGGTCGCCTCTGATGTACCGCTTAACAAAGAAATTCCGGGTCCGATGACGAATGCCGACAGGCAAATCTAGAAACACAATGAATGTACAGAGCAGTCGTGCAGAAAAAAAAAAGAGAACTTCTGGCTTTCTCTAGCTCTTTAAACGAAAAAAATAGAGCACGAGCAGTGTTCGATCAGAAGGCCTTCAAACAATGAAGTTCAGAGGTTTTGCCAAAAAATAAAAGGGACATGTCAAAGCTGTAAAACCCGAACATAGGTGACGGTGCCGGTACCAAGACCCCCTGGTTGAGGATGCACTGGCTCCAGTTTGACAACCACCTCTGGGAATAATATTGGAACCTAATACACGTGAAAAAGCCAGTTAAAGGGAATTCATATTCTCTTGGTGCGCGCGAGGGACTATAAAAAAAAATAAATTGGGCTCAGTTTAGGTCGCTCCATGGGTGACATCCAACATTTCTAGGAGAGACTAAAATAACTCATCTTACGTGAATTTAGTTGCCTGAAGAAAAAATTTCGTGCGCGGCTGGTATTGAACACTAAATCATTCAATTTGAAAGCCAATAAACTACCACTTGAGCCATGGCCACCCACTTAAACGGTGGTAACATACATCGTCAAATAGAATGCAACCTGGACGAAGACACTGAACACATTTCCGTTTAAAGCAGTAGGTAATGATTGAACACATAGCACACATAAAATCGTCTTTAAAATACGGGTTCTCGAAGGTATAACCGTGAAGTGAAACCTCAGCATTCTTTATCCGATCCTTTAGAAGGATGATTGCCTGAACTGCGTCAACTACGAGGGGATAAGACTTTTCAACACTGCATATAAAATTCTGTCTTTTGTTTTAACCCCTTTCTTTATTAGGAGGGGCTGCTCACCCTATCAGAATGGATTTAGGCCAAGAAAGTCAAATTTTCACATTACAGAAAATCTTGGAGAAAATCCAAGAGTTACATATCGATACACCACCTCTTCATCTATTTCAAAGCCGCATATGACAGGATATAGAGAAACGAATATTATCAAGTCATGTCTAGTACTGGCATCATTTCCAAGATGATTCGACTATGCAGCAACTCAAACAGAAGAAAGTTATGAGGATTGCCTGGTTATGCTTTTACGTCGTCGGCTTCACGTTGTCAATCCCGCTAAAATCTACCTGGAAATGCTCAAATGGGGAGTCCTACCCCACCCGCGATATACTCCAGATATTTCGCCATCCGATTATAACTTGTTTCGTTCGAAGGCACATGGTTTTACTAATCAGTAGTTCCGCTCATATGAAGACATCAAAAAAATGACTTGATTCGTGGATAGCCGCAAAAGAAAAACACTTTTTCCGTAACGATATTCGAGCTCTGCCAGAAAGATAGAAAAAGTTGAAGCTAGCGATGGGCAATACTTTTAAAGATTTATCTGTAAACATTTTTTCACAATAAAGTTTCATTTTAACCAAAAAAAAAAAAAAAAAAACAGCGATAGTTGCGCACCTAATATTATAAATATCTATGTCGCGTGAAGAAAACTAGTCAATATGCCTATAATAAAAAAAATTAAAGAAGAAAAAGAGCTATTTTCTTATGTTTGAGTTCTTAAAAAGTGTTATACAGACAACTCAAAGACGTGGCTAAAATGCTGAAGTTTTCGTCTTTGAGTCTTCCAACAATAAAAAATTAAATCTAATTAATACATAAATTCTAACGGTAACTAATGTAGAAAAATGATCTAAAACAGAAACTTGAGTTGGAGCAGCTATAAATTCAGGTATCCAAAATGGAAATTTCTATCGGAAGCTAAGGCTTAATTGCTTTTCGGACCAAGTTCTCGAATTATGTTTTTTTTTTTTTTTTAAAAAAACTTCCTATATCATTTATATCATGCGTCGCGACACAAAAATCTAGAGGATCAGGCTTCTAGGATATACCTAGAGAGCGGGTAGAACAGGTGACGCAAGATTGTCGCACGATTATCTTCATTATTTCATATTAGTAGGCTAAAGGTCTCTTTTGCAAATCTAATAGAGTTGATTTATTGAGTCAAAAACAGATTCAACCATAATGTACTTCTGGCCTTGTGAACTCATCGTTATACCAGATTTGGGTTTCTTTAGGCCATTATATCTTTATATCCAAAAATATCTTTTTGTGAAGTTTTAACGTCTGTAGTCATTCATTAATACTCTGCGTAGATTGGAAAATGAGATAAGAATAAGAGTGTTTAGTGTTCTGTTGCTCAAGTGGCAGAAGCTCAGGTAGCAATGAGCTATATTCGCTTGAGACTTCTCATTATCGCCTGCTTTCATTGATGTGAACATCGTTTGGGTTTATTTTCACAGATTGCTTTCTTAAAAATACTTTATACTTTTATGGTCATCTGATTGTAAATTATTTTCATTAAGTCATACATACCATACTTGCTTCTGTCACTGCCAAAATCTTAGCTTGGAAAATTCTGCGTCTAAAAGATAGTTTAACAAACATACTCGTAATTAAGGTCTTTATAATATTTTTGATTCTTCCCGTCCAGTCCATTAATATTTGACTCATCGATTTACATAAAAATATTTAAATTCACTCTTTGTCTATTTTAATATATCCCATTCCTCCCTCGCCTCGGTAAAATGTAACGAAAAACTTTAGAAGGCAATATAAGCAGGTATATTGCAAAAGTATACATCGGTGTCTATTACTGAATTTGCTGAGTAATTTTTAATACAATCCTGGCAGTAGTTATCAGCAAAAACCATATAGACCAAGTGGTAGCAGTGGTATACTAAAATATAAATCAAATTAAATTGGTTCTGGATACATATAACCACTGGATAGTGTCTCAAAAAGTCCCGACACTGACACCCAGATGACGGTTATAATAACTAAAAGTCAGACGATAGGCTTCGACCATTAGTCATCGAGGTATTGAAGTGTTAGCGACGAACCTTTTAATATTTTCAAAACCTTTTAACACTATTATTTGATGGAAAACATAACGTTCAAATTCAAGGCTTGAAAGTGCTATAAGGAATCTGCTCCATCAAAAGATGCAGCTATTTTGCTGAATTCAAACGTGGCAACAAATTATGCTAAACGCTTTGGGCCCACAAATTAGGCTGTCCTTTTTGAATCGTTTAAGAAAACCATAGAAATCATCATTCTAGAAATATTGTATTTTTATACTCGTATGCTAGTCTCTTAACTTTTCGAATCGCCTGGTTTTATGTACACGTTGAATCTGTGAATCAATTGCTTACATATCTATATTTACTATGAACTCCCACTCAAAATTATCAACTTTAATTCTATTAAAACCTCACAACTCATTGTACGGCAGCCGAAACCCTTAAGGCTAAAACGATTCCCAAGTTTAATATCTTTCATACTCTCATCTTTGGTAAATTATTCATATGCTTTTCCGTATGAGAACACACTGAATGCCGCTTTAGATGCATACCTCCTACTCGCAAAACTTCCTCATTCGGGCACGAAATATTAAAAGCAAGCATTTTATCCCCCTGGAGCATATTCCCTTTATTAAATGGTGAAAAACGGAAAGAGAAAACGCAGACGACGACGACAACGACAATAATGAAAACGACTCCCGACGACTACAGCTATAGCAATGGCAATGGCAATTTCTCTTATGTAGAATGAATCTATAAAACATAAACATGTGCGAGTACATTTTCCCATAAAGTCCTTTATTTCATCTTTCTTAGACGTAAAAATCCAAATAAACCAACAAAATAAAACAAAAAAAAAAAAAAATCTTTGCCAGGTCTTGCATGAGTGGTTTCCGCCCATCCACTTAAGGATAATATGTAAAAATTATAAATTGACGCCATAATTTTCCACATGCAACATGAAACATTGACATAGCCATTGAGCTAATCCTACTCAAGAAGAAATCAGCGACGGCAGATAATGGCGGACCTTAAAATCTATTTTCTATTGCCACCTGTCGTGCCGACAGACAGCATTTGCATTTACATGTGCCAATTTCTGATCAATCATCGTTCGGCAGAGTGAGTTGAATAGAGGTGGGACATACTATACAGTCAGACGCGATTACAATTTCATAACTCAGACAATCAATTTAACTAAAGTCCAAGTGCTTGTTGCTGTCCCAAAGGACGTACGATAATTGCTCTACACTGTAAAATGGACAACTACAATTACTCGCACCAAATCGGGCGAGCACATAAAAGATGCATAGCTTAGCTAACAATTTCCTGGATTCAAGTCCTTTCATATGTACATATGTATGTGTGGTATGTACCGAAGAAGGACCTGACAATTTTTCTCAACGATTCCATCGGACCATTTGCAATAGTGTCCATGTTCATAATTGTGATCATTACGTGCTCCAGTTGTCATTAAAAATCACCCATACGACTGGATTGTGTATATGTACATACGAGTGCATACATGGCGAATGGCCATTGAGTTGTGAAGGTTTAATTCCTGGAAGGCTTAAAAAAGTAAGTACACTTTCTTAGAGAATCATAATAAAAGTGCAATTGCTTTTAAACCTGCAATTTTACAATAGATAATCTATTGGACAATGGAGATAGCTGTGTGTCCGATGACTTTGGTGTAGGAGGAGACTGGTCACCGTTTACTTCGAAGGTTAAATGGTTATTGATACGTTAAAAAATGCAATAGCTTTTACAAAGTCCTACGAAATAAAGATTAAACATCGAACTAAATGCCAAAGTCTTTCCACTCATATATAGGGTTTTCTAATAATAACGACTTGACAACTTTTTTTTTAAATAAAAGGCAAACCATTTGAGATATTTCAAAAACTTTATTATTGGCTTGAAGTACAATCAAAACATTTATGAATGGAACTCGACTTCGTTCATATGGCCACCGCGGGCACGTTTTCAGCGGTCAATTCGTTGGACCCAATTTTCAACGACTCGGCCACACATTTCGGCCAAAACGGCCGCTATTTCGCGTTCAATGTTGGCTCTGAGCTCTTCCAACGTCGTCGGCGTGTTAGCATAAACCAATGCCTTAACGTAGCCCCACAGAAAATAGTCAAGAGGCGTTAGATCGCACGAACGAGGCGATGTGCTGTGTGGCCAATAACCAAAAACCGCACCAAGCAGTTATTTTTTGTGGATGAAGTGGTGATTCATGAAGCACATGTGGGTTTTCACCCGACCAATAACGCATATTTTGCTTATTGACGAATCCATTGAGCCAAAATTGAGCTTCGTCACTGAAGATAATTTTGTGATGAAATTCATCATCTTGGCGCATCTTCTCCAGAACCCAATCGGAGAACGTACGTCGCTTCAAATGGTCCATCGGCTGCAATTCTTGAGTCAGCTTGATCTTGTTTGGATGTAAACCAAGATCCTTACGCAAAATACGCATAATGATGTCTGAGCGATGCCCAATTCTTGAGAACGCCGTGGAATTGACCGATTTGGATCGTTTGCTACGGACGTCTGAACGGCAGCGATATTTTCGACACTTCGACCAACCCGTTGTCTCACTGACACGGCAACATCACACAACGAATATGTAGACTCAAATTTATGCAGTAAACTTGTTATTGCCTGTCTACAAGGGCGAGAATTACGACAGAAAATTGGAGTTAACGCTCTTAAAGTTGCAGTCACCGACTCCGAATATCTGTAGAAAATTTTTATAATTTGCAGACGTTGCTCGTTAATGTACTTTACCATGATGAAAATGTTAGGCTTACTAAATAAATTGACGGTGACAGTTTGATGATTAGTAAAAGAGTGCGTTCACAAATTAAATTCAAAGTTGTGAAGTCCCTATTGGAAAACCCCATAAAAAGCTTGCTCACCCCAATGTTGGTGGTGAGCACTAAAGTCTCCTCCAAAAATCATTACATCAAAAGTACTTGGTACGGCTTATAGTCTATCGAGTTCTTTTGGTAAGTTTTAGCCAGACTTACTGGGAATATAAATGCTTAATAGAAGCAAAAGAAGTAAAAAACCGGTATTGTGAGGCAAAAAATGTTTTACTATAGTGTTACACTGGAGTGTTCAGCGCGAACTCCCACGAATGAAGTTATGGCCTCAGGAAAAATATACTTACTGTTGACGACCCTATAAATCGTTTAAAAGACATTAACATTCCAAATTGCACATGGAATTTTCGGACCTTTAACAGGCAAGGTGCACCCGAACAAAAGCAAAATCCCTTAATTGCTATTATGCAAATATCACTGCCATCCAGGATGTTAGATGGGTGGGCCGTACATAAGGAGAATGAAAAACTTTGATAGTATACTTTTGCGATTGCTAAACGGACAGGAAACAGTGCTTATTCGTATGCGGATTTGTCATGACATGGCAGTTTCCGAATCACCAAACGCTAAAACAAACTTTGGACGTCCGCAAGTTCCGGGCGGCAAACATTGACTCAGATTACCACTTTATTGCAGCCAAGAATATAGCAAACAAGAATCCTAAAAAGCGGCGCCGCAACGAAGGATGAGAGCTGCTTGGAAGCTCTGCGAGCAGAAGAAAAAGAAAGAACATCGCCTTCTCCAGAAGAAAAAAAAACAAAAGACCTTTAGATCTAAGATATTGAGAGGTTGTACTCCAGGAATAACGTACATAAGTTATATGAACAGGAGATGAAGAAGGAAATATATCTGCAGACTGGATAATGGCTTGTAGACTATTTAACTCTGACGATGATAGCCAAAACTTCCGTCTATTTGTTTTAAACAAAGTAAGGTTAGTAATTTCTAAACTAAAATCTGTAGACAGCTGAATTAGACGGCGTATCAACCGAAATACGAGTATTCAATGTTACTAGAAATGACTTTGGTGAAACCACACCTCAACTCATTTCTCAGATCTGGTCAGAAGAGTGGCTTGATAAATGGAATCTCAGCACTGTCTGTCCGATTGACAAAAAAAGTTGAAAGGATCTCAACTGCGCCGATTGTAGAGACATAAGTCTCCTTATTTTATCTCGTATATTCTGTGAATGTGTGAAACTCTTTGTCAGCAACCTTTCAATGCCGTTTTAAGCCAGGAAGGTCCCCAATTGATCAAATTTACGTCTCAACACTGCGGCATATCTTGGAAAAACTGAAAAGTTCCAAATCGATATACGACAGCATCTATAGAGATGTTTTGGCATCTTTGAAAAATTTTTACGTTGTAGAACACTCGCTACTTCGTCAAGGTCGGTGATGACATAACCGAGTCATTTCATGTCAAAAAAGTTTTAATCAATATCAAACTTGAAAGAAGGTACAATATTTCAAAAGTTTGTGCAACTGGTAGTGTACGCCGAAATAATTGGCAAAACATAGCGTGATGTCACGCTATTAATTAGTACTTGAAGACCAAGTACTTGCTGTCAACAAGAAAATTCATCCAAAACTGCCGTCTCGGACAGACATATATAAATTTAAGGTAGTTAGGACTTTTTTAACCCATATTCCGCTACCAACTCTCCCCATTCATTCTACACTGATAATAAAGAAATTGCATGAGATGTCTAAATCCATTTTTGGTATCAAAGGTCTCGGTGAGTTCTTTACCGACACTGATAGAGCAGCAAGCATTCGCCAAAGTTATAATATATCTCGCTTCCATAGATGATGTCATAAACAGCCTTAGGGTCGATGAATATGTGGTGTGTATCGATTTGGTTCTCATGGGTTTTTTTTTTAAGATTAGCCTTAGTGTGAATATTTGATCGATGGTGGACTTAAAACCACACTGATATGGACCAATCAAGTTGTTAACGAACGGCTTCAGACGTTTACACAACAAGGCTTGTTCTCTTTTCCTAGCTTTGCATTGAAATCGCTGAGAACAGTTTTAATGTCATAGCTGGGATATTGCTCGTAAGTAGAAGCTACATTTGATGTCGTCATCTTCCCCCTTTATAGGAGCATGCGCGCATATAAGGCCGATGTTGGAAAATTAAGCCTTAATACAGATTGTTACGAGGCGCTCGTTAACTTGCCGGAAACTCTGTAAGGTTCTGTCACTATGATCTAAATATGCTGGTACATTTTTTTTTTTTTTTCTAGTGACGAGCGATTTTTTTAGTCACCAGAACGATTTTTAAAAGCTGGAGAGTTGTGGCTTCAAAAAGAGTTCCTAATTGCTCTAGACAAGGAAGACTGTAAAATGAATTCCAGGAATGTGGAAACAGAGCTAAAAAACCAAAAAAATCGAAAACTTATGGAAAGATCGGACAAAGAGTTATCATTTGCATTTGAGTTTAAGCTTACAATAGAAGGAGAGAGTCCTTTAGCCGAAGTCGTAAAAAGGGTTGTCGAGTATTCTCCTAAAATACTAAAACAGCTTAAGAAACAGGAAACTCCGAATACGTTTAAGCCATATACACCTGAAGAAGCCGTAGCCTACGATACTATTTTAGAAGTTAAACAAGAGTGTTATCTAACAAGTAATTTGTTGACTATAACCGAAACCTTATGTGAAGTTAAACCACAACCATTGTTGGACTTGATACTACAACGTTTATCTACTGCACACCTTGAAACTTTTGGGAACCAATTAGAAAACGGTGATAATTTAGTATGTTCGTGAAAATGGGGCTCTGATGGTAGTAGAGGGCACTCGTATTATAAGCAAAACTTTTTGGTAAATTCTGAGGCAAGTGATACTGATATTGTGCTAACATGCATAGTACATTTAGAAATATAGTAAATAAAGTTGGTTCTGGGACTGAAAATATCTAGATAAATTCAAGAACATGTTCTCCCAGATATTGCCGTCTAGTACGTTTCGAATTCGCAAAGGGAAATATTGAGACAATAAAAAGAAAGTTCAACTGTATGGAAGCCGAAATAAATTGTCTAGGAGCCACAAGTGCAACCCCTTAACGACAAAACTGTTTTAGATATTCACACTTTGTTAAAAAAATATGTTATACTGTTATGGAAAACAGGGCTAGCTCAGTTTGAAATAAAGGGGTTTATGAGGTTCATGAGGTTTGATTTATAATGTAAAATAAAGCACATAAATTTGAAAGTGAACCCAAAATTTGTATTACTGGTTAAAAGAACTATTCATGGCATTTTTTTTTTAATAATAATATTATGTAAATGTTGGCTACGATTACGTCTGAGGTGGTCTCTTCGAAACGTCCAATTTTGGGTGACTCTGATAGCGACTTTGATAGCGACTAGATAACACAACAAATGTTGGCTTCCAAAGCGTCAATCGTATCTGGCTTATTCCTGAAGACCTGAGACTTTACATATCCCCAGAGAAAATAGTCCAAAGGTGTGATATCGCACGATCTAGTCGTGCCGTAGCAAAACGTGAAATTAAGTGCTCACAATAATGATTTCTCAACAAATCCATTGTTTCACACGCTGTATGGCTCATAGTGCCGTCTTGTTAAAACTACAGCTCACCGAGACCAATTGCTTGAATTTCAGGAAGCACATAGTCCGTTAACATAGCGCGATAACTGTTACCATTGATTTGCCTCATTTTTGAAGAAATATGGACCAATGATTTCACCAGCCCATACCGTTGTTTTTAATGGATGTAATTGTAGCTCTTGGTACTCTTAGGATTGCTGATCAGCCTAAATACGGTAATTTTGTTTATTAACGTATCCATTGAGCCAGAAATGGGTTTCATCATTGAACAAAATTTCACGATAAGACACCGGATTTTCATTGAGTTTTTCCAGAGCCCATTCACTGAAAATATGACACAAATTCAAGTCGCATGGCTTTAATTCTTACACAATTTGAATTTTATACGCTTTAAGGCCGAGATCCTCACGTAAAATACGAAAAGTTGTCGAATACGCCAAGCCAAGCTAGTCCACGTCACGGTCTTCGCAGCTGCAGCTACGGTCACGTCTCAGCTACAGTTGCTATAGTCTCTTCACTACGTGCTGGATGTGGTCTAACCGGTCGATTATCATCCGCTAATGTAAACTGGGACTCAAATTTGCAAACGGTATTGGCAATAGTTGTTTCAGTAGGTCGATTATGCTCTCCGTAAGTTTTTCGAATCGCACGAAAAACATTTCTCACAGAAACCTGATTTTCGTAATACAGCTGAACAGTTTTGAGACGCTGTTGTGGTGTGAGTCTTCCCATGATGACTTGCCAACGACATTGAACGAAAATGACGAATCAGTTTGATAGGAGTCAGGCGTGATCTGTCAAAAAAGCCTATTAGAAATCAAACCTCATCATGAATCATCCCTTATATGCAAGGCATTTCCTAAGGACATGAACAATATTGAACTTTGCTTACAAAAACCTTCTGACACCACTGCCTATTTATACGGCTTACAAAGTATTAAGCACTGCTGTATATATCTTACAAAATTAAAATTGAAATCTGGCTGGCAAGAGGAGCTGAAGAGAAACTCCAAAACAAGGTGGAGGAAATACTAATGACGGTAACACGGTCGGAAAATTTTTTAAGGATCCAGGAAAAATTTCTGAAATAATGGGCATAGGTCCGAAACTAGTAAAACGTTTTTCAATTGTTTTAAAGACATTAATCTCAAATTTAAAAAAATTGATAACAATAAATTCCGTACTTACTGTTTGGACACAGCAAAATTATTTGTTTCCAAATATAATTGGTACAAAATGCCTGTAAGTGTCCACAAAATTTTGTTGCACGGTGCTGACATCATTGAAAGTTTTCGAATCCCTATCGCACAGCTTTCGCAAGATGTCTTAGAAGCCCGTCAAAAATAATGATGTGCTCCATACCATGTTGATATCTTCTGATCCAAAGATAAGCGAATTGCGACATCTACCAACCCGATAACACAAGATACCACCCCCTGAAATCATGGAAATGATTTTAAATTGATTTATAAATCACATTTCCAATCAAACATAATAAAAAAATTAAATTCAAATTTAGTTCATCTAATGACCCTTAATCGTATTCAATTTAACGATTCCTGTTTCCCACTAACTGAGTTTAAACTTAAAAGTCTCGTCTTCCCCTCTCCGTCACTCGGAGTTGTAAGCTTTAGTAATGGGTTAGCGTCTAAATCGGTGGGAGATTTTTTAATTATGCTAGGAGAGGGCTACAGAATCTGTGTCCAATGCTATTTTGAACATGACATGACGAAGATAAATTCATTTTTCTACATTCTGGTTTCACTAGTTTAATATAGGGTTTTCCAATAGGGACTTGACAACTTTGAATTTAATTTGTGAACGCACTCTTTCACTAATCATCAAACTGTCACTGTCAATTTTTTCAGTAAACCCAACATTTTCATCATGGTAAAGTACACTAACGAGCAACGTCTGCAAATTATAAAAATTTTCTACAGATATTCGGAGTCGGTGACTGCAACTTTAAGAGCGTTAACTCCAATTTTCTGTCGTAATTCTCGCCCTTGTAGACAGGCAATAACAAGTTTAGTGCATAAATTTGACACTGCCGTGTCAGTGAAACACCGGGTTGGTCGAAGTGTCGAAAATATCGCTGCCGTTCAGACGTCCGTAGCAAACGATCTAAGTCAGTCAATTCCACGGGGTTCTCAAGAATTAGGCATCGCTCAGACCACACTATGGCGTATTTTGCGTAAGGATCTTGGTTTGCACCCATACAAGATCAAGCTGACTCAAGAATTGAAGCCGATGGACTATTTAAAGCCACGTACGTTCTCCGATTGGGTTCTGGAGAAGATGCGCCACTATGATGAATCTCATCGCAAAATCATCTTCAGTGACGAAGCTCATTTTTGGCTCAATGGGTTCGTCAATAAGCAAAATATGCGTTATTGGTCGGGTGGAAACCCACATGTGCTTCATGAATCACCACTTCATTGACAAAAAATAACTTTTTGGTGCGGTTTGCATGCCGGCGGCGTTATTGGGCCATATTTTTTCGTCGACGATAACGATCGTCACCTTACTGTGAATGGTCAGCGTTATCGCGCCATGATCACCGATTATTTTTGGCCCGAATTGGAAGATATGGACTTGGACGACATGTGGTTTCGACAGGATGGTGCCACAAGCCACACAGCACACGCTAAAATCGATTTATTGAAGAGTAAATATGGTGAGCGTGTTATCTCAAGACATGTGCCAGTCGATTGGCCGCCTCGTTCGTGCGATTTAACGCCGCTTGACTATTTTCTGTGGGGCTACGTTTAGTCATTGGTTTATGCCAGCATACCGACGAAGCCAACATTGAACGAGAAATAGCGGCCGTTTCGGCCGAAATGTGTGGCCGAGTCGTTGAAAATTGGGTCCAAAGAATCGACCGCTGCAAACGTGCCCGCGGTGGCCGTATGAACGAAGTCGAGTTCCATTCATAAATGTTTTGATTGTACTTCAAGCCAATAATAAAGTTTTTGAAATAACTCAAATGGTTTGCCTTTTATTTAAAAAAAAAGTTGTCAAGTCGTTATTAGAAAACCCTATACAATGTTAATGGACTTTTTTTTTCAACGGCCAACATTTCATTTCATAGCGCAACATTTCCACGTTCCTCTTCGGTATTAGACTTTTTCCTACTCTCATCTTGTCTGAATAGTAAAGCTAACAATAATTTGTACTCGACATTCCCTACAATATCTGACTTTTATGGAATCTCCCTTAAGTCATAAGTCGGTAACTTCACACCTCTGTTATTATCGCCTGTAACCCGACTAGACCTACGCTCACACAGGAAGCTTTTAAAAGCAGAAATAGACACATTCGTCGGCGAAATTAATTCAGCGCTATTCTTATTCAGTAATATGCCGGCAACATCGCTCCTCTTACAATGAAACTAATTAAAATAGATTCCCGGTGGCTCAGAAAACTAAAAAGAATATATAATTGACACCTTGATAGAATGAATCAAAAATATGGCGGGTTTTTCTTAAGAATCAAATGCATCAGTAAAAACATAAATGAGAGAATAAACTTTGATATCAATTCCACTTTCAAGTCAGGACCACAGAAAATAAGACCTTCTTCTCAAGCTTTAAAAAGAGATCGACAGAATAACTGGACGAAAATTGTTTGATACGGACCTCTAAATATGTGCAGCAAATAGATTGGCCTTGTCCAAAGAACTGACAGCTGGAATGTCATTGTAAATGAGCGTTGGGATAAAGGATGAGGCAGAATTGCTAATGTTTTTTACATTTGAACGACCAAAAACTTTTACTAACATTGACACATTGTATTATTTTTTGCATCAGCTTTTGGTTGTATTGGAATTTAACACGTTTCAGAAAAGTGTTGCTGTCATTCCTGACTCGTTTGAACTTTTTTCGGTTTTCCTTAGTAGGGTTGGCCGTGTAAGACCGAAAAAACTTTTCACTAACCCTGACAGCCTCTTTACAGCTAAAGTCGTATTACGCCTTTTCTTTTGGTTTGATACTCTTCATCCGATGAGGGATAAGAGATCTTATTCCAAAGAGAATGGAGTATGGGATCATATCCCATCCGCGTCAGTATCGAGGAAACATAACAACCAGATAAAATTCCTAAAGAATTTGTTAAGTCCATTCCAATTGGCTTCCTCGTATTGTCATACGATTTTTCATGTTAAGAGAGATTAGCTGATATGACACAGTGGTTCGACGGGCCTAAGGGGATAGCACCGTGACCTTGTATTTATCAGGGTGAGATTTTTAAAACAAGTCCGGGGTATTGGCAGTATGATATATGGTCATATCGATATATCAACATCCGGTATACGTGTGGCTTATTTACAAGCTTGTGCTGGGTCAGTTTGTTTTCCGCAGTGAAGATTTCAACACACCGTCCTTCGGGTAAATAACACCCGAATGTCAAATGTCAAAGTCAACATTTGTGTGGGGTTAAAAATAACCTCCGTGGGAATAAAAAAAAAAATTTAAATATTTTTTTATTTCATTCAATATAGTCCCCTTTTAGTTTGATACACTTATTCTAGCGATTTTCCAACTTCTTGATCCCGTCCGAGAAGTAATTTCCCGGAAGGTCTGCAAAATACTCCTCGCCTGAACTGAATTTTTTGTTGATGAGCCATCATTTGAGGTTTGGGAAGTGATAATAGTCAGGCGAATACGGTGGATGCGACAGCAATTGGAGCCGTAAGTCATTGCCGGTGCATTGTCTTGCAAAAACAAAATTTTTTTTCGCTTCATGTGAGGCCGTTTTTCAGCGGTTTCGGCCTTCAATCGCTCACAGTAATACTTGCTGTTGATGGTTTTTCCTTTTTCGAGGTAGTCTGCGAAGAGTATGCCATGACAACCCCAGAAAACCGACGCCATAACCTTTCCGCCCCATCGAGTCTCCCTCAGCCGCTTCGGAGCACTCGTGCCAGCTTCAGTCCATTGCCGGGCACTCATTCTGTTCTCTGGTATTCAACAGTTACCAATCGACGCCAAAAGTCCGCCCGATTCCGCATCAGCAAGTCCAAACACTCTTTCGAAGTGCTCTCGCGTTCGTGTTTTTGATCAAAAGTAAGTATACGCGGCCTTAGGATAACTTTTTCATATGCAGAATATTGCCCAAAATATGACGTGTGCGCTCAGTACTAGTCCTTGTGGTATCTGCTAGCTCGCGCACCTTCACTTTTCGGTCAGTCAACACCATTTCATGTATTTTTTTTGACATTGTCCTCTGCAACCGCATCGGCTGCATCGCGGCCACCACGAAACTCTCGAAACCAATATTTGACGGTGTAATCTGACGAAATATTAGCCCCATAATATTTATCCAACTTTTCTTTTGTTTCCTTCGCCGTTTTGCCTCTCAAAAACTAGTGTTTTATGAGAGAACGAAAATCGTTTTTGTCCGTACTCAACATGATGCCAAACACGTCAACAACAATCAGCTGTCAAAACAAAACTAAAGACAGTATCGCATTGAAATTTGGCATGTCTACCTAAATATGAACGGACTTCAAGTCACCATAACCAGTAGCCGCAGTAGCAGCGCATTCTGGCGGTCAAAGAGGTTACTTTTCACCCCACCAGTATTTAAATCACCCGTATTCACGACCTTAGTATGGGTGTACTATGATACATTTCTTTGTATTGGCCGAATTGCTGTCCAGGGTTGGGGTTTCTGTAAATCAGCAGTAATGGATAATTTGCTTACGGAGATGTAATTTTACCCACAAGAAGTTGAATTCCGGATTGGAATACGGATAACATTTTGGTGGTGGTGAGGGATAAGAAATGGCACTTGTTCGTAGCAAGGTAGCTTCAAATCAAAGTTATCTGAGAGGTATGGGCGGCGATTTTCCTGTGTTTCACTAAGTGTCAAAAAAGCTTGCCTGTATTTACAGAGGTGGACATACGCAGAAAAGTGATTGCTTTTAAGCCCGTTTATATTAGCAACGTCAACCATAATCACAAACAAACACAAAAAACACAAACGCCGACGATACTAAGCTAGGCTGCGAAGTGAAAATTCTGACGTTAGCTCACCGAATCAAATTGTTGTAGATGTTATGAACGTACAACAAAATGAAATAGTGCACCAACAAAATTCACACTTGCAACCCGCTATCCATCAGTTGTTACATGCACTTAGCCATTGCCCGCGCCGTATAATAAATATAGTAACGGAAGTGACCGAATGTAAGCAACAGTACTTCAACTATATATATAGAAGCGTATGAGTTGGGTTTTTTTTGTATTATTTTAGACGCTACACTGCACTGCACTGAATATATTTTTTTTTGTTTTAACTACACACGAGCAGCGAGCTTAAAAACTCGCGAGTGCACTATGTTGACGCGTGTGCCCTAGCATCATCCCTAGAAAAAGTAAGCACTTTGCTACAATCAATGAAGGTCAACGGGAAATAATAAAATAATAATAAATTCAGAAAAATATAACAAAAAAGACAAAATTATCTTCCAATGGAAGGGATAATTAATATCCTCACAAGGATATATGAAATATTATAGAAAAAAAAAAAGTTCTTTGTGCTAGTTGTCAAATTTCCGCACTGAGTGTCACATTCTATTCAGACTTTGCTAAAGCCCATTTAAGTTAACGAAACTGGTCGAAACCGAGCAAAATCCCATTATGGTCATGTAGTACTCTTTACATTAATGAGACATTTCATTAAGCTGGCCTTAACTGACCAAAGTCCATTATGGTTGGCTTTTAAGGCTAAACTCTGATGGATTATCCAACAAGCTATTCAAACCTTTTGTGTGTATATACTGAGACAGCAATTGCATATGGTAGGCACGAGTTGTTTGTGAATGCCCATTGAAGAGAATATGATCTTTATTTTCTTAATTCAGAAAAAGGGAAAATTCAATTCAAAATAATACACGTTATCTTGGGGATCCTGGAGATACTGGGAATCCTTAATCTATTCAGAGTCGTATGAGATACTCTCATACAAGAAGTAACAACTCCAAGTCAATAATTGATTTCAGTATTCCGACAATAGGAATCACAGAACTTAACTACGAAACTATTTTGAACTCTTAAATTTAAAATCACCTATGCCGTTCTACAACAATGTTTACTTCAATTCAAAATTAAAAAAAAGACAAATTATGTCCTGCCCATTGCCTACCGTCTAATTTAAACTGTAGCTGTTAAAAATTCATCTACTCGTACCTTAGATTAAATATTAACTTTTTTAATTGGCATCCGACAGTGGTTGATTCTAGTGAATACCGGGGTTGAAAATTGCTAGCTCCAAAGACCATAGTGATATTACCAGATATTACCTGGCTCTACTTTACCACACCACGATTGCTATGCGAGGAAAATACTAGAGTCTCTTAAATGAACCAGTGTGCGAGAAATGCTTATGAAGAAGAATGCACTTTACGGATAAAAGGGAAAAAGGATGTAAGCAGACCATGTAAACAAAAAAGTATCAAAATATTATCTAGTTTCCGGCTTCTGTACTGTTTGAAGCGTGCTTGTCCTATATGCACACATACACTGTTTATCATATTCTGGCTTAGTTGACGTTTATATGTACTTCGTTCAACTATATTCTCTTCATTAAATCCATTATATTCTAAATGCATACGAGTATAAACGAATACTGACACAAGTTTTTCATACACTTTAAGGCACTTAAATATGTACACAAACTCGTGCAGTACATAAGTAGATATTGTACAACATCATTCTATGTGTGACTGGAAACAATGATTCACGGCTACATATGACAAGATTTTGCAGTTGTCCTTATAAAAGGACAACACCCTGGTCATTGACTTTTGTCTAGTTACAAAGTCTTCACATCATATGCAGATACATAGCTGCGGGGGAAATTAACAAAACCAGAGAAAACTCCAAACAGATGATTGTCTTATGAGTCAGACTAGTTCTCATCCTTCTTCGGTTCGGGATATGTTCATCATTTCACATGCATGTAACAGTGTTACATGCAACTGCTGACACTTTTCCATGGAGCGCTGCCTATGTGGAATGTGAAAATAAAATGCCAGCCATAGAAAAGAGGAAAAATAGACAACGGCTCAGACTACAGCAGTGAGGACATTTTTATCAAACATCGTCAGAGGACAACGACAATTCGACTGTCAACATATGAGTACAAGCACGAGTATGAGAATTTACACAGAGATGTAAGGATGTAAGGATATTATGCATGTAAACGTCCCCGAATAAGGTCGGGGTGACACTTGTACAGAATCTCAAGTTGTTCCCTTACTTCTTGTACTTCTTGTGCTACAATATAATATGCAACAAACATATTGAACATTGTGATTACAACATCACATACGAGTACGACAAGTACAATGATCACAGTAATCGCAACGATGGGGTTGGTGGAGACGATGATGGTGATGACGACAATAAGGATGATGATGATGATGAAGAATAATGAAATGGTTCTCGTCTTGATCAAGAGGACATTGCAAAAGAATTCTTTTGTAAAAGAATTTTAAAAGTCTTCTTATTTTGCATTGTTTTGGTCTTAATATGACATCGCTGATCCTGATGCTAAACATACTGCCCATACTCTCATCATTCCCGCCATTCCAGCCCTGTTGGTACCTTTTGATTGAAATCCTTGTTTTATATTCTTTTCATGTAGGATTTCTCTCTCTTGGTGAACGGGGTAGGGTATACAAAGGTTCATTCTATGATATTTTACTGTTGTTGAATGTATCCATTTGTAAGCAGATATTTGTATCATTGGACCCATGTGGAAAGACATACAGAAGGAGAACGGTCTATGCATAATATTCTTGTGTTTTTATTCACTTTAAAGAAAAGATGTGGTCACCTGGGAATTCAGTGGTCTGTCTGGCAAACGGATAATTTATTCTATCACTCCACTATAATCCAACCTAACATTGTTAAGATAGTGACGGAAAAAAATTATTGAATTTTCTACTTTCTGGTATTACCACAGTTTTGTACATAGACCATCTTGCATAGCAATCAACGAATTTTTTCATTTGTTTGTCTTGGTAATTGAATCACTTTAACAATGAAATTATTCGCTCTTATTAAGTTCACCCGATAGTACAATACACAAACTCATTAGAAATTATTAAATATACTCAGACTCTAGTGCTCTACTCAAATCCCTCTGAAATACTCGAAGCTTTTCCAATAAGCTTGCTCTCACTTTGGACGACAAGCATAAGCCGGATAAGAGTCATATAGCAAATAGGATTTACTTTCGCATCGGTTTCGCTTTTCATATTTTTGTAAGGGCCGAAGCCCTTATACAAGGTATCTGTCGGCATTTCGACAAACAAATGATTGCTAACGATGCTGACCTGAGATCGAAAATGTTCGTATGTTCCCTCTTCTGTCAGTACACGCCTCTTTAAAAGAATAGTTTCTAGCTGTAGAAAGTTTATCTTCAACTTTATGTCATCACAATGTCGGTCCAGTTTTTTATGACTCGGTCCAATATGTGCGGTGTTATTCCAGCAATAACGAGTCGAATGTTGACCTCGAGCTCGTGGTAAGTGGTTGGCTTGTTAGCGTTGACTAAGGACTTGACATAGCCCCAGAGAAAATAATCGAGTGGCGTCAAATCACATGAACGCGGCGGCAAATTGATGAACGCTCGCCGTATAATGACCAAGTCGCCAAATTTCTCCTTCACAACATCGGGCGTTGACTCGTTTGTATGGAATGTAGCGTCATCTTATTGAAATAACAACTTAAATATAAGGGGTGATTCATCGTGGGGTTTGATTTTCAACAGGCTTTTTTGACATAACACGCGTGACTTCTGTCAAACTGCTTTATTAATTTTATTCAGTATCATTTGGCAAGTTATCATAGAAAGACTCACACTACAATAGCGTCTCCAAATTGTTCAGCTGTATTACGAAAATCAGCGTTCTGTGAGAAATGTTTTTAGTGCGATTCGAGGACTTTATGGTGCGCATAATCGACCTACTGAAACCACTTCTGCCAATACCATTCGCAAATTTGAGTCCCAGTTTACATAAGTGGATGATACTCGACCGGTAAGATCACATCTAGCACGTAGTTAAGAAACTATAGCAGCTGCAGCTGAGAGTGTACGCGAAGACCGTGACGAATCGATTCGTCGTCGTTCTCAGCAGCTGGCTTGGCGTATTCGACAATTTGGCGCTTTTTACGTGAGGATCTCGGCCTAAAAGCGTACACAATTCAGCATGTGCAAGAATTGAATTTGGTTCACATTTTCAGTGAATGGGCTCTGAAATGAAAATCCGGTGTTTTATCGTGAAATTTTATTCAGTGATGAAGCACATTTCTGGCTCAATGGATACGTTAATAAACAAAATTGCCGTATTTGGGCTGATGAGCAACTCGAAGAGTACCAAGAACTACCATAACATCCATTAAAAACAACGGTATGGTGTGGTTTATTGGCTGGTGTTATCATTGGTCCATATTTCTTCAAAAATGAGGCAAATCAGAATGTTACCGACAAACGGACTATGTGCTTTCTGAAATTCAAGCAATTGGTCTCGGTGAGCTGTAGTTTTAACAAGACGGCACTAGGAGCCATACAGCGCGTGAAACAATGGATTTGTTGAGAAATCATTATTGTGAGCACTTAATTTCACGTTTTGCTACGGTAAATTGGCCGCTTAGATCGTGCAATATTACACCTTTGGACTATTCTCTTTGGGGATATGTAAAGTCTCAGGTTTTACGAGATACCAGTCGCCCAACGAATGGACCACCTCAGACCTAGTCGTGGCCAACATTTGCATGATATTGTTATATAATGGAGTAAATGCCATGAATTTTTATTTCAATCGATAATAAAAATTTTTAGTTCCCTTTCAAATTTGTGGGTTTTATTTTATATTATAAATCAAAGCTTACGATGAATCACGATATATATACGAGTAGATATTGAGTACAAAAAGTCGGCTTACCTGTTTTGCTCTATACCTGAGACCATTGACAGTAACGCTGTCTCCTTCCTCATTTCCAAAGAAATAAGATCCGATGATGCCGCCACGCCATAAACCGCACCAAATAGTCAGCCTTTTGTGTGTTCGCTCTTTGCTCCTTTGTTGACATAGCCTCTGGGCAAAAATTGGTCTCGTCCGGAAAGACCGGATCTATGGTCAACATTTCCAACGCCCAATTAGAGAACTCACAGCGTTGCTATGGCCGTTCAGTTGCAATTCTTTCGACAGCATAATCTAATACGGATGCAGGGATAAATCCAACCACAATATAAGCCGGGTTGACTTTTTGGTGATGCCCAATTCAGCTGATCGACATTTCTGGGTGTTCTTCTGGTTGGTGGCTTAAAATCTAAAAGAGTGTACTCACTTTCAAACTTTTTCACGGTGCGACGAATCCCCTGCAAACCATGATAACGACCGACCTCACGACGAAATTCACATTGCGTATTTACAACTGAGCTGGAACTGTATTAAAATTTTTTGAATAATTTTCTCACGTTCGGCAAGCATAAAACGACAAGGATGATGAAATGGCAACCGTTACTCAATATTTTGACAGTTGGATATCATTGGTAATCTTGGCAGCTGCTAAAACATAACAATTGCAAAAACTACCATTGCTATCTGGGCATCCCGTTAAGACAAATGGACAAATGCTAGGTAAATGAATTTTCTGCACCTTTCCTGGGTTGGTGTTACGCCTTTTCATTCCCATCGTGACTCTCAGGATTTAGTTCCCATACTAGCGAGTACTTGTTAAAGTTGACGAAGTTGTTGAGTGTTTGATGATACTTTAGAAGGGTTTTTGATGTGAACGGGCAGCTAAATTGAATATAGGTTGACTATCCGAGAGTATCTCATCGCTTACTTAAAAGAATACATATAGGTGGTGCAGAGTTTCGGATTCAGAAAAAGTGACTTCGTATTTCCATCTGACCAATTTTGTTTGAAAATACCTTAAGTGATTGTATGGTATGCTGAAGCAATCACAAAATATCGTTTGGAGATATAACATCAACGAATTAATCGCACTGAGCTGCAGACCTTTTTAATATGAAATATTTCGGCAAAAGTCACACCTTCATTCAGCATATAACAAAGAATATATAGCAAAAGTGTACAGGATGTATGTACATTATGTGTACATTTTTGTATTGAACAGAATTTTTGTGGAGTACAATATTCATTTTTTCATCGGTTCTTAGCGATTTCTTGCTATCCGCGATTAGCAGATCGTTTGTAGCTCTTCCTTTGAAATGAAAGAGGAAGTTACCTTTCGTCAGCTATGAACTCCATATCATTTTGAAAATTTGTGCAAAAAGAAACCGTTTTGTTAGATGGTGGTGCTCCTATGGTCTCAACCTACTCTTGCAGATTTTCGAACCCAAAGAAGATCATCGGCAAACCTTTCCTGGATCTATGTATATCTGCTGTAAGCAGTATTTTTCCATAGTCCGACATTCAGACAGAAGTACAGAAGATAGTTTTGATCTCTCTTCCAGAATGTTTTATTTATTTTCGCCCCGATAATTAGAGATGGGATGGATGAGACATTATGAATGCATTTACTTCTTGACAACGAATTGGATCCCAATTTTGGCAATTTTAAATAATAACAAGGCCATCAAGATGAAAACTAGGCTCGTTTCTGAAGACGATTTTGTTTGAAAAATCAGCATTGTTTGTTTGTTCCATAGTCCATTCAACGAAATCTCTTCGCTATGCGTGGTCAGTAGGCATCAGGTCTTGAGTCAGGTGTAGGGCTTATGTACGGAGATTTAATTCTTGACCACAGTGCTGAATTGATGTTCTTAGATTCTCAGTTATACTCTCATGAACTGCTTCGATGTTTTGCATGGACTCTGTCCGTCTAAGATCACTAATTGATCCAGTCTGCCTGCATTTTTGAATTAATCTCTCCACAATTGATGAAGTTAAATCACTATTTTGACCCTGTATTTTGACCATGTAGCGTTGACAGTTTTCACGCTGTCTCGCAACAACTCAAATCTTGGGACACCCTTTGCAAGTTGTTAAAAGTTGGGTTATCAATATCACCCTCAGTGTGTATCCCTTCTTGCCGAATGCGCATACATTTTTGTCAACCACATTTTAAAGCGAAGATGATGCATTCGCAAAGCAATGTTGAGCACAAGCATCTTTACCATCCTCTCCACACTCTTCAACATGAAGAAAGTAAGCCTAATTGGTCTGAAACTTTTTCGATTTTTGGTATAAAGACTGCTATTACTGTTTTTCAGGGTTTCGATATGGATGCTAGTCCCAGGGCAGCAGAAAAGGTGTTCTTCGGAGTTGCCATAAGGAGTAGCATTACTGAATATATATACTGCATCGATGACAGACAACAATAGCGTCTTGTATGCTGATTTCGATCAGGTTAAGCTGGGCTTTCAACTCACTAGATGTACCATCAAATAAACTAAGCGTTTTCAGTTGAATTGATTTGCCCCTTTGAGGACTTTTACAATCTTCCCGGTTTCACTGAATCTTTATAATAACTGCTTTTCTTAACCCGAATAAGCCTCTTAAATTCTTTTTGTTTCAGTCTGTAAAATTTCTAGTCTTCGTTCAGGTCCTGAGGGACCTATTTAAAAATATTTGCATAACACCGAATGAGTTATCTGTAGGAGTTTTACCGGGCTGAACAAACAATTGACGAGTTTAAATGGACTTGCCGAGCTCCTCCTTTAAACGTGTTTAGTTGGTTTTTCGTAGATTCCTCCTCTTCGTTGAGAGCCAATATTTTGTGGGACGATGGTATGAAATTAAGAAAATAAATTCCCTTTCCAAAAAGTATTCCGAATATTGCTATCGCAATCTCATCTTCCAGAAGAGACAGTATTCAATTTATCTCTAACCTTTTGTGATGGCAGTATTGGAGAGTAAAATAAGCTGATGCAATGACAAATGTGTTCCATTTTTTACTTGCATATGTACTCGCATATGTGTAGCAACTAAATCTTGGTTGTAGAATTGCCCAAGCTTACATTGTGAGTATGATTTTGACACGGAAATACAGGACTGGATTTGCGAACTAAGCTCTTAAAAAAATGCTGGCGGATAACCCTATGAGGCAACCGTATCACTTATATTTTCCAAGTGTAATACTAACAGTGGTTTTAGTTCAACATTTTGTCAACAAAAAAACGTCATCAAGTGTTATTTAAATTTTGACAAATCCACAAATTGTATGAAGATAGAAGATACACTATACTACGACTTTATTAAACCAGACCTGATTTCAATAACGCACACTTTACTTTCGTGCCTGCAAGTAAATGTGACATCAGCTTATGTAATGACTTCGGATCCAGAGATGCTAAATTCGTAAAAAAAAAAATCAACTTTGAACACAAACCATAAACGATTCCCCATCTGCACATCCTTCTGCTGCAGATATGGACACCTTTCCACAAGAAGCTACGAAACTTCAGTTTTCAAGCATCACTTAAGTACCCCGGGTACTTAAATGGTCAATGCCCCTGAGCCATAAGACATTGGTGATTAAATCATAGCTAATGTTTTTCAAGTGCCCCCTCAATATACCATATTCTAATTTTTGCGGTCAATTGATCTAGTGCACTTTCATTTAATCGGTTGTTAATGGCATGTTACTGCCAATATGAAGTGTTTCGATTTCCCATTGTTTAAAAAATCCTCTTCATATCTTATCGGACATAGTTAAGCCACTACCACTGCATCTTAACAAACCTTGCTTTTGTGGGTTTAAGGGCTCGATTGTAATCATACAGTCAAGAAAGTGTTCAGAGTTCAGGCATGAATTTGATTGGATTTGAATTAATTTAAATCTTAGATATCAAATTTAATCTACCTTTGTAACTGTTTTCAAAACTTAAAGTCTAATTTATAATGAAAGAGGTAAGACATAGTTTAATTTTTTTATTCTGCACCCATTTTGTTTATCCATAAAAGAAATGCTTGCTAGTCAAAAATCCTGAACTTACCCAGCACAAATAAAATATCTACATATGTATCTCAATAGACAATTGTAGTGTGACAACGATTACAAGAACTAACATTAAGCACAATTAGTGTACACAATTCCATCGCCTGTGTCCTAATACGTGTCCCAATAGGTTATCTAATCTTATAGTGCACACAATAAGATCTAATCCTGTCTAGACACATTGTTTGAGGTGGACTCTGTCAAGCAACTAAAAATCAGCATAATAATGACAAATACCCTACGCCCATCTACAATGATGTCGACATCAAAACCTGCACACTAGGCAGTTGATTCTAATGCAATACGAGTATATTTTCAATAAAACCACAACTTCTATTTTATCCTCTTTTTCTCAAACTTCCATAGCCTTCCTCCTGTATCAAAGTCTCAAAAATGGGATGATGAGCAAACCTTTAGACGAGTATATACCATATTTTTTACCTATTAAATCCATTGACCAGAAATTAAATCTAATCACTCTCCTATACAATCTAATGGCGTTCGCCTTTCATTGATTTGACGCTCTAAGTGATGACTTCACTCAAAGAGCGCAAAGAACTCAAAGAAAAAATAAAATAAAATTCAAACCACTTAAATTATTAAATTGTGCTACCCCATTTGCGTCATTCTGCTGTTCCTGTTGGCCTCGAGTGTGCAATAGAAAAATGTAATGATGCATTTTTTATTCACTGTCAGGACCATAAGGGCCTTTGATATCAGGAATGCAACATCTACAAATAAAATTCAAACGTCATGACTGAAAATATGATGAAAAGGATGATGCTCTCAAGTTTTCTACTTGAAAGGCAATGTCACAAGGACACTTGTATGTCACTAGACATACTAGACAGTGAAAATAAGGGCACATGGTGGGGCAAAAGGAAATTTAATAAAATTCAAATTATGAGTTGTAACTCGTATATTTGGTCCCTGTAATCTGCGTTCGCCCATCCAGGTACATAATCATCGTCGGTTATTATTTTTAAGCTCGCCTGATTAAAAATTAATTGACAAGATGAGCATTATGTGATCCGCATGCAAGACATATTTACATATACATATACTTCCACGTCTCTATGCTCAGCAATGAAAGCACCGACGCGATCAATGATGCCCGAAGTGATGTTAATTAAAATAAAGTGAGACAGACCCTTTTAAAAATGGCAACATTTAAAGAGAAAGTGCTTAATTGTTTAAAAAAAAAAAAAAAAAAAAACAAACAAAAAAAAACATGGAAATAATTAAAAAGTTTGCAATTAAATTGTGGGATGGTGATGGTAATTGATAAAATAAAATAAATCCAGAAGAATACTTCATTTAGGTATTTTTTCATCGGCCCTATAATTTTTGTTTTCCAATAAATTTTATTAGCAAGATATTAATTATTTCCTCATCTGCCAGATTGCAGCTGACGTATGAAATATCGACCTTTTGAGCAGCAACACATTTACTATATCTCACATCTCACATATCTCACATAATATTTTCAATGACTGACGGACTTTCAACCGTATTGTGTGGCTTAAACTCTTCGCTTCAAAAACTTTAACATTTACTTTTGGGGGAAACATTAATTTTATGATAGATTCAGTGCATAGTGAGCAGAATTTTCTTAATAGATGTTCATGAATAGGGAACCGGATTAGGAAAGCTATGTTGCTATTCTCCTTAAAACTTATGGCCATTAGCAATATTCAAAGTGAACTTAACCCTTTTAATCAATTGTTGGTTGTTACAAAACCACTATCTAAATTTTTATGCCTCAAAACTACCTATTTTTGTGTTACGGGCATGACGAAATTCATTTCGCAGGCCATGATATAATTTCTGACGATAGGAATGTGACGACAAACCAAGAATTTCGCTTCATCTGCATATGCAAGTAGTTGCGCATACTTTTTCAAAATTGTGCCTCTGATTTTAACTTGTGACTTTCGCACAATTTTCTTAAGTTAAAGTTACATATCATACCACCTTTTCTAAACACTTTTTGACATCAAAAGCCTCGACATGCAATCAAAGTCTAAAAAGTTTAACAAAGATGCCAATTTTCTTTTTCTTTTTTTTTTTTTGGTGGGAGCTAACGCCCCCATTTATTTTGCTTAGTACAAGCTTAAAAACTAATAAAAAAAAATACGGATTAGCGATATGTGGAACTTATCACTAGGGCTTAAAGCTAGGGATGGTGAAGTAGATCGAATTTGGGAGAAAGTGTGCTGCGATTAAAATCGAAAACGGAGAGGTTGGAGTTTATCTTACGCACCATACGGGATATTGGCTCGTTAGAACCATATGTGGTGCGATGGATAGGTAGATAAAAGAGACGGTAGCAATGTAGATTTCGAGGGTTAGTGTTAAAGAAAATGGAGTTGCAAAGAGACATGCAATCGACGGAGCCTGAGAGGAGTCGGTGAATGAAAAGAATGTCAGTTGCGTCCGTTCGTTCCTCAAGGGTATTCAGGTTAATGAATTTGAGACGGTCTCGGAAGGGAGGTAAGATAAGAGGAGCAAATCGAAGAAAACGACGCTGGATGCTCTCAATACGGGATACATGAACTCGTTGAAAGGGACACCACGCTTGGCTAGCGTACTCGAGAAGAGGGCGAACGTAAGTGATGTATAGTGATCTGGTCACGTACGGGTTGCAGAATTCTTTGGACCATCTTTTAACAAAGCCAAGTGATGAGTTTACCTTAGTAATTATCTCATCAATATGCGAGCGGAAATTAGGCTCCCTGTCGCATAATATGCCAAGGTCGCGGATAACGTGGAGAACGTAAATTCTGAGAGTAGACATGTTGCATCTACGTGAAAAGGTAATCGATTGAAATTTGGTGACATTGAGTTCCAAGCAGTTCTTGATGCACCAGGTGGAAAAACTATTTAGATCTATTTGAAGGAGGCTGGAGTCATGTTGTGAGGAAATGGTATCTTCAGCATAGAGAGAAAGTTCTATATGTTGAATGACCCTTTCAAGATCGTTAATAGTTAATATGAAGAAAAGTGGACCTAGGTGACTACCCTGAGGAACACCTGAAATGGCCAAGAAAGGGCCGATAGGACAGACCTGAAACGAACATTATAAAAACGATTATCCAGGTAAAAAGATATTCATTTAAGCAAAATGGGTTCAAAGCCCAGGACGGACAATTCGCTTATGAGATATCTTGTCAAAAGCCTTACTGAAATCAGTTGTTACAACGTCAACTCCTTTACCACTTTCTAAGGCTGAGAGAACAGAGGACACGAATTCTACGAAGTTAGTGGTAGTTAATCTACCCTCCAGAAAGCCGTGTTGACTAGGGGAAATAAAAGATTTGCACTGGAAGCTTAAGGCTTCATACAAAATGCTCTCGAGAAGTTTGGGTATATGAGAAAGTTTAGCTATAGGGCGGTAATTAGTGACTTCGCTCTTTAATCCCTTTTTGTGTATCGGTGTTATGAAAGAAGACTTCCATATTTGTGGAAATTTACCTTGAGAGAGCGATAATCGGAGGAGCAAGAAGCTGGGAAAGTGTTGAGGAACACTTTTTAAGAAATATGGATGGAAGGCCATCTGGGCCAGATAAGTATTCATCATTAAGTTGCTGTAATTTATTTTCTATTACTGTATGATCAAATCTTTGAGAAATAGAGGGGCCGGTGGGGAAGTTTAGTAGATATTTAAAATAAGAGGTACGAAGGAATTATCGGCAAAAGATTGCTTAAAGAAAGTAGCAACAAAGTTGGCTATGGTATGCGTATGATTGCGCACAATCAAGGTATCGCTGATAGAGAACGTTATAAAGCTGGGCGAATTTAAGGTATGCCCCGATATAGTTTAAATAGTCAACAAAAGAGTTGGATTGAAGGAAAACTGCCCATAATTTGGTTCTCTTGTTACGTAAAGTGCAAAGTTTACGATTATACCACGGGGGGGGGGGGGGGGGTCGTAGAAGGAGTCTTATTGCGCGAAAAGGGGACATAGAAATAGAATTGAATAATTCTCTGTAGAAAATAGAGAGAGCACTTTTTATGAGCATATTGGCGAAATCAAACGAACACTCTCTAAGATATGCGTTAATTTTGCAGAAATTCGCTTTATGAAAGTCGTAAGAAGAGGCGGTTACAGATGGGGTGGGGTGAATAGGAAAGTGGTGGAAAAGAGAAAGAAAAAGTAGTGGATGAAAGTTATCAATGGTCGATAGTGAAAGGGGACAGAGCGAGACAGAGGAGTTTATGGGATCAGTGGTGAAAATGAGGTCTAATTGCCTACCCATATAGTTGGGGACGCCACTAACTTGGCATAAGCTAGTGTCTGTGAGCTCGTCCAAGAAGAGACATTCTTTACTCGAGGTAGGCTTAGCGATAAAAAAAGACGAGTCAGATCGTCGTCTCGAAAAATATTGAAACTAGGGGGGAATAATTCCTGATTCTTTATATCGGGAATTAGATTAGTTTCGGTCAGAGCGTAGACCTCAAATGGGAGATCGTAAGATTGGCGCCAGACGGCACGGGTCTTAGATCGCAGTCCTCTAACGTTTTGATAGTAGAAGGTAAGAGGGAGGTTATTTCGAGAGGGCGTAGGAGTGGATGGTCGAAACACGTTAGGGACGAAAATTGAAAATCTCGTGGAACTTAATATATAAGTTCCTCAGACTTGTAAGGTGAGTAGGGAGACCTTCCTGCTGTATGAAGACCATGACGCTTGTTTTGGTTTCTCCCTCATAACAAACTTTGTCTGACTTGTCATGCAGATATGCTAGAAGGAGACGTATATTCTCGTACGTCTTTTTTCCTCTAACCCTAGAAAGTGCATAACGACATTCTGTTGTGTCAAAAGTTTGTTGAGTTATTTTAACAACGGGTTGCAGAAGGGGTCAAAAAGGGGGCGAGTGGACGGAGATGTTAAAGGTGAAGCAGCGGTAATTGAAGGGGCTTTAGACACATTTGCAGATGAGGGATTTATAATATGAGAACTAATGAAATTGGGATATTTAGCTCCGGTTTTAAGATCAAAATTAGGGAAAGAAGTGATAGTTGGGGCATGTGCAGAGTTAGGTATTTCAGAGGAGTTAGTGTGAGCGGTTGACGCGGGGGCTTGTGTTAAACGCTGCAGTCTCCGTGCAATATAATTGAAGGACTGATGAAGTCGGTTCGGGATGTGAGTGGGTGGGGTGAAATTGGTGAAGATGTTAGTTTTAAATCTCCAATTAGGGTCAGATTTGGAATGGGAGCTGGAAGCGGTTTTCGGTGTAGAGTCAGGTTTGGGACGGTTTGGGACGGTTTGGGATGGGTTTCGGTATTTTATTAGAGTCCGGTTTGGGACGGGAGTTGGAATCGGGATTAGGTAACTTAGAATTAAGCTTCTTTTTATCCTGTTTCGTGGTAGGTGTGCCGATCCATTTACAGATGCGCATCTTTCCAATGTTGAAATTAGGACCAGCAGGGTTCTTAAATAACCATTCGTATCTAATAGGTATGTCGAGTTTAAAGCTTCGATTACCTTTGTAGTGAGATGGCATGAACATTTCACAATTGCTGATGGTGATGCCGTATTTGTCCGCGAAGAATTTCGTGATCTAACAATATCAGCGTTTACGAAGGTGCCTTTGATGAAAAATGTACTCCTATCGGTTTCGATTTTATCCAGTCTACGCCTCCATTCAGAAGGTGTCCATGTTGTACCAAAATATTTGATGAGCGACGGGAGGAGTAGATAGTGAAACAGTTTCGGTCTCTTGGATTGAAGGGGCAGCGGGAGAATTTGTAGATTTATTTAACCGTGGTGGATGAGGAGGTGGTGGTGAAAATGGGTCGACTTCGGTTTCCAGTAATTCAGCCAAAATTGATGTATTGTAGTGGACATTCTGGTGGTGTTGTGTGTGAATTGGTAAATTGTCAATTTTCGTCACCAACACCGTAGATTCTATCAAAGATTACTTCGAGCATTGGATCAGGCTGCATTAGAGATGGTTGTTTCTTTGAGGTAGATTGAAAATGAGTCTCAAGATCTTCACGTAGGCAGTTTATTGATTCGCACAGTTTTAGGTTAGAGATGTTTTGGGCGGAACAAACTGCTTTGAGATCATTGATCGCAGTATTCATCTCGACCAGACTTGCAGATTGTTTTTCGATGTTGGTGAGCTTGGACTTAATTACATCGGTTGAGGACAGAACCGAGTTGCCTAATTCATCAGCGTAACTGACACTACTTTCTAAATTGGACTGATTTGTCGTAATCATTTTTGTGAGACTTTTTTGGAAAGAGTCATTATATTCACTAAGGCACTTTATAGCAAGCAACACGTGCGAAAGCGAGATGATCTAGCACTCATCACAAAAGAATAGGATGTTGTCAGAGAACTCTTTGATGAATACGGTATTCCTTTTATTTAATCCGACACAAATTGCATGGAATGATTTTCCACAGATTCCCTTACAAGTAACAAAGTCAGCATTGAGATCAAAGATTGGGCAGTTAGTGATTCCGCAAGACATGGAAATTTTAACAAAAGTAAACGAAAAGGGTGATAAAGAAAAAAATCGGAAAATCGGTCAACATTTGGGGTAATGCACTAAATATATGCGAAACCGATATCAGAAGTGGCAATGCGACAGTTATTGAGCACGAAAAATTGAGGTCAGTTTATAAAAAAAAAAAAAAAACAAAGAGAGAGGTAATGTCCTGAAACTGACATGGCTCTGCTAGCTCGTCTCTATAGATGTTGTATCGAATTGGATTTCTTGAGTTTTCTCAAGTATCTGCCGTGGTGTGAATATTTAGTTAATTTTAGATTTACTAAATTTAAAACTCTGAGAGGCCCAATCTAATCAATTAAAGGAATCTTGTACTCGATGATGTTAAGCTTAATTGATATGATTTATAATTACTTACTTACCTAAAGTGGCGCTACAGTCCGGGGTGGACCTGGGCCTCAATCAGCAAGCGTCTACGGAAAGCACAATCTTTGGCCAGCTGTCTTCAGTCTCGCAGGCTAAATTGGTCAAGGTCCCCTTCCACTTGCGTGCGCCACCTGAGTCGCGGTCTTCCTTTACTGATCCGTCTCTCGGAAGTGGATTCGAAGATCTTTCGGGCCGGAGCATTTGCTTCCATTCGCTCTACATGACCCAGCCATCTCAGTCGTTTGACCTTCACTTAGTCGCTGTTGTATCTGGTCCTTAATTTACCGTCTATGCAGACGGGACCGAAAATTACTCGAAGAATTTTCCTCTCAAAACAACCAAGAGGAACCTCATCCGCTTTTGACAGTGTCCATGCCTCTGTACCATGGAGAAGGATTGGGATAGTAAGGGTCTTATAAAGGGTCATTTTAGTTGTTCGAGAGAGGGCTTTGCTACTCAGTTGCTTTCTTAACAATGATTGGCAAGAGTTATTCTTCGTTTAATTTCAGCGCTGGTGTCATTGCCTGAGTTTATTGCGGAGCTTAGGTAGACATAGTCCTTAACCACCACAAAGTGAGATCTGTCTAAAGTGACATTCTGTCCGAGACGTCGGTGTTGGGTGTTCCTTAATGACACTCACGAAAGCACCAATGTCATCCCGCTGTATTCTGCCGATTATGTCGATGTCGTCGTACATTTTGAAAGATAGTGCATCTAGTGTAAGCGTTTGAGTTTTGCACTATTGTTTCAAAAACGATGTTGAAGAAGTCACATAACAGCGCATCGCCTTGTCTAAATCCTTTTTTGACATCGAAGGTCTCAATTAGTTCTTTACCGACCTTGATGGTAAATGCGTTCTCCATTGTCATTCTTCACAAGCGACGAGTTTGGCAGGGATGCCAAAACTAGACATGGCTCTGTATAGCTCGTCTCTATAAATGCTGTCATAGGCGGCCTTAAAATTGATGAAAACATGGTGGGTATCGACTTAGACTTCCTGGATTTTCTTCAAGATCTGCCGCAGTGTGAATATTTGATCGATGGTAGACTTTCTGGCCTGAAGCCACACTGATAATGACCAATCAGGTTCAGGCGTTCACACAACACGGCAGACAAGATCTTGTAAGCGATGTTAAGAAGACTAATAACTCTGTAGTTGGCGCAGTTCAGAGGGCCTCCTTTCTTAAGGATTGGACATACAATACTGAAGTTCCATTCATGGGACATACTTTCTTTTTTTTATGATTTATCATTGAATTTTTTATAAATGAACTGACTAAATAATAGACTAAAATCTAAGAGAGTTTCTAGGTTGGAATGCAAATTAATTTATAAATGAATTCATGTTAGAATTAAGGAAGTTTACGAGGTATATTCAAAAAGTAAGGTGACTTTATATTTTTATAGATTCATCAATATTAATGTTGTCCCCTTCAAATAAACCTCCTCAGATGTAATATACTTCTGCCAACGCTTTTATTAATCCTTCGAGCAATTCTCATAAGCACTTTTTGATATAGCCTTAAGCTCTTAAAGAGATGCCGTTTTCATTTCCTCAATCGTTGCAAATCTTCAGTTTCTCTTCAGGGAACAGGAAAAACCCGCAAATCCGGTGAATAGGCATGATTGTCCCGCTGTTTTTTGCCAAAAAATCTCTCACAAACAACGATGAATGAGCAGGTGCATTATTGCGATGCAAAAGCTCTGAATTGATTCAACACAATTCCTGCTTCTTGCAAACGGCGCATAACTGCAAGGCAAGACTCCTTATTGACCGTTAGACCGTAGACTACGCTACGGTAATCGAAAAAAACAATGATCAAAACTTGGGCATTTGATTGAACTTGGCGTGCTTTTTTCGGTCTTTGCTCTCCTGTGTGCTTTCCTTGGGATATTTAGGCTTTGGTTTCGACGTCATAACCATTTACCCATGATTCGTCACCAGTTATGACTCTTTTAAGTAAGTCAGAATCATCATTAACGTCATTCAAGAGCTACTGAGCGATGATCAAAATTAAGAAGTTTCGAATCAAACTTTACTGTCACACGTCTCATACCCAAAACATCCGAAAAAAAATGCATGACACGAACAGTATGATATGTCAGGTTCACAGCCTTGACGTTATCATCTTTTGTTGATGTGCTAGGGCGTCCAGAGCGATGTTCGTCATTGGCATCTTCCCGGAACATGTGTACCAATACAGCAAAAAAAAAAAATCGACAATCGAATTGAATACACCTCGTACATTAGAGAGAATTAGAGCCGGTGTCGTTGTTAGTTCTGTTTTGTTTAGTTTTGGAGCTCATACTGTACGGATCGATAATAAATCCGAAATGAGTTCATATTCTTAAACAAATAAACTTGCTCAACTCGACCAGCATGTCTGCATAAACGAAAATTTTATGGAAATCAATATTCCAAAAACAAAGATGAAAACGAACAACTAAGAACAAGTACGAGAAAACTCTCTAGTGCCAGTCATGAGGACATTCATTACAATTCTTTGCAAGGCTATCGGCTTATTGATTTTTTGCGATAGCCACTTATTACCACCAATAAGTTCTGCGGTTTTTTTAGGGTTAAATTAAACACACATTCTTGGTATAAAAGCTTATTTTAATCCATCAGATATTGTCCATCATGGTCTATTACTTTATTCCAACGTTCTGGTAGAGAGACTTATGGTTAAAAAAGTTTTCCAGATACGTTTTGATCTCATCTTCGGAATTAAATTGCCTTCCATCGAAATTATTTTGGAAAGAGCAGAACAGACGGTAGTGAGAAGGCACAAGGTCTGGAAGGTACGGTGGGTTCTGTATAACTTCCCAGTCAAATGAATTCAGCTTTTGTTTGGTCACTAAAGCTGTGTGTGGTCTGGCGTTTTTATGATGAAAAACAACGCCCCTTCTGTTTAAAAACTCTGGCCGTTTTTCTTCCACTCCCTACTTCAAAGTATCGAGCTGAGTGCAATATTTAACAACATTTACTCTCTGATTGCTTGGAAGCAACTCAAAGTAAAGGACACCTCGCAAGTCCCACAAAGTGCTCAATATGACCTTTTTGGTATGCAAATCTTGTTTACCCACCGATTGCGGTGTTTCACAAGGAGCGTAACATGACCTTTTAACCGAATATTGTTGTTAATTACACATTTTTCATCTCCCGTAACCACTCTTTTCAGGACTTGACCACTTGACATTCCAAGAATTTTCAGTCTCTTTGAAACGGTTGTATGGGCGATGTTAAACCGCTGAGCGATCTTCCGTGTCGTCAAATTTCTACCAACGGTAACTGCAGCCAAGGTTTAATTGTCTTCTGTAGTGGGTGGACGTCCAGAACGAGCACTTAAAACATATCTCATGAAAAAAAGTTCTCGTAACAATGTAAAGTATAACCCTCTCTATTGGAACAAACAACAAAAATTTAATAACGACATACACAGCATTTTTCTGAAAGGATAAACACTACTTCCAAGAAAAAAACCGCAGAATTTATTGAACAACCCAATAGTTATACGAGGTTGTCGTGACTGTACCAAAAACAGACAGTGAAGAGGAAAAATAAAAACAAAATGATGAAGAATATCGTGATTAGAACTCAAGGCAGTGTGTCAAGTGATTCACAAGGGATCTTCGGCGTGGAATATGGTAATTATATCGGAGATGGAAACTCAAAAGACTTTAAAGGAATACTTGATACAATTTGGCATGGTGACGATTTTCCAGTGGTAAAAAGTGAGTGCCTTGGCAAAAGAGGATGAGTGGTCGGCCCCGAATAGTTAAAACAGAGTACAAGAGGAACTTTTTAACAAAAAGGACACCGAAGAACTATTTTATGGCGCTGCAATTGCTGACTAATCGGTAAGGCATGTAAATGTGCCCAAATTTTAAATGCATTTTTCTCAAAACTAACGATAGTGAAATAATGAACGATCATGTTCATACACCATCAGTTTATTGTGATAAAATTACTATTATAGTTTTCTATTTTATCTATTATTTAATTCGTGCGGTTTTTTTTCAAAATTTAAACGTTTATTTAAAAAAAACATGCACAATAGTATTATTCAAAGTATTGCCCATCTAAATTTATGACTTTTTCCCATCTTTCTGGCAATTTGTGGATCCCATCCCAAAAGAACTGCGCCGGCTTGGCAGCCAAGAATGAATCAAGCCAATTTTTGATATTCTGCTCTGATGTGAACCGTATTTCAGTAAGGGCGTTCTGCATCGACCAGAACAAAGAGTAGTCAGAAGGGGCAAGGTCTGGGCTACAAGCCAGGTGGGATAAGACTTTCCATCCACTGTTTTCCAAATAGTTCTTAACCGTAATAGAACCGTGGGGCCAAGCGTTGTCATGATGGAAACTTATTGCCTCGTGTCTGTCTCTCTTCAAACGGATTAATTGTGTTCGGTAGCGTTGTCCATTGCTGGTTTCACCCGGTTTTAGCAGCTCATAATACAGTACACCCATCTGATCCCACCAAATACAGAGCATTACCTTCGCGCCATGGATATTCGGCTTTGCCGTTGATTTGGCTGGTTGGCCGGGTTTCACATATGATTTTTTGCGCTTGGGGTTATCGTAATGGATCCATTTTTCATCACCAGTAACAATCCGATGCAAAAATGACTTCCTTTTTTGGCATTCCAACAGCATTTCGGAAATGCAAAACTGCCTTTCGACGTCTCTCGGCTTGAGTTCATGTGGAACCAAGTTTCCTTGCTTTTGAATATAGCCAGCTGCTTTTAAACGTTTTGAAATGGCTGCTTGAATGACACCCAAAGATTCTGCGAGCTCGTCTTATGTTTGGCAACAATCTTCATAGAGTGATGCTTCCAGTTCTTCATTTTTAAACTTTTTTGGCTGCCCAAGACGTTCATCGTCTTCCAAGCCAAAATCACCATTTTTAAATCATGCAAACCACTTTTGGCACGATCGCTCAGCTGGCGCATGTTCACCATAAACTTCCACCAAAATGACTTTCGGCAGCAGTTTTCTTCATATTAAAGTAATGAAGAAGAACTCCCCGCAAAAACACTTTTTCAGGCACAAAGTTCAACATATTTGAGTGAAAAAAAAAATGTTTATTGTTTACGCTTCAAATGAATGACATATACTGAAATGACGTACAGTGACAGTAGTTTTCCAACGCATGTTCCAATGGAATAATACAAGTTACGCCATCTCTTAGCAAACCGCACGAATTATAGACCCAATATTGTAAAAAATTTGCATTACAAATGTACTAACGGCGAAGTTATGCTCGATATCGGTATATCCGACTAATGACTTTTCTTTCATCGAATTCGAACAGAAGCTTGGAGAATACAGGGATTCGATCTCGAGCAGCCGAGCTACGATAAACAAAATAAGTACAGATTTGCTTAATAAGAAGTGTAAAAATCAAAATGATATATATAGTTGAAGTTTCATAAGAGAAAATAAGAACAGTGTTTTTTTTTTTTTGTTGTTAATTTCTGAAAACTATCAGGAAACAGATACCTAACTCAAAAAGTTTTTGTAATAGTTAAAAATATAAATAAAATATTCCTTAAAATAAAATTATTCAAAATTGGCTAAAATTCACGGGTCTATATGTACAATAGCATCCTTCTTAAATGTATCCGAGACGTATTTAAGATTGGTACGTGACATGTACACTGGAATCAACAAAGTAATTCGAAGTCAAAGTTGAAACTCGTGCTTTTTAATGTCATGGAGGTCTTTCTGATTAATCAGTGGATAGATTGGCCGGAATTTCTTCTTTTCGGGAATGATAGCGATAACATAATCAACGACGTGGCACTCCTTCAAATTAAATAGAGTTGGTAAAGGATAAGGGACAAGACCCAATATGTTCATTGGCGTTTGTCCAAGCCCACAAGCACAACTTGAACAGAAGATAATTACGAGTATATAGGATTAATCAGACCGATTACATACTCGTACACAAGGTTTTTTCTTCGTAGCCCACACTCTAAAAAAAATTTAGCTGGTTTCGGTGACTGCAGTTATTGCACAATTCCTTGTCGCCTCCTATTTGGTTGCCAGGGTACATTTTCTAAGACTTGATTCAATGCCTCTACATGTGACAGCTGCCAGCTACAGGTCTTGTGGCGGGAGCTGTTTGGGATACGATTTAAGACAGCCTATGTTAGAATTAAATTTCAAATATAAGGGCCCAGAGTCTTTACTTTCAACTTGTCATCAGATTTACTTAATGATGGATTTCATTCCGGCCAATTTTGTTTTAAATTATAAACAAATATCAATATCAGAATAGCTTACTGATCTTCGACTTGGATTTTTTGCTACAGAAACATTATAGCTTGAAAATTAAAATTGCCACAAAGTGATGCCCCTTGGATCTTTCTTTATGTAAACGTTTATTTTTATGCGGAAGCTCACGACGTAGTCTCTACACAAACACCCTAATTGCTTTTCCATAAGTTTCTATCATTTTTTTTTAAGTGCTACCATTTTTAAAATTGAAAAAAAAAAAAATCACCCCCCAAAGGTTACTTTGTTAAAGAAAAAAAAAATCAATACCAAATAAGTATCGCAGATACCTAACATGTGAATACCTTTTCATCGTACTGAACAATATGAAGTAATAAGATACCTGTAGTGAGCGGCAGCGTCACTATTATAACGGTAAAAGTTTTTAATTACCAATTAAACTTTCGTCGTTGCACTCAAAGCAACTGTGAATTTGTCCTTTATGTGCGCTTCAGATAAGCGAACCGCCAAATGGATATAATACGTGAACATCTTTACATTGGTCTTCTGCACATCCCTTCCTCATTTACTTCTATCACACTTTTGTTCTGCTTCTCTCTACTTTAGTCATAATAATTCAAGAAAACAAAACAAAGAATGAAAATGCGCCACCATTGTTTTGCCACCATCGATGTTTGCGAAACGTTGATATGATTCAACAAACGACAGTAAAAGGACGCATCCCTTTCCGAGTCAGCTGGCGCGTACTGTCAAGTTAAGACCGCTGGTTGATTTGAGCAGAGGGAAGAATTAAGGTCTCTCATGCGGAAGGTTTAGCTCTGATCTTTTAAGCCTATTAATAGTTATATTAAAGATTCCTGCACCAAAGTTGAACACCATTATCTACATAGTGGAAATTATCATTTGCTCTGAGGATAAATGCACAACTTAGTGAAGCAATATTAAGACTGGTTGAAAGCTCGTTCCATTGTAGTTTTTGGCCAATTTGAATAGCCGAACTCTTCCCTAAAATGGAACAGTTTCGCAACTAGCAATTTGCAATTCGCATTGTGAAAATGACAAAAAGGCAAAAACTCTAATCTGAAAAATGCCATTATTACGAGTACAACGACGCAAGTTGATGGGAAGAGAATACGAAAAAGTAAGGAGGAAAACCTAAAGGAAACAGCTGTGCTATGAGGAGAGTTGGGAATGCAGTTGGAAATAAGAATATCGGGACGTTGCGTGAAAGGGCAGAAAGTTGAATTTTTTTTTTTTTATTATTATACAAAAATACATACATACATTGCAATATGCTTTTGGAAGAATTTTTTTCTTCTTAGTGACTCTGTCCACCATGACAGTGAAAGAGCTCATTCATCAAATAAATTGAATTTCTTAAAATTAATAACTAAGTGCACTGGAGTGATGGTAAAACGGATTTGCGCTGCATATCCGAACGATGGCAAAAATGCCAACTTTCACTTGAGTGGACGTCTTAAATGACTTCAATTGTATTTGTGCCGCTATGGATCTGATATTAAAATCAAATATTGAACAGTTGAATGAAGGTGAATGTGTTTTCGATCACTTTCAAAATCATGAATAAGAGCTTAGAAGTTCATGAAATTCTAGGAGGAGTGTAAGAAGTTAAATGATAATTATGCCATGCAAATAAGTTACGTAAGTTGCAATAAGACTGTTGCAACCCCCCTTAGGAAAGAAATAAAGGAATGACAATTGTACTGATAAATGACAAAAGGTCGCCAATATTTTCAACAAAAAATTTAAAAAAAAATAAATAAATAAATAAACAAAACATTTCTTGGTAGGAGCCCAAAAGGTAAACATTTATAGAACTCCTTATGGGCGCCAACGGACCATGAAACATATATGTTTTCTTATGAGCAAATTGTTACAATGTGCTGGATGGTTGAATAAAAACAATAACATCATTGCTACATTACAGAAGTAGATCTACCAAAGTCGCAGTACCTACAATCAAGCAAACGTCACGAAAATTCATTAATGAAAAGCAGAATATAGATCCAACTTCTTTTCACAAGCAGTAAGAGGAGGGTAAATTTAAGAGTCAAGGTTTTATGGAAGGAGGTTCTCACAATCTTTTCCATTCCAATTACAATAGTATTTCAAAGTCAACCCGTCTCTCTACCTATACTTGTTCCAGTTCTGCGTGAATCCTAATGGAATCGAATATTTTCTCGGCCGAAGCATAAAGGTCTACGTGTTCTTCTATCCCAACCATCTTAGGGGTTTAATACTCATTTTCTTGACTATGATAGTGTAAAATTCGCTTTGTCTATGTATGCCTTAATCCGAAATTCCAAAATACAAGTTAAAATATATCATCTGAAAAATCTTTTCGCGAATTTAAATTCAACATTGTAAAATGCAACATTGAGGTATGTATGCAACATCTCCCAGTTGCTGTCATAGACGGTATTATAATCTATGGTAAGGAGCTCAGTATCGATTTGAGCTCCGTAAATTTACACCAGAAAACGAAATGGGACAACCTTCCATAAGTTCCTTAAAAGGAGGGTGTACACCGACAGAATTGTTTCGTTGGAAACACAAGTAATGGGTAAGCCGGTAGATCCAGATCCGAAAACATTCGTAACAAAGGTCTAAAATGAAATGCATAATGAATGCAGAATCTGAAATGTGGGTATACAATATACAATATTTAATTCAGGATTAGCCCAGAAACTATTTTATAGAAAGCATCATTTCGCAGTAAAATATATGTACAAACCATACCATACCGTTAATTTATTGGGTCTATATCTTAATTCGTGCGGTTTGCTTAGAGATGGCGTAACTTTTATCTTTCCATTGTTATTATTCCATTAGAACATGCGTCGGAAAGCTACTGTCATTGTACGTCATTTCAGTATATGTCATTCATTTGAAGCGTAAACAACAATAATTTTTTTTCACTCAAATATGTCGAACTTTATGCCTGAAAAAGTGTTTTTGCGGGGAGCTCTTCTTCATTACTGAAAACTGCTCCCGAAAGTATTCGTATTTTGGTGGAAGTTTATGGTGAACATGCGCTAGCTGAGCGAACGTGCTAAAAGTGGTTTGCACGATTTAAAAGTGGTGATTTTGGCTTGGAAGATGATGAACGTCTTGGGCAGCCAACTAATTAAAAAATGAAGAACTGGAAGCATTACTCTATGAAGATTATTGCCAAACACAAGACGAGCTCGCAGAATCTTTGCGTGCCACTCAAGCAGCCATTTCAAAACGTTTAAAAGCAGGTGAATATATTCAAAAGCAAGGAAATTGGGTTCCACATGAACTCAAGCCGGGAGACGTCGAAAGGCGGTTTTGCTTGCCCGAAATGTTTCTGGAACGCCACAAAAACAAATCATTTTTGCATCGGATTGTTACTGGTGATGAAAAATGGATCCATTACGACAACCCCAAGAGCAAAAAATTATATGTAAAACCCGGCCAACCAGACAAATCAACGGCAAAGCCGAATATCTATGGCACGAAGGTCATGCTCTGTATTCGGTGGGATCAGATGGGTGTGCTGTACTATAAGCTGCTAAAACCGGGTGAAAACATCAATAGACAACGTTACCGAACAAAATTAATCCGTTTAAAGGGAGCAGTCGCCGAAAAACGCCCGGAATATTCTACCAGACACGAAGCAATAATTTTCCATCATGACAACGCTCGGCCCCACGTTGCTATTCCGGTTACGAACTATTTGGAAAACAGTGGATGGGAAGTCTTACCCCACCCGCTTTATAGCCCAGACCTTGGACCTTCAGACTACCATTTGTTCCGGTCATTGCAGAACGCCCTCACTGAAATACGGTTCACATCAGAGCAGAATATCAAAAATTGGCTTGATTCATTCTTGGCTGCCAAGCCGGCGCAGTTCTTTTAGGATAGGATCCAAAAATTGCCAGAAAGATAGGAAAAAGTCAGCTTCAGATGGCCAGTACTTTGAATAATACTATTGTACATGTTTTTCTTAAATAAACGTTCAAATTTTGGAAAAAAAAACCGCACGAATTAAATTACATACCCAATACAATCTGATTGAATAAGTCATTGGAATATTCCTAGTACAAGGTCAAAATCACAATAACGACTTCAGTGTCGTCAGTTAGTTTGATCCACCTTGATCAAAAATTTCCCGGTGGCGTCATCGTGTGGCGCTCCCATTATTCTGATTTCAGTTCTGTTTTTTTCTTTAAGTTGGTACATCTGTTGTTGACATTCCCTCTACTTAATCTTAACATCATAGCTTGACATTTGCAAAAGTTACGTAGCCAACGTATCTCTGTGTGTGTTGGCGATTTTTTACAATTTTTGAAATGGATTTAAATTTTCAACAACGAACTCGTTTTAAATTTTGCGTAAAAAACGGGTTTAATGGTGCGCGAATGTTGGCAATGTTCAAAAAGTATTTTGGCAACGGATCTTTAAAGGAAACGGTCGTTACCAGTGGTACAAGCGGTTCAAAAGTGGTCGTGAGTCAATCGAAGATGATAAACGCAGTGGCAAACCATCGACATCGAAAACCGACGAAAACATTGAAAAAGTGAAGAAATGTTGGTTAATAACAGCAAATTAACCAGCAGAGACATAGCGGAGGACTTGAACATGGATCCGTCCAAGACATTTTGGTTAATAATTTGTGTTTCCGTCATGAAGCAGCAAAGTTGGTGCCAAAAGAACTCAATTTCATGCAAAAAAAAGAGATCGTGTTGACGTTGCAAAAGAGATGATTTTCGAGGCTAAATCACAGGGAGCCAAATCAGTTGAATTCGGTGGCTGTGGGATGGTATTTGTTGCATTTTTCGTCCAAAAATTACAAATAATGATGGCACTGTGCGACGGTGCGCTATTATGGTGCAAAATCCACGAGTTTTCTAATCACTGATGATTTTCGAGGCTGAAACCGATCCCATATTCATCATTACTGGAGACGAGACGTGGGTTTATGAGTACGAATCGCAATCCAGACATCAGGCAAGTAAATGGCGCTCACCAAATAAGCCGATACCAAAAAAAACACGTCACCATGGATTACAACTGTGTAATGCATCATGAATTTTTGCCAGAAGGCCAGACAGTAAACAAAGAGTATTATTTACATTTGCGTAAGGCAATTCGCCGAAAGAGACCAGAATTTTGGTCAGAAAACTTGTGGATTTTACACCATGATAACACACCGTCGCAAAGTTTCATCATTATACTTAATTTTTTGACGAAAAATGCAACAAATACCATCTAACAGCCACCGAATTCACCTGATTTGGCTCCCTGTGACTTCTTTCTGTTCAATCGAGTTAAAAACCTACTACGGGGAACGTGTTTCAGCAGCCGAGAGGAAGTAATGGAAAAATCACAGGAAGCACTGATGGACATACCGAAAACCGAATATAAAAACTGTTTCGAGGATTGGATCAAGCGTTGGCATAAGTGCATTGCAGTCGATGGGGATTACCTTAAAGGGGACAATATAACATAGATTAAGATAAATAAACCTGTATTTTCAATTTCCGGATTAAATAAAATTTTTGATCAAGGTCTCATAGGTCTCATTTCTAAATGGAATTATGTAAAAGTTAGTTTGAAACTTTTTTTACAAACTCATGAACAAATTTGGTTTCGTTTTATACATTTGTATTCTTTGTATGCACATATACGTAGGTAGAACTTCTTTACAAAAGTAAGAATATCTAATTTATTTTTGGTTTTAGGTTCTGTGCGAAACATATGTACATAAGGATCGCAAGTCACCAGTAGCATATGGCTGACATCTTCGTTTGTCGCAATTCGGCTACATTTCGTCGAATTACTTTGTCGATATAATCTGTTAACTTTATTTCTTGCTTCTTGTGCCTCTTCGGTTAACATCTCTACCAGTAGTGTCGCTCCTAAAACAATGGTGGATCCGCGCCACAGGATCTTGTGTACTGTATTACGCATGTTGTAGCAATTATACAAGCTTACGTATAAGGTCCAAGTTTCTTGGTAATAATTTCAAAATTTGGCTGGATCTCCAGCAGCACCACTATTAATAATATCGAGGATAATTCTGAGGCGGCGAATCAGTTCTTCATTCACATTACTAATATTAGCGGAAGTTTGTGGATCCTGAAAAAATCGACGCGATGTATTGTCATCGTTTGGGATGCCAACCACTCCTTGTTTTACCATATCAATTTTCAAACCCCTTATTGATATGAATTTCTTTCCCACATAAGTGGTGTGTTGTCCTTTGTTGTTTTCCCTTGCTTAATAGGCCACCTATACGCAATTTTCAAGACAAACTCCACATAATTGATACGCACACGAAGAGGGGTTAAACCAAGTTAAAGAACTTGCTGAGATTCGGGGAGGTTTCCTAAAACTTCAAAATCGTTCATTTGTGAAGGTTTCGCCTTGCATATGGGCAAATTGCCATAAATGGTGACTCAGTTCAGATCATTGATAGAATTAATCTATGATGAATTCTAAAAAATTTATCACGAAGGACAACAATTGATTCAGTTAAGTGTGAAATCCCTTGCTTTACTCGTTTAACCTCTTCCCAGATGGTGACAGGCGTTTTCTTTATGAGTTCGAACTTTTAAAGGTCTTTATAATCTTATTGACGCTGGCCTTCTATTTTTTCAATAAGTTAGATTGAAGTTGTTTTTGTAAGTAAAAGCCAAAAGTACTACACATGCGAGGAACATATTTGCTTCTGTTATTTCTTGATCTGTAAATGTTTGCTTGTACTCACTGTGTCTTAAAGAGCCATCGCAGCTGCATTTAGAAAGTAAGGTAAGCTAGTGGTTAATTGAATCTAATTGTGTTTCAATATTAGTTATCAAATTTCTCTTCGTAGCCATTTCGACCAAACTTTCAGGATAACACAGTACTTTAGCTTTCGGTACTCTTTGTTGAGAAGGAAAAATGTCAAAAATGTCTTTTTTGCTGACTTTCTCAAAATTTTATAATGGTGTTTTGAGAGAAGGACATCTGCCATTGGTGCCAAAGTTTTTTCAACGCTGAATCCTGAGGCCAGTCTTCAAGGAGTTGAATTGACTTGGCAGCTGATTTTATTAGTTGTTCAGAAACGTTTTCTTTTAGATTTTTAATTTTCATTTGTTGGCTTCCTAAATCATACTATTCTAAAGGGTTAAATGGGCGACCCCTTTCGATTATTGTATCAATATTATTTATAGAGCATGTATTTATCAGCCAAGCTTAATTTTTTTTTAATGAAACGGTCTTTATTACGACTTGCTTCATTCCATCTTCAATTAAAGTGAGGTATAAGTACCTTGTGTAAATAAGTTTGTGTTACTTCCAGGTGATCCGGTGTTAGATGAGGGAAATCAGTTTTCACTTTCTCCACGCACTTGAAAATATCACGGTCACTTCCTAAAATTATTTCTACTATTTCGCGATAGGTCAACTTTACTTACGTACTACTTTAAAAAAATGACAGATTTGAACAGGATATTATTTCAATCCCATTATTCCCATTTGAGTTCTGTTTTTTTTTTTTTTTTTTTTTTTTTTGTTTAGTTGGCCATCATTATTCGTAACTTTTTGACGAAAAATGCAAAAATACCATTAAACAGCCACCGAATTCACTTGATCTGACTCCCTGTGACTTCTTTCTGTTCAATCGTGTTAAGAAACCACTACGGGGAACGCGTTTTAGCAGGCGAGAGAAAGTAATGGAAAAATCGCAGGAAGCACTGATGAACATACCGGAAATCGAATAAAAAAATGTTTCGAGGATTAAATCAAGCGCTGGCATAAGTGATAAGGGATTTCTTTGCAGGGGATAATATAGATGTACAAACTTGTATTTTTAATTTTCTAAATAAATTCCGAAATTATTTTGATAAAGGTGGTAATTTCAGAATACAAAGCCACTAAGTGTTTGGAAGAATTTAAAAGATTTGCTTTTGTTCTCCTCTCACACCACTGTGCTACGTCAATCGTGTCAGTTTGGACTTTTTCCATCCACACTGTGGAATGTTATGCATAAAGATCTCAGTATTCACCTGCATAAGGTCCAGCTGATGGCAGGAACTAAAACCACAGTACAATGGCTCACCTTTGGCTTAATAGGTTTGTTTAAGATAAATCCATAATACATTTCACGAACTCAATCACACTTACAAATTTGGTGCCATCACTATTTATTTTTTAATAACGAAATGCTCGTGATACTGTCACAAAATTGAATCTAGTGTTAATATGCAGGCTAACAGTTCTGCTCCATTTTCTACACTTGGTGCCGTTTGAAGAAGGTCAATAACAGGGAACCCCCTGTAAGACATACATCACCAGCATAGCAATTTTTTTGAGTTAAGATGCAATTATCCACCCAATTCATCTGTCAACAAAGCTTCAAACAGAAGATCGTCAGTCACCAATATAAGAAATGCTGTTGACATAATACTGCTGAATTTGACAACCCCCGTGGTTTTCCTTTTTAGATTTCGGATCTCGGTCATATCAATAAATTTTCTGTGAGCACTCTTCTGAAAAACAGGTAGTGACTAATAATAAGTGCATAGATGTGAGTTGCAGGGTTCAAGTTGAGAAAATTAACATTTGATAACATTCAGCACATTTCTCTAGTTCTAACAAAATCACGTTCTGTATTCATGTTTCTTACAGCCAACAGAAACACAACTCTATGTTCACATGCTCCCGTCGTAAGTGATAAATTTATTTCATCATTTTGTTTAATTAAGATCTTAAGTGATTTCAAGTGATCATGTAAATATTATATATTTCCAAATTCCACATAACATCTGGAATCCCTTCTTAGGACGCTTGACAATTCTACTTTTTTTTACAGACATAGTATTTCGAAGGTTGTAAGGGTTCTTCAATTATTCCGTCAAATGCGGCCGCTACTAATCCCACCTTTACTGGGGGGTTGTGTAACGTATTTAGCTTTTTATATCGGAAGCCAAAAAGGATCCAAATATTTTAAAAAAAAAAATTGTAGAAAAATGGCCTTTCAGCTGTTGTTCATTCCAAATTGGCAAATAATCGTGCAAATAATCGTTCACAGCTGTGGCTGGAAATTTGCAACCAGCTTCAAACTTATTGACTATAATACGCTCTATAATATAAGGACTATAGCCTTACTTCACTCGGTCGCTATTGTTGTAACTATAATGTGAGCTTTTTGCTCTAATTGTTCACCGATCTGGTAAGTTGAGCTTCTTTGTCGGATGACGAAATATATCCTCGTGTTGTTACAGGATGTTTGAACTGTATCAATGCGTAGAATTTGGCAATTAATTGACTCAAAAAAGTCTATTTTAAGCCAATTTTGCAACAAACAAGTTCGTGATGGAGAAAATTTTCGTAAGTAACATGACGAAAGGGATAATAACTGACACACAAACTATGTTTGAGCTTTCTACCTGAAGAAAAAAAATTTCTTAAACAAACAGAAACCACTTAACCAATGTCACATTTCGAATAAATGTACTTCTGGAACATTTTGTCATTTTAAGAGAAGAAACTTTCGATTTATGGATTCATTAACCATTTTTATGGGAAAATAATTAATAAAACCTCAAGAAGCATCCGAAAGATAACTTAAAAATACACTCCAATAAGCGCCTTAGTTGAAAAAGTATCGAAAGGACTATGAATCAAGGATGCTTTCATTAAAAAAAACCCCTTCAACCAGCTACAGCGCCAAATTGAAAGTTAAAATACCAGCAGAGCTTTCTTTTCTGATCACGTTCCCTATCTCAATGAGCTCTTAAAACTTGGCTACTAAGGAACGTAGGTGCTGGCAATCCCACGTCCCAATACACCACTTGGCATTAACTTTTTTTTAACACTCGAGGTTGGCGTTTTTCCTGCTGCAACTTCACTACAAAATATAATAGATGGCATGCAACGGAAATCTCTGCTACGAGTATAACATTAATTAAGGGTTCAATGGTGAATTTTCAGACGTTCTATACTTTGCTTTCGTTCATGGTTTTTGGAGCATCTACACGTGAGGTGGAATAAAAGTGGCAATAATTTATGTCCTTTGAGAGAGTTCATGGATGAAAAGAAACTAATAAGGACGAGGAAGTCATGATATTTGATGAAGAAGGAAGCATTTTTAAAGTAGCAACGACAAACTAATTGAGAAGTGAAATTGCTTATGTGAAGTGACAATAAATGAAATGAAAAACTAAAAAAAAAAAAGTATCATCTACGACAAAAGGGGTCAGAAAGAAACAAAAACAAAACTCGTTAACATACTCACCTTTAGATCTTTTAGCTGTATTACTTATTTTTTTATGGATGTTTGGCAATGTATGCAATTGTCACTAACACGAAAATGCAACCCTTTCCAGTCTGAAGATATTTCCTAGTTCTTAACTCTTATAACTGAAGGTGCAGCATAGGGCACCAATAAAGTTTGCGCATCATCTCAATCGCTTTCCTGCAACTAGATCCTCGTCAACTGCGCCATTTCTTTTTAAAGCTATCTGCCATTCTACTTCTGCGAATACCTTTCCATGGCATTCTTCACAATAAAGTTGCCTTAGCTGCTTATACATAGTGTAGCTGCCACTTTCTTCACCAGATAAGCTCTCAATGTTTTTTTTATTTAAAACTTTCTCTTTGAGATTCGGTTTGGTCAGAAGACAGTCAGGATGACTCACAGAATCCAATCTACCAAAATTGTAGCTTTTGTATAACTGTGGGTTGCATTACATTCGCACAGAAGAACGGACTCGCAAATTCGCCTTTATGATGCAAATGAGTACCGCCATTCACTCCAATCAATTCAGCCTAAAAAAAAATCCCAATTCGGCAATAATAGGATTGCATGACCATTCAGACAAAGGCAAACTCATGAAGTGGTTTCTGATATCTCCGTAACATCCTCCAGTAAACATTGATATATCCTCGATTGCATCGATGAATGTTTTTATAGTGTACACACCTATATCTTTTAGAAAGCTTTTACAAATAGCTTTTGAATTATACTTCCGAAGACCTAACAATCTGAAAAATCTACCAATATCTACTGTTAAAAATTTAATGTAATTCAAATCATGTTACATATATGAAATACCAGTGAAAACATTTAACTTAAGATCATTATAAGTTGGAAACCAAGTAGACTAGATAGAGTAGTTATCTAGTGTGTCTTCTTACATGACAAGGGACCATACTCTCACACATATTTCAGACTATAGCCTACAAACAGGAAGCTAATAGGCCCTCTGATATCATTCTTATTGCACAGATAATTGAGGATATTTTTAAGAACTTTGCCATAGATACTGTTAAGCAAACCTTTCTAGAAGTTATTTCTATTTTTCGGCTTTTAAGTATCACTTAATACAAATTCTGCTTATCAATGTCGGTCGCTGGTTCGCTTATGGTGATAAGTGTTGTATTCAAATTGACTAGAATTAAAAAGCATGTTTCCTTCCTCCAGAATGCCTCTAAAATGGATACTAAGCAAATTGTCCTACAGCATTTGAGAAGATTGGTGTTGTAACCCGGATTAAAGACGACCAGCACGCTCACTTATCGTCAGACTTTCTATATGCATTTTCTGGTTATTAGGACCGAGTTCTATTCTTTTGTTTTCTAAACAGTCCTTAATTCAAGGTTGTTTACACTGAGCAGATCTGTATATACTTCAACTTCTTGTTCGTTTTGTGCTCTTAACTACAATACAATAGATACATATCTAAAATTTTATTAAGATTTATCAGTTGGCCATTCCATCATATTAACCACCGTTTCTGTTGTTGCCATATTATCGTGTTGATAATGTTTTATCGCATTTTCCATGACATTCGCATTCCTGTCGAATACTCTCCTTAAGGGCTGCGATTGTCTGAGGCTTTTTGACATAAACTCGCGACTTCAAGTAGCCTTGAAGAAGAAAGAAGTCTGGGATGGTTAAATCGGACGATCTTGCTTGCTATGCCAAATCTCTAAAACGGGAGATTACGCGACCAGGAAACGCTTCGTTTTCAATATCTACTGTGGCTCGTGCTGTGTGTGCGGTTGCACCATCTTGTCGAAACTACATGTTTACCAAGCCCCGCTTATCCAATTCCGGCAGTAAGAAGTCGTTTATCATGGCCCTGTAACAGTGACCGTATTGCTGATGGCGTCCTCAAAAAAATACGGCCTAATCACTCCTCCCGCGTGAACGCCGCACCACACAGTGACTTAAGGTGTATGTAATGGCTCTTCGTGCATCACACGCGGATTTTCAGTGCCCCAGAAATGAAGATTCTACTTATTGACGTAACCGCTTAAGTGAAAATACGCCACGCCGATCAAGATGATTTTCGACACAAAATGGTTCTCTTCGTTGTTGAGATTGAGAAAGGCAGTAATTCACAGTAATTCACATGCGACTGACGATTAACTGGTGTACTGTTGGCACTTTGTACGGGAACATGTGCAAGTATTCCCTGTAGGGTCCGTCTGGTGATGCCCAATTGCGTCTCAAGTCATCTGGTTGATATTTCTTCATTCTCAACAACATCGGCAGCCACAGCCGCGATATTCTCGGCCGAACGACTAGTCTGGTGGCGGGCATGCCTTGCATGATCTCCTTTGGCTCCATTCTGTTCGAATCGAGTAGCTAGGTACCGGAATATTAGAAAATAAACGTCGAAATTTACGCTACGCTAACACCACCGACCGATTATTGGTCAAAAACATCGACACAATTATTCCACGCTTTTGCATAGTATAGCGCTCCATTGCTTATCTGTTTGTATACTTCAACTGTCTAGTTCACAAATGTCAAATATGATTGACGTTTGACGCCATTTGCGGAAATTTTACAATCTTCCAATAGGGTGATTAATGTATAGTCAAAAAGGGATTCAACATTGATGTGATTTGCATTGCCTCCCCAGGCAGTTTTGTGTACTATACTTTATATCACCTCCAAAAAATAGGTGTTTTTGTTTTTGCAGTGTCAGACTTTTTAATAGAGATTAAATTTTAAATCAGCTGTCATATTAAGATGCCAAGTTTCAGTTATTTTTAGTACAATTTGCCCTTTAATCATGGTGAGATCGAAGCTCTATTCCCAAAACTTATAGAGTACTTCGTGAAATTTACGGTAGAGATGATCGGTCATGTGAACGTGCTACTTATTGAAAAATTTCGCACCCAATTCACGTTGTTGGGCAATCATACACCAACGAGATCAATAACATTACTTAGGGTAGAAAATAAAGCGACTGTGGAAGGTTGCGTTGAAGAGGACCCCAATTTATCAATTCGTCGTCGTTTGCAGCAACTTGGCTTTTGTCCATCCACTATATGGAAAATTCTGGGTAGAGATCTTGGTTTCAAGGGCTATAACACCCAATTGATACAAGAGTTCAAGCCGCGTGACCATTTATTGCTTCGAGTTTTCACTGAAGATTTTACTAGAATGTGATATGCGTTCTGTTTTTTTTTTTTTTTTTTTTTTTTTTTTTTTTTTTTTTTTTTTTTTTTTTTGTTTGGCTCATCTGTTTTCGTTTGCACTCAATCCTGCGTCCGTCTATCAATAAGCTGGTTGGTTGGTTATCTTTGCGTGATGTGCTACATTCTTATTTGAACCACCCGGGTATGATCTTTTGGTGGTGGATAAGCTATCGCGGATTTCTTGCCCTAAAGTATAAAATGAAACACATGGTCTTCACTCTTGTTTTTAGTTCACGTATGGTTGTTCTCTCTCAGAAAGAAAAAAATATTTTTATGAACACTAGGATTAAGTCAAATAATTTTGTAACAGATTTCGAGTCACAGCCTTGCGAAATAGGAGATAAAGATAATATCATACTCTTGGAAGATATCAAATATAGATGTATACGATACGAATACAAACAGTACTCTTAACTACTTGTTATACTTGTCAAGAAATTATTCTCTTTTGAATGAGATGCTTTATCCCTCATCGGATGAAGAGTATCAAACCAAAAGAATAAGCGAGGTACGACTCGAGCTGTAAAGAGGCTGTCAGTGTTAGAGAAATGTTTTTTTTTCGGTCCAACAAGACCAGCCCTACTGCGGAAAACCGAAAAAAGTTCAAACGAGCCAGAAATGACTGTAACGCTTTTCTTAACCATGTAGAATTCCAATACGACCAAAAACTGAGGCTAGAAATACTACAATTTCTCAAAGGTAGTAAGAATGTTTGATCGTTCGTTAAAAATATTAGAAATTCTGTCTCATGCTCAATGCCAACTCTCATTTACAATCACATTCCAGCCTTCAGTTCTTTGGGCAAGGCCAATATACTTCCTGCACACTTTGCGACCAGATTAACACTTATCCGTAAGTGATTTGTCCTCGCCTACACTTGAGTGCGTCAAATCTTCCACAAGCAAGAGCACTTAAAGATCTTAATATACACAAATCCGCTGGTCCAGATGGTATATCCCCATTTTTTTTTTTTTTTTTTTTTTTTTTTTGAAGAGGTGTTCTTCCACTCTGGCAAAACCAATATGTAAGCTTTTCTATCGATCTTACTTTATAGAAACAGCATTCGTTCAACCCGTCCCTAAAAAAGGCGAAACTTCTTCTCTCTACAGATCCACTGCACTTACGTCCCTGCTTTCGAAGATCATGGAAACGCTGATAAACCATGAAATGTCCCGGAATGCGAAAACTTCTAAATGACCAGCAGTATGGTTTTTGTAGCAACAAGTCCACTGGTAATCTGACATTTCGGTTACGGAAAAATGAAAGTAAAGCGCACATCAGTTTGGTGAAGCAAGACCAAGGGGATATGAATACCCTTTTACTGGCTTTTTCTCCAGGGCGCGGGCGAGTGGTGTAGTAGTTTGAAACTCAGGTGTATTAGGTTTCGATATTTTTCCCAGAGGTGGTTGTCAAACTGGACGGGACGAGCTAGTACATCCTCAACCAGTGGGTCTTAAGTACGTGCTAGTTTGTTAGTTCGTTACATTTAGCCCAGCCAGCAACCACTCCAACATCAGTGTTATGCCTTCATGTCAGAGTTGAGACCGACGGTATTTTTAATTTTTATATACAATAACTACATACAAATTCTATGAAAAGACTTTTTCACAGAATTGCCTGGCCCGGGATTCGAACCCACGACCCTCTGCTTGAGGAGTCTATGCATATACCACTACACCACGGCCACTCCCAAAGGATTGACGACTCTTTTCTTTAATGGAATCTTTCGGAACATTCGGTTCAAGTTTTCTTGGATGGTTTCAAATCTGATATTCACAAAATAAATGCTGGTGTACCCCCCGTTCTGTCTACGACACTATCTCTTATCTGCTACTTCTAATTCAATATATTCTGAGGATAGTACTTTCTGCTTTTCATATTCGTTCCATAACTCACAACCTTGCTCTTTGGCTGTAAGACGCAAACTCCAAGGTATGTTAAGCTCTTTAAATTCCAATATTAACAGCATAACTAATTGAGGAACGACTAACAGAGTAGAATTGAACGCTTTCAAACAATGCTATTGTATCTGTTGTCGTTAAAGCGCAATTTAAAGACCCAACTATTGTCCTTGAATGGCACTTGCATCGTCGAAACCTGTATGTTTGTCAGTGACAACCCAAGTTGGAATGACTACATATTCGGTGTAGTCAAAAATGCTGCGAAGTGTCCAGGGTTCCTCAAGCGATGTAAGAAATTGCTTACCCCCTCTGATCTGACGTCAATATATAAGGCATTCATCTGCTCTAAATTGGAGTACAATGCCCACACTTGGTCAGGTGCTTCTAAAATATCTCTGCACCTGCTATATAGGATCCAAAACCATAGGATAAAACTCATAGGTGATGCAAATATCACTCATACAATGGATGATGGATGGATGCTACTTCTATCTGACCCTTCAAACTTTTAACCGTAGCACCCGTCTCGCTATGAATGCTCATCAAAATATCCTGAAGCCTACTTTCAGACGTACTCTTAAATATCGTGGTTTGTTTCTATGCCGTACAACTCCTTATGAAATGCCCTGGTAAGCTCTCTATTTCCTGGTCGTTATAACTTGCAAACATTTAAGAACAATTTACGTTGGCACCTCTCTTTTTTTCCTCCCTAATTTATTTTCTTCCGCGCTATGTGCAAACTTTTTAAGGGTACATAAACCCTTTAAGCGCGCGCTTATTCTAAAAAATATAAAAATAATACTACACAAATATGAGGGCCTTCATGTTTATGGAAAAATTGTTGAAATTAAAAAAATAATTGATTGTTGTCTACAAATTGTTAAGCCTTAATTCACGTTGTGGTTGTGGTCGGTATTTTTTTGCAGGAGATTCATCTGTGCATCGTAGACCGTTGTCTTCAGGATCAAGATCTTGCGCCAAGAAGCAAAAATTTGGGATTAACCTTCCCTTCATCATATTCATCATTGCTTTGACCAAATTTAACCTGTACTGGAGTTAGCCCAATTGGTCCTTGCGTTGTACGTCTTCTTCAGTGCAACAGCGCGTGTATATCACCAAGAAATTAACGACAACCAGGTCGAGAAAATGGCAAAAGGTTCTCACTGTCCACTTTCTTGTCCGCATTGAAGTTCGGTAGTAAGCAATTAATCTATCGCATAAATCAATACCACCCATGCAGGTGTTGTAATATCTTACTACCACTGGACGATCTATGTCAATTTTCCGGTAACGTTTTTTACACCAACGTTTGCAGATATCTGCCGGGAAGTGGTTCCTGGACAAGTGGAAAGCATTGTTACAACCTTTGTATCCATCCACTTTACAACACATACATTCCCATCGCTTCTTACTTTTTCATCCCACTGTCCCCTTCTAAGCGCCTTATCTATCTTCACTTTCTTTGCTACAGTTCCAGTCCTTTTTGTCATTACTGTCCCTATCAGAAAAATATTTTTTTTCCTAGCAAGTGTTCTGCTAGTATACAAAGCACAGCTGGATTCAATAGTTCGGCAAAGTTTTTCAACGATTCCCACCCCCAGTTCGAGATTTTTTATTACATCTTGAGGTAGTGTACCCATACCTTCCTACCATAGATCTCAAAATCCAGCGCTAGCCCGTCTAGAGCAGTCAACACGAAGTTTTTAGTTCAAGTATATTAGGTTTGGCTGGGACTTATTGGCGGTACTCACATCTTCCAGAAAATGGGATAATTTGTTCGTCTATTGCCATATGTTTGGATCGTGGCAAGCTCTGGTATTTTTTCAAAATGGGATCTATCAAAGGCCTTATTTTTCACAGTTTGTCATCAGATTTGGGTCTACGAAGTGGAGATAATTACGAAGTTTAAAAAATTTATCGATGATAGCTGGTACACAAAGATCTCCATTCCAAAAGAGGCTCGCTTGCAAATATTTGTGGGTCCCATCATCAATTGCACACCGGCAAAATGAATCATTTCAATAGCATTTGTATTTATTGATTTTAACTCCTGTGCTGTTACTTTATTCTGCTACGAGTTTGCCAAAAATCTAACTCCAAATATTCAAAAAATAGTTTAACACATTCATGCCTGAAGTGTTCTGAAAAATTAGCACGACATCTGCAATATCGGGTCCACGTGAAATTATCTCCTTAGTGCGCCCGAACGTACGTGACGAGTTTCCAACTTCTTCTCCAGTATCTACCTCAAATTCGCTCAATTCTTCATCTTATGGCAAAATCTGCGCGCAGATATTCCTCATCATCATCATCATCCAGAGAAAATTCAATTCAAAATTCAAATTCATTATTGATAAGTAAATCCTCAATCTCCTGGTCATTCATGTTGAACCTCGAAAACAGTCATAGATTACACAAAACTTATTTTAAGTCCTAAGGTGCACGTACGTGTACCAATAATGAAATGTAGTTTCTTATAACTAAAATAGAAAGCAATTCAGAAACTTACTTTCTCAAACAACAATCCAAGAACTTAACAAAAATCACAAGAAAATTGAATCTAACTGAAAAAATAAATTTTTTATCGAATTTCAAAGTTTGTGAGCACCGCTTTATTGAAAAAAATTTCAACTGTCAAATTCAAATGAACATTTTTTTCGTAGAACAGCTTTGGCAGAGCCAACTATTGATGGAATTCAAAAATATGTACTTCTAGAAAGTTATCCAAGTACAACTAGTGGTCACAAGCTTTCACTACTGGTTCCAATTAAAAAAAAGTTAAGGTGTACATATGTGTACCTACGGTCTGAAGAGGTTAAAGTGGTGTTATGGCAACGGTTTTATCATTAACAAAACTGATACGTATCCAAATTTCGCATCACAAAACAATCTATCAGCAAAAACTCTTTAAAACGATTCCTGTACCTCAACGCCTAGTCTACTGACCGACATTGTTGGAAACTATAAATAGTCTTAATAAATAAAAACGGATAATGGATAACAGATAAATAAAGATAATAACATCAATCTAATTTCATCTGGAAAAACCGAATCGAAAAAGTACGGTACGAGCTAAAAAAAAGCTCTTTTTTCTGTGGCACATCTAAAACATCATACTACACTTCCTATCCCAAAACTGGGGTATGGCATACTTGCTTGCGGTAGTGCATCTCAATCGCATAGATTGAGAATCAAAGGATTCAAAATGCATCCTTTAAAATAATAAGTCGAAAAACGAAAGAGGTTTTAAAGCCATTACAGCACAACGGATCTACAAGATGATTTTTTTGCCCGACTACGAATATTATTATGCCCCATTAGTCATGACTTTAACACCAGAAGACATGCCCGAAGTTCACAACAATTACCGAGTAATGAATTTTAACGAATTTAATCATAAGCTTAAACCAATCTAAATCACTTTGTGACTTAATTCGTGCGGTTTGCTAAGAGATGGCGTAACTTGTATTATTCCATTGGAACATGCGTTGGAAAACTACTGTCACTGTACGTCATTTCAGTATATGTCATTCATTTGAAACGTAAACAATAATAATTTTTTTTTTTCACTCAAATATGTTGAACTTTGTGCCTGAAAAATTGTTTTTGCGGGGAGTTCTTCTTCATTACTTTAATATGAAGAAAACTGCTGCCGAAAGTCATCGTATTTTGGTGGAAGTTTATGGTGAAAATGCGCTAGCTGAGCGAATGTGCCAAAAGTGGTTTGCACGATTTAAAAGTGGTGATTTTGGCTTGGAAGACGATAAACGTCCTGTGCAGTCAAAAAGATTGAAGATGAAGAACTGGAATCGTTACTCTATAAAGATTGATGCCAAACACAAAAAGAGCTCGCAGAATCTTCGGGTGTCACTCAAGCAGCCATTTGAAAACGTTTAAAAGCAGCTGGATATATTCAAAAACAAAGAAATTGGGTTCCACATGAACTCAAGCCTAGAGACGTCGAAAGGCGGTTTTGCAAGTCCGAAATGCTGCTGGAATGCCAAAAAAGGCAGTCATTTTTGCATCGGATTGTTACTGGTGATGAAAAATGAATCCATTAATGATATTAGACTGCAATTCTAAAGGAATAATTAAAAATATTAAGGCTTAAAAGATTATTCTTATATTTATAGCTTTGAAGGCTATTAGTTTATTTAACACGACAACCTCAAGCGCAAAAAATCATATGTGAAACCCGGCCAACCAGACAAATAAACTCCAAAGGCGAATATCAATGGCGAATATCAGATGGGTGTGCTGTATTATGAGCTGCTAAAATCGGGTGAAACCATCAATGGACAACGCCACCGAACACAATTAATCCGTTTGAAGAGAGCAGTAGCCGAAAAACGCCCAGAATATGCGACCAGACACGAGGCAATAATTTTCCATCATGACAACGCTCGGCCCCACGTTGCTTTTCCGGTTAAGAACTATTTGGAAAACAGTGGATGGGAAGTCTTACCCCACCCGCCTTATAGCCTAGACCTTACCCCTTCTGACTACCATTTGTTCTGGTCGATGCAGAACGCCCTCACTGAAATACGGTTCACATCAGAGCAGAATATCAAAAATTGGCTTGATTCATTCTTGTGTTTTGTATTTGGTTATTTTTGTAGAAATTATAATCTGGCAACATTTGAACTGTCATAAATTTCGAAGCTATCGTAAAATGTCAAAAAACCTTTTGTCACACACTTGACAATATAAAATAATCATATTTTATTGCCAACAGGTTATGGGCGCAGGTCGCTAAGAATACTGGATAGTATTCAGAAAAGCATACATAACCTCGCCCGAACCTCGAAATGAACATGGATAGAATCCAACTATTCAATGGAGAGAATTACGGCTCACGGAAACCCCAAGTGGAAGCATTGCTACACAAAACTCGACTAACTGGTTACATCGACGGGAAGATTCAGAGACCGGCGACTGCAGGAACAGATCAGCAGAATTGGGATGAAAAGGACATGGATGCAAAAGTCGAACTGATTCTAGCATTGGAACCCAGTTTCATCGCTTTTGTAAAGGATAAGAAATTATCGAAAGACGTTTGGATATTCCTAGGAGACACTTATGACCGAAATGGACCGAGGCAGGCAGGCAAGGCGGAGCAGTTCAGATGGCTGATAAATACCAGGATGGGTCCGGCAGTTTACAGGAACTGCAAGCTACACTTGATGAGGATTTTCTTGTCATAATTCTTCTGGACAGGTTATCTGAGACTTACAAGGATGTCCAAGCCGCGTTTGACGCACAAAGTACTTGGTGGGGTGAAAAATAACCTCCTTGTAAGGGAAATAAAAATTTTTTTTTTAAGTTTTTTTTTTATTTTATTCAATATAGTCCCCTTTTATTGTTTGATACACTTATTTTAGCGATTTTCCAACTTCTTGATCCCGTCCGAAAAGTAATTTTCCGGAAGATCAGCAAAATACTCCTCCGTTGCGTCAATGATTTCCTCTCGTGAGCCGAATTTTTTATTGATGAGCCATCTTTTGAGGTTTGGGAAGAGATAATAGTCCGAGGGAGCCTAATCGGGCGAATACGGTGTATGCAACAGCAATTGGAGCCGTAGGTCATTGATTTTAGCCATGGTTGCCATGCTCTTGTGCGCGGGTGCATTGTCTTGCAAAAACAAAATTTTTTTTCGTTTTGCAGCTATTTCGGCCTTCAATCGCTCCAATAATGCACAGTAATACTCGCTCCTGATGGTTTTTCCTTTTTCGAGTTAGTCCACGAAGAGTATGACATGACAATCCCAGAAAACTGAAGCCATAATCTTTCCGACCCATCAAGCCTCCCTCGGCCGCTTCGGAGCACTCGTGCCGGCATCAGTCCATTGCCGGGCACTCATTCTGTTCTCTGGTGTTCAACAGTTACCCATCGACGTCAAAAGTCCAAACACAAACACGCGACACCCAGCCTTAGGATAACTTTTTCATATGCAGAATATTGCCCAAAATATGACGTGTGCACTCAGTACTAGTCTTCGGGGTATCTACTAGCGCGCGCACCTTCACTTTGCGGTCAGGCAACCGCATCGGAGGGCCTGCCGCCGCGGACTTGATCGGTAGTCGAGTTGCGGCCACCACGAAACTCTCGAAACCAATATTTGACGGTGTAATCTGACGGAGCATTAGTAACATAATATTTATCCAACTTTTCTTTTGTTTCCTTCGCCGTTTTGCCTCTCAAAAAATAATGTTTTATGAGAGAACGAAAATCGTTTTTGTCCATACCCAACATGATGCCAAACATATCAACATCAGCTGTAAAAACAAAACATAACCAGTAGCTTCAGTAGCAGCGCATTCTGGCGGTCAAGGAGGTTACTTTTCACTCCACCTAATAGCTACCCAGACATTGACGTTGTTTGCACCAGACTTCTCAAGGTTAGTGAGCGGAAGAAAGAACGGGCAACTCAGCTTGAAGATGTACTTCAAGGGGAAGAGCAAAGTTTATAAATTCTCGTACAATAACAATAAAAGGCGTCCATTCACATTTAATTGCCGTAATTGAGGCAAGAAGGGGCACATGGCAAAAGATTGCTACAACAAAAAGGAAAAGGCTTAAACAGTACAGTCGAATGGCGAGAAGGAGACGGATTATGGCTTCATAATAGCAGAACAACGCATACTTAAAATCGCTAATGAGGAACCAGACTGGTGTCTCGATTCTTGAGCCACTTCTCATATGTGCTCAACACGGTCTCTATTCAAGGATTTGGATATATACACGAAGGATAACTACGTAACGTTGGCAAACGGAAAAAGGTTCAGAGGCATCGGAACAGTGATAATACCTGAACAGTTAAGCTGCATCGGGCAAGAAATCAAACATTATAAAGCTCTTTTTGTTCCCGATTTAAAGGAAAATCTCATTTCAGTGAGCAAAGCGGCCGTCAAGAAGCTTAAGGTTTAATTTAATCAGACTCAAGCCAAAGTGCACACCAGAGATGGAATGTTGCTGCTAACAGCAAATCAAAAAAATGGTTTGTACTATGTTTACGGAAACAATCGGGCGCTGGTTACGACTGAAAGCAAAACCTCGTTGAGGTTGTGGCACAAGAGAATGGGTCACCTTAATTTAACATCATTGAAGCAACTGCATTCAAAGGGAATGGTGACTAGACTGCCGCTCAAGTTTAGTTCCGATGACACTAGTTGCACCCCATGTATTTGCGCGAAACAATCAGTCAAGCCATTTGCTGTGTGTGGTAAAAAGAGTCAACGTACTTCATAGCATTTATCGACGTTTACTCTAGACGAATTTCTGTGTACTTTATGAAAAAGAAAAGTGAAGCATTAGAAAAATTCAAAGCGTTTAAGGCATTTGCAGAAAAGCAGACGGGCTAAGCAATCAAGTGCTTAAGGACAGATAATGGCACGGAATGTATGAATTCAAATTTCGAAGAATTTTTACAAAAAAATGGAATTGATCATGAGTCCTCTGCACCATACATACCACAACAAAATGGGATAGATGAACATGCAAACAGAACCTTAGTGGAAATGGTGACATGTCTAAGGTTGGAGACTGGTTTACCAGACATGTTATAGGCTGAGTTGATATGCACTGCCGCTTTTATTAGAAATAGATGTCCAACAAAAGCAAATTCGAGAAAATAATAAAAGAAACCAAGCAAATTATTATATTTTTGATTTCAAATCTCAGGATCACAACGTCCAACAGCCTAAAGAAACACCAGTCGACGATATCACCAAAAACGAATCGATAAAACGAACACTTGGAGAGGACCAACATCAGAGTTTACCTACCGCGATTGAAGCAGCTTACACAGCCAAAGCCAATCCAGTGAGCCTGAAACAACTCAAGGGCATGGGCAACTGCGATCAGTGGCTCCACGCGATGCAGGGGGAGTATGATTCACTTATACGCAATGGAACCTGGGAATTAGTGGACAGACCCTCTGAAAAAAAGGTAATTCAGTCAAAATGGATTTACAAAACAAAATATTTTGCAGATGGTACTATTGATTGGAGAAAGGCGAGACTGTTGGCCAAAAGGGTATAATCAAATTCATGGACTCGATTATATCGATACTTATTCCCCCGTGGCCAACATTCATTCCATTCGTCTGACCAGCACAGAAGTACAACATCTCAATGCCTCGGCAGCATACTTAAACGGAGAGATAGATACCATTATCTATATGGAACAACTACAAATTAGGAAAAGCCATTTATGGCCTAAAACACTCTGGACGCCAGTGGAATTTGAGACTAGACAAAACTCTGAAAGAACTTGAATTTACATCATCAGCGTACGACAAATGTATCTACTACAAGGTAAATGGAAAAAGTATTACAATAATAACCGTCTACGTAGATGATTTACTACTAGCAACGAACGATGTGAAGGAAATGTACGCTAAATTATAGGAAGACTTCGACATTTGAAACTTTGGTGAACCAAAATTATGCATAGGACTTGAAATTTCTAAAAAGAACGGAGCTTTTAGTATAGAACAATCAGGCTTCATCAACAGTTTGATACAATTTTTTGATTTAGGTGAAGCAAAGCCATCACGTCTACTTGCGCAAGCTGGAATGAAACTCCAGAAGGAGCCGGACACAGAAGGAGAAAGGGCATTTGTCGACAAAACCACGTATAGGCAGCTAATCAGACGCTTGTTGTATTTATGAACTTTCAGCAGGCCAGATATCGCATACGTGGTAAGTGCACTGTCTCAATACATCGAGGACACACGACGTCAACAGTGGAACGCGGGTCTCAACGTTATAAAATATTTAATTGGCACAAAAATGTCATCCCTCATGTACAGGAAAACGAATCAACAATTTCATGCATACTCGGATTCCAGTTGGGCTACAGAGATGAACGACAGAAGATCATAATCTGGATTTGTTTTTCTGTACGCTGGCGGAGCTATCCATTGGGGATCCCGAAAACAAAGGATTGTTGCCACATCTAGTACAGAAGCTGAATATGTTACGTTATCATCCGTGGCTAAGGATGCAGCATATTTTCTTAACATTATGCTGGAGTTAAAACTACACGAAGGGCACATCGACATCTATTGTGACAGCCATAGCGTAATCCATAGAGCACAAGACCAGACCAATCAAGTGAGGATGAAACATATCGATGTCCGCTATCACTACATTTGAGAAGCAGTAGCTGAAAACATAATCCATCTCAACTTTTTAAGATCTGAAGATATGGTAGCCGATGCTTTAACAAAGTCTTTATTTTTGAAATGCGCTTAACGTTTGTTTTTAACTAACTGAAACTTTTTTATGAATTTACTTTGATATTGAACTGATTTTATAAAGTAAAATCATCTTATATTTCCAACAATTTTGTTCAATTTGTTTCTAAAATATAAACCGGCCGGATTAGTTTGTCAGGACACTCAAAACAATCGTAGAACTCACTAGTAACTGATTTTATTCTCACCTTTAAATCTTTTGAAATGATTTTCTAAATTCTCACACCTTCAGTGGAACAAAGTTATTGCTTTCTGGCTTAAAAAAAAAAACACAAATTCGGCATCCTAATTCATACATACATACAAACAAACATAAATTCATAAGTAGATAAAGAAGTACAAAGAAAAAATACAATAGCTTTAGCAAATTTTTATCCATATTTTTCTTTTCTAGTAACTAGGGATACATTCCGTCATATTTTAACTTAGACTTCCAGTAAAGTCGGTAATTTAATATTTAAATTTGCATAGTGAGCGAGGATTTTTCCATCAACTAACAGAACGTTATAAACAATTGTTTTCTGAATCTTAAGCCAATTTCACGAGCTTTTCAAATGTTCTTATTTAACCAAAAATTCCACGTTTGTCCTTGAATTCACAAAGACGGTCGGACATAAGAATTCCCACTGTACTTGTGACATCTAAACACAGGATTTATTTAAAACCTAATTTGTATGCAGAAATCTTTACAATGGATTTTATATGAAACTAAACCCTAAAAACCAACAAAATCACCGACCCTGAAATGATTGAATAGAATCCAAAAGCAACATGGCACCAAATTTAAAGTGAATAAGCCAACTTCTATTCGGCACACCACCAAACGAGCATCAATTTTAATAATAGACCGAGAAAAAAAAATATATTGCTTCTCCAGTTATCTCAAAATATGAGCTTATCCTTGCTGAAACCCTTGCAAATGTAACCCCTTACCATTCGAAGCCTTTTGTTCTGTTGTCGACATAGTAGTCGTTTTTTTTCACTGTCGAATGAGTAAGTCATTCTAGAAGGTTGGCTACGAAGATTCCGCAGCCGACAAACATCAATGGTAGGAAGCACAACAGGCCAGTGGAATCACATAAATAAACAACAAAATCAACCTCATCCAGCCTGGTACACTCTATTACTCTGAAGTATAGGGGCACACGAATGCACAGCACAAAGGCACCCGGCTACCAAGGCAAAGGTTTTAAAAAGTTAATTTATTCGAACACCACCACCACTAAGAGCAACGGATAACCCCGACAAAGATATAAATTCATTTTACTTTACAATTTTCATTTTATCCACCTCATAATAACGTTGAAAATACGCTTGCTTTACTGGTACAATATCACCTTTAGGTCTAGAGAGTCGTCGGCTGAGGCTACACTGCGCCTACTCCATCAAACCAAGCCTGAACAGCGAACGGAGAAACACTAGCGTCATCTATAGCAAATCGTACTTAGATACACTTCAGGAAATTTATTGCGTATCCTGATAGGAATTTATACATTCAATGAGGAAGAGAACCTGTTTTCGCCTGCCCTGCTGGTTAGCTGTTTAGCTGTTTAGCTGTTTAGCTGTTCGGTTGATATTGCCTGTTAGCCAACTAACGATGAGGCATTCTCTCTCCATTGGGGCAAAAAAGATAGGATTCAGAATACCACCCATCACCGTAACAGTGGTGTTGTGCTGTGGTGGTTCTTTCTCCCTATAATAATACTTCGAAAAGTCCACCCCCTTGAATAGGTGCCATAGATTCCACCGCACAGCATCCACTTGTGCGGTAACCGCAAATGGATTTCAAAGGATGACTATAGGAGTCGAATCTCGTTATTAGACATAAACAAATACATTGGTTAGGAAATTGGTTTTCCCAGTGCTCCTGCTGCTACTACTCCAGTTGCCGGATCTTCTGGATCCACCTATGCGAGGCTCAATAAATTAGTTTCTTATATCGTGTGCGTATGCGAGCTCAATCGGCCAAGGGTTTATGCTGTTGTTGGTGGTGCGTTGAATATCCTGAATACGATATATTTGTTGAATGGGAATAAACACGCATTTATTGGATTGCGATTACTATCTTCAAATAGGTTATAGCCTATCAGTAAATTTATGAGGTGTGAAGTTAGATTTTTCATAAGCCAGAGTGAAGGTATTGGTTGTTTTTAAAACGACCTTGTGCCACAAAGTGTGCCTGCGACCCTTTTTCGGAGGTGGGCGACGACATTTAGAAACATACTGCTGAGACAGAGAAAAGTTATGATTAATGGAGTAGTGAAGTCGACACACGCTATCAGTGCTAGTGTGTATGTACAGAGTGGATACAGGGAGTGGATAAATAATTGTCTCACTAGTACGATAGGGACGATGCTTCGTGTAGGGAGTTTGCTATTGTCGTCGCACATTTAGAAGTTGGTTAAGCGAAAAACAAGAATAAAGGACGACTTCCTTGGTATGATAAGGCAACTTTCCGACTTTTCGGTTTACTACTGATTATTTATACGAATAATGAATTGTTGGAACAGGGTGTGAAGGTGTAGACGTCGATATCGTCTTTTTGGCAATTCATTGTAAGTGAAATAGCTTGTGTGCATTGGAGCGTAAGACGCGTAGCATGTTCTAAGCATTATACATGTATCACAAAGGAATGTTCTGGAAAAAGTGGCACAAGTTATTGAATGAGTAAAGTGATTTGAGGAAAAACCAATTTTCAGGCTGACTATGGGAGATTTGTGCTCTTCGATTGGTGCTATTAAGGAGCATCTGTTCTTTGAAAATCACTAAAACAAACGACTTGTGTTTGGTAGTGATACGCATATTTAGTTTAAATTAATATTGGCCTTGGGTATTAGAAAACATTCTGCTCAATTTCGATCTAAATATCTTTTATACTAGATTGCACAACAAATTTATGAAGCCTTTAAGATAAAAGCCTTAAGGTCAATTGAATTTTGATACCCCTGCAATGATTTAACTTTTTTTTTCTTCATCGGAGCAGAGCAGTCAGAAAATCAAATAGTCCATTATACCACACTACAAGTACTCGTACATTATTCCTCTTACAGCATTATACTTAACTTGAAGTCGATACTATAAAAAAAAAACACCGCCCGACTAGATATTGGTATCACAAATGACTAATATACATATAAACGCGATAAGAAATAACATAACTTTTCTTCAGTCTCATTTTCCTTTCCGTTGATACGAATACCATTAACTGTTAAAGAACGTCGAGAAGGACTCTTTTGCCTTTCCCCATATTTTGGATCCTACTCCCTGTGATCACGATAGACACAACTCTCAGTGAAAGCACTGACCGAGACAGACAATCGTCAAGCTGAATTAAGTATTGAAAATTTTTCCTTTGAACCTTGTCTAATAAGTATCATTAAGGGCCGAAAGACAGACAAGACTATTCGGATGTTTTACTAAAAGCTAAAAAAAACATGCTATGAACACAAACCCTTAGCCAAAACCTGCAGAGACCAACATGTATAGTAGTAGTCAATGTCAAGTTAATGCTGGGTATTTCGAAAGAGCATTTCTGTAGGCTATATAACGGCAATGACGACTCAAGTACGAAGCAGGCAGGGTAAAGCGTGTATTCAGCAATGCACACTGTTCCATCAAGGTCGGTAAAGAAGGTACAATCTTTCAAAAGTCTGTAGAATTAATTTTGTTGGGGCTGAGAGTTCCATTTATTTGGCTTAATACCAGCTTAATCTTACCCAAAAACTAGCACTTGAAAACTTACAAAAATTAAGGGTTAGGAACCAAGGAAATGTTGGAAGAGATCTATTTTGCGATGAGAAGTGCTCGGGTTGAAATCAAAAACGAAGAGGCTTGAATTGACCTTTCGGAGCATGCGGTAGACTGCTTCCTTGGAACCATAAAAGGTGCGATGTGTTGGAATATAGAAGAAATGAGGACATCATAAATTACTATGATTAGTGTTGAAAAAAAAAAAAAGGACTAAAAGATAGCAGCAATCCACAGAACTGGGGAGCAGTCGATGGATGAAGAAAATATCACTTACTATAAGTCTCTGCGTTTTTCGAGGATATTTTTGTTAAGAAGTTGGACGCGGTCTCATACGAAGGTAAAATAAAAGAGGCATCCCAGGGTAGTTCTCGAAGAGCAAATGAAAGGAAATAACGTTGAATAATCTCGATTCGGGATATATAAACTCGCTGAAAAGGGGACCACACTTGGCTGACATATTCGAGAAAGAGCCCGACAAGGGTTATGTAAAGTAACCTTATCAAATAGGGTTAAAAAATATATTTTTTTTTTTTATATTTCAAAAATGTGGGAATGGAAGTTTAACTCTCTATCCTATAACATTCCAAGGTCGAGGAAGAAAATCTGGGTTATAAGTTGGCCATACGGAAAATATTGGCGAGGGGGACATTGACATGGGGAGAATAGAGTATAGAGAATAGAGTCCTGGGGTGAAAAAATAGTTTTGGAGAATAAGTCGGCGTAAATTTATGGGGAGCAGTTTTGAATAATATTTCAAGATCGTACCTTGTAATCTTCTGATTTAAAAAAAAAAAAAAAAAAAAACAATTAACTTGATTAGCAGTCAATATTGACTCGCACATATGTACCACGTTAGCGCCGATTACCAGCAGATTGATCCGAGCGTAGACCGAACATAAACAGAGGAGGTACCTTGCGGTATCATCATCAATTTCACATCAAACAACTCTGGGTGCTGCGTCACTTATGTACACCACTTTTAAGTGCTTAGGAAAAGCGTTATGTGCTTTTGCATTCGTTACTGGCAACATGGAGGCATACTATCTGCAGTTTTGCTCATGTGAAACCCAACTGTCAATGAAAATCCTTATCAAGGAAACAGGAATTCATGACCCAGGTTTAGGTCCTGAGAAATACTTCTCAGAGTCTTGTCTTGGAAGATCGTCAGTGATTTTATTTCCTGTGAACTTTTATTTTATTGTGACCCCCGATCCAAACGAGATACAGTAAATTCAATCTTTTGACTGCATTTAGTGAAGTCTAGTATTCCCGAACTACGATAGCTTGGAAGCCGTGAAAGGGTTCACCTAGCTTTTCCTCACAATATAAATCTCTGCCATCGTATATTTCCAAGCGTATATATTCGCTAAGACAACAGACGTAAATTTTCCTAACGAGAACGCATCCTATATTGGTTTTGGAGTCATTTGTGAAGATCTGAATACATTATTTTTTGACTTAGATTGATTCTTGGACACAGGGAAATGTATGCGTACAAAGTCATTAAAAACATCTGTGGGTAGCTAATTCCAAAATATCAAAAGGGGGTAGATTCATCAGTGTTGCTAGATGAAGACCAGACATACTAGGGAAAGCCACCATTCACCACTGACGTATTTTACTGAAAGCTTGTTCGATTAAACACTAGAATTGACTGAAATCCTATTCTCAAGCATAAGACTTGCGTATAGATACTTGACATACAACTGCTAGACAAGGACCTTCTTTAGTCGAGTCTCTCAAAACCTCTTGAAAAGTCCTATGCTGCCGGTATCAAGCGCTGAAATAAAAATTCTTTTAACTGAGAACCCAACTGAAAAATACCTACCTCTTTACACTTTATTGTAGAAATGTGTAAAGTTTTCTTAATGTCAGTCGTACGGTATGAAAGCTTGGATCTTATCACCAATAGCAAATGAATTTGCACTTGATTGCTTCGAGTGATTCTTTGTCCTACCCCTATAAAAATAATTTCGATAAAAAAGTTACTTCAAGTCACAAAAATATTTGGCAAAACTTATCCTCAAATAACTAGAAATAACTAGAAACGTTTTCCACTTGACACTTATGAGATCTTTGCTTTTTATTGCTTATGCTTTTATGCTTATTTTTGCTTGGCCCAGATTAATTTGTACTCACTTAAAACATGATTTTTGTAAAACGTTTAACTAAGGTCTTTGGATACTCCAATGGTAACATTCATACGAGTTGCGGGTAGTTAATCGAAATTCACTTTTGTCAGAAATTTATGGAAGTTTTGAAAGTAAATCCCAAGACAACAGGGAATAGAGTTCTATAACAGAACTCAAGAAAAAGTTTAACATCCTTTCACTAAAGCAATAAATTCCAAAGTATCTCTTTCAATACAGACAGAAATTTTACAATGCTATAATTTATAATTTGGCATATCGCACTAAACTGCACAACACTACAAGGATCTATCATAAAATTTAATTAAGCGAGCGCATTGAAATTTTGTTGCATTATTCATTTTTGCTTTAGGGTTTCAGATACAAAACGTTTGTCGCACCTTAAAGATTCACAGAGAGAATACTATATAATACAATTGGGTTTTGAAAGGATATGAAAATAATGCAAATACTGTGCGCAATTCCTGTAAGGGTGAATCCGTACAAAAACTAACATCTGGCGGAAAGAGATACCATATAGAGGTGTATTCTCTTTTATCGAAAGACTTGAAGGGTTCGTAAGCCTGTCGTTACTGAAGTAGAAGTAAAATAAAAAGGATGTTAATGTTTGTGGCTCTTACATTGAGAGCTTCATTTTATTGAAAAAATAAAATACTTTCATTGAAGTTTGTTTATTATTTATGGTATCAGATATTGCAGCAACCAAATCTATTGATTGATGGATTGACGGAGATCCGACGCCTGAATTATTAAAGTGAAAGCTGTCTACCTCTACTGCTATAAAGCAAGGACGACGCGAGAATCCGTAGTAAATACCAAATTTCGTATAAAATAATTTTTTTTTTTACATCTAAGGTTTGAATAACAGACAGTAATGAACAATAATTAAAATTGACAAGATTCCGTTGTTGCAATATTTCATTTACTGAATAATACTGGAGAAAGGTAAGCGAGACGTAACCATATTCATGAATCTACCTCGATTTTAAACAATGTTCGCTCCAAGCTAGTCCTTGTTATGAAAAAAGGCATCAGTCGACTTAAATCTTTTTAATTGGCATCTACATAACATATAATACCACCTAAGAACAAAAAAAAATCATACAAATACAACTACAGTAAGCGTGACTTATTAAAAAAAAAAGAAAAAACCGACCGAACGAAATTGGAAAACACAGCACGAATGGTGCTTATTTCTGACTAAAAAAAAATATGCAAATCGGATTTGCAACAACCAGCTGTTGTGGAAGGGTGAAGAAAGAAAAGAAAACAACAAAGTGGGCGAATAGATACACATAACCGCTGTCTACGAAATAAGATGGGATGACCCAGCAAAAAGAAGGTGAACAGCTGTGGTATCTGCGAATATTATGAGACTTATTCAAGACCTTTCATCAACTGTATGGTTTTCGTTGTGAGATCATATTCTCAGATTACGACAGAATTTAGAAAAAGTCCTAGAGTTCAAAATCGATTCATAATTGTACGACCCATTCATTGATTCCAAAGCCACTTATGACAGAGCCTTAAACAGAGTGCACGCCATGTAATTTTTCAAAATCGTTCTTGTTTCTAGAGAGGCACCATCTTTCAAAAGCCTCTCAGCTGCTCGCAAGGAAAGAACACATGGAGATATCAGTGGAACATTCTAGACCATTAAAAAAGAAGCGGTAAAGATGGGTTTAAGGTTCAATGGGGGAGAAACTAAATATATGCTTTCAACAAAGAGGGACACACTATAGCAAGAGACTTTATCTACGAGGGCGGTCCTCAATACCCTTTTTATAATAAGAACTGCCTTGCTCCTCAATATAGCCATTAACTGCCGACATCACTTCTTCATCGTTGTAAAATCTTTGACCACTGAGCCATTTTTTCAACTTTGGGAACAGAAAATAATCCGAGGGACTAAGTCTGTCCAATAGGGTGCAAGAGGTAGCAATTCAAACTTTAATTCAATAATTTTGGCGGCCGTTTTTGCTTGATTTCTTAGCTCAAACGTTGCAATAAGTTCGCATAATACTGACCGTTGATAGTTTTTCCTTTTTCAAGATAGTCAATGAAAATTATCCCACGCGCATTCCAAAAAGTCGACGACATGAACTTGCCTGCAGATGAAACGGTCTACGCCTTCTTTGGAGCAGGTTCTCCCTTTTGAATCCATTGATTTGATTGTTCTTTTGTCTCGGGTGTAAACTAATGGACCCATGTTTCATCCATTGTTATGAAACGGCGCAAAAATTCAGCTTTTTTGGTGTGAAACTTCGCTAAACACTCAATTGAAGCATCTTCACGACACTGTTTTTGCTTGAGTGTGAGCAAACGCAACACCCATCTTGCACACAGCTTTCTCATGTTCTCATGTCTAAATTTTCAAATAATATGCAATGTACCGCACTTTTTTAAATGCCTACAATGTCTGCTAGCTCGCGCAATTTCAGTTGACGATCATCCAGTACCGCTTTGTGGATTTTCTTTACCATTTCTGGAGTCGTCACCTCATTTGGTCGACCACTGCGATGCTCGTCTTAGCAGCTCGTACGGCCTCATTTAAACTCAGCAACCCAAAATTTTATTGTTGTAAACGAAGGAGCAGACTCACCCAGAGTAGAATCCAGTTCAGCTTTTATATTGGTTGTTCTGATGCCTTTCAAATAAAACTATTGTATCACATAACAGTGACCAATTTTCTCCATTTTCACAAAATTATTGATAACGTTCGCTATTGATTGCTGCCAAACAAACACTAAACAACGTGGCGCTTTCAAACTTGAAACATATGCTTTATAGACTGCGTATTTTCCAATACAGTGATATTCTTTAGCAACCACCGCCGTGTCTTGATCAGGCCGGGTACTTCTGGGACCGCCATTGTATTTTGTCTCCGCTATCTACTCCGGCAACGATACCAGCGCGAAAATCATAAGAATTCTAGAGCTTGTACTACGTTCAATATTTTTCGCCATTTGGTGGCCAAATCTGGAGAATACGGTGGGTGGGGAAGCAATTCGTTGCTGAATTTATTCAATTTTGACATCGTTTTCATCGACTTTTGACACGGTGAATTGTCTTGATGAAACAGCACTTTATTTTTCTTCAAATGCGGCCATTTTTCTGCGATTTCGTCCTTCAAACGCTCCAACAACGCAATGTTATAGTCGCTGTTGATAGTGTGCCTCTTTTTGAGATAGTCGATGAAAATTATTCCATGTGTATCCCAAAATACGGATACCATAACCTTGCCAGCCGGCTGTTGAGTTTTTGGTCGTTTTGGACCAGTCAGTCAGCTGACTGCCGACTTGACTCTGGTGTGAAGTGATGGAGCCAAGTTTCATCCATTGTCACATACTGATGCAAAAATACTGTTTTATTGCCGTTGAACAGCTTTAAACATTCCTCTGAGTCATCAACACGTTGTTGTTTTTGGTCGACTGTGAGCAAACGCGGCACCCACTTTGAACAGAGCTTTCAAATATTCGTGTATGATATATCACTATAACACGCTCTTTTGATATCTTCAGAGCCTCAGCTATCTCGATCAACTTCACTTTACGGTCATTCGTAATCATTTTGTGGACTTTTTTGACGTTTTCATCTGAAACAACCTTTTTTGGACGTCCACTGCGTGTATCATCTTGCACTTTTTCCCATTAAAAAGCAATGATAAATCAACGCACGAAATTGCTTTGAATCCATTTTTTTCACAATAACAAAAGTTGCTTCACTCACAACGCTATATGTCGAGAACTAATCATCCGAGAGCTGTCAAATTTATACACGTATCTTTTGAAGGTTGGTACTAACTTACATGGATTTAATTCAAGTGGTGCCCTCTCTTAGAAATGACACGGAGTGTCATTGTGCCTTGACATTTATGTTGTAGATAAATAAAGAATAAATCGACACCAAGCAGAGGAGTGATACCCATTAGAAAAACGCGGAATTATTTTTACACGTTCGTTCGACCGAGAATAGCACTGCTGTAGTCGATGATGTCCAAGAGAGTCCACAAACTTCGACGAGACAACGATGCACACACAGCGTCAGCAGACTTCATTTTGTTTAATTTTGTGAAAGAACTGTAGATGTTCCCTTATAAAGTGGAAAACGTTCACCAATCGCTGCCTGCTGACCGTCAAGTGAAGTTAACTTATTCCCATGCTTTGCTCCACCTGGTGCAAGAAGAGGATGATTTCGTAGCTGAAGTCATGAGGACCGATGAAACCCATTTCCACTACCATAAGTGGTTATGTGAAATGCATGAAGAGCCATTGCATCCCCTCAAAATGATTGTTTGTTACGGTATTTTCAGTGAAAAATTGTTCGTTCCTTTTTTTTTTTGAGGACGCCGACGGCACCGCCGTAACCATAACTTGCAAGCGCTGTAGATAGGTATTTTTTTTTTTTTGTTGGTTCCAGAAACGGCTCATACAGCTCGGTCAACGAAGGGGATTTTGAAGCGTCAGACTTCTTCCTTTGAAATTTTTTGAAATCTAGCGTTTACCACAAGAAACCTCAAGCCTTGAAAGTCTTCAAAGCTAATTCAAAATGCCGTAGAACGAGTACAAATGTTTATCAACTCAGGAGGTGGTTATTTAACCGATATCATTTTTTTTCAACTTTTTGTTATCAAATTCTAAGCCTTCAAGCAAACTTTTCGTGAAAACAGATCGCAAGTCTTTATATTTCTAACAAAATAGGAGCCGATTCACATTATGGCATTACTTTTGCCCCACCTTTTATCATAATTTGAAGCTTTTATCCTAGATATATGTCATACCAGACAAGTCATGCTTCTGCTGGGTCGAGCGTATACCGGTACAACTCATTTATAAAGAGGTGGCATCTAGGGCGCTCGAATAAAACAGTGGCAGGCTGAGATGGGAAAGCCTGAGTGAGTAAGTCATATCAAATAGCCACGGTACCATATTCGAAGTTAGAAGTAAAATTACTTGCTTTAAGAGAAGAACTGATTCGGGTGGAAGACAGACAGATTCATATCTACCTACATCCTACAGGATGTCTTGTCTTGGCTTAAAAGGCAGAAGTGGAAAAGAAGTTTCCAGACAGTAGCGTAAAACCTAATGCTGGCATTAATCAAGGGCAAAGTTCACCGAGCCCTGATCATGATGTGGCACAACACGGCTTTTCACGAAGTTTCTGTGCCAGTCAGCGTACTTAAAGACGATGTACTCGTAGATGTCGTCACCATTTTCGAGGCGACTGACATTGCGTCAATTGATGTGAGCTTTTTAAGGTATTCAAGCTGGCGGTTTTGAAAAAATTCGATCAAGCTACTAACAGAAACGCTTGCAAAAACGTTAATTGCAGTTTTTAAGTTAAATTGTTTCAAAACAGTAATTGTTCTGTACACGCTCTGCTCAAGATATCTAGATAATACATATCTGACAACGAAGTGCCGATATGAAATCCCTTCGGTGCATTGACTAGGACAGTGGCTTTGATATAGTTAGTAAGGACAGCAGATTATGCGAAAAACTCAATGTAGAACCGCTTCTTTTCAAAGCGAGGTTGAATAGTTAAACCACATGGTGCCGATGCCTTTATGAAACCTAATGATAAATTTGTTGGATCAAATTGATCTAATCTGTCTAGGTATTGCCTCTGAGAATAAGAACTTGGACAGTTGGATTTTTTGCTGACCCAGTCCTATGTATGTAGAATATGACAATTAAATTACAATAGCAACCTACAAAAGTGGAGCATTTCTGGCAGTATAGGATGCCACCTTCGGGAACGTGGGTGACCGTGGCTTAAGTGGTAGTGGACTGGCCTAATAATTTAATCTCTTTCCAATTTTCCGAAAAACTTAACCCGTACTCCGGCATTTTAGGAGAAGTAATATACTAAAACCAAAAAAAAAAAACAACTTTAAGATACCTAACTGGAGCATGTTTTCACATCAAATAGCATTCACAAATAGTTTCCTTTCAAAAAACTCGTCAACCTAATTTATCACTTATCTTCGAAGATCAGGTTTCCGAGTTTTCTACTGAAGGCTTCTCGCCTCGACTCTGGAGCCAAGCACATGCAGCAATTCATTAAGCGGAAAAAGAGTTCTACAGTGGGACCAGAATAGGAGGCGGCAGAAAAATTCAATATTTGAAAAAAAAAAAAAAAGAAAAGAGTAAAAAGGCGATCCAATGAGAACCAAAAATGATCTAAAACATTTCATTTGATCTTCAAAAGTCTTACCAGTGAGCAAAATAATACGGCTAAGACACAAGACCTCGAAGATCAAATCTTCCCATATCTTGAAAAAATCACCCAAAAATTCAAGTGACGCATTCTAGTACGTTTTCATAGCACGGAATATGTAGAACCTAAGGCAGAGTGTATCAAAAACAGGTATTTTAAATTTGCCAAACTGGCTGTACAGAATGGAACTAGAGAATGATCCATGCTCCTGCAATGTCGGCAATGACTCCATCGATTGCTTTCCATTCAAGAAATGATTTCAACATAATGATGAGCTGTGATGTAAGCATAGTAGATATCATATAAATTGTGTAATTTTTTTAACTGTACAACACTCCCAGCTCACTACGTTTGCTACTCCATGCGACGTGACTAAAAGTTTCAGATGTGTTTAATGACCTTCCGCACGATGTCTCTCTAGTCGCCTTTTCTATTTTCGAAACCCTACAAAGTAACTTTACACAATTTTTATCTTAAATTGTTCCATTTCATGGAATGACGGATCTCCTCATTCTAAGGGAAAAAAAACTCCAATGCATTTGGCTCAGAGTCTAGTCCATGCTATGAAGCTACCCACATTAACCGAATCTGCAGGCACAAAGCTCTCATAAAATCTTCACATGTCCCAATGAAGTGATATCCGCTCTCAACGCCCAACGGATGTATACACATATGTATGTAGGTGCATTTATTTTGTCATCCATGGCGTCTCCACGTGACAGATGTTCCTATGCCTGTCACTAAGTTTCCCATATTTTTTTTTTCTTTTTTTTTACTTTTTTTTCCCATCTCTTTTGGTTAATTGCCATGTGAAAAAGGAAAGTTTCCGGAATAGCTGGCGGAAAAATGCCACATAAAAAGATACAAATTGGGGGAAAACAAAAAAGGATACACGTATCTTTGTATGTATGGATCTTTATCTGCACAAGCAACGATGAGGATGACGGTTTGAGGAAAAAGAAGTCCACGGCCAAAGGGTCTTGCAACGGATGATGACTTCTACTCAAGCTGCTGATGTTTGTGCGAATTGGGTTTGTCGGGTTTTGGTTTAACCTAAATCACAAATTTGTTGTTGATGTTATTGTTGCTGTTGGACATACATACATATGTTATATATGCATGTCTAATTGCTTTCCAGGGCAAGGATATTACAGAAGTTTGTGATTTATTTTCGTTTACAAAAAGTTGATGAGACGGAAGTTGGATGCATTTTATGATGCCTTATGATGTAGATGTTGTCAGGTACTTTGGAGTTTCCAGCGAGTGTATTTGAAAGTTTTGAATAGAAAACAGCAAATAGGAATAGGAAAACAGGAAAAGCTATTTAGAGAAATTTTGTCATTAAAAGTTTGGCAAATGCTCCATTTTTTTTTCATTCTTTTTTTTTTATTATTTATTTTCATTGAGTCATTATGAATTAAGGGGTCTCTGCAAAATCGAAGGTAGGACCGTCTTATATACTAGTATGTATGAGCAATATGTGGTTCAATTGTTACATAGTACAAGAAGTGAAACAATATTTTTCTATAGGGCATATATATGCATAAATTAAAAACTTTACATTAAATTTTTTTTTTAATAAATCAATCGACAGCGTAACTGCCTAATGAGCAACTGAATTACATTTTGCTTAAAATCTTCATCTTAAATATAATAATTTTGCTAACACAGAGCTACTTGCTGCGATGTGCTTCCCAAAGGTGCATCGGGTTACTTAAAATGGTACGTGAGGGAATGTGGGCATCTCAGGTGCTTATGTTTTGTCATCTACATATGGAACCATGTGTAATATTAGTGCTGTGCACTATTAAATGAATTTATTTTTTTTTTTTTGTTGTGGGAATTACGTTGCACTAACTCCTCCGCCAACCCCGCCAACTCCACCAACTTCACCGAGAACCCAAACTGACGCGCTACATCTTCTGGGTTCCAAGGCAACTCAGAGAAACGGGAGATGTTCTCTCACAGGGAGAGAAAGAATCGCGAAAACAAGGACGGCTCTTGTTGTGGGCTTAGACAAAGCTTCTGTCGAGAACATTAAGTCAAAGTATGACTCACGTCCCTATCTGCACTTTGGAAGGGTTAATTCTCACTCTGTTTCCAAATGAGTGCAGATAGAAGATGACCATGCCAGTAAACATCTATTCATTGTAATCGAATCCATCTTCAACATTCCAAATCTGCTTCTGCATCCCTATGTAGCAGGCTTTCCGTGTTAAATACAAAACTCCACATAATATCTATACAGGAACCTTAGGTGTGGAATAAACGCATCTGTGGTTTTGGATGTTTAAGAGGTTCCACACCACTTTATAACTAGCGATCGGCAAGACCGAGAGCTTTTCTTTATGTGCCGAACTCAATCTCACCAACTAAACTTGTGCAATTTTGTAAGCTACGAGGCAAACGGAGAATAGTACAAGTTCGTCGTTGCGTCTGCTTATTTTGTCTATGATTCGCTACTGCCGCCACCACCGGAGGCGATCATCTCCGTGAACGGCATGGACAGCATCCTTGAAATGGCATGTCCAGTTAGTAAGCAATCCTGCTGATCTTCCGTTCATTGGTAGAACGCTGACCTGCAGCCTCTTCGTAAAGAATCCAGAAAACTTCTAAACAAGTCCCTTAAGACTAATTGGGAAATCTTTATAGATCAAATCAAAAAAAATTTAAGAATCTTATTCGGACTTCGAAGAGCGCTTTTCACAAGGCTTTTTGTGAAAAGATTGAAACTATAGCTGAAACCAGTAAGCTGGTCAAAGCCCTCAAAAGCGGAAGATCTACTAGGCTGGAACCACTCGGTGACGGATGAGGCCATCAAACATGCTGTTGGTTCCTTTGATGGCTTCAAGTCGCCTGGCACTGATGGTATTTACACTGGCACTGGCATACATACCGAATCCCTGGCGAACAGTGAGAGTGGCCTTTATACCGAAAATCGGAAAGGGGGACTACTCGTTCGCCAAGAGTTTCAGACCTATAAATTTGAACTACTTCATGCTGAAAAGTATCGAAAGGATGGTCCAGATCCATGTGCGCAAAACCGCCTTGCGAATGCATCCTCTGTCGACGATGCAACACTCATACCAACGCGGAAGATCCTGCAAAGGTGCGCTTCAGAATCTGGTAGGCAGAATTGAAGGCGCACTCGACAAAAAGGAATACGCCTTTTGCATTTTCATCGACATTGAAGGCGCTTTTGACAACGCAACTTTTGATAGCATGTCACTGGTCTTATGGATTAAGATTGCGGATGCTGGTTGTGCCAATATATTGTGGCGGGTGTAAACAGAGGCTGCCCGCAAGACGGCGTTCTGTCTCCACTGCTATGGTGCATGTTGATGAACTGACTGCTCAACACACTCAATAGCTCTAACGTCTACGCACAAGCATACGCGGATGATGTAACTGTATTGTCTAGGCAGGCAGCCCAAGAAGAGAACGACGACTGGTGCACTAGTAATGGACTTTCAGTCAATACTCTCAAAGCTGAGGTTGTTCTCTCTACCAGAAGGAGGAAGCTGCCTATTCTGACTCATCTAGTGCTTAAAGGCATCACCATCCAATTCTCCAAAGAGAGAAAGAGCTGGGCATAGAGAAATTCATTAGTCAATGGATAGTGTCTACGCTCAGGGCAACAACTATTTAGGCATCACTAGGTAGCTGCAACATAACCAAATTTGCCCATAAAAGAACGCCACAGGGTGGCGTCATCTCACTCCTACTATGGCTAATGGTTATAAAAAAAATTCTGGTGACACTATATGGGGAACGGGTCAAAGTTGTCGCGTACGCGGACGACGCAGTAATACTAGTGTCAGGGATGTTTCCCACCATGATTAGTGAAGTTATGAGGGCCGCTCCAGACAAGGTGAGCACCAGGGCTGCACACTGTCGTCCAGTGTCCAGTCCACAAAATCGAACACAGAATAAGGAAGGCGTCGGTCGCCTTCTATGCCTGTAGCAAAACTTTTGAAAAGAAGTGGGGACTTCAACCAAAGGTGACCTTGTGGATGTACACAGTCATAGTGAGTCCATTTTTCACGTATGGATCACTAGTATGATGGCCTGCGTTAAGCAAAGTCTATAGCCTCACAAAGCTTAAAAGACTGCAAAAAACAGCCAGTATAGGCACCACCCCAACAGATGCCCTCACTGTGCTCTTGCATCTTCTACCTCTTGACCTACACACAAAATACACCGCATTATACAGTGCTATAAGACTCAAGGAGTCTGGATGCTGGACTGCAAGGCCGCATTGTCACAGTAATATCCTGGATTCGTTACTAAACGGCATGGTTACATCTCCAACTGACTACATCACACCCAAAGTAAACTTCATGAAAGGCTTCCACCTCAGTTTCCCAACAAGGGCTCAGTAGAGGAGGGATGAAGTAGTGAAGGGCTTCGAGATGGTCACATACACCGACGGATCTAAGATGAGCTGCTGTGTAGGAGCCGGTGTCTACTCGGAATCACCGAAAATATCAATTTCAGTCCGCTTACCTGATTTTGCCAGCATTTTCCAGACTAAATTGCTGGCCATCCGAGACACATGCACGCAACTAGGATGGGACAAAACGCACAAACAAAGCATAGCCAAGCCGCTATCAAAGACATCGACTCGGCTACCATATCCTACAAACTGGTGCAGGAGTGCCGGAACGAGCTTGCCTGCCTGAGCGAACATTTCAGAGTCACACTTCTCTGGGTCCCAGGGCATAGTGACATAACAGGCAATGAGCGTGCGAATGAGCTGGCCAGAAAGGGCTCAGCAATACACGCCTCGCTCTCAACCAGTGTCCACTTTCCGCAAGAAGCGGTTAAAGGACAAATACATTTATATTTTCTGCAGAAAGTCAATCTCCAATGATCAGGATTGACAAACTGCGTCATATCAAGGAAGATATGGCCTACTTACGATCAAAATAAAACGAAGAACCTATTAAACAGAAACCGTCCAAAAATTTCCAGAATAACCACGGGGCATTGGCCAATTGGAGACCATGTGGCCAAACTTGATATCCCATACAACCCTTACTGCCGCAGTTGTGCAAATACAAACGTGAAACAAACTCTCTCTCTCTGCAAATGTCCAGCTCTAGCAAGGGCCAGACTGCGCGCATTAAACCAACCACTCTTTGACGATCTTAGCGACATTTCAGGTAAAGGGATACAGGATCTTATCCGCTTTCTAAAATTTATAAGTTGGTTATAGTCACCGACCGGACCACATACTTAACAACCATAACAAAATAAGTTACATGAGGCGTTTTAACAGAACGGCACATCCTAGTGCTAATTGGGTTCAATGGCATGAACCGCCACTTCTACCTACCTACCTCTATAAAGAAGCTAAGTATTTGGGTGCTTTCCTGGATAACAAACTTCTCTGGATTAAACATGTTACGATGAAAGCATCTTAAGCGCTGTCAGCCTTCTAGCAGTGCAGAGGAGCTATAGGCAAGACATGGAATCTGTAGCCGAAAAAGGTCCTTTGGGTCTACACGGCGTCGGTTATCTTGTAGAATAAGCTCTGGCGAAAATATGTAATTACTGCTTTCAGCAGACTCCAATGAACGGTTTGTTTCTCTAGACGCACCGATGAATTCATATCATGGGCTGCACTTTTAAAGCTATCTTCCGATTAACAACAAGTGGTCTTCGGTACAACATGCACTGGAGGTTCGGTGATCTTACGCACCGGCTGTCTTATGACTCCGGTCTCGTGGTCATACCGTCCGATGCAATGACACCAGAACTCCTGCTGCGGAAAAAATACGAAATCGACTTTCTTTATGCCCAGGACTGGTTTTGAGCCAGGCCAGAATCTAAGCCAGGAAAAGAATGCAGTCGGGTCTTCACGGACGGCAATAAAACCAATAAAGTATGTGGCGCTGGTGTCTTTCACTTTACGTTAGGAAAGCTTGCATCTGTTTTGCAAGCAGAAGTTTACGCAATCCTGATGGCAGCGAACTATATTGGGGGGGAAACGGTGGATTGGGCGAAGCATTTGCATCTGCAGCGACAGCCAAGCTGCGCTTAGAGCCCTGCTAAGCCCTCTTACGACTTAAAAGCAGACTTCGAAGTTTGCCTGCGTCCTCGGTTAAGGCTTTCATTGACAGTTGAGTCTCATACGAGCACAACTGCAGATGGTACAGCTCCGCGGGATGTAGGCAGACCAAACGAATACCTCACGACATCTCTAGGAAGTCAGCGGCCTTTCTGCTGTCTCTCAGCAGGAAAGACTGCAGGTTGCTTACTGGTTTCGTGACAAGACATTACATTTTTGTAAAGTACTTAAATGTGATGGATATAAGTGACGCAACATCCTGCGATGCTTGCTGAGAAAGTGATGACGAAACCGCTGAGCACTATCTCTGTAAATGTCTGGCTTACGCTCGCATCAGGCTGCAGGTACTTGGCTGTGACGTGGTGGGTGCTGGTACTTTAGGCACCTTATTACTGAAGAGCTTACTCATCTTTCTTCGCAAGACTGAAAGATTTCATTAAAAGGAACCTTACAAGGAGTACAATGGACTAGTTATTTGTCTGAGTGCGACATTAAACTTCGCTCTTAAATGACAACACCCTTGTTTGCAAACTGATTAAAAGAATATTTTGTGTATTTTGGGATGGTTCTAATGCTACAGCATTTTCTTGCACATCTTTTTGGTGGTTTTGAAGTGTGAGTTTTTCATGTTTCGCTTTACATCTCGTTATGCCTTAAAACAGAAATTGAAGTATAATCAATGCCAGTTAGGCGATATTGATTATCTTTTCTCTTGTGTTGTCTTTTCCCAATGCTTTGATTATTTCCGTATTTTTGGCGTTCATCTCTTTCATTATGTTCAGCGATAGATGTTCATGCATTGAGTAGGATGGAGAGTCTGTCTGTATTATTGCTGGTAAGGGTTTCGTTTCGGTTACCTCTCTCGAAGTATAGGTTTGGTATATAATTTTACTGTGGAGTTATGGTTACGAATGATGAATGTTCCTTGTAGATTAAGGATGTTGCCATCAATTTACACTGGACAGTTATTCAAGAAAAAAAGTGTCGGAAAGTATGTCTTCATTTTTCCGATTTTCGTACAATTCGCTGGTCGACTCTTTAGTAAATGCGACGTATATGTGTCATTACTTATATTTATTAAATTATTTTTGTTACATATTTTTACTTTTTACCTAAACATGTACAATAGTATTATTCAAAGTATTGCCCATCTGAAGCTATGACTTTTTCCTATCTTTCTGGCAATTTTTGGATCCCATCGCAAAAGAACTGCGCCGGATTGGCAGCCAAGAATGAATCAAGCCAATTTTTGATATTCTGCTCTGATTTGAACCGTATTTCAGTGAGGGCGTTCTAAATCGACCGGAACAAATGGCAGTCAGAAGGGGCAAGGTCTGAGCTATAAGGTGGGTGGGGTAAGACTTCCCATCCACTGTTTTTCAAATAGTTCTTAACCGGAATAGCAATGTGGGGCCGAGCGTTGTCATGATGGAAAATTATTGCCTCGTGTCTGGTCGCATATTCCGGGCGTTTTTCGGCTACTGCTCTCTTCGAACTTATAAATTGTGTTCAGTAGTGTTGTCTATTGATGGTTTCACCCGGTTTAAGCATCTTATTATACAGCACACCCATCTGATTCCACCAAATACAGAGCATTACCTTCGCGCCATGGTTATTCGGCTTTGCCATTGATTTGGCTTGTTGGCCGGATTTCACATATGATTTTTTGCGCTTGGGGTTATTGTAATGGATCCATTTTTCATCACCAATAACAATCCGATGCAAAAATGATTTCCTTTTGTGGCGTTCCAGCAGCATTTCGGACAAGCAAAACCGCCTTTCGACGTCTCTCGGCTTGAGTTCATGTGGAACCCTTTCTTGCTTTTGAATATATCCAGCTGCTCTTAAACGTTTTGAAATGGCTGCTTGAGTAACACCCAAAGATTCTGCGAGCTCTTCTTATGTTTGGCAACAATCTTCATAAAGTAATGCTTCCAGTTCTTCATCTTCAAGCTTTTTTGGCTGCCCAGGACGTTAATTGTCTTCCAAGCCAAAATCACCACTTTTATATCGTGTAAACCACTTTTGGCACGTTCGCTCATGTTCAACGTAAACTTCCACCAAAATACGATGACTTTCGGCAGCAGTTTTCTTCATGAAGAGAAACTCCTTGCAAAAAAACTTTTTCAGTTCGACATATTTGAGTGAAAAAAATGATTGTTGTTTACGCTTCAAATGAATGAAATATACTGAAATGACGTACAATGACAGTAGCTGTCCAACGCATGTTCCAATGGAATAATAACAATAGAATAATACAAGTTACGCCATTGTATTTTAATAATTAAGTTGTTGATTTTAACTGTTTTAAATAGATTTTTTGTACAACTTTCGTTACCAGTTGTAGGTAGGTGTACAATATAAATTATGGTTGATCTATTTGAGGCAATTTTGACTTCGGCAAATTCAGTTGTTTCATCAATATTTATAAATATTATATTTTCAAAGTGTTTGCTTACTAAATATTTCAATTTCTTTATTTCACAAAATAAGTGAGTTCACTACATTTGTTCTTGCCCAGTTAATGGCATGTTCTATGTTTATTATTTCTTATTTTATGATTTGTTCAGTGTTACTTTTTTCTTCATTGTTATTTTGTTAAAGATTAACTAATGATTGTTGTTTTGTAAAACATTATAAATTTTGTCTTTGATTACTTCAAAATCAGCATGATCAGGCTACCGGCAATCCACTTCCATGCACTGCCGATAAAGTTAAGGGATCTTTTAGATTTTTTTGTCTTTATGAACAGCTTGTCCAAATAATCATGAATAAGTTGAATTTCATATGGAAAGAAGACATAAAGGGAATGGTTCGGATCGACTTCTTTTTCCGCTATTGTTCTGAGACCGCTTAAAGCTTCCTTGTACTGCTCGAGTTCTATTGCGTTGTTCAATGAGTTCTGCAGTGTTTTTAAGGTTAAAGTTACACACATTTTTGATATGAAACCTTATATTTATCAAATATTGTCCATCAAGGTGTATTACTTTCTTCCAACGTTCTGGAAGTGACATAATACCTTATTTGTTAAAGTCAGAGCAGACTTTTGGTTAAAACAGTTTTCCAGGTACTTTTTGATCTTATCCTCAGAATGTGGGTGTATAGTGTGTGCTGCATAACTTCCCAACCAAATGAATTCAGCTTTTATTTTTTCACTTTGCGTTGTCATGATGGAAAACAACGCTCTCCCAGTTTTTCTTCCACTGCCTGCTTCAAAGTATCGAGCTGAGCGCAATACTATATTTAATGGCATTTATTGTCAAATTATATGGAAGCAACTCAAACTAAAGGACACCTCGCCAGTCCCACTAAATGCTCAACATGACCTTTTTGGGATGCAAATCTTGTTTACCCATCGATTGCGATGTTTCACAAGGAGCGCACCATGACCTCTTACTTCGAATGTTGTTAAAAACAACACATTTTTCATCTCCCCTAACCACTCTTTTCACAAATTTTTTACTACCAATTCAAGTGATTGTTTGTCTACACTAAGCAGGTGGTTCATCAGAATGTTGATGCGTTTGACGTCCTGAATGGTTTGGTATTTGATGCGAACTTTTATATTATTTTTGATAGTCATACAATCGTTGTGGGTGTGGATAATTGCTGAGAGCTTTTTGTATTCCGAGTATTCAAAGTATAGAGTAAGAAGAATTTAATTTTTTCTTGGAGACCGAAAAGATTAATAAAGGTGTGGTGAGTGACATTTATTTTGCCACCCACGGAGTTGGCATAAAATGAATGTTCGTTTGAAATAAGAGTTTTTATTAGGGAAAATTCTTATTAGAAGTGGTATTGATCAAAAATTAAAAATTGTTTTATTCTTCGCCTGACATTCGAAATATGGCAATATCAGTCAGTTCGTTAGCTTAAATTTCGTCTTTCTGCGGAGGCACCAACCTAAACTTTTCTGTGTATTCGTGTATATCTTGGCTGTGATCTACGTTTGTTTTCTCTCTGTCATATTCTTATGCATTTCCAGTTCGTTGTTACAAATTGTATGTGTATGTACGTCTCTCTTAATGTCTTTCTGTATATCTGCATACAAATTATTTGAAGATTAAATTTGATCATGGAGATTTCGGGTTTGAAAGGACTACTTTTGACCATGTAGAGGTCTGGTCTGGAAAGATACCTTTCCCTTAGGTTCAGGTTTTTTTTTGCAGAACCTGAGATAATTGTCTATTCAAATTATTCATATTGTTCTGTTTGTGGCTAGAGTTCATTTTGAGATATAAATGAAGAGCCTGGGGTTCTCTGATTCCATTATCTTGGGAGATCCCCTCTAAGTCTCCTAATAAACGTGTACGAGTATAAAGCTTTGTCGCGATACGTTTATTTCAAAAGAGACATTGATTCTGCACTAATGTTAATGCAGGACAACCTGTCGAGTATCAAAGAGATAAATGCGTGTAAACGTTTTGATCAGTGTAATTGTCCACTTAAAAACTGAGTTACATTTTGCTTAAAATTACATCCTAAATACAATAATTTTGCTGACATAGAACTGCTTGCTGCGATGTGCTTCCCGGGTGCTCGCCGTATGGGCATAAAATTCCAGAACTCTGGTTTGCCAAATGATTTATCGTCTATATTTTATTATAGGAGACGAACCACCTTTAGGCTGCAATTCGTAAAAATGTCTGTTATGAGAACTGGTTTACTTTATCGTTACGTTTGATAAAACTTTCGAAAACTGTTCCTAGGGTAGATCCTCTCTATCTTCTGGATTGCGTATTTCTCATTTCCTTTCCTTTTCTTCCAGATGGTGTTCTTTCTCCTCTTTTGCTCTTAGACCGTACGAGCCGATCTAGTACTAGGGTGCAGGCCCGTTTCGTAACTAAGTCGGTTTGTTACTCCTGTTACCTGCCCTCTGATTTCATGGAAGTGCTCAGGTAAAACATTGAAGATCAGTTATGAAGTTGCTGTGGATGCCATTGTCTTCAATGCTTGATTGAAGTTGAAAAGCTACTGCTAACTATATATGGTATGCTACATACTTATACTCATATGTATGTTGCACAAAGATTCATACATATGAGTATGTGATTGCCTTCTCAAGTAATGGGTTGCCCGCAAGTGAGTGAAGATATTCTCTAAAGCGCCAATTTCTCGTTATCATACGTTTGTTTTTACCTTGATTAATTATTGATTTAAAAAAATATATATCATCGTAAGGTAGTTTCTCATGGGACAGCCTGTCCCCTTTGTTTTTACATCGCTCTTTAGAAATGGCAATGACCTGACCAGCACACCGAAAGCATCTTCTGATACTGTTCCAGCATACTCGCTTTTGTATTTAATAATTATAAACAGCCAACATACTCATAAGTCCAGCAAGGTACTTACAGGATGCGAGGCTTCGACTCAACCTTTATGATCATGCAGTTAACTTTATTACAAAAAATTTTAGGATAGGATGACCTGATATCTTTACATTTCTGGTGCTATTGTGTGCTTTTGTAGTAACGGTAATTTTTAACCCGCTGGAAAGTGGAATAAACTGAGAGTTAATCTTCGGAGGTTATGCCACATAGGCTATATATTTCAGCTGCTTTTTGAAAAAGTCCATTCTTTTGTAATTTGACATTTTCTGGAATAGCGCTTTAAAGAAAACTTTGGCAATATTGTCCTTCTAATCTGTTGGGGACTTAAAGTCATACGAGAATTAGTGTTAAATTAACAAATTTAGCCTTGAAGTAGAAAGTGGTTGTAAGTTATATGTTATATTCCTTTACATGACTTCTTTGAGCATATGATTTAGATATACTTTTGCTGTTTAAGTAGAGCATTCACAAAAGAAAATTTGACAATTTTCATCTTTCTTCGCTTGCAATAATTTTTGCTAATTGAAGTGCATGAACATTTTAAAAGATACAAACAGTCTCTTAATATTAAAATCCTTGTTTTTATGTCTCTTGCTAGAGATGTCAACAATAAAATCATTTATTCGAGACTGTTTGTCATTTATCAAAATTGGAAAACTGCAATACATACCCTTAGTTGCTTCGTTGAAAATGTTCATTGAATACTCGGTATTGTTTGCAAAAAACAATATTTTAAGTAGAAGCAATATGCTTCTGGAGACAGCTGGCGTATGATTATGCTAAATAGAGTGTTGGACATGATTTATTTTGTAAAAAGTTTCTCGGCATTGCTAAAGCTTGATAATGTGGTGGTGGTGATTCTGTCAATTACCTGAACGTCTTTTCACTAAAAGATGCAGAAGCTCAAAATAAAAAATTAAGAAAGAACGTTTCGTTGTAAATTTATGAAAGTTCATAGCGGGTTTATTTAGTGTGGTTATTATTCTATTTCTTGCGTAGTAAATGAGGCTTAAGTACTATCTTGAAGAGCATATTTGCTTATTGTTCTACTTTAAATGCACAAGAGGGATAATATTTGTTTTAAATTTACCGAAGATATTTTTTTAAACTTGTACTTAGAGCATTACTTGCAGCACTTGAGTGAGAAATAATCATGTGGTTAATAAATTGGTTTAAGAGGCATACGCTTTTCGTGCAAAATGTATCCTAAAAAACCTCAGGCAGTGCATTAATATTAGTTTTGTCTCTGATGGTTTTGGCTACCACATTTTCCAGAAAGTGTCCCATTAAATTCAACAGCTGACAGTATTTTTGAAATTGTCCTTCGATAACAAGAATAAAGAAACATGCAAACGTATTTATTTTAGTGTTGGTAATGCAACAGACACAAAAAAAAAAAATTAAGATGAAGGAAGCAAAATTCTCGCTCTCACACATCTCTTCCTCGTGTATGCAGCAATTTTATAACAAATCGCTGGAAAAGAATAAAATGAGAAAACCGTGCATACACAGACAAATTCATATTCAATCTCCGACCAGCACGTCGTTGATGGAGCCATTTTCGGTTGAGAGATTTACTTCTTTGTGAGGACATGGTTTCCTGTAACATGATACCGCTGAGCATTAAAAAAAAAAAATAGGAAAAGCTTCAGCTTCAACATACGTTTCGAAAAATTTTACTGTCATCGTTGTTCCAAAGTCGAAGTCAACCGCCACCCCTCAGTTTCAGGAACCCATAGTACAACTACGAGTACGGGAGTTTTCGTACAACTAACACAGTAATAGTAACAGTAACGATTCGCATTTCTTGTAGGAGCATCTTCAGCGCGGAAAAATCTAATAAAACATGACGAGCAGAAGCAGAGTGCCATGCCGTTGACAGGGGACATTGTTATATTTTTCGTTTATATTGTATGTACATACTCGTATACCCGCGTTCCGAATTTTATTCCTTCTTCATGACTTTTCGAGTGAACATTTTGTGAAAAAGAAAGTTGAAAAGGAGGATGCTAGAGTAGGCGCAAGGATGTGATGAGTTTTAGGAATGGTAGTAGTCATCGCGAAAAGCAATTTAGATAAAACTGCGAGAACACTATTTCGCTTGGCAAAGAAGTAAAAGTTGAAAATTTTTTGTCACCCTACTACTCCAACCTCCATTTTCTGGCATGGTAGCCTCTTTACGAGTAGATGCCAGACTTGTTTTTTTTTTTTCTTCCACTCTGCTCAGTATGCTGATGGTTTTGAACCGATTTGTTGACGACAACGTGAATATATTTGTCGAGGAAGGGGGAGAAATGACAACAACGAGGCTATAACTACAAGATATACACGTCGTAAAACATTAAAAAAAAAAAGTTCAACGAAAAACGGTGCAAAGTCCTTGATTTTTTTATACGCCATCTTTATGGCATAATGAGGTGCAAAAGAACGCAATAAATTGGGTTTGTAATTTAAAACATTTGATAGCAATCAAATAACTTTGGGAAGTTTACTCACACTTAAGAGAGAAGGTGTGAAATCTGGTTTTTGAGTTCTGGTCCTGTTCCTGCGGGTCAAGCGATTAAAAGGCGGCGGCGGCCGTTTCAAGGTTTATGTATTTATAATTTGTAAATAAATTGTTCGTACTTAAGTGATGAGATGTCTGTTGTTGATGTTCTATGCTGCGAATGGTGTACCGGAACACTGGTGATATTATTCATATTTTATCGTAGTAATTATTTCATAGGGATGATGATGCTGGAAGCAGAATTAATAGGCGGTACGGCAATTAGAGTCCCAGGTGATACTGCAGTGATTTGATTTTACGATTTGGGCATATTTAAATCTGTTCAAAGGACCACTTTCCAATTTCTTTTGCAAATAAAGAAGTAAAATATTAATAGAAGAGACGGAACATTCACTCAAGGGATTTCTTATACTTCCCTTATGCTCCGTGTATTCAGCTTTTAATGAAATTTCCTAGTCTTTCATAGAAAGAGGACTATATAATGTTTATACAATATCAGCACCGACTACATAGTTGTCACTGATCCCTTTTAGATTTAAGTGCTTTAAAAACAAGATTAATTCAAGACATTTCTAAGAAGTCCTCGTACTAAATAATATCAGGTATGAAACTGACTTTTTAGAAATATTGGAACCATCTTTTTAGTTAATTTGCAACCTGGCGAGTCGTGTCACTTGTGGTTGCGCTGCAAGAAACTCAAATTTAAATGAAAAACCTTACCGGGACCACAGGCAGCACTTATAAGTATTCTGGCCCCATGAAGTTCTTCCCTCAGCTTTGCGGAACAAGTGATCAGGACCCAAAATAGACTCCATTCTCAATTCTACATTCTCCAAAAAAAGTGGAAATGGTTAGAGGATATATAATCAAATTCACATCCTTTTCTGTTATTTACAATTTAGTTGATTTCAATCAGGATGACATATGTCTGCGTTTGGAGGGCAGACGCAAATTTACCTAACAAAATCCAAGTCAAATTCTGATGAAAAACATTCTTAAATCCAGGCCCTGTTGATTTCACATTCTTAAGAGGTGCAGTGTCATTGCATCAGAAAGCATGCCTATAAACAAGACTCAAAAGGCTGTCATTCGCAAGGACGCAGAAATTTCAGTACGGATTGTAGCAAAGGCGGCTTCTTTTTGAACAATAAATAGCTTTACATCCCATACCGAACGGTTAACATATAGAACCACATCAGAGGATTATCATAGCCGTATAGACTGCCAAAAAACCGACAGGAAGTATTCAACGCAACATGTTCAGCGTTTGAAGAGTGGACAGTGGTGGCTGTTAACACTTTTTCCAGCTTATTCCTTCTTGTGAAGTGAACAACCTCTGCCTTGAAATGGTTAACTGGAAGCCCAATTCTAATATACCAGTTGTAGAATACTATGTCTGAAAGTATATTTTAGAATCGTTTAGAGAGTTGCACAATATTTTAATAAACACGCATCGGTTGCAACAATGATTTTCTATAGACTCGACAGCAGCTGATTTTAACCTTTCTGCAGCATAGATAGATTATTGTAATTTATTAATGGTTTATCGATATCTTTGTATAGTAATGTCAGCTATCTCAATAACTTTTACTTTTATTCAAAAAAAATTATATGAATTTTTTTTTTTTTATATTTTTCGGTGTAACAACCTCATTTGAACGCCTAGAGTGTTTAGCCACATTTGTGTCTGTATGACCAAGTTTGAATTCAGCAAACCAGCGACAAATGGTTGCCTTCGACGGAGCAGATTTCTTTGAACACTTTTCATGTAAAACACCTATTACACCGGTACTAAGCGCCCAAAATTCTTCCGCTGCGCAACTCTTAACTAAGAAAAAGACCTAATTTTATTGGATTTTTTTCTGCTATCATAATACATAAGCTGAAATGTCCGTGCCATTTCTAAGAAGGGCACCGCTTGAATTAAATCCATGTAAGTTAGTACCAACCTTCAAAAGATACGTGTATAAATTTGACAGCTCTCGGATGATTAGTTCTCGACATATAGCGTTGTGAGTGAAGCAACTTTTGTTATTGTGAAAAAAAAATGTATTTCGTGTGTTGATTTATCATTGCTTTTTGATGGGAAAAAATGCAGCCGATGCAAAGAAATGGCTTGATAAGTGTTACTCGGACTCTGCACCAGCCGAACGAACCATTCGCAAGTGGATTGAAAAATTGAAAAGTGGTCATACAAGCACCGAAGATGATGCACGCGGTGGACGTCCAAAAGAGGCTGTTTCAGATGAAAACATCAAAAAAGTCCACAAAATGATTACGAATGACCGTAAAGTGAAGTTGATCGAGATAGTTGAGGCTCTGAAGATATCAAAAGAGCGTGTTGGATATATCATACACGAATATTTGGACATGCGAAAGCTCTGTTCCAAGTGGGTGCCGCGTTTGCTCACAGTCGACCAAAAACAACAACGTGTTGATGATTCAGAAGAGTGTTTGAAGCTGTTCAACCGCAATAAAGTCGAATTTTTGTATCGGTATGTGACAATGGATGAAACTTGGCTTCATCACTTCACACCAGAGTCAAGTCAGCAGTCAGCTGAGTGGCGAGCAGGTGACGAACCTCGTCCAAAACGACCAAAAACTCAACAGTCGGCTGGCAAGGTTATGGCATCCGTATTTTGGGATACACATGGAATAATTTTCATCGACTATCTCCAAAAGGGGCAGACTATCAACAGCGATTATTACATTGCGTTGTTGGAGCGGACGAAATCGCAGTAAGACGGCCGCATTTGAAGAAAAAGAAAGTTTTGTTTCATCAAGACAATGCACCGTGTCACAAGTCGATGAAAACGATGGCAAAATTGAATGAATTCGGCTACGAATTGCTTCCCCACCCACCGTATTATACAGATTTGGCCCCAGAGACTATTTCCTTTTCGCAGACCTCAAAAGAATGCTCGCCGGAAAGAGGTTTAAGACCGATGAAGAAGTAATCGCCGAAACAGAGGCCTATTTTGAGGTTAAACCGAAATCGTACTACAAAACTGGTATCGAAAGATTGAAAAATCGTTTCAATCAGTTTATCGCCCTAGAAGGCAACTATATTGATAAATAAAGTTGAATTTTGCAAAAATTTTGTGTTTTACTATAAAACTTCACTGAGTTTTAAGACCGACACAGCTATAATTTTAACCCTTGACTAGTCAGCCTCATTGGTCGGTAAAAAAACTATCAAAATCTGTAAGCGTATGTATAGTGAAAAGTGTCAAAAAAACAAAGTTTCCTTTAATATAGGGGACATGAGAGTCGTCTTAAAAAAAAAAAAAAAAAAAAAAAAAAAAAAAAAAAAAAAAAAAAAAAAAAAAAAAAAAAAAACTTTATTAATTAGTAAGGTACATACTTAAAGAAATTACTTTATAAAAACAATGCAATCTAAATGTAATCTTTACGCCCACGGTTATATTTTCAACGAACAACTGAATTTCTTATTTCCGCTAGGTATCTACAGAGACTACATATTAGTGGCAACTTAGTGTTTGATATTTTCTGTTAACTGCAACTAAGAATCCGGTTTATGTTCACTCCATATCCATAAACCTCAAATCAAGGCTACGTCTCCCCATGGCAGAGACTCCGTCCTGTTTGTTCCACGTTTTTTGGTTAAACCTTCCTAGTTTTGCAATTCAGACCCCAAGAAATTGTCCAACACTTGTTAAAGAACTCATCACTCAAGAGGGTTATACTACTCTTAAAATGCCGGAGTACGTGTTAAGTGCTGGAAGTTGCAAAAGGTTATTTGAAATGGAAATAATTCTTCTCTAAAACCAATCTCACAGGAAGCACACAGGGGTCAATATTAGGGCCGTTATTGTTTTGTGTTTTTATAAATGACCTCCAGACTGAGCCTAAGCATACTTTAGTTCATCTTTATGCACATGATGTCCAACTCCATGTTGGTAAGCCTTTGCAAAAGTTACATGAACTTGGGCTTGTAATTCCCATATTCCAAAAACGGTTTGGCCTGAGCATCCATTGCTAAACACATTTTAATTTGTTATTATTGTTATATATTTACTATCTACATACAATTAGATATATGAAATTTCGTCTTGTGTTATAACAAATCAATTGATACATCATAAACATCACTCCAAAACTAAAAATTTAAATTCAATTTAAGAGCAACAAAATCAATCTTTCAAGATTTCATGTTCATAGATTGATTGTGTATATCCTGCAATCAATTTGAATACTCGTTAAATTATGACCTGTTATTTGCAAATCATAACCCACAGTTTTATAACCAACACTATTGTTTTTGTTAATATTGGGTCTAAGCAAAAATCTAAACGTGCAGATTAAGTTAAAAGAGGATCGAAATGAAAATAAAGGTTGCATGAAATTACATAACGAACATACGATATCTACATATAGTACATACAATTGCGCGTAGAGAATTTGATGCTTTATGTTCTTACCTGTCAGTTGTATCCGTAAGTCGAATAATAAGAGATTTAAATAGAGGCAGTTGTGTATTATATTCCAGTCCCTGTGTTTGATGTTAAGTTCCCCGCCAATGTCAGTTAATGTACAGAATGGCATAGTTTCAGTAGCTTTTTATTCCGCATAAAAAAACAATGAAATTATTGCTAAATGATTGTGATTGATGTGATACTTTGTTTACAAATAGTATGTTACAATTTAACCCAATTTAATGGAGTAAACTGTGTTTCATAATCCGGTTATGAAATTAGATGCCTAATGTGTAATTTAAATTCCGACCTCTCAATTAATGTACACAAATCTTCAACATTGGACGACTGATTCTAAATTATCTTTGGGCTTTGGTCACGGTGGGTTTTAATTAGAAGTGAATTAAACATAATTTCAGGTTCACTAAAGAGCAATCGCAATGTTTCGATTATGTGAGGAATGATACCTTACAGCATATTATAGTACTTTAGGGCTAATTTGGGGGTGACCGAAATTTCCGTCTTCGGTAAAACCACACGTCCTGGTGGTGCTTTCAAGTAGATTAATGCTGAAATTCGGCAATTTATTTGATAATGACTCGCGTGCAGCCAGCTGATTGCTCATTAATTACAGGTACCCACATTTTCAGAAGTCGTGGTACCTGTGAAGAACTTCAAACATTTCATGAGGCGTACACTAATTGGATTCAGAATTGATTTGTGAAGTCCTACGTAGATTTTATTCATTTAGCAATCCTATCATCTTCAGGGAGTTTTGCGCCGGCTAAATGATGCACATCTCTCCAGAAGTGGCATTTTATATTAGACTTAGTCGTACCAATGATACACAATACGCATTTCGGTGACACCATTTGATATACACATATATATGTATTTATATGTAGAAATAATGTTTATTAATTCTCATATAGTAGTGTACAATAATTCGAATGAATATAAGTGATATAGTTCTCAAAATCTCTATAAAAAAAAAATCTTTACAAAGCCAGCTAACCGTTCCCGCTCGGAAGTTTAAAGAAGACTTCCTCTCCATGGTCACCCTATCCAGTTCCATACTCCTACGGAGCTTAGTAGATTCATCGTGAGGTTTGATTTATAATTATAATTAAATAATATAATTTAAGTGAACTTAAAATTTTTTATTATCGGTTAAAAGAACATTTCGTGGCATTTACTTTTTGAAAATATCATGTAATGTTGGCCATGAGGTGATCCATTCGGAAGGTCCAATTTTGAGCGACTCGTTCAAGCATAGCGACAGGTATCTCACGGATAACACGAGTAGTGCTGGCTTCCAAAGCGTCAATTGTAGCTGGCTTATTCCTGAAGATCTGATACTTTACATATCCCCAGAGAAAATAATCCAAAATTGTGATATCGCACGATCTAGGCGGCCAATTTTCCGTAGCAAAACGTGAAATTAAGTGCTCAACAAAATGATTTCTCAGAAAGTACATTGTTTCACGCGCCGTATTGTTGAAACCAGAACTCACCGAGATCATGTACTTGTATTTTAGGAAGCACATAGTCCGTTAACATGGTGCGATAACGGTTACCATTGATTTGCCTTTCTGATTTGCCTCATTTTTGAAGAAGTATGAACCAATAATTCCACTAGTCCATAAACCACACCATACCGTTGCTTTTAATTGATGTAATGGTAGCTCTTAGTACTCTTCGGGTTGCTCTTTAGCCGAAATACAGCAATTTTGTTTATTAATGTATCCATTGAGCCAGAAATGGGCTTCATCCCTGAACAAAATTTCACGATAAAACACCGGATTTTCATTGAGTTTTTCCAGAGCCCACTCACCGAAAATATGAAGCAAATTCAAGTCGCCTGGCTTCAATTCTTGCACAAGTTTAATTTTGTACGCTTTTAGGCCGAAATCCTCACTTAAAATACGCCAAGTTGTCGAAAACACCAAGCCAAAATGCTGAGAACTACGACGAATCGATTCGTCATGGACTTCGCGTACACTCTCAGCTACAGTTACTATAATATCTTCACTACGTGCTGGATGTAGTCTCATCGGTCGAGTCTCATCCACTAATGTAGACTGGGACTCAAATTTGAGAATGGTATTGACAATGTAGAAAAACTTTTCTCACAGAACGCTGATTTTCGTAATACAGCTGAACAATCTTTGGATGTTGTGGTGTGAGTCTTTCCAAGATGGCTTGTCAAATGATACTGAACAAAATTGATGAAGTAGTTTGATAGGAGTCACTCGTGATCTGTCAAAAAAGCCTATTGAAAATCAAACTTCACGATGAACTACCCCTTACTTCGTACCAATCTGATAATTTGACTGCCACCGTCAGCAAAAATGCGCCTCCACATACAGCAACCACAATCAATAATGCTCTTATTAACGACATTGCAACATTCCCGTCATTTGTTCATCGTTCTTTACTTATATCTTCTTCTTAATGTAGGTCAGTGTAAACATTGCCCCGACGACAAACTATGCGGGGTCAGTCATCCTACAATCGATCGTATGCAAAGCGACCGCACACCATATCGCCACCCAGGGAGACCCCTACACTCAGCGGTAACACGATCCGCAAATAAACAGATGGATCGTTTTGTGGCTATTACTTATGACGATAAGTGGCTGACGCAAAACAATGACAGGAAATGGAGAACTCGGAAACATACAGTCGGCGGACGACGATCTAAAAAGTATTTTAGTGAAATTATGTTTATTAGCTGATGATAGAAATACTTAGCTTAAATCTAATGTGTGGTAATTAAACATATATACTTTTGCATACGTGATGTAAGCAACTAAGTTCATGAGATGAGTGGTTGTCTAAATGAAATACAACAACAAATACAAATACACTAATATTTTTGTCTTCCCATTAAATGTTGAATGCCACTCATGTAGTGAAATAACTACTGAGCCTAAAAATCTTTCATTTTTCTCTGTCCCATTTTTCTAAAAACTTAACATGTGCTCAGGCATTTTAAATATAGTAATACCCAATTGAGTGTTAAGGTGGTTCCGTAACAGCGACAGTGATTTCTGGACTCTGACGGATATATCCAAACCGATATGAAAAAAAAAAAACGATTAGGGAGCTGCAGCCCACTAGTTGCTAGTTATTTCGATTCTAATGAGTACCTATTGCGGCCTTAACTATGACACACTTGGCAGATTTAGCTATTACTATGAAGAGAGTAGCGAATAAGCTTAGCCAGTTACTAGATATAAAAAAATTATCTACACCCTGCCTACCTCGAACTGCAACCAACTTCAGACTGCTATAATTACCAAACCGTTCATGACAGTAAGCTCCAATTTTGACACATGACAGATAATTATATTACTTTAAACGATTTGCGTCTCAGTTGTGTTGAAAAATTTTTATCCTCGATGGAATTCAAACATGATAGTGTGATTGCTTTATATATGGCTGGAAAACCACAAGTAGCTATCATTTGTGTCTCGAACCATAGCTCGTTACCGTGATACTGGCAGCGTTGCAAAACGCCATGGAGGTGGTCATTAAAAAACAGCAACATTGGTAGAAAGGGTTCGGAAAGTGAAGGCTCGAATTGAGCGAAATCCGCGTCGAAGTGGAAGAAAAATGGTTCGTGAGCTCAACATATCGTTGGAACGGATGAAACACATACTGAAAAATGAGCTTGGGCTCAAGCCATTAAAGTTCCAAAAAGCATACGATCTTACACCACAACAGAAAAAAGTTAGAGTCGAAAGAGCGAAGGAGTTTATTTTTGGACCGTGGCGTCAAAATTAATGCGATCGTATGCCGTGAAACTGTCTTAGAGGCTGTATTGAAGACTTGGGCAAACAATTATTTTGGTCGAAGACCGTGGACATTTCAACAAGACTCGGCACCGTCTCACAAAGCGCGCGTCAACCAAGATTGGTTAAAAAACAATGTTCCACACTTCATTTCTTCGACACAATGGATTGCAAATTCTCCGGATGCAAATCTATTGGATTTCTCTGTCTGAGCTATTTTAAAGGCGAAGGTTGGCCTTAAAAAATACCAAAGTTTGGACCACCTCAAACAAGCACTTTGCCGGGAATGGGCCAAAATACCGCAGAGCCACTTGCGTGCAGCGTGCTATGCTTTCTTCGGCCGTCTCATGGCCATTATTCGCGTCAAAGGTGGACATATTGAAAATTACTGATATAATTTGAAAACTGATGTATTTTCAAACATTTTTTGCTTTGGCAAAAAATAAAAAAATTATAGCATTTTAAAAAGTTGCAGTTCGATTCAAGCAGGGTGTATTGTGATGTAACTCCCGACTGCTAGTTTCGCGAGTAACGGCAGCTCGCTTAGTCCACTATTATCCTTTATGTGGGTTGACCATCTACTTGATACTTTCTTAAATTCTAACGTCTATCTCTCTGTCACACCATTTGTAGTCTTTAAAGCTAATCAACCCTAGCCATACAAAATGCAATATAATTGGAGAATTAGTTGATATTCTACTACATATAATATTATGGTCTACACTTTCTAAGCCAAATTCTGATTAAGAAGAAATGGTCCTTTGTATTATACAATATGCACTGGACTTCTGATATTGTCTTCTGTCTCTGGTCTTATGGACATGCCATGTGATGAAACGACACTAGAACTTCAGTTACTACGAAGGTACGAAATCGATTTTCTCTGTACCTAAAAAAGTTTTTAGCCCAAATCTGAGACAAAAAAGAAATTGCTTCAAAACCGATATAGGATGCGCCACTGGTTTCCTTTTATGGGACAGTCCATGTTTGTACCGAACAGTATGCTTTCTCTGAGCGCCTAAGTGTACTAAACGTACTAAACCAAAACAATATCCAACATTAATGTAATTAGAATCTATTGGATTAACTGATTTGTTCCCACAAAGATTCGTTTATACCTTCTTATTTTTACTTTACTTACACACTTTATGTGGCGTTACAGTTCAAGGTGGAAGTAGAGCTCAATCAACACCTCTTCTCCCCATTTGACAATTTTGTCTCCTCGACTTACGTATACTTAGGCTAAGGTTAATTTTCCCTTACACTTAAACGTACCACCAACGGCGAGACCTTCTTATACAGAATTGTCCCCACTGGATAGTATTCGTCAATATTCCGGGCCAGAGTGGTGGTGTTTATCCGCTCAACATTTTTCAGTCATCGGAGCCGAAGAATTCTAGCCCTTCTCACTTGTTCGCTTTATAGTCAGTATAGTTCGCTGTAATATCATCGCTTGATCTTTACGCTGCTGTAATTGTCGACATTAGAAGTGGAGTTCAAGAGGACGAAGTTGATATGGAGTGCTCTATAAGCCATTGGACAAAAGTTTCGTTTCTTTTGGGAAAAAATTACTCGCATATACTAATTTTTTTTTACGTTCGTTTACCACTAAGCCCATCCTTGCCTCCTTTGTTTCAATAGCTGTTGGTATCATAACCGACTTTTCTGGAGCAGCGAGCGTTGTTTATTGTCATCATAAACAAACATAAGAGTTTAGCAGGGTTACCAAAAATTTACAGCACTTTATAGCTCGTCTCTATAAATCGGAGTCAATAAACAGCTTTTTCCACCATCTGTAAAATGAATATCACATCAACGATGGGCCTGACTGGCACAAAGCACACTGATAAAGGTCTATGAAGTTGTTAGTTTCTATTTTCACATAGAAAATAAGACTTTGCACATCGATTCTGGGTACGATTGACGATTGTGGATTGATATCCACCTTGGATAGCTCACTCTTTTTCATTGCTTAATTTTGGTCGTCTATCGTCGTCTTCCCCACTATCAGCCTCCTTATCTTTGCTGATCGAAATAAGATTTTACTTCACGTCTGGAATGAACAATGTAACGGGTGACCTGAAAGGAATGTTAGTTTTTTTTCCAATTGTTATGTTTCATCAGCTGTTAAAGCTACCAATGATATCCAACTGTCAAAATATTTGCTAAAGCTTGGCATTTCATCATGCATCGTTTTACGCTTGCCGAACGTTCGGAAGTTATTAAAAAATATTATCGAAACTCCGGCTCAGTTGTAAATACGTAACGTGAATTTCGTCGTGAGATCGATCGTCTTCATGGCTTAAGTGTGCTCTCAATAGCTTAAGTGTGTCGAAATGAAGAAAACATAGCTGCCGTATCGGTCTGTGCATCGCCAGTCAACCCGGCTTATTTCGCAGTTAGATTTAGGCCTATATTCGTATAAGATTGTGATAATATAAGAATTAAAGTCGGACGATAATTGACAACACCGTGAGCACTTTAATTAGACGCTGGAAAGATTTGCCGGAGATCCGGATTTTGGCCAAAAAATCATCTTCTCGGACGAGGCTCATTTTTGACTCAGCGGCTACGTCAAAAAGCAAAATTGCTATTATTAGAGCGAACACAATACACAAGCGTTTGACCAAACATCAATTCATCCACAAAGATAGACTATTTGACGCAGCTTATGGCATCATTGGAACATATGTCTTTTAAAATATGGAAGGAGACACCGTTACCGTCAATGGTCTCAAGTAAAGATAGATTTTAATCGACTTTCTGTGGTCAGAGCTCGACAACATCAATATATCAGAGCTAAGGTTCCAACAGGACAGCGCAACATTATATACCAGCACGAAGTTGTGAAGAAGAAATTTGGAGACTGGTCATCTCATGGCGAGCGTTCATCAGTTGACCGCCGCTATCTTGCGGTTTGGCACCACTCGACTATTTTCTCTGGGGCTACGTCAAGTTATTAGTCTACGCTAACAAGAGAACCACTTTGGACGAGATCGAGGCCAACATTCGAAACGCTATTGCCGGAATAAAGCCGCACATACTGGCATGAACGTATCTTCAAAATAATATCACACCGTTGTTATTTAATTTAATTTTTATTTTAATAATAAAATATGTACACCTGAAATTTATCATCTATTTTGTTGAAAATAGTTACCATACCGACACCCACAATTTTTTTTTTTTTTTTTGCGTGCTTATTTTACATACCATTTGTGGTATTTTGACGGATTACAAAACAATCCTTCAATAAAGCACATGTGTGAAGTAGCTACTCGTACACTATCACACACCACCGACTTTATCTATGTAGCTTGAACGTTTTTATAGTTTTCATCCAGACTATCTAATTGTAAAGTGACACGAAGATCCAAAATCGCCTCTAACTCTATAAGCCGACTAATAATCCCAAAAATAATCGCGCAAATATAGTTTCTTAAACGCCTCAATCTACTGCCGTATACTCTTTCTATTATAGCTCAACTCAAGAAAGTCCAATACACCCTTCTATGGTGTAAAAAGTCAGTCAGTCTGAATGGTCTGAAAAGTCAGTGCCGTTTCTAAGAGAGTTCACCACTTGTATTATATCCACACCAGTTAGTAAGTCAGTTAGTTCCAACCTTCAAAAGATACGTATATAAATTTGACAGCTGTCGGACGATTAGTTCTCGAGATATAGAGTTGTGAGTGAAGCAACTTTTGTTATTGTGAAAAAAAAAATGGATTCAAAGCAATTTCGTGTGTTGATTTATCATTGCTTTTTAATGGGAAAAAATGCAGCCGATGCAAAGAAATGGCTTGATAAGTGTTACCCGGACTCTGCACCAGCCGAACGAACCATTCGCAAGTGAATTGAAAAATTTAAAAGTGGTCATACAAGCACCGAAGATGATGCACGCAGTGGACGTCCAAAAGAGGTACATGAATATTTGGACAAGCAAAAGCACTTTTCAAAGTGAGTGCCACGTTTGCTCACAGTCGAAAAAAAAGAACAACGTGTTGATGATTCAGAGGAGTGTTTTAAGCTGTTCAATCACAATAAAAAAGAATTTTCGCGTCGTTATGTGACAATGGATGAAACTTGGCTCCATCACTTCACACCGGAGTCATGTCGGCAATCAGCTAAGTGACCAAAGCTTAAACGACCAAAAACTCAACAGACGGCTGGTAAGGTTATGGGATCCGTATTGTGGGATACACATGAAATGAAAACGATGGCAAAATTGAATGACCGTATTCTCCAGACTTGGCCCTCAGCGACTATTTTCTGTTCGCAGACCTCGAAAGAATGCTCGCCGGAAAGAGATTTAAGACCGATGAAGAAGTAATCGCCGAAACAAATACCCATTTTGAGGCTATACCAAAATCGTACTACAAAACTGGTATCGAAAGATTGAAAAATCGTTTCAATCAGTGTATCGCCCTCGAATGCAACTATATCAATAAATAAAGTTGAATTTTGCAAAAAAATTGTGTTTTACTATAAAACGGCACTGACTTTTCAGCCCATGTGTTATGTATGCAGATTTTTAACTAGCAGCACTACGATATGTAGTTCCACAGCCTGAGGTAGTTTTCTACGCACATCCATGTCATTGTCGTCTTATAACGTCTGTTATCTAATGCTGTCCTCCAAACGTTCTTCCTTACCCTGAACTATATTCAAATATCTTGATTTTTTTTTTTTTTTTTTTTTGGATTTCCTCCACGTTAGATATTTCTCACGATTGAACCATTGAAAAGAGGTATTCGACAATGCACTAAGGTTAAATTTGCCATGCCGATTGAATTGAAGAATAATATTTTTTTATTGAAAAGCTTTTATTACAAATGTATTTTCCTCAGTAAGAAACACTTTTAATTCTATGCTTTTGGGCCCATAGCTTGTAGCAAACCAGAATGGGTGAATAGATGTCTAGAGATGGAAATTAAATTTACACGAGAAGATAGGTATAAACAAGAAGTGTATTATAAAAAAAAAAAAAAGTGACTTACAGAAAGTTAGAAAAATAAGTACAATAGTAGAACATATACCTATAAGAGGGCGTTGAGTGTTATTAGTGGTGACACTTATTTTTAATTGTATATTACAGGCCTTGCTATAATGATTTATGTTCTTGCGAATTAAGGTGCACCTCGTGACAAGGATAAAAAAGCTTGCGTTTGAGTATAATTCTTAAAGCATCAGCTTATCCCTGACCAATTTTTGTGTATGTTCATTCACAATCAAAGAGGTTTCATCTCATCTAACGAGCCTTCAACTTAAACAAGGTGCTTATAATAACAAAACTATTTGTATTGCATTATTACAATACTTCTCCATTGTCCTTAGAACTTTCGAAACTATTGCCTCTGGTCAGGCATTTAATCGTTATATTCCCATCAAGCATTTTCTTGTGACCAGCTACACAAACACAAACTTTCCCTCACATGGGTTTCCGTACGGAGCATAACAACATAATGAACACTTTTTCTTATTCTACTCGAAAATCAAAATACCAAGAATCGAATGCTTACGGCTTCCAAAATGTGTGTTGATAGCTCCTTCTGGTAATGGTAAGTGAAGACTCATAAGATACAGATTTAAGTGTAACCTCCACAAGATAACTCATTGCTTTCCGAAGACCACATTATTTAATGAGTTTTATTCGTAATCTAGCAACATTGGTGAAGGTGCAGATTCAAAAATCTATCGATTTCAACGGAAACGTATAAAACAAACTTTACACATAGGAAAGTTCTGTACCGGTTGCCAGATCCATGACCGAATACATTTATACCATGCATTCCTAAATCACAAAATTTTTAAAAAAAAAAAGAGAGAATTAGCACTAAAACCCTCAGTTTTCTGCAAAGTAGATCAACGATATATTGTCCTCCCCATAAATGGCAGTGATATGCAGCTTAACGATTTCTAGTCGCATGTCTTGTGTTACTTTCCATGTCACTTACATAAACTTAAAATTATTCAAGGAACTAAATGCCGGTTTTTTTTTTTTTTTTTTAAGATGACGACGAATGTACAAAGAACATAAACTAAGAGTATTACAGTATGAACATGTGGACAATAAGGAGACATATTTTCAACTATCAACCGCCTTACTACAGGATATCTTGTTTGTTCACTTCTCTCGTTTTTTTCTTTCTACCAGAATCAATTGAAAGCTTTTATTACCTTCAAATCATAAGTCGAAGATGGTTTTAAATGAACATAAATCGTCCATATGTTCTCAGTCTATATTCACGGAAGTTGTTTCCGTTACGGGGTTGGAGGTCTTTCACGCAGATGGAAATCATCACGTTTTATCGCCATTCGCCCGCTTCTCTTAGTAAATTCGAAAAAAGTTCGCGGGTGTCACCACGAAGGAAATGGTAAAAGGACTTACTAGTAGACTTCCAACGTTTTCAACCACAATTGCTCTTGTTGCTGTGAAATGAGTCAATATCACATTAAGAAACGAGGGCAATTTTTCCTAATATAATGAAATCTCGTAGCAAGAAATACCGGAACTTATATTATCTAAATGTTCACCATTAAAGACATACTTACAACTTAAATTGCCGGTGAAAATTTATAAAATGGTTTAATCAATTAAAGTACCGATTGGGTTTCTCTTACGTTGTAAATACGATATTTGCAATTTCCATTAAGCACCAAGAAAATCAAGTCTGTTATGTAATGACAAGGTGGTAGTATGTTATGATTTGTTTTTGGAATTTCAGGTCATAATATCATTTCCATTAAATTTTTTTCCATTGAAACTGATTTAGACCACGCTGATTGAAGTTCCTTCCAATGGCTTCCGTTTCCTCTTAACCTTAAAAAAAAAAAAAATAAAAAAATAAATGTGAGGAAACGAATTTCAGTTCCCATCACTCTGTATTCGTTTTGGTATACCACAGGATATACGTAGGAGATTTTTTTTTAGGGGATTGACAAAAAGGCTTTCACTGCGATTTTTCATTCAAACTTGTGCCATTCGGGTTTGAAATTGCTCTTGCCGTGCTGAGCCTTTATCTACGACTTTTGACATTATCCATCTGTACGACCCATTATATTGGCATCAATCCGGCAAACTAATCTGGATCTTCAAACCGCCGACCAACATCACCATCATTAGTAATCGAAGAAAACCCATTTCTTGGCTGGCTTCAACAACGGTTGATGATAAAAAATGATTTCCACAAAGGAAAGCCATTTTCCGCCTCAGGGCATACACTCGTAGCAACTGAAGTTGAATGGTGGAAATACTGAACCCACATAATTGCTACATCCTTTGGCATAACGTGAGTCCATTAGCTCTGAATTTCCCCTTTTTCTTCAGGAGCAGAAGAAATAGTAGGAACAGCAGCAGAACCACCAACTCTCTTCTCTCTGGCATTCTAGAAATGATGATGACAACTATGACAAACGAGAGGAAACTAGTTCCAGCTACTTTGTCGTCCTCGTCATCGTCATCGTCATCGTCATCGTCATCGTCATCGTCATCGTCATCGTCATCGTCATCGTCATCTTTATCGTCATCGTCATCGTCATCGTCATCGTCCTCGTCATCGTCATCTTCATCGTCGTAGTTTGTGTTCCCAAATAGATGACTGAAATGTTCATCAGGCTAACTTTGAAGGTACAGAAAGAGTGGAGTGAAGATAGAATTGTCAGTCAATATACCGGGAGCCATCACTTTATCGCTGAGACAGAAAAATGCACGAAATTGGAAATTTCCAAGCGATTAAATCATGACTCAGATGTAAGTTGGCGGGAAAGCCAAAGTATGCTCCACACATCAATTCTTCAAAGTACAACCCCGGTTACCAACCAGTGAGGGAATGATTATGTAAGAACATTGCAGATGAGATTTACTTGTACAAATAATATGTATGGGTGTGAGCGCTGGGTGGTAGGTGCAATGTAGGAGGATCGCATCACAACAAGGTGCTGTGTGTGCATTTAATTGCAATTCGAATGCCGATGATTTGCATTTGAAGTCGGGAAGGATTTACAGGCCTTCTCCGCCTCTCATCATATATGAAGGATAGGCAAAAGTAATAAATTTTCCAAGAAGTACCCACTTCTCCCACAAACATATACAGGGAGAGAGTGAGAAAGATACTCGTACAAATACCTGTACATGGAGTCATTTGCCAAGTAGTGTTGCGTGGTAATCAAGGGTTATGGCCCAGTTCAGGCAGTCAGTCCTCGTTGTGCTATCAACACCACCACCACCAATACTACCAACACCGGTAGCACCACAAACTGATGACGACGATGATGGCGGTTAAATTAAATCTACTTAAAGGGCTTTGCCATTTGCTAGGGTTGCATTGCAGGGTTATAGGGGTTGCAGCACATATGCGGTATTTGCTACATGAATTATGAGAGTTATGTTGTACTCGAAACGATATGGCGGCGGCAGTGGTGGGACTTATACGTCCTGTATATTCCATAGGCGGAAATTCATTCATGCAGTCTGTCTATGTCGTTGGCGTACCGTGTATTGTGTGCTTCGGCTTCGTGCTTCTGGAGACCTCTTCAGGCCAATGGAGTTCGGGTCGAAAGCAGATTCATCGTACAAATTAAGTGGATTTCTGGAAATTATGTCAAACTTAGCATATTCAATTCCCCGCTCGATGTCATGTGTTTGTTTGCAGATATATCATATGTACATGCATAAATGGTGTGTTGACGGGTGATCACAGGAATAGGAATTACGGGAGCTGTGCATTCGATAATGATGAGTAGTACTTAACAAGCAAGACTCTTCAAATGTTCATTATACGGCATCTGTAATTAGGCATGCAGTGGGTTTGAAAATGTATCATCTAAAAGGATTTCAGTGTATCCATTTGTAAATATTCAAAACATTGCAAATGTGACTGAAGGGATTTGACAATTGGTTTAATCCGTGTTTAATTCGAACTTTGTCATAATACCGCGCAAAAGATATTAAATTTGAGTGCGATGTGAACAAGCTAGCATTTAAAATATTTAGCACGAGGATCAGCAAAAACTCCAAAAATACGAAAATCTTTAATACGACGATAGTTAGTGGTTACAGTTCTAAATGCTCAATATGGAAAAATATGTCCCTACTATCTCTTTATCAAATAAACCAAAAAGCTCACGTCTATTATATGATTTGCGCTCTAAATTTGTGTTGACCTTTCAAAATATTAGACAACCGTGGGATGAAAATTTGATTTGGGTAAAAGGTCTGAAATAAAAGCAACAATTTACGAGGGTCGCAGTTGTTGCGACGCCAACGCTAACAAGGACAATACATTAGGAAGTAATGGAGATAAATAGAAGCTAAAGTTCAGAGGCATAATATAGTTTATTTTCGAAAAGCATTAATGAGCCGAAGCATCTGCGCCTTTAAAAGTTGTGTTGACTAATTTTGGTTTTTTGAAATGAAATATTACAAGGAAGGCAGCAAATCTTGATGCTATGAAGATTTTTGGAGTCCGATGTTCTTTTTCAGCATGTAATAGTATTGTATGTGGCACTATTATTAAAACTCTACATCGACAGCTCGGCGTATTCTTCTTAAAATGTAAATACCATCGACGTTTGCCAATAGTTAGACAGACTTTTGAAATAGTGCTTTGTCTTCGTACAAATACACTGGCGGTCTCAGAAATAGCCGACCCAACAAAAAAAACACAACAATTTTGGAAAAAATTTATTTATTTTTCAACATAATTGCCTTTCAGCTCCATACACTTTTCCCAGCGATGTTCAAAAAGTTCAATACGCTGTTTATAATAAGAACTGTCTTGCTTCTCAAAACTGCCATTAACTGCCGACATTATTTCTTTATCGTTGGAAAATCTTTGACTACTGAGCCATTGCTTCAAGTTTGGGAAAAGAAAATAATCCGAGGGGAGGTGATATTTTCAAACAACTATAGCCATGTCTTGGTCATGCCGGGTACCGCCCTCATATTTTAAAGATCTGAGGTGGTTCGGTTGTTCGCAGCCTCTTGGCTACTTTAACTGATGAGCTGAACCAGCATCGCATAGCGATATACCTGTCTATAACTCATTTATTTTGTACATTTGTTCTAAGTCGATGAACGTCATTATTGGTATCGATGTCGATTTATAATTCGAAAAATTTGCATTGGTATAAATATCTCATTTACGTTGCGCTTGGCTGCCCTAAAACAAAACCCATATTGACTTATTTATGTGAATACCATATATGTTATGACCACTTTTCTTCCTAAAACATAAGGATACATCTGCATACATAAACATATTGCTTTCTTAGTAGATTATTTCCAGCTGCCTAGATCATGTAATTGTATGATACAGCGATGTTTCACTAGTCGTAGTTTAAGTTTAGGTATTGGGTATATATTTTAATTCGTGCGGTTTTTTTTTCAAAATTTGAACGTTTCTTTAAAAAAAAACATGTACAATAGTATTATTCAAAGTATTGCCCATCTGAAGCCATGACTTTTTCCCATCTTTGTAATTTGTGGATTCCATCCCAAAAGAACTGCGCCGGCTTGGTAGCCAAGAATGAATCAAGCCAATTTTTGATTATTGCCTCGTGTATGGTTCCATATTCCGGCCGTTTTTCGGCTACTGCTCTCTTCAAGCGGATTAATTGTGTTCTGTAGCGTTGTCCATTAATGGTTTCACCCGGTTTTAGCAACTCTTAATACAGCACACCCATCTGATCCCACCAAATACAGAGCATTACCTTCGCATATTCGGTTTTGCCGTTGATTTGGCTGGTTGGCAGGGTTTCACATATGATTTTTTGCGCTTCAGGTTGTCGTAATGGATCCATTTTTCATCACCAGTAACAATCCGATGCAAAAATGACTTCCTTTTGTGGCGTTCCAGCAGCATTTCAGACATGCAAAACCGCCTTTCGACGTCTCTCGGCTTGAGTTCATGTGGAACCCAATTTTCTTGCTTTTGAATGTGTCTAGCTGCTTTTAAACATTTTGAAATGGCTGCTTGAGTGACACTCAAAAATTCTGCGAGCTTTTCTTATGTTTGGCAACAATAGATTAATGTTTCCAGTTCTTCATCTTTAAACTTTTTTGGCTGCCCAGGACGTTCATCGTCTTCCAAGCCAAAATCACCACTTTTAAATAGTGCAAACCACTTTTGGCACGTTCGCTCAATTTGGCGTATTTTCACCATAAACTTCCACCAAAATACGATGACTTTCGGCAGCAGTTTTTTTCATATTAAATTAATGAAGAAGAACTCCCCGCAAAAACACTTTTTCAAAGCACAAAGTTCTACATATTTGAGTGAAAAAAAATTATTGTTATTTACGCTTCAAATGAATGACATGTACTGAAATGACGTACAATGACAGTAGCTTTACAACGCATGTTCCAATGGAATAATACAAGTTACGCCATCTTTTAGCAAACCGCACGAAATTATAGAACCAATATTATTTTTATTTTTTACTATTTTGGTGTTGATTGGAACACACACTTCCTTACCTTTGTCAGAACAACGTATTGGTTAGCTTCCATTTTAGCTCCTTTCCCAGATATTTACTGGAGTAGCCGTCATTTTTCTCGGGTCAATGTGCTTATGTTTTGCTCAAGATCGTACTGAAACTGTCGTTCTCCCTCTCGACATTCTTCTTTTTAGCACTGATTCACACGCCAAAGTCTTAAATCTTCCTAAATCCAAAGAATAACTTACGAAAATTTAAATTTAATTTACGAAAAATTAACTCTTATCGAATACCCTGACCGAGCACTCAGGCAATCCTATCGTAGTCGTGTGATTTGTGTAACAATTGATCGGGAATCTAGTTTTCCGCGCACCCACTGTTTCCAGGAAACAACAATATAAGAAGAAATTAAAAATTAGGTGTGCAACTAAGTTCTCTAAGTCAATAGATGGCTCCAGCTGTAAGTGCTGATTGATTTTGACATACCCAAAACGTCATGAACCAAGCTAAGATCACTTTAGTGATTTTGTTTAGGCGTCATATACGAGTATTTCTAGTGGTGTGAAAATGTTTGTTTTTGTCCCAAATAATCGTCATTTGCGGAAAGTGTTGATTTTCTTCTTTCATTCGAAAAAACGGCAACTGAAGGAAGGCCAAGATCCTTCGAAGACGCTGAATTGAAGGCATTGCTCGATAAGGATCCATGGCAAACGCAAGAAGAGCTTTCTTTAGCATTATGAGTTACCCAGCAAGCCATTTGCAGGCTATTGCATGTTTTGGAAATAATTCAAAAACAAGGAACTTTGGCTCCTTATGATTTGAAGGTAAGGAACGTTGAGCGTCATTAACGTTCGCCTGTTAATAACTGCTGTAGCGGCAAAAAAGCAAGGGTCTTCTTCACCGAATCATGACGGGTGACGAAAAATGAATTCATTACAGCAACTCAAAGAGAAAAAAGTCATGGGAATTGCCCGGTCATGCTTTTACGTCGTCGGCTCAGCCGAATATTCACGCTGCCAAGATTATGCTGTGTATTTGGTAGGACCAGATCAGTGTTATTTATTATGCAATGTTAAAACCCAAAGAAGTTATCACTGGAGAACTGTATCGACTTTAATTAATGCGATTGAGTAGAGCACTGCGCGAAAAACGAGCAGAGGCACGAAAAGTAATCCTACAGCATAACAACGCTCGGTCTCACGTTGTCAAACCCGGTAAAACCTAAATGGAAACGCTCGTATTCTACAGATATTACCATCCGAATATTACTTACTCCGTTCGATCATACATGGTCTAAATGATCAGACTGTTGCGAGCCACAAAAAACACCAGATCGCTCTGAAACGCAACAAAATACTTCAGAAATGGACGGATAATTTGATAATGACTTTTGACTACTGGATACGGGCAAAGATCGATTTTTGGACTCTCGACTGGCTAAAATAAGAGAGATCATGCGGTACAAGATATATGTATCTCTTGAGACTGATTAAAATAAAATGGTCGAATGCATAATTTTGCTTCGAAAAACCAACTGGAGATGAACATGTGTCTTCACATAGAGACTGATATAAGAATCACTGCACGATAATCGAATATTGACGGTAAGATTCCATTACAATTAATAAAAACCTTGAAAGAAAACGAAAAGAACAAAAACTTGAGATGCTGCCTAATATTTTCATCAGCATTGTCACAGAAAAAGTTAACGCCAATACGAGTTTAAATATTTACGAATAGTCTAAATTATAGCAAAAATAAAGATATATGTAAGTAAACTCGAAAGTAAGTACTCTGTAAATAGAAGCGAAGTCAGGCATAGTGTCATACGTGATAAGTTTACTCACAAGATATCTATACAGGTAATATTGATGTGGAATAAACGCATCAGTGGTATCAGACCACTTTTAGGTGAGCGATCTGATAGACCGAGTACTTATCTCTATGTGCCGAATTCACTCTCACCATTCAAACTTGTGCAATTTTCCACCCAAGATTTAGTTGCTGCAGACATAAACTACGAAACGAACGGAGAATGGCACAAATTCGTCGTTGCATCTGCTTGTTACGTATGCTTATTTCCCTATGATTCGCTATTATGACAACCCGCGAAGGCGGTATCGAACTCTTTGAATACTGGGGTTACAGAAAGATGATGCTCAAATAATTGCAATATTCTTACTATCGTCTGATGGCTCTCACCCAACTTTTGTAACGAGGGTAAGACAGCCAGTAATCGAATTAACGTTATCCAACAGGTATTCTAAGGAGATTACAGGCTGGAAAGTTATATACTAATGTAGATCTCCATGTCAGACCATAATACATCGAGTTTACAGTCGTATGCGAGATTTCAACCTTGTTCAATACGAGGAATCCGGAGAAAATCAATTAGACACGAATTAAGGAGAAGCTCGACAAGTACCACAGTGCTCTTCTTAAGCTCAGATCAAAACAAAAGCTAGAGAAATCTGTTTAAAAGCTGAACGGTACACTCTCAAACTGTACTAAAAAACTTCCAAACATGTCACTTAAGATCTTTACAGATCGAAGCAAAAAGTATATAAGAAGCTTATTTGGATTTCGAGGAGTGCCTCTTCCAAGACTTTTGCGAAAACATCGAAACTGTCGGCAAAACCAGTAGGTTGTTCAAAGCCTTTAAAAGGGAAAGATCAACCATGCTGAAACCACTCAGGTAACTTAACCAAAACCAGCCCACAGCAAGCTCCTATTAACGAAGCTGCATGTAAGCTGAATAACACAACACGACGTAGCTGGTATAGCTCTTCGGTTCTAATGACGCTAGTCAAAAGCCTCTGACCTGTAACACCTTACGGATGATGCAGCTGTACTCTCGCTGCAGGAAGTCCTAGACGTAATCGACGATGGTGCACTGGTAATGGGCTTTCAGTCAATCCTCCCAGGACTGAGGTTGTTCTTTTTATGAAAAGGAGGAAGAAAGCTGTCTGGTCTGACTCATATGGTGCTTAAAGGTATCATCATCCAATCCTCCAAACATACTATAATAAGTATGATATTTGGGTGTCAACATTCAATATATAACAAACTTCTATGGACCAAACACGTTACGTCAAAAGCCTCTAACACGCTGTAGGCCTTCTGGCAGTGCAAAGGAGCTATCGGCAAGGCATGAAGCCTATCACCCAGAGGGATACTCTTGATCTACATCTACAGTTGCACTTAATTATCAAACCCAATAGCAGCACAACTAATTTTGACAAAAAAAAAGTATTCAAATACTGCGCTGAATTTTCAATGAATTCCTCTCTGTGTATCCTAAAATTTCTAGCTTCTGTTCTATTTATTTGTTCTTTCTTCTATTCTATTTTTCTTTCTATTTTTCTTTCTACATTATTCTCTTTTTTCAGTAAGTACTTTAGGGTTTCCTTCTTAACCATTACCGTATCGAGAAGCATTGTTTAAAAGAAAATATTGTAAAGCTTGTTCTATTTTTACAATTTTTTTTATTAAATATGTATAGTTGTTACATTGTTATGTTGAAACTGAAGATTTTGGGTAGTGAAATTCTTCAATTTTAGATATTAAAATGTAGATTTGCATAGTGTCAATGTCTTGAAGTCTATAGGTATTGCCATAGATCCATTAAGAAATTTTGCAAAAGTTTTTCCTATTACGGTCAGTAATTCTGATAAAGTGAATTCCTTCATTGTATAGCTATGAGTATTAATTATTCGAGATCGATTTACTCGTATTATAACAAACTTTCTTTTGTTATCGTTAGCAGCATTGCATTGTCAAGAGGATACCGAAAGGCTTGCAGCTGTTGCGGTAAGAAACTAAGTCATTACATCCGTGTAGTGTTCTCATTTCCAGTTGGTATGTTTTATAAGACTAAATGAAGTAGTGTGGTCACCTAGAATGCCAGCAAATGTAAGCACAGCATTGATATCGATTTGTGTACAAGTATTCACATACCTTGCAGTTATATTCTACTTAAAGAAACATTCTATTTCTAAAGATGAACCACAAAAAGAAAAACGTGAAACCATAAGCTATAGGTACGTAAAGACACAATGATGGAGTTTCATCTTTGCCATGCTTAAACTTTATTCGAAGTTCATTTTTCATTACTTCCTTTGCAGTTCAGTTCCTCTTGCACTCCTTATACTCACTTCTGGCCCAGAAAACTGCTCTTCAACCGCAGCCACTGCAACCGTAAACTTCTTTGTTGAATAATAACCTCAACTAAGGGTTGGTAGGTAAACTTCAACTTCAAATCTTTATTTCATGGAACACTCTATGGAAAATTAGTTTTGTTCAACGTTACTCTTTCTTATGGAGCTAATATATATATTGTATATATGCTCGTTTATATATTCTTTGTTTTGCCTTTCTTTCCTCTAAATTATCCGCGTTTGTCCCCTAAAAGGAATACGAAGAAGACGTTGGTAAAAGATTTTATTTGTAAGAGGTTATTCTTTGAAATAGGTCATAGTACTGCTGTCGATGCTTACTATAAGAGTAGTTGTTTCTACTTCCTCATTATAAAAATGAATCTTTAAGTCAGATACTGCATTCTAGCACACCTTATTAAATATGCCGTTAAGACAAAGAACTTCCGATTTATTTACATAGATTCCAACCAAATTACGGACATAAAATATTAGCTCGTAGTCTAATAAAATTTAACTCTTAAGTCTTCAGGATCGTTATACAAGTACAGATAGGATAACCAGAGACGATGGATAGTGATGAGTGCAAGAGGTTTAATTCACAATATCTGACGTGAATCTGGATAAAAACCAGAGAACGTAACTGAAAAGGAAATTTTTCATTCTTGAAAGGATACACGGGTCCCGACGATGTGCGTATTAAAGAAAATTTATTGCCTCATGGTGGGGAAACTAGAAACGTGATATGCTGTCTGGTTGGTATTAGAACATGAATCGGATATATTCGCTTGTGCCTTTTGTGATGAGGATATAAGTACCTTCGATTATTCTTTCTTTAAAGGATGCTGTTTGAAAGTACGTTCATATGTAGATGTGGATGTCGAACAGTGGGATTTTACCCTGGTAACTTCACCGTTCATCTAAACGATCAATTTACATGTGTCAAGGCATTATTTTTTTTTATTGATCCAGTTAATCATAAATGTTTTAAGGAAAGCCTTTAAGATACCTTTGCTTGCAATAGCTTAACCATTTGGTAAGAAAGTTATTTTTTAACAAAGAAGCTTACTTTTATTTCAAAAAGGTATTATGTATACGAGTTAAGTATGCAAGGAAAGCTTCAAATATTACCTTATTGCATCTGACTCATAAATGTAGATTGGAGTTCTCCAATTCTAGATAGAAGAAATTATTCAGATAACATTTGATACTAATTTCCCTTATCTATTCGACCAATAGGATCCTCAACCAGGATCAATATCTACAGATATTCGGAGTCGGTCGTAATTCTCGCCCTAGTAGACAGGCTATAACAAGTTTAGTGCAAAAATTTGAGTCTACATATTCTTTTCGTGATGTTGCCGTGTCAGTGAGACAACGGGTTGGTCGAAGTATCGAAAATATCGCTGCCGTTCAGACGCCCGTAGCAAACGATCCAAATCAGTCAATTCCACGGCGTGCTCAAGAATTGGGCATCGCCCATACTACATTATGGCGTATTTTGCGTAAGGATCTTGGTTAACACCCATACAAGATCAAGCTGACTCATGAATTGAAGTCGATGGACCATTTGAAGCGACGTACGTTCTCCGATTGAGTTCTGGAGAAGATGCGCCAAGATGTTGAAATTCATCGCAAAATCATCTTCAGTGACGAAGCTCATTTTTCGCAAAATATGCGTTATTGGTAGAGTAAAAACCCACATGTGCTTCATGAATCACCACTTCATCCACAAAAAATAACTGTTTGGTGCAGTTTGCATGCCGGCGGCGTTATTTTGCCATATTTTTTTTGTCGACGATAACGATCGTCACGTTACTGTGATCAGCGTTATCGCCCCATGATCACCGATTATTTTTGGCCCGAATTGGAAGATATGGACTTGGAGGACATGTGGTTTTAACAGGATGGTGCCACAAGCCACACAGAACACGCTACAATCGATTAGTTGAAGAGTAAGTATGGTGAGCGTGTTATCTCAAGACATGGGACATGGGCCAGTCGATTGGTCGACTTGTTCGTGCGATTTAACGCCGGTTAACTATTTTTTGTGGGTCTACGTTAAGTCATTGGTTTATGCCAACACACCCATGACGTTGGAAGAGCTCAGAGCCAACATTGAACTCGAAATAGCGGCCGTTTCGGGCGAAATGTGTGGCCGAGTCGTTGAAAATTGGGTCCAACGAATTGACCGCTGCAAACGTGCCCACGGTGGCCATATGAACGAAGTCGAGTTCCATTCATAAATGTTTTAATTGTACTTCAAGCCAATAATGAAGTTTTTGAAATATCTCAAATGGTTTGCCTTTTATTTAAAAAAAAAGTTGTCAAATCCTTATTAGGAAACCCTATATTTCGACAAATGTTTTTACAATACAACGAATTTTTTCACTTTTTTCGACTTCACCTGACTTAGTTTGTTATTCACAATTAAAGAGCTACTGCAGTATAATCTTAACACATTAACAAGCTGGGCGGATCGCTGTTTACTGGAATTAAACCCCCATAAAACCGACCTTGTCCTCTTCTCTAGGAGATACAAAATTCCGGCTATAGACACTCCCTCAATCAACGATACCAGCTTGGTCTTCTTCGATACAGCAAAATATATGGGTCTAATTTTCGACAGGAAACTAAGCTAGAAACCTAACATTCAAAAAAGAGTAAAAAAAAGCCCCAGTAGCTTTATTCAAAAAAGCCATCGGAAACAAATGGGGCCTCCAACTCCGCATCACCCATTGGCTATATATCTCGGTCATAGACAAAGCAGTGAACTACATGAAGCTAAGTAAATTCCAAAGAACAGCATGTCTGGGCGTAAGCGGAGCCCTACTCACTAGTTCCTCCTCTGCTCTGGACACTCTGTTTCACCTTACACCCCTCGACATTAATAGCAAACAAGTAGCCACCAGTGCAGCTATTCGATTTACAGCGACTTCACAGTCGGCAAATAAACATTTTGGCCACGCAAATATTCTAAACGCACTAAGAATCCTACCAAAAAACATCGACTACACCATACCCAAACAACGGTTTGAGGAGGCTTCTCCTTCAGATCCTTGTGGGGGAAAATGCCTTCCTGGATGACAATTCAATCCACTTTTACACCGACGGTTCAAAGACTGTCAGTGGGGTTGTTGATGGTGTTTTTGCCGATAAGCTTAATCTAAGCCTCTCCTTCCGCCTCCCCAATCACTGTAACGTGTTCCAGGTGCAGCCATTTGATGTCTTTCTAAACAAAAATATCTGTGTCCTCATTTCGATTTCTCCACATAAAGTTGATTTTTAAAAATAATGAAAAGTCGAAGAATTATTTCTTTTCCGTATCAATTACATCGAATTTTCGTTTGGATCCGACTTCTCTGATGAAATTATACCAATCATGTGGATGATCCATTTTTATTTCGGTCCGTTTTTTCCTTTGTTCTATAACTGCGTGAACTGAATGACATTCCATATGCGTGTATCCTGATTCCAAAAATGTATGGTCTACATTTGAGTGTAGTTGGAAAGTAATTAACTATTTCTAAACACTTGTCCTGCACATGACTCACTCAAACAATCAATCGTTTTAATGCAAGATTGTTTTAATGACCAGACACATGTTTGAAAATGCTTGATGCAATTTGATTACCGCCTCGACCTGACGTTGATTCATACCACAATGGACGTCCAGCCCCGCAATCATGAATCGTCAAATTATAAGTTCATAGTTTCCTTTTGTAAAAAAAATATGCATTATTCAAATATGGAGTAAGCTAGATCTAAAGTATAGACTTTCATTACAGGATCATTAATCGCAAGACTTTTATCTAGCCGTTTTAATTCATAAACTAATTCTGCTTTGGCATGGTGAAGAGCTTGAATATTTTCAAGGTCCTTTAGAGTATCAATATTGTTATCTATTTTAGCAATATCTATTTGCATTTTCATCAAATCGCATGTTTTACGGGTGTCTGCTTAGGTTGTTTAAACTTAATTTTCATCGCTAAAAAAAAAGGTATATTTAAATATAATTACAAACTACAACAAAAATATTTGTTAAGTCTCGTCTTATTTTTTAAAACTTGAAAATATGTGATGAGACCAAGTGTTTGGGACTTGTACGTATCACAATATAATCTAAGTATATATTTGTGATATAGTTAAACTGCAATAAAAATACCTGCAGTTTGTATCTCTCCCAGAATAGTGACTATTGTTGGCAGGAAAGCTATTAATGTGTTCTTTTATTCTCTCGAAAATTTCTTTATTCAATTTGTTTGATCCTCCTTGACTTGGAAAACTCTTCTAATAGCTTTCTGTTTCACTAATGCGTTAACGAAAGCATTCTTCAGTACGCTTGCGCCCTTGTTATTAACTATGTTTTTTGTTGTATTTACTGTTTCGTGGTTTATAAGGATGTTTTTTTAGGAATTGTATTTTTTTCCCTGATATACCCATCAAATTGTCAACAAACAATATTCTTTTATTATAAGTTCCTTGTGTGTAATAAGATGGGAACACCTGTTCCTGTGCAATCTTAGGAACTTTGCATTTTTTACGACACAAGTGACTTAAGGGTTTGAATATTCCTGCTAGTACTACACAACCTTTCGAATCTATATATGATTTTCCAAAATATTTAGTTTTGAGTTGTCCATTTGAAATGAAGGAAGAGGATTGTAATCAATCCCTTTCAATTTTTCTTGCCATATTTCTTAATCTTCATCAATTTTAGAAGACAACGACTCCTCTGCGGAAACTTGAAAATCGGTATCTTGGAGAGAATCATCATAATCGAAAACGCCATCCATAAAATCACTAGATTCACGTGGGTCAACAATTGCCTGTGTTGACTTATTAACATTGTCTTTATTATAAAATTAAAATTAAAATGAAAATTCTCATGTACATATATATGTATGTATACAAAATCTACATTTGGATTGTATTAATGAAATTACCTTGCTCTTCTTCATTCATATTATTTTCTTTTGAAAAACACTGCGACCAGACACACATTGAATTCCTATTAAATAATAGCACTCAGACAATTTCACCCGATGATAGTTTCAATTTAGAAACCTAACTGAACTTAGGGAATCAACTCGTCACCCCATTTGTATGCAAAAGTCGCTTACCTAACAAATACAACAAAGTTGGCATGCAAAAACAACTTACATCGAGTAAAGGATAAGTTAAAGCTTAACTTTAAATGAAGTGTTAAAGCAAGTGTCTATTTCTGAGATATATGGTATCATTAATAATCAACGATGATCACTTAACTGGAAATAAGCTATCAATGTACTAGAGCTAGTTGAGAGCGACCTATGATTATCCAGTTACCACTTCGAAGCATCTAACTTAACCAAGAATATCGAATAGCAAATGCAGCACACTTCGACAACTTTAGTATAGTCGGACGTAGACTTAATATTAAAAGGAAGAGGAGTACAATGGAATGTAACATCACCGGTCACTTTGCCAGTGTCGAATTTGACCACGAGAATGTTATTGAACACTCAGAGTATAAAATTGAATGTACATCAAGGTATAAATTTAGTTCAGACATTTGGTTCTTGAGTGGAACATGTGGTGAGCCGATTAAGCGATAACCTCACTAAACTACTTTGGCATATTCAGAACACGGTTCCGTATCCAACAAGAATTAGCAGGGAAATAACGCGTTCAATCCTCTTAAAGATATTGAGCCCCCGATTGGTTGCTTTACTTTTGGGTTAACAATTGATCTACTTACAATTTCTTTTGGTTACAAGTAGCAAAAAGCCTTCCATTATGACCATTTAATGTCTGGAGGTTTAACTGACCACACGCGATCGAGTAGACCCTAAACTAATTCAATGCGAACTTCACAGGGATCAAAACAGTTCAACCAGGCTAAAGAAAAGGATAGAAAACTCGGACTTTCACATGGCGAATAACAATGTTCTATATTGTATAAATAATAAATTATTAGTAATTTTACTTTTAACTTTGGAAAGTTGAAAGAAAAATGAGTACCACTACCACGAGGTAGCACTTGCCTTCGATATCTCAATATCAATAAACCTCCTTGTTCATGAACGAAAAAACGTCAACCGGATTGATATTATTCTGATCCACCTGCATTGCACTTTTGATGTGCAATTGTCCGAGGATTCAGTACTCCAATCTCTACCTATTGGACAAACTAATGCGGATATCCTGGAAAATAAAAATTCCAAAAAGTACTGTGAGGAAATTTGAGCTTATACTGATCAAGTCTCTAAAAATCAAGTGATGACAATCTCATTAACTTATTAAAGACGTCGAGGTATTCAATGAATTGGATTTGGGAACAGAAGACATGCGAAGCAACACTGCAGAAAGGACGAGTACAAGGCTGCTTTCAAACGCTCCAAGCTAAGGAGACGGGAATAATATTAGCTTTTTAGAAAGAAATATAAAGAACTAGAGGAAAGTCCCGAAATATCCCTGTCACGCAGAACGAATTATTCCACGTGGATTATATATATTACATCCTGACTGAATCGAACTGCAACCAACTTCTGCTACAATTTCCAAACCGTTCATTACTCTGAGCTCACATTTTGACACATGACAGATAATTTTATTATTTTAAACGATTTGCATCTCAGTTGTGTTGAAAAATTTTTATCCGCGATGGAATTCAAACGTGATAGTGTAATTGTTTTATATTTGGCAGGAACACCACATGTAGCTATCGTTAGAGTCCTCCAGCACCTCAACGTGAATAAATCATTTGTTTCTCGAACCATAGCTCGTTGCCATGATACTGGCAGCGTTGCAAAACGCCATGGAGGTGGTCATAAAAAAACAGCAACCTCGGCAGAAATGGTTCGGAAAGTGAAGGCTCGAATTGAGCGAAATCCGTGTCGAAGTGGAAGAAAAATGGCTCGTGAGCTCAACATATCGTTGGAACGGATGCAACACATTCTGTAAAATGAGATTGGGCTCAAGCCATTGAAGTTCCAAAAAGCACACGATCTTACACCGCAACAGAAAAAAGTTGAAGTCGAAAGAGCGAAGGAGTTGCTACGCTTGCAACGAAAGTGGTGAGTTGCCGAATTTGTTTTTTTCCGATGAGACGAAATTTGTTATCAAGCAATATGTAAACAAACAAAATGACCGAGCTTACTTGCCAGAGAGGTCCTTCGAAAATTTACACCTTCGGACGATCACCAGAAAGCAGGCAGCACCGATGGTGATAGTTTGGACCGCCATAACCGCCGATGGTCGCTCTCCGCTCGTATTTCTAGACCATGGCGTCAAAATTAATGCGATCGTACAGCGTAAAACTGTCTTAGGGGCAGTATTGAAGCCTTGGGCAAGCAAGGACATTTCAACAGGACTCGCCCTTGTCTCACAAAGCGCGCGTCTACCAAGATTGGTTAAAAAACAATGTTCCACACTTCATTTCTTCGACATTGATGTATGGATGGATTGAATTTTCTCTGTCTGGGGCATCTTGAAGGCGAAGGTTGGCAATAAAAAATACTAAAATTCGCACTTCGCCGGGAATGGACCAAAATACCGCAGAGCCACTTGCGTGCAGCGTGCGATGCTTTCTTCGGCCGTCTCAAGGCCATTATTCGCGCCAAATTATAGCATTTTAAAAAGTTACAGTTCGAGTCAGTCACCCTGAATATAACAAATTCAGGCTAGATCAGTAGAATTACTGCAGTTGACCCGTTCTTTCCCGAGCTATTGTATTTCAAACAGAAAGAACTGATCAACTAAACACAAGATAGTAAATTTAACTTCAATACAAGGTGTGTTAAAAAAGTAAGGACACTTTTGAAATTTCGCGGACAACGTACATTCGATTTTTTTTTTTTTTTTTTTTTTTTACTGTGTTAATACATAGGTCCCAAACATATATTTACAGTTTCAAGTATATAGCATACTTAGACTGTTTTTGACAGATAAAAAGGTTATACTTGTTTTGGTGTGGTCGTGGTGGTGTTGACTACTACAACATTGACCACCCAGCCATCAGAAACACACTGTTTGACCACAATTGTTGTCCCAAGATTAGCTGGGCCTAAATTGATCAAAAATGTTCACCGATTGGTCTTCGTACTACGTCTGTTTACTGCAACCGATCTACTCGTAAATTATTAATAATACCGAAGTATGATACCGACAAGCCTTATCCCCAAATGTTTTGATTCAACGGTCGACATCACACATGCAATCTTTCGAGCTGGATCCTCGTGCATCGATCATCGATCATATATATTTCGTTTATCCATTTCAGAAAGACCTTCGTCAGCAGAAATTTGGCAAGCTTTGTGCAGGATAGGCATATGAGAAAAATTGCGATGACACTTACTGTCATGTCTTACACAACAGTAAGATGTCAGAGGAATTTTAAGTTCGAAGCAAAGTAAAAAAAGGTTCTATTTTTTCTCCATTGCTATTCACTGTAGTAATCGGTGATCTAATTTGCAATGTTCTATCTCAAAAAACAAGGAACTAAGATGATGTTTGCCTCCGACAGTAAGTCAAACAAGTAATAAGTTTTCTGTGTCTGTGTTTCGGCAGAAAAATCCACCGAACTTTGTGTTTACAGCAGACTTGCATTTTCAGCACAAAATCCAAACTGTGTTTGTTCCGATCAAATGTGAATATCTGATCTTGTTTATGGTGATGAGGCATTTTTGCGAACAAAAGAACCTTTCTCGTAAAACAACCAATGTCTCGGAGAAAGCACATACATCGTCATCATATAGTAGGAATCTTATAAAAAAATATCTAAGATTTTCTTGATATGGAAACAGCGACTGCAGTTTTAAATCAGCCTTGGTCTAACTCATCTTATGCTTGGATGTCATATTTGATAACAAATTTCTTTAGACTTTACTACTTCCAAAACCTCCAAGTCGCTGTCTACGGTCAGTAAGACATCTCCTCTGGATCTACACGGCAATGATAAGACTATTTATATCATATGCTACGGCTGTTAGGTGGAACCAACTTTTAATAAAAATACGTAACATACCTCTCTTTGATATTCACATCGTGGGCTGCAATCTGAAAGCAATCTTCTGTTTATAAAGAAGTGGCCTTAAATTCAATACGCACTGGAATTTCGATGTATCGACTGCCTTTGACACTGGTCTTATGGACATACTGTCTGATGCAATGACACCAGAACCATTGTTACTGCAAAAATACGAAATACTCTTTGTGATGTCTCTAAGAGATAATCCTCCCTACTATCGCTCGCGAAAAGAATGTACCTATAGACTTCTTCATCGCGTCGTTAGGGAGCACAAAACATAAATTTGCATATGTATCAGGCTTCCGATACTCGGCGTTGATGTGGTAGTTCTGATACTTTAGGGATTTACCACTGAGTACAATCAACTACCACTTTATCTAAGTGCTCTGTTCCGACAGAAGGCAAAAATAAAAAAAACTTGCTGCTAAATAGAAAATTAATTGCACTCTTAAAGAAACTATTTCATTTGTGTATTTGATCCTTATTCAACGGAATAGAATTAGGTCCCTTCTTTGGGAATGTATACTAACCAGCGAACCAACAACAAGAATTTATTTTCAGTTCGGCGGTTCGGTACTAAAATATATTACTTAAGCTCTATTGATAACATCATAACTAAATTCCAAGACCCATTACTGCTTAATCTCTTAGCTATTTGAAATATTTAATTTGCGTTCAAATGAAACTTCGACATAATTCCATTAAACATTATTCACCCACTTAAGTGAATAACAATTGCGAAGCAACAAACCCACAACTCAACAAAGATATTACCTCCACAACAGGATTCGTAATCCTCGGTGGAGCGAAAAAATTGTCAAAGCCTTAAGGACTTAACCAGTACAAATGTCGTTTACAAAATAACACGCAACAAATTCAAATCCAGAAACCGGCCCATCCGGCCCAACCAACAGTCAACGCTTTCCTCTGCCACCACCCCTTGACGATGAGGTTAATTTATGTAACGACATCCAGACGCCTTTCACCATTTACTCTATGCACAAAGAGAAATCTTTCCTCAGCCAAAGCCTGCACACGTGGTGGAAAATTTTTTAATTAAAAATTAATTTTACTAAAAAGAACTTCTACCAGTACCGCCACAACCCCACCGAAAACAACAACAGAATGAAAACTTGGCTGGAAACTTTTCATTCCCACCCCGAGATAAGCATGACTCGGGGAGATCCTATTAAATCGCTTTGTCTTCTTTTGAAATGCTAAACGCATTCATTTTTAAGCTCAATGCTACAGAGAGCTTCTTCTGCAGATAAACTCGACGGAAGGCCAGCAATTGAAAACCGTAAAGGACTCGACTCAAAAGTACCATCAGATGATGGAGTGGAATTTAAATTACTTCCAACTATGATATTTTCGGAATTTAAAGAAGAGTCTCGGATGTACAACTCCGATTGTTGATGTGATATTTTTTTTTTTTATAAAAAAAGGGAAACGTTCTACGTATTTGAGTTCCATGCCACTTCTGGTGCCCCAGGTGATCTTGCACAATTATTCTTCAAACATCAGGTGTCCTTTATCAAAAGACATACATATGTATTATACAAACTTATATGTTTCGACTGGCAGAAGATGCGGTAAACAAACTTTGGACACCCTTAACTGCTACACGTAAATAACTTGTAATTAAGTCACTGTTGGATAACACAAAACAATATACTTGACTCTTAGAGTTCTATTCAAGGATGTGGCCTTTGTCTTAGTCAGTCTCGACCCTGTGTCAGTCGGTGTGTTAATTCTTGGTCTGGATTCTGGCCGCCCATCTGCTGGAAGTGGTACTATGTCCTTTAGGTTGTAATTGCTTGCTGATGACTGCGAATAATGGCAATTGACTGTGCCACAAACCAAGGATGAGCGCGTCAAATAGAAGCGACTATTTGTAGTCTCACTTTTGTATCTGTAGCGTTAATGTAACAATTATCTTGTTCTGCTACGAGCTAATTGTGCAAGAATTATCCCAAGTTCTGTTGATTAACTGGTATTAAGTGGTTTCTAGTTGTTTTGCTTACTGAGGGAAGATTTTCGGCATTTTTGTGGTTAGCTACAGTTTAACCCAAACTAGACGATGCATAACTTGAAACAGAAAGACTGTCACACATAATTTATTTAAATTATTAGCAGTTAATGAGCGGCTCTTTGAATAAACAAATGTGAAGCCCAAGTAATAATTATAAAATTTGAGGAAGAAGTAACCACCACATAAGGAAAGTTGAGCAAAGGTTTCTTAATATAATTTTTATAAATTGAGTTTACAGTGAGTTAAACTCTTCTATGCATCCTAGAGCATCCTAAGAATTACTTCATAATATTCCAAAGTCGAAAGTATATTGAAAAAGTAAGAATGAAAAAAAAATAAAAAGAAATTAGCACATGAAGCTTCTACCAAAGGCCATCTTTTAAGACAACGGTTTGTAAGGATTATGGGTGTGCGAAGTAATTGGTCCTTTAAAGTTGGTCTCGAATTTTTCCCCTGTTTTTTTTTTTTTTTTTTTTTTTTTAGCCATCAAGATTTTTAATAATGTTGTGAAGACATTGATAGAATACTCGTATGCTTATTCGAATTCCAAAGTATAACTGGCTGCTCTATAAAAGTTTGAAGATCACACAACTACAATAAGTGTATGTGTGTGTTATAAACTATAACATCTCCTTCACTTTAATTTAACAGATTAAATTAAAAAATTAAAATAAGATTTTAAAGTACGTAGATAATGTATAAGACGAAGTAATGGCAAGTATTTTTAAGAACATACAGTTGGGATTGATCATGAGAAAACCGTACTGGTCGATGAGGTTGTCTTTTTGGTCTTGTATGCTGTTTCATCAGCTGCAGCGAAAATACTTTGCTCTTCTGGCGTTGGTGTAGTTTAATTTGATCCAAATCTAATTGAGGCTCTTAATTAGTAGTTCGATTATTCATCCATTTTTTCCAGATTTCTCTCTTCTCCGAAATGGTTTCCCATTTTGTCATTGTGGTCTTCCCTAACAACATTACTTTCTCGTCCGGAGCTTCTTCTATTGCTTCTAAATCCCTCACCACTACCTTAATCGATTCGGATAATGTTTTTTTCTTTTACTGGAAATTGAAGGATGTGTTTGCGATCACGTAAATGTTGCTCACCGTCTACCTGTACTTTTTCTGTTCGATGAGATTTCATATCATTAATACTACCTTTGGGCCTTGTGATATCTCCCGACTTTCTTTTAAATTGAACCATTATATGCTGCCTCAATTCCAAACACGATAAAGTTTTGCTCGATTTAACATTTAGCTTTTTGGTAATTTTTTGACATTGGATTACAAAACTGGGTTCAGCTTTTGTTTTATGACCAGAATTGAGCCTGTAGTGCGTCTGCAAATTAGAAGCTAATTAAGACTGATTTTCTGTTCTACGATTCCAGAAACAGATTTTAAAAAAAAAAATAAAAATCTTGATATTTTGACAGCTGATTCTCCTTTTCCTAAACCCTCTTGGTGATGAGGGATGAATGCTAATTATTTAAGTTCTCGGGAATGCTATGGCGACTTAAATTCCTCTAATTACTGAAGATGCATTTAATCCGAAAATAAGTCGACGATATTCTGTGACTTACCCTTTTAACAAATCGAGTAGGTTAGTTTTAAACTTTTTACCAACTCAAAAAAAAAAAAAAAAAAAAAAAAAAAAAAAAAAAAAAAAAAAAACAGTATTTTGTATCATACTGTTTTTTTTTTTTTTTGAGTTGGTAAAAAGTTCAAAACTAACCTACTCGATTTGTTAAAAGGGTAAGTCACAGAATACATTAAACTAAAGTGGTGGATCTTTTGATTATGCATGCCTATTTCTTGTATGCGATTATTGATATTTAGCCAACGGACTGAGTATCGTGCTTTTTTGTTGAGTGTAGTGAATTTTATCCAATACTTATATCATAAGCTTACTTGGAATGATTATACGATCGCCTTTCAATTACTTTAAACTCAATAGTTTCAGTAGCAACTAAGGTCGTCATCTGAGCAATGTTTTTCAGGTGCCCATCCTTTAAGAAGATTTATTCTTAGCATCCTAAGACGTTTCATGTTTTATCATTTCTATTCGTCAAGAGATTAGACCGACAACCGGGTAATCTCTATTATCTCCCTGGTATCAGGATAGAAAGATTCAGGATAGATGCCTTGACCAACTGTCAATAGTTGCAAACTATTACGAGGTGTGTTCAAAAAGTAAGGTTACTTTTGAAATTTCACGGACAGCGTATTGTACATTCGATTATCGATTTATTATTATTTTTTTTTATTTTTTGCTGTGTTGGTACACATTTCCCAAACAAATATAGCATACTAAGTTTGTTTTTGACAGATAGAAAGGTTAGACGTGTTTTGGTGTATGGTATTGGGCGATTTTCAATTATTATGAAAAATGATGCAAACAATTTACATCAAATTTTGTGTAAGAAATGGAATCAAGTGTTCTAAAACACTTCAAATGTTGACAGTGGCATACAGTGAGTCTGCTTTAAGTAAAAAAAATGTTTACAAGTGGTACAAGCGTTTCCAAGATGGCAGAGAACATGCCAATTACGAACCTTTCTGTGGACGCACCAGCACATCAACAAAAGATGATAACGTCCAAGCTGTAAAGAAAATTGTTTTGGAAAACCACCGAATTACCATACGAAAAGTTGCTGAGAATGTTTGCATATCGGTTGACTAGTGTCATGCAGTTTTTTTAGATGTTTTGGGCATGAGACGTGTGTCAAGACGTGTGTTACTCAGGAGCTTCATGCTCTACCAAAAATGCTTATGAGAAGTGCCTCGAGGATCGAAAAAATTTAGACAAATTTAGTATGAATGTATACATACCACGAAATATCTGTCTACTTGTAGCATCTTTGAATGTTGGCATTTTGCATATAGCTCTTACTTTTTCTGGATTCACTTAGAGTCCCAGAGTGGTAATTAGAGAACAAAAACAGGTTACCTTCATTAAGCCATTCTTTGTCATTATTATTAAATTATATTTGTTAACCTTTCCGAAAGTTTTCCAAATTCTTGTGGTAATCTACTAGTGCTTCCACCTTCATGCCCTTTAATCTATGTACTCGTAGTATTTCATGTTGACGGTTTTGAAAATATTCAAGCGGAATGCGATTTCAACAACATCTTTCGAATGGTGTCCAAAAAGTGGTTAATTCTCGACCACCTTTATCTGATTAGACCTGCCAAAAGCCGTTTTTTACATCCACTTTACTAACAAATTTGGATTCAGTTAGATTCGGCAGCATTTCCTTGATTGTAGGAATGTGATAATGCGTTGTTGAGAAGGCTGTGTTTATAGTAGTTTTATCGGATCCTTACATATTCCACATTTTTATATATTTTTTTTTTTTTCACCAGCACCAGATTGGATATCCACCAGGTTGGCGCCACAGTACCTACATTTTTTGCTATCAGTGTCTTGTCGTTGTTTTTATGATATTTTTTTTTTTTCTGTTTTTTCGACTAAATATAATTATTGTTAGTATTGTCATTTCAGTTTTTATGGAGATTTGTATATTACTTGATTTGCTTTGAGTGGATTGTGTGTGTATTCTTGAAAGAAATTTCGTTCTAACAGCCGTTTGGTCTATTACTCGGCAAGTATCGGTTGCTGAGCATTTGATTGTTTTCCAATTCCTGGTTCCTGGTATTATTTTGTCGGAAATGAAATCTTCCTCATATCCAAGGGGATGCAACCTACATTTAATCCTTATTGAAAAGTCTGACACTGAAAAATGGCATCCATCACATTTCTGTAGAAATTTGTTTTAATAATAGTATTCAGTATTCATTTTATTTTCAGAAGACGCAATTCTTTTACAATTTAACATTTTGCTTTGGCTTTCGCCATCAGCCAGAAGAGAAGAAGAGAAAGAAATTCACAATAAATACGTTTGCTAGCTCAAGCTTAAGATTCGCATTCAACCTAACTTAAAGAATTTAAAAAATTTCATTAACAATTTTCATACGATACCTATAAGCAGTTTTAATATAGATGACCAGTTTAAACCAATTCTGCTCATTCAGTATACCTTGATTTTCAGTAAGAGTTGGATATAATCCTAGGAAATTCGAAGTATTCTTTGGTTGCGAATCGTACATTCCTCATTGAGACGGGTTCGGTGTGGCATAAAGTATAACTCAAGTGAAGAAACTCACTTCTCACTTTTCTTTAAAGTTGTGTTGAAGGGTGCGGATACATGCTTTACCTTTGACTTTGTTGTGTCCGTTCTGCAAACGTATTGAATGTACTTTTATTTAGCTTTTCCAAAAGTAACAAAAAGTTTTGTCTCCAGGATGACGTAATTTCCTCCGCGCAGTGAACATTGTGCACTTTACATAGTCTCGACTATTCTCTGAATCACGCCGTAAAAGATGCGTAACTACAATTTAGAGAGTCTTTACTTGAAAGTGCCATAACCTTCAGCAGCGGCAATATTCTGGTTTCTAGGTGCACTATATAATTTTCTTTAAAAATGTTCTCAAACTTCATAAGGGAAAGTACCCCACACCTGCGTATATATATCTTTCCATCACTTTGAGCAGTTTGTACATGAGGTGATGTTCTTCTTCTGTACTCTTATGTACCTACCTATCAAGTTGGATTTGATGGCTGTTTTGGCTTCTTTTAATTTCCACTATAAATACATTTTAAAATTCAGATGGGGAGTGGTAATGATGCCCAGATGCTTATACTTTCGTAATACCTCCAATCCGGAGTTTCAAAAAAAAAAAAACATTTTTCTCTTCTTGTATAAGGTACTGTTCCACTCCGTAAGATCATTATTTTGGAATTACTGGAGTTATCTTTTCGCTTCCGTGTGATGCAGTAGGCGTGTAGTTTGTTGACTATTATTTGCATCATGTCTCAAGTTTTAGCCATCAAGAAAATGTCGTCTGCATACAACAGTAGTTTAATGTTCAAGAAGTGGGCCTAATAAATACCCCTGCTTTAATCTCATTTCAAATCTGACCTAGTTTGACACATTTTTATCATATCACACAGCTGTCCAGTTTTTTTTTAACAAAAAAGGACTTAAAACTCAAATGGGTATAAAAACATTTTAAGTTGTTGCAAAAAGTTGAAAGTGGTTATTTCGCTCCATGGGTGATATCCAACATTTATTAGGGAGACTAAATTATTAGTGTAAATTTACCATGGTCTTCCCCAGGAGCTTTATTTGAACTACAACGGTTTATTATTGTTTTAATCTCCTGGATCGACCTATCAAGATCAGTGTTTTTCACATAGGGGGGTTTTTCACATAGCATGGGTGGTTCAGCTCGAAGTGTGCAACTAATACACCAGGTTCACTCTGAAAACATCGTACAAAGAACATACCATTCGCCTTTCGCAAACTTCCAAAATGATTGGTTTTCGTTTACTTTTCTTCTTCTTCGTTTTTTCAGATAGATTTGTACTTATTAATTGCGATATTCTACCTGGTTCTGAAGTCTAAGTCTGAGGTTTTTATTATCCGAAAACAGACGAAGAAATATTTTCGACTCTTTTCGTCATTACTTGTCGTAATTCAAAATGAAGATGCGCCTTGACCACAAAACTGCCAAGTTGATGCTTAGGCATTTACTTATAAAGGCATGTAGTTTCCGAGTGACCCTGATAGTTAATTTCGAAGTACTTCAACTTTATAAAATTACTGACTTAAGTGTCGGAAGCATTGCTACTTTAGCATTTCAGGCACAGGTTTTGCCTTTACTATTCAGGCGCTTAGGTTAAGTTCAGTGCCGCCATGAGAAAGATCTATTTTGATACTAACTAGGAAAGCTATCAACTTTTTAAACCTCCTTTTTAGCAATATTAAGTTAAATAAAAGAGCTTGAGAATCCAATGGCTTTTGATTAAGACAGATTTATCTCAAGATCTACTCTGCTTGCCTCGTATTCTTAGTTACTGATCAAATGGTGAAGGTTCATATGAAGGTAAGGCAGGCAAATTTAGTTAACGTAATTAGTTGTTTCAGGTTTCCTTAGATAAAGACAACATCCTTAATATATATTAATTATAAATGTCTCTCTCATCAATCTTAAATGTAATTTCCATGCTATGGCTAGAACATGCTTTGGTAACTTTTCATGTGTCCTGTACATACTCAGTTCGTCGAGCTACCATTCGGATGGCTTAACACCACAATGAAAGCAAGGAAGGGTCTTAGGTTTGTGCTATTTTGAGTTTCTTGTTTACTAGGATTAGCTTTCTGGTAAGAGAATCCCACAGTAGCACGAGCTTACTGTCCCTTTGGTCTGGGTCCTCGCCCAATTACCAAGGGCTTTCAGATTATTGCCACTGAAGACTACTAGAATTTGATGAGCGGCTTGTCATAAGGTCTTGTTGAGTGCCATGGGCTATGAGTAGTCCCACCAGGATCTAAAAGCGATGCCAGGGGAAGTCAGGTCTCCCCGGACTTAGGTCCTCGCCTGACTTAGAATAAATAGGCCCCTTAGTAGGGCTACGTAGTGACTGTGGTTTAAACCTAAAATCACAGGAAGGGACTCCCAAAATTTGATTGACCCAACATGTAGTAGCAAATGCTGGATGCTGTGACCGTAAGATCGCTCTCAGTTCATACGAAGAGTGGGGCTTGTGCCCTTAACACAGGTTTCGACTTCGGTATTATCAAAAAATGACAAACGACAAACAGACGTATACTAGCCCTCATGGATGTATTGGCATCCCGTGAACTTAAGTCCCCACGACTGGTGTTCGCTCAGAAAACTGACTTAATCTGCCTTTTTGGACTGTGCTTGGATGACATGTTTATCATATCATTCGTGTATTATAAATTGTACTTCCTTTAGCTACTGGATTTCAAATTGAAATCAAATTACTCCTGTAATTTGAACTTTCAATGAGGTACTCTCGTCAATCCCTTTTCAGGTATCTGCAGAGCGATACTGACCACAAGTGTTGCACAGGAATTTAGTGTTCGTACACAATGGTGTTTCAGTATTGTTTTCTTTGTTAAGCTGAATTGTTAGTACAACAGGAGATACCAAAGTAGTAAATAGGTAATGTAGATTAATATATTACTTAGTTGATCTTCTGAGCCACACTCCGTTGTCAATTAAAATTCTGTTGGCGTGCATACACATCACATCAAATTTCCAATTACATAACATTTAAAATATAGTTAGAATGATACACCATAGAAACTACCCTCCTTATATTCGGTTGATGTGTCCGCATTTGCATAACACTGTACATATAATGATGATCGTGCTTACTCTATTCCTGAAACTTGACATCGTTATCCCATAACTGCACGGTTTCCATTTTCTTTGAGCTAATGTAAGCATAAGCCATACATTCGATTTACATGCGTTTCCAGAGCACAATATGACAGTGTTTCCAGGTGGTGAGATGTGACGACAAACATTCAACCATATTATGCATTATAGCCCTAAAATATCCATCTTATACCGAATGAATTCCATCTCGACGAAATCTTTCCTGCTGAGGACATTTCTTTTCGTCTATTGAAGAGACTTTTTACGTTCTAATAACTCGACCAGTATCTCAAAGACAACCGCAGTTTATCGAAGAAGGCATAACAACTAAAGTTGCTACGTACCCGAAGTTTTTTTTTTCGTACCCAAACCAATCGACAGAAGTTGCAAGAATTTGGGCCTATGAGGTCTAGTAATATTTCTTTCCATCTAATAATTTTGATAAAACTATCTTTTCTGCATAAATCTGCTTAAAAGATTTAAGATAAGAAGAGACCTCTAAATTAAGTAATTTGTGCTCGTTCTTTCTTTTATTTTCTTAACGACCCCTGATAGTCCTAATAGTGTTTCCATAAGGACAATTTTGACACCTGAATGAAAACTAACCCACTAAAAATTATAAAGGACACAGAAAAGGTTAAAAACATGACTTGAAGGCTATAACTTAATCCAAAAATTTGTATTTAGGAGCAGTGAAAATTGTTCTTTTAATCGTTGACTGTTTTAGGTAAAAGTCATTGCTGTTAGAAAGCATTCATTTTCGAAGAGCTTCGAATTGACTTAAATAAAAAGGTCACCGTAGATGGAACTCTGCACAATAAATAACCAATGTTTAAATCAAAAGCACCGATATCTGACGTTTATTCCTATAAAACGTATGAGTACTTAAAAAATCTCATTCGTTTGAGTTGGTTGAGTTGTTCAAGCTGGATTTATAGGTTGTGTCAAGCACCGATGGCAATATGACATACATATACGTCTGGTTGTTCTTTGTGGCCTTACGCATTTATTACATTTTCGACTTTTTTGAGAGGTAGTTTTCGAGTATTGTCCATAATCGACAGCTAAATTTCACCGACAAAGTACCCGACCGTGTCAAAATCGTAAAATTTGAATGTTTACAAATATTTTCCATATGCAATCCTAACCAACTTTACCTTTTCCAACATATGATCGCAAACGTGTTGTTTACACAATACTAAATATCGCCATAAATATTAGGAGTAAATAGTCCGTCCACATGGTGCTGTTGGTGATTCTCACATGTGTTGGGTTATACAAAAATGTTATCTAAAAGTAACATTAAAACTATTGGCCTGTCGGGTATTTATTCCAGAAACAACATCATGATACAAAAATAAATGTTGGTCCACTACACACGGGACAAACAGTGACATCCAACTGGTTTTGCCTCGAGCCCATCCGCATTCCAGATCTCTACATTGCAAATAGTAATAAAAGCCAAGCGCTCTGAAAATTAGTATCATGTACAGGCACAGGGACAGGGACAGGGACGGGGACAGGGACACTTTTTGGTAGAGATATGTCTCATAAAAAACTGAATTTGTTTCAAAGGTGATTATAGATAATAACCACTTTATGTCTCAAGCCAACCCCCTAGTCCTTTGAGTCCTAGAATGCACATGTGCTCTATACGAGAGAAAGGCGCTTATGTTCCTTTTTTGTTCAATGTATGCCAAAAGTGCGTGCTTGCGTTATTGTTGCCAAAAAATGTTTGATACCATGTATTTTCAAATGGTGAACGAAGGGTTGGAGTACGAAGGGTTGAAGAATGATAATGTGTTGGGACTGGCAAGCCCAGTTTCAAGTCCCCTGCCATACAAACTCTTCAATATGAATACGTATACAACATAAACTTGTATGGTACTGCTGAATGCCATCCCATTTTGTGTAAAATTTTGAGTTTAATTTTGTGCAGGGGACTTTGGGACTTTGCAGATATCAATGCTTCCCTCTTGTGTGTGGTTAAAGTGGGAATTTGGTAGAAATATATAACCGATCGCTGTCGTTGTTGCTAATGCTGGTAATGCTATTGAAATGTCTGTCTTGTTGATAGTCAACGGACTTCCCTTGGCTCCCTACTTTACCATTTTCGTCAGTTCACCAATAAAATTAAGAGAAACAACAGAAGCAGCAGTACCGGCTATATCAGAAGCTACATAAAGTAGCATGTGCGAAATTTATGGAGCGGGCCCAAAACAAATCCCATCACTTAATTTTCGTCTCTTGACTTTTGGATATGCATAGCTAAGCTTGTTGGAGTTCTATGTATGTACGGATATATGCCAATATCTACTATCAGGCCTTTTAGTCATCAAGGCATTTTATAATAAATTTGTTAAGGCAGTCGTTCGGTAGGAACCGGATTCAAGTAGACACCCGTTTTCGTGCTGGTAGCAGCCGGAGCGGCAATCTTTTAACAGAAACATGGAACAACTTCTATCTGTATATGGTCGGAATAAGAGGGTGAAACATATTTATTGGATTACAAGAATAATAATGTAAACCTGTATCCTATGGGGTAATCTTTCAGCTTTTACCAGACACACGGAAATACCAGGGGAATAAGCCGGTACAAGCCGTCATTATAGTATATTATAATTTTGTTTTTGTCATGTTAAAGGTCTTGTACAAGTCGATAATGTCCTGTGTGCCCCACATTTGGTGGTATTAGGACATGTCTCTCTGGCTTTGCTTTGTGTTTGGATTTCGGATTTAAACTGTTGCTTTGCTATGCAAGTGGTGAAAGTGTATAATACACAGATTTAAAATAGTGTGGGGTATTAGGCTTTTATGGTGTGAGTAGCATGGAGGCAATAAAACTACACAATTAGCCCGGAAAAGGTTTCTAGTTGGAAATTTTATTACAAAGTTGCTTAAATGGGAAAACAAAATTTATTACTCAAAGAAGAAACATTAACCGGTGTAGGATATATGTAAACATTTGTGAACAGGGGACCAGTTACTGGCATGATTGGGGAATTTTGATAAACCATTTTTGAATCGTTTTATTTTCAACATTGTTTTCTAAAATTCCTAAGAATGAACATAGGGAACCTATGCAATATACAGTTGAAAATCTTATTTTAAAACTTGTGTCCAATCATAGGTCACCAAGGCGACTTTTTGCTAATTTTTCTGATGACTTTACTAATATTTGCAACTTTAGGCCACTAAATGCCCTTCAAAATACCTTCCATACATAGTGAATAAATATAGATATATAAATACAAACCTCAGAATTAAAGGCTCCGTTTTCAAACTTAGCTGCTAAACAGCAAAAGACGATGCAACTTGCGCGAGAAGCTTTAAATAGAGTCAAAATCCACAACCGGCAGACAGTGTTATTTAAGATGACTTTTCACTCCAGCCGTCTTCGTAGAGAAATCTGTTAAGCCTTCTGATTACATTTTGTTGCGATTTAGAATATCTTTGAAATTTTCGAACATTTATGTGCTTTTAATCTGCATAATTCCTCGAACATTACTGCAGTATACCTATTTAGTATACTGTTGATCTTAAAGAGCTGAGGAGCTAAGTACGGATAGCCCTAATTTACATGTCACTATACATTTTACTACCTCCTAAAGCCGATCCAACAGAGTCTGACCTTGTTACAGGTGGTTGGCTCCATAAGAGAATTTTACCAGCCTGCTACGATTTTTGAGTTCATAACATAAAAACGCAACACGTTCTATAAGCCAAATTAGCATGGTCTGCCTCCTGTAGTGCACTCCAAGATGCTTAAGGACTCTTTTTACATGTACCCGCCACCCAAGGCTGCATCTTCCTTTACTGCATTGTGTCTCCGTGTAAAAATCAAATACTTTACTTTTTAGGCCACTCTGTTCACTCACGTCGATGTCCCCATACTGCTCGTAGAGTTCGCTGTTTTACTTCCACATCCAAAGCTCGTTAACACAAACAAGACCAAAAACCACTTAAAGATTCTTACATTTAGGACGTCCAAGGGTATTTCCGTCCGCTATAGTGTGAATATTTTGTCACTAGTGGACTAATCGCACTAATAGGAGCCAATCGGATTGTCGAGCATTGAGTTTGGAAGTTCACTTAATATGTGTGACAAGATCTTGGACATGTTATTAAAAATACTTAGGTCTCTTTAGTCAGCGCATTCAAGAGTTTAAGTGTCCAGTAATGACACTTCTACTGTATATCGCTGAGAAACATCAAAATTTTCGAAGGATTCAGATCCAGTTCTGGCCATTTTTTTGATCGCTAGACATGTTGACCCAACAGTCCATCTAAGGTTTGTTCTTCTCATAGCGTCTAATTATAGTATTAGTTTGCACGTAGCGATCGGTATATCAATGATACCTTTTCAGGTAGGATAGGTGGAGTGGTTCTAATTTTTTTTTTTTTTTCGAGTTCGTCGGTCCTAAAATTCCTTGGAATATCTCTGTTACGGGCCACCCAACTTAAATGGATGTTGAACGGCTCTGCTAAATATCTGAGAGATGATCGGCAATCAAGGGCAGTATTAGAATTAAGTATGACTGAGTCCAAGGATTTGACAGCGACCTGACTATCCTAAAAGATGCAAATATCGTTTGCAGATACCACGTGTTTCTTCAGCCAGGACAGAACTTCTTAATTAATCTGAGAAAATACTGCCACCAACTCCGCTATCAGTCTTTCAACCATCTGTATAGAAATGCATTAACTTGTTGTCCATGAAAATCCTTGTCGAATCAATAATGAGGCATAATATATTCAATTTTCTTTAGATGTATTCTAAGTGTAATAAGAATATAAGTATGACCAATTTCTTTATTTCTCCACTGAGCAACTAACTTACCTGCTGAAAATATCGAGAGGCGTCTGTGAGTGAATATCAGAATATCCGGTGCAGTGGATGGAATATTCGGTAAGGCTCCGCTTAAGTCCAGACATGCTGTTCTTTAGTTAGTACAGTAGATGGATTTGTTTAAGGCCGTCCACCAAACAAGCACCCTGTAAGTGATTATTAGTCTTATAACCGAGATGTATTGCCAATGAGTATAACGACGCTGAAGCCCCAATGAGAACAAATAGCTTTTTACAAAAGGTCTATGATTGGAAATTCCCGGAAAAGAGGACAAGATCAACTTTATTGTAATTTACTCCCAAACAACAGCGATCCGCTCGACGTGTAGATCTGTTTAATTACTAGAGGTATGCAATGAATGTTTTGAAACCTCTTTCAAGACATCCCATTTTTTATAGTACTTCATTCATGGTACTCACATCTTGAAAGATCAAATGAATGAAACACTTGATATTCGATTGGTGAGTGAGTATTTCACTCATTGATAACAATACATTTAGTTCAGAGTACCCATATAAAACGGGTACACTTCATATACCGAATATTCAGTGTGCACTAGTGCACTTTGCATGCACTGAACACTCCGTGTGCATTTTTGCCATCTTTCCATACAGGCTGTGCAGCTGTCAAATATTCATACACTTTTACTCACTTTTAGTTTTTTGGCTCATTACAATAACAAAACAAAAATTAAATAAAAGAATTAGGTATTGTGTTTTTTTTTTTTTTTAAGATATGTATTACTATTTTTATTTTTTTTTTCAATGCTCCTTCATCTTCCTCTAAGTCAGTTCGAGTCCCAGATTTTTTACATTATAATTTAGGAACATAATATTGTTGACTAAAACTGGGTCAGATACAATTAGGCTTCGTTTTTCTAACATTTATTGTCTGGCTGAAAAAAAAACTCGCTCAGAAGCAGCACTACTTGCTGGTGTAGCTAATATTTCGCAACTTACTTTAAATAATATACGAAGTTCTACTTGGTGTAGATGCCAACACTGCAAAACATTGAAATCTTTGTGAAAAGTTACATTTATGATTTCATAGTCGCAAAGTTCATTGCTTACTTGGTCTGCAGAGTTTACAACTGTTGTAGGTGGAATAAAGTCCTTGAACAACTCCTTACCATCCGATAATAAACTATGCAACTCTTCATTTAGCAATTGTTCGGTAGGTTGGACAGTCGGTTCAGATATTTCGTAAGCGTATCATGCAAATGTCTCTAGTCTCTAGTTTTTCGACTTCACTAAACTGAATTAGTTTATTAGCTGGAGGGAATAAAAAAGGACGATTTTGTGGAAAATTGTTAAATTTTGTAATACCATGGAATCCAAAAAATTATTTAATTTTGTTTTAAAACTTTAAACTACATACATCTAAATCTTCCGAATGATTAGAACATTTTTTTTATAAGCGATGTATATGAACAATTACTAAATGAAGTGTTGCATAGTTCTCTGCCTCTAAGACTCTTGATGTTTCTTCAAAAGGTTTTAAAAAATTTGTTCTAACGTGTGCAGTGCATATACTACTTTTTAGGGAGGTTTTAAGGGACGAATTTATGCTTGATTTTTTGAAATATTTTACAAGTTTTGTGCACAGATTACACAAGTCAAATATTTGCGGACTTTCCTTAATTATTTTTTCGATGGCATTGTGTATCAGGTGATTTATACAAAATGTGTTAAATATAAATTTAACATATAAATAAATTTAATAACAAATAACCTGAACATAATTAGCCATTCATTGACTTTAAACCTAGAAGTCTAGTATTTAGTTTTCCCTCCTTAACGTAGTGAATTTTTAAGGTTAAGAACACATTTCTTAAAAAGCTATCGGTCCAAATATTACAAGTAAGTCTATATCCACTTCTTTTTACATTTATTATTTCGTTTTTTATTATATAAAAATATTTATTACTTAAACTTTTGATTTTTCGCGAAACTGTATATTCTCGCTTCTAAGTATATTAGCAATTCATTGACCATGAAGCTATAGAGAAAGGGTGAAAGAACAGCGTCTTACCACTTATCTCTTACTCTGAGCGAGAGTAAAATAGGAGAATAGTTTTAAAAGTGTTCAATCAGCTCTCTGATAATTCTGGAATGCTAATTGGGAGGGGCGAGCTTCATTCAACATTTAAACTGCTTTGGATGTATCAGTGATTTGAAAAGGAATGTTTAGACGATACCAACCAGTTAGTTATCAATGTGAGTGATATTGTCGGAGACAATGGCCGTGGTGTACTGGTATATGCATACACTTCGCAACCAGAGGGTCACGGGTTCGAATCCCGCGCTAGGCATTTCTCTGAAAAAGTCTTTTCATAGAATTTATATGTATGCGTCAACTCTGACATGAAGGCTTAACACTCATGTTGGAGTGGTTGCTGGCTGGGTTAAATGTAACGAACTAACAACTAGCACGTACTGAGACCCACTGGTTGAGGATGCACTCGCTCGTCCGTTTGTAAAAAAATAAAAAAATAAAAAAGATAAGAGTGACATCTAACACTTTTTATTGAGGAGGACTCGTTATAATAATTACAAGCAATGAGGGTATCCTTTATATTGTAATGAAAAAGTGTCTTATCTCTCTCATTAATGTCGATACTGCCGCATTCCGTTTAATGTGCATTGGCATCGCAACCGATGACGAGGCCAGTTTTCTGCCTTCTTTGTTGTCATCAGGAAGAAGGACCACATTGTCGTGGCCAAGATATGAAAATGCCAGCCAGTAGATATTTTTGGTAGTCTCCAGTCTAGAAGCCTTATGTTAGGGTTGCTGAGATTACAAAGTACGTATTTTTACTACGTTAACTAATATACAAGTTTTAATCGTACATACCTTTGTCTTCAAAGGTCATAAAGGAACTCGTTTTGATTTGTCGTCTGATTCCATTTCCGACTGGGTGTCAGAGGTGTAGACCATCAGCTTAACTGTCACCCTAGAAAGATTGCAGTTATCACTATCCATTTCAGGAAAGGAGATTGACGCTCAAGGATCTGGGACTGGATCAGAAGGTTGCTTAACAGCATCCAGGTCATCGTTTTTAAAACCCTTAGAGTTATGGGCACGTCTAGAGAACTTCTTGAGAGTCATTAACCTGGCTCTGCCTCTACAACTCGACAAGTTCGATACTCAGAGTGGAGGTTATTATCTAAATATAATTAATTATTAATCTAAAAGAAATTACAAAAAACTAAAAACACTCACATCTGAAGCTTTATCTAAACTTAAGAGCTTAGACTTCAAACTTGTCTACCCTTAAATATGCATGCAGTACACAGTTTCTAAGCAAGAAGTTATATTTATTTTTTTATTTTCATTACAATATATTAAGCAAGAACTTAATTTTTATTCATACGACCCAATATATCTCTCATATTGGGGACTTTAAAAATTGCTGGTATATAGTATTTCGGTTCTAGTTACACCCGTACGAGAACTATTTCTCTAATAGAATTTATGAATTTAGGTTTCTAATTTTTAAAAATAAGAGATACTACCAATAGCTAACCTCAGTTTTGGTTGTTGCTGCTATTCCGTTCAATATAATTCACGTTGATACTAAATAAATGATTGGCAATGCTCGTAGTAATTTTTCCTCGTTGCATTTTGTTAGATAAATAGGATGCGAAAGCAAGGTAAGTAGTTTACGACTTCAAAGTTGCAGCTGTAGATGGTAACATTTTGCCTTTACTTGGTAAGAGCAATACTTACGTCATTATGTTTAATATGATGTCAATATCATCAACACATTAAGATAAATGTACTGATTTGAAGAAGTTTGTAAATTCGAAAAAGGTTAGACTAAAAGTCAGTAACAAAATTTAGAAGTATGTTTGAAGGTTAAGGATATACCAAATGATTTTCTAACAGTCTTTTAAACACGGGGTAGAAGAAGAAATAATAGTTTAGTTCCTGTACATGCATTTTATGTCAATTTATTTCAGAAGGACTTTCCTTGGCTAACAACCTTTCCATAATAAAAAACGATCTCAATACTTTTATGCATTTGAATCTAGCCACGGAACTGTCAACTTCATGGCAGCACAATGTACCTAATAGACATCTACTTGAAATGAAGCAACTAATCCCAAACTTATACTCACGATGCCCCTGTTATAATACTTGCAAATGTACCAGTGACAGACCCCTGTGTTCTGCCAATGGTTTTAATGTCGTCAGCATATGTAAATAGTTGCATAGACCTTTGAGTAATTATGCCTCTGGTTGCAGCTTGTGACTTTCATTGTCTAACCTTGTCTAAGCAATTATTTTACGTTAAAGGCCTCAATAGAATTGCCTCCGATCTTAACAGAGCAATGAGTAATCTCCATCATCAGTTTCTGCAATCTGATAAGTTGGACAAGGATACCAAATGATGGTATAACTTAAAATTCCTCGTCTATACAGATGCGGGCATAAAATAGTTGAAATGTTAGTGGGTATCGATCGGCACTTTATGGATTTTCTCCTAAATATCTCTAGGCCTAAAAGTACGTTAAAAGAAATTAAATTGTTGATGAACGGCTTCAAGTTTTTGTACAAAATGGCACACAAGATTTGTGCGAAGACTGTTGCTTCCTTGTTGGCGTAATTTAGAGAGTCTTCGTTCTTGTGAATAGGGAAAACGAAAAGTTTTACTCATCGAGCATTCTTTTCTGCAAATTTTTCTTACAGATGAATTAGTGAATGCTTTTCCAACTAGCTCCCGCTCATTTCAACACTTTATCGTAAGGCTTTATGTTCTGGAATATCTCACATCGAACCAGGTTACATGCTGCTTCCTGTCACCTGTATTTAAAGTATTTGACTCACTTTTCAATCATGACTAATTTCGACTCATACATGCACGGTTTGCTTATTGACTTCTCCATTTGTTTTCTGGTTTCAGTTAATTAATCTCTTCATGGGCGGAATATACTTACATCTTTTTCAAATTCTAATAAAACTCTTCAACGATTTGATTAAGTTTTTAATTTATTTTATTTGAAGTAACCGAACAAAATTGAACCATCCTCCCGCAGATATCTTAAATTCTTAATGAATTGAATTCACTTACAAATCGCTTTACACTCCATTGCCAAAATTATTTCTTCTCTCCTTATTTTAAGAAATAACCTCGTCCCAGCAATTTGTCATACTTAACACCGTTAATCGACCCATACATGGTTTTCTATAATCGACTCGAGCGTTTCTGACGTTTCACCGAAAAAGTCAATTACTACCGTAATAACAATTCAATCAAATGACCAAACACAAATGTCAGATCTCGTTCTCGTTCAGCATATGAATTACCGTCACCGCATAATCTATTTGACTCCGAACCCAACCGATCCAAAATGGGAACCGACCATTCTAAGCCGCACATCATTATCCCAAGAAAACAAAACCGAATGGTAAATGGTAACTTCTATTCATCTTTCCTTGAACACTACTATAAGAGTGGGGTTTGCTAAAAGTTTCAAAATTCCATTAAAGCTAACCGGCAAGGGCAATTGCAAGGGTAGAGGAGATTCTTGTGCCAGCAACAGCTATACCATATCCTCCCCCTTTGCTTCAGCTTTAGCCATTAAAAATTATTTTCTCAAAGTCAAATACTGTTAGTGTATGCAAACTGGTATGGGAGAAGAAGCCATTAATCTTTTTGACAAATGTCAGAGACCGTGCATCCGCCAGCAACTCAACTCCAACCCCAACGCCAAAATTGCAGAAGGAGTGTGCTGTCTGCTAAGAAGGGAAAATACCATATAAGGTACTGGCTTTTTAGTTCTCTGCTGTCCTTGAATTGGAAAAGAAAAAGACAAACAACACGAGAACGAGTTTATTACTGATACTGGTAAGGACGTGATTGTTTATTCAACTAAGTTGGTTCGAATATACGAGCTGGTCTCAAGGCTTGAGTATCTGAGAGTGAGGCGCATGTGGGATGTGAATATTCACAGGATATAGGCCACTGCCACCACAAATACGTACAGAAGTATGTATGTATATTAATACGGATGTTCGTATATGACTTTGGAAAAGCACATTGCCATTCCTGATACGGTGTCGTTTTGGGGGCGAGCGTTATAAATGATAAAAGATTCAGTGTCATACAATCGTTTGGTAAGAATTATTACGTCGAAAATGTGAAATAATATTTTGGAAAGCCTCCGCGCAAAGAATATGAAGTACAGTTGTATGTTTTGGGTAGTATCTCATTATTATTACCCGTATCTGTTTGTCTTTTTCTCTTTTTCATTTTCTATAGCGATTCGGCATTAGGCTCTCGATTCTCCGTTCTCAGTTCATGTTGCTTAGACTCTGCCATTTTGATAAAGTTAGTGAATGGAGTAAAAAGAAATAGAGGGCAGCACAGAGTAAGGCAATCATCATATTTTGGTACGTGTACAAGGATGTGAATTAAAAAACGACACAAAATATCTAAAACATGGATATGACGTGATGGACTTAGGAGCAAGTAAATTTTACTGAACGTGCTCTTAAGAGCGCGTGAGAGTATGTCGCTGTTATCATAATATGAAAGTGATGTATCTATAAATGACATTCTTTATAAAATGCTGAACTAAAGTGAAATGTGATAAAATACGTACGCGATTACTTGTAATTAAACTTCCTTATTTGTTTACCTAACAAGAATCTATATACGAGTATGTATAAACAAAAATAAGATTTCGTTTAAGGACTAAAAACTCAAAAATTAACAATCCGGTTAAGCTGAAACTTTTACTATGTATTTGTTATGAAGTAAGAAATGTACGTAAATGAAAAGTTTTTGAGTTTTTCGATAGATGGCGTTAAAATGGATTTGAGGTTGTTAGCACAGACAATTCGGCACTATGAAGGATTGCACGCATGAAGATGCAGATGATATGTACTTGTCGATCTGACTATTTCATGGTGTATTTGGACTTAGTTGAGTTAACTTTTATAGCATTCTAACAAGAATTAAAATCACTGACAGATGACTCCCAACAGAAGTCTCATGTATGCTATCTATATCAGATATGTGAAACCCAGAATTTGTCTTGATGGCGTACAGGAAAACCGAAGTAATTCTTTAATTATGGCTAAACTTTTTTCCATTGAAACATGCGTTGGAAAGCTACTGTCATTGTACGTCATTTCAGTATTTGTCATTCATTTGAAACGTAAACAACAATAATTTTCTTTCACTCAAATATGTCGAACTTTGTGCTTGAAAAAGTGTTTTTGCGGGGAGTTCTTCTTCGTTACTTTAATATGGAGAAAACTGCTGCCGAAAGTCATCGTATTTTGGTGGAAGTTTATGGTGAACATGCGCTAGCTGAGAAAACGTGCCAAAAGTGGTTTGCACAATTTAAAAGTTGTGATTTTGGCTTGGAAGACGATGAACATCCTGCGCAGCCAAAAAAGTTTGAATATGAAGAACTAAAAGCATAACTCTATGAAGATTGTTGCCAAACACAAGAAGAGCTCGCAGAATCTTTGAGTGTCACTCAAGCAGCCATTTGAAAACGTTTAAAAGCAGCTGGATATATTCAAAAGCTAGGAAATTGGGTTCCACATGAACTCAAGCCGAGAGACGTCGAAAGGCGGTTTTGCATGTCCGAAATGCTGCTGGAACGACACAAAAGGAATTCATTTTTGCAAAAAAATCATATGTGAAACCCAGCCAACCAGCCAAACCAACGGCAAAGCCGAATATCCATGGCGCGAAGGTAATGCTCTGTATTTGGTGGGATCAGATGGGTGACCTTGCCCCTTCTGACTACCATTTGTTCCGGTCGATGCAGAACGCCCTCACTAAAATACGGTTCATATCAGAGCAGAATATCAAAAATTGGCTTGATTCATTCTTGGCTGCCAAGCCGGCGCAGTTTTTTTGGGATGGGATCCACAAATTGCCATAAGGATGGGAAAAAGTCATAGCTTCAGATGGGCAATACTTTGAATAATACTATTGTACATGTTTTTCTTAAATAAACGTTCAAATTTTGAAGAAAAAAAACCGCACGAATTAAAATATATACCCAATAACTTTTGGTTCCTAGTTACGTATAAGTTAGTTCTCCACACACATAACATAAACTAACCGAATGATTTTAACAATTTCATGACATGCCTATTTACAATCTTATTCGATATCAAATTCAAATTTTTCGAATATGATAGCTACATATCTAGTCGTAGAAATTACGTTATGTAGCTGTAACCAAAAAACTAAGGGTGACTGGAATAAAATGTTTTTATTTTTTTTTTTTTTCTTATGAGCATAGAAAAACACAATCAAAAATTTTTACAAAATTCGGGTGGCAAGACTAGTGCTTACAAGTGTTATTAACCTTTCGGACAAAAAAAAGGTAAGAGGAAGCAGATCATTTTGACTCGTTATGAAGCCACAAAAAGTCTCGAATATGAATGGTTTTTCAGAAAGCGACCCCAACGTGCAGAAAAAGTAAAAAAACTACATTTGGCCAAACACGTAAGCCTTTAACATGCTAGACGCTGCCGAATAATTAACGAATAATCCAGGCCACTACAAAATAACTATTGCTGCCATCTAGAAAATACAAAGGCAAAAAAGATTGAAGCCTGAGACATCTACTACAGTGGTCGTTATATAGATAATAACCAAAATCGACTCGAATCACCCCCTAGTGATTGAAGTACAAAGCGGATATTCTGGAGGACAATGAAGAAGCATTGTTAAAAAAATTTGCGTTAAAGAACCACAATCATAAAAGACTGTATCTTTTATGGTACAATCATTTCATCATGCATTGTTATACGCTTTCCGAACGTGCGGAAAATATTTAAAAAAAAAAATTATCGAAATTCTAGTTCGGTCATCATCATGGCTTCAGCATGCAGGCAATTCGTCGCTCCGTGGAAAAGTTTTGGTAACAGAGCCACCAATCAGACAGAGATTGGTGCGGAATGAAGTAAACGTAGCCGTTGTAGTGGCCACTATCAAAGAAGACTCAGAAATGTCGATTCGACGCCGATAAGCTGAATAAGGCATTGCCAGAGAGTCAACCCGGCTTATTTTGCGGTTAGGTTTGGGCTTACATCCGTATAAGATTGTGCTGATGTGAGAATTGAAGCTGGACGACCATAGACAACTTCGTGACTTCACTAATTGGGTGCTGGGAATGTCAGCCGGAGATCTAGATTTTGGCCAGTAAGTCATCTTCTCAGACGAGGCCCATTACATCCACAAAGACTGACTGTTTGGAGACACCGTTGCCGTCAATGATCTCAGGTACAAAGCAAAACATCTTAAAGTACTTTCTGTTGTCAGAGCTCGACATCATCGATATATCCGAGTTGTGCTTCCAACAAAACTGCGCTACATGCCATATAAGCGATGCAAAGATCAAAGTTGTTAAGGGGATATTTGGCGACTGGGTCATATCACGGCGAGCGTTCATCAATTGGCCGAAGCGTTCATGCAATTTAACGTCACTCGATTATTCTCTCTGGGGCTATGTCAAGTTCTTAGTTTGCGCTAACAAAAGTTAACCTCTTTGACGAGCTCGAGACCAACATTCACAAACTATTGCCGAAAAAACGCCACACATATTGAACCGACCACTTGAAGCACTGCCAGCGACGTCGAGGCAGCCATTTGAATGATGTGTTATTCAACACATAATATATGAGCGAAGCTTAAAAAAATAGTCAATTTTATATCTCATACTGTTGTTGTTTTATTTAATTTTTTTTTTCCTATCGTTCTTATCTGGTCACCCGTTAATTGCTTAAACCACAACAGGAAAGCAAAATGTTTCTGATATTTGTAAGGAGCTTACCAAAGGATATAGCTCGAGACATATTTTCAACAACAAACCAGTGGGAATCAACAGAGCTGTCTATCTCAATCATTATTCTTAATTATCATTCTCTGGTAATTGTCAAATTGCAGAAAAAGTTCAATTCTATTGGCTGGCAACTGGTTACACAGGATTAAAGAACACCTGACCTCAAAATTCGATATCAAAAATTCGATATAAAAATCTAATCTAATCCAAATCTAGATTTTTTTGTTGATTTACCTACTTCTTACTGATTTCAGCAAGACTTTCTACAGCATGAGTCTTACATTGATGACATTTTAGTTGTGATTATTGTTGTGATAATAAGCGACGTTAATCACGCAATCCTCTACGGGAAGCAGAGGAACCCTGTGGACAATGAAATTTTACCTAGAGCACGTGGACTACGCTGACAACAGTTGTATATATCCGCTATCCGCTAAAGAAATAATTTTCGTGTAAACAACAATAACATAGCAATATATGCTAAGTAGATCTATACACGCCATCTACTTAACGGATATAAAACAGCCTTCAAAATATTATTTTCTTTATTTGCGATAAACTTTCCAATAAATTTTCAGAAATTTTAAATTTGCCAACAAAATTTTCTTCAAAACAAATTGAATTTGTCATTAAACTTCATGGATACGTCTGTGATACCAAGTTTTTATAATGAACTCTTAAACGGGTTTGGGTCGCTTTTTTGTGATAATCGCTAAGATGCGGCAAAAGGCAAAGATAAATCTAATATTTTTCGTTCAAATAATTAGTTGGTACACCTAACATAATACTGATACTATCCCCAAGTAACTATGGGGATCTTTGCATCGTCATTAAAGTTTTCTTATATAGATATATTTGGTGCGCAACTAAGTTATCGCTGTTTTTTTTTTTATATGAAAAAATGGTTTCAAATGAATCATTTAAAATACTGCCCATCGCTAGCTACAACTTTTTCCCATCTTTCTAGCAGAGCTCGAATACCGTTACGGTAAAAGTGTTTATCTTTTGCGGCTATCCACGAAATAAGCCATTTTTTTATGTCTTCATATGAGCGAAACTGTTGATCAGCCAGACCATGTGACACCAAACGGAACAACTAATAATCGGACGGCGGAATATCAGGGGAATATGGATGGTAGGGTAGAACTTCCCATTTTAGCCTTACGAAGTAGGTTTTAACGGGTTTGGCAACGTGAGGCCAAGCGTTGTCATGCTGTACAATCACTTTTTCGTGCCTCTGCTCGTATTGTGGTCGTTTTTCGCGCAGTACTCGACCCAATCGCATCAACTGAAGCTGATACTGATCCCCAGTGATGATATCATTGGGTTTCAACAATTCATAATATATAACACCAGCCTGTTGAATATCCGGCCGAGCCGACGACGTAGAAGCATAACCTGGCAGTCCCCATGACTTTCTTCTTTTTAAATTGATGTAATAAATCTATTCTTCATCACCCGTCAAGGAACCCAATCATACAATCGCTTGGAAATGGTTTTCCGGGTCCCTTATAATGCTGAAGTATTTGGGGCGGATCCACATAGAGCAATGCATTCAATTCAGCCTTTTCGAAGGATTTTGGCATTCCTTCACGCGGACGATCGTCGACCAAAATCAGACATTTTCACACAATCAAAAGTACAGGACGCCAAAACAAAATCACTTATGCGTCAAAACGGTTTGCTTACTATATGTCTACGCTTGGTTCATAACGTTTTAGATATGTCAAAATCGACCAGAACTTACAGATGGTGCTATCTATTGACAAAATAACGAGAACTTAGTTGCGCACCTTATATATATGTAATATTTGAACCCAAATGTAAAATATATTTGAAATTCACGTAAAAATACGTTAGAAGACTAAATAAATCACCATACGGAGGAGCAGCCATTTGATACACCTTAAGGCCAAAAGCAACTTCATTACGAATTACGCCATGCAGTGGAATCCGCTAATCCACAAAGACAGAACGGTTGAGGAGAAACCCAAGACACTTGAAATGAGTAATAACAATCTGAAGGCGTTAAAGAGCTGCTGGATACAGCGATAGAGAGTATGACAAGCCCTTCATAATTTATATATATATTTTTTTTTTCTTTAAAGCAATTATTAAAGAAAAGTATAGCAATAATAATATAAATAAAAGTAATAATAATTTGTTTCATATACATGGGAATATGGAATATACATGAAAGTATTTTCAATATTTCAGTCTTCTTCTCAATGTTGCTCCGTTAAATTAACTTTTAAAAGGGATTAAGGAACTCATTTTTACATTATAAAATTAACTTGGCAACAAAATTTTTTTTTCACACTAGTAGTTTAATTTCTAAATTGTGTGTTCATAAAAGTTATTGATAACAGCATTACTTACAGATCCTGTAAAAAATCACACCTAACAAAAAAATCTGAAATACTACGCAGTAAAAAGATGTCTTACTGACAGAATATTTAGGCGTCAATCTGTTAGGAAAACATCTCACCAACACGCTATTTCGAACTCCTGTTTTAGGTGAAATGTGCAATGGTAAAGTAATTCTAATATTTTCTCTGAGCAAAATTTCCTCGACGATAAAATCATCGAAAAGTGCCAAAAAAAAAATTTATAAATAACCGACTTTACTTTTTGTCAATTACGACACCTAGATACTTAACGGAAGGGTAACACTTCTATCAAATTAATAACGTATTACACAGTTGTATTTCTGGAATATTATGTCGATGATCGGAGACTACTTTGGATTGCGACTGAAGATCATAAGTATTCTTAGCAAATTGATAGTCATGATTGAAGTTAGCTACTAAATTCAATCGACTCAATTGTCAACGTCATTCACAAAAGCCTGGATTTTAAACAAAAAGGCAGTTAATATAAATAAAGAGCATTATGGGTCCAAGAATAGACGAGAACCGCCGCCAAGTCAATCTTAGGGTTACTATGCGTTGTTTCTAACTTGATTGCTTAAAGGATGGAAACTGCAATTATGGTACATAAAAAATGCTACTTAAAAAAAAAAACAAAAACATTTAGTATAATTTATTCACTCTAATGTCAAACTACATTGGACTATAGAATTTGGATTTACAAAGGTATACTTAGATTCTACTCTTTAATACTTTTTCGAAAATTATTTGATTTGGTAACGATAATAGCCTGTAGTTGGTGTTATCTGGGGACCTGCGTGGTAATTGATTGGGAAACTGCTGACTGTCCTATAACTTAAATTGGACCAAAAGGTCGACAATCACGTTCATAATGAAGTGCTTGCTTTAACTCTCATTGGTGTTCTTCCTTATTCATGCTCAGGGCTCACAATCCTATATAAAAGAGATTAAAAAGATGTGACGAACTGACTAATGGCCTCGGAGAGATATGGATGCACTATTGACGATGTGGAATGTTCATACCGTGCAGCCAGGAAATAAGCATAAACTGCTATTACGCAGTAATCACCGCCATCCAGCATATTTAGGATCAAAAACTGTGATGTTATACTATGATGATTGCTATACGCAAAAGAAGCAGCGCTTATTCGGATGCGGATTTCCCATTTGCGGCAGACTTGGGCAAGGGATTTTGAGCTTCCGATACGTGAGCGAGTGTCTTACGACAATCAGCACCAATGCTAAATTCGCTGACATAAGCCGAGCTCTTCGACAAGGCATATGAGTATGAGCAATGTCCAAAATACGAAGTAAAAATCAAACCAGAAGGTTGTAATGTCCGAATAGAAAAGGAAATCATCTTTGGTAGGAAAATTGGTAAGCATAGTCTTCAAGACACCTGACAACAAACTCAGGCTTACTGACTTTGCGGTGGGACGAAATATCACTGTAACAAGCACACGGTTTCCTCGTCTCAATATACACAAAGAGACATGGCGATCTCGTATCACGAGACACCAAATCAAATTTATTACATTACAATAGACGTCAAGTATTTGGACGTCAGAACGTTCCTTGCAGCCAGCATCAATTACCGAAGATCAACGTTTCGTCAGATACACCACCAAGAAATCTCTGGTTTAATGAAGAATGGCAGGAAGCACATGTAGCTAAACAAGAAGCATACAAAACGATGCCGCAACGAAGAACGGGAGACAAAGCTATTCATGGAGAGAATATATCATTTCTCAGATCTGGTCACAAGAATGTATATCTGATGAATGGATCCACAAAAAGTAGACACCCTCAACTACACCAATTACAGAGGTTTTCTGTTTATTTTATACAAGATCTTATCTAGCATACTGTTTATTTTTTTTTTTTTTAGAAAAAGAAAGTCCAAATCGGTATTCACCATCTTCTTATCGATTTTAAGGCAGCATATACACGTATGACGGCATTTATAAAGACTAAACTACGATGGAGAACGCTTGCTGCTCTTTTAAGATCACAAAAGATTTTAGACAAGGTGACGCTCTGTTATATGACTTCTTTTACATTTTGAAAGAATTGTGTGCAACTCATAAGTGAATACTAGAGGCACAATCTTTCAAAAGTCTGCACAAAAACTAGCCGAAGATATCACATAATTGTGAAAACGCGGCGGGTATTCGCCGGTGGAACAACGCAATAGAGAAGACCTCATCATAGGTTACACGCATAATTGGAAGGTGACCTCAACCGCCTTCGAGTGCACGACTGGAGGGAGTTATTTAAAGATCGAGCTAAATGAAGAGGCTTACCATATTATTTAGGGCCCAGGTTCACCCCGAACTGAAGCGCCACCTAAGTAAGAAAGTAAGTTGGTGTTATCTTGTCTGCTTAATTTTTTTATGCAAAGGTAAAATATAAGCACGTTTATCCTCGTCTGATAAATACGCAAATAAAAAAGGTGTGCTTAAGTCTTTTGTCCAAAAGAAATAAAAAAAAGTAATTGGCTACTATATACTTTACTGAAGTGACGGCATCGCAATTTTTTGAAGTTAGCAATCGATCGTTATCTCTTGTATCTTGACTTGTATCTCTGTTGATAATATTCCATTTGTTTTTCAAATCTCAAAAGTAATCATCTCGTGATATTCAAATCTTCATATTGATTAAAAACTTACGATTTAACTAAGCAAAAAACTAGATCGCTTTAATCTACTATTTAAATTGGAATTTTGCGAATATAAGTTGATTTTTTTTGAGCTTATGCTTATTTATGTGTTCTGAAATAAGTATAAGATAATAATCCAATACATCATTAGAGCTCAATAGACTTAAGTTGAAGTTGCCTACAAATGTAGAGTTTTTCTTTAGAGAAGAATATTTTAAATTCATCAAGGAAGACCTAGATAGACTGTAAGCTTATTTTCTAAACGCAAAGGAAGGTAAAGCGTTCGTTTCATATATCAACTAACATATTAGCACTCGATAATCTATGACATACCACGTTCACGCTCATCCACGTTATACAAATCTTGCACAAATGCTTCAACTCCACCTGCAGAGCGCGAATTATTGATATCAGGATACAATACCGTAATCACTGACCTCGTAAAATCATACTAAAATTTTGAGAAGGTAAAATAATTTATGGTAATTTAAACTAACAAATCGAATTTTAATTAAGTTTAAGGTTATATCGTTCTTATCGTTTTATCGTGTTCAGGCCCAGGTTTCTTTGTATTATAACTAAATAACAATAAACAAATTTATGTTTTTTTAAGTTATTATGTTGGAGTTGTTGTAGGTTTGGTCAAGGCTTTCATTGATTGCATTTAACACTTCAACCAAAAGTTTGAAAGCAAAACAAATTAAATTACCACATCCTTCCCCTATCTACCTTTCTTACCAAAATTTCAGTGATTTTTCAATGATTTCGGAAAACAGTATTTTTCCCGTCATATATTTTACAATTTTGTAAATGCTATTATCTGTTGCATAAAATGATCGACTAATTTAGTCAAAAAAAAAAAGAATGTCGACAATTTTGATAGTAAAAGAGAGTGATCGATGTTATCAATCACCGATTTGTAGAAATTTCACTTGTCTGTGTAATTTAAAACCACAAAAATTAAAAATGAGTGGAGAACTTTGTAATAACGAAGCTCTTTTCAACAACATATTAACGCACACATGAAGTAATATTAGACCTGACGAACGTGTTATAAAACAGTCTGTATCCATCTCTGTGTGCTTGCATTAACTTACACCCGGAAAGTATGAAGTTTATAACTCCTTCCGCATTCTAAATTGGACATAAAAAAATGCACATCACAAAAGTGCTTGTGCCCCCACGTCGTCAAAACTTGTAATTCTCTACGTATCATACAATAAAACATACCACCACATGCCTTGAGCTCATCAAGAGTACCCTGAATGCAATATCACGTCCTTCTCTAGTGTCATTTTACAAAGTCCCTTAGCATGTCCATGTTAATGCTGAAAGATACAAGTGCTGGGTGTACTACAAGTATGAAGTCGACACTTTTGTTGTGTAGAGAAGCGTTCGTGTACGAATATTTGCTGTACAATGATTCGCTGAATTAAATCCAGACTCGTGCAAGTAATCTCGTGGAGAAGTTGTAGAAACTGTTTAAACTCGTTGGAAACACAGAAAGTTCCAAACGGCCTAAGTCGAGGTCTGTATGTTTCCATTGCCATTAGCCGTCATAATCATCATTATACTAGTGCTCGTCATGATAGTCATCATCATGTGAGTTTTTGCATATGAAGAAACACTAACTTTAGGGTGAGCGTTCTTTTGATTCTTGAGTTGACGGCAAAATTGTACCCTCTCTTCTATTTGGTTTTGGTTTTGTTGTTTTTGTTGTTGTTGTTTGTGTTTCATTAAATCTTTAACAAAGCAAGGCAGCATGGTATATACGAGTATATACAGCATACAGATATCTTCATAAATGTAAGCATACACTATACCTAAGAAGTCTCTACTCGTAGAAATGTAAGTCCCCACACATGCGGGACCAAGTTGGTAAATGTTCTTTCAAAGATAAAAGGGTAAACACTGTAAGAAAACTGGGTAAGTGGGTGTATTTGACGTCATCTTTAAAGTTTAATGAACCAGTTTTGGTGTAACAAATTGAAATGTCACCAAGAATTTGACAAACGCTACCAGGAAAGCCTTTTGAAGTCAACAATTACAATTGTTTTCTACAACTCAAAAATGAAATCATGTATCAAAGGCAACATCAGAACTTGCATTCGATTCTTTTTGATTTAATGGATTTTCTCATTAATGATGAAAGCCATATGTACATACATATGTATGTACACATACATCTCTGAGTTTCTTTGAGAAAATAGCGAGACCATGCAATTCTATTCAACACGCAACTTCCCGCATTAGGTGAGTTAAGTTCCAACCTCAAGATGGGTGAAGTTTCTTTATACTAGAATGACTATGTTCTAAAAGGTCTTTGATCCCACATATAGAAGTCCACTCTGCATTTCGTAACGATTTGAGCACATTTAATGTACTATTACCTTACATCACTTTACATACATATGAATGTTTATATGTACAATTTCCTTTCCAAACTTTTCCAGATATTTGAATTTCAATTGATTCAAATTGTATACTGAAATGATTGGAAGGAGGCGTCAAGACGTAAATATTTTTGCGCTTGACAATTCCTCGCTATTTTAGATAGTAAATGCATGATGCAGTAACTTATTTCGCATAGATCTATTTAAGTCATCGTCGAATATTTGCTTTTAAACTTTATCAAATGTTGCATGGGTATCCATTATTATTGATCAACCAAGCCAGGCCAACTTGAAGTTCTTAATTTCTGCAGAAAAATTATGAGGTTTTCTGTAGCTTCCTCTTAATTGTTCTGAGTGAACTCTGAATTTCTTAGTGCACCCTAGATAAATTTAAATGAATTAATGATAAACTGGGTGAGATATAAGTTCCTTCCCAATATGCTACTCAAATGCGTTTCTGTTTGCAACATTTAATGAAAACTTATGGCAAGTGATGAAAACCAAGGCAGTCGAATGTCCTGGGTTATAGAATTGAAGTATTTATTACACTTCAGTTCTATTAACCATACTATTTATCGATATCCTCTGTTGTTGTATACTTCTCCTTATATTATCTCGGGTTGTACCTCAGGACACATTAGCCATTAAATTGGATGTATAATACATTAATAGTTACTAACTTAATGAATCAAAAAAAAAAAAAAATTCCTTTTAATGAAATTTTTCAGTCTTACGAAGAAAAATGAGTAAGTTATTCACTGATAAGGTGCCTATAATACCAGTACCCACCACGTCAGAGCCAAGTAGCTACAGCTTGATGCGAGCGTAAGCCGGACATTCACAGAGATAGTGATCCGCGGTGTCGTCATCACTTTCACAGCAAGCATCGCAGGATGTTGCACATTTAAGTGCTTTTCAAAAATGTCCCGTTACGACGCCAGTGAGCAACCTGCAGTATTTCCTGATAAGAGACAGCAGAAAGGCCGCTAACTTCATAGAGACGTCGGGGAGTATTCGTTTGGTCTGCTTACATCCCGCGGAGCTGTACCATCTGCAGTTGTGCTCGTATGAAACCCAACTGTCAATGGAAGCCTTAACCGAGGACACAGGCAGACCCAACGTAGGTTTGGATTCGAAAACTCTCCTCTGAACCGTGACTGGCAAGTTTGTCGGCAATTTCATTTCCCGTACAAGACAAGGGTCATCTCTTGCATATTAGAACTAGCTTGGAGGTCGTAAGAGGATTCAGCAAGGCTCTAAGTGTAGCTTGGCTGTCGCTGCAGATGCAAATGCTTCGCCCAATCCACCATTTCTCTGCAATATAGTTCGCTGCCATCAGGATTTTTTAAACTTCTGCTTGGAAGACAGATGCAAGCTTTTCTAAGGTGAAGTGATCAGCCAGCGCGCAAGGTCATCGAAGCTCCAGCGCGTGTTGTACCAAAGACAACTTCTTTTTAATCGGAAGACGGATTTGAGGGTGCAGTCCATGACATGAATATCAAAGGGAGGGAAATTCATCAATGCGTCTAGAGTGGAGCCAAGAGTGCTAGGGAAAGGCCCATGCATCCGAGACAAACTGTTCTTTGGAGTCAATTACGTATTCTCGCGAGAGCTTATTCCACCAGAAAACCGACGCATAGGACATAATTGGACTTCTCATAGCCGAGTAGATCCAAGGGACATTTTTCGGTGACAGAGCCCATGTTTTGCCGATAACTCCTCTGCACTGCCAGAAGGCCGATAGCGCCTTAGATACTTTCGTCGTAACATGTTTGGTCCAGAGAAGTTTGTTATCCAGGATAGCACTCAAATACTTAGCTTCTTTGGAGAATTGAATGGTGATGCCTTTAAGCACTAAATGGCTCACCAGGCAGCTTCCTTCTTCTCGTAAAGAAAACAACCTCAGCTTTGAGAGGATTGACTGAAAACCTATTACTAGTGCACCAGTCGTCGATCACGTCTAGGGCCGCCTGCGCTTTGGAGCAGACAGTCGCTAGATACGATGCAACAGACATTACAGCTACATAATCCGAGTATGCTTGTGCGTAGACGTTAGAACTATTGAGTGCGTTGAGTAGTGAGTCGACCAACACGCATCATGGTAGTGGAGACAGAACGCCGCCTTGTGTGCAGCCTCGGTTTACACCCGCTACCGCATATTGGCCGTGGCCAGCATCCGCAATCAATGTCCTACTCACCAGCATTGCTTTAATCCACAAGACCAGTAATTGGTCTACGCCGTGTAGACCCACTTTAATTAAGATAAGTAATCGAGACATTGAAGGATTTTAAGTAAACAGATTCGATTTAGTAATTTATTTTAAATTTTTGCCATTTTTATTATTCATAATGAAATAATGTGATGGTAGAAATAATATGATTTTAATAAAAAAAAAGTTTGTTTATTACGAATACAAAATATTATTATTGACTTTTGCAGTCGGATGAAAAGAACATTTTCCAGACTTAGAAAATAGATTCACATAATAGACAATTGTAGCTGATAATATAACTTATAGAGAAGGGCAATCTTCAGATCTTTTTAGTATCCCTGTCGAGTTCTTTCAGTTATCCAGGATCACAGATGAACTAACATAGATGACAAACTTTCCAGATATTACAAATCCACGTCTATATAGCGTGTGACCCTGTTTGTGAATATGTGAATAGTATAAATTGTCATCAATTTTAATTTTTATCCCATTTTACACAAAACCCGTCCATTTTACTCAAAAAACGTCATCCACATTACACACACATGTGCAAGTCGCTCTTATTCTAGCAACTTTACTTGTAAATTGCTCTCATTCTAGCAAATTTTGGCAGGTTAAAAAGATGCACAAGGTATTGGTAATAGTTTATAGTGTGCCTGTTCGAAAGTTAAGGTTTTACAAAAGTATAAGTAGAGTTTGCAATTTAAGTTAATTCATCTTTGTCCAGGATATCGACTGCCCTATTTTAGTTAAAAAAACCTAACCGAAACTTTTCATGCTAAAAGTACTGTTCGTAATCTCAAAGACAATACCAGATTCACAATATTTTAAAAGTTTCTACAATTTCTCGCTTACGGAATTGAATTTGACATAATGGGTAGAAATTATCGAACTGTTAGCTCGGTTTGTGCAGCTATTTTACAAGTGTTTCACGGTGCGGCTAGAAAAAATGATTGAAAAACGAAAAATGTTTTGGCTTGGCTGACAATTTCAATTGAGACAGAAACAGCAGAAGTGGATCTGCAGATTAAAAAAAGGAATATAGAGTGCATACACGTCTGTTTTCATTTTAACCGAGCCTAACGAAGGACCTACAATTCTTCTGTTATAACTTTCAGAGTTTTGCCATTACCTGTCGAAAGGGTGGTGAGGTCAGATTTTTTTTTCACATCCAGCACGTAGTGAAGAGACTATAGCAGCTGTAGCTGAGAGTGTACGCGAAGACCGTGACGAATCGATTCGTCGTCGTTCTCAGCAGCTTGGCTTGGCGTATTCGACAACTTGGCGTATTTTACGTATGGATCTCGGCCTAAAAGAATACAAAATTCGACTTGTACAAGCATTGAAGCCCAGCGACTTGAATTTGCATCATATTTCCAGTGAATGGTCTCTGGAAAAACTCAATGAAAATCCGGTGTTTTATCGTGAAATTTTGTTCAGTGATGAAGCTCATTTCTGGCTCAATGGATACGTTAATAAACAAAATTGCCGTATTTGGGCTGATGAGCAATCCGAGGAGTATAAAGAGGTACCATTACATCCATTAAAAACAACGATATGGTGTGGTTTATAGGCTGGGGGAAACATTGGTCTATATTTCTTCAAAAATGAGGCAAATCAGAATGTTACTGTCAATGGTTACCGTTATCGCGCCTTATAACGTACTATGTACGTCCTGAAATTCAAGCATATGGTCTCGATGAGCTCTGGTTTCAACAAGACGGCGCTACGAGCCAAACAGCTCGTGAAACAATGGACTTGTTAAAAAATCATTTTGGTGAGCACTTAATTTCACGTTTTGCTACGCTAAACTATTTTCTCTGGGGATATGTAAAGTCTCAAGTCTTCAGGAATAAGCCAGCTACTACTCGTGTTATCCGCGAGATACCAGTCGCTATGCTCAAACGAGTCACCCAAAATTGAACCTTCCGAATGGACCACCTTAGACATAGTCTTGGCCAACATTTACATAATATCATTTTTAAAAAATAAATGCCATGAAATGTTCTTTTAACTGATAATTAAAATTGTAAGTTTACTTTCAAACTTATGTATTTTATTTTACATTATAAATCAAACCTTGCGTATAAAAATTATTTTGAATCGATTTATACCGATTAGAACAATCTACTGTAAAGGATGGTACTGATCACTTTCACTGATTGAGAATTATTTGTAAACACTTTTGCAGCTTTTTTTAAGGTTTTACCAATCAAAAGCTATTCGTAGGACTTACAATATAATGATCTCGACACAATCATTGGTGGGTAGAACACTTTCTATCTCAAAGCAATTGTGGTAATCCATTACCACTTCTACCCAATCGGAAAAAATGCAGTAAGCAGACATGCCATTTTTTGCCTTTAAATCCAGCATTTATATTCTAAGCCTATATTGTAGATAAATCCAAATACAGACGTTCCCCTCCCTTTATTCTACAAAGAATAAATATCGTAATGGGATTGGGATAGGATTTCATGCTGCATTATTCTTTCATAATAATGATGCTTTATATTCGTATGTAGCCGACAATGTATGTACGTTTCCCTACATTTTGTCTACATGTTCGTCGCTTTCTCTCGAATTGCTTCAATAGCTTGTAATCTCTGTTTGACTTTGATATCTATGGCGTTCCATTGTAGTTTTGATGTTGTTTGCTCCCATATAAGTATTGTGTTAACAATGGTATTTGGTAAGAATGCTTTTCATTTTTCGCTCTAAGCTGATTTATGAAACCGCCAAAGAAGGGGGCAAAGAACTGTGCCAATCAGTTCAAGTATTGGATGGAATGTCTATGCAAATCAATATCTGAAACTCTGAAACTCTTTGTTTGGAACTTTTGGATGCAAAGAACTCGTGCACTATTCCTTCGATGGGAGTTAACGATTTTTTTTTTTTATAGAAACGAACGCAGATAAAGTGGGTTAATTGGGAATTTCGTTTAGCCTTTGTTAGGAGAAAAAAGAGATAATCAATAGGAATTTATCTAAATTGAACGAAAGCATACAAAACATGGCTTGAGTTTGAGGTGCCGGTGTTCTTCAGTCAAACTGAAAACAAACGAACCTCGATGGTTTTCGGTTAACAAAATTTGTTTGCAGAACAGAACTGCATCTTTATTTAAACATACCTAACGTTAGATAGTAATAATGAGGGAAATCCTTTGACGATGTACCAAAATTCAGGAAAATTTGTAAATTAATTTGCATTAATTGCAGTGTAGAAAGCTACTTTACTGGACCAAAATCTGGTTCATCGACCTAATTAATTTGACGATATGAAGACTTTAATACACGGAAATAATAATTAAGAAAGATTAACATATGTTGTTCTAGATCTAAGTTCTAATCCTTAAGAAGTTAACCTTAACTTCGATCATTGAGAATCCATTCAGCATCTTTTTAGATCCCAGAGGAAGACAAATTTTTTTGAGGACTATATTCCTCGCAAAATTTTTACTACTTTACGAACGATACGGATCAAATTACCGAATCCCTAACATCCACATAAATAAGGGTTTTTTGAAGGCCGAAACCACACTTGTATGTTATCGTCGCCGACTTTTCAACATAGCTTAAACCATCAGATAACATGTAATTGGGGATCCGATTAGAACGACTGGACTAACGACAGCTCGTAATAGCTCTTCTATAAAAACATAGATGATGCTCTGTGGCCTCAAGACTTCGAAACATTTTTGCCTCAAATTAAGCCACTCCTAGCCCGATCTTCTGGAATCTCACTCTCGAGAGTCCCGGCCACGTATATATCGGTTCACTCAGCGATACCCCACATTGTCGCTCGACAATTTAATAATATTCAGCACAACATTTGAACTATTTTTATGGTTTCTTGAGACTATCTTCATAAGCATTTGACTCGCTATGTACTTTGGCTACGCTTACTTTTCCCACTTCAGAGTCCTTGGCTTTTTAGCTTTTGAACTCTACCTTTCCAAGAAAACTAGAAAAATTTAATCTTTCCGAAATCAATAGGGTTGCGATACAACTTTCATCTGAAGCTAAATATATAGAAATCATCCTAGACAGTAAGCTTAGTTGGAACTAAAAAAAATTGACGCATTCCACAATGCAAAAGAATCGTTAATCAACGTTGGGGACTAAGACCATGCACATATAATACAATACACTGGATGTACATGGCCATAATCAGTTCCATTCTTACCTATGGTGAGCTGGTTTGATACAAAGCCGAGGAAAAGACTAGTATACGAATAATCACGATTTAAAACACGCGTCTTTAATACAGAAGTACGAACATTTTCTAAACTGACCAAGTGTATTAGTATGTAGTGTTATTCAGGCAGAAATTTTGTCCATTTGTAAAGCCGCATAGGCTGTACTAGAACTACTTATTTAACTTGATCCCATAAGGTCACTATCTTGTGTACAGTCAAACAGCCGTACAGGCTTTGGCAGGTGAAATCAAAAAATCAATAGAGATACAAAAATGTCGTCAAGAGTCTGCGAATCCCACCGAGGCGATATCTGTTGGGTACCTGCTGGGTACAAACAAAAGTTAAAGGGAATGAGAAAACGGATGAGCTAGCAAGAGAGGGTGCCTCTCCGCACAGCAGTAATACGCAAAGCGACATAAATGTACCAATAAAAACCCTAAAACGCAAAATGTAGCTTATAGTCATAGAAGTAACCAACAAACCATGGATCTCCAGGAGTTACTTTTTCATCTCACTCTTCCTTTAGCCAAATTTGAACAACGCGGCGGGAGAACACGTATCCTCCTCGGACTCAACAAAGAAAACATAAGTATCGCAACAGGTGACTGCCCTTACCGCCAAATACGCCGTGGCAAATACCTGGGATACAGACTTTTTGGAGAGCTTTAGGACATCAGCAAAGCAAAACTGATAGATCAGTTGGTTTTCAGCCAACATCAATTGGGAATCACAGTAGTAGGGACTAAAACATCCCTTTTCACCTAACCTTACCTAAGTAAAAGTACGTTTTTATTAGATTTTTGCATCTACGATAACTTTTGTTTATTTATGGTAATCGCTATTGTGCGTAAAGAATGTTTGAGATATTTCAAAATAAATTGGCTGTTGTCTTGGCATCACATACCATATATTGTAAATTTGAATAAATTCTGAACATTTAGAGCTTCCACGCCAACTAATGAATTTGGCTTCTGCATTTAATTGGTCACTGGCACCACAGCCTTCTGATAAATGTGTGAATACGAGTACTTTTTCCAATCTTCCTATAAAGTTTGAAATCAGCATACTACTATATAAGTTTATAAGTGAGACACCAGCTAAAAGATAAGGCATCCGATTTTTTAGTTCTGGGTGTCCGCCCAAATGGCTTTTAAATTGGCGCTAATATTAGTACCGGTTCTAACCGTTCTTGAACTGATGTCAAAACAAATTCTGTTTGATAGAACTTGTTAAAATAATAGCTCATTGAGAACAAATATGATATTTTTACAGCCATTCTACATTTGTTTTCTTATAAATATTCACACTCAATGTATAACAAAAAGTAAATCAACACATTTTCTTATAAGTTTCTTAATATGTGCTATTGTAATGAAAATTGTAACGTTCTGTCTCCTATACCCAAAATTGCACCAAGTAGACAGACTGAACAAACTTTTGCTCACTTGGTTGAAACATTTTGTTTCAGCAGCTTGACATGTTTTTCACTCACAAGCGTAAAATTCGGTTTACCGAGATAACTGAACAACTATCCTACGTATTATTTACATTACGCGGGATAATATGGAAAACATGAATTGGTTGTCACTACTAGTATACTCGTACAAATTTTAAGAAAAATCTTTTATTGGTAGAAAGGTTCATAATACACCCCTATGACATTTAGTGTTTGTTTCCTATTGAACATGAACATTTTACATATGCGGTAACAAGTCAGTTACCATTGAAATCGTAATTGTTAGTATTTTGAACTTTTACTTTATCATCGTTTTACCGAGAGGTATTAACGCTCGAAGCAACATAATATACGAGTACATACAAGGTGTAAAAGTAAGGTTTCGGTTTCGAGTTTTATCAAAAGATACGTGTATAAATTTGACAGCTGTCGGACGATTAGTTCTCGATACATAGCGTTGTGAGTGAAGCAACTTTTGTTATTGTAAAAAAAAAAAAATGGATTCAAAGCAATTTCGTGTGTTGATTTATCATTGCTTTTTGATCCGAAAAAATGTAGCCGATGCAAAGAAATGGCTTGATAAGTGTTACCCGGACTCTGCACCAGCCGAACGAACCATTCGCAAGTGGATTGAAAAATTTAAAAGTGGTCATACAAGCACCGAATATGATGCACGCAGTAGACGTGCGAAAGCTCTGTTCAAAGTGGGTGCCGCGTTTGCTCACAGTCGACCAAAACAACAACGTGTTGATGATTCAGAGGAATGTTTGAAGCTGTTCAACCGCAATAAAGCCGAATTTTTGCGTCGGTATGTGACAATGGATGAAACTTGGCTCCATCACTTCACACCAGAGTCAAGTCGGCAGTCAGCTGAGTGACGAGCAGGCGTCGAACCTCGTCCAAAACGACCAAAAACTCAACAGTCGGCTGGCAAGGCTATGGCATCCGTATTTTGGGATACACGTAGAATAATTTTCATCGACTATCTCCAAAAGGGGCAGACTATCAACAGCGACTATTACATTGCGTTGTTGGAGCGTTTGAATGACGAAATCGCAGAAAAACGGCTACATTTGAAGGAAAAGAAAGTGCTGTTTCACCAAGACAATGCACCGTGTCACAAGATGAAAACGATGGCAAAATTGAATGAATTCGGCTACGAATTGCTTCCCCACCCACCGTATTCTCGAGATTTGGCCCCCAGCGACTATTTACTGTTCGCAGACCTCAAAAGAATGCTCGCCGATTTAAGATCGATGAAGAAGTAATCGCCGAAATACAGGCCTATTTTGAGGCTAAACCGAAAATTGAAAAATCGTTTCAATCAGTGTATCGCCCTCGAAGGCAACTATATTGACAAATAAAGTTGAATTTTGCAAAAATTTTGTGTTTTACTATAAAACGGCACTGACTTTTCAGCCCATGTTAGTTTGTTTTTGACAGAAAGAAAAGTTAGACGTGTTTTGGTGTGCTCGGCGATTTTCAATTTTTTTTAAAAAATGAAGCAAAGAATTTTCATCAAATTTTGTAAAATATGGAATCAAAAACAAAAAAAAAAAAAATTAATAAATATATGGTGCGACAGCCCCGTGTGGGATAAGGCAGTTATTTGTGTTTCTCACTTTCTGAATTTTTACACTCCTGAGCAGGACCTACTGTTTATTTTCGGATCCGAACGGCTCTCCTGAGAAGCTCGCCGAAAGGGTGATGACGATTTTTGAAAAATCTGCTGTGCTCCTACTCGGATATGGAATATGGAATCAAGTGCTTTAAAATACTTGAAATGTTGACAGTGGCATACGGTGAGTCTGCTCTAAGTAAAAAAAATGTTTTAAAGTACAAGCTCCTCCAAAATGGCCGAGAAGATCCTAATAACGAACCTCGCTCTAGATATCCCAGCATATCTACAAAATATGATATTGTCAAGGTTCTAAACAAAATTGTTTTTGAAATTACCATAAGAGAAGTTGCTGAAGATGTTGGCATATCAGTCGGCTTGTGTCATGCAATGTTTTCGGGTCTTTTGGGCATGAGACGTGTGTCAGCGAAGTTTGTTCCGAAACGTCTTAATTTTGATCGGATAACCGTCGCATAAGCATCGCTCAGGAGATCTTTAATGACGTCGACGATGATTCTGACTTGCTCGAAAGGGTCATTCCCTGTTTCTGACCTGAGGATCTGAGGAAACTAATACGGCATGGCTGAAAGAAGTGCTTCGAGGATTGAAAAAAGCGTTGGCAAAAATGTGTTATATCTGAGGGGGATTACTTTGAATGGGACAGCATTAATAATAGAGAATAAATAAATTTTTTTTTTCAAAACTATTCAGTCACTTTACCTTTTTAAAGTACCTCGTGTGTGTATTATTTTTAATCTTTTTTATTTTTTGTTTAAAAACTAATTTTTTTTTTATTTCAAAAAAATTGTATACTTATTTTTATAACTAGAACACGTATGTACTTGATAATTGATTTTTATTCTGCTTCAGTTTCCAAATTCCATTGTTTTTTATGCACTTCTGGAGCTCTAGAAATGCTATATAACAGCCATGGCCAACAAAACCTCCCAAATGGTATGAAGGTAATCAGATGGGGCTGTGATTTAAATCATAGCTTCTTCTGTTGGATTCGGTATTTGCATCTACATTTGTGTAATGCTTTGCACCTTTGGTTTAATTGGTGTATATCGATTTGCTAGATAAACTCAAGAAAAAATATCATGTCGCCATAGAAATCACCATAGGAGCACACCAATCCGTCGGTTTTTCCACACGTCTTCTTATACCTAATCGCAGCATTTCATTAGGTTTGTTTTTAGTTTTGCTCTTCAATGTATTTAATTCAATTCCAAACTAAATTGCTAGACAACCAAGTTTGTGGAATACCTTTTAATTTTCTTCTTCATTTGCACACTTGATAACGAACAAATTTAAGAATAATTTCCGATAAATTCTTTTGGTAAATGATCCCAGTAATTTCGCACATCCTCATCAACCTATCTTAACTCTGATATTAACGAAGGACCGAATATTACTTTTCAGACACCGCTGTCGAGTATGCAATATACATATAATTTATTAACTTGTCGAAATATTATTGCTTGCACCATATTTATATACTATACATACTATGTAGTATGCAGATACATGTCTACGTTTTATAAAATTGTGTAAGCTTTGTCGTTTACACGTAGGTTTTATTGCGTGACAACATCTGCGATGGTAAGATGGGGAATTCTAAGAGCAGACCTCGGGTAATCTGGGAAAAATAATAAAATATTAATTTTATCTCGAACAGTGTTTGATATATCAAAGTCGAAAAGCTGCATATTTGTTATATAATATGGTCTATAACTTGCGGTTTGCTAAGAGATGGCGTAACTTGTCTTATTCTATTGTTATTATTCCATTGAAACATGCGTTGAAAAGCTACTGTCATTGTACGTCATTTCAGTATATGTCATTCATTTCAAGCGTAAACAACAATAATTTTTTTTTCACTCAAATATGTCGAACTTTGTGCCTGAAAAAGTGTTTTTGCGGGGAGTTCATTCAGTAATTCATCTTCATTACTTTAATATGAAGAAAACTGCTGCCGAAAGTCATTGTATTTTGGTGGAAGTTTATGGTGAACATGCGCTAGCTGAGTGAACGTGCCAAAAGTGGTTTGCATGATTTAAAAATTGTGATTTTGGCTAGGAAGACGATGAACGTCCTGGGCAGCCAAAAGAGTTTGAAGATGAAGAACTGGAAGCATTACTCTATGAAGATTGTTGCCAAACACAAGAAGAGCTCTCAAAATCTTTCGGTGTCACTCAAGCAGCCCATTTCAAAACGTTTAAAGGCAGCTGGATATATTCAAAAGCAAGGAAATTGGGTTCCATATGAACTTAAGCCGAGAGACGTCGAAAGGCGGTTTTGCATGTACGAAATGCTGCTGGAACGCCACAAAAGGAAGTCATTTTTGCATCGGATTGTTACTGGTACGACAACCCCAAGCGCAAAAAATCATATGTGAAACCCGGCCAACCAGCCAAATCAACGGCAAAGCCGAATATCCATGGCGCGAAGGTAATGCTCTGTATTTGGTGGGATCAGATGGGTGTGCTGTATTATGAGCTGCTAAAACCGGGTGAAAACATCAATGGACAACGCTACTGAACACAATTAATCCGTTTGAAGAGATCAGTAGCCCGGAATATGCGACCAGACACGAGGCAGTAATTTTCCATCATGACAACGCTCGGCCCCACGTTGCTATTCCGGTTAAGAACTATTTGGAAAACAGTGGATGGGAAGTCTTACCCCACTCGCTTTATGGCCCAGACCTTGCCTTTTCTGACTACCATTTGTTCCGGTCAATGCAGAACGCCCTCACTGAATATCAAAAATTGGCTTGATTCATTCTTGGCTGCCAAGCCGGCGCAGTTCTTTTGGGATGGGATCCACAAATTGCCAGAAAGATGGGAAAAAGTCATAGCTTCAGATGGGCAATACCTTGAATAATACTATTGTACATGTTTTTCTTATATAGGACGTTCAAATTTTGAAAAAAAAAACGCACGAATTAAATTACATACCAATATGTAGAAAAATGGCTGAACCACCTGTAAGGGGAGCGAAGCCCCTTACTTTTTTACTACAAAAAATATGTCGAGATAAAATTTGTTTATCATTTTTCCCAGATTATATTATTCGACTTTGGCTTAAAGAAAGCACTTCAGTCTCGGACGAAATCGGTAAGGGACTTTGCACAGAATACGGGAATATACCCGGGAAACCTGTGCATCGTTTAGTTCAAGACATGAAAGTGAGCTGTTTCTGCACCGGATAATCACCTGCGAAGAAAAGTGGATTCTGTATCAGCCCTGTTCAAAGCTTTGGCAGTGATCGGATATAAACGAAAGACCAAAATACACTATGTATTCACATAGAATAAATTATACTTTTTTAGACATTGAAAGGACCAATCCACTTTTCATTTCTTTGATCAGTAAAAATGCCGTCAAGTACGTTCAAGTAAGGAAATTGACACACTGCATGCAAAATTGAACGAAAATCAGCCTGTGAAGGCTAATAGGCATGGCCCAATGATATTTACCAGCAAAAAATCTCCCGAAACTGTGCAGAAACCGTCCCGAATTGCATTGCGTCAAAATGTCAAGACTTTTGCACAAAAGGTATATGTAACCTTGAATCACTTTGAAAGAGACTCATAGAGGAGATGGAACATATTTCGATTAATTGAAAATTTACAAATATTATAAATTTATAATAATTATATTGGCTTTAAAATTTGCAATACGAAATTGAACACTTTATTCGTACAACTTTATAAAATAATTGTTAGTTGGAAAGTCACTATGTGTCCTAGTATTTATATTTTTAGTTGCTTAGTCTCCTTTGTGTATATGACATGAAGCCTAAAATTCAACCTACAGCACAATGTTTTTACACTTAATATACTACTACTTATAATTTGAAGAGTTATTGAAACACCCGAAAGCAAAATTTCATATTGCTTACTTCACAACTCTAATGAAATCTTAAGATTTTATTTTAATTTGACTCGACTATTGTTATTACTTTTGGTAGAGGAGCGTTTAGCCAACATCCTTTACTCCATTAGCACGCTTAATCTGGTTCAATTATACATACATACTACATATATGTCTGATTTATTTTCAGTGCTCTTGTTTACATGATACAAAACCTAAGAAGTTCTATGTGATATTGATATTGTACTTTGTCTATAGGAGTATCGCAGTCTTGCAGACATTCAGATTGTTAACAACGAAATTTTGTAAATGAATTGCAGCTACATATTAATTAAATTTATTGTTGAAGTGTGATTATTTGATAAGAAAATATATCCTTTAGTAAGTATTTTTACAGATTTTAAAGATTTTAAAGACAGATTGAAAATACGTTTTGGATATACAAAGAGGTATATTGCAAACCCTACAAATACAATCAATTTTTGGCTTTTTACTGAGCTACATAGAGTGCATCTTCTGCGAGTGCTTAAGGTCTTAATTATCTTTAAAATGTATTAAAATATTTTTTATTGCTTTTAATTAATATTCCTTAAAAAAAAAAAGGTTTTCATAAAAAAAAAAATGTTGCCACAAAAAGATCTACAAGTTTTCTCATTTTTAGATGGCTTTAAGGGTTAGGTCAATTCATCTCAACATTAAACAAAAAGAACATAAAAATTGGACTCATGATAACTGAAAAAGGCTAATTTTTTTTTTTTCAGATGAGTCTAAATCAACTAAATCAACATCAGTACGATGGAATCTCCTTCAAGCGTTGAAGAATAAATGGATATTTAAAGGAAGGCTGTGTTTTTTCTCCAAGTAAATTCCAGCTTATTTTTATGTCCTGGGGAGGCATTTGTTTTTACGGTTGCAGTCAATTGGCCTTCAATGACGGAAGGTTAAATTTTGATTGATACATTAACACAATAAAGATACTTTTTGAGTCTTCGATCGATTTGATGCTTCCAGTATGCATCTTGCCATTTAATTACTAAGCCAAATAAAAACTTTTTTCAGTTGTTTAATCCAAAGGCTAAATAATACCTACATAGCGCTGGTATAAAAACTTTGGCGTGAGCTGGAACAAGCCCTGATTTGAACCCATTTGAAAATTGATGAGCACTGTTAAAACGAATCGCTGCTAAGAATTATACTAAAACAAATAAAAGATTTCAACAAAACCATAAAAGAAGTTTGGTAAAGTGAAATTATAACCGAATATTGTCAGAAGTTAATACATTCAATGCCTGCCAGAATTGCTGCTGTTTTTCTGGCTCGAGGTGACCATACGAAATATTAGCTATATTTTTAATTTTGGACTAGAAGTTTTTTCAACTAATAACTATTTTTTACTTTAAAAATCCTTCTTGTTTCATATCTCTATTATCACCACTGAATTTTCATGGGGTCATTCATTTTAGTTTTGTTTTTTTTCTTATTTCTGTGCGGATAAAATCTGAAAAGTTAAAAGTAGTGTTTAAATATAAATGTTTATTCAAACCGTATTTAAAATAATTAAATAATTTTTTTGAAACTGCAGCCATAATCTAAAAATTTTCCTTATGAAAGGGAATGGTAAAATTTATTTAATCAAAAGTTCAGCTTTACTATACAATTGGGTCATATTAAAAGTGTCCTCAGTTTTTTGTCACTAGATGGAGTTAGTGTCCATTTATCTGGAAACAATAATCTGATTGTGACATGTCAGGTTACATTTTTTGTGAAGACAGCTGTGTAATTCGTTGCTCGTGATAAAAGTTATACTGATTTGAATATAAGTGAAATATCTGAAGAAATACACTATGTGATGCTTTCTTACTATAAAAAAGGGATAAACGCTACAAAAATATGCCGAAAATGTCTGCAGTGTGAAAATAATCCGGAATGAGACCGGACCTAGGAGTGGTTTTTTCGATTCCGTTCCGGAAAATTCGATGTAAAATATGCACCTCGCACTGGTCGGCCTGTTACTGAAAAATTCGATTAAATTTTGCAACTGATGGAGCGAGACCGGCACGGAAGCTGTCTGGAGATAGCGGAGGTACTAAACATCAACCGTATGATAGTTAAAAATCATTTAAAACGAGCAGGCTACTCAAAGAAGCTCGAGGTTTGGGTGACACATGAATTAACGCAAAGAAATTTAATTGACCGAATAACTATCAGTGAAACTCTGCTGAGACCTGACAAAATGGAACCATATTTTAAGCGATTCATTGAAAGCGATAAAAAATGGATTATATACGAGAATATGCAACGCAAGCAGACATGGATTGACGGCAAACAAGGAATTGTCTACAATGAGCTACTAGAACGTGGCGAACCGGTCAATTCGATCCTGTACTGTGCACAACTCGACCGTTTGAATTAAGGTATCAAGAAAGAGCGACCAGAACTGGCACACAGAAAGGGGGTTTATCTTCCATCATAACAATGCTAGGCCACATGAATCTTTGATGACCCGGAACAATTTGGTGCGGAGCTTGGTTGGGAAGTTTTGATGCATCCCCTGTATAGCCCGGAACTTGAACCCTCTGATTACCATTTGTTTCGGTCTTTGCAAAATGCTCTTGATGGTAAATTATTGGACGACCGAAGAGCCGCTGAAAATCAATCGGCCAAGTTCTTCGCTGATAAACCATTTTCCGGAAAATGGGAAATGGTCATAGATAATAATGACCAATATGTACTTGATTGAAACTGGTTTTGAATAAAGAATTTTTTTTTTCAAAAATGTACCAAAAAACCGTGGAGACTTTTTATATGACCCAATATATAAAAACCACCCTAACGTCTCAATGCGAAACATGGTTGTTAAGTTCAGAGTTTCACCATCAACTATCCAAAAATACAAAACTATTGCAGGGCTGAAGACATTTGTTGGCTAGAAAATTCCGAAGAAGTGTAATAAACAAGAGTCTATAGTAATAATGAGAGAGATAAAATTGTACAGCATCGTTTGCAATTATTCGATTTCATTTTAAAGGGTGACAAAACATACTGAATAGTTGATTTTAAACAACTTGCAAGGAATTTAATATCGCGACTAAAAACCTAAATGTTAAAGAAAAATCTAAATAAGATAAGTCCGAAAAATTTCCACCAAATGGAGTGCGATTTGTTCCCAAGGACTGCAATCGCCCAAACGCTCTCATGCTAAGACCTATTGAAAGATGTGGATCCTAATGGAACGTGAACTTTAGTAATTCAAAAGACATCAAATATTTAAAAAAAAAGATGAAATGAAATGTCAAATACATTTTTTAGTAGTGAGAGGCATTAAGAAAAATGTTAAAAGATTCTATCTAAATAAAAAATAAATTCTAATCTATTTATTCCTAAATAAATTGCACAAATACTAGTTTGAAAAAATTATAAAACATAACCCATTTTTTTTTTTTAACATTAAACCTGAAAAGGTTTAATTTCTCTTTCCTGATTTTTCTCGAAAGGTCCTTAGTTCTTAATACGAATCACAAATGAACTTATAAAACTTTCCAGATTTTGCTTTCCAGTAATTGCCCCTATCCGTATGACACTGTCTGTGAATACGTATGAAATGTCCACAATATCAATTCGTCCCACTCATACATGTCATCCATATTATCTATACATAATTATAAATTCCTGTCATTTTAGCAAATTTATGGAGTTTTCGATTGGGCAGTCAGGAGGCTATTGCTTTTGTGTAATCAGCTCCTGATTCCATTGTAACACTTAAAACTTTTTCGCAATTATTATATTATTATTATTATGTTATCTTCGATGAGGATAATAAAATATTTATTAGTTGTGCTTCCATCTTCTTTTATTTTTCAAATATGTTTGCTTGCGAATCAATTTGAACACTTAAAAAAAATAAATTGCTCAAAAACACAGCCGATCGCACGAAAACAGAAATCTAGTTTGAAACACTAGTGTGTACACACACTATTTGACATTTATACATTTTGACATAAAACCAGGAGAGAAATTTGATTCTGTAATGAAAACAAGAAACAAAATTTTTGTGTCTGAAAAAATGAGGGAAATGGTTTTACGTCACTTTTCTGCTCCGAAGCACGAAAAAAAGCCCAATCGAAAACATCATTATTTGCAACCAACCAATCACGTGCGGTGCACAAGCTGTACACAAGCTTAAATTGGTGTGAATTTTTATTTTTTGTGAGCCATATACGTTAATTCATTTATGATACGAATTAAATAAAACAAAATCCGCATAAGTGGCAACCATGTTAAATGTACAAGGTAACTTGTTCAGATACGAGTAGGTAGATAATTCATTTATAAAAACGCACTCAACTTACGGCAGTGTACCATAAAACTAACGTCAGAGAATATCTTAATATTTATTTTAAAAGTTTGGCACATCTAAGGCTTCACTTACTCCTCAGTAAAATTTAATAATACAAGACAAAACAAATCAAACAGAGCTCTATACGCATTGCAACTGTCAAAATAATAACTTTCACTCAAAACAGTCACACTCGCTTAGCTTCGCTTTCAAAGTTTGTTTGCCAGCACAAGTATTTTTTGAAACAGTGTGATAACATTTCTAAATTTATTTAATTACTAACGTTTTCCGAAAATGGACTACAAGGTAATATATTTGTTTAATGTGTAAAAGTTTTTTTTGCTTTGATAATTTTCTTTCGTCAATTCAAACATCGCCGAATCGAGTGTGTATCGAAAATTCTTACTTCCCTCTGTTTACAAATTAATATTTTTACATAATTTCGCACACATTCATTTGAAAAGAGAAAAAAAAAAGGTTTTCTCAAAATCTTAACTTTTATTGATGACGAAAGCGGTTTTGTAACATCAGAGAAAGTGCTAAACATAGTCATGGAGAATAATAGTTACGGACGCGGGTCAAAGGGCCACCGTGATTACACTCATTGGAAAATGAAAAGGGCAACACAACTGCAACATCTGAATCATTGGAGCATATACCGGAAACAGAATGTGCTAAATGTATATTCGTGGCAAGTTCATTGAAGTGATGTAAAGTGCCTAGGAGTGTCATGCACACAAATAGCATGGGTGTGCCTTAGCTTAGATACTGCGTTCGTACTAAACATAGATCACGAAGATTGAACTGACATACAAACATAGACAGTAGATGATGACCTAAAGAAAAATTGTGCGCGCTTATTTAAGTTCATGTAGTTTCAATTATTTTAATCTACTCAATGAATTGCAGTTTCATTCTCGTTTTCAGTGTTCAATGCATTACCTATTCTGTTGCTTTTAAAACACAAGAAAGCTTTATATATTTGCATAATTCACTGACGTTCTTTCAGCTAGCCCTTGATTTTATACCCTTTTACAGTCTGCCTTAGCTACTATATCCACATTTCGATACGAGCTTGTAGTTAAATTCTCTTATAAGAAAGCACCCTCAAAAATGTGTTCCTACAAAGTATTCGTTATGCTTTGTTTTCGTTCTTATCTTCTAGCACACGCCGTCATACGAGTATTGTATCACTGTGACGTTTGTGGCTTACGCTAATTTTACACTAATTTAGATAATATTATTGAAGCCAAGTGTTTTGATGATATCGAGACACCAATAAGCAGTTTGCAATGCTTTCTGCTGAGAGACAGCTAGAATACAGATGATTTCGGATATCATTTTTTGGTATGCCTACATCCTTTAACTCGCAATAGAAACCCTGATCGAAATAGAGGTAATCCTTAGAACAGAGCCATACATGTTAGGGAAAGTTCCTGAGGAGACTGACATTCTGGTTATTTAAAGTCTGTGAATGCTTATGCAGCAATCAGACATAGCACATAGAAATTGAAGATCACAAGATTGTGCCAATATTTACTCAATTTTTCGTTTGTTCTGCGCAATAAGAGTGAAACACTTAATATTTTTTTCTTGGTTGCTTACAGTAAATTATAAATCCTTTTTGTTCTGCATTATAATCTTACTTTCCTTAGTTCACAGAGTAGTAACCAGGTTTTACATAATTTCAATAATTCCAGTAGGAATTATAACCGAGTATAGAATGAACTTAATAATTAATACATTCTCTCCCTTTTAATCCGCTGAAGTTGTACATATGTAATTAAGTGGCAAAAAGTGGTCTTTAATAGTCACACCGATCCACAAACTAGAATGCGGCTATATTCCGAAGTTGTCTTCGTACACAGAGAAGGACAATCTAGCCACATCACCAGTTAAGACCATAAGTCTAACTTAATTTGTCCTAAAATCCTATGAAAATCAAATTAATAGCTACAACTGATTTATTAACATTGAAATTTCCACAGCTAATTGCATGATGCACAACGTCCTTGTTATAACAGATAAGCCACTGATCATTAATATGATTATAAATTTACTTAATAAAAGGAATAATTATGTTAGTGGCAGTGGAAAAGAGGTACTTACATCACAAGGACTGGTAGTCATACTCCTTGTTTTTGGGTCTCGTTATTAATGAAGTACCTATGAAACTCAATAATAAAGATCGAAGCTCTCTAATTTTTCTGTTTTAGTAAACTGCTATAGTATACATCCTCAGTGCTTGTTTATTTTCTATAAACCTGGCCTTTACGATGATATTCTATTTCCATCCACTGAAACTGCTACCTTTATCGTGCGTTCAGGGTAGGAATAAGCTCGGTTTTCATACGTATACAGTGCTGATATTATATATTAGTCATCGCCATGTTTTCGTCCTTGAAAACCCATGTATGGCCGCACCACAGCAACCGTGTTACAGCTTATAACATGATTCTGATCGCCAATTTGTCACTTTAAACTTGTTTTGTTTTTGTTTTCCCGGTGTTTAACTATTCTTTCTATTTGAACAGCCAATTCCAACTGTACATCCAGCATCTCCATTTGATCCGGCCGCCGATGGACAAGCACTTCGTACTGCCATGAAGGGATTCGGTACTGACGAGCAGGCTATTATTGACATCCTGACGGCTCGTACAAATGCACAAAGACAAGAGATAAAAGCATATTTCCTCCATGAGTACGGTAGGGATCTTATCGATGATTTGAAAAGTGAACTCGGCGGAAAGTTTGAGGATGTCATCATTGGCCTAATGATGCCACCTGTGGAATACATCTGCAAACAGCTACACAAAGCAATGGATGGTATTGGGACTAATGAAGAAGCTCTAGTTGAAATTCTTTGCACAAAATCTAACGAGGAAATGAGGGAAATCGTTACCACCTATGAGAATAAATACGATCGTCCTTTAGCCGAGCATATGTGTAGTGAAACTTCAGGGCATTTTCGTCGTCTTTTAACTCTTATTGTTACTGGTGTTCGTGATCCAGCTGGAACTATTGACCCGGAAAAGGCAAGGGAACAAGCTGAAGCATTATATGCTGCTGGTGAAGCAAAACTAGGTACAGATGAAGAAGTTTTTAATCGTATAATGGCACATGGAAGCTTTGCTCAGCTACGTCTGGTTTTTGAGGAGTACAAACAAGTCTCTGGAATGACTTTAGAGCAAGCTATAAAACATGAAATGAGTGGGGAACTACATGATGCGATGATGGCACTTGGTATGATTTCATTATAAATTAGAATTCAATCAATTTATTTTTGTTGTTTTAGTTGAATGTGCTCAATCACCGCCAGCTTTTTTTGCCAAATGCTTGTTTAAAGCCATGGATGGCGCTGGCACTGATGATACGACTTTAATTCGGATTATCGTGAGTCGATCTGAGATCGACTTGGCTAACATCAAATCTGAATTCGAGCGCTTATTTGATCGCACTTTGGTTAGCGCTGTGAAAGTAAGTATTATCTATTGTTACCTATCTTGCAATTGTTATGACTTTATTTTCTTTATTTTAGTCGGAGACGTCTGGAGACTACAAACGAGCTCTTTGTGCGCTTATTGGTGGTTCCTAAGCTACATTTATTATTCATCCAATTGGAATCTTGTTGTTTAAATACGAATCTCTTATCGAGCTTTTACATATTCATTCTTAGTGTATCAGTTGCTGTTTTCATTATTTGTATTAATGTAGTTTCTAAAACCGCCGATTAAGTGTTGATCAAACTGTGTCTTAAAGTATACTGAGCGATTTTTACTTGCTCGTTTATAGATAAATGCATTAAATTTGTCTTGCTTATTCTGTTATGTTAATCGTGGCTTCAAAATTTGAAAAATCAAAACTCAAAACCATTACCTAAATCGGAGAAGTCAATGTTTGCATTTATCCTTCTAGGGTTAATCTGGTTTAAATCAGCGAGGCACTTCCAGACAGACAGACGGATACCAACCTGTTTTATTCATTGGTGCAATAGCAATTCTAGTAGGTTAATAAATATGTGAGTAATGATTTATTTGTAAAGTTCAACAATGATATTGTTGATAATATTGAAGCAGTCTTGTATACGGCCGAACTGTTTGCCTTAGTATCAGCTAAATGTGGAATTGGAGCAATCAGAGTTAAACTTAGTTTATGGTTTTTACAATTCAGATCAAAATACTGGCATTTAAGCTTCCACTACTTAAGAAACGACAAATATAACCCTTCTTCAGCATCAGATCCAAAGTAAAAAGCCAGAAATTAACACTCCAATAGATAGTGCGTTATATATTTATTAATTGTTGTTTTTTTTTTCAAGGTGTCTGCATTAATCATGAATAATGCATATTTCAACCAATCATATAATAACAGCTCTTTTGAGCATTCTATTAAAGGTTTTTAGAAAAAAAATATATCTTCTCTGGACGCATTTGATTTTTACAACTTCCAGATTGTTACAAGCAATGAAGGGTAAAATCGTGTTAAAACCAATCCAACTAATTGATGCGTTCAAATACCTTATAGAATCTTTCCAATATCTGCCGAAGTGGGAGATACAGGGGTAAATCGAAAAGTCTACATTGATATACTTACCGAACTTACAGTGCTTTTAGTAGGATATTAACTATGTTTTTTCAAGCAGTAAAGTTATATATTCTAAGTTTAATTCCGGGATCAGGACGAGGTCGTGATGAATATAAGCCCCATTTAAAAAATGTAGTTTCGAAAAAAAGTTTAAAGATAAAACCGCTGAGCGGTAACTCTTTAGAAGGCTGTATTTCAAAAACTATTTGAGATATTCATTTGAAATTCTGGTATTTTAGCCGCTAGTCTTATCGCAAATAAAACAAACACAATCTTTTTTTAAAAAAAAAAAATAATTTACGCTCTTTACTTGGTTACTTAATAGGCGTCTGTATTCTACAGTGTTTGACTTATGACTAATCTCCTACCTACCGGCAGACTGTTTTCCTAGTGGTCACTTTACAATCACTAGTTAGTGTTGCCACTTTATATTTCTTACATTCTTTTAAGTTTCTCTCCTATGGCTTGCTACAGTATGTTAGTTTTAAAGGTATATACCAAACTATTGAGTATCGATCACACTAGGTGTGCGTCTGAAGGTGCTGAAGAAAATATTTGTATGTATGCTTTTGACGAAAGCTAAACTAAAAATTAAATTTTTTTTGAAGAAATCGAGCCTTATACCTTTTTGTAGAAAGAAAGTGTCTATTATTTATCAAGAAACTTAACTGTATCTTACTTGCAATCTTACAAAACTTCCGCTTCGTTTCGGAACAGGACTTGATATGTTTTTGGCAGTTTCAAAAATATTTTTGAAATTGACTTCTTAAATTATTATTAATTTGTTAAATTTTTTCACAGCAGAAGCTGCAAAATATTTAACAGTACATCTGTGTGGGTGAAAACATCATCAAAAAGATTAAAATAAAAACTGTGTTGAAGCAGTTTAAAAATTTGAGGAAATTATTCGCTTGGATTGCGTCAGCACCCCAAATATCTGGATCATCAATCATCTCTTCAACAATACGATTAAATCTGATAAATATGCACTAACCACATTCACAAAACAAGATGAAAAATTTCGTCTTGTTGGCGCAATGTTGGGAGGCCCTCTTCTCACTATTTGGCCAAAACAGACTGTAGACTGAATTAAAAAAGTGGACAGACCAGACAAACTTATAAAAAAATATTTTTATTTGCGGAATAAAATTGATCGATTGCGAAAAATAAAGTTAATTATATGGTGTGTGCATAACAATGCATGAATATTGCATGTGGACGCACAGTTTTCATCTGAAGATTTCCGGTCAACATATCGAAAGACTACCGATAATGATGTCCGGCATGACATAAAAAAAGAATGCAGTATTAATCTCTTTGTCGATGTTAGCTGCAATGACACTTGGCACTGAACTTATTAGTTCACTTTGAATGTTGTTAGATTTTCCCTTAAAGATTGTAGTTGATTTTATATGACTTTACAAGTTTGCGTCATATTTGGCATAATAATATCTCTTATGCGATTTTTCTCGTTCATCGTTTCCCTGTAGGTAATCTTTATAATATATAATATCTCTTTGGAACATAAAAAGCACACAGCATCCATCAGCTGTTCCCAAACTTGCCTATTTTTTGTCACTTAGTTATTGTGACGAGAAATTGTAACATTTTTTTTTTTTTTTTTTTGGCAATAATTATCAAGTCTATGCGGGTGGTGCCAAATATTCTTAGTGCAACGCAACAATTAATGTGGGCTTGGGAAATAATGTGGTTATTTAATGCGACAGTAAAATGGTAGGTGCGCTTGATGAATAAAAACGCCAAGCCGTATGGATTTATGACGAAAAATGTATTTTTGTGAATTTATTTTGTTTGTAAATTTGCCAGAGCACGGTACTCTTTAGCGAGATGAACATCAGTAGCAGGTTGCTTTGCTTAGGACCAGATTGATCTTGAAACTTTTGACTGTTCTATAACTTGGGCCAGCAGTGCAACAATCAAGTTCGTAGCAAAGCGTTTGTCTGAGCTCGAAGTGATGGTCCCCGGTAACTGTATGAGTTAACCCATGCAGGCTAAAATGACAAGGGCATGCTCGACCAGTAACATAATACTACTAAGTCGCTAAAGGTTTCACAACGTGCGCGCCACGTGCAGCTGAGCAATCAGCAGAGGCCCTTGACTGTCATCACGTAGATATCACCGTCATCCAGGAAGTACAGAATGCGCATTCATATGAGTAATGTCCAAAGTGGCTTAATATGTATATCGCCTAGTACAATCTTAACGCTGGAATAAGAAAGAAGGGCATCATTGATAGCAAAATTGGCAAACATAGCCTACACGACAACTCGTCTGGCAACGGACTTCGGCTTATTGACTGCGGCGGAACAATACCATACCAAACACACGGTTTCCTCATCTCAATATACGAAAGGCAACATGGCGGTCTCCGAATTATGAAACGCTAAATTAAAGTGATCAGCGTTCCGTTCAGCGTTCGAAGTACCATCTAGTTGCAGCCAAGGTGCGACTGCGGGCTTCTTAAGAGCCACAACAAAGAAGAACTACTGTAAGAAGATATAACGTCCAAATCTGATGACGTGTGTGATGCAAATGATCAGCTGTGTACTTTGTGTCATAATTTGAAAAAACGCTGTCAAGAAAATTCGTTGCAACTCTTTTAATAAATATTCATTATCATATCATAATCACAATTAAACAAATTCATTGAAGCTATAAAAATTATTTGAATTCATAAAATAAACAATAAAAAAACAACATAAAAACGACTTCACATTTAAGAACCAAGCCTAATCAAGAATCTGCCTCAATACAATAGATATTTTAGTTTCTTCATCTCTTCGACTTTGAGCCTTGCATTTTCGATTGCAATGGGCTTGTTAAAGCACTCTCAACCCATTTCAGACTCTTGTTTTAAGAAGACCAATATATCATCTTTATTGGGTTTTTTTCTCGGGGACTCATTATTGGAATCAACTCCACAAATGTTTTAGTTAGCTTAGTAGTAGCTTCACGATCCTTAGACTCAAAAAACATATCCATTCCCAAAATTTCGTGGGTTCGGCAGCTGTTTTTTTTTTTTCTTCGACTTATAACAATAATATTCAACAATTTTCGAATTATTTCTTCTAGGGAAAATGGACGTTCCGGGTCCACTTTCTTTATTTCATGGTACATACAGGTATACATTTCTTCAAATCATATTTTTTTTTTTTACGATAAAAATTCTGATTCGAACTTTAAAATTGTTGTTATCAGCAACTTTATTTGGCTACTAAATGACTTCTACTTACGAGTACGTCGTGGGCGAATCACTCATCTTTTGTCAGTATACCTACATAAAAACCACAATGAAACAAAATAAAACTGTAAATAATAACATCTGCATTTATGCGCTGTTTGCATTTATTTGCGCAGTAAAATCTGTTCGTAATGCATAAGACCACCACCAACAAAGCCAGGTTTGACGAAGAATACCTGCCCGCGCATGCAGCTAAACAAAAAGTCTACAAAGTGGCACTGCAACGAATTATGAGGGCAATATTTTCCCTGTATTTGTAGTGAATTTTCACTAATCCAGCACATTATGCAAGTATGTATCAATCTAGATTTAATAACCTAGTTTTTACTTATCAAGAGCCATCGCAGTGATAGTTGAATTTAAAATGATACCTCTTGTTGGAAAATCCTCTTCTATAACATTTTATAGTGCTGTAGAACAACTAGCTGTGAAATATTTCGGTACATTATCGTAATGCCAATACTATGTGCATAACTTAGCTCATTTGACTATGTGTAGCGCTGGATATGGCTGAATCAATTCAGAAACTATAGAAAACTAACCACAAAAACGGGTTAGAAAATGTGATAGTCGTTACTATCCAAGACATCAACTAGGTTTGAAACCACACTGTATGATAACACTTAAATTCAAAAATTCCCAAAATTTGTAATATGAATTTATTTATTTATTTCCTCATACATAAACCACAGTAGACTATGTTCAATCGGTAATTGTGGAAACTGTGATTGAATGAATTGTGGAGCTTACCACAGGCACTTATCTTGGACAATTCTAGATATTTCTTAGAATATTCACACTTTTCGTGAATTTCCCAGCGCTGTAGTCTATAATTTATATATTTCCGTGATACTGGAAACACAAATTGAGGAAAAATTGTTTCTCAACATTCCACTCGTACCGGTATTGAATAAATTATCATTTCTTAATGCGCAGTTTCAATTACTGGTGAATGTAATTTACGAGAATAAGTGCAAAATTAATTTGGAGTAAAATGCTGTAGCACAAAATGAATTTGTAATGTTCTTGTGTTCCCTATAAGTGTTTTTACATTTAAATAATATAAATTGTACTCCAACTAGCAGCTTTTATATCCACACAGGAATCTTAATTCGCCGGAAAAGAAAGTTAAACGGTATTCTTAATTTTTGTTTTCTTCAAATAAGTGCTGCCGCTGCTACACGATCGGACAGATTTGCTCCGAATTTTACAAACTGGAAGTTTGATTGTTTTTTTAATAGTATGTTTGCCGATAAATTATAATTCTGCCTCTAGACTGACAGAGGACAGGAAGCTGCCATAGATATATGTTAGAATTGAAGAAGAAGTCAAGAGAACAAGTGAAATCAGCTGAATACAAAAAAACCACACATACATATAGTATCACCAGAAATGATGAAATGTAGCAGAAAATATAAGTAAAGCTACAGTGAACAAAGCAGATGTTCAAACAGATAATAATTTGTGAACTCATAACAATGTAAATATCTTAAATAACATACCTTTTTCTCAATCCTTAAAAAGGTATTATATAACAAATAATGCGTTTTTAAAGCAATGTTTTGCGGCTAGTAGTGGCTTTCTCTTAGATACGACATTTTACTCCAATCGAAAAAAGGCGATACGGAAAACAAAAACTAGAGAAAAAAAACTTTGAAAAAGTTTCAATAAGAACTCTGATGTTATGTGCTTATTCCTAATACAGTCGATTTAAATTCTAAAAAAAAAAACAATGCACTGCAACAACATAGCGTAGGAAAAAAAAAATCTTTTCTGCAAAATAGCAATAATTAGGCTAAGCATTTTTCACATTAACTGTAATATGTTTCAAAAGCATATGTTGCTACAATGGTTAGAAAATGCAAAAGGACTGGTCATTAGTTAAATTCGAATCTAGCCCTTGGATAAGATATTTCAGTTTGAATACAATGCCACAAGAAACTGATTAGATGTGCAATTTAGGCGTCGAATTGCTGAAATGTTTGTTATTCAAAGGAATATTCTTAAAGAACGGTGAACCTTAAACCTGACAAGTAATCCGAATAAGGTGGTCCACGAGCTATTTTGAGTTGAGAAAAGAAAATAGATCAAATAGTCTCAAATATTTTTTTATTGAAATTTTCTGATCTGTCCGAAAAGAGTTGTGAGAAGAAAAGAATTGACGTTCACCTATGAAAGTATGCCTTTTTCATAACTTTTAAAATGTGGACATACGACTTAACTCTAAATCAAAGACTAAAATGGACTTAAAATTAATATTGATCATTCAACTTATGAATGTTTGCTGAGTGGTATAGATTCACCCCATATTCTGTCTCATAATCAGAACACTTGACTTATTTTGCAGTACTTTGATTTTCTATAGATCCGGTTTTCAGATTTTTATAAGAAGCCAGTTTTCCATCAGGCTTTTCTTCGAACCTCGGTTATTATTTCAATTTGTTTAATTTTTTTAATTTTCGGGCTGAACTTCTTTGAACAAGACAGTCCTAATTGATGGTTTGAACTAGAATTTATTCACTATAAGCTTCTGAGCACGGGAAAATCTACGAATATTTTCACCTCCTTTAAGTTTTTTTTTTTTATATCATTCGGTTAACCCTACGCTAATCCGCTGTGATATGTGATCATACTTACGACTGACCAGAAGTGTTCGAGTTGTTTGCACAATAACAACTTCTAAATAGATATCTGGAGTTAGGTTTGCGGGTTCTGAACACAACAACGAAGATATTCTCTTCTAAGTCAGCTGATTCGAAATCCATTATCTTCTAGTGCTTTTATTCGGTAATTAGGACTTACATGAAGGACTATAACGTCGTTGCTTTTGATGGTTTTATCATGTTCCGGACGAGTTCATGGTAGGCTCTTTGAAACGCAACTCTCCCTTAGCACTGCATTGGCGTACTTAAGCTTTAACTTTGCTTTTAAAGTCTTCGTACATATGGTTTAATGTTACTACATATACATATGCATATGTCTCATATAGTTTTCTTAGATCCAAACACCGTCTGTATAAAATCTCTCAAGACTCTGTCAAACTAGATTTCGTATCGTATCGGTTGTAGAGCAACACTCCCAAAGCCTCACTGCTTGCTTTCAAATTTGATAGCGCTGTACAGTGAACATGAAATTTTAATAGTATGAAATGGAAACGGAAACTTTAACTATGAGACGTCAAACATTCCGTTATATTTAAAACCCGATATTATATACTTTCTCATGTGGGTTAGTAGATGTAATTTTGATTCAAGGGAATTGTTCATTAAGTAAAGCCCTAAAGTACTCTTTTCACATATTATAAACGTGTTTTCTTGTTTTCTATGCATCGAGGTTACATCTCCGCTTTGACATGTAATGCGTTATTTTCAGAACTTTAATGTTGTATTTAAGCATAAAAAATAAGCCTATTGAATTTGTCTGAAAGTAAATGGAATTTAATCTACAATAGATATAAATTATCAGCAAAGAAGGGAGCACAGATACGCGCCGAAATTAAAACATCACTTTGTCTATATAATTGAAAATTTTCGTCCGTTAATTCATCAGTCAGTCTGACGTGCGAAAAGAATCGTTTTTCCGATAGCATTATAACGGTAGCATCTAGCAATTTACGAGCTCTAACACGAATTTATTTATTGGCTCCTGAATCATTCATTTAATATTGCAAAAGAAGCGTATTAAGTTTCATGATTCCCAACTTTAATTCTATTGTCCTCTAAATCCTATGGCGCCGTGTATAAACATAAAATATGGCTATTTTAAGTTATAAAGATGAAATTGTTTCTTGGGATAATTTTTGGTGTTGAAGTGTATAAATATCATCTTTTCCGTTTAGTGTTTTTCAACCAAAAGCAGGGAAGCGTATTGTGGCAATAACATATTAGTTTATTAGCACCTTGGAAAGCAACATGAGTATAGCATGTAGATAAAACAGGCTTCTGAAAGTAATAAAAAAAATATCGCTCATACAATCCGATTTTCTGTTACCAATAAGCTTTTCAGGTTGTAAATATTAGTTCATTACCTATGACGATGGTTTAAAAATTCACAAAATCTATCCCACACAGGAACTCGGTAGAATAAGTAAAGTTTTTGAAATTATAATAAGTCGACAAATAAAAGCACATCTAAATGCTAAGAACAAGATATTGAAATACCAGTCAGGATTTTGTGCACATTTTAGTTGTACTTCAGCTCTCCTAAAAATCTCCGAAGATTTACGTGCTGGTTGTGACAATGACAAATTAGGTTTAATAGCGTTTTTAGATTTTTCAAAAGCATTTGACTACGTGAATCATGAATTCTTACTAAAAAAACTTAAATATCAATTTCTGTTTGATAACTCGTTGTTTGAACTGATATCTTCATATCTATCCAACAGATCTCAGTACGTTTTTCATAATAACAAGCAATCATCGTGTCTTCCTGTCGTTTCGTAAACGATACCTTCAAATGTTTTTCTGATTGCAGCTCTTTTCAAGTGCAAACAAGCATCAAACGCTGGAAATGTTCAACCAAGAATTAAATAATATCTATAAATGGTCAGTAAACAACGACCTTATGCTACATCCAACCAAAACAAAGGCTATGGTAATAAATGCCGTAAGACGTACAGAGTTAATACTTCCATTATTTCTGGATCCTGGATTCTGGATGGATAGAATACGTTGACCACATTAAGAATCTCTGAATTTGAGTTGCAATATGAATTGGAACGTTCATATAAATAAAATTGTTTCAAAAAATTTATGTAGCACTCCGAAGTCTTAATCCCACTGCTAACTACCTTCCAACCAATATTAAACTAAAACTAAGAAAGGCATTTATTCTCCCGATTATTCTCTATGGCTGTGAAATATACGCAAATATGGACCACGATTCTGCCAGAAAAAAAGGTATGATCACATTTCTGAATATTGCAAGCAAATCGTCGGCTGTTTATTGATTGGCCTTTTAAAATATCGTTCAATTTTATTTTTGAATATAATTCTTGCAAAGAAAACCCCAGAATATCTGTTCGAGAAATAAAAGAACTATACAACTGATAGCACCTAGATGCAAGTATTTAAATACATGTCGGCAATTTTTTGTACATTCAATTCAATTCTGAAATCGTTTGCCCTTAGAGTAACACAAGTTCTTTCAGCAAAAATGTTTTTAAATATTGTGCTGACAACTTCTAGTCCTTCTGTGTATCCAAATTTCCTGTACTCGCAAATTTATATCTCCACCATCATAAAAAAGAAATAAAAAAGCCTTTATACGTATTTCCCCCCTCACCTTTCTAATCTTCTTTTTAACTTTTGTATCTTATTATCCTCTCTATATTTCTTTTCTATCTCTCCTTTTCTATTTATTTCTAAATTTATATTTGTTAGATAGTATCGTATTGTTTCATTTCTTTGTTTTTTTAATTTTAATTTGAAATATTATTAAAGCTTGTTCCATTTTTTCAAAAGATGTATAAAAATATTATGTGAATTATAAATTAGAAATAAATAAATTTGTAAATTTTGTAAAATAATCTGCACCTATGCCACAGCTATTATTGTCTTCTTCCAAGAACATTTTCATCCTTTGGGTCAAAAATTCTTCAAATTGCTATTTTGTGGCTTCTGTGATCAATAGGGCACAAGTCTGGTGAGTACAGTAGATGAGGCAAAACTTTATATCTCAACTTTGTTACTCGTAACTTCATGTAAATAAACTGTGCTGCATATGGTCTTGCACTGTTATGGTATTTTGTCTATATGTCAATGAATACAATAATGCACAATCACAATACTATCACCATTACATTTTTGGGATGTAGTTCCCCTAAGAGGCTCAGTCACGTGCTTCTGAGTCCTACCAATTATCATAAAGATCCACTTTTGGTCACGGGCAATGGCTCGATGCTAAAATGGAAGCACATGGTGTCTATGCATCGTTCAAAGATATTGTAGTTTAGAAATTGGTTGGGTAATCATCTTTCCTTTCAGAATTTTACAATCATGGCTGGATTTTCTTCAGTATTTGTTACAAGTTCTTCATTTTTAATAACCTCATCTAGTCTTCCCTGTGGTTTATTTTCCATTGAAATATAACCTTCACAAAAGTAAGTAAGCCAGTTCTTAAATATTTTCTCTGTACGCGTACACAAACTACAAAAACAATTGATTTTCCGAGTATTTGCAGCTGTGTTAATTTTTTTCAATTGAAAAAGAAAGATTACACTAAAATATGTATATATGGTATATTCATTGACGAAAGCATTCTCTAAGTAAGGAAAATAGTCAAATAAATTAACTCACAATGCAAATTTATTCTTAACATTAAAAAGTTACACTTAACCTTTTCCAAAAAATATAACTTTAATTTTTACAAACATCCACAACTCACAAATTAGCAATTTCATATGTAACGATGTAATATATTGCCATAGCCTTTCGTTGATTCATGTCGCTCATAAAAACTATCGAACTATTCGCAACTCTAAGGGCACTACGTAAAGTTTTAGAAAATGAACTTGTTTAACTTCAATGTGTGTTTAAATTGTGTAACGATCCGTCATAAAACGGTGACCATAATATAATAGAATGTGATAAAAATGATTCCAAAACGGTGTTAAGCTGGTAGAATTCTATAGTCCCTGTAACGGTTTAAATAGTACGGAATATGCAATAGTACTAACATGCTCCGCTGAGAGGACAATCCGCAACATTGGTTCCAGCACGAACTCCCATGCCACCCACGATTCCAATTCGCCGCGAAAGGAAAAGAAAGAAGTTGCAAACATAACACAGCTCTCGTAGGTTTTTTCGCTTACCTGTGTTGGTTTTGTTTTTATTTTTTTATACTCCACTTCCCATTGTGTCTTCATTTTGATGTGTTGCTTTTTGCCTACCACCCAGCCAGCCATAGCTTTGTCGCTACGATTTCTCATCTTTACTTGCGTGTTGCGTTTAGCTTGTGTGTATTTATTATACAAGTACACATCTTGTCAAAGGTTCGTGGTGGATTTTACTATTCCCTGTGTATTGTATATAGCAGATAGATACATTCGCCGTGGTTTGTCTGCTGTACATTGAGGCTTGTTCAAAGTTGTTTAACATTCAGAAATTTAGTCTGATTTTAATAGCGGTGATGGAACAATACTAGTAGGAGATTGTTGAGAGAGATAGTGCAAGTTCGTGCCTAGGGGAGGAATAAAATAAAATCTAAAATATAAAAAAAGAAATTTCTCTGCATTCAAGTAAAATAATAATTCCATATGTCCGAATATACACACGTACAGTTTTTAGATTGAGATTCTTTAAAAAAAAAACAAAAAAAAAAAACACACAACAACCACGTCGTAAATAGTATATTGGTCACGGAAGCGGCTAGTTTGTTTATATGTGCGTATATGCGCAGGGTTGTTTCAAAGAAAAATATTGGCCTTTTGATGGGGAGTTCGTTTTTTAAACGCGAGTGCATTCAAGTAGTACAAGTCGAAACGGCCAAAAAATCATAGTGTACGTAGAATATAAAAATATACCTATATATGTACGTAGTTAAAAGCAACTGAAACGAACTGCATTGCCGACATAACAAACATCCCCTTTTACGAGAGAATTTTTTTCCCGGTGCATCCTCTATCTACTATCCTAAAGTATTTAGTTACGAGTAAACCCCCTTCTTCAGGTTGTACTATTCTGTTTTGATTGTGTCCAGATAGAATTCTCAAATCAAGTGAAACAAAAATCAAATTCCTCCTTAAGGATATTTGATTTAAATTTTGTTTATACATATAAAAGTTATTAAATAACGTGCCAGTGATACCACTTAAACCTTAACATATGTGTTCTTATACGCATTTCCATTGAAAAGGGAAATAATAGGGATGTCAACAAAAGGATCATTGAACCTTTGATATTCAAGTATTACAGCAACGCGACAATAACAAACACAGCAACAACTGAAAGCACCTATTCCAGGGCAGGAATCGTACTACCTATGTATGTACTATTTCAACTAAACGCTGCGAGAAACTCAAAACTGAAACAAAAGAAAAACAAAAGAAAAACAAAAGAGGAAAATAGGAAACAAATAACGGTAAGAATGCAATTAATTTATTGTGTGTCCATCAAATCCTTAAAAACGCGGAATGACTCTTTTCATAGTCGTAACAGTGATTTTTTTTTTTTTATGATGATGATGAGGATGCAATTGGGGAGCTATGGGATTAACATAGATGTTGGGTGGTGGTTCCTAAACAGTCGTCTATTTAATAAGTTTTATGCCATTGACATAACTAGATCTTGTGAGGATTTCAACACAAGAGAGGATATGAACGAAAGGACAAAATGATAGTGCTAGAAGGAATAAGGCTACACACAACTTGTCGTACTCGTATGTGTGCAAATTTGTTTATGTGTATGTCTGAATTGGTATCCTTTTTCGTTGAACAATTTTGTTTGGGAGTTCTCTGCTGCCATTCTGCGGATATTATTGTATGTTATATGTGGCTCCCGGTGCTGCAGTTTATTTTTTTCTTTGGCTTCTGCTTTTGCAATCAATTTGGGGTGGGGTCGGGATTTAATTTTCTTTTGTTGTGATGCAGTTTGCACAAGAGTTCGTATGAGTGCAATAAGCTGAACGGATAGACTTAACAGCAATAAGAATAAATTTTAAGGAAAAGATTTTGAATTTTGAATTTTGACAGATTTATATAAAAATTAAATTATACATTCAAAATACAAAGACCACAGCAAACCATCTTCAGGGACTTTTTTGAAACCTTACAGGAGATATGGTTTTATCCAGTCAATCTTCTTTTATTTTAGACGGGGATACAATCAATTATAGATCTGATCAAATTACAACTATCTTCGATTAGGTGCCATCTATTACAAACCGCCTTCAGTTGCAAACATCAAGATTAAATTTATCTCTTACTGCGTAGGGTCGGATTGAAAGTCTCTTAGCTGGAGCATTGTTATTCCTTCAATTTGCATGTCTTAGCCGTTGAATTTAGGCCATTTTTGTTTTTAAATTCAAGTACCTCGATATGCTGTCAAAGATTTTTTATATCTCCTTCCACAATTCCAGTCTAAGCAAAGGACAAAGTTCTTGTACGGAGTTTCTAAGTTGTTCGTTGAAAGGGCTTGCAGTTCTAAAGAAACAGTCGTTGTCAAGAATTAATCGTCAAGCGAATTCTATGAAGGTATCGCTACCGTTGTTACGAATCGTAGGTATAAGATATCCTTTATTTGCAATCGTATACGTTTGTTTTGATCTCTTTCACCGTTAAACCCATATTTGGAACATTTGCTTTAAGGACCTTAAGCCCCAACTAGCTAAATTTTGTTCACGGTGTTAATGTCGTCTGCGATGTTGGGCTCTGATACATACATGATGTTTCGCCAATATGGACTTTTCTGCTGGGTTGACAGAAGATTTTAAGATTACAGACTTCGAGACAATGATGTTTTAGTCAACCTTTTGGATCTGTATCTCTATCTTTCGGAAAAAATAACAAAACAAAAATTGGAAATATTAACATATACTTCCTTGATCAGATTATATTCAGAAAATTCAAAATACAAGTTTATTTGTCTAAATCTATATTGTCCCCTTCAAAGTAATCCCCATCGACTGCAACACACTTATGCCAGCGCTTGATCCAATCCTCGAAACATTTTTAATATTCGGTTTTCCGTATGTCCATCAGTGCTTCCTGTGATTTTTCCATTACTTCCATTACTTGGATGGTATTTGTTGCATTTTTCGTCAAAAAATTACGAATAATGATGGCACTGTGCGAGGGTGCGTTATCTTGGTGCAAAATCCACGAGTTTTCTGCACACAATTCTGGTCTCTTTCGGCGAATTGCTTCACGCAAACGTCTCATAATACTCTTTGTTTATTGTCTGGCCTTTTGGCAAAAATTCATGATGCACTACACCGTTCTTATCCATGAAAAACGTGAGCATTGCCTTCTTTTTTGACTGAAAACAACGAGGTTTTTTTGGTATCATTCACTTGCCTGATGTCTGGATTGCGTGTCGTACTAACCTACGTCTCGTCTCCAGTAATGATCTTTTTGAAAAATATGGGATCGGATTCAGCCTCGCAAATTATCTCTTTTGCGACATCAACACGGTCTCTTTTTTGCATGAAATTAAGATTTTTTGGCACCAACTTTGCTGCTACACGACGGAAACCTAAATCATTACCCAAAAAGTCTTGGACGGATCCATAGGCCATGTTCAAGTCCTCCGCTATCTCTCTGATGGTGAATTTGCGGTTATTGACAAACATTTCTTTTACTTCGTCAATGTTTTCGTCGGTTTCGCGCACCATTAAATCCGGTTTTTGCGCAAAATTTAGTACAAGTTCAAGGTTGTAAATCTAAATTAATTTCAATACACAGAGATAGATGTATTCTTGGTTACGTAGCTTTTGCAAATGTCAAGCTATGACGCTAAGATTTAGAGGGAATGTCAACAACAGATGTACCAACTTAACAAAAAAAAAAACAGAACCTTAATCAGAACAAAGAGAGCGATACACGGTTGTTATCCCGTTTTTTGATCAAGGTGGTAGATTGTGAAAAACACCTTCAAAAGACACAATCTGGAATTTTAAATTCTAAATTAATTGCTAAGTCAAATGGCACTATGGCCTGAAATAAACCACTCAATTAGCTAACATTGCTCTTCAGCTAGAGTGGGGTTTTACCAGCTGCCTTCAGTTGTGAAGGTGAGGTCAGCTGGGGTCCCTTTTTCTTACCTTGAATGTCTAGGTTTTGTCATAACAGAACTATTCAGTTTAAAATACTAGTCTACTAGATTCTACCAACCCCTCTGAAGTTAGCAGTATTTACAGAAGAATATTGTGCAACAAATTGTCTGGAAGAAATTCTATCTTATGACCAAGATTTAAATCGTGAATATCTTGCGCATTTGGAAGAAACTGGGAAGAAACTGCACGAACTTTTTTTCTTTTTCCTTACTTTTCACTATGCATTCTCAAAGAAAATAAGGCACGGGACAATTTCTTGCTTCTCATTAACCATATAAAACATAAAATTTTGACTTCTAAAGATGTACTTAAATAAATATATATATTTTTTTTTTAACTTAAGAAGTACGGCTATCTTACAGAGTCGTACTATCGAATATATTTAAGGCTTTTTAGGTTAAAACCTTCGGCGTGATTTTTTTCGTGATACGCAAGATCCTCAACATACGTTTGTAGTGGTAGGTAAAAGTGGCTGTTAGAAAGACCAACCCATTGGCATATTGTGATGCCACGTGGATCTGTGAACCTCTTACTTTTAGAATCAATTTGAGCATATAATGAAGCATCTATATCCTTTATATCGCTTAGGTCAATGTAGAAGAAAGCTCCTAAGTGAAGTTTTTATCTCCAGGAGAGAGCTAAAAATATACAGAGTAGGTGGAGAATTGTCTCCTCTTCCTCTTCGTCCATGCACCTTCTACAGAAATCGTTTGTAAAGGCGTCAAACTTTCTTTCATGCCTATTTATAAGGCAGTGTCCACTGATAAAACCTATTATGTCTCCTATTTACAAGGATCAGACTCTTAGAGCGATTTAGATGCAGCTTTAGCCAGATTTGTTTGGTTCCTAGACATGTCGGTCCAACAGTCCACCTAAGGTCTGTCCTTTTATTACCATCCAGCTTTAATATTGATTTGCATGTAGCGATTGGTATATATATTGGTTCCAATTTTGGCGAGTTCGTCGCCCCTAAAATGCCCTGGAATGTCTCTGTTGCCAAGCACCCAACAAAGGTAGAGGTTGAATTGATGTGCCATCTCCGTAAGAGATAATCGGCATTCAAGGGCGGTTTTAGAATTTAATGAGACTGAGTCCAGAGACTTGATAGCGGCCTGACTATCCGAAAAGATGCAGATATCCTTTGCAGACGCTTTTTTTCAGCGAAAAACAAAAGTCTTGTATCAAATTTAGCTCGTATATGGATATCAATCAGTCGTTCTAGATTTTTCAGGAACGATGATAGTCTTATAGGTCTGAGGTCCTTTGAAACAACATGAGAGCATTTTCCGACTTTGGGAATAGAAACTATATTAACTTCTCTCCATGACAGTGGAATTTGGATCAGTTTTACACAGCTCCTCATGGTAATCTCTAGCCTAGGCAGAATAATACCTGAGAACCTTTGCAGCTCGGCAGGTATTTTACCGTCCGGACCAGCAGACTTGCATGGTCCCAAAGCGCCCAAAACAGTTTGTCTCTTGTAATCAGATCATGAATTTTGGTCACCGTTGCAGTAGTCCTGTTTGGGTTGCTACTGTCCGAGAATAGGGAGCTACTTGGAAAGTGAGTGTCCAGTAGTAGGCTGAGTGATTCAACCCTTGATGTTGTCCAAGTTTTTTTTTTGTAATTTTGTCACAGAATTAATGTCACAGAATCTTCAGGATTGCCGATTTGCTTTCCTCAGTTCGTTTTTATATATTTTCTGGGATTCTTTATATGAGTCCCAGTCAGTCACTTTTCTTGTGCTTTTTGCTTAGTTAAAAAGTTTTATGCAAACGTTTCTAAGCGGTCCCAGTGCTGATATCCACCAGTGCGGCTTTTTTTTGCCTCTGGGTTGAATAAGAAAGCAGGAAACAGCAATAGCCTGATTGAGAGCCAGGGTGAATTGCTCGACTTTCATGCCAAGCTCGTTAGTATTTCTGACAGTATTCCTCTATATTTTGGCCAATCAGCTTTCCGATAATACCCGAATGCTGGTTGGCCAGAAGGAGCGTCACTCAGGCTGAATGTACTTTGGTCTGAAAATGAGTTAGCATTTAAGTGATGTTGTCGGAGACAAGAGTGATATCTTCCACTTGCTGTCGGTTTCTTGTTTTAAAATTGGGCTTATTGCCAATATTGCAAATAATGAGGTTAGCACTTATTTTGTAATCAAAATGTGTCTCACATCTATCGTTGATATCGGTATTTCCCCGTACCATGTGATGAGCGTTAGCGTCGCACGCGATGATGAGGCCAGTTTTCGGCTTCCAGCTTCCAGTACCATTCTTTCTAGGTTACCACCAGGGAGAAGGCTCACATGATCATGGCCAAGATATGCCGATGCCAGCCAGTAGGAGCCTTTGTCAGTCTCTAGTCTGGCAACGGTTAAGTTGGGATCGCTGAGGTTAGAAAGTAAAAGTGCATTAAGGCTACGTTTCACTCATATACAAGTTCTTATCTAACCTTCGTCTCTCATATACAGGTGTCCTAAATCCACGAACCACGCCTTTTATGATCCATGGTTCCTGGATTAGGATGATGTCTTCTGCGATTTTGGAAAGACGCAACATAAGTGCGGCCGAAACTTTTTTTGAGTGATGGAGATTAATCTGGACATTTTAGGGAATTTAATAATGAAAAGACAATAAGATTGGGATAAGAATTGACTCCTGAGGTACACTTGCATTTAAAGTGCCGAATTCAGATAAGACATCGTTATGAACTACTCTTTGATGCCGATTATCAAAATAATTATAAACTAGGCGTACTGATGTTTCATATCAGAGTAGCTTATGATCGATTTAGAGAAGTCAAGCAAACACAGTATCATCAGAAGGTCCATACCATATTGAATCCTAATATTATGAAGGATTTTGACCACAGTTGTTGATCAGCTATGACTTGCACGGAAACCTGATTGAACCAGATATAACAGACCGTGTTGATTGATGAAAGTAGAAATTTGGTTTGCTAACATCTTCTTCAAGAATTTCGACGGACATGGTAAGATGCGTTTCGGCCGGAAGTCGGTAGGAGAGGAGGGTTGGGGCTTTTTTGAGACAGAAATGACTTTGGCCAATTTCGAACTATCAGAAAAAGTTAAAGTAATAATGCAAAAATTTATGATATGTGTAGCGGCACTTCAGATATAAGGTTGAATCAACTTTACAAATCTAATAGATACACCATCTTTTTGTATAGCAGTGTATTTTAAATTTCGTACTGTATTGACTACATCGGTTTCGGAAACATCATGTCGAAAGTGAGATCACTTGGCCTACGAGTACTAATAGTACTACTATATGTAGATATAAATGTATTATTGAGATCATTTTAATTGTGGATGTTATCAACTGTTTGATCGTACATAGATTGCTCCATAATTTTTCTAAGATATATTCAGACTTTCGTTTCGATAAAAAATATTTTCATTTTGCTCTTCTGGCAATAAGGTTGGAGTTATTATAAGCCCGACAATATTTCTCCCAATTGCAACTCATTTGACATATTTTACATCGCATAGTGAACTTCACAACTGAACCATAGTTTTTTGTTTACCTATTGAAACTACTTTTTCAGGAACATACCTACTAAAGAGCTCTAAAATTAGGGATTGCAAGTAGTTAGCTTTGCCATTCATATTGGAGGCGAAATAACAATTTCCCCAAGGTAGCTGAAGTAATATTGCAATCACATCCCCTATTTTAACAAAGAAGAACAGAAAACAATGTTGTTTCAAAATTCTTGGTTGTATCTGGATTCCAGATCCCAATAGGTTCATAGGATCAGAAATTTCAGAAAAAGTTAACACTGTCCATGCCAGTTGACCGACTTACAAGATCGGGAGCTTATGAGACTTTCAACGTTTCTTGAAAAAGTTGACGCAAATTTAACCTCTAGAATGCGCCTTGTACGAGGAAGCCGGGATGGACATGTGTATGACCAAAACTATTTTCATAAAATATGAAAAGATTAGGTTCATTGGGTTTGCTTTTGTGCTTCTAATACATTCTGTAGATAATGAATTCCACCGTCAGGCGACATATACGACGACATATATATACATTACGTAGCTTAGGTTGATTTTAAAATATATTGAAGTGGAACAATTAAATCTTATGTATTGAAACATTGGGGAGGTTACTAATTTATATTTCAAATAATAAGTTGAAATATCAAATCGTTTTGAATTTTTATACAAAGCTAACTATCATCTTAAATTTATGTAGAAAAAATGTGATGGAAGAAACTGTCAAGTCCAGTAAACTACAAATTTAGACAATAACGTGTTTAAACAATACTAATCTGAATGATATAACATATGTATTATATATGTAAGGAGAGAAAGAATACATTTCTTTGCTCCAGAAAAATAACTTACTCTTTTAGGGAAATTTGAGATTTTATATCCTGTTTCCATATTAAACCCTGGACCTATAGTCCATGTTGTGATTTAAGCACACACAGCTGTAGAAAATATTACTTTTCTCACATCAGTAACTTCCAAAACACTCGCTCTATTCAGATTCCTTGATGTCCTTTCACAGAGTAAATTGTCGTATTGCTGTCATAATCTCACACAGAACGCTAAGATTAGCAGAATGCTAAAATATTTTTAGTATAATGGATTCCTACTGCCTGTTATTTTGTTCATGTGTATTCATTATGAAGTCCTTAACAGTTTTATTTTTCCAAATAAGAACATATTACTTAAGCTAAGCGTATAGGTGGAAGGTATGGGGCCGAGACGACTGCAATACTACAATATTAATGTTCTTATTTACTTGTATTCTGTTCGTATTCATCATCCATTCTTTTGAACAATAATGTCCTTTGATGTGGTTAAAGCACTTTGTTTTGTACTAAAGGGGGTTGTATTGCATTACGTTGCCCTCTCTGGACTTTGAATGTGTTAAGAAATTCAAAAATAACATAAAAAGAACCTTAGATCAGAGGCAGTCTTGTCTGCATATGCAGACTGTACTCTTGGGTATCTTGGCCTTTAATATTTGCTTACACTCGTACCACTCCCGTTTTCATAATGAATTGAAATGCAAAGACTTCCGTATTTTGTTATGACACAGAGCTAATGGGGGTGGGTCGACATTTTAACTTACAAATGCAACCCCCAATCGACAATAAATATGTGGCATATCTACTCTTAAGGATATCATATTTGAAAATGTATGAAACCTCAATACATATACTATATACAATACAATCGAATTTTAACGAGTATGTGCGTTACAGGTGGGCACTGATGGAATTATTGTAAAACTTGTGAACAAAAGCAAAAGTACGATAGTCACCCTTAATACTGATGGGCATTTCGGAGCGGATGTTAGCCCTTAAATTGAACATATTTATGTGAGTGCATACACTGGATATTTGTTTCGCGGTATTGGGGTACATTTATAGGCGTTGTGCATGCTAGACAGTAACTGATTACTGGAAAGCACGAAAACTAAGGGTATATTGCACACGCACCTTTTGGTAAGAAAAAAAAGCTCTTAACTTAGCTAGAAGATATTAAATTAAAGTACTCAATGGAAGAGAGTTGTGTTTAGATATTAGATGTGCCAGGCCTACATGATTTTATTTATTTGTAATAAAAAGATACTTACGTACTTCAAATTTATACATGCATTGATATTTCGTGAACTTCACTCGTTCATTTAACTTAAAGGTCAATCACCCTGATCTGGACGCATAAAATAAATATAGATTGTAAGCCAGTTATCAGAGGGTGTTGAGAGTATTTGTTAAAAAGAAGTTTAGATATGATCCGATGAGCGTTTGTTCGAAACTTTCAAAGAAAAAAACAAGATGAAATGAGTTCCATGTCATATGAAAGATACACCCGCTCCGAAAGTAAACTCTCTCTCCAATGGATGACAAACTAAAAAGTACATGAGCTATATATAGGGTTTTAAAATAGGGACTTGATAACTTTGAATTTAATTTGTGAACGCACTCTTTCACTAATCATCAAACTGTCACTGTCAATTTATTCAGTAAACTCAACATTTTCATCATGGTAAAGTACACTAACGAGCAACGTCTGCAAAATTATAAAAATTTTCTACAGATATTCGGAGTCGGTGAACTTTAAAAGCGTTAACTGCAAATTTCGGTCGTAATTCTCGCCTTAGTAGACAGGCAATAATAAGTTTAGTGCAAAAATTTGAGTCCACATATTTGTTGTGTGATGTTGCCGTGTCAGCAGTGAGACAACGGGTTGGTCGAAGTGTCGAAAATATCGCTGCCGTTCAGACGACAGTAGCAAACGATCCAAATCAGTCAATTCCACGGCGTTCTCAAGAATTGGGCATCGCTCAAACCGCATTATGGCGTATTTTGCGTAAGGATCTTGGTTTACACCCATACAAGATCAAGCTGATTCAAGAATTGAAGCCGATAGACCATTTGAAGCGACGTACGTTTTCCGATTGTTTTCTGGAGAACATGCTTCAAGATGATGAATTTCATCGGAAAATCATCTTCAGTGACGAGGCTCATTTTTGGCTCAATGGGTTCGTCAATAAGCAAAATATGTGTTATTGGTCAATTGAAAACCCACATGTGCTTCATGAATCACCACTTCATCCACAAAAAATAACTGTTTGGTGCGGTTTGCATGCCGACGGCGTTATTGGGCCATATTTTTTCGTCGAAGATAACGATCGTCACGTTACTGTGAATGGTCAGCGTTATCGCGCCATGATCACCGATTATTTTTGGCCCGGATTGGAAGATATGGACTTGGACGACATGTGGTTTCAACAGAATGGTACCACAAGCCACACAGCACACGCTACAATCGATTTATTGAAGAGTAAGTATGGTGAGCGTGTTATCTCAAGACATGGGCCAGTCGATTGGCCGCCTCGTTCGTGCGATTTAACGCCGCTTGACTATTTTCTGTGGGGCTACGTTATGTCATTGGTTTGTGCCAACACGCCGACGATGTTGGAAGAGCTCAGAGCTAACATTCAACGCGAAATAGCGGCCGTTCCGGCCGAAATGTCTTGCCCAGTAGTCAAAAATTGAGTCCAACGAATCGACCGCTGCAAACGTGCCCGCGGTGACCATATGATTGAAGTCGAGTTCCATTTATAAATGTTTTGATTGTACTTCAAGCCAATAATAAAGCTTTTGAAATATCTCAAATGGTTTGCCTTTTATTTAAAAAAAAAGTTGTCAAGTCTCTAATAACCCTATATTAATTGAATGCATATGTATTCAAAGTTACTTTCTATGGTAGGAGGACTACGACATAAATCTTACATAAAGTTCGCATTCAAGTAATCTTCTACAAGATTAGCTTATGAGGTTGAAGACTTTGCTGTGGAGCAGCCTTAAGAGTATGACTTCTTGGACTAGAATTGGAAATCTTAAAAATTTAAAAACTAAATTGGGAATCAAAATTTCGGTATGTTGGAAATACACGTATAAGTAGGAAAGACTTTCATTAAATTCAGCTAACGAATGCTTATTACAGGATGAAAGTTTGAGTTAAGCTTAATGAGCCCATGTGCCACCTCAGAAGAGGACACAGGAATACAATTTTATCCGGCTTAATAATCATAGTATTCCATAATAGCCGTATTCCGCCAATGATATCAATGTTACAGCGTATGAGTGCTAAAGTTTTGTTTTAGAAAATAAGCCGACCTAAAACGGAATTGATTGGAGTCAACCCATTTGTTGAAGATGTTGACATAATACGGCGGATAGGATCTGGCACACGATGCTAAGAGACTGATGTCTTTGTAGTTAAGAGGGTCTCCTATTTTATGTAGCGAACTAAGGCTTCGATGCTGCCCTAAAGGAACACAATATTTTTGAGAAAGTTACTACTCCTTAAGATACAGAGTGCTGCACAATCACTCCCTGTGGTTTCGTCGTCCTCTAAACAGAGTTATTAATCAGAAAAATTCATTAACTGTGGGTGATAACTCAGACCACAGTATTCGAAGAAGGATTTTAAAAGTTCGTATCATTCAATTAAATCTTTTGTTTACTATCTGTTTTTAAAATTAACATATTATCGTATAAATATGGTGCTTTATTCATGTATGTGAGTAGGATCATTGGAAATTTTGTCATCTTAGACCGCGAGATTTAATCGAAATACAACCCAAATTGTTTTGAGTGCTCGAATCATCAATAATATATAATACTTAATCAGTAATTTTTTTGTAAATAAAATCTGGAATCCTGTGAATGAGGACTTAACTTATATTATTAAAACGTTCGCATTCCAATTATTTTTCAGTTATTATAAAAAATGGAGCAAAGAACTTCCATCAACTTTTTTGTAAAAAATGGAGTCAAGTTCTCTGAAACACTTGAAATGTAGAAAGTGCTACAAGCTCATCCAAAGATGACCGAGAAGATGCCAATGACGAACCTCTCTCGGGACGGCCAAGCATCTCACTACATGAGGATGTCGTGTCATGCAATTTTTTCGGATGTTTGTTCCGAAACTTCCTAATTTTTGTCAGAAGAACTGTCGCATGAGGATCGTATAGGAGCTCTTGAATGACGTCAAAAATGATCCTGACTTCCTTAAAAGGTTCATAACTGGTGACGAAGCATGGTTATAGAGTTATGATGTCGAAACCAAAGCCCAATCGTCCCAATGGAAGCACACAGGAGAGCCAAGACCGAAAAAAAAACACACCAAGTTCGATCAATGGTCAAAGTTTTGATCATTGTTTTTTTTTTTCGATTACCCTGGAGTAGTGCATCAGGAGTTTTAACTTCAAGGTCTGAGAGTCAATAAGGGGTATTACCTTGAAGTTATGCGTCGTTTGCAAGAAGCAATATGAAAAAAACGTCCGAAATTGTGGAAAGACAATTCATGGCTTTTGCATCACGATTATGCCCCTGCTCATTCATCGTTGTTTGTGAGAGATTTTTTGGTCAAAAACAACACGACAATCGTGCCTCAAAACTGAAGAGACCTAGCGGAAACTTGCAACGACTAAGGAAATAAAAACTGCATCGCTGGAACAGCTAAAGGCTATACAAAAAAGTGCTTATGAGAAGTGCTTCGAGGAGTGGAAAAAGCGTTACTTTGAAGGGAACAAGAATAATATTGAAAAATAAGTAAATTGTTTTTTTATAAAAATATAAAATCCCCTAACTTTTTGAACACAATTCGTTTGTATAAAAACACATTAAACCTACTGTTAAACGTATAGGTAGTTTCCATTTTGGATTCTTCATCGTCAAAGTTTTCGTAATAAAAAAGGTAAAACCTGAAATGCAATGAATACTAAATTATTATCAACAGAGCTGGCGTCATTTTGTAATTAAATCAAACTTTAAAAGTAGAAAAAAAAAATAGAAAAGCCGATACTATTTATACGACTACCCATCCTGTATTTCAAGACAAATCTCATTCAAATCTTCCGGCTTGATTGACAACTTAAGAAAGCCCGACATGTTCTTAAGAAAATTTATCTGTTTTCCGTTTCTGCTTAATTGATTTTGCAAATCTGTTGGATTACCTCATACTCCAAAATCAGCAACAACAAACTAATATCTAATCAATTGTCCTATAGGTGGGGGGAATGCATAATGAAGCCAGACACTTTTGTAGTCATTCAAAGTTTCCACATGCAAATACTGATTGATGTCATATGAAGTAGCGCGGACTCTGGTTTGTCCATATTTGTGAGGGCTCGAAATTAATACGTTTGGCATAAACTAGCCGATCGTTAGAATAATTGATAATTGATTTTTTCCATAAAATTAATTCAGTTGGGTCGAATGTAAGATATTTATACACAAAGAGGCGATGAAAAGTAGGCCAAACAAAAGTGCGTTGTGTATGCGAATAGATTTATAGAAACAGAAGGCGGCGGCGTTGAGAAAGTGATGGGGAATTGAAAGAAACATTCTTCGCGGATTTTAAGTAAAACAATAACAAAGTTCCAAAAGTAATTTTTGGAGCATTGATGGGCAAACAGTCATTATTATTAATTTTTTTAATGAAAAATAATTTTCTCCACTTAGAAAAGGAATTTCAGATTGTTTTATTGGTGTGGGTAAGGGGATAAAGAGTTATGATTATTGTTATGTTTTAGGGCTTTAAGAAAATTTTTTCAGTTGTATTAATTTCGAACAGGAAAACTCTTATGAAAACTAGACCTATAAAGAGAAAACGAGAAATTTTAAAGGCATTCCTTGACAAAACTATGGAGAGAATTAAAGGAGAACTTCGTACGTTTTTCCAGTATTTTTTATTTGATTTTATATTATAAAATTTTTATAAATTATGCTAAATATATTTTGCAACGTATGTGCTTTAATCTTCCAATATTGCAGCAAGTGATGCAGCTCCTAGTAAGATTTGTATCAGTCAACAGACTTCCGATTTCTTATGGAAATTTCAAGCCACCTAGTGCCGATTTTGTCCAGAGATGTGAGATTTGCCAATTTGCTAGCTGCACATTTTGCGGAGAATGACTTCCAAATTGTCTTTGGCCCCGCTTACACTTGAGTGCGTCGAATATTTAATGGGGCGAATCCAATTTCACACTCGTGCTCTTCTTCTGAAGAAGTGTTCTTCCACGCTAACAAAGAAACTGCTTTTTCATCAATCCTACCTTTAAGACTCTTTCCGAGTAGATGGAAAACAGTATCTATCCAGCCGGCCCTAAAAAGTCGTATCTTGCTCTGTCTCCTCGTAAAGGCCCATTGCTAATGTCCCATTTTTTCAAGGTCAAGAAGATGCTATTAAGCCGTCAGCTCATGAAATATCGAATATTTAATGGGGCGAATCCAATTTCACACTCGTGCTCTTCTTCTGAAGAAGTGTTCTTCCACGCTAACAAAGAAACTGCTTTTTCATCAATCCTACCTTTAAGACTCTTTCCGAGTAGATGGAAAACAGTATCTATCCAGCCGGCCCTAAAAAGTTGTATCTTGCTCTGTCTCCTCGTAAAGGCCCAGTGCTAATGTCCCATCTTTTCAAGGTCAAGAAGATGCTATTAAGCCGTCAGCTCATGAAATATCGAATATTTAATGGGGCGAATCCAATTTCACACTCGTGCTCTTCTTCTGAAGAAGTGTTCTTCCACGCTAACAAAGAAACTGCTTTTTCATCAATCCTACCTTTAAGACTCTTTCCGAGTAGATGGAAAACAGTATCTATCCAGCCGGCCCTAAAAAGTTGTATCTTGCTCTGTCTCCTCGTAAGGGCCCAGTGCTAATGTCCCATCTTTTCAAGGTCAAGAAGATGCTATTAAGCCGTCAGCTCATGAAATATCTCGAAACACGAAAACTTCTCAATGACCGGCAGCGTGGTTTTCGTAGCAGCAGGTCCACTGGTGATTTGATGGCTTATCTCACTGAAATGCTGAACCAAAGCGTACATCAATCTGTGAAAGCAAGATAGTTGCATTTGATAATTGTAGGGAATTTGACAGAGTCGGAAATAGGTGCATTTATGATCAATTTCTTCTTCAATGGATTAGAAATTACTTCTAGGAACGTTCAGTTCATATCGTCTTGGATGCCATTTTAGTATGCCACAAGGCTCCATTTTGTCTCCGATACTCTTTTTAAGTGACGTCTCGCCTGCTAATGCACCATATTTCTAATCCAATATATTTCTTTGCTGACGGCAGTACTTTCTGCTATTCATATTCGTTTCCGAACTTACGTCTCTGCTCTTTGGCTGTAAAACGAGAACGGCGACGTGTGTTAAGCTCATTTATTTTCGATATTAACAGCACAACTAATTGGAAACCTGTCGGTAGAGTGGAATTTAATGCTTCCAAAATACAATGCTGTCGTTAAAGCGAAATTTATTTGAAATTTATCCATGAATGTCACTAGAATCATCGTAACCGAAAAAATTCCATTCTCGGTATATATGCCAATGACAACCTATGTTGGAACGTAATGCAAAAAATACTTCACCTCTTCTGATCCACAATATACCTGTAAGGAATTATACCTAAAATTGGAGTTCAATGCTCACATCTGGGGAGGTGCTCTTAAAACCTCTATGCACCTGCTATACAGAATTCAAAACTGTACGATAATACTTATATGTAGGTGATACTAATATACCACCTTGATCAAAAAATTTCGGAAATTATTCAGAAAATTCAAAATACAAATTTACAAGTATACAAGTTTCATATAAATCTATATTGATCCAATCCTCGAAACATTTTTTATATTCGGTTTTCGGTATGTCCATCAGTGCTTCCTGCGATTTTTCCATTACTTCCTCTTGGCTGCTGAAACGCGTTCCTCGTAGTGGTTTTTTAACTCCATTGAACCGAAAGAAGTCACAGGGAGCCAAATCAGGTGAATTCAGTGGCTTTTGGATGGTATTTGTTGAATTTTTTGTCAAAAAATTACTAATTATGATGACACTGTGCGATGGTGCGTTATCATCGTGCAAAATTCAGAAGCTTTTTGTCCACAATTCTGGTCTCATAATGCCCAAATAATACTCTTTGTTTGCTTTCTGGCCTTCTGGCAAAAATTTATGATGCACTACACCGTTATAATCCATGAAAACCGTGATTACTACATGGGTTTTTTGATCTTGGCTTATTTGGTGAACGCCATTATCTTGCCTGATGTCAAGTCAAAATGTCTTGGACGGATTCATAGACAATGCTCAAGTCTTCCGCTTTCTCTCTGATGGTTGAATTTGCGGGTATTGACCAACATTTCTTTTACTTCGTCAATGTTTTCGTCGGTTTTCGATGTCGATGGTCTGCCACTGCGTTCATCATCTTAGATTAATTCACGACCACTTTTGAACCGCACGTGCCACTGGTAACGACCGTTTTCTTTAGAGAACCGTTACCTAAACACTTTTCCAACATTTCCAACGTTCGTGAACCATTAAATCCGTTTTTTTACGCAAAATTTAATACAAGTTCGTTGTTGCAAATTTAAATTCATTTCTTAAATTGTAAAACAATCGCCAACACACACATAGATAGATGTACTCTTGGCTACGTAACTTTTGCAAATGTCCAGCTATAACGCTAAGATTTAGAGGGAATATCAACAACTTAACAGAAAAAACAGAACATTTTTGATCAAGGTGGTAACTTAGACACACTCGAACAGCGATTAATGTGTACTACCTTACGTTGTTCAAAGGCTTCAAATATACAAAAGAAGCTCTCCGCCTTTAATCAGAAGAAAAAAATTAAGGTCTTCCCGCTATTTGTGTATATTATTCTTATGATAATCTAAAACTTTCATGAACGCGAACTCTGTATAAAATATGTTCGGTCTTTATTACAGTTAAAAATGCCTTGAAAATGCAATTTAAAACCAAAAAACTTATAATGAGAACTTTGCAAATACTACTGGTCATTTCTTTTCTAGAGCACAACAGCACACTTAAAATATTCGCTACTAAACTATTTTGAAAACTAGTGATTCACCATTAGCAATGGTGTATGCATGCAAACTATTGCACTGCATGAGCAATGTTTACTTTGGCAAGTAGGAAAGAAACAGTTGTCCTAATTACAAATACACTGAGCAGAAGTCTTAATGAGGGTGCATTACTTTTGGTCTGAAATATGTAGTTCATTTAAATAGCAATCACTGTGTCTGCATCCTAGCTGCAAACGATTAATTCTGATTTCCGAAAATAGGATTCAAAAGTTCGCAATATACAAAATTGCAAACCCAACAATGTTAATATAAATGTTTCCAAGCATTAAAATACAAATACAATAAAAAAAAATATCTTGCAAACAATAGTTCGCCCTACTACAACGCCTAAGCATCAATTAGATTGTTAATTTTACATTCTTTTGAAGACAGATCGTTGGCTGCTATTTTATTTAAGTTATAATATTTTCAACAATTTTTAAGAAAAAGACTTTATAGTCTCTTTTTTTTCATTTTCATCGGAGCCATTACTAGAGTTTTATGTCATGTTACGTTGGAAGCCGAACACCCCGTAGAGCACTTAGTGAGATCTACTTCATACGTCTTCGATGTTTCAAGTAGGCAATCGAAATGAAAATTGACAAGTCTCTTTTTGTAAAAGGCGTCAATTGGTTAAAGCTACAGAGAATATTGTAATATTGTGTCCAAAACGGAAACATTCGCTTGTTAAACAGGTACAAAACGCGAAAATACTGCCTCACTTGGTTAGAGTACGAGTATACAGCCAACTATAATAGTTGTCCGAAACAGACTTGGAGTAAATGGTACGAAAGTTGGCGAAACAGTGGCAATTATAGTAATATTAAACAGAGACTCAGGAGATACATTTAAGGAAAATCTACTTCTAATATATGATACTATAAAAGATATGAACATTTTAGCTTCAGGATTTAAGGTGGAATAAACACAGCATGCATTTAAAATGTTTGTGTTTTCCGGTGTAAATAAATATTTATAAACGTAGCTTTATCAAAACAAGTTGTGAAGAAAAGAACATTCAAATGGAATAGAGATGGTGGGTGGAATCAACTTTACAACTACTGCATAAATACACTGCGTAATAGAAAATATATAGTTGAAGAAGGTTTTTAAAATTTAAAAAAAATTCTATGTATGTATTTCCTTTGGTATAAATTTGTATATATTGGGTATGTAATTTAATTCGTCCGTATTTTTTCTTCAAAATTTGAACGTTTATTTAAGAAAAACATGTACAATAGTATTATTCAAAGTGTTGCCCATCTGAAGCTATGACTTTTTCCTATCTTTCTGTCAATTTTTGGATCCCATCCCAAAAGAACTGCGCCGGCTTGGCAGCCAAGAATGGATCAAGCCAATTTTTGATATTCTGTTTTGATGTGAACCGTATTTCAGTGAGGGCGTTTTGAATAGACCGGAACAAATGGTAGTCAGAAGGGGCAAGGTCTGGGCTATAAGGCGGGTGGGGTAGGAATTCCAATCCACTGTTTTCCAAATAGTTATTAACCGGAATAGCAACGTGGGGCCGAGCGTTGTCATGATGGAAAATTATTGCTTCGTGTCTGGTCGCATATTTTGGGCGATTTTCGGCTACTGCTCTCTTCAAACCATTGATGGTTTCACTCGGTTTTAGCAGCTCATAATACAACACACCCATCTGATTCCACTAAATACAGAGCATTACTTTCGCGCCATGGATATTCAGCTTTGCCGTTGATTTGGCTGGTTGGCCAGGTTTCACATATGATTTCTTGCGCTTGGGGTTGTCGTAATGGATCCATTTTTCATCACCAGTAACAATCCGATGCAAAAATGACAAAAATTTGTGGCGTTCTCGGCTTGAGTTCATGTGGAACCCAATTTCCTTGCTTTTGAATATATCCAGCTACTTTTAAACGTTTTGAAATGGCTGCTTGAATGAAACCCAAAGATTCTGCGAGCTCTTCTTGTGTTTGGCAACAATCTTCATAGAGTAATGCTTCCAGTTCTTCATCTTCAAACTTTTTTGGCTGCCCAGGACGTTCATCGTCTTCCAAGCCAAAATTACCACTTTTAAATCGTGCAAACCACTTTGGCACGTTTGCTCAGCTAGCGCATGTTCACCATAAACTTCCACCAAAATACGATGACTTTCTGGAGAAGTTTTCAGTAATGAAGAAGAACTCCCCGCAAAAACACTTTTTCAGGCACAAAGTTCAACATATTTGAGTGAAAAAAAATGATTGTTGTTTACGCTTCAAATGAATGACGTATACTGAAATGTTGCAATGGAATAATATAAGTTACGCCATCTCTTAGCAAACTCCACGAATTAAGTTATAGACCCAATAAATTATTGTTAGTCTGATAGTCGGCCATAGGCCAAACCACAATACACTTAGAACAAATTTAAATAATGTAATTAAAAGAATGGTCATACAAAACTAACTAACTAAAAGTAACTATAAAACATTCACAGATGTAAACTTTCACATGGCGTGAGATAAAACAAAACGCCAGTCTAATTTAATTAGGTGTACGCTACCAAAAAAGAAATCTCAACGTATGCTTAACTCAATTTTGCAGGACAGAATATTAAAAATACGTCAATTGAATTTTTTTCTCTGAATATTCAATTGTGCTCTTATCGAGACTAATGCGGTTAAGGGGTTATACTTACCACGGTCTAAAAGAAGGAGAAATATATAATATTTAATCTTAAAACAGCTGCTGAGACAGATGAAAGTACACTTGCGGTCATAAAAACCGCACCACTTAATGAGTTCTCAAAAAATGCCTAATTACATCAGATCGTAAGACTTTTTCCCATACTAATGAAGGGTATTCCACATAGCGGAGTTCGGCCTCGTATTCTGTGCAAAAAAAAAATCAGTTTGAATTGAGTTGTGACGGTGACAAGTAAAAAAAAAGTGAAATGTCTGGTAAATATCATTAACTGACTCGGGACGAAAAAGTTCAAATATTGACTTTAGTCGAAGAAGGGCTTGGCTATCGTGAGATTGCGGTTAAAATAGGATGCTGTCATTCAACTATCGTACGACTGAGGAAGAGCTGAGTGAATTTCATTAAGTTGATCTAAGCGCCGAAACCATACGCCGACGGCTACGGGAGATAGGTTAATATGGAAGACGACCAGCGAAAAAACCTCTCCTAACCCCAAAAATGAAAAAAGCTCGGTTGACGTGGGCAAAAAAGTACGAAGATTGGACGCAGGATGATTGGCGATGTGTGATATGGTCCGATGAAAGTAAATTTAACTTGTTGTGTGCCGACAATTTGCCATACGTCCGACGATCAGCAGGTGAAAGGTTCAAGGACGAGTACATAGTCAAAACAGTGAAGTTTCCTCAAAGCCAGATGGTTTGGGGATGTTTTTCTTTTTACGTTTTTAGCCCTTTGCACTTTTTTAATGGAACTATGAACGCTCAAAAGTGTGGAGAAGTAGTAAGGGAGTTATTAGTACCAGCAATAGAACAGCGTCATTCGTATACTGACAAGTGCATTTTTCAAGATGATTCTGCACCTTGACACCGCGCCAAATCCGTAAGTAAAGTGTTATTAATCAATTTCTAGATGTCTTCTTTATAAATAATAAAGAGACAAGTAACTAGAGTCTTTCAATTATTTTCAGCTCAAGACAACGTTTGATGACCTCGGAATTACCAGACTAGACTGGCCAGCTAATTCGCCCGATTTAAACCCAATCGAACACTTGTGGCATGTAATGAAACGTTAGGTGGATGAACATAAACCAGAGAGTAAAAAAAGCTAAATGAATAAAGTTCTGGAACATGCATGGAATACTGAATTCTGAAGAAGGGATATTACTGAACTTCTAGCAAACTTGATGCCTTCTAGAATAAAAGCGGCTATAACTGCCAAAGGAGGAGCAACTCGGTATTGATATTTTTTTGGTAAAAGTGGCATATCTAAACATCTTACATACACATACATAAAAAATGTATCGTTTGATTTTGTTAACCAATGACTGTATTAAAATATTTTAAAAAAATAAGAAAATTAACTGGTTTTTCTTTCTTTGTTAATATCTTTTTTCAAACATTCAATAAATAGATGGAAATTAGATAGAAATACTTATAAACTACTGCGGAGTACTCAACAAAAATTTCATTTCATTATAAAAATTATTATCGTAGTTATTAACAATTTTTCAATCATTTTTATATGGTGCGGTTTTTATGACCGCAAGTGTACATAGTTTTGGTACGTCCGCGAAAAAATTCCAGCTACAGAAGGAAATTTTAGTTATCCGTGATTCTTCTATTGAATATAGAATTTTTAACTTTACAGCAGTGTTTACAGCCAAATAATGTCAGGCTCGTGCTATAAGCTTCAGTCCTTTTGTCAAGCATTCTTATGAGATAAACAGACGATTTATATTTGTGATGAGAATTCTTGAAATAGGATTGAAAGGTGCAGCTAAATTTTGTGGATTGATGGTCGTGCCAGCTTGCTTGACACAGAATACTTATGACTTGATTATTGAAAACATTTACTCTTGTGTGAAAGTAGCCACAAAGAAACTTTTCGGAAAACCTTGTGCTGAAAAAAAAGATGCGACTGGTGAAAACCAAAGTAATGAAATTTGTGAAGAATTAACAGTATCTGGCCATGGATTCTTGAAAAAGCGAGGATGTAATTTCTTTATACTTTAGGGAAAATTATCGATATTGTTATAAAAAGTTTGTACTGCAAACAATGCGAACTTTGGGGGGAAAAAAATGAGTATTGAAGAGTACAACTGGCTAGAAGATCACAAAGATAATTGTTTTTTCAAATCAGAATGGCTCTTCAGGAAAAATGAAAGTCGATGCAATCGTTAAATGTTCGGGCGATCAATGAGTACATTTGCCATTCGTTATAAAAATTACATCGGTGATGGTGACTCCAAAACATACTCTGTTATTTTAAAAGCTAAGAAGGTTGGAGAAGATTCATGGGGTTTTGGCAGCGAGCACGAGCTTCAGACACGTTATCTTTTTATAAACACAATTATCTGTCTTTACCACCGGTTGTTACTGAAGCTATCTTTCCAATTTATAGAGATCTCAGAGATAAAAAATTATAAACAATTATTGTGTTGGTGATTTTACGCAAAACAACATTGAGAGATACAATCAGTTGAAATTGTAACACAAAATTTTTTTTTGTTTTTACGAAGCCGCCATTTTATTAAAAATCAAAATTTCGATTATTCCTTCAATCAATATATAGTTTAATCTATCCACTAAAATAATGTTTTGTGATTTTTGATTTCAGGTGGACTAAACCGGAGAAATCTTGATTATCCCTGAACACCTTTTTTTTTAGGGGTCTTCAGAAGATCGTCTGCAGGAGCACTTAGGACACTTAGAACAACTTAGATGTTGCCACTAAATGTACCCATACTTTTTGTTTTTGTGAAACAAAATACCTTTTCAGAAAATATTTATAAATAAACGTCCTTGAAACTGTGTAAAACCCTTTTACGGCCAAAAATTGGAGTTGATACAAAATTTGGGTTGGCATACCTCAAACCTTTCCATGACTAAATGGTAGATAATCTGCAACTCAAATATGACTTCCGTCATGACAATAGGTTTTACGAGAATTCACAGTATCCTCATTGTATTTTATAATAAAATATATTGGCTAACTCTAACGAAATGTGGGGTTTAAAGCGAATGTAACACAACTTTGTAATATAAATAGATTCCAGATAATTAGGATGCAAAAATAGCACTGGCCTTGATGTCGGAATCGGATGACCAAATCGGGGCAACAGCTATTGTATATTTCTTCAAAAGGTGAATTCATAAGAATTTATTGACAAACTTTGCCAAAGTTTGGTGAGTTTATAACATGTACTCTACTATTAAAAATACTTCAGTCAATAAATAGGATGCAATAACTCAATAAATCAATGACACAATTGGAGGTAGGAAGTAAACTTGTATAACTTATAATTCTAAGTCGAAGAAAGTGAATATACATTTCCAGAAAAAGAAGAATTTAGTCACAAAAGTGATAGGATAAATAGTACTTTAACCACTATCAATAGATATAAGTTAATTTATTGTTTACAGCCATAACTATCAGTTTGTGTTGAAAGCGGTGATTCCACGAGCCAAAATAGAAAAGATAGTGCATGTGAAAGCCAATATGAGTACAAATTTACATAAAACTTGTGCATAGTTAAAAAATTTTTTTTTTTACTTTTTCTTTTTCTACCAAGTATCACCTTGCAAACTCACACTGTTGTAACAACCTACATATAAACATAGATACAATAGATACACTTTGAAGTAAGCTTATACAATGAGAAGCCTTAAAAGTTTTCCACACCGCATTGGTAATTTGTTAAGAAATATTTCAATGTTTGTATTCCAGACCTAGGCATAATCTCCGTAAGTTTTCAAGGAAATACGGTCTCGGGCAAAAAAAAAAAAAACGAATAGGCGGCACTAGAGGTAGTTTTCAATTCAATTATGATTAGGGGCACATGGCACACTTCATCTTATACGTACTTGTGTGTACTCAAAATTGGAGCTCGGTTTCAAATATATCTGACAATAAGTTGAGCTGACATGTAGGTGATTAACTTTTGGTAGTTAGGTGGATTTTCAAGTTTGGTCATGAGATAACACATTGAAAATTGTTTTCTGAAATAAGTTTTAGAATGTATAATTGGCTTAAAGTACAATTTAGTTAAAACACTTCCACATTGCGGAGAATTAAGGGCACATAGTATTTGTACTAGAATCTTAAAGTTATCCCTGAAGCCTATGTTGAAAATTTTTCTTGGGAATACGGCCATTGTTATGCTTTACTATCTACATGACATACACAGTTATATGTTTGATATCACATTATGCAAGACTGTTTTCAACTGAATCGCTTTTATAAAAAACATCACGACATTCAATATGTTGTATATATATATATATATATATGTGTATGTTAATATACTCTTATTTACCACCGCACCTTTATACAATCTGATAAGTCTCGTAAGGGGGCCGATTCATTTAATTAAAGGATATTTGCTTAACAGTAAGCATTGTGTTGGCCTTGTTGTAGTAATTGTACCAGGGCCTTTTTTAGTCTGTAGTTCTAGCATTTTCTGCAGCTCTTAAATTGTAATTTGCAGTTCTAAATCCAGATTTCTGCAGTTGCTTTTTAACAAATAATCACGTTTCGAAAACAAATTGAACGCACAAATATTAACAGTTGGACCCATTCATAGCACAATAATTCTTTTGTCATAGAATACACCCTTACACCATCAGTTGTTATGGAACACGTTCCACTTGTTAAATATTTTCAGATAAATTGTTCTACCGCTGTCACTGCCTTCGTTAAATTTTCACTTTAAAAAATTGTCTACAAGCTTCTGCTTGCAATGGACCTACGAAGAAAACAATAAATCCCATCGCCAATTAATTTGTGAATCAGAAAAAAAAATTAAAGAAGGTCAAGCTCCAAGTACAGCGACAACGCCATATCCTTAACAACAATTACAAATTTATGCTCTCGCAATCGCAACAAATATATTGTTTATGGTACATTCTATCATCGGAATTAATCCAAATGGTGAGCAACTTCGAAAATAATGTGTGAAGTTATAAGTTACAATATAAATTTGAAAACATTGAACAGTGACAACAATATCGAGCCAATCGACTTCTATTTCTATAGAAACGGACACAGATGCAGAAGTCGCAAGCAAAGGAGATAATGGTTGTAGTTGTAGTAAATTATATGCTACCACATTGAAGAATTTTTTTTAATTCTTAATAATATAAAAATAACTCTTCCACTAGACGACAATACGACTACTGCGGATGTTCATTTGGGACCTAGCAAAACCAAATTCATAAAAACATAGAGAGTAAATTCCAAGCCTTAAGTTTCCTTCACGGTTTGTGTGAAATATCCGAAATTGTCAAATGATTCTTAGACAACAATAAACCCCCAGCAATCACACAAGTATTTGGTACCTATTCGCGAGCTAATATCATAACAGCGCACTTGAACTCAAAATATCATTCGAGCGTATGAAACGATTGCAGCCGTCTGAAAAACCGGCGCCAACGCCGGCTGCGATACATTCAATGGTTTCAAAAGCAAACGAGAACCAAGCTATTGTAATCGGTAAATTTGCATATTCTTTTTACAATGATACTTACAAAGAAATTGACTCTTGCTGCTTAGAACTGGCCATCCCGCTTTGTCAGTTTTGAACTGGGTAGATGTTTTAATTTTAACAAAAAGTCTGAACACTGCAGACGATATCAACAAATTGAGCTTGCAATATGTCAATCCAAAATCACACGCCGAAAAATTGGAATATATTGTAAATGTTAATGCAAACTATCTCAATTCAAAGATTGAAAAATGACTTGCTCTTTCGTTGCGTGCGGACGGTTCAGTTGATCGTACAAACATCGATAAGATTTAAGTTTTAGCTAAAGCTGTCAATGAAAATGGTATTCTGAGGATTCTATGTTTGGTTGTTGGACAGCAAAGTGAGAGAGGGGCAAATGTCTTATTCAAAACTATCAAGGAGCTTATTGATTCACATGGCAACAACCTGTACACCAAAGTTTTTAAAAAATTAAGCTCTGTTGTCACTGATGATGTGCCAGACAATCGATATGGCTTATGGGGTAATATGGAAAATAAAGTGAAACCGACTGGTAGCATTTTGAAAATTCGAAGAATTTGGTGCGGTGCATACAGGCGTGAGCGGGCATGGAAAGTGTTAGCAAGGCTATCCCAGAAGTATAATAAATTTTCACTTAACAAGTTGCGCTAAGAACCTAACCCGAAACGTCAGCCATGCGCAAAGCGGGACTAAATCAGATCGCAGATGAAAATAGTTTGAACTTGAAACTTTAACCTTAACTCTACTCAATTTGTTGGATGGTCTTTTCAGTCACTCTACTCGATTCGTATTTGACGTCTTGCCATGCAATCGTACTTTATTCGAAAAAATTAGCTAAAAACGCTTTTATGCAATTTTTGACCAATTACAAATTGTTGAAAGTGACTGCGTTCCTCGCTGATTTGTTGACGATATACCATATTCAAGATTTCAGATGAAATTGCAGTCTGATGGATTACATATCGTTTATATGCATAACGCATTAAAGTCGACAATAAAAGAACTGTGCCAACTAAAAACGCAATATCTAATTGAGGAAAATAACAATGACGATGATGACGGAGACGTTGTTGTGAAAAATCTAAAAGGCATTAAATTGTATTCGGGAGAATTGGAAAGAAGAGGAGCACAGAATAAGAAGCGTAGTTTCAGCAAAGTTCGTTCTTAAACAATTGACCATTTGGTTAAGTTCATCAATGAACGGCTTGAATCCGGCAAAGAATTAATTGAGACAGTTTCTCCGTTCATAAATTTGGACAAAACTAATTGCGACATAAAAAATGTTGGTGAACTTGCTCTAATTGCTCCAGATTTGGATATAACATATCTTTATCTCCAATTCGGTGAGCTGTGCTGCATAGAAGAATTACGTAAAATGAGTCTTGAAGAAATGGTTTCCTATTTGAGAAAGAGCGAACACGATTCAATATATGATGAAGTGTTGACGGCTTTTGCGCGAATATTAGCAGCTACTCCACATTCAGCTAATTGTGAAAGTGTAGTTTCGGCGAATAATTTATTGAAGACTGCTTCACGAAATTCTTTGAACATTGAGACAGAAAACAGATATATTTACGTTCATTTCAATATGATAACGTTATTTGAATGGTAGCCGAGAGAAGCCATCTTTAACTGGATAAGAAAAAAAACAAAGACATCAACATGGTAATTGAAAATGACAAGCATAAGGCTCAAGTGCGACCACATTTTCTTGGTGTTTTTCGCCAAGCAGAAGAGGCGAAAAAGAGAAAAGTGGTAGAAGACAAAGAAAATAGAGAGACCGTGCCTACGTATAGAAAAAATAAATTCGTACGACGCTGTTTTTAATTAACTTTATAATAATAAAGTTTTAATTTAAAAATAGAAAAGTCTGCAGTTCGTAAAATAACACTAAAACAGGCTCTGTCTTGTACCAAGACATTCTATGTCCAGGTGACTACCAGAATTCGCAAATTACTTGTTTGAACTTATTATGTACTTTTTCATTGTCTGTCATGACATTTTTACTTTTTTACTTTACCTTAAAAGTGACGTTTAGCTGGTCATACCATAGTGAATATTTCTTTCATCAGTCTATTTCTTAGCCCAGTTGAGCTAGCCTTTACGCTAGCTACCAAAAGATTTACTAAGATGTTCGGATGAGTTTTAAAAAAAACGTAAGCTTCCAGACCTATAGATCTGACTTCCATCATTCATCATAAGAAAGACTGCAGGTTGCATACTGGCGACGTGAAGGGGCATTACACTTTTGCTAAACACTTAAATGTGTTCAGCATAAATGATACAATATCCGACGATGGTTGCTATCAAAGTGATGATAACACCGCTGAGTATTACATTTGTAAATGTCGGGCTTACGCTCGCATCAGGGTACAGGTACTTAGCGTTCACGTAGTGGATGCCGGTACTATAGGCACCTTACCACTGAAATGCTTGCTCATCTTTCTTCGAAAGACTAAATTATTCCATTAAAGGGAACTAAGTGCTCTGTTCAGATAGAAATAAAAACTAAAATTTTTTTGTCAAAGTCGAGAAACGTTTTCATATTGCAAAAACCTGTTAGAGTTCGAAACGATCAAATGTGTGTGTCCTTTTCCAACCCGATTTTTTGACGCTTCTGCCGCATACTAGTATTAATACTTAGTTCTACCAAGTTCCAAGATTACGAAATTAGTAAGGGGAAAACTGATGTTCATAAATATATGTGCATTGTAGAACAGCCATTATATCAAGTAGATGTTGCAGGTACTGTAGTCGCTGTGAGCTAAAGTGCGGCGGAATATCCGGGATAGTCAATTCGGCATCGATTGCAACCTTTGATCGTCTACTATGTGCATAATTTCATCTCCTCATATATTCATTCAAGATCAGCTGGTGCAAGAACTAAAACTGTGAGCCAGCTTGCGACGGGAGTTTGTGGATATAGTTTTTGAATAGTTTGAAGTCTTGTTTCATCATCAAAGTTTATTGATTGGTGTATTTTTCACACAAGTAAATTTCACGCCGATAACTATTTTTCCAATGACCTCGCTTTATAGCCAGTGGCCAACCCGACAATGATTAGTGATTATTTTTACAAAATATAGACGGCATTGATCTCTACGATATCTGATTCCAGAATGATGACGCTATCTGTGATTATATTCAGTTATCACTATGTAGACCCAGAAAGCCAATATTCAGCATGTTATAAGTAAGGTAGAGTTTCAAAAGCTCGAGGTCGACAGATTGTGTTTCGTCAAAGGCAGCTGAGAAAGCCATGTGCTTCAATATATAAACATAAAGTCATTCCACTTTTCATAATGAATGAATATTAAAGTGCTGTTGTCATTGTTTGAAAATAATGTAAAAGAAAACACCCTCTTTTGATAAAAAAAAAATTCTTAAAAAGGTCTCCAAATACAATCTTTTCAGCTTCTTTTAGAATAAGCAAGCGATATGTCTATTTTTGTCAATCTAGGTAGCTTTGTTATGTCTTTAGAGTGGCACTAGTAGTTTTCTGAAACATTCTAATTACTGTTTTTGTATATACTCTGATGTAAATTCAGGTATTCGCTAATAGATGTTTTTTTGACCTTCTTTATTATAAGTATCGGAGAAGATATAATTCAAATTTGACATGTCGAATGACATCAGTTTAAGTAACTTGGTAACCTTGTCACTATATATTCACTCAAATACCGGTTTATTATAATGAGGCGCCAAATATTTTTATCCAAGTCAATATCTAAAGCCCTCATCAATCCGAACCGCCTTGCCAAAAAAACTGAACCGACTTGGAATACGTACATATGCGAATGCAAATTAGCCTCCATTGCCATTACTAAATCCAGTAAAACATGTCTGTCTGACGTTAGTTGTGCTCTACCGGGCTTATATAATAAAATTCACTTTCTCTGAATACCAAATTAAGAAAATGGAAAATAATATTTGTATGCCGAGTTTCAGGTGATGCCCGAATCCCCCTAATTTGGATGTAGTGTACCCCTACACTGTACGATTTTGGTCAAAGTATAGAGATCTCTCAGGGAACTTACAAACTCAAGTATATGTAGATGAATTTAGTTGTACAGATAAATAATGTTAACAAATGAGGTCCCACTTCAATTTAATGTTTAATTGCATTCGGTCGCGTATTCCATTTGTGTGTTAATCCCAAGACCTTAAAACAACAGACGTCGCTATTCAATTGAATTCCCCCGAGTTTATCGTATTAAATTTCAGTAACAGCCTTTGGCGAAGACGTGTGGGGCAAAAGGAAATTCTTCTTTTTCAAGCTTCGCTAAAAATAATACTTTATACGAAGACAACACGTACGAGTGCGAGTATGACCTCCAACTAAAACGTCACCCTGTATCTGTGACGAAGAGAGTGCGACTTACAGTAAGAACATAATCAAATCTAGATAATATCCAGGTCAAGCAAATAATTGTCAGGGATTCACGGAAGGTGCATCCACAGATTCAACTTCTCAGCGGAAATGAAAAGAAACAAAGATGGGCTGCCCCATCAGTTGCTATAACGCATTATAAAAGTAATGGGGTCGCCCTTCCCAGTAAATCCGTTGCTTCTGTATATGTGGTTGCTCTATCTATAGATAGATACGCCCTGCTCTGCTCTGTACATGGTTTTATCAAGTTCTTTTCATTCTGTGTGGGCTTTTACCCCTTGAAAATGTACAATAACACTAATAGCAATAACAACAACAAGACGAAAAACACTACCATGACCGACAATGTGTGACCACCTGTGCATCGTAGAAGTCTTTCCTTTTTTTTCTTTGTATGACTGCGTTTTTTCATCGGTTCTGCAGTGTAAGGCGCGCTTACGCTAGCGGTGTACTCATAATATCTACTTTGCCGGTTTTTACCCGCCATGAACCGGAAATATACCAAAAGAGGTACATAATTAATTTGATGAGTGCTTTAATGATGTTTTGGTCATTATTTACGTTTCAATTTTATTATTTCTCACCACGAAATTTTTTTTTTTAATCTTTTTAGTGGCTAACTGACATTTCTCTTGAACTTTGTTTAATTAAATATTCCACGAATTGGTGTTTATTCTTTGGGGTGTCGAAAAAAGCCAAAGAACTACGTATATTTGATGGACGGCAAAATTAAAATGCGACTTTTATTTGCTTTATTTTATGATTTACGTAATATGTGTGACTTGATGTTAAAGCGTTTACCTTAAATCAAGTGCGAGGTCAGAAGATATTGTCGAAATTATCTAAATTGTTTGATTCAGGAATACCACACATTTGATCTCATAATTTAATAAAATACTGACATACGTAAAATATATTTTCAGAATAAATTTATGCATACATAAATACTTAAATTAATTCATTAACACCTCCTTGAACTACACAAATTGTTAATTAAAATCTCTTAATATGAATGACAATTCCATTCAATTAATGAATAAATTTTTATTATTATTCATTCATAATTAAAATTATCTTTTTAACTTCTATTGTGAAACAAAATATCGATACTTTTTTATGTCTTTAAAATGTTAAAAGTGTCTGCCTATGTACGAGTATGAACATATTCTTATAGTCAAAATATTAGCGACATGTTTTAATATAGTTTTGGGACTGGACCCAAAATTGAAACACAAAATTATTTAAACGAGACTTGAGTGCACTTGTTTTATGTTACTTAGGAGCCAAAATAATACAGTTCCCGTCGAATGCTTTATTTACAATTAAGGCAGGCAATAAGAGACGTCAGCCTGGAGATCCCCAATGATGTAACTATGATTATGCATTCATTTATTTTATTTTACCTCATTGTGGTTATTAACGGATACTGATATCGTTCAACAGGTTGAGTGTTCAGCAGGAAAATATAGCAACACTTAATAATAACCTCAGAGAAAGGTATTAAGAAAGTTGAATTTGCGTGAATATACAGTGGTGTCAACAATCAGGGTTTTTAAGGACTAGTTGAAATAGCAGTCTTTATATCTCAAAGCGTGCTCAGCTTAGCTTCCGTATATCCACCCGCTTCTTCCCAGAGTCCCAGAAATGACCTGATCCTCGAAGTTGGCTTCGTGCGTGCAGTCAACTACCCGGTCACGTAATAACCTTACTGTTGCGAATCAACCAACAGCTTCGGCAAGAATGGATCTACTGCTGATCGTGCAGACGAACGGCTAGCGAAGGCCTCAACCTACTATAAACCATATAATCATCGCCATCCAGGAAGTGTGGTGGGATGGAGGCACGAAAGAAAGTAAAGAAAATATTGGCCTCTTATGCTCTGGTGTGATAGATTAGCAAAACACACCAATTAAAAGCTACCTGATGGTCTGAGTCGTCAATATTTCTATCATGGACTGGTCTTGCCAATCACCTGACTTTAACCCAAGAAGGAATCTTTGTTATATCTAAGAGTTATTGCAGTTTCAAAACCAAGAAATATATATCATAAATAAACTTTTTTTATAAAAAAGATATAAAGTCACCTTATTTTTTGAATACACCTCGCAGACTTCTGTCAAGACTAAAAACTGTGTGCAGTCAGTTTACTTACAGGCTCAACTATGAGGTCTTGCCATTGAATTCGTTTATCTGAAACTTTCAAACATTAATGTAAGAAAATTAAAGAGTTTCTTTTAGTTTGTATTGAAATGACTAAATTCGGCCTGTTAACATCATCAGTCCAAATATCGACTTATCCCGCAAATAATTAGAATTTTTAAAATAGTGAATCAAAATATCTACCGAATGATTTAGAATGAGTAGATAGTATAGATCCAGGAGAAGCTGCCAATGATCTTTGTAGTTGAAGACCATCAACAGAAGGTACAGGCTATAGGAACGACTTTCCTGAAGATATACGAGACGAATGATGCTATTGCCCCGAACTACACTTGAAAAATCAGATTTTTTTGTATAGAGAACTGCTAATTGGAAAAATCCGTTATGATATGGTTAAACGTCGATATGATTAAACGATATTGCGATGACAGAAGTTGGAAACCATTCTTTTTAGGAAGCTTTTGTCCGGCACCTCTGCGAATACCATAAGAAACCAGGGAAAATGAAAATATTTGATCACAGGACATTATGAACACTGGACAGGCATTTATTTGTTGAAATGTACATAGCGATTTTATTTTATTATTAATATTATTATTTATTAGGGTTATCATCTATAGAATATTGTTCAATATTAATATTTTCTGCGAAGACTTTTGGCTCATCTGCAGAAGACCTTACCTTGCAATGCAAGATAGTTTTACATAAGTTTTAATACACATTGAACTCAATAGTACTTCAAATAAAATGTATAAACTTCAATTTGCGTTATATGAAAAAAAACTCTTTTTGGTGCTTTTTACGGGTTTTTTATGTTTGCTTTGTTTCTTACGCCTGTGGAATTTCATTAAGGATTGAACGAACGCCGTGCCCGTAAGTGTTGACTTAAGAACTTGTGGCATTTCCTAAACTAGACTTCTTGTATTTGAATACTTCTATTTCTTTGAGCAAACTTAATCTTTCCAATGTTTGGTATAGATTCAAGGAATTTGTGGGCCGGTGCTAGGATGGTCATTCCCTTAAATGGTTTTAGCTTCTTGAGTCGAGTTCAGACCTCTCAGACTATATAAAATTGTTCGGTACCGTGTTTTTCTTTTTTATATCCGAAACCTTACATATTTCACTCAGAGAACTTTTCTATTGAAATAAAAAATGTGATTTCAACCAGTCTAGTATAACAAAGATTTTATTAAATGTTTTTCTAGTTGTTCGAGAAATGTTTCTATTTTTACTGTTGCATTGCTAGTTGCTTTACTATTGTGGCGTACTACGATTATACCTGATCCTGATCCTGACTTGTAAGTTTTACATAATCTGGAATGGTGATTAAGAAATTCCAAAACGGCATCTCTTTTTATGCAATAATGTTTTGGCATCTTGAAATTGAGGTCCGTCCTTCATGCAGAAGAAAGTGTTTTTAATTGCCATCATTTGGATTTTTACAGGGATGTGGAAACTTGACTTTACAATATCATAACATTTCTTCTTTGCCGAAAAATAAGACTATTTCAAAGCCAATGCTTTCCGTGCAAATTCCCAGTGGTTTATTGATCAGCGTGAGTATATGTTTAAAACAACGAAATTTTCCATTTTTTTTTTTTTGGTATTGGTCATGGTCATAAAAAATTTAAATTTTAACCCCTCCGTATTGTACGACTTTTGTTGGCCTGCAAAATACTTCACCGCGGCGGCGATGACTTAATCGTTCGATCCGTACTACTTTCCGGCGAGCGATCTTTTAAGGTTTGGGAACAAAAAGAAGTCGCAGGGATTCAAATCCGGAGAGTAACGAGGATGGGGGAGCAATTTGTAGTGCAATTCGACTAATATGGCTTTGCCTGTGCGTTATTGTGGTGGAAGAGCACTTTTTTCTTCGTCAAATGTGTTCGTTTTTTCTTCAAATCGGGGTTGAATCGGACCAATAAATCGATGTTGTATGCTCCTGTGATTTTTTTTCCCTTCTTCAAATAGTTAACGTGTATCACACCACGCACGTTCCAAAACACGATGGCCATTACCTTCCGGACGAAGACACGGTTTTGGCCTCCTTTGGTTCACCAGGTAAAACCCGTCGTTTCGATTGTTTTTTGGTCTCTGGTGTATACCAATGAATTCATGTCTTATTGACGGTCACGAAACGACGCAAAAACTCTTCCGGAGTTCGATTAAACAGGGCCATGTCCATCTTTAAAGTGATCTTACGATTGCGCTTGTTCACCGGTGTGAACCATTGCTCGGACAGCTTTCTCATGCTCAAAATCACGTGCAGGATATGGTTTACACATTCAGTTGAGATGCCTGCTATCTCAGCCAACTCGCGAATTTTTATCGTGATCATGATCATAGATTTTGTACGCGTTTTGCTCTGTGGTAAACGTTTTTGGGCCACCTGGGCGCGGTGCATCAAAACCGACATGCGGCCAAGGCGAAACTCTGCGAACCAATGGTAAACGGTTGTACGTATCCTCAGATATTTAGGAGTTTAAATAAATTGGCAATTAAGTTTAAAGAGCACTCAAAATATGGATTTATATTCCGAATAGAAAAGGGACTTCTTCGTAAAAGCAGTAATAATATTCAGTTCTATTATTTTCTCACATTTACTGTGCGCATTTTACAAGACAACGTAATACGTGAAATATTAAGGTATAATAGATACACTCCTACTTGCTGTATGTTGGAAATAAGTGAACATCGTTTAATGTGTTTATTGTATTGTTGATTGTAATTTTCGGCAGAATTCCTATTGTCAATAAATTTGTTTTATACTAGTTTGTAAATTGTAACAGTTACATCTGCCACTAAAAAATTAATCAATCAATATTGCTGAATTCTCCGCTGGTGGGGCAATAATAAAAATGCTGATTTTCTTAACATTACGAGTACTATATTGGTCTGAATTTAAGCGAAACCAATAAAATTGTAGCTATAGTTTCGTAAGGAATTTATTTGCTTTCTGTATTTTAGGGGTCGAGGTTCATCTATTAACCTATCGTCTAGTAGAGTTTTGTATGGCAAATAATTGGGTTCATTCTATATGAAGATATTCCTTTGCCATTGGCAATGAGTTTGGTGAACGTATCCTCAAGAGCATTCAAAACAAACTACAATAGTCTTCAAGTGAAGATAAAGAATGTTCATTGTAGACAAAATCTTTTTGCGAAGCGCTTACCTATTTCCTTGAATAAACTTTAAGATGATTTTTTTTTTTTTGTTTTGTTTTTTAATATCTTACTACGAATTGCTTTCCATGACAATAGAATCAGTCACAATAAATGACTGAAAATTTGCATTACATCGGAATAAGTCTATTTCAATGTACACTATCTATACGAATAGGAATGACGAAATGAGTCTCTCATTTTGTCTAGCTTATCCTTCAATCTACAATAGTGGAAAAATTCATTCACTCTCATGCTTGCAGTTTCAAGAGATGGAGAGAGATAAAAAAGAAATATCTCGTACCTTACAATAGGTACTCGTATCTATGCTTCCTACTTACCCCAGTAATATTGTTGCAATGCTGTTGTCAGAAGTTAATTAAATGATTCTCGTAACAGGCATTTCGATTTCATACACGTGAGTATCTGGCACATATAATTGCAAAGGCGAGTAAAGGTGACGTCCATCGATCCATAAATAACCACAAGACTCGTAATGATTAATGAAGCATGAAGTCACTGGGGTACGTTTATAGCTTTCTACATACTCGTACGAGTGTGAGTATCTATGTTTTGAAATTTTTTCGCTAAGTAAGAGAATTAAAAAGCAGATTCAAAAAAAAAAAAGAAGAAAAAAACAAATCGAATGTTAGTGAAAAGCAATTTGTGGCGATTTACGAATGATGCAATGAGGCTGAGTAAGGTATGTCACTTTGCCTTTCTAACGACCGTTCTGTATATTGTATGAGGCGGCTGTTAAGTAAAGGAATAACAAGTTATTGTACTCCAGAACTTATTGACTTGTGCAGTTTGAAAGACTGAAGAGTGAAATATACTTAAGGTTTCGAGATATCGGCATGGTGTCTGGGAAGTAGCTGTTCTTGCATTTCTTTTATCAGTTACTATGTCATTACCCTGTTGGCTTATTATAGAAGACGGGTGATATATGATACATAAACATGGGTTCTGGTTGATTTCGGCATTCGGAAGTAGTTTCATAAGTCTATATGCACCGAAGGTAAACATAAGACTTTAAATTCCCTACAAGAAATGAGATCATAGTTCAGAAACAGCTCCGATGAAGTTACTACTTTTACTTTTCACATTCATTATTACACCGATGACGCGATGATATCTCTTGGATCTTCAGATCTTCAGATTTTCAGGGTCTTAACTAATTTTTTGAACACAGATATTTAAGGACCTTAATTTTTAATTATGTTTGTTCGATATGTTATGTCGCGTACAACTCGAGGTTGTACTCAATCTTATGTAAACACCACCAATTAAATAACTGGTTTTCCCTGGTATTTGATGGATTATTTCCCCATGCCACGAAAAAGTTTTTCAAGCTCTGTTACAAATTGAGTGGGAATGATTGCTTCAGGTAAGTAAAGCGACACCACATACAACCTTCATTCAATACAAAAACGAATGCATACGATGCACGCTTCCAACACCTGTTACCCATGCACGATCTTGCTATATATAATTTTATGGCGCAAGACTTTACGTAAAAGTACACCAACCCCAACCCCTCTTGTGGAGTTAGGTCGATTTGTTCTATAAATATTGTAACTACTGTAGCCAATTTTGTGATTCTAGTTAAGCTTCGTTTCGCTTACTAAAATAATATCTGGGCACTCGCTTACCAAGAAGTTAGAAAGATTGATCCTTCCCTCGATTCTGATCACTGCAAGGATCTTCAGATTAATCGCATTCATTATATCGGCGCGCCAGACTTATCAAACAGTGTCGTCTATTTTAGCTGATTGTTCATTAAGTTGTTTCTTTAAGTGATCGATCTTTCCATGCAGTGACAGAAGGATCGCTTTCAAATCCAGATCCGGACTTGATAAAACATTGAAATTTTGTCCTAGCCGTTATGGTAGTGAAAGCAGTTTTTCGTTTTAAGGTCATGATCGATATTTATGCTGCACTGTCACTCTAAAAGCAGCACTCGTAGATTTCTCGATAAAAATCCGTAGCTTTTGCAGTGTACTATTCCAAACTTTTCATTATAATCTAGTAAAGAGACATTATGCTGGTTGACTAATCTGGACCATTCATTGAACAATTGCGAGTTTCGGTGTATTAAGTGCTTTGCAACAATGAATGCCGTATAAAGATATAAAGAAAATGCAGTCTAAGCGTGAAGATGTACAAAGGAGGCAGTCCAGTTTCTAACCGTTCTTTTAACCGTTACGCGCGTTTCGCTATAAATGCTTATCAGCATACCCTCAAGTCCACTTTCGGGCGTACTCTAAAATATCCTCATTTGTTCTAAAGCCGTACAACACGCTTATAGAATGCCTTTTCGAGCTCTTTATTTCCTAGTCATTATAACCTTCAAACATTTAAAACCACCGTTCATCGGTTCCTCTCTTCCTTGTTTTCCTAATTTTCCTTCATTCGCGCTATGTGCATGTGTTTTAAGGGTAATTAAAGCCTATTTAGAATCACTTAGATAGTTATTGGCGATTTCGCTAAAATAACAATGTCGTCCGGGTAAAGAAGGGGCTTTACACGAAGTCTATCAAACACCATTCCAATAGGCAACCCTATATGCGAATATTCGTCATAAAGGTTTTGAATTAATCTTAGCGTTAAGAGCTTTTCTGGGAATTCTGTCGAAGGCCGCCTTAAAGTCTATGTCGAACGCATAGAACTTTTTTCCAGATAGGACTGGACGATGCTCGTTAATGAGAAAATATTGTTCACTGTTGAAGCCCACTTGATCACTCAGCAGTTCATTTTCATTTTCACATACTCAGTTGGTAACACATTCTAATGTGACTCCGGTGAACATTTTTACTATTGAGTTCAGGAAGGATATTACTCTATAATTATTTGGATCTTTAGCGTTTCCTCTCTTTAATATGGGGAAATTATGTTCCTTCTGTAGCTGTCAGGTATTTTACACGTGTCGAAAATATGGTTGTATGCTAAAGTAAGGAATTCATTAGTAGCAAATTTGAAAACTTCGTATGACTCCCAGTCATACCATACTTGTTTTCTAATGCATGATGATTGAAAATCTTTTTCCGCATCAGAAATACAGAAAATAAAAGTATCCACATCGCGTTTTGTTTGGATTTCACTCCCATTTAAAGAACTGAGGATGAAATTCAAATTTCTTTCATGGACGTGTGACGAATTTTTTTCCCATTGGAGTTTGGATAGTACCCACTTTTAAAACCGTCTAGTTAAAGTTATATCCAACGATCTAAACGTAGGCATATACGAGTACTTAGCCCTTGCGTGCAATGTCGGCAGCATTAGGTAAGGAGTCAACACACTATAGTAAAGACACGCCAGCGGCAACCGCTCTTACCGACAGCCCCACAGACAAAAATCGAATTATCGTAGCTTCAATGCGAGTGTATAAAAAAATATTTTCATGGAACTAGACCAGGGAAAACGACTTTGGGAGTGCAGCCCTTTATATGAGGATCGAGCTAATGTGGATTAATTATTTTGAGCAAGAAATAGCCGTAACTATGGGCAAAGCCCCGATTTAGTCGAGACTAGGCGTTCTTTAGAATCTGATGAAAGCAGCATTGAACTTTTATCATATGATTCATATCTGCTACACTATATCTCAAGAGATAACTGATTCCATCTGATTCCACTTTTTCAATATTACAAAACATTTTTTTTATAAGTAACTTTTAAAGGGCACAACATATGTGCTTTTTCCTTGATATTTGAAGATTAGTTAGGCCCTTATTTTAAAAGAAGCTACCAAGAAAACTGTTATTTTAAAATAAGTTTACTGTAAATGAAAGATAAAAATTACTCCTAACGCCTGTAATGAAGTTGCCAATTACCCATAAGCCACCTTAGGTGAAATCAAAATTTTTGACTAGATCTTTGCAAGTACCTAGATGGGATTCGGTCCAATGAGTATCACCGTTTGGTATAGATGTTTCAACAGGTAGTATATGGACTTAACATCGTTCATTCCAAAGTTTCTGGGAGGTCAATTGTTTTATCCACAGCGATAATTGTATTTAATATCAGTGGTCGTAAAAATGTACGTGGGTATGTATGTATGTATGTGAACGATGGTCTTTCATCATTCTAATTGTGTAAGTTTCCACGCGATACTATCTTTATGTTAAGGTCATAAAGATAATCTTTTATGTGAGTGACCATCGTTTAACATTTTATTCTTTCTTTTCCATTTTTTTTCATACTTATCCTCGCAAATTCGCATTAAGTAGCCTGTGGTATGTGGCTTAAATTCGGCAGTTATTTTTAATGTTATATATGTTGGTTGACGATAAGTGTTTGTGTAAGCGAAATGTACATAAGTCTGTCATTAGAAGCATTCAGAAGTACATTATTATAAGAAAAATGAATAAAAATTCTTTGATACGTAAAAAATGATGTGTATTTTACATCATATAAAATTAAAACAGAAGTGGATTGTTTTAATCAAAGCTGAGGAATTTTACTCTTGAGGAATAACATATATATAAACAAGACTAATCTTAAATACTGTTTATCAAAACAGGTTCTTAATATCCTTGATACTGTGAAATCGCTCATGATAAAACGAACTAAAGTTACTCAGGAAGAACAAACAAAAGTTGACCGATGTTATTTAATGTTAATTTTTATTAAAATAATCTTATTCTATTGAAGTAGAAACGGTACATATGCGACTGTATATAACTAGTCTTTTTAGAGTAAACTCTATGACGTCTTGAACCAAGATCTTTTAGCTGAAGAGTTAAGAGTGAAGTTCGACACAAAGCTTTTATTCTTGGCATTTTGAACTAAAGTATAGGGTGATTCATCGTGAGGTTTGATTAATAATGTAAAATAAAATACATAAATTTGAAAATGAACATAAAATTTTTATTATCGGTTAAAAGAACAACTCATGACATTTACTTTTTAAAAATGATATCATGTAAATTTTGGCAGCGACTATGTCTGATGTGGTCCATTCGGAAGGTCCAATTTTGAACAACTCGTTCGAGCATAGCAACTGATATCTCGCGGATAACATAAGTAATGTTGGCTTCCAAAGCGTCAATCGTAGCTGGCTTATTCCTTAGGACCTGAGACTTCACATATCCCCAGAGAAAATAGTCCAAAGATGTGATATTGAACGATCTAGGCGGTCAATTTACCGTAGCCTGAAATTAAGTGCTCACCGAAATGATTTATTGTTTCACGCGCTGTATGGCTCGTAGCGCCGTCATGTTGAAACCAGAGCTCACCGAGACCATGTGCTTGAATTTCAGGAAGCATATTACCATTTTTTTTTATAATCCCGCGCGGGCACCCTTTTACTGGCTTTTATCCAGGGCGTGGACGGGTGGTGTAGTAGTTTGAAACTCAGATGTATTAGGTTTCGATATTTTTCCCAGAGGTGGTTATCAAACTGGACGGGACGAGCAAGTGCATCCTCAACTAGTGGGTCTCAGTACGTGCTAGTTGTTAGTTCGTTATATTTAGCCCAGCCAGCAACCACTCCAACATCAGTGTTAGGCCTTCATGTCAGAGTTGACGCCGACGGCATTCTCATCATTACCATTGACAATAACATTATGATTTGCCTCATTTTTAAAGAAATATGGACCAATGATTCCACCAGCTCATAAACCACACCATACCGTTGTTTTTAATGGATGTAATGGTAGCTCTTGGTACTCTTCGGGTTGCTCATCAGCCCAAATACGGCAATTTTGCTTATTAACGTATCCATTGAGCCAGAAATGGGCTTCATCACTGAACAAAATTTCACGATAAAACACCAGATTTTCATTGAGTTTTTCCAGAGCTCATTTACTAAAAATATGACGCAAATTCAAGTCGCCTGGCTTCAATTCTAACACAAGTTGAATTTTGTACGCTTTTAGGCCGAGATCCTCACGTAAAATACACCAAGCCAAGCTGCTGAGAATGACGACGAATCGATTCGTCACGGTCTTCGCGCACACTCTCAGCTACAGCTGCTATAATCCCTTCACTACGTGATGGATGTGGTCTAATCGGTCGAGTATCATCCACTTATGTAAACTGGGACTCAAATTTGTGAATGGTGTTGATTATGCGCACCAAAAGTTCCTCGGATCGCACTAAAAACATTTCTCACAGAATGCTGATTTTGATTTTTGCTGTCTTTCCATGATGATACGATACTGAACAAAAATGACAAAGCAGTTTAATAGGAGTCAAGTGATCAGGAGTGATCTGTCAAAAAAAGCCTATTGAAAAGCAAACCTCACGATGAATCACCCTATACTTCAATCCAATTTTATTTTATTCTTCTCTGTACCAGGTGTAACGGTATAAAGTGAGCGTTTTCTTATGAAAATAAAACACTAATTCTTAATGGGAAAGTAAAAAATATTTTATTCAAATGGCCATTGCTAACTACACATTTTTTCCATCTTTCAGGCAATTTAGAGATTCCATGCCAATTAAACTGTTTGTCTTTTGAAGCAAACCCATCAGACACACAGCTTCTTGCCGAATCGATTTGGTTTTGCAGTCGAAGTTGATGGTTGTCCCGGATTAACCCATGATTTTTTTCCATTCAGTATTCTGAAAATAAATCCATTTTACATCACCAGTACCAATTCGATGCAAAATCAATTTTTTATCGTGTCCTTGAAGCAAAACTTCACAAGTAGTTTTTCGGTTTTCTATCTGTCTTTTATTCAATTCAGGTGGCACCCATTTTCCAGACCCTTGGATCTTTTCCATAGTTTTTATACGGTCAGATATTGTTTGTTGTGCAACATTTAACATTTCTGCCATTTGTTTCTGACTCAAATTATCATCTTCATCCAATATTGATTTGCATTCGGCGTCTTTAAACTTGTTTGGTGGTCTTCCACGTTCTGCATTTTTCACATTAAAATCGTTATCTCTGAACCGTTCAAACCATTGTTTGCATGTTGCTTCTGATAGGGCATGATCACCTTATGCCTCGACAAGCATTCAATGCGACTCTGCAGCATTTTTCTTCAAATGAAAACAAAAAAATAATACTTTCCGCAAGTCATCATTTCTTGGTACAAAAATCGACATTTTTAACATGATGAAAAAATATGATGTTGTTTGCTAAATATGTTTGACAGGTGTCATTGCAACCAAAGAAAAAAAAAAAAAAAAAATTAAGACCCGTTCATAATAAATGTTCCCTATCGAGACATGTGTATCTTGACGCTCACTTCAAACCGGTACACCTGGTATATACTTCGCTCATACTGGACCTAATATTCAACGTACTATACATATATATTTCTTTTCCAAAGAATGTACTCTGTCTTTCTTGTAATGGTCGTAATGTAAGAGTGTTAAGTAATATAGAGTGGAACTTGGAGGTTCAGGGGCTTGAGAAACATCACTTGAGTCTTTTAGTTGTCTCGCCATTAAAAGTAATAACGATTCGCTTGGGTTGAATTTCGATGGTTCTCTCGTGCTTCACTCTGCGGTTCTTCATTGGCTTTCCACATTTCTGAGCTCGTTTTCTACATTTGCGATGAATGAATAGATCTTAAACTTAGAAACTGCTGCCTAGGTAGGTTCGTTCTTCCCTTCAAATTCTTAATTTTTGATAGTTTCAACCGTACCTAGATAGTAAATTCGTATTATGTCAATTCCTGTCGATGTCAATTGCCACAGCCTGGTGAATTGCCTGACTGTCGATATTATTTTTCTGCTGCAGGTAGAGGGTTCTTCTCAGCTTAACCTGTTGTATCTCACTGCATGCGGACAATTTAAAACAATAACTAGTTAGGTATGGCCAACAAACACTTCTTGCAAAAAATAAGCCTATGATCATGGTAATAGATTAAGCGTTTGTTCGATAAAATCGTAAAAATAAAGCCAAGCATGTGTGGTGATTGATCGGGAAACTGCTGAGTGTCCTATAACTTCGATTGGGCCAACAACTGCATGAGTGAACACTGTAAAGGCCAAATTGGTTAGAGTAAAGCCGGCCAGCAGAATTATACTGGCTTATACGACCCTATACAAAGAGATTAAAATATATAACGAGCCAACTAATGTCCTCGGATAAAAATGTACTCACAGCTAACGACCCTAGCAATCGTTTAAAGGACAACGACCTTCGGATGTGTATGTAGAATGTTCGGACCGTTAACATGCCATATGCAACCGAACAACTAGCAACGGCCCTAGTTTATTATCATCGCAAGAGACCGTCAGAATCTTCGCCGAACGTTTATCCCGAAATCTCTCAACAAGTCATATGGATCAATGGCAATGCTGTCAAATTATCATCAGAGACTCCGCAACTGATGTGCTGGGATTCACCAGAATGCTGGCAAGCACTTGCTGCTAAGTAAGCTCGTGAGCGTTACTAGAAAAAGAGCTGGGAAGAAGACCGGCTGCTCAAGAAAGAGAAAAAACAGCACAAGTAGCGCGCGATCTTAGATCTTGAAAGGTTGTACTCCAGGCATAACGTACTGAAGTTTTACCAACAGATAACAATAAAACGCGTCAAGGCTCAATAGATCAAACTTATACTATGACAGCCAAAACTTCCGTCAACCTGACCAGAACGAAGTACGGATAGAAATATCTGAGCTGAAATGCAATGAATCAGCTGGACCTGAAGGCTTACTGCCGAGCTATTTAAAGTTGCTGGAAATGACTTCGTGGAGAGCATGGACCAACTCATTTCTCAAGTCTGATCAGAAGAGTGTATACCTGATGAATAGAATGTCTGCACCATATTCCCGATCCACAAAAAAGGATACCCCCTTAACTGAGCCAACTATAGAGGTTTAAGTCTTCTCAACATCGGACACAATTCTGTCCGACATATGAACGTCTGAAACTCCTCGCCAACGACCTGGTTGGTTTCTATCAGTGCGGTTTTAGAACAGGAAAGTCTGAATCGACCAAATCCTCACACTCCAGCAGATCTTGGAAAAAAAAGTCCAAATCGATACCCACCACTATTTTATCGATTTTAAGGTTGCATATGACAGCATTTATAGAGACAAGCTACATTCCTGTAGCAATCCTGCTAAACGTGTGTGTGCAGAATGGCGACTGAAAACGCTCGCTGCTCTGTCAGCTTTATACAAAGTGATGCGCTCTCATGTGACTTCTTCAACATCATACTTGAAAGAATTATGCGGAAGTGAATACTGGATGCACAATATTTCAAAAGTCTGTGCAGCTATAAGCAACTAATATCGACATAATAAAGAGAACTCAGCAGGCTGTCACTGGTGCGTTCGGTAGTATTAAAGCAGAAGCTGACAAAATGAGTTTAGCTGTAAATGAAGGCAAAACCAAATACATATGTATATGCAGTCAACAAGAAGAGACACACAACATCGATGAACTTTGCAGAACGTCACAATCGACAGCTAAAATTTCAAAGTAGTAAAGGACCTTGGCTTTGCAATGAATTCTGCCAATAAAACCTCAGCGAAAATAAAACGAAAAACACTCTTGCCAACCGCTGTTTCTTTGGCCTAAGAAGGCAATAGTAAAGCCCTATCCCGAAAAGCTTAGGTGACTCTATGTAAGACCTATTCATTGTAGTTCTACTCTTTGGCGGAGAAGCCATAGGGAAAAAATACTTCGAAAAATATTCGATCCGTTTGCATTGACAGGCTTTTCAGGAAAAAGATTTACCGACTAACTATACGAGCTGTACAGCAACATCGACCTGCGCATCAGTCGCTTGAGATGGCTAGGACATGGCCCGCAGAGTTTTCGAATCTAACTCGGGGGTGCAATGCAGTAGAGGAAGACCTCATTTTAGGTGCGCGCACAAGTGGAAGGGGATCTCAACAAATTTGGAGTGCGCAACTGGAGTTAGTAAGCTAAAGACCGGACTCACTTCGCAGGTTTTTTAGTTGAGGTCCAGGTTCACCCTGAACTATAGTGCCACCTAAGTAGGTAATATGGCCAACATTACTATTGCTCCATGTCCAAAATTTAGGTTTGGATTTGATTAAGGATGATTATTATCAGAAAAGGAGACCCCCTTAACTGAGCCAACTATAGAGGTTTGAGTCTTCTCAACATCGGACACCAGATCTTATCTGTTCGACATATGAACGTCTGAAACCCTTCGCCTATAAAATGTTAAAATGTTTACACAACGAAGTGTGTAAAGGATTGGTCTTGTTGTGAATCAGGCCTTCAAATGCATACATATAAGTGGGAGAATGGAAATCGATAAATGTACTCGTATATTATCGCACATAAAAAGTGGCAATTGAAGCATCTGGCGATAATCAGATTGCTGAATGTGCTATACTGGAGGCGAAACCTTGACCTATATATGTATGTATACATATGTACTTATCATCGAAATGAAAGCTGCCAACAAAACTGCATATATATCTCAGGGACTTAGAGAAATCCAATCCAAGTAATAGATTATACAACGCTTGTCTGTTTCCTCTTCCGATTCCATTGATCCTTGAGTTTGTCTCGATTTCCAAACCACATAAAAACGTGTTGATTATATAAATCCATCGTAGAACAAAATTGTTTCGTTGTGTTTTTGTACATGGTAAACAGAGTTGTTTATTCTTTTAAATTTCAAACGAATACATACCCTTATAAGACAAGTCGATAATTTTCAAACAAAATACCAAAGTTCCAAAATAAAAATTTGTCTATACACAAATTGAAGATGCAAATAACTTGTTGCGTCACTTGACTAAAGAAGAAAAGGTTAAATGAAAACAAAACAACGTAAACAGATTTGACAACATTCCAAACAAAAGCATCATTAAATGTAACAGAAATGAAACGGGAGGAGCATTATTGATCGAGCGAATCTAATTTGAAGCGAAAGATGTTTCCGTTTTATAACAACGGAAGCATGTATCTGAACAGAAATAGAACTTAAAACGCACACTACAGCAATGTTGTAACGTGCGTCGCTTTAGGGAATTTCGGTTGAATACTTTTTCGAGATAATTTAGTGGGTGTAAAATATCCAAAAATACATTCACAACCGTAAGATGAGCGGTGCAGATGTACATAAGATCGAAGTCTGCTCTCTAATTTTAAGATGTCACATATCTTTTTGAGTTCTTCGGTATTCTCGTTAATGTCTGCATAAATTATGTACTCGTATTAGACTTAATGAAGATTATAGAGCCTTTAATTAAAGTTGTTGTTTTATTTCGCTGTGTATCGGTGATGAACAATTTGCAAGTGACATGCCGTCAAAAAATCAAAGCTGATCAAAGGGCCACTGACTTCATTTTTATTTTGATTATGATTGTTATTTCTATTTTCCAAATTCGTGGGTGAATGAATGCACGTCTATGTAGTTTTGTTTCACTGAAGTAATGTCGCTGATAGGAATATATGCCATTTTTTCAACTTTTGAGTAAGATGGTGAAGAGAATACATGAAACCTTTTTGTCAGCATAGGATAACTTGCATTCTTGCAGCTCAAAAATCGCTTTGATTTTTAATTTAGATGATTTGACCTGGAGTTGGGTATGCCTGTTATTCCAAATTCAAGAAAGGTATTGAAAAAATCTTGGAAGAAATGGAGTTCAGCCTTAAAAATTCGGTGAATATGATATTTTTTTTTTTCGTTCGTAAAAAAACCCTAAACAAAGGCAAACACTTGAAAATAAATTAAAATCTTGCGATTGAAAGGTTAGGTACATCAAAAAGATCTCATACCTCATGGCTTTGAAGTTTAATGTTGGATTTTTGAAATGCCATGCTTCTCGAAATTCCACTGAATTTCCCACTGTGATAAAATATATATTGCGCAGCTGAAGACAGTGATTTCAATGATGAGAATCGTTGGTTTGTATTATTCTGATTGTATGGCAATTTGTACAATTAGTTTTGAAAATTTTATTTTCTTATTTATCTTATTGAGAGAACTTCCAGATATTTTAGCTTGTGATTGGAATTGTTGTGGGAATTATAATATTTCTGGTGGGATTTAGGGCATATTTGAAAGGCGGAAATAAACAGCTGGAATAGGAAAGGGCCACAATATCGATGAGTACGTCCGAAAGTAAACTGATGAGCTATCAGTGTGTTACATATGTTAGATCTTTTAAATGCTTTTAATGCTTGACAGTAACGACTTAATCATTCGAATATTCAACTACATCATAGCCTAGGTGACTTGGCTAAAGTCACGAGTAAACAAAACGACATTTTGTCTGGCTTCTGAGTATCGCTCTATCCCATCGCTTACTAAAAGACTTTTGCGTTGGGATCATGTCCGATATTGTCAAAATCACTTTATACATATGTTAAATAACACTTAAAGTAAATGTACGAGTAAACGTCCTCTACCTATGGTGCTACAATAAAAACGTCACTTTAATTTTAGAAAGAAAGACGTTGTTTAATATGCCAGCGAATCCATGACTCTTAGAATAAGCAAGTTCAAACCTAAAAGATGTTTACCATCTCGTAAATATTTCATTTCTTGGAAACAAATTTTGTTGAACTCCCTCCAGATTTATGGCATGTATCTCTAGTTAAATTAATTTAAATTGCTCTCCACTGTACGTATAAACTGCGCGTTCATATATTTATTATTCCGGTGCCTTATTCTTATTAGTTTACAAATATGGCACTTCTGTCCAGGGTGGACCAGGGCCGCAGCTAACACTGCACCCCAGTTAGCGTGATCTTTTGCCAGCTGCTTCCAAGTGCGCACATATATGTGGCTATAGTCCCCTCGACTTATGTGCGCCACCTAAGATTAGGGAGTTGAAAACTTTTCGGGCTGGGAGGATGGTGTGCATACGTGCATGGTGACCTAGTCACCTAAGTCAGTTTAATCAAACTTTTCTGATGTGGTCGGCCTTACTGCATAGTCTGCATTGAAACGTCTCCTCCAGTCTTCATTGATGCAAACGGGACCAAAAATTAGTCGAAGGATTTTTGTTTTGGAGCGACCGAGCATCCGCTATCATCAGTGCTCAAGCTTCTGCAACGTTAAGCAGGACTGTAATAATCAGTGCGATAGAGGACTCAAACAAGTAAAAGTGTCACCTTGCATGATTTTTGCACTAGTGTCGTTTTCAGAGCTGGCAGCGAGGCAGAGATAAATAAAGTACCTCAAAGTTGTAGCTATCTATCTTGACGTTTTTCCTAGATGTTGATGTTGTGTGTCCCTCTTTACAGATAGCATATAATTTGCTTCCCTTCATCGACCGTTAAGCCCATCCTTGCTTCTTCTACTTCAATAATCCTAAACACTGCATTCTCCCCATTACATCAATGTTGTCTGGATATGCGAGTAACTGAACAGACTTTTGAAAGATGATAACCATGGATTTAACTTGAAAGTTACCCATAAGTCTTCAAGAATGCTGTAAAGAAGCTACGTCGTATGATATAATAGATTTCTTCAGCTAGAGTGGCAGACAGTTTGGTATGGAGAGGATACACCAAATCATCTGCCTTAACATCATAGTTGAAAAAATTGTACGAAGCACGTAACTCAACAACTGAAGCCTAATTTTCCAAAAGTCTGTAGAACTTCTTGATAATATTGACAGAACGCAGCGAGAAGTCACTGGTGTGTTTACAAGTAACATACTAGCACGGAAGTGGGAAAGTCGATTTAGTTGCGAATGAGGACAAAACCAGGTATATTCTCACAACAAGAAGGAGTATAACGACGAATTGAATTGGTGCAGTTTATGTTGACGGCCTTTGGAAGAAAAGGCATCAGTCTCTTAAAATAGCTTAACTTATACAGTGAGTGTATATTTACATCCTGTAGAAACGCCAACTCAATAAGTAAGTAAGTTATTTAGTACAAAGCCTTATATATCACCAGAAGATTGTAACAATCGGTGGGTGAAGGGGGGCGACTTTAGTAGAGAGATTTTCTCTAAAATTTTTTTTTTTCTGCCAGAGTAGGATAAAAAGTTGTATCCGTTCAAAGATAACAAGAGATAAGTCTTGAAGATAAGTCTTTAAATATTTTTATAAAAATTTAAAAATTACTGCTTTCAAGACGTTTTTAGGACTACGAAAAAACCTTCTAAAAGATATCATTGCGAATACTTATTCATTTACTTACTTAAGGTCGTCCGGGGTGGACTGTTGCCTCAACCAACAAACTTCATTAGTCAACTCGATCTTTCGATCTACATAATTTCTTATGTTTAATAATGTCTTTAAAATAATAACGCCTAAAAATTCAACCTTTTATTCTGTGACTTAAACATAATAATCGAGCCTGAGGATCACCAGGCATTTGTTAAGTTCAAACTCAATGAGTTGTTAAGAGCAACCTGTCATATGATGCACGGTCAATTTTGAAGCATGTTATTGAAGCATGATCTTCAAATTCCTCTTAATTTGAAATACCATCTGAATTCTAAAGGCATCAATCGATCTGACCTAGCAATCTTGTGTGACCCTTGCAACCTTGAAAAGAGACAGAATAACATTCATATACAACTTGTCTTACTTGCTTAATAACTTAAGGTGGCGCTACAGTCTGGATTGGTCCTGGGCCTCAACCAACAGGCGTCTCCAGCCAGGCTAATCTTTGGCCAGCTGTCTTCAGTTTCACACGCTTAGTTGGTTAAGGTCCGCTTCCACTTGCGTGCGCCACCTGAGTCGCGGTCTTTCTCTACTGCTCTGTTTTCAAGTTGGATTCCAAGATTTTTCGGGCCGGAGCGTTGGCTTCCATTCACTCTACATGACCAAGCCATTTCAGTCGTTCTACCTTCATTCTTCTGGCTAGATCGATATCGCTGCACAGCCCGTACAATTCGTCGTTGTATCTCCTCCTCCATTCACCGTCTGTGCAGGCGGGACCGAAAATTACTCAAAACATTTTCCTCTCAAACCAACCAAGAGTATGTTAAGCTCATCCGATTTTGATAGAGTTCATTTACTGCACCATAGAGAAGAACTGGGATAATTAGGGTCTTCTAAAGGTTCACTTTAGTTGTTGGAAGGAGGACTTTGCTACTCAATTGCTTTCTTAGCTCAAAGAAACAGCGATTGGCAAGAATTGTTCTTCGTTTAATCTCAGCGCTGTTGACATTGCCTGAGCTCATAGCGGAGCCTAGGTAGACAAAGTCCTTAACCACCTCAAAGTTATATCTGTCTATAGTGACATTCTATTCGAGACGTTGGTGTTGGATGTCCTTTCTTGATGACAGCATATACTTTGTCTTGCCCTCATTGACCGTCAAACCTATCTCGCCGCCTCCGTCTCAATACTCACGAATGCGCCAGTGACACCCCGCTTTCGACATCGTCGGCATAGGCGAGTAGATGAACGGATTCTTGAAAGATTATGCCTCCGGTGTTAGTGTTTGAGTTTTGCACTATTCTTTCAAGAACGATGTTGAAGAAGTCAAATGACAGCGCATCGCTTTGACTAAATCCTTTTTTGACATCGAAGGTCTTGGTGAGTTTTTTACCGACCTCGATGGAGTAGCGATTCTCCATTGTCATTCTGCACAAGCGGAATAGATTGGCAGGCATACCAAAACTAGACATGGCTCTGTGTAGCTCGTTTCTATAAATGCTGTCATAGAAGGCTTTAAAATCGGTGAAATGGTGGTGAGTAACAATTTGGACTTCCTGAGTTTTTTTCAAGATCTGCCGCAGTGTGAATATTTGATCGATGATGGACTTTCCTGGCCTGAAGCCACACTAATAGGGTCCAATCAGGCTGCGGAAGAAAGGATTCAGGCGTTCACACAACACAGCGATATTAAGAAGACTAATACCTCTGTAGTTGGCGCGGGTCTTCTCTTTTGCAACTTGTCTAATTCTCAAATAATTTAGCTAAAGATACTTCGATTTATATTGTACATTTAAATAATCCAAGGGTGGAATCTTCACTTCAATATCTATGTAAATAGATTACATGAAGGGAAATGAATTTTAGGTAGAAACTTACTTTTATTTAAAACGAAGACCTTGAATGTAAAGAACATATAATGCCAATCTAATGGACAACCTAGAGCCAACACATAGACTTAAACAATTTTACTTGTAACTATTTTTGGAATACCCTATCTAGTAAAATAAAAACAACAATATTTTGTTTCATGGGGTTTTAAAAATATTTCTGTTGGCCGCATTGCTCTTAAGATATAAATACAAATCACTTTCAAGTCGTCGTAAACTACTCATTCTCATTGATAGAAATTTAAGGTTTTTTTAACTGTTTAAAACAATCAAAAATAAACCGTATCCATAATTTATTCAAACCACTAAAACTATCCCCAATTTTATGCACAATTTAAATAAAACCGAAAGTTCTTTCATTCGTTTTTATTGACATATCATATTTCCTGGCTTTCTAAGGAAGCATATGCATAGATATATGAGCTACCCTAGCACTTAACAGCAAATGAAAGGCTGCATATTCGAAAATACGTAAACGTTGACATACGCAAATGCGTGCATTAGTATCAGTTTCCAGCTGACTGACTACGTTGACCTCGTTAAAAGTGAGCATTCCGAACATTATTGTACGGGTACATATCTGTCCATCGCTTCATCAAACCCACTCTAGGTTAGGCATTAACGAAAAACAAAGTCCAAAAAACATGTTTCCATGTCTATGACAATTTCCAGTCAAGCCCTGATGTTCAATTCCAAATGATTGCCAACAGTGCGTTAATCTAGCAAACCAATTGATCGATACAAATCGAGCACAAATGTCGATCGTCATCAGTTGATTTGAAGTGAGAAACCAAATAACCGATGATCGTTTAATTGATGGTATTTGTATTGAAATTTGTCACTACAAATACTCACTTCCGAAGTGAATTGATGTTTTTGTGTTCATCGTTCAACATATGACAGAGGCCGATCTGGCATGGCAAATAAATGAGTTTTTGTGGGGCAATAATGTGAGAAACGGGGCACGTCTGTGTGATCATGTTTTGTTTTCAGATGCATGATGCTATTAATTATTGTTTTTTTTTTCAAATTGGAATGAGTTCATGATGAATTACGAATTACGAATATGGTACAATGATGAGGAGGGAAGAATTTGTAGAGTGATGTATTTGGTAATAACCAAGAAGTGGCATGGATTCTGCTAAGTGATGGAAGATACGTACATTAGTTGTTATGAGTTATTGCTTTATTGACATAGAGTGGTGTAACAATTAGTAGTCTAGATTTCAAAACAAAAATAAACTATTCGAAGCAATACTTACTGTGTTTATGGGAAATTTTCAGTCCCTACATGGTTTGTTAAACGAAATCAAGTCAGGTATGTGTAAAGCTTTCTTGATTTAAAATATTAAGTAGGCTTTATATAAGTGCTCGGACTGTTTGTGCTACTTATAGCTATTAAAATTTAATCACAAGAGCAATCGACTGAGGGTTTTTATGATGTAAACTTGATGATTAACTTAGACATTTTATGTGATATTTAGGTTTTTTTTTTTTTTTTTTAATGCAAGGATTTCATAGAAAAAAGGATGTATCTTTAAAAAAAAAATAGCATTTCTCATACGAATTTAATTCGACTTAATACATATACAGTTTGTTAAGAAAGTGTTTTACGATTAATAATGAAAAACATGTCTTTTTTAAAGCTTTCTTGGTAAGAAAACAATACTAATTTCCTTTTGTTTATGTTTTCTTTAAAATTATTTTGTTTAATTAACGTATTAGTTAGTTGTATAGGGGTGTTGTGTTCAAATTCATGAGAATTAGATGCATCTCAAAAGAACATCATTTGATATTGCTCAGTTTTGTTTTTTTCTTTTTTATAATCGCCAAATCAGAAAAAGTTTTCGAGAGTCATCCGATAACAAGGGCCGAAAACGAGGATACACTATAGCGAAAAAAAAACCTACGAGTGGCCATCGGCGTAATATATCTGACCGAGCAGAATGTGTATTACTATAAAAAGTAAACAAAAACCCATAAATTTTGAATAGGACCCTTGCGAGTAAACCTTAAAACGAGTGTGGTGTTGTCGTTTCCCACGAAACCATAACTGGGAAGACGTCATAATCTGCGACGAGACCAAAATCAGGCTTTATTATAATGCTGGGCCCAATAAAGTGTGGCGACAACTGGAAAAGCGTTGGAGACGCCCAATATTATTCTAATCGTAGAGATACATTTCCGTCAAATGAATTGTAGATTTGGCTTTCATAGAAAACACCATGAATGCGGAATAAAATTAAAATATTTTGAAGTGCCAATTGATGAAGAGTGCAAATAAATTTCGGTTTAATAGATATTACAAACCGCGATTTAAGTCTTATCAAGATAGTGGCCCTAAACATAAGGGCCATATGGTGACGATAGAGCTTCTTTTCAACTGCAGCAAAGTATTGGATACGCCAGCCCAGAGCTCTTACTTAAATAAAATGATGAAATAAATATTGTGTGTCTATTTCCAAAAAAAAGTGGCGAAAAGGCGCGCAAAAACTCGAACCGATTTGAGTCTGCAATATTGAAGGAATGACCAAACTAAGTATAAAATATTTCATACTTTAATTTTCTTACATAACCATAAATAATAAATCTTACGTAAAGGTTGAAATAAAAGGTTACCGCGACTACCACGCTCATCATCCATCGGGAAACGCAAGAGGCGGTTCATCCATATTCATAAAAGACTACATACTCTGGAAGCAATAATTGAACTTGAGCGTAATAATAATTAAAATGAGCGTAGTGCGCGCTAAAAATAAAAATTACTCTTTGAAAATATCCTCAATCTATTGCCAATCGCGCTGCAAAATAGAAAAGCACGAATTTATTGACCTATTAAACTCTCTTGGGGCTCAAGATGTATCTCTCAAAAAGGCAAAACTTTTTACAGGGCTGGTATGGAATGTGGTTGCTATTTTTACTCAACAGGCAAGCCGACATACTAGCCCTCGGATGTCTCCAAAACACCCGATCTAATAGACTTCTTTATCGGAAAAGGAGTAAACGCTAGATACGTCAAAGTTGAAGAGGGCTTCGATCTTTCCTCCGATCTTTCTCCAGTTATCCTCTCACTGTGCGAATCTTTGGTTAAGAAACAAACACCACCCAGATTTACTAACAGCGAAACTCACTGGAAAGATTTCCCAATAGACGTTGTAGACAATACTGAGTTGAAAGTAGCACTAAGAACGCCGTATCAACTTGAAAAAGAAGTTAAACGTTTTGTTGAAGTCATACAGCAAGCGGCCTGGAAGAACACTCCCCGCGAATCGAACAAAGTTCCCAAAGTCGGCGTAAGATACCCACTGGAAATCAGAGAAATGATAAGGAAGAAACGAAGAGCGCGGAAAAAGTGGCATGAAACCCGGGCACCACAAGATAAAACATCCTTCAATAGGCTCTGCAACTTGTTGAAAAAATCGATCAAGGACTTCAATAATCAAGGTATTAATAACTACCTTGAAAGACTCACAGCGACAAAGGATACCAACTACTCCATATGGAGAGCCGTTAAAAGTGTTCGAAAGCCCCAAATACACGTGGCGCCAATAAGAAGAAACCAGAATGACTGGGCGAAAGAAGATAAGGAAAAAGCTAATGTTCTCGCCGACCATCTTGCAGAAACATTTAAACCATTCGACGGGGAAGTGCTTCTAAAGAATATCAATACGCTAGACGTGACGACAAGCTTTCCAGTAGAAAAGGCTACACTTACGGAACTTAGACAAGTTATATTCACGCTTAAGCCCAAAAAAGCCCCGGATATGACTTAATAACGTGAGAGATACTTAAAGTGTTGCCGAAAAAAGGTTTGCTAAAGCTGCTCTATCTCATAAATGCTAGCATTAGATTAGAGCATGTACCGCACCAGTAGAAAGTAGCCGAAGTTATTATGGTTCCGAAACCCGGTAAACCGCTGACTGAAGTCAAGTCATATAGACCAATATCGCTTCTCCCGATTACATCGAAGGTCTTCGAGCGAATCCTTCTTAAACCAATTACCGCCACAAATTCCCTTTTGCCTGATCATCAATTTGGCATTAGAAGCCAACACTCTACAGTTGACCAAGTGCATCGAATAACCGATATAATTGAACGAGTTATCGAGTGTAAGTTAGTCTGTTCAAGCGCATTCATTGACGTTTCGCAAGCCTTTGATAAGGAATCACACGAAGGCCTAAAATATAAACTCCGACAAGCCCTACCCCAGTAATTGTCTTGTATTTTAGGTTCATACCTGGAAGACTGACTCTTCCGTGTGAGACACGGGAACGAATATTCCACTTTTAAGACAATAAAGGCGGGGGTGCCGCAAGGAAGTGTACTTGGCCCCCTGCTATGTTTGCTTTCTACCCGCGATATACCGCAAACGGACGACACTGTCCTAGCCACATTTGCTGATGACACTGCCATTTTGGCAACGGCTAAAACATTCGAAGAAGCAACTGCCTAGTTGCAACGTGCCCTTACACGGATTAACAATTAGACAAAGACTTGGCGAATCGCGCTTAATGAAAACAACTCTGTGAACTTCACTCTCAAGAAAATTGGGAATCCACCGGTGTTTATCAACGCAGTACGAATTACTTACGCGAACGAGGCCAAATATCTCGGTATGACACTCGACGCTAAACTAAAATGGAGAGCACACGCCAGAAAAAACGTGAAGAGCTTGAAATCAAATAAAGATATTAACTGGCTTATTGGAAAGTATTCCAAGCTTAGCTTAGAGAGCAAACTGTTGTTATACAAACAAGTGCTAAAACCGATCTAGACATATGATGTACAATTTTGGGGTTGTACTAAAAATAGTAACATTAATGTATTACAGACATTCCAAAACAAAGTTCTTACAGGTATTGTTAATGCGCCGTGCTACATTAGAAACGATGATATCCACAAAGACTTAGGAATCGAAATTGTTCAGAACGTAATTAAAATGTTTGCATCTGTTCAACAGATCCTCGACGATACAAATTTATTGCGCCGTCTAAAAAGGACTAAGCCTCTCGATCTCGATAGAAGAACTGCTTGTTGAGTGTGAACTCAGTCGTGGTTTGCATAAGGGAGGTGCTTTTTTAGTGAATCAGAATCTCACACTACTATAGGCTCCGGGCCTATAGTGTCTATGAAGATTTCTCAACTTCAAACGAAAAAAAAAAAAAAATATTTAAAAAAAAAGAGAAATGAGAAAATTGAGTTCGATAAAAAAGTTTTGCTCGGCTGTTTTTAAGGAATTGCTTTCTGTCGACTCCAATTTTGGCCAATCTTTCGAGCTTTTGCGTCTCTATAACAAGATCAACGCACTGAATATTGGCTTTCAGGACCTGAATTGTTTAAAAGCATATGCAAAGAAAGAAGTAGTCGAGTGGAGTCACATAACATAATATTAATGGTCAATTCACTGGTCCCTTTCAGGAAGATAATTTTATCGTTGAATCAATTTCTCAGATCAATGGTTTCGTAGACAGTTTGGCACGTAACCCCATTCTGCTGAAACCACATGTTATCCGGATCGATGAATCCCATATTTTTGAAAAATATTCGATAATCATTGCCCATTGATATTGACCATTTATTATGACACAAGCTCCAGGATAATTTTTGATAAAATAAAGTCCGATGAAATCAGTGTGCTTTTGTTAGTTGGTCTCAATTTCACCTAGATTTGTCATTGCTTTGGTTTTCGATAAATATAATGGTAGACTTCAAGCTGCTAAAGAGCCTAATCTAAGAACTCACGTCGCAACCCATGGCCTGGTGGCTTTAGTTTCTGGGTTAAATGGACTTCAAACTATCGTAAGCCGTGTTCTATTTGCAAAATGTTCTAAAAAATGGACGGACAAAGGCCAGGAATGGAAATTTCCATTGAGGGGTTATTTACTTGCATCCTATAGAGCGTATGTACGAATAGTATGAAATTTATCCACAACTACGAGCGAGCTCAGTTCCGAGAATAGAAACCAAAAAAATCGAGAAATCTATAATACGTTTAGCGAACTGGAGACGAAAATTTTCTACTTGTGTAAGTATATTCTTGATAATTTGTCAATGAATACTGAATATATGTAGAAACCCTATCTTTGTCACCGTACTTAAATATATGCGCTCTCGTAATGTGGGTTCTACTACAATTATTGTTTCTTCATCAATGTTCCTGCAGCAGTGATCAATTGCTTCGTGGTTCGGGTGCTCCTGTTAGTGACTTTTTTCTGGTTTTTTTTTTCAGTGAAAACCTAGGACTAAGTTGGACTGACAGAAGTCATTACCTGTAGATATTGTGATTTACATATAATTGTTTTCTAACCGATTTTGGCATCATCTTAAAGTCAGAACAGCTTGTAATGGAGTCATTCTCAAAAAATTAAATTGTGATATATCAAATTATCGTTGTTGATTCTGTACTTTGATATCTATAAAAGTACTCATCTTAGTCTCTTGATTCCTAGATACTAACAAGTATCTGTTAGATAAAATTGTGTTTTCACAATATTCTTCATGGAGCAAATCAAAAATTCATTGTTTCATTTCAAGGGTTTGATATGAAATACTGTTGCTGGCCATTGTTAACGACTATCATATTGAAAAAAAGAGGGACAACCTCTTAAAATTATCAGATCTTCACAATTTCTATCACTTACCAGACTGTGTCTTTTTGTTTGCTCGTATTTCTGCCCGCATTAATGCGCTATCGGTTTGTTGCTTAGTCATCCTTCCTTAGCATATAACAATTAACAATATATAGAAGATAAAAAATTATGATATAAGGATTTCGATGCATGAAATTCCAGAGATAACTTCTACGAGCCTTTAGATAAAACGTACGTGGAGCGCTGCGGGAATGAACTTAAAATTTTCCATAACTATGTTAACACAAAGATGTGTTCTTAGTGGAACTGTCGCAAAAATTATTCAATTGTAATCAATGTTGTTCTTTTTGGACCTTGGTAGATTCCGACGGAGGTATAAGCTGTGTGAAGTAGGCTTGCAAATTATTGTGTTGAAAATTTTGCAATGCATATTCTTTCTCTAAACTTCTGAGTCATATTGGTTTAGCTTTATTTTATAAGGTCTTTGAATGTAGATATATTACACACAATGTTATTTTTATTATAAGATTATCATTATCGTACACAAAGAAAACTATTAATTCGATTTTGGAATAGATGTACAATTTTGGGCGACAAGTAATTGACTGAAGAAGTATAAGTTTTATAAATAGAGCAATAATAACTTACTTCAAAAAGAGATTAATGGCACATTTTTATCAGTAGTCTTTTAATGTGTTATGTTATCTATCTATTTAAAAAAAAATACTACTCTCCCAGTATGAGATTTTAAATAATCATTCTTTGACATGACATGACATGGGTTAAAGTCAACCTTTAAAATGTATACATACTCTAGTCACTTATGCTCATGTTTTATTAGCATACTTTATGTACTAAGGTTAACATATACACAAAAAGTGTTTAAAATAAAAATAAAATAAATATATAAATAAACATTCTTTTCACCAATAGATACATGTTTGACTGATGGGTCTAATACCCACTCAATTTCACCAATCGTACTTTCAAAGTTCTAAGAGCTGTCCATGTCCGTTCGAAAATCACTTCACTTTAAGTTAATGTATACAGATACTAAACAATCCGTCTGGTCAATTAATATCGTATAAAAAATTGTTCCAAGTGATTGATGTTCAAAGGCTATTGCTCTTTTACGTTAAATAATTTTACAAACCGTCTCAACGTTTTTATCTTTTTGCTCTTTAAGTGTGTTTGACTCTTGGCAACCGTCCAACAAAAAAAAAATACAATCATCTACTTCCCTTTTAAAGTCAATTCCTTAGCACATCATTATAAGCGCCACTTGTTTGTCGATTCAATAGCCAATTGCGCCTTACTCGTTACCGTAAACGAGAATATCTCCAGCAGACAGTACAGGCAGCTATCTAGACGTTTTATCTAACACAATACGTGACGTCACTTGAATTTGATACTACTTGCAGTTTTTCACAAAGTATTTGTTGCAATATGCAAGAATCCACTTCGACATTTGTTTCTTTATAAAAAAAAAGAAAGAAAAAAAAACCTTATAAAGGATTACACGATTTAGAACTTAAAACTGTTGTTGAAGTAGGTCCTTATACTGATAGTTCCATGAGTATGATGTTCTATCTAAACTAAGGGTGAAGTGGGAAATGGCTGAGTCATGTTAAATAAGGAAATCTTTCTACTTCCCGGCGTATTCGTCCTAAATTCTTTATTTTGACAAAACTCATGCACATTTCTGGAATTTCTTAAAATAACATACCACATACTCCTATCCTCCACCCAGTCTGTGAGTAGTAAAAATGTTTATGAATGCGTTTTTGTAGTACATACTACTATTTGTTTACAAAAAGATATATCCATACATGTGCAAAATTCTACATTTTTCATTGTTTAAAAAAAAATGTATCCATTACGATATTTTTAGAAAACTTATTTAGCGGAAAAATAAAGTCTGGTATAGCTCGATGTGTGAACGTGTGGACCAAATGCGTGTCTATGTTCTACGATCCTAGCTATTGATAGTATGCTCATAAATAAATGTTCAAATCAATGAGGATCCCTTGCTATGATATGTACACCTCAGTATCATAAGATAGCGATGTACCTTGTTCTTAAATGTTTGCCAGTTACAATTACAGTGGTGCGGCTTAGGAAAGAATTACGATATTTCCGAGTACGTAGGACATTAGGCTTGAGGGTATACTGATGAGCATTCATAGCAAGACAAGTTTAATGGTTGAAAATTTGAAGCGGCGGATTGCTACTATGGAATACTTGTGGTGATAAAACTAGGTGAGTCAATTTAAGCGTGTCAATTGACTGTGAAAATATTGGCTTCACCTATAAGTTTCTTAGCTTAGGTTTTGAGTCTTACCTAGAAAGTGCAAAAATATCTTGAGGGCACCTGACCTACTGAGGGTATTGTACTCCAATTTTTGACGGATAAATGCCATTCATGCATAATGGTATGGTATTTAAACCTTGTTTTAACGCCAAAATTGTATTTTGGAAGCATTCAATTCCACTTTGGTGAAAGTTCCCTATAACGAGCTTAACATACGCTGCCGTTCCTGTTCTACAGCCGAAGTACAAGAACGTGAGTCCGGAAATGAAAAGGAAAAGCTGGGACTACTGCCATCAGCAAAGAAATAAATTGGATTTGAAGTAGCAGACGAGAGATCAGAATGAGAGACACACAAACATTTATTTTGTGGATATTACACCTGTAAGCATCCACGATAACTTGGATTGAACGTTCCGAAAGGTAATATCTAATCCATTTTAGAAGACATTCATCGATATATGGTACGTTAAAAAAAAAAAAAAAAAAAAAAACATGCCAAACTGATGCCAAACTCTATTAAATGCCTTAGAAATATAAAGTGCAGCTTTCTTGCTTTTTAGTATAGGGTTTTCTTTTTTTTTTAAATAAAAGGCAAACCATTTGAGATATTTCAAAAACTTTATGATTGGCTTGGAGCACAATCAAAACATTTATGAATGAAACTCGACTTCGTTCATATTGCCACCGCGGGCACGTTTGCAGCGGTCGATTCATTGGACCCAATTTTCAACGACTTGGCCACACATTTTGGCCGACTTCGCGTTCAATGTTGGCTCTGAGCTCTTCCAACGTCGTCGGCGTGTTGGCATAAACCAGTGACTTAACGTAGCCCCACAGAAAATAGTCAAGTGGCGTTAAATCGCACGAACGAGGCGGGCAATCGACTGGCCCATGTCTTGAGATAACACGCTCACCATACTTACTCTTCAATAAATCGATTGTAGCGTGTGCTGTGTGGCTTGTGGCACCATCCTGTTAAAACCACATGTCGTCCAAGTCCATATCTCCCAATTCGGGCAAAAATAATCAGTTATTATGGCGCGATAACGCTGACCGTTCACAGTAACGTGACGATCGTTATCGTAGACGAAAAAATTCTCCAGAACCCAATCGGAGAACGAACGTCGCTTCAAATGGTCCATCGGCTTCAATTCTTGAGTCAGCTTGATCTTCTATGGGTGTAAACCAAGATCCTTACGCAAAATACACCATAATGTGGTTTGAGCGATGCCCAATTCTTGAGAACGCCATGGAATTGACTGATTTGGATCGTTTGCTACAGACGTCTGAACGGCAGCGATATTTTCGACATTTCGACCAAACCGTTGTCTCACTGACACGGCAACATCACACAACGAATATGTAGACTCAAATTTTTGCACTAAACTTGTTATTGCCTGTCTACTAGGGCGAGAATTACGACCAAAAATTGGAGTTAACGATCTTAAAGTTGCTGTCACCGACAACGAATATCTGTAGAAATTTTTTTATAGTTTGCAGACGTTGCTCAATAGTGTACTTTACCATGATAAAAATGTTAAGTTTACTGATAAATTGACAGTGACAGTTTGATGATTTCATGTAAGTAATATTCCTAAAATCTCAGCAATCTTACTTACTTGAATTTTTCAATTGTCCTTAGCCCAATTGGACGTCCGAAATTCTCTCTGTCGTTTGTGTCATATAAATACATTGGCAACGTCAAAATCATTTGAAAATCATTTCAAGCGACGATGCATAATGTTGACCGGACCTTTTTTTGGTTCCGTATCTGTTTTCTTGTTGAATTAATAATTGCTATGTTACTACATACACATACGAGTAGTTCACTTTTCTCCATGAAAATTCGGTCGTCAAACACAAGTTAAATGACACAACTGTATTATATCTTGTTTGACGTAGTTTGAAGAGTTTTACCATATGAAACAAACGTCAATTTGGGGCTCACACTACCACCTATCCATAAAAGGAAAATATTCTAAGCTTGTGACAAATAACTTTGTAAACTCTTGTCGATTTTTTTTTCTTTTCTTAAATAATTAACCGTAATCATTCTTCATTTTGTTTTAATATTATTGCATACAAATTTAAATCAATAGTCTAATTTGAGTTTTTTTTTTATTATTTCTTTTTTTCCAGTTAACTTCGGCGGACCAATTTTTCGAACTTAACATATGAAAATGGCTTTTTGAAACTTCTATACACATCAGCTTAGCATTTTTTTGTATGACTATAATCTATTTAATATTAGTGAAACATTTCGACATATCTTAAGTAGTGACGACAATAGCTATAGAATTTTTTTTAATACCAAGGAATGCAGCGGTGTCCTTACATACATGAAATGCGTGAACGTCTTCTTTGCGAACAACGTGAATCAGTAGCTCTAGAATCAATGGAACGTGCAAACTTGCTTGACAATCGACAATCGGCAGAATCAAATCAGGTCGGGACAGTGGTCAAGGTATGGGTGCAATAAAACTCGTACAAGGGATAATCACTTTAATGTTTCTTTCTTTCATCTTGTTACTTGTAGTTTGTGTTTATTTTTCTTTCTCTTCTTATTACATATTATATGACATTTGTTTTTATTATTATTTTCTATAATATACATTTTATCCTCAAGCTAAATAATCGGATGTCCTCGTTATCCAGATGTGGTCCTTGCACGAGTATAGTTGCCCTATATGTACTATATTAAAAAACAAAAAACCAAAAAAAAAAAAATTGAACAATACTTAACCACGATACACTAAGTACAATTTACTTTTTAATTTTGACACAATTTTCATAAGAAATAAAATCACAAAAAAATGTGAACATAAATGTTTTCAATGAATTGGAATTGAGTTCGATCATTTTGTCAATTCTATTTTCATTTTCCATTTTTTACACAACACTAACAACAAACAACTTTCTTTAAAAATGATTCTTTTTTTATGTATTGTATATATGTATGCATATTTTAATTATGATCACTTACTACAATAGCATGTCAATGTACGTATGAAAGTCGATTGCTATTTTGTATTGTAAATTGTCTGTTTTGTCTATCACATTTATAGTTTTATATCGTCAAATTTTCAAGTTAAAACTGTAACTGTTCCAGAACTAGCCAGATGAGATTGACGGAGGAAATTTCGTTCAACGCGCAGATCTTTCGGATTGAGCGATATCTGAAGGTTGGTGAATAACTGGTTCCTGCAATTAACATTTTTTGAACTCACTTCATTATTCGAAAATTAAATAATGAATCGAGTACGGAACTGAACGGAACAAGATGGAATTATGCGAAATCCGTAAAAATCGATAGAGAAGATTGTTTCTACTGGACTTAAAGAAACAAAAATGCACATAATTTTGAATAAGAAATTAAAGTTCCACACACACAAGATGTACATTTTAGAGGGTGTCGGGAACCTCACCCTAGAACAATGTTGCAACTTTTTTAAAACAGAAAGAATAAATGTTAACGAATATAACAAAGCCATTGTATCGACGATAGCTGTCAATAGAACATGCGTTACTCGTGTCACAACAACCTTAGAAAATGCCATAAAAAACGTTAAGAATGCTAAAAACCACATTGTATGGTACATATTTTACCCGAAGAATAATTGGCCTTTATTGTTTTACTTTGAGAGAAACAGTGATTGCTCGTGTATTGCAGATTCATAATTTAGTTTGTAATATCTTAACTGCAGTTGTACGATAACATGATGCTATTTCAGGAAAACGGCTAGACTCAGCACATCATTAGGATTCCAATGGAGAAGTTGAGGGAAATTAATAACCAAATTATGGTCTTCTTTCTTACGGGACCTCAAGTTATGCGACTTTTATTTATTGGAATATCTTAAGTAGAAGGTTTACAATAACAAATCTCGAACCTTTCATATCCAATAGGAAAATATCCGCTATGCTTAGCTCTCACATTTTTACTAATGCTTTTTACTTATTACTAATACAGGAAGAATGACGTCAATTATTACGAGTAAATATTGGCATTGATTTTTTGTTTGGTTTTGGTATATTATCCGTGGAACGTACCTAGTCCAAGGACTTAACAACTGAGGAAGAACTGAATTCATGGCAACCACATAATTTATAACAGAAGCGAAGCACTCCTTAACTTGCTTTGTTGACTGTTATCAGAAATCTTAAGTAATCACGTGCATAACTTAAGCCGCCCGCCCGTTCTTTGGAAATTTTTAGAAGGATTCTTGTGCCATATCTTACCGCTTGTTTTCCACCATCGGTTTACTTACGGGTACACTTATTACCATGCACCCTATGTAAGGATAATTTGTAATATAGTAACACCAGCATGTTCCTCCCATTTACTAATGCTTGCACAACTAGGACTATTAGCGCTTTTCCCTTCAAAACAATTTCTAAGCAGCCTTATTACCTGACTGCCTCTCATGTACTAGGTGGGGTGAAAAATAACCGCCTTGGGAATGAAAAAAAAAAATTGTTTTATGTTTTTTTTATTTTATTCAATATAGGCCCCTATTTAGTTTGATATACTTATTCCAGCGATTTTCCAACTTCTTGATCCCGTCCAAAAAGTAATTTTCCGGAAAGTCTACAAAATACTCATCCGTGGCGTCGATAATCTCCTCGCGTGAGCTGAATTTCTGTTTTGAGGTTTGGGAAGAGATAATGGTCTGAGGAAGCCAAATCGGGCGAATACGGTGGATGCGATTCAATTGGAGCCGTAAGTCATTGATTTTAGCGGTGGTTGCGATGCTCTTGTGCGCCGGTGCATTGTCTTGCAAAAACAAAATTTTTTTCGCTTCATGTGAGGCCGTTTTGCAGCGATTTCGGCCTTCAATCGCTCCAATAATGCACAGTAATACTCGCTGTTGATGGTTTTTCCTTTTTCGAAGTATTCTACAAAGAGTATGCCATGACAATCCCAGAAAATCGATGCCATAATCTGTCCATTGCCAATCGATGCCAAAAGTCTGCCCGATTCCGCATTAGCAAGTCCAAACACTCTTTCGAAGTGCTCTCGCGTTCGTGTTTTTGGTCAGGAGTGAGTATGCGCAGCACCCAGCGGCAGGATAACTTTTTTATATGTAGAATATTGGTCAAAATATGGCGTGTGCGCTCAGTACTAATCTTTGTGGTATCTGCTAGCTGCCGCACCTTCAATTTTCGGTCAGCCAACACCGTTTCATGTATTTTTTTGACATTGTCCTCTGTAACCGCATCGGAGGGCTTGCCGCTGCGGACTTGATCGGTAGTGGAGTTGCGGCCACCACGAAACTCTCGAAACCAATATTTGACGGTGTAATCTGACGAAGCATTAGTCCCATAATATTTATCCAACTTTTCTTTTGTTTCCTTAGCCGTTTTGGCTCTCAAAAAATAATGTTTTATGAGATCGAAAATCGTTTTTGTCCATATTCAACATGATGCCAAACTCGTCAACAACAATCAGCTGTCAAAACAAAACTAAAGACAGTATGGTACTAAAATTTGGCATGTCTGCCTAAATATGAACAAACTTCAAGGCACCATAACCCTTTTTGCAGTAGCAGCGCATTCTGGCAGTCAAGGAGGTTACTTTTCAATCCACCTAGTATAACAACAAGCGAAAGTGGTAATTGTATTGAATCTTTTCAAACGCAGTTCTGCAGCATCCAAAATTTACACGATAGGTATGCTCTCTGGGACGAGAAGTGCGGTAATATTCCTGAAACCAATTTCGTTCGGGTAAAATAGTTTAAATTTATCCCAAACCTTGTTTGCACAGAACGTTTCTCGACCTTACTGTGTCTTCAAATACATATAACAAGAGTATTTCCAAAACTAAAAATCATAGTGAAAAAATGCTCGTAAATAAGCATTTCATGGCATGAGTCCTATCGTATGGTATGAAGGTTGACAAAAATGATTGGCAAAGACAAACAAGGCTTGAAAAATGACAGACATAAATAATTCTGAAAGATAATTTAGACTAGTGGACCCCAAATACAGAGGGATTAACGTCTATAATGCGAAATACAGGGGAAATCCGAATTAAAAAAAGAGAAAGTAAGCTGACACATCTTAAGTAAGAAAAAAAAGGCAACTTCTAGGGTAAAATTTGTAAGAATGGCTTTAAAATGTCATAAACTTACAAACAAAAAAAAAAGTGCAAGTGGACCGAGGAGGCGAAAATGGTGGTAAGAACCAAATGGCAATGCAGTCAAGCACTGACTATGATAGCAGAAATAGCAAAAAATTATATTAGCTAGACAAAACGTTAAAAAAAAGTGGGTGTTAGAGCACGTGCAATAGCAATGGTGACATTGTATTATTAAAAAAAATGCAATATCAATAGTTGCGTCATAAAAAAAAAAACTCGGAAGAAATTTAATCGCCGAAATTAATTGAAAACGAATAAGGAAATCTACTGACGAAGAACAACGTATTTTTAGGTTAATATACTCGTATGACGCAGTATACTCTAATACGCAGCGAACATAACCCGATAATTGGTGGGTATAAATTTCATTGCTTTCAAATGCCTTGCAAGGTCCGGAACTACCTCTCTCCTTTTCGCTGATGCTAGCGAAATTATAAAGAAAAAATATGACAGCCAATTCAGACTTAGGTCGTACTAAAACCGAATTATGGACATACGCATTTGCGTTTTTCCTTAACCGCGAACCCAACGCCTCATATCTATTAACCAAAGAAATTTGGATGACGATGTCGCGAAAGACATGAAAGATCCAAAGTATTTTGCGAGAGAAAATTGCTTGATGCGTGAACTAAATGGACTGTCGTGTATAAGTCGTTTGTCCAACTTTAACATACACGAAAAATGACAGCAACGGAAATAAAAATGTTATGAATGTGTAACAAAAAATGATGTAATAAGAAGAAGTCTCCACGTTATTAAAACTGGTTGCAGACAAACTTTTGTCTTAGGAAATCAATTGGCTTTGGTCGTCAGAAAATCCGGTCCGAAAAGTAATAGAGACTCTAATTTCCACCAAGGTTCAAGAATGTGCCGAAGAAAAAAAAAATGGAACACTTAAATGCAAAAACGCAATCAAACTCTTGGTGATCCAAAATAAAACAGCCTGTAAAATAGTAATGAGTGGGAGAAAAATGTAGCATTTTGCGTTACTTCTTTAAAAAAAAAAATTATTTTAAATAAATAGGAAGATTAGATATAAGCAAGACGAAGTTAAGTTCATATTGTACATATAAATCATTGTTAATAGCTCTGTTTTCTTTTGGACTAAATGGGTTAAGTAGACTGATATTGCAAAAAAAAAAAAAAAACATAATTTTTATAATATTGGTTCTATTTTATTCTATATATATATTTTTAACCTTAGTAATATTATATGCATGCTTTTTTTTTAAATAATTTTGAGTATACACAAATACTATAAAGAATTCTAACTTAATAACTTAAATAAAGGCAAGATATGATATTTACCAAAGCATGAAGACTTTTTTGTAAATTGTTAATCTGCTTAAAATATCAACGTATGAAAATTTCATTCTTTTTAGATATTATATTTTATCAATATCTATATCTTCAATTCCAATTTATTGAAAGCACTTGTAAATAAGAAAAAAAAAAAAACTTAAGCAAAAGAAAATGATGTAATCATAAATATAATACTATTTTAAACAGCTCCATGCCGATGGATACCATACAAGTCCAGCACATCAGAGAACTCCTCTAGTGCCGCGCGACCTTGGCGAGGATTTCAACTTGGATTTCGATGATGATTTTCCAATTGATGCGAGACGACCTAAAAACGCCAAGTAAGTAAAAAGTATTTAGCTTAGACAATTTAGCATGTATCCGTATCCACGTTTTATCCAGACATTATTGCGAACTGTTATAGCTGAATCCCTTAAGATCCATTTCTCATTTTTACATCGCGTACATGTTTTCTCTATGTTTAGCTTTAGTTCGCATTTTCATATTTCCAGTCTTCAGTTGATAAAAAGCAAAACAAAAAAAAAAAGCTTTTCGAATTTTGTGTTTAATTCAATTGTGAATTCATCGCTTCTGGTTTAAAAAAAAAAAAAAACGAACACGCTAATTTTATTTTTTTTTTTTTGTTTTTTAATATTTAATACTTGTTTTTGTATAATTTCACTCCTTTATAATTTTTTTTTTTTTGATTTGTAAGGATCCCTAAAATGAAATCTTAAACTTTTTTTTTATAAATAAATAAAATCACTAATAGAATATTTCGACAATCCATTCCAGCAGTGAACTGGAGACAGTAATAGTATCACCACCACCAAAAAGGTTGGATACGTAAACAATTTTTTTTAAAACAATGTTATTCTATTTTGGTTATTTGTTTTTTTTTTTTTTTTTTTTTTTTTGTTATTCTGCATTATCCTGTTTAGTTAGAAAAGTTTAAAAGAACGAACAAAAAAAAAGAAATTTAAAAAAAAATATATAAAATTTATGTGAACTAATTATTTGATTTGTGTTTACTTAAAGTTTCGGCTTAGCAACCCTTCTTGCTTCTACTACTTTAAGTGTTTATGCTTTGATTTTATTTTCAATTAGGCTCTCTAGAGGTTTAGTTATTGAACTTTGGTTGCCAATGCACACTTTTTAGTAAAAAAGAAAAACAATTTAAAAAAAAAGCAAGCAAAACAATGATGTTAAGGCGAAAAAATATCCTTCACTGTATTAGATATATAATTGCACTGCATTTGATATTTTATTTTTTATATTAAAATAGAATTAAATTTATAACAGTTTTAATTTTTGTTTTTAAATGAAATGTTTAAATATTAAATTCAAAAGAAACGAAAATTTTTTAAACTTTTTACACATTTGGTTATTGAGTTTTTGTTATGTCATATATGGTACTTGACACCTTTTAGGCATGGTTCTGTACTATAATCTTCTAATCTTTCGATACACTTTTATTTATTGAATCTGTTTCGGAAGCTGTTAGTCTTTTCCATTACTTTGTCTTTTAAACTAAAATTTTTATAGATAAGTCTTTGGGCTGAAACCTGTAGATTTGCTAAATATTAAATTCTACTACTGTGCTACTTTTTGGGCTTAGATGTGTACCTATACACTAAACAGGTTTTAGGGTTTGCTGTAGAAAATCGATCTTCTGGTATACGAGTTTATGAACATTTGTATAAAATTTGTATAAAATTTATGAATTTTTGTCAAATGATGTTATTATTTGAACTTCAGTCTATGAAGCGGAAAGTAGAATATTGTAATTTTTTAAATAGAAATTGCTTTGGTAGTCAAAGTAGGTCCATAACTAGCTTCTACTCGTAGTTAAAAAGTTTGATTCGTAGTTATTTGGCCCTACGACGTATACATATTTAATAGTTTGTGTTTTGGAAACATAAACCGTCCGTTTGAGATCAACTCGATTTGAATTTTCTTCTTATAATCACACGAACTAATTACGCATAATGCAATCAGAATACATTCAATGAAGGTCTCGAGACGTTCACGTGTGGTGGTGTGCTCTTTTTACGAATAGATTTGTCATAGGTTGTAAATATCAAATAAATAGATTGGGAAGTTTTTGACGTCATTCTCCAAGAGAAGCGATGAACATGGAGAGGCTTAACAAAAACAAGAATGATATGAATTGGCGCGTGGGTTTGAAATTCAAAAGCATATCCAATGACACATGACACATACCTTATTACAATATGAGAATAATGTCTTTACCTTAAGTGGTAATGCCATACCGTGCATTGCCATAACGCGTACGATACAATCTCAAAATTTAAGAACTAGTTCGATATGTTACGTTTCTAATTCATTTTGGTAATTTAAGAGCTGGCTTTGGATCATACAGTGCCTATCCATCAACTTATATCATTTGCAGAACACAATAGGTCATATAATATCTGTCACCTTGTCTAATGAAGAAAATTAGGTCGTCGATAGTTCCGATGCCGATAGGCATCTCTCAGTCAATCAGACGATTAAAAAATTTGTTAGGTGTTTTAGTTAAATAACCTAAATTTCACTTGGATGTGCTCTCCCTAGTCTGGGTATTCAATTGCATAGTATTGCCTTACTGAGTTATGGTTTAATGGTTTGATCATTGGTGATCGTTCTACCTAAGATATTATTGTATTTTTATATTTTACTTTTTAAGTAACAACGTGGGATTCTTTAGATAATTTAAATAAAATCTACAACGCTCCCGTTTCGGTTGGTTTCCTCTGTGTTTGGATAGTTGAGGAGGTAAGTTACGAACCCTTTCCAGAATTCAGACCTTGTTCGTTTTAACGATATATTGATATTTTATTCAAATAAAATAATTAATTCGATTATTGTAGTTTATACAGCACAAGATACTACTTCAGAATCGATAGTAACCCAATAATCGATTTTTTTTACGGTCACATACCATATGTTGTATCTTGACAACGTTTTTATCATTTTGTAATATTGGCCATAAGACCAAAAGCTGTAAAACTATCTATACATAGTTCCAAATTACTTTGGACAATATAATGAAGTGCGATCTTCAAAAGTTACATCTGTTATACAGAGTTTGAAAGCACAAATCTCTTCTTTGCACTTAGAACCTGGATGTCCATATCGTACAGGAGATTTATAATTAGGACCGAGACTTTCGGGATACATTTTTGTTTCTCTAATTGGTCCTTAGTTCCTGATTGTTATTCAGTTGGCTTATTTCTATGTCTTTTTGTTGATTGCTAGCTCTACCAATACGAATAACTTTCAAACTATGTTGACAGATTATTGCTTCCGTATCTTGTTTTGGAAATAGATACTAAATTCGTGAAACGTGTGGAAGTTTTTGTGATATTGTTGATTTTCATAATCGACCAACTGAGGTCGCTATTCCCTATGCACTCTACATGGCCCAAAGTCAACAATGCGTCAAGATTTTCTGCGTATAGAAAAATGTGTAGCCGCTCTTAGCGAAGATGTGGTGGGAGATCTAGAACAGTTTGTTCTTTGTCCGTGAAAAATGTTGCGAAGAGATCTCAACTTGCACGCGTTAAAGATCCATCTGGTGTAGGAATTAAATAACCGAGGCCAAGGTTTGTGATGGGAGCTCGCGGATTAAGTTCTTGAAATCTAACCTTTTATTATCGAAAAGTCGTATTCAGTGAAGAAGCGCACTTTTTGCTCAATCAGTGAAGGTCACTTAATTTTTTTCTTGCTAAATACAAACGACATGCAGATGAATGGCGATATTCGCCTTACTAGCCATGAAACCGTTGAATTTCTGTGGCCACAAATCGATTCAAAGACGGTATTATGTCCTGAAATGCGCCAGCAAATTGGTCACCGAAATCGTGTGATATGGTGCTATTCGAATATCTTCTTTTAAGACCACAATTTATTCAGGATTTAGAATTCAATATTCAGCGCGTTATCGATGAGATAGAAATCTAAATTTTAGAAAAATTGCCGCAAAATATGGCAGAATATGTGAAGTATGTAAAAGATAATGTTATAATGAATAAATAAATAGTTCTGTTGCTCTTAAAGAAAACACCATTTTTTATGTTTTCAGACAGTAGGTAGACAGTAAGGCAGACTCTCCTTAAATAGGGAAAGACCTACCTTGAGTAGTTCTACACAATTTTTTTTTGTTAATTTAATTTATTCTTAAACTGATAAATAAAAAGTACTCGTACAGTAAGTCATAGTTTTTGATAGTGCAGATACAATTACGGGGAATATTGTAGCGATTTTCTGAATTTAACTAATCGTGAGTGCTCTCTCAATTAAGAGACCGCAGGTTATAAGAAAATGTTCGTTTATATCTCGCTTATCTACATGATAAGCCGGACTCTGTCTGTATAACGGTATAACGAAAACCAATGCAAAGACGATATTTCCAACTATCGACCAATTGCTAAGCTGTCTTGTATACCTTAGCTTTTTGAGAGCATTAATACATGGGCTGAAAAGTCTGTGTAAGAGAGGTCACCAATTGAATTAAATCCATACCATTTTCAGTTAGTACCAACCTTCAAAAGATACGTGTATAGATTTGACAACTGTCGGACGATTAGTTCTCGAGATATAGCGTTGTGAGTGAAGCAACTTTTGTTATTGTGAAAAAAAATGGAAGCAATTTCGTGTGTTGATTTATCATTGCTTTTTGATGGGAAAAAATGCAGCAAATGCAAAGAAATAGCTTGATAAGTGTTACCCGGACTCTGCACCAGCCGAACGAACCATTCGCAAGTGGATTGAAAAATTTAAAAGTGGTCATACAAGCACCGAAGATGATGCACGCAATGGACGTCAAAAAGAGGCTGTTTCAGATGAAAACATAAAAAAAGTCTACAAAATGATTACGAATGCCCGTACAGTGAAGTTGATCGAGATAGCTGAGGCTCTGAAGATATCAAAAGAGCGTGTTGGATATATCATACACGAATATTTGGACATGCGAAAGTTCGGTTCAAAGTGGGTGCCGTGTTTGCTCATAGTCGACCAAAAGCAACAACGTGTTGATGATTCAGAGGAGTGCTTAAAGCTGTTCAACCACAATAAAGCCGAATTTTTGCGTCGGTATGTGACAATGGATGAAACTTGGCTCCTTCACTTCACACCAGAGTCAAGTCGGCAGTCAGCTGAGTGGCGAGCAGGCGACGAACCTCGCCCAAAACGACCAAAAACTCAACAGTCACTCACTCACTCACTCAAGAGCGACTATTACATTGCATATTTGGAGCGTTTGAAGGACGAAATCGCAGAAAAACGGCCGCATTTGAAGAAAAAGAAAGTGCTGTTTCATCAAGACAATGCACCGTGTCAGAAGTCGATGAAGACGATGGCAAAATTGAATGAATTCGGCTACGAATTGCTTCTCCACCCACCGTATTCTCCAGATTTGGCTCCATTTCCGCTCACATTGATAATATGATAAAAAAAGATAAGTCTGGCCTTGGCTTTCTCAGGCGCTGCTTTAAGGAGTTTTCCAATTACTCTGCTACCAAATCTCTTTACATAACCCTTGTTAGGCATCTACTTGAATATGCAAGCCAAGTTTGGTCACCCTAGTACAGAACTTACATCCTCCAGATAGAAGTTGTTCAACGTAGGTTTTTACGATTTAAACGTGGTCTTCCCTGGGATGATACCCAAAACTTACCACCAGACACTGATTAGCTGAAACTTATAAATTTACAACCCCCTACTACACGCCGAAAAGTTGCTCATATTCTCTTTATTTATTAGATTTCAGTCGGTAATATGGATTGTCCTTCTTAGGTCTATTACTCAATTTTCAAATTACGGACACCTGCAGCCAATGTCTAGAATGCTGCGTGGATTTAACTATATTCAGACTCTCTTCGACTACTGCCTCAGTAAAATGTCCCTCAAGAACATTCTTATCTTCACCTATTCTTCATGTCCTAACTTTCTTTAACCGCTCCTATCTATTAGTTTTTATCTTCAGTTTTAAGCGAAATTGTAAGTTTTAAAAATACGCTTGTAGTAAGCTTTATTAAAAATGTCCGGAGTTCCGAGCCTCAAATCAAATCTGAGCAAATAACAATAAAAAAAACAAGAATAATTCAATTAAATCCAAGATTTGTGAACCGTTCTTAAGACTAAATATAATAATAATAAGTTTGAGGTAGAGTATGAAGGGGGAAGGAACATAGTCCCATTACTGCTCACAGAAATATTTGAGAATTGCAGGTTTGAAGATGGTCTTATTAAGTCCTTAATATTTATAGGTAAACAGACAATCGGGTAGCATCAAGGTAACAGTTTGTACTCGTATTTATGAACTCTAGTTTTTCGTGTGAATATGGAGGAGATTTGCGAGTATTCATAATTATCTTGTTAAAAAAGATACATTTTCCGGAATTCAAGTATATTCAAAAAAATGCCTTACAGTGTTGTGAAATTCTGTCGTACCTTTGTAATCCATTATATAATGAACTGCATCATTGAAATCCACCTCACGCTTATTTTGAGAAAGTGAGTCAGGTGTGGGGTAGACAACTTCAGCATATGGTATTTCAGGCATGATAAGGGTTAGAAGGAGATTTTGTCAAGTATCAAAAAGTGTGAAATCAGCGGTTATTCATCACGAAGTTGATATGGTTATAACACGAAAGATTCCGATTTACAAGTATAAAAAGTAAAACCTCTACTTATCCATTGTATGCTGTTAAATTAAAAAATTCAATTTCTCTCTCAAAACTCTCTATTTATTCTTAGGCACATTTATGCATATGGATCATTTGATAAAGTGTCTAAAGTAAAAAATATAACCACACAAGAACAAAAACATCTCTTAATGTTGGCCTAATTCGAGGTTAAAATGGCATTGCTGCCATTTTATCTTATATGCAAACATACAGAGTACACACTCACATTACTAAACAACTATTGAGGATACGTTCATAAAGGCGAGGTGAATGCATTCAGTGCAACAATCGAGGTATTTGCCACGGTTTTTAGTGAATATCAAATGTCATTGCATGTCATTGCGATATTGCAAAGGTGGGTAGCGGAATTATATCTCTTAGACACTACTGGGTTAATAATTCTATAGACTTTATGTACGCCCAGTTTTGTTTGTGTATCCTTTTGGCAGCAAATCTCTTTTAATAATAGATACACAGCACCATAAATATGAGTGTTTAAACTTCAGCACAAAAGTAAGAGATTAATGTGTCAATGACCGACCGACGTTTGAACTACTCGTAGTGTACTTTGCATCTGATAAGGTTTTTTTTTTTCTGTCTTTCAAAGAGTGATATTTTTTGTAAGTGCACACATCCTTGTTCAAAAAAAAAAAAAAAAAAAAAAAGGAGCAACATTACTTGTGGACCTTAAAGTACCAAAGCCATTGCATAACCTTCGTTGCAACCGTGTTTGTACGTACTCAACAGCAAGTCACAAGCCATTTTCGCATACCACCCACAATAAGTAGCTATAGACTTAGTTCTAAATTTATGTGTTCACCCTTAAGTGCATTATTTTATCGATTTCACAAAGGGTGTAGACTTAGAAGAATCAGTGAAACGAGGGGAAAATTGCGTTGTGCATAAATTCAATAAAGTAGACGTAGCTCAATTATTTGTATTCTACTGCTGTTGATGACGGCGCTGCTGATGGTGCTGTGATGGCCACAAGGGATGAAAAGGTAATGCGTGACAAAATTATCACAAAGTACAAAAAAAAAGTACACCATACGCGTCTATAAAAGGACAATGAATCTACGTTGTACGGGTTGGATTTATTGCGTATGTTGTTGATTCAAAATTTTAGCAACACAAACCCGTACGTGGTTGGGTTGAGTTGTTTTCATTTTGTGTTCACTTGATTTCGATACGAGGGTGGTTTTGTTTTCGGTTTGAAGTAACCTAACAACAACTTGAAGCAGAGCTAATTCCCTTTAAGGCAAAACATTCTCTATTCCACAATTCCACACAAGAGATATACAGCATCGTTTTCTTTTTGAAATGATAGCCACCTACAGCGAGACTAAAGAGTTGAATGTGGAAGATGATTTTGTTTTTTTTTTTTTTTGTATCGTCTGGATGCATTTAGCCATTTAAAAAATCTGAAGGAAGTGAGAAACAGCCATTGTATGATAAATAAACTTACAGGCTCGATGGTTAGGTCGAAATATGAATATGACAGTGGTTGTTGTATTTGCGCATGCATATTTTTAAACAACATAATCGTGGTATGAATACTCACCACCTCGAAATCTGTGGTAAAAAAGGGATAAACAAGGAAATTGGAATTCGCCGTCAAGGAATGTTGCAAGAACTATCCTTTATTTAATTCTGCTATAATAAATAAAATTAATTTGATATCATAATCTTTAGAATTTTTGTTTTAAAATGGCAGTCTCTTCAAAGGATATAAATATTATGCGATTCAAAATTAATTTTATTTAAAATACGAATTGCTTATTTAGTAGTCTTAGAGTTTACAGTTCCTTAATCAATTAAGTTTTCTTTAGATGTGAACCAAAGTGATTGGGAAAAATTATTCAAGACTAATTGAAAATGTTTAATTACCTTCTTGCTGCCCATTTTCAAGCTGTACAGCCACTGAACTGATTATTCCTTTTCCTCCGGAAGTTATATATATATATAGCAATTCTTCTTGATTTTTTAAAATTATAGAAACAATTGTAGAATTCCATTCGACGAGCATAGGTAAGGTTATATTACTGAGTGTATACTTAATTTACTTTCACTTAGTCCTCATGTACTGGCCTCGGTCAATATATTTTTGATTCATACTAATTGATTTGAATTAATCTCTGCAACTAATTTAATTTTCTCAGAAGAGTATAACAAGTGATTGCACGTACGGATATTGGCTGTGAGTTCCTGTTTCTCTATTAAAGTGTGATGGTTTTGATTTGACATAGTTTGGTTAAAGTTTCCATGATATATCCATAGAGTACAAGAATTGCAAAATAATGGTGTGATCAACCGCAGACTATTCCCTTTCCAATCTGGTTACAGAACCTGGTTAAGCTATGAAAAAATAACACCTCAGCTAATTTGTCGGCTACGATATTTTTCAAATTAGTTGTTGAACACTCCTTAGTACCTATACACAGTAACCTTTGTTCGTCATCAGAAGTAGCTTTGGTGATAGCATGATTGGTTTTCTCGTTATCTAAGTCGTCAGACATCAAATTTTCGTACCATAATTTTATACACTGTTGCTTTTGGGGTACTCTCAAATAGATTTGGGGACTTAAATGGACGTATTGTATCGAATGATTGACGTTTATTTAATTGTAAGCCATTGAATACCCTTTTGAGTATTCGAAAGCCTTGTCAGACAGTTTGGGTATTTTGTCTGTTCTGTTTTTCTAGTTTTCGTTAAAACTGCATCTCTATGCAGTGCTGATTGAGCCTTTTTCTGAAGGATAGGATGAAGGATGAAGTCCAAGGAGTGATATTTTGTATAAATAGATAAACATGATTTGAAAAGCTTCTAGTATTGAAAGTGCAAGCAGGTAGAAAATGATAAATCTCCTCGAAGTGATGGATAAATCGAAGGGCATTGCAATCAACTAACGAAAACCAAGTCTCTATCACCGCTTAACATGCAAGATCTATTGGGCAATGCATTAGCCACAGCAAAAGTAAAAAAGGGACAGTAAATAATACTTTGCTGCCTTCGGAGGAGGACCAGCCCAGGAACTCCTAATAAGTGGCAGGGCTTGAGTTAATATTGAGGAACCCGATGCGGGTAAGCAAACTCATGCCATAGAAGTTCTTGTGCCAGTCACATAAACGTCTTGCAAAACGTTGATAACCACACTGCCTACCTTTTATATATTTGAAAAAGGCATTTCATTTAACTTTTACTGGATGCCTTATACACGTGATAGGGTCAAAACATACATATTGGTAACAACTACAAAGTCAATGGATAAGTGGTTGCTCAAATTATGGAGTCAAAACGAGATTTTGACGGTGCAAAATTTTTGACAAAAAGAAACGTTTTTCGTAATGCTTTTTGAATAACAAGCATTGAATTTGATGGAGTCTGACAGCACAATCATTGTATCATAACTACGGTTCTGACTCCTCGATCATCATCCATCTCAATCATCAGAACTGGTTGAATGATGATCGTTGGTTTGTTTATTTATCAGCATAAGACAGCAATATTGGATAATTGGTTTGAGTTTATACAAGGTGGAACAAAAGTAATGTCTTTATGTGGATGTGCCATAATTTTTGAAAATGGGGTCAAGTTTCATTGTACTTTGACATTTATGTTGTAGACAGATAGAAAATTAGTTGACAACAAGCAATGCAGCGATACACAGCTGAAGAACGCGAAATTATTGTTACTGCTTTTTTGACCAATTTCTGGTCTATTGTATTAACTGTTGTTAACTATTGTATTATTGCAAACTAGATCCACTAGAGATGTCGTAAGAAGTCGCCGGCATCGTATTGCTCAGTGAACCGAAAATATCACTGCTGTGGCCGAGAACGCCCAAGAGAGTCCACAAACATCGACGTGACAAATATGTACACAACTTGGCATCAACAAGATTTCGTTGCGTCGAGTTTTGGCGAAAGACTTGAAGTTGTTACCTTAACATATAAAGTGCAAAATTGCTCACCAATTGCTGAGTGCTCACTGTCAGGTCATGATGAGCAACGGACCCCATTTTTAGTTAAGTGGTTATGTGAATAAACATAATTTGCATTTCTGGGGCATGGATAATTCACAAAAAATTCACGAAAAGCCATTGCATTCCCTAAAAGGGACTGTTTGGTGCGGCATTTGCAGTGAAAAAGTGATTGGCCCTTATTATTTTAAGAACGCAGATGGTATAACCGTAACCTTAACTATTAGGCTCTACAGACAGATGTTAAGCGAGTTCTTTTTTGCTGGAAATGGGTCTTGAGCATTGTTGGTTTCTGCTCATAACCCCTGCCAGATTTGACAGCACTAGACTTCTTCCATTGACACTTTTTGAGATAATGCGCTTACTATAACAAGGTACAAACCTTGCAAGTCTTGAAAGCTAATATTGATAAAGAAATCACCAATTTGAAGCCAAAGGTTTTGCGTGAAGTAATTTTAAATTCCGTAAAATGAGCACAAATATGCATCAACTGGGAAGGTGGTCATTTGGCTGATATCATTTTTAAACTTAATATTATCAATTTTACATTTCAATTCATATTATGACATTACCTTGCTTCTTATTGTACAGCTTTATTTAGTTAAAACTAAGCGGGTCAAATCGTTTAGGTAAAGAGATAAAAATTTTAGCATAACTGTTAAATTGTTAGTTCGAAATTGAACCAAAAAGATGCGCTTAAAAGTTCAGAAATGAGGCCCAAATGTCCTGATGGTGCTAATTTATTTCTGCTTTTGAAAGTAAAATATAATGTAACAATTCAGTAAGCTTTTTTGTTCCATTTGAAAACTGTATTCAAAAGACCTGTGCCTACCAACGACAGGGTATTTGTGCTATGAAGATGTTTAGAACTTTCGTCCACAATTGGACTGGTAGGCATTTAACTAAATATATTTAAATAAGCTGCTTGTTTCACATTATGGTGTACTGAAGTAAGTAACATAATATCCGTACTTATAACAATTTAGTAATATTTTTTTTTTGCCATGAAAATGCTTTTTCTCATAAAAAACATCTGCCTGACCTAGAAATTTGATCAATTAAAATGCTCGCCTTTGTCACCATAGATAATGCCAAACCATTGACGGAGTTCCAAACCAACCCAACATTCGATTAATTGATTTTGTTCAATTAGCACTATTCACTATTTATTGTAATTTATGCCCCAATATTCCATACAGTACAAAACAATACACAATACTCGTATGTGCCACCCTACTCTGCAAGTTCCATTCATTTACAACCCTGGCCATGGGAAGACAAAATCTACACCCTCATCAAAATCATTGCACCCTCACTTTCGAACTAAATGCACCCCTGCTGATTATGTGAAAAATCAAATAATTTTAACAACTATCCCACTCTATGTAGTTAGATAATTTTTCCCCTATATTCGTAACATTCGTAAAATGCATTCAACGACTTTGATAACAACGGTTGTCCTTGTCTCCTATCAACCAAGTGTATACACTTCTTCTTCAATTCGTTCGTATCCACTTTAATGTTGTGATTTCGTTCCACATTTTTGTAAAGCGCAGCAGCAGGAATCAGGACACCAAGGTAACGGCAGCATCCCTTTCTGTAGCTATTGGATTCTTGATGAAGCTCTCCCCTGTTTAGTAGTAGCTGGATAGGGAATCGAGTTTGTGTGATCTTTTGGACGGTTAGAAGAGACGTGAATTTGTTTTATATATTTTTTTCTAGTTTCTCTTTATAACCCCAAACAAGAAAGAAGATTTTTTCCTTTTTTTGTGATGTGAAGATTTTTATTTTTATTTTTTTTTAAATAAAACAATTCATATTCCCTTTAATGAGATAAAAAAAATACGTTTTCGAGTTCTTGCATTGGATCTCTTATCTTCCAACTTATATTTGTTTATAAGAAAGTGTACGTACTGAACAAGCTCACCATTCCCTATAAAAGGATATAAGAAACACGATTAAAGATATGACAAAAAAGTGTTAAAATATAGGTTCTTTCCTGGCACATATGCGTATGTGTATTGTTCTTCCCACCTTTTTTCTCTCATTTTACAAGCGGAGGTCACTAGGTCGCCCGGGAACTACATTTTTTTTTCTTTTTTTTTTTTAAATTTAATAAAAGATACAAATTTGACCCCACCCCGCGATGTAGAAAACATAAATACATACATGCTCTTAAATTTATTTTTAAAATAAATTATGGGACAAATTTTTTTTTTAAATTTAAAAATCCCATATACGGAAAAGAAAATTTTTTAATTTTTCACAAAACCCCGCCTGTGAATCTTTGTTGAATCTGAATCCAAGGGGTATACACAAAATAGTTCTGTGGATTGTGGAGAGAATCTTCAAGAAGCAACATACAATTCTTTGAGATGTGTTTTATTTTTTTTTTTTTTTTTGTCTCATTCGTTTTTCCTGCTTTATTTTGCTTCAAATTTTGTGTGTGCAAATACATCTATTATACATAAAAATCAAAGCTTGGCGGATGCTTAGTACCTCTCCGTAAACGTCCTTGAGCGCGCAGCAGAAAGAGCTTTCAGTTTGCTTTCCTCCTACTTTTTGGTAGATAGATAACACAGATAATACAAGAACGAATGTACGAATACATGTACTTGCTTACAATTCTTTTAAATCTCACTTACTTCAAAAATTCGAAAATGTAAAACACAATACATATTTGTTCTCACAAAAAAAAAAAAAAAAAAGAAATTCTAATTTTATTTTAATTACTTCTGAAATTCTGTGAAAAATAGTGAACAACGAATTTTATTTTTGACTTCGTCCATTTATACTAGAACAAGTAAAGTGTGTGTTTTATTTTTTATTTTTTTAAGAAACAAATTTACCCCAAAATGCTGAGAAATAAAATGTGATCCTAAGTATTCGCTGTCAACCTTAATAGAAAATAAAAAATTATTTAAAAAATCTCACAAATAATTCTGTGAAAAATAGAAATAGTCGTATAGTATCTTCCATTTAAATATCTCATTGGTGGTTAAAAAAAAAAAAAAAAAAAAAAAAAAAATACAAACGAATGATGGGCGGTGGTGAAGTTAAGGTGGCCACAGTTGATGTAGAAAGTGGAGATAATATGGCAACACTGCCTGTATCTCGTTCTCATACTACTGCCAGTCATGATAGTGCTGAGAAGAATAACGTTGCAAATAAGGAGATGGAGTTGAAAAATGTTATGCCACAACCATTACAAAGGTTAATTGCTTTCTATTTCTTTTAAATATTTTATATCAAGTGCAAGATACAAGAGTGTTTAGGTATATAGGTCAACCATATTGACAATAAAAATACAGGGATATTCATTTAAAAAAAAAAAAACAATTTAAAACTCTTCACTAAATAAACAACAAAAAAAAATTAATTTTAATTTTAAAACTTTTATCTACAGTTGCTAAGCTATTTATTTGAATACTGAAATTCAGATTGTAGTATTCTACATTCGTTTAACTTTCAAAATATTCCAGCTGGATGGTTTGCTACTAGTCTTTTATTATTATTTTTCTAAAACAGCTTTGGCTAAATTTTGTATTTATTTAAACATACACACACTTTTTAGCCAATTTTTCTTGCTCCCGATACCGCTTACCCTGCTTAAAGCAGTGGAAAAATTTAGAGTTTCGGTTCTTTGTTTTCGTTTTTGTATAGAGTTTTAACATTGCCCTACTCATGCACTGTATAATTAACGTAACCCTATTGCAGTTTTCAATTACTGACAATATTCAGACAATATCGCATAATAATCGATACTGGCAGGTAGAAGTTGGAGTTGTAATGAAGTATGGACACTTTACTTTGACAAATCATTGTCAATTATCCATAAGGGTGTCACTCCAGTATCTGAATTCGTTCTAACTAATTTTAAATTAATGCTAATTTGATATTAATGCGATGTTTTATTATCAGCGGTCAATGATACAATGAAATTTGATTTTGCCTTTTATTTTCTTCAATTGACTTTAGGGCTCCCTTGTTGTTACCCGCATTTGCAGCAGCTGAAGCTATTATTGGCCATGGTGTACATAAGATCATTGTCATCCTGTTGCATCAAATCGCCTTATATTGATAGTCTGCAATGAAACCACTCACGAACGGTGAGATTAGTTTTTGTATAGAAAATCTAATAAAATTATTATTCACTCGAAAAGTGCTTAAGCCATAGTTCCGTCCTTCTTATTTAGTAAGCATGGAAAAGGTGGTCGACCCCTATATGTTGTACTTGGAATGCTTTCTATTTCCCAAATGCAACATGCTTATCAACGCATATAGTTTTCTGAGACTATAATACAATTTTGTTCAAGAAGTCGAAAATTTAATAAATACTTACTTGACCAGTGAGAGCCCGCGACTAGACAACGCAATGTATAGTGTGAATGTACAATGTCATGGCTAAGTAAATGTATATACGTGTTGGCTCGCAATCTGTTTTAATTGTGTATTTGACGCTCTGAAAAGTTTTACGGCCACAGACATATCATTCTCTTTAAAATCGTGCTTATCGACAATCTGAAGTCACCCTGGTCTCAACCCATGATTCTGGCAATAGAATTGGATTTTCGAGGATCTTTTCCTTTGCATTAATAAATACAAATACATATCTGTAAATGTACTATATAAAACCGATTTTGCTTGTTCTCCTACAACTTTGTTTTTTTAATGATAACAACAGGTATAAAGATTGATTTATGACAATATATCTTGAACACGATTGCATGAGTAAGGTTTCCTAAGCTTTAGAGCTCTCCCTTACTGAAAATTGGCTTGCAAGGCCTGAATAATTTGCAGTTTATCAGAGTAAACCAAAAAAAAATAAATAATAAAAATAAAGTGCCTTGGATTTTTTTAATAAAACATTTTTTGTTTGCAAATTATAATCAAACACTAATGACAGCCAAAAAATTTACAAGAGCTATAATTTTTTTCTAAACGTTAAAACCATTAAAACAATCTGAGTTCTTGTATTGGGTATATATATTAATTCGTGCGGTTTTTTTTTCAATATTTATTTAAGAAAAACATGTACAATAGTATTATTCAAAGTATTGCCCATCTGAAGCTATGACTTTTTCCTATCTTTCTGACAATTTGTGGATCCCATCCCAAAAGAACTGCGTCGGCTTGGCAGCCAAGAATGAATCAAGCCAATTTTTGATGTGAACCGTATTTCAGTGAGGGCGTTCTGCATCGACCGGAACAAATGGTAGTCAGAAGGGCCAAGGTCTGGGCTATAAGGCGTGTTTGATCCAGTTTTATTAGCTCATAATACAGCACACCCATCTGATCCCACCAAATACAGAGCATTACCTTCGCGCTTTGGATATTCGGCTTTGCCGTTGATTTGGCTGGTTAGCCGGGTTTCACATATGAGTTTTTGCACTTGGGGTTGTCGTAATGGATCTATTTTTCATCAGTAGTAACAATCCGATGCAAAAATGACTTCCTTTTGTGGCGTTCCAGCAGCATTTCGGACATGCAAAACCGCCTTTCGACATCTCCCGGCTTGAGTTCATGTGGAACTCAATTTCCTTGCTTTTGAATACATCCAGCTGCTTTTAAACGTTTTGAAATGGCTGCTTGAATGACACCCAAAGATGTTTGGCAACAATCTTCATAGAGTAATGCTTCCAGTTCTTCATTTTCAAACTTTTTTGGCTGCCCAGGACGTTCATCCTCTTCCAAGCCAAAATCACCACTTTTAAATCGTTGAAACCACGTTTGGCACGTTCGCTCAGCTAGGGCATGTTTACCATGAACTTCCACTAAAATACGATGACTTTCGGCAGCAGTTTTATTCATATTAAATGAAGAAGAACCCGCAAAAACACTTTTTCAGGCGCAAATTTCAACATATTTGAGTGGAAAAAACTTATTGTTGTTTACGCTTCAAATGAATGACATACACTGTAATGAACATACAATGACAGTAGCTTTCCAACTGCTCTAATGGAATATTAACAATAGAATAATACAAGTTAGACCATCTCTTAGCAAACCGCACGAATTAGACCCAATATTTTTAATAATAAAGGGTGACCAGATAAGAACGATAGGAAAAAATATGTGAATAAAACCACAACGATGTGAGGTATAAAATTGCTTCTAGCTTTATTATGAAGCTACGTTAATGCCATTATTTGTGGAAAAGCATATCATTCAAATGGCCATCTCGACTTTGCTAGTAGTGCTTCAAACGGTTGGTCCAATTTTTGATGACCTGGTCCAATATACGCGGCATTATTTCGGCAATAGCATATCAAGTGGATTTTGTTCGCTGCAGTAATAGCAATTTTGCTTCTTGACATAGCCGCTGATCCAAAAATGAGTCTCGTTCGAAAATATGATTTTTTGGACAAAATTCGGATCTCCGGCCAACATTTTCAGAGTTCAATTAGCGAACTTGCGTCCGGCTTCAATTCTTGCATCAGTACAATCTCATACAGATGTAGGCCTAAATCTAACCGTTAAATAACCCGGGTTAACTCTCTGGGGATGCCCAGTTCACCTGATCGATGTCGAATCGATATTGGCCGCTACGGCGGCTATATTATCTCCATGTCGCACCAATCTCTGTCTGGTTGGTGGCTCAAGATTCAAAAGAGTATACTTACGCTCAAACTTTTCCACGGTGCGAATAATTAGCATTAGCATTTCACTTTGTAGTTTTCTTCCCTTTCATATTTTCCATTGGAATTCCATTCCATTACATTCGAATTAAGCAACAAAAATCTACGAGCATTCCTTTTGGCCACTTCCCGTCGTATCGTCCACTATGTGCAATACGTCTTGATGAAAACTTTTACCATGTTTATTTGGTACAGCACTAAGAATTTCGGGAAAAATTTAAGTGCTAGATTAAAAAGTGAATTTTAAGGGATGAATTGCATTCCAGAACTTTATAAGCAGAAAGAAAATTTCGGACAATTGTTTGATAGTTATCAACTTCTTTGTTTCCAAGACAACTATGAAATACTTCTAGAGAAGCAGCCCACGCTCTTTTTATTGTTTTATTCAACTTTAATCTTGTTTTATGATGTAGGAAGCCTTGTTCATTTTTGTTTATTGGCTTTACAAGGTTTTTCTTTAGACCCATTTTTGCACTAAAAGTTCTTCAGAGATGTTTTTAACTCTAGTGCTTGTACTCGCTCTTGTTGGACAGTTTTCTTCACAACGTAGCGATTATCTCTTACGCGACTGTCCCATTCGCATAAAAAAAAAAACAGCAAAATCCGTTTTATCCTTCTTGCTGTCCGGTTAACATTGCTAAAACTTTTGAATCAGCACAAATGTTCCACGAAGTTTTCTTTCATATTTGTTGGATGTGCGAGGGAGACTGAATGGTATTTCAGTAGTCGTTGTGATGCAAAACAGTTTTTTATCTGACTTCCGACGAATCAATAATACGTCTTCATTCCTCCGATCGACAGAGAAACCTAATTCTGAGAATTATTACAAAACACTAAATCCGCGTCCTTGGTAAACTGACTCATAAAGTACGAAAATATGAGACTCCCGCATTTTCTCCAAAAGAAATTGCATTGTTTTAATCTCGATCCAAGAAGTTGAGCCTTTGATGATCAGATTGTGTAAGGAAATGAGGTTCTTTTGATAGACTAAGACATAAATATGAAGAAGTACCTACAGAGAAGTTACTCGATTGACTCTGTTGACAAAAATGAAAATCATTTTCCATAAGTTCGTTGCTGTTAGTAGAACTGGTCTTCGTGGCGCTACAGTTCGAGGTAAACCTAGGCCTCAACTAACGAGGTCCTTCAGTTAGTCCGGTCTTTAGCTAACTGCATCCAATTGAGCACTCAAAGGCGATTGCGTTCTCCTTCTACTTGAGAGCGAGATTTATGTTGGGGTCTTCCTTTATTGAGTTGTTCCTCCGGGTTAGATTCGAAGACTCCTCAGGCCGGAGCATTAGTGTCGATTCGATCTATAGTTCCTAGCCATCTCAAGATCCAGTTGTCTGACTAATTCGATGTCGCTGCACAGCTCGTATAGTTCGTCGTTGAATCTTCTGCTCTAAAGTCTGTCAAAGCATATACGGGACCGAATATTTTCCGAAGAATTTTTTTCTCAAAACGAAGTATTGCGCCATAATATAGGACGGGCCTCACTAAATCGCCTTCTTAATTAGAAATTGGGAAGAGTGATTCTTTTTTTTATTTCTGCTGGTGTGTTGTTGACAGAATTCATTGTGGAGCCAAGTTAGATAAAATCCATTACTTCTTCGAAATTATAGCTGTCGGTTATGAACTTTTGTCCAATTCATCGATGTTGTATGTCCCTTTTTGTTAACTGCATATACCTGTCCCCCTATTTACCCTTAAATCTATTTTGATCATTTCTAAACATCCCGTGGATTTCTCCCAATTGTCAAGATATTGTCGACTTACGTTAGCCTCACAGACTTTTGAAATGTTGTGTCTATGGTGTTCGCTTGTAAGTTCCGCATAATAATTTTGAAGCATGATGTTAAAGAAGTCACTTTTGACATCAAAAGTGTTGCTTAAGTCTTTAGCGACCTTGCCGGAGCAACGAGCGTTCTCAATCGTCATTCTAAACAAACGGACGAACTTGACAGGAATGCTACAATTAGACATGGATCTATATAGCTCGTCTCTACAAATGCTGTCATATGCGGGCTTTAAATCGATGAAAAGATGCTGGGTAATGATTTGGACTTCTTGAGTCTTAAATAATTTAGGCAAATAAGCCTAAATCCGTTGCCAGGTGTGGTATGGTGTAAGCTGTGCTAATGTCCACCTTTCCTATTCTGGATTTAATTCGAACTAGGCGATTTTAACCTCATATTTCGGAGATTGCTCATTAGTTTTATGGAGGAGCTCATACAAACATTATTTAGTGGCGTCGTTCTTGATTATCATAAAGCGCTCTCTCACGTATCGAAAGTTCAAGACTTTTTGCCTAAGTCTGCCGCGTGTGGAAAATCCGCATCCAAATAAGCGTTTTTTTTTTTTTCATATCACTAGCCGTACTATATATTATAGTTTTTGATCCTCCTTATATCATCCTTCTCATATCCGGCCCAACCTGTCGCACTTCCTAGATGGCGGTAATATTTGCACGTGACCTTTTATATGTCCGAGAATTCCTTTAAACGTTTGCTTCAATCGTCAACAGTGAGTCCATTTTTATCCGAAGCCAAAAATTGGATCGTCACATCTTTTAATCTCTTCCGTATATGATTGTGAGCCCTATGATGGCGTGGGTCAATAAAATGCTACTGGCCGGGTAAGCCTTTGCCATTTTAGCCATTTGAGCAACTGTAGCAAAATATTTTCGGCAGCCAACATTTGTCTCCTGCATCGACAGGAAATGCAAACTCAAGTTTATAACCTATTTTCAACAGCGGAGTTATTGCATTCGGTTATTGCATTTATATAGGGTATTTCATCGTGAGGTTTGATTTTCAGTAGGCTTTTTTCGACATATTACGCATGACTCCTATCAAACTGCCTTGTGATTTTTGTTAAGTATCGTTTGGCAAGTCATCATGGAAAGACTCACACCACACCAACGTCTATAAATTGTTCAGCTGTATTACGAAAATCAGCTTTCTGTAAGAAATGTTTTTCGTGCGATTCGAAAAACTTCTGGGAGCATAATCGACCTACTAAAACCACTAGTAGGTTAGACCACATCCAGCACTTAGTGAAGAGACTATAGCAGCTGTAGCTCAGGGTGTACGAGAAGACCGTGACGAATCGATTTGTCGTCGCTCCAGCAGCTTGGCTTGGCGTTTTAGACAACTTGGCGTATTCGGCAACTTGGCGTATTCGACAACTTGGCGTATTCGACAACTTGGCGTATTCGAAAATTTGGCGTATTTTACGTAAGGATCTCGGCCTAAAAGCGTACAAAATTCAACTTGTGCAAGAACTGAAGCCAGGCAACTTGAATTTGCGTCATATTTTCAGTGAATGGGCTTTAGAAAAACTCAATGAAAATCCGGTGTTTTATCATGAAATTTTGTTTAGTGATGAAGCCCATTTCTGGCTCAATGGATACGTTAGTAAAAAAAAATTGCCATATTTGGGCTGATGAGCAACCCGACGAGTACCAAGAGCTACCATTACATCCATTAAAAACAACGGTGTGGTGTGGTTTATGGGCTGGTGAAATCATTAGCCCATATCATTGGTAACCGTTATCGCACCATGTTAACGGACTATGTGCTTCTTGAAATTCAAGCACATGATCTTGATGAGCTCTGGTTTCAACAAAACGGCACTACGAGCCATACGGCGCGTGAAACAATGGACTTATTGAGAAATCTATTTTGGTGAGCACTTAGTTTCGCGTTTTGCTACGGTTAATTCTGCGCCTAGATCTCGCGATATTACACCTTTGGACCCTTTTCTCTGGGGATATGTAAAGTCTCAGGTCATCAGGGATAGAATAGCTACGATTGACGCTTTGGAAGCCAGCATTACTCGAACGAGTCGCCCAAAATTGGACCTTCCGAATGGATCTTCTCTGACGTAGTCGTGGCCAACATTTACAAGATATCATTTTTAAGAAGTAAATGCCATGACTTGTTCTTTTATCCAATAATAAAAATTATAAGTTAGCTTTCAAATTTATGTCTTTTATTTTACATTATAAATCAAACCTCACGATGAATCTCCCTATAGTGAATACACCGCAAATGTAGTGTTCTGTTCAAGCCGTACATGGACTATTTAAAAAGATAAAAGTAGCGTAAACCCAAAAAGAAATACAACAAATAAATAAAAATATAGAAAAATCATAAGTAGATACATGTATATACATGTATATATATGATATATCTATTTGAAGGAGGATTTCGTTCTACGGGTAGTGTTATAGTCAGGTAACGTTGATCATTGCCTCTAATGCAAGCTCTGTCTCATTTTGAGAAAATAAGGAACGATGATGCCTCAGGCATGAAGACCATACCATACAGTGCAATATTGTGGGTGTAATTGAGTTTCATGCGTTTTTATCCAAATTTTCCTCACACCCGAAATGGCAACTTTGCTTTTTTAAAAGCCTCTTGGACTTAACTAAGCCTCATTACTGAGCACTATGTTATTTTCCAGCAGAAATTAGGGTCTGTTTTAAGTTACTCAAGAGTCCTTGAGTTCCCGCACCAGCTGGATTTAATACGGGTGTAAGCTGAGATCTTTTCACTAATTTTCCATGTAGGAGATGAACAATATCCAAACTATTGCAAAAGGCTTTGAATAAACAATTTTAGATATTCAGCCACAATTTCATTAAAAGCGGCTGCAGTTTTTTTTAGTATGAATATTATGTTGACGCGTTGTTGGACCGCCTCATACAGAGTGTATCATCCTGGCCTTGAGTCCGTAAAAATATGAGAAAAATATTTTGTCTCTACTCAATAAACAATCATGTGCCATGTTTTGAAGATGGATTGAAACACAACAGCTAAACTGCGTCATTTGCCAAATGGTTTCTCATGATAACAAAAAGTTGAAATAAAATTCAATGTTTTGCTTGGTAATAACATATGTTTATATCAACATTTTAAGTCTAATTATTATTAAGTCTAATGTTTATCTTTAACAACTTTGTTTACGCAAATCAGTTCCTTTTTCATGTATGTTGTTACTATGTTTCGATCAACTTTGGTTAAATGAGGTACGGAATTAATCTTTGGATGTTTTTTTAGTAAGCCATAGATATATATAAATCCACTTGCGCGTAGATCAAAAAATAGCTGATAAGACCTAACTTCGGAATATTGGTACTCTTTTCGAGGCCAATCAATGCTCTGCATAATTCTTAATACTATATACCTATGCAGCTGATGGAGTCACAGGAGTTAGTATGAATGAAAATCGGGAAGATTTAGAAGACTTTATTCTGCTTTTATGTATAGTCATCAAAGTGGTGGTCGATAGTTCTTTAAATTTTGCTAGGCCTGCCACAAATACACGTTGGAGGAGTTAATCACACAAGAGTTTGTAAAGTTAATTAGCGTTCTCATGCCACTATAAGCAGTGATAGAATTTTTAACTATTTTGTTTTATCATCTTCAATTATTTGAAACCAGCTTCTTTGTGAGATTTGACAAGTCTGTGGTGTTAACGGAAAAAAGTGTATAAAATGAAATATAGCCATTGGATGGCCATTAAACGAATTCGCAATTAAATGCTATTTTCATAATGTTTAAATAAATGATTTTATTAAGGTCAATTACTTCTATAAACATTATGACGTTCATAGAGGTTTGGTATCTGTTTATTGTCCCCCTAGCTACCTCATTTACAGCTTAGGTAGCATTTCTGTAGGTAATATTTCGGTCTCATACACTTTTGAGAATCCAATTATTGAGCAATAAAGTTGTAGTTCTAAAGTGATTTATAAGCACAATTAAAAAAAAAAAACTTTTTTTTACTATTTTCAGAGTTTAATTTAAAGGACTTCTCATAATTACTCATAATTGTCGGAGTTGTACGTACTTTAAAGTTTTTTCATTCCTGCCATGTTCGTTTTTTTATGTTTTTGCAAAACTACCTGGAGATAGTTGAATTCTTCTTTTGAAATTGATCGTTAATATAATCAGTGACCTAAAATTTGAAAACTCTAAAAGTTTTTTTTTTGATTTAGGCTTTAAAATAGTTTTCGAACAACTATAGTACTCTCAATTGTGGCCATCGTTAACAATTTAGCGACATGCAAATGATAACAAGGATGCTCTTTTTTAATAATTACGGCGTCTTCAAATGACTTGAACTGCAACCTTTTAAAATGCTATATTTTTTTATTTTTTGATAAATTTTATTGTGCCAAAGCAAAAAATGTTGAAAAATACATCAATTTTCAAATTGTATCAGTAGTTTTCAATATGTCCTCTGCGATATTTTGACCCATTCCCGGTGAAGTGCTTGCTTGAGGTGATCCAAACTTTGGTATTTTTTAGTGCCAACCTTCGCATTCAAAATACCTCAGACAGAAAAATCCAACGGACTTGCATCTGGTGAATTTCCAATCCAATTCCAATCTTGGTTGACGCGCGCTTTGTGAGACGGTGCCGAGTCTTGTTGAAATGTCCACGGTCTCCGACCGAAATGATTGTTTGCCCAAGGCTTCAATACTGCCTCTAAGACAGTATACGATCGCATTAATTTTGACGCCACGTTCCAAAAATACGAGCGAAACACCATCAGTGCTGCATGCTTTCTGGAGGCCTTCCGAAGGTGTAAATTTTCGAAGGACCTCCCTGGCAAGTAAACTCGGTCATTTTGTTTGTTGACATATTGCTCGATAACAAATGGCGACTCATCAGAAAAAACCAAATTCGGCAACTCACCTCTTTCGTGCAACTTCTTCGCTCTTTTGACTCAAACTTTTTTCTGTTGCGGTGTAAGATCGTGTGTTTTTTGGAACTTCAATTACTTGAGCCCAAGCTCATTTTTCAGTATGTGTTGCATCCGTTCCAACTCCGATATGTTGAGCTTACGAGCCATTTTTCTTCCACTTCGGCGCGGATTTCGCTCAATTCGAGTCTTCACTTTCCAAACCATTTCTGCCGATGTTACTGTTTTTTTATGACCAACTTCATGGCGTTTTGCAACGCTGCCAGTATCATGGTAACGAGCTATGGTTCGAGACACAAATGATTTATTCATGTTGAAGTGCTGGAGGGCTCTAACGATAGCTACTTGTGGTTTTCCAGCCAAATATAAAGCAATCACACCATCACGTTTGTATTCATCGCGGATAAAATTTTTTTAACACAACTGAGACGCAAATCGTTTAAAAGACTTTTAAATTATAATATTATCTGTTATGTTTCAAAATTTGAGCTCACTGTCATGGAAATTATAGGAGTCTGAAGTTGGTTGCAGTTCGAGTTAGGCAGAGTGTAGATAACCTTAGAATGTTTGAGCACATTTGACAAGGATTTGACACAAAGAAAATTATCTTTGTACATATATTTTACAATGCGTTTCGTAGATATGTTAAGCTTACTTGACAAAAGGATATTCCACTCTGATTTATTAAGACAATGTGTATCTTTTATGAGATAAGATTGGATTTTTACTTTAATCGTCATTGATAATGGAAAAAAACATCAGATAAATTATATCCACGAGCGCTGTTGCACCTCCAGGCATCTTTGCGAAATTTTTCATTACCTTTCCGCGCCACTGTTTTTTGGTCAACGGCTCGAATATTGTCTTTGAGCCCTTCGATTGCTTAGCGAGCGCTTACTCTATCACATGGCCTTGGAGAAATAAGTCGCATAGTAGTGAATCAAATTTTGATCATTATCTCAATAAATGATTTGGCCAGAAAACTTTCCTCGCAAAAATCCAAAGATATAACCACTTTAGCTGCACGTAGTCCGGTCTTTTGGATTTGTTTCCATACCTTCAATTTTTGACTGTTTTGCAATTTATTCAAGGTAACAGCTACAACCTCCTGTTCAAAGATCATATGTAAAACTTCCTAAGCTCCCAATGTGGTAATTGTCCGATTTGGACCGACAGGATGTATTTCGTCAAGAACAGCCTAGGAAGTCTCAAGTCGTATTCAAAACATATTGTCATGAGTCATTCTTTAGAATGAATAAAAATTGTTGATTCCCACAGTCTTTACTCTGACAAGGCTCGACATCGAACGGTTACAATCGCTAGAGCTGGCTAGGTATTTTATAGTCTGCGTCTCCTTTAATTGATCTCATAATACTGCATCACCAGCATCAACTGCTGGTGGTCTGGTTATGTGCTCCTAAAACATATCTGCACCTGCTAAATAAGATTCAAAATCGTGCGATAGAACTTAAAGACGACGTCAATATTGTACAGTCAATTGAGACTCTTGAACACCGACGCAACGTCTCTTGCCTCACTTTGTCCTATTGCTATTTTCACCACTAGTGCTCCACCGAAGTTGCCAGCGGTATTCAGCCCCTTAAAACTTTTAACCATAACATCCGTCTCACTATTAATGCTCATCAGTATACTCTCACGTTGGGACGTACTCTATAATATCGTGACTTGTTCCTAAGTCGTACAAATCGTTTATGGAATGCCCTGCCGTAGTCTCCAACCAATAATTCCGTTCCTTGAATCTCTTTATCTCTTTCTAATTATTTCAACGTCTTTATACTAAGGTCGGAGTTTTGTATTCCTTCTATACGTATTCCTATACGTATGTACGATAATAACAACCGTCATGCCATGTAATACCTCCATACAGCTGGTATAATACCTTTGCTTGTATATGATTGCGGTTGACAGACTGGGACTATCGACCTAGATATCTCTGTAGCCTGTTCGACTTCCTGCTAACTGCTTCCGATTTCACTCACCCGGATCAAGGATCATATGGTGAATTGTTCGGTTACGGCCGATGCCTTTCATTCGCTTTGGAGTATAGGTTTGTTCAATAAGTTCTGCTTCTTTAGGGTTTTTTTTTTGGGGGTTAAAGTTAAACACACATTTTTGGTATAAAAGCTTTTATTTAATCCTTCAGGTATTGTCCATCATGGTCTATTACTTTCTTCTAACGTTCTGAAAGAGACATTTTGATCTTATCTTCGGAATTAAATTGAATTAAATTTAAATTTACAGGAACGCACAACGCCCAATGTTGTTGTTAACCACCAATTGTTCCACTTCCGTAACTACTCCTTTCAGGAAAGCCTCAACGAAGACTCACAGACCATTATGCATTCCACTATTTTTCTTTCACTTAGTTCGTGAGGAATTCAAACATCCACTTGCGAAACGGTTGTATGGGATAAATTTAGACCGCTGAATGATCTCCCGTGTTGTCAAATGACGGTCAACGGTAACTGCAGCCAAGATTTGATTAGCGTCTGCTGTGAGTGGACGTCCAGAGCGAACAGCAAGGTCTATATTTCTTGAACGAACGTTTAACAAAAAATATATTGAGCACTTAAAACACGTTCGACTAAAACAAATTCTTGTAACAATTTAAAGGATAACCCTCTATTGAAATAATAAACACTACTTCGAAGAAAAAACTGCAGGGCTTATTAAAAAACCCAATATATCAAGGTTTTTTGCCTTTGTAACATTGTTACTTCAGTGGTTTAGGAAAAGGGTTAACAGGAGTTATTGTTCGTGTGATCTCCGCTCTGGAGATTACCGCAGAGCCTTGTTAGATGAAAGCTGTCCGTTCTACTTAAGATTTAAGTATTGCTTGCACTGTTGTGATGACAGCATATATTTTGTTTTTCTTCTGTTGATCGCTAGACATTTAGAAACGCCTGACAAATTTTACCGCATTTGTCAACGCCATCTACATCTGAGTGATTTCATACAGAGTTTTGAAAAATAGTAGGCATTTCTGGTTTTGAGTTTTGAGTAATATGCATTTTCAACACGATTTCAAAGAAGTCGGATGATATCTCCTTAACATGTTCAAGACCTTATTTGTATGAAACGATTTGGTTATTGACAAAGCAGCGAGAATTCTTAATAAATATCCAGAACAAGCACATGAATTCAGGGATGGCAAACTAGATATGACTTTGTATAGATTTTAGCCTTTTTACAGACGAGTCAATGTAGAGATGAAGACGAAAGCGTATTTGGTAGCTGACGATCGTATTGGATCTTTGCAGCAATGACTCTGGAACCGATGTTTATTAAGCTTATACCTCTGTAGTTAGTGCAAATGGTGGGCATTTCGATGACGAAATCCGATTCTGTTCAAACTTTGTATATGAACTAATGTATACTCCTTTCCTATATAATTCCTATAGGTTCGATAAGGTCGGCTTTGTCGGCTTGGAGCCCAGTTACTGATAATCCGAATCTTTCAAATATATAGTAGATGCCCGTTATTGCCACCCATCTACAATTGATGTAGTCTCCAGTCCGTCCTATTGCATTTCTTGAATGGCAGGATATCAGCCTTCTATGTCTTTAATATTCCTATAAGGTATTCCTGGGCACCTGTTAAGATCTGGGTCATCAGCAAAGGTTGCAACAGAATAGTTCTCTCGAACGAAATAGGACATTTTCATGCAAACGTGTACAAGTACTTGTACCAGTCCTCACAGTTAAGCTTCTAAAAGCAGGGGTAAGATGAATAGTCTTATCACACAGAATTTCATTTGTTATTTGTGATTAATTTGTCAAACGATATTGAAGTTTCCTCTTAGAGTCATATATTCTTCTGCCCGGATATATAAAAATTAATTGGGATCACCCTTTCCATGTGGTTAAATAGATCCTCGTATTGCTCATTAAAAAGCGATGACGCACTTTTTTAACTTACGTACAAATCAGCTTATCTAACCTTTTTTTTTTGTTAGAATAATTCTAATTCGTAGACACCGCTCATTTTTGAAACGCTGCTTTATACAGAATTTATATCGACGAACTGCTGGTAAGACTTTTTCGTGACAGTCGTTTTATGTTAGTGGCTTCTGACTAACTTGTAACACATCATGCTAAGTTTTCTGTTTGCGAGACCTTCTTTGCTTACTTAACTGCAATATATCGATAGATTTCAGGCTGAATTTAATTGAATTTGTTGGACAGAATATCGAAGATTTATCTATTCGAACTCCTCCGAATTGCTGTTTTATTCGTAAGATATTCATCGCTTAATTTGCATTAATTAGAGGCCATCAAGTGTTTTTAGTGAAAATGATGTTGCGGCTTATTACTTCATTTTGATCTTTCGATAGGAATGAAACTAGGTTTTTGTACCATTCTTCTCAGTGTTTTTACTACGAAGAGGTGTTGCTACATGATTTTCTTAATGTCTGGGGAAAAAAATCTTAACTAATAGTTAAAACCATTATTGAAAGTTGTACTTACTCTTACAGATAGATTTGGACCAATTTTTATTTATTCGCTTAGCCGATGATAGACTGTTTTGTTGGGAAGATTATTAGCAACATTTTCAATGGGTAACCGAAACAGGAAATGAATACAACAAGAGAGTGGTCATAGCAAAATAGTCGGTTATATTTGTTTTCCCTAATGAACTACGTAAGGCTATCAAAAAATCAATCAACCACCTACAACTAACTGCCTCAAACCAAACAAAACGAGAAACAATGTTTGAATGAAATTGCCTAAAAGCTTTGATCCCCTAGATACATCACTTAAATACCCATGATACTTGATACTGCACTGAACTGCATAACATATTCTACTCTATCTAATTGCTTCTCTTTACATGAACCCTACAGGTCAGATACCAGTCACCAGCTAATATACTTTACTAGCTTCTGTATACATAAAACCATAGATTCTACAATAGATGTGCTTTAATTTTCTATTTTTCCGTGTGATCTGTCATGCGTACTGAAACCAAACTTTGAATAGCGTTCCCGAAGAGTTCATTTGCCTTTTTGCATTGTATAAAAACACAGGAATAAAAAAAAAAAAAAAAAAAAAAACATCCTTCAAATACCAAGCCACCACAGCAGTGTGGTCCTATTTACCCCTTGAGTATGGCAGCCTATCTACCTAGATTCCTTTTCGTTTTATTTATTTCCTACTCCACGGTGTTGGCGGGAAAATCACTTGCAAGCAATTGCAACAGCAAACCCCAACATGGTGTTCCATGGGTTGAAAGCCGAAAGATAGTTATGGTGGTAGTACTCGTATTGGGTTTGCTACCACAAAGTATGCTAAAGACGGGTTGGTTGGTTACTCCCGATGTACAATACATTTTCTTTGCATAGTATGAATATTAAAAATTAGGTCATTTTGGATGTGCTGCTAAAATTCATTCTGGCTCTTTCTAACTATTCTTTGTTTCCGTAGGAATACAACAACAAGTAAGCCGATTAAAGACAGGGTTTTAATTTTGCGTTCCAGTTTTTTATTTGTATCTTCACTTGTTTCCTTTCATGAGTGTTTGCGATTTCAAAATTGAAGATTCAGTTCTTTTTCATATTTTTTTCACTTGGAATGACAGAGCTCTATGTTTATGATTATGTTTATGATATTGGTTAAATTTGTGTTAGTCATTAGCTAATTTCCACTATCACATTCACTTACAAGTTACAATCTATGTTAGAAATCCTATAGATATATACTTTTCGTGCTGTCAAATATGTTTCCCATGTTCCTCGTTATAATTGCTGCTTAATCAAGTTCCATGTTTGTTAAACAGTTTTGTTTGTTTAGTTCGAATTTGTGTTTCCGTTTTCTATTTTATTTTCTATGTTGAATGTTAATTTTTGATAGTTCTAAGTTTGGATAGTATTAGAGAAAATTTAATTAATGATTTTTCCAGTTCATATTGTTATACAATTAGAAATAATGGAACCAATCCAGGTATGAATCGAAGTTGCCTTCCGTATGAAAACCGTGGAAGTCACAAGCGGCATCCAATGTATTATCCAAATGAGTTATGGTAAATTCAATAAAAAAAAAAAACGAAATAAACAACAAACAAATGTATATAATGCATATGTTAGTAGATTTCATACATGTAGATACATATTTTCAAAACAATTTTACTGCATTACATTCTTCTATTCATTGTTGGTTTTTAAGTTGAAAATAATTTTGTTGCTAGTACCAAAGAGTTCACACATATCCTCCGTAGATACTCTTACACACTAGTCTAGTCTATAAATTTAAATTCCCTTCATTTTTTCTACACGGAATAATAAATAATGGGGTAGATTTAGACACTTATTGGAAACCATATTTTAAACCTTCATTGTCCTTACCTAAAAGAACTCCTGCTCCAGCACTACAAAATTTATATTATTTCTAACGTCATTTGATCATAATACAATCTTACCTGAGTTACGGCCTATAAAGCTCACTGCATCTTGCTAGTTTTTTGACAACTAGTTTAAGTAAATTGTGTTTTTTTTTTAAAGTTTTAGAATTCTTTCTTTAAATAAATCACAAAGAAATTAACTTGATGACGATTTATTAATTTCATTCGAAAGACTATTTTGTAACATTTAATATTTGGAAATGGTTTTGGGCATATGCCTACCACGACAGTCTTGTAGAAATCGCATTGTAAAGGTCAAATTTTCTACCACTTTTATTAGCGAGCATTGTTTTGTTCCAAGCGTGGTTTGAAGTAGTTCGACAGTTTTCAATAAGGCGATGTTTTCTTTCCTGTTCCAACAGCTCTTTCATATTGATTTCGTGTTAATTTGGAATCAAATAATCGTTGATCACAGCATTTTACCGCTGTCTATTGACAGTAACTTGTGCTCCGACCTCATTTTTGAAAAAATAAGGACCGATACGGCTACCGGCGTACAATGCGTACAATACGGTAGACTTTTCTGGATGCATTAGCATATAGTGAACTTGAGGATTGTTCTCGCTTGAAACCATTGAACGGAATTTTACCATTAAAATCTGGGGCAACTTCCAGTTGATTTAAAGCCCAATAACAGAACACCCGACGCAATAAATGGTCACGCGGCTTCACCCCTTCTATTAGTTAGAACTTATAAACCTTTAGTCCTAAATATTTAATAAATTGTGATCGTCTTGTAATAAACAAGCTCCCACTGCCACGGTATTTTCTTCCAAATGCTCTGTTTTCATTGTTGTTGGTGTGTAAGTTTCCAATAGTGTGAATTGGGAACGCAATATTTCAATAATTTGATAAATAGCACGTTCAATTAGTCGGTGAAATCCACCGTATATTTCACCAAGTGCTCCATAAGTTTCGCAAACAGAGCTTCAATGTCTGAAATATATTTCAGCGATTTGATATCGTTATTGTGGCGTCAAATGTGACAGCTGATTTGACATTTAATCCCTATTGCTTCTGTGTCATTCAAATTATTTTGTAATTAGGTCTTCAATTCATGAAATGTATTGAGGATTTGGTCCTCATAATCGACCAATTGAGCTGTAGAAAAACCAAAAACCCGTCAACGTATTGCGGGCGCCGAAGAAACTTTAGCTACGAGTACTGTAAGTGAAAACCATCAATTCAGTGTCGACCGTAACTGTTTTACCCTTGTCCGCCTAGTATATGGAAAATTTTGTAAAAATATCATGGCGTACACCAATATGGGAACTAAAGCTATAGGACAAGGTTGTCACGGGAGTTTATGCATCAGGATTTTGAGCGGCTTGAAGCTGACCCTATTTTTGACTGAAAAATAAAATAATTTCTAAAGTGAGGCAAATCAAGAAGAGACTTAGTTATACTCAAACGCTGGTGGTGATCAGTCGTTATTTTTTCGTTATGTAGTTCCAGCCGATTGACACTATGTGCCATACTATCCATGAAACCACTGATTTACATAGGACTCAATTCAGCAAAACCATTATGGTAAATTGCGAAATGGAGCAGTGAATTGCACACTGAAATTTTGCGATATGACGAAATTCGATTATTTCTTGCGGACCTATGTAAAGTATTTGTTGGTGTATGCTGAAAAACCTCGAACTGTTCAGGCCTTGGAAGCAAGTAACGAGTTGTCCAAGCACAAGTTACTTTTTGAATCTTGATCGTGAATAAGTACCATAACTCAACAACTTTGGAAACTATTGCAAACTTTTTTTTTTTTAAATGAGCGCTGTATTGTGCGTTTATTGAAAAATAACTTTAGGCCGCTCCTGCTGTACGCAAGTTTGTGCAAAAATATTGTGAGACTGGTTTGCTCGCAGACAGCATTCATGGTCCAAGTCATCGTATACACGTACCGACGAGAATGTAGCTACTATGGCATATGGAGTATTCGACTGAATCCAGGCAAATCGACTCGTCATCGATCTGAGGAAGTCAACATTTCACTAAATCATTTAAAAAAACCAATTGCAAGCGACCATCCGCTTTGTTATCGCTTCTCAGTTTGTGGCTTACTCGTACAGCAGCTCGAATTTCGCGTCGAATTTTACCAAAAAATAACTTTTTCTAAAGGGTTGCATTTTCATCTCGACGTCTATGTTTACAAACGAAATTGCCGCATCCGGGGATCGGATAAATCACACTTATCGAGAAGCCAATGCATCCACAGAGAGTGGCAATTTGATGCAGATTTAGGAGTGGTGGCATCATTGGCTCATTTTATTTCGTTTTATATTTTATAGTAGTTAACAATGATTGATTTTTGAATCGAAATTGAGGACATGGACTTGGACGATATTTGGCTTTAGTACAATGCCACGCTATGCCACACAGTCCATCAAGCAGTCGATCTTTTATGCGCTTAGTTCCGTAATCGTGGTATAAATCGCATTAACTGTATCCATTAGCCACCTAGAAGCTGCGCTTTGACCCCGTATGATATGTGGGATGTTCACAAAGCCCACGAAGCGAATATCGTTCGAGCCAATCGTGAGATAACGCCAGAAACAGTCAACAAGTTCCAGGAAAATTGTCTTAACAAGATGCGCTACTGTGAAGCCACCCGATGCAGCCGCATAAATGATATGTGGTATTCCAAAACTAATGGGAATGTTCTCTTTTCCTTATAAAACCATAACATAATTCACTTTTGTACATTTTATTTTATTTTTATAAAGAAACTTGTATTCAGACGTTCCAATACTTAGAGCGTAACTAAGCACGCCCTTAGGGATCTTATATGTGTTCGACAGATTGACCTAAAATTATACTTAAAGGATGCACCTGGACAAAACAGTCGAGAAAGCCGTAATTTAATATTTAGAGGATTGTTTTTTTTTTTCGAACAGAATTAAAGTTTTCTGGCCTAGAAGTTGGGAGGCAGATTATGCGAATATCCACGTAGGTGGAAATTTTGGGGAATTGGCTCTTATTGAGGTGAATTCCGTATCTGAATTCTTCAAATGGTAGCTAGCAACTTTGTGTCCTTTTCATCGATATTGTTTGCACATCACAGTAAACGATCGTACCAATGAAAAGCATATTCTCACTCTATGAGCCATTGCTTTCTGATCTGTTCTGCCAAATATATTTTCTATTCCAACTTTGGCATAGACATTCTTGAGTTTGTTCATCAGCAAGACAAATAATTTCTCTCTAATATGATCTTAAACCTCGTCTATACAGACGTCTATATAAAGCCAGGAAGTCCCTTATTGAATAACATGAAAAAATGTAAGACTTCCAATTGATGTCTTAAATTTGATGTCTTAAATTTGCCCTCATGATTTTGGATGAAATACTGTTGGAACCACGTGTTCTTTAGTCCCAATTCATCTAATCGAGGAAGAAGAAAATCATTGAGCATGGCTTTGTAGCGCTCGCAGTCCACAATAGTCGTTTGGCCCGCAGTGTTTTCGAAAAAATAAGGCCAGATGACGCCTCCAGAGTAAAAAGTATACGTTATTTAAGTATAGTAAATAGTTATACGTGGATTTTTGGTGCCCCAGCAGCAATAATTTTGCTTATTCACATATCCCCAGAGATGGAAATGGGCCTCGTCACTCGTGATGATTTTCTGTGAAAAGTTACACTTGAGCGTAGGTTACATGCGTTCGGTGGTCAACAGCTCATAGCTGTTGTATTGTCTGCTCTTTGTAAGGCAACTGCTTAAAGTCTTTCACCGAAATTCTCTGTGAAGACGGCCGATTTATGACTTATTGCGTGGCACGTAGTCTGGTCGATACTCCGAAATCCTCTACGATATAATCAAACACAACTGCGGTATTCTCAGCAGAACAGCAGCTCCGGAGCCGGCCAGACCTGACAGAAACTCGTGTTGTCCCATTCTCTTCTAGGCGATCGGCTAAACGTCGTAGTATTTGCCCGGTTGGTGTCGGATGACCGGGAAATCTGTGCCGAAATTCACGCTGCGCCAATTTTTTTTTTAAATAAAAGGCAAACCATTTGAGATATTTCAAAAACTTTATTATTGGATTGAAGTACGATCAAAACATTTATGAATGGAACTCGACTTCGTTCATATGGCCACCGCGGGCACGTTTGCAGCGGTCGATTCGTTGGACCCAATTTTCAACGACTCGACCACACATTTCGACCGAAACGGCCGCTATTTCGCGTTCATTGTTGGCTCTGAGCTCTTCCAACGTTGTCGGCGTATTGGCATAAACCAACGACTTAACGTAGCCCCACAGAAAATAGTCAAGCAGCGTTAAATCGCACGAACGAGGAGGATAATCGACTGGCCCATGTTTTGAGATAACATGCTCACCATACTTACTCTTCAATAAATCGATTGTAGCATGTGCTGTGTGGCTTGTGAAAACACATGTCGTTCAAGTCCATATCTTCCAATTCGGGCCAAAAATAATCGGTGATCATGGCGCGATAACGCTGACCAATCACAGTAACGTGACGATCGTTATCGTCGACGAAAAAATATGTCACAATAACGCCGCCGGCATGCAAACCGTACCAGTTATTTTTTATGGATGAAGTGGTGATTCATGAAGCACATGTGGGTTTTCACCCGACCAATGACGCATATTTTGCTTATTAACGAACCCATTGAGCCAAAAATGAGCTTTTGAGAGATTTTGCGATGAAATTCATCATCTTGGCGCATCTTCTCCAGAACCCAATCGGAGAACGTACGTCGCTTCAAATGGTCCATCGGCTTCAATTCTTGAGTCAGCTTGATCTTGTATGGGTGAAAACCAAGATCCTTACGCAAAATACGCCATAATGTGGTCTGACCGATGCCCAATTCTTGAGAACGCCGTGGAATTGACTGATTTTGATCTTTTGCTACGGACGTCGGAACGGCAACGATATTTTCGACACTTCGACCAAACCATTGTCTCACTGACACGGCAACATCACACAACGAATATGTAGACTCAAATTTTTGCACTAAACTTGTTATTGCTTGTTTACTAGGGCGAGAATTACGACAGAAAATTGGAGTTAACGCTCTTAAAGTTGCAGTCACGGACTCCGAATATCTGTAGAAAATTTTTATAATTTGCAGACGTTGCTCGTTAGTGTACTTTACCATGATAAATTGACAGTAATAGTTTGATGATTAGTGAAAGAGTGCGTTCACAAATTAAATTCAAAGTTCTCAAGGGCCTATTGGAAAACCCTATATTATTCTTACGCTTTTATGTACGATGCGTTACTTCTAGTGGGCAGGTTCTGATGGTTTTCCTCAGACAGAAGTTATCACGATAATTTTTTTGAGACTTCTACGTTATATAAATACGTTAAAACAGCTTGTGTTAGTTTGATACTACCGGAACTTGTTATTGTATTCTTCTGTGGTCACATCATACAAATTGTTATAATCTTTCTCCGTCTTTTGCCCACAAGATGTAACAGCTACTTTAACAACTTTGTTACGTTCCATTCCCTCCCCACACATACTTATTTACTCTACACACACATTTTTCTGCTAAGTTAGGTAAGTTAGGTTCAGGTATCCATCCTGACAAAATTATGTATTTTCACCGGTTAAATTTGGTTAGTCTAAGACTTACAAATTCGGGCGGGAGCGAAGGATTTTTTTTCTGTAGGAAAACAGCACTCATATAAGGAACTTATCTATCGTACCCTTTCTATGTTCCTTTTACTCGAATCTATCAGTTTTTATCAGAAAGATTATTAGCTATCGTTTATCTCCCACCGATTCTTCAAAATATAGCTCATTTCCACGAGAATTGCGTATATTTCCGCGTAAAAGCTAGCCGTGGTTTTTTTTTCCTAAACAGGAGTGAAAGCAACGTTGCCACCCTCCAAAAAGTTATCAGCGCCGAATCTACGAACGGTTTTGTAGCCATTTGCAAAGAGCTTACTACATTCCTTTCCTGGTTCGGACATTGACCAAAGTAGTAGAGCTAAGCAGAGCTAAGAAGTAGAGTCAAGTTTCAACGTAAAACTTTGTTCCTTCGATTTTTTTCAATGGCAAGGCTAATTTCTTGTCGAGAGTTGCTTTACGCTTCCAGAAAACAAAAATCACTTTTCTACCGGGCATGTTAAGTAAAAGGAGCGAAGCGCTTTCTCAAAATCTTAAGTTGGTATCTGTTCGAAATGAGCAGGGAGTCGTCTAAGGCTCTCACAGTGTTTCGTCACATACCAGATTTTTGTTCAATTTTCCTCATTTTTATTTGGAATATTGAAACGAACTATGCATTCATTCATTCTACATACTACCGGAGTTGTTACATCCTTTCGGGTTTTAAATAGCAGGAGTCTTGAGAGATTTGTTTTATCTATCTTCCAACATGATCGGCTCTTCCTCTTCTTTTTTGCACACTGAGCGATTATATACCTGATCGATTGGTAAATCGATATTAACGTGGTGGTAAAATGCTTGCATTTTAAGTCGTTCTTAGGTTGTTCATATAGGTTAATGATATGGTCTTCCACCTTCCTGGTAATACCATATTAAACTGTCCTTGTACCAGACCTTGTGTTCAAATATCATGCTTCTAGTGACAGGACTGACGATTTGTTGACTAATTCTACGTATCAACGTTTGTCATTTAATACCAAACCAGATATTAAGATTCTTCATCAAGTTGGCAACGGCTTTATTTAAAGCTACGCTGTTGTTCTTTTATTCCCCTTCGCAAAAATGTTTGCCGAATATACAGTATCAATGTGACTTTACTTATTCAAGCAGGAACTCTGATTGAAAGGATCCTTTCGCAGTTTTGCGGTTTTTTTTTTTTTTTTTTTTTGTATATATTGTATATACAACAAACTAGCTACAGCAATGTAATAATCTCATATCAGTCGGTATCTGGAATTTTGGCAGTAGTTACATTCTCTGGGTCAAAGAACGTGTAACATTATAAGAATTAATCCTCTGATATTTTTTTTTTTGTGTAAATTAGTTGCGCAACTAAGTTCTCTAATTCAATAGATGGCTTCAGCAGTAAGTCCTGGTCGATTTCCAAAACGTCATGATCCAAGCTTGGACATGGACTTGGACTTTTTCAAAACCAAACGTTTTGACAGATTAGTGATTTTGTTTTGGCGTCATATATGGTACTTTTAGTTGTGTGAAAATGTCTGATTTTGTGCCAAATATATTAATTGTCATTTGCGGGAAATGTTGATTTTCTTCTTTTATTCGAAAAAAAGGGTGGTTAAAGCGCATCGAGAGCTCTAAAAAGCTTACGGATATGCAGCTATAAATTAAAAAAACATGCCTTGATTCGTTCCATCGCTTCAAAGACGGTGAATTCAATGTTGACGACTGTCCGCGTGAACGAAGGCCAACATTCTTCGAAGACGCTGAATTGGAGGCATTGCTCGATTAGGATCCATGCCAAACGCAAGAAATGCTTTCTTCAACATTTTAAGTTACTTGCCAAACCCTTTTAAAGCGATTGTATGTGTTGAGAATGATTAAAAAACAAGGAACTTGGGTTCCTAATGATTTGAATCCAAGGGACGTTGAGCGTCGTTTTTTCGCCTGAAAAAAAACTACTCCAGTGGCAAAAAAGGAAGATAAAAAAAGTGGATCATTACAGAAACTCAAAGAGAAGAAAGTCATGGGACTTTCCGGCCATGATTCTACGTCTCCGGCTCAGCTGAATATTTATGCTGGGGAAAAGTATCGATTACAATTGATGCGATTGAGCTGAACACTGTGCGGAAAACGGCCACAATACAAGCAGAAGCATGAAAAAGAGATTCTACATAATGACAACGCTCGGGCTCACGTTGAAAAACCCGTTAAAATCTACTTAAAAATGCTGAAATGGAAAGTCCTACCCCACCCGCCAGATATGGTATTGTGCCGTCCGATTATTACTTGTTCCGTTCAATGTTACATGGTCGGGCTGATCAGCAGTTCCGCTCATATGAAGACATCAAAAAATGGCTTGATTCGTGGATAGCCTCACAAGATAAACACTTTTACCGTAACGGTATTCGAGCTTTGCCAGAAAGATGGGAAAAAGTTGTAACTAGCTATGGGCAGTACTTTGAATTGTAAACATTTTTTCACAGTAAAGTTACATTTTCATCTAAAAACCAGATAACTTAGTTGCGCACCTAATACAATACATTACCTAAAAATTGTCATTGTCTTACCAGTCATTATCCTGTTATCGATATTATAAATTTTAGAAATATAAAAAGTGTATCTACATTGCCCAAGCTATAGAACTTTTGATTGTTCAAACTGCGGGGACTGCTAGATGAGTAGCCACCAAACTCAATAGAGGTAAACAGGATATGAAAAAATTATAGACATCATAATCCTATAGCCAATTATTTCGGTTTTAGGTAGAAAGATATACATATTTGAAACAAAAAAAATTATTACACAGGTAATCGAATAAATCTAGTTTAAACACAACAGGAAATATGTTAGTAATACGCATAAAATGAGTACGAAAAATCTCAGAAGCAATCAGTCTTTTGTCAGAAAAGTTCGTCTAAACAATACAAAAAGAAGCTTTTGTGTCTTTCGGGAAATATACTTAATTACAATTATTTTATGGTCAGTTTGATCTTACAAGACTCTACTGGATAAAGTTGCCCATCCATGAATTTTTAATATACTTATTATTTGAGAAGCAACATCTATCTCCAAGTTCAAATAAAATGCTTTTTTAATCGTTTTGTTTTGCATAGTAGTTTCAGTACGCGTTTGTGGTGTATCTTTGTTTAAGGCGAGGTCAAGGAAAGAAAAAATAAAATACATAAAATTCTTTTTTTTTTTATATACAATATATTCATTATACGAGTTGGCAAATATTTGCGCACATCTTGGAGGGAAACTTTCAGCAAAGGCTTTCTGGGGAAAAAGCATTTAAATATTCAAGTACGAATGCAACTTGTCTTTATTTTATGAATTGTCTAAGATACTTGCGTTCTTGTGGATTCAAAAGGATTTTGGGGATTGGGGTCACAGTTAAAAAAAAAGAGTTGATTAATGAAAGATCTGTTTTTTCTTGGTCTATCCCACTAAGTCACTCAATATGAGTGGCCTAATCCCAAGATTACAAGTTCATGTGCGTTAGCAGTTCTCCTTTTACTATATAGTTAGAGGCGTGAATTGGAGCATTTGCTTGTATGTGTATAGTGCCATACATGGTTAAACAGACGTCAAGAACAAGAAGAAACTTCAAGACCATTTGCATTTTTCTTTGTACTTTAATATCTTGTGGATTAACGTAATCTTTTCATGGCCGAATCCAGTGTCAATTGTTCAAACCTACATACATTGTTGTATATACGTATGTATTGTTTAACACAAACTATTTAAGGTTAATAGATTAACATAGAACTGAAAAAGTCTTTAAGATTAATGTCAGGGCTAAGAACAAGACCAAGACCAAGATCAATATCGGGGACCGATGTACAAGCTTTACAGCCAATCCATATCGAAGGATAGTGTGGAAAAATAATATAAATGTTGAAGCATGCAGGTATGAAGTCTGTTTTTTTTATTATACTCGTACATATATATTGTGTATCGACTGTTCGTTTTTTCAGGTTTTTCACGCAGAACGGTTTGTTGTTCAGGAACAGACGAACGTCTTTGATATAGTTTCGATATTTTAGTTGTATCTTTCCCTTTTCAAGTTACAATAAAAGAAGTTGCTTGGATTACTTGGCTTAAGTTTACAGTAAATCAATTTTCTCAACACGTCTTATCACCTAGGTCCTAGTGTCAAATCCGTACGAGCTCTTCAATGGTATGCAGATACTTACCTGTAACCAGATCGGGTTTGTCATATATTTCACAGATAGAACATATGTTTCCTCTGCAGCTTTCAAAATGGTATATTTAATAAGTACTTAAAGGGCAGAATATAATATTCTTACATGTGATGGATCCATCAGTGCTTTTCTTCTTTTCGTTATTTTGGCCTGATTGTCTGTGATAGGCTGATTTGAAGGCCTATATGGTATTACCTTTTGTTCCTGTAAATATTCTAATGCCTGAGTCGATTGGAGAAGGAAATCCCCTAACAGCCGCCAATTCTTTCTGCTTTGGTTTGACAACGTTTTGACAAGCACGGAGGGGTTAAACTTAGCTACGCCTTAAGTCTATTCCGAATATTAACTATGATTTTTGACTCATAAGTATGCACCGTTCAAATATTTTTTGAACTCCAATGAGTAATTGCTTCAGTGATAAAGCGCTTGCAGTTTTGTCATATAGGCTATCATTAGCTAAAGTCTGGCATTTCAGGCACAGTGAAATGTTTGTCAGCATCGTCGGCACCCTCACAACGAGCATCGTTGGAGGTTGTGCTATTTTTACGAGTACCTCGTGCATACATAGGAAAATCACAGTACCGAAATGCGTTTGACTTCCTAGAGACATTGGTATGTTCTCTTTCCTTGTTCGGTTATCTTGGAGAGTTATTTCATTAGCAGTTGCAGTCTTGAGAAATTCTGATGTTAGTAGAAGCCGTAAGTATATATCATAATTATGTGTTCCCCCGAGCCTTGACAAATTCTTGTTTTGGATTGTATCTTAGGTAAATTTAAGGGAAGTTTTCTATTCTTCAAAAATAAGAGTTGATAGTATTCATTTCATTGAATAAACTCTGTTGGAAGCTAGTCTTAAGTTATATTTCCGAACATCCTTAAAGATTTTCAACAAATTTGCAAGCTTTTTTAAACAATCATTTGCAGACATCTTCTTCGTACTGGACCCATTAACACCTCTCTCTCTATCTGTTGATCTTACTCTTATCGAAGGAAAGATAAAAAAACTTAATGATGAATAATTACCTGGGCCAGATGGGGTCCCGGCAATATTTCTTATAAAGTATGCCTGAAATCTTTTATTCCCACTTCCCTCACTATTTCAACTATCCTTCAAATAAGGGTATTTTTCCCAACATTGGTACCGTGGAAAGGGATCAAAGAATCAAATAACAAACTAGCGCCGCATTGCAAAACTTTCTCACATATCTGAAATGTTGAAAAGTATTTTGTATAAGGTGCCGAATTTGCAGTGCATTGATTTTTGAAAGATATGGTGTACCACACGGAAGCCATCTATGCTTCCTTCTTTTCATTTTAACTAAAAACGATCTCGAGAGGATGCCCACTATCCATTTACGCCTACAACACCAAGATCTCAAAAACTATTTCTTCACTTCAAGACTCTACTCTCCTTCAAGAAGACCTTGATAGGTTTTTCACTTGATAATTTGATAAAAAAAATTCTTTGAACTTAAAGTCTCCAAATGTCAACTTATGACTTTATCACATAAGTCTAATCAATTTCCTCGACTGTATTTTCTACATTGCCAACTTATATCTCAGGTTCAGTACCTTCGCGACCTTGGAATAATGTACAATAGAAAATTGAACTTTAGCTCGTATATTGATGAGATAATCCTTAAAGCCAGCTCATTACTTGGCTTTATCAAACAATGGTCCAAAGAATTTTCCAACGCTTATGTGCTCAGGTTACTTTACCTAGTGCGGTTCCCTTTCAGGGAGTTCATATATCCTGAACGTTTAACGCCATTTCCCTCAATTTATTTTTTGAGGACTATCCTAGGATGAGTTGTTTATTATACTATTTATAAAGGGTGATTCATCGTAAGGTTTGATTTATAATGTAAAACAAAACACATAAATTTGACGGTAAACTTAAAATTTTTAGTACCATTTAAAAGAACAATTCATGACATTTACTTCTTAAAAACAATATTATGTAAATGTTGGCCACGACTATGTCTGAGGTGGTCCATTTGAAAGGTCCAATTTTGGGCGACTCGTTCGAGCATAGCGACTGGTATCTCGCGGATAACACGAGTAATGTTGGCTTTTAAAGCGTCAATCGAAGCTGGCTTATTTCTGAAGACCTGAGACTTTACATATCCCCAGAAAAAATAGTACAAAGGTGTGATATCGCAACGATCTAGGTGGCTAATTTATCGTAGCAAAACGTGAAATTAAGTGCTCACCAAAATGATTTCTCAACAAGTCCATAGTTTCACGCGCTGTATGGTTCGTATCGCCGTCTTGTTGAAACCAGAGCTCACCGAGACCATGTGCTTGAATTTCAGGAAGCACATAGTCCGTTAACATGGCGCGATAACGATTACCATCGACGGTGATATTCTGATTTGCCCCATTTTTGAAAAAATATGGATCAATGATTCCACCAGCTCATAAACCATACCATACCTTTGTTTTTAATGGATGTAATGGTAGCTCTTGACACTCTTCGGGTTGCTCATTAGCCCAACTACGGCAATTTTGTTTATTAACGTGTCCATTGAGCCAGAAAGGGGCTTCATCACTGAAGAAAATTTCACGATAAAACAACTAATTTTCATTGAGTTTTTCCAGGGAACCTTTACGCCTGGCTTCAATTTTTTCGCAAGTTGAATTTTTTACGCTTTTAGGCTAAGATTTTCACATAAAATACTCCAAGTTGTCGAATACGCCAAGCCAAGCTGCTAAGAACGACTACGAGTCGATTCGTCACGGTCTTCGCGTACCCACTACGTGCTTAATGTGGTCTAACTGGTCGAGTATCATCCACTTATGTAAACTGGGACTCAAATTTGCGAATGGTATTGGCAATAGTGGTTTCAGGAGGTCGATTATGCGCATCGTAAGTTTCTCGAATCGCACGTAGTGTAAGTCTTTCCATGATAATTTGCCAAACGATACTGAACAAAAATGATAAAGCAGTTTGATAGGAGTCACGCGTGGTCTGTCAAAGAAAGGTTATTAAAAATCAAACCTCACGATGAATTACCCTATATTTATTCAGCATGTCCAGATGGTCATTTTGTTAAACATCTACAAACGGCGGAACTATAGGTATATGGTAATCCTATATAAATTGTTCCATAAACTCAAAAATAAGTATTAATCCAAAGATTTAGTACGTTAAGAAAAATCGTTTGAAATCCAAACAACTCACAAACTTCGACGTTAAATTCACCGCCATGACTATTAAAGATTTTCTGTTTGTTTTTTTCTGAAAATAAATTAAATTAATACTCATATCTCGCACTCAAACATTTTGGGGATGTGTGTCAAGCACACGCTTCTGTAAGTTTGAAATGATCGCTACGTTCGTTCGATGTTGTTAGTTGTTTACCAATCCCAAGAACATGACAACTACATTATGTTTTGGGGATTTTCATTTCACAAACAAACAAATATAAACTTTGCGAATGGAAATTATTCGTGGGATCATAGTTCTAATATTAGAAATAGTTTTCATCAAACCGGCAGTGTCTGGGATCTAAAAATCTGTTTCGTTATCATAGATTTCAAGAAAAAAAGATGGAAAATAAATTTTAGTAGAATTTTTCTAGTGAAGGTAATTAGATTCTTGTTAAGTTTGTCAAGTCAGACGTGTCATTGCATGCATTAACGTAATACAAAATTATTCGTGAAACAAATTTCGATTTGTCGGTTTGATCAGGAACGATTTCTAAAAATGCTTAAACGGTCAGTTGATATCTGAAGTGTATGTCGGCTTAGTTGTCTGTAAATTAGTATTTATAGTATAAAGTGAAGAAGTTTCATTTGTTGAAAAAATTACCATTGTCAGACAACAGAAACCCAACATTTCGATACATATAATTGAATCTCAACCATATCATGTCAAAATTTTCTTACCTTTTTTTTACGACATCCAACTTAAAACAAGAACTGCGCCGGCTTGGCAGCCAAGAATGAATCAAGCCAATTTTTGACATTCTGCTCTGATGTGAATCGTATTTCAGGGCGTTCTGCATCGACCGGAACAAATGGTAGTCAGAAGGGGCAAGGTCTGCGCTATAAAGCGGGTGGGGTAAGACTTCCCATCCACTGTTTTCCAAATAGTTCTTAACCGGAATAGCAACATGGGGCCGAGCGTTGTCATGATGGAAAATTATTGCCTCGTGTCTGGTCGCATATTCCGGGTGTTTTTCAGCTACTGCTCTCTTCAAACGGATTAATTGTGTTTGGTAGCGTTGTCTATTGATGGTTTCACCCGGCTTTAGCAGCTCATAATACAGCACACCCATCTGATCCCACCAAATACAGAGCATTACCTTCGCGCTTTGGATATTCGGCTTTGCCGTTGATTTGGCTGGTTGGCCGGGTTTCACATATGAGTTTTTGCACTTGGAATTGTCGTAATGGATCTATTTTTCATAACCAGTAACAATCCGATGCAAAAATGACTTCCTTTTGTGGCGTTCCAGCAGCATTTCGGACAAGTAAAACCGCCTTTCGACGTCTCTCGGCTTGAGTTCAATTGGAACCCAATTTCCTTTCTTTTGAATATATCCAGCTGCTCTTAAACATTTTGAGATGGCTGCTTGAGTGACACCCAAAGATTCTGCGAGCTCTTTTTGTGTTTGGCAACAATCTTCATAGAGTAATGCTTCCAGTTCTTCATCTTCAAACTTTTTTGGCTGCCCAGGACGTTCATCGTCTTCCAAGCCAAAATCATCACTTTTAAATCGTGCAAACCACTTTTGGCACATTCGCTCATCTAGCGCATGTTCACCATAAACTTCCACCAAAATACGATGACTTTCGGCAGCAGTTTTCTTCATATAAAAGTAATGAAGAAGAACTCCCCGCAAAAACACTTTTTCAGGCACAAAGTTCGACATATTTGAGTGAAAAAAAATTATTGTTGTTTACGCTTCAAATGAATGACATATACTGAAATGACGTACAATGACAGTAGCTTTCCAACGCATGTTCCAATGGAATAATACGAGTTACGCCATCTCTTAGCAAACCGCACGAATTAAGTTATAGACCCAATATTTCAAAACCATGAAGGTTTACTCCATTCCAATTTCTTAAACAAATTTTTTTTCTTGAACATCTTCCGTTTAATAACTGAATTTAAGCGACGTCTTACTGAGAATGAATTAAGAAGCTGAGACTTCCTTCTTCAACAAAAAATTTCAATCATTAACGAAGTTATGAATGAGCGCTGAGCTCAAAAATGAGCTCTGAAGTATACTGGAATACTGGATCTTTCTAAAACAATTGATCAGGTCAATTTTCCAGAAACCCGTGGTTCCAGTTTATAGCTGGACCAGGATTGAATCAAAAACCATTCTTAAAGCATGGCTAGAAACTTATATCGTTTCCAAAAGTTACGCAGTTTGGTATGTACAAATGTTATAATAAAAATAGAATGACATTCCCATGAAGATGAACTTCGACTGAACAATGATCGCACTGTGGTTTAGTTTGATTTTATAAAAAAAAAGTTGCAAAGGTGTATTTTACTTAAAAGTGAAATGCTTAAAAGAAGCAAGGTGCCATGTAGCAGGACTAGGATAATAAATCCAAACCGTGGAAATCAAGCGAATAGTTGTTCTTTTTTCTAAGAATACCCTCACAAACAACGAAGAAAGCGCTGTATAAGACATTTATCGTCCCAGATCCTACAGTATGACTCGGAAACTTAAACCTGTTTAAATAGGATGAGAACGTTTCGAATTATTTTGAAAAAAAGTCCTTTGTGTGATCTTAGGGTTAAATACGTGTAAAAATTACATTGTCAGAAAGGTAATAGTTCAGGGTAATAGTTACATGTGTATCCGCCATTGATATCTTCTGGATATTCTAAGAGGACCAGAAATACCAGTATTCATTTTCACAAGCTCTTTTGATTTTTGTTGTTTTTGAAAGCTTTCGCCAGCTATAGCTAATCGTAAAGAGCAGTAGGTGTCGCCAAATATTAATGTGCGTTTATTTGGTTAAAGTTTTATTGAGATGTTAAAATGCGTTCTGTGATGCAAACACGAATTTTGTGATTAATTATACGACTATCTTATTATATTACAGAAGCGATTTTTATAAGGTATATAAGGTATACAAAGCTAAAAAGCCTTTTTATGTGTATGTGTGCAATGTCTAATATTTCTAAAATATTCGTAAAGCGCTGTCCTGGACATTGAGGGCGGCTTTAACAACGTCAATACATCCGCAATCATGACTGCGCTGTCAAATCTGTAGGTAGACAACTCACTTGGGGAGTTGACCAGTCTTATGCTAAATAGCAGGGCAATAAACTCCAACCTGCGTGGGGCTTCTGCTAAAGGATGCGTCAGCAGAGGTACGACGCAATCTGAATCTTAGTGGTTTATGAGCTGCTGATATACCTGGAACCGGGTGGTAGCAGAATGATTGCCTATGCGGATGACGTTGTTAAAGCCGTCTCACGTAAGCACCTTAGTACCATTAAAGAACTCATACAGCTAAATCTTAACAGATTAAGTCGTTGGGCAGATCGCTGTGGATTGGGAGTAAACCCCTTATAAATTTGATTCCTTGATAAACGGTACCACTTTCCGATACAGCAAAATATCTGGGTCTTATTTTTAAGAGGAAACTAAACTGAAAACCTAACATTAAAGAAAGAGTCAAAAAAGCTACAGTAGCCATTAGAAACTAATGGGGCTTGAAACCTCGCATAACTCACTGGCTATAGATCTCGGTCATAAGACCGATATTCACCTACAGGATTGTTGTATGGTGAACGGCCTTACACAATGCAATCAATTGCAGCAAACTAAGCAGAGTTCAAAAAACAGCATGTCTATGCATAAGCGGAGCTTTACGTTCTATTCCCTCTGCGGCATTGGATATTCTGTTTCACTAGACACATCTGGATAACTTGAGCAGGCAAGTAGCTGCGACTGCTTTATTTTGCGACGTTAATATTCTTAATATATTAGGAATTCTCACAGAGAACATCAATTACATCATATCTGAACTTTGGTTTGACAAAGACTTTCATGTGAGCTTTCATGGAGAATAGGTCAATCCACTTTTACACAGATGGATCTAAATCCAAAAGCGGGGTTAATGGCTGTGTTTTCTCAGATAAGCTAAATCTAAGCCTCTCTTTCTGTCTGCCAAATCACTCAATGTGACATCTGCAAAGTATATCCGCATCATTTCGGATAGTCAGGCCGCTATAAAGTCCCTGAACTCTGTCTTATTAAATTCTAAAACCGCCCTTACATGCACTAGTTACAGGATCGGAACTTTTTAGTTGGGATGAACACTCTTATGATGTTATATAGGAAGTTCATTTAACAACTGATCAAATCATTAAGCCCGAAACAAGCAGATTGCTCAAATTGTTTTACTTCATCTTTTTTTTACTTCGTTTTTTTTTATAGCAAAAAACTGAGCAACATGAAATTCTTTCAAAACTTGTGATTTTGGTCTCTATTGTGGTACTAAATCAAATAGTAAGATACAAAGTGCTACTATTGCCACCTTCCCATTGCGAGCTTAATCCCATAGAGTTGATATGGGCTCAAGTAAAAGCATTCGTAGTAAGCCAAACTTTCAAAATGTAATAAAGACTGTGAAAAAATGTCTTAATTGCGTCAAACATGTTGAAGTAAAAGTTGAACCTAAGATGAGGATGTAAATATTGTCGACGAAACAGCAACAGCTCAAAATGGATTATTCCCTCAGCATTCCTCCATACAGACATCATCACCATGAGCTGGTGAAGTCCATATCTGGGATGTTGTGCTGGTCTGTCTTCTGGACTAAGCAATTGGTGACAAAGTTATTAAAGTTATTGTAAAGAAGCCATTTTTCATCACAATACGATTCAACAACCGCTCTTGACTGTGATCTTATATAGAAGCGCCGTACAAGCTTTGGCGCTAGCTAGTTTAAACTAGGGAACTGCTACCTTTTCTATAAAAGCATGTTTTTTTATTTCTAAATTGAACCCTGCTACATGCACTTGTCGGTTAAATCCGTATTCACTCAAGCCAAAGTATTATTTTAAGAACTGGATTATTCCTGAAAAAAGTCAGATGTTCGATGCTTCGAATAATGGATCTGTGTCTTATATTGAAAAAAAAAAAAAAAAAAAAAAAAAAAAAAAATAGTGGAAAAGTGCTTACAACTTTTATTAAAGTTGATAGATTAATACTTGCAATTTATTTCTTAAAGACAATTTGATGTAAATGTTGACCACGACTACGTTCGAAGTGGTCCATATAGAGAGTCAAAATTTTAATCACTTTTTCGAGAATATTGGCTGGTATTTCACTAATAACACGTGTCTTCCAAGACCGCTTGCTTATCTTGGACGAGTGATTTGACGTATCCGATCTAGCCGGCCAATTCACTAGTCCAAAACGAGAGATAAATTGCTCATCGGAATTATTTCTCAATTGGTCTATCGATTTGCGTGCTGTGTGGCATGTAACGCCTTCTTGCTGGAACCACATGTCGATCAAGTTCAGCTCGTGCATTTTGCCCGAAAAAAAGTTCGAAATCATTGATCGTTGTTTTCACGGTCACAAATCGCAATACATGGTGAATTTTTCCAGGTGCATTGAAAGTTCTCGTATTGCCTGAGGTTGCTCATCGGATTGAATACGGCAGTTCTGTTTATAAATATACAATTTTTCGATCTTCCGCCAGCTTTTCTAAGGCCCACTTATCGAAAATTCGACGCTGTGGTAGGTCGTTCAGCTTCAGTTCTTGAACGAGCTGTAAGGTTTGTAAGGTCTTAGACCAAGATCCCAATTGCTACAAACGGTAACGAATAGACATATCACAATCTTCATTAGCACTGGCAAGTACACCGGTAACATTTTTCACAGAGTACGAATTTTGATAATAAAATTCAATAATTTGTAAGCGATGTCCGGGTGTATGGTAAGTCTTAAATGGAAATGCTAACTGAGCATGTTTGACTTTGACACATGCCACGAATCACGCGTGAACTGTCAAAAATAGAACACTGAAAAAGTGGATAGAACCTCCTAACAAAATAAGAAAGGTGAAAATGATCGTTGAAGAAAGGAAAAACAACCTAACTAACAGCAAACAAAGGGAGAATTTTTTCAAAAAATCACTTAATATCAGATTAGAGTCTGTGGGATTGCCGGGGGATACCGAAGCATGCATATATTCATTTGAGGAAATTACAGTTTTAGCAATGTTGTGTCTTGATTTATTTTACTTCAATATAACAATTATAGTCAGAGCTTTTCTAGATTACAGTGATTTTCGGTGTCAAACTGCAAGCTGTTAAGTCCTTGATTAGTTCTTTTTTCTTCTGTTCAACTCTTAAACAATTGACTTATTTGTGATGTGCAAGCTTGGATAAAACCAGCTTTTGTATAATTTATAGAAATATCTACCCATATGAGGTAAAAAAATTAGAGTTTCTAACATTACATCAACAGTAATTATATGCATATCCTTTGTAGTGTCAATCGCGCGTTAAATTCGAATTGAATTAAAACCTTATAAGTATCATTCATTTTTATTTTTTATTTTTTAATTTTACACATTTACAGTTTTGGTTAGTGTATTATAGAAACCTTATATTAAATAATTTTTAGTTAAATTTAGTGTTTGAGTATACTATACACGCCCGTCTTTTATGTTTGCATAATTTACTAAAACCATCACACCATTCATCAAGCTTAAGAAACTTGGACTTTTCAAGGTAAAAAACACAGAGGAAGTAAAAAAAAAAAAACAAAAAAAAAAAACGCTTTTATTAAAAGTTTAAGCTCGATCAGAACGGATTTGAAGTCACAGTAAACTTTTATACATGTACACACTTTTGCACAAAAACTAACACGATAAAATCTCCAATGAATTCTAAGCGCCTTGTATTAATGGTAGTTTGTTTAATTCTTTCAGGACATCGCTTTTTATTGTCACCAGTTTGGTGTACGCCATTATATTGATCGTTGTGTGCATTGCTTACGTGATCAGCGATGTGACAACACATCGCTTACCAGTGCTGTATTATGAAGGATTCTTCACCTATTTGTATGGCGCCAGTATACTCTTTCTGCTGTATGTGTTTTGTTTCCTGCTTCAAGGTAAGTTCAAAAGATGAGATTCTTTTTCTGGATTCATTAGGTTTGACACTGTCACAATTGCTGTCTGTCTCAAGGATGGATTAAATATTTTATTTTTATGTTTTCTTTTTATTTATAAATTTTTTAAAGAGAGCACATGCTGCAATGGAGGTGGCAAACCGAAATCACCACCAAAGGAGAAAAAACCAAAGAAGCAAAAGCAAAAGAAACCGGATCCAGCCGATTCCAAGGATGGAAAGGGTAACAAGGATTCCGTCAAAAGCGGCAAACCCAGCCCGTTTCAGGTATAAACTTTAATCAACATCATATACAAATGCCTACATACATACGTATGTACATACAATATATCTGTTAGGAAGGATAAATGAGATATTTTATGCTAAGCCAGATAAAAAAAGAAAAAAAAAAAAATTTAAATACAAATGCATGTGCTGTGGGTGTGGAGCTTTTTCAATTGCATCGAAGCTCTTAACTTTCGCACTTTACGCTCTTTGCTCTTGTCGATGTATGTACCTATATATCTGTATTCTGTTCTTGCCATAAAAGGTAGGCAAAACGTTCAATTAAGAAAGCTTCGCCTTACAGCATACAGTTATGTTAACGTTGTTTTGTTTTTGGATTTTTTTTTTTTTTTTAATCTCTGTTACTTTATTTTTGTTTTTTTATTTATTTGATATAACAAAAATAAAACCAAACAAATACGTTTTTTAACCAAATTTAACATTTTATTGATTGAAAAAAACAAAAAAAAAAACAAAAAAAAACAAAAAAAAAATTATTTTCATCACACAATCGATCACCAATCAAATCACTTACACTACCTATGTACATGAATCAACAAAAACTCGTTCAAAAACACAAAAACACACACAGGAACGATTTCCGATCAAGAAACGTGATTTGGTTCGACAGTCGCTATTAAGTCAGGTATGCCTATGATTGAGTGTTTGCAAACATAAAATCTCCTCCTTCTCCTCTTCTAATTTTCTATTACTAAGTACTACAACCATTGTATCTACTACTGCTTTAGTACAATACTTATATAACACTTATCTACTAACCATTTCCTGTGGCATCTGTAACTAACTAATTGATTATGTGTGCATTGTCCTATATATCTTATCTTTCGCATCTAATTTACATAAAAATATATACATGCATATATATATATACACATATATGTATGTATCTTATAACCGATTGTAACCGATTCCCTTGAAAAAACCACAAGTTGCGAGCGAACGGTGTGAATATCTATTGCTGTGTGTGTGCTAATATGATGTGGTATGTTAGTTTTAGCAGATCTGTACTAATACGGTGGTAAATTGAGAACCTTGTGTCACTTGATCGGGACCTATAACTCTGACGGCTTTCACGAACTGTCTAATTACGTTAAAATTTGAAATCTTTTGCAATTGTTTTGTGTGTAATATCTATGTCCTACTTTCCTTCTATTTCTCCAACTACTCGTATATGTGCAATAGATGCTTTTTGTGATTAGGTATTTTGCGATTTTTTTTTTTTTTTTTTTTTGCTGCATGTGGTTTTAGTTATCCTCTTCTAATTTTTTTTTTTTTTTTTTTTAAGATTGATTCGTAATATTTGTTTAATTTAGCATTTTGTCTTTGTGGTTTGTGGTGACAGCTTGTGAAAATTGAAATAAAGACTTTTGAGCACTTTGCGAAATGTATCTGTGGATTTGAATTCCCATCCTATGCTGGGAGTTATTGTAAAATAATGTGTAACGTATACTATGTTATGATTATGATAAATGTAAAGTATCTAATATTTCTATTATTGCGATTATTATTGTAATTATGAAATGCTTGTACGGAATGTAATGTTATCCTTTATATTGTATATGAATGTTCTTTAAATAAAGAGCTTCCATTTTGCTATCATGAGAGAAACTTTGTACTCGTAAACCAAAGATGAATATGGCTACCAACTAATCTTCTTCTGCGGTCAATTAAAAAGACAGTCCAAATCAGCTTCCGGCTGTTCATTGCTCCTTATTTATTTTGCATTCTATGGTATAATACATAGATAGATGGGAAAGAGTGGTAAACTAGCACTGTAGTATATTATTTGGAAAAACTAGGGACATCCATTATAGCTTAAAAGGCGAACAATTTTCTTTTTAAGTCATTAAAAAGATTACTTAAACATTGTATTAGTGCAGTACGTACGTCACAGTTTTGTGATCAGATTTGATTCCACTGCTTTGGATCTTTTGAATTTGTTTCATATATTTCTAGATACGTATAGCGCAGTGAGGAAATCTATGTTATGCAAGATAGGCTATCTTGCGAAAGTAGAAATTTATATTGGGCCTAACCTAGTGGAATATTAACAGCTTCTGCGAGAAAGCCATAAAAGACTGATCCCAACCTCGTCTGTTGGTCAGGCTCTTTACCCTCCTTAAAATTACTGTGGTGGAATGGAATGCTGAAGAGCATTGCTTTGCTAATAGTTTGGATAATATAGCAGATAAATGTGTGGAGATAGTGATATTTCGAGTATAAGTTAGTAAGTTTATAAGTGAGTAGCACGCCCGGTAAAGTCCGGTTAACGAAGAGCCATCGCGAGAGAGGGAAACTTAGAGAGGTACCGATATACGTTGGTCTCAAATGCTCGTAAATTATAATGACTGGGAGATAGAGAACTTGTCAGGGCATTTTATAAGCGAGTTGTAGGCTTAGGAAATATGACGATATTCTATAATGTGTCCGAAAGTGAGCTTGAAGGTATACTGATGAACAATCATAGTGTCTTGTAGGGACCTTATCAGATGTGGATATTGTACTCCAATTCTGGGCGGATAAATGCTTTACTTATTGAGGCCTGATTAGAGGAGGTTAAGTATTTCTTAATCAAATTTCTTAAATTTGAAAGAAACTAGACATTTCGCAGCATTTTATGGCGACATCAAATGTGTGGCAACGTAGGTTGTCAATGACATATTGTACATTCTGAGAATGGAAAGATGCAAATGACATTCATGGACAATGGCTGGGTACTTAAATGTTATTTTAATAACAACAGATAGCATTGTGTTTTGGAAGCACTAAATTTCAAACTGTTGATAGTTTCCCAATTGGTTATGATGTTAATATCAGAGCTTAACATTCGGTGCCTTTCCCGTTCTTCGGCCGAAGCGCAAGGATGTGAGTCTGGAATGAATATGAAAAACAGTGAGTACTATCGTCTGAATGATTGCAAACAGCAGAGAACAAACCATTGATGAAAATTGAAAAGAATGTCAGAGCGGAGACAGAGCATACCTGAGGCATACCAGCATTTGTTTTGTGATATCAGACTTGAAACCATGCAAAAAAACTTAATTTGAACGTTCCGAAAGGTAGTTTCTACTCCATTGAAGAAGAGAGTAGTCGATCCCAAATGCACGCATTTTCGAAAAAAGTATCTGATGCCAAACTCTGTCAAATGCCTTAGAAATATCAAGTGCAAATATCTTGCTTTTACCAGATTGATACGAGTATACGTTTTGGTTCCACTTTTTGATGAGGCATGCAATCAAATCACCAGTGGACCCATTGCCACGATAACGATAATGATACTGCCGCTCATTAAGAAGTTTTCGTGTTTCGAGATATTTCATGAGCTGAAAGTTTATCAGCGTTTCTATGACATGGAAAGAAGAGACATTTATAATGGCTCTGTATGAGGAGAGAGAAAAAAATTCATCTTATTTTGGAACGTGATGAAAAAAATGTTGTTTTCCTTCTGCTCGGAAAGAGTTCTAAAGATTAGGATTAAGGGGAGATATGCCATCTGGACCAGCAGATTTGTGTATGTTTGGATTTTTACCTACTCTTGCTGCTAGACGAGTGCGAAAGTGGATTTGCCGCATTGAAGTTTCAATTCACTCAAATGTAGGGGCTGACAAAACACACTCTGAAAATGTTGAGGAAATGTTCATTAATCAGATTGGATTATCCAAAGATCTGTCAGCTGGATTGTCATTACAAATGAGCGTTGGCATGGAAGATGAGGCAGAATTTTTTAATGCTTTGTACAAACGACCAACATTGTTGCATTGTAGTATTTCTTTTCTCAGTTTTTGGTTAAAATTTTACATGCTTAAGAAAGACAAAGCAGGTTTTCCTAGCTCCTTTGAACTTTTCTTGAGTCTTAATCCTACGAGGGATGAAGGATCTTATTCCAAAGAGAATATTGTCTGAATTCATATCAGCATATACGTCGTTAGAAACATAACGACCAGTTAAAATTCCTAAAGAATCTTTTAAGTCCGCTTGAATTGGCTTCCTCTTATTACCATGCAGATCGTTAAGGTTACTTTTCTTTAATTGTGTGATCAGTGTACGATCAGAGGATAGCGCATCAACCTCATACCTACTTATCAGAGTGAGAAGTTAAAAACATGTTCAGGGTGTTGGTGGTATGACTATTAACATCAGATATTCGCGTGCGTTCATTTACAAGCTGGGTCAAGTTGTTTTCTGCAACGAAGATATAAACACATCGTCCCTCGGATATTGTCAAAATGTCGAAGCCTCTCAGAACGATTTCAGTATGAGAATACAGAGATACAATTCTTTAAATGGAGTCGGACAGAGCATCAAACTCGTTAAGTGTCGCTTATGAACATAGGATTTTAATTACATGAAATTGAATTCCGAATTGGAACCGAGATTACACTATGGTGGAGTTTGGTACGCTACATCACTACGTTATTAAACGCCGAGCCCGCGGTGAGAAAAAACAATGGCACTAGTTCGTAGCCAGGTGGATTCAGATCAGAGTGATATGAGTAGTGTGGCTGGGGATCTCCCTCAGTTTAACTAAGTGGCAAACTAACTGAACTGCATTTAAAAACATGGACGTGCGCAGAAAAGTGATTACTTTTTATCCCGCGATTATTTGCTATGTCCACTCTAAATTCCCGATTCATTACAAAAAAAAAAACGAACACAAACTCTTCCTCTCCGTCCACAATTAGCTCTTTTTACTTAAGACAGATCACCAGACGACGACATAATACATAAGAATCAGACTAAGTAAGACTTTTAACTAAAGGCCCTATTTTTTACCAAAAGCGTATTTGCAGGTGTAGGAATCTGAGCTTGCTTTCTTAGTCGAATGTTTGAGTTTCAGCCTTCACAGTAGCGTGATTAGGAACTAAGCACTGGTACATAAGGAGAATGTCTGACTATTCAATGTGGGGGAATGAAATCCTCTATTTGGCTTTCAAGGTAAATACTTACCATCGTTTCAGTTTTAATTTGATTTACATAGATTCCACAGGTCGTTGCCCAGGTATTAACTATTTCTAGTCCTATTAATGAGTTGGCTAATTACAGATAGAAACCACGTGCAAAATCACTTTAAACCCTGTCGCACATTTTGTTCAGTATCGGCAATCAGAAAAAAAGGTAGGATCACCTCTCTTTGAACTGTTCCACCATGATTTTTGTTGCGCTGCTGTTTTTGGTTAATGAAGCTTCCTATACCTACATTAGATCATTTTTTTTTTTTTCCTTTAGTTTCCAAAGTAACTTTCCTTAAGTAATTTCGACCTTTGAATAGACCTGTCTGAATAACCTAAACATCTGCATTTCAGTTTTATCTTTCCGAAGAACAACTTCAAGTACTTTGGCATGAACTGTAGTTAGATCTATAAAACGAAGGTCTGTCTTTAAAGCTGACTTGTACTTGATACCCTCTTAAGTGGACAAGTGTGAAGAGGAGAATCCATTTATGCGCCGTAGTCGATGTACGTTATGTTTACTTTTTGGATTACAACACATTAAGAACAGCTCATAGACTTTGTGGTACTTTTTCATATGACGCCCTTGAACCAAAAATAAAAAGAAAATATTTGGAACTGAAAAAAAAAAACAAACAATTAATGTTTATTAATTAGTCTATGTACAATTTCTATTACGATGTTGTAAAAATTAATGGTGAAGTTAAAGACAATTTACAACAAGGTTAACTATCACACTGTGCTCTCAATCTACCTGCACATTTTGGTGTTAATGACAAATTTGTTCGTTAGCTAGATTTCTTGGTTGGCCTTACAGTAGCCTTCAGTAATGAAATGCCTTTATTTTTAGCCAGTTGTTGACGCGGATTTTTACAAAATTGGGCATCCCGCAGAATGATATTGAGGCTATAAATATTGATGCATATCTTTTCCGAATTTGTATGTCTGCACCTTCATGGCCGCTGTATTCTGTAATCATTAAATAAACTCTATTGGATCTGCCTTTTTAAACAGCTATAGTCTAGGATTAATATTGAGATTATCTCAAAAGTGCTGAAGGCAGACGGAGCTCCTTTACTGTTCTAGAAAATATAAACGTTATTTGTAAGTTATTGTAAGTTATCTTCGAAGCAGAGCTCTATTGAACATATCCCAGCTTGAAATACAGAGATTAAGTATCTATGTTTGTGATAAGAAAATTATTGGTAGTTACTTCGTATGCTTATGCTTCAACTGTAAGTCTTAAACTCATCGGTTTACTAAAGATTTGCACCACTGAAGAACCAAGAAATAATTAAAATTGATTTTGATAAGTTGCACTACTTATAAACTACCTTGTGATTTTAACGGTGCTCATAATCCTCTCCCTTAACGAAAAGTTTATCGAATAGTAAAAGATTAGATAACAAGATACTCTTCATTCAGTGCCACTAAGAAAAAGTTTTTTACAAAACAGACATACTATCTCTGCAATAAACGAAATAATTCATCGATTCGTCGTGGGTCATAGCAATTGCGGTTTTGTCCGTGCACTTTGTATCGAAAAGATACCCTACAGTCCTCGTTACATAACATATATATGAGTTAAATCACTCTGTTATTTTCATGTAAGTTTGTGACCTTACAACCAATTATTCGAAAATGAGAGCGGATCTCGCTTTACGGGTAATGGAGATACATTGTAGACTAAATACAGGTCGATCTTGCTGGTTTCAAGGTGGTGTTAGGTATCATACTTACTTTACTTCCTTAAATCCAGTCACTCCTTGAGGTGTATAAGACGCCAACAGTAGTCTCGATTCCTCTTACACTGTTCTTCGCCATGACTTAGTGCATTCCACTGCATGGCATATTGCGCAATAGGGCCTTTTTTACGCTGTAAGTTGTGACCAATCCATTGTCACCTTCATATGGTCCATATGGTGACGTCTATAAGTTCTTGACCCGTTCTTGGATAAAGCTGTTAATTGGAGATGCTGTTCGTCCAAAAAGTCCTTAAGATATTACGTAGACATCTATTTACGAAGGTTTGCAGTCTTATAGTGACAATGTTGGTAACTTTACAAGTAGTACACTCGTATAGTGGTACTGATTCTTTGATCTTAACAGTCTCAGCTTGGTTTTTCCAGATTTTTGATAGCATTCCAATCGCAGCTTTCCTGATTGTGTTGCCCATACCGAATTCTATGGCACTGTCGGCCGGGACGAAACTTCCTAAATATAGAAAGTTTTCGACTTTCTTGACTTACTGTCCGGGAATGTTGAGTTGAGCGTCGGAATTTGAATGATGATCCCTATTTTTCACTCCTCCAGTAATCGTTGATTTTCCTACGCTCTAAGAATGAGCGGTTTAAATAACTCTGCCGATGTAGTTGGCGTCCCTTAAAAAAGCTGAGCAGGAATACCATCAATTCCTACTGCTTTATATTTTTTGAGGGATCCGATAGCAGCTACTATCTCTGAAATGCTGCGGTCGGAATTCGGGAGTTTGTTGCTGCAGCACGCATGTTGGAATTTACGAGTAGCATTAATTATTTAGCACTAACGCGAAAGTTTTCCTGCATCTGTTGAGGGGATCCTCATCTGAAATTAGCAAAATGCCATCTAAATTTTTCACCTTACCACCAGTAAGGTCTTTTGTGATAATGTAGACGGTTCTGCTGTCACACTGCTGCTTCTTCAGCCTTCGAGGCCGGTATGTTGATGCATAAACGCTTGTAATGTCTGACACTACGCTGTACTTCCCTCCTCTTCACACGAAATTTTGCTCCTAACTCCGTTTATTCTATTGCTGATGCCGCTGGTAACCATGTGCTGTGACTTTTCTACCTTATGCCGAAGTAGAGAACTGCCCTAGATATAAAAGCATTTTTCACAGCATTCTAATGGTCATCCATGTCTTCATGCGTTGAGGTGCTGATGGTCTCTGAATTGTTTGCGCATTAAGGGACCCCGAAGTCTGTCTGTATTGTACCTGGTGACTCGATGCAATTTTGAGCGGTTGTTGTTGACGGATGCACAAAGGTGTATTGTGGCTAATATAAATGATTGTCGCGCAACATTCATCCACGTTTCAGACATCTAGGATGCATGCAGACTCCAAAACTATCGAACTTTTAAATTCGAAAACTTTCGGAAAGTGTACGATTTGACCTCTAAATTGCCTGATTTTGACATCTCTTAATTTTGGGTTAAGTGATACCACAAGTGTACTCTGTTAAATCAGCAACAATTTAAAGAATTTTTTGTAGTATCGGCCAAAATTGCTTGAAAAATTAAGCAAACCATGATAGAATAAATAGTCCTTAATTGCGGTGATCATGAAAAAAATATATAAATTGATGGCACAGGAGTTTAATGTGAACTCTGGTCTATTTTCTCAACTAAATGGGATTTTTTTACAGTTCTTTGGCGACTGCCAACGTCGAGGTATTGGCATGCCTTTTCGGAGGCAATAGTTTTTAATTTCGTAAGTTTGCCTTTGCTTGCGTCTGAAGCATTTTTTTTTTCTTGTTTGTCTGCGCGTAAGTCCTTGGCGTAGTATGCGAAAACCTTAACCATCACACCATATCAACTCCCAAAGATACGGAAAAATTACTTTAATGGTTACAGTACAATAAATTGTCAGTTGGCTGCACTAAAAACTAGTCAGTTCGATTGGAAAAAATTTCGTATAAGCACTCGTTGATGAATTGGGTGAGTAATTTCCTTCACTTTTTAAACTTAAAACAATACAAAATCGCTAATTGCTGTTATTGGCTTCTATATAAGGCATAGACATTAGGATTTTTGCATGTTAACCATTAATGAAACCATATCTGACTACACATATTAACCGGTAAACATTGTTAAGCCTTTTATAGATACGCTTGATAGCTTCTTATATGTGCCAAACAAAACATCACATGACTTGCGTACTTAAGTAAAATTTGTCCTTTAATTTTCGTGTACAAACATAGACATACTCGTATACGAGTATTATGTTCCTGTGCTAAGGTCAAGGATCACAAAATCCTCTCCACCTTACTAGTCAAATGCAAACAACAACCAAAGTTAATGAATAAAGCAAATAAGTATGAGCAATTAGGCTATGTGCGTACTACCTAAGTGCCTTAGTTATTGGTTCTGTCGTTTTAGAGAGTGGTTACCAAAAGTAGACAATTCTGTACGATTCTGGACAATTTTGAAAATCAAAGCGAGTTAGCTAATCAGAACGGAGAAAGAACACCACCACTAAGGGCGTTGGGTGTTGACTCTTGTCATGGTCGGCCTTTGTTATCATAATTCTATATGTTCTCGAGTATTCCTTAAATCAACAACACCAATCCTTGCTATCAATACCGATGAAAATGAACTACGAATACTTACATTCGTTCCTGACAAGGTTTTTATTTGCTTTCGATGCAAAAACGGATGATATTGCTTTGCCATTTGATGTATGGTTTTTTGTTTTATGACCAAGGGTGATCGGCCCTCTCATCATAAGGAACGCTTTTCGGAATCATCTTGCCAAAGTGCAAATGAAGTGGCGGCTTATATCTTGAACTGACGACCTTTGTATTATTGTATATTGTATTATTATTGTATCTTTCCCATGTAAATTGTTCACTTACATCTTGATCACCAAATAAAATTGGTCCTATCACAATCTGTAACAGCAAAGGGAGATTTATTATCACTTAATTATCACATTGTTCCTGATTGTATTCTTAAATGTGAAATCAATCGCCTTCCTGATGTATCATACACATATCAACAACATTCATTCATAACATGGTTATTTTAAGAATTATTTTTGCAAGATAAATACTATTGCTTTTATAAATAAGAAAATAAACTAACTTTCTGTCGACATTTTAAGGATTCTCAAGCCGAGATTGAAGCAGCCGTTACACCAAAGAATGTTCGCAAACGAAAAACGACCCACAGTGATCCCACCCATGGGAGTTTCTTCCTTCGAGTTGGTGCAATTGGTAAGAATACTAAATAAACTCAATAATGTCTTAAAGATATTTACTCTTAATATAAATGGTATTTTACAGCTTTTGGATTAGGAGCCATGATTTATATTGGCTTAGAGTTTGGTTCGTTCTTCGAAATTCCATTTGAATCCCCATGTCACCATATCCTTATCGGTGTAAATCCACTCCTACAGATGGTCTTTACATTTATGCAGATGTACTTTATATTTATGAATGCAAGAGTGAGTAAAAAAAAATTAAATCTCCACTATCTCTAATTACTCTATCAATTGGCAAAAACAAAAATCCTCATTCTCATTGTTCCCAATTCCAAACCCCTTAAAGTAGTTTGCAAAACGTAGATTTAATTTATGCAGGTATGCTCCCATAAAATTCTTAACCCGCTTTACATCCTAAAAACCCAAACCCCTATACTGAAATCCTTTCATGGGTCCATAACTTATAATTTCTATTGTTAATTGCAGCTTAACATTCACCGATTCAAGGTTATTGCCCGTTTTGGTTTGATGCACGTAGTAGCGACCAATGTTTGTGTCTGGATTCGTACAATGGTAAAGGAGTCCTTGCACGAAATAACGATTTATCATCAACGTCGTGGACCAACACCAGAGGACTCCATTATTCTGGAGTCCATTCGCCGTCATACTCTGCGTCATGCCGGTACCGTCTTAAGAACACACATTGGACCAAATAACGATTTTGAGATGATTGATGCCGATACAGTAGTTGAACCTGACACAGTTTTATCAAAAATGGTAAGAGCTACCGCAGAAGGTTTTACCCGAGGTCTCACCGCCGATGACAATGATAATATGAGTAATTTCGTGAGAGGTACAACTGCTTCCACAACTTCGACAACAACTACAGAGTTACCTTCTACTACGGCTGCTATTGCATGGGCCAGTACAACCATGATGCGAAAATTAAAGAAATTCATTACATCAACCACCACGACTAGCACCACGACGACAACTTCAGCTCCAGCCTCTCATCTGTTCCAGTCGACAATTGTCCCAGATGCATTCAATAGGATTTCCAGCAGCGTAGCCAGTACTCCTAGTACAACTACATTAGGACCATCGACGAGCAGTTTGGCGTCGTTTTTCTCAGCTTTCACATCGTCTACATCTCCGCCATCGTCTACTGAAAATGCTTTTCTTTTGAACAATATGTTTGGCGGTCTTGAAAATAGTTACCAGACCTTCTCTGGCCTTTCTCATCCGGAACCTGTGATTCCTATTGATGGCATTGAAGCAATCGAAAGTTTAGACAATATTTATCCAGCAGCACTGTCATCTAGTATTGGTACATTAAACTCGACTGCATGCGGACGGGTTGACATTATGGGCACCATTGTCTATGATTCTGCGCCATATTTATATCCTTTCATCATTGAGTATTCTCTCATAGGAGCGGTGGTCCTATATGTTATGTGGAAACACATTGGACGTTATCCAAGACATATACATGATGAAGATCTCGAACATCGTCTTGAAGTAATGTTGTCCCGCAGAGCTGTTGCAATGGCACAACAAGCAGCTCGATCTGGTCGTGTAGACTGTGTTGGCTCATCTAAAGGTCTATTCTTTGGATTGTTACTGTTGGTTGGTTCATTAATTTGCCTAATTTTGTTCTTCGTACTCGTACGCCATCCGCAATTCTCATTACTGGCAATTTACTTGGCCGATGCTAGTCATTGTGCATTAATGGCCTTTGCTGTTCTGGCCATCGTTATAGGTTTTATAAGGTAAGGTCACTAATATTTTTCTTAAATTTAAAATCAGAAGCTTACAATGAACTTTATCTGAATTTTAGGGTGAAATCGTTGAAATTCCGTTGCGAGGAACAGAGCAACCTTAATGACATCCTTTTACGTATCTCAGCGTTTGGTCTCTTCACTTATTCAGTTTTTAGTGTAATAGCTGGTTCACTGAAAGCTCTGGAGAGTGAACCTAATCTTCTAGTCATGACCACTGGCATTGTAGCTGTATTCCAAGTTGTTCTTCAATTGTTGTTCATTGCTGATGTTTCAAGACGTCGTGTGCATTTACCAGAACATGATCGTAGTAAACCAGGAAGACAGATTGTAACATTTTTGCTCATATGCAACGTATCTATGTTTGCCATCTACACGTTCGAAGCTCAAAAGGTGTTTGCAAATCCGGTAAGTAAAACCAAAGCTCATTTTGAATGCAAAATTATGAATAAGTTTAGTACGATAGTGTTTATATACAAGTTAAAATAAATACAAACTTCTAAGACTTGTGTCCAAAAAGATTAACTTACAATATATTGCCTGTGTATTCTCTTGTAGCCACCTTTCTGAATACAAATTGGATTCAAATTCTTACTTTGCAGGTGTTGTTGTTTACGCTTTCAAATCCAGTATCGTTGTTACTGACAGATTGCATTAGTTCCACGTCAGCTTGCATCAGAATGGTTCTTAGATGTTTTGACATACGAGATAATTAAATTTGTGCCTCTGTCCCGCATAAATATAAGCTTTTCTGAATACTTGTTAGTTTATAGATATCATGGATTCGGAAACTTGTGCTAATTACTTTCATTGTTGTGTTGCGAAAATTGCGTTCCCTAACTATGTGGTCGAAGATTACTTTTTTATTTTAATTTCAATTAAAATCGCCATCAATCAGTTTTTGACAATGTCCTCCATCTCCCTTATGGGGTCTCGATGGTCATAGATTTTTGATTTTCTCTTGTTCTCCCCGTACTTCTAGGATCACAGCGCTTCCCCTTTCATAACGGTTAGAAACTTAGGGCTTTTAAGAGTTCCACGAACATAACATGCATGTTACAGCATACAATTATTACTGTTCGTTTGTCTCAAATTTATTTAAAACCTTAGCGCTGTCCAAATTAAATCTCTGACAACTCTACTGAACGCCTTTTCCAAACAGATGAAGACGATGTACAGTTATTTCTTTACTTCGAAGCGTCGCGATGTTTCGCCGCAAACTCCACATTGACCGTCATGTAATCGAATAATATTACCTTTTCGGCAGTCTAGAACTCTCTTATATAGGGCTTTCCAATAGGGACTTGACAACTTTGAATTTAATTTGTGAACGCGCTCTTTCATTAATCATCAAACTGTCGCTGTTAATTTATTCCGTAAACTCAACATTTTCATCATGGTAAAGTACACTAACGAGCGACGTCTGCAAATTATAAAAATTTTCTACAGATATTCGGAGTTGGTGACCGCAACTTTAAGAGCGTTAACTCCAATTTTCGGTCGTAATTCTCGCACTAGTAGACAGGCAATAACAAGTTTAGTGCGAAAATTTGAGTCTACATATTCGTTGTTTGATGTTGCCGTGTCAGTGAGATAACGGGTTGGTCAAAGTGTTTAAAATATCGCTGCCGTTCAGACGTCCGTAGCAAACGATCCAAATCAGTCAATTCTCCGTCGTTCTCAAGAATTGGGCATCGCTCAGACCACATTATGGCGTATTTTGCGTAAGGATCTTGGTTTACACCCATACAAGAGCAAGCTGACTCAAGAATTGAAGCCGATGGACCATTTGAAGCGACGTATGTTCTCCGATTGGGCTCTGGAGAAGATGCTCCAAAATGATGAATTTCATCGCAAAATCATCTTCAGTGACGAAGCTCATTCAAAATATGCGTTATTGGTCGGGTGAAAACCCACATGTGCTTCATGAATCACCACTTCATCCACAAAAAATAACTGCTTGTTACGGTTTGCATGCCGGCGGCGTTATTGGGCCATATTTTTTCATCGAAGATAACGATCGTCACGTTACTGTGAATGATCAGCGTTATCGCGCCATGATCACCGATTATTTTTGGCCCGAATTGGAAGATATGGACTTGGACGATATGTGGTTTCAACAGGATGGTGCCACAAGCCAGACAGCACACGCTACAATCGATTTATTGAAGGTTAAGTATGGTGAGCGTGTTATCTCAAGACATGGGCCAGTCGATTGGCCGCCTCGTTCGTGCGATTTAAAGCCGCTTGACTATTTTCTGTGGGGCTACGTTAAGTCATTAGTTTATATCAACACGCCGACGAACGCCGTTTCAGCCCAAATGTGTGGCCGAGACGTTGAAAGTTGGGTCCAAGGAATCGACCGCTGCAAACGTGCCCGATGTGGCCATATGAACGAAGTCGAGTTCCATTCATAAATGTTTTGATTGTACTTGAAGCCAATAATAAAGTTTTTGAAATATCTCAAATGGTTTGCCTTTTATTTAAAAAAAAAAAAGTTGTCAAGTTGTTATTAGAAAACCCTATATATTTTAAAGCATGAAAGGCTTTTTGTAAAGTTGAACACTTAAATCGGACTATTGTCATTTTTTTAAATATGAGCAGTTGAGGTGAAACACGTTTTTTTGTCTTTTTAACACTTCGATCGGAACTTGAAATAAATAGCCGAAAGTCTAGTCGATGGGTCACGCGAAGAACTTGTAGTATCTCCAATGTTGTTTGATGGTTCATATCCTGTTTAGTTTAGGAGATCTATTATCTGCAATTGCCACTTCTAAAATGTTTGTTATTCCTTGAATACCATAAGTTCTGTTAGACAATTTCCAGCGCTTATCGCTCGAAACTTCTTGCGGGAATAGAACCGCTGTTTTCAGAACACATGCACTGATCAGTGAAGAATACTAGTCAGTTTGGTTTCAGTTTGCAAACTATTAACATGGAAAAGAGAATCGAATCATGGTTATAGCGTTACATAAGTGCGGAAAGAGTGCTGACCAAATTTTCGAGTTGCTAAAAACACTCGGAATTTGGAGAATATTCGGTCCCTCACATCACATCCCCCCCATTTCTGTGAAAAAGGCGTAAAAACTGGTGCAAAGGTTTACCAAGAAGATGTTCTAGAAGGTGTTGTGAAGAGTTTGACCAATACCCTTATCAATGGATACAGATGGATCTTCCAACAGGACTTTTCTCCGGCGCACAAAGCCAAAACCACACAGGAGTGGCTCAGAGTCAATATTTCTGGTTTTATTGCAGCAGAAGATTGGCCGTCGGGCAGTCCAGATCTGAATCCACTGGATTATGGTTTGTGGTCAGAATTGGAGAACATGACTTGCAAGACTCCCGACTGAACTTTTGAAAGCCTTAAAATAGTATTTACCATAGCAGCGTTTACGATCTCCATGGAAACCGTACGTGCCGCTATAGCCCAATAGTCATATAGTTTGAAACGTGTGTTAAACAAAAGGCAGTCATTTCAAATGAATCCAATTTTTTTTTAATAATCAATATTGTGGTCTAATAAATTAAATAATTTTGAATATAATATGTTTACCGTTTTTTTTTTTTTAAGCCGATATATATTTGTAACAGAATTTATGGCAAAACTAGGTTACTCCGATAATTCTGTCTTTTTTTTCAAATTTTCCTCAAATATGTGCTATGTAAATAGATTTCATAATAACTTTTTTAATAACTTCGAAAGTTATCGTCGGAATTTGGCCAAAATCGAATAGCAGCGATTCAGCATGAAAACGCATCATCTGACAAAAATTATATAAGATAGCACTATTCGTTCGGCAACAGATACTGTCTTAAAAAAATAAAAACCTATATTTCATTTTAATTTCCGATTTTTAAAGTGAATGCAAGAATTTCCCTATCAAGAAGTTAAAAACACATGTCAGAAATGGAACCATATGGGCAAAAACGTTAGGGTCCAACCGAAAATCCAGTTGTTTCCCTTTATTTCAAAGAGTTTTCAAATCTGAACAGGCACAAAGTATTAGTTTCATTAGTTTGTATTAGTTTTATCCATCAGTAGTCGTTACGATTTCCCGTGTCGATTTTGCCTTTATGAGTGGAACAAGAAAGCTTCCCTGCAGAATTAGACTTCTCATCAGTTTATTGCACAAAATTGTTGACTATTTAGATGCAAGATTTCCGATTGTGTCCCATACATTGGAGAGAATGTGATTGGCTCATTATTTTTACTGCTTCGCTAATATCGGCATCCACAAAATCTGCCGTTTCATGTTCATGCGCGACGGCCAAAGGAATGGTACTGCACTGTACTCTTTCATTCTAATGTAAATTTCGTGGTCTCATTGTGTGTGTTCTTGTTGGTCTTTAATATATTTTGATGATTGAATCTTTTCCAAATATTTTGTTCGTTGTGTCGCGATCTTAAAAATTTTACAATTTTGCCTGTTTTTCGAGGTTGCAATACTTTTAAGCTTGTTGCCTCTTTAAAGGTTTAAAGGGTGTATCCTACAATTCCCAATACTGCTATGGCAAGTGGTTAGCTATCATTTTCTTCGCCTCTTTTTTGCATTCGTAGTCTAACTGAAGATGCATTTTACACTGCAATACCCCAAAGGCAGTAAACATTTTTGGTCATTCGTCAAAAACATTACATTTACAATGCCATTCCAGCTGTCAGCTCTTTGGACAAGGCCAATCTGCTTGCTGCACACTTTGCGGCTAGCTCAACACTCCCAGATTGTACTTTGTCCCCGGCTACACTTGAGTGCGTCGAATCTAAAATGGGACGAATCCACTTTCGCACTCATGTAGTAGCAAGAGTACTCAAAGATCTTAACATACATAAATCCGCTGGTCCAGATGGTATATCGACCCTTCTTCTGAAGAGGTGTTCTTCCACGCTGGCAAAACCACTGCTTAAGCTTCTTCATCAATCCTTCTCATTAGGACTTTTTCCGAGCAGATGAAAAACAGTATTTGTCCAGCTCGTCCCTAAAAAAGGCGAATCTTCTTCTCTTTTCTCCTACAGGCCCATTGCACTTACGTCCCTTCTCTCCAAGGTCATCGAAACGCTGATAAACTGTCAGCTCAAGAAATATCTCGAAACACGAAAACTTCTCAATGATCGGCAATATGGTTTTCGTAGCAACAGGTCCACTGGTGATGCTATCTTTCACCGAAAAGTGGAACCAAGGCATACATCAATCTGGCGAAAGCAAGATAGTTGCACTTGATATTTCTAAGGCATTTGACAGAGTTTGGCATCAGGCTCTTTTGTCGAAAATGCGTGCTTTTGGGATCGATGACTCTCTTCTTCAATGGAATAGAAATTACCTTTCGGAACGTTCAATTCAAGTTGTCTTGGACGGTTTCAAGTCTGATGTTCACAAAACAAATGCTGGTGTGCCCCAGGGTTTCGTTCTGTCTCCGAACCTCTTTTAATTTTCATTAATGATTTCTTGTCTGCTACATCTAATCCAATATATTCCTTTGCTGCTGACAGTTCTCTCTGCTTTTCATATTCGTTTCACGCCCTTGCTCTTCGGCTGTAGAACAGGAACGACAGCGTTTGTTAAGCTTATTAAATTCCGATAGTAACAGCATAACCAATTGGGGAACTATCAACCGAGTGGAATTTAATGCTTCCAAAACTCAATACTGTCTGCTGTCAGAAAGCAGCAAATTCAAAGCGAAATTCAAATACCCAGCCATTATCCATGAATGGCACTTGCATCGTCGAAACCGATAAACTTTCCATTCTCGGAATGTGTGTAAGTGACAACTTACGTTGGAAGGACCACATCTTCGATGTCGCCAAAAATGCTGCGAAATGTCTAAGTTTCTCAAGCAATGTAAGAAATATTTTACCCCCTCTGGCCACAATATATGAGACATTCATCCGCGTAAAATTGGAGTACAATACCCACATCTGGTCAGGTGCTACTAAAACATCTCTGCACCTTCTAGATAGGATTCAAAACCGTGCGATAAAACTCATTGATGATACGAATATCAGTTATTCAATTGACACCCTTGAACATCGACGTAATGTCTCCTGTCTCACTTTGTTTTATCGCTATTTTTACCACCAGTGCTCCATTGAAATCGGCAGTAGCATTCTGTCCATTCAAATTTCAACCGTAACACCAGTCTCGCTATGAATTCTCATCAGTATACCCTCAAGCCCATTTTCGGACGTACTCTAAAATATCGTGATTCTTTCCTAAGCCGTACAACTCGCATATGGAATGCCCTGCCGACCTCCGTGTTTCCTGGTCGTTATAATTTACAAACATTTAAAAACAATGTACATTGGTACCTGTCTTTTCCTCCTCCCTAAATTTCCTTCGCCCGTGCTGTGTACGAACATTTTAAGGGTACAAAAACCCCTATAACGCGCTGATAATAAAAAAAAATTCTTTTTACCATTTTCGTTCACGCTTAAAAGATTTCTCATATGTTTCTTATCGCCATCTTCGTCTTAATGGAACATTACTACGTTTCTCTAAATACATATCGTAACATGGTTTCGGTAACATGAGTGACGATATGTGTTTGTTCTGGTTCATTAAAAAAACCACACATGATTCAGCAGCAAGAGTTGCATGATTTGTTCAGTTACTTAAATTTATCCATCAGACAGTTTGAAATTCTCGGTTCTGGACTACAAGATTGGAATCTGTTATCACCAGAAACTAAGATATCTTTTCCAAGGAAAAGTACCAAACATTTAGCGACCTTCCTCACACAGAACGAATCCGTATGCTACTGTACACTTCACTATACACGGATCACTTACAAAACAAATGAATTGCGTCTCTTTATTGATGGATCTAAACCGAGTTTTATTTCTGAAGACCTGACATTTTACATATCTCCAGAGAAAATAGTCCAAAGGTGTGATATCGCACGATCTAGGCTGCCAATTTAGCAAAACGTGAAAATAAGTGCTCACCAAAATGATTTTTCAACAAGTCCATTGTTTCACGCGCTGTATGGCTCGTAGCGCCATCTTTTTGAAACCAGAGCTCATCGAGACAATGTGCTTGAATTTCAGAATGGCGCGATAACGGTTACCACTGACGGTAACATTCTGATTTGCCTCATTTTTGAATAAATATGGACCAATGATTCCACCAACCCATAAACCATACCATAACGTTGTTCTTAATGGATGTAATGGTAGCTCTTGGTACTCTTAGAGTTGCTCATCAGCCCAAATACGGCAATTTTGTTTATTAACTTATCCATTGAGCCAGAAATAGACAAAATTTCACGATAAAACCCCGGATTTTTATTGATGTTTTCAAGAGCCCATTCACTGAAAATATGACGCAAATTCAAGTCGTATGACTTCAATTCTTGCACAAGTTGAATTTTGTACGCTTTTAAGCCGAGATTCTCACGTAAAATACGCCAAGTTGTCGTATACACCAAGCCAAGCTGCTGAGAACGACGACGGTCTTCGGTCTTCGCGTACATTCTAAGCTACAGCTGCTATAATCTCTTCACTACTGGATGTTGTCTAACCGGTCGAGTATCATCCACTAATGTAAACTGGGACTCAAATTGGCGAATGGTATTGGTTTCAGTAGGTCTATTATGCGCACCGTAAGTTCTTCGAATCGCACGAAAAACATTTCTCACAGAACGCTGATTTTTGTAATACAGCTGAACAATTTGGAGACGCTGTTGTGGTATGAGTCTTTCTATGATTACTTGCCGACCGATACTGAATAAAAGTGATAAACCAGTTTGATAGGAGTCACGCGTGGTCTGTCAAAGACAGGTTATTACAAATCAAACCTCACGATGAATCACCCTATATTTACAATCTGTATTCCCTAAATTAAGTGATGCCAAACTTAAAGAAGGTATATACTCGGTGGAGTGTATATCAAGTAGCCTCCTTGACCGCCAGAATGCGCTGCTACTGCAAAAAGGTTATGGTGCCTTGAAGTCCGTTCATATTTAGGCAGACATGCCAAATTTCAGTGCGATACTGTCTTTAGATTTGTTTTGACAGCTGATTGTTTTTGACGTGTTTGGCATCATGTTGAGTATGGACAAAAACGATTTTCGTTCTCTCATACAACATTATTTTTTGAGAGGCAAAACGGCTAAGGAAAAAAAACAAAAGCACATGCCATATATTGGGAAATATTCTGCATATGAAAAAGTTATCCTGCCGCTGGGTGCCGCGCATACTCACTCCTGCCCAAAAACACGAACGCGAGAGAACTACGAAAGAATGTTTGGACTTGCTGATGCGGAATCGGACGGACTTTTGGCGTTGATGAAACTTGGATCCACTATTACACACCAGAGAACAGAATGAGTACCCGGCAATGCACTGAAGCCGGCACGAGTACTCCGAAGCGGCCGCGGGAGGCTCGATGGGTCGGAAAGGTTATGGTGTCGGTTTTCTGGGATTGTCTCGAAAAAGGAAAAACCATCAACAGCGAGCAATACTGTGCATTATTGGAGCGATTGAAGGCCGAAATCACTGCAAAACGGCCTCACATGAAGCGAAAAAAAATTTGTTTTTGCAAGACAATATACCGGCGCACAAGAGCATTGCAACCACAGCTAAAATCAATGACTTACGGCTCCAATTGCTGTTGCATCCACCGTATCCACCCGAGTTGGTTCCCTCGGACTATTATCTCTTCCCAAACCTCAAAAGATGGCTCAACGATAAAAAATTCAGCTCATGCGAGGAAATCATCGAAGCCACGGGGGAATATTTTGCAGACCTTCCGGAAAATTACTTTTCGAACGAGATCAAGAAGTTGGAAAATCGCTGGAATAAGTGTATCAAACTATAAGGGGACTATATTAAATAAAATAAAAAAAAACATTTAAAAAATTTCTTTTCACCCAACCTAGTATGTTATACCGCCCATACAAAAACTTATGAACGTTGTCAATTTAAATTAATTTAATTAATTCTCGTATCCATAACACGGAAACGGTACGTGTTACAAGATATTCATTGCCATATTCTTGAATAGAATTCCCAATTGATAAAGGAATATCTTATTTTACTAATTTTACATTTGTAAGAGTTTTTAAATTTTTCGTCGAAATTGTTCTAGACGTTACTTTCTACAATATGATTAGTTTTTCATATCGGTTTATAGGCTTTTGGAGCTGATTTCGCAGATTGAGCACCAACCGCCTTTCCTTATTAAAGGCACTGATGCGAAATTTCGTTGGCTTTTATCAGATTTCTTCACAAACAAAAAAATCTGTCCTTCCCATAGCAGCCGTTGTATTAGCAGTTAGGTTTTGCAACCTATTCATGTAAATCTGCCTGATGAAAAGGGTTTCCTTCATATATTTCTTTGAAAGCTCGTTAAATTTGCGCCACAATAGGCAAAATATGTTTCAAAATACCATAATAACTGGAGGAATAGATCCAGTTATGGAAATTGTTTAAGTTAAGTTATTCGTCGAATCATCTTCAACCCGGCCTTAATGTGGAAGGCATCACATAACATCGGTTTAAATATTCTATTTATAGTTTTTTAATAGTTTCATCTAACTCTTAATTGAACGTTTTAAATAAATTTTCTAATGTAACTAAATATCTCTATATTTCTAAATTATTCCGAGTATGTTAGAAGTCAGAATTAAAACATATACAATACGAATATATACATATTAACACGAAGATATTCACGATTATATATAATATGGTCATTGTTTTCTTTCTTATTTCATTTTAGGTTCAACTTGATTTTTATGGCTTCATTCCATGGTCAATAATTCAACGTGTAACACTGCCCCTCTGCATTTTCCATCGATTCCATAGTGCTGTTACACTAGCTGAAATCTGGAAGACCACATACAAAGCTAGACTGGAGTAAATTATCCAAATGGAAAATCATTGCAACGGTCCCATCACATAAAATGAATCCCAATTTTTTTTTTTATTACAAAAAAAAAAAAAACAAATATATATAAAAAAATAAAACCAATCAAGTTCTTGTATACTTTTCTATAATTTCAAACAATTTTGGATACGTTGGCTTGTAGCATAAATCGAAGAACATAATTCTGTGCACAGGGATAGAGTGATTTTTATGAATTTGATTTTTCGGACATGTCTTAGCATAGGTATTTCCCTCGATCGAAAAATATTATTAACAAGAAGAGAAAAAAAAACAAAAAATGTAAACAACAAAATTACTAACAAAACCACATTTATACAAAAATAAATCATGAAAAAAGTATCGTTCATCTATTCAAATTAAAGAAAAAAAATTCATATTTATAAACTAAGTCATTAATTATAAATAAAAATGAAAATATATATAAATCTATGTAAAAAAAAAACAATTTATTTACTAAAAATAATTATTATTTATTAAAAAAAAATTAATTTAATAACGTTACTTTATAATTTTCAATAAAACCAACAACAAAATCAATTTAACAAAAAAGAAACTGTTGTGTAGTTATTTTTTATTTATTACTAACAAAACAAATGAGTAACAATTTTTTTTTTTTTAAGAATAAAGAGAAAATCGTAAAATTTTTTAAACAAAACTAAAAAAAAAAAACATTTAAAATAATATATATTAACGTTAAGAATTTTAGTATTAGGTAAGGGTAACATAGTGTTATAAAGAAAAATCTCATAAATCGAAAGAGCATTACATTTTTTGCAAAAGAAGAAAACAAAAAAAAAAAAAAAAGTTAATAAAACTTGTTCCCATCTCTGTATAGGTGTTAGATTTGAAAATAATTTATTAGTACGACTATATGTATAGTATATATACACGCATATATACATATATATATATTTCAAGTAATTCCAGATACTAAGATATAGATCAATGAATATCAAATCGTTTAGATAAAGCAGCTCATTACGTAAAAGATTTATACATGGAAAGGAAATATTTTTTTCATTATACGAGTACTGAATCATAATGACATATTGTATTTCAAAATTTGTAGTACATCATACACATACTGTGCGTTCACATTGGGTACACATATTTATTTTGAAACTGGAATCCGATCAATTTCTTCTATGAGGTTATAAGCTTATTTAAGTAGTGAGGAACAGATTACTTCTCCCATACAAAGATCCCTTTTCTGATTTTCTATAAAACGTTTATTAATCTTGAGTATCGTATCGTATCTCGCAGTTATCAGGCGATCGATTTCAAAGTTAATCCAAATACAATTTGGATTAAGTTGCAATAACTCATTTTCTAGTACAACTTTAGCGGTTTGAAAAAGGTAAATGTTCCTTTCATCCCATTGATGTGACATGATGGCACTAAATCTACTTCAGATTTGAAGAAATCACTTCGAGATGTTTGAACCAAATATCCTGATATCTCCATAGTTTTGTTCTTAAAGGGCCTTCTCAGGAACATCATATGTACCATCAAAGAACTGTATTAGTTGCAATTGTGGCTGTAGTGGCTGTAGACGATTTTAGTGCGGGATAGTTTTGTGTTTCTTGAAGAGGAACAATTTACGAACTATTTTTTTGAACTGAATGACTTTCACACGTGGAAAGATTTGGGACTGTACTAAGGTAGAAGTGTTTCGCTTATGTGCTCACCCAAACTGAAAGTTGTGTCTACCTACTTGTCTACAATATGGGTGTTGGAATCATAAAATTCTTTTAAATGATGCGCTATTATCCATTCTTTTCATGGATGGCATATCACAGATCTAACTCTGCTGAAAGTTTCTGTCATTTTTTGTCATTTATTGGCATCTGTAATGGTATAATCCATGAAGCCGAAATTCGTAGACTCACTCCACGGGAGCGATATTGTCTATTTTATTTTTGGACTACATCCATCAATTGGTACAGTGAAAAAAAATTAGTGCTTTCTCCCACACAACCAAAGTAGAAACTGATCATATCATGATCAATTTTTGTCGTATTCAAAAAAAGTCGAGACTCTCTTTAGTCAAAAGATACCGCTTGTGACAGAGATTTTTTTTTTTTCCAAAGCAAAGCAAAGCGAAACTCTTTACGCTGATAAGAATAATTTCGTTCTTCAGCAACGAGCTATTTTAGCTATTTAGCTGTTTAGCAGCCGATGATGCTAAACGAACCTGAAGGATTATTTATTTTCTTACGGGGTTTTCTTTCCACTTTTCCATTGGTGCACTTTTCTGGGTCCTTATTCTCTTCTGTCATTCAATTCAATTCCGCACATTCTACATTCTGCGATGACAATGAACCCACTGTTTTGAATATCTTACTGAAGAACATTAAATTGTTTATTCTTGTACATACCATATAACTGTACTTGAAGTCTTAGGTACAATAAGATTAATAACTTTTAAGAAAGATCACTTTCCTTTCTCGATTTAGAAGCTTGCAACTCTGGCAATTTCTCCCCCACCGGTTGTTGTGTAGATTTTTATATTGTAGATTGCTGTTGTAGATTAATTGGTCGAAGTGGATTGGATAAAATAAATCTAATGTTATTCCTGAAGCCAGAGCTAAAGCTGTGATCCCAGACTTAGCTGGTTACAATGTTGAGGACATTAAGGTGGAAGCTACTTGAATAACGATGTCGTATCTCATTAAAACGATTGCAGTCACAGTCTTCCAAAATATGGTCTACTAACTCAATGAATTCCTGTCAAAACCTGATGTTACTCCTGAAGCTTGAGCTCAACTGTGATTCCAAACTAAGCGATTAATTCGCCTACAATGTTGAGAAGATTTGTGGAAGCTACCTGAATAACGATGTCGTGTCTCATTAAGACAACTGCAGTCAGATTTTTTCACTTTGTCCTGTAGACAAAATTCATATTTTGACAGATATATAGCAACATGTAAAATTAGTCCGTTTTCAAAGGTCAAAATGTCAAGGAAACATTAACAAATATAAGTGAAATCTCAGGTGGTCTATGAACTTTGTGCGATAGGAGTTCTAAGTGAGTTTTTCATCTAGAACGAGACTTAATATTTTACTTTTTAACTTCGTTCCTATAAGCGAACATCTTTGATTTTTTAATTTTTCTCGCTTATTTCTCTTTCAATTTCTTTAGAGACTGGCCATGAAGATTATCCAAGATGTTTCTTCCAATTTGTATTTGATAAGTAAGGCAATTTTCATTATCTTGGACATATAAACTATGACATTACCATTAGACGATATCAGTAGCTATATGTGTTAGTGTTGTTAGTGTGGTTTTTATAACCATATTCACTAATATAGATTTAATCTACCCATACGTAGTGTTATTTACTCCTTTGTTCTTAATGGGCTTGTATGTGTGTCTGGGCTAAGTGCGATCTATCAAAGCAGTCAAACTCTTTATTTTTATTCCGAATCAATTCCTCTGCCTTTAAGGCATATTGATATTTATGAGGGAACTTCCTGGTGACACCACCAGGGTATCAATCCAGTCAATTTTCCATAGTTTTGTGAAAAAGCAAGCAAGACGTTCTATTTACGAGTATATGACATCCTATTATGTGTTCTTGTTCAAATCAAACTGCACGTATAGGTGATTCTGAAAACAGTGATAAGTATTGGTGTTCAGTGTTGAATGTTCCTTTGCATGAGGACTGTGGAAATACCGTGAGTTGTAAGATATGTGTGAAACCCTTTCTACCCTACTTACAATCTTCTCTATGTGTCTGATGAGGCCTGAGGACCGATCAGGAAGTTTGATTAGGTTAAGGACGTCAGCGTCTGTAATTCTCTATATTTTTGAATAAAATATCGATGCATTTAAGAAATTCTGCAATTATCTATCAGATAGTTTATCTTCTATTTATCCCATTCTCCATTTTATTGTTGGACAAGCTCGAAATTACAAATGTTTACAGTGATGCAAGATTCCATATGTGGAACAGAATCTTATTAACGAGTTTACGGCTTGCGTCCATAAGGATATCACCACCATATTGACGAAGTTCTACTTGGGTGGGAGTTACCTGAATTTTAATAGATACTTTCGAATTGAACGCTCCAACCCTGATAAGAGGGATAGGTAAAAGTTTTAAATAAATCCTCAAGAGTATGAATTCCACGCAATAATTTTAAGCCAGATTAAATAAGAGGATAATGAGGGCATTTTCCAGGTAAGTCAATTTTATATAACTTTGATCAGCCGGATTCCTTTCAAAGATTATACTTTCTAGCAGCTCAATGTGAATAGATCTTTGAAGCGCACACATAACTTTAACACATCCAATTCACAGTCAATTCCAAAATATTATCCAAATTGTAGTTTATCATTCCTTTTCGTAAAAGTCTCCATAAAAACGAAAACCTATTCGTTTTCACTCTGAGCTAGAGAGAAAAAAATGAATTTTTACATTTTCTAATTGAAAATGGAAGAAAGTAAATCAAGAATATTATTTGAAAGAGGAAAAAATTTTTTAAAAAAAAGTAAAGCATTTTAACAATATGTAAAAAATAAAAAAAAGTTAAAAACTCACAGAAAAACACGGTTCTTATCGTTTTTAGTAGATTACACTCACCTTAATTTGTATAAGAATATTTCTTTTTTTATTTCTATCTACAAACAAAATACAAGAAAGCAAATTAAAAAAAAATAAACAAAAAAAAAAACAAAAACAAAAACATTATACACGAAATGGAAATATTGAGAATGGCGTGTGGTATTTGCAGAATTTTTTGACAATATTAAGACAATTGAAGTTGTTAATTGGCAACTTTTTTGTTTTTAAGGGTCTTAGCAATTTAATTAAACAAATTAATTTTTCATATAATCTTACTTTATGGAAGACTAAAGAGGTTGTTTTTTTTTAACTAACCAATCCACCTAAGAGTAAACCAAGAGCTGGAAGTCCTTTTCAGATTTCCCTCAAGTATATTAAAATTTTGGGAGTTTAATAAAAAAAAAAGTGGCTAGTAGTCAAGGTCCTTACTTTTAACAACAATTCTTCATTTACTGAATATTTTAGATTTAAACAATTTTTTTGTTTTTCTTATTATTTAAAAGACATTGAGAGCTTAAAATATAATCATAATTAAAACCGTCCTTTAAATGGCAAATATCACGCGCAAGGTGAAGCTAGAACCCACCTAAATTTACAAAAAAAATATGAAAACGTTAAGGCCAAATTCTCATCAAAATAAATGATAAAATAAATTAAATAGCAGACAACATAAACCTTGATTAAAACAATCGTTAAAAAGTCTCAAAAAAAAAAAAAAAAAAAAATGAAACTGAACAAAAACTAAATCAAAACAAGTTGACACGTATTGCATTTATAACAATTGACAGTTTTTACACGGATGCAGATGAAGTCGTGATTATCTAGGTACGTCATCTAATTTACTCAAAATATATTTAATTCGATATTTGAATGACCCTGTCAATTTCTTATTGGTTGTTGACAAAATTAATTTCAATAGTAGTTTATATTAAAGAAATAATTTACAAAAAAACCGAAAAAAGAAAAAAAAAAGTGCAATATTAAAACAAAATAAATTGGATTTTACACGGTAACAAGTAGCCGCCGAAAAAACAAATATTTTGTAAATATCTTACCATTTTTTACTCACTTACAATTACAACACTATACTTTACAGATTTTTTCATTTATAAATAAAAATATTTATTTTCTTCTTCTTTATTCTAAACGAAACAACATCAAACTAACAAATGGAAAATAAAAATAAATAAACAAACAGAAAAATTATTTTACTAATGGCATTGCCATCAACACGATCATTAAATAATTTGTTGTTAACATTTTTCTTATACAACTCTAAGGTTAAATTGTTTATCGAGAGAAATTTAATCAAATGATATTGACCAATAACTCTGTAGCGTACACAAATAAAAAAAAAAAAATAAATAAATAAAACAAAACGAACAACAAACAGCTAAACAAATTACAGAACAACATGTAAAATAAAATGAAACACAAGACACTGCCGTATAAAAACAAAAATGAAAAGAAAATTTATTTAACCTTACAAAAAAAAAAAAAAAAAATTAAATTTAAAACAAAAATCAAATAACATTCATAAAACAAAATGTATATTGCAAATAATTTTTAAGGCTACATTTTGTAGATTTTGCGGAAATATTGAAATTAAAAATAAATAAATAAAAACACTAACTTAACGTATACAGTCAAATTGCATTTTTCGAGAAAAAAAAAAAATCAACATAAAACAAACCAACAATTTACAAAAATTAAAAAATAACTTATATAAGATTATATGTGTATGTAGTCGAAAGCCAATAAATAAAGTGAACATGTTTTTGAACAGCTATTTAAAAGGTAAAAGAAAAACGTAAAGCATTATATATTAAAGTATATTTAAAATTTTATAATTTATTTTACATGTTGTTAAGACATAAAAATGTTTAAATAAAAACAAATTATATATTACGTAAGCTACGAATGGAAAAATATTACAAGAAAGAAGAAACAAAAAAAAAAAAAACATTTTAATTCAAAGATTGAAACAGATTTACTTAGGTTTAAAAAAAAATAATAACAAACCCAAAAACAAATATAATAACAGAAATTAAATTTATTAAATACATAACATGCGAGATATATAATGTATAAAACCAAAAAGTGAAGAAAATTAATAAAAACAAACGTAATTTTAATTCATTAAAATAATAGCGGCCTCATTTATTTTTTATTGATAACATACTTATGTCTTCAGGCTCAATTGCCGCATTTAGGGCTTAGGAAATTTAAGAATGATTTTTTAGAAGACCCTTTTTCTACACCCTTCTTATATTTGCGATCATTTCTAAATAGTCATTACATTTTAACGCCGAGATCATGCGATTTAGCACTGTGCATCTTTTTTCTTCGGGGCTACGTATAAGAGAAGGTTTATACCATGTGCGATTTCTGAGTTGAAATTAATAAAAACGGATGAGAAAACATTATTCACCTAGATTATGCTAATAATATAATAAATGCGGCTGCAAACCAGGAAGATTACAAAGTTTTGCTACAAAAAAAAAAAAAAAAAAAACAACAAAACAAAACAAAAATAAAACAAGCGAGGTCTTTTTTATTCGTGGTTTCTCTTCCATTTCTTATTAAAGTACATCAAATACTATTATTGTGTGAGACACGGCCCCATTCGAATGTCCACCACGGCTTCAACTACGAAAGCTGCTATCTTGTAAATATTGGGTTTTTCATTATGAACTATACATTCTTGTTCTTAGTAGAACACAAACTATTGAAGATAACGTAAAAACTAAAAATTGTAGAACAATAAAACTGCAATTTTGAATTAAATCCAATTTATTTCCATTGCTTTATTGGGTATATAATTATTTTCGTGGGTTTTTTTTTCAAAATTTGAACGTTTATTTAAGAAAAATATGTACAATAGTATTATTTAAAGTATTGCCCATCTGAAGCTTTTTCCCATCTTTCTGGCAATTTGTGGATCCCATCCCAAAAGAACTGCGCCGGCTTGGCAGCCAAGAATGAATCAAGCCAATTTTTGATATTCTGTTCTGAACCGTATTTCAGTGAGGGCGTTCTGCATCGACCGGAACAAATGGTAGTCAGAAGGGGCAAGGTCTGGGCTATAAATCGGGTGGGGTAAGACTTCGCATCCAATGTTTTCCAAATAGTTCTTAACCGGAATAGCAACGTGAGGCCGAGCGTTGTCATGATGGAAAATTATTGCCTCGTGTCTGGTCGCATATTCCAAGCGTTTTTCGGCTACTGCTCTCTTCAAACGGATTAATTGTGTTCGGTAGCGTTGTCCATTGATGGTTTCACCCGGTTTTAGCAGCTCATAATACAGCACACCCATCCGATCCCACCAAATACAGAGCATTACCTTCGCGCTATGGATATTCGCCTTTGTCGTTGATTTGGCTGGTTGGCCGGGTTTCACATATGATTTTTTGCGTTTGGGGTTGTCGTAATGGTGATGAATTTTTCATCATGCAAAACCGCCTTTCGACGTCTCTCGGCTTGAGTTCATGTGGAGCCCAATTTCCTTGCTTTTGCATATATCCAGCTGCTTTTAAACGTTTTGAAATGGCTGCTTGAGTGAGACCCAAAGATTCTGCGAGCTCTTCTTGTGTTTGGCAACAATATTCATAGAGTAATGCTTAAAGTTCTTCATCTTCAAATTTTTTTTGGCTGCCCAGGACGTTCATCGTCTTCCAAGCCAAAATCACCACTTTTAAACCGTGCAAACCACTTTTGGCACGTTCGCTCAGCTAGCGCAATTTCACCATAAACTTCCACCAAAATACGATGACTTTCTGGAGCAGTTTTCTTCATATTAAAGTTATGAAGAAGAACTCCCCTCAAAAACACTTTTTCAAGCACAAAGTTCGACATATTTGAGTGAAAAAAAAAAAATTATTGTTGTTTACGCTTCAAATGAATTACATATACTGAAATGACGTACAATAACAGTAGCTTTCCAACGCATGTTTCTATAGAATAATACAAGTTACGCCATCTCTTAGCAAACCGTACTCAATACTATTTTTCCTTTTCATCACTACTCTTAATTTTCTTTTCAAATTCAACTTTAGAATTGAATTCATCCCTGAAATATTTTCTGAATTTTCTGTACTATCAAGCATTCCATACGTTTTGTAAACTATTCATGTGGATACAAATACAATAGGTTTTCTCAATACAATTTACAAAAAAAGCGATTGACTTTTACTTTTTCTCTATCTTTTACTGAATTCACTAAATCAATCTCCTAATTCACTCTTCAAATTCAACTTTAGAACTGATATTCAGAACTTGAGAAATGCTCACAATTGATGAGATAATGTTTGCATTAAATTAAGCACATTAATATAGAATTTTATTAATTAATAAAATTATAAATAGAACACATCATTGTCCATCTGAGGTTCAAAATTATCTTTTTGAAGATAATAGATAATGTTTCGATGTTATGTTTAAGATCCTAAATTGTCGCTGGACTATTGGCATAGACCTTACCCTTCAAATAACCCAACAGGTAGATGTCTAAAGGTGTCAAATCGCATGACCTTGGATGCCAATTAACCTCTTCGCTAACCGAATGCAATAAATTGATAGATTGATGGCTTGTGTGGGCGGTAGCACCACCCTGTTGAAACCAGAGATTATTCAGACCCAATTCATTCAATTAAAATAAATAAATAAGCCGGTCAACATGTTGCGGTAACGTTCTCCATAACTGTCTCTCCAGTTTCTTCTTGCAAAAAGTACAGGCCAATAATGCCGCCAACTCATAATCCGAACCATACAGTGACTTTTTTGGGATATATTGGTTTTTGTTGAGTCTCGTATGGGTTTTCCGACCCCACAAACGACAATTTTATTTGTTTAAGTACCCATCCATCCAAAAATGGGCTTCATCGGAAAAGATGAAATTTGATAACAAATTGTCCTGGTGACCCAACATCCAGTTAATAAATCGCCGACGTCAAAGATGGTCCAAAGCCTTCAATTTATGTAATTTGGATTTTATCGGCGTACAAATGAAGATAAACTTTTGAAATTCGCCGTAAAGTGCAATAAGTAATTACCAATTATTGACTGTTGTCAAATTGAGGTGCCTGGCTAGTTTTAAATACTTTCGCTCACATTGACCTGATACCGAATGAGTTTCTTTAAAAGTCTTCACCATTTCCCGAATTCCGGACTCAGTAGGGCGATTATGTTGATCGAAAAATTCACGAATTTACGAAATGTTGTTTTTACTGATCGCTCATTTTTGTAATTGAATTGATTAACAAAAATACGCTGTTGCGTGGTAAACGACTCCATGACTACAATTGCCAGATTGTATGACATTCGTCAAAAAGATCAACCTTTTTGAATTTAGTAAATGACAGAAATTGACAGCCAATATCCACACGATCTATTAGCTCACCCCTTATACTCCCCTGACATCTTTTGAGAACATTCTATAGCATCCAGCGTTCCATACAACTTTCAATTTTGCTAGAATATACAATGACTCAACTTTTTGATCACATGATCAGAGCAAAGTAAAACTTTTAGTTGTAACTCTTCAAGTTTAATAGTTGGAGAAACTTAATTTTCACTCGAAATAAATGGAGTGATTATGAATCAGCACAGCAGAAGCTGCATATTGTGTGTCTGTGTTTTTTGTTAAAAATAAAAATATTTAAATTATTAAAATAATAATTTTACATAAGGTACATTTAAATTTTAGTTTATACAATTAAAATAATTGTTTTAAATTTGATGGTAGATGAAGTATATCCAAAATTAAATTCTCGAAAACGTAGAGTTTTAGTGGGAGTTGCATCCAAAATACGCAAAAATTTAAAGCCTGACGAAGAAAAAAATAAGTCTGGAAGGAAACCAATTTTAAATTCAAATATATAAAGGCGTATTGTGTGGCAGATTAAATATGGATATATAAAAATGTGGTCTAGGTTAATAAGGAACTAAACCAAAACGATGGGATTAATGTAACCACCAAGGCTGTACGAATAATTTTCATGGATGCGCTTAAATTAAAAGGGCCCTATTGACTGACCGCCATAATAAATTGAGGCTACAATTTCGCCAAACATATAAGGGTTATTGTTGGGCAAGGGTAATTTGGTCAGATGAAATAAAAATAAACCATCTTGGGTCCGATGGTCGCCAATGGCTCTTGAAAAGGCCAAGTGAGCCAATCAGCGATCGCCACATCAAAACAACATTAAAATTTGAAGGAGGACATTTAATGATTTGGTGATGCATGTGCCAAGAATGGGTTGGTGAATGCATTAGAGTGGTGGGTCGCATTAATGCCATTTATTACATCACCATTTGCGAAGACGGATTGTCCGGATTTGCATGTCAAGAAGAATAAAAGTGACCCTCAAAGCAAAAGGAAGCCATACGAAGTACTAGGTAGGAACAGTTTCGCAAAGTCAACAAATTGATCAAATGCCCTATTTTTACTTTTCCTGTATTAAATTATGTTAAAAGACGAAGTTGTTCCACATTATTTTCTTTTTACTGAATTATAACATAATTTTATTTTTGTATTAAAAATTTCGTTGAATTATAAGCACAAATAAAAAAGTTACGAACAAAAACCTTTTATTCTGCTAATCATGTGATCAAAAAGTTGAGTCACTGTAGGTTAAATGTTACCTTTCTCCATTATACAAAGGTTGAGTCTTCTGCTATTCCAATATGAATATCTTCTATTATTCGCATATAGATGACGCCGTTCACATTCAAATGGATATCATAGTACATTCATATTCCGGAGTCTTCGATATCAGTTGTGAAATAGATTTCATTATCCCTTAATTGGATTTGTCTTCTGCTATTTAAATATAGATGACGCCGTTCGCTTTATTTAAGCTCTTATGAGAATACTACTTTCCTGCTGAAGCTTAAGTGTGGGCTGAAAAGTCCATTCACCACATGAATTAAATCCTTTCAATAATTTGCAGTTATTACCAACCTTCAAAAGATACCTATATAAATTTGACAGCTGTCGGACAATTAGTTCTCGAGATATAGCGTTGTGAGTGAAGCAACTTTTGTTATTGTGAAAAAAATGGATTCAAAGCAATTTCGTGTGTTGATTTGTCATTGCTTTTTGATGGGAAAAAATGCAGCCGATGCAAAGAAATGGCTTGATAAGTGTTACCAGGACTCTCCACCAGCCGAACGAACCATTCGCAAGTGGATTGAAAAATTAAAAAGTGGTCATACAAGCACCGAAGATGATGCACGCAGTGGACGTCCAAAAGAGGCTGTTTCAGATGAAAACATCAAAAAAGTACACAAAAAGATTACGAATGACCGTAAAGGGAAGTTGATCGAGATTGCTGAGGCCCTGAAGATATCAAAAGAGCGTGTTGGATATATCATACACGAATATTTGGACATGCGAAAGCTCTTATCAAAGTGGGTGCCGCGTTTGCTCACAGTCGACCAAAAACAACAACGTGTTGATGGTGCAGAGGAGTGTTTAAAGCTGTTCAACTGCAATAAAGCCGAATTTTTGCGTCGGTATGTGACAATGGATGAAACTTGGCTCCATAACTTCACACCAGAGTCAAGTCGGCAGTCAGCTGAGTGGCGAGTTGGCGACGAACCTCGTCCAAAACGACAAAAAACTCAACAGTCGGCTGGCAAGGTTATGGCATCCGTATTTTGGTATACACATGGAATAGTTTTCATCGACTATCTCCAAAAGCGGCAGACTATCAACAGCGATAGTCTGTTGTTGTTGTTGTTGTTGGAGCGTTTTAAGGACGAAATCGCAGAATAACGGCTGCATTTGAAGAAAAAGAAAGTGCTGTTTCATCAAGACAATGCACCGTGTCACAAGTCGATAAAAACGATGGCAAAATTGAATGAACTCGGCTACGAATTGATTCCCCACCCACCGTATTTTGCAGATTTGGCCCACAGCGACTATTTCCTGCTCGTAGACCTCAAAAGATTGCTCGCCGGCAAGAAATTTAAGTCCGATGAAGAAGTAATCGCCGAAACAGAGTCCTATTTTGAGGCTAAACCGAAATCATACTACAAAACTGGTATCGAAAGATTGAAAAATCGTTTCAATCAGTGTATCGAACTCGAAGGCAACTATATTGATAAATAAAGTTGAATTTTGCAAAAATTTTGTGTTTTACACATGGACATATAGTTGATTCGAATTGCGATCCTCTAACGGAATTGATGGTTACGGGTGTTCCGAATCTACATATATGCATCAACAATTTTATCGGTGATGATATCTCTGAGTTGCGTTGTCTCTGTCCATCTTCTGAAATCGTCGATCATAGGAAATAAATATCAATAACCTCTTGATAGTGAAATACTAAAAAGGTCTATATGGACAATATGGAAATAAAAGGAACATAAATCAATTATTTTCGATGTGTTATGGCTTTATTAGTTATGGAATCGAACTTTAGTCACGTGGCTGCCTCGGCTGGGTTCGCAGTAGCGCATGATGTCAACACAATTTTTCAAGACCTTGTTGATTGCTCTTGAGAATATCTGATGAATGGCTCGAATTATAGAATTTCTTGTTAGATTGTTTGCATAACATCGATCTTTAAGGGTACCTCACTGAGTCAAATCACAGCTCCGAGGCGGCTAACGATATCGCCAATCACCGATTCTAACGTGCAAAAGATCGATTGTTTGATGAGCTGTGATACCGTGTCTTCAATTTCAGTCCACAAAAATTCGGCAATCATGACTTTGTAACGCTCAACGTTGACCAAAATGGCGTTTCCAGCAGCATTTTCGAAATAAAATGAGCCAATGATGCCACCACTCAAAAAACTAAACCAAACTGTTACTCACTGCAGATGCCTACAGTTTGCCTACAATTGCTGTGTCAGTTGAACTTTGTAAGGGTATAGTCCGAGATCTGTTCAAAATTCTCATCAGACTGATGCGTAAAATGTTGAGTTGTTGAGATCGATGGCGAGTCGAAGTTCCTGTATTGAGTCGAACACTCTCGGCCAATTTTTTTCACAAACTTGCATGCAGCAGATGCGCTGGATTCTTCATTTCGACCAAAACTTATCAATAAATGTACTTTTTGGGCAACAGGACTCACTTCTTTTGAAATAAGTTTGCAATATTTGACAAAGTTGTTGAAATATACGGCGATTCATTTCGTTCTGCGGAGGTATGATACTAACTAAAAAGCAGAGTTTCGAGAAGGTAAGAACTGTCATTGTCAACATAACAGCTGACTCAAAAAGAAACCTGATTTCGGACCTCCCGTTATACCATATATTGGTTCGTTGATTTTCCTTTGATCAGCGTTCGACAGACTATGTGTTGTGTTGAAAATATTTCTACGTAAAGCTTTTGAAACAAATGGTGTGATCTAATGACGTTGAAATGAAATGACGGTGTTGTTATGTATGCTATGCCAGAACTGCGTACTATTATTTACGAATATTGTCTAACTTCTAAGAACTGTCATGCTACTCGATCACTAACTCGGCCGGTTTTTTTTTATTTCAAATGCATATGTCATTGGATTGTGGTCAGTGAAGATTATGGGCTCCCTTCTTTCGATTTGAATGAAACAAATGTTTTGCCACTCTGTGTACGACAAGTAGATCACGGCGGAAGATTTCATATTTTATATGTTCTCTTAAAATATAATTGATTGAACTTTGACCAGTAAAAGCGTTCAGATTGAATTATCTAGGACATCACAATGAATTACTATCAGCACACCTACACCGAGTAAACTGATTCAGGGAAGAAAACCCGGTTAACGTCATTATCCCCGATGGACGAGCTACTCCTTTTTTGTTAGTGCGAAAAGATGTGCTCCTATGCATCTTTGAGTATCTGAAAACAAAATGTTGGCTGGGGTAGACGGTATCTCAAGTGGCATATGGAGCCATTTGCCATAGAAACAGTGCATTTTTTATCACGTTACTTACCAATGTATTAAATAATGCGCATTGGAAAATAGCAATGAATTCCAAAAAATGATAAAATTCGGCCTGACTTTGTTAATCAGTTTACTGTCAAACATTAGCAAGGTATTCAAAGAAATGCATAGTTTATAGAGCTCTGTTAAAATGGATTGTAAACATTGTCATGAATTACCTTCAAAATTATTGCTGGTATACTGTGGAATAAATACAATCCGCCTGCCCGGCTGAAAGGATTCGGATTTTGTTAGAAGGGCTTTTCTGCAAGTTGACCAGTATGAGCATGCCCAAACATCTTCTGTATATGATATATAAGAGTTACCTATCCGATGCAGTTCAACAATAGAAAATAAAATTGAAATTGGAAAGCAGTGTAGCCAATTCTGGTGGAAAACAAAATCAATAAAGCTGATATACTCTAACATCCAGTCATATGATTATGTACGGAGTCCTTTTAGAGACGCCGGGTTCATTAACATGAAGGGTTGTCTTCGTGATGAAATCGACAGAACTCCAATTCAATTTTCCAATTTTTTTGAGTTTGATCAGTATGGATAGTTTCAGTAATAATGCTATAATCCAATCCGATGGTAATCAGCAAACGGCTTTTTGTCCCCGGACAAGCTTATTCGCACTTGGATAGTTGAGAAATATTTTACTATCATAGATTGGAACTCCTCGCTGGTGGCGAGATGAGCGTCAAGATACAAATGTCTTGATAGGGAACATTTATTATGAACAGGTCTTAATTTTTTTTTTTTTTTCTTTGGTTGCAATGACACCTGTCAAACATATTTAGCAAACAACATCATATTTTTTCATCATGTTAAAAATGTCGAATTTTGTACGAAGAAATGATGTCTTGCAGAAAGCAATAATTTTTTGTTTTCATTTGAAGAAAAGTGCTACAGAGTGGCATCGAATGCTTGTCGAGGCATATGGTTATCATGCTCTATCATGCAACATGCAAAAGATGATTTCAACGGTTCAGAGATAACGATTTTGATGTGAGAAATGAAGAACGTGGAAGACCACTAAACAAGTTTGAAGTCGCCGAATTTCAATCAATATTGGATGAAGATGATAATTTGAGTCAGAAACAAATGGCAGAAATGTTAAATGTTGTACAGCAAACAATTTCTGACCGTTTAAAAGCTATGCGAAAGATCCAAGAATCTGAAAAATGACTGCCACATGAATTGAATGAAAGACAGATAGAAAACCGAAAAACTACTTGTGAAATTTTGCTTCAAAGACACGATAAAAAATTAGTTTTGCATCGAATTGTTGCTGGTGATAAAAAATTGGATTTATTTTCAGAATTTTAAATGGAAAAAATCATGGGTTAATACGGAGCAACCATCAACTTCGACTGCAAAACCAGATCGATTCGGCAAGAAGACAGTGCTGTGTGTCTGGTGGGACCAGAAAGGTGTGGTGTACAACCAGCTCCTAACACATACCACAAGGAACTCTCCGAGATAGGGACTTGGGCAGTTGAAATCCTGCACAAACCACAAAACCAGAACATCAAAACTTGTCATTGAATTATCTCCAGGCTCACCGATACAGTTGGGCTTCCAGTTGAAGTTTTTCGGAAGTTTATGCAACATCATCTGCGTGTTTTCACTATAACTCCTACAGAAGACTTACAACAGATATCCCTTCCGGTTCGATTGAATTTTTGGGTTTAAAGAACTTTTTTCTGCTTTATCCTCGGCGAAAAAGCTTACAGTTTCTACTTGCGTATTTTGCCAATTCGGCCCTAAGACATCCTAACTATACAAAGAATTAATAATTTGTTTTCTTGCGACTCAAAGCAGAGTTAAATCGATAACTTCATTCTTACTTCAGTTACGAAGTCTTGGAAGTGGTTACATTAGTTGCACATTATGGCTTCCTCAGTCTCAGTAAAAGCAGATTGCTTCATACCCAATATACATCGTTTGTTTACGTGACTCGACGTATTCAGATTTGACTTGTTAGTAACTAAATTATGTCACATTTGAGCCATCAACAATTGCATCTAAAATCACATGCTATTTGTGGTGTCTATACTTAAAATTTTCTTTTCAGAAGATTCTACCGATGACGAAGAATATGATCAACCGTTAGTAAAACGCTCTCGCAATTCAACTGGCAATAAACTTTCATCAGGACGTAGTGCAATGTATGAGGGTCATAGTAGCGAAGAATTCATTCGAACAAATAACAACAATAGTCGTCGTGCTCGTCGTGCCGGTGATCACCTGCCCTTAAACAGTTCAATATTGTATGATCTCTTAGATGACATTATGAAAAACGATAGTTCCTGGCCATTCCTTAGACCAGTATCGGCCTCAGAAGTTCCCGACTACCATAAGATAATCAAAGAGCCTATGGATTTTGCAAAAGTGAAATCAAAACTAAACATGGGCAAGTACACAATCAATGAGGAGCTTCTAAAAGACATTGAGTTGATATTCAAAAACTGCGACATTTACAATCAGGAAGGAAATGAGATCTATGAGTAAGTTTACTTCATCGACTTTTATGTGACTTAATTGAAATTATTTCTTATTTTTGTTTTACAGAGCTGGCAGTAGTTTAGAGAAATTTGTAATAGAACGATGTAAAGAATTGCAGTTACCTTTCCAACCAAGTTATATGAATCGATCATGAATCTTTGACACATATATAGGGGAGTCTTGTACTACTTAACTATACCACTGGTAAACGAATTTCATTAAAACGGAAAAGAAATAGGAACTCACCGATATTGAAAGAAATGCAAAACTGATCGGGTCAATCTAAAGTAATTTTCTTTCGACCTAAGTAGCTCTTATTTCTTAAGCAGTTCGAAATCCATCCGTAGTGCAAGGACAAGGTGGAATTCTTCAATGATTGTAATATAGTTAGTCTTAAGTATGTTATAATGGCTTTATGCCCACTTATTGTAAAGGAGCAAATACAACAAAATAAGAAACGAAAAACAACCATAACCTAAGCAAATATCGATGTGTAAATTTTCACTTGTATTGTAGTGAATTTGTTTTTATCGGAAGGGTCATCTTGATGACCAACATCTATGAAGTTACATTCATTTTGGTATGTCAATAACTATGTTTGAAACTTACATCATTATTTTTAATTTAATTTAACCTATCGAAAGGCATGTAGACTTCGGCAAACTCACACTCCCATTTGAAACAAAATCGCAAAGCATAGTTTTTATTTGTGAGCAAGTACGAGTATACAATTTTTCTATAAGAAAACAATTTTTATCGATTAAGATATGCGGTAAATAAAAACAGATATATTAATTACGAGGAGTATTTGATTGGTTTTATTTTTTAAGTAGGTATATTTGTAAGACTTGCAAAAGCACCGTAAAGAAATATCTCCCGATAGATGTTGCAGTTTTACATTTTGTTTGCTAGCTATGTGGCGTTAAAAAATAAATACCATGTAGGTGTGCCTGTGAAAAGCGCATCGCCCCGAAGCATCAAACGATGGGATGGGAAACCGTGCTCGATATAAGAGATGAGCGAGATATGAATACCAGATTTTGCTCAGCTTGAGGAAGAATTTATATCATGCTGCGATCGACGCAAGACGTCCCGAACTGAGAACAAAGACTTAGATCACTACCTTGTTAGAGTCATATCTCAATATGATATCTCAAGCACCGCGACAACACATTAAGTATTGAAGACCAGTGGCAAGAGGCTATCAGAAACACCGCAATCGATATTGTGCCTTTCAGCCGACCACCTCCACGAAATGGTTTGATAAAGAATGCAAGCAAGTGCACGTGTAGAGGAAATATATTAGAGAGGGGCTACTCCAGCAGCAATGTTCAGAAGTTTTACCAAATAGTAAAATGAATGTGTTAAGGCAACAAGATCCATACAGAGGCCTAAAGAGATGAAAAAGAAAAATTCGCAGTTGGGTCAAAATCGGTGCTGTGAATATTTAAAAACTGCTTCTGCAGACTGTTAAACCCTGAAAAAAAAAATCGGCAGAATTCGGTGTTGGGTTTCAACCGACCAAGAAATCCTTGGTCAGATAAAGAGTGCCAACGCAAGCACATGCAGCTAAATACCTGTGGAGATGAAGAAGGAAATTTTGCAGTAGAGTCACAATCCGTGCTAAGAATAAAGAAAATCTTTTTCTGCAGACTGTATAACGGCAAAGAAGATCAACATCCAGCGGTCACTCAGAATAGACTTTTCAACTTAAACGATGATAGCCAAAAATTCCATCCACCTGACCAACATGAAGTAAGGATAACAATACCTAAGCCGAAATCCTGCAAATCAACTGGACCTGACGGCTGACCAGCCAAGGTAATCAAAGCTGCTGGAAATAATTCTGTGGAGAACACACCCTAAGATATTCCTATCTAAAAAGTAGCGGGTCAAAATTTTTAAACACTAAAATGGCTGTATTTGTGTGTATCTTCTAAACTAAGCTTCTGTGGTGTCATATTATGCACCACAAAAATTTTTTGAAAAGTAGCCGGTCAAAATTTCAACACTAAAATGGCTGTAGGAGTCATATTTTCCACAAAAAAAAAAAAAAGTAGCCGGTCAAAACTTCCACACTAAAATGGCTGCAACTTTTAAATTGAAAAGTAGCCGGTCAAGACTTCCACACTAAAATAGCTGTATGTTCTAATTTAAGCGTCTGTGGGGGAGCGTGAACATCTGAAACCCTTCGCCAATAACTTGATTGGCCTCTATCAGTGTGGTTTCATACCAGGAAAGTCCACAATCGACCAAATCTTTAAACTTTAGCAGATCCTTGAAAAAAATTAAGTATTCCAAATCGTTATCCACCTGCTGAAACCGTTAAAAAAAGTTCACTACTGACGACAAATGATCAATTTGAACCATGCATTGATCGAAAAAGGACCAGAATGGGCCAGAAGGCACGGTAAGGTAATTTTGCTCCATGACAATGCACCTGCACACAAAGCAAAACTGGTTCAGGATACAATCAAAGCGGGAGCTGATACCCCACCCGCCGTATTCACCAGACTACCATTTGTTTTCATAGATGGACACGCAGCACTTCGAATCCTACGAGGAAGTCGAAAATTGGGTGATTTTTTGGTTTGTTTCAAAAGACGAACAGTTTTATTGGCGTGGAATCCATAAAATGCCTGATAAATGGGAAACATGTATTAGCTAGCAAATGGCTATATTGTAACCTAGTTCGTTACCAGTATAGAAGAGACACTGATACTGAAAAATATTAGCCACTTACTTCAGCGTGTTAGTTTTTGAGCTGTTACAGTCATAACTTAAAAATTTTCTACCTCACATCTCCTTCATCACAGCTAAAGTACTGATTTTGTCTTAATTAATACTTCAGTTACCTACAAAAAAAACCTTTTAATAAATCCAGGTTAATGTTTGAAAAAGTGTAGTGGCATTGACAGTATTTGAGATTTAGTATTGGGTCTATAACTTAATGCGGTTTGCTAAGAGATGGCGTTACTTGTGTTATTCTATTATTATTATTCCATTGGAACATGCTTTGGAAAGCTACTGTAATTGTACGTCATTCCAGTATATATCATTGATTTGAAGCGTAAACAACAATAATTTTTTTTCACTCAAATATGTCGAACTTTGTGCCTGACAAAGTGTTTTTGCGGGGAGTTCTTCTTCATTACTTTTATATGAAGAAAACTGCTTCCGAAAATCATCGTATTTTGGTGGAAGTTTATGGTGAACATGCGCTAGTTGAGCGAATGTCCCAAAAGTGGTTTGCACGATTTAAAAGTGGTGATTTTGGCTTGGAAGACGATAAACGTCCTGGGCAGTCAAAAAAGTTTGAAGATGAAGAACTGAAAGCATTACTCTATGGAGATTGTTGCTAAACACAAGAAGAGCTCGCAGAATCTTTGGGTGTCACTCAAGCAGCCATTTCAAAACGTTTAAAAGCAGCTGGATATGTTCAAAAGAAAGGAAATTGGGTTCCACATGAACTCAAGCCGAGAGACGTCGAAAGGCGGTTTTGCATGTCCGAAATGCTGCTGGAATGCCACAAAAGAAAGTCATTTTTGCATCGGATTGTTACTGGTGATTAAAAATGGATCCATTACGACAACCCCAAGTTCAAAAAATCATATGTGAAACCCGGCCAACCAGCCAAATCAACGGCAAAGCCGAATATCCATGGCGCGAAGGTAATGCTCTGTATTTGGTGGGCTCAGATGGGTGTGCTGTAAAACCGGGTGAAACCATCAATGGACAGCGCTACCGAACACAATTAATCCGTTTGAAGAGAGCAGTAGCAGAAAAACGCCCGGAATATGCGACCAGACACGAGGAAATAATTTTCCATTATGACAACGCTCGGCCCCACGTTGCTATTCCGGTTAAGAATATTTTATTTGGAAAACAGTGGATGAGAAGTCTTACCCCACCCTACGATGCAGAACGCCCTCACTGAAATACGGTTCACATCAGAGCAGAATATCAAAAATTGGCTTGATTCATTCTTGGCTGCCAAGCCGGCGCAGTTCTTTTGGGATGGGATCCAAAAATTGCCAGAAAGATGGCAAAAAGTCATAGCTTCAGATGGGCAATACTTTGAATAATACTATTGTACATGTTTTTCTTAAATAAACATTAAAATTTTGAAAAAAAAACCGAATTAAGTTATATACCCAATATACAATGGAGCTATTATCACCGATATTTTTAATCGTCGAGCATACTTAACTGACATAAACCCGAGGTTTTTATAAAAAAAAAAAATGGTAAAATTATTAAATAATATTTGCCAATAATCCTTAAGAGAGACAAAGTTTATATCCTCAATTTAATTGAGTTATACCCGTGGTCTAGGATTATTTAATTTTTTTAAGCCCAACAAATAGAACAATAGACTTTTGATTCCACATCTGTGAGTCCATACCATGACATTCTTCATCAATGTGTGTCCGCTAAATTAATACAATGAGAATTACAAAATGAAAACAAAAAACAAAAACAATGCAAACCATTACTACGAATAAAATATTTATTTTAATGAAAATTTAAATATACAGAAGAGTAGGGGAGGAGACAAATATGACTAAATGAATTAAGTATGTAGTTGTATATTTACAATAAACTTTTTGACTTTTGGCCGACTTGATACGTATACAATGAAAGCTCCCCCGCGGGCTTACCGTTCGAATGAATACCCGTTCAATTAAATATTCCAACATGCTCGACAACATCTCCTTGCCCTTTCCAAACGATAAATTAAATCTGACTACGAATTCCACCAGGGGTTCCTGCCCGTCACATAATCCTTAAATCCGATGGCAGGAAATGTTTGTGGACCACCGGCTTCATAGCTCAGTCCATTGTGTTGGTTAAATACGAATGCTTTGGCCACTGGAACCTTTTGGGTTGTGTATGACACTGGTTGGGCAGGTGGTAGCAATGGTGGAAGGTACTCATTATTGGGTCGTGATTGAAGAATCGGTCTCTGAGGTACGCCTAGAGTTTTAGCCCCATACGGAAGAGTAGACGGCTGCTTCAAGGCTACACTATTTGATGGCCCATAGATATTACTTCTTAAGTCACAAATTGTATTATCAATCAGATTGCTTAAGGGAGCCGAATAAATTCTAAAGTTCACATCGTTGTAGTCCAGGTCAGAGAGTAAAAATACTGGCATTCGGTCGGACAGTACCCAGACGTTCTTATTCTCGTCAATTTTCACATCAGCTGGGAATACTAAACCAACATCATCTCGGTCTACAATTCCATGGAATTGCGGTGAATATGGCATAGAGGAATGCCAGCATCCTATAGCATTTTGGTCGATTAAATTGAATAGCATAACTCCATCATCGCTCATAACACGGGACGTTGTGTGACTGTTGGGACCACGTTCATCTAGAGGTACAAAATCATGATAACTATCTTCTACTCGGCTCTCGTCGCGTAGAATTCGTGTAGAGACAGCAAATTCACGATGACTAGCCAATGGACTGAAATACATAATTCGGTAGCCATCTGAGCGGATTGGTGTTAATGCCATGCCAAAGATACCCTCCTCACCCCATTGGAAATTGAGACCAGCAACGTTAAAATCACCTCTCAATGGATCTGGGAAGAAATAGCTATGTGATGAAAATCGCCACGACTTGTTCTGCTCCCAAGAGTAAACAATCAGACCATATCCCAATTCATCTGAAAAATAAGCAAAAGCATCATCGCATGTCTTTCCAATGTCAACAGCAACGTTTGCTACGAAAGTGTTGGAATTTGTGTCCTCTGGACGTAGCTCGTAACGGCGGATACGTGTGTTCGTCGTCAGGTCGTAAACATTTACTGCATACGGACATGGGTTCGTTGTACTATTTCCAATACCCAGGGTACCTGTGTCGAGTACCCATAAACGGCCACATTCGTCGACTTTAATGCGGTAGACTGTTGTAAGACTATTGGCACAGTCGCCAGCAGTGTTGCTTCTCCAGTCCGGATATGGAATCAATTCTGGGGATCCTGTTACACTGTGATCCATGTTAATGTAAGTGAGTGTTGCTGGGATACCTGTAAAAAGAGAGAATGTATGTTGTAGTTAATTAAAGTGCATCGTTGGTATTTTTTGTTACTTCATTAAAAATAAACTAATAATAACAATACGTTCTACTATAATGACTGAAAATGAGACTGATCATCTGAAGAAAAAAAACGGGCAAGGGGCCATAAAATAATACGCAAAAGGTAGATAGAGTGGCAAGAGAAATAATAGTTAATTACGCTGTGGTACTCAGGTAATACAGTATATTTTGTATGGTAATTATTTTAAAAGAAACACTTGGTCAACTATGTACAATATATACTATATGGTATAGCGATGAAGATATGACATTTTTCTCAATTTCTGCAATGGTGATCGCATGTGCACCACATGAATTCCTTATGTATTTTGCCATCACTCTCGAAATAGTCAACCGATACTCCATTTTGATGGCAACAAATCTGCGTTTATTAGCCGCAGTGATGTTGGTATTGTTGAAAGAATATGGACTGCATAGTATCTTATTCCTCTGCTAACGACTTATTACAATGCATAGACGATATGAAAATCACAGCATTACTTGTTCCCGGTACATATGGCATTATACTGTGTTTTTATTAATGTGGAAAACATAAAAAATCTTTGGGTTCACTTTAATTTTGATCTAAACTGAGATGTACATATAAATCGAACAGTTTCAAAAATCTATGGTGCGCTTCGAGGCTTAAGTCCCACAACAAATTATTTACTAACAAATGTGAAGCTCACATTAATAAAATCTTTTATTTTACCCATTTTTCTGTACAGCTGCGAGTTATTTGCTAACATGGCCTTTGAGTCCAATAGAAAACTTACTGTTGCATATAACAGCTGCGCAAGATATATATTTTATCTGAAAAGATACGACTACATTTCCGACTACTCCAGACAAATAGCAGGTTGCTCCTCTCTTTTGAAGTATCAAACTTTGTTATTATTACAAAAAGTAATACAATCTAAAGAACCAAAATATCTTTTGGACCATATCAAGTTTGTGAGAAATAATCGGACATTATTAATAATTCTACCTAGATATAAGTATATATCTTGTGACTTCAAGACAATTTTCTGTTTATGCCGTTCAACTTTGGAATCAACTTCCCCTCAATATTAAATTTATAAGCAACACAATCATATTAGCGAAAAAGGCTTTTACATTTTTGCCGAAAATTGCTTATTCCTGCATTTCTTTTTTTTGTACCTGTTCTTTTCTATCTTTTCATATCTTTTCTCTCTTTCCCTTCTGCTCTTCCTTATTTCATTTAATTTTTAAAACTGAATTTCTTTTATAATTTTTAATTGTATTATTTAAAATGTGTGTAACTCTGAATTATTATATAAGCATGTGCAACTTAAAAGATGTATAATTTATATCTTATATATACAATGAATATAACAATAAATTAAATACTAAATACTAAACTGAAAACCTGAAATCCAAGAAAGAGTCAAGAAAGCTACAGTAGATTCATTCTCTTCCAAAAATCCATTTGAAACAAATGGGGCTTTCAACCTTGCATATCTCACTAGCTATACATTTCGGTCATAAGACCGATACTCACCTCTGGGATTATTGTCTGGTGGACGGCCTTAAAAAAATGCAGTCAATTGCAGCAAACTAAGCAGAGTCCAACAAACAGCATGTCTATGCATAAGCTGAGCCCTACGCGGCACTATTTATTCAGTTTCACTTTTCACCCCTCGATAACCTCTTAAAGGAACTACACAGTGAACAAAGATCTTATTTGGCCACGATACTATTTTTAATATACCAGAAATCCTCGCAGAGAACATCGATTACATCATACCCAAAGTTTGGTTTGACAAAGACTTTCATGTAAGATTCCCTTTAGATCCATCTGGCAGGAAAATGCTTTTATGCATAACAAGTCAATCCACTTCTACACAGATGGATTTAAGACTGAAAATGGGGTTAGTGGCGGTATTTTCTCAGATAAGCTTAATTCCTCTCCTTCAGTCTTCCAAATCACTGTAGCGTGTTTCACGCGGAAATTTTGGCGATTAAAAAAGCTCTGTCCTGACTTCGGATGGTCAGGCCGCTATCAAGTCGTTAGACTCAGTTTCATTAAATTCTAGGACCGCCCTTGCATGCCGATCATCTCTTAGGGAGATCGCAGAGCAGTTAAACCTTCACCTACTATTTTGAAGAACATTTCAGGGAATTGGAACCACTCACAGGGGTGCTTATTAAATAATTAATTAAGTGAACTGTCGGAATAATATGCTTGGCGATCGAACAGATCAGGCCAACGCTCTAAGAGTTTGATCTTTCTAAATAGTTAACATCTTAGCGCCATCATAGATGTAATTACTGGACACTGCCTTATAGGCAAGCATGCAACAAGGCTTGGGGTATTTACAAATAATTTCTGCAGATGCTGCATGGAAGAGGAGGAGAAAGCGACAATCCTCCACACACTCTTTTCTATAATGATTAAAGCGATCTAAAGAATATAAACATTAACAGTCTACTATGCTTCATCATAAGCTCAAATTGGTTCCATGAGTAAGAGAATTACAGACTCACGTGTCATCACCATAATCTAATAGGCCTAAGTGAATTGGTCTTCGAAACAGCCACTGTTATCTAACCTAACCTAAGTTCCCCTTTCTTATCAATAAAGCTTCTGCAAATATTTCCATTCACTACTTCTTCTTCTCAATGCCTCATAAACCCTAGCGGCGGCTCATTGGGTCTGGAATTGAAATTGATACAATCGCTCGAAAGTGATATCCGGTGGTTGCATTTAGATAGAGTAAAATGAAGACCCAGTTAAGGATATCAGCACTTCACCAACCACACGTTTCCCAGCCCTGTCAATGGGACCAGAGAGTGTTCAATTATTACCAGACATACGAATATAAAATTGGATTCCAAATTAAAGATTTGATAGCAGAAATATACAATATACTACCAGGAGAAAAGGATATACGTTTCTGCCCTCAAAAAGCATGAAACGGATGCCGAATAGTGGATTCAAAAACGCAAACCAACTTGGGAAAAACTTAAACAAAATTTTTCGCTTTTCGGGATGTAAATGATAATCAGTATTAGCACGAAAATTTATCAAAGGTTGTCCCAGCTTCTATGTAAAATACCATACACATATGGTTTTCGGTTATAATCACAAAAAATTGATGGCGCAGTCACAAAATACAGCCTGATCGACATTACTTCGGAATATGATTATGGGGTTACCGATTTTGTACGGCTCAAAATGTTGTCAACGCGGTTTCCTCATTTCAAAATTCACACGGAGGCTTAACGGTCATTTATTCAACTAATTATCCGTCAGGTTAATCACATTGTGATTTTAGATCCCTGGCTATTGACGTCGGACTACAGTGATCAAGATATTATCAGAACAATGACGTGATACTACTATGAAGAAATGCATGAGGTGTTACCACAAGGAACGATTTAACCTGCAATTTCATTCATAGAAAATAGGAACTAAAGATCCTTATTGCTTAAGGCCTGAAATAACAATAAACAAAGACCACATTTAAGTAATTAATTAGTATGTTCTTCCATGTACAAATGTATGTTTCTTATCTTGGACCTATCCTAATAAGAAAAAAATGTTTTCTGTGTTCGAAAACTACAAGTTATGTCATCAATAGTGTAAGACTCCTAAACTTGCTTTGAGAAAGCTGTATCCGACAGTCGATCACATCGATCTAGTTTGTAATTAACAATAATAAATCCTGTTACTCATGTCTGCCTTAAAACTTATTAAGTGTTAATAGATCATAATTTCACATTACATGCACTCAGGAAGGTCTAAGACAAAATCAACACGATATTGCAGGTGCTAACTCCGTTTTCCATGCTGTCAACTGCAATTAATCTTAAAATGTATTTCCTATACAAGCCAATCTGGAAAGAAGTAGTCAATTAGTGTGACTTTAACGGCATCTGAAGACAATACATTGTTACAAGCTTTAAACGTCACTTAACCATTATTTCAATAGAAATGCTTGTAGATGCGCACATTCACATACGCAGTCACTTTTCTCGCACGTTCTTTTAAATAAACATCAAAAATGCGGACTTACCAAAATGGGAAAAATATCTGCAGATGTTGGCTCATTGCAATAGCCGTAGCATAAGGTTGTCTGTTAGGCTTCGTGAACAGAGATGAATATTTTGTGTATGCATGTTATAGAAAGAATTGCTGGTTACTTCTTGTATAATACCGTTGAGTAATGTTTGACTAACATAAAACATTTCAAAAGTGCGCCCAGTTTGTTTTATGAGACTGCAGCTATGTAAATAGCCACAAATTTGATATACGAGAATGTATGGGGCACCGTATCATTGCAGTATGTTCATATCATGCCAGTTAAGGAGCTATAACACGACGCAATCTTAATTAGATAGCTGACTACGATTATTGATGATGTAATGTAGTATTTTGACTGAAGGAGAAAATGCGACAAATTAAAAATTTCATCAATTCGAACTTGGGATTATATAGGGTTTTTCCAATAGGGACTTGACAATTTTGATTTTAATTTGTGAGCGCACTCTTTCACTAATCAATTTATTCAGTAAACTCTACATTTTCATCATGGTAAAGTACACTAACGAGCAACGTCTGCAAATTATAAAAATTTTCTACAGATATTCAGAGTCGCAAAATCATCTTCAGTGACGAAGCTAATTTTTCGCTCAATGGGTTCTTCAATAAGCAAAATATGCCTTATTGGTCGGGTGAAAACCCACATGTGCTTCATGAATCACCCCTTCATCCACAAAAAATAACGTTATTGGGCCATATTTTTTCGTCGACGATAACGATCGTCACGTCACTGTAAATGGTCAGCGTTATCGCGCCATGATCACCGATTACTTTTGGTCCAAATTGGACTTGGACGACATGTGGTTTCAACAGGATGGTGCCACAAGCCACACAGCACACGTTACAATCGATTTATTGAAGAGTAAGTATGGTGAGTGTGTTATCTCAAAACATGGGCCAGTCGATTGGCCGCCTCGTTCGTGAGATTTAACGCCACTTGACTACTTTCTGTGGGGCTACGTTAAGTCATTGATTTATGCCAACACGCCGACGATGTTGGAAGAGCTCAGAGCCAACATTGAACGCGAAATAGCGGCCGTTTCGACCGAAATGTGTGGCCGAGTAGTTGAAAATTGATCCAAGGAATCGACCGCTGTAAACGTGACCGCTGTGGCCATATGAAAGAAGTCGAGTTCCATTCATAAATGTTTTCATTGTACTTCAATAAAGTTTTTGAAATATCTCAAATGGTTTGTCTTTTATTTAAAAAAAAAAGTTGTCAGGTTGTTATTAGAAAACCCTTTATTACTTTGTAATCGTGAGGTTTGATAAATAATGTAAAATAAAGCACATAAATTTGAAAGTAAACTTAAAATTTTTAAAACAACAATTTATGGCATTCACTTTTTGAAAATGACATTATGTAAATGTTGGCCACGACTACGTAAACTCGGAAGTTGTAATTTTTGGGCGACTCGATCGAGCATAGTGACTGGTATCTCGCGGATAACACGAGACTGAGACTTTACATTTCCCCAGAGAAAATAGTCCCAAGGTGTTATATCGCACAATCTAGGCGGCCAATTTACCGTAGCAAAACGTGAAATTAAGTTCTCACCAAAATGATTTCTCAACAAGTCCATTGTTTCACGCGCTGTGAAACAAGGTGCTTGAATTTCAGGAGGCACATAATCTGTTAACATAACGGTTACAATTGATTGTAACATTCTAATTTGCCTCATTTTTGAAGAAATATGGACCTATGATTCCACTAGCCCATGAACCACACCACACCGTTGTTTTTAATGGATGTAATGGTACCTCAAGTACTGTAATTTTGTTTATTTTCATATCCATTAAGCCAGAAATGGGCTTCATTACTGAACAAAATTTCACGATAAAACACCGAATTTTCATTTAGGTTTTCCAGAGGCCATTCAGTGAAAATATGACGCAAATTAATGTCGCCTGGCTTCGATTCTTGCACAAGTTGAGTTTTGTGCGTTTTTAGGCAGAGATCCTCACGTAAAATACGTAAAGTTGTTGAATACGCAAAGCCAAGCTGCTGAGAACGACGACGAATCGATTCGTCATGGTCTTCGCATACACTCTCAGCTACAACTGCTATAGTCTCACCTCACCGAATATGGTCTAACCCGTCGAGTATCATCCACTAATGTATACTAGGACTCAAATTTGCGAATGGTATAGGCAATAGTGGTTTCAGCAGGTCGATTATGCACATCGTGCATGTTCTCACAGAACACTGATTTTCGTAATAAAGCTGAACAATTTGGAGGCGCTGTTGTAGTGTGAGTCTTTCTATGATGGTTTGCCAAACGATACTGAACAAAAATGATAAAGCAGTTTGATAGGAGTCATGTGTTATCTGTCAAAAAAAGCCTATCGAAATACAAACTTCACGATGAACCACCCTATATTAACTAAATATAATGGGAGAGAATAATGTACTAACAAATCTCATGGTACATTTCATTGGGTAAATAAAGAATATGAAGTAGAATTTATTTTATGTACATAGACTCAGATGTTCTAAAATATTGCCTCTCAAACATCCGTATCATTTCAATGTATTATAAAACCCTACATACGGCCCTGGTTTGGGATAATAAATGCTTATTAATGGTGGTGGTTGTGGTTGATGAATGCTAGCTCGCTAAAAAACGAGATGCAGGCGAAGATCTACATCGCTGATAGTGGGTTTTACTCCAATCAACGAGGCGAATCCTAAGAGTTTCTTCGAGAATTTAAAAGTTTTGAAATGGCGAATGGTGAATTTCCTATGCCATTATAAAATACAAAGGACACATATTACTTAGTCTGCGACCTAATGTACCGAAAATATCAAATTTTTTATTGCATCGATATGCCAATACGCGCTCGAATATGAACAGTTTCTTTGTTGATGACCATTGATTATCGATCATGGACAACAATTGTGTTCTGGAACATCAATAAAATCCCTGCAATTCCTAAAATTCTAGACACCTTTAAATAGAGCAAGAATTTATAAGGTACCAACTGGACATCCCAGGCTTAAGCTAAATCAGATAGTTCGAACAAGACATCTCATACTCTGAAGCTTAAGTCCTATTAACCTTATGGTGACAGGATATTGGAACCGGGGTTCAAATGTAGGGTCAGGAATATTATAATTATCCACTGCTACGCTCAACGAACCTATGCGGATGAGGATCACAAGGACAAGTTGTATAGCATACTGATCGCATCCACCAACACAATGCCTACCGAGAAGTAACGGCAACACCGAGTTCAACTTTACCATTTTCCTAGGTTTTAGAAGTTGTATTTAAGATATAAAAGATATTAAGATATGTTGATATCGAGATATAGTTCACCATCTAATAGTGAAGACTGAAGTGGAAGTAAATAAGGCTAAAAGTATGTACGTCTATAGTATTGTAAAAAGTTTGTGTAGGTTCAAATGGTACAACTCATTTCTTTCAACACAATCGTATTATTCAGTAAAACTACAATTTACAATTCAATCACATTTATCAACTATTAACCACTGCTCTTAATTCAACTTTCAAATTTCATTTTAAAACTGATTTCACCTCTCATCGATACTGGTATTTATACTCCCTGTCATCCTTCGAGAACTTTCTGTACTATCCAGGGTTCCATACATCTTTCAATATTGACGGAATATTGGCTAAAAGTTTAGATTATTGCTCCAATGGATTAGTTTTCTACTTTTAAAATATAGATGGCTCTATTCACATTTAAGTGGTTAGCAGATTATTCTTAAAGGAGTCGCTGATGGTCAAAGTTCTAAAAATTGATTTTTGAGAATAAAGAATAATAACAAAAAAAAAATAATAATAATAATAATAATAATTATCTACTCATTACAACCCTTAAACATTCAAGACCAACGTACATGGGTATCTCTTTTTTTTTCCCCCGCTTTGTGCAAATTTAGGGTACACTTAATCTCTTGTCCACTGGAAAAACAAAAACAATTCATCATGGACTGCAACCCGAACTGACAGAAATTTGTAACAATCCCTAAATGTCTAAAGGTGCTAACTGGAAGGAAACTGATATAATGGACTTGTAAGAGATAAAAAGTAAATAAAATCCCAAATTCTACTCGGAAAATCCAAAAACACATCTAAAGCGCTATTAGACAAGAATATAACTACCCTGGGAAGAAATAGCCAAACATCTTTGCACACATACCAGACTAAAGGCAAAATTGCATCAAAGTACTGCTAGAGAAAACACCTTTTACTACTCCAAAGTGGCTCGAGAGAAATGGGGTTGTTATGTGGAATTATCAGCCTCAGTCAGGTATACCCTATGTTAGTTACCTATCCTGTATCTAAGAGTAAAATAAAAAGTTTAACTATTGTACATCCTGCTAAGTAACTAGATCTAAACAACCCTAAATCAATGTAGCAATAGTATAATAAAAGTAAAATCTAATGAATCTGTTAAATATAAAAATATTAATATATATACATATTTATTTGATTTTTCATATTTGTTTTTTTTTGCATTATTTCTGTTACGACTTTTAAGATGTATTTTAGAATTTTGTTCTTCTAAAACCATTTCAAATACTCTTGCTGCCTTGAAGTATTCAATGTACAATAAATAATTTGTCAGCTTATTTTGTAAATTATTTTTATGGATAATTTTTTTTAATATTTGAGAAAATATTTAATTACCTCTGGCTACGGATGATTATGACTTCATGAAGTAAAAGTGAGCGCATGTCCCGTATGTACATAAAGAACTGAATTGTTTTTTTTTCACACAAATACTTTTCATTAGACTTTAACTGCTTTTTTTGCAGTCTTGTTGTATTGTATAACTTTGCATTCCTTGCACCTGATCGTTATCAAAAAAACCTGTTGTTACGCAAAATATTGTATATTCAAAAGATACAACACTATAACGCATGCTTTATGAAAGTATCTACAGGGTATTTTCAAAACTGCCTATATGCAAATAACACTTTACATGTACTTACATAAATTTGTATTGGTAATATCTATAGCCTAGTTCAAGCATTACCTTCGCAAATCGATACTTTAAGGAAAACAGGATTTCTATCCAACATCCAACATCATAATCATAAATCCGTAGTCTGTGCAAGGTAAGGTCTGCATGAAATTCATTCATTCGATAAGTCAGATCATTTCTCATGTCATACGAATATGATCACTGACAATTTATTTATCTGAGACACGTAAAAAAAAAAAAAAAAAAATGTCGTCCAAGTGGGTGCCAACAAGTTGAGGTCGTATTTTGTCCCGGTACATTGAGCAGAGATATCCCTCATGAGGGCGTATATATTTGGTCTAGTATTCCAATTTTACTCCTTTATTTTTCATTACAAGATTATGCAATTTGTTATAAGTAGGTACGGCAAGCCTTCATGTGTGCATGTTCTGTAGATATCAAATATCACATGAATCTACATAGACTCAACGTTTTCATGAAACTAACAAGGACAGTCTAATTAGTGAACGGAGACATTAGAGTACTCTGCTGCAGCAGTAGCCGATAGAAATTCACAAAATGTGTGCCAACGTTATGCTTACATGCCGACAGTAATAAACATTTTCTTATGCTGGTGCATCTATCATATAAAGCCCCAGGCTTAATGCATACCTAACTGTTAAGTGGTACTCGCTTTTCCATGTCAATGATAAATGAAAATTGGTATTTGTATTTATTGGATTGAAGTGCCTTATCGTAATAAAATAAGAAATATTTTTCCACTTTATAAATTTGACGACTGCAACATTTAACTCATTGGATTAATCTACACCGCAATCTCTAGTTGCCTTATAATTATAAGTCCTGGGTGGTTCTTGTTTATGTCTAGCTTAGTTGACTCAGTCTATCGTGAGCTTAGTTACATATCACTAACTAATGCACGATGAAAATATACATAGAAGCATTAAGACATTAAGCACTAAGCATTAAGAAATTAAATATTTAAAAGAATATAAAAGCCTTGGTTACGAAATTTATATATTGGGTATATAATTTGTGCGGTTTGCTAACATGCGTTGGAGGCCTACTTCCATTGTACGTCATTTCAGTACATGTCATTGATTTGAAGCGTAAACAACAATAATTTTTTTTCACTCAAATATGTCGAACTTTGTGCCTGAAAAGTGTTTTTGCGGGGAGTTCTTCTTCATTAATATGAAGAAAAATTTAAAAGTGGTGATTTTGGCTTGGAAGACCATGAACGTCCTGGGCAGCCAAAAAAGTTTGAAGATGAAGAACTGGAATCATTACTCTATGAAGATTGTTGTCAAATACAAGAAGAGCTCGCAGAATCTTTGGATGTTACTCAAGCAGCCATTTCAAAACGTTTAAAAGCAGCTGGATATATTCAAAAGCAAGGAAATTGGGTTCCACATGAATTCAAGCCGAGAGACGTCGAAAGGCGGTTTTGCATGTCCGAAATGCTGCTGGAACGCCACAAAAAGAAGTCATTTTTGCATCGGATTGTTACTGGTGGTAAAAATGGATCCATTACGACAACCCCAAGCACAAAAAATCATATGTGAAACCCGGCCAACCAGCCAAATCAACGACAAAGGCGAATATCCATGGCGCGAAGGTAATGCTCTGTATTTGTTGGGATCAGATGGGTATGCTATATTATGAGCTGCTAAAACTGGGTGAAATCATCAATGGACACGAGGCAATAATTTTCCATCATGACAACGCTCGGCTCCACGTTGCTATTCCGGTTAAGAACTATTTGGAAAACAGTGGATGGGAAGTCTTACCCAACCCGCCATATAGCCCAGACTTTGCCCCTTCTGACTACCATTTGTTCCGGTCGGTGCGGAACGCCCTCACTGAAATACAGTTCATATCAGAGCAGAATATCAAAAATTAGCTAGATTCATTTTTGGCTGCCAAGCCGGCGCAGTTCTTTTGGGATTGGATCCACAAATTGCCAGAAAGATGGGAAAAAGTCATAGCTTCAGACGGACAATACTTTGAATAATACTATTGTACATGCTTTTCTTAAATAAACGTTCAAATTTTGAAGAAAAAAAACCGCACGAATTAAAATATATACCCAATATATGCAGAGGAATGAGTTCTGGACAGAGATCTGTAGACATAGTGATGTTGAATACAATTCAGCTGTTAAGTAGAGTACCTATTTTTTAGCATTATTCATGCTGCAAAAATATTTATCGCACATGAATATGATTTAGTTGGGTACACCAACTCATATCAATATTAATGACTGCCTGAAAAATTAACAGAGAGGCATCATTCTCAACAACATCACATTCAAAATCCAGTGTACCATATTTTAAAAACATTGAAATTCTTCCGTTGATAATTTGACAATTTTTATATTTTGCCAAATCCTGGAAAAAAATGTAAAAAAAAAAACAAATTCCGAAGCCATCTATGGTAGCATTTCTAGAAAGGACCTTACAGTATCATGAAGAATTTATATACTTCTGCCCAATTGGTATATGGTATTTGTACGGATTGACAGGAAGTCACCTCATCAATGATAGCTCTGACGTATTTTATTCATAAGTCAGAAAACCGAATAATTGATATTATAAAGGGTTTTCCAATAGGGACTTGACAACTTTGAATTTAATTTGTGAACGCACTCTTTCACTAATCATCAAACTGTCACTGTCAATTTATTCGGTAGACTCAAAATTTTCATCATAGTAAAGTACACTAACGAGCAAGGTCTGCAAAATTATAAAAAATTTCTACAGATATACGGAGTCGGTGACTGCAATAACAAGTTTAGTGCAAAAATTTGAGTCTTCACATTCGTTGTGTGATGATGAGACAACGGGTTGGTCGAAGTGTCGAAAATATCGCTGCCGTTCAGACTTCCGCAGCAAATGATCCAAATCAGTCAATTCCACGGCGTTCTCAAGAATTGGGCATCACTCAGACCACATTATGGCATATTTTGCGTAAGTATCGTAGTTTACACCCATACAAGATCAAGCTGACTCAAGAATTGAAGCCGATGGACCATTTGAAGCGACGTACGTTCTCCGATTGGGTTCTGGAGAAGATGCCCCAAGATGATGAATTTCATCGCAAAATCATCTTCAGTGAAGAAGCTCATTTTTGCCTCAATGGGTTCGTCAATAAACAAAATATGCGTTATTGGTCGGGTGAAATCCCACATGTGCTTCATGAATCACCACTTCATCCACAAAAAATAACTGTTTGGTGCGGTTTGCATGCCGACGGCGTTATTGGGCCATATTTTTTCGTCGACGATAACGATCGTCACGTTACTGTGAATGGTCAGCGTTATCGCGCCATGATCACCGATTATTTTTGGCCCGGATTGGAAGATATGGACTTGGACGACATGTGGTTTCAACAGAATGGTACCACAAGCCACACAGCACACGCTACAATCGATTTATTGAAGAGTAAGTGGTGAGCGTGTTATCTCAAGACATGTGCCAGTGGATTGGCCGCCTCGTTCATGCGATTTAACGCCGCTTGAATATTTTCTGTGGGGCTACGTTAAGTCATTGGCTTATGCTAACAGGCCGCCGACGTTGGATGAGCTCAGAGCCAACATTGAACGCGAAATGGCGGCCGTTTCGGACGAAATGTGTGGCCGAGTAGTTGAAAATCGGGTCCAAGGAATCGACCGCTGTAAACGTGGCCGCTGTGTCCATATGAAAGAAGTCGAGTTCCATTCATAAATGTTTTGATTGTACTTCAAGCCAATAATAAAGCTTTTGAAATATCTCAAATGGTTTGTCTTTTATTTAAAAAAAAAAGTTGTCAAGTCGTTATTGGAATGTGGTTATCATGAAGGTACACTTGACATTTATAAATTGAGCAAAAAACATGACTACAATATTTAGATCAGAAAATTGCTCTCGCCTCGCTTTAGAAAATCGATAGAAAGAAACACCGATAAGCACCAGGCTAATATATAGATAACTGTTGGTTGAGATTAAGTTTATCTTGAACTATCTACTACAAAATTCATAAAAACAAACACTTTTTGTTTTTAGCCTAAATTGGCTAAACACTACACTGATAAAGAGTAAGGTGATCAAAACGTATTAGGGTCTTTAAAGAGCTAGTGTTCAAAGAAATTTCCACTATTCTACTTCCGATTACAAATCTAGGTATCATTGGGAAGTCGACACTATAGGGTGATTCATCGTGAGATTTGATTTTCAATAGGCTGTTTTGATAGATCACGCACGACTTCTATCAAACCGCTTTGTTATTTTCGTTCAGTATTGTTTGGCAAGTCATCATTTAAAGACTCATACCACAACAGCCTCTCCAAGTTGTTCAGCTGTATTACGAAAATCAGCAATCTGTGAGAAATGTTTTTCGTGCTATTCGAGGAACTTACGGTGCGCATAATCGACCTACTGAAACCACTATTGCCTATACCATTCGTAAATTTGAGTCCAAGTTTACATTAGTGGATGATACTCGACCGGTTAGAGCACATCCAGCACGTACTGAAGAGACTATATCAGCGAAGATTGAGGGTGTACGCGAAGACCGTGATGAATCGATTCGTCGTCGTTCTCAGCAGCTTGGCTTATTGTATTCGACAACTTGTGGTATTTTACGTAAGGATCTCGGCCTAAAGGCTTACAAAAATCAACTTGTGCAGGAATTGAAGCCAGGCGAATTGAATTTGCGTCATATTTTCAGTGAATGGGCTCTGGAAAAACTCGATGAAAATCCGGTGTTTTATCGTGAAATTCTGTTCAGTGATGAAGCCCATTTCTAGCTCAATGGACACGTTAATAAACAAAATTTCCTCAATGGTAACCGATATCGCCCCATGTTAACGGACAATGTGGTTCCTGAAATTTAAACACATGGTATCGATGAGCTCTGGTTTCAAAAAGATGTCGCTACGAGCCATTCAGCGCGTGAAACAATAGACTTGTTGAGAAATTATTTTGGTGAGCACTGAATTTCACGTTTTGCTACGGTGCGATATCATACTTTTGGACTATTTTCTCTGGGGATATGGAAAGTCTCAAGTCTTCGGGAATAAGCTAGCTACGATTGACGCTTTGGAAGCCAATATTACGCGTGTTATTCGCGAGATACCAGTCGCTATCCTCGAACGAGTTGCACAAAATTGTATCTTTCGAATGGACCTCCTCAGACGAAGTTATGGCCATCATTTACAAGATATAATTTTTAAGAAATAAATGCCATAAATTGTTATTTTATTCAGTAATAGAAATTTTACGTTCACTTTCAAATTTATGTACTTTTTTTACATTATTAATCAAACATTACGATGAATCACCCTATATATATACATAATATTTCTATGATGTTTAATATGTACATAATAAACCTATGAAGGAAGCAGACAACATTGTTAAAAACATTCTCATGGTCCGCTTTCGTTGACTACTGGAATATGAACTGTATGTCTTTGATCTCTAATTATTGCAATACTGTGTTTTGCATTAACTGGCGATACCGAATACTAATAAAAACATCCATGGGCTGCGTTGAACTAAGACCCCTGTATTATTTCAAACAATTGCCTTTTGCACATACTTTGCATTAGGAAGTCGTTGTAGGAATGTAAGTTTACACTGCTTTTGTGATACACAGAAGATATCGATATCATTGCAAGTTCTCAACGTGGTGTTAATATAGCGTTTGTGGCACATACAAAATGCTAATGCCAGAAATCAATTTGAATGTTAACTCACTTTTTAACTCGCATTATTATAGTATTACAGGTAGTCTTGCTTGCAGTTAAACCACAACTCAAGAAGAGTTGTAATAAACAGTAACACTAACCTCTTGATGCAATGCATTTGAATGCGTCTCAGAAAAGATCAAGCGTTCGAATTACAAAATCTAAGTTTAAGTTCCCCTATCAAATCTCAGTGTTGAAGTATGAAACGCTGATGGGTATGAAATAGGCGTGTAATACGGCAATAACCCACTTTGTAGTTTTCCCATGGCAGTCGTTTCGATAATCATAAAACGATTTACTGAAACTCGATATTATTTGGGAACAATCCAACAAGTGCGCGCAATAGTTCATGTTCAAACGCCATACGGTTTGCCCCGCAGAAGCTCCATATTCTTTCTATAGCTAGTAATACAAAAAAGTACTACTTATAGTTACAACTCTTATATATCATTGTGCAATTGTTGATTAATACACAAAACGCATTCCAAGTTGCTGGTATTCTTGTATCTTTCCAACAGGGAAATGCATCAGGCTCATGGGGCCATTGCAATCATTGGAATACGGACTTATGGTAGTTGAGTCAAAATTGTCCACATTCTCTTGTTATGATATACAAATCTAAAATGCGATGAAAAACAAAAACATGTACTACATTATACTTCCTAAATACAGACGTGTTAATTGGTTTTGTCACTATACCAATGTACTTGTGCTCGCACTTTACTCATACGGATACTTAACACGAAGAAGATACATATAAGTGCAAGCCATTTAAATGACTTGAGGTAGTTTGTAGCTACTCTAACGGGGAGTGGTATTCCTATATCGGTTCGGCGTGCAGGTGAGGCGCATATTTCCATGTGTTTTTTTCTAACGACGACACATTTAAACCAGGTTATGAGACCATAACGTGTTTTTTACGCTTCCCTGGTGAATCAGTTAAAGTGCTGATGTTACTCATGGAATTAAACCGTTCTAGTTTTTTAACCGATATCTTATGTAAGACGTCTCGTGTGTCATGGTCTATTGGCATGGTTTTCCTATAGAATTCCTTGTTTTGTTCTTTTACGTACTTATGTTGGTTAATACGTTTAATTCAATTTCAGTCTCAATTACTTAGCAGATTTTCCGTTAAAAGTTATCCATAAATTATGAGCGACGGTTTCACTTTCCCATTAGGCTATCCAATAAATAAAGTCTAAATAGGCGCATATGCATGTGCAGACAGTAAATAGGCAATCAAGTTTTGAATTAATCGTATCTAATCCATTCAACTTTTAATCGATTTGATAAAATGTTGATAACATAAAATTCATGGAGATAGTTGAGACCGGGAGTACTTCTGTGTTTACACATTCGACAGATTTATGCGTAACAGACGTACGCCGTACTAATTATTGTACATGAATTAACCACCAAAGCAATACGAACACAGATATTTTTGTTGGCTTTTTGATTAGATTTGGTGATTTGCAGTACAAGTTATGTTGTCCAATAGTTTATAAGTTATTATCATGTTATATACGGATATACAATTATGTAGGTATAAGGATAAGCGAACTCTGCATCAAGCATATGCATCAAAGGTAGTAAAAAAAAACAACTTTGTGTTCCAATCCAAATTTAGTAGATCTGCCTTAAGTGCTTGGGTTGAAAAGCAATATCGGTCTGCTTTGATCAATTTGCACAAGACTCCCGCCAGATATTAATGTTTGTGTAGCAAGAAAGATGTTTTTGCTGTTAAGATAAATCTCTTCTTAAACTTGTTATTGCATGACGAAAAAATGTGATGTGATTTCTTAAGAAAGATATTTTGATAGTATTTCTATTGCTCAGCAGACTATCATACGCAGCTACTTCGTCTTTTAAAAGATTGCGATTATTATAATTACTATTATTATTTGTTTAAATGGAGCTGATACGCAAATTTCGGGGGCACTGCGACCTACAAGATCGTTTATGCTACAAAATCAGAGAGGCTTAACTCTTTTGATGAAATTGAAAATCTCTCTGGAGATTTTGGGAATCAATCCAGGGATTACAATTTCTCTAGAGAAGCATTTAGAACCATGCATTCACTGAAAATGTGTTTCGCAGTTTCGTCGTTTTCCATACAAAGACGATATTCAGTTTCGTGCATAAGACCTATTTTGTGTAGGTTATATCGAAGGTGGCAGTGCCCAATTAGAAATCCAACCAATCTTTTAATATCATCCCTTTTGAGTTGTAGGGATTCTTTATTTAGATTTATTGTGGAAAGGTTTGACCACTCTTTTAGCCTGACGAAGCTCGCGGATGTCTTCCTAATGGGATATAACATTTTGTTCTCAAAACTCTTATTATTAATATTACAGAACGGCTCAGGGCTAATGAAAGAATAAGCCAAACGGATTCTAACCAGTTCATCGGTTATTCCATTTCTAACAATACCTTTATTACCAGGAATCCAACAAAGTTTTACCTTATTCTTCTGGGAGAGATCTTCAACTGTATTGAAGTGCAAGACTGATTTGGAGTCAACTGCTTGCCTGTCTGTAAGAAATCCTCTCTCATCGAGGATAAGATTTGCATACACTTGAATGACATGTATTTCTGCTTGAAATACACCAAAATTTTTTTCCGTAGTTTGCGATATTCTGGTGTTTGCACGAAATATTCCAGCACCCACCCCGGTATTCATTTTTGATCCATTTATATACCACTTCTGCCGAAATGAAGAGTCTTGCATATTCGGTCATTTACAGGGCAGATAATGTCAAACTCGGGGAAGTCAGAGAGAAGATTCATTTGATCCATGTGATCTGAATGTCTGACCGTGCTGCCAATCACCATATTTTTTATAAAGAGATGAAGTGGTATTAAACCAGTTAAGGCTTCTAGAGCCGCTGTGGGGCATGTGTGCATTACGCCGGCGATGCCGAAGCATGCAAATCTTTGTATCCGCTGCAGCTTTGTTTTGACAGATAAGTAGGTGATGATGGGTCGTATCATGTACAATGCAAGTATATGTATGTATATCCAATGGGTGATCTTTGGGGTTAGTCCCCAGGTCTTACAATACTCATATATATAACGCCAAGCCCACATGGCTTTAGTCGCTTTGGTATGTTTATTATTATTAAGTTTTCCAATACTAGATATTTTCTTCCGTTTCTATGTCGTTAAGTGAGATCCGATCAAGACTAGGATTTCTTTTTTACATTAAACTGGTCACATCAATGACCAGTGACCACAAGAACGGTTACAGAATACATACTTGTGGACAACCTTAAACGGCTGACACAAAGATCTTAGACTTACTGGAAGATATGGAGAATTTTCGGTTTTATGCATTGTTCTAATCCACCGGTTAGTGGAATGGTTGGTATCTTTTTCAGACATGACTTCTGATATAGATACATATCCGGTATTATTGAAGACACTTTCAATATCTATAAAGACACATAGTGCAATCTCCTTTTGTCGGTCGGCCTACTTAATCTATATTTAAAGATTTAGTAGAGCGCCTTCCATAAATTTTTGTTTCCTGTGTGCATATTGGTGAGCATGCGGAAGAGAATTTCTGTTAAGAAGGTCTGTGATGTGTAAACCGATAAGTCTTTTCATGGCTTTTAGAAAACACGATTTAAGAAATATGGGTGGAAAATATTTAGGTAAGTGACTAGCTTTATTTAGTTTGGCTTATTGGATGTATCCCCAGTTGAAACTAGTCCTAAAATAAGGCGACTAGAGTAGAAGTAATATGCACCTGACCTTCTTGAATCAGAAGATTCCGTTTGTTCCAGGTACCTTGTATGGTTTTAATGAGTTTATAATCCATTCAAATTTTTCTGTATTCTCAGATAGGGTGTTAATTCTGATGTTATTTGAAAAGCTTGTGGCTTCAGAATTGACATTATGTGAGTTTTATAAAATTTTCAAGTCTTGGAAATGAACCTGACTTAGTATTTTTAGAGTATCCTCTAAGCCAGCTGTGACAGTGACATCGCCAAGTTATTTTTGCGACTATCTTAATGTGCAGACTAAGAGATTAAATGAATTAATGAAATTTGTTAAGCCCATGACTAGCCACCAAATAGTATTCATCGTATTGACCTTGAGATATTCTCATTTATACTTCGAGTTTATAAGTCCACATCGCATATAATGTTCCCTAGGATGTTTAAGAAAGAATTTGCTACTCCATTAGTTTTTTAGCCCAAAGGAAAGAGATTGGGAAGGTTTATTCTTTATTTTGTATATACCTTACTTACTGAAAGTGATATTTTTCTGAAGTGAAACTTCGCTTGGAACATCTGTGCTGTAGACAGCAAACATACTTTTTGTTTTACTTTCTTTGGCTAACAAACTTAACTACGGTGTTTCCGAAGCAATCACTTGCCTATATCGTAAGCGTATGCGAGTAGGTGAATGGATTCTAAAAGATTAGCATAAGGAGATGAGTTTACACAAGTCTTTAAAACTAATGTTAAAGAATTCACATGAATTTAGTCCTTTTGTTTCTTTCGAAGAAATTACAGACACTGCTTTGCATGGTTCGTCTCTATAAATTCTGTTGTGCTCGGCCTTTTATTCAAAAGGTAGTGCGTAACATTCCGAAATTTGTAGGCTTTCTCCAAGATGTAAACATGTGCTCTGTGATGGGCTTTCTTGGTCTTGGCTTCTATAAGTTTCGAACTAATGACAATAGCATATCGAATCATTAAAAGAATGTTGAAGTAAGTTAAACCTTTACAAATAGAGCAGTTTAGAGGGTCTCCCCTATTGAAAATCTAGTAAGCTATGGTGTTCCATTTATGGGGCATAATTTGGTGCAATCGTTTAATGTATGTATTACCAAGGCATTTGCTTTAAACGGTTTTGCAGGAAGACTATCAGCTCCAGAAGCTTTGTTAGGATTAAAAGCAGATGTGTCTTTCTGTACTTCGTCCCGATCACGTACATGGGATTGTTGATCCAAATCGAATTCTATGCTGGTTATTGTAAAATTTTTTCTCTGCAAAATATGATAGATTAGCCTCTTTTTTCAATAACGAAATATTCTCTTTTGCCATGACTTTACATAAAACTTTTTATCCCGATGACATACTTGTGACAGTTTTTATACGACTTGTCAATTAGCTCGTAGAATAAAGTTCTTAATATTTAGTAATGTGTTTACCTTCTTAACACACGTAAGATTGCTATTGCTAATATCAAGCACCGTTTCCAACACTATCACTAAAATTAGTACCGCGCCGGTGATTACTTAAATCGAGACCTCTTGGGAACTCGTATATCATCCCGCGTTCGGTTGGAATTCGAAATACATGCATAGTACTGTAGAATAGTACTATTATGAGAAATTTTCATTTGAATATAATTCGCGTGAAAAAAGCCGTAATGAGTATATCATGGTGCTACTTTACTTTTCAATATATGTAGGTATGATCAACCTTCCGGGCTACATCATTTAGTTAGGATATTCTGATGTCAGAAAACTATTTACTTCAATAGTATCGAAACTACTGTGGCTCATAACCAGTTCATTTGCAGCCTTCTCATTTTTAGAAGACCTTTAAGCAATTTGTGAATCTTTATAATGTAAATTCAAATTTATCCATCTGAGACTCGAAATTCATATTCATTGTCATATTTTATGAGCACGAGAGCTAACTCCTCGACAAAGAAATATTCACTGGATATTTGGTACTTTTTCCCATAAAGGCAAATGAAGATGAAAATGTAACTGTATCTATCCACAAGAGTGGATATTGTCCACAAAGCTAAAACATATTTACTATAGTGACTTGGATTCACTAACTTTATTCATTTACTACGATTCATTTCTAGACCAGAAGGCTATCAAATCCAAGGATTCGCGGCTACCAAAAAGTACCGAAAATTCACTGAAAACTCCAAACAAATGTATATGCAAGGATAATTGGTGAGAAATACTTTTAATGGATCGAAAGAATTGTATGACTTGGTCATAAAAATTCATCTAAATTCCTTTAATCTTTTACCTCAAACTCTGGTTGGTGCCCATTGTAACATAAACATGGTTAATCGTCTTTATATGATATGATACACTAATGGATTAGATTTTCTATCAATTTACGAATATTTAAGAGGCAAATCAAAATCCTTATATGAGTACATATGTACACCCTGACTGACTCGAACTGCAACTTTTTAAAATGCTATAATTTTTTTATTTTTTGATGAATTTTATTGTGCCAAAGCAAAAAATGTTGATACAATTCTCAGATTGTATCAGTAGTTTTCAATATGTCCACCTTTGTCGCCAATATTGGCCTTGAGACGGCCGTTCGCAGCGAAGTGCTTGTTTGAGGTGGTCCAAATTTTGGTATTTTTTAGTGCCAACCTTTGCCTTAAAAATACCCTAGACAGAGAAATCCTAAGAATTTGCATTCGGGGAATTTGCAATCCATTGTGTCGAAGCAATGAAGTGTGAAACATTGTTTTTTAACCAATATTGGTTGACGCGCGCTTTGTGAGACGGTGCCGAGTCTTGTTAAAATGTTTCCGACCGAAATGATTGCTTGCCTAAGGCTTCAATACTGCCACTAAGACAGTTTCACGGTATACGATCGCAATAATTTTGACGCCACGGTCCAAACCAAACCATCACCATCGGTGCTGCCTGCTTTCTGGTGGCCGTCCGAAGGTGAAAATTTTCGAAGTACCTCTCTGGTAAGTAAACTCAGTCATTTTGTTTGTTGTCATATTGCTCGATAACAAATGGCGTCTCATCGGCAAAAAACAAATTCGGCAACTCACCACTTTCGTGCAAGCGTAGCAACTCCTTCGCTCTTTCGACTCTAACTTTTTTCTGTTGCAGTGTAAAGTCGTGTGTTTTTTGGAACTTTAAGTACTTGAGCCCAAGCTCATTTTTCAGTATGTGTTGCATCCGTTCCAACTCCGATATGTTGAGTTTACGAGTAACATTTTTCTTCCACTTCGGCGCGGATTTCGCTCAATTCGAGTCTTCACTTTCCAAACCATTTCTGCCGATGTTACTGTTTTTTTATGACCAACTTGATGGCGTTTTGCAACGCTGCCAGTATCATGGTAACGAGCTATGGTTCGAGACACAAATGATTTATTCACCTTGAGGTGCTGGAGGGCTCTAACCATAGCTACTTGTGGTTTTCCAGCCAAATGTAAAGCAATCACACTATCACGTTTGAATTCCATCGCGGATAAAAAATTTTCAACACAACTGAGACGCAAATCGTTTAAAAGGCTTGTAAATGGAATAAGTGAATATTTGAAATAAAAACGACAATAGACTAGTTTCCGGTCCTTGCTATATAATTTTTAATGCATTTATGCACTATTTTGTATGTTTAACAAAAACCCTGACGTGTCATGTCATCTATTTACGCAGTTCAATACTCAACTACCATATTCCATTATTATTAGATCTTATCCGCAAAGCTGTTATGTCCGATATGCTGTCGTGTGTCTACCCTGTCACATTAAGGCTTTAAAGTTTATTTTTTATTTGAAATTATGTATCTTAACCAGTTTAAATGTGTCACTAATCAAATTTGAGTTGTTTTTTATGGAAAAAATTCAGCTACTATGGTGCGCTAAGCAGCGGGCGCTTACATCATTATGAATCGCCTTATGTATCCAACATCTCAATTATCTGTTTGACAAATTGGTGTGAAGAAACGTTTGTACGATTTTATATTTTGACAAGACAATGCGTTCAGAAAGTCATTTAAGGTAAATTCCATGCGTCGTTAGCCCAAGTATTGTATATCTAAATTGTATGCTATTCATGAGTGCATAACTTGAAGGGAGTAGAGTGCCTTGGCTTGTATGTCTTTTTGAAGGTAATTGGAATTGGCAATACGACTTGCAGCTGCGATCTGTGAAATGACTACAAGATGTGTATCATGATGGTGCTTTATCTTGGATAGATATCTAATTGTGCCTGAATTTGATTAGGGAAATACAGTTGTTGGGAATAGCAAGCTAAAAAAACAAAACAAGTTTTCTTAATACCTGCAACTGTGGCACGCGATAAAAATTATGCCCATTTAGGAGATTGTCTTAGATAAAAAAGATAATTAGTGATTCGCAATAATATTCGTAGTTAAAATGAATGGATTTTATGTAAATTTGTAGAAAATTTATTGAACTAAACAAAATTCAATTCATCATAAAAGGATAAGCAGAATCCGAAAACAATTCTGAAGAACTGGAAAAGGTGGTATTGATTCCCATAAACACCTGTGCGGATATATTAATAAAATCACATTTCTCGAATATAGATTATATCATACGCATAGGACTACGGAACTAAATTTCTAGTCCTGTCAAAGTTGCACTCATGCAAAACAAAAATAAACTTTAGTGAATAAAACTCAGTTCTCAAAAACTTAGGAGGAAATTAAGGAGCAGATGTTAAAATCAAATATTACAAAATCATTATTAAGAAGAAGCCATTTACGCTGTGACAGGTGGAAATTGAGTAAAGGAGTGAAAGAAGAATCAGTAATTCATATGAGAAAAACCCTTGCACGACTATAAACCTTAATCGAAGCATCTCGATTCAGTGTAGCAGAAAAATAAACAACAGAATTTTGAACGAAAATATTCAACATCAGTGATAATTTTTTCATTCGAATTAGAATTCGCAATAGTAAGGTAGCCATAGCTGACGAGGAAATCCCATAAGAAGCCTTTCTCAGCAACAAGAATCGGCCATAGCTAATATACAAGAAAAGAAAATAATCGAATGCTTGTAGGGAATCAGCTTGAACATTAATGGAATAAAAAATTTATATACCATATTGTAGGTAGTACTCAATTAAATTGTGTTAAAGTGAAACCTGAATTTTGGATCACACAAACAAACTTCGTTTAAGATATTTGAAGATTGTAAAATGTTCTGTTCGGATGCCAACAAAGAAAGATCAAAAGGAAGAGAAAAAGGTGGATTGTAAATTTGTAAAATTGTAAAAATTGTAAAAAGATGTAAAGAAACCATCTTTCAGAGATTAAAATATATATAGGGTTTTCTAATAACGACTTGACAACTTTGTTTTTTTTTTAAATAAAAGGCAAACCATTTGAGATATTTCAAAAACCTTATTATTGGCTTGAAGTACAATCAGAACATTTATGAATGGAACTTGACGTCGTTCATATGGCCACCGTGGGCACGTTTGCAGCGGTCGATTCCTTGGACCCAATTTTCAACTACTCGACCACATATTTCAATGTTGGCTCTGAGTTCTTCCAACGTCGTCGGCGTGTTGACATAAACCAATAACCATAAAATCATAAACGCCCCACAGAAAATAGCGGCGTTAAATCGCACGAACGAGGCGGCCAATCGATTGGCCCATGTCTTGAGATAACACGCTCACCTTACTTATTCTTCAATAAATCGATTGTAGCGTGTGCTGTGTGGCTTGTGGCACACCTCCTGTTGAAACCACATGTCATCCAAGTCCATATCTTCCAATTCAGGTCAAAACTAATCGGTGATCATGTAATCGTCACAGTAACGTGACGATCGTTATCGTCGACGAAAAAATATGGCCCAATAACGCCGCCGGCATGCAAACCGCACCAAACAGTTTTGAAGCACAAGTGGGTTTTCACCCGACCAATAACGCATATTTTGCTTATTGACGAACTCATTGAGCCAAAAATGAGCTTCGTCACTGAAGATGATTTTGCGACTCCGAATATCTGTAGAATTTTTTTTTATAATTTGCAGACGTTGCTCGTTAGTGTACTTTACCATGATGAAAATGTTGAGTTTACTGAATAAATTGACAGTGACAGTTTGATGATTAGTGAAAGAGTGCGTTCACAAATTAAATTCAAAGTTGTCAAGTCCCTATTGGAAAACCCTATAATATACTTTCCTTGTGCTCGTCTAAAGAAATGGATGATAAAACATGATATGCGCCTAAGCAAGATCAATTGGAATATTTACGGAATGTTTATTCCCGACATACAGTTATAACAGGGAACGATTTAAATGCTCGCTTCGGACTTTCAAATCAAATAGACAGTGACACACCATGGTGAAGTTTAGTTTATACTGTGTAGGTAAATGTGATAGGAACATCGGACATTGATAACTTCTATGTATCTCCGGTTTTCTTTGCCCTTCCACTATCAATTGTGACAATATGAAACAGACATTCTCAGCTTTTAAACTAGCTTGGAATCCGGCTATAACAGAAAAGTACACTTCATGTGCTAAAAATTAGCAAATTAAAGCAGATGCAACAGAATACCAACATGTATTCGAAAACATTAAGTATGCCGCAGATTAAGATATTTTGAGAATAAATAGTTTAATGAGGAATCTAGATTACAGAAAAGAAGTAAGAAAAACAAAAATTTTGAGATTATATCGTAAAAGCCCAAAGACCATAGATAAGAGATCAAAATACATCACCCGAAGGAAATTATTTGTACCGTCAATACACAGAGCTAAAAAGCAGTACAATGAGAACCTATCCCAACAACTTGAAAAAACAAAAAACCAGCAAGGATGTTTGGGGAACAATGAGAAGCATCCAATCGAATTCCTATGCACAAAAAATAGGTTTGGGAGAGTTATATTCAAGAGATGAATAGTTGTAATGTAGTCTATTCTGCCATACGTAGCACCCAATTCTTGACAGTGATATAAGCCTGGAGGAATTAATAAACGTAGTACTTGGTTTAGGCAAAAACAAAGCAGCGGGACTAGAGAATATTACAAAATCTCTTCGATACCGATGGAATAAGCTCATCAAAAATTACTTAATGCGATATAACAACGATATTTAAAAAAAGAGATAAGCATCTACCAGAAAACTATCACCCTATTGCTATTGAAAATACCCTAATAAAAGTTTACACGCAAATCTTATCAAACCGACTTAAAGAGTGGGCGGTAGCGCAATTAATTCCTGTCTTTTAAAACGGCTTAAAAACAAACCGAAGTTGGGTTGATAATCTCTTTATCCTAACGAAAATATGTTATTTTTGTAGTCTTTGCTGAAGCAGTATTCGACAGAGTGAATCACGGGTTATTATGGGCTCGCCTTAGCTCTATTTTAGCAAGTGGTAAAATAATCCATGCGTTTCAAAACATTTATTCGAAAACCAGGATTGTTACAAAAACAAATGGCCAGACTGAAAAATCAGATATCACGATAACTATGATATGATATGATTAAATCGATTGCACTTTACTGTGCCGAGGTATGGGGTCGGAAAACTGGGAATAAAATTGAAGTAATTCAACCGACAGTTTTGAAGAATTTGCTTGATCTAGCTTATAATACACAAAACAACGCTTTTCGTATGGAAATTGGAAAGAAAAGCTTTACATTTCTGGATGAAACTTCTAAATATCTCCGAAATTTTGAGAATCCATATCAAGATTCAATGACTAAACTGCAATATGGGAACAGCAAATTTCAGAAAGTATGCGAGAATCTTACATAAGCATTCTCGAAGCCAAGAAGAGATTTCTTCGGTATAAAGATTTTAAGAAAGCAACTAGCTAAATTTCTTGCTGTTAATATGCTTTTTACTTAGTACACATACAGGAGCCAGATTATAAGCCGGCTTTCTACTTGAGTTCAACTCTCAAGCCGTTTGTTCATAAAGTCATGGCGCAAATTAAGTGTACCAACAGGTATGCACATGGAATTATCTTAAATGCCACTCTGATTTTGCAGGAAAAATAATGTAAATTGTAAATTTTGAGCCCAAAAATAATAAATTCAATTCAAATTCAATTTAAGACATATTTTCGACCCAAAGAACATTTGCAGGGCTTCTCATATACATGAAGATGATACAATCGAGCACTTCCTTAAGATGTCCTGTTTTCAGTGCAGTGAGAAACTATTTTCTCTTTTCTATCAATTTGTCCAAAACATTGCTTAGTATCTATAACTACGATACGTTGTCAACGCATTCAAGCTTAGAGCTTTCATATTGAATGAATGAACACTCTAGGTTTCATATTAAGAAAACAAAATATTGTCTTTTGTTTGTTGTTCTATAAAATTTATTTAAAATTACATATCTATCTACTATATTAACCTATCGCCGTGTTTCAGGAGGGATGTAATGATTCACTGATTTCCTAGATAATACTCAGATGTGCTAATCAGATAGCATCATTTTTGAGCAACAGGATTACGAGATAGCATGTACTTCCATACATATCTTTACCAATAGCGATGATTTTGCTGGGAACACTCTCCACTTCATACAAATGGTCGTGGCTCAAGTGGTGGTCTATTAGCTTCCAAATCGGTCGGTTCGGATTCAACGCCAATCACGTCCGAAAGGCAGTCTTTTTTTCAGGCAAATAAATTTCCCTAAGATGAAGTGGTTGTCTAGAATACAACAATAAGTCCAATTACACTGATAATTTAGTCGCCCCTTTAAATGTTGGACGTCACACATGGCCATGGAGCGAAATAACCATTTTCCTAAGAACTTTACACTTACTCAGGCACTTTAAGTGTCGTCATACCTCCTTGAGTGTATGTATTCCCAATTTACTTTCCATACCCTTCTATAAGTAAGTTCAAATAGAGTGAACATTTATACGTAGTCCCCTCTTTAATTAACAATTCTACGATCATATCTTTATTCCATTTCTTCAAAAAACATTCATTTTCTTCTGCAGCTCTGCCAATGAACTCAGAGCTGATTGAAAAAATTCTGCAGGTGTGTTATCAAAACCATAGGGCTGCATTTTTTTGAAGACCTAATGGAGGTCCCAATCTCTGTATCACTAGTGGTCGGTTTATATTTGGAATTGTTGCATAGCTAGCCAGATAACTTGTCATTATAGCAACATACATCCTACATTTTGTGAGCCGAATTTTTTTCAATATTGCCAAAGGATCGCGATCCATGAAATACTGGTTGTCGCTGTCATTAAACTCTCTGGTAATGACATAAACATTCCAACCTAAAGGCTTGATGAGATTACATTTTTAACTTGTTACACTAAAGTGTTCCTTCTTTGCTTTTGTCACGCTAGTGTGATTCAGAACTCTGTGCCGTTGAGGCTGCGTTAGTGTGAACTTAAAACTGGACAAGCTCCTCAATTTACTTCTAGTCTGCGTTATTAACAACTCGACTACCATTACAGAAATTGATAAACTGTTTGCCGTTTTTATTTCGATTTACGTGCCAATGCACACCAGTCATGTATTTTAGCGTAGTGTTGTCGCATCCCTTCATGATGTACCAGTTCTCACCTCCAGGATGTTTAATCGTAAATTAGACTTAACAAACTAATTGCAAATAGTTCGACCACAGAAGTTTTTTCTTTTCCTTGGAAAACCAAAATCCGGCAGAAGATGTTATATTTACAATTACATATGAAGCCCAATACTAACTATTGACATTGGTATCGGAAAAAAATTGGCTGAAATTAAAGAGTCAGCCCATCTGTTGATCTATTTTCACTTTTGCACCTGCTGAATGGAATAAAATATGGCTTAAAGCTATATAAGCAATTCTTTACAAGTAAATTCAAATAACTATGTATATCGATACATTTAGAAAACAGATACTTGCAAACTTTAGTTCATCAGATATTACAACAAAATCTGGTTTAGAAATCTGAGCGTCCAGAAGAAGAAGCTGGAATCTTTAAAAAAGGAAAAAGATTTTTGAAAAAAGATTATATCTCGTCTATAGCCACGTTTGCTTCTCCCAAAAAAAGAAGACATCCTGGCAGTATGTGTTGACAAATTAGAAATAGGAAATAGTCCCTTTTATTATAAAATAATGTTGCTAGGGTAATAATTGGTGGTTTTGGCTAGAATATTAAGAGAAAGAGCAAGCAGAGAACGGAGTATAGAAGCCGTTCTTAGCTACTCGAAAACTGACAGCAAAGAAGCCAGCTCCGATGTCTTGTAAGCGAAGCGTCTTAGACATGTGATGTATGGTGATGTTTTGGTATAGTGCATGCACAAAATCGTCAATCATGTATGAACATTATTCATCTCAGGGGTTGTAATGAATTAATAGGGTTCACCCTGTAGTTTCATATGGTATTGAATGATTTCAATAATCAAATATTGTCAAAGTCAACGGAAAAGTTCTTTATAGGTTAAGGTTTAGATAAGGATTAGCATAATATTACTGTGTAAGAAAAAAGTCCTAAAAGAGGACCTAAATAACTTGTATTTCATTAGCTCCAACAAGATACAATAGAGGATTGGACAATCAATTCTATCAAAAAATGTGACGCAGTGTCGTAAAATCTATCGAGGTATATTCTCATCGAACTTGACCTAGAAGGTCTTATCATAAGTATCGCTTGAAAGTCCCAAGGACTTTTGCAGCAAAAAATTTTTTGATCCGCCACTTGACGAGATATGTACGTTTAAGGAAGCCCAAGAGAAGACCAAAAGCTTCAACTCGAGGTTCATTAAACCGAATATTAAAATTTAAGCATTGACAGTCTTGAGTTATGCAAAGTGATTACTAATTTCGGGATACCAAGAAAATCCTTTAGAAGTTGTTCGTACACTTGTTGATTTTCGAAAATGAGACTTTTTATCATGTGATTTCTTGAGTTTCCTGATCACTTCGAACGCTTCATTACAAAAAAGGTGGGGACGGAGTAATTATGAAGTTATTGATGACAAAACCAAATATATATTCTCAAAATATGAATATAAATTGTCACACTGTCACATTTAATATTACTGCTGAAAGAAACAATTTCAAAAGAGTTCAAAGGAGACATTGAATTCACGAATAATGAACAGGTAAAGTTTCGATAAGGACTGAACCTTAAAATCCGTTTATTTCCACAAAATACTGAATGTGCAATTTCCAAACGGACGATGTGCGACTCTGTTTTATGCTGACCATTACAAATGAAATCAAAGTGTGTTTTTATTTAAATTTAAAAAACTTCCTTTAGTATTCTCAAGGCAAAAGTATACATAAAACCTGAATGGCGCAATCGAATGTAGCAAAGCAATTACTGCTCTACTTAGGGTGTAACTAAAAATCCATCTACCTTTTAAATTGTGACACAACTTAAGGTATGTAAAAGAAATAACAAATAACTACATATTTGAATTCTCTTAGTTTGGTTATTTTATCGACAGTTGACTTTTTATGATGCAATAGCTGATAACACAACTTTTCGAGTTTCAGACAGATTACAGAAATCAATACTTGTAAACAGAAAAGACCACATGCTGTTGTTCAGCGTCTAAACAAGTTACTTATTTTACATTGCCTTCAAATGAATGTCCCACTTTAAGTTAAGTCTGGTGTAATTAAATATGAAATATTTTAGTTAGCTAGACTAGTCCCAAAGTATTTCATAAAGCATGTGGGCTTCCTACCCAAGTCCACTGAACTTTCGATTTAAATTCATATCATGTTGTGTAAAGTATACAGCCCCACTATTAATCTTGTTTTCTACTAAAGTATGTAGATATACATAATACTCCCCTTTCATCCTTTCTCGTATTTGTCCAATGCGCAATGGAAGACTTTTTCCAGATACGGATGAATAGTGCGAAAGTATTACCTGTGACTTTCGCACGCAAACCTTTTTTTATTGAGCTTCCTAAGAAACTCAATGACTATTTTTTAAAAAGATTATGGTATTTCTGTTGTTTTAGTTTTTATGAATTAAGTCCCATGCGCATGCGACAAAAATACTCCTGTCAATGGAAAACTGCCCACTATCAAGCAAATAGATATCTTAGCTTGTCAATCAATTCGAGTTTACTCGTAACTAATTAGGTAAAAATTGTTTAGATAATCGGAAACTATACTCGTATATCTGCTTGTTTTCCTGGGAGAAAATATATTGTAGTATAATTTAAATGGCTTAATTGGTTCCGTACTGTCAAATGACAAGATATAACAAGTCATTTTGAAATGTCTTCAATAATTGGTGATATCACTATAAAAAATGTATCTGTGGAATTTTTTCAAATGTGGACTTAGACAATTGGTGTTCCATTGTATTCAAGGAAGCACTGGAATAATATTTTGAACATTGCAAATTTCATATCTACATCCACATGTGCAGGTGCAGTCTAAAACTAAAACTTTCATTATACCGTTGGGTAATATCATTTATCATCTATTTTAAAATGTGCATTTTCCGTTCAATTATATTAAATTTTATTATGATACAAAGTTGGACTCAATTAAGCTGTCTTTTACTATCCACACTTCCAAGTTGATGAAAAGTTCATTTCAGCACGTGGTTGCAGATATTTAACTGTCCATGACTAAAAATCGAGAACCGCAACAAAAAAACACGCAAAGACATTACAAGTCAATATGTGTAATCAATCAAGCTGTTGTTGTTGTTGAATTCATTGGTGTTAAATTTTATTTCAACGATTAGGTAATTGTTAAATAATTAGTTATTGAATTGGAAAAGCGAACAAGGATTGTATGTTGAAATGTTATTTTGTTAAATAGAAACTTCACGCTGATAGAGCTCAAAAAGGTGAAATAATTTAATATATGTACATATTCATAGTATTGTAATTGTTTACAATGTGAACTTGCCTGAGGAGTATTAATACTAGTGATATGCCTTCCAAGTGAAATGAAAGCGATTAATGTCCATCGCAACTAGAAAGACTCTCTTATTTTGTTTTATTTTCAAAGAATGCAATACAAATAAATTTGTAAAAGTCAGAGATCTCACACTGGGGTACAATGCCCATCTGGTGGGCACTTATTATATTCAACAACAATCATGAAACCATAGGGTATATCTGGGCATCATAGATATACCTTAGGGGCTTTAATTCACTCAGAGAAAAAAACAGGGAATAGAGTAGGTTCTTTTCCTATCGAATCTTTTCGAGAAAAAAAATTGTCAACATATACTGGAATATATAGGACCCCTTCTGAACGTTGAAGAACATATCATGGATATAGTGGATGCAGGTATGTTTGACCCAAACCGCAAAGATTTGCAAGCGCCCAAGTGTTTTCCCGGTTCAGCTACTTTATATATAATACATGGGCTGAAAATTCTATTTTAAAAGAGGGCACCACTTGTTAGTTAGTACCAACCTTCAAAAGATACGTGTATAAATTTGACAGCTGTCGGACGATTAGTTCTCGAGATATAACGTTGTGAGTGAAGCAACTTTTGTTATTGTGAAAAAAATTAATTTAAAGCAATTTCGTGTGTTGATTTATCATTGCTTTTTGATGGGAAAAAATGCAGCCGATGCAAACAAATGGCTTGATAAGTATTACCCGAACTCTGCATCAGCCGAACGAACCATTCGCAAGTGGATTGAAAAATTTAAAAGTGGTCATACAAGCACCGAAGATGATGCACGCAGTGGACGTCCAAAAGAGGCTGTTTCAGATGAAAACGTCAAAAAAGTCCACAAAATGATTACGAATGACCGTAAAGTGAAGTTGATCGAGATAGCTGAGGCTCTGAAGATATCAAAAGAGCGTGTTGGATATATCATACATGAATATTTGGACATGCGAAAGCTCTGTTCAAAGTGGGATAATTTTCACCGACTATCTACAAAAATTGCAGACTATCAACAGCGACTATTACATTGCGTTGTTGGAGCGTTTTAAGGACGAAATCGCAGAATAACGGCTGCATTTGAAAAAAAGAAAGTGTTGTTTCATCAAGACAATGCACCGTGTCTCAAGTCGATGAAAACGATGGCAAAATTTAATGAATTCAGTTACGAGTTGCTTTCCCACCCACCGTATGCTCCAGATTTGGCCCCCAGCGACTATTTCCTGTTCACAGACCTCAAAAGAATGTTCGCCGGAAAAAGATTGAAGAAAGATGAAGAAGTAATCACCGAAACGGAGGCCTATTTTGAGGCTAAGCCGAAATCGTACTACAAAACTGGTATCGAAAGATTGAAAAATCGTTTCAATCAGTGTATCGCCCTCGAAGGCAACTATATTGATAAATAAAGTTGAATTTTGCAAAAATTTAGTGTTTTACTATAAAACGGAACTGAGTTTTCAGCTCATGCGTTATATACATGCGCTAATACTGGCATAAACGGTTTCATCTTCAAGTACTACTCTCTGATAGTTAAGAAGCTGTTAAGCCTTCAACGGTATCTGTAATTTTACGCAAATTGTCATTGTTTTTTGTGGTTTTTCTTGTTAAAATTTTATAAAGTGTAATTTTGTTTCTATGGTTGATTTTTATTTTGAATATGCCTAGTGTGAAAATTTTTTTACAAACTACAATTTTCCGATTGGAATTACCTCAATCTTTTTCAAAACTATTGATTCTGCTGAACTGGTGGCGACAGCAGCAGCGGCACTATCAGAATCGACAGCAGCAGCTGCAGGTGCAGTTCTTAATGAGAAATTGCCACATCATTCATCGTTTATTTGCCTTTGCTGTTTTAAGCCCAGATGCTTACTGAAGACTTTAGTTAAGATATTTCGGACATACTAACTAGTTCAACACCAAGCTTCTTTTTGTCAATGTGACAGCGTATTTCCCTTGAACACTTTGATTCAAAAATTTTCCAGAGACCAAATGAAAAAGTGTCGATATTTGAACATTTGATAGTATTTGTTGGATGCATCCAGTCTATTGGACGTATGTCCTAAGTCTTCTGCAGTCGGTTGGTTTAGGTTTTACCTCTGAAGTTAGTTATGTTAACTTACAAGTTCATTTTTTGGAGTTACATGTGTTACTTAATACCAAATTCGGGCAGTGGAAAATTTTGCAGACCAGAAGCTGTGATAATCGCAAATAATGCTTGGAGGTAAAATCGTTCCACTTATGGTAGCAACTTTCGTACCAAATAATTAAACGACAAACTTTCCATTATTAATAGTTGTAGACACCTGACATGCATGGTCATTAACAACGCCACGCCTATCCATCACAACGTCTACGACTCCACAGACGAAAGATACAAATAACTCTATTACAGAATGAATTTTAATTTGCTTAACTGCATTTCGACACTGAACTTCACCCGAAGTTGGCTACAACTGTCTGCACAGTGTAAACTCTTGCTTTCAATCACCAAAGTGACACTAAACCAGTCTGGACCAAGAGACGGCCGCAAATAGATGGCACATACGAGTACCATTACGCAGTTATCTTATTCCATTTGATATTTTAACTAGTGGAGTTGGCGACTGACATTCAACTTGTCAGCTAGTTGCTATTGTTTCTTTGTTTTGATTTTTTAATTAAAGTAATCAGAAATATGGGGAATTTGTATTACGTATTCATGTTGATCTCTAATTTAAAAGAGTAGGCATGCGTGCATAGTGACACATTGTATCTGACTACGAAAACTGAAATTCAATTCATTAGAGGAAAATATGCATCTGCATTATATGCAAATATTTATTAGGTGTGCGTATATTTTCCTATATAACAGAATTCAATTATAATTTTGGGCTCAGTTGATAAAAAGATATTTGCAAACATTTAGGGTTTGAAACCTGTAATGGTACACATGATGTGTACAACAGAAATGAAATTCATAGTTACATACGAGTATAACACATTATTCTGCTGAAAAACAACAAACAAGAATACAATAATCGGAGACTTAACTATGGTCCAAAATCGACAATAAAAGCTATCACAAGTGAGCTTCGTACCACTTCTTCGACAGTATTGCTTACCTTAGAAGGTAAGCAAAGTTTCTTTAATGGAAAAACTGGGTATTGAACCTTTTATGGGCCAACAACAGAACTAACTCTTCCACACCGGTACACTTATACTGACTGACACCAACCCCGACTTCTAAGAAGAACAACCAGTAGCATTTCTTTCTTATTAATGTTGACGTCGTCGAGCTAAAATCCTTCGTTATACATACCAGGGGCAATCCAAAAGCAGTATAAAGCAGACATTCTTCTACTCCGTTGAGAGGAGAAAAAATTTTAAAATAATTCGTTAGAACTTTGAGCGGATAAGTGATCGTTTCACTGTGATCCGTAACAGAATTAATCTGCAAAAGATCCAAATCTATCGCATCGACCAATGATGACTTCATAACGGGTGACCAGATAGGAATGATAGTTTTTTCAATTGTTATGTTTCAGCAGCTGTCAAAGTTATCAATGACATTCAGCTGTCAAAATATTCAGTAAGATTTGCCAGTTCACCAAGCATTGTTTTACCCGTATTGATCGTGCGGACATTTTTTAAAAACATTAGTTTATCGAAATACGTAACGTGAATTTCGCCGTGATCTTAAGCCATCAATTAGAGAGAGATCGGCGAGAAATGAAGTAAACATATCCGCCATATGTACCGCCGGTCAGTACTGAAGAAAACTCAGAAATGTCAATACGGCGCCGATCAGATGAATTGGGAATCGCCAGAGAATCAATCTGGCTTATTATTTTGGGCCTACATTCGTATAAGATTAAAGCAGGACGGCGCTGTAACTATTGGGAGAAAATCGTCTTCTCTGGGCACCTTCCTAGAGGCGCTATATGCCATACAAGCTACGCAACGCTCGAAAATGTGAAGTAGAAATTTGCCGCCGCAATCATACAATTTGACACCACCCGATTATGTTCTCTGGGGATACGTCAAGTACTTAGCTTACACTAACAAGCCAACAACTTTGGACGAATTCGATGCCAACTTTCAACACGCTATTGCCGAAAATTGGACCGAGTCATCAAAAATTGGACCAACCGCTTGAAACACTGACAGCGAAGCCAAAGCGATCATTTGAATGATGTGCTATCTCACATATACTCGTAATGGCATGAATGTATTTTCAAAATAAAGCCAGAATCAATTTTGTATCTCACACCTCTGTTGTTTTATTTAATTTTTTTTTCTATCGTTCTTATCTGGTCACCCTAATAATAGAAATAAATTATAATTATATAATAATATAGGATGGAATATTGAAGAGTTTCTAGTTCTTTCTATGTCCAAAGAGGGAACTCAATAAAGTAATCAGCAATTATTTACATTTCTTTCAATGAAGATTTGTAGCTTTTTATAAAAGATAATAGATGATTGCTATGGTAATAGAGTGCTACCTAATGTCGGGCCTCCAAGACTTAACCAAAAATATGAACAGTTCTAACGCAGGTAAGTACCTAAAATCTTCTTTGAGCCTTATTTAAAAAGACTCATCACAGGCCTCTCTTTCTAGTGTTCGCGAGTCCTGGCTTATCGATGCCATCGATTTAATTTCTCATACTGTTTCAGAGCTTGAAAGAAGGCGTTCAGCGTGGTTACTTACTAACTTATGAGTACTTAGTAAGCAACACAGTTCGGGGTGAACCAGAGTCTCAACTAACAACCTCCAGTTGCAAACTGCAATTCGGTTGAGGTCTTCTTCAACTGTGCTATCGCTCCTGGTGAGACTCAAAGACTCTGCGGGCCGGAGAATTGGTGTCTATCCTTTATACATGGCTGTACAGCTCGTATAATTCGTCGTTGAATCCTCTAATCCTGAGGATATCTTCATCCGGCTTCGACAGATTCTGTACTTCAGTCCCATCAGGACTAGGATAATCAAGATATTATACACAGTATCCTTTGTGATGTTAGGGAGATAGAGTTTCACTACTCAATTGCCTTCTTACCCCAAAGAAACAGCGATTGGCACGATTGATACTTGGTTTTTTTTTTTTTTTTTTTTTTTTTTTGAGGTGTTGTTGGTAGAATTGGAAGCGTGTTCTCCCACTTCTGTCGATATTACCGGCATACGCTACTAGTTGCACAGGCATTTGTAAGATTGTGACTCCAGTTTTCGCTTGTGAGTTCCCTACAATTTTTTCAAGTATGATATGAAGTCAATTACATGACAGCGTGTCAACTTGTCTAAAATCTTTTTTGATATCAAAAGTCTCAGCTGCGATGCCAAAACTAGGCATGGCTCTATATACATAGCTTGTCTCTATAAATGCTGTGATATGCGACAAGTCGATGAACATATGGTGGGTATCGATCTGCAGCCTTATTAGGGATCTGCTGGAGTGGTCAATCAGGTTGTTTATGAGTTGTTTTAGACGTGTTTTAGACGTTCATACACTATGGCGAGAGGATTTATACTTCTATAGTTAACACAATTGGCTACAACAAGTGGTAATTCGTGTTGATGTTGGCTTCCAAGAACGTTTGGATGTCCAAAAGGACGTCAGGCATGCCTGACATCTATCGCAGCAACGTGATAAATTTAATTTCATGATCCGGGGACCGCCATACCGTCTTTTGTATATTGGATAAGGAAATGGTGTGCTTTCTATAGTGACATTTCGTTCAGTCGCAAAGGCAATAAGCCTAAGTCTGTTGCCAGATATGATGTGGTGTGGGCTATGCCTACCAAATGTCCTACCTAAAATGTCTTCATATCCTATTCTGGCATTAAAATCTTCGGAGATTGCTCATATGTCTTCTTGAGGAGCTCACAAAAACATTTTTTGAAGGTGTTGTCCCTGGTACCTGCAAGGATATTAGGGCGCATATTAGGCTTATGTTAGCAAATTCAGCCTAAAAGCGGGTTTAATTAACACAATTCTTATAGCAATCACAATGATATACATACATAGGTATGTTATATCATAGTATTTCATCCTACTTATGTCGGTGGTGATATTTGCGTAATAACAGTCGAGCGATTCGGCTAATTGCTTCTCTACACTCCTGTTAAGAGCCCGAACATTCCACGTGCAGATCCGAAGGCCGTTGTCTTTTAAACGTTTGTAAGGGTCGTTAACAGTGAATCCATTTTTATCACGAGCCATTAGTTGGTTGGTCACATCTTATTCATCTCTTTTGTATAGAGTTGTGAGCCTTATGGCGGCGCAAAGACATCTCTATCTGGACCTCCAACATAGTTTCATCTTTTCGTTGTGCCGAAAGCAGATACATTTTTACTTTGGGTATTTTATACTACTCCTGTATCAACTTTAAAGGAGGGCAGTTGCAGTTGTACGATAATTATAATAAGCTTGTTGCAAGAAATGTCAACGTCATCCCTATCCTGCAAAAATAATATTTTTTGAGAGCAGCAAAATTTAAATGGCAGATTTATGTATGGTGGATCTTAAAATCCCTATAAGGACATCCCCATTCTTATTTTCACGTTGAATATGAATATCATGTATAATCGAAAGCCAAATCAAATCTCATGACTAAGTGCCTAAGTTTAAAAATTTTGGAAGGAATTTAGAAAGTTTGAAAACGCAAGGCAAAGAACGTTCATTGTTGACCAAATTCCCATTGATTATATTATAGTGTCCGATAACTGGTAGATAATTGGAATATTTATATTATTTGCCCAATCGCCAAAAGTGTTCATAATCTTCAAGCATTTACGGACTAGATCAGTTAGATAGATACTCACATACGGGTACGATTGACTTATCTTCTATGACTTCATGAAACTTAGACGCAACAACTTAAGTTTTCGATTTCTTTAAGCACCTCTACAACCCAAGCTACATCCCAAGTCCATATTGTATATAAAAAAAATAAATTATTATAAATCCAGTTATGATTGGAAAAAATACCGACCCATCCGTCCGTGCAAACTGAAAACGGAGAAAACTCGGAGCTTCATCAAAATCCATGTTTTATGTCAAAACAAAACTAAGAAATGTTGTACGATCGGTTTTCGACTTTTTTGGCATATAAATTAAAGGATTGTATTCAGCAAAGCAACACATTATAAACAATCTTAGACTTCATATCGACTTAATTGAAATGTTATGGTCGCGCTTACACATATTTAATTGAAAAGTCCTAAATGGGATGTGTGGCAATAAAAGTTCGATCAAAATGTGTAAGAAGCAGTGGCACCCAACTTATAATTAACTAAATGAAATATGTCGCTACTCTTGACTGCGTAGCTGACTACATGTGAAGTAGTAAAGTGTTTTCTCATTTTAACTACCAAATAAATCCCATTAGATTTCCAAGTGAGGTTAAAGAGGCAACTTTAAAATAAAGTCTTAACCCAAAGTCAAAAAACGCATTGAAAATCTTTTACCAAAGCAGTTCTACTCTTTGGTTCGCTATATTTTGGTAGAATAAAACATGTAGTGTGTAGGGAGACTCGAATTATGAGTGGCTGAGCACTTCGGAACTAGTATACAATTTATGTTGATCATGAATCAAGTATTTGTTTTACTTCCTTAATTTGTGATAAGACGAGTCCCTTAATGTGATCTTAAATGAATGCCCTGATAAGATGTATCGCTGGGGATCGCTGCCTAGGTAGAACCAGTAATGCCGATAGCTTAGACACAATACCAACGAGACGATGCCGTAAGGCGCCAGTATCAATTAAAAAAGATTGCGAAAAGCACTACTTCTAGCAAAGTTTTAATTCGTCTCCACTACGAATGGCTACTTAGTTAAGACGACGATAGCCAGCTTAAGATTGATAGATACTTACATACTTTTTATCTGGCTGTACCTGCTTCTCTGTTAAAATTGGGACCCTTTTTATGCCAAAACAGGATTAGGACAAAGCGATGCGCTGTTTATTTGAACATTCTGCAAATTCTTAAATCAAAACGGGAACTAATGATCAAGTCACAAATCCTTGAAAAAACGTTTTTATCACATTTATATGTAATCCTAAGATTACAAGCAATTTCCATCTTGCGCTTTCATTGACTTTAAATCAAAAGTACCCATAGAAGCGATATAATAACAACTTCCATTACATACGTGCAGATGGTGGTCTCCCAAAGATAAAATGTGAACATAATGGTGAAGATCTAGATAATCGATGTGTAATTTCTTAGTGTACGTTTCAGTTGTTTGAATCTTTTAAGACTCATAAATATGGCGTGTTTTGCAATTCTGTGATATCGATCAAATATACTTATATCCAATTAAATGAATAAAGAAAGTGCCAAGCAGTCTAAATGCTAAACTTTAAAAAAAATAGCGAGTTGGCACTGTATGATACCAGACAGTAGATAAGGCAGGTGACAGTTCTCAATAAGAATGTGATATAAACTCACGCAAGAAGTAATTTTGGTGAAAAACACAGATTTTTTAATTAAAAATTGTGAATTTTTTACTAATTCACAAAGAATACAGTATCGAGTTATGTATGGAACAGCACATCGGGTAAATGGCTTCCACGCACTCTTTTATCGAAATTTTCTATGACAGTTTTGCTTCTTCAAGGGGTAGGTGGTCTTGGGATAGTTGTCATGAACCTTAAAATTAAAAAAATCCGAAATGCGTTAAATCGCATGATCCTGTCGGTCAATTATCATTAGTAAATTTGAAATTATATGACCAGTAAATGACTCATGCAGTAATTGTATTGCTTCTAGGGCTGTGTGCTATGTGTCACTGAATTACCATATCGCTATAGTGAGAGCTGTTAACTATTATTACCTGACCAATCGCGCCTCCAGCCGAAAACTCGAACCAAACAGTGGCATGTTGTGGTTGCATTTCTGAAGACGATTTTGTTTAAAAATTCACCATCCGCTTCATGCTGTTCCGTAATACATTCAATGAATTCTCTTCGTTGTGCCTGGTCAGTACACTTCAGATCTTGAATCAATTGCATTTTCTATGCATAAAGATGCAAATCTTTTATGAGAATATGATGCAGAGAGCTTTACGAAATGTCTAATTCTAGACCACGGTGAGAAATTGATGTTCATGTGCTCTCAGTAACACTCTGACGAACTGATTTTATGTTTTGTATAGAACGAGTTGTTGAAGGAAGGCCAGAGTGTCTAAGATCACTAACTGATCCAGTCTCCTGGAATTTTTGAGTTGGTATATTCACAGTTGATGAAGTTAAATCACTAGTCCGAACATATTTTGTACGAAAATTGCGAATTGTAGCTGCCAAACTTTCATTATTTTTAAAATATTGCTCGACAGTGAAAACGTTTTATTTTTTCGTGTATCGCTCCATTTTTAATAACTCTGAACTGTCAGATGCAACGGTGTCTTTTTTTTTTTTTGTTGTCAACACTTTACCACACAAATGGCGCGAAATTCAAATACTGCATAAAGATCGAGACATTCTTCATATGACAATCTTTTATCAAACTTGGGTTGAATTAACAAAACGTATAAGAGATCATTTCTTTTCTGATACTCATACCAACTTATTTGTCGTTTTGTGGATAAATTTTCTACCAAATACTCTGTCTATGATGCAAGGCCAACAACGCGCCAATGTAATGACAGAAGTAATTGTAATTTTTAATTATTTGGCTTTTATTAATCCACGACGGGTGAAATTCGGACTACAACCGATTGGATTGAACTCTTGCATCAATTAAAGCTTGGAGGCCATCGCCTGCAATGTGAATTTGAGGATTGAGACCTTGAGCAACTTGAAGTCGACCCTTATTTTAATCGATAACTCATGTTTTGGTTCTTTTGCCAATGGCTTATGTTACCGGCAATGATAGAAACTATGCATGCCTTACTGCTCACGAAGTCAATGACTTACTGAGGACTTAATTCAACAACATAATATCGCAAATGTTCTGGCAATTTTGCCAATCGATATCCTGCGCTTTGATGTTATTCGATTACTTTGATGGGGCTATGTGAAGTCTCTTGTGTATGCTAATAAACTGCAAATTTCTTAAGCATAGGAAACCAATATTAAGCGCGTTGTTGGTAACTATTCCTATATTGATCAAAACTGACAAGATCCATTTAGGATTTTCAAATTAAATTGATATTACTCTACAGCTCCTGAGAAAGTACGCTTTTTATATACCAGGTGTACCGGTATGAAGTGAGCATTTTTTCTTTCAGGCAATTTATGGATTCCACGGCAATAAAACTGTTCGTCTTTTGAAGCAAACCAAAAAGTCACCCAATTTTCGAATTCCTCGAAGGATTCGTAGTGCTGCTCAGCTAATGCATGTCCCATAAATGAAAAAAAAAAAGTGGTAGTCGGAAGGAGTCAAGTCTGGTGAATATGGCGGGTGGGGTAGCAGCTCCCAGTTTTTGAAGTGCTTTGGTTGTATCCTGAACCAGTTTTGCTTTGTGTGCAGGTGCATTCTCATGAAGCAAAATTACCTTGCCGTGTCTTCTGGCCCATTCTGGTCATTTTTCGATCAATGTATGGTTTAAAATAAATCCATTTTTCATCGCCAGTAACAATTCGACGCAAAATTGATTTTTATTGTGTCTTTGAAGCATTTTACAAGTAGTTTTTCGGTTTTCCATCTGTCTTTCATTCAACGAATGTGGCACCCATTTTCCAGCTTTTAAACGGTCAAAAATTGTTTGTTGTGCAACATTTAACATTTCTGCCATTTGGTGGTCTTCCACGTTCTTTATTTCTCACATTCATCGATACCATCCTCTGCATGTTACTTCTGATAGACCATGATCAGCATATGCCTAGACAATGCTTAATGCTTTCCGCAAGTCATCATTTTCTGGTTCAAAATTCGGTGCATTGTCTTGCAAAAACAAAATTTTTTTTCGATTCATTTGAGGCCGTTTTGCAGCGATTTCGGTTTTCAATCGCTCCAATAATGCATAGTAATACTCGCTGTTGGTGGTTTTTCCTTTTTGGAGGTAGTCCACTAAGAGTATGAAATGACAATCCCAAAAAACATAACTTTTCCGAACCATCGAGCCTCCCTTGGCTGCTTCGGAACACTCGTGCCGGCTTCAGTCCATTGCAGGGCACTCATTCTGTTCTTTGGTGTATAATAGTAGATCCAAGTTTCATCAACGCCAAAAGTCCGCCCGATTCCGCATTCTGCTCTCGCGTTCGTGTTTTTGGTCAGGAGTGAGTATGCGCGGCACCCAGCTTCAATATAACTTTTTCATACTCAGAATATTGCCCAAAATATGGCGAGAGCGCTCAGTACTAATCTCTGTGGTATCACCAACACCACTTCATGTATTTTTTTTGGCATTGTCCTCTGTAACTGCATCGGAGGGCCTGCCGCTGCGGACTTGATCGGTAGTGGAGTTGTGGCTACCACGAAACTCTCGAAACCAATATTTGACGCTGTAATCTGACGGAGCATTAGCTTCATAATATTTATCCAACTTTTCTTTTGTTTCCTTCGCCGTTTTGCCTCTCAAAGTACAATGTTTTATGAAAGAACGAAAATCGTTTTTGTCCATACTCAACATAATGCCAAATACGTCAACAACAATCAGCTGTCAAAACAAATCTAAAGACTGTATCACACTGAAATTCGGCATGTCTGCCTAAATATGAAATTGGGTTACTATTCACTCCACCAAGTATTTTAACATTTTGAAATTCGGTTCGTTTAGTTTTTTTTGCCATTTTATTTAAATTTATATCTTTGCACTAAATAAAGACTCAGATAAAAATAAAAAAGGAAACCATAAGAAAAAATAGCAAAAAAAATTGCACATTGAAGAAAATAACAGTTTCGCAGCCTTCAGGATCTAATAAACTTCATATTTAATGTATGAGTACGAGTATACATTTACATGCATAAGTAAAAACAAAAGAGTTGACATGCGAACTTAGAATATGAGAATTTATTTACTTTTAGTGAAAAGAAATCCTGCATGAGAGGAAATATACCTTGCACTGAATGTATTAAAAATTCTTTAAGTTGTTTCTAATGTAATATGCATTATTACATATATAGCAGAAATATAAATTTCCTAATCCTTTCTTGTAAAGTAATTCAAAACAAAAACAAAGAAAACCGTGAGTGAAAGATTGTCTTTTTTTAAATTAATTTTCATTTGGTTTAAACCAAAAATCGGGACTTATGCCCACTTACCCAATATTTTATAAATAGTAATCAAAACTAAAAAACTACTAACATCTTTAATAATCAAAGTGTTTCTGAATAAACAAACGAGAAAGAAGAAGCGTTTAACTAAATCTGTGACACATGTGTTTGAATTGCCAAAATTTTAAAATCAGAAATTATATAATGAATCTCATGAACAATTTTTATTTTTTTCAAGACAACAGATTTCACATCCTAGTTGCTTGGATCATATAATCGTTGCGGGTGAAAACACATTATATGTATGTTCAAAGCCACAAACAAAAGTTGTACCTTACATCTAATATAACTAACTGTAGTTCTTAGCATTAAGCACTGGAGAAAATTCGAAACTTAATAATAATCACAACTTACCGTCTCTCCATCGGGGGACTGTTACAAACAATTTATTTCCGAAATGTTCAACCCCAACAGGAAGTGCATTTTGTGGTATATAATCACGAGCCGCTTTCGCTTGTTCTTTTAATCTCTGATTAGGAAAAGCAAAATCCAACTCCGTCCAACTGTAACGTTCTTGTAGTTTATACGCCGCGTATCCAAAATCCATAGAAATTAAAAGGATCACACTCCATAAGGAGCACCAACGGTTCACTGTACTCAATTTCATTTTTAACATTCACTTGTAAAGTTTAGACAAAATAGCGCGGTTAACTAAATAAATTTATTTTTATAACTAAGGCTGTTAATCTCCCAGCCGTGACTGTTGCCCAAATGTACTTAGCACCGAGTTTTATTAACTCCCCACTATACAATCAACGTCGATCTTAGGCATATTCGTATTCAATTAAATCAAACCACACTGCCTCTAAATGTGGCAAGTAGCATTACTATACAAATTCAAAATTCAACTGAACACTAACAATAACTTTTGGTTGGCGTTTTAAAAAAATACACTCATAATATGATGGTCTGGTTTTTGCCATAGTAGACCAATCTGAGCTGAAAAGAAAAGGTGAAATGCAAAAAAAAAAAAAATAATAATAATAATAATAATAATAATAATGCTCTGCCATTCACCACCTAACCGAAAGTAAAGAGTCAGAAACAAATATAAAGAGAAAAACCACAAAGGCAAACAAACCAAAGTGCAAAACATGAAGGAAACAAAAGTATTTGCAAATCAACTACTCATTAGCTAAAAATGCTCTTCTTTCAGATAACACCGATACAAATTGTTCAGTAGACATCTGATGGTAGATACTGATGTTCTTATTGTTAAACAAGTGATTGGATTTAGCTAGATGTCACTCACAAACTTCATCATCTTTGATGATGGCAAAACAAGTTTTCATGTCTGGAAATCGAATGTTTTCATTCAGCGGATTAGTTTTCCTTGGTACAACGCATACACAAGTACATACGAGTACATATGCTATATGGATGTGGATAGGAATTTTAATTGTCTGAAGTGCTTAACAGCCAATAGAATTTCAAAGAAGTGATAATGTTAATGATGGAAATTTGCAACCGGAATTTGAGGGAGCAATTTTAGCATACAATACATGTGTAGACCTAAATAAATTCATAATCATCGGATATGTAACATTCAAGAGTGAAAATAGAAATTTCAATGCAAATGTATCTATTTATGATTTCAAAATATTAGGTAAGATTCAGCACGATGATATAAAAATAATAAAATAAAATAACAAGTGTAAATGTTGTTTAGTTAGTTTTCCATAAAAAAAACATTAAAGATTTTGTTTATGTGATTATTTTAAGATAAAAATTAGAAAGGATGTAATAATTGCAAATAAATTTTGAAATTCTAATTTTCGTTTTGCTTTGTTTTGATTTTTCGAAAAGCCTCACACATTCAACTGGTTTTCTGCTACTGTTGTTTTGCAGTTGGTCAGTATCTTCCTCTTTCTTGGCATTTTGCATCTTTAACTGATAATATGGTGCTGGAAAGCGAAAACAATTCGACTTAAGGATCTAACCCGATGATTTCAAAGTGGACTGTGCAGTCGGTACAAACGTGTTTTCTGAATTCTTAATTAGCTCAAAATCATGTAGATTTTTGGATACTTCTATTGGTTTTTAGCCAGAACTATTCGCTCTTTATGAAGCTAAGAGTCGGACTAAATTACACAATACAAGGTGACTGACTCGAACTGCAACTTTTTAAAATGCTATGATTTTTTTTATTTTTTGATAAATTTTATTATGCCAGAGCAAAAAATGTTGACACAATTCTCAGATTGTATCAGTAGTTTTCAATATGTCTACTTTTGTCGCCAATAATGGCCTTGAGACGGCCGAAGAAAGCATCGTACGCTGCACGTAAGTGACTTTGCGGTATTGTGGCCCATTCCCGGCCACAAAGTTTGAAGTGGTCCAAACTTTGGTATTTTTTAGTGCCAACCTTCGCCTTCAAAATACCCAGATAGAGAAATCCGACGGATTTGCATGCGGAGAATTTGCAATCCATTGTGTCGAAGGGGTGGCCGTGGTGTAATGGTATATTCACAGACTACTCAAGCAGAGGGTCGCGGGTTCGAATCCCGTGCGAGGCAATTCTTTGAAAGTCTTTTCATAGAATTTGTATGTAGTTATCTGTAAATCCCGTCGGCTTCAACTCTGACATGAAGGCATAACACTGATGTTGGAGTGATTGCGCAGGCTGGGCTAAATGTAACGAACTAACAACTAGCACGAACTAAGACCTATGGTTGAGGATGCACTGGCTCGTCCCGTCCAGTTTGACAACCACCTCTGGGAAAAATATCGAAACCAAACACACCTGAGTTTCAAACTACTACACCACCGGCCCGCGCCCTGGAGAAAAGCCAGTAAAAAGGTATTCATATTCCCTTGGCGCGCGCGCGGTATTATACAAAAAAAAAATGAAGTGTGGAACATTGTTTTTTAACCAATCTTTGTTGATGCGTGCTTTGTGAGACGGTGCCGAGTCTTATTGAAATGTCCACAGTTTCCGACCGAAATAATTGCTTGCCTGAGGCTTCAATACTGCCTCTAAGACAGTTTCACGGTATACGATCACAACAATTTTGACGCCACGGTCCAAAAATACGAGCGGAGAGCGACCATCGGCGGTTATAGAGGTCCAAACCATCACCGTCAGTGCTGCCTGGTTTCTGGTGGTTGTCCGAAGGTGTAAATTTTCGAAGGACCTCTCTGGCAAGTAAACTCGGTCATTTTGTTTGTTGACATATTGTTTTATAATAAATGGCGACTCATCGGAAAAAAACCAAATTCGGCAACTCACCACTTTCGTGCAAGCGTACTAACTCCTTCGCTCTTTCTTTTGCGGTGTAAAATTGTGTGCTTTTTGGAACTTCAATGGCTTAAGCCGAAGCTCATTTTTCAGTATGTTTTGCATCCATTCCAACGATATGTTGAGCTCACGAGCCATTTTTCTTCCACTTTGATGCGGATTTCGTTCAATTCGAGCCTTCACTTTCGGAACCATTTCTGCTGATGTTGCTGTTTTTTTATGACCATCTCCATGGCGTTTTGCAACACTGACAGTATCACGGTAACGAGCTATGATTTAATCACGTTGAGGTGCTGGAGGGCTCTAACGATAGCTACTTGTGGTTTTCCAGCCAAATATAAAGCAATCACACTATCACGTTTGAATTCCATCGCGGATAAAAATTTGTCAACACAACTGAGAGGCAAATCGTTTAAAAGGCTCACAGTAGTGAACGGTTTGGAAATTATAGCAGTCTGAAGTTGGTTGCAGTTCGAGTCAGTCAGGGTGTATATAAGCCAAAGCAGGTTGACAGTTTAAAGCACGGATAACAAGGTTTTCAAGGAATTCCAGGCAGGATTCAGACCTGGGTATTCAACAGTAGACCATACCTTCGTGTTAAACAGTATTGTAGAGGCCTTTTTTGTAGATTATAAGGAGGCGTTTGATACAGTGGAACGAAACGCACTGTTATTTAAACTCTACAAAATTTGTATCAGGATACGCAAGTTCCGGTGTGGAATGGCAAGTCACTATCGGATTGATTCCAGACCAAATCTAGAGCCCGATATTATTCGCATTCTTATTTAAGGATATTGTTGATGATCTACCAGGGGGTGTGGAATATATCGGTATAGTAATCAAAGCACTTCTCTTTACTGGCGATATTGTACTTCTAGCACATTCCCCTGAAACACTGCAGCGAGTGATAATCGTTTGGCTGAATATCGCTGCTATGGAGTCTCGTGGTCAACCTAGAAATATCAAAGGTGATGATTTTTGAAAACGGTGGAGGAAGAAACTGTACCAACGAGAGATAAACTTTAAATGGGGATCAAATCGAAATTGTTAAGGAGTACAAATAATATGGTCTGATATTAACCAAAATATAAGCATGGAGAAACGCCTGAAAGAGAAACTCACGAAGGCTAAAACTGCAATAAATACGACATAGAGTAAATGTTATGCAAATGTAAATATAGCTTATAGTAGTAAATATAAAGTTTTCGAAGCGGTTGCAGAGTCCATTCTTTTCTATGCAGGACAAATGTGGGGTTATAAGAGGTATGAAACCGTCAAAAAACTCCAGAGACACTACGTCAAGCGAATTTTCCACCTGGCGTCTAATACACCGAACTATTTGCTAGCAATCGAGACAGGACTATCTCCCATGTTTGTTGAAACATTTTAGCTGCGAGTTCACTTTATTATAAAGGTCCTGGGCATGGAAAACCATCATCTGCCTAAGATAGTTGCACTCAGGGCTATTAGGAACAGGACTAGTTGGTTTGGCGAGTGGGTAGATTTAGCTCATAGTTGTGGGATGGATCTGAATCTCAATTCGGATGCTCTTTAAAATTGGAAACCAGTACTGATAGAGCTTTGCTTAAAGTTGGATCGCCAATTAGAGATGATTGTTGTAGAGAAGCGGAAACATCAACCCATAAGAGATTATATAGTCGGCTAAGCTGTAACACATATGGTATAATAACTGTTTTCTGGATGAGTATACAACACAGGTGATCTCAATGAGGTAAAACTGCGAGACGAATTGATTGATCTAAATTTTATACCACACAAGATTGATCTCCTCGTGATTTGTGGAATATGAAATACAAACGAGAGTGAGGATGTTTTCCACTTCATAGGAAGATGCCCAACGCTGCGGAAAACAAGGCGACCTTTCTTTGAAACGGACTATTTATCAGAGGAGCAGGTTGTCATATTGTACGAGCTCTGCAAAATAGCATTAATTAATGAAAAAGGATATTAACCGAAAATTTTTGATTGATGTTTAAATTAACTTTACACAAGAACATTACACAATGCCATGCTTTTATATGATTTTGTACTTTTTATTATATTGAAAAATTAATTAAATAAACTCATTTACTACTTCTGCTACTATAAGCCAAAGCAAAAAGTCACCACATTCATTGATAGTTAGACATCTATCAAAACCTGGTAATTATATGCTTTAAATTCGTCAAAATGGTCCAAGTTCTGACCATGTTTTGGGTTCATAGGTGCAATAACAATAATGAAAATGACCAAGCTGATAAACTGCTCCATAGCAGTTTCAAGAGAAGAAGCCCTTATGCGCTATATATGCGGCTGCCTGGAATATCGGCCTTCACGTAAATCCTTCTTCATTTTACTTCAATTCACAAGTAAAACATTAACGAACAAATAATTTTCTTATATTGTTCGTTTTTTATATTAATGTGCAGTAGCCATATCAAAAGAATTGTGTCAGAAAAACGGCATCTTATGCTCTATTTCTATTTTTAATAGAACTGCGACCGCTTTAAACTTCATGTGGAAATGTCGCGCCTTTTCAATCTACAGAGAATTAGCATTAGCTGCAATGTGGTGTGTCGTGGCGCCACAAGAGTATTCAAAATTTACTCAACACCATCACCTTTTCACCGGTAATGACAAACTACCGGAAGTGAAATATTCTGCATATGAAAAAGTTGCTCACAGATCCCTTTTCACTATACACCAAAATGACAATATAAACAACGAGAAGCATATAAAGCCAATGAGCACCAATTATCAATCTAATTAATGCAATAGAACCTAATAAAATAAGTTAAGGGAGAAGAAGAAGAAGCTTCCAACTTGGGTGCATCATTGTGTCCAAAAATTTCAGTTATTTGTAAAGCTCACGGATTCGAAGTATAGACAATTTGTTGCGATTATAAAGTAGAATAGTCTTACTAACCCAGATATGCCTGACGTCCTACATGTAGGTCGGTCAGAACAAGTACCTACAAACTTGAATAAACCGTTTGGTACGTGCTGTTTGTGCAATGGTTTATTGCATTCAGGTTAAGACAATCTACACTGTAAGAAGTGTTTTAAGTACAATTAGTAAGATAAAAAGTCATCTGCGTTTCATTTTAACCAATCTGCAACATGACGGAACACGGTATTCGCTTCACAATGTAAGTATATATTATATGTATATGTTTTATGTTTAAATTTAGTTTTACAAATTATACTGGTAACATTATGTTCAGCTAAAGTATTGTTCTTTCGATAATAATTATGGTATCAGCTGTTAGAACTACGTTTCACAGTATTTTTTGTGCATAACTTATGGTATACTACATGTAGGACGTAAGGCAAATACACGTACATATGTATGTTGTTTTTCAGAGGGTTTCCTTGAGGCACTTGCATTTCTTGAAGATGATAAGGAATTGGCAGCAAAAGTGGATGAAATTGTAATACTTCCGCTAAAAAATGCTTCTGCGGAATTAACTGATAAAGACTCTGGTTGTGAAGATTTTGTTTTTGTCAGCAATTTACCAGGTTCTCAGTTACAATTTTCATGATGAATATTCATCTGATGATGACATTCCCTTGTCCGTCTTACCAAAGATGGTATCATATACTTTAGCACTATCTTCTAAAAAGCCACAAAAGAAGATTAACTGGTACCGTCTTCCACATTTGCCGATTTTGAAAAACCTGAAGAGTTCAATTCTTACAATCCCCTTTGGAGTTATTTTATAGATTTTTTGACGGCAAACTGTTTGAACTAGTTCTAAACGAAACAAACAGACTTGCATCCAAAAAAAAAAAAAAAAAAAAGAGGCAACGAAAGATCGAATTGCACGAACTCAAAGCTTTTGTTGGAGTTTTAGTTCTGAGTGGGTATATTCAAGTTCCGCAAAGAAGAATTTATTGGGAACGCGAGTAGGATGGTCATAATAATTTGTTTGGAGATTATCCCTTTGTAATTACAAGGGATAAACTTGAATTCATTTTCTCGAATCTTCATTTAGTGGAAAAAGAAAATTTGAACCAAGCTCACAAATTTTCCTTTGTGAGCTGCTTTACAAGCACCTCAACGAAAAGTATTTAGATAACGCTCCAATTGAGGAAATCATTCTTTGGATATAGCGATTGTGTCTTATTTCAAATGCATGGATGTAACATAAGCAATTCATTCACAGTAAGCCTTATAACACATGGGCTGTTTCTAAGATAGGGCACCACTTGAATTAAATTCATACCAACCTTCAAAAGATACATGTATAAATTTGACAGCTGTCGGACAATTAGTTCTCGAGATATAGCGTTGTAAGTGAAGCAACTTTTGTTATTGGGAAAAAAATGAATTCAAAGCAATTTCGTGTGTTGATTTATCATTGCTTTTTGATGGGAAAAAATGCAGCCGATGCAAAGAAATGGCTTGATAAGTATTACCCGGACTCTGCACCAGCCGAACGAACCATTCGCAAGTGGATTGAAAAATTAAAAAGTGGTCATACAAGCACCGAAGATGATGCACGCAGTGGACGTCCAAAAGAGGCTGTTTCAGATGAAAACATCAAAAAAGTACACAAAAAGATTACGAATGACCGTAAAGGGAAGTAGATCGAGATAGCTGAGGTTCTGAAGATATCAAAAGAGCGTGTTGGATATATCATACACGAATATTTGGACATGCGAAAGCTCTGTTCAAAGTGGGTGCCGCGTTTGCTCACAGTCGACGAAAAACAACAACGTGTTGATGATTCAGAGGAGTGTTTAAAGCTGTTTAACCGCAATAAAGCCGACTTTTTGCGTCGGTATGTGACAATTGATGAATTTTGGCTCCATCACTTCACAACAGAGTCAAGTCGGCAGTCAGCTGAGTGGCGAGCAGGCGAGAACATCGTCCAAAACGACCAAAAACTCAACAGTCGGCTGGTAAGGTTATGGCATCCGTATTTTGGGATACACATGGAATAATTTTTATCGACTATCTCCAAAAGGGGCAGACTATCAACAGCGACTATTACATTGCATTGTTGGAGTGTTTGAAGGACGAAATCGCAGAAAAACGGCCGCATTTGAAGAAAAAGAAAGTGCTGTTTCATCAAGACAATGCACCGTGTCACAAGTTGCTTCCCCACCCACCGTATTATCCAGATTTGGTCTATTTGGTCTATTTCTGCGGTCTGCGGCAATTTCCTGTTCGCAGATCTCAATAGAATGCTCACCGGAAAGAGATTTGAGACCGATGAAAAAGTAATCGCCGAAATCGTACTACAAAACTGGTATCGAAAGATTGAAAAATCGTTTCAATCAGTGTATCGCCCTCGAAAGCAACTATATTGATAAATAAAATTGAATTTTGCAAAAATTTTGTGTTTTACTATAAAACGGTACGGAATTTTTAGCCCATGTGTTAGCTCAAAACATCCCTAGTCGCTGTTAATATCTAAGGTGATAAGATTCCTTATAAAAATACGAATAGATCGGCTGCAATGCAATTACTCTAAAAAATGCGCGAATCATCTTAATATCTTACTGCTGTTTTTCAACTTTCTATTTTGTTGCTCAATAGATAGCTTAACCTGCTTTTATTTGTAGCTGAGCGTAACATATATGTCAAACACTTACGCAGGTTTATCCCAAAAACAATAAAATAATTGGCACTATTCAGTCTAGTTTTGTACTTGCAATTTTGTATTTTCGCCACTTTTTGCTTTATAACTTAAAAAAAAAAAAATTAAATAAAGCAACTGAACCAAGGGAACCAAGGGTGCGTAAAGGTAACGGGAGAAGTGTCATCGAAAAACACTAGAGCCAGAACTGGTTCGCCTGATTCCGTGAGGATGATTTTTCAGTTAAAGGCAGCAATCGCTCCGGTCGAACTTTCAAGATTGACAAAGACAAAATAAAAGCATTTGTGCAAGTAAATAAGTATTCAACGATTCGAGAGCTTGCTTCCGCTCTAAAAGTGTTCATTGGAAGCATTCACCGGCGGTTGGAATCGCTTGGCTTCGTAAAGAACTCGATATTTGGGTATCGCATGGCTTCAAAGAAATTCATCTGACCAAATACAACAAATGCAACATCTGGTATCAACTCACCAAACCCGAAAAAAACGATCTATTTTTTTAGTGTAGAATCAAAGGTGACGAAAAATGTATTCTCCACAACAATATTGGCATAGAAAAAAGTTGTAATATGCGAGATGATGTACTGGAAAGGCAAAGAAAGGCGGACATCCACCAAAAGAAGGTGATGTTGATAATTTGGTGGGATTGCAAAGGACCAGCCCTCTATGAGCTGCGTCCGAAGAACAAAACGACTAATTGTTATATCTACTGTAAGTAGCTACAGAAACTAAGTGATCCCGTCGCACAGAAACATCTGTGCATTCACCTTATAGACCAGATTTGGCGCCATCAGGCTTCGACTTAATTCGCTTCTTGTAAAACTTCTTGAATGGTAGAACGCTTACTTCTGAAGACCTCATCGAACAGCACCTGGACAAGTTTCGTGCAGAGAAAGATAGGAAGTTTTATGAACGCCGAATTAAGAAGTTGCCCGAGAGATGATAGAAGGTCATCGAACATCATATATCATTGATGGTTCGCTTATTATTCACCAATTGCTGTCTACTGACCGTCAAGTGAGGTTGACTTACTCCCATGCTCTGTTAAACCCGGTGCAAGAAGAAGACTCTCTCGGACGTTCTCGGTCACATCAATGATATTCTCCATCGATCGAGCAATACGGGGCAGGCCACTTCTTGCGACATCTTTAGTAGACCCAGTTTGCATGAGACGCTCAGACAAATTCTTAATTTTTCGCACACATGGTACAGAACAACGTTAAAACAATAGACCGACAATTGGTCAAATAAGCAGTAACAATAAATCCGCGTTCTTCAGGTATGTATCGCTCAATTAGTACTTATTTACAACTAATCCTTTTTTTGTCTATAATATAATTATCGAAGCACAATGACACTTGACACAATTTGCATACATTATGGCCCATTCACATTATGACTTTGCTTTTTCGACACCTTGTATTTCTTTTAGTCTTGCGTGTGGTTAGAAAAGCTCATTCTGGAGTCAATAGTGAATCATATACTTAAACTTAAACTCTTCCGTATTCACTAATTAAAAAACACTTATTACTGCAAGGAAGTTGCACCTTTCCTTGCAAAGTTGGGGAATTTACAACTGAAACACAAGTGCATCCTGAAAAACGTAATTTTAATTTTAGAGCTTAGACTTAATCTATGTTCAGCGAAACAAAGTTCAAAATATATTTGGCCCCGTCCGCACAGTCTAAATCATGAGCGAAGGCAGTAAGTAATCTTTTAAAATCCAGTTCAAAAGTTAAACAATCACTTGACGGTAACCCAAAATGTTGCGATACTATTCTAATTGTTGTCCAGGAAGTTAAGGAGAGTTTTTTTTTTTAACCGCATATCTGTTTACTATTTTTTCTTTTTTCCATCCGACATTAATCGATTGGCTATTTTGTAGGATAAGCTTCCGCTTTTCATACAGGCTGGTTGGATTGATTGACTGAAAAATGAAAATCAATAATTTTAATCTTACGGACAGAGATAATAGAGCCCAATTTAGTAAAAAAATTCGTAGGAAATCACACATAATAGTATGTGATTGAATGCGTATGATAACAAACTATTACGTATGACATCCTACGAATTAGATCACTGTGCTGACTTGGTATAATAACATAAGATTTTACTTTATTGTATACCACTACCTCTTCAGCGTAAATAATAACATGAAAGTTAAGAGAAATACAATGGAGATAGTGATATCACTGAATCGTGAATCTGTAGATTCTTTAAATACTGAAATACAGGAATAGAATTTGAAAACACTTAAGGGGGAAGTATATTGTCCACATTACCTTATTTTGAAGTCCTTAACTATTTAAATCTGTAGGCTTTCTTGAAAGTTATTCACCACAATTATGATATGCTTCACAAGCCCATTGTATCGGACTCTATGGACCCGTTCAAGTTTTGATTTGTAAAGGGTGATTCTTCGTGAGATTCGATTTTCCATAGGCTTTTTTTGACAGATCACGCGTGACTCCTATCAAACTGCTTTATTAGTTTTGTTTAGCATTGTTTGGCAAGTTACTGTGAAAAGAATCACATCACAACAGCATCTTCAAATTGTTCAGTTGTATTTCAAAAATCAGCGTTCTGTGAGAAATGTTTTTCGTCGGATTCGAGAAACTTACGGTGCACATAATCGATCTACTGAAACCACTCCCACCTTTATAAAAAAGTTCATGGTTGTTGACATTCCCTCTAAATCTTAGCATCATAGCTTGACATTTGCAAAAGTTACGTAGCCAAGAGTACATTTAACTCTGTGTGTGTTGGAGATTTTTTACAATTTAAGTAAAAAGCGGATTTAATGGTGCGCGAATGTTGCAAATGTTGGAAAAGCGTTTCGGCAACGTTTCTCTAAAGAAAACGGTCTTTTACCAGTGGCACGAGCGGTTCAAAAGTGGTCGTGAATCAATCGAAGATAATGAACGCAGTGGCAGACCATCAACATCGAAAACCGACGAAAACATTGACGAAGTAAAAGAAATGTTGGTCAATAACCGCGAATTAACCATCAGAAAGATAGCGGAAGACTTGAACATTGCCTATGGATCCGTCCAAGACATTTTAGTTAATGATTTGAGTTTCCGTCGTATAGCAGCAAAGTTGATGCCAAAAGACCTCAATTTCATGCAAAAGAGAGACCGTGTTAACGTCGCAAAAAATATGATTTCCGAGGCTGAATCCGATCCCACATTCATTAAAAGGATCGTTACTGGAACGAGACGTGGGTTTTTGAATACGACACGCAATCCAGACATCAGGCAAGTGAATAACATTCACCAAATGAGCCGAGACAAAAAAATTGGCAATGCTCACGATTTCCATGAATTACAACGGCGTAGTGCATCATGTATTTTTACCAGAAGGTCTGACAGTAAACAAAGAGTATTATTTGGGCGTTATGAGACGTTTGCGTGAAACAATTCGCCGAAAAAGACAATGATATTTTAAACTTTTTGATCAAAGTGGTATTGCCAATACCATTCGCAAATTTGAGTCCAAGTTTACATTGGTGGATGATACTCGACTGATTAGACCACATCAGACTATAGCAGCTGTAGCTGAAATGTGCTTTCTGAAATTCAAGCACATGGTCTCGGTGAGCTTTGGTTTCAACAAGACGGCGCTACGTGCCATACAGCGCGTAAAACAATGGACTTGTAGAGAAATCATTTTGGTGAGCACTTAATTTTACGTTTTGCTACGGTAATTTGGCCACCTAGATCGTGCGATATCACACCTTTGGACTTTTTACTCTGGGGATATGTTAAGTCTCAGATCTTCAGGAATAAGCCAGCTACGATTGACGCTTTGGAAGCCAACATTACTCGCGAGATACCAGTCTCTATGCTCGTCCATTGGATCTCACCAATGGACCACCTCAGACGTAGACGTGGCCAACATTTAGATAATATAATTCTTAAAAAGTAAATGCCATGAATTGTTCTTTTAACTGATGATAAAAATTTTAGGTTCACTTTTAAATTTATGTATTTTATTTTACAATATAAATCAAACTTCACGATGAATCACCCAATACAAGGTTTCTTGGTTAATAGATCAATAGTGAAAGGTATGACCAATAGGAATGATACCAACAAAACTACAAAAAGTAAACAACCTACATTTGATATTTTAGTTGGTTTGCAATTCAAATTGTGTTCATCCGCGAATGAACATTTATGCATAATTCTTATAAAAACTATTAACTCGCATCTTTATTATGATTATTTAATGAAAATTTGAATAATTTATTTCGAGTGATAGATATCTGACGTTATTTCGCCAACTTACCGCTTAAATCAAAACCCATTAGTCAACAGTATGCAATCATTAGCACATCCAATTTTCGTATCTGCAAATAGTGTGTGCAACTAGATAAGAGCGACGCACGTTTTTCGGTATAAGCCTGTTTAGATGTGCTGTTAATTGAATATCCCCACACCATTAATTATGAAAATGAAAGTACAATTTGTACAATTTGAGCTACCAATTCGACAATTATTTATCTGTCTTTAGTTTTTAGTAAATATCCAGTTAACGATGTCTGTATTGCAATTGAACTCTGTCCGTTTGCGGACATTATTATCAGGATGTCTACTTTTACTAAAGTGTACATCAAAACGATTTCCTGTTGTTTGAATACTGAAGGAAACTCAGTTCATAAGTTAATCTTATTGAATTTTTAATTTCGGTCATAAAACTGCAATCACTGTCCCGTTGAAAATCCGATAATGGGTCTTTTCATTAACTATTTCGAGACTTAAAACCGCAGTGAGATCTTCACGATGGACCAAATCTAAAATTTGTTTTTAAAATAGGCTCTGAGAAACAAGTTACAGCATTAACTGCAAAAAGAAAACTTTATACACATAGATATGTGGGTTGGAAGTTATGAACGATAATTGCTTGAAAGGATGATTGATGGAGTAATGTTCCAGCATAAGGAAAACTGCGAAACTGGACTTTGTGCATTAGCACACAAGTTTTGCTAAGTCACCCATGGTGTTAACATAAGACCACATGTTGCATAACTTTAATTTGCTTGCAGAGCATTGAGGTCTCTATCAACTGCCGCCTGGTTAATGAATGATCAATCGAAAGAAGGAATGCTGGAAAAAATTTTCCATAATCGACCTTGTGCTCATTTCATATCAGTCAGCATAGAGACTGTTGTCATTTGAAGTGTAGAAATTGATCATGTTTCCCCAATATGAGATCTTAAATTGTTGCTTCAAAATGCATATGGTATATGAGTATAACAATTTGTACGTGAAATGAAATTTTACACAACGCTTTAACTGGTTCTCTAAGTAAGGAATATATTCGCACTTAAATTCGTTTTGACAGCCCGCAGATATAATTTGATTAATATTCGCACTCTGTTTGGCTAGAGTTTCTCTGAATTTTTATATGTACCATACATACATACATTAAATTTTTTCTCTACTATGCTCTAGACTAGGAAAAGATAGAAGAATATGCGTATGGTAATGGGTAAAAGGGAAGCACTAAGAAAATTGAAAGTTGGGAGTCTCTGTCTGATTCTCCAACCTGACTTTCCAGGTACTCAGATCAGACTCACAACCAGTAGTAGTTTTGTGGATTAGGGGAATGCTAGTGAATAAACTGTTGATTAACGATGACAGCTGCAGTTAATAAATGATGGCGATGCATCTAATGCATGTCGGTTAACACTGTGCTTAACGTACCATAGATGAATTCTACGACTGAATCCAATCCTTTCAAAATATGCGTACATTTTTGGATGTATTCTATGATAGCAAACTTTGATTAGACATATCAGCTGGAAAAATATTAAGCAGATGTCAGCTTCATTGTGGTCCAAGGTAACTTTCGACGAGGTATTGGGCCTTTAACCGTAGAGAGTTTTCTGGATTTACACGGGCATTACATGTACATATCAACATTACCAGTTTCTTCTCTTTTCTGAATATACCATATGTTACTGCTATTTGTATTTGACTCCAAAGACTGTTTCGAATTTTTTGGATGCCTATCACAACTGGTTCTACTCTACGTGCACTGATAAATTTTTCTCCCTTTGATGTTCATGGGATGCAAAAATCAAGAGGTGTCTGGTAAAACTCATATTGGAATTTTGATGACATTTCACACTGACTGCCTTTTTAACTCTGGTGTTATGAACATTACAAGTGACGTAATGACTAAGTTGAATTTCCTCGTGCTCATGCCAGGAAGGGAGTATAGTCGAAAATTCTCGAATAGCTCAAAAACAATATGAAACGTTCGTGAAATTTGAAATATCTTACCCAATCTCAAGGATGGTGAATAATATTCTGCTGAAAAAGTGGAAGGAGCGTAACGCTATAGCGACAACTAAGCTATGCTTAAAGTCTTGCTGAATTTTGTCACTTTTTTTAAGCTAATTTAAGTAAGCTAACATTTCTAAATGGAGTCGAAAATTTGTACTTTTTTAGTCTTTTTTTACTCCTAATTCACAATGGGATCCCAGGAAATAAAGATTCTCCTCAGGTTATCCCCGTTGGGTTATCTTGAATTGTCGGTTAAGGATTCTTTTGATAGGTGTTTTTTCAGTGGACACAACTGTACTATAAGTTGCAGGGATTTCTTAATAATTACATACGAGTATGTATTTGACCGTATAAGCAATTGTTTTGATGAACTCTTACTGAAAGCTTTACTTACTTATTAAATATTCAATTGCCTAATTTTGTCTTGAAAAATTAAAAAAATAAAACAGATATCGGTTTGCTATGAGCAATTAGGACTTAATAAGTACAGCTCAATGTCGTTGGAGTAAATTAATCTAGCGAGTCATCTTAAGGTTACTCAAGTTGACTAACTGTAAGCGAGGGAAATGATCTACCCTATTTACTAGATCAAGGTTTCTTAAATTTACTTATAAGTCAAGAGAAATGAAACGTAACTAGGCCACCTAGTAAGGTCATAAAAGTTCCCCATTTCTTTTCTTGGACTTGGTGGCTTTGTTCTTTTTCGCTCCAATTCATTGACTTCGTCTAAACTAAATTTTGAAGTTTAATAGTTCTATCCAATATATTTTGAATAACAATCAAACTAACGTAGGTTCACACCATTCATAAATTCAAGACCCCGAAGAAATATTAGAAAAAAAGTGTTTTTGAACGAAATGTTACACTAATTTCAGTTTGTTTATGCCCATTTACTGGAGCACACTACAAAGATATACTTTAAACTAAATTCAATTGGGAATAAGCTTGAAAAAAAAAATTAAAATTATACTTTTTAAAATAACATATTCTCCTAGAGACTTTATAACAGCTTTAACCTGGGTATCGTTCTTTTAATGCTGTTATTGATTTGGTTTGAATATTGTTCCAGATATTCTAAGGGGTACCCTGTTAAAAAAGAGGACATTTCGCGAAGACTCGTGTTCAAATGATGCAATAAAAATCTTATTTGGCGATTAATGTTCACTAAAAAACCTTTTTGATTCTTTCTGCTGCAAAAACATAAACATAATTTTAGGGTTCATTAAGGGTCGTTATTTCATTGAAAGATTAACGCATGTCCTGTTATCAGGGAACAAAATACAATAACATTCTCATATAACCAAGATTTCTTTAAAATAGTTTTGATAAAGGCCCTCCACACTAAAAATTGATTCCCTTCCATTCGTTTTGGTAGGCACAACACATTGCGGCATTTTGCCGGGTGGATCGTCGAACGAAAACCTTTCTCTTCTTTCTAGACAGCTCATACTTGGATTCGTCTGCCTAAAAAACTCTTTTTCTTACCTCAGTGTCCCAATTTTTGTACGCTTTACTATAGTCCGCTTTAGTCTTGAACACTAAATAACGACTTCATCACGCAACACAACCTAACGAATTCACCTCCTAAAGACGTCTTTTATTTTTTGTAACGGATACTCAAATCTTTTCATTTCTGTTGATCTTTTTGTATATATCTGGCGCCATTGCCTTGTGATTGCAATAAAAATATCTTCCTGCATAGGGTTCTTGTTTGGGAAGTCCAATTCTCGTTTCCAAATCACTTATTCAAACTTCACCTGTTTTTTTTTTTTCTTTTTTTTTTTAACTTTTCACTTTGAAAACTATTGTGAATGTCTTTTAAATAAATATTTGGTGGACGAGATTAAAATGTAACAAATGTCCGTGCCGTTTCTAAGAGAGGGCACCACTTGAATTAAATCCATACCATTTTCAGTTAGTACCAACCTTCAAAAGATGCGTGTATGAATTTGACAGATGTCGGACAATTAGTTCTCGAGATATAGCGTTGTGAGTGAAGCCGATACAAAGAAGTGGCTTGATAAGTGTTACCCGGACTCTGCATCAACCGAACGAACCATTCGCAAGTGGATTGAAAAATTGAAAAGTGTTCATACAAGCACCGAAAATGATGCACGCAGTGGACGTCCAAAAGAGGCTGTTTCAGATGAAAACATCAAAAAAGTCCACAAAATGATTACGATTACGATGATTACGGTCGTAAAGTAAAGTTGATCGAGATAGCTGAGGCTCTGAATATATCAAAAGAGCGTGCTGGATATATCATACACGAATATTTGGACATGCGAAAGCTCTATTCAGTCGACCAAAAACAACAACGTGTTGATGATTCAGAGGAGTTTTTAAAGCTGTTCAACCGTAATAAAGCCGAATTTTTGCGTCGGTATGTGACAATGGATGAAACTTGGCTTCATCACTTTACACCAAAGTCAAGTCGGCAGTCAGCTAAGTGGAGCAGGCGACGAACCTCGTCCCAAACGACCAAAAACTCAACAGTCGGCTGGCAAGGTTATGGCATCCGTATTTTGGGATACACATAGAATAATTTTCATCGACTATCTCCAAAAGGGGCAGACTATCAACAGCGACTATAACATTGCGTTGTTGGAGCGTTTGAAGGACGAAATCGCAGAAAAACGGCCGCATTTTAAAAAAAAAGAAAGTGCTGTTTCATCAAGACAATGCACCGTGTCACAAGTCGATGAAAACGATAGCAAAATTTAATGAATTTGGCTACGAATTGCTTCCCCACCCACTGTATTCCCCAGATTTAGCCCCCAGCGACTATTTCCTGTTCGCAGACCTCAAAAGAATGCTCACCGGAAAGAGATTTAAGACCGATGAAGAAGTAATCGCCGAAACAGAGGCCTATTTTGAGGCTAAACCGAAATCGTACTACAAAACTGGTATCGAATGATTGAAAAATCGTTTCAATCAGTGTATCGCCCTCGAAGGCAACTATATTGCAAAAATTTTGTGTTTTACTATAAAACGGCACTGACTTTTCAGCCCATGTGTTATATTGTAAAATCGTTGTCGCTATGATACAAAATCAGAAATAGCTTAGCAAGACGAAGGAGATCTTTTAATTCTAAATAACGTACGTCTTCTAAATTTATCAAATAATGCAACACGAACGTAAAATTTACAATTTATTTAATTTATTGGAAGATCATTTGGCATTTATACTTGTAGGTTTATATAAATAGTTAAACCGTAATACCATATTTGGGTTTTTAGTCTAGCCTACGTCTATTATATTGCATTTCAGTTAACTCTTAAACTTATTCCGCGTTGTATTCAGCATTTCGCTAGCCTTGAGCATCAATTAATTCATAGCTATACCAAGTGTACCGGTATGAAGTGAGCGTCAAGATACAAATGTCTCGATAGGAAACATTTATTGTGAACGGTCCTTAATTTTTTGGTTGCAATGACACCTGTCAAACATATTTAGTATACATCGAGTCATTAAGGAAACAACATCATATTTTTTCATCATGTTAAAAAAGTTGAATTTTGTACGAAAAATGTTTTCATTTGAAGAAAAGTGCTGCAGAGTGGCATCGAATGCTTGTCGAGGCATATGGTGATCATGCTCTATCAGAAACAATATGCAAAAGATGATTTTAACGGTTCAGAGATAACGATTTTGATGTGAGAAATGAAGAACGTGGAAGACCACCAAACAAGTTTAAAGACGCCGTATGCAATCAATATTGGATGAAGATGATAATTTGAGTCAGAAACAAATGGCAGCAATGTTAAATGTTGCACAACAAACAATTTCTGACCGTTTAAAAGCTATGGGAAAGATCCAAAGGTCTGGAAAATGGGTGCCACATGAAAGAGAGATAGAAAACAGAAAAGCTACTTGTGAAATTTTGCTTCAAAGACACGATAAAAATCAGTTTTGCGTCGAATTGTTACTGGCGATGAAAAATGGATTTATTTTCAGAATCCTAAACGGAAAAATTATGGATTATCGTTAATCCGGGACAATAAACAACTTCGACTGCAAAACCAAATCGATTCGACAAGAAGGCAATGCTGTGTGTCTGGTGGGATCAGAAAGGTGTGGTGTACGACGAGCTCATTAAACCTGGTGAAACTATTAATACAGATCGCTACCGACAAAAAATGATCATTTTAAACGATGCATTGATCGAAAAATTACCACGAAGACACGGCAAGGTAATTTTGCTCCATGCTAATGCACCTGCACACAAAGTAAAACAAGTTCAGGATACAACCAAAGTGAGAGCTGATACCCCATCTGCCGCATGCACCAGACTTGGATCCTTCCGACTAACATTTGTTTTCATCGATTGGAAACGCATTAGCTGAGGAGTACTTCGAATCTTACGAGGAAGTCGAAAATTGGTTGACTTTTTGGTTTGCTTCAAAAGACTTGGTGTGGAATCTATAAATTGCCTAAAAGATGGGAAAAATGTGTTGCTAGCAATAGCCAATACTTTGAATAAAATGGTTCTAACTTTTCTATTTTCACAAAAATAACGTCATACCGGTACACCTGGTAGGTAAGCATTTACATAGCGTACTACCGCAAAACACAATGACCTTAAAAAAATTGAAAACGAGAGAAATGAGCCAATTAAATATGGCCACCTTTGGAATTGATTCCAACGTCATTTGAACAAAATATACTGCATGTAATAAGCAGTATAAAACAGTATACCCTTCTATACAATATCCTCATGATATTACATAATGGAATACATGTTTCAAATTCTTAACTTCGTGATTCAGATTAGCGAAGTTAAATAATATTCTGGAAGCCCTTAAGCAAACATTAATGGCAATGAAGGTCTTTGTTTTACAACATCTACTACTCTACTCAAAGATAAGCCTTTAAAGAGCTGTCTTTTTATGCAATTTTTGTTATACAGGATCAACAGCCACCTTGTGTGCTTGTCTGTAATAACTTCACATAATAGAGCTGTACATTTATATAAGAATTAGATTTGCTCAGGCTGCAACCGCAACAAGTCGATGGCATTTCGCTTCTCGAAGAAATGGAGAGGCGCAATTTCAGGAACAGCCTTCGAAAATTTTACGAAAATCTAAAAAGAATGTACCATATTACGAGGGCGGTTCCAGAAGTACTCGGCCTGACCAAAATATAGCGGTGGTTGTTTTAAAATTGTATTACAAAGTACACAGTCTATAAAGCATATGTTTCAAGTTTGAAGGCGCCACGTTGTTTAGTATTTGTTTGGCAGCCATTAATAGCGAACGTTGTCAGTGAATTTGTGAAAATGGAGAAAATTGGTCATCGTTATGTGATACAATACTTTTATTTGAAAGGCCTCAGCCCAACCAATATAAAAGCTGAACTAGATTCTACTCTATCCTTCGTTTAGAACAGAACAATTTTGGGTTGCTGAGTTCAAATGAAGCCGTACGAGCTGCCAAGACGATCATCGCAGTGGTCAACTAAATACGGTGACGACTCCAGAAATGGTGAAGAAAATACAATAAGCGGTACTAAATGATCGTCGACTGAAAGTGCGCGAGCTAGCAGACATCGCATATTTTTTGAAAATTTTGACATGAAAGAGCTGTGTATCTTGGGTGCCGCGTTTGCTCACACTCGAGCAAAAACAGTGTCGTGAATTAGCTTCTTAGGCTAATCACGGATTATTCAATAACATTAAACTGCGGGCAATATATAATCTACTCTAAAGCGCATGTAACATAAGGTCTGATTCATCTAGTTCTTAAGAGCATTACAATCCGTTTTTCCTTTTCATGAAAATACCATGCAACTGTTACTTTTACCACTCCTCCCTTCCTTTGATATTCATTTTCTTTGGCACAACGCTCTCTGGAGTTCTGATCTTTTCGTGAATCAACTGTCATTTGGTTCTAATCTTCTGCACATGCTGTCCAAATTAATAACACCAATACTTCAATTACTGCGAAAACACGAAATCAAATTTCTTTGCGCTCAGAAATATTTTCGATTTGAAACGAGGCCCCAAAAGGAATCACGAATCGAAAACCGATTTAGACGCTAGTGTTTCCAGCCAAATCAGGTGAATTCGGTGGCTATTGGATGGTATTTGTTGCATTTTTCGTCAAAAATTACGAATAATGATGGCACTGTTCGACGGTGCGTTATCATGGTGCAAAATCCACGAGCTTTCTGCCCACATTTCTGGTCTCTCTACCCCGTTGTAATCCATGAAAACCGTGAGCATTGCCTTGTTTTTTGAATGAAAACGACGTGGTTTTTTTTTTGGTCTCGACTCATTTGGAGAACGTTATTCACTTGCCTGATGTCTGGATTGCGTGTCGTATTCATAAACCCATTCTTTTGATGAATGTGGGATCGGATTCAGCCTCATAAATCATCTCTTTTATGACGTCAACACGGTCTCATTTTTGTATGAAATTGAGGTTTTTTGGCACCAACTTTGGTGCTACACACAATACATAGGCAATGTTTAGGTCCTCCGCTAGCTCTCTGATGGTTAATTTGCGGTTATTGACCAACATTTATTTTAATTCATCAATGTTTTCGTCGGTTTTCGTTGTCGATGGTCTGCCACTGCGTTCATCATCTTCGATTGACTCACGTCCCATTTTGAACGAGTCAAAGAGTCAGTGGATGTGGCGAAGTATCTGCGTCTATAGCGCAGCCCTTTCACTACTTCATGTTTGAAAGTCATCTCTGAAAACTTTCGGAATTCAAACCCTGCGTTTTGTTTGGATTCAGGTCACAATGGGATCGCGGGAAATGATATCGCCGATTAATTTTCTAGGTTAAGACAAGACTCGAAGGACAGTTTCTTAGATCCAGAGTTTCCAGGATGCAGTCGCGTCACAGCAAACTAATACTTCTCGACGTCTAAAAGAGGTTTTCTAGCCGGCTGCACTAAACTCCACATACTTAGAGCTGATGAATAGATGCTCGTACTCAATACAAAACTCTGTTCGGTGTTTCATCTCCACTAAATAACATAACTTGACTGTAGAAGAACCAACAGGAAAATTGGGTACTGGGCATAATATAACACAAGCATTTCAAACATGAACTGAATATAGCAAACCGATTCTTGAGTTACAACCAAAAACGGAAAACGGTGACTATAGCTAGTGCAATTTCCATAAACCCTTTGTTTCGACGTTAGAAGCTATTCCCTTGCTATCAATTAATAGTTTACAAGCGACGGGATTGTTTCAGTTTTTAAGATTACTGCTGGGAAGGGAAAATACCCTAGAAAGTAAATAAGTCACCAAAATATGCATATTGAATGCTTATGACGCTAGTTTACGGAACACAACGAAAATTGCAATACGTGGGGAAAAGTTTGGGATGGCACTTAAGTTTACAGAAGACAAGGTAACTAAATCTGCAATGGGGTACATGCAGTCAGACCAGGTTATACACCTTCCGAGGGATAAATACAAATTGGAAATCTTGAATTCAAATAGCCCGCGATTTTGTTTAATAAAATTTAATGACGAAAGCATCGGGCTTTCACCTACACATCGCATATGCAAAAGTATCCATATTAAGTAACCCACAGTGTACAAAATCGGCCTTTGGTATAGAACTAAGGTTCGAAGTTTAAGCCAACTTAACAAGCGGTGCAGCGATGCTATAAATAAATGAAAGAAATAACATCATAAGATATGCTTATACACATTACTTTTATAGCAAATCAAATAACAAGAAAGGGCAGGAAATTTCTTATGCACAATCGAACGCCTTTCCTTTTTTCGTATTTCGTATTTGGGGTTTAATCCGTAAAAAAAGGTAATAATGTACCATACTTACCAAATCGTTGTCATCCCCAATAACATCGTTTATATTCAAGACTTACAGAAGATACCCATTCTCGGATTCCTTTAAAGACACATTGGTAACTAAAACAGGCTTGCAGCAAACGCAAGCATCAATTAAACAAAATTGCAGACATTCATGACACAACTAATGCACTCTGTCCATATTTAGATGAGTATTTTAACAAATATTTCAAATACATACAATCTGATTTATTAAGACAGTTTTAATTAATTTCGATCGCGTTTTTATTGACAGCACGGTGCTTCGGTCCAAAATATTCCAATAAATACAAATAAAGCTCCTCTTAGTGATGCAGTATGTACACGAGAGAAAGCATATAACCAAAGTGCACTAGTTTGCACAAATCTAGTTTTAACAAATAGAAATTGCGGTTCCCAGACTTCGAAATGCGAACAGCAGCTTTGAAAAATGCAGATCAGTTTCCTTAAAATAATAGTTTGCAATTTTGAAGTGCTCGGGGAGATGTTTTTGACGTCTCAGTTGCTCTTTAAATCCTTTAAAGTATCTTCTCAAACTAAAATGTGTCATAGAGTACTACAAATGTAATCTGAAGTTTAATTAGTAAAGCGGTTATGCCCATGGGCAGGGGGTTCTGCGAATGGTTTTATTTATATTTATTCATTCTACTCACGCAAGAAAATGGTCTAAAATTACACGCAGGTATCTAACCGATATGGATTTCACTAAATAAAGCCATTTAGCCATTGGAATTTATTGAAATGTATTGCCACACTCGGATATCTCTTCTACTGGGTTGTATGTATGTGATTGCATTTCAGGGTGTGTTTGGTCTGTGTCACTGTCAATCAACCTTTAGTTTCCGCCAACGCTACAAGCAATTGGAAGCAGGCCATTCCATTTGATTGCATAACAATTTGGTCAAATACCAGGAATCTAAAAATGAAGTGGTTCAAGGTGGTTTGCCTGCCAAATGGTGAGTTATTTGTTGCAAAAAATTTAGTGCCAACATTTTTTCTTCTCATGAATTATTAACAGATATGTCATAATCAATTGCATAGCGTTGCACTTAACAAAAAGTCTAAAGTATCTAGCATAGCTTCTGAAGGTAAATTATATTTGGGTTTCTCAAACATACAGATGGAGTTCATGTTCAAGTTCAGGGAATAGTTTAAGCTTCGAGGCAAGAAAAAATTAATTGAAAAATATTGCCTTAGTAGTGTACCATATATCTATACATTTCGTGTGATATGTGTGTGCGGCGACCTTAAGCAAACCTTTAACGCACTTATGCATACTCGTTAAAGTGATTATTGATACAATTTGTCATGGTTTTTGGTTATAACATAGGTTTAACTGATTTAAGGTTATCAGAAATTGAATGACACCTATTGTAGTAAAGGCCCGACAGTAGCTAAGTGCCGAAATTTTGTTGTGGATTGAATTGCAGATAATGTATTTCTGTCAAAATGTCGATAAAGGATACCAAGTTTATCTTTCAAGAGCGGTACTGACCCGAAGTTGAAATAGAACAGTCTTAACTTCACTTTTCACTGTTTCGGGCTATTAGGTCACAACATTAAATTTACACTGATTCCTCTCCTTCTTCTGATTAATTTTTTTTGATCCTCTAGTTCGCATTTGGTTGGTAGCCCCACAATGTCACCCGAAGTCCAGATATATGTACATATGTAGATAACTTCAATTTACTTAACTATACTGGCGACATTGTTGAGTCAGGGTCAGATTTGTATGTGAAAGTAAATCAGATTTTTCTGACGAGCTGGTGCACATCTTTACTTTTGAGGATTATGCTTCTTTAGCCTTACCTTCCTGTATGTAGTTTTGAACACACGCATATTACCTAAGCTGGTAATATGCAAATGGAATCTTAGATCCCATAATAGGCCATTTGCAACCGAAAAACTAGTGGAAGCCCATTACTTGCTGCAAGCCAGATGATACCGCTTTTCACAAGGAGAAGATAAAAAACTGCGACATTTATTTTGGCGATTGTTATCAAAGGCAAAAACAGCGTCTGTTTGGATGCGGATTGTTATTAGAGGCAGACTTTGGCAAGAAATCTTGATTTACTGGCATGTTAACGAGCTTCTCGAAACGATGCGTATTAATGCTTAATTTGCTAACATTAGCCTTATATGCGCGCATAAGCCCCCACAGAGGAGAAACACGACGACACTAAAAATATTTTCTACAACCCCTTGGACAAGACCTACGAGCAGTGCCTTTGCTATCACATTAAAATTATTTATTTGCGGCGGGTCGAAACATTATCGTAGCTTGTACGCAGCTCCCGCATATCGATATTCTTTGAGATCTCCTTATCAACTAAACATTAGTTGGATTGAATACATTGCGATCCTTCAGTGTTATGGATTGCCAGTGCCGACCAGCACATGCAGCTATGCCAGAGGCATGCAAAGCAGAGCTGCATAGAAGAACTATAGCTGCTCTTGAGCTCTACGATCCAAAGATGAGAGATGATCACCGGCTTCTCCGGAGAAAAAAGTAGGAGCATGAGAGTATTGGGAAGTTTTACCAAAAATATGCCGCATCTAAGCTGCTGGAGCGGATCTCTGCCGAGCTCTTCAAAGCGGTAAGCGATGACTTTGTAAGGAGAATACACCAATTCATCTGTATTATATGGTCGAATGAAAGTATGGTCAATAAATGGAACCTCAGCACTATTTTGAAGACCCTCTGAAATAGCGCCAACTACAGCGGCATTAGTCTTTTTAAGATCGCCCACATCAGTGTGACTTTAGGACAGGAAAGTTAACTATCGACCAAAAAATTATACTACGCAAATCTGGGAAAAAAAACTCATAAATTCCAAATCGATACTCACCACCTACTCATCGATTTTAAGGCCCTGTATGACAACATCTATTGAGACGAGTTTTACAAAGCAATGTTTAGCTTTGGCATTTCTACCAAACTCCTCCGTTTGTGTAGGATGACGATGGAGAATGAACGCTATTCCATCAGGGTCTGTAAAGAACTCACCTAGAAATTTGATGTTAAAAAAGGATTTAGACAAGGCGATGCGCTGTTATGCAATTTTTTGACATCGATCTTAAAATATTAGTGCAAAACTTACGTGCCAACACAAGAGGCACAATCTTTCAAAAGTCCATCCAATTACTCGCATATGCCGATGATATTGACATAATCGGAGAAGAGCAGCGTAATGTCAGTGGCGTTTTCGCATGAATTGAGACGGATGCGGCAAAGATGAGCTTTACGGTCAATGAAGGCAAGACCAAGTATATGCTGTCAACATCGATGTCTCAAAAAGAACTTCACCTTCTGCCAATTAAGATTGCGACACCAGTGCTGAGATCATATGAAGAATAACTCTTACCAATCGCTACTTCTTTGAGCTAAGAAGGTGATTGACTAGCAAAGTCTTCCCTCGAACAACAAAATCGACCCTTAATAGTCTCAGTCCAGCTCTGTGACGCAAAGACATGGACATAGACGTTAAGTGGATGAGGAGATGAATAAACCTCAAATGAAGAAGAAATCGCAAACCGTATAAGCTGCATAACGACATCAACCTAGCAAAATAATATAAGAAGGGTAGAACCTATGGATTGGATGATTCAGCGGAATAAAAGACGACGCTGAATCAAGTGAAGCCACCGAATTCAACTTGGCGTACGTAACCGGAGGCAGCTAACTTATAACCCAACTATATGGGAAAGCCGCCCAATTATCAACGCTTCGCCTATCAATGACGTTGTCTAATAAAAAGCGGGGGCAGAGCAAAATGTACTAGTCTTCTTGTAAAGGTTTCCGGTATTTAACGCCTCCAAATGCTGCTACGATTTGACCAGGTTACAAGCAGCCGGTCAGAGTTGTTGTTGGGTGTCAGGACGACCGGGACTTAAAACACGTTACCATAGGAGTCAGGAGCCCCCTGCATTTTGGTCCGGGCTTGACTTGTTGAGGTAGGCCCCCTTGTGGGAGCGTCATGGTGGCTGTGGTTTAAACCCAATGTCGCGGGAAGTGTCTTTGACCCAATGTAGATCTGCAAGATACTGGGGGCTGTGACCCTAAGAGCAGTAAACGATTTTAGGTTGGCCTCGACCCTTACCAAGGGTGGAACTTGTTGCCTCCAACACGATTTCCGCTTGGTATCAAAGAATTGACTATGAGCGGTGGCAAGGCGTATCCTTGCTCCCATTGATGTATGGCCATCCCGTGAAATTAAGCCTACAAGGCAGGAGTTCACGAAAAATACTAGATACTCTGTATGGGAAAGCTTATATAAAATATTGGGACTCTAAGCAGAGTAAAAATTTGGTTCCTTGGTACTAACTATTTACTCCTAAGCAATTGAAAAATGATTGGTGCTTTCAAGACTGAAATTTATCGTAAAAGGATATAACTATTTGGTGACACAATTTCACCAAATCAATTGAAAACATTTTCAAAGTATACATGAAGGAACAGCTGAAGTTGACTACTACCGTAATCGAAACCAGTCTACCACCGACGTCTTGAAATTCCAAATATCTTTACCATACTAATGACTAAGACAGTGCTGCCATTTCCACTATCAATAATAAATTTGCCAAGTATTACTTATTATTTCTGAAGAAAAAATACTCGTATATCTCTAGGTATTGCTGCCTACGACTACGGAAAATAAATCTAATTCTTTCTTAATGACTCCTCCACTAGCAGGTTGACTGTAAGATTTTCATTTTCCGCTACTACATTCAATTTAACAGTTTAATTCCGCTTATACACTTCCGTGAGAAATAACTTGATGGGCTTTTCCAGACCTACCATGCATGAGTTCATTTTAAGTTCGAAATCTGTCTGATAGCAATAATTTGCTTCACGAGCCCTTCAGGCGGTCTTTTTTCTTAACTATTTTGTATTGGAAGTGTGTTGCCTCGCGCACGGTTTGACTTGCGGCAGTATGGACAAATTATCACCACTTATGCAATTAGTCACAAACGGCATTTCTTCTCTTAGCTATAAAGTGATTAAATGGAAGTTAAGATTCACGAAAAGTGGTTCATAATAAAGAGCTGTATATGAATTACGGGCTTTAGAAACGTGAGGGAACTTAGATTTAACTGGCTGTTAGACTGCTGATATTTAACGTGATTTAGTCACATCCAGTTAAAATTGGTTTTGAATTGCAATCGATTTATGCAATCGATGCTGGTGATGTCAGAAGAGTAGAATACTTTTTCTGTTTTTTTGAAGTTGGTTGAGTGTTGAACCTATTACTGGACCTAAGACTGCATCGTGCTACCAAGGTGTTATCAATATTCTTAAAATTGATACCCACGGTGCGGGAAGTACTTAAACGATGCATGATTGGAATATCTACTTAAAACTATAAATAGTAAGATATTATGTGTATTTGCTTCCTGACACACTTCTTGGATTAAAAACAAATAAACAAATTTGTGCGCTTTAAGGTCTTTGATTTGCTTCTCAAACTTCAAGAAAATGATTCATTTTTGAAGCGCATCATTACTGGGGACAAGAAATGGGTTATCAACAACAAGAAACGCAAGAGATTATGTAGTAAAAAAGATGAAGCACTTCGAAAGAGATATCCATCAAAAAAAAAAAAAAGAAAAAAGTTGCTATCTGTTTGGTGGAAGGATCAATTCTGAAGTGCATCGTCATCAGCTGGACAAATTGAATGATTCCGACAGAAATAGCCAGAATTGACCAATAGAAAAGGTGTGGTATTTCATTAAGCTTATGCGAGACCTCATACAAGTTTGGTAACTCAAAAAAAGCTTTTACAACTTGAATAGGATTTACTGCCACACCCACCAAATTCTTCAGATCTGGCACCTTCTGCCTACTATTTGTTCCGATCTCTACGAAATTTTTACTTCAAATGAGGAGGTCAAAAACCACCTGGATCAGATTTTTCCCAGAAAAGAAAAAAAATTTATGAGCGTGAAATCATGCTACTGCCAGAAAGATGGCAAAGGGTGTTGCACCAAATGGTAATTATACAGGGTGAGTTTTTTAACTTGAGACATCACAATTACTCGAAAAGTACGAAATATCGCGAAAAATGTTTCAGACAAAAGTCACAAGGTTCTGAAGGAGACATAAGATGGTGACCACGAGTTTGACTTTGAGACCCATTTTCAAGGTCAAACGAAAGTCACTTTTGATTTTTCAAATGATAATTCCTGATTTTCATTGCTCAGTCGTATTCCTCAAAGGGGCACACGACTTTGTCTCAAAGGTCTTATTCATTTAGTGCTAGATACCACTGCACTGGCACCCCTAAATCATTAATCGGTTTCCAACGTTGTTAGGGTGTTAGAAGGTCGAGATCATTATTGCCTCGAGTGAAGTTAAAACTTAAAGAAATTTCAGATAGAGACAAATTGTCCTTAACTTATCTGAGAGTGTATGATGTGCACTCTGCCCTTTTTTTCTACTTGAACGGAACTTTACTTCATTAAGAAGTTCGATATTTGTTTTGAGGAACTGAATATTATTATTAACGTTTTCCAGATTAATAATGCAGGCTATTCCAATTCAAGAGAAAATTGAAAATTGATGGTGCTGTTGCTCTTTACGCCCAACGTTTGCCAGACCAGATACGATCACGCGCTTCCTTTTATCGGGTCATCCGACAATTCACTGGTAAAGGAAGTGTGCAACCAAAGAAAAGGACTCGGTCAGATAGAGTATCTGTTAAGGACAATAAAATAGCAATGTTAGCTGCCGTTACACACGATCCTCACATTAGCACTCGCCAAATAAGTCGTTAATCAGGAGTTTCTCAAACGACTGTCTGTAAGATATTACATCGGCATAAATACCATCCTTATCATGTTTCAATGCATCAAGAACTTTATTGTGAGGATTTTCGCAACCGGGTTTCTTTTTGTCAATGGGCACTTGAGCAAATTGAACGAGACTCCCTATTCTTGGCGAAGGTGCTATTCTCTGATGAGTCGATTTTCACCATCACGGTACGGTCAATCGACATAATATGCATTACTGGGCTACCGAAAACCCTTTTTGGTTGCGACAAGTTGAACGCCAGCACCCTTGGAATGTTAATGTTTGGGCGCGAATTATTGGGGATAAATTAATAGGTCCATATTTTGTTGAAGGCAACTTGAATGGCGAACAGTATGCAAACTTCTTGCGTGACCATCTTCCATTATTATATTGGAGTGGCGCAAACAATGTGGTTTCAACATGATGGTTGTCCAACCCATTATTCCCAAGTAACCCGGGGCGTATTAAACAATGTTTACCATCAACGATGGATCGGACGAGGGGGTCTAAGCAATGGCCTGCTAGATTACCTGATCGTATGTCACTTGATTTCTTCTTGTGGGGCTACTTAAAAAGTGAGGTTTACAGAAAAAAGCCAACAACACGTGAGGACATGAAAAGACGAATAAATGAAGCTTGCCGGAGGATTACGCCAGAAATACTTCTCACTTCTGTTGGTTCATTTAGAGCGCGGATAGACAAGTGTATTGAAGTGAATGGTCACATTTTCGAGCATTTGTTGAAATAGTATCGGGAAATAAGCGTCGAAATGGGAAGAATTCAATGATTCAATACTGGGAAGCAAGGGGATCCACTCTAATTAATCACCCCGAAAGAAACAAAATACTGCTACGTCCACGTCGTTGTTTCTGGGTTATGCTAAACGCAGTATGTAAAAACAAATGACAAGCCTACGAGCAACACGACTGAGCAATGAAAATCAGGAATTATCATTTGAAAAATCAAAAGATGTTTGATTGCCAGAATCCGCGTTAGCTGTGTGAATAATTGGCTTTCGAACTGCCGTCCAACCGTCAAACAATGCCTTTGCGACCGAATCTTGCTCGAATCTTGCGTCGGTCTGTGGATAGGTATAAATGGGTGTCCTCGTGTATCTCCACACCTTTGTTCGCTAGCAGGCTGTGCACTCTCTTGCCCAAGTTCGACAGTCTTTTCTTATCGAGGGCCATATAAATCGATCCGTGAGTAGCTTGGTCGTTGATCGAATCCCTGGATGCGCCAGGTTGTGGACGCTTTCGAAAGCGGCACTCCGGAATAATTTGGTAATGAACGACCGGATATTGTGCGTTGACGTGTAGCAGGTGATGAAACACTGTAGATCTGTGGAGACAGGAAATTTCTTTAATTTTAATGTTTGTGAGTTGTGGTTTAAAATTCGAGAAAGATCGTTTTCTTGTTGTTGATCGTCTGCTGGGCTCAGTAATTTCTGCTATTTGCGAGAGTGCGTCGGCAATCGCGTTCTGATCTCCTACAATGTCGCAGATGTCTGATGTGAACTGTCCGATGAGGTCAAGATGGCGTAGTTGCCTAGGAGACGCCTTCTCCGGGTTTCGCTTGAAGGCAAAAGTCAGAGGCTTGTGATCCAGAATGCAAAATTCTAGACCCTCCAGCATGAAACAAAAGTGCTTCACAGACAAGTAAACACTGACAAGTTCCCGGTCGTACGTTCTATATTTCGTTTCTGCAGCCTTATGTTTTTTTTGAGAAAAACCCTAGTGGCTCCCATGCGTCATCGACTCGCTGGTGTAAGGCTCCCCCACAGCAATATCCGAAACATCGACCATCAACGCCAGTTGAGCGTTGGGTCTCGGGTGCGCTAAAAAAGCTGAATTCGCCAACGCGGATTTGCACTTCTCGAAACTCGATTCTGCTTCCTTCGTCCAGAGAATCTCCCTTTTGTCGTTTTTCTTGTTCTCTTTCGGCATTATTTGTTGGAGAATCGCTTGGTCCCCGACAGCGTTCTCGAGGAAGCGTCTGTAAGAATTCAGCATGTTTTAAAATCTTTTCAACTCACCTGCTTTCTCGGGCTTTGGAAATCTCCTCATAGCTTCCACTTTTTCTTTGGGTGGTCTAATTCCTAGGGCGTTAACAGTATGACCCAGAAAACGTACTTCCTGTTGAGCGAACTGGCACTTGTCAATGTTGAGTACCATTCCGTGCTGCCGCAGGCACTCTAAGACCACTCTAAGTTCTTCTTTGTGCTGCTGTTCATTCTCTGAGGCGACGAGGTGGTCATCTATATATGGAAAGGTGCAGTCGAGGTCCCGCAAGATGCCATCTATGAATCTCTGGAACGTCTGGCTCACATTCCTCAGTCCGAAGGTCATGTAGACAAACTCATATAACCCAAATTCGGTTATGATGGCCGTTTTGGGTATGTCATCGGGGGCGATTGGTATCTGGTAGTATGCCTGTTGGAGATCGAGAGTAGAAAAAATTGATTTATCTGTGAGAAATTGAGTGAAGTCTTGTAGATGGAGAATGGGATAGGGATCCGGTGTAGTTACGCTGTTCAACTTCCGAAAATCCCCGTACGGTCTCCAACTGCTGCTTCCCTTCTTTGCCATGTGGAAAGGGCTAGCTTTTCGACGGGCGGCAAATGCCCTGCCATCAAAAGCTAGAATTGAGTTTTTGCTGCCGCGAGCTTCTCGGGGTTCAAACGTCGGTATCATGCATGGATTGGCTGCCCAGTCGTGACGATTTAATGGAAAACGTTGCAGTTTGAGTTTGTTTTTCTTACCAGAGGCCGCGTTATGTCCTTGAATTCCAAATTCCTGCAACAGATCTCGGAAGGGTGCCTTGTGGTTGATGTTCGTAAGTTCCGTTAACGGGGTTGAGGTTATTGAACCGAGACTAGAAAGTGAGATTAACTGATCAACCAGACATTGGTTCCGCAGATCCACCATTAGCCCAAAGTGCCGGAAAAAATCAGCACCTATGACTGTCCGGGACACATCAGCAATCACAAACTCTCAGGATAAAATACGGCGCAGTCCCAAGTCCACTGCCATCACTTTTGTGCCATATGTGGCACATTGTACCATATTGTGCAGTCGTTGTCTGCGTACAGAGTAGTTTTATTTTTCCGAGCCCCTCTTTTGTTTTTTGGCGTTGCAGGTAGAACTGAGATGTCCGCGCCCATGTCAATGAGGAAAGTTGAATGGTTGTTTGTGCGATATTTAACAAATAGGAGACAGTAATGTTGGTCAGAAGTCGACGCCGCTAACAACTGACCATCTACTTTGACGACTTACCATGTATGCATAGCGATCGACCCTTTTTTTTGCATCGATACCGTAAGTACGGTGATACCAGCATTCCTCTGTAGATTTTTTTTTTGCGGCGTGCTTGCCCTTTCTGTCGCTGCGATAGCGTGGTAAAAAAAATCCGCCTTTAATTCCGCAACCGTGCGTGAAAGCTCTTCCATCTGACGTTCGAATTTGTTGCTACCATCGGGTGAAAAATTATTAATGGAATTGCGCTGGCTGATTGCCGATATTTGAGATGTCTCGTTCACGTCAGCAATCTTGTCAGCGATTTCCATCAATTTTGTTAAAGTTTCGGTACTTACTGAGATTATGGAACGCATGTGTGAGGGGAGCCTCTGGAGCCAAAGTGACATTAATAGCTCGTCGGCCATTTTGGAACCCGCCAAGTCTCGCAACTCTCGTAGTAGTTGGGATGGCTTTTTGTCTCCGAGTTCGATCTCTTGAATAAGTTTGCGAAGTCGCTGATGATCGGAATCTGTGAAGCGTTCGATTACATATTTTCGCGTGGAGGATCGAGGAGAATATCGCTGACTTGGTTCAAGATGTCGCTTTTGATGCTAGCCACGACCATGTGGTACTTTCGTATGTCGGAGTTTATGCGCCCTACGTAGAATCGTAACTCCACTTGTGTAAACTACAATTCTGGCTTTTCGTTCCAGAAATTCGGGATTTATACCGAAACAATCGAAATTTCTGGTACGTAGTGGTGTGCTTCGCCTTCGTCCGTGTTGACTCTGTTGACGCCAACTCTACTTGTGCCAACACCGCCCGCTGTCATCATCTCCTTTCGTTCCGCCTCTTCGTTTATCATCACCTCAGGGGCCGATCACGTCGGGTTCACCAATGTGCAAACTTTCTTTTTCTTTGGTTTTATTTATGTCAATAAATTTTATCTTTTTCTTTAAATCTTTATTGCAACAAAATGAGTTACACCTATTATGTACACCGAAGTGAGACAGGGTCTTTGGTTTCTGCGTCTCGACGGGATGACGTCCGATATCAGAACGAAAGATGATGTCATCCCTCGTCGGTTCGAAAGTCTTTTTTGGGGCTGCACAGATCGTGAAGTTGTTAGCTGTTGATTGTCGTGCGTGAAGTTGTTAGCTATTAATTGTTACCAGCCGCGCGCAAGTAAGCTGGTAAGCGTAACTAGTAGCAAACCGCTCTGTCGTTTTTATTCAGCATCGTTTGGCAAGTCATCTTGGTGAGACTCACACCGCAACAGCGTTTCTAAATTGTTCAGCTGTATTACGAAGCGTTTTGTGGGAAATGTTTTTCGTGCGATTCGAGGAACTTACGGTGCGAATATCATTCGCAAGAGTCCCAGTTTAAATTAGTAGATGATACTAGACCAGTTAGACCACATCCAGCACCGTGACGAATCGATTTTTCGTCAATCTCAGCAGCTTGGCTTGGCGTATTCGACAACTTGGCGTATTTTACATGAGGATCTTGGCCTTTAAGTGTACAAAATTGAATTTGTGCCAGAATTGAACCCAGCGACTTGAATTTGCGTCATATATTCAGAGAATTGGCTCTGGAAAAACTCAATGAAAATCTGGTGTTTTATCGTGAAATTTTGTTCAGTGATGAAGCCCATTTCTGGGTCAATAGATACGTTAATAAACAAAATTGCCGTATTCAGGCTAATAAGCAACCGGAAGAGTAACAAGAGCTACCATTACATTACATTACATACAACAACGGTATGGTGTGGTTTATGAGCTGGTGGAATCATTGGTCCATATTTCTTCAAAAATGAGGCAAATCAGAATATTAAGAATGATAATGTTAACCATTATCGCGCTATTTTAACGGACTATGTGCTTCCTGAAATTCAAGTACATGGTCTCGATGAGCTCTGGTTTCAACAAGACGGCGCTACGACCCATATAGCGTGTGAAACAATTGACTTGTTGAGAAATCATTTTGGTGAGCACTTAATTTCACGTTTTGCTACGGTAAATTTGCCGCCTAGATCAAGCTATATCACACCTTTGGAATATTTTCTCTGAGGGTATGTAAAGTTTTAGGTCTTCAGGAATAAGCGAGCTACTATTGATGCTTTGGAGTCCAACATTACTCGTGTTATACGCGAGATACCAATCTCTATGCTTAAACGAATCGCCCAAAATTGGACCTCCCGAATGGACCACCTCAGCCGTAGTGGTGGCCAATATTTACATAACATCATTTTTAAACAGAAAATGCCATGAATTGGTCTTTTAACTGATAATAAAAATTTTAAGTTCGCTTTCAAATTTATGTATTTTATTTTACATTATAAATCAAACCTTACGGTGAATCACACTATATATTTCTTCATTAAAGTTTGTGTTCGTGCAAGCTTCAACCATTACATTTCTGTCGAACGAGAATATTCGGATTTCATCTCGTTCGGTTTTGGATTTTCTATTTCAGGATTACACCGAGCTCAACTTATGACGGTGACTTCATCCGTACCACAGCTGTAACATAAAAGCCTGTTAAGTGGAGATGAATAGTCTGTAAAAACGTGGGCTTGACTCTCATAGTTATAAGATTTCGGTGTTTTCGACTAAATTTGTTTTTTTTTTTTAATACTTTTGTTTGCAAGTATTCTGACATTGCTTAAAAAGGCCGAAACATCGCATTCATTACAATCGACAGCAGTGGTATCATTTATTTCATCGAGCTCATGAACTGAATTATAAGGATATTTCCTATCTTAATAGGAAATGGGAATTCAACATTCATTCAGTTCTTTTGCACTCTTTCTTGAAAATTTTAATGGAATTTGGGCTTATATTTGCTCTGAGAATCTGAATCAGATCAAAGTCTTTGAGGCCGTAACTGACTTCTAAGGTGCTGAATTGTATTGTCCTCGAAGCTTTCTCGGAGTAATTGTCTCCCTATCCATGATTTGTTTTATTAAGGTTCGACGAACGCTTGGCCAATCACCTAGAGGATTGCCTCGAATAAATTGCCAATACCAATCTTCAGCACTTTCTGCTAACAAACTAGTGCAAAAATCACCAAACCAAACACTACTAATTTAATCTTGCAGTATCTTTGCCAGTCATCGCCATGCTCATCTACTAAAGAGAGTTCAAAAACATGTCTTATCTGGGCTTCAAATCTTTGTCTTGCCAAAAATGATCTACTCTTTAACTTTGCCGTTAAAGATATTTAAAATTTCAAGGTCATACACAAAAGCTCTTCAAAACATACTACTAGCTTAGCGGATATAAGATTTCTGTTTATAGGGTTTGAGTTAAGAATGTAAAAAAGACAATAAGCAGTCTTGACAATAAGTATTCTACAGAAACAATAAACGAGCAAAAGTAAAAATTCTATGAAACTCTGACAAGATTTTTGTCATGTCAAAAGCAAATTGTTTCAAGAACGAAGCGGAATTAAAATCTATCTGGTGCCTAGGGTTTGTAATTATGTATTTAAATATTTTTTTATAATATAACATCGTAGTGTGATTAATCACCATCGCTATTGATACTTACCACCGACAAGTATTTTATTGTAAAAAAAAAAAAAAAAAAAAAACAATTGGCCTAAATTATTCTCTTTTTTTTTTCAATATCAACGGTTTTGCTTAAGCTGTCAATCAAGGTCAGCATTGTTTCACTCTCTACAAAGACCCCAGATACACAGCTTCAGTAGCACAGTAACAATGTGAAATCGATTTTTACAAATTGAAACGAAAATTATTTGGAGCGTGTAAATCAAACTCGAACCTAAACATAAGCTTACCACATTGAAAAAAAAGATAAATAAATAAATAAGAAAAATAATTAATCACTGCGGTTTTTCAAGGTAAGCTCCATCATGCTTTACTTGGCATAATGGATCTTACTTTGGCTCATGCCTTATATTGCTTGCGCAATCGCAGAGGCTTACGGCACGAAAATAGAGGGAAAAAGCTACCCAATCTAATTAAAACAACTGTAAAGAGAAAGATACAAGGATGTAAATGTTATAATATCCATCCACAAAAGACTTCCTACTTAATACTTTTATCACCAGTTCTTCCTAATCCAGCCATCCTTCTGCGTCGGCATAAGGTGGATCATCTACGTAAGTTAATCAGCCTTGGCGCAAAATGTGCTGGCATTACATATGTGCAGTTGTATCTAATTATATCAGATTGTCTTGTTTATTTCTTTACTGGAGAAAAAAAATTAATTCGAAAAAATATATACTCGTAAATAATCCAAAGATACACCTATCCCAACTTATCGCCGTTTCCAAGTTCAAGGAAGCAAACAGCGTTTTTATTTTTTTTTAATCAGTCTCCCCATATCAAGTTAAACAACTTTTGTCTCTTCCATTAAGACAGGTGAAGAAAAACGTGCTTACAAACTAAATTAAACGTGTACGCTATGCCAATAGCCTGCAGGATAAATGGTCATGCTAACTCTTTATCCATCCACAACATCTCCATAAATTCCATTGTCTAGTAGAAAAGTTGTTTCCTTTTTCTCGTAAGTATCTTACAGTTTGTAACTGAATGAAACTGAAGTGTATCTAATTAATTGGTTTGCGATGGAGAGAGAAGAAAATTATCGTAAAGTGGCATGGTAATTGGTACCGGGATGAGCTTTTACGAAAAAAGTATTTCTAAGCTAATTAGGTATATCTGTCGTTGGTTTGACATTAAATGACTTTAAACGGACGGTTCGATTGGCGGCTTTCAATAGACATGCTGCATTTGGTAGTAAAATGAATGCTCAATGGCTTTGTACAAAGTGTATGACGCATGCAACATGAAATGGGGAAAGCCTACAATAAATATCAAATGAATGATTTGTAAACACGCATAACATACATATGTACATAGTATACATTGCAAAGCGAAGAGTTGAAGCCTTAAATGGGCGATTGAGAAGTGAGCAACGGTTCACTTGAAATTTTCCCTGATGTCCAATTAAAAAGTATAAGCATATATACATTTAGATTAGTTTATTACATCAGTACATCTCAAAAATATTCTATTGAAAGTATACAAATATACAAACGACTGAATGGGCTCTGGAAAATAAATGAGGTACTTCTTACCAAGAACATAAGAGAGATCACATCCAAATATCAAGGAGGAGGCTTTTCTATAGAGATTAGGCCTATTACTTGTTACCAAGATATCGCTTTCAACACCCCAAACAAAGCCAAGGCAACCGGTGATGAAACCTTAACGTGTTATGAACAGGTAGAGATTTTTGGGCTAGCAAGAATGCAGTTTCAGGTATGCGACCTGAAGGATATTTAGAACTAACCCAATCGTGTGGAGTAAGCAGTCTGGAAAACACCAGCAATCTCAAAGCCTGTCAAAAGTTATTACTTTGCTGTAATTTTCCTTTTTGCACCATAAATTTATATGTGTGCATGTTTGAAAACCAGCGCACAATTTACAGAGACCTGTTATAATTTGTCTTACTACTAAAAAATTCTTAACATTTTTACAACATATGTATCACAGCTAAATACTATACACATGGTCGAATAGCATTGAATATTTTCCTTGCGAAGGAAGCATGTAAGCCAAGAGCCTCAGTCTATCATAAGTAATAAATAAGAGTATACTTACGTATAAAACTTGTACATACCATATGTACGAATTTCTTCTTCCTCTTTTCACTTTTCTGAACATTGCCCATGTAATGTTAGAGTACGAAGATGCAGACACCTGTGAGAGATGGTTGCATGACGCAATGGTAAAATTCGTCGAAATCAAACACCGAAGAGGAAAAATTCAATGGCAAACCTTCGAAAGTGAAATCTGCATATGGAAAAGGCTCTCACTCTACCGGAGTCGGCAAAGATAAACTATAAAGCGAGTGGGGGAAACTAGCCCCTGCTCCACACTAACAACTTTTTTCATTTATTTATTTGTTTATCCTTCATGAATAGATCGCGCTTTAACCTTCCGGAAACATCAGCCAAAGTGAAAAGTTCATCGACGTGTCATCAATATGATCAATGTGTTTGCCTGAGACAGCAATGTAATCAACAGTAGGGGTGAGTTTCTTGTACATGAAATACTAACCCGTTTGAAAAGAAAGTCACAGTCGACAGCTAAACTTTCTAGGTAATTAAGGTCTTTGAGCACCCGCGTGGCGATTGATTGGGAAACTGCTGGCTATTTTATAACTTGGATAAGACCAGCAATTGAATAGTCAAGTTTCTATCGAAGTGCTGGCCTTACCTCCCAGTGGTGGTCGCTGATAACTGCCTGAGTATACTCTTTCTCATGCAGGCTAAAATGGCAAGGACATACCAGACCAGCAGCATAATACGGGCTTACCCCGTCATAGCGCTCATAACCCTATAAAAAGTTATGACGAACCAACTACTGGCCTCGGATAGATATGGATTCACTGTTGACGAACCCCTTAGAATGTTCGGACTCTTAACCGGACACGTCCAACTGAGAATTAAGTAGAGGCCACTGCCTGTTATCACGCAGATCACACGGTTTACTCATCGTAGTAGTCTCCGCATCATGAAACATTATATCAAACTGATCACATTGCTATAGATTTAAGACATTGGATCACCACCTTGTTACAGCCAAGGTGTGAATGCGGATTTATCAAGCACCACAAGAAGAGAAGATATAATGTAGGAAAAGCCGAACGCGTATCCTGAAATCTCTCAGCAAATGCTATGGAGTCGACATCAAGTACCGAAGACCAGCTGCAAGACGTGACATCAGATACTGTCACCAAGAAATCCTTGTTTTAATGAAGAATGCCGGCAATATTAATGCACCTAAACAAGAAACATGTTATACTAAGCGGTAAAGCAACAAAGGACGAGAGCTGCTCGTGAGCTTAACAAGTAGAAGAGACGGGGGAAAAAAAAAAAACGACTACATAAGAACAAAAAAAGAGCAGGAGAAGCGCGTGATCGAAGATATTGAAAGGTCCTACACTGAGAATTACGTATGGAAACGAAGTTTTAGCAACAGCAAATCAGAACATGTCTTGGCAAGAAGACCCGTACAGAAGCCTGTAACGATGAAGAAGGAAACCTTATATAGAGTCACAATCGGTGCTAAGAATATGAAAACATTTTTTCTGCAGACTATATAACGGCGAAGAAGCCCAACATCTAGTCGTCAGGTAGAATAGACCATTCCACTTAGACGATGATAGTCAAAACTTTCGTCCACTTGACTAAAATGAAATAAGGAAAGCAATATCTAAGCTGAAATCCATCAAAGTAGCGGTGAATGCCGGGTGAGGTATTCAAAGCCACTGAAAATGACTTTGTGGAGAGTATACACATGATACAGATGAATGGAATCTCAGTATGGCTTGAACGAATCACAAAAAAGCAGACCCCCTCAACTGCGCCAACTAAAGAACTATAAGTCTCCTCAACATCGCATATAAAATCTTATCTACAATATTATGTGAACCTTTAAAAACCTCCGTCAATAATATGATTGGTCTCTATCAGGGCGGTTGTACACTAAATTTTCACACTCCGGCTAATCCTGGAAAAAACTCAAGAAGTCCAAATCGATACACACCATCTTTTTATCTATCTTAAGGGCGTTTATAAAAGCAATTATAGAGACGAGCTATATACAGCCGTGTTTAGCTTAGACATTCCTGCCAAACTCGTCTGTCTGTATTGAATGATGATTGAGAACACTCGCCTTTGACCTTGAAGTCAAAAAAGTATCTGGCTTCTGACTTCTATGACATCATACTTGAAAGAATTGTGCGGAACTTACAAGCGAACAATATAGGGACAATCTTTTAAAAGTCTGTCCAACTACTATAGTTCGTCGATGATATTAAAATAATTGGCAGAGCTCAGCGGTCTGTCACTGGTGTGTTGGCTATTATTGAAACGGAAGCCCGCATAATGGGCTTAGCGTAAAATAAGAACAAAACCAAATATATGCTGTCAACAAGAAGGAACATATCACATAACATTGACAAATTGGACAGAAAGTCACAGTCAACTCCTATTTCGAGGTAGTAAGGAGCTTTGTCTATTTCGGCTCTGTTGTAAATTCTATCCACAACACCTCAGCAGAAATACAACAAGGAATCACTTTTACCAATTACTGTGACTCTATATAAGACCTTGGTCGGTCCAGCCAGCAAGGTATTCGAATCTAACGCGGAGTCATTGCCTCTGTTTTATCTAACTGGATTTCCTTTTTATATAGGGTTTTCCAATAGGGACTTGATAAGTTTGAATTTAATTTGTGAGCGAACTCTTTCACTAATCATCAAACTGTCACTGTTAATTTATTCCGTAAACTCAACATTTTCATCATGGTAAAGCACACTAAAAAGCTACGTTCTCCGATTGGGTTCTGATGATGAATTTCATCGCAATTTCATCTTCAGTGACGAAGCTCACTTTTGGCTCAATGGGTTAGTCAATAAGCTAAATGTGCGTTATTGGTCGGGTGAAAACCCACATGTGCTTCATGAATCACCACTTCATCCACAAAAGATAACTTTTTGGTGCGGTTTGCATGCCGGCGGCGTTATTGGGCCATATTTTTTCGTCGACGATAACGATCGTCACGTTTCTGTGAATGGTCAGCGTTATCGCGCCATGATCACCGATTAGTTTTGGCCCGAATTGGAAGATATGGACTTAGACGACATGTGGTTTCAAAAGGATGGTGCCACAAGCCACACAGCACACGCTACAATCGATTTATTGCAGAGTAAGTATGGCGAGCGTGTTATCTCAGGACATGGACCAGTCGATTGGCCGCCTCGTTCGTGCGATTTAACGCCGTTTGACTATTTTCTGTGGGGCTACGCTAAGTTATTGGTTTATGCCAACACGCCGATGACGTTGGAAGAGCTCAGAGCCAACATTGAAAGCGAAATAGCGGCCTTTTCGGCCGAAATGTGTAGCCGAGTCGTTGAAAATGAAAAATGAAAATGCAAACGTGCCCGCGGTGGTTTTGATTGTACTTTAAGCCAATAATAAAGTTTTTGAAATATCTCAAATGGTTTGCCTTTTATTTAAAAAAAAATTGTTAAGTCGTTATTAGAAAACCCTATACAAACGATAGCCTTGGAGACGAAACTGTGTTATGAGTTTACTAAATCCGCTATCACCTTCATTTCAAATAGACCTGTATTACGAAAAAGGAGCTGTGAACAGAATTCTGATGAATTCCTGTGATAGTGATAACACACGGGACATGTAAACAACCGCCTTGGTATAGGTGAACAATTTTTTCTTATTTCTACAAACACGTACTTTCTTTACTTAAGATGGCTCTACAATCTAGACTTGAGTCTCAAGAAACGAACTACGAACTACGTCTGAGGTGGTCTATTAGGAAGGTCCAATTTTGGGAGACTCGTTCGAGCATAGCGGCTGGTATCTCGCGAATAGTCCAAAGGTGTGATATTGCACGATCTAGGCGGCCAATTTACCGTAGCAAAACGTAAAATTAAGTGCTCACCGAAATGATTTCTCAACAAGTCCACTGTTTTACGCACTTTATGGCTCGTAGCCAGGTCTTGTTGAAACCAGAGCTCACCAAGGCCATGTGCTTGAATTTCAGGAAGCACATAGTCCGTCAACATGGTGCAATAGCTGTTACCATTGACTGTAACATTTGGATTTGCCTCATTTTTGAAGAAATACGACCTTATTATATACGAGCGGTTCAAAAGTGGCAGACCATCGACATCGAAAACCGACGAAAACATTGATGAAGTAAAATAAATATTTTTCAATCCTCGAAAATTAATCATCAGAGAGATATCGGAGGACTTGAACATTGCCTATGGATCCGTTCAACACCTCAATTTCGTGCAAAAATGAGACCGTGTTAACGTCGCAAAAGAGATGATTTATGAGGCTGAATCCGATCACAAATTCATCAAAAGGATCATTACTGGAGACGAGACGTAGGCTTATGAGTACGACAAGCAATTCAGACATCGGGCAAGTGAATAACATTCACCAAATGAGCCGAGACCGAAAAAATCACGTCGTTTTCAGTCAAAAAAGAAGGCAATGCTCAGGGTTTTCATGGATTACAACGGTGTAGTGCGTCATGAATTTTTGCCAGAAGGCCAGACAGTAAACAAAGAGCATTATTCGGGCGTTATGAGACGTTTGCATGAAGCAGTTCACCGAAAGAGACCAGAATTGTGGGCAGAAAACTCGTGGATTTTGCACCATGATAACGCACCGTCGCACAGAGCCATCATTATTCGTAATTTTTTACCAAAAAATGCAACAAATATCATCCAACAGCCACCGAATTCACCTGATTTGGCTCCCTGTGACTTCTTTCAGTTCAATCGAGTTAAGAACCCACTACGGGGTACTCGTTTCAGCAGCCGAAAGGAAGTAATGAAAAAATCGCAGGAAGCACTGATGGACATACCGAAAACCGAATATAAAAAATGTTTCAAGGATTGGATCAAGCGCTGGCATAAGTTTGTTGCAGTCGATGAGGATTACTTTAAAGGGGACAATATAGATTTAGATGAACAAACTTGTATTTTTAATTTCCTGAATAATTTCCGGGGATTTGTTTTTGAACAAACTTTCACGATAAAACGTGAATATATATTTTTTCAGAGCCTATTCACTGAAAATATGACGCAAATTCAAGTCGCCTGGCTTCAATTCTTGCACAAGTTGAATTTTGTACGCTTTTAGGCCGAGATCCTCACGTAAAATACGAAAAGTTGTCGAATATACCAAGCCATGCTGAGAACGACGACGAATCGATTCGTCACGGTCTTCTTGTACACTCTGCTGGATGTGGTCTAAAAGGTCGAGTATCATCCACTAATGTAAGCTGGGACTCAAATTTGCGAATGGTATTGGCAATAGTGGTTTCAGTAGGTCAAATCCTCGTCGTAGTTCAGGACTAGTATGACTCCGATCCCATAGACCTCTTCTTTTCTACAGCAGTCTGTATCACCCACGTTGGTAGAGGTCGGACTAAATATGATGTGTCCCGATCTATTCCAAGATTAGAATAGTAGAGAAAATTTAGAGGCAGATTGGTAGGCAATGACTAAATTGTAGTTAACATGCCAGTCAGTGCAAAGAGTTGTCGAAATCCATTTTGCTAATATGATTTATTATTTCAGAATTATCCTAGATTGTAGCTTTTAGTGAAAAAAAATTCATATTCTGGCAATGACGAAATTTGTTTTAGAATAATTGAATAATATTGATAATGATACATAGGCTATATATGGCCTTTCTCAACTCGATGCTACTTCAGATGTTTTGCTGAATATCCTTTCGCTTGAAATTCGCATTAAAAATTTCATTTCACTTTCAATGTGAATTTCCGATTTAAGGAAACGGACGTTGCCCTTACGCATATTAGCGTTTTTATGATTCTTCGTTTTCAAGTTTATGTAACAATTAGGGGAGGCCCTATCATTGTCATATATTAAGTTTAATGGAATGGACCGACCAAAAGAAGAACGTAAACAGTGAGATATACTGTAGTGGTGGCTTTAAATAGTGTAGCAGAAGTGTCCCCTATTAGTGTAAGGATTTTTCATTAGACCTGAATGCCTGATTTCAATCTGCATCAAAGCAAAATTAGCCAACATAAGCCTGAAGAGTCCTTACACCACATAGAGAAAAAGAACGACTTTGCCAAAGATTCGACTTTCATGTCCGGTTATGAATGGAGAGCATCTTTAAAGGCACAGTTGGAAGCAAATCCTACACAGCATAAACTCAGGCTTCGCACAAGTTAAGACTCACAACATTCTGGCAATCACTTAATTAAGAAACAATCAACCGGACTGATAACACTACAGATAACCTAAGGCACAGCTCTAGTATTCTGAATATCCGAACGTTTCGAATCTTTTCATTGTTGTTGTGAATATTCGATTGCAAATATTCCATGCTTCGAAAACTTCCTGGAGAACCCCTTTGCTATTAGCATTAAGGCGCAGGATACCAGTGACGACATTTACAGTTATGCAAGGTTTAAGCCGACTACCAAAACGTGAATCACATGGAGCAAAGAAACTCTATAAGCAAAGTAGGCGGAAGGAACATCGTCTTCTTAAAAAGACAAGCGTTTGGTCGAAGGCACGGAGAAATGATTTTGCAGAAATGATATCGCAAACTCTATCACAATGTTAATAGAACTTGCCAGGGACACAAATACGTACATAGGGATGGCAAAGTAATAGAAGTCACTGTCGTTGCTGCAAAATTTGGAGGTATAAATCTGCAATTTGTTCAAGGGCAAGAACGACTAATATCTCTGTGTCAAGCAGAATGAACTATTCAACGTGAATGGTGATCGACAGCAACTTCATTCACCCGACAAAGACGAGAACTGGATAGCGTTGCAGGAGCGCACAAACTTATTTGTAAATGATGATCGAATAAAAACATGGGCATTGAATGGAAGTTCAGCCTCAATTGCTTGATATTTAAGAAGGACAACTCTCTAAACTCAGTAAAAAGTCGGAAAAAGAAACAGTACAAAGTGAAGCGCTATTATGTGATTTCTTCAACACCATACTTGAAAAAATTGTGTGAAATTTATAGGCCAATACCGCAGATACAATGTTTTGAAAGCCTGTACGTCTTCCACTATATGCAGATGACATTGACATTATTAGAATAAGTCAGCGAACTGTCACTGGAGCGCTTATAGGCTGTGAAGATGAAGTTGCATTTAATGGTAAATGAGGCCAAAAACAGTATAAGCAATAGACAGGACAGAACACCCAACGCCAACGGCTTAGACAGAATTCCACAATAAGAAACATGAATCTATACAAACCCTAATACTTCCTTAGAGATAAATCGAGAAATTACTCTTGTCAACTGCACGCAAGAATGATTCTATCTTAAGTAAATGATGAAAATACTTACCTTTAGTTGATTTGAGAAAAAAAATACCTTTGGGTGATTTACGTCTCCTTCTAGGTAAAGGGTGTTAGAAGAAGAAGATACGAGTATAACAAGGAGCTGTATGCGCTATACAGCTTTTACCTAGTCACCAAGTTTGATATTTTCCAATTTCTGGGTATCTGATACTTGTTGATTATTGCCTCTAAACAGCAACACAGGGTATTTAAAGAAAAAGCCGGTTTTGTTTGATGTTCTACAAATTGCACACGAAAACGGACAGACCTCATAAAATTCGTTTTTATCATATGTTTGTATCTTTTTTTTTGTAACGTATGTTTCAATTAAAATCTTATTGAACGGAATTTCCAAAGCTGTTGACGGCCTTATCTAAATACTACAGGATAATCTCTTAATTATATTAATTTTCTTGTAACGATGTAAGCCATGCTATGACTGAGCTCAGCAAGACAAAACTGTGAAGAAATACCCGTACCGACTTCCAGCTGGGAACACTTGTGTATTCGTACCAATGTCACCAATTAATCAATTTGGAAAAGGTGTTGATATGATGGGAAAGACATGTAGTCAGCTTAGTGGTTTCATTTGAGTGAAAACATTTGTGTAGTGTGTGCTCCGGGCTACTTGAATGCTTCACTTTGTTAATCTTCGACATAGTGAATTCAAACTGTGATAATGAATCTCAATAACTAGTTAATTAAACTAAATTGATAGATGAGGTAAATTATTATTTATCAAGATAGTCACCTAATTTGCCTGCCGCACAATTTGTTTACTTTAAACCGTCAAAAAAAAAAAAAAAAAAAAAAACAACAACAAAGAAAAACTTGCTATTTTTATCCACTGCCTTGATTCAATTACAATACAATTACAATTATCTTTATTGATCAATACAATTATTTTTCGTACTTATTGTAGATTGTAGCCGACTTGTAGCCTACTATTATAGCTTTGTAAGTTTCTCAATCAATATACGTACATGAATGAATGATGATATATTTCCTGTATGCTTGCTCAAGGTATACTTTAAGCAACTTTTAATAATGACTAGATAAAAGGATACATTTAAACAAAAAAAAACGAGTTAAACAAAACAAGCTAGACTAAGTACAATCAATTTAAATACTATTCAATACGATATATCAAAGAGAGATATATTCTACACTTTAGTATAAATTTCAATTTAATCTGCTTATTGAATAATATATAGGGTGATTCATCGTAAGGTTTGTTTTATAATGTAAAATAAAGCACATAAATTTGAAAGTAAACTTAAAAGTTTTATTATCGGTTAAAAGAACAATTCATGGCATTTTTTGTTCAAAAATCATATTATATGAATATTGGCCACAATTACGTCTGAGGTATTCTATTAAGAAGGTCTAATTTTGGGCGACTCGTTCGAGCATAGCGACTGGTATCTCGCGAATAGTACGAGTAATGTTGGCTTCCAAAGCGTCAATCGTAGCTGGCTTATTCCTGAAGACTTGAGACTTTACATATCCCTAGAGAAAATAGTCCAAAGGTGTGATATCGCATCATAGCAAAACGTGAAATTCCTGCGTGACTGACCCGAACTCCAAAATTTTAAAATAATATAATTTTTTTTATTTTTTTATAAATTTTAATGTGCTAAAGCAAAAAATGCTGGAAAATACATCAATTTTCAAATTGTATCAGTAGTTTTTAATATGTTCACCTTTGGAGCGAATAGTGACATTGAGACGGCCGAAGAAAGCATAGCACGCTGCACTCAAGTGGCTCTGCGGTATCTTGCCCCATTCCAGGCGAAGTGCCTGTTCGAGGTAGTCCAAACTTTGGTATTTTTTAGAGCCAACCTTCGCCTTCAAAATACCCCAGACAGAGAAGTCCAACGGATTTGCATCCGGAGAATTTGCAATCCATTTTGTCGAAAAAATGAAATGTGGAACATTGTTTTTTAAACAATCTTGGTTGACGCGCGCTTTGTGAGACGGTGTCGAGTCTTGTTGAAATGTCCACGGTCTCCGACCGAAATGATTGTTTGCCCAAGGCTTCAATACTATCTCTGAGACAGTTTCACGGTATATACGATCGCATTAATTTTGACGCTACGGTCCAAAAATATGAGCAGAGAGCGACCATTGGCGGTTATGGCGGCCCAAACCCAAATCACCGTCGGTACTGCCTGCTTTCTGGTGGCCGTCCGAAGGTGTAAATTTTCGAAGGACCTCTCTTGCAAGTAAACTCGGTCATTTTGTTTGTTGACATATTGCTCGATAATAAATGGCGACTTATCGCAAAAAACCAAATTCAAAAAGACTGAAAAAATATCACTGTAGAAAGAAACAGGATTGTATTTAAGTTTTTCATCCAAGATGATTGCAGTTTTCTTATTATTATTTTCAAGCTATTTTCAACGTGGTGATCGCCGAGATAATTGTTATTCCGTTGTGGCTCAACATAACATACAGTATCTACGTTACGTAGCCTGGATACCTTAGGACCGAGCGTCACAGAAACCAGTCTCTACGATGAAACATCTAAAGCGGCGCCTAACATAGCACCAACTCGTAGTTTATAGCACCAAATTCTATAATCAATACATACGAGTACGCACAACTACCTAGATATCCCCTGATTGACGAGGATATCCGTACGCATTGTTGACCATCGGGATTTTTAACATTCCTTGGGATCTTCTTCTTGTATCTTGCTGTTGACCTATCGGGTCTTTATAACGAGTATCACCATAATATTCAAGAGCTAGTTTCATCTGGAATATCTTTGGGACACGAAACACATTGAAAATTCTGTTTCTTATGGCATTGTTGGGATGTTGATTTTGTATTTTCTTTGCAATGAAGTTTTGAAACTTTTACAGCTTGTTAAGGTGTATGGTTGAAGCGGTACCCCATGCTAGTAAGCCGTATACAAAAGCGTAATACACCTGCTTTTGTATTTTAAACGTTGAGTAGTATCCAAAGTACACCACAGCGTAAATGGTTTTTCTGAGGTTGGAGCTGGTTTCAGAGGACTCTTTGACAGGCCTTTTTTGGGTTACACTCAGATCAATGGGTGGCCGTCGCTCAAGTGGTAGTTTATTGACTTCCTAGCCGGACGGTTCAGGGGGATTTTTCTTCAGTCAACTAAAATCTCGTGAGATGAATGGTTGCCTAAATACAACAAGTCAAGTCAATTTATATTAATAATTTAGCCTTCCCATTAAATGTTGGATGCCACCCATGAAGGAAATAACCACTGACCCTAAAAATCTTTCTTTCTTTCTCTCTCTCTCTGTCCCATTTTCCTAAAAACTTAACACGTGCCTAGGCACTTTATTTGCAGGCATACCCATTTGAGTTTTAAGTTAAAAAAAAAATAAATAAATAAAAAATTGTGTGGTCATTCGCGATACCAGATTACAACTTAATAGAACTCTGCATTATATTTATACCGATGACAGGACATCTATGCCTGACGACTATTGATGTATCGTTTGCGAACACAAACAGAATACTATTTGGAAGCACACAACCCGTTCGTGAAGATTATAAATAGCAGGGCTCCAAGCTTTGATCCTTGATCCTTGAGGCTCCACTTGGGCTAGAAGTTTGTTCACTGAAGGTATTCTTAATTTTAACTTTGATAGTTCTTCTACTTAAATAGTTCTGAATTCAGGTAGCTAATATACCTTTGTCGAGCGCTTTACTAAAATCTACAAACATGACAAAGACATGAAGATTTTTGTTGAGGAGTTGATAATATTCGCAAATTTACTCAGTAAGTATTGTTTTTCATGGATTATTGCGTGGTTGTTAACAAAGTTTAGAAGTTGCTTAACTACCACTTCTTCTAAACATTCATCAATTCTGGTAAAATTCAGATCGGCCTATAATTATGGACAAGGTTTTACTAGCGCCTTTATAAGTTGGTCTATCTACTACCGATTTTGTTAGTGTAGTTGGGACATTACCTTCGTTTAGGTTTAGGTTGATGATTCTTGTGGTGATTGGTGCATCATTTTTATATATATTCTGCATAGACCTTAGTAAGTAATTATAAATTTCCTTCATATTATCATCTATCAGTAGAGTCTCCCAGTTTGTAAGACGTATTTTTTCGTCCACCAAGCTGTTCTTTATCTCCTCAATCTCTCTCGAATGGGAATTCGTTGGGTAGTGTTCAGAAAGGTCACGTTCGATGCCTGCTGAAATCATTTGCCTGTCTGTTAAATTGATTGCTATACGATTTATCGACGTTGAGCATGCACTCAAGGGGTTTTACATGCCATTAAAATGTTTGCACATAGCGCGGAAGAAGGAAATTTAGAGAGGGAAGAAAGACGGGTACCGATGTACATTGGTCTTAAATGTTTGCAAGTTATAAGGACTACAAAATAGGGAGCTTGGTAGAGCATTCCATAAATGGATTAGGAACGAATCACGGTATTGCAGACTACGTTCAATGGTAGGCTTGAGGGTGTACTGATGTGCGTTCATGGTAAAATGGGTGTTACAGTTTAGGGTTTGAAGGGCCAAAATGCAACTGACAATTTCGATGGATCAATGGTGATTAAAATAGAGATAGAGATACGTCAATGTCTTGTATCTTGAGGTCAGATCAGAGGGGATGAAGTATTGCTTATATCGTTTGAGAAAACCAAGACATTTCGCAGAATTTTTGGTGACATCAAATACGTGGTCATTCCAACTTAGATTGTCATTGCCACATATTCCGAGAATGGAAAGTTTTTTTGGTTTCAACGATATAAGTGCCATTCATGCATAATGGCTGTGTGTTTAAATTTAACTTTAATGAGAGCGGACTACATTGGGTTTTGGAAGTTATAAATTTTACTCTGTTATTGGTTTCCCATTTAGTAATGCTGTTTTCATCGGAATTTAATGAGCTTAGGATAAACTGCCGTTCCCGTTCTACAGCCGTAGGTTGTAGGTGCAATACTCTTCATCGGATGAGAGATTTGGATTCTCATTCCAAAAAGAATAGTATCTGTGATCGAGGAAATATAAAGACCAGTTAAAATTCCAAAAGAAACTGTTAAGTCTACTTCAATTGACTTTGTTTCTAACTACGTGGTCAGTATACGAGAAATTAGTAAACGAAAGCACATCAACGGTGTACCTATTTATCAGCGTTAGAAATTAAAAACAAGTTCAGGGTGTTGGCGGTATGATTATCAACGTCAGGTATTCGTATAGGTTCATTTATAGGCTGGGTCAAGTTGTTTTCCGCAACGTAAATATCAATACACCGTCCTTCGGGTATTGTTTGTTCAAAATTTCGAAGCTACCTAGAATTTTGTATATTGAAATCGCCCATGATAACGATTTCATTATGAGAATACGAGAATACAATTCTTTGAATGGATTCGGACAGCGCATCAAATTCGTTAAAGGTCGTATAGCTGTCTAGTTTAGGATAGAGCAGCAGTGGATAATTTTCTTACGGAGATGTGTTTAATTTTATCCACATGAAATTGAATTTTGAATTGAAACAGGGGTTACATTGTGGTGGAGTTTGATAAGCAACTTCACTATGCACTATTCACTAAGAATAATAGTACTAGCTCGTAGCCAGATAGCTTCATATCTGAGTGATCTGAGCTATATGTACGCAGAAAAGTGACTCTTTATTCCGACATGATACAGACGTGGAAGCAAAGCATTTATTTAATAAATTTGGATTAATATCTATATAAACGGAAAGAGACTTTTTATGGGTAACACCTGGCTCACATAAATTTATCCGAAGTTTCCGGGTCTTAACTGCTTGCATAGTTGTGATGTTTTTTTAAGAAATTTGGTGAACTTCAATGTATGCCCTCGTCTGTAAATGATTTTTAAAGTTGCTTTTACTCATATCCCTATCATCCTATCATCCTATCATCCTACGCATCCAGTGCGCACGAATTGGAGAATAGAAATGGAGCGACGATATTGCTAAAACCTGTACCGCACTCAACATCCCGAAGAAGCTTTAGAATGAAAATGGAAAATCTTCCCAACGAAATGTTTTAGTTAAAAGTTGAGAACTATGCCTACCCTGAGGTGCTACACAGTTTTATTTTAATGTGTTAAAAGATATGGCATAAGTTCAGGCGGAAAATTTTGGTTTTTCGTTTTCGTTATCGACAACTTTTAGCAGTGACGTAAACCAAAATAAAAAATCGTCTTTTTGCAAACCTAGTCACCGCTGTTGTCTTTACATTATTGCGGTTTTGTTGATGGCAGGCTTCCGATTCTTAATCTTAACGTCTCAAAGGCTCAAAACTGTCAAAAACGTGTTTGGTTGTTTTTGTATTTATTCTAAAAAGCATAACGTTCAGACCATGCTGTCATTCTTGACAGTTTCTTGACATTTAGGAAAAAAAACTGCTAGGAAGCGAGTGACGGAATCGTCAGGTCGGTGTCGATCACGAAGGTTTGGCATTTGCGAAAATATCTTGGCGTTCACTTGAATAGGATGCAGATGGTGTACAAACTAAAGCCAGGACGCTACAGTTGTTCGTGCATTAAGCTCTTCACCAGATTGATGTCTGCCCTTTCTGCTATTTCTGGAGTTATACAAGTCCAGAAGAGACTCATGAGACTAAATTTCACCAAAAAAAGTACACTGAGTAGTGTGGTCTACATGCTGGTATCACCATCGGCCTCTATTACGGTTCTAGCAGGACTGATTACGAAGGACTTGATTCAATGTCAACATTATATCGCGAAATGGACCAGTGAATTGAATAACGTGGCGAATCGATTGCTTCTTAAGGTATGTATACAGATAAACTGCAAATTTAGGCCTTGGAGTCTGTGCATAGTTGGTTGGATATAGTCAAAAAAGTTGCCTTAACTTGGACTGACAGATGCCATTCGTCTGAAACAGACAAGAAAAAAGTCATATGCCTGAAGTCATGTTTAAAACACAACGTCAGGAACAGCTCTTCTTAATGAATAAAGCTTTGTTGGCTCAATCTTAATTATTGCTTTACGAGCCTGTTGTACAAAGTAAGCTCATTTAATATATTTTTAAGAAATATTTCTCCTTTTTCCTCTGATCTTCGTGTGCTGCACTGTTTTACACGGCTTTCACAGTTATGTCTTCAAAAGTAACATTGGTCGGTTTTATTAAATGTAAAGGCTTCTACTTGCATCAATAATCTCTTAACTTCTCCCAAAAAGACAAAGCGCAGGAGCTACACGTAGCAACACTTTGTGCAGAATATTATGTGCCTCCATATGAACTACATCTTAGCTTATCTTAGCCCTGTTCTGAACAAAGAGAAACCAGGGAATAAAACACCACCGACCGTAAATCAGTACAAATGGGACTTAACTTCATGAGAAGGTTCTAGAAAAGTTACATTAGAACGGTTTGGTGAAGAGAATCTTTAAAAGTAGTCAATTATAATGTCAGTGGTCGGACCAGTGAGAACCTCAGTTGCATAAATCTAATGCCAAATCCATTGAATCAAGATTGTGTATTGTCTATCTATTGTGAGAGGAAATCTAAAGCAAGAAATCTCGATAAGGATGGCCTCACCAGACGCTACTTTTATGACTCTGACTTTTATTTGTACCAGCAATGATTTAACAGCTACATTAAGATCGTCATACTAATTTCATCGCCAAAAAAGGAAGCATCCTTGGCAGTATAGATGATCCCGCACTCAAGCATTGCAAGGTGTGGGGTGTACTATATAAATAATGTTCATTTAAGGCATTAGAATAACATTAAAGGGCATTTTACAGAAAAGCCGTCTTCGTATATAGGACTTGAAACTGGAAAGATTACTTCTTTAGACTGATAAGCGGGAACGTGTGGGTTAAGGCATGAAATAAATGCGTAAACTCTTAAACTATACGCACTTCATGTTCATTTCTTTTAAACACTTACTTGGTAACATTAAGGTTAAGATAGCCTAACGTACCAATAGAAAAACACTTTAAATATGGTATGCCGCAAGGGTCAATCTTGGAACCCCATCTGCTTATATTAGGTTGTAACTATTACGGCATTGATGTTGGTTTTGAAGTAAAGCACAGATACGTACGCGGAAAATGCAGCCATAGTCGTCAGCCTAAAAACGTTTGAAGAAGCGTCATAAATAGCAGAAATTTGAATGCCAAAAAAGCCTGAATTGAAAATTACGTTTTGATTAAATGATAAGAAGCAGATATGACTGTTCACAGTATTTTAAAAACGTATGGGGACATATGTAAGAGTATATGTAGGTATCTTAGAGTTTTGTTTAAGTACAACTAAACAACTTTTTGGCCCCTATCAGCTTGACTTTAGGCCAGAAAAGTCCACAATCGAACAAATTCGGCGGATCCTGAAAATAAATCAAGAAGTCCAAATCGATAACTACTATCTTTCCATCGATTTTAAAGCCGCATATTAGAGCATTTATAGAGATGAGCTATATAACATAGAGCCATCCTTAGTTTTGCCATCCCTGCGAAACTCATTCGTCTGTGCAGAATGACGAAGGAGAATGCTTGCTGCTCCATTAGGTTCATTAACGACTTAACCGAGATCTTTCACCTTTTGTATCAAAAAAAGTTTTAAACAAGGTGATGTGCTGTCATGTGCCTTCTTTAGTCATACTTGAAAAAATGGCGCAGAGTTCACAGATGAGCACTGGGAGACAATCTTTTAAAAGACTGTACTCCAATGATATCCACACAATTAGAAGACCTCAGAGGGCTATCACGGATGCGTTCGCTAGTATTGAAATAAAAGCTAGCAACATTGATTTAGCGGTAAATAAGGGCAACACCAAGTATATTCTGTCAATGGGAAGGGACGACCTGCCAAGCTCTCTATTTCTTATAATCATTACGATATAACTTGCAAACATTTAAGACCAATATACATCGGTATCTCTTTTTTCTTTCTCCCTAAGTTTTCTTCGCCCACGCTGTGTGCAAACAGCGCGCTTATAAAAAAGAGAATTTGACCGAACGTCACAGTCAATAGGTATAATGTCGAGATAAAAAGGGACTTTGTTCATCTTGGCTATGCTACAAATTCTGCCAACAACATCTCAGAAGGCATAAACCGAAGAATCACTTATGCCAATCGCTGTGTCTTTGGGAATAGAAGCCAGTTGAGTAGTAAGTCCCTATCCCGAACAACTGAGGATCATCACAGTTCTACTTTATGATACTGGAGCATGGATTCTATCGAAAGCGGATGAAGACATCTCCAGTCACTTGGAGAGAAAAATTCTTTCAAAAATTTTCGGTTCCGTGTGCGTTCACGGACTTGAAGGAGAAGATTCAACAACCAACTAAAGGGTGTTTCATCGTAAGGTTTGATTTATAATGTAAAATAAGATATATAAATTTGAAAGTGAACTTAAAATTTTTATTACTGATTAAAAGGATAATTCATGGCATTTGTCTTTTCAAAATAACGTCATGTAAATGTTGGCCACGACCACGTCTGAGGTGGTCCATTCCGAAGGTCTAATTTTAGGCGTCTCATTCAAGCATAGCGTGTGGTATCTCGCAGTTTACAGGAATAATGTTGGCTTCCAAAGCGTCAATCGTAGCTGGCTTATTCCTGAAGATCTGAGATTTTACATATCTCCAGAGAAAATAGTCCAAAGGTGTGATATCGCACGATCCAGGCGGCCAATTTACCGTAGTAAAACCTGAAATTAAGTGCTCAACAAAATGTAGTGCCGGTTTGTTGAAACCAGAGTTCACCGAGACCATGTGCTTGAATGGTTATCATTGACGGTAACATTCTGATTTGCCTCATTTTTGAAGAAATATGGACCAATAATTCCACAGCCCATAAACCACACCAAAGCGTTGTTTTTAATGGATGTAATGGTAGCTCTTGGTGCCCTTCGGGTTACTCATCAGCCCAAATATGGCAATTTTTTTTATTAACTTATCCATTGAGCCAGAAATGGGCTTCATCACTGAACAAAATTTCACGATAAAACACCGGATTTTCATTGAGTTTTTCTAGAGCCCATTCACTGAAAATATGAATCAAATTCAAGTCGCCTGGCTTAAATTCTTGCACAAGTTGAATTCTGTATGCTTTTAGACCGAGATCCTCACGTAAATTACACCAAGTTGCCAAATACGCCAAGCCAAGCTGCTGAGAACTACGACGAATCGATTCGTCACGGTCTTCGCGTACACTCTCAGCTACAGCTGCTGTAGTCTCTTCACTACGTTCTGGATGTGGTCTAACCGATAGAGTATCATCCACTAATGTAAACTGGGACTCAAATTTGCGAATTGTATTGGCAATAGTGGTTTCAGTAGGTCGATTATGCGCACCGTAAGTTCCTCGAATAGCACGAAAAAGATTTCTTACAGATTGCTGATTTTCGTAATACATCTGAACAACTTGGAGAGGCTGTTGTGGTGTGAGTCTTTCCACGATGACTTGCTAAACGATACTGAACGAAAAAGACAAAGAAGTTTGATTTGTCAAAAAAAGCCTATTGAAAATCAAACCTCACGATGAATCCCCCTTATATGAGCTGTAAGTCAACGGCCTCGCTGTACTGAAAACATAGATTCTCACTTAATCAACGAAATCAAGTAGCTTTAAGCGCGTTAAGTACCTAGATGGAGGAACGCGGGGCCTCGATACCAATCCCGCGTGCTGTTGGCAGTCGGAATACATGGAGTACAATGGACTAGTTTCGTGTCTGAGTGCTACCGTTCTGCAAAAGATGCTACGAATTATATTTGAGCTGTACGTCGACATCGACCTAGTCTTGAAACTGCACATCAGTCGATTGAGATGGCTAGGACATGTAGAGCGAATAGATACCAGTGCTTCCGCACGCAGAGTCTTCGAATCTAACCCTGTAATCGTACGATTCTGACATCATGCAACATCATCGGCGTATACTAGTAATTGGATAGACTGTTGAAAGATTGTGCCTCTTGCATTTGCGCTTTAGTTTTGTACTATTCTTTTAAGAATAATGTTAAGGAAGTGGCATGACAGTACAGACAGTTTCGCAGGGATGTTGAAACTAAACTCTCTCGTCTCTATAAATGCTGTCATACACGGCTTTAAAATCGATAAATAAGTAGTGTGCAGTGATTTGGAGCTCATGGATTTATTCCAAGATTTGTCATAGTGTGAATTTGATGCAAGCCTAAAGCCAGACTGTAGGCTATGTTAAGAAGATTGATGCCTCTGCAGTGGTGTAAAGGGTTTCCTTGTTGGATGATCGCAAAAACAATGCTGAGGTTCCATTCATGAGTTGGTGTATGCTCCTTACTAATATAAGTCTTTGAAGAGCTCGGCGCTCGAGCAGCTTAGTTGGACTTAAGCTTAGATATGGCTATCTTAATTTCATTAAGGTTGGGTGGACCAAAATGTTAGTCTACATTGTCCAGGTTGAAAGGTTTCTTTCTGCCTGACAGCTGTATTTGATTCATCATGCTGTTATACAGCCTGCAGAAATGATAGTTCCAAATTTTCAACATCGACTGCCACTCTACTACTATGTTTCCTTGTTCGTCTCTACAGGCTTCAGTTCGGAGTTTGTCCTAGTGTTATATTTTTTTTGTCTTTTGGTAAAACTTCCTGTAATTTCATGTCTCAATATCCCCAACAGCGCTTGATAAACCGGAGCTCGTCTCTCCTGTTCTGCTCGTAGAGCTCGTTAGTAGCTCTAGTCCTTCTTTGAAGCACCGCTTTATATGCCTCTTGCTTAGCTGCATGTGCTTGCCAGCACTCGTCGCTCAACTATAAATTCCGATGTGGTGCCCGAGTAAAACATAGCACGTCAGAGCCGGCATCCCTGATAGCTTTTTGTCAATGTTGCCCCTGGTCTTCAATACTTGATGCTGGTATCATAAGACTTGTTAAGGGGCTAAGGGGGGCTCCATCGGAAAAGGATGTGACGATCACTTGTGATTGTAGACGTCTGACGTCAAACTTATTAGCTTGTCTTTACGATGTTCGGGATATCTACAATCGTACCTTGGATACAACAAGGCAATAGTACAAGTCGATATTTGCTCCTCGGAACTTTCGGAAATCCACAATACTGGAGAAGTGCCTTTCGTCGATCGCATTGTTTTCAACCCGGCTGACAGTTGATTGATCCTGTTTCAAAGTCCCCTTATGAATATCGAAATGCAGTACATGCATACAGACTATGACAATGTTTCAGCCCGCTGCAAAGTCTATTAACATAGCTTGACTGCGTTATCGGAAGTAGTGTCGTGCAGACTGTACTTTCCGACAGTACTACCAAAAATACCCTCTCTTACTAACTTTGCGTTTAAATCGCCAAGGACAATTTGAATATCATTTTCAAAATCATAGCTGAGGCATTTCTCGTAGGTCTTGTCTAAGGGCTCGTACAAGTTTCCACGATATTTCACTTTTTCGTGCCATTCGTAGAAATTGTAATAAATGTGAATATTTGGTCCGTTTAGCATATATCTAATACTGTGAAAGGAAATATTAAAATTTTTCGATTGCATATTTTTTCTTAAACACGATTTCTCAAATACCTTGCGCGTGTTTAAATTCAAATTTTTAAGGTGATTTAACTACTTGAAACAACACAGTTCCTTAACATTCAATTCTGTGTTATCTTCGCTGGCAGATATCTCATTTTGTTCACAAGAAGTAAGGCCTCATATATATACTTAGTACATCCTTAACCCTTTAATGTTCTCCATACTAAAGATACTTATTAAGCCCTTTTCTGTCGACTATTATCTTTATCGCAAGCCTCCAAATCTAAATGAGCGATTTGTAAAACAAACAAATTCCACCAAATAACCAGGTATCTGGATTCCGGATCCCGAATGAACCAATTACTATTCAAGCTATAGCGGCCTCAAGCGAAGGAAGGTTTCTTTTTCAATTCCAAATCCACAGGGTTCATCTTTAAATTTTATTACCGTCTATGCAAATAACACCTCATTATTGGCACTACTGCAATCGGCCGAAGAGTATCTGAATTCTAATGCTAAGCTCTACTTTTAACTGGTTCCATTTGAAGGTGATGCATCCATCCACAAGCTCTACCATTCCTAATGATATGCTATCCAGTGAATGAGTAATGAGCCTGTTGCTTGAAATACGAAATACGGATATCTGGGGGATGTCAGTGGCACGGTTGTGGCTTCATGGAAATTTGTATAATTTACCAAAACAAAACGAACAACCAGACGGACTATGAATGCACGGACGGGCGGATGGACCAACAAACAGGGTAGATGCAAATTTAATGCGAATTTGGTTCGGTTGATCATCGTAAATTATTGTCGGCCACACCAGCCATGATAGGCGATAATAGGTTAACGCGGTCGCCACTCTCCAGTTAGTGTCAGAATTGGATAAACAAAGTTTTTGGCTGCGGTTGGAAGCCGTCAGATAAGTGGTTTTGCATTCGAAACGTGCTGCTGTGGTTTACATTGATTTAGTTGTGTCCGTACGGTTTGGTTTTGTTGCATTTGTCGATGTTGTATGGTATGTCGGTGTGTTGGTCTGATTTGAATCAAATTACAAAGTTAAAGGTACCACTTTAGATGAAGAGATAACACGAGGTTTTTATTGATTGTAAAGTTCCTTAGATTTATGGAAAGTGGATATCTCGTCAGTGGCCGGAAACATGTGTATTTTGATCTGTAATTTGCTTTTGAACTGTGTATCTAGAGGATAAGGTAATTAATTTTAGCATTTAAGTTAGAAAACTGAAATTGTAAGGAAAATCTTAGATCCATTCAGCTCCTTTGACTGAAATGCATGACTCATACGGCCTATTGTATTGTTCGACTAGTCAGGATGGCTATGGTTTTTTCTTTTTTCTTTGACTCTGAATAGTAAACGTTATTAGCGGCGCCAACAATATTATTTCTGTTTTTCCTTTTGTTGGCGGCATTTGAACCCTTATCTCTTGTATGGTACCCAATGAACAAATCCCAGTGTAACGCATATCACTAAGCTCAAAACAGATCTTTACAATCGAAAGAACATCTGATGCAAGTCAACAAACGTGTTGTTAAACATTTACGAGTATATGTATGTGGAATTAGAAAACAAAAGAGTTGAGGTACGAACTTTATTTATTAACAGTCGTCGAAACTAGTTTTAGCAGAAATAAGGAGAAATAATAGGTTCAACATTTTACAGAAGCTCTTCAGAGCAACTGAAATGCTTTAACCAAACAATCATCAGTCCGAAAAATAAGGTCGATGTTGGCGGCATTAAATAATTATTCAGGCCGCATTCCCACAGGGGGAACAGGGTTCCTGAAACGAGACTGATAAAAAAACTGCTGACTGTACTATAACTTGTTTTGGACGAGCAGCGAAACAACCAAGTTCGTAACGAAGTACTTGCTTACTTCCCACTGATGGTCCCCAGTAACCGCATGAGTAAACCTTTACTAATACAGAATAAAATGACAGGTTCATTCTCGGCTAATAGTACAATACTGGCCTACGCCTTCCTACGACCCACTTACCTATACAGAATAGATTAAAAAGATGTGGCGAACCAACTAATAGCCTCGGATAGAAATGGATTCACTGTTAACGACCCTAGCAAACGTTTAAAGGATAACTACCTTCGGATGTGCAAGTGGAATGTTCAGACGTTTAAGCGACTACATGCAACCGAAACATTACCAAAGACCCTTGAGTGTTATCACGCTAATATCATCAGTGGGATAGGATGACCCGGACATAAGGAGAATAAAAAACTGTCATGTATACTATGGTGATTGCTATACGGAAAAGAAACAGCGCTTATTCGGGTGCGGATTTGTCATATGCAGATTTAGGCAAGAAGCGTTAAGCTTCCGACACATATGCACGTAAATGAGCATCTTCGTCCGCATCATCTCAGTCTGCATCAAAGCTATATTCGCTATCATTACCCTAATACGAGCCTCATATACATTTATGTCCCTGCGGAAGACAAGGACGACGTCAACAAAGAATGTTTCTACGAGCTCCTCGATAAGACATATGAGCAATGTGATGTGTATGACATTAATCGCACAACGACATTTTCCTCATCTCAATATACCCAATGGGGACATGGCGGTCATGCTCAAAGTATTTTGGACGTCTGAATGGTGCGAATTCGAATTCTCCAGGCACTACAATAAAGAATAACAACTGTGAGAATATATAACATAGAAAAGCTGCAATCGCAAGAGCTCGCAAGAATCTTCGCCGAATCTTCTTCCTATGTTGTCACCTTCAAATACTGAAGACCAGTGCCAAATGATGTGCTGATTACCAACAAGAAATCCGCAAGAAATTTCGGCAAGCACATGCAGCCAAACAAGAAGCCTACACTGCGACCATGGAAGGAAAGACGAGAGTTGTTCACGAGCTCTACGAGCAGAGGAAACAAGAAGAACATTGGCTTCCCCGGAAGAAGACAAAAAAGTACGAGAAGCACGCTATCGATCCTGATTCAGGAATAACTTACGGAAAGTTTACCAACTGGTAAAAAGAGCGTGTCAACCTTGTAATAGAGTCAAAGTCGATGCTGAGAATTTGGAAAAACTTGTTCTGCAGACTATATAAGGACAAAGAATCCCAACATCTTGCCGTCACGCAGAATAGACCATTCAACTTAGACGATGATTGTCAAAACTTCTGTCCACCTGGCCTAAATGAGGTAAGGATATCAATATATAAGCTGAAATGCAACAAAGCAGCTGAACCTGACGGCTTACCGGCTAAGATATTTAAAGCTATAAAAACTGACTTCGTGGATAGCATTCAACAACTCATTTCTCAGATCTGATCAAAAGAATGTATGTTATGCCTGATGAATGAAACCTCAATATCATTTGCTTGATCCACAAAAAACGAGACCCCCTTAACTGCGCCAACAATAGAGGTATAAGTCATCTCAACATCGTATACAAAATCTTATCTACCATATTACGTGCACGTCTGAAAACCTTCGTCAACAACTTGATAGGTCCGTATCAGTACGGTTTCAGACAAGGAAAGTCCATAGTCAACCAAATGTTAACACTTTGGCGGGTCCTGGATAAAACTTAGGAAATCCAAATCGATAATCACCATCTTTTCGTCGATTTTAAGGATGTATATGACAGCATTTATAGAGACATCGATAAATTGAAGAGAACATCACCGTCAACATGCTATAATTTCGAGGTATTCAGAGACTCTGTCTAACTCGGCTATGCTATAAATAATGCCGACAACACCTGAGCATTATTATTAACAAAGAATCACTTTTGCCAATCGTTACTTCTTTATGCTAAGAAGACAATTTTGTAGTAAGCCTCTATCACGAACAACTAAGGATACTCTATATTAGACTTTGATTATCCCAGTCCCACTCTATCGGACTGTAGCATGAATTCTATCAAAAACGGATGAAAATATTCTCGGTTGGTCCGAGAGAAAAATCGTTCGAAAAATATTCGAACCCGTTTGGGCTCATGGGTTTTAAAGAAGAAGCTTCAACGACGAATTATACGAGCTGTACAGTGACGTAAGCTAAACCGGAAAACCGCGCATCATATAAAGCAAGTGGTTGTCATGCTCTGACCCGTAGAGTCTTCGAATCTAACCAGCCGCACAAATAGAAGTACGCAACTGTTTAGTTAAAGACCGGCCTAACTGGAGAGGCTTGAGGCCCAGGTTTAGTCCTAAGAAAGTAAGTATGACAGTAAGTATTTCTCAAAGTAATAATCTAACATAGTGCGCTTTTATGAGGAAAAAAAGAGTTCTTTGTTAAACCTGTCCTTCGCAATCAGTGGATACCGACAGTACAGTAGATCACATAAATATTTTTCTCTCGATATCACTCTTATTCATACTCTTATTTACGTGCATGTTTTATACCTCGTTTACCGCCAGACCAATTCTGATTAAACAAGGCAAATGCCTCACAAACACCTTGATATGCTTTGAAGATAATAATTTAAATGTCATCTACGTAGGCGAGCAGCTAACATATGTAGATCCGATCACCTTGCCGGACGCATTTTTTGACATGACAAAGAAGCGAGTTACCTCAATGGTAATCGTTCGAAGCTGGCATATTTAGCTCTGATATCGATTAGGAATTTGAGAGTATTTTTCAAGACCTGCCGTAATGTGTATGGATAAATATATTGTTCGTTTTGCCTGATCGCTTAATGTTGATCGTAATCGTTGTTTAATAATCTCTGCATCTTCCTTCTGATATGCCGGTGCTGTTCTAAATGTACTTTACAGCCCCACACTATATGCTTTTTATTTTTCTACTCGCACCAGCTACGGATTTCGGAGGAAAACTAGCAGATCAGAGGGAATATCTCTGATGTTTTGTTGGCAACTTTTCAAGTAGGTTTCGAAACAAGATACTGTTGAAGCAGAATGTCAAGCGAAGAAAAAATCACGGCTAGCATTACTGCGTGTTGTTCGGTACTGAAAATCGTTTATCTTTTCGAGTAGCATAAGTCGCAAACGCTGATATATTTCGTATACGAGTCCTTTGATTGTTTTTAACAATATATAGGATTTTCCAGCAGGGACTCGACAACTTTGAATTTAATTTGTGAACGCACTCTTTCATCATCAAACTTTCACTGTCAATTTATTCAGTAAAGTCAACATTTTCATCATGTTAAAGTACAATAAACGAGCAAGATGATGAATTTCATCGCAAAATCATCTTCAGTAACTAAGCTCATTTTTGGCTCAATGGGTTCGTTAATAAGCAATATATGCGTTATTGGTCGGGTGAAAACCCACATGCGATTCATGAATCGCCACTTCATCCACAAAAAATAACTGTTTGGTGCGGTTTGTATGCCGGCGGCGTTATTGGGCCATATTTTTTCGTCGACGATAACGATCGTCACGTTACTGTGAATGGTCAGCGTTATCGCGACATGAACACCGATTATTTTTGGCCCGAATTGGAAGATATGGACTTGGACGACATGTGGTTTCAACATGATGGTGCCACAAGCCACACCATTTTATTAAAGAGTAAGTATGGTGAGCGTGTTATCTCACGACATGGGCAAGTCGATTGGACGATTCTTTCGTGCGATTTAATGCCGCTTGACTATTTTCTGTGGGGCTACGTTAAGTCACTGGTTTATGACAACACGCCGACGACGTTGGAAGAGCTCAGAGCCAACATTGAACGCGAAATAGCGGACGTTTCGGCCGAAATGTGTGGCCGAGTCGTTGAAAACTGGGTCATACGAATCGACCGCAGCAAACGTGCCTGCGGTGGCCATATGAACGATGTCGAATTCCATTTATAAATGTTTTGATTGTACTTCAAGCCAATAATAAAGTTTTTGAAATATCTCAAATGGTCCGCCTTTTCCTTAGTTCGTCATTCTGCTTATGATCATTCTACGAATGATTAATTCAGTTATCTTTGTATGTGTATGCAACTTTCAACTCTTAGAAGCGGAAGCTGATCCGTCTATTCAGTAAAATAACATTCCGTTTGTATTAATTGTCCTGATTACCATCCTTTTCTTATTTGAAGCTATCTTACATAGTCTTAGCCCCTCATTGTAAATCGGGCTTTTGTTGATAATATTGAATGAAAAGACTGACTGCCTACAGTTCTTTTTAGCATTTGACAGCTTCTAGGAATTACATAGTACCAAATGCATATTAATTTCTGTCCAACCTAAGTCTCAAGTACATTGCCAGTTAGAGGTGACACCTATAAAATTGGGCCTGGCGAAATAGGGACTACTTGCTTAAACTAGTAGTGGTATAAGGCATACAGTCAAGATAAAAAATGCAGCCGAGTAGACTTCGGTTTGTTGAAAGTTTCTTTGTGCTACGGTGGAGAGTTGTTTCCAAGCCTGTTGCATAAGCCGATATTCTGTATTGCAGAAGGGCTAGGTTTTATATTAAATACGATAGATTGACTATCAGAATAAGGATTGTTTAGCATTCTACAACCCAAGATTGTTCTCAATAAGATAAAGAAAATAAGTACGATATCTTGCGACTCTTTACGTGTCGTAAAGTTTATTTATTTACTAGATTATTTAATTAAAATATTTTAGTTTCAAACAAATATTCGAAAATGGACTTGCGATTAGCGTCTGTGCTTTCGAAAGCATGGAAGTGAAAAGAAAGAATGACCGATGAGGGGGGAAACTTAAAAGTTCAGTTTGAATAGTTGATTGGCCATGATGGCATTCGGTAGTACCCATAAAGCTTACGACTATTCAAAAAAATCCATTGACTTTGCCTTAGGTGTTTTCATACTTAAGCCACGACAAGACAAAAAGGAGGACAATCTGTCAGGTATATCCTCAATCGTTAAAGTTTTATTCTATGAGTAACACATTTTTTTTTTTTTTTATCATTATTTCTGAAGTTGGGTGATAAATTGAATTTGCAGAAATAATAAGCCATCATTTCAATAGGATAAATTTTACTCTTGTTCTCTAAAAATTAAGTTAGCAGTTACTGTAGCTGGCGGTAGATTTTATTTCGGTGGCCAACCTTCATCGAAAGTCGCAGGAACATAAGCTTCTTACACTTGCAGAAAAAACTTCATAGAAACTCCTGATCAAAGCCGCGTATCATCCTCATGCCACACTGGTATTTTGAGGTCAACACTTACTGCATGATGTTGTTCCCAATTTGGTGTCTTTAGAACAAGATACGCAAGAGTTTGCTTTAAAGATTTAACTGAAATTAAAAATCATCTAATGGTGAAGATCGAATCTTTTCGTATTCAAATTGACGATGCAGGAGTGTATATTTCTCATAAGGCAATTTCAGCTTTCGAAAAAAATGCCTATGCTTACACAAATCATTAAATAATTAATGAAGAGGTAATTGGATGGTCTGTCTTGATTCAAATTGTTCACGTATTTCACAGTGTCTACATATTATTTATTTAAAAACATCCTCAATCTCATTCACTCCAATAATACCAAAATCTCAATTGCATGTATACAGGAAGTCAATAAATGAAAGGATATTTTTGAGTGTTTTGCAGGAGAGGAATCGATATATACTAATGTACTAAGTACATACATATATTCAACTACTTAACAGTATCTTTACCCATCAGTTATGCAAATCAAAAATCCCTGAAGCAGAAACGACAGCAGAAAAAAACATCAACACGGAGACAAAAAAAAAAAAAAAAGGAAAGTTATTGGTCCTGCAGCAGGAAGAAGCTCTTATACCGGCAGCAGTCCAGCAGGTGTAACAATTCATTGCACTGAAAGCATTGAGTGCCACTGACTGAATGCCACCATCACGCGAAACATCTGATGCGGATTGCACGACTGCTTGCCAACCAGTCTGCGTATGTCCTATATTCGATTTTTATTCAAATCATTTTACGTCCGAGCACTCGTATGGAATATATCAAAAGAGGTTGTATCCTTCGACCACAGACCTGTTCCCTTTGGATTACGGTGTACGCTATACAATGAGTCAGCGAGAGAAAGGCACACGCCAGGCGGCAGCAACGTCATTTCTCCACTTAATTACTAATAACGAAACGAGTCCTACAAAACAAACACCGCGTCCGTCAGTCCTTGGCGGCATACAAATAATGCCACAATCCTGTGCATACCCTTGCCCCCTTCCCTCCCCCAATGAAATAGGAGGGACGTCTGACGTATCCACATTCTCGATGATGCATTATTTTTGAAGATGTCGTGCGAGCGTGCGTGCGGTTTCTTCGAATTGCGATGCGACACCCCTTGTGCACTTGCACACCTGATCGCCCGCATTTAAACTGGAATTTCACTGAAATCCAGTGGTAACGACATAAAACCTTCATGGAAGATGGCTCGGGAATTATTACAAAGTGCGGGAAGACGCAGCTTAAGTCGATGGCTGATTGTCGTTTGCGGGCGAATGCTTGGGTTGCACTTTTATTTGTCATTAATAGATTCCTGGTCACATTTCTCTCTTTTCTCTTTGTGAGTGGCGCACAGTGTTGTCCTTTATTTTTTCACGGGGATACTCACAGTATGTTGGGATGAATTTATTGCCAATAATTACGAAACGATTAAATGAAGATTGCCTTTAAATGTTACTGTCCTGGCAGGGAGGATACCGTGCGTAGCACTCGTTTAATTGCTTAATCGGGATGTGCCATGGCAATGACTGTGGCAAAACGTTGGTTCGTACTGTCCTTATCATGTGGCAGTGTAAATATCGAGTAATTAGCTGCATTTTATGGTTAAATTAACAACGGTGAGGATTAATTTGTTACTTCGGATACAGCAAAGATGTCCAGACTGCTGAAAGATACTTATCGAAAACATAACATATATATCGGTTTGTTACTAAGAGCAGCTTAAACGCAAACAAATTTGCAGTGATAACGGCAGGAGTTCCAGTTTAAAAGAAAGTCCAAATGATTCACATGACAGTTGGTATAGGTAACATTTCTTGTTGTCTGTTTCTTCTCTCTTTTGGTGGAAGGGCTACATTTTTCATATTGTTATCGTTACAACACAGTTTTTCTGTAGTGAAGTAGTATATCCTAAAATAACTCAGTAATATTTTTACAAAATCCCTATGAGCATGTTGTGATAAAGTAGAGAAAACCAACACTTTCTGGCGTTTCTGGCGTGCTCACAATGCCTTTTGCACTTTGCATCAAGGTTAAATTCGCCACCAATATAGGCCAAATATTCATTCATTATCCTAACGGTTGTACTACTACAACGTAGCTGTTAGGAAGGATATTGTACGCACGACTTTAAAAAAGACCCACAGTTTCTTACAGGAATACATATTCCGAAAATATTACGGAGACGGCAAGTTGAATTCACTTTATCGCAAAAGATACATAACATACTTTCAGAATCAAATATCTACTCAGACTATTTCTTAGTATATTACACTACACAAACACAAAACGTAAGTAAAAGAATAAAACCGTGATCACAACTGTAAGAACGACATTGATTTAACTTTAAAATTCCCATGCAAACAACGGAAAATACGATGTAAGGGTATGTACTAAGAATGTGAGGACTATTCCTCCACAACCAGGTCCTCCCGAACATCTAGTGTGAATACTGGAGATCTATAAGGCTGATATATGAGAGTAGGTAATATGCGATAGGAAAGACCTTACATAAAGACGACTAAAGGTCATTTACTACGCCGATTGAAAAAGCTTAGGGAAAAATTCATATGGTTTACTCATATATGTATATAGGCGCACGACAAGCAGCAATCCATATCCAGATTAAATTTAACAACATCAGCCAACAGATCATCTGATAGACTGCCCTAATAAGAAAGATTTTTACAAGCTCCTGGTGGAAGTTTAAAGACAGAGTCTCAAAAACTATATTAAAATTTAAGGAATCATCTCGGCAGAAAAATGACCAACATACTTTTGTAAGGTAGGACATTCCATTTCACCTGAAATAGAGGTCGCAGAAACAACCGCAAATAAGTAAAAATTAAACAGACAAGAGATGCTTTACTTTTGAAAAAGGAGATCAATGGGGGATCAGAAAAATCCCACAAGTGTATCCAATTTTTTATTTAAGTTGCTAAATTTTAAAGATTATTTCATGTAAATATTGACCAAAACTAGATTTTAAATTGTCCATACGGAGAGTCCAATTTTGAATCACTTTCCGAGCATATTAGCTCGTATCTAGCTAATAACACGTGTCTTCTAAGACCGCAATTGACGCTGATCTATCGGCATAGACGAGTGATTTGACGTATCCCTATAAAAATTAGTCTTAAGGCGTCAAATAGGTCGATCTAGACGGCCAATTCACCGATCCCAAACGAGAGATAAATTACTCACTGAACTTATTTCTCAATTCGTCCATTGATTTGCGTACTGTGTCACACATAGGGCTGTCTTGTTAGAACCACATGTTGACCAGGTTCAGTTCGTGCATTTTGAGTAAAAAAAAAATCAAAATCATTGAATGATAGCGGACGCCATTGACGGTAATGTTGTTCTAACGGTCATCCTTGAAAAAATACGTGGCATTGTCTCCGCTGATCCATAAACCGCACCAATCGCATTTTTCCAGGTGCATTGGAAGCTCTTGTATTGCCTGATGTTGCTCATCAAATATGCTCACCAAATATGGCAGTTTTGTTTATTAACATACCCATTCAACCAGAAATGAGCTCCGCCGCTAAAGATAATTTTTCAATAAAAAATCGGATCCGCCTCCAAATTTTCTAAGCCCCACCAGTGGCAGGTTGCTTGGTTTTAGTTCTTGCACGGGCTGTATTTTGTATAGTTTTAGACCAAAATCCTTGCGTAAAATCTTCCACGTAGTCAAGTAACACACTCCGAATCGCTGCGAACAGCGACGAATGGACAAATCGGGGTCTTCATTAATACTGGCGGATACAGCGAAAATATTTTACTCTATACACACTCTAAGCATTCGGGTAGATTTCTTGATGTAAAATTGGTGTGAAATTTGGTTACTATGGCTTGAATTGCTTGCTCAGTAGGACAGTTGTGACTACCGTAAAATGGTCGAAGTGCGCGAAATATATCTGTCTCAGAGCATGATTTTTGATAATAAAATTCAATAATTTGTAAGCATTTTTCGGATGTAAATTTTTCTATGATGAAATGGCAATGCTAACTAATTATGTTTGACTTTGACACATGTCAGCAATCATGCGCAAGCTGCCAAAACTAGTACACTGAAACACGAAACAGCAAAAAAATCACCCTTTAACTCCACCGACTCACGATTTCAAGTGAAGAGGCAAGTGGAAGGAAACATCACCGAATTTTTAGTGTCAAAAAAGTCTTGGACTTCTACTTTAATGTTACTTCTTTAATACCGGCCTTGTAAGTACGAGTATTTTACACAAATCACAAGCTAACATCAGGTACTCACAAATGCCCAACTCAGAGCCTATCGATTCTTTAGGCAGAACATTATAATGTTGAGCTTTCATTTTAAAGAAACATACGCAATGAGCGCCAGCAATGACGTCAGTGAAGAATAATTTCCGTCAAACACCCTTTCTATTGGTCAAAAAGACAATTGAGTATTAAGTTCCTCAACCCAACAACGAAGAAATCTCAACGTTCAACATCCCTATTCTATTGCACAACACTACGGCGCAACAGCATTGGCTGTTTTAAACGAAGGATTTACCGTTGACATTTAGTGCTGCCTGCCCGGAGTATTGAGTAAAAGATACAATGAATCGCTACATATGTTCCCTGCACAGTATGTTCCTGGTCAAAAGGCTGCCTTAAAACGCCTTATATGGCTAAATCATGTAGAGCGCATATGCACCAGTGCTCCAGCCCTTTGAAGCTTTGAGTTCATTCTATCATATCATGACAACGCAGATTGCGATCACAATTGGAAGAGGATCTTATCACATGTGCATAGCTAAAGTCACGTAGCTAAAGATCGAAATGTAAGAGATACATACACTTACGGTCATAAAAACCGCACCACCTAATGAGTTCCCAAAAAATGCCTAATGACAACAGATAGTAAGGGTTTTTCCCATACTAATGAAGGGTATTCCCCATAGCGGAGTTCGGCCTCGTATTCAGTGCAAAAAAATCAGTTTGAATTGAGTTATGACGGTGATAAGTAAAAAAAAAGTTAAATGTCTGGTAAATATCATCAACTGACTTGGGACGAAAAAATTCAAATATTGACTTAAGTCGAAGAAGGGCTTGGCTATCATGAGATTGCGGTTAAAATAGGATGCTGTCATTCAACTATCGTACGACTGATGAAGAAAAAAGAAAATTTGGACCCACTGGAAAGGAAAAAAGGCTCGGGACGAAAACGTAAAGCAACCCAGAAGACGGACAATGTATTACAACGAATTAGCATAAAAGATCGCTTTAAAAGTGCTGTCCGTATAAGGGCAAAGCTGAGTGAATTTTATCAAGTTGATCTAAACGCCGAAACCATACGCTGACGGCTACGGGAGATAGGTTTATATGGAAGACGACCAGCGAAAAAACCTCTCCTAACCACAAAAATGAAAAAAAGCTCGCTTGACGTGGGCAAAAAAGTACGAAGATTGGACGCAGGATGATTGGCGATGTGTGATATGGTCCGATGAAAGTAAATTTAATTTGTTGTGTGCCGACAATTTGCCATACGTACGACGGTCAGCAGGTGAAATGTTCAAGGACAAGTGCATAGTCAAAACAGTGAAGTTTCCTCAAAGCCAGATCCAGGGGATGTTTTTCTTTTTACGTTTTGGGCCCTTTGTACTTTTTTAATGGAACTATGAACGCTCAAAAGTATGGAGAAGCAGTAAGGGAGTTTTTGGTACCAGCAATTGAACAGCATCATTCGTTTACTGACAAATGCATTTTTCAAGATGATTCTGCACTTTGCCACCCCGCCAAATCCGTAAGTAAAGTGTTATAAATCAACTTCCAGATGTCTACTTTATAAATAATAAACAGACAAGTAACTAGAGTCTTTCAATTATTTTCAGCTCAAGACAACGTTTGATGATCTCGGAATTACCAGACTAGACTGGCCAGCTAATTCGCCCGATTTAAACCCAATCGAACACTTGTGGCATGTAATGAAACGTTAGGTGGATGAACATAAACCAGAGAGTAAAAAAAGCTAAATGAATGAAGTTCTGGAACATGCATGGAATACTGAATTCTGAAGAAGGGATATTACTGAACTTCTAGCAAACTTGATGCCTTCTAGAATAAAAGCGGCTATAACCGCCAAAGGAGGAGCAACTCGGTATTGATATTTTTTTTGGTAAAAGTGGCATATCTAAACATCTTATATACACATACATAAAAAATGTATCGTTTGATTTTGTTAACCAATGATTGTATTAAAATATTTTAAAAAAATAAGAAAATTAACTGGTTTTTCTTTCTTTGTTAATATCTTATTTCAAACATTTAATAAACAGATGGAAATTCGATAGAAATACTTATAAACTACTGCGGAGTACTCAATAAAAATTTCACTTCATTATAAAAATTATTATCGTAGTTATTAACAATTTTTCAATCATTTTGATATGGTGCGGTTTTTATGACCGCAAGTGTATGTACATATGTACATGTTGGTCGAGATCCAGGACAATCAAAATAAAGTATTGTAGAGTTAATTTCCAAGGTTAAGGCAAGGGTTGTGAGGCCAGAGAAGAAGCTTATGAGGACTTCTAGAAGAATCACAGTCAATACTAAGGATATCGAAAAACAATTTCAGCTTAATAGCGGTTGCCTTAAATATAAAGATTTCATGGAGAACGACCCATTTGACCGATTGGACCTATTCGACTCATTCGACCCATTCGACTTATTCGACCCATTCGACCCATTCGACCCATTCGACCCATTCGACCTATTTTACCCATACAGAACATGATACCAGACATTGTTGCTGACCTGATCTAGATGAAGCGAGAATTACTAGCCCAATATTTTTGAATCAGAGACGAATTCATAAGGAACGTATACCGACTTGTCTTAAGAAAATGTGCCCGATGAATAGAGCCAATTTTACCGATACTGGGGATCTTCACTGTGCCAGTTGCAAAGCCTCTATCCTTACCACTGTATAAAAGCTATTTCCTACTGTACTGTGTAAACAATTTAAAATTTAAGTCCATCAACTAAGATGGCACATTCCGAATAAATTGAAACTTAAGTTCACATAAGAATGAACAAAAATAGTTAATGATTTAGGCACCTACAATTACGGTCCTGATTTTTGATGACGAGTACCTTTAATTGAAATGATCCATGACAATGGATGTGTCAACAACTTTTTGTTCAAATGGTGCATCATCTATGTATGTTACCCTTCTGGATCATACCCTGAGGATTAAATACCGGGTCCTTGGCAACGGAACATGATACACGTGAACTTTTCTACACGAACCTTTTTATGGACTCAGCTAAGAAAAGCGTCTCCTCATTCTTCAGCATCTTATTGATGCCTAAGTGATTTTGGTGAATTACATTGCATTGATCGGATCACTTTGCTTCCTCCACATGGAATGAGTTTATCTGTGGCCAATATGCGATATCATTTTACTTTTGCTCAGATATCTTTTGTAAACTCTATCTTTTTTCATATTGCACTTTTATAGGGTTTTCTAATAACGACTTGACAAATTTTTTTTTAAATAAAAGGCAAACCATTTGAGATATTTCAAAAACTTTATTATTGGCTTGAAGTACAATCAAAACATTTATAAATGCAACTCGACTTCGTTCATATGGCCACCGCGGGCACGTTTGCAGCGGTCGATTAGTTGGATCCGATTTTAAACGACTCGGCCACACATTTCGGCCAAAACGGCCGCTATTTCACGTTCAATGTTGGCTCTGAGCTCTTCCAACGTCGTTGGCGTATTGGTATAAACCAATGAATTAACGTAGCTCCACAGAAATTAGTCAAGCGGCGTTAAATCGCACGAACGAGGCGACTAATCGACTGGCCCATGTCTTAAGATAACACGCTCACCATACTTACTCTTCAATAAATCGATTGTAGCGTGTGCTATGTGGCTTGTGGCACCATCCGATTGAAACCACATGTCGTCCAAGTCCATATCTTCCAATTCGGGCCAAAAATAATCGGTGATCATGACGCGATAACACTGGGTATTTACAGTAACGTGACGATCGTTATCGTAGACGAAAAAATATGGCCCAATAACGCCGCCGGCATGCAAACCGCACCAAACAATTATTTTTTGTGGATTAAGTGGTGATTTATGAAGCACATGTGGGTTTTCACCCGACCAATAACGCATATTTTGCTTATTGACGAACCGATTGAGCCAAATATGAGCTTCGTCACTGAAGATGATTTTGCTACTCCGAATATCTATAGAAAATTTTTATAATTTGCAGACGTTACTCGTTAGTGTACTTTAACATGATGAAAATGTTAAGTTTACTGAATAAATTGACAGTGACAGTTTGATGATTAGTGAAAGAGTGCGTTCACAAATTAAATTCAAAGTTGTCAAGTCCCTATTGGAAAATCCTATTGAAGGACTTCATCTACTTAACCAATCTACGAGTACTAGCTCAGCTCAGAGTACTAAGTTATGCACATGTTTCTTCGCATTCTGTCGATCGCAGTGTTTGAATGCAAACAAATGTGGGTTTCTGTCAGAATCAGAGCAAGAAGCCATTTCATTGTTATTCGGTAGTAAGTCTCAGGACTGGAACGTACCTTATTGTAATTTGCCACCGTCTGGCTTTTGCATCTACGATGAACATTTCTCGGGTGTGGGTTATAACAAGATAGGAACATCACACAGTCTTTGTGTGATATCTTAAAAAGCTTTTCACATTCACAATACCCCTTGATTTCTCTGTTTTTTCGATAAGCCTATGCAGGCTCTATTTAATACCAGTACCGTCGGTTACAAGCCTTTTATAATACGTGACGAATTCCCAGTAGTTTCTAAATTGGTGTTTACTTTCTGGAACTACTACTCAAACTCTTGCTTCTAATGTTATCGACATCTAGGTACACCAGACAGATATTCCACTTAAATTTCGCTTAAAGGGGCCCGGAATGTTGCATGGTCCAAGTGACAAAAAAAAGTAAAATAAACTGTTCAAATCAGTTTCGCGTAGTGAAGGCAGTTTTCTCAGCATCTCTTTTCTACCCACAGATAATGGGAATGTCATTGCTCTACATGATTTCCGTAGATAGATACTTTTGTACCATTTTAATCTGAACTATGTACGACAAATTACAATCATACGAGTGCATACTTCTGATTGCGTACCTGGACAAAAAAGATTTGAAATTGTTGGGTTATTTTTAAAAGACACTTAAAAAAAAAAAAAAGTTTGGTCAATACACAAACAATCTTCATAACCGGTCTATTCTGAATTGGATCAAGTTACAGTCATCGTTGGTGGTCGGTGGCGAGAACACGATATTTACGATAATACGGATAAGGAGTGCAAAAATGGCGAATTCTCTTGACCAGTGCCACTTGCACCATGGATGACTTAACATCAATCAAAGTGCCATGCTGTTCGATGGTTTTGTTTCGCCAAATTAATGAACACCATTAATCATTGATCTCAGGGCAAGGTATGATACCTTCATATGGAAGCAGTACACCGTTGAACAGTTTCAAGTTGATGAGGTACATATTCCGTCAGGGCATGCGTATACAAATTTTATGGTGGCGGCAAGGATTGAATAAACAGTTACCCGTATGTTGATGTAGTAGTTTTCATGTTATTCGACGCACGCGTACTCACAAGCTTAAACGCTTTACTTAGCTCTCTACCCTCTGAAAGTGATGGGTACTAAACGGTTTCTAATTTAAAGGGAAGCGTTCGATGATTGATGACTGGTATCAACCCAATGTCATGTCATGCGGCATAACTTGAAAAGTGGGTTGGATTTGGTTACGAACGGAACCAAGTTCAAATTGGACCACCAACCGCGTGTGTGGTGGTGATGGTAGAAGTTATCGTCGACTTGTATCGTCATTGTTCCTGCCATCATCAACGTTTTGATAAATTTTTTTTTTTGTGAATGTTTTGTGAGAACATTAAAGTCGTTACTAGTTAGGGACACCGATCAAACAATCAATGCTTATGGGAACTGGCGTTGAAGATGGACATTTGATGCTAGTTTTCTGGAGGGTATATGGAAGATGTTACTCAGTTAATGACTTGTTAAATTAGTAGAGCGAGGTGCATGGTGAGATGCGGTTCTTTTATCTTAAGAATATTGCTAATGGCTGCAATGCTTTCAGAGAAATTGAAGATGCCAACCATTTCAAATCTGACATTAAAACATCCGAAGCAAATCCTTTACAGACATTTTTAAGCGCAAAACCCATTGAAAGAAGTGTAATTTTATGATCAATCATCGGTTAAATATATATTATCATCATTGTTAAATTCACAGAATTGAAATACTTTAAACTGTGACATTTATTGCATTTTAAATAAATATATGGTTATATATATACGGTAACAAGATACTATATACAGCGCTGCAAAGCATTTTAACTTTATTTTATGCTACATACATTCACACAGAAGTTTATTAATTATTTGTCGCTGATGGTGCTGAGAGAAGGACGAGAGAGATTTTTAATAAAGCTTAAGCATTTTGACACCCCAAAAGCTACATTTCGATTGATCATCTCACTTGAATAGAGAATAACAATCGAGGCAAGCTACGACGGAATTAGTTACGAATCTAAATATATGTATGCCTTTTCCATTATTATGAAGAATCGCTGTAGAATCACGTCACTTCCCTATATGTATTGTATAACAACTTACTGTACCTCATTCTCTTAATCCTTGCTCATAGCTCCTTGCTGGAAAGCCTAATGGAACTAGAACTTTGCCTCTGTTTTGCAATTAACTAATTGCTAATTAACCGCAATACACTTAGTGTAATCTTACGTAGCCTCTTATGTTGGCTTACCCTTGTTATAAACATGTTACCACTGTACCTGTTACAGTTTCTCGTGACGTTTCTGCTTTATAGAGTCCGTTGTTTATAAGTCCAATTTGTGCTTTTAATTTTTGTAAATAAAATCTTAGGTTCCGTACTTTCAAATGTATATAATAGATAACACTACCTCCTTCTGTTTATCTTCAATAAAATCTATTGTTTCTGCCACGCTTTCTTCTGGTATCTTTTGAAAATAATGATAGTGGGTGGTGGATAGTCAAATGTGGCAACTTAACTTAAGATCTAAGGTAATCTTCTTTATTAAACCCATTTTCCCAGCTGGGGAATTCTCTATACATATACATGACGTTTAGTTAAAGTAGTTACTACACCTAAAAGATTTATAAAAAATAAACATTGATTCGTCCAAACCGTGAGAGCTTTAATTCATTGTTGTTGAAAAGTCTTAGAAGACTTATTGCTTTATACTATGTGATATGGATGTATAGGGTTTTCTAATAACGACTTGACAACTTTTTTGTTTAAATAAAAGGCAAACCATTTGAGATATTTCAAAAACTTTATTATTAGCTTGAAGTACAATCAAAACATTTATGAATGGAACTCGACTTCGTTCATATGGTCACCGCGGGCACGTTTGCAGCGGCCGATGCTTTGGACCCAATTTTCAACGACTCGGGTGTAATGAGCTCTTCCAAGGCGTCGGCGTGTTGGCATAAACCAATGACTTAACGTAGCCATACAGAAAATAGTCAAGCGGCGTTAAATCGCACGAAAGAGGCGGCCAATCGACTGCCCCATGACTTGAGATAACACGCTCACCATACTTGCTCTTCAATAAATCGATTGTAGCGTGTGCTGTATGGCTTGTGATACCATCCTGTTGAAACCACATGTCGTCCAAGTCCATATCTTCCAATTTGGGCCAAAAATAATCGGTGATCATGGCACGATAACGCTGACCATTCACAGTAACGTGACGATCCTTATCGTCGACGAAAAAATATGGCCCAATAACGCCACCGGCATGCAAACCGCATCATCATGTGGGTTTTCACCCGACCAATAACGCATATTTTGCTTATTGACGAACCCATTGAGCCAAAAATGAGCTTCGTCACTGAAGTTGATTTTGCGATGAAATTCATCATCTTGGCGCATCTTCCCCAGAACCCAATCGGAAAATGTACGTCGCTTCAAATGTTCCATCGGCTTCAATTTTTGAGTCCGCTTGATCTTGTATGGGAGTAAACCAAGATCCATACGAAGAATACGCCATAATGTGATCTAAGCGATACCCAGTTTTGAGAACGCCGTGGAATTGACTGATTTGGATCGTTTGCTACGGACGTTTGAACGGCAGCGATATTTCGACACTTCGACCAACCCGTTGTCCCACTGACACGGCAACATCACACAACGAATATGTAGACTCAAATTTTTGCAATAAATTTGTTATTGCCTGTCTACTAGGGCGAGAATTACGACCGAAAATTGGAGTTAACGATCTTTAAGTTGCAGGTACCGACTCCGAATATCTGTAGAAAAATTTTGTAATTTGCAGACGTTGCTCGTTAGTGTACTTTACCCTAATGAAAATGTGGAGTCTACTGAATAAATTGACAGTGACAGTTTGATGATTAGTGAAAGAGTGCGTTCACAAATTAAATTCAAAGTTGTTAAGTCCAATGAAAAACCCTATACCATTCATGTCTGTAAAATTCTCACTTGATCTAAGTATAAAATTTGTTTATTATTTTGTTCTGAATTATTTGTTTATTAAATAATTGGAAATAGTGAAAACTATAATACTCTACACGAATCGTGATCACTCTGTCATAGCTAAACGAAATTTCTCAACAAGGTTTACCCATTGTTATTGTACGATTGTTTTGTGCTCATGATTCTTCAGGTTCCCGATATTAGGTCTATCCAAAGGGCCAGAAGGAAGAAAGAGAGATAGCTGGAGGTCCAGTGCTCCAAAGAGAAAGAATTAGGACGGCAACCGCAACAACACTAGCAAATAGAACAGCAAAAACAACAGCCGAACGAAAAACCGCACCAGTCTCAGCAACACCAACAACAACAGAAAGAACAACAACAACCGCAGCAACAGCAGAAAACAACAAAACAAAAGGTGCCTCCAATAAATACGTATAAAATGGAGCTCAAGGAGACAATTCAAATATGTAAGTCGGCCATCAGCAATAACTTTCATGTTAAGCGTCAATAGGCATGCGATCCACTGCAATTCAATTGAAAGATACAACAAAATCAAAAAATTATTTAAAGAACAGAAAACGGAGTTCTTCTCCTTCACACCGAAGGGTAAAAAGATGCACCAAAAGATGGGACATACCGAAAATTATCGGGGTTAGGAACACCCTATATAAGGGTATATAAGGAAAACAAATCTATCATAGCAGCAAAAGACGAAGTTGTTCAGTCAAGCACCAGCCATAACTTACTAAATTACTTACGCTCAAATGGCGGCAGGTAGTGGAAGTATGGTACACTAAGCGATAGTTGTTTTTCAGAACTCATGACACTTTTTCGATTCTCAACGCTGGAATCGGAGGAGAATTACTTCATAATTGGCGGAGATTTTAACGCCAAAAACAGAGATTGGAGAGGAAACCTACTACTTAATCAGTGCAACCAGCACAATGTTATGTACCAACTCGGTCTAAAAGCGACGGATAGTCTGTCTATATTTCATATGATGTGCGAACTATTCAAATATTCGTAAGCTATGGTATAAGGAAAATTATAAATACGATTTTTTACAGAAGAATAAGTGAATCAGCTGGAATTGCTATGTTAAATAAGAGTCGCTGGCAAACCCATTCTAAAAGTTCAATCCGAGGTGTTCAAACCGAATGAAAGCTAATTGGATTACTGCAAAAACATCAGCAAACTCTTGGTCTCAGTAATAAATTGATTAAAGACAGAGCGGTTTGCCAACGATACAAAGGTTTACAAATTCAGCTAACCCCTCAATCGGAGTAGTGGCAATGCACATGAGAAATAATTACAAATACATAGAGTGATTCATCGTAAGGTTCGGCTTATAATGTAAAATAAAATACATATCTTTGAAAGAAAACTTAAAAGTTTTATTATCAGTTAAAAGAACAATTCATGGCATTTATTTCTTGAAAATCATATTATCTAAATATTGGCCACGTCTATGTCTAAGGTGGTGCATTCGGAAGATCCAATTTTGGGCGACTGGTTCGCGCATAGCGACTGGTATCTCGCGAATAGCACGAGTAATGTTAGCTTCCAAAGCGTCAATCGTAGCTGGCTTTTTCCTGAAGACCTGAGATTTAACATACCCCCAGAGAAAATATTCCAAAGATGTGATACCGCTCGATCTAGGCTGCCAATTTAACGTAGCAAAACGTGAAATTTAGTGCTGACCAAAATGATTTCTCAACAAGTCCATTGTTTCACTTGCTGTATGGCTTGTAGCGCTGTCTTGTTGAAACCAGAGCTGGCCAAGGCCATGTGCTTGAATTTCAGGGAGCACATTGTCCGGTAACATGTACGATAACGGTTACCATTGACGGTAACATTCTGATTTGCCACATTTTTGAAGAAATGAATGAAATGACCAATGAATCTACCAGCCCTTAAACCAAACCATACCGTTGTTTTTAGTGGATGTAATGGTAGCTCTCGGATTGCTCATCAGTCCAAATATGGCAATTTTGTTTATTAACGCCATTGAGCCAGAAATAGGCTTCATTAATGAATAAAATTTCATGATAAAACTCCGGATTTTCATTGAGTTTTTCCAGAGCACATTCACTGAAAATATGACGCAAATTCAAGTCGCCTGACTTTAATACTTGCACAAGTTGAATTTTGTACACTTGAAGGCCGAGATCCTCACGTAAAATACGCCAAGTTGTCGAATACGCCAAGATTCGTCATGGTCTTCGCGTACACTCTCAGCTACAGCTGCCATAATCTCTTCACTACCTGCTTAATGTGGTCTAACTGGTCGAGTATCATTCTCTTATGTTAACTGGGACTCTAATTTACAAATGTTATTGGCAATAGTGGTTTCAGTAGGTCGATTATGCGCACCGTTAGTTCCTCGAATCGTACGAAAAACATTTCTCAAAGAACGCTGATTTTCGTAATACAGTTGAAAAATTTGGAGACGCTGTTGTAGTGTGAGTCTTTCCATGATGATTTTCTAAACGATACTGAACAAAAATGACAAAGCAGTTTGGTAGGAGTATTTCAAATTTGAGTGACTGAAAAAATAAGATGAAGACACCAGCATTGACTTCGATTTTCCACTGATTTAAGAAATACTCTGGACAGATCCCAGGAAGATAATGTAGTTATAAAGATGGAATCAATCAGAGATCGGAGATCGTCTGTTAACGGAGAACGATATTTGTAGCCCATCTTCCTGTTTGTCAATTTTCCAAACAAAAGTTCACGAGTTATTTATTGTAGACGACAATGTATTTAATTTGGGGTGTTGATTCCCTCCCTCCTGTGAAATTTTGAATGTGAACATCAAAAATACCACAACATCAACAGATTAGACAGTTAGGTCTAAAAAGTGAGCTATAATACAAAACTCCAGAGATGAATGATAGAAAAAGGAGAGCAAAGACGTTCTGTTTGGTTTTGTGTGACCAGAACGATTTGAATATCTCATACTAGCATATGGGGATTTCAGAATTTGATAATAAAACAGCTTCGAAAACAAGCTGCCCTCTGTATTCTAATGCACTGCATGAACAGATTATACAAGGCACAATTTTCAGCCTCATTCAGCAGACAGCTGAAAAAAAAATATTTTCTGATTAATAGGCCTTCGAAGTTTATAGATAAAATGAATACTGCAATGCTGCATCATACTTCTGCATGAAGATATATGAACATATATAGCTTCATGCCAACCCGTTTATATTGAAAATGCGAATCAGAAATAACCATTCAATTAAACCTAAAAAAAATATTTGAGCAGGGATGGATCCTTGTAGGTTTCACTGCAATTCGTTTTTAAGTGACTGGAAAAGTATTGATTTGTTCCAAGTAATTGGTCTCTAATATTATTGTCTGAAAGAGGATGGGGGAAAAGTGCATGTGCATATAAATGATTTCCTGTTCTTTTTTGAAAATATGCCCCTGAAGCAATTGAGAATAATGTAGCACGCGTGATGCTATGTTCTCTCTGAGTTTAACTATATTTGACATTATTTTTCCTTCTGCATCGTGCTCGAAAATATTGTCATTTTGCAACAATTATTTAAGTTGTAAAGTTTTATATATTTTAGAAGAAATTACTCACTTCACAAATCCCAACCAGCTTCCAACTTCAATGACATTTTGTAAGGTAAGTATGGTAAGTGATAGTAATATTTTAAAAAAGCCCTTTCCTTTCTTTAGAGTAAGATATCAAGGATCATGTGCTGATTTTGCAGCGCTCTGTTACGTCGCTCTAAATTGTATTGTCACAGCTCGCTAAAAAAGAAACAAAAATCCTGTGATGGATACCTCCCTGACCTCATTTAAGCAATGATAAATCTGTACAATAACACACTTCTGTTTTCACTGTCAATTTTAAATTGATATACTCCTTTTCGTGGGTGAGTCCAATAAATCTTCAGCGGCACCAGTAGGCAGTGTTAATCTTACCAAAAGGATTAATCTCACAAAAGCACATACCCTGACAGCAGAATGCTGTCGCTGCTGCTGTTAAGTCTGACGCTGTTTTAGCAATTACCATCGTTACGAGAAAAGAGCGGACAAGTATCTTTGTATCTGCCAACTAACCAACTGACCAACGATTGCACGCAGGGTGTCAAAATACAATTAAGTTGGCGCCTGCTGATTTTCATGGGGAGATGATTTTTTGTTTTATAGAAAAAAAAAAAAATAATTCTTCACATCTACCCCGAGAAAGTTGCGGTGCTACTGGCAAGTTCCCTGGAATGTTGCCAATGCTCTCAGTTATTATTGCTTTCAATTAATCGATTTAATTTGGTTTCAAAATTTTCAGGCCACCAATGTGCCGATAAAGAGAGATCCAAAATGGTACAATCGTACTACCATGGTGTGATATGTGAAACCATCGCTTATTGGAATTTTTTTGGGGGCTAAACCTCTCATTTTGGGTTATCGCTACTTTGGTAAAGGTCAAGAGGGAAAAAAGTACTCTCCAATCTGGGGAGTGTTGTGGCTTCAAGAATTATGGACCACCAGAGTGTGTTTCATTGACACAGTGAGCTACATGTGATTTTCAATTTCTTAATTTTAAGATCAGTTAACAAGTTGTACATTGATAAATGACTTATACCAGCAATCTGTGGGCAATATATTGTAAGGCCGCACCTGTTTGAAGCACCTCTTTTTTATGGATTTTCTTGATATGATCCTTAAAACCAATTTCATATAGGAGAGCGAAATTTTGAGTCAATTTTAGTGACCTAATTTGAAGGATATATTGTAGTTGTCATTGAACTTTGTTCCCAGTGTCGTTTACTTATTGAACTCAAAGGAAAAACGCGAGAATATGCCTTTTGAAATTGATCAATGCTAAAAATGTGCATTTGGCATTAAATGCTTTCAGGAGATATGATTCACCTTCCGTATCAATAAGGATGGATAATATCGTCAATTTACTCGACAATTTCTTACCTGAGATGGTTTACCAACCTGTGATCTTAAGGTATTCCCTGGAACAGAGTTTCGAACATTTTAGTAATGTTGAACCTAGCAGCTATAAGTTCTATATAACATTTTTGAAATCACATCTATAAATGTGTTAAGTATAAGTTGAAAGGTCGGTTTTTTCGTTATTTTTCGCTTGGTCTGAAATCGTCACGAAAGGCTTCATGACGGCACGCAGGGAGGTGTTTTAATTTACTAAAATTTTTTTTGTCGGAACAGAGCACTCAGTTAAAGAACTTATTCACTGCACTGCTCACTTGTTCCTTTTATTTTAAATTCAGATTCTATCATAGAATGATTAAGTGCTTAAGTGGTAATATGCTTGCAGTACCATATCAGCGCCAAGTACAAGCAGCCTGGAGCGGGCATAGGCCGGACAATTATATAGATAATGCTCCACGAAATATTGTATTACCTATGTCTAGCATACAAGGGCGCTTACACAACTTTTTGCTGACCCATGTCCAACAAGTTTATTGGTGATAACCCAAACAAGGCTCAGTGAATTCAGCTTTCCGACTGCGTTAAGAGAAGCCTTGCATTCTCGAATTATATACGAAGTCATAATGGTCAGCTGCTACAACCACAGATTCTATGCACCCTCCATCATTTCTTCAAAAAATAGTTAATTTCCATCAGGATTGCGTATATCTCTGCATGAAACAGAAACGCACGTTTTCTTGCCGAATTCTTCATTATTTTTGAAGGCATCTGTGAAGCCCCTACTTCATAGCTTTTTTTGCTCAGATTTTACACAAAACTGCCATTGAATCAGACGGCATGTTTAAAAAAAAACAAGAGTCAAATGAAAATGTCCCTTTAGGTTCGTGGCAAAAAGGCTTAACCCTGGAACCCCACACTGAATTGCGTACCCAATTTTACTACAAGCGGTGCTGGGGCATTTCAAATTCTTTAGTGTACAATATTTTTCTTTAAATGAAACCATATCTTTTAAATTTTGTTCTTCATGAGTATAAATTAGCAACTGAACTCATATTTTGACTTTAAAATTTTATTGCTATTAATAATTTCAGCTCCTTTGGGATAAATTTCCTTATTGGACTTCGTCTTGCTCCTTAGGGTCTTTATTTCTCAACAGAAATCATAGCGACACTGAGGGTAATGCGAAAGCGACTGACGCAATTTATTTTATATCCTTTATATATCCTATATTATTATTTAAGAGTCTGACTTAGTATTCAGAAGCGTCTTGGACAACAGTTAAAAAAATGTAAGCATAAATCAAAATCAAGCTGCTGTGGAGTGCTCTAGCTCCTCAGAAAGGGTTCTGGGGTTAAGAATAAATAATAAAAAGTTGAAGAATACACTAAGATAATGACCAGTATAAGTAATTCTTTTCACATCTCGGATCTAGTTTAGGGTAGATTTACCTGGTTCATCTAACCTGATTGATCAGCTGTTGCTAGTCTCATCTGTTGTATCTTTAATAGTTTAAGCATAAGTATACATATTACCAGTGGCATCCATATATCTTTGGAGACTTAATGAATACCATGAATTGTGAAACTTCTATTCAAAATTGTTTTAGCTTCTCTGAATATCTTACTGATAAAGTGACCAGCAGATTTAGATGTTAAACTATTTGACCATCTATTTGAGAAATAGGGTGAAATTCTAAACTAACTTCTGCTTTGTTAAAATCTAACTTATGAAGCAGCTTAGGTATCCGAATATTCCAAGTAGATATCACATTTCCACTAAGACAAGAACTACAGAGATCTACAATTAATATACACCACAATTACTCGAAATTTGACTTCGTTCATATGGCCACCGTGGGCTTGTTTGCAGCGGTCGATTTGTTGGACCCAATTTTCAACGACTCTGCCACACATTTCGGCCGAAATGGCCGCTATTTTGCGTTCAATGCTGGGTCTGAGCTCTTCCAACGTCGTCGGCGTGTTGGCATAAACCAATGACTTAACGTAGCCCCACAGAAAGTAGTCAAGCGAGGCGGCTAATCGACTGGCCCATGTCTTGAGATAACACGCTCACCATACTTACTCTTCAATAAATCAATTGTAGTGTGTGCTGTGTGGCTTTTGACACCATCCTGTTGAAACCACATGTCGTCCAAGTCCATATCTTCCAATTTGGGCCAAAAGTAATCGGTGATCATGGCGCGATAACGCTGGCCATTCACAGTAACGTGACGATCGTTATCGTCGACAAAAAAATATGGCCCAATAACGCCGCTGGCATGCAAACCGCACCAAACAGTTATTTTTTGTGGATAAAGTGGTGATTCATGAAGCACATGTGGGTTTTCACCCGACCAATAAAGCATATTTTGCTTATTGACGAACCCATTGAGCCAAAACTGAGCTTCGTCACTGAAGATGATTTTGCGATGAAATTCATCATCTTGGCGCATCTTTTCCAGAACACAATCGAAGAACGTACGTCGCTTCAAATTGTCCACCGGTTTCAATTCTTGAGTCAGCTTGATTTTGTTTGGGTGTAAACCAAGATCCTTACGCAAAATACGCCATAATGTGATCTGAGCGATGCCCAATTCTTGAGAATGCCGTGGAATTGACTGATTTGGATTGTTTGCTACGGACGTCTGAAAGGCAGCGATATTTTCGACACTTCGACCAACCAGTTGTCTCGCTGACAACATCACACAACGAATATGTAAACTCAAATTTTTGCACTAAACTTATTATTGCCTGTCTACTAGGGCGAGAATTACGACCAAAAATTTGAGTTAACGCTCTTAAAGATGCAGTCACCGACTCCAAATATCTGTAAAAATTTTTTATAATTTGTAGGCATTGCTCGTTAGTGTACTTTTCCAATATGAAAATGTTGAGTTTACTGAATAAATTGACAGTGACAGTTTGATGATTAGTGAAAGAGTGCGTTCACAAATTAAATTCAAAGTTGTCAAGTCCCTATTGTTAAACCCTAGATATGCATTACAGAAGTATTTTGTTTTCGTCATAATATATACATCCTGACTGACTCGAACTGCAATTAAATTCGGACTGCTATAATTTGCAAACCGTTGATGACAGTGAGCTCAAATTTTGACATTGTCCACGATGGAGTTCAAAAGTGATAGTTTGATTGCTTTATATTTGGCTGGAAAACCACAAGTAGCTATCGTTAGAGCATTCCAGCACCTCACCCTGAATAAATCATTTGTGTCTCAAACCATAGTTCGTTACCGTTATACTGACAGCGTTGCAAAACGCCATGGAAGTGGTCATAAAAAAACAGCAACATTGGCAAAAATAGTTCGGAAAGTGAAGGCTCGAATTAAGCGAAATTCGCGTCGAAGTGGAAGAAAAATGGCTCGTGAGCTCAACATATCCTTTAAACAGATGCAATGGATACTGAAGAATGAGCTTGGGGTCAAGCCATTGAAGTTCCAAAAAGCACACGATCTTACACCGCAACAGAAAAAAGTTAGAGTCGAAAGAACGAAGGAGCTGATACGCTTGCACGAAAGTGGTGAGTTGCCGAATTTGATTTTTTCCGATGAGTCGCTATTTGTTATCGAGCAATATTTCAACAAACAAAATGACCGAGTTTACTCGCCAGAGAGGTCCTTCGAAAATTTACACCTTCGGACGACCACCAGAAAGCAGGCAGCACCGATGGTGATGGTTTGGACAGCCATAACCGCCGATGGTCGTTCTCCGCTCATATTTTTGGACCGTGGCGTCAATATTCTTGCGATCGTATACCGTGAAACTATCTTAGAGGCAGTATTGAAGCCTTGGGCAAACAATCATTTCGGTCGGAGACCGTGGATATTTCAACAAGACATCAACCAAGATTGATTAAAAAACAATGTTCCACACTTCATTTCTTTGACACTATGGATTGCAAGCTCTCCGGATGCAAATCCGTTGGATTTCTCTGTCTGGGGTATTTTGAAGGCGAAGGTTGACACTAAAAAAGTACCAAAGTTTGGACCACCTCAAACAAGCACTTCGCCGGGAATGGGCCAAAATACCGCAGAACCACTTGCGTGCAACGTGCGATGCTTTTTTTGGCCGTCTCAAGGCCATTATTTGCGCCAAAGATGGACATATTGAAAACTACTGATACAATTTGAAAATTGATGTATTTTCCAATATTTTTGCTTTGGCACAATAAAATTAATCGAAAAATAAAAAAAATATAGTATTTTAAAAAGTTGCAGTTCGAGTCAGTCAGGGTGTTGTGTGAATCTAGTCACGCCTGCGCAGAGTTGTAGCACTGAAACTACTTATTAAAAAAAAGGCCAAATGTACGACGTAGTCATTATTTTGGACGATCGTAATGGATGAAAGGAATCGTTTATTTAGATACGGGTCTACATCAGGAAAACTTTTCTGACGAAATGCTGTACAGGCTGTCATAGTCATCCAGAGGAAAACATTTCTAGAAGATCCATGCAGCAATTCGAGAGAGCCAATTGGAGCTGAATTAACATCTTTTTTAGGAATTTTAACTGGTCGTTATGTTTCCTTAATAACAACATGGATGCCGCTGCTGATATGATAACAGACGCTATTCTCCTCGGAATGAGATCCTTTATTCCTCGTCGGAGAAAAAGTATCAAACCAACTCGAGCTCTTAAGAGGCTGTAGGGGTTAGAGAAATGTTTTTTCTGTCCTTTAAGACCAACCCGACAGAAGAAAATCGAAAAAAGTTTAACAGATCCGGAAATGACTGCAACGTCTCTTTTAAGCGTGTGAAATTTCAATACAAACAAAAGCTGAAGCAAAAAGTACTACGAAGGTACTACCGAAAGGTTGTAAGCATTTTTGGCGTTGCTCAAAAGACATCTCACCTATCAGCGCTTTGGACAAGGCCAATCTGATTGCTGAACAATTTGCGGTCAGCTCAGCACTTCCAGATTGTGATTTGTCTCCGCCTACACTTGAGTGCATCGAATCTTTAATGGGACGAACCCAGTTTCGCACTCATATAGTACAAAGTGTTGTTGTTAAAGATCTTAATATTCTCCTTCTCCTTTGAAAAGGTGTTCTTCGAAACTGAGTAAGCTTTTTCATCAGTTCTACTTCTAAGCCTCTTTTCGAACATTTGTTCAGCCCAGCTCTAAAAAACGGCGAATCATCTTCGCTCTCCTCCTACAAACCTCTTACACTTACGTCACTTCTTTCCAAGCTCTTGGAAACGCTGATAAATTATCAGCTCATAAAATATCTCGAAACGTGAAAAGTTCCCAATGACCGGCAGAATGGTTTTTGTAGGTTTTCAAGTCCACTGGTGATCTGATGACATACCTTACCGAAAAGTTGAACCAAATTAAATCGCAAGATAGTTGCAATTTATATTTCTAAAGTATTTGACAGAGTTTGGCATCAGGCTCTCTTCTCAAAATGCGTGCTTTCGGGATCGAGAATTTTTTTCTTCAATGAATTAAAAATTAGCTTAATTGGATGTTCCAATTCAGGTTGTCTTGTATGGTTTCAAGTCTGATATTTACGAAATAAATGCTGGTGTGCCCCAAGAATCCGTTCTATCTACGATATTCTCTTTAATTTTCATCAACGATCTCTTGTCTGCTACTTTTAAACCATTATATTCCTTTGCTGATAACAGTAATCTCTGCTTTTTATATTCGTTCCTTGACTAACGCCCCTACTCTTCGGCTGTAGAGCGGGAATGCCAGCGTATGTTAAGCTTATTAAGTTCAGCAAAATTACTTGGGGAACTATCAACAGAGTGGAATTTAATACTTCCAAAACTCAAAAAGGCCTCTTATCAGGCGTCGATGTCAAATGCCCACATCTGGTCGGGTGCGCCCAAAACACCTCTGGTACTGCCAGATAGGATTCAACATCATGCGACAAAACTCATATGTGATACTAATACCACTCAGACAATGAACAACGAGGTAATGTCTCGTATCTCACTATGTTTTATCGCTATTTCCCCCACCAGTTCCATAGAAATCGCTGCAAACATTTAGCCGTAACACCCGTCTCGTTATAAATGCTCATCAGAATGCTCGAGCCTACTTTCGGACGTACTCTAAAATATCATGATTCATTCCTTAGCCGTATAATTCGCTTGTAGAATGCCGAACATAGCATAGAAATTATAACCTTCAAACATTTTAAACCAACGTTCATTGGTATCTCTCTTTTCTCCCTCCCTAATTTTCCTTCACTCGCGCTAAGCAAGCATTTTAGGGGTACTTAAATCCTTTGAGCGGGCGCATATCATAAAAAGTCTTCGAAAAGTCTCCACATTATCTGTTGGCGTTTCACGGAACCTTTTTGTTAAGTACCTTAATGTACAGGGCATAATGACACGAGTTTTGTTGTTGAAATTGTCTTCAAACCCCAATTAAAAGAGAAGATGCTCCTTCATAACAGGAGCTACATGCATAGATTTTTTCTCCATCTTCATTTCTAACCCAGCAATGATGACTTTTGTGTTCTAAGCTAAGGCCGAAATGAATATATTTGTAAAGGATGTACGAAAAACTAAGTTCATATCGATTTTCCTTCGGGCTAACGAAATATACCCACCTGGATCCAGGAGTTTTTCAATGTCTTGCAGAGATTAACAAAAGCAAAATGGAATCCGAAAGGAATCATTGTGTGTAATAAATTGTCCACTATCCTATTTGGTCCCAAATTCAGCCGATAAGCCATGAGTTTCACATTTTCATTCGCCGTATGTATGGTATCCCATCTATCACTTTTTAATCTCTTAACACCGGTATCCTTTTAATTAAAGCGTGAACCTACTTCCTAGATAAGTCACTGGCGTCATACTTATCTACAAACCAATGTCCTTCTTGTGGTCAGTATTTCCTCTAAGCAAGTGCAGTTCATCTTATCCACCGGATAAAATTCATAGTTCTGAATCTGAATGAATGTGTGACTGTCCTTTTTGTGCCATTAAGTGCAGACTCGTATTATCAGTTACAACTTCATTCATTGCGATTAAAGACCATAACAACCGAATAAGGTCTCTTTCAACTCAAAAAGGATTCAATTTTTGTAGTCGTAGATAAGGACCACCAAACAGGATAATTCAGACTGAGAATCGACGAATCCTTTCTCGGTATATTTCGTATCGCCTTCAACGAAATAAAGACAGACGAAGAAGAAGAAAAGACGAAGGGGAAAACTGAATTTTTATTACAGGCATTCCATGTGTAACACAGGATGGAACTGACAATTGCATGTGATTCAATGGCACATGTCTCGCGCTGATGGATTCCTACATCATCATAAAATTGACTTCTTCTCAAGTGAGTTCTTTTTTTTTTTTTGTTTTTTGTTGATTCGTTAAAAGAGGTGATAAATGAAATTGTCAATCATGCTGCTGTCCATTAAAAAAATGTTAAGTGTCAATCAGGCATCTGTAACTGTGTGGAAGTATTTATTCATCGGATCTTATGCAACTTGGCTTTTTTTTTTAAACATCTCACTTTGGAAGTGAATAAGTTCAGTTTCTGAGTGTTTTTCCGAGAATGCAATCAAAGCTTTTTTGTAAGGAAATGCCTCTGTTCTGTTTGACACTATTGTACATACTAAGATTTGGTCATAGCTTTTCATATTCTTTAGAAAAAAGAAAACAATGTATCAATGTACTATACCTCCAATCAGTTCTGCATGTTGAATATGATGATATAAATGAATATGAATCTTAAGATTTAGTTATGTAAAGGCTCCATCAAGCAAAGTGCGTTTTAACGCCCCGTTGCATTCCATTGAAATCATAGAAACTGAAAGGAGGTATTGTGTTGAAATATAGGCTGATCCATTGTGAGGTTTGATTTTTGATAGGCTTTTTTTGACAGATCGCGCGTGACTCCTATCAAACTGCTTTGTCATCATGGAAAGACTCACACCACAACAGCGTCTCCAAATTGTTCACCTGTTTTACGAACATCAATGTTCTGTGAGAAATGTTTTTCGTGCGATTCGGTGAACTTACGATGCGCATAATCGACCTACTGAAACCACTGTTGCCAATACCTTTCGCAAAATTGAGTCCCAGTTTACATAAGTGGATGATACTCGACCAGTTAGACCACATTAAGCACCTAGTGAAGAGACTATAGCAGCTGTAGCTGAGAGGGTACGCAAAGATCGTGACGAATCGACTCGTAGTCATTCTTAGCAGCTTTGCTTGGCGTATTCGACAACTTGGAGTACTTACGTGAGGATCTCGGCCTAAAAGCGTACAAAATTTTCAGGAATAAGCCAGCTACGGTTGACGCTTTGGAAGCCAACATTACTTGTGTTATTCCCGAGATGCCAGTCCCTATACTCAAACGAGTCACCCAAAATTAGATCTTCAGAATAGACCACCTCAGATGTAATCGTAGCCAACCCTTACATATTATTATTTTTAAACAAAAAATGCCATGAATTGCCCTTTTAACCGATATTAAAAACTTTAAGTTCGCTCTCAAATTTATGTGTTCTATTTTACATTATAAATCAAACTTCACGATGAATCACCCCATACAAATCCTTCATTTCACCGCGACATTGATATAGGTAATTTTTGTGAAACAATGAAGACGTTAATTGAAATTGTTTGTAAATGTTTATAAGACCAGAGTGATAAGAACTACAATAACATGATTTTAAAGGTGGAAAGATTTCAATGAAAATGGTAAAAATTATTTATTTTTTTACGTCGTTTTGTTATTTAATTTATATTTAAGTAAGATACAAATTTTTCGCGTATTTAAAAGTGCAGAAGTAGTGAACCTTCGGTTTGTTGGATTTTGTATTTTAAGTGCACGAATAGGCTCTTTTATGTTTTCTGCATCAGTAATAGCAATTGTTTCCAGGTTTATTTTTAAATAATTATGAAAAGCAAATGCTGGTTGTACTACATGTACTGCGGTTTCCACAGCACGTTCAAAAAGATTCGCCACTTTTGTGCTAGTATACCAAAAATATATTCAACAACACGTCGTACCCTACGAGTCTTTTATTAAAGGCTTCTTTTTTTCTCTCGTCGAAAAAGGACGCATTAAATATGTTTGTATACCAAACTCTTCACCATTTATAGGCATTTATATATTTATATTATTATCGGTTCCTTATAATGGTTTTGTGGGAAGAAACATCTTTCTTTTTATAAAATGCCGAATTCTTAAATATTCCATTATCACTGTGGTGCTCATAATTTTTATATCCACAATATGGCAATGAACTTATAAAACGTATCAACAATACCCAGTAATACAACTGGAAAAACTTCTTCTAGGAGAAATAATTAGATCCACTGGGGATCTAAGGTTACAGTTGGGAATATGCCAGACTTGCATAAAGCCAATTTCTGCAGCTTTCCATGTTTCTTATGTGGTAATCGACATCCAAGTATCTGAAAGAATACAATGTATTTAAAAAATGCTTTCATTTGGAAATGGGAGGATTTGGAGGGACAACTATGTCCGACATAAAAGTCATCACAAGGCTATACAGGGCAATCGACGAAAATACTGAAATGGTTTTGGTACAATCAGTTACAGTTTTTGGACACAATTTTAGTTCCACGTCCAAATTCATCAAATATATCCACCAGTTCCTTGAAATCATAATCAAAATATATCCTTCGCTTGAAACAGTGGAATCGCCAGTCTCACCACTATCACAAACAGAACCAAAAGAACTAACACCACCAGCGTTTATTCCGCAAGTAATTACACCGTCAATCCTAACAGCAACCGCTGCGAAAAAAAAAAACTTCAAAAAGATGAAAGTTGAAAAAAATATCAACAACCCAAAAATTAAAAAATAGCCTTTACCAGATGCCGTTGATCATCTTTCTCTATGCACTTAACACTAAGCACTAAGATACTATATACCAGGTGGAGTGAAAAGTAGCCTCCTTGACCTCCAGAATGCGCTGCTACTGCAAGAAAGGTTATGGTGTCTTGAAGTCCGTTCATATTTAGGCAGACATGCCAAATTTCAGTGTGATACTGTCTTTAGTTTTGTTTTGACAGCTGATTGTTTTTGACGTGTTTGGCATCAACGATTTTCGTTTTCTCATAAAACATTATTTTTTGAAAGGCAAAACGGCGAAGGAAACAAACGAAAAGATGGATAAATATTATGGGGCTAATGCTACGTCAGATTACACCGTCAAATATTGGTTTCGAGAGTTTCGTGGTGGCCGCAACTCCACTACCGATCAAGTCCGCAGCGGCAGGCCCTCCTATGCGGTTACAGAGGACAATGTCAAAAAAATACATGAAATGGTGTTCGCTGACCGGAAAGAGAAGGTGCGCGAGCTAGCAGATACCACAAAGATTAATACTGAGCGCACACACCATTTTTTGGGCAATACTCTGCATATCCTGCGCTGGGTGCCGCGCGAACGCGAGAGCACTTCGAAAGAGTGTTTGGATTTGCTGGTGCGGAATCGGACGGACTTTTGGTGTCGATTGGTAACTGTTAAACACCAGAGAACAGAATGAGTGCCCGTCAATGGACTGAAGCCGGCACGAGTGCTCTGAAGCGGCCGAGGGAAGCTCGATGGGTCGGAAAGGTTATGGCGTTGGTTTTCTGGGATTGTCATGGCATACTCTTCGTGGACTACCTCGAAAAAGGAAAAACTATTAACGCGAATATTACTGTACATTATTGGAGCGATTGAAGGCCGAAATCGCTGCAAAACGGCCTCACATGAAGCGAAAAAAGTTTTGTTTTTACAAGACAATGCACCGGTGCACAAAAGCATCGCAACCATGGCTAAAATCAATGACTTACGTCTCCAATTGCTGTCGCATTCACCGTGTTCGCTCGATTTGGCTCCCTCGGACTCTTCCCAAACCTCAAAAGATGGGTCATCAATAAAAAAAATCAGCTCACCCGAGGAAATCATCGACGCCACGGAGGAGTACTTTGCAGACCTTCCGGAAAATTACTTTTCGGATGGGATCAAGAATTTGGAAAATCGCTAAAATAAGTGTATTAAACTAAAAGGGGACTATACTGAATAAAATAAAAAAAAACTTAAAAAAAATTTTTTTTTTTTTCATTCCCAAGGAGGATACTTTTCATCCCACCTAGTACAATACAAAGTCACATGATTTTCGTGTTGTTTTGGCCAAAAAATCTCTCAAAAGTAACAATGAATGAGCAGGTGCATTATGTTTTTCCACAAATCCGGAGGTTTATTTCGTATTGCTTCTCACAAAGTGCATAACTTGAAGGTAATACTCCTTATTGACCGTACGATTTTGAGGTAAAAAATCCTGATGCTCAACATCATGGTAATAGAAAGAAAACAATAATCAAAACTTTGACATTTGATGGAACTTGGCGTACTTTTTTCGGTCTTGGCTCTCCTTGGTTTTTGGTTTCGATGTCATAGCCATATACCCATGATTCGTCACCAGTCATGACTCTTTTGAGCAAGTCTGGATCATCATTGAAGTCATTCAAGAGCTTCTGAGCGATGCTCTTTCGACGGTTCTTCTGATCAAACATCTTTTGTTGATGTGCTCAGGCGTCCAGATTGAGGTTCGTCTTTGACATCTTCTTGGCCATCTTGGAAGAGCTTGTACCACATTTGTAAACATTTTTTTTAACTTAGAGCAGACTCACCGTATACACCTATCAATATTTCAAGTATTTAAGAGCACTTGATTCCATTTTTAAAAGAAAATTTGATGCAAATTCTTTGATCCATTTTTTATAACAATTGAAAATCGCCAATCACAACAAAATACGTCTAAGCTTTCTATCTGTCAAAAACGAAACAAGTATTCTATATACAGGAACCATATGTTCGGGACGTGTGTCCCGATAGTCGAATGTATGTTGCCCCTTACTTTTTGAACACACCTCGTATATGTTATAAAAGTTTAAAGAACTTTTGATTTAATTATTAATTTCTTTCAAATTTTTTCAAATTTCAAATTTTTCAAAAAAGACAGCAGCTTCCGTGCTTTTGCCATAAAAGATCTCCCCTGAACGGTTTCAAACCTGATTTCCAATAGAATAAATGATAGTGTCCCCTAGAACTCTCCCATTGTCGTTGAGAATATTCACTACAAACATTCTTTCAGAATGCTGAGTCTGACTACGAAAATGTAACTGAACACTCTAACGTGCGTTAGCAAGATGGTTGAACTTTAGTCCTCATGCATGTTTCGGGTAAAGTACCTACTATACGGACCTTTTGACGAAAAAACTCTCAAGCCACTCTCAAGTTGACGTGAGAGGCCATAAATTCATTTATGCTACTTCGACATATTCGAAGCTTTATCATAAAATGTCAATGGCAGTATTCAAATCGCCATGATGGATTACTGGCATTACCCTTTGAAGGACTTCGCACTCCAGCTTTAGGATTGTGGATGGCCGTGGCTCAAGTGGTAGTGGGCTGGCTTCCAAATCGGAAGATTCGGTGTTCGAGCCCCAATTTCACCCGAAAGACATTCCATTTTTTCAGCTAAAGAAAATCAAGGAAGATGAGTAGTTGGCTAGAAATCAACAACAAGCCAACATTCACTAAGAATTTAGTCTATCCCATTTTTCAAAAAAACTTAACTCATGCTGAGGCATTATTTATGTATTCATACCCACTTAAGTGTTAAGTTCTTTAAAAAAAAAAAAAGTTTACTTAACCGCCCGACTACGTAAGATACAGATATCTTGTGAAACAATAATCAGCTTCGGATATGGGCGGACTTACTATTGCTAACCTCAGCAAACTAAAACTCAGCACGCGGAATATTCCTGGCCTTAACAGGTAACCTCCAAGCGAAAAATCAACGGAGACTCCAAACCGCTACAAAATAAACATCACCGCCATCCAAGAACAGCAATTTCATTGACCAGGCAAAAGAAGGATGGAGTATTATGAAACCAAAATCAGAGCATTTGAATGTGGATATACCTTCAGAAGAAGACTTGGGCAAGAAGTCGTGAACATTAGGTATCTAATCGAATGCCAAATTTTATTCACATCAAAGTCAGATCCCTCACTCCCATACGCAAGAAGAGGACGACTTCACCAACGATTGTTCTTATGAGTTCCACCACCTGATTTCTGAGCCCTATCATAAGAACGACTTAATTTGTATTACAGGACTTGACAGATATGGTTGATCAAACAAATAATCTATTTGAAGTATACTGAAGTAATTTCTTAAAGTTAAGAAAAAGTCGTTAAAGTAAACGATTGCAATACTAAATTTCCAATATTTTACATCTGATTCAGGTCCATTAGTTATCAATTCGTTTGCTGAATGCTTACTTTTCTAATAATCATACTCCAAGGCCATTGACGTTATTATGGTTTACAACCTTTTTCATATATTTTGCTTCAAGATCAGCTATTTTTGGCCGGTATGTCGGATCATGACCTTATATTCTGTACATATAAGACGACTTATGTCGTCTTGCAATTCGGACAATATTTCAGTTCAGAAACTTTTCCTGAATTAAAAACGACTTATGCAATCTGATGCGAAAGAGCAACCTTGGGGAATTTGTTATTTTGCCTCAAACGTGAATGACAAAGCTAACTACTACAAAGCTAAAAAAAAAAACAGTTGCAACACATAATAAAAAATCTCCGTGATTCACTTGTAAATTTCACCATGCGATAAGGATTTATAATAAGCTATACGCTAAATGAAAGGTAAGCTAAACAAGTTGCAATTGGGAGAAATATTGTCGGACCCGTAATAACCCCACCTTTATTACCAGAAAAGCAAGAAGAAAATATTTTCTTACCAAAACAGGTTCAGAGCTTAGTAGAACTATGGAGCAATCTACGCTCAATCGGTCTTGGCAAAAATGCAACAGTTGATAACATCCCCTAGCATTTATAGCTAGTGCTACTGTTTTTGAAACTGATGTAGTCAATACAATACAAAATTTAAAATCTAATTCTTTTTGAGAAGATTTTGTACATATCTACAATATTAGAATTGTAAAGATGATTCCACCACATATTTTATGGAGCATGGGGACAATGCACATCATAAGTTTCTTCATTACTACTTTAACTTTTTCTGGTAGTTGGAAATTGGCCAAGGTCATTCCTTTGTCGAAAAAAGCCTGAAGCCTCCTAACCTACCGATTTCCGACCGATAAGCATCTTATCATGTCTGTCAAAAGTCTTGAAGAAGATCTTGCCAAACCAAATTTCCACCTTCATCAATCAACGTTGCGTGTTATCCCCAGTCCAGTCAGGTTTCCTGGCAAGGAATGGCTGTTCGACAGCTGTTATCAAAATCCTTGACGATATTACGCTTCAAAATGGTACGGGCTTTCTGATTATTCTGTGTTTGTTTGACTTATCAAAGGCTACTCTGTCAAACGTTTAAGCTTTTTTCCAGTTTCAGTGAAAGATATTATTACGCCTAGTTTATAAGTATCTTGATAGTCGTCATCAGAGAATAGTTCATAATGATGTCTTTTCTGAATTTGGAATTTTAACTACAGGAGTACCTCAGGGGTCAATTCCTGGCCCAATTTTATTATTTTTCTTACTCTTACTTATTTACTTACTAGTACTCCTCCGTGGCGTCGATGATTTCCTCGGGTGAGCTGAATTTTTTTTGATGAGGCATCTTTTAAGGTTTGGGAAAAGATAATAGTCCGAGGGAGCCAAATCGGGCGAATACGATGGATGCGACAGCAATTGGAACCGTAAGTCATTGATTTTAGTCGTGGTTGCGATGCTTTTGTGCGCCGGTGCATTGTCTTGCAAAAACAAGACAATGTGAGGCCGTTTTGCAGCAATTTCGGCCTTCAATCGCTCCAATAATGCACAGTAATACTCGTTGTTGAGGGTTTTTCCTTTTTTGAGGTAGTCCACGAAGAGTATGCCATGACAATCCCAGAAAAATGTCGGTTTCACTCCATTGCCGGGCACTCATTCTGTTCTTTGGTGTGTAATAGTAGATCCAGGTTTCATCAACGCCAAAAGTCCGCCCGATTCCGCATCACCAAATCCACACACTCTTTCGAAGTGCTCTCGCGTTCGTGTTTTTGGTCAAGAGTGAGTATGCGCGGCACCCACCGACAGGATAACTTTTTCATATGCAGAATATTGCCCAAAATATGGCGTGTGCGCTCAGTAGTAATCTTTGTGGTATCTGCTAGCTGGCGCATCTTCACTATCCGGTTAGCCAACACCATTTCATGTATTTTTTTGACATTCTCCTTTGTATCCGCATCGGGGGGCCTGCCGCTGCGGACTTGATCGGTAGTGGAGTTGCGGCCCCCACGAAACTCTCGAAACCAATATTTGACGGAGCATTAGCCCCATAATATTTATCCAACTTTTCTTTTGTTTCCTTCGCCGTTTTGCCTCTCAAAAAATAATGTTCTATGAGAGAACGAAAATCGTTTTTGTCCATACTCAACATGATGACAAACACGTCAAAAACAATCAGCTGTCAAAACAAAACTAAAGACACTATCGCACTGAAATTTGGCATGTCTGCCTAAATATGAACGGACTTCAAGGCACCATAACACTTTTTTGCAGTAGCAGCCCATTCTGGCAGCCAAGGAGGTTTATTTTCATAACCCTGAACTTTTTTTCTACCTTAAATATTCTGTTTTCCTTTTCTTTCTCCTTGTACCTTAGCTTTTATTTTTGTTACTAGTTTTCATTACTTAATTTACAATTTTTCGTCTACTAATGTTATTTTAGTAGCTCCGAAAATGAAAACAAGCTTATCGACTCCGTGGCCTAGCAAAATATCATCATAGCTATTTCATGGTTCCCACATTCCAACATCAACAACCGTCAATCAGGTTAATCATATTGTGATTAACGGACGTTGCTATTCCGGTTAAGAACTATTTGGAAAACAGTGGATGAGCAGTCATACCCCACCCGCCTTATTGCCCAGACCTTGCCCCTTCTGACTATCATTTGTTCCGATCGATGCAGAACGCCCTCAGTGAAATATGGTTCACATCAGAGCAGAATATCAAAAATTGGCTTGATTCATTCTTGGCTGCCAAGCCGGCGCAGTTCTTTTGGGATGGGATCCACAAATTGCCAGAAAGATGGGAAAAAGTCATAGCTTCAGATGGCAATACTTTGAATAATACTTTTGTACATGTTTTTCCTAAATAAACTTTTAAATTTAAGAAAAAAAACATTTTTAATTACATACCCACTTGAACACTTCGAGGAGCCAACATCTACTTAGATCACTATGTTGTTGTACCCACATACAAGGCGTCGTGGTAGAGAAGGGCAAGAGCAAAGGGGCCGCGAAGTTTATGAACCTACTATTTTCCATTAAACTGTCAATATAAACGACTTGGTTAATTAAACATAAACGTAAATCTTTATTTGTCTCAACTGCTAATAACATTTAAACACTTCAACGATTCACCCACGACTGACCATGAGCAACTACTCTTAGGAACGGTTTTCACATGTCTCCACAGGAAGAACATCTATTCCTCAGAAAGAAAAACAAGGAAGAGGAGAAGCGCTCGATCAAAGCCATGGAGAGGTGCTTCTGCAGAAATATTGTGAGAAATCAAAAAGTGAGAAAAACTTGCCAAGTACAGGAATACTGAACAGAAAGATGCAGAGATAAGGATGGGAGTGTGATCATCAAAGTCCATGCCGATATTTTGGAAGGGTTACTTCTACAGGTTTGATTCTCTCATCAATGTCTATGAATGGCACTTGCACAATTGAAACCAAAACAATTTTCCAATCTGATTAGCTATGTGCATCAATCACAACTTCGTTGGAAGATCTTCAAAAACGCTGCGAGATGTTAAGGTTCCATAACACAACCTCAATCAGAAAACTGGTTATATCTTTGTTTTTTTTTTCTACAAAATTTAAGGTTGTGTTTTCCCTTGATCATACATGTCTCGTAGTTTCTTTTCTTCTAAAAAGCTAGTGTTCACCCCGTAATTTTTTTCAGAGCTTAAGAGCTCTAACTTTTTTAAACCGTCGCTTTTAAGGCCTAATGGTATATGTACAAGGTGGGAAAATAAACTTCATAAGGTGAATGTGCCATAATTTTGACTAATGGCTTTAAATGTCACTGTGCTTTGATATTTATGTTTAAGACAGATAGGGAATTGGTTGCCTATAAGCAATGGAACGATACACATCTACAGAACGCAAAATTATTGTTACTGCTTATTTGAACAATTTCCGGCCTGGTATTTTAACACACCATGAATTTCATTTGGCTGAACGTCTCAAGCAAACTGAATCTCCACTAGAGATGTTGCAAGAAGTGGCAGGGCCCGTATTGCTCGTTCGACGGAAAATATCACTGCCGAAGAAATCCGAGAGAGTCGAGAAAGATCGATGAGACAAAGATGCACACAATTTGGCATCAACAGACGTTCGTTGCGTCGAATTTAACTTACTCCCATGCCCTGTTAAACCTGATGCAAGAAGTGGATGATTTGGTATCCAAAATCATAACACGAGTATGTGACGAAGACGATTTCCACTTAAGTGGTTAATTGAATAAACAAAATTTACATATCTAGTAGACGGATAATCCACATGAAATGCACGAAGTGACACGAAGCGGCATTTGTAGTGAAAAAGTGACTGGCCCTTATTTTTTGAGAACGCCGATAGCACCACTCTAACCGTAACTGGTCAGTGCTGATTAAACTGATTAAACGATTTTTTTTTCGCAAGATGCTGAATTGGCACTCGTGTATATTAATATTGGTTCCAGCAGGACGGAGTAACCGCCTATACAGCTCGGGCAACGATTAAGATTTTGAATCACAAATTTCCAGTGTAATCTCCCGTTTTGGGATTTTAACTCGCCAACCAGATCACCAATAAATAGAATAAACTTTCAGTGCCATTATTTTTCCTCAGTCTTAACTTAAGAGCATGTCAAGCTTATACTGGCTAATCAATTCGAAGTGAGGATCTTCATGAGAAACATTCTACGTAAATCGCTGATGTGAAATGTATTTTATAGCAGGAATTACCACTAATTGTTCAAATACCCACTTCAACTTAATGCTTCAAGTGATATTAGTAATTCTTGATTAATTTGTGTGGATAGTTAGCATTTAAACCATTCATATTCGAAGCTGTAAGGTGTTCCACAACATACCATGTGAGTATGGTATATTATGTTATACTCATCCTGCAGACCAGTGATATGTTGCTGTAGAACGATAAGGAGCACCTCACCCATAAATCTTTTTTTAAGAAGCCATGACTTTTCTTAAAGACTTGAGCTTCGAATTAGTGTAAGTTGTTTCTATGTAGCGTTTGCTTTTATATTCACAAACGTAAAAGTAACATAAATAGACTTTTTCCAATTATGCTAATATCGTTAACAAATTTAAGTAGTTGTTTAGACAAACCGGGATAATTAACTCAAAGATGGGGCGGTATGGCTTGCCAAGACAAATACTATCCTAAAGGGTTTTAAATTGATGAATGCACTTTGTGTACTAACTTGTGACTCTTAAACTGCGAAGGCATTCTTCAATGGCAAGATGACTATGATCAAATTACTGCTCAAGTAAGACATTCTCTCAACATTTCCACTTTCCACACTTCACATGGTATGATTACTTATTTTCAAGCTGCACAGTGTGCTGTTTAGTAGTTTTGAACATGAGCTATAATTAAAAAACCTGATTCAAAGTCTGCTTCAAGTAACCTTAAAATTTAAATTAAAAATTGCCCCAGAGACGCTATATGCACAAAGATCCAATTACATGTCTTCATATAGCTGTAAAGTAGATGCAACAAAAGAGCCATCAGAGATCTGTCTTTACTCAATCTTATCACATCACCGGCTAATTTGATTGCTAGTGCGCCTTTATGTAGGAATACCACTCGATTTTTCACTGTCCTTCGACTTTAAATGCTGTCAACAATTAATGGGTGTTACCTTGATTGGCGGCAGATCACGCTATTGCTGTAAACGAAAAACTATAACGCGGCTTAATTTACCTCAATTATCGCACAATTCAATTCAATATGGCCTCATCCCACCCAATTTAAGCGTTCGAAGTAACTTTGTCCCTGCTAGTAGTGTGGGGCTGATGGGGTGGGTACGAAGGTGCAGATTGAAGCTTGTTCCTTTAGACATGTCTCTTTTAATTAAATTGGAAAAAGAGATCGAAGTGCAGAAATAATTTCATAATTAGGACGAATGATCGGACACAAAGTGCTTGTGACCGAGCGCACATGTTGTACATCATAGGATACCGACAACATGCGTCGAAAGTGCTCATGATAAAGATGTACTCTGTAGCTTTGTGGGCTGGACTGCCGGCTGACGTTTAAGTGAATTCCAGAGTAATCTGATGAAAGCAAGGCAGCAGAGCCCCCGGATATGCGACAGTACCATTTCAATTACTAATTGGGATGTTATGTGAGTGAAAGATATGCGAACCTGAAAGATGCCATTTAATGGTTAACTTTGAAAGTTTATTCTCCTACAGGTTACTGGTTGTAAAGAATGTTTTGATATTAATTTTTATATAATAAAGTTGTGGATTTAATTGAATGGTAGCCTTGGAAAAATAGTAATACTTAATATACAGTCTTTCAGAAAAAAAAACAAAATAAAAATAAAAGCTCATTGTCGTGGCCATCAAAGCTACAGGTTGGTATTTTGTACATATGACGAGAAGAAACCTTGCAAACATAGAATGCATAATCGCTCATGTATGTTGGAAAAATTTTCTCTCCTTAATGGCATATCTGAGGCCACTCAGCAACATAAGAACAAATCATAGTGGACAAAAGCATTTTTTATAGCAGGAAATGTGTGTACCAGCAAATGAAATAGATTATTCGAAGTGCCAAACATAAGCTCGTATAAAAGATCTGGTTAGTCAATGCGATTTTGATCGTTTGTAGCTGCCAAAGACGTTTCTAAAAATATAACGCAACGAATACTATAAGAATGAAAGTGAGAAACCGTGCGTCGACCGATTAAACTCAGATATACAATATCATCGTAAAGCCTGCATTTCACAACCTCGAACAAAGGATTCAAATTTATCAGCTTCAGTTTTGGGCGAAATATCATCATCGCAGGCAGGCGATTTTTTTGTATCTAGATATTCATAAGGGGACCTGGGGCTCCTCTGATTAGTCTAATGACAACTTTGAATTTAATTTGTGAACGCACTCTTTCACTAATCATCAAACTGTCACTGTCAAATTATTCAACATTTTCATCATGGTAAACATGTAACAAGTAACAAGCAACGTCTGCAAATTATAAAAATTTTCTACAGATATTCGGAGTCGGTGACTGCAACTTTAAGAGCGTTAACTCAAATTTTCGGTCGTAATTCTCGCCCTAGTAGACAAGCAGTAACAAGTTTAGTGGAAAAATTTGAGTCTACATATTCGTTGTGTGATGTTGCCGTGTCAGTGGGACAACGGATTGGTCGAAGTGTAAAAAATATCGCTGCCGTTCAGACTTCCGCAGCAAATGATCCAAATCAGTCAATTCCACGGCGTTCTCAAGAATTGGGCATTGCTCAGACCACATTATGGCATATTTTGCGTAAGGATCTTGGTTTACATCCATACAAGGTCAAGCTGACGCAAGAATTGAAGCCGATGGACCATTTGAAGCGACGTTCGTTCTCCGATTGGGTTCTGGAGAAGATACCCCAAGATGATGAATTTCATCTCAAAATCATCTTCAGTGGAGAAGCTCATTTTTGGCTCAATGGGTTCGTCAATAAGCAAAATATGCGTTATTGGTCGAGTGAAAACCCACATGTGCTTCATGAGTCACCACTTCATCCACAAAAAATAACTGTTTGGTGCGGTTTGCATGCCGGCGACGTTATTGGACCATAGTTTTTCGTCGACGATAACGATCGTCACGTTACTGTGAATGGTCAGCATTATCACGCCATGATCACCGATTATTTCTGGCCCGAATTGGAAGATATGGAATTGGTCGACATGTGGTTTCAACAGGATGGTGCCACAAGTAACACAGCACACGCTACAATCGATTTATTGAAGAGTAAGTATGGCGAGCGTGTTATCTCGATACATGGTCCAGTCGATTGGCCGGCTTGTTCGTGCGATTTAACGCCGCTTGACTGTTTGCTGTGGGGCTACGTTAAGTCATTGGTTTATTCCAACACGCCGACGACGTTGGAAGAGCTCAGAGCCAACATTGAACGCGAAAAGTGAACGTGCTGTTCAAGGTCACGTCAACAACTGTGTCTCCTGTTCCTTTGATGTCAAATGTGGTGTGCCTCAAGGCAAAGTACTTGGACCTATATTGTATATATTTTTTACGCCGACTTTACAGTGTTGTTAAATTGCGAGACTGCACTATTCAATGATGACACTGCAATTCTTTCATCTCATCAGTTTCCTCTCAATATAGAGAGAAATTTAGATGAAGCGATAGAAGTAGTTCATGTTTATTTCAATAAATAGAAAATCAAACTTAAGCTTGACAATGTAAAGGCTTTCTTTTTCACACGAAAAAGGAAAGCTTGCTATCTTCCAAGTGGCAGTCTCACTGTTACTGGAAAAACTATATCCTGGCAAAGCCCAGTTAAGTATCTTGGCATCAAACTTGACCAAAAGTTGATCTTTAGTGATCATATTGTATTTCCGCAACATTAAAGAAGATAGATATTGCAATAAAAATTCTTTATCCTTTAATCGACCGAAAATCCTGTCTTTCACAAGACAATAAACTGATAATATACGAAGTAATCTTTCAGGCAATATTATGGTATGGCTGCCAAGTATGGGGTTAAGCTGCTCAGTGCCATATTAAGGTACTGAAAATGATGCTTAACCTTCCGTGGCATTACCCAACCCTTGAACTTCATCAAAGATCAAACGTTGCATTGACTAATGAAAAAATTATTAAGCTTAGTTTCGAGTTTAAAGAAAAATGTTCCAGTGTTGAAAATCCTCTTATTAAAAATTTATTCACGCAATATTCTAACTAATGGATAAATGAACGTTACTAATATTTAAATTTTCATGTTTTTTGTTTATACTTCATATACTTCATGTATTCTTGTTAACTTTTCTGTTCACTTATTTGTTAACTTATTCATTTATTTAATTTTCCTTTTTGTTAATTTATTTATTTATCTACAATATTATTTATTTATTAAATTGTTTATTTATTCATTCGTTTATTTATTTTCTTATTTATATTTACTTATTTGTTTATTTATTTTTTATTTATCTAAGTGATATTTTGTTCATTTATTAAAATCTTTATATAATTTGCGTTTATTTATCTACCCAATTTTCAGAGTTTTCTCTAATTAAACATTAATTAGACATATTGCTTGCCATTGGATTACTATACACTATCCTTTTTTATTTTTATATTTTTGACTTACCATTTTTCAACTATCGTTAAATAACGTTACAGATAAAAGATATTCCAATATCATATATCTACAAATCGTAAGCTTATTAAAAGAAATTGTTAAGAAAATTCGTGCGAAATAAAGATCTATCTATCTTTAATAAATAGCACGTTCAGATGGCTGTTGAAGTCTACCATGCGTTTCATGAAATGGGAAGTGAACTTTAATTTTTGAAATAAATTTTAATGATTTAGAATCATTACTGTGGCGTAAATGTTCCCATAATAAAATGGCAAACTGTAAAACTAAAGCTTGGAAACTCAATATGGCAGCTGATTTAATTCCTTTTAAATATCTGACACTGAAAAAACAAACACCCATTATGTTGAATAAGTGTGCGCAGAACTTTTCTTAATTAATTTTACACGTACGTAAAAAACGTGCCGTTGTCTGACATTGTCTTTTATGTAGCATTTGGCAGAAGTCCTTCCTAGGATTTCGGTTTCTACGATTTATCCGTTGACAATAGACAAAAAGCTAATTCTTGAAAAAGAAGACAGACAAGTCTTTTTGAGAGGAGTGCGAAAACCTTACAGAAGTCGTGAAGGTATCGGAATTGCAATTTACCATAGATCAACAGGTTATGATCCTCTAAAAGAATATTTCTAGGAAAGGACAGTAAAGTATCACTGATGTTGTCCTTCAATATAATATCGAAAAAAGCTTGCCTCGAATTCTAACGAAACCAAGAAATTTGAAGCCGTGCATAGAAGCGCAATTAACATTCCAAACAAATTATGAAAAATCCATTTGTTCTGCAGTAGGAGAGCGAATAACTTTTAAGCAATCAAATGGTTTGCTGAAATTATTGGAAAGCTTTGAGTTGGGGAGTCTCTACAACGTGTTTTTGGTATACATTTACACCACATTGATGAGGTACATCATCATCATGGCCTTATGATAGAAAATTCGAGATAATGTTTGCAGTGAAGTGGATTTTAATTAGAACGTCTATTGATCTTTTACTTGAGTCTGTCCAGGTTCCATGATGTCGCTTGATAAAAGAATGTTTTTTCCATAAAATTCATTTTGCAACTTTTTCTGTTATCAGTTTCCAGGTAGAATAAAGTTTGAGATGAAAGGTTTTACTAAATACTTATAGGCATCTCAGTTGACTTGCCTGGAATTATAATTTACAGAGGAGCTTCTATCTCTATATTCAGATTGAACAGTATCCATCTATGTATGGTTCCCAAATGTATTCTGGTTGGATGACTTTTAATTCTTCGTTATAATTTTCAATGTTATTTCAATAATTAACACGAATTGTGATTCATGAGAATCGAAAGAGATTGATTTTCCTTGCCTTGGGTCGTAGTACTTCCTTCTTCGACTCCAGTAGCCGGTTTTATCCGGCTAAATTGAGTTTTCCTATTTCTTTTTTTAGCTAGGATACAAGTTTTGTCTAACCATTTTGTATTATGTAGGTCATACCTAACGATATTGAGTTCAACAATCCTGTTTTAATTCCAATCTAAAGCTCTTGGATAATATTTTTTTTGAATTGGATTTTTAAATCCGGATATTAGATGGTCGTGCTGTTCCGAAAAGTGTTTAAGTCTTTTAGTAATAGTGTAAACCTTTGTTCCTCTATTCTCTTGAAGAAATTTATTTTCTTCTCACTTAGCATGTATTATCGTTTCTAGAAGAAGAAATATATCTCATAAGTGATGTCGTCAACTACTAAAATATTACTCTTTCTAATTCCGCATACAAGATACTGTCGACTATATGAATATATATGGTATTGTGGGCGAAAACAAATTGCATTTATTTAGACCAAGAATATTGCTAACATTTCATGATGATTCATATTCCTGCTAATTGATGCTAAAAGTCCGCTTTTCCCAATGAACAAAAGTCACCTCTAAATTATAATGTCACTTAACATAGTTGTCCTGGCTAGTTCAAGATTTATTATCCATCACTGCGTCAGGTTAGTGGCGATCTGCAATCATTTCTTGTTGAGTTACAAATAGCTTCTTTAAATCTGATACCCAGTTTGTTTAGTATACAAAATTGGCGAAGGGCTATCAATTAAAATTCCAATAAAATATCAATGGTTCCCCTTGAAGCTACACTTATAGTACATGGTTCTATTCAAATCATCATTTTATGGCAGAACATATTCTTGTTACTTTTTTCTTATGCATGCCTGTGCGTGGTAACATTATTGCGTGCATAAAATTGCATTGAACGTCGCACTGTAGCGTAACCTTTCAATGTTCATCAATTAATGATAATTTGTGAGCAATTTGCCATTAAAAATTATATCGATCAACTAACTGCTCTCCATCATCGAGTATCAAATTTCTTTTCCTAATTAAATCTGGGTCACATGCATGCTGCTGCACGCATTCTTTCATATTCAGACCAGAGCATAGCCATCGCCAGTCAGTAGGCAAGCACATACTCGCAAACCAAACCATTTTGCAGAATTTTACCCAGTGCAGTGATGTGTTGTGCCTAACCGCTAAAATGATGCCAAAGATACTTAATGATCAGGTGTGAACAATCCATCAAGATACACCTGTAGGGCTGCAACAAGTACGCACGACATCTGATTGCGCACGAGAGTGACCAAACCAAAGTGGCAGCAGCTTAAAGGGACTTCTGCGGGCAATTTTTGCTGTCTTTGTTGTTGTAGGTTTTTACTGCCCGTAGCAGAAATTCTATAGTGTATCTGGCAGAATTAATGAAAGTCAGCTACGTACACAGGACAGGTATTCCCAGTGGTCTCGATTGAAGAAAGAACTTATCAAATGTGGATAGGGAGATACGGATAGCAAGGGTAGAGGATCAGTTTGAATGGTTACCTTATTTAGGGACTTAAAGAATCGTGAGACAGGTAAATGAGTTGACCTCAATCTTGTGAATTTGGAAAATAATTAACCGTTGTAAATGATGATGACAACGGGTACTTACAGAAAGAAATTTTTGAGAGTTGGTACACATCTAAAAAAAACAGAAATATCATAAACATTGATTTTAACAGAGATGCGGGATGATAAATTGCAAATTACAGCATGAGCATCGAGTAAGCTGCCATGTCTAGAGGACAACTGGAGTCCCAAAACGACAGAATTCAGGGACAAACTTCCGCAGACATCCATGGGAAAAAGTAAGACCATTAGACGGCAATTTTACCGTCGTGTATTTACCATTTACAGTAGTACATTCTAGCCACAGAAAAATTGTTGTCACATATCTTTTGCTTCATATTGAAGAATGTGCTGGATAGCGACTCCCAAAAGTTCAATATCGAACCAATAAATTTACATGACAGTTGGCAAATTATGCAATTGTCACGATAATCTTTTTTCATCAGACTTTTTGAAAATTAGTTTTTCTTACTTGTGGGGCTAATCGTCTCGAAATTAGCAAGCGAACTTACAAATTTGGAGTTAAAGAACAATTTATGAGGCGGCTTAAAGATATTACCGTACATATGTATTAGCAAAGGATCTGTTTCAAAAGATCTTTGAATATAAATAAATCTGACAAATCAAAAAACGATACACTTTCTGCGCAGATGAAAATGTTGAGTTTACTGAATAAATTGACAGTGATAGTTTAATGATTAGTGAAAGAGTGCGTTCACAAATATTTTATTCCTATCTTAGGAAGGTGTTTCAGAAAGGTGTTTTTAATTTGATCGAGACCTTCAGCTTTTCTTGCCTTGAGATGCTTTATCAGGAGAGCAACCTTGGTTTCGAAAACATACGTATTTGTAGGAGTTAGACATCTTAAGGTGTTGAGTTCTTCAATCCTTGAATCTACTACAGAAGTTAAAAGAGGATCACCGATATTGGAAGCAATGGAATGATTTTTCTTGAAGACATCAGCTAGAATATTTGCTTTTTTCTTATAGGTAAAGTTAAAGGAAGAAGGGTTTTTAAGTCCTGGAATAATTCTGTGTTTGTTTTTTAAAACCCGCATTACTATATATTCCAGAAGGGCTTCCCACATTTGTCCAAGGAACTTAATTTGTTGTTCCATTCATTATTGCGTTGATTAACGTTAAGTTTTGGAATTAATTTACTAAGAGTTCGAAGAAATTCGCGAAAATTCGGATGTCGAAATCTTTGCCAATTTCTTTTGTGAATGTTTCTTATTTTAATTGATACAACAATAAATAGAGAGAAGGTGGACGTATAATACTTTTTGGGAATTTGTTTGGCAGATTCATTAGCAGCACTATTAACCGAATTAGTAAAAAGTTCAACAGCGCGATCAACATCATTTAGAAATGGTGTCAATCAGTACTGCTGATATCCTGTATAAATTGTATTTTTGTCAACTCCGAATTTAAAAGTCGACAGTACACAGGACTATGGTCAGAGTTTAGTTCAGTTTTACTGATCGGGTTTGAAATAGATTTTTTTGTAGCAAATTGTCCAAACTCTAACACCGAAGGACTGCCACGAGTAGACGTTGAGATAAACGTAGGACTAAAAGGGAACAAAATGGTATAATTTAGAACTAAAGAGAGACTAGAAAGTACAAAACCCCAAGCGTTCGCCCGAGAACAACCCCAGTCTCCCTGCCTATTATGTAGTTGTCTTGGGTGGAAATTAGCTTCCTAATATCATTTTGAAAAATCCTTCTTCTGTCATCAGTTGATAGCTTACAAGCTTAACCTCAATCCCTACATTTTCAATATAAGTTGTTTTATGATGAGCTAAGAGCGAATGTTGAATGGATCCCTTAATTAAAATTGCTTCTCCACTACCTCTGCGTCTAGTTCTATCAACCCGGTAGCACTTGTATTCAGAGGAAGATCACTCAAAGTTTCAGTTACAAGCGCAATGTCAACATTGTTGATTCGCAAATAGTTCATGAGATCTACATACATTATTTAAAATTTCGCACTCAGTTTACGCTATTGGATACTCACACACCAACAAGATCGAGAACAGTGCTTTCGAAAGAATCTTGTGTTGAAGAGTACCCCAATTTATCGATTCGTCATCGTTCGCAGAAACTTGACCCTTATTTAACATCTGGAAAATTCTGCGAAAAGAACTTAAACCGCGTTATCATTTATCGTATCGAGTGTTCAGTGCATGGGCTTCAAATCAACTAGAAGTTGACCCAGTCATTTGCCATACACTTTGATCAGTTACGAGATGTGTTCAAAAAGTAGGGTGACTTTAGATTGTTTATCAAAAAATATTTATTTATTCATTAATGTTAATATTTTCCTCATCTCCCTCAGATATAATATACTTTTATATCTATACACTTTTTAGTATAGCCTTCAGCTCTTCCATCGATGCCGTTTTTATTTCCTGAATCTTTGCAAATCCCCGACCTTTCATATGTCTTTTCAAATTTGGGAACAGCCTGGGGGCATCCGTCACCAGTTATGACCCTTTTGAGCAAGTCAGGATCATCTTTGGCACCATTCTAAAGCTCCTGTGCGATGCTCATGCGACTTTTTTTTCTGATCAAAATTAAGATGTTTCGGAATAAAGTTCGCTGGTCTTATGCCCAAAATATCCAAAAAAATTACATGACGCATGCCGACTGATATGCCATCCTCAACAACTTCTGTTCATTTTTCTTCACAGGTTCGAAGTTATCATCTTTTGTTGATGTGCAAGGACGTCTAGAGCGAGGTTTGTCAGTGGCAACTTCTCGGCCATTTTGAAAGAGCTTGTATCACTTGTAAACATTTCTTTTACTTAGACAAGACTCACGGTATGTCACCGTAAACATTTCAAGTGTTAAAGTGCACTTTATTAAATTTTTTACACAAAACTTGATGCAAATTCGTTGCTCCATTTTTTATAATAATTGAAAATCGCACCAAAACACGTCTAACCTTTCTATTTATCAAAAACAAACAAAGTATGCGATGTACTTGAAACTTGGAATATATGCTGAGTACATGCGTACCAATATGATAGTCGAATGTAAATTGCCCGCGGAATTTTTGGTTAAGCGCCTACATTCCTCAACAAGTTTATTAGATGCCATTGCATTCAGGAAAATGTACCGTATGGTGCAGATTGTAAGCCGGTGGCATCCTCTTCGAAAATGAGGCCGGAGCACAGTTACCCTCAATACATTCCGGTACAATTCGAGGATAAACTATTATTCGTTCCAAAATTTAAGTAACATTATTGTAGAAGAACTGTGGCTCCAACAGAATAGCATTCTACCTCAATATGCCATGAATTACCATATTTTCAAACATTAAATTCAATATTTCGAATATAATTTAATAAGCCGTCATCAAGTCAATTTCTTTTAATTTTATTTATTTAATTTTATTTATTTTCAAGGTAACGACACTGAACGCACATTAGTTCCAGATGATCCTTCTATAGTAGTACTAGCACTTTATTATATACTTATTTAAGTGACGTTACAGATCGGGGTAAGCCTTGGCCTCAACAATCAAGTCTCTCCAGTTAGTCCAGTCTTTAGCTAACTGCCTTCACTTGCGCACTCCAAGTCGGCTGAAGTCCGCTTCTACTCATGCGCGGAACCTAAATTGGGGTTTCACTCTACTGCGGTGCTCGACCTGGTTAGATACGAAGACTCTGCGGGCCGGAGCATTGTTGTCCATTCGCTCTATATATCCCATCTCAGGCGACTGATGCACAGTTTTCTGACCAGGTCAGTGTTGCTGCACAGCTCGTATAGTTCATCGTTGAATCAAAAGCCCGTCAGAGCAAACGGGTCAGAATATCATCACTCGATAGCGTCCATGGGCCTTATTACTCAATTTCCTTCTTATCCCAAAGAAGCAGGGATTGCCAAGAGTGATTTTTCGTTTTTTTTCTGCTGAGGTGTTGTTGGCAGAATTTAGAGCAGAAAAAAGGTACACAAAGATAGATCGACTGTGACGTTCTGTATAATTCGTCAATGTTGTATGTCCCTTCTTGTTGACAGTATACTCGTATATTTGGTTTTGCGCTCATTTACTGCTAAGCCCATTTTGGCGATTTCCATTTCAATACCAGGGGTGTGTTCACAGAGTTCTTCCAATTATTTCGATATAATCGATGTACCCTATTGCTTGGATATACACCCTGACTCACTCGAACTGCAACCAACTTCATTACTGTGAGCTCAAATTTTGACACATGGCAGATAATTTTATTATTTGCGTCTCAGTTGTGTTGAAAATTTTTTATCCGCGATGGTATTCAAACGTGATAGTGTGATTGCTTTACATTTGGCTGGAAAACCACAAGTAGCTATCGTTACAGCCCTCTAGCACTTCAACGTGATCCTGGCAGCGTTGCAAAACGCCATGGAGGTGGTTATAAAAAAAACAGCTACATAGGCAGAAATGGTTCGTCAAGTTCGTCAAGGCCCGAATTGAGCGAAATCAGCCTCGAAGCGCAAGAAAAAAAGAGTCGCGAGCTCAACAAATCGTTGGAACGGATGGAACACATGCTGAAAAATGAGCTTGGGCTTAAGCCATTGAAATTCCAAAAAAGCACACGATCTTACACCGTAACAGAAAAATGTTAGAGTCGAAAGAGCAAAGGAGTTTCTGCGCTTGCAAGAAAGTGGTGAGTTGCCGAATTTGGTTTTTTCCGATGAGTCGCCATTTCTTATAAAGCAATATGTCAACAAACAAAATGACCGAGTTTACTTGCCAGAGAGGTCCTTCGAAAATGTACACCTTCGGATGGCCACCAGAAAGCAGGCAGCACCGACGGTAATAGTTTGAGCCGCCATAACCGCCGACTGTCGCTCTCCGCTCGTATTTTTAGACCGTGGCATCAAAATTAATACGATCGTATACCGTGAACTGTCTTAGATTCAGTATTGAAACCTTGGTGGAAGACCATGGTCATTTCAACAAGACTCGGCACCGCCTCACAAAGCGCGCGTCAAACAAGATTATTTAAAAAACAATGTTCCACACTTCATTTCTTCGACATAATGGATTGCAAATTCTCCGGATGCAAATCCGTTGGATTTCTTTGTCTGGTGTATTTTGAAGGCGAAGGTTGGCACTAAAAAATATCAAAGTTTGGACCACCTCAAACAAGCACTTCGCCAGGAATGGGACAAAATACCGCAGAGCCACTAGCGTGCAACGTGCGATGCTTTCTTTGGCCGTCTCAAGGCCATTATTTGCGCCAAAGATGGACATATTGAAAACTACTGATACAATTTGAAAATTGATGTATTTTCAAACATTTTTTGCTTTAGCAAAATTAAATTTATCAGAAAATAAAAAGATTATAGCATTTTAGAAAGTTGCAGTTCGAGTCAGTCACCCTGGATCAAATTTTGCACAGCAAGCTTCTCAGATTAACACATTTTAAGTTGCGTGAAAATGTTGGTGTATCCAAAATATAGAAATGGTTGGTAGTTATTATCTGCTATCTTTCAATTACATTACCGTCCGCTTTGCTGTGCAGGAATGGTTTAATTGGGTTTCATGCCTAAGCTATTTTAAAAAACATTACCATTAGATGCTTGCATCATGTGTCGCGCACTTAAAGCTCTCTCCCTGCGTAATATAAATAAATGTATAAGGTTTTCCAATATTGACTTGACAACTTTGAATTTAATTTATGAACGCACTCTTTCACTAATCATCAAACTGTCACTGTCAATCTATTCAGTAAACTCAACATTTTCATCAGGGTAAAGCACACTAACAAGCAATGTCTGCAAATTATAAAAATTCTACAGATATTCGGATTCGGTGACTACAACTTTAAAAGCGTTAACTCCAATTTTCGGTCATAATTCTCTCCCTAGTAGACAGGCAATAACAAGTTTTGTGCAAAAATTTGAGTCTACATATTCGGTCGGACAACGGGTTGGTCGTGTGTCGAAAATTTCGCTGCCGTTCAAACGTCCGTTATGGCGTTATTGGGCCATATTTTTTCGTCGACGATAATGATCGCCACGTTACTGTGAATGGTCAGCGTTATCGCGCCATAATCACATTATTTTTGGCCCGAATTGGAAGATATGGACTTGGACGACATGTGGTTTCAACAGGATGGTGCCACAAGCCACACAGCACACGCTACAATCGATTTATTGAAGAGTAAGTATGGTGAGCGTGTAATCTCAAGACGTGGGTCAGTTGATTGGCCGCCTCGTTCGTGCGATTTAACGCCACTTTACTATTTTCTGTTTGGCTACGTTAAGTTATTGGTTAATTCCAACACGCCGCCGACGTTGGAAGAGCCAACGAATCGACCGCTGCAAACGTGCCCACGGTGGCCATATGAACGACGTCGAGTTCCATTCATAAATGTTCTGATTGTACTTCAATCCAAAAATAAAGTTTTTAAAATATCTCAAATGGTTTGCCTTTTATTTAAAAAAAAAGTTATCAAGTCGCTATTAGAAAACCCTATATATACATAAATGTATCTAGCACCCACTTTTCTATTCCACTGACAATAGAAAATCCGTCCTCCTTATTAGAATTGGCCTTACTGATTGTTTAGGTATGACTCTAAGACCAGTCAGGAGATTAAAACTGCGGTTTTCGTCGAGAATTTTAACTTCACACTTTATTGCTTATTTGTTACATATTCTACTTCCTTCCAAGTGAGGATTTACAAAATCTTACTTAACAAGAAACGCGCATGCACCATAAATGTTTCTGTAACTGCGAACATATGCACCTGGACATCTGGAGAGAACCTGGGGTCTTTACTGGTATGCCACAGAATACTACCCATTTGCAGAACGCTTAAACGTACTGAGCTTGGCAAAATCACATATACTAGACTCCTTAACCAGTATTCACTTTCCTTGTTCTCCGTAAAAAATATTCTGTGGTTCTGTAACCATTGTTACTACAAGGTGGCACAAAATTAACTTCCCTATCGGAAGATGGTATAATTTTTGCAAATAGCGTCATACGTCATATTTGGCATTTGTGAACTAGACAGCTGCAGTATACAAACAGACAAGCAATGGGGCGCTATACTCCGCAAGAGCGTGGAATAATTGTGTCGATATTTTTGACCAATAATCAGCCGGTGGTGTTAGCGCAGCGTGAATTTCGATGTCCATTTCCTAATCGTGTCGTCCCAACTGGGAAAATATTTCAGCGCTTTGCTACTCGACTCGAACAGAGTGGAACCACAGGAGACCATGCAGGGCGTGGACGCCACCTTACTGATCGTTCGGTCGAGAATATCGCGGCTGTGGCTGCCGATGTCGCTGAGAACGAAGTAATATCAACCAGACGACGGGCCACGCAATTGGGCATCACCAGACGAACACTACAGCGAATTTTAGTAAATGCATCAATTGCGTGTGAAATACTGTAAAGCCATCGTCAATCTCAACAATGAAGATGATGATTTTGTGTCGAAAATCATCATGAGCGACGAGGCGCATTTCCACTTAAGCGGTTACGTCAATAAGCAAAACCTTCGTCTCTGGGGCACTGAAAATCCGCGTGTGATGCACAAAGAGTCATTACATCCACTCAAAGCCATTGTGTGTTGTCGCGCTTACGCGGGAGGAGTGATTGGGCCGTATTTTTTTGAGGACAACATCGGCAATACGGTAACTGTTACTTGCGAACGCTACAGGGCCATGATAAACGACTTCTTACTGCCGGAATTGAATGAGTGGGACTTGGTGAACATGTGATTTCAACAAGACGGTGCAACCGCACACAAAGCATGAGCCACAACGCATATTGTGAAGGAAACGTTTCCTGGTAGCGTAATCTCCTATTTTTTCGTGGCCAGCAAGATCGCTCGATTTAACCATCCCTGACTTCTTTCTTTTGGGCTACTTGAAGTCGCGGGCTTATGCCAACAAGCCTCAGACAATCGCAGCCGCTAAGGAGAGCATTCGACAGGAATGGAAGTACAATAAGACGGGCACAAATTTGTATAAACACTGGCGGTAGACACTTGGCGGATATAATTTTTTCCACTTAACAAAAACAATTCTAAAGGTTCAAATAAAGATTTCCATCACTCAAAATCTTTTTTTTTTTAATTTTGTTAAAAATATAATTTAAAAACAAAATTGGATGATATATTCTACACTACCTTGTGTATTACTAAACTTGAAGAAGACAATGGATCCGAAAAAAATCATACCATGAACAGACCTTATTTATTCTAAGTCAATTGAGGCCATCAAATCAACCTTATTTCTAATGGCTGCATCTCAGCAGATCACATAACATTACATCACATAGGAACCCATTGTCTAAGGATAATGGAACTATTGAAGTATATTTCAGAAGTGCTTTCATAAAGATTGTCAACTGACCGAAATTTAACGAAGGTTTAGCATGTTATAATCCAACCTATCCAAAATACCCTAGCTTTTCTCATTATTCAATTAGCAGCAATCTTTCTCTCTATCTACTTATCAGCGTCATAATGAAAGCCATTGAACAACATGTATAACAAAAAAAAATCCCAGAAATAGATAATGTAGGTACTCAAACCTCCCTCAATTCTAATTTATTTAAATTTCACATATGCCTTCATTCAAGCATATGAAGCACAGCAGCCCTCACACGGTGCAACTGATGAATGAAACGTGTTTTGTCATTTAATGCAACCAGCGACAAGAGCTGGCTGGTGGCTGGATGGCGTACGCCAAGTAAACTCAAGTCAAGTCAAACCGATGTCGCGCAAACACCTGGTCTATGAAGCAGAAGTCAATTAATTGACAGCCCGTATGCATGCGCACTGATCATTAGCAGCAATAAACTACAGAATAATTGAGCAGGAGCTGTCACTTGGCTCGATATTTATTCTGAGTGCGCACAGCACTGGAATCGGACATCCAGACATCAGGGCACAAACAGCGCACCACCACCACCACCACCGACAACAAGAGGTAACATCACATTGTCGGCCTTGAGACATCGTATTACTATTTTATTATTTGCTTTTATTTCTTCTTCAATTCAATCTTAAGCCGATACCAATGCCATCATACAAACACCGGACCGGAAAGACCAACTTCGCGGATGTCTTGAATCTAAACCCGAACAGTTCGCCGTGTTTTGTTTATGACAGTCAAGTTCTGCACTTTACGATTACTCATATCGTATCCCTTACATTGGGATATTAAACAAAAAGTCTGCACTTTATCATTGTTAACACATGTTCATGTTTCATGCGGGACGGGATATATCTCTAGATAGGTTCGGATATCAGGGCAATGTACCCACGATGACATTTATATGCCTGTACCAGAATATGACGGCCTACACAGAACTCTCTTATCTGGTGGATGGAATATAATCAGTTTATTATCACTTGTCGGTCGGTTGTGGGTTATAGATACAGGGCTTACGTTTGAGCTTCGTAAATGGAGTTATGGAGAAAGGCGATAACGCCATCTAATCGGCAAGGTGAGTATGTAGAGGTTGATTAACTTTATGACAACGATTGCATTTCAGGAGAATCTCAATCAGTTACCTTCTAAAAGATACAAAACTATGTGCATATCTACGTGAGCCAAATATTTAGGATTTTACCTTGATACTTCATTGCTGTTGTTTAAACACGATACTCGGCATGCGTATCAGAACTTGATGCCGGCGAAAATATTTTATGGCAGGTGGCATGCAATAATGCATTTAAGTTGTATCACTGGCTATGGAATACACTGCTTACATTGGATGAACTTTCCGGTAGAAGCACTGATTCATGCGAGGGCACCTTTTACAACGTCGTCTCGATGCAAGTATGTATCTTCCATCAAGGCATCTCGTTGTCAATTGCTTTATGATAATTCTTGCAACAAAGTAAGTATCTAGACGGTGAATTGATTATAGTGTGTGCAGCATCGCCATTGCCACTGAAATCGTTTCATTGGACTCTTACTAAATTTGAAATCTGGAAAACTGGAATCTGGATGTTGCATTTATTATCGATGGTTTTATTGCTCCATATTTATGGTGGTCTGAGTTCTTAATTGAAGGGAATTTAACGAAGAGTAACGTGCTACTTAAGTGGATGCTTTTAAGTGCTTACCAAGATAACTGATCTAAGATATTGCATTGTATGATTTGGTTTATTCTATATTTTACAGCGGCAGTAATACCCGCTTTGGGGATTTGATTTGATTCCAATGTCCATCAAAAGTTGTTGAAATCTTATGCGAAAGCAGATAAGAGAATGGTAGATCAGATTAAATGATATAGGGATTGCTGGCGAAAAATATTTTATTGAGGCAATACTATTTTGGACGCAAAAATTAAGTTCAAAGTTAAGCTTCTATCCTGGGTTCATCAAAGTAACCACATGCTCCAAGCATACTGTTCTCAAAAGTTAATAAAGCCCTAGGCTTTCTCAATTTGTACCTCGATTTTAAAATGCATTACTCGGAGTCCTTTCGGTCAGAATCATCGATGTTCATTTAACCAACATATCCTAGCCACCTTATTCGGAGGAGTCGAACTATTAAAGCTCCTGATAACTTTTCCTTTAAATTGTAATTCAAACGGGACCAACCATCAAGTGAAGAACTTTTATACAAAGCTATATACACTATATTTATTAGATTTTGATAAAGCAAATAGTTCCGCGCTGAACCGATCTTATTAAATGTTTTCCATTCGTGAGCGGAACACATGATGGTACTAATTCTATCATTCAGGCTAGTAAATACCTGTTCAATGGTAGACTTACCAGGGCAAGACCTAGATTGATAAAGAACTATAAGAAGCTCTAGTCTAGTTTAGGGATTACGTTTAAGATTTCATGCTTTTTTGCATGTCCATCTGTCCATCTTTATCTCCGCATTTAGCATGCATGACAGCAAAACGTCATGGTCCCAATGCCTTTATTCGAGATTTATGTTTCCTACTATTTACTGAAACTTGTGAACAACATTTTCTCTGTAGGACTGCCCCACGCCTTCAATCAAGTTCATCTCTGGTAATATGCTTATATGCCTCCTACATCGCTACAAACGCTTATCAAAACACAGGTTGTCGGGTTCAACCCATCATATCAAAAGCAGCTTTTATAATGTCTGACTGACAATGCCAACACCGATCTTTTGCATTTGATGTTTCCGGCATAGAGCTTCTCGAGAAGTTTTGGGATTGCAACGCATAATACTTTGTCGGTGTTATGTTAGCTACGCAAAATGTTCATACATCTAGAATATTTAAGCTGTTGTTTTGGGTGGATAAAATGTGATCAGCCTGGTCGATAAAATTTTGTTCAGAGGATTGCCTTATCAGGTTGTGGATATTGAAGTGTTGTCTTTAAGCTTAAGTCAGTTTCCGGATGTGATAAAGTTTTTTTCAAACCCGTTATCTACGTTAGGTAAGGTTGTTAGAAAACTAACATACTTAACTCTAATAACTTGACAATTGTGATACCACGTGTATCATTAATCCTCATACTCTAGGAAACATATTTCAGCCTCTGATGAAGCGTAGGAGATTGGTAACATTCATAAGTCATTGTAGGGAGAGAACCGGTTATATATAGAGTAGGTCGAGGATTATTTCCACCTACTCCTTATTATTTCCACACTCCACCTTTACATATACTTGCCTATAAGATAGTGTTCAGTGATCACACTTGTGATGGCGTTGATATGTTTTTCTTATTTCTCTTAGAGCGACTGAGATCCAGTTTTGGTCAGATTTGTTAAGTCGCAGGGCATATTGACAAAACAGTCCACCTAAGACTTGTTCTTCTATTTGCATCCAGCTTTAGTATTAGTTTTCACGTAGTGATTGATATACCGATGATATCTTTTTCAAGTAGGATAAGTTGAGTTTTTCCAATTTTATGTTAGTTCGTCGGCCCTACAATTCTCTGAAATATCTCTGTGACTCGGCACTTAACATAAGGAAATGTTAGTTAAGAGCAGTTTTTGAGTTTTGTGAGAGAGTCCAGCAATTTTATAGCGGTGTAACTACGCGAAAAGATGCGGATATACTTTGCAGATATCACGTCTATTCTTCAGCCAGTACAAGACTGCTTTAATCGCCAAAATACGCCTGGAACACGCTATAGTGATTTCGAAGATAAAAGAAGAGGATTAGGTTAAGCTTATCTTAGATAACACCGTCACCAATCCCGCTTTCAGTCTTGGATCATCTTCCTCCCAGAAAGATCTATATGGGATATTTTGTCAAACCAATTTTGGGACATAATATAATCGATGTTCTCTGGAAGTATTTCTAATGTACTAATGAATATTACCATGGCCAAATACTGCATTTTTCCACTGTGTTTAACTGCATTAGTAGCTACTTACCTACCGAAAATATCGATGTGTATCAGGTGAAATAGATAACCCAGTTCCGCGAAAGGAGTATGTTAGTGCGTAAGGTTCCGCTTATGAACTTACTCTGAACTTTGCTTAGCTTGCTACAATTAGATTCATTGTCTAAGGTTATCTGCCAGACAACCACTCCGTGGGTGAGTATAGAATTTGTTACAAAGACGTTTTGCCAGTGGGTAATGTGAGGTTAAAGGTCCCATTTGTTCCCAATGATTTTTTTGAAGAGTATTAAGCTACGGTAGCTTTCTTTACTCTTTCTTGATTATCAGGTTTCCAGTTTAGTTTCGAGCTTAGTATAGTATAGAGTATAGTCAAACTTCTGTTTGACAAAGTCTTCCATACGTGTTTTTTCTCTAGATCCTTCTGGGAGGAGGATGCCTTCATGGAAGACAAGTCTATCCATTCCTATAGAGATGGATCTAAAATCGATAGCGGGGTTGATGGAGGTGTTTTCTCAGATAAGCTAAATTTAAGCCTCTCCTTGCGTATTCCAAATCACTGTAGCGTGTTCCAGGCGGAAATTCTGGCGATTAAAGAAGCCCTGTTCTGGCTGAAGAAAAACGCGACATCTGCAAAGGATATCCGCATCTTTTCGGATGGTCAGGCCGCTATCAAGTCCCTGGACTCATCATCTCTTACGGAGATAGAAAAGTATTTCAACCTTCACCTTTGTTGGGTGCCAGGCCACAGAGACATTCCAGGGAATTTAGGGCCGACAAACTCGCCAAAATAGGAACCACTCTACCTATTCTACCGGAAAAGGGCAGCATAGGTATACCATTCTCTACGTGCAAATTATTATTTAAGCTGGATGCTAATAAAACACCAGACCTTAGATGGACCGGTGGGCCAACATGTCTAGCGACTAAACAAATAGGAATCATTTCAGCGCCATTATATGGTAGGTCTCATCACTGGACACTGCCTTATAGGCAGTTTTTACAAACGATTTCTGTAGAAGCTGCAAGGACGAGGAGGAAAAGGAGACAATCCTCCACCTTCTCTGTACATGTGCAGCTCTCTCCCAGCTCTCCCTCTCCCAATGACTTAAACGATCTAAAAAAATACAGTCGTTAACAGTTTCCTGCGCTTCATCGTAATCACAAATTGGTTCCATGAGTGAGGGGATCATAGATCAACGTGGTAGTATAATGGGCCAATAGGCCTTAGTGGGTTTGTTTTCCAACCGCTACTCTAACTTAACCTAACGTAGCTCGTACCGCGGATTGACGGAGGCCCTCTGATTGGAATTTTACATTTCCTGAAAAGACGAGAAGTTTTTTTCTTTGCGTTTGTTCCCAATCCACAGCGATCCGCCCAACGGGTTAATTTGTTAAGGTTTTGCACCAAGAGTTCTTTAATGGTATTGAGATTTTTCCTGAGATGTCTATAGCAATGTCATTCGCATAGGTACCATAGCTATCATCCTAAGTTGTAACCACTAATTTCCAGGAAAGGGGTGAAAGGATTCCGCCTTTCGGCGTACCTCCCACCCAATTTCGAATTGATAATCCTCGTATTTAGCATAAGACTCCCTAAGTGAGCTATCTACTCTTAGAATTGACATCGCAGTTATGATTGCAGATGTGTTAATGTTATTAAAGGCACTTTCTATGTCCAGCAACGTCACCATTATGTACTCTTTATAGGGATTATTTAATGTGGCTACCCAGTGAATGTAGAGCCGTTTCCACTAACTTTCCTTTACAGCAGGCATGTTGACCCATACACAGTCCCTTGGGACAGCAAGAGAACATTCTTCGGCTTTGGGAATGAAAACTACATTAAATTATTCCCATAAAAAGAAATATGGGTCATTTCTACATGATATTCACTAGTGTCGGCAGGATGATTTCTGAGGACAGGTATTATACCGTGTGGCCCAGCAGACTTGTATGGATTGAAGATATGCAGCGCCCAGAAGAGTTTGTCTATTGTAAATAGATCGGAAATTTTAGTCGCGGTAGCAGTACTCCTACTAACAACCTTAGTAGGTAACCGCAAATAAAGAATTACCTGGAAAGTTGGGTGTCCAGGTTTAGGTTGTCCAAGCTGTTATTCAAACAGCTAGGCATCGTTAGATTGGTAGAGAGGATTTATTTCAACAGCAATGCCTCATTGACACAGAATGACCTTCAGGTTTGTTGCTTTGCCTCCCTCCATTCTTTTTTATATATTTCGAGGGATTCCACATATGAGTGCCAGTTTGTCACCTTTCTTGTGCTTTTTGCTTGGCTAAAAAGTTTCCTGTAATGGTTTCTAAGCGGTTCTAGTGCTGATGTCCACCAGTTTGGCTTTCTTTTTATACTACATAAGATAGCAGGAAGCAGCTATTGTTTGATTGAGAGTAAGGGTAAAACCATTGACTTCCATGTCAAGCTTATTGGTGTAACATAGGAGACTTAAAAGTTAAGAGGAGCGTAGTTTTGTCCACCCACTTTTTCCTATAATTTCGTAATGCTAACATATTTGGTGGGAAGGAGCATCATTCAGACTAAATTGGATGTTTGTGTGATCTGAAAAATAGTGTTTAGACAATATCATCCAGTTTGTTACCATTTGAGTGAGGTTGTCGGAGACAAGAGTGGTATCAATCACTTCTTGTCAGTTTTTAGTTATAAAAACTGGACTCATTGCCAATATTGCAATGCAACAATGAGGTTAGTGCTTATAATATAATTTAAAAGTGACTCACTCTCTATCGTAAGTGTCTGTATATCCCCATACCGTGTGGTGTGCGTTGTTATCGTACGTGACGATGTGGCCAGGTTTTTGTCTTCCAGCTTCTAAGACTACCCTATTGAGGTTGTCACCAAGTAGAGGGCCTACATAATCGTGGCCAAAATATACCAAAGTCAGCCAGTCGGAACGTTTGGTAGCCTCTAGTCTTGCAACTGTTATGTAGAGGTCACTGAAATAAGGGTAAATAAAGGGTACGTTTCTTTAATCTTAATCTTACATTTGTCTTTTGTATAAAGTGGTATAGTACCAATTCAAGTATCCCAAGTTCACTAAGCACGCCATCTACAATCCATGGTTCCTGGATTAGGATGATGTCTTTTGCGTCTTTGGATGGACGCAGAATTAGATTGAGGCTAGTTTGAGAAACCTCTACCACGGTGTCATTTAAGTCCTCCGATTCTGAAAATGTACTTAAAAGTTCATCCTCTGATCGTAAATAGCCTTTTTTTGATACGTCGTCGGTTTCTATTTCCGATACGGTGTCAGAGATCGATATCCATTCCGTTATCTAACTTGGCGCCAAAATTACTAAAAACAATCTAAGCGTCGTGCTAAGACTTGTTAGTTAGGTCAGAAAGTAGTTAATAGGCAATATTTTACAGAGTCGTGTTTTTAATTCACAGGGCGTGAACGTATTGAAATTGTGACACAAAACCTGACAACATAACATTCAACATCAACCGCTCGGGATAGAAGAAGACACTAAAAATTTTATGAATCATGAGCAAAAATATGGCAACTATTGTTTACTCCATAATGTGTCTCCATTTCAAAAAATGAGCCCTATGACGGTCTTTCTGGAGATTGAGAGTATCAGTTAGATAGTTTGTTGACCTGCATTGTTGGTAGAAATATAAGACAAGGGTACAAACTCCAGTACGGCCACATTTCGGCATAATGAGAATGAAAAAAAAAAAGAAGTAAAACACTATGCCGTTTCGTGATGGGAATTCTCTGTTTGTTCTTGTCAATATTCTTGAAAACAGCTAAGTTTTAAGTGGATACCCAGAGATACTCCATAAAATGTTTCTTAAAAAAAATAATAACTTTTTGGTATTCATATTATCTTGCTCAACTTTGAGTTCCATTCCAAGTTACTATGAAATACGATAATCGACAGACTTGCAAAGCAAGGCTTATTCAAAAATGATTTAGAAACTGTCATCTGTATGGTAAGCAGAATAGATAAATGTTTCAAAAAATATTCATCGGCGGGAATGATTGTTTATTTCTTGTTGGCATTTTACTAGGGCACTACCCTTTTGGTAAGAACCTGAATGTTCTAAGTGATACTGCCCCCTGTAAGTCTTGCTGTGAAAGCAATAACACTGTAGAGGACATACTTTGTGAATATTTGGTTTACGATCGCAGTATACTGGAGTATTCGACGCTGACGAAATCACTGAATGCGAGAGATTTAAGAAAAAATATATACAAGAGCGTAGCTTGTTTTTTAAATGGTCTGTTTAGAACAGAATAAAAATCTAATCCAACTTTATTTAAAATCGGTAAGAGCATAATTTGATGAAAATGAGGATTTAACTGAGAGTGTATATTTCACACTGAAACAGAGGTGATGAAGGATCTTTCTGCACTATTTGAGATGAATCATATATCGATCCTGGGTTGCTATTTTAGCTCTGCAATATCGTCCATTTTCGTCCATTCGGCCATACGAGACTTTGAATATATAGGCGCAAAAACTACTAAGCTATATGTAATGACTTACAGACTTGCGACTATAAGAAAATTGACCGGAAAATTCCAAATGAAGATGCCATTCTGGAAACGACTTACTTAATATTACAAAGTAATCAAATTCAGCAAACAAAAATGCCGACAAAATTAAACATTTTACTGCGCCCCTTTAAAAAAAAAAAAAAAAAGAAGATCTACATCAACTGGCTTTTGCATCTACTTGTATCTGTATCCAAAAATCACTAATTAAAATCTTCAAGCAAGTAAATTGTTTCATCTTAAGATGCAACAGGCTGCAAAAGTGCGAGTAGCAGTTTCACTGGAACCAAGTTTCTTGCTCTGCTAATTTATGTTTAATTTCTGGCAAAATACTCGTTTTGACGGCAGTCAACTTTGTGGTTAGCGGTCAGCGGGTCGTTGCCGCAGGGCGTAATTTTCGAATATTAAGTGTAGGTACGGAAATTCTTTACTGTGTCAACAGGTGAAATTACCGACCCAGTAGCCTGACACGCGTGCACGCGTCATCTCGTGGATAGTCTTATGGGCGTTCGTACAGATACATATTCGCATAACCTAGTACTAACTCGTATTCGTACTTACATCGAATGTTTTTCTTTTTTTATCTCAGTACTGCGGCTTCTCTTTTTTATAATGAGGATAATTGCACAGTTTGTGTATCAGGTTTCGGTTAGTTTGACATTCGGATGAGTTGACGTACAAGTGGCTGAGTTGTACGCAGGCGTGCGCGCACGCCGCCGAATTATTTTATTTTTTTTTTCTGTTCTGTGCATTTTTATGGCGAAGATGGACAAGAAAATTGGTAGGGAAATTCGATTTTGTACGTGGCGATATAAAAGCGGCATTTTAAAAGATTTTGATTGATGACGGTCGTCTATCATGTTCAGAAGTAAAAAAAAAGCAATGATGTTGCAAATAGGAATCGTAACGAGTCCCTTTGGATGTGATTAAGTATGTTGACGACTTGAGGGCACGGTGCTGTTATTAGAGGTGTGCCTTTTTCGTTGTCTCTACTCAACACGAGTGTGATTGGAATAAGCAAATGACTTACTTACCAAAGAATGGCTCAAATATTTAGTTGTTAATGTGAACTTTTTTGTTTTACTCCATTGAAGCTAGTCAATATAGAGATAAACGAATAAGTTTCCATAAACACTTGTAACCGATCGGACCCTTCCTGATGTACGGAAATAAATACTTCTTAACTGTTCTCTACGACCTCTGGAAAGATAATAGAACAAGTTCATGATGTTCAAGTAGTATGATGACAGATTAAATAGAAAGAAAGGATTTTTTTCTATCGAAGATCCAAGAGAATGCAGAGCAATAATCCATCGCTTGTCATTGTGGTATATGCGCTGGACATCCAAAAACATGAAACCATTGATCTTCAATTTAATTCCAATAGCTCTATGTAGGTTTTTTTTCAAAGCAAACAATATGATTTTTCTGTACCAAAGAAGTAAGAAACGAAGTCCGCGCTTATAGTGGTGAAAAACTGTTCAGATGCTAAACCACTATTCGTGCGGTTTGCTAAGAGATGGCGTAACTTGTATTATTCCATTGTTATTATTCCATTGGAACATGTGTTGGAAAGCTACTGTATTTGAAGCGTGAACAACAATAATTTTTTTCACTCAAATATGTCCAACTTTGTGCCTGAAAAAATGTTTTTGCGGGGAGTTCTTCTTCATTACTTTAATATGAAGAAAACTGCTGCAGAAAGTCATCGTATTTTGGTGGAAGTTTATGGTGAACATGCGCTAGCTTAACGAACATGCCAAAAGTGGTTTGCACGATTTAAAAGTGGTGATTTTGGCTGGGCAACCAAAAAAGTTTAAAGATGAAGAACTGGAAGCATTACTCTATGAATATTGTTGCCAAACACAAGAAAAGCTCGCAGAATCTTTGGGTGTCACTCAAGCAGCCATTTCAAAATGTTTAAAAGCAACTGGATATATTCAAAAGCAAGGAAATTAGGTTCCACATGAACTCAAGCCGAGAGACGTCGAAAGGCGGTTTTGCATGTCCGAAATGCTGCTGGGACGCGACAAAAGGAAGTCATTTTTGCATCGGATTGTTACTGGTGATGAAAAATGGATCCATTACGACAACCCCAAGCGCAATAAATCACATGTGAAACCCGGCCAACCAGCCAAATCAACGGCAAAGCCGAATATCCATGGCGCGAAGGTAATTCTCTGTATTTGGTGGGATCAGATGGACGTGCTGTATTATGGTCTACTAAAACTGGGTGAGACCATCAATGGACAACGCTACCGAACACAATTAATCCATTCGAAGAAAGCAGTAGCCGAAAAACGCCCGGAATATGCGACCAGACACGAGGCAATCATTTTTCATCATGACAACGCTCGTCCCCACGTTGCTAGTCCGGTTAAGAACTTTTTGGAAAACAATGGATGGGAAGTCTTATAAGACAGGTGCCTTATAGCCCAGACCTTGCACCTTCTGACTATCATTTGTTTCGGTCGATGCAGAACGCCCTCACTGAAATACGGTTCATGCAGAGCAGAATATCAAAAATTGGCTTGATTCATTCTTGGCTGCCAAGCCGGCGCAGTTCTTTTGGGATGGGATTCACAAATTGCCAGAAAGATGGGAAAAAGTCATAGCTTCAGATGGGCAATACTTTGAATAATACTATTGTACATGTTTTTCTTAAATAAAAGTTCAAATTTTGAAAAAAAAAAAACCGCGCATTATATGCTCATTTCCATTAGAAAATTTTGTACAGATTGTAATCCAATGATGCAATATCAGGAGAATATAGTGGCTTAGTAAAATTTCCCAACCCATCTCAGCAATTTTTCGGACGGTTTTCTTGCCATATATGGTCTTGTATTACCGTGATGAACCCCCCAGACGCCTTCTACTGGCCAAAGATGAAAGTTGGCGCTGTATTTTAAGTTGGGTACATAGAATCATAGCTTCGTACATATCATAGTACACCAGTCTCTTGCACTCCCACTAACAACACAGCATTACCTTCTTCTAATGCAAACCAGATTTTGAAGTTGATGAGGGAATTTCTCCTCTGTAAACGTAGGCTCTTTTTCTAAGAGCTTAGTTCCTGCTCCAAATGAATCTAATTTGATTCATTTGTGTCCATTTAGAGAGTTTTGACACAAAACTAAGTCTTGTGATACGAGTCGTAAGCAAGTGAATTTCGTTCATATGCTTAATTGTAGTCAAACAAGAAATTTAATAAGGGTGATCAAGCGAACAACCCATTTGAGGAACACCTCATCTTAGGTGACGCACACCAGAGCAGTTGTGGTCCCCCAACAAACTTCGTATACTCAAATTAAGGCATCTGAAAAAGACCGCGCCATATGAGCAGTGGCACTGGGAGTAGGCTCATCTAAATAAGGAAATAAAATCAGAAAAAATCAGGAAGTATTCACTGTTGAATCTCGAGTAAATTCTCTAATCAATGAATGCATATGTCGTCCAAATTGACTTAACATATTTCACTTGCTCAGAGAGAGATCAATTATACATATTTCCTTCCCTTGATACGATCGAACTAATCCTTTCTTAGCAGAGTACATTATGTACGGTAACATGTGAGAGTCATTTATTGCATTTCAAGTACTTCTTATACATACGTTTGTATGGTAAGTAAACTGAAAGGAATTCCCTGTATTGGCATTAATTCCGAATGCCCTTCCTTTTTGACAGCAGTTACATTGTGATACAATTCTCTTACATTGTCTTTTTCTTCAAAACTTTTACAAAATACCTCATCACAAGTGGTCCGATTTCAAATTGACATTTCTAAAGGACAATACACAAAAATGCATGCAACCAAACAATTCACGCCCAGCGGTTTAGATAGTTCTGAAAGGACTAAAGATTTCTTCTATTCTCACTCAAGGATAAAAAAAAATAAATCTTAACACAGCTAGCAAATCCTATTTGAAAGTCATTTAGCTGACATCTCGGCACGTCCTATATCACCTGGTGAGTTAACAGCGGCAGGTATGCAAAGAACCTTTCGTCCTTTTGCGCCATCAGACAAAGTGTCGAATTGAATTTATGACATCTTCTTCTATGGTTTCTTCCGGATAGAAAACAAAAACCAAAGAATTTTCAGTGCTCATGCCGACCCAATAATCGGTTTTCCATTGAGCTGATTTCAGATGCTGAGACTTAAATCTTCTGTCGTAAAATTGAGAACAATCACAGCGAGAGGATATTGCATGCTGATTACATTCCGTTGTAACTATTCGTAATTTGTTCGATACAAATGCAATATGCCATTCAAGGAAGGGTAGTAGCACAAAATGGTAATTTGATGATGAATAACTCAGACTTCTGTTCAAGGATAATCTGCTTGCTATGTCTGACTTCATTGTTCATTATAACTTTCGCAGCGATTCCTCTTAAATACTCATATCTTGTAGATTCCGGTGCTGACAAATTTCTATTTAAATATCATAAATAGTTTGTAGTTCTTAGCGTTAATAAATTTTCATAAAAACTATCACTGTCAACGATAAATATGTGAAACGCAAGCAAGATGTTCGTATGTTATGATCTTACGATTTTGATTAAAGATAACCAGTCAACTGCGTTGTTTTACTGAAAATATCAGGAAGTGGATGAGATCAGATTTATGGCTTGCTAGAAGCGCTTTTGAATTAATGGCACGCCAACCTTGGTGTCGATGATAATGGTATGGATTAACATTTACCCTTCAACGTCGCATCAAGGCAAATTAATGATAAATTCCTTAAATTCAAAAATATGTCTTAATTGCATGATCCTTAATATTAAGCCTTAAGCTAGACACCTTGAATTCTTTAAGATGTTAACTTACTTTTACTTAAATAGATCTTGTACAATATAAAGTACAGATTGATTATTTTAAGGAAATACTATTAAAATGTTCTACAGTTACTCAAAGCCCGTTTATTTTTTAGTGCCCATGAGGACAATACCCATACTGATTTTTCATGCACACACACAATTATGCCGCGAAAAATCGTAACTATCGTGTTGTGTTCTACATCTTCATGTTTGTTTATTACAAGTAAGTACAATGCCTAGAAAGTGTGCGAATAATGTCAACAATTTTTGTTATGTGGGTGGAGAATTATATTTTAAGCCCCAAAAACGTAATTTCACCCAACTTGTCCAAAAAGCTAACGAACTTTATCTTAGAGTTAAAGTAGGAGATCAAGATAAATCAGGGGCACCTCACATATATTGTAAAATCTGTATAACATTGTTAACAAGTTGCTTGAAAAGTACAAAACGTTATATGCGCTTTGCAGTACCCAAGGTGGGGAGAGAACCGAAAGACCATGCTACAGATTTTTACTTTTGTCTCACAGGACATGGAACCGATGCTCAAGCATACTGTGCAGTATTTCAATTTACCATCAGCTTTACGGCCTGTCAAACATAGTGAAGAATGTCCTATTTCAAAACCACTAGAATCGTGGAGATTGGACGAAGAACTTAAATGTGCCAGTGATTCAACTAATGATGATGTGCAATTCGAACAGGAAAACGAAAATGATCCAGACTTTCAAACATTAGAATTTCAAACACTGATCTGAATGATTTGGTTAGAGATTTAAAACTAGCGAAATCACAGTCAGAACTCCTAGCATTCAGAAGAGAAGGATGAAATCTCCTCCTAAGTGATACACAAGGTATGTTCAAAAAGTAAGGTGACTTAATATTTTTATAAAAAAATATTTATTTATTCATCAATATTGTTGTTGTTCCCTTCAAAGTTATCCCCTCAGATATAATACACTTATGGCAACGGTTTTTCTAATCCTCAAAGCACTTTTTGGTATAACCTTGAGCTCTTCCAATAATGCCGTTCTTATTTCCTCATTCGTTGCAAATCTCCGTCCTTTCATAGGTTTTGGGAACAGAAAAATGGCACATGGGGCCAAATCCGGTGAATATGGTGGCTGAGGCATGATTGTCGTGTTGTTTTTGGCCAAATATCTCTCACAAGCAAAAACTCCTGATGCACTATACCACGGTAATAAAGAAACAAACAGTGATCAAAACTTTGACATTTGATCGAACTTGGCATGCATTTTTCGGTTTTGGCTCTCCTGGGTGCTTTCATTGGGACGATAAGGCGATCTACCTATGATTCGTCACGAGTTATGACCCGTTTGAGCATAACATCATGCGACAGTTCTTCTGATTAAAACTAAGAAGTTTTGAAATAAACTTCGCTGACACATGTCTCATGCTCTAGATCGGACCGGTAGAGGCACGAGTATCTAAAAGATAAATTTCCGATAGTTAAGAAGCCAACAATTTAAGAGGGCATATTTGTTTGACTACAAATACGAAAATTTTTGGAAAATAATGAATTCAGCAACATGCTAACTGATATTGAACTAAGAGCATGGAGAGCTTTTAACACTTTGAATGTCATGTCACACTACACCTAGTACTTCAGATCAGGCCACGTCATACGTTTTTGTGCCACAGTATATGGGATTTTGTATGGCTTTTGGATTGTGTGGCCTCTGTTGAACTTTTTAGTCTTACTTGCATGGTCCTGGGATAATTTTTGTGAGTAATACAGAGGGTAGAAAGAGAAGAAATCCAAAGGATTCCAAGTTTATTCACTGAAAATCCTAAATTTTAGTTTTCTTATTTAAAGAGAAAAGTATATCAAACTACCTTATAGAATGCGAAAACTTGGGTTTATTTAGGCACTCTGGACAGAATGTTGTTGTCCTTTTTACGTTTTTTCTTGCAGTGATCCTATCCGATGATTTCCAGCTTGGGTACAACACAAAACGCATGACCGTCTTATGTTTTTTCCGTCATCATCCTTTCTTTTTTCTAGGTTGTGCTTCCCTCCCTAATTATTTAGGGAGACAAAAGGTATAGTAAACCATCAGCAACATTTTATCTTAACTTTCGAATTTGGATCGTAGTTTTTGTGGCTTTTTTGTAAGCTAAATATGCATTCACCATTGCCATACCCAGCAGCAATTCAATGCCAACTTTCTTATACCATTTTAGGCCTCTTCACAGAGTCGTAGCATAGGAAGCCAATATATCCGAGAGATCAATACCTGACTTGCCCTTGTTGTATTTTATAATTGCAAGAGGTTTTTCTAGATTTGGTAGCCTGCCTCCACTGGTGGATGGGACGTTTTGGTCAGGAATCGGTTGGTTGGATGCGGTAGCCATAATAGGAGCATGTTTTGTGGAAATCATCCTTGCATCTTTTGTGTCTCTCCACTTCAGAACAACAATGCCATTTTATTGTTCTCGTGCAATTATTTCATCTTTCTTCAGTTAAGCATCCATCACCTCTATTGGACAAATTTGTTTTTTTAGCTCGAAGTGTTCCAACTACGTGGGTTTTTTGGTCAAGCATAGAACGTGCCAGTTCGGAGCTAGTAGAAAAATTGTCAACAAGGAGAGTGCGAGCTTCTTCTCTTAGCTGAGAACTGAGTTCTTCACACACATTTTTTGTCAAACCATCTTCTCAAACACCTGTTTCATTTTTCCCGGAGTAAATCTTAGTAGCAAAGCTTAAATAATTTCACACAATATGGATGGGGTTCGGAAAACGAGCCTTCCTCGTCAAGGAATGAATGTTTCGTCTATTACAATATTTTCTCTAGGAATTAAAACTCGTTGAAATTTCACTTTCAGCTTATCCATACCCATTTCTCTAATTCTGTCTCCTTTTGAAATGGTGGTGTTATCCGCAAAATAAAGAAAGTTCAAAACCAATTGAAAGCGAATTTATGACATCGTCTTTGCAGAAACGCCAAAGTTGTAAATAAGCTTCCTCAACTAATAGTCTTCCAATAGTTCAGCCTTTACAAGACCCATCCATAGCATTATACCGAGGAATTTTTTCATCTCTCTATCGTTTGTCGGGGCTCACTTCTTTTTTCTTGATCCACGAGTTACATGAACACTCTGATCTGCATACCCATTTGTCTCATTTGTCTCTCACAAAAAGGCCAAAAGCTTCTATTTAGCTAATAGTTGAAGAGATATCGGTTAGAAAACTAGATCTTCAAGTGAAAAGAAAGGTTTGTTGCCGAGAAGAAAACTCCGTCCAGCGTACGAAGTCATTTAGTTCACCCGTAACTGGCATTTCCTCTGCTTCTCCTTGCATTTCTTCGTCATCACTTTCTAAATCTTCCTCATCAACTGCATTTAAATCACCTGGTTCCGAGTATCGTATCGGAGTCATTATTTGTAAATCAATTTCATCATTTCCATATCATAGCTTGAGAAATCGACATCACTTTCTTCCATTTCCAACTCCCTGGCAATCTCGCTGTCAGTTATGTTTCGCCTTTCCTGGTCTAAGAATCGAGTTCATTAATACTCTCTTGCAGCGTGACCTCGATAAAATAAGACAATTTTGCGATGACTGGAAGTTGAAGATCAACTTTCAGAAATCGGAAGCCATTCTCTTTAGGATACCGTTGTTGGACAACACAAACAGCCTCGTGCCTGTCGAAAGGTAGTCAGATACCTTGGGATATGGCTAGATCAGTTTCTGTATTTTGACAAAAATGTAGATGCTGCTCTGGTCAGACCTAAAGGCGCTTTTGCCCTTAAAAAGAGACTGTTTTATAACAGCCAACTCGATGCTAGAGTAAAAGTAATCTGCTACATGGCCCTTATCAGGCCCATGCTGGTATTTGGGTGTCCCTTGTGGTTCAATGTACGGGCAAGCTTAATGGAAAAGATTCGGGTGTTTGAGCGGACTTGCCTTTGCTTGTACAGAACACCAGAATCGGAGTACAACAAATTTTATCCTAATGAAGTCTTTTACAACAGAACGAACTTAATACGAGTGGACAACTTCGTAATTAAGCTGACTCGAATGCACATTGCAAGAGTAATGACCTCGACAAATAACCTGATATCTGGGGCTTACTACCCCAATCACCTTTACCACGAGAGTGTGCGCTCTGATGGCTTCGTTCCACTGGAAGCATTCCTTTACCTAGATCAGGATAGATCAGCGGTCCCATTAATCTTTCACGCCGCTCGGAGAGCTGGTGACAGGCGACTCAACTACATCAGAGACGTTGCTCACGGCAGTGTGGATCGTCTTAGGTTCAGTAGGGCGGTGAGGAATCGCGATAAGAGGGATTTCATTCGGCAGCATCAGCATCTCTGGTGGTTGATTGACGGGGAAGATGTTTCATCGTCACTTCCGTCAATTACGGACCATCCTCACTAATGTGGCAGAGCTGACCAATCTATTTGCTTTATAAATAGCGATGGCCAGCATTTAAGAAATATATGTTATATGTAAAATATATATTAATATATACAAATGTATATACTAATATATGCATATACTAATATATATATATTGCATATTATATATACAGACTAAGATTTATTTTAAATTAGATAGCTTTTATAAAAAATAATAACTTTTGTCCATATGCTAAGTTTTTGTTAAGAATATTTCTAAATAAAGTCGAGAGACATAGATATAAGAATTTAGAGTAGCTTAGAATGCTTGTATTGAGCCAGTAAGTTAGTATAAGAATAGTAAGTAATTTTAAGCTAGCATTTAAGCATTTTTTGTTAGTAGGTAAGAGTTAATAATTAATAAAATAAAATGCAATTAAAATGAAAAACGAACAAATTTATGTGATTCTTAGAAATTTACATCTATTTACCAGAGCATAGCTTCAGTAATTACTTAACATAAAAAAGAAAAACGGCTACCACTTATGTTAAACATTATGAGAGGAACAACTTCCAATTAATATTGATAGGAAAAATACTACGAATTATGGATGTAACATTATTAACTGAGCATGCTAAAGTAAGCATTATTGTACAAAAATAACGTTTAGAGGAATAAGAATAAGAATATAAAAAAATAAACTAGGTTGAAAACCTCTATGATAAGATTATGTATGATCGTTGTCTCGCAGAAGCAAATTATATATATCGTCCTTCTGAATCCCCAAGCAATATCTGCACCAAGATCATACTGCAGCAATAAGAGGTGAATTATCATGTACAGTGACTCAACTTTTTGATCACATGATTAGCAGAATATGAGGCTTTTGTTCGTAACTTTTTATTTCTGCCTGTAATTCAACGAAATTTTGAATAAAAAAATAAAATTATGTTATAATTCAGTATAAAAAGTAATGGGGAACAAATTCATCTTTTAACATAATTTAATACAGGAAAAGTAAAAATAGGGCATTTGATCAATTTGTTGACTTTGCGAAACCGTTCCTACTTAGTACTTCGTATGGTCTCCTTTTATTCTTCTTGGCATGGATTCTGTTAACTTTTTACATTGACTTGCGGTGATATTTTGCCAAGCAGTTTAAGTGCAATGCCACAATTCATGCAAATCCGGACTATCTCCAGGCAAATCCGAAATAGCACGTCTTACCTTAACCCAAAGATGTTCGATTAGATGGAGGCCAATCAAGTATTTGAGATTGCTGATTTTGCAGTCACGCTTTTATAATTTTGGCTGTGTATTTCCGATTAAAATCTTGTTGGAAGGTAATGTCCTACAATCTTTATGGTGATGTATTGAGTGGCATTCATGCGACCCACCACTCTAATGAAATCGCCAACACCTTACATGCATATGTATCCCCAAATCATAAGATGTTCTCCTCCAAATTTTAATGTTGTTTTGATATGGCAATCGCTAATTGGCTCACCTTGCCTTTTTCAGATCCATTGGAGACTATCGGACCCAAAATGGTTCATTTTTGCTTCATCCGACCAAATTACCCTTGTCCAACAATAACCCTTATATTTTTGGCGAAATTGTAGCCTTAATTTCTTATGGCGGTCAGTCAATAGGCGCTTTTTAATTTTAAACCATCCATAAAAACCGTTTCTGCGCAAAGTTGTTTGTACAGCCTCACTTGTTACAATAATTCTATCGTTTTGGTTTAATGCCTTATTAATCTGGACCATATTTTCGTATGCAACATTTCTTATGCAACAAATTGAAAGAAGCAATACGAGATTACAAAAATTGGAATATCTCTACATATCTCGAAGGTCTGACTGCCGAAAGAAGTTCAAATTACTCTCTATGGAAAGCCATGAAAGGAATCAAAAAGCCTCAAATGCAATTTCCTCCCATAAGAAAAAATAATGGCGAATGGGCAAAAGGAGATAAAGAGAAGGCGATTAAGCCTTTTGTTGGACAGGCGTTAACAGGAAGTTCTTATTATATAATTACAGCTACGAAAACTTAACCAAGCAATTAAAAAATTGAAAAATAACAAAGCCCCTGGTTATGATTTAGTAACGGCTCAAATTCTGAAAGAGCTGCCAAAGAAAGCCCTGATCAAACTGCTCAAACTTGTAAATGCCGCGCTAAGACTATTAAAAGTTCCAAGCCAATGGAAAGTTGCCGAAGTTATAATGGTCCCAAAACCAAGCAAATCTCTAAATGAAAAAAAGTCCTACAGACCCATATCGCTTCTGCCGATAATATCTAAAATATTTGAAAAACTCCTATTGAAGCGCTTGCAACCGATCATTGAAGAGAGACGTCTAGTTCCTGAACATCAATTCTTTTTTAGAACTAAGCACTCCACAATTGACAAGGTTTTTAGAATTACGAATTAAATTGAGAAAGCCTTAGAGGGGACTTGTCTTGACTTGTCTCAAGCCTTTGATAAGGTATGGCACGAAGGCTTACATTTTAAGCTAAGTCAGGTTCTTCCGAGAGAGCTGCACACGATTCTGAAATCGTACCTGGAAAACAGAATTTTTCGTGTTAAACATGGCACCGAATACTCGGAATTTAAAGAGATAGCTGCTGGAGTTCCGCAAGGAAGTGTATTTGGACCAGTATTGTTTTTACTCTATACCCGAGACATACCGGAAGAATCAGGTACCATAGTAGCCATGTTCGCGGACGACACGACGATACTAGCTACAGATACTTCAGTCGAATTAGCTACTGGAAAGCTACAGACGGCTTTGGATAAAATATCTACGAATGAACAAATATATGGCGAATTGTTCTTAATGAGACCAAATCTACTCATGTTAATTTTACTTACGGGAAAATAAACAACCTTCCCGTTTTCATTAACTCGGTACAAATACTATATGCAAATGAGGCAAAGTATCTAGGAATGACACTAGATGTAAAACTAAAATGGAAGTTTTTTTGCATCTATAGGGTGATTCATCTTAAGGTTTGATTTGTAATGTAAAATAAAATACATAAATTTGAAAGCAAACTTAAAATTTTTATCACTGATTAAAAAGACAATTTATGGCATTTTTTTTTTAAAAAATAATATTATATAAATGTGTCCACGACTACGTCTGAGGTGATCCATTCAGAAGGTCTAATTTTGTGTAACTCGTTCGAGCAAAGCGACTGGTACCTCCTGGATAATGTTGGCTTCCAAAGCGTCAATCGTAGCTGGCTTATTCCTAAAGACGTGGGACTTTACATATCCCCAGAGAAAAAAGTCCAAAGATGTGATATTGTACGATCTAGGCAGCAAATTTACCGTAGCAAAACGTGAAATTTAGTGCTCATCAAAATGATTTCTCAACAAATCGATTGTTTTACGCGCTGTACTCGTATGGCTCATAGCGCCATCTTGTTGAAACCAGGGCTCACATTACGCGATAACGGTTACCATTGACGGTAACATTCTAATTTGCCTCATTTTTGAAGAAATATGGACCAATAATTCCACCAGCCCATAAACCACACCATACCGTTGTTTTTAATGGATATAATGGTAGCTCTTGTTACTCTTTGGGTTGGTCTTCAGCCCAAATACGGCAATTTTGTTTAATAACGTATCCATTGAGCCAGAAATTGGCTTCATCACTGAACCAAATTTCACGATAAAACACCGGATTTTCATTGAGTTTTTCCAGAGCACATGCACTGAAAATATGACGCAAATTCAAGTCGCCTGGCTTTAATTTTTGCACACGCCAAGCCAAGCTGCTGATAATGACGACGAATCGATTCATCACGGTCTTCGCGTACACTCTCAGCTACAGCTGCTATAATCTATTCACTACGTACTGGATGTGGTCTAACCGGTCGAGTATTATCTACCAATGTAAACTGGGACTCTAATTTGCGAATGATATTGGTAATAGTGGTTTCAGTAGGTCGATTATGTGCACCGTAATTTCCTCGAATCGCACGAAAACAATTTCTCACAGAGCGCTGATTTTCGTAAAACAGCTGAACAATTTGGAGACGCTGTTGTAGTATGAGTCTTTCTGTGATGACTTGTCAAATGATACTGAACAAAAATGATAAAGCAATTTGATAGGAGTCTCGCATGGTCTGTCAAAAAAAGCCTGTTGAAAATCAAACCTCACGATGAATCACCCTATATAACATATGAGGTTTCCTTCCTTATCTTTGACTTGTTACATTGCTTGCATCTCTTATGTCAAAAACAACTTTTCTCTTTCGATTAATTTCAAATAGAATTATTTCAATGAAGTGTGCACGAGAACTATTAACTGAAACGCCTTTTGAAGTTGATGGTCGATTTGGTGAAGAAATGGATGATATATTCCCTCCATGATCAAGATCCGGCATCAACAGTGACCTTCTAATCTTTAGGCTATCTAGCAGGTGTATTAGAGATTTGATGATGCTATTCCTAAACTGAATAAATTCCAATTTCGTATCGTCAGTTTTATTTTGTATATGTAAAACAAATTCCAGACCGCAACATCTAGCATGCAACATCACTTTCTTATACCAGCGAACAGTTTTTACGATGTCATTTGATTCGCTCTATCTATCCCAGACATGTATCGATTATAAACATCAATTTCCTTGGGCACTTCTTTAGAATGTCCATATCGGTTGGAAGTTTTGATAATTATAGGATGGTTCGCAGTTGTAATACAAAGTACGTCACGTCTGTCGCGCCATTTCGATACATATACCTGACATCGACGTAGCCACACATGCTCTCCTCGTATAAGTTCCGTAGTCGTTACTTTACTAGGATTTCCTTTCCGATTTATGCGTAAAGTTCCGGTAGTATGTGTCCTTTGAGTCAACAGAGTTTTGGAGAGACCAACACTATTGTAAAAATTATTCATAATAAGATGATGGCCTCTGTAGAGGTATGGAGACATAAGGCAAGTAACTATGTGTATCACCAACTTTTGAAGACTTGTTATTGGTTGCTTTCCTTTGGTAGATTGAAACATTTAAAACGTTCCCGTCACTTGTTGTAAGCTCGTAAAGCTTTATCTCATATATCGCTCTCCTTCCTTTAATATATGTACTGCCTGAAACTAAGTCGTCCTCTGAACAAAAGAAGAGATTCATCCAACGCATTATGTTCCTTAGGATAGTAGGCTTTTTGAAAACTTTCCAAGAAAAGCTTCATCAACGGTTGGATATTCCTCAATTTAGTTTCATCACCTTCCTCAGCAGAGCAGCTGAAGCATTTTAATAGTTGTTCAAATTGCCGGCCGGTCGTTGTATACCGAAATATTGGATGATAATACAACGGGTCATTAGAAAAGAGATCACGAATCTTTGGAGGTTTGACATGTGCTTGAAGCCCAAGGAACTTAGCATTCTTTCGAAATGTGTTGGCTTGAAAACAGCAAAACGTGCATGTCTGGTTTTACGACCGTAGCTTGAGCAAAGTTTTTCTCCATAAGAATTTGTCGAACTCACAATTTTGTCAACTGTGTTCGATCCAAATTTGTGATGGAAAACATCAAGGGGAGTACATTTCTCGTCCAAATTTATTTACACTCCACTAATCTCTGCATCGAAATTGAACTGAGGTATTTCCTTGGTATTTTCAAACCATTCGCCATCTAATACGGTTTCTGAAGCACTTCCCGATCCCTCGTCTTCCGAGTCTAAGTCAGAAAAGTTTTCGCCATCTAATCCTTCAGGATAGTCTTGAATGATTTCATCGCCAGGTTCTGCCTCGGTGTTGTGCTGGTCATCCCCAATAAATTGGTCATCGTGAGTTACTTGCAGGCTTTCCTCTGGTGACTCTTCTAATTGATCTTCCTGTTCCGGTTGATATAATCATTATTTTGCACTTTTTCTATAAGAGCACTCAAATGCGACCGTTGTCTGGGGACACTCTAAACTAAATGCACTGAAAACTGACGACATATGCTGGCTTGATCGTGCGAAATGCAACAAGTTTGTTCAAGTTTTGTAAAAAGATAAAAATAATTCCGCAGGTCACAGTGAAGTGAAAATTAGACTGCGGTAGGACATATAATGGAATATGGACATATTATGTATTTCTAGGCAGGGTATCACGTCTTGTCATAACAGACGTAACATTCTTTGACTCCATATGCCGTCATTACCTGTTACTTTCCTTACCCATTGACGGCGTATACCGTCTTGTCCGCGAACGTGTTAATGGATTGCAAATATTTTCCTCCGACTTCAAAATAAATTCAAATGCGAATGTAAAACGTCAAACCAATGTTATGTCTACTCGTAAACTATTTCCAATGGCTGACTTTGACTTTGAACGAAAGCGGAAATCTGATCACTTTACGATCACTCGAGCTAAGAGGGGGCACCTAAGTTCAGGAATACTCGTATTTTGTGGTTTTCATTCATAAAAATGCGTTTTCACTGGAAGACATATTTTTAGTCCTTCGTATGTTTTTGACAGTGATTTTCATGTGCTGAGTCTGAGTTCTGTTGTAGACATGATCACATGACTGATTTGCATTGTTTGTTCTTTTTGTCTGCCTCCTCTTGAGGTAATAAGATTTTTTGGACATCTCGTTTGTCCAGTTTTTAAATATTTTCGTACGCAATTTGCAAGTAGTATCATGCTTTTATCGGTTTGACTACCTTCCTTTGTGAAAGTTTGTACTTCGATACTTAATTGCAGATCGTAAAGATACATATCATAACACTGGTTATGGTGGTACGGCAACCATTTATGAGTATCTTCCCGCCTACCTTGCTGAGGTCAACAACTTATTATGGCTGTTGATGCGTACAGGTAGGGTTACTGGTAAATCTGCTAACTGTCGGTGGAAATCGATCGATAAATTGGTTCTCACGGCAATTAACAAGGATCGGTTTTGAGGGTTTACCCATATATACGGGTTTCCGTGGACAGTACCATTTGCAAACGCAAAAGTGAAATGTTGGTGTTACGGGTTTCAGGTTGTGGGACCCTATTAAATTTGATACTACAATTTCTGTAGTTTTTATGACCCGGTAAATTGGAGGATAGTTTTTAAATGGTAATTGTAAACTTTTTGTAATTTTCGCAAAATCGAAAATACGGTCGTGTGAGCTTCTAGGAAAGACCAAAAGATATAGAATACAAACACATTACACAGCGTATTTTTGGTCCGTTTTGGAACGGCTTTCGGATGAGTTTATTCCAGGAAGTCAAGTTACAAGCAACATTTGCAAGGGAGGCAGCTTACCTTTTTCATCATCGTCATCACTCACTATCACATACTTTTTAGAAACAAGAGACCAAGGTAGTAACTCAAACCTGATTGCGTAATGTCTGTTATGGATGAATATGCCGCTTGCGAGGTAAGTTAAATTTGCCATTTTACAGACCGCTAGGCTAAAAGTTTTTGCATTTGGATAATCTGATTATCCTTCAATTGCTCTATTCTGCGTAATTTTGCAATAACCTGAACTTCTTTTGCCATTTGGACTGGATTTTCGAAAAACCCTAGTTGAACAAGCAAGACCACATGATTTCCTCAACCTAAAGTTTTTCCACTACGTGTTCCTCTTATTACATCATGGTTTGTGACAACCGCTCATGGCATTATCATAGCCACTGCTGTAATTTTTCAACAACATCCAACACTATGATGAGTATATTAAAGTCGGGCAAACGACTGCGTAGAGGCATTAACTTTTAAGTTTTAGGACCATTTTCTTCTAATATTTTCGGAATTTTTGTGCTTGGGTCATTACTTGCTAAGATTGTGCTTCAGTCTAGGGTGGATCTGGGCCTCAACCGATAAGCCTCACCAATTAGTGCAATCTTTAACTAACTGCCTCCAGCTGCGCACTTCAAGTTCGCTGATGTCCTCTATCACTCGAATTAGAGTCGAACATTCTGCGGTCTGGAGAGTTGGTGTTCATTCGGTATACATGCCCAATGCGCAGTTTTTTGAACAGGTCGATGTCACTGTACAGCTCGTAGAGTACACCGTTAAATCGTCCCCCCAGAACCCGTCATCGCATACAGAACCAACTATCTTACAAAGAATTTTTCTCTCACTCATTCATACGGACAAATCTTGGAAATAAATTGGAGTATGCTCTCTATCAAGTCATCTTGTGTCGTCTTCGCCATTTATCAGTCTAGGGAAATGGTTTTTCTATATCTTCAGTACCGACTGTGACTGTACAAGGTTTCTTTGTTCATCTCTACAGGTTTCCGTGTGGGTCTTATTATCCTGACACGTGCCTTTTACCTTTTAGTAAAATTTCCGAGCATTATTCATGGAGAAGCCCCTCTCTATTTCCTCGATCGTGCATTTCTCGTGCTCTTTCTTTTTTCTCCGGAGAAGCCGATGTTCTTCGCTTCTTTTTTTCTCGTAGAAGTCACGAGCAGCTCTCGCCCTTTTGTGCTGCGCCGCTTAGTAGGACTTATGTTTTCCTGCATGTGCTTGTTGCCACTTTCATCAAACACGGTCTGAGATATCCGTAAACGCACCTTGACTTGAGCAGTGCCTTACTCTGGTTGAGAGTTTACTGATCTGGTGTCCGCCATGTCACTTGTGAACATTGAGCTAAGGAACCGTGGTCTTGCTATAGTAACGTTACGTCCCGCAGCGAAACCGTTTAGCCTAAGTCCATTTCCAGATGTGGTATCGTATAGGCTTTATCTTCCGATTATGCTACCAAAGATGTTCTACTTTCCAATTTTGGCATTAAAGTCGCCTAGAACGATTTAAACGTCATACGTTGAACATTTCTCGTAGGTTTTGTTGAGGAGCTCGAACAATTTTTTTTTTTTTGGTAGCATCATCCTTTTCCTCTGCTGATGCTGGAGCGCATATAAGACTGATGTTAGCGAATTTACCTTTGATACGGATTGTTATAAAGCGTTCTATCACATGTCGAAAGAATAAGATTTCTTGCCTAAGCTTGCCGCTTACAACAAATCCGCATCCTAATAAACGCTGCTTACATTCCCTATAGCAATCACCGTAGTAAACACAACAGTTTTTTATCTTTCTTTTATCCGGCCCTTGTGGATGGCGGTGATAACTGATTTATAAAAGTTTAGGGCCGCAGCTAATTGTTCGGCTGCACGCAACCTGTTCAAGATCCGAACATTCCACGTGCAGATCCGAAAGCCGTTGTCCTCTGTTCGTTTTACAGGGTCATCAACAGTGAATCCGTCCTTATCCGAGGCTATTGGTCGCTTCGTTTAAATTACTTATTTACCTGGTTGGGCAGTTAGTCCCACGCACAACCACCAACCTGGAAAGCCAGCTCCTTTTTGGGACCCATAAGACAAAAGGAGGCGGGAACCAAATTCCGGAGACAGCAACCCGTTTCGCGGATTTGAGTGCTGCCGTTGACCCATATTAAGGGCTTATCTGCCACCAACACCCTGACTTAGAGTTGGGGATCTCTATAGATCTTGTATTCAAATACGTTGAAGCATGGGGGTGGCCGTGGTGTAGTGATACATGCATAGAATCCTCAGGCAGAGGGTCACGGGTTCGAATCCCGTGCGAGGCAATTCTCTAAAAAAGTCTTTTCATGGAATTTGTATGTAGTTATATGTAAATTACGTCGGCGTCAACTCTGACACGAAGGCATAACACTGATGTTGGAGTGGTTGCTGGCTGGACTAAATGTAACGAACTAACAACTAGCACGTACTAAGACCCACTGGTTGAGGATGCACTGGCTCCAGTTTTACAACATCCCTGTAAAAATATCAAAACCTAACACCTGAGTTTCAAAACTACTAAACCACCCGTATTCATATCCCCTTGGTGCGCGCGCGGAATTATAAAAAAAAAGCTCATATAGAGGTAACACTATTTCGACCCAACTGCGACTTAGGACGCCACCGTTGATTCCATAAATAGAATTCGTCCCCTGCCGCCTTGAAACGGGAGAAAGAGCATTAGTGAAATGTCACTCGAAAGGGGCCCACTCGACAGTTGCCACCAACGACAGGGGTTGGTTAGCCCATCTCCAGTCGAGGAACTAGTTACCCAGCAGTCACCAGGAGCAGCTTGAGTCGTTACCCGTTGTTTTCTAGCATCGATACAATTGTTACGACTTTCACGAAGGTCGTTCTTTTATTTCAATCTCATTTGCGTCTTCAACTTTATATTAGTAAATTTCGGAATTTGAGGAACAGGTTTAATATTCTTCGCATTTGCCGTCACCGGAGTTAATGCCAACTTTTTCGTAATCTTTCGCGAGAGCGACCAAATCTTCACGGGCCTCTGAGAAATAACCTTCTTCCATACCTTCGCCGACATACCAATGAACGAAGGCAAATTTGTTATACATCAAATCGAACTTGTGATGGCTGTGGTGTTGAAAAAACGACTCCCAGTCTGACATAGCTCGTTATAAAAGACTTTGTCGACGGTTGTATTTCCAGTGTGAACTCATTTCGCTTTGGATTGGGGAGGGATATTGTCTTCGGATCGCATCTGCTTCACCTCGGCACCCTTTTTTACCACTTTCTCTTTTGCATTAACCCGGGCTCACTCGTAGTTGCACCTTTTTAAGTGCTGGTTTCTGACGGAGTAGCTAAGTAGAGACAAGTTATCTTCTATGTCGGCATCGTCGTGGTGTTCTTAAACATACCTGCTTGATGACTTCATTGTGGAAGCATTGTTCTATGTTGTTTTTGGAATGAAATTATTAATTTTGAATCCCACGAGTGAGCGGGTTAATCTGTTCGCAAACTAGCGACTAAGCACCCTGTTAGCAATGTATCCATCGAGATCCACCGAGATTTACTCCTCTTGTCCCCACTGGGATAAACCTTTTTCTTTAACAGGACTTGGGAGCGGCAGGATGCTTGATGTCACTTGCGAACAAGCATCTATGTGGAGTTTGGGCGACCACATACACTTCGCAGTTAACAATATATAGAAACAAGCGAAACAGATTTTGAAAAAAGATGTCAAAATCTGGTTCAATACGTAGAATTTTTTAGATTTTTTTTTTTTTATAAAAATATCGGTGGAGAATCGATCATATAATCATTCAATATTAATTAATCGAAATAAATCGTACAGACTTTCCTAAGAAATGTCCAAAAATAAATTTTTTAGCTGATCGGTTGAACATTTAAAGCGCTTGTTGGTAGGCCGCCTCGATAATCATTGTTTTAAGGAAAACGCATTTAAGGTTTCAAACTTCAAGGAAATTTATTCTTTATTTTAACCTTCAATAAGCCAAACCTGTACCTTGGCCTTCCAAATGAATATTATTCTATTCCTGCTTCTTTCCTGATGGAATGGTTGTTTTACAGGCTTCTTTAGCCTCTTGAAATAAACTTACAATTTAGATAACGAACATTCGAAGATCGCTCTCAAATTATCTCCAAATCGTCAAGATTTGTTAACTCAAGATGTCCATTTTCCTCACATAGAGGCTTTTGGGTATCATTTTCGAATAGATATGGAAACATTTAAGCTGTAACTCAAACAATATTCAATTATCAACAGTCTTTTAATTTTTTTATAGTTTGCGACACTAGTTTTACCGATCTGTAGTAGTTGTTACACTTTTTCGTATCGCCTTTGCCTTTATAAAATAGAACAACAAAAATCTTTCCCCAGTGGTTGGGCAACCGATCGTCACTCATCATAATCGAAAGCCGGTTACTTCAAAGGCTTCTGATTATTGTACATAAAACGAAGCGTATGTGATGCGGCACAGTTGCACGATCATAGTTTTATACCAATTGTTAATGAAAGAATTCCAATAAATTATTTTATTAAATGAATTTCTAATATAAATTAACATTAAATGACTAAAAGCAAGTACTGGTCTCTTAAACCATGTTATAGTAATCTAAACTTTTAATGGAAAAAAAAATAGTTAACTATAAAACATATGTAGTAGTTTCTTTGGAAGAGTGTACTTTAAGTAGAAGCTGACTATAAAAGTATTATTGGTACACTTTAGACTTAGGTCTGTATTAATATCTAAGTCGACACATTTTTTAAGCCGCGACTAATGATTCGTTGTATAGTAAGTAAGGCCCAATATAGTAGAACTATTTGAAAAGTTATTTCAATCTCAACGAAGGTTTGTGTAGAAAATTTTTGCCAAACAAAAAATCAAATCATGCCATGTACGCCAGCATCATCATCACCGAACCCACACAGCATACCACTGTTTCTATCATATCACGAGAAAATCAAATGGGAAACATGAGCAGCATTTTGGTGCTTGTGAAGTGACAAGTGAGGATAGAAAACATGTATACTTTCTATCTTGGTTGGGAGCTAATCCATATAAACTCCTGGAAAAGCTTTACGGTACTGTTAAGATAGCGGACAAATAATATGTTGATTTAACCTCTTACCGCATGAATTATTAAAGAGATAAAACAAAAATTTTTTTTTTTTTTTGCAAAACCTTAAATGATGAGATCAAACTGAGAAAAAAAATTATTAACTTAAATTTTATAATTTACATATATAAGCCATATATGGCTTCGTATGCAATTAATTAATATATATAGGGTTTTCCAATAGGGACTTGACAACTTGAACAAATTGAATTTAATTTGTGAACGCATTCTTTCACTAATCACCAAACTGTCATTGTCAATTTATTCAGTAAACTCAATATTTTTATCATGGTAAAGTACACTAACGAGCAAAGTCTGCAAACGCTCTCCGATTGGGTTCTGGAGAAGATGCGCCAAGATGATGAATTTCATGGCAAAATCATCTTCAGTGACGAAGTTCATTTTTGGCTCAATGGGTTTGTCAATAAGCAAAATATGCGTTATTGGTCGTGTGAAATCCCACATGTGCTTCATGAATCACCACTTCATCCACAAAAAATAACTGTTTGTTGCGGTTTTCATGCCGGCGGCGTGTGGTTTCAACAGGATGGTGCCACAAGCCACACAGCACACGCAGCAATCGATTTATTGAAGAGTAAGTATGGTGAGCGTGTTATCTCAAGACATGGGCAAGTCGATTGGCCGCCTCATTCGAGCGATTTAACGCCTCTTGGAAGAGCTCAGAGCCAACACTGAACACGAAATAGCGGCCGTTTCGGCCGAAATGTGTGGCCAAGTCGTTGAAAATTGGGTCCAACGAATCGACCTCTGCAAACATGTCCGCGGTGGCCATATGAACGAAGTCGAGTTCCATTCATAAATATTTTGATTGTACTTCAAGCCAATAATAAAGTTTTTGAAATATCTCAAATGGTTTGCATTTGTAGTAGATTCTATAATAACCCAGCATGGAGTCAATTAAATCGACACCTCCCTTATACTGGTTATAAACATCGACAGCTTGCGGAGAAGGTATGCAAACATATTTTTTATCCTGTCGAACATAACTCATTTTATTGTCGTTGGCTCGTTTCCAACGTAGGCTGAAAGAAGGTTCACATTCTTGTTATCAAACCAGGAAACCAGACTTAACTTTACTTCATCTATGACTGCTTCCTTTCCTGCCATGCTTCCGCGACCTCGTTTCTTAAGTTTCTTCTCTGTAGGTATATTTGAGTTTGGCACACGTTTGAGTCGCACAGTTCTTAAGGCAAGTAAACCGTTTTTGTAAAGATATGTTTGAAGATTTGGCCTGTTAAACCAGTTATCAAATCAAATCTTGAAGTTTTGATGTCTTGGAATTGTGAATGTCAATGGTGTGACCACATTTGAGTTTACGCCAAGATCTGGCGCGTCTGAAGGGTACGAACTGCTTTGGTCTCCAGCAAAGATATCAAAGTCATAGCTAAAGACACTAACGCCGCTCAGAACTTAGTTTTTGTAACCCCATTTGTTAGATTTAGCTAGGTTATATTTTTTTTTTATTCATTTCGACAATTGGTGCGGATTATTTGTTCGTCTACGGCTAAATATTCTTCTAAGGACTCTTAAGGACTAACATCAAAAGTCCACGAATCATATCTAATAAAGACCATTTTCTCCACAGGGTACAAAAGTCTCATTGTTATTAAAATGTACAAACGTTATTATTTCATATGCTTGCGACACCCCTATTTCTTTTGAGCAATACTTCCTCGCTGCCGGTAACTTCACACAGGACATAAAGATGACAATTCCTATAGATTTTTTCATTTCATCTTTCGTGATCATTGCTGGTTTGTTAATATTGTCTTGAACAAATTTGAGGTGAAATTGCTCAGTAATAAAATTAATCATATCAACTGTAAACAAGAACTTGAAAACGTCTGCAGGAGAATTCAGTTGTTCTATAGTATCCAGTAAATCTGTGTTACTCAAGAATTAGAAATTGTTAACATCGTAAGCTGGCATTTTCTTTTTTTTCCAAATAACACTTTTAGCAGTTTTTCCTCGGGATTTGGATGTAGTTGCAGACTGTAAATTTATCAAAGGTGCGTCGTCTTCTTCAGAAAAATCAGAGTCAGACTCGGGTGTGATAATGTGTTTTTTTTTTGGAACTGAACTAAGATCATCATCACAATCGGAATCAATGTCATCATCACTCACGTTTCCATCATCAGGAACAGTATTAACATACCTAGCAGAGCCATAGAAGTGTGCTGGTTGCATTTCTGGAATAAGTGTATATATAATAAAAGTAACCTTAAATGCATACCAAGCCACATATGTCAAATTTGGAAAAGTGAGAAAAAAAAAACACAAAAAGGGCAAAAAAGCAAAATTTAATGTTTTTTCGTATTTAAGAAAGTTCAGAGAATGTAGTTTTATTTTTTCTTTTTTTACCACTTTACTCACTCACTTCACCCGTCGCACGCACTGAACATAACCTTCAAAATATTTGACAGATCACAATTGCAATGTACGAATTAAGATTGTCCCAGAAGTATCTGACCCAACAAAGAAAACACAAACATTTATTTATTTTTCAACATAATTGAATTTCAGCTCTATACAGTTTTCCCAGCCATGTTCAAAAAGTTCGATACCCTTTTTATAATAAAAACTGTCTTCATCCTCAAAATAGCCATTAACTGCCGACATCACTTCTTCATAGCTGGAAAATGTTTGACCACTGAGCCATTTTTTCAAGTTTGGGAACAGAAAATAATTCGAAGGGGCTAAATCTGGCGAATAGGGTGCATGAGGTAGCAATTCAAAATTTAATTCATTAATTTTGGATATTGCATTTACGACACTGTTTTTGCTCGACTGTGAGCAAACGCGGCACCTAACACATGGGCTGAAAAGTCAGTGCCGTTTTATAGTATTGTAAAACACAATATAGTTGCCTTCGAGGGCGATACACTGATTGAAACGACTTTTCAATTTTTCGATATCAGTTTTGTAGTACGATTTCGGTTTAGCCTCAAAATAGGCCTCTGTTTCAGCGATTAATTCTTTATCGGTCTTAAATCTCTTTCCGGCGAGCATTCTTTTGAGATCTGCGAGCAGGAAATAATCGATGGGAGCCAAGTCTGGAGAAAACGGCGGGTGGGGAAGCAATCTTTAGCCGAATTCATTCAATTTTGTCATCGTTTTCATCGACTTGTGACACGGTGCATTGTCTTGATGAAACAGCACTTTCTTTTTCTTCGATTTCGTCCTTCAAACGCTCCAACAACGCAATATAATAGTCTCTGTTGATAGTCTGCCCCTTTTGGAGATAGTCGATGAAAATTATTCCATGTGTATCTCAAAATACGGATGCCATAACCTTGCCAGACAACTGTTGAGTTTTTGGTCGTTTTGGACGAGGTTCGTCGCCTGCTCGCCACTCAGCTGACTACCGACTTCACTCTGGTGTGAAGTGATGGAGCCAAGTTTCATCCATTGTCACATACCGACGCAAAAATTTGGCTTTATTGCGGTTGAACAGCTTTAAACACTCCTCTGAATCATCAACACGTTGTTGTTTTCGGTCGACTGTGAGCAAACGCGGCACCCACTTTGAACAGAGCTTTCGCATGTCCAAATATTCGTGTATGATATATCCAACACGCTCTTTTGATATCTTCAGGGCCTCAGCAATCTCGATCAACTTCACTTTACGGTCATTCGTAATCATTTTGTGGACTTTTTTGATGTTTTCATCTGAAACAGAGTCTTTTGGACGTCCACTGTAAGCATCATCTTCGATGCTTGTATGACCACTTTTTCAATCCACTAGCGAATGGTTCGTTCGGCTGATGCAGAGTCCGGGTAACACTTATAAAGCCATTTCTCTGCATTGGCTGCATTTTTTCCCATCAAAAAGCAATTATAAATCAACACATGAAATTGCTTTGAATCCATTTTTTTCACAATAACAAAATTTGCTTCACTCACAACGCTATATCTCGAGAACTTATCGTCTGACAGCTGTCAAATTTATACACGTATCTTTTGAAGGTTGGTGAAGGTTGGTACTAACTGAAAATGGTATGAATTTATTTCAAGTGGTTCCCTCTCTTAGAAACGGACTTTTCAGCCCATGTATTATCAGCTTCCTCATGTCCAAATTTTCAAATAATATGCGATGTACGGCACTTTTTGAAATGTCTACAATGTCTGCTAGCTCGCGCACTTTCAGTCGACGATCATCCAGTACCTCTTAGTGGATTTTCTTCACCATTTCTGGAGTCGTCAGCTCATTTGGTCGACCACTGCGATGCTCGTCTTGGCAGCTCTTACGGCCTCGTTTAAACTCAGCAACCCAAAATTTTCCTGTTGTAAACGAGGGAGCAGACTCACCCAGATTAAAATTCAGTTCAGCTTTTATGTTGGTTGGGCTGAGGCGTTTCAATTAAAAGTATTGTATCACATAGCGATGACCAATTTTCTCCATTCTCACAAATTCACTGACAACGTTCAATATTAATGGCGCCTTCAAACTTGAAACATATGCCTTATAGACTGCGTACTTTCTAATACAGTGATATTTTCAAAGAACTACCGCCATGTTTTGGTCAGGCCAGGTACTTCTGGGACCGTCCTCGTATTAAGGGTCCGTTTTACGATGAAACTCTGGTTTTGATCTAATTTAGTTTTTTGTGATGATGTATGAAACAAGCCTTTAAAAAGTCATATGGCTTCGTTTGCGGTAAGAGGTTAAGAGCAAAACTTTCGGAGCATTTTAAGGTGAAGATTCGACTGCACGCTATGAATTTTTTAAGTGTTGGATGAAAAGTAATCAATCAGATCGCTGATCTTAGAGTTCTTGCGAATAAGTGTGAACTTACGTGTAAACAAGAAAATTATAATATGCAGCTTATCGATGAAATGATTCCTGATATTACACACCCCACACGACTCAGTAAGAGCGCCTTACCTACAGAGAGATATTCCATCATTAGCTGATTTAAGCACGATTGCTAAATATTTTGAAACCACGCAGAAATCAATTCAAGTCATTCTAAAACCGAAGAATAGGAACGTGAATCCGGGAACGAATATGAAAGACAGAGAGTATGTTACTTGTGTCAGTAAAGGAATAATTGAAAAGAGTGTCGGAGACAGAACGTAACCCTGGGGTACACCAGCATTTATTTTGTAAATTTCAGACTTGAAACCATCCAAGACAATTTGAATTGAAACTTTTAAAAGGTCATTTCTACAGATACAAAATACAGATCTTTGAGTACAAATACGTTTATATGTCTGAAAACAAACGATTTTCGCCAGCTTTTTTCAAAAACTTTTTACTCAAAACAAAATACGAGTATTAAGGTTGGGAATCTAGATAACATCATTCTTTTGTAATCTTTTCAGTTTTTTTAATAAAGGAATGATATTAATTTACAGGTTACGTTTTGAACTCCAGTAGATGAATTAGCTCTCAAACCGATTTCACTTAATAATCCTGAATATAGCAATGCAGATTTCTCTGGTGTTTATTATTTAATTACACCTCTTGTGTAAATATCTTAATTTTGAAAATTTCTTGCTCCGATTTAATTACAGGCAAAGGCAGTTGGTAATTTGTTTTGTTTTTGCCGTCACTGGTTTTCTTTTTGTTTTAAATTTCATAAGAATTACCATTTTGGCTGCGTATGTGTGCATCCTCATACAGACCATTCAAGGATCTGGTTTTTTTAATGATTCAAATAATATTTTATTATTTCATTATTGTTCCAATGATATTGATATTTAGTTTAGATGGTATCACACGATCTAACGAATATTTTCTTCAATAAATTGACTGTGGCGCACACTATGTCGCATTACGCCGTTTTGTTGAAACAATAATTCTTCCAGATTGATGTCATTTAATTGAGGAACGAAAAAGTCGGTTGTTATAGAGCTATAGCGCTATTCAATGATTCCACCGACCCATAAAATACACCAAACAATGACTTTTTGTTCAATGCGACAATTTTGCTTATTGACGTAACCATTTAACCAAAAATGAGCACCATCGATGAATGTTGTGATAAAAAATACAATCAAGAGCAATCTCGTTTTCTTCATACTCAACGTACGATGAACGCGAGGGGTGTACGGCAAACAATAGGCGAATAGGCTCATTTGGGTCCCCTTTATTACATCGCGCAGTAGCAACAATTGTTAGATGCATACTGTACGACGTAACATCTTTACGAATGAGTATTTTCAATTAGAGTATAGTTGGCGCAAAACTATCCCTATTTGTTTGTATTACTTAGATGGATAATTATTGTATTTCGACCGTAAAATAGTCGTAGCGGTCGGAATTGAATTATTAGCGAGCGCTGTTCTGGCATGAATCTATTAATGGTGATTGAAATGGAAAACCAAACTGAGCTCAAGTTATTAATAAAAAAGGAGTAATAGAAGATCCGTGTAACAGCTCGTCGGCTTGTAGGCAATATTCTTTTATCTTTGAAGGTGGTATAGTATGGCCAATAATTAATGAAACAACTAGCCTTCCTCGTCATTATTTTGCATCCTATACGTCGTTTCAAGTCTTAAATTCTATAAATGAATGTAGGATGTTTCTGGATTCATTTATATCCAGTATAAGTATCTCGGCAACGATGGATTTTTCTGGCCTAAAGCGAAGAATTTTGTATCCCCATACATTACAACAGAAAATATTGTAGCATGTATTTTTTTATACTCGTGTATAATCTATGCGCGTTTAAGAGGTTTGGAATACCCTTAAAATGCTTGCACACCGTTATCCCTACCAGGTCGTTACAAGCTGCTCTAAACAGTTCATCTATTGTACTTAACTGCTGGCATCGCATTATTGAATTACTAAGGAAAAGTAAACTACCATACATGTAGTAGTTCATCGTAATGATTTATACATTTTATTTAGCAGCGGTATTTTGCTCCTTGCTGCTGTTTAGAAGTGTGATTTGGTTATAATCATAACCAGCAGGGATTTCTTTAAATTTTGTTTGGCCTTTTTCGAATGCTTCTATTGGTAATTATTGCCGTGGCATGTATTCTTATCTTTCAGTAGAATTTTTATTCACGCAAAAACACCCAGCATATCTGTTGGTGCATTCTAGGTTACTTGCTGTAAATGATGCGTTTGATCTTCTTTATTTTGTCATGGTGGATAGGGACTTATCGGAATTTTATGGTATACTCACTCAATTATCTCTGGGACCTGTATAAGTTAGACATTAAAATTTTTGGAAGTATTCGAAGTATTCTCACCCGTACCTCGAATTAAGCGAGGTAATTTTCCGAGTCGATGCTTGTTGCGCAAAAAATTCCAACATCCATAAAACTTGTAGGACGTCTTGCCTCGATTAATCTGATTGTCTGTACATTGATCTGGAGACATATGAAACATATTGAGATGAGGAAATTGTTGGCCACGATAAAAATATAAACTTGCTGCGACATCTATAGCCTCAATCTCGTGAAAAGGTCATGATCACTAATACGGCATTGGTTTTGCCTAAGACGTTTTTGACGTGGTCCACGCAATACACGTATATGTAAACCAGAAATTCGTACAACGAGACTTATAATATTTTTATTTTAAATTCAGCGCTGATATGAAACATCATAAGGTATTCCTGGTCATGCCAAAAATCTAAGTTTACATCTCGATTTTATTCAAATTATAACGGTAACGGTAGCTATCCTTGCAATTATTTTGGCTGCTTGTTTCGGATTTCCACTCGTTACTCAGTCAGAAGTGGTCTATTAGGAGTTCATTTATTTAAAATGCGAATATGAAAGAGATCTGTCAAATTAGTTGATTCTTTGATCGAACGTTCTACCATATTTCAGCCAAGACATCTAAGCTTATAAGGTTATAACCAAGTGGAGCTCATGATGCAATACCGATTGCCATTCCGAAATATTAGGTGAGCTAGAGATACTTGTAAAACATATTCTTCCAACTTTACTTTAATCTAAAATAATGATTAATTCGCTACTAAGTACTCTTAACCATTCTAATGTCTAACTGTCTAAAATTTCTGTTAACATTTCTTATCACTGGATTATAGCAGAAGAAGATATCTCACAATTTAAAAGAGTATCCTCACGTAAAAGATCTCTGACTAAGACAGAAACATTTTCTATTCTTTAAGCCCCGTCAAGCTTCTACTCATTATTCATTCCAAGTTTACTGACATTCGCTTTAAACTGGCATTCACAAGTTGTCTTGTCTGAGCAATTGTTGTATTATTACTCGAGTAGTCAAGCTTATTAAGGCAACGTGTAATGACTTTCTGGACTACGTACATTTTGGACCCAACTCAGGTTAGAAAGTACGTGGTTCTATCTTTCCGGTCAGTCCCAACACCAAACATATATAGGGTTTTCCAATAGAGACTTGACAACTTTGAATTTAATTTGTGAACGCACTCTTTCACTAATCATCAAACTGTCACTGTCAATTTATTCAGTAAACTCAACCATTTCATCATGGTAAAGTACACTAACGAGCAACGTCTGCAAATTATAAAAATTTTCTACAGATATTCGGAGTCGGTGACTGCAACTTTAAGACAGGCAATAACAAGTTTAGTGCAAAAATTTGAGTCTACATATTCGTTGTGTGATGTTGCCTTGTCAGTGAGACAACGGGTTGGTCGAAGTATCGAAAATATTGCTGCCGTTCAAACTCCGAAGCAAACGATCCAAATCAGTCAATTCCACGGCGTTCTCAAGAGTTGGGCATCGCTCAGACCACATTATGGCATATTTTGCGTAAGGATCTTGGTTTACGTGCGATTTAACGCCGCTTGACTATTTTCTGTGGGGCTACGTTAAGTCATTGGTTTATGCCAACACGCCGACGACGTTGGAAGAGCTCAGAGCCAACATTGAACGCGAAATAGCGACCGTTTCGGCCAAAATGTGTGGCCGAGTCGTTGAAAATTGAAAGTCGAGTTCCATTCATAAATGTTTTGATTGTACTTCAAGCCAATAATAAAGTTTTTGAAATATCTCAAATGGTTTGCCTTTTATTTAAAAAAAAAAAAGTTGTCAAGTCGTTATTAGAAAACCCTATACATAGAATTGTTCACTCAATAAGTCTATTTACTTTGAAAATCGCAAACTAGAGTAAATTATCGCCTAGTAGCCAGAATGCCATTCCTATTGATATCTCAGAGACCTTACTATTCCACTCCCATAGAACTGGTGCAACTTTAAAATCGGACCATGAGGAAAAGCATACGTATAGCTATTCTGACAAATTTCAAGTTTATTGGCTCCCAAATTAAACGGATAAGGCTTAAAGCGCGGCTTAGATGTCACTGTATCTACCTCTATTTCATTTCAGATACTCAAGGCAAGATGGCTTAAAGGATGCAGCTTACATCATCATTAACAAAGGGCGTACGTTATGCAATGAGTACACAGGTATCAAGAAAGAGCCTTTATTCGGCCGACGTGCCTAATTTTCTCAGTGTTTCCACTTAGACGACTTTGATCATTTTTGTTTAGGTGATTGTTCTGATCTTTTTTCAAAATATTTATAGGACGAACTCTTGAATATTCTAGCAGTCTCCTTTCATTTTTCAGTCTTCTTTCAAATTACTTTCAAGTCAATTGTTTAGGAAATTTCTGATTTTCCTGGGCTGACAAAGTAGAGTATTTTTCTGAAGACGTTACACCTTCTGCGGGCAATGCTAAAACTCTGAAATTTAAATTTTTTGGCCATGAGAAAGCCCCATACTACCCCGGCACTCGGAGTCAACAAAAAAGCCAAGATCTCTCTCACTGTGCACAAAAATAACAAGGGGAGGTTGAACGAGAATAAGCGTCGGTCCACCTCGGACTATACGGTGCATAGTCCGTCCGATTCCGCATCAGCTGTCAAAACAAAACTATCTGTCTCCGACGAGTGATGCTCCTTTTTCTCAAAAGATCATCATTGCTGCACAGTTCACAGAGCTCTAAGCCTTTGCTAAAATCGATGTTTCCGCACCAAAGAACATTAATGATTATAGTCTTTTATATAGTCTCCTTAATTTTTTCTTATTAGTAAATTGCTTTCTTAGATCAAAGAAATAGCGAATAACAATGGAAACTCTTTGTTTGTGATGTCATTGTTAGAATCGATAGCAGAACGGAGCTTTCATAGATAAAATCTCCAACTTTCTCAGAGTTGAAGTTGCCTATTGTTGCGTTCTGCATTATTTAACGATGTTGTCCCTTTTTTGTTGATATCAGATACTTGGTGGATCTATCAGTAGATTCACAGACTTTCGAAAAATTGTGCCTAAACTTGTCTTAATCCTTTTTCGACATCAAAGAACTTGGTGAGATTGCTTTCAACATCGTGCTGAAAATTTGCGAGTCTGACATTCAGACATCAATGATAGCTTGGTTTTTAAAATGATTTTTAATCTTTCTTGTAGGCTTTTGGCTTTTTGGTCTACTTGGCATCTGCCTTGCGCTCAATTGATTCAAGCTAGCAAAATCTTCTTTTCAAAACACCATGCCTTTTACAAAATCAACGTTTCCGTACAATACAGCAGGATCAAGAAAGTGAAAGTTTTATACAGTTATTCAATTCATTCAAAAGATGGTTCAGAAAACAATTAATTTTTAAATTGAAAGGCCGGTTTTACTTGATGCAATGATGCATATATCATCTACTTTTAATGGCAGTGTATAAGTAAGAACATTTATTTATCTCAAAACTAAACATCAGTACGTTTGTACGTTGTTGCACGGATTTTAATGAGATAAATTTGGTAAATACGTCAAGTCTTCACATGACTATGTGGGAACGAAAAGAAAGTGTCACTAAAGCGTTTGCGGGCAAAAGTAGCGAAGATGGGCTTTGTAGAAAATGTTGTCGTCAAAAAAAAAAAAAATAATAATAATAATAATAATAAGTAGGTACCATCGCCCGAATTCATTCCATAATTAGAGGCGATAAGCGCGTGTACTAAATAGAGAGAGCAGCGGACTGAGGCGCAAATGTACCCCTGACTGTAGTGCTATCCTAAGTGAAATACGATGTACGGTATAAGTGTTCGTTTTAGTACTTCTGTGAATGCAAACAGGAGAAATTGTTGCTCAACAGCTTCTACGATTCTACGAATCTTGGCAATCATCGGCTTTAAACAGTAACATGCATAAGAAATACCCAAATACGTACCCTCTAACCAGACATAATTTATTGAAAAATGTTATAGCAGCAATTTATATTTATATACATAAATGCGTTCCTTACCGGTCCTCCATGGCCTACCTACTATGTACTATGTAGGTATATAAAAACGTAAGCTGAAATACCTGCGGATTCGTACTTCTTGTCCAGAGTCCTCCTTGGCTTCGATTTCTAGCATGTGAGGCATGTCTGCTGTATTAATGCATAGAAAACGACACTACAGATGTCTGACTGCTGTAGATAGCAAACAAATTGACCATGCCTTCTATGAAAAAGTGTATAAAATTTAAATCTAGACACAGCTAATCACATGGTAATTGGATGTTTGGAAGGAAAAAGGGTTAACCAAAGCCGGTTCTCATTTATCCGTTAGTCATAGATGCAACGATCCTGTATAATTATAGCTTGCGACTTGCATTTATTAACATGCTAACAAGGATCGCGATAAGTGATAGTTGGCGCTCCTTCTGACTGCTCCTATTTTCCGTAATCATCACCTTTAAGCAATTATCTCACCAATTTAACCTCTAATTGGGAGCTAAGCGCAACCCTAGGATCTGTTGAGTTCCGCATCGTTCGTTTATTCTTTATCTGAAATATGTAACATATACTCGTAATAAATCCTTTCCATCCTTCCTTTCGCGGTTGGCTTCTATTTTTATTGGCTTTCAGGTATTGTTCTTTTCTATTTTTGTTCTTATTTCAATGTTCCTTTCTTCACGTTTTGTTTGATAGCTGAGCTGCTATGACAGATTGCCTTTGTGGCTTCACAAGACGTACGTACATTATATATTTTATCGTATCTTCCATGAGGCATCTTTTTTTTTTATTGATCTAAATAGTTCCCATTAATGTCGATTAATCATACATTAGCTGTCGATTGGAATTTATGCTTCAGATTTGATTATCATTTTCGCATTACTGCAAGCGATGATGAGAAAATCTCGCTAAAATATCAAGCGGCACCATCATAGAGCAGCATCAGCATCTCGTTTTAAAACCAATAAAAACTAATAAAAACCTCTCCATGATGAGAGCTGTTAAAGCAACCGTATCTACCTGAGTACTCACATTAAGATATAAAACTCGCACGACATAAACCCCTCTCATGCAACAGTATTTTTCGTTAGCAAACGTCTGCAAAATAAAGAAACGAACCCCACCGAATGGAACTTGATCCAAAAACTACGTATCTGTGTGGCACGCGACTCATGCACATCGTGTAGGTTCGGTAAATTTCGGATGCACTAAGTGGTTGACCTGTATGTTGCCCTGAGGCACGTTGTATGTGCAGACTTCCTTATAAGAAAACAGCGATCACACGACACAATCTTCAAGACGTACGACTGACTACCAACTTCGTGAGACGTCTGTGCTGCGCAGATGTACCTACTAATACTTTGAACCTGTTTTTATCGTTTTTGCCCGTAAGATGTAGACACCGACGATCGACACGACTCGACATTGATACGAATATAAGCTGGGGAAATGATCTTCATTTACCCCAGGCGTTAGCAGAATGTAGGGGTAAATTCTCTCTCTTTCTCTTTTGAAGGAAACATGCCACGCTCTCTTTAAGATGTGTAGATACTTTTTAAGCTGTTTATGGCAATGATACGAACGAGTATATCCGTAGCCATATACCGAAGCCATCTTAAGGCAATCGCATAGCATACAAACAAGATCAAAAGAGATCGTGGGATTTGTTTTGTCCGTTTACCTTTGCCTTTACCTGCGTAGAGAATATTGAGCCGGTGTGAGCACGTAAGACGTACATATTTGTACGTACTCATTTTGAAGTACAAAATCAGAAGATCGAGGACGAAGGGATTCATTAAGGGATACGTATTCTTAGAGTTAGCATCTTGCTTAAAATTGAGCTCTAGAAAAAAGATAATACGTACTCGTATAATCATATATACACATACGAGTATAATCGAAATAAAAAGTGCTGTACGGAAATTGTAATCAAGTTCGTAGTAAATTGAAATGATGGCGTTAGGATCGGAAAGACTTCATCATATCCCACCTGTAGGTAGTTATATGAAACACGTACCTATAGCGCCGGCCAATCATTTATCCTTGGACGGACCAAGGCACAACAAACGATATGTCTACGCAAATAAGCCATACGGTGGAATCGAGACAAATCCGTCGGTAATACGAAGAAACGCCCGCGAAAGAAATCGAGTGAAACAAGTGAATAACGGATTTGTCAGTTTGCGACAGCATATTCCTCAGGCCATTGTGGCAGATTTGAGCAACGGAAAACGTACTGGGGGGAGTAAAAAACTTAGCAAAGTCGACACATTACGAATGGCAGTTGAATATATTCGACGACTAAAAAATCTACTCGACGATGATAGTAATGACGCAGCGAGTTCTATATCATACGGTAGTCAAAGTTCAATAGAGGAATCTTCAGAGCCACAACAACAACAATCAGATGTCATGAACTCTGTGACGTTCTATGATCCACATCAGAGCTATGAAAATTATTACGTGACACCTTCGGCTTACCAAGACACGGCTTTGATATCACCAACATCGTCAACCTACAGTGATGGATATTATTCGTCAGCAGAACAAGTTTCCAAGACACCAATTAAATTTGAAAGTTCTTTCGATGATTACAAAAATTCGACGGAGGATGAGGAACTCTTGGATTACATCTCACTTTGGCAAGAGGATATGTAGGCAGGAAGGCGTTGCAGATACTTTTAATTTGCACGAAACTCTAGTCAAGTTGAAATACCGAATTATGGCCATCGATACTAATTACCTCTTGTTAAGGAAATTTTTTTTTAAATTTGTTGAATTGTTAATTTTTGTTTAATTTTTACCTTTAATCGAATTATGTAAATATGTACAAATATGTGAACTAGATATAAGTTTATTATTATTATTATATATATATTTTTTTTTTAAATGGAAGACAATGATTTAAAAATTAGTTTAAGGATTTTTTTTTTAAATAAAATTATAAAAGGAGCTATGGTTGAATATTTGAATTTAAAAATTTTTAATGGTAGATTTATTTGAATGGAGTGTTTGTTAAGTTTGGAAACTTTTCACTTTTGCTTGACATTGGAGAAAAAAAAGGAAAACAAAAATGTAAGTTTGGCAGAAATCTTCAAGAAATGTCTTGAAATCAGTCCGATATCCTGTCTTTGCATTTTGTTTTAAAAGTTCGCATTTGCATAAATTATTTTCTTTAAGTTGAATACTCTGGCCAATTTAATGTGGATGTTGAGTTCATGAAGGCTAAACGTGGATAAGATTACGATATGATATCAGTAAGCTGGAAATTTTCAAATCGCATAAAATAAAATAAGGGCATGCGTTATGCGGGAGATTATTTAGTTATTATTTTTTTGTGAACAGTTCTATATGGATTTGCTGATCACTGCTTACTTGTCAACATTGTTTGTGTTAAGTGGTTGAATCGCTTCCTTTTTAATCTACCGACAAAAAAAGGACATTTGACTCAGACTTTGAACATGGAGAAGGAAGGGAGCTGTGTAAAGGCTCAGATGACACGAGAAACAGTTTCTGATATGTAATTTTCCATACACTAAAACACTACGATCGAGTTTTGGACAAAAGACTGGGCAGTGTAATCAAACTTCATGACAGCCAATACGCCCAGATCACTGCTTTTTGAAAGTATGTACTCATAGTTCATTATGTGGTTAAAGCTCTCTTGGTGTTGTTCAATAGAATTCTTTACTTATACAGCTCCAAATTACACCCTGCCTGACCTGAACTTCAACTTTTTAAAATGCTTTAATTTTTTTATTTTTTGATAATTTTTATTGTGCCAAAGCAAAAAATGTTTGAAAATACATCAATTTTCAAATTGTATTAGTAGTTTTCAATATGTCCACATTTGGCGCGAAAAATGGCCTTGAGACGACCAAAGAAAGTATCGCACGCTGCATGCAAGTGGCTCTGCAGTATTTTGGCTTATTACCGGCGAAGTGCTTGTTGAAGGTGGTCCAAACTTTGGTATGTTTTAGTGCCCCCTTTCGCCTTCAAAACACCCCAGAGAGAGAAATCCAATGGATTTGCATCCGGAGAATTTGCAATCCATTATGCCGAAGAAATGAAGTGTGGAACATTGATTTTTAACCAATCTTAGTTGACGCGCGCTTTGTGACACGGTGCCGAGTCTTGTTGAAATGTCCAGGTTTCCTGCCTCTTAGACAGTTTCGCGGTTTACGAACGCATTAATTTTGACGCCACGGTCTAAAAATACGAGAGCGACCATCGGCGGTTATGGCGGCCCAAACCATCACCATCAGTGCTGCCTGCTCTCTGGTGGCCGTCCGAGGGTGTAAATTTTCGAAGGATCTTTCTGGCAAATAAACTCGGTCATTTTGTTTGTTGACATATTGCTCGATAACAAATGGCGACTGATCGGAAAAAACCAAATTCGGCAACTCACTTTTTGGAACTTCAATGGCTTGAGCCCAAGCTCATTTTTTAGTATATGTTGCATCCGTTCCAACGATATATTGAGCTCACAAGCCATTTTTCTTCCACTTCGACGCGGACTTCGCTCAATTCGAGCCTTCACTTTCCGAACCATTTCTGCCGATGTTGCTGTTTTTTATGACCACCTCCATGGCGTTTTGCAACGCTGCCAATATCACGGTAACGAGCTATGGTTCGAGACACAAATGATTTATTCACGTTGAGGTGCTTACGAGCTCTAACGATAGCTACTTGTGGTTTTCCAGCCAAACATAAAACAATCACACTATCACGTTTGAATTCCATCGCGGATAACACAATTGAGACGCAAATCGTTTAAAAGGCTTGTAAATAATAAAATTATCTGTCATATGTCATAAACGGTTTGGAAATTATAGAAGTCTGAAGTTGGTTGCAGTTCGAATCAGGCAGTGTGTAGATTTGTGTTTGCCAAGAAATATTTTTAAAAATTTGTTAATGTTACTTATTCAGCAATGAATTGTATTATTTTATTTTATTATCTTGAAATAATTTTTTTAAAGTTATTAAATTACATATATAAATGTATTTCGAAATGTGTTGAAGCTAAATTCGTAAACTATATGTAAAAAATAAATAAATGTGTACTCGTATGTACGTCAACATTTACACAAAACAATACGAAACTGACATCAAGGAATTGTATAAATATGTCGTTTGTTCCATTATTGATCCTTAAAAAAAAGGAGCGCGAATAATTACATATTTCTCTAACATATCTGTCTTTGTTCTGCACCGCTTATAAGGTTGGATAAATTTGGATTTTCTCGTTAGTGGGACCAAGAGTGTTTGTATTTAAGTGATCCAACTATTTTTATTTCGGTTTCTTCTTCGAACTTCGGTTGGAATTATTACTTTCCGATAGCCTTGAACATGACAAAACAGTTGATTTGCTTAGCCCGAATTTTGTTAACTATCGTTTGAGTATTCTACAAAGTGTTTTTGTTTCACTCGCTTACATTCGCAAAAATTCATTTCTATCGCTAAGATTTTTCCTTTATATTTTCTGCATATCTTACAGCATTGCGATGGGCTTGTTAATTTGTTTAAGTGAAGAAACGACTGTTGCACATAACGAAGGTTTAAATTTAGACGAAATTTTTTCTGTCACAAAATATAGGGAAATTTGAGATACTTTCATATAAGATCTTTCGAAGTGTTGCGATATGTTTCCATTATATCGATCTGCCAAATAGACTTCTGTGCAGTTTGATAATATTGTGGTGCTGAATGTTTAGAACACTCTCGTATATACCCATGATAGTATTTTCACAACATGTTAAATTAGCTCCGCCTATCAATAGTTGTTGCAATTCTTCGTGACGCATTTGCCTTTATACAGTAGTACAAGAAAACTCTCCCTCCATTGGTTACGCATCTGTCACCTATTTTCGATTTATTAAACAAAATCGCGGACCATTCCCGATTTCCGGTCATACCTCGGAAAAAATGTAATCTGACACAACTGAATGACCGGGTTCGCTAACTTCGCCTTCGATAAAATCTGGCGATTCTTCTTCGTGCCAAGAGAATGGTGTTACGGGGGAATTCTCCGTTAAGACGTTGATGCTCTCCGTTAACAGGTCTCCCTGTTCGTCTTCAATATATTTACATACAAACATCGGCAATTGAATTTCTTGCTAACTTTTGCTTCGTTGTGCGGTAATATTTAAAATATTAGCTGATTGACACATGTATCGACATTGAACTTCTGCTGCTGCTTGTTACCTGTCCATACTATAGAGTGTAAGAATACCCCTTATAATTGCCGACACAACATTCTACCTTCTATGGCAAGTGCCCTTGTTACCGTTTTTTTAACCCATTTTTGCAACCTTCGTCAAGACGCAATTTCTCTTGCCTCTTGTTATTTTTCCACTATTTTGTTCCCAACGTTCCATCACCATGTTTCCATTTTTACTATGAAAAATTCCGTCAGTAAAGGAAACTGCTGACTTTCGAATCTTTACATTCCGCTTTGAGTTATTGCATACGATACTGGGTTTGGTATCCAACGCTGGGGTATGCTATCAAATACCGCTCTTGCTTAATAAATTAGGCATTAAGCATAGTTAGACCATGCGATTTTCGTGCGATAAGTATATATTCTTACACCGAGTACCTCGATTCGGAGCTCTTTTTACCACCTGGTAGTTTACGTATTCGCAGTTCGATTCTCTTCTCCTATGTGTTCGTTTAAATATTCAACGGTTGAAACCACTTCCACATTTGATATTCTATTGAAAAGCTCAAGTCGCTAAAATATTTTTTTTTTCTGATTGCTCACTGCATGGGATGCATTCCAAATTTTGTGTTCTACTATCAGTTTTATTGTCGTTACTTCGGTTGCTAGTTTATGATACGCTAACTTTTTTATCGAACTCTGTTACATTTTATTTCGATCCGAAATAATTGTAATGCACGCTGTACTATTCGACATGAGAGCACTCCTTCGCTGCGCAGAAAAAATGCACGGAAGGAACTTTTAAGCCCAGTTGCGAACCACAAAGGTTCGCAACTATAGGGTTTTCTAATAACGACTTGACAAATTTTTTTTTAAATAAAAGGCAAACCATTTGAGATATTTCAAAAACTTTATTATTGGCTTGAAGTACAATCAAAACATTTATGAATGGAACTCGACTTCGTTCATATGGCCACCGCGGGCACGTTTGTAGCGGTCGATTCGTTGGACCCTATTTTTAACGACTCGCCCACACATTTCTGCTGAAACGGCCGCTATTTCGCGTTCAATGTTGGCTCTGAGATCTTCCAACGTCGTCGGCGTGTTGGAAGCATAAATCAATGACTTAACGTATCCCCACAGAAAATAGTCAAGCGGCGTTTAGTAGCACGAACGAGGCGGCCAATCTCTTGAACTACCTCAAGGTTACTGCTTAAAATTACATCGATTAGAATATGCCGATTATTTATTGTAGTATTCGGATATAAGAGATATTTCTTTCATTGCCGGGCAAGTTTTAGATTTGGTTGGGTTGTCAATCAAGTGTAATCTATGTTGCTTGAGGCAAATTCTGCCAATCGGAATCCACTGCTGGCTCCAAGCATTAAACCAAGTATGCTTTGCTTCCCAATTTGAGCATCAAAATCCCTGTTATCTTAATACCGTAATCCACATGGGCTCCTTCCGTCTTATCGAAAAACGAAGTGATGTTAAATCTGCTCAATTCTGATCACGTGAACTCGCTTAAGGGGGATCACACTTGATTAGCGCGCTTAAACAGAGGGCGAACGAAGGTAATGTAGAGGGAAGGTTGAACAATTTTATGGGCCACTGTTTGATATAGCCAATGGATGGATTATCTTACCAATATGTGAATGATAATTAAGCATCCTGTTATTCAAAACGTATAGGTCGTAAAAGTATTGTAATTGGTCGCCCCATTAAATGTTAGATGGCACCCATGGAGCGAAATAATCACAGAGCCTAAGTATCTTTCTTCTCACTTTTTTCAGCTGTCCAATTTTACGAAGAAACTTAACATGTGCTCCGGCATTTAAAGAGTGGTTATACCCTCTTGAGTATTGAGTTCTACTAGCAATTCGTTAATCTACAATTTTTTGGGGACCAAATAGAAAAGCTATCAAGTTACCGTCTAAAAAAGTTTGGTGATTCCTGGTAAAGAAATAGTTCTAAGTAATTTAGAATCATGAGCGTAGAACGAGAAGGAGGAGGGTTTAATAACCCTATCAAGATCGTATGAAATCATAATATGTCTGACTGTCTTGTGGAACACCAGAGGTCCTAAGGACTGAGAGGCGGCACCATTAATGGATAGTTGTCAATTTTAGTAATATGCTTTCATATGAAAACTTAGTGAAAGCAGTTGCAATAACTTAAATTTTGTTGCTGTTTTCTGAGTTTTAGAAGTGAAAGATATACTCGTACATGTGAAAAAGTTTAGGAATGTGACGATTATTCGTTACTTCATTTTCTTAACCCTTTCTTATATTTGGATTGTATTTCAAGATTGTGCAATATTTTCCTTTTGGAGAGAGGGAGAGCAAGGTTGGAAGAATACACATAAGGGATATGCGTGAATCTGGGCCTGTTAAGAATTTGTCATTAATTTTAAAGTAATTACCAAGATAGCTAAAATACGCAGAAAATGATCCAAAACTCTAAATAACTTGTTTCTTACATCTACAATCTGCTGTGCCTCAAAACAGAAAAAGTGTTGGCTGACTGCTCCGAAACACAACAAAATTCTTCGGGTGTAAGCGCACATTTTTTTGTGACTTCTAGCTGTCATATTCGGACATTAAATTCTGAAATATTGGCGCATTTTTGGGACCATATGTCGTAGGAAAGGTCACAAGAATTGATTGGATAACCCTGAGTTAAGCAACCCAGAGTTTTCTCTTGTGTGTTGAGAAGTTTCCTTCGAAATAAGGAAAGATATCATAGAAGTTTAGCAACATTTTTCAAATAGGTATCTAATCTTTAATCAAATTATATATGTACAAGCGTTTATGCATAATAGATTAAAAATGGGCTATTTATACAAAATTCCTTGAAAAAAACAAATTGTGGATTTTTACTATAAAATCTTCCCGCTTTTTATAACAACAACTCCAACTGAACAAATCAGGCTATCCCCTTTTTAATATCATGACCAATCGAAAGAACCACAATCCTATCCAGTGATAAGGATCTTTCAAGTGTCGGCGACGAATATTGCCGAGCGCCTAATAATCCCATTTCAATATTTTATGTGCCATTCCGGTTGAACGTAAAAGGGTGTTTTATTTATTCTTCTACAGATTCCGATCTCAGATACAAATTGTTTGTCCGAAGGCGATATATTTGTTGTTATGAACCCTGTGAAATTATAGCAAAACAATAATTTCACAGCATGCAGATTAATTAAAACGACCATAGTATTAATAGTCGAGTAAAAAAAAAAAAAAATTGATCCTTAACAGTATAGATGATACACCTCACCGACCCAATGAAGGGAATTTCTCTTTTTTATCTTTCTACTTTGAGTTCTGAATTCGATTTCAAATACGGATACCTGTTGAGAATTTCCCGATATACTGATAGATACGATTAGAGATCGATGTAGTTGTTTCTTAACTTTACGACTGCAATCATAATTCTTTGGCCTTTCTTCTTAAAAGGTTGTCTTATGACACTAATGCTATTTATCCATCACAGCTATAAAAGGACACTCTTATGAGAGAAGAAAAAAAAAAGCAAATATATGAAAAGGATTCTTAGAGAAAGTTACGAGAAGATCCAACTGAGGATTGGATAATTTATTTCTTTATTTGAAATTTCTTATAACGTGTGCGGGGTCCTTAAGCAGTTTACCACTTTTCAATGATTAGAGGTTAATTTCTCTGCACGCTATCGCAATAAAGCAATAAATTTTATAAATAGGAACTGTTGAAGGGCGTTCATGAATCTTAAGGTGAAAGTAATCGGATTATGATAATAATTTTAATTTTAAATACTATAAGGTGAATTATCGAGTACTTGCTACGGCAATAACGATAGAAAAGTAGATTAAATGCACTGTGTGTTATAATAGGAGCAACGAGCATAAATTAGCTCAAAACTCTCAAAAGCAAAAATGTAACTCCGGAAAAAAGATAAGTGAAGTCCTTGTCGGAGTCGGAGTTATAAATGCCTTTTTCTTTTCTGATGATAGTATGTACAGCACTTTGTTATGGCCTCGTTTACTGACAGATCTATTTTACTGCTTCCGCCTCAAATTCACGAAAGCTTCATTGGCAGCTCGTTGTGTTCGCTAAATCAAATCAATCACCCACGTACGCTAGTAATTGTGAGGACTCACGAGTAAAAAAGATCTTGCCCCTTATGTCCTCTATCTTTTTTTAGGGCGATGTCAAAAAAATCACATGATAGCGCATATTCCTGTCTAAAACTTTTTTTGAAATTGTAGGTTTCAGTTAAGTCATTACCGAAGTTGATGGGGCAGCGAGAATTCTCCTTATGCAAACCTACTTCACAATCTGATTTGTTTCGCAGGGATGTCAAAGCTAGACAGGAAGCTGAATAGCTCGTCCCATACACTCTTGCATATGCGGCTATGAAGTCGATAAATAGATGGACAATGTCAATCTGAGATTCCAGTTTTTTTTTTTAACCTGCCGTATTGCAAAAATTTGATTTATGGTGAATTTTCTTGGCCTCATTTGGTTTTAGCCGCTCACATAATACGACAGAAAAGATCTTATAGACAATGTTCAGAAGGCTTATTTCTATGTAATGAGTGGGGTTAAAAAATCTCCTTATTGTGGATCGGAAAAAATAAACAAAGATGAGATTCAGTACTATGGACATGCTTTCCTCTGATCATATCTTAAAGATGTGCTGGTTTTTGTTCCTTATCAGATCATCTCCAGTTGCTTTAAAAGACTGACAGGTAATCCGTCTGGACCAGCAACTTTAGGTTAAGCTTCGGTATTACCACGGGGACGAAACTCTCTGTTGGATCCTTTAGTACCCCAATAATTTAGATACTAGCTCGCCTAAAGCGCAAATCCTGTCAAAATCCCTGTGGAAGCTTTGGAATCAACAAAACAGTTAAATAGGCCTTAACTCTTTAACCACAGACATCAAAATACAAGATATTTTCTTATATGAATTTTGGTTCTTAAATGATTTTAGGCTGAAAAATATGAATAGAAGTCCGCTTGTCCAAAACATGTCACCTGGAAGCGCCAGGTGAGAATAATGAAAGACCGTCTATAGACACCCGTTACGATGCGATGAGCAAAACCGGTGAAGCAGTTGTTCACAGGCGAACAAACATGTTTTTGAATCATTCCCAATGCATACAATCGTTTGGAGATGACTTGGCGGTTAACTCCTTATGCTGAAGCAAGCATTTTACCCTTCCTTCACGCGGACGGTCGTCAACAGCCAAATCACCGTCTTTAAAGGTACAGAACCAATCACAGTACGTTGTTTCACTTAGAGTAGCATCTTCATAAACTTTTTGAAGTTCTTGTTTTCTTCGAATAAAACAAGAAAATCAACACTTCCCGCAAATGACGATTTGGCACAAAATCGGACATTTTCACACCATCAAAAGTATTCGTATATGACGCCAAAACAAAGTTACTAATGTGTCTTAGACATATGGTAAGTCTGAGCTTGGTTCATGATGTTTTGGATATGTCAAAATCGACCAGCACTTACTGCTGGAACCATCTTTTGAAAAACAGCGAACTAAATTGCGCATCTAATAATATTTTCAGGGTTTTGATTGAAATAGTTAAGTAGGTACACTCTATTGACCAAATGTCAAGACGCGAGTTTTACTTACCATATAATCTAAAGCAAAAATTAAGTAAGAAAAAAAAATTATTGATGGGGAAAAACAAGCATTTATATAACACAAATGAAGAAAATAAAATGCTTTACGAAATTGGAGTGAGCAAATTTTCCAACTGCAAGTACTCGTAATTAGTCGAAAATAGCCATTTCTTTTTAGTATTTTTACTGTTTGTTTTATTGTTTAGTCTCTCACATTTATTAGACACTGCGTTAGGTAGAAAGTGCTGCACTACTGCACTTTCCAGTAGTAACCCAAACCGGACTACTAAAACCGTGACCGAAGCTCATGGTCTGGTGACCGAAGTCTACTGGTCCGAACGGTTTAATACCTGCCGATCTACAAAGGTCTTCAGATATTATCGCTACGCTAGAGAATATCATGAGGAACTTTGTAGAACTGATCCACATTACACTGTATGGAGAGAAGTCAATATCATTCCCAAATATTAACGGCTCAACATGCCCGCTGTAGTATAAAGGAAAATCGGTAGAAATGGCTCTGCATTCACTGACTAGCCACATAGAACGATCCCTACAAGATAACAACGTCAACATTTCAACTCTGCGGAGTTGATCAGTCTTATGCTTAACAATTAACTCCAAACTGGGTGGGATTTTTGCTAAAGATGGAAAGGCACTGTCCCTTCTGTCCCTTTTTGGAACTTAGTGGTTAATGAGCTGCTGATACACCTAGAAGCGTGTAGTAGCAGGGTGATTGCCTATGAGGATGATGGTGCTATAGCCGTTTCAGGTAAGAATCTTAATACCAGTAAAGAACTCCTTCAGCTAAATCTTAACAGATTAACCCTTTGGGAAGATCCCTGTTGATTGGGAATAAACCCCCATAAAACTGATCTTTTCCTCTTTTCCAGGAAATATAAAATTCCACTCATAAATCCTCCCTCAAAAAACGGTACCAGTTTATTTTTCTGCGATACAGCAAAATATCTGGGTCTCATTTTTGACAGCAAACTAAATTGAAAACCTTGTATTCAAGAAAGAATCAAGAAAGCAACAGTAGCTTTATTAACTTGCAAAAAAGACTTTGGGAATAAAGGGGACCTTCAACATACATACATCTCGGTCATAAGACCGATACTCACCTACGGAATAATTGTCTGATGGACGGTCTTAGACAATGCAGCCAACAGCAGCAAACTAAGCAGAGTATGTCTATGCAAAAGCGGAGCCCTACGTTCTACTCCCTTGCGACACTGGACATTATGTTTCACTTGACACCCTTCGATATCTAAAGCAGGCAAGTAGCTGCGACTGGGAGGAAGATGGTTTCATGGAGCACAAATCAATCAACTTTTACAAAGATGGATCTTAAACTGATAGGAGAGTTGGTGATGGTGTTTTCTTAGATAAGCTAAATCTAAGCCTCTCGTTTCGTCTTCCTAATCACTATAACGTGTTCCAATCCGAAATTTTTGCGATCAAAGGATATCCGCATCTTTTCGGATAGTCAGACCACTATCAAGTGCCTGGATTCAATTCCATTTAATTCTAAAACCGCCCTTGAATGCCGATAATCTCTCACAGAGATGGCAGAGCTGTTCAATTTTCACCTATGTTAAGTGCCAGACCACAGAGACATTCCGGAAATTGTAGGACCGACGAACTCGCCAAAAATTTGAAACACTCTACCTATTCTACCGGAAAAGGGTAGCATAGGTACACCAATCGCTAGTTCAAATTAATATTTAAGCTGAACACTAATAAAAGAACAGACCTTAGGTGGACTGCTGGACCAACATATCTAGCGACCAAATAGATCTTTTAAATAAGAAACACCCCAGCACCATCAAAAGTATCATCACTGGAGCATGCAAGAAGGCTTGGCGTCTTTAAAAACCATTTCTGTAGAAGTTGCATGGACGAGGAGAAAGAGAAGACAATCCTCCACTTCCTCTCTACATCTCCAGCTCTCTCCAAAAGAAGAAAACTTCACTTAGCAACTTCCTTCTACAATGACTTCAGCGATCTAAAGAATATAGACGTTAACAGTTTCTTACGCTTCATCATAATTTCAAATTCATTCCATGAGTAGGAGAATCACAGATCCACGTGGCATCACAATAGGCCAATAGGCCTAAATGGGTTGGTGTTTCCAACAGCCACTTTTATCTGCCCTACTGAGAATACAAAGTTACAACAAATATAATTTCAGATTAACAAATGGAAAAACCACATCACATGTTATTAAGCAACATAATTCAGCAAAAGTTCGATTTGGTGGTGATTAAAGTAAAGATGGCATAATTTATTATTTTTTTAAATACACGCAGACTTCTTAACGAGCGAAACTCGAAAAGAAGAGTGTTAAAAAGTTTGCAAACTATATTTGAGTAGGAGTTTCTGTAACAGATAGTGCGAAAGGCAGGGACATTCACTACAAGGTTTGCGTAGGCTCAGTATGTCGAAAATGGGACTTTGTAGATAGCCCCCTCTCATAAAAAATACTTTTAAGACCTTAGAATGAAAGAAGTGTTGCAAGGGAAGAATTTGCATAAATTCCATGGTGTATGCAAGGCTCTGATAGCAGATTTTTTAATTATTCAAGGTGGTTGCAGTTTGCTGCATATATAGAGTTTTCCAATAGGGACTTGACAACTTTGAATTTAATTTGTGAACGCACTCTTCCACTAATCATCAAACTGTCACTGTCAATTTATTCAGTAAACTCAACATTTTCATTATGGTAAAGAACACTAACGAGCAACATCTGCAAATTATAAAAATTTTCTACAGATATTCGGAATCGAGAAATCATCTTCAAAAACGAAGCTTATTTTTGGCTCAATGAGTTCGTCAATAAGCAAAATATGCTTCACATGTGCTTCATGAATCACCACTTCATCCACAAAAAATAACTGTTTGGTGCGGTTTGCATGCTGGCGGCGTTATTGGGCCATATTTTTTTCGTCGACGATAATGATCATCACGTTACTGTGAATGGTCAGCGTTATCGCGCCATGATCACTTATTATTTTTGGCCCGAATTGGAAGATATGGACTTGGACGACATGTGGTTTCAACAATCGATTTATTGAAGAGTAAGTATGAACGCCTCGTTCGTGCGATTTAACGCCGCTTGACTATTTTCTGTGGGGCTACGTTAAGTCATTGATTTATGCTATCACGCCGACGACGTTGGAAGAGCTCAGAGCCAACATTGAATGCGAAATAGCGGCCGTTTCGGCTGAAATGTGTGGCCGAGTCGTTGAAAATTGGGTCCAAAGAATCGACCGCTGCAAACGTGCCCGCGGTGGCCATATGAACGAAGTCGAGTTCCATTCATAAATGTTTTGATTGTACTTCAAGCCAATAATAAAGTTTTTGAAATATCTAAAATGGTTTGCCTTTTATTTACAAAAAGAGTTGTCAAGTCGTTATTAGAAAACCCTATACCATATTGTAATTTCGATTGGAATAACCCATATTCTTTTAGAAGCAATACTTATTAAGGGGGTATGCAACGTTTGGCGAAAAGTAAATATTTACTTTTTTTTTTAATTGGTTATGTTCTTGGATTAATTTAGATGCTGATCAATTGTTACACTATCTACGAATTCCATTTTGAAGCTGCTTGCACTATAGCTAAGATTTCTATTAAAAGTTTAGTTCCGTTGCAAGCTACATTGACTGTTAGACAGGTCGTTACTTTCGTAGTCATGTCAGTGAAATACTACGTCTATGTCGGAGGGCTCCTGCTCCGTAAGACTAAAAAACATTAACTAGGCTTTGTTACTCACAAGAACTCTCTGCTCGGCAAATTAACATCGAAGTAAAAAAGAGTTACGGTTTATTGCGCACTGGTTGAACTATATAAAATGCCAAGGTCATTCGCAAATGTTCTGATTACACTGAAGTGAAAATAAAGGGTTCATAAAAGATTTGAAGCTCCTTTCATGCCATTATTTGTGGAATAGCATATCAAATGGCCAGTGTGCTTCAAGCAGTCATTACAATTTTTGATCACTCGGTCCAATATGTGCTGCGTTATTTCGGCAATAGTGTGTCGAATGTTGGCCTGGAGCTTGTACAAATTAGTTGATAGAAAAAATAATTGAGTTTTGTCAAATCGCATGAAGGCGGCGACAAATTGATGAATGCTCGTCGTAAGATGAACCTGTCTCCAAATTTCTTCCTTACAACTCTGAGCGTTGCATCGCTTGTATGGCATATAGCGCCGTCTTGTTTGAACCACAGCTCGAATATATCGATTTTGTCAAGCCTTGTCCCCAGAAAGTCGGTTAACATCGCTCTATACCAGAGACTATAGAGACAAAGCCGCTAAGTCAAAAATGGGTTTCGTGGAGAAGATGATTTTTTGTCCAAAATTCGAATCTCCGGCCAACATTTCCAGTGCCCAAGCGAACTCAGGGCGTTATCAATGGTTGTCTGGCATCAATTCTTTGATCAGGACAATCTTATACGGATGAAGGCCCAAATCCAACCGCAAAATAAGTCGGGCTAACTTTCTGATGATTCACAGTTAAGCCGAATTAACATTACTAGTTCTTTTTCGATGTTTTTTTTCATTTCGCACCAATCTCTATTTGATTGGTGACTTAAGATCCAAAAGGACGCTCAAACTTTTTAACTGTGCGAGGAATAGCCTGCAAAATGAAGCCATGATTACGACCGTCCTCAGACGAAATTCACGTTGCGTGTTTACAATTTATTTTTTAATAATTTCCGAACTTTCGACAAGCGTAAAACTATGCATGATTAAATCGCAAACCTTACTCAATATATTGACAGCTGGATGTCATTGGTAACTTTGACAGCTGCTGAAACATAACAAATGGAGAAATAAATCATCTAACGTACTTCCAAAGTATGATACATCTCAGGGCATCCCTTAAACACTAGTTTGCTTTCAGAACTAAGTAGTGCAGACTAGTTGCCATTAGATAATTGTTTTGTCAGTATTACGAGTTGCGCAAATAATGTTATTTTCGGAAGAAATGCGACGTGGTATAAATTGTCAAAGAAATGCGAATGAATTAAAGAAATTGGAATCAGCTACGACAGTGCCAGGTGCTTCTACTTAGTTTTTTATTATTAACGCGTATAACGATATTTGCGTTAGTACCGCGCCGCTAGCGTTTGGGTAGATTTGCAGATCTTGGAATGATTCTACAGGATGCCCTATTTTGGATCATTTTACCATATAATTGAGGCCAAAAGTTTGCTTATTTTTTTGCATTGGAGTGTTCCAATAATGGCCGTTTGATTCCTTTCTTGAACCTCTGTTGGTACTTAATCCTCTATTGGTCTTTGCTTGAAATTTCTCGATGACCTTCATTAAACATAGATATTACCGCTTATTTTCCTACATTTGAGACTTCCACGAATGCACCTACTTCTTATTAAACAACTTTTCGTCACACCTGCTGACATTTGTAACTTTACTGTTTCCTTGTCACAAAATATTCTATCGTCTTCGCATCGTTTTAACCATCCCATGCCAACTCTGTGTGTGGAATCGTCATCATAATTTCTTCAATGATAGATGACAGATCCTAAAAATTTAAATTGTTTGCACTTTGATAAGATAAATAGATTTTAGAAGTTGAGTTTTTGTGTTTGCAAAATATCTGCTAATATAGATAAACCGTCTATGTACGACTGATTCGTTAACCTTTTCTTTCCAACGCTTTGAATCAATAACTAAAAGCTTCTTGATTGCATTACCATTACCGAAAAACAAAAAAGTCGTTCTGAACTCTTTGATGTGCTACTTCAATAGAAAATATTGCTCAACATTCAATGTCAATAGACTTTGTAAAGTGTTATACTCGAACTTTCCCGCGTGCGTATTTCGAGTTACAATAAATAGCAATTTTAAGTTTAAATATTGGGAAAGAGATACATACTTTTTAATCCCCAGTTCAATACACATATCTACCATATATAAACCAACCTAACAGATATGCTTTTCAAACTACGGAAACATAATCAAAGTATAGAGATCCTCGTGTCCAAAGAGAAATCATCTGGAAATCTGTCCATTGAACTGGCATCTTAACCATCAAAAATATGATTTCCGGCCTTAAGATTCAGCAAATGGCTTTAACATATTTCCTACTCCCTTTTGAACATAAGAGATTCGAACGAGGAAAAAAATGAACTCTCCCAATATATCGAGAACGGTGCAAAGACAAACACGCTGTGTGTGAAGAAAATGCCAACAAACCGTGTCGTGATGTTCAATTGATTGTAATGTATGCAACTTTTTGCCATTTCGCAGATTTTATGATTTATTAAGGAAATCAGCAGGGAAATATATTCCATGGCCACATGACAGGATCATGTTCGAAAGAAAAAGAAGAGAAAAAAAAAAAAAAAAAAAACAGAAAAGGAAATAAACACTTAGAAAGAAGGACCAACGAGAATTTCCAATGAACTATAAAAGTAACAACGCCTTGCTAATCGCAACTTTGATGATTAGAACAAATGTGACATTCGGAAGACCTTTGATACATTGTTCTTTGACAGTTTGTGGCCTAATAAAATTGTCACCACTATGATCAAGCAATTCATCAAGGACTTTTGATTTCTAGAGAGTAGAAAAGATAAAAAAAAAACTGCAATCCAGACCTTAGTTTCAATGAAGATGGGCTGTTCTCTGGCATTAGGGAACGCCCCTATAATAAAGGGGCTTATACGGGCTTAAGGATTATTTGTTTTGCGTTTTTTTTTGTTTTTATCCATCCGCTCTGACCACTGTGAAGCACTAGCATAAACGTCGTTGTTGTCTTTTGCCCAGCAAAAAAGGATGTTCCATTTTGCGATACCACGATCGATTGCAGGTGTAATCCTCAGCACAGGATTTAAATTTGTACAGGTGAAATTGAGTTTTACCTTCTTTTTTAGTTTTATTGGTGTGTTTGTTTGTTTGTTTGTTTTTTTTTTTTTAGTTTTTTGTTTTAGTTTGATTTCACTGTGTTCATCGTCCTTTTGGGTTGCGTTTGCACACGCATAGCAGGTGGTCATGTTGTTGAGGTTTCGCGAAATGAAGGTACCATCAGCTATCGGCGCTATTATTGTACCAGAGAGTATGTGGTGAGGACATTAAATGGAAAAAAGAACACTGGCAATCATACTTCATCACTTTGGTCGTGTGGCGGACCTAATGTCATTTGTCCTGTAATTTTGACAATTCATCAGAATTAGGGAGGGGAAAATAGATGAAATGACTTCATCTTTGGCATTTTCAATCGAAATTGGCGGCAACTTTAATGTAATTGTGGAATTAGTTCACATTAATTGAATGGGAGGTGCAGAAGCATCTTGGGTATGTTATGTTACAAATGTCCCCTAAATGCTTGCACTCGGTATACCTTTTACAAATCTTTTTGCAGTTAAATTGGCTTACCATCATGAATACGTGAACATATTTTCCGAAACACAAAATGGTCCTTTCCTTTGTTTGTAAGTTATTGGCCTAGGTACAAATAGCTCATGAAACAAAGTCGCTTGTGCAGGTTTCACCCGACTTTCTCGATTCTTGACTCAGTGATTCAACTAACATCTTTAGATTAGTTTAGGTTTGCGAATTAATAGGGAAATTTTCAACAATATTTTCATTATTCGTTATACTTCATCGCACTAAAGACTATACAGCTCCACTGTGACAACAAAGAGGTATTTTAAAAAAAATGGGAGAAGAAATCTACGTGTGGTGTCTGGATTTTACAAATTTCTGTCGGTTCTTGTACTGCAGAGAGGTCGCCAGGACATGGATACAATACCTGGTCACTGTTCTATGTCTCAGATTACTAGAGTTGGGGCAATGACTCCTCCCGTGAGTCTATGTCTTCAAAGACTAGTTAGAGGTGGTCCGCATTGAATATCAGGAAATTATGACCATTGACCATTCGCCTGAAATAGCGACAGAGTCAGTATGTCAATACTTCAGAAAGCTTGCTAGAATTGTTATTATTGAATACTCTCAATTACTTAACAACTTTTTTAACCTTTCACGAGTGAAAAGGTTTTCACATATATCTTCCAGTTTGTGAATGAAGAGTGGATTCCAGATACTTTTGCCGGTGGCATATTCATTGCGATCTTAATCGAATGCATGCATTTTAATACTTACGAGGGCGGTCCCAGAAAAGAAAACACAAAAATTTTGGAAAATATTTTTGAAAAGGAAAATCTTTGACCACTGAGCCAATTTTTCAAGTTTGGGAACAGAAAATAATCCGAGGGGGCTAAATATGGTGAATAGGGTGCATGAGGTAGCAATTCAAACTTTAATTCATTAATTTTGGCCATTGCAATAACGGATTTGTGAGCTGGTGCATTGTTTTGATGAAACAACACTTTCTTCTTAGCCAAATGCTGCCATTTTTGCTTGATTTCTCGCTCAAACGTTGCAATAAGTTCGCATAATACTTTCCGTTGATATTTTTTCCTTTTTAAAGATATTCAATGAAAATTTTCATACGCATTCGAAAAAATTGACGACATGACCTTGCCTGCAGATGAAACGGTCTTCGCCTTCTTTGGAGCCGGTTCTTACTTTTGAACCCATTGTTTTGATTGTTCTTTGTCTCGAGTGTAAAGTGATGGACCCATGCTTAATCCATTGTTATGAAACGTCGCAAAAATTCTGCTTTGTTGCTGTGAAACTTCGCTAAACACTTAATTGAAACATCTTCACGACACGGTTTTTGTTCGAGTGTGAGCAAACGCGGCACCCATCTTGCATACGGCTTTCTTATGTCCAAATTTTTAAATAATATGCGATGTACCGCACTTTTTGAAATGTGGACAATGTCTGCTAGCTCACGCACTTTCAGTCGACGATCATCCAGTACCGTTTTGTGGATTTTCTTTTCAGGTCGTACGGCCTTTTTTAAATTCAGCAACCCAAAATTTTACTGTTGTAAACGAAGGAGCAGAGTAGAATCCAGTTCGGCTTTTAAATTACTGGGGCTGAGGCCTTTCAAATAAAAGTATTGTATCACATAACGACGACCAATTTTCTGCATTCTCACAAATTCACTGACAACGTTCATTATTGATGGCTGCCAAATAAATACTAAACAAGCTGGCGCTTTTAAACTTGAAACATATGCTTTATGGACTGCGTACTTTCCAAAACAGTGATATTTTCAAAAAACCACCGACATGTCTTGGTCAGGCCGGGTACTTCTGGGACCGCAGGAACCCAGCTGAGCTGACCATAATATTGAAGAACCTCAAAAGAAATATTTTTTTTTTTTTTAAAGAAGCCCGAGCTATCAATAAATATGGAAATTTCCTTGTGGAATTTGGACCTCATGGTAGCTACTGCCAATATCTAGGCATGCTATGTCATTTCTTATTTTTCTCTGATCCATCAGTGAGTAGTCGTTTATGATATTTCAAAATAAATTCGGGATGTAGTTCGATTGATTAGGTTAAGGCCAGATGACTTCGGTTTGGTATCAACCCAGTTGATTATATGGAGATCTAAAAGCAACAGATCAAGTGTTATGTACCAATATATCCAATCTCTTGAATGTTTGTCATTATATGAAGTTCATATGCTACCAAAAAATTAGACGGGTCGTGTACATTTATTGTATACTTTGGGTATTAAGCCTGCACTCTCTTTTCACTCTCCACCGACTTTTTCCTTTTGCGGATACGAGTACATTACGATTAAAATAACAAAAGTTTTTGGCCTGATCATTGTTGAACAAATGTAAAGAAAGAAGACTTTTTTAGTGATCGAAAAATCTGAAGATACATTTACAGATACAACCGCCATCTTCAAATGAGGAGATGAACATATTCAAGCTATTCTACATACATAGTAGCAAAGAAAATGAATACAGATTGCTGCTAAACCTTTCTTTAACGGATGTCTTGCAATGCCAGAACTAAAAAATGCAGGAAGCTTAGGAACTTCTATTATTATTGGCATTGCTAATGAAGTTCGTATATTAATCTGGCACATCCCATGTGATGAGTGGCTGTGTTGAAGAAACTTTCTTGCAAATACTTCTCCGAATATAATTAGATGGATTACGCTCTTATTCAAATTCCCTTTTTATCTCTCAAATTAGGAATACGGGTATTGACACGTGCTTCTGACAGAAATCGTACACTGAGTTTAACTCCGAGAATATAAATTACATCATAAAGGATAAAATTCGTGAGCACATCCCCTTGTCGATATAATTGCAATGATTGCAGGAGCAAAATATCATGCACCGTGTTATCTGCATTTGTAACTCGATCCACACGTTCAGATACGAGTACAACAACAAAATAAAAACCGTAAAATTAATATTCCAAATCTACAATTATGTGTATGTAGTTGCGTACCAAAATCAGATAAGATCTTCATGGGGCAGTTATGAGGAAACGTTAATTTTCAATGAAAACAGGCACACTTAAAGGGGACTTGTAATCAGGGTTCCTTTAGTAGCGGATGATCTTGTTTCATTATAGCTGGTCGAGCTATGACCATGGCTTCATTTGATCTGTCAACTTATAAAAAAGAAACTTTGATGAAAGGAACAAAACGAAATTAATGTGTTTGATGAATATATTTTGTAAGTGTTTTATAAGAAGTAACTAAAGTATTCTGCTGAAGAGACTCTGCAGTTCTTAATGAGTGGGTATCGATAGATAACAAGTCGGCTATCCTAAATAGATGTTTCAAGCAACTTGGTTTTCAAAACTAACCTCATTTTGTTCACCTATTCGGGGCTGTAAGTTGTGCAAACTAACATAATACTGACATAACAAATCCTCGCTAGGGCAGGAGAAATTTTCTAAAATTATTTTCAAGTAACTGGTTTTCCAAGAAAGAACTCGTTTTCCAAAACATCCATTGTATGATAGTAAAGAACGCTTAGCAATGTACTAAATATACAATCCGCGAATTAATGTAATTTTTGATCCAGAATTTGTGGGAGAAAATATATAAATAGTACAAATCTTAACAGCACCTACGAGTATAAAAGAAAGCTCAATAAGAGTGAAAATGAGGAGCGGACACTACCCGATTTCAAAATGTCGTCCGCTTATTGCAGATAAACACAAAGATTCAACCTAGTGGCCAAATACTTCGCAAGGATGACAATTGGCGACATACAGAATGTTTGAAAGTCTGCAACTATCCGGTCGTCGTGGAAAATTCGTCACATTTCTTCTGGCACTGTCTATGTATTAGTATCAGACACCGCATATTTAATTTAAAGTGATTCCCTACTCATCTCCACTAGGGTTCTAATAATATTTCCCTCCTTCCTCTCCATTGTTGCAAACCATACAGGTGCATCGGGCAACGCTAGGATGTGATAGAACTATGTGGGTCATTGTTAGATATTGAAGACTGTCCTCAAACCTATAACCTAATATAAACGTTGTCCTCAGTACATACGATGTCTGCTTAATGAGTACCTGGATTAGAAAGTAGATGGCGCTACTGAGCCAAAATGAGTGTACCATAATTTAGTGTGATCACTTTTAGCCCGCCTGTCAAAATTTGGTGACAATTCGACGCTTAGTTTTCTTTTGACACTCAGCACTATAGCTCCATTATCCGATTCTTGTTTTTAAGTGTCAAAATCTGCGAGGAAGTCAAATCCATTCTCAATTGTGTGTATGGGATTCATTGACCTTCCCATACATCCGTTTACCATTGTTTCAGAGAATTTCGCCGTGGCCGCACATCGGTTTTTGATGAATCGCGCCCAGGTGGCCAAAAAACGGGAACCACAGAGAAAACCATGGACAAAATCCATGATCTCGTATTGATGGATCGCTGAGTGAAAAGTTTCGAGTTAGCCGAGATAGCAGGCATCTCAACTGGGATTTTGTTAAGAGATTTTGCATTAGATTTTGGGCATGAGAAAGCTATCCGCGCGATGGGTACCGCGTTTGCTCACACTTTAAAGACGTGCTTTGCCCTGTTTAATTGAAATCCGGAGGAGTTTCTGAGACATTGATTCATTGGTATATACCAGAAACCAGGCGAAGACGGTGCCTTCAGCCGGAAAATTGATGGCCATCGTTTTTTGGGACGCGTGAGGTGTGATCCACGTTGACTATTTGGAGAAGGGAAAAACAATCACAAGAGCATTCAACATCGATTAATTGGACCGATTCAACGACAATTTTAAGAAAAAACGACCACATTTGGCTCTTTCACCACGATAACGCACCGGCTCAGTCGCAGTCCCCACAGCCAAATTAGTCGAATTGCACTACGATTGCTCCCTCATCCTTCGTATTTTCTAGATTTGGCTCCCTGCGATATCTTTTTGCTTCCAAACCTTAAAAGATCGCTTGCCGGAAAGAAGTACGGGTCGAACGAGGAGTTATCGCCGCCAACAAAACTCGTACTATACGCAAGGGTTAAAAAGAGTTGCAACATCGAGTTGAAAAGGGATTATATTCAAAAATAAATTGTCTAATCCTCAAAAAGTTGCGTTGTCATTTCTAATCTGGGTATTCATCAAACAGCCCTCGTAAGACCACATAACTTAAGTATGAACTTTTGAAGTTAGATAAAGTTTTGTACCGCAGATAAATTCCTCTACATGTTTAGTTTGCGGAGTTAGATCATTTTCCTTTTTGAACTTGAACACTTTCATCCGACTATATTTTGCATATAAAGTGTTGGATTCTTCTTACCAAATCAATACTCGCTGCTTTAAATAATTCGGAAAGTAGTCCTGCTGCAGCACCTCTGCAGACCTATTGATCTTTAAGTTAAAGAACTCTTTTTGATTGGGTGGAAGAAGCTGATGTCGATCATCTTCCATGTTGAGAAATTATCCTTTCAAATTTTCAGCATCGACTGTGAGTCTAAAAATGACGTTCCCATACTTATCTCTCCATCGTTCTATTCGTTATTTGTTCTATTCGGGATTTCATTGTGTTAGACGGGTGAAATCTATCACTCTTATGACTGAAAATGTCGCCACTAATCTTGTTTGTGATTGTAGCCATTAACCGTCAGATTTGTTCATAGAACTTATTCAGTGTTCTGATTTCTGAGATTTCCATATTAGCAACTTCTCTACAAAAGGTAGTGGTCAAATCTGACTCTTCAAAAAGTATGGACATCAAGGATACTAGAGCATGTACTCAATTTTTTTGATGTTTGTTTGATTATGTGACTGAGATGCTAAAAAGGTTTGCTAGGTGTGATGACATTTCGCCCCTCAAACTGTGTCCTCAAAGATTCTCTCATTTCCCAATTTTTCCCAATTATGATATTCTGCACACAACTAGTCGAAGAACTCGTGAGCAAATTCGTCCTTATGCTGTCGAATAAAGCCGTGGTGCGGATTTTGCTTTGATGCCTGAAACTCCAGATTTTTTAGCTAAGATTCGCATCACAATAGGCACTGACTCATCTCTCTAAAGCCTTCATTATATTAAATGTCAAAGTTTTCTATCCTTCTTTTGACAGGTCCATCCCATCGCACTCCTTCGATGGCAGTGATTTCTGATTTGTAGTGGTTAAGGGCATCCGCTAGTTGTTCGGATGCATGTTGACAGATATGGATTCGAACATTTCACTTGCGTAACAGAAACTCGTTCAACGTTTCTCGTTTCTTGTTTGCTAAAGCCGTCATTAATAAGTCCATCCATAGGTTAGGTTAGGTTAGAGTGGCGGTTGGAAAACCAACCCACTAAGGCCCATTGGCCTGTTGTACTGCCACGTGGATGTATGATCCCCTCATTCATGGAACCAATTTGAGTTTACGATGAAGCGCAGCAGACTGTTAACGTTTTTTTTTAGATCGTTTAAGTTGTAGAAGAAGGCTGCTAGGTGGAGGGAGAGAGTTGCACATTTACAGAGAAGATGGAGGATTGTCTCCTCTTCCTCCTCGTCCATGCAGCTTCTACAGAAATCATTTGTAAAAACGCCAAGCCTTCTTGCATGCTTGCCTATAAGACAGTGTCAAATGATGACACCTACCATATAATGGTGCTGAGATGTTTCCTATCAGACTCTTAGAGCGATTCAGATCCAGCTTTGGCCAGACCTTTTTATTCGCTAAACATGTTGTTCCACAGGTCCATCTAAGGTCTGTTCTTTTATTAGCATCCAGCTTAAATAATAATTTGCACGTAGCGATTGGTATCCCTATGCTGCCCTTTTCCGATAGAATATGTAGAGTAGTTCCAATTTTGGCGAGTTCGTCAGCCCTTCAATTCCCTGGAATGTCTCTGTGGCCCGGCACCCAACAAAGGTGAAGGCTGAAATGCTCTGCTATTTTCGTAAGAGATTTTTTTTTTTATGGGAAGGTGAGAAATCTTCATAGACACTATAGGCCCGGAGTCTATAGTAGTGTGAGATTCTTACTCACTAAAAAACACCTCCCTTATGCAAACCATGACTGAGTTCACACTCAACAATCAGTTCTTCTATCGCATTTTATTTTGTTTTTATAAGATATCCTGCAGGCGATTTTCCATTGAAAATTCCTGTGTACTTTAGAAAAATTACGCGCTGCTAATCACCGCGCTAGATCGAGAGGCTTAGTCCTTTTCAGACGGCGCAATAAATTTGTCTCGTCGAAGATCTGTTGAACAGAAATATTCGTATGACCTTGTAATCGAATATTATGTTTTTGCACTAACATTTTAATTACGTTCTGAACGTTTTCGACTCCCAAGTCTCTGTGGATATCATCGTTTCTAATGTACCACGGCGCATTAACAATACCTCGAAGAACTTTGTTTTGGAATGTCTGTAATACATTAATGTTACTATTTTTAGAACAACCCCAAAGTTGTACACCATATGTCCAGATCGGCTTTAGCACTTGCTTGTATAACAGCATTTTGTTCTCTAAGCTAAGCTTGGAATACTTTCCAATAAGCCAGTAAATATCTCTATTGTTGATTTCAAGCTCTTCACGTTTTTTCTTGACGTGTGCTCTCCATTTTAGTTTAGCGTCGAGTGTCATACCGAGATATGTGGCCTCGTTCGCGTAAGGAATTCGTACTGCGTTGATAAACACTGGTGGATTCTCAATTTTCTTGAGAGTGTAGTTCACGTGGACATACTTGTTTTCATTAAGCGCGATTCGCCAAGTCTTTGTCCAATTGTTAATCCGTGTAAGGGAACGTTGCAACTTGGCAGTTGCTTCTTCGACTGTTTTAGCCGTTGCCAAAATGGCAGTGTCATCACAGGTAAAAAGCAAATATAGCAGAGGGCCAAGTACACTTCCTTGCGGCACCCCCTTCACTGTCTTTAATTGTCTTAAAAGTGGAATATTCGTTTCCGTGTTTCACACGGAAGAGTCGGTCTTCCAGATATGAACCTAAAATACAAGACAATTGCTGGGGTAGGGCTTGTCTGAGCTTATATTTAAGGCCTTCATGCCATACCTTATCAAAGGCTTGCGAAACGTCAAGGAATGCGCTTGAACAGACTAACTTACACTCGATAACTCGTTCAATTATATCGGTTATTCGATGCACTTGGTCAACTGTAGAGTGTTGGCTTCTAATGCCAAATTGATGATCAGGCAAGAGGGAATTTGTGGCGGTAATTGGTTTAAGACGATTCAGAAGGATTCGCTCGAAGACCTTCGATGTAATCGGGAGAAGCGATATTGGTCTATATGACTTGACTTCAGTCAGTGGTTTACCGATTTTCGGAACAATAATAACTTCGGCTACTTTCCACTGGTGCGGTACATGCTCTAATTTAATGCTGGCATTTATAAGATAGAGCAGCTTTAGCAAACCTTTTTTCGGCAACGCTTTAAGTATCTCTCCCGTTATTAAGTCATATCCCGGGGCTTTATTGGGCTTAAGCGTGTCTATAACTTGTCTAAGTTCCCTAAGTGTAGCCTTTTCTACTGGAAAGTTTGTCGTCACGTCTAGCGTATTGACATTCTCAGGAAGCACCTTACCATCGAATGGTTTAAACGTTTCTGCGAGATGGTCGGCGAAAACATTAGCTTTTGCCTTATCTTCTTTGGCCCAGTCATCCTGGTTTCTTCTTATTGGTGCCACGTGTATTTGGGACTTTCGAACACTTTTAACGGCTCTCTATATGGAGTAGTTGGTATCCTTTGTCGCTGTGAGTCTTTCAAGGTAGTTATTAATACCTTGATTATTGAAGTCCTTGATCAATTTTTTTCAACAAGTTGCAGAGCCTATTGAAGGATGTTTTATCTTGTGGTGCCCGGGTTTCATGCCACTTTTTCCGCGCTCTTCGTTTCTTCCTTATTATTTCTCTGATTTCCGCTGGATATCTTATGCCGACTTTTTGAACTTTGTTCGATTCGCGGGGAGTGTTTTTCCAGGCCGCTTGCTGTATGACTTCAACGAAACGTTCAACTTCTTTTTCAAGTTGATACGGCGTTCTAAGTGCTACTTTCAACTCAGTGTTGTCTACAATGTCTATTCGGAAATCTTCCCAGTGAGTTTTGCTGTTTGTTAATCTGGGTAGTCTTTGTTTCTTAACCAAGGATTCGCACAGTGAGAGGATAACTGGAGAATGATCGGAGGAAAGATCGAAGCCCTCTTTAACTTTGACGTAACTAGCGTTTACTCCTTTTCCGATAAAGAAGTCTATTAGATCGGGTGTTTTGGCGACATCCGAGGGCTAGTATGTCGGCTTGCCTGTTGAGTAAAAATAGCAACCACATTCCATACCAGCCCTGTAAAGGGTTTTGCCTTTTTGAGAGATACACCTTGAGCCCCAAAAGGTGTGCTTTCGTAAGAGATGACCGGCATTCAAGGGCGGTTTTAGAATTTAGTGAGACAGAGCTTCTTTAATCGCCAAAACGAGTCCATCCATACTGGGGGCTGATGGTTGTTCCAGAACATAGAGTGTTTTATTTGGTCATATCCCGATCTAGCTAAACGCAAACTTTGAGGCCAAAATCCTTTAGAAAATATTGGCACAAACTAATGGTTTCCACAACCGGGCCAGATGCTTAAAAAAAAACCCCATTACCTGTATTGCGAATTTTTCCAAGTAGCTCACATAAGGTCTGGAGCTGCTTTTAACATCGCCAGTGACTTCATCTTCTGAGTTTACTTGCCAAAACTTCCATATTTACGCTTTTGGATTGAAGTTAACCCAGCTAGCGCGGATCCAAGCGTCTCAGCATATCGCAGAATGGTTATGCCGAATATCGAAGTTTCAGAACGACAATCAGAAAAAAACTTTGATCAACGAATTTTTTTCTAATTTTGTTGACTGGCAGTATCATTGTCGGATGAGAAAAATGTCATTTTTAGAATTATTACTAAAACTGTGCCATTTATATGAATGTCTTTAACATTTTTGAAAAGTTCTTTCATTTTGCCGTCAGTAGCTATTCACAAACAAATTCTATGGAAATTTAGCTTCTTAAGGTGTCATAGTGCACACCTTCTCTTTAAGCGAATTTCTCCTCATCAAATTGACAGGACATCTGCTGCTTCTATTCGAGTTTGTCAGGAAAAAAAATCTTTTCACAAACAAAATGTCACACAATGAGAGATTTGTAAATATTACAGCACTCAGCATGCGCCACAAACTGTTATTATCAGTTTTACGCCACTGTTCCTAGGCAAACCAATTGCTAAACCAAGGATCAAGTACAAGTATTTGCCGAACACTTTTCTAGGCAAATCTGTTGGCCGGTGCCGGCTGTTGTTTTATAAAATTCATTCGCTTCGGCTTTTCCCAAATAGATGCAAAGGACTCTGCTGGACACATGTACACATCGGTGTCATGCTTTTTCCATACAATGGAAAGGCGTGAATTGTTCATTACCTGTGAATGACAAAAAGGACTAAAGTCATTATTTGGCAATTTTCATGAATAGGACGATGCCAACTGTCAATTGTCACGGATGCTATTGTTTTGAGGTCATTTAAAATGTGTTAGACTTCTGAATGTTAAGCCGAATTAAAGAAGAATCTTATTGAAAAGTCTTAAGCTTAGGTAGGCTGAAATTAATTTACAAATCCCTACAGATTTCATAACTTTCATATATGAATCTTGATAATTAAATGATCACAGAGGATGAAATGAGCAGTTGGCTAGAGTGTACCTTGGGACTTTCCAAAGTGTGCTGGATAAATCACTTAAGCATTTGATAACCATTATATCTGTTCAAGTACAATCTCCCAAGTGGAAATTCATTAGGACTATTGTGAAAATAAAAAAGGACACTTTAGATCTATTGTTGCCAACCACTTCAGGCGCACTTGAGCTGGGACCCTTTTGTCTGCTGGAAAAGAATGATTAATTGAATTTTTGACTCTTTTGGCGGTAGTGACTGAAAGGATAGACTTCTTGGAATGTTCGGGGGTAGTTTCATGAGTAGCATCACCATTAGTCGAATTCTGAAGCAAAGTGCCTCATATAATCTGTTATAATTGTTTAGAGAACCTCTTTAAGTCATAAACTTTCAGACTAAGACCTGGAAACGAATGCTTTTGTAAAATCACAAAAAACCATATTTTTTCGATAGTTATTAGGCAAATTTTTTATGAACTGAATAGTTTATGGTAATCAATCTTAACAATTTTTTCTCCTCAAATACAAACAAATCCCTAGAATTAACAAGAAGATGGTCCCTAAGCTACCTTTTAACTCATGAAATACTCTATTAGTGGGCGAATGTGAGTAAATGTAAGCTTGACACAGATTGCATGGTTTCTAAAGGTTGAAGGACATAATGATAAGTTAGATTACAGTGGCAACCTGCACATAGAAAGCTCACTTAGACCAGACAAGGCCATTTGTGCTTCCAAAGCATCACAATATAGTCACATCTTCACCTTATATGGAGACCTGATGCGCTGGTGGTTCTACTCGGTTCAGTCTTTTTAGATGTCTTCTGAATTGTGTTGGCTTTGTGGAACAGTTTTTCTGCTTTTTCAGAAAACAAGTCATCAAAATGAGTAGGGTATGAGTGGTTTCTGTTTTTTCCTTATCCGTATAGCTCTTGGAAAAATTGTTATAACAGAATCCAAGTCTATTGTCATGTTCTCCAAATATGAAAAGGCCTGTGATACCCACTAGAATGTCGATGTTAGATCTTTCCTGAGAAAAGGCAGCATTGTCTAGCATATGCTACAAGGACTTGGAGCGCTGAAGTGACACTTCTTTATCGTCAGCTAAACAATAATCTGACTCAGTCCTCCCCGCTCGGAATCGTAACAATGATGCAGCCTTCGAAAATATACGAGTAATACGTACGATTTAGTTAAAATGTTATATAGATGGATTTTCTTTGATGACTTTAGAAACGGTAGATGCACTGCTTAGGGACGAGTTCACACTGAAGCAGATTTGAGTATAACCCAACATATGCTTATCAGAGACTTTTAGAAGTATTGGGTCATACAAAAAGTCTCCGCCGTTTTTTTTGTTTTGTACATTTTTGAAAATCAATTTCAATCAAGTACATATTGGCCATTATTATCTATTACCTTTTGTCATTTTTCGGATAGCTTCATAATTCCATCGCTGTAGAACTACTGTGGTTTATCAGCGAAAAACTTGGCCAATTGATTTTCAGCGGCTCTTCGATCGGCCAATGTTTAACCACCAAGAGAGTTTTGCAAAGACCGAAACAAATGGTAATCAGAGTGTGCAAAGTCCGGGCTATACGATGGATGCATCAAAACTTCCCCACCAAGCTCCGTCAATTTGTTCCGGGTTATCAAAGATGTGTGTGGCCTAGCATTGTCATGTCTGGTTGCTCTTTCTTGATAGCTTCATTCGCCATGTTCCAGCAGCTCATAATAGACAATTCCCTTCCAATCCCATCAAACACTCAACATAACCATGTTTGCTGTCAATCCAGGCTTCTTTGACCATGATCGCTTGCTCTGGATATTCTCGTATTTAATCAATTTTTCATCGCCTGTATTGAATCGCTTCAAAAATGGTACCATTTCAATACGTTTCAGCAGTGTTTCACTGATGATTATTAGATCAAGTATATTTTTTGCTTTAATTCATGTGGCACCCAAACATCGAACTTCTTTGAGTAGCCTGCTCATTTTAGATGATTCCAAACTATCATGCGGTTGATGTTTTGAGCCACCGCTATCTCCAGACAGCTTCCGTGCTGATAGTACTCCATCAACTGCAAAATTTCATCGACTTTTTCACCGACGGGCCGACCAGTGCGAGGTGCACCTTTAACATCGAAATTTCCGGAACGGAATCGAACAAACCACACCTGGGTCCAGTGTTCATTCACAGCATTCTCGCCATAAACTGCACAAATTTTTCGGAATGTTCTTGCCGCGTTTTTCCCTTTTTTTATTTATATTTAGCGTATTTCCTCAGATATTTCACTCATATTCAAATCAGTATAACTTTTAACACGAGCAACGAATTACACAAATGTCTTTACAAAAAATGTAGCCTGTCACCTTTCAAACACGTATTCGTTTGATGCAATCAGATTAGTGTTTCCAAATAAATGGACACACGAACTAGTGACAAAAAACAGCGGAGACTTTTTATATGACCCAATAGACTGTATAATAAGCAGCCTGATTCTTGCACCTATTCTGGGCACACAGTGATCTTAGATTAAAGTATTTACGTTATTCCCTATATTTTTTTTGCACATGAATAAACCCAAGCCATGTAGACTCGATAATTATATCTTTGAGCTGATGATCCGCCAAGTCTGGAGCTTATGATTTTCATAAGGTCAGCGTCTTAGACGAATCACTACTCCAATACATTATAACGTAACAACATATCATATTCTCTTATTGCGGAGCAGTTGGTAAGCTAGTGAGAGCAAGGTTAGATTATGCTCTGATAGATCTATAAGGTGCCAATCAGACTTGTTAAGATTTTTGAAAATAAAAATCACAAATTGGTAGAACTAAAAGCACTGGGATAAATTTTGGTGTTTCTGCCTTGATATACAGCTTGTATGCGGTATACGTTGACCATATTCCGTAGCTCTTTGGGATGTAAATCTCTAAATCAAAAATGTTATCTGGTTCTAAGGAAACCATACTAACTAGACTGAAACTACTGACTCTACATAAATGGAAATTTTCCATTCAATTTGGCCTGAGACCTAAAAAAACTAGATTAAAAGCTAGAACTTCATAAAGTCTCAAATTTTCGCGCAGAAGGGTTTCCACCACTTCCTTCAACTTTTTGGAGTTCAGTTTTGTTATGTTTTTAGAAGCTTCGCACAGAATTCTCAATCAGGCGCTTTTTTAGTGATCTAAGGACTGTTGAAAACCATTCGAGTATTGAGTACAGTTGATTATATATTGTATATACCATACACATATATATCTTAACAAAATTCAATTGTACATGTTAGTTACACTTGTTCTAAATCTAGAAAAAATTGTTTCGCATTTTTTAGGATACTGATTCACGCTATTGGCCAGTAGGTCTAGGTATAGGGTTTTCTAATAACGACTTGACAACTTTTTTTTTAAATAAAAGGCAAACCATTTGAGATATTTCAAAAACTTTTTTATTGGCTTGAAGTACAATCAAAACATTTGTGGACGGAACTCTACTTCGTTCATATGGCCACTGCGGGCACGTTAGAAACGGTCGATTAGTTGGACTCAATTTTCAACGACTTGGCCACACATTTCGGCCAAAACGGCCGCTATTTCGAGGTCAATGTTGGCTCTGAGCTCTTCCAACGTCGTCGGCGTGTTGGCATAAACCAATGACTTAACGTAGCCCTACAGAAAAAAGTCAAGCGGCGTTAAATCGCACGAACGAGGCGGCCAATCGACTGGCCCATGTCTTGAGATAACACGCTCACCATACTTACTCTTCAATAAATCGACTGTAGAGTGTGCTGTGTGACTGGTTGCACCATCCTGTTGTCGTCCAAGTTCACATCTTCCAATTCGGGCCAAAAATAATCGGTAATCATGGCACGATAACGCTGACCATTCACAATAACTTGACGATCGTTATCGTCGACGAAAAAATATGGCCCAATAACGCCGCCGGCATGCAAACCGCACCAAACAATTATTTTTTGTGGATGAAGTGGTGATTTATGAAGCACATGTGGGTTTTCACCCGATCAATAACACATATTTTGCTTATTGACGAAAGCATTGAGCCAAAAATTAATTTCGTCACTGAAGTTGATTTTGCGACGAAATTCATCATCTGGGCGCATCTACTTTGCTACGATGAAAATGTTGAATTTATTGAATAAATTGAAAGTGACAGTTTGATGATTAGTGGAAGAGTGCGTTCACAAATCAAATTCAAAGTTGTCAAGTCCCTATTGGAAAACCTTATATTACTAATTAGTAGAAAGAGTTGGGTTATCGCATGGCCTTCATTGGCTTCCACGTATCTTTTTACTTTAAGTTTAAATACGATCATTAAACTAAAAATTAAGTATCCTTAACCATGTATGTACAGTCATACCGTTAGCCTTCACGGTTTGGTTTTTATTTTCCACAGTATTTAACATTAATTTTGACATATTTATTTTCGGAAAACAATGCGTTTCATCGGAATTACCATATTTTCTACTAACCTCGTAGTACGTTTCTTACTGAATCATTTATAACTTTCAATTAAATGGGTTTTTAGTTTTAACTAATCATATCTTGCAGTGTTAATGGATTTTATTTGAATGTTTCTATCTGAAAGAGAAGTTCTACCTTCCATAAATTTTACTGGTTCCTTTCGATAGAACTTAAAGAAATATGTCCCACTTTACTTGTCTAATACGAGTACTTCACAATATCCATAGAAATTTTCCAAATTCTCACGCTAAATTTCAAGCATCCGTTTTATTCTTCAACCAAAGTTGCGCCAATAGAAATATTGTAGGTACTCAGATATTCCCAGGTGAAGGAGTGAATTGATTTCAAAGATCAATCAACCATTCGGATAGGAGGCGAGATGAATACAGTTCGTGTGAGTAATAAATAATTTCTGTTCAGGGATTTTTCTTTCAGTTTCCAAAATTTATATATTCGGTGTTACGTATTAGGAGTTGGAAAATGCATTAGAAAAGTCTATCACACACTGCATTATTGTGTTAAATGTAGCAGTCACTTAAATTTCTTTATTCTGCACCAGAAAAAATATTGTTCATTATGACTAGAAGTAGATCAGAATCATAATATTGCTACGGCCCAAGTTATATTACTGTAGCTTTCCATTCCCATTCCTGTCAACAATTTAGATGTGAACTTACTCTGTTACGTCGTGTCTCTGTCACGCTCATATAATTGAAGTCTTAATCCTTAAATCTAATTTTTTTGAGTAGGGTCGTGTCATACACTTTGGGATTGTATCTTCTGTGTCAAAATAACCGGTGATATTTTCAAAAGCTTATGCTAATATCCTAATTATTCAAGTCCTATCACAACGCTATCTTTGTCGTTCAAAATTAGGTCTTGCTGTCCAATTCCTTCTTTGACCAAAGAAACGAGAAATGACAATGACACTTTGTTCCAATAGTTGAACCTTGCACCTCTCAAACTGGAGAAGGCTCTGCAACTCAATTACCTCCTAAGCAAAAAAGAAAATACTGATTGGCAAGCGTTATTCTTCGAATTAAGAAATTAAACCAGTGTATCTGGTTAAAAACAATGGTGAAAGGTATATTATGAAAAAACCAAAGGACAAATGTTATATGGGTCTGAAAGGACATCGTTGTGTTATGTAGGGAGGGAAATGTTCTTTATCAAAGTTGGATGCACAAAAAATTTATACGAGACGGAGGACAAGAAACTGCGTAACCTGGTGAATCAAAAAATCTCTGTAACCAACGATCAATTCTTTAAAAAAAAAAATTGATGCGATCCCAAAAAATTGTGGGAGGTAATAAACGAGATTTTAATAGGGAAAAATCCGTATTAAGACAACCCGATTCGAAAAAAACTTTGCATACAGTAGAAACACAGATACGTAAGTACGAGTAGACGAATTTGCAAACCTTTTTTCGGAGTAGGCATTTTATATAATATTCAAAGGTGCAAAGTCAAATATAAATATTTTAGCTCCCATAATATCATAAGCTCCTTTGAAGCATCGGTACCTAAAGGAATCAATAATAAGACCGAAATACAAAGGAGGTTGTAAAGCGCATGTAACGAGTTATCGTCCTATTGACATTCTGCCTGCCATTGAAAAGATCATGAACCAAATACATAGTTGCAGATCGAATTCAAAAAGTTATCGGAAAGTATGTCTTAGTAAGCAAACAAGCATATAGATTCCAAAAAGGTAGAAGCAATAACCAGCTCCTTAAGTAACTTTGTGAGCTTAGTCAACAAAATCTTAAGCAAGCGACATCATGTGTTGGTTTTTTTTTTTATTGTCTTCGGTAAATCTTTTGATTGATTGGGCCATAACAGACTGATCGAGCTATCCAAAAAAAAAAAAAAAAAACGGAATAAGGTAAAAATTAGCGTACTGGTTAGCTGATTACATATAAGGAAGGACATTTCGTGTAAAAGTCAGAAATTAACAACCACAAGATTTAAATCTAGGTCCTCTGGTTTTTATTCTTTATACGAATGAAGGTTTTGAAGTTCATTCATCAGTGCAGGTGACATACCGATCGCTGTTTCTCATCAGTTGGTGGAAGCAGTCGCGAAGCTGTTTCAAAATGAGTTTTACGAAATCAGCAAATGATGCCATGGCAATGGGCTAGTAATCAACGAATAAAAAACAAAAATTATTTATATTCAAAATTTCTGGATCTAACGACACCAATATATTAGTTCTAATGACTTTTGGATGTGCCAACATATCTGGTAAAGAAGATATTGAGCTTGTTGACACGTACAAATATCTAGCACATATATCTAGTTGATGGGGTACCTGTATGCATTGGCTTGTCCGCAGTATAACTCCACGGTTTATGTACGAAAATAAGTGTACCATTCTTAACAGAGTCAAGACTAATATATGACGTATGAGAAGTTGCAAAGCATCAATCTTGCAATAAAGCGATAAAGTTACTATCTATTATAGAAGATATTTGAAATGTCATGGAATATGATGACGACCTGAACTACCGAATAAATAAATCCTTTTGTTATAAATGAATAGGTTAAGAGAAGGCTAGTGTACACAGTCCCCAAAATATTAATATTAGCTCATATGCAAAACATTAAACAAGTCAAGAATAAAAAAAGAAAGCTTTGGTCATTTTTGCTAGAAAAAATATCTTAGGCTTGAAATTTCTGAAAACCAAAAACCAATTTCTTTAACTCAAATTAAGTTGAATGCTATTAAATATAATAATCATTTCCATTTAGTTCTTCAAGGTATTGTATATTTTTTTAATTATTACTTTTAATTAACCTCCTATAGATAGGCCATGTGGCTTCGCAGGTTATCGCATTGTCAAGTTCAAGATATTATATATGAGACAATAAAATATCAATACCAATATCAATATCAATGATCAACGAGTATTAAGCAATAATATTGCCTAGACAATAAGCAGACAAATGCTTCGAAGTTATATCTGACGAAGTTTTCTCAGACTAAACTATGTCCTGTGTCCTTTTTCGGTGTCAGCAAATATTTGTTTTTTCACCCATTCACCCCCAGATCCATTATCGCCGCTTCTGTTCTTTATAGATTAATAGATCTTTATTTCGCACAAATTTTCTTAACAATTTCTTTTAATAAGCTTAAGATTTGCAGATATATGATATTGGAATATCTTTGAAATACAATATAATAAATATGGATTTAATAATAATTATTTAAATAACAAAGAAATATATATATATAAATAAATAAATAAATAGTAAACAAACAAAGAGAAAAATGGTAAGTAAATATACAAAAGTAAAGTAATTCAATGGCAAGCAATACCTCTTTTAAATGTTTAACTAGAGAAAACCCTGAAAATTGGGTAAATAAATAAACGCAAATTATATAAAGATTCTAATAAATGAACAAAATATCACTTAGATAAATAAGTAAATAAATAATTAAATAAATAAATAATATACAAATAAATAAATTAAAAAAATGAAAATTGAATAAATGAATAAGTTAACAAATAAGCGAACACAAAAGTTAACAAGAATACATGAAGTATATGAAGTATAAACAAAAAACATGAAAATTTAAATATTAGTAACGTTCATTTATCCATTAGTTAAAATATTAGGAAAATTTTTCTTTAAACTTGAAACTAAGCTTAATAATTTTTTCACTTATCAATGCAACGTTTGCTCTTTGATGAAGTTCAGAGGTTGGGTAATGCCACGGTAGGTTAAGCATCATTTTCAGTACCTTGTTTTTTGCCACCTGCAATCTTTTAATATGACACTGAGCGGCTTGAGCCCATACTTGGCAGCCATACCATAATATTGCCTGAAAGATTACTTCGTATATTATCAGTTTACTGTCTTGTGAAAGACAGGATTTTCGCTTGATTTTTATTGCAATATCTATCTTCTTTAATGTTGTGGAAATACAATATGATCACTAAAGATCAACTTTTGGTCAAGTTTGATGCCAAGATACTTAACTGGGCTTTCCCAGGATATAGTTTTTCCAGTCACAGTGAGACTGCCACTTGGAAGATAGCAAGCTTTCCTTTTTCATGTGAAAGAGAAAGCCTTTACCTTGTCAAGTTTAAGTTTGATTTTCTATTTATTGAAATAAACATGAACTACTTCCATCGCTCCTTCTAAATTTCTCTCTATATTGAGAGGAAACTGATGAGATGAAAGAAATGCAGTGTCATCAGTGAATAATGCAGTCTCGCAATTTAATAACACTGTAAAGTCAGCCGTAAAAAATATATACAATATAGGTCCAAATACTGTGCCTTGAGGCACACCACATTTGACATCAAAGGAACAGGAGACACAGTTGTTGACGTGACCTTGAACAACACGGTTTTTCAGGAAACTTTGAAAAATTTTGCACAAGTAAAAAAAGCGAGGACTATAGCTTGATAGTTTGTATAATAAACCATTATGCCATACTGTGTCGAAAGCTTTTTCGATATCTAAAAGTATCATCCCTGTTGATCTCCCTTGTTCACGATTTGTTTTTATAATTTTGGTTATTCTTGCAACTTGTTGAATAGTGTTATGATTTTATCTAAAACCAAATTGCTCATCTTGCAAAATATTGTTTTCAAAAATTAAAGACATTAGCTTGGTATAACCAACCAAGTATTGGTATAACCTTAGCTTTTTTCCAAGTATCTGGAAAATATTGCATCTTTAGACAAGAGCTGAGTATGAAAGTTATATATTTTATTCCTATTTTAGGAAGGTGTTTCAGAAAGGTGTTTTTAATTTGATCGTGTCTTGAGATGCTTTATCAGGAGAGCAACCTTGGTATCGGAAACATACGTATTTGTAGGAGTTAGACATCTTAATGTGTTGAGTTCTTCAATCCTTGAATCTACTACAGAAGTTAAAAGAGGATCACTGGTATTGAAAGCAATAAAATGATTTTTTTTTTGAAGACATCAGCTAGAATTACCTACTTTTTCCTTATAGATAAAGTTAAAAGAAGAAGGGCTTTTAAGTCCTGGAATAATTCTGTGTTTGTTTTTTAAAACCCGCATTACTATATATTCCAGAAGGGCTTCCCACATTTGTCCAATTAACTTAATTTGTGGTTCCATTCATTATTGCGTTGATCAGCAATAAGTTTTGAAATTAATTACTAAGAGTTCGAACATATTCGCGAAAATTCGGATGTCGAAATCTTTGCCAATTTCTTTTGTGAATGTTCCTTATTTTAATTAATGCAACAATAAATGGCGAGAAGGTGAACGTATAATACTTTTTGGGAATTTTTTTTTTTTTGGCAGATTCATTAGCAGCACTAAGAACCGAATTAGTAAAAAGTTCAACAGCGCGATCAACATCATCTGTTATCAATGCGGGTGGAGACGTCACTTAGGTCTCTTTTGATGATCCTTTGGAAATGGTGCCAATCAGTACTCCTGATATTCTGTATAAATTGTACTTTTGTCAACCCCGAATTTAAAAGTAGATAGTGCACAGGATTATGATCAGAGTTTAGTTCACTTTTACTGATCGGGTTTGAAATAGAGTTTGGACAATTTGTTACAAAAAAATCTAACACCGAAGGACTGCCACGAGTAGACGTAGGGATAAACGTAGGACTAAGAGGGAACAAAATGGTATAGAACTAAAGAGAGACTAGAAAGTACATTACTCCAAGCATTCGCTCAAGAACAACTCCAGTCTCTATGTCTGCAGTTTAGATCCCCGACTATTATGTAGTTGGCTTGGGTTGGAGTTATTTTCCTAATATCATTTTGAAAAATCCTTCTTCTGGCATCAGTTGATAGTTTACAAGCTTAACCTCAATCACTACATTTTCAGTTTAAGTTGTTTTATGAAAAGCTAAGAGCGAATGTTGAATGGATCCCTTAATTAAAATTACTACTCCACCACCTCTGCGTCTAGTTCTATCAACCCGATAGCACTTGTATTCAGAGGAAGATAACATAAAATTCGTGCGCAACCAAGTTTCAGTTACAAGCGCAAAGTCAACATTGTTGCTTCGCAAATAGTTCATGAATTCTACATACTTTTTGCGAATGCCCCTAGCATTCCAAGTAATAATATTCAAATAGGTATTACTTGCCATTGGAATACAAAAATTTAATTGCTAATTGCGAAATGACATTGAATTGATCAATTTTATTTTTACATAAAGAAAGTTTCGATTTCATTTCTAAAGCTAAGAGATTTAGTTCCTCTACAGAAAATATACATTATTATTTATAATGTTGTTGTTGTTGATATTGCTGATCGTTGCATTGTTGATAGGCCATAGGTAGGTTGAGACAATGGCGAAGAGTGTGCATTTGATGAAACACTAGCTTTGTGGCGACTATGTTCTTAGACTAGCAAATACTTTAGAAATAGGTAGCTTGCTGTGTTCTGCAGATAATTGGCTGTATCATCTGCCTGGAAAAGTAGTTGTACAGATTTTTGAAAGATTGTGCCTTTATTAATTGTTTGCGAGTTTCGCACAATACTCAGAAGTACGCACAAGTACGATGTTTAAAAAAATGCATGACATGAGATTAAAGGTCTCTGAAAAATGCCGCACAAGTCCAGAATGGATGCTGAATACGAAAATGGCTTTGAAAATACTCAATACTCGAATTCTTGTCATAGTTTTTTGACAAAATATCTTAACTAATTATTTCTTACGGAAAAGAAGAATTATGGGCGATGTTGAAAAAATGTTCCGTTTACCTGGCAAGCTAACGTCCGATGATATATTAAAGATGATCTGGTATATGCTCCCCACAAAGTCATCTACAACTGCTTTAAATACCTCGGCCTTAATAGTGGCAGCCATATTAAACATATGTTTGGATATCCTCGCTTCATCAAAATCTGGCGGACAGAATTATTACCCATCTTCGCTCACGTTGAATGTTTCGCTCTTTCATATCATCAGTACTGTTTGAGAGTCTACCACTAGGTTCACTTTGTAGACCTACCAATTTCTTTTTACATTTTGATCAAACTTTTGGATGTCTTTCATGCTATCACATTTCTCAATAGTTTTAATTTCGCGCTTCTTTTTTTCTTACTTCTAAAAAATATGTCCTTATCCTTCCTCTTTTTGTCGTAAAGCCCACGAGATGCTCTTAAAGACGCTTTATATGCTTTGCATGCGCCGGGCAGTATATGGTACATCGTCAAAACACAGGCATTGCACTGCCGATCGGTCAAAATCTTCGGTGGTATCTTCGACGGATTGCTGGTAGCTTCACCCCTGCGTTTGGGATGAGATATTTGCGGCGTTAAAAGATGTTGAGCGAAGTTAAAAGAAACATGATCAGCAAAAGCTCTAGTGGTTTCCTGTGAGCTTTTCATAGAGTAGTTCCTCTTTTCAGTAGCGTTGGTACCAGGATCAACGTTTACTTTAACCCCTCGGAAATTCCGGACATCCAGAATACTCTATGAGCTTCTTGCGTCGATTTGGAGCGTGATGTATCCCTTTATGAGCTTCGAGATTCATGGACCGTTTTAAGTCTAAGTCCGTTTTCGTACAGAGTTAGCAAGCACAGTTTCCAGATACAGTCGAGATTCATGGACCTTGTTAAGTCTAAGTTCGTTTTCGTACAGAGTTAGCAAGCACAGTTTCCATTCCAAGGACCACCACGATGAGGTAAAGCAAGAACTTGAAACTTGAAACATTGCTCTAATGCCTCAATTTATGCTTTAGGAGAGCATTAGTTATATTCTCAAACAAAGTTCAGACCCCCTTATAGGAACACCGTATTTATCACTTTCAAATTTAAATCCTTAAGAATTTTAATCCAGCACAAAATTCCTTCTCAAGGTGCTTGTTCAATATCATTGACTATGATCTCTCATATTCTTCAACATTAGCTTAAATTGAGCTCGAATATCTAACCTGGAAAAAAAGGATCTTGCATATTATTATGCCAGCTTTGTAACCGGCAAGGGGTCACAGAGCAAGTAAATTTAGGAAATGTGTAAGTATCGATACAGAAAATAGAAAGGCGAAATTTTCTGCATAGGTAAATGCGACTGTTTGATCGACAATTTCTCCGATTGAAAGAGTATCCGAAGCGTAAATATATAGGTGGAATAGGTTTTAAAGTAAAATCGCATCACCATCTCCAGGAAAAGCTTGGATCAACGATAAGCGTATACTTACTGGGGGTAGTAAAGCAGAAATCGAGATCAGAACTCAGCTCCATAAAGTTTTTCAAAGAATAATCCGCTTATAAACATTTTATCCACTGACCGCAGTCATTGTAGTTTGTTTATCAACAATCAAAGCTCTCGATTGAATCCTCTTATGTGAAATTGATGACTACATTTGAATCATTTAGGTATTGTAGGTAATTATATGGTAAATAGTAAGGTGCGTCTTCCCGTATGAGTTTAATTTAGAATGCTACATCCGGTTGAGTTAGCATCCACTTAAATGGCTTTATCTTTAACATTTTCTTTGTATGTACGAGCATGTTTATTTACGCATTTAACTTCGATTCCATTCGCTGTTCATTTCCTCCGCAGCTCATTTGCATCTCATACGACATCGAAACTTTTCCATTTTTCACCTGAAAGACAATTATTTACAGCAAAAACTTGTAGATATTATCCATAAATATGCTGATATGATACAGTACTATAGCATACAGAAAAAACTAGAAATATATTTTACACAAGAAAACCCTGCGATGTCATAATCTTGCATAACAATCACTTCCAGGAAGCAGTCCAATGCACCTTCGATATTCCCTTAGTCTGTGAGAGAGTTCATTGTTCTCACAACAACTGCAACTCCGATCGATGTTTGCAAACAAACCAAACTGCAGACAAAACAACAAAGAACTGAACTACAATCAGAGCAAACTAAAAGATACTCCCTTTCGCATAAAATTGACTTCTTTATCGATACTCCTTCCGCTGCATCCTGCCTGCACCTTCTACCAGCAAATATTCATCCTGATCTTGAGTCCCAACTTTTTTTTTTTTTTTATTGTTCCCAAGGAAAAATTTGAATTACAATCGATGCGAGTATTTCTTTGCTCATTCGAAGGGTTCCGATTTCGATTCTCTAACTAAATCAGGAGAGTTAAATTTTTTTTCCTTCTTTTTCATATCGTGTTTGGTAATTTACAGTTCTGAACAAGCAGATATATTTCATCTCCTTATGTAGGCTCGTTTTCGATTTAATGTGCATTTGTGCTAACCTCCAGCGAATTTGTCACCGCCATCAGGTTATTCCAACTCCAATCAATTGGTGGACCAATTTCCGTCGCAATCGCTGCATCTCGAACAAAGAGCCTTTAATCATGCCGCGCAAAATCAGACCGCTCCGAATGTGTGAGTACAGATTTGTGCGCCTTCTGATTTGCATAAGGTCTCGCATAAGCAGGAAGCTGTAAGCTGTGAGACAAGACTACCTGTGCGACAGATTGGTATCAATTGGTGTAATCAAAGTTGCAGTACATAGAATGCAATACATGGATACGTCTTTGGATCTCTGAACACTGACTTGGGAAGTCGTAAAGCATTGGTCATATTAGCGAGGGGGAAATTACTCATCGGATAGTAATCGATTGGTCATTGAGAGAAAATTGCTGTAAATACTTTAAATTCTGGTGAAGACTGTTGCTTCAGATATGTCTTCCTGAAACTTATTTACACGAAAGTTACAAGTTAACAAGTTTTAAGAGATTGATAATAAGATTGGTTTCGGATCGCTGAGACAAAGACTCAATAGATTCTTAGCTGATCAACTGCAGTAGGAAAATGATAAGAAATTGTAAATATTTAGAATTTTAATTTGCTATGCGGCAACTTTACCTCTTTTAAGAGTGTTTCATCGAAGCAGTTAACACTAAGTCATCTAGCATATTTTGTGGAGTGATTGAGGACAGAAAAAAAAATAGAAGAAAGCCAGCTCTTAGCTTCGGAAAAGACCACAAGACATAAAAACGGCGAGAGAACACAATTTGGACGAAATCCCTTGGCTATTTTTGTAATCTCTCGGATTTCAATTATTCCCTTAATCCATCTATAAAGTGATCAGATTTGAATTGAAGTGTTGAACTGGTTCACAACCAGCTTTAGTCACTGAATCTGCAATCGGCCTGACTAAATTAATACGCCATAGCTGGTATCTGTTATGAATTGTGGTGACAGATGAGGCCACTAAATAAGCTTCCTTCAATGGCTTGAAGTCGCTTGGAATCAATGGTGTATTTCTTCACAGATGGCTTTAAAGCTAATTCAGAATGCGACAATGTTGTCTATTGTGTTGGATTTTTACTCCTTTTTAGGAAAACTAGCGCCCCTATTCGATGCGAAAATGTACATAATCTTGATGACAATGAACTACTAGTGAATAATTGATGGAAGATGAAGGAATACTGGAAGTAAATTTATATTTACTCTCACTATTTCCAAGCGAATGATAGAAAATAAGGCTTTTCTGAACGCACTAGTAGCAGAAAAGCTTAATCCACTGAGTCTTTTTTGAGTCCCAGATCACAATGGGATAGCACATAGCCGATAAATTTTTTAGCATGGCTTAGTGGAAAGCTTACAAGACTCCAACCTGGGTAGGACTCTGTTGAGTTTCATATGAGCATAACTTCAGATATCAATACTTCCCAGGATACCGACTGTCTAAGCGAATGCTCTCCAATGTCCTTAAAAGATCAGCATCTTTCCTGCTATCCTTGAGTAGAAATGACTACAGTATCCTATGAAAATCATAGCTCTTTGAAGAGAAGAGGAGAGGCGAAATCCAGTTTCTCAGGAGGAAAAAGAAGGACTGTGACAAGCGCCCGATCAAGTAATTTAAAAGATGCTATTTCGTGAATGAGATTGGTAAAACTCCGAACCAAAGCTTGTAGAGACAAAGAAGTGAACATAGTCGTAGAGTTGAAGTCGATGCTAAGGTTTTGGAAAGAGCATTTCCGTAGACTTTATAGCTACAATGACGAACCAAATACAACTCTCAAGTAGAATGAACTTTTTACCTGGATGATGTTACCCAACTATTCCGTTCATCCGAACTGGATGAAGTGAAGATAGCCATATCTTAGCTTAAGTCTGACAAAACTGCTGGAGTGGATTCTCAGAATGTCTTCTGCAGGCGATGTCTTCGTAAGGAGCATACATCAATTTATCTGTGAAATATGGTCCGACGAATTTCGCCTTATGAACGGAACCTCAACTATATTTGTCCGGTCCTGAAAAAAGGGGACCACGTGAACTTTGGGCCAGAAAAGTCCACCATCGACCAAATACTCACACTTCGACACATTTTTGAAAATGCACACCACTAATTCGTCGATTTTAAGGCTTCTTTAGACTAAGAAGGCAACTGACAAGCAAAGGCCTCTTTCGAACAATTAAATTGACCCTATATAAGACCTTAATAGTCCCAATACTGCTCTGTGCTGCAGAGGCATGAACTTTATCAAAAACTAATGAGGGTGCTCTTGGTTGCTTTGAGACGAAAATTCTTCAAGTGATTTTCGGTCCCGTCTTCATAGATAGTGAGTGGAAGAGAAGATACAACGACGAACTATACAGAGACATTGACTTAGCCAGAAAAATGAAGGTCCATTGACTGAGGTTGCTAGGTCATTCAGAGTGGATGCTCTAGTCCGAAAATTCTTCAAATCCTCCCCAAGAGACAGCGTAGTCGAGGAAGTTGGAGCAAGCAAGTGAAAGGAGACCTCAACCTTCTTTACCTGTAAAACTAGGGGAAACCTACTAAGAAAAATGCAGAAAGCCATATATATTTTGGCCGAATAAATGGTTAAGAGCAAATGGCATATCAACCTTGATCAAAAAAAAAAAGGAACAACTAACGTGTGGCGCTCCCATTGTTCCGATTTGAGTTCTGTTTTTTTGTTAATGTGGTACATCTGTTGTTGACATTCCCTCTAAATCTTAGTATCATAGCTTGACATTTGCAAAAGTTATATTATGTGTGTGTTGGTGATTTTTTACAATTTTAGAAATGGATTGAAATTTCCAACAACGAACTTGTATTAAATTTTGCGTTAAAAAACGGATTCAATGGTGCGCGAACGTTGGTAATGTTGGGAAAGTGTTTTGGCAACGATTCTCTTAAGAAAACGGTCGTTTACCAGTGGCACGCGCGGTTAAAAAGTAGTCGTGAGTCAATCGAAGACGATGAACGCAGTGCATCGAAAACTGACGATAACATTGACGAAGTAAAAGAAATGTTGGTCAATAACCGCGAATTAACCATCAGAAAGATAGCGGAAGACTTGAACATTGCCTATGGATCCGTCCACGGCATTTTGGTTAATGATTTGGGTTTCCGTCGTTTAGCAGCAAAGTTAATGCGTGTTGACGTCGCAAAAGTGATGATTTGAGAGGCTGAATCCGATCCCACATTCATTAAAAGGATCATTACTGGAGACGAGACATGGGTTTATGAGTACGACATGCAATCCAGACATCAGGTAAGTGAATGGCGTTCACCAAATGAGGCGAGACCAAAAAAACCACATCGTACCACAGAAGGCCAGACAATAAACAAAGAATATTATTTGGGTATTATGAAACGTTTGCGTGAAGCAATTCGCAGAAAGAGACCAGAATTGTAGGCAGAAAATTCGTGGATTTTGTACCATGATAGCGCACCGTCGCACAATGCCATCATTATTCGTATTTTTTTTGACGAAAAATGCAACAAATACCATCCCACAGCCACCGAATTCACCTGATTTAGCTCCCTGTGACTTTTTCTGTTCAATCGAGTTAAAAAACCACTACGGGGAACGCGTTTCAGCAGCCGAGAGGAAGTAATGGAAAAATCGCAGGAAGCACTGATGGACATACCGAAAACCGAATATAAAAATGTTTCAAGGATTGGATCAAGCGCTGGAATAAGTGTGTTGCAGTCGATTGGGAATACTTTGAAGGAAACAATATAGATTTAGATGAAAAAAAGTTTAATTTTTAATTTTCTGAATAAATTCCGAAATTTTTATGATCAGGGTGCTCAACAAAACAACAAACCAAAAAAAAAAAAAAAAATTATATCAAGCTTAAGGACATAAATCACTATAAGATTTAGTACCACCTACTTCCTCAACACAACCGAAATCCCAATGCCGCTCTGTGGCACTTTTTAACCAGAAACATAGCGATGCCAACAGAAAACTCTTCATGCTATAAAATTGCATACTAAGCACATAAATTCTGAAGTAGGATTATTTGATTCGGCTGACAGGGTCAGCTTTAGCCTCTTAATGAAATATTTAAAAGCTGCTGTTTACTAAGTTGCCACTATTTCATAAACTTTTCTTTAGCTGTTTTTGTGATTTTGTGGTTTTAGGAATCAGCGGGAATCATAAATTTGAATTCTGAGCTTAGTAAGTAGGTCTGAACATGTGACCGTTCAAATTAAATTTTGAAAATGTCAATATTTAGCATCATCAAATATTTCTTACTCTAGTTAGCCCTTCCCACCGTACCACAGCAAGTGTTGTACTTTAAATCATCATTTAATCTTCTTAGTAAACGATACACATATCTGTGTGATTTATTTGTTATTCCGGATTACTTGAGCAGCTCTTTGTAGAGTGAGTCCATCATCGGAACATGTTTTAGATTTCTTCTAATGAACTCACATAAAAATCATTAATCGATAAATTTCACTTCAAATTGAAGATAGTGGCGGCCTTTTATTTATTAAAATTGAATGATGATATCGAAACTGTCCCTTTCGATCTTAGTGCCTCGAAAGACTATGCGGCATAGTGACCGAATTGTAAAAAAGCCAGCAAACTACATTTTTTGATGGTTGTTGTCATTGACGTATGATATTGACGATATGATATTTCAACAAATTACTGACTATTCCATATCCGACGCAATGGATGAAGGTGATCGAAAACGACAACCTCAGGATACAAGAAAAAGTTCATAGATGTGGATCTAGATAACTCCCTGGTTGTTTTAAATTGGACTGACCAAAGTTATCGCTTAACATTTTGATCCCTAGAAAAACAGTTCAATACTCTATCCTTATAGAAGTAATTATTACTATTAAATCGTTTCGATCCCTGAAATTGTTAAATTTTTCAATTGATATTTCTATAATGTAATTCTTCCAGGACAATCCGCTATACCTTCATACCGAATGAGTGAGGTCACAGTTCCCTTTTCTATACGATGATATTCTTGCGAAGAAAACTTATCATCCACTGATTTACCTTTAAACTTTTAAGAATTCTTTGAACCGCCACATCCTTCTGATTGCTAAAGCCATTTAATCTTTCAATAGCTGTGAAGTTATCATCCGCCAGTGGACTTTCAATTCTTTTAGCAACATTTAAAGTGTCACTTCGATACCTTTGCCTTTTGTATACGCATGCTAATCTGGAGTTACATACGTCTTTTGGTCAGTCTCCAAGTAGTCTTGCAACCGTTTTCAGAACACGAGAGGTCAGGTTTTCCACGTCCAGAAAATGAACACCTTTGTTGGATTGCACAGAATTATGGATACAATTTTCAGATAGTAACACTCCTTCCAATCCCGGTGATTTGTGTTGAAAGTATCTAATGGAATTAAAAAAACTTGAAAAATGTGTGAATTTTTGAACTCACAGTTGGGTTTGAAGTTTCGACTCTGCAAAAAACCTCACGAATTATTAATTTTTTCGTCACATAACACAACTTAACAGAAGTTGAGTTAAGGTAGCAACATTAATTGAACTTCAGCCGCCAAATGGGTTTCAGTTCGAATGTGGTCAGGATACTGAGTCAGCAATATTATTCACTATCTTGCTCATAATTTGACACCGCTCTGATTGACATTCATAAATGTTTGGTTTTAAACTTCAGTTATTCTATCTTAAATATCTAATGTGTGCCAGAAGAGATATCGCCATTCTAAAGATGATTGCTCTGGACTTTCACGAACGGATTCTCGTTAAATGATATTCTGCTATTCTATATTTTGTACATACTAGATACTCGTACAATTTGTGTTGGCACAACTTGAGTATCACCGATTTATATCTAAAAATTTTCTTATTAGTTATTTCATTTTACTACTGTGCTACACTGTAAGTGGTATGGTATACTTGTTCTCAATTAGTTTGAAAGATGTCCCATGAAAATCGTTGTGCGCGATGGTAACTCCAAAACACTAACCCACCATAACAATAAAGTTTTTCAAATTATTACTACCTGCCTTGAATTACAAATTCGTTCAGTAGTTAAAAAACCCTGCAACACTAATAAAAAAAAAAAAAAAAAAAAAAAAATAAGAGTGTTGAATGGTTGGAATGATCACATCACCGGGTGGCTTTATCGCCTGATCTATGACTGATAGGTGTTAAGAAGGCGGCTTCTGTTCCTTAATCAACACTGAGTTCTTTTCATTTACTGCTTCTCACCGCCAATTCACGTCAATCCACTGATTGGCATTCGGCAACAACTCAACAATTTAGCTGAAATAACGAGATCCGAAATGAATTTTTGAAATCCTTCGTTCAATCCCTTAACAAGATAAAGAGATACTCGTACCTGCAATCGGACACTCAGTTAACACTTTAGCACGCAACATTCCTTTTATCCTTTGGCAATTGCGTTCCATCTTAATTTCACCTTATAAAGGGATGCACCAAGCAGATTTCTCTTTCAGTTTCAATTTCACTGACAGTTGTTGCGTGTGCGAAGCGCCACAAGGTATACGAGTATAAATACAAGTGTACTTTGAAGATCCTTGAAGCGCCGCTGCTTGTTAACATGTTATTCCACGGAATAGAGACCTTCAAAGGATTACACCCGGTTAGACAATACTTCTTCGAGGAGGTGTGAGAAAAACGCATTCCCACGAATTCAAATCCATATCGTATAGCTGAACGTCTTGTCAAAACCTTCATTCAGAAATTATGACAACTGGTCCGTTCGCATATTTACATATCCCTAGGCAAATGAATTCCAGATCCCAACCAGCTTTGACCCGCACAATTGTTGAGCTGTTCCTTTGATTTAATCACCACAAACTTGAGTAATGTAACAATTTGTAGAGATCTTCCTACAAAGCGCAATTAAAGAGTTCGCCATTTTTTAGTCGGTCGTCGAGACTTGTTGTGTCGTCGAGCTCACAAAAGTCATCTCGCTCGTATGTAGAATTGCCAAGGATTTGCCCGTCGGCTTAATTGGTCCAGCGTCCGACATCATTCCCAATGGTACGAGTAAATGCGTGCATGCGTGCCTCAGCCCCTGTGTGAATGTGAGTAACTTTCAGAGTTAATGGCACTCCATCACTTTTCGGGGGTCTCCAAAATCAAAAGTGAATCAGTCTGTTGACTTGGTCACATTACAGGTTAATGCACAAATTAATCAGCCGACAGTTCCTTGGGAGAGGTGAGCGCACCTAAGTGGAGAGTGTTTTCGGACCAGTTACGGCAATGGTGCTACCAATGTTGAGGTCTGAAGACCGAAGACCGAAGAGCGAAGACCTCAAGCTATTCCATACGCCGCAGTGGGAATTCTTCTCAACTCTGCACTTGGTGCAATCTTTTCTTTTACGGATTTTTTTTCTTTTTTTCTTAAAGTCCAGCTAATGCAATTATATACAAAAATTGTTTTTCTTTTAGTTAATTTGGACATTAAATGTGTAAGCAGAAAGCCAGCACGCCGCACCAACCGCCGCCGCTGCCATTGCCGCCGCCGGAGGATTAAAGACCCAGATTTAGTGGCGAAGGCATTCGGACGGATTAATGTGCACGCTTCTGTTGGGCTTGGAATTAGTGGAGTGTAATTGTAGCAAAGAATTCCATATGCAGGACTGCGTCAGCAGCGGGTTTCTGATGGAAATAAATTGTGAGAAAAAAATATGCTGAATGCGGGTAATCAACAGATAGGTAGTTTAGGTTTACCCGTACAGCGTTTATTATGGCAGTGAACTGATATTCAGTCTTTCAACCTTTCAGCATGTACGACATAATGATAATGCTACCTATCTACTAGAGGTTATTCGTTTACTTGTGGTAAATTTGCAATTTCACATATATTGTTTACAATTATTGTTTCAACAATTTTCATTTGCTTACAGAAGTATAAGGTCGATGAAAAGGTGACCGGGGGCATTTTTTCTACTCAGAAAATAAGAATGATATGACTCCGATGTTTTAAGTTGTAGAAAAACTATGTTTAGCGAAAGGTGGTAGTCATGATACAAGATTTAAATAAAAAATACACTTTAAGATGCAGATTCAGTCCTGAACTGAATTACTAGTAAGTACTTGCTTATAAAGAGGAGGAGACCTAGGCCTGAACCAATAGTCCTCTCTAAGTAGCATGGTCTTACAACAGCATCGTTCAGTTCGGCGATACAAAGTGGTTGAGGTTCTTTCTACCTGCACAAGTTAGCTAAGGTGATGTTTTCCTCTATGGCATTGTCCCTTTGGAAAGAAATCGAAGTCGTAACGAAGTATTTATTATCTGTTCTAGCCATCTTTAGTATATATTGTAGAGCTATTAGGGACCAAAAACTACTCGAAGGATCTTGTAGATATTTTTATCAGAGTTAATTGGGACGCCGATGTAGACAAAATGCCTAACTACCTCAAGCTATAGTGCTGACTATTTTGAAGATCTATATGATTTCTTGACATGGTGATGTCACAGCTTCGTTTTATCTCTATTCACACCCCAACTCATTTTCATCGCTGTTGTTTCAATGTTTGCATAAAGCATCAGTAAAAGGCACTACTTTCCACCAATGATGTCAATGTCATGACCGTAGAGAAGTGGTTACACAGACTTGAAATATTATGCCTCTACATCATAGGCTTGAAAAAGTTACCAATGACTTGTCACATTGTCAGAATCCGTTTTGACATCAAAAGTTTCGGCGGTTTCACTACATCGACGGACGTGTTTGACATGGGCGACGTGGCTCAACATATTCCACCTCTATAAATGCTGTCATATGCGGTAGTGGGTATCGATTTAAAGTTCCTGAGTCTTTCTCAAGATCTGCCGTAAGTTGAATATCGATATTGGACTTACAAGCCCGAATTGTTGTTATAAGGCTTCAGGCCTGTAACTCTACTATGATATAACGTTGCCACCTTGTGTCTATAAGCATGTTCGGTATTTATGCTCTTGGCAGGCTTTTTTCAAATCTTGGGTAAGCTTCAGTGCAACATTTCCGTGACCTTAAATGAGCGCTTCTTTCTTTCACCAAAACAGTGTATTAAGCCGAATGCAGCATGATCTCTTGTTTGATCGTGTGACTGCCAAGGCAATTTATGGATGTTGAGATGTAAGAAACGTGTGCAAATTATGTTGACATTTCACCCCAGCGGAGCTAATGTCTTAGGAGCTAAGTTAGGTTAGGTTGGAGGGTAGATGTAGTATGTAAGGCCGACTCCATTCTATACCTCATCACACTTAGGCCTGTGTAGACCCATTGTGATGCCCAGGTGGAGATTTTGAATGAGATGTGGATTTCTAGTTTACGCTCTCCTTCTCGTCGTTTAGACCCTAAGCGGGTCAAGTGAAACAGCAGATAATTGTGAGAGGTCGTGGCAGTAATACACTCCAAAAAATTATTGCGATTTGTTGCGATAGTGGCAACAAACGCGGAAGGTATCCTCCTGTGGCCTATGTTCCCACAGCCTCTGGAGAAGTCATTGTCAGTAAGGCGCAGAAGATTGTTGCCTATAAGCAATCCACTTAACCTACGGCACTACTTTTCAAGACAATCTTATTTGTTTTAGATTTTCTGAGTTCCAGCCATAGTTGTCTTGAGGCCTCGCAGGTTGGAATGTTTTTCCAATTTTCATTCGCTTTTATTTGTATCGTTCGCTACACTTGTATTCTCAGGATGCAGAGTGGCGGTGTGATACTTTGATCTCTTAGTTCCCTTTCTATGAAGGACCTTTTTCGATCTAGCTCGACTGCATGTTCACTGCATGACACTCCTTTGTGGCCAAAGACTTAGCATAGCATAACCTTATGCTGAACGCAAAGAGTCGATTTGATTTCAACTGCCGCGATGGCAGTATGGCTGTCAATAAATATATGGAAGGCACTGCTGTAGTACGGCAGGTGTCGTGAGCGTCATAAGTACAATTGATTGGCGAAGATCCCGGTGCCTGTCTCCATTCTTGATCTATCCGTGAAAATGGATATCGAGTCTGGTACCATTTGGTGCCTGTTCCATTTCTCTCTGCTTGGGAAAATGCAGGCGAATAGTCCGCATTGGAGCATAACCCCAGTTCACTTGGAAGGATCGAGGCGTTGCCTATCAGGTTTGATTTTCACCCATTAAGTTGACTCATGTATATTTTCCAGTCCCACCGTTGGCATGGCTCTCATGGCACGAGAGGTGCCTATAAATCCAATCTTCACTGGATGGTATTGGGGTTAAGTCACGATTTTTTCGCAAATATACAGCTTTCTTCGACATTGAACTTCCAACTCAGTTTACTATCTAGTACGATACCTAAGTTTTTCGCACTTTTCGATAGTCGGGGATAAGTTCTATCTATAAAAGGAAGGTCAAACTTTTCTATTTTCCACAAGCTCGGTTTTTTACGGGTTAATTTTCAGGCTACAGAGCTTTCCCAAGCCTCCAAGGATTCTAACGGCATAGTTAAGGACTGCACCTATCGTGGATAGGAACCTGCCGGTGGTCATAAGAACCACTTCATCTGCATATGTAGCGGCTGTTGTTTATTACCTTCCACAATATATTATTTTACGTGGTAAGACAGTTAACCCGACGGGATAATCTCCAACCTACAGGGCCAAATTTATCAGAGGATAGTGGGAGTACCTCACCATAAGGGCTTGAGCGCTGCTGTTAGTTTGCTTGAAGCTCCTAATCCTCCATCACAATGTCTTTTTTGAGATCCTCACTAGATATAGCCCGATGCGCGAATATATCGAAGCAAGTCAATTAGGTCATCACCAGATTTGCTTTTGAGGTCGCCGTTGATTCCATCTTAAAAGTTCCTCCGCCAAAATGTCCGTGAACGCTTAAGTTCACCAAACTCTGTTTGTGTAGGCCCGAGTGTTCAGTTACGTTCGTCTGGTCAGTCTCAGCATACTGCATAATGTTGATGTTGGTTATTCTGACTCCCCTCCTCCTTTAGCAAGCTAAGCATGGACTAGGTAGCTCAACTTTCCTCTTGCTTTAGGTGCTCAGGAAACTTGTTCACAAAATCTCACTAAAGAATGCAAATGAAAATGATATTCCACTCTTCACTAGCGATTTTGTATTTCCATAAAAGTCACTTCCAAAACATATTCAGCGAAGAGATCTGTGAAATAGGATCCTACATTCGTCTCATCGGATATTTTTTTTTTAGAGTTCATCAAACTCGTGAGTGCAAGGTGAAGAGTTTCTTCTCAAAAGTTTGCGTCCTACTGATGAACATCACGCATTACCTTTGAAATTCTTTAAAAGGCAATAGCTTGTCTAATAACTCCTACATAAAAAAGTACTTAGACCTTCTAGAAAAGGTGTATGTCGTTGCTGAATTTGAGAAAATAACATTGACCTGATGGTTAACTGATTAACCTGTTTTCGAAAAAACTGCCACTGATTTTCTGAACCTAATACTTATCTTTTAACATTAGGTAATCCAATTTAATTGTTCTCTTTATCTCAGAACAATGCTCAAGGTTGTTTCTAGATGAATGACTTAATTTCTTTTATACCATCCATTGACAATCGGCAAATGAAAATTAAATAGTAATAAAAATCTCGTCAGACTCGTATAGTGAAAACCTACAATTGATTAGAGAATTGAGGACACCGCGTAGAATTAAACACATCTCACAATGCATTCCTAAGGATTTACAAAATATCTTTTGTAAGCTGGACATGCCAATGTGACTGAATTCAAGTAATCACTAAAGTCAAGTAATCGGCAGGATATTTAAACATGACCCAAATCGGCGCGCACAAAAGGATTGGCGAAAGGTGTGTAAAAGGTATCCTTTTCACACTTGATAACACTGTATCAATCGGATTGCCGCTTATAGCAATGTAATGATTCATAATTTATCACTCAGTAAGGACCTTTTATACGTCCTTTCTTTTTCAGTGTTTACCGACGTGGTTGACCATAAAATAGTCTTTATTTATTCGTATCGCTCTGTTGCACCTGAGGTGTTAATGGGACGTTATAATGAGTGACATCGTCCACGAAACACAATACCCTAAGACTTCACCATAACGATGTATAGTTACATACAACAGCGGACGAATTCACAGATTAACAGAAAAAAAAAATCCCTTTGGTCAGGCCAAACTGGCAAGATTATGGCATACGAGTACATGCAAAAGGCGTCAATTAAATTGAAGTAGTGTAAGGGAAACTACATGCTTTCCTTATTTAACGGTGAGTGGTGCATTCCTGTGTTCACATGATGACCATCTAAACGAATTGCGGCATAAAAAGTGCGCCGCAACATGATGGCATTTCTTTCCTGCTGTTCCATTGGAGCCCACTTGTGCCGCTACACCGGCTATACCGTGATGATAAGGATCCGGAATTACCATAATTAGCGGTGACACACTTCTACGGATCTTGGTTCGATTGCCACACAATTATTAGGCTCGATAAATCAAAAGATTTCCTGGTAAGGTTGGTTTTACATTGAGAATGAAGTCCCAGTCACGCACTTGGGAGTAAGTTGATTGCTGGGGATATGTCGGTAATTTAAGATCTACAAAGTGCTTGGTACTTCTTATGAGAATGCTAAGGTAGCTAAGTTGAGAGTTTCAGAGTTCAAAGTGCTTCCTGGTTTTTTTATTAGCGCAAATGATTTCCGATGTTTTAAATGAACGAAATAGAAATATGTTTACAGGTCCTTTATTTGGTGACTTACTGATGTTTTAATATTTCTACGAATGCACAAATCCTACGAAGGAACAAATCGAAGACTCAGACTTTCTAAAAAAAATTACATAAGATAGATTGTACTTGCACATGTGAAATGGAGTATTTAGTATAAAGAATGATGTTAAAATAAATTACAAATAGCCAGAGATTAAAGGACTGCGCCTTGAAAAGGTGTAAACATTTTGTATACAAATGCTGTACCATGTACTCGTGTTAAACTCATGGAAAATATTATTTTATCAGTACTCTCGGAATTGTTATTGTTCTTAACTCAACATGGGTATTTGTTAAATTGTTTCTCAATATACTTTCCATCCACATACCTACAATCGAAATATTTTCAAAGTGTTGTTCAACTCACCACATGGCAGATGACAGATGAAAAGTCGATGTAAGGGAGCTTCGCTATATGAAAACTTGTATACTCGAACGCTTTTGCGTTGAAATTTCTGAGCCATCTATGTTACTCGGATCAATATTTTCTTATTGCGGCCATATAGTGGGTTTTAATATACAAAACCGCTTACAAACAGGAAATGGTGTAAGGAAATACATTTTCGTAAGAGACTGCTTCAAACTTCGTCGTATCGGAAAAGGCTTTAGCCGAACTTGGCAGCAAAACTTGAGTACAACTTGAGTACTCAAAAAGAGTACATCTATCCATTTTTGTGTTGGCGATTTTTTACAATTTTAGAAATGGATTGAAATTTGCAGCAACGAATTTGTATTAAATTTGCGTAAAAAACGGATTTAATGGTGCGCGAACGTTAGAAATGTTGGCAAAAATTTTCGGCAACGATTCTCTAAAGAAAACGGTCGTTTACCAGTGGCACGAGCAGTTCAAAAGTGGTCTTGAGTCAATCAAAGATGATGAACGCAGTGGCAGACCATCGACACCGAAAACCGACGGAAACATTGACGAAGTAAAAGAAATGTTGAGCGGAGATAGCGGAGAACTTGAACATTGCCTATTGATCCGTATAAGACATTTTGGTCGTGTAGCAGCAGAGTTGGTGCCAAAAGACCTCAATTTCATGCTAAAAAGAGACCGTGTTGACGTCGTAAAAGAGATGATTTGCGAGGCTGAACCCTATCTCACATTCATCAAAAGGATAATCACTCTAGACGAGACTTGGGTACGACATGCAATCCAGACGTCAGGTAAGTGAATAGCGTTCACCAAATCAGACGAAACAAAAAAAAAAACCACATCCTTTTCAGTCAAAAAACAAGGTAATGCTCATGGTTTTCATGGATTACAACGGTGTAGTGCATTATGGATTTTTTCCAGAAGGCTTGACAGTCAACGAAGAGTAATATTTGGGCATTATGGGTCGTTTGCGTGAAGAAATTCGCCGAAAGAGACCAGAATTGTAAGCAGAAAATACGTGGATTTTGCACCATGATAACGCACCGTCGCACAGTGCTATTATTATTCGTAATTTTTTGACGAAAAATGCAACAAATACCATGCAACAGCCACCGAATTCACATGGTTTAGCTCCCTGTGACTTCTTTCTGTTCAATCGTGTTAAAAAACCACTACGGGGAACGCGTTTCAGCAACCGAGAGGAAGTAATGGAAAAATCGTAAGAAGCACTGATGGACATACCGAAAACCGAATATAAAAAAATGTTTCGAGGATTGGATCAAGCGCTGGCAAAAGTGTGTTGCAGTCGATGGGGATTACTTTAAAGGGGACAATATAGATTTAGATGAAACAAACTTGTATTTTTAATTTTCTGAATAAATTACGGGAACTTTGGAGACTGTGTAGAAACATTTTAAGGGTACTTAAATTACTTAAGCGCACGCTAATTATAAAAAAAAAAATTAAGTCTAGGTATAACTCACATCCCTATCTGCACCTTGAGAGTGTTAATTTCCACTTTGATCCTAAATGACTGCAGATGAGGAACGACTACCCCAGTGCCTATCTATATTATTTAATACGTGGGCTGAAAAGTCCGTTTCTAAGAGAGGGCACCACTTGAATTTATTCCATACCAGTTTCAGTTAGTACCAACCTTTAAAAAATACATGTATAAATTTGACAGCTGTCAGACGATTAGTTCTCGAGATATAGCGTTGTGAGTGAAGCAACTTTTGATGGAAAAAAATGGAGCCGATGCAAAGAAATGGCTTGATAAGTGTTACCCGGACTCTGCATCAGCCGAACGAATCATTCGCAAGTGGATTGAAAAATTTAAAAGTTGTCATACAAGCACCGAAGGTGATGTACGCAGAGGACGTCCAAAAGAGGCTGTTTCAAATGAAAACATCAAAAAAGTCCATAAAATGATTACGAAGGACCGTAAAGTGAAGTTGCTCGAGATAGCTGAATCTCTGAAAATATCAAAAGAGCGTGTTGGATATATCATACACGAATATTTGGACATGCGAAAGCTCTTATCTTGTTTTATTATAAAACGGCACTGACTTTTCAGCCCATGTGTTACTCAGATCAACCCGAAACATTTCAAGTCTACTACTGCATCTCTATACAGAAGGCTTTCCCGTCTTGAGTACGAAACCTCAATAATATGCATACAGGAACCACGTGTGTGGCATTAGCAAATATGTGGTTTCGGATTTTTAAATAGTTTCATACCACTACATGACGAGCTATTGGTAAAACCGAGAACTTGTCTTTATGTGCCGAAGTCACTCTCTCCATCTTAACCTGGGCAATGTTGGAAGCAAGGTGGCATAAATTCGTAGTTGCGTCTGCTTATCTTCCCTATGAATTGTTATTGCCGCCACCACTGAAAACGCTTGCTGAACTTGTTAAATACTATGTTTCCAGGAAGACGGGACTTATGCTAAAGCTAATTAATAGACTAACTAACACTAATGCTCAAAATACTTTTTAAGCTAGTAGCAAAGGCAATGTGAAAGAAAATCATCTCCTGGGTTTCACACTATCGTCTGACCGAGTTGTCGACAAAGTAGACCCACAGCCAATTTTTGTTACGAGGGGAAGACATCAAGTATTCAACTTTAAGTTCTACAACAGATATGCTGAGGAGAATCGAATGCAAGGTCTCGACCTTGTTGAAGAGGAGAAATCCGCAGAAAACAAACTTTACACGATTTAAGGAGGAATGTGAAAAGCCCAACAGTGGTCCCCCTAAACTAGGCCAAAGTAAAAGTTTGAGAAAGATGTTTAGAACCTGTACAGTACCCTTGCCAATTGTTTTGAAGTGGCATGCGTTGAGCCTGCTTTAAGTAAAAAAATGTTTACAAGTGGTACATTCTCTTCTAAGTTGGCCGAGAAGATGCCAATGACAAACCTTGCTCTGAACGCCCCATCATCATCATCATAATCATCATCGCTAGAAGAGCTTACGGGGATTGAAGGATTACTTTAAAAGGAACAACAATAATATTGATGAATGAACACACCTCATATATTGAGTCGAAAACAGAGACTGAATGAGGTCACTAAACATGCTGCTACTTCCTTTGATGGATTCAAGTCTCCTGACACCAATATCATATACCTAATTATGTTACAAAAAGGTATAGATCAGTTACTGGTAGCTCAGAAGAAAATCACTAACCTGACACTGGCATACAAACTGAAACCCTGGCGAACAGTGAAAGTACCCCTTATACCAAAAATCTCCAAGAGCTTCAGACCTATAATTATAAACATGGAGAAATTGGTTGAGATCCATGTTCATCTTACAATAGTGCACTTGAAAATCTAGCAGGCAGAATTAAAGGCGCACTTGACAACAACGCCACTTTTAAAGGCATTTGTAACTTGGCCAGACAATACTTTTTGTTCTCAGTAAAATTTAACAAAATAAAAGAATAAGAAATGATTGTCATTATAATTATTTTTTTTGCTATTTTATGGTTTTATTAAAAATATTGCCATTAGTTATAGTATACGATTTCATTCGTGTAACTGCCTCCTCAGTTGGCTTCACAGTAGCGCATCCTGTCAACTCAATTTTCCAAGAACCTGTTTCTGGCTATGTCTCACGAATGGCTGGCACGATATTCACTTCAAGAGCTTCAATAGTTTGTGGATTATTTGCATAACATCGATCTTTAAGGGTCAACTGACATCACAAAGGCGACTGATAACACGATTATGAAATTAGCACGCAACATATCGATTGTTTAATGGTCTGTGTAGCATTGCGCACAACTGTGCTGAAATCATACATCGTCCAAGTTCATGCCCTCAATTTTAGCCCACAGAAATTCGGTAAACATGGCTCTACAGCGAACACCATACACTAAAATGGCGTTTCCAACCATTTCGAAATAAAATGAGCCAATAATGTCACCACTCCAAAATCCATACCAAATTGTCAATTTCTTCGGATACATTGGCTTTTCGACAATCACGTGCGAGTTTTTTGATCCCCAGATGTGGGAATTTTGTTTATGAACATAGTCGACGAGGTGAAAATGCGCTTCATCAGAAAAAAATTATTTTTCGGTTAAATTCGACGTCAAACTCGAGCTGCTGTAAGGCTCAAACTGAGATGTATGGTATTAACGAACCGGTGATCATTTGCTTTCCTAATCTGAAACCTTTGTGTAAAATTCTTACCAGGCTGGTGCGTGAAGTGTTGAGTTTCTAATATCGATGGCGAGGCGATATTATCGGTACGTACCGTACGACAACAAGGAGCGTAAGTGTTGTCTGCAATCAAGCCAGTTTCGGTGAAGACTCAGACTAAGAACGCACTGTTTGGGAAACATGTACTCACTTTTCAAATAAGTTTGCAATATTTCGCAACGTTATTTAAGCGTTAACAGACTTATTTAACATTGCGGAGATATGATACTGACTAACGGTCAACATTTTGAGAGGGAGAAAGCTACCACTGCCAAAATAACATTTGATTCAAAAACACTCTTTTGCTTGCGCCAATATCATGTAAAAATATTTAATGTGTTTCTATTGATTTCTGATGAGGAAACGAAAGTAGCATTTCTACGCGTTCTTGAAACAAGACGAGTTGCCCGCCGTTCTAAATTCCAAAACTTTAAACAGGCCTCTTCAGTGCAAATGTTGGTAGAATTTCCTTCCCTCACCTCATTAACAATTACCTTCAGTATTCTAGAACCAAAGGTAGCCCAAAGGTAGCCCTGAAAGTGTCATATGCGCAGATGGTGGCACTGACGAAAACGTACGCAGACACATATGGAAAGTTAAGTTGCCTTTCGGTATACGAATATCGCCAAAAATATGATGAAGCAGTACAATCAAATAAAAACCAAGCCGTGTCCTTTTCGCTTAAACCTAAAGTCCATGCTGTTATATGGTTGCAGTACTTGTAAACTGAGCGCCAGTGTTACCAATAAGCTGCATACTTCAACAAATCTCTGTCTGAGAAACATACTGAGTGTTTTGGGCTATTTATATCTCCAGGGGAAATTTGTATAAGAGGACAGGCCAGGAACGTATACATTAAATTATGTCAAGACAACAGTTGGTCACATCATATGGTAGTTTGGAAATTGTTTTGCACCCTGAAACTCTACGTCCCCCTACAGTATGGCAAGAAAATATAATATTTTGTCAATACCTGACATTTTCAGTTACAGTTGCGTTACTTAGCAGTTTTTTTCTCCATTTCAACCCAGAACTTTGACTCATACATACCTACACATGTAAATTGTACATTGTAAATTGTAAATTTTTATATAATCGAATATCAGTTCCGTTGGTGTAAGCATATTTGAAGATGAATTCTGTGTCCGCGTTCTCCTTTTTTTAGTTGATCCCTGTAGATCATCTGTTCTATGGGCCCTTGCATTAAGGTTCGATTTTATGGATTCAACCTCGGTTAAAATGCGTAGTTTGACTGTACCACAAATGTGTACCTATTTCTTTTCAATGTAAAAGAGAATTCTTATTTAAGCTAACAAGTCAGAAAACCTACGTAGGGATATCAAACTGAACATTTGTGCAAATTCGTGCAATTTATAATAATTTTCAAACCAACTTCAACACAGAGAGCACCACAGGATATCCACGTCATGACTGCGAGGAAAATAACTGCAGCCCTAAACTTCCAACAAAGTAAGAGTTTTGTTTGATAAAAATGATCCTGTTTTTTCAAGACCAAAACTCTCAGAGTTAAATTATCATAATTTGATTTAGTGCAGCTCTGCATAAACACAAGAAATTAATTAGTCTTAAAGCACATGCCGTGTTTATTCTGCTTATTTATGCTAAAAGGATACCCAAAGAGTATCACAAATATACGTATGTATGTATATATGCGATAAAAGTACGTAGTAGCTCCTCATAGTAATATGAACTAAGCATGCGTAGCCACCAACTACGTTTTATTGGCATGACATTCCATTGATTAAACCACAACCGCATTGACTTAAGCCAAAAGTCACGATCTCTGCGTTTAAATTGAAATCAATCAAAACCAGTTACATGTTTATTCGGAGCTAACGGTAATAAATTATTAAATTAACAGCACACACACTTAGAGGCACACGGATCAAAATCTGTGCCACAAAAATTACGCAACTTCACCGATTTTACGGTTTCGTTTGACCAAAAATGAAATTTTGCCACACGCCTCTTGTCTTAAACCTTAAATGCCAGCAACACCGAAACACTCAGAAAACAGCAACAACAACGGCAGCACCACAAATGCAGAAGAACACATCCGTATCTTAGAGGATGGCGTTGTCCATTTCATCGTCGTCGTACGTCAGGTGTGAACAATTCTGCTTCGTGCACCTGTAGACGTGTAACCAAATTTCCACGCGACCATCGATCTGTAAATCGTGTTTGGCGAACACCCTCTCAAAAGAAGATACAAAAACATAAGAACTCAGAAAGAACAAAAAACAAAAAAACAAAAGCAACAGCAAATCCACCAGTATTTCCACCGCAAAAGTATTGAGATACTACGTTTGCGTATGGGTATCCTCATATTCGTACTTAAAAAGATAAATTCTTCGCGAACCGCAAATACGAGTACGAGCGAGTAATCGTAAGAAACCTTTTTAACTGTGGCACACGCAAAGGAACATATCCATAATGAAAAATGAGAGCCTTTCATTTAAGCATCCTCCCTCTCTCACCATATCTTTAAGATACGAATCCGAATACGAATTTTAATACCGCCGCGCATCATTGCGCACGATCTGTGAGTATATGTTATGTATGTCTATATCTATGCAGATGAAGATGCCCGCATGCGGATCAAGAAAGAATTCGCGGATCCGTGAAATTTTCATATCCAGCAGATTGCAAGTACATAAATTGCATTTTGACACAAACACACACACACACACACACATGAATACTAAACAACTCGAACTTGGTTTGAAGTGCTTGGTAATTTCACTCGCAAGGTTACTAATTAGCCGATGGTTCCACCATCAACCGACCAACCAATCGTCTGATGGACAAACAGTTTGCCGATATCGTATTAGCGAATATTTCGCTCCTGCACAACATCGACAACGAAAGAGAGAGTACTCGTTTATGGGAAGGAAGACGCGTGTCATGTGATATGGTACATCGACAAGATATTATCGGGCCAGCACCAAGTATTCTTTTCCACGTATCTATAGTTATACGAGTACACAATGCCACATGCCGAAAGATACGCGTACAAAAATAAAGATGAAATCCGGCATACTAGCAGCCGCCTCTGAAGTACCCACTGAAGATGTTGGTGGTTCGAGAAGTTTAATTAAAATTGCCAGGCGCTCAGCCAGTTTGGTGACGCTTCACGCAGTGTCAACTGGCGCGAGACCTAGTTTATAACAAAAATATTATTACGCGGAATGCAGCACATCATTCGACCACTCGGCCAATTAATAATGTCCCGAAGGTATCATTAATCGGGACTGCGCTATAACTCATTCCATTGCCGGATCGATTGCTTATTAAGGCGCGCAATCTGTTTGCAAAATTTAACGCAATATCAGGCAGCACAGTTTTTTTTTTTTTTTTCTTTTTTTGGAATTGTGTAAGTGTTCGTTTCTCTCTTTCTGGGCCTAGATGGTGGTCATTTTACTAATTAATGATCAACGGACATGGTTAATGATTATACGCATGGAAAATCGTGAAATTAGTTGGTGAAATTTTAATTACTCTGTGATTAATGCGCTGGAAAATAGTCTTGGGTGGATCATGAAAAAGGAAAACACTTACCTTACCATAACTGTGCCTATTTGATTGCATTAAAAACGCTGAACACGTAGCCAATCGCCCGGAGATCGGTGATCGACCATCGACAATCTACAATCGACAATCGACGAGCAACGATCTTTATGGGAGAACAGTCAACAACTAATAATACTTGGGATTGTAAGGCTAAACGTTTGATGTGGAAGAGCAGATTTTTATCATGACAAGAGGCTGGTTTGCTGGTACAAAATTTTACAATACATACGCCATGTTATAGTCACGCGAATGCAAATAACAAGTTAAGTCAGGCCTTTTTTGAGATTAGAAATGGTAAAGGATTCCCGCAATTAAACGAAACTTAAATTTCAGATTGGAATCAGTTCGTGAGGAAGTTGACACAAAATTTTCGACGACATCGCTCTGGCCTTATTGCCCTTGAAAATCGTGACCGAAAACCATAAATCTTATATTCAACAAAGGTTGATGTATTGAAAAAGTGAGTAAAAAAAGTCAACCTTTTGCATCGTACTACTAAAGTGCAGGATAAGGACAGAAGTTTTGTTGTTGTTTTTAAGAGTAAATAAGTGCATTCTGTGCTTAGCCTTAAACTGAGTACTGCGGATTTAAAAAGTAAAAGGCATGGCATATTGCAATGAACTTTGGATAAGAATTAATGTTTCCAGGATATCATTTTTAATAAGCCTAGAATGGATTCCATCAACTTCAGCAGCTTTCAAATGTTCACAGAAGGCGATGGCTAATTCTAGCTCGATAATGATGAAATCGCGAAATCCACTTCGGAATACAGCAACTAGGCTGCAAGCGTTAAACTTTAACTGAGAAAGACTAGAGAAAATTTGTCCCAAATATCACCAGTATAATAGTAAGCTCTACTGTTCGTGTTACAGAAGTCAAACTACCCCTACAATCGTGGACACAACTGATAGGATAAAGACTGAGATTGACTAAATGGGGAGCAACAACGTCTAGTGCATGTGACTGTGAGGAACCTAATGAGAGCATGCATAGAGGCAACATTGAGATCCTTTCCAATCTCGTCAGGTTTTGCAAGATAATTACGGGGAATCCTCCCTACTTCATTAAGGTCGTTAACGGATTATCTGACACTTTCGACGTCAGGAAAGGTTTTAGACAAGGCTACCACCTGTCATACGAGTGCTGTTTCTTAATATAACCCCCTTTCAACTCGATACACTTTTTCCAACGGTGTGCAACTTTTTTAACCCCACCGTATAGTACAACTTTTGTTGGCCTACAAAATACTCCTCCGTGGCGGCGATGACTTCCTCCTGTGATTGTTTTTCCTTTCTGTAAACAAAGTGGATCACACCTCGTGCGTCCCAAAAAAAAAAAAAACGGTGGCCATCCTCTTTCGCCTCCTCTGATGTATACCAATGAATCCATGTCTCATCGACGGTCACGAAACGCCGAAGAAACTTCTTCGGACTTAAATTAAACAGAGCTATTCATGTATTTGAAGTGGTCTCACGATTGCGCTCGTTCTCTGGTGTGAGCAAACGCCAATACGATATCATCGATTTTGTCAACGGTTTGCTCTGTGGTAACTGTTTTTTTTGCCACCTGGACGCGGTTAATCAAAAACCGACATATGGCCAGGGCGAAACTTTGCGAACTAATATTAAACGGGTATATGGGAAATTAAATGGGTCCAATACACACTATCGAGAATGTACTCAGATTTCCTCGCAGGTTTTGCCACTCAAAAATAAGAATCGGATCACGGAGCGATACTGCTCTTTTTCCATGGCCGCAAAAAACACTAAAACGATGTTTTAAATGGATGTCAAAACAAAACTAAGCGTCGGATTGTCATCAAATTTTGGCGGGCGAACTAAATGAAGTCATACTAAATTATGGTATCTTCCGATTCGGGTACTCATCGAACAGCCCTTGTATGGCTCTTTTAACATAATTTTGATAAAATCACTGGTCAACATAAGGCACGATCTTTGACATCTTTGACTCTTTGGCAAGTGAGTAACAGAACCCTTTTTCGTAAGACCAAACTGGCATTATAAAAGACCGTTATAAAACCGATACTGCTCAATTTCGTACAGTCTTGAACCTTGTCGAAAGCGGATGAAGAAGCACTTAACCGTTTCGAGAGAAAAATAGTACTGTGATTTGCGGTTCCGTTTTTATTGACAGAGAATGAAGGAGAAGATTCAACCACGAACGTCTGAGATAACTAAACCATGTTAGGCGAATGGACACCACAGCTCCGGCCCAAGGAGTGGCGTGGAGTGGCCTACGCAAGTGGAAGAGGACCTCAACCAATTTACAGTGCGGTACTGGGAGTCTAGGCCGGGGTATTTATGTAAAAGCGGCGCTTACCTGATTTTCTTGATATGCGCGTTAATGATTTGGTTATTATTAGACAGCTGTATGACAGTCACTGCAAAGTGGAAAAAATCTCCTTGATGTGTTAAAATAACATAACAGAGTATAAAGGTCCATATAATCGTAAACACATTTTGTTGTGGGTCATGTAGCCCTTAATGATAATAATATTTATTGGATTAAGAGTTGAGCTACGAAAGCTGATTTATTTTGTTTAAGAATTTTAACTGTAACAGTAATGCCTGTAAATAAAACAATCATATTTTCTACTCGCTTCGTAAGTAACTCTGACATAAATTGAATGCAATGTTCTACTATTCAAGCTGATGGAAATTTCATGAAATTGTCCTTGGTTATACTCTACCAAATCAAATCCTGCTCCTAGTATCCCAATGCTTATGTACATACATTCGTTTGCGGTGAATAACAATAACACATCATAGTTTGAGATTTTACTTATTCGTTACGGAAGAAATGGTGGTATCTCAAGCATTTAATTAACATTCCAGCACTTTACCAGACCAAAATAACTCTTCATCCATTTATTTATTTTTTTTATTTATTTATTTACCATATTTAGAATGTAAGAACTCCTGTCTGATTTTCCAGCCATGAGAACTGGAGCAGCATATAAATTTAGGCCAAGGAATGTGTTATTTCAAGAATAGTTCACATAAATCACTGCAGCACGGTCTTCTATCTGCAAGACTTATTTTTTATCCCTGTAACGAAGATGTCTCTTACAATCTGATGAAGCAATTTGTAATGATAATCATCGCAATGATAGCATAAATCTTTATCCCTGTACGTTCGGGTTGTTTTGCCAAATATCCTTTCTCTTCTTACCCCTCTTAGGTTATGTGCTTGACTTGCGAGGATACTTGCTAAATTGTTAACATGGCTCTTTTCGGTGGGATTCTGTTTTAGTTTCTGTTTCAGTATCTGCTTGATGTTGGTCTTGTTGTGTCAGCTAAAAAAGAGCAGAAACAAGAAATGGGCGATGAACTCAATCCGTGTCGACGGAGGCGATAAAAATCAAAAACATTACATGCAATCAAGATAAATTGACACCAGATAAGCATCTGACGTCGATTTCATTCCGATTTTGATTTTCTTTTTTTTTTGGGAATTTTTTGTTTAAGGGTCCTGAGTTGATAGTGAAGCTCAATTGCAAGCAGACCTTCCAAGGATTTGGTTTAATATTTCAGTAAATTCATGAGGAAAAAGGTTTTATCCGATACAGTAGCACCATGTACTGTTGTCGGTATATCAAACACAGAGTCCTAATCCGATTATTTACCTGTCATCGGGTTCCTTTTACTTGACTATTGTACTAAGTGCTTGTTATTTTTTTTTTTTTTTTTAAGTACAAAAATCATCAATAATCCTTTTAGGTAGAAATGTGACAACCAAAATTTTCAGTTTAGTTTGCGTTTGATTTCGATGTGACGATTTGCAATTACAATAGCGAAAGGTCAGCAAAATTAAAGTGCAGATTCGTGGCTTTGCATATTTGTTCAAAAAATCAGTAGATACGCACGGGATTTGAAATTTTTTAATAATGAATGGACTCAGTATTTTTTTTTTTTTTTTTTTTTTTGAAAAGTACACTTCAAAATTTGAATACAATTGTTTTCGGCATACCACGTATTTGGATTGGATGATTGATGACTCATGGGTGTGGCTGTTTCAATTGAAATCAATGCTTTTATGTAGCAGTAAGAAGGTGACGGGTCATTTACATGAACGACTGAATTAATCCGAGTACATTTTGAGATTTTTTCTTTTGACCAGTGCTTATGGCTACCTGGAGTTGTTGTATACAAACTAGTCAATAGTTTTTGAGGAGACAGGGGAAATTATACCCGAATGTCGTACAACCTAATATTAGCGATACTCTTACCTTACAGTAGTAGTTATGAAAATACTTACTTTTAGACTTTAACATCTAATATTGTGCTGTCCGCGATATTTAACAAAAAAGTAGCTTCAAGCCATAAATAAGTCAGCCTTCAGATCATTTCGAAGAAATCGATTAATAGATGATTGCCTAGATTCTATATTCTAATATATTGACGGTTGATTCTAGTCTAAGAAAAATTCCCAAGAATATAATCTCCAGGCTGCAGGCCTACATTGTAGCTTTAGACTTATAAGTCTAACAGTTATTTTAGATTTGCCGCTTTGCAGTCTTCACCATAAATTTCTGGCCTTAGAAAAGTAAATGGAAAATTGTTATTTAGTTAGAACTTAAGACAAATATTCTTCAGATCAACGAATTCTTTTTATTCTACACTTTTGACTTCTTTTCTTTCCAATGAGGTGGGTAAAAGGTTGGCTATCCATCTATGTGGAGAAAATGCGACCAAAGAGTATTTTAACAAGCATCAGCTATGGTTCCGAAAGCTGAAAGCGTAAACAACAATAATTTTTTTTTCACTCAAATATGTCGAACTTTGTGCCTGAAAAAGTGTTTTTGCGAGGAGTTCTTCTTCATTACTTTAATATGAAGAAAACTGCTGAAGAAAGTTATCGTATTTTGGTGGAAGTTTATGGTGAACATGCGCTTGCGTTTTGGCTTGGAAGACGATGAACGTCCTGTGCAGCCAAAAAAGTTTGAAGATCAAGAACTGGAAGCATTACTCTATAAAGATTGTTGCCAAACAAAAGAAGAGCTCGCAGAATATTTTGTGTCACTCAAGCAGCCATTTCAAAACGTTTAAAAGCAGCTGGATGTATTCAAAAGCAAGGAAATTGGATTCCACATGAACTGAAGCCGAGAGACGTCGAAAGGCGGTTTTGCATGTCCGAAATGCTGCTGGAACGCCACAAAAGGAAATCATTTTTGCATCAGATTGTTACTGGTGATGAAAAATGGATCCATTACGACAACCCAAAGTGCAAAAAATCATATGTGAAACCCGGCCAACCAACTAAATCAACGGCAAAGCCGAATATCCATGGCGCGAAGGTAATGCTCTGTATTTGGTGGGATCAGATGGGTGTACTGTATTATGAGCTGCTAAAACCGGGTGAAACCATCAATGGGCAACGCTACCGAACACAATTAATCCATTTGAAGAGAGCAGTGGCTGAAAAACGCCCGGAATATGCGACCAGACACGAGGCAATCATTTTCCATCATGACAACGCTCGGCCCCACGTTGCTATTCCGGTTAAGAACTATTTGGAAAACAGTGGATGGGAAGTCTTACCCCACTCGCCTTATAGCCCAGACCTTGCCCCTTCTGACTACCATTTGTTCTGGTCGATGCAGAACGCCCTCACTGAAATACGGTTCACATCAGAGCAGAATATCAAAAATTGGCTTAATTCATTCTTGGCTGCCAAGCCGGCGCAGTTCTTTTGGGATGGGATTCACATCCCATCCAGAAAGATGGGAAAAAGACATAGCTTCAGATGGGCAATACTTTGAATAATACTATTGCACATGTTTTTCTTAAATAAACGTTCAAATTTTGAAAAAAAAAAACCGAATTAAGTTATATACCCAATACTAAAAAACAGTGTAAGCGTCTTCCAGTAAGATAGCAAATGTGGTCTTCTACAATATCATGCTTCTACTCATTGGCCGTGATCACATAAGAGCGGTCGAACGGACCATTTCCAGCCGACCTGATGCTAGAAGAGGCCTTACAAAAGGCGACAAAATTTGTAATCTGTTTAACATCATACTCGAGCTTTGTGTAAAATGACTGTAGTTATCAAAACACAGACCTATCGGGGACAACAATACCTTGCACAGACTTACTTTTGAAGAATTTTCTTCAACACAGGCTTCAGTAGTTTGTCAGATTATATGTTATATCAGCACGGTGTCACATAATCTAATATGACAGCTAAGTCAGTAGACATTTTCTGTATCTTTGCAAACAGCATGCGTGACCAGTACCGTCGGATTACATATGGTATAAGGATGTGTGTCAAGTATATGAAAAAAATTACAACCGAGGGAGCAACTTAAGAGTACCTTACTAGAAGAAAGAAGGATGGGAGGATTATATGTATTAAGAAAACTTCCTTCTGAGTCTCCCAACTTAACAATATTTGAAACCTGGAGCGACTTGGCAAATGTACTCGTATATTTGGTCAACAATATAGAAGTTAATCTGCAGTGAAATCCGATGTCAGGATCAAAATAATTTTCAAGTTCACATAGAAGGCCAACTATCGTCTATGTACGAAGTTTAGCGAAGAGTTTAAATGCAATGTTTCTATGATCAACCTCTGCGCAGGCCTCCGTTTAGTAACTTTGTAAATGGACGCCTTATGTTTTACAACAATTTCTCTTAGAGATTTCTCAAATCTTTTCACAACGAAATTGTTTCGAACTATAGTCACATTTTTTTCTAGAATAAATATTTAACTAAAGTAAAAGTGTAACGCACTCGAGAAGTTTTCATTCAGAGCCTCATCTCTTATGCAAAACAGATTCTTCAAGCACTTGTAAACTCATCTCAATAAGAGCCAAAGGAGGACAAAAGGGAAATTCCAATCTCGTACCCCCATCCATTGTTGTCAAATATTCGTACCGCATAAATAACAATAAATGTATCTTTAAACACCGCATTTAAAAATATATTCATTGCATCACTACAAGAGAGTGCATCTTCTCTGAGACAACTCAATTCAATGCAACGTATGACTGTGGACATGGTGATGGCCGTAGAACTGGCGGAGGTGGTGGCGTTGTGCGCCGGCCAACATCAACGCTACATGTGAGTGTTAAGTTCAACACCGCGACGAATCCATTCAGTTGTCCATTCAATTCGTATACCTACTTCCATTGAATCAGTTGGGACCTGTCTTCACTTCTATGTTCACCCGAATTCGGCATGCATCTGAGAAGAGCTGTGAGATCTTGCATGTTCGAAAATCGATTTTTATTGTCCTGTCAATAAAATTCAGGCTGCCGCATTCTGTGCATCAAATCGAAATCAAGTCAAGTGCAGTCGTTGGAGCTTGTGTACACCTCGTACATTTCCATGTCCATACATGGGAATTGGATGACGCCGTAGTTGCGCCGTCGATGCTATTGACAACAACAAGTCGACGAAGACGGCTACCAGTATACATATAGGTACATAAGCACGATACGAAAACATCAATCCATTCAGAAGTTTCTTTACACAGGGCGTTAAGATTTTCTGTATTTTATGAGTATACACTTTGTAATCCCCAAGACGTGTAAATTCAAAGAAAAATAGAGTCCCATGGTGGGGGAAATGAGGGACTTCAGTGCCCCGAAGATAAAATCCAGAAGTCCAACCTTATTCAAATTGAGGTCAATGTTGTGACTCCAATGAGATTGACGACTCGTGTAAAAGATGAAAGGTTCCTTTGAATTTTAGATTTATGCTGTCCGACTTGACATAAAGCACTTCACTGGACATGCACATCATAAATCACATCATCGCTCACGAAATGAAAACCTTTTGATAAGTCAATCAAGTTATCGTGGTCTGTTAGCTCTGGAGATGGGTACGAGATGCTGGTGGCACTGGAATACAGTACGCATTTGGGATTCGTATTTTGGTCCATGAGATGGCTACATAGACATGACAGATTCACTCACTTCCGTTTAGCACGTCAACGATTGTTCATTCAGCTTGCTGTTCTTATGTTGAATATCTTTCGAAAACGTTTTACTACTGAAAAATACACTTAAATTGTGGATTTTCAAGAGAATTGATTTCAAAAATGCGTGTAGTAAGTTTTTGAAATGGTATTTACCTCCGATCACATATGATTACCCTAACTTCTATGAACTTTGTGTTGAGAAATAGCCAAGTCAACTAAGTAATTACCTTCAAACCTACAATAAATTACTCTTTAGAAATGATTTCCCATATTCAGATTTTCCTCCAAAGCGTTTAATTAAAGTGAAATTGCACTTACGATACCTTAGATAGAAGTGATTTTGCCGCAAGAGTTTTCAGTGAACTTACACGATTTTGTGCTGATCCATCAAATTCAGTATTTTTGGCCACCTTTAGTTTAAATAATTCCAAGTCTACTTTGTCAAGATCACCTGCCTATTTGCAATGAAAATTCACTGAATCCTCAATCCTTTACAAGTGTCCAAAGTGTCCAGTAAAAACTAACAAAAGAGCCAATAAAAATTCCTCCACGCGAACTTCTTACAAAAAGCCTCATTAGAGCTACTTGATACCGGAGAACAGGTGTATAGTAGATGCTTTATTCAGTCCATTTTGTCTAACAGAAAAGTAACACGACTGATCTAGTGTTTAAAGACATCAGCATCCAATTCTCTAAGGAACATAATTATTTTGGTGTCATTATGGATAGCTCAATTCTTTTGGTTAAACATCTTTCGTCGAAAGGCCCTAAGGCGCTGTCAACTTTCTCGCAGTATAAAGAAGCTGTTGGCAAGACTTTTGTATCTTCACGGCTATGATAAGGCCAATTATTTCCTATGCGTCGGTTGTTCAGTGGAACGAACTTCAACTTCCAAGCTAATTCAAGAATTTAAGACTTCGTTGAACACAGTCGGAAGGCTAAATTCGCTAATTTTTGTCTTCGTTTTAGGTCACAATTTAATCACTGGAAATGAAATCGCTGATTAACTTGCTGGACAAGACTAAGAAGAGAGCTTTTTTTCAGAAACCGAACCTACGTTAGATCTGCCTGCATTCTCGGGTAGTATTTCCATTGACAGTTGGGTTTCCAGGTTTCCGACAGACCAATCGAATGCTTTCCGACGGCTCTAAAAGGTTAGCGGCTTTACTGGTAGCTCTAAATAGGCTTTTGTTAATTTTTGTTAATCACTTAGGACATAAGTTATAAATAAATAATAAATTGTTGAATCAACCTGTTCGGAGTGGATCGACGAGTATATTTTCCTACTCTCTGTGGTGTACGATTTTCGCGGACTTTAAATAGAAAGGTGAGGGTTTCATAGACAGAAGATTTGACTTTTCGGAACTTTTTGGTTTTGAGTGTTCAACCGATTCGGTGAACTTACCTTTTGCGCTACATGTACACAAGCGGGGTCTAGGGTGGTGAGTATAGTGATTACAAATTTGTCACTAAATTGGAAGTTGCTAGGGAAAATGCTATCTTCCACAGATATTTGAATTAATGCCTGTGGAATTACAGATTCTGCGGCCGCGGTGTTTAGTAACAAAGTCTTACTAACACTCCGATCTAGGGAAGCACATTGAGTAAATTTCATGGAAAAGACTTTTTTCTGACAAGGCACGATGCGAGGACTTCGGTTGAGAAGTTTTCCGGCTGAAATTTGTAGCTCTTTTAGCGGTCTGGCCATCGGTGACGTAAATCACTATAATTCGACATACCATAGTAGAAGCTTAATCTGTTTGAAGATTTTTCTGCATCTTTTTTCCGAAATAGAGATGGTGACTGAGGAGCTTAAATTAGATTGACAGTACCGTGGTGGAAGGCATACGGGTGCAATTCTTTTAAAGATCTGTTCTCCAAGGTGAGTTGTGTTGTGCTCTGAAAGTAATCACTCATCATTTACAAATGATCCTCTTTCTCCAACTGCTCAGAATCGCTAACAAATTAGGGTGATCTCTCTTGAGAACGCAAAAGACTTACATACCTATGAAGTCTATGTAAATCGATAACTATTTTAATCTTTCGATTAAGCTTACAAAAACAGAGCTAGAAAGCACCTGATCAAAGCATGCTAGAATAGATATTGCGTAAAGAGTCTGTTACTACGGAAGAAACAGTTTTTAAGTAGTTTACCTAACTGTTGGGCTACGCAGATGCTATTTGACAGAAGGCACAGATACAAATAAGCTCATCGGTATGGCAAAGATATTTGGTCACATTTCCTTACCGATAAGATGTAACTATAACTCTACATGAAGGTGTAGATGTAATGGGAAAAGCTAAATGACAGATACTGCAAACAAAATACGACATATCGAGTGAGTAGGTACCTATTTTTCCGCTAAGATGGGTTTTTTTATTTTAATTGTCGCTGAAAAGTCTAACGTCTTCATATAGTTGATAAACAAAAGTGTTAAATAGAAGTATCCAAGAAAATAGGTATGTGTTGCTTTACATATTACGCATCCTCAAATAACACTGTCCAGCATTTAAGCACGTCGCGATCTCAGTGGAAATTCGTTTTTTGCCAAGCCACAAGACCTTAAATCTCTGCTTATGAAAATTTATTGAAAAAAAAAATATTCCTTGGAAGCCCAAGAGCATTGGATCCTACTGTCATCATGCCCATCTAATAACTCCATGTCTCGTCTGTAAGATCCAAGGGTGTAGTTTTAACTACACAAAACCAATACCCCCTTATGTTTATGCCTTTGACGAGATACATTCTGACTTGAAACTGTTCGATGAATGGGTGTCGTTCTCCACTTATGGTCTGAGATCGATGAGTTTCTTTTGATTTTTCATTTAAAATTCATTGCGTTGAATATACCCAGCCGTCAAACCAGATTTCATGTTTACCTGTGCCAAGCACTTTTTCTTCCTGGCGGAACTGAGCGCTTAGGCAAAAACGGGTCAATTTTACAAGATTCATCAAAAACTTAGCAATGCTTGGTATGCATCATCGCTCATCGAGTAGGTATGGGTGCACATAGCTTGTTCTATGCCCGATCTCCGATTTAATCATGTAGACAGTGATAACTCCAGGTTATGTTACTAACTTATTGAGCTCCATATTTTTGGTATTGATCCTCAAATGGAATGTCGAACTCATATCTAGAAAGAATAAACAATTTGGAGCAAACTGGTCGTTTTCTTATTTTGTTTCTCTAAGCTTTGTTATTAATCCCTTGCCGGCAAGACCTCAAAAATAATTTCTGTGTTCTTGGCTCTACCGATTTTTTCCACTTAGGGCCAACAAAAGTCTACAGGCTTAGGCAAAAATCATGCGTCTACTTATGTGGTCGCATGAATATAAATCTGCACACTATGAAATGAATCTTACAAGCGCAAATAATGGTTAACAAGTCTGTCATTTTATTGCACAAAGCCTAATACCAAAAATTTACGAATTTAATTTCTTGTTTGCAGATTCTCAGGTTCATATATGTAGTTTGCATTAGAAAAACATGATTTCAAACGGGCATTTGCGATGAAGCTTATAAATTGATTGGTTTTGTAAGCATTTCCATGCAAATAGAACGAATCATGTAGACGGCAGTTTTGATATCTACATTCGAGATCGATTTAAAAGTCATTTAGTTATAAAATTAACGCCCGATAATAAAATGGGGTACGTAACAGTAACCCTCTTAAACACCAAAATTAGTCCAACTTCCAAAGCAATTTCTTACTATTCATTCTACACTCAGTAAACCCGGCCTAGTCAGTACACATCACAGAAGAATCAAGAATTCTACTCGACATATCTTAGTCAACTCCCGGTTCCCGATTTCTCTAAATATGATCTCCTATTTTTGACCATGGATTATAAATCTAGCCCTGGAACAACTAAAAGCTATCGAGATATTCAAACATAAATCTTGAGCTTATTCTGCGGAATATTCATGAAACTAAATGGAATATTGTACAATGTGACTTATGCGATCCAGTAATGATAAAGCTAATTTCTTAGAATATAAACTGTGTACTATGTTTTATAATCATGTTTCACTCAAGACCTACATTGACTACCTTGTTAAACAACCACCTTAAAAACTAATGCAGCTACGAGGCACCGCATACCTTACACTCATACCTTTCTGAAAGACAGCAATATGTTGCTACCAACGAACATCGTTCGAGTTTCCTAACAGTTTCAGATGGTGTGCCACAAGTATCAATTTTTGGACCGATTCTGCTTTCTTTCTACATTAAGGACCTTTCTGCGCTAATCCAAAATTGCTATATTCATATGTACGCTGATGACGTTCAACTCATTTTCATTAGTTCCATTAGCCTGGAGTATAAGTTAGTGATCATACCTATATCAACCATCAATGGTTTAAATGTAACGTGTAACGGAGTTAGGTAGACCTCAAAAAATCCAAGGTGAGTGCCATCGATAAGAAGAATCCAGATCTATCCGCCTGTCCACTTATCACTTGTTGGTTAGATACTAACCTATGTCCTAAGTGCCAATAATTTAGAACTTCAGCGCTAATCTCGGCACTGTCTATAGAGGGCTCAGGGCATAACGGTCTGCTCAAAGATACATTCCAATTTCCGTAAGAATAATGCTGTCCAAGACATTGTTGATAACTGTGGAATTTACTACAATGCCGTCTTTAATTGTACAAGAAAACTTAACGTCACATATAACGATATATCTACAATCCTCGAAGATACGGCCATATCTCTGCCTACGCGCGTTATTATTTGTCACTACATCATACAAGCTCGTTAAGCTGAATATTTCAAAATAAGTTAGATCTGATCGATTTTCTCAACCGCAGGGTGGCAGTTTTGTGTCATGCCACTCGCTTGTTTAACTCCCTCCCATTTCAGTTCATAAAAATAAATAACACAGCACATTTTAAATCTTCACTTCTTACATACCTAGTCCTTAGACTGCAACTAATTAATTCTTTCTCTCTTTCATAGAATTATTGTATATCATTTATTGCCTTTCTAATTTTAATATTTAATTTTTAATTAATTTTTATTTCTCTTTATTTCTAATAAGACGCATGCATTGTACTTTATTTTGAGGCTTTCTTAGCTAAAGATGTACATTTGTCTTACTGAGAAAGCAAGACATTATTTAAATAATTACAATTCGTAGACCTAGGAAACATTTTATAATCCGCTCTATCTTTCGTCCTCTACTTCGAATGTCGATTAGAACTTGAGCTTCTAATCATGAGTCCAAATGAACTGTTTTATTCTTGAAGTTTAATCGATTTCAGCCCCACAAGTATTGGTTTCTAGTTCTGTTTTAGGTAGATAAGACCTTGTGGGAAATTTATCTATAGCCAGTTTGAAAGTTCTCAAGATTTAAATAATTGAGCGCTTACGAAGCAAGCATGTTCTATTCGAAGCTCGTACGAGTAGATTTCCACTTTCTATTGTATTTATCCACTGCATACCTACCATACTATGTTAATATTGATTCTTGCTCCCTGGCCATGTATCTGTTCCGATGTCTCACACTATTAAGTCAAAAACTAGTCCTAACTTGTAGAGCCTGAAATTTCCTTTTCAAATCTCCCATTCTCTAAAACCTCTAGTGCTACCTTTATACTTTTGAATCATTTCATTTATACCGTATACTCGGATAGATAAAAGTGCTAGGAAACAATCATCTGATATAATTTACCTTTACAGAATACTGATTTCGCGTCGACATTTTCTCAGTCATCCTTAAATGAACAGCCGAATGTTAACCTTGAAAATTGGCACGTAAATAATGCGACACAACTTACCAATTTCAATTTAAAATTTCCACGCGTATAATTTTTCGGTAGCCACTAATTGCGACTACCAAAAGTGCCCGTAATCAGTCAGCAATTTTAAGCACTGTTGCTCGCAATTTGTTGCCGAATATCGATGGCGGCGAGGCGGCAAATTATTCTTATTTTTTACACCGCGCTGTGCGCACTTAATCGATTGTGCGTAAATAATCGGCAACTGATTGCTCGAATTTATCTGAAGGTGACAATCATTAACCGAAAGTATGAAGATTTGCAAGTCTTTGCATCGTGGTGTGGCGGACCTCTGATGTTCGCAACGGCAATGAAACCATTACCACACGTTTGCTATTTTAAGGCATACTCCATCGAGTTGATGATTAGTCCATCTACTTCAGTAACTTTAGCTGACTGCACTGGCTATCACTAGCATGGAGATAAAACTGGGACACGTTGCAGTTGATGGTATTTTTCTTTAAGGTTGCAATTTTCTTCAATCAAAAGTGTCGTCGAGAGCACCGCGCCAACAGACCGTGACGGTTGCTTCACCAATTACAATCAATTAACCATTGTCATATTGAAAGTAACGCGCGGCTAATATAAAAGGATAATCAAGACTGGCCGCTATTACGCAGTCGATGTCGTTCGATACAGTGAATCAATTTAGATTTCATATAATGGCAACAAATTAGCTGTCGACAGCGTAAGTACCAATAATTTGCGGTTCAATGAAAATGGACGAAGACTCAGCAAGGACGTTTGTAAAAATGCTGATAATTAGTAGTATCCTTCAGCAGTTTATGTGGAATTTATAAAATGCAGCGAATACATTCTATGATAACTTTTTTATGCATGGAGTGCAAAAGAACTGAGTTTTACACGTACATATTTGTAGTTGACCGCGTGTGCCTTAGGATTACTTTGTGAATTGCAAGAAAATGTCTAGATTTTTTGTTCTATGTTATGTGTAGTTGTGAAAAAAAATCCTCCCACATAGCTGCTAATAAGAAAAAAAAAAATAATCCCGACATCTACTACATTCGCATGGTCGCATAGTGATTTAATGGCCCTTTTTGAGTCTTAATGAACTTTCCTCTATGAGGATGGTTGGATGATTGTGCTGCGTGGTATTGTCATTTAACGATGAAACAATCAAACTATTAACTTCGCCAAGCTCTCATATATGTACGTATGGTACATATGTAAAACCAATTTATGTGTTGTAAAACAGAGCCATTAGAATATCCCGTAGTTTGCATATCAACTCTTTTATTTTTAATTGAATACCTGTTGCTGACTATCAGACATCAGACGTAGATCAGAGTAATATTTGATTAACTTATAATAAACACTTTTCAGTTTGGATACGCAATCTTTAATCTGGGCAGTCGAAGTAGTATAGTACTTCTCTTTATACATAGTGTGGTTGTCATCAAATTTACTTGAATCCACCGCTTACCAGTCGAGTTTTCGCAAAGAAGAAATTACAAACTCTATACTGTAAAACGTAAGTGTGGGATTAGATACTCGAAACATATCCATTGGCATGCTAGTAGTGCATATGTTGAATTATTTTTCTTAACACTGTTGCCTCTAAGAGCAGAAAGCTTAATTTAGGTACATATCATGGACTTAGCATCTAATGGCTACCATCTATTAAAGTAAGTACGAGTACAATAAAAATAACCTTAGGATATACCACCAAATTGATATCAATGACACCTATGTACTTCGTTTAACAACTAACATACTCACCTTTGAATTTGAATCTTCGCCCTGAGCCTTCAAATTGCTTGCCATTTGTTGTAACAGCGAAAAATCACTTAATGTACGCCAATTCTGAGTGAGTACTCCGTCCTGTGAAAATGAATTTCAGTCTTTATAGCGTGAAATAAGAAAAGGTTATTGAGCTAACAAACTGAAAGGTGTCGACAAAAATTTAGCCAAATCTTTTCAAAAGTATGGCATTCCAAAAAAGGGTAATGGGAGTAAATGGTGAGGATAATGCTAACTTTATAGAGCCACGTCGACATACCGCCACCGTATGGCGTTCCCATAGTTCCGATTCGAGTTCTGTTTTCTTCTGTTAAGTTGGTACATCTGTTGTTAACAGTCCCTCTAAATCTTAGCGCCATAGCTTGACATTTGCAAAAGTTACGTAGTCAAGAGTACATCTATCTCTGTGTGTGTTGGCGATTTTTTACAATTTTAGAAATGGATTTAAATTTGCAACAACTAATTTGTATTAAATTTCGCCTAAAAATTTAATGGTGCGCAAACGTTGGTAATGTTGGAAAAGTGTTTCGGCAACGATTCTCTTAAGAAAATGGTCGTTTACCAGTGGCAAGAGCGGTTCAAAAGTGGTCCTGAGTCAATCGAAGATGATGAACGCAGTGGCAGACTATCGATATCGAAAACCGACGAAAACATTGATGAAGTAAAAGAAATGTTGGTCAATAACTTTAAATTAACCATCAGATAGGTAGCAGAGGATTTGAACATTGTCTATGGATCCGTCCAAGACATTTTGGTTAATGATTTGGGTTTCCGCCGTGTAGCAGCAAAGTTGGTGTGAAAAGATCTCAATTTCATGCAAAAAAGAGATCGTGTTGACGTCGCAAAAGAGATGTTTTGCGAGGCTGAATCCGATCCCACATTTATCAAAAGGATCATAACTGGAGACAAGACGTGGGCTTATGAGTACGACACGCAATCTAGACATCAAACCGAGACCAAAAAAACCACGTCGTTTTCAGTCAAAAAAGAAGGTAATGCTCACGGTTTTCATGAACTACAACGACGTAGTACATAATGTATTTTTGTGCCAGAAGGCTAGATAGTAAACAAAGAGAATATTTGGGTGTTATGAAACGTTTTCGTGAAGCAATTCGCCGAAAGAGACCAAAATTGTGAGCAGAAAACTCGTGGATTTTGCACTATGATAACGTACCGTTGCACAGTGCCATCATTATTCGTAATTTTTTGACGAAAAATGCAACAAATACCATCCAACAGTCACCGAATTCACCTGATTTGGCTCTTTGTGACTTCTTTCTGTTCAATCGAGTTAAAAAACCACTACGGGGAACGCGTTTCAGCAGCCGAGAGGAAGTAATGGAAAAATCGCAGGAAGCACTGATGGAAATACCGAAAATTATAAAAATTGTTTTGAGGATTGGATCAAGCGCTGGCATAGGTGTGTTGCAGTCGGTGGGGATTACTTTAAAGGAGACAATATAGATTTAGATGAATAAACTTGTATTTTTAATTTTCTGAATAACTTCCTGGATCAAGGTGGTATGCAAAGCTCAGTTCTATAGATTTTCAAAGACATCATCATCGTCTGGAAGTTAAGGTATTGGTGAATGAATATGGAGCCGCGTAACCAAATGGGAATATTGGTAGCCCTCTAGATTTTCTTCAAACTTAGGCAGGAAGCCTTAAACTTCCAGCACGTGAACGAGCGTCTTTTGACAATACAGATTGTGTCCTGACAACAACATTGTAATCAAGGATCATGAGCTCTGCAATCGCTGAATTATAAGATCTTTGAAGGTCAAAATCTACGGCAGGAATTAAAAGAAACAGGAGTTATTTCCACGGCAAGTAAAATTCCACTTGGAACTTGAGGAGAGGAGAAAGCACTTAATATTCCGTTGGAGGAATTCCCTTAAAAAGTCCCCAAAGGATCGTAGATTCGTATGATTATTGTGTTCAAGTTTTATGTTAAGATATAAATTTTTGTAAATTTTGGGTAAGTTTGAGATTGTGCTGATGAAATGTTTCTAAATTTCGCAAAGTACTGCATGTAATCCCCCGTTTGAGAGAAGAATAAATTCAAATTCCTTAAATAGAATCGTTTGGTCTCTTAAATTTTGGAGAGTCGCATCGTTTGTATCTGTGGGCAGAGCTTCAGAACATCAGCAATACTACAATATTTTATGATTTTCGTGCGTTGATATTTCTATTGTGATCTGGCCAGTTTCCAGATTTGACTTCAGAGTGACTGTGCAAAGTCTTAAGGGCAACGTGAACTTCGCTGCGAAGTCAAAAGTTTCCAGTGCCACATCATTGATTGGTTTGTAGTCTGGAAAGTATTTGAAGGTGTACCCCATGATATACCATACATTCTATTGATCCACATACCTACCAGGTATGCAAGGAGAAGCTATGGTGAAGAGGAATAAAACCATAAAACTGCCATAAAAACCAACAGAGCTTAAAATGATTCGACTCGATTTCATTAGTCTACACATGTTTACTATCTAGCATATAGTAACTTTAAGATACTAATCTGTGTTTACTATAAAAAGCCAATGGTAAAGCTTTTTTGCAGTAAACGGAAGATTCCAGCTATAAGAACTGACTGGAAACCTATTTCTAGTAATCAGATATATTGTATAGAGTCGCATTTGATTATGTCAGATTCCAGACATTGGGAAGCTCTAAGAACGTCGTGAAGAAGATCAATCAACCTGGATTATATATTTGCTAGAGTTCGCAAAGACAACTTCTATAGAAGATTCATTCATACTTGTGCACATCAATACTCTTTATCGCCTTCCACAATAACTGTGATCAGACTGTTATCTACGTCTGAGGCCAAGAGTAGGTAAGATTTTCATTACAAAAGATACTAATTTCAATATTGTCTAAGTTTGAATATTTTCTTTATAGTGAAGATTATGTAGTATTATTTGGCATCTATAAATGTCCATGGGTCATATCCAACCTTTGACAAGTGATTTCTTTTTTTCACTTAACAACCTATAAAATATCCTTAAGAAGATCTTAATTGCAGTGAACATTCAAAAATGCAGCTCAGCCGTAATTTGATATTAAAATGACACCCGTGCCGGGTCTTAATTGAGTAACTAGTAAGAATATTATCTAGATAAATAGACCTGCTCCATCAATTATACAGTTTGTGTTCATTAAAATAGTCTGTAACTGCTTGCAACAGGATTAACTTTGCGCAAAAAAGACTACAAAATTCCTTAAAACCCAATCTCCGCATAAATTATTGATTCGACTAATTGATCTCTTCGGCAAATATGTTAGCCCTTATATGACGACTGGTGTAACCGGCCGCTACAGCCGCGTGTTTCATTTTCTGGAGCAAGCGACAAAGATATTTATAACTAAGTATCGGCGGTCAGAGAGGTCGTAAAAATCTTCATTAAGTAATTTTTGTGAATATTTTCTCCAAAGAAAACAAAATAATTAAATAAACACCTGCCATTACAACACGTCCATCGATGTGTTTGTAGTCGTTGGAGTTTCGGTCGTAGTCGTTACCATCGTCGGCGGCCACGGCGGCGGCGGTCGATATATTGATGGCAACGGTAAAGTGTGCCATCGCTTGTCCAACAATATTCCTTGTCTTTTCAGCGTAAGAGTATTGATTCACTGATACACTGTTGAATGCTGGTGTTATTACCAATGTGAACGTTCACCATCAAAGAGTACGCATATCGTCACAACACTAACTACATCATCATCCAACAGGCCAACAGGGTAAACAGAGTAAACAGGCAACAACCAACAGGCAACAGGCAACAAGCAACTCAGGCGACAGGAGCAACAGCAAAGGGATATCCGCACTCGGGCTATCTACAGCTGATTTTAATGAGTGACCACCAGAATATCTTGCAAGTGCACCTGCAACTGAAGTAAATTAATGAAGATACGGTACCTTTCCTCGTGCGGGGACAACAATTATGCATAAATGCTCACAATTTAAGCTGCAAATAAAGTTCTGGTTCTTCGGAATCTATGTCATCACATCAATGTTTCTTGAATATCCTTGAATTTAGATAGAGTTCCAGGAAATCACTTACGATCTTCTTTGATAGATTTCATCTCTATGAGTTTCGTTGACGCTCAATAGTTGGCATTGACGATGAATTTTATTGGTCCGACAATGCAAGGTGTTTCCGATCATACGCACATATACAGAGAACTTTGAGCGTGCGCTCAATTTTTAAGCCTTGAAAATAAGGTCTTCATATCTATAACCACATACATACGAATAAGTGTGTATACACATGTGGCCGATTTCTTTGAGTGATTGGTGCATGGCATTAAAAAGGACGATCATGACCACGTTCCAAGCAATGGAGGCAAGCAGTAGTATCCATGTAGAAATATGAAGAAAAAGAATCGCCATTCGTGTTATTGTGCCTATGCCTACCAAGGACAATTTTTAAGGATTCCATTTAATTCATCTTGGTGTGTGGTGTGGTGATGGTGTAACACCGAGAGTATAAGTATTTTTTTATTTTTATTTTGTAGCTATACTTTAAACTTTAAACATCTGCCCAAAACTACATAAAAAAAGAATTCTCTCCTCGGTGTACAAAGTGTTTCCGTATTCAGATAGGGAAACCAAGTTGCATCTGTTTGGCTCAAAGGTGCGCGTGGATCAAGGAATGGAGTGGAATATTTTCAATCAATTAAGATATTCACCTGAGGGTCTATACATTCATGTAAACGTACACGCAGGATATGTATATTTTTCATGTGTCCTTTTGTTCGACAAGATTTCTTAATAGCCTTCATGGGAGAAGTCTAGAAGATTTAGATATCTATTATTCATAGTCGAAATGATTCGTTACAATTTGTTTGCATTTACTTGTTATCGAAGCGCAGTAGTCAATTCGGATTGAATTATTACTGGTAGAACAAATGTCCTTGCTCGTAGAAGTGGACAGTAGAACGAAACTGTTTCTAACTACACAATACTTATGGTTTTGGGTAAGTCGTGGAATGTTTGTCGACTCATATGTGAGCAACCGATGGGAAATTGAAATTAACCGTGAAGAGTTATAGTATAAATGATGAATCTTAAGCATTTCGGTGAAAATTCTTTCTCATGATATGAATGGAAACTTAAGGATAGTTTATGAGAACAATTTTTCGAAATTTTATTTGGATCTATTCAGAGCAGGTGTCGAAATCTTCGTAGTTCCAGGGATTTATTTAGAAATTAGATCGGAAATGCTGAATATCTGAGAAAAAATCGTAGGTACATATTTTGGAAGACATACAGAAAATAAACTGTCACAATCTACAACATATAAAGGGAAAAGACGAGAACTCGATCGGAATTAAACAAGGGGATGACTAACGCAAACATACGAAATCAGCGTCATGTTTGACTATGATATCAGCGCATTGAAGAAAGTAAATCTGTCTTTAAGAACTTAAGATCAACCTGCGTTAAATATTTTTATCTGTAGACATCTCTTGCTTACTTAGTTTCCGACACATCTCTAACTGAAACACAGCATCCTTGCAGTCATCTGCATCTTAAGCACCAAATCACAGCAATGCGTCAAAACACGGCCCTTAACTTATATAAATGATGAGGGCATAAGCGATTTTATGTACCCTTAAAAGATGTTTGCACATAGCGCAGGCGAAAGAAAGTTATCGAGGGAAAAAAGAGAGATACCGATGGGCCTTGCTTTTAAATGTTTAGAAGTTATAGTGACTAGGAAATGAAGAACTCTGCAAGACATATCATAGGTTTACGAAAGAATCATGATATATCAGAGTACTTCTCTATTTAGGAACAGCAAAAAGGTTTTAGGGGCACCTGAGCAGATGTTGGCATTGTACAATAGTTTTTGGCGGAAAAACGATTTATACGAGTATATTGAGGCCAGTTCAAAAAAGTTGAAACATGGAATATGCGAATGTTCCAACGAAAGTTGTAAATGACATACGTAACGAGAATGGAAAATTTACCAATTTCCAGTGGTATTCATAAATAATGGCGATCCGATTACACGTCCACTGCTTATTCTATTTACTCCTTCGCTAACTTCAACTTTAGTAAGACCCGAGGGTTCAGTTTACTGAAAATTCTTCGTTAAAGTACAATACATCTTCCTGGGGTTAGCTGGCGTCTCTGCTCGTCCTCCATATATTTAAGCGGTTGAATAATTTTTTGATTTCGCGCCACAATATTAAAAATGTTGGCTTGTTTGCTTCGACGTCGAACTTTTTCTACTGCTTGTTGAATACATTATTTTAAGACAGTGCCTCTTCTGATTCTAGTTACAATGTTCCACAAGCACGTGTTCTAGCTTCTGATTTGCGCCTCTTCTTTGCAGCATTCATTGTCTTTGTCACTTTGTCTGTTTAACTTCTTCCGCTGGACTTTATCGGCCATCTAATAGTACAATGGTATTTATTGAACAATTCACGCAAGTTGATACTCACGAACAAGAACGAGAACAGTGCTTTCGGAAGAAAATATTGCGGTTAAGAAAGCTTGTGATTAGGAGTATTCCAATTTATCGATTCATCGTTTTGCAGCAACTTGCCCTTTGTCCATTAACTATCTAGCAATTTCTGGGTAAAGATCTAGGTCTCAAGGCCAAATCAATTCGTGCCAGAGCTAAAGCCACGTGATCATTTGTTGCTGTTGTTGTTCAGTGATTTTGCTTTAAATCAACTGCTGAACCAGTTTCCACTAACTAATTCCACTAACAATATAGTCCCCAAATTAAAAGTTGGATATCACCTATGGAGCGAAATATCCACAGAGCTCAAACATCTTTCTTCAGTTTTTATCCCATTTTCCAAAAAGCTTAACACATGCTTCCTTTTTATTCCCTACTGTCGCCTTTTCGTTCCACTCCTGTGTCTCATTCTGCGAAACCGCCTCACCACGCGCTCTACATGCTCCCGTTTCCTTTCGCTTTTCCGTTTTATAGAATTTTTAGGATTCACAGACAGATGTGTGTTAAGGGGAGTTTGAAGTGGAATATCTTTATCGTGAAGCAAAGAACACTTCAACCTTATTGGATAGTATTAGTGTGCGATCATATTGCACCCTAGTTAATGCAAAGAGTCTTAGTGTTCGTTTCATTGAAGTTCGGAATCACATTTTGACGCCTTTACGTTTCATCGGAATTTGGAATCACTTCATGTTGCTTTTTCGTTTCATCGGAGTTCAGAATGACTGACAAACTAGTGATAAAAAGTTTTACTTCAAAAATGTTAAATGTTGATTCATGAAATTGTTGTCCATTTTCCTTAACTTATGTTCTACACCCTGCCTGACTCGAACTGCAACTTTTTAAAATGCTGTCATTTTTTTTTATTTTTTGATAAATTTTATTCTGCCAAAGCGAAAAATGTTGGAATAATGGCCTTGAGACGGCCAAAGAAAGCATCGCACGCTGCACGCAAGTGGCTCTGCGGTATTTTGGCCCATTCCCGGCGAAGTGCTTGTTTGAAGTGGTCCAAACTTTGCTATTTTTTTAGTGCCAACCTTCGCCTTTAAAATACCGCAGACAGATAAATCCAACGGATTTGCAATTCATTGTGTCGAAGAAATAAAGTGTGGAACATTGTTTTTTAACCAATCTTGGTTGCCGCGCGTTTTGTGAGACGATGCCGAGTCTTGTTGAAATGTCTACGGTCTCCGACCGAAATAATTGTTTGCTCAAGGCTTCAATACTGCCTCTAAGACAGTTTCACGGTATACGATCGCATTAATTTTGACGCCACCCTGTCTTCTTTCTGGTGGCCGTCCGAAGGTGTAAATTTTCGAAGGACCTCTCTGGTAAGTAATCTCGGTCATTTTGTTTGTTGACATATTGCTCGATAACAAATGGCGACTCATCGAAAAAAACCAAATTCGGAAACTCACCACTTTCGTGCGAGCGTAGCAACTCCTCCGCTCTTTCGACTCTAACTTTTTTCTGTTACGATTTAAGATCGTGTGCTTTTTGGAAATGCAATGGCTTGAGCCCAAGCTCATTTTTGAGTGTGTGTTGCAGCCATTCCAACGATATGTTGAGCTTACGAGCCATTTTTCTTCAACTTCGACGCGGACTTCGCTCAATTCGAGCCTTCACTTTCCGAACCATTTCTGCCGATGTTGCTGTTTTTTTATGACCACCTCCATGACGTTTTGCAACGCTGACAGTATCACGGTAACGAGCTATGGTTCGAGACACAAATGAGTTACTAGGTACTTGTGGTTTTCCAGCCAAATATAAAGCAATCACACTATCACGTTTGAATTCCATCGCAGATAAAAATTTTTCAACACAACTGAGACTCAAATCGTTTAAAAGGCTTGTAAATAATAATAATAAATAGTGAATAGTTATATGTCATGTGTCAAAATTTGAGCTCACTGTCATGAACGGTTTGGAAATTATTGCAGTCTGAAATTGGTTGCAGTTCGAGTCAGGCAGGGTGTACTATGTTCCAAAGTTTTTCCTTTTTTTGACATGAATTACTTATTTTTTAACATCATCAAGTATGTATATCGAACTCTAGTAAACCATAAAACGTTTACTAGTTTGAAGCTTTTGTACGTAATTTTTGCCGGCAATCTACGATACGTCTTCTATTTCTCTCAGCATAGTATCGCTCGCCGAAAAAAGTAGTTCATCAGCCTCTCAACCTAATCTGTGATATCTTCAAATCTAAAATACGAATAGCACTTAATAGGTTTACTATTTTACTGGAAAATAACAACAAAGAACAAGTTGTGGTTGTACCAGCGTAACTAGCAGAAAAGTTGATTCTGTAGTTGCCATTGTCAACATCAACATGACTTTTAAAATAAGGAAGATGCACTTCAAACGGAAAAACGGAGGTAAACCAGGATGCGTTAAAAAACTATCTTGTAGAATATATTTGACAAATTCAATCATCGACTTATGTATATAGTAAAAGGCTCTGTAATTTACTATTGGCTACTCCACAGATGAAAGATCCACATTGATATCAGAAGAATTATCAAACAATTAATGTGATCTTAATTACGGTGAACAATTCTTTCCAACAACATTATTTTACCAAGAATCTGCAGATACTGTACAAATAAAAGACATAAAAAAATATTTCGGCAAATTAGTATCTTTTCCACAGTCAAAGTAGTAAAAAAAATTTTAAAAAGAAAATTTAGTCACTTTTTTGCATTTACTTGTGACTTACTTGGAAAACCAAAAATTCACAATACACAATACACAATACTATAATCACCTACACAAACATTTGAAACAATAAAGAAATTTTGTTTACCAAAAACACTGCGGCGTTTATCCTAGGACTAGGCCTATTGTTCCGAAACGATTATATAACAACCGCATTCATTGATCTTAAGGACGAACAGCATCACGCCTGGCAGAGCAATTACCAAAAAAAAAAAATTAAATCCTTGATCTTGCCGATCTAGTTAAATTTTTGTATTTTTTTTTTTTTTTTTTTTTAAGAAGAAACAATCGAATGAGACCGTCTTACGACGATCTGGTATTATACTTACTGTTTGCATCCTACCGATCTTGTTCATCGATCTTTTTGCTCTTTGCCGCTGATCAGTCAGTTCAGCTGAGTAGTTACCTGGAAATAGATCGTGGTTTACAAAATCTGAATGTTAATTACTAATCCCGCCGCACAAGCATATTCAAATACATCCTTAGGGGTGTTTGCATAATTTTCGTGGTAATTTTTTCTTTAACAAGATCGAAGGATCTACTCACCTATGTACGAGTATGTACCAACCTGCTGATTATAGCCCTTGTTAATCGGATCTGCAATTATAGAGTTGTAACTTGAAACATTCACCAGAATGGGTGATATCTGTATCTGTACTGTTACCACATACCCGTAACTAGAAGGCTATGACTGATTTAACGATCCGTCCCATCAGCATGGCCCGCCCATGAGGCACGCTAAGCCAAGAACCATATCCAAACAAAATCCAAACATAAAATCGACAATCATCACCGGGATCAGTTGGGTTTTATTGTGCCGCAATAAAAGTCTCCTTCGAATCGGAAAACTTAATTGCCATCGATATTGTGTTTACGGAGCAAGGGTTGACCTGGTGAGTGGTGAGACTTGGCTTTTGGATTCTGGCCTTATTGATATGCTGCATTGGGTAAGTACTGCAAAATAAAGAGCTCACACATAAAATAAAATTAATCGTGCTTTTGAGACAATGTTTTGCCGCAAGGATTAAGGCACTTGATACAGTTTTTAATGGGCCGTTTACTGGGAAAATGCTGATGTTCTGAAACTTTATGTCCCCGGTTGCAGAAAGCCGTACGAATATGAGGAGTCCTACTGTTCCAATTGCTTGTAGGTAAACATTTATTTTGTTGAATTTAAGTTTCATTGCGATTTTGATTGTTATTTGATTGTGATTGCCGGACACGATTGTTGGACTGCCCTTCAAGGTTGACTACGGTCTTGCGAAATGTTGGACGAGGTTTTCTTCTTTCCCTTTTGATCCTACTTAGACGACGGTTTCATTTTAACATAAAGACATGTTGTAACATTGTAGCGCAGAAGGTGAATCAAGTAGTGTTTTATATGATTTTGAAGTGATTTTTTTATATTTTCTGTTTTCGGAAGAAGGAAGGTTCGTTTGATAGTTTTTTTTTTACAAAATTTCGCTTAAGAAAATAATTAAGGCCAAAATTAGATCGATTTGAGATAGCAACATTGTTACAACGTTTTGACAAGAGACTATTTTGAAGTAGCATTCAGAGGTTTATTCAATTGTAAGCCACATTAAGATCGCTAATAAGCTTTGAATTCTTGCATTAGACCATTGGTGTGATTTCGCTGCTGTAGTTTCTTTGTTCTTTACAGTAGTGTGGTTATCGGAAATCACATGTGAAAGCTCTTGTGGATGCAAGAAAGGGCAAAATTATATGGGCTATCGGTGGGTTGGGTTGGGTTTTTCAAATGAAATCATTAATATTAAGAATTAAACATTTGGCACCTTTGGATCCTATAACTAAGTAGCCATCGATAACTAAGAGCCCAGATATGTGATGGACGAACAAATCCTTGGACACCAAAAAGGCAAAGGTGACCAATCTATCTGTCTAAAGTTTCCAAAATATTTTTGGGAGGGCTGTCTAGTGAAAAAATCAGCTTGTGATAGCCGTCTTCAAATTACCAACTGCTTTCTTAAGGATTTCCTTAATTTCTAGAACATGAACTAGAATGTTCTCTTCTTAGAAACGGAATAAATTGATTATATGTGTACAAGGCTTAGAAGAAGCAAAAGATGCAACAAGGTGAACTTCAGAATTCAAAGCTGATTCTCATATCATGATCTTATATTTTTGTCCATTTATGTTCGGGGCCGTGATTTTGATTGAAGGTAGTCATTACAAGAGGTCTGTGTCTCTTAATTTTCAGATACGTGGTATAGTTGCTATGCCTTAGTCTCAAACTATTTGGTCAGTGTTTACACGTATTCAGAAACGGATACACTGGTTTCATTCAAGTTTCCACCTAAGGGATTCTGATTTTAAGATCCCCCTTCTTGGGAGCTATTGTTAGACTTCTGAAGGTAACTTATTGTTAGTCCTGTTAACAATAAAAGTTGTCTCTATTTTGAAACATACGAGATTAAATGTTTCTATAGATAGGTCCGGGAACTATAGGGTTTTCCAATAGGCACTTGACAATTTCGAATTTAATATGTGAACGCACTCTTTCACAAATCATCAAACTGTCACTGTCAATTTATTCAGTAAGCTCAGCATTTTCATCATGGTAAAGAACACTAACGAGCAACGTCTGCAAATTATAAAACTTTTCTACAGATATTCGGAGTCGGTGACTGCAACTTTAAGAGCGTTAACTTCAATTTTCGGTCGTAATTCCCGCCCTAGTAGACAGGCAATAACAAGTTTAGTGCAAAAATTTGAGTATACATATTCGTTGTGTGATGTTGCCGTGTCAGTGAGATAATGGGTTGGTCGAAGTGTCGGAAATATCGCTGCCGTTCAGACGTCCGTAGTAAACGATCCAAATCAGTCAATTTCATGGCGTTCTCAAGAATTGGGCATCGCTTAGACCACATTATGACGATTGGGTTCTGGAGAAGATGCGCCAAGATGATGAATTTCATCGCAAAATCATCTTCAGTGACGAAGCTCATTTTTGGCTCAATGGGTTCGTCAATAAGCAAAATATGCAAAATATGCGTGAAAACCCATATGTGCTTCATGAATCATTACTTCATTCACAAAAAATAACTGTTTGGTGCAATTTGCATGCCGGCGGCGTTATTGGGCCATATTTTTTCGTCGACGATAACGATCGTCACGTTACTGTAAATGGTCAGCGTTATCGCGCCATGTTCACCGATTATTTTTGGCCCGAACTGGAATATATGGACTTGAACGACATGTGGGCTCAACAGGAGACCACACGCTACAATCGATTTATTGAAGAGTAAGTATGGTGAGCGTGTTATCTCAAGACATGGGCCAGTCGATTGGCCGCCTCGTTCGTGCGATTTAACGCCGTTTGACTATTTTCTGTGGGGCTACGTTAAGTCATTGGTATATGCCAACACGCCGACTACGTTGGAAGAGCTCAGAGTCCACATTGAACGCGAGATAGCGGCCGTTTCGGCCGAAATGAGTGGCCGAGTCGTTGAAAATTGGGTCCAACGAATCGACCGCTGCAAACGTGCCTGCGGTGGCCATATGAATGAAGTCGAGTTGCATTTATAAATGTTTTGATTGTACTTCAAGCCAATAATAAAGTAAAGTAAAAATTGTCAAGTCATTATTAGAAAACCCTATATTACGTAATTATCCAAGATTTACCATCAAATATTGACATTACTCGTATTTGATTCCAGTGGAAACAAATTGATCATTCTTGATTTGCTTCATGGCTATTGCAGCATACTGCTCCATATGCAAAATAATACGGCAGTTACTTGGTTGTAGTAAACAGAACATGCCAAAATTGGCTTTTCTGTGACAAAAGCAAGGGTTGAAACATACACATCTGAAATCACTATCAACTGTATGGTATTTATTTTTATTGATTTATTTACAAAAATTCTTGTACATTTAAAGATTCGATCTTCTTAGATTGTGCCAGCTTTAGGAAGGATTAATGGGGAGATTAGAAAAGTATAATACTAAGACAGTTAATGAAAAGAAAACGGGGAAAAAAGAAATACGAGTAAATGTATAGGTATCTGCCATCAGGAAGTTTGTGTAAAGTATTGTTTGTGTTGCTGTTTGTTAAATACCCGGATTAGAAATGACAACGCAACTTTTTTAGGTTTAGACAATTTATTTTTCAATGGAATCTCCTTTTAACTGGATACACTTTTGTCAATCGGTGCTGCAACTATTTTAACCCCTCCGTATAGTACGATTTTTGTTGGCTTGCAAAATACTCCTCAGCGGAAGCGATGACTTCTTCGTTCGGTCCATACTTCTTTTCGGCAAGCGAAGCCAAATCCGGAGAATACGGAGGATGGGGGAGCAATTCGTAGTGTAATTCGACCAATTTGAGAAAGTGTGAGCCGGTGCGTTTTCGTGGTGGAAGAGAATTTCTTTTTTTTTTTAAATGTGGTCGTTGTTTCTTCGAACCGGCGTTGAACCGACCACATAAATCAACAAAGTATACTCCTGTGATCGTTTTTCCCTTTCCCAAAAAAACGGTGGCCATCATCTTTCCGGCCTTCGGTCCTTGCCTTCTTTGGATCACGTTCACAAGCTAAAAACCATTATTTCGATTATTCTTTGGTCTCTGATGTGTACCAATGAATCCATGTCTCATGGTCATGAAACGAGTCGGAAACTCCTCCGGATTTCGATTAAATAGAGCCAAGCACGTCTTTGAAGTAATCTCATGGTTGTTGTCCGCTGTGAGCAAACACACAACCTATCGCGCGAACACCTTTCTCATGCCCAAAATCTCGTCATCAAATATGACTATGATGTTCAGTTGAGATGCCTGCCATTTCAGCCAACTCGCGTTTTCACTTGGCGGTCCTCCAATACGAGATCATGGATTTTGTCCACGTTTTCCTCTAGGATAACGATTTTTGGGTCACCTGGGCGCGGTTCATTAAAATCCGAAATGCGGCCACGCGAAACTCTGCGAACTAATAGTAAACGGTTGTACGGGAAGGTGAATCGAGAATGGGCTTGATTTCCTCGGATCACGTAGAAATTTTCCATGGTTGCAAAAAACAAACAAAACTAAGCGTCGGATTGTCACCTTATTTTGACAGGCGGGCTAAAAGAGGTTGCGCTAAAATATGGTATATTTTGGCTCAGTAGCGGAACCTATCTTCTAATGCGGGTACTCATCAAACAGCCCTCGTATATTTTGCATTCATAAAGCAGTATCGGCAGAATAAAAAATTTAACTAAAATTAGTTTAACGGCTATCGAAAGGTAGTTTTTCGTGGAGCTTACACCTCAAAGAGCGCCATACACTTTCAATATGATTTTGATTACGTGTAAATTCCAAGTAAAGGTGCTACTGAAGTAAACTCCAGGATTTTTTATATATCATTTATAAAACATAAAAAAGGAGAGGTCCTAGTACGGAACGTTGGGGAACCTTGGGGAACACCCAGGGGGACTTTAAGATTTGAGGAGTGCTTAGTGTCTTAGTGTTTTATCAGTATAAAATTATCTGTATTCAAGCACACTTGAGAAGTCTAAAAAACAAGGATTGCTATAGGCTGATAGGACCTTATAGTACTTTATTGGGTATCCTTTCATACAAGTAGGAAAAGGGTTAATTGTAAGGAAATTTATATCGTGATGTGAAAAAGATGGGACAGGAATTTGGTCGTAATGCATTACGGAATCAAGCATAGAAACTAAGAACATATTTAAAGGCGTTACACATTTGTAAGGCGTAAAGTTAGTTGAAATAAAGATTAAAGGATTCCACCGTACTATTTAATTGCTTATTTTATCCTCCAATATATTTAAATTCAAGTCTCCATAAAAATTACTTTTAAATATAGTGCAGACAGCATCTCTAGCAGATTCATAATACTTTTTATTTCCTCCGTAAAACGATTCATGTCACCGAAGCCATTGTACTTGATGAAACGCTTTTTTAACTCAGCAAGGGTAACAACTATTGTTAGTTAGATGTTGTCGGTGTGCTAACTTGCTTTCGTATTCCAATTGCTGTAAGTGCTCCTGTATCTGATGAAGCTTCCTGCTTTCTTTAGCGGAGAGTTACGGTGGCACCATGAGAATTCATTTTCACTTGATGTTATTTGTTAAATTGTTTGTTGATTTTTTTTTTAATAAGGGTTTTTTGTTCACATAGTGTTTGTTTCACATAAGAGGACTCTAGACCAAAAACTGAATGATTGCCACACGCTATTAATACTAATTTAAAAGTAACTTTTACTGGAGAAGCCAAATCATCCCGTTACCGTACAAGACAAGTACACTTAATAACGTATGGAGACCGATAGGTATTGGAGATATCAAATTAATCAACCATGCTGACTTGTTTAACCTGAAAATAGTGCTTAAGTCAACACTTTCCTCGATGTACAACTCCATGGCCAGAGAAAGAAATGAGCTTACATATGTGGTAAATACCAATGTATGAGCAATTTTAAAATTCTTCGCCTATAAAACAACAAATTGCCTCCTCTGCACAGAATATAATATCAGTCTTTTCATTATTCATATCATAGAATAAAATGTAGAAGTCGTCATGGATTCTCTAACCAAAAGATCAAAAAGATGTAATTTCATCTTTGAAAGACTTATGGCTAATGGTTCCTATTAATTTGCGGACTTTGGAGCGGATGCTAGATTGCATTTTGTAACATCGTCAATCACTATTCCCCTGTATTCCTTCATACAAAGTATTATATATCTATTGAATTATTTCTTGAACAAATTCATTCAAAATTACACCTCCCTATTGAGAATCGAAAAGTCCCTGTAGCCAGCCAGGCACAGACCGCTCTAATCACTATAATCCAATGCCCCAATTACTTAATGATAGACACCAAAGTTCTCCTCCCACGAGTTCTTTTCATTCAAAAATCATTAATCAATTGACGTGCTTCTTCAGAAGTTAATCTCGTACCCGTACAATCTATTGCAGAAAATAAAAATAGCACATGACTCACACTTAGGTGCGGCACACGAGCAAAGCACGTACGAATACAACTCCTGCCATTTTGTGTGCCTTTTTTATGGTCCTAATTGTAGAGATACAAATCCTCAGTGACCTGTGTCCTGCTTGTGTTCCATTAATTTCAGTAGTGCTGTATCCACTTTTAAGTGATATGTTGCGAGAACCTTCTAATGTGTGCTGCAGCACACAATCTATCTTAAATTGGCCTAATTTATCCACCCACTTTTATATTCAGGTTTCTGAAATTCGCATTTTCAGTCCTCTGTCTAATATGGAATCATTGATCATTGAGTTTATAGTTTACGGATGTCTTGATGCAGCCAACTGACTTAAGTATCATTAGTTAGGTTTTTATAGAAAATTAGATCTTTTGTTAGAGCAGAAATGTGCAATTTACTTGATGTTGGTATCATATAGATCTGTAAAAATGGACGGATGCACTGTCTATCTTAAAATTTCGAAATACACCTCACGAATTGGGGATATACTTATTTTCTTAGAAAAAATTGAATCAATACTTTTAATTTGATTCTTGCTGAGATTACTCCAACAATTTTATTAGCCAGTTAATCACATACAATACCCTCATTTAGGTAGAACCAAGAACAGGACTGTAAGTAAGACTGTCGCTTTTTTCATACCATGGACTTATTTTCTTACTACTTAAATCCTATGAACTTTTGCTGTCCATGAGGCACCAAATATTCCTCTTCAACTGTTCTGCACTCCATTCTGAAGCCCGTGCTTATGGGTTTCTGACTTTCATATGAGGCTGGCATGTAGAGATGTTTTTTGAGATGCAGTTTGCCTGGAAAACTCTTAGGTTAATACTCAAACATCTTTTTGCAAAAGTCGTGTATTGGGAGCTTGGGAATTTCCATTCAATTTAATTTTATCTGGCAAGGTACAAAAGAGGATAAAATTCTTTTATAGTACATGAATCTCATAAGAAAATATTAAGGCACATTAAATTAATTTATGAAAATAAGAAGCACAATTACAACACTAATTAAAAAAACAAATTAAACTTACAGGGCTTAAATTAAGTCTTAAACTAAATTAAAAGATATTTATTACTAATACAGAGGAATTAGAAAATAGAAGAAGCACATATGGAAAATATGGACATAAGGAGAAGAAATGAAAATAAAAACAAAAGAATAGATTACAATAACGAAAAGTGTGCAAGAAGTGCACTTTTAAATTTCTCAGCTCCTGTTTAACGTTGGTAGGTAACTATTTTCACAGTCTAGCAACATGAACAAGGAAGAGACGAGTAGAGTTCAAATATTTAAATATTTCAAGTAAGTACGGCGGTGATTGGTTATATATTAGTTTATTATAAAACACACAGCATCTAATTTCCCAAAAATTAAAAAATAACACCCAAGGGCATGCTTATGGTAATCAGATACATGGTCGTATCTAAGTAATTTGTCCTGGGAGAAAGAATCTAATTTACAATAGATATGAGTATTTTTAACATAATTAAAGATCGGCGAAAGACGTGACTTTATCAACCTCAGTTTGGTGGTAATATATTAGGTGTAAAACAGGAGAACAGCCAGGGCTATCACAATCCTGCACAAATAGCAACCAGCACAGAAAGCAACCGATATAATTTATATCTAAGACTTGCCACAGTGTCAATTCCAAGCCTCTTAAAAGTGAGAAAAATAGGCGCAAACTTTCAATATTGTAAAGTTTCTTTGAAATACAAATTGACTGACTTGCTTTTGGATTTAAGATCAGACCAATTTGAATGAAGAACAAGTCTGAATAAAATCACCAGCCCAGGTGTTCGCAGTATATCTGCGCAACATCGTCATACAGATATACTCCATTCAAACCACTCTTCTATCCAAACCGCAACATCAAGGCGTTTCCTTTCATTTAACCCCTGTTCCTGATACTGTCACTACTCAAGCGCTCATACCCCCTTCAATGAACATAAACAACTGTATTTCCAATTTTGATCTTACAACTGGAGCCAAATATTTAAACTTTATTAGCTTGCATAACTTAAATCCGGCTTCTAACTCACCTTCTTCATCGGTTTCACTAGCCTCTGGCCCTATTTTTAATCTCCTTTCGCCATCGATTTTTAAATTTATCCAAAAGTATATACACCCTGCCTGACTCGAACTGCAACTTTTTAAAGTGCTATAATTTTTTTATTTTTTGATAAATTTAATTTTACCAAAGCAAAAAATGTTGAAAAATACATCAATTTTCAAATTGTATCAGTAGTTTTCAATATGTCCATCTTTGGCGCGAATAATTACCTTAAGACGGCCGAAGAAAGCATCGCACGCTCCACGCAAGTGGCTCTGCGGTATTTGTGCCCATTCCCGGCGAAGGGCTTGTTTGAGTTGGTCTAAACTTTGGTATTTTTTAGTGCCATCCTTCGCCTTTAAATTGTGTCGAAGAAATGACATGTGGAACATTGTTTTTCAACCAATCTTGGTTGACGCGCGGTGAGACGGTGCCGAGCCTTTTTGAAATGTCCACGGTCTCCGACCGAAATAATTGCTTGCTCCAGGCTTCCATACTACCTCTAAGATAGTTTCACAGTTTACGATCGCATTAATTTTGACGCCACGGTAGAAAAATACGAGCGGAGAGCGACCATCGGCGGTTATGGCGGCCCGAACCATCACCATCGGTGCTGCCTGCTTTCTAGTGGCCGTCCGAAGGTGTAAATTTTCGAAGGACCTCTCTGGCAAGTAAACTCGGTTATTCTGTTTGTTGACATATCGCTCGATAACAAATAGCGACTCATCGGAAAAACCAAATTCGGCAACTCACCACTTTCGTGCAAGCGTAGCAATTCCTTCGCTCTTTCGACTCTAACTTTTTTCTATTGCGGTGTAAGATTGTGTGCTTTTTGGAACTTCAATGGCTTGAGTCCAAGCTCATTTTTCTGTATGTGTTGCATCCATTCCAACGATATGTTGAGCTCACAAGCCATTTTTTTTCCACTTCGACGCGGATTTCGCTCAATTCGAACCTTCACTTTCCGAACCATTTCTGCCGATGTTGCTGTTTTTTTATGACCACCTCCATGGCGTTTTGCAACGCTGCCAGTATCACGGTAACGAGCTATGGTTCGAGACACAAATGATTTATTCACGTTGAGGTACTAGGTACTTGTGGTTTTCCAGCCAAATATAAAGCAATCACACTATCACTATCAATAGACGATTTGTTTGTAAATAATAAAATTATCTGTCATGTGTCAAAATTTAAGCTCACTGTCATGAACGGCTTGGAAATTATAGCAGTTGTTGCAAGTTTAAGTCAGGCATGGTGTAGATACCACGGAATGCCATTATGCGCTCTTTATGGGTCTCTTTCTCGCATATCTTCATGATAAATCCGACTCTATTTGCTTTGAAAGAAAAATCATGAAATGACCATGACACGTCTCCATCCAACAGGATGACCTTCCTACTGATGTAATAAGTTATAGAAATCTTTACAAGAGGTAAAACGAAACTTTTACCTCAGCTGAGCTGATCATGATAAATTTCTTCGTTCCTAACTTGCCTTCTTTATCAACATCTCATCTACAATTTCTTACTCGTCCACACAATAAACACCCTCTTACATTTTACTACCAAAAAGTAAGACGTTTGCGATCTAAAACTCAAAAGCCAAGAGCTATTCCCATCTTCTTATAATGTTTTCGGAAATGACAATAACTCTTTCCCTATGGTTAATGATTCTCCATACCGATGTGACCAACTTCCCATTCACAATAGCCTCAAATCTTCTCTCGTCGCTATCTCTTCTACAATCAAACTTGATTTTATTTGAATTTTAATTATATTTCCCAATAGGTCCCTGTACGTTATGTGTTACTATATTTTCCCAGCTCAGCCTATTTAATCCTACATCGTTGCCGTCACTTTGGCCGGCTTATTGATCTAAGTGATTCCATCGACGATATCCTTATTTTTATCGACTTTAATCTGCCTCTGCCTCCTATCTTTAACTGATGCCGTGTCCATTTTTTACAGTGAAATATTTCATTCCATTTTTCTGTACGTCCTCTTTTCTCGGAATATCATCATCTACTTCCCATCCCAGCTATATCAGAAGACTTCGCTCTTTACGAAACAATAGAAACAAATTATGGACAGTTTTTCTACGCACCAATTCTTATTCGAACTACTCTAACTACTTTCGTATCTACCTCCAATTCACCCAGCTCTATAACTGTCTCTATCAGTGTTTTTTGGACACATAGCAGGCCAACCTTTTCAACGATCTTTATACTTTTTATAAATTCATCAACTCGAAAAGAAAATACAGACAGTTATCCCTCCTCTCTCTCGTTCGATAATATATCATCGGCCGACCAACATATTATTGCTAACTATTTTGCAAACTTTTTTAAACAATCATTTGCAGACAAATACTTGAAATATATGGAACAGGTAAGAATTGTATTTCAAATACAATACCTTCCCATTGGCCCCTTTCTCTAACAATCTTTTGATCCTACCCTTATCGAAGTTATAGAATCTCAATGATGAATTTTTATTTTTTTAAAAAACGTTCAAACAGTTTGCAAGACACAATGGAGTAGAAGTTTCTTAAATGCATGGTACAAAAAAAGGGAACTGTAACAAAATTTTCCAGATTACTTCGCAGAGTACAGCAGTCAGAAATCGGACTCTGTATGTAGCCACCTCTCATAAAAAATTCCAAAGTAGCCTGTGCTTAAAGTTTTACTATCACAAACCTTCTTAAGATGATAAGAGGAACACAGATATTGTTTTATTATCGAAATGTGTTGGACCAACTCATATTTTGATCAAATGAATTACCCAAGTATTTAAAGTTATTAACTTCCCCTATCTTAAAATAATTTGTAACCCTCATTGAAAACCGGTAAAGAATCATTCCCACTACATGTGCAATTGAGCATTTTATATAGTAGGCAATTTCCTATATATTTCCGGATTAGGAAAATGCTGTATTTTCAAGCAAAAGTACATAAACTTGGTTTTATTGCTTGCAATATGCTTGTACTAGGCAAGCCAGACTCGCAGTAAACGAACACCGTGGTTTATCTCAGCCACTAAACTCAGAGGGCTAGATGAGGCATATGCGATTCCGATATCATCTACAAAAGCTGTTACTTTACCTTCGAATAGAAGATAAAACACGGAGTTTATGTACACCGGGAATAATATAGGACCAAGGACAGACCGTTGTGGTACAGCAATGTTTAACACCATAATACCACTGAAGTAGTCTCCCACTTTTACTTTTTGAATTCTATGTTTTAAATAGGACACAAACAATCTGTAAATAGTACCAGGAAACCCAACGGAATGAAACTTTTCAAGGAGAATGCAGTGATTAACCATATGAAAGGCCTTAGTGATATCGATATAGACGAACAGACCATCGCAATATGTTTTTTTATCCAAACCTTTATTAATAATACAGCAAAACTCTAGAAGAGCATCTTCGATAGATAACCCCTTCCTGAATCCAAATTGTAAAGGGTTTAAAAAACGTTTACCTTTGAGGTAACCCAACATCCTGCGCTTAAAAGCTTTTTCAAAAATTTTAAACACATTAGGTAACAATGAAATCGGCCTGTAGTTGTTAAGCTCTTTTCGGCTTCCCTATTTGGAATATATATATATAACATCAGCAGATTTAAATAAGATTGAAAAGGTGAGCTAGGTTATCAGCAATATTTAAAGCGTTGATCTTTAATGTAAGGTTGGAGGTACAATCCTCACCGCAAGCGTGTGAGTTTTTGAGTGAGTTGATTAACTTCAGACCCAGTGTTGTATCTTCTACTAAACTGCCCGATCACAGAAATCATTTGAGGAAGACATTTTTTCAATCGAAGCGAAAAAGTTGTTAAATTTATTTGCAATCGTAGTAGGATCTTCAATTAAAACATCATCACTATCCAGTATGAGAAAATTATTACCTTTCAAGACATTGGCATTAATTATTTACTAATAGTTTTCCACTCTTTTTTTTTTTGGGTTGCCTTGCGATATACGCATGATATCATAGTATCATAGTATATATAAACTGCGGCACATTCTGATTTCGCGATTAACCTGCTGACATAATATTTTGAAGATATTTTTTAATGTTCTATTGAGTGGATGTTTACGACATTTTTTACAAAGCATATTTCTGAATTTTATTTTATGGAGAATACCGCGATTCATCCAGGGTTTTAGCCATACTTCCGATCTTATTACTACATATATAGCTGTAGCTGTAAGTTCTTATATGTGATTCTAAGACTTTTAGAAATAAATCGTAACTTTCTCACATACCTAAACTGTTCGAAAGTATTTTATATAAAGTATTAAGATTTCATTGTATTTAAGTCACTTATATGTACAAGTATCACCCAGTCAACATGGATTTCTGAAAGTAATTCTTCAACCTCAGGACTCTATTCTCCTTTAAGAAAATCTCTATAGGTTTTGCACTTGGTGTCAAAAAAATTGCTTGGGGCTTAAAGCCTCTAAATGTCAATCTATGACTTTGTCACGTAAGTCCAAAGTTAAACTTCCGTTCTCATATTGATGAAATAATCCTTTAAGCCAATTCATCGCTTTGTATGTGTTAAAGCAGTGGGGGTGTCAGCCCCACCAAATAAAAAATTCTTACACTTGTGGTAAATTCATAATGAAAAAACAGAAAAAAATTGGGCGGAGAACTGAACCTTGGGGAACTCCAGAGAGTATATTTTTTTGTTAAGAGTATTTTAGATAAGCAATAACCCTTTGAACATGATTAGTAAGGTAATTCTCTAATCAGACACTCCGATGAATTACTCAAACCACAGTAAAGTTTTAGTTTTGTGTGTCGAAGGGCTTCGGGAAGTCTAGTAAGCAGAAAGATATTCTTTGTCATATTATTATTTTTGGGCGCAGGGGCGACTTTCGTTTCCGGAACAGTTGAAGACGTAATGCAGAAATGAAACAAATGTGTAATTGAGCTTATGAAACGGAGAAGAATTACTTTTATAAAATGCAAACCTATTCCAACCCTACCAATCGCGCTAGATTTAAGGGAACGAACCGAGAGAGTGATTCACCAATGAAGAGCTTGTTTTCCGGCGAAAACGACGAATTACAATCAGGGTTAAAGGAAAAAGTCTTAATTAGCTCATCTATCATTTTAGTTGGTATTTCACTTTTTCCTATTCCAATAAACCACAAATTATCCCAAAATTTCTTTGACGGTTAGTCGAGACTAAATTTGGACAGAAAGTCTCTTTTTTTTGCTCTCCTTGTGACAAATGAAGAGTAATTTCTTGCTCTGCAAAAAAATTTCCCAATTGTGACTAGTAGAACTTTTTTTTTGATAAAGCATAAATTTTTCGACGTGCTTTTAGAGCAATATGTATGTTACATCAGTGATAAACCATGGACATTTACTATTGCACACGGGAACAGTGTTAAGATCTATTTGCTTGTGGGATGCTGGGAATCGTATTGTAGAAAGCAATGAATCGAAAGAACAATTACCGTTGGGACAATAGCTTAAGGCAAATATGCACTTAACATGATTTCTATGTATATAAAGGAAACTATCAATAATATCAATCTATTGTTCGCTGGTCTTTGATCCTTTCCAGGATTAATTTCGCTGATATATTTGGGAAAGTCGTTAGAATGGTGATGGGTATTGATCTGGAACCTATTGCAAAGTGAAGTTATGGTAGGTAAGACCAGTTACATAGACACACTGATAGCAACTGATCACTTGATTAACGAAAAGGTTCGGTTTGACATAATTATATGGGAAAAATTCGTAAATGAACTAACGTCTTTATAGCTGGTGCAATTAAAAACATGTCCTTATTTGTGACACCGGCAAATGATACTGAAAATTTTTTTATTGCGCATGATTTTTTCTGACGAATTTTTGAAATGTTTTGACACAGACTCAGTTTCAGTATATTCTATAAATATTTTTTGGGTTCCAGTGGTTTCTTCCGATCTGTTATATGTAATTGTATGTAGAATGTAGAATGTAGAATGTAGAATTTTTTTTATCATATATGTTATCAGCGTATGCAACTACTTGTATAGGTCTCTATAAAATTGTTTCCGACGTTTATAGAACGGAAGAATCTAATAAGTTTGGCTAAAACGACAAACCTGGTCATGACTCCGTGTTTGGCTTGTACCTAAAGATATGCGATCTTAAGGAGGTCACACGTATCGATTTGGTCCTCTTAAGATTCTCTAGGAACTAGCGTAATGGGAACATTACAAAAATTGTGGATTTAACCGCCCAAAAACATATTGTTAAAAATGGTTTCAATCGTTAGCACAATACGGCAAATGGGATCTTGTAGATGATATTAAGGAAACTGATGCCTATTTAGTTTGAATTCGCTTTGTGTATCCTCCCACCAAATCGTGAAAATGAGCACAGGCGCTTTGAAATTTCCAAGGTCAAGGCAGTTATATGGGGCCAGTAGCCTGTGTTAATACGAGGAGATAAAATAAGCTCAATTGAAACATTGTCATATACAAGTATTAGTTTAGGCACTTGGAATCTCCAGGTTGACGCTGGTCAGTACCTATTCTTTTCGTACAACACCCAACTGTTTGAATGCAAACGTATGCACATCTACAATTCCGTTTGCTTTAGTAGTCTTATTTTCTTTACAATTTCCAAAGCCAACAACTCGCCTTTTTTAGGGGAACTGAAAACTAAAGTTTGACTACGTGGAGGTAAGTATCTGACTACATGTGTCCCGTACAGAAATACATTTGCATACATTTAGACCCAGGTCAGATAATTGTGGTAAGATACATACATTTATATCCTTATTAGATTAATTAAATTGTATAAAAGATTCTGGGCAACCTAAGCTTTTTGCTTGAATCTCTTTATTTGAAATATAATTAAAAAAATATAAAAACAAAAACACTTGGCTCTAACAATTGCAACTCAACCATGAATGATTCTCTTGTTTACAAAACCTGAAACCGGCTATAGTCAAGATGTCGTGAAACTAAGTTAATTTATGATTGTGTCTGGCATATTGACAAAATATTCACGCGCCTGAAATTCCATCAATAATTCATGAGTTATCCTTGGCAAAAATCAAAACCTACCAAAGCGATTTCTTCCCTTCCAATTACTAGTGATTAAAGTAGATCAGCGGAACGTTTTAGATTTTTTTTTTTTATTTCCACCAAACCGAGCCAATTATAATTTTCTTCGAAGTAACACTGACAGAATTCGTAATAAATCTTTTGAGTCCTTGTTAGAATTTTAGTGGGAATTAATCAATTCATAAAAATAGCGAAACACAAAAAGCACAAAATGTTAAGAAAAAAATCAATTATTACTGCTGATTGGGATTGTAACATCTTTCTTCTTTAACGGTTGTCAATTTGATGAATTGGTTTCGTCGCTTAGAAGATTAGAAACACAGCCGTAGAGATAAATATTGGCAAAAACGACGGCATGACATGAATTCATAATGACAAAACAACTTGTTTACGGATTAAAATTTTGAAGATGTAGCTCCTTATAAACATTTGACAACTGTTTGTCTCTCCAGTGATCTTGTAAGACATTATGTTAACTTCCGTAAACATTGTTCTGACAACCAACGGTACTCGACGGTACGATGTTATAAGCATGTAAGCTATCATTCAATCTAAGGGTGAACATCAGTAGTTGACATAAGAAGTAATGTACTCAGCACGAGTCAACATTTTCGAAAAGCTGTTCAAACAAATAATCATAGCATGCAACATGCAAGTTGCCTAGAAAAGGAACTCCCTAAAACTCATCAACTTAACTGGCAGGAAGAAGGAATCATTGATAAGAAGGCAATGATACTTCCGCATGGCAAATAAATATTTTTAGGGAACTATAATACATTGCGGATACCTTCTTGGGGAGTATCCTAGACACGACGCGGATTGGCATAATTTTTTATTTTATTTTTATTTTTTTTTTTTTTATAGTGCGGCAGTATAACATTCCACACGCATTCCCTTGCGCATATTTACACATCAGCAAGGTGAAAGAAGGCAGATGCGCGTGATTTGGCGCTCTTACTGAGCACAGGCATCTATGTTATTCGTGTCATGGCTCTGTTGGTGGATTTTGTCATATAGAATACAACAAGCAATCGGCCCCGGTACGGTAGGTCTTATAAAACGACTCGCAGTCACACCTTTCCACAGACGCCTACAACTTTTATCACCATTGTAGATCGGCAGTGTCTTACTGCTACTACAGATACTATGAGTAGTTGTAGTGCACTGTGTCATGGCACCTGCCCAAAAGAAAAGATATTTTGATTGTGCATCGATAGGGTTAAAATGAATCAAAAAAAAAAAAAAAACAGAGTTTCAGTCTCGGTTTCGGTTCATTCATCGCCGGGTAAGACATCGAATAGGGATTTGCTTTAATCCATAGATTCGTGTGGAAGCAGATGTTTAGGTTTGTTCTTTTTGTGATTTTTTCGTATAGATTTTTACATATACATTTGTATATATATACCTTACATCTTTTGAAGAAATGTTTTTCCATAAATATTGGATGAAATGATAAGAGTTGGATAGGAAAATGATAAGTTGGAAATAGAGACATTTCATTTGAAAAGTTAACGGCATTTCTAAAACAGTAAAACTGCTATGGTGTATGAATTGTGTATATTTCGGATTCTTAACTAATTACATAGCATTGAAGGAGACCTTCGGTTTATGCAGGTCTGAAGGCTGCCATCCACTACTTTCAGTTGGAAATACCGGCTGCAAGGAGTGCTAATATGCTCCCAAAACAAGCATTGACTAATCCAGATTGAATTAGTAATAATTCGTAATTAGTTAGCATAGAAATGGGATTATTATGCGAACAAAAATGCTCTCAGAATTAGAGTGTTACTCGCTCTTATAATGCTGTTGTGTTAAAGTTGTATCTCTAAGGTTTTACATTCGTTTTAAGGACGGCTTTCAGTATTTTCGTCCAAATATTGCAGTATTTTCGATATTGTTTTGGACTTGGTAGATTAATGTTTATTTTATTTTTTTATTCGCACAGGAATGTATTTTAAAGTTCATCAGAGCTTTATAGGGTGTACGAGTATATTGGGGTTAAACTGGTATTATACACATCAGTATGTTACGCTGGCAGTTTACAACTTGTATATTCATATGGGCGTTGTGGACTCAGATGAGGCACAGTACCTATCGAACAGCGAAGAAAAAGAATCTAAATTAATTTGCGCACTATTTGAGCTGTGTTGTCGTATTTGTAAGGTGATATTTAAAATACAAAATTAGCCCAGTTGTACCACACGAATTATTGTGAAATTTTCGTTCAGCTAAACGTTGATGAAACGTGATATTTTGGTAGTTAGATCAGTTCAGATGAGATAAGTTCTTCATTATCGGGCACAACCTTCATTTTTAAAGTAACCCCTCAGTTTTTTGTGTCGTATGAATTTCGCGAGGTCGTCGGCCCAGTCGAATTTTTTGTGATTTCTCTTGAGACAGACTTGGAATGATCTAACGCTTAGCGTGTTGCTTAAAACAGTGGCTATTAAGATGGATGGCACGGCTTGAAAAAGTGGACCCGGTAGACTTCCGTGCAGGTTTTAGAGGGAAAGGGAAATATCCGATAGAGTCCCATTCCTTACACTGATTATGTTTTCTTTTTTTTATACAATTTGCGTTTTGGTTATTGTTTTTTGTTTTTGTTTTGGTTTTTGTCTTGTTTCGTTTGCGCCTGTACTTTTGAAGTTGTATTTTGTTTTGTGTGTTGCACGTCATATGAAACTGTCTTTTTCTATGGGTATCACTGCGTTAATAGCTGGTCCTATTTTATTGCATATAAACTGAGAAGTGCAATCTTTAATTAACTTTTCCCTGAATAGAAGCGGGAGAATGTTAACTAGGTGCCGCATGAGAAATTCTGGAAATACATTCGCCATGAAAATCGACGGAGTTTCCCACCTTGAGTGTAAGGAGGGCATTTTTATGTTTATGTTTAGGGTCAGTGGTTATTTTTCTCCCTGGGTGACATCCAACATTTAATGGGGAGTCTTAATTAATAGTGCTATTGGTCTTGTTGTTGTATTCAAGACAACCACTGATCTCACGCCAAATTGTCCGATTTTAAAGCCAATTTCAAAGCCACTTAAGCCACGTTCATCCATCCCGGTATAAAGTGCTGTCTGTAATCTTATAGGATACGATTTTCGCAGTGAAACTGAAAATCTCATAAAGGTCAGATAACTAAATTTACGAGTATGAGGGGGACTTGAATGTAAATTTTTATTGTGTCTGTGTTGACTGCGTAGAAAGGTTATGGGGACTTTTAAATTCTTCTTGACATACTTCTACGAGGTATGGTAACTATTAAAGTGACAAGTCTATACTGCTAGATGGTCAAAGTGTGGTTAGCACGTCCAGTGGTCAGATGTGTTGGGCTGTCCCTAGTCATTGGTAATATCTATCGACCCTAAAAATTCTGATATCTAAATAGTACAATGTGTAATACAAACTAAGACATTGGTTTCTGCATTGCTTCTGCATTCTGGGGCGACTATAGGAGGTAAAATAAGATCGCATATTACCTAACACCTCACTGATGCTAGTCGTCCGTACAGCATACAACCTAACATACTTAGTGAAATCATCTATCACCAGCAGGACATATATTTTCTTTGAATACCTCATCGATACCGAACTGAAATGGTCGATATGTATAGTGTCAAATGGTACGTTTCCCTTAGGAATATTGTGCAATAAGCCTTCGCGCTTCCCAGCTTTCGGTGAGAAAGCGATACACTTAAGACAGTTTGAAATGTGATCTTTCACTTTTGCTCTCATTTTAGGGAACCAGTAAGTTTTCATCATTGCATCTACAACTTTCTCACATCCCATATGCCCCATATCATCGTGATACATCCTCATCACGTTTACCTCCATGTCTTTCGGTACGAAAAACAAAATCTTCTGCTTAACTTTCCTATATATTAACCCGTTCCTTATTTCATAAAACTTGCTTTCCCCCTCCTACAATCGTTTCCTTATTCCATCTATCGTTTCATCTTTGTATTGGTGGATCGAGAGATATTACTCGAAAGTATTCTCTTCTAAAACCAAGACATTAGAAATTCGACTAAGAGCGTCTATGTGCTGCATCTTCGTCCAACTACGATGATCAAGAGTGTAATCATAGTTTTGAAGCTCTAGAGCCCAACTAGCTATCCTGGGATTAACCTCCTTTTTATTCAATGTCATTGTTAGGGAATTACAGTCAGTAACTATTTCGAATTTGAACCCATATAAATATATCCTAAATCTTCGAAGTGCATTGAAGATAGCTTAGGTTTCGAGCTCAAAACTATGATATTTCGACTCCTGATCAGTCGTTCTTTTAGAAAAATAAAATATAGTGTGTAGGTTCCCATCATCTTTCTTCTGCAAAAGTATGCTCCGTAACCTAGAGAACTAGCATCACAATGCAGTTCAGTCTCATCATTAGGACAATATATCGATGGTATAGAGGCTTCAATTAGTTTTTCTTTCAACATCTCGAAACTCCGTCTCTTCTTTTCTCCGAATTGAAACTTCACATCCTTTCGGATCAGATTGTACAGCGGTTGAGCCATGAGTGAAAACCCTTTGATGAACCTTCTGAAGTACGAACACAATCCGAGGAAGCTATGAACAGCCCTAACGCTCTGTGGTATTGGAAAATTATTCACAGATTCGATAGCCCGAGTATCGATCGGGCTGAATACCCTCTTTTGTGATTGTATATCCCAAGTATCGCACTTGCAATTCCATAAACTGACACTTGTCTATCCTCAATTCCAATTTGTTACTCACGAGCCTATCAAATATTGTCCTCAATATTTCTAAATGTTCACTAACTGTCTCTGTTGCAACCATATTGTCTTCTAACATATATACACATTAATTTTACCTGCCCTTATTAAATCGTCGAAAATTAAAATAATAAACCTTTGGAATTCTGACGGAGCGTCTTTCAGACCAAAAGGCATTTTCAAATATTCAAATTGGGCCAAAGGTGTTACGAAAGAAGTATATTTCACTGATCTTTCATCCATGTGAATATGATGGAATGCGCTTTTTAAATCTAGTAAAGTAAATATCTTTTTGTTAGCCAACATTATAATGAATCGGATAATTATCTTTTGTTGTTACTTTGTTCAAAACTCTATAATCGACACATAATCGAAGCTCACCGGACTTTTTCTTCACTAATATAGGGTTTTCCAATAGGGACTTGACAACTTTGAACTTAATTTGTGAACGCACTCTTTCACTAATCATCAAACTGTCACTGTTAATTTATTCAGTAAACTCAACATTTTTATCATGGTAAAGTACACTAACGAGCAACGTCTGCAAATTATAAGAATTTTCAACAGATATTCGGAGTCGGTGACTTTAACTTTAAGAGCGTTAATTCCAATTTTTGGTCGTAATTCTCGCCCTAGTAGACAGGCTATAACAAGTTTAGTGCAAAAATTTTAGTCTACATATTCGTTATGTGATGTTGCCGTGTCAGTGAGACAACGGGTTGGTCGAAGTGTCGAAAATATCGCTACCGTTCAGACGTCCGTAGCAAACGATCCAAATCAGTCAATTCCAGGGCGTTCTCAAGAATTGGGCATCGCTCAGACCACATTATGACGTATTTTGCATAAGGATCTTGGTTTACACCCATCCAAGATCAAGCTGACTCAAGAATTGAAGCCGATGGACCATTTGAAGCGACGTACTTTCTCCGATTGGGCTCTAGAGAATATGCGCCAAGATGATGAATTTCATCGCAAAATCATTTCCAGTGACGAAGCTCATTTTTGGCTCAATAGGTTCGTCAATAAGCAAAATATGCGTTATTGGTCGGGTGAAAACCCACATGTGCTTCATGAATCATCACTTCATCCACAAAAAATAACTGTTTGGTGTGGTTTGCATGCCGGCGGCGTTATTGGGCAATATTTTTTCGTCGACGGTAACGATCGCTACATTACTGTGATTGGTCAGCGTTATCGCGCCATGATCACCGATTATTTTTGGCCCGAATTGGAAGATATGGACTTGGACGACATGTGGTTTCAACAGGATGCTGCCACAAGTCACACAGCACACGCTATAATCGAGTTATTGAAGAGTAAGTATGGTGAGCTTGTTATCTCAAGACATGGGCCAGTCGATTGGCTGCCTCGTTCGTGCGATTTAACGCCGCTTGACTATTTTCGGGGCTACGTTAAGTCAATGGTTTAAGCCAACACGCCGATGACGTTGGAAGAGCTTAGAGCCAACATTGAACGCGAAATAGCGGCCGTTTCGGCCGAAATGTGTGGTCGAGTTGTTGAAAATTGAATCCAACGAATCGACCGCTGCAAACGTGCCCGCAGTGGCCATATGAACCAAGTCGAATTCCATCCATAAATGTTTTAATTGTACTTCAAGCCAATAATAAAGTTTTTGAAATATCTCAAATGGTTTGCTTTTTATTTTAAAAAAAATGTGAAGTCGTTATTAAAAAACCCTATATTAATATGATGTATGTGATCTTATCAATATTGTATTCATTTAAAAAAATACAAAAATAAAAAATAAAAAAGAAAATTAAAAAAAAAAAAGTTTTATTAAAATCCTCATCAAGACCGGATTTAGACTTATACTTATAAAGCATCACTAATGACTCGAACCGATCACTAAACTGACAAAGAAATTAATCAAGTTGCGATCTTCATTCGTTAAGTATCACGGATATTTTAACGTTTCGTTTCGCAACTACGATTAATGCGGAGTAAACATTGGACATCCAAAACCTCCAAAGTCTTTGCCGATTACTTATCCCGTAATATTAGAGGTCACCCAACACCAAAAGCTAAAGGCCAGTGATATCAGTAACTTATATGTTGGATTTCATCTGACCCAGAGGCAGCAGTGACGGTAAAGAACAGAAAACAATCCATTCGACCAAACTGAAATCAGGATGTCAACAAGGAAAGATATCATACTTAAGCTACGACTTGGTAGAAAGCATACATTACAAGAATGACAGTCGTTCACAATTTCAGCCCCGTAAAGGTTGGAAGCACCGAAACATTTGGTGTAGAAAAAGATTTAGATTTTAGAAAGGTCATGTAAATTCTATCATAACTTCTATCTATAGCTACGTGCATACACTGGCACAACGACCCTGTAATATCGGAACTGAAGAGGTAATATGCTGGTCTTAGTGTTTTACTACGTGTTATCTAAAACTTTTTATACAATTTAGCTCTTTGCTTATTCTTTTGTCAAAACTTGCACTACTTCATGTAAGATAAGGTTGCAAGCTCGCGCCTTTTCCTTGGATTTCTATATGCCGATTTCTCAAATTTTTTTATGCATCATTCTGTCTCCAAGAAGGATCATTATTTTTTAAATAACACCGTGAGGAAATTAATACATGGTTGATGTTACGTTTTAGTTTTTTGGTACAATTGTAATCTCTTCATATACCAATATTGGCACCTCAAATGTTCTAAGCATTTAAAATATATCTTCTACTTCTGCATGTAGCAGTACCCAAAATAAATTTGCAGTTAATTCACGGGCTTCCGTATAAATATACAAATTTCCCTAAATCACCTTTCTATGAAATGATTGGATTTTTTTTTCGAAGATTTAAAAGACAAATTAGTAGGATACAATAGTAAAGGCTTTACAACTTAATAATAGTAACTAGCACTAGCACTTGCAAATAGAACATTCCAACTTGCGACAAAATAAGAGTTAGTATGAAATAAAAAGACATCAACACTCAACTCAAGAAATGCAGAAGATGCAATGCAATTTAAAATTTTTAATTTCCTCAACAGATACTGACTTCTTGATTGATCGCAATAAATCAGGATAACCAGCATTTTCATTTCAATCGGTCGACATTTCATTGCATTTGCAATAAAATTAAAATAATTATTCTACTTAATGCGTTCGGACACAATAAAATTCATCTTACAAAGACCAATTCAACTCAGTTCAACTTTCTCTTCCAGTTATAATCATCAGATTAAGATATTCTTTAGTTAAGAGGGAAAATTTTCCCACAGGACAACCATCAGAATGCCGCCATTAACATAATTTAAAGTCAAAAATGTAAACTTTATGAAACCACGAAGAGCAGCTCCTCTTATTGTACATAACCTATTGAGGGCTCGTTTTAAGGTATCTCAATTAAAATGACTTAATACCGATCGAAGACGAGCCAAGAAAGGCCATTTAAGTAGGACCGCGTCTGTAAAAAGCCCATCGAACAAATCTTAAACGATCGCAAATTTATCGTTCTGTCCTCGTGCAACGGCGAAATGGAAATCCGAGACGACATCAGTTAACTCAATCCGCGGATGCATAAATCCACTGCTCTGCCGTACATGAACTCCCCAATTATCTTTAAAAAGTATTTTCCCGGAGCAGCAAAAGTCCTCCTCCAGTCTGCTTGTTCCGGAGCTAAGCGAATCAATGCAAATGTAGGAAGCAGAAACCCTGCTGCGTCATCAAAGATCTCTAGTGCTATCCTGCGGTGTTGTCATGTACTTGAATATATACATATATGCGTGTACTCGTATATATCCTCCAATCATTCGTTTATCATATTTTATATGAATATCTGGCGCACCTACCGTACCGCCTAATACCTCCCTCCCATACCCGGTACCCGAATCTGAATCCAAATCTCAATTCAAACCCTCAGAAAATAAATTGAGTCACATTCATAAATAACATGACATTAAATGAAGACATAATCGGGCGGCAAACTACTCGTACTTCTGCCGAGGGACATTGCCAATGCAACCATTGCGATTGGATTGGGACTGCGACGCACGGTTGCCAAGACATACCGGCGAATAGAATCAATCAGCGGCAGGAAAAACCAAAATATGTAGGGATTTAGTGCGGGATAAATGTACCTCTCGCCCGATGATCAACAGATGATCTCCCGGTTGGTCAATACAACAGACGACGATGATGATGTCTCATTTACCTATATCCAAACCGGAAAATGTCATCAGGAACCATCATAAAACCATCTCGCTACGAACACAGATACGCGTAAAAGACTTAGTCCCCATTCCAGTAAAAGAAGGCTTAAGCTGGACGTACAGGTATCCATCATAATTGTATCGAATGGTAGCAATATGCGAGGTCACGATGACGGTGTTTTCATTGTGTATTCCAATCGTTTCTATATCTTGATGATGCTTGTTACTCATCGAGCTTGAGGCGGAATATCGCAGCCTAATTGACGTTTGTACCTATATATGATTGGCGTTATGTTAATTCTGTGCCGGCTATCTGTTTTTAAATGGATTTATAAGTCATCGGTTGCATCTTAAGGAAGATATTGTTTTGACGTGCCTAATTAAAGCCGATTGATTGATTGTGATTGCAAATTTTTTGTTTCGAATAGGGAGTGTCTTCTCAAATCATACAAAAGTTCGCATATGGCTTACTTTCGCTTAGAGATGCAAATTAGAAGAAGGAAATGGTAAAACGAATTGTCGTCCTGTTATCCAAAACCAATTAGGAGCGGAAATCAGTTTTTAAAAAAAGACCGGACATTTGCATTGCACATAAGATCTCCTGTTGCAAATAAAAATCTGCCTAATCACAACAATTCAGGAAATCGGATTACACGCCTTCGTAAACAGTTTCGGTAATCTTAAGTCAGATCGACAAAAGTCGGCCACAAGAATACAGTCTTATCCAATGTCTGCTTGGATTTACAATAGAACAAAACATTTGAAGACACAAATAAGATTTCAGAGTCTAATACGCTTAAGAAGGACTCTGAGGTAGCGATGGCGTAGGTTGAATGTTTACCTTACATGATGTAATCCTCTTTGGCGAATATTGCTTTGATCTAAAGTTTCTCTTTGCGGTAAGGATTAGAATATTCAATCCCTAATTACATGCTGGATTTCATCAGATTTAATTAGGATGAGGGCAGGAGCGTGCAGATTAAGCTCAAGTGAGACTAGTAATATTTTGTATTTCAATTAAATACTTGTTTAGAGAATTCAATTGAAATTTTGTGGCTCTCAAAGGAAGTAGCAGCCATGAAAATGCCACTCCTTCTACCTCTACATCGGTATCATGCAGTGTTTCATTAATTTCAATGTCGTCCAAAGATCGTGTCTCTCATGTTCGCTGTTGCGTTGCGCGTAATCATACCAAACTACGTCGAAGAAGACATATGAAGTGAATCTGTTTGATTTGTTTTTTTTTAGGGTAGAGGCCATTCTCATAACGCAAATATGGAAAAGCAACAGGTAAAGCTAGCTTAGCTTGTTTCTGTAGACGCTCAATTTAAATCTTCTGTGTCGTTTTTAAGATCTATGATATTAAAGGGTTCACAACACTGTATGCAAGAGCTAAAAAATTGTGACGAACTAGTTATACTTCTAATAATGACGGATTTATAATTAACGAGCCTGCCAAACGATTAAAGGACAGCAATCTTCGGATCACCACGTGAAATGTTCAGACCCTTAACTAGCGTAGATTTTGAACTGCTACTAATTAGACATAACCACCATCTAGGAAGTGTATGGGATGGACCTAACAAAAAGAGGATGAAAAACTGTGATATGTTTCAGACATCCGGCACGGCAAAAACAGCAGTCTGTACGTTTATTCAGATACGGACTTGCCGTGAGAGGAAGAACTAAAAAACAAGCTTTGAGCTTCTGGCATGTAACAGAATGCCTGACGGCGATTCGCATAAAGGCAGCGTTCGCTAACTGCATTCTATGAGCCAAAGGAGAAGGACGTCTGTATTAAATACAACTTCTACGAGGTTCTCGACAAAATCAAAAAAAAAAAAACAAAGCCCTAAATATAATTGTATATATATATAAATCTTTGATGATTGTAATGCCAAACTCGGTAAGACATCTTTTATATTATTTTCGGAAAGTACAACCTCCACGACGTCACTTATGAAAACGAAATTTTGCACCGTTTTGAGACGTTTTATAAATATAACCTGCACAAAGTTTAAATTTCTTGATATCCATGAAAGGACCTGATCAACAACAATAGATTGATAATATTGCGCTCGACACAAGGTATTTCTCCAATTCCGGGTAACTAACATCGACTGGGCCCTAGTTCAACGTTGAACGGCTACAATCGCAAGAGAATGCAAGGCATTTTCCGATCGAAATTCCCCTATCTTCTCAAGGAATTCGATGCTGCGAGCAACGAGCGTACTAGATCAGCGGAATCAATGCCATAGAGCAATCAGAAATTGTATTTCTAATATACTTGTACTATTTTTCAACTCGCCTCAACAAAGAAAAGAATGAAATGGGCTCCCGACCTCTACGAGCAGACAAAACGGAAAGAAGATAGATAGATACAAGCATGTCATAGTTGTAAGTCCCGAACAGAAATAGGCAAGGATTGAGAAGGAAAAATTATACTGGAACCAAAGTCGATGCTAAGATTCTGGAAAGATTACAAAAACGTTTGTATTCCACTAAGAAAAAACGGATGAAATTTCTGTCCACATGGCCAAGATGAAGTCAAGACAGCAATTTACGGACTTAATCTTAGATAGATTAACGTTTTATTTTTTCATAATTAACGCGCGCTCAAGGGAATTGAACACCCTTAAAATATTTGTACACAGCGCAGGCGAAACAAAATTAGGGAGGAAGAAATGAGAAAAACCGATGTACATTGGTCTTGAATATTTGCAAGTTATAATGAATAGAAAATAGAGTTCGGCAAGGAATTCACTAAGCGAGTTGTACGGCTTCGGAATGAATCACGATATTTCAGTGTACGTCTGAAAGTGGGCTTGAGCGTATGCTGATGAGCATTCATAGCAAGACCGGTGTTACAATTGAAGATTTGGAGGGACGGAATGTTGCTGGTGATTTCTATGAAGCACTGATAGTGGAAACAGCGATAAAACAAAGTTAGAAAGGAGACATTACGTAGGTGTTCTAGGGTGTCGATTGACTGACTGATATAAGCATCACCTATGAGTTTTATCGCACGGTCTTGAATTCTATCTAGCAGGTGAAGAGATGTTTTAGGAGCACCTGACCAGATGTGGTCATAGTTCTAAAATTTTGGGAGTGCGTTCAATATTTCGCAGCATTCTTAACATCTTGTTGGAAATGTTGAAAAATTGTTTCGGAAACGATTCTTTAAAAAAAAAAACGGCCGTTTACCAGTGGCACGAGCGGTTCAAAAGTGGTCGTGAGTCAATCGAAGATGATGAACGCTGTGGCAGACTATCAACATCGAAAACTGACGAAAATATTGATGAAGTAAAAGAAATGTTATTAAATAACCGCAAATTAACCATCAAATAGATAGCGGAGGACTTGAACATTGCCTATGGATCCGTCAAAAACATTTTGTTAATGATTTGGGTTTCTGTCGTGTAGCAGCAAAGTTGGTGCCAAAAGACCTCAATTTTATGCAAAAAAGAGACCGTGTTGACGTCGCAAAAGAGATGATTGGCGAGGCTGAATTCGATCCCACATTCATCAAAAGGATAATTACTGGAGACAAGACGTGGGCTTATAAGTACGACACGCAATTTAGACATCGGGCAAGTGAATGGCGTTCACCAAATGAGCCGAAATAAAAAAAACCACGTCGTTATCAGTCAAAAAGGAAGGAAGTGCTCACGGTTTTCATTTATTACAACGTTGTAGTGCATCAGGAATTTTTACCAGAAGGCCAGACAGTAAACAAAGAGTATTATTTGGGCGTTATCAGACGTTTGCGTGAAGCGATATGCCGAAAAAGACCAGAATTGTGAGCAGAAAACTCGTGTATTTTGCAGCATGATAACGCACCGTCGCACAGTGCCATTATTATTCGTATTTTTTTGACGAAAAATGCAACAAATACCATCCAACAGCCACCGAATTCACCTGATTTGGCTCCCTGTGATTTTTTTCTGTTAAAAAACCACTACGGGGAACGCGTTTCAGCAGCCGAGAGGAAGTACTATAATGGAAAAATCGCAGGAAGCACAGATGGACATATCGAAAATCGAATATAAAAAATGTTTCGAGGATTGAATCAAGCGCTGGCATAAGTGTGTTGCAGTCGATGGGGAATACTTTTAAGGGGAAAATATAGATTTAGATGAATAAACTTGTATTTTTAATTTTCTGAATAAATTCCGGGATTTTTTGATCAATGTATTATTGTAAATGAGCGTTGGGATGGAGGATGAGGCAGATTTTTTAATGTTTTTAACGAACGATAAACGATTTTTTAATAACTTTGGAAAATTGTAGTTTTTATTTGAAAAAACATTTCTCCGACCCTGACAGCACCTTTATAGCTCAAGTCGTACAATGCCTTTTTTTTTGGTTTGATAGTCTTGGATAAAAAAATCTCATTCCAAAGACAATACTGTCAGTGATCATATAAGCAGCGTCATCTACATCATTATCGAGGAAACATAACGATCAGTTAAAATTTTTAAAGAAGGTGTTAGGTCCGCTAAAATTCGTTTTCTCATATTGGAATACAATATTCCTTTAGGAATTTTTTGTCCTAACTGTGTAGTCAGTATACGAGAAATTATCTGATATGACACAATGTTCCACGAGCCTAGAGGGGAAAACACATCCACATCATGAAGATAAGTTAAAAACAAGTCCTGAGTGTTGGCGGTATGGCTATCAACGACTGGTATTCGTGTGGGCTAATTTACAAGCTGGGTTAAGTTGTTTCCCGTAGCGAAGTTCTGAACACACCGTCCTTCGGATTTTGTTTGTCCAGAATTACGTAGATTGAAATCGCCAGTAACAACGATTTCAGTATGAGAATACAGGGATACAATTCTTTGAATTGAGTCTCTGCATAGTTTGTCCGATCCTAAAAAATAGAAATCCCCAGAACTGCAACAACTACAGAGGATTGAGTCTCCTCAACATCGCATCTAAAGTCCTGGCTGCCAAATTAACACCTAAGACCCTTCGTCTATCAGACCGGCCCCTATCACTGTGGTTTTAGGACAGGATCTATAGAGGCGAACTATCATATATAAAGTCATGTCTAATGCTGGCAACCCTGCAAAGCTCATTCGACTAACCTCTCATTGGTAAAATAAATGAGTACTTCAATGGCAATGACACGTCAAATGGTTCACGAAGGATTCCGGGCGATCCCCTAAATCGGAAGATTCACGTTGGGTCTTGCACGCTATATTTATAACGCTGATGCTTCTATGGTTGGCTAAAAATTCTGAATTTTCCGTCGGGTTTTCTTTACAAATTTTCTTTTCAAAATTTATAATTTTTTCTAAATAAACTTGTTTGCCTACTATTTTACAAAGCGCACTTTAAGAGATATCTTAAAGTTAGCCAGTGGTGTTATTTTCTTCTGTTGGGTTTCTATAATTTTTGATTATGCCTGTGGCATAAAAATTGGAATTTTTTTTTTTTTTAATCAGCAGAAGTATGTGTCATGTCAACAATAGAGTGATAGAAATCAATTTGTTTTTGGATGCACTTCAGACTTTAATTCATTTCTAACCTCTGCACTACAGTTGCAACTCACAATGGGCTTGCTTTGAATTCTGTTCAAAAAGCTACAAAAACAAAAGCCTTTTCCATTTGTTTAAAGTTGGATTTCATGTATAAATTTATATGGTTATGCATTCTAGAAAGGAAAGAGTAACGAATTAGATGAAACCTTCATTTAAGTTACACTCCAACAAAAACAAATGGAAAACGAAACGAAATTAATATCTTTCCAAGCTATCACGACAAAACCCCTCGGCAATGACTTTTTGTAGATTTTTTTAAACCAAATATTAACATCAAGACTTGGTGGCTTCAGATCAACTAATACCAGGATTGAGTCATATATATGTATGTATAGATCTAAGGATTGCTTCCAATCCAGTTAGCCCACGTTAAAGTGTCGAGTTTTGCTTTTTGCGCGGGATAAAACTCAAAATCGGTTTTGCACTCGCAACAGCAACGCCCAATGCTGAAGTGTTAATTATGACACCCAGAGGTGCCAAAAATGATATAAAATCGCGAAATCGACAAAAGTGAATTATGAAGGCAAAGCAGAAATTCTCCTTAAGTGTTAAGAGTCTCGTCCCTCTAAGATGGCTTTCAATTCAAAATTTGATATCTCTATTTTGTAATTTTTAAGAGCTCCTACGGCTATTGGAACAACATCACGAATGTTGTTGAAACTGATTTAGCATGTGATGAACAAATATTAAATTAAACTTTATCCACATAGACAGCCTTGGGTGCAGATTCGATCAAAGTTAAACGGATTAGGTGTGAGAAAACGTGTTCGGTGTAATGAAATGCAATAAGAGGATTTTTTTTCACACCAGGAGTTTGAAAGGATGTACGAGTAGTTTATACATTAACTTTAAGTAAAAATTTGATATCAATATGAAGTAGGTAGACAGTGAGAATACGAGTACATACCATTTATGTATATAAAGAATGACCGCAATTATGTATGGAATAACATATCTAATTAATGTCTTCCTTAAGCGTTTTCCGGTTTGGCATAAATTGGAATAGATTTCAGTAATACATATTCTAATTACGGTTCTTAAGCCTTGGATGGTAGTATGACTATTAACATATCCTTTATAATCGAAAAGAAAACCCTTAGAAGAAGACCATGAATGGTCTCATGCAAAAATTCCATTATTTCACGTGTCTTGTTTGAGCCTTATATCTTGAGATTCATATCAATCATTTGAGGTCCTAGAGATGGTTTCACATTTCCTGATATAGTTCGCCCTGGACTCTTTGTGCTGTCTTGACCCCTGGCAGCGTCTTCGAAAAATATGGGTCGAATGTTGCCTTCATCGAAAAATTCATTCTATTCAGCTAAACGTTTGTAGTGCATTTCTTTCTCAAGAAACACATGTGGGTTTTATCACACCAAATAAGGCAATTTAGCTTGGTTATATAGAAATGAATTTGATCATCGGTGAGGGTGATTTTGTTGAAAAACTTACCATTTCGTGAATTTTCTTCGCTATATATGGTTATGAGCTTTAGATCTTGTAGCATGAAGATGCCCCTCTATTGTGAAAATATACAGAATTTTGCTTATTGAAATCTTACACTACGATGCCGAATGAATATTTCCAGACTAATCGGCTAATCGGCTAGACCAACACATGCTGACGGTCTGGAATCAGTAGCTAAGACATCCTCTATGAATTTTGCGATTATTCTTTTCATAGAAAGAACATATCGACTGGTGAAGCCTTCACTATTTTTGCAACAATGTTGAACAATAATCGAATATTGATCAAAGAGTTCCAATACTAAAATTGAAATCGTCTGCTCTTCTTGAAGGTTGAAGCTTTTAAACAACGTAGAATGTAGTGAAACCCAACAAAGCGAACCCATGCTTTCCCTTAAGCTATTTTTTTTTTTTTAAATTAAGCATTGGGCTTACTTAAGGTGGCGCTAAAATCCGGGCCTCAACCTCCCATTCGCGAGCCTTATGAATATCGAGATGTGGGAACCGCATTAAATCATCAAAGCCTTCTGTGTACAAGTTATCTATTCCTTATGGGCCACAAGGCCACCTCTTAGTCTTCGTACATCCTGTATAGTTTCGGGCAGTATAATCCAATCCATTGCAGCCCTTCGCTAATTTTGTTAAATCCACTAAGCCTTTTCTGCATTGTATTCATAGGCAAGTCATTCACGAATGGTTGTTTTTTCGTCCTGAATTTCATTGTACTTGACATTCATCGGTCTCCTTTACTACATCCGTCTTACTCTGTTTCCAAGTTGTAAAACCGAAACATACAACATATGTTAACGATTCTTGGTTGCTGATCCTTTAGACAATTGCCACTATTTTGTGCGGCGTTCAGTGAAGACGATATTGAAAATACTCTGCTTTCTCTACTGGCTACCATGCCAATCATGGTTTTTAAAGATAGGGGGGCTACATGTATTAGGCCGGATGAAATTTTGCTCCTTTTTGCAAGCTAGCTGTCCATCGATAAAAGAGATAGAGATAGAAGGTTCCACTGAATTATACAGAATGTGACAGAAAGATATTTTTTTTTCTCTAAATTTCATGTCCATCTTCATTCTTGGTGAGTATTCAACACAATACAACTATCTTACGAGTCGATAGTGAAATCTACGAATTTTTTTGCCGTTAGTTTTGATTGCTCCACTGGAAAGCGATGGGATTCGTCTAATATATCTGTTCTGTAGTGCTTCTGCAAATAATCAATACATTTAAGGTTATGACAATAACCTTATGTGTCATATCATTAACAGAATTATTAATATTGTATAACTTCATTCCTCTATACTGCAGTGGACTTTAGATTTTGAGTTCTTAAAGTCTTTCATCTCAGAAAACTACATGCAAGGCCAACATTATCTGGGATAAACTCAAGATCTAGATTATGATGTCTTTGCAATTAAGAACGTGTTAACTTAACACTTCATCCCTGGAATAATTTTATTGACGATCTTAGTAATCTCATGATCTACTTCATCAAAAAATGTCAATAATATATGTAGTTAAGTGTAAAACAAAAGCAAAACTTCTTTAAGCTGTTAAGCTTATTTCAATTTATGTTCAGGATTCAATACACTGTAAAGACGACACGTAAAGAATTGTTTACCTAGCTGTTTGCGAAAACGCAAGCTTGTAAAAGAACCCACACACAGAGGTTCCTAGTGATGGCGCCAGCAACCAGGACTTCTAATATTTCCCGAGAGGCCAAAGTAGCAGCCTTGCTGCACCAGAGGATTGTACTTCTAATTTGAACTAAAAGACTTTGTGCAGGTGATTAAGTGTGTACTCGTTCCACAGGGCCGTACCTTAATTTTTAGATAGCATTAATGTAACTGTTAGTTTGCTGTGGCATACCTGGCAAGGCCTTTTTGTAATCCTTTACTTGCAATTGTTGCCTTTTATTATAAAGAATCGATTTTTCTCCGTGGTTATCAATTGAGCTGATCTGGTCCGATTCTCGTTATAGGGTACAACTGACCCATACGCTAAGGGTCTGGAATGCCCTCGCGGAAATGCTGCCACATGTGTTTCATTTGACTTTAGTGATATCGAATTTAGCTATCCAATGTACCCAACTTGCATCTCAATACGCGACGCTTCCATTTACAATAGGTATCACCGAAGTAAGTGCTCCTGTTACCCATCTTTTTTTTATTGCGGACTTGATGACTAGCCATGTAGTCCGCTGTATGGAAGGTGCTTTATTGCTAGATATTTCTCTCTCATATTGACTTGCTGGGAACATGAACAACGAAAAATAAAGTATCACCCCGGCCTACGTATTCATTTGCGCATGACACACCTTAAGCGGGTTTCTTACTGATAAAAATCTAAGGCGCCACTACAACACAGGCAATAACAATACTTTTTCCCCACCGCATGGATTCATCATCAGTTACATCTAGAGAGCTTGCAAAGGGGCTTCAAAATGTACATAGTTAAGATCGAGCTCAGACGCAGAAAGCTACCGGAAAAGCGAATCGATTTACCCATCTCAAACCGATAATAAAAAAGTATTGTGAAGCAGCTGCACTGAAAGACCGTCCACAGAAATCGATTCTTTTGTGTGTGCTTCTTAGTGCTTTAAGCAGTAGGTGGAACACTCCCGAGACTGACACATAGATGGCGACTCTATTAACACATTAGTTAGTATCTACCTCAGGACGATTCGCGGCATTGATGATTCATATGCCGAATTTTATATGAAAAATGTAGTTTTGGCCACCAATTTTTTAGAATAAAACATTTGCGTATAAGGAGCGCTTAAAAATTGCAATATTACGATTACATCCTACTTCATAAATTGCTAAATGCTCAAAATTCACCCGTGATTAGCTAACATAATTGAAGTGTCACCTTACAGAACTCAAGGTTTAGTTCGAAAACCAGTAATTGAGGTACCTAGTAAATTATTTTAATTATTTTAATATCCTTACGGCTATTAAGACCCTGTGCGTCCATGACTTTATTATAGTTCTCTTAATTAATGCCTTGGCACTGATTCCTTCCGCTGATTATGTAACGTCATATGCATAAAGCCAATATGTCAACGCTCACAAAAAGACATATGCGTACACCATTCGGTAGATTTTATCTACTACTGTGACCACATGCACTAAACCATTACGATTAATTGTGATCTCGATGAGCCCTAGGCTAGCGCTACCACAAACTTACCTTAATCGATAAGTTCGACAGAGGGCTTCATCAAAATCCATTAAAGATTTATTACTGGTCTGTCGTATCTGAGTTAAGCAATCAACGTTCGAAACTTGATTCTGAAAACTCTAAATCAATTTCAATATTACAACGAACTTGGACCCCACACCAGACAAAACTCTGAAGCAAATCGAATTTTTAATTGTTTTTGGATTTTTGTAAACTATGGAGCCTAAAATCAATTTGGCGCACGCCCAAGGATGTCACTGACTTCAATAGCCGCAAATTCATTGTATTTTCGATTTAGATCTAATAACCGTAAAAGGAGAGCAGAAATGTTGACCTTCTGTAGAAAGAAAGGCCTATGGCACTAGGCCAGGTGTAATTTTCAGTATCAAGGTGATAATGTCTCTTGTAGACAAACCTTTTTTTTTTTTGTGCCAACAAAAGGCCTCTGTCGGTCATGCCGAATCTCTGCAAAATCTCGTTCAAACACTGTTTTGATTTCTTTTAAATGATTTTTTAAAGAGATTTTTCGTTTGTTCTTTTGGGTCATTTTATCGCGTGTCCTTTATTTTCTTTCTCCACGAAACCACTTGGGACGTCCGTTCAGGAGCGCAGGAAATGTACACTATTGTCTGGTGTAGGCATTGTCGTCGTACAAAAGTGTATCATAATTTCGATCACTAGCCTTTCAATGACCAGGGCATAATGGTGTGTGTCCGACTGACAGACCAATAGACCGACATACTGAAGAGAAAAAGGACATGACATTGAAGTTTTGCGCTAGCTAACCTGTGGCACCACATGAACTCGTGTATTCGCTCAGTGGATCAAATAAAATGCGAAAGGATAGAGAATTGTATTTCCTTTTTCCATGTCCGGATGTCGCTTTATGAATAATTTTACGAGTAATGCTTAACTTTGTCGTTGTTTTTTTTTTTTATTTTTTTATTTTTAATGACGAATTTGAGTGTGGAGTTGTTCTGCTATGTCGGTGGCGTTGTTGTAAATCCTTTGACCTGACCGGAAGTTAATTCTTGTTCACAAAGAACAAAAGGATACCTGCCGACAGACTGTTTTTTTTTTTTTTTTTTGTTTACTTTTAACAGCGAATTTTATTCATAATTTTTTCGGTTTTTTTTTTAGTATCGGGTTACACTTGAACAATTTCATGTAAAGGAAAATCGGAAGGTCAAACACCCATAAATCTTAGTGGACCATTCTGCTGAACTCGACCTGCCCTGTTGCTACGAAAAGCTCTTTGCTGGTTATTGAGACGCTATTGTGTTTCTATATCTTTGGAAATAAGGCTTGCAATTTCAGTAGGTATGTACGAGAATAGAAGACAGTTCGTCTTTTTTAGGAACGGATTTCCATTTTCTCGAAAAGACTCTTAAAGTGTAGGACAAAACTTATGATGAAAAATGGTGATATACCCGTTACCATTTTAGTCAGTATGCAATTAGTCTTTCTCATGAATGGTTTTTATACAAAAAAGTTGTTGGGTCAGCCTTCGGTTTGACTTAAAAACATCTGTAGCTTAAGGCACAGTGCGTTAAACAAAAACGTGCGTCTAAAAGACCAATGAAAAATGCTAGAATTTTATTGAATCACATTTTTTTATTAAAATATTTATCAAAACGAATTGCGCAGTTATATTAGTTGGGATCCCAGTCACCACAATCATTTATAATTGCTTGCAACTTTCTCTTAACTTTTGCGCATATTCTAAACTTAGGCCTTCCTAAATTTGCTACAAGGCACGCGCAAGTTTTTTTTTTATCGTCTACTTCTTTTTCCCCTTAAGCCTCTACTTCATTAAAGACCACTTATTTTCTACTAGATTCTCATCAGGACTTTGGAACGACCAATCTAACATCTCTTTAAAATTTTCCTCTTTCGAACGCGTGCAGAGGCGACTCCGATATTTAGAATAGTTATCCTCTTGCAAAATCCAGTCGTAATTGTTTGATCCAAAGAAAGATTCCTCAAACCATGAATTGTGCATCGAGTTTTTGTGTGAAAAAAAAACCAACGTTACATGTATATGTAAGCTTACAAAATAACAAGACAAATTATAAGAATTGCCGAGAAGTTTAATTTTATGACAATTATTAAGGATACACTTGAGTCGTGAAATAAATATATTTTACTGCTCCTACTTAATCAATGACTCACGGTAGTGTTAAGTGATATTCGTGAATCATTAAATTGCAGCGAAATGACGCCAGTTTACTTCTATTTTAGTTTTAACTGCCTACTTCCCAGTTCTTTAATTTCAAAGATAAAATCGATTGAACCCCTGGTTTTCGTTTTACGGAGCCAATGTCATATGTAGACCTGATTTAGAGAATGTTTTGATCACATGAACGTCATGAACAAAGTTTGAACTTTGAGATAGTAAGCAAATTCATCTACTTCGGCTCCGCTATCAACTCTAACAACGACACCGGTGCGTAAATCACGCGAAGAATTACTATTGCTAAACGCTGCTTCTTTGGTCTTGCTTCTTTAGATTTATTTGACATGCTTTATGCGTCAGATGGGCGTACATGTTGTCGATCATCGTGAATTTTGTATGATTTATTCTAGCTGGAAAGAAAACTACAGAAATATTCTAGGCGTTGCTGACATCCGTATGAAATTTGTGGACTTAAAATCCCTGATACGCACTTGATATTTTACCTTTCGTATCATCTACGGCTTCTCGTCATTTTCCAACAATTAGTGGTAAGCATAAAAGGCAGTAAATGCTTTTAATTTAGATTTTCATAGTAAATACTTACTTTGGTATGCAAAATTAAGTATTTGCTTCAAGTAAAAGCATATACTTTTTTGGATGAATTTTTGTAGTAAATCCTTTTCTTGGAATGCATAAAAACTAGTATGTGCATTTTTTCTGCAGTAAATACTACAAATTTTTGAAATTGCTATCGACCAACTTGAAAATTCTATAACATTTACTTTTGCTTGCTTTTGGTAGTTTTATAAGGTGCAATACCAAGAGACTTTAGTTACAGATCGAGTTTAAAGAGAGTAAGGTCGTAAAAGAAAACTTTATATTCTAATCAGAATGGCAGTGTATATAGGTGTTAACTCGACAAAAGTATGTAAGGAACGAAGATCGGGGACTGACTCAAATTTCAAGCAACTTTATCGCTTTGAAAGAGGAAATGTAAAGTGTTTAAGTGAACATTTCATAGGTGAATCTTAAAATTAATTTGATTTACTATAATTTTTTTTGTTATTATTATTATTTTCAAAAGTTTTCAAACTGAAACAAGGGGAGGTTTTACTACCCATATCGAAAAGATGCAGATTTTTTTGCGGTACATTGGAGATCCTGGATTTCAAACTGGTGTTGCTAAGGATATAGGCGTGCACCAGAGTACTGTCTTTCGAACAGTTAACGCTGTTTCAGAACTCATTAAAGATAAGGCATCAAATTGGATAAAATTTCCATCGAACTATGAGGAACAGTTAAGAGCGAAGCAAGAATGGAGTGGCACATATCGTTTTCCTACATGCATAGGAGCCTTAGACTGTACTCATGTGGAAATTTTCCATCCCTATTCTCATCCAGAAGAATACATGAACCGAAAAGGTTATGCTTCCATAAATATTCAAGGTACGTGCAATGGAATGGAATATTCTACCAGTGTTGATTGTCGGTGGACAGGGTCAGTCCATTTCCATTCAAGAATTTGGAGAAATAACGCCGTGGAATCCATTATGCCAAGTTCAACTGACGTTGTTTTGCTCGGGGATGAGGGCTATGGAATTACACTGTGGCTTATGACACCTTTTAATAATGCAACGACAAGTCAAGAAAAAGCATTTAATATGCTCCACACTAAAGAGAGAGTTGTTATTGAAAGATATTTCGGGCAGTTGAAAAAGAGATTTCCAATACTACAAAAATGCGTAAGTCTAAATTTAGAAAATGTTCCAAATTTAGTTATCTTGCACAACGTTGCAAAATATTTAAAGGACAACTATGATTTTCAACCATTTCAAGATATAGAAAATAAAAGATTTCTTGGTGAAAGTTAACTTCTTTCTAACAGCTCTCTTCGAATTCTAAGATTAGGCCAAATAAAAAGAATGGAAATTGCTGAAATAATACACAACAATTTTAATTTGTAGATATGTAATGAATGGGCTGTCCATGTTTCTAAAAGAAGGCACCACTTGAAATAAATCCATACCATTTTCAGGTAGTACCAACCTTCAAAAGATACGTGTATAAATTTGACAGCTGTCGGACGATTAGTTCTCGAGATATAGCGTTGTGAGTGAATCAACTTTTGTTATTGTGAAAAAAAATGGATTCAAAGCAATTTCGTGTGTTGATTTACAATATCATTGCTTTTTGATGGGAAAAAATGCAGCCGATGCAACGAAATGGCTTGATAAGTGTTACCCGGACTCTGCATCAGCCGAACGAACCATTCGCAAGTGGATTGAAAAATTTAAAAGTGGTCATACAAGCACCGAAGATGATGCACGCAGTGGACGTCCAAAAGAGGCCGTTTGAGATGAAAACATCAAAAAAGTCCACAAAATGATTACGAATGACCGTAAAGTGAAGTTGCTCGAGATAGCTCAATCTCTGAAAATATCAAAAGAGCGTGTTGGATATATCATACACGAATATTTGGACATGCGAAAGCTCTTATCAAAGTGGGTGCCGCGATTGCTCACAGTCGACCAAAAACAACAACGTGTTGATGATTCAGAGAAGTGTTTAAAGCTGTTCAACTGCAATAAAGCCGAATTTTTGCATCGGTAAGTGACAATGGATGAAACTTGGATCCATCATTTCACACCAGAGTCAAGTCGGCAGTCAGCTGAGTGGCGAGCAGGCGACGAACCTCGTCCAAAACAACCAAAAACTCAACAGTCGGCTGGCAAGGTTATGGTATCCGTATTTTGGGATACACATGGAATAATTTTCATCGACTATCTCCAAAAGAGGTGGCCGCGGTGTAGTGGTATAAGCATAGACTCCTCAAGTAGAGGGTCGCGGGTTCGAATCCCATGCGTGGCAGTTCTCTGAAAAACTCTTTTCATGGAATTTGTATGTAAATCCCATCGGCGTCAACTCTGACATGAAGACATAACAACTAGCACGTACCAAGTGCTTGGTGCTTGCGGAATCATAAAAAAAGCAGACTATCAGCAGCGACTATTACATTGCGTTGTTGGAGCGTTTGAGGGACGAAATCGCAGAAAAACGGCCGCATGTGAAGAAAAAGAAAGTGCTGTTTCATCAAGATAATGCACCGTGTCACAAGTCGATGAAAACGATGGCAAAATTGAATGAATTCGGCTACGAATTGCTTCCCCACTCACCGTATTCTCCAGATTTGGCCCCAAGTTCGAAGACATCAAAAGAATGCTCGCCGGAATAAGATTTTAGACCGATGAAGAAGTAATCGCCGAAACAGAGGCCTATTTTGAGGCTAAACCGAAATCGTACTACAAAACTGGTATCGAAAGATTGGAAAATCGTTTCAATCAGTGTATAGCCCTCGAAGGCAACTATATTGATAAATAAAGTTGAATTTTGCAAAAATTTGGCAATCTCAGGTTTGCTAGTTGTAGAATTTATAACGGGACCTTCATCGCATGAGGATAATAAGTACACCATCTTCGACGGCTTCGGCTTGTACGACACTAGGGTTAAATATCCATCAAAGCAAAGCATAGGCGTTCCCACTTGTCGAGAACGGGTGTTTTTCAGGACTGTTCAGGAATTTCCCATTTGTTTGACCTTACCGTGCCCACAACTGCCAATTTATAGAGTTCAAGCAGCAATGATTTTGCGGCAGGGATAGACGTGAACCAATTGTCACACGTTAGGTTGCGGTTTATGGCATGAATTGGTCGTGATAGCTCCTTCAAGTAGTATTCTGCTTGCGACAAACCATTTGAATTTGTTGCTCTTCCAATGTATGGCATAGTATTCAGCATATATTAGATTTTTATTTCATACTTACTCGGTTTGTTAGGTATGTACATTTGGAATAGGCATCTACCTCGGAATCCAAGTAATTGTTCATCAATAGTGACATTGCTTCCAGGAGAGTAATTATTTTTGCATTGAACTATAAGCAAATCCCAAAACTTTCGAACAGGAATAATTGGATCTTGCTAACGATGAGCAGGGCGTAGAATCTTGTCATCCATTCTTAGACACCTGATAATAAAATCGAATCTATCTCTACTTATTAATGCCATTTATCTCGTGCCGCTAAATGAACTATCAAACAATTCAATGGTTGATAAATAGTTATCTTTCATTGCAGCATTTAGAGTAAGTATTCGAATAAAAGCTTTGATTTCAGTAGGATTCGTATCCCTAAATGTAGAAGAAGTCATACTATCAGTACGTTTTATTGGTATCTCAACATTTGTCCACTGAACGAGCTCTTGAATGATATCATCCGTGATAAATAACTTAAAACATAAAAGTTGTTCCAAAATAGTTGACCCTTAGACGTAGCCCAAACGTGTCTATTCTTACCTCTGATTACTCTTTTAGCCGTAATAATTATACGGTGGTCATATCCGGAGTTTTCAGATGTTGAGGTGTCATTTAAGTTTTCTTCGATTACTTCATCTACGTACTCGTCGTCAGTTTCACTTTGAACATCATCTTCACTTATATGATCCTCAAACTCGCTGTCACTGCCATAATTTGCAAGTTCGCCTTCTTGATTAAAAAAAAATAAACAATTTCTCCGTCTTCCAATACTCTTCTAGACGCTATGATTTGAAAACGTTCCTAAAACCCATACATGAGTAGAATATAAGTTCAAAATACCAAAAAAAAATTAAACAAAAAACTGCATAAAAGTTACTATACACAGAAGATAAACATGTGCCTATCGAGCGCAAACCGTTGCTCGACCGTCTCTCGCAAGTGTTGATCGAAGACTGAGTTGGTTTAAAAGAACAAGTTTGCTCGAGAGCTGGTTAAAAGAAGAAAGCAATATAGGTATTTCGCGGGCGCTTCTAAGGCGCAGTTTATCTTTCTACGGTTAAAATAATTAATTTCACTTCACAAGTACTTGATCCTGCTGCAATTAGGCTGTGACTGACTAATTTATTTTACTCTAATTCTGGAAGACGGCACTAAAAAATTTAGCATTATCATTCAACGCTTTGAATTGGACAACAAATTTACACTTGATAGTGCATTTGAATCGTGTTATTGAAACGATTTACATTAGAGTATGAAGTTAATCAAAATGGCTTCTGAAATAAATTACTTATTATTCAAAGGCAAAAAAAAAATTTGTCGTTTAATGGAGTTAATCTTTACTATTCAGGAAAGCTATTATAGATATAAAAAGTTTGATACTTAAATTTAAGATTTTTCAAAAAGTGGAGTTAATCAATTTGTACACTGAACGGCTCATATATTGGCCGGTAGTTGTTAATGTTTCGCTGCCCCTTTTTTTTGTGAATAAGTATTATTGTCGATTTTTTTCCATTACTATTGTATTTATTTAGTTGTAAGAACTTCATTAAATATTTCTGCCAGTATTGGTATTATAGCTTCTTTCCCAATCTTTGAAATGTCTGCTTTCCTTTTCTTTATTTCCTACGCATTTCTCGTTGTTTAATTCATCTATTAATTTTTCGATTTCCTCATCCAGAAATAATGGGATGTTGACGCAGTTGTTAAGCAGTTGTATTTTAGATTCAGTTGTTCTAATAGATGGTGGGGTTGTATACAGCTCTCTATAAAGTTCGTTGCTGTTTTGATTATAATTTTTCTGTTTCGAATATCTTGTCCGTTTTTTTTAATGAGAGTCGTCCAATCTTTGTCGTCAGCTAAGCTTTGCCTTACATTTTTTTTTATAGATTGAGTATCTTTTATAATTTGTTTGACTAGAGCATCGTTATATTTCCTTAGGTCGATAGTGATCAAGCGCTGGACTTCAATATTTAGTTCCTTCCATTTTTGTTTCTCTCTTTGGTTAAGGTTGACTTTCGTTTGTAGTTTATTCTTTTCCATAATACAAAATGGCGCAAAATTAATCACCATATCGGAAGATGGTATAATTTTTGCAAATGGCGTCGTACGTCAATCATATTTAACATTTGTGAACTAAATAGCTGCAGTAACAAACAGTCAAGCAATGTCAATGTTTTTGACCAGTAATAGGTGGTTAGAGCAGCGTGAATTTCGACGTCCATTTCCTAATCGTGTTGCGCCAACTGGGCAAATATTCCGACGCTTTGCTACTCGACTCGAACAGAGTGGAACCACAAGAGACCATGCGGCTGTGGCTGCCGATGTCGCTGAGAACGAAGAGACATCAACCAGAGGGCAGGTAACGCAATTGGGCATCACCAGACGAATTTTAGTGAAAAACTTACACATGTTCATGTAGAAAGTACGAACAGTGCATCAGTTAATGACTTCTGACCGTCAGTCGCGTCTGAATTACTATAAAGCCATCCTCAATCTCAACAATGAAGAGGAAGATTTTGCGTCGAAAATCATCATGAGCGACGATTTCCACTTAAGCCGCGTTTGATGCACGAAGAGCAATTACATCTGCTCAAAGCCACTTAGTGGTGCGGCGCTCACGCGGGAGGAGTGATTGGGCCGTATTTTTTATTTGAGAACGCCATAACGCCATAAACGACTTCTTATTGCCGGAATTGGATGAGCGAGGCTTGGTGAACATGTGGCTTCAACAACGATTTGCCAAATCGCCCGATTTAACCACCACAGATTTCTGTCTATTGGGCAACTTGAACAAGCCTCAGACAATTGCAGCCCTTAAGGAGAATATTCGACAGGAATGCGAACAGTTATCATCGGAAACAGGCATAAATGTGTATCAACACTGGCGGCAGTCACTTGGCGGATATCATCTTTTCCAAATAAAGATTTCCATTACTCAAAATAATTTTTTTTTTACTTTATAAAAAAGTAATTCAAAAACAAAATTGGATAATTAATTTTGCGGCACATTATGTTTTATTTTATTTCTCCCGAGAGTCGGTTAGCCTCTCTTCTTTTTCCTTGTGGAATAAATGCATTGGAGGCTTTAATCATAGCTTTCTCTAGCATATTATATCTTTCTTGTAATGTAATCATGTTTAGAAGTATTTTGACTTTGCAGGTTTTAGTTGTTTCGTTCATATATAGATTCATAGGACAGATGCATCTTTAATGGATTTTCTTTTATTTGATAGGATGAAGTCGATTTCGTTCTTAATATTTGGATTTGGTGCCAGCCAGGTCTTTTTTTTTTAAAAAAAAAGATCATTCCAAGTCATGTAACCATAGCCATTGGATAAGTCTTTCACCTCTTGTATTACTACATCCTTATTCGAATCGACCCATGATTAATTCTTCACCTCCCATAGCCATATCCTAGCCAATAACCAGCGTAATTGAAAAACGGAACTAAACTGTCAATGCGAGTTGGATTACTCCTTCTTGTAATGATAACCTCTTCAGAGGCTGTGAGGGCGAAGCTAGATAAGGCTGATAACTTTACTAAGTTTTTACTTCCATAACCTTGCAAAGCTATCTGATATGTCATGCACTTATTCATGAGCCTTCTCTCATTGTTCAATTGCATGAGATATGTAAAAGTACCTACGATTTCTACCGAATGGTAACAAACTGAGATACTTCAGAAGACTTACCCGCTGTGTCATGGTACCACCGATCCGCAGATCCGCATCTAATCCATGTCTTGAAGCAGACTCAAAAAAGGGGAGTCTTTTAAGCAACTGCTGGAAGCCTACAAGGACTCAGAAAAAGTAAGTTAAAATAAAACAATCTATCATATACTGCTGAAGTATCTTCTTATAAAACAAAGAATTAATAGGGCTAACAGTAGTCGGTGTGGGTATCAAACCAATTCTTTGGATTGGATGAGCCTTTTTCTCTGTGGCTTGTTTACGACGGCCACAATCAGCTTTTTTTAGAATATGAATCAACAATTATCATGACAACGAAAACCACTTTGACCTTGAAAACCGAAAAACTCGCTGATGACTTATCCTTTATAGTTATAATATTTGAAACTGCCTGTCAAATTGAACCGCAATGACTGATTGAAACAAGCAGCATACGCTTGTTACGTTACACTCTTTTCCCGCTCTGAATCTTTGATTATACCCTGTATCCAGGCTTAAAATTACAAAAGAAATTAAAATGATTGAGACGCCAAATCTATAATTATTCTGTGGCTTTACCCACCTTTATTCAAAATTGGTTTATGATAATTTGGTTTGATACATATACGAGTACGCTATTTTAAATTGTTTTTCTCAAAAATATATAAATCAAATGCCAGCGATATGTTTAGTTTAGAAACATAGATACCAAGCAAACATAGCCGTGGATGCTTCTCATCAATCAAGCTCGAAGATGAAATGTTCGCAGTAGCAATAGCAGCGGAAAAAATCGAAGTAAACACAAAGTTGTGCTAAGGAACGAAGAAGCTGATGAACTGGCAAGAAGAGGGACTAAGCTGATAAATCATTAAAACACCCACACTTTGAGAGAAGCTAATGAATAATGGAATATGCACTACACCAAACTAGCTTGTCCTAGAGATGCGAGCAAATCTTTACATACCCCCTACCAACAGATTTCCCAACTAAGCACAACAAAAAAGATGATCTCCAACAAAACAGAGAAACTGGTGAGACATTTCTTCTTTTTTCTTCTCCAAGGGATGAAAGACAAAATCTCTATCCGCGCCAGGAAATTGAGATGTCCAAAGTAAGTACTTCATTTAACTTGATAAAGGGTCACCGCACAAAAAACCATTCAAGCCAAAATGCTCAGTCAGGATGCGCATTAAATTAGCAAATTATATGTCTGATTAAATTTGATAAGCATCCTGATTGCTCCAAAGGGAACCACTTGACTTGATTCTTTTTGTCCCTAACGCACTTGATCTCTCACTTGGTTGTAGTAAAATCGAACAAAAGACAAAAAAAAAAAAAAAAGCAAAGAACTACAACAACCAGTCAATTATACAAACAGGTCGTAACAATAAATTCACTTATCGCCCTCATCGCCAAATCGTCAGTGTAGATAAGTACCACCGAAACATTCAAGTTGCAACGGTGCTGAGTATTCGTATCTGCAGATTTTGACTTTTTAAAACAATGACGCGCACAAAAAAAAAAAAAAAAAAAAAAAGTTGTTCATTTGGCAGTTGATTGAAATATGCGAGGGTAAAACAGGCATCCATGGTGGCTTCATTTGACCAAGGTAATTGAGTGATTTAAACCTTTCATTGCGTAGTGGATTAACAAAACATTGCTGATGTTTCGGTGGCCCAATTATCTGTAAACGGATACAAGATTTATGTGAAAATTAATTGGCAGATGATAATAATCGATGGTTTAAATCATCTGCAATCTGGATATTTTAAGACGGATATATATGGGTAGGATGTGTCCTTTCCGCAGAATCCAACTATTAATCGTATGTCACAGGGTAGTTGTTAACTTATTTGTATTTACTCGTACATTGTAAAAAGTGAGTACATGATTATGGTGTTTAAGGTCACAATCACCTGGACCACACGCAGTTTACTTCAAGTAATGAAACATAGCTGTATGTATTCTAAAGCCTTCTACACCTACAAAAAATTTATGATTCAACAGACTACGTTCAGTAATGTTAAGAAGACTTATAGTATGTAGAGAGCTTCAGAATCACGATTATTGTTAATTTTGTCTAAGAATTCCCTTGAGTACTATATGCAGATGTTAGCTGCGATCATTAGTGACTGAAAGCGTATCCCGAATTCTCTAAAAAATCCCTATGCCGCCACCATCAAGTACTTAAAATCAGTGCTAACGTGGGATCAAAGATGCCGCAATTGAAGAGCTAAGTTTAGTCCGACCACTACGAAGAAATTTCTGGTTTGCTAAAGAATGCCAGCAAGCACATGAAGCTAAACAAGAAACGTAAAAAGTGGGCTCTACGATGAGAATATATCGGCCTCTCCAGAAGAAGAGAAAAAAGCACGCTTGTACTCCAAGAATACCGAATGGAAGCTTCACCAACAGGTAAAAATAACGTGTCAAGACAAGAAGATGTAGAGATGAAGAGGAAAATCTCACAGTAGAGACACAGTCGGTTCTGAGAATATGGAAAAGCATTTACGTCAAGCTGTATAACGGCGAAGAGGCACAACATCCCGCCGTCATACTGGCCAAAATGAAGTACCGATAGAAATATCAAAGCCTTAATCTAACAGAATACTTGGGCCTGACGGTTAACCGGCCGATGTTTTTAATGCTGCTGGAAAATACCTTGTGGAATGCAATCTCAGTATTATTTATCTGATCCACAAAAGGGAAGACCCTCTCAAAGGCGCCAACTATAAAATTATAAGTCTCCTTAACATTGCGTACAAGATCTTACCACCCATACTATGTGAATGTTTAAGACCTTTCGTCAAGAACTTGATTGGCTCCCTATCAGTGTGATTTCAGCCCAAGAAAGTTCACAATCAATACCCACCATCTTTTAATCCATTTTAAGGCCTCAAATGACAGCATTTATGGAGACTAGCTATATAGAGTCATGTCTAGCTTTAACATCCATTCCTTACTTGTAATCACGATCGAGATGTCTCGCTGCTCTATCAAGGTCGGTAATCACTTACCCGAGAGCTTTTTTGTCAAACAAGGTTGTAGACAAGATGACGCGCTGTCATAAGGCTTGTTTAGTATCATACTTAAAACAATTGTACGGAGCTCAAAAATAGAACACTGAAGGCAACATTTTTCGAAAATCTGAGCAACTACTAGCGTACGCCAATGATATTGACTTAATTGGGAGAACTGCCAAAATGGGCTTAACGTTAAATACTAAGTATGACAGCACAACAAGAAAGGCCCCACAATTTCGAAGTAGTGAAGACTGTCTACCTTGGCTTTGCCGTAAATTCTGCCAACTCCCCAGTATAAATAAAAAGAAAATTTACTCCTGCCAATCGCTGTTTCTTTAGGATAAGACGGCAATTGAATAGTAAGGCCCTTGAATAGTAAGACCATGAACAACTAAGGAGACTCTGTTGAAGACATTAGTCATCTTCTTCCTACTTTATGACATGGACTCCATCGAAAGCGAAGGAAAATATTCTCAATCGTTTCGAGAGAAAATTCTTCGAAAAACATTTGATCCCGTTTGCGTTGACGATCCTTGGAGGAGAAAATTTAAAGTCAGAAAACTCGCATGAGTCGCCTAAGATGACTAAAATGTGAAAGGCGATTTAACACCAATGCTCTGGCCCATAAAGTCTTCGAGTCTAATCCGAAGGCACAACGCAGTAGAGACAGACCTCACCTTAGATGACGCACACAAGTAGAAAGGGAGCTCAACCGACTTGGAGTGCGTTACTGGAAACAGTTAGCTAGGGATTAGGAAACGTGCACATCTGAAGGTCGGTATCGGCATGCACTACATTACGAACTTTATTTTTGCAGTACTGGTCCATTCCAAGATTTATGGACTGTCGACTGTTTTGTACCCAAATACACGATTTTTTCTCTGTATTATTCACCGTGGTATATGTCACGTTTTTACATCCTCTCACGTTCAATCCATTTCCGGTCTGGCTGTGATATACCATATGTAAAGTTGCACGTACCCTGTTCAACATACAAATATATGCGGCTCCAAACATCGTTATCTCTTGCGTTTTGCAATGTTGTCAACAGTACATCTGTTCTTATTAGAGTCTATTTGTTGCTACAATAGGGTTCTTACGTGGATAGGTGCAATCCCAATCACTTAAGTGATCGGGAGTTACCGTTGAGCTGCTAAGACTATAATCGCCACCAACTATATTTCGGTATCCTGAATAGTCCTGAAAAATTCCTATTGACCTCATTTCAAATACGTAAAAGAAGCTCATATAGACAGTCTGCTATGCTGATGCCATTGTTGGTTTAGTCGCAGGGGCTTATCAACTTCTTGAGAGTTTTAGTCATTTTTGAAAAGACATTGATTTTGCTGAGTTAAGCAACTAAATCCAAATGGAACGGGACTAGTGCTTAGGGTTACCACGAGAAGGTATTATCAGAGTAACAGCACTGAACGTCGCTATTCAAACAACTTGAACTCAAGGCAGTCCAAAGCTCCCTCACTTCAAAAAAGGCTTAGCACCTTAGATAGTATTCCAGTAACGAGTACATATGAGTAAGAATTTAGAATGTAATATAAAATTTCAGAAAATCTAACAACAACATTCGCCATATACAAATGCAAATGACTACGAGAATTACAGTGGCGTTGAGCTATTTTTTATGATCCTAGATCCATCAACTATTTAAAAGCCTATGCTTAAGCATTGCTCTAAGTTTAAACAATTATTCTCTCGGTCTCAATTTTAGTCCATTTTTGGAGCGCTTTCGAAAGTCATTAACTATATCAATTCTTCCAAAATCAAAGTGAGCAACATCAGAAAAGAGCCCATGTTCGTGTCCCAACATTACAAGCATCCAATTCAGTTAAGGGCACACAATCATTTGCACAATTTTGGAAAGATGAGCAAATATAGTTATTTCCCACGATGATGAGAACTTATTCCGATTCATACTCGTATCAAAGCGCCTTTCTCTCAATGTTCATCATCTTCAAAATAAAGCCAACAAATACGTTGATCCATTCTCCACCTCTCGATTTACTGAATATACCCGGAACGTACGTCAAAGTGTCGCCTACGGCGTAAAAGTAATTACACAAATTACGACCAGTCCACCCCTGTACGAGAGAGAGAGCTGACCAAATTGTGTCTGTGCAAAGGCCGGCCACATCTGAGAATGAATTAAACTCTCGCGCACAAAATAAATATCTTTTAGCTACTAACACTCGACTCCGTCCACCGTGGCACCATTTTTCATTTAGCATCCAGCGATACACGCGAACGTAAACGTGAACGCGAACATCTCTCTCATGAACGATTCGTCGTCGATCATAAAAAGAGATCCACTCCTAACTGTATACTGGCGGTTTTGAGTTATTTAATTGTTACGCAAACGACTTAATTGCAAATCTCAGAATTCCGGAATTTTATATTTCTTCCTGGGGAGGCGAAATTTCATTTGTCAATGCCTGGGGCACCATGTCGGCTGCTTTTATTATGACACCTCACCGACACAACCCTCAACCAACAACCGACACAACTTTAGATCCTGTGAGCAATTTTTTCGATTTATTTATTTTTTTTTTTTTTTGTGTTCATGAAAATCTCTTTTCTACCAATTTGGCGGGGAAATTAGTTAGTCACAAGAAGTTGGTCCCAAATTTCGCTCACGAATTTTCTGTCCTCGCGCTAACGATCAGCCGATTTTTTATTGACACAATAAATTTTCATTTATTTGATAGTTTGATGGCAATAACCAGGCTAGAATTGCTAATAAGATGCTTAGAAGAAGATACAAAACACCATCTTAAAAGATTTAATACAAAGTTGGTTGACACAACGAGAAGAGAACTTATTATGTCGGTATAAAGCGTTCATGTGGACAAGACAACAAATGAACTTATGCAGCTTTAATAAGGTAAATCTTTTACGACATTACAAAATTGGGATTGAAACACCCAGCAAGAGGACGATAGCTAGAGATACACATGGATGCCTTTTTTACCCTTCGCCTTAAACTTGAATCGTTGCCCTTAAAAGAGATAAACTTTACGACATTTTTGTATTTTACTTAAATGGTAACAGACCCCCGTTGACCTTGGGTGAATCGATAAAAATGCAACATTTTTGCTTCCAAATTTAATTACAAAGTCAGGATAATTGGAACATATTCTGTCAGAATTTTAAATATACGAGTAGCATATTCAGTGGAGTCGAAGGATATTTTTTTTTTTTGATTAGCGGAATCAAAATTGGTGAACCTTGAAAGTAAGAGTATCTTCATTGTATGCGATCCATGGGATCAGCTGAGGTATTCGGAGTTAAAATATACCTCCAATTCTACGCACAGGACATTAAGACATCCTGTATCTGCTGAGGTAAAGAAATATCAATTTCCTAGTCAGAAAGATTCCGGAGATAACAGCTCCAGTACTCATACACTAACGAAACAGAAAGTAAAACAGAATTGTCAGACAATAGCAAAGCATTAGCTTTGCAAGCTAAAGAGAAGGCAAGCGATCTATACCATTGCAAAAGAAATTATCTGCGATCGAATTTTCAAATAACATTGAGTTTTGAGTACATTTCCTAGTCGAAAATGACTTCCGATATTCAATGGGGTGGCTACAAGAACCAATGATACGCTTTGAGAAAACTTTCGATGACATAGTATGCTCAGAGTAACTTTTGTTTAATCTGTCCAGCTACTGCTGTATTCGCAACATGCTTATGGGAAAGAAATTCGTATCATGTTAAGCCGTATACGAAAGATTTAGCGGGATACAGATTAGGTCCAAAAAGCAACGTCTTTTACAGCATCATTTTGAACATAATTAATAATAATGGGACGGCTAAAAATTTATTAAAAGAAATAACTGAATGACATTTCCCATCACCGGATAGCATGGGCTGCCATTGGCACTAAGAAGTATCTTTCCCAGGAGTCAACTTGAATCAGGCTCTAATCAGGTTGAAGTGTCTGGGACGCAGTGTTTTTGAAATAGACTTTTGGACCTACTAACACAATGAATTAACCACGACAGTGCACTCTAATCTGAGTCTATCCATACTGACTACAAAGGTTTGTACAGAATAAGGATTGATATTCAGGTATTATATCACTATCAGATCGGTGTGAGGAAAAAGCGACTCATATACGACGGATAGATACATGACGTTTAAGTTCCATGGTCGCGGAAGGAAATACGACCACATTGAAAGCTAAGCGAAGGAAGAGATGGTTGATATTTTCTTCATTGTTGGCACGTAACTTAGGTAACATATTCCTCCCAGTTAAAAGTTAAATTAGCTTTAGTTAGAGAGTTTTCATTGGCAAACCAGGCTTGTTCTTGAAGAGGTAACTCCAACAAAAATCAGCAACATAAAAAAGCTAGTCTGATCAACAAAAAATTACTATCCACCTCTAAAAGAGACCCATAAAAGCCCAAAACTAAAACGGGAATACAATGCCCCTGGCATGTTAGACTCTATTCAAGCTTCTTTGAAAAAGGAACAGTTTAGCCCTTGCCAGTGATTGTTCCTTTAAAATTAAAAAAAAAAAACTTTGAGTTGTACAGTCCTCTTTAAGATACCAATAAGGCGTTTATATGTAGACCTTTATCGACCAAAAAAACTGTGCTCAGCCTGAATCCGATGTGCTGTGCATACATTTTTCTGCTTGTGTCCGATTAACAATGCAAACTTTATGAAAAAAGGAATCTGCTAGATAACTTTCTAGGCTTTCTTCAGCATATAAAAAACAAATCCTTCAAATGTCTTCACTTTTGGATATGGCAAACGATCCACATCAAGCTGTTTCTATGTAGAGGGGAGGAAGGGTCGTTAACTGGAACAATGTGTTCTCAATGATACCGGATACTCTACTTTTAATCTATACACTGAGCCTTCTATCATTTGCGACTGCTTATCACACAGTATTTACTTACTTACTCACTTTGCCTGACTGCTTATCACACAGTATTTACTCACTTACTCACTTTCTTAAGGTAGCGCTACAGTTCGGGTGGACCTAGAGATCAACCAACAAACGTCTCCATGCAGCTGCCTCCAGTTTCACATGCTACGTTGGTTTGGGTTTTCTTTCACTTACAGTCGCCACATGAGATGATCTTCATTTACTGCCCTGTCCCCCGGGGGCGAATTCGAAGACTTTTTGGACCGGACCATTGCTATCCATTCGCTCTACATGAAACTGGCCAATTTGATGTCGCTGTACAGCCCGTTCAGTTAGTCGTTGTATCTCCTTCTCCATATGCAAACTCCAAAGCATACATAAGCAACATCATCCAGTTTTGATAAAGTCCATACCTCTGTGGCATAGAACAGGACCGACATTATTGGGGCTCATATAGGGTCACTTTTGTTATTCGAGAGAGGGCTTTGCCAGTCAATTGCCTTCTTAACCCAAAGAAGCAGCGATTTGCAAGAGTTATTCTTCGTTTGATCTCAGCGCTGGTATCGATGGCAGAGTCTAAGTAGACAAAGTAATTAACTACCTCAAAGTTATATCTGTCGAGGGTGATGTTCTGTCCCAAATGTTGATGTTGGGTATCCTTTCTTTTTGACATCATATACTTGGTGTTGCCTTTATTGACCATTAAATTTATCTCCGCCGCGTCTATCTCAATACTTGTAAAAGTACCCCTCACAACAAGTTTTCTTCCTATTATGTCATTATCATCGACGTATGCGAGCAATTGGACGGACTTTTGAAAGACCGTGCCTCTTGTGTTGACGCGTGAGTTTTGAATCACAGCGCATAGCATTGTCTTAATCCGTTTTTGACACCAAAGTTATCGGTGAGTTCTCTACCTTATCTTGACGATGCAGGGTGCATTCTCCATCGTCTTCTTGCACAAATGAACGAGTTTGGCAGGCTTGCCAAAACTAGATATTGCCCTTTATAGCTCGTCTCTATAGATGCAGTCATCGAAGGATAGGTGGTGTATATCGATTTGGAGCTCATTAAATTTTCTAAGTTGGAATATTTTATTCCCGGCCTAATCAGGTTGTTGACTAACAGCTTCAGGCATTCTCTTTCACAATACGGAATATAGAGTCTTCTAGGTAATGTTAAGAAGGTTAATTCCTCTGTAGTTTGACACAGTTTAGAAGGTCTTCTTTCTTGAGTATAGCACTAAGTATTCTAAGATTCCATCCATCGAACATACCATATTTTCAACTGACCATATTTTATAGATGAGAGCATACAGCAATGCTCCTTACCAAGTCATATCCTGTGACTTTAGAGAGCTCGGCGGTCAGGCTGTCCGCTCCAGCAGCTTTGTTGGACTTAATCTTAGATATGGTTATCTTCACTTCATCCATTTCAGGTAGACGGAATTATTGGTCTACATCGCCCAGGTTGAAAGTTTCATTATACTTAACCTACAGGAATGGTCTTTACTCAGCACCCATTGTGACTCTACTACAATATGTTTCATTCTCCGTATCTACAGGTATCAGTTCGTTGATTATGCTACAGGCATTTTTCTGTACCTTTTGGTAAAAATTCCGAATTTCGTTCCTGGAGTAGTATCTCTCAATTTCCTCGACCGCACGCTAATCATGTTTTTTTTTCATTTTCCTCCTGAGGAGCGGGTGTTCATCTCTCCTCTTCTGCTCGTGGAACTCTTGAGCAGCTCTAATCCTTATATGCAGCTCCGCTTTGTATGCGTCTTGCCTAACCGCATGTGCAAGGACTTCGTTGTGGTGGCCGAGTGAAACCCAGCACATCAGAGGAGGTATCTCTAATGGCTTTTTGGCAATGTTGCAATTCGTCTTCAAAACTTGATGCTGGCAGCATGGAACTTCTTAAGAGATTATGGGAGGCTCTGGCAATTGTAACCGTCCGACGTCAGACTTCCTTTTACCAGCTAAGTCTTAAAGCTGAATCATGTTGCGTTCTTCAGCCATATTGCAGGAGATATATTTTTTTCCATGCCAATGTTACGTTGACACGTTGTTGGCTTGTGTCAGATAGACATCTCAGTTGGTTTGTTATGACAACCAACAAAATTACCTCAACTTCTATACGTTTCACGAATTGAAGGCAGATTTTCACAATAAGTTCTTCTGGTGTTAGTCTACTCACGATTATTTGCTAAATAAAATTGGCAAAATGACAGAACGGTGTAAAAGTTAAACCTATTGGAAGATCTATCAGCATAGCTCGTTCATATGGCCAAACGCCTCTTTGCGGGGTAAAGCAATAGATCTAAAGCCAATGTCAAGCTGAGCACTGAGATGCAAGAAAAAAATAAGCAGCGTCTTACGGGTTCAAAACAGTGCAGAGTTATTTTTGAATGAATGAATGAAAAATATTTCCAACTCTGCTTCAATTACCTTCATTTATATCAGGATATCAGGTCAAAGAAGTATTAATAGAACTAAAATAGAACTGAAACTTTGAAAAAAAGATTCCGAAGTTTAAAGATTTGAAGATTGTGTTCGCTTGCGATTACAACTTTCGATGTTACCGAGTATATGTAAAAGAACTTTGTCAATTTGGATTAACGCATTGTTTTCTATCTCTCCCAGTCAACATTTCTTGTAGTTTTTTTGCCTCGAATAGATTCTATCATTATTTTCCTTAGAAATTCTGCCAACCACATATCCATACGTAGATGTTTGTATGCACATAAATCTATTAAGAACAAGCCAGTATCCGCCCCTAATGCAAAAATATCTATCTACATATCTGTATGCACTTCAATTTCATCAATCACTCTGATTTATTTCTCTCTCTTAAGAAAAGGGTTTTTCAAATTGAATAAATAAATGATCAGAATCCAGGTGCATAAATATCCTGCAGCCTTGATGGCAATGAAAATATTTTTAATTCACAGGAAACCGTGACGTTTTTCACTTCCACTGCGAAAATCTCCAGAAAAAAAAATCCTTTTTCTATGATTTTTCCTTTTCTTTTTGTTCACCAAACGATTAACACTTTTCTTTATGCGTATAGTTGCAAATGTAGGAGCATAATGGACGTTTGCAGTTCTCAACACTGGCCAAATATTCGCTGGAATAAAGTATCCCTTTATGGTTGAGGGAATAAGTGAAAGGATAATCAGAAATGCCGAAAGGATTCGTCATTATTGATAGAGCCAATATACGTACTCTTGTGTGAGATGTCACATGGAACAAAACACAGGAATTGTGATGGAATTCATCTCAAGGCAGCAGAGTCCTTATATCCGTTGTATTCAGTCTAAAGGATGTGGGAATTTAATCTTTTATTCTGTGTTTGGTCGGTGTGGCTTTGTGTTTTGCATGTGAAGTGTTAGAGTGTAGTAGATAGGCAGATGTTAGTTGGCCTGTGCCACTTTGCAAAGATACAAATCGTACTCGTGATTAGGATCTTATGCAGCAGAAAACATATTGCCGAAGACGGATTTCTCCCCAATCAATGGCAGATTAAACAATGAACCAAAAAAAAAAAAAAAAAAAAAAAAAACAATATATGTAAGAGTATGTATCTACGGTTGAAAATAAAAATCGTTTTCTCATAGTTACACCTGCCACGCGACTACATTACTCGTATATCGCCACCGCCACGCCGCCATGCATTTAATTAAAACTAAACTCACCCTCGAGCAGGATAGGCGACTTTCATATCTTCTCGGTTCCATGCCATTCTATTCCCTCTTTTGTTTGGTGCAAGCCTCCGGAACTTCACAAGGACTCGTCTGTGTCTCGTCGATCGTATGCGCGATGGCATATTTAATTTGTTTACGTCACAATTCACTGGACATCTATGTATTTCAGGAGTAGCATGCGCACCTTTGTTGGCAAGTCATCTTAGGGGAGACAGTTTTATTTGTATTTGTTTGTTTGGTCAGACAAACCGCTTTACTTCCATACTTGCATACACCTGAAGTATCATGCGACACGTGTCTTAGGCCACTGGTTTTTATTTACAAAATTTCTCATAGATTACCATGGCAACACTGAGTCAATTATGATAACTCGGCGCGTGCAGATACAGACATACGTATGCGTGTATGATGCATGCATGCTCAACGATCCATGGAGGAGTTTAATAAAAAGCAAAAAATAATAATAATTATTATTCCTGTTTGCCGTGCTTGAGAAATTAAATGGAAATTCAGTTAATTGATGGAAATTGCTTTAAGTGAACGTGGTGCCAAAAGGAGTTCAATGGTGAAGCAATTTTCGCTGGACCTTAAGTAAACATGCATTTTTGATGGAGAAGGGTCTACGGAGGTGCACTGCTCATGTGACTTAAGTCGATAGAGAGAAGTTGGTTATTACGATAATGACTCACTTTCGAGAGCAATCATTTGAACATGCAACATTGCGTTAGCAAAAGAATGTCAGAGTGCATGTGCTTGGAGCAGAATTTTTGTTAATTTCTTTGAAGAATGGCAAAATGGTTAAAGATGACAGTTTTTGGGCGACAATTGGTATGTAGACTGAATCACTGGTTGACATCAGACATGAAGATTAAATATCAAAAACGGCGCTGTTTTCTTGGCTTAGAATTGTCTTTACTTATAAATGGTGATTCATCGTGAGCTTTCATTTATATTGTAAAATAAAACACATAAATTTGAAAACGAACTTAAAATTTTTATCAACGGTAAAAACAAATTTCATGACATTTACTTTTTGAGAATTATATGTTGATATTGGCCACGGCTAAGTCTGAGGTGGTCCATTCGGAAGGTCAAATTTTGAGCGACTCGTTCGAACATAGCGACTGGTATCTCGCGGATAAGACGAGTAACGTTGGCTTCCAAAGCGTCAATCGTTGCTGGCTTATTCCTAAAGACCTGAGACTTTACATATCCCCAGAGAAAATAGTCCAAACGTGTGTTTCGCTCGATCTAGGAGATTAAATTAAGTGCTCACCAAAATGATTTCTCAGAGGTCATTGTTTCACGTGCTGTATGGCTCGTAGCGCCGTCTTGTTGATGTAATGGTAGCTCTTGGTACTCTTTGGTTTACTCATGAGCCCAAATACGGCAATTTTGTTTATTAACATATCCACTGAGTCAGAATTGGGCTTCATCACTGAACAAAATTTCACGATAAAACGTCGGATTTTCATTGAGTTTTTCCACAGCCCATTCACTGAAAATATGACGCAAATTCAAGTCGCCTGGCTTCAATTCTTGCACAAGTTGAATTTCGTAAGCTTTTAGGTCGAGATCCTCACGTAAAATACGAAAAGTTGTCGAATACGCCAAGCCAAGCTGCTGAGAACGTCGACGAATCGATTCGTCACGGTCTTCGCGTACACTCTCAGGTACGGCTACTATAGTCACTTTATTAAGTGCTGGATGTAGTCTAACCGGTCGAGTATTATCCATTAATGTAAATTGAGACTCAAATTTCGAATGGTATTGGCAAAAGTGGTTTCAGTAGGTCGATTATGCGCACCGTAAGTTCCTCGAATCGCACGAAAAACATTTCTAATAAAACGCTGATTTTCATTATGCAGCTGAACAACTTGGAGAAGCTGTTGTAATATGAGTTTTTCAATGATGCCATGGATGTTGCATAAAAATGACAAACAAGTTTGATAGGAGTCACACGTGATCTGTCAAAAAAAGGCTATTGGAAATAAAACCTCACGATGAATCACCTCTTATTAAGAGTACCTATTATGTTCAGCTCAGACTGCAATCAAAACCAAAGGTAACGAAATAAAGTTTGTACCATCATAACTTTTAGTCCACACCTTTAATATGCATACGAGTACACTCCGAAATGGCTGCGCTGCACAGCGCCACACGTGTGTACATATGTAGGTTTAGTGTATTTGATTTGATGGAAAAAAGGATTTGAAACAGCAGCTTTCCAATAATCAATAAGAACCCAAACCAGTATGTAAGGAAAAAATTTAAGACACAAAACAAATGAATGCAAAAACTAAAATACTAGGTACATCAGTCTATCTTTTTGAAACAAGGATTCTGTAGGCTCATAAGTACATACATTCATCAAAACAATCAAAGAAGATAACTATTGTTAAGGATATTGAAGAAGGGACACCGTATTGTAACGACGGTGGATGGGGATGGGGCGGTCGAAGCTAGCCTCTATTACCTTATACAAAATCAGCCAATCTCCTATCGGTGCTCTCTCTTACACAAAATGTCAAGAAGAAATGATGTAAATTACACACAAATCCGCAATTAAGCATTGAGTTGTTATCACGAAGGATATTGACCATTTTCATAACCAGTTCTTGCTATCCGCAATCATGTTACCATTATAGTGATTCAGTCCACTCATTTCTTCTGACAAAACAAAAAGCACGCCAGTAGAACGACAATTAGATATCACGATATCATCCACCAGAAAAACAGAAATTTATTAGAAAAACCCAGTAATCTCCTTCCTGGCAGTCAGAATCAGGACCCAACACAACATGAGCGAAGTAAAGTTCAAATACAGTCAGAAAAAAATGGTGCACCATAGAGCATGGCACACTGTGGTATCAAAAATATCCCTCGAGGGACTTCTACTATTAAGGTCTTCTACAAGAAACGGCGGATAAGTGTATTTATCTTGATTCCAACGAGCATTTCAATCATTCCTGTAAAAAATGCAATACTTATTGTAGACGAACGGATTGAATACTTACTGGATGCTAGAAAACCAAAGGATCACAGTCACTTCTGGACAGATCTCCATGCAAAAAAGCCATTTAACCAAAATCTTCCTCGTCAATGAGAATAATTTTTCCGTGAAAATCACGATCTGCTTCCATGTTTAATAGAGCCCATCAGCGAAAGGTCGACGTTATGGGGGATGACGAATAAGACTTATGTAAACAAGAAGCATAAGAAGTTGAAGTAATTCAACAGAGCCAATTATGATACGATACCCACAAAGAAAAGAAAAGATGAGCAGTCGAATACAAAATTACTACCAATATTCCAGTAAGCTGAATCTGCCCATGCAAATGTATCATTCGCTCCTGCACAAGCATAACGTTACACGCACGTAACATCATTTGAGCTTTTTTGACAAATTTGAAGCTCAAGTCATTTGAGGATTTTGGCCCGGGTGGCATAACAGAGACGGTGACGTAAAACATACCCCGCATTCACAAGCTTGATATCCCCTTACACTCTAAAGCCTAGAAGGACGACTTCATGAATAATTGCTCCTACGAGTAGGTCGATCAATCATATAGTATTGGATCTATAACTTAATTCGTGCGGTTTGCTAAGAGATGGCGTAACTTGTGTTATTTCATTGTTATTATTCCATTGGAACATGCGTTGGAAAGCTACAGTATATGTCATTCATTTGAAGCGTAAACAACAATAGTTTTTTTTCACTCAAATATGTCGAACTTTTTGCCTGAAAAAGTGTTTTTGAGGGGAGTTCTTCTTCATTACTTAAATATGAAGAAAACTGCTGCCGAAAGTCATCGTATTTTGGTAGATGTTTATAGTGAACATGCACTAGCTGAGCGAACGTGCCAAAAGTGGTTTGCACTATTTAAAAGTGGTGGTTTTGGCTTTGACGACGATGAACGTCCTGGGCAGCCAAAAAAGTTTAAAGATGAAGAACTGGAAGCATTATTCTATGAAGATTGTTGGCAAACACAAAAAGAGCTAGCAGAATCTTTAAGTGTTACTTAAGCAGCCATTTCAAAACGTTTAAAAGCAGCTGGATATATTCAAAAGCAAGGAAATTGGGTTCAACATGACCTCAAGCCGAGAGACGTCGAAAGGCGGATTTGCATGTCTGAAATGCTGCTGGAACGCCACAAAAGGAAGTCACTTTTGCATCGGATTGTTACTGGTGATGAAAAATGGATCCATTACGGCAACCTCAAGCGCAAAAAATCATATGTGAAACCCGGCCAACTAGCCAAATCAACGGCAAAGCCGAATATCCATGGCGCGAAGGTAATGCTCTGTATTTGGTGGGATTAGATGGGTGTGCTGTATTATGAGCTACTAAAACCGGGTGAAATGTCAATGGACAATGCTACCGAACACAATTAATCCGTTTGAAGAGAGCAGTAGCCGAAAAACGCCCGGAATATGCGACCAGACACGAGGCAATAATTTTCCATCATGACAATGCTCGGCCCCACTTTGCTTTTCCGGTTAAGAACTATTTATAAAACAGTGGATGGGAAATCTTACCCCACCCGCCTTATAGCCCAGACCTTGCCCCTTCTGACTACCATTTGTTCCGGTCGATGCAGAACGCCCTCACTGAAATACGGTTCACATCAGAGCAGAATATCAAAAATTGGGTTGATTCATTCTTGACTGCCAAGCCGGCGCAGTTCTTTTGGGATGGGATCCACAAATTGCCAGAAAGATGGGAAAAAGTCATAACTTCAGATGGGCAATACTTTGAATAATACTATTGTACATGTTTTTCTTAAATAAACGTTCAAATTTTGAAAAAAAAAACCGCACGAATTAAAGTATATACCAATACATACATGCAATGTTCTAAGCACGCCATTCAGATCTTCTTTGCTGATTTGAATGACACGCTAGGAAAGGAGAGCATCCTTGGCGGCACAGTTACAAACTATTAATTGGACAAAACGACTTGCGAAAATGAGTAAATTGCTTCTATGTTGCCAAGGCGAGATATTCTCGTAGTTGGAACGATTTTCCAAACTTTTCACATCAACCCAGGGACACTTCACTGATGAAAAAAACTGTGATCACATTGCACAAGGCGCAAGGTACAATTCCAGTATTTTGAATGTCCGAATTTTGCAAGAAACCGAAACGACTTGGGCTAGTATCTTGTTATAGATAAGTTATGAATGCCGATTTCAGACACCAACACACTGAATGGATCAAAACGGTAGAGACTGCAACAAACTTATCAGGTCTCGCAAGCCTCACAGAAAGTTTTAAGGACAGAAGAACAGTGATGACTTTTTCAACAATTCGTCACTGATGCGGCATCTAGTATTGAGCTACCAAAGCGTATATAAACCAGAGAATGACTTATTCCATTATACACTCTGACCTTATTGGTTTAGTTTCAGGCTTTCATTCATCAAACAATGAACCGCCTCTTGTTCATTAAGGTCGGTTATGAAACCATCAAACTATTTAATTGCGATGTTAACAGCATAACCAAATGTGGAACTATTAACAGAGTTGGATTAAATTCTTCCAAAACTCAATGGCGTCTGCACTAATTAAAGGGCAATCTAAATACCCAGTCATTATAAATGAATGGCACTTGCAATGTCAAAACCGAAAAACTTTCAATTCTTGATACGTGCGTCCGTGACAACATAAGTTAGAATGACCACATATTCGATGTCTCCAAAAATGCTGCAAAATGTCTATGTTTCCTCATGCGATGTAAAAAATATCTCGCCCCTCTGATCTGCCCCCAATATATAAGGTATTTATCCACCTAAAATTGAAGTACAATGCCAAAATTTGGTCAGGTGCTCTTAAAAAATCTCTGCACCTGCTAGAAGGGTTCAAAACCGGGCAATAAAACACATAGGACCTCTGCCTTACTTTGTTTTATCGCTACTTCCACTATCAGTGCTCCATAGAAATCTTTGGTACCATTCCGACCCTTAAAACCTTCAACTATAACAGCCGTCTGGCTATGAATACTCATCACTATACCCTCAAGCCCAACGTAATCTGAAATATCGTGATTCTTTCCTAAGCTCGCTTATGGAATGCCCGCCCGAGCTCTCTATTTCCTATTCATTATAACTTGAAAACATTTAAGACCAATGTACGCCGCCATTTCTCTTTTCTTCCTTCCTGATTTTCCTTCGCCTTTCCTTTCTCTACTTGAAATGTTTGCATGCGATAATGACATTGGGATCACTGGTACGCTATTGAAGCGAAAAACAACACACTAATGAGGACAAGACAAAGTTAATGCCACTCGGACGCACACCACAAGAAGAAGCTATTAATTTGAGGTGGCAAATTATATTGTCTATTTGAGCTTCTCTGAAAACTCAATCAAAGACATCATCGTCAAGATGAAAGGAATGATCACTCTTGTCTTGATCGTAATATATCCTTAGATTTCCAGTCCCACTCTCTTGCTTAATCAAAAGCAGATCAAAATACCTCAGGTTGTCTACACAAAAGTAGGTATAGTGGAGTAAAAAGTAACTTAAAGAATAATACAATACCAATTTTATGAGATATATATATATATTTTAAATTTGTCGGATAGGTTGGCTAAAAAATGTTGAGTGAATAGACGGAAAGTTTTGAAACGCGTCCCGTAAGGTCAGCGTGGTAAAACCAAACATCGGGATACATAAATAACTCTGTGAAAAGAGATTCCACTTTAAGGAGTCCACTTAGCACTGGGAATTGGTCCACTTAGCTCTGGAAACTTTCTAATTTGTGCCCATATGAGTTTCACAACGCAAAGTAGTCTTGAATTGTATTGACACAAGTCAAACAAACCATATACAACCGCATTTGCAAAGTTTTTTGTTAACCCTTTCAAAAAAATTTTTTTTTTTTTTTACACACTTCAACTGAGAAAATTCTTCTTTTTACCAAGAAATATATTGCAACCATAAACTCACACTTAAAATTTATCATACACATCTCATACTCTTGCCATCTTTTTGATTGATTTAATCTTTAAGGCACGTCTTTGAAATTAGACACTATCCTGTGGCACAACATGCAGTCCATCAAAAAGCCAGACCGGCACAAACCCTCCAATACAGTAACTGAGATTTGGCAAAAGCAAAAATTGCCCACTTCTTTTATTCTTTATAGACAAGTCCAATTATAATATCGAAGGGTCATTTAAAATACCATTAATCACCCCTCTAACTATGTGTTACGTGATGCCAACACCATCATCAGAAAGGTGCGAAACGTTTCTTGTTTTCTTGTGAAGCAATTCACACCTTTTTTTTAGTAAACATCTCTGCTGCCCCATACCTACTATTGCGATATGTAATTTTCTGCACAACATGCTGCGAAACCGAGTCCATAAATTACCAAGGCGCCAAAAAACAATTCGGTCAATGTAGGTGTTGACCCTAGCCAAAGGCGGAAACCTCAAAACTCAAATTTGCCCTTAATTAGGCATAATTTACGTTGCACTAAAAAAATTGACACCAAAACGACAAGATCCATGAAATTTATGAAATTCACTTTTCCATCGGTCGGGCGACAGGAACCAACAACAGCGGCAGCAGCGTCAATTCAACAATGTAATACGCACCACGGATTCGTTTTGCTGTCACTAAGTACCAAATCGCAATTATACAGGTACAGGTCTCAACCGGACTGTTGGGGACTGTCCCAGAAAATTAAGTAATCCGCGAGCTGATCACATGCGAAGGGTATCACGTAAATAACACTCGTCTGCGCAGGGCCAAGTATTAAACTATCGCAATATTTGGACGTTAATTCGCAGAAAATGTCTCCAGAGCTCCCAGGGAACGCAGTGCACGAGTGATGTAGCGGTGTGACGGTGGTGGTGCTGCTGGATCACAAATGTCCACAGAACCACTGCACAGTTTCACTGCAAATCGAATTAAATGTCTTGGGGAGTACGTATAAAAACATTAACATTCCATAACGAATACGGACATGGAGACAGAGGCGCAAAAAACCGAAACTGTAAAAAAAAAAAAAAAAAAAAAAAAATTAAAAAATTAAATTGGCAAGTATGAGGAGACAGAGACAAACAAGAAATTGTCAGACCCCGATCGTCTGTCCTTTGGAATAGTGTGGAACGACGACGTTGTCGGCCTGGATGAAAGGTGCTCAGCCGTAATGCGTTTGCTCTTTATCCGCGCACACACCGAATAAAGTCACAAGTGGCGCGAGCAGCTAATATGACCTGAAGATCGAGATGTGGTGCTGTAAAGATGACAGAGGCTATCAGAAGCAACAGATGCAGCATCTGAGAGAAAAAATTAAAAACGAGACGCACCAGTGTTCAGGGAGAAGAGCTTCGCTTGAACTTAATCACCGGATCAATGTGACACTCCAGAAGAAACCGTAGCTGATTTGGAGATGTTTCGCATGTTCCGCTTCTTGTCAAATACTTAGCGAGGCATGTTATCATTGAAAGTAGCCGGCGAACGTGGCAAGGTGACATGGATAAGGATGCGGACATGCGTGTTGATTATAAACATACGAGTACGTATGCGTTTACTTTCAAAGTAAGATACGGGTGAAGCTATCGATTATAAATTTCTGAAATCCAATTAACATACGCATTTTCAAGACCAAAATGGTTTAACAAATCCTGTGAATACTCACTTCACATTTGTTGAATCATTTTGAACTAATCAAATTTGGCCATCTAAGCATGCATTAAGTGCGAAAAGACAGCGCTTCATTACTAACATATTCTTAAGGCCGGCGATAGTGGTCCAATCTACATTATAAGATCAGCGTCATCATTTCTAATCACTAGAAAATAATTATATATTCGGAGCACACGCCTATAAAGACTGTTGCACGATTGGGACCTGTCCCAGATTCATGAATCTGTGAAAGAAATCTTGGAGTTTGACGAGAGCTCAGCGAACCGTTTTTGTCAGCAGACTTCGGCAGGACTGCATACTACAGGTACTTGCACCTTGAATAATTGCAGCCTGTACACCACAAGAGCAATTCAAAGGCTAGATTCGTAAGTTGGGATCGTGTAAAAGTAACTGCCTGACAGTGTAACATAATAACTTGGCTCAAAAAAAGTGATTACTTGAAATTAAAAATCAATCGGATTTTAAAGTCCATAGGACATAACTATGGTTCATAAGATAACCTTACCTCTGCTTAGCAAGTTCATCAGCGATCTCACGTGACCTACAATCCAGACAAAAAACAGTATATTCAGTTTAGACTGTCATTAAACTAACCTTAGATTCTTGAACTAAATTGGTTGACTCTGGCTCCGTCATCAAAAGAGTAACTCATTTTCATTAAGACTGCGCATAAAGTACAAACTCAAGTTAGGGTTCAATCAAAGATTATCGTTCTCCATGAAAATCCTATGGTTATATCCTTGATATGTTCCTCCTTCATTCCTTTTCTGTGTCAGATTCTGATTGAAGCTTGTTCTGAAGGAAGAAACAACTTTTTCTGAAAAATAGACTGCGTAACCGATAAATATAACCTGCATGATACCACCTCTGACGACAAATTCAGGTTTATAGACTTGGGGGCGAAATGTCATAGTAGAGCCAGGTTACTTCATTTCGGCATTCATAAGGCAGCGGCATAACTGCCAACAAGTAACCAGAGAAGACTTTGATGTCATGGATTTCGCTCAACCACCACTGCGAAAGCGGTAGGCTGTGATGAAAGCCGGGGGCCGGAGAGGGATTGAACGGCTTGTGAAAAGCTCAAAGTCAAGGTAGTTGATAGAAATTATAACAGAAACGACGTCATAAATTTCATCAGAAGCTAAAAAATCACGGCAGGTCATTTATGCAGATTGTTTAACGACGATGACGATCAACATTCCGTTATCAGGCAGAAAAAAATGTTTAACTAGGAAGATGGTGGAGAGCAATTGCGTCCACTCGACCTCAACGAAGGATAGTCACATCTAACAAGACTGCCGCCACTGCGGTAGATGACTTTATGGAGAGCAGGTATCATCTCTAAAATATCGTCAAATAAAGATATTTCAGACAAATTGGACCTCAATGTTGTAAGCCAGATCTTAAAAAAAGAACCTCTAGTCCGCGTCAATTATAGAAACACAAGTACGCCCAACATGACTCATAGAAACTCCTCTGTTGTACTATGGATTCCCCTAAGCCCTATTTCAACTCACAAGCTCACTGAGCTCACAAGCTTCAGAGCTCCCTCCCGAACATCAAAAATAAAGCTATGTAAACATAAATGGTCCCAACACTCCATAAAAGTTTATAAAAGGTTTATAAAAGGTTTATAAAAGATATAAAAGATATTATGGATATCAATGCGCTTAGAGTAACCTATGTTCTATCAACATTGAAAGTGAGGGGAAGAGGATATTTATCCCAGATATTTAACAGAACGATATTTAATATACTTATCTACCTTTGTCAAAATTCATCAGCTTATATGACACGTATAGAACGAATGGACATCAGGACTCCAGCTTGGAACGTACGGACCTGGGACCTGGAATAAGCTTACAAGCTTTGGCCTGTCTGGAAAGGCATTTTGACGCCCAGGTACATCTCGGAAAATTCCATTCCCTAAGAAATATTTCCAAAACTTCATGCAATTGGCATCCTGTACCAAAATCACAAGTGGTTTGGGTTGGTTTTCCAAGCCAGACCGAGGCATTGTTTTGAGCAGCTGCAATCAAGAACGAAGCCTGGATTAGTCGTTTGTGAATTTAAGGAATCTCTAGTCTCTAGATTATGATATCATGATATTTTGTTTTGTTCTTAGAAAGATGTAGTCTTAGTAAAAAACCGTTTATTACCATTTTCTCGGTGTATCTTAGACCCTTCCGTGCCCCACAAATTCGAAACACGTTTTCAGAGTTTAGATCATAAAAATACAACTTCAAACGCAAAAGTCTTGTTTCTACTACTTCTTCTTACCTAACATAGATGTACAAGTATTTTTACATTATACTCGTACCTTAAAAAAGCCCCTTAAAACGTTTGTTCTCGTACCGTATAACAGACGTGAGTTAAATATCACTAAAGGTGCATAAAAACTTTTATAAATTCAAGTCACGTTCACCCTCATTCATTAGCGCCACCATGCATCGTATTCGTATATTCGTCGTCCTGCATTGCACAAGGCACGCACAAAAATTCTCCAGGTTGGTACGTACGAGATGGTGTATTTGTATCTGGGTGCAAGCAAAGGTGCAATCCTTTAGAAGTGAGATGTTCGAGAATCTTAAATATATGCCATAGCAAAGGGTAGCCTTGCAACAATTCGAGTAATTTATCTAATTAACCCAATCAAACAGAGTTGCAGTTAGAAAATGCCTTCGTTTGGAATTTTGATTGGAGAATTTCTAAGAGTTGGTGCCTCATTGTCAAATTAAGAAGTCAACATGTTTGTTAGGTTGAAAATTTCTTAGATTTTGAACGTTAAGAGACTTGTTTCCGGTGGTAGATTGGATAGTTTTTTTTTTGGAAAAAAAAATCGTTTTTTAAAAAACAGACCTGTTGACTCTGTTTTGATCATGTGATAATCAGTAGTTCTGTGACCTAGAACGTTTTTTAAGAATAAAAGTGGCAATACTTGAATATTAAATTGGAAAATTGCCTTCAAAAAAAAGAAGTCATCACTAAAGATCCTTTCAAGGAAAGCCAGGTAATTACTTTTAAGTACTACCTGTTGTTCAGAGCTTGTCACATAGTTACACTGTGGTAGAAATAATGTATAAAAGTTAAGGCCAAAATAATTCAAAAAAAAAAATTGTAAGCGTATTGAAAGTGAACGGCTTTGACACGCTGATGGAGCGTTGTCAGCGTCGTAAATACCTAGATAGAGAACCACATGAGACCTCGTACCAATCCCGAGCGCTATTCGCTGTCAGAATAAATGGAGTACAATGAACCAGTTTCGTGTCTGAGTGCTACAATCCCGAAAAAGGTGTTGCGAACTACTACCACTACTACTATAAGTTCCAGGAATTCATTCAGAAAATTAAAAATACAAGTTTATTCATCTAAATCTATATTGTCCCCTTCAAAGTAATATCCATCGACTGCAACACACTTATGCCAGCGCTTGATCCAATCCTTGAAACATTTTTTATATTCGGTTTTCGATATGTACATCAGTGCTTCCTGCGATTTTTCCATTATAGAACTTCCTCCCGGCTGCTGAAACGCGTTCCCCGTAGTGGTTTTTTTTTTAACTCGATTGAACAGAAAGAAGTCACAGGGAGCCAAATCAAGTGAATTCGGTGGCTGTTGGATAGTATTTGTTGCATTTTTCGTCAAAAAATTACGAATAATGATGGCACTGTGCGACGGTACGTTAACATGGTGCAAAATCCATGAGTTTTCTGCCCACAATTCTGGTCTATTCTGGTCATTCTGGCCTTCTGGTTAAAATTCATGATGCACTACACCGTTATAATCCATGAAAACTGTGAGCATTGCCTTCTTTTTTGACTGAAAACGACGTGTTTTTTTTGGTCTCGACTCATTTTGTGAACACCATTCACTTGCCTGATGTCTGGATATGTCTCGTCTCCAGTAATGATCCTTTTGATGAATGTTGTAATCGGATTCAGCCTCGCAAATCATTTCTTTTGCGACGTCAACACGTTTTGCATGATTTTTGCATGAAATTGAGATCTTTTGGCACCAACTTTGCTGCTACACGACGGAAATCGAAATCAATAACCAAAATGTCTTGGACGGATCTCTGATGGTTAATTTGCGGTTATTGACCAACATTTCTTTTACGAGTTCTTCATCAATGTTTTCGTCGGTTTTCGATGTTGATGGTCTGCCACTGCGTTCATCATCTTTGATTGACTCACGACCAACCGTGCCACTGGTAAACGACCGTTTTCTTTAGAGAATCGTTCCGAAAATCCGATTTTAAAAAATCGCCAACACACATGGAGATAGATGTACTCTTGACTACGTAACTTTTGCAAATGTCAAGCTATGATGCTAAGATTTAGAGGAAATGTCAATAACGTATGTACAAACTTAACAAAAAAAAAAAACAGAACACAAGTCGGAGCAATGGGAGCGCCACACGGTAACTTTTTTTATCAAAGTGGTATATACGAGTAAAAATTTTGATTCCCTAAAAAATTCAAAAAAATCATCTTAAAAATTAAAAAAAAAAAATAATAATAATAAAATTAAGGGTAGTGAAGTCATCGCCATAATGAAAGTTTCTAAAATGATGATCAAATCCTTATCCTGTCCTCATTGACAACCGAGATTTTGTTCACAAGCTTTCATGTCCAGTTCCAAGCTTCATCATTTCGTCGGCCACAACCCATTGAAGTTCTGTTTCTCCTTATATGAGCAGGTGTTTGAAGAGTTTTTTTTTAAAAACTGCATGTTAGACTACACAGATCAAAGAAAGATGGCAAGTCTAAAAAAATCACCTCATATTAGAATTCCCATAGGGCCAAGCTTCGTGGTTCATTTTTTAAGCCAGTTTATTTCATACAGACTATTGTTGCAGTATCTTTCTGTTGGAAAAGGTGATTGTCGAATATTAAGGTTACCTTAACTTGATTCGACTTCGAGTACCCTTCCATAGGGCAGTTTTGTGCGATCACACACTGCCACTTACTTCACCACATCGTGCGTCTTTTTGTACTTAGCGCGTTGTTGTGTATAGTTTGTAGTTTGCTATGCGGTTTGGCCAGAAGGTCCTTATGCCGGTTTGCAGCGGTGTTTGTCACTTTTCAGGTACTGAACTTATAGAGCAGCTCTATATCTCAGCTTGGCTTTTGTGTTGAAAACATTGTTTCTCCAAATTTAGGATGGTATAACCAACGTAGCTTTTCCTTTTCAAAATTTGCTGTAAATATTTAGTTCGGTGGCCGTATCATATCATTAAAATTTCCTGTTTCGATGAGTATATCTCCGTTAGAAGTTGAGTTGTTATCTGCGCTCAATATGCGTCCTTGTCTAGTCATCCGCGTAGTTTGTTTTAATAAAGCACACGATAATAAAATGTTTCTGACTTAAATCTTGAACCTCACCGACAATATCCCATCATCATAAGAAAAATAGGACACATTGCTTTCGTTAGCTTTAAGGGTAAGTAAGAATCCTACTTCAGGTTATCGAGTAGTGTTCATTGGTTTCCCAAAGTAGACCAGAAAACTTTAACCAGTTTTAGAGGATTGGATGCAATATTCCCACAATCTAACTTCACTTACTACTTTAATATTTAATTTGTACCACATGATTACGGGGTCCTTGTCGTTGTCTTAACATTTCAGAATCCAATCGTTGTTCGTGGTCGGTAGTCAATGTGCGACTCACCAGGCTACATTCCAACCAATACTTGTTCTGTTTTTTAACGGTGGAGTAGACATGCCATTCGTTCTCTTCAATGTCTGCAATTTTCAAAGAAGCTCACAGAAGTGCTGTAGGTATTTATCTGCAGATGCCTCAACTCGGTTATTAGCGAACTAACAATTGAAAGCCAATGCTGTTTCTACTTATTTTTATCTCTGTTAAGACTATCAGATAAGAATGTATCATTTTAAAAATGTCGAATTCAGAATTTACTGAAGCTACTTGACGTACTGAAATCATCGCCCAGGATCAAGCAGGAAATAGATATTTCAGCGTTTGTTCCTTTTTTTTCCAGCGTTGCAAAACACATCGACGCAACCCCACGCCATTGAGTCAATATAACCACACCGAGGATCGCTTCGAATATGTCGATGTGGACATCGTAGGACCATTACCGCAGTCACGAGACTTCATCAGAAAGCCGGAGGCTATTCCAATCGCGGACATAAAGGCTGAAACCATAATACACTTTTTTATCAGCGGTTGGGTTTCGCGCTATGGTGTCCCCGAAAAGGTTACGAGGGATATGAGTCGACAGTTTACTTCAAAAGGTTTTTAAGAACTAGCGCAGATGCTCGGCATCAAGCATCTAAGAACAATGCCTTACCATCCACAAGCGAACAGAATAATCGAAATATAGCACCGGACATTGAAGGCAGCTCTGGAATGCCAGCAGACAACGAATTGGTCCGACAGTTTGGCTATCACTATGCTATGCACTATGCACTTAAAGTCAGTATTAAAACACGATATTAGAGCCAGCCAATATGGTTTACGGCACAACATTGTAACGACCTGGTCAGTTTTTTGTACCAAAGTAGAAGCATTACTGTGAGCACAAGATGGTAAAAGAATTACAGCAGATGATGGAGAAACTTTCACCGAAGCCAGCTGTATCGCACAGTTATCCACATGTTTTTGTCCAACCGGAACTTAAAAACTGCACGCATGTTCTCGTGAGAAACGATGCCGTCAGAACGCCTCTAAAACCAACTTATGATGGTCCATTCGAAATTTTGAGCAGATTCGAGAAATATTTTACGATTAGGATCAAGCAAAGGCTAGTCAACATTTCGATCGACAGACTTAAAGCCGCTTTCATGGTAGAGCAACCACAGAATTTACTTGAAGACGCTTTTAAAGAAGACACAACGACGCCAAGTGCTGCAACTCGATCCGTAAAGTGAACGATAAAAAACGGTATTTCGAGATCGGTCTAGGGAAGCCATCAACTTTTTCACATTTTTTTTTTTGGCTAAAATCGACTCAAAACACATCGCTATAAACAGATGCTTTCTCAGAATCTCTTTCATGTTTTAGGCACGTTAGGTAAAGTCCTTTGCCAATGTGCTATGTTTTAAAAAGCAACTTTTATCATTCTGTTAAAATGTATCATCATTTGTGTATTCCTTCACAAAAGAGTGTCATAGTGTCTGCTGGAAGCCTGCATTTATCATTTGTCTTTGTTGCTTTTGTACTGAGAGTTTAAAGAGTACATTTCCCTGCACCGATATTCGCATTTTGCTCACTTCATACTCAGCTCATTGGCAGCTACCATATTTATCGCCTTCTTTTAATTTGCTTAGCTATATTCTATCATTAAAAATAACACTTCGATATTTTCGGTTTAAAAACTGAAAATTTCCTCCCAAGGCAAGTCTCTAAAAAAGTAGTCTATGTGCTTTTGATAAGTATATACTTGAAGGGATACAAAGACCATAACTCATACTGCTTCATGTGAGATTGTGAATTTTCTTCTTGAGTGCTGAGCCTTTCTTTTTAGTTTGTGCATTTTGGCTGATATAGCCAGTCAGTGCTTTATCAATGGGAGGAATCTCCATGAAGGTTTTGTATTCTGGTTCGTTAAGGATTTTGTACAATTTTCATCATGACGAATTGGATAAATAAATATTTTACTTGAAGGTGGCATCAAAATCGAAGCTATATAACCAAGTGTTCTCCAAGATCAGTTCAGTGTTCGCTATTGTTGTCGAAGAAGACAATTGCATCTAGCTTATATGCCTTTTAATCTATTATGGAAATATTTAATGCTCCTCATTCAGTTGTGAGCAAAACTTTCTTGGGCAGGTTCAATCCAATGACGAAATGATTGCTCAAATGTAGAACTCAACGTGATCAAAAAAATATATATATCATCCATGGATGCGATGACTTTAGAAAGTCTTTTCTTTCGACATTTGGTACAAACGTGAGATGGAAAAAATCTTTTTAAAGGCAGCTCGGACAAATTCTTTGTACCAAGTTTGCCTGCCTTTATGTGTCGATCGATCTGCATAAAACTTAATGCTACTGGCTTTCTCAATCGTTCGTCTGGAATAGAAGATTTCTCCCAAATCGGACAATCGAGAAACTTGCAGCCAAATTTATTACATCCAATATCGATATCTGTCTTGTCTGCTCATTAAATAAATGTTATGCCATAACCTTCCTCAAACTGAACCTTATGAACTCCACTTCAAAGTGGAGAAACAGTTTTAGGGATCCCTTGGGCAAAAGTGGCGGAATTTCATATCTGTTATCTGAAGTTCCAGTTAACTCATTAACCACCTTAAAGACACTTGAAAGGAGTGAGGGTTAATCACTCCCGACAGAACCTTCTCATCAACACTCGCGCTTATAGATTTGTGAACTCAGGTCAGGTTGGATGAAATTAGATAAGAACAATTTATGTGTAGTCATAGACACAGTACCGAGCACTGAGTATAACACCCAAACAACAAGTGTTCCTTAAAGTTTCAACTGACCCTATGCCCTTTTGCTTTACAAAGTTCTCTTTTTTATCTAATTGACCATACGATCTGGGTACTGGTTGATCGGAAAATTGATGACTGTTCACAACTACGAAGCCTATCGATTGGTCTACGCCTTTGTCGTTAATCCTTAATTATTTAAAATGAGTTAATGTGGAAAGGACTGAGTAAAATGAGCTAACTCGATTCCTCTAAGATTCAATGACTTTCGCGTATCACAATCTTACGAAAACTGCCCAAAAGTAGATAGCTATGCGCATAGTTGCGATGCATCAGTCCTTATGGCATTTGAAGATTTGTATGCAATATTGCGTGTAAAACATGCTCAAGTCATAAAAATATGTATCTATCTCTTGCTGCACGATGATCTTGAATTTTTTTTTTTTTGCTTCAAATCCAGTTTTGCACGTATATACCTGGACAAGGATTCACCATGATATAAGTTTAAAATATCTCATGCAATAAAATTCTGCCCGAACAGAACTTCAGCTCAGGTAAGATTTACAGAATATACTTTATACATAGATCTGTACGCCATACTCACACAAGCCATCAAATAAGTATCTTCGTTATAGCATCTACATGAAATAGTATCCCCTCCATTATTTAGTGTGCAGACATGGCACACGTCTTTGCAGACGTTCGAGGGTCGTTCGCATATGTCCGTCCAGTCGACGCGACGGTGAAGGAACAATCAAATTGTGCAGACTTCTTCGTCGTATCACAGGTAGGTTATCTTCTGCCGATCAGTCAGACAGTGGGGAAATGCATAGGTATACTCGTACGAATTGAAATACGCGTTCTTATCAGAGAGCGCACGTATTCGTACACGCTACATAATAACAAAAAAAAAGCAATCTTCTCCTCTTCAGAATTTAATGGTGGGGTTGATCCAATCATCTCTATGACAACGAATTTCCCCTACATTAAAGGAACTCTTTGATTTTACCTGTTCGCCGGCAGTCGTTCAAGCATTTCAAGAGAGTCAGAGACTAAGAGAGTCCCCTTTATGTTGTACAAGTGGAAAGGTACAAATTGCAAAGGTTCAGGACGAAGGGACTCATTCTAGTGCAAGGTGTCGCAGTGATAAGTTCTATTCCATTTTATCGGAAAAATCAAATCAAATCGAGTTAAAGTGAAAATAAAAAAAATAAAACATTAGTTACATGATCAGATACATTGAAATATAAAAAATAAAAATGATGACGACATATAATGTCCAACAGTTGGAAAATAAACTAAAATACCAACCAATTGCTCCAGCACCAAGTGTGAAACGATCTACAAATCCGACGGTCCTGGGCATGAACAGCATGAATACACTTCAATCAACAAATGACCATCAGAGCATCAGTATGCAGTACAAAAAGAAATACACTTACGCGAATATGCCATACGGTGAACAATCAATCTCAGTTGCAAGACGAAACGCTCGCGAACGCAACCGAGTGAAACAAGTGAATAATAGTTTCGCCAAGCTTCGTCAACACATTCCGCAGGCAATTATTTCCGACATTGCCAAAGGAGGTCGAGGTCCCAGTAAAAAAATCTCCAAAGTGGACACTCTTCGGATAGCAGTGGAATATATCCGTCGTTTACATGAGCTGCTCGAAGATATGAATTGCTGTGACACTTCTAGCAATAGTTCTTATACCGGTCAAAGTTCCACATCAGGATCACCACCACCAACTTTATACTATGATGCTTCATCTCCGGAGCAATTACATTTATCACAGACTGCTCTGCCATATTCACAGAATTCAGCCAACTCACCGACGTTGTCCTTTCACTCAAGCATGTCCTTCGAATCGGCAAACTATGAAAATACATCACCTCACCTGTTAACTACCAATTCTGCTGAACATTTACAACTGAAATATGAACCATATGACAACTTCGAGGTGCAAGACGATACTCCGGATGATGAGGAAATCCTAGACTACATTTCGTTGTGGCAGGACCAATAAATACATAAGAAGGGAAGGACCCCATAAAGTCAGAAGTGTTTTCTTACACCAGTGTTTTGGAAAAGTTGTACCTTTTATTCCACCGACAAACGGAAGTGAAAAGTAGACGTATCCGTTGTTCTAGTCAAACTAGCTAAACTACTCTTGTAGATATGTGCATATGTATGTAGATATTCGTAAATCTCATTTTGATAATATTGTAAATACCATAATTAAGTTTTCGTAAACTACTCATGTAGCTAGTGCCTATGATAAGTTAAGTTTAGAGAAAACGGAAGACAATGATTTTTTTTTTTTTTTTTTTAGAATACAAAAGGAAGACTAAAATTTATCTCGTAGTTAATGTTAATTATTTTTTTAAGAAATTTTCAACAATTTGAAAGAAAAATAAATTAAATTAAAAACTAAATTTTTTGTATTTTTTTGCATTGTAATCTTGAAAAGATTTTTGCAGTTTAGTTGACTTCAAAAGGTTTTGGTAAGCTAAACGTAGAATTATATGCAGGTTACAGATGCAATTGTATATATCAAAAGACGTTGCAAATAGCTCATGCTAAATGTTGGTAAAATTATATTGATCTGCGGGCTCGGTAATTTGAAACCACATCTCGTCCAAATCATTTATATTTCCAAAAATATGTTCGTTTTAATTGGATCTCTAGAAACTGCACAAGAGACCACTTTGATAAGAAACTTTAGAGCAAATGATGTTAAAAACCGGTGATTGCCAAGATGTTTATGCGAAATTTCTCATGTAGTGGATGAACATAGCCTCTATAGCTGAGATGAGATACTTTTGTAAACATTGGCGATATTTCTTTCAGTACTTTAACTTGATTTATTTAAAGGAATGATACATGACATTATGTTCTAGGTATGATATGCCTGAATTGGGCTGAAACGCATTCTTTCGGTCAACATTGGGCTACCCTTTGAGCATTTGAGTCTCAATCTTAACAAAATTGAATTCTAAGGTCTGAATAGCTTGCGGTTTATCAGCATTCACTAAAAACTTTACAAAGCTATACAAGAAATAATCGAGTGGAGTCAAATCGCGTGATTTCGTTGGAAAATCAAGAAAGATATTGATGTCGTTCAATCGAGTCCTCAGTAAGTCTGGTTTCATGGGCAGAATAGCATGTAGCATAGTTTTTTCGAATATATAATCACTTATCCGCTGAGCTAGGACATAAGATCTATAATGCTGTCAGCATAATCACCACAAAAAAAGTGCAATTTTGTAAACATGAATCCTTACTCGGGAATTGGCAATTTTATTTTTTCAAAAACTAACAAGGAACGGCTATGGTCTCGTGGCATTAGTTTCTACACCAGGTGAATCTTATATGGCTGCGAGCCGAGATATTTTCGCAAAATTTTGCAAACAGTGAACGGACAAACACCAAATTGTTGCGATCTATTATTCTACTGTGGAGACTTGCCTACGTACAGGAATGTTGGGGGTCATCTCAGGTGCGAGTATATGGGATTTACTGAGAAGATGCCATGCGCCGATTGAATGCATGCCACTGTTGTAGGGAATTAAAATTGTTTGTGAATGATGACCCGATACTCATGGAATATGTGAATGTTTAATAAATGAAGGAATTCACTGATGTTGTGCTAAGTCTTCCTTTTTTTAAATGAAACATCCTCGTTTGATCCTCATTTAGAGAAATGGTACCGCGCTAAGCCTTCAAGCCTTAAAATGTTTGTACACAGCGCAGAAGAAGGCAATTTAGGGAGAAAGAAAAGACAGGTACTTATGTACATTGTTCTTGAATGTTTGCTTGTTATAACGGGTTGTATCTACGGCGATAGAACGATGATATTTAGAGTACGACATTTTGGAGTACGTCCGAAAGTGGGCTTTAGAGTATACTGATAGGCATTCATAGCGAGACGAGTGTTACGTTTGATGGTTTGAAGGCGGCGGAATGCTTTTGACGATTTCAATGGAGCAATGGTGGTGGAAATAGCTATAAAATAAAGTGAGACAGAAGACACTACGTCGGTGTTTAAAGGTGTCAGTTTACTGACAGACACCTGCTCAGATGTCGGCATTGCACTTCAATTTTGGGCAGATGAATGCCTTATATATTGAGGCTTAGATCAGAGGGTGTGCAATATTTCTTACATCGCTTGAGGAAACCTAGAAATTTCGTAGCATTTTTGACGACATCGAATATGTGGTCATTCCAACGTACATGAGTTGTCAATGAAACACATACTGAGGATGAAAAGTTTTTTGGTTTCGACTATGTAAGTGCCATTCATGGATAATGGCTAGGTATTCAAATTACGCCTTAATGATAGCACACAGCATTAAGTTTTGGAAACATTATATTCCACTCTGTGGAATATCCAATTAGTTATGCTATTAACATCGGAATTTAATGAGTTTATAGTATATACGCTGCCGTTTCCGTTCTACAATCGAAGAGCGTGAATCCGGGAAAGAGTATGAAAACAGAGGGTATTATGTTAGAACTAGCAGACAAGAGATCATTAATGAAAATTTAAAAGAGTGTCGGAGACACAACGGAGCCTTGGGGCACACCAGCATTTATTTTGTGAAGACCAGACTTAAAACCATACAAGAGAACTTGAATTGATCTTTGGTGGATAAAATGGTAGCTGTTGTTGTAACACATTATGGTCTTGTTTATTTACAGCTCCTGTGGCTTCTTAGTTTCTTTCAATTTCCGGAACTGATTTCAAAGTTTTTGGAACTTCATGAATTTGGTTAGCAATCTTAACTGTTGGTGGTCATTAACACAAAAGCTTTTGAAGAGAATAAGCAAAATACCATATGTAAGTATTATGATGGCAGTCCAAAGTTGGTAATTCAGTCTATTTTAGTCTGTGTTTCTACAAGACTTGTAGGAATTTCTTCAAATGCTTGAATATATTGAATGTTAATCTTGGTGCTGTTGGATGGGAAGCTTTTGAGAAGGTTACACCCTAAGGATGTTCCACTTTAATCTATTAAGTTATTGTTATTACGAGTTCATAGAGATACACCATTATAAGTATACAGGCTAAATTAATACCGTCAATTTTATTTTGACATTTTGCTACATATCTTTGTTTCACAAAATTCGTTATTATACCGTAGACGAGGGTAGACTTACAATGTAAACCAACACAATATTATTTGAGGCGACTTTTATGACTACAATGACGGATAGAGAAGTGACGGTCAAGTTTTCCGAAAGTTTTCGATAGTATAAATGAATTTATAATTTTATTTCTTACCCAATGCATGGCGAATTCTGTCAGTAATTCATCTTTTGAAATTTTTATTTTGTATCGGACTATTAAGACAAGATCAATTTTATATAATTTATTATTTTTTAATTTTATTAACACCACCAGAGTGCCAACAGTGTTTCTTTGTGTAAATGTTAACTCAATGCGTTGTGTTTTAATACTGTCTGGCCACCGGCGGATCACATGGTCCCTGATGTAAACTGTTCGTGTTGAGTTCCACGTGACCTACTGGTGGGTCGTAAGTTTTATGTTTTTATGTTTTTTTTTTCTGTTTATTTTATTTTATACATTTTTTCCAGATTTTGATTGCAATACCTTGGTTTGTAAGCCAATGATGGTTCCGAAGCCTCAGATTCAGATGTTGATTCAAGTGATTCCAAAGAAAATATTCTGCTAGAAGACCTTGAATCAGAAAATGAAGAAAAGCCTATTCTTTATTCTACTTCTGTAACAATATCTTCAAATAATGGGGAACCTGAAGAAATTTATTTTTGAGTCACTTGAACTTGACACATCACAAAATGTGAATATTTCTCAAATAAACCTAATTGATTGCTTTGCACTGATGGTAATCAAAGATGGGTATGAACTTATTATTGCCCAGGCGAATTTGAATGCGAAAAAGTTCTTAGAAAATAATATTGTTACACGAAATTCGCGGATAAAAAATTAGAAGGACACTGAAGTGCCAGAAATAAAAAAGTTGCTAGGTTAAGTGATATATAGGGTTTTCCAATAGGGACTTGACAACTTTGAATTTAATTTGTGAACACACTCTTTCACTAATCATCAAACTGTCACTGTCAATTTATTCAGTAAGCTCAACATTTTCATCATGGTAAAGAACACTAACGAGCTACGTTCTCCGATTGGGTTCTGGAGAAGATGCACCAAGATGATGAATTTCATCGCAAAATCATCTTCAGTGACGAAGCTCATTTTTGGCTCAATGGGTTCGTCAATAAGCAAAATATGCGTTATTGGTCGGGTGAAAACCCACATGTGCTTCATGATCACCGATTATTTTTGTCACGAATTGGAAGATATCTACTTGGACGACATGTGGTTTCAACAGGATGGTGCCCCAAGCCACACAGCACACGATACAATCGACATGGGCCAGTCGATTACCCGCCTCGTTGTGCGGTTTAACTCCGCTTGACTATTTTCTGTGGGACTACTTTCAGTCATTGGTTTATGCCAACACGCCGACGACGTTGGAAGAGCTCAGGGCCAACATTGAACGCGAAATAGCGGCCATTTCGGCCGAGATGTGTGGCCGAGTCGTTGAAAATTGGGTCCAACGAATCGACCGCTGCAAACGTGCCCGTGGTGGCCATATAAACGAAGTCGAGTTCCATTCATAAATATTTTGGTTGTACTTCAAGCCAATAATTAAGTTTTTGAAATATCTCAAATGGTTTGCCTTTTACTTAAAAAAAAATTGTCAAGTCGTTATTAGAAAACCCTATACATGGTTATTATGAAGTACCCATCTATATCATTGAATTGGAACAAGGACAATTTTTATAAAATATAAATTTTATATATTTTTATAAAATACATTTGTCCCACAAATAATGTCCCGCAATAGATTGCAATAGCTTTTGAGATTCATACATTTTGCGGATAATTTAATGAGCGGAAATAATCATTTAGATAAAATGAGCGGCTTACTAAAAATCCTGGAGCAAAATTGTGTCAAGGCTAAGGCCCCGGGCTAGCTGTGATAGATAGATAGTTCTTAGGAAAGGAAGTGGTAGGTGGGATAATTTTTATCCAATGCTGATGGTTGATGTTTCGTCAACCAATTTTTGGTTGAATTCATTTCTTAATGAATTCTATGAATAAACTTATATGTGCCCGTCCGCAACCTTGTTGCGTAGGTAGGTTGTAGCGACAATTGAGAGGAATTTTTGTTGCTAATTTTGCATTTATGCACGAATTTATTTAATTTTTTTTATCTTCCTTGACTATTTCCTTTTAGTAATTCGTAGTGAGTTTTGAACAGAAAAATTTGTTAATTTTTTCATAAATTTTTTCGTTTGGAAGGTAAATTTTGTTGAGTTGATATTTTTTGTTATGATTTTTTAGATCGGTTTGTTGTTTTCTCTAGGCTAGAGTCAGTACTTACATTTCTTCTAAATAATACCTCTATAGTTTTTTTTTATAAATTTGGACCCCTAATTGGTCTTGTTCCATGAACTTTATAGATTCAGAAGTCAAAGACGTTCCGTTGTCAAGCACAACTATTTCTAGAAGTCCAAAGGAAAATAACAAATCTCTCAGTGGTTACCATATAAATTCCTTTGCTTTGGATTTAAAGATTCTCGCTTGCGCGTACGTATTATGATTTGAATTGTCGATATCAGTTACTGATTTTCCTTTGTGTAGATGCCTATATGAAGAATTTGTCCTGACTATTTGGGTTGCTTATTATTATTTCGATCATATATGTTTGTTTTATTTACAAATTACGCACTGCTTAACAAGGGTCATTCTTAGAAAATAAAATTTCTCAAATAGTTGGTTTCTATTTTCAAGGGCATACCGGTAGGCAGGATTATGAGTCTTCAAAATTTGCTCTACTTGATCTTCACCCTTTTTTAAATCTTCAACCTTGGTTTGGGTAAGTTCCACTTTATATTTTTTTTTTAAATACAAAACATAGACTTCTTAAATTTCTGATTAAGATACCTATATTTTAAATATAGAAATAATATTTTGTCTAGTATATGTGGTGACTAGACTTGATAATTTGGAAAGGGTTTTTCTAATTGCTAGTTGGTTTCGGGATCTACTCAAAGAATTAATTGAGTCTTAAAATCATTTATTTGGACTTCAATTTCATGATATGAACTTTCTTTTTTGTCTTGTGTTGAAGTTAATACGTTGGTTTCGGACAGATTTGGTATACAAATCAGCGACGACGTTCATTTTTCCACGTTAATATAGTAACTTATAATTGTATTCGCCTAGGAACGAATATTACTAAGGTCGAGTTTTAAAGACTGGTGGCCTGATATTATTTTCAGCTTGGCTAAACCTTAAAGGTAGTTTCTATGAGAATCCAAAGCACAAACCATGACAAACATCTCCTTTTTTTTGGTAAGGGTTCTCGAAATAAATATTATTGGTTTTTGGTCCTGTTCGAGGACAGGACCCATTGCGAGTACGAAATTGGTATGCGTTTTATTATCTCAAATGATTCTATTGCTCCTGAGTTAAAGCTAATGAGAGTTTCGGAAAAGGATCAGTTTTACTTTAACCGCAGCTTGTATGCAGACGCTTTCTCTACCAATTCTTCATAATGTAGTTCATCGCTATCACAATTATGTTTAGTATACCTCTGCTTTGAAGACAGACGCAAAGTTCCTTAACGAGGAGTAAAATAAAACTAAAAGCTAAATCGGTTTTCTGAAAGTTTTTGGAGGCATCTGTGAAGAGCCGACTACATTCCTTTCCCGCTCGAAGCACGAATTTCGGACTTTAGTAACAACTGGAGTTCTGGTCTAAAAGACCAGAGTCAAAAAGTAGTCGGTGGGCACGGTCACCAAAAAAACACTGCTTCTTTTACCAAACACCACTTCTTTTATAGGGAAGATGGTACCTATCTATCTATCTAATTGTATATCTATTTTTATAATTACCGTGCTGAAGGGGTTATTATACCCCTGTATGTTTGTTAAAGCTTGCAGACGGTCGATGCGTATGTCGATGAAAATGCCTATCGCGTATTCCTTCTTGCCGAGTGCGCATTTAATTCCATATACCAGATGTGAAACGAACTCTTGCAATTCGAACAGAGTATTGCTTCCTTAGAGAGTATTTGAGTTAGAAGTTTCCCAACACACTGTTGCCAACCAAGGTCAGAAAACCACCTTCTGCTACCAATCATTAACCAAAGAACATACCTGTGAACAAAAATACTCCATTTAAAGATGCATTTAAAGAGCGTTCGCAATATCCTGGCTTAAAGATATCTAGTAGTCATGTAACAGAAGTCAAAAAAATGTTTTTTTTTTTTTTTTCCTCTCGTAAGTACTGGCAGCAGATTTCAAGCCCAGAATTGAAGAAATATTTGAGCTACATTTCCAGAGACTTAGCCTTTCTCAAGTCCTTCTTTACCATACAAGTCTTCCAGTATCAATGTGGTCTCCGACTTTCAAATTTACCGATAGATCAAATTATCAAAGTTTAAATGGATAAATTTCTAATCAGTCACAACCAACTTTTCACAAACTTCAAAGTTTTATTTGACAACATTCATCACAGCGAGGAGTATAAAGTAATGCCCAAGTAAAATGCGTGATGCATTGTGCAAGCTATAAGGAAGACTTTCTTGCTCGTCTAAATTTATACAAGACGCCCTGTCATGTAACTTCTTCAAGTATGTTTTGGAACAGATAGTATGATCTCTAGCATTGCATGTATAGGGTGATTTATCATGAGGTTTGATTTTTAATAGGCTTTTTTGACAAATCACGTGTGACTTCTATCAAGCTGCTTTATTGTGGAAAGACTTACACCACAAAAGAGTCTCCAAATTCTTTAGCTGTATTCCAAAAATTAGCATTCTGTGAGAAATGTTGTTCCGGTGTTTTATAGAGAAATTTTGAACAGTGATGAAGCCCATTTCTGGCTCAATGGATACGTTAATAAACAAAATTGCAATATTTGGTCTGATGAGTAACACGAAGAGTACCAAGAGCTACCATTACATATATTAGAAATAACGGTACGGTGTGGTTTATGGACTGGTGGAATTATTGGTCCATATTTCTTCAAAATGAGGCAAATCAGAATGTTACCGTCAAAGGTAACCGTTATCGCGATATGTTAACGGACTATGTACTTCCTGAAATTCAAGCACATGGTCTCGGTGAGCTCTTGTTTCAACAAGACAGCGCTAGGAGCCATACAGCGAGTGAAACAATAGACTTGTTGAGAAATTATTTTGGTGAGCACTTAGTTCCACGTTTTGCTAATTTAATTGGCCTTTTGACTATTTTCTCTGGAAATATGTAAAGTCACAAGTCTTCTGGAATAAGTCAGCTACGACTGACGCTTCGGTAGCCAACGTTACTTGTGTTATCCGCGAGATACCAGTCGCTATGCTTGAACGAATGGCCCAAAATTAGACTTTCAGAATAGACCACTTTAGACATAGCCTTGGCTAATATTTACATGATATTATTTTTAAAAAGTAAATGCCATGAGTTATTATTTTAACCAATAATAAAAATTGTATGTTTGTTTTAAAATTTATGTATTTTATTTTACATTATAAATTAAACTTTACGATGAATCACCATATATTTTGACATGCAGACATCCCCTCGGTACTGTAATTGCAATTGAAGCCTTGAATCTCCAAGGTGAATGAATGATAGTAAAAAGTGGATCCATCACACACCGTCTTCGATAATCCTTTATTATTAACAATCCAATATAGGGTAAAGGAGCTGGGCACAATCTAGCAAGTAGGCGGAATTGGAAAAGCCCAGTCAACTGCTTCGAGAAGAAAAGTAACACGAACCCGAATTTCAAGCTTTAACGGATGCTAACCAAATCAGTATAACAAAATGGAAGACGCACGTTGGGGGACTATGAAGGAAGAAGGATCGAAACCAGGCTTTGAATCGGCAAGGCTTACCAGCGAAACAATTAAGAAAGTGTGCACAGCCAGTACATTATTAATTAACTGCCAGAAGTACTGAAAATTTATTTTTCTGTTTTCCGATTTTATTTTATTTTTATTGAATTGCTGTTAAAAGTTTTTTTTTTTTGTGTTGGCGCATTCATACTCTTCTGTTTTAATATTACTCAAAGGTATAGAAAAAAGAATTACGCTATCAGGATCAATAGAATAATTGCAATTTCACAAACGTATCATCTTTTTATGCTTTGTTACTGCTAAATTCAGTAGGTTTTCTACCAAGAGTCTTCTTTTCAAGTGTTTATGTCTGCATTATATATGTATAAAATTTTTTTAGCCAGAAGCAGTTCAATTCTCTTCGCATAGTCCGATTATAATCCATCCAAACAAAATTCCTGCATTCCGTCTATGACACCTTAATTACTATGCCCTATTCTGATAGAGCAAACGTACATACCTACTTCTCCAGGAACTACATTAGGGTTCCAGTGCACTTTGATTCCGCCTTCTATTTGTTTTTCCCAAAAAATCGTTTGTTTACCTTTGTCAAGGATGTACAATTTACTCGGATTACATCCGCCTTCTGCAACTTCTCTCAAACGGAATTGGAACCTGAAATATTTTTTTCTAGTGTATAATCAATAGATAATATCCTGCTCATCATTCTTAATGGATTCTCAACTTTTGCCCACCAACAAGAGTGCATTTTTTCGATCATCTCTTGTCCACCTCCTTAACGGAGACAAAAGACAGAAAATTTGTTTTGGATTGAAATAACTATTTTGAAACAGGATAAGAGCAGAAATTGCGTGCCAAATATTAATCTAATTTTGTTGCCATCTTACGCATGTAGTAATTAAGGACCTTTTTCAGAAAATGCTATTCAAAATATATGTAATTATGTACCTTCATGTGTATCGTACTCCAGACAAGTGTTTGGATTAAGTACATACATCTTTATAAAATCAACAGAAAAGTGAAACCATAGTGAGGTTTGATTTATAATGTAAAATCAAATATGTTTATAGATTTGAAAGTGAACTTAAAATTTTTATTATTGGTTAAATGAACAATTCATGGCATTTACTATTTGAAGATGATATGTAAATGTTGGCCATGACTAAGTCTGACGTGGTCCATTCGGAAGGTCAAATTGTGGGCGACCCGTTCGAGCATAGCGACTTGTATCTCGCGGATAACATGAGTAATGTTGGCTTCCAAAGCGTCAATCGTAACTGGCTTATTCCTGAAGACCTAAGACTTTACACATCCCCAGAGAAAATAGTTTAAAGGTGTGAATTCGCAGGATCTAGGCGGCCAATTTATCGTAATAAAACGTGAAGTAAAATGCTCACCAAAATGATTTCTCAACAAGTCCATTGTTTCACTTGCTGTTTGGCTCGTAGCGCCGTCTTGTTGAAACCTACATGGCGCGACAACGGTTATCATTGACGGTAACATTCTGATTTGCCTCATTTTGAAGATATATGGACCAAAAATTCCACCAGTCCATAAACCACATCATACCGTTGTTTTTAATGGATGTAATGGTAGCTCTTGGGATTGCTCATTAGCCCAAATACAGCAATTTTGTTTATTAAACTATTTATTGAGCCAGAAGTGGGCTGGATATTCATTTAGTTTTTCCAGAGCCCATTCACTGAAAATTTGACGTAAATTCAAGTCACCTGGCTTCAATTCCTGCACAAGTTGAATTTTGTACGCTTTTAGGCCGAAATCCTTACGTAAAATACACCAAGTTGCCGAATACGCCAAGCCAAGCTGCTGAGAACTACGGCAAATCGATTCGGGTTTTTACGAATGATATTGGCAATAGTCGTTTCAGTAGGTCAATTATGCGCACCGTAAGTTCCTCGAATCGCACGAAAAACATTTCTCACGGAACACTTACTTTCGTAATACAGCTGAACAATTCAGAGAGGCTGTTGTGGTGTCAGTCTTTCTATGATGACTTGCCAAACGATACTGAACAAAAATAAGAAAGCAGTTTGATAGGAGTCATGCGTGATCTGTCAAAAAAGCCTATTGGAAATCAAACCTCACGATGAAGCAGGCTATACAATAAAAAAGAATAATTTCGCAAATTCTGGAGAGAGCTTCTCGACTTAAATCGACGAACTACGAAAACATGGGGCTGAGAAACCCATTTAGCGTGTAAGTACTGACTGCCTAAAAGATGGACTAAGCAAGTAACGCAACGTTTCTACTTCGCGACGCTTGCTTTACCATCTTAGGACTCAACGTTCGATAAAAGAACAGCGGAAAAATTTGCCTAAAGAAACCTATGATGTTGCCTGCATCTAGCCTCTTAAGCTGGTCATCCTGACCTTTCCTTAGTATATTCAAAATCTAATTCTTAAATGGCCCAGAATCAATGTTAGGGTTTCTTAAATTGAAATATGAATGATTTTGGAGTTGTAAGTCGAATTTTACCATGATGGCGAAAGAACTTTAATTGAATCAACGACAGAACTCATAATCTCGTACGAGGCTACTGACACCGGTGTTGCGGGCACCTTATTTCCAGGCGATATCAAAAGGATCTAACCCTCCAGCTTCGGGCCTACTCGTCCGTTCAACTCTTTGTTAAATGTTAAGTCCTTCTACAGATCACGTGCAGTCGAATAACTTGCAAAGTTTCAAGAATACTGTGAAACTGATATGTTATAAGCGCCATTCAAGAATAAGAATACCATGAATTAAAAACTGCGACATATTATACCATGGTGATTGCTATTTTTTGGATGCAGATTTGTTACTAAAGGCCGCCTCGGGCAGAAGTCTTGTACTTCAAGCATGTAAACGAGCGCCTTTTGATGGTGCGCATTAACGCTAAATTCGTCAACATCATCCTAATCTGCAGGCAGGCCCCAACGGAGGTGTAAGACGATTGCGCCAACGATGGTTTGATGATGATGATGAACTCCTCGACAAGACATATGTCCAATGTTCTAAACACAACTGTCTAAGGTGATTCTAATGCAAGGCTGGGAAAGAAGACAATCTTCGAGGGTAAAAATCACATGAACTTTTGCCGATCAAATCCCGCTTTGCACGACGACGTGCGCTGTCAACATTTTGTCCCAAAATTCTGTGGCAAAGCCGACAACACGCAAACCCGTAGTTTGACGATAAATACCAACTGGAACAGGTAGTATAATTGCATCTAATCGATGTGAGGATATTCATATTCAAATTAAGGTCCAACGAGCCTGATGATACTTTATGAAAAATTATAGGTTCTGAACACAATTGAGTTGCAAAACATCCTCTTGGTAAGCCAAAACAGCACTCTACGCATACTCATCATCCCAGACCTTCTCAACAACGCAGCTTATTGATTATTTCGATGAAAATAAAAAAAAAAAAATAGAATTAGACCAACAATTTAACGGGATGCACCGGAACGTGGACTTAACTAAAAGAATCGGAATTTACCTGCTAAATGGCTGCTACATGAAGAGATGGAAAAAAGTTACAAAAAAGAACCTATATAGTGTCTAGTATCAAATTTTAAGAACCGCTTTATTAATTTATATTTAGAGGATATGACGCAGATGTAACTACGACGGTGACGCATGTTAAGACGATGATGTGAGTAATGTGGTGGAGAGACTGCTGGTATTCTTATCATGGTATGAATCCATGGTTTAGTGAATACTATAACCCCAGCCATACAACATTTCGTAGTACATGCTGATTTTCCCGTCAACTAGTATACTGTGATGTTTGTGTTGTTTCGCATTTGGATAAATAATTCCTGAATTCCTGAAATTCGGAGAATCTTTATTTCTTATGACCGGACAAGCCATACTGGTCACTGGTCACTTGGCATCTATACTCGTATTCATATATAATATATGACATTGGCTCTCTTTGTTGGATTTGAAGTTTATGAAAGTGCAGTCAGAAAATATTGTTCGATCTCGAACCTTCTCTCAATATTTATTCGTTATATGTTAGCCTTGATATCTATTACATGGGCTGTAAAGTCAGTAAAACACAAAATTTTTGCAAAATTCTGCTTTATTTATGAAAATAGTTGCCTTCGATGGCGATACACTGATTGAAACGATTTTTCAATCTTTCGATACCAGTTTTGTAGTACGATTTCGGTTTAGCCTCAAAATAGGCCTCTGTTTCGGCGATTACTTCTTCATCGGTCTTAAATCTCTTTCCGGCGTGTTTTCTTTCGAACAGGAAATAGACGCTGGGGACCAAATCTGGAGAATACGGTGGGTGAGGAAGCAATTCGTAGCCGAATTCATTCAATTTTGGCATCGTTTTCATCGACTTGTGACACGGTGAACTGTCTTGATGAAACAGCGTTTTCTTTTTCTTCAAATGCGGCCGTTTTTCTGCGATTCCGTCCTTCAAACGCTCCAAAAACGCAATGTTATAGTCGGTGTTGATAGTCTGCCCCTTTTGGAGATAGTCGATGAAAATTATTCCATATGTATCCTAAAACACGGATGCCATAATCTTGCTAGCCGACTGTTGAGTTTTTGGTCGTTTTGGACGAGGTTCGTCGCCTACTCGCCACTCAGCTGACTGCCAACTTGACTCTGGTGTGAAGTGATTTAGCCAAGTTTCATCCATTGTCACATACCGACGCAAAAATTCGACTTTATTGCGGTTGAACAGCTTTAAACACTCCTCTGAATTATCAACAAGTTGTTGTTTTTGGTCAACTGTGAGCAAACGCGGTACCCACTTTGAACAGAGCTTTCGAATCCAACACGCTCTTTTGATATCTTCAGAGCCTCAGCTTTCTCGATCAACTTCACTTTACGGTCAATCGTAATCATTTTGTGGACTTTTTTGATGTTTTCATCTGAAACAGCCACTTTTGGACGTCCACTGCGTACATCATCTTAGGTGCTTGTATGACTACTTTTAATTTTTTCAATCCACTTGCGAATGGTTCCTTCGGCTGCAGTTTTTCCCATCAAAAAGCAATGATAAATCAACACACGGATTTGCTTTGAATCCATTTTTTTCACAATAACAAAAGTTGCTTCGTTCACAACGCTATATCTCGGGAACTAATCGTCCGACAGCTGTCAAATTTATACACGTATCTTTTGAAGGTTGGTACTTACTAAAAATGGTGTGGATTTAATTCAAGTGGTTCCTGCTCTTAGAAACGGCACACACAGCCCATGTGTTATATGAATATCTTTTCCACTGTTAGGAAGTGATCTGAGTCAATGTTGGCTCAGAATGGGCCTCTACTCATATTTTGTATCCATGTCTGATGGATGCCTTCCATGGTAGTCTGGTTTTCTTTCCATATTGAGCCCATATACTAGTGAATTAAGCATAGATGCGTTTTTTCAAATAACTTAGCACTGAGCCTGCTCTTAATGGTAAATTCGGTAGCATTCGCCTTAGTAGATACCGCAGTTTTTAAGTGGCTTAGTGTCCAAAGTATCCTCTCACATTTCTTGGATGGCAGTTATGCATATACTCATAAGGCTTTTAGGCATCCAGTGTCTTTATTAGGTGTTCAGAAATACTCGATCTCAAAGAAAGTGTTTCTAAGAAATATACGAGCAGGGTTCACTGCAAGAATTAGATGATTAGAAAATAAAATTGATAGAGATATATCTTAAATAATAGCATAGAGATAGAGATTACTTATTATAACTGCTTAATGACGACCAACATCTCGCTGTCAAGGACAATGTCCAAAATGATGACCTTTAAAACCGCAGGAAAAGACGAGCTCTCTGTGGAGAAATGTAAAGTAGCATAGGCTGATATGACAATGCTAATTTATCTGCAAAATATATGTAGTCAAAGTGGAATCGGTTGCCTAGTTCTGAAGAACCAATATTTCCTATACTCGCACCATAAGTGTTCGTGTAAAGTTACCCATCAAGCCTTCTGCTTATCGGGCTGCTTACGCACACTGATTCCGAATGCAACATGTTTTTCAATAAAAAAAAAATGCAGGTCTATTGAAAGGAAGGGAAATTTTTCGAAAAGGTACTTTTCAATAAAGAAAATCTTAGAAGTTTAGGCATAAGCTAAGAAGCGCCACAGTTTGCTCCTTTGATATAAAAAAATTACCCCGACAATATCAATAGGAAGAAGCTATTAGCAACAAAAAATGTATACATTCAGGTAAAGATATGGGACATGCAGAGCTGTTAGTTTACACTTCCCTATTTGGTGATCGTAGCAACAAAAGTATATTTATTAATCATTATTTCACGATACATACTAGAGCTTTATTTATGGCAGCAAAAAAAGTTGATAATGGTAAGGTTGTCGTTATAAGATCCTTTGACGATTTAACAGCAATTGAAAATTAATTTTAATTAGAATCATTAAAAGTGTCTATAATAGTATGTTTTATTCTTATTCTAAGAATGAAATAGCAGTTTTAATTTGTGTGTAGAGTTCAGTTGATGTTTTTACAATTGTTTTTAGAAGAGTTTACAGCTTTCCTGCGAAAAATCTTATTATTCTTTGCGATTTTAATGTGGATATTTTAAGTTGTAACGCTGCAGTTGACAGATATGCATTCTCAATGCCAGAAAATGGTGTAACATCGTTCATTAATGAACCTACAAGACCGATTTCTAATACTTGCCTTGATCATGTATTTGGTCGCTTTAAAAAGTTAGAAACCAATCTTTGTGAGGGTGTTATCTTTGATCTGAAAATTACTGTTTGACCTCCTCTTAAGGTAACTAAAATAAACTGCAGGCAACTTAACGGAAGAAGTCTACACCATTAGAAATGCTTCACAGGCGTATGAACTATTCTTAAAAATTCTAGCTGGTCATATTGATATCTGTAGCTTTTCCATCGAGCAGAGAAAATCAGAAACCAAACTTAAGCCCTGGATGAACAAATCTCTTCTCAAAAAAATTAAACTTAAGCACAATCTACGTAATAAATGTTGCAAACACCCACATAACTTTGTTTTGACATGTGTCAAAAAATTAATAACTAAATTAAAGTCTGCCGTGAAAATCTTAAAAAAGAATAGGAGGTTGTAAACAGCATTCTTAATCGCAGAGCTTTAAACCATACTAAATCAATTGTTCTAAAAATATGAGAATGTTGAAATCACCGATACTTTGCCACCAGACCTTCCAAGCGTCTGCAGCTGTTGCTCTGCATCTGGCCTTGGGGACCACGCACCTGTAAGTAACAGCTTCTTCTTTGAACCTACTACAGGGATTGAGCTGTTAAAAACAATAAACTGTCTTAAAAATTCAAACTCTTGTGATAACGACGGTATTTCTAACACTGTAATGAAACAAATTGCACATAATGGCGTTGATATTTTGGCTATTATTTTTAATTTAAGTATCTTTTCTGGTAATTTTCCAGATTTGTTACAATGTGCCAATATGATTCCTATTTATAAAAAGGACAATAGACAAGGGAAAAGTAACTACAGACCTTTACTCCCTACAACATCAAAGATATTCGAGAAAACCGTTAAAATCAGAGTTCTGACATATCTTAATGATATAAAATTCTTCAGCGAAAAGCAGTTTGGGTTCAGAAAGGGCCTCCCTACGGAAGATGCTCTCCTAGACCTTTGTGCAGTTGTTTACAAAGGACTTAATGCTAAAAAATGTTGCGCCGGACTCTTTGTAGATATTACCAAAGCCTTCGACATGGTTACTCACACCATACTCTTGGACAAATTGCATTCTGCGCGGTTTTGCAGGTTTTTCTTAGAATGGTTTGCATTTTATTTAAAAAAACAGAACACAAAAGGTAAAAATTGATAATACTTTAAGTAGTTCAAAGATAATTAATATATGTAGGTAGTACATGGGCTAAAAGGTCCGTGTCGTTTCTAAGAGAGGGCACCACTTGAATTAAATCCACACCATTTTCAGTTAGTACCAATGGAAGATGATTCACGCAGTGGACGTCCAAAAGAGACTGTTTCAGATGAAAACATCAAAAAAGTCCACAAAATGATTACGAATGACCGTAAAGTGAAGTTGATCGAGATAGCTGAGATATTTTGAGATACACATGGAATAATTTTCATCGACTATCTCTAAAAGGGGCAGACTATCAACAGCGACTATTACATTGCGTTCTTGCAGCCTTTGAAGGACGAAATCGCAGAAAAACTGCCGCAATTGAAGAAAAGGAAAGTGCTGTTTCATCAAGACAGTTCACCGTGTCACAAGTCGATGAAAACGATGCCAAAAGTGAATGAATTCGGCTACGAATTGCTTCCCCACCCACTGTATTCTCCAGATTTGGTCCCCAGCGTCTATTTCCTGTTCGAAAGAATACACGCCGGAAAGAGATTTAAGACCGATGAAGAGGTAATCGCCGAAACAAGGGCATATTTTGAGGCTAAACCGAAATCGTACTACAAAACTGGTATCAAAAGATTAAAAGATCGTTTCAATCAGTGTGTCGCCCTCGAAGGCAACTATATTGATAAATAAAGTTGAATTTTGAAAAAAATTTGTTTTTTATTGATGGCGTAACTTGTATTATTCCATTGTTATTATTCCATTAACATGCGTTGGAAAGCTACTGTCATTGTACGTCATTTCAGTATATGGCATTCGTTTGAAGCGTAAACAACAATAATTTTTTTTTTCACTCAAATATGTCGAATTTTGTGCCTGAGAAAGTGTTTTTGCGGGGAGTTCTTCTTCATTAATGAAAACTGCTCGCGAAAGTCATCGTATTTTGGTGGAAGTTTATGGTGAACATGCGCTAGCTGAGCAAACGTGCCAAAAGTGGTTTGCACGATTTAAAAGCGGTGATATTGGCTTGGAAGACGATGAACGTCCTGGGTAGCCAAAAAAGTTTGAATATGAAGAACTGGAAGCATTACTATATGAAGATTGTTGCCAAACACAAGAAGAGCTCGCAGAATCTTTGGGTGTCACTCAAGCAGCCATTTCAAAACGCTTAAAAGCAGCTGAATATATTCAAAAGCAAAGAAATTGGGTTCCACATAAACTCAAGCCGAGAGACGTCGAAAGGCAGTTTTGCATGTCCGAAATGCTGCTGGAACTTCACAAAAGGAAGTAATTTTTGCATCGGATTGTTACTGGTGATGAAAAGTATATCCATTACGACAACCCCAAGTGCAAAAAATCATATGTAATGCTCTGTATTTGTTGGGATCAGATGGGTGTGCTGTATTATGAGCTGCTAAAACCGGGTGAAACCATCAATGGACAACGCTACCGTTCTCGGACAATTAATCCGTTTGAAGAGAGCAGTAGCCAAAAAACGCCCGGAATATGCGACCAGACACGAGGCAATAATTTTCCATCATGACAATGCTCGGCCCCACGTTGTTATTCCGGTTAAGAACTATTTGGAAAACAGTGGATGGTAAGTCTTACCCAACCCGCCTTATAGCCCAGACCTTTTCCCTTCTGACTACCATTTGTTCCGGTCGATGCAGAACGCCCTCACTGAAATACGGTTCACATCAGAGCAGAATATCAAAAATTAGCTTGATTCATTCTTGGCTGCCAAGCCGGCGTAGTTTTTTTGAGATGGGATCCACAAATTGCCAGAAAGATGGGAAAAAGTCATAGCTTTAGATGGGCAATACTTTGAATAGTACTCTTGTTTATGTTTTTCTTAAATAAACGTTTAAATTTTGAAAAAAAAAAAACACACAAATTAAATTACATACTCAATACTATAAAACAGCACTGAGTTTTCAGCCCATGTGTTATACCCCAAGGATCCGCTCTAGGCCCTATTTTGTTCCTTATATGTGTCAACTCTATTACTGCTCTAAACAGACCCTAAAAACAATTTACTTTGGGATTTTTCACTCCAAACTCCAGTATGGAATAAGCTCATGGGGAGGTACATACCTTAACAAACTACAGCAGCTGACTGTCCTACAAAAGTCCGCAATAAGAAGAGTATGCAAATCAGCTCGTCTAACCCACTCCATAGAATTATTTAGAAAAATGATTATCCTGCCTGTAAGGCATTTATACTTTTTTAAGTATAAATGGTGGCTATTTGCAGAATTGTGTATCTGATACCCATAATCTAGGGAGCAATACTCAATTGTTTCCTGCAAGCTATTTAATAGTCTACCCGAGAATATACGAATTATTAGAACTGCGTCTGTATTATTTAAAAAAATAAAATCGTGGCTTCTACACAGAAATAGTTATCCAAGGATACATATGCATAGTGGCAAAAAGGCTCCGCTAACACAGGCCTTTTTCTTTATTTTGACAATATATGAAAACTTGCAAATATCCAGAATAAAAGGCTTTCAAATATGCTAAGATTGGGAAATATTTTGTAGTTGTCTCCTGATAGTGAATCTGTTGACCAGTGACAAATGCTGAATTATTCGCACAGCAAATCAAATTCCCCGTCAAGTTGTCTTAGATTGGATGAATTGCTTGTCTGATTTTTTCAGAACATTCAATTGATGTTAAAATGACAATAAGTATGACGACTTTCACTTCTTATAGGCTCTTCATGAATTATTTGCATTTTTATTGACAAATTTCTGAATCTGAATTACTTGTCAGAGTCTCTTTTTTGTGACTAACATACGTTCTAAGGAAATTTTTGACATACAAAGCACGTTCTGAGTCCGAAAAAAGTAACATAGTTCATTTGGTTATTTATCCCCAATCCCAACCCATCAATAATTCATGGACTTAATTAATAACGCCTTTTTACTCTGCACGAAACTTAAACTCAAACAGACATCCCTAAACACAGTGTCTGTCCTTTAATAAAACACGTGCCGCCTGTCGCAGAATTCTTCAATATTAGGCGCGGATTTTCGCAGATTAGTTCACTCTGTGTGATATTAAAATTAGCAAATCCCAACTTTACTTGCTTTAAAATCTGAAAAAAAAAAAAAAAAAAAAAAAGTTCCAATACCCGAAGGTGTTAAGTCGGCTCTCATCTGTTCAAACGTTGCATGGTATCTTGTGTGGTAATAACAGCTTTAGCCACATCCACTTTTGCTAATAGGCTATAATTTGCCGCGATCTTGGGATTGATTTATGCAACTCTGGTCGAAAGATACGTTATACGAATACCGCATCTGTAGACCATATCGCACTGAACTGATGTTTGATCTGTACTGAAGAAAGAATTGGTATTTTCGAAGTAATCCGTCTTTATAGTCATTCATAAAAAAAGACCCACATCCTGGAAATATCCTGGGAAAATAAATGTTTCAACGAAAGTGTTGTTCTCAACTTGAACTATATCACACTGTTTGAAATCGCCTCTTTGAATAGCAAGAAAAATTGGAATAATTTCCCTTTTCAATTGACAATAGGATTCAGGACAATGAGTCATTGTCCCGACCTGTCATAACAAAAAATAAACAAAGCATGTGTATGCACCCTGGATGGCATTGAACTGTCAAAATCAATGTCAAGAAAAGGTTGAAACGGAGAAAGTTCCAGCGACAACACACTATGTGCGCCTAATCCTTTTACATTGTTATTTTTCGTGGATACAATGAGGTCGGTGAGTACGATACAATTACGATGAAGCGATGTCGTGCTGTGATAAAATTGAAACGCTTTATCAAGTGGAGAATAGATTTGGGGTCGAACGTAAATGAATTATGACTTGAATAAGATGTCAACCTGACAGAAAGGAACAAGGAGATGTTTTTGCCTACTTTTTGTAGCAGAATGTGTTTAATTCAACTTTTCTGTAAGAAAAATTAGACTCTTTTGAAACATAAGGGACCGACATACTACCTGACTTCAGAGGCAAATTTTTTCTTCTTTTTTATCTTGAAATTAGTGGTCTTCTCTTTAAAATAAGATAAAAGTTTGGCGGAGGAATTCCTCTCATAGAAATTCTAGAATCTAGTGGGAGACTCCTTATCCAAAAGCTTATATTTGAAATTGCAGCTCTAAGTCGGAGCTTGTGGCAGCAAGAAAATTCCAAAAGACGGGATCTGTAAAAGATGTGAGTACACCGAGGCATGTTCGCCCCGGACGTTCAAAGGAAAGGGTCAAAACCGACCAAAACACCCTTTATTTGTCATCGTTCTCATAAGCTTGACCTCTCCACAGCCACACTGCACCGAATTTGGACGAAAGATTTGGTTTTCCATGCGTACAAAGTCCAAATACAAGGGCGGATTCAGAAATAACCGGCCTGACCAAGACATAGCGGTAGTTGAAAATATCACTGTATTGGAATGTACGCAATCTATAAAGCATATGTTTCAAGTTGAAAAGCGCCACGTTGGGCCTCAGCCCAACCAATGTAAAAGCTGAACTGGATTCTACTTTAGGTGAGTCTGCTCCTTCGTTTACAACAGGAAAATTTTGGGTTGCTGAGTTTGAACGAGGCAGTACGAGCTGAAAAGACGAGAATCGCAGTGGTCGACCAAATGAGGTGACGACTCCAGAAATGGTGAAGAAAATCCCCAAAGCAGTACTGGATGATCGTCGACTGAAAGTACGCGAGCTAGTAGACATTGTAGGCATTTCAAAAAGTGCGGTACATCGCATATTATTTAAAAATTTGGACATGAGAAAGCTGTGGGCAAGATGAGTGCCGAGCAAAAACAGTGTCGTGAAGATGTTTAAATTGAGGGTTTAACGAAGTTTCACAGCAAAAAAAAACAGAGTTTTTGCGTCGTTTCATAACAATGGTTGAAACATCAGTTCATCAATTTACACCCGAGACAAAAGAACAATCAAAACAATGGATTCAAAAGGGAGAACCGGCTGCAAAGAAGGCGAAGACCGTTAAATCTGCAGGCAAGGTCATGGTGTCAATTTTTTGGGATGCGCGTGTGAAAATTTTAATTGACTATTTTGAAAAAGGAAAAACTATTAATGGCCAGTATTATGTAAACTTATTGCAATATTTGAGCAAAGAGATCAAGCATTTGGCTAAGAAGACAAAGACAATGCACCATCTCACAAATCCGTTATTGCAATGGCCAAAATTAATGAATTAAAATTTGAATTGCTACCTCATGCACCCTATTCGCCAGATTTAGCCCCTGTTCCAAACTTGAAAAAATGGCTCAGTGGTCAAAGATTTTCCAACAATGAAGAAGTGAAGAAGCAGTTAATGGCTATTTTGAGGAGCAAGGCAGTTTTTATTATAAAAAGGGTATCGAATTTTTTGAACATCGTTGGGAAAAGTGTATAGCGCTGAAAGGCGATTGTGTTGAACAATAAATAAATTTTTATCCAAAATATTTGTGTTTTCTTTGTTGGGTCGGTTAGTTCTGGGACCGCCATCGTAATGCAAAAACAGAAGTTGGCTGTATGTTCTCAGATTAAATCTTAAGAAACATTCATGCTCACATTAATTTGAAAATCGCGTTTTCGGATGAGGGCCATTTCCATATATATATTGTATCAAATCGATGTGCCCACGTCGTCGAAGAGGATCTTTGGTGCGACGTGGTCACTTAGTTGGGCGGCTTAGTCTTCGTATACGAATCCATCTATGTGTAGTAATGACCTATCGATTCATGGGAATGAAATCCTGTTTTCAGATCTATGGGCTTGATGCGCTTTGTCCATTATCTATACATAGATTGCATATTTAAGATCAACCGAGGTGGAATTTTAATGCTTCGTCATTATAGGTGACGTGCTCTAGAAATAATTCAAAAGAGTGCCCACTTGTACTTGGATTGTATTGCTAGGTGTAAGGTACTGCATTGCATTCTTGTTATTGGCCGCTACGTTATTAAGCAAAGTTGACATATCTGGGGCATCGAAAATCCACGAGTGATTTAGGAGAAGTCAACTATGATATTTGATGTAGCTTATGGACCGGTGGTGTCATATGGCCGCACTTTTTCTAAAATAGGGCCAAAAAAGCAATTATAATCAATGCAGCGGAACAATGAGAGGATGGCCGGAACTAGACATTACTTGTTCAGTAGGATGGTATTACGCGCTATTCATGTCGCTTTTCGGAGATACCTATTGAAGACCAAGATTATGCGACTTAACACCGTTAGATTTCTTTCTTCGAGACTATTTTAAAAGTAAGGTCTACCCCAACCATCAGCAAATAATTAAACATCTATAACCGAACACTGAAGCTGCTGAGATAGAGCCCTAATGTGAAAGAGTGATTGATAATAATTTCGGATGAGGGTCTGTAAGCAAAGACGAGACCGTTAATATGTCCATATCAACAATTGTTCGTTTTATTCAAAAAAAGAAAAACCTTTTGTTGTAACACCGTTTTCTTTTTATTGGAACAAGTTTTGTCAAACATCGCTTCCATCCTTAACATGTTCAGTTGTGTCGCTGTAATTTTCCCTTAATCAAACTTCCTTGTTAAGGATGATTGTTGTAAGAGATACAGAACTTTAAAATTAAAAAAGATACATAAAAGTCGTGGTAATGGCCATGGTTTTGGCCTAAAGGTAAAACCCACCCAGAACAAGAAATTTGGCATTGAATGCCTAAGCAAAAATCGAGTAGCCAAGGCCTATATCGAGCGTCTGAGTAAGATACACTGCACTGTGCATTCGGTACTCTCGAGTGCCAATTTACTCGTAAAGGATATTTTTTTTTTTTTTTTTTTTTGGTTTTCAGTTACTTACACCTGAACAATGCTTACAAATTATTGAATTTTATTATCAAAATTCGTGCTTTGATACATTTTACGGTCGTCATAACCAACCTGCTGAGCAAGCAATTCATAGTGACCAAATTTCGCACCAATTTCACGCACAGAGGTTCACAGCAATTGAGATTGTGTTACTCGGCTACGAGTAATACCTTACAAAATTCAGCCCGTGCAAGACCTTGAGACGAACGACCTGCTACAGCGTCAAATTTTCGGTGAGTGGCCCTTAGAAAATCTGGATTAAGATTCGTTTTCTTATCAAAAAATTGTATTCAGCGACGAAGCTCATTTCTGGTTGAATGGGTATGTTAATAAACAAAACTGTCGCATTTGGTCTGATGAGCAACCTGAGGTAATACAAGAGCTGCCAATTCACACGGCGGAATCATTTTCTCGTATTTTTTCAAAGACCACCATGAGAACAACGTTACCGTAAATGGCGTCTGCTATCGATCAATGGAGTTCGAACTTCTTTTTGACAAAAATGCACAGGCTGAACTTGGTTGGTATGTGATTTCAGCAAGTTAGCGCTACATGCCACACAGCACGCGAATCGATGGACCAATTGAGAAATTACTTCGGTGAGCAATTTATTTCTCGTTTTGGACCAGTCACCCTTACACTCGTCTATGTCAATAAACCTGCGTCCACCTCAGCCTTGGAAAACTTTAGTACACGTGTTATTAGCCGAGGTACCAGCACATATGCTCGAAAAAGAGAATAAAACTTGGATCACCGTATAAACCATTTAAGACGTAGTCGTGGTGAACTTTTACATAAAATAATCTTTAGAAAAAAGCGCAAGCAGTGATTTATCAACTGAAATACAAGTGTTATACACTGTTGCAATTTTTCTGTGCTTTTTTGACAATTAAAAAACCACCCCTTATTTAAAAAGAGTAAGTCCAAAGTAAGCCTGGAACATCAACATCTTGATATTGATTAGTGTACGCAAAAATCGAAAGGGTTCCACAAAACTCCAGCTCATAAAGCTGGGTGTAAGCAGTCTTGTTTTTTTTTTTGAAAATAGTTAAGATCTGGCTACAACCTTGAGAGATATACAAGCTACAATTATTTTTCAATGGAACCGTAACCGAAAGTTTTAAACAAGGATATGTAACCATAAAAGAGGTTCAGAAGAAGTCTTTATATTTTCCTATCCAATTCCTCGACGACAATTGCAATTGCTCTCTGACTTCGCAAGACTGTATCCAAAGAAGTGCTGCTTTTTCAAAACATTTTGGAAGTAGTCAGATCTACGAGTAAAAACACGTAGTCGGACCTTTTCTTATGAACCACTAAAAGTCTCGATATTTTGTGTCTTTGCGATTAAAAAGATGTCTCTCTCATGGGAATTCTTTCACACCTTGAAATCGTTGACATTTATGTATTTCTATTATTAGGTTGTAATATAAGCATTGCACGAGTTTTGGTTGTTCACAGCAAGTACAAAAGTGTTGTCGCCAATGTAATTCCCTTCATTAGACTACACCTCTGCTCACCTCTCCAGCAACTTTTTAATGCCATCACTAAGAAAAAAGTACCCCATGAGCCTTTTAGACATCATACTGAGATTTAAAATTTTTCCATTGGGAAAGTTTTGCAGACTTCTGGACAATAAGGCGAATACACCACCATTTTTCCCCAGCCAAACTCTCGACACTGTGTGAAGGTGGTCCTAGCTGTATGAGCGCGAGCGTTAACCTGATGGAATAGAACACCATTTCGATTATCTAGACCTTGTGGTTCCTGCTCTAGTATCGACACTAATCTGCACAGCTGTTGACAGTAAACTTCTGCGGTGATAGTCTGGCAACGGCTCAAAACTATTTGAACGGGTGAAGTTCATCTCTGGAATGTTGTGCTGCTGTGTCTTCCCAAATAAGCCATTGGTGACGACGTTTAATTGTAAGAACCCCATTTCTTTATATGATTTTGATTGTGACGCGTCAAAAGCGCAGTGCAGCCTCAATCCTTTACTAAACATTATTTTAGGATAGGTGGTATGGTACCTCCTTTTCCAACTTTATGATGTTTCCTATATTTGTTAAGTGTCGATGAATGTCTATATGGCTAGCAGTGAGTTCCATTACAGTAAGAGTGGGATTTCTTTCGATTGTGGATCTCAGGAGCCCATCGTCTAGCTCTTTTGGCCTACCCGAACTAGGTTTATCCTTTAGGTCAAAATTGCTATTTCCAAACTTTGTAAATCGACATCTACAATTGAACTCATTGAGAACACCCTCATCAAACACGTTTTTTGTTTTTCTGCCAGAAGGAAGTGTTTTGCTTTTGAGATACACCCTTAAAATTTCCTTAGGTTCGTGTACACCAACGAGTGCAATATCAGAAGTTGCAGTCTGTTCAAATTAACAACGAATCATTGATGAGACCTATTGTAGTTGATCCTCAACTACTACAAAACGTGACACCCTTTAAAATACTGCAACAACGCCAGATGAAGGGTGCTACAAATATTCCCACGGTATCTATCTTCATTCGACGCACTCATTCGTGACATTACCAAAGTCCATACAGCTCAATCCAACAACCTGCTCTTCAGCTTTTTCAATTGAAAGGGAACAAAACCTAACTAACAGCGAATGTAGATTCAATTTACACAATTTAACGCCTTCTAGCTAGAGAGCCATTCCAATTATTTATACGATACGCTCATTAGTTTCATCACCAATTACAAGATATGCAATGCAGTACCTTACACCTAGCAATACAATCCAAGTACAAGTGGGCACTCTTTTGAATTATTTCTAGAGCACGTCACCTATAATGACGAAGCATTAAAATTCCACCTCGGTTGATCTTAATTATGCAATCTATGTATAGATAATGGACAAAGCGCATCAAACCCATAGATCTGAAAACAGGATTTCATTCCCATGAATCGATAGGTCATTACTACACATAGATGGATTCGTATACGAAGACTAAGCCGCCCAACTAAGTGACCACGTCGCACCAAAGATCCTCTTCGACGACGTGGGCACATCGATTTGATACAATATATTTGCAACCACCACCATCACCATCATTCTGATGATGGGATGCAAACTGCCAGGCTTTGATTCAATTTAAATCTAGAAATCCAGAAAATGGAAAAGTGGTAACACAACTTAGCGGAGCATCCTATAAGTGTAAGAGTTGAATCTTTCAATTACTCGTTTACTGGCGCTCACATGGAGTCCATTGCCAGAAGATGAGCGGCTTAATTAATTTCGTCCAGAGCAGCAAAACGACAGTACTTAACAGCATGGAGTACGAGTATATGAATGCCATCATGTATTGTACATGAATATGAGGATAAGTTCGAGTTCGAGTATTCGTAACAGACTTGAGTTTTTAGAATGGCAAACCAATATCAATTTATTATTGCGAACTGTATGGGTAGGGACGCAAATGCGGACAGACAGACCTAAAACATAATTTGTTCTGATTTTGTTGGACCAACTGGTGGCTTTCATTTGGCAGAATGTTCTGCAGACATGCTAATGTGAACTGTCATCCTAAGCAGAAGATATTGATGGGATTTCAATGAGGCTGTTTGGATAAATCGGGTCATGCAGCGCAGATATTTCTGTTAATAGGTAAGGAATTTTAAATGCAAATTGACTGCAATGGACTGGCTCAACTGACACTTTTAATGAGCGATAAGTTGTTAAACTTTGTGAAATGAAATACTGATAAATTGACGATCAAATGAGTTATGGTTATTATGATCACATGCGAATCAAGTGGTATTGTGTTGCCTTTTTTTTTTACTGATGTAGGTACGTCCGAATTCGTTTATCTGGAAATACTCACATAGTACAAAGGGATCGTAGATAGTTTAGTCTCTAAGCCATATCATACTTGGAATGTCATGAAATTGAATCGGACTAGTAAATCCAAGAACTATCTTGCTTTCTCAATCTTCCGTCTAATTCCGTTGAAGGCTGGACATTCACATAAGATGTGTCAGCTTTTTTGTCTTCTTCAAAACTATGTAAGTCGGCACTCCGGAGAGTCGATTAGATTCATTTTGTGGAGGTGGTATCTCCAACAGTGGTGTCCTGTGAGGTAACCTACTAATTTTTCGATAACTTTTTTCATTTTTGTTGAATGGCAGGAAGGCTTGTTAAGCCTGTCTTAGACCTGAGTTATTCTTCCAGTGTGACATGCATCTCGAATGCTCCCAGCTATTAATAGCTTAATTGACTGCTGATTTAGAAGTGCAACAGAAGGGTTCAGGTCCAATAAAGGGAGTTTCTGGCCTTTCTAGCCAGTTCGTGGGCATTTTTATTCCCATCAATGCCCTCATGACCAGCAACCCACCACAGTTTGATTTTGTACCTAGAGCTTAGTTTTTAGAGGGTTTTGAAGCAGTACATCACTTATCTGCAGGGAAATTATAGCTGCTTGACTGACCGTTAATATATAAGTGTTTGCGCTTTTGAAACCAGTTATTTAAATGTGGTTGGCACATACAAAGGTCCTCAAATGTAGTATTATCTTGCCCATGCTAGAGAATATCATGAGGAGCTGTGTAGAACTGATCCACATTCCACTGTCATGGAGAGAAGTCAATGTGGTTTTCATTCCCAAGGCCAGAAAATGCTCTCATGATGTCCCAAAGGACATCAGATCTATAAGTTTATCATCTTTCCCTCTAAAAACTCTACAAAGAGTTATATCCATATTCGAGCTAAAATTGATCCAAGACTTTTGTCAAAGGCTCAACATGCCTACTGTAAAGTAAAATCGGTGAAAACGGCTCTGCATTCGTTGACTAGCTACATCGAACGATCCTTACAATACAGATAGTACACAATTTTGCTTTCCTAGACATATAGGGCGCCTTTAACAACGTCGACACATCCGTAAATACGACTGCGCTATTACATCTGCAGGTAGACGACTCACTTGGGGAGTTGATCAGTCTTATTCTAAATAGCAGGATAATCAACTCCAAATTTTGTGGAACTTCCGCCACACTTCTTTAGAAATTAGTGGTAATTAAACTGCTAATATACTTGGAAGCTTGAGGGAGCAGGGTGATTGACCTCTCAGACGGTGTTGCTATAGCCGTTTTAGGGAAGCATCTTAACACCATCAAAGAACTTCAGCTAAATCTTAATAGATTAACCCGTTAAGCGGATTGCTGTGAATTGGGAGTGAACCCTCATAAAACTAATCTTGTCCTCTTTTCCAGAAAATATAAAATTTCAACTATAGACCCTCCTTCAAATATACGGCACCAGTTTAGTTTATTCTGACACAGCAAAATATCTGGGTCTCATTTTTGACAGGAATCTAAACTAGAAACTTTGTATTTAAGAAAGAATCAAGAAAGCTACAGTAGCTTTATTTTTTTGCAAGAAGGCCATTGGAAACAAAATCGGCCTCCAACTTCGAATAACTAAGTGGCTATACATCTCAGTCATAAGACCGATACTCACCTACGGTATGGTCATCTGATGGACGGCCTTAGATATTGCAGTCAACTGCAAAAAACTAAGCCGAATCCAAAGAACAGCATGTCTATGCATAAGAGGAGCTCTACGCTCCACTCCCTCCGCGGCGCAAGACACCCATCTACATCTACAGCTATTCACTTTAAAACGACTACACGGTGGACAAATAATTTATTTGGGCACTATAATATTCATAATATAATAGGAAACCACTTAGAGAACATCGATTACACCATACCTAAACTTCGGTTTGACAAATTTAATTTCATGTCTGTCTTATGTCGCTGAAATATGCATGATGCTACGCTTAATAATTAGACGTTGAAAATGCATCATTTATTGTTCATACATACAGAGAACCAGTATATCTTTCTGACTGACGAATCTTCTAAAAAAAACAGTTCAAGTATCAACACCATATCTAAATTGATAGGTTCGTTTTAAATTCACGTTCAGGTAACAAAAAACCGATAGTGTACCACAGGTGTTGATTAGATCCTCTTTCTCCTTTAATCGTAGGAAAGTTGGGAGCAATGTCGTTGCTAGAGATATTGAGTTTGCGGATATGAACAAGCGCCGTCAAGTCCCACTTGTGTAAGTACGAATATATTTAAAGAAAGCAGAGTAATTCAAATCTACGTTTTACTTCTACATTACTCTTATTTATATCGGAACCCGGCTGACATATACGAGTATATTGTGCATGGACTTTGAAATCCCAGATATGGATATATCTCTCTCTAATCTTCTTGGGAAACACCTTGAGAAACAAATCGCTTCGATTTTTTGGCACACTTTATTGACTGCCTTAAAGTCAAGTCAATACGCCTATAGGATCAGATTTTGTACATTTACCACTCGTGATTTTTTCAACTCCTTACGATACCTCGCTTTTATATCTTCCTGCAACGATTTATAATTAATAACAGAACTACATCATTCCCGCTCAATACGCCTATAGGATCAGATTTTGTACATTTACCACTCGTGATTTTTTCAACTCCTTACGATACCTCGCTTTTATATCTTCCTGCAACGATTTATAATTAATAACAGAACTACATCATTCCCGCTCAGATCCTTTCGAATTCATCCAACACTTCCATTAATCATCGAATGCGGGAAACTTGGCTAAACCTATTTGTTTTTTTTTTTTTTTTTTTAATATTTTAAAACAATGTCCAAAGTCTGTGCTCCATATCGCTATCAAATTGACCCTGAACCCCATAAGCCACCTGGTCGCAAAAAGAGCAAGTAAAGACAAACTAGGTGGGATGAAAAGTAGCCTCCTTTGGAATGGAAAAAATAAAAAAATTTTTAAATTTTAGATTGATACACTTATTTCAGCGATTTTCCAACTTAAATAATGCACAGTAATACTCGCTGTTGATGGCTTTTCCTTTTTCGAGGTAGTCCCAGAGGAGTATTCCATGATAATCCCAGTAAACCGACGCCATAACCTTTCCGATCCATCGAGCCTCCCTCGGCCGCTTGGGAGCACTCGTGCCGGCTTCAGTCCATTGATGGGTACTCATTCTGTTCTCTGGTGTTCAACAGTTACCAATCGATGGTAAAAGTTCGCCCGATTCCGCATCAGCAAGTTCAAACACTCTTTCGAAATGCTCTCGCCTTCGTGTTTTTGGTCAGGAGTGAGTATGCGCGGCTCCCAGCGGCAGGATAACTTTTTCATATGCAGAATATTGCCCAAAATATGGCGTGTGTGCCCAGTACTAATCTTTGTGGTATATGCTAGCTCGCGCACCTTCACTTTCCGGTCAACCAAAACCATTTCATGTATTTTTTTGACATTGACTTGATCGGTAGTGGAGTTGCGGTCACCACGAAACTCTCGAAACCAATATTTGACGGTGTAATCTGACGGAGCATTAGCCCCGTAATATTTATTCAACTTTTCTTTTGTTTCCTTTGCCGTTTTACCTCTCAAAAACTAATGTTTTATGAGAGAACGAAAATCGTTTTTGTCCATACTCAACATGCTGCCAAACACATCAACAACAATCAGCTGTCAAAACAAAACTAAATACATTATCGCACTGAAATTTGGAATGTCTGCTTAAATATGAACGGACTTAAAGGCACCATAACCTTTTTTGCAGTAGCAGCGCACTCTGGCAGTCAAGGAAGTTACTTTTCACTGCACCTAGTATGTATTTACCTGTTTATACTGAAAACTTTGTCGGAAAATATTGTATGACTATATTACATGCTTGTCAAGAGTTTTAGACCAATCTGTCTGGAACCGATGCTAATAGAGAAAATTCTGATACTAAACGCGGAAATAATCATTACTTACACATCACCAAAAGGTGATAACGTCTACGATATGAAGAAAATTGTTTTACCAATTGAATTACCGTAAGAGAAGTTGCTGCTGCGGTTGACTCGTGTCATGCAATTTATTCGAATGTATGTGACACATGAGACATGTGTCAGCGAAGTTTGTTCCGAAACTTCTTAATTTTGATCAGAAGAACCGTCGCAGGAGCTCTTTAATGACGTCAATGATGATCCTGACTTGTTTGAAAGAGTCATAACTGGTGGTGAATGGCCCCATGCGACTTTTTCCTATTCCCAAAACTGAAGAGACCCATGAAAGGATGGAAGATGGATTGAAAAAATAAAAACGTCATCGCTGTAAGGGCTCAAGGCTATAGCAAAAAATGGTTATGAAAAGTGCTTCGAGGATTGAAAAAAGCATTGGCACAAATGTGTTATATCTAAGAAGGATTACTTTGAAGGGAACAATGTTAATATTGATGAATAAATAAATATTTTTACATAAAAATATAGAGTCACCTTACTTCTTGAACACATCTGTAGTATTTAGGTATCATAAAATTAGACATGTGCGATAACTCCTTTCTATATCAAGGCAAGCTAAAGTTCAGAACATGACCTGTCCCATAAGAAGTTTGAATAGTGTCCGAAATGTTCTTTAAAAATTACATTAGGCAAACTAAATGTCTAAGACTGAAAACAGAATACTTTCAGCACAGTGGTCTCAAATTAAAGTCTTGTCTCCTTGAAAATGGACAAAAGCTGATTAATTGTACATTGAAATACTTTCATTACCAACAACGGTTTTTTATACCGATCTCCCAATTATCAAATCAATCGACGCTTGACTTTCCTCCACTACACAAAACATCCGCAAAAGAGAATGCCAGAAACCTTGTTGACCATAACCAGTATCAAAATCTAAGGACCAATAACAACATTGCCAACAAATACACGCGGACAAACAGGTCCCAGAACGTTGCTATAAAGTGGGGACACCCAAAACTCAGCTACAAGGCAATGCCAAAAAGCCATCAAATTAAAGCAAGGATAGCGAAAATGCTTTCCCATTTTGTCAGACTAGTCGTGTCGGAGGGGTTTAAGAGCAAAGGATTGTAAGGGCTTACAGACCCTCAAGTTAAGGGGATCAAACTAAATATCGCATAAGTTTCCTGATTGAACAAATAAAGATAAAGTTAAACAAGTATAGAGTATGACACATTCAAGAGGATTTGTATTTATTGTTCGTGTTAAAAACTACAGTGACAGCTCCCAATCAATACGTATGCAAACTAATCCGATTTTTTAGATGCGGTCTCTATACTAAAAAAAGGAATAAAAAAGGAATAGAAAGGAATAAGTCGACAGATGTCACTCTAATCGATACCAAAAGTATGAAGTTGTTTCGAGAACAACTGTACTGCTTCATTTAATGATTCATGTAGACTTGCCTGCATTCTAAGTCACAATAACATGGTAGAAATGAGATTGCCATAGAATTTACGAGATAAGGCTAAAGTAAAAGCACCACCCCGAAACCTCGGTGTTTCGCAAGAAAAATTAAATTTTCCAAAACTCCAACTGCAGGCAATATGACTCCCTAAATCGCTAAAATGTCTGCGGTGTTCTTGCAGTCTATTAACAGAAAATAGCTCACAGGAACATGAAAAAATATCAATTGAATTAGAAGAAAGGAGGTGTTTTGAATTTGACGGCCAGAGAAGCTTCCCTAATGCCACGTACAAAGTTCCATTCACCGAATTGTGTGAATAACTAAAAAACTTTCACAACCATAATTGATCCTTTTCAGTCCCAATGAAAGGTTTAGACTTTGATGGATATCGAGGAGCTTCAAATCACTAAACATTAATTGCCCAAAGAGGAGCAAAAATACTCTTGGTAGATTCAGAATGAATACTTTTTTTGTAATATTACGTCAAATTCTGTAAGTCTCAATTAAAATAATAATATCAGAGCATAATCAGAGCACCACAGTCACAGCCCAATGAGTCTTTAAAGGGACGATGTAGTGCGAAAGAAAACCCAACCGCTAGTGAAGCACACAGTCCTAAATCAGCTTAGTCTGTAAAAACGGAGGCAAGATAAGCTAATAACTAAAATGAAATAGTGGATCCTAAATGTAAACTAATGTATTCCTGACAATTGACTATAAAAGTGTGTACACAAACTTCTCCAAAATTCGCAAGGAAAATGAATAAGCGAAATGCAAATACGTCACTTTAGGTGCTAAAACACCGGCAATTACAACCCCATCTATGAACCAAAAACCAAAACATATCGTGAGCCCTCATTTGAAAATGATACAATCAGCTCCTCAGCTCCTATCAAGACTCGACAATCTACTTAGTGTGTAGTAACATGCAACTTCATTACATTACTGCTTTCCATTTCAACTCAACACATCACTTTTGATCTCCAAAAAAAGGAAAACATCAACAAAACAAAGCAAAGCAAAATGTATCTACCAAATACCCACTCAAATCCAGAAGTTTTCAGTTTCACCTTTAAATCTAATGCGGGCATTGGAATTAAAAACAAACCATGCGCTGGCTCCGCTATACGTCTGTCCAAGAATCTTATGCGCCACACCAGCTTGAATTTGTATCTCGTCATCAAGTTTCTATGCCGACGAATCAGCCAGCGCCTATTCAACCTGCTGCCGCTGCTGCTGCTGTTGGCAGGAGCCGATTATGTCTCACATCCAAAGACATGGTCTGTCGTGGCATACGTATATAAGACATAGCCTTCACATCCCCAGGTTGCTCTACCATTATTTGTTCTGTGTGGCACACGACGCATGGTCATGCATGCGGGTTGACTATTAATAGAGCTCCACCATCACCAGGTGTACATATCGATTTTTATTAAGACTTCTTCGTCTTCCTTCGTTTCTCTTTCAGTATGTCTTTCTGTTTTATTATTCTGATTTTGCAAGACTGTTTCATTGGCACACGTTCGTTGTTGTCTAGGCCAAAGATTCTGCACTGTTGAAATGGCACGTCCGATAAAACAATGCGACAAAGGGAATTAAAGTCATAATATGAGGACGTCATCTTTGGATTAGGAAGGTTGCTGGGAATTTATTCTAGACTTTGATAGATCTCCAATGGTAGTCCTACTCTCACGATAAAAATGAAAAGATACGGATATACTCGTAAGTAACAAAGGCATAAACATTATATCGAAGGGGCGGATCACCGCCCCAATAAATCACGAACAGTAATCACCCGCTGGCGCTGAATGAAGGATGACCACTGTTGCCGATAATGGCTGCAACGGCAGCAGTCAAAGCATCCATGTCCATGACTGCACCATCTCGATGGGTAAATACGGCACTTGATCTCTGATCCCTAGCCACTCTTAAAGATCATAACGCACCATCATTACTCCAGTACGTGAGTATACTTCATCAGTATATCCCTGGTTGTGGTGCTGGCGTTGGTGTTGGTGTTTGTCGGTTGAGTGGTAGCGCAACCGCAACAAATTGTTTACCCATCCTCAATCGGGCAATGCTGGAAGCTGTGTGAAATAGAAGGTGAGATTCAAGGAGCACCATGCCCAGGCACCTGGATGCGCACATCCTTATTTCGTATTTACAATCGGTTAAGTCTTGTGTAGAACAATTTGAATAATCGATCCACGTAACCCTTTGTCGGCTTGTAACATAGAGGTCCCTTTACAAATGCAAATATTGTTCGTCGAGTTCTTAAGTGGATTGGTCACAGTACCGAAATGATTATGTTAAATCATGGAGGCGAATTGAAAGTCGATTGTACCTGGACAGACTGAATCAAAAGAAGGATTCTGTTCGATTATTATGATGATCCTATGTAAGCATCTTATAGCGAATGAGTACGAGTTACTATATTTTCTGTACGTATATGTGGGTTCACTTTTGTTAAGATGGATCTTTGCGTAACGAGTCATAACAATGTCAGAACTAGACAAGCAGGAATAATCCTCTGGCATGATGCTTTTATTTGATTTGGTTACCTGTGAAGTGCACTCGAATTGATACATTTTTTTGAAGTGAAGTAGTAATGGTGATGGATTTTAAGGATCCAAACCATTCGACCTATGAAGGTAAAAGTTTTAGGTAAATAGTTTGTTTTCATAGTCGAATGATGTAACATATCTTAGAATGTTTTGAGTAGCCCGATAGGAGCGTGTATCAGATGAAAATTGTACACAAAGTCGAAGATAGAAAGTGCTCGGAGACACTCGATTTAATTCAATTACAGACTACGTAAATCAGCCTTCTACCTATTTTTCACTCTTGAACTAATTCGATGATCAGCAAGGTTGTTGAAAACAGCCGAAATGCAGCTTAGTTGTCATAAAGACTATATATCTGGGAGATACTTGCCCTCTCATATGTCTTTTACTGTACATGTAGTCCATTGCCATTAGGATTGCATATGCCTTCACTTGATAGACAGGTAGACCAAGCCTCTATTCACTAATCTTGTTTCAATCTGCGGAAAGTAGATAAAGGTACCCTTCGTATCAGTCAAAATAATCAATGCCACCTTCTTCCATTTTAGTTTACGAAGTAAGCTACAAAGTGCTGTCTTACTAGGTCTTTCGCGTTGGTAAGCATGTTGCATTTTAGACAAAATACGCATTCGTAGAGCAGTCTTCGTTAGGTATCGCTTTGTATCTGACTTTTCTCTTTAGATTTGGCAGAAGCTGGCCCACTACTTTTGGAAGCATTAATGGATAAATGTTTTGTACATATGTTACTGATGTGAAGCAACTTGACCTCATCGAAAAAAGTGTACTCGTATCAAACGGCCTTATTTGTCACCACAATTGAAGACAGATAATAGCTACCGTAGATTGTATATATTACTCAGGTGGTCTAAAATAAGGAGCTGGTATTAAGTCAGTTTTACCTGGACATTGTCCGAGGGTGAAGCAAACAACTGTACCTACAGCTAAAAGATATTTATCGTCTTTAGCCTCATTGACTTATGTGGACTTAAAATTTAGCTTCCAGCTAAATTTTCCAGTCCCATAAACTGCACCTGAAGTTTCTTTACGCTGTGTGTGAACTTCACGTTGGTAATATCTAAGCCTAAGTCGACTTAGAGACCGCAAGGGCTGATTACCACCTTTTAAATTATTTCGAGCTGCCGTTGAAGATATCCTGCAACCCATATACAAAATATCGCCGGAAGGAAGCATGCTCAATGTAAGGTACTTTCGCGTTTGTCTAATTCTTAACAAAGTAGATCAAAATGAATATACATTCGGACGGCAAAAAAATGAAAAGTTTGTTTGTGTGGTCCTAGGCCAGGAATGTCAACAACGAAAACTACTTTGACGTTTCAGCAGATCTGACAAAGCCTATCAGTAAGAAGTCGATATACACAACATTGGCATTCCTACCACACTTATTCAACCGTACAGGATGAAGTGACTCAAGACTTCAATATAAGAAGTTTCCTAGCCATGACGTGCTATCATGCAATTTCAGAACATCATTTATAAGAAGAAGACATCGTGCATTGAACTGAGACGTCAGAATCAAAGCCACAATCCTCAGAACTTTACTTAACTATTTGTTTACGCGGATAGTATTGATTACTCGTCTGCGAATTTTGTACTTGCTAAAAACGGGTTTTGCAATAACTTAAGCTTGAAGTGTAGGTTGTATAGGACAAAGGGACCGAAGTACTGTTCCAAAAAATTCCAAAGGTGAAGAAGTTAGGCCAATAAATACGATCAACGGTATTGGTGTATTAAATCTTGTTTCATGCTCAGAGAAACGCAGTCATTAGCTAAGTGTAGGGTATTTTGATCTTCTCACACTGCATCGCAGTTTCCACCAATCGACCGGCCTTCTACTTTCATTTAATCCAAATGATTTCAAAAAGAAATCGAGCAATGCGTGGTCTTTTTCAGGTAGTAGGTAGTAGGTAGAAAAGTCTCAGCTATTCAATAGTACAATACTTGGGTCAGACATAATGCAACATCCGCGTTGGACATTAAAGTATACATTAACACTGAAGCAGGGATTAAAACTCTAACTTCTAACACTAACTTAACGACATGGATAGGCAGCATAGGTTTACATTATACTCGTATTTTGCTCGGACATTCGGACGTCTCTGATGAACTGGTAGGGCTCTGGTCCCGAAGACAAAGTCCAACCGCTGTCAAGCAATCTCTATGACCACTCACGGATGGACTTTTTTTTCGACTCATCGAGACAACTGTCATTTATCCTCAGATTTTTTGCCAATTCAGTCTCTACTCAATTTTTCGCTCACAGCGGATACGGGTGCGCACATCACATTAACGTGTTGACCCAAAGTCATACAGAGTGCACGTGCACACATAACGTGCCAAGTAACGAATTCATTTGGTCGATTATACATTTATTTGTGAATTTTTGACCAAAACCAATACTGTAACAATGCCCCAGCCTCCATAGTCGCCAGACATGGACAGTCCGTGTGAGTTTTTCCTATTTCCAAAATAAAGAGAACCTTAAAGGGTCATAGATGAGATTAAAAGCGCATCGCTGAAAGAGCTAAAGGCTATCCAAAAGATCGAGTTTGAGAAGAGCCTCGAGGATTTTAAGAAGCGCTGGGAAAAGTGCATAAAGGGGACTATTTTGAAGGCGAAAACATTAATGTAGACGAATAAAAAAATATTTTTCTTAAAAAACTAAAGTTCCCGTTATTTTCTGAACACACGTCGTACTTACTTTTACTTATATCCTGTAACCCCTTGTAGGTCCAAGGGCCTCAACTATTCCTACGCGCCATCGTGAACTGATCCTCTCAACGAGCTTCAGTTCTCTCCAACTCTTCCCCAATTGTCATGACTCCCCTGTTTTTTCGGCCGATTTATTTTTTTACCGTCTTGTGATAGTGAATTCCGTTCCATTTGCTTTGGAACTATCACCTTTCGAAGCGTATGACCCGTCCACAGCCACCTCTACCATTAGATGATTGCACCAATTAGATCCTGACTCGTTCTCTGGAAAACTATTCATTAGAGATATGGTTAGTCCAAAAAACCCTTAAGATGTTCCTAGGGCACTTCTTAACGAAGTGCTCCCAAGTTCTGCAACAACAATGCGGATTCAACATTTGAACTGAAGAGTCGTTGCTTGGTGTGCAAGCTGCCAATTCGATTGACAATATCCTGCTTGGTTCCACATTCGGTAGAGGAAATACAATACATACTCCAAAGATATTAGACACTCTCTATACCTGTTGTCCACCAATGCTAACTTGAGTTGATGAGTTAGTACCGAGGTTGATGATTTTGGTTTTGGCAGTGTAAATCTTCAAACAAACGACATTTGCTTCCCTCTCCACGCTAGCTCTTATTTGGTGCAGTTCCAGAAACATGTAAGAAGGTAAATAGATGTCGTCGGCGTAGTTCAAATGTTGGGGTTGAGAGTAAGAGTCTATGGCATTCTACCGTAAAAAGTATCAGCGATAGAATACAGTCTTGTCGGACCCCACATTGGATACCAAATTTGTCTGACAGTTTTCCTCTACGCAGAAGATAACATTTAGGTCAATCATAGGTTGCTTTGATATTAGCCATTATTTTGTATGGTAAACCTCCCCAGCACAGTCGAACGTCTTCACAAAATCAATGAATAGCTGGTGAAGTGGTGATCTGTATTCAACAATCTGTTCAATAATGATCCTCAGAGTATTGATAAGGTTGACACATGACCAACCAGAGCGGTTGGTCTGCATTGAGTGTATTTTCCAGATGTTCTTTTATTCGCTCAAGAACTTTTTTCACTATTACCTTAGCAACGGCAGGAAGAACGCAAATACATCTCCAGTTTTACGACTCCATGAGACTACACCTTTTAGGGAGCTTGAAAATCATTCATTTCTTCCAGTCCTTGGCGAAACTTTCTGCTTCTATAGCCGGGGCGTTTATATAGTTACGTTTGTTCCATCGTACGCTACGCTGCAATTGTCTCATTTTGTTTCGATACAAGGATTCTAGAACGTTCCTCTCTGCTGCTGGTGTATCTACAATATGGGCTTTAAGTAGTCTATTATCTTCAATACACCTCCATGTATCTTCGGAAAATCACGTACTATGCCTTGCCTGAGTTTACGCTTTAGAAACATGGAACAGCGTTTCAATGTTCTTGTATGGGTGTCGGCAGTGAGCTAATTGCTTCTTATCCTATCGAAAAGTTATCTCTTAATTGTTGGCGTACTGAGTAGATTTTTGGGCCGTCGATGTTATACCTAGGCAATATGGTGATATTGCGGAGTCTTCAAACTTATGCAGTACTTAACTAGACAGTAGAGCCCATAAGGTGATGAATTCGAACAAACCCCATGTTCGGACGTCTAAAAGACAACTTGTCAAATAGACGATTTGGTTGGACGATGATTGCCTGTCAGTTAACATCCAGTTGACTTTGTGGCAGGTCTTATGCTCAAACGTGGTGCCTCCTATGGCTAGGCGATTAATCTTGAAATAATCAACAAATCTTTCACCATTGTCATTTCGTTCGCCAATACCGTGCTTCTCGATCAAATGTCTGAGCCCTTCATTGTCGATGCATACCTTTGTATTCAGTTCTCCCATCAGGATGACGATAGGTATCTCCGTTCGACGTTACGTTGAATACAACGCTTAGATGATTATAGAGATTGTCCTTTTAATCCTGAGTCGAGGGGCTCCTTAGGGGTAACTCTATGAGATCGTAACGCGCCGTACTCTAGTCCGGAATTTGGCCACTAATATCCTATAAACCATGTGGCTACCAGAAAATTAAGCATCTGCGTGCTGTAGATATTAGTAGCAGACTTACTCCGGATCTACGGGGACTACTAGATGGTTTGAGTGAGTAGTGTGGTTTTACACGTTTCGATTTGGTACTTAGTCGATTATGAGAACCACAAAAATCATGCAATCTTTTATGCGTTGCTCCATTTGCAGACCGATGTTCAAAATAAGTTTAAATGATGCCAATACCAGATTTCATTTAAGCTACGATGTCAAGTAACTTTGAAAACTTAGATATACAAGAAATTTTCTTAATATCACGAACCTTCCGATGTTCTGAGCCGGTATCGGTTCTTCTTCTTGAAGAGCTTCAAGATACCTTCGAAATTAGTAAATAAGTAGGGGTCTTCAAAAGCTTCAAAACATCAGGGTGCAATTTAAGCAAAAATGAAGCCGCATTCCATTAATTGTATAGTAAACTCCTCAGTCGTGTTTAAATTGGACTGCCGGAGAAGCGCAACATATGCGGACCTGACCTATGAACTTTAGTGCCATCACAAGCATAGTAAGGATTTCTTCAATTTTGTGTAGTATAATGAGCATTTATTTCCTGCATTGACTTTACATATCTAAGATGTCTTAGTATTCTGATACTTAATTTGTTAGCTAGACTAATGATTCCATAATGTTTTTTTTTTTTTAATATCCACAAAAGCAGATGAAGTAAATATCTTTTCCGAAAAATATTCGCTTCAAATTTATAGAGAACTGCAAGAACAGAAAAAAGAAAACAAGAGTATTCTTTCACTTTGCTGCAGATCAAACAAAATGTATCCTTTCACCTTAAAGTTAAAATATTATTTTTTTCATAAAGTCTTCCCTTTTGTATATATGTATATGCTCACAATGTATACTCATTTTAATCTATGCTCATCTCTAAGGAAAATACAAAATATCGCATAACGCACAGAAGAATATCTCTATTTGATATCCAGTAGCACGAGGCGTACTACAGAATTCTTGCATCTGCTAATGTTTTGTGTTAGTTTATCCACAAAATAACAAGATTAAATTTCATTCAATAAAATGAGCAACAAATCACCTGGCTAGGTTTGGGTATATCCGTACCTGCATCTTTTTTATTTTACAGAAAAACACCCTCTCATATGCGAAAATATTTCACTGCATACCAATCCCTGGTTTCAACGTCACAAGGTGTCTCGTGCCTTTCTATATAAAAAAAGTTATTACCGTAATTTGAAATTTACTTCAAAGATTGATAATACAGATAGGGAAGAGTAGGACACCCTCTCAGAACAATAAAAAAAAGAGTTAACAAACTAAAATAATGTCACGAAAATTTATAACCATCCCGGAGGTCCTTAAATTGACTCTGTATTGTCTGCCTCCGTTAGTATGTCTTTACAATCGATTATGCAGGTTCTTATGTCATAAATCGAGGCATAAGCAAGTTGAATTTTTTTTTTTTTAAATCTTTACCACGCTACGTGTGCACCTTCACTAGATATCACGTCTGCATTAAGTGCATCCAATTGAGTTTCGAAAAAATACTAAGAAAAACGAATAAAGGTTCGTGCGTCAAGTCTTTTGTTTTCATGCTGTTCAGCGCGACCGACATGGATATTTCTTCATTTGTTCATCGTCTCATTTAAAAGGATCAATGTCATTTATTTTTATTGATTTAATCTTGATAAGAACTCTATGAATATTATGAAGAAAGATTAGTTTAAAAGGAGAGTCCTTTCAGATCGAATTAATCGTCGAATTTTAGTTTCCAACATTTTTTTGGAAATTATTTTTAGATCTCTGAAGGATTTCTAAAAGAACCGGCTGCTTTTGATTTATTTTTCCGTGGAATACTTATAATTAAAATGCAATTTGTCAAATCCATAACGAGAATTGTTAGAATACTCATTCTTCAATTTTCGATAGCTAATAATGTAATCAAAATTATGTCAGTGGGGATATGTAGGAAATAGTATTTATTTTAACATTAACAAAAATGTAACAGTCATTAGAGCAATCATTTTCTTAAGATCCGCACTGAAAACTTCCTAACGAAATTATATAGGTGAAAATTTAACGAGTATTAAACCCTTTTTGAAGGATATTTAATGTTTAAACATCTTAAACCGAATGAGAAACTAATGATATCCTTAATCATTGGTATAGCAAGGGAGAGAATTACGAGTACACTAAAGGAAATAGTTACGAAGTGTGCGTCTAATGAATAAGGAAAACCAGTGGCATTTTACTGCCAAAGATCAATCAGAGAGGCAGCTCCTGATGTTCTGGATTTCAACATGCTCACCAAAAAAAAAAAAACGGTTTCGATGATGAATGCAGAAAGGAAAATCCAGAAAAACAGCAAGCCTTACGAGGTTACGACGAACGGAGCCTCAGCACTGTTAATCCGATCTTAAAGAAGGGAGATACCCTGAACTGAAATGCTGAAAGATCTAGGTGCGACATTCAGAACAGGTTTTTCATGGTCAGTGGTGTTTGCCTTCGCTACTAGCGTCTCTTGGAACTAATAGTAAGTTTCACTATCTCCCGATAGATATGAAGATAATCTAGTTGAAACACTTTCTCAATATGCCAGCACTAAACACCGATGTATACAAACAGTATTATTAGGTGGAGTGAAAAGTTACCTCTTTGACCACCAGAATGCAGACATGCTAAATTCCAGTGCGATACTGTCTTTAGTTTTGTTTTGACAGCTGATTGTTTTTGACGTGTTTGGCATCATGTTGAGTATGGACAAAAACGATTTTCGTTCTCTCATAAAACATTATTTTTTGAGAGGCAAAACGGCGAAGGAAACAAAAGAAAAGTTGGATAAATATTATGGGGCTAATGCTCCGTCAGATCACACCGTCAAATATTGGTTTCGAGAGTTTCGTGGTGGCCGCAACTCTACTACCGATTAAGTCCGCAGCGGCAGGCCCTCTGATGAGGTTACAGAGGGCAATGTCAAAAAAATACATGAAATGGTGTTGGCTGACCGGAAAGTGAAGGTGCGCGAACTAACAGATACCACAAAGATTAGTACGGATAAAAAAGTTATCCTGCCGCTGGGTGCCGCGCATATTCACTCCTGACCAAAAACACGAACACGAGAGCACTTCGAAAGAGTGTTTGGATTTGCTGATGCGGAATCGGGCGGACTTTTGGTGTCGATTGGTAACTGTTGATGAAACTTGGATCCACTATTACACACCAGAGAACAGAATGAGTGTTCCGATGTGTCGGAAAGGTTATGGCGTCGGTTTGGAGCGATTGAAGGCCGAAATCGCTGCAAAACGGCCTCACATGAAGCGAACAAAAAATTTTGGTTTTGCAATACAATGCACCGGAGCACAAAGCATCGCAACCATTGCTAAAATCAATGAACTACGGCTCCAATTGCTGTCGCATCCACCGTATTCGCCCGATTTGGCTCCCTCGGATCTCGGAGGCTCCCTCCCAAGATCCCTCAAAAGATGACTCATCAATAAAAAATTCTGCTCACGCGAGGAAATCATCGAAGAGTATTTTGCAGGCCTTCCGGAAAATTGCGTTTTGGACGGGATTAAGAAGTTGGAAAATCGCTAGAATAAGTGTATCAAACTAAAAGGGGATTATATTGGATAAAATAAAAAAACATTTAATTTTTTTTTTTTCATTTCTAAGGAGGTTACTTTTCACCCCATCTAGTAAATGCACCGCTTTGACTTAAACTTAGCTGCACTAGAGGCACTATGTTCAATGTACTGTCCGAAAAACTCAATCCATTTTCCAAATAAAAATCGGCAAATCAATCATATTAGGTAGGTCATAATGTAAGATCCTTTGGCGTCGAATGCCAATTCAGTTTTGACATTTGTGAAGCAAATAGAATTAGAACTTTTTGATTTACAATTCATTTCCCCAGACGCCCGGCTCCCACTAGTATTTCAATGTGGCGTTTAGCCGCACGACTCTAAGATAAATGGAATAACACTGGACAGAGAAAACCCTGAAAGGCCTCGTAACTCTTGAAGATATCGTAAAGGCTCGATGACGTGCCACGTAATTGGCCATTCCACGCACATATCTACGGCGAATTTTGATAAAAGACTTTTAAATGTATCCTTACAAATTGCAAACCTAAACCAAAAATTATCATGACTGACGAGGCGGATGTGGATATGGGAACAAACAAAGTTTGCGGTTCTGTGGCAAATATTTAGCCTAGGAAAATAGGGTCATATGTTATGCCCCACCTTGTAGATCACATAAGCACAAGTCCAGAGAAAGTGCGAGGAATATGAATATTAAACGTCGTCGTCATAGATGCAATGAATTCAGAGTCGGATGCAAAGTCTCCTTGTTAAAGAGGAGCAATCCACGGAAAATCAACTCGACACAATTTAAGAATGAGCTCGGCAAGTTTATCAGTGTTCTTCTATGTTCATGACAAAACGAAAGGCTAAAAGAAGCTGTTCAGAATCTGAACGGCACCACCATCAAGTGTTTTGAACTAGCATGTGCAACTAGAAATCAATCCAGACGATCGCTCGTTCCTTTGCGACTATGGAACGAAACCTGAAAACTTTAAGGCACGTCACTTAAGACTAATTTAGAGGAAGATTGAAGACTGAAGTGAAAAGAATATGGGAACCTAATTCGGATTTCGAAGAGTGCTTCTTATAAAGACTTTTGCGAAAAGATCGAAACTGTCGGCTGGTCAAAATTCTAAAAGAAAAAAATCGTCTAGTCAGGAATCACTAAGAAAACCTGCTGACACTTACCACCGCTTAAGAGTTTTGATATCTATACACAAGCATACGCAGATGATGAAGCTTCACTGTCTCTTGGATCCTTTTTAACGACTATCTGCTCTAAAGCGCAGGCGGCCCTAGATGTGTTCGAAGATTAGTATACTAGAAATGAACTTTCGGTCAATCTTTTCAAAACTGTGGAAGGAAGCTGACTGGTCTAACTCATCAAATGCATAAGGCATCTGTGTCCAGTTCTCCAAAGAAGCTAAGTATTTGGGTGTCATATTGGATAACAGATTTCTATGGACTAATTCATATCATAGGCTGGACTTTTAAAGCCATCTTCTGCTTAAAAAGAAGTTGTCTTTGGTTCAACACACACTGAAGCAGTCATTGGGCTCTGGTCTTATGGACATGCCGTCTGATGCAATAATATCAGAACTCCTGCCGCAAAAATATATGAAACGATCCCTGTTCCCAAGACTGGTTTCAGTCAATGTCTGAGCCAGGAAAGGGTCCTCACGGATGGCTCCAAAACCGATTTAGAATGCGACGCTATTGTCTTTCTGGAGGTCGACAATCTTAAATTTCACTCCCCGTATGTCTTTCAAGTGGAGATACACACTATTCTGATGGCTACGAACTATATTGTGAAAAATCGGTAGAGGGGACGAAGCATTTGCATCTGAAACGATAACCAAGCCGCTCTTAGAGCCTTACTGAAATTTTCAACTTCCAAGCCAGTTGTAGAATGAAAGACATCATTAAACGCAGTCAGAAGGCTAAATTCACTGAGTATTATCTGGGTTCCAGGTCACAATGGGATCACCGGCGATAAACTTGCCGGGCAAGGCTCCGATGATTATTTTTTATGACCCGAAACTACACTAGGTCTGCCTGCGTCATCGGTTAAAGCTTTCATTGACAGTTGGGTTTTATATGAGCATAACTGCAGATGTCATGATTAACCAGATTGCAGGTAGACCAAATGAATATTTTTCGACGTCATTTAGAAATCATCGGCCTTCCTGCCGTCCTTCAATAAGGAAGACTGCAGGCTAGTTACTGGCGTCGTGTCAGGGCACTACGCTTTTCGTAAATACTTAAATGTGCTGGGCATAAGTGATAAACATCTCCTGCTATGCTTGTTGTGAAAGTCATGGCGACGCCGCAGAGAACTACCTCTGTGCATGTCCGACTTATGCCCACATCAGGCTGCAGGTGCTCGGCGTTGACGTGGTGGGTGCTGGTACTATAGGAACTTTATCAGTGAAAAATTCCGTTAAAAGGAACTAACAAGGAGCACAATGGATATGTTATTTGTCTGAGTGCTCTGTTCAAACAAAAAAAAAAAAAAAATAATAATAAAATGTTCTATCTATTCCCAAACGACTGCTTATGATAACAAACACCACATTGGACTCTATAATACTGCCCTTCCTTTTCTATCCTTATTTACTATATCTTGAAAGTAGTTTTTTATTTGTTCTTTGTTCTTCTGAAAAATTTTTATTAAACCAAACAAGCTTGCTAATAGAAAAAAGAAAAATAACAAGTCTATATAGTCCGAATTGAAGCCTGCAAGAAGCCTCAAAAAGAAACCTAGTCGCGGAATCCGAGCCGGTGCTTACAATATGGAAACTTCTACAGACTGCTGAGCCGCAGTAATAAAAAACATACTGTTCTCAGTCCTATTTCCTATCCGACCTTGATGAAGCTAAGCCAGCAATATTTAAACTTATGTACATCGAATAAGGCTGCAGGCGCTAACTAATTAACAGATGCACCAATCTCCTTTATTTCACTAATCAGATGCTTTCTGTCATCTTTTGTAAATATCTAAAATCCCATGTCAACAACTTAAAGGTCCGTGTGAACATTTTAAATAAGGAGAAGTCGACCAGATTTCCACATCCTTAAATTAATAATAAACACAGTCATACCAAATCGATTGATATCACTAATTTAAAGACTTTAAAGCTGTATATGATAGCATTTATAAAGACTGGACATGTATACACAGCCATGACTGCTTTTGGTATCATTGCTTAATGCATTTCTATAAAAAATATGAAGACAAAGCAATATCCAACTACAAAAATTTATCTTTCCAGCTAAAGCAGCTGAACTTAAATGGAAAACTATTTTAAGAGCTTTCTTTTGGAATTAATTCCCTTTCCTCCTATCAAAATAAAGACCATATGCCAAATTTTGTAAACATAATTTTAATATCCTCAGTAAAATCCTTTTCTAAGTATGTATTGTACCAACACCTAAGAAAAAGGCACGAGTTAATGATGCTTATGTAAATCAACCATAAGCTCTATCCATAAAAAAAAAAAACACCATGCCCTTGTGTTAATACACTCAGATATTTTTGACGCGTGTTCTTCCTTTGTATTGAATGTCCTAAAGTACAGTTTCGTCTCACTTAAAATGATATTCAAATAATCACAATTCGACTAACAATTGGTTTTATCCTTAGACTGCAAGCCAACAATAATAACCGAGATATTGAATTTCAACTCGAATGTGAATGTATCTAATGGGCGTATCGGACGCATATAATAACATTGAATCAAATAACCGTGCTATGCCCAAAACTACTTCCATCTGCTCTGCGCGATCTACTTCCTTTCAAGAAGGCTCAACTCGAAACTCGAAAGCAGCCGGCCAGGGAGGGAGGGTAACTTATTTATAATTCAATTGTTGAATGCAATGCAATGCTACAAGAGTACTCATAATCAGTGGTCGCTTACGCTTGCGCGTAATCATTAATGGAAAAAAAAGTTGTAACTTTACGCGACAGTTGTCACAGTCAGCAAAGGTATGTGTGACACGCGAATAAAACCCTCTACTAGATCTATGGAAGTACATACTTCCACAACCCACAATCAAATCTGTTTTTGATGACAACTGGCACCTGCTCCATAGATTCCTTAATTCCTTTATTCCTGTCTCTCTATGGCAACACAAGAAAATCGTGTCAACCAGAGTGATTTGTTTCTTTTTTCTTTTTGTTAAGAACCAAACATTTTTTTTTGTTTAGCTTACTTTTGGTGCCGAAGGGTTGAATTCCCCTGCACACGGTGATCTATTAGAAGAGTTTTGATAGGGTTCTAGAAGTTGTAGAGTAGGTAGGGTTTACTTCAGAATACGATCCCTGGCATATGCGTTTGTAGGGACAGATGTTAGTTAGTTGATATTTCGACGATGGGGTGGCACAATTTAAATTTCGAAAAACTTTAAGAGAACAGCGGAAGAGAATAGAGGCACAAGATTGTGATAAACCCTAGTATCTGGCTTAAGAAAATCTAAATTAAATAATTTTCGCCAAAATAACTTCTGAATAGTAAACTTTATTTTACATTCAAAACATTTAATATTACCAGGCTCATGCAGACAATGTCTTTGAATATCACAAAGATTTACAACAAAACATCGAAAGCTAGAGGAATTCTACTTTTACCCTCAATATTGCCCGCCTTTTTATCGCAATACACATTTTTTACACTTTCTGCATGCCCACTAGTGCCTTTATATACCCAATTATATAGGGTGATTCATCGTGAGGTTTGATTTTAAATAGGCTCTTTTTGACAGATTACGCATGACTCCTATCAAACTGCTTTATCATTTTTGTTCAGTATCGTTTGGCAAGTCATCTTAAAAAGACTTACATTACAACAGCGTCTCCAAATTGTTCAGCCGTATTACGAATATCAGCGTTCTGTGAGAAATGTTTTTCGTGCGATTCGAGGAACTGAAACCATTATTGCCAATACCATTCGCAAATTTGAGTCCCAGTTTATATTCTTGGATGATACTCGCCCGGTTAGACCACATACTAGATGGGGTGAAAAGTAACCTCCTTGGGAATGAAAAAAAAATTTTTTAAATGATTTTTTATTTTATTCAATAAAGTCCCCTTTTAGTTTGATTCACTTATTCTAGCGATTTTCAAACTTCTTTATCCCATCCGAAAAGTAATTTTCTAGAAGATCTGCAAAATACTCCTCCGTGGCGTCGATGATTTCCTCTCGTGAGTTGAATTTTTTATTGATGAGCCACCTTTTGAGGTTTGGGAAGAGATAAAAGTCCGAGGGAGCCAAATCGGACGAATACGGTGTATGCGACAGCAATTGGAGCCGTAAGTCATTGATTTTAGACGTGGTTGCGATGCTCTTGTGCGCCGGTGCATTGTCTTGCAAAAACATGTGAGGCCGTTTTGCAGCGATTTCGGCCTTCAATCGCTCCAATGATACACAGTATTATTCGCTGTTGATGGTTTTTCCTTTTTCGAAGTAGTCCACGAAGAGTATGCCATGACAATCCCAGAAAACCGATGCTTCGGAGCACTCATGCTGGCTTCAGTCCATTGCCGGGCACTTATTCTGTTCTTTGGTGTTCAACAGTTACTAGTGCCAAAAGTCCGCCCGATTCCGCATTAGCAAGTCCAAACACTCTTTCGAAATGCTCTCGCGTTCGTGTTTTTGGTCAGGAGTGAGTATGCCCGGCACCCAAAATATCGCGTGTGCGCTCAGTACTAATCTCTGTGGTATCTGCTAGCTCGCGCACCTTCACTTTCCGGTCAGCCAACACCATTACCATTTCATTATTTTTTTGACATTGTTCTTTGTAACCGCATCGGAGAGCCTGCCGCAGCTGACTTGATCGATAGTGGAGTTGCGGCCACCACGAAACTCTCGAAACCAATATTTGACGGTGTAATCTGACGGAGCAATAGCCCCATAATATTTATACAACTTTGCTTTTGTTTCCTTCGCCGTTTTGCCTCTCAAAAAATAATGTTTTATGAGAGAACGAAAATCGTTTTTGTCCATACTCAACATGATGCCAAACACTTCAACAACAATCAGCTGTCAAAACAAAAATAAAGACGGTATCGCACTGAAATTTGACATGTCTGCTTAAATATGAACGGGTTTCAAGGCACCATAACCTTTTTTGCAGTAACAGCGCATTCTGGCAGTCAAGGAGGTTACTTTTCACTCCACCTAGTATAGTACGTAGTGAAGAGACTATAGCAGCTGTGGCTGAGAGTGTACGCGAAGACCCTGACGAATCGATTCGTCGTCGCTCTCAGCAACTTGGTTTGGCGTACGTGAGGATCTCGGCCTAAAAGCGTACAAAATTTAACTTTTTGAAGCCAGGAGACTTGAATGGGCTCTGGAAAAACTCAATGAAAATCCGGTGTTTTATAGTGAAATTATAGTGATGAAGCCCATTTCTGGCTCAATGGATACGCTAATAAACAAAATTGCCGGATTTGGGCTGATGAGTAACACGAAGAGTACCAAAAGCTACCATTACATCCATGAAAAACAACGATATGGTGTGGTTTATGGGCTAGTGGAATTATTGGTCCATATTTCTTCAAAATGAGGCAAATCAAAATGTTACCGTTAATGGTAACCGTTGTCGCGCCATATTAACGGACTATGTACTTCCTGAAATTCAAACACATGGTCTCAATGAGCTCTGGTGCACTTAATTTCACGTTTTGCTACTTTAAATTGGCCGCCTAAATCGTGCGACATCACATCTTTGGACTATTTTTTCTGTGGATATGTAAAATCTCAGGTCTTCTGGAATAACCCAACTACGATTGACGCTTTGGAAGCCAGCGTTACTCGTGTTATCCGCGAGATACCAGTCTTTATGCTCGAATCGCCCAAAATTAGACCTTCCAAATAGATCACTTTAAATATAGTCCTGGCCAACATTTACATAATATCATTTTTAAAAGGTAAATGCCATGAATTTTTCTTTTAATTGGTGATAAAAATTTTAAGTTTGCTTTCAAATTAATGTGTTTTATTTAACATTATAAATCAAAGCTCACGATGAATCACCCTATATATAATTTCAATATTATCGACTAACAGTATCGACAATACATATTATCGTAGTTAAGCAGGAGATGTTTGACAGCGTTCACATCCCATTTTTATCACATTTGAGATGTTTTGTCAATAACTCGAAAACGTTCTCAACCTCCCTCCTGTCGTTATATATTACAATATACTTACCTGGACTTTGCAAATTTTAAGAACTGAAGAATGGAAACATACAGGGCGGATAATTTAAAACTCACTATGTGACAAAAATCGGTAGCTATAGACACTTTCTACGGACGGAAAGAAATCTATGCTCGACGTTTCGGATATTTAATTATGATATTCTTGCTATAAATCGAGGTGGACCTGGGCCTTAGCCAACATATCTCTCCAGCTGGCATCGTTGTTGGTTAGCTGCTTCCAATTTTGCATGGAAAGTTAGTTGAGGTACCTCTCCACTCGTGCGAGGCACCTGAGAGCCTTCAATCTTCTCCCTTGATCCAAAAATAAATGTTGGTAACTCGAAGATATGTTTTTTTTTTTTCTTTACGGCCACGAGTTTCTCCGTTTTTGATAAAGTCCACGACTCATTGAATTTCCTACAAACTGCTGTTCTAATTGAAACTAAAACTAGGAACGAGGAAGATAATGAACAGGGGAGGTGATAATTGCGGATGTTGTTATAGTACTTCTGCGCAATGGAAATCTTACAGATGGGAAATGCTAATAGCTTCACGTAGCCTTCGAGATAGTAGTTCGTTAGGCCGATATGCCGTTGGGAGGTTATTTGGATGAACCTTAAATTGCAGTGGTCGGTATTAAAAAAATATTCGAGTCATAGTAGACCCAGCAATTTGAGTCGGTCAATATAGGGTTTGAAGGATAAAGTGATCAGCCCATGTGAGTCTGTGCAGAGGGAAAAGTAGGAATCCGCTTTGGACAGCTTCGATACGTAAAATATGGTTTTCATAATAAGGTTTCCATTATTGGCTAGCATATTCGAAAAGTGGCCTAATAAATATGCGGAAATTGAGTTCAGTATTACATATAAGAACCAAGTCGTGCATTGAAGTAACCGAAGTTACAGCTTGGGTTGATATAGTAAGTTCGGTCAAGAAGTGTTGAACGATTCCGGAAGTAAGAGATGACTTGGCATTTCTTTATCTTGGCCTCAGGATTTTCGTATCATCGACATAGACAGATATGTGTGAGTTCTTTATAAAATTTAAAACATATTCTGGAGACTTTAATTGGTTCAGACAAACGAGAATGATATTTAGCTAGGTCATAGCATTCTTAAAAGTTGAATTTGAACACAGAAATCAGCCAGGCTAAAAACCAAGTGCGTTGAATTTGAAAAAAAAACTAACTTTTGCGCGTTTTTATCACATCCATTTCTTCCTCTACTCTAGGGCACACAATGTACTAGAAATGAACTCAGTAAGGTTGTTAGCGGTTTGCGATTTGCTTTTAGAAATCCATGTTGGTTCGGCGCAAAGTTAGATTTGCAATAAAAGAACACTGCATCATAAATGACGCTCTGAAAGTTCTTGGGAATACATAATAACTTAGCAATGAGTCCTTAGACTTATGGGTAAAAAAGTTTTCTAGGTACGTTTTGATCTCATCTTCGGAATTGATATGCCTTCCGTCCAAATTGATTTGGAGAGGGCGAAACAGTTGGTAGTCAGAAGGCGCAAGGTCTGAAGAAAACGGTGGGTGCTGCATAACTTCCCAGCTAAATGAATTCAGCTTTTGTTTTGTCACTGAAGCTGTTTGTGGACTGGCGTTATAATGGTGGAAAACATCCATAATGTTTCTTTAACTGAATTCGTGAGTAACCTAAACATTCACTTTTTCCACATTCCAAGCCTTTTCAGTCTTTACGAAACGGTTGCATGGGCGATGTTAAACCGCTGCGAGATCACCCGTGTCGTCGAATGCCTTACCAACGGTAACTTCAACCAAGATTTGATTGTCGTCTGTAGTTGGTGAACGTCAACCATCAAACAGCATCAGCAAGGTGTGTATTACCTGAAAAGTGTCAGCGCTTATAGCCGAATCTCTATATAATGGTACCTTACAAATCTCCCGTTGCGTTACAATGTAAAGGATAACTTTTTCTATTGGAATAAACAACAAAAATGTCATAACGGTATAAACATGGATTTTCTGAAACAATAAACACTACATCCAAGAAAAAAAACCGCAGAACTTTTTGTCAACACTATTGAAAAGATTGTTGAGTTTAGTTTAATATGCTTTATGCAGTGGAAGAAAGTTTCTGAGGGGGTTATAAAGTTGATGATATCATATGAGAAAATAACAAGTAGGTGAGGCTATAGACGTTTAATTTGGAGAGAAGTTCACATCATGTCAAGGTGTATACCCCTATAAACAGGGGCTGCCCGCAAGGTGGCGTTCTGGTGTAGCTGTACTGCCTGTTGGATCGTGTCTAGCAACTGTTGCGCAGGCAACCCTAGACGTGATCGACGACTGGTGCACTAGTTATGAGCTTTCAGTCAATCCTCTCAAAGTTGAGGTTGTTCTCTTTACGAGAAGGAGGACGCTGCCTAGTCTGACCCATCTAGTGCTTAAGGGCATATTACCCAATTCTCCAAAAAAGCTTAGTATTTGGGTGTTATCCTGGATAAAAAACTTCTCTTGACTAAACATTTTACGACGAAAACATCTAAGGCGTTTTCGGCCTTCTATCAGTGCAGAGGAGCTACGGGCAAGACATAGGGTCTGTCACCGAAAAGCATCCTTTGGATCTACACGACTATGATAAGGCCAATAACACCAGAACTCCTGTTGCAGAAAAAATACGAAATCGACTTTCCTTGCTCAAAGGACTGGCTTCGAGTCAGACCGGAATCTGAGCCAGGAAGGGAACTCAGTCGAGTCTTCAGGGACGGCTCCAAAACCAATATATAGTAGGATGTGGCGCTGGTGTCTTTCGTTAGACTTCACGTTAGGAAAGCTTGCATCTGTCTTCTAAGTAGATGTTAACGCAATTCTGATGGCAGCGAACTATATTGCGGAGAAACGGCTGAGGGGGTGAAGCATTTGTTTCTGCAGCGACAGCCAAGGCACCTTATCACAGATGAGCTTACTCACCCTTCTTTATGAAACTGAAAGATTTCATTAAAAGGAACTTTACAAGGAGTACAAGGACATCAAAAAAAAAGTATATATCCATGTTGGTAGAAATAGCAATTATTTTTAAAAGGCCTGATTTGGAAAGGCAGTCAGTAATGAGGATTTGCTTTTTTTTATAATCCCGCGTGCGCACCAAGGGGTATGAATACCCTTTTACTGGCTTTTCTCCAGGGCGCGGGCAGGTGTTGTAGAAATTTGAAACTCAGGTGTATTAGGTTTCGATATTTTTTCCAGGGTTATTTGTCGAACTGGAGCCGGTGCATCTTCAACCAGTGGGTCTTCGAACGTGCTAGTTGTTAGTTCGTTTCATTTAGCCCAGCCAGCAAAAACTCCAACATATGTGTTATGTCTTCATGTCGGAGTTGACGCCGACGGGATTTTCATATAACTACATACAAATTCTATGAAAAGACTTTTTCAAAGAATTACCTCACACGGGATTCGAACCCGCGACTCTCTGCTTGAGGAGTCTATGCATATACCACTACACCACAGCCACCCCTTTCTGAAACAGCATTCGAACTAACGATATAAGATTAATCGCGCGACTGAGTCCGTTGGAGATGAGGAAGATTAAAATCGAATTATGATATTGTCACTCTGACAACAGTCAGAATCGTCGACGTTATCTTCTTATATTCTTCTTTCTTGATGGCAGCATGTACATTCTTCAATACTTGCAAATGTCCCACATATAAAGATTCCATTCTTCTTTCATGCTTTTGTTCGACCAAATGATCTTCCGCCAATTTAAAAAGCTCGGTAGCTAGACCCTTAACAACGGGAGCAAGGTTTAAACACATTTTTTGCAACGACCCCTCACAAGACAAAAATTTTCTTGTCGAAATCGCCAAAGTGATTGAAAAATTCCTATTTAACGTATTGCATTGTGTGTTTTCAACTGTACCTGCGTCGAAGGAGAATAAGTTTCACTGATTATATTGGAAAAATGTTAAGAAACATTAATTCAAGGAACGACTTCATTCTCGGGTTGGAGATAGCAAGGAAGACCAAAGCTCTGATTTAAATAGTACGCCGCTGGGTATCTCAAGGAATATTTTCTACAGTCCAGGAGCCCTCGTCTTATAACTATCATATTAACTTGCTTCCTTATAGCTGAGACTAATTAAATGTAAAATGCATCCAACAGCTTTTATAATCGGACTTATTGGTCAACAGCGATCTTATATCACTGGCAAGTTCAGCTTCCGAAACGCTTTAACCAAAACCACACATCTTGTAAGCAAATATGACTAAAAATCAGAAGTCTACAGGCAAAATTCAATGATACTCTGTCTTCTTGCATTATTTTCAAAATATTGTTAACATTTTAGGAAATGTTTAAGTAGCATCTTGGTTGCTACTAGAAAACATTCAAATATCCACCCTCCCTTAAGGACATAAGACAAGACAGATTAACCTTACAAGATATAGAGTTTGATCTAATTATTCTTCATTCTGATATCATCTTTCGTCTCTTGATCCGTAAAATAGTTAACTATAATGATTTTGGGACCTTTTAAGGGCTAAACCAACAAATAGTCGACATATCGGTCCTAGTCTCATTTCGTACTTACAGCATTCAACGTTTGCTTGCCTACTCGTTGTCGGCTTAATGTGCTTTGGATCTTATAACATTATCTGCTGAAGCTGGACTTACTTAGTGAGTATTCTGAAGGTTTTCGACATCTAATGGAGAAGAACTATTTATTTGACAAAACTTAGATAAGTCTAACTTGCATTCATGGTCTTACTCTTTGTAAATTACTTGTAACCTGGCCACTATCGTTATCAAGTCTGACTTAAGGTTTGCTGGAACCAAGCCATGAAATACTTGAATTGTATATAAAGAATGCAATGATAATGTTGTAAGACATAAAATAAACAGTTTAAACATTGCTCGATATGTCATTTTCATGTATCCAACGAATGAATAAAACAATTTATCAGAACCAATCTTTCGCAAAAACTTTTCCAAAATGTACAAAAACATTTCTTTAATACACGACCATGTAGACATTTTCATTTGCTGATAAAAATCACTTGGTTCTCATGAGAACGGATCATGCATCCGTGAATGCATGTATCCATGTATCAGCGACAGCACTGCACCACAACATTGTTCAAGGTCTGAATCAAGAGCACTGTACGCCAGTCTGGTCCGGTAATGGACAATTCCTCCAAGATTCTGATTTCATTCATAAATTTGCAAAGTACCGGCGTAAAAGAAAACGATCGTACGGATACAAAGCGAATGGATCGCATAAAAAACTTCATGGAAACAATACGATTCGCAAAAATAAACATGTAAGCCAGAGTCTCGGATCGCATCTGGAGGAGTACTCCAGAGAGTGCTCTTTGGCTTTGCATCATGGCTGGTCGTTTTACTTTCTGCATCCGTTCGGCTGCGGAAGCTATCACTCCATTCACTCCAATTTAACAACAGCAAAATGGACGTGGAATTATTCCGCCCGCCCGTCTTGAATCTGTTTGGAAGGTGATCGTTGCACAATGCACTTGCCGTGTGAATAATTGTGCTAAGGATAGGTGGTGCAGATACTCGTAGTTACAAACACTTGCACTCGCATCTAGTGGGGATTGCTTAGGTAGGCATTTGTCGCTAAACTGCGGGGAGTTGCTCATTCGAAAGTATTTTTGAAGGCAATAAAAGTAAGCCCTATGGGTTTATTATTCTCCTAATTGCTGTCGGTATGTACAATAGTAGAAATGGTATTCCCGGTTATTACTTTTCGGATAGAACACTTAGGGTGGTACCCCTAGTGACAATTGTCTAAGGAGATGTACCTGTCGATTGAAAAGCAAAAAAAAAAAAAGGAAATGTTCTAAATAATGGGTTCGTTACTTCAACAAAGGCTTGCTTGGATTGCTTGCAATCCATAGGTAGAGTACACCCATATACGGATACATGCTGTTCCTATACTCGTACTACAATAAATAAAAGGAAACATTCTCGTTGAGGAGAAAAGTTTCCTGGTGTTAATTGTTATTTAGATGCATAGAAGGGAATAGTCTTGTGGACGAAAGCGATAAGAATCGATTTTATTTCAATGTGGAAAAAAATTACATATTTCACAAGCATTGCCAATCGATTTGATAAGTTGTTTTGACATTTTGGTTTAATATAACGTAGGGCCAAAATCCGAGTATCAAAATAAAAGTCTGAAAGAACAATGAATGTAAATCATTGGTACAGGTTAAGAATACTACTAAAATTAAACATTTTAACTTTTAATTTGGAAGTTTTATCTGATACAAGATCAATCTAGGGTAAGGATTATATAGATTAAGACCTGAGAACCGATTGTAGCAATATTTTCATTAATCTCCCGTAAATATTTGGCTAAATTTTTCTTGAAATTAAGCCCATCTTTGTAAAAAAAAAAAAAAACATATCATCTTCTCTTCAATTGAATGTTATTTCCGCTGAAGTTTTACTCAAGCAAAGATTTGTATATTCATAATTGTCTTATCTTATGTCTTCAGGTTTTGAGAAGACATCATTGTCATACAAGTTACTCTTTCTTCTCATTTCTCTAGCTTCGTCAGAAATTTTTGTAAGAAATAATCACTCATTGCTATCATTGCAATCTTGAACTAATCTGCGATCTACGACTGATCCTTGAGAGCTTCATTCCGATATGTGAATTTGTGCTGCTTAATCATGTAATCGAGAGATGCACAGAAGTCTCTAACCGCCCTCAAATTGCTTGACTATCTATATATGTATATTTTAATATTCACTTGGATTTGAGCTGAGTCAAGTAGAATTGGATTGCTGAGACTTCGACTTGAAGGACAGTGCAGTTTGTGGATAAATTCAAAGATTGCTGGGTTGAGACAATCCTGTGATTCCACTGGTTTTTGAAATCAGTTAGAAGTTATTATTGAAATGAACTTCAGTTGATTGTGGGTTGTCGAGAAACTCAGATATTTGGCATTTGGCTAAGGTGGGATAATGTTGTTTATGTTGGACCCTCTGAAGGGAACCAGCTCTACAGCTACCAATCTAAGATAAGAATGTTAGTTGCCGATGGCAGTTTTAATGAAACCCACCGAGCTCTTGTTTAACCTTACTAGCTTCATATTATTCTTGGTTTAACCAACATCCCTGAAGATTGTATAGGCTTGGGAATATACTTTGACGCGTTCGTAGAGACATCGCAACTACAAGATCGTATCTTAGCTCCTCGAGAAAAGTTTTGACCCCCTTACCCTTTTTGAAGTGATGGACAATTTGTTGATTGATCTGCGTCATTTTGAGATGCATCCAGCTACGGTCACTGACATACGTATTTCTGTATATTGTATATATTTTCACATTTATGGTTCACATAGCGGAATTCAATGGAGCATCGTGAAGCTTTACCCAAGTTAGGCGTCCGAAGTTTGTCTGAATAATGGATCGCTTTCTGCTAAAGTCGAGTAGTTTTCTGCCTTTTGACCCTGCGTTGTTTCGCCAATTCGGACTTACTCAAAAAGAGTCATGTCGGAGTTTTTTGCAGCTGCGTCAAGCGATGCAGCTGAACCTTATGATGCAGCTTTGGTAAAGGGTTTCTCTTCTCTGTGCAGTCTGAAGTTGAGCAAATGGTCTAACCTTCCAAGGTTTTGGAGGAAACCAAGATTTTTTAGGTATGTGATGGACTTGGGTGCATCAAAGTGTATCTAGAAAATTGTAAGACTCATTCATAACACTTAAGATAGCGCGGTTTTTGACAAAGCTACACAAAGAAAAATATTTTGAACGCATTTCAGACCGAAGGACTGTTGCCATTATTTATTATTTGTTGTGTCTTCTTCCCGAGTAAAAATGTGAATCGAAGCGATCATCTTTCGAAACGATTGAGCAGATTTTCATCGATTAAGTGTTTCTGATTTTTTTTTTTTTTTTTTTTTTTTTGGCCCAAGAAGACCAAAATTTAGAACTCTTTAAGACTTGTATATATCGTATAGATATATATGAGAGTTAGATATGAGATATCGGGATTTGTTTCGACCTTGCCGACAGAAAATCCCTAGAGAATCACCTCCTCCACCTCACATGGATTGACATTCAGGTCGAAGAAATTTTCTCAAAGCTGCACTTACTTTATCGTCTGCATAGTACACAACCTGACACTCTTCTTCTTTTGAATTTTTTATTGACCAGCATCACCCAGAATTGGGTGATTGGCCAGTGTTGAAGGTATTTCTCCTGTCAGAGAGGTGTGTTTGTGTAGCTACGCACTCTGCTGCATACCATTTTAAAAGTGAAATTTGTCTGCTTCAAAAGAAACTAATCACTAAATTCTTCGACGTTTTCAATAAATACAGCGACATGCCTTTATAGATCATATACCTACATAGCCTGAACAAATGTGTCTTCTATCACTCAATGACTGATGATACTCACTGATTGCAAGAGCCAGAATAAAAACTTTTGAATTGAAAGACTTTCGAATCTGCCATCAAAATAAAGTGCAGCTAATAGACCTCTCAACCAACCTGTTTGTGTATACGAACATTGTTTACTATGCATCCAATAGATTTGTATTGCAAGGAATCATCCCAAATCAAGGACTGTAGTAATCAATGGAAGAGGAAAATCACCTGGCGTCGACATTATTCTCTGAAATGTAGTTAGACTGGTCATAACCTGAGAAGAGTAATCGGAAACACTTAAAAACAGTCTTGGAACCCGTAAGTTAGTACTTATTTTGAGTAGATGTTACATAATCTAATAACTCATGCTATTTGTAAAACCAAAGACATTCCTAAAACACTCTTAAACGTCACAAGGACTCATTTGCTAAAAACCTCTTCTAAGTGAAAAAAAAGAAGAGACCTAAGTATTACGATTTTAACCCAAGTGTATATCGAATTCCTTGAACATGTTATTTGTAATCCTACTGAGATAAACCCTACCTAAACGATACGTTGTTGCAGATACTTCTCCGCTACGATAATGCGTTCGATTTCTCTCCCTTCATACAACATGCATCATCTACTTCCAAGTTTTACAGAGCAAATAAATTGACACCGAAACGGTATATTAAAATTCAGATAAATGTATGCTGGAAAATATCTACAAACAACTTAAGATATGCGATTCAACCGACGCAACGTTCAAATTTCAGTAAAAGAACCTTTCGTACGCGTTTATCTTTGGCCACACGAATCAGACAGCAGCGACACGATGCGGTCTCTCTCATAAATTTTCAATTTTATCATTTGCATTGCGAACTTCAGCAACACAAACCTGATGAATGCTGGTGTGAGTATTTTAAGGAGGGCACAGGAGGAAAATGAAGACAACACCGAGGCACAGATATTTGTAAATGTATCCTCCAAAGTTACGAGTAACAAAGACAAGAAAAAAAAAATTTAAAAAATAAAAATTGGGTAAATGACCATGCTGATGCCAACCTTCCAACATGGCGAGCAAAATAAATGAAGAGGCAATTCGGTGGGTAGAAGCGAGTATGCCACTTGCGTGCTTCTCGTGATTAGCAGCCACCTCTGCCAAAGGTGATCACTTGAAGTGCTCACGTACTATTACAACACCTTCGACATGTCGGAGCCGAATTCGTAATTCTACCAATTGCCTGTTGTTAAAGATGACGACGATAATACAAGGCGATGACTTGCCAGAGATTCCACGTCCCAGATAAATATTAAGTGCGCGCGGGTCTTCTTAGAATCACGGCTTCCAGTTGATGTACCAAAAGATGAACGAAGGCCGAGGTGTTAAAATTACCCCCAATCTGCATTGTAATTATGCCGCCAAAAACGCCCAGGAAGGCCAAAATTAAAGGCTCCAACACTTCTACCAAAATGTACCTATAGTTTCATCCCCCTTTGTAAGGTATGTATAGCCGCGTGGGCACAAATCGGCTGCGACTTCAAGTCAAAGTATCACTTAACACCCTTTTCCATGTCCTGTCTTTCAGTGTGTGGTGTTACGTTCATGAGATGTGTCAAAGGATCTCTTGCGGAAGATGAGTAATGGGTTGAGAAATTCGGTTGGACATTAATGCTTTGGATTTGGCGCATTAGCCTGGGAGGGCTAATGTATGTCCCTGTTACTTCTAGTGGAATTCGGATGATGTTCCATCTTCAATGTAGTGGCAAATTAAATGTGAATATATGCAAATTTGGATTATTTCCAGGCTTGAATTAAATTGAAATGAATGGTAGACCCTATAATTAAGAAAGTGTTGAAATTTTTCCAGTTAATTAAATTCGCTTTTAGGCGATTAATGCGGTGCAGATCCTCGAAGAGCATGGTTTAAGGAATCATAATTATGGTCCTAAGCCCCAGCAGCGACGATTCAGTTAGTTAAAATGGACAGATTGTGTAATCTTATCTTTTTAATATCTTCAGCTTAAAGCTATACAGTAGGCATACATTTGACTTTTTACCACACACAGACACACAGTTCCGGTTTTAATTATTGTTTACATCGTGGTCTAATGATCAGATATCTGCCTTTTAAAAAAAATTTCAACTTTTTATTCAAATTGCTTCATGTGGTTCTTATAATTTTTGGGCAGTATCTTGCTAGTAAGACATTCGGAATAATATAAGAACGAGAGTCAATAAGACAGGGTTAGGCAGGACATAAATAAGAAAGGGTTTCCTATAACATCTTCTAAAACTAAGGCAGATATTTGGTTTGTTTTTGAAAAGTGAGGTTTTATCCCTGGTAAAAATCAGGGTGCCCGACGGGAGATTGTAATTCGTTCAGTAACGTTTTCAATTCATTTAATCTCTGACAGATTTTTGATTGGGAAACTGTCCAAGTCAGTAGCGCAACAACTGAGTTTGTGATGTAGTGCTTGCTTTTCCTCATAGTGGTTCTTCCGTAGAAACGGCAGTTATACCTAGGTATATCCTTATAAATGAAAGCTTAAATTTAGCATTTCGAGTCTAGAAAATATCAGTTGGCACCCTGCGTTACCAAAAAACGCATGCTACGGAAATCGACATTTCGCCTCGGATAAGAAATGATCGAATGATGAAGACTTTTGGCTGTTGTATCCAGACTAAGATTGATGTCTGGAATATGACGCTTCTCGACTCACAGACCGAATGATCTTAAAATTCTAGATCATTCAGTTTAAATATGAGTTTCTTCGATATAACTAAGACATAATCGTATTGGGAGTGAGTGAAATCAGATGGTCCGACGCGGGAGAGTATCAATCCCCAACGTGTAACACTGTGCTACTCTACTTTGGTAAGTTCTCCGGCAGTCCCCATGAATCTGAAATGAGTCTGCTGCTAACACCTACAGAACGCAGGTGTTAGCATCTTATCGGTCAAATTAGAGACCAGATAACGGCACGTCACGGTCATATTGTTACGCCTCAACGAATCCCTCCACTGAAGATGTAAAGGACAACTTCTACAATCAGCTAAGCACCGTATTCAACATAACGCCGAACGGATATATCGTCATCTTGATTGGGAACCTGAATGCAAAAGAAGGCATCGACAATGAAGGGCTTAGACATGTGATGGAAAAGCATGGCCTGGGCGATCGAAATAACGATGTTGAAAGATTTGTTGGCTTCTGCAACATCAATCGCCTAGTCATAGGAGGCACCAGGTTTAAGCATAAGACCTGCCACAAAGTCAACTGTATGTCAACTGAAAGGCAATCATAGTCCAACCAAATCGACCATTTGACGATCAGTCAACCTTCCAGAAGTTGTCTTTTACACGTCACAAACAGACTAGGAGCTAACACGGGGTTAGTACGAGATCACCACCTTATGGTAACTGCTGTTCGGTTACGAATTGCATTCAAAGACTCTGCAATATCACCAGAATACCTAGGTATAACATCGACGGGATAAAGATGTCCTCTATACGCCAAATATTAAGCGATCGCTTTTCGCTAGGAGAGGAGGTATTCAGCAGCTCACTGCCGAAAATAATCCAAGAACATTGGAACGCTGTGAAAAATGTTTTCATATCTGGAGCAGAAGCTCAGATATATATCAAAACATAGTACGTGGCTTTTCGATAATAATTGGAGAGGTATTGAAAAACGTAGGCTGCTTAAATCTCGTATTGTAGATACAACAGCAGCAAGGAGGAACGAGCTTGGGTCCTTGTATCGAAACAAAATTAGATAAATGCAGCGTACCATACGACGGGAAAAATGTTACTGTTTATAGAATCAACAATGAGCTGATAGGTGATCATCGCTCTAGTCAACATTGGTTGAAAGGCTTAGATGTTTCTGTTCTTGCTTCAGATGAAGATCAGCTCAAGCGATGGAAGGAGCATTTTGCTATGATCTTTAACCGTGTATTCACCAGCAATGGGCATTCAAATTAAACTGAGCTGCCCGAGCAATTTCTCGAATTCGCACCTCTACTCCTTGTAAAGATTAGATCGCGATCGAGGTACTGTAATACAACAAGGCGGTACGGCTAGGTGAACTTACATCCTCTTGTTGTGGAAGCTTGGGAGGCAGAAAGTTTCCCCGGCGAATGAAAGAAGGCAATGATTTTCAAACTCCCTAAAAAGAGTAGTCTTACGGAGTGTGAAAACAGTAGAGACATTTGCGTTCTTCCCACAGTTACTAAGGTAATAATCAAATTTTCAGCTCTGATTCCTCCTATGTCGACCACATCAACAATTTGTGTATATTTATTGAACAGTACGTTGAGAACCGATCACAACTTCACCTGCTGTTCATTGATTTGAAAAAGGCGCCCAGCAGTGTCAACAGGCAGCTTATCTGCCTTACCTCGCGCAGGAGAAGTATACCCGACAAACTAATGGACTACGCTGACGACGTTTGCTTACTCTCTCGCAGGATTTTGTCAAAACCAAAAGCATCAACCTCAAATTGGCATTGGTGGTGGTGGACAACCGGTATAGAGAGTAGAGAGTTTATAATATCTTGGGAGCGTATTTTGCCTCTACCGAAGGGGGCAAAGCAAAGTCTACGCTTGGAATAATGTTCATGATATGGCGAAGCAATGCAATCAGCTTAAATAGCAAACAACTATAAGCGTGTGTTAATAGGTGCCTAAGAAGTATTTTAAAAGTTTTCTGGTCTAACCGTATCTCTAATGAACGTCTTTACCAGAGAACGGTTTTGAACTAATAGACACAATCATCTAATAGCGGAAGTGGCAGTGGATTCGTCAAGGCGATAGCTCTATAGCAAACTTCGAGTACGTTGTGCTTTGAAGCAAGACGAAAGAAGAACGGGTCGGCTGAGAGGTCATGGCAATTGGGGAAAAATTATAGACAGCTGGAGCCCATTTCTAAGAGCCATATGATATGAAGCGTAGGCGTAGTTGAGGTCCTAGGACCCACAAGTGTAAACAGGATATAAGTAAGTAAACATATAGCCTGAAGGAGTTGACTCGCTAATGATTTTGTTAACGAATATCACAATGGCCAATTAAAATTCTAAAGATAGTTGCAGACACAACCAAACCTGGTTCGAGTCGTCAAAGGTCTTTTCCTGAAACATGTTTCTCGATATCCTTTATTTGTTTTTAAATTCGGCTTGATACCCATACAGTACACGATAAATTGGGCCTTCAAAGATGTCTTAACTTTCGAAAGTTGTAAAGGGTAGTATTAAGGCCTAATTTTAGCTTGGCTTATTCTGCCGAGTACATATTTTCGGTCTTTATTCTGCTGATCACAATAACTGTGATCTAACTGTGAGTTGAATAGTTATTATACAAATGTCCTAGTCCCCAGACTAGGCTAAAAGATTTCCAAAAATTCATTCCCACGGACTTGGCACTATTATGCCTTAGCCCTTAGCCAACAAAAACTGGAAGTTGTATGCTAGAGCTGGTGTTCAAATATAGTTGCAGCTGTAGATATTTTCCATAAAACGTCAATAATTTTGTGCAACTGTTACCATGGGTCCCAATCACCATTGTTACGTCATAACGTTAATATTAATATTCAAAGCTCTATATAATTGGCTGCGAAATTCGAACGAGAAAAATCAATTAAGCAAAAGAAACTTTAATGTTCTTAGTCGACAGCTTAAGTCAATAAATAATTGATGATAAATCAGGGCCCCGATATCCATCCATACCATTATCCTTCATAATACAAGCAAGATATGTGGAACAGGTGGTTCCTCATAATCGCTCATTTCCCTAACATGGTATCGCTCGGCTATTCTTTAGTTTGGCTTGAGATTAATTGCGATGGTTTGTCGTCAATTCTTACTTGCTAACTAAGATGGCGATATACTCCTCTACTACGTTATCTCTGCAGGCTGGAATCGAAAACTTTTCGTTCCCTATGTATGTCATAGCCATCTTAGGCGATTAATGTGTATTTTCCTGACCAGGTCAATATCATTGTATACATCATCAAGTTCGCCCTTAACACTTCTCCTCCATATCCCGTCAACGCAAACGAAATAACACTCAAAGCGGCCAAAGGATATTTTCATCCACCAAAGCAAAATTGAGATGATTAAAGTCTTATATAGAGTCTCCTTAGTGTTTCTTGACAACAATTTATCACTCAATTGCCTTCTTAGGTCTAAGAATTGATTAGTAAGGATAGCTTTTGATTTATAGTGTCATATCATTATCCGAACGGAGCCGAGACAAAGTCTCTAACATTAAAGCTATCTATTGTGGCATTCTGTGCAATTGATCGATGATGTTTTATCTCCTTATTGAATGCACAAACTAAGTTTTACCTCATTTTACCATTGCCACTTCTACTGCAATACGAACTGCTTGCGAACGCACCAGTGACAGCCCTCTGAGTTCTATCAGTGTCATCAGCGTATATAAGTAGTTGTAGAGAATTTTGGAAAATTGTGTCCCTGGTCCTAACTTACGAGTTTCACACAATTTTCGAAAACACAATACTCTGCCTAAATCTTTTTTTTTTTACATCAAATGTCTTGGAGTACTTTTTTCCAAATTTTACGGAAAAGCGAGCATTATCCTTCAATAATCTGTATATTCTGACGAGTTTGGAAGGGATACCAAGGCAAGACATATCCTTGCTTATCTGTTATAGGCGGCCTTAAAATCGATAAAGAGTTGTTGCGCATCAATTTATGTCATCTCCCGTTTCCTTAAATAGCTCGACAGGTAGACTGACCAGTCTAGCAGCCTTAACTTCCACCGTCCAGGCTGAATGGTTCATTCTTCTTGAAAGAAGAATTTGGATTTTCTTCGCTGTTAAGCAGCTTGCAAAAGAGGTTTTCCATATCCTCATTACCGGCTGGGACCTGCTACTAAGTTTCCTTTGTTCATCATATCAGGCCTCTGATCGGATCTTACTCTCGTATCATGTGACACGCATCTCATGCTCTTCCTTTTTAGATCTGTTCGCAGTGCTGCTTCGTAGGCGAACTGTTTCCATACGTGTGCTTACCTGCATTCTGAATCAAGCCATGGGCTTTCTTGATGGTGATCGGGTGAAACCTAGCACATCAGCTGCGGCCTTTCCGATAGTTTCTTGACATCGATGGCACTGGTCTTCAGTGCAAAAAGTTGGTTGCATAGTACATGTAAAAATGTTGAGTGATTTCTACTCCATAGACGTAACTTGCCTACAATGGAATAGTTGTTAGAGTTTGTGCTTGCCGACCAATAAGTTAGACATCTATATTTCTGGACAAACCAGAAATAAGATGTCTTGCCGTCGGTGCCAGATAATATGACTCAGCTTAGAATATTTATAATTCGACTTAAAAAAAATGGTAAAAATATTTCGAACAGAACTGTAGAGCTCTTTCTCTGTCATCTGAATATTGGGAAAGTATTCCCTTTTTAAAATTGCGATATGCTTTTTTTCGCTCGTCCACCATGCAAACGTTTGACGCAATTATTTATTATTACGAAGGCAAGTTGTGCCAGAATTATATACGAGTAGGTTGTTTGAATCCCACGTTGTTTCAAATAAAAGAAGAACTGTTTTCTTGCAAAAGTATCAGAGAAGAAATAGGTTTTCTTAGGTCCATTGATTAAATAAAATTGGGTATCAATTTGTTTCTTAATAACCTCCCACAAACACAGAACAAAATAATGACCATAATTCTTCCAAATCACCTTAATTACAATCACTATTATCCGCATGTGTATCCATTTGAAACAAAGTGCGCATCCGTAACTGCATTCATATTGCAGATATGATCCTACCCTATCCAGTTGTAAATCATATCGTATTTCGAATATCGCCTGCAACAATCACAAAAGTTTCAGATTTCAAATCACTTGTTTAATTCTTGTTAGGGTTGAGCAATTCCGCACTCAATCTCGTATAAATTGATTGCTATTTATTTTGATAATTGGCTACGATCGATCGATACTGAATTGCACAGTTTCAGGGTTAAGTTATGCGATGCACTCTAGATAGAAGCTGGCAGCCCACCCAAATGTGCTTGTAGCAATTTAAGTCGTATAGGGTATGAGCGCGTACAATCCATCGATTATTGTGTTCAGGTATATGGCATGCATGAGATACATCGGTAAGACCCACCAAGATCGTTCATATTCGTATCCATTGGATGCGAGTCACTGAGCATTAATTCCACCGATTGGAATGAATCTCTTAAGTACCATCTTGCGAATGTGAATCACAACACTGTACAATACTATATACCGACAGTACTGGAGGCAATTCCTGCCCATGTAGCAGAGGAAACTAATTTGCTATTGTGCAAAAAAGAAGCGAACTTCAATTTAGTATCTCACCTTGTTAGTGATATTGAGTAATGGCAGATGACCCTTGGCAATTGCACGGATGTATAGCACTAAAGTGATAAAGTGCTTTCAGAGGCTCCAACTATAAATGGCAAACGTGATAGATGTTTTTTAAGTATTAGAAAAGAAGCTAAAGGCTTATGGTGTTACAAAACGAAGTCTTCTGCAAATCGGTTAAACGAGGAGTAATTTTTAAATTTGATATTTGTATCCTTCAAATATAACCCTTCACCCAGGCAAATTAACTCAATTATTACTTACTTAATTATCTCTTCTATTTTTCGAATTTAGGAAGAATGGAAATAATTTTTTTAACAATATTTTCACTCAACGAGCTTCTGATCCACAATGGTTTGTCTGAGACAATAATACACTACATCGACCTCCATACTTAAAGCACAGCCCAAAGACATCCGCTTAAATTATAAGTCTTCTTGCTATCTTGTGCCAGGGAACTTAAACTCGATCATAACAATAAGTTGGAAAGTGCCAATGTTGAAGTTAGGAATTCATATTGCGCAATATCACCTTTGCTCTTTTACTTCGGCTCGATATCTTTTCTCTTTTACAGTACCTTCTTACGATTATTGTTGAACCGTTTGATCGCTAACTTCCGTATCTAGCAATCCCAGAATTGCTAAGACATCTTATACAATCTTTGTCAGAAAAGTTTTGGTTCTGTATAATATACGGCTGATTATTATACAAAAAGGGGTAGCCACAGAGGAACGTCAACCAAGCGATACCCATTATTGTATCTATTATTACTCATCAAATGTGCGTGTTGCTTGGCCCTAGAAAGGACCCGACACCCCAGTTTAAGCCAAGTGCCGTCGAACAACTTCTCGAAACCCTAGAATAGGATACAAAACTATGGCATATAAATGGTGAGTCAAGAGATAATGGGAATGTTGACTGTCAATTACTGTCATTTTCTGAATTCCTTGTAGTTGATTTTTTTAACAAATATCGTACAATCTATGGCAATTTAAGTCATGAAGTTACTTACCACGTAACAACCAAATTTTGTTATGCAATCTTATAACGAAAATAGGCGATCTATAAAAGTAACTTTTCATAAAATTCGTGAATATTTCAGTACACATAATCGTGAGTGAGTCGGAAATTCGTGCAATGGTAAACGTTTTGAATAAACTGGTTCAGTTTGGGGTCACATTCCATTTCAGCATGATCGGCCAGCATGTACACACCAAAACATCACCACTGTGAGCGAAAGTGTTCAAAACCAACCGAAGTCAACGATTGGGCATAACTTATAGCACTTTATGACGAATTTTAAAACTTGATCTTCAGTACACAACGACGAAGACTATTTTCCACGCCGCCGATTTGTTAACCGGATATTGGATCGCCAGGACAATTTGTCATCGAATTTGATATTTTCCTATGGAGACCAATTTTGGATGGATGGGTACGTAAATAAACAAAATTGTCGTTTGTGGGACCGAAAAGCTCATACGATATTTACGAAAAACCAATGCAACAAAAAAAAGTCACTGTATGGTGCGGATTATGGATTGGCGGCATCATTGGCCCGTACTTTTTCGAAGATAAAATACAGTGAACGTTACCGTCGCAACATGTCGAAGGACAATTTTTTTCCAAAATTTAATGAATTGGGTCTGGACGATCTCTGATTTTAACAGAAGGGTACCCCCTTCCCATAGGTGGCCCACACGAGCCATCAATTAATCAACTTATTTTTAACGAAACTAGAAGATTGTATTGTTTCGGTTAATGGAGAAGTTGATTGGCCGCAAAAGTTATTTAAAGAAGATATATGCCATTAACCCAGCAACAATTCAGGATCTCAAACATAACATCCAAACTGAAATTGCGGTCGTTAACCCACTAATTCTTCAGAAATTCATCGATAACTTTGACCTTCAGATGGTCGCTTGCAGCAGAAGTCATGATTAACACATGAACGATGTTGTGTTCCATTTATAGTTACCGTAGACTGAACTTTATTAATCAATAAAATTCTACATTGATTTTACAACAAATGTGTTTTTAATTTAATGAAATCTTCTACACTAGTTGTTGGCTGTTACAACTATAAAAAGAGAAACAGCGACTGTTTGAATTTCTTGTAAGCAGCAGAGTAAAGTAAGAAGTCTTGAATTCCCGACATGTGTCAGGACACATTGCTATGATTTGCATGCAGATTACATTCGTCAACATCATCTTCCTAAGCCGTACAAGCTGCTTATGGAATGCACTGTCTAACTCCCTATTTCCTTATCATTATAATTTTCAAACATTTAAAACCAATGTTCATCATACCCCTCTTCCTTTCCTCCCTGATTTTCGTTCGCCTGCGCTGTGTGCTAACATTTTAAGGGTACTCAAGTCCCTTGAGCACGCTCTAGAATTTAAAAAAAAAAAATTAAGCTTAATATATCTATTATTATACTTATCTCAGACGCCTTAAAGTAAATTTATTGCTGAACGGCTGCAATTGCAACAAACATCCATAAACTTTGTCAATAGCGTATTACTTACTCGCCAAGCCCATATAACCCGAATTAAGTGTTAAAGACAGTAATATCGATGCAAAGAAGCCTACAAAAATGCCACAACTGATGTGGTTTGTTAAAGAGTGATGACATGCACATGCAGTGAAACGACTGGTGTATGAAGGGGCGTTAGATCGAGAGTCACTCCATGGATAACGCATTACTAAAGGTTTGAAGTGAAGTTTAGGTGCTTTGAGTGGATGTAATGGCTATTCGTGCACCACACGCGGAATTTCAGCGCCTCAGAAACGAAGATTTTGCTTATAAGTGGAAATACGCCTCCTCGCTCATGATGATTTTCGACACAAAATCGTTCTCTTTGTTGTTGAGATTGAGGATAGCTTTACAGTTATTCACACGCGACTGAATGACAGTCAGGAGGCATTAACTGATGCACTGTTTGCACTTTGTACGCAAACACTACACTGTACACTAAATTCGCTCTGGCGTTCGTCTAGTGATGCCCAATTACATGGCCCGTCGTCTGGTTGATATTTCTTCGTTCTCAGTGACATCACCAGCCACAGCCGCGATATTCACTGCCGAACGACTAGTCCGGTGGCGGCCCTTCCTGTGGTTCCACTCTATTCGAGTCAAGTAGCTAAGCGTCGGAATGTAAGTCCAGTTGACGCGACACGATTAGGAAATCGGCTTTGAAATTCACGCTGCGCTTACACCACCGACCGATTATTGGTCAAAAACAACGACACAATTATTCCACGCTCTTGTAGAGTATAGCACTCCTTTGCTTATCCGTTTGTATACTGCACCTGTCTAGTTCACAAATATCAAATGTGATTGACGTACGACGCCATTAACAAAAACTATATCATCTTCCGAGAGGAATCTTGGAATCGACCTGGTCAGAAAAGTGGACATCAGTTGCCTGAACATGAAGTGCATCGGCAAGAAGAGTCTTTGATTTTAATCCGAAAGGAAAGCGCAGTGGATCGCTTCAGATGGAGCACATAATTGGGAGGATGCCTCGAAGATTTTAATCTGTATAACTAGAGGCATTTGACCAAAATCCGCGATGAATGAAGAGATTTTAAAAGGACTTGCCCATCGGTTAGAAATCAAGAACAGAGTTACTTTGATCTTCATACTGAGAAACTTAAAGAGCCTCACCACTTTATCGCTTTTTAACTGCGTAGCGGTGTAGCTTACCAAACTGCACCAAAATGTAATCCTTCTTTGAATCCGGAATTCAATTTCAGGTGGTTAAAATTCCAGCTCCGTAAGCAAATCATCCACTAATTCTTTATTTACAGAAGCCCTAAACTAGACAGCAATTCAACCTTTAACAAGTTTGATGCGCTGTCTGAATCCATACAAAGAATTGTATCTCTTTATCCTCATACTGAAATGGTTATTACAATGCACAGGGAATACCGGAGTAACGGTGTGTTGATAGTCGAACCGCCAGCACCTTGGACTTGTTTTTAACGTCTCACTCTGATAAGTACACTGTTGATGTGCTATCCCATCTAGGCTCGTCGGACCACTGTGTCAGTTAGAGAAAATATTCCTAAAAGAATCGTATGGCAATACGAGAAAGCCAATTGTAGCTGATTTAACAGCTCCTTTAGGAATTTCAACTGGTCATTATGTTTCCTCGATAACGACTTAGATGCCGCTTCTGATATGATCACCAGACACTATTCTCTTTGGAATGGATCAATAGAAAAGGCATGGTTTGACCAGAGCTGGTAAAAGGTAGTCAGAGTTAGAGAAAAGTTGTTTCGGTCCTACAAAACCAACCCGACAGAAGAAAACCAAAAGAAGTTTAAACAAGCCAGGAGTGACAACAACATCTTTCTTAAGCATGTGAAATTTCAATATAACCAAAAACTGAGATAAAAATACTACAATGCCCTAAAGGTAGTAACAATTTTTGGTCGTTCGTCAAAAATATTAGAAATTCTGCCTCATTGTCCATCATAAAGCTCAAATTATAATAACATTCCAGTTGGTAGCCTTTTGGACAAGGCCAATCTGCTGCTGTAGATTTTGCGGCCAGCTCAATATTTCCAGATTGTGCTTTGTCTCCGCCTACACTTGAGTGTGTCGAGTCTTCAATGGCACAAATCCAATTTTGCACTCGTGCAGCCCGTCCCTTAAATAAGCGAATCTTCTTCTGCCTCCTCCTGCAAACCCATTGCACTTACGTCCTTTCTTTCAAAGGTCATAGAAAAGCTGAAAGACGGTCAGCTCATGATATGTCTAGAAAAAAGACCGGCAGTACGGTTTTCGTAGCAACAGATCCACTAGTGACTTGATGGCATGTCTCACCAAAAAGTGGAACCAAAGCGTACATTAATCTGTCAATATCAAGATATGTTAGTTGCATTTGACAGAGTTTGGGATCAGGCTCTTTTGTAGAAAATGCGTGCTTTTGGCATAGAATCATCGATTCCTCAATGGATTAGAAATTACCTTTTGGTAGTTTCAAGTCTGATATTCATAAAATAAATGCTGGTGTGCCCCAGGGCTCCGTTCTGTGTCCAACACTCGTTTTAATTTTCATTAATGATCTCTTGTCTATTAATTCTATTTCAATATACTGTTTTGCTGACAGCAGTACTCTCTGCCTTTCATATTCGTTCCCTGACTCACGTCTTTGGCTATAGAACGATAACGACAGCGTATGCTAAGCTCATTTAATTCCGATATAAAAAGCATCACTAAATGGGGAACCTCCAACAGAGTAAAATTTAATGCTTCCAAAACACAAAGCTGTCTGCTCTTCTTAAAGCGAAATTTAAATACCCAACCACTGTCCATGAATGGAACTTGCATCGTCGTAACTGAAAACCTTCCATTTTCGGCATGTCTGTCAATGACAACCTACGTTGGAATGACCACATATTCGATATCGGCACGATTCGAGGAGCGGGTGAAAATTAAAAAAAAACACATTCTTCTCTTGGGCTTAGAAGGTTCTTCAAGTTTCATTTTACCAAAGTATTAATCTTTAACCACCCTCTGTATAGGACGAATTTGTTGTATCGATGCATTGGTTTCTTACGTTTATGGGTTGCTAAATTGCAGACAAACCGCCACTAAGCCTAGTGGCAATTTGATCGGTATAGTTAGTTTATAGCGGACTTGTTGTGTTAAATCTGACTGTAATCTGGTTCTAGCTGTTTTAATTTTGTCTTTTTTTTTTTTTTTGTTTGAAAAAAGATAGTTTTTCGACTTTCATTATTCACAAAAACCCCTGTACCACCCGCCGCATATTTATCATTGCACTTTGGATATGGTTATTAACCCGGCAGAGAATATTTACTAATTTCATTTTTAAATACCCAGATTTCTGATAAAACTACAAATAGAGGCATTACACTTAAGCAATGAGTATCTAAATAACCACAAAAAGTATCAAAATTCGTTCTTAAACTTCTAATGTTTTGATGACAAATCGTCAAGCCTTTAGAGGAGTTACAGAATTTAGTTCCAACACAAATTTCATTGCTCACGTTCACATATTCAGTATCGATTATGTTTAAAACATCTAGCATTTTTATTATTTTTATTTGCATTATTAAGTTCCTAATTGATGGAGATCAGCGATACCTCTGATGTCAACCTGCTTTGTCTAGGACAGATCCTATACGTCTTAGTAAAATATTTGCAGTCTAGACAAAATCTATCACAGTGCAAATACCAAATCGTACTTAACATTTCAAATACACAGCCTACCCGAAGAATCATCCTCAAAACCCCTAGACCATCATCGTTTTTTCCTAACCGTCAATATCATGCATCTACGCATTATCATGCATTTATTCGAAACTCATAAAGAAAACTTGACTGCGGCAATAAAAACCGTCATAATATGAACGCGTTTCATAAAAACGCGTTACGTTTCACAGAAACTGTGTCCGTTTTTACACTGAATGACATGCTGTCAGCAGACAAATAAATTAAACTGACAACAATCCATACAGCTAGGCATAGCTTATTTTTTTTTTTTTTAACCAAAGTCTTTTGCAAAAATCCGTCACAAATGTCGGAAAACGTAACATCCTTGTCCAAAGGTGACTACAATCTAAAGATATACACAGATACGCTCAGGGTATGTTGCAATGCGCGAAATCAATCATCGTTTTTCGGCTTGGCCGTCAATGTCGGATGTTTTATCATTCAAGCTTGCGATCCTCAGTATGAAACGGTCCAATCATATCCCATCATCATGGGAATCATAACATTCAACTGAAAACAATGCCCACCATCACCAATACCACCAATAACAACAACAACAAATCCAACCACAACAATTGTTTCACAAAATAATTTACGAGCGATCGCAAATCCCATATCAGATCGAATAAATCGATCATTGATCATGTTCCATCAGAAAGTACGGCTTCCCGTATGCTATATGGCAAAAACAAAACGAATATCATATCAAATTGTGATATCTTACAGATACATTAATAATATCCGAACGTCAGTATCGTTTCGGGGCGTTAGTGTACACATAGGGACACCTATAGAAATCTTGACACGGCGGGACTCCTCTTTTAGCGTTTCTCCAGAGAATTGGAATCGGTGGTTCCATGAAGTTTCGGTTTTTGTCCAAACTATGAAACTCGACAGAAAGCAATTTGTTAAATCTTTTCAAATTTATCAATTCGGATGTAAGTACTGCTAATATCGGTGTTGCAACAAGCCATCAAATCGACTGGAAATGTTCTGTTCTTTGCTTTTTTTTTCATTTTGGTTCTGGGTATCTCAAAAACCACAAGAGTTGGTGCTAAAGGAAACCAAGATTGCATAGCTGACAAATGATATTTTAACTGTCAGTGAGGGGAGAGTTATACAAACAAGTTGAGCGCTACCAATTTATTTTATTTTGCTTGATTCTTGAGGATATATATACATATTAGGGAGCACACCAAGGAGTAGTTAGGGAATTTGAATGTCTAGTGCCGATAATTGATTTTGTGCTTATGTTCTGATGTTGACTGCAAGGAATCGTTAATAGACTCATTAACAACACCAATTAATCAATTTAGGATTTTTAACGTAAAAGGAAAAAATATGTTCCAGGAAAGTCGGTTTCACCTGTAACGATACTTTCACGCAATTTGTCTAGAATACATTCCTCATCTATGTGTATATGTATCAACCACGTCATATGGTATTAGCGTGGGTTTAGTAATACGATTCCATATATATTCTTCGAAAGAACAAAATCACAGGTACTTTTGTGTGCATACTCTTAGTGCTGGGCCATCAAGATTTTGCGAAAACCCTCTATAATCGACGCATCGCATGGATATAAACTAGGATCGGAAGTGATTTTCTTGATCTAGTCTACATCAATAAGATCAGCATTACCACCAACCAACACCAACATGGTCAATGATAAGTTTCATCAGCTAATAGACATACAGAATGAAATGGGTGGTCCAAATACAAGTCTCTTTTTGAATCATACCATATGCTATTTTGAGTGCTGTGTTGCCCAAGCAGTGCATTTATTGAAATTTTTGGCCAAAACTAAGCACCCACAAGCAGGTGCAGTCTATAAGCAAGTTCGTGCAAAAAGTTCCACTTGCTTGCGGACAAAATTCATGGTCCCCGTTGTCATAGGGTACAACCCGACGAGAATAGGGCTGATGTGTTCGACTCAATCTAGGAACATCGACTCGCCATCAAACTGAACAACGCGATATTTCACGCGCCAGCCTGATGAAAATTTTGCACAAAATATTCTCAGATTATTTCTTTACAAAATCCAATTCCATCATCAGCTTCGTGATCGAAGGGCGCATTTTCATCTCGACGACTATCTTAACATACAAAATTGCCACATTTGGGAATGGGAAAACCTGCACATGATTGTCGAGAAGCCAATGCATCCACAAAGAGTGACATTTTGGTGTGATTTTAAAGGATTTTATCAGCCATGATAACCGAATTTTTGTGGGCTGAAAGTGAAGATTTGGACTTGAATGATCTTTGATTTTAGCAAGATGGGCGCCATGCCACACAGCCTATCAAACAATCAATCTTTTGCGCGCTAAGTTCGGTAATAGTGTTTTCAACCGCCTTGGCGATGTCAATTGGCTGCTTTGGAGCTGCGATTTTACCCTGTCAGGCTTCTTTTTTGTGGGATGCCTTTAAAGATCGGTCCAGAAACGATTGAAGCCCTTACAGTAAACATTGTGCGAGTAATTCATGAGATAAAGCCAGTGACTGTTTCTGGTCTTTTTGTTGGAAAATTTGGTTGACTGTGGCACCCACATAAACGAACTTTATGTACTGTATTTGGACCACACTGTATTAGATGCACCATGCACCCTTGGATGAGGCGGATGACAATGCTCCACTTTTATAGTCATTGAATGTCCTTCAGCAGACATCTACAATGTAAGAAGGATCAAATGCAGTGTGGGTCGCAATGTATAACCCTATTTCTCTAGGCTATATAACATATTTGGATTTAAATAAAAACAAATAGTGCGTTTTTTATATGTTTATTCCGATATTCAAGTTTTTTTCCATGATATTTTGAAAATGATACCGCTTAAGTGACCGCTGCTGTTGTTGATTACCATTTGGGCTCTTTTTATGGCATTTTCTATGGTTTTCTTCAGAACTTCGGGCGATAGGTTACCCACTTCTTGATAGATGTTCTCCTTGAAGGCTCCTAGAGTCTGTGGCTTGTTCACATAAGCCCGTGACTTTAAATAACCTCACTAAAAAAAATCTAGGGTAATCAATTTGGATGACCTTGCGGGCTAAAAGCTGATATCAGACGATCCGGAAACGTCCTACAGGAACCATGTGTTCTCCAGTCCCAGTTCATCCAATTGAGTAATAAAAAATTCATTGATGATGGCTTTGTAGCGCTCACCATCCACAGTGACCGTTTGACTCGGACCGTTTGAAAAAAAAAATTGTTGAATGACTCCTCCAACGTAAACAGTACACCATGCAGTGACTTTCATGCATTACTCGCTAATTTTCAGTGCCACAGAACAGCAAATTTTGTTTGTTTATATATCCACATATGGTAGGTGGAAATAGGCGTCGTCACTCATGATTATTTTTGACGCAAAACTGTCCACTTCGTTGTAGAGATTCAGGAAGACGTGAGCGTAGGTTACACGCGATTCACGGTCAATACCCATCAGCTGATGGACTGTCTGCACTTTTTAAGGAAACATCTTTAAGTCTTTAACCAAAATGTGGAATGGCTAATTGCGGGGCACGATATCTGGTCGATGTCCACGGAGCCTTTACGATGTCTTCAGCCACAGCAGCAATATTTTCGGCCGAACAAGAGATACGAAGCTTTACAGGGATTGCTCGGCCCTGTGTTGTTGCAGTCTCTAAGAATCCTACGGCTAAACGCCGTATTGAACGACTAACGGGAACCTGGCTGCCAGGAAAACGGACCCAAAATCACGTTACGCCAAAATCGCTGATAAATTGTACATCAAAAATATCGCGATGGTTATTCCGCGTTCTCCAGGAGTATAGCGTTCCATTGCTAATTCACACATATACTAGATCTGTTTGCTGCACAAATATCGAAACCTAGTTGACATTCGACGCGGACTTTCCGTGATCCAACCGACATGATGGATCAGACCAGTTACACAAAAATGAGGAAACTTTATAGCTATTGTTAAAGGATCAAATAAACCAGATAAACCACAACACAGATTCTCTAAGAGATTGCCCAAAGAGTATTGGTCCTGAATTTTCGTGTTGAATACCTTATGACATATGGAATAACCAAAAAAACTAAACATTGACACAGCAGTAGAATATGAACCAAGCCTCAAAAGCACATGGTATGATGAATGTGTACAATAAAGTATGGCATGCGAGGTAGCGTTAAGCTAAAGTATGAAATGAGCATTTTTTTGTAAAATTAAAACACTAATTTTGAATGGGAAAGTAAAAAACATTTTATTCAAAGTATTGGCCATTGCTAGCATCACATTTTTCCTATCTTTCAGACAATTTATGGATTCCACTTTTCGTCTTTTGAAGCAAATCAAAAAGTCGCCCAATTTTTGACTTCCTCGTAGGATTCGAAGTGCTGCTCAGCTAATGCGTGTCCCATCGATGAAAACAAATGGTAGTCGGAAAGAGCCAAGTTCGGTGAATACGGCGGGTGGGGTAGCAGCTTCCAGCCAAGTGCTTTGGTTGTATTCTGAACCAGTTTTGCTTTGTGTGCAGGTGCATTGTTATGGAGCAAAATTACCTTGCCGTGTCTTCCGGCCCATTTTGGTCGTTTTTCGATCAATGCATGGTTCAAATTGATCATTTGTTGTCGGTAGCGATCTGTATTAACGTTTTCACCAGGTTTTAGGAGCTCGTGGTACACCACACCTTTCTGGTCCTACCAGACACACAGCATTGTCTTCTTGCCGAATCATCCAATATTCGGCGTCTTCAAACTTTTTTGGTGGTCTTCATTTCTCACATTAAAATCGTTATCTCTGAACCATTGAAACCATCTTTTGGATGTTGCTTCTGATAGAGAATGCCTCCACAAACATTCAATGCGACTCTGCAGAACTTTTCTTCAAATGAAAACAAAAAATTAATGCTTTCCGCAAGTCATTTTTAACACGATGAAAAAATATGAAGAAGTTTCTTCAATGACTGATACTTAATATGTTTATCAGGTGTCATAGCATCTATCGAGACATTTGTATCTTGGCATACACAGACCGGTATTAGACCGGTACACCTGGTATAAATTTCATTAATCAGACGTCGACCTCACATTCATCTAGACAGGCGTTACAAATTAGTTGGTGGGTATAAATCTCAGCAGAAGCTGAATTCTGTACCATGGGAGTCAGAAACCCCTGGAATTTGTTGAGGTATATAGGCCCTCTTGTGAGAGCGTCATGGTGGCTGTGGCTTGAACCAAAAGCCACAGGGAGGAATTCCGACTATCGTTGGACAACCTCAAAATGTAAGTGTTAGGTAGGTCTCGCCCTCGAGGGAAGTCTAGCCTACATCATAACTTCGAATTGGTACTGGTTTGAATGAAGTTTCTACATGATGAGCAAAAGTTCGAGAATGGGGATTGTTCCCCATTATAGATCAGGATAGACGCACTACAATCCTGCTATGAGCGTAGGCGGTCGCTGAACTCAAGTAAACCACGGTTTGGTTTAGACATCAGTGTTAGTTGTCCTTTTTGATAGCATCATATATTTTCTTTTGCTTTTACTGACCATTAGACTGGTCGTTACCTCGAGAAATTGTATAATTTTTTAAAATATTATCTCCCTGTCACTGACTTGTGAGTTTCACGCAATTCTTCTTTCTAGCAAGATATTAAACAAATGATCAGTTTTAATGGTCCAACGCGTAGGCAAGGATCTTCTATTCGAGGCTAATGCTTATCTTTCAGTCTTCCATTCTATATGCTTCGTAAATTATCAAAATTCCTCGTGATTTTGTAAGCTCCTTCGCTTTCCTTCGGATTAGTTTGTGTTCCAATTTTCTCCCCTGCTGATATGTATCAACAGCTATCCTCATATGAGCCCTCCACGTACTCGCATGTTGCGCCATATGATACACCCACAGCATTTGTCATCGAACCATGAGTTTCATGTACTTGGTTGCCTTGTGAAATCCGTCATATCAGTGACTACACTCATGACGGTTTTCTGGTCCTTTGTACTCGATGCTAGTGGTAAGAACCGGTATCCCCCCGACATCAACCCATCTCGTACTTCTTTCCTTCTTCATTTTACTAATCTTGATACACACATTCACATGTTAACTTCTACAAGTTATTAGCCCGATTTAATGCTGGCCCCCAGAATGTGTAGATATTTCGATTACCCGATAGACTTGTCGTTATTTGACCATAACACTCCGTGCGGTTTCGCAAGACCTGACATTCGATTTAAGCTTATTCGTCATAACGACCATCGGTCCCCTTACGAAATCATTTATACTGTGTCCTTTTCCGGATTGATTCGTTATTTTATTCTTATTCTTTCTATGAGTCTACAGTCAGAATTCATTGGCTTAGATGAATGAAATATGTAGAGGATGAGCATCAGCATTCTTCTCTTCGAATCTACTACCTTAAGTGATGTGCGCAAGTGAAAAGGGATCTCAACTAGCTTAGCGTGTGAAATCAGAACCACCTGGCGAAAGTTAAGTTTTTAACGGATCCTAATTCGCTGCAAAAATAATTTTGTAATAGTTTTTCTTGCTCTGCTCAACAATCCAGATCGCTGATGATATTGTAACATTGTTTCTGAAGTACAATATTTATGGTATAAGCTTATACAATATGCCGTACAATATCCATAAATTTGTAAAAATAAATACACACCTCGAAAATTTATTACACAACAGTGAGATGTACATTTTGGACCAAAGACTACGACTAAAAGAAATCTTCATCTGACTTGGCAAAAATAATGGTCGCGCAAAAATGTTAATGCACGTGGATAAGTAATTGGCACCTGCCAATACTCATATAATCAATGCCTTTCCCTGATGTGGTACATGAAACCAGAATTTGCATATGTATCCTCTCAACCATCCAACGCTCACATACCAATCCGTCTACGTAAAATCTTTTTTTTTTTTATCTGCCAGACCAAGTACCTTGCACAGTGGCACGCATCTAAACCATCTTCGTGTCACCTGCTAACCTAAATAAATCCCTTCCTTGGTTACTTTCCAATTGTTCAATACACTTGGTATGCAGTCCTACTCCATCAAGAAAAATGAAAAAAAAAAAAAAGATACAACTTGGCCTACAGCATGAAGGGCTCACTGCATTTCCTTGTTCTCCTGGTCTGTTCTGACTTTGGTATGCGCAGATAGTTCAACCAGCAATCAATTAATTACAGACTTTATTGCCACCTTTTAACGGTCACATATCAGTCAGTTGGTGTTCCTGTCCAGCTTCCGCCGAATAATGATAGCATCGTACAGGAGATGCGATACTGTTTTGAATGATCGAGAAGAAGGACTGGCTGGATGACACCAGACTTGTGTATGGATTGCTATCTTTTTGGTGTGGTGGTGATTTACACGCTGCGACACTGATCGGCTTGACTGATAAGCTGTGGAAGTCAAGAGCACCATCAGTGTGAAATCATAAATTCAGCGTGGGTAGAGGAGGTTGAGATATGTTTCTGTGATATATGTGTGCCATGTCCTGACAACCTGACTCGTTGGGTAATGCCACTGGAATTGCTTTGAAACAAAGTTACAGGACATTTTTTTGTCGTGCAATTAATGGGTGTTCCGGACGTGTGATGTGACTTACTTTTGGACGTGAAATGCCTTGAAATTCTCTAATTTTTTTGTTATTTCTGTGAAAGGGTACCAGATTACGAGTTTGGCTGCTAAAAAGTTAAAACATTTGTCCTTGTCAATTTAGATTTGTTTCTGTAAAATTCTGAATTCATTGAGTTCCGGGGAATATCACCTTACATCTGTCCTAAGAAGAAGCTCTCATTAAGAAGAAATACTTCTATGATACCGTGCTTTAGTTATCGGATATGGCATTGAAATGCGATAGAAGTTTCATATTCAAATAAGTTTTAATAAATTCATTTTTAGAAAGGATTTGATCTGCATCAAGGCTAAATTCGCAAACATATACCCCTGACCTGAGCTCAAGGCCCCATAGAGTAAAAGGACTATGCAGGGATGTGCTCTGTCCAGGCCATAGACACATGCTTCTGCGGAAATGATGTTCAAAAGTTTAACCAAAATGTGATAAGAATTTGCAATTTCCTACTGTAAGGACGCCGGAAAACATTCGTTCGATCTGCAGCTAACCTGAAGAACTATATCATCTGGAGTTGTTCTCATATGAAACCCTAACCAAGAACGCAGGCACCCAGCTAAGTTTGAGTCCTGAAAAACTCTCCTCTGAGTCTAACCTAAAAGGTTAAACGGCAATTTAATTTCCAGTGATCCCGTCTTGGGACCCAGACAGGACTTGAAATAGCTTGAACGTCGTGAAAAGGTTCAATAAGGCTCTAAACGCAGATTGGCTGCCGGCACAGATCCAATTTCTTCACTTACTTCACCGGTTCTTCACAATATACATAGTCATACAGGCACGTCTTAGGCATGATGAAAATCAAATTCGTATTTTTCCCTCAGCAGGAGTTCTGGTGTCATTGAATTACACCAGAGTCATCAAAGCTCGCGTGCATATTATACCAAAGTCCACTTCTTTTTTAAACGGAAGATGGCTTTAAAAGTGCAGCTAACGATAAGAATATCATGGCAGCTTAAAACACTCGATGAGAGTACTGTTCTGAGTTTGAACAGCTTCTCCTAACTTTTGTTTTGAGCTGAGCTTTGGGAGAGCACTGACCGAGTTCCTCTTAAAATCATTCCGAGTTAGTTTTCTGTGGTTTCAACAATGAATTCGATGTATCTGTGGCCAGATATGGAGTTCTCCTTAATCAGACGATAATATGAAATCTAGGAGATAATTACCTCTCACTTTGCATTTGCTACTGCCCCAAAAAGTATTCTGAGCATTAGCATCGCAGCATATGATTAGTCCCATCTTCCCGGAATCACTATAATCGATGAGCTCGGCTACCGCCTTTGGTGGTGGCGGCAATAACGAATCATAGAGAAAATAAGCAGACCCAATTATGGATTTGCGCCATTCTCCCTCCATTTCTTAACTCTTATGTCTGCAGCAACTAAGTCTTGGTTGCAAAATTGCGCAAGTTTAGATGGTGAGTGTTCGGTAAATAAAGACAAGTTCACGGCCTTACTGATCCAGAAATTCATTTACTCAACACACATGGTTCGTGTATGGATATTATGTGAGGTTTTGTATTCAACACGGAAAGCCTCCTGCATAAAGATGCAGCAGCAGACTCTGAATATTAAAGCTTGATCTGAGTAAATCATATATCATAGATACATAAGCAATGGGGTGGTCGTCTCTTAACTCTACTCATTTGGAAACAAAATGGAAATTAACCTTTTCAAAGTGCAGATAGAGACGTGGGTTATACCTAGACTAAATGGTCTCGAAAGAAGCTCTGTCCATGCTCACAACAAGACAAGAGTCGTCCTTGTTTTCCCGATTCAACAGGGAGTTGTGAGAGTAGATTTTCGACTTTTTAATTTCGAGTTCAGAGTTCTGGGTATGAAGGCGCATCAGCACATCCCGCGTTTCCCTAAGTTGTGCCGGAATCTAGAAGATGGTGTGCATCAGTTTTGATTGTCTAAGGCTTAGTTTTCAGTGGTAGGATTTTCGGAACAGACTTGTTCAAACTTTTAAGAGTAAGCAGCATTTCACTCTAAGAGTTCCATTTCCAATATCGTAGCACTCTGGTTAAATGCTTTTATGATCGATAAAGTGTTCGAACTCATCGTCATTCTAACTGTTTTCATAGCCTGTATTACAAATTTGGAGCGCCAGGCAGATAATAAGAGTGCCGGAAGCTCTCTTTCTTTTGGCCCTGTTCGGGACATAAGAAGAGGAACAGTTGCAGTTCTGAGAGGTTGGTCAGTTTCTGTGGGTGTGAGCTCCACCGACTTGTTTCTCTTCTCCGTCGCCGTTGGGTAAATGTTTCTTTTAGCCTTCACGATTTCGACGGCACTTGCCGCCTCTTAGCGACGTGAATTTTTCCGGTAGTCTTTCAGAGTATTTCTCTTCGTTCCACCTTGTTTCTTTTCAGTTCCACCTTTTTGGGCTCTTGGGATAGACCGTGAAAATAGCACTATGACCAACCACTAGTCTATTCTGATGGAGCTTAACCGTAAAAAGCAGGACCTCCCGGTACTCTACCCATCGTTCCAGCCTAATTTACCGAACGTGTCGTAGAAGTGATCCAGAAGCTCCTGGGTCAGTGCCTAAATCAACGAGAGTGTTTTGTAGTAAAAAGAGTGGATTCTCGCTACTGCGAGTAGCATCTGGGGTATAATCCTTTTGGGTCACCTCCATACTTCTTATCATTCAACGTCTAATTTTGATGTCTTTGGCGCTTAGTTCGACTTCTTACTTAAGCCTTCCCGCGACGACAAGGCATCTAAAGAAATAAAGGGGAGCCGAAGTTCTAAATATGTTATGTAGTAGGATCAAAGATGTTGCTGACGATTTGGAAGAATAATTTCTGTACACTGATTGACGCAAATACGAAAAACCTTCCTTTGTCACACAGTATGGATCATTCAACGCGTATAATGATAGACAACAATTTCATCGGCCAACAAGATGTTTCGACAGCGATATTTAAACTAAAGACCAATAACGCTCAAGGAGGAGAAGGACTCGATACCGAGTTACTAAATCTGGTCGGTTAAAAGCTTGCCCGGTAGACGGAGAATCAATATTATTTGCCTGGTCCTAAGATCAGATAATCCTCTAAACATTTTAACACAGTGTACAAGATTATATTTAAATACAATGTGAACGTCTGAAAACCTGAAAGCTTCCCATCAGGTTTTAGGCCTGATAAATCGACCATCGACCTGACCTTCTCCTTATTCGAGATCCAGAAGAAAACATAGGAACTTCAAACCGATAATTGCAAGCATTTATAGAGACTTGGTATATAAAGCCACATAAATCGCTGCCAAACTCGTCCGTCTGAGTAGAATGAGAATGGGGAATATTTACTGCTATATAAAAGTCGGTAATGACACTACCGAGACATTTGATATCAGAAGTGAATTCTGAAAAGGTGAAGCTGAGAATCACTGTTGCCAATATTATCTTGACTTAAAAATGCAACTAAGAAAGAAGTCCTTCACGAACCACGAAGAACGCTTTTATATAACAAAACCTTTGTCTACAGTTAGTTGCTTTGCCAGAAAATTTATTCAATTGATTTTCGGTCTCATTTGCATAAATAGAATTAAGAAAAGAATATGTAATTACGAACTCTATGAACTGTCAGCGGTATTGACCTCGTCAGAAGAGCTAGAATAATCACCACCAATCTGGTCCGTAACGATTTCGGATTCCGTTACCTTTCAAAATCTCGGCTGGTGGTGGATCATCAGAGTCAAAGGATTTTGACTTGCTTTTCAGTAATACATAACTGTTATTAACTCTGCACAAAAACAAAAAGATGACTACGCTTTGTTGCACACAGGACTATTACATGCGCATCACAAAATATAGAGTGATTCATCGTGAGGTTTAATTTTCAATAGGCTTTTGTTGACAGATGGCGCATGACTCGTATCAAACTGCTTGGTCGTTTTTGTTCAGTATCATTTGGCAAAATATCTTGGAAGGACTTACATCACAAAAGTGTCTCTAAATTGTTCAACTGTATTACGAAAATCAGCGTTCTGTAAGAAATGATTTTCGTGTGATTCAAGGAACTTACGGTGCGCATAATCGACCTACTGAAACCACTACTGCAAATACCATTCGCAATCTGAGTTCCAGTTTACATTTGTGGATGATATTCGACCGGTTAGACCACATCCAGCACGTAGAGAAGAGACTATAGCAGCTGTAGCTGAGAGTGTACGCGAAGACCGTGACGAATCGATTCGTCGTCGTTCTCATCAGCTTGGCTTAGCGTATTCGACAACTTGGCGTATTTTATTTGACGATCTCGGCCTAAAAGCGTAAAAAATTCAACTCGTGCAAGAATTGAATCCAGGCGACTTGAATTTGAGTCATATTTTCGGTGAATCGGCTCTGGAAAAACTCAATGAAAATCCGGTGTTTTATCGTAAAATTTTTTTCAGTGATGAAGTCCAATTCTGGCTCAATGGATACGTAAATAAAAAAATTTGCCGTATTTGAGCTGATGAAACCCGAAGAGTAACAAGAGCTACTATTACATCCATTAAAAACAACGGTATGGTGTGGTTTATGAACTGGTGGAATCATTGGTCCATATTTCTTCAAAAATTAGGCAAATCAGAATGTTACCGTCAATGTTAACGGACTACGTTCTTCCTGAAAATTAAGCACATGGTCTCGATGAGCTCTGGTTTCAACAAGATGGTGCTACGAACCATATAGCGCGTGAAACAATGGACTTGTTGAGAAATCATTTTGGTGAGCACTTAATTTCACGTTTTGTGAAGTCGCCCAAAATTGGTCTTTCCGAATAGATCACCTCAGACGTAGTCGTGGTTAAAATTTACATGATATTATTTTCAAAAAGTAAATGCCATGAATTGTTCTTTAAACCAATAATAAAAATTTTAAGTTCACTTTCAAATTTATGTATTTTATCTTACATTATAAATCAAACCTCACGATGAACTTGCCTATAATTTATTTGTAGCACAGTTGGTTAAAAAGTATGTCAGTTTTTTTGGTTGGATGTGGCATAAACTTAAAAAATACTGGAATCTTGTGCGAACGAATAAGAAGTTTTGCCGACTCACAGACAGATGGCACTAGAGAGGAAATCCTTGATCATATATCCTTAAATGATTTTTTGATTCGAATCCAACAGGACAATGTGTCCAATTAGAATTATCCCAACAACAAAACCATCCATTCCAATTTCATTGCTAGTATAAGTCTATTAAATATAACGAATACCTACACACACTTGTATGTTTGCCACATACATATCCTTTAGCTGTTGCATCTGCCGTACTCAGATTTGTTATATTTTTTTTCGATGGAATCAGAAATCAATTAATCAAATCAAGCCGCTCAAACGGTAGCCTTTAATGAATCCTTTAATGAAATCCATTAAGGCTCCTTTTTCGTGGTTTTTCAATTTAAAGGATTCAAAATGTTGATTTTTCTCGGTTCCACCTTCTTTTTGGGGATAAGCATCCTATTTTCGATTTCATTCATTTTATTTTTGTATCGATATGTGCATCGGATGTACATGCCTTACATGGATTAAAGGAAAATTAAATTAAAAGTTCGGTGTTGAAAGTGGTTTCAGTACCAAAAATCCATTCTCTACCCAAAGATGTTTAGCGTCGTACATGCCTTGGCACTCTGTATAGCCAGTAATTGGACCTCTGGCTAATGGTGCCTTAATGACATGTAATCATCTCCCCAAAATCGTTCCCAAAAAAAAATGTGATTAAATCCTACATACTCGTATATATATTACATACAGATTCAGATGGTTAAACTCATGTTGCAATGAATTTAATTCGTTTATTGGTTAAATTGTAAAAGGATCACTCAGCGCTGGATTATCTGATGATGGCCTCTCCTTCGATTGTTGTTGCTGTGCCATTACTACATTGTCAGTATCATTTTAAAATTGTTTTAAAAATGAAACTCCGGTTGCAATTACATTTGCAACATTTTATTGTTTCTTATGCTGCTTGTCATAAACACTGACCATAGACAAGAAGTCATAAACAACTGGCGCAATGCAGCTGCACTTAGTAACTCCAGCTCCAACCAGCACGCGCCCAGAGGACGACATTCATTTGTCGACTGTCGCAACCAATGCTCGTAGATGGATATGGTGTACTTTATACACTTAACAGCATAGAAAGAGTGTGGCGCGTCGTATTTCTTCCACGCGTGCCATAATGCGTGCCTGGCTGTCGGGGTAACTAGTGCATAAAGTCATGAACTTCAATTTAAGAACTTCAAGGGCAATAATTGCACGAGTGTGTAAATACGAATCTGAATATATGTTCCAAGGAACGTTTTAATGTTTTGTTCAGATTTCATAAGACAAACAAGAGTAAATGGGTTCTAAATTTAACTTCACTCGGACCACAGAACGACGTTTTTACAGGAATAAAAAAGAAAGAAACGATAATGAACAATCAACGAAAGATTAGGAATAGGAGGACTGAGTCAGGTGTAGACCAAAAGATTTAGTTAACTAGAGAACAGTGCATTACCATTTTGTTCAGACAAATGCGATTGAGATGAGAGATTCTCAACAGACCTAACTTTTCTCTCAAATTATTGTCTTGAGAAAGGTGGCGCAAAAGTCATCGTTCTATCGGAAGATGCTGCAGACATGCAAATACTGCAGACATCCAAGAGTTCGTAAAATATCAACCAGACAATAGACCTCACTTTTGGAGGAATACATAAAGATGTTTCCATATACTAAAATCCAATCGCTTACAAATTATAGCCAAACTCTCCTAAGTTCTCCTCGACGTGATAAAGGTAATATTTTAGTTGAAAAACAAAATGACCCACGACCCACTAGATGCATGGATAACCAAAAAGATCAAAGACCAACAACATGCTCTCAAAATCGGTGTTTGGTGCGACGTTTAAGTGATTGTCTCTTATTTTTTGCATCAGAAACATTGTTACTGAGAGCGCACAGAATTGCGACCAACGACTTCTTGCTGCCGCAAATTTAAGAATTGGGTTATTCCATGGTATTCCAATAGTGAAGTGCAACAGCACATATAGCATTAACATCTCTAACATCACTATCTAACGAGTGTATTCCGTCTGTCTACAAGCACTAACCACAAGATCGCCCTAATTAACTTTACATGCACAAGCTACAGAATTTGTCGGCATTAAAGTATGATAGTACGTTCGACAATAAGTAAAGGAGTTATCGCCAAAATTTAAAAAAATTAATGGGAACTGTATATCGACTATGCCGGAGGTAGATTGACTGATATTGCTTACGGCCTAATGGGAAAAAATGTAAGCACTTGCATACACATAACCAACAAAGAAAATCAATTCGAGCAATTAAGTGAGGAATTTCGTATAACCTTCTAGATTCCACAGCATGGCACATCTTGCGACGGAATTGTCTCTTCACAGGTCTTTGTGATCTACCCACGACCACTAACTTTACCCTATTGCAAATACGATAGTTTTCTGATCCACTCTCAGTAAGAGCAATTTTTTCGAGATGGAAAACAGTGAGATACCGATGCCCATTGGTTTTAAATATTTGCTAGTTGTAATCAGTAGGGAGGAAGAAACTCGACAGGAGATTCTATAGGGTCTTGCAACAAAAAGTGGCGGTTTTCAAAATTTGAACATTTATGTAAGAAAAACGTGTACAATAGTATTTACCCAAGTATTGCCCATCTGAAGCTATGACTTTTTCCCATCTTTCTGGCAATTTGTGGATCCCATCCCAAAAGAACTGCGCCGGCTTGGCAGCCAAGAATTAATCAAGCCAATTTTTGATATTCTGCTCTGATGTGAACCGTATTTCAGTGAGGGCGTTCTGCATCGACTGGAACAAATGGTAGTCAGAAGGAGAAAGGTCTGGGCTATAAGGCGGGTGGGGTAAGACTTCCCATCCACTGTTTTCCAAGTAGTTCTTAACCGGAATAGCAACGTGGGGCTGAGCGTTGTCATGATGGAAAATTATTGCCTCGTGTCTGGTCGCATATTCCGGGCGTTTTTCAGCTACTGCTCTCTTCAAACGGATTAACTGGGTTCAGTAGTGTTATCCATTGATGCTTTCACCCGGTTTTAGCAGCTCATAATACAGCACACCCCTCTGAACCCATCAAATACAGAGCATTACCTTCGCGCCATGGATATTCGGCTTTGCCGTTGATTTGGCTGTTTGGCCGGGTTTCACATATGATTTTTTGCGCTTGGAGTTGTCGTAATGGATCCATTTTTCATCACCAGTAACATCCGATGCAAAAATGACTTCCTTTTGTGGCGTTCCAGCAGCATTTCAGACATTCAAAACCGCCTTTCGACGTCTCTCGGCTTGAGTTCATGTGGAACCCAATTTCCTTGCTTTTGAATATATCCAGCTGCTTTTAAACGTTTTGAAATTGCTGCTTGAGTGACACCCAAAGATTCTACGAGCTCTTCTTGTGTTTGGCAACAATCTTCATAAAGTAATGCTTCTAGTTCTTCATGTTCCAACTTTTTTGGCTGCCCAGAACGTTCAACGTCTTCCAAGCCAAAATCACCAATTTTAAATCGTGCAAACCACTTTTGGCACGTTCGTTCAGCTAGAGCATATTCACCATAATCTTCCAGCAAAATACGATGACTTTCGGCAGCAATTTTCTTCATATTTAAGTAATGAAGAAGAACTCCCCGCAAAAACGCTTTTTCAGGCTTTGTGCCTTTGTTCGACATATTTGAGTGAAAAAAAAATTATTGTTGTTTACGCTACAAATGAATGACATATACTGAAATGACGTACGATGACAGTAGCTTTCCAACGCATGTTATAATGGAATAATAACAATGGAATAACACAAGTTACGCCATCTCTTAGCAAACCGCTAAGTTATAGACCCAATACATAAATACACAACATTTTTACGAAAGGTTTTAATATTATTATTTTAGTCTAAAGTACAAGCTTCAAGGTAAGTAATGGTGTACAACATTTGCTAAATTCCTGCTCAAACTTAGCTTACAAATAGTCATTCCCTTGATGAAATATGTCATCATGCTTGCGGCTGTATTTCTCGAATAACTGCCCCGATATTTTTTTTTTTAGTACACGAATCGTTGATGAAGTATTGTCGTGGACCTTATCGTTAACGTAGCTCTAAAGAAAAAGTCGAATGGCGATTTCGGCAGCCATATCAGAGCCATTGTTTCACAAGCAGTGTGGCACGTGGCACCGTTCTTCTGAAAATAAACGTCGTCCACGTCCATGGTATCAATTTTACGCAAAAAAAAATTTAGTCAACATCCTTCGAGAACGCAATCCAATCACTGAAACAGTCGCAAAAAAAATTACACCACCAGCCCGAAAACCGCTCTACATTTCCAGTTGTTGTGATGAACAGATTGTTTCCCTAAAGCTTTGTTCAGTGAGAAAAAAAAAGAGTAGAACAGCACAAATTTATGAAAAGTGTCAGCTCAAGTTATAATAAAGAACTGCAGCCATATGTTAGTTGTCAAAAATTAAAACATTCCATATTTTTTCAGTTCTGGCGGTTCAAAGTTAAAATGGTACAGAATCCTCATTACCATATAGATTAACGCCAAACGATTGCTCGACAATTTGCAAGCAAAGATAATAAAAAATTCACTTAAAACATGTTTAAATCAATTAAATTTAATTTTTACCAAATCAACACTACAAATTGGCCGTTTTCTGAGTAAGTTTAATCTCTTCCGTGTATAGCTTTTAGGAATGATTACAATCACAAGTCGCTGGAATCAAATCAAATTCAACTACAGCTGTTTGTGGCACTTCTGTGCCATTGGAATCCTGTTCCAATCTGCTTGGAAGACACTCATTGAACACAAAGCACATCATTTTGTGACCGAAATTTTTCTCATTGAACACAAAAACTTGGACTTTTCTGTTCTGAACTAAATTACTTGGACCAACCTCATTGAACAAAGTTTATTTCTCTTGAGTTTTCAGACAAATGGAAATGGGCCTTCATCACTCAGAATAATTTTTTTGTAAAAAATCATGATTTTGCCATTTATTTCCTTCAACCAATCAGCGAAAGTACGCCCTTGTGCGTAGTCTTCTGAATTCAGAATTCTTCTGAAATGGATCTTATAAGCATGTAGGCCAAATTTTTTTTTCCGAATGCGGTAGAATGTGGTAGCCGATAGACCCAATTATTGTGATCGTCCCGAAATAAACACACCTGGGCGATATTTTCAATAACCTTGTCGGACGAACACGAGTTGGAGTCTTTACATTATAAACTTGCCATACTTATTAATCTCCCAGTCTTTACTTATGAAAAGTCTTCGCAATGACATAAAACACAAAATGACACCTCTTATTAGATTACCCTTTATAAGTAAATTTTACAGCTTAAAAAAAAAAAAAAGCACAAAATTTCATCGTTCGGGTGCTGACGAGGCAGCTGTTTTCTACCTTCTTAGAAAGAGTCCTAAGGATTGATGGAAAAATGTGTTTTACCAAGGGGAGATATCATAGCTTCAGTACTTTTTCAAATGTCTTCATACTGTATTTCAGAATAGTAAACAGCTTTCCTTGGCATAAACAATTCCATAGATGTACTGAGTGCGCAAGATATGTGGTACTCGTACAAATTTAATGCAAAACATAAGAGCAATGCATTCACTCTCCTTAATGATTCAAAAGACCGGCTCCAAATAAATAAAGAATTGTGGTGATAACACGATGAAACAATAATGGACTAAGCAAATCGAAAATAGCGAAACTGATCAAGTACGTCTGTATTGAAACAACGAACGGTGCAATGAAAAGGATGAATAAAGCGTGAGCTAAAGCACCGCCAGTGAAGCAGTAGAGGCATTGTATGAGCTTAGATTTCAAAGAGTGTGCCACAAAGAAGTAAAAACTACGAATAGATTCCATCTCTAAAATTTGTCAAAGATGGGCAGGCATGCTTTCTAACGAAACATTTATAATAAATGGATACTGTACATAACGAAGAATTCCCGCGAAGTAATATTTCCTTGTTGTCGCGCAAGAAAAGGAAATGGCAAATTTATAGAAGCTAGAGTTACAGCTGGATCAGATCCCATATCTTCTGTGATCTAGACGAAAATCTTGTGTCAACAGGCTCTCGATTTTGTTCAATAAAATAATGAAAGGCGATTAGATACTTAACGAGCGGATGGGAATCTACAATATCTTAATCCACTGTAGAAAGGTGCAGACGATACGAGAAATTACATTACATCGATCGGTAAAGCTATGAAAATTTCCGAGAAAGTTGTAGAGAGTTGACTGCTCAATTTTTTTAAACTTCACGAAGGAGCTCAGATATCTATATATACCCGAGACGTATGAAAGAATGTATAAGGACTTTAAAATGAAATCTATATGCACGACAGGAAGAACCAACAAAGTTGAAGTTGCACATTGATGGGTTCGAAACGACTCGGCGTCAATCGCCAATTGAATTTCGATATCATGCAACGTGTCAGGCCATCAGCCAACTCTCAATATAATGGTTTACGAATTGAATGGGAAGATCGAATATTTGCATTAGCAATTTTCGGAACCAGCAAACTCTGGCCTTGCCGTCTATTTAATAAGAATCATTAAGCAGAAATTGCAATCACAATTTCGCATAAAGGAATATCGTGGGTGCCTTCATTACAGCGAAAGCTCTGAAGTGTTTTGTAACAGAAAAATATCTCGTAGGGCAAATAACGACAACAGAAATGATAGTATTACGGATGTCAGTGGGTGTAACAAAATACTACGCAAAAAGAAGTACAAGCATTTATGGAAGTCCCCTAATTATTCAACAAAATTCGTCGGAAAATCCGGGCCAAAAAGCTACATAGTCTTAAACTTCAGCCGGTGTTCAAAAAAAGAGCCGAGAGAAACATTACTGAATAGCTTAAATACAAAAACCGCAAGCAACTCTTGTACTCAATAGTAAAGTACTAATGTCCTTAAAATAAGTACCACAGGCGGGATAGTATTAACGCAGGTACGTGAGAGAAATATAGTATGTGGTTACGCCACTCGCTTTACAGGAAATCAGATTTTAAGGAGAGTCCCATCAGAAGAAGCTATTCAGCATCTGCAGAAAAGCCAATGTAATTCTTTTACTCTGAGCTTTTAACTCTGTTTACTTTGATTTATCTACTTATTCATGTTCCTTCACTCCAGGATTAATTTCGGGTAGCGCTGAGCTCCAGAAAAATTGCTTTCTGCCACTTTTTGAACTAATAGAGCTAGACATTTTTCTTGCCCATTCTTTCACTTACCTATATGTTCAAAATTTATCGCTTCTTGGTATCTTCTGAATCCATGCATTGAAGTATCATATGGCTTGTAGGCTATAGTATCTGCAGAGACTCAAAAAATCTAATTAAAATGACACTATTTCCTGATTTTAAATCGTATGCGGCAGCACTTAGTTCCAGTCTAAACGATGTCGCAGATTAATCATTTAATAGACCTCTTGATCCTAGGTGAAAGTCGAAAGCAAAACAAATAGCTTGGTTCTGACACTATTTAGACACAAATTTAGCTTAACCTTCTGAACTGCTATTATTAAACGAAAAACAATGATTTCCAACCTTGGCCCTGAAATACTCTTCCTTCTCCGGGAGATAAAAGGGATATGCTTATGTATGATAGTAGGTGTATTTGTTTGATTTGATCGCTGAAATAATTCGTTTTGCTATGATGCTATTTACCTCTGTATTCAAAATCACAGTACTAATCGAAATATCCTATTCGTCGAAAAGAAGTGTGCTAGTAATGGATTTCTACTTTCAATATACTTAACTACCTTCGTCTTCGGAAGCAGGTAACTCATCAGATCACATTCTTCGTAGATATATTATTCGCAGAGATACAAATTGCATAACACTTGGTGATGATCAATTCAAAACATAAATATTGCAAAACATCTATTAAAATTACACACGATACTACCAGCAAGAATCGATTTAGTAGCTTCTGCTTAATAATCCGGATGATACAATATACAATATCATATATTTCAGTTTATGGACTACAAGTATTGTGTATAATTTTCTTACAGAATGAAAGTCCAGCAACTTCTCTGCACTTGAGTTTCAATTAGGGTATCTTACAACGTACGGCTCTTATCATACATCCACATCCTAAAGTCACTCATTAGGTCTTAAGTATTCATTTCTGGTACTTTTCGAAAATATGGTCTAGTTCATCTAAGAACGCTGTAAACTATGTCTCCAAGTTATATCTTTACATCCATAACTAATGTTTGGTGTTCTTAGCCCATTTCGGAAAAAATCGTAAAGTTTCAGATCCCAACCAGTCGCCTGCCACCGAGTTAACCACCACAAGCTCTCACTCTGCCATCCCCTTTAACCACTTGTTATTGGTCACTTATCATTGAAAACCAAAAAAAAAAAAAAAAAAACTGTGTCAAGGTTACCCTGCCTTACCCCTCAAGTGTTTTTCACTTGTTCTCGCCATATATGGTACACGTATAAGTTGTAAACTGCAGAGTATACTCTACAAGGTGTGCGAGTACTAACTTCCAAAATATTCAATAAAATCCTTACTTGCCTTGGTTGTCGAATTTCAATTACGTCCTTCTCGTGGTGCGTGTCTAAATCTAGGCAGCGTATTACCGGAATTTTTTTTACATTTTTCGGCATTCGACATAACTTTCAAAGAGCTTGGTGCTTATTCCGCAATGGTCCGTTCAATTCACTGATCACATTCCAGCGGCAGACGTTTTTATTATGTCGTTTTTGTCCTTAACCCGTACACCATGTGCCGTATATGTAACCTCATACATCATCACAGGTCAGCCAATTGATTTATAGAACACACTTTTAAACAAATTTTTCACTAAAGTATCTCTGGCAATTTCGCCACTTTATCATGTTCCGTCTGAGCCTGTGTGTTAACATCTTCACATAATAACACATTATTGGTTAAAAGCGTCGTTTTTTGGTACTTAAATCGCGTGATCACATGCAATTGCCGATCAATTTTTAGATGAATGGTCTGCTGTGGGCCTTACAGAAGCAACATTTGCTTTCAACGTGGCCATTTATTCTGTATTGTCGGAGGCTGATTCTGGGCCAATGTTGTCAAGTGCTTTTGTATTTTATTTACCGGTACCAAAGGTAGATCCTTTTTTTTAAGTTTTTGAGTTCGACTCATGTCATATTGGGTAAAAGCGATCTTGTTAGGGTGGAAGGTGTGCTAAAATGTACCTTACTGACAATATAGTACTGCCAATACTGTCGGCGTTAAGATAATGTACAGGATCTCTTCCAGTGGTGAGACATGGTTTGTGGCAAGTGATTGCTCATTTTAACAAGACAGGATAACATAAGCGTTTGCATCGCCCAAAGTATGGAGTGAAGTACGTGTTAAGAACCTTCTCCAAATCAGCACGTTTTTGGTGAGGTGCATACATAATATGTCGGACGTGAATGCGGAAATAATATCTAGATTGAAATATTTAAGTCAATAATAAAAATACCGTTAAAACGATTTTCTTTCAACATCTTTTATTTATGTTACTGTAATTTTGGAGCTAAGTTTAGACCAAATACATTTGTATATAGCTCTTTACCAACACTGCTTGCTTAACAGCTATCGATTGTATCAAACATAACTAGAACTTAAGGTCTATCTATATCTAGTTGAGAGGTGTCAAAATTGTGTAATCCAGAGGAACAATCGGCAGACCCATTTCTCAAAAATAACGATTCTCAAATTGTGTGCTAATAAGTCTTTATGTTCGGTAACCGTATTCTTCATTGAGACATTATTTTACTTCGATCACAGATTGGAGATTATAACAAAAAAAATACCCGAGCATTTGATTCAAGATAAAGCACCACTCTTTGTCTTTGCACTGTGGCAATATAGTTCAAAGTCAGCTAAAATCGTATCTATAATCGTATAAACTCGTATAATGAGGCAAATCTTAAAAATAATATCGATCAACTCTAAATCGACTCTAAAGAGATGAAATATGTATGTCACGTCTTTAAAATATTGCAACCTGTAGTTTGCAATTGAAGACAATCGGCATAGTTAAAAAAGTTTATACTTCGAGGCTATAGTTATCACTCAAAAGAGATATTCGAACATGCAGAGAACGTGGTAAGGAGTCCTCGAATAACTTCCGGCAGCTAATAAGGGGTGATTCATTGTGAGATTAGATTTTCAATAGGCTTTTTTTGACAGGTCATGCATGACTCATATCAAACTGTTTTATCATTTCTGTTCAGTATCGTTTGGCAAATTATCATGAAAAGACTCACACGAAATTCAGAGTTCTGTGAGAAATGTTTTTCATGCGATTCGAGGAACTTACGTTGCGCATAATCGACCTATTGAAACCACTATTGCCTGATACCATTCTCAAATTTTAAGTCTCAATTTACATTAGTAGATGATACTCGACCGGTTAGACCACATCCAGCACGTAGTAAAGAAATTATAGCAGCTGTAGCTGAGATTGTACGTGTGAACCGTGACGTATCGATTCGTCGCCGTTCTCAGCAGCTTGGCTTGGCATATTCGACAACTTGGCGTATTTTACGTGAGGGTCTCGGCCTAAAAGCGTTCAACTTTTGCGGGAATTGAAACCAGGCGACTTGAATTTTCGTCATATCTTCAGTGAATGGGCTCTGGAAAAACTCAATTCAAAAAACCGGTGTTTTATCGTGAAATTTTGTTCAGTGATGAAGCCCATTTCTGGGTTCAATGTACATGTTAATAAACAAAATTGCCGTTTTTTGGGCTGATAAACAACCCGAAGAGTACCAATTTTAAAATTAAAAAAATTAAATTAAAAACAAAGTTATGGTGTGGTTTATGGGCTGGTGGAATCATTGATCCATATTTCTTCAAAAATGAGACAAATCAGAATGTTACCGTCAATGGTAACCGTTATCGCGCCTTGTTTACGGACAATGTGCTTCCTGAAATTCAAACACATGGTCTTGGTGAGCTCCGGTTTCAACGAGACAGCACTACGAACCATACTTAGTTTAGATCGTGCAATATCACACCTTTGGATTATTTTCTCTGAGGACATGTAAAGTCTCAGGTCTTCAAAAATAAGCCAGCTACGATTGACGCTTTGGAAGCCAACATTACTTGTGCTATCCGCAAGATACCAGTCGATATGCTCGAACAAGTCGCCCAAAATTGGAACTTCCGAATGGACCACGTCCGACGTAGTTGTGGTCAACATTTACATAATATCATTTTCAAAAAGTAAATTCACTTTCAAATTTATGTGTTTTATTTTAAATTATAAATCAAACCTCACGATGAATCACTCTATATATTGATCAATGATATAATTGTCGACATTAGGCCAGATCCGAAGTGGATCTGGACATAAACCTTCATGGAACTTCCTCCAGGCTTGTGGCTTAAAAGCCGCTTTTAATTTTGCAGTTCAAGTCGATTGAGATCCCTCTTCACTTGCACTGCTTGAGGTAGGGACTTTCTTTGCTACGTTTTCATTCGATGAAGGATCAAAAGCTTTTCCGAGTTGGAGTACTGGTGTCCATACACTCTATGTACATATCCCAGGCTGCGCTCTTTCTGGCTCTTTCCAACTTTTCAGTTTTATACGATTATATAAGATGGCAGTGCAGATCTTACAGAAGATGTTAAGACTACTGATGCCTCTATTGTTGGGGCATTCTAGATGTTCTAATTTCTTCAGGATCAAGCATACAATGTTAAGGTTCCATTCGCCTGGCATGCTTTCATCTGACCACATGTTAGAGATAATTTGGCTTATGTCTTTCGGAAAGTTATTAACCGCCACTAGACATTTTTGGACAGAAATAAATAAGACTACCCGTACTCCACCGAGGTCAGATTGTAAAAATTTTTACCCGTCGTCGTCCAGTTTGTATAATTGGCTCTACCTCATTGAAGAATATTTTTTGTTATCGTTTTTTACCAATCTGCCTTAAAAATTCTTCCATTTTCTCAAAGACTGCAAATCTACCACAAGGCTAACTTCTTCGTCCTTTTCTCATCCATACGTTATTTGTTGACCAAATTTGTTCTTTTCTAGAAAGAAATTCTAATCTATTTACTACAACATCTCACAATTTCTTCGTTCTCGCACTCCTCGATATCTGTATTTGTAGCTAGACCACAACAAGGGATGATCCCATTGGCGTACAATGCGCCCCATATGGTGCATTTTTAGTGGGTGGACAAAGGTGAAGTTACTTCCAATGACGGGAAATCGATAAATTCGGGTCCACTCCATTTATAGGCTTAATATAGTTTTTTCTAATAACGACTTGCAAACCGTTTTTTAAATAAAAGGCAAACCATTTGAGATATTTTCAACTTTATTATTGGCTTGAAGTACAATCAAAACATTTATGAATGGAACACGACTTCGTTCATATGGCCACCGCGGGAACGTTTGCGGCGGTCGATTCATTGGGCCCAATTTTCAACGACTCGGACACACATTTCGGCCGAAACGGCCGCTATTTCGCATTCAATGTTGGCTCTGAGCTCTTTCAACGTCGTCGGCGTGTTGGCATAAACCAATGACTTAACGTAGCCCCACAGAAAATAGTCAAGCGGCATTAAATCGCACGAACGAGGCGGCCAATCGACTGGCCCATGTTTTAAGATAAATCGATTGTAGAGTGTGCTAAGTGGCTTGTGGCACCATCCTGTTGAAACCACATGTCGTCCAAGTCCATATCTTACAATTCGGGCCAAAAATAATCGGTGGTCATGGCGCGATAACGCTGACCATTCACAATAACGTGAAGATCGTTATCGTCGACGAAAAAATATGGGCCAATAACGCCGCCGGTATGCAAACCGCACCAAACAGTTATTTTTTGTGGATGAAGTGGTGATTCATGAAGCACATGTGGTTTTTCACCCGACCAATACGGCATATTTTGCTTATTGACGAACCCATTGAGCCAAAAATGAGCTTCGTAACTGAAGATGATTTTGCGATGAAATTCGATGAAAGACGTTGCTCGTTAGTGTACTTAACCATGATGAAAATGTTGAGTTTACTGAATAAATTCACAGTGACAATTTGATGATTAGTGAAAGAGTGCGTTCACAAATTAAATGCAATGTTGTCAAGTCCCTATTGGAAAACCCTATACAAGCTTATTCTAACTTAAAAACGAACAAGGAAGTTATGGAGGAGACCTTGTTTGAGGAGAGGAGTGCTCAGGTGGAAGAGGTACGGTGGACTCGGTAGATAGAAGAGACAAGTACAACGTAGATTTCGTAGGTTGGTATTGAAGGAAATGTAGTTCAAAATGGGTGCACAGTAGATGGAACTTGAGGGAAGTCGATGAAGGAAAAGAATTTCAGCAGTATTCCTACGTTCTTCTAACGAATTCATATTTAGAAGTTTGAGGAGGTCCCGATAGGGAGGTAAGATTAAAGGGTTTTTCCACGCAGACCACGGAGAGCAAATCAGAGGAATCGAAGTTGAATACCCTCGACTCAGAAAACATGAACCCGGTGAAAGGGGGACCAAGCTTGACAGAGGTAATATAGAGAGGTCTGGTTACATAGGGATTGGAAAATTCTTTGAATCCCCGTTTAATAAATTCAAGTGATGAGTTGGCTTTGAGGATCATCTTATTGATATGCGAACGGAAATTAAGCTCACGGTCGAATAATATGCCAAGGTCTTGAAAAGACTGAACCAGAGGAATTGGTTGACTATGGAGAAAATAAAGTCGGGGAAGAGACGGGTTGCATTTACGTGAGAAGGTTATAGATTGAAATTTGGCTATATTAAGTTCTAGGCAGCTTTTTAGGCACCAGATTGAAAACCGGTCAAGGTCTTCTTGAAGAAGGGCAGAGTCATGGGGAAAGAAAATGGTTTAAGAAAAATTGTATCGTCAGTGTAAAGGGAAAGGGAGGAGTGTTTAATGACGCTCTCAACATCGTTGATAGTAAGAATGTAGAGAAGAGGGCCAAAATGACTGCCTTGTGGAACTCCAGATGAGGCCAGGAATGGAAAAGAAAGAGCGGATCTAAGCCGAACACTATAATATCGGTTTACCATGTTAGAAGATATCCATTTTAATAAGAGAGGCTCAAAACCAAGAGCAGATAATTTGAAGAAATCATTTGCGATAACATCGATTTAATTGCCATTTTCTAAGGCTGAGAGAGCAAAAGACACGAATTCGACTAGATTTGTGGTAGTTGATCTATCTTTTAGAAAATCATGTTGTCGGGGTGAAATAAAAGGCTTGCATTTGAAGCTTATGGCTTCGTATAAAATGCTTTCAATGCTAACGGAAAACAATTCCATATTAAATGTACACGAAATCTCCATATGGAAGTCAAAATAATGTTGACGTCATCAAATGACTCGTTGGCGTATTCTAGAAAAGTCCGTAGAGTTTCAGGTAATTTAAAGACGTACCAACAAAGCTTTTGCAGTTAGCTTATCCTCCTCAACAAACTGTAGGGCCACTTGTGTAATGTGGTCCTTTATACATATATTAATGTAGGTTTTTCTTAGCTTCAGAGCTTTCTTCTGTTATTAAAACTTCAGGAGTGCTCAGGTCATACAAACAAATTTCATCAAAATCGTTTTATTAAAAGTATCTCAAAGGGTTTTCCATTTTTCTTTGCAAGTTGCAACAATACATATCCATTTAAGGTGAAGTAAAATTTATTTTTATTTAATACTTACTAGGATCACCAACTTTTTTCAGCCACTCTCTTCCATTCCTGCTTCTTCTTCCTCACATTTTATCCCTCATTGCTTTAGTTTTCCGTAACATTTCTTGGTTCGGGCTCCACTAGAAAATGTGAAATGATTTTTCAAAATCTACTTGTATACAACCTGAGGAATTTATGAATTTTCAATTTTCATAAACAACAAATCAAAAAAGTAAAATTATTAAACACAGATGGTTTTATGTAAACAAACATTCCCTTAAAAGTATAATTCGAGGTATGAAAACCTTAAAGTTTTCCTAATGCTAAATTGTAAAGTTCCACTAACACGTAAAGAATCAGAAAACGTCAAATTTTAACTTAAGCAGCAGCAACGTAAGATGTGCAATGTGGCCGTTTTTGTGGTTTCACATTTTACTGAAGTTTGACAGTTCTCAGCAATAGATGTACGTTGTGCGTAATAGATAGACAAAACATCTAGCAAACGGTAAGATATTCGTCCTACAGCCTTGAGTATTACCAGCCAGATCTGACACAAGGAGATTTTGGGGGGTAAAAAGATTCTTTAATTTATAAGAACATCACACATCAACATCAGAGGTTATATCATCAAATGCTATTGCATAATTGGTAGACACGTCAACAAACTTGGCTTCACAGGAAGACGTAATCCTAAAGGCAACTCGATGTACTGCCGTTCCTTACTTTTGAAAAATGTTTTTACAGAAAAGCCCAATTCATTCGAAAAATATTCTTCTTCTTCTTCTTCAGAGCACTCACGCTCTTCTTGGGCTTAAAGGACCATGTCATATTCCTCCGGTTTATTAGAGGATGGCCCTGTTCGAGTATAATGCGGAGTGGAAGATACTCATGTATACGAGGTGTGTTCAAAAATTAAGATGACTTTTGAAATTTCGCGGGCCACGTACAATCGATTTATTTTTTTTTTTGCTATGTTGGTACCCATGTCACGAACATATGTTCACAGTTTTAAGTATATAGCATACTTAGTTGGTTTTTGACAGATAGAAAGGTTAGACGTGTTTTTATGTGCTCGGCGATTTTCAATTATTATAAAAAATGGAGCAAAAAATTTGCATCAAATTTTGTGTAACAAATGGAATCAAGTGCTTGAATCACGGGGGTGGCCGTGGTGTAATGGTATATGCATAGACTCCTCAAGCAGAGGGTCGCGGGTTCTAATCCTGTGCCAGGCAATTCTCTGAAAAAGTCTTTTCATAGAATTTCTATATAGTTGTATGAAAATCCCGTCGGCGTCAACTCTGACATGAAGGCATAACACTGATGTTGGAGTGGTTGCTGGCTGGGCTAAATGTAACGAACTAACAACTAGCACGTACTTAAGACTCACTGGTTGAAGATGCACTGTTCATATCCCCTTGGTGCGCGCGCGGAATTATAAAAAAAAAAAATGTTGACAATTTCATACGATGAGTCCCCTCTAAATAAAAAAAATGTTAACAAGTGGTACAAGCTCTTCCAAGATGGCCGAGAAGATGCCAATGACGAACCTCGATCTGGACATCCCAGCACATCAACAAACGCTGATATGAAGAAAACTGTTTTAGAAAATCATCGAATTACCATAAAAGAAGTTGCTGAGGATGTTTTCATATCGGCCGGCTTGTGTCATGCAATTTATTCGGATGTTTTGGACATGAGACGTGTTTCATCGAAGTTTGTTCCGGAATTTCTTAATTTAGATCAGGAAAACCGTTACTCTTAAATGACATCAATGGTGATCCTGACTTGCTCAAAAGGATCATAACTGGTTATATCGCGAGACCTTTGAAAGTACAGAGACTTGCAACGATTGATGAAATTAAACCCAGCATCGCTGGGCGAGCTCAAAACTATACCAAAAAGTGCTTATGAGGAGTACTTTGAGGATTGGAAAAAGCGTTGGCACAAGTGTATTATATTCGAGAGGGATTTCTTTGAATAAATAAATATCACTTTACTTTTTAAACACTACTCAAATGTCAATACCCGCATATATTTGTATGCGTAGATGTATAGGCCAGTCGGTTTTCCGGGTTTTCATTCGAACTTTTCCTGTCCACATAGACCAATGCGATTTTTGTAAAGAATGCATTCCGTCTATTTAAACGTATTCTGATCAACTAACAACCAGGTGGCTCCATCCTTTTGCTATTAACTTCATATGTACCACGTTTCTCGTTTCAGCAAATTCGATTCTATCTCATTCTGTTTTCAAATGGTCCGTCAAGTACAAGCCGATTACAAAGATTTTAATATTATAGCAGGCTCATCGTGAGACGGTCGTTTTTATGCGGTAAGTACCATAATTCAACAGATATAAGCATGTCGTGCGCTCGCGAGGCGTATGGTTATCTTATTGTATGTGTACCTTTTAGTGTTGTTGTAAAGTTTGTTTGTAAAGTTTATTATTATGGATTATTATCTTGTTTTTAAGGAAAATTCTTTACGATGTGATCATGTTAAATGCCACTGCGTCGAGAGAAAAACGACGGGAATGAATGTCGGGAAAGTGACAGCGAGGAATAAGATCACCTCATAGAAGATAATGTGCAAAATGACTATGAAGATGAGTATGTTGATGACGAAGCAATACAAGAATCGAATGATGGATCAAATGAAGAAGATTTGTCTCCGCCTGTGTCCTCAGAATCGGCTGGTACTTCAGAACACTCCTAGGTAAGAACAAACATTGTGGGTCTACTAATAAAAGTTAAAACCATTGTAAAGGGTGATTCCACTTGAGGTTTGTTTTGCAATGTAAAATAAAATAAATAAATTTAAAAGAAAACTTAAAACTTTTATTATCAGTTAAAAGAACAATTCATGGCACTTACTATTTGAAAATGATATCATGTAAATGTTGGCCACAACTACGTCTGAGGTGGTCCATTCGGAAGGTCCAATTTTGGGCGACTCGTTCGAGTATGGCAACTGGTGTTATCTCACGGATAACACGAGTAATGTTGGCTTCCAAAACATCATACGTAGCTGACTTATTCCTAAAGGCCTGAGACTTTACATATCGCTAGAGAAAATAGTCCAAAGGTGTGATATCGCACGATCTAGGCGGCCAATTTACCGTAGAGCAAAACGTGAAATTAAGTGCTCACCAAAATGATTTCTCAAGTCCAATTGTTTCACGCGCTGTATGGCTCGTAGAGCTATCTTGTTGAAACCAGAGTTCACCGAGACCATATGCTTGAATTTCAGGAAGCACATAGTCCGAAACATGGCGCGATAACGGTTACCATTGACGGTAATATTCTGGTTTGACTCATTTTCGAAGAAATCTGGACCAATGATTCCACCAGCCCATAAACCACACCATACCGTTGTTTTTAACGGACGTAATGGTAGCTCATTGGTACACTTCGGGTTGCTCATCATCCCAAATATGGCAATTTTGTTTATTAACGGATCCATTGAGCCAGAAATGGGCTTCATCACTGAACAAAATTTCACAATACAACACCGGATTTTCATTGAGTTTTTCCAGAGCCGATTCACTGAAAATATGACTCAAATTCAAGTCGCCTGGATTCAATTCTTGCACGAGTTGAATTTTGTACGCTTTTAGGCCGAGATCGTCAAATAAAATACGCCAAGTTGTCGAATACGCTAAGCCAAGCTGATGAGAACGACGACGAATCGATTCGTCACGGTCTTCGCGTACACTCTCAGCTACAGTTGCTATAGTCTCTTCACTACGTGTTGGATGTGGTCTAACCGGTCGAGTATCATCCACTAATGTAAGCTAGGACTCAAATTTAGGAATGTTATTGTCAAAAGTGGTTTCAGTAGGTCGATTATACACATCGTAATTTTCTCGAATGGCACATAAAACATTTCTCACAGAACGCTGATTTTCGTAATACAGCTGAACAATTTGGAGACTCTGTTGTGGTATGAGTCTTTCCATCATGATTTGCCAAACGATACTGAACAAATATAATAAAGCAGTTCAATAGGATTCATGCGCGATCTGTCAATAAAAGCCTATTGAAAATCAAACCTCACGATAAATCACTTTATATAAGACGACCTGCGCCAAGTTCTAAAAGACAGTTTGCAGCGAACACAAAAATGACGTTTGCCATGAATGCCTCTAAAATTAGAAATGTAATCAAATGGCATTAACATTATAAACTACTTGTTTGTAAAAAATAAAATAATTTTTGTGTTAAAATACGAGATTTGTAGAAACAGAAGACTGTTCATGTTGACTAAATTTTCATACGAGGTCAGTGATCTACGTATATCTAAGTTTATTTAAAATAAATAGATTTATAAGAATATGCATTTCATTTTTTTAAAACTATTTCAAACCTGCGAATTAACTAGATTGTTTACATACATACAGAAGCGTTAGAAAATCGTTTTCAAGCGTATGGTTATCTTTTACTTTCATACTTTCAGACATTGAAATATGTAACTCAAATGTAGTTTTTGGTAATCAAAAGACTCGATTTCCAGGCTCGAAGCATTAGCGAGCCGTTATAAGAAATTTTGGCACAAGACAACCGAGAAAGAACCAAGATCAACGAGCAATTGCTTGCTCATGCAATTTCCTTGTTCAAGGTCCCAAACTGGACCACTCCGTTCCTCCTTTGAACATTAAATGTAAGATTTCCAAAGAAAATTGATTGCAAGAAAATAGTTTTTTTCTTTAGTACATAAGGTCCTTTGAAATCCTATACATGAATATTTTCCCCCTCAATATCAGAGGTTTTTCGTACAATAGATGTAAAGAAAATTTAAAGAAAAGAAATCTCCGAAGAAGGTCGAACAAGTTAAACAATCATGAAAAGGACGAAAACGAATAAATAGATCTCCTACAGCACAAGAGAAGCATGCACAAGTGTGTGTTAAATCCAATGCATAAAGGACATACGGATAAAAGATTTTCTTTTTGGTTCCCCTACACCATCGATGGTGATCCTACATAGATTTCACTCAGATCCTTCGTTGGTGTGAGTGGGAGTGGAACCTACAGTAGTTTCGTAGGAACCTGATGTAATGAGTGGAAATGTTCTATTTATTCTAAATATTTATGTCTAAAACTACATATGTTTGGTATCTTTTATGTGCATTGCAACTATTGTAATTTAGCATGCACTTCGAATCTACAACCCTACATCATTACACGAAACCTAGTCTATCGATAGAATGCCGTTCAGTTTGGTGCAAAATCTCATAAGAAGGACGCACCACTACTGGAAACACTCTTCTCACTCCGTGAGCCAACCCAAACTCGTACTTCAGTCGGTTGAGTGCGTGCGCATTAGGAAGGCACAGTTGATATGACGACTCACGGTACGGTACCTGCTTTTGCAGAGAACGAACGAGTGAGCCGTTCAGTATGACACCAACATACCAACAGTGCCATGTATGAGGCTAGCAATTGGTGTGCAGACGTCGACTGCCAGTGCAGACATAACCTGTTTTTTTTTTTTTCAGTCGCTTTTTTTGGTTCCTCTGATTGTATTTCTTTAAATTTGTGTTGTGGTCGTTGCTACATAATCAGCAGGGGTAGCTTTGTGTGCGTGCATAGTGCGGATATTTCACTTTATCTGGTCTGCACTACAGACTCAACCGATCATACGAAGCAGATAGAGCAGGTATCCGCCGACGATGATGGCGAAAGAGTACAAAAACCGTGAGATTCAGGACGAAGGGTATCACTTCGGAATAAGATTCCAAATAGCAAACATCAAAAAAACTTTTAAGAGCAGGCTCTACTTCATAATAAAAAAAGAGTAAAGAAAAAAGTTATATTTATCCGTTCGTTTACTTTATTTACATTTCGAAAGATCAACAAAAATAACTTTATCTCTACACGCGTTGACTCGTATCAGTTGAGTTTGAAATTTCGAGTGCGCAGGTTGTGTACGACTGCGGTTACAGTCGTCCGGACATTGGATACAAAATATTTAAAAAGTGATCTCTTTAAAACAATGACAAGTGTGTGTTCCCAAAATTCTCACATGATGCAATCACAACCGAAATACATTATGATTCCAGCTGGTACCACCATCATGTACCAACAACATAAACAAATTGCACCAGCTCCAGTAAGCCGCAAGGTTACCTCAGTACTGGGCATGAATGGAATCAACATGATGACCAGCTCTATTGGACCGATGGTGCCGAAGAAGAAATACACCTACAACAACATGCCATATGGAGAGCAATTACCATCAGTAGCTCGGCGTAATGCCCGCGAAAGAAATCGTGTGAAACAAGTGAATAATGGATTTGCCAACTTGCGTCAGCATATTCCTCAAACCATCATTAGTACCCTGTCGAATGGTGGTCGTGGTGCTAGTAAAAAACTTAGTAAAGTCGATACTCTCCGCATGGCTGTGGAATACATCCGAGGACTTAAAGACCTACTTGATGATAGTGACAGTCAAGGATCCTCAATCGGCTCTCCAGCTTCGTCGTCATCCTATTATCCAACCAATGGTAGTCCGGATGAGTTTATGTTGCAAAACTCTTACAACTCCGAAGCATCTGCATCTCCAACACCGTCATACAGTTCGGATATCTCAATCGGTGGCAATGGTAGTGCCAAAAATCATGAATACATGCATTCGGTTACCAGCGACGAACGAATTCAATTCAAATTTGAACCCTTCGATAGTTACGACCCCATGGGCGCTGACACCCCTGATGATGAGGAACTTTTGGATTACATTTCATCTTGGCAGGAGCAATAAATACATTTCGCAATAGAAGATTATCACAAAAAAACAAAAAAAAAAACCCTAATTGAGACAATAAGTCCAGTGATCTATAGAAAATGTTTTCACAAATTCACATGTAACAGCTCAGCAAACAACATAGTGGCGGCGATTAAAATTTGTTCCTAATTCAAGTGAATCTCCTGTAAAAAGTTCTCTAGTCAAGAATTGTAAATAGTTTGTAAATTATAAAAACAAAAAACAGAAAACCCAACTCATGTGCCTTGAAATAGTATTTTAGACTTAAGATCCTTTTTTACACCTCGGAAGACAATGATGTAAAACTTATTTTTAAGAATAGCCCTAGTAACCTTAGGTTTAAACAAAGAAATGGAAGACACTAAACTTAACTATAAGAATATTTTCTTTATTTTCTTTAAAATTTTTATTTTTACAATAAAAAAATAAATTAATTATTTATAAAACAAAAAACTTTTCTGCTTTCTTATTGTTTGAGATTTGATTTGAGATTTTTAACTCTCGCTTTTCAAAAGTTTATTGGGTTGTCGTTCTTCTTGCTTCTCTTTCAGGATTTTTTGATACTTCATTGCTCAGAAAATATCAGGAATCTCTTTATTACGAAAACATTAAGGTCCAAACAGGACGGAGATGTCCACAATGCATGCAAAATTTTTACAAATTTGGACAAAAAAGGTCGAATTTAAAATTGTAAAAAGATTTCAGTATCATACTACATCCAATAATGGATATCTACGAGTGCCTGAACTTCAGCCAATTATGTAATTTCTCAAGTCAATCCTTTGGCAGTAAAAGAAAATAGATATCCAGCTTGCTGCTTGGTGATTGGCTTTGAGTCAAATCACTTAGATTGGTCTAGCATCATAATAATCAAGTTCGTAGCGAAGTGATGGCCTTAGCTCACAGTGGTCGTCCCGGGTAATGCAGGGGCATGCGTAAGCCCCTACTCCTACTGGTAAAAATGGCAAGGGCATGCCCGGCCAGTAACATTATTCTTGCCTACGCCATCATAGGGCTCACTACCCTCCTATATGAATGAGATTCAAAAGATATGACGACCCAACTATAGTAATGACCTCGAAAAAAATGGACTCACAGCCCCTGCAAAGGCTTAAAACACAAAGACCTTCGAATCCTCACGTGGAATGTTCGAACCCTAAACTGACCACATGGAACCTGACAATTAGCAGAGGCCCTTGACCGCTATCATGCAGACATCACCGCCATAACCAGTATGAAAAACTAAGATACGAGTGTATACTATGGTGATTGCTATATGAAATTTAAATAGCCCTTATTCGGATTCAGGTTTGCTATATGCGTCAAACTTTGTTATGAGTTTCCGACACGTGAACGAGCGTATTATGACAATCCGCATCAAGCCTAAGTTCACAAACATGCGCCCGCCCCTACGGAAAACAAGGACGACGCCACCAAAGAATGTTTTTACGAATTTCTCGACTAGACATATGCGCAATGTCTGAAGTATGATCATACTAGAAGGACATATCTGGTTGTATAGATGTAGCATAAGATATCATAAGACAGAAGATACCAAGTCTGGCAACGGGCCTAGGGTTATTGGCTTTGAGGCAGAAAGAAACATTACTAAAGCAACCACACGGTTTCCTTATTTAAAATAGATAAAGCGACATAACGGTCTCCGGATCATCAAACACTAAATCAAATTTATTATTTTGTGATAGACGCAAGGCATGCCTCCAGCATTTTGGACGTCCGAACTCTTCGTGCTGCCAACATTGGCTGAAATCATCACCTTGTTGCAGCTAAGGTGTGAATGCGTATATTCCAAGCGCAACAATAAAAAAAAAAAAAAAAAAAAAAAAAAAACTACTGTGAGAAGATATATATAGCGTAGAGAAGCTGCAATCGGAAGAGACCGCAAGAATTATCACATAACGTCGAGCTCCTATGCCGCCAGCATCGAGTACCGAGACCAGTTGCAAGCTTCCAACGTCCCATCAGAGACGCTTAGTTTGATGAAGAATGCCGACAAAGCGGCACTGCAACGAAAGACCAAAACGAAATTAAGATTGCGATATCAAAGGCAAAGTCCGAATCGCCTAAAACCCTTTGCCAAAAACCTGATTGGTTACTATCTGTGCGGATTCAGACCAGGAACGTCAACAATCGACGAAATCTTCATACTCCGACAGATAAAAAAGTCAAGAAGTGCAAATAGATATCCACTATCTTTTCATCGATTTTAAGACTGCATATGACAGCATTTATAGAGGAGCTATGTAGAGCTATATCTAGTTTTGGCATCTCTGCCAAACTCTGTCCGTCTGTCCAGTATACCGATTAAGAACGTTCGCTGCTCCATCAAGGTCGGTAATGGTTAAGCCGAGGCATTTGATGTCAAAAGATGATATCGTTGCGTTCGCTAGTATTGAAACAGAAGCTGCTAAAATGGGGTCAAAATCTAGTATATGCTGTCAAGCATGGGCGAATTGGACAGGAATTCGAAATCGAAAACTATAACTTTGAGGTAATAAAAGGCTTTGTCTTGCTTGGAGCTGCTATAAATACTGCCTACAAAACCTCAGAAATGAAACGAAAAATCACTCTTGCCAATCGCTGTGTCTTGATCATCCCAGCCCTACTTTATGACGCTGAAGCATGGACTCTATCGAAAGCGGATAAAGACATTCTCAATCATTTCGAGAGAAAAATTCTGCGAAAAATATTCGGTCCCATTTGCATTGACGGGCTTTGGAGGAGAAGATTAAACGACGAACAATACGAGCTATATAACAATATCGACCTAGTCAAAAAACTGCGAATCAGTCGCTTGCAACGGCTTCGAATCTTACCCGATGGAACAACGCAGTAGACAGTAGACTTCACCTTAGGTGGTGCACACAAATATTCGTAGAAGTCTACGACTTTTTCTTCTTCGACTCTACAGCTTTTGCAGAACTCATTTAGATGGAAATGTTGCCAAATGTGCACGTGTTACAGGGATCTGGTGCTTGTTTCCTGGCGGAAAAAAAACTATCTTCAATTTTACTCATCGTTAGGTAGGCTTGGATCTGTTTTCAAAGGAGAAAAATATGCAATATTTTTTGTAAATTATAATACAAGTACATGGTAAAAAACCGATGGAAGGTGTGAAGTATCTGCCACCTTAGGATGCGCTTAGTGACTTACAAAGCTGTCTTACCATCAGTCTGCAGGTACTCAGCTTTTAACTGATGGATGCTTCTACTGTAAGCACTTTATCACTAAAGTGCTTAAAGAAAAAATGTTGTCGCCAATGAAACCCTTTTTTAGCCTCAGCTTAAACAAGCCTCAGGCGATGATTTCTTGGGACTTCAACATTGATTGGCCATTGGTATGACACTCCGGGATGCAGGCATGAATATTTCCTAACACTACGCTTCCATAATACTTAACAATTTATTGCGCTACTCATAAATAAAACAACAACTTTCAACATTTGCTGTGAAAGCGATATCAATAGTTGTGGAGTTACTAAATGCTAATGTGGTGGATAATGGTAGGTGGGCACATTATAACTGAAGCGAATATCTATCATCCTACTAAATAATGGTAAATAACATCAAAGGAACATATGTATAAGAACATGTTCCTTATCTAACTGCTCTCTTTCGAAATTGTTTTTCTAACGTGTTTCCAATGTTTATTCTGGAGCATCTTTTACTCTAATCAAGTCCGGTCCCCCATCTATTCTGCTTATAAAGAGGAATTGTATTTGATACTAAAATCAATCATTCAATGGAATGAACGTAACTTAAGAAATGTTGTTTCCGACAATTAGCTCAGACAGTTTTCTTGCCCTACCTACTGCCTTATTGTCAAAAGTCTTGCTATAGTCTCAACGGACTTACGAATGTAAAAGAAATGCCAAATTTTTTCAATCTTTATAGGTCTTACTGTGGCTGTATATAGCCAGTAAAATGTCCATGGCATACTCGCACGCTTCGCCGAACCTTCATTCTTGTTGCTGACTAATGCTTGGCGCAAAAATTAAATACGCCAAGAAGTCTGAGTTCAACCCATAAATCGAACACCGTGAATATTTTCTCGCAGAAAATATCTCTGATTTCCGCCGTCCAGAGAAGATTAAAAATCATTGTATAATCTCTGTGAAGAAAAATGACATATGGAACAATCCTTGTGAGTAGATAGACTATTTTTTCTTATTTCAATCTTGTGGTTGTTATTTCAGATGATTTTGTCCTATCCCAAGGACTTGGACACCGCAACAGTTGTTTTCGCTTTTTTTGGTATTTAATAGAGCTTAATCTAGGACGCTGTTTTGTCTGCGTCTTCTTGAATCTGCATCATCAATTAAAGCCCTTTTAAAGTTGGTTGGTTACATTCTGCTGGGATCGCAGTCCTGACTTATTTGGCAATTCATTCTCGCTATTTTGTTCGCTAATTTTAATATTTTCGTTCAGAAAATGGGAATATTTCTTGTCTTGCCCAAATTATTGTATTCTTACTTTTCTTCAAGTGTCGATCCAAAATAACCTAATGCGTTCACCTCTAACTGATGATAGCAACACTGAGGCTATTTTTTTTTTCTAGGTTCTACCATAGCTAACTGTAGAAGGGAAGGGGCTATTTAAAGGTGGTGTTTATGATTTGACTTATTGCAGCACCCGCGAAGATCTTTTTATATAAACGGATGACTGATGAATGGAATTTGGCACATCCACAAGAAATAAAATCCATTTACCATTTAACCACCCGTTCGGAAGTATTGCTTCATTAAGAGTGCGCAACAAGAGTCAGTTAGTGTAAGATCACTCTAGATTAAAATGGCTGTTGATTAAAATCTAGGTGAACCTAGAATAGGACTGCCACCGAACTTGAGTCCGGCTTGAGACGAACATGTCTGTTAATTTCTCGAAATCTATCCTTCCAGATCCAAGCAATTTTTTGGCGGGTCCTCAAAAATGATAGGGCGTTGTTTCTATGAAAGACAACATCCTTCCTATTGGTCGATGAGGGCCGTTTCTTTTAATTGCATAGCAAAACCTTTCGAGTTATACATAGCAGAGTTATGAACTAAGCGACTATTTGGAAGTACCTTATTGTGGACGATTCCCTTTCTGTCTTACCACACATTGTATGTATAGGATTTTCTAATAACGACTTGACAACTTTTTTTTTTAAAGAGGCAAAGGCAAACTATTTGAGATATTTCAAAAACTTTATTATTGTACAATCAAAACAATTATGAATGGAACTCGACGTTTGCAGCGGTCGATTCGTTGGACCCAATTTTCAACGACGCACAACGACACACATTTCGACCGAAACGGCCGCTATTTCGTGTTCAATGTTGGCTCTGAGCTCTTCCAAAGTCGTCGGCGTGTTAGCATAAACCAATTACTTAACGTAGCCCCACAGAAAATAGTCAAGCGGCGTTAAATTGCACGAACGAGGCGGCCAATCGACTGGCCCGTCTTGAGATAACACGCTCACCATCTTCAATAAATCGATTGTAGCGTGTGCTGTATGGCTTGTGGCATCATCCTGTTGAAACCACATGTCGTCCAAGTCCATATCTTTCAATTCGTGCCAAAAATAATCGGTGATCATGGCGCGATAACGCTGACCATTCACAGTAACGTGACGATCGATATCGTCGATGAAAAAATATAACCGCACCAAACAATTATTTTTTGTAGATGAAGTGGTGATTCATGAAGCACATGTGGGTTTTCACCCGACCAATAACGTATATTTTGCTTATTGACGAACCCATTGGGCCAAAAGTGAGCTTCGTCACTGAAGATTTTTTTGCGATGAAATTCATCATTTTGGCGCATCTTCTCCAGAACCCAATCGGAGAACGTAAATCGCTTCAAATGGTCCATTGACTTCAATTCTTGAGTCAGCTTGAATAATGTGGTCTGAGCGAGGCCCAATTCTTGAGAACGCCGTGGAATTGACTGAATTGGATCGTTTGCTACGGGCGTCTGAACGGCAGCGATATTTTCGACACTTCGACCAACCCGTTATCTCACTGACACGGCAACATCACACAACGAATATGTAGACTCAAATTTTTGCACTAAACTTGTTATGGCCTGTCTACTAGGGCAAGAATTACGACCGAAAATTGGAGTTAACGCTCTTAAAGTTGCAGTCACCGACTCCGAATATCTGTAAAAAAATTTTATAATTTGCAGACATTGCTCGTTAGTGTACTTTACTTTATGAAAATGTTGAGTTTACTGAATAAATTGACAGTGACAGTTTGATGATTAGTAAAATAGTGTCAAAGTTGTCAAGTCCCTATTGGAAATCCCTATAGTTCCCATTTGTCGTGCATTTTTGACTCATTTTTCATCACTGGTTATGACCCGTTTCGGTTCATCAACAGGTGACAACTCTGTCCACAATTTTCACACTTAATCGTAAGGACTCACACATAGAGCTTATTTTTGTATCCAGCTTTCTGTTAATTTTTCAAGACTGTTTTGTGGTCAATGCCAAGTTATATATCGATTTTTATTATGCTGATATGCTTGTCTTCCTCGACTTTATTAAGTACCTCATTGGCTTACTATTTCCGCCCTGCTGATTTTGATAAAGTTTCTTCTTCCTCATAAACACGGTACATTTTTTTACAAGCCTACGCAGTGAACCTTAAATTCAAGCTTAAACTGCCACCTTTCAAATGAGTTGTTGTCAGTTGTCTATCAAACTAGCCGTTCTTGAGTTATTTGTATATAACGCCAGCTATAGTCAATCAGCACTCAATCGATTTCGAGTAATTCGCCTATTAGGTCCGGTTAATACAGAAATTAAAACAAACTGACTACCCATTTGTAATCGCTGCTCTGCTTAAACTTGAGAGCATCTCGAATATGACGTCGAATCAGCCCAAACTAGTGTGACACTTCCACTTCGATGCTTCTGTAAACAAGCAAAACTGAATTTGAACTCGTATTGCGAAAAAACGTCACGTTACACGATTCATCATCATCATACATATAGATGGCCAAAGGAGTTTGCTTCAGTATTGTATCTGGCATGGGAACTGATATTTTGTTTGAGTCCACCAGGATGGCACTATATACTACCTGTTTTTGTTTTTTTTTTTTTTTTTTTTATATTATTAGCGCGTTCTCAAGGGGTTTTTATACCTTTAAAATGTTTGCAGTGGAGAAATAGGTATATTTGAAGACAAGTTCTAACACTGATCATTACCAACCAAAATATATAGGAGTATATAGTATAGTAAGTGGTAATTGGTTACCACTTCGAAAAGATGACATGGAAGTGGCTTATGTTTCACCGGTAATATGCTTGTTCCATAAAGATCTTCGATTTACTTGGTATTTTCGATTTTTTCATGTTCATCAACTATTTTTATTTTCCTTTTGAAATATTTTTAGATAAAACACTTGAAACGGATTTAAAATACGACATATGCCGCTCACATACATAATTTATGCGTCGCTTCAAAACGTCAGGCTCTTAAATACTGAAAAATGTGACTTAAGGACATTTATGTGACGCCAAACAAATTTCTTCTTTGCATAACAACTAAAAATCTGACACTCAATGATAACATACATATATCTTCGGAGATCTCTTAAAAATATTGCCAACACCATATCCCTACACAATATCAAATTTCTTTAAAAGAACATGTAAAATCGTCTAAGGACATTGTGCAGATACTACTTCTGCAGTAGATCTTAATTTACGTCCGAGAAGACAGATTTAGAGTCTACCAAATGAACTGTTTACGAGAATTCGTCATATAAAATGTCCACCCTTGATTGTGTTCTTGGTTCCGTATTGAATATCCCTTATACGGACCTTAAGCTGCACTTCCTCGTTCCTCCTCGTCTTTTTTGATTCAATTCGTAAATATGAGCATAACAATTATCACAAGTCTTAATCGCTCATTTAAAAAAAAAAAAAAATCTTTTTTTACTTGTTTTCTTCTGTTCATAGTAGAAAATTGGTCCCTAAGGATCTGCGCTAGTGAGATTCGATGAAAGACGCTCGTGGATAGACCACTAGGTATGTGAATTTCCTGTTCCGTATCGCACATGTGTACAAGCCTTGCGACCAAGTTCCGAAAAAGGAATAAATCCAGACAATAAAAACGAATACAATGCGAACGAAACCGGATTGCATTTCCTTAAAGAAATTCTGTAAAAAAAAAAAAAAGTAGGATGGTAAGACTTTTAGGGTGGACGAAAAAGGATCGCTCATATGCATAATTTGGTATGCAAAAAAATTATTAGTGGAATGAAGGTGACACTTTCTAAGGTAATATTACCTTCGACCGACGACGACGCAACAATGTAATTTGATCGTTGGATATTGCACACCCATTTCCTGTTATACGCGTGTCCTTCGTCCTTTCTCCTTGGTCCAATTATAAAGATTTGCACGAACGAAAGAAAAAGATTACTCTGGAATGTCGTTTGACTAGATTTTTACTTTTCTTTCGAATAAATCTAAACATCTGACAACACAATACGCCATAGTTGTACTTTAGTGTTATCCCCTATTCTTCATCTAGGATTTCAGATTGTTCACCATCTGACTGTCGAAGCAGTTGTAACATTGGACAAGTGTTAACTTTGATGGAAATTTGAATATAGGTTCACTCCTTCGTTTTTTTATTTAGCTTGGAATAGATATTTGTGATTAATGAGTTTTTTTTCCACTGAGTAGATTTATGAGGCGTTACGTAGGTTTAGCACGCGTGCGCGCAAGACGGCAGTCTGTCACGCACTCAGAACAACAAACGAGTAGCTGAATTGATATGAGTTTTATACTAAAGGATATATGGACACGAGTATCACTGTTTTGCTTGAACATGGTTCAATGTGTCCTGAATGGCCGGAAGTTGTTATTGTGTTCCACTGTGTGCATTTGTTCTGGTTGACTGATAGTCCAGTGGTTGAGTTAAGGTATTCCTTTCAAGTAACTGATTACTTTCTGTAGAATTTTTGAAAAAAAAGGAAATAATGAGTCCTTTTGGGATATCATTATGATACTGAGGGTGAGCCACAGCAACGATTGAAGGGGTTGAGTTCGTAATTACCGAAGCGAAATCTACATTTCACGCCTATGATCAGGGGCATATAGGAGTAAGTTGAAATTTGAAATTAAAACTGATGATATTGTGATGTACATAGAAAGCTACCCACAATGCCTTGGTTTGCTAATGATGGTCTTCTTGTTAAATCGGGTAGACCTATACACATTTCACAACAGTTTCCATAGTCTCATCACTAAAACGTTTTTTTTTTTTTTTGTTTACTGCAAGCAGAATCGGAGGAGACCTACAGAACGAATCAACAACAACATCAGGCTTCTATCGTTGATTCTATGCCATTGTTGATGGGAGAGGTTTTGAGAAGTACTATCAGATAGGGCTCTAGAGGTTTTTCGCAATTGCAGCCGTATGACATTAAACTCCTTATTTAGTACTACTTTTCTGAATTTGAACCTTAGCTGCATCGATCTTATGAGGCCTGACTCTGCGACCTTGGTTCACTTTTCTTCTTTGATGCTGCAATCTTACAAATATTGGCTCGTTAGTCTGTGCCTTAAATTGTTTAGTAATTGTATTGCTTGACACCTGCTTATGGGCTATGGATTAAACTTTTGATTTTCTCTTCACAAACAATTCTGCACCAAAAGTCGGTGCTGACTTGGTAATGGTTCACTTTTTAGCGTTTTCGATATTTTTACTCGCTGTTTCAAGACATAGATCATTGTATATCTGGTTTAGTGTCCATCACTGCAATATGTAATCACTGTCACTTTTTCCTAATAAATAATATAGTGAATCTAGTTAGACCGAGTATATTTTCTCTCATTGCGCTTGGTATTTATAATACAATTTCCCGACATGTGCGTTTAAAACTGCACAGACATAAAAGATTTCTTTGCTTGATATTCTATTTAAAAATTTAAAAAAGTCGCACCAAAATATGGTACATCCCTTTCCGATGTACCTAGGCGATAACAATATTACATATTTCATGCCCAACGCTCAATTAGGTATATGGCCGTTACTTACTTGCTTACTTAAGGTGACGCTACAATCCGCGGTGGACCTGGGCCTCAAAATGCAAACTTCTCTAGCCAGCTCGATTTTTAAGATAATTTTTGTTGTTCGAGAGAGGACTTTGGTAGTCAATTGTCTTTTTAGACCAAAAAATCAGCGGTTGGCGAGAGTTATTCTTCTAAATTGATAGCGGAGCCTAGGTAGAAAAAGTCCTTAACTACCTCAAATTTATATCTGTCGAGGGTAATGTTCTGTTAATGACGTCGGTGACGAGTGTCCTTTCTTGTTGACAGCATATATTGTACTTGGTCTTGCCCTTATTGACCATTAAACCTATCTTCGACGGTTCCGTTTCAATACTAACGATAGCGCCACTTACATCACTCTGCTTCCTTCCCATTATGTCAATATCATTGGTCTACTCGAGTAATTCAACGGACTTTTAAAAGACTGAGTCTCTTGTGTCGGCGGGTAAGTTTTGTACAATACTATTCTTTCAAAAATGATGTTAAAGAAATCGCATGACAGCGCATAGCCTTGTCTAAATATACAATCTGACGAGTTTGGCATGGATCCCAAAACTAGACATTGCTCAGTATATGTAGATCCTGTCATACGAAATCCTAAAATCGATAAATAGGTCTTGTGTATCAATTTTGGTATCAGATGGGTTTTTTTCAAGATCTGTCGCACGGTAAATATTTTGTCGATAGTTGACTTTTCTGGTCTCAAGCTACACTGATATGGACCAACCAGGTTGATTTTGAAAAGCTGTATAATCAGGCCTTCAATTTCACCACTTTTGCTAGACTTAAACTTAGATATGGCAATCTTCACTTTATCCAAGTCGGGTGGAAAGATTTGTTGGTCTACATCGTACAAGTTGGATGGTTCATTCTTCATGACAGCGGTATTTAGTTTGTTATCGCCGTTATACAGTCTGCAGAAATGCTTTTTCCAAATCCTCAGTAACGACTGTGACTTTACTACTATGTTCCCATGTTTCGTCTCTAGAAGTTTCGTTTCGTGGTTTATGTCCGTGGCATGGTTTTTTTACCTTTTTGTAAGGCTTCCGAATCTCATTCCTGGAGCAACATTCCCAATTTCGTCGACCGCATGCTTCTCATGATCGTTCTTTTTTCTCGTGAGAAGACGGTGTGCGTTTCTCCTCTTCTGTTCGTAAGGCTCGTGAGCAGCTCTCGCTTTTCTATGAAGCGCCGCTTTGTACACATCTTGCTTAGCCGCATGTGCTTGCTGGCACTTGTCGTGTGAAACCCATCGCATCATAAGCTGCATCTCTGATGGCTTTTTGGCAATGTTGCCACTGGTCTTCGATATTCTATGCTGGCGACATATGACCTTAAGGGAGACTTGATCGAAAAAGAATTTGGCAAAGAGCTGATTTAAATAATCCAGACTCGGATAATGGCTAAGACATTCCATCGCGTGCAAAGCCTTGTCAGCTGGAAAATTGTACAATCACGGATGCCAATGGACCATCACCACAATTGTTCAAAACAAGAGGCTACTAGTTTCAAGAACGCATGCATATGTTGATGTATTCCGAACAATTTTTTTATTTTGCCGGATAAAAGCTTTTTCTAATTAGTATCTCAAACAAGAGAATATTGAGAGCATCCAACTGGAAATTTCTGGAAAAGATATTTGATTCATTTGTGAAAGATATATATGTATGTACACTGCATTAGATAGAGTTTAAAAGCAGCGACTGCGCTGGATAGTCAGTATCAAGTAGAGCTAGCATCAAACAACCTCTTGGTCTCCACCGGAAATACAAAGTTGAATAAGTCATGCTCATACTTTGGATTTTTAGTTGGAATATCATTATTTGTAGAGTAGAGGAAAATAAGACAATCCAAATCAATTTGCTAAGCAAAAAGAAGAAGGAGGTAGGGCATAAAAGTGCACTTCACAAAGGAGACCCTCATATATTCGTTGGATTGGAGTAAACTGAATGAAGATCTGACTCGAAGATAATTAAAACAAAGACAAACGCTCGCCTCGAGCAGAACCCAGACACACCATTTCAATTTATTCGAGCTACTCTGGATTGAGTGTAACCCCATCCTCAACCTACGGATGCATATTTTTGTTAAGTATTTGTAATTATAACAACAAATGACGGTATACTCCCAGCCAATTAACACACCGCAGTCACTAATTGACCTAAACATTGCAACCTATCTTGGTGAGTCAAAAAAAAAAAAAAAAAATTATCAAAAACTGTATCTGAGTGTTGCAATTAAAATCGAACTGAATGTTAACGAACAGATCACTTATTTTACATCATTCGAAATCGTTTATTACATCTATTAGCACGACGGTTTACCCCCAATCAACAGAGCATCAATAGCGCAACATCTAAGAAAAGGTATTCGTATCTTACCAGTTACCACTCGTTCACTTGTTCACTCGTTTCGCGGAACTTCCTTCCATGAATACGCAACTACCAAACACCATTTCGGTGTGTGCAGAGCTCATGGGTTAAGTCTACACCAATGCTCATGGATATTGGATTGTTATCCGAAGTGAATATCTTGTTCGACATCCTTTGAAACGAAATTTACAAGATCACAGTCTACTTGCTGGACGCGAAGCGACCGCAAATGAATTGAATTTACAGTGGAACCGCATCTATGGATGAGTACTTTGAAACGTACGTGACCCCAACCAAATAGATTCGATTGTCGCCTCCTTGCATCCAACAACACCAGCCATGTCTCATGGTATTCCGTATCTGGTGATAATTGAATGAGGTTTCTCCTTGCCAGAGATGTTACCATCGACAAGTGGTAGATGCATGTACGCATACATTCTACGTCCTCGTATATCTACTGCATGCGCATAGATTACATTCTTAAGGTGCTCCACATTGCTCACTACCTGGAGAAAGAAAAACAAAGACACTGACCACCGATTGGACCTCTAGTAGTTTTGCGGAAAATCTGCTGCATGGTGTGCTTCATCTTTAATGGACGATGAAACGATGGGAACTCAGCAACTAGTCGGTGATCAATTAAAGCGATTACAACAGCGATGATGACAACTCTTTTAGCAGTGCTATCCCTTGTACGAGTATCTGTACCGTAGTCCGAGAGTAGTTTGAATAGTTCATCCCTAGACATCGGTCAGTTGAGACTACTCATGGTGGTTTAGACGGTGAAAATATTTCGAAAAGATAAGTAATCGCAACTTCATCATGATGACCAAAAGCGTATGCGTGCGGATGATCAGAACTGGATTTCCAGAGGAGAATCGTAGATACACTCGAAATGATTATACGGGTATTAAAAACCACAGAAAAAGCAACAAAAAGTAGCCACAAGATCGTGTGCGAATGGTTAACTACTCCGGAGAAGTGGTAAAACAGTGTGTAATGTGAGCGGAAAAGAAGAGTCATTGATACTCCATCCATGGATGTGGTCTATTCGCTATCGTCATCATCAATGGAGACTTGAGTAGAATGATCGTCAAGAGGAGTGATATCTGTAACGTGTGGTTCATTCGGATAAGTATATACTTGGAAGTTTTGCATTAAAAAAGAAAAGTACTGTCATTAGCATCTCGTTTAAATAGATGCAAATTTTAGTATGTCTATCTAGGGGCAGAGGTATCAAGGTCATTATAATAAACTCAATCAATCTGCATATTAAAAAAAAAAGTCAAAGACTAAACACAAGTGTTTAGCTTTCCCTTACAAGCTTCTCTGTGGCAGAAGAGGTTAACTTGATGAAATCAATCGACTCTACCACAAAAAGATTTACTTGGAAACTTGGAAAGTTTTAGATATTGGACCCGTCAAAATTAGTAAATTGACGATCCAATTAGCTGTGGAAGAAGTCCATGCATATACTGAATGTAAGTACCACCGAAGTTTACGAACTTTTTATGCTGTAATTTTTTCTGATCGCCTCGCGATGAATACCATTATAGTTTAGACAAGGTAATTGCTTAATGGTGGATACCTCAGGATGAAGCTTCAAAACTCCTCCTAGAAACTATTCAAGGTATTCTCCAAATCTTGACGAGGAGATTCGCTACCATCCGTTCACGTACCTCGGTTTAAATATTCTGTAAATAGTCAATGTTTGAAAGAATATCAGCAACATTTTAACAAAATGTGTTAAAGTTAGTTAAAGTTTGATTGAATGTGTCAAGGCAACAAGACGCGATCACAGAACTGTAAAAATACGAGTAAATCCAGAAACTTAGTATAAGAGACGCAGTCGGTACGGTAAGAAGCAGCGAAATCAATCTTATATTCGTTCTAAAGCAGAAGGGGCCGTTAAACCTTGACTTTGAAAGCCAATTCTGTTAAGTTCAACTAGGCCCCTGGACGACTCAATTGAAAAACTAAGGTATTGTCCTCCTCTTATGTTTCTTCAACTGAACAGTACCCATTACGCTCATGAGACATTCAAAGACATAGTGCTCCGTCACGAAGCAAATAAGCAACCGGCAGTCTTTCCTACTAAGGAACAGCAGGAAAGTTGCTGAATTCTTAGAGACGTCGGATAATATTCGTTTGGTCTGCCGGCAACCTGGAGAGTCATACCATCTGCAGTTATGCTCATATGAACCACAACTGTCAATGGAAGCTTTAACAAAGGTTTAGATCCTGAAAGCTCTCCTATGATTCTAGCCTACTCTAGTCAGTTCATCGGCGAATATATGTATTTCCCGCGATCACATTGTGACCAGAGATCTAGACAAGACTCAATAAATTAACCCCTTTGACTCCATTTAGTGCAGTCTAGTTTGAAAATCGCATGAGTTGCAGATGCATCGCCTCCTAAATCGGTTTTTTACAATATAGTTGCCATTAGCATTGCGCGTATCTTCATATGCCAGAGAGAGGCAAGTTTTTCTCCAGAAAAACACCAGTCGGCTTTGTAGCGATTTGCGAAGACCCGACTACATTACTTTCCTTGCTCATATTCTGGCTGAATCCATTCCTGGGCACAGAATGTATTTTTTCCACAGCAGGGGTTCTGGTGTCATTGCATCAGACGGGATGTGCATAAGGCCAGGGTCAATAGACTGTGTGTTTTGTACCAAAGACCACTTCTCATTAAACGGAAAATGGCTTCGAGAGTACAGCTCATGATATGAATATCAAGGAATATTTATCAGTGCATCTGGATGTGCCAGATGTACTAGTGAAGCCCTTATGCAGCAGAGACAGACTGTTTTTTTAAAATACGGTAAAAGCAGAAATAATATATTTTCTTGAATTCTTATTCCAACAAAAGATCCAAAGGACCCTCCTTTGCGGGAGGCCCCATGTCTTGCAAGCAACTTCTTTGCACTTCTCGAAGGTCGACAGCGCCTTCATAGCTTTCAACGTAACATGGTTAGTTCAAGAAGTTTGTTATCCAGGATGACAGCCAAATATAATTCTTAGCTTCGGATTTGAATGGTAATGCCTTTAAGCACTAGATGAGATAGACTAGTAATGAGAACAACCTCAGTTTTGAGCGGATTTACCGAACTTGATAACCTGTGAAAATGGTCAGCCCTTAATAAGTCTATCCGAATGCTTTTTCAAATCTGCCACTCAGACTTAGAAACGTACTCTTGCAGGGTCTTTCGCATCGGTAGAAATTTTGGATCATGAACAAAGGATGCATTAGCAAATCATTTTTGCGTAGATGAAGATCAACCACTCCGTCAGGAAGTTAGATGGTTGACTTGAAGACAATATCTATGACTTTTTCAGCACAACTTGTTATATGCCACCCACAACCGATGAGATATACCAGTTATCTGAGAAGTGAGTCGCAAGCATAAGAAAGTGAGCTTCTGTGTAGGTGCCATCAAATTTTCTGAGTGACTCCAGCCTTTCTGATTTTTCCCTTTTGATGATTTTGATTAGCCTGCTAGTTTCACTGACAGTTTAGATAGTTTGGCAAGAACCTTTACAAGGAGCACTCTTCGAAGTGCTGATGAGCTTCTTATATTATTTTTGCTTCGATCTGTAAGGACTCCAGTCTTCCTCCAAGTTGGACTTAAGTGATTTCGTTAGAAGTTATTTGGTTTCTTTACGTAGGCTCTTCAGATCTGCGTTCTGTGCTATTGTTTTCTTGCTTAACAGTTCAAAGTTCCACCTGAAATCGTATTTAGTTGGCTTCTTCTTCTTCCTCTTCAACTAGATCGAAACCTCGCATCCGATTCTAAATTCTATATACCTATGAGTGGCTTACCTTTCGACCTATTTTAGGCAATGACTTGTTAGAGAGCAGACAGTAAATTGTTTCAAAGACTTGGTTAGGAGAAAGATTACTTGATGAATTGTTGACTGTTTACCAATCCCCAAAAAAGAAACACGTTAGCCTCAGCAGCAGTCCTTTTATCATCGAATACAAGATCTTGTTTGCCCTATTTTTTCAGCGCTTAAAACCTGCAATCGGTATGGGTTTAAACTCGTAGTGAACATTATTAAACATTCCAGTTCAATGCATATCCTGTCACCCTCACTCGTATGTGATTGAATTTTTAGCGACTCGCTATTCAAAACTATGTACGTATCCAGTTTTTGGTTTTTTTCCAAATTCATCAGGCTCTGCCAATGATGATGGAAGACGATCGCTGCTCCATAAAAGAAAGAATCAATCAAATGGTGCAATGGTGTTTCAAAAGCTGTTAAAATTGGCAATGACATCCAGCTGTCAAAATATTTAGTAAGGTTTGCCATTTCATCATGCATCGTTTTGCACTTACCGAACGTACAAAAAAAAATTATAATTACGCAACGCGAACTTCGTCGTGAGATCGGTCGTCATTATGGCTTCAGTGTGCAGGAGAATTCGCACCAGAGAGAGATTGGTGCGAAATTAGGCATCGTCAGAGAGTCAACCCGACTTATTTTCCGGTTGGATTTGGGCCTACATCCGTATAAGATTATGCTGACGCAAGAATTGAAGTCAGTTGTCCATTGACCGTGGGTTTGCTTACTGAGCGCTATAAATGTTGGCCGGAGATCCAGATCCGGAAAAAGGCCCATTTTTCGGTCTTCAGCTACGTCAACAAGCATATAACTACGTTATTTGAGCGAACACAATCCATAAGTGTTTGGCCAATCATTAATGCATCTACAAATATTGAATGCTTAGTGCGGGTTATGGCATGGCGGCATCATCGGACTTTATTTCGTTCGAAATGAGGTAACAGCCACCGTTACCGTCAATAGTCTCAGATAAACGACTTTCTGTGGTTCCAACAAGGCGGTGATACATGTTATATAATCGACGCAACGTTCTATGTTGTGAAGGGGAAATTTGGCGACTGAGTCATCTCACGGCGAGCATTCATCAATTGGCCGTCGCGATCATGCAATTTGACACCATTCGATTATTTTTTCTGAGCCTACGTCAAGGCCTTAGTCTACGCTAACAAGTCAAATACTTTGGACTAACTCGAGGCCAACATTCGACACGCTATTGCCGGACGAACGCTGCACATATTGGACCGAGTCAACAAAAATTGAACCTACCGCTTGAAGCACTGCCAACAAATGCGAGGCAGCCATTTGAATGATGTGGTACTCCATACATAATAGCATGAACGTAGCTTCAAAATAAAGCCAGAATCAATCTCGTATCTCACACTGTTATTGTTTTATTTTTTTTTTTTTCTGAATTACATATGTGGTAACCCTTTATTAATTTGGGATTGGTTCGCATTGTTTTTTGATTAAAACTTCTCATCACAAAAAACAAACAGCTGCGCTTGGCAATCGCTGTTCATTTACTCTGAGAATACAAACCACCTTGCCATGAAAAATGAAAAAGTTTCTATAAAAGACCCTCAGCGGCTAAAGATGTCCTTAGTCTCCACGAAGGCAAGGTTCCTTAGACTTGTGGCTCTGTTTACTTTGAAAGGTTTGCAACAGGTGATTGAATGACGAACTCTCTGAGTTGTACAACGACGAATAGACACCTATATCTCGGCGCAAAATGTCTTCGATGCCTCAAGAAGGGACACGTTTTAGAGGAAGATTTCCTTCAACTAACTTGGAAACTTGGAAATCTCACTTATTGCAAAAACTTTCTGGTTAAAGTAAAATTTCACTCGGAAGTGCAACTAATTTAAGGGTAAAATTGAAAGACATTGCTTATGTTTCTAACTATCAATTCCAAGCTCAGCTTTAACGTATATCTCTACTGGAATCGATAAAACTCAATACAACATGGTTGTACTCTGGAATACTACTACATCACATAGCCGATTGTGCTGATGAATCTTTTTCTTTTTTTGGTATTTGATATCTCATCAATCGTTGTCCTGATGCATTGTCAAGTTCTTGCACTTCTTGTGACGGATATTTTCTCTTTTAATTTGTTGTTGTCTATCCCCAACATCTAAGATGTACAATGTAGTGACATAGAGAAACCGCAAAGCAAAGTCAAAGAAAAGAATCACTCACTCGTGGCAATCAACTTTTGTCGGTCATGACTGTCATATTTGAGCGCCTAAAAGTAACTCTGTATTCATAAATTTCGATTATAGAATGCGATATATCCTGACAAAACTAAATGGATGCGATGCGGTATATGCCTCTATAAATCGGAATCCCGATATCGACAATTCCCTTATATTGTCCTTTCTCCATTCATTCAATTAAATTGATTTTTATCAAAAGGACATACTCATATTCTATAAAAATTCCGAGTCCCGAGTTTAAGATTGAATTTTTGTCAGGATTTGGCTTTATAAGCATCTTCATGTTCAAGAAAAATATTCCAAAATTAAATCGATTTATTTACGTTCCCATCGTCGCTGTTTAACAGAGACGAACAATGAGAAGATCCTTTTCCGTCATAAAGGGAATCCCTCTATGAATGACGAGACCAGTAAAAATTATCCTTGCCTCAGGTATCCGTATGTGATATGCTCAAATCCATAGCAAATCCTAATAGATCGCTTTATGACTTACGTTTCTCGATTTTATTTTTTCTTAGACTCGAAAACCAACGGAAGACTTATAGAACTACTGATGGAAGATCAAAAGACGGGACAAATTACATGCAGTTCACTTGCAGTGTTTATCCTCTTGCCATTCCATTGCACCAGGGGATGCGCTCAGAACTCAACTCGAGGTTATGCGAATACGTATAGAGTAGATGGAAAGGATTTGAATTTGTTGTTGTCTTTTTTGGTAATTACAGATAGATACACTTTGCCATTGTTTTTGTACGAATATGTCTCCCTTAGTTTCAAGTACAGGTACAAGTTGCACAAGAAACTTTGAAAAAGTCGGGTTTTCCCCGATTTGAACAGGTATTCGGACGAGTACCTGTTGCAGGGATGCTGAGGAAGATTTCTGCCAGAGTCGTAAAACAAGTGACTTTCATGTAGCGAAACGAATTTAATTTGTCTATAGGCAGGGGCTATTATGCGGATTTAATGAGTTCTCCGAATTTTCGCTCAGAAGGTATTATCCGATTTACTAATATGTATTTCCTCGGACTTTAGTAAAGAAAGTGGAATATGAGTTTGGATTCATAGTTTTGTGAATGTTTCTTCTGTGATAATGATTTATGCTTAGAAATTCAATAAACATTGTCGTTAGTGAAGCGGGCTTAATGTCATTGCTGTTTTGGGGTAATGTAAAAACTGCTCAAAATGTTTACGAAAATGCAAATCTGCGTTAAGATGGGTTTTGTTCCTTCCACAGCAAGAAATCTGTTTGCCCCTTTTTTTCGTTTTAATAGGTTTTACTAAGGTAATAAAATAGCCATAATTTGGAGACCTATTTGCGCTAGAACTAATCAACAAATTCTTTGAGCTCTGAAAATGGCCATACGAGATAGCGTTGTTTCTAAGAGCATGGACGAAAAAATCTCCTCACGTTTTAAATATATTTAAGTTGTGATACCAGTACAACTCGGTATGTTTAAATATACTTCTGGTACATAGGGCTATCCTATCGATGCCTCTGGGGTTAGGACTGCACTGCACATAATCCTATAATGATATCCTGGGCTTATTCTTGATCCACTAAATACCGGAGGCGTTAGTTGCAATGTACTCACTCTTATTGTTGTTTCGGAGACCATCAACATTCTGATGGGCAGACTGCATGCTATGATGTTCAACCAAAGACTTCTACTTTCTGACTTAACGTAGTGTAATATACGAACTACCGCGATCAAAAAAATTTCGCAATTTATTCAGAAAATTAAAAATACAAGTTTATTCATCTAAATCTATATTGTTCCCTTCAAAACAATCCCCATCGATTGCAACACACTTATGCCAGCTCCTCGAAACATTTTTTATATTCGGTTTTCAGTATGTCCAACAGTGCTTCCTGTGATTTTTCCATTACTTCCTCTCGGCTGCTGAAACGCTTAACCCATAGTGGTTTTTTAACTCGATTGAACAGAAAGAAGTCACAGGGAGCCAAATCAGGTGAACTCAGTGGCTGTACGATGGTATTTGTTGCATTTTTGGTCTAAAAATTACGAATAATGATGGCACTGTGCGACGGTGCTTTATCATGGTGCAAAATCCACGAGTTTTCTGCCCACAATTCTGGTCTCTTTCGGCTAATTGCTTCACGCAAACGTCTCATAACGTCCAAATATATTAATACTCTTTGTTTACTGCCTGGCCTTCATGATGCACTACACCGTTGTAATCCATGAAAACTATGAGTATTGCCTTCTTTTTTGACTGAAAACGACGTGTTTTTTTTTTTTTGCCTCGGCTCATTTGGTGAACTCCATTCACTTGACTGATGACTGGATTGCGTGCCGTACTCATATACCCACGTCTCGCCTCCAGTAATGATCAAATCATCTCTTTTGAGACGTCAACACACCAACTTTGCTGCTACACGACGGAAACCCAAATCATTAACCAAAATGTCTTGGACCGATCTATAGGCAATGTTTAAGCCCTCCGCTATCTCTCAGATGGTTAATTTGCGGTTATTGACCAACATTTCTTTTACTTCATCAATGTTTTCGTCGGTTTTAGATGTGGATGGTCGCAGTGGCAGATCATCTTCGATTGACTCACGACCACTTTTGAACCAAAAGTGTTTTTGCCAAAACACTTTTCCAGCATTTCCAACGTTTGCGCACCATTAAGTCTGTTTTTTACGCGAAATTTAATACAAGTTCGTTTCTAAAATTTAAAAAAATCACCAACACACACAGAGATAGATGTACTCTTGGCTACGTAACTCTTGCAAATGTCAAGCTATGACGCTAAGATTTAGAGGAACTGTCAACAACAGATATACCAACTTAACAATGAAGGGCTTTGTTTTCCTTCATGACAATGTGGACGACGACCAAAGCCATAGCTCTACATTTACACATAGCTCTTCTATTGGCAATAAAGTCGATCAAACTGAAAAGCTTCCTCAATGTAAAAAAAAAGTAGCCAGTTCGGCTCAACTGATTTATCTCTTAAGTAGGTATGATACACTGATAGATCTGAGTCCAGGAACTAGGTATTGCGAGAAGAGTAAAGCAGGATGTAATTGCATGAAAAGCGTTCCGTGATTGTTGCGTGTATATCTCCGTTTGTAAGATGTACATCAAATGTTTTTGTCATCCTCTAGAAATACACCAACGCTGCATCCCGCATCCAATACTGATTTTAGAGCCATATGTGAGGACCCAAATACATTGCTTCATAGATTTTTCCGGGAACCATATCTGGGGCAAAGAGAAAGCCTAATTTGTATTATCGCAGCCACAAAGAGTTCTGGTCTGATGCAGAGGCGGGATACCTAAAAGATTGGAGCCAAGAACCAGTCGACCCTCGAGGTCTGTTTTCAAAGAGAAGAAGAGAAGGGAAACTCATTAGCGGTTTTAGAGGTGAGCCATATGTGCTGAGGAAATCTTTTCATGAAATTGGCACAGATTGGTCCTTGCAATCTGATGTGTATCCAAAAGATTGCCATCCTTAACAAACAACAGGTCTTTACATTGTCAGAAAGCCAATAGCACCTGCGAGGTTTTCGAGGTTTTTGACTTTAGTAAGAAAAAGACGTTTACCACCCGGGACATTACAAAAATCGATGATGATGCTAATTAAATCAGAGCATTTAACTCTCTTCTTCTCGTCATGAGAACCGTTATCAGGAGATTTAGTCAATCATTTCTAGCACTGCCTGTGCTTTGTAGGAGATAGTCACAGACATGATACAGCAGACAGTATAATAAAATCATCTGCAAAGACCTGAGAATAGAACCCTTGCGAGTATAAAATGTGGAGACTGACCGCCGCCTGTTTACTCCTGCTATCACATATGGACATATCGCATTCAAGGTTTTATTCACCAACACTGATTTTAATCCCTAAATTACTGATTGGTGTAAGCCTTGTTAACTGCCCGAGATACACATACCGTCAACAGCTTCCTTGTTGAAAGTACCCTTAATTTTGATGAAAGTGTTTGTTGCATCTTGAACAAAGAAAGTATTCGCACCCATTCTCTCCATGTTCTTCAACATGAAGGGTGTCAGATTGATTTGTATGAAGCTCTTGGCGAGAGTATAGTCATCTTTTCCGATTTTCAGTAGAAAGGCAGCTCTTATTATTCACAGGATTTTAGTGTATGCCTAGCGGTGAAGATTCTCCTCAGAGTAACCAGTCTACAAATTTTTGTAGCACAATTAGAAATATACCGTCCGTTTCAGGTGAATTTAAGCTGTAAAAGAAAGTAAAAGTGTAGTTTTATCCGTCACCACACCGACAATAAACACCAGCTACGGCGTGTTTTGTTACTCAACTTATCAACTTATCAACTTCAGTGATATTAGCTCGATGAGAGCTGGTTCTTACCAAGTTACCTAAAAAAGTCTCAAGCACAGCTCAGCGTAGGTGCCATTAGATATTCGAAATGTTTCCCGTCTTACTGATGTCTATCTTTTAAAAACTTTGACTAGCCTACTGATTTCACCGAGAGTTCACAAAAGGCACTATTCGAATAAAACTTTTATGTCCTTCTTATTTCGATCTGCCACATTGTGGAACCTTAATGGAACGGAAGTTCCATTGTTCAAATATACTTGGAGAGAGTACAGTTCAAATTTTGAACAGATTTCTTTACCTTTTATTTCATTCAGAATTTAGGAGAACGCTCTTGCCGAGCTCCTTCTTAAACCTTCTTAAATTTTAGTTGGTATGGTTTGGTTTAGTTTGGTATGGTATGGTATGGTTTGACATGGAAAACTTCGAGAATACTTTTTAGTCCGCAAATTCCTTAGCGTATACTTATTGGACAAAGCTTAATCGATTATTTACTGTCTAACTTTTGTAACAAATGTTAGCTGCGAGTTTTCTTTTCGTCGATAGGATTGACCGCTTCATCCGATTTCGGTCCACTTGGTTTCACTTGGCTATTGTGCATGAGAAATCCACCAACGGAGTCCCCTTGCCAGAAGCATTCTTTCTCTTGGTTCAGTTCGAGACGAAAGAAAATGATACAATTTCAAATCCGAGGGCTTGATCAGTTTCAGTGGGTATCATTTCTATCGATCCGTTTCTCTTCCCTGTCTTTACTGTAACTTAAAGCATTTCTTCAACAGCGTTGCCCTATAGGTTTTCAGGGACAAACCATCAGAAACATCACTCTGTCCAACCACTTTTCTATTATGATGGACTTCAACAGAAATATACTGAGCCTCTCTATACTTTCTCCAGAGTTCTAGCCTGAACATATTGAAAAGGGCCTCAGAAGCTTTCGGAATTGAAAAATCTAACAACTTCTGGGTCAGCGTTAATGTTAGTTGAAGCCTCTAGAAGCCTAGTGAGGAATATCACGGGTGAATTATCCCTGTTACGAGTACCATTTGGATTATAATTCTGTGGGATCATCTTCATACCGTTTAACTATTTTACGTCCAGTTTGAACAGCGATTATTTCAACACCTAATCTGGGTTCTTCTTAGAACCGTAAGCCTTTGACTCTTAAGACGTCCTGCTACAACAAGGAAAGGACCTATAGGATTTTTTCTGCCCACATTGAACAGATTAAAGAATTTCAATTGAGCGATACCCTAGATAGTTGATGACATAGCGTTACTACCCCGTAAAGCATACAAACTGGCACTTTGTCATAATTATCTCTTACATTTTGTAATCTTCGATATCGCCCATATCTTGGATCTGTTCTTGAAGCTTTCTCCCTTGGGTCGAATATTTTAGTTCTTTTGAAAGAATTGGGAAAAGAAATTTCGATTTTGGTGTCTTGAAAGGTTCAACATTAAAAGAAAAACTCAAGTGAATAAATATTTGCACGAAATCCTTGTTTTTTCTATTCACTTTCGAAACACTTACTTCCAATTTTGAAGAGCAACGGCTTAATCAGCACGTGTACCATTGTTTCTCAAAAATCATTTCCTAAAGGTTTCTCATCGTAATCCCATTCGTTGCATCAATAAAAACGTCAGAATATCAATTGAAAATTAATATCGAGGAATTTTTACAAAAAAAAAAAGAAAAAAATTCATCAAGCCAAGTCTCACGAATTTTTTATTTTTTTCAAACTTTTTTTTCCTTTTGAAATATCTGCACGCGTGTGTGGGCCTCAGATTTTCAGATCACGGCACGACTATTTCTTCGTTTATCCTTATTTATGCATCGGGACAGCAATCGCATAACCTGTGCATTGAGTTCCTCTGTTCATTCAGCTCAATTGATTCCGAACAAAAAAGGGATCAAGGATATTATGAAAATAGACAAAGGACCACCCCGGATAGATGATCTAGATTTTCAAAACAATTCACTATCGAGGCAGCAGTAGTTGGTAATTTATTCACGTGTGGATACAAATATGTGCTCTGGTATGTGGGGTGATTAACATATCGCTGATGACAAGGAGCAAGTAACCTGGACTCACGCCTAAATAATTGGATCAAAGGATCTTTTCGGAGAGATCCTCCTCCAAATGAATGATTTGATGTTTTTTCCTTTTATTTTGGCCATTCTCATCTCTACAGCGTATGCTGCTGACGCCCTTTTGTCTCGCCGCCTCTAAAACGGTAGGAGATCTTGGAAAAAAAAAAAAACTCAGAAAACAAAACAAAAAACGAACCTCATTCTGCCGCCTTTTTTGATTAACAAGGCTATTCGGGACTAAATTCCAGAGGGCGATCAAGAAATCAAAAAATCGTTTATAATTGACTTGGCTGAGTATCTTTGGTGGACTATCGCATAATTTCCATTCGGAGTGGTGCTCCTTCGGTAGCTTTGAAATCAATTCCCTGCGCAGAACCGATATCCAACGAATTTAGTCGCACCATATGCAAATAATGATAAATGCCAGCCAGGCCGATTGGTGGCGGCAACAACAGTTGCGGAACAATGCATTGTAAAGTTGAGCGTTGCCGGGAATTATTGGTATGTCGCCACTTCAGGACAGCTCCTGACAATTGTGCTAATTCGTGAGAATACTTTATAAAGGGTTCTCCTGCGTCTTCTCTTTGTGTGCCCCTCCGGTGACCAGTATGGAAAAGATGTGTGTATTTTGCAGAGTGCATGTAGTATTTCCGAAAACAATTTTTCAAATTATCTGATGATCCAATTACTTCGTGTGAATCTTTTTGAAAGCACAGATTCGGAGTAGAAGTGCTGCTTGCAGTGTGGGAAATCATGTCAAGGGGAAGTCGTTAGCTGGACTCATTACAATTAAATCGGTTGTGATTCGTTACTAAGAAATACAAATTGAACAGATACTTTTGATAATGTCTTATTAAATTAACAAGACTTCAGGTCTATCTAGGACATGTGAAATTGATTGCATCTTTAGTTCTCGCTCCTTTTAAAATTGCTTATGTTATGTTAAAATGGTACAGTATCGCAATCTGCTCTTTTAGAAGTTATTTTCCCCTGTGAATGAGTCAAGTTCAGGAGCCTTTCTATATTGATCATCGCTTTTCCTAGAGTAGATCAATTAGATTCGTTTTGTCGTGAGAACTTTGAATTCTAATATTGAATACATAGATATGCAATCCAATTAATAGCCAATGCGCAACATATCGTAACATTGTCAATTTGCATAAAAAAATCTGATACACACCCATTTCTGACAGTCTTAATTTCAGTATCAGACAGATAGATTTTTACGAAATTGGATCTACAATAAGCATATCAAAAACTAATTGTGGACGACAAGTCAGCGGAGATGCCAAAACTTTACACACATAAGAGTCCTTTCAGTTCTGTCATTTTACTACATCTGCAGGCTAATTGATCGAGAATTTTTTTCGGAAAAAAAAGTGGACCAACAGCGCAACCATGTTCGTAGCGCATAGCCTCAACTTCCAGTGGTGATCCACAAATATGGGATGAGTAAATTCCTAGTCACGAAGGCTCGAATAGTAGTACAATGCTGGCCTACATAGCTCACAATCCTATACGGCAGTGATGGAAAAAAAGTGACAAACCAGTCAATAGTCTCGGAAAATGACGGAATTACTGTTGGCGAATTAGAATGTTCGGACTCTTAATAGACAGCGTAAAACTAAACTACTAATTGAGGTCTTCGACTGCAAAAAAGCAGACATTACCATCAAACAACACACTGCAACACCTACTATGGAGACAACCGGCGCGAATAGGAAAGTAGTCACAGCGTCAAAAGAAGACTTAGGGAACATGCATTAAGCTGAAGCCATTTAAGGTTACGCCTGACGATAATTCGTGCAAAGGCTAAATTCGCTAACATAAGCCTCATAAACGTTCATGCCCCGACAAAGGTGAAGGACGACTTAACGAAAGACTGCTTCTCCGAGCTTCTTGACAAAACCTACGAGTAATGCCCTGAAAATCTTTGGTGATTTTAATGCTAAGGTGGGGAGGAGTGGTTATACTACCTACGAAAATGGGCAAGGTTTATTGATTTTATGACGTGACATAATGTAATTATAGCAAGCACACGGTTCGACACTTTGATACCCATATAAGAACCTGGCTGAAGCTTGATATACTGCGATCGACGCAAGGCACTCCTCCAGTGTGTGGATATACGAATATTCCGAGCAGATCGGATTATTATCTTTCTTGTAGATACGGATTCTGATGTCCAAAACACCCCAAATCCCGACGTTTGCCTGAGAAGATTTGCGATCAACAAATTGATTGAGGAAAAGGTTCCACTAGGAGACATTTTACTACTATGAACTGCAATTAATTTCAGAAGGCCGTAACTTCGAAAATAGTTAGTTAAACTGTGTCAATGTTTCAACTAAAGTCAGTAGGTTTCAGTTTCGTGGGTTTTTTTTATCCGTAATGGAATTCAAACGTAATAGTGTGGAAAAGTCACAAGTGGCTATCATTAGAGCCTGCCAACACTTTGATATCAATAAACTTTTCGTGTTTCGAATCGGAACATATTACCACAATACTAGCAGTGTTGCAAAACGCCTTGGTAGCGATCGGAAAAACTGCATCAGCGCCAAAAGTGGTTCAGAAAGTGAAGTCTCGCCACCATTTGTCATGGATTGGACGGCTGTTGCAGCCGATGGACATTCATCGCTTGTTTTTTTGGATCGCGGCATCAAGATAAATGAAAATATTTACCGCGAAAGTGCTTTGGTAGGTGCTTTGAAGCCTTGGGCAACCAAACATTTGAGAGGGAATGGACATTTCAACAAAACAGCAGCACACAAAGCACGCGCCAATCAAATGAGGTTAACAAAGCACATCCCTTGCTTCATTTCTTTGACATTTGACTTTTCCATATGAGGCATTTTACAGCCCAAAGTCAGCACTAAAAAATATCAAAGTGTGGATACGCTCAATAAAGCTCTTCTTCGAGAATAGAAGAAAATTTCGTGGGCTCCCAAAATATTTGTCAACCCACTCACCTCCATAATTCGCACTAAGGACGGCCATATGTTTTCTAACATTTTATTTCTTGTACTTCAATAAAATTAAATTTTAAATAAAAAAAATACAGCGTTTAGAAAAGTTGCAGTTCAATTGGAACTCCCTGTAAATGGAAGGGCTAATCCTCCGAATAAAGCAGAACAAGTTCGAACAAAAACACCGGGTCGAGTACTCCGTTGGAGTTTAAATTAATGGCCACAGACTTTATGCTGACTACACTAATAAAGATTTCAGACCCTTTTCTTGTGGAATCTGGAGACCTCTACACATAAAATTTATTTTCTTTGAGGAAGCCGTGTGATAATTCCATTTACACATCGAGAATGAACACTTAGACTCCTTACGCAAATTATGCAAAAATTAGCGCGTTGACAGTTATTAAACCTGGTGACCCAAATTTGGTGAGGACATCAAACATTGTATGTCTTTTAGATCTTTTACAGCCAGAGAGTATCCAATATAGACCAGTGGAATCCACCGACGAACAAATCCACAGAAGCCGGGGTGACGTTCCAGACGTTCAAAAAGCTAAAATCAAGATGCCTAATCACTTTGAAGGCTCTGTTTTTAATGAAAAAGTGACATCGTTGTTTGTATTATTTTGTCACTTTAATTTTCAAAGCTCAATATATATAAAAAATAAAATTAGGCGCCAATTTATTGAACTAACACATGAACAGTTCCACATGTACGACTCCAAATATTGCCAATGAGTTTGATTTAGGCGGTAAGTCATAATATAGAGGTTGCAATCGTCAACATTTTGATTGAGGAAAAAGGGGCATATCACAGAAAAATATGCTATTTTACCGTTATACGAGTACACACATATGTGCCTGATGTGTCCATCTAATCGGGATATTTGTCAAAGTCATATGACCGCCTACCGAATAACACCTCCAGTGCACTATTTACAAGCAAAATATACTCATCTTTGGCCACAATTTTGGAGGCGTCTCCGTGGCGAACCGCTTTTTCACCCGAATGATCTTCCTTCCAAAATCCAAGTCCACCTACAAAATTTTCATAAATAATAGAAAAAGCAAATAAAACTCGCTCCGACTGGGCACAGATAGATGTCTGACGTAGCATTAAGGATCGATTTCGTTCTTTGCGTAATGTTATTACTTCGTACAAAGAAGACGTATCATTGTTCAGGTCTGCGGGACATTATCGATTTACTTACTGTTGCTTTGAGTTGCTCTTTTTTTCTTTACATCCCAGCGAATACGAGTATCTGCTACAATGAGAAATTGTCCTCTGCAGTAATTTCACGTCTAAATGCACATCGTTGACCGCCTTTTCATGCCAATCAAAGGAAAAGAAAAAATAAGAACAAGAACAGCACGCATCCAGATACAGAGTAATCGATTATCACCATTTAAGGACCTGTGTCCACTGTGCAGAATATCTTGGACTTTTGGTTTCTAATTTTTTTTTTTTTTACATTTCTTGTTGTCGTGCTCATCTTTTTGTGGTCACCAGTCGGTATCATTAGAACGTTAATTCTTGGCATTGTCATCGAAAATCCACTGACCGTATGCCGAAATATCTCTTTGAACTTCCCATCGGCCGATTGTGAAGAACTGGAGCGGGTGATGTCGGCAAAATGCAGTCCGGGCTAAAGGGCATATCTCACGCTTTTGTGAACATGAGTTCGAAAAGATTTCAGAGAATAGAGTGTTAAGATATGACTTTGGCAATTTTTTTTTTTTTTTTTTTTTTTTTTTTTTTTTTTTTTTTTGTGGTTGCAATTTGTTCATTTAGGCGTGGACAAATGATGTTGTAAAAGTTTAATTTTTACTTTTTCGGATTGGAAATCATGAGCCGAATCGTTTTCCTTTTAGCGGGATTTGTGTGTCTACAAGATGGAACAATGATTCCCATGGTAGTTTATCCACGAACTGTAAAGATTTTCGTTCGATATTTTTTCTTAAAAAATGGAGTGTCTTAAAACCGAAAATATTTCCTCTGAATTCATTTGATGTAGATTTTATGTAACACATAGACTGAAAATTCAGTGCCGTTTTATAGTAAAACACAAAATTTTTGCAAAATTCAATTTATTTTTCAATATAGTTGCCTTCGAGGGCGATACACTGATTGAAAGGATTTTTCCATCTTTCAATACCAGTTTTATAGTACGATTTCGGTTTAGCCTCAAAATAGGCCTCTGTTTCGGCGATTACTTCTTCATCGGTCTTAAATCTCTTTCCGACGAGCATTCTTTTGAGGTCGCCCCAAGGTTTGAGTCACTTGGGGCCAAATTTGGAGGATACGGTAGGTGGGGAAGCAATTTATAGCCGAATTTATTCAATTTTGTCATCGTTTTCATCGACTTGTGACACGGTGCATTGTCTTGATGAAACAGCACTTTCTTTTTTTCAAATGCGCCCGTTTTTCTGCGATTTCGTCCTTCAAACGGTCCAACAACGCAATGTGAAGGTCGCTATTGATAGTCTGCCCCTTTTGGAGATAGTCGATACACATGAAATCCATGTGTATCCCAAAATACGGATGCCATAACCTTGCCAGAAGCCTGTTGAGTTTTTGGTCGTTTTGGACGAGGTTCATCTTCTGCTCACCACTCAGCTGACTGCCGACTGGACTCTGGTGTGGGTGATGGAGCCAAGTTTCATCCATTGCCACATACCGATGCAAAAATTCGGCTTTATTGCGGTTGAACAGCTTTAAACACTCCTCTGAATCCTCAACACGTTGTTGTTTTTGGTCGACTGTGAGCAAACGCGGCGCCCACTTTGAACAGAGCTTTCGCATGTCCAAATATTCGTGAATGATATATCCAACACGCTCTTTTGATATCTTCAGAGCCTCAGCTATCTCGATCAACTTCACTTTACGGTCATTCGTAATCATTTTGTAGACTCTTTTGATGTTTTCATCTGAAACAGCCTCCTTTTTACGTCCACTGCGTGCATCATCTTCGGTGCTTGTATGACCACTTTTAATTTTTTCAATCCACTTGCGAATGGTTCGTTCGGCTGATGCAGAGTCCGGGTAACACTTATCAAGCCATTTCTTTGCATCGGCTGTATTTTTTTCCATCAAAAAGCAATGAAATTGCCTTGAATACATTTTTTTCACAATAACAAAAGTTGCTTCACTCACAACGCTATATCTCGAGAACTAATAATCCAACAGCTGTCAAATTTATACACGTATCTTTTGAAGGTTGGTACTAGCTGAAAATAGTATGGATTTAATTATGAAATCAGCTATTCACTGAATCGCTCTCGCAATAAAGCCATGATTTCACGGGCTGTGGCAAGTGGCGCAGTCTTGTTAAAACCAAATGTCTTCGAGACCACGGGTTTCGATTTCAGGTAGGATAAAGTCTGTTATCATGGCGCGACAACGGGCGTCGTTCACAGTTACGTTCCGGGCGGCCTCAGTTTTGAAGAAATATGGACCGATGATTCCACCAGCCCAGAAACCACACCAAACCGTTGTTTTTTTCTGGATGTAGTGGCATCTCTTGAACCTTTTCGAGTTGCTTCGTACGACAAATAAAGCTATTTTGCTGATTGATTCAGTCATTATACCAATAATGGGCCTCATCGCTGAACAAAATTTTGGTCGGAACTGTGGATTTTCTTGAAGCTAATCTCTGAACAAAATTCGGTCGTGATGATTCGAAAGAATTGAATTTTGTATGTCGATCTCATTTTAAACCAAGATCCTCATGTAAAATAGGCGAATTTGTTGTATAGTATACGACAAGGAAAGTTGTTAAGAACTGTGCCGAAACGATTCATCACGGTCATCATGTACACTCTCGGCTATCGCCTCTAGATTTTCATCACTTCGTACCAGATGTGGTCTATTTGGTCGCATATTATCCAATAATGAATATTAGATTTCAAACTTGTTGACGGTATAGCGAATTGTGCGTCCGCGAGGCCTTTTATATGGACTATAAGTGCACGAAACACATTCTTCGTAGAAAGCTGATTTTCGTAATAAAGCTGAATAATTTATAGAGGCGGTGCCAGACTATGTCTTTCCATTATGAAATCTCAAACAATATCATATAAGCTTGACACAAAGCATGTGTAAAACGTTACGAAATCCTAACTGAATCACCCTGTATATCGAACCTTATTCGTTTATGTAACAACAAAGCTCCGCGCAACGTAGCCGATTTAGCATATTTTGTAGATAAGATAGCAGGGCAATCTATAAGGTCACACAAAGCTGACATAGCTGTTAACTTTGTGTAAATATTTCACTGAAATACGTCAAAGCCATTTTTGCCAAGCTCTAAGGAAAGATTTTTCTCCGCTCCTAAGAACTTTTCCTAGCACCCTAGGCTCCAGATGCACTAACAAATTTGTCTCCAGGTTATATGGTGATATGGATATCCATATCATGACCCGCACTCTCAAGACCATCTTACGGTTAAATTAAAGTTGTCTTTGGTTCAACAAGCACTCTAGATTTGATTACCCTTGGCGCCAATTTTCACCGATGATTTTAAAGCCGATGTTTAAAGCTGTGGTCCGGAACAGCCGATTTGACGTCTCTAAGGAGGTTCACAACCTTAGACTTTATTAATCATGAGGTAAACTATCATTTGCTTTCAAAGTGGAGACATACGCAATCCTGAACTACTATGCAGGGCTTTTTTGAACGAGGTTTCTTTTATTTGTGGTTGGATGATGCTAATAACCGCTAGTAGATCAAACCTCTACGCTGCATGCAGACCAAACAAATGCTCCCGGTCCGGTTCTATATATCAATGGCGTGCTTGACACTAAATCATACGACGCTTACCAGGGTCTTGAATGGGATTTTTAGAAAATTTGTTATATTCAAGTAGATGAATCCACCGGATTTAAAAATTTTAATAAGTCTCGGCTGGGAAAACCACGAGTTATAGCGAATTTATTGCTACCCTTACTTCGTTTTTATTTTTTGTTATTATTCCTTATTCTCTAAAATCAGCTTACAACTCTATTGGTAAAGTTATCAAAATTCTAACTCTTACAATCAATTGACCGAATAGTTAGAGTGATTTGGTATTCAGTTAAAAATAGTGATAAACGGCATATCAGTGTGGTGAAAGACATAGTACATACCTTATATATTATATTTAACAATTTAATTTTAAAGAGAAAAAGAGTAAATAAAATAAATTATAATGAAGAGGTCAAATGCAAAAAGAAACAATTTTTTGAAGTCATAGCAATTTTAAGCACTCAGACGATGAAGCGCACAATTTTACGTTAAACTAGCGTATAACCGCGACAGTTCGCCTTCTGGTAAAGTGAGTAATTGATAAAAGGACTCTAGCGGTTGACTATCCAGGAGCCAAATATTACATAGGGTATATAATATTACATCGATTTTTAATGAACAAGACTTTAAGTGGGCGGTAGTTTATTGGCATCTCGAAGGGCCCGAAATGAAAACACTTTTGCACACAACTACAGTCGTGTGAGGTTTTTTGTTTTAGTTTTAAGAGTATTCCTATCTATATGTATATTATTGTTATATGCCTATATATATATATATATATGTATATATAATAAATGCAAAAATAGAATAAATGTTGAACTAATTGTTATTGAGCTTATATTAGTATTTTTAATTCGTTGGTTTTAGGATTTGCGTCACCAACAAGCAGGTTATATTGTTCAGTGAACAGAGATGCTGGGAGTAAAGTGAGCTCCCTTTGAATCGGGCTCTTTGTATACTATTTTACATTACTTCTTTGCTCCTCATGAGCGTAAATTATGGTTTTTCTGGTCCGGTGCTGCAATAATTTAAAACTCATTTACATGGCAGAAAGCGATTTGTTGTAATCAGAGACTATTTTTCGAAAGAAATCATTGTTTCCTCTGATGTTGCAGAAGGCAGCCATCTAGGCCCTTTTCTATTCATATTTTTTATTAATGATCTATTGATTCTATTAAAACATTGCTTTTTCTAGATGATACATAAAAACAATAAATTTTGTTGTTTAATGCTGCAAAATGATTTCAATTGCTTCACTAAATAGTGCAGCTCAAACGACTTATTGTTTTACATCGACAAGGTATAACAAGACTCTTCATTATATTTTCCCACACTTTACATTAAATAAATAATAAAAACCTTGGTGTAATTTTCAATAGAAAATTAACATTTCATCTACATATAAATTATATTGTTGCCAAAGCCAACTCTTTTAGGGAACTCTTCAGATTTCAAAGATCTCTTTACTATTAAGGCATTATTTTGTTGCATCGTTCTTCCTGTTGTTGAGCAAGCATGTGTTGTCTTAGATCCTTCCACTATTTCAAATATAAGTCTTATCGAAAACGTAAAAGAAAATGTTTTAAGATTTGCTTTCAGATTTAAGATTTCACGTTTAGATCTAAATAAATTTATAATATAAATAAACTGGGTGAAAAAAACAGATATTAAAATCTTCAAGTAGCATACAATATATCTTTTAACTGATTTAAAAATTTATACTATGCAGGTAGTTAAAGAATATATTTCCTTCAGATTATAGTAAAAAAAAACCAGTCTTTAATTTTCTTTATGAAAAAGGAAATCTCTATTTCATCTATCTCAAGCGGTAATAGATTGTATAATCTTGGAGCAATAGATGAGGAAAAGTTCGAAAAGTGGTGTGTATTAAACATTGGAATTACAGCAAGATGATTATTGCAACTACGTAGTGACCGATAGGTTGAATTTCTGTCAATGGAGTAAGCACTTCGTACAAAAAATATACTTAAGACCTTGTAAAAGTATAGATGCTTGAGTGGAAAAATTTTTGAGTTGACAAATAGCAAGTAACTAGCAGTTCGTTCTATATAAAAACATTGAGATGAACAAGTTATAAGCAAGTTATTCATCTAAATATATATTGTCCCCTTGAAAGTAATCCCCATCGACTGCAACACACTTATGCCAGCGCTTGATCCAACCCTCGAAACACTTTTTATATTCGGTTTTCGGTATGTCCAACAGTGCTTCCTGCGATTTTTCCATTACTTCCTCTCGGCTGCTGAAACTCGGTTCCCGTAGTGTTTTTTTAACTCGATTGAACAAGTAACTGTAAGAAGTTACAGGGAGCCAAATCAGGTGAATTCGGTGGCACTGTGCGACGGTGCGTTAGCATGGTGCAAAATCCACGAGTTTTCTGCCCACAATTTTGGTCTCTTTTGGCGAATTACTTCACGCAAACGTCTCACAACGCTCAAATAATACTCCTTGTTTACTGTCTGGCCTATTGGCAAAAATTCATGATGCACTACACCGTTGTAATACATGAAAACCGTGAGCATTTCCTTCCTTTTTGACTGAAAACGACGTGGTCTTTTTAATTTCGGCTCATTTGGTGAAGGCCATTCACTTGCCTGATGTCTGAATTGCGTGTCGTACTCATAAGCCCACGTCTCGTCTCCAGTAATTATCCTTTTGATGAATGTGGGATCGGATTCAGCCTCGCCTATCATCTCTTTGAGACGTCAACACGGTCTCTTTTTTGCATAAAATTGAAGTCTTTTGGCACCAACATTGCTGCTACACGACGGAAACCCAAATCATTAACCAAAATGTCTTGGACGGATTCATAGGCAATGTTCAATTCCTCAGTTATCTCTCTGATGGTTAATTTGCAGTTATTGACCAAAATTTTTTTTACTTTATTAATGTTTTCGTCGGTTTTCGATGTCGATGGTCTGCCACTTCGTTCGTCATCTTCGATTGACTCACGACCACTTTTGAACTGCTCTTGCCGCTAGTAAACGACCGTTTTCTTTAAAGAATCGTTCCCGAAGCACTTTTCCAACATTTTCAACGTTCGCGCACCATTAAATCCATTTTTTACGCAAAATTTAAAACAAGTTCGTTGTTGCAAATTTAAATCCATTTCTAAAGTTGTAAAAAAATCGCCAACACACACAGTGATAGATGTACTCTTGGCTACGTAACTTTTGCAAATGTCAAGTTATGACGCTAAGATTTAGAGGGACTGTCAACAATAGATTTACCAACTAAACAAACAAATAAACAGAACTCAAATCGGAACAGTGGTAGAAGCCAAATTAAAGAACATTATTTTAGTTTTTTCGCTTATTACCAATTTATTCAAACAAAACCAATGCCAAATTATTGCTCTAAGTCATGGTTTATGTCAGCAATTAAAACTAGCGTAGAACTATTCGGATAGCAACAAGCAATGTCATCAGAATATCCTGTTCAGCTGTTAAATATTGAAATAATGTAAATCTAAAAAGAACTGAGCCAAGAACCGAACCTTGTAGCACACCAAGGAATCCTCTGATAGCTGCTTTTTCTAATTTTCTTAATAGTATAACATGGTCAATGGTATCAATAAAAATAGCAGCTATATGTTTTTTATTGTTCAAGCTGTCATAATTAAAACTAGAAAACTCCAAAAAGGCATTCTCTGCAGACTTATCTGCTCTGAACTCTAACTGATTATTGCTAAAGAAAGAAGATTTTCCAAGAAACGACATTATTCTATTTTTTACAGCTTTTTCGAATATTTTGGAAAAAAACTGGAAGAAGATCGATTGATTTATAGTTATTTAAAGTCTTACTATCTCCTTTCTTCAATACCGGTATAACCTTTGCAGTTTTTAAAGTATCAGGAAAAATACAACAAAGTTAAGAAGAATTCTCGTTTAAGAATTAGAATTTTTTCAAGAATTAAAAATCTTAAACATTTCGAAAGATGAAATCTGGTCATAAAAAAAAGCTACTGGCTTGACCGCAGTCATTGAGAAAACAATTTTCCATACAATTATCAGCTGTTTCAGATAGGACTGCTCTAGAAAGAGTCTCGGAAGCAACACTTCTAGGATTATAAATGTTATTTCCTTAAAAAATACACATTTGAGTTCATTAGAAGCGGTTAACTTTTTGTTAATGAGCTCATAAGCATTCTCATAATTTCCCATTATTTTCTTAAATTGTTTCTAACTAGATGAAGTTTATTGGAGTAAACATTATTTTTGTATTGGTATATAACTTAATTCGGTACCCCAAAGAACAAATGTAGTGCAGGACTGAATTTCTCCGTAAATGCATTAGTGAACCCACGTCTATGATATACAAATTCTTCATGTACTATAACTTCACTTAAAGCCATTTCACGGTCACTCAGTGTTAGCAGAAGTTTTCTTGTTGTCATAACTATTACGTCTCGTAAGCGCTGCTTCCTATCCCCCGCTTTTCAGTTTCCCATAATCACTATCTCGTTAATTACAAGTATCCAGAGCAGAGATGACAGCATACTACCTTGGCAATGCCATCGCTTACGTATACTATAAATTTCTCTTTTGCGAAAAAGACCTCTTGAATTCCAAGGAATCATTGATCTGCCTCAGTGTTGAGGTTTTCGGGGCAAAAAACAGAAAAGCAGCAAGTGAGAGATTGTTATCCGCTACTGACTGCACATTTGGACGTTCCTGATTTTCATTTATGTAGGCTGGTCCAGAGATTTGTCTTGTTGAAAGGGCTTACTACGAATAAAGATATAAGTAATTTTAGAGGCATTTTCAAAATAAAAGAAGTATCTAAGTCTAACCTGATCTGAGATCGATAGTAGTTGCGACCATTTTAATTAACAAATATACGGTTTTCCAATAGGGACTTGACAACTTTCAATTCAATTTGTGAACGCACTCTTTCACTAATCTTCAAACTATCACTGTCAATTTAATCAGTAAGCTCAATATTTGCATCATGGTAAAGTACACTAAAGTACGAGAAATGTCTGCAAATTATAAAAATTTTCAACAGATATTCGGAGTTGGCGATTGAAACTTTTCTCGCCCTAGTAGATAGGCAATAACAAGTTTAGGGACAACGGGTTGGTCGAAGTGTCGAAAATATCGCTGCCGTTCAGACGTCAGTAGCAAACGATCCAAATCAATCAATTCTCAAGAATTGACCAGACCACATTATGGCGTATTTTGCGTAAGGATCTTGGTTTACACCCATACAAGATCAAGCTGACTCAAAATTGAAGCCGATGGACCATTTGAAACGACGTACCTTCTCCGATTGGGTTCTAGAGAAGATGCGCCAAGATGATGAATTTCACCGCAAAATCATCTGCAGTGACGAAGATCATTTTTGGCTCAATGGGTTCGTCAATAAGCAAAATATACGTTATTGGTCGGGTGAAAAGCCACACGTACTTCATGAATCACCACTTCATCCACAAAAAATAACTGTTTTGTGCGGTTTGCATGCCGGCGGCGTTATTGGGCCATATTTTTTCGTCGACGATAACGATCGTCACGTTACTGTGAATGGTCAGCGTTATCGCGCCATGATTACCGATTATTTTTGGCCTGAATTGGAAGATAAGGACTTGGACGACATGTATTTTTATATAAGAGTAAGTATGATAAGCGTGTTATCTTAAGATATGGGCCAATCGATTGGCCGCCTCTTTCGTGCGATTTAAAGCCGCTTGAATATTTTCTGTGAGGCTATGTTAAGTCATTGGTTTATGCCAACACGCAGACGACGTTGAAAGCGGCCGTTTCGGCCGAAATGTGTGGCCGAGTCGTTTAAAATTGAGTCCAACGAATCGACCGCTGCAAACGTGCCCGCGGTGGCCATATGAACGAAGTCGAGTTCCATTCATAAATGTTTTGATTGTACTTCAAGCCAATAATAAAGTTTTTGAAATTTCTCAAATGGTTTGCCTTTTATTTAAAAAAAAAGTTGTTAAGCCCTTATTAGAAAACCTATATTATGAATATTGATCATCTGAGAATAAATTTTGAAAGCTATCATAACTACTAGTATTCTGTTCTGGCTGCTGATGTATCGTCCGAAAATTTGTATCGTCCGAAGAATATGAGGATGTTCCAAGAAGAGGTGTTGGTTTTCTTGATGATGCACATGACCGTATTGAAATTGTTTATGATGCATGCGTTGCTGTTGTTGATACTGTATTCAAGGTTATTTAATTTAATTGCCCAAGAACCAAAATATCTGCCACTGATTTCTTGGCATAAATTTGTTGAATATTGAACAACTTTCGAAAAGATCTTGCCCAACTCTTCCCATACATTTCTGCCTCATCTAACAAAGCGTCATATTTAGCTGACAGTTTCATATTGTCAATAGCAGCTCGGAGAAGTTCATTTCTTTCTTGCATGTGCTGCATTAGACCTTTCTTTTTTTTTCTCGGTGAAGACCTTGTGGATTCTGTTGCTTCCTAGAATATTTAAAATAATTCCTCAATTCAGTATAGTAATATGTAGTTTAATTAAAGTTACTTACGATTCCTTCTTCGACAATTTCACAGTCCATAGTCGATAAGCCTGGTGTTTGCTTTTCACGGTATTCTAGAAAACCTAAGCAGTCAAAATATCATAGACTTGGTATATGGTATGTACTTCATCGGAACCACAAACAGATTTTTCACTATTTTCAATTTTTTTCAACTCACGTCAATAACAGGACTTTATATTAATAAGTTTGCTTTGCCTTTTATTTAAAAAAAAAAAAGTTGTCAAGTCGTTATTAGAAAACCCTATAGAAGGGGAATTCACCAATCTTGGAGTGCGTTATTTGAGTGGCAGTTTGATACCCATGTCCGCCACAGACTGTAACGACATCTAAGTAAGCAAGCGATCATTTTTAATTTTAACTTCGGAAGTTATAATCTTCTCTCTTTTAATCTTCTTCGCAGATATATGGAAGCATTCACTTGCACGAAGTTCTTGACACGAAACCTATACGTTTAACTAACGTCTCTAATCCTTTCTCCGATATTCAAGTACAATTTTTGGGATACAGTTTTATTGGCTTTAGCATCTGCTTTAATTCGGAGAACAGTCTCATCTTGTCAATTTTGAACGCCTGCGGTCTTTTTAGACAGCAGAAAAGATGACCGTCTGTTCCGAAAGACTTGTTCTTTTCGATTAAAGTGACCTCCGTGTGTTCCGTTTCCTTTTATGGTTATCGTTAAGGAACTGACTTAAAATCATGTGTTCTCAACTGCTGTCAATATTAAATCACAAATATTTTCCAGATTCTGCTTTCTGCAGCCCCAATTTGACCAGCTACTCTGTCGCTAATATTCTATACAGAGTTGCAGCAGTCAATTTTCTGTCCATAACTATAACAAATATTAACGTACTCTTTGAAAATGTTTCGTATTAAGTCATTGCATTGCACATTAGATCTTTGCTAAGATTTCTCCCAGGTAAGCGGACCACATTACTCGGACTTCTCTACAGAATAATAGAGAAGCCTGTTATAATCCCTAAAATAATCAGAAAATTGTGCCAACTAAGTCATCATTCGGATAGGCAAAATCTTTTAATTGACTACATTTTGCCTCATCAGCGTGTGCTGGATGTCAATTGAAAATGTAACCTCTCATTTCAAACCGAGTTTTCACATTTACTTCCACTTCCTTTCCTATAATCCACCTCCAACCCTAATTACATGAATTTTCATTCATACTCAAGCCCATTGAATACATTTGCCGAACAGGATATTACTCTAACTACCATTGAGATGTTTCCTGTCAGATTAGAATTTCACCATTTTTACCCCAAAATTCTCATTTGAAATGATTTTCCATCAAAAATATATGGAAGTCTAAATTAAATGAAAAAAAAAAGAAAAGAAAGGACCCTACGCCCACACAAATCGATGAAAAGTGTCATATTCTACACTTTTCTCGGAGTTATTCGAGTACAGCCTATTTCACGCACCTTAATATCTCAAATTTTACAAGATTCCAACCCAAAAAAAAGGTGTCCTTTCTTTGCACTTCCTTTAAACAGAGGCGGATGAAATTCTGTGTGTGAAATTTCTCAAATTATTCGTATCCTTGCGGGGGAGGATCAAACTAAAACCGCATCACCAAAACATCAAAGCTAAACTGGCATTAAATTGAATCTAAAAATCAATTAGTGGCGGTCTCAATCACCAGCGCTGGTCTTCTAATCCTGTGCAATAATCAACAGCCGGTAGGGCTCAGTCACGTGCTTTCCGGTAAGACTTGGCACGCAGCCAGTAATCTAAAAAGACCAATTCGAATTGAGCTGACTTTTCAAATGTGTACAGAGGTCAAGGGAAGTCGTAAAATTGATTAGAATATCTTTGAAGAGAACTACTGTTATCTGTTATCAGCTATCAAATATCGGATAATTTTTATATAAATACGAACGTGTGCCATATCCGCTGAGTCAATGCTAGAGTGCTTCGCGCTAAGTGCTTTGGTTTGTTCCAGAGAATAAATATACACCAGTATGTATATCCACGTGCTCTCTGTCGGATACAAATAAAATGAACCCATTCATTATTGGTCTGAATTTAAGTAAGATACAATAATAATGATAAAAAAAAATGTTTTCTTAAAAATCTAATGGATTTTCATGAAGTGAGATTCCGTGCCTTGGATCAGTGGTTTTATCGGGTGTGTCAATAAGATTTTGAATCAATGTCTGGATAAGAGTCAAGCACTTTTGTATTTGTTTTTGTTTTTTTTTTTTGGATTTTGATTGATCTAGCCATTCGCGGTTAGAGAAGATGATGACATTGATGAAGATGGCTTATCATCTTTTAGAAAATGGATTATTGGTCATTTACAACAGCTGTTTAATACTTGGCGTGATATTTTCATCCAATAGATCATTATATCCAAGTTAAAAATCCCATCTGTTTGGCGGTTGTTTGTTTTATGTTTACTAAGAGAGGAACTTTTGATAACCGTCAAACACGACATCCAGGTTATGCCAAAAAATCTGTATTGACGAATCTGAATTTCAGAATATCCTGAACGCTGCATCATTGCAATGCATTTACTCTATTTCAGTTTTTGGTGATCTGAAGATCACAGCTTAATCCGGTTTTCGACGATTTAGTCTTACAGTGTCTCAGCTCCTGTTTCTGCAAAAATACAAAAACCCTACGCCAAGCAATGGTTTCGGCCGGAATCATAAAACATATCTAAAATATGATTTCTGTCTATCTCTCTTCCAAGAAGAGATATACGTAGTCCTTATGAAAATAAACTATATTGTGAAGAATCTGCGTCTATAGCAATAGGCAAGATGCGTTTAAAGTCTTGTGAAAACCTTGTTAAACCCTTTTATAACTTCTAAGCTAGTTCGAAAATAGAAAAAACTTCCCGGAGGGCTCAATTCCCTGAGTCTTTCTAGGTCCCAGAGATGGATAACAATATGATCACGAGTTATGAAATCACCAATAAACTTGTTAGTTATATTAGGAAGGCGATTGCTTTTCAGGACCCAAACCTGCGTTAGGGCTATCTAAATTACGCAGGTACTTGGCTTTTAAATGCGCTTACCTGCAGATTGAATGACGCTCCAGGATGACGATAGGACAAACAAATGGTTTTCGAATTCTCTAAAAGGCAAACAACTTTCCTTCTGTCCCACGGTATGGCAGTACGCTAGCTGCAGGCTGCAGGTATTTTTGTATCAGCTGTACTTTTTCAGACAGTTGTCTGTAAAATTTATTTTGGTTATTTTGGCAAGCTTTTGAAGTTTGTTTAGTCCAACCGGTGTAGACTTTCATTTAGATTTATGCCATCATATTGGAGATGCATCAATGACTATATAGCTCTAGCAATTGCAGTAACATTTTTGTATTAATTTAAATTCATGCTCAGTGGAAGTGGAAATATTAAAAAAAAAAAATCTGTACACTTGTCCAGCTTACTTTCTCCAAAAAAAAAAAAACAGTCAATTTCATTCAAAAGTAAATCTTATGTCTGGGCAATTTAAAAGAAACCGAAACCAACTCTCAACAAAGTTAAGGACATACTCCCTTATTAATGCGGCGTTTTAAAAAGAACAACAGCAAACGGTAGGCAGGGCAGAACTAGCCTATTTATATCAGTTTCCCTTTCAAGTAACCACACCTTTTCCGATTTGAATAAAATTCTAACTCCAACTTCGGCATATTAAATGTACATATACGGATATCATCTACATTCCCATCCATTCAAAGACCACTTTCTCTTCAATTGCAGTGATCAATATTAGATCCGCCTTATTTTTGAAAATTTATTAATTTAATTGGAACACTTACGGACAATGTGTATCTGTAATTATCCGGTTCCGAATGCACAGATACGTTTCCGATAAAAACACCTTTTCCTACATTGATCTTGCGATAAATAAAAATTTTTAATCACAGAGTTACAATCCGACACCGATACTGGACGACTACGAATATGAACTCTATTTTGAGATATGTAAATGTGTATTCCCAAATAGTTAAGGCGGAAATTGAATTTTGAATTTAATTGGAAATTTCCAGGAAATTGAACGGAAACTTAGGTATAGTTTCCTAATAATAGACGAACAATGTAGCTAATGCTGTGCTTATGGTCAGGATTCGAGGGCCGAAAATTCCTCGACCACAAGAAGAGGCTTAACTAAAAGTGAACAAGATGAGTTTAAATTTCTAGACAGTTTTCTGCGAAAATCCGATTTGAGTGCAGAAACACGATTCCAATGGGTAAAGGTACCAGGACTAAACCATTCGCTGACAAAGTGGATTGCAAGCACTAAATTACAGCCGAGCTCTCGTACTCTGAAGATTGAGTTGCGATTGCAACCTGCTGAGGAGTGCTCTCAAATTATTGATAGACGTATTCCTAATTGTATTGGCACTATCCGGTACCGGCCATCGTTATGCTATTGTAAGTAAATCACACTTGCGACGTCCTGGAGTTTGTTGTAATGTGAGTGTGTAAGATAAGGATTTCTTTTAAATCTCAACCCAGGTATAGGTGTTTGTCTTGTTAATTTGGGAATACGATTGGATTATGGAGAATATAAGTATCTTATCGGAAACAGGGATTTTTACACGTTTGAGGAATGGACTTGAGAGTGGTTGGGTAATTTTTTTTCTGTTTCCAAATATCCACGTCTTCTAAAAAAAAAAAAAAACATTACAACTGTATTTCGTATTTATGTACTTTAAGTCTAGATATACCATATAGGAGGTCAAGACACCATAACGTCCAGTGCAAATTATTACACCTAGCGTTAGGCTTTAAGGCATAAAATCGATTCTTCTTTTTCTCATGCGTCTGTGTGGCTACTGCTGGATGTTGCCGGGCGAATTTCTAAGCTAACTAGAACTGTTTAAGTCATGCGAGGCTCTGGATCGATTTTCATTTTTTAGCTACGCGTGGTAGCAGTATTTTACATTTAAATACAAAAATCTCTTAGGAAGATTTTAGTGTCTGTTCGACTCTATCAGCTGAGTACCGAAGGAGAAAGAAATGGGTATTCTCTACACCGAGAAACTATGGACACCCAACTGGGCGAAACCCAAACTAGACCTACCGCTAAAAAGTTATAAAAATTGTTCCACTCACCCACCCTGTGTGAGATCATTAATTAAATATTGACAGCATCCCTTGGAGCACAGGAGGGAGCAAATCGAGGGCAGTAGCTTACTGCGCCCCAAAAAAGGCTGAGGACAAGCTGTCTAACGTCCCAAAAAAGTGAGAAGTGGGAAGATTTTATTGAAACATGTTTTCAAAAATGCTAGAAGTGAGTCTCGTAGTTGTGGCTGTCGACATGTCCAACCTTGAAGGAAAAATCGCATATCACAAATGGCAGCTTGAAGAATGCTGCTTACAAAAGTGGCTCTACGAATGTGGCAGAATATGCTCGCTACCACCTCTTATCTTCAAGCACACTGTCTGGTACGGAGGGTTTATGAGATTTGCCTATGAGCTAATCTGCTGAGGCAAGATTCCTCGTAGGCCTAGGGCTAAGTTCAACGCCGTTCAAGAGCCTTTTAATCTTAAAACGATGATGAATATCTTAAAATATCAAAACCCTTAGTTGCCGACTATCGACTGGAAGTTCCTCCCAGATCTCTGCACAACAATTAGCAGCAAGACACCCGCCAAAGAGTATGTGATAATAAGTCGGTCGATTGTTCTCTTCTTCAGAGTAGACTTGCTCTACTTAGAGCAAGATAATTTCTTTGAATTTAAAAATGAAATGTTGTGGTTATTTCAGAAAAGGGACGGCAATTTTGCAGTTTAATTGGGCACACTCGCTCGATTTGGATTTTCGCAGCCTACCAAGTAAATACTTGCTTCCCCAAACAGCACACAAATCGAAGCTGCGATGATAGACGAGTTCTTCTCAAGGATCTAGATAACACCATCACTGAGAAATTTCTAACTCTCTGCTATAGAGCTAAAGGTTTTGGAGATTAGATTCAATAATGGTAGACTCACCACCTTAAACCTACAATGGTAGACTTAACACATTAAGCCTCACCATCTGACCTACCGGAGAGGTGAGTATATTCTCGCTTATACGGAACAGCGTGTCGAGAGTACTAATCGTGATAACAAACAAAAAATCTTTTATTTTGCACGAATCAAAAGTAAAGCCAGAGCTTGAATTCTTTTCAGAACTCCCTTTCTTATCTCAGAGCAGACGACTTCGCAATAGGACTTTTTACTACCAAGAATGGCAAGAAGACATGGTTATAGCATTTTGGTAACTGCCCTTTAATAAACATAAACTTGCACCACCTATATACTTCAGGAAACGAACACCACGACTTATTATGTAGTCAGCCACTAACCACAGCGAATTCGGAATGAATTTATTTTCTTGCTCTAGCATTCGTAATAGTCGTACTTCCATTACTAAAAAATGCCAAGTTCTTGAAGACACTCTTGTCTCAAATAAGTTCTTTAATTCAATACACAACTGGAAGGTGTTGCTATTTGGCATACCGAGCAAGTAATGTCCTTTCGCTACCACAATTGTCAGAGGGCTGAAGACATGAAAATCTTTGCAGACATTGGTTTTTTCCTTTAAGTTGGCTGTACCCCAATGTATTGGGTATGTAATTTATTTCGTGCGTTTTTTTCTTCCAAAATTTGAACGTTTATTTAAGAAAAACATGTACAATAGTATTATTCAAAGTACAGCCCATCTGAAGCTATGACTTTTTCCTATCTTTCTGGCAATTTTTGAATCCCATCACAAAAGAACTGCGCCGGCTTGGCAGCCAAGAATGAATCAAGCCAATTTTTGATATTCTGCTCTGATGTGAACCGTATTTCAGTGAGGGCGTTCTGCATTGACCGGAACAAATGGTAGTCAGAAAGGGCAAGGTCTGGGCTATAAGGCGAGTGGAGTAAGACTTCCCATCCACTGTTTTCCAAATAGTTCTTAACCGGAATAGCAACGTGGGGCCGAGCGTTGTCATGATGGAAAATTATTGCCTCGTGTCTGGTTGCATATTCCGGGCGTTTTTCGGCTACTGCTCTCTTCAAACGGATTAATTGTGTTCGGTAGCGTTTTCCATTGATGGTTTCACCCGGTTTTAGTAGCTCATAATACAGCACACCCATCTGATCCCATCAAATACAGAGCATTACCTTCGCGCTATGGATATTCGGCTTTGCCGTTGATTTGGCTGGTTGGCCGGGTTTCACATATGATTTTTTGCGCTTGGGGTTATCGTAATGGATTCATTTCTCATCACAAGTAACAATCCGATGCAAAAATGACTTCCTTTTGTGGCGTTCCAGCAGCATTTCGGACATGCAAAACCGCCTTTCGACGTCTCTCGGCTTGAGTTCATGTGGAACCCAATTTCCATGCATTTGAATATATCCAGCTGCTTTTAAACGTTTTGAAATGGCTGCTTGAGTGACACCCAAAGATTCTGCGAGCTCTTTTTGTGTTTGGCAACAATCTTCATAGAGTAATGCTTAAAGTTCTTCATCTTCAAACTTTTTTTGGCTGCCCAGGACGTTCATCGTCTTCCAAGCCAAAATCACCACTTTTAAATCGTGCAAACCACTTTTGGCACGTTCGCTCAGCTAGTACATGTTCACCATAAACTTCCACCAAAATACGATGACTTTCGGGAGCAGTTTTCAGTAATGAAGAAGAACTCCCCACAAAAACACTTTTTCAGGCACAAAGTTCGACATATTTGAATGAAAAAAAAAATTATTGTTGTTTACGCTTCAAATGAATGACATATACTGAAATGACGTACAATGACAGTAGCTTTCCAACGCATATTCCAATGGAATAAGTAATAGTACGAACATCAAGCAAATAAGGGTTCTTCATTGTACTTAGAGTAAGTTCAGAGATTTCCACCTATTTGATATATAAAGTGAAAGCGATTCCTTTCGGCCCTTGTTGATGCAAACAAGTTAAATTTTCCTTCCTCAGGAATAAAGAGGAATAAAGTTACGCGGGTATGGACTTTCATATGTCATAAATCTAGACGCCAGTTCCGCATAAATTATATTGGCATCATCTTGCGTATCTGTTTTATATCTCATGGATCACTTTGATAGATCACCTGATGTTCTTTGGCTGTAATTTTTTTTTTATGAATAAAGAAATTTGATTCTACTACTGGATTATATTTATTTGATATCTTATGGCCAAGTGGCCGCCGTCAGAATTGATGACTCTTGCCAGAATTTCTTTCGATAGCAGAGATAGCAGCCCTCAAAATTTCGGTTGTATCTCTTTCAATATGCGCCTTGGTTCCATCCTGTTGAAACCACTTGTTTTCCAGTCCCAAATTATCCAATTGAGGAAGAAGAAAGTCGTTGAGAATGGCTCTGTAACGCTCACCGTTAACAGTAGTCGTTTGGCCCGAAACGTTTTCGAAAAGATAAAAACAGCACACCATGCAGTAACTTTTAGGGGATGTAATTGGCGCTTCGTGAGTTGTACGCAGATGTTCAGTGCCCTAGAAGCGATAGTTTTCCTCATTCACATTTCAGCAGAGATGGAAATGGGCCTCGTCGCTCATGATAATTTTTGATGAAAATTTGTCGCCGATTGATGCCCGGGGTTCTCTGATAAATCTTTAACCACAGCTGAGATATTCTCAGCAAAATGGCTGCTCCGGGGCTGAACATCTGATCACTTACGTCTAATGACCAACGCCCAACTCTGGAGATTCGTTGATTAAATAGGAACGTCAACGGACGTCAACGTCGGCCGTACACCATATCAACATTGAAACCCTCTATGTACATATATACATATACACACTAGTGTGGTGATGTTTGTATGTTTATCTTTTCTGCATGACTCTTTTAAAAAAAAACCTTGGCTTATACAAATCAACTCCTTCTTGGCTACCTAAGGCGAGGTCTTCCATTAATACGTTGTTTCTCCAGGTTGGTGCGTTGGTGTTCATTCGCTCTATATACCCTACACATCTTAGGCCTCTAATATGCACTTTTCTAACTAAGTTCACCGTTAAATCTTCTCCTCCGAACCTTGTCAACCCAAGCCAATCCAAAAACATTTAAACAATTTTACATTCGAAACAGCCAAGTTATGTTCATTCATTCATCCAACTTTGCTAACGTCCGTCTCTGCAACATATAGCAGGAGTAACATAACGAGAGTCCAACATAAAGTCTCCTTTTATATTTCTCGACAAGGCCTTATTACACATTTGCGTTCTTAGGCCAAAAAAAAAAAAAGATTGACAAGAGTAACTCTTTGAATTTTAACGAGATGTCTTTTTCAGATTTAATACTGGAGCCAGATTTACAAAATCTATATTGTAACATTCGGTCCGATTCGTCGATGTTGTGTGTTCCCTCTTATTGACATCATTTTTTGAACTTCTATTCCAATACTTTACAAAATTTTGCATCCGATGTTGACTTTTGAGTTTCGCACAATTCTCTCAAAAATCATGTTGCAAAAGTTACAGGACAACGCATTACCTTGTCTAAGTGCTTCTTAACAGCAAACGCCTCAGAGAAATTCTTTCCAACTTTTACGGAGCAACGAGCGTTTTCCACCGTTACAATCTTAGTATCTCTATTGGTGCTGTCTTATGGGGGGAAGTATTCAAAAGCCAAACCATACCGACAATATTAACGTACACCTAAATCAAAGCAATTACCTGAGAATTGTTAAGAGAACGGATGCAAATACATATGTACAAAGGGTTCCAGTGAAAGTGAAAATCCCAAAGAAGAAAATGGTCGCAATCAATGATTGAAGTTGGCTTGCTCATACAGTCATATCCACTATCACCCCTATACTTAAGCTATCTCCACCAGTCTATTCAATGTCCAGTATATACACCCAACAGAAAGATCCTATGTAATACATCATTTCTAATCAAAACCAACCACATCGAATTGCATCTAACAGATGCATGTGCATCTGATAACTATATCACTCCCTCAATCTTGGCAACCTTCACGTGTGCTAATATCTCACCCTCATCCAGTAGAACCCCTGCAGCCCACATTAATAATTAAAATCTCAAATCGCACTGAGTAATTGTCATCGTATTGGGTGTCCCTCCAACCATGGTGATACCTTAATTTTCCAGAATTTTCCTAAATTCTCGGAATATTTCCATCAAACCAAACCATTCGGAGAGTGTTCAAATTTCGTACACTATTGTCATATTTTTTGTCACACTACAACTCACTGGCATTGGCAGCAACATTTTTATGGCCTTGATTTCGAGGAGTGATACTGTTCAAGCAATGTATCCGTATCGTTAAATCCAAACTACGAGTAAAGACAAAGTTCCATATTGTTCATCATTCCCGTGTTCATGTTCATTTGGTGCTTTGTTCTTAGGTCCCTTCCAATTGTTAATAGTCTATATTTTGGTTACACTGTGGTCAAAACATATAAAAAATAAACAAAGGACAACACATCAATGTCACCCATGCAAAAGGACCTCACGTGAGAACGTGCGTTTTGTTTTGCAAACACAGGGGATGTCTTTATACTGGCAACCCACGCAGGTATTCGTTAAGGTATGGCAAATGACAATCAAATGTCCTTCGGTGCATTCGTATTTATTGATCCGAATGGCGCACGCCATGTCACTGCAGGAAGCAAAAATCGAATTGCTTGAGCATGTTTACATTCACTTGAAACCAATAGAGTTATGTATTTCTTGAAAATCTCTTTGGACATTTCATTTTCGTTTGTGTCCTGGAATTTCCTTAAGTCATTCAAAGTTCATTAGACTAATGTCCTATTGTTGCTTTAGACTCCTTATTGACTATTCAATTAGAGTATTCCAATGCGGTAAATACAACGACAGGATACAAATATTCGATACCTCTCCAAAGCCAAACAAATCAGATCATGTGGTTAAAGGATATTATTGAACTCCACATACACATCTGTTCCTTCTGACAATGGTTAAATTTGAATGAAATCTTCATCACTTCTTAGACACCTGGAGTAAATATTTTACCCTAAATTAGATTGTATTCTTCAGTGGGCTATAATAGGGGTATAAGTGGGCATGGCACAGTGTACGATCTTATTGCTTTCATTGACCACTTTGTTTTTATCGAGAAATCGGAGTATAGGGTGCAAATTGGCAATGCTGGTGGAGATATGCTGTATCCAGGTGCTTCGAACAAAGACTATACGACTAAGAAACAATAAAGCACGACTGACCAGCTGATTTATCATAGGTCAACGACTTCTACAACTCTTCGGGATATACACAGAATCATGGGCCTGTGAGTCACTGTAGACATGTTTTGTGTATATACCCAACGCGTCATATCCATCTTTTTGTTGTTCTTAAGACTATATATGGCAACGTTTACAGTGAGTTCTGTATAATACACAAATCATACTATTCCCTTAGTTTGGCATTGAGTCGAATCTAAAAATGTAATCGTTGTATTCGAAGTAAAGTTTCATAGGAAGTTAAGAAAGATTTAAGCGAAGACCGACAGAGTATTATACTAAACGAGAATTTGTGCTTGGTTGATCTGCACATGCTACAATAGTTCTTTATGTTTTGGAAGTGCTAAGCTTTTGTCTGCAGACCTGGGACCAGTTAAGCTATGAAGGCAAATATTACACCAAGCTAAAGCGTCATTCTTGATCAAAACTAAGTTCACTTTGATGCATCTAAATCAAATAGCCTTAGTCCGGCTCCTATTAACACCCTATCTCAAGAAATCCCATCAGGGTTAGTAGGATGAGAACTAGAAATGACAATGTTAGTTCACTAAAATTCGAGGAAGTTGCGAATATTTCTAATAAGAGAAGCATTTTTACTTTCACGTTCAACATTAAACTCTTCGTACTTTACCTCTGCTTGAAGAAAGCGAATTGGTAGTCGTTTGCGCTAGGAAACACAATAAGTTTCGGTTTGTAGAATTATACCTTGGGTAAGGACAAAAAGATTTTTGGCATCTTCTAGCTGTTGACACCCATAGCGACGAGTTTTAAATTTAAAAACTAGAAAGAGATAGTCCGGTCCTCAAGATTTTTAGTGTGTCCAACGATCGATCAACACAAGCAGATTGAAAGCAATTAAATATCACTGTACTTCGGGAAGGGTCTTTTTTTTTCCATCCCTAAAAGTCAACTAGAAGTAAGTATGTAAGTATTCCTGAGTACATCGTAGTACGCCCTGAAAGTAAGCAAAATCTGTTCTCCTTCTATCGGCATCCACCTTGATATGATATAATGTTCGAACAGATCTCCAGAGTTTAAATCAAAGAAAGGATGACATCGACATCAATTTATAATGTGAACCAATCGCATATAAGTTCGATCCCATTGGGTATAGTATACCATAACATAATAGCGACGGTGCAGTCTTAAAATGCTTCAATTTCGCTAATTTGCAATACACAACACTTAGATTGCAGTAACTCTCATAGTGGCAAGATAAGAACCTAAAGCGCAGGGCCATAGAAAGATAAAAGATGTTAAGACGTGACGAAAAGAACTAATTTTTCCTCTGCCGACTGTAACACTTAATTAAATGTTTACTAGGTTGGGTTTTTTTAAATGTTTTTTTATTTTATTCAATATAGTCCCCTTTTAGTTTGATACACTAATTCTAGCGATTTTCCAACTTCTTGATCCCGTCCGAAAAGTAATTTTCCGGAAGGTCTGCAAAATACTCCTCCGTGGCGTCGATGATTTCCTCACGTGAGCTGAATTTTTTATTGATGAGCCATCTTTTGAGGTTTGGGAAGAGATAATAGTCCGAGGGAACCAAATCGGGAGAATACGGTGGATGCGACAACAATTGGAGCCGTAAGTCATTGATTTTAGCCGTGGTTGTGATGCTCTTGTGCGTCAGTGCATTGTCTTGCAAAAACAAAATTTTTTTCGCTTCATGTGAGGCCGTTTTGCAGCGATTTCGGCCTTCAATCGCTCCAATAATGCACAGTAATACTCGCGATGATGGTTTTTCGTTTTTCGAGAGTATGCCATGTCAACCCCAGTACTAATCTTTGTGGTATCTGCTAGCTCGCGCACCTTCACTTTCCGGTCAGCCTACACCATTTCATGTATTTTTTTGACATTTTCCTCTATAACCACATCGGAGGGCCTTCTGCTGCTGCGGACATGATCGGTATTGGAGTTGCGGCCACCACGAAACTCTCAAAAAAAAATATTTGACGATGTAATCTGACGGAGCATTAGCCCCATAATATTTATCCAACTTTTCTTTTGTTTCCTTCGCCGTTTTGCCTCTCAAAAAATAATGTTTTACGAGAAAACGATACTTAACATGATGACAAACACGTCAACAACAATCAGCTGTCAAAACAAAACTAAAGACAGTGTAGCACTGAAATTTGGCATTCTGGCGGTCAAGAAGTTTACTTTTCACTCGACCTATCTTTTCACAACTAACTAAATCCTTTGACATCTGAGGGATAAACTGCTTCTCAAAAATCACCAAAATTAAGTCACAACTGTTCAATGAAAACGCAAGGGGTGTAATAATTGAAAAGTAACAGCCAGTACAACATATTGGCTGCAATCTGTCATCACTATATAATAAGCCTTCGTATCGTCTTATAAATCTTCTGACTTAACCGCCCGGACTTTTTTCTATAATTAGCACGCGTTCAAGGTATTTGAGTACCCTTAAAATGTTTACACACAGCGCGGATGAAGGAAAATTAGGGAGGTAAAAAGAGAAATATCCATGTACATTGGTCTTAAATGTTTGAAAATTATAATCAATAGAGGTAGGCAGGGCATTCTTTAAGCGAGTTGTGCGAATTATGAATGAATCACGGTATTTCAGAGTACTTCAGAAAGCTGGCTTGAGGGTGAACTGATGAGCATTCATAGCGAAACGGGTGTTACGGTTAAAGGTTTGAAGGGGCGGAATATTACTGGTGATTTATAAGGAGCACTGATGGTCTCACAAAGTGAGACAGGAGTCATTTTGTCGGTTCTTCGAGGGTGTCAATTGACTATGTTATATTAGTATCACCTATAGGCTATATCACACGGTCTTGAATCCTATTTAGCAAGTGCAAGTGATGTTCTAGAAGCACCTGGCCAGATGTCGGCATTGTACTCCAATTTGGACGAATAAATGCCTCATATATATATATTGAGGCCAGATCAGAGGGCCTAGCAGCATTTTTGACAACATTAAATATATGGTCATTAGAACGTAAGTTGTTACTGACATTCATACCGTGAATGGAAAGTTTTCGGTTTCGACAATGCAAGTTCATGATGTCTGATAGTTACAATCGATCCTTAGATTTATTCAAAGGCCTTTTGAAAATTTATCTTTTGCTGACCGTTATATTTCTTTAAAAAAATTATCTTACTCACTTGCCCTCAAGAAAAGTTCCTTCGTTCACATTTCTCTTTATAGACTGAACGTTCATTGTCATTTTTTATCAGTTCAATAAGGTCTTGAGTTTTTTGTGTTGAAAAAAATCGCTTCCTTTTAGCAAAAGGGTGTTTTAATTTCTGGCAGGGAACATAATTTATCATTGGCACTTTACTGGTATAGTCATTGAGTTATTTTCAGTATTTAGCTTCTCGTTTGTGGTCTAAATTTATTGATACCGTTCGGTTCAGCCTGTATATCCTTCTAAGTATAAGCCTACAGCAATTTAATCTTTAAATGATCCTTTAAGAGGAAGAAAAATTAAAGCTTCCTTGCTTTCCTATTTACATAGTTTTTTCTATATTAAGGCTGCCATCTGACAACAAAGTTACATCTCTTAAAGTGAATGTACTCACCGCGTGCATATTAAAGTAAGCTTTTTTTTAATTTTTATTTAATTTTAAACATTACAAGCCTCTAACGAAATCAATAATGCCTATATGCATTATAATAATATATGCGCGAGGACACACTTTTGGATCTTAGTCCACCAATCACGCAGAGATTGGTGCGAAATGAAGAAAACATAGCCGGCGCAGCAGCCAGTATTGAAGAAGACCCAAAAATCCGATCGGTTGAATGGGGCATCACCAGAAAGTCTGCTTATTTTCCAGTTGAATTTGATTACTGATACAGGAAATTAAGCCAGTCAACAACGCCATGAGTTCGCTAATTAAGCGCTGAAAACGTTGGCCGGAGATTCGGAACTTGGCCAAAAAATCATCTTCTGACACAAAGCCTATTTTTGGATCAGATATTATGTCAACAAGCAAAATTGACGTTATTGAAATGAACACAATCCATAAGTGTTCGTTCAATGCATCCACAAAGGTTGACTGTTTGATGCGGTTTATGGCATGTTGCCATCATCGGACACTATATTTTTTCGAAATGCGGAAGGAGACAATGTTACCAACTTTCCGTTTTAAGAGCTCGACAACATCAATATATCCAAGCTATGCTTTTTTTTTAAGAACTTAACACTTAAGTGGGCAAATGAAAAAATTCTTGAGCATTTGAATTGATAATTGGCTTAATAATCTGAGTGCACTGATGGTGTTAACATTTCTAAATTTATAAATTTCTGAGTGCTGTAGTGCGTACATCACTAATAACGATAGTACTGTCGTCACTGCGCAGAGAATAAGCACTTAAATTTAAGTTTAAGAGATAACTACCTTTTATAAGAAAAAAGATGTTTGAGCGGGAGAATTCTTGAATTCTTAAATTCATAAATAACCGAAAGCTATGATTGCTTCGTCTCTTTTTCCAAATAATTCTCAAAATTTGTTCATGGATTGCAATCAAGAGATGAAGTTTAATAATATAATACGTGGGCTGAAAAGTCAGTGCCGTTTGTAAGAGAGGGCACCACTTGAATTAAATTCATACCAAGCTTCAAAAGATACGTGTATAAATTTGGCAGCTTTCGATTAGTTCTCGGGATATGGCGTTGTGAGTAAAGCAACTTTTGTTATTGTGAAAAAAAAAAAATGGATTCAAAGCAATTTCGTGTGTTGATTTATCATTGCTTTGTGATGGGAAAAAATGCAGCCGATGCAAAGAAATGGCTTGATAAGTGTTACGCGGACTCTGCACTAGCCGAACGAACCATTCTCAAGTGGATTGAAAAATTTAAAAGTGGTCATACAAGCACCGAAGATGATGCACTCAGTGGACGTTCAAAAGAGGCTGTTTCAGATGAAAACATCAAAAAAGTCCACAAAATGATTACGAATGAAGACATCAAAAGAGCGTATTGGATATATCATTAACGAATATTTGGACATGCGAAAGCTCTGTTCAAAGTGGGTGCCGTGTTTGCTTACATTCGACCAAAAACAACAACGTTTGTGACAATGGATGAAACTTGGCTACATCACTTCACACCAGAGTCAAGTCAGCAGTCAGCTGAGTGGCGAGCAGGCGACGAACCTCGTCCAAAACGACTAAAAACTCAACAGTCGGCTGGCAAGTTTATGGCATCCGTATTTTTTGATACACATGGAATAATTTTCATCGACTCTCTCCAAAAGGGGCAGACTTTTAGATTGCGTTGTTGGAGCGTTTAAAGTACGAAATCGCAGAAAAACGGCCACATTTGAAGAAAAAGAAAGTGCTGTTTCATCAAGACAATGCAATGTGTCATAAATCGATGAAAACTATGGCAAAATTGAATGAATTCGACTACGAATTGCTTCCCCATCCACCGTATTCTCCAGATTCGGCCCCCAGCGACTATTTCCTGTTCGCAGAACTTAAAAGAATGTTCGCCGGAAATAATTGTAATTTGGATTGCACTAAGGCATTATACATAGTTTCTAAGAGAAACTTGGAGCAAATAACCCGTAGTCGATAAATAATTTTAGTGGTTGAAAAAAAAAAAAAAAAATTTAGAAAGTTTCTTTTGCACACATAAGTAATTAAAACCGGATACTAATTCAATTATACAGCATTTGTACTTGCACAATTTATCAGTGGTAAAACCTATGGAGCCGATCGCTAAATAACAAGTACCATAGCTACCCGATAGCTTACTACAACCTGTGTTATAGAATATAGACTCTGTTAAGTGAAGATCTAGTTTATGGTACTTAGCAAACCACAAAGATCTCCAAGTCATGACTAACATCTGCCACTAGATTTCATAAAGAGGAACCAAAAACCAATTTGTTTACCTCTCAAGTTTTTGTCAAAGATAGAATATATGAAAATTAAAGTAGGCTTGGCCCAAATACTGAGCCTTTTGGGACCCCAATATTAATATTAAGGCAATCGCTAAAGTGATCATCAATTTGAAATATTTGTTTCCTGTTCTTAAGGAACGATTCAAAACTTTGCATAAATCCTACAAAAGTTCATGACATACTGTATCAAAAGCCTTGGTTATGTGTACGAAAAGTGAAGCGGTCACATTTCAACTCGTACTGTCCAGACTTTTATAAACGTGTGTACACAACTTCTAATTACTATTTAAAAGTGAATTGTTTTCAAGAAAAGAAACGGTCCTAGTGTCTACGACTTTCTCAAAAATCTTGAAGAATAATAAGAAAAAATCTGTAGTTTACAAGGTTGGATCTATCACTTTTTCAAAAAATTGTAATAACCTCTGCAAATTTTAGGCTGTTTGAGATAATACCATTGCAGATACTTTTATTAAATAAGTGATCATTGAACATGAAGGACATGAAGTTAAAACCTTGGATAAGCCACCTTCTTCTCAGAAAAATTAATATCAAGAAGAAACTGCGTGCCAAATGTCATAAGCATCCACTCAATACAAATTTAATAGTTCGCTTCAAAAAAAGTGTAAAGAAGTTAAAAAAGAAATAAGATTAAGACGCGATTTTGATAATCACAATAAAATTAGTAGTGCAGCGGGAAATCCCAAGAATGGGTGGAGGGCTATTAACGAAATTTTAAATACAAACGCAAAAAAAAAAAACAATCTAAAACGTTAATATGTATGTTACAGATCCTGCAGAAGTAGCTAAACTATTCAATGACTACTTTGTAACAGTTGGTCAACATACATCCACTTGTGATTTTTCTTTGCCTTGCAAACTGCTGCAGTGATGTTGGCGTTTCTAATAGAGTCTGTAGTAGGAATAGTTTTTATTTTTAAATCCATTTCTGGTCTTGTAATTTTGAAAACAATGAGATCTCTCCAAAATTCCAACTCTTGTGATAGAGATGGTATTTCAAACTTTGTGTTAAAGAAAACTACATTTAATATAGCTGACATTTTAGCACACATATTTAATATAAGTGTTACTTTAGGTATTTTTCCAAATGAACTAAAATGTGCTCTTATGATACCTCTTTTTTAAAAAGGTAACAAAATAGATGTGATGAACTATAGGCAAATCTCATTATTACCGTCAATATCAAAAATATTTGAAAAAATAATTAAAAATAGGGTTTTGCGATTTCTTTCAAATACAATACGGTTTCAGAACAAAATTCTCAACAGAAAATGCTTTGTTAGACTTTTGCTCCTTTATTCAAAAAGGTTTGGATAGCAGGAAATACTGTGGTGCACTTTTTGTGGATATAACCAAAGCTTTTGATATGGTTAATCATAGTATTCTTTTAGAGAAGCTATACAATGCTGGTTTTCTTTTTTTAGGTAATGGAAGTCAAAAAGTGAAAATTAATAATGTTCTAAGTGACTCAAAAGATATTAATTTGGGTTTACCTCAAGGATATGTTTTTGGTCCGATTCTTTTTTTAATTTATGTAAATTCTTTGTTTGAGCAATCTTTTGTTGGGAAAGTTAAAGCCTTCGCGGATGATTTTGGGATTGGGTATGATGCAGTAAATCCTCTAAATTTAATCTGCCACATCAATTATGATGTCCACATACTAAGGTCATGGTCTGCGGAACATAAACTTATAGTCAGCAATATAACTAAATTAATGTTTTTTAGCCTTGACTCAAAAGTATTGTCTGATATTAATATTACTTTTCATTCGACTAGTTGTTCAAGATTTAAATTATTTAACGAAAATTGCACAGGACTTAATTCTCAGTCTCTTTTTGACCCTAATATCACTTGTACTAACAACTGTTTTAAAATTAAGATTGTAAAACACTTCGGATATTTAGGAGTCAAAATAGACCAACATCTTAAATGGACCGACCATGTTTCGAATTTAAAACAGCATTTTCTGTTAACAATTCGATGTTTGTATAATCTGAGAAAATTTTTTTCAAACGCTGTATTAAAAACCGTGCTCTACGGAATATTTCATTCATGCTCTTGGGAAGGTGCTTACCGCAAGAAACTGCAAAATTTGATTGTCCTACAGAAATGTGCTGTACGAAAAATTTGCAATTCTACTCGCTTAGCTCATTCTAGGGAGTTATTTCGTCAAACAAAGTTATTGCCAGTACGATACTTATTTTACTATAAAGTTCTAAAAATCTTTTTTATACGAAGTGGTTATATGCGAAGTCTTATTATTGGATCCTATAACCTAAAAGGCAGTTCTTGTACTATACTGAATTTACCTTTCCGGACTGCACCTTTTAGCAATTTCTACTCTGTAGTATCCCGCAAGTTATTTAATAAGCTTCCTGAGAATATACGAAACATTATGAATTCTTTTATATTTTTAGAAAAAAAAAAAAATTAAATCGTGGCTCCTTGTCTACAATATATTGTATGTTAGATGAAATTGAAAATTTGTTGCACTATATTATTTGATCTACATATTTATTTGAACTATTGATTTTTTTTTAGCTATGAACTTATATCATATTTTACCATTTAAACTAAAAACGCTAATTTTTACTGATCAGCCCACAAAGAAAATAATTAAAATAGATGTGGCATTATCTCTATTGCATATTAAATAAAAATGCCACTAACTATTCTCCTAAATTAAAATATTGTAAATTGTATTTAACTTCTATGATTTTTGTAAGCGAGAATAATGAATAAATAAATAAATAAGTTAGAATATCAACAATATTATTATTTATTTTATTTTCTTATTCAAATCATGTACGAAAAAATCAAATATATTATCGCAAAGCCGTCTACTAAATCGACTATTAAAATAAATTACATAAATACATTCATTGTGTCTATGTTTCTTACACATCAGTATCTAACACCAAACTTTTTTATTGATTTTGATTTCAGATGTTTTCGCTGAGAATTCTGTTTCGGTAAGCTGGCGCTCTTTTGCAGTACATACAAAATGTTTGAACTTCTATTTCGTTTAAATACGATATCATTTTCGTGTCAGTTAAATAATTGCAGCCGCAGAAGGATCCCCTTGTTTTCTACAAGATGCAAGACATCTTCTCTCTCTCTCCGGTGACTGCATAGGCCGGAAAGATCCTCTCTATGTGGCAAATAATTCAATTGTAGAAGCTCGGCACGAAGTCTCACTGTTCTCATCTCAGAAGTAGTTTCTTGGGCCCAGGATATGACAAAGCCGTCTGTAAATCACTCTATGGACAGAGCTAGTGGCTTCTTCGATAAACTTCTCTCGAAGCTTCTCATCAACCATAGCAATTAACTTATACAGTTTAGCTCTCCCCTCATTGGGATTTTCAATTTGCAAGTCTAGCTACATACCACACCATTGCACGAGCTCTTCACACCAGCTGTGTCTTCGGTTGATTACGTAAAGGGCTGCTTTCTTCGATGGTCTCTTATTATGCATCTTCAGAACTTTGATAATGTCGTTTACCGGGGTTTTGAGGGTTTGGATGAAGAGTGGAGATAGTCCTGTTTCTAGCATTACGGAGTAGTTTATTCTGTTCGAAGGCAGATGGAATATCCTTTTAATAAAAAAGTTCAGCAGCTTTTTTACACTTTCGTACTGTTTGTATCACCATACCTGTTACGCATAGAAAAAAAATTGATTTCGCAGCTGCATCAAAAACACGGAACTTACAGCTACGCGGCACTCTTTCCAAGTAGCTCCAAAAGCACTCTTGGCCTTAACAAGTTTCTCACTTAGATGCTTCTCCATACTTAAGTTTTTAGTAAGGCACACCTCTAGGTATCTGAATTCGTTCACAACTTCAAAAGGTATTAAATTATAGAACCATTTTTCGTTTATGCTAATTCTTCCACCACCGTTTGTGAAGATCACTATCTTTGATTTGTTGAGGTTAACTTTATGATTCTAAGTAGTGCAGTACCTTTTAAGTTGGTTGATCATCAATTGGAGCGATTGGGGTAGCGATTAAGAAAGCATATGTCGTTAGCGTAAAGGAGGGTCTTTATAGTGGTTCCCGCAAACTCTACACTTCCACTAATGCAATCCATTAGATCCTATAGTACAAATAGAGGGCTCAATGCACACCCCTGTCGAACGCCAAACTCTGTTTGAAACCATTCTAATATATCTTCTCCATTCCAAACTACTATAGTTTCCTTGTACAGATTGTGTAAAATTTTTCTGGAGACATCCCAAGATCATAGTCTATCCACGCATCGAATGCCGCCCTAAAATCAGTAAACTAGCTGTAAAGTTTTTTTCCCGACTTGGAACTCTTTTAATAAGCCCTTTTGGTAAATCCACTTATTGCATCGCTGTTACAGAATTGAAGTAAATATTTTGTATGAAGCATTAAGAAAGCTTATCCCACGATAGTTCTCCGGATTTTAAGTATTTCCTTTTTTGTGGATTAGAAAAATTAAGGACTCCTTAAACTCTTGCGGGATGTCTCCATGTTCCAATATTTGATAAAACGCTATAATGAGCTCATTTATAAGTTAAATGATTCCGTACTTATAGAACTCAACGGGTATTCTATTGGAGCCTGGCAATTTACCATCTTTTAAGTTTTTTAAGGTGTTAATAATCTCTTCACGAGTTATACGCTCATTTAAAATCAAATTTTCGTTCCACGGTTCTACATTGGCAATGCTTATATAGGGTTTTCTAATAACGACTTGACAACTTTTTTTTTATCTAAAAGGCAAACCATTTGAGATATTTCAAAAACTTTATTATTAGCTTGAAGTACAATCAAAACATTTATGATTGAAACATCGTTCGTTCATATGGCCACCGCGGGCACGTTTGCAGCGGTCGATTCGTTGGACCCAATTTTCAACGTTCAATGTTGGCTCTGAGCTCTTCCAACGTCGCCGGCGTTTTGGCATAAACCAATGACTTAACGTAGCCCGACAGAAAATAGTCAAGCGACGTTAAATCGCATGAACGAGGCGGCCAATCCACTGGCCCATGTCTTGAGATAACACGCTCACTATACTAACTCTTCAATAAATCGATTATAGCGTGTGCTGTGTGGCTTGTGGCACCATCCTGTTGAAACCACATGTCGTCCAAGTCCGTATCTTCCAATTCGGGCCAAAAATAATCGGTGATCATGGTGCGATAACGCTGACCATTCACAGTAACTTGACGATCGTTATCGTCGACGAAAAAATATGGCCCAATAACGCCGCCGGCATGCAAACCGCACCAAACAGTTATTTTTTGTGGATGAAGTGATGATTCATGAAGCACATGTGGGTTTTCACCCGACCAATAATGCATATTTTGCTTATTGACGAACCTATTGAGCCAAATATGAGCTTCGTCACTGAGGATGATTTTGCGATGAAATTCTTCTCCAGAACCCAATCGGAGAACGTAGCTCGATTACCATGATGAAAATGTTGAGTTTACTGAATAAATTGACAGTGACAGTTTGATGATTAGTGAAAGAGTGCGTTCGCAAATTAAATTCAAAGTTGTCAAGTCCCTATTTGAAAACCCTATATTACTGGCGAGAGGGTTCAACAGTTCCTTAAAATGTTGATAAAGATTTGAGGTGTCGATGCATCGTCAACTTATTTCTGTTGAAGTTCTTTACCAGTCTTCAAAAATCAGTAGCATTCTTGCATGGCCTCAGTCACCTAGAATCTACCACAAAGTAATTGTTTCGTTAACATCTACATATGTCTTTGTATGCCCCATTTGCTTCCAAGTATTGATTTTTGCAGAACTCATTATCCTATACACGTAGGGATTTCAAACACGCAAACGGCCTCTGTCTAGCACGCCGGCACTCACCATGAAACCAAGGTCCTATTGGTATCATTATCTTTTTGTTGTTACCAACGGTTGGATAAGCAAATCTTATATTATATTGTGATCGATGTTATTTCGGAATCGGTACTTCTGTTTAGCGAGACGTTGAAGTTGAATGATAACAAGTTGAGTTGCTGAAATTTCACTTAAGTTTTGGTAGCATTTGCAATATCAACAATATTAAACGCAATCATCTTAACAAAGGCATTAGAAAAACCTGTACAAGTGGAAGAAGCAGAATTGTTTACATGAATTCTAGTAATGATATAGATTCAAAGAGGAAACTGTTTTCCTGACTTCATTCCATGTTTAGATAATTATGCGAAAAATTTCACATAGGACTTAATAAACCTACATCTTTTAAGGTACTTGTAGCTATGTTGGTAAAGAAATTATTGAAGGAATATGACGTAATCACAGGGTCTTTTATATATCAACATCCTCACATTTTATGGGAAATGGTACACAATGAGATGAGTTATAAGTTCATTAATAATGCCCCATTCCTTTTTCAGATTCCCATTTTCACTGTGAAATTGGTATAAACAATAATGCATTAAGGAATCTCCTTTTTAATTTCTTTGCAGAAGTTTCTCCAATACGAATGCGGTTCGAATGCCTTTTACCCTTCAGTCGAATTTCATTTTTTAGAGTAATTTTCTGGAGTAAATAATTTGGCATCCACGGTTAAAAGCTAAGGACGGATTTTCCTCTGCGTAAGTTACAAAATCTGTGTAGTTGATTGTTCTGGGCAAGAATGTTCAGATCAGAAATTCCAAAATTGGAGAAACTACAAACTGGTGTTGTGAAAAGCAAAACATAAATATGATCGAAACAATTTTGAGACATTGTTGTTATTTTAGTTGGTTCATGTATGCAAGATTTTAATCCATAACGAGCGAACAGAACCTTGAATTTATCAACAGTAGCTGAATTACTAAGAATATCAACATCTTCAAGGACAGTGAAATTATTTTCATGTTCATTATTTAGAATAGAACAAAGCTACTCGGTAAAAAAATCTCTACTCGTGTCATCAAGTCTATAACACCATAAAATGCGAATGATAAGTGACAGTAAGTCTAGGCATATTAGATCTTTGAAGATTTAATCCGCAGCACACAGGATCTAAGTAATCGTTGTTAAAAACTCTAATATCACCACCATTTCAGAGGACATCGTTTGCAGATGAAATAGTCTCTCACTCTCTAGCTCGTACTGATGGAATTACCTTATCCCTGGTTTGTCCAGGGAATGGCTATCTGATTTCATGGTGATCGTAGCTTTGTTTTAATCATATCGTTAAACTATACTAACAAATTATAGATTACCCTCTTTGAAAAGGAAGCTGCTGTGATTTGAATGACTCTCGATCACTCAAAGCAATGTCGAACATATGGTATAATTCTCTTTGGAAGCTTGTTTTCCTTGTTAGCTGACAAAATGAAATTTTTGCTCTGCATCGTCATAGACATCTTTGTGGACACCTTCGTCTTTTAGGATTTTGGGCTATAAATTGAGATCATACACCTATGTATGTACGTAAAAGAAAAAGCACGATCCTGATCAAATCTAGTGCCCACTAAGTACTAAATTACCCACACTCTTTCTGAACGATTCACATCATTCAAATCAGTCAGGTAAGCTTTTAATGACTTCATTGCCAATTTCGTTTACTGTAAGAGGACTTACCGCCCGTTACAAAACATTGTTCAGAATTGAGCAATTCAGAGTAATAATATACTACTCGCAGGTATGTCATTTTCGTCAGTGTATCACAAAGTTTATCACCTTTCAATTGAACTTCTTCGATGATGTTCCAATTCTCTTTCCTTGGTCTCCGCATTTAGCTATGGAACGCACATCTACAACTACATATTAGTTTTTCTAATGTATAGGCCAGAACTATGGTGCACAGAGGTGCTGTTTTTATTTCTCAGTGCACAAGCCTTTGGCCATTCATCAGATTTAAAATATTTAAAGTCGCACTTTGAAGTTTTAATCCTGCAGCAACACAATATTCACAAGAGGTTATCATAGTGCTTGGACAATTGAACAGTCTATAACTTGTTTCTATAACAGCGGCTCAAGCTCATCTTCTGGTCAGAAATTATACAATTTCGCCTTTGAAAACCAGATCGTGATCTGTCTAAGGAACCATGAATTTTAAAATGTCTTTCACCTAGAATTTTTAGCTTCAGAATGACCATTAATTCATCCAGCGATTGATTTGTTGGATGTGTGTTGTGTGTTAACTAACACACTTGTGGATTTCAAGTCTTGACAATCACAATTCGATTTGACAACACTTGTCAACACCAAATATGAATGTACTCGGAATAAGACACTATAACCGTCGGCAAATCTGCACTTTTCTAACTCCCGCTTAAGTCTATACGCCCTCCCCAGTGGATATCTTGCCCTTTTTTGTTTATTTTTTATTTTATTTTCTTAAGGCAGCAGCCATTAAAAATTTTCCAATACGATAGTGGGGTTTCTATGGAAAAAAAAAACTATCACAACATTTGTCAATATGTTGTTAACCGAAATTCCTTGTTCGAACACTCGTAACCGACCGTACGTCAGATAAATCAACAAATATTTACTCTCAATCGTAAATATTTGCTCGAATTCTTACTCGAAAGCGAAGCGACAACGTGTATCTGCAGATTACATTAGCGTGCAACAGTTGCTCTAAATTGTGACTGCAAGTAGACATTCAATATATGGTATTCGTATTTCCTCCGCCCACGCAAGCACATGTTCAACTTTATTTGCTAACAAGCTGTTTACGCGTCAGCATCGAAGCGATTCTCTTCTTACTCAATACGTTCACAACAATTTGTCCATTGTTAGTCGAGTTCTTCGATTAACCACTATCAAATAAGGGCGATGTAATAAAAATAAATCGATCCTTAAAAATTCGAAAAATTCTAAAGATCGCGAACTATGATTTCTATTGTGGTATCAGTGCGAATGTGATAAACAAGATGATGAATTGATTTTTGAATGGGGTATCATTTTATTGATCTAACGATCGATCGTTTGGTCGATCTATTTTAGGAAGATCGGTGGTATTTACCCTGGCGTAGGCGGAGTAATGATGATCACATTTAGCAATGCTATCTTGTATGCCAATGGCACAACCGCATTTGAGTTGGTTTTAACTTTTCAAGCTAATTGCCGTCTAGAAAAGTAAACTCCTTGACGTGCCTTGAAGTCCGTTCATATCTAGGCAGACATGCCAAATTTCAGTGCGATACAGCTGATTGTTGTTGACGTGTTTGGCATCATGTTGAGTATGGACGAAAACGATTTTTTATTTTTTGAGAGGCAAAACGGCGAAGGAAACAAAAGAAAAGTTGGATAAATATAATGGGGCTAATGCTCCGTCAGATTACACCGTCAAATATTGGTTTCGAGAGGTTCGTGGTGACCGCAACTCGACTAGCGATCAAGTCCGCAGCGGCGAGCTGAAATGGTTTTGGCTGACCGGAAAGTGAAGGTGCGCTAGCTAGCAGATACCACAAAGATTAGTACTGAGCGCACACGTCCTATTCTGGGCAATATTCCGCATATGATTGGGATTTCTGAGATTGTTATAGCATACTCTACGTGGACTACCTCGAAAAAGAAAAAACCATCAACAGCGAGTATTACTGTGCATTATTGGAGCGAAATCGCTGCAAAACGGCCTCACATGAAACAAAAAAAAAATTTGTTTTTGCAAGACAATGCACCGGCGCATCACAACCACGGATAAAATCAATGACTTAGGGCTCCAATTGCTGTTGCATCCACAGTATTCGCCCGGTTTGGCTTCCTCGGACTATTATCTCTTCGCAAACCTCAAAAGATGGCTCATCAATAAAAAATTCAGTTCACGCGAGGAAATTATCGACGACACGGAGGAGTATTTTGCAGATCTTCCGGAAAATTACTTTTCGGACGGGATTAAGAAGTTGAAAAATAGCTAGAATAAGTGTATCAATCTAAAAATAAAAGTAAATAAAGTAAAAATAAAAAAAACATTTAAAAAAAATTTTTTTTCATTCCCAAGGAAGTTACTTTTCGCCCCACCTAGTACTACAACTTCTAAAAATTCATATACATAATTTCTCATTTTAACAATTCCTTTTAGAGGTAAGGCACAAGTATCTATTGCATTTCCGCTTGTCCACAATCGGCCCATTCTTTGAACATTTTTTTTCCGGCAAAGGCGAACGTTGACAGGCCGAAACTTGAAGGTTTACATTTTCCTCAGCACTTTCCCAATTTGTATGGGAACTTTTCCTTTTTTAATGAGAAGCGAAGAGCATTTCCTATATCAGGCCTATACTCATGAAGGTCTAGAATAATATCTTTTCGTAACCTTGTTTTCGAGGCTATCTCTTCTATACTCTATCCATGAAATTAGAGTCTCAGTTTACATGCTATATCGAAAATTTTGAGAGGAATTGATCTATGCACCATATCTTCTCGTAATCATCAACTGCTGCTTTGAACAGCTTGACAGTTAAGACATTGGGTACAGTACCTTTGTTAGAATTAAGCCTGGTAATGGCTGTCCCAACTTCTAACTACTCAGGTGGACGGAAATGTTGTCTGTCTTCGTCCATGTTGAATAGTTCATTCTACCTATCGGTAAGATATTGTTCCTCATCACTTTTTAACAGCTTGCAGAAATGATCTTTCTATAGTCTCAGCATCGTCTGTGGTTCTACTACCATCTTTCCTTCCTCATCCTTGCAAATTTCAGGTCGGACTTCAAAGCTTTGGCATGTTCGTTATATTTTTGGGTAAAACTTTTGAATTTTATTCTTCTGATAGCAGCTCTCTAATCCCTTGATTGAGTGCTACCCATGCTCATTATTTTTTCTTCTGAGAAATTTTGTTATTTTCTTCTTTTCTGACTGACTCGTTGTTTTCTACATGGCTGTTCTCTGCATTCGCTGTTTTCTTAGATTTGCCTGTCTGCATTCACCAGTGAAGCAGGTTTCTTTGTAAGCGCGTACATTAAGGCGGCCTCTTTGAATGCTTTTTGAACGTAATACCACTGGAAATTCGACAAGACAAGGCCGTGGTGGTCTCTGCCAATTGTAGCCTTTTAATGTTGAACTTCCTCACAATGGTTCTCTGGCTTTAGACTGTTGCGGATATTCGCATCCATATCTTGGCTACAGTCGATAGCCGTGGCTCTCAAGCAGTAGTGTACCGGCTTCTAATCCCGGACGTGTCTGAAAGACATTCTTTCCCTCAGGCAGCTAAAACCATGTAAGATGAATGGTTTCTTGTAATACAATAGCAACTCCAAATACACTAATTTAGTTTCCTCATTAAATTTTGGATGACACCCATGGAGTGAAATAACCACTAAGCTCAAACATCTTCCCATTTTCAGGTGTAGTCATATCTGTTGATATTAGCTGCTAGGAAAATTCGGTTCGTTCTTGGTCAGTCGTCCATTTACATGACTGAAGCCCTAAGTTTTCCTCTGACACCGAATTGTCATCGGAGTAAAAGCCGTGACTACTGCCTTTGTCGGGCCGGTATAATTTAACATACGACATCATAGATATCACATCGCATCCATCTCACTTCGAGGATGGAGGTTATATCTAGCATGTAAGCATGAGGTAACAACTGCCAAATGGAGTGAGTGGATGAACTTACACTTTCTATCGGACGGATAAGGCCTCTTCAATGGCATATGCCTAGGCATTATTAGCCGCAAACATTTAAGACCAATGTACATCGGTATCTTTGCTTTTTTTCTTTCCTAAGTTTCCTTCGACTCTTTGCCCCATCAAGAGCCCTAACTCATTAGATCGTATCTGAAAGTTATAGCAACAAGCGAATACGCTTTGATGATTCCTAATTTTACCACACCGATATATTCGTCGGGTTCTACTTCAGCTTCTCATCTCCACATATTTTTGTCAACTTATATCCGAATGTTTCGGATTCCTTTAGGCATGATCCATTCAGTGCCATATATGTATAAACGACAAAAATGAGACATAAGCCCAAAGTCTGTTTTGCCAATGAAAATATATATCACCGCCCCATCCTAAATCGGCGTATCCGAAGATATTAAGTAAAGGTTATCGAGCTGTCGCATTCTGAAAGGTTTTCCAATACGGACTTGAGAAATTTGAATTTAATTTGTGAACGCACTCTTTCACTAATCATCAAATTGTCACTGTCAATTTATTCAGTAAGCTCAACATTTACATTATGATAAAGTACACTGACGAACAACGTCTGCAAATTATAAAAATTTTCCAGAGATATTCGGAGTCGGTGACTGCAACTTTAAGAGCGTTAACTCCAATTTTCGGTCGTAATTCTTGCCCTAGAAGACAGGCAATAACAAGTTAAGTGCAAAAATTTGAGTCTACATATTCGTTGTGTGATGTTGCCGTGTCAGTGAGACAACGGGTTGGTCGAAGTGTCAAAAATATCGCTGCCGTTCAGACGTCCGTAGCAAACGATCCAAATCAGTCAATTCCACGGCGTTCTCAAGAATTGGGCATCGCTCAGACCACATTATGGCGTATTTTGCGTAACGATCTTGGTTTACACAGATACAAGATCAAGCTGACTCAAGAATTGAAGCAGATGGACCATTTGAAGCTACGTACGTTCTCCGATTGGGTTCTGGAGAAGATGCGCCAAGATGATAAATTTCATCGCAAAATCATCTTCAGTGACAAAACTCATTTTTGGCTCAATGGGTTCGTCAATAAGCAAAATATGCGTTATTGGTCGGGTGAAAACCCACATGTGCTTCATGAATCACCACTTCATCCACAAAAAATAACTGTTCGATGCGGTTTGCATGCCGGCGGCGTTATTGGGCCATATTTTTTCTTCGACGATAACGATCGTCACGTTACTGTGAATGGTCACCGTTATTGCGCCATGATCACCAATTACTTTTGGCCCGAATTGAAAGATATGGACTTGGACGACATGTGGTTTCAACAGGACGGTGTCACAAGCCAAACAGCACATGCTACAATCGATGTATTGAAGAGTAAGTATGGGGAGCGTGTTATCTCAAGACATGGGCCAGTCGATTATCCGCCTCGTTCTTGCGATTTAATGCCAGTTGACTATTTTCTGTGGGGCTACGTTAAGTCATTGGTTTATGCCAACACGCCGATGACGTTGGAAGAGCTCAGAGCCAACATTGAACGCGAAATAGCGACCGTTTCGGCCGAAATGTGTTGCCGAGTCGTTGAAAATTGGGTCCAAGGAATCGACCGCTGTAAACGTGGCCGCTGTGTCCATATGAAAGAAGTCGAGTTCCATTCATAAATGTTTTGATTGTACTTCAAGCCAATAATAAAGCTTTTGAAATATCTCAAATGGTTTACCTTTTATTTAAAAAAAAAAAGTTGTCAAGTCGTTATTGGAAAACCCGATATTTAACCGCAATAGTTGTTTTATCTTATACTCAGTTGAAAATTCCGTCGGTAGGTAGCATTGTGTATTACTATTACACAATTCCATGATAAAAGAAAAAAGTATGATTCTTGGCCCTATTCCAGCTAATAAGCCGGGCTAAAATAAGATAGTGTTACCGATTCTAAGAAGGTAATCACCACCATTTTTTCTCTCTCAGTCGCAAAATATACATCTTTTTTGACACGAACTGTTTCTCTAGTTGCAGGGAACCTGGACTACTGAAGACCTTCTTATAGTGACTCAAAAAAATATTTCACTATCTGACATCATTGTTTATATACGATAGCCAAATTATTGTCAGCCCTTATCTGAGGCATTTTGTTGCATTCCAAGGCAACTGAAACCTAAGTATACTGCGTCGGGGTGCAAGAGGTTAACCATACCTCGTACATAACGTTAGCAGTTTAATTTCGTGATTGCAAGCCCATTTACAAGTCTCTATATCAATTTCAAACAAAATAACCTTTTTACGGTTATTTCTATGGAAATTTATTGCATCGTTCGTATCACATAGTTTCATTAAGACTGTGGCCAGTACTATGATCACACTTCTGAACCATACTTAGGAACAATTAAACCCCCATAATCACTTTGAAAGGAACTTGTGGCATTTTACGAGTATGTAACTAAAGTGCGCATCTGCCATACCGAGCAATTGTTACATAAATTGTTCATTAGTACCCTACACATGCAATACTATGGACCATTAGGTCCTTTCACAACGGGGAAGTGTGACAAATCCTTTCAAATGAAAGTAAATTCAATTCTGCTTTGATTGCGATTTTCAAGTGCATCACATTACAGATGGCCTGTCAATTACCGCCTGGGACTCTATTAAAAATTCAATAATCCTTCTTAGGACTTTATCCACATAAAGCCGAAGAAAATAAACATTACAAGAGAATATTCATGGACGAGATGTAACGCACATACCTAAATATACGGATATGTATGACAGGATACTTCTTAAACAAACAAATGTGATATCTGTGTGTGGCATAAAGAATTGTGTAATGCAATATTGAATGGCGCAAGGTCTTAACGACTCAATTAGAATTTGATTTTGCATCTTTAGCTGCATTTCTATGTTCTTTCTCAGATGTTAAGAAGTCTCTATACTAATGCATGTGGTGAGATATTTTCCTTGAACATTGCCTTTTTGTTGGGTTGAAAAAAATTGGCATATGCTCATTTCACTGCTCATTTTGCATTTTCAAAAAGCAATCACAGTCGAGTGATTCATAGTTCCATTGGAACTACTTGTATCACGTACATAAATAAATCCTGATAAATGCAGATATAAATTCGTTCCTATTTTGGGACATATCATATTGTTTTCCTTACAATGACCTCCATCATTACAATGGCAGCAGGCAAATGACCAAACGATTAATCTACAACTCAGTAAACAAACATTTAGTTTTCAAAAACCACCTTTGAAACGAAGGGATTAGAGAATGATCAAATTTCTATAGTTGTAAAAAGTCCTTCCGTTCTTGGGCATCCTTTTTCGGATGTCCAGTTTTTGTTGTAGCTTTTTGAATAGCAACAAAGAAGGACCATTATTTCGAAAGGATTATTTTGACAGCTACTATTCGTGCATATGTATATCGTCCTTTTTGAGATCTATCTGATCATCCTTGGTTTTTAAAGAATTCTGGAAAAAAAAAAATTATTAAATGGTCATCATGTGCAAGGGTTATTTGTGAGGGTGGCGACCATCTTAACTGGATTAGTTAGGTTATTCGAGAATTTCTACTTGAAGCACGCGTTTATATTTATTCAGTAAAAGAAGTGTTGTCTTTTGACACTTCCACGTAAATGGGAAGAAGTGATTCCTAGAGTAACACAGAGAATATTATGCTGTAGAAAGCCTTGTATGTGTACTACTTATGACTGTCATCTTTAAGGAGAACATCCGTTTTAACTTTTTTAGTTAAAAATGTGCCAATAATATTTTATAAATAAATATTTTCTTACCAAGTGACAGCAACAATTATGTAGTTGTTTAGATAATACCAGCTATTGTAGAGCCGAGTATGGGAGAGCCTCATTCGGTTGAACTTCATTAGAATAGTCTGTCGATTGGTTAAAGTGTTTGTACTGGAAAATCTTAAAAAGGTAGAACCGGCTCAGAAGACGCAGATTCTGGAGAGGACTCCGCAGTTGACTTCCAGCAGATACTTATATCTTCGCCTTAAATGCTCAGAACTGTTACCGTCGTTTTTTTTTTTTTACAAAGAACCAAGAAGACCAAAAGATCTTTCCCTCTATTTTTGAGTGATCACAAAAGTGAATAAGGATAGTTGCCTTTAACTAAATTCCTTTTTTCTTTGTTGAGACAATAGCTTGCAAACCTTGCTAAATCATTCCTTGATATTGCTACTTTCATCGGAGTCCCTACTAAAATTGTAGCATTGTAGGACTTCAAAAAAACTACTAAGCCTACCCACCAACACTCATCGCCTTAAGGCAAAAAAGCAGACTCTGAACTTCTTCATTAGTATTGAATTCTGCAGTTTTAACCAGTCTCCCACTTACCGCAATAGCAAAATATTCACAGTGAAATCTTGAAACACGTTTGTTAAGTGACTTTTAGTTGAGTCATCCAAAAGGTTAAACAAAAAATTTTATCACCTCAACCATCTAAAAGCGAGCAATACCTCAAATGCCTTCCGATAACTTTCAACGCAAGTCAACTTCACCACTGAGCCTTAATTGCACAGCAAGGCTCAAAGCCGATTAACAAAATGCGATACCACTTTATTGTAACCTTTCGACTAATTCCTTTCAACAACATGAATCCCAACAACGAGCTCATGCAATGTTTCTTATAGCCTGCTGTGCATGTCCTGAGATAATTCTGAATCTATATAAAACTGCTTTGTTGACACCTTAGCTCGCTGATGCTTCATTTTAATTGAATTGAAGCACGAACTTTACCGCAGAACATAGGCTCCATTCGCACCTCAAGATACATTTTCACGCGCTTTGACCGAAAATCCCGACACAAGCGATTTCAATTAATTATGCACTCCAAGAACCAAACGCTACTGAATCGATAAAACAGATACGTGTAGTGTACGCATGCTATGGCTATTCGTAACTGGAATTTAACTAAGGATTCGTAGAGTTTTAGGAAGCATCCAATCATTGCGTGGCAAGGATTCATCCATCACTACCAATAGATTTATCCTGTTGGTCGACGGGAGACAGTATTTAACCGGCCCGCATAATGATTTTGCGGATTAGAATTGTTACAATTAAAATTCATTGGCCAATTCATGTTTCATTGGATGAGGTGCAAATTAAAATAAGACGCAACCATTCTAGCTGAGTTTTTGAGATTGTATTTATATCTAAACGAGGATGTACAAGTATGTCGATTTTTTTTTTTTTTTTTAGTAGCACCGGTTTTATAGCAGACGACAGAAGAGCTCTTGCTTCTTTTTTTTTTGGTTCATTCAACGAATAACCACCCAAATGACTTTAATAATACCTTGAGATGCATTCAAGGTACGCGTGCGCTCTTGCAAATCTTGTAACTTGTATCTTTGTATTATGCACCCGCAGCACAGGAGTAAGAAAGAAGCTGCACTGCAACCGGTCATATTCAATGTTCAAGTAAGGAGCTACCATTCGGCAGCAAAATTATTATTAGCGAGATCAGGGATCAACGAAAATCTTCAATCTAAATAGCGGATTACCGGCTTTTGGCATCCGAATGTTGATGGAAAATGATGAGAAAAAAAAAAGTAGTAAGGACAATAACAGGGCGTTGATGGCTGGAATTTTCGTCGAATAAAAGATAGATAAGATACATTTTCTGCCGAGGCATTCATTAGTCGGTTGAACTTTACTTGACTCTTGCAAGTGTACTCTGCTTGTTATATTGAATTCATCTCAAAATGTCTTGGTGTGCTTTGATTTCAAGGCGGAAGTGCTGAAATTTAAGAACTGCGTAAAACTCCTAATTATTGGCTGTTTTGAGAAACTTCTTGATCTCGATGGATCTTTTACCAGTCATACATATGTTTTAGTGTTATCCGAGCTAGATATCTTCCTTATTCTGTTCTTTGCAACATATTTTTTAGCAATCCACTTATGCCTTCGTTATAAAACTTTTTAGAACGTGTCTTGTTACACACGATTGTGTCAGAATATTATTTGAAACTTCTCTGGGTGGACTTGAAGTTTTCTTGTTACATAAAAGTCATTCTCGTCATGCCAAAAATATAATTTGTTTTCGATTCGACTATTAATGCTTTATTCATTCCAATACCATTTGCTAGGGCTTAGTTTATTTTGCTAACAAGTAACTTGCTGCTAATAATTCTGAAGAGAATCTTTACTGCAAGCCTGCTAACAAGTAACTTGCTGCTGGTAACTCTGAAGGGAATCTTTACTGCAAGCCTGGCACTGGCATACTAATCGAAACCCTGGCGAATAGTGAGAATAGTCTTTACACCAAAAATCGAAAAATAGGGCTACATGCTCGCCAAAAGCTTCAGACCTATAAGTCTCATAGGTCGCGGAAGGTCTTGCGAGAGTGCGCTTTAAAATATGTTGTGCAGAATTAACGGTGCACTCGACAAGAAGGAATACGCTCTGGATATTTTTATCGAGGGTGCTTTTGACAACTCAGCTTTTGATGATATGTGTAACTCGGCCAGGCAGAACGACATAGATGAATCAATAGTTCGGTGGATCAAAGCAAGACGGCGTTCTGTCTCCACTACTATGATGAATGTTTGTCGATTCACTGCTCAACGCGCTCAATTGTTCTGACATCTATGCACAAGCACATGGGGATGATGTAGCTATACAGTGTGTTGGATCGTGTCTAGCGAAAATCTGCTAGAAATGACCTTTCACACAATCCTTCCAAAACTGAAGTTCTTCTCTTTACGAGAAGGAGGAAGCTTACTGGTCTTACTCGCCTAGTGCTTAAAGGCATCACTAGGTGAATAAAAAAAACATGTCAAAACCCTATTAGTCGCTGTCGGCCTTCTGGCAGTGCGAAGGGTCCTCTGGATCTACAACGAACAAGCACTCACATTAATACGTTATTGCTACTTTTACCATATTCAAAATATCGGTATGTCTCGGCTACATTGGGGCTTTTCTTAGCACGCCTAGCTCCGCTCTAGGTCCATTGATGAATCTCCCTCCCCTTGATATTCACATTCGTATCATGGGCTTCACTTTCAAAGCGATCTTCCGGTTTTCCGACCTTCTGATCTTTCGGTGATCTTTGGTAAAACACGCATTGGAGGTTTGCAGATACCGCGGGATACCAAAACTCCTGCTATGGAAAAAATATGGAATCGACTTTCCCTTTGATTAAAACTGGTTTCGTCTAAAATCTGAGCCAGGAAAGCAATGCAGTTGGGTCTTCATAGATGGCTCCAAAACCGCTTTAGGATGTGTGACCAATATCTGAAGGATGACAGCGTTGGATTTCACTTCTCATTAGGAAAACTTACATCTGTCTTTCAAGCGATACCTCCTAATGGCAATGAATTATATTGTGAAGAATCGGTGAAGGGGATGACAGCTGCGCTTAAAGTCTTTCTGAACCCTCTTACGACTTTCAAGCTAGTTCGAAAATGCAAGACTTCACTGAACTCAGTGAACCCGGGTGTGCCTGGGTACTCGGTTAGAATTTTCATTTAAAGTTGGATTTCATACGAGTGTAACTTCAGATTGCGTGAATCTCCAGGTTCCAGCAGCCCGAACGAATGCTTCCCAACGTCTCTAAGAGTTCAACAGCATTTCTTCTGTGCCTCAGTATCGTGACAGGACACTACGCTTATAATAAGTGTAAAAGCACTTAAATGTGCTGGACATATAGTAAGTAATACAACTTATGCACTTCTCTGTGAATGTTGGTCTTATGCTCGCATCAGGCTGCAGGTACATGGTACATAGCGTTGACATTAAGGGTTCTAGTACTGTAGGCACTTTATCACTGAAGCGCTCACTAGTCTTTCTTCGGAAGATTAAAAAATTCCATTAAGAGGGAGTACAATGGACTAGTTCTTTGTCTGGACAGAACATCGAGAAACAAAATTCTGGAACTTTGAAGCCGTGCTTCATATGCAACGTTCTCTGGAAGCTCTAATTTCATTCGAATAATGCCTCATGTTACTTAAGCCAACGCTTTTAGCGTTGAATATCATGGATTAGAGATTATGGTATATCGATCTTAGGCATCTAATGTACTTCAGCTCTGATAGGTTTCTCCCTTCAACTCTCCAGCGCTTTAACCTTACGTCTTATAATAATAACACCACCAAGTATGAATTTCGCTTATGGATGTCATTAATTTCTCACCAAATGACCTCACCATTATTACAAGTACTAAATCTTATCGTAACTTCGTAGGGTAAACTTAAGAAATGGAAACCCTGGGACACACGGCTCACGTTCTTGGATAATTAAATAGAATTAAATCAACGCTTAGCACGCAAACATCAAGTCGAGGACGTATAAATCTTTATTGCGTCTCCATGCTGTCGAAAAGTTTATATGAAAAAGAAAGAGAAAAAAAGGTCCTCGTAAGTCAAGTGACTGGCGTGCGCGCCATTATCGTCATCATCCTCGCGTCTCACAACATCAACAGAGTAATCAAAATTGTACTCGTACTCTACTAAGTAAAAAAAATGTTCCTTCAAGTCCAGTCTCCATCGTCTATCTCACTATGGATGCTTCCAATTCATTTGTATCTTTTAGGATCTGTGTAAGGTTCACGGCACTATGCTCACTTTAAGCTGAATTGTATCATATATTCTTCTCTGGTTAATCCCTTCATTACCGATGTCCGAGGATTCCGGCATACGAGAATACACGTATGTGTACGATGACGTTCATGATGCACACACATAATTAAAAAGGAGGGAAAGAAGCTCAAAATCGCGTTTGCTTCTCTTATGAGTAGTAATTTTCGAAATTTTTGGGATGCGAACTTCTGAGGAAGTTAAAAAGATTAACCCAAAGCATAGAGCTAAATCAAGTCAAATGATCTTCCAGAAATGGATCTTCGGATGGACGGACGACAAAGAAATAAAAAAAGAAACTCAGAAGGTGTGGCAGGAACTGCAATGATAGTAATGATGGTTCAACTCGAAAATCAGTGGCCAATCTATTCGTAGTTGGTTTAAGGCTGAAGAATGTGGCGCCTTATGATGATAGTCCATCCCTTAATACCATACTTTTGAAGAGGAATGAATCAAGGTAGAATTGTGAGTGGTATCCAAAAGATAGATACATAAAAAATCAAAATTTGTTTGCTTAAGAATTTTGGCGTTAATTTGAAAATTGCAAATGCCTATGCCCATTTGGATTCACTTAAAAACATGACATTTGGTCGCGGAATGGGTCTCAGCCATCATGTTGCGGATGATTTCTTAAAGTTGCCTGTCTCAAATTACAAATTACAAATTTGAACAGTGGCACGTCCCCAAAGCTTCTCACCCTCTACAGAAATCGTCGTCGATAACGCGTAGCTTTATTAGATGCGCCCCCAAAGGATTTTCTGTCTATCAAGAGAATCTTATTTGTTCTGGATTTGCTGAGTTGCGACCATAATTGTCTTGAAGTTTCACATATTGGAAGGTTTTCCACCTTTAATTGGTTTTGATTTGTATCTTTCTTTAAGTGGAGAATAGAAGTTTAATACTTTGATCTGTCAGTTCTTTATAAATGGAGGACCCAAGTCGAACTAACTCATATTCATGTTGGTTGCGTGATACTCCTTTGTATCCATCGACCCAGCAGAGCTTCAACAAGCTTTGGTTTAATCTCGTCCATAACAATGGTCTTAGTAGCACCCCTCTTTTACTATAAATATTGTAATATCCTCGCACGATATTGCCTTTATTGTTCCAAGAATGTCCTCTTCCGCTGCAGTCAATATCCCAGCCTGGAAGACATTGCCGTAGTCCGTCAGGCGACGGACGACGATCTTAAGTTCATAGCATTGCAGGTGGTCGTGGTGTAGCAATATATACATTACTTGAAAAGGCAATTCTTTGAAAAAGTCTTTTCATGGAATTTTTCCTCTGGGAAAAATACCGAAACCTAATACACCTGAGTTTCAAACTACTATACCACCCGCGCCCTGGTGAAAAGCCAGTAAAAGGGTATTCATATCCCTTTGGCGCGCGCGCGGAATTATAAAAAAAAAAAAATAGCTTCGGTTCCTATGAACATCTTTGATCCAACTATTCAAATGGATATCGAGTATTGTCTTTGTTCCTATTCCATGAGACTCTGCTTGAGAAAATACAGGCGAAAGGTTTTTCAAAGTCATGATGGGATATCGCAGTTCATATGGGGGCATAAACCCAATTCATTTAAAAAGCTTGGGGTGTGGGCCTTAAGATGTCTCAATCTTAAAGTAATTTTCGGTACTGTTTCTTGCATGTAGAAATGTAAGGGCTAGGGACTAAGTATAGTTTTTTGTCCTTTCGGTGACATCGTTTTCATGCCATAAGTTGTATCAATATAAATAATACTCTGTAGTCTTATCATTAACTTAATGCTGCCAGTTGTAGTAAGCCGCACTGTCGCACTGTTCTTGTTGTGAAGCATATAACTAAGTTATCTGTTTCACTGCTACACTAGCTGCGATATTTTCTAAGTCTCTAAGTAAAGCGGGAACATTAACATAATTAAAGCCTTCTTCAATGTCAAGGAAGGCAATCAATGTACATTGTTTATCGTAGACATTTTTTTCAGTTGTGCTCACGACTTCGTGTCCGGTTAAAGGCCAGAGATCTTGGATGCAGCTGCCTACGCATATTAGTATCTAGCATCTAGCAGTTTTTAAAATAAGCTCTACAGATGGAAAACCTTTTTAAAAGCAGAATCCCAGTTTGGTATAACTCCGTCCAGTCCAGATGATTTGTAAGTGGCGAATGAATCTATGGCCCAGCTGATTTTTTTTTCTTGCAGTAAACCCTCTGAAATTTTATGTCAAGGCCACAGTCTATTATTGTTACTGGAGTCGGAATGGATCCGAAGGCCAGGGTCTCAGTGCTGGATGTCGTGTATGGTAACTACCAACGGACAGGTTCTGTTTCAGCTACTGAAAATATCTTAGATAGGACTTCCCTTAATCTACCACACTCTGTTGTGTTTTTAATATTGGAGAAAACCGTTCTCTATGATTATCTTGCAGATTGCGCTCTTTTATTTTCTCTGGCTGGCTTTGTATTTGTCCAAGTTGCATTTAAAAGTTCGTTTCCATGTTTTCTAATGCATTGCAGTTCTTTAGAATTAACTTAGAATTCTTGGATTAATGATCTTCGTGGGACAATTTTTGTTTAAGGCCTGGGTAAATATCTTCCTAGTTTTTCCCCTGCAAAGTCGATTTTGACGTGGCCTCAATTTTGAGTTCGTTGAAAATAGACATTTGTTGTAAAGTTTTTCCAGTCGGTATTTTTGGGATTTTTATACAATTGACGGGGTATGGATGCGTCTTTGTAATTGAACTTGACCAGAGACGAAACTTCCGAGTATAATTCCTAGTTGCTAACAGCCAAGCTGGCAGAGTTACTGAATAGGGTCTTATCTAACAACTGACGTCTATTGTCCGATTATTAATTGGAATAGGGACTCACTTCGAAAGCTTATATCCGTGCTACGCCATTGTATGTAACGAGAGTTAGCGTCAAATCCAATAATCACATTTCAACTTGCCTACTCTATTTTAGAGACAAGAGAGCTTAGCATTGCTAGTAGGTGTCCGTCAGCCTATTCGTACGGCTTGTACATTGAGGCTAGACTGATTTAAGCTTAGAGGTAGATACTTTAGCTGCTATTTATACTTTGGGTCTTGAATTCAGTCAAGCCAATGACACTCCAATCGAATTTATAACAAAACTGAGGTCACTTAGGATGTTACGTAGTTATCTCCCAGAAGCAACATCTCTTTACGAAAAGCTGTCCTTAGCTGCAGGCAGCTCAGAAAAACTGACTATTGACCGCATTAGGGCCAAATTTGAAATGATTTCATCACCTCCTAGAGATAAAAAAGTTCTTTAGCAGATGAACAAGATTTGTAAAAACACACTTCAGCCAGCCGACTTTGTACCAGGTGAAATGTCATCTCCTACCTCTCATACCCTGCCAATAAATGAGAATCTATGTATAAAGAACATAGCTGTATTGTGATCAACAAATAATAAACCAAATTCCATATTGAACATCTTCATTATTCTGAACACATAAACTTTCTTAAAAATCAGATCAATTCGTTGTTGCACTAAGGATAGGCCAACCAAAACGCTGAATAAGTGTACGCGGAATAAGTATGACGGCAATAGCTAGCTACCATGGAGGAAGTGGCAAAAGATACTTGGAGAAGGAACTAGAATCGAAATCATGGTGAAGCTCTACCGTAAAAATATTACTAACGAATTTTACCAGCGGACTGAGGACATACAATAATGCTTAAACAGCAGTCAACCTTAAAAACGTCTGCCAACAACATGCTCATATATGCAACGTAATTTGGTAACAAATACCCTTTAACCTGAACTTTTAATATGGAATTCATAACGTTGAAGAAGATGTAACGAGATGAGTTCAATACTTACTCAGGTTCCCATTAACCTAAGGCAAGGTCTTCTGTATACTATGTTATCCCTCCGGGCTAGATTCGACGTCCTAGAAGTTTTCTCTCGAAACGACCGAAGATAACTTCATTCCATTTGGTCCATTCATCACATAAAATGGGACTGAGATGATCAAAGTCTTATATACATAGAATCTTAGTTGTTAGGGGTAGGTTCTTACTACTCAATTGCCTTCTTGGCTCAAGGAAACAGATATTGGCAAGAATGGTCCTTTCTTTTATTTCAACGGAGCTGTTGCTGGCAGAATTGATAACAGATCCAAGGTACACAAAGTCCCCGAAAGCCTTTAAATTATAAGTTGTATGTCCCATCCGTTTTAATACTAGCGAAAGGACCGGTATCAGCTCGCTGAGTTCTGGGTATAGTCCCACAGATTTTTGAAAGATTGTGTTTCAAGTGTACTAGTTAGCTCTCCATAACTCAAGTATGATGTTTAAGAAACCACATAACAACGCGTCATCTTTGACGGAGCAACGAGCGATTTCCATCGTCATGCTGTATAAACGCACGAATTCTATTTTTATAGCTCGTCTCTATAAAAGCTGTTACGTGTGACCTTGAAATCAATGATAAGATGATGGGTATCGATTTGGACTTTATGAGATTTTTCTAGGATATGTCATAATGTGAATACTTGGTCGATTGTGAACTTTCCTGGACTAAAACTGCACTGATAAGGGCTAATCAAGTTGTTGACGAAAAGTTTCAGACTGTCACGCAATATGACAGATAATATCTTGTTTGTGGGGACTTACACATACCTACCTCTGTAGGTGGAATGGTTTGAAGGTATCTCCTTTTTTGCGGATCGGGCAAACGTTGCTGAGATTCTTATCATCAAGTATACATTCTTCTGACCAAATCTAAGATAGGAAATGCTATAAGCTCTCCCCAAAGTCGCTTTCAGCTACTTCGAATACCTCAGGTACAGAAACTTTATTGGATTTAAACTTAGATACTGTTTTGGAAATCATCATCAAAGTTAAGTGGTCTATTCTGTTATTCCGGCGGGATGTTAGGTTTCGTCGCCGTTATACTGTCTATTTGTTCTTGTTAACTGTTGTCGAAACTTCTGTAAGTTGTTCCTGGAGTACAAACACTCAATATCTTCAATCGAGTGCTTCCCACGCTTTTTTTTTTTTTTTTTTTCTTCCTCAGGAAAAGCCGATATTCTTCCCATCTCTTTTGATCTTAGAGCTCATAGCTTTGAACTTTGTGCGCTTCAAGTTTAGTTACATTTCCTTGCCGACTTCATCAAACCACAGATTTATTTGTGGTGATCGGGTGAGAACCAACACATTAGTTGTGGAATCTCTGAAGACACCTTGTATGCATTGCTACTCGCCTTTTGTATTTCATGCTGGCGACATAGAAGTTGTTGAGCGATTTTGGGATACGTGTTCGGCAAAAATTCTGGCGGTATTTTGCGAATGTAGATTTTCTACGGTACACTTTCTCACAGTAGTCCTTCTTTGTTATTACATTTGAGAGACTCGCATTCGTTCCTTGACTGCAATGAGGTAGTGTTCTGAGTCAATGTTAGCTACGCGCAAATTTCGGACATCCAGGATACTGAGGGTAAAATAATCTATTTAGCTTAGCGTTTCATAAATCGGAGGCCGCTACAACTCTTGTATATATTGAGATAAAAAAGCAGTGTAGTGGCTATAGTGATATTTCATATCAACGCCGCAAAATCAATATGCTTAAGTCCGTTACCAGACGCGTTTTTGTGTAGGCTATGCCTATTCATGAGAAAAAATAATGCTAATATTTTCGGATTTAGCTTTGATGCGGATTATCATAAGGCGCTCGCTCACGTATCGGACACTCAAGACATATTGCATAAGTCCACCGCGTATGACAAAGCACTGTTTCTGTTCCCTACAGCAATCTCCATAGTAGGTATCGCAATTATTCATTATACTTTTGTCAGGCCCATGCCAACGCATATTCTGGAGGGCAGTGATAGAAGTCAAGGGCCTCCGCTAATTGTTTGGCTGCACGTGGCATATTAAGGGTTCAAATATTCCACTCGAAGATCCGAAGGTTGTTGTCCCTTGATTGTTTGCCAGAGTGTTTGTCATAGTTTGTCAACAATGAAACCGATATTATCCGAGGCCATTAGCTGGTTCGCCGAATTTTTTTATCTCTTCCGTGTGGGGTTGGGAGCCGCAAATATGAGTGGAATAGATTTACTTTAAAATTTCCACGTTATCTACCATTCTTTCAGTGTTCCTAAAAAAATACGATCTTTCCGACCAAAAAGGCGATTCAACATCTGGCAAAAATGTATTCCAAGACAAGCTGCCACCAATTCTTAGAGGAAATGATCGTCGATTAGGCATCGCCTGTAATTTTTTCAGCAGAAGCTAAATATCGTGTAAAGTTAACACGAACAAATTAAAGAAGTTGCGAGAATTGAGCGTGCCTAAGCTCAAGGGCTCTTAACTTATTCATCATCGAACATGGATCTTCTAGTAGTTGGTTGAAAGTTCGATGATTTACTCAAAACCATATTGCTGCATGGAATTGAATTACAAAAAAACCAACTTAACCACGATTTTGAAACTAATTTAAGACGGACGCTATGGTTTTTGCTTCATCGACAGGAAACCAGTCTGATGCCGTAAATATTGTAGTTTCTTTCCATTACACCTTAACGGAGTTCTAATCTATTTTAAAGCTACAGTTTCAGTCATGAGGATTATTTTAATCTACATGATTTGTAAGGTTCGATTTGTTTACTACTGTTGAAGCCCTTACGGCACACGTTTAAGGAAACCTAACAACTCTAGCTTAAGGTCTGCATCTTAGACGAATGACTTGATTTATTACCCGAGCTCTACATTGGTTCAGGTAAAGTGAATATCTCGAAGCACATCCTCAGATGAATGCACCATTTTGCACTCCACAAATCGTGATATATGCTCAGCTGATCATTATGCGTAGTGCATCTGCAAATATCTCAAGGCTAAGACGCACCTCTATCTGTACAGAGCAAACAAATTTCCCAGAAAAGATTAATCATTCGAGGCTAAAGGTTTTTACTTCACGCACATCAAAAAGTAACGACTTTGATGATCTTTACCTGCTGTCGCACTTACTCGTACCTTTGCCTGCAGTCAGTTTCAGCAGTGGGTGCTCGATACTGGGTGCATACGGCTTCCATAGAAGCTGTCTATAATGGGATGCACCACGTGAATTATTATTCCAATATCACAAAACAACAACAGCAACAACGCATAGTGTCCCGTCCATTATGACTCCATCAAATCGTGTGGAAAGCGCCCTCAGTCAAGTCGGAGACTCCAACTGCAACTCCAACTCCAACTCCATCTCCATCTCCATCTCCATCTGACACTTTGACTGCCATGCGGGGTGCCTCATCCTTATGATCTCTGCTTCCCCCATGATAATAATCATAATGCCGATGATGACGGTGATTATATCGCAACTGGTTTCTGTCCCATCGCGGACGATACGATGATGGTGAATGGCTTTGATATATGGGCTGCTGCGTTTGAGACTTTCAAACGATCCGATCGGGACCAGTAAGTTGATGCTTTGGAGGGTACTTGTCCAAGACTTGCACACCCCAGGGAAGCACTCATAAGTGTCGTTCTTGTTGCGGTCATCTTCTAAAGTAAAAAAAAAAAAAAAAAAACATGCCAATCAAATTTCTTACTGCCATCAGGTACTATGTTATGTGCGAGTATGTGATGCAAGGTCTAGAATTAAGTAATCTTTGCTAATATTTCAGAGACTGGACACTTTGCTGGTGGGTAATTGTGCTGCAGATTGATTTAATCTCTGATGGTTGTCGTTCTCCCGTAGCGTGCTGAAGAAAATTTTGATATTCCGCCACCTCCGCCGCCACCACCGAGTACCAACAATTACGAGTATATTGCAAAAATCACTTGCACAAGAATTTCTCCATTATTGTCGGTGAGTTGTTTTTGCTTTGTTGTTGTAACATTTTTTCGCATTCATAGAACCGGAAATCGAGGCATACCTGTTGGAAGGTTTATTGATTGATTTTCTAGACCGGAACTCAGCTTTTTTCTTGGTCAATGGCAGCGTTCATTGAGAAATTATTGATGTAGATGAACCTGTGTCGCACAATGAATCATAAAGGGTAATTTGTGTTACTTGGTTAACCCTGTTGTCCGGTCTATCCCATGGCATATGTACCAAGTGGTCTTTTCTATTAGTTCCTTTGACCCTTTATAGACCATAATGTGTCAACAACGCTAGTGCTCCATCATTTTCGAAGATCTGCGAGGCGCTTAAATTCAGTAAAAGTATTTCACCATGTCTGTCTGAGGTTGTCTATCTAATCGGATAAGTGGATTCTATTACTATCTATCTATCGATTCTTGGTCCATTACGACGTAGAACTAGTCGTTCAATATTTTGGCCATAAATTTAGCAGCTTTTTGTGAGGGTGTTGGTCACTTTCCACACAAAAAGTAGCACTATTCCCACACTTGATCGGGAAAATTTTAGCTGAGCTTTTTTTTGGTAAAAGCGTTATCTTCCAGATCTAAGAAAGTTTACCAAATGCAGCTTTAACTTTGCGAATTCTGCAGTTCACATCTATTTCGAAATTACCATCTTTTGAGACAAAATTCCTAGGCGTAGAAAGCTACTTACTTTCTCGACTTTCTGTCCGGCAGTGTTAAATTGAGCAGCGCTGGTGTTATGCTAAGAAATGAAAGTGCTTGAAGCGTATTTTTCATATTTGTATTGAGGTTATTTTGTTCGCATCTGACTCCAAGTTTTGGGACCTCTGATGCAGCAGAGAAAGGATCCCAAAAATGATATTCGTACCCCTAGAAGTGGGTATTCATTATATTCACCAGAGACAACAGATGCTGTTTTAGATTCAAGTTTTCTATTTACTGAGACTTGCTGGGTTGAACTTGTCCACCAGTGTACCAAGTAAGAGATTAAGAATGATTCGCTCAAACCAATCCTCTCGGTTCTACTAAAACTGGATAAACTTTTATTTTGGCTCAGGAAACCTGAGACGAAGCACCCATCGCTTTGCACCTATCAATTCGGTTCTTATGGTGCAAGCCTTCCATGACTTTTATGAAAAACGAAGTTCTTTCAGTTAACCCTTTAGGATATCTTAAATTTTATTTGATTTCAAGTGTTGAATTCAATTTAAGAAGAGTCCAGTTGTTATCTCCAGGTGTATGTTAGGCGCTCACCGTTGTTGTTTGTTTCAGCTTCCTGATTAGCGTCAGTGCTATGTAATATAATATTATTTCTGAGCACCATTTTACGAGTAACAGCAATTGCTGGCTACCATATTTTCCCCTCCTTCTCTGACTCTCAAGTTGATTGGCATATCTGTTACGTCAAGTACACCATGTTTCTCAGACATCTTCTCGAGGTAATGGAAAAAATTTTGTTTGTTGTACTTGCTTTTATCTATCTGAAGGCATATTGGAGGAGTTTCTTCAAAGGTATTCCTCCTGTTACGTACATACGTTGGACAAACTTCTTCGGAACATTAATCTAAGTACTTTTCATGAACTTCCTCTATCTACATCCCAGGACAGATGTGTCAAACGACGGTACATCAAGCAATAAGACGAAACCATAAATCGTACCATACACGAAGATACACTGCAAAAATACAAAATTTGACTATTGTTGGCACTAGAAACCTTCTACAAGCAGTATGTCTATCAGTAAACTCGAATGTCATGACACTGACGTAGTCTATCAAAAACCTCTAAATATTAACAAAAAGAATTACGAAGCTCCTGTGAGTTTGTATTGGAACAACAAAATTCGAGCTATTTACACCAGAAAGCCGAAATTGTTTCTGTGAAAAAATAAAATATTTCTGAGGGAAATCAAAACGACTCCCCTAAAATCAACCAAAGGACGATCAATGAATAGCAGGTAGACATCCAACAGAAACTGTCGATGATAGTCACTTTTTTTTTAAAAGGCGAATTGTACATACTATATTATTGGCTTGAGTCACCACCTGGAAAATCAAGTCCCTTTTGACAAGTTTTGCTATCGGCGATTCAAAAACTCAGGTTCCAATAACGAAAATTGGTTAAATAATGCCATGTCCGACGGGCACTCATTTCAAATGAATAAATCCATACAATCTTCGAACCACTGGGAAGTAAGAAATCAGTTGGAACCGACGGCACACCGAACACTGTGCTTCGACATCTCCCACTAGAAGTGGTGGACGCTTACACCACTTTGTTTTGTAATGCAATGGATAATACCCAGGTATATATTGTATAAGGTTCTCGAAAAGATGATCAATAAAAGTTAGCAATTTATGACTTAAGGACAAAAATTGCAAATAATCAATTTGCGTTCAAAGCTAGACGCGATATCTTACATGCCGCATCCAAAATAGTATCTGATAGACCAATGGACGGGTACCTGCCGATTGACTTAGAGTATTTTACAAAGTGATTTCGAAATCGAAGGCTGGAAGTTGAAACCTTTCTTTTTATCAGACCTTTGTCTGCGACCTCTAAAGATACCAGAGGTATCACGTGGAACATCACGTGCAACCACTTACTTGTCGAAATGTTTTCAGTTACCTTCGGATCTAACTTTATCCGTTCCTAAATTAAAACAAGCATAAAGACGTTACTCTACCTTTTGCCGTACAACGAAACTGTTTAATAGCAACTGGATTAGAGAGTGCAAGTAATCTGCTACATGATCTCTACCTACCCTGTCCTTGTGGTTGAATCTCCCGTGTTGTTTAACTAGCGTGGGAGCAAGCTTTTTGGAAAAGATTCAGATGTTTGAGACTACAGGCCTAAGGGCTTGCCTAAACACCAGGGTCGGGGTACATAAAATTGGTGTTATAAAATTATGAGGTGTTATACAACAGGCCGGTTCTAATGTGATAAGAGTGGACAATTACGTCCTCAAGTTGACAAAAAGGACCATTTCTAGAGCAATGACCTCAACGAACATTATTCACTCTAGAGGCGTTCCTCTAAAGAGCTAATCTAGGATAAATGGGCTGTGCTGCTTATCAACAGAAATGTCTCACTTAGATCGTCTCCGGTTCAGTAAAGAAGCAGAAAGTCGCGACATAAGAGATATTAATTAATTCGATTAAGTCCGTGAACTGGAGAGCCTGCAATTTACCAATAAAACTTGTGCCACTAACTGAGTCTATTTGCACATTGCAAATTAAATTTAAAGTTAATGTCACCTTTCATTTAAGCATATCACCCTGGATATTACTATTTTCAATTAGAACTTAAGGATACTTCTAAACAGAAGCGTTGCTTCATTTTTCTAAGCGATTTTGGTCATCCGATTCGTTTTATCTGTTTTATCTTTCCTTACATTCAACGCCAATGTAGGTGTACTATAAGTAGAAATTTAGCAACTATAATCCATCTGATTTTCATAGATTGATAACCTGAGCAACTCTAACACTGCTGTTCTAGTATAAGGTAACCGGATCACCGGATGGTCAATATTCAAGAAATCCTGTTTGTTTCAATTAAAAATGGTCTATAATCCAGTAACCAATATAGCCAATTTACGTAGTAGCTCTAACATCAGCAAACCAATTCTTATTTTTTATTTCACAGCTGTGTCTAGTATCGCCGGTGTTTGCCTTTTTTTTTTAATACTGAATCGGGAACTTAGAGTGGATGTAGCCAATATTGCCGGTCTAAAAAGTAATCACTTTTATGTGTACGTCCACGTCTATAAATACAAACCAGCTGTTGTGGCACTTAGTGAGACACACCTCTCAGATCCATCTGATCAGAAGCTAACTGGCTACGAACTAGTGGCATTATTCTTTTCCCACTATAGTCTCCCCAGTTAAGTGCGTAATGATATTGCTTACCAAACTCTTTACAATGTGATCCCTATTTTGATCCGGAATCAACTTCATGTGTTAAAATTTCATTTCCGTAAAAAAATTATCCACTATTGCTTTTATGTGCGGTCTTGAGAATAGTTCCAAGCTAGACCTCGAAGAGCAAATTGAATAAAACGACGCTGGATCCTCTCAATTCGGGTTACATGAACTCGTTGAAAGGGACACCACGCTTGGCTAGCGTACTCGAGGAGGGGTAAACGTAAGTGATGTATAGTGATCTGGTCACGTACGGGTTACAGAATTCTTTGGACCATTTTTTATCGAAGCCAAGCGATGAGTTTGTTTTGGTAATTATCTCATCGATAGGCGAGCGGAAATTAAGCTCCAGCTCGCATAATATGCCAAGGTCGCGGATAGTCTGAACAAGGGATATAGGTTGGCCGTGGAGAACGTAAGTTCGGGGAGTAGACTTGTTGCACTTACGTGAAAAGATAATTGATTGACATTTGGTGATATTGAGTTCTAAGAAGTTCTTGATGCACCAGGTGGAAAAGCTATTTAAATCTATTTGAATGAGGCTAGAGTCGTGTTGTGAGGAAATGGGTTTAAAAAATTTGGTGTCGTCAGCATGGAGAGAAAATTCTGAGTGTTAAATGACCCTTTCAAATGGTTAGGATGAAGAGAAGTGGACCTAGGTGACTACCTTAAGGAACACCTTAAGTTTCCAAAAAAGGGGCCGAAAGGACAGACCTGAAACGAAACTATAAAAACGATTATCCAGATAAGAAGATATCCATTTAAGCAAAATGGGTTCAAAACCCAGGACGGACAATAAACAGGATTAGTTTATGAGATATCTGGTCAAAAGATATACTGAAATCAGTTGTTATAACGTAAACTTCTTTACTTCGACGAGGTTAGTGGTAGTTGATTTACCTTGCAGAAAGCCGTCTTGATTAGAGGAAATAAGAGATTTGCACTGGAAGCTTAAGGCTGCGTACAGAATGCTTTCGATGAGTTTGTGAGAGTATATGTGAGAGTTTAGCTATGGGGCGGTAATTAGTGACTTCGCTCTTTAATCCTTTTTTGTGTAACTGTGTTATGAAAGAAGTCTTACACATCTGAGGAAATTCACCTTGTGAGAGTGATAATCGGAAGAGATTTGCAAGGGGGCAGGAATATATTGAGGAACACTTTTTAAGAAATATGGATGGAAGACCGTCTATTACTGTATGGGAGGTTAAGTAGGTATTTGAAATAAGATTGATCCGGTACGAAGGAAATATCGGCAAAAGATTGCTTAAAAAATGTAGCAAAAAAGTTGCCTTTAGTATGCGAATCGGCTGATGACAGAAGACCCAAGCTGGACGGCAAGTCGACCTTTAAATAGATTGATGCGCTATCTGACTCCATTTAACCAATTGCAACCCTGTGTCCAGAGACTGAAATCACCATTACGGACAGATAACACACGAAAGACAGTGTGTTGAATCCTAAGCTGCGGAAAATAATTTAACAAAGCTTGTAAATGCCCATACGAATACCAGACGTTGATAGTCATACCGCTAACACCCTAAACTTGTTTTTAATTTTTCACCCTGATAAGTACACTGTTGATGTACTATCCCTTCTAGGTCGTTGGATTACTATGTCATATCAGCTAATTTCTCGTACACCGACTACCCAGTTAAAGAAAAGATTCCGAAAATGATATGATATTATTCCTGCTAAGATACTTTATCCCTTATCGGACGAAGAGTATCAAACCAAAAGAAAAATCACGGTACAACTCGAGCTGTAAAGAAGCTGTCAGGGTTAGAGAAATGTTTTTTCGACCCTTGCGGACCAACCCGACAGAGGAAAACCGAAGAAAGTTTAATCAAGAAACGTCTTTCTTAAGCGTGTGAAATTTCAATATAACCAAAAGCTGAAGTAAAAAATAGTATTAGTCGCAAAGGTAATAAACATTTTTGGTCGTTCGTCAAAAATATTACAAATTCTGTTTCATCCTTTATCCTAACGCTCAATTATAATGACATTTCAGCTGTCAGCTCCGTGGACAAGTATAAAGTGATTCATGGTTAGGTTTGATTTATAATGTGAAATAATATACATAAATTTGAAAGTAAACTCAAATTTTTTACTATCGGTTAAAAGAAAAATTTATGGCATTTACTTTTTAAAAATAAATAATGTAAATATTGTTCACAATTGCGTCTAAGGTGGTCCATTTGAAAGGTCCAATTTTTTGCGACTCATTCGAGCATAGCGGTTGGTATCTCGCGGATTACACGAGTATTGTTGGCTTCCAAAGCAGCAATCGTAGATGACTTATTCCTGAAGACCTGAGACCTTACATATCCCCAGAAAAAATAGTCCAAAGGTGTGCTATCGCACGATCTAGGCGGCCAATTTATCGTAGCAAAACGTGAAATTAAGTGCTCATCAATATGTTTTCTCAACAAGTCCATTGTTTCACGCGCTATATCGCTCGTAGCGCCGTCTTGTTGAAACCGAGGCTCACCGAGACCAAGTTATTCAGTTTCAGGAAGCACATAATCCGTCAACATGACGCGATAACTGTTACTATTGACGGTAACTTTCTGATTTGCCTTATTTTTTAAAAAGATTTATTGACCAATATATGTAATGGTATCTGTTAGTACTCTTCGGGTTGCTTATCACCCCAAATACGGCAATTTTGTTTACTAACGTATCCATTGAGCCAGAAATGGGCTTCATCACTGAGCAAAACTTCACGATAAAACACCGGATTTTCATTGAGTTTTTCCAGAGCCCATTCACTGAAAACATGACGCAAATTCAAGTTGTTTGGCTTCAATTTTTGCACAAGTTGAATTTTGTACGCTTTTAGGCCGAGATCCTCATGTAAAATACGCCAAGTAAAACTACTAAGAACGAAGACGAATCGATTAGTCACATTTCCCACAGAACTCTGATTTTCGTAATACAACTGAACAATGTGGAGATACTGCTGTGGTGTGAGTCTTTTCATGATAATTTGCCAAACAATATTGACCAAAAATAATAAAGCAGTTTGATAGGAGTCATGCGCGATCTCTCAAAAAAAAGCCTATTGTAAACAAACCTCATGATGAATCACCTTATACAATCTGCTTGCTGCAGACTTTACCAGTTCAACACTTCCTTAATGTGCTTTATCTCAACCTACACTTGAGTGCGTCGAATCTTCAATGGAACGAATCCACTTTCTTGTAGTAGGAACTACTTAAAGATCTTAATAACACAAATCCACTAGGCCATATAGTATATCTCCCCTTCTTCAAAAGAGGTGTACTAGTACTTTTACACAGGCAAAACCACTGCGTATACTTTTTTATCAATTCAGCTCTTTAGGACTCCGAAAAGATGGAAAATAGCATTTGCCCAGGCCGTCTCTAAAGTAGGCAAATATTCTTCTCTAAACTCCTACAAACCCTTTGTACTTACGTCCTTCTTTCCAAGGACATGAAAATGCTGATAACCCGTCAGCTCATGAAAGATCTCGAGACACGAAAACTGCCGTCAATGACCGGCAGTACAGTATTCGTAGCAACAGCTCAACGGGTAATCTAAAGGCATGTCTGTCCAAATAGTGGAATCAAAGCGTACATCAATCTGGCAAAAGCAAAATGGTTGTATTTGATATTTCTAAGGCATTTGACAGAGTTTGGCAACAGGCTCTTTTATCGATGACGCCCTTCTTCAATGGATTAATAATTATCTCTCGGAACGTTCAGTTCAAGTTGTATTCGATGGTTTCATGTCTGATATTCACAAAGTAAATGCTGCTGTGCTGCAGGGCTCCGTTCTGTTTTTAACATTTTTTTTTTTTAATTTTCATCAACAATCTCTTGTCTGCTACTTCTAATTCAATATATTCCTTTGTTCTTCGACTGAAAAACGAGAACGCCAGCATATGTTAAGCTCATCAAATTTTGATATTAACAACAAAACTTATTAGGGAATACTAATATCACTCAGACAATGGACACCCTTGAACACCGACGTAGTGTCTCGTGTTTCAATCTATTTTATTGCTATTTCCACCGCCAGTACTCCATAAAAATCGCCAGTAGCATTCCACCGCTTCAAAGGTATATCACTTTCGTACGTAGCCTAAAATATAGTGGTTTTTTATTTCCTAGCCATTATAACCTTCAAACATTTGAAACCAACGTTCATCGGTACCTCTTCTTGTTTCCGTGCTGTGTCAAGCATTTTAAGGGTACCTCTATCTCTTGAGCGCAGGCATATTATAAAAAGAAAATATGCGGATTCGTCTTAGTTATTTTTTTGTTCACTGAAGCTGAATTTTGGGAGGTAGTGCCCAAGAAAAATTAATATATTATACCTAAGTCCAACTGCTGGACAGTGAGATAAAATACCGATGACATTTCTTAGTATTGTTTTTTCTGACTTCACTATTTCCGTAATATTCCTACATAAAACTGAGACAATCTACGATATTTCTGACCTCTCAAGCATTTTCGCTATGTCAATAAATATCACATCTCAGAAAATTCCAAAGTACACCACAAAATTTAAGAGTACAATAATCTTTTTTCATTTTGTCTCACAATTACTCAGAATGGGAGCGGTCTTTGACAGTTTGTCCACTTATCCAAAGCAACTCTTCATTACATCTACTCCAATCAGCGGAAATTTAAGCACCTAATCTGTAAAAAATAAAAAATAAATCGTTACAAACTAAACATAAAAATATGAGTATCTTTCGTGTGTAGTTTATTTTTATCTCCAAATCCTAAGAAGAAAAATGATAACAATCACTCTCTCTTCGTCGTGCCATATAATCTTTATTTATACAAATGTTCATATTTACATAAACACTCTAAGTCAGTCTTCGCATAAATTATGCCATCGCGGTATCCACCCACGGATGATAATGCCAAAGGCACTAGACCGATACAATCCTATCCAAGGCTTTACATTATCAAATCGTTTTATTCGTTTTTATTTTTTCTCTGTACACTAATAAAAAAAAATTCTAACAAACTAAGCAAATAATAAAAAAGGAGAATAAAAATTGCTGCAAAAAAATTCATTGATACCGAGACCGTCACTTGTAGATACAAAAATGTCGCGAGCTAAAAGCGCGACCATTTGTTATCACGTATTAACGCCCGTATCTCTACCGATCGACTACAATGTCCTATGAACGACTCGTTACCATAAGGGTAAGAACACTGCCGCCGTTTGATTTTTTTTTTTTTTTTTCAATTTATTATAAATTGATCGTGGATCGTCCTCAAGTGTCACCCAATAAACAAACATTTGTGTACAAATCTAAAAAAAAAAAAAAAAATAGTCAAGAACGTGTTATAGCTACATACGCAGAAAATGTCATATTACAGGCATTGGTGCAGAGTTATTCTATTCTTTTTCGTGAACAAAAGACGAATGTAAGAAAGAATATACAAATAAAAATCAAAATAATTAAATTGATATGTTGCTAAGTACAACTACATAATTTTGTGTCCTCAGGTATCTGAGCATTTCAACTTGATGTGATAGACGATGGTTATAGAGGTTGCAATCATCTTATTCTTTAATTAACCATTGAAATATGTAACGTATATAATTACATGTCATGGTATCCACCCACGTATCTGAATTGTTAATTTCCAAATTTCGATCATCTCGTTAGTGAGGCAAAGAGTTTGCTATGTTTTCGCATTTGAGTGATCCAATTATTTTTCTTTCGGCCTCTTCTTTGGACCTCGGCTGGAATTTGAGCCTCTATTGCTTTTAGGAGTGGAGTTTCCGATGGCCCTCGTTGAACATGGAGTTCAAAAATATTGCATTGTGTACGGTATAGTCACCTCTCTGGTATTTTCATAGCATGCGGCATTAGTTTCACTAATTGAAAAATGTAACACATTCTCGTGTCGCCTTTGCCTTTATACAGAGGAACCAGGAAGCTCGCCCTCCACTGTTAGGCATTCAATCGCATCTCGTGATTTTATTGAACTAAATCGCGAGGTATTTGAGCCCAAGACTTTAATTTTCGCCTTTTAAGGGTTTGGTTTATTATTTTTATTTTCTTCTTCGAGCCCTACAGCCGAGGGAGTAGTACTACACAAAAATTTGTCGTTTACATAGTAGGTTTCCCTGTTCATCTTCAATATATTTCAGCGATTGAATCTCTTGCGAGTTTTTCTTCGTTTGGCCACAATTTTAAAAATGTTAGGTCGTCTACCAGTGCCTCGATGTTGCACCCTTTTTAGGGCTTTTCGCTTGCTGATAGGTTATGAAGGTTCCTCTTCTTCCTTCAACTGTTATCGCACGTGCTTATTAATGCAATACTTGCATTGAGCAGCCTATGCATCGGCCAAGATCAGTTCAGATCAATAGAAAAATCTGCATCAACTACTTTAAATGAGATTTATAAAGGTTGCCTAAGACCACTAGGAAAAGATAGAAGATAGTTAGGAAGAAAGTTAGGATTAACTTTTCTAATAACATTTTTTTTTTTTTTTTTTCGTGGAAGGTGAGAAATCTTTATAGACACTATAGGTCCGGAGTCTATAGTGGTGTGAGATTCTTACTCACTAAAAAACACCTCCCTTATGCAGACCATGACTGAGTTCACACTCAAAAAGCAGTTCTTCTATCGCATTTTATTTTGTTTTCATAAGATATCCTGCAGGCGATTTTCCATTGAAAATTCCTGTGTATTTTAGAAAAATTACGCGCTGCTAATCACCGCGCTAGATCGAGAGGCTTAGTCCTTTTCAGACGGCGCAATAAATTTGTCTCGTCGAAGATCTGTTGAACAGAAATATTCGTATGACCTTGTAATCGAATATTATGTTTTTGCGCTAACATTTTAATTACGTTCTGAACGTTTTCGACTCCCAAGTCTCTGTGGATATCATCGTTTCTAATGTACCACGGCGCATTAACAATACCTCGAAGAACTTTGTTTTGGAATGTCTGTAATACATTAATGTTACTATTTTTAGAAAAACCCCAAAGTTGTACACCATATGTCCAGATCGGTTTTAGCACTTGCTTGTATAGAGTTTTCCAATAGGGACTTGACAGCTTTGAATTTAATTTGTGAACGCACTCTTTCACTAATCATCAAATTGTCACTGTCAATTTATTCAGTAAACTCAACATTTTCATCATAGTAAAGTACACTAACGAGCTACGTTCTCCGATTGGGTTCTGGAGAAGATGCGCCAAGATGATGAACTTTATCGCAAAATCACCTTCAGTGACGAAGCTCATTTTTGGCTCAATGGGTTCGTCAATAAGCAAAATATGCGTTATTGGCCGGGTGAAAACCCACATGTGCTTCAAGATCACCGATTATTTTTGACCCGAATTGGAAGAGATGGACTTGGTCGACATGTGGTTTCAACAGGATGGTGCCACAAGGCACACAGCACACGCTACAATCGACTTATTGAAGAGTAAGTATGGTAGGCGTGTTATCTCAAGGCATGGGCTAGTCGATTGGCCGCCTCGTTCATGCGATTTAACGCCGCTTGACTATTTTCTGTTAATTACGTTAATTCATTGGTTTATGCCAACACGCCGACTACGTTGGAAGAGCTCAGAGCCAACATTGAACGCGAAATAGCGGCCGTTTCGGCCAAAATGTGTGGCCGAGTCGTTGAAAATTGGATCCAACGAATCGACCGCTGCATATGGCTGCAGTGGCCATATGAACGAAGTCGAGTTCCATTTATAAATGTTTTGATTGTACTTCAAGCCAATAATAAAGCTTTTGAAATATCTCAAATGGTTTGCCTTTTATTTAAAAAAAAAGTTGTCAAGTCGCTATTATAAAACCCTATATAACAGCAGTTTGTTCTCTAAGCTAAGCTTCTAATACTTCCAATAAGCCAGTAAATATCTTTATATTTGATTTCAAGCTCTTCACGTTTTTTCTTGACGTGTGCTCTCCATTTTAGTTCGCGTAAGGCATTCGTACTGCGTTGATAAACACCGGTGGATTCTCAATTTTTTTGAGAGTGAAGTTCACGTGTACAGACTTGTTTTCATCAAGCACGATTCGCCAAGTCTTTGTCCAATTGTTAATCCGTGTAAAGGCACGTTGCAACTTAGCAGTTGCTTCTTCGACTGTTTTAGCCGTTGCCAAAGTGGCAACATCAGCAAATGTGGCTAGGACAGTGTCGTCCGTTTGCGGTATATCGCGGGTAAAAAGCAAATAAAGCAGAGGGCCAAGTACACTTCCTGGCGGCACCCTTGCATTTATTGTCTTAAAAGTGGAATATTCGTTTCCGTGTCTCACACGGAAAAGTCGGTCTTTCAGGTATGAACCTAAAATACAAGACAATTACTGGGGTAGGGCTTGTCGGAGTTTATATTTTAGGCCTTCGTGTGATTCCTTATCAAAGGCTTGCGAAACCTCAAGGAATGAGCTTGAACAGACTAACTTACACTCGATTGCTCGTTTAATTACATCGGTTATTCAATGCACTTGGTCAACTGTAGAGTGTTGGCTTCTAAAGCCAAATTGATGGTCAGGCAAGAGGGAATTTGTGTCGGTAATTGGTTTAAAACGATTAAGAAGGATTCGCTCGAAGACCTTCGATGTAATCGGGGGAAACGATATTGGTCTATATGACTTGACTTCAGTCAGCGGTTTACCGGGTTTCGGAACCATAATAACTTCGGCTACTTTCCACCGGTGCGGTACGTGCTCTAATCTAATGCTGGCATTTATAAGATAGAGCAGCTTTAGCAAACCTTTTTTCGGCAACGCTTTAAGTATCTCTCCCGTTATTAAGTCATATATTGGGGCTTTATTGGGCTTAAGAGTGTCTATAACTTGTCTAAGTTCCCTAAGTGTAGCCTTTTCTACTGGAAAGTTTGTCGTCACGTTTAGCGTATTGACATTCTAAGGAAGCACCCCCCCCATCGAATTGTTTAAACGTTTCGTCGAAAACATAAGCTTTTTCCTTATCTTCTTTCGCCCAGTCATCCTGGTTTCTTCTTATAGGCGCCACGTGTATTTGGGGCTTTCGAACACTTTTAACGGCTCTCCATATGGAGTAGTTGGTATCCTTTGTCGCTGGGAGTCTTTCAAGGTAGTTATTAATACCTTGATTATTGAAGTCCTTGATCGATTTTTTCAACAAGTTGCAGAGCCTATTGAAGGATGTTTTATCTTGTGGTGCCCGGGTTTCATGGCACTTTTTCTGCGCTCTTCGTTTCTTCTTTGCTACTTTCAACTCAGTATTGTCTACAAAGTCTATTCGGAAATCTTCCCAGTGAGTCTTGCTGTTAGTTAATCTGGGTGGTCTTTGTTTCTTAACCAAGGATTCGAACAGTGAGAGGATAACTGGAGAATGATCGGAGGAAAGATCGAAGCCCTCTTTAACTTTGACGTAACTAGCGTTTACTCCTTTTCCTATGAAGAAGTCTATTAGATCGGGTGTTTTGGCGACATCCGAGGGCCAGTATGCCTGTTGAATAAAAATAGCAACCACATTCCATACCAGCCCTGTAAAGAGTTTTGCCTTTTTGAGAGATACATCTTGAGCCCCAAAAGGTGTGCTTCGCGTTAAAGTCGCCACCGATAATGAAGATTGGTCCAAGAGAGTTGAATAGGTCAATAAATTCGTGTTGTTCTATTTTGCAGCGCGATTGGCAAAACATTGAGGATATATTAAAAGAGTAATTTTTATTTTTAGTTCGCACCACGGTCATTTGAAATTTGTCAAGTTCAATTATTGCTTCCAGAGTATGTTCAATGCAGTCTTTTATGAATAGGGATGACCCGCCTCTTGAGTTTCCCGATGGATGATGAGCGTGGTAGTTTCGGTAACCTTATAGTTCCACGAGCGAAAACGCTTGTTTATTATTATTATTATTTTTTTTTTTTCATTTTTCAATCTTTTTTCGTTGCTCTCTCAACGTTTCTTTCATTTTTTTAAACCGAATAAAAAATATGATTTTCCACACTCTTCAAAGTAAGTCCGCCGCTTAGGTCCTCGTACCACATGCAGATAAGTGGGGCGATTCCGAATAAGTGAACTGGTGCGTTTTCATGGTGGAACAACACCATGAGTCTGTGTCAATATTTTGTCAAATCGGTTGTCTATGATTCTGCTTCATTTCTTTAAAAACTTCATAAGGATTATCGTCTTTAAACCCAAAAAAAACCATGACCATTACCTTACACTGAGCATATTCTCTGGCGTGTAGTAATGGATCCAGGTTTCATCCACTGACGATTCGATCGAGCTCGCTTAAAGAGCTCCAAGTACTATTTCGTAGCTGGCAGCCATATCCGCTTGTTTTCCACTATGAACAATTGCAACTACGCTCGGCATGTCAGCTTTCTCATGCTTAACTTATCATATAAAATGTTGATTGTCGTTCCGTATAGACTAGATCAGTGCTTTACATGAATACTGTAGTAAAGACTCCACATCGGATCAACCAGCTTGTGGGAGACGCTTCCTGCGATTTAAGGTTTAAGAAACAGCCACCATGATGCTCCCTGTAAGTTGCCTACATTTTCTAAGTCAAGCCCGGATCGAAATGCAGAGCGCCCTGATTCCCATTGCACCACCTTAAGCCGGCCACTTTAATGTAACTGGTCAAATTCTTGTATCCTTCAGTGACATTATTTTGAGAGCCATTGCGACCGATTGCTTTGCCACCGATTCATTTTTAGACTACTTCATTGGTGGACATAGCCTTGGTATCTTGTATTTTACGTGAACACCTGTCTGGATGACTCAAGGTGCCCATACATCCATGAGAGCAAGGATATACCTTGCCATCGCTTACCACGTTAATAGTATAGTGTGATTCATCGTGAGGTTTGATTTTCAATAGACTTTTTTTGATAGATCACGCGAGACTCCTATCAAATGTCATTTTTGTTCAGTATCGTTTGGCAAGTCATCATGCAAAGACTCACATCACAACAGCGTCCAAAGATTGTTCAGCTGTATTACGAATATCAGCGTTCTGTGGGAAATTTTTTTTCGTGCGATTCGAGGAACTTACGGTGCGCATAATCGACATACTAAAACCACTATTGCCAATACCATTCACAAACTTGGGTCCAAGCTTATATTAATGAATGATACTCGACCGGTTAGACCACATCCAGCACGTAGTGAAGAGACTATAGCAGCTGTAGCTGAGAGTGTACGCGAATACCGTGACGGATCGATTCGTCGTCGTTCTCAGCATCTTGGCTTAGTTATTCGACAACTTGGTGTATTTTACGTAAGGATCTCGGCCTAAAAGCGTACAAAATTCAACTTGTGCAAGAACTGAAGCCAGGTGACTTAAATTTGCGTTATATTTTCAGTGAATGGGTTCTGGAAAAACTCAATGAAAATTCGGTGTTTTATCGTAAAATTTTGTTCAGTGATGAAGCCTATTTCTGGCTCAATTTACATGTTAATAAACGAAATTGAATATTTTTGGCTGATGAGCAACCCGAAGAGTACCAAGAGCTACGATTACATCCATTAAAAACAAAGGTATGGTGTGGTTTATGGGCTGGTGGAATCATTGGTCCATATTTCTTCAAAAATGCGGCAAATCAGAATGTTACCGTCAATGTTAACGGACTATGTGCCTTCTGAAATTCAAGCACATGGTCTCGTTTAGCTCTGGTTTCAACAAGATGGCGCCACGAGCCATACAGCGCATAAAACAATGGACTTGTTGAGAAATCATTTTGGTGAGCACTTAACTTCACGTTTTGCTACGATAAATAACGCCTTTGCACTATTTTCTCTGGAAAAGTCTCTGGTCTGTAAAGTCTCAGGTCTACAAGAATAAGCCAGCTACGATTGATGCTTTGGAAGCCAACATTAATCGTGTTATCTACGAGATACCAGTCGCTATGCTTGAAAGAGTCGCCTAAAATTTTACCTTCCGTTTTTTTTAGGTAGGTGTTGCCAATATTTACATAATATCATATTCAAAAAATAAATGCCATACATTTTTCTTTTAATTGGTAATAAAACTTTTAAGTTCACTTTCAAATTTATCTGTTTTATTTTACATTATATTTCAAACCTCAAGATGAATCACCCTATATAATACCAAAGCAGAACTTGTGTTAGAAACGCATGTTCCACCCTTGGTATGGGTCAAGAACGATCTAAAACCTATTTCTGACCTTAGGATCGCAGCACTCAGTACTTATTTGCTACTCTAAAATGTATCTAGGACACTTCACGCGATTTGGGTCTAAGCCACAGCCACCATGACGGTTCCACAAGGGGACCTACCTCAACAAGTCATCCCTGACAAGGAGCTCCTGACTCCCATAGTACCATATTTTAAGTCCTGGTAGGGACTACCAGTGGTCCTGCGGCCAACAAGACCTATGACCGGGTGGGAGCCCGCCGTTCCGTACAGTACGCTTTCTGCCTCTGCTAAAAATTTCTCAGTAAATTTTACCTGGGTGCTCCTTATCAAAACCAGATGTACATCCACGTTTTGTCACGATGATAAAGGGTCGTCATAGACAGCATTCAACTCCGATTTTATTTTTGCCATTCAAAAATCGGTATTGCTCTTTTGCCATTGCCACACCAAACACTTTTATACAAACGGCAGTCAAATCAAAATTAACCGATAAACCGATCTAAGATTTTTTGTGGCAACTTCTCGAAGATGGTAATGGACGATGGTAATAACAAATTTCTTAATAATCCAACCTGTAATAACAAAGCAAAAAAAAAATAGTGCTTATCCTCGTACATAAATATTTGTATTTATTTATGTTATACCTTAGCTATCAAATATTAGATCACTGATCCAACCTTAGACTCGCAGATTTTTTTCATCAAGAGCAACCCTTAATTTGACAATTTAAAATAAAAGCATAAAGCTGGATGATACATATTTAAATGTCTTCAGCATTTCAAAATCTCCTTCAACACTCTGTGTGGTCTGCAAATTTATGCATGAGATTTCTATCGTAATTTTGCAAACTTCTTAATACAGATACATTGCATTTATGAATGCGATTGCCTGGTTTAATATTTTTTTTTTTTTTTTTTTTTAATTTTCGGTGCTCTTGATGATGGGTTTTTGCGGGACCTTGCTTGCAGGATAATCTCTGAGTAAATTACCGATTATTGGCTTCCGAGAGAGATCATGTTCAGAGATTACATCGTGATGAGCCTGGCAGTTATTATTAAAAAATTTATATGCTCGTACCAAAATGCCCAATTCAGCAAGTGCGGGGAGAGATCATTTTGGTACACGCACGAGATACACATTTTATGATGAAATCATCTTCAAATTTAAGGAATTTATTTCCGTGATTAACATCTGAGTTTATGAAAAGGACATTTAGTTTAATTTAATTTTTTTTTTTTTTTTTTTTTGGTAAAGGAGTCGTAAAAAAATGATTCTAAATAGATTGTCCCTTTTAGAGTAAACTCTTTCGGATAATCAGTAGACAGATAGAAAATATTTCTAATTCATGAACAGAAGGAATGTGTAAAAAATAAAAAAATAAAACTGAAAGGACACTAATGCTCCTTCACCTGCGGTAGGTAATATAGTTAATAAATATAATAAAGAAAAATGAGAGAAACCTTCAAGAATCTAAGGGTGTTCAAATGCCACTTTGGTAGAGTGTTTATCAAAATTTTACATAATTAAGATCTTTTTAATGAGGAAATTGGGTACACTCACCGAAAATATTTTTTTTTTACCAATTTGTTGAATATTAAACAAACTGAACTAAGTTATTGAATGAATTGATTACAGAAATGAGATATACATCAGATAAAAATGATAAATAAATGGATTCCAGGCTTTTATTTTCAGATTTTCGTTATTCACTGGAGCATTCACACACAAACATTGATTCATTTATCTCCAGATAATGTAACGCTGCTGGTTCTTGCTTTACTTTCCCATAAGAATAGCTTCCGCTACAAAGGAAACACGGCATATTTTCACTCTTATATTTTTATATTGGCAATGTAAGAAACTGATTAGCCCAGAAAGCTAGGCGATAGATACTCACTCAGTAAGTAGTATTTTAAAAAACAACCTTTTCTTTGACAAAAATAGCCATGTTTCTTTAATGAGGAAGTTTTGGAAAGTATTTCTTACTTCTTCATTGCCTCAATAACTTCGACTGCACGACTGCAACAGAATTAATTCCCATGTAAATTTTCATGACAGCTCAACATACGAAGCCAGTCATGACTCTATGTGCCTATATTCGAGTCTATAGTACGGACACGAGATGGAGCGTCGGTATCCCATGCGGGAGCTAATACATGGGCTGAAAAGTCATCTGTTTCCAGATGCCGTTTCTAAGAGAGGGCACCACTTGAATTAAATCCATACCGTTTCCAGTTAGTACCAACCTTCAAAAGATACTTGTATAAATTTGACAGCTGTCAGACGATTAGTTCTCGAGATATAGCGTTGTGAGTGAAGCAACTTTTGTTATTGTAAAAAAAAAAAAAAATGGATTCAAAGCAATTTCGTGTGTTGATTTATCATTGCTTTTTGATGGGAAAAAATGCAGCCGATGCAAAGAAATGGCTCGATAAGTGTTGCACGGACTCTGCACCAGCCGAACGAACCATTCGAAGTGGATTGAAAAATTTAAAAGTGGTCATACAAGCACCGAAGATGATGCACGCAGTGGACATCCAAAAGAGGCTGTTTCAGATGAAAACATCGAAAAAGTCTACAAAATGATTACGAATGACTGTAAAGTGAAGTTGATCGAGATAGCTGAGGCTCTGAAGATATCAAAAGAGAGTGTTGGATATATCATACACGAATATTTGGACATGCGAAAGCTCTGCTCAAAGTTGGTGCCGCGTTTGCTCACAGTCGACCAAAAACAACAACGTGTTGATGATTCAGAGAAGTGCTTAAAGCTGTTCAACCACAATAAAGCCGAATTTTTCGGTCGGTATGTGACAATGGATGAAACTTGGCTCAATCACTTTACACCAGAGTCAAGTCGGCAGTCAGCTGAGTGGCGAGCAGGCGACGAACCTCATCCAAAACGACCAAAAACTCAACAGTCCGCTGGCAAGATTACGGAATAACTAATCTCCGAAAGGGGCAGACTATCAACAGCGACTATTACATCGCGTTGTTGGAGCGTTTGAAGGACGAAATCGAAGAAAAACGGCCGAAAGAAAAAGAAAACGCTGTTTCATCAAGACAATGCACCGTGTCACAAGTCGATGAAAACGATGGCAAAATTGAATGAATTCGGCTAAGAATTGCTTCCCCACCCACCGTATTCGCCAGATTTTGCCCCCAGCGACAATTTTCTCTTCGCACACCTCAAAAGACTGCTCGCCGGAGAGAGATTTAAGACCAATGAAGAAGAAATCGCCGAAACAGAGGCCTATTTTGAGGCTGAACCGAAATCGTACTACAAAACTGGTATCGAAAGATTGGAAAATCGTTTCAATCAGTGTATCGCCCTCGAAGGCAACTATATTGATAAATAAAGTTGAATCTTGCAAGAATTTTGTGTTTTACTATAAAACGGCACCGACTTTTCAGCCCCAAATAAAACACAAGTTATTTGAATAATGTCTTTCTACTTCAAGGTCTTGTAAATCATCGACTTGTTATCTTAAACTGATTTAGCATAATACCTAGAATAATGCAAAATATTATAGGTATAATATAGAGTTGAAATTTAACAATCATATTGTTTTACTTGAATTGCTAATGCCAATATTCGCAAGCTACTAACTAATGGTGTTGTTATGCACGTAACTCATTCTGCTCTACCCCTTCCCGTTTCCTGTCGCTTTTTCGTTTCATCGGAGTTCGGAGGTTTCATTAGAAGTTTCACTTCAATAAGTATGATATATTGTAATGCGGTATTTGTATGTTCGGATTTAAGTTGGAAGATATCGTTTATAGCGTCACTTACTATCTACTTATCTTTGCGAATGACTTCTAGTATGTAGTAGTTAGAAAAAAAAGAGTACAGAGCTATCCAATAAAACTCTCTCACTTCTGATAACGAATTTAGGCTAATCGATTCTGCAGCGCTGCGAAACATTGTCGTAGCCAGCACGCGGTTCCCCCATTTAAACTTGGAGATCTACTGATCATTCAATCACCAGACAGATTGACCACATTGCTATCAAAGCAAGGCTCTAATCCAGCATTGTGGATGTTAGAACATTCGGAGGAGACAACATCAACTCACATTTTAATCTTGTGGTATCCAACGTGCGGTTGCGGATATTCCGAACATTGCGAAATTAAGCTGATACTATAAGGAAGTTTAACGTCGATCGGTTTAAATCGTAAGAGATCGCAAAGTGATTTTTCCTTAATCTCTTAAGAGGTCCGATGCCGCTAGCATCATGAATTGCAAACCAGTGGCAATATCGCCAAAAAGCCATCAAAGATGCCGCCTCTGATGAGCTTGGGTTTCACTCGGCCACCACAATGAAATCCAAGGTTTCACGATGAGTGCTGGTAAGCCCATGGAGCTGAAAAATAGGCCTGTATAGCGGAGCTGCATAGAAGACTTAGAGTTGCTCACGAGCAGAAAAAGAGAGAGGAAACACAACTTTTTCAAGAGAAAACCAAGGAGCATGAGAAGCACGTGGTCGAAGAAATTGAGAGATTCTACTTCAGGACAGAGATTCAGAAGCAATATAGAAAAAACATGCCACGGATAAAAACCTCTAACAGAAATCTGTAAATCGAAGAAGGGAACATAGTAGTAGAGTCGCAGTGGATGCTGACGATTTGGAAAGAGCATTTCGGTAGATTGTACAACGGCGATGATGAACCAAATACTTCTGTCGGGCAGAATAAACCTTTTAACCTAGACGATCTAGACCAACAATTCTATCCACCGATAGATAGCCATATCTCAGCTTGAGCCCAGCAAAGCTGCTGGAGTGGATGAACTCTTCAAAGCGGCAGGCGATGGCTTGGCTAGGGGCATACTCCAACTCATCTGTAAAATATGATCGGATGCAAGTATGCCCAATAAATGGAACCTCGCCTCATTTGTCCGATCCCCAAAAAAGGAAATTCTCTGAACTGCGTCAACTACAGAGACATAATTCCTCTTAATGACCCATACAATATCCTATGTATGTATGCCCTTTTATGTGAACGCCTAAAGCCATTCGCCCGACAACCTGATTGGTTCATACCAGTGTGACTTTAGACCAAGAAAATCCACCTTCGAGATGTCAAAGAAGGATTTAGACAGACAATGCGCTGTCATGGGATTTCTTTAACATCATTGTTGAAAGAATAGTTCAAATATCCTTACAATTACTGGGGTACGCCGATGATACTCGTACTGACATAATCGGAAGAAAGCAACTTTACGTCAATAGCGCTCCTCGTGTACTGAGACGCAAGTGGTGAAATTGGGTTTAACAAGAAAGGACATATTACACCAAAGTTTCGGGTAGAATTTCACCTTCGACAAATATAACTACGAAATAGTTGAGGACTTTGCCTACCTAGGCTCCACTATCAATTCAGAGAGCGACACCAGCTCTGAGATCAAATGAAAAAGAACTCTTGCCAATTGCTGCTTCTTTTCGTTAAGAAGGCAATTGATTAGCAAGGCCCTTTCTCAAACAACAAAAGTGACAATATATAGGTACAAGGCCTTATTAATCCCAGTCCTGTTCTATGGTGCAGAGGCATGGACTTTATCAAAAATGTATGAGAGTGTTCTTGGCTGCTTTAAGAGGAAAACTCTTCGGGTGATTTTCGGTCCCGTCTGCATAGACGGTGAGTGGCGGAGGAGATACAACGACGAACTCTACGGGCGGTACAGCGACATCGATTTGGAGAGAAAAGTGAAGGTTTGACGACCGAGGTGGCTTGATCACGTAAAGTAATGTCCACCTTAAGTAAGTAAAGTTCCTGGCTTGTTGGTACAGATAAGAGACTTAACGTAAATCGCGCAAGTTTCAAGACCAATTGTCATGGCCATTTCTGGCAATGAGACCATCTCGGAACATTGCCTTTAATAAGTTCTAGTTCCATACCAAACACTAAATTTTTTCATATATAGGGTTTTCTAATAACGACTTGACAACTTTTTTTTTTTAAATAAAAGGCAAACCATTTGAGATATTTCAAAAACTTTATTATTGGCTTGAAGTACAATCAAAACATTTATGAACGGAACTCAACTTCGTTCATATGGCCACCGCGGACACGTTTGCAGCGTTCGATTCTTTCGACCCAATTTTCAACGACTCGGCGAAACATTTCGGCCGCTTTTTCGCGTTCAATGTTGGCTCCGAGCTCTTCCAATGTCGTCGGCGTGTTGGCATGAAAAAATGAGTTAACGTAGCCCCACAGAAAATGCGTCAACCGGCGTTAAATCGCACGAACGAGGCGGCCCATGTCTTCAGATAACACGCTCACCATACATACTCTTCAATAAATCGATTTTAGCGTGTGCTGTGTAGCTTGTGGCACCATCCTGTTGAAACCACATGTCGTCCAAGTCCATATCTTCCAATTCGGGCCAAAAACAATCGGTGATTATGGCGCTCACAGTAACGTGACGATCGTTATCGTCGACGAAAAAATATGGCCCAATAACGCCGCCGGCATGCAAACCGCACCAAACAGTTATTTTTTGTGGATGAAGTGGTGATTCATGAAGCACATATAGGTTTTCACCCGACCAATAACTCATATTTTGCTTATTGACGAACCCATTGAGCCAAAAATGAGCTTCGTCACTGAAGATGATTTTGCGATGAAATTCATCATCTTTTTGGCGCATCTTCTCCAGCACCCAATCGGATAATGTTTGCAGACGTTGCTCATTAGTGTACTTTACTATAATGAAAATGTTGAAATATTTGCATAAATTGACAGTTACAAATTGATGATTAGTGAAAGAGTGCGTTCACAAATTAAATTCAAAGTTGTCAAGTCCCTATTGGAAAACTCTATACATACAAAGTGGCCCAAGAGTTGTCACCCGAAGTTCTTGGGCTACTATTTTTTTATGAATGAAAAGCTTTGGTTCTGCTTTTGGATTGTGTTTACTTGATATCTTAAATTATTGCCCGTGAAGTCCAAAAAATGATATCGGTTAAGTGGTCGCCGCCAGAATTGATGACCATACGGGTCCGATTTAAGGCATTTTTCATCATTCTTGCCAGAACTTCTGGCTAAAGGTCCTCGTATTCTTGACGGGTATTCTCTTTGAAGGCTTTAAGAGTCTTAGCCTTTTTGATATGGACTCATGACTTCAAAAAAACCTTACAAAAAGAAATCTGAAACGGTTAAATCAGACGATCTTGCCAGCCAGTGCAAATCGCAAAGACGAGAACTTAGTTGATCCAGAAATGCAGCCCTCAAAATTTCGCTTGTGGCTCGTGCGGTATGCGCCGTTGCTCCATTCTGTTGGAGCTACATATTCTACAGTCAAAATTAATCCAATTGAGGAAGGAGAAAGTCGTTGAGCATGGCTCAAGGTACTCGTTTGGCCCGCGGTATTTTCGAAAAAGTAAGCGTAAACGACACACCATGCAGTAGCTTTGAGCGGATGTTATGACTCTTTGTGGATTGTACGTGAATTTCCGGTGCCTCAGAAGCGATAATTTTCCTTGTTCCCATATCCACTAAGATGGAAATAGGCCTCGCTGCTCATGATGATTTTCGTTGAAAAGTTATCTCTATCGTGGTTGAGATTTAGGATTGTTTGGGCGTAGGTTACACGCGCTTCGCGGACAATAGCTAATGTACTGTCTGCACTTTGTAAGGGAAGATCTTACAGTCTTTCACCAAAATTCTCTATACAGACCGTGAATTGATTCCCAATTATTTGGTACGTCATCCAGTCGATACTCCGGAGTCCTCTGCGACATCTTTAAAAACAGCTGCGTAATTCTCAACGGAATGGCTAAGCATCTCATATTATCCCATACTCTTCTAGGCGAACGGCTAAGCGTCGTAGTGGTTACCCAGTTGGTGTGGGGTGGTGATCGGGAAATCTGCGTCGAAATTCACGCTGTCCCAACACCACCGAAGAATTATTCCGGAAAAATTTTAGGAAAATAGCGATTCATGTCTTGTTGACGTGTATTTTGTATCTGTTTACTTCACAAATGTGAAAGTAGAAATGACATTTCACCACTTGCAAAAATTGTATCATCTTCGCCACATAGTACAATGGATTCAGCTGGAAAACCTGCGACTCTTCGCTTAATCAAATGCCACGTTGCTATGGATGACTTTTCAGTGAAAATCTACATCTTTTTCCATTTTCAATAAATGTTTATTTGGTTTTAGTTCTTTGGTTAATATTACTTTACACGGGCGTGTGTAGGAACTTCGAGAGATGCCTTAACTCTTGAAAACGACAGTAAATCGTTTAATTTCGATATTGTCTTACGGACAAGCACATATCCGAAATATTCTCTTCACTTTGACTTTTCGATGTCTGTCTGACAGCGCAACAATGTGCATTTGTTCACTTCTCGGGACGAGATTCAGCTAAATCTGGCTTGTTTGTCAAAAATGGCAAAAGTAAACAAGGTTATGTATAGTTATACGGTCGTTCTCATATGCGGCGATGAAATCAATAAAGTCGTGAATGTCAATCAATTTCCTATGGAATCGTTAGAATATTTGGTCAAATGTGAATATACTGAGCCTATAATCGCATTGATACAGTTCTATCACGTTGAAAAATATTTCCAGGCTTTCACTCCATACGGCAGACAAATCCTTTGCGCCATGTGAAGGAGACTGATGAATCTATAATTAACAGAGTGATCGAGCAAATGTTGCTGAGCTTGCATTTGTCGATTAAGTTAACTCGGACGATCTCGGAAATGAGTTGGGATTTTCTGGAAACCAAATCGTCTCCTTATATAGCTTGGCAGGTAGACAGAATTATCCGTCAGCCTTGATATGTTGAAGCTTAGATATTGCTTTCATCAGTTCATTTTAGTCGAGGCAAGGTAATCTTGACCTTCATCACCCGAGGTAAATGTTTGAAGAAGGACATTTTCAATATCGGTCACGATTGTGACTGTATATACAATTTTTTTTTTTTTTGAATCCTTTTGGTTTTACACGTACTTACAAGACTTTTAACCGTTATTTCTGGAGTAATACAAGTACTTCTCTATTTTTTTGATTGCCCGCTTCTTGAGCTGTTTGTCTCCTCATCTTTGGTCGTGGAGCGCAGGAGGTTTTCTTGTTGTTCTACAATACGAGCTTATACTGCCAATTAATTGGCTGAGCTTTGCTGCACTCTTCAAGATTTCGGGTCTGTGGTTGAATCCGAACACCTCAGTTTCGGAATTTCTGCATGATGTAGTTTACGTAGGATTTGTTGAATTTGTTGATTTTTCTAGGTTTGTCACGACCGTAGCCTTTAAACATTACCATAAGTCTCTTCACAGCATTTACGAGTTGTCAACTTAACAACTTGGCTGGCTGCAAGTTGGAATATTCGGTCATCTTTCATCTTTACCATCCTTCATTTAGAAAATCCTGTTACGATCAAGTTCCTAAGTTCGTAAGTAAGAAAACTTTATGTTAGCCACGGTGATACCCTGCCCTGCAGCAAAGTCTATTTCCGGACGTGATGTGATATATGCTTTCCGACTCTACTACTACAAATATCATCTTTTCCTATTCGTCTTACCAATAATGTCACTCGTAGATTTTATCGAGGAACTCGTAGAAACATTCTGTGATACCATCGTCTGTTTCTACTGTGGCGGCATTAGACTGTATTATATGACCTAAAAGACTGATCTTGGCGAACTTAACCTGGATGTGGACTGTTACAAGACGTGCCGCTCAAGAGTTCTTTAATAGTTCTGTCGCTTACACCAAAACCGCATTCAAATAGACACTGCTATTCTGTGTAACAATCCCCGTGGTATATGTCGTAGTTTTTTTTATCGTACCCATCTTACCGCACTTGCTGGTTGGCGGCAATATTTATTGTATAGTAATGCAGGGCATCCGCAAGATATGGCCTGTTCAAGATCGACGTCAAACTTAATTTTCTTTTCTTTGTTTCGTAGTCGGCAGTAAGTAAGTCCTTATCGGCGGCTTTTGGTTGCCCCACGATAGTATGATTTTTTTGAATAGTTAACTTTACGCACAATCCTTAAATTAGAATAGCAAGAACCTTGAGAAAAACCACTCGATGGGTACCATCATGATCTGAAGGCACAAAGCACTAGGCTTTGCTGCTGTTAGGTTGCTCTATGTCCAACCTTATATGTTAGTACCGAATTCAGCCATCTAAAATCTCAATTTTTTTCATATTAACGTTAAGCCTTGTATGTGGACTCTTCTATACCAACAAGGCTCTAAATCTGTTCATAAGAGCTGAGTTCATAGAGCTGAATGAAGATGTCGAAACATGTTGTTGGAGGCAAGTTTGCTTTGCTTTGACGAAGACTGAAAGCATTTTCTTATCATAGGCAGACTTTTTTTATTAGAGGCCGGCTAAGTTTAAGTATCATATATACAACAACATATATACAACAAATATATACAAACAATTCATATTTCTTAGATATAACCTATTGCATGCCACTAGTTTAATGCCAGAATTCTTAACTTTTCTTTTATGTTTTGAGTTTCATCACCATCTGCAAAGCCCTCTTGGTATTGAACCACCACCATAGTGCTTGGTAATATGGTAATTACCTTTGGGGATACCCGGAGAGTTCATTGGTTTTTATCCAAATTCACCTCAGGCTACTTACGAATTGTACTTCCTGTCACAGTGAACAAGACGAATGAAATACAAAGGCCCATCAGCTCTACAGCAGACATGTAAGAGTTTTTTTTTTTTTTTAAATTCAAAACTCATAGAGTCCCACACATGACACCCGGTTGCAGATTTGAATGCGTAAGGAACTGGACACTAGCAAACTATTATCCTTATACGGATGTCCGGACTCACTTCGTCTGGAGAAGTACGTTTCTTTTTTTTTTTTCTCTCTCCTTTCGAATGGTCTTTTTGAGGTCCTACATGATTTACCGATCAAACTAAGGAACCAAAACCAGGACAATAGAATATTTTCACACAAACACAGGCACACAAAACAATTTATTGCACATACAATGCACTTCATTGTGCGGTATTGTCTGGACTTGCGATAAAAATTATGATACTTTTGTTCACTGAACAATGTCCTTTTTGGCATACACAAGGAGCACAACAATAAGAGACGAAATTAATTGTTCTGCTGAACCGTGAAAAGGAGTTCAAAATTCTATGGGCAATGCCAAGGTGGTCGGTTTCGGCCAATCGGCTTGTCGTCTACACGTCTGTAGATGTTTCCTTGATCTGAAGTTTTTGTCGGAATTGAAAAATTAACCGTGCAGAATAGATGTCCCTTTGCGACACGCTTCCAATTCTTGAAAACTGAATAGAAGGACTTCGCAGAATCGATAATGACCATTAAGGGGCTATTGGAAATGTATTCGAAAACAATTTGATACCCTTTGTATCTTATCAAACAACGAAACAAATCGATAAAATACTCCTACAATTCGATTTGGCAGTTTTTTCTCTTAAAAGTTGCACTGCACAATGAAAATCAGAACAATGTAACGGGTGGGTGCTAGGCTAAGGAGGATACTAATGAGTCGATTGGTACTATGTCCATCCACTATATGAAAGATTTTGGGAATCTCGTGCATGGATTGAAGCCGCTTCACCATCGCGTTCATCGTAAACTCGGTGAATGGGCCGAAAACGAGATCGCTCTTCTACTGATCTTCTGCATTCAAATGCAAAAGAGTAACAAGCTATAATTGACGCTGTTACATCTACAAATAATCACTGTCTGGAATGCTTTATAAAATAGCGGCACAATTGGTCCATATTTTTTCAAAACTGATGTCAGCCAGTATGTTACAGTTAATGGAAAACGCTAAAGGAACGTGTTTACTGACTTTCGAAAATTATTTTACTTTGCACACTAACTTACCATAGATCCCTGCCGACATGAGCGGAACACTTTCGTCGACGTCTTTTTTTACAGCATCTTCCTTCCAGGGTGAACTGAAGGAGTCTTCAAACAAGAGCATTAATATTTCTTCGCTTATCATGTCCAGTGCCGTACCCCTCTTAATTCGGATCAATCTGTTCAAGTCAGTCTTTCTGAATAAGGCATTTTCATACTTGAGATGATGAAGATTGAGTAGGAAGCTGCCTTGCTTGGTGAATGTAGGTTCGGTGTTTTTTATTCAAAGAGTTCGCGGAATAGCCAACGAGTAATGCTCTCGTTTGATAGATTTTTTTTTCTTTTTATGTTGGCACAACTGTTTTTGATATATCCACTAAATTGTATATTCACAGCATGAAATTTTTGAAAGGTACAACGAGGTTTTTGTTTTTGGCGATTTTTTTAAACGGCACAAAAATATTTTAAATGGAATTGGAAAGCTCTAAGGAAAACAGTGGTTTACGATTGGCAGGCTCGGATAAGAAGTGGTCGTGTGACCGTCAACGAAGACGACTATTCTGGCAGGTCTTCGAGTTTCTTTTGACAATTCGTGGATTTGGCATCACGAAAATGGCTTATACCAATGTATTGACTATCGTGCATTTCTTGCCACAAACAACACAACAACTACCATTGAACAGCTATCAAATGCATATATCTAATCTGTTCAGCTGACTCAAGACAACGCTTCGGAAATGTGTTGTAATAGCCGAGAGGAGATATTGAAAAATCTTGACACACTTAAAGCTACGACAAACATCGAGTACCAGAAATATTTTGAGTGCAATAGTTGTCACAAATGCGTTGCAGTCAGTGCGGATTAGCTTGAAAGCAACAAAGTCGATTTAAATGATTAAACTTGTATTTATCATTTTAAAAATAATTTCTGGAAACTTTTTGAACAGGAGGTATCCTTATTTTATCAATTATTCAATTGATATGATATTTGAATCATGCTTTGAACTGTTAAGAAGGCCCCTTCCTTGGCAGCTCAGGCTTATGAAATACAGCCAGATGATAGGAAGAAGAAAGAATGCATATCATGGGTGACAGGAACAGCCTTGGGAGAAAAAATCTAGAGATGACAGCACGTAAATTCTCTGCGGTGAATTCTCAAACACGGCATCTCTTCACTTACGATTTTGAATGAGATTCCATTTTTAGCTTGCATGCCATATCTCCGCGGTATTGCCTATCAAACAGCAAGGTCGAAAATTGGGGCATTCAGAGAAGCGAAGACTTGTCTACAGTCCTTCATCAACCTGAATTTTTGCCAAAACCTGTTCAAGGCATAGTGACTATCGGCTTCTTATTTTCTTAAAAACCGGACTTCTGATATGATTGTTCCTCATATCCATATAGACAATGGCTTTGCAGGTGCAAGCCTTGACTCAAGCGGTATCAGGAAGCTCCTGGTAGAAAAAAAAATCTCAATAATAAAATCGATAAGAGTTATCGATACTGTCGATGTTGATTATATACGATCAGTAAGGGGCAACGTCTTAGAAAAATATCCCAACGCTCACTTACAATTTCATTTCATTTTGCAGCCAACTCAACACTTCTAGATTGTGATCTTCAATGGGACGAATCTCTTTTCGCATTCGTGTAGTAAAAAGAGTACTTAAAGATCTTTATATACATAAATCCGTTGATCCAGATGATATATCTCCCCTTCTTCTGAAGGAGCGTAAACTTTTTCAACAATGTTACCCTTTAGGACTCTTTCTGAGTAGATAAAAAAACAGCATTTGTCCAGCCCGTCCCTAAAATAGGCGAATCTTCTTCTCTTTCTTTTTACAGACCCATTGCACTTACGACCTTTTCTTCAAGGTCATGGAAACGCTGATAAATTAGCTCATAACATATCTAGAAACGCGAACACTCCTTAATAACCAGTAGTATACCATAGTTTTCGTTGAAACTGGTCCACTAGTGATTTGATGGCATATCTTACCGAAAAGTGGAACCAAAGAGTATATCAATCTGGAGAAAGCAAGACAGTTGTACTTGATATTTCTAAGGCACTTGCCAGAGTTTGGCATCAGGTTCTTTTGTCGAAAATGCGTGCTTTTGGAATCAATGGTTCAATGGATCAGATGGTTTCAAGTCTAATATTCACAAAATAAATTCTAGTGTGCCCCAGGGCTCCGTTTTGTATCCGACACTCTTTTAAATTTTCATCAACAGTCTCTTGTCCAATATATTCCATTGTTAACGACAGTACTCTCTGATTTTCATTTTCGTTCCCGGACTCACATCCCTAAACTTCGACTGTAGAACGATAGACACAATTGGGTGCTCCACAGAGTGAAAGGTTTCCAAATTCAATGCTGTATAATGTCATTAAAGCGAAATTTAAATACCAAGCCATTATTCATGAATGCCACTTACATGGTCAGAACCGAAAAACTCTCCATTCTGAGTACTTGTGTCAATGACAACTTACTTTGGAATGACCACATATTCGACGTCGTCAAAAATGATGCGAAATATCTAGGTTTTCCTAAGCGATGTTAGAAATACTTCACCACAACAAACATTTTGAGGGTACACAGATCCCTTGAGCACGCGCTTATTATATATAAAAAAATGGAATGCTGGGGGACCTGAGATTGCGAAACTACCTTTTGGGCATATTCTTGAAGCCCATTCCGAAGCTTTGGTCAAGCAGAGGTCGGAAAAACAGTATAATTTCTGTCCATGATAAATCACAACCGACAAGATATTCATTTAAAATATGATGCTTGTAGGCTTTCGAATATTGGTGGTAATATTTGTTTTAAATACTTGTTCGGCTGCATGAGTTTGCTTTAGATCCACATATTTCAAATCTCTCCTTGTATGAGGCAATTGGTTGCATCACAAAAGTAAATTCATTTCTTTATCAGGGGGTTAACATCCCGTGAAAACCCGACCGTATAAGGCAATTCACTTTCCACCAACCCTTTCTGAAAGGTGATCCGATCCAAAAAAAAAAAAAAAAAATCCTTTTCCAGATGTATGAAACTGGTCGATGACCAGTCTTAAAAATTTGTATTGGCGTCAGCTCCAAATATGTTGAAGTACCACCGGTTCAGTTATACTTTTTCTTCAGACAGTTATTTTTGAGAGGCAGACAATACTGACAGCCTAGCTGCCGAGCTACTGAAGGCAGCGGGAAATAGCTTTGGGAAGAGCGTACATCCAGTCATTTCTTGAAAATTGTCGTACGATAGCATGCATGACAATTTAAATGTCAGCCCGATTCTTAAGAAAGAAAACCCTCTAGGTTGTGGTAATTATAGAGGCATCAGTTTCCTTAACAATGCCTTCAAGGTATTTTGTGTCGTTCTTTGATTTACCGAAAACCTTTTGTCAACTAATTGACTTACATACTTACAGTATGGCTTTAAGCCTGGAAAGTCTGGATTTTTACGTTCCACCAGAGAGAAATGCCTTTCAATTTCAAATTGCTGATTTCAAAGCCCCTTATGATATCGTAAATTGGCAATATTATACGAAACCAGTTTTGGTATCCATCAGAAAAATTTGCTAATCCGTGGCTTCCTACAAGGCTGTCTACTGTCGTGCGATTCCGTGCGATTGAGAATATTGGGGCAATCTCCTAAAAATCTATACAACGACTTGCCTATATGAGTGATATAAACCATTTGTAATAAGCGAAAGGAAAAAGAGGAACTTACTGTCATGGAAAAAGGATACACAACATCGACGACTCTAGTAAAATGTCAGAAAAGTCAGGTTTAACTTCGTGATCAAGAACGAGAGCAACGACACCACCTCAAAAGTCATTCGAAAAGTAACTCTTGCCAATCACTGCTTATTTTTGGGCCCTGAATGCAACTGAATAGTAAATTCCTCTCCCAAATAGTGCTAGACTTAATCAAAAAATCAAAAGGAAACGCCCGTTTCCAGAAAAAAGTGTTTCGAATGATTTAAGACTGTATGATGTAAGATCTCTATCGATATAGCGTAGATGAGGAGATTTAACTTAGAATTTGAAGCGCTGTACAGTGGAAAGCATTTAGCAAAAAGAGTAAAAATTCATCAGATTAGAGGTCTGAGACATTTAGAGCGGATGGAAACTAGCGTTCTAGCGCGAAACGTCTTCGAACCCATCAACGCGAAGAAGAGTTAAAGGCGAGAGCTGAAGACTTTAACCAACTTGGCGTGTAGAATTAAAAGCAGCAAGCACACTACAGGCTGAAGTGGCACGTTGGCTGTGGTCCAGGTTAACCTCACACCGTAAAGTCACATATGTAAGTAAATGAGTAGTATCAAAGTATCAGAGTAGTACCCAGTACATACCGCGAGCAAATTTAGTAAGCTGTCACTACACAGTGCTTATTCTAATCGAACAACACTCAGCCACCCGAATTAAGTAGAAAAAACCTCTTCAATATTTCAGAAAAAAAAAAATCCAAACATAAATCATAAGTGCCCTTCCACATCACAAATGTAAAAATGTCATAAAAATATAATTGTGCCCCATGAAATTCCAACCGGCAGACAGGAAAAAACGGAGAGAAGCACCCAAGGATCAGTGATCCAATTATTTTCGATAAGCAAAAGTTATCCATAAATTTCGAATCCATTCTCAGTGCACACTGTTAAAACAAAAACATACCTACATGGCATTTAATTGGAGTAGCAAATCCGAAAACAACAAAAACAAAACAATAATCACAAAAATAAATAAAATAAAAATCGATCCATCACTCTGCACCGATTGTGGAGAAATAGTTCACCTCCTTAGTTGAGGGATAAAAATGTTCAATCTCATCGTTGCAAGAAGATCCCCAGATTTGTAGTGTAATCACGTAGAACGAGTATGTCACAGAAGTTCCACGATCAGTCAATCAGTCAATTCTTTTGCAACAGTCAGCCCTTTCGCATATTGTCCACGGGAAGGTAGTTCATCACGTACACGTCACAGAGTTAACCTGTTGCAGCAGCAGGAATCCTTCTCACATTCCTGTAACTTTATATGGGGCGCTATGCCATTGGCAATAAAAATTAATATGAATTCGTTCTAAATTGGTCATCAAGGGAGTCAATCAAATACTTCATTTGTCATTCGAGGATTTCTTCCATCGAATGCCTCGCATAGGTGAGATGTGTGTGTGTCAAGTGAATTTATAATTCCGAAATTTTATTTTCAACGCCAAAAAATGCACTGTGGTATATTGTTTTAAATTGAGATTCCTTTTTAAAAGACATCCGTCTTGTCATTCTTTTAGAAGTTACAAAGTCTCAATCATTTGCATATTTTTTGTTAATGTTATGTCAGATCTGAAGATGCGTCCACACCGAGCGAAACACTATTTCCCAATACAAAGGGCCATGCGTCGTTTGATAATGAGTGCAGAGAAACAAGGAAACTATCATGAAGATGCAATGAAGGTTTCACCAATGAAGGCTAATCAAGAGTGGCACTTTGCGTAACATAAAGGAGAATTTATTATAAATCAGAGGCTCGAGGACTGCCAAGATGTAATAGCCCTTCAGAACTTTCTAACCATCATTTGCAGCATGCCAAAGATTCAGTACGCCATGCCTGGCTTCCAGAGCAACATTTTGAACAGGCTAATTGTTGTGCAGGATCTTGTTGCTGCTCTAAGTAGTCTTAAGGATGATAATGTGGCAGGTTCGGATGGGATGCCTGACGAATTCAACAAATATAGCACATACGAACTAAACAAAAATCTTACCTATTTGTTTAACAACATTTTGTGGATAGTGGGAAAATATAGCTGCGTTTCAAGGAAGCCCTTGTTATTTATAAAAAAGGTTGAAGGTTGGACAAAGAGAACTACTTAGTTGTTTCCTTTTTAAATGCGTCGTACAAAATTTTCACAGCGAATTTCAAAGTCGACTAACTGCATCAGGAATATCTGCTTAAAGAATACTAAGCGGGTTTCCTGACAGGATACTCCACTTTTGATCACGAGTTTGTTCCAAATAGTATTGTGGAGTCTTTTCGCTTGAGGAATTAGAAACTGTATGAATTCTTTATCTACTTCAAAGCAGCTTCTGACTCAGTGAACAGAAGCGAGTTATTGTGTAAGCTTTTTGGCATGGGTATGTCGCTAAAGTTCGAACGAGTAATTGAAAGCCTGTATGCGGATACCTAGGAGGTTGCGTGGAATTGTGCGGTGGTATTGGAGTAGTTTCGAATGGGGTCAGCAGTAAGAAAAGGTTGTGCTATGAGTCTTTTGATTTCGGCATTATCGAGACACGATCTAACGCCAAGACACCAGAAAATACGAAATCGATTTTCTTTTACCCAGTTTCAACCAGAACTTAGGTAGGTAGGTAGAGGTGACGGTTCATCATAAACCCAAATAGCACTAGCTATAGCATGTACCTTTTTGTTACCACGACTCGTGTGACTTGGTTGATGATGAGGGTTTTTGAAGATGTGAGACAGTAGCATAAGATCTCATATCCCTTTACCCGATATTTCATTAAAGTCATCGAAGAAAGATTGGTTTAGTGCACGCAGTCTGACTTTTGCTAGTGCTAGACATTTACAGAGGAAATAGATGAGAGTTTTATTCTTCCGCAACTGCGGCAGTGCGGGTTGTATGGGAAACCTAATTTGGCCGCATATTCGCCAATTAGCCAATGCCTCGTAATTATCTTCGTGGTTGTAGTTCTTTTGTTCTACTCTTATCATATTGTACAATATATACCCGTTCACCATATAATCCATATCTCGTAGATAGTTAACCGCCATGCGATAGAACTCAGGAATAATACTAACAGCACAATGAACACCCTCGAACACCGACGTAATATCTCGTGTCTCACGCTATTTCCACAAGTAGTGCTCCATAGAAATCGCCAGTCGCATTCCGCCGCTTCAAATTTTTAACTATAACACCCGTCTCGCTATGAATTCTTATCATTGTTCAATGAAGCCATTTTTTGAACGTACTCTAAGATATCATGACAACTCACTTATGAAATGCCCTGTCTAGCTCTTTATTCTCTAGCCATTATAACCTTCAAACATTTAAAACCAACGTTCATCGGTACCTGTCTTTCTTTTGTCCCTGAATTTCTGTATGCAAGCATTTTAAAGGTACTTAAATCCCTTAAGCGCACGCAAATTATAAAAGAAGTAAGTGTCCTTTAACCGCTCCTAACAGAATATGGACTCTTGCCGCGAGTGAGCCGTGTAGAGCTGAGCCCTGTCTGGCTGGTTTCCTTTCATGTCACTGTGCTCTGGAATCCAGATCAGCTTGCCCTTACAGGCAAGCTCGTTCCAGCACCAGTTTGGAGGATAGCACTCACTCACTCACGCACTCAAACTTCTCGGATTGCCAGTGATTCCGCCTGGAAGATGCTGGCAAAACCCGGCAATCAGTATGATATTGATATTTTCAGTGATTCCGAGCTGACACTGGCCCCCACACCATAATTCATTATTGATCCGTCGTCGCAGATGAGCGTGTCGAAATTCTTTACTACTTCGACTTTGGTCCACTGACTGATTTCTGGTAGGAAATGCAACGTGGTATAGAGCAACATACTGGTGACGCGTTAGCGAGAATTGGACACACTTCGACTGTGTACATCTACAAAGGCATCTTTGGTTGAAGTCCCCAATTCTTTCCAAAGGTTTTGCTGCAGGCATAGAATACGATTACAACACGTGCCTTCCCTACTCTGTGTTCGACGTTTTACTTTCAATTAATTTTTGCGTCAAACATGATACCCAAATACCGGGTTCCATTCCAGTATCACTGCATCTGGGAACTACTAGAATTTAAGCCAGGAAAGGAATGTAGTCGAGGTTTCGAGGAAGACTTTTCCGAAAAAAAGCTGTCTTCTACATAAACAACCACCTTTCAATTTTCTGTTTTCAGACCTACAGAGTTATAGAGTTATATAAAGTGCAGATTCCATTCACTCATTCATATAAAGGCATTCTTCTACTGACAAATATACATCTGTTAATTATATTCGCCAGTAAGCAAGAACTTAATTTTTAGGCAACTCGTCATTACTGGCTTAATTCAGCAAATTTTTCTCGGCTTTAATGCCTCGGTAGACTTTTCTAAAAATTTCCAAAAAAATCGAAAAAGTGGCCAAGAGGAAGACGAGCTTCTTAGTTTTGTGATCAAAGAAGACTTAGGAATTCAGACCATCAAACTCATAGTTATGTGCTTGCGCAGGACTAATTGCGCAAGAATCTTACTTCCGAATGAAGACAGGTGAAAATTCTTCATAAAAGGGGGAAAATTTAATTTTCATTTCTTGCCAAAAATATCTGCTTATTTCCTTGAGACCACCCAGATGTACGCGAATAAAATTCGTTCGCATTTATGCACTTTCATGCAAATAAGTATGCGAAACTAAATCAAAGTCAAATGCCAATCAATCACCGGCAAATCAATAAATCCAACAGCAATCAAAAATCAATTCATAAAAATCTCCTTTTAACCCGAATCATCAAATCATTTATATTCGCATTCGTTGCTCCAGTAGCCATTTCAAAAGGCTGCCACAAATTGAGCAAATTTGAATAGCAACAGCCAACAGATCCCAATGAACTTGCAAAGCAACAGGCAATCCTACGAATACTCTCTTTCCCAGATTGATCTGCTTATGCAAAACATGGCAGCAGTACATTCGATTTGCATATTGGAATCAAAGGTATAGCTGGAATCGAATGTGGAGCAGTAGAAAAAGTAGTCGCAGGATGCCACCACAATTCATTCTACAGCAAACAAAGCAAAAAAAAAAAAAAAAAACGATTTCCTTCTTTATGATGCGACGCATCTCTGGTGGTCGTCGTGATATTTTGACATTTCTTTATTTTGTATCGATATTTGACCTGCTCTGCTCTACAACTCGAAATACTCGTAATCCATCACAAATCTCCTATCATTCCATCTTGTTATGTGTGAATTCGTCTACGCATCGTTCCCAATAAATGGCATCCCATCCAGTTCCATCTTGATGCCAAAGAATGGCGTGCACTTAATCCATTCAGATTCGGCGATTCTTGAAATTGAAAACCCTAATCTTATCCTCATCAGTAGAGCCCATATCGTAAGTCAGACACATTCTTACGCACCTTGTTAGTGCGCAAAAGTTCAGACAGTCGTCAATGGTGTGGAATTTGATGGAGAACATCCTAACGTGTAAAGTATCGCGCGACTACAAAATATTACATTATTCGTACGGATATGTATGTAACTGTATCTGTATCTTCTTGATTGGATCATAAACGAAACTGGAAATGGAGAAAAACCGTCGTTTTCCATCATTAACTCTCTTATAACCATATCCTTCGGATCGCAACCGCATCCACCGCTCATCCAAAGCAATTTAGCGTTTTCGTGAAACCAGTGATTATTTAAGCGGAACCTCTGCAGAAGCCTCAAATTAATAATGAAGTGGTCCAGTTCGGCTACTCGTACTTTCGATCATAAAGGATGCAAAGGATAAGGTAACCCCAGCCGGTATACCGGTATACGAGCATTCGTATCCGTACCACAAGTCAAAGCCGAGGAGTTTCAAAATGACCAATTGCAGTGTACTTGTGCATTTTTATCGCAACCTAAGAATCACTTTGTCGATTGCATTCCATTGTGGAAGACGAACTGAAAAGTTGGGAATGTGCGAGCATCGCAAATATCCATACAAGGGATAAGCCCTGCTACAGATTAACCACCTTTGATTAATGAAACGGTTGATTGAGAGAATAGTTCTTCTTTATGGAGCGAGGTAAATTTTGATTGTCGTGCTCTGGTCCCTACCCCAAATACCGGTAGTTAGGTGCTGTAAGAAAGGATTGACTACTCGAATTTCGTGGCCCGATTAAGATGCAGTACTTGCGGTGGAATGAGTACTTTTAAGATACATTTACTGTTATCCCATACAAAAAGGTAATTATCGGACAGTGGTGTTATTAGAACAAAGATATGGAGAATTTTTTTTTTGATCCAACTACGAATTTAATGGACTCGGATTGATTTTAAGGAGCAAAAAATTGTGAAGAAATGGAAAAGAGCAGTTTCTTCGAGGATACAATTATTTATTGAGATTATTGGGGTAATCCCATTATAATTGCTCAGGAACGTTCGTCAGTAAAATACAAAGAAATATGGGATGTCCTGTTTGACGGAGACATGAGCGGTAGATTCATATGTGTAGAAAGAGCCATATCATGAGGTTGTCTTCAAACATGAATTTAAAGTATCAATGCCACAGAAGTAAACTCTCTGCTAATAAATATCGGGTTCATGATTTCTTAAGCAAGGAATGCCATAGTAGTTGAGCGGCTAGAAAGTTAAACGCGTCTATGAAGAAATCTCAAATTCATCTCACTAGCAGAAATTGTTCAGTCCAAAGACGCAGGAGTACCATTCGGTTCAAAGAATATAGAAGGAACTACTTCCTAGAACCTACTCTAGTCGTTAATACTGATACAAAGTAAATACAGATACAAAGATACAAAGTAAATCTGGCCAATCGTCACTCGCATTACGGACCTCATTCATCGAAAAATTGTCGACAGCGCGGACAAGGCCTCGTTTCAAAGACTCAATAAAACGGACAACAACTTGTTGAAGGGTTGAAGTCCGGTCTACCAGCTGGCCAATCATCCGGGTACAATATTTTTTATGCACTCTTAAGTCGTTTTCCCCTTGTGGGCTGGAGCAGAACAATGTCTTCTAAAATAGTGATTTGATAAACTTTCACCGAAATCTTCTTCGACGTTAAAAAGTTTGTCTCTGAGCATTTTTAGCGTGGCTCTTTAAGATTTTATTTGATTTATTGGTTTATACTGGGGGTTTCAGCTCAGGGAAGTTCACCATCGATTAAATATTTAAACTAAGGCAGATCATGGAAAAGGTCGATTGTGATGTTTAGTTCGGACATCCCTGCCAACATCGTTTGGTTGTATAGAATAGCTATGAAGAAATTTTCACTGCGCCATCACCCTTAATACCTAAAGGCATTAACATGGCCAACACGTTGCCATGTGAGTTTTTTTTTAAACCGCCCTAGAAACTCAACTGGATAAAATCTTTTTTAAGTCCGCTCAATTACTGGTATACACGGATGACATTGATCTAATTGAAGGAACACATGGAGTCGTCAGTGAAGCTTTTATGAGTACAAGGAAAATGAATGATGTACACAACCGATGACTGGCCACCGTTGAAAGTTAAGACTTCTAAGTAGATCAGGACTTCGACTACTTTAGCTCCTTTCTCCTCTGAGAAACGACATCAGAGCAAAATCACTCAAGCCAATCGTTTTTTTTTTTGAGCTCAAGAGACAATAGAATAATAGAGCCCTTTCTCGTAAGACCTAACTGGCTTGATACAAGACCCTTATCATCCCGGTTCTGCTCTATTGCGCAAAGGCTTGGATCTTGTTGAAAGTAGATGAAGAAGCTACTTAGCTGCTTCGAGAGAAAAATGCTGCGTGTGATTTTTGTTTGTATTGACGAGGAATAAAGAAGAATTTTCAACCTCGAACTGTTCTGGCTGCAAAGCCACATCGGTTTAATCAGGCGTCTATGAAACCGACTCCTGAGATGGCTGGGCCATGTTAAACCTTTACCACATACGAAGCAAGTACAGTTGTTAAACAGTCGGATAACTGATATTACAGTTACAGTGAGCACAGACAAGTTGAAAAAGTGTCTACACTTGATGGAGCGAAATTGGGACTAGTATCCTAGTTTGATAAAAAGTCTTTAAAAATGTTTTCACCGAGGGTTGAAGGCAAGCCAATCGTCATAAAACAGCGAAAAGAAAAACAGTACAGAGATATTCCTGCTCCTCAAGCTGATCAAGAGAAAATATTTTTTTTCACATGATCGACGTAATCTTAGTAAACACATGGATCCTTTGACTCCGTAAGAATGACATATCACTTTTGAAAAAACATGGTCGGCCTGCAGCACATCAGCTGCAATCACATTTGATAAATGTATTAGGTGCGCAACTAAATTCTCAATCTCAATGTCAATAGATGGCTCTAGAAGTAAGTTCTTATTGATTTTGATATATCCAAAACGTCAGTAACTAAGCTTAGACATATGGTAAACAAACTGTTATGACAGTGAAGTCTGAAAAATGTCTGATTTTCTGCCAAATAATTTTAATTTGCAGAAAGTGTTGATTTTATTCTTTCATTCGAAGAAAACGGCGGCTGAAGCGCATCGAGAGCTTCAAAAAGTTTACGGAGATGATGCTCTAATTGAAACAACGTGCTGTATTTGGTTGCGTCCCTTCAAAGGCGGTGAATTCGATGTTGACGACCGTCCGCGTGAAGGAAGGCCAAAATCCTTCGAAGACGCACAATTGGAAGCATTGCTCGATAAGGATCGGCGCCAAACGCAAAAAGAGTTTGCTTCAGCATCAGGAGTTACCCGCCAAGCCATTTTCAAGCGATTTCGCCTGTGAACAACTGCTTCAGCGGCAAAAAAGGAAGATTTTTATTCATTGTATCGTGAAGAGAAGAAAGTTATGCAGAAACTATGACTGCGGAACGGTATCGAATTCGATTGATACCATTGAGCCGAGCATTGCGCGAAAATTGGTCACAATATGAGCAGAGGCACGAAAGAGTAATTCTACAGCATGATAACGATCGGCCTCACTTTAAAACTTACTTGGAAACGCTCAAATGGGAAGTTCTAAACCAATAAACAGTTTTAATTTATTTTAGTAAAAGTTCGTTAAGAACCCTTAAACAAAACCATTTTAAATGAATTTTAATGCATTTTTTCTTGTTCAGGATTTAATTTATGGAGTAGAGGGTTAAGTGAGTAAACACCACAATGGAAGGCACAGCAAATAACGATTGCAACGAGCATAGCGCACGCAAGTCAAAGGAGACCACACCCAACTTGAAGTGTTGCATTAGAGGCAGCCGGCAAGAGATCATACAGCTCGTACTGTAGCACCACTTAAGTAAATAGTAGCACCAACTTATTTTTCAGTTGAAATATGAATAGTGTATAATTACATATGTTTCTGCATACTGTGCTGCTTGTAAAGTCAGATAAATTTGCTGACTTTAAGACCATTCTACAGGCCACTCTATCTTGGATATCGTTAGTCAGTACAAGAGTTTGCTTATATTTTTTGTTTAGGTTGCGTAATCCAATTATTTTTTTTTTACCTCTTCTTTGCACTTCGGTTGAAACTTGTGTCTCTATTGCGCTTCGAATCTGACTTCAGAAGTGTGAAGATTCCTTGCTAGTGGTTCTTAATGCGGAGGCTTCCGAAAATGGACGTACTACCTACACACATTTCATTTAAACAATCGTCCAACATTGTGATGCGCATCTTACAGCTGGATGAACTACTTTCATGCATAACAACCTTAACGTTTAAGCTGTATTTTTCTGTCAAAAATTAATTCGCATTTCCGCACCATTTTAACCATTCCACACTGAATGTACAACATCATCATCGCAATTTTTCGGACTACGTCATTGTGCTGTTTCAAAGAAGTATAAAAAGTTGTGTTTGTGGATTCGTTCGTGTACGTATCACGTATCAATCCAATATACGCCCCGGTACATATTCATATATTAGCGCAGTGGCCTCGAAAGCTTCAATTAAATTTCGTTAAAGCGGAAACCTTCAAAGACTCGGCGCATTACTCAACAATGTTTGATGTAGGATAATCTAAAGTGAACGCTTACTTGCTTGACATCAACCATTGAATCTAGGTATTCTTCAAATCTTGTTTATGGTTATATTCGTTACTAGGTTGGCCACAATTTCAAGAACACAAATACCCTTTCTTTGTACGATTAACTTGATGATCATCCCTATTCCACTCCTCAGGAAATCTTAATTTTTTTATGACTTTACTATGATGGGCCTCAATAGCTCTGCTGACATGCTTGGCGTAGCTTTAAAAAAATCCGCAGGAATGACTTATCATTTTCGAAGGTTTTTATGGCGGTTACAATAGCATAGACTAAGTACTTGACGTATCCGCAGGGAAAATATTCGAGTGATGTCAAATCAATGAACGCTCGCCGTGAAATGACCCAACATTTTTCCTGTACAACTTCGAGCGTTGTGGCACTTTTATGGCATGTAGCGCCATCTTGTTGGAACTACAGCTCAGATATATCGATATTGTTGAGTTCTGAGCACAGAGAGTCGGTTAACATTGCTTTATATCTTGACAGAAGACTAGTGGATTGTTTTCACTTTAATAACGGAAATTTTGCTTGTTGACATAGCTGCTCAGCCAAAAATGGACCACGTTCGAGAAGATGATTTTTTGGCCAAAATCCGGATTGCGAACTCATGGCGTTAACTATGGTTGTTCCGCTTTAATTCAGTTCATCATACTCTTATACGGATGTAAGCTGAAATTCAACCGCAAAATAAGCCGGGTTGACCCTCTGGCGATGCCCAATTTAGCTGACCGGCGCCGAATCGACATTTCTGGGTCTTATTCGGTACTGCCCGCTACGGCGGCTATGTTTTCTTCATTTCGCACCAATCGCACCATTCGGAAAAAAACTATCATTGTTATCTGGTCACCTGTTACAACTAGAGGAGCTTCAGAAAATCTTTCTCACTATCAAAAATTATTGAAATCAAAGGACTATATTGAACTCACGAATACTTACCTTGTTCCTTAACAAATATAGTATCATCCATTAGTGGATCGTTAACGGTAAAATATAAATGTTGATAACCTGATATAACTCAATAAAGCTAACCAAAATTCGTGTTCCAATGGATGTCCACGGAGACAACATCTCACTGCCTGGTCGTGTCGAATTGAATTTGTTCGCCATAACGCGATTTCAAATTAATAAAACACAATCGTTCCGACAAAGTCTTGAATTGATTGTTGCTCAGTTCCATTGTCCACGCGTATTCCCTAAAGTGAACCATCCTAAACGGAGTCCAACATCGATTTCGATGTTCAAGTCATTGTCGTCGCCATCATCGAAGATCGTGTGTGGGAATTCCGTAATTAGGCCTCCCAGAGGCTGAACAAAAACAATCACAAATTGTCCTGGCTTAAATCACTCAGTCCAGAATGGTGGCGGCATTCATTGCCATTGCAAATCTGTGAAGTCCGCCAAATTAAGCTCTCCCTCTCTCCATATATGTTTCGATATCTGTATCTGGGAACATACCACCGATCGTCGTCAATTGGCTAATAAGGCTCGTATAACTCAATCAAGAGTGATTCAGTCGGAAGATTTCTTCATTTCCGTGGCTGCACCTCACAATCACTGCTCCAGGATGGCACATTTCTGGCTTTTTGTTGTTATTTTCTTTTTTTATTTTCATGTAGAGTGCTCCTCTAGTCTCCAACTTTTGGTCACAAAAACCAAAGTTTTCCATTGCACTGCATGCGTCTGTACAAGAATGGATTGTGCCCTGTCCAGCTCATGGCTTTATTTGTAGTCTCTTGACTTGGTTTGGACAAAATAATAAAAAAAAAAAATCCAAAAACAAGATGATCTAGAGAGATCGCTGAACGATATGGAAGCTGAATAAATTTATTACACCGGATCGTCTGGATAATTGAGAGGGCAGTTTTTTTTACCGCATCAGGAAAGACGAAGGACGATTGTTGTTTCTTTTCCTTAGAGTTTTCGGCTTGCTACAGTGGATTCGTTAATTTAGAAACTTTTGTGGGACTCTGCAGACCACCCTAGGGATAATGATGAATTCATTGTGGCGTTGCTCTAATTTTTATATAACCACAGAAATACAGACATGGATGTGTGTATCCCGTAATCAAGGTTTTATTGATTGTAAAATTGATTCTACGGAGTTTTTATTCGAATTTCAATATAAGGAGGAGGCTATTTGAATTGGTATGTGTACGTGCTCCTCACATGGATATCAGGCTATTTATCTGTTTCACTGAAGGTATGCGCCGTCATAATTAAGTTCGGATATGTGTACTTTAACATTGGTTAGGATAATGAAGCAATCAATCAATTGGCGCTGTCTGCAAAAAGTTTTATTGACGGAGGGAGGACTTGAAAGACATTACTTTTAGAGTCATTCAAATGCTTGCTTAATATTTATCAGTACACGTGCATTCTAAAAGCTTTGAAAGATTATTAGACCTTAAAATAGTTGTTGATTGTTAGTGCAGGATATCCAGAACCTTTTGTAAACAGAATGATTTCTGTATTATGACATTAAAGCTAGGTAATGGAGGACATCAATATGATGACGGACAGCAACAATAAAAATTTTAAGCGAGTCAGACCGAGCAAAAAAGCCTCGACGAGCGAAATAACATAAGATTTGTCATACTCTTATATCCACACAATATTCCAAAACAAACCCTTTATTTCTACGATACTTACTTTACAGTTCTTGTTAGTTCTGGGTACTCGGCTTTTGGTCGAAAAACCAAAGTCTTTTAGAGGTCAATTCGCAATTATATCAGCAGTGAAGAGATAGAGTTCGTGCCACAATAACAGAAGTGAACAGCGTATCGTACGAGATGTGATAGACATACCTACATAACCGATCTGACAACCAACTAGCAGATAATAACATTTCTGAGCAACATCCAGTGGAAAGTTAAAACCAATAGAGAACTCGAAGGAGCATTTTATTTCGGCTTTAAACCGTACATGTTGGCACTAAAATGCAACAAGGATGAGATGACTGCCCTGATAAAGATACACACAATCAAAATCGGTAGAAGTTCGCTGCATTCCCGGGAACCTATTAAAATCAGCGTCACACATGTGTGGAGCTCTTGCGTCTACATATAAAGAGAGCTTGGAGCATCGGGACATTGACTTAAAAATGGAAAAATAAAATCATTAAGATCTCTGAAGTGCAACTAGAGTGTATTCAATATTTTAGAAATATGACCGAAGACTAACAAGATATGCAGGGGCAATTTTAAATGCTTGAAGGTCAGGCTACAGCTATTGCGATCCAACTAGATCTATCTATCCACTATATATCTATCTACCCACAAGATGACAAAAATCGATATGATCTGTGGACAGAAGTGGCCGTGAATCAGACACTATGTTTTCCATTAAGAAGCGGCCCTCAGCCACCTCTTATTACGAGTGTATGAATGCATGTAATCGAACTATCAGTATCCAACAGATATGCTAAGGAGATTACTGGCTGTAAAGTACTACTGGAGATCTCCGAACTCAGAACCGAATATAATATCTCGACCTTGTTGAAGAGGAGAAAACCAACTGGATACGATTTAAGGAAGAGCTGGGTAAATCCAACTGTTCTCCTCCTAAACTCAGGATAAAACAAAAGCTGGAGGAAGCTGTTTAAAATCTGAACGGCGTTCTCACAAAGAGTTTTGATCTAGCATATTCAGCTAGAAAGCAATCCTGTAGATCGCCCGTCCTTTGGCGGAACACCAATTTGCAGAGTTTTCGCCATGAGACCAGAAAACTTATAAACCAAGCACTTAAGACTAATTTGGAAGAATACTTGAATAAAAGAAGCTGATCTGGATCAAAGTTGGTCAAAGTCTTCAAAAGGTGAAGATCAGCCTGGTTAGAATCATTCTGAAAATTTAATGATACCTACATATGAGTAGAAAGTAAAGACTATCTGTCTCAGGCTTGAAACTCACTCCCCGAGTAACCTAATCAGAATCAACTCATAACCAGCTTCTTTGAACAAAGCCAACGGTAAGCTGATATAACTCATTGGCAATGCTGATGGATGAGGTTATGTTGTGGCTTACTTTGATGGCTTCAAGTCGTTTGGCATCGATGGCATATGTTACAAAAAGGTATATATGAGCCGTTGGTAACTCTGAAGGGAATTTTGACTGTTAACCTAGCACTACCATTCATACCGAAACCCTGGCAAACAGTGAGTATTGCTTTTATATCGAAAATCGGAGAAGAAGACTAAACGCTCGCCAAGAGCTTCAGACCTATAAATCTGACTTTCTTCATGTTGAAGAGCATGGAGAAAATTATTGAAGTCTACGTGTGCAAAACTGCCTTGCGAATACAACTCGGCCAGAAAACATGGAGTAAACGAATCACATGTTTCGTGAATCAAAGCAATGCTGGTGAATAATACACTGACTGTGGATGCTGACAGCGACCAATATGTGATGGTGGAGGTATAGGCTTACCCGCATTCTACCTCCATTGTTTTGGTGCATGTTCTTCGACCCACTGCTCAACGCGCTCACTTGTTCTGTCATCTATGCGCAAGCATACATAGATTATAGTGCTGTACCGTCTATTGGATCTTGTTTGGCGACTGTCAGCTCTAACGCGTAGACGTCCCTAGATGTGATCGACGATTGGAACATTAGAAATGTGCTCGACTCCCAAAACTGAGGTTCTTCACTTTGCGATAAGGAAGAAGCTGTTTGGTCTGGCTCATCTATTGCTTAAGAGCAACATCATCCAATTCTCCAAAGCAGCTAAATATTTGGAGGTCACCATAGATAACAAACTTCTTTGAAACATGTTACGTCGAAAGCCTCTGAGCCGCTGTCTGCCATCTGGCAGTGCATAAGAAGATATATCTGGTCGGCTGGTCCAGATGGTATAACATATCTCCCCTTACTCGCTGGCATAAACACTGCGTAAGCTTTTTCATCGGTCCTACTCCTAAAGACTCTTTCCGAGGAGATGGAAAACAGCATTTGTCCAACCTGTCCCTAAAAAAGCGAATCTTCTCTCCTCTTTCTTCTCTCTCTTTCTCTCCTCCTACAGACCCATTGCACTTACGACCCTTCTTTCCAAGGTCATGGAAACGCTGAAAAACCGTCAGCTCATAAAATATTTCGAAACACGAAAACTTCTAAATGACCGGCAGTATGGTTTTCATAGCAACAGGAAAACTGGAGATTTTATGGTATGTCTCACCGGAAAGTGGAACCAAAGCCTATATCAATCTGGCGAAAGCATGATAGTTGCACTTGATATATCAAAGGCATTTAACAGAGTTTGGCACCAGGCTTTTTTGTCGAAAATGGGTGCGTTTGGGAATCGACAACTCTCTTCTTCAATGGATTGAAATTACCTTTCGGAACTTTAAATTCAAATTGTCTTGGATGCTTTCACGTCTGATATTCACAAAATAAATACTGGTGTGCCGCAGGGCACCGTTATGTTTCCGGCACTCTTTAATTTTCATCAATGATCCCTTTCTTGTCTGTGACTTCTAATCCAATACACATATTCGATGTGGCCAAAAATTATGCGAAATCTCTAGGTTTCCTCAAGCGATGTAAGAAATATTTCATTCCCTCTGACCTGGCCTTAATACATGGTATCGGGGTACAACACCCACATCTGGTCAAGTGCTCTTAAGACCTGTTCGGAATTGCTTGAAAGGATCCAAAATCGTGCGTGATGTCAATATTACACAGTCATTTGACATCCTGGAACACCGACGCACGTAACGTCTCCTGTCTCATCCTATTGTATCGCTATTGGCCTGTCACCGAGAAGAATCCTCTGTATCAACACGGCAACGATAATGCAAATGATATCCTATGCGTCGGTTGCTGGTTGGACAAGTTCTCACGAAAACTTGCGACTGTTTTCAAGCGATACCTTATAGTGGCAACGAACTATATTGTGAAGAATCGGTGGTGGAGGTGAAGTATTTGCATATGTAGCGACAGCCAAGCTACGCTTAGAACCTTATTGAACACTCTTATGACTTCTAAGCTAGCTCGAGAATGCTAGATTCTACTGATTGTAGTCGGAAGGCTGAATTCACAAATTCTAACAAGTTAGCGGCCTTACTGCTATCCCTCCCGCTTACTGACTTCGTGATGGAGCACTGCACTTTAACTAAGCGCTTAAATGTGCTGAGGATAATTGATAGAAAATCCTGCGACGGTTGGTATGAAAGTGATGATGACTTTCATTCACTACCTCTGTGAATGTTCGACTCACACTGGAATCAGGCTTCAGGTATTTGGCGTTGACGTGGTGAGTTCTGGTACTATAGGCACTTTATCACTGATTCGTTTAATTAACTTTTTCCGAAAGGCTAAAAGATTCCATTAAAAGGAACTTACAAGGAGTACAATGGACTATTTTTTGTAAGTGTTTGCTTTGTATCCAGCTTTTTTTATCTTTCCTGCTACTGGAAATGATGTCTTAATGCAGTTAGGGTTCTCTTAAAATGAAAAAGTGTCTTCTTTACGAGTTTACTTAAATGCCACTCCCGGTTGTTTGACTTTCTTATACAAACTCCTGATTTTTGTGGTGTGGCTGCATTCTTCAACTTCCTGAGATACGTGGGCTATTATTTTTCTTCCAATTTCCATGAAATGCTTTTCTGTCGATCTCGTTTATTATTGGTTTTTTTTTTTTTGCTCACTTTATCGTAGCATTGTTTTCCAATCCAAGCAAAGATATATATTGAACTCTCCAGTTTGCTGTGAGAAAGCATCTATACCTGTATCTTTAGTTCTTTTCGGATGGTTTAAGTTTTGTAGACTGATCCGAATGTTACCGAAAAAAATCCTCTTTAACAGCATACTCGCATGTTTTTATCTCGCCGCCTGAGTATCATTTACTTTTGCTCATACTCACAATCTATTAAGGAACATCTTTTATCAGGGATTCGGCATCAGTCGTCTCACCACCGACTATGCTGATCTCTTCATTTGAACAGCTTCCAATTAGTTTGTTGCTACATAGTCTGACAGCGATCCACAAGTCCAACTCTCTTGTGACGTGTGTCCAATATCGATGACGTTCCTCAAACTGAGGATAGACACCTGTCAATTTCCACATGATGAATGAGAACTGGACATCACATCATATCGCCGATCTAAAAAGTCACCGATACTTATTTTTGGAAAGTGTTCACACGAAAATCTTTGTCAAGTGTGAGTTCAGATTTAAAAGATAACAACTGTCACGCAGTTGAAACGCTCGATTTCATGAATAAAATCCGAACATCACATGTAGGTCCCGTCAGCAATGTCTGCCATGAAACGAACCTAGATCAGAAGTTAATCTTGTAATCCCATGGTAAATCTGCTCTGCATAAATTATTTTAACTGAATGTCGATCGTCAGCGATTGGGGGCGAATATTTTTTAGAGAATATCTGAGTATGGTATATGTATATCCAAAAAATAAAACAAACAAAATGAAGAAAAAAGTGGAGAAAAAGTAAAACAGGATATTTCCTTCCATCAATCGAGAACATGTCAGCGCTAAGAGCTACTACTCGTACCAGCACGAACATTTACGTACATGGGATTAATGCGTCTCCATTCGTCGTGGCTTGGGGGCGGCAAAAGGCAAAAAGGCAAGAGCAAGGGCATGAAGGCAATAAGTGTGTTTCTTGTTGCCTGGCAGAGGTCCAAAACAAATTTTACGGATTCGCTCATCTTATCGTGAACTGTTAAAATTCACGAAAAAGTTGTTGAAGGACCAGCGGAAGGGCGGCCAAATCAAATCGCTTTATCACGATCCGCATACTTGGATCCTTATTTACATTTAATTTACATATTTTGGATCTTGTTGCGATTGCGATACGACAGGACTACGACAGAGATACAGATAAACCTCGACTTTTGCTTTTGTTTCCACTAAGTGATGCACGAATATTGCTCTTTAAAATCTCTCTCTGACAAGCGCACAAGTGTGGGTAAGTAATAAAACAAAAAACAAAAAAAAAAATAAATAAAATAAAAAAATTAACAAAAAAAATCGAACCCGTGTGACTTGCTGTTTAGGGATCATTAGGAGATACTTTTTGAATCGCTTGCAATACGGTTGCGTTAATGTGAAAGTATTTAATCTTTTCTTGCTGTTGATATCAAATTGATTAAAGGAAGCAATTTCCGGAGATGTATTGTTTTTGAAGATTGCACAAATCAAAATTTCTGAAATTTTTCCCGATGTCCATTTGGTGGAGTGACTCTGAGAATCTGAGATGCAATCTTCACAGTCCATATGTAACTTTTTTTGTTTTTTTAAATTGGTTTCTAATGAAGTCAAAACCAAAGAGGATAATGTGAATGGATACGTTCTTATAAGAAGCTCTCAAGCTCTGGACACTTACATCAGGCTTTTATAAACACATTACGATTCCCAGGTGTTGGATAAATTTGTATCACCACATCCTTACTTTATACCTAATGATAGACATGTGTTGAATCTTCTAGTGTAATTACTGTTGAAAACTGGATCGGCAAAAAAACATTCGACTGAATTACAATCCATAATTGAGAGTTTTAAAACATGGTATGGGCTAGTAGTGTGACATTTCACCTCCTTATGATGGTTTCCAGAAGCTGCATATGTTTAGCCTTAATGTACACTTTGAGGTCATCTCTTGATAAAGGAACAGCAAAGAACAATGATTTTGCCTGCATCTTGACTTGGTTATCCTCTTTCAGAGCTCCTTTGACGTGTTCAAAGCAAGATTTTTAAAGGAGTTCAACATCAGCCATTAGAACCTAGACGGCAGTCGTAAACTCATTCGGTTCTACTGAAACAGATGAAGCCTTCTTCTTGTGTGCAAGAGCTGACCCTCCAGGCTGGAACTACTTTAAAGGTCGGCTATCCAGGAGTTTAAATAATTAAAGCCTTGAAAATAGCAAAGGATTTTTGGTTCTGTGCGGGGAATGCTAGATCCCGTAATAGACCCCGTACAACCGAACAACGCACGGAGACTCTTGACTCATAGCCGAAACACAAGAGGTGTGCTGAAACCTACCAAATGAAAGCGGATGAAATTTTGCTGCTAATGTTAAGACAAGCTGTGCCTATTTGGAAGCGTATTTGTCGTCAGTGGCAGACTACGACAAGAAGTTTTCAGATTCAGGCAAATGAACGTCCGCTTAATTATAATCCGCATAACACTAAGACATAAGGCGTGTCTCCAATATCTTAGATATCCAAACGTTTTGAGGGGTAAATATTGAGCACTACCTTGTTATGACCAACGGGCGACTACGCATATCCCTGAGCCGTTGCGTCGCCAGCAGCTTGTTTCGAAATCTAGTGGATGTCAATAAACCATCAAAGATGCCACCTCTGATGTGCTAAGTTTTTCCTAACCATTACTGTTAAACCCCAAGTTTGACAATGAATGCCAGCTAGATCGTACGCACAAAAAATAAGTATAAAGCGCAGCACTGCAAACGAGCACCAGAGTGACTCGAAAGCCCTATGAGCAGAACAAAAAAGGACGAACACCAAATTTGCAGAAGGAAAAAAATCCATCATGAGAAACGCGAGATTGATAGAATTTCGGCTGACCATTAAACGGCAATGACGATCATATTTCGCAGTGAGACAGATCGAACCATTCAACTTGGACGATAATGGATGACAAATCCGTCCATTCGAACACAATAAAGTAAAAAAAGCCATATAGAAGTTAACATCCTACAAGGCTGGCACTGCCGGTAAAGCTGTCGATCTGTTCAAGATGGATCACCTTTATGAAGAGCATACAGCAAAATATCTGTGAAATATTAACAGCTGAAAGTATGAAAAATGGCAGATATTATATAAAATCTACCATCAAGTTTTATCGCCAGGAGCATTCCACCCCTTTAAAACCTTCAACCGTAACACTCGTCATGCTCGTCAATAACCCTCCAGCCCACTTTCGGACATACTCTGAAATATCGTGATTCGTTCCTAAGCCGAACAACTCGCTTATGGAATGCCCTGCCCAGCTGTCTGTTTCCTATTCATTGTAACATTCAGATATTTAAGACCTACATACATCGGTGCTTCACTTTCTTTACTCCCTATTATTAGTTCGCCCGCTCTGTTTGCAAACATTTTAAGGATACCTTAACCCCTTATGCGCACTCTAATTCAAAAAAAAAAGTCAACCACTTAGTTTGTTCTTATGGCTTTATGCCGCAGTCAATCAACTGCCAGGATTTTACCTTCCGACAGATACTTGGTAATTGACTCTTACCACCTATTTTGCGATCTTAAGATTGCTTCTGACAGAGTTTATTTCACCGAGAGCTGTAAAGTCAACAAAGGCTTCCAACAGAACCAACAAGATTGAACAATCTTTCAAAATAGAATAGAATAGAAAGCTGTTTGTGATAGATTTGCATATACTGAAACACAAGTAGCAGTCTGACAAGACATTGCTCGAAACAGTCCCCATTTGTAGCACAGGGACATGTAATTTATCGATAATAGAATGAAAACGCACTTGGGCGTTTCGAGAGGAACATGCTTCGAGTAATATTCAGCAGTAGATGTATCGACATGGACTTTCCTAATTCATCAAGGACGAATTGAAACTAGCGCTCCAGCTCCGAAAATCTTTGAATCCGCTAATGAGGGAACATGTTTCAGAGAAGAGGGAGCGCGCGCAAATTTAGAGAGATCCCACCCAACTTGACGTGTGAAGTTTGAAGAAGCTACCGAACAATAGGTGTGGCTGTTGAGCCCCAGGTCTACCTAAAAGAAATTGTCCTGATTGTCCGAAATGTAAATATTCAATATACTAGAAGAGTTCGCCAGAAAAATACGGAATAATTTTGCACACTTACGACGTAATAAACGAACATGACCCCTTGAGTGAGGCCAGAAACACCATAAAATAGTTTCTCAGATATTTAGCTGCTTCAAGCATATAGAAGCTTTCAAAATCGAAGGTCAAAAAGGAATTGAATAAGCTTCCAAAACTTGTGTGAAGTACGAGGGTCAAATTGTATTCAGGCAATTCAATGATTTCATGGGTAGCAAGGATATTTCTAGCATGGAACTAGAACTACACGAAATATGGTATCTTCGATTGAGAGGATTTATTGAATTTTTATTGAAAGATATCCCTCCCCACGTTTTCTGTTTATTACCCTATCCAGAGAACAACTGCTCAATTACGTGATCGGGATAAAATTAAAGTTTTACATAGGATGGTTAAGAGCAACACATATAACAAAGCTCTAAATGTTTCGGTATGATGCGCTCTTCAAACATTGGCATTAAATTAGCACTATTAGTCGCAATGACATTGGTGTACGAAGAACCTTCGCTTCTTGGAAATATACTGTTACACGATGAAGAATTCGCACACATAATATACAAACGACCGCACTAAACAAAACAATATTGCAGCATGGAAGGCTACTAATTTGGAAGAATGAAAAAGATAAGTCTTCTAGCTTATAAAATATTATGGGGAAGATATATTGAAACTACTTTCAGTTTTAGCATGGAATTTGTCGAGTTGTATAGGCTGAGTAAGGTAAGGTATTGATACTATACAGTGAAATGTATTTTTTGTTCACTATATTTACTATGTTGTTACTTTCAGTTATTAGGCTTTTCATGGATTTGGAAATCGGTAGATTATCATAATCGTAGATCAAATAAATGAATAGATGAACCTCCCTTTCTCCGCTACTATGAAATCAATTATTTCAAAAACAAAAGTCAAGACTGGTGTTTCAATAATGTGGTGACATTGCAAAGGTTCCAATGCCGAACAAAGGTAAATCTGTCGCAGGCCATGCTGCCCAAAAACGTTGAAAGACTCCTCTAAGCGTCAGATATCATTGAAAGAAACCGTGCCGGTTACCAAAAAGCCAACGTCTTTGAGGACTATTAGCAAAGGCCTGAAAAACGCAATAACGATCGTGGTGATCTATAAAAATGACGACGACGAATCGCTTGAAGGCTGGCAGTTGGTCAAGTTAAACTTTCCGGCAGTTTCTTGGCCATCGTGCAGAAAAACCTCGGACCACCTCGCATTACAAACGATGCTGGCTAGTACTAAGACCACCACAAGACCGTATGCGATAAAGGAGGCATTCTGAAGATCATTAAGCTCAATCACTCGACCCTCATGACTCATGACTGGAAAGTCGCGAATCTGAAAGAATTAAGTGCCTTGATGGAAGTGCCTTAATTCTGATCGATAAAAAATCCGTAAATCCTCTGGGGGAGACAAAAGGCATGATTCTGTTCGGTTTCGGATCTACAACCTTAAGTGTTTACAAAAAAGATAAGCTGGATGCTGATAAGCAACCTCCTCTGTCTTTAATATTTCTTGCTCTCTCTCTCTGTCCCCTTCTCCCAAAAACTCAATGCTTAAGCAAATTTCAAGCGGGCTTTCGGAGTAAATATTCAACGGTAGACAAATTATTCTCGCTCACTAGTGGACTTCAAGGCGGCTTTCGACTCCATTGATAGCTGATCACTATTCAACAAATTAGGCAACTTAGGTGTGTCACTAAAACCATCCTCAAAGTCTTACAAAGCCTGTAGAGTGAAAATTTAACAACAGTATGGGATGGAAAAAATTTGTCACAATGGTTTGAGTCACACATGGGTATAAATCAAGGCTGCCTCTTAAGTCCTCTTCTGTTCTCTCTATTCCTTGATGACTTGCCAACTTTTTTACCAGGAGGAATTGAGTTTGGGGGAGTTCAAATAAAACTTTTAATGTACGCGGATTATATCTGATTGCCAGCAGAAACACCGACAATGATGCAATTGATGATAAATTAATTACAGCATTATGGCAGTTTCAGGAATCTACAGGTGAATACAAGTAAGTCCAAAAAATAATGGTATTTCGAAATGGAACTGGACGTTATGCGAGGGGTGAAAAGTGGACGTGGCAAAATGAAAAAATTGAGGGAGTTAAGGAATACAAGTACCTTGGAGTTATAGTAACACCAAAACTCTCCGTTTAGAAGCATCTTGGGAAAAAATTAAGAGAAGCAAAAAAGGCCATAAACTGCAGTTGGAAAGGAGTACTTAGTAAAAAAGATATTGCACTAAGTACAAAGTATAAAGTTTTCGAAGCGGTAGTCAGATCTTTTATGTGTTACACAGCGCAAGTTTGGGGTAACAATCAAAATGATACTGAGATATTTCATAAAGAAAATATTTAGACTACCAGTGAACACGCCGAACTACATGCCTCACCTAGAAACCGGTTTATCACCTTTGTACTTATTCACCATAAAAATGCACTTTATGTAGGTCCAAAAAACACTTCTACTTCCCGATTATCGATTACCACATGTTGTCGCAAAATATCTTCTTACCCGAAAGTTACAGTTTGCTAGAAAATGGGATAATCTATGCCACGAACATGGCGCTACGCTCTCTGTAGATAATATCGCCTCACTAAAGTGATCGTCTGCCTGATAAAGCCTGTCTAGACGCACTTATATCACTCTTACCTATGATCTAGGAGACGGAAGCTACTTAAATGATCAACACAGTGCAAAAACGATTTCCCTTATTTTCAAGGCACGGGGAGAGCTGCTATATTAAAATGCAAGACCTCATAGAGCAGAAGGAAATGCTGAATGTGCTTTGTGTAATCTCAGGACAAGAGAAGACGTTCACCACTTCTTGGGTGTATGTCCCGTTCTAAAAAAATCACGAAGAGCAATTTGGGGAAAGAACACGCTGTCGTACACAGAAGTCCTCGCTGCACTTAATGGAAACAACTGGAGGGCATTGTATCTTTTTCTGAGAATAGTTTTGAAGTATAGACAACAAATTTTTAGTGAAGCCTTTTAATGATATGTTTATTTTTAATGGTATTATTTAATATGAGAATAAATAAGAAAGAAGAAATCAAATATCTTTTCTGGCTGACGGGAAATGCCAATGTTAACATAAATTTTGTAAATTTTAAAGAAAAAATCAATGAAATAATAAAGATTACTACTACTACTACCCACTTGTGTGGTAAGTTCCTAAAAAAAAAAAAACAAGACATGCAGCCTCACATCTCGAAGCGTCAACTCCATTTCCTGAAATTCATAGCGACTACTCTAGTCCTTCTAAAGTGACGACCACGCCGACGGTCTCCACTTCTGACACACTGTCGAAAATGGAAACGGACGGCTAATCAGAAAGAGAACCTTTGCGATCAGAGGATCGTAACCTCTCAACCTCTCTGGTTGATTATAGCAATGATTCTATGGTTTCTCAAGATTAACCTCAATTAATCCAAAAAAGCCTCGGACGTAATCATTTTGCGTCTATCAAAAGACGCAGTGGCATTATCTTAATTCAGGAAGCATTGAATTGTACAAGACTTAGTTCATGGACTTGGGACGCTTGAATACATTCCGATTTGTATAAAAGAAAAAAAAAAAACACAAAAAGAAATGCACGCCTAATCTCAACAAACCTGACATAACCGTTGCTAGACTGTTAAAGGCACCTACTGGCTAACATTGGCATATCTTCGCCGCGATTACGTGGGTCTTTTCCTGGTGACAACCATTGTTATAATTTTGCATGCATTTGCAAACATTTACCACCAACGTACATTGGTGTTTCTCTTTTCTTCCTCCCTGATTTTCCTTCGCCGCGCTATGCCCAAACATTTGTACAAACATTTTAAAGGTTATCAAACCCCTTGAGCGGGATTCAATCATCGGTTGCGGATATGCCAACGCAAATCATTAACCTTAATATGGACAGCCCGTTCACTTTCACAACTAAAAACCGACAATAAGTGCAATACATCAGTCTTAGAAACACTCGCAGGAAACTTTTCAACAAAGCTAAAGCTGAGAAAAAGTGACAGACTGGAATTCATATAAGGAATCCCTCAAAATAACTAAAAAAAAAAAACGACAATCTGTGGAAGTCACTCTGTGACAAAAAAAAGGAATACGATGCTTAGCAGTTTGAAAACAAGTGCTGCCGCGACTAAAATTCATGGTCTGATTACAAAAGACAAGCTGTGCGGTGCGCTGCATAGTTTCAAACCATACAAGTCTGTTGGGCCAGCTGATGTAGTACCTGGCGATATACAAATATCCTTAGATATCATAAGCAGCTGCGTAGATATAGTAGATATAGTCCACATTCCCATGTCATGGAAAGAAGTTAATGTCGTTTTCAGTCCCAAAGGAATTTCAGACTTATAGATAGGTCTATCATCTTTCCTTCTGAAAACACCAGAACGACTGTTTGATATCCATTTGCGATTTAGAATTGATCAACAATTCTAAAGTCGATGGAAACGGCCCTACATTGGCAAGCCAAATTGAGCAATTTATGCACTGTAAAAAGTATTAAATGGTCACGTTCCTGGACAAAGAGGGTACCCTTAACAACGTCAACACATCCGGGATCACAACTGAATTCTGAAGGTGGATCACTTACTTGGAGAGTTTATCATTTTTATGCTAAATAGCAAGATTATCAACTCCAAATTGTATGGGGCTTCTGCTAAAAAACAAATCAACAGCAGTACACCGCAATGGGGTGTTCCTTCACCCATTCTCTGGAACTTAATGGTCAATGAACAGCTGATATACAATGCCTGGAAGCGGGTGATAGCAGAGTGGATGCCTATGCAAATGACGATGCTATAGCCATCTCAGGTAGTCATCTTAATACTAGCTACAGCTAAATCTTAATAGAATAACCCGTTGCGCAGATCGCTGTGGATTGAGAATAAACTTCCACAAAATTAATCATGTCCTCTTTTCAGGAAATAAAAAATTCCAATCACAGATCCTTACTCAATCAATAGTACCTACTTAATCTTTTCTAAAATAGCGAAATATCTCAGTTATAGGACCGTTACTCAACAAACTAAGCAAAGTCCAGAGGACAGCATATCTAGACAGCTCTACTCCATTCACGGTACTAGATATTCTGTTTTACTTGACACCCCTTGATATTTACAGCCAGAAAGTGGGTGCTAACGCAGCTATTCGCCTTAAAACGACTACACAATACACAAATAAATAATTTGGCTCCGCTAATATTTTTAGTATTGTACATTAGGAGTACTTCCAGAAAACATCGACTACACTATGCCCCGACACTGATTTGACAAAGACTTTCATGCAAGCATCCCCCCTAGATTTCTTCTGGGAAGAAGATGCTTTCAAGGACGACAAATCAATTAACCTCTACACAGATGGACCCAAGACTTATAGCGGGGTTAGTAACAGTTTTTCGCAGATAAGTACACAAATTACAGTATCGTGTACCAGAGAGAAAATTTGGCGATTAAAGAAATCTTGTCGTGGCGGAAGAAGAACGCGAAAATTAGAATTACAAAATCCTAAAACCTAGCTAGAGCAGTTCAACTTTTACCAAAGTTGGGTACCGGGTACAGAGATTTTTCCAGGTAATTGTCAGACCGACGAACTCGACAAAATTTAAACCACTCTATCTATCTAACCTGAAAAAGTTAACACCGGTATACCAATCGCTACGTACAAATTAATACGTAACCTGGATGCTAGTAAAAGAACAAACCTTTAGTGGACGGTTGGGTCAGCATGTCTAGCAACCAAACAAACCTGATGACATCTGGATTTGAATCGCTCAAAGCATTTGATCATTTAAAATAGGAATCATCTTAGCGCAAGAAAGCTAGGAATTTTTACAAACGACTTCTGGAGGAGCTTAATGGACAAGGCGGAGGAGAAGACAATCCTCTACCTCCTTTGTGCATAGTCAGCTCCCTCCCAAAGAAGAAAAACCCACTCAGGAGCTTTCTTTTACAATAATTTAAGCGCTCCAAATAAAATAAACGTTAACGGTCTCCTACACTTTGTCAGAAGCTTAAATTGCTTCCACGTGACATCACAAATGACCAATAGGCCTAAGTGGATTGATTTTTGAAAAAGTTCTGCAATTTTAACAATATCCCCCCGTTAGCATGTGGGTATACTCGTATTTTGTTTGTGACCGCTTCTTCGCAATTCGCAAGCTGCTCATGGGACTTAAACAACGAAATTTGAGCTGGCTGATTCCGCCACCAGCTATAAAAACGGTTCAAATCTAAAGAATCCAATAAAATTATTTACATCTGTTCAGTATACTTTGAGTTGATTATGGTAAATTAAGGTAAAACAGTACCTACTTTACACCCCAAGCAAATGGTCGAGAAAGACAACGAAAACAGCACTTCCTTCGCTTTCAAACAAGACATGGGCTGAAAAGTCCAAAGTTGTATAGTAAAACAAAATTTTTTCCAAATTCAACTATATTTATCAATATAGTTGCCTTCGAGGGCGATACACTGATTGAAACGATTTTTCAATCTTTCGATACCAGTTTTGTAGTAGGATTTCGGTTTAGCCTCAAAATAGCCCTTGGTTCCGGAGATTACTTCTTCATCGGTCTTAAATCTCTTTTCAGCGAGCAATCTTTTGAGGTCTGCGAACAGGAAATAGTCGCTGGGGGCTAAATCTAGAGAATACGGTGGATAGGGAAGCAATTCGTAGCCGAATTCTTTCAATTTTTCCATCGTTTTCATCGACTTGTGACACTGTGCATTGTCTTGATGAAACAGCACTTTCTTTTCCTTCAAATGCGGCCGTTTTTCTGCGATTTTGTCCTTCGAACGCTTCAACAATGCAATGTAATAGTCGCTGTTGATAATCTGCCTCTTTTAGAGATAGTCGATGAAAATTATTCCATGTGTATCCCAAAATACGGATGCCATAACCTTGCCAGCCGACTGTTGAGTTTTTGGTCGTTTTGGACGATGTTCGTCGCCTGCTCGCCACTCAGCTGACTGCCGACTTGACTCTGGTGTGAAGTGATGGAGCCAAGATTCATCCATTGTCACATACCGACGAAAAAATTCGGCTTTATTGTGGTTGAACAGCTTTAAACACTCCTCCGAATCATCAACACGTTGTTGTTTTTGATCGACTGTGAGCATACGCGGCACCCACTTTGAACAGAGCTTTCGCATGTCCAAATATTCGTGTATGATATATCCAACACGTTTTTTTGACATTTCAATCAACTTTACTTTACGGTCATTCGTAATCATTTTGTGGACTTTTTTGATGTTTTCATCTGAAACAGCCTCTTTTGGACGTCCACTGCGTGCATCATCTTCAGTACTTGTATGACCACTTTTAAATTTTTCAATCCACTTGCGAATGGTTCGTTCGGCTGGTGCAGAGTCCGGGTAACACTTATCGAGCCATTTCTTTGCATCGGCTGCATTTTTTCCCATCAAAATGCAATGATAAATCAACACACGAAATTGCTTTGAATCCATTTTTTTTCACAATAACAAAAGTTGCTTCACTCACAACGCTATATCTCGAGAACTAATCAGCCGACAGCTGTCAAATTTATACACGTATCTTTTGAAGGTTGGTACTTACTGAAAATGGATTTACTTCAAGTGGTGCCCTCTCTTACAAACGGCTTTACGGCCCATGTTTTCTAGTTGATTTTCCTTATTTTCCTTTCCTACTCTGCAGGGTAAATCATCTATAAATTTTCTTAAAAACACAACAAAAAAAAAAAACAATAAAACTCAACTGCAGCACTTAACAATGAACCCCATATTCAAAACTGGTTTAAGGGTCTACAGCAATATGTGGACTTAAACCAGAGAAATAGTACCCCAAATAAACGCAGTTAAGCACACAAGACATGACTAGAAATATCCCGAATTACCTGTAATTAATACAGACAATAATATCAATCACTACATAGTAGTAACAGGAATGGATGGGTGAATTGCAAGGTGGAAGAATGCAAGCTGTGGCAACGAAGAGAGCCACACTTCATACGACCCTGCCTGTTATGCTTTCCTTCGATACAAATCGATCAACAAAATCAAAGCCGATCGTCGTTGTACTGTTCGCGATGCCTGAGCCGTGGAGGCAACCCAAAAATGGCAGAGATTATAATATCTCGATTGGAGAAAACACGACAACAAGAACAACAAAACAGCTCAAAGAACACTCGCAACAGCCGAACCCAACTCTCTACAAAATAATCTCTTAAATCCTAAAAAATCAATTCAACCAAATAGCATCAAAGAGGGAAACTGTATCACTATTACAAAGGAACTCTTAACTCCGAAACAACTAAAGCATCAAAATATCGAATCCTACCAAACAAATAAAACACCCATTAACACCACCTCAGCGTCAAGCTCAGTACTCCACGTGATGTTGACAAAACGTGCCACATGGGCATAGTACCCCGGCGTTAAATTCCGGACTCTACATATTAATTTGTATCGTTCCCTTAATAATAATAAAAAATAATAATAAATAGCTTCAACTTGCCAAAATCTTTAACCCCTTCTAACTAAAGCTCGCGTGAACTTCTAACGGAAAATATTTCGGAAACTGAACTAGAAATAACTCTGAAGATGGCCAAAGGAAGCAGCCCAGGCGAGGACAAATTCACGTATAAAATGGTAAAACTGAGGGATAATAGCCTTAAACAGAATTTGCGAAAAAAATTATTACGAGACGAATAAGTTGGCTGATGGAAGGAAAGGCTAGCACAGTACAGCACAGTTTTAGACCCAATAAAGGAGTATCCACAATCCTGCACCTTTTAGAGCATACACTGGCGGAAAATTTATCGTGAAAAAAACACAGCGTAGTAATGTCATCTGATGTCATGATGGTACCTGTTATTAAGCAATGGGGTGTCCCAAAAACATAATAATGTCATTTATGAATAGCAAAACTTTTAGAGTTAATGTCGACGGGTACAACTCCTCTATTGTGAGATTGGAAAATGGTACCCCACAAGTATCTCCTCTTTCTGTTATCGTATATAACGCATATATTGACTCGCTTATTGTTAAACTCTCTCAACTGATTCACAAACTCGATTTCATTGGAGTATACGCGGATAACATTTACGTTGTTTCATCTTGAGATCTTATAGAAGTGAAAGATACTTTAGAAAAAACAGATCTGACTATGTTTAACTAGGCTCAAGAAGTGGGTGCTTATTCCTTCATCTAAAGTGGAAGCGCTACATCTCTGCAGAAAAAGAAAATGCACCTGTAATCCTCTTGTTTTACGAGATTCATCAATCGCCCCTAAAAAAGAAATGAAGATTCTCGGAGTTACTTTCAGCGGAAATTTGTTGACATACACGTCAACAATATGGTTAATCAGTTTAAACGACAAAACAACGCACTAAAAATGATTTGTTCAAAGCGAAAAGGGCCACATATAGAAACTTCCCACCAAATTGCGAAATCTATAGTCGAAGGTACGTTGTAACATGGTATAACCATTTATATGTGGACAACAAAAAAAAAATACACATAAAATTGATACAGCCATCAACGATTGTTTTAGAACAGCATCTGGAGCTTTAAGGGCTACAAAATAGAAGCTCTTAGAGTGGAAATAGGCTACACATTATTTGAACACTTAGAAAAAAGAAGGGCAGTTAACCATATCAGTAAACCATTAGTGAATTCGACACAGCCGCTGTTTAAAACGATTGAAAAAACAATCCGTTTTAAAGATACGAAAAAACTCTGTATTAGCGCTTAGTAAAATAATCTCCTTACACACAAAGAAAATCACTGGTGCTCATATGCAGTTATTCAATAACAACCAAACGCACAGTCATTTATCGTTCTACCTGATTCTGCCGACAATTACATTGCAGAATTAGTAGCAATTTATAAATGCATATCCGTTGCTCAACAATTTTCTGATCGATCCTTGATTTTAACAGATAACCTTGGTATTCTCATGGGCCTTAAGTGTGAGACAAATAAATGCCCTTCTCTGGAGATAATTCGAAGTTGCTTGTACATAAAAAAAAAAACATCACGCTAGCATGGATACCTGGACACTGCGGGATCAAAGAAAATGATGCTGAAAACTTAGCTGCAAAAGCTGTTACTAACTATCCGCTAATTGTGGAGTACCCCAAATTCTACCAACTCCTGCGCAAAACATTCCTTCTTCAGCAAAAAAAAGAACCCATAGAAACCTGGCAGAACTCTAAGACATTTCTACGAAAACATCAATCTTCTTACGACCGTATTCCGTACAATCAATCTCTTAGCAGAGTAGAAAGCATAAAAATATTGCTAATCAGAGTAGGAAAAGATCTTTTCAACAACAAACATTTCTACAATCGTGGACTGCCGGAGGAGTGCACAAATTGCAGAACGGTTCTCTCCATTTGGCATATTTGTAAATTATTTAAATAAATAAATAATACAGATTTCCGAATGCGTTCAGAAGAACCTCGCACCCTTTAACTATGTAGGTTGGACGTGGGCACAGGGTTTAGCTGCCGCTACTCAGAAAATTTACCCAGGATATTGACTTTTCAAAATATTATCCATTACCTTCAGGATTGTGTATATCTCCCATTGCATAATCGCAAAAGTAGCGAGTTCGAAATCTTCGCGTACCGATGAGGTTTAGATATCATAAAAACCCTGTTTCGCCATAGCCTCTTACATTTTTTATTTTTTTTTTTTGTTTTTTTTTTTTTTTTTTTTTTTTTTTTTTTTTTTGCATTGCCCGATAAAGATCCGAAGGTAAGTCAGTTTTAATTGAAAAGCTTTTAATAGACGTGTTTCTATTCACTGCCGCAGGTACCATCAATTTTTTACAAATCTTTCGATTTTTTTCTATTTTTAAACCAAGCCATCGGCAACAGCTCTCTGACCAGCTGCCAATTCATTTAGGTTGAGATCTGGATGGGTATCTTAACCAATTTTTCTATCGTTTCAAAACAATCTGCAAGAATTTATGGAGATGAAGAGGACGTGAGAGCAGTTGAAACAACTACTTGCCCCACCCGCAGTTAACAAGACCACAGGGGGACTATCGCTTTGCAAATAACTTTTGGAATAGATTACTGCATACTCATTTGAACATAGGTACTCGTATATAATTTTAAGCAAACAATTTCGTTTTACTCGGCTACAAGGCTCCCGGAAAATTCACTTACGTGCATTACACTCCCAACAACTAATTAAAAACTTTGAACAGTATCGCCAAGCCCTGCATCATGCTGTTCTAATGGTTTTCTAAAATTCCTGGAATCTTACTTGCTGACTGATTTTACAGCATTCGCGTGTACAAGAAGCTGTTATAACAATTTTCCATAAAATTGATGGCATAATCTCTTCAGAGGAAACTAATAAACTTCCAGCTAACAAGTCTATACTCTGCTGAATTAAACTTGATAATGCCATAAAGGCGTTAGTCCTCAAACACACAAAGAACAGAACGTAACAACACTTGAAAACTCACTATGGTTCCAAATTGTTATTGCCTCATAAACTCTGCTACTAGTCCTGCATATTCAACTAGTTCCGAATACCGACTGCGATTAACATTTTACTGCCGAAAATACAAGACCCATCCCCGCCCAATGGCACCCTTGTCTACGATTAAAAGGCGGAAACGATACTCGTATCTACAAACCAGCCCAACGATCAGGTCTTTTCCATTGAAATAGATTATGCCAATTGATCCAAATCACATCATAAATTCCCACTCGAATGGGGCTGCTTGATCGAGTGAGTGCGTGCTGATCATGTCCATCCAGATGCCCAAATGAAATCAACACACAGCAACGCAACCCTATACCGAATGTGTGCAATGAACGAATCGTTTTTGTTTTTTTGTTTTTTTTTTTTTTTTTTTGGAACCGCATCGAATCACTGGAGGCACTTATCGCATGAAGTGTTCGTACGCGCGAGAGATCGCGCGAGCGGTCTGATCCTTTGAAAGTGATACCACCGCCACCAATTTGAGAAATGATATCCACCAGCAAATGATCAGATGATTTGGTTATTCTTTGCCATGGCACACCGACCGACAGTGGAGTAAGGTTTCCATTTCGATATGCGGGAATTGAAAAAGTTTCTTTTTGGTCAGGCATCATAAGGTTCCCATTCTGGATTCTGGTTGGGCGGTGCTATGCGCGCGCGTCCTGATAATCAGCTAAAGTGCCTGGAATCGCAATAAATGTAATTGTTAAATGATCTATGGTGTTTGGTGTTTGCCAGCGAGTTGCGTGTTAGCTGGAGATATGATGATATGGTTCGAACGCAGGATTGCAACTCACATACGAATATGTATTGCGGAACAGTGATCCTTCAAATATGATAATTCGATGGGCTGGTCCGGTGGTGTGGATTGAGTTTTGTTTTTGTTGGGAGTGTGCCGCCGGGTTATGGGTAATGTATTTAAATTTTGAGAAGTGGAATTATCTCATTTTGCCTAATGGCGTCCAAAATAAATTTAAATGAAATTCATAACCGACTAGTGGAATTGAATAAGTGGTAGTTCACACGAAGGCACAGAGTTGCGTATTCATTGGAATTTAAATGTTAAAATATGAGATATTCGTTTGATTTGCATGCAGAATTGATTTTGTATTGTATCAATTGAGATTTGGCTACATTAAGGTCCCCAAATGCGATTCTGAAGGGACTTTCAATCGGACATTTACACGACTGAATACATATGCTGAGAACCGATTTGGTTCTTATACTGGCCACGTTGTAGTAACAGGTGTACTATCATAGAATCCAACCCAGCTGACTAGTTATGAACTGTTATGACTGTTCTTTTACGAACGAATGTCATTTATCTCCTAGCTGTTCCTGACAATATGCCCCACTCCTAGTCCTAACATGAAATTCTCAATCACAATTCTGGTGGCTGAGGCAAAAGATATCTGCAGCTATTTCGTGATTGTAGTGGACACACTCAGAGTGTCCACAGAGTGTGCATCCATATAACAGCACAAACTCAATGTTGGCACGAAACAATTATGACTTGGTGTGAAGGCTGGCTGCATTAGACTGCCATATTTTTATCAACTTTTCAAGAGCAGACTGTTTTACCAATTTAGCTGACTTCGCCCAATTCGTTTCCACCACAGGTCCTAAGATACTGTTAGCTTTTCACACTCTATATCGTTTGTCCAAAAAAGCATATTTAAGCCGATGAGTTCGTTCTAAGACTTAGTGGAGCTCAATAGCTGTACGAAAAAGTGTGCATACATTGTCCATATTTTTAATATCTTTAAGTTATAATCCGAGATTTTGTCCGATTTTTTTTATTACCTGTTTCCAAAGCAGCTCAGCATGAATATATGATCACTGATAAAACAATATTGATGGTGTAATGCAGCCGTGCGGTACACCACTGTGGATCTTGAACTTCTCAAACAGATTTCCTGTACTCGAAAGGCGACACTAAGACCTACTACCATATGTAGATTTAATAACAGCCATCAATTTTCCAGATATCACCCCTCTACCCAAACATACTAAGTCACTCTTTATGTGTACTCTCGAGTGGTGATCGATATTCGATCTGTAGGATTTTAATGCGATCAGCACAGATGTATCCAGAGAGGAATCCAACTTTGTTTGTGTCGAAAACTTAGGTAGGAAGCGCTGTTTTAAAAAATACTCCTTTCATTATTTACTATAAGTTGGGCTTGCTTTTCATAAGATTTTTTCCCAAAATATTTTGTAGACATAGAATATGCGGGAATTCCATTTCATGTAGACATGGATACGAATACCAAAACAGTAAAATTGTGATGTTTCAAGATCCATTCAGGGATAAAAGCTGGGTTTTGTCATCAACAAAGGAATATTCTTGACAAGAAGAAGAAGCAGACCATAGATCATATCTGAGACAGAATAGAAACTTGGGCCACACCAGAGAACAGAAAATTTGATTTGGACATTCCGGGAGGTAATCGACTGATGATGTCTGTAGGAGTACAGAGAAAAAGATGCTTTTCTTGGAGATGGATGGAACAAATACTGCTTTCCATTTACGCGAAAATTTTAAGTTTGAAAGCGCCACGTTGTTTAATATTTGTTTGGCAGCCATCAATAGTGAACGTTGTCAGTGAACTTGTGAATAAGGAGAAAATTAGTCATCGTTATGTGAAAGGCCTCAGTCCTCTACCCTGGGTGAGTCTGCTCCTTCGTTTACAACAGTAAGATTTGGGTTGCTGAGTTTAAATGAGCCCATACGAGCATCGCAATGGTAGACCAAATGATGTGACGACTCCAGAAATGGTGAAGAGCATCCACAAAGCGGTACTGGATGATCGTCGACTGAAAGTGCGCTAGCTAGCAGACATTGTAGGCGTTTCAAAAATTACGGTACATCGCAAATTATTTGAAAATTTGGACATGAGAAATCTGTGTGCAAAATGGGTGCCGCGTTTGCTTACACTCGTGCAAAAAAAGTGTCGTTTCATGTTTCAATTGAGTGTTTAGCAAAGTTTCACAGCAACAAACCAGAATGGATGAAACATTGGTCCGTCACTTTACACCCGAGACAAAAGAACAATCAAAACAATGCATTCAAAAGGGAGAACCGGCTCCAAAAAAAGGCGAAGACCGTTTCATCTGCAGGCAAGGTCATGGCGTCGATTTTTGGGATGCGCGTGGGATAATTTTCATTGACTATCTTGAAAAAGGAAATACGATCAACGGCCAGTATTATGCGAACTTAGTGCAACGTTTGAGGGAAGAAATCAAGCAAAAACGGAAACATTTGGCTAAGAAGAAAGTTTTGTTTCATCAAGACAATGCACCAGCTCACAAATCCGTTATTGCAATGGCCAAAATTAATGAATTAAAGTTAGAATTGCTACCTCATGCACCCTATTCTCCAGATTTAACAATTTCGGATTATTTTCTGTTCCCAAACTTGGAAAAATGGCTCAGTGGTCAAAAATTTTCCAACGATGCAGAAGTGATGTCGGCAGTTAAGGGCTATTTTGAGGAGCAAGACAGTTCTTACTTTTTGAACATCGCTGGGAAAAGTGTATAGAGCTGAAAGGCGATTATGTTGAAAAATAAAAAAATTGTTTTCCAAAATATTTGTGTTGTCCTTGTTGGGTCGGGCTTTGATGTGTCTTAAAGAATGCTCGATGCGCTGTAGTGCAGATGGATATATTATAACACCTTGAAGCTTATATTTGCAGATTTAATAGCTGAAACGTCTTTATAAAAGATCGTGAAGATGAAGCGGAGGTTCTAATATTTTTAACGAAAGACCAAAATTTGTTACTACCTTTGGAATATTGTAGTATTTTTTGCAGCAATTTTTGATCATATTTGAACTGCACGTGATTAAAAAAAGACATTGCAGTGATTTCAGGCTCGTTTGAACTTTTCTCGGTTTTTCTCTGTCGATTTGATCTTGCAAGACCTAATTTTTTAATTTAGTGGAGGCTAATGCCCCATTTATTTCGCAAGCTTAAACTAACTTAAAAAACTAGGACTTAAGAAGCTAACTTAAAAACTAAAACTAACTTATGGGTTAGGGAAAAAGGGAGTGGTGGAGGAGATCAAGTTTTAGGCGAGAAGTGCTCAGGTTAAAATCAAAAAGGGGGAGGTTTGAGTTGACCTTAAGGAGCATGCGGGATATTGGTTCGTTAGAGCCATAAGAGGTGCGATTGGTTGGGATATAGAAGAGACGATGACAGCGTAAATTACGAGAATTAGTGTTGAAGGAAATAGAGTTGTAAAGGAAAGCGTAGTCCATAGAACCGGAGAGCAGTCGATGAATGAAGAGAATGTCGGCTACGTCTCTGCGTTTTTCGAGGGTACTCAGGTTAAGAAGTTTGAGGCGGTCGCGATAGGGAGGTAAGATAAATGGGTCACGAAAGAAGAAACGAAGAAAACGACGTTGAATGTTCTCGATTCGGGATATATGAGTTCGCTGAAAGGGGGACCACACTTGGCTGGCATATTCAAGAAATGGGCGAACAAGCGTAATGTAAAGTGACCTTGTCACATAAGGGTTGCTAAATTCTTTAGACCAACGTTTTCTAAAACCGAGCGATGAGTTGGCTTTAAGGATTATCTCATCAATATGCGAACGGAAGTTTAACTCTCTATCGTATAAAATTCCGAGGTCGCGAACGGATTGCAACTGGGGTACAGGTTGGTCATGCAGAAAATAAAGTCTAGAGGGGGATTGATAGGACTGACGAGACAAAGTCATAGATTGGCATTTGGAGACGTTAAGCTCAGGTGGGAAACCTATCGAAGTCTTCTTGAAGGAGAATAGAGGCTTGGGGTGAAGAAATAGTTTTGGAGAACTTAGTGTCATCAGCGTAAATGGATACGGAGCAGTGTTTGATAATCCTCTCTAGATCGTTTATAGTTAGAATGAAAAGTAGGAGACCAAGATGGCTGCCTTGTGGTACACCAGAAGTTTCTAAAAACGGCGTTGAGAAGGCTGACCTAAAGCGAACGCTATAGTAACGGTTCTCGAGATAAGAAGGTATCCATTTTAACAAAATGGGGTCAAAACCGAGGGAAGACAATTTGAAAAAGATCAGTTGATGTGATATTTTATCGAAGGCCTTAGCGAAATCTGTAGCAATAACGTCAATTTCGTTGCCATTTTCTAAGGCTGAAAGCGCAAAGGATACAAATTCAACTAAGTTTGTAGTAGTTGATCTACCTTTTAGAAATCCTTGCTGACTGGGTGATATAAGTGACTTGCACCGAAAGCTTAGAACATCATATAAAACACTTTCGAACATTTTAGGTATGTGAGAAAGTTTAGCAATTGGACGGTAGTTGGTTACTTCATTCTTTGATCCCTTTTTGTGAACCGGGGCTATAAAAGAGGTCTTCCAAACTTGGGGGAATTCCCCTTGTGTGAGGGACAGATGAAATAGGGAAGAAAGTGGGTGCGAAAGATTGGAGGCACACTTTTTGAGAAATATTGCTGGGAGCCCAACTGGACCGGAAAAAAATTCATCATTGAGATTTTGTTACTATTCTTCGATAAGGGTGGGATCAAAAGGTTGAGAGAGATAGGGGCCAATGTAGAAATTGGGAAGGTACTTGAAATACATGGGGTCGGGTACGAAGGGGTTGTCTGCAAATGACTGCTTAAAAAAGTTTGCAAAATAGTTGGCAATAATATGTGGGTCGGTCGATGATATGTTATCGAACGAGAGAGAGGGGGGATATCCGTCTGATTTTTTTTTTGTAGTTGACGAATTGATAAAATGTCTCAGGATCATTGATAAGGTTGGTCTGCGCTGTGTAGAGAAAGCGCTGATAGAGGCAGTTATAGAGCTGGGTGAATTGCAGGTAAGTTCCAAGATAGTTAGAGTAGTTGTAAAAAGAATTGGTGCGAAGAAAAGTTGCCCATAATTTGTTTCTTTTATTACGTAAAGAGCGAAGTCTTCTGTTGTACCATGGAGGGGAAATAGAAGATGTTTTATTCCGTGAAAAGGGGATGTAGAGAGAAATAGAATTAAATATTTCGCTGTGGAAAATGGAGACAGCATCAGATAAGGATAGGTTAGTTAAATCAAAAGAACATTTGCTTAGATAGGTATTGATTTTGCGAAAATTAACTTTATGGAAGTTGTAAGAAGAGATGGTAGTTGAAGAAGTGGGCTGGGATGGAAAATTATGGAAAAATGAGAGAAGAAGAGGGGGATGAAAGTTGTCGACAGTTGATAGGATAAAGGGACAAAACGTTACTGTGGAGTGTATAGGATCACTAGTGAAAATAAGGTCTAGCTACCTACTGATAGGGTTAGGGACGCCACTTACTTGGCACAGGCTTGAGTCAGTTATGCTATCAATGAAAAGACATTCCTTGGATGAAGTGGCATTTGACGCGGTAAAAAATAAGTGATAATCCGATGGAATCCACTTCAGCAGGGGCAGATTGAAGTCTCCAAAGATAAGGACATCGTCGATGGAATCACTTAGGTCAATTAGTTTGTCAATTGCTTTAATAGCAAGGATGTAGGATTCGATGGGTTGAGCTGGGAGAATGTAGCAGCACATAACGTACAGGGACTTATTGGGAAGTGTTATTTTAATTGAGACAAAGTCAATTTTAGCAGAAGAAGAGATAGCGATCTCTGGCAGGTCTCTAAGCCTGCCAGCATCTTTAATTCTCAAGACGTACCACGCGCTGTTTTAAGTTTAGATATTCTTGATCCAGTGAAGGATTAAGGATCTCATTCCAATGAGAATAGTTTTTGTGATGATATCAGAGTCCATGGTGATGGAGGGATGATTTTCAAAGTTAGGTATTCCTGTGGGCTCATTTACAAGCTGAGTCGAGTTGTTTTTCACGAAGATCTCAGTCCACTTTCTTTCAGGTGGGCCCTCGACCGATTACTATCAAAGCGTCTTCTATCAATGACATTGTCTAATAAAAATTAAGGGCAGCGCATATACTGGTCTTATCGTAATGGTATTCTAAACTTAACGGCTCTGAAGGTTCCTACGATTTGAGCAGTCACAAGCTGCCGATCATAGGTGTTGTTGGTGACAGATTATATGTAGGTATTGCATAGCAGAACTTAGAGTATGGTACCGTTGAAGTCACTTTGGGTCTGACTTTATAAAATAGGCCCCCTAGGGGGAGCGTCACGTTGGCTGTGGTTTAAAGTATGCTGCTTCGACTCATACCAAGGGTGGAACATTTGCCTCCAACACAGTTCCGAATTGGCATTCATAATACATGCAATCGATGGCAAGGCGTATCATTGCTTTCATGGATGTACTTATAAGCATCCCGTGAATATAAGTCTTCCCAGACAGGAGCTCAAGTGAAACCCTAGAGACGTTCCGTCCTTCAGGTGCTCTCTCTCCAGAATATCAAAGTCACCCAGAACTATTTATATTGAATTCTCAGGCAATAGTGATTTCAGTAAAAGGATAGAAGTATACAATTTTCGAATTTCGGATTGGAACCTAGATCACATTGTTTTAGAACTTAGTAACCTACATCACTAAATAGAATGACTTCAGTGAGAAAGGATAAAGACAGCAGTTCGTATTAAGGCAGTTTCAAAGCCGAATGATCTGTAAAGGTTGTGTGGACGAGATCTTTATGTATTTTGACAAAGCAGACCAGGATGTACAGTTACTTTATCTACTCTGAATCTAATGATAGACAAACATACAAACACAAACGTCTTCATCTGAAATTAGCGAATAACTTTCTTAAGCTAAGTCGATGTACTCATGTCCTTCACTCCGCCATACTTATCTCATCTTAATTTGATATGGGAATTCTATGGGAACCCGTTTCTATTCTTGATTTAGATGTAATGCAAGTTTTTAGCTTTTTTTCGTTCGCAGATCTGTTTCCAAGTATCCTTGGATAATCGCATGGTCAGCTCAATGCTGATGGTTTTGACACCTCGTGAAGGGAATCCTCTTACTTGTTACCGCTGAGTTAAGAAATTCTTTAGTGTGATGATTTCCAACATGGACAACATATCTGTGCGTTATCGTAATGTCTTTGTGATACCTCACCACCTGCTCCTCGTTCGTTTTGAACGTCTACTAAATTACTTTTAAAACCAAAGCACACTGTAAAATAGCCAGTTCCATAATAGATCGCTTGCTTGTCATTTGATACCCACATCATTTCATGGCAGACCAGGTGCTAAAAATAGTACGCCAATGGCTAGGTGACTAGCTTTGCGGAAGTCAATTAATATTTTGTCATTATCATTTAGATCACCAAGCCAGTATTTGTCAACTAGATGTTTAAGTCTTTCAATGCATTAAAATCATCTAAAATCATCTAAGAGGAGTTAAACAAACTTTCGACATTGCGAGTAAGTTTTGTTGAGGATCTCATAGAAACATTCTCTGATAGCACTGTATATTTCCTCTTTAATGGGGTGCGCGTATATCCAACTAATGTTGCCGAATTAAGTCAACGATAGCAAGACAATTATTCATTTGTCGAACACTCAAGACTTAGATATATCTGCACCCAAATAAACGATGCTCATGTCCTCTGTAGCAGGATTCAAAACAGTGACTCCTTTCTTTTATTCTCAAAAGAGGCCCAATATCCTGAAGCCGCTTTTAAGATATGAGAACTGACGTTGACCCACTAAGGAGTCATGCATCACCATCTATCTTTCAGCATCCTAAATAGCCCTTATTGACCTCAGCTTCAAATTCGTTGAAGAGGCAATGTAATGTAATGTAATCCGCAATGTTGAGTGTTAGTGACATCAATATAGTTGACGTGTAGTCATAATTACAGCACTTACAACAATAAACAGATCGACTCCACTTAATATCTTCCCTTAGCGCATAACACTCATCCAAAACGCAAAACAGATATTGCAAAGAGATCTTGTAGTAAACAAATGGTCGCCTTCTGGTCTTAACAATATTGCTGCGAATTGGTCAGGAATTGTGGTTCTGAAGGTTACAGTATAATAAATTGCTTTTACGGAATACCAAACTCTTTTTAGATGGTGAATATACATATATCTTGCGATTTAGATAAGAAGATGGTATCGTCTTCAAGATTAGATGACCGGTAGTTTCTACTAGTTCCACTGCAAATCGCAACCATAAACACCTTAAAACCCCACACAACGTATAAGATTTTTCTGTCAAAAAAGTGCTATAAAAAATAGACAGTTCTTTGATGACATTTATTCAGTTTTCTTCATATTTTACTGCTCAGGACAAAATACTAGTAAAAAGGATCCGCTCAATCAATTAAACATGGTTCAATGATTTTGACACCTATTGTCCACATTGTTGCTATTCAGTGAGGTTCTGTTGAGGAAAGTATATTGTTGTTGGTGTGTGCGGTACGGATACTTGCATGTGTCCTGTCGTCGCTATAGTCATGATGAAAATCAATTTTCTCAACGTTCATAAATTTTCAGTTCTCCTTTCGGCATGCGCTATTGTTAGTATTTCTCAAGAGAAAGGCGTCGCTCATAGAGTCATTAACATCACGAAAACGAAGAATTTATTTTGTTTTCTTTTCACTATAACTACCTATACCTTCGAACTGGGTACATAAATTTTCAATAATTCACAGGACCTCGTTATAGGATTTTTCACAGATATCTCTCCGATGAAATTGTGATTTTTTACGGCTACTTGTTGTGTTTAAGATAGTCATGATCACATGCTACTCGTATTCACCTGAGAATCTCTCGGACACTTGGACATACATAGAAAAAGAAAAAAAAAACCGTCCTTTGGAAATTGCATGCAGGTCTTGAATGAATTAAGAATAAGATCGTTTCTGTTTCGACTTTTTTGCGAAATACCTCACAGAATGTCGAAGATTTTCTTTTTCAATTAAACGAATGAATGTACCATGTCAAAAATGCCTCCAGATGAAGCCGACAATCAAATGTTTGAGTGCAAAATTCAAACTGATATAATATAAGTCTCTTTCGGTTTTTTTTTTTTTTTTTAGTTACATTTACATAGTAACCTTTTATAGGCAATCTGTTTATCTTGAGCTAATTTTAGAGGAGGTTCAAGCGATACAAACCAAAGTTCCTTAAGCTTCGTGAAATATCTATCAAAACCCGCTAGAAAAGGAACTCCAACTGAACGTTGGATGATTTTAATACCAAAGTTAGTGTTCACAGCATGTGATGGACATTTTTGGGTTTTCGAAGTCACAATGGTGAACACTTTTTTCATTTCTGCAGTGAAAATTGCCGAGACTTCGGGGACACTTGGCTTAGCTACAAAATTGTCCAGAAGACCAGTTGAACTCCACCTGAAACGTTTTTAGCGAAACTCTACAACATCCAAGTCGTGTAAAATAAACTCGTAGTCAATATCGAACTGTCGGTAAATGGGCATGTTCGGTACGACTTATTTGAAGTAAGGAATCACGAACAACCACAATGCACCTCATCAGCCGCAGATTTGACAAAGTCTTGGATTGGTAGCAACGACGACTTAAATAGTTAACTATCAGACCATAAATTAACACATATTAAATTGGATTGATGGACTGGGGGTCGCGTGTTCCATTACGATTAATGACGAGTACGAAGAGAGACTGAAAGTGATAAAATTGTGAAAATTTTGTGTTGACATAATCGTCCATCTGAGTGTAGGTACTATAGGCAAAACTGTAAAAAAAATTCGAAGAAGCTTACTCTGTAACAGATGTCTTCAGGCATATTCATCATCAAAATGCGTTCTCTACAAAAATATGGCTGCCGTTAGTAAAAGTTTTAAGGAAAATTCAAATCTATCGATTTCACGCGTGCACAGGATTTGGGCTTGCCTAACGGCACATTATGGCGTATTTTTCATTTAGATTTGAATCTAAGCCCATATAAAGTTCAACCCAATCAGCAATTGAAGCTAGCTGACCACGGAATGTGAAGAAAAATTTCATGGACGAATTGTTTCGCGTTTTGGTGATGGGAACTGGCCACCAAAGTGGCAAAATTTTGACGCTTTAAAAACGAATATTCCTCACATTATGGTCGAGTTATTGCCCGATATGTGTCGAAAAGTCATCGAAAATTACCTTATAAGAATCAAGTCCTGCAAGAATGATGTTGTATTCAAGTCATAATGGCAATATATTGAAATGAAAATTTGATAAATATTTCGATGGCCTGAGCTCACTGGCTGTCACGCCAACCTTCCTGGGATCAAATCCCGTTAGGAACTCAACAACAAAATTTTCAAATCGTCATCAATAGCAAACCTCGGAAAGCCAAATTCTGCCTATGAAAAAGCTTCTTAGGTGAGCCGTTCGGAACCGGCAATAAACAATAGGCCCTGCTCAGGAGTGTAAAAATTCACAAAGTGAGAAACACAAATGAGTGCGAGAAGCTAGTATATTCAGTATATTTAGTATATTCATCTAAATCTATATTGTCCCCTTCAAAGTAATCCCCATCGACTGCAACACACTTTTGCCAGCGCCTGATCCAATCCTCGAAACATTTTTTATATTCGGTTTTCGGTATGTCCATCGGTGCTTCCTGCGATTTTTTCATTACTTCCTCTTGGCTGCTGAAACGCGTTCCCCATACTGGTTTTTTTTTTAAACTCAATTGAACAGAAAGAAGTCACAGGGAGCTAAATCAAGTGAATTCGGTGGCTGTTGGATGGTATTTCTTGTATTTTGCATCAAAAAATTACGAATAATCATGGTACTGTACGAAATCCACGAGTTTTCTGCCCACAAATCTAGTCTCTCTTCCTACTACACCGTTGTAATCCGTGAGCATTACCTTCTTTTTTGACTGAAAACGACGTGGTTTTTTTGGTCTCGGTTTGATGTCTGGATTGCATGTCGTACTCACAAGCCTACGTCTTGTCTGTCTCCAGTAATGATCCTTTTGATAAATGTGGGATCGAATTCAGTCTCGCAAATCATGTCTTTTGCGACGTCAACACGGTCTCTTTTTTGCATAAAATTGAGGTCTATTGGCACCAACTTTGCTGCTATACAACGGAAACTCAAATTATTAACCAAAATGACTAAGACCGATCCATAAGTAATGTTCATGTCATCCGCTATCTCTCTGATGGTTCATTTGCGGTTATTGACCAACATTTCTTTTACTTCATCAATGTTTTCGTCGGTTTTCGATGTCGATGGTCGCAGTGGCAGATCATCTTAACTCATGACCGATTTTGAACCGCTCGTGCCACTGATAAATGACCGTTTAGTTTAGAGAATCGTTTCCGAATAACTTTTCCAACATTTCCAACATGCGCGCACCATTAAATCCGTTTTTTACGCAAAATTTAATACAAGTTCGTTATTGTAAATTTAAATTTCACTCACACACAGAGATAGATGTACTCTTGGCTACGTAACTTTTGAAAATGTCAAGCTATAACGCTAAGATTTAGACGGAATGTCAACAACAGATGTACCAACTTACCAAAAAAAAAAAAAAACAGAACTCAAATCGGAACATTGGTAGCGCCATACGGTGGTTATTTTTTGAACTTTTTGATCGAGTTAAGAATTATAAAGATCTCGACTTTGTTGAAAAGGAAGAATCCGCAAAAACTTAAATGAACACGCGTTAAAGAGGAGCTCGACAAGCCCGTCAATTCTCCTCCCGAACTTAGAACAGAAACATAAACACTTTTTATAAATGCGCGTACACTTTTCCGAACGGATCAAAATATTCGGTCAGCCAGACAGAAAACATTAGATCTGACGGTATCTACGCTGTTTGTTTGGACTCACTTCCCAAGTGCTCTGATGAAAACTAGATTCATCGTGAGGTTTGATTTATAATGTAATGTAAAACACATAAGTTTGAAAGCGACCTTAAAATTTTTATTATCGATTAAAAGAACAATTCATGGCATTTTCTTCTTGAAAATGACATCAGGTAAATGTTGGCCACGACTACGTCTGAAGTGGTCCATTCGGATGGTCTAATTTTGGGCGACTAGTTCGAGCATAGCGACTGGTATCTCACGGATAACACGAGTAATGTTGGCTTCCAAAGCGTCAATCGTAGCTGGCTTATTCCTGAAGACCTGAGACTTTACATATCCTCAGAGTAAATAGTCCAAAGGTGTAATATTGCACGATCTAGGCAGCCAATTTACCTTCTCAACAAGTCCATTGTTTCACGCGCTATATGGCTTGTAGCACCGTCCTGATGAAACCAGACCATGTGCTTGAATTTCATAGTCCGTTAACATGGCACGATAACGGTTTCCATTGACGATAACATTATGATTTGCCTCATTTTTAAGGAAATATGGACTAATGATTCCACCAGCCCATAAGCCACACAATAACGTTGTTTTTAATGAATGTAATAGTAGCTCTTGGTACTCTTCGGGTTACTCGTCAGACCAAATACGGCAATTTTATTTGTTAGCATATCCATTGAGCCAGAAGTGGGCTTCATCGCTGAACAAAATTTCACGATAAAACACCGGATTTTCATTGAGTATTTCCAGAGCCCTTTCACTGAAAATATGACGCAAATTTACGCCGACTGGTTTCAATTCTTGCATAAGTTGAATTTTGTACGCTTTTAGGCCAAGATCCTCACGTAAAATACGCCTGAGAACGACGACGAATCGATTCGTTACGGTCTTCGCTACACTCTCAGTTGCTATAGTCTCTTCACTACGTGCTGGATGTGGTCTAACCGGTAGAGTATTATCCACTTATGTAAACTGGGATTCAAATTTGCGAATGTTGTTGGCAATAGTGGTTTCAGTAGGTCGATTATGCTCACCGTACTCACAGAATGCTGAATTTTCGTACTACAGCTGAACAATTTGGAGACGCTGTTGTGATTTGAGTCTTTGCATGATGACTTGCTAAACGATACTGAACAAAAATGACAAAGCAGTTTGATAGGAGTCACGCGAGTTAAGTTTTACATTCTGATGAAATATAAACAAAACAAAATTTTTGGGCTTATCGTTATAATTTATTAATTGAACTTCACGTTCTTGATACTTGCTTTCAACTTGTTACAATGGATTGATTATTACCAAAGAAACCTATGTTTGCATGGGTGAATTCCAAGAACTTGATGTGCATTGGCTTGTGCCGGAAATTTGGTAGACGCAAATTCGGCACGAAGTTCATTTCGTTCACCTCTGCAATTACAATATTCATACTTTTATCGCTGACCATGCGTTTGCTGTCTTTGGGTTAGAACTTGTCGTTAGAGTTGTTATTATGCTTGGGTGTTTGTGGGGTCGTGGGAATTGTTGTTGTTGCGAATGGTGGTATCGGGTTCATGGTGTTTGGGTGTTTGTGGGGAACGACCGGATGGTATCAGGTCATAACTCGCGTGATTTGTCAAAAGAAACCTATTGAAAATCAAACCTCACGATGAATCATCAAGTGAGCTGAGTAATACAACTCGACGTAGCCTTGTCGGTTGCAGTGACGGGTGAGGCCACTAAATACACTGTTGCTTTCTTTGATGGCTTCAAGTCATCTGGCACCAGTGGAATGAATACAATGGACTAGTTATTTGTGTGAGTAATCTGCTTTAGCAGACAAAAAACATCTTAAATACTCATTTTTAATGTCTTTGAGGAATAGAAAGTCATATCGGAAGAATCCATTTCAAAGTTCACTTGATGTTCTCCCGCTTTTCTACATCTTTCATCGCATGATATCAAATTCCCGGCCTTCTGAACTGCATAACTTGAAATTTGTAACATTGTCATTAGCGGAGAAGTGCTAAACACTTTCTTTCGCTTTTCCCTTTTGAAAACTTTCGAAAAAATATTAAGATATAAGGAGAATCTTCTATTTCTATCTTTTCGATTTCACATCAGCCGACTTATTGATTCTTGTTGTTGCTGCTTAAGTAACACTAAAAGAACAAAATACAAATTATCAACGACTGTTCACAGTTGGAAGAAGTGTATTAGCTGCATTTTATTAAATCTCTCATATAACCTAGAAACGACAGATAATGCTTATAAACTTACGAAACTAATGTACAAGACGACGTCCTTAAAACCTTTTCAAATATTTTCACTGCACGTGCTCCAGGTTCCAAGAATTTTCACAGGCTACGTACATACACAAAGTTATATCTATTCTATTGAAGATCCTTTAACATTCACCTACAAATGTATCAAAAACGATTGATACGTACAGAAAGACAAAAAAAAAAAAAAAAAAAACAACAACAGAACAACAACAGCATTCTCGTAGAATTTTCAAATTTAAACTCTCATTCATGCGAAAAAGAAAAGAAGAAACCACGCAGTAGAAAACACTTGCGTATTAAATGTATCTATCCATATACATCTTACAGTATAACCTGTTGAGGGTAGTCATCAATTTTTTCTCAAGTTTTAAAGAGTAAACGAGAATAAAAGGAAAAAAAGGGTTCAATAACAATATCCAAAACCGAAAAACATTCCTTCAAGTACATTTTCGCCGAACTAATTTAGAAACAGCAACAAAATCAGTGTGTAAGCGTCCGCTTGTATCCGTATCTTCAGTGAGAATCCCCACCGACCCACATGAGCAGTGAACCTGATAATGATGCGCAATGCTGCGCATTATCATCACAATTCGTAATTTGTATCTGAACAACGCTAATAATAGGTTTCAGCCGTAATGAATAAACCAGCCGCGTGTTGTTGTTCGCGTGGATCGCCAACTGATCGTGTTGATCGCGTGGTATGTACCTACATGTTGATTGTTACAAGCTACTATGGATACCAATAACTAAAAGTACTCGTATTGCCTTAATACGTACGCTTTCATTATATTGAAGACCACCAAATGATAAATAAACTGACGGGCAATATGTAGGTATATGTTAATGTCGGGCAAGTGGCCTTCTGATGGCCAAAGGCCTGTGTAAAAGTAACGTGCGGACTACATAAAATTGACGACATCAACGACATCTATCTCGTTCAGTGGCTTGCAGTATTTGCAACTTGGAATTTTACGAGTATACCGAAATGCGGGTACTTGATATATCTACTGATGTTCGCTAAAAGCAAAAGGACTAAGAGGAATTCCCAAAAAGGAGCAAATATTAGTGTATGCACATCTTTAGGTCGACATGTGTAAACAAGCGATTTCAAGAGGCACTCCCTGTAATTGTTTTGTCTTGAGTGTTTCTATTCGCGACCGAACTGAACCATCGGCAGTTTAGTTAAAAGGTGCGCTTGTATGTGATAAAAAGATACGTGCCGGGCAAAAACTCGACGACATGACCACTTGAGACGAGTAGGAAGGGCGCGTCTTGTTAGTTACTTGGCGACACCATGTTATTTAACCGCACTATTAAGAGGCAATCGATTAAAAAAAAAAAAAAAAAAAATTCCAACAAACAAGCACTTGTTTTCATTCATATTTTTGACGCATGCCGAAAATATTACTTAGATGTAAAGATACTGAAGTGAGATGTGTTTCTCATGGGCTGAGCCGGCGGCAATTGGTACTTCAGAGACAGTTAAGAAGATGAAAAGATCACATAGCAACCTGTAAGGCAAATTAGATTTTTAACTTTTACTGAGATCAAAGATAGAGAGTCCGCAAAGTGTTTGGCTTTGAACTTGAAGTGCAATACATACTCGTATCATTGAAGAAGGGTAATTTATTGCCATAATTTACCGACGTCAATTTGGTACACAGTATACAGTACTTCATACTCGGAAAATTGTTAATTTCATTTTGCTTCGAATGTGGTGGATTCATATCAGCATTCGACTTGTAAGCAATTAGAAACAAGAAAGAAGTATCCGTTTTATTTATAAGTATCTTTTCTTAGGTTTGCAACTGGAATGACTCATTCGAAGTCCGTCTAGAAAAAGATAAACAAGAATTATAACCAACCAGACCATGTCCCCTGTTCTGAGTTGTTCTGGAACACAAAAGATCACTCAATATTGAAACAGGGTCAGTATGGGGCCAGTCTGTTGGAATTTTTCTTCGCAATGCTGACTACGAAACTTTTTATAATTAATTGTTAATTCTCTCAGTTCAAAATAGAGTGGGATAATTTCATAAACCTTTGCTGACTCCCTACAGAGGACTAGGATTAGGACAGCAACATATCAATTCTACTTAGTGTTGCAATACAAGGACTAAATATTTGCCATATTTACATTAAGCAAAATAAAAGGTGATCTCCGAAGAGATGCCTTTATCAAAGTAATATACATCTGGAAGGTGCTGAATGAATCATCTTACTCCGACCATCGATACTAACAGTTCAGTGTATTGAACAAGCAATTGCCTTCCGAACTCAAGAACGGGCTCATTTCTTCTCGAGGATAGAAGGTAAAAACTGGCAGTACAAGACCACGGATTTCCAAGAACTGCAGGAATGAAAAGTTTTAACTGTGCTAAGTTGTCTAGGTCAAAACGTAACCGGGATATTTACAAGGCATGCTTAGGGATGGATGTAGACAAGAAGTAAGGTAAGTCCAATGTAGGTCATAGAAAAGTGCCTGCCAAAGAAACAGCAGTACAAGTTAATCCTTCAGATTTTTCTAAAACGTTTTGAATTTAAAGTAATTAGGCACCCAATTTGTACCAAGCTTGATTCTGATGGTGAATCCTTGGATTTGCTTATGAACACTGTGTTCTCTGGCTGCACATAAGCAACCCGTCTTAAAGCTATCTTGAGAAAATCTTTCCGTTTACCGATCAAACCAGACATGATCTGTGTTAAGAAGGTTATGAGAAAGACATATCAGTTGAAAGGATTGCTTTCCCTTTTCATACGACCCATTGAAAAACTCTCTCCTTAAAGGTGCTCCGAGTACAATGGTAGTGTTCCTCGATATAGAAGAAGCATTTTACAACTTTGTCTTCTCTTCGATTATCAATTTTCTTCAAGAATTGGATATAAATGCACATTGATTCCTCTTCATTCTCAGCAGTATAGTCACAAATAGAACCTTTGATCCCCGCTCTATGGTATCTATGGTACGGATATCCTAACATTCCCCAGTTCGTTTTAACAATACATTTGCCTTGGACATCTAACGGTGAGCATAGTGTATCTCCATCTAAAACGGAGATAGTCCTCTTCACAAGAAAATTTAAGATAATATGCATCATCTCAGCATACTGAGATGAGCTGAGCTTCTCGAGGAGGCATATGTAGACCTCATAGTGGACAGCAAACTGAGGTGAAAAGAAAATGCTGCTGAGCCCAACCAAAAAGCTCTAGATGCCTTCTATTCGTCCAAGAGGGCTGTAAGCTTAAGAAAGAGTCTACAACACAAAGCCATATTCTGCGCTTACCCCAGGATCATGAGACTTATTTTCAGATGTGGCGTAGCCATTCGATAACCTGCACTATAAAGTCCGGCTGACATCAACCTGTTAGAAAAACCGCAACGATCTTCCTATACAGCATCACTAATGCGTTAAGACTCTCTAATGACGACTTTGAAAACGTTAATCCATTTTCTATGTATAGACCTTTTCGGCATATATGAACATATGTAGATGACACGAACTCTTCCTCAGTAAGTTTTTGCATTTCTATCTTCATAAACTCCCAACGTCAAGTCACCATTGTACTGCGCCAATATCAAGAAATCAGCCATAGGTTGATATTACTGTAAGACATCTAGACTTACATGCCCCACACTCGATCCCAAGCGATCAAGAGGACTGGTCAGTAGAAGAGGAATCCGAAAACTTAGAAACATAATCACGGAACACTGTGGCTATCAATTTACAGCGATTGAGTACTCCTAACATAGATTTCTTCAGGAACAAAAAAATTGAGTATTGTGTGTCGCGCTTCCTACGCAACTGGCCTACCTTAGGACGCGTTCGATTGCAATGCTTAGACAATTACCACTTCCGAGGACTAAATGATCTCTGCTCTATGTACATATAAAAAAAAATCTGCTTGGTTCCAAAAGTGGCTAGGGCTCTACCGCTCCGGATGGAATCACAATAGACTTACAACTGGTCTAAATGCGCTTAAACTAGGACCACTGAAACCTTACTAATTGACAGTTATGTTTGCCTTTTCAAATCTTTTGTCCGATTCATCAATATTGTGTATCGCTTATTATTGAGAGCACATACTTGATTTTTCGTTCGTTCACTGCTAAGCCCATTTCTACGCTTATGTTTCAATACCTTCAAACGCACCAGAACCAGCTCACTACTTCTCATAAAATGCCAATATCATAAGTTATGCCAAGAGTTGCACAGACTTTTAGAAAACTGTGTCTCTGATGTTCAGTTTGCCGGTTACTAACAATTTTTTTAATTAGGATCTCAAAGAAGTCAACTGACAGCACAACGCATTTTTCAAATCAAAGGTCTCAGTGGAAATGATGCTGAACTTTACGGAGCAGCCAGCTTTCTCCATAATCATTTTCTACAATCTGATTATTTTGGAGGCATCCCAAAGACTAACTCCGTTTAACTCATCTCCTTAGATAATTTCATTTGCTGCCTTAAAATCTGTTAAAGGATGGTGAGTATCGATCTATACTTCTTGGTCTAGAAAACGATTTGATTAACTTTAGACCTAGTAGACCTGGAAAAATTCAAATGGATTTTTGGGAATATCCAATCAAAATCAAGTGTGGACTAACTGGGTCTAAAATAGGTCAAACCGTTTTCTGGTCCGACAGCAGAGAAAATCTGGTATGCTGTGTTAAGGAGACTGATGCCTTTATAGGTAGCCCAGTTTAGTTTAACAGCCTACAGAAGGGATTTTTCCCTTGCGTCCCGTAAAATGATCTATTCCCACCCTTCTATCCAGAACCATTTGGTAGGCGAGTTCTTTTGCTACATATGCCTGTCTAAATTCTTTTTCAAACCAAAGGTTTGCTAGGTTTTTTTCGATCGGAATAGAGCATTCCTGTAATCCTTGTAAGATCCATTCATTGAAATTTGTAAGTCTTTGAAGAAAGATGAGTTAGCTCCAAGTACCGGCAGCCTAATGCGAGCGTACGTTGGGCATTCACAGAGGTACGTTAGCGCCCATTTACGAACAGAGCGCTTAGCTTAACTTTTGCTTGGAAAAATAGAAGTGCCCCATCATTATGCCAATAAGCAGAATCCTACTGAGGGAGAGCAGGACCTCTAAGAAACGTCGAGAAGCACTTGTTTAGCCTATCGGCAATCTGTAGAGTCATGCCATCTGCAGTTGTGCTCATATGGAAACCACTTGTAAATGGAAACCCTAACCGAGAACGCAGACTTTTAAAAAACGTTCCTCCGAACATTGCCTAGCAAGTTCATTGGCGACTTATTTTCCTAAGATGCCAAGGTGACTTGTGACACAGACAAGACTCGATGAATTTCGCTTTCCGACTGCGTCCAGTAAAGCTTTGCATTCTATAAATCGTTTGGAAGTCGTAAAAGCATTCAACACTCAACGTAGCTTAGTTGTCGCTACAGATGCAAATGTTTCGCCCCCCTTCACTATATAGTATGTTGCTATCAAGGATTCGTATATCTCCACTTCTACATCCTCGAGAAAGGCATCAAATCGGCTTTGGAGTCACCCGTGAAGACCCGATTGCAGTCCTTTCATGACTCACATCCTACAGTCGATTCCGTATTTTTTCCACAGCAGGAGTTCTAATGTCACTTCATCAGATGGCTTATCAATAAAACCAGAACCAAGCACAGTCACTCCTAAAGCGCACCGTCATCAAAGCTCCAGTGCGAGTTTTAACTAAGACCACTTCACTTTAATGGGAAGATGGTTTTGAGAGTGCAGTACGTTTCATTACGTAGAGCCAGGCGTGCTAGGGAAATCCTGCATGCAGCCGAGATAAACTATACTTTTGAGTCCGCTTAAAACAAGAGTGAAGTATTTTCGTGAGAACTTGTTTCATGAAACAAGCGACGCATAGGATTTAATTGGCCTTATCAGAGCCCTAAAGATACAAATGGCCCTTTTCGGTGACAAGTTCCAAGTTTTACCGAAAGGTCCTTGGCACTGTCAGAAGACCAACAGTGCTCTAGAGTCTTTCGATGCGAGCGGTTTAGTACAGAGAAGTTAGCTATCCAGGATGACACTCAAAATCTTATCTCCTTTGGAGAATTAGATGGTGTGCCTTTAAGCACTAGATGAGTCGAACCAGTCACCTTCCTCCTGCACGTGAAGAGAGCAACCTTAGTTTTGAGTAGATTGACTGAAAGCCCATTTCTAATACACCAATCTTCAGCCACATCTAAGATGCCTGCACTTTAGAGCAGACAGTCGCTAGGCACGATGCAACAAACGGTAAAGCTACACCATTGACGGTTGTCAACCAACATGCATCACAGCAGCGGAAACAGGGCTCCACTTTGTGGGCAATCCCTGTTTATCCCCAGTCGTCACATTTGGCAGAAGTCAATATGCCCGTTCATGTACCTATTAAAGTTTCGTTGTCGAAATCAAGCTCAATGTAGATGAAAATGTCTTCTTGTCGAGTATGCCTTCAATTCTACCTACCGGATTTTGAAGCGCACTCTCAGAATGTTGCATCGCAGGCAGGGTATGGATTCGCAAAGCAGTTTTTCGCATATCTCAGTGCCCTTCAACTCTTGGCGAGCATGTAGTGTTTTTTTCCGACTTTCGATATAAAGGTTACTCTGATTGTTCGCCACGGTTTCGGTAACTATGCCAGTGCAGGCTAGAAGGGAAAATTTTCTTCGGAACTACCAACAGTTGGGGTATACCTTTTTGTATTGTAACATAACTAGCCGACTTAAAGCCATCAAAGGAAGTAACGTCGCATTTGAATGCCTCATCCGTCACCACAACCGTTGAGAGATATACCAGCTCACCAACTATTTCGTTAAAAAAGGTTATTCTGGTGAAAATCAGCACATCAATTCTGACATTTTCCTGGCATCGGCATTGATAGGTTCAGCACATGATACAAGTTATATAAGATTTGTCGAAAAGTTAAAACATACGCCATCAGCAAACTTCTAAAGACTTGTTGCGATTGCAGTGTTTCATCATTTCAGATTTTTTTTTCCGATCTCTAAGAAATCCGTAATTATGTCTGGCTACAATTTGAATTCGGCCCGAAACGGAGGAAATGACGTATTGACTTTCCTTCTTAATTTGGGAATATTAACGTGCAGCCTTAGTCCATTTCCAGACGTTCAATCGTCCTTTCGGACTTATACGTCCTCCATTCCTATTCACCTACAATGATTGTGCAGCATAACAAGGACAAGGACAAGCAGCTCGTAGAAAAGTTCGTTGGTAGCTTTGTTTATTACACACTGTCCACGGACGGTATGCCCCTTTTTTGATGTACAAGGATGTTGTAATACGACTTTTGCTACCGTACTTTTTCGCTTTGTACTTCTTTAATCCGGGTTCGCCAATAATAAATCCCTCCTTATCCGAGGGTCTGCGTTGCTTCCTAACAGAAGAAATTTTATTTAGTCCGGTACTAGCCTCAAGCGTAACCTCCAATCTAAATTGCTGGAACTGTTTCTAGAACTCCTTGGGCAAAAGGGATTATTATTGTTACCTGCTTCAGGAACGCGAGACCTGCCATTTATGCGTCAAAGATTTCTTCACCACCATCACCGACTAATCCTTTAAATTCAGCCATGCTGTCAGTATCTCGAATTTATCGGGCGTAGACACCATCTTTGGAGGGCTAATCATTTCTGACAGAATATTGTAGCTATTTACTTCTGGCTCAACATTCGTACTTATAATTTAAGTAATGTAAGTCTGAATAAAGGAGGAAGACCAGTATCCCGTAGCTGAAACGTGTAGATGAAATAGGCACAGGTATCAGCAAGTTGACGACGTTTAGCGCCTTCTTTAATCGTAAAACAACCAACCTATGCACAATGTGTGGAGATCGGACTAGTAACCTTGATTCAGCTACTTTGATATACTCGAAGCTCATGTCGCATTAGGAGTTTTCGGCATTCAGAATGAAGTCGAAATAAATAGGTCGGTAGGTGTCTTCAGTAGAGCAGGATGTGGTCGGTTCGTGTCTTCTTTGGAGTCTTTCGAATTTTAATAGGTTTTTCAGAGTATAAAGTCAGCTAATCAGAAAATCTCAAGGATGAAACAAAATTATGTATAAAATTTATGGATACTCCTTTCAGATTTCTATAACTAATAAACCAATGTAAACATCCACACTAAGGGTTATCCCTTTAAAGCCTATAAACATGTTTGACACGATTACTTAACGTAGTCAAGTGGCAGACGCTGTGTAATTAAAATATATCTTTTCTACTTCTAAAACCCTGTATCGAAAACGAATGTTGCATTCAATAGAATATCCTCGAGATTATCTTCAACACCAAGCAATCGGGCATCAGCCTGCATCTTAATTGGTTGAAAGATTGTTGGAAGGTTCATAATTGCCACAAGAATGTTGCCAATACTATTCATATTTGTTTCGCAAAAAATAGTGGACGTGGGAATCGTTTGGTTAGCCACTGCTCCAATGCTGAATGGACTGCCATAGCAATTTATAACGTTCTTTGTATCTTCTTTAAGATATTTCCGATGTAAAATAAAAAAAAAAAAAACAGTTTTGCTGAACCTCCAATGAAATTCCTTGAGACAGAATCCTATATCAAAAAACGTCAAGAACTCAATAATCACTTACGATGCAACTAATTTGCAGTGTACCATTAAAAATGATTTCCCGTCGTTAATTACCGCCCTGTGTTTGGTTTTCGATTTTAATTGTGCGACCTGTGACTTGATTAACGTCACTTGGCTTGAGGCTTAGCGCCTAGTATAATTTTATTCAGCTACTGGTATCTCTTGCCACAAGAAACAGCCCAACGGATTGAAATTTTTTTTTTTATCTCTGTTGGCTTGTCCAAGCCTTACAAAGGTTGTGAACAAAATTCGTCGTTCCCCAATGGTTTGGCATTCGTTAATTTTTTAATTACATGTTAGTCGTCTTGGAGTTTAGTTCTGATTATTGGATGTCCTATCTTCATGTTACTCTAACAAATTACTGATGCTGTAATAGCAGAGTTAATCCATTTGGTTTGACTTTTTTCTTCCGGTTTTTTTCGCACAGAGTACTACTATTACTAGCAACTGGGGATCAAATGGAAAACGACTCCAAAGCTGATTTTAAACGTACGCATAAAATTGATTGTAAGTGACACAAGGCGTAATGCGAGAAGAGCCAGGAGCGTCCTGAAGGCATCGAAGATACTAGTCGTAAGGCACGCATATAGCATATCTAATATATTTAAATGAGAAAATTGTGCATTGATAGATGAGGACAGTTAATCTCAGTTTATCAATACTTTTAGATGGTCTTGAAGTGTTATTTGGCAGGTAGAATGCTCAATACACTATGGGGTATACCATATATTCAATACTGACTATGAATGCAATATAATTATTTGGAAACATTCGAATAGATATTTAGAACAGCAATATATTTTTCCACCGAATTTCTCTGCCTTAGTGTTCGTCTTATGCTTTATTGTTGTAGTGATAACGACAGATAACGAGACATGGCTCCTCCTGGATAATTATTGTTAGGGAATTACAAAAAAAATCCAGCATGCCCTTGTCAATAATTAAATAGATGTTAATTCTGAGTGTGATTCTTTGAATTTCATCTGCTTGATCTAAGTGATTGGCTATCATACAGAAATGAGTATATCTTTCTATAGTTAGAGCTATCTGTTTGGACTCAACTAGTGCAAAATGGTTCGCCATCTATTCTCCATTCCTCTGACAACGTTTAGTGTCTAAGTATTATCCAGTACAGGAAATTTATGGAAACAAAATATGTCGCATAAAGTTTAAATAAGGCAATCCTTCGCTCATTTTCAAACTGATTTGATATTCCAGAACTTTTCTGCAACAAAACTTTCAACACATCAGCGCAGATAATCTGAAACGGGCGTAAGCCGTAAACCGACGGGGATAGTGCTGACCAATGTCGCCATCGCCATATGTCAAGCAAACAACACACGGCTTAGCAAAATCGTAAAGCCTCGTTACAATGCCAATAAGCAATCTACAATGCTGCCTATTGAGACACAGCAGAAACGTCACTGACCACTTAGAGACCTTGGAAAGAATTCGTTTGGCTTTCCGATATCTGCAATTGTGTAGACCAATGAAACATAACTACCAATGGAATTGGGGGCACAGGGGATCTCCAAAAAGATACCAGCACCATCAGCATCCTAAATAGTTTTTGGTGCCATCACTGAAGACCGAACTGAATTCATTTCCTGTTCCAGATCCCACATTTTCGCACCAACAAAAATTCTGGTGTTATTGCATCAAACGGCATGTCCATAGGGCCTGATTCAACAAACAGTCGGCATGCAAAATTATCACTTCCTCCCTAACGGAAGATGCTTTTAAGAGTGCAGGTCATGACATACATAGACTGTTCGTTGGAGTATGAAAAAGCAGTAGTGGCATATTTGCTTGAAAGCTTGTCCATCAAACAACCGACGCATAGAAAATATTTGGTCTCATCATAGCCGTATAGTACCAAAAATCATATTCGGTTACAATTTCCATGTCTTGCCGAAACTTTTTTACACTATCAGGCGACAGTACCTTGCAGGTGTTACATATTAGTTCAAAGTATAATACTTTATTGGCTAGGATGACAACTAAACGCAGAGCTTAGTTAGAAGAAGGTATAGAGATGCCCTTAAGCACTATATAAGTCTGACCAATTAGATTTTTTATGAAAGCTAGTTTCTAGGCATGATGTAGATGTAGAACAATTATAACAGTAAGCCAATATGTACAACTAAAGTATGAACTCCCCAGTCGGCATCTGCAGTCAGGGTTCTATTATTCACCAGCATTGCTCCTATCCACAAAATTAGTGACACACGCCGAAAGCATGTTCAAGGCAAATGTACAGACCGTACCACCGCTTGTCCATTGCGCCTTTAATTCTACCCACCAAAATTTGGATCAGAGTAACATAGGATCTTCCGCGTTCGCAAACATTTCACATCTTGGACAAAGGATACTAAGCACTAAACCAATTTCCCTATGCTCTTCAACGAAAAGGAAGTCAGATTGATTGGCCTAAGGTTCTTGGGAAATACGTACGAGTAGTCGTCGTTCCTGGATTTCTGTAAAGGTTCTATTCAGAATCGTCATCAACTGGCCTGTACCTTTTTGTAGCATAACTTGATATATGCATGTCATCAGTCATCAGGTGACTCGGGGCCATCAAATGAAGTTATAGCATACGAGTACTTGATGGCCTCATCAGTCGCTATAATTGATAACGGTTACCAGCTACAACTGGTTTTGCTATTAAATTCACTTCAAGCTTCAGTGAAAGTAGTTGTTTTTTGATTCGGTTACTATGAAAGGAAGACTTAATATAAGGCACAGTATCCCTGCTTTCGACTAAGTGTAGGTTTGTTTGAAAGCCGATTTGCTCGAGTATTCTGCTCTTTTCGCAAAAGTCGTTATGAGAGCCGGTCTTCTAGTCATTCTCGAAATTAATCTCAAGCTACTTGTTGAAAAGTTTTCAGATTCCCTCACTTGCTCTGGCTGAATCAGCGTTCCACCATGAAATAGGTGATATGCAGGAGTTTTTTCCTATTCAAAAATTACTGATAATAACTTTATCCTTTATGATAATTCTTTACGAGTTTCTTCATTCCTTACAAATTAACGTGACCATACCTAAACTTTCTTTATGTTATTCATGTCCCATGTTTCAATATCCATGCTCCTACTAAATTATATTTATTCCAGATGTGCACAATTCTTAACGAAATTTAGTGATCTGATGGGATCCAGAGGTTATGATTTGATCGGAACATCTCATATTTTAATGGAAACGCATATTGCAGCATCATCATAGGCGACTTAGAGTGTCTTTTGTCAGCGTAAAGAAACTTGAAGCTGTCGAGGATGATATTGGCATTACTGAGCCGATAATGATTCATCAAATCTAGATTGCGTTAAATCTCATAAGTCTTTGCATGTGATTAAGAATACAGCAGCGTAAGATAAGATAAATCTCATTCAGATAAATCTCTGTTCAGAGGAGGTGCCCCGGACTTCTAGTAGGTCCATCCCACAAACTCAATATGATAGACGAAATATAGAAATCAATCAAAATGTGCGGTATTTACGACAATATCTACAATCATGCCCAGCGTATTTTTGAATACGAATTCTTCACTGGAAGGGGACCATAAGCGGAAGATAGGGAACCGGTATTCTATACCAGGATTTGGTATTGAAGAAACCAACTTTGGCTAGTGTTAGTACGTCAGTCGAAATAACCATGGTACGCATGCAAATTTCAGATGCAGTACAGCTTTGGAAAAAACTGTGAAAGATAGAATTTCCCAATTCATCTACAAAATTTGAGCAGTAGAGTCCATACTCTATCTCAACACCGTTTATCTAGTCCTGAAGAAGAAAGATCCCTTACCCCAGCAGACCCAGGTGCATAAACCAATTTAACATCTTTCTTATGCTGATTTTTCGGCGCAATTCCTACTTGAAACAAAACTATTACTGAGTCCATTTTCGTTCTCGTTTTTCTGGATCAATTAAAGGCACTTTGGGTGTTCCACAAGGCAGTCACCTTGGTCCATCAATTTTCAATTTTACTATTTATGTTGTTGTAAATGTTATAAAGAGCTTACGCATATCTGTCTATGCCGATGATATGAAAATTAATAGACAAATTTCCAAACTTTCTGATTCTTAATCTCTACAAGACGATCTCAATATTCTTTCAATATGGTGCCAGAAAAATTTCTTTAAGCTCAATATAAGGAAATGCTAAGCCATCTCGTACTTCCGGAAGCCTCCAACACTTCTTGATCGCACTTACTATACCAGTATATCCACCTAAACTATGGTCCTCTCAATGCAGAACGTTATACGTGATTCTGAACTCAATTTTCGGACCTACATTGATTAGCAGTGTTAACTCCACGATTGCCTTTGTTAAACGATGGTATAAAAAGTTCTCTGACCCTTACGTCCCAAAATCTTCCTATATCTTTGCATTCAATCCATTTACCATGACTGTTCACCATAAAATCAATGTGCACCCTATCCCATGGATCCGCCGACCGCTCCCAATTAATGAGTGCACTCTTCCTTGGATCACTACTCGTCAATAAGCACCGCTCACATAACTTGGTAACATTTTCGAGATCAGCATCAAGCCACAGCCACCAACAATACTCTCTTGCCATTCCCTTCATCTTATTTATGCCCATGTGCATTCTGAGCAATTCCTCAAGGACTCTTGATTGTGTTGGGTATATATATAAATTCGTGCTGTTTTTTTTTTTTCAAAATTTGAACGTTTATTTAAGAAAAACGTGTACAATAGTATTATTCAAAGTATTGCCCATCTGAAGCTATAACTTTTTCCCATCTTTCTGGCAATTTGTGGATCCCATCCCAAAAGAACTGCGCCGGCTTGGCAGCCAAGAATGAATCAAGCCCATTTTTGATATTCTGCTCTGATGTGAACCGTATTTCAGTGAGGGCGTTTTGCATCGACCCTCATCCACTGTTTTCCAAATAGTTCTTAACCGGAATAGCAACGTGGGGCCGAGCGTTGCCATGATGGAAAATTATTGCCTCGTGTCTGGTCGCATATTCCGGGCAGTTTTCGACTACTGCTCTCTTCAAACGGATTATTTGTGTTCGGTAGTGTTGTCCATTGATGGTTTCACCCGGTTTTAGCAGCTCATAATACAGCACACCCATCTGATCCCACCAAATACAGAGCATTACCTTCGCGCCATGGATATTCGGCTTTGCCGTTGATTTGGCTGGTTGGCCGGGTTTCACATATGATTCTTTGCACTTGGGGTTGTCGTAATGGATCCATTTTTCATCACCAGTAACAATCCGATACAAAAATGACTTCCTTTTGTGGCGTTCCAGCAGCATTTCGGACATGCAAAACCGCCTTTCGACGTCTCTCGGCTTGAGTTCATGTGGAACCCAATTTCCTTGCTTTTGAAAATATCCAGCTGCTTTTAAACCTTTTGAAATGGCTGCTTGAGTGACACAGTGTTTGGCAACAATCTTCATAGAGTACTGCTTCCAGTTCTTCATCTTCAAACTTTTTTTGGCTGCCCAGGACGTTCATCGTCTTCCAAACCAAAACCACCACTTTTAAATCGTGCAAACCACTTTTGGCACGTTCGCTCAGCTAGTACATGTTCACCATAAACTTTCACCAAAATACGATGACTTTCGGCAGCAGTTTTCTTCATATTAAAGTAATGAAGAAGAACTCCCCGCAAATTGTGAAATTTTTTTCAGTGATGAAGCCCATTTCTGGGTCAATGGATACATTAATAAATAAAATTGTCATATTTGGTCTGATGAGCAACCCGAAGAGTACCAAGAGCTACCATAACATCCATTAAAAATAACGATATGGTGTGGTTTATAGGCTGGTGGAATCATTGCTCCATTTTTCTTCAAGCTGTTGATCTAGTTAATCGATAAGAGAATGGGCTTTAAAATTTGTCGTGCCTCCGGATTGAGATCCAACTCCATCCCACAACTTAGAGCCAGCTCTTTCCAAACAACGTTTACTATAGTACTTTTCGGCTTCTTCGACTGTTTCATAAAATTTGTTACCCCACACTTGTGATGCATAAAAAGAAATGAACTTTGCAATAGCTTTATTTATGCATTCGCAAAACATTTACGCTGTGTTGCTTTTTCTTTCGTAAGTTCTACTCAAACTTTTCGTTAGAAGCGCACCAAGATAACTATACTCTTTGACTAGTTCTATGTGGCCCCTATTAAAAGACTACATCTCATTATGGCAGTTTCCTCCGCATCCATTTTTAAAAATAATCACCTTTGACAACAAGCTGCAAAATTCACCCCAGCCGATCAGTTATCATCTGCAGTGTTTCCGGTGAATGTGCTAGAAGCACAATATTGAACAGAACTTAGTAATTTGTCGACAATATTTTCAACAAAGAGGTCAAATAAGACTGGGCTTAATGAACATTCTTGCCTTACTGCAGTTTTTGGTTGAAATCACTCCGATAGTGCCTCGCTATACCACACAACTCCTGGGTATACGTAAAAATTTTGGAGGACTCAGCCAAAAAAATAGCGCATTTCGGTGCACTATATCAAACACCGCCTTTTGGATTTGTAGAATCATTCATGACCAAAAACCATGAATAATTCTGCAAATCCTTTTAGTACGAAAACATAGCCTGAAGTCAAAGTCTTACCTTGAACTTATGAAGCATATTGTTAGCCGTAAAGACTTTATACGAAGCGTTCAAAAATTTAATTCCATGATAATTGGCAGGATCTGTTTTGCATCCCTTTTTATGGGTTGGAAAAATTTTAGCTTCTAATGCCTTATTTTCTTGATTTGAATTTATATTTTTTGTACAAAAAATATTTATTTATTCATCAATATCGATGTTGTCCCCTTCAAAGTCATCACCCTCAGATATATACACTTGTGCCAATGCTTCTCTCAATCCTCGAAGCACTTTTTGGTATAGCATTGCGCACTTCCAGGGATTATGGTCTTGGCTCTCCTAAGTGCTTCCATTGGGACGATTGGGCTTTGGTTTTGACATAATAACCACATTTTTATGACTCGTCACAAGTTATGACCCTTTTGAGCAAGTCAGGATCATCATTGACATCATTCAAGACCTCCTGACCAATGCTTATGCGACGGTTCTTCTAATCAAAATTAAGAAGTTTCAAAACAAATTTCGCTGACACATGTCTCATGCCCAAAACATCCGAAAAAATTGCATAATAAAAGACGGCCGATATGGCAACATCCTCAACAACTTCTGTTATCGTAACTCGTGATTTTCCAAAACAAATTTTCTCACAGCTTCGACGTTATCATCTTTTGTTGATGTGCTGGGACGTCCAGAGCGAGGTTCGTCATTGGCATCTTCTCGCCCATCTTGGAAGAGCTTGTACTACTTGTAAACAATTTTTTTACTTAGACCAGACTCACCGTATACCACTGTCAATATTTCAAGTATTCTAGAGCATTTGATTCCATTTTTTACACAAAATTTGATGCATATCCTTTGCTCCATTGTATTATAAACAATCGCCGAACACACCAAAACGCATCTAACCTTTCTATCTGTCAAAAACAAACTAAGTATGCTATATACTTGAAACTGTGAACATATATTCGTCACTTGGCGTATTTAACGTGAGGATCTCGGCCTAAAAGCGTACAAAATTCAACAATTGAAGCCGGGCGACTTGAATTTGCGTCATATTTTCAGTGAATGAGCTCTGGAAAAACTCAATGAAAATCCGGTGTTTTATCATGAATGGTGATGACATTGGACGAGAACAAAGCTATGTTTTGGCAGCAATTTCAGACCAAAATTTGGCAATTAGATGTGGATTCCCTTGTACAACCTATGATATAGAATGTATACGTTTATCATCGCCACATCCAAAAGTATACGGTTCGTCCATTTTCGGGCTTTCAAACGATATAATAGCGACCAAGAAGGCAATCCATGTGATTGACACCGCCCATATGTCGGTTATATTCTTTTTAAATAAATAAGCAGTCAGCTTCTATTTGTTGTTGATTTTTTCAATCCTATCGCGAGAACTTGGAGGGTGGTGGATCAAACCTGCTAGAGATAAACATAAGTTAAAAGCAGTCGAACACCTATGAAACTATTTTCCGGAATTATGTTGAGTACTATGTGGCGGTGCATAGGTGAAGGCTGTTTGTACCATTTGGCGCCGTCTTTGGTGGTGAAAAAAGGCAATCAGCAAAGGAAGTTGTATCAGCATTTGGAAAATCATGTTCCTCATTTTATTCACTTTCCTCGTTTAGCTCCACTTCAAAATGCTCTGCCTCTGCGACAGAATTGATGCTTGGTTCATTAGGCAAGACATTTTCATCACCATCATTCTCATATAACATTGCTTCTATTATACAAAGAAGACTCATGATCGTATGTATCCTAAACCACCCACTATTACAAGGATATATGAAAGTTCAAACGACAAAAAACGGCTGGGTTCTACCCTTCATGACAGCATCTATCAAAGCAACCCAATTCTAATTTTTTTGCTTTTTTTTTTTTAATGTTTATCTTATGTAGCGTGCTTTTTATACAGTTTTTCATTCCACTTTGTATTTAATTAAGCGCCCGTATATTATTAGAAGAGTCGCTCCGCCTCTGGAATCATCATCAGCTCAAGTACTTGTGCAAAAATTACATCATAGCAATCGGAAAAGTCTACTCCTATTAAGTGCGCATAGAGCAATCCAACTTCGTTTTGTATCCGTGGACTTGCAGACCAAACAGACGGTTTAAAATCAGCGAATATTTATTACCATCCGTTTTAACCTGATTATACGAGTAAGTATGTATGTATATTGGTCCGAATGCGATGCTGTCGAGATTCATCTACAACAGCTACCGATCGACGAACACACGAACAAGACAAAAGAACATCCGCTAGTCATTAATTTCCATCTTACGAATAACCATGCAAGTTACTCGTATCATGGCATGGCCACTTGCCCAAGAAGTTGGCACTGCGTCTCCCCATACGAATTGTTGAACTGGAGAAATTGTGGGCTTGTCCATTAGAGAAGTGTTCTAAGCTAATTTATAGATAACTGTCTCTAATCATACTCCCAATCACTCGTGCTACAATGTGACCCCTCCAAAGTATGACGCGTATAAGATAGGAATTGTCCTTCTAAATGGTAAAAGATACGATTACCTGTCTCCTGAGTGGCACGCGTATGTACACCTTTAAGTTCTAACTTGCCTCTGGCCGAGTGCCATATAATGATTGCTGCAATAGAGGGTCTTTTTGTTTTTTCAGTCAAAAGAAACACCGGGCCTTGGGTTGAGTTTAATCTTATTTCTTTCTCCTGTTTTCGGTTTTTTCTGTTTTCAATGTGTGCACACAAATTTTGATACTAAAAACAGTAAAAAGAAGAAAAAAAAATTATGTCCTTAGGAATAGTGGAATCTGGCAAAGAAGCAGCTGCTATTATCGATGAGACGAATTTGATAAACGGTTTTGTATAAAATTTGTTACCACTCACACATGAATGAGTTTTTCTGTAAGGATGTAGGAAGATGTCTTTTGCTTAAAGATGAAGCACAGATACATGGCATTGACATAGGAAATGATGGAGAGATGTTAAATCTTTCCTAGAACAACGAGACCACAAAATAGATGTACCCGTAGATGGTATTCATTGTATAGTACAGTGAATGATGGTTCAATTAGGATATGTTTTGATAGATTTTTACGATAAGGGTTCTAGTATTTATTAATATCAATAAATGTCAACAGCTTGTAGCTAATTCAGTGAAAATTTGATTTTTTTTATAAAGCAATGCTTCTTTATAATAAAAGCTATAAGGTTTTAGTATTAGAAAAACCAAACCGAGAATACTTAGAGGTTGGTCAGTTGTCTGAATTTTGAATTTGTATTGCACTGACTACTTAGTTGAAACAATTTTAAGACTACACCAGCTCAAGATAGTGCTTTCGTGGTCGCTCTTATGCGTTGGGTGAACCGATTCCTAAGAAGAGGCTCTCTATCTCATGCTTGTTATTCACTTCCCAGATAAGCTAATCACAACGGGCTCACAACTAATTTTCAAAACCAAAATTGCTAGTGAACTAAGTAATAACACACAGCGTAGCTGGTATCTGTCATTAGCTGTGGTGATGAATGAAGCTATCAATAATGCAGGTGCTTCCTTTGACGTCAGTAGGTCACCTAGCAACAATAGTATATACCTAGTTATGTCACAAAAAGGTATACACAAAATGCTCAGACACGAGAGTCTTCGCTACTACTCTGTCACTGGCATATGTACAGAACCTCTGGCAAGCAGGGAACTCAGGAATTGGAGAAGATGTCTAAATTCTCCCAAAAAACTTCATAGCAATCAGTTTGAGATCCTTGAAAAATATGTAGAGAATGATTGAGTTTCATTTGCACAAAACTGATGCGAAAGATCTTGGAAAACTCTATCGACATTCTGCCGAAGGTGTAATTTTGTCCGAAACGTCAGTCTTGGGTGTCCTTTCTTGTTGATGGAATATACTTGGTCTTGCTTTCACTGACCGTAAAACTCAACCACACTCGAAAGTGCCACTGACAGCACGCTGCATTCTTTCGATTATGTCAACGTCATGGGCGTATGCGAATAATTGGATGGGCTTTTGAAAGATTGCGTTTCTTGTGTTCTTCTAAGAATGCCGTTAAAGAAATCGCATTACAGCACATCGCCTTGTCTAAAACCTTTTTTGACATCAAAGGTCTCGGTGAGTTCTTTACCGACCTTGATGGAGCAGCGTGCATTCTTCATTACCATCCTGCACAAACGGATGAGTTTACCAGGGATACATATCTCTACTGCTTGAGTTCATATTGGTCGACTCGCAAGCGCAGGCAGCGGCAGACGTAATTGACAATTGATTGTCTAGAAATGGACTCTCAGTTAATCAACTCAGAACTGAGAATATTCTTATTCTGAAAAAGGAAGCTGACTAGTACTTAAAAGCATCACCATCCGTTTCTCCAAAAAAGCTAAGTATTTGGGTGCCGTCTTGATTAGCATACTTCTTTGAACAAAGCATGTCACGGTTTAAACCTTCAAGGCACTGTATATTTACTGGCAATGTAAGGACATTTTTGGTAAAATATAGGGGCAAAGCATGTCCTTGTCCTTAGCGGCAGCTAACCTGCGATTAAAGCCTTGGCTCTATTTTTTAACATTGATCGAAAATGCAAGGTTTTCTCTGAATGCACTTGGAAAGCTAAATTCACTAAGTCCTGGTTAGGATCCAAGTTCAAATGTGATTGCAAGAACTGAAATCGCCGATAAACTTACTGAATAATGCCGAGAGGAGAGATTCTCAGTGCAATAGAGTCTTATTTTGACAAAACGTGCAAAAAAATGCCAATGGCATAAGTCTCCTGGCTATAGTAAGACCAAGTGAATGCTTTTCGACATCTCTAATAGGTCAGCTGTCCTACCCACAGGCCTGCTTTAGCAGGAATGGCTGTGGGGGGCTTAAAGGTTTACTATATAACGGCAAGTTATGTTTTGCTTAGTATCTTATTGTAGTTGGTAGAAGTAACATAACATCCTACGGAGTAATGACGGTACCTTGAAGCACAATCTCTGTTATTGTTTACCCTGCGACCACATCAAGCTTACTGGTTAAGTACTCGGCATTGATGTGGTTGATTCTAACACTATTGGCATTTTATGACTGTAACGTTTCTTCACTTTTCTATGAATGATTTAGAAGTTCAAGTAAAAGGAACATACAAGAAGTGTAATGGACTTGTTCTCTGTTTAAGTGCTATGTACCGACAGAAGAAAAAAACTTACAAGCAATGTTTATATCCAGGGTCTTACCTGAAGTTGAACTAAAACTTCTTCAACATTTTTGTATCTTAAAGAAGCATGCATTATTTTAAACTATCCCTACTTAACCAGCAAGCGTGTCCAGGTAAACGAATCTTGGCTTACTGTCTCTGGTTGTGTTTTGCGACCTTGTAAATGTACCTGTTTTTAGTTTCCTGGCTTTTAAGGTGTCTTACTGCACTGACCCGGATGAATCGAAATCTTTAAGCAAATATAGAGCAGATCTATGAGAAGCTTGTTCAAAGCCAGAAATTTCTTTATTTCGGAGGTCTGCAATTGCCCGTCAAAAAGGTAGTAGCATTAGAAAAGCATATTCCTTTTTCTAGTATTAGATGTTGTGCAAAACTTTTAATATAACATGGCTTTGGCCTTTTATGTTTCCTAGGCTTTTGACAAGGTTATTGAGATCGTCACTGAATATCTTGCTCCAAAAACGCAACAGGAGCAAAGATTTTAATACAAATCTGTGTCTTGAAATGAAAGCTGATGTTATCTATGTTATCCTTTTACCCTGTTTTTCATTGTTGTTTTTTCTGTCGATGGACGGAAAACCCTATTAACGTATGAGCTATAGAGAGGTAACATCCAAATGTTTCACCAGAAATCCAAGCAACTGACAGTTGATGTCTTAAAACCTAGAACATAGACTGTAAACAATGCTCAAAAAAATCTGGCAATGCAAGCACAAGAAACGGTCTCTCCTTTATAGAGTGGCAGTGGAAAATAATCATCATACTTCTCTGGAAGATCCCCTGCACCGTATGAAAACTCTTTACGACAGGATATGTTTAATTTCAGTGCACCTCTTGGCATAACATCGTATATGTTTATTTAACTCTTTTTTCAAATTGAAATATCCTTGTGTGTCTCAGATGCCTCTGGTTTTCTGGAAGCCCTAAGGCAGGCCGTCTCAAGCACCAGAATCTTCTTCACCAAACTGGCTTTACCAGTTTTTTTCAATTGCTATGAAGTAATCTCTTTGTAAGGCAAACAATCTCTTTGCCCTGGCCAGAGCAATATCTACAGATTCTTTCTGGTATCTGAAGAGGCCTCAGACTAAGGCGTCTTAAAAGGTATAGTTTCCAACTTCTGAAAACTGATTTTCAACTTCCAGTCATCGCTTGTGTACATATTGAATAGAATTAGCGAATTAGCCGGACCTTAATGCAAACCATTTTTGATGTCAAATACTCCAGCAGAAGTTACATTGACATTCTTCACAATGAACTTTGTACTGGTGAGCATATTTAAAATAATGTACAGTAGTAATTTGGTTATGTCCGCCCTCTTCAACTTGAAGAATAGTCCCCCGAATTAACTATCCACTTAGTCAGGACTTTGTTAATCAACTTTTCGAATACCTTCCTGTTATTCAGAATGAAACTTATCGACCGAAGATTCGCCAGATTGCGTACAACAGTCTTCGACTTTCCGCCAGTTCCCACTGATTTTTTACTTCTCAGTAATTCGAAAACGACATGGAGATCATCCTTCGAAATGAACGGAGGTAGCTCTCTCATATGTATAGGTCTACCAATAGAAATGTAAGACCTGCTTATATCCCGAACTGTTTTCAAAGACTGTTATGCATGTGAATAGAGCGATTCTGCCTTCTTTTAATATGAAGACTTCATTGGCCCCAAAAGAAAAGCTCTGTGTGAAAATCCTACCGGCTCAAATGGATCAAAACGCAAATAATCTTCGTTCGTGACTTCATATAAATTATAGCGGCTTTTGAGAATACTCGGGAAAATTAAATTTAAGTAGAATGTCAATGGTTTTTCCACTGGAGTTCGTCGATTTGACTTAACTTAAGAAAATTTGGATTGGAGTCAAAAACTTTGAGATGCCTCGAAGCTTTAAAGAACTTCTTTATGTTTCTACGGGAGAACTCCCAAAATTTCCTTAGATCATTCCGTATTTCAGCTGTGAATATTTCGAAGGGATCCTCACTCTCACGGTTTCCGAAGAAAAGCTGGATAGATGAACGGTGATGTGTACTGGAAAGGGAGTACAGATAAATTAAAACGTTTAAAGCTCAAATTTAAAAAAAAAAAAAAAACTTATTTAGGCAGCGTTTCTGTTTTACAAAAATTCACTTAAAAAACTGATTACATGTTTCTAAGCCTATGAGCTTAAATAACTAAATTTTGATGACCACCCAGCTACCTGTCGTAGAAATGGGTGTGATTTCTGCAAGTTCAGCTCAATCAGTGTCGTAGTTTGTTGAATATACTCGTAATGTTGCCTGTTTCTTATGCTGACGACGTCACATGAACTGTTGCCGGTGAAACGTAGGTAACATGTATAGAACGTTGGTATATGTGTGAACTTATGCTGCGTTAACTCATTTTCATAATGGATACCCTCCGCTCTATAAATAGATGGACATATATATTTCAAACAAGTTCAGGCGCAATTCACTCGCAATGGAAGACTCTCGCAAAAAAGAGACAAAAATGACTACGAGTTTTGAGATCTTGACAGTAAAAGGAACATCAATACCGTTGGCTTAGATTTTACAAACATTTATTGAGATATTTTTCTCCGCAAAGTTTCTAGAAAATGATCTTTGGTCATTTTGTCCAACTAACTTTTTTTCACGAACAACATTAACATCCTTCCGGATGTGGGAAACCGACTCGGATTGATACATAGTCAGAAAATATTTATTCGTAAAATGAGCCTTAAAATACCTATCAAACGAGACAGACATGCTTAAAGATATTCAGAGTAACTGAAGCTATGAAAAAAAGTTTGTTTGCAGAAGACATATCTAGAGACCTTGGGATCCCAAATATGTACTAGGACTTAAGATATTCCTATCTAGAAAACAATATTGCATGCCCTAAATCGAAACCTGAAATTTGATCTATCTATCATAGCAAGCGAAATGTATGTATGAATTTCTAACTTCGTTAACTATCACTTTGTATGATGATTTAATCTCCAAGATCAAATTACTTACTTCTATGTTACGTAGGCGAAGGTGGGGAATAAAAAATTGCAGTATATATCCTTTGTCGCAGTTGCTAAAAGAATAGTATCTAAATTTTGGCGAAAAATTTCTTGTCCATCCCATCATAAGGTGCATATGGTCTCAATTTAAGAAAATATGCATTTGTAACCGACCATTTGTAATTGTTGTAAACTTCAAAACTCTTTTCGTTATCTTTAACCTTAAAACAAGAAATCCACTTGTCCTCTTTACGGATTAAATTTATAACTTCCGGCGAGGCAAATACATAAAAACAAAACTAAAGAACAATGTTGAAGCAGTTAAAATAAATATCTCTTCCGGCCCAACTTGATCTACTTTATTTCAAGAATCAAAGTCAATGTGAAATACAAATTTACACTATCACGCTTGTACTACTACGTGCGGTACATATGTGTTTGTATATTGTCTGCGATTCCTTTTCGCATCGATTGAAGGTCCATTCACTTCCCGTTAACATCAATCTTAAGTCAGCCACGAAAAAAGAATTAAGGCAACAACAAATATCGATCTCGCATCGATGGGTTATTTTCATCTTGACCATACCCTTGATGCAAGAGTGTGGCACAACACACAACAACAAAATGATAAACTGCAAACCAAACAAGATGGCCCGCAGGACAAGTATGATATTTCATTGGAAAGTATACGGGATGCAGAGTGTTATTAGCAATAGGCAATCATAATTTTTCCATTCCATTCTTATTCGTATTGAGAATCATTTGCACCGGTTGGGTTGGGAAACAGGTCAAGTATGGAAAGAATACAGAAACTAGAATACTTTGATTTTGTCACTAAGATGGTATCGAAAGTAAAGATATAAAACGATTTGACAGCACTTTAAAATTGGTAAAACGAGGACATGGGGATCCTAGTTCGCATGTCAACTCTTTTGTTTTTATTGAATTGTCAACCTTAGTCTTCCATTTTAACCGTGACATCTCTCTTAACCGATACAAAGCATTTATATATGTAATATTACGTAATAAATCACAACAATTACATACTATTAGTTTCTTCATATTTTTTTGAAGATTTTAGTCCGGAAATGGGTGTTTTTTCTTTCGCTGTTCGCTGAGTCAGTATGCCGTGGTTGGTTAATTTTATTTGAGTTACCATTGTATGTATATAAATCGAAGCTAAATTCAAATTTAAATGTGGTAATACTCATGGATAAGTATGTGAGCTTAAGTCCAACAATCAATTCAATTTAATATCATACGCGCAGACTGATAAAATTAGTAACTAACAGAAATGGGGAAGATTTATGTGCCTATTAACTGAAATAACACTTGTTCAAGTATTTGGAAATCTGTCGCTCGCTGGATATTGGCTTTCAAGACATTTTATCATTATATACCAAATACTTTACATAGCCCCACTAGAGGCAAGCGGTTGGCGTCAAACTGAACGGTCTCGGTGGCCAATTCACTGTTTAATGTTGCCATATAATTGTTAACCTCAGTAAGCCAATGGTTCAGTGGTCAGGTGCCGGCTGCTAGGGACAAATCGTAGGACGATCCCTAAGAATAACCAAAACAAGAAGACTCATTGCCTCCAAGCTCCGGAAAATGGTGGTTATTTCACGGCTAATGAACTTCTTTTGATATTGCAGATTGCGTATGCTCCGTACACTGGCAAGCATGTAACATTGAAGGGTTTTCTCAGCTCTGTGACCTCTTCTTTTCGAAACCTCTAAGGTGAAACAGTTAGCTACGAAAGATGCGCGCCTAAGCGGGTTCTTAGTCTTTAGTCTGTAGTTTGCGAACTTCTCATATCGGGCGACCTCCGGTTAAAATCCCCAGCCTTCCTTTCAGCAAAACGGACTGTGTTGTTATATTACTTTCCTTTCCTGATTACTCGTGGGAATCACAACTGATCCAATGAAGTACATAGTCACAGAGACTGATACCGCTTTGAAAGCATCAACCTCTATGGATACACTTGCGCTCCTTGCAGTAGAAACTGTCGCTCAGACTCTGAGAAGCGAGAAAGGGAAAGTGGCTCTTCTGAGCGACTCAGACTCTGACATTTTGTACGATGACCCAATCCCCATGTTATCGGATGAGGTATGTGTGCCATCTCTTAACACGAAAGTACCCATATATCCTGAGAGCAAGTCACTAACATCTACCAGACACATTAAACTTAGACCTTTAGAGAGGAGACGGTTCAAACAAATCTTGAAACAAAGTATGGTAACTCTATGGAACGTTGGCACAGAGGCTAACTGAACCCGATCTGACGACCCCGCTGACGTCGGAAGCAAAGAAACTCTAAACAGGGCATGCTACAATCGACATGTAATAATATACATACTGGACCGGCTAGTTTTAATCCCGGAAAACATCAATCTCAACCATCAACAAAGTTATTGATGTTTCGCTTCAAGGTTCGGAACGAAGAGGTGAAGCTGTCTCTTGAAAGCTCTACAATCAGGGCTGGTTGGGTAGCCTTTTTTTTTTGAGCCAATGAAATCACTGCGAAATGACTGAGGAGTAAATGCTCTAAAATCAAAGAGAAATCCGAATTGAGCGTGATCTAGTGAAGGGGAGGGGATTCTTTCCGAATATTATCGGCCTAGGTAAGGTAGGTTGGTAGTAGTAGTGGCTGTTGGAGAGACCAACTCACTTAGACCTATTGTGGTTCCACGTGGGGAAGAGCTGAGCACGCTTCTGCAGGAATCATTTGTAAAGTACCAAGTCTTCTTGAATACTTGCCTATAAAACAGTGTACCATGATGAACCTATGATACTGAGATGTTTCTCATTTTGAAAAATCAAACTCTTGGAGCGATTCAGATCCAGCTTTGGCCAGGCTGGTTTGGTAGCTAGACATGTAGATAAAATAGTCCACCTAAGGTTTGTTATTTTATTAGCACCCACCCTAAGAATTAGTTTGCACGTAGCGATTTGTGCAAATGTAACCTTGTTCTGGTAGAGTAGGTAGAGAAATTTCAATTTTGGCGTGTTCGTCGAACCTATAGTTTCCTGGAATCTCTCTGTCCCCCAGCCTCCAACATAAGTGAACTGCGAACTGCTCTCCCATCTCCATATTAGTTGGTCGGCAGACAAGGGTTGTTTTTTAAATTTTGTGGGACTGAGTCCAAAGACTTGATAGAGGGTTGACTATGCGAAAACATGTGGATATCCCTTGCAAATCATGTCCAAAAGTGGTATTGACCATCCCACTAACCGTTGGATTAGAGCGAACCGGAAAATCTCCACGTCTTTCGATGATATTAAGATCTCTGTCTCAGCCGTCAAATTTTCTCTCACTGCTCTTGTGTTCAATTATCATCGATGACCTACTAGTTAGACTTAGTAATCCGTGCTATCAAACAATAAGATATTCCGACGACGTAGCTGTGGGGTAAATACCCTAAAGACCTTTGCAATATAAAATTTAAAAACGTTTCTAAAAATAGTAAACGACTGGTGTCTTGGAAAAAATTATTAAATCGACCCCAGCAAAGCTATACTTGTTCCCTTCACTCACAAAAGCAATCTGAGTCTTGATCATATCCCATTTAACGATCAATAATTGTGTACTACAACGAAGTAAAATATCTAGGAAGTTTTCTCCATATAAAACTTAATTGGAGCTCACATAGTAATAATAAAATTAATAAACCGACTAAAGCCATGTGGGCTTGCCGTTGAATGGATGGTTAGACCTGGGGATTAATCCCAAAGGTCACCCATTTGTTATATGCAATGATGATATGACCCATCATCACCTACTCAGTAGTAGTATGGTGGAACAAAATAAAAAAAAAATCTGCAAGGGCTATAAGGACATGCATGCCTTCGCATCACTGGCGTAATGCACACATGTACCAAAGTGCGGACCGAACCCTTCATTGGTTCAACGCCACTCCATCTCTTTATAAAAGAGATGGGAATTCGCACTGACTCCAAATCAGCCATACACTGCTTCAATACACTATAAGATATCTCCCATTCGAACAAAGTAAAACTTTGATGAGTGTCTGGTCATAAAGGTATTGACGTAACTAAAATAGCCAACGAACTGGCTAGAACCGCTTCTGTAATATCCCGATTTCAACAATTAACTCAGCAATAAAGAGTTGAAAGAACAAAATGTGTATATCCCATTGGGAAAACATCCCAAGTTTCCAGGCTAAAACTAAACCATCAAACTAAAAAGGAATAATGTCAGAAAACTGATTTCTAACCAGACACAACCACCTTCGATATCACCTACACAAAATAGGTCTTATTCAGGAAACTGAATGTCGTCTTTGCATAGAAGATGACGAACCTGCGGAACATATCTTATGTGAATGCATGGCTCTCAGTGCCTTAAGGAGAAGATTGTGTTTATGAGTCTATTCTGCATATGCCTCACTTCAGAAAGAACCATTTTGCTTGTCACAAACTCATTCATTCCAAAGTGGGCCTCCCCACTGAATATGATTTTTTGATAAAAATAGTACAACGAGCGGTTCTATTTTGAATTACCTTGTTGGAACATGAGCCTCTAATACTTCTTATCTCCATAGCTGATTTGCTCAGCCTTACATTTTGCCACTATCGGTTTCTTAATGTGTTTTGTAGCACCCGCTAACATTCGTTACATTTTTATTTCCATTGCTGTCATATTTGTTTCATACCTCTCGTACATCGTCCAACATTGCGATGCGCATGCTACAACTTATAGGGTTTTCCAATAGGGACTTGACAACTTGTGAACGCATTCTTTCTCTAATCATCAAATTGTCACTGTCAATTTATTCAGTAAACTCACAATTTCATCATGGTAAAGTACACTAACGAGCAACGTCTGCAAATTATAAAAATTTTCTACAGATATTCGGAGTCGGTGACTGCAACTTTAAAAGCGTTAACTCCAATTTTCGGTCGTAATTCTCGCCCTGAGTCTACATATTCGTTGTGTGAACTTGCCGTGCCAGTGAGACAACGGGTTGGTCCAAGTGTCGAAAATATCGCTGCCGTCCAGACGTCCGTAGCAAAAGATCTAAATCAGTCAATTCCACGGAGTTCTCAAGAATTGGGCATCGCTCAGACCACATAATGGCATATTTTGCATAAGGATCTTGGTTTACACCCATACAAGATCAAGTTGACTCAAGAATTGAAGCCGATGGACCATTTGAAGCGACGTACGTTCTCCGATTGGGTTCTGGAGAAGATGCGCCAAGATGATGAATTTCATCGCAAAATCATCTTCAGTGACGAAACTCATTTTTGGCTCAATGGGCTCGTCAATAAGCAAAATATGCATTATTGGTAGGGTGAAAACCCACATGTGCTTCATGAATCACCACTTCATCCACAAAAAATAACTGTTTGGTGCGGTTTGCATGCCGGCGACGTTATTGGGACATATTTTTTCGTCGACGATAACGATTGTCACGTTACTGTGAATGGTCAGCGTTATCGCGCCATGATCACTGATTATTTTTGGCCCGAATTGGAAGATATGGACTTGGACGACATGTGGTTTCAACAGGACGGTGTCACAAGCCACACAGCACACGCTACAATCGATGTATTGAAGAGTAAGTATGGTGAGCGTGTTATCTCAAGACATGGGCCAGTCGATTATCCGCCTCGTTCGTGCGATTTAACGCCGCTTGACTATTTTCTGTGGAGCTACGTTAAGTCATTGGTTTATGCCAACACGTCAACGACGTTGGAAGAGCTCAGAGCCAACATTGAATGCGAAATGTGTGGCCGAGTCGTTGAAAATTGAGTCCAACGAATAAAGATTTTGAAATATCTCAAATGGTTTGTCTTTTATTTAAAAAAAAAAAGTTGTCAAGTCGTTAGAAAACCCTATATATACATGGAGCTACCTAAAGTTCTGTAATGTCGTTGCTTCCGATAGCGCTATCATGGAGAAATGTGTAATGTGTTGATTAATCCAGCACGACATCAAAAACCACCGAATTTTGTGTACTATCTTGGTATGTTTCAACTTTTACTTTCCAATTCTCTGGTTATTCCAGTTGTGGACTTAATTTTTGTCCTTCTCGTACATGTCCCGGGAACTTTTTGAACTCTTAGCGCCGACTGAATAAGATCTCTGGGAACTTCGTCAAACGCTTTTTCTAAATCGATGACAACGATATTAGGCTTCGAAGCCACGCAGAGTTTCTCCAGTATTATTCGTGAACTTGAAATCACACCATAATATGTCGAATTCTCTCCTAGAAAGCGGCATTATATTTGGTTATCGACTGTCTAGAAGTCTCTCGTATATTTAAGTAGTATTTAACATTAGTTTTACCATCAGTAGCTGTTGCATTTTCTCGTGTCGCCAGAGGAACATGAAAACCTTACCCCAACTAGTTAGCCATCCGATCACCTCGCGATCGGATTTAAATCCAAGATTTCCAGTTGTCATCCATACATTTGTTTTATTGGTTTGCTAGCTTGTGCTTTAGTTAGATCTGCTATTTCCTCTTTGTGGTGCTAGGGAATTCTTCATGAAGTCTCGGCTCGTCTTCATTATAAGATATTTCGAAGATTAAACCTCTTCCGAGTTTTTTCATTGCTATCCCACATCTCTAGTGCGCTTAGATCTTCTTCGTCTTTATGTTGTCTTTATTTAAGTGTTGTTCAAGTTTATCTTTTCACCTTCTATCAGGAAAAGTCAGTGCCCAGTTGATGGTAGTTCCTCCAAGATCACTTTAGAGTCCTTTATTCGCTGTTTTTATCCACCAAACTCGTAGATGGTAATCTTTTTGGATTTGGACTACACCGTTGCAGTTTGAAATCAATGGCCGCTCTTGGCTAATAAATAGCTTATTTGGTTTATTGATAAAGTGTGATTTGCTGATCTTAAAATAACTTCTCGCGCTAAGATTTTCATCCCGAAACCGTTGTATGTTTTCGCATTTGCAGTTCGATTACTAGACGTTTTCGTATAAGCCTATAGAGATGACTTGCCTCCATATTCCATTTAAAAACCCATCAGAGTTGCGACGAAATATTTTCTTTTCTTACTTACTGTAAATTTATCAGATACATACCTAATTATTTAAGGGCGTTTTAGCGGAGGAAAAGTCTTCTGAAAGTTGACATGGACTCCTATACTGCTATGTTGCCACAAAAGCGTTTATGGTTGACACTTCTTTAGGATTGCTATTTCTTTTTAATTTTTTTTAGACTTTCAAAGACAAATTCCAAATTCCTCAATATGCGGTCATACACGAGTCTTTAGCTTATTTAAACTGAAACCATATTTCTTTATTGAGACCAGTGAAATCGAAAATTCATCCATATGACTTAGACATTAATGAGGTTCCCAAGAACGACCTGGTTCACTCATCCGTTAAGCTCATCTTTGCTTTTTATAGGCCTTACCTTTACGTTTTTCTATTTGTATTGCTGTGGAAAAAAATTGCGTTCTTCAAAACTTAGTTAAGCACTTAATTACAGATTTTGCTGGAGGAAGTTAAGGTATCTTGGTTACTAGCTAACTCCAGTACTTACTACCTCGATCAAAAAAATCTCGGAATTTATTCAGAAAAGTTTATTCAAAAAGTTTTATAGTAAAACACAAAATTTCTGCAAAATTCAATTTTATTTATCCATATTGTTGCCTTCGAGAGCGATACACTGATTGAAACGATTTTTCAATCTTTCGGTACCAGTTTTGTAGTACGATTTCGGTTTAGCCTCAAAATAGGCCTCTGTTTCGGCGATTACTTCTTCATCGGTCTTAAATCTCATTCCGGCGAGCATTCTTAACGCAATGTAATAGTCGCTGTTGATAGTCTGCCAATTTTGGAGATAGTCGATGAAAATTATTCCATGTGTATCCCAAAATACGGATGCCATAACCTTCCCAGCCGACTGTTGAGTTTTTGGTCGTTTTGGACGAGGTCCGTCGCCTGCTCGCCACTCTGCTGACTGCCGATTTGACTCTGGTGTGAAGTGATGGAGCCAAGTTTCATCTATTGTCACATACCGACGCAAAAATTCGGCTTTATTGCGAATCATCAACACGTTGTTGTTTTTGTTCAACTGTGAGCAAACGCGACACCCACCTTGAACAGAGCTTTCGCATGTCCAAATATTCGTGTATGATATATCCAACACGATCTTTTGATATCTTCAGAGCCTCAGCTATGTCGATCAACTTAACTTTCCGGTCATTCGTAATCATTTTGTGGACTTTTTTGATGTTTTCATCTGAAACAGCCTCTTTTGTACTTCCACTGCGTGCATCATCTTCGGTGCTTGTATGATCACTTTTAAATTTTTGAATCCACTTGCGAATGGTTCGTTCGGCTGTTGCAAAGTCCGGGTAACACTTATCAGGCCATTTCTTTGCATCGGCTGCATGTTTTCCCATCAAAAAGCAATAATAAATCAACACACGAAATTGCTTTGAATCCATTTTTTTCACAATAACAAAAGTTGCTTCACTCACAACGCTATATCTCAAGAACTAATCGTCCGACAGCTGTCAAATTTATACACGTATCTTTTGAAGGTTGGCAGTAAATGAAAATGGTATGGATTTAATTCAAGTGATGCCCTCTCTTAGAAACGGCATTGACTTTTCAGCCCATATGTTATTGTTCCCTTCAAAGTAATCCCCATCAACAGCAACACACTTATGCCAACGCTTGATTCAATCCTTGAAGCATTTTTTATATTCAGTTTTCGGTATGTTCATCACTGCTTCTTGCAATTTTTCCATTACTTCCTCTCGGCTGCGGAAACGCGTTCCCCGTAGTGATTTTTTAACTCGAAAGAAAGAAGTCACAAGGAGCCAAATCGGGTGAATTCGGTGGCTGTTGGATGGTATTTGTTGCATTTTTCGTCAAAAAATTACGAATAATTATGGCACTGTGCGTCGGTACGTTATCATGGTGCAAAATCCACGAATTGCTTCATTTTTTAATGAAAGTGGGATCGGATTCAGCCTCGCAAGTCATCTATTCTGCGACGTCAATACGGTCTCTTTTTTGAATGAAACTGAGGTCTTTTGGCACCAACTTTGCAGCTACGCGACGGAAACCCAAATCATTAACCAAAATGTCTTGGACGGATCCATAGGCTATCCGCTTTCTCTCTGATGGTTAATTTGCGGTTATTGACCAACATTTCTTTTACTTCATCAATATTTTCGTCGGTTTTCGATGTCGATATTCTACCACTGCGTTCATCATCTTCTACTGACTCACGACCACTTTTGAATCGCTCGTGCATTGCAGAAACATTTTTCCAACATTTCCAACGTTCGCGCACCATTAAATCCGTTTTGCAAATTTAAATCCATTTCTAAAATTATAACAAATCGCCAACACATACAGAGATAGATGTACTCTTGGCTATGTAACTTTTGCAAATGTCAAGCTATGACACTAAGATTTAGAGGGAATGTCAACAACAGATGTACGAACTTAACAAAAAAAAAGAACCGCACCGCACCGCACGGTGGTTATTCCGTTTTTTATTTTTCTATCAAGAAGGTATAAGGAAGAACTTGCTTACAGGGGTCCTATATTTTACATAGTGTCCTATCTTATTCATGAATCGCATGTATCCACCTTATTATCTTAAATGTTAGCTACTAATATTGAAGGAATACTTTTCTCGGAAAAACATGTGAATGTGATATTAAACAAATATAATACACATACAGGGTGACAAAATAAGAACGATAGGAAAAAAATTAAATAAAACAACAACAGTGTGAGATATAAAATTAATGCTGGCTTTATTTGAAAGCTACATTCATGCCATTATGTGAGGCTTCAAACGGTCGGTCAAATTTTTGACAACTCGGTTAAAATTTCGAATGCTGGCCTCAAGCCCGTCCAAAATGGTTGGCTTGTTAGTGTAGACTAAGGACCTTGACCTAGCCCCCGATAAAATAATGGAGTCACGTCAAATCGCATGATCGCGGCAGCCAATTGATGACCCAGTCGCCAAATTTCTCCTTGACTTCTTCGAACGTTGTGTCGCTTGTATGACATGTAGCATCGTCTTGTTGGACCCAAAGCTCAGATATGTCGACATTGTCGAGCTCTGATCACGGAAGAGACGGATTACTCTATCACTGAGACTACTGACGGTAACGATGACTCCTTACTCATTCAAAAAATAAGGACCGATCATGGCGTCATATCATAAGCCGTACCAAACAGTCAGTATTTGTAGATGCATTGATACTAGGTCGAACATTTGTGGATTGTGTTCGCTCCAATAATGGCAGTTTTGCTTGTTGACATAGTCTCTTAGCCAGAAATGGGCCTCGTCCGAGAAGATAATTTTTTGGTCAAAATTCGAATCTCCGTTCCCCAATTAACGAACTTATGGCGTTGTCGATGGTCTTCCGACTTTAATTCTTGCGACGGATATTATACGGATGTAGGCCCAAATTCAACCGCAAAATAATCCGGGTTGATATCCAATTCAGCTGATTTGCGCCGAATCAACATTTGTGGGTCTTCTTCGATACTGGCCACTATTTCTGTCTGGTTGATGGCTAAAAATCCAAAAGAGTGTACTCACGTACATACTCTTCCACTGTGCGACGAATTGCATGCACACTGGAACTATGATGACGTATTTACAACTGAGCCGAAATTTCGATAATAATTTTTAATATTAGGTATATATTTTAATTCGTGCGGTTTTTTTTTAAATTTGAACGTTTATTTAAGAAAAACATGTACAATAGTATTATTCAAAGTATTGCCCATCTGAAGCTATGACTTTTTCCCATCTTGTGGATCCCATTCCAAAAGAATGAATCAAGCCAATTTTTGATATTGTGCTCTGATGTGAACCGTATTTCAGTGAGGGCGTTATGCATCGACCGGAACAAATGGTAGTCAGAAGGGGCAAGGTCTGGGCTATAAGGCGGGTGGGGTAAGACTTCCCATCCACTGTTTTCCAAATAGTTCTTAACCGGAATAGCAACGTGGGGCCGAGCGTTGTAATGATGGAAAATTATTGCCTCGTGTCTGGTCGCATATTCCGGGCAGTTTTCGACTACTGCTCTCTTCAAACGGATTAATTGTTGTCGGTAGCGTTGTTCATTGATGGTTTCACCCGGTTTTAGCAGCTCATAATACAGCACACCCATATGATCCCACCAAATACAGAGCATTACCTTCGCGCCATGGATATTCGGCTTTGCCGTTGATTTGCCTGGTTGGCCGGGTTTCACATATGATTTTTTGCTCTTGTGGTTGTCGTAATGGATCCATTTTTCATCACCAGTAACAATCCGATGCAAAAATGACTTCCTTTTGTGGCGTTCCAGCAACATTTCGGACATGTAAAACCGCCTTTCGACGTCTCTCGGCTTGAGTTCATGTGGAACCCAATTTCCTTGCTTTTGAATATATCCAGCTGCTTTTAAACGTTTTGAAATGGCTGCTTGAGTGACACCCAAAGATTCTGCAAGCTCTTCTTGTGTTTGGCAACAATCTTCATAGAGTAATGCTTCTGGTTCTTCATCTTCAAACTTTTTTTGGCTGCCCAGGACGTTCATCGTCTTCCAAGCCAAAATCACCACTTTTAAATCGTGCAAACCACTTTTGGCACGTTCGCTCAGCTAGTACATGTTCACCATAAACTTCCACCAAAATACGATGACTTTCGGCAGCAGTTTTCTTCATATTAAAGTAATGAAGAAGAACTCCCCGCAAAAACACTTTTTCAAGCACAAAGTTCGACATATTTGAGTGAAAAAAAATTATTGTTGTCTACGCTTCAAATGAATGACATATACTGAAATGACGTACAATGATAGTAGCTTTCCAACGCATGTTCCAATGGAATAATATAAGTTACGCCATCTCTTAGCAAACCGCACGAAGTTATAGACTCAATAATTTCCGCACGTTCGGCAAGCGAAAAACGATGCATGATGGAATGGGAAACATAACTGAATATTTTGGCAGCTAGATGTCACTGGTGACAAATGCTATCATCATCTACTATCATTGCTATCTGGTTAAGAAATTAAAAAACGTGCACCATTTGCATTCTTCAAGTAGGACAGAGCTATTCTCTGCAATGGAGTTAGCAAGAAAGTATAACGGTAAATTACCAATGACTTTGAAATAACAAATAGACTTACATACTTTTATTTAATTTTATTTCTCTTTTCGTATAATCCGGGGCCCAGCATTGAAAAAAAAAAAAAAAATCCAACTAAGAGATGGGCCATCATTAATTTTAGGAACTCGAATACCTCTGCCAATGCTGATAATAATGGTATCTGGGCAGCTAATGAAGGACTCTTTCTATCGTGGAGTCGCATGACCCTATCTCGATCGAGCAACTTCTAAAAGGACCTTGCAAATGAGTTTTCCTGCATCCTAATAAGATGTGACAGAGTGAAGTGAAATGAAGTTGCAGATCCTTCCAATAGGACTCTTGGGCAAGAAGGTTTTACCTCACCATAATATGTACATATGTTTGTAGAACATTTCTGAAACCCTTTATCCAATCAGGTTAAACTGTTTTGTCTGTTATTTCATTTAAACAATTCGCATCTGTTAGATTGTCATCATATCCTTTACTATTTGTCAACAAAATGAAGAAAAAAAAAATACCACACATGAAAGCGATTAGTCATTCGGCATTATTGAGTCATTAGAGCGTCGGTCGGCATGCACTCTAATGATGCTGCTGAATTTTTTACTTTTTTTCTATTTTTTAATTTTTCTTATCCTCTTTTTATTGCAAGGGTGGTCTGGTAAAAGTGAAAATCAACAAAACTCGGCAGTTGACCATTTCTCTTCATCCTAATGAGTATACGTAATTGAAATATTTAGAAAGTCATCAGCTATCAGGTGAGGTGATTTTAATTTCCACTTCCTCTGGCATGAGATTAATTTTTCACCAAAGACCAGGAGATACTCTCCACAGATCCACCTCTATCAATAGAACGTTTATTATTCGGATTGCGGTCCGTTTGTTGCACAACGAACAAGTGCCTTTCCATCTAGGATGACATAGCGAAAAATATTTGTATCTAAATACATATCTTCTCCATTAGTCATCTATGGAGTTGCATTGCGGTCCAGCGGAAGGCAGTAGTCCGATGGCTTGTATTCGATTGTATACGTTTTCGTATCTTTTCAATGAAAATATATATATATATATACATCAAAAAGGTAAAAAACCGAAATGAGAAAAGATTGTGATGATATAAGAGAAAGGTAACCATAAAAACAGATCTCCCGCAGTGGTTTCATTGGTTATTTACAGCGGTGTCCTGGGTTTAATTAGCCCATGGAAGCACAGTGTAAGGCTACTAATTTCGATCGAGTTTTGTTCTTGTCGCTTGCGCGACGAGATGTTGAGATGTTTTTGTTCTTTTTTTTTCTTTCGTTGCTGTAATCCAGCCGCTGGATTGTAGGAAAACAAATTGAAACATGGTTTCTGAGTTGAAAGACATTTATGGTCATGTATCTAATTTATTACACCAAAGGGCTACCTAGTGAAACATCTATACCTACAAGTATATGAAATCCTTTGGTTATCCCTTTTTTGAACATTTTCTTTTTGGATGTGAAAAAATGAGACATGGAACATAAATTTCGATCTTACACCAGAAGAAGTTGACAACGCTTCTGTTGCACCACCTACCGCAGTGGGGGTCTCAAAGTTTTCCACTCTTTCACCGCCAAAATAAAGATATCATCATTGGTTTTGATTTTGATTTATACAGACGTTTGGCATGAACGCTGTCTGATGACAAGATGACAGGACGAGATATTGATTGTCTGCGAGATAGTGTGTTTGTTGACTTTAATTCTTTTTTTTCGATATTTATTGGTAAACATCTAATTTCCAACAAAAAAAAACATGAAATTGGTTGCCAAGATTGTTTTTTTTTTTCATAATAAATCAGCATGAGAGATGAAAAGTAGGTTGATCCGTGGAACTGACCTTTAGTAGTTCAAATGTTTTGATTTCTGTTGGATAAACAATGAATTGCCAGAAATTCAAAATGCTGTCAGGTTATAGATCATGGATCTTCTTTAAGAAAGGTCAACATAAAAGATATAATAAGATAGGTCTTCCAGTTTGAAGTGTACACTCGACTTGATCTTGATTATGTGTAAAATCTTGTGATTTTCTGAAGGGGTTCACGATACGCTGTGACTTATTGTCCGCTGACAGTAATTAAATATAGAGAACTACTTATGCTCAATAATGGATATGTGTATTATGTATATGAAATCACCATATATCATACTCAAAGCCGACTATGGAGTCCAACTGAATACTGTGCTCTTAACAAAAAGAGAAACGAAAAGTTTGGATCCGATAAGGTAAGAGTTGAATATTTTAACAAAGAAATTCCATACACAGAAACCTGTGGCAAATTTTTGTAATTTTTGTTAATGCTCCACACAAAATCAAACTGAAACAAAAGACAAAGGAACTTATTCAGAGCCTGAAAGATGCCCTCAACAAAAAATGTTTGAACTGATGTGTCCAGCTAGGAAAAGCCGCGACTACCCAAAGAAAACCAGAAAATATTACATGAGCTGAGGACTCACTTCCAAGGCAACCAGTTTATAATGAGCTTTTCTGACCCAAGCTGCTGAAGAATCAGACAATTTTCGATTGTAATAACTGATGAAGCCACTTAATTCGCTTTTTTATGGCTCCAATTCTCCTGGAACCGATGGCATATACCCAGCGATGTTATAAAAAAAACTAACTTGACACCAGCTAAAGAGAAACTTTATTGATAGCCTATTACTCGCTATGGACTAGTATGGGCAGAAAATGTACGTAGTCGAGTTTTCACGAATTTTTTCAAAACTGGTCTAGTATGCGACGCTGTTGTGCTTTTAAAGGACCACAACATTTGATTTCAATCCTCTTTAGGCAAACTTGCATCTTCCTTTTACTGGTAAATATACGCAATCCTGATGGCAGTGAACTATATTCCATTTGTTGCTCTCTAGGAGTTCAGCGACTTTCTGCAATCCCTCATTACGAAAGACTGTTAACTGCTTACTGAGATCGTAAAGGAACATCATGCTTTTTGCTAAGCACTTAAGTGTGCTGGACATAAGTGACAAAACACAATGCGATGCATACTGTGAGCGTAATAACGAGAATGTGGAATACTACCCAGCCTATACTCGCATATCCAGGTGCAGGTTCTCGAAGCTAAAGTGGGGAGCACTGGTACAGTATGCACTTCAGTAAGGAACCACTTACTCATCTTTCTATGAAAGACTAAGAAATCCTAGTAAAAGGAAATATACAACACCCAGAATACTTTCTGGGGCAGTATCAAATGGAACTTGTGGGACTATCATTTGCTGAAATTCATACTATCATCCAGTTTTATTGTTAACAATCTTGGCTCCGAACAAACCTTTGTTACAAAAGGAAAACCGTAAGTAATGGTCTCAACCCCATCCAACTGTAATGTTAAGAAAACTACCAACTGCAACGTATTATCAGAAGTATCTTTTTATTTGAAATTTTTTGACTCGCCTATTGCGAAGCACTTTGGCCTAAAAGATCTTTTGTACTACTAGATTAGTTTGATACACTTATTCTAGAGATTTTCCAACTTCTTGATCCCGTCCACCTCCTCCGTGGTGTCGATAATTTCCTCGCGTGAGCTGAATTTTTTATTGATGAGCCATCTTTTCAGATTTTTGAAGAGATAATAGTCCGAGGGAGCCAATTCGGGCGAATACAGTGGATTCGACAGCAATTGGAGCCTAAGTCATTGATTAAGCTATGGTTGCGATGCTCTTGTGCGCCGGTGCATTGTCAAATTTTTTTTCGCTTCATGTGAGGCATCGCTCCAATAATGCACAGTAATACTCGCTGTTGATAGTTTTTCCTTTTTTAAGGTAATCCACGAAGAGTATGCAATGACAATCCCAAAAAACCGATGCCATAACCTTTCCGACCCATCGAGCCTCCTTCGGCCACTATGGAGCACTCGTGCCGGGCACTCATTCTGTTGTCTGGTGTTCAACAGTTACCAATCGACGCCAAAAGTCACCCCGATTCCGCATCAGCAAGTCCAAACACTCTCTCGAAGTGCTCTCGTGTTCGTGTTTTTGGTCAGGAGTGAGTATGCGCAGCACCCAGCGTCAGGATAACTTTTTTATATACAGAATATTGCCCAAAATATTGGCGTGTGCGCTCACTTTCCGGTCAGCCAACACAATTTCATGTTTTTTTTTTTTTTTTTTTGACATTGTCCTCTGTAACCTCATCGGAGGGCCTGCCGCTACGGACTTAATCGGTAGTGGAGTTGCGACCACCATGAAACTCTCGAAACCCTTTCGTCTAATTCCGTCAAGGGCTGCACATTCACATAAGATGTGTTCAGCGGTTTCGTTTTCTTCAAGACAAAGTAGGCACTCCATAGAGTCAACTAGATTCATTTTGTTTAAGGTGGCATCTTAAACGTCCTGTGAGGTAACTTACTAAGTTTTTGATACTTTGCCGAATTAGATTTCGACATCTATTAGCATTTTTATTGAAGGGCAGGAGAAGCCATCTCCCAATATGAGATACATAAGATGCGCCCAGCTATTAATAGCTAAATTGAATACTGATTTAGGTATGCAGCAGTGGGGTCTACGTCCATTAAAGAGAGTTTCTGAGCCCTTTTCGGCCATTTGGTCGGCCTTTTCATTGACATCAACGTCTTCAAAATCAGGAACCCACCACAGTTTGGTTCCTTAATTTTTGCAGGATTTTAAAGCAGTACATGACTGATTTGAAGTCAATGGTGTGCGAGATAAGGGCATTTATAGCTGCTTGTATGTCCGTGTATATATACATATTTGCGTGTTTGATACCATAGTTGTAAATATGATTGGCGTGGAGTTTTGCCTGTAATATACTGGGACTTTTGTCTATAGCTATGGTCATATTTAGTTTTGATCAGTATATTTCAGCTCCCACTCCCGATTCCATTTTAGAACCATCCGTATACTACTTTATGCCAGCCGGTGGGTTATGGCTAACTTATGCTTCTTTGCTGGAAATTTCCGTTTAAAAGGATTTATTGAAGCATAGTGTTTTTTGAAGCCGGTCTGTTACCACACAGATCATATCAAGTTCTGGTATTTTTCGGAGAGTAGGGTTCTTAGGACAGGGTGTTCGCTAGGACTTAACTCCTTAATTTATACCAGATTTGCTGTGCTGCGTAATGCCACTTTGCTTATATATAAGTGTAAGGGGGTTAGTCCTAATCTATCGAAGCTGAGGGCAAGTCTGGAAGGCTCAGGAAATGCTCAGACATGCAAGACGCTGTAGTCTGTTGAGCTTTAAAATGCCGGTCTTTTGCGTGACTTCAATTCACCATACTATAGAAGCATAGGTTATGATGGGCCTGACCATCATTATACAGATCCAATGAATGATCTTTTTAGAGATTCCCCGTGTGTTGCATGTATGCCATTGCAGGCCCATAAAGCATTGGTTGCTTTAATTATTTTGTTGTTTTAGTGAGAGTTTCAGTTGAGTCTTTTGTCTAGGATTACTCCCAGATATTTTACCTCGTCAGAGTACTCAACGATTGTGTCATTAAGTAAATCTTTACCTTAGTTTATGTTTCTTCTTTTAGTGAAAGAAACTATGACAGCCTTATTTGGATTTATGGAGAGATTCTCCCTGGTACACCAGTCTAGGACTGTCTTAAGGGCTTTTTGCATACGTGCAGTGACTTCGTTAAGTTGCTTAATCAGTTAAACATATGATCTATGACCAAAAACCACAGCCCCTTACGGCTGATACTGATACTGAAGTTGGTCTTGATGTAGAGGTAATCATCCGGCTTACAAGCATCGCTTTAACCCAGTTGATGGTTGGTTGATCGATGTTTCTATGGGGCAAAGCATTAAATACGAAGTCATATCCAGTGTTGACGAAAGCACCCTCTATGTTAAGGAATGCGCAAAGTGCTATTTCTTTACAGCAGAAGGAACTTATGATATCAGCTGTCAGCTTCAGAGTACCTTCGGTCGATTTGCCTTTCTGATAGGTGTACTGACATGGATGTAGAGGCAATCTATCTTCTAAGCTAAGCTAAGGTATATAGTCCAAGTTGAGGCTAAAACTAAATCAAGCTCTTAGGGTAGGGGCAAGGAAGTCCAGCTCTTTTTGTAGCAGAGCTGGAAAATTCCGTCAATGTATGAGGCCTTGCACAGTTTAAGAAGTATCAACTTGAAATAATGAGTACATACACTTAAAACAGCACCTTAACTTAGAACAAGACGAAAACTCCTCTCCAGGTTGCTAATTCCCTAGTGGAATGTATTATAAATCTGCAGTAACTTCGAAAGAGTTTCAGAAAACTTCTACCTAGTTTACTCAAGACTTATTTGGAAAAACATTTGAATCTTAATTGACTAGAGCACACGAAAATATGAAGCCAAGTTGAGATTTCGGAAAAGATCGGAAAAGAAATTTTTTTTGAAAGAAAAGATCAAAACACTCGGTGAAATGAGAGACAGGTCATAGTCCTCAAAGAGGAAAAATCAAGAAGAGAACACTCCGGAAATCTGATGACGTAAGCAATGTGTCAAAAAAATTCTTATGCTCGAAACTAAGTAGCCAGGTTATCAAATGTTATCCGGGTTACAAGCAAGCTCCTATTCGTGGAGCTAATAATGAGTTCTAGATGCGATCGAATTCAATTAATTGTCCTTGCGCTGAAATTGTTTTCTGTATAAGAAGGAGAAAACTGACTTGTTTGACTTGTCTGACTTATCAAGTGTTAAATACGTCATATTTGGATATACACCTTCATAAAATTACAAATGCTTACTTGAACTACTGCTCAGTCTCAGAAGCAAAGTGGCTATAACTTTCAGGGTCGAAACGGTCTTAGATATAATTCGAGTAGACGTAGGTTGAAGTTAAAATCTTTAACCAGTTCGAGGTTATAGCTGTAGACAGTAAAAGATCCCAAAGCGATGACCAAATGACTTTTTATTTAAGAGCAGCATCTGATTTTCCGTCTCCGCATTTATTGTCAGCCAAAAATACGACAAACAATTTCGTCGTTGGCAACATCGATTAACTTCTAAACGGACTTTTATGTAATCCCTTAACTATTTGTACCCATCTCACCCACTACGGCACGAATGATTTAACCGTGGCATACGCTAATTGCAGGTGAGCTTTATTATTATTTTCTTGTCTCATATCTTACAGAAGAATTAGTTAGCATAGAGTACAATTCAGAACCAATTCCCAAATGACAAAGCCCTGAAAGTATCTTTATGTAGACGTCCTCAATATATGCTAGACTGTAGTCACTATTTCTTAGAAACCATTTTCCAACTTCTGAAGGAAAATTGTTGCGTACCAGGTCAACAACTGTTTTAGCACCATTTGAGACAAAATTTTACGGTTCACGAGTCATGGAATAAGCTAAAATCTACGAATGAAATGTTAAGAAAAGGCCTACTAAGAAACTCCAGAATTAAATGCCCTTCAGGGGCTGAGTGTCGTACGACTAGGGTCGGCGCTGAGAGGCGCCAATTAATTATGCTTGTTTTACCACTTCGTGGTAGCCCCGAGTTCTAGTCTTGTCTAACCGTAATTGACTTGTCAAACTTGTAAGTGTGAGAGGTAAGCAACTAAAACCCTAAGGTAAGAACCAATTTAGCCAGCTCGATCTTTATCTACCTAGCCTTTCCACTTGCGGGCGCCACCTGAGTCTCGGTCTTCCTCTACTGCGCTGTCCCTCGGGGTTAAATTCGAAAAATTTTCGGACCGGAGCATTAGCGTTCATCCGCTATATATATCCCATCCACCTCAATCATTGGACTATCAGCCTTCTAGCTAAGTCCATATCGCAGTACAACCCGTACAGGTTGTCTATAGCGACGGGACCGAAAATCACCCGAAGAATTTTCCTCGCACCCTCATCCATTTTTGATTAAGCCCATGACTCCGTGGCATAGAACAGGACTGGGAATATTGAGGTCTTATACCTATGTAGGGTCATTGCTGATCAATTGCATTCTTAGCACAAAAATGCAGCGATTCATCGTTTGATCTCAGCGCTCGTCGTAGTCTGAATTTACAGCGGGGCCTAGGTAGACAAAGTCGTTAACTACGTCAAAATTATATCTGCCGAGGGTGACTTTCTGTCCGAGATGTCGACATAAGGTGTACTTTCATGTTGACAGCTTATACTTGGTCTTGTCCTCATTGAACTTTAAACCCATTTTTACCGCTTTCATCTTAACACTCGCGAAAGCTCCACTGACAGAATGCTGACTTCTCCCAATTATGTCAATAACATCGGCATATGCGAGTAATTGGAAGGACTTTTGAAAATTTGTGCCTCTTGCGTTGGTGCGTGAGTTTTGCACTATTATTTTACGAATGATGTTAAAGAAACCGCATGACAGCGCAACACCATGTCTAAATACTTTTTTGATCTCGGTGAGTTCTTTACCGACCTTGAAGGATCAGCGTGTATCCTTTATCATCATCCTGTACAAATGGACAAATTTGGCAAAGATGTGAAAACTAGGCATTGCTCTGAATAGCTCGTCTCTATAGATGCTCTCATACGCGGCCTTAAAATTGATTAATACATGGTCTCGATTCAGAGTTTGTGTCCGTAGCATGTTTTCTCTACCTATCGGTAAAATTTCCAAATCTCATTCCTGGAGTAGTATCTCCCCATATCCTCGACCACGCACTTCCCATGCTCCTACTTTTTCCTCCTGAGAAGCCAGTTTCGTCTCTTCTCTTCTGCTCGTAAAGATCGTGAGCATCTTGCTTAGTTGCATGTGCTTACCGGCACTCGTCGTCAAACCAGGTGTTTAGATATGGTGGCCGAGTGAAATTGGAGTTGACGGCATAGAACCTCTTAAGAGTTTAAGGAGACTCGATCAGAAAAGTATTTGGGGATCTCTTGCGATTGTAGCCGTACGACGTCGAACTTCCTCACAGTAATCGTATTAGCATATCTCAGCGTAATTCGGGATATACGCAGTCAAACCTTGAATACAACAAGGTAATGGTCCGATTTGATGTTGGCCGCTTTGCATACCTTTTGATCAATCTGGTTGACGGTTGTTTGATCAGGAGTTCTTCAAGTCCCCTTATGAATATTGAAATGCTTAAACTGCGTGCTAGCTAATATAAGACAATGTTTCGCCCCACCACAAAGTCGATTAGCCTGAATCCGTTATCGGAGTTGCTGTCGTGCAGGCTATACTACTAAATATGACATCCCTTCCTAGCTTTGCATTTAAATTGTCAACGTCATCTTTTTCGTTTATTAATGTGCGAGCACATAGGGCTAATGTTGGGAAATTTAACCTTAATACGGACTGTTTCGAGGTGCCCGTTAACATGCTGACAAGAATTCTTATTTTTCTCCTTCTCTTTCTCTTTGCCGTCGCCCGCGCTGTGTACAAACATTTTAAGGGTACTCAAAACCCTTGAGGGCGCGCTAATTCTAAAAAAAAGTGTAACTCTAACAACAAATCTGCATCCAAATCGCCGTAGTAGATGGCAAAGTTTTTCAACCTCTTTTTGTTCAGCCTATCCCATCGCATTTGGATGAGAGTAACATCTACTTACCTGCAGACCAGAGCCTCCGCTAATTATTCGACTGCACGTGTTCATTGTCCATATTTCGTTTTTAGGGGTTTTCGGCAGTAGATCCGTTCGTATCCGATTCTTGTTGTTGCTTCGAAACTGAGGTTTTTTTTTCATGGCCGGGCAGTTACTCTAAACGACACAGCCCCCAATCTAAAGACCAGTTCCATTATAGATATCACTTGAAGGGGGATCGTTTAGACCAACTGGCTTCGGTTTACACACCCGTTCGAGGGTTTAAGTGCTACCGTTGGTCCATTGAGGGCTCATCCGCCAGGATAAGCTAATATTTATTTTATTCCGGGTTTTGCCATTTTTGTCTGCTTGCCAGCAGTCGCACTTATAAATTTGGCAAGTCGAGTCTGGTTAGACATCTGCCAAACCCGATGGTTACCACTTGTTGGTAAAATAAGCACAATTGATGTGTAGGAACATAAACTAAGCAAAATATATCTAAACATAAACGATGACACAATAAAGTTCATGTTGTGTGAGAAGTGAGACTACCAACTCACAACAAGCATCTATCCTGATAGTTTAATCTTTTGAGTATGGCGTCAGTTCAGATAATCGACAGTTCATCCGGAAACCCGTCAAATGTCTTTGGAAAAATCTTTCTTTTGGAAAAAGCCTGTATCCTTTAGCCAGAGTCTTGGATCAGATTTTACTTCTCCCTTTCCTTGAAGTATCACTTTTCAGATCCGACGTGTGCTCCTCTCAAATTCATCTTTGTCTTCTCTGGAGAAGCTGGCACTAGGACGCCGTGAAGTTAGATCGCCAATTCAGGCAAGAACTCCTTTGGTGGTTGCAATTTTTTCAGTGTAGTTAATGTTAAAATCCAAATCAAATACAATAGACGAGTTAATGCTCCAAATGAGGGAGTCTATAGCCAAGAATATAGCGTGTCTGCCATGACCTAAGGCATAAGTACCATATACAGGAAAACAAATAATAGGTTGATGTAAGCAAATTGAAGCAAATTTTTTGGAAATCGCACGAGTGCCATAGCTATATACACTATATGAATGCATATGAATGTGCCTTCGACCCACCGTATCCAAGTACCAGTAAGTAGTTGATATAGCCCAAAATGACAAATATCTTCTCCACGAAACATTAATTGCTAAATTAGTTCTTATCATCTTCAGTTGGCATGGTTGACAGGCAAACCATGTAATGGGACCACACTGGCATTAGAGTTTGTGAATCAAATTACACAGCAAAGGACATCAAGATGGGTGGTCGCAATTGTTGCAGCACGCCGTGCCCTCGGCCATCTCAAAATAAGAATTCCTTCTTCAATCTGCTAGCCCAACCGATGAGCAACCATCAACATGTCAGTTATTATGATAAGAAACCGAATGGGATGTGTGTGTTTGTTGGCTGCCGGTTAGCGCTTGGTGGCTCCAGCAACGATAAAAATTAGGTGAACCACAATTTAAATATCTGAACGATGCAGTTGCTGCTGTAGCTGCTATTGCCATTCGACTTCATGCTTCCTCGGGCATGTAGTAAAAATGCCGCCGTTTTGCCAAATAAGGAGGCTCTCATTTAAGGAGAATGCCTCCTCTGTTATTGGCATCATCATTAGTTTTAAGGACAATAAATTCATTAAATTCCATACAATGTTACGTATGTGGGTAATGCCCGATGGAGCCCAAAGTCTTCCTAATTGTTGCAATTTCAATAACAGTGCCAATGCTCACCTCGTTTGGCTCTTAGCGTCATAAAAATAATTTCCCTCCACTGAGTGCAGGCCGCTGATTTATTATTACGGAGTACGGTGAACGCGGTACGTTTAACAGGGTACTGAGTAGAGTATGATGATATTTTATTTTATGACTCAATTCGTAGAAGGTTCCCTAATCTCAAGCTCGTTACTCTCACAATTTACGTTAACTTGGAGGAGTTATCGCAAGATCGATAAAATTAAGCTAACAAGTTGCAGATACAAATTATTAGTGCGGAATTCTTTATTTTTTAAAGGTGTGTCAAGGGGAATTCCTGGTAAAAGTTGGCAAACGTCGGATTTCGATGGTGTTACAGACGTCTATATTAGGTGTGCATTCTACATTTATGAGTAGATAGAATAAAAATAGAGCGCAATACCATGAAGTTTTTAAATTATTTAAGCCAAGAACTAGAATGAGTCTATACGAGTTTATGGCATAGCAACCAAACTATTTCACATTCCTTTGCATGGATTAGCACTTGATGTCGAAGACAGATCCTCGTGGGTTTCAAACCCTTTAAAAAATCGCATTTTCGTTTGATATACTCAAATTATTATTTCAAAGTGATGGATAAACATAGTCCTGCGGATAGAGTTTCCTGCGTACACAGAAACCCAATTGCAAACACAAGCAAATACTTTCTTACTTGGCTTTAGATGGCGCTACAGTTGGAGGTGGAGTGGACCTCTCAATCCAGCTCGGTTGTGGCTACCTCCAGTTGCTTACGTAAAGTTGGTTGAGGTACCTTTCGACTTTCGAGCAGCTCCAGAAGGTAAACAAGGTCTAGGTCATCTAGTATCCATACAGGCATCGTAGTCATCTTGTTGATACCTTTGAAATAAAGACAATGTAGCTGTACAACAGGTCGTACTTTCTCCTTTATACACTCTCTGTCTAGAGGGAACTTTTCTCTCAAAATATCTTATTCCGGCCTCATCTATTCCTTATATAGTGCAGACAGGAGGTAGAGCAAGCACTGGATCCCAAAGAGTGGTCTTACCAAATTTTTTGACCTGACATGCCCAGTCGAAAGAGTGTATAATGTGATGTATGTTCCATGGTGGAATGCAAACTTGCAGCTATTGTTTCAGAAAACTCGAGAACTTCTAAACAAATCACTTTGATCAAAGGAAAAACAATTTAAGGAGCTAACTTAGACTTTGAAGTGTAACCTTCAATAAAAGGTTGGAAAATTCAGGAAATTATGGTATAAGGCTGACCAAAGTCCTTCAAGAAGAAAAATCAGTCAGACTGGAATAATTCAGAAAATCTGAAACCTGATTAGAACCAGATCATAAGCAGCTATTATCATCAATTCTTCAAGTGAACTAAATAACACAAGGTACTGCAGCTAGAATTTAACATATTCTGTTTTGACGTATGTGGTCATCAAATACGCTCTTGCTGCCTTTGGTAGATTTAAATCGCCTGGTACCGATGTTATCTATCCAGTGATGCCACAAGAAGGTATGTCTACACATTTGCTGGCAAATCTGAAGAGAACCTTCACTGAGTATTTTAATAGAATGTCTGGTCTAAATTGCAGGTAGCCCTAAGTGTCATCAGCAATGGATGCACTAGAGATTGGCCTTAAGTCATTCCTGCTAAAACTGAAATTGTTCTCCTTTCCAGAAGGAGGAAGTAGAACATATATGGTAATATAACGTAAACGGAACTACATATATGGATGTCATCCACGATAACGAACTTCGGCGGACTGAAAATGTCGTAGCGATGCTGTCGACTTTCGGGAAGTCGAGTTAGTACAAACTTTCGGTAAAACACGAGCTTGTTACCGATGAAGACTTTTCGGATCTACACAGTTATGACAAGTTCAATTATGTCCTATTCGTCGGATGTCTGATGGAACAAGCTTTCATGAAAGTAAATACTACATCAGATACCAAAAAACATACCTTTATCTGACTCCACCTAGAGACACTGATTAATATCCCTCCCTTAGTATTCATATCACAAAAGAAGTGGTCTTTAATACAAAACGCAGTGGAGTTTTCTTTAATTCACATGCCAATTGTTTTTTACTCATATGGATATGTCCTCTGACACAGAAACTCAATGCTGCTGCAAAAATATGAAATCAACTTTCGCTGTGTCAGAATGTAAGTGAGGAAACGTATGTAGTTGAGCTTTCTTGAATGGCTCTAAATTTATCAAGGATTCGACGATGGTATCTTTTTGGTAGCTGACAACGTTAGATTTCACTTTGCTTCTGTCTTTCAAGCGGCGATATACGCAATTCTGATGGCAACGAACTATATTTTGATGTACAGGTGGAGTGAGAGGAGAATCCACGCCTCTAATGGCAACCAAGCTAACCTCAAGGCCTAAATTATAGCCTGATTTAAAAATACGAAGTTCAGAAGGCTGTATTCACTGAGTCCAGCTCATAATGCATTTACGGAAATGAGAACGCCGATGAACTTGCTCAACGGAAAGTTCTCAAGATTTTAACCTACGTAAGAACTAAATACCTTCTACCTCCTTAGTTAGGGCTTCCATTAATAAATGGATTTGGTGTGAGACTGCAGATGGCAGTCCTGTCCCTCAATAGGAAAGATTGGTTAGTAGAGTCGTAACGAGTTTTGGCTAGGCGCTGCAGCGTCTGTAGACTGCTAGGTGCCATTCATTGGTTCGATTCGATTTGTGTGTTCTTTGGGTAAAATTCTGTGGATACCGGCGTTGCTTCGAATGTCAGGCAGATTTTGTTAGAACTTTTTTTTGGTAGAACTTGGCGATTTTGTTATTCCATCATGCAGTAAAGCGGTTGCCTAATTTTTCTACCTCTGGGAAAGTCGGACGATAGGCAGGTTTAATTGCAGCATTGAGACTTTCGCAACTAATTTCTAGGCTCACGGCAATTGGTAGTGGATTCCAAAAGTTCTTAGTTTTATGTGTCCCAATCTGTGGATCTTGGCTGTCTATAAGAATCAGGAATTGTGGAGTCTAATTTGATGTCGAAATAGATTTGTCGATAATCAGCTATCGAAGTTTCAGTTCAAACACGTCAGTTCTAAGTGACGTTTTTTATAGATGGGTTGCACGGAATGAGGTCAAGGACTGCTTCCCTAATTCTATTTACAAAGGTGGGGCTATTTCCGTAGTTTAGAATTTCAAGATTATTTTTGTTAAATAAATTCTAAAAGAGACTAACCTCTTTTGTTGATATTTAAGCTGCATCAGTTTGTATGGTGGACGTTTGCATTACATCTATTGGGTATATATTTTAATTCGTGCGGTTTTTTTCCAAATTTGAACGTTTATTTAAGAAAAACATGTACAATAGTATTATTCAAAGTATTGCCCATCTGAAGCTATGACTTTTTCCCATCTTTCTGGCAATTTTTGGATCCCATCAAAAAAGAACTGCGCCGTCTTGGCAGCCAAAAATGAATCAAGCCAATTTTTGATATTCTGCTCTGATGTGAACCGTATTTCAGTGAGGGCGTTCTGCATAGACCGGAACAAATGGTAGTCAGAAGGGGCAAGGTCTGGACTATAAGGCGGGTGAGGTAAGACCACTCAGCCACCATCCACTGTTTTCCAAATAGTTCTTAACCGGAATAGCAACGTGGTGCCGAGCGTTGTCATGATGTGAAATTATTGCCTCGTGTCTGGTCACATATTCCGGGCGTTTTTCGGCTACTGCGCTGATGGTTTCACCCGGTTTTAGCAGCTCATAATACAGCACACCCATCTGATCCCACCAAATACAGAGTATTAACTTCGCGCCATGGATATTCGGCTTTGCCGTTGGTTTGGCTGGTTGGCCGGGTTTCACATATGATTCTTTGCACTTGGGGTTGTCGTAATGGATCCATTTTTCATCACCAGTAACAATCCGATACAAAAATGACTTCCTTTTGTGGCGTTCCAGCAGCATTTCGGACATGCAAAACCGCCTTTCGACGTCTCTCGGCTTGAGTTCATGTGGAACCCAATTTCCTTGCTTTTGAATATATCCAGCTGCTTTTAAATGTTTTGAAATGGCTGCTTGAGTGACACCCAAAGATTCTGCTGGCTCTTCTTGAGTTTGGCAACAATCTTCATAGAGTAATGCTTCCAGTTCTTCATCTTCAAACTTTTTTTGGCTGCCCAGGAGGTTCATCGTCTTCCAAGCCAAAATCACCACTTTTAAATCGTGCAAACCACTTTTGGCACGTTCGCTCAGCTAGCGCATCTTCACCATAAACTTCCACCAAAATACGATGACTTTCGGCAGCAGTTTTCTCCATATTAAAGTAATGAAGAAGAACTACCCGCAAAAACACTTTTTCAGGCACAAAGTTCGACATATTTGAGTGAAAAAAAATTATTGTTGCTTACACATTGCTTACATATTGTTGAATGACATATACTAAAATGACGTACAATGACAGTAGATTTCCAACGTATGTTCCAATGGAATAACAACAATGGAATAATACAAGTTACGACATCTCTTAGCAAACCGCACGAAGTTATAGACCCAATATATCGCTCCGAAGATGTTCTAGCTCACCTTCTCAACCTAAGTATTTCAACTGGAATTTTCCGTGACTAACGTGAAACCACTTTTTAAAGAAGGAAACAGAAAGGAGAAAAAAAACTGTAGGCCAATTTCCCTACTGTCTGTGATATCTAAAATTTTTGAAAAAGCTGTTAAAAACAGAATGTTAGATCACCTCAAGAGGATACCTTTTTTAGTCCTGCGCAGTATGGTTTTAGAGTTTAGGGATAGGGGTGTAGGGGTTCTCTTCAGAAGATGCACTTCTAGAGTTCTGCTTGTTAATAAACAAGGGACTGGATGATAAAAAATCTTGCTCCGGTCTCTTCGTAGACATAACGAAAGCGTTTAACATGGTTGACCACGATATTCTTCTGAACAAAGTATAGGCTTTTCCAATAGGGGCTTGACAACTTGACTTGACAAGATGTTGACTTAACAACACTAACGAGCAACGTCCGCAAATTATAAAAATTTTCTACAGATATTCGGAGTCGCAAAATCATCTTCAGTGACGAAGCTTGTTTTCGGTTCAATGGGTTCGTCAATAAGCAAAATATGCGTTATTGGTCGGGTGAAACCCACATGTGCTTCATGAATCACCACTGCATCCACTAAAAATAACTGTTTGGTGCGGTTTGCATGCCGGCGGCGTTATTGGGCCATATTTTTTCGTCGACGATAACGATCGTCATGTTACTGTGAATGGTCAGCGTTATCGCGCCATAATCACCGATTATTTTTGGCCCGAATTGGAAGAAATGGACTTGGACGACATGTGGTTTCAACAGGATGGTACCACAAGCCACACAGTACACGCTACAATCGATTTATTGAAGAGTAAGTATGGTGAGCGTGTTATCTCAAGACATGGGCCAGTCAATTGGCCGCCTCGTTCGTGCGATTTAACGCCGCTTGACTATTTTTTGTTGGGCTACGTTAAGTCATTGGTTTATGCCAACACGCCGACGACGTTGGAGGAACTCAGAGCCAACATTGAACGCGAAATAGCGGCCGTTTTGGCCGAAATGTGTGGCCGAGTCGTTGAAAATTGGGTCCAACGAATCGACCGCTGCAAACGTGCCGCGGTGGCCATATGAACGAAGTCGAGTTCCATTCATAAATGAAGTACAATCTTCAAGCCAATAACAAAGTTTTTGAAATATCTCAAATGGTTTGCCTTTTATTTAAAAAAAAAAGTTGTCGAGTCGTTATTAGAAAATCAAAAGTTACGTAGCCAAGAGTACATCTATCTCTGTGTGTGTTGGCAATTTTAGAAATGGATTTAAATTTGCAACAACGAACTTGTAAATGCGCGAACGTTGGAAATGTTAGAAAAGTGTTTCGGCAACGATTCTCTAAAGAAAACGGTAGTTTACCAGTGGTACGAGCCACGAGAACTACAAATTAACTATCAGAGAGATAGTGGAGGACTTGAACATTGCATATGGATCCGTCCTAGACATTTTTGTAAATGATTTGGGTTTCCGTCGTGTAGCAGCAAGGTTGGTGCTAAACGACCTCAATTTCATGTAAAAAAGAGACCATGTTAACGTCGCAAAAGAGATGATTTACGAGGCTGAATCCGATCCGAACATTCAACAAAAAGATCATTACTGGAGATGAGAGGTGAGTTTATGAGTACGACACGCAATCCAGACATCAAGCAAGTGAATGGTGTTCACCAAATGAGCCGAGACCAAAAAAACCACGTCGTTTTCAGTCAAAAAAGAAGGCAATGCTCACGGTTTTCATGGATTACAACGGTGTAGTGCATCATGAATTTTTGCCAGAAGGCCAAACAGTAAACAAAGTGTATTATTTGGGCGTTATGAGACGTTTGCATGAAGCAATTCACCGAAAGAGACCAGAATTGTGGGCAGAAAACTCGTGGATTTTGCACCATGATAATGCACCGTCGCACAGTGCCATCATTATTCGTAATTTTTTGACGAAATAGTAGTAGTAGTTGTAATAGTTTCGATTAGTCTGTGTTTCTTTCTAGTAGTTGGCATTTGTTCTATGGGATTAGGAGTATTTTGAGAACTTTCGCTGAGACTTCGACTCGGGCTATTGCGTGTAAAATGTGCTACATGAGGATTTAAACATTGCGGCACAGAAGATCCTTGTTTTGAATAAATTAAATGCTTTGCCAAGTCAAGTTTAAAGCATAAATATTGTTCAATGTCTTTTGTCTGAAGCCCAGATTTCCCGGCATATTCTCTGTACTGTATCCACCCTGCAGCGGTAGCAAAGTCGAAGAAATGAAAGATTAACCTCACTGTCCATTTGACAATTCTGCCCCGCATAGAATACTTGTCGATAATGCGATCCAATATAGCCACTGCTTATGGAATATCATTATAAGCTCCTTCTTTCTTGCTTCAGCGGCGGCACACTCCCAGTGGTTGAACAGCAGCTTCTGTTGAAGCAACATCGTGACTGCCTCTACATGCCTTTTGAAATATGCCATCTGTCTTAAATAAAGCACGTTGTCTGGTAGATCTCTGGTCTTTTGTACTCAGACCCCCGATTTTTCTTCAGAGTTTCAGTCGCCTTGATACCTCTTTTTAGCAAGACATCAAGAAGTGGAATTGACGTGAAATACTTGTCTATGAAAATGGATGAACCCATGGGCAGTGTGTCCACGAGTTTCAATACAAATCGTCCACCAAGATTCAATTTTTCAAGTGTAGGATATAAAGCAAAGTCAACCGTAGTATCCTTTCCTTGATACAATTATAAATCTATTGGAAGGCCTCTAGAATTAGCCATTGTAAAAACTTTCATGCCTTCTGGGTTCGACTTGCTTTTTACTACTTGTTTCTGCTTGCTTATTTGCTCATCAATGGCGACTTGCTTTTCTCTTCTACTCTCTCGGCAACCTTTTTCTATTCAAGAAACGAAATGGCGTATTTTCCAAAACTTGTCGACATCCCAAGTACTTTGGTTAACAGTTTCATAATTTACAACCTTTAAATTTGACCTCAGTTAAAAAAAAAAAACAAAAACGGTGATGGTGTTTGCTATGGAAGGCACTTTTGTTTCCATTGCCCAATATATCCCTCAATCGTGGCAGCCCAAGTGCCATAGTTCATTAGGTGTCGTGTTCAAAGATTTGCCCGTCCTCAATACGCTACAAAGATTTGTACACTCAGACATAATTTCAAACAAACTACATACTATCGATGTATTGAGAAAAGTATTCAAGTGGGCTATTGACACATGAGCTAGGGTCAAATGAAACATTCAACTGATCATCGTCAGGAGTAAAATCAAAGTTTTCTGTATACGATCGCTGCGAGAAGATTGGGGCTTGACGCGTAAAGACGACAGAGACTCATCGTCAGATTCGTTCCATTCCTCTTCTTCTATGGGCGACACCGTTTCCTGTTGGCTTGTTTGAAGATCAGCTTCATGTTCGCTACCTTCATCTTCAAAGTCTGACAAGTCAAAATTGATCAAGTACTCATCATAATGTTTACCCATGCGCAAAGTCGACATGGTGGAAACGCAAAAAAAATCAAACTTCAACTGATTGCTATTGACGTAATTTGACAACTAGAGAAATGCAACGTTTTTCATAAGAAATATAATGACTCTCCAAAAGGTTCTACCGCATTCCAAAAGATATTGTGAAAAAAAATTCTAAACTAAACGTATCACTGGTGATACAGGGGGTCTCAGGAGGGTATTCTAGACCTATAAAGCTAATAGAATATATAATACAAAAGCATTCCACTCAATTATGTCCTTCGATCCTTGAGTAGCCTTTAAGTACTACCTCCATTACCTCCTTACGTAGTGAAAGTCTGTATTATTAAGTTAAATCAAAAGTGTTGAAGTTTAATTTTTATTAAGCTCATTTCATTGAACACTATCCGCATGACATGCAATTAAATGGCATTTAACTGAAACCCGTTAAGTACTTGTACTTTATGGCAGTAACTTTTGGATGTTACCAATATACACATGCATATGTATATGGTATGCATGTTAATGGAGGTTTAATAGCACAATTTATGGAATAAAATTTCTGAAAATTGTCTCAGATAATTACTTTACATTTATTAATATACCATACGCGGTGTCATATTAAATTCCAATGCAGTCAATAACCATTACAAATGCTTCCAATAATCGTTAATTCAAAGTCATTGTCATTGAGCTTCTGAAAATTTAGGGTAGGATTAAGGGAATAACTTTTAAACGCCGATAAACAACGGGAGTCGGGTCGCTTTTGGTCGCGAAGCCACTAAGCGCTTAATGATTGGATTTAACCAGTAGCGTGGAAATCGTACCACTGTGGCTAAAGTGGCCGAAATAGCTCAAATGTAATACCTCTTTAGGAAATGTATTTTCAAGATAATCTGAATTCACACCCTGATATGATTTTACGATGACAACCTATACGATATAGCCCCGCTAAGAAGAGGAAACACTGTGAGGAAGCTTGACATCGTATGGCTGCAGTTGCAATAAATCGTCCGGGCCTTTTTGGACCAAATGTCGTCGCTCGACGTCCTGTGCTATCTTTGATAAATGCTGGATAGCGTACATAGTAAAACGGAAAGCAGGGGAAATTTTACCAAAAAGAAAGAAGAAATTAGCCTGTGCTTAGGAAAAACCATTTTTGCAGAGTGCTAAGCGACGAAGACGATTAATATTTCTCAGTCAAACAGAACGAACCCTTGAACCTAAGCGATGATGGGGAACAATTCTGTCCACCGGATTTTTTTTTTTTTTTTTTTTTTTTGTCCGTAGTGTAGTGTGAAGCTAGTAGCTAGTCAATATGCTTTATCTCTAGAGTAACGTGATGCATAAGTGCATCATAACGTGATGCATTAATTTCTACTACATTACAAAGGATCTCACTAAAAATAATCTCAAATTGGTCGGTTTGATCTCTTGACCTGTTCAGCTGGAACAGCAGGTCGCCTTTTTATGTGTATCTGATCCTAGTTACAGATTCCCGTAGAGTGATAAGTTTTGAATCTGCCTTAATTTTGCACAGTATTTCGGTATATGAGTAGCCACCACTACTGCATCTGGTCGAGTGTTATTACTAACACCTGCAAATTGCCTGTTGATACAGGTTTTGTATACACTTTCAGATTCGGTTTTGTCCGCTTTACCATCTTTTTAAAGACATGTTTTGCTCCGAAGTGTGCTGTTCCTATCGGGACCTCGACGAATCAAATTCGTTGATATTATTGTAACAAGATAGGTTTCGATTTATGACAAAGCCGATGCTTATTGCAGTATCTACTAGCTTCACTTTAGTGGCTGGTAGTAAGATTTCTGGCACAGAAGCTTTTTCAAGAGATTTTTTAGAGATAGGTATGGCTTGTCATTTACTGGGGTTTATTTTTGAAACAAGCCCTCTCGTATTATTAGCCGACTGGGAGAAATAAAATTAAACATCATCAGCGTTTAGGCAAATAGACACATGATTGCAAATCAACGATAGGTTATTAATATACAAGCGGAACAAAATGGGTTCCAAGATTGAACCCTGCGGTACACCTTGCACCAGGGACTTAAGCTCAGAGCATGCATCGCCTATAGCCACCCTTTGTGAACTATATCTCAAAAAAGTGCCTATGAGCCTTTCACTCGGTCACTAAACGCAAAATAATGCCGCAGTTTTTAATAAAGTATGGAGTGATTGACCTTGTAAAGTTCAGAAGTCAAAGCAAGGTCGCAAATACCTTATAAAATTCATCCTACTGACAGTTACGGCCTGTTCTGAAGCCGGCTAAAGGAGGTGGCATTTGACAGCAGTGACCTGATCTCTATTTCAATAACAACCTCAAATTCAGATCGATGTTCAAGAGCAATAGGAACAACAGATGTTGCATTATTACGTGCAGCTTTATATGCACTCCAGTTTGCGTGCGGTTGGGGTGCGCTTCAACTTACTGTAAAGTTTGTTCCTTTTCTTGATCGCGCTAATAACCTCTTGAGTATACTATGGTCCGCTTTATTTCGGACACAAATAGTCTTGATAGACACATATACGTTGGAGTGATGTTCAATAAGTATCTGAAAATAATGATCATCGATCACCGATGATAAAAATCACATGATCGCGACGACCAATTGATGAACGCTAGCCGATAACTAATCGCAAATTTCTCCATCACAACTCCAAGCATTGCGTAGCTTGTATGGCATGTTAGCCACCTTGTCGAGCTCTGACCACAGAAAGTCGGTTAACAGCGGTCTACGAGTATACCTGAGACCATTGACGATAATGGTGTCTCCTTCTCCATTTCGAAAGAAATAAGGTCCAAGAATGTCGCCATGAAATAAACCGCAATAAACAGTCAATCTTTGTGGATGCATTGAAACTTGACCCAACACTTGTAGATTGAGTACGCTCCAATAACGGCATATTTGCTTGTCGACATAGCTGCTGAGCCAAAAATGGGCCTCGTCCGAGAAGATGATTTTTTGGTTAAAATCCGTATTTCCGGCCCTCAATTAGCGAACTCACGGCATTGTCTGTGGTCGTCTGTCTTCAATTCTTACGTTGGCACAATATTATAGGGATTTAGGCCCAAATCCGCCCGACCGAAATGTCGATAGTATATATTTTTCAATAATTTTCACAGGTTCGGCAAGCATAAGACGACGCATGATGAAAAGGCAAAACTTACTGAATATTTAGCTGGATGCCATTGGTAACTTTGACAGCTGCTGAAACATAAGAATTAAAAACTATCACTGCTATCTGGTCACCTTTATTTCAGAATATTATGCAAGATTCCCAAAGCAACGCCAGAGGCACAATCTTTCGAATTTCTGCATGCAGATGACAGACATTATCGACAAAACACAGGAAGCTTTTGATGTTCCATTTCCAAGAATTGGAGCATAATTGGCAAAATGAAGTATAGGGTTTTCTAATAACGACTTGACAACTTTTTTTTTTTAAATAAAAGGCAAACCATTTGAGATATTTCAAAAACTTTATTATTGGCTTGAAGTACAATCAAAACATTTATTAATGGAACTCGATTTCGTTCATATGGCTACCGCGGGCACGTTTGCAGCGTCGATTCGTTTGACCCAATTTTCAACGACTCAACGACTCAAGACTGGCCCATGTCTTGAGATAACACGCTCACCATACTTACTCTTCAATAAATCGATTGTAGCGTTTGCTGTGTGGCTTGTGGCACCATCCTATTAAAACCACATGTCGTTCAACTCCATATCTTCCTATTCCGGCCAAAAATAATAGGTGATCATGGCGCGATAACGCTGAATATTCACAGTAACGTGTCGATCGTTATCGTCGACGAAAAAATATGGCCCAATAGCGCCGCCGACATGCAAACCGCACCAAACAGTTATTTTTTGTGAATGAAGTAGTGATTCATGAAGCACATGTGGGTTTTCACCCGACCAATAACGCATATTTTGCTTAGCTTCGTCACTGAAGATGATTTTGCGATGAAATTCATCATCTTGGCGCATGTTCTCCAGAATTCAATTTGCAAACGTTGCTCGTTAGTGTACTTTACCATAATGAAAATGTTGAGTTTACTGAATAAATTGACAGTGAAAGTTTGATGAGTAGTGAAAGAGTGCGTTCACAAATTAAATTCAAATTTGTCAGGTCCCTATTGGAAACCCTAAAATGCTGTCAACGAAAAAGGGAAACAACGTCGACGACTCGGGTAAAACGTCCCAATTGACAAGTATAACAAGTTAGTATAAACAATGAAATCGCTTTAGAGATCGTTCGAAGATTAACTCTTGCCAATTGGTGTTTCCTTACTCGATAGGCGATTGGAACCTTCTCTCGGACTACCAAAACAGCGCTTTATTAAACATTTATCATTCTAGTATTTCTTTATGGCACAGCGACGTGGACTTTATCAGATAAGGTTGAGCGAGCGCTTGGTCACTTCGGGTCTTCATCGACGGAGAGTGAAAGAGGAGATTTAATCAGGAACTATACGGGCTGTATAGTATACCCAAAGAATTTGGTAATTCATCGAATTAGGTGACTGTGGTATATGCCATAAAGCAGAGCTTTAGCTCTAAAAATCTTCGAATCCAACAAGGGAAAGTGCAGTATAAGAAAACTCTACCTTAGACTCAGCGCGAAATTGGAAATAATAACAGGGCTGATTGTAACGTCACATAAGTAAGCAAGTACGACCAGTTTCAGAACTTTTTTAGCTTATTTGGGAAAAGCTTGAAAAAAAATAGGCCTGAACTCCGAATATGCAAAAGTGTCCTGACTATAGTCACTACTTGGCAAATTCACTCGTCGAATTCAGAAAGAGCATTCTGAATTTTCCTGGGCTTCTGAAGCCATCTACCCGTCAATCGTGTCAACAACAGATTCGTTATTTATTCTCGGTTATGTTGTTGTGCTTTCACAGCTTCTTTTTCCTCTACTATACATATTCAATCAGATTTAACATAGCATAGGCTTACCATTAGTTCATTAAAAGTTTGCCAAATGAACACTTTCACTTTCTAGTACAAATCCACCCGAAATTGATATTCTGTCATAGAGACCATAGGGACATTTTATAGATGCACGCCATTTCTTTCTAAGATATCACGAAGAAAGGAGTCCGAATAAAAATCCTATTTACAACAATATAAATTGTTGAATTGTTCAAACTTTTTTCTGTTATTCAGGACGATAAAACAGTCCAGTTTATTTGTTCCTGTATACATTGTCCACATCCCGAAACAAAACGCTTTGATTTCGTGTTTACATTTTGCCCAAAAAATAAAAACAAAATATTTTCTCACTCCTCCTTCCAAAATTGATTTCTTTTCAAAATTTGATTCATGAATTCAATTCTTTTGAGCAGGAAAAAAGAACTCTTTTCAATGTTTACACTTGTGCGAGAAACATTATTTTTTCGAAAATCTTCTCCCGTTGTCTATAATTTTTCTTACTTTTACTAACAAGGTTCTAAAAAAAAAAAGAATTAAATTAAGTATACCATATACTCATAACAATCCCGCTCTGGTCCAGTGGCAGGATTCTTTAATAATACTCACCTACTGTGCCATTGTCTGGAGCTATGAAAATATTAGCACAAGGATCCTTTCAGATCCTGTCAGAGCAAAATCAACTGATATTGTTTGTCTGATTATTTATGTTTACCTTTCTCGGAGCTATTCTATAGATGTGCATCTCTAAGGAATTTTCTTAAAAAATATTGCTATCGAAAAAATAAAATAAATTCCTTAGAGAAAAAGGATGTGTACTTTACTTGAATCAGAATGTTGGGTTTTATTTTTTATACTCGTACTTACGGTAAGAATATATGTGTTCTCTCCGGCGAAATTGAATTGCGCAAATAAATTGATTTTTGATCGTTTTCGTCCTTTTTGGCAATTGTTCCCATCGCTCAATGTTTGCTCTGACCACAAGAACATGAAACCAGGACAATGGATAGAAATCCAAACAACACGTAACAGTGAGTTCTGCAAAAGAAAATTGAATACAAAAAGATCAGCCAAAGTTAACTAGAATTTCGCAAAGAAGCAGAATTTAAAAAAACAGGCAAAAAATCCAAGATCATAGAATGTCCGTGCAATATCTCAAATTTAAGGAGATTAAGGACTCTCTACGTGATTATGATTTACTGGGTCAAAAAATTCGGATTCTCATACATATATGGGTTCCATATATCGAGGAGATGCCGAAGAAATAAATCGAGGATTACGAAATAGGAAATAGTAATTTCGGATTCTGATTCTGACACGTAAACGATGGGATAGATCCCGGACAAGGGGATTTCATAAATTTGTATGCCAACCCTTTTTTTTTTTTTTGTTTTTTGTTTTGTTTTTGAACGTCGGATGACTGATCGTGTCGTACCTGAATCTGATTCTAAATTAGAAGGGTGAAATATTGCGTGAACAGATTTTCAATCCTCCAATCAAGGATATAGTAGGTATATGTACAAAAAAAAACTACGGAACAACAGAAGCAAGAATCTTGGGAACCTGCAAATCATCTCTTTCTCCTTCTTTGAATGAAACAAGTTTTTGCAAATCGAAATGGTTGAAATCCTGTTTTTCCTGATGCAATCACATTTTTACAATCACCCATTAACTGGAAAAGGGGTTTGCTTGTCTGTCTGCCTTTGACATGTTTTGTGGGTTTATAATCCCTAAAAGAAATCCCGTCAACCAACCAATGGTAAGAGGAAAAATGTTTAAACCTATCTTCATGTGCAATCTTGATCCTTCGGGTTTTTTTTTTTTTTTTTTTTTTTTTTTTTTTTAAGAAATCCTCTTCATGTGCACTGAACAATCCTTTCTTTGGAGATTTTTTTTAAAAATTATGGTTGATCCTTTCGAAATAGTTCACTTGATTTGGTGCCTTAATTGGTCCATTCAGGTTGGTCTCTTGTTATTTGAAGATGTCTTGAGTGCGGTTTCTTAGAAAAGCGCGATGGGATTTTTTTTTTTTTGTAAAATTTTTGGCGATGAGAACGAATTTAGGCTTCGATTTGTCGAGCAGTTTTTTCGCCTGACCTAATTCTGAGTACTGATTGCGATTGTGAAATAAATTGCAATCGAATTAGGTCCTAATGGAGCAGTTCTTGAGTAGAGTAGATCTTATGGATAATGGTCGATATACTTTGAACTTATGAGCCTGCGAAATCACCATTATATTTGAATCGTAGTAGTATACAATCGATTCAAGTGGGTACTTTGTCAGCTTACCTTTCTTTAAGGTACATATATCTGAGGTAATGCGTGTGGTAGCTCCGATGACCTATTATGCCTTACCTACCATTTCAACAAAAATTGAATTATGTATGTATTTGGCCATGTTGTTGAGACACTGCAGGCTCCTACCTTCTTTGCTCTCATGTACATAACACATGGGCTGAAAAGTCAGTGCCGTTTTATGGTAAAATAAAATTTTTGCAAAATTCAACTTTATTTATCAATATAGTTGCCTTCGTGAGCGATACACTGATTGAAACGATTTTTCAATCTTTCGATAACAGTTTTGTAGTACGATTTCGGTTTAGCCTCAAAATAGACCTCTGTTTCGGCGATTACTTCTTCATTGGTCTTAAATCTCTTTCCGACGAGCATTCTTTTGAGGTCTGCTAACAGGAAATAGTTGCTGGGGGCCAAATCTGGAGAAAACGGTGGGTGGGGAAGCAATTCGTAGCCGAATTCATTCAATTTTGCCATCGTTTTCATCGACTTGTGACACGGTGCATTGTCTTGATGAAACAGCACTTTCCTTTTCTTCAAATGCGGCCGTTTTTCTGCGATTTCGTCCTTAATACGCTCCAACAACGCAATGTAATAGCCGCTGTTGATAGTCTGCCCCTTTTGGAGATAGTCGATGAAAATTATTCCATGTGTATCCCAAAATACGGATGCCATAACCTTGCTAGCCGACTGTTGAGTTTTTGGTCGTTTTGGACGAGGTTCGTCGCCTGATCGCCACTCAGCTGACTGCCGACTTGAATCTGGAGTGAAGTGATGGAGCCAAGTTTCATCCATTGTCACATACCGACGCAAAAATTCGGCTATATTGCGGTTGAAAAGCTTTAAACACTCCTCTGAATCATCAACACGTTGTTGTTTTTGGTCGACTGTGAGCAAACGCGGCACCCACTTTGAACAGAGCTTTCGCATGTCCAAATATTCGTGTATGATATATCCAACACGCTCTTTTGATATCTTCAGAGCCTCAACTATGTCGATCAACTTCACTTTCCGGTCATTCGTAATCATTTTGTGGACTTTTTTGATGTTTTCATCTGAAACAGCCTCTTTTGAACGTCCACTGCGTGCATCATCTTCGGTGCTTGTATGACCACTTTTAAATTTTTCTATCCACTTGCGAATGGTTCGTTCGGCTGGTACAGAGTCTGGGTGACACTAATCGAGCCATTTCTTTGCATCGGCTGCATTTTTTTCCATCAAAAAGCAATAATAAATCAACTCACGAAATTGCTTTGAATCCATTCGTATTGGCGAACCGCCGAGTGAAAATTCGCAAGTTGACTAAGACAAAAAGCATCTCAATTGAATGCGTAAACCATATTCTGCACGAGATTTTGGGCTTGAGAAAGCTGTCCAAGCGACAAGTGCCGCGTTTGCTCACTCAGGAGAAAAAGTGCAACCGTAAGACTTGGCCCTGTATCATCGAAATCCAGAGGATTTTCTACACCATTTCGTGACTGTCGATGCGACATGGTTTATTGGTACACACCAGAGACCAAAGAACAATCGAAAAAATGAATTTAACCCTGTAAACATGCTTCAAAGAAGGCGAAGACCGTGCTTTCGGCCGGAAAGGTGATGGCCAACGTGTTTTGGGATGCGCGAGGTGTGAAACACGTTGACTATTTGGAGAAGGGAACAACAATCACAGGAGTATACTACATTGATTTACTGGGCCGATTTAAAGAAAAATGACCACATTTGGCGAAGAAAAAAGTGCTCTTTCACCACGATAACGCACCAGCTCCCACCTCCGCAGTCGCCACAGCCAAATCGATCGGATTGCACTACGAATTGTTTCGCCATCCTACGTATAATCCAGATTTGGCTCCCTGCGACTTTTTTTTGTTCCCAAAATATCGCCCCCAGAAAAGAAATACGGACCGAACGAAGAAGTCCACGCTGACGCGAAGGAGTATTTTGCAGGCCAACAAAAGTCGTACTATATGGACGGGTTAAAAAAGTTGCAGCACCGCTGGGAAAAGTTTATCGAGTTGAAAGTTGATTAAATTATAAAAACCTAAAAAGGTTGTGTTTTCATTTCTAATCCAGTTAATTATCAAACAGCCTTCGTTCAATCTCTTACGTGTGGAAGGCATCTGAAGAGCTTATCGCAACTACATAATTTATCTGTGAAGCTGTTGAGCAGCTTGGTTTTAATTTAATTAAATCCGGGACAGTGAAACACAATATGATTTACAACAAGCATATTGCTTCAATTTATCTCTACATAGGCGCCTCAAAGTTGCATACCTACTAGTACTCGTATGCATGTACTCAATCCTCAGTTCAAGAAATTGAAAAGAGGTTGTTTTATTTCTTGTTTCTTAAGAATCTTAAATCTAGCATCAAGTACATTCGCTCTGTATCTATGACAGATTGCTAATAAATAACGCACTTCTGAAAATGTCACTTATCTGTAAAAGTCCTTATCAGAACGAACCTGTAACACACGTAAAACCGACTGTTATTTCTACGGAATTATGCACTTGCTACGATGCCACATGCCGGAGTGCTACCGAAGTAATTGACCTATAATCGAAGTACAGCACAGCATGCATAAAGATTCCTAATCCGAAAGGAGATATTCACGCTATCTAACGTGTTATGTTGTATTGGAAGAGTTTCTTATCAACCGCACTTGTATAAAGGACACAAAAGTCAGTGCCAGTCCTTCTGTACAAATGTTCCCAACAAATTGACGCAAGCAACAGGATTTGCTTATACGAGTACATATGTATGTATGTACGACTGGCGCCAGACGGTTTCCAAATTTCATCCTATTGTAGCGCGAGACTTGCAATAAACAAATGTGCAGGTGCCATGTGGCATTAAGATAATCTCCCTATCGGTCATTTAAACATTTGATTGGTCTTTGCTATAGTCCTTCGCGCAAGTATCATTACGAGTATCTCAGGATACTCGTATGTCCAAAAAACTCAGCAGAAATCCTGGGAAATTTAGCGGAAATTCCTGTGCAATTAACGGATTGACAAATGAATATATCCTCTTCCTTTGCCATCCAGTTCCGCTTAGGCTCAATGATTTTAGTATCCAATATCGTTAATTTCAATACTTTTTCTTTTTTTAGATGAGAATTTTGTCGGTATAGGTAAGCATAGGTAGACAAAAGTAGAAAATAAGGAAGCACTGACTTCGCTTTTATTAATAAATTGCCTACCTAACTGCAGCCGGTGCGCAAAAACAAAAGGTCCTCTAGTGTTTGAAGGCAATATCCCTGAATTGTTTGTATTGTTTGAAAAATCTTTTGTGTTGTGTATACCGCTTTAAGAAGATACGGATATCTACGGCGGTTTCCTTTTATGGGAAATATCCCGTTGACTAAACAAGTGCATGGTAGCGATCAAGATAAGAGCTATTTGTCAACGTAAATAGTCCTTTTTTGCATAGGACACATTGATTGCTTGATGATACCAGAAATGAGCAGATTTGTGAAGGCGTACATCCATATACACATAGATCTTTCATGTACAGAAATTGTATGTACATAGCATTGGACGACAAAAAAAATGTTGCTAAATGGAACATCTTTTAGGAGATTTCATCGTCGTCATAATCTTTAATTTCGGAAAGCCGGCTTAGTATCAAGTATTAGAGCAATTTGTTTATGAAGGCCATTTTTTCTTTTCAGTCTTTAGATAACTACAGATCTTTTGTTATCAGTGCTGGCAATATCTAGACTACGCTTGATGAGAAGTAAACTTGATCAACCTATCCCAAGTTACACTCAGCATGGTTTGAACTGGTAAAGGATTATCGATTTGGCAAAGAAGGCTACCATAAATTAGGTATCTATTGAGGCGAAACATTTTCTCAATATGCCACTCTTGTGAGTTAAGGGCAAATTTTTATGTTTTTGAGCTATGCACCCTGAAATTTCGAGTTCGAGTTTCGATTTGGGATGCAAAAGGATATCAATCAGTCTTTTCAATTTTTTTCAGAATTAATAACGAAGCGCAGATAAGTCTTAAGTCGTTTTTCGTTTATAACTTTCAAATGGTAGCTACTCCTAGACAGTTTCTTTGTTCGAAACAGACTGATTGAATTGAGAGTGGTAATTTCGTGTAGTAACATTTCTCAATAAGACATTGATAGCTTTAAAGTGGTCAAGGTTCATATAAGCATCATCCCGTTAATCAGAAAACCGAACTTAGCCTTCAGGGTGAGGTTGACATTTTCGTTGTCTGAAATTGCCAAATATTAAAATAGTTAGACGAGTTAAAATTTGAGGCATGATGATGATAAGAATCAGAATTTCTATAATTGGGAGTAAGTAGTGTTTGCGTTTTCACGCTAGAGTCCGGTATAGAACTGAGCCTCAATCAACAAGCATCTCCAGCCAGCAACCCTCACTTTCGCTGAGAAGGCGGATTTGAAGAGTTTTCGAACCAGAGCATTTGTGTCAATCCGTTCTACATGACCCAGATAACTCAGTCATTGGACCTTCACTCTTCTGACTAAGTCAATTTCGCTGTACAGTCCGTACAGTTCGTCGTTTTATCTTCTTCTCCAGTCACCGTCGTGACCGAAAATTAGCCGAAGAATTTTCCTCTCAAAGCAGCCAAGAGCACCCTCATTCCTGCTACACAGAGCAGGACTGGGACTATAGGGGTCTTAAATAGGGTCACTTTTGATGTTCAAGAGAGGGCTTTGCTAGTCAATTGCTTACTTAGCCCAAGGTTAGACAGCGATTGACAAGAGTCTTTGTCTGAATTGATTACAGAACCTAGGTAGACAAAGTCCTTAACTACCTCAATGTTATATCCGACGAGGGTGACCGAGACGTCGGTGTTGAGTGTCCTTCCTTGTTGACAGCATATACAAAGTCTTGCTCTCATTGACCGTTAAACACATTTTCGCCGCTTCCGTCTCTATAGTTCCTATGACATCACGCTGCTTTCTTCCGATTATGTCAATATCATCAGCGCATGCGATTAATTGGACAGACTTTTGAAAGATTGTACCTCTTGTGTTGGAGCGTGAGTTCTGCCCTATTCTTTCAAGAATGATGTTGAAGAAATCTGTTGACAGCGATGTATCGATTTGATACTCATGGGTCTTTTTCAAGATCCGCCACAGTAGTGTAGTACCGTGAATATTTGGTCGATGATGGACTTTTTTGGCCTAAAGCCACACTTATATGAATCAATCAGGTTGTTAACGAACGAATTCAGGAATTTGCACATTACCCCAGATAGAATCTTTTAGATGATGTCAAGAAGACTGATTCAGTTTGTCTCCCTTTTTGTGGACCGGACAAAGCTTTGTTGGACTTAAGCTTAAATATGACTATCTTCACTTCATCCAGTTCGAGTGCAGAGAATTGTTGGGCCACATCGTCCAGGTCGAAAGGTACATTCTGTCTAATATCGATTCCACCACTATATTTCATTAAAAGCAGAAAAACACGTGCAAGCATACTTCTTCGTACTTGGTTGGTAAGTGCCCCCATTTCCATGATATTTGAGGATTCTTCTAAATGTGCGAGCCACATAAGGCGAGGTCTACCTCTAGAGTGCTGAAAGAAAGAAAGTTTTGTGCCAGAACGTTAATATTCATCCTTTCTCTTTCGCGAAAGAGAAAAGTTAATAGCAAAGTTGAGGTAGACAAAATTTATAACCCAAAGTTAAAGCTGTCCGATTTGTCGATGTTGTGCGTCATTTCTTGACAACACATATCTGGTTTTGCTCTCACGTGAGCAAAAGTCACTTGCGCGCAAGTGACAGCTCCCTACATTTTGCTAATGCATCGATGCCATCAGTATATGCTAGAATTTAACATATTTCTGGGAAATCGTGCTTTGGGTTGGCTTGTGAACTTAAGACAATCCTCCCAATATTCCATTGCTTCTCTGCATGATCAGACTCCTGGCAGGGATGTCAGGCATTACTCTGTATATTTCATTTGCATGATGCTTTTACATTGAACTTTGAAATCGATAAAAAGGAAGTGGGTATCGATTTGGACTTTCCGACTTCTGGGCTTCTGAAATCTAAACAATACCGTAGACAAGATCTTTTACTCGATGTTAAGGATACTGATGCCCTTCATGTGAAGTGATTTAGACAGTCTATGTACTTTTTTGTAGATTGGAACATACTCTACCCCGGACAAATTTACTTTAAATTCTTCTGGCATTATTTAGTTTTTTTCGGATGGACTGAAATCTTGGATTTATTCGACTAAGATGAAAGGCCTGTTACAGCCCGCAGAAATAGTTTTTGCGAAATCATTCCGATGACTAGTTGAATTGCTTTTTCACTTATACAGTGGTCTGTTCGGTTGTTGTTGTCTTCACTCATTCCTTTTACTATTTGGTAAGACTTCCAAATTTAGTTTCTGGAGTAAAATCCATCCGTTTCTGAGAAAACACGATTCTTATGTTCTTTCCCCTGAAATAGTTTATGTTCTTCCTTCGTTTTTAGCCTTCTGCTTCTTGGGTGAGTTGCCCTGTTACATTTTTGGTTGAACTCGTATTTAAACCTAAACATCAGTTGCGACCTTTCTTATTGCTTTTTTTCATTGCTGCCATTTGTCTTCAACATCTGAATTAGTTGGGAAAGAATGAGGATGGGAAAAAGATTTTGGTGGTTAAATCTCTCCACAGCATTTCTCTGTTGCTGTAGCTTTAAGATATCGGCAAAAATATTTTGACTGTAATGGTACGATTTATGTGCTGAATCCTCAAGACCTCTTCCCTCAGTCTGCTACTTACAACAAATCCACATCTAAAGAAGCGCTGTTTATGACCACTGTTGCAATCACGAAAGTAGATGATGATGGTATCTAAAACAGTCTAAGGCCTTCGTTTTTTGGCTTGTTGTACTTTTCCGGTCTTCTGTAAGTCAGCGTTTCCTGTTACTTCGTTACAATGGAGTTTTAATGTTTTCAGGTGGAGATATAGACTCAGATCCAAAGTATTTTTATTTGGCAAAAATATTTAGATTTAATCACCTAATCTTTCCCTTTTCTGAAGTGTTCCATCAATCTTCATTCTAAGGACATGAAGATAATACCATTCGTCTATTCCGTCCCAAAAACGACGAATTTACTACTCCTTCCTTTAACAGACCGATGTGCATTACGTCTTTTCTTTCCATTGTCATGGACATGCTTATTAAAAGAAGAAAAACCAGAGCACAACGCGCTGCAGATTTCTCCTCGTTTGCTTTTCTATTAAAATTCGTTTCTTTTGTTTCTCCTGATTTCCAATTTTCTATCTTCACCACACGAATCCTCTATCCGAATTCAAATTGAAAAATCCAGAACCAAGGCGAGCAGAAGCAGAAAAAAATAAAAATCTATTCATCTCCGAAGAGAAGGCAGAAAAGCAATTAAAAGATAAAAAAAAATAAAAAATAGAAAAAATATTATGAGTAAGTAAAGTAGAAATAACAAGACAAAAGTGGAAACGAAGGGAACTCTGTGTCATCGCGAAAGAATCAGAATCTGAATCCAAACTGGCATCCGTCAAAAGTACCAAAAATTTTTTGAGAAGCATCAAGAGAAGATAATCGCCGCTTGGAAGAATGTCTTAGACAATAAGAGCACCACAGATTGGTCACTCTATGGCTATGAGGCTCAATCGAATGACCTCAAGGTTGTCGGCAGTGCTGAGGGCGAACTGGAGGAACTAACCGAAGACTTAAACAGTGACAAGATTATGTAGGCTTTTGTGCGCATCGAAGAACCCAAGACCAGACTTCATCGTAAAGGATCCTGATCCAATTACAGCCATGATGTGTCAAAAATTCTAGGCTGAGATCATTTAACAATAAACGCCCTCAACGAAGATGACGTCGATGAGGAATGTATTCTGCAAAATTTAAGCAACTCTACGTACAGTTTCAAGGAACCCCGTGCAGTTTATGAAGAACAAAAAGCACTAGTTGGCACGAATTACACAGGCGTGATTCCAACTAAGGAATTGAATGCATCAGTTATGCAGCATTTCTATAAAAAAAAAAAGAGAAAACGGAGAATTAATTGGCCTACGAGTAGGAGCTGCTAAAGCTATTTTCCCAAGAAATACCAGCGAGGGTTAATTGCAATCTAAGTTAAGGTCAGCGCCACTAGCTAAGTAAGCGCGTGCAATGGCTCACAAAATAAATATCCTAAATAACCAAAAATCAACAACGCAGCAACACGAATTAACAAATGTTCAAGCAGCAGCACCAGCAGCAGTAACAGCAGCACCCAGCAGCACACCCAGCACACCCAAAACGATAGTTAAAGAAGAAGCTCCAGAAATTACAGGAATAGCAACGAGGAAGTTCATTCAACCACAGCGGGCGAAGACTGCATAGACATTAAGGATCAATACTCCACAATCAAGAGGTCATCACACAGTAAATCGAATTCCTTACAATCCTCCGATGAAGTTACAGTAGTACAACAGGTACCCACTAGAATCCAATCAGAAGCAACAATCCCTAGCGACATTGCCGGCCTATTGAATAGAGTCGACTTAATTTGCCATTACATTACTACTGATAATGGTCTTAAAGCACGAACTCTTTATTATTAACTGGCGATTTTATAACTCACACGGATCAAGTCAATGAGCGTTGGTGGCAAGGACTTATGTGGAACTGACACAGATTTACCACATTTTTCTTCTCTATAACACATTTTAAAACGTTCACAGTATCCACAACAGAAGTGTCCCTAGGATATTCTTCCTCTATTATTATTTTCCTAATAAACATCCACACGCCCACTATTTGGAATGTGACCAGAAAAAAGTGACAAAAAAAAACAGAAAAAACAATTTTATACCTTTCAGTAAATTTAAGTAATAGGAAAAAAATTTCTAAAATAATGTCCTTTTGATGAAATATTCATCACAGGCCTAAGCACACCAATACAATACAAAAATTTATTTCTGACCGGAAAAAGTGATTTGATGGAATGTCTCACCCAAAACTGGAATCATGGTCCACACCAATTTGGTGAACCAAGTTAGTTACTTTTGATATTTCAAAGGCATAAGTATCTCTTATTACTACTAATAGCGCTACTCTTTGCTTTTCATATTTTTCTCTAGACCCACGTACCTATAAGACTAGAATGACGGCGTATTTAACTTTTCATTCTTGGTTTTTGTGCTGTGCTGTGTCTAAGTTTGCTCAAACAATCTAAGAAATACATCAAAATACAGAAATCGGCGTACTATGATCCAATCAGTCGCTGCTTAAACCTCTTTGCATTGTTGAATAGGAATCAAAACCATAGGTGATGTCAATATTGACCAGTCAATTTAAAACACTCCAGCACTTTTATATCGCTATTTCTATAACAAGCGCTCCATCGCATTTTACTCCTCCTCAACTGAAACACCAATCTCGGTATGAATCAGTTTACCCACAAGCCCACCTTCTTTGAAATATCGTGAGTCTTACCTTGCCGAATAATTTTCTTGTAAAATGTTCTGCCGAACTTCTTATTTTCCAGTCATTATAATCTGCAAACATTCAAAACCAAAGTAGATCGGTATCTCTCTATCTTTCCTTCCCTTATTCTCCTTGCCCCATATTTAAAATGTGTTTATAATCGCTTGATCTCGTTAGTTGCTTATTTGATTTCGTTCTTCCAAATCACTTGGTCTTACATTTTTACATCGTCAAGTCCGGGTATACGAGACCAGTACCACTTGACTACTTACTTATACACCCCGCCTGACTCGAACTGCAACTTTTTAAAATGCTATAATTTTTTTATTTTTAGATAAATTTTATTGTGTCAAAGCAAAAAATGTTGAAAAATACATCAATTTTCAAATTGTATCAGTAGTTTTTAATATGTCCACCTTTGGCTGAATAATGGCCCTGAGACGGCCGAAGAAAGCATCGCACGCTGCACGCAAGTGGCTCTGCGGTATTTGTACCCATTCCCGGCAAAGGGCTTGTTTGAGGTGGTCCAAACTTTGTTATTTTTTAGTTCCAACCTTCACCTTCAAAATACCCCAGACAGAGAAATCCATCCGGAGAATTTGCAATCCATTGTGTCGAAGAAATGAAGTGAGGAAGATTGTTTTTTAACCAATCTTGGTTGACGTTTATTGTTTGCCTAAGGCTTCAATACTGCCTCTAAGGTAGTTTCACGGTGAACGATCGCATTAATTTTGACGCCACGGTCCAAAAATACGAGCGGAGAGCGACCATCGGCGGTTATGGCGGCTCAAACCATCACCATCGGTGCTGCCTGCTTTCTGGTGGCCGTCCGAAGGTGTAAATTTTCGAAGGACCTCTCTGGCAAGTACACTCGCTCATTTTGTTTGTTAACATATTGCTCGATAACAAATGGCGACTCATCGGAAAAAACCAAATTCGGCAACTCACCACTTTCGTGCAAGAGTAACAACTCCTTCGCTCACTTTTCAGTATGTGTTGCATCCGTTCCAATGATATGTTAAGCTCACGAGCCATTTTTCTTCCACTTTGACGCGCATTTCGCACAATTCGAGCCTTCACTTTTCGAACCATCTCTGCCGATGTTGCTGTTTTTTATAACTACCTCCATGGCGTTTTGCAACGCTGTCAGTATCACTGTAACGGGCTAAGGTTCGAGCCACAAATGATTTATTCACGTTGAGATGTTGGAGGGCTCTAACGATAGCTATTTGGGGTTTTCCAGCCAAATATATAAAGCAATCACACTATCACGTTTGAATTCCATCGCGGATAAAAATTTTTCAACACAACTGAGACGCAAATCGTTTAAAAAGCTTGTAAATAATAAAATTATCTGTCATGTGTCAAAATTTGAGCTCATTGTCACGATATGGAAAATATAGCAGTCTGAAGTTGGTTGCAGTTCGAGTCAGGCAGGGTGTATACTCATATATATTTCTTATTTGGCTGCATTTACCTGCCTATATACATGGTCAAAGTAGAGGTAGCTTTGTGGTATAACATCGAAAGCAAATTTTACGGTGGCTTGTTGACAACATTCCCATTATGTTTGTTTGTAGAGGCTAGTATTTTGGGAGCGTTTGCGGTGGTCGAACTTGACTCCATATCCGCATTCGTACGCTGGTGGGAACAAGATAACTTTTCATATCGAAAGTTCGGCTATTTAGAATAGCGAAAGAATCGCCGATCGCAATGTGATCAATTTGGTCAACGGCTGATTGATTAGGGGATAACCAAGTCCCTTTATGTATATTTAGATGTGGGAATAAAGTGCTACCTACTCTTAGTGCGCTACGCCTCGTTCATGATATGATATTAAAAACCTGAATCCATTGTCGAACGTGGTGCTATGCAGGCTTTGTTTTCCGACGACCCGCACAAGGACAGCTTCAGAGACAGAGGCATGCAGGTAAATCAGACTTATATTTCCGAATTTGAACTTGATGCAGATCGTCATGAAGCTTTCGCTTAAGACTTTAGGCCGAAGTTTCACTCAAATAGCAAACCACATCCATGTAATCTTTGCCTTCCTTCTTTCCGGTAACGACTGTAGTAGATATTATAGTTTTCCATGCGCTTTTTAATCATCAGCCGCCAATGACGTCCCGCAGGTTTTGTGTTCCCTGACTTCAGGTCTTCATTACGTAATAGGATGAGGCTGAAGTGTCAACGCTTGTGTCTACATAAAACACTTAAAAAGCATTGAAAACCTGCTGGCTACAATGACAACGAAATAGGGGCAATTTTTGCAGTAATGTGAAGTTTTAGTCACAGCTGTGGGAATCGCTAGGTTGACACTGCCGAAAGGTGCTTGTCCTAATCGAACTGCACTCAATCAAAGTCAGTAATTAAGTGCAAACCAGCTTTTTAAAATATTTCGCATCCAGCGTTAGTAGAAGGTAAGACTATTACAACCCATACAAAAGTTATTTACATATCACTCACAATTCTGATGGCCTACATCTTCTCATTTAGTTGCAGTTGGCAACGTTAGTAGCCAGTCTTTCCGGTTCGCAAAGATAATGAACGTAAGAGTTTGAATAAAACATTATTTGTGTAAGATCATGCATTCATTCATCGATTGCAAGTTGTTTTTTTTTTTTAGTTATAGTTAAGGAAACTATAGATCGAGCATTATTGAAACAATCTGCATAAGTGGCTGAAAAACATATTCCTGAGTTTGGTTTTGTAATTTCATTTAATTCATTAACAATCAATTAGGGTGATTGGGTGTTATCCCGCCACACATTGTTTTCGAAAAGAAAGACAATAAATCCATAAAATCTTTTTTGTAATTAAGTTTCCAATTGTTTCTCATATTTATTCATTTTTAATTGAAGAAATTAATTTATACTAATTGCTAACAAGTAGAAAATATCCAGACACTGTTTATGTAAACAATTTCTTCCGCATTATTTGTCTCTTGTAATTTTTCTCACATTCAAAATGTGCATTGTAAGGAGGCTTAATATGCAAAAGGTGAAGCTTTTTTGAAAAAGTCATACCAACATCGTGAGTATGAATTTAAGTTGTTTGTATTGTACTTTGGGCAAAACGGGTTAAGATAATTTTAAACGATTGAGCGGGCAACTACTGACTGTCACAGATCAGGCCAGTAATGAAATTTTCAAGTTCACATCAAGTGCTTGCTTTATTTTCAGGAGCCACCACTCGTTATGTAGGATATAAGCATAAGCCAGCTTAATGCTGGTTTGGATAAAGTAACAACGACTACTTTGACATAGTCAAAGCGCAATTCTGAAAGGGGCTACCGCACCAGATGTCAGGGTTTATGAGCGGCTTTTATAACGAGTATATATAGGGTGATTCATCGTGAGGTTTTCTGACAGATCACGCATGACTCCTACCAAACTGCTTTGTCATTTTTCTTCAGTATCATTTGGAAAGTCACATTAAAAAAACTCACACTACAATAGCGTCTCCAAGTTGTTCAGTTGTATTACGAAAATCGGCGTTCTTTGAGAACTTACTGAGCGCATAATCGACGTACTAAAACCACTTTTGCCAATACCATTCGCAAATTTGAGTCCTAGTTTACATAAGTGGATGATACTCGACCGGTTAGACCACATATAGCACGTGGTGAAGAGACTATAGCAGCTGTAGCTGAGAGTGTACGCGAAGACCGTGACGAATCGATTCATCGTCGTTTTCAGCAGCTTGGGTTGGCGTATTCGACAACTTGGCGTATTTTACGTGAGGATCTCGGCCTAAAAGCGTACAAAATTCAACTTGTGCAAGAATTGAAGCCAGGCGACTTGAATTTATATTTGTGACGCATCAGTGAATGGACTCTGGAAAAACTCACTGAAAAGCGGGTGTTTTATCGAGAATTTTATTCAGTGAAGAAGCCCATTTCTGACTCAATGGATACATTAATAAACAAATTTGCCGTATTTAGGCTAATAGCAACCCGAAGAGTACTAAGAGCTACCATTACATCCATTAAAAACACGTATGGTATGGTTTATGGGCTGGTGGAATTATTGGTCCTTATTTTTTTTTTAAAAATGAGGCACATGGTCTTGATGAGCTCTGGTTTCAGCAAGGCGGTGCTACGAGCCATACAGCGCGTGAAACAATAGACTTGTTGAGAAATCATTTTGGTGAGCACTTAATTTCACGTTTTGCTGCTGTAAATTGGCCGCCTAGATCGTGCGATATCACACCTTCGGACTATTTTCTCTGGGGATAGGTAAAGTCTCAGGACCTTAGGAATAAGCCAGCTACGATTGACGCTTTGGAAGCCAACATTACTCGTGTTATCCGCGAGATACCAGTCGAAGTGCTCGAACGAGTTGCCCAAAATTGGACATTCCGAATGGAAGGTTCTTTTATCTGATAATAAAAACTTTAAGTTCGCTTTGAAATTTATGTATTTTATTTTATATTGGGTCTATAACTTTCGTGCGGTTTGCTAAGAAATGGCGTAACTTGTATTATTCCATTGTTGTTATTCCATTGGAACATGCGTTGGAAAGCTACTGTCATTGTACGTCATTTCAGTATATGTCATTCATTTGAAGTGTAAACAACAATAATTTTTTTTCACTCAAATATGTCGAACTTTGTGCCTGAAAAAGTGTTTTTGCGAGAAGTTCTCCTTCATTACTTTAATATGGAGAAAACTGCTGCCGAAAGTCATCGTATTTTGGTGGAAGATTATGGTGAAGATGCATTAGCTGAGCGAACGTGCCAAAAGTGGTTTGCACGATTTAAAAGTGGTGATTTTGGCTTGGAAGACGATGAACGTCCTGGGCAGCCAAAAAAGTTTGAAGATGAAGAACTGGAAGCATTACTCTATGAAAATTGTTGCCAAACAAAAGAAGAGCTCGCAGAATCTTTGGGTGTCACTCAAGCAGCCATTTCAAAACGTTTAAAAGCAGCTGGATATATTCAAAAGTGAGGAAATTGGGTTTCACATGAACTCAAGCCGAGAGACGTCGAAAGGCTGTATTATGAGCTGCTAAAACCGGGTGAAACCATCAATGAATAACGCTACCGACCACAATTAATCCGTTCGAAGAGAGCAGTAGCCGAAAAATGCCCGAAATATGCGACCAGACACTAGGCAATAATTTTCCATCATGACAACACTTGGCCCCACGTTAAGAACTATTTGGAAAACAGTGGATGGGAAGTCTTACCCCACCCGCCTTATAGGCCAGACCTTGCCCCTTCTGACTACCATTTGTTCCGGTCGATGCAGAACGCCCTCACTGAAGTACGGTTCACATCAGAGCAGAATATCAAAAATTTACTTGATTCATTCTTGGCTGCCAAGCCGGCGCAGTTCTTTTGGGATCCACAAATTGCCATAAAGATGAGAAAAAGTCATAGCTTCAGATGGGCAATACTTTGAATAATACTATTGTACATGTTTTTCTTAAATAAACGTTCAAATTTGAAAAAAAAAACCGCACGAATTAAAATATATACTCAATATTATAAATCAAAACTCACGATGAATCACCTTATATAAGTATAGGGCTACCGATGCGGTGTATCTGCCCCCTTATGTAAAGGACCTAGCTCTCCACGTTTTTTATTGGGAGTACACTGAAATACCAAGAAACCTACGAAACTAACTCTGTGAAGCAGTCCTTAAATTTTGAGGGTTTGGACCTGTACATGTGATAGTGAGACCTCGAACAACAACATTCAGCCGAAAAACCTGCGTACGTTTTAGACCGCTATAAAAAAGATATCAAGCCGTTCAAGGAATTCAATGGAATAAACAATTATGAACTGTGACGTACATACCAGTATACTTCGCAGTCAAACCAAGAAGAGGTATTTGGATGTGGATTTAATATTACAAGCAGACTTTAAGCAAAAAGTCTTAACTTTCTAGTATATGCATGTACAAACGCCTGACAATACGGCTCAAGGTTAAATTTTCCAATCTCAGCCTATAATGTACGCACGCCCTAATGAAGGAAAAAGCAGATAGTGCTAAAGAGCTCAATGTCCTAAGCATGACGTTAAAATCTTCTTCGGCAAATATAGCCGCTAGCAAATATAGAGGAGTCACGAATACTGACTTCTTGGGAGGAAAAAGAATGAGAAGCGCGCGGTTGAGAAAATTGGGAGATGCTACTACAGAAATGACACTCGGAAGTTCTACAAGCCAAGAGAGGCCTAACTTTTTTGATGAAATTGAGAATCTCTCTGGTAGGGATGTTGAGAATTTGAGAATTTCCCCCCTATTTTATGTAGGTGTGTCGAAGGTAACAGTATCCGGTAAGAAATTCAACCAGTTTTCAGTTACTGGGATTCTTTTGATTTTAATGTGAAAGGATTAGATGGCATTTTTAGCTTGGCAAAGCCCTGGAATGTTTTCCCTGGTTTTCTGGTTTGAGACCAGAAGTTCTCAGGTTAAATCAAAATCGGGAGGTTTGAGTTGACCTTACGGAGCGTGCGGGAGCTAGGTTCGTTGGAGCCATAGCATTGGAAAGGAAGGCGCAGTCCACGGAATGAAGAATATAAAGTCAAGGGGGAGATTGATTGGACTTACGTGACAAAGTCATAGATTGACGTTTGGAGACATTAAGCTTAAAGTAATTTTTTAGATACCAAATGGAAAAAAGGAGAATAGAGTCTTGAAAAGAAGGGGAGCTAGATTGTGGGACACCAGAAGTGTCTAAAAACTGGGTTAAACCGTTTGTTGGTAGGCCACTTTAATCTTTCCTTTAGACTTAATAGATCGCCTTCCGTGGATTTTTAGATCGATTGGATTTAGGTAATTTGCTAGGTTAATCTAAATTGGGGATAAAAACTACGTTTGCCTCCCACCAGACTTGTGGGAAGTATCTCTAGATGAAGCTTTAAATAAATAAGGTGGTTAAAATGGGAAGAATTTGGACCAGTCTTTGAATCAGTCCTGACAAGATTCCGTCTGATGTATTTGCCTTATATGGCTTAAATTAGCTTATGGCTCATTTAACTTTGTCTATGCTAAAAATATTTTCGGATAGGCTGTTAATTCTGTTGTTGTAGAATAAGCTTTTCGTTTTAGAATTGACATATTATACTGTATGTAGTTTAAAAGGGTCGAGTCTTGAAAATGGACCTTAAGTAGCATTTTTAGAGTTTCCTGTTGACTTGTGGAAACTTAGAGACTTAGCTGATCTGTTGTCTTCCCAACAGACTGTAGAGATGAAGGCAATGAGTCAGCTTTGAAGGCGAGATTTTATTGAATAGTACTCCAGTTCGTAAGTTTCTTCGTATCCTTATGTGCATATAATCCGATAAGGACGCCTCATCTGACACATGCCAATCCTTGATAAAATATGAAGAAAAGGAGACAAGATGGTGAGGTCAAGTACCACCTCTCTAAAAGAATTTATATAAATTGGCTCGTTGTCCCCATTACTATACATACGTATGTTTAAGCAGATTTTTGCTTAAAATATAATTTGAAAGTAGTTCACCCCTTTTATTGTTGTCGCTGCATCACATCCAAGAACGAAATACCAATTGCGACGGCGGCAAAGTTCAATCAGATTTTGTACTGAAACTGGAGGATACGCATCTATATAACCGGGGAAATAGGCTGCGCATACACGAGCTCTTGCAATGCATTCTCCCGAGGTAGTTCGATGATCGCTGCCATTAAATCTCTGGTGTTAAAACCTGGAATGAGAAGATATCTAATTTTGGAGCTGATCAGTAAAGCAGCTCTCGGCTGAAATCTCCTCGGGCAAATTCTAGGTTCCGTTCATTATTGTTGAGGAAAAATATACCTTCAATAGCCCAAGATTCTTGCATTAGTCCTAGGGTGACGCATCATTAGTTAAAGGTGTACGAAGCAGATTTGCCTGCAAACTTTGAATGTAACTATCATCGTTTGCGACTATACGCGAGATGCGGCTCGGCTCGTTAGCGCTTCTCCGCCATATGGGAAACTCACCAAGGGAGTGGCCCTTTTGCCTCACTCTCGCAGGACGAGCTACGTTTTCTGCCGCTTGACGCTTCGGTAGAAGTATAGGAACAGTACGTTTGGGTCTATTCGCAGCAGCTGGTTCTTGTATTATTCGGCTATTTGAGGAGAGTTCACGCTCTCTGTCACCTTCAGCTACTGGTGTTAATTTTGATGGAGCTGAAGTTTTATCTGAGCTCTTTATAGCGAGCCTCAACTTACCGAAACGGTACGCTGCTTGAACTTTTAGGTCATTTAGCCATTGCGCCAGACTGTCATTTACAGCAAAGACCATATTCCCGAGATCTTTCTCTTTCACTCTTTGCAGGACCCTCTAGGTTCTTTTGTTAAGACTTAAATTTTGGGCATCCAAGAACATGAAAATTTTTTCGCTAAGTAGGCTGATGCTTTGCGGAAAGAACACTCTTATGACAAACACGACTCAGCTAGCCCTGATTGTACTATAGAACTGTCAAAAGATGGCTCCACCTCTTCATCTCGAAACTCAATCGAAACATCGATAACTGTATTTAAACAATTTCCTCAACATTAAGGCGATTGGGATTTATGTATTCCGTGCCTGACACGGCCCAGTATATTGCTATATGGAACCTTGTCGACTGTAACAGTTTCTGTTCCTTCTCTCTTTGCTTCAGACATCGGTGGAGTGAAGTTGTCAGATCGTCTTTTGTTTGGTTTTGTTTGTGGTAGTGTCAAAGCTAAAATCTTGGTTCAGGGCTTGTTTGAACCTTCTTATCTTAGAAGGGCTTAGTTTTATGTAGCCAGTAGATTTACGGCTACTTTCGTACTTACGGATGGTACACATAACTCATCCGATAGCATGCTTATTGTGTCTTCACAGAAAGTGTCTTAGTCTTGGTGGGTCATTAGGGACGAATTCTCTTCTTCGTTTCTCATTTCAGCATCAGAGTTGGCAGTAGACGACCGATAGATAGTTTTTGCTACAGGGATTACAGGTAAGTCCCTAAAATGTATGCCTTTAAACAGACTAGCCCTGAGTCTCTGAATTAAAACTTTTGTTGGGTCAATTTTGATTCCCACGAGTAATCGGAATATGAAGGTCACCTAAAAACAGAGCCCATTTTGCTAAGAGGAAGGCTGGGGATTTTAATCGGAGGTCACCTGATTAAACTAGAAACTTAACTCCCTCTTAGCCCTTACAGTTGGAGCGCTACCTACCTACCTTGGAGTTACAGTTTTTTTTAAAGAGGTTATCTCCTATTAATCGCTCATTTTTGCCGGACACGTACACAGAGAGAAACAATTCAATATTAAGAACTGACGAGTACACGGAGCATATGCAATCTGAAATATCAAAGGTAGTTCATTAGCCGTGGAAAAAACCACCGTCGCCCCGTGGAGACAGTGAGTCTTCTTGTGTCGTTTACTCTTAGAGATCGTCTTACGATGCTACCTACTACAAGTCCGCACTTGACCACCATTCAGTTAGGCATACACATCACAGAACCACATTGTTAAAACTGCATCCATAATTGAGCTGTGATCTTTAGACCCGCTTAAACAGATAAACACGTACATAGATGCTTGGCAACTATCACTTCAGTTTTGAATCAAAACACTTTGGATTCTGAGCTCCGGCGATGTTGCTGGAGCTATGGTTTCTTAAAGAACTTTTGTTGAATTTATATGTTTTTACTAGAAGAGTTCATAATCTTAAAGTTACATTAGTATCTCTTCTTCTATCACATTAACATTAGTATCGGTGCCTTTTTAACTCGAGTTTACATGTATACAATATGTAATGACAAAGCATATAATTTGAATACTTTTAGCACTCTTTTGGGCTATCATTATTTCCTGATTTGAATTCCCTTGGTATTAGGAATGCAACAAATCCACTTATAATCAAAGAGACGGCTGAAACATAAAACATCAATTCACAATTATCGGTCAGTAAAAATCGAACAGTATTTGCTCCAACTACGCCCCCAATCCTTCCAAACATTAAAGAAATACAAAGCGCCATTCCTCTATGGAGAGTAGATTGAACTTTTCAATATCCTAGAACTATCTCAAGTATCTCACCTCAAATGTGTTGGGTAGAGTTCGACAGTTATTCCACCTAGAACTCCAATACCGACCCCTGAGACAAAAATAAGGACATACGTGTATAGTGCCAACGATGTATCCTCAAGATTAATCGAAGCAATAGTAAAAGCCCCACATGTTACCAAAATCACAACTGAAAGAGAAAACCTTCAGTAGAAGATGTTCTTCTAAACCAATACAGACCAATAAGACTTACATAGGATATGAACTTTTCGAAATCTGTTGCCAATCAACCCGATGACAACAAATCCCACACTGGACAAAACTTCAATGGCCAATGAATAGAGATAGGTGCGGTCCTCTAGCTTCTCCGTACAGAGTTGTGTCTAAAATGTTTCCCAAGGTTAGCCTTCGAATATTAGAAAAATAAGCTTACATTGTTCTCCTTAGCCACTAGGGTCTGCTTGTCATAGATTACATTGCAAAGAAGTGATTTGTTATCAGGATTGTCGTTAATGTACTCCACAATAGTGTCGGAAATGTATGGAAACCACATGTACATCCCGTGAATAGTCACAAACATCCAGAATTGAATTGAACAAATAAGTACTGTCGATCGGAGAAGGTATCCTTGAAAAAGTGGTGAAGTTTGGTTCCACATATTTTTGAAGAACGCCCTTACGAAATGTATATCTTTGGAGAAGACCTCGTTACAGTATTGAAGTGTGATATCTTTTTCGAGGATGATTTCCTCTATCTGCAAACGATTACGATCAGAATACGAATTCAGTTTTGTGTAACTCTTACCTGTAAATCTACATGACCACCATTCCATCTGTGAATTTTCTTCAAAACTTCGATTGCTTTTTTGTCCTCGCCAACAGCAAGAAGAAACTTTGGGCTCTCAGGATATAGAAGCAAAATCAATCCACAAAGAATTCCAGGACTTCCACACGTAACTATAAATAATCTCCACGGCTTGTATACGATTCCTAAGAAGGGAATGTCTAATGTCCAGGTTTGATTAATGACTCCCCAAGCCATGATTGGTAGTATCATGGCAACAACAGAAAAAACAAATGAAGCTCCCATGATTGCTCTATATCGGGTCCGGTCAACGTGAAATTCGCCTATGTACACATAGATTGTTGCCGACGACCCGGAAATGCTATTGGTGAAAATGTCATCAACGGTAAAGAGGAAGACCTTTCACTTACAAAAAACCATTGACAAATCTTAAAAGGGCCAACAACCAGAATCGATGGGCCAGACTTGATAGAATAGTTACTCCAAAACTAATCAAAAGAGTAGGCACTATCACGGTTCGTCTGCCTTTGGTATCAGCCAAAAATCCCCATAGATGTGAACTAACTATGATCCCAATAAATCCTATGGCAGTGAGGATCCCCTTATCTCCAGTTGTTAACTGAAGATCACATTCTGCAACAGAAATGATGTACCCACCGGATGCAGTTTCAAACAGGCAATTCCCTAACACCAGGCCGCCAATGAAAATGAGCAAATAGTTGAATACTCCGAATCCTGTAAATTTAGAAAATCAGTTCACTCTGCAAAGAGTTATATTAAGTTTGGCTTACCAGTTTTTTCTAACGCCTCGGAGAACGGAATTCCGTTCTTTGTTGGCGGATGTCCATTTGTAGGATTTTTCTCTAAACGAAATGGTTGTTAGATTGGAATGATCAAAATAAGATACTTGGTACCCATATTCTGATGTCTCGTCTCGATTTTTGGTTGAATAAGGATCCTTTGGCATGGACTCGAGTGACTTCCGCTCAAATAGATAAGTTGTTCACTACAATCATTGCTTCTAATAGATTCGCATCGGCTTGACGCTTTAATTTCCAACCTCCAAATTGATAATTTTTCGAAAGTATTATACAATATACAGGTATCCAAGTACTTTAACCGACTGAGAGATACTAGCAACTTTTTCAGCTTTTCGCATCTATTTATACATTGTTCTCGACTGAATTTATTAGAAAATCCCGGCACTGGGAATTGACTCTTATCGTTATGGAAATACGAGTACCAGAACTATCTTCTAGTGCAAGTCTTATGAGAGAATTAACTAAGCTAATTGATCTGCTTGGCTTCTGAACTTAAACTTTCACTATACAAATGTTTGCATGTTAAATAATATGATAGTATATCTTATAAATTTTATGTTAATTACAGTCGATCTTATGTAAACGAAACGTTAATTAAATAATTCAAACTTGCGCTAGTAGACTTATTTACGTGTAAATTAATCACTTGGTTCTTATGGACTTTAAGATGCGTGTCCAGTAAAAGTATTCCGTGACAGATGAATGGAAATTATGATTAATAATATGAAACTGCATTTTCCCCCAATATTAACCTTCATCAACATTCACGATGATTCGTGACTTAAGTATCCCCTGTAAAAATTGCAGAAGCATCAGTTGGGAGAAAAAAAAAAATCATTGGAAGCCCTAACCGAGGATCCATTTATGAACTAGGAATCCATTATGCACACAAGGTTCATTATTTATGTATATATTTTTTCCAACAGGAAACAACATGTTCCCTTCGAGAGTGGATCTTCTATCTTATGGATGAAAGAATTGCTTGGGCCATCAATAGCTTCACTTTGGCACTTAGTGAAACACAGATATATCCCTTTCTACACCTCTTAGATCACACTAATCTGAAGGCACCTAGCTACTAAGAAGTACCACTATTCTTCTCTCACAGCGGTCTCACCATTTACGTGCGAAGTGATGTAGCTTTCCAAACTCGACCAAAATGTAGTCCTTGTTCCAACCCGGAGTTCAATTCCGTGTGGTTAAAATTCCATTTCTGTAAGCCAATTATCCACTATTGCTTTATTTACAGAAGCCCTTAACTAGACAGCAATATGACCTTTGGCAAGTTTGATGCGCTGTCTGACTCCATTCAAAGAATTGTATCCCTGTATCCTCATACTAATATTGTCATTACGGGCGATTTCAATATACACAATTCTGGCTAGCTTAGACATTCTTTGACAGACAACATCCGAAAGACGATGTATTGAAATGGAAAATAACTTAACCCAGATTGTAAATGAACCCAAGCGAATACCAGACGTTGATAGTCATACCGTCAACACACTGGACTTCTCACCCTGACAAATACAAGTTCAATGTGATATCCATTCTACGCTCGTCTGACCATTGTATCTTATCAGCTTATTCCTAGTACACCGACCACACAGCTAGAGAAAAGATTCCTAAAATAATCCTACGAGAAAATCAGTTGGAGTAGACTTAACAGATTCTTTAGGAAGTCTTACTGGTCTTCATGTTTCCTCGATAACGACATGGATGCCGCTGCTAATATGACTACAGACACTATTCCCTTTGGAATAAATCAAAAACAAAGGCATGGTATGACTAGAGCTTTTAGAGAAATGTTTTTTCGGTCCTACAAGACCAACTCGACAGAGGAAAACCGAAAAAGGTTTAAAGGAGCCTTGAATGACTGCAACGTCTATCTTAAGCACGTGAAATTTCAATACGACCAAAAGCGGGGACAAAAAATACTATAATGTCCCAAAGGTAGTAAGGGTTGTTGGTTTTTTGTCAAAAATATTAGAAATTCTGCCTCACCTCCCATCCCAACACAATGACATTCCAGCTGTCAGCTCTTTGGACGAGACCAATCTGCATGCTGAATACTTTGCGCCCAGCTCAACACTTCCAGATTGTGCTTGGTCTCCCCATACACTTGAGTGCTTCAAATCTTCAATGGGACGAATCGCAAGTAGTATAGGGTTTTCTAATAACGACTTGACAACTTTTTTTTTTTAAATAAAAGGCAAACCATTTGAGATATTTCAAAAACTTTATTATTGGCTTGAAGTACAATCAAAACATTTATGAATGGAACTCGACTTCGTTCATATGACCACCGCGGGCAAGTTTGCAGGGGTCGATTCGTTGGATCCAATCTTCAACGACTCGGCCACACATTTCGGCCGAAACGGCCGCTATTTCGCGTTCAATGTTGGCTCTGAGCTCTTCCAATGTCGTCGGCGTATTGGCATCAACCAATGACTTAACGTAGCCCCACAGAAAATAGTCAAGTGGCGTTAAATCGCACGAACGAGGCGGCCAATCGACTGGCCCATGTCTTGAGATAACACGCTCACCATACATACTCTTCAATAAATCAATTGTAGCGTGTGCTGTGTAGCTTGTGGCACCATTATGTTGAAACCACATGTCGTCCAAGTCCATATCTTCCAATTCGGGCCAAAAACAATCAGTGATCATGGCACTGATAACGCTCGTCATAGTAACGTGACGATCGTTATCGTCGACGAAAAAATATGGCCCAATAACGCCGCCGGCATGCAAACCGCACCAAACAGTTATTTTTTGTGGATGAAGTGATTCATGAAGCACATGTCACTGAAGATGATTTTGCGATGAAATTCATCATCTTGGCGGATCTTCTCCAGAACCCAATCGGAGAACGTACGTCGCTTCAAATGGTCCATCGGAGTCAATTCTTGAGTCAGTTTGATCTTGTATGGGTGTAAAACAAGATCCTTACGCAAAATACGCCATAATGTGGTCTGAGCGATGCCCAATTCTTAAGAACGCCGCGGAATTGACTGAGTTGGATAGTTTGCTACGGACGTTTGAACGGCAACGATATTTTCGACATTTCGACCAACCCGTTGTCTCACTGATACGGCAACATCAAACAACGAATATGTAGACTCAAATTTTTGCACAAAACTTGTTATTGCCTGTCTACTAGGGCGAGAATTACGACCGAAAATTGGAGTTAACGTTCTTAAAGTTGCAGTCACCGACTCCGAATATCTGTAAAAAAAATTTATAATTTTCTGCTCGCTAGTGTACTTTACCATGATGAGAATGTTGAGTTTACTGAATAAATTGACAGGGACAGTTTGATGATTAGTGAAAGAGTGCGTTCACAAATTAAATTCGAAGTTGTCAAATCCCTATTGGAAAACCCTATAGAAAGAGTTCTTAGAGATCTTAACACACAAATCCGCTGATCCAGATGGTATATCTTCTCTTCTTCTGAATAAGTGTTCTCCCGAGCTAGCAAGCTTTTCCATCGATTCTACTCTTTAGGAGTAAAAAAGGTGAATCTTCTTCTCTCTTCTCCTACGGACCCATTGTACTTACGTCCCTTCTTTCCAAGATCATGGAAACGCTGATAAACCGTCAGCTCATGAAATATCGCGAAACATGAAAACTTTTCAATGACCGGCGGTGCGGTTTTTGTAGCAACAGGTACACTGGTAATTTGATAATTCTAAGGCATTTGATAAATTTTGGCACCATGCTCTTTTGTCGAACATGAGTGCATTTTGGATCGATGAATCTCTTTTTTAATGGATTAGAAACTACTTTTCTGAACGTTCAATTCAAGTTGTTTTGGATGGTTTCAAGTCTGATATTCCCAGAATAAATTCTTGTGTTCCCCGAGACTACATTTTGTCTCCGACAATATTTTAAATTTTCATCTATTATCTCTTGTCGGCTACTTCTAATCCAATATATTCATTTGCTGACGGCAGTACTCTCTGCTTATTCGTTCACGAACTCACGTCCAACAGCATAAATAGGAACCACAAACAGAGTGAAATTTAACGCCTCAAGAACTCAATGCTGTCTGCTGTTGATTAAGCGAAATCCAAACACCCAGCGAAAACGAAAAACTTTCCATTCGCGGTATGTGTGTCAATGACAGCCTACGTTAGAACGACCACATATTTGAAGTCGTCAAAAATGCTACGAAATGTCTAAGTTTCCTTAATCGTAAGAAAAAACTCAACCCATCCTATCCGGGCCTCAATATATAAGGCATTTTCTGCCCGAAATTAGAGTACAATGTCCACATCTTATCGGGTGCGCCCAAAACATCTCTGCACCTGCTAGATAGAATTCAAAATCGTGCGTTAAAATACATAGGTAATACTAATATCACTCAGACAATAGACACTTTTTATCGCTGACGTAATGTCCCGTGTCTCACTCTATAGAAATCGCCAGTAGCACTCCGCTCTTTCAAGCTTTTAAGCCTAACACCCATCTCGCTATGAATGCTCATCAGTATAATCTCAAGCCCATTTTTGGTCGTACTCTGAAATATCGTGAATCTTTCCAAAGCCGCACAGCTCGCTTTGGCCATTATAACGCTCAAACATTTAAAACCAACGTTCATTAGTACCTCCCTCTGTTTACTCCCTGAATTTTCCTGCCTCCGGGCTGTGTGCAAGCATTCTTGAGTGTGCGCAAATTATAAAAGAAAAGTAGCTTTTATTTTAAAATTGAGTCGGTGAGGGCATGAGTTCGCGAAGACCCATTAGGCTTACCTCTTTCGTACTTAAGACATTGGAATACGTCATGGAAACTTATAGCCGCAACACCCTGAATTTCCCCCCTCTAACCAAATCTCAACACGGCTATCTCAAAATTAAATCCATGGAAACGACTCTACACGAAGTAGTGCGGACAGTTGAAAGAACTTTGCACACCTTATCTAGTGCTTAGAGGCGGATGTAGACGATTTTAATAGCCAATGGGTAGCACCTTTGCTACCCATAGGATTATTCATGTAACACTCGAAGATAGTGGTGTCACAAACACCACAAATCTCTTCTCTTTTATGGCTTATAGCGCGTACGCTAAAGCACCTTCAGCTTCTCAAAGAAAACATCGAGGCAACTTTGGCAATAATCCTTGCCACAAAGCAAAGCTGGTAGTTCAATTTTAAACAGCGGGCTAAGAAAGCGTGCATAGCTCATAATAAAACTGTGGATAAAAAATGGAGTCTTCAACTAAGAATACACTATGGATGTACAAAGCCTCAATATGTGCTCAATGGCGCAATCGTTTGGTAGCCAAAGTAAGAAATATTTTGTCGATTAGTTCAAAAATTTCCCAAGGGCGACTTGTGTGGGTACCACCGGGCAAATGAGGACATGTCCATCTGATGCCTTAACCACTACACTCCACCTGATACCTATGGACCTATTTATAAAATATTGTATAAAGCATCGTGGAGTGCAGTCCGGCTTGGAGAATTCGACTGCTGAATCAATGGAACAAGCGAATTGATGATTTCTCCTGCTCCCTCTCTGAATTTCAAACAAACAATTCCACTTAGATTTCTAGCTAGAGAGGAATGGAAAAATGAAAAGGTGATTAAAACAGATATGTTCTCGGAAAAGTGATGGGTGTCGTCGTCTTTTCATCTACCAGATTGACAGAATTGACAATGCCAATTTTTACTGCTTAGCTCCTATTCAATCGTTACAATCGTCCTAGTTACACGAAAGGTAAGGAAAGGTCAGATGAACTCGTCAGGCAGGAATTACCACGTCAACATTCTCCTAGGAGTAGTCAGAGGCAGCATATACTAACACTTCATCATGCTGGGCAACCAAGGATGGCATAGACAATGCATAGACTGTGTATATTGGTAGAATTATACACAAAATCATAACCATAAGCCACGGGTCTTACCGAGATCACGCAACTAAGTTTTATATACCCAATATCAGCTTCTGTCGTAGCTGCAATGAGAAAGAATCTATTATCCACTTTCTGTGCATTTGCTCTAGCGACGACATTTCACAACCAGTCCAACGCTTCTAAATTATCTCATGTATCCGCCTACTCGTGTAGTAATAAGCGTACTTAAACATTTTAATATACAAGATGTATTTAAAAAGGTGACTTCGAGTTTCGCGGGCAACGTACATTCCATTATAGATTTTTCTGTTTTTCTTTCTTTTTTTTTTTTTTTTTGTTGTGTTGGTACACATGTCCAAGTTCACAGTTTCAAGTACTTAGAATACTCGTACTTAATTTGTTTTTGACAGATAGAAAGGTAAGACTAGTTTTAGGGTGATCGGCGATTTTCAATTATAAAAAATGGAGCAAAGAACTTGTATCGAATTTTGTGTAAAATATTCAGTCCTAGGCCACGCATATCTTTGATGACCCGGAACAAATTGGCGGAGCTTGGTTGGGAAGCTTTGAAGCACCCACCGTATAGCCCGGATTTTGCACCCTCTGTTTGCCATTTATTTCGGTCTTTGCAAAACTCTCTTGATGGTAAAAAACTAGCCGACCGAAAGTCGCTGAAAATTAGAAAATTACTTGGCTAAGTTTTTCGCTAATAAGCCACAGAAGTTCTACACCGTGGAATCATGAAGCTACCCGGAAAATGGCAAATATTCATACATAATAATGGCCAATATGTGCATGACTGAAATACAATCATTACTTGAAACTGTGAACATATAGTATGTTCGGGACGTGTACTAACACGGCAAAAAAAAATCTATAATCGAATGTACGTTGCCCGCGAATTTTTTAAAGTTACCTTACTTTTTGAACACACTTCGTATTTTCAGGAGCAGTCATCACGCCGAAGTGCGAAAAATTAATGTAAATGTTGAGCTAGCAGGTGATGTGGATGTTGACTGTCAATAACTATCATTTGCTGAATTCAATGTGATTGATCTTTTTGACAGATGTCATACAGTCTTTGGAAATTTCAATCATGGTGTCATTTTGTTTTTTGTTTTTAATCTTATTACGACAATAGGCGATCTGTAAAAGTAAAATTTCGTAAAATTCGTGAATTTTAATCGCCCTAGTGAGTCTGGAATTCGTGCAATTATGAAGCGTTTTGAAGAAACTGGTTCGATATCGGGCCAACCTCCATACCAGCATGCTCGGCTACCACGTTTGTGTTTTTTTTTTTTTTTTGTTTTTTTTTTTGTTCTTAACTACTATCTTAAACCTACTTAAAGCTATGTAAGCCGGCCACGGCTAAAAAATTAGGCTGACCAACTCTGCTCCTTATTGGAGCTATCCTGCACTAGAGGAATTCGACGACGTAGATTCCCCTCCTTCAACAAGCTACCAAAATTGTTGGTGCTGCTGAGCAACATCCCTCAAGTGGAAACCGATGCTTTCAGTGTGGCGAGGCCGTTGACAACCGAGTATCAATTTATTGCGTACGAAATTTGGAGATCGCATTATTTTGGTCAGAGAAGAAGTTGATTGGCCTCCAATGTCATGCGATGTGACACTTTTAGACTACTTTCTGTAAGATTATTCGAATAATAAGGTCTATGCCAATAACCTAGCGATCCCAAACATAACATTCAAACTGAAATTGCGGCCCTTAGCTCACTTATTCTTCAATAATTCCACAAAAATTTTGACCTTCAGATGGTTGGCTTGCAACAGAAGCCGTGGTGGTCACATGAACGATGTTGTGTTTCATTCACAACTGTCATAGACCGCACCTTATTCATCTATAAAATTCTACATTGACGTGTATTCAATTTAATGAAAACTTTTTCATCAACCAGCCAGGATATTGCGGCGATCATGTTGCTCATAGAGTTGTCGTGGGTCGGCTTAAATAGCGCAAAAAATCCACGGTATTTTGTGATAGAAAATACAATAATCATACATCAAATCAGCTGACTGGCGATACAAAAAACAGTAAAGGTCTAAGGACTAAGCTCCGCAAAATAAGCCAGAAGCGGCACAATAGCAATGCAGTTTTCGAGGATTAATTCCTTTCTGAGTGTAATAAAGTGTCGAATAGCTTTTATTATTTCAAATAGCAAAGTAATAATTAGGATCTACCATATGTTGACATACAGCACACTTCAATTTACAACAGTTATTATACCCGCTTCATGCATATTTCAACGGTTAATAAAAGAGGAAGCAGAGCAAACTGTATAGCATATAGCGACAACCAAGCTGCACTAAACCTTTTCTGAAGCCTTTTATCCCATTTAAGCTAGTTTCAGTCTTATCTATACGTAGTCGGTAGACTTCTATTCTCTTAGAAAAAAGGAGAACGCCTCTAATCTTGTAAGGTAAGGCTCAAATAAGGACCTCAAGTTTTGTAAGGAATACCTTCATTTTCCATTGACAGCAGGATTTCTTAAAAGCACAAATTTAAGTGGCATAACTTTCCAGTATTCAGGAATACAAAACGAAATTTCCAGCCAAAATTTGTATTCTACAACAGTAGACTAGACTTTGGCTAAGTATCATACTCTGTTCTGACTAAAAAAAACGCAATCGATCTAACTATCAAGAGATAGGACATCACGGTTTAAGATATCACATCAACAAAATGAATCAAATTGGACATCCGGAGTGCCAACTTTGTCTTAAAGAAGACCAAACAGCTGAACACATTTTATGTGAATGTCCAGCCCACAACGGAATTAGAGGGAAGACTTTCTTCAGGGAACAATTCGGCTCCAACGAACTAATAAATGCCTCTGCTACGAGGGCTGTTTGATAAATACCCGGATTAGAAATAACAACAAAACTTTTTTAGGTTTTGGCTTTTTTTTTTTTTTTTTTTTTTTTTTTTAATAAGTATATGGTAATCCCCTCTCAACTCGATAAACTTTTCCCAGGCAACTTTTTTAACCCTTCCGTATAGTACGAATTTTATTGACCTGCAAAATACTCCTCCGTGGCAGGAATGAATTCCTTGTTCCATCCATACTTCTTTCCGGCGCTAGTTTTTCCCTTCAAAAAATATTCAACGTGGATCACACCTCGCGCTTCTCAAAAAACGGTGGCCAACACCTTGCCGGCCGAAGGCACGGTCTTTGCCTCCGGAGTAAGCAAACGCGGCACCCGTCAGGCGGATAGCTTTCTAATGCCCAAAATCTCATGCAGGATGTGGCTAACGCGTTTAGTTGCGATGCCTGCTATCTCAATCAACTCGTGAATTTTCAGTCGGCGGTCCTTCGAGTTTCTCCACAGTTTCCTCCGAGATAACCGTTTTTGGGCCACCTGGGCGCGGTTCATCAAAAACCGACGTGCAGCCACTGCGAAGCTCTGGAAATAATAGTAAATGGTTGTACGGGAATGTGAATATGTCATACACACCATCGAGAATGGGCTTGATTTCCTCGCCTGTTTTGCCACTAAAATATATTACAAGAATCGGATCACGGAGCGACACTGCTCTTTTTTCATGGTCGCAAAAAAACACTAACTCGATGTTTCGAAATGGCTGTCAAAACGAAAGTAAGCGTCGGATTGTCACCAAATTTTGACAGGCGGGCTAAAAAAGGTTATACTAAATAAACTCATCAAACTCATTTTTAATCAGCAGTGCCACCTATCTTCCAATCCGGGTACTCATCAAATAGCACTCATAGTTCTGACTAAATGATACAAAAGATCTTTTAAGTCAAAGTGCATTACTAACGAGTCAGAAAATTAAAAAAAAAAAAAAAACTATCTAAAAAAATTTGTTGACTCTCGAGTATATAAGTTAACGTTCCAAATTCTGCATTATCATCATTTTCACATGTTAACAAGTGCATGCGATCATACATCGTCACCCAACACCTTACACATGCCGATAGCAGATCCATGGGAAATATTCGATTACGAAACTGCTGACAATGCGTCTGCACCTGAGCAATGACTTGAATAAAATATTATAAATAGATGTAGAGTACTAGAATTGTTTTAAGTTTGGATTTGACAATAAAGAATTGCGGTCAGTCTTCCACTGGTCGTAAAGTAGTAAAATAATTTTTTGTAAATATTTTAATTTAAAAATATTTAATTTATATGAGCATCTGTACCATATCTCGGTAATAACTTACGTGTGTCTACAGAATTTTGTGTAAAAATGAATTTATCAATTCAACAAGTCACAGGCTCAACTGGATGGACTCAAAAAAATTAGTGCCCTCACATTCGAAAACAACACATTAGCGATGTTGGCACTTATTGACCCTCAACATAAAGGTTGAAGTTGGATTAACTAACCTAAACCGGTTCACTCATTAATTAGTTTCATTTTTTTGCTGCACTAGACTTGAAACACAACAACTGCAACTCCAGTTTGGACCGTAAAAAGGACACAAACTACGAACGTGTCTGACAAAAAAAAAAAAAACAAAAAAAAAATCACCTTACGATGAAGGGAAGGAAAAATAAAAAAAAGTTTCTGTTTATTATATAAAATTCAGATCTCCCCATAATTTATTCAATTAAAAAAATATCCTTCGTAAATCTAAATGGGAAAACCAGACTTAAAACCGGAATGATCTCTTCTCGAGGGAGAAGATCAACACCGAAAAGTTTGCATTTCCTCCATTTGCACTTTATATTCGCAATAAATGCAAGAACTCGGCATACACCCATTAACCCGCTCACAAAAAGACGAAATTCCCCCACACAAATTACAATGCACCAAGGACAATTATCCGACTAACAATGTATGTACATATTCGTACGTACAATCTTCATACTCATACACCCCAGGATAAGCTTTGATTAAATCACAAGGGTGAATAGGGTGAATCCGAATCTGGCCTAGGCATACGAATCTTTTTTTCTTTTTTTTTTGTGTATGAATCAAATCCCGAACGCGCAAACGAATATTCGTCCTCGTACATTAATAATAGTTGTCCCTCGCTCGGGCACATATTAATGATACGAAACATAATAGAAAGGACCATTCAGAATTTTGATAATGAAAAAAAAATTTTTTTTTTTTAAATTCCTTGATCCCGTTCAGTGTTTTCGTGTGTGTGTGTGAAGGAATTGTGTACATAGTTGTTGTTTACAATGTCGAGAATAAGACTGATATGTGTTAGGCTGGTCTGGTATTAGAGCAGGAGCAGATGTTTTTCGGAACACGACCCCAGGACACATTTTCGAGGGCAACTCAATTCGCGCGCGTTTTCCATTTATCCTTCCTTTTCATTTACAATTTTTGATTTTCCTTGGAGGAGCACCGATGGTGTTCTCGTTGCCGTGGTCGGTCCTCTTTGGTACGTGTTCAAGGCGCAAGAGGACCACTTTAGGACGAAAATTCGATTCATTTGGTTGAGTTATGGCTCTTGGAGGATTAATTCATGTGAAGTCTTGAAATGTAGTAATTTCATTCCCTTGATTGTTGTCCTGGTCGTATTCTAGGTAGAAACAAAAGTTGGATTCGGTTCCGAGGGTGAGTTGAATATTGACGAGGCCTTTGTTTTGTGCTGCGTAGGGGAGAGAATTTTTCTTTCTATCGCACCTTCATTTAGAGCTGTGTAGTTGTATTTTTACACTGAGTACTGAGAATGTGTGGTGTAGTGAGGTATATTTATTGAGTCCTGGCATTAAATTCAAATTGTTGATTCTATTGTTTGATAGCTGATGCCACGCTTATTCCACGCGACCATAATCGCAATGGGAATTCGTTATTACATGTGAAAAATGTAAGGGTAAAGGAAGTAAGGGAACATTTTTGTACAGATTACTGTAATTTTTGAGAATTTTGTAGAGAAGCAGATCTGTTGCATGCAAATTTCAAAAAGGGATGTTGAAATAGAGTGAGTAGAAAGGTGTGAGGGATAGTTTGTTAAGATAATTAAGTGAGCTAATTTGTAATAGATATAAGGCTGAAGTTAGTAAAAGTTTTCCTAAAACAATATTGTTTCTCGAACGAAATTTATATCGAATATGCAGGAGGCACACGGAAATATATCCAATCAACTGTATTTTGGAGTTACCCTTAGTACCCAACATACCTACTATTGGGGAGTACCGAGAACAAGTTATAAACAACGTAGGCACTGTATGTTCATAATGTAGAATATTTTCATACTCGATTACGCTAATCATCAAGTGAAAGTTAAAGGCGTGGAGCTCGTGCCGTCGAGTAAGAAACATACTTGCCCGAGCAAATGGTATCTACAAGGTGGCACAAAAGTAATTGCTCTATCGGAAGATTGTATAATTTTTGCAAATGGAGTCGAAGGTCAATCATATTTGACATTTATGAACAAGCAGGCAAGCAAATGAGCACTATACTCCGCAAGAGTGTGGAATAATTGTGTCGATGTTTTTGACCAATAATCGATCGGTGGTGTTAGCGCAGCATGAATTTCGACGTCGATTTTCAAATCGTGTCGCGCCAACTGGGCAAAAATTCCCGCGCTTAGCTACTCGACTCGAACAGAGTGGACAGAGTGGTCGTTCGGTCGAGAATATCCCGGCTGTGGCTGCTGATGTCGCTGAGAACGAAGAAACATCAACCAGACGATGGACCACGCAATTGGGCATCACCCTACAGCGAATTAGTGAAAGACTTACACATGTTCCCGTACAAAGTGCAAACAGTGCATCAGTTAATGCCTCCTGATCGTCAGTCACATGTGAAATACTGTTTAGCCATCCTCAATCTCAACAACGAAGAGGATGATTATGTATCGAAAATTATCATGGGCAACGATATGCATTTACACTAAAACGGTTACGTCAATAAGCAAAATCTTCATTTCTGGGGCACTGAACATCCGCGTGTGATGCATGAAAAGCCATTACATCCACTCGGAGGATGCCGAGGACGCCATCGGCAATACGGTCACTGTTACTGGCGAACGCTATTGGGCCATGATAAACGACTTCATACTGCCGGAATTGCATGAGGGGGTTCGGTGAACATGTGGTTTCAACAATACGGTGCAACCGCACACACAGCACGAGCCGCAATGGATATTTTGAAGGAAGCATTTCCTGATCGCGTAATCTCCCGTTTTGGCGATTTGGTATGGTCAGAAAGATCGCTCGATTTAACCATCCCAGACTTGCTACTTGAAGTCCCGCGTTTATTCCAACAAGCCTCAGACAATTACAGCCCTTATCGAGAATATTCGACAAGAATGCGAACAGTTATCACCGAAAATCTTGCGGAAAGTCATGAAAAATGCAATAAATTTTGATGTTGATGAAATGTTAAACAAAGGGTATCTTTGGTGCCCAGACAGACGAACTAAAAACGGTTAAATGACATGAAAGTGACCATTGTAATAGTGACAATACACTCGTGGTCTTCTCGACTGCGGTTTCGACCTAGACTCATTAGGTTCGACCAGCGTGTTTATAAAAACCTCGCCGATTTAGGCGTTGATCTACTAGTTGTTTGATCTTTTTATGGGAAGATCGCCGGAGAGTCTTAGCCGTTTACGTGTAAACCCTAACAGAATGTACAGTTGATTGGACAGAGAGCTGCTTTTGAGCAACGGACTCCAGAAGTTTCCCACTCTGAAGAAATACCTTTAAGATGGCAACTAAAAGGCAGAAGAAAATGTGAGCCAAAAGTACAGTCCAAAAAAACGATAAGTTATGCCGAATGCGCAAGTACTAAAAGTTCAACTCTAGCGACGACAAAGAAGGGAAACGGGAACAGAAACTACATTCTTTTCCTCATGTGTAAAGGAACTTCGCTTTTTCTTTTCACAGTTCAATGACGCCACATATTGGTGTCCCCGAGCGATACGTAGCAATAAAAAAATCGAACGATGTACCCGTTGGTAGTGACATATCAAAGTCTCGATACATATTCTCCCTTTTTGGCACACAAAATCGGAACTCTGGATAGCTCGGCTAGAGTGGCAATTCATGGCAGCAGGTATTTTAAACGAGCAGACTAAATACCACATGGTAGTCTCATTTACTGCAAGAGATGCGTGATTTAACCGAGAACGAATTGAATGACGGGATGCTAAATTCCATTTAAATGAATAGACTGCCGCTGAATATATGACTAATTATTTGGATCACCAATGACATACTGGACAAGGTATTGCTTCTCGCCGATAACGGTCTACCAGTGGTGAACGCAATGTTCGCAGATGAGCGCCCTTCATCACAATCAGCATTAGAAAGAAAACTTTTGCAACAAAGCAAAAAAAATTCTGTAAGCCGTGCAAGGCGTCTTTAAAATCGAAAGCGTGTCCAAATGGTAGCTGAAAGACAGGCGGAATTTTACATATCACCACCTTCTTGTACTTAACAAAAATTTCAACTTCAAACTTGACACTGGCGCGGATGTCGGCGTAATTCCACCAATATTCGCAAACCGAGGGGCGACAGATAGCAATTTCTACTTGTAGATACGCAGCGAACAAATCAGCTATTTTGGAGAGTTTGAAGAGAAAACACCAATCCTGAACTTACGATTACGAAAACAAATAAAATGGACTTTTGTAGCGGCCGCAGTAGCACAGCCGACACATTACGCACATTCACACTTTAACATCATCGAAAGCTGATAGATGGCGTCACGAACTTTAATCAATGTTACAGTATTATTAAGCCAAGGAAAGTATTACAAAATCAATCTTGTATTGAAAATGAACTATCATTTCATGACCTGCTTACCAAGTTTCAGGACCTAACGAAAATTTTCCGTATTCCGAAAGCCAAGAACCACGACATCACCCATAACATTATAACTATAGGTATCCAACTTCGCGAAATTCAGTTCCTTCTAGATCCGGGTGTATGCCGTCCATCTCGCAGCTCATGGGCAAGCCAGCTGCACATAGCGAAAAAGAAGTACAATGAGTGGAGGCCATGTGGTGATCTTATACGTTTGAACAGTATCAAAGAACCTGTTCGATACCATATTCTACGTTTACAGGAATTCACTCATAATTTGAACAGATGCTCGGGATTATCAACCATCGACCTTCATCGTGCATATTATCAGCCGAATCTGCAGATAGTCTGAAAAGAACCATCACGTCCTCATCCACACATTTACCACATCCTGCGAGAATTCGACTTCGTTTCGTCCTACTTAGACGATATTTTAGTCTTCTTAAAATTAAAAGACATTTACGAACAACAACGGCATCTTGTTGTCTTGTTTTCGAGAATTTGCGAGGGTACGGCGAAGTCATCATCAACCTACCGAAATGAATACTAGGAAAACCTCAAATGAAATTTCTAGACTAGGTACCTTGTTAATAAAGGAGCGATCAAACCACCACCAGAAAGAATCCAACAACTAAAAGACTTTAAATTACCAGGAACGATGTGCAGCCTTAGAGGTGTTTTGGGTATGATAAATTTCTTTCGAACGTTTCTACCCAATGCGGCTGAAGTTCAACTGCTCCTGGTGATGAAACGAAATGAAGAAAACTTTTCAGCGTTACAAGGACCTTCTATGCAAAGTAACACTGCTCGCCTTCTCGAAACGAGGTGCATAACTTTCGCTCATGGTTAATGCCTCCAGTACTCATGGTTAATGGCGCAGTACTCCAGTAAAGTTGGCAGCCGCTCGGTAAGAGGCGAAGAGCTAAAATTATTTCGCAACAATAAATCAAATTTAATCTTAAAATTCTTTTTTCAAATTTTGATATTCCATTCTCTGTGTCTACTGGAAGAATCCTTCCATTTTTAAGAGTTTCAAGAAAACCGCGCTTTTGATTCCACCCACAATCTTTGCCACAGTGGTGCTGCCAAAACTACGACAATGCTATCCGAGGAGTGTATCTGGCCAATTTAAGAAAGGACTGTAAAAGCTGATCAAGTAATGCCTGAGGCGCTTGATCCTTACGTTGGAACGACCACATATTCGATGTTGCCCAAAATACTGCGAAATATCTAGGTTTCATAAACCAATGTAAGAAATATTTTACCCTCTCTGACCTTACCTCAATTAATAAGGCGTAACTAGAGTACAATGCGCACATCTGGTCAGGAGCCCTTAAGATCTCCTTGCTAGATAGAAACCAAAATCGTGCGATAAAACTCATAGGTGAAGCCAATATTACACAATTATCCGACACCATGTTGTATCGCTATTTTCACCATCAATGCTCCACCGAAATTACCAGTAGCATTCCGTCCTTTCGAACTTTTGACCTCGCTATGAATGCTTATCAGTGCACCCTTAAGCCCAGCTTCGGACGAACTTTTAGCCGTACAACTCGCTAATGGAATGCTCTGCCGAGCTCTTTACTTCCTACCCATTATAACCTTCAAACATTCAAAACCAACGTTCATGGGTACTTCCTCTTTTTTCGATGCTATGTGCAAATATCTTAAGGGTACATAAAATCCTTTGTGGCCGCATCAGTTATAAAAAATGAGGCATATATCTGTGGATTTAAATAGGCCATCATCTCCAGCAGACTTGTTATGTTTAAGTTCAATGATAGCTATTCTCTTCTAGTATTCGTCGAATTTTGCTCGTAAAGCTATCGAGCTGTTCTCGTTCTCCTATGAAGTTTACTAATTATAATTACTCGCCTCGTTTTGTTGCCAAAATAGAGCTTTTTTGTTACATAACGAGCAGCTTAGATCTTTTGCGATTACAGTCTTTGGACGTCGGAATACTTAATTGTTTTTGTCAGCTTTTGTAGCTTTCTTCCTTAGCTAATGCTGATGTTGCAAAGGTACTCAGTCAAAGTCGGGTACCAAACGTGGTATCACGTATTGTAGATCCTTTCCTTTGTTTATGCTTTTGTATTTTTTACCTTGAAGTCGCATTAAGCCCTCTTAAAGCATATTGCTCATGCGAGAGATCTGATATTGCTTATTGAAAAATCTCAAGAAACGATCTCAACATCATCTTTCTTCAATGTCAGATAACTTTAACAAATTGTCGTTAGATACGTGTTTAGAAGAAGGTAAAAAAATAATTCTAAGTTCATACGGATAACAGAGACCGTAATGTGTAAGAGTGGGGCTTTAGTCAATAATTTGATAAGCCCACAAGAGCTTCGTTTAAGCTACAAAGATACAATTTAATCCAGATATTTACACTACGGAGACTGTAAGGGAAAAATATGAACCTCTAATGTATAGATGCTTGCTGCTTACAACAATATCTAGACTATGGATTGATACGTTGAGATGGTTGCGCATCCCATATCACTAAGGCCACAGATAGTCGATCTGCGTAACACATTATGTCTTATTACGATCTCCGCAAGTAAGGAGCTTGACTAGACAGGATAGTTCTTAAGGTGAATTTGTAGCAACGTTGCTAGCCTTAAAGTTAGCGATATCAAATTAACGAAGTGCAGTGTCACTACGTACGAGTATGTACTCAAAGTAGAATTACTTATTCGTTGCATAGTCTCCCCATGTTACTCTGTTTCATTCCCATTGGCTGTAATCGCCTTTTGACACGCCTGTAACAGAAGGTTTGTGACTAGAATAGGTCGACTTCTGCTTAATTCCAAGAATTTGTTCGTCCTTTTTTTTAACCATTGCTCTTTGGCTCCTAGATCACTGCGTATCTCAATGCAAATATTTGTCTGGCTAATTCATCTCGGCACTCTTACATTTGGGAACTTTTTTAAGTAGATTAGTTGAAAAGCTGAATTCAATTCCAAATAAGTTTGGAACTTTTTTTTATATCACACTCGTGCATATGTATCCCAAGACAGCAACAACTTGTCTGTAGCGACATCTTGACTTTGTCTATGATATTCATGAGATGCACGGTCCAAATATATTTTTAAGCACTTAACTTTTTTGAAGTAAGCCATTCAGCAAAGGTTTACGTTTTTTTTTATTCTCCTGCTTTCCCCCTGTTTGAAGACCTTTCGAGTTGACCCTAAAATCCACTTGCTTGCAGTAATTGGCGACAAGATTTAGTTACTTTATGAAACAATGTGAAATTGTTTCTTCAAATTGGCATCTAGGTCATCTTACACACAGAAACTATTGCCATGAAGTTCTGTCAACATTTCATTGACTACGATGGCTCGCAATATAGGTGACGATACTCGCCTGGATATACACAAACCTCTTATCTATGACGTTTAACACATGGCTCACAAACTGTGATTTTATTACCTTATTTTCTTACTTGATTCAGTCACATCTCTCAGTTAGAATTAGGCCTAAGACAAAAGCGTCCTAAACAACTACGAATCGTCATCGTCTTACTCCTTGTTCTTAATCAGTTCCTTTAAAAAATACAACATATCAAAGGATCATAGTATAACCAATCTATAGCAAGCATTAGCTTTCTTTGACAAAAAAGATTTAGTTAAACTTAAGCTTCCAAGACCCATACTATGGAGTTAAAAAGTCAAATATATCGATATCATCAACCGGTCTTTGAAAAAAACTTCATCAGGTCGGATTATGCCATCTTGTTCAAAAAAAATTTCGGAATTTATTCAGATAATTAAAAATACAAGTTTATTCATCTACGTAAATCTATATTGTCCCCTTCAAAGGAATCCCCATCAACTGCAACACACTTATGCCAGCGCTTGATCCAGTCCTCGAAACATTTTTTATATTCGATTTTCGGTATGTCAATTAGTGCTTCCTGCGATTGTTCCATTACTTCCTCTCGGCTGCTGAAACGCGTTCCCCATACTGATTTTTAACTCGATTGAACAGAAAAAAGTCACAGAGAACCAAATCAGGTAAATTCGGTGGCTGTTGGATGGTATTTGTTGCATTTTTCGTCAAAAAATTACAAATAATGATGGCACTGTGCGAATGATGGCACGAGTTTTCTGTCCACAATTCTGGTCTCTTTCGGTGAATTGCTTCACGCAAACGTCTCATATTGTAATATTCTTTCTTTACTGTTTGGCCTTCTGGCAAAAATTCATGATGCACTAAACCGTTGTAATCCAAGAAAACCTGAAAACGAAAACGACGTGGTTTTTTTTGCTCTCGGTTCCACGTCTCGTACACCGCTCGTGTAACTGGTAAACGATCGTTTTCTTAAGAGAATTGTTGCCAAAACACTTTTCCAACATTTTCAACGTTTGCGCACCATTAAATCTGTTTTTTACGCGAAATTTAATACAAGTTCGTTGTTACCAATTCAAATCCATTTCTAAAAATGTAAAAAATCGCCAACACACACAGAGATAGATGTACTCTTGGCTACGTTACTTTTGCAAATGTCAAGCTATGACGCTAAGATTTAGAGCAAATGTCAACAACAGATGTACAAACATAACAAAAGGAAAAACATAACTCAAATGGGAACAATGCGAGCGCCACACATTGGTTATTCCGTTTTGGTGGTATAAGCTGTATAGGAGCAGTATGATTTTAACCAGAATAACCACGTGCTAGCTTCTCTGGTCAAAGTCGGAACTAAAAGTCTCACAAGAGAAGAACAGAAAATCTGTACTGCGAAAGCTCTGTGATGTAAAGCAATTTGCACTAATCAGTTAAGACAACTGAAATTCAGAAAGTATCTTCTTGCCAATGAACACTGGAAGAATGTATGGTATGTCAGGATTCTGATATTCCATATTTTTGTAATTCTTTACATGTAACCCCACACCGAAAAGAAAACAAATTGTTACATGACGTATCCACTGTATTCGGATCGGTTTCCATCTAAAAAACATTGATTCCGAAGTAACCTTATGCCTCATACGTGAATTCCTTTACTGCATTTTCGAACATTTAGCGAAATAATGACGCAAGTGTCGGTGTAGTATTTTATGACACTCATTAAGTCGCATAAAAATCATAATCCCCATCTACTGTTGCACAGACGTGACACATCGCAGTGATTTATTAATTCCTGAACAAATTTCTGCTACGCCGAGGATTTTGAAATTCTTAGATAAGTGCATCCTGTTTCTCAAAACAGTTAAAACTTCGTAGCTATGACACCTACGGGACTAAAAACAACAAACTCGATCCACATGTGTAACACTTGCTTACTTAAACCGAAGGACCCACGCATAAAGATTGAGCTCCGACTCTGTCGTTACTAATCAATCGCCGATACTCCTGCTCGTATACGAAGACACATGGTAAATACTCGTATCCACTCGTAGGCGTTCATTCATAAATCTGAAAATAAAAACTAACATTCCTAATGTGCTTGACGAAATACACGACGAGTCCAAGGATAATAATCGAAAATATTTTCATTTCCCTCACCATATGCGACCATAATTCACTCGAGCATGACAGCAACCGAACCAACTGGAGCAGCTCCAGTCTTTCAGTAAATTTAAATGTCTATCCAGCGGATAGATTGGGAATTCGAAAACGAACAAAAAACGCATACAAGTACGTACTTCTGAAGATTCAAGTGGTTATCTCTTTCATTTAGATAAAATGAATTAGGATTGTTAACAGAGTTTCGACATAAGGATCAAGGGTACCCAGTATTTGCTACTACGTATAAGCGTAAAGTGGGTTCTTGTCCTACATTAAGTGTGCCGTTGGTGCTCGCAGGCTCGAGTTCTGATGTACAAATGTCCCTTCGGAAATTCGTAAATTGGTGTTTTATTTTTTGGTTGTTTTTTTTTTTTTTCAAGAATTTGTACTAGCATGTGTGTTGGTAAGTTCTGAGTGAATTGAGTTTTTTGTTGATTGTTTGATCGATGCTTGATTCTGATGACCCCTTGCATGGAGGATGTTCTATCGGCGAATGTTGTATTCAGAAGGATTGGGAAGTACTTTCAAGTGTTTTCGAACTCGTCGTGCCTTGTCAAGTATCATCAATTTTGTAATTAGTTTGTTAAGTTGTTTGTGTGCCATAAGGTGTTATAGTAGATACACCAGTCTATGATAGGTGATATGGGAAACGTAACACTTGTTATGTGAAGTTCATTACCTAAACAAGTTTTGAGACTTGATTCCCTTACTGAAAACCCCTTTAGATTGAGGCTAGAAGAACCACCAGAGACAGTTCGGCAGCTAAAAGCATATGTGGCATGTCCTTGCATCGATATGAAATATTCCTAAGTGTTTCTTAATTAATTTGCTTCTCATGTCGCCCATTCGTAACATGTTAATATGGTAGTCTGTGGAACGAATCTTTTACATCTTTGTTTCTAAAAACAAGCTCATTAAATCAGCTTTGAAGCGGGCTGAATTAATTTCATAGTTAGTAGTAGTAGTAGACGTTCAATTGACAACGTACAAACTCGAGAACGAGAATATGAGACGAATGCTCAAAATACCAACTTGGAATGTTAACGGGCTTTTTATTGGGTCAACGGGCTAGAAATACTGATACGAGAAAAGCATATTGATGTTTGCTTGACCTTCGAAACCAACGTAAAGTAGCGAACGTGTCCCAAAATAGGAGGCTGTAGGGATTATCACGCCTGTCATCCACCGGAACGGACGAGAGGCGGATCATTCTTGTATATTGAAGAATCTGTCGAACATTCCAAAGATTTAAAAATGGAGCTCGAAACCGTGCAAAAAAACCGCGATACATGTAAGAAACGGACATATGTATATTGTCCAAGTGTTCAAGAATAAAGTTTCGTCAAAAATATATTCAATTCGCTTAGATCTAGTTTCATTATTGTCGGTGACTTTAATGCAAAGCACAATTACTGGGGCACAAGAGGCATCTCACAAAAGGCAAAATTGTGACTTCTACTCGACAGGCAAACAGACTTATTAAAGTTGATAAAAGCTTTGACCTTTCCTCTGACAATGATTGATACCCTAATTAGAAAACAAGAACCTGCAAGGCTAATTGACAGTAATTTTAATTAGAAAATTAGAAAGGCTTCAAGAAAGAAAGTCGAACTGAGCATACTAAAGACCTAAAGCGCCTGCGCCGCCAATCAAAAAAAAATTAATAATATTGTAGATAGATAGATAGATAGATAGATAGATAGAAATGTTTTATTTCATATATAGGGTTTTCCACTTGACTTGACAACTTTGAATTTAATTTGTGAACGCACTCTTTCACTAATCATCAAACTGTCACTGTCAATTTATCCAGTAAACTCAACATTTTTATCATGGTAAAGTACACTAACGTGCAACGTTTGCAAATTTTAAAAATTTTCTATAGATATTCGGAGTCGCAAAATCATCTTCAGTGACGAAGCTCATTTTTGGCTCAATGGGTTCGTCAATAAGCAAAATATGCTTACTGTTTGGTGCGATTTGCATGCCGGCGGCGTTATTGGGCCATATTTTTTCGTCGACGATAACGATCGTCACGTTACTGTGAATAGTCAGCGATAACGCGCCATGATCACCGATTATTTTTGGCCCGAATTGGAAGATATGGACTTGGACGACATGTGGTTTCAACAGGATGGTGCCACAAGCCACACAGCATACGCTACAATCGATTTATTGATGAGTAAGTGTGGTAAGAGTGTTATCTCAAGACATGGGCCAGTCGATTGGCCGCCTCGTTCGTGCGATTTAACGCCGCTTGACTATTTTTTGTGGGGCTACGTTAAGTCATTTTTTTATGCCAACACGCCGTCGACGTTGGAAGTGCTCAGAGCCAGCATTGAACGCGAAATAGCGGCCGTTTCGGCCGAAATGTTTGGCCGAGTCATTGAGAATTTGGTCCAATGAATCGACCGCTGCAAACGTGCCCGTGGTGGCCATATGAACGAAGTCGAGTTCCATTCATAAATGTTTTAATTGTACTTCAAGCCAATAATTAAGTTTTTGAAATATCTCAAATGGTTTGCCTTTTATTTAAAAAAAATAAAGTTGTCAAGTCGTTTTTAGAAAACCCTAAACATGTATAAATGCCAAGACATTATTTTATTAACTATTATTATTAATTGGTGCACTAGAAATAGGCTTCTTCTCGAAACTGAGGTTGTTCTCTTTGCGAGAAGGTGAGAGCAGTCTGAACCAGAGATGGCAAAAATTCTATTTTCTTCGACTAACCACATTTGTTACGTCTGCTACGGTACTGAAGTAGTTATTGTAGGTAACGTAACAAAATGTAGACGTAGAGCTAACTATGAAAATGTAGTTAATTTAAAATTTTACCAAGCATTTACTATGCATTTAATTGAATTGTTCTCAGCTGGGGAGCTAAATGCTTAAGACCTTTTTATTAAAGGTCAAGTCCAGATATCATCATGCAAAGAAAAGTAAACAATACCTTTGCTGAGTATTACAGCATCGTCTGCGGGAATTGAAAGAATATTTTCCCAGTGGTCCACACAAAAAGTCGTAACAGGCTTTCTCAAGAAAGCTCAAAAACACTTATTGACATTCAATACACACTTAAAATAAATGATAAAAATAAATCTGATGAATACTATTGGGTCTATAACTTTCGTGCGGTTTGCTAAGAGATGGCGTAACTTATATTATTCCATTGAAACATGCGTTGGAAAGCTACTGTCATTGTACGTCATTTCAGTATATGTCATTCATTTGAAGCGTAGACAACAATATTTTTTTTTCACTCAAATATGTCGAACTTTGTGCCTGAAAAAGTGTTTTTGCGGGGAGTTCTTCTTCATTACTTTAATATGGAGAAAACTGCTGCCGAAAGTCATCGTATTTTGGTGGAAGTTTATGGTGAAGATGCGCTAGCTGAGCGAACTTGCCAAAAGTGGTTTGCACGATTTAAAAATGGTTATTTTCGCTTGGAAGACGATGAACGTCCTGGGCAGGCAAAAAAGTTTGAAGATGAAGAACTGGGGGCATTACTCTATGAAGATTGTTGCTAAACACAAGAAGAGCTCGCAGAATCTTTGGGTGTCACTTAAGCAGCCATTTCAAAACGTTTAAAATCAGCTGGATATATTCAAAAGCAAGGATATTGGGTTCTACATGAACTCAAGCCGACAGACGTTGAAAGACGGTTTTGCATGTCTGAAATGCTGCTGGAACGCCACAAAAGGAAGTTAATTTTTGCATCGGATTGTTACTGGTGGTGAAAAATGGATCCATTACGACAACCCCAAGTGCAAAAAATCATATGTGAAACCCGGCCAACCAGCCAAACCAACGGCAAAGCCGAATATCCATGGCGCGAAGGTAATGCTCTGTATTTGGTGGGATCAGATGGGTGTGCTGTATTAAGAGCTGTTAAAACCGGGTGAAATCATCAATGGACACCGCTACCGAACACAATTATTTCGTTTGAAGAGAGCAGTAGCCGAAGAACGCCCGGAATTTGAGACCAGACACGAGGCAATTATTTTCCATCATGACAACGCTCGGCCCCACTTTGCTATTCAGGTTAAGAACTATTTGGAAAACAGTGGATGGGAAGTCTTACCCCATCCAGCTCATAGCCCAGACCTTGCTCCTTCTGACTACCATTTGTTCCGGTCGATGCAGAACGCCCACACTGAAATACGGTTCACATCTTAGCAGAATATCAAAAATTGACTTGATTCATTCTTGGCTGCCAAGCTGGCGCAGGTCTTTTGGGATGGGATCCACAAATTGCCAGAAAGATGGGAAAAAGTCATAGCTTCAGATGGGCAGTACTTTGAATAATACTATTGTACATGTTTTTCTTAAATAAACGTTTAAATATTGAAAAAAAAACCGCACGAAAATATTTATATACCCAATAAGTTAGCATTTTTTTTTTTCATTTATTTCAGGTGCTGCTTTGTTGTTCAAAACTGTTATTATAACAAGTTACAGCATTTTCGTTTGGTCGCCTAATTCGTCGTCTCATTTGAAGTTTAACGTTTTCTTTGCATGTAGCATATGTAACAGTAAACGAAACAAATCAGACGCGTAGTTAATTAAGTAGATTACCCCATGTAAACTACTCTGCCATCTCTGGTCTGAACTGACTCATTCCAAAGAAGCTAAGTACTTCAGTTTCATCTTTGTGGCAGTTCATAGGAGCTATTGTAAAGACATTGGGCCTGTCACCGAGAAGGGCTCTTTGGATATGATAAGGCCAATTATATCCTATGCGTCGGTTGTCTTGTGGAACAACCTCTCACGAAAATACGTCATTGCTGCCCTTACCAAACTCCAAAAAACGATCTATCTCGGCTGGAAAACGGCTTTCAGTAGCACGTTTACCTCCACTCTAGACATATTGATGAATCTCACTTCAATTGATATTCATATCGCGGGCTGCACTCTTATGGAGTTTATGGAGCTTTGATAACCCTCCACGGAGATATACGCAATCTTGATGTTAACGGACTATCTTATGGAGGGGGCGAAACATATGCATCTGTATCGACGCCAAGCTGCACTTATATATTTGCAGAATCCGCTTTCAACTTAAAAGCTAGTTCAAGAATGCAAGAAATTATTGAACACAGTCAGAATAAGTTTTGTTTGGATCCGAAGTCATAATAGGATCACGGGAAATGAAATCGCCAATGAACTTGCTAAGCAAGGCTTAGAGGAGAACTTTTCTAGTTCCGAAGTCCCGAAGGTCTGCTTGCTTCCTCGATTAAGGCTTCCATTATTAGCTGGATTTCATATGAGCACAACTGAAGATAGCAGGACTCTCCAGGTTGCCGGCAGACCACACGAACGTTTGTATGAGCGCCCAATATCTCTAAGAGGTCAGCGGTCTGCCTGAATGGTGCTTCAAATAAGTGATACATCAACTTGCGACGCTGTGAAAGTGATGAAGACACGATTATGGTGGCTGCTGGTATTGTATGTTAGGCCTTTTATCGCTGGATCGCTTACTCATCTTTCTTCGAAATATTCTGAGAAATTCCATTACAAGGAACTTACGAGGAATACAATGGACTAGTTCTTTGTCTAAGTGCTGTGTTCCGACAGAAAAAAAAAATGTACATTGTATTATTGATATTGGTTGTCAAGCCAGTTGGAAACCCCAAGCTTGCCAGCAATCCCGTGGAGGATATCATGCAAAGAATTCTTAACAGAATGGAATATATGGAAAAGAATAATAAAAAAACTCTTGAAAGAAGATCTTTCCTTGAAAGGCAAAACCAATCCAAAAGAATTTTACCTAAAATAGCTAAGAACATACATTGAATGCCAATCATCTCGAAAATTGCAAGCAACTCTCTCTATAAATAAACAAAATTGACATATGTCTAGTCTCCGAGACCCATTTTAAAATATGAACAAAATATAATTCGAGCGGATACAAGACATACCATACCCCATATCTTCACTATACAGCAAGAGGAGGGGCTGCAGTTATAAGTAAGAAAAGTGTTAGCCACAATGAAGATGAAGAATACTATTCGTGTGCAACATTATGTTCTCCTAGCTACAGACTGAAATAAAACGATTTTAAATGCCTCTTCCATAATCATAATCATAACAGGCGGAGATTTAAACGCAAAAAAAAAACTTTAGGGATAAGGATAAACAAATACTATACAAGAGGATGAGATCTCCTTGAATCTATAAAAGAATGCAACGAAAATTGCTACTCTTTCGTCCACAGATAGGAACAAAATCCCAGACGTTGTCGACTTCTTTATAACCAATAATATCTCCTCAAATACTACCCAAGTGCAGGAAGAGTCAGATCTTGACTCAGATCACTCATTTGTGCTGCTTACACAAGCCATGCCTAAAACAAGCTAACTGACTGGATATATTTCAGATATTTGTTAGAGGAATGCATCGAAATATCTGCAACAATCGAAACAATAGAGAATTAAAAAATAAAGTGCAGACTTTTGCCCTAGATATACAAAAGGTTGCTTGGGCTGCAACGCCTTAATCGAATATAAAAGTAAAAAAATGAGACATTATATTTGAAAAGAGGCGAGATCGTTAACGCTGGCAATTATCGAGAGTACCAGGTGATAAAACAAGACTTAATAGTTTGAACAATAAGCTCAGAAAATAGTTCTGGCAAACGATGCTAGTACAAAATACTCACTGTGGAAGGCTACAAAAAAAAACTGGCATACATTCCGCCAGTTAAAAACAGCAGTGGAAACTGGGCAAAAACAAACAAACAAAAGGCGGATCTATTTGAGGAACATCTTTTAACCATACGAAGATAATGATAATCAAGGTTGAAATTCTAAAAAAAACTGCTTAAAGAAGGTATGAAAAAATAGCCCAGTTAAAAGATGCAGAGTCGCGGAAGCTATTATGGTACCAAACACGGGCAAACTGTTCAGTGATGTTAACTCATGTCCATTGCAAGAATATTGAGTACTTCGCATTGAAATATACAACATTAAAAACTGGAGTACCACAAGGTAGTGTGTTATGACCTGTGCTTTTTCGACCTACTACAAAATGACGAAACTACTGTTGCCGCAGACAGTCTGTAGTAGTACAGCAGCCGATACTGCTGTACTTGTTGACAGAAAAATCGTGCATGAAACTATAGAAATCAAGTCTGTGGGTCAAGTCCCACAATATCGCAAAGTTCGCATGCGATGTCTTTCAATGATTTTCACCCAGATATCTGTAAAAAAAAAAAAAAAAAATATCATTATTCTGACATACAACATGTTTTCGACTGAAGGAAGGACTGACGTTTCAGAAACCCAAGCGAAACTCTAGCCCTATTTTCGACACAGCCGTAAAGTCTAAAAAAAGGTCTCACAATTATACTCAAAAACAATATAAAATGACAGAGTATAGAATTTCTAAGTGACGTTTTCTGAATTAGCTTGGAAATTTAACTCTTTTATTTTGGGTGGAGCAGTTCTGGCATATGTCAACCACAGTCACGAACTTGAATACGACAGGTCTTTGTTGTGTTCCTTGTGATAGTCCCCTTTGACAAAATAGGACTCTAACGAATGCATACTCAGGGGTATTTCCTTAGGGTTCTGAACAATGCCAATACGGTCGAAGGATTGAACGAACTATTGTACTTTGCATTTAATTATGGTGGAACCAGGTCTTACACTCACACGTGAAATTGTTGGATCCCTCCTGCTGACACTTTTACAGTACGCCTGGGTACAAGTCGTTATGCACATGCTACATATGAATGTAGGTAAGAACTTTCAGTGGACTGTTTTGTGAACAATTTATGCAAACGAAGGGGATTGACGAACACTTAGTATCTGAAACGTCACCACCAACGTCAACTTCAACTTGTGCACTCAATGTCACTGACATGCAACAGGGGTGGAATCAGTGATTACCGATCTCGACACAGTCGTGGTTTACGATCATTTTCTAACGCGGGCTTCGAACAATGTCGAAGAAAGGATCATGATTCATGATTGACGATCGCAATCATTTATGGGGTTGATGGTTCTATACGTTATACCCCAAAATATTATATATTCTGTATTTATTAACCTCTCCAGCATTTGCATTCAGGGGAGTGTACCATCACAAGCCTTGCTTACTGCACCTGGAGTGTTGATTTAGGCAATTTAAGGGTGCTTGAGTAGCTCCCTTGAGTTTTAATTGAGTGGCGTATGTAATCATCATAGATGAGACTAATTTGATGAGGGAGGTTATTTATGATTACAAAGAAAATTCATCAAAAATAATACTTCAATCTGGTAATACGAATAGGCAGCTGATTAAATAGACCGTTTGTGGTGGGTGTACTCTTTTGTTCGAGTTTATGATTTTATGATTTATGATCAAGAGGTTGTGACGCACCAGGGCTGGAAATCCTTTTTATAAGAAGAAAACCAGTTCAATTTTGATCCATTTAGATCAATATGGGGAAATTTTATCCTTCAAAATATAAAATACCGGCAATACATTCTTTCAGAGCTTCTTCTTGTAGAATATTTTAAAATCAGTCTACGATTTGCAGTTTGGCTTGTTGCATACCTGGAAAGCGAGAGATATCTGAACTTATGAAACTGCCTCATAGTACGAGTATTTTGACGGAAAGACTGACACAAGTAGATTCGGATACATACATATATGGTTTTGTATTTGAATCATATTTACTAACTGAATGGCTGTACAGTACGGAATCAATTGAGTTCTCAATTTAAAAGCCTTGTCAATTGAGTTCCCGGAATTTATTCAGAAAATTAAAAATACAAGTTTATTCATATAAATCTATATAGTCCCGTTCGAAGTAATCCCCATCAACTGCAACACACTTATGCCAGCGCTTGATCCAATCCTCGAAGCATTTTTTATATTCGATCTTCGGTATATCCATCAGTGCTTCCTGCGATTTTTCCATTACTTCCTCTTGGCTGCTGAAACGCGTTCCCCGTACTGATTTTTAACTTGATTGAACAGAAAGAAGTCACAGGGAGAAAAATCCCGTAAATTCGATAGCTGTTGGATGATATGGTGCGTTATCATGGTGCAAAATCCACGAGTTTTCTGCCCACAATTCTGAGCAAAAATTCATGATGCACTACACCGTTGTAATTCATGAAAACCGTGAGCATTGCCTTCTTTTTTGACTGAAAACGGCGGTTTTTTTTTTTTGTCTCACTTGCCTGATGTCTGGATTGCGTTTCGTACTCATAAGCCCACTTCTCGTCTCCAGTAATGATCCTGTTGATGAATGTTGGATCGGATTAAAAGCCTCGCAAATCATCTCTTTTGCGACGTCAACACAGTCTCTTTTTTGCATGAAATTGAAATCTTTTGGAACCAACTTTGATGCTAGCCCAAATCATTAACCAAAATGTCTTGGACGGATCCATAGGCAATGTTAAAGTTCTCCACTATCTCTCTGCTGGTTAATCTGCGGGTATTAACCAGCATTTCTTTTATTTCATAAATGTTTTCGTCGGTTTTCTGTCGGTTTTTTTCCACTTTTGAACAACTCGTGCCACTGGCAAACGACCGTTTTCTTTAGAGAATCGTTGCCGAAACACTTTTCGAACATTTCCAACGTTCGCGCACCATTAAATCCGTTTTTTACGCAAAGTTTAATACAAATTCGTTGTTCGATTTGCCAGCAAATCCATAGATGCCGACAAGCTGGAGCTCTTCTAAAAAGGCCAAGGTCGCTGTCCCTAAATTCCCTTTCTTTTCTCTCGTGACAACCGTAGGTAATTTTATTCGTTGATGAGAGTTAGTCACTGCTATTTTCGTAATTCGTGACAGAAAATTATTTCTCAATTGTCCTCTCATCCAAAGATACAGCTTTCTTTTCCTCATCTTAACGGTTCGGAAAGACTTGCTGTCTCAGTTGCTAGTTGTCCCTTTCTGTTGATAGAATAAAATATGATACTTTCTGGCATCCTCATCCCACACTAAAGCCACCTTCGCCGTCGATGTCATCAGCGTATTCTGGTTGATGTCAATGAAAAAAAATAGACGACAGCTCGCCGCATTGCCGAAAATCTTTTTTAACATCAAATGTCTCGGTCGTGCCATTACCTGTTCTTACGATGCGGCGACCGTACTCTATTACAATACTGATGTGATGTGATGACTGAAAGTTCCTGAGTTGTTTTCAAGACCTATCATTAGGTTTTGGTTTGGTGTTAAACCCTAAAGGACAAACATACACATATTGATCTATTGTGATTCTCTGTTGATGTTATTGGAGCATATGTATCATATTATTACGGTGGGTCTTACCCAAAAAGTCTGTAGCCCATGTGTTTGGCACGGCGAATTTCTTGATTTAAGGCAGTCGCATAACAAGTGTGTGATAGACTCTATTTCCTGTTTGCAATAAGTTTCTGCAATAAGCTTGAGGCTCCAATTCTATTTGCAATTCTGGCTATTAGGCAGTGGCCATACATTACATTTGTAACTATACGGATGTCCTCTCTCTTGAGTCCGTGGAGAGTACATGTTCTCCCGCTGCCTAGGTTTGACCAAAGAGAGCGTGAGATGACTATCACTCCTGAAGATCCATGTTTTGTTGAATCGTTCTATGGCTATAAATTCCATTTTGCGTTCCTGGGTTTCAATTGGTATATTTATTTTTTTGTGTTCCTTACTCCTGTGCATAGAGGTACCCTTTTTTGCCAACTCATCCGCTTTCTTATTCCATTTCACTCTTTTGTGTTCCAGGTATCCAGCAGATATCCACTCGGTGAGATTCGCAGACTCTACATAGAGTTTGACAACATTTTTGTCTCTATTGATGGATCAAGTTCCATTTGTAATACAGCTTTACAAATGGCAAACAATTCTGCCTGAAAAATATTACATTCGACCAAAATCTTGAAAGATTCCTGGATCTGTAGTATTTCGAAGTACCAGTACCTCTTCACGTGTAGACGTAAAATTTTCCATTGTTGGTGTCAGTTTTAGATAACCAGTCATGCCTGCTAGCAAATGATGTGGAGAAATTTTTACTGTAAAGTAGTCAATCTGGTCGATGGTGCACTTATCAGGCCTAAATTCACGCTGTTTAGAGCCTACATATTAGGCTATTCATATAGAGTTTCAACCGTTCAAACAGAATTTAAGATAAAATCGGAACACTGTTAGCTTAGAGCGTCTTCTTTCTTCATCATTGCGTATCCTTAACTCAATAAAACCTGCTTTGAATAATTCGACAGGTAGTCCAGTCTAAGAGGTCTCCCTACAGACCTCTTCTCCACATTCACATTAAATGGTTCATTCTGCGTAGCGGCAAAATCTTGGACGTCTTCGCCTTAAAAAATATTCAGAAATTTCTGCACCAACTGTGACTCTACGAGTATCATCCTTTTCTCTGCATTCGGTACTGTAATCTACATAATCCCCATCAAGGTTCATGGAGATTGTTAGCAGCTCTCATCATTCTTTGCAACAACGCCTTGTATGCCTTTTATTTTACTGCTTACGCTTGCCCACAATCTTTGTCAAATTATGGGTCTCGTTGTGGAGGTCTGATGAAACTTATCACATCAAATACAGCTTTTCTGGTGGCTTGATGCTGGAGCATTGAATGGATTTCTTAAAATATTATGGGAGACTCGATCAGAAAATCTTCAATCAAAAATAACTCTTTCACTTACACGCGTCTAAAACGAAAACCACTCTTCCTAGATACCAGTGGAGTAAATGATTTTTTATTATACAGCTCCTCAATTACTAGCTCTAGCAATAATTGTAACATATGTTAAGAGGTGAAATACCGTCCAGGTGTTGGCAGTCCGTATGCATCTGGAAGAGTGGGTATTTATTAAAGGCTCCTAATATTTTGAGCCGGACAAAAGGTTTTGAAACTGTTACATATACTATGGTGAAGTAGAAGAAGACTTAGAGAGTATCACGAGTATGACAAGGCCAGGACTTCACTATGGACCATAAAAAGTCTAGCTGGAAAAAATTGGGAACTTAATCCCAAAATGACACTATGAACGTTGACGGCAATAACGAGACCCATCATCACATATGCAGGTGCCGTTTGGTGGTATAATGCAACGCACAGAGACTACCCTGTGTCTGTGCAACTGGTGCAATGAAAACCGCACCAACGGTTGCACTTGAAGTTATCCTAAACATCCCACCACTTCATCTGGAACTCATGAAAGAAGCAATGGTAAATGCCTACATGTTCATCACAGAAGATGAATCCAACTCCAAATGACTTCATGCTGCAATTATTCATGAGTTAAAAAAAAAAAAAAAAAAATGAACGCTTAATAGACTGTCTACCACGACATAACTTTCAGCACCACTTTAAGGTTACATTTCCAGACCGTCTTGACTGGAAACAGGAAAAAACCAGCATTTGTCAAGATATGGTACACAGACGGATCCAAAACAGATGAATGAATTTTAGCCGGAGTATACGGTCCTCGCACTAAAAAATCCATACATGCCAGTATGGATATAAGCAGTTCCGTATTTCATGCTGATATCCATACAATAGAGCTTTGCATTTGAGAGAATCTGTCTTAAAAAGGCATATAACAAACAACAGAGCAGCCCTACTTGCAATTAACGCCTTTGAAATAAAATCAAAAATGGTTTGAGATTGCCTTCAACTCCTACAACTACTGGCCACTACAAATAAAATTCATCTAATTTGGGTGCGAGAACACAGTGGACATGAAGGCAACGAAAAAGTAGACGAACTAGCCAGGAAAGGATCCGCATCTCAATTCATGATGCCATTCTGTGGGCTAGCCATTAACACAAGAAAAGGAAGTGTTAAAACTTGGCTGGAGGAAAAGAAGCTTCATTTCTGGATAGAAACCGAAGGAAACAAACAACCCAACAACTTTATGTCAAGCTGTTGATGCAAAAAGTACGAAGCAACTAAGTAGAAGACAAATTCGAGTAACCATAGGTTTTCTCACAGGAACTGCCGTGTAAAAAAAACATCTGATGACCATGGGTATAGCACAAGACAATACATGCAGAATGTGCAACGAAGACTTGGAAACAGCAAAACACATACAAGAGATGTTCAAGAAATAAGGTGACTTTTGAAATTCCGCGGGCAACGCACATTCGGTTATCGACTTTTAAGCATCTACCATACTAAGTTAAGACAGATAGAAAGGTTAGACGTAGTTGTGGCTTTGAATTTGCACCAAATTTTGTGTAAAAAATGGAATCAAGTGCTTGAAATGTTGAAAGTGGTATACGGTGAGTCTGCTCTAAGATGGCTGAGTATATGCCAATGACAAACCTCGTCTTGAACGCCCCACCACATCAACAAGAGATGATAGCGTCGAAGCTGTGAAGAAACTTGTTAATTTTGAACAAAAGAATCGTCGCATTGTGAGAGATTTATTGGTCAAAGCAACACAACAATCATGCCTTCAACCATCATATTTACTGGATTTGGCCTTATGCGACTTTTTCCTGTTCCCGAAACTGAAGAGACCTATGAAAGGAAAAAGATTAAGAAAATAAAAACGGCATCGCTGGAAGAGCTCAAGGCTAAACCAAAAAGAGATTATGAGGATTGGAACACGTTAATATTGATGAATACTCGTACATAAATATTTTTTTCATAAAAACACTAAAGTCATCTTACTTTTCGAACACACCTCGTACATTGCTTATATCGCTTAAGTCATTTGAAAGAGAGCCATGTACGGAAAAGGTGAATTGTCTCCTTCTTCTCCTCGACCAGACAGATTCTGTAAAAGTAGTTTGTAAAAACACCAAGCCGCCTATGAAAACGCTGAGATGTTTTCTGCTTTGAAAGATCAAACTCTTAGAGCGATTTAGATGTAGCTTTGGCCAGATTTTTTCGGTGGCTAAACATATAACATCCAGCTATACTTCAAGTTTGCATGTAGCGACTGGTACACTGATGACACCTTTTTCGTAAATGTTGAAAATTAGTAAGAGTAAGTAAATGTTTAACCGCTCAGCTATATCCCTGACAAATGATCGACAATCAAGGGCAGTTTTCGAATGTTGTGAGACTTAATCCAGGTAGTTGATACTCGCCTGACCATGCGATTATCACGCTTTTCTTCAGCCAGGACAGGACTCCTTTAATCGCCAAAATTTCCGTCTGAAACATGCTACAAAGATTTGGAAGGCGGACGAAGAGGTTGAGCTTATCTGAGAAAATACTACAACCAACCCCGTTGTCAGTTTTGGATCCATCTATATCCAAAACGGATTTAAGTTGTCGTCCATGAAAGCATCTATCTGCCAAAAAATAACTTGTCTAAGAACATCTACCAGACAACCACCCCATAGTGAGTATCGGTCTTATGACCGAGATGTATAGCCAGTGGGTTGTGAGAGGTTGAAAGCTATATTTGTTCCCAATGGCTTTTTTGCAAGAGAATAGAGCTACTGAAGCTTTCTTTACTCTTTTTTGAAAATTAGGTTTCTAGTATAGTTTCCTGTCAAAAGTAAGATACATATATATTTTCTGCCAAAGTGTACGAGATCAGTGGATCCACAGCGAAAAGTCCAACGGATTAATCAGCTAAGATTTGGCGTACAGGGTTTTTAAATGGTAATAAGATGCTTTCCTGAAATAGCTACTTTTTTTTAAATGTTTTTTTTTTTTTTATTCAATATAGTCCCCTTTTGGTTTGGTACATTTATTTTAGCGATTTTCCAACTTTTTGATCCCGTCCGAAAAGTAATTTTCCGGAAGGTCTGCAAAATACTCCTCCGTGGCGTCGATGATTTCCTCGCGTGAGCTGAATTTTTTATTGATGAGCCATCTTTTGAGGTTTGGGAAGAGATAATAGTCCGAGGGAGCCAAATCGGGCGAATACAGTGGACGTAAGTCATTGACTTTAGCCGTGGTTGCGATGCTCTTGTGCGCCGGTGCATTGTCTTGCAAAAACAACATTTTTTTTCGCTTCATGTGAGGCAATTCCGGCCTCCAATCACTCCAATAATACACAGTAATACTCGCTGTTGATGGTTTTTCCTTTTTCGAGGTAGTCCACGAAGAGTATGCCATGACAATACCAGAAAACCGACGCCATAACCTTTCCGACCCATCGAGCCTCCTTCGGCCGCTTCGGAGCACTCGTGCCGGCTTCAGTCCATTGTCGGGCACTCATTCTGTTCTCTGGTATTCAACAGTTACCAATCGACACCAAAAGTCCGCCCGATTCCGCATCAGCAAGTCCTAACACTCTTTCGAAGTGCTCTCGTGTTCGTGTTTTTGGTCAGGAGTGAATATGCTCTGCACCCAGCGGCAGGATAACTTTTTAATATGCAGAGTATTGCCCAAAATATGGCATGTGCGCTCAGTACTAACCTTTGTGGTATTTGTTAGCTCGCGCACCTTCACTTTCCGGTCAGCCAACACTATTTCATGTATTTTTTTGACATTGTCCTCTGTAACCGCTTTGGAGGTCCTGCCGTTGCGGACTTGATCGGTTGTGGAGTTGCGGCCACCATGAAACTCTCGAAACCAATATTTGACGGTGTAATCTGACGGCGCATTAGTCCCATAATATTTATCCAACTTTTCTTTTGTTTCCTTCGCCGTTTTGCCTCTCAAAAAATAATGTTTTATGAGAGAACGAAAATCGTTTTTGTCCATACTCAACATGATGCCAAACACGTCAACAACAATCAGCTGTCAAAACAAAACTAAAGACAGTATCGCACTGAAATTTGGCATATCTGCCTAAATATGAACGGACTTCAATAACTTCATAACCTTTTTTGCAGTAGCAGCGCATTCAAGGATGTTACTTTTCACTCCACCTAGTATAGTAACGTCATCCGCATAGGCAACACCTTTGCTAACACTCGCTTTCAGATATATCAGCGATTCGTTGTCCACTAAGTTCTAAAAGCCTACATTAACTTTTCTCCATGAGAAATGAATGTGGATCATTTCTACCCAGCTCCTCATGAAATTGTCTAGCATTGGTAGTATTATACTGTCCGGTTCGGAAGATCTAGCTATGCAGCGCCCTAAGCAGTTTGTTTCTTGTAATCAGAACATGAATGTAAATCGCGGCTGCAATAGTTCTACTAAGCTTCTTACCGGCCGCGAATAGGGAGCTACCTAGAAAGTGGATGTCCAGAAGGTTGGTTGATTTATCACTTTTGGTCTTCAAGAGTCATCGGTTTTTTTTTTTTTTTCAAACAGTTAGATATCGCACGATTTGTCTTAGTCGTGATGCCTCTCTCTTATTTTGCCACAAAATGACTTCTAGAATTCTCGCTTTTATACAGTCAGTTCCTTAGTTTGAGGAATTCCTTATATGAGAGTCGGTCTTTGATTTTTCTTTTGTTTTTGGTTGAAAAGTTTCCTTTAAACGTTTTTAAACGATTCCAGTGCTGAAAACATCTTCATTAACTTTTGACACATTAATTTTAAGCCAACATTTACTTTGAAACAATTTAAGTATTCATAATTCTCTCATAGTTCAACATGACCCATCATGAGGAACACCCTTTATAGACACGAGTTTATATTCGCCGCTTCCCCACGCACTATTCGCAACTTAAGAAGGCAAGCCTTGTCTGAAACACAATGGTTGAAGGGAGCCAGATTTTTCGTAGTTAACGGTTTTCTAAGTGATAAAAGAGCTTACTTTAACTGCGCCAACTACTCGTACAATACATAACCACCATATTCTCCAGCAATTTATGACACTTTTCGCCAATAACCTGATCAGCTTTGGAAAATTTGGGTTACCTAGGTAACAATCCACCATAGGAAGCGCTCAGAAGCAGGAAAATACATGCATATGTGGGTACCTACACATATCCAATAAGTTTAAGGGAAGCTCACCTTAAAGCAGTTGCTAACTGCTTAGAATATGAAAAGGCTTTTTTGACCGAGATACATAAATGTCCGATCTGTCCTGTTCTGCTGATAATTTTGAATACGTAAGATACCTAAAAAATATTAACAGTTTCACAAGTTTTGTATATGAATTTTCAGATAGTGTAAGGAGTACTTAAACGGTGTTTCTTGTGGCAGATATTAGTCAAAGTATATCCAGTACCTTTGACTCAGCCTAGATATTTTATCTTACAAAAAATAATATACATACATACGAGTAGGTACTCTTCTATTCAAACCCTTTTTAACTGTCAGAATGAAGTGTTTAAAATTGTATGAGTACACAAGTCTATTTGCATTTTTATCTATTTTTTTTATTTAAAAGGATATATGGTATGGGCGCGGCTTTGTATACCAAAACTTTTTCAACTGCCAAAGGATACTCAACGAACTTTTATCAAAGCGATCGAGTTTCCTTTTTCACATAAAGAACATACTATTGCTATGTATATGTACATACGCCAAAATGTAAACAGAAACACTTTTATGCGAGGTAATATACCATATGCATGCATATGTTCACATCCCTGTATGCGGTATGTGCCTAGTCTTTTTGACGTAACGTATAAAATTAAATTAGTGTGCTACTGGATATGTATTTACTTCGAGTGTGCGCATATTCATGTTCATTCACGTGTACATATGTATATGCATTTGCGCCACATAAAAAAAAAAAAAACAGAAAAAAAAACAGAAAATGGAAAAAAGACGGACTTATGAGTCTTTTGTGCTATTGTCCTGTTGGCACACGGTACAAATTCCAGACTGAAAGTCATTGTTGAAAATACTTCCGATATCACATCGTTTTGTAGGGTATGATATCTTATGTTTGGTCCGACAAAGAAATTCAAAAAAATTATTTGTTTTTCTATACTTCTTAGAGAACTGAATAAAACATTTTAAAAGGACATCCAAAGAGTTCAAACGAACTTTTACCAATGCAAATGATTTAATTTTGATGACTTTTGGATTCAATACTGATTGCTTGACTAATATAGAATTGAGTGCAAGTACTCGCCGATCATCCACAAGGATGATATTCACTGAGTTGATCTCTGAAAAAATTTGCCTTCCAATTTGAAATTAACCGTTGCCATCAACAACGGTTTGTTGTTCCTTGATAATAATTATTCATTTTGAAAAGGCATGGCACGACGCGTGTTGTAAAGAGACTGTCAGGATTTGAGATTATTTTTTCGATCTTATACTATAAGACCCACCCGATCAAGGAAAACTGGAAAAAATTAAACGCCATTCTCTAAACGTGTGAACATTTATTCTTGTTTTCAAGAATGAATGTATGACGCGATGTTTATTGCCCCAATGATTCAGTGTCTCAAAGTACATTGAGTCGCTCCTGACTGCTCTCTGTCTTTAGAAAGTACAAACTACTGAACGAAAAATCCGGTGCGAACGTCTCTTTGGAATGCATAGCGATAGAAGGATCCTTTTAAGTTCGCACCGGTATGATATATGTCAATGCTCTTGGTTATAGCAATGTTTTCCCAATAAAAGACTTCTAAAAAACTCTTGAGGCGTATAATAGTCAGAAATGATGTGTGAATTTCGAAGTGCACTGCTAGTTGCCCTAAAATGATGGCATTGATATGAAATATATGAAAATGTCCCAAAAGACTCATCCTCCATCCCAACTACCGTTTAAAAGACATTCTGGCTGTCTGATGTTTGGACAAGAGAAATCTTCTAGCTGTGCATTTCGCAGCGAAGTCTGGGCTTCCAGATTATGCCTTGTCTCTTTCTGCACAATACTTCTTACGCAACCGGGTACTAAATGTACCCAATGATCTTTACATACAAAATCGGTAGTTCCAGGTTGTATAATTCCTCTTCTTCTGAAAGAAAAACACTGCCTGAGCTCTGTCATCAATCTTTTTGATACTAATCCTTTAATAGTAGTTCTTCTCTTTAGGACTCTTTTCGAGAAGATGAGATTTGCATATGTCCAGTCCGTCTCTTAAATGCAGATCCATTTCACTTACGTCTATTCTTTATGATGTTATGGAGACGCTGATTTACCATCAGCTCATGGAAATAAGGCCTACACCAATCTCGTGAAAGCAAAATAGTTACACTTGTTATACTTCAAAGATATCGTTTGTCTTCAGGCTCTTTTGTCGGAAATGCAGGCATTTGGAATTTATTTTTTTATTTTTTTATTTTTTTCAGTGCATTGCGAACTTTCTTCGGAACGCTCGTGCGTTGCCGAAACATTTTTCCAACATTTCCAACGTTTGCGCACCATTAAATCTGTTTTTTACGCGAAATTTAATACAAGTTCGTTGTTACCAATTCAAATCCATTTCTAAAATTGTAAAAAATCGCCAACACACACAGAGTTAGATGTACTCTTGGCTACGTAACTTTTGCAAATGTCAAGCTATGACTGGAATGTCAACAACAGATGTACCAACTTAAAAAAATCAGGTTTGTTCATATTGATCAGAAGTCTTGCTTCAAGGGCTGACGCAAAGTTATCACTTTTTACCGTAAATCCACAGCTTTAGGTTGATCTTCATTTGAATATATCAGTTGTTCAATTTTTTTTAAACGAATTCGTTTCTTCTAACTGCCAAACAACCTTTAACTTACCCTAGATCTTGTCTTCATCCGTTTGCCTTTGCTATCCATTGCCACTGCCATCGCCGTTCCCGTTGATCTTTACTTATGAAAACAATAATAATAAATACAATTCCAACCCCTATTCCATCAGTGTGTGTGATCAGACGATAGATTTCCCACCGCAAGGGCGCAACGTCCATACGACAAACCAACACACATACTACCCGACTAACTCCTCGTATAACGAAAACCAAAAAACCGTTTCATTTCGATAATGGGGTGGCGGTTGGCAGGCACCAACAGCCAGGAACTTTGTATTGCGTCTGGGTTCCCCTTCCAATCGCATAGGGGATGATAGCCTTTGCTTGCATATATTCCCATAAAAGTGTGCTCGCATGAGTGTGTTGGTTGGTATGGCCCGTTGCGTTGCACCTTTGTGAGTTTCATTACTTTTCTCCTTTTTGTTGTTTTCTGTTTTCTCCACATTATCGTACGTCGCCCCATAACAGACATTACAGTGCAAGACATCGGGCACGCGACACAGATATCAAGCAGCTGTCCTCCGGCCAGGACACACAAATGTGAGAGATATTTATTCGAGACGTTATTTTAGTGTGAAGTTATTGTGAGGAGATAACCGTTTTCCGATTGAATTTTATTTTATTGCCAAATTCGTGTTTAGATCTTCTAACGACGTTTTAGAAAATAAGAAACAAAAAAAACAAAAAAAATAAATAAACAGAAAAAAGGATTGGTAACGGCAATGGCCACGATCGGCATTATGTCCTACGGTATGCCGTCTAATTTGAAGACCAAAAACACCTTCAGCAAACTAACCATCACGTCTGGTAATAGTAGCAACGTCGGAACGAGTATCTTAAGTGAAAGTTCTAGCAATAAACTTGTGATCAGTAGCAACACGATCGTGAAGCAAATCAAAGATTTTGGCATGATTGGTAGTGTGAACAATAGTGGTAGCATAATAATGAGAAAGAAACAAAAACTCATCCCCCTTAATGAGTCTAGTAGTGTGAATGTGTCCCAAGGAAATGTTACTCCCCAACCGCCAGCAAAGAAACTAAAGATCACTGCCACCAACAACAAGACAGTGGAAGTTAAGCCACTTAATCAAGTGAAACCCTCTTTGGATATTGTTGTTTCCGTTGGAACTCCAGGTCGGAAGGGTTTGCCTGCTCCACAAGCTGTAGCTCGGCGTAACGCTCGCGAACGTAATCGTGTCAAGCAGGTTAACAATGGCTTTGCGGCTCTTCGTCAACATATCCCAGAAGAGATCGCAAAGGCATTCGAAGCTGCTGGCAGTACTAATCGAGGATCGGCTAAGAAACTGAGCAAAGTAGAGACACTTCGCATGGCAGTCGAATACATTCGCGGTTTAGAGAAATTACTTGGCTACGAAATACCGCCAGTTTCACCCGTGTCAGCAGATGAAGGTTGTTTCACTGTGATAAAAGATGAATTTGGACCGATCTCCTCACCGATAAATGATAACTTTGACGACAGCAATGGCACAGATCAGGACCTATCTCAAATCAACGATAATCTGCCCAACATCACTACCCTTAATGGACTACAGTACATTCGCATACCAGGAACAAATACGTACCAATTGCTGACGGCCGACATATTCGGTAATGAAGAGAACTTTAGTCCTCTGTTAGACAGTTGCTACTCCAATGGTGACGAGATAATCGACGAAGAAATTCCTGTGTCTATGCTTACTGCAGTTGCACCTGCATCGACTCCGTCCGACGTGACGTCGCCGCCGCCGCCACCTACCTCAACAACGACAGTCAATTCATCTCTATCGCCATCAGAAACAACATTATCATCATCACCTGCGGCCGGTGGTATTTTATTACAACAAACCATGTCTGAGTCGCGTGGCAACAACGACCATTACATGATCGCGCCACAATTTCAGACGATGCACGATATTACTGCTGCTGCCCCTCTACCTAGATTGGCACGTGTTAAGGCTGAACCTTCGGACATGGTTTATCATCTACAGGACCAGCAACACATTCATTTGTCACCCCATCTCGATGCTAATTGTCAAGGTTACTTCATAACCACGTCGTCAGGTGAAAACAGTAATGAGGAGCAAAGTCTCTTCGAAGGAGTGGTACGTTTAAAGAAGGAGTTCAGCGATGTCATTTTGGATACATCTGCTGCAACTTTATCTGACGAGAGTATGATGGATGCGATCGATTGGTGGGAGGCCAATACTCCCAAATCGGAGGGTTCAGTTATTATCTAAACGTTCAAGTTTGTTGTAAATAAATTGTTTACAAATAATTAGATATTTCAAAAAAAAAGAAATATAGTTCTGAGCCGTTTGGGCCGCATCGACCTCTATCAAGTGGGGTGAATTGAATTGAATTGAATTTTCTGTTTATTGATATAATAACAAAACGCTTATCAAGTAAAATTAATTTATTCTATTTTATTTTTACAATTTTATTTAAATTTAGAAGTTACATTTATTTATTTAAACTATATTTAATTTTTGTAAATACACAAATACCTATATGTAAGTGAAGCAAACAAACAAAGAAACAAACAAGCGAATGGCGCTCGATAAGCCAGAATGAATATGTATACAAGCAAACAATTAAGTTGGGAGTATTTTATTGCATTTTATTAAACTTTTATTTATGAACTAATTTCTTATTTAAGTTGTATGTAATATACATGTATCTTCCAAGTGAATAAAAGTGAAATTTATTTAAAAAAAAAAAAAATCAATGATTGACTTGGATTTGTAAACTTTTTGGTTACTGAATTTGAGTTTTTGGCGGAGATTCTTTTGGAGTCGATAATTGCATTTTAGATAAATGTTATTATGTTTTCCGACTGTCTGCGGAAATATTTTTATGTAAGTAATACTGAATTAAGCGCCAAAAAATTGTCAAGACTAGATGGTAAATGGTTAAACGGTATTGAGTTCTCAATCGTTGTCGAGGTTCGTGATCTAGGGATCCACGACCAACATACCAAAGAAATCCCCGCCGATTTGGTAAGATGCTGTCACATGAGTTGGTAGGTCTTTGTACTCCGATGACTCATGTGTTATGGTTAAGTTTCACCAGCATTTACAGGTGGTTTGTCAAAGTTCTGTAGTCGGCAAAAAGAAGATGTGAGGCAAATGCAAGATGAAGAAAGGCGGAAAGGGATATCGATGGTGTGAATGCTTAAAGTCGCAGACAAAACAAGCAGATTTGCAGAAATGGCTCTCATTAACACCCATCAAGATCTCGGGCCAAGGGGACGAAAATCACCCCAAATTCCGAATGTCAAATGCCAGAGTCGTATAGCATCTATGTATGTATTTTGCTAATTTCCAAATCGAATGCTTTGCGTATAATCGCGTAAAGAAATACAAAATGATTGTAACAAACAAAACATTCAGGTTTTATTCGCGCTAATGAGATGAAATTCATTTATTTTTGAAGTTTTTGTGTTGTTTGGAAAAGAAGAAGAAAGTTCAACTAAGGATGTTGCATTAGAATTACCGAATAACTAGTAAGTTAACATGTTGGTATTTGAATGGTAATACACATTGTTGTTTTAATTAAAGTTTCAGAAGTTTTTTTCAATATTCAAAGGATGATTTCCAGTGCGTTTGGTTTTTTACAAAATAGGAATACAGCGGCGTTTGTTACTGTGGACCGAAGCGCACTGTTCTTTAAACTCTACAATATGGGAATCTCTCTCAAATTTGGAAGGGTCCTACATAATTTGTACCAGGACACGCAAGTTGCTGTGTGAAATGGTGAGTCACTATCGGATTGGTTCCTGACTAAATCTGGAGTCAGGCAAGGTTGTTCATTGAGGCCGATATTATTCGCACTGTTTATCGAGGATATTGTTGATGTTTTACCAGGAGGTGTGGAATATGCCGGTATATTAATCAAAGTACTTCTCTTTTCTGACGATATTTTGCACCTAGCTCATTCCCCTGAAACACTGCCGCTGATGATAAATCGTTTGGCTTAATATTGCTGCTTATGGAGTCTCGTGGTCAACCTAGAGAAATCAAAGGTAATAATTTTTAAAAACGGTGGAGGAAGAAACTGTACCAACGAGAGATGGACTTTTAATGGGGATCAAACCGAAATTGTCAAGGAGTACAAATACCTTGGTGTGATATTAACCAAAAATATGAGCATGGAGAAACACCTGAAAGAGAAACTCACGAAGGCTAAAAGTAAATATTTTGCAAATGTAAACATGTTCAAATAATCAAAAAGGAATTTATTCAGGAAATTAAATTTACAGGTTTATTCATCTTCATTCATGTATTCAAGTAATCCCCATCGACTGCAACACACTTATGCCAGCCCTTGATCCAATCCTCGAAAATTTTTTATATTCGGTTTTCCTGCGATTTTTCCATTACTTCCTCTCGGCTGCTGAAACGAGTTCCCCGTAGTGGTTTTTTTTTTTTTTAACTCGATTGAGCAGAAAGAAGTCACAGCGAGCCAAATCAGGTGAATTCGGTGGCTGTTGTATGGTATTTGTTACATTTTTCGTCAAAAAATTACGAATAATGATGGCACGACGGTGCGTTATCATGGTGAAAAATCCACGAGTTTTCTGCCCACAACTCTGGTCTCCTTCGGCGAATTGCCCATAACGCCCAAATAATACTCTTTGTTTACTGTCTGGCCCTCTGGCAAAAGTTCATGATGCACTACACCGTTGTAATCCATGAAAACCGTGAGCATTGCCTTCTTATTAGACTGAAAACGGCGGTTTTTTTTTTGGTCTCACTTGCCTGATGTCTGGATTGCGTTTCGTACTCATAAGCCAACGTATCGTCGCCAGCAATGATCCTTTTGAGGAATGTGGGATCGGATTCAGCCTCGCAAGTCATCTATTTCCATAGATGATCCATAGGCTATCCCCTTTCTCTCTGATGGTTAATTTGCGGTTATTGACCAACATGAAGTAAAAGTACTTCATCAATATTTTCGTCGGTTTTCGATGTCGATGGTCTGCCACTGCGTTTATCATCTTCGATTGACTTACGACCACTTTTGAACCGCTCGTGCCACTGGTAAACGACCGTTTTCTTTAGAGAATCGTTGCCGAAACATTTTTCCAACATTTCCATCGTTTGCGCACGATTAAATCCGTTTTTACGCAAAATTACAAATTCATTGTTGCAAATTTCTAAAATTGTAAAAAAATCGCTAACACACACATATGTAGATATAATCTTGGCTACGTAACATTTGCAAATGTCAAAGTTTGACGCTAAGATTTAGAGGGAATGTCAACAACAGATGTACCAACTTAAAAAAAAAAAACTCAAATCGGAACAATGGGAGCGCCACACGGTGACGCCACCGGGAACTTTTTGATCAAGGTGGTTGTTGATTGTAAATATAAAGTTTTCAAAGCGGTTGCAGAGTCCATTTTTTTTTATGCAGCGCAAGTGTGGGGTAAGGAGAGGTATGAAATCGTTGAAAAACTCTAGAGATACGACGTCAAGTGAATTTTCGACCTGCCGCCCAAAACACCGAACTATTTGCTAGCAATCGGGACAGGACTATCTTCCATGTTTATTGAAGCATTTTAGCTGCGAGTTCAGTTTTTAGGAACAGGACTTGTTGGTTTGGCAAGTGGGTAGGTTTAGCCCATAGTTGTGGGATGGATGGAGGCCGGTACTGACAGAGCTCTGCTTAAGGTTGGATCGCCAATTTAGAGATGATTTTTGTAGAGAAGCGGATACATCAACCCATAGGAAATTATATAGTCGGCTAAGCTATAACACATATAATAACTGTTTTCGGGATGTGTATACTATACAACACAGGTGATCTCAATGATAGTGAAACTGCGAGGCGAATTGATTCGTCTAAATTTTATACCTCACAGGAGTGATCTCCCCGTGATTTGTGGAATATGTAATACAAACGGAAGGGAGAATGTTTTCCACTTCATAAGAAGATGCCCAATACTGCGGTAAACAAGGCGAAATTTCTTTGGAACGGACTATTTATCAGAGGAGCAGGTTATCAACCACCTTAATGAAATTAATGTTCCCATATTGTACTAGTTCTGCAAAACAACATTAAATGATCTTAAAATTAACCTTACACAAGAACATTATACTTAAAAAAAAAATGTAAATCGGCATATGGCAATGCCATGCTTTTATACGATTTTGTACTTTTTATGATATTGAGAATTAATTGAATAAAAAGCATCTACTACTACTACTACTACTACTAGTAGCCGTATTTGTACCATAGATACATAAATTTAATAGGAAATAAGAAGGAAGATTTCAATTGTAGTGTCGCAGCCAACATTTTCTAAAATTCTGGATGAAGTTTTGAATATTTTCAATGAAGATGTCTGCCAAAAATTAAGAGCATTTAACATGAGTAGAGAAGAATAGGTAAAGTGTGTTCTTTTTTTTCGGTTTGATTTTTAAACTGGCAACACTGTTTCTACAGATTGTCAATTTGACAGTTAAAAGCTTATTTGTCGTAAGTACGGTAAATAGGTTAAGGCCAGAACAACGCGTGCAAATTGTGGACACTTATTTTGAAAACCATGGTTCGGTTTGCCAAACTTATCATGCGCTACGTCCATTTTACGGTCGACATAATCGTCCATTTGAGCATGTTATTCTTAACACGATGAGTCGTTTTCGCACCATGTATACTCTAGTGGATAATACGCATCCCCAAAGGCCACAAACAATGTGAACAGAAGAAGTTATTGCTGTTGTGAAGCGCAGTGTGAAGCAGGAGAAACCGAATGAGTCGATCCGCGATCGTACACAGCAATTGGAACTATGCCCATCCACTTTGTGCAAGATTTTACGGAAAGATCTTGGCTTAAAAGCTTATAAGATCCAGTTTGTGTAAGAGTTGAAACCGCCTGACTATTATACGCGTCAAAGATTCGGTGAATGGACCCGAAAACATAATTCAGCTTGATTCTCATTTTAAACGCAAAATTTTGTTTTCCGATGAGGACCATTTTTGGTTAAATGTAAACGAGCAAAATTGTCGAATTTGATATGTAAACAAGCAAAATTGTCGAATTTTGAGCGGAGAAAACCTAGAAGCCTTTGTCGAGACGTTCATACAACCATTGAAACTCGCTGTTTGGTGTGCTTTATAGGCTGGTGGAATCATCGGCCCATATTTCTTTAAGGACGATACCGGCTAGAATGTTACTGTCAATGGAGAGTGCTATAGAAACATGATTTCTGACTTCTTCTTTCTTCAGTTGAATGGCATTAACGTGACAGAGGCTTGGTGTCAATAAGATGGCGCAACATGCCACACAGCGTGCGACATCTTCAATTTATTGCGGGAAATATTTGCTGAGCTCATAATTTCGCCATAATTGGACCTGCGAACTGGCCTCCAAGATCCTGTGATCTCACATCTTAAGATTACTTTCTTAGGGGTATGTGAAGTCTCTAGTCTATACCGATAAACCGTGTTACTGATGATATACGGCCCCAGTTGCTTGATAAAATTGTCAAAAATTGGACTTCCGGATTGGGTTTCAGTGGAACTAGCCATGACGCGCATATGCCCGATATCATTTTTAAACACGAATGGCATAAAATTATCTATTAAATAACGCTAATATCATAGACATTTATACAATCTTCAAGTGTTTTATTTTATATTGAATTTGTATACTTTTAAAAAAAACACTCTTTAGAGGCAAAACTTTGTTTTTTTTTCCGAAAAACATGTTTCCCTGGAGTTATAAGATGTGTTAATGACACGCATATTTGAATCCACAAGCCAAATAAAGACTTTCAGCACCTATTTTACAATTGAAAAAGATACCACAGTATCAAAGCTATGCTGATAAAATATACTACTTTAGATATGCGACCGCAAGATGTGCATTCGATACATTGATGACAGGAATCCTGATCTTGCCACAGCTCATACATTTGGTCGAATTCTGATTTGTTAAATTTCCTGCAGCAAGAGGTTACGTATTTGTTTTGATTTTTTGCTTAACTAGATACTTTTGGTTGGTCCAAATCTAGGAAGTACAAAACTTAAACAAATTTGGCTCAATGGAAATAAGAAATAACTTACCCTAAGCCAGCCAGCTCCATCTCTGATAAGTGGTCTCACACTACTCAGTTTTTTTGCCAAGTTTTTCTAGGAAAATTTTGAATCTATTTTTGAAAGTCCATTTTTGCCGTAGCTCCGTGCAATATTCAACAAAATTTGTAACTTTTTCACTTTATTTGATAAATTTGTTTTTTTTTTTTCTCCCCGGTCCTTCACGACAAAAGTGCGAGTAACATTCGAGTTAAACACGACTATATAGGTACGTCATACGGAATTACCCATACAAGCCGAGAGTCGAATGGTATGCATTACGTTCGAGAGTTGACAATTAGTGATGTGACGACATCTGGAATAAGAAAATTCGACTACAGTCGAATACGTATAAGAAAGACACCCCCTAAGTTAGTGGATTTTTCCGCTGACGATGCCCGGACGAAACCGATGATGCAACCAGCAAAGGTCGTAATTCTGGTAGACTTGAGCCGGTTGATGCGTTGAAATCCATAAATTTAGTGATGGCTTTCCCCTTGCATAAGATCCGGATGAAACGACTAGAAAAAGGTGCAGTTTGAGTGAAAACTCCAAAACGCCAATGGGGACGAAAACGGCGTTCCTGTAAGGATGCCGCCATTGCTCCTCGATGTGGAGAGAATGGCAATGACAACAGTTTGAACGACGCAAAGTGCAAACACTGGAGAAACTAATCAAAATAACGGTATTACAGGCTGGAAAACACTATAGCAGACTTTGGTCGTTCGGCCGAATAAAAGACGATTGGAGGAAATAAAACACAGATTAATCAAAATATGTTATTTCCGTTATTCTATATTGCAGCTTCGTATACAAAGTTGGGACTGTGATCAAAGCTTAATCTGAAAGAAAAATCTTCTCCGTCGTTAGCTGGACTAAAACGGAATCAGCGTCTTTTACCAAACCTGGGCTCTGGTTAGTGGTTGGCAGCTTTTCTTCGTGCGCCGTCCCTTAGCCCTCTGCCTTATATTTGACGAGTTTTCACAGCGGATCGAAGAAGACGTTTCGGCTCTGTACCATATATGGTATACCAGCATTTTTTCGTACATTTTGGCTCCACATTTTTAGCAGGAGGATTACTTGTAGATGTGGGTTGCCATGCATTAACGGCCCACGTGGAATAATACTCGTTAAGTTCATCGCTGATTGTCTTATTCTATCTAAATTTTATCTGATACTTTATAGTACTAGTACTATGGTATTTTGTAGTCAAGAAACAAGATTGTGTATTCATATGTGTGGGCATCATTTTGTAAAATATCATAACTACATGTCATGTTCATTATTATTATTATTTTTTTTTTAATATCTGCACACTCATGTAGGGCACAATGAAGAACTAGGCAGGATAAAGTCGAACACATTAGCATTCCCATCATATTCAGTTGAAACCCAGGAAAGGAAACTTATGTGGTTTTATAAGCAAACGACAACAATACTTAATTATATACAACGCAGCCATATTGTTCAGGTACCTACTTAGGTATTATGTTCTCATGCTCCTTTATGCTTGAGAACTTGTTTCCTTGCCTGCTAACGAATAAAACTGTCTCAGGGGTTCCAAATGATACCTGACTGTTACACGAAAAAAGTGACAACTTTTCATTATATTCGGTCGGGGTTATGTAGAATAAATGCTAATTTGTTATATCTACTTGAAAATATTTTCAGGAAGTGAACCTTAGTTTGACTCCTGCCCGCCCCTTGGGTTCCAAATCTATCGCGCGGCTAGTTTTATGAATACGAAATGAGTTTTATTTTTTTTCATTGTCTTCATTTTTTACTGACATCTTTGAAAGGATTTTTTGGATTTTTTGTTTGCCTTGATGAATGGTGTTGAGATGATGATGTTTTTTTTGAAAGCATAAGAAGCAATTATGAGGTATACTCACTTGAATATTGAAAATTGTCGATTTTCCATTTACTACTATTGGAACTCATGAGATTACATATTCATTCATACACATACATATATTTGGCAGTTGACATTTCTATATTTTACCATACGTCACCGCGCGAAAGGCGGTACAAAACCTAATTTACAAAGAGGGTAACGTGTTAGAGAAAACATGATCGGCCTTAAATAAAACCTTAGACCTATTCAACAGCAACTGAGTGAGCTTCAGGGTATTCTCTTGTTCCAGATAAACCAGGATGTGGACTTTTTGGGAAATAAGTGCCATATATAGAACGAATTGCAATTTTTGTAGTTCTTCATATTATTCTACATTTTCAAAGCTCAGAAGGATTCAGGATATTCACCATCTGGGTAGAAAGTCAAAATAGAGGCTCTGCTGAAGGAGTTTATAAAGAAACAAATATAAAACTGGATAACATTCTTCATTGGCTTCAACTGTTATATCTTAGATGCTTATTGCTCAATTCCGATTATAGTAGTTGAAGAGATATTGATCCCGAAAGCAGGATTCTTAGACTATCGAGTATGAATGCAACTCAACATTCAACTCTTAAAACACTAGTGCATGTATTTTAATAAACGAAAAAGCATAAACATAAACAATTACCTGGCTTTTTTATCTGGTGTGGTTACATCCGTATTGTTAATAATTTAATGCCTCTTCAGGAAGTCCTTGCTCCTTAGTTCGACACCTCACCTACCTTAATTCTCTTTAGAACTCCTATGCAAAAAAGGTAAAACGCATAAGTAATACTCAGTATTTTATTGCCTCTAAGTACCTACTTAGTTTAGTGTGGAAGTTTAGGTGTGGAACCAGAGCACTTTATCAATCTTCAAATGCCTCTGCCTATTGAGTGTGGTGCTAACTTTCACAGTTTTATCTGAGCGACACATACAGTAAGGCGGTTTCTTTCGTATAATTTTTGCTGACATCATCACTTTTTTAAGGGACTGGAATCTGCGGTCATACGGCTATTATTTTACAAACACCTAATTCGTGTAATAATGGACGCTACATGCTATCCCGGGTGAGATCCTTAATCTGATACTTAATATGAATATGAATCGGGGAACTGCTAAAATAAATGTAATAGTTCCGATCCAGCAAGAAAGGCTTTCCAAAAACCCATCATTATAATTAAACACGCTATTGCTTCCTTTGATGCTGCAAAAAGGTATAGACCAGCTGGACTGGCATATACCGAAACCCTGGCGATAAGGGAGAATGGCCTTTATACCGAAAATCGGAAAATATGAGTACACGTTCACCAAGAGTTTAAGATATATTGGTCTTGTTGAAAACTATGTGTGTGCAAAACTGTTTTGCGAATGCATCTCCTGCCAGGGTGTGAATTGAATGGCTACTCTACCCCCACTGTTTTGGTGGATGTTGATCGACTTATCCTCTCAAAACTGAGGTTGTTCTTTTAAGAGAACGGGTGCTTAAAAGCATCACCATCCGTGTCTCTAATAGCAGTGTAAAGGAGCTTTCAGCAAAGCACGAGCTTTGGAGCTTTGAAAAAAGATTGAGGTTGAGTACATTCTTTTGTAGCTTAAGCCACCAATCAGACAGGGATTGGTGCGAAATGAAGAAAATATAGCAGCCAGCATCGAAGAAGATCCACAAATGTTGATTCGGTGGCGAACAGCTGAATTGGGCATCGCCAGAAGGTCAACCCGGCTTATTTTGCAGTTGAATTTGGGCCTACATCCATATAAGCTGACGCAAGAATTGAAGCCGGACGATCATAGACAACATCGTGAGTTCATTAATTGGGCACTGGAAATGTTGGCCAGTGATCTGGGTATTGACCAAAAATTCATCTTCTCGGACGAGGAACATTTTTGGTTCAGCGGCTTTATCAACAAGCAAATTTTCTGTTATTGGAGCGAACACAATTCACAAGTGTTCGGCCAAGTATTAATGCATCCACAAATTGACTTTTCATCGAACCTTATTTCTTTCGAAATTAGGGAGGAGGCGACGGTCACTTTTTGACTTTCTGTAGCCAGAGCTCGATAAGATTGATATATCCGAGTTGTAGTTTCAACAAGATGACGCTATATGCCATACAAGCGACGCAACGCTTGAAGTTGTGAAGGAAAAATATGTCGATTAGGTCATATTACGGCGAGCGTTCATTAATTGGCCGCCGCGATCATGCGATTTGAGACCACTCGATTATTTTCTCTACAGCTACGTCAAGTCCTTACAAGCCAACCATCATCAACCAGTCATCAAAAATTGGACCGACCGCTTGAAGCACTGCCAGCAAAACCGAGACGGCTTTTTGAATGATGTGTTATTCCACAAATAATGGCATGAACGTAGCTTCAAAATAAATCCAAAATCAATTATCTGGTCACCCTTTACGAGATGTACTGGAGCTTTGATAATCTTACGTACCGATTGTCCTTCACTCTGGTTTTATGAACATGTCGTCTGATGCAATAACAAGAGAATGTCTGTTGCGGAAAGAATACAAAATTGACTTCCCCTGTACATAGGAAACGTTTCGCAGAATCTGAGACAGATTTCAGGATGTGGCGCTGGTATATTTCTGGAGTAACTTGAGTCCTTCAAGCGGAGATATACGTACTTCTGATGGCAACGAACTCTGTTGTGAAAATTCAGTGGAGGAGGCGAGGCATTTGCATCTGTAGCGACAGCCAAGCTTCGCTTAGAGTTTTTTTGAACCCTTTCACGACTTCTAAGCTAGTCCGAGTATACAAAAGTTTAGTGAACGCCGCCAGTAGGCTGAATTTACTGAGTCTTGTAAGGGTTTCTGGTCACAATGGGATCACAAGAAATGAAATCGCCGATGAACTTATTAGTTAGCTGGGCTAGGTCTGTCTGCGTGCTTAAGTAGAGACTCCATCGGCAGTTGGCTTTCATACAAGCATAACTGCAGATAGCAGGATTCTCCATGTTGTCGACAAACATTAATGCTGCAGTTTAATTATAAACGAGGTAGAGCAAACACTGTTTTTAAAGTTTTCTGATTGACGCCACTGAAGGCTATTATGATTACGTTACATGCTGCCGGTTATTAAGGTCCTGTTGATTTGCAGGACTGCTGGTAATCCACACTGGGACAAGTTATCATGTTAGTCAGGTCCTGTGGAACTTCGGTCAAGGTCTGACTTGTTAGAGGTAGACACCCTACTGAGAGCGTCACGGTTTGGCTGTGGTTTAAACCTAAATCGCAGGAATATTCTTCCAGTCTTCCTAAGACTGAAAGAGGTTTTAAATCGGCCTCGACACATCCACGGGTAGAACCTCTGCCCTCAGCACAGGTTCATAGATATATGAACATCCCATGAACTTAAGTTTTCATCATTATAGGTGTTTACGTGTAACAGAAGAGACGTCCTGTCCTCGTGACGGAGCACTGAGAATGATTTTTAAACGTTTTTCAAGCGGTATACCTTTCTATAATCAGGAACATAAATATGGATAACAGGCTTGAGTTTAGAGCAAGGGTATCCTTCTTTTTTGGCCTTAGTACACATGTACATAAGTGCAATAGATGTTACTTCTGCAAGTTGTTAAATGACGATCCAAACTGCAAAGTCAAGCAGAACAATTCCAATTGTGCGGTAAAAGCCTACAATTACGTCCACCCGACCAAGGTGGATTAAAGATAGCAATACTTAAAAAATCACCTTTAAAATGGACGCCTTCCTGCCAAGCTCTTTAACGCAGCATGAGATGAGTTGGAAGACAGACTTATTTATTTTCTAAAATTTGATCAGAGGAATGTCAGCCCGATCCACAATAAATTCCACTATTTCGCGTTAACTATTAACTCACCAGATTCCTTACATCGCTTAGAAGATAGCATCTTCCGCATTATGTAAATATCTAAAATTTTCCAACTATTTCATTGGCCCCTATTGGTGCAGTTTAGGTCACAGAAATCCATAATTGACCAAGTATTTTACGGCAGATCCTAGAGAAAACCCAAAGAATTCCAGATCGACAGTCACCTCTTCTTTTTACATTTCAAAGCCGCATGCGGCAGCATCTGCACAGAGTTTTGACATCAGGTCATGCAGGATGACGAATAACGCATGCGGCTTCGTATGATGTCAAAAAAGAATTCGGACAAGGTGGTGAGCTGTCATGTAACTTAGGTATTTGCATCATTCTTGAGGAGATTCATTATACAGAGCTATGTCTATAAGCGTTTTTGCATACCTGTGCCAAGCTTATTCAACTGTGCAGGATGACGATGGAGAAAGCAGGCTACTCCGTCCAAGTTGGTAATTGCAAAACAGAAACTTTCAATGTCCGAAAAGGACTTTAATAAAGCGATGCTTTATCATGTGACCTTTTCAATATCGTTGTTGAAAGAATTGTGCAAAACTTGCAAGAGGCACCGTATTTCAAAGGTCTGCTTAGTTACTCGCATATGCAATCGACATTGACATAATACGAAGATGCAGTTTAGCGGTCAATGAAGGAAAAACAAAGTTTATGTTGTTAAAAAAGAGGGACACACAACCTCGATGCCTAGGACAAAACGGTTTTGAGATAGCAAGAGACTTTATCTACCTCGGCGTTGCTATCACTTCCGATAACGTCACCAGTTCAAAAATCATGCGAATAATCTTGCTAATCGATGTTTCTTTGGGCTTAGAAAGCGATTGAGTATTAAAGTCCTCTCTCGCGTTACGAAAAAGACATTACCTATATAAAGCACTACTCATGTAGTAATGTAATGCTTTGCGGCGCAGAGTCTTAAGCATTGATAAAAGCAGATTAAAATCTTTTCTTCGGGTATTTTCCGGTCCCGTTTTCATCAATGGGTAATGGAGGAGGCGTTTCAACACTGAACTATACGGTTGCACAGCGATGCTGACCTCGTCAGGAAAGCTCGGATAACTCGGTTAAGATGGCTAGAATGGACACCAGCGCCCCGGTGGGGACGAGCTCATATTAGGTGGGGCATACAAGCATAGGCAGCTGGCAACCGATCGCAGTGGTTGAAGAGGTATGTTAGTTGAAGCTCTAGTCCACCCCGTATTTTAGCGCCATCTAGGTAAGCAAGTAATCACTTGATTAATTTGTGCAAAACTCGCAAATAGCTGTTAAATGTCTATCAAATGGTTTACTCAAGCCACCTAAATCTACTGTAGTCAACTTTAGCCGACTTAAGCCGTATATGAATGTAATGATCTATGGCTGAAAGTCACAAATGGAGAAACATTAAAACATGAAACAAACAAGTTTGTTCCAAGTTAGTTATAGATATAGCACACAGAATTCCCATACAGTACCTACAATGTGAACTTCAGACAAACCTATACAATTTGAACAGGTTTCCAACCCTCCGATTGCGTGCATAACTGCCATTTTATTTATTTTAATTTTACGAACTCAGTTATTGAAAGCAAATCAATTCAAAGCCCAATTCAAGGATGAAACTAATGGCCCATCACAGAATGTTGTTCTGTTGTCTTTTCACACAAAACTCGATCGAATGTAAACAGGAAGAACGACGACGAGAATGTCATTAAAATAGCATGGCACAGCATAAGTGTGTATTCGGTAGCCATAGGGCACAATAGTATAGTAGTACCGTGACATCACAAAACAATGCAAGTCCCCTACCTAAACACTAGATAGATCCTGCTATCTAATCTTCAGCACCAGTTTTTGATCGACTGAAAAGGACTTCTTTGCATACACATATATTGAGTGTATCTGGGTACCAGTTCTAGAGTATTTATATAAAAATCGAACACAGTACACTTCCTATGGGACACCTCGTCCCATTACTCGATCCCTATGCATTTAAAGTTTCCCTTATGTGTTGTTTTTATTGTCGAAACTCACGTGAGAAATTATCTTTCATCGTGGGAAACTCAAAGTGCATCCTCTTGTCCCACAAAAGGACTGCACAACCAACGGATACGAATATTCGTATGAAAAATTATGAACTCTATGAACTTTTATCTACCACAGAACTCTGTCAAAGGGAATCTTTTCACATAGACCTTACCTGAGGGTGAGATACCTACGGAAATTTGAAAATTCTTCTACGATCCAAGCAAAAATCTTCCAGAAAGAAAATAAATAATTTTTTGGGGAAAATTTCGTCCTTTTTTGTCGAATGCATAATGGATTGCCATAGATCGTTTCTCTTTTGTTGGATTTTTTTTTTATTCTAAACAGTTATCGGAGCCTTTGCAAAAAAAAAGTTGAAATTACAAATGAAATTCCATCGTCGCTCGTGACAAGGATTTGATTCTGGTTTTCTAACGTAAATATGCTGGTCCTTTTACCTTCTGAAAGTACTCGCACTTACATATTTTGTTTTCCCATTTTTTTTAAGGACACTTTCTTACAAAAAAAAAAAAAAAAAAAAAAAAACAAAAATGCACTTTTCTTCGCCTTATTCGCTTGAGAGATTACCAAAATTATGATGCAAATCCATTGTCCTTGTTTCAACGGGGGAAAGTCGAAACAAAAACCGTCCCATTTCAATTTTTTTTATAAAATTTTTCAATGTACACACATGCATATGTATGTAGATACTAGTATTCATGTCCGATTCTGATCAGTGATCATCTGCCATGGAACGCATGCTGAAGAGATGCAAAATTTCGAACGTCCTTAATTACAATTCGATGTCGTCCTTTCAAAAGGAAGAAATACATACATATGTAGGTACATATTCGTACGTCCTATGCATTTCGAAAATTGGTTTTCATTGTTACGCAATACGCAAAAGTAAGCAGCGCCAGGTATGTAATTCGATCGATTCATCCATCGATGATCAAGGTGATCAGGGATCAAAAGAAGAAGACACAGTTTTAGGTTGCATAAGGATAGTCGTTTTCGGTTTTTTTTTTTTTTTCTTTAGTTTTTGAGAACGGTACCGTTTATGCAAACCCGGTTTCGTTTTCTTGCAGTTATATCATATTTTCTAAAAATCGTGTTACAGTTAGATTTATTATCTAACATAATCATCTTACGGAAGGACGATGCGAAATATCTAATTCACTGTTATGCTGTGAATGTAATTTAACACGCCCCAAAAATATGAAAACCTTTGGTTATTGGGCTTTGAAGGGTACTACATCAATAACGAATATTGTACCGTTGTGCCATATAATCTGATTGAACTGGTTTTCGTATTCCTATTGTTAAGGAGTATTGGGAGAGTTCCCCTTGGTATTGACATTGTAAAGGATACGAACTTCATGAAAGGGTGCTGTCAAAGTACCGACGAATGTGTAGATCGATCGATGTAAACGCGCCTCGACATCGTGTAATGACTATTTAAAAAAAAAATAAATAAAAAAATAAAAATAAATTACCCAAACGTTGTCATTAAAGTCCAGGTGTTTTGGAGCTTAGCCTTCGGTAGAAACACGTGCCTTTTATAAAAAAAATATGAAAAATATTTCGATATTTTTAGCGTTGTACTAGCGTAGAAAGAAGTATCATTTGGATTATATAGAAACCATTCGGACAGACAGAAGGTGTTGTTCGTCAGAGGTTACATTCCAAAATCTTCTTAGTTCAGGCCTACATTGCCTAATGTTGTTGACTCACTTTTTGTACTTAGTGCACAGTAGCAGTTTATATAACGCTGAATCTCTTTAATTCAACGGGATTATTGACTTGGCTGAGAGGAGCAATATCACTATAGCCAGCACGCAGTTCTAGTATTATGGATTTTCAAATGATTTAAGAACCTAACTCTAACTCAGACCACTAACTTGTTATAACCAAGATTCGAACGTGCAATTTTAGCTAAATTTAAAGAGACCTTTCCTGACCGAGAAAAAGACATTGTCAAAAAGCAAAAAAACTTACCAAAAATATACCATAAATACCGCACAGAAGCAGAGATCCTTATCCGAGAACGTAATAATAGATATATGTACAAATAAGATTTAGTTTTTTATAGTACAATGGTGGTGGCCATGGCCTGATGGTTGGCTCACTGGCTGTCACGCCAACCTGCCTTTGTCATCACCTTTTCGACGAGCGATGACAAACCTCAGAAATTCAAATTCTGCCTGTGAAAAAGCTTATCAGGGGAGCCGTTCAGAATCGGAAATAAAAACAGTAGACCCTGTTCAGGAGTGAGAAACATAAATGAGGGCGAGAAGCTAGGCTTTAGCCCACACAGGGCCGTCGCGTCAAAGTATTTATTTTACTTGCAAATTTGGGATTTACTGTCGTTAAATCAGAGCACCATAACAGCATTTTAAAAGTTAACTGTTCCCATTTGTTATTTCGCCGCCGTTAGTAAACAGTTCCAAAGTCTGGCAGCATGGACACACAATTGGCGTGAGACGTCAAGAGACAGCCCAACTTGAAGTTTGTTCAAAAGATGTGTTGGTGATCTGGTGTATATAACTTTATGTAGAAAAATGCAACTCCTTTATTATGTAACTCCTGCAACGAGCAACCCAAAATACTTTTATGATAGTCAAAGGCGTGATCATTCCGGCGCAAAGCTCATAAACGTATCTGACCGTATCAGCCTCTCAGCCCAGAATCATGTTTATAATATAATACCGCTTCTAAGAGAGGGCACCACTTGAATGAAGTCCATACCATTTCCAGTTAGTACCAACCTTCAAAAAAAAACGTGTATAAATTTGACAGCTGTCGGACGATTAGTTCTCGAGATATAGCGTTGTGAGTGAAGCAACTTTTATTATTGTGAAAAAAAAAAAATGGATTCAAAGCAATTTCGTGTGTTGATTTATCATTGCTTTTTGATGGGAAAAAATGCAGCCGATGCAAAGAAATGGCTTGATAAGTGTTCCCCGGACTCTGCACCAGCCAAACAAACCATTCGCAAGTGGATTGAAAAATTTAAAACAAGCACTGAAGATGATGCACGCAGTGTACGTCCAAAAGAGGCCGTTTCAGATAAAAACATCAAAAAAGCTCATAAGATGATTACGAATGATCGAGATAGCTGAGGCTCTGAAGATATCAAAAGAGCGTGTTGGATATATCATACACGATTATTTGGACATGCGAAAGCTCTGTTCAAAGTGGGTGCCGCGTTTGCTCATAGTCGACTAAAACCAACAACGTGTTGATGATTCAGAATTTTTGCGTCGGTATGTGACAATGGATGAAACTTGGCTCCATCACTTCACACTAGAGTCAAGTCGACAGTCAACTGAGTGGTGAGCAGGCGACGAACATCGTCCAAAACGACCAAAAACTCAACAGTCAGTTGGCAAGGTTAAGGCATCTGTATTTTGGGATACACATGGAATAATTTTCATCGACTATCTCCAAAATTGGCAGACTATTACATTGCGTTGTTGGAGCGTTTGAAGGACGAAATCGCAGAAAAACGGCCGCATTTGAAGAAAAAGAAAGTGCTGTTTCATCAAGACAATGTACCGTGTCACAAGTCGATGAAAACGATGGCAAAATTGAATGAATTCGGATACTTTCCCACCCACCGTATTCTCCAGATTTGGCCCAAAGCGACCATTTCCTGTTCGCAGACCTCAAAAGAATGCTCGCCGGAAAGAGATTTAATACCGATGAAGAAGTAATCGCCGAAACAGAGGCCTATTTTGAAGCTAAACCGAAATCGTACTATAAAACTGGTATCGAAAGATTGAAAAATCGTTTCAATCAGTGTATCGCCATCGAAGGCAACTATATTTATAAATAAAGTTGAATTTTTCAGAAATTTTGAGTTTTACTATAAAACGGCATATGTTATGTACATATATGGCATAGTCAATGATAGGCACCAGTAATATTTTAGCGATTCTCAGTCTAGTGGCTTGTGGACAAAAACAGGAGAACAACCAGAGTATGTGGAGTCCACTATTAACCGTACGAACCGGAAAACGACCTGTTTATCTTAAAGATTAATAACATGATGTACAAACCGAAGCTAAGTATGATTAAAGGAAATAGATGGTAAATATAAGAATAAGACCATTTTTCTGTGACCAGTTGAATATCTCAGACAAATCTTCGTTGATCCTGTATGCTTAATCTCCAGCCAAACCAAAGAGTCTTGACAAATAAAAATTTGCTCCTTATAGCCATCAAAATGTACAGAGGCATTTATGCAAACAGTAGTGAGTTCGTTTAAAAAGAGCGTGAATAAGATAAGTCCTACAATGCAACCTTGAGGCACCCCTGCCAGTAAGTTCAATGGAAGATAATATTTCTCACCAACCACTACACTTTGACTACGACCATGTAAATACGCGCTTATCTAGCACTAGGTAAAATAGTAAAATAGTTACAGTTCTAGTTTTCTACATAGAGTATCATAGTTAACACTGTCAAATACTTTGGAAAAATCGAGCGGGCAAAGTAAAGTGATGTTTTCCAAGTCATTATTAGTCGATACGCTATCAAGTATTTTTGTCATAGCCGTAGCGTAACTATGATTAGCCCGAAAGCTCGACTGGACTTGAGCAAGATTACTAGAGATCTGCCCCTCAAGAATCTTTTCGGAAACTTTTGACAGACATACTATAGTAGGATTGTTGTAATTTTTTTTAAGGAATGACCCTTCTAGTTATCGGGTAAAGTCGACGATGTAATACAAAAATTGGTTGCATGCGTAGGGCTACTTAGAAAGTAAGGCGGAATAAGTGTTTCATAAATCGGATATGTATTCCATCCTCGCCAACAGTATCTAACTTGAAAGAGTTTATGGTGTTGTTTATCTTTATCTCTGGTATTAAATTAAATTCTAATACCGCCGGAGGATAAAAAAAGCTGAAACTCGTTTTGCACAATTATCACAAATGTGCCGATTGCCATCCAATTTTCCTCCGATTGCAACATTTGGTTTTTGAGTAGTATTGGACTGGGCAGATTAATTCTCCAATGCAATGCCGGCAATGAAATATGGCGTGCTCCGCATCTTCCTCCTCGTTTGAGCATTCTGGGCACAAAGGGGAGCTATCGTGTCCGAATCGGTGCAAGTATTTGCGATAGCCGCCGTGACCAGATAGGAACTGCGTAAGGTGGTAGTTGTTGTCCCCATCCAAGATTGTTCGAAATGCACAGATCGCTCTTAATGCACTGAGCCCGTATGCGGACAACAGTTTTCTCTTGTTTGCTTTTATGGCAAGTGCCCCTGCCCAGAACCGAGCAGCGTATAAGAGGACTGAGCTGACTACTCTAGATAGGAGAATCCTCCTAACATGTCCAGGTCCACATGTTTGGTAGTCTAGCTTTTCCAATAGGGACATGACAACTTTGAATTTAATTTGTGAACGCACATTTTCATCATTGTAATGTACACTAACGAGCAAAGTCTGCAAATTATAAAAAAAAATTTCTACAGATATTCGGAGTCGGTGACTGCAACTTTAAGAGCGTTAACTCCAACTTTCAGTCGTAATTCTCGCCCTAGTAGACAGGCAATAACAAGAGTCTACATATTCGTTGTGTGATGTTGCCGTATCAGTGAGACAACGGGTTGGTCGAAGTGTCGAAAATATCGCTGCCGATACGTCCGTAGCAAACGATCCAAATCAGTCAATTCCACGGCGTTCTCAAGAATTGTGCATCGTTCAGACCACATTATGGCGTATTTTGCGTAAGGATCTTGGTTTACACCCATACAAAATCAAGCTGACTCAAGAATTGAAGCCGATGGACCATTTGAAGCGACGTACATTCTCCGATTGGGCTCTGGAGAAGATGCGCCAAAATGATGAATTTCATCGAAAAATCATCTTCAGTGACGAAGCTCATTTTTGGCTCAATAGGTTCGTCAATAAACAAAATATGCGTTTTTGGTCGGGTGAAAACCCACATGTGCTTCATGAATCATCACTTCATCAACAAAAAATAACTGTTTGGTGCGGTTTGCATGCCGGCGGAGTTATTGGGCCATATTTTTTCGTCGACGATAACGATCGTCACGTTACTGTGAATGGTCAGCGTTATCGCGCCATGATCACCGATTATTTTTGGCCCGAATTGGAAGATATGGACTTGGACGACATGTGGTTTCAACAGGATGGTGCCACAAGCCACACAGCACACGCTACAATCGATTTATTGAAGAATAAGTATGGTGAGCGTGTAATCTCAAGACATGGGCCAGTCTTTTGGCCGCCTCGTTCGTGCGATTTAACGCCGCTTGAATATTTTCTGTGGGGCTACGTTAAGTCTTTGGTTTATGCCAACACGCCGACGACGTTGCAAAAGCTCAGAGCCAACATTGAACGCGAAATAGCGGCGTTTAAATATTTTGTTTTGATGTTTTGATTGTTTTGATTGTACTTCAAGCAAATAATAAAGTTTTTGAAATATCTCAAATGGTTTGCCTTTTATTTAAAAAAAAAAGTTGTCAAGTCGTAATTAGAAAACCCTATATTCTTGGAAGTGCTCCTTGCAGCAGTAAAGCCTTGTTACTGGAGTACTCTACATGTGATTTGAATTGTAATCTGTTATCAAGTATTACTCCTAGGTATTTGATTGATTCTTTCGATCAGATTATTTGATGTCCCACCTGTATATTGGCGTATTCCACAATTTTTCTACTGGTAATTAAGGCGGCTTCTTTTTTATATTCCGCTAATTGTAGACCGGCGGATACTAGCCAGCCTTTGATGCCAATAATCGCTACATTTGTGGCTCACTCTATCTTCTTTATTTCTTTTGCCACCGTAACGACGGCAATGTCGTCTGCAAATCCGATTACTTGAACTCCTCTCGGCAACATAAGCCTTAGCACTCCGTCATACATAATGTTCCATAGGAATGGACCTGGTATTGATCCTTGTGGAACCCTTCATCAGTTTCATACCTCAGTTTTTTGTTGGTAAAGTAGTTTTCTACTATCCTCAGCAAGTAATATGGCGTATTCATACTGGCTCGTGATTTACTGATGAACGCCCAGTTTGCCGAGCTCAAGGCATTTTTGATGTCCAAAGTCACCACTACACAGTATTTTTTTGTACCATTCCGCCATCTTTCTCCTTGTATAGCTTCCGCCGCAATATCGACCACAGTTTTTACGGCTTGACCGCGATTTTTTGAACCTTAACTGAAAGTCTGATAGTGCTCCTCTCTCTTCTGCTACCGCGAGCAGTCTAGAATATATTATCCGTTCCAGTATCTTTCCCATTGTGTCTAGAAGGAGGACGGTTCCGCAGGTGGCTTGTTTCCCTTTGCAAGCAGGACTAAGTGTTGTAGTTTCCAAGTATCCGGGAAAACTCCTTCTTTAAGACATTTTTGAATTGTCTCCAAAAACATGTCTGGCCGCTTATGAATAGCTGCTTTTAGTGCCTTATTGCTTGTTAGATATGTCTTTTCGGGTTGTCGCGTACACTGATTCTTCTTTTCACCATAATCAAAGGAAGGCATCCAACGTATCTCTACAACAAAATCCAGTTTCCAAAGTCCAATAAATCTGCTTGCTTACTATAATCCTCCGCATTTCTCTTGCTTAACATCTGAGAGACAATTTTTTATTGCTTCCATCCGCCTTTGGAATTCACTTCCGCGTAACCTGTGAGAGCTGAATGATGCACGTCGATTTAGAAGCGAATTAAGGCTTTTTCTGTCAAATCAGAGCAACTAGTTCTTCTTTTTTTAGAACTTTTCTAAAACTTTTTTTCAATTTCAATTTAATTTAAATTGAACTTATTACGAACATGTAAATATAAGTACACTTTACAGTTTATTTTCTAAGTAAGTTTATTATTAACTTTCGATTTCTTATTTAGGAATTCTAATTTAAAACTTTAAAGTTTAATCTTAATACTTCCTTATAAGTTTTAATTTTAATTTTTTACAGTATGCCATAAATATATAATTATATTTTTCTATTAACTATTACAGAATTATAAGTGTATTCTTACTGTGTTAGCATGTATTTAATAAATAAATAAATAAATAATAGTAATTGCGCTATGGAAGAAGGCTTGCGTCTAATTGCAAAACAAAATTGTCAATGAAAGCAAAGTCCCGGAGCTGGGAAGATGATTTTTTACAGGAACCCGACAAATCAATGTTGTATGTACAAAAAATTAAGTTGTGGTCTGAAATACCTTCAAGCGGCACTTGGAGTAAAACCTTAGATCCATCCGATATTAGACGGAGATTAGAGTTGGACAAGAGTTAGGCGCAAAGTTAGTGTTGTATGGTAAGCTTAAGCCAAAACCAAACCGCAAGCAGAAACGTTGTTACAAGTTGAGGGCAAGGTTCAACCCGAACTGTTTATCCATCCCAAGTAAGGAACAGAGATGCTAATATTAAATAAAAAGTAATTTTTACTTAGATGATGTCGACAGATTAGATTGTATAAATTTACACGACCATGATGATTATAGTGGACATCTACTTTCAGTTGCTATCGCCGAATTGCTTGAGATCTACTTTAAATCGGCTGTGCTTCGTTAGATATGGTTTTACTCTATTGGAGGCTGAAGTACCGGGCTCTATCTCTGACTACGGCGCTGTATAGTTTTTTTTTTTTTCTTAAACTCTCCAGTTGTACGAATTTGGAAAAAATTCTCCTTCTGGACTTGACTATTAAGATTATTAAAATTTTGTTATAATCGTTTAATGACATCGTAAAGATCTACGAGGTGTGTTCAAAAAGTGACTTTTGACATTTCGCGGGCAACGTAAATTCGATTATTGATTTTTTTTTTTTGCTGTTTTGGAACACACATGTTTCGAACATAAGTTCACAGTTTTAAGTATAAAGCATTCTTAGTTTGTTTTTGACAGATAAAAAGGTGTTCTGGTATGCTCGGCAATTTTCAATTATTTTAAAAAAATTGAGAAAAAAATGTGCATTAAATTTTCTGTCCTCTAAAAAAAAAATTTACAAATTTTACAAGCTCTTTCAAGATTGCCGAGAAGATGTCAATGACGAACCTCGCTTTGGACGCCCCAGCACACCAACAAAAGATAATAACGTCATAGCTGTGAAGAAAATTGTTTTGGAAAATCGTAGAGGATGTAAGCATATCGGGTGGCTCCTGTCATTGAATTCTTTTCGGATGTCCTGGGAATGAGACATGTGTCAGCGAAGATTTTTCCGAAACTTCTTAACTTAAATTGAAAGAACCGTCGCATGAGTATCACTCATGAGCTCTTGAATGATATCAATTATGATCCTTACTTGCTCAAAAGGGTCATAACTGGTGACGAATCATGGGTTTATGATTATGAAGTCGAAACTAAAGCCCAATCATCCAATAAAAGCACCCAGGAGGGCCAAGACCGACATCTCTAGAAGAGCGCAAGGCAATACCAAAAAGTACTTATGAGAAGTGCTTCGAGAATTGGAAAAAGCGTTGGCACAAGTGTGTTATATAGTATCTTTGAAGGGAATATTGATAAATAAATAAATATTTTTTTATAAAAATATAAAGTTACCTCGTATTGCTTGCACAAACGAACGCCCATTTCAAATGGTGCTGCAGGTATTGCTTAAGAACGTTCAATATTCCAGTGCTTCAGTGATTGGATAACTCTTACTTAAAGCCATATGCTAAACAGAAGGTCAACTCGGGAGCTTAGAATACACGCAAACTAAGAAGCTCTTTTCTTTATACAGGCCTTCTTTCGAACCATTGTCCTACTAGGCCACGAAAGATAAATATTGTACGCTTTCGAGTTAACACATTCCGATACGATTAATGCGTTCCGCAGTCAGATTGCGATGCGGTTCTTGGTGTCCAGTTATTTAAAACTCAGAACTAACACAAGCTCAATACCTAATTTTGTAGAATTCCGGGTCACATATATACATATATTTGATGAATTATAGAAGCGCTTGTAAAACCTGGCTTACAACTGCAAAATTACTATACATCCAATGAATTTCAAAGCTAATAAAGTTGCCCAACAAGGCAAAGTAACATTTTATAGCATGTGATTGCGTCTAAAACAGATTGTAGGAAAGTTTATGAATCCCTTCAAGAACTTTAAATTAATTTGGACCTCATTTGTGAATCTGGCCAAAGGCAGTATTCGAAAGAGAAAGAATAGGGATATGTCATGTTCGAATACAAGGCAGCCTAGGCTCTTCAGAAGCTATGGAGGGGAGTATCGAACTATTAGGAAAGACCGAATATAGAAAGAATATTCCGAGTTTTTTTTTTTTGGCAAAAAACGTTTTTATTTCTCAATTAAGTGTTTTTCGAGCTCAATACACATTGTCCAAACTTTAATCCCTTCCAATTGATACGATTTGGCGAGGTTTCATTCAAAGGTAGGCCCTTTGAAATAAAAAATTTCTTGTATCGTTTAGTCAGAACTATAGTCAGGCTAGTAGGTTTTCTACCTTCCGAATAAAGTTGATAATACTGTTTCCTGAAGAAAATTTTCCGTCTAATTCTGTTAAGGGCTGGACATTCACATAAGATGCGTTCAGCTGTTTCGAAGCAATACTACGTTTTAGATATCGTGCCGACTTAGATTTAGACATCTATTGGCATTTTTGTTGAATGGCAGGATGGTTCGCCTGGCCTGTCTTAGACCTGAGCTATTCTCCCAATATGAGATGCATCTCGAATGCTCCCAGCTATTAATAGTTGAATTAACTGCTGTTTTAGGAGTGCAGCAAAAGGGTTCAGGTCCATTAAAGAGAGTTTTTGAGCCCTTTTTGGCCAGTTCGTCATCCTATTCATTACTATCAATACCCTCATGGCCAGGAACCTACCACAATTTGGTTTTGTTCCTGGAGCTTAGTTTTGAAGCAGTATATGACTGATTTGGAGTTAATGGTGTACGAGCTTAAGGCATTTATACCTGCTTGACTGTCTGTGAATATATGGATGTTTGCTCCTTTGATACCAGAGCTGGTTGACACATACTGGAATGGCGTGTATTTCTGCCTGAAATACACAGCGAATTTTGCCCACAGCTATGATTATATTTAGGTTGGGTTGTATTTTAGCTCTCACTCCTGATTCCATTTTAAAATCATCCGTATACCACTATATACCACTATGTTTGGTGGGTTATTGCTTGCCATGCTCCTTCGCTGGGAATCTCCGTGGAGAAGCCTTTATTGAAGCATAATGTTTTTTGAAAGCGGTCTCTTACTGCGCAGATCATATCAAGTTTCAGTTTCTCGGAAAGTAGGGTCCTTATGTCCGGATGCTAAATCTCTTTGCACAGAACTAAGTATTTCTTCAGGTTTGGAAAGAAGAAAGAGAAAACAGTCACTGAGGGCTAAATCCGTAGAACGTGGCGGATGACGGAGCAATTCTTGATCCCGTTTATTGATTTTTGCCATGGCAATTACGCACGTGTATTTAACAGATTCCAAAGAATGGTCGGCTGCATGGGGTCTTTTCCTAGCAAGCCTGGTTCTGCACTGATGACTTTCCCTCCATTTGATATTCATATCACGGGCTGCATTTTCAAAGCCATCTTTGGTTTAAAGAGAAACGATCGTTAATACAAAGCGCATTGGAGCTTTGATGAACTGGGTTTTAACTTTGGTAAGTGCTTCCATTCACAATTGGGTCTCATACAATCATAACTGCAGATGGTATTGCTTTCTTGTTGTCTCTCGGTAGGAAGAACTGCTTACTGGCTCTTAAATGTGCCTTGCATATATGATACAATACCCTGTGAGGGCTGCTATGAATATTATGGCGACACCGTGGTGAACTAGCTCTGTGAGTATCCGACCTACATTCACAGCAGATCACTCGACGTTGACATGTCAGGTGCTGGTAGCGTAAGAACTCTATCACTGGAGCGCTTACTCACCTTTTTTTGAAAGACCAAAAAGTACAAGAAGTGCTCTATGCCGACAGAAAAAAAAAAAAAAACACAGGACGCGGGCATCATAATGGAAGAGCACTTTCTTCTTGGCCATTTTTCTTTAAATCATCGTTGATCATGATGGATCTTCCCTTTGTTGGCCGCCGATTTGTCCTGTCCTGTGGTAGATCCATGATTCGTCCAAAGCTATGAAACGGTTCGAACTCATACGGATTGCGGTTAAAGAATTTCAAACACTCATTCAAAGTTGTTACACAAAATTCACATATTCAATTTCCACCAAAATTCACGCGGCTGTGGTACACAAATTAAATTACGTCGTTTCGAGAAATCAAATTCATTCCATAAAGACGATTTGGATCGAACGTGCTATAAAATCCATATGTATGGTAGATACAGATACAGTCTGTAATACTTACATGATCTTAGAATTGTGTGCTAAGTTTCAAACAAAATGTCAATATTTTGAAAAAAAAAAAAGAAAAGTAACTGATATGTTACTATGTAGGTACCTCTCCCTTCAAAGGTTCTCATACTGCACCCCCAGGATGCAGGAATTAAATTTCACTCTCAATACATCGGACTTAGTTACTAACATACAATGCCCGATCGTATTTGCTAGATGTGAAAAATCCTGAAATATAATCTAGCGAATAAGGATTTGCACTTTTGTTCAATTTTCGAAAATTTCAGCAGGCGAATAAATCCAATTAATACTACGTTTGATCCCCCTAGATTTATCGTCCTGAAAATTGGATTCCAGGGTGTCAGGTACTTCATTGCGATTTTATTCCCATATGACAATGGCACTGATCAATAGATGTTCCCGTCTTCTCGATAATTGCAATAACTGTAACGAATGAGTGTTTACGAAAGAAAAATCCTTTCCCCGTTTCAATTTTGGAAATGTGTTTGGTTGTCCTTTTGTCTGGTGGAAAGTGAAAAATTTCTGAAAAGAATTTTTGTTAGGAAGTTCGGAAATATTTCTCTAGGACACAAATGAAAACGAAAGGATTGTCATTATTCCTATCGAATCCTTTCACCGGATATGGATTGATTTCAAAAGAATGCAACTACCGATAATTTGTTGCTGAAAGCAAAATCAAAGGACAAAATGTTGCAAAAGGAATCGTTGATCGAAAAAAAAAAGAAAAAAGAAAAAAAAACTGTCATTAAACAGTAGAACCGGAAGGATATACAAGTACGAGTATTTGTGCCATCGGATTAACAAGTATCGCGCAACTGGACCCCATATGGAGTTTGGCAACTCGGCTGGATGTTCTTAAAATGTCAGAGATTAGTTTCAGGTTCAATGGTGTACGAGTATTCAATTGGATGAATAGATCGTGAACACACGTGTGTTTCAATGTCAATTCTATTTCTTCAGTTTCGAAGCATACACACACATGTGAAGGTAACGAACAATGCGAGTCCAACCGACTACATTTTGACAGCTTGACACTGCGCAATAGTGATTTATGCGACGAGGCGGTACTTAATGCTGTGCGCGTTATGGGGTGGATTTTTATTCGCCTGGTTCGGAGCGCTTTCACAATGGATTACCTGTAGAGCTGTATAATGGTGTTCGTTTCTAGTGGACGACGACGACACGGAATGTCAAGTTGGGAACAAGTACATGCTCTTATGTGGAACGAAGGCATAAATTGGACCCTCGACAGATGATTATGATTTTTATTAATTTTTTCGGAGATTTATTTTTTATTTTTTGAAATTGTGAAAGAAAGAATAAAAAGTTGTTACAATATGTACCTACTACCTTAGCTTCAACAAAAATTTAGGTCCTGTGGAGTTTGTGTCTAATAGTAAAGATCAAGGTTGTACAAAATGTGGTGTTGGAGATATTAACAATCTATCGGGAGCAATAAAGCAATTGTGAAAGAGCAGTGATGTAGAGGTTTTTGTAAAAGAAAAAAATTTTATTCGAAGATTTAGATTAAGATGTAAAAACATCTAAAATTGATTCATGAAGGACGTCGTGAGAAATTGGAGGGTTTCAGCCGGAAGAGGTTTCATCTTACTTACTACAGTTCGAAGTAAACCTGGGTCTCAACTAACTTTTAATTGCGCACTGCATGTTGGGTAATTTCGCTGTACTGCGTTGTTCCTCCGAGTTAGACTTAAAGACTGTGGCATCATTGGTGGCGGCTCGCTCCACAAGTCCTAGCCAGCTTGTACAGTTCATTGTTGAATCTCCCCCTTCAAAACCCGTCAATGCAAACAGAATCGAATATCTTTGGAAGAATTATTCTCTCATCCACTTTCAATAGAGACAACATTTTAGCGCCATAAAGTTGGACTGGGACAAATTGCCTTCTTTGTCCATAAAAACAAAAATTGGCAAGAGTGATTCTTCATTTTATTTCTGAGGTGTTGTTGGCAGACAGATGAGCTTGGCGAGATGTCAAAACTAGACATGACTCTAAACATATGTATGTGTTAGATCATCTCTATAAATGATGTCATATCAATGAAAAAAACTGTTGGTATTGATTTGGAGTGTGAAGATTTAGGCGATTTTGGGCTTTCTGGTCTGGAATCGCATTGACAAAGGGTTTCAGACGTTCAAACAAAATGACAGATAAGATATTGTATATTGAGTCGACTCGTTTCTTGTGGATCGCACAAACGAGGCTCGTTTAAGCGTGGGAAAGCTCAAGACTTTTCGCCTAAGTTTGTCGCTTATGACAAATCCGCACCCGAATAAGCTGTATTTTTGTTTCCTATAGCAACCACCCTAGTAGATGTAAAAGTTTTTGATCCTACCAGGTCAACTCTATTGCACTTCCTGAATGGCAGTAATGATATCAATCAAGAGCCTATGTTAGTTGTTCGACTGCACGTTAAGGATAAAATTATTTTACGGGCAAATTCAAAGGTTGTTGTGCTTGTTTTGTTTGCTGGAGTCGTCATTCGTACTGAAGTATACCCGGCTAAGCTTGCATTGTTGCGAGCTGCACATAAACAGTCACTCATCGTTGAGTGTATGTATCACTATTAAATAACAATCCGACAGCCACCACTTGAAGGGGATTATGCGGTTTAATCACCTAACACCTCCATCTGTGACACCCCATCAAAAGTGTTTGGTCATTTGGTCCGCCCTAAAGCGCGGCTTGTAAGATCTTTTTTTGGGTTTATCTAGCAGTCTCTTTCAATTGTCACAGTATTCCTTACTTATATTGGCATCTTGTCTTCAAGAAGGTAGTCGTCTGAAGCGAAGTTGGCTCCTGGAAACGTATGGACATACAGAATACTAGAATTACGTCTTGCTTTGAGATCAATCTAGTTGAAGGCTTTTTATCAGGCGACGGTCAGTCACTTAATGGATGTTTTGGTGTGCGAAACATACGCCAGCTTTGATAAAATTTCGTCTCGCCATCAAGTCAATTACCCTGTATCTAATATATTTTCGGATCTAAATGCCATAAATGATTTCCTCTTTTCCTAGTTTGGCATAAGATTTTACCAGGCACGATTTTACCGTTGAACTTAGGACAATGCCCATACATCTGGTGGAGCCAATTGCAGAAGCAACCTTTGGCAAAATCGTCCTGTTTTTATGTATGAGAGTGTGAGAGTTCAGTTTTTTATGCTTTCATTTTACTTGAAAGTAGGTTTGAGGTTGATTTTTGAAGAGCAGTCATAGAAATGAGTACGAGGTGTGTTCAAAAGTAAGATGACTTTTGAAATTTCGCGGGCAACGTACATTCGAGTATCGATTCTCGAATCGAATTTCTCTTTGTGTTGGTAGACATGTTTCAAACATATGTTCACCGTTTCAAGTGTATGGTATACCATGCTTAGTTTGTTTTTGACGGATAGAAAGGTTTTGATGTGCAAGAACCGCTCCTGGTTCTACTGGTGGTTATAACAAGATTTAGAGATTAAATCAGTTCGATGTTGAGTTCGTCAAACTCCAGCTGGGGCACTTATATGTATATATCATGGAATATAATCTATAATCTATGTTATAAGCTGTCTGGGTTGTGCAGGTTAGCAGTCAATATAGAGTGGGTTCCTATGTTTAAACAAACCATGTCATTTTACCATACTTGGAAATCAAGAGCTTTAATATGAAGTCGTGTGTGCCCTATCTGACAAGAAAACAAGCTTTGGATTTACCTTATTTTCTTGTTAGACAGAAGATGAGTTCTGCGGAGGCGTTATTCCCGACAAGTCGCCCTTTTTGGATAAGGTCAGTTTTCCCGCCACACTTGTTAAGGCGGATGATGAGGTTGAGGTTGGCAGGAAGTGAATGTCTGGGGACGTGATCCAATGGCTCAGCCATGGGATGGCCCTCCTTCTTGAACTGTCCTTCATACCAACGTTAATAGTGAAATTCCTTGCACGAAGCAAAAAAAAAAAAAAAAAAAAATTTATCAGCTGTCAAGGATAATCTTAGCAGATAACCTATTGAGCAGATTGCTGTGGATTGGAAATAAGTCCCCATAAAACTGATCTTGTCCTCTTTACCAGGAAATATAAAATTCAAATTATAGACCCTCCCTCAATTTAGTCTTTCCCGATACCGCAAAATATCTGGGTCTCATTTTTGACAGGAAACTAAACTTGAAACCTAACATTCGAGAAAGAGTTAAAAAAGTTGCAGTAGTTTATTCTCTTGCATGAAACCATTGAGAACAAAGGGGGCCTCCACCCACTATCTATACATCTCGGTCATGAGACCAATACTCATCTACGGGGTTGTTGTCTGGTGGACGGCCTAAGACAATGCAGGCAACTGCAGCAAAGTAAGCAGACTTCAAAGAACAACGTGTCTATGCACAAGCGGATCTCAAGACATTCTATTTCACTTGACACCCCTCGACTGCAGCTATTCGCCTTAAAGGGACTACAGAGTGTACAATTAATTTGTTTTGCCACGTTGTATTCCTAATATATTAGGAATCCTCACAGAGAACATCGATTATACCATACCTATACTTCGGTTTGACAAAGACTTTCATGTAAGCTTGTCATCTGGATCTTTCTGGGAGGAAGATGCTTTCATGGAAGACAAGTCAATCCACTTTAAACAGATGGATTTTAAACCAATTGCGGAGTTGGTGGCGGTGTTTTCTCAAATCTAAGTCTAATTTAAGCCTCTCCTTTCATATTTCAAGTCATTGTAGAGGTGGAAATTCTGGCGATTAAAGAAGCTCTGTTCTGGCTGAAGGAAGTATTTGCAAAGGATATTCGCGACTTTTCAGTTAGTCGGGCCGCTATCAAGTCCCTGGACTTAGTCTCATTAAATTTTAAAACTGCCCTTGAATGCCGATCATCTCTTACGGAGATGAAAGAGCAGTTCAACCTTCACCTTTGTTCGGTGCCGGGCCACAGAGACATTCTAGGGAATTATAGGGCCAACGAACTAGCCAAAATTGGAACTACTTTAATTTTTCTACCGGAAAAGGGTAGCATAAGTATATCAATCGCTACGTGTAAATGTTGTTACAACAATACTGTTGGACCACCATGTCTTGATCTGGCCAAAGCTGGATCTGAATCGTCCTAAGTGTCTGATTCTTCTTAATAGGAAACATCTCAGCGCCATCATAGGTGTCATCACTGGACACTGCCTTTTAGGCAAGCAAGCATGAAAGCTTGGCGCCTTTACAAACGATTTCTGTAGATGCCAGATGTAATGATTTTTTTTTTAACGAGTTAGTAGCTTCATGCATCTTCGAAGATGTCAGGTGGTAGGAAGCACGTTGTGGAACATTAAGTAATCAGCGTTCTACTTTTACACCCATGCCGATTGAAGAGGATGCAAGTAAGTTGCCCCAGAAAGCTGATCCCATTCATTCATCCAGTTGCTTTATAACTCAATGTGGTTTGATAGTAAATTAGTAAGAATGTAGAACACATTTGAGATTCTCATATGGCTTACATCCACATTTCCCTTAACACTGGCAAAATAAAAACGTATATAGGGACTACGATGCATTTCAAGCAAAAGTATTTTAAAATCTCTGACTCAAAACAAGAGGATCTGACATAATATTGGAAAATTGAGCAGTCCATCACTATTAGAACAATGAAAAGGTTTCAAGGATTTAAGCATGTTTGATGGACAAAACAATTAGCTGATTGTAGAAATCAATTAATAACGCAATCTAGTGCTTCCAGTTTAGGTTGTGACTGCATGTTCTTTAAAAGCAGTAGTCTTGTTAACTGCAACATATATCTATGTTTTCCTCAGCATCTCAAAGGAACAAAGCAGAGTCAATTTCTCGAACTGAATAGCACAAAACTCGATTTGTAACAATCAAGGAAACTCTTCATTCCATTCATCTCATCTTTTGACTCTTTATGCGAATATTTGTGAATACTTTACAAACTGCAAATTTTATTTCATTCGTTACGAGCATTTGTACTGTACTGCGAATCTATCCATTGACATTACCAGGATACATTCGAATTTTTTTCGACAAAGTGAATTATAGATTTTCGCACCAGGACTCGATGCAAGAATGGAATATCCATCTTAGACCTTACAGCTCGATGACTTTAAGAATGGATAATGCGTTTCTCCTGTCACCCGATGTGATAATGAAGTCTTCAAAATTTATACTCTGCATGGGTGTTCCAAGGATATCTATGACAGTGATTCACAATGATAACAACAGGAAAAATAACACAAAGCTGTCGCAACACTGCCATTGTTTACCAGCAGGGGATTATCAATTGTAGCATCCAAATATCAACTCTGATGTGAGATTCTTAGATTTTCTTGTTTTTTTTTTTCTGATTCTAGTTGAATGAGCATCATAATATCGTACTTTCCAAATATCCAAAAATTAGCATTGCCTAAGGAAATTTCTTGAAGGACGCTCTGAAGGATGAAATTTAAAGAAAACATTTTCGCACTTTTGCGCATCACACATAGGATCTGCTTTACTTTGATGCCAAATCCTTGGCCCGCTTTTAAAGGATTAGAGAGGAAAATCTTTAATAGATATCGGCTTCAACTTCAAAGAAAAATACTACATATAGAGCATCAGCTTAAGGAAAAATCATCTGGAATTTGCATCACAACGATGCATAGGGATCTGTAGAGAATGTGTCGCTATTTGAAGTCATCTTCGAGAGAGGACATAGTAAAACCTGTCATGAAGAGATATGTTAAGCGAATGAGTATCACATTGCGGGACAATAGCTAATTTTAAATTAATGTCATGAGATGCGTGTGCGATCTTGGATGTGTTGTTACAAGTTCAAGTTTGAATGGAATGAATATTCAAGCTTTATCTGAACTTGAATCTCTTTTGTATTTAATACGAACCTTTAAGGAACAGCCATCAGTGCCGGGCTTCCAGTTTTAGTTCAGGTATAGTACGAGGGAATTACCTGAAAATTTCAAGTCAGGTTCAAATTAGTCTCCGCAACTGGGAACAGAGTAGAAAATGAAGGAAAATTGATTAAAATAAGATTAAAATGGGTGTGGAACAAACGCATCTGTGGTTTTAGAGGTTTAATGGGTTTCACATCACTTTATGACGAGCGATTCGCAAGGCCAAGAGCTTGTCTTTATGTGCCGAACTCACTCTAACCAAATAAACTTGTACAATTTTGTAACTAAGATTTAGTTGTTGCAGACATAACGAATGGAGAATGGCACAAATTCGTCGTTGCGTCTGTTTATTTTCCTTATTATTCGTTACTGCTTCCATCATTGGAGGCAGTAGCAGAACTCATTGAATATTGTGACTCCAGGAAGAGCTAATGCTTAGAACACTTTTTAAAGCAGTAACAAATGCAACGTGAGAAGTAGTCGTCTCTTGCACTTCATACTATCCTCTAACCTGGCTGTCAACAATGTTGGCTCTTAGGCAACTTTTGTTACGAGAGTAAGCCAACAGGTAATCGACTAAACTCTATCCACCGGGTATATTAAAGAGATTTCTGACCATAGATACATCGAATTCAGAATTAGATGCGACGTCTTGACCTTGTTGAAGAGGATGAATCCGCACAAAACCAACTGGAAAGGATTTAAGGACGATAGTGCTCCCCCTCCTCTTAGTACGAAATAAAAGCTTGAGGAAGCTGTTCAGAACATAAACGGCACTCTCACCAAGTTTTTCGAAATGGCATGTTCAGCCACTAGGCAATCCCGCAGATCGCCCGTTTCTTGGTGGAACGCAGACCTGCAGTGTCTTCGTAAAGAATCGAGAATACTTCTAAACAGGTCACATAAAACTTATTTGGAGGAAAATTTGAATCTTTACAGTTCAAAGCAAAAACATTTTAAGAGGTACATTCAAACTTCAAAGATCGCCTCTTACAAAGCTTTTTGCAAAAATATCGAAACTATCGGTGAAACCAGTAAGCTGGTCAAAGTCAGACAGTATCTATACCGAGTTGAGAGCAGAGACTCATGCTTGAGTCTCACTTTCCAGGTAACCTAATCGGAACCAGCTCACAACTAGCTAAACAACTCACAACTACCCCAGCTGCTGGCAACTCTGAAGAGAATTTTCACTGTTAGCCTGGCACTGGTAAGCAAACCGAATCTCTTGTGAACAGTGGCCTTTATACCGAAAATCGGAAAAGAGGACTGCTCACTCGCCAACAGCTTCAGATCTATAAGTCTGAAGTATCTTAAAAGTATCAAGAGATTGGTCGAGTTACTTGTGCGCAGAACCCCTTTGCCAGTGCATCCTTTGTCGGGGATGCAACACGCCTTTAAAATCTGGTATTCAGAATTAAAGGAGCACTTGACAAAAAGGAATAAGTGCTTTCGACAACGCAACTTTTGACGTCATGTGTAACTCGGCGAGACAACACTGACAACACGATATGTAGTGCCTACAAGGGACCGTTTTGTCTCCACTGCTATAATGCATATTGGAGAACTCACTGCTCAAAGCGCTCAATAGTTCTAGGTGTAGTGTCTGTTGGTGCACTAGTAATGGACTTTCAGTCAATCCTTTCAAAACTGAGGCTGTTCTCTTTAATAGAAGGAAGAAACTGCGTGGTCTGACTTATCTAGTGCTTAAGAGCATCACCATCCAATTCTCAAAAGAAGCTAAGTATTTGGGTGTCATCATGGATAACAAATTTTTCTGGATTAAACATGTTACACCGAAAGCTTCTAAGGTGCTCTCAAGCTTCTTGAAATGCAGAGGAGGTATCGGCAAGACATGGGGCTTGGATCTACATGGCTATAATAAGGCCAAATATATCCTATACGTCGGTTGTCTGGTGGAATAAGATCTCGCGAAAATGCGTGACTGCTGTTTTTATCAGACTCTAAAGAACGGTTTGTCTCGGATGCATGGGGGCCTTCCCCAGCACTTTTGGCTCCGATCTAGATGCATTTTATGAATATCCCTCCCCTTGATATTCATATCATGGGCTGCACTCTAAAAGCCATATCCTATTTAAAGGAAGTGGTCTTTGGTATAGCACTTATTGGAGTTCCTGTTGTGGAAAAAATACGAAATCGACTTTCCCTGTTCCCGAGACTGGTTTCGGTCAGAATCAAAGACAGGAAAGGTATGCAGTCGGGTCTTCACGGATGGCTCTAAAACCAATATAGGATGTGGCGCTGGTGTCTTTTTGGAAGATGGCAACCTTAGATTTCACTTCACGTTGGGAAAGCTTGCGTTTGTCTTCCAATCGGAGGTTTACACAATCCTGATGGCAGCGAAGTATATTACGGAGAACCGGCGGAGGGGGCAAGGCATTTGCATCTGTAGCAACAGCTAAGCTGCACATTAAATTTGCTGAACCCTCTTACGACCTGCAAGCTAGTTTAAGACTGCAAGAGATCACTGAACGCAGTCGGAAGGCTAAATTCAGTACCCTTATCTGAGGCCCAGGTAAACAATGGGATCGCGGGAAATTAAACCGCCGATGAACTTGCCAGGCAAGTTCAACCTACCTTGGGTCTCCCTGAGTATTCGGTTAAGGATTCCATTGACAGTTGCGTTTCATATAAGCCTGCCATGGCACTCCAGGTTACCGACAGACCAAACGAATGCTTCCCGGTGTCCTAGGAAGTCAGCGGCCTATCTGGTGTCCTTCAGCAGAAAAGACTTCATGTTTCTTGCTTTTATCTTGGCCACGGATTGAATAATACCTTTACAACACCAGTTCTCCGTTCTTTGAAAAATTGTTATTTCCTCATGCCTTATCTATGATAAACCTCAGTAACTTTTCAAATACACTCGGACAAAATTTAGAGTGTGTGTCGGAATATTTACCCATCAGCAAAATATTAGCAAGAATCTGTTTAGGCTTTCTGCGGAAATTTATTTTGACCTAATGTCCTGCTTGATGTTATAGCATACATATTTCTGTCGCACTGTTTTGCTGCATCATATATCTGTGCATCAATAGAAATGCATCAATGCTGATGCTCTGAGTGTTGTTTGTTTCTGGTCCCTGATTTATTGACCCAATGCCTGATCCTGAAGTTAAACGGCATTGAGCTTGCCTATTGTAAAAATATTGACAGTTGCTCCTAGTTGAGTAACAGTCCATTGTTCTAAGAAGATAACCTCACTTCTGTTGGTCGAGGAGAGTCTTTACGTTCCAGAAAAAGACCGCTGTCCATCAAGGATAGACAAAGATCAGTAGCAAACTATTGCCATATCCAACACGATCGGCTAATACTTTTCTCGCGATAATGCTCAGAGCACTCGCTGATGCATCAAGGAACAATGTAGTAAAGCCTACTAGAAGAGCTCCGAAGTATTTGGCAGAGGCCTTTTTTCGTTATTTAGTGAACAAACAACCATCGGCAGATGCTTATTGTACACGACATTGGTCCCTTGGATGAATGGATGTCTTACTTTCATTATTCACATGGCATGGATCTCTTTTGGACTAAAGTGAAGTTATAATTGACATCGGAAGCATGGTCAAACATTTCTATTTGACTATGATGTTGATCTTCACTTCATGTTTCTGTCTAGGCTTTATAGTTTAAGGATGCAAAATTTCGCCTTTGAAATACTATATCCACTCCACTAAGTGGTTCTTGTATCTCTGTTTCTTCGTTCGTATGTAGATTTCCATCACCAAATGTGCGATCTATTAAATCACAAGGATGACTGGCAAAAGTAAGTTGATTACCTCATCCGCCGCTCATGACCATTTACTTTTAATAATCTGACAAAGTAGGATGCGAAGGTTGTAGATCATTGTGAATCCTTTGCTTTAATTATTGCTCTGTTCACTTCGGGCCAAAAGCTTTTCCCTTGTCAACAAAGAAACATCTACATATCCGTAGAAACGTTCTTTATTTCTGTTCAGAAAAAAAAAAAAATTCAATTTTCGTTTCACGTAACGCATGACGGCATCATATAATTTACTAAAACCCTCAAAGATCCTCAGCGTAGCATTTTTGATATTCTTATTCGTTTGTTATTCCTTGAAAAGGACTTTCCTTCCACTTTGTGTCTGTACTCTGTACGCCGTTGCATGTTTCTTTTTTTAGGATCTGTAACATGTGCCGCATGTCTGAGCGAATTTCTATTTCATGCTTCAAGGATCCATAATGCCATGTTGGTGCATTTGCTTAGGGACCAAACACGAATAAAGTAACACACCAGTTGATTTACATACAATTTTCGTTCACATATTCCACTAAATCGATTGCTTTCCATCCATATGGTGCACCATACGAATTTAATGCTCTCCACATGGAAACGATCTTGACATTTGGTAAAAATGTTTCTAGTCTGACTGCAGTATGTTATTAGTTACAACTGTCAACACCACGATCGACAATCGGTTTTATCAATCAAAGGATAAACTTTACTCCTCTCGTGTGAACTAAGCCACATCTACAATTGTCACTTCCAGAGATTGATTCATTAGGAAAGATTGATTGGTTTTAGTGGCACTCCCACTTAACCTTTCGTCACATGGAGATGGTACCCATAGAAGTAACATGATCCAACCACTTTACACCCGACGATTGGTGAGCTACCGATTCAACTCTTTACGGGACACATAATCTCTATGAAAAGTCATAATCAGAAGACTACCAGGATCAGGTTACTTGTTTTTCTTGTCGGGGTCGTTTCCAATCGAAAATGTTTTTTGACGCAACTCCATGGTCTACTCCGAGGGATATTATGTAAATGCAATAATACTATCGAATCACACCATCTCTCAGATGCCTCAGATACCTCAGATACCTCAGAGACCACAGAGCTTGCTGCTTCTGATGGAGATGATGATGTCAAAATATTTACCACCATAAATTCAGGATTATGGCCCCAAGCTCCTTATTGTCGCATCAGACAAATAAAGAAAAAAAAAAAAAAAAAAAAAAAAAAAAAACTAAACCAACCAGAACCAACCATCCGTTGGCTTGAGAGTTGTCATAGCAGATTCCCGAGGTACAGGTACACGTCTTAGATGTAGTTAATCCTCTGGTTGGACTTTTATTCATCGACCGGAGGTGATATAAGTTACGTGTGCACTTACTGCTTCAATACGTGCTATAATTGGAGTCATAATGGGGGATCAATGACAAGATGAATGTCAGTAATTAATTTGATGGAATTAAGGTGGACAGTAAGCAAAGTGTTTGGTTGTTGAGTGGACACTGTGGGACTATCCGAGACAATTTCCATCGAAAATTCGGCATACTTGTTCCCCAATGATGTTAATGCGAATCCGTGATTGATAAATTCTCGTATGCCTTCCGATTTTCACCAAAAGCCAGACCAATCAATGCTGAGCACTTTCATTAAGCTCCCTGTCTACTTTGGAATGTTGAGAAATACACATATTCAATGGTCAAGACAACGATGACTGCTTAAAGTGAACCTTCAATAAAATAAATAATAAAAACTTTCGGTTACTGTCGAGGAGTTTTAACTTGTATCTACTTGGTCAATCTTGCAGTCGTACATGGCCCTTAAGAATTTTCACTTTTTCCCTTAATTCTTTTCAGTCGTTCCCACAGTCCCATCAACGGATCATGGATGGACCGTGGTTACTCACAGTAACCACAGTCACCAAGATATGAACCAATCAAATAATTGGCAATATCTTAGCATATATTACAGATGAACTGGTGTTTGTTGCTCTAACTTTTTTGTTTGTTATCCACAATGACTTTCAACCAAGATGGTTAAGTGGTTAAGTGGATTTTCCCAAAAATTATCCCTGTCACTGTCTCTTATCTTCTTAAACTTAGATGAAAGGATATTTTAGACGGGCAGTGAATCTGTGCGGGAGACTTGGATTGTTTGACATTGGTGACAGAATAGAGAGCGTCTTCCAATTCGAAACATCAAAAAGGTGAAATACGTTGGTGAAAACCTTTTTAAAAAAATCATGGAATCCATAAATGAAACCGTTCTCAAGACCACATTTTTTGAGGCATCCTCAAAAGAATGGTTTTTAATGAGTTGCTAACAAGTCATCCATTTCTTAGCCCTTTGGGTTAGAAAAAACATTATAATAGGTGCTTTTCACCGCAATAACGCTTTCACTATTTTAGTGCATGACTCGGCTTCATCTCTAGCGGACTGCATCATTTAGAAGCAATATGTTATCATTTAACTTAAGTGATTATCACTCGCTTGATTTTGTCAAATCCACGAAGACAGTCTATGAATCCGACCCTGGGCTTGAATCTTCCCAATTCTAATGATCCAAAGGATACCATTCAGCTTACAAGGGTCGGAAGTTCAAAACGTCTGACAAGCAGCTTGTAAGAACCGAAACGAAAAGAATTTGAGAAAGGATTTCAAATTCTATTGTGTGCTAGAGAGTTTTTAAACCAGGTAGGTGACTTCGTCAGTAGCGTAGCTTTTCGGAGATACGAAAAACCTTTCCCCACTTAAAAGCAGCATCAATGAACTAACTATTCCGTCTTCAAAGTGACAGGGTTCTAGGGATTCTAAGGATTAGAAGACTAAAGTCTTAAAAACAGGAAACAAGCTTTTCTTTACAGAAGTAGGTAGGCAAGGCAAGAGCCTGCATCATAGCAAAATACCATACAAGTATCTAAAATTGAATAAACTGATATGGCACCACATCAAATAAGTGCGTGTAAAGCGCGGAAAAGAGCGATTTCTTCCGCTTATATACGGAACTTACCAGCAAAGCTTCTATCCAACCTCTGTTCCACATTAACCTTAAACCCCAAACTCTCTGGACTCAATAAAATAGGGAAAGTAGGGGTCCCAACTTGTTTGGTTGTCTGAAAAGAACGAAGCCATAGCCAAAGCTCTCATAGATCTTAAAATCAAAGGCAGGAATTTTTTCTCATGTTCATGATCAATAAAATAAATGTGTCTTACAACATCATATTGGCAGCATGGACTCCATCAGAGAAGAGCGTTCGTAGAGAAAATTCAAAGACAATCAAGCATACGTACAACAGGTTCGATTAGAGTATTTTCCAAAGTTTCTTTAAATCATCCAGTTTTCCTTGGACAAACATACCTGAGAAAGACCAACCAGGGAACAAAAGATTTTTCAGTACCGTGTCGCTGTTCTATACATGGCAAAACGTTCAATGAATATGGTATGTTATGCAATGGTATACAACGAAATAAATCTATAACCACTCTTGGATCCCTTGACTGTCATTGCATATTGTAATACTCTACGCAAGTATTGCATTAAGTCTAAGGCAAGCCGAGATCTGATGAATAGCAGAGACTTTCGATTGACAGGGACATTATACTGAATGATTTGTACTATATGTGCGAAGATCCTCAGAGAAGATTTTTATGCCATAGCTTGTGGCTGTATAACTTAAACTTCGGGGTAGACTTGGGCCTCAACCAACTAGCAACCCCATCCAGCTGCCTCTACTTTCACATGCTAAGTTGGTTGATGTCCTCCTCCACTTGCATGCGCCACCTGAGTCGCGGTCGTTCTCTAGTGCACTGTCCCTCTGGGGTGGATCCGAAGACTTTTTGGGGCGCTCTATATGACCCATCCATCTCAGTAGTTGGATTTTCACTTATCTGGCTTAGTCGATGTTGCTGAACAGTCTGTACAGTTCGTCGTCATATCTCGTCCTCCGCTCACAGTCTACGCAGACGGGGCTAAAAATCACTCGAAAAATTTTCCTCTCAAAGCAGCCAAGAGCACTCTTGTACATTTTTGATAAGGTTCATGCCTCTGTGACATAGAGCAGGGTTATGATTATTAAGGTCTTACATATATAAGGTCACTTTTGCGTGAACAGAAAGGCTATGTGTCCAAGAGCTGCAGCAATATTTAACGTGCGTCACTTGTGATGCTCACCTAGAAGTGCCCTGTATACCAAGAAGTTACAAAATCCGCAAGAATAATATCAAAATGCTGCAGCTAAACTTAAGCCACTGCGAAGTGGCACCAAAACTTCTGACACAATGTGATTGGCTTGTTGTCGAGCAGTAAAAGAATCTTGCTGAAAAAGCTGGGCAGCTGATGATTAACAGAACTGTTATGTGGGCCTTTGGAGCTAACGCTTTGAAGAAAATGTCAAAGGGGTTCATCTATGCAGTTGTTATGTATCTCCAAACAGCACTTTTGGGGAATACCAGGGTATAGTGGATAGGCTCGTGACTAGCATCATCGTAGCCTAACAATTATGACTGGAGACTTCAACGCATGGGCCACTGATTGGGGCAGCACTCGAACCAATAGAAAAGGAGAGGTTCTACTAGATTATGTAGGCTCCATGAGAGATGCCAAGTGGAGAGAAAGTAAACAATATACCCATAGCGACTACCTGGCCATCCAGTTTGAGGTGCAACCAAAGAGGACGAAACAGGAACGCCCGCCAATGAAGGCACAACGAATGGGATGGAAAATTAACACACTAGATAAAGACTCTTTTAGCCTGATTTTTGGATAGTCTGCAATATACCCAGAAACATGGCCGTAGAGGTTACTTAACAAGTAACAAGAGCTTGGCGAAGCATCCATGGTCCGGAAGACGTCTACAAATCTCCGGGTACCTGTATACTGATGGAAACAAGATATAGTCGAGTTACGCAGCAAGTGCCATAGAGCGTTAAGATTATTCCAGAAATCCAGAGGTTTGCCCTTCTCCCATCTACAGGTGTAATACAAAAACAAAGGTCTTAAAATTAGCCATCCGGAGAGCAACAGTAAGCAAGAGCTTTAAAGGAGCAGACGTAAATCTTTGGGTTACCGCCTACAGGATAGTTAGAGCAAAACTTAAAGGCAATAGGGCACTCTCACTGTTATGCTCTCTACTAATACAAAACATTGTATCGGGATAATTTCCACTGCAAACAACAGAGAATCGAACAGAAACACCACAGGAAATACAGGAGATTGCAACCGTCACTGCAAACTCTTAAACGTACTCGTATACAAATAACCCGACGATAATAAGTCACCAGGAGTTGATAGCATATCAAATAAAGCCCTTAAGCTAGCTATTAGAACGAACACAGATGCGTTTGTGGAAATGTATAACTAATGTCTAACAGAAGGAGTTTTTGCAATGGAATAAACAATATCTGGTGTGCCTATGCCTATTCGACACGATGAGCAAATTACTGGAGCATATCATATGCAACCGACTGGAGGTGGCAATTAACGCAGCCGGGAGATTCTCAAACCTACAGTATGGATAAAGAAAAGCTAAACTACAATCTTTTAAGAAGCTATTTAGGAAAGAAGATGGAGAGGAGGTACAAAGATATATAGTGCTGTAACAACACTGCATTAAACTCTGCAAACTTGAGGACAATGAGTGCACGTTTTTAGAGTAATGATGGTGCCAGGGTTCCTAATACAAATATTTCTAAGTTATTTTGAAAAACGATTCTAACTTTTCCATACCGACGATGGTGTAAAACAGTACCACCTATCTGTCGGAGTGCCAAAATAATCGGTACTAGGTCCCATCGTGTGGGACATTATGTATGATTATGTATGATTGCCCAAACGAGGCAAAACTCATAAGCTGGAGGAAATAAAAGATATTGGGAACGAATATTTCCGAAAAGTGAGACCTTGGACGGCAGCAGTCGGGTTAGAGTTTGCGAACATAAAATGGAAGAGACGATCACCATCAGAGTAGGCGATTAAAGTATAACGTCAAAACTCATAATCAGATACGTAGGTGTGATGATCTATGCTAGGCTCGTTAACAAGGATCACCTTGAAAAAACATGCGATAAAGGTACTCGGGTAAGTGCTGCCTTATAGAGAATAATGACAAAATACGCATGTCTTACCTAGCGAACTACAAAGGACCTATGACGCCAAAATCCAGGTAACCCTACATTTAGACAAAGATATCAAGATGAAAGAAAAACAGCGAACCATGAGAACATGGCAGTAGATATGGAATCACTCTTCAAAAGGAAGATTTTTTCAGTGTCCATGCTTTCGTATAGAAAGTAGTGATCTGGAGTACAGAATTGAAGAAACACCGACTTCCGAAAAAATTGCCAACCATGTGTTAAGATCGAGCGCAATATGGGATGCTAGGAAACAGGTTGAAAGCTACTCTGAAAGCTACCTCACAAAGTTATGCCTTAAGCGATTCCGTGGGGTAGGACAAGGGCGATGATTCCTTGCGGAGGTTAGGTTTAGTGGGCCAGAGTGTGCAGTTATGATGATTCCCTGCAAAATATCATATATTTAAGGCATTGTTTCGAGAACAATTACTGAAACGTTTCCGTGAAGTCATAGAAATAACAGATAAATAGTTCCTGTTACAGAAGATGAATTGCAGCTGGCATGCAGAAAGATTGGCGATAGAAAAACCCCAGACCGGATGGAATACTAAACAGAGCTCTTACAGTAGCAATAACATCAAGACTGGGCATCTTTATAGAAGTAATTTACAACCATCCTATAGAGGGAGCATTCCTAGATCACTGAAAACTACAGCGTTTAAAGCTTCCTCAAAAGAAAATAAGCCTCAAGTCGTTCCCGCATCGTATCACCCCATTTGCCTTCTGGATACCATAGCAAAAATTGTAAAGAAGGTTATTTGCTACAGAATGGAACAGTGCACTGTCAGAATACCATTTTAGGTTCCGAAAATGTCGCTCCACGAAGGCGCAATAAAAAACTGTAACTGTAATAGCAAGCACAGCCATCGAAGGATGCTGATGTGATTCGGAACAAGAAATACTGTGCAACGGTCACATTAGACATCAGCAATGCTTTCAATTCAGTAAACTGGACCTTTATAATGAATTCTCTTGCTATATATCTAGCAACGTTGATATATCTAGCTACTTCAAGAACAGAAAGCTAAGCTGTGATACTGGTGGGGGTACCAAACACTACAAAGTTGCAGAAGGTGTGCCACAAGCATAATTTCTAGGTAATTTGCTGTGGAACACTATATGTATATGCGCGAAGACAATAGACTTTGCGGACGATATCCCCATCGTTACCTTTGCCAAGCACATCCACGCAGTAGAATCGGCAACAAACGCAGCGATCTCTCGAATCAAAACAAGACTGAGTTAAGGAAAACATTAAACAGAAGCAGTTCTCATCACTAGCCGTAAGGCCGTGGAATATATGTACAAGTAATAAAGTCAAAACCTCCATTAAAGTGCCTTGGTGTTATGATTGATAACAGACTTATCGTTAAGACTCATTTAGCATCATCGGTGGACCTAGATCCAGTCGTGGATTATTACTGTCAAAAGTAGTTTGCTTAGTTATACTATACGCGTCTCCAGTATGGGCGGATGCACTCTCAATAAAAGAATCTGGAAGAAAAATATCGAGATTATATCGACCGATGGATGGACCGATGAGACCATACCACTAAAGGAACATAGATACACCAAATTATCCCCACCATGGAACCTTAAAAAAAAAAAAAAAAAAAAAAAAACTGGAGAACTAAACTTCTACATCACTCAGTTTTTAACTGTTCATGGTCTGTTCACTTTTCACATGCAAGTGTGATTGATAGCGAAATGACCCCCTCTCAGCAAAAATAAAATGAAGTTGCCCATCCTAATAGAACTGAAAAGACACAAGCGTAAAAGATCTTTGATTATCGATTGTCCGATTTAAGCTCCAAACAACTTAAGCGCAGTTCACGAAGAATAATCTCCGTTCCAGGTGGAGATTTTTGTAAGCCTAATGGACATGAGCCATGTTTACAAGAACAGAGTGAATTAGTAAAGTATCTGTGTCTGCTAGTTTGACACTTGCATAACACCCAAATTAATATGAAAGTTCAAGCTTTCTCTAAACTCAATCGGAAAGTTGATTTTTTATAAAATAAATTATCTGAAACAACTACGGACTATAACAACGCGTAGCTGAGAAAATTCCACGTGTTTGGCTCGCTTCATCCGGTTGCGCATTTCTCTAACTGACAGTTAATCAAAATCTTTGGAAAATATTGCCGAACAAGTGTCTCGTGTTTCTTCAAGTGCGCGTAAAACAACAATTCCTTCATCAATTTGTCGTGACACGCACAATGGAGCGTATCTTGAGACACGTACAATTTAGAATCAGAATAGAATCCTTGATCCACTTCAAACTACAAAAAGGAAAGCGCGCACTTAATTGGATTGCATCGGACGGCGCACGTCTATTGAAAGTGAAAACGTTTCCTCTTCATTTGTTCTACACTTCCATTCTTATTCCCATTTCGAATTGCTTCCTTAAATAGAAAAGTCCCGAATCCTGCTTGACAAGTGTTTTCTTTTACATACTCCTACATTCTTGGATTTTTTCCTGTATCCTATTTCTGTGTGTCTAGTTCGAATGAAAACAAAAGTACGAATACGAAAAAGAATTGAATGCGCGTTCCTTGTTCCTTTGTTCGGACCGATTGGCATAGGTCTTGTTCAATGTCCTGAACTTGATAGTGAATTCTGGTTTTGACAGGAAGGCCGGAAGTGGGAGTCTTTGTCTTTCTCTATTCTGCCAACCATTGAATTTCTGTGTTTGCATATTTCTAAATTTTGATTTCGTGTCTATCCCTCTATTCAAGAGACCGGAGGAAGGTTAAATTAAAATGATCTGAAAGAGGACACCTGAGTTTTGCCATAACCCTAGGTCGCGTGTTCGTCGCGTGTATGGTGAACCTAAACACAGATGCCACAGCAACGTGAAAAGATGGTAAATGAGTGAGCAAAGAGAACTAGAGAAGTTTTATAGCGATTTGCTTAATCGACTGCAATAAATAAGGATCAGGAACAACAGTGGTTGATTAGTTATATAGATACCTTACCTGCATCGGTTGTGGGTTGACTTTTACAGGAGGAAGGATTAGTGGATAATAAAAGGCAGGGGAACAATTCAATTGACCAAAGGATGAACTTTCTGCATGAAATGACAACAAACTGAAAGGTTTCTTGTTCATTGCTGAAGTTGTAGTTTTTTGTGTCGGACATATGCCTTTGGGATACATTCTGATGGTGTTTCTCTATTTAAAGGGGCATAATTTCGTCCCTGAATGATCAGAGATAGAGGGAGATGAGCAGCAAAATATTCATAATTTGACAGACGTGTATCCTTCCGTTTCTTCAATTATCAAACGTCAATGAAGCCTAAAAGGAAAAAATTAAAAAAAATACGACAGGCTAGAAGCCATCATCAGAAATCCATGTCGTTTGGTAAAGTGGAACGAATTTAAGTGAAAAATATGTGAGCACGGTTGAAATAAGGGAAACTATAGGGTGATTCATCGTAAGGTTTGACAGATTACACAAGACTCTTATCAAACTGCTTTGTTATTTTTGTTCAGTATCGTTTGGCAAATCATTATGGAAAGATTCATACCACAATAGTGTCTCCAAATTGTTCAGTTGTATTACGAAAATCAGCGTTTTGTGAGAAATGGTTTTCGTGCGATTCGAGGAACAGGCGGTGCGCATAATCGGCCTACTGAAACCACTATTGCCAATACCATTCGCAAATTTGAGTCCCAGTATACATTAGTGGGTGATACTCGACCGGTTAGACCACATCCAGCACGTAGTGAAGAGACTATAGCAACTGTAGCTAGAGTGTACGCGAAGACCGTGACGAATCGATTCGTCGTTCTCAGCAGCTTGGCTTTGCGTATCAACTTGTGCAAGAATTAAAGCCAGGCGACTTGAATTGGCATCATATTTTCAGTGAATGGGCTCTGGAAAAACTCCATGAAAATCCGGTGTTTTATCGTGAAATTTTGTTCAGTGATGAAACCCATTTCTGACTCAGTGGATACGTTAATAAACAAAATCGCCCTATTTGGGCTGATGAGCAACCCGTAAAGTATCAAGAGGTACCATTACATCTATTAAAAACAACGGTAGGTGTGGCTTATGGGCTAGTGGAATCATTTGTCCATATTTCTTCAAAAATGAGGCAAATCAGAATGTTACCGTCAATGGCAACCATTATCGCGCCACGTTAACGGAGTATATGCTTTCTGAAATTCAAGCATATGGTCTCGGTGAGCTCTGGTTTCAACAAGACGGCGCTACGAGCCATACAGCACGTGAAACAATGGACTTGTTGAGAGATCACATTTTGCTACAGTAAATTGACCGCCTAGATGGTGCGATATCACACCTTTGGAATTTTTTTCTCTGGGGATATGTAAAGTCTCAGGTCTTTAGAAATAAGCCAGCTACGATTGACGATTTTAAAGTCAATATTACTCGTGTTATCCGCGAGATATAAGTCTCTTTGCTCGAACGAGTCGTGCAAAATTGGACTTTCCGAATAGATCACCTCAGACGTAGTCGTGGCCAACATTTACATAATATAATTCTCAAGAAGTAAATGCCATGAATTGTTCTTTTAACCTATAATAAAAATTTTAAGTTTGCTTTCAAATTTATTTGTTTTATTTTACATTATAAAGCAAATCTTACGATGAATCACCCTATATTTAATTTAGGTTTGAATGAGTCTTCGCGTCTTAGAGTATAACCAATCCACTGCTTCTCCTTAGCCATAAAGCGATTTATTAAAGTGCAGCACTCTTGAAGTTGTACTGGTTACTTTCCAAGTACTATGCACATATAAATGTATGAAATCAAAGAGATAGAGGAAAACAATCGCAGCTTATTCGTAGCGCTGTAATAGTTGCTTGTTAAAATTTTGCATAGCATTCTAAATGCAAAGTTTGACTTCCCATATCTGTTAACCATATCAACCTTCAACCAAGATGAGTAAAAGAAAAAATGTTACATTGTACACCTTAACTGTACAGCCGTAACTATGTAAGTGTATCGGTGATTTTGTCAGGATTACCTCTCCTGTGCAAAGCTCTCGATGTTAACTTGCGGTTCATGCTGTCGAAAGCCCCTTAATGTTAATTTAAGCAGTTAGAACTGAGATCTATATTCAACGTACGAATCTATAATGTCAGTCGAACCTATTTACTCCACATCGAAAGTTAAATATCTGTCTTGCTGTTTTGTTTTTATTTGAAACGTCGTTTAACATCATCTCGAAGTACTAATACTATCTCCTTAGCCCTTCCGACAACCACAAGCAAACGTCTAGGTATGGAATGTTGTTTTAAGCTGCGTTGCCGTTCATCTGATCATATGCTCATGCTCATCATATCATATTAAAACCTACAGTGCTTTGCACTTTCACGGTACTGCAATACAATTTGTTCTTCGATTTTTCAACAAGTATCTGTGGATACTCGATAATCGATATATAGTTTCGTGGTTAGATCAGCAGAATGTTTCCCCTCCTAATTCATACCCTGAATTGTTTCGCGATTCCTAAGCCTTTGAGCAAGTTAGCACGGTTGCTATTAGGAAACTTATATATCGCCGGCTTATGACAACATAGTCATCTGTTTACTGTTTACAGACCAGATCCAGCTGTATGCAGCTGAGATGAGAAGGCAATTGTATTGCAAAAATCGATAAACCGCTCGCAGTTTTCACTGTGCATCCTGCGCCCTCTGTTCACACCCATCACGTGTTTGAGCGCGAAATTTTCACTTCCTAGCTTGTAGTTGAAACATCTCGTTACGGTTACGATGTGTTGTAGTTTATATAGAAGATATAAAAACTATAGAAGAAACCAAGATTATGAAAAAGAATATAAAGTGTTTCGCAACTACCTAAATAAAAAGATACATAGTACTAAAATGAATTATTTCAAGCAACAATTCTTAAATGCAAAAAACAATCCAAAGGAGACATGGAAGATCATCAATTCAATACTTGGCAAAAGACTCATAAACTTTGCTACAAACGAGTATGATAATCTCGCAAATCATTTCGCACAAAAAATTTCTTTAGACATAACAAATACTATCCATATATGCGAACATAAATCTTACTCGGTTCCATCCAGCAGTGTCCAGCGATCAATGTATATGAATGAAGTTAGTACTGAAGAAGTACAGAAAATTCTTAAATTACTTAAAGACAGCAAATCAGCATGTGAAGATGGTATACGACCAAAGGACTTAAGAAATAATGCTGAGATTCTGGCTCCGGTTTTAGCAAAACTTATAAACTTGAGTCTGGAACAATCAAAGGTCCCCGAAAGACTTAAAATATCCGTCATTCGACCGATATACAAGGGTGGCCCGAAAAACGATATCGGGATCTACCGTCCGATTTCAATTCTATCGGTAACGGATAAACTCCTCGAAGAGGTGGTATTCAAAAGACTTATTGAATATTTAGAAAATCAGTTCGGCTTCAGACAGAAAAAAAATATAAATCGGTTGATTGGTGATTTTTCAAACCAAATTAACCAAAATCAAGAAAAAAACCATAGCACCATAGTACTTTTTATCTATTTTAAGGAAGCCTTTGATACGCTATGCCATAAAATATTCTAAAACAAATAGGAAAAAACGTGCATAAGAGGACCACTTTTGTCATGGTTTGAGGACTACCTAAAAACCGCAAATATAAAGTCAAAATTAAACAAAGCCTAAGCAAAGAAAAATCTTCAAAGTATGGAGTTCCACAAGGATCCAAATTAGGACCGTTAATCTTTATTATATACATGAACCGTATGCTTGCAGCTCTTAACAAAAGCACAGTTTATGCATACGCAGACGACACGGCAATTATCGTTAACCACAAGGACGTTGAAGCAGCTGAAAAAATCTTTCAGAGGGAGTTTGATATAGTCACAACATGGTGTCACGACAACGGCCTGATCATAAATGCAAAAAAAAAAAAAAAAAAACTAAAGTAATGCACATACGTCCTCCGCACATCCTAAAACACAAAATCTAAATAAAAATGCATGGTTATGATTGCCTACATAAGGTTAACAGTCATCAACTTCTTCCAGCTGATGACAACTGCTCGACGATTCATTGGTCACCGTCGACTACAATTTTAAGTGGAGCTATCATGTTGAGGCACGCTCTTTTCCATCTTAGAAATCGATGTCCAACAGATGCTCTTCAACAATGCTATTATAGCCTAGTGGAGTCTCACCTGAGGTATGGCATCCTAGCGTGGGGCAACACGCAGCAGCTCCAGAGGCTAAACTCATTGCATGCCAGCATACAAAAAATAGTTAAGAAGTAAGAATGACATCATGGTAATGACATAAGACAATTCCTCACAATAGAACAATTGTATAAGGTGGACATACTATCAACTTTCAAAGATGATAACACCTATAAGCTACTAACCCAACAAGCAGTTAACACACGTAGACGACAACAAAATAAGTTTTTGGTCCTAAGATTCTAGAACGAATATGGACGTAGAAAGTATGCAGTTGCTGTTCCGGCAATATTTAACGAGCTTACAACAAATTTAAACAACCTTCCGAAACAAATTTTTTAAAAAATGTTAGGAAAATGTTTTTGAATTTAAAGGTATAAACGATAAACTGTTTTTTTTTTGTATACGTGTAATGAATTTATATTTTGAACTCAACATAATGTAATGTAATTAATTTTAAATACCAATTTTCTGCAGACAAGCCCCCTGGCTTTGCAGATAATACAATATGAATGTCAATCTTTTAGAACAAATAAGAATTCAATTCAGCTTTGATCTTGTTTAAATGACATCCTGAAAATGTCCTTACGTTTCACTAAAGCCGAATGAAACTTATTCTGTTTTGTGGTGTAGTAGTCTGTTTCCTTTTTACAATATTTTGCAATCATAAAAGAGATTCCAAGCTATTGCTGCGAGGACGTGTGTGTTGGTGTTTACAATTGTACTAAAGGGTGACCAGATAAGAACGAAAGGAAAAAAAAAAAATTAAATAATACAACAACGGTGTGAGGAATAAAATTTATTTTGGCTTTATTTTGAAGCTATGTACGTTCATGTCATTATGTGTGGAATAGCACATCATTCAAATGGCCAATATGTGTTGCATGATCGCGGCGGCCAGTTGATGAACGCTCGCCGTAAGGTGACCCAATTGCCAAATTTCTCCTTTACATCGAGCTTTACGAGCGTTGCGTCGCTTGTATGGTATGTTGTCTTATTGGAACCAAAGCTCGGATATATCGACGTTGTCGATCTTTGACTACAGAAATTCGGTTACCATCGCTCTATACCTGATACCATTGACAGTAATGGTGTCTCCTTCCTCATTTCGAAAGAAATAAGGTCCGATGACGGCGCAATGCCATAAACCGGCCCAAACAGTAAATTTTTATGAATGCATTGATGCTTAGCCGAACACTTGTCGACTGTGTTCTCTTCAATAACGGGAATTTTGCTTGTTGACAAAGCCGCTGAGCCAAAAATGGGCCATGTCTAAGAAGATGATTTTTGAGCCAAAATCCAGATTTCCGGCAAACATTTCCAGCGCTCAATTAGCGAGCTAATTACGTTGTATATGGTCGTCCGGCATCTATTCTTGCGTAAGCATAATCTTATATGGATGTAGGTCCAAATGCAACCGCAAAATAAGCCGGGTTGACCCTCTGGCAATGCCCAATTCAGCTGATCGGAGCGGAATTCACATTTTTGGGTCTTATTCGATACTGGCCGCTACGGCCAGTTTGTTTTCTTCATTTCGCACCAATCTCTGGTGCTTGAGATTCAAAATAGTGTAGATACTCACCCTTAAACTTTTCCACGGTGCCATGATGACGACCGACTTCAAGACGAAATTCACGTTACGTATATACAATTGAGCTGGAATTTCGAGAATATTTTTTAATAATATCCGCGCATTTGGCCAGCGTAAAAGATGCATCATAAAATGGCAAACCTTACTGAATATTCTGACAGCTGGATGTCATTACTTATTAGTAACCTTGACAACTGCTGCAACATAACAATTGGAAAAACTATTTGAACCAACTTCAAACTTTTTTCCTTGTTATCTAGCGGATAAGCTTCGATTTCGCTATTCAACTGTATTTATCACTTATCCGTTCCAGTTGTTTGTACCCAGTTTAGTATCAACATCAGCTGAGATTATTTCATACAAGTACGTACTAAACAAAAGAACTTCTGAAGTGAAGGGTGGTTTTCGAAATTTTTTAAAGCACTCAATTAGGTTTTCGCAGAGTCCTTTCCGTAGTTTATGTCCTCGTATTGCCTATAAAGTTCATCGAGGATATTTGTAATACTTTTCTTTAATTTCATCATGATCTGCGAGCTAAGCACGCCTTATTCAAAGTAAGGACCCGAGTGTGTTCAGATCAATCTTGCTTCGTCGGGATATGCAGAAACCATTGGCGTGAACGCTCAATGTTGGCTCTCAGCCAACATTTATTATGAAAGTAAGACAATAAGTAAACGACGATATCCAACAGGGACGCTAAGGAGACTACCGCAAGCTCTTTCGAATGCACATGTCAAACAATAGGTACATACATACAGAATTGGATACGAGGATTCCGTCTTGTTAAAGAAGTGGGATCCGACAGTAGAATATATTTTAAAAAGGAGCAGAGCAAGTCCGTCGCAAAATTTGTGCAACTTCGTAAAAAAACCGAAAGAAACAAGTCAGTTAAGAATAATATGGAGAAAGACTAGAATGTATACAGATCGAAGGAAAAAGAATCGAAATAATCGGTGTAACCAGAAGGCTGATGAAGGTCCTCAAAAGGACTAAATCTTAAGACAAAAAGTATTCAACAGATCAAATGGCAACTACACTGAGTTGAAAGCTGTCTTTTGTTTGAGGCTCGCTACCAAAGCAACCTGAGTATCACAGCACGCTGTGTTGTGGGCGGTTACTTACTTAATTTGCGCACACAACAAGAAGGAGCCATTTCGGGTGCAGCTTTTGATGTCATATGTAATGTTGGATAGTAGAACTCAGTTCGCGGATACTAACTGCGGTCAATATGTGATGACCGCAGTCAGTTCCGGATCATTTTTAACGATTTTCTGCCCTAGACGTGGTGGACGGTTGGCGTACCAGAAATGTGCCTTTAGTCACTCTTTTTAAAACTGATGGTATCATATTTACAAGAATGAGGAGGCTGACTAGTCTGAATTATCTAGTGCTTAAGGGCAACGAAGCTCAATATATGGGTGCCATCCAAGTGAACAAACTCTTCGAAAAGCTCCAGGAGCTGAAAGCGCTTTCGGTAAAACACGGGGCTTGATGAGTTTTCCGCCCACAATTCTGGTCTCTTTCGGCGAATTGCTTCACGCAAACATCTCATAACGCCCAAATAATGCTTTTTGTTTACTGTCTGACCTTCTGGCATGATGAACTACACCGTTGTAATCCATGAAAACCGTCATCATTGCCTTTTTTTTGTCTCGGCTCATTTGGTGAACGCCATTCTCTGGCCTGATGTCTGGATTGCGTGTCGTACTCATAAACCCACGTCTCTTCTCCAGTAATGATCCTTTTGATGAATGTGGAATCGGATTCAGCCTTGAAAATTATCTCTTTTGCGACGTCAACACGGTTTTTTTGCATGAAATTGAGGTCTTTTGGCACCAACTTTGCTGCTACATGACGGAAACCCAAATCATTAACCAAAATGACGCTTTCTCTCTGATGGTTTATTTGCGGTCAATGACCAACATTTCTTTTATTTCATCAATGTTTTCGTCGGTTTTCGATGTCGATGGTGCCACTGCGTTCATCATTTTCGATTGACTCACGACCACTTTTGAACCGCTTGTGTCACTGGTAAACGACCGTTTTCTTTAGAGAATCGTTGCCGAAACACTTTTCCAACATTTCCAACGTTCGCGCACCGTTAAATCCGTTTTTTACGCAAAATTTAATACAAGTTCGTTGCTGCAAATTTAAATCTGTTTCTGAAATTGTAAAAAATCGCCAACACACACAGAGATAGATGTACTCTTGGCTACGTAACTTTTGCAAATGTTAAGCTATGACGTTAAGATTAAGAAGGAATGTCAACAACAGATGTACCAACTTAAACAGAACTCAAATCGGAACAATGAAAGCGCCACACGGTGACGCCACCGGGAACGTTTTGATCAAGGTGGTATACGCCAGCTTGATAGCTACAAACTATATTGTAAGCATTCGGTGGAGAAAGTGAGTTATCTGTGTCTGTGAATAGTCAAACCGTGCTTGCTGAACCACTTTAAGTCTCGGGGTTCGAGAAGTTGAAATTACTGAGTGTTATTCGAAAACCAGATCACAGTGGAATTACGAAAAAATGAGATCGTCGACGAATTTGCTAGACAATGCTCAAAGAAGAGTTTTACAGGATCCGAACCTACAGTAAGGCTGCATGCATTTTTGCTAAAGGTCTCCGTTGATAGTTGACTTTCTTATGAGCATAATTGTAGATGTTTAAACTTTCTGAGATGCCTGAAGAGGTTAGTGACTGGAAGAAAAATAAGTCGTTTGATAGCCTACCGCCGGTATTGTGTAAATCTCCACAGAAAGGCTAAGCTGATATGAGAATCCTCTAAAAAAAAAACTTGCTTCTATTTAAGATCTATGAACCAACACATACATTTGTATCAGTTTTCTAAAAGGATGAAATACCAAGCCACCATTGGTTCGGGTATATCAAGAAAGTCAACGACAATGCTCCAGTTAATTGAATTTTAGAATTTCAGTCTTTTATTCAAGGTGTAAGGGAGGACCGCATTTTGTTTGCAAAGATCAGGCGCAATCGGACCTACTCCACGACTTACGATAATTTAAGGCTATGGATGTCAAGCAGAATCATCAGCTATGAGAGTCCTATCAACTTGCAGTTGTTTGAATCCCTCCAGACTGAGGGTCTTCCTTTCGTTATAACTGACACCTAAGATAATTCAATTTGTTGAACTCCGGTGTTTTTTTTTTTTTTTCCACAATTCACCTGTTAAGTAGAAGACCGTTGCGAATTGTATGATATTTTATGTAAAAAGAAAAAAACCAAAATCGGAAGTAACCACTTAAATCGCATAAAGATGCATCACCTTACTGACGGTCATTAGTATAAAAAATTATTTCCACAAGCAACGTGACGATTAACGATTTGAGAAAGTATATTGAGGGAACATTTGGCGGACCGACATCGTTTCAAAATTGATTAACAGTAGGAAATGACATCAAGATGAATGAAGATCGATCGTGAGATATTCAGGCAAAAGCCGTAGCGAATTGAAACCCATACTTCTAATGGCAATACTAAACAACGTTAAGATGTCGAAAGTGCAATGGGATATGAATCTCTTAGAAGCATTTTACGTCCTTAGGATGTTTTCTATTCGGAATGTATCTGTCATCGTCAGTGTACTCGTATGTGTAGAACGATTTTGAAATTTTCGATTTCCGCTTTGAGAGTTCGCTATAGATTTATCAATTATTCACACTTTCAGTGTTGAAAGTAAACAATTGCTTTCAAGTTCGCTTATGAGCTTGTAACATTCTACTTGTTTACGAAAAAATTTGGCAAACTGTCAACCCCTTGGAGTGTTTCAACCCCTTCTAGTGATACGCTTGAGTAAATTGCAATCAATAATTATGAGAAAGTGTAATCATGCGTAACAACATACGTGAAATATATTTTCTATTGAAAAAAAAAAAAAGAAAAGAATCGAACTACCTTTTTCATCTGACAGTTTCGTTGGATCTGTATGGGTTAAAGTCCAGTCAAGTGGCTAGAATAAAAAAATTAAAACCCAGTTGTCTTTAATCCTTCTGATTTCTAGGACGCAGACTCCAGTTTGTCAAATTAGAAATAAGATCGTTACATTGTAAAACAATAAAGCTTAGATTCGAAGGCTCATTTACCCAACGTGGTCTTTGTATCTCAGCCTTTAGAAGTAAATTGTGCAATTTCTAAGAGTACAGAACTTTAAAATTAAATAAAGAACATAATAATCAAGGTTATGGTCACGGTCTTGGCTTTATTGAAAAGGTAATAGCACACCATTAGTGTGTAGATAGAATAAATCGCAATCTAGAAGCAAACATTTTTAGCATTTTTTTGAGCAGCATATTAGTAATGGCATAGACTAGTAACATAAAAAGTGTTAAATCACACGATCATGGAGGTAAAGTCACAGGCCCGTTACGCGAAATTATGTGTTAATCGATTCCTTCAATAAATCCACAGCTTTTTAAGTAATCATGAGTTTATAGCGCTCTTCATTGACTGTAATGTTCTGGCCAGCATCATTTTTTAAGTAATATGGACCAATGTATCCACTATTCCATAAAAATTGAATTTTTGTGGATTGTGCGCTAATAGTAGTTTGTGCATTTCCTTCTTTCTAGATGCGGCAATTTTCCTTGCAGCCATCCAACCAAAATAACCAAAATTGAGCCTCGTTGCTACACAAAAGTCGGGATCTTAAGTCTATTCATTGTGAAATGGCTACACAAGGCTGGTGCGAGTAAGCTGTCAGTTGTCATATGTCGGTTGGAAAAGATGTTGCAAGTTCAAAAAATAAATCTTTTAGAACAAAACAACAAATTACATTCACATAGCTTGCATGCCATCCAACACTCAGTTCTATATAGGACAGCAGCATAGCTGGTAAATTAAAAAAAACTCATTCCCTTGCCGGAATCTGGTGTATGTATGAAACAGTCTCGAGGAGGACATCTTAAATTACGTAGCACTGCAAGTGTCTCCTAGCATTACTTGGGAATCTGCAAAATTCGAATAGGATAAGCTCACTAAGTAGAGTGCTTTACATTAGCTAACATTTTTTAGGGCGTCTAAGAGGTATGTATTTTCCTTTTGAACTTGGAGAGTAAACACAGGAAGATAAGTACCATAAAACCAACACGGAAACAAACCACGTCAAGCATATTTCTCTGGCAATTGAAAGGTTTTTAACAACATCAATTGCGTTCAATGCAAAAATTCAGGGTATTTCTTCAGTAAAAGTCGAAAGAAATTTGTCAAAGGTTAAACGCTTTACAATATTTGGAAAACAGTTTACTACATTTTGTTGCATGCTTTTTGGTGCAGAGCTATATACTATAGTTAGTCTGGCAACCTAATTGTTGTTCTTGCAGCTAATATTCAAACCAAAATAGGAAAAGAAAACGTTTTTGGGTGTACTCTACGCCACGATAATTGAGTTAAATATTTCTATGTTGGCACACGCATGCATAGAACATGCAGATAAAAGGATCATCTCGAGATGGATCCGAACGAAATCGGCCCTAATTATGATTTGGACGATCGCATCTTGGGTGCACAACTTCTACATTCGAAATGAAGTAGAGAACTGGCAATCCGAGGGCTCTGGTTTCACCCGGTTCAGCGACGAAAACATGGTAAATAATTTCATTACCTGAGAGGGTGACCTACTCCCGTTCATTTCGAAGGAAGAACTCCATGAGATCTTCGACACAATCAGGGCTAAAAAATCAGTGGGGACCGATGGTATTCGTGCTTCGTGCTTCGACATCTTCCTCTAGAAGCGGTGGACATTTATACCACCCTGTTTAATAATGCAATAAATAATGCACATTATCCAGCGCATTGGAAAGCGGCGCTGGTTCAACCTATCCGCAAAAAGGGAAAAGATATATCTAATCCGGCGAATCTCCGGTCGATAATTCTCCTTTCGAATATCAGTAAGGTTTTTGAAAAAGTAATCAATAGAGCTCTGTCTAGGTGGGTTGAGGACAAACATATAGTTCTGGATTATCAATTCGGTTTTAAGGCGAGACAAGATATCTCACATGTCACAATGGAATAAAGGCAAAAACCAATGTACTGGTGCCTGCCTTGTTGACTTGGAGAAGGCCTTCAACACCGTATGGTTAGAGGGTTTTTCTATAAGCTGACTAGGCTGGGGATCAATAAACCACTCTTGTACATTCTTTATAATACGCTTACCAACAGACAGTTCATCGTGAAAAATGGTGATGTGACTTCTGTTGGAATATTTCAAATAAAATATGGTTTTCAGCAAGGCGCGGTCAATTCGCCGATCCTGTTCAACATTTATACAAGCGACTTGATAGGTTCACTTCCCCATACTATTGCGTATGCAGACGATTTGATAGCGTACAGAACAGGTCCAAAAATTGAGGTCGTTAATACTCTCTTGCAGCGTGACTGACGATTTTGCGATGACTGGAAGTTGAAAATCAACTTTCAGAAGTCGGAAACCATTCTCTTTAGGACGCCGTTGTCTAGAGCCTCTAGGGATACCAGAAAAAATTGGCGAAAGTTCTCGATCATTGGACAACACGGGCAGTCTCTTGCCTGTCGAAATGTGGTCAGATACTTTGGGGTCTGGTTAGATCGGTTTCTGTATTTTGACAAAAACGTAGATGCTGCTCTGGCCAGAGCTAAAGGCGCTTTTGCCCTTAAAAAGAGAAAGTTTTGTAGCAGCCAACTCGATGCGAGGGTAAAGGTAATCTGCTACATGGCCCTTATCAGGCCCATGCTGGTATTTGGGTGTCCCGTGTGGTTTAATGTACGAGCAAGCTTAATGGAAAAGATTCGGGTGTTTGAGAGGGCTTGCCTTAGGGCTTGTCTTCGCTTGTACAGAACACCAGAGTCGGAGTACAAGAAATTTTATCCTAATGAGGTCTTTTACAACAGGGCGAATCTAACACGAGTGGACAACTTCGTAATTAAGCTAACTCGAAGGCACATTGCAAGAGCAATGACCTCGAAGAATAACCTGTAATCTGGGGCTTACTACCCCAATTACCTTTACCACGAGAGTGCGCTCTGACGGCTTCGTTCCACCGGAAGCATTCCTCTACCTAGATCAGATAGGGTTGATCCAGGATAGATCAGCGGTTCCGTCGCTCGAACAGCTGGGGACAGGTGACTCAACTACAAAGGAAAATATTTCGCAGAAGAGATCAAAACTGTCGATGGTGACCACTTTTTTGTGATCGAATACCAGCAAGAGAAATTAGAAGCCATAGAAGTGATTTCCAGTTTATGAACCTGGCATCAGATGTCGTTGGCACGGATTACGACTAAGAAGCTGAGTCCTTTTGAACAATTTGAAAATACCTTTGGAGTTACATGGAGAACAGGCGTTGCGAGAGCAATGACGAAAATATGGCACATAATGTCATTCCGTTCAATTAGGAAGAGCTCCAAACGATCTTCGAAACACTGGGAAGTAAGAAATCAGTAAAAACGATTGAGATACAAAGCATTGTGCTTTGACGTATGACGAAACTGTGGTAATTAACATCGCCCTATTATAATGCAATAACGCCCATTATTCAGCTCATGATAAGAACAGGTGGTGCATCCAATTTCTAAAAAAAAAAAATAAACACACGTCTAATACGGCGAAGTATTTAGTCAGCAAGTACCATATATTAAATATTGATCAATGCAGTCGTAACTAAGTGGGTTAAGAACAAGAATATTGTTCTCAATAATCAAGTCCTTTTCAAGGCCAGTTAGAATATCTCACATTTTGCGTCTGGTATCTGAAGGATTTCGACATCGTATGACTAGAAGGAATCTTCTTCAAGCTGCGTACTTAGCCGATTTAATCGCGTACAGATTTGGAGGCACGATTGGTTTCATTAATACAATCTTGCAACGTGACTTTGATAAGAATAAGCAATATCAAAACTTTGGCATTTGATCGAACTTGGTGTGCTTTTTTCGGTCTTCTGGGTGTTTCCATTGGGACGATTGGGGTTTTGGTTTCGACGTTATAATTATATATATACGAATGACTCGTCACCAGTTATGATCCTTTTGAGCAAGTCAGAATCATCATTGACTTCATTCAAGAGCTCATAAGCGATGCTCATTGGACGGTTTTCTGATCAAAATTCAAAATTCCAACTTCGTTGGACACACGTCTCATGCCCCAAACATAAAAAAAAAAATACATGACATGAGCGGACCGATATGCCAACATCCTCAGCAGCTTCTCTTATGGTAATTCAACGATTTTCCAAACAATTTTCTTCACAGCTTCAACATTTATTATTTGCACTATATTTGTTCGTTCGTCATAGTTGTAGCATGAATGAAGTTCAGATTCGCACAATGTTGAGCGTTCTTCGTGTCAAAAAAGGGGGTTTAAGGTATGTCACATTAATGCACGGAGTCTTAGCCAAATTAAAATTGATTATCTTAGTTATTTATTAAATAATTCTTTTGTTCTGTTTTTTCGTTAAGTTGGTTGACATTCCCTCTAAATCTTAACGTCATAGCTTGACATTTGCAAAAGTTACGTAGCCAAGAGTACATCTATCTCTGTGTGTGTTGCCGATTTTTTACAATTTTAGAAATGGATTTGAATTGGCAACAACGAACTTGTATTAAGTTTTGCGTAAAAAACAGATTTAATGGTGCGCAAATGTTGGAAATGTTGGAAAAGTGTTTTGGCAACAAAAAGATGAACGCAGTGGCAGACCACCGACATCGAAAACCGACGAAAACATTGATGAAGTATTCGTAAAAGAAATGTTGGTCATTTACCGCAAATTAACCATCAGAGAGAATATGGAACTGTCCAAGACATGTGTGTGTGTGTCTGGTGCCACAAGACTTCAATTTCATGCAAAAATGAGACCGTGTTGACGTCGCAAAAGAGATGATTTGCGAGGCTGAATCAGATCCCACATTCATCAAAAGGATCATTACTGGAGACGAGACGTGGGTTTATGAGTATGACATGCAAGACTTCAGACAAGTGAATGGCGTTCACCAAATGAGCCGAGACCAAAAAAACACGTCATTTTCAGTCAAAAAAGAAGACAATGCTCACGGTTTTCATGGATTACAACGGTGTAGTGCATCATGAATTTTTGCCAGAAGGTCAGACAGTAAACAAAGAGTATTATTTGGGCGTTATGAGACATTTGCTTAAAGCAATTCGCCGAAAGAGACCAGAATTGTGGGCAGAAAACTCGTGGATTTTGCACCATGATAACGCACCGTCGCACAGTGCCATCATTATTCGTAATTTTTTGAAGAAAAATGCAACAAATAATATCCAACAGTCACCGAATTCACCTGATTTCGCTCCCTGTGACTTCTTTCTGTTCAATCGATTTAAAAACCACTAAGAGGAACGCGTTTCAGCAGCCGAGAGGAAGTAATGGAAAAATCGCAGGAAGCACTGATGGACATACGGAAAACCGAATATGAAAAATGTTTCGAGGATTGGATTAAGCGCTGGCATAAGTGTGTTGCAGTCGATGGGGATTACTTTGAAGGAGACCATATAGATTTAGATGAATAAACTTGTATCTTTAATATGCTGAATACATTCTTTTTTGATCAATGTGTTGTGTTGATAAAACATGGCTTGAACCTAGAGTTGATAATTTTTTTTATAAAATAGCTGGATATGAGTTCTTACGTAATGATTGGGTTACGGAAACAACAGGAGTTGGTGTTGCGATATATTGCAGGGAAACTTTAAAATGTGAAGTCATAAAAAAGTCGCTAGGAACTGATGGGTATGTTAAATGTTTGGTTGCTTGGTGCTACAATCCAAATCGTATTTTTGAACCTTTTTTCTGTTCTTTTATCTATTCGAATTCTTCTCTTTACATAATAACATTGTCGTTTTTGGTAATTTTAATGAAAACATGCTTAAAAATGATTCGTGGTCTTATCAAGTGATATACCCTATATGGCAGCGGCAAGTGGCCTGGAAATTGTAAATAATTTCTATCCAACACGTTTCTGGCCAGGTGAACACTAAGCCTTTTAGATCTTGTTATTGTATCTGATCCACCTTCTATCTTACTGTTTTATCATTTCTTTCTCTCGAAGGTGTCAGTGAACATGATCTTTTATTCTGTACCTACAATGTTGTCTTTAACATTGTAAGCTAATTTGTTTACAAGGATTACTCGTCAATAAGTCACGAAGCACTAACGACTGCAGAAAACTCGCTCCGATGGTGGAGTTGCAGAATGGATGCCGATCCAAATGAATAGCTAACCATTTTCCAGACGCTTGTAATGCAATTTTTTAATGATCATTGTCCTAACAAAAATCTTCGCGATCCGAAACAGTGCGTGTCATTGGTTCACGGAAGGGGTGGTTGGTGTTCAAAAGAAGAGAAACAGATTGTACAGTAAGTGGAAGCGTAGCAAAACCGCGATAAGCTGGAACAGGTGAAAAAGTTGCTCGTAACGCTGCACTAGCTGTTCATGCATCTAAGCGCCACTACTATTCACATAAACTGAGCAGTTTCTTACCCTCCAAGGTACTGTGAAGAAATCTGTGCCAAGTTGGCATTGGTGTGAGTAGTGACATGAGTTGCGCTATTGATTTTGATGAAATGAACGATTATTTTGTTTCAAATGATTTTCTGCCGATTGTTTCGAGTATAACGTTGTCTCCAGCAGACGCTTTGAAAAGGGAATTAATATGGATTTAGTTACGGAGTTTGATGTCCTTTGTATTATTAAAGGTTTAAAATCAAATGCTATTGGTGAAGACGCCTTGCCACTTCACCTTCAACATACTTCAGACAGAGAAATCCAACGGATTTGCATCCGGAGAATTTTCAATCCATTGTGTCGAAGAAATGAAGTGTGAAACATTGTTTTTTAACCAATCTTGGTTAATGGATCTTTGTGAGACGGTGCCGAGTCTTGTTGAAATGACCACGGTCTCCGACCGAAATGATTGTTTCCTCAAGGCTTCAATACTGCCTCTAAGACAGTTTCACGGTATACGATTGCATTAATTTTGACACCACGGTCCAAATATACGAGCGGAGAGCTATCATCGGCGGTTATGGCGGCCCAAACCATTACCATCGGCGCTGCCTGCTTTCTGGTAGCCGTCCGAAGGTGTAAATTTTCGAAGGACCTCTCTGGCAAGTTAGCTCGGTCCTATTGTTAGTTGACATATTGCTCGAAAAAAAAACAAATTCGGAAACTCACAACTTTCGTGCAGGCGTAGCAACTTCTTCACTCTTTTTCTGTTGCAGTGTAAGATCGTGTGCTTTTTGGAACTTCAATGGCTTGAGCTCAAGCTCACTTTTCAGTATGTGTTGCATCCGTTCCAACGATATGTTGAACTCACGAGCCATTTTTCTTCCACTTCGATGCAGATTTCGCCCAATTCGAGCCTTCACTTTCGGAATCATTTCTGCCAATGTTGCTGTTTTTTTATGACCACCTCCATGGCATTTTGCAACGCTGCCAGTATCACGGTAACGGGCTATGGTTCGAGACACAAATGCTTTATTCACGTTGAGGTGCTGGAAGGCTCTAACGATAGCTACTTGTGGTTTTCCAGCCAAATATAAAACAATCACACTATCACGTTTGAATTCCATCGCAGATAAAAATTTTTCAACACAACTGAGAAGCAAATCGTTTAAAAGGCTTTTAAATAATAAAATTATCTGTCATGTGTCAGAATTTGAGTTCACTGTCATGAACGGTTTGGAACTTATAGCAGTCTGAAATTGGTTGCAGTTCAAGTCAGTATAATCAATTCTTGTATAACTCCTCTGGCATGAAAATTTGCTAAGGTTGTACCTAATCCTAAAGAGAACTCTGCTTCCGAAGCTTCCGACTATAGACCAGAAACTCTTGGCTGAAAATTCCCTGTTGACGCAATTTCAATCGGGCTTTAGGAAATACCATACCTGTTCTTCCGCCATGGTAAAAATCTTGGATGACATTGGGCAAGATTTTGACAAAGGATTTGTGGCGCTGCTTTACCTGCTTGATTTCTTTAAGGCTTTTGACAGAGTGAATCATACCATTCTTTGTTGGAAACTACACCATTGCTACGGTTTTAGTTAAATAGCTGTAAGGCTCATTCGAAACTTTTTATGTGGACGGTCGCAAATATCCGTTCAGTTTCTCAAGGGGTTCCTCAGGGATCAATATTGGGTTCAATTTTGTTCTGCATGTACATAAATGACTTAGCATCGATTTGTAAGCACGCACTTATTCATTTCTATGCTGCCGATGTTCAACATATCATTTTTTTATTTGTTTGTTATATTTTTTATCCTTCCAGTTTACTGTTACAGTGACTGTTACTAAATATTATTACTTAGTACTATAAGAGACAATGTCTTAATGTACAAATTGGTTATTGTAATAAATTGAATTGAATTGATGTGCTGGGCGTCGAGAGCGAGGTTCGTCATTGGCATCTTCTCGGCCATCTTGGAAGAGCTTGTACCACTTGTTAACATTATAAGAATGTCAACATTTCAAGTATTTTAGAGCACTTAATTCCATCTTTTACACAAAATTTGATGCAAATTCTTTGCTCAATTTTTTATAGTTTTGAATTTGAATCGCTGAGCATATCAAAACACGTCAAGTATGCTATATAAATACTTGAAACTGTGAACATATGTTCGGGACATGTGTACCAACACAGCAAAAAAAAAAAAAAAAAAAAACGCATGTACGATGGACGTCGCGTGAGGTTCACGTTTATAATAAGTTTATTGGAACAGATTCGGGTGTTTGAGAAAGTTTACCTAAGGGCTTGTATTCGCTTGTATGGGCTTGTGGATATTTACTGTCCTGTGCTGTTCAGCTTAATCTCTAATATGCAGTTTTCTACTCTCTTCCACATAAAAAAAAAAGAGTCCTACCGAAAAGACAACAGTTCCATCCTCTTTAGTCAGTTGCCACCAACGATGGTCCGCAGGGATTGCTACTCCATAGTCGGATGAGTTACAAAACACACATCGTTCACCAGCGATAAAATGAAAGTAGACGTTGAATTAGCTTCTCTAGTTAGAAAAGATCTCGCCTCCAATTTAATCGCTCTTAGTAATCTCTTCAGGCCAATTTATGGCTGAACTCCAGAGAGAAAAAAAAACACTTCTCTGGAATCTCACTTACAAGAGTATCTCACTTGGAAGAGTACTGTTTATGTACTGTTTATCGGAAACACTTCTCATCAACTTAATCTCTCTGGTTACTAAAACAAAAATTAATAATTAATTAAATAACCCTCAGGCGATTTAATATCATAGGACTAAATGTTATCTTTCCTGCAGAAGTCTAAAAAAAAAAACTCCAACAGATAAAACTTTAAATTTCTCGTGGAGGTGTAAAGATCAGGCTGCTTGTACATGAGCGATGTTTTGAAATCTATTTTTTCTGTTTCGCTAAATGTGCTGCTTCTTTTAAGGAAACTGTTTCTGGACATGTTGTCCTTGTTTGATCGATTTTTCTAGCAGCTACGTCTCAATGGACCAGTCTCCAGATTGTCTATCCTCCGAACAAGTATCTCTAATTGCTTCCAAAATTTCTTTAGCTAGTTAATGTTATGTTATCTCTAATAGGGATATCTGTACTTACACTCATAGTCAAATAGCTATAAAAAGCAGGTGCTTAGTTTTGAAACTTCAAGAAAAACTGAAAACTCTTGCTTATGTAAAAACAGTTCAACATCCACAACTGCTACGAATCTGTGCGCTGAAGCGCTGAAACGTGCCAAGAAACACCTATTCAACTTCAGACAACGTATTGATTCGCTACCTGCAAATTCGTAATCAAGCGAGCTGCGAACGCTGACACCAATGACAAGTGATTAATTGTCATAACCTCCAACTTAATCATACCTAACTACCCTGCCATACGCATCTTTGCGAGCCTTGCTGTAGCCCATTGTTTACCTATCATACATAGGCAATTATTGTCGGAAATGCTAACAGATTCTACAGAGCTGTACATGGAAACCACTCTGTATACCTCTAACACGAAAATCTTCGAGATTTATCCTAATGACGTAAGTTCCACGGCTTTATTCTTGCACCGTTTGCATTGTATGTTAAATCAAATTTTGGGCTATCCACTTAATATATTTGCTGATATATTTTGTAGACACTTTGACAATTTTGATGTCGTTTCTTAGCAACAATATAACGATTGTGTATTTGAAAAATACATTTTTCTGTTGTTATCGAATATTGATTTATTTGTTTGCCATGGATAGACGGTCGGTACGCTACTCGCTTAGTAAATATAGTATCGAAAGCATTGAAAACAGACTTAAGGATGTGGCATTCAGAAGGAGTACTAAAAAAAAGTCTGTATCCCTTAAAACGACCGACGCAGAAAGAATTTCTGACCTCAAGATTGAAAATCGCAAGGAAACATCGCAAATTGTAAGATATTCTACATCTCAATGACCACAGCTACTTTACTACCCTCTTCTAGGTTAAATGTAAAAAAGATACAAAAATGTCCAACATTCCGGACTTGAATGCTATCATCGAGAAGAAGGTAAAAAAATTCAAAGGAGATGAGTTCATCTACCTCACATACACTGTCCCAAAGAATAGTGAATTCTTTACTCCCTACAGTTTGGCGTAAGTTATAAAACTGAATAACACTTATTTTCAAATTTGGACTTACAGTCTACTTCTAGAGAAGTTCCTTATCAGGATATACCAAATAAAAATCAATACTACACAATGAGTCGACATGGTGTTACGTTTTGGAGTCTCACCGAAAATTACTTCACCGAGTTGGACCAATGGCAACGTGAATTCCAAATGTATATGAACATTGTTGAAATCAAGTCATTCGCCATGTTTAGGGTTTGGAAGGGATTTAAAGTTTGGGAGAAAGCTCTTAAATGGAGAAAATTCGACGAGGCTTATGTGTTCTTGAAGAATAACTTAGTTTTTGCCATTCCACATCTGGCAGCAGCCGCTCTTCAGTTACGTTCCGATTTCTGTCAAATGGAAGCGTTGAACTTTATTGATGTCACAGGTGAGTGGAAGAACTATCAAACATGGAATTCATTTTCAAGTAAAGTTCGTTTGAAAAACAGATTTCTGCAGTTTAGTGCTATACTGACGTTAACCAATAAATCAATCCAACTTGACTCGTCTTTCTCTGCTTGAGTGGTTTGTCCTCATAGATAAGAAGGAAAAAGAAAAGAAAAAAGAATTCCTTGTTCATTAAATATTTTAGCTTCCTTAAATTATTCTTCAGTGACAGTTTAAGAAATTTTGAAGTCAATGTTCTATTCTATCGCTGAAAAGATGATTCACAGTAGGGTGGCTCAGATGGATATGTCAACTTGGTAAGGCCAATAATAAGGTTCAATTAGCTTCTTTCTACTTACTGTATCGTTTAGGACACCGTAGTAATATTGTACATTCGATTTGTGAAAACCCATCTCAGCTGTTTATAATCGGCTTATTATCTAAATGTTCGCCTCGGTAACAAGTGACCTTCCTAGTTCAAGGAAGCTGCAGATTGCAGGCGTAATTTTTTTTTCCAATTTCTGTTAAGCTCCCATTTTCAGATACAGGTAAGTTTATCTAAAACAAGAAAAATCGCTTACAAATTTAACTCAAAGCTCAGAGACTTTGAAGGAAAACATTATTTTTTTCGACATTTAGAGTATTATTTTTGCCACTATTTTGGCATAACTGGAAGAACACATAGACGATGCCAGTTTCTGCAGTACACCATATTATCCTTCATATGCATCTTGATGATGATGCTCCTTCGGAATACGTTTATTTTTCCAAGCACTAGTTATATTTTGGCGCGGCCTTGTTTTTCCTAAATATCTTGATGATGTTTAACACGCCATAATCCCTTCATGAGCGGCGTTCAGGGTAACGTTCTTGCTAATACTATAAATGGGTAAGTCTTGCAATTTGTGACATGAGAGCTCTTTTAATCTTCTTTAGGTATCTGCTGGCGGTATCTCTTACTCATATACCATACATTTATAATTTGGCCATGTTTCGAAATATTTCTCATAGACCTTAAGTGGCCACTGCTATTTGCTTAGATCTGTGACCACTGATATTGTCCTTAAGTCGTAAGAGTACTGCGCTATTTGCTGAATCTTCCAAAATCCGTAAAGGCAAATGGTACTGAATATTTTTTGAAGGATTTTTCTCTCAAAATGACTGATAGGGTACATGCTTTTGCGCCATAAACTAAAACTGGAATCACTAAGGCCTTATATAGAATCTCCTTAGTTTTTTCAGACCACTCGATTGCCTTCTTAGCCCAAGGGATTAGCGAGAGTGATTCTTTGTTTTATTTTTGCTGAGGTGTTGTTGTCAAAATTTATATAATGTTCATGACCCCAGCTAACGTTTTTTAAATTTAAAGAATTTCGGCTTTGCACAAGGAATGTTAGGACCCTTTCCAGACCTCATGCTGCCAAACAACTTGTGAAGGTGCTAGATTAATACAATATAAAGCAGATATAACCAAAATCCAAAAAGCACTATAGGATGGGCGGCCAAAATGCGGTTGAAAAACTATGAAATCTACTTCGACGACTGCTATAATAAATTTGAGAGCGATTCAGATAAGAAGTCGTAAACTTTTGGTAGGTTTGGTAAGAAACAAGTCTCTACAGAGGATAAGGATGACAGTCTATGATATTCTAATCCGAAGAAACTCGTACTCTAGCTGCACTGAGCATCAAAAAATCAAAATTGATCAAAATTGTGCTTGAAGATTTTAACACAAGGCTGGGAAAAGAATCGGCCTTTGAGCGCCCTGCAAACACTAGGTCCAATATAGAATGCAAGTTTTTAGAATCTGCAACGGGTCGTAACATCTTAGAAGTCAGGACGCATCTCCCACATCTTAGCATCCTTAAAGAGACTTGGCTGTCAGATTCATCATATTGTGATCGATAACAGGCCTTTGTCCAGCATTCTATAGTACTCATAGATGTCCGAACTTTACGAGGTGCCAACCTCGACTCTCATTATTACTTTACTGGAATCAAGGTACGAATGCGGATATCACAACGGAGTCAAGTAAGATCACCAAGGTTCGATTTTGAAAAGCTGTAATCGCAAAAGACTGGTAGAATCTCTGGCGATCCCTTTTTTTTTCTTTAAATCGCTCACAAAATCTTTATACCCAAACCAATGTTGTCAACTACCCATCAGAAAAGCTGTTCCTTATGTGATTGGTTTCAAGGCTTCGCCACAAAAATAATGAATGTACATAGGCAGGTGAATGCAGTGAAACAAATACATAAAGAACTTTACAAACCTTCCCAACTGGTCACTTGCTCCATCAATAAAGTGATGTCGAGTATCTCCGCTGCAAGGAAATACATCAAGGATGCTCGTATATCTACTATCGCTAAACAGGGAAGTTTCACATGCGCACACGCGCATGCTGCATGGATTTTCGTCGACCGCTTTTTATTTACAAAGTAGTGGCGTTCAATTTCGTTCATCGCGAGGGTTCGAAAATGGAATCATTTCGAGCTTTGCTTTAAGTCCGCGTTTTGGATCTATAGCTTACGCGGTTCATGTTTACGATTAGCAGCATTTTCTGACGTAGATTTTTCGCCGTTGCGTAATTGGTTTCGCTTACGCTTACGAGATTCCCACAATAATTCAGCCTTAGATTTCGGAAGCATTTTGCCGACACAACTAACACGAGAGAAGCAATATCAAATAAGCAGTAGCCACTGAACGAAATCCAATAAAAAGAAGAAGACGGTAACCCAAAAACGATGCACAGAAAAAAATATTGACCCCCAGCGCAAAGACATATCCATGTAAAAAGTCTAAACCCATCCAATTGAGCGGCCAATTCTGATCACCAAAACGGTAAGTTACCATACGCGGCCAAGAAATGACTCATCCAGTAATTGAATTGGTTCTTCGGCTGTATGGCATGTGGCACTGAATCCACATGTCGTCCGCAATTTAAGTACAAACAAATGGATCATCATGTTACGATAGTAACTGCCCAAAATCCGCTCCAAACAAAGACACGATTGAGATGCATTTGTTTCTCAAAAATTATTTTGATGACTAACAAATCCAAAAGCTGAAGCTTTCGTCCACTAAATAAATTCCCTTCCCTGTGCGTGGTCAGTAGGCTTCGGTTCGTGACTCAATTGGATATTTCATGAGAATACTCCGTAGAAATCTTCTCGAAATGTCTAATTTCACCACTCTCAGCAACGCTTTCATGAACTGCTTAGATGTTTTGTATTGAACAACTTATTGGAGGACGGCTAATATTTCTAAAATATTGCTCAACAATGGAAACGCTTTGTTCTTTCGTGCAGCTCTGAATTGTTAATATTCCTGAACTTTCAGCTGTCACACTGTCTTGTTGGCAACACTTTATCTCACAAATGGCGGTGATTTTTGTGAATTTTGCTCACACTCTTTAGTTTTGGCCAGAATCTGAGCAAGGAACAGAATGTAGTGGGGTCTTCATTGTTGAATCCAAAACAGATTTAGGGGCCAAGAGTTGTCATGCTGTAGAATCAGTTTTTCCCGCCGCTACTCGTATTATTGCTGTTTTTTTGGTCTTCCTGGAGGCCGGATTTTGGGCTCCCTTTACGCGAACGGTCATCAACTTTGAAATTGCTGTCTTTGAAGTGACGGAATCAATTCTGGCACGTTATTTCACTTAGAGCAACATCTCCGTAAACTTTTTAGAGCTCTCGATGGGCTTTAGTCACCGTTTTCTTCGAATAAAAGAAGAAATTCAACACTTCCCGCAAATGACGATTATTCGGCACAAAATCAAAAATTTTCTCTCAACGAAAAGTATATTGCGTCATAACATAATCACTTTTGAGACAAGGCGGTTTGCTTACCATATATCTAAGCTTGGTTCATGATGTATTGGATACGTCAAAATCAACCAGTACTTACTGCTGGAGCCAGGAGAATTGCGCACCTAATATTTAGAAATACTTCTAATAAGGGAAACGCTGTTCTATCCGTGGACGTCCTGTAAAATCCCCAAACGTCCCAATTCAAAGGAGCAATTGTTATTGTTGATTTAAAAAAATGGGAAAACTCCTTCGCTATAGGAAAGAGCTTGAGTTCCAATCCTAGGAGTAACTTCGATTGTATGATTCTTTAATAGACCTTCAATGACAGTAGTTGTCTCGAAATCCATGTTGATGATATCGCGATACTTGTTATGCAGCAAAGCGGAGCCAAAATTTAATTTCCTTTCTCGCTTTTAACTAGCTCACAATTATTGTTTAAGGTATGCAGACAAACCTAATTGTACAACCCTCAACACATCCGAGATACGCTTTCAGTTTTCTGCCTTTAATTAAGCCACCGTAAAATAAAATTAATTTTTCTACTTGAAATTGTCTTAAGCATATTCTATATTGTTTGCAGTTATCGAAGAATGGAATCCCTTTTACTACATGGAACTACATATGAAAATCTATATGAAGATTAAGGAACAATTCAAAGAGTTTATCATCAAAGCACGAAACTACATTTGTAAGATCCACATCACTAACCTCTTCAATATATTTACTTAAATCCTTTCTTATATTTCGAATAGATGAAGCTTGTGACAGTGCTATCGTATCAAGAGGATTTTTTGCAGATGACGAGATAAATCACTATCCGTCCGTTAAGAAAATGCGCGAAGCCATGAGTTTTATGGATCGAGCAAGAAAAAGAAGTTTCTGCAAACTCTTATCCAAGTAACATTTTGTATTCGTATATGACAACGATTTCTTCAAATTTCCTATATTTGATTTATTTTTTAGTTTTTTAAACTATTGCGATCTTGTGGTCCTCATATTGCTTCACACCATAACTCGGAGTAGTTTTGAGACTCTCGCAAATGCATTGAGTACACATGATGAATTGGGGCCGACAAGCGACAATCTAATGGCTGATTTAGGCGTGGGGGCCAATATTGAACCGCCAAGACCGAAAAATAAACCAAAGGTAAGAAACAGTATGCTTTGGTAATGCTAGATGAGGAATAGCAAAAAATAAGTTATCCACGAATAACGTAAACCTTATTGAACGTTCTCCTTTTCAGCGCTTTCCCCAAACATTAAATCCTTTCCAAACCCTGAACAATGCGAATGACTCGATTTCCATAATGTTCATGTACATTTGGAATTCTCGTTGTCATTGGTCCAATTCGGTGAAGTAGTTCTCTGTGAGACTCTAAAACGTGATACCATGTCGACTCACTGTGTAATATTGATTTGTGTGCGGAATCTCATGAAAGGAACTTCTCTAGAAGTAAACAGCATGTCCAGGTTAGAAAATAAGCATCTTCTTCTTCATTTATTAACGCGTGTAGTTACATCTAATGCTATATATGTATTTCTCCTACACATCTGGATTTGTACAGTACCACATTTTGTGTTGGCTAAATTTCTTAACCACTCTGAAGATGCGGTATTCCAGCTGGCAGGCCAATATCTGATGTACCATATAGTATCGCGAAAAGGCATTGCCACCATCATTGCAGCTCTAATATATTACGTATATGTATAATGTGGTTCGAGTAGAGCCGATAATTGTCCGATATCTGGACAATTCTGTTGATACTGTTAGCAAATGCACCAATTATATAGGAGGGTACGCCGAGGGATATTGTGAGCCCATTTACATACTGGTTAGTCGCGTTCTCACAGATGTAAGATTCGTTGTGCCCAACCAGTCTCCTCTACTCGAAATTGTAACACCCAAACTATTAGCGAAACTGAGTAACAATTCTTAACGTTGTGATCAATATTGAGATTGCCTGTCCTTTTCAGTTTTAGGATAATCCACTCTCCATATACCATATATATTATCATATGGTTTTGTTTGTATGTCATGTCATACCTTACTCGTTGCAGATGGCTTGACTTCAAGTTTAGTTTGCTGCTTACAAACAATACCGGCAAATTTGACTGTTTAGCAAAATTAAATTGATTTCCGGCGAGATTAGGAGAAGCCTTAGATGGGATTCTTAGTTTTGCTGGTCAAGACGTGCATTTGATGTAATAGGGTTTGGAATGATCTTAAGCTAAGCCCTTCTGATATTTTAAGTAGTTTACTCACTGCTCATTTGCATAGAAGAACAGGGAAAACTCTGCAACGTACCTCGACTGGCGTTTTGATTAACTATATGTGTCCATTGCGTAGTCACTAATAAAAGAATCCGAACCATTGCAGAATTTTATCCAGTGGAATGAGGGATAGCATGGTCGCCGATCCTCTTGTGAATATTGTCTTGAGTGTAGAATGTCACTTTTCTCTTAATACTTCCAGCAAAATACCAAGAATATATTCCATAACCACTTTACTAAACCAATGTATAACATCTAATTATATATCCTGAGTAGTGGTGAATGCCGTTTTGGAAGAATAGAGAGCCTCTCTTTTGGAATCGGAAGCCTTGAAATCATCAAACTTAGTTTTCTTGATCACTAGGAGCTTAACAGTGGGAATTTATCTCTTATTACTGAAGAGAACAACTACTGCATCCCTCTGCAATGAATCCAGTAGTAATCCTCAAACACCGACGTAATGTCTCCTGCCTTATCTTGTTCTACATAACACTATTATCACCACCAGTGCTCCATCTAAGTTGCCAGTAGCATTCCACCCGTTCGAATCTCCAACCGTAAGAATCGTCTCGCTATGAATACTCGTCTGTCTACCTTTAACCTCACTTTCGGACGTACTGAAATATCGTGATTATTTCCTGAGTCGTTCAACTAACTTATGGAATGCCCGCCAGGATCTTTAGTTCCTAGTCACTGTAACCTGCAAAGATTCAAAACCTACACGCATCGCAGCTTTTCTTTCTTTTCTTCCTAATTTTCCTCGCCTGTGCTGTGGCAAACATTTTAAGGGTACATCAAAATAATCCTTAATCATCATCAAAATAACCTAAATCATATTTGGTAGGAATTCATAGTTTTTTTACCACGTGTTCCGTAATAAGATTGACCTCCGAGCCTGAATCTAGAAGTGCCCTGACCTCAATGGAATTTCCGTTGGTTGCTAGAAGTTTTACCCTTACCGTGCCGAAAAAAAACGTAGCCTTGTTGTTGATTTAAGGCTGATATGGAAAGTGGAAGAGTCTTCGGTTTGGCCGTAGATGATGTTGCCGGCTCTTGATGGTTGTGTGTGTGTTACCGTTGCTGCTGGCGCGTCGAAATGAACTTACGTATTATGTTTTGTCGAACAGCTGGTGCATCCTGTCCGAGAATATTTTGCTGCTTGATGACCAGGTTTAAAGCAGTTGATGCACTGATTATTATCCTTTAAAATTTTTAAACGCTGATTAGGCTTCATTTGCAAAAAAACTTTTAATGCATATAACGCATGATGTGCCTTGCACACTGTGCACTCTGTAGCTTCACTGACGATTGCTGAACATTTTGCCTTGGATCCTCAATACTTCGTCCCTTATTTCACAAAGATTCCAACGATTGAAATCGATTTAGAAAGTCCTTGATTGTCTGCAAGTTTCTTGGACTGAGTAGGGATTGTTCATACAATGTGTTGGTATCCTTGTAGCGGATCCCAGTTCGATGTATCAACGCCAATATTCTCTAGCCCCTAGCTGATCGCAGATTGCTTGTCCATGTTATGCGTTGATTGCGCCATTAACTTATTGACTAATTCTACCACCAGTAATCTTGCGTTTTCATATCGTTCTTTGAGCATTTTCCAAGCTGTTACATAATTTGCGTCGGACGCCGGAAAATGCCTTATTAGGTTTCCAGGTTCTCCCACTAGATTTGTCTTTAGGAGCCACATATTCTGACAATCTGAGATCTTTTATTTTTGATCCACGATATTCCGACTCGAAAACAACTGTTTCGTAGGTACCGTTTATCATACACGATTGTTTGTAGTCAAAACGCGATGGACTTAAGCAGTGTTTGAAGCCTAGGTAAACGCTTCTGTATAGTAATGATCGCTCAAAAGTTTGCCTCTTACTCGAGAAAGCAAATATGAGGATCACGTCGGGGTCACCAAATGTTCACGTCAGAACTCTTTTGCTCCGGCGGTATGGTCATAGAGATATATTCGGTGCTTGTATCAATACCACCTTGATTAAAAAGTTCCCGGTGGCGTCACCGTGTGGCGCTAAGTTAAGTTGTTAAGTTGGTACATCTGTTGTTGACACTCCCTCTAAATCTTAGCATCATAAGTTACGTAGCCAAGAGTACATCTATCTCTGTTTGTGTTGGCGATTTTTTACAATTCCAGAAATAGATTTAAATTTGCAACAACGAACTTGTATTAAATTTTGCGTAAAAAAGGGATTTAATTGTGCGCGAGCGTTGGAAATGTTGGTAAAGTGTTTCGGCAACGATTCTCTAAAGAAAACGGTCGTTTACCAGTGGCAAGAGCGGTATGTTGGTCATATACCGCAAATTAACCATCAGAGAGAAAGCGATTTGGGTTTCCGTCGTGTAGCAGCAAAGTTGGTGCCAAAAGACCTCAATTTCATTAAAAAAAAAACCGTGTTGACATCGCAAAAGAGATGATTTTCAAGGCTGACTCCGATCCCATATTCATCAAAAAGATAATTACTGGAGACGAGACGTGGGTTTATGAGTACGGCACGCGATCCAGACACCAGGCGTTCACCAAATGAGCCGAGACCAAAAAAACCACGTCGTTTTCAGTCAGTGTCAGTGTCAACATTATTCGTAATTTTTTGGCGAAAAATGTAATAAATACCATCCAACAGCCACCGAATTCACCTGATTTGGCTCCCTGTGACTTCTTTCTGTTCAATCGAGTTAAAAGTCAGTACGGGGAACGCGTTTCAGCAGCCGAGAGGAAGTAATGGAAAAATCGCAGGAAGAACTGATGGACATAACGAAAACCGAATATAAAAAATGTTTCGAGGATTCAATCAAGCGCTGGGGATTACTTTAAAGGGGACAATATAGATTTAGATAAATGAACTTGTATTTTTAATTTTCTGAATAAATTCCGGGAAATTTGATCAAGGTAGTATATCAGTGTATTTTTGATTGAACAACAACGACTTCTTCTTCTTAGTGTTGAAAAAGCAGTGCTTTATTGCTTCAAACCTAATCGTATTCATACAAATTTATTGATTACTTAGCATAACTTAAATTACAACTAACAGCTATTTAACTTGCTTATTTCTCATAAAATTTGCTTATTTGACAACAATTTTAATATCGTACAATTTTGTTTATTGAGCAAATATTAAGTGCAACAAAAAAATTATCTAGATATTCATATATGGCTTGAATTTCATGCAAACAACCTTACAGTGAATGCACCTGGTATTCGGAGACATTGTTCGTGACGTATTCTTTATGTTGTAAACAGCGTGCGCTAATTATAAAAAGGGCTAAGTAAAAAAAAAATCGATCGACCCATGTGCTCCATATGGCCCTGCCAGTGATTGCCAAGACAGCAATCATTCGATTTCGCGCCTTTCTCAAGAGCTGGATATCTCTCAAACGTCCCTATTTTGTAAAAGACTAGGCTGTACGTTCGTTCTCTTAAGAAACGCAGAGATGTAGCCGACTTTCTCTTCATTCATCGACTCCTTTCAGGTCACGCTGAATGCGCGTCCCTTAACAACTCTACATATTTTCCTTAACACTAACATTCGTAGTTTACGTACCCCTCGTCTTTTCTTTCTACCAAACCACTACACCTCCTATGACCGAACGAACCAATCTCCCGTATACTATGAAAGATCAATTCAAACCTTATCTTAACAGCACCACTCACTGACTCTGACCACTGCAACTAACCTTAGTATTTAGTTTAAGTTTAAGCTCAAGTTTAATCTAAAGTAAGCTGAAGATTGTAAAGATTGTATTAAGCCGAAGGAATAGAAGCCTTTGTCTCCACCAACCATCACGCACGTCGAATTTTCTGATTGGGCCCTAATATGGTAAAGTCATAGAAATCAAAGAAAGTTGGCTCCAATGCATCCACTTGTATAAGCAGTTTCGTGAAAAATATTTGAATTGTATTTATAGCCCTTAAGAAGCATGCAGCATAATCATCTGCCTTCAAATAACTTATTTTTATCTTTACAGAAGCCCTTCTTTTTGGCTGAACTACTTTTAAAACCTGAAAATGTTGACATTGAGCCCTCAGAGTAAGAAAATGATATGAACTTGTCTCAATTACTGTTTCTGCTATACTCACTTACAGAAAAACCACGAAAGCTATTTTCCGACAATTGACAGACTTAATTCTAGAATTCGTAATGCACATCAAAAGCTTTACCGAGGACACGATTTTTCTTCCTTTCACCGAGTAAGTATTCCTTCGGATTGACCTTTCAGTTCGAAGGTGTAAATTTCATCGATTTTTAGGCCATCTATAATGGGACGACAAGAGGATCGCTTAGCTGAACCGCCACCAGACTTGGCATTCCTTCTTAGAACGGACGATGAGTTCCAGCAGAACCGGAAGAAGATTTTTACCATCATAAGGAATGCATACGAGAAGACCAGAATGTACATTGAACGTTTCGAGAACATTCGCTTAAACTATGAAGCAGATGTGAAGACTGATGCCAACATTATAAGAAGCGAAAAAAGTATTGATTTTGATCTGTGAGTCGAATTTTAGAAGTAATTTTGAGTCATTCATCAGATCTAGACACTTTGAGGAGTTTTTGCAACCGTTATCACGCAAATATGCATGCAATTGATGGGATTTTGCCGCATGTTAACCTGGGTTTGCTGGAATTAACTCAGAGCAGTTTTAAGGAAACTATTACGCCAGAATGTCTACGGCTTCTCAATGTCCTTGCGATATATTTGCCAAAGTAAGTGAAAATATCAAAGTTAACGAACATTAATTTGATTCTTGTAGATTGGCATCTAAAAAAGTGGAAAAGATCAACCAGAGTGCTGAAGAGCTTAAGGCGAAAATAACATCTTCACCCACAACAACTTCTGAGCTTGTGGCACATTTGCGATACTTAGTCAGTGTAGAGGTGGATCTTCAAGCGTTGTTTGATGACATCGACTATGCCCACGACTGTTTTATTCTTATAAAGGACTTCAATATTGCCATCAATCCTGAGGAAAAGGAGAAGTATATGGGTAAGATCGATTTTATAAAGTTTGACACAGAACACAGAACTACTTCTGTCCAACTTTGAGTAACCATATTTGAAGTAACTGAACCCAAGACCTATTTTACCATTTTTTTTTCCAATTAGACACTGAGGATCTTGTTGTCACATGTCAGGAACTTCTAAAAGAAAAACAAGGTGAAAGAGATACATTTATTAAGCAGTTAAATGAGATACTACAAGAAGATACAAAGATCATTTTCGAAGAAATTCGGGAAGTTGCCACTGAAGTGCAGAACCCCAAATTTTTCGACGTAAGTCTATTTAAAAACCTTCAATCTTACATTTACATTCTTTAAATTAAGATTCCTAGCATTTCGAATTTAACCATTTTACGAAGCCTCTATTCTATTATAGACGAAAAGGCCAGACCCTATTCTTATCTTAACCTAAAAATAGTTTGCCTTAATCAGGCGTCACTAGATACCCTATTTTTTTTTTACAGTTAACAAGGGAAAAGAAAAGGTGTACAATGTACATAATGTACACGTTACTAACAACAGTTGGGTAAACGGCAAAGACGGTCGGGTCGACACCTATAGTGATACACTGGCCTGAAAATACACTGACTGAAAAATGCAATTAGACTTGTTACGCCAAAGATGTAGGTATTCTTACCCGGACTTACCCGAACTTACCCGGAGATCCCTTACCTACCTCAAGGAGTATTGCAGTCTCTTCAATTTTTCACGTTATGCTGGCAATTAAATGCAACAACGAGCCTATTAATGCGATGCTAACCGAGAATGATCATATTAGCAGATCTATTCTTGACAGAATAGAAAAGATTGAAGATTCAATAAACTGCATTGACAGCTATGTAGAAGCTTACAAGTCTGCTGTTTTTTTGGGTGCGGAATTTATTTCTTCGAAGTTATTCTATCACCATAAGCTAGTGCCAGATTATTTCCACTAATAACTCCAATAGTTCCTGCAGCTTCAAAGTCAACATCCCAAACAACCACATTCGTGGTTGTTCCCTACTTCCCCTGGTAAGGCAACTAAACTTGGGAAGATAAGTATCACCAAATGCTCTGAGGAACGAGATAACGCACATCTCAAGAGTGATGAAAGTTTCAAAAATAAACGTAGTTTTAACGATAAACTTAAAAAAAGACCCTTCTCCAACTCCCTTCCAAATAAAATACATGCTACCAAAAAAGAAAGCTCTAATCGCGATCCTAACTGGAGCTTCAAAACAAACTTATTCCCCAATTTAAGTCCTTCATCATCAACTTAACCTCAACCACCCATATTATCCCTTTTCAACCTTCTACGCCACCAAACCCAGCTAGCAACTCATTTGCAATAATAACTTCGATTTTAAAACTGGAGCTAAGTACCCTAATTTTATTAACTCCTATACTCTAAGCCCCACATCTCATCCCTCGTCCAACTCCATATCCAACCATTTATCTCCATCTCCCTCCTCCACTAGTCCTATTCTTGATCCCATTTTTCCCCCACTATTAAACTAACACAGCAAACCAATGGCACTACAGAAAGTCGATATGCACTCTCTAGGCTTAAAGAAAGAAAGATATATGAAAACACTCGTCTCTTTCTTGCCTATCTACATAACAAATCGGACTCGGTCTGCTACGAAGGGAAACCAAAACCAACGTCATGGTTTCCATCCAGCAGGAAGGCTTCCCTACCGAATCTATCACTATCAGCAACCTTTATATCAGGTACCACAAGATTTTTAACATGTCTCCTCAGAAAGTAGCAGACGACCTTGCTGCATTCGGCCAGTACGTTCACTCTAAACGAGTCTAGATGTGAGACTCGAGCCGACCACGCCTAGAACATGCCTCCCTTGCCAGCCCTTAAGCCATCCTGCCTCACACCTCCACCCCAAAAAATCGCATGCTCTTCCCTTTGATATTTACGCCTTGACCGAAACCAATTGTCCCCCCACCACACTTTTAATGTATTGGGCGATGAAGATCCTACCTGCACAAATGATGATTCCCCCTGTCGAGGCGTCGTACTGGTGATCGACAACCGCCTTAACTATTCTCCCATTAAAATTTCTTCATCCTCTAAAGCCGACTTTGTCGCAATAAAAATATCACTCCCTCTCAAGTCCCGTTACGTTATATTGGGTCTATAACTTAATTCATGCGGTTTGCTAAGAGATGGCGTAACTTGTCATTGTACGTCATTTCAGTATATGTTATTCATTTGAAGCTTAAACAACAATAATTTTTTTTTCACTCAAATATGTCGAACTTTGTGCCTGAAAAAGTGTTTTTGCGGGGAGTTCTTCTTCATGAAGAAAACTGCTGCCGTATTTTGGTGGAAGTTTATGGTCAACATGCGCTAGATGAGCGAAAGTGCCAAAATTGGTTTGCACGATTTAAAAGTGGTGATTTTGGCTTGGAAGACGATGAACGTCCTGGGCAGCCAAAAAAGTTTGAAGATGAAGAACTGGAAGCATTACTCTATGAAGATTGTTGCCAAATACAAGAAGAGCTCACAGAATCTTTGGGTGTCACTCAAGCAGCCATTTCAAAACTTTTAAGAGCAGCTGGATATATTCAAAAGCAAGGAAATTGTATTCCACATGAACTCGAGCCGAGAGACTTCGAAAGGCGGTTTTGCTTGTCCGAAATGCTGCTGGAACGCCACAAAAAGAAGTCAGTTTTGCATCGGATTGTTACTGGTGATGTAAAATGGATCCATTACGACAATCCCTAGCGCAAAAAATCATATGTGAAACCCGACCAACCAGCAAAATCAACGGCAAAGCCGAATATCCATGGCACGAAGGTAATGCTCTGTATTTGGTGGGATCCGATGGGTGTGCTGTATTATAAGCTGCTAAAACCGGGTGAAACCATCAATAGACAACGTTAACGAACACAATTAATCCATTTAAAGAGAGCAGTCGCCGAAAAACGCCAGGAGAATGCGACCAGACACGAGGCAATAATTTTCCATAATGACAACGCTCGGCCCCACGTTGCTATTCCGGTTAAGAACTATTTGGAAAAAAGTGGATGGGAAGTCTTACCCAACCCGCCTTATAGCCCAGACCTTGCCCCTTCTGACTACTATTTGTTCCCGTCGATGCAGAACGCCCTCACTGAAATACGGTTCACATCAGAGCAGAATATCAAAAATTGGCTTGATTCATTCTTGGCTGCCAAGCCGGCACAGTTCTTTTGGGATGGGATGCACAAATTGCCAGAAAGATGGGAAAAAGTCATAGCTTCAGATGGGCAATACTTCGAATAATACTATTGCATATGTATGCTCAACCTATCGAATCCTACCAACTTGTTATCGATGCGATTGACCATTTAATCGACCTGTGAGACTCTATTGATGATATTCTTATTTTCTTCCTCAGCTACAGTGTACTCCATCAGATAATCAATCGTTTTTCATCGCTTCAAATGCCAACTCAGCTAAGGAATGTCTCTTCTTAGATCTCTTAGCAGACTCAAGTCTATGCAAAGTCAGTGGTATATACAATTATAAGGGTAGGCAATTAGACCTTATTTTCAAAACAGATCCAATTAACTCCTCAGTCTCATTTTGTCCCCTATCTCTCTCAATAATCGATAACTACCACCCTTCTACTTTCATTTTTTCCAGTGAAGGCACCTACTATTACCGTTATTTCATACGGTTTCTCCTTAAGGCGCTAAGTCGAACGGTATTGTTCTTTGAAGTCGCCGTACAAGATTTGTCTCGTCCAATCACCGGATTATTTCCTGGTTGCAATGATGCACAAGACGAAAAGACGAAAAGCTTGTTACTTCGTCTTTTACAGTTGCAATTCCCAGATTGCTGTGAATATCGCTGTTCCTTTGTTCTGGAACGTCTGTAGGACAGACATTATGTTTGGTTTGGTACAACCCCATAGTTGTATACCATAAGTACACGAAGGTTTTAGTACTTGCTTATATATATATATATAAGCAGCTTGTTATATGTGCTTAGTTTAGAGTATCTTCCGATAAGCGGCTATACTCCTGCCGATTTTAAAGATTACTGGCGAGTGATTTGAGCAGAGATCATAGGATTCTTCTAGAGTCGTGAGATATTTGGGGACCCCTTTTGTAATGAAAAAATCGACCAGGCAATATATTATAGTCTATATGATTTATGTTTACGAAAATTAAACTTATTTGCATAGGATCAAAGAATGAAACAACCAACTATCGTCCCATCGCTTAGCTCTCCCTTATACCCAAACTCTTCAAAAGTATTTTGTATGAAGCTCGAAGCTTCCAATGCAAATCACTTATTTTCCCTAGACAGCATGGCTTCCTAAAGGGTAGGTCAACGATCACAAATCTCGTTAAATTCGTATCCCTTGCCCTCTCTGCCCTAGAGAATGACAACGAAGTCGATGTAATTGTAACCGATTTTAGCAAAGCCTTCGATAAAATCACTCATCGATTAATAATCTTTAAATTGTCTGCCCTCGACTTTGAACCCATTCTGTTAAAATGGATATCCTCTTACCTCGAAAACCGTTTTTACAGTGTTCGTTTTAGGTCAACCCACTCGGTTCCATTTCTGGCCACATCTGGAGTTCCACAGGACAGCCATCTCGGTTCCCTTCTTTTTTTATTAACCATAAATGATCTCGATATGATCATCAAACACTCGTCTGTCTCCCTCTAAGCCGACGATACCAACTTTTTCAAAACCATTTCCTCTCCCCATGACTCTTTCTTCCTTCAAAAAAATCTTGATCGTTTTCGATCTGGTGCCTCAACAATTCTTTGGAACTTAATATCACCAAATTCCAATCCATCACTTTCTCACATAAGCGGAACCAATCTTCTCCTCGACTCTATCTTCTCTAAAACCAACCTATCTCCTCCGTACAATCTCTTCGCGACCTCGGCATTTTGTGTGATAGGGAGCTCAATTTCCGTTTACATATGGATGAGATAATCCTTAAAGCCAACTCTGCACTAGGTTTTTTTAACCAACTCATACGGGACCAGGTCCATCTATACCCTCCTAGAGTACGCCAGTCAAGTATGGTCCCCATATCATCGTGTTCATATCTCGAGAATAGAATGCATCCGGCACCGTTTTCTTCGATTTGCTCTACGAGGTATGCCCTGGGACGATCCTTTTAATCTGTCCCCCTATCAAAACCGTTTCAACCTTATCAACTTAAACACCCTTGAAGATCGCAGAGATGCAGCAGACTTTTTCTTCATTCATCGACACCTTTCAGGTCACGATGACCATTTTCCTCAAGATTGTTGCATTCCGATGTTGCAAAATACAACGAAATCTTCTCATTTGTTTTATGAGCATAAAGAATAGTTCTTTCTGCCGGCTTTTAGATACAAGAGACAGATGAATGCTATGGTAAACAAGTTCAATGAAAAATATAAAGGCAGACTCTGCCACATGGTGGTGGAACTTTGAGATGAAAATGACAATAAGGAGTAAAAGGTCTATCAATCGTAAATTGATTGATTCAGTGGAAATAGAGAAAACGATAAAGTGCGTCTTGATTTCGCCTATTAACGGTGCAAAAAAGGAGGGAAGATACCGCTAGATAGGTCACGTCCAATAGAATTAGTAGGCATTGCTAGTATGGCACCACCTAAATATCATATAAGCCAACAAGCAATAGAAGAAATGGAACTTCGAAGCACGGGCAAACAAGCTAATTATTTTAAGATTGTGCTGCAATAAATAAAAAAACTCAGGAGAGATTCAATTGCCGAAATTGAAAACGAGCAGAAAATTGCTGGTAGTGGCACCTCTGAAGTATAAGCCCCAATCGGGAACCTTGAATTTAAATGTCCAGATTTTGCTCAATAAAACGATGAGAGAAGAGTTAGATTTGAAGAGTCTACGTGCCGGAGCATGTGGCATCCATTCGCTCTATATGTTCTAGATATCTCAAGCGAGTGATGCGAAGTTTTTCTACTAGGTCGGTATCGCTGTACAGCTCGTATAGTTCGTCGTTGAATCTTCACCTCTAAAGCCTGTTAACGTAAATGAGACCGAATATTTTCCGAAGGTTTTTTCTCTCGAAATGACTGAGGATATCTTCATCCACTTTTGATAGGTTCCTTGCTTCGATGCCATAAAGTGCGACTTCGATGATCAAGGTCTTATACAAAGTCTCCTTTTTCGTGGATCGGGCAAACGATGCTGAGATTCCATTTACGAGGCATAAACTCTTTTGACCAGTTCTGAGAAATAATTTGGTATATGCTCTACACAAAGTCATTTCCAACAGGTTTGAATACCTCTGCCGTAAGCCGTCAGGTCCAACTGTTTCGCTGGATTTCAGCTTAGATATTGCTGCCTTTGCTTTGTTTTGCTCAGGTGGGCAGAATTTTTGGCTATCATCGTCTAAGTTGAATGGTCTATTCTTCTCGACGGTGGGATATTGTTCTTGTTGTTTAGCTATATGAGCTCGCCGGAATTCTTCATCAAACCAGGGCTTTCTTGATGGAAGTCGGCTAAATCCCAGCACATCAGTTGCGGGGCCTTTGATTGCATGTTGGCAGTGTTGCCACTCCTCTTCGGTAATTGATGCATGCGGCATAGGAGTTGTTGAAAAATTTAGAGGAAATGCGTTCTGCGAAGAGTTTGCCGATTGCGATTGTTATATCTTCTCACAATAGTTCTCATTTGTTGTGGTGCTTGGAAAATCCAGATACTGGAGGCATGTCTTACGTTGATCGCTTCGTATTAAGCTTTTGATGATCCCTCCACTTGTGTATATTGACATGATGAAACCGTCTGTTTGCCATAGTGATATTTCGCCTTGCCAAAGTCAAGTAGCCTAAGTCTGTTGCCAGGCGTAGTATCGCTTAGGTAATGCTTTCTAACTTTCTAACTGTCTAACTGTTTCTAACCAAAGATGTCCTCCTTTCCTATCAAAAACTTTATGGCAAGAAGCGCGAAGAAACATTCTTTGGTAAAGTCTTTCTTGTCTTCCGTATTGATATTGGCGCATATGACAATTATGTTAGCGATTTTAGTCTTGTTGAGTTTTGCCATAATACACTGGCCCTGTCTGAAGCTCAAAACTTTTGCATCTGAATAAGCGCTGTTTCATTTCTCTATAGCAAATGACATAGTATATGTCATAGTTTCTCATCTTCCTCATGCTCGGCTTATCCCATCGCACTTCCTGGATTGTGGTGATATATGCGTGATAGAAGTCAATGGTTTATAGTTTGGCTGCACATGGTCTGTTAACGGTCCGATCATTCCGAATGCAAATCCGAAGGTTGCTCTCCTTTAAACGTATGCAAATGTCCTCAACCTCAACAATAAAAAACTTTTTAATCTCTTCCTTTTAGGGTTGTAAGCCTTATAGTGACGTAGGCCAGTATCATGTTATTGGTCAAGCATGCCCTTGCCATTTTAAGCTATAGTTACAAGGGAACACCACCGGAGGTAAGGCATGCAGTATACTATGAACTTGATTGATGCGCTACTGGCCATATTCAAGTTATTGTATAGTCAACAGTTTCCCGATCTACCTCCGCCCATATCCTCAGAACTTTAGAATATTGTAAGTTATACAGATCTTAAGCTTCTTATACATATGTCAGCATACTAATGGCTCTATAATGAATTTACTTCGAAGGAACTCTAACTAGTAAGCAAGAGTCAATTTTATCTAGAAGGAAAGCTTTGTCTGTTTTCATTGCCAGAAAGATAGCGATCTTTAGTCAAAATTTTAAGGAACCTTATAACGGCGTTCTTAGATCTTTGATTTGGACTACAAGTGTCTTCAATGCTTCACTATATTGTGTTCCAAATTCATAGTCCTCAATGCCTCAGCCCGGAATTCCTTACATCCAAACAAGTGCTTAAAACAGTGCCGGAATTCCAGCGAGATCTTCAGAAGATACGAATATCTGGCATATTTGGTGCATTCAAATGGCAAAATGTTGCCTCTGTAATGATGGCATCTTTTTCAATTAAAGATGACAGCAACTCATGACAGGGCTCGGCTTTACATCAAAAAATCAGGTTGGCTTTACATGCTTCCTAGCATTGATCTGTGCTCGCCCCGTATAAAACGATACGCTACCATCGAAAGTTTGGGTGGTAGTATAACGTAACTTTATTTTTTTAACTAACTCAGTGCGGATGATGCAATGACTCCTGATCCTAAATACTTTCCTTTTGGACTATCCTGAAGAAGGTCTATTCTTTCTTCCACAACTCTTGATGCCTAAACTGCATTATCTTTTCCAATTCTGTTATCTTGGGCTTTTCCTCAAGTCGGCGAAAGGTCTGGTCACCGAATTCTTGACTAAATGTTTGGAATGCAAAATCCATTTCGATTAGAGCCCTATTAATAAAAATCAAACTCTTGAAATTTCTTTGTGTCTTTTTGCTGACACGGCATTGGGTTTGATTTAAGCCCTTCACACAGAGACCGTATAGCTGAAGTCAATCAATATTTGGAAGTACGAGCACTTATTGAAGATCTTTACTATTGTATGACAAAGCGACCGAAGATTCATTGACAGCTTGTAAATATTAGATTAAATTAGTTCTCAGGAACTCTAATTCAAACTCATGGAGTAACATTGGGCAAATGTGTATTTTCCTTGATCTGACCTTTTTATTTTTTGTAGAAAGATTCTGATTCTGACGAGGCAAAACTTCAACTTGGTGCTCTAATGGAACGCCTTACGGAATGTCAAGAAAAGGCCCAAGAATACCGTGGCTACCAAAAGGAGTTTCGAGTAAAATTGAAATTGATCTTAATCAGATACTTTTTTTTAAGCTGATCTCACCCTTAGATAGATGTAACACGGTACGATGAAATGGATTATGCCTTTCAAGAGATACGAATGCGTCAAAATCTATGGAACAGCATTGAAGAATGGGAAACTAATTCTGAACTATGGGAGAAATTTAGTTACGAAACCCTCAATGTCGAAAATATGACGAACTTGAATCAGAAAATTCTCAAAAGTTGCGTTCAATTCGAGAAGTACTTACCACCAAATGAGTTGGTGCCTGCACTTAAAGCCAGTGCCGAAGCATTTAGAGAGAAACTACCAGTTTTGGGTTATCTTCGAAATCCAAATCTTAAAGGGGTAAGAAAAGAAGTGAAGACCCATTCGAAAGGTCTGAGATGATGGTGATTTTTCTTTATAGCGACACTATCTTCAATTGGAAACAGTCCTTGGCATGCGGATATTCCATGAGGAGAACATCCTCATTTCGAATTTTGCCAATGCTCATGCCTTCGATGACGAAATCGCTAATCAGCTGATGGAAATATCATCGCAAGCAACTGGAGAAGCGCAATTAGAGAGTATGCTAAAGAACATCGAGAATATCTGGAAAGAGACCGAGCTACTGATTGTGCCGCATCGTGATTCAAAAGATGTTTTCGTTTTGATGGGCACAGATGAGTTGCAAGTGATATTGGATGATTCCAATGTTAACATAAACACAATTGCAGCGTCGAAGTTTGTAGGACCAATAAAGTCAAAAGTAGACGAATGGATTGAACTGATAGAACAGTTTGGTGAAACCATGGGTGAGTGCAGTAATGGGCAAGGACTACTCTTATATTCTGTCATATTGATTATTCTTAACAGAACAATGGAACAACTGCCAGACGTCATGGATTTACCTTGAAGCAATTTTTTCTTCACCAGACATCCAAAGGCAACTACCAAATGAAGCCATAATGTTCAACACTGTGGATCGAAGTTTCAAGGATATTGTTAGAGAAGCCAAGAAGATCGCACTTGCCATGCCAGTTATGACAAGTGTAGAGACTTGTAATATTTTAAAGGAGAACAATGTTATGTTGGATAATATAACAAGAGGCCTTGAAGCTTATTTGGAGGTTAAAAGAGTTGTCTTTCCAAGGTAAGGCCATGAATTTGGTTTAAGCATTACTCACTATACTAATCGGTTCAAGGTTCTATTTTCTATCGAATGATGAGCTCCTTGAGATACTAGCACAAACTAGAGTCCCTCAGGCTGTGCAGCCACATTTAAGAAAGTGCTTCGACGCCATCGCAAGACTCGAATTCGGCGAAACAGACAGTCCAGATGGTACAAAGATTGCAACGAATGATATCCTTGCAATGCTATCACCAGAAGGCGAAAAGCTTATATTTGGAAAAGGACTTAAGGCTCGCGGTGCTGTTGAGGAGTGGTTGAGTAAGGTTGAGGAGGCTATGTTTCTGGCAGTGAAACGTTACATGAAGTTTGGATATCAATGTTATCCGGTGAAGCCACGCTATGAATGGTTCAAAGGTAAGTAAAATACAGTTGACTTCATGTATAAAATATATTTTTCGAAATTTACTGGAATTTTCAAAACGCATCAATGAGAGGGTAAAGTCACTTCTATGGTTTGCTTAACCTCTGGAAAGTCATATGACCTACGAGCAACCCAACTACCAACGGAAGCTCTTATTGAGGACGCTATTTCAAGTATTGATGTTTGCCTTGTTTTCGTATTTCGTATATGTGGGCCGGTTCCGTATTGATTGTAACCATTCTGCAATCTCAATGAGAGATCTGTTAATAAGCCTAAAAGTTCTGCCTTTGTGCATAAGATTAATGTCGTTCTTGAATTAGATAGAATAATCAGTTTCTCTCTCACGTGAGATGACGCTAAACGTATCTTGCTAGTCCATCAGATATTTCATTATCCTCTATGTTACTGTATTCATTAAACAAAGGAAACGATGCCTAACTGACTATCTACCTGGATAATCTCTTGGGATACGTACCACATCGCTTTTTCTTAAAATAATAGATGTTCATTTTGGAGAACATACAAAAGCAAACTTCTGCATCTAAACTAATACGCCTACAGGATCAGGATGATCTACCGAACGTAAAATTAGCGTCACAGATAGAAGACGCATACTTTGTGTTTTCCGAAATGTTGGAGGGGCTTTCGACAATATTGGATACGATTGTGTGCCGATGAGTGAAAGCCGTAGTATACATATATAACCACTACTCCCGGCAAAACACTGACTGTTGTCTTAACAGCCAAAGACTTCGACTAGGAGGTGTCGAAGGTTAAAAAGCTACAAAGCGGCTGCCTATGCCAATGACTTGGTCATCATAGTGAAAGGTAAGTACCCAGAGGAAATTTCATACAGAATGCAAAATGTATTACTAGTAGTGTCTGGGTCGAGCATTGGAGAAAACCTCTCAATCAACCCTGGAAACACTGTACTAGGCTCTTATATCATAGAAGAAGATTGAGTCATGTACAGATCCAATAAACTTAAATGTCTAGGCGTAAAAAAAAACTAAACTAGAACTCTCATATTCGTATAAATAACAAAATTACTTAAGCTACTAAAGCCATAGGGCCCACATAGTCGTGGCCAGGATATGGCGATATCAATACCAGTAGATACATTTGGCAGTCTCCAACGGTTATGTCAGGATCGCTGACATTAAGAGTACATGTTAAGAGTACATTTAGGCTACGTTTCACTAATATTCAAGTTCTCATCTTACCTTTGTCTTTTGTATAGGGCGGAATGTGTTCAGGTGTCCCAAGTGCACGAACCTCGTTTTCTACAATCCATGGTTACTGGATTAAGATGATTTCTTCTGCATCTTTAGATAAATCCATAATGGTGTAATTTAAGTCATCCAATTCTGAAAATGTATCCAAAAGCTCGTCTTCATCCTCTGACCTTAAAAGATCTCTTTTTGATTTGTCTTCGATTTTTTTTTTTATAATCCCGCGCACACCAAGGGGATATGAATACCCTTTCACTGCATTTTTCTCCAGGGCGCGGCCGGTAGTGTAGTATTTTGAAACTCAGGTGTATTAGGTTTCGATATTTTTCCAGAGGTGGTTGTCAAACTGGAGTCAGTGCATCAGTGGGTCTTAGTACGTGCTAGTTGTAAGTTCGTTACATTTAGCCCAGCCAGCAACCACTCCAACATCAGTGTAATGCCTTCATGTCACATACAAATCGCCAGAAAACTTAAGCTTGTTTCAGGTGTTATTGATTCATCAGCATCAGTGAGTAATAAGTCTTTGAGGATGTTATTGGTCCATGAAAAGCAACTCATGTCCGCAGTTCCCTCGGCCTTCGGAATGGATCCGAGAGTTTTGATTATGACAACAGCATTTTGGCGTCTGATGTAGAGGGCCTTGGATGGGGTTTGCCGACGCGGCTGAGCCTCTGATACCTCTTTTGTAGAAGGAAATTTGGTAGCAGTAGGGAGACCGTGGCTTGCCACAAACTTGCAACTGCTAGAGGTAGAGGAAGTGGTAGCATAATGGCTTGCCACAGCCTTGCAACACATTGAGGGTTTGGATTTTAGCTAATTGCTTATACCTTTAGAAGGTGCACCATAGCCTGCCATGGTAGTAGTCGGTGCAATCACCCTATTGCCGTCCGGTATTAAAGGAGTACCGGCTTCGAGAGATTGATATCTATTAGGTATCCCACTAGAAGCGAAGAAGGGAGGTCGCCAGGTATCTGGATACTTCGTTTAAGACTGAGCTATTTTCGGCGATACTGGGCCCTCAGCCTGGGTATTTATCGGCACAGGTCGTATGATATCTTGATCCAGACCATGGGAGAAAGGAATGAAAATAAGGAGAAGGAGGGGAAGGCGGTGAGCATCCTTTAGTTTTAGGAGCCATTTGGAGAACTTTTTGAGATTCAATGACCTTACTCTACATCTAAGACTCGACAAGTTCGATGCTCAAAGTTGAGGTTACATATGTATTAAAAACGTGTCAATAAAGTCAGGATATTACAAACAGGAGAGATGAAAAATGAACTACGTAAGCTTCTTCTCAGAGATTCCTGAGCTGGACATGATCTGAACGTTAGATGATCGCATACAAAAAACATATAAAAAGCTTCGACAGATGGTTTCACCAAGTAATCTCGAATCGACAAGCATGCGACTCGCAAATGGTATATATATGAATCCGAAATGGACACCTGAGTGGGTGCAGGTATCTGTGGCCCAGAAACAAATGTTGCAAAGCCAATGGGAAAAGGCCCTAACGTTTTTAAAGCTGAGGTCGATGCCATCCAAGAATGTAAGAATATCATTCTTGGAACAGGGATGAAAGGCGCAAAACTTAGCAAACTTAGTTGACGCCAAATTGGGGCTCATCAAGTTTATTAAGAAATCTGAGGCTCATCTGGCATCTTAAACTGACCTTGAGAGATAATAGTTCTTTAAAACTGCAGTGCCTACTGCAATTGGCAGGGCAATTGCCCTGATATTTTTTACCTTGTGGTGGTCGTTCTCGCTGTTCTCGTGCTTATTCTTCTTCCTTTTGACAACTCGATACTAGTCCTTCCTTTTTTGCTCGTAGAGCCCACAAATTGCTTGTTTTTGTAGCGATGCTCGAAATGCATTTGGAGTTTAGGTATATATGAGCGAATACTTGCTTGAATCAGGCAGCGTCAAGCAGCGATCGTCTTGTACATCCAGGGCTTGACTTTGGGCTGTGGATTTAACTTTAGGCTTGCAAGTCACTTACATAAGTAGAGGACAACTACAGCTGCTGCTGCCCAAGATCAAACATGGATAGGTCACTCATAACATTGAGGGTTATTCATTTAATAGTCATGGCATCCCGGTGTACAAAATAGGAAATAGGGGACATCTTGCTACTAGCATCAGTGCTAGGCTTTTCAATGTTTATTCTGCCACACAAACTTTGTTATAATATTCCTTAAAACTTTCACAATTGTTTCAAAAACCTCCCATTTATAGTTTTTTCAGATAAGATCATCTCTAATCCTTGATCATCCAGTCCAGCTTACTTCTATTTTTCCCTATTTTTGCTAGATCATCCCAATCAAGTCGTCTTGACGGTTTCACAACAGCAGTGGGCTGCCGATATTCATGCGATATTCGACAATGCTCAACAAACCAACGATGATATCCTTAAAAGTATGAAAGTCTACGAAAAGCAATGTTTCAGCAATTTATCAACCTTGGCCGCTATAACTCGAACGGAAATATCTAACTTACTGCGGAAAGTTCTATGTGCTCTTATTACGGTCGACGTACATGCCAGAGATTCTGTCACTAATTTACTAGATAAGAAAGTTACAAAATCGTAAGCTGAATTGTTTCTTTGTGACATATCCAATCCTATTACCTTGGTATTTTAAGGACTGATTTCAACTGGCTTAAAATGCTGAGGTTTTACTGGCAGGACTCCACCGACACCATGGTGTCACAGATGGCTTCAGCAAGGATCCCTTATTACTACGAATACATTGGAGCAGGAGGAGTTCTTGTTCTCACCCCACTAACAGATCGATGTTATCTATGTCTGATGGGGGCCCTTCAAATGGATTTAGGTGGTGCACCTGCTGGTCCCGCTGGAACTGGAAAAACGGAAACTACCAAGGATCTTGCAAAGGCAGTTGCCAAACAATGTGTGGTATTTAATTGTTCCGAAGGCTTGGACTTCAAAATGATGGGAAGATTCTTTTCGGGACTAGCACAGTGTGGTGCTTGGTGTTGTTTTGATGAGTTTAACCGAATCGACATTGAAGTTCTATCTGTGATTGCACAGCAATTGATAACTATTCGAAATGCTAAGGCTGCTAATGCTAAAAGGTAAGTTCTACTTAAAAGAAAAAATTAACATTCTTATTGATGGTACATTTTGCAAAGATTCATTTTCGAGGGACGTGAAATCAAGCTAAATAAATCCTGTTCGGTTTACATTACCATGAATCCAGGATATGCTGGCCGAACGGAGTTACCTGACAATTTGAAGGCGCTGTTTCGTCCTATATCTATGATGGTACCCGATTATGCTCTTATCTCAGAAGTGATCCTCTACTCGGAAGGTTTTGAAGATCCGAAAATCTTGGCCCACAAAATGGTTCAAATGTACAAGCTTTGTAGTGAACAGCTAAGTCAGCAGAATCACTACGACTTTGGAATGCGTGCTGTCAAGAGTGTTCTAGTAATGGCTGGTTCTTTGAAGCGATCAGCTCCGAATCAGAGAGAAGATATAACATTGATTGCAGCACTTCGGGATTCGAATATTCCAAAATTTCTGGCCGATGATGCTTTTCTTTTTAGGGGAATTCTTTCGGATTTGTTTCCTGGCGTAGAGCTACCGGATTCGTCTCATCCTGAATTGCAAGAAGGCATGGAACTTGGACTGCGCGAGAAGAATCTTCAGCCAGTGGCATCGTCTATACGGAAGTGTATCCAGTTGTACGAAACAATGTGCGTACGATGGGGTGTCATGTTAGTTGGACCAACTGGTGGTGGAAAATCCACAGTCTTGCATGCCCTCGAGTTTGCTTTAACACATTTGTTCAGAAATAAAGTTCCAGGAGCACAGTTCCGAGAAGTTGTAATACAAAAACTTAATCCGAAATCGGTGTCGATGAATGAGCTGTATGGTTATGTCAACTACAAAACTATGGAATGGCAAGATGGCTTACTAGGATTAGCCGTACGGACAGCTGTCAATAGTAGAGGTGCGCTGTTGAGTAATTAGCTGTTTCCTAGATCTTTAAAATTTTCCTTCTTTTTCAGATGAAGTTCATCAGTGGATTGTGTGCGATGGTCCTGTGGATGCTGTATGGATCGAAAACATGAACACCGTCTTAGATGACAATAAAATGCTTTGCTTAGCCAATTCCGAAAGAATCAAACTTACTCCCTGGGTTCACATGATCTTTGAGGTCCAAGACTTGGCTCAAGCTTCTCCTGCAACAGTTTCCCGTTGTGGAATGGTTTATACTGATCCTGAAGAGCTAGGTTGTTTGCCATTGCTAAAAAGTTGGAGTGATAGTACAATCAAAAAACACCTCCAAGTCGAGCAAATGACGTTTATTTATGATTTGCTCAAAACATATTTTGAAAGACTTCTAAAAATTGGAAACAAGTATGGGTCATATCCCATTCATCAAGTGGACACCTCCAAAACTATTCTTTGCTGCGAACTGTTGACTGACTTGATAGAAAAAGTTAAGTTATTAGCAATGGATATTGCTGACGCCAAAAGCTTACTCAGTAAACTGTTCATATGGTCGTCGCTTTGGTCGATTGCATCAAATTTTAGCAACGATTCTCAAGCCACGTTTGAAGTCAGAATGCGTGAAATCTTCGCCGATACCGCCATAGTCCAGGAGTGAGTATACATAACTTGTCATATGGAAAAGAATTCATAAATGAAATTACATTTCAGATTTCCTGAAGAATCAATCTGGGAGTACCGCGTTAACTTGGAACAAAACCAGTGGGAGAAATGGCAGACAATTGTTGAGCCTTTTGAATTCAAATCCAGCGATAAGTACTTTGACATGCAAGTACCAACAGTGGACACTACTAAATTTGGGTAACTAGCCCATTACCAGTCATATTCATTATGACATTCAATTTCAATATACAGATACCTATGTGAGATGCTATTCCTTCGGAGGTATCCAGTTCTATTGACTGGCGATACGGGAGTCGGTAAGACTGTCCTGGCTGTTTCGACCTTGAAACGACTGGCAAAGGGAAGTTTCGTCCCTGTTCTATTGAATTTCTCTGCTCAGACGAGTAGCGTTCGGACACAAGAAATGATTGAAGCACAGCTGGAAAAACGGAAGCGGACTATGTTGAGTGCTCCTATTGGAAAGACAGTAATCATATTTATAGATGACGTAAACATGCCTAAACTGGACACATATGGCAGTCAGCCGCCTATTGAACTTTTGAGGTAGGTCGATGCAAAGTTTTTGAATTTAGTTTAAGTAGATGCCAAGCAACTTTTGATGAAAGAGTCGTTCAAATAACCGATGAATTCATCCAGAGTAAAGGCGCAGAAATAAATGTAAGTAAACGGTCCATCATTTGAGTCGCATTCACTACCTATTAAGTGCGCAACTAAGTTCTCGTCGATTTTGCTAGTCGATTTTGACATATCCAAAGACATAAACCAAGCTTAGATATATGGTAAACAAACCGTTTTGACACATTAGTGATTTTGCTTTGGCGTCATATACTTTTGATTGTGTGCAAATGTCTAATTTTGTGCCAAATAATCGTCATATGCGGAAATTGTTGTTTCTTCTTTTTAATTCGAAGAAAACGGCGGCTGAAGCGCATCGAGAGCTCCAAAAAGTGTACGGAGATGCTGCTCTAAATGAAATAATGTGCTGCTATTGTTTCCGTTGCATCAAAGACAGTGATTTCGATGATGGTTGATGACCGTCCGTGTGAAGGAAGGCAAAAATGCTCCCAAGACACTGAATTGAAGGCATTACTCGATGAGGATCCGTGCTTAACGCAAAAAGAGCTTGCTTTAGCATTAGGAGTTACCAGCCAAGCCATTTCCAAGTGATTGCTTGAGTTGGAAATGATTGAAAAACAAGGTACTTGGGTTTCTTATAATTTGAAGCCAAGGGACGTTGAGCGTCGTTTTTTCGCCTGTGAACAACTGTTCCAGCGGCAAAAAAGGAAGAGTTTTCATCATCGCATTGTAAATTGGTGATGAAAAATGCATAATTTACGGCAACTCAAAGAGAAGAAAGTCATGGAACTGCCCGGTCATGCTTGAGACAAGAAAAAGTGATTCCAAAACATGACAACGCTCGTACTCACGTTGTCAAACTCAATAGAACCTACTTAGACCTACTCTAATGGTAAGTCCTACTTCACTCGCCATATTCCCCAGATGTTGCCTCGTCTGAATATTACTTCTACCTTTCGATGGCACATGGCGTGACTAATCAGCAGTTCTGCTCATATAAAGACATCAAAATGGCTTGACTCGTGGATAGCCTTATGGCGTTTTCGTATGGGCTTTTCTCCGTGCTCCGGAGAAGTAAAGTGACGTAAAACAATTCCCCCTGATTATTTCAGAAACAAAATATTGCTTATCGTTTTCATTTGAGAGTCAAGCCACAGAATTGAATGAAAATATCTAAAGAAGGATGATTGTTCTGGATGATTTCTGGGTGTACCATATATTGGGCTTTTCAATAAGGACATAATAAATTTGTATTCAAATTAAACACAGAATAATTGAGATATCAAGCTTAAATTTATTCCGTGTGTAGTAAAGGGTGATTCATCGTAAGGTTTGATTTATAATGTTAAATAAAATACAACAATTTGAAAGTGAAGTTAATTTTTTTATTATCAGTTAAAAGAACAATTCGTGGCATTTACTCTTTGAAAACGATATCATATAAATGTTGGCCTCGACTACATCTGAAGTGGTCCATTCGGAAGGTCCGATTTTAGGCGACTCGTTCGAGCATAGCGATTGGTATCTCGCGGATAACACGAGTAATGTTGGCTTCCAAAGCGTCAATCGCAGCTGGTTTATTTCTGAAGACCTGGGACTTTACATATCCCCAGAGAAAATAGTCCAAAGGTGTGATATCTTACAATCTAGGCGGCCAATTTACCGTAGCAACACGTAAAATTGAATGCCCATCAAAATGATTTCTCAACAAGTCCATTATTTCATGCGCTGTATGCCTCGTAGCGACGGCTTGTTGAAACCAGAGCTCACCGAGACCATGTGCTTGAATTTCAGGAAGCACATAATCCGGCAACATGGCGCGATAATACCATTGACGATAACATTCTGATTTGCCTCATTTTTTGAAGAAATATGGACCAATAATTTCACCAGCTCATAAACCACACCATACCGTTGTTTTGAATGGATGTAATGGTAGCCCTTGGTACTCTTCGGGTTGCTCATCAGCCCAAATACGGCAATTGTGTTTATTACCGTATCCATTGAGCCGGAAATTGGCTTCATTACTGAACAAAATTTCATGATAAAACACTGGATTTTCATTGAGTTTTCCTAGACCCCATTCACTGAAAATATGACGCAAATTCAACTCGTCTGGATCAATTCTTATACAAGTTAAATTTTGTACGCTCTTAGGCCGAAATCCTCACGTAAAATACGCCAAGTTGTCGAATACGCTAAGCCAAGCTACTGAGAACGACGACGAATCGATTCATCATGGTCTTCGCGTACACTCTCAACTACAGCTGCTATAGTGTCTTCACTACCTGTTGGATGTGGTCAAACCGGTCGAGTATCATCCACTAATGTAAACTGGGACTCAAATTTGCGAATGGTATTGGCAATAGTAGTTTCAGTAGAATTGCACGAAAAACATTTCTGACAGAACGATGATTTTCGTAGTACAGCTGAACAATTTGGAGACGCTGTTGTGGTGTGAGTCTTTCTATGATGACTTGCTGAACGATACTGAACAAAAATGACAAAGCAATTCGATAGGAGTCACGCGTGATCTGTCAAAAAAATCACCTCTTACAAATGTAAAATCTAAGTATGGAATTCGATCTCGTTCATATGACCACCGCGAGCACGTTTGCAGCGATAGATATTTTGGATCCAAATTTTTACCACTTTTCCATGCATATCGGCTGGAACTTTCAGCGAACGCAATTTCGCATTCAATATTGTTCCTGAGCTCCTCTAACGTTGTTGGCTTGTTGGCATAAACCAACGACTTGACGTAACCTCTAGCATTCGACCGGACCACTTCTCGAGATTACACGATTCCCGACCTTTTCCTGCGATAGATCAATTGTTTTACCAGATATGTGGCATGTGGTACCATCTTGTTGTAACCACATATTACTGATGTGAAGTCCATCCAATTCTGGATAAAAATAGTCTTCCAACATGGCACGATAGGCAACTCTATTGACTGTAACATTGGCGATCAAAAAATACCGCCCAATCACACCTTTGAAATGAAATCCACACCACACAATCACAATGAAGTCTCCTGAAGCACATGTGAGTTTGCTGATGTCATAACAATAAGGCATATTTTGATTATTGACGAAGCCATTAAGCCGTAGAAGTTTCGGCGCTTCAAATAATCTGGAGGCTTCAATTCTTGAGTTAAATTAGTCTTGTTAGGGTGTAGCCCAAGATCTTTAGACAAAATATGCCACAATGTGAACTGAGAGATTTCCAATTTTTGTGAGCGGCTTAGAATTGACTGATTTGGTGATATTTTCGGTACTTCGACCGGAGCGTTGTCTTATTTACTTTCATTCAATAGTGAATATGTTGACTTAAATTAATTCATTGGTGGAACATGTATTACGGTCGAAATTTAGAATAAGCGCTCTTAAACTTGCTACCACCGACTCAAAATTTCGGTAGTAATTTTTAATAATTTCAAAACGTTGTTCTTTCGTGAACTTCACCATGAAATGTAAACTTTGACCGACGTTTTGATATTAACAGATCAATTTGTTTGTATTTAAATGCAAAATTGTTATGTCCCTTTTGAAAAACCATTTATTACATCAAAAATGAAAGAGTGTAAACCTCACTTTAGTGACTTAGCACTGTAGCAAAATGTTCTGACAGGCTGCTCCTCATCCAAAGTCAGCAGATGTCTGTCAATTCCTCTAACTAGATGTATTACAGGTTGCAATTTTGACCATCAACAAGTTGCTTAGTTACACTATAAATGGTCTTACCTTTAGCACGTATTTCCTTTTTCTTCAATCTTGCTGGCTAGTGCGTTGATATAGTAACATTTGTCTCTTCTTATGCTCCGCTGCACTTCTTTCGAATTCATGCAGTTAGGGGCGCTCTACTGCTGAAGTTACTGTAATCATTGCTTTGAATTCAATATGTTCGTCAATTTGTCTTCAGTTGTCAAACGCTTAAGTGTCAAGCTCTAACGTAAAATATTTTTGACAACATTCCCGTGGACGTCGACGCTCTAAGGAGCAAGTTACTCTTATTCCTTCACATTCTTAGGCTGTCTTGTATTAAATACGAGTAGAAGGAAGATTTTAAACTCATGAGAAGAACCCATGTGAGACATTGAACTAAGTACGAAGGATGCTAAATTGTTAGACAGTATGAAGGTGACCGCAATGAAGTTATCTACTCAAGATGGTACATGCGATATTGAAAATCCAATCGTTGTCTTTTCGACTGGTTCGCTGATTCTAGAGGTTACAATAAATATACTAAAAATCCCACACACCGATTTAAGCAGTGAGAAAGGAGTTGCTAGAGATTTCGATTTTAACGACTCCTGCGACTCTTTCTACAACACGTTCGGTAGATTGAACTGGAACTGAAGAGAGCTTGTGACGGTAAGATCCAGAAGAGGAACACTCTGAAGCACAGCAATAAAAGGGGCAGTTGAGGAGGAGAAAAAGTGAGGCATGCATGGTACGAAGAGATAGCAAGTGCTGTTAAGGGCATGAATGCTAGAAATCTCACTCCTTCAGCGGCGATAAAAAAGAAACACAGGTCGGCGGAAGCGACATCAACTTCCGAGAGGAAGAAAGTTTATGGCATTCCTTCTATTAGTGGATTTTTCGAGCACAATATACAGATTATACCTGCGCTAGCATCCCTGGTGATAGCTTTACCTGTCCACAGTCCCCAGTTAGAAGTGGCGTTGCAACCAGCAAATGTTACAGATCAGGTTGATGAAATCTGGATTTAGGAAAGGAGACCCGATATGACGAAAAATTATTCAGATCCATTACTATGTACTTTCCGTGTTGATTATAAAACCTCAGATAATACTTATGGATGTGGGAAAACCGCATACAAGTACAAGGTGACGCCAAAGTAATCACCCTATTGCAATTTGCGTCGTACGTCAATCATATTTGATATTTGTGAACTAGACAGCCGCTGTGTACAAACAGAACATCTATGGAGTGCTATACTCCGCAAGAGCGTGAAAAAATTATTTCGATGTTTTTGACCAATAATCGGTCGGTGGTGTAAGCGCAGTGTGAATTTTGACGTCGATTTCCTAATCGTGTCGTACCAACTGGACAAACATTCCGGCGTTTAACTACTCGACTCGAACAGAGTAGAACCACAGAAGACCCCCGGACTCATTGTTCGGCCGAGAATATCGCGGCTGTGGCTGCCGACGACCAGACGACGACCCACGCAATTGGACATCATCCATCGACGAATCAGACGAAGACAACGAATTTTAGTGAAACACGAAGAGCCATTACATCCACTCAAAGCCACTATGTGGTGCAGCGTTCACATTTGAGAAGTATTTTTTTTTTTTTTTTTTTTTTTTTTTTTTGTGAACGCAATCGGTAATACGGTCATTATTACTGGCGAACGCTACAGGGCCATGATAAACGACCTCTTACTGCCGTAATTAGATGAGCTGAGCTTGGTGAATGTGTGGTTTCAACAAGACGTTGCAACCGCACACACAACACGAGCCATAATATATATTGTGAAGGAAGCGTTACCTGGTCGCCTAATCTCCAGTTTTGGCGATTTGGTATGGCCAATAAGATCGCCATCCCTGACTTCTTTTTTTGAGCTAATTGAAGTCGCCGGCTTATGCCATTAAGGGTTAGATAATCGCAGCCTTTAAGGAGAATATTCGACAGAAATGCGAACATGGAAAATGCTATAAAACAGGCACAAGTGCGTATCAACACTGGCGGCAGCCATTTGGCGGATATAATCTTTTCCACAATAATTGTAAAGGTCTAAATAAATATTACTATTATTCAAAATTATTTTATTTTATTCAGCAAAAAATTAATTCAAAAATAAAATTGGATGATTAATTTTGCGACACCTTGTATGTGGTCTCTGATATGCCTGCCTCTTTTTGCAAAATTCACTCTCAACATTTAAGTATTTGGAATTTTGAAACCCACATTTAGATGATACAGACATAAACTACGAAACGAATGGTGACTGACCCAAATTCGTCGTTGCGTCAGCTTATTCTTTATATGTCTCTGTACTTTTGCCACCACCAAGCGAAGTAGCCGAGCTATTTGAAAAAGCTGATTCCAAGAAGAAAGGACTCTCCATCTTGGGGCAGTGACAAATGCAACGTGAAATATCATTTCCATGATGTCAATCGATCTTTCAAAGATTTTCAGAAGAAAGGTATAAAGAAAGTTATTTAAATAATTTCTGGCAACGGTAAAACCACGTAGGAAATCTGTAAAGACTTGGGATACGATTGGCATTTGGCTCTGTATATTTGATTTTAGACCTTTGTAACTTGATTTTCACAACTTTCACTATTTGCTATTTTCAGGCAATTTTTGGACTGCAAGGGATTCTACGATCGTGAAAAACTGTTTTGGAAGGATGTGATGCAGGTGGCTCTCGGAGCTGGTTGTGCTCCACCTGGTGGTGGCCGAAATCCTCTTACTCCCAGATTTGTGCGTCATTTTGCGTTACTAACCCTTCCAAAGCCTAGTCATGAAATACTTACTACAATCTTTGCTGGAATACTTTCTGGGTAAGTGGCAATAGTTTTTTAACCGATCTCTACAAATCTAATGATTTTCTTTGGATTAAGATTTTTTAATGAATTCTGTACTGCCATAAGGCAACTGGCAATACCAATATGCAATGCTCTTGTAGAAGTTTATTCTCGCATCGCTGAAGAGTTGCTTCCAACTCCGGATAAATCGCACTATATCTTTAACCTGCGGGACTTGTCCAAGTGCGTCCAAGGAATTCTACAGTCAGATAGCTCTAACTACACTACTGACTTGCAAATGCTCAGGCTTTTCTATCACGAAAACACGCGTGTATACTATGATCGTCTGATCAATAACCAAGACAGACTGGTATTCAAAGCACTTATGTCGGACATCGGTAGGAAACATTTCAATAAAGAAGTGGTGAAGAATGACGAAGTCGTCTTGTTCGCCGATTTCATGATTTTCGGCCAGAATAAAGCTGAAAGAATCTATGAAGAAATTAAAGACATACAGAAGTTAGAGAGTATTTTAGTCGATTTCATGGATGACTACAATTCCAGTACAGGGAAGGATATGAAATTGATCATGTTTCAGGATGCGATCGAGCACACAGTGAGACTGGCACGTCTTTTAAGAGCCGACCGTGGCAACGGACTATTGGTCGGTGTTGCTGGAATGGGTAAACAATCATTGACAAGGTTAGCAGCGCACATTAATGAGTATAAGTGCTTTCAAATAGAGCTCCGAAGGAATTATGACATAGTGGCATTTCACGATGATCTGAAGGTTCTCTACAAAATTGCTGGGGTAAACGTAGATTTTAAATTGTCTAAGACATAATCTTTTAAAGGCAAATTTTGTTACAGGTAGATAACACGCCGTTGGTGTTTCTAATTGTGGACACTCAAATTGTGGAGGAAGAGTTCTTAGAGGACATCAACAATATTTTAAACTCTGGAGAAGTTCCAAATCTCTTTGAGGGAGATGACTATGAGAAGATCATTTTGGATATGAGAGATTCATGCAATGCTGCTAACAAACCTGTAAGTATTGGGGTTGTTATTAACAACTTACTTATGAGGTCAATGATTTTTGAAGGGTAAGACCAAATAGTTCCACTATCTTTTGGCTTTTTTCATTTCCATCACGAAACAGCTATGTTGGAATTCGCAAACTGAGACTGAGTAGGAACTGAACCAAGAGGCCTTTAACGTAGTTCTCGTTAGAATACAATTTGCCCTTCTCACCATTATGATGCACTTGAGCAAGGTTTTCCTCCTCGACTATTCGACTATTTCCCAGTGGTCGGTTTCAAAACGGCCACAAGATTTTTGCTCCTTGATTACATTAATCAGAATTTCCGTTTTTGGGCTTATGGATTGGCCATGCGGCAATCGAAAGTGCTTCGCATTTTTCAAATTGTCTATATCTACTCAGAAGTACTGTCTTTTAACTCGAATTTTTAGGACTATTCATAATTTCATAGCAATAACCTGACTTAAAAGTTTGATTTGATTGGGTTGGTGTGCTTTGGTGCCTTGTTTTACCTGTCGCCTTTACCTAACCGTGTAAGCCGACAATCATGGAGCAAGTAAAGGTCCTAAGAAATTCGAAAAGGCTCAGTATATTCAGCTTTTCGTCTGCGCTCATAAAAGTTTTGTTTTCACGAACTAATAGTTTCATAGAAAAGTTATCCACCTGTTCTTTGCGATTTAAGATACTCGTACTTTATGCCCATAAGGACGGTGTATACTTCCGTTTGAAATACATATGCATGTTTACCTAACGAGTGTTCAAGTCTAGGGTTGAAGATACCACATCCTTCATGAGCTTTTGTCTATTGCTGGTACATGAAGTTTTGCTCGTATTCCTATTCCTGCAAACACAGATAAATGGTGAGCAAATGGAGAGACCACTTAATACTTTCGCAGGAGGTGGTATTCTGGACCTATTCGTCAATGCAATTTGTACCAAAAACCACTTCTTCTTACCTGGAAGACGGCTTTGGGAGTTATGTCCATAGCAGTATCAGGTATGCTAGATAAGAACCCGATATAATCGATGCAAATCATTATAGGTCTATCTAAATAACCACGGTAAAGACCGCGTAGATCGAAGTGTGACAAGTTCCAAGTTTTGCCAATATTTTTTTGTTGACATTACTAGAAAACGAACAGCACTTTGGCAACCATGGTTAACTGAGATATCTATGTATTTTGGTTATTTAAATAAACGTCGAATAAAAGTCGCCATGATACGACCAAAGCCATCCTTGAAGAAAACCCATAGAGGTTGCTGGAATTATTTATCTTTCTATTTTTTTTTTTCAGCAAAGTTGCAGTCGTGATGATATTTACAAGTTTTTTATCAACCGAGTTAGAAACAACCTCCACGTCGTCATTTCCATGAGTCCAGTAGGTGATGCGTTCCGCAGACGTTGTCGAATGTTTCCGTCTTTAGTCAACTGCACAACCATTGACTGGTTTTCAAGTTGGCCAGGTGAAGCTCTCTATTCAGTTGCGATCGGTGTTCTTCAAGATGTCGCTGACAAAAAGGAAGACCGTGAAAGGCTGGCCATAATAAGTGTCTTCATGCACAAGGTATTAAAAAAATCCAGTCTTCTATTCATTGGGATAAGAAAATCTCTTTTTTTTTCGTAGACTGTCGAAGAAGCCTCTACCAGATTTTATAAAGAAATGAAACGCCACTACTACACAACACCCAGCAGCTTTTTGGAATTGTTAAAGCTTTACAAGAGTATCCTGAAAAGTCGAACTGACATCATTATTCGCAAGAGGAAGCGCATCTCTAATGGACTAAATAAAATCCTAGAGACCAATAAAATAGTAAGTCTGTCCCTTAAATTACAGATAAACCATTAGCTAATCATTCGTTGGTAGATTGCGGTGATGCAAAAAGACCTAGAAGTAATGGTCCCCCAGCTCGATGAGGAGTCAGCTAAAATGAAAGAACTTCTAGCCAAACTTGAGATTGACACAAAAAATTCAGACGCAGTCAAAGAATCAGTTGCCAGAGATGAAGCTATAGCTAAGGACAAGGCGGAAGTCTGTCGAACAATAGCAGATGATGCCATGAAAGACTTGGAGATCGCCATGCCAGCTTTGGCTGAGGCTGAGAATGCCCTTAAAGCCTTAACCAAATCTGATATTAATGAAATCAAGGCATTTACCACTCCTCCACAGTTGGTTCAGTTCGTCATGGAGGCAGTGTGTATTCTACTCGGAGCTAAGTATGACTCTAAAGTCTCTTGAAATGATTCCTAAAGCCTGAACTTGTGTATCGTTTTAGGGCAACCTGGGCTTCAGCAAAGACTGTCATGGCAGATGTTAACTTTCTAAAGCGACTGATGGACTATGATAAGGAACATATCCCCGAAGCAACACTCAAAAAAGTCAAAACCTACATCGATCACAAGGATTTTGTCCCAGCAGTAAGTTAAAACTAATTTTGCCTTTGAATGCTTATTTTTAGCTCTGTGTCTCTGTAGAAAATCGAGAAAGTATCGAAAGTGGCTAAAGGAGTCAGTTTGTGGGTGATAGCAATCGACAAGTTTGCAAAAGTCTACAAAGTGGTTGAACCAAAGATAAAACGACAAAAAGCTGCCGAGGCGGAACTCAATGAAGTGATGAAAGTTCTTCGTGCCAAGCAACAGGAGCTAGCCGACGTAGAGGCCAAAATCCAAGCTCTTAAGGATTCAATTGATGTGAAGAGTCGCGAGTTTAAGGTTATTCAGGACAGTGTAGACCTTACTTATGGAAGAATCAACCGCGCTGGTCGCCTTACGTCTGCATTGGCAGATGAGGAAATCCGATGGAAGGAAACTGTTAAGGTATGTTACCTTTTTTCTCAATAGATGTAGCTTTTAAATTACCTCACTCTAAATAGATCCTCAGTAATGAACTATGGGCTGTACCAGGAGATGTTTTGGTATCATCAGCATGCGTTGCGTATCTAGGAGCATTTTCAGCGGACTACCGAAAAAATCTAACGGCCGTTTGGGTAGAGAAATGTCAAAGCCACAAAATCCCCAGTAGCATAGAGTTTAATCTGACTGATGTTCTTGGTGATGCCTATGAGATCAGAACCTGGACAATGGCTGGTCTCCCAAGAGATACCATTTCCGTTGAAAACGGACTGTATGCCACTCGTGCGTTGCGCTGGCCACTTATGATTGATCCCCAGGAGCAGGTACCATCATAGTACAACGAAAACGATAACAGCCTTCATTTTCCTACATTTGAATCTTATTTATAGGCGAATCGCTGGATAAGAAATCTAGAGAAGGACAACAATTTGCAAGTCTTAAAAATGACAGATGGAAATTTTTTGCGGATTCTAGAAAACTCCATTAGACAAGGACTTCCTGTACTACTGGAGGACATCGATGAGACTATTGACCCATCACTACGACCAATTCTACAACGAGAAACGTTTATTCAAGAAGGGAGAGTCTATTTGAAGTTGGGAGAGACGGTCATCGATTATGATCCACACTTCAAACTATACATTACAACAAAACTCTCTAATCCACATTATCTTCCAGAAATTTGTATAAACGTGACATTGGTTAATTTTCTTGTCACGGAAGCTGGTCTTGAGGATCAACTTTTGGGGTAAGCAGACAGTGATCGAAAGAGCCAAGAGTTTGTAATCGTTTGAATCATTACTTAGGGATATTGTAGCTATCGAGCTTCCGGCATTGGAATTACAACGAAATGATCTTATAGTAAAGATCAACACAGACAAACAGCAACTCCTAGCTCTGGAGGACAAAGTCCTGAAACTCCTATTCCACTCCAAGGGAAACATTTTAGATGACGAAGAATTAGTGGAGACGTTAAATGATGCAAAAGTAAGCTATGGAGGTTCAGGATAAGCTGATTAATGTATCATATCTTCAACAGGAAACATCTCTGATTATCGCAGCTCGTTTGATCGACACTGAAGAAACTGAAAAAGTGATCACAGCTACCAGAGAAAAATACAGAACGTTGGCATCCCGCGGAGCAATTTTGTACTTTGTTATAGCCGGCCTCTCTGAAATTGATCCCATGTACCAGTATAGCTTGAAGTACTTCTCAATGGTTTTTTGTAATGTAATTCAAGCTGATCATCCCAAAATGGACACCGAAGAACGTATAGCTTCCTTGAAAATTGACGAACTGAAAGCGATGTATCTAAATATATCTCGAGGATTATTTGAGAACCATAAAATCATATTCAGCTTCTTGTTGGCTATAGCTATTGAGAAACAGGTAATATAGGCTTCTTTACGCAACTCACTTAAGTTTATTCGGACTTAATAAAAGGAAGGGCGATTGTCTGCTATGGAATTCAGCTTTCTTACCCGAGGAGTTGTTGGTGATGTCGACGCAAAGCCGAAGCCAGATGTAATTACTATGACTGTGCAGGAATGGGAAATATGTTGCTATCTGGAGCAAACATTCCCAGAATTTAGGGGATTCACCGATGACATCGGAAACAAAGTGGTTATTACCATTGAAGATTTTAAAGAGGTTTGTTTCGGATGTTCGAATATAAGGTAAAAGATAATTTTAAAAACTGGACCCTTTGATAGTCGTTTGCTTATGGAGGTATCACGAAACGAGGTTTGAATTGGAACACAAGGTTAACAGGCTTCCAAAAACTTTTGGTAATAAAGGCCTTGCGCAAGGAAAAGTTCATTTCTTGTATTTCAGCTTACATACGTGTAACAATCGGAAGATACTTTGTGGAAGTCACTGAAGGAGGACAGCTTAAAGTTGTGTAAGTTTTTTTCTTTTATTTTTTGCGAATTTTCTGCCGTGTTGCGCATAGTCGCGGTAGGCCGATGTGGCTGTATATATACAAAGATATTATTACTGAATCTCCCCGCCCAAAATCCTGTCAATAGAAACCAATCTATCTTCATAAAATCTTTTAAAAATGCTGTAAAAGCATGCACGCCTTTCTGTGGATTTTATAGAAGGCTTCTCTAACTTTTTATTCTTCTTTCGCAAGTGCCGACGATTCAACTGTGTTCTTTTCTCGTTGAGCAACTTTTGTGGCAACTTGTTTCGTTGCATGCGAAACAAAATGTGCTTAAAAGTTCGCATATGGTACACACGTATGACACCTTAGCAGCTAAAGGTTGTAAACTGAATGTTGCCTACTCGTTATGTTTGGAAATTTAAAACACTCACGCTGTTTCTTAAGTCTGTTTGTGAATTTATCAGCTCAGCCCATCCTACCTAGCCTTGTAGCGCTTTTCACTTGTCTGCATGTGATGATCGTATTTCGGACTCTTAGAACTTAGAAGTGCTTTGTGATGTTGTCATCACTCTCCCAGCGCATTGCCAAGCGCACTTACATACTAAGGTGCTAAGCAAAAACATCTTGCCCTGTCAGTAAGAAGTCTTACCGCTGTCCCCCGGGGAAGTCCAGAATGATTCGTTACCTGAAGAGTTATGCCACCTACGGCTGGAAATCAGAAATCCTCGTCTGAGAATTGCCAATCAAGTTTATCGGTGATTTTTCACCGTAATCCCATTGTAACATGGTCTTGAAAAGAATCGAAGAATTCAGCCTGCTGAATGTGTTCAAAGAAGCGCTGCATTCTCAAACTAGCATAAAGGTTATAAAAGGATTAGTTGGTTATACCCAGCCCGACTGATGCTGGAGAAATAGCTATTTCATCTGTTCTTAACGGTATAGTTCATTGCCATCAGAATTGCGTAAGTTTCCCTTTGGATGACAGACACAAACTTTCGTAACGAGTTGTAAAGCCACGAAAATGCCAGCGTCTTATCCTGAATCAGCATTGAAGTCATCAGTGGTGCCATCTATCCGTGAGTTTAGGGATGTATCGTCGACGTATAATTTTAGTATTTCGTCAATGGCATGTCCAAAGCTAATGAAACCCCAGTGCAAGTTGTACCAAAAACTACATATATGATATTTTAGGGTTGACGATTTATTGAAAACACGACTTTCTGGAAAAAGAACCTCCAAGCATCAGAGACAAAGGGTTCTTTGGAGTCTACTGAAAGTAGCAATGACGTATTTGCCTTAACATAGCCATGTATTACAGATGTAAAGAAGCCAGATAGAGGTTTTCGAAGTAAGGGTTTGGTATCTAGGGCCAAATATCAAGTTGTGTAGAGAAAACGGGTGGTGATGTCCTTGGTGCACAAAATAAGTCGGGCCAAGTAGCTTTTCCCTCCTCGCGAAGAGAGCAACCTAAGTTGTGAGGCATTGACAGAATCTGTTTTTGTTCCACCAATCATTTACGTCTAGGTCTACCTGCGTTTTAGAGCAAATTACGCATTATCCGATAGACATTCCAATAGTATAGAAGTAGACGTTACAAACTTTGAGAGAATTAGCGTTGGCAGACATTATATCATCCGGTAATACATACTTGGTTGATTTAAAGCCATGCAGCGCCTAAAGCACTTTGTCTCTTGTAATCATATCGTGAATTTCAATAGCAGCAGCAGTGGTCCTACTAAGGTTGTTACTGCCGTGAAAGTGGGTTTCCATTAACAGGTTGAGTGATTCATCACTTGAAATTATCCAAGATCTATAGGTGTTTTTCAAATAGCTAGGCATCATAAAATAGGTAGAGATTATTTTTCTTAGACGCGAAGCCTCGGAGGTTTCTGTTATTTCGCCACAGAATGACCTACAGCATTGTCGCTTTGCCTTTCTCCGTTCTTTTTTATATATTTTGAGGGATTCCTTATTTGGGTCCCAGTCTGCCACCTTTCTTATGCTTTTTTATTAGTCTAAAAGTTTCCTGCAACCGTTTCTAAGCCGTCTCAGTACTGATGTCCACCAATCCTTGACTTTCATGTCAAGCTTATTGGTGTTACATATACCTCTGAGAAGAGTAGTTTCAAAACTGTTCCTCTGTATTTTGGCCAATCAGTTTTCCTATAATTCCGGAATTTACCGGGGAGGAGCATCATTGAGACTGAATTGAACGTATCTGTGATCTGTAAGAGAGTGTTCAGGCGATGCTATCCAATTCGTTATCATTTAAATGACGTTGTCAGAGACAAGAGTGATTTCTAGCACTTCTTGTCGGTTTTTAATTATAAATGTGGAGTTATTGCCAAAATTGCAGACAATGTGACTTACCTTTATCGTAAGTGTCGGACCTACACCATATTATTTGATGTGTATCCAATGATGAGGCCAGCCCACATAATCGCGACTAAGATATGCCGATGCCAGCCAGTAGGTGCCATTGGGACTTTCCAATCTAGTAATGGTTATGTCGGGTTCGCTGAGATAAGGAAGTAAGAGTACATCAAGGCTATATTTCACTAATATACAAGTCTTCGACTAAGGTGTAAATGCTATCAGATTTTTTGAGTATTTGTAGCCTCGTTGGAATTAGTCAAACCTGCTGATTTTACCGAACGATTGATTTTTACGTGTAAAAGTCCCTATAAGTGCCAGTCTTCGAAATTCGATTAAGTCTTTTACATTCTTTTTGCGTTTATCCATAAAAATTACTATCATCTTCCAAATCAGCCGTAAATAATGGAACAAACAATCTGAAACGCAACATGTGATAAGTTTCATATTTTTGGCATCAAAAATCACCACCATCCTATTGTTGGTGGCAGAAAGAATGTAAACTGATAAAACGGTGCACTTATGCAGCGTTTTGCGTATAGAAAGGTTTCAGCACATCCTCTTATTTTCTAATTTAACAGAAATTGCAGTAGTCTGAATGTTGTATTACAGCTCCCGTGAAAATGCCAATTCAAGAGCATATAACAGCCGTCCGCTGAATGTAAACTTTTTCTGGCTTGCACTCTACGCCGATCAGACTGTTGTAATTGCCAGCCTTTCCACTTAGAAAAGAAATCGCGGCACCTATGTAGATAGATGTTTTTCGCTCTTTGGGATTCACATATCTTAAGGCAACGGTAGCCTGTCTCCCCTCACCGTCTTTGTTGAAAGAATTATGCACTCAACACTTGAGTCTTTGACAACAAATACAGTTTTTTTAACTATGCCTCACATCTTCTTCTTTGTATCAGTCTCTTAGAATGTTGTTCTTGAGAGTGTATTACTTATGTAACGCATTCTACCCTTTTGTGTTCCTGAGATAAGCCACCTGTATGTTTTGATAAAGTTTTACCGTAGTTGGTGTAACCTCCCTGACAGTCTGTCCATTATTGCTACCAAAATCAGGGCTGTTATAATCTGTTTTCAACTCTAAAATAATAATTTACTTTTTTTCAGTTACTTGGACACTTCAAATGTGACCCCTCTTGTGTTTGTTCTTTCAAGCGGTTCAGACCCGATGGCAGGATTTTTGAAATTCGCCGATGAAATGCAGTATAATGAGAAGTTTTACTCTATTTCTCTGGGTCAAGGTCAAGGCCCAATTGCCGAAAAATTAATCGAACGTAGTCTTAAGTCCGGCCATTGGGTATTTCTTCAAAATTGTCACCTAGCCACATCTTGGATGCCCCAAATGGAGACCATAGTTCGCAATATAACCTTAGGCATAATAAAAGCCCATACAGACTTTCGCCTATTCTTGTCATCTATGCCAACCAAGTTCTTTCCTATAAGTGTTCTCCAGAATTCCGTGAAACTAACAAATGAACCCCCAAAGGGTATAAAAGCAAACGTTCTAAGTGCCCTTGCTGATCTTAATAAAGACTTCTTTGAGCACCATGTTCTTGGACCCAAATGGCGAGCGTTGGTTTTTGGTATCTTCATGTTTCATGCTGTTATTTTGGAGAGAAGAAAGTTCGGACCCCTCGGTTGGAATATTCTTTACGAATTCAATGAAAGTGATCGTGAGTGTGGAATCAAGACGCTTGATGTATTCATTAATCGAAAACGTGTCGAAGAGATACCCTGGGAAGCGATCGCATACGTGAATGGTGAAATTACATGGGGCGGTCGGGTGACAGACTACTGGGATCAACGTTGTCTTCGGACAATCTTGAAGATATTCTCATCGCCGGTGATAATAGACAGCGATTACTATTATAGTAGTAACCCATTGTATAAGAATCCAAGAAAACGAACTCTCGAACAGTACAAGGAGTACGTCCAGAGTTTTCCAGCTGACGAAGATCCTGAATTGTTTGGAATGAATCAGAACGCCAATATAGTCTTTCAAACAAAGGAAACGAATTTCTTTATATCTACATTGCTTTTGGGACAACCAAAGACTGCTGCAGAAGATAGCCAATCTGAAAACGACAAAGTTTGTCTAGAAATTATACGAAAAATCAAAGACGTCCTAACCCCGAAGATTTCTAAGGACCAAATGTTTCCGTCTCTCATGACTGTAAGATGCATTTTCTGTTCTAAACCTTTTTTTGTAATAATCTCTTTTTCAGTTGGATGCCAAGGGTCAAATACCTTCCCTAACGACTGTTTTACTTCAAGAAATCGATCGGTACAACGTTTTTCTTAGTATCGTCCATGATAGCTTGTTCAATTTAGACCTAGCTATTAAAGGTTTAGTGGTTATGTCTGAAGCTTTAGAGGAAGTCTTCTGGTCATTACTCAGCAATCTTGTACCAAACATATGGACCACTAAGAGCTTTCTCTCAATCAAGTCCCTGCCAAATTACATTGCAGATTTTCAAAGGCGTATTGACTTCATGCAAGATTGGATTAAGAATGGTCCGCCACGTTCGTATTGGCTAAGTGGCCTCTATTTTCCACAGTCCTTTCTCACCGGAATCCTACAGACCCATGCAAGAAAGCATGTTTTATCAATTGATTCTCTTAAGATTGACTTTGTCGTCACGAACACCGTTTTAGTGCAACAAAAGTTCTTCGAAAGGCGGCAACAGAGCAAAAAGGTAAAAAGCTGACTTTTTCGAAAATCCCAAAAAATTTTAACTCGTTTAATTTGTACTCTCGTTGTAGGATAAAGACTTGTATGGTTCCTTATCAACTCCAGAGGTTGGGGTTATAGCTCATGGAATTTTCATTGAAGCAGCTCGATGGGATCGCAATTTAGGCGGCCTTTGTGATGCTCGTGATGGAGAATTATATACTCGTTTGCCAGCCATTCATTTCATACCTTGTCTTCAATTGAAATCGGATCAACGTTACGATGTAAGTCGGATCTTATGATTCAAGTTATTACTCATTTTTCCATTTTTCCACTTTAAAAATCTGTTTTTTGTCTTTAAGGCGCCGCTGTACAAGACTCAAGAACGCTCTGGAGTACTGTCAACTACTGGCCATTCAACAAATTTTATTTTGTCGATTTTATTAGAGAGCCGCAAGCCACCAGATTTCTGGATTCTTCGCGGAACTGCTTTAGTATCGGCGGTTTTCGAAAATGAGTCATAGTATTAATTTCTTATATATATTTATGATTGTTAATAGTTCCTTTTTTTTATAAATATATGCATATTCTTACTGCACTTTAATTTACGTTGTACTACAGTCCAGGTTTGTCTTTGGCTTCATCTTCAACCGTTGGTATTTTTGTTTAGATCCCCCCGCTCTTCTGCTTGGCTGGGTGAGTGGACTCCACTGTATGGCACATTTTGCCACTACCTTCTGCGTATGGTATAGTAATGGTTCTTGGCATCTATTTACGTATATTTTCTCACGCTCTAAATATGAGCGGTTTGAGTAACTTTACCGATGTAGTTGGCGCCGCTTGAAAAACCTCAGCATTGATACCATCAATGCCTACCGTTTTATTTTTTATTATTTTTTTTTTTTGACGGACCTGATAGCAGCTACTATCTCTGAGAGGTCTGGTTCGAATTCGGTAATTTGTTGCTGTAGCACGTTCGTTGGAATTTGTGACTATGATGCTGTCACCTAAAATATTTCGAATTAACGTGAAATTTTCCCTTCATCTGTTTGGCTGAACCTCATCCGCAGACTGTGATGTGATGTTGTAGACGATGATGCTGTAACACCAGCTAGCTGCTTCTTCAGCTTTCGAGACCAGTCTGAAACTACGCTGCACTTCCTTATTCTTCACGCGATGTTGGGCTTCTAACTCAGGTTTCTCCCCTCTTGATGCCGATGCAGTCCTTGCCTTAAGTGAATTAGGCTCATGGTAGGTAACTGCCCCAGATACAAAAATATTCCATTCCAATAGTCATCCATGTTTTCATGCGTTGAGCTGCTGATTGTTTCTGCTTTCATGGCAAGGTAGTCTCTGAATTGTTAGCGTAATAGGGCATCCCGAAGTCTGTCGGTATTGTACCTGGTAACTCGAAGCAAGTTTGACCGGTTGCCGTTGACAGAAGCAGCACGAAAGCGTATAGTGGCTGACATAAGATGATGATCGCGCGACATTCCGATATCGGCTCCGTTTGTTTCGGACGTCTAGGACGCAATTTCTAAAACGTAGACTTATCTCAAAATGGTTTATATGGTTTAACGTTCGCTGCCGATCAGATGAAACTCAACTGATCTTGTAACAGACCTGCCCGAATAGGGTGCCTTCAATAATTAGCCGTTCTTTATTATCTCCGTGGTCATTGGAGACGTGAACTCTCATCACGTGTTCAAGTGCTGTGTTGTCGTTGCCTACCTTTGGGTTGAATTCAGGCATAGCGATCACGGTTGTTGTTGTCAAGTTGACTGTAAAAATAGTCTTCAGTCGCGGTTACAATCGGCGCATAAAACTGTATGATGGTAATTTTTCTTATCTTACTCCGAAAACTGGCCGTCAATATCCGTTCGCTTCTTGCTGTTGGTGTTAGCATTAGTGCTATGCCGGACTCTCAAGTGCTTCCGGCTGGTTTTCCAGAGTAGAGAAAGATGATGATTTTTGTGGGCAAGAAGTATTCGCCAGCTTTCAATCATTTTATCTCGTTCAGCACCAAGATGTCCATATTAATATATATTTTGAGAACTCTTGCTCAAGTTGGAGGAATCTGGCATTCTGAGGATTTTCATCTCGTGAGTTGAGGAGGGTCCTATCATTTCAGAATCATATTGTTGTGAAACTAAGTGCTAAGTGAAATTAAGTGCTCACCAAAATGATTTCTCAACAAGTCCATTATTTCATGCGCTTTATGGTCTTGTTGAAACCAAAGCTGACCGAAACAGTGTGCTTGAATTTCAGGAAGCGCGTTATATGTTAACAATGCGCAATAACGGTAATCATTGACGAAAACATTCTGATTTTCCTCATTTTTGAAGAAATATAGATCAATGATTCCACCAGCCAATAAACCACAACATATCGTTGTTTTCAATGGATGTAATGGTAGCTCTTGGTATTCTTCGGGTTGCTCATCAGCCCAAATACGACAGTTTTGTTTATTAACGTATGCATTGAGCCAAAAATGGACTTCATCACTGAACAAATTTTCACAATAAAACATCGGATTTTCATTGGGTTTTTGCAGAGCCCATTCACTGAAAATATGATGCAAATTCAAGTTGCCTGGCTTCAATTCTTGCACAAGTTGAATTTTGTACGCTTTTAGGCCAAGATTCTCACGTAAAATATGCCAAGTTGTCGAATACGAAAAGCCAAGCTGCTGAGAACGACAACGAATCGATTTGTCTCGGTCTTCGCGTACACTCTCAGCTACAGCTGCTATAGTCTCTTCACTACGTGCTGGATGAAGTCTAACTGGTCGAATATCATCCACTAATGTAAACTGGGACTCAATTTTGCGAATGGTATTGGCAATAGTGGTTTCAGTAGGTCGATTATGCGCACCGTATATTTCTCGAATCGCACGAAAACCATTTCTCACAGAACGCTGATTTTCGTAATACAGCTGAACAAAAATGACAAAGCAGTTTGATAGGGGTCTCGCGTGATCCGTCAAAAAAGCCTATTGAACATCAAACCTCACGATGAATGACCCTTTACTAATGGGGCTAAACGTCGTTGGAATATCTGACTTGAGTATCAGCTTCATTTCTACTGAAGTGGAAAGCATTTCCTTAGAAAGGCAAGCGTTTCAATGTCCAAGTCCAAGTCCAAGTTCAAGTCCAAGTTCAAGTCCAAGTTCAAGTCCATATTGTTGTTACAGATCGTAGTTTTGAAGCTTTGGAAAAACTTGGTGCCTATTTTCTTTACCACGCAGTAGTCACTGAATACAGAAATCTGTTATCCACGAAGAACTACCTGCTTAATAAGCATAGGTCTTCAAAGAACGCTGCCCGATATTACGTTATCACATGCTTACCTGGAATCAACTTAAGTATTATATATATTAAGTGTCACATCCGGTATCAATCTTTGCACTTAGTGACTGTCCATTTAGGGCAATCAATTGGTTAGCTTTCATTGCAGTAAGTTTTTGTGTTTCCACTGAATTTTTAAGAAGTTTCTGCTCTTAAGGTTTTGGTCTGGGTAAACTCTGTTTAAATCGTTCATTTTCCGTCAGCTTTTCGCGAAATTCCCGAACGGTTTTTGTCCCATAAAGCATGACTTTATTATCTGCTTCCGCCAATAACATATTGAATGATGGATTGGTCATTCACCACGCGCATTTTGACTAAGTTTTCGTTTAAGCATTCATCTTTCAACCGCTTCCTCTGACACATCTTTTTATGGATGTCTACACTGACACATATTGAGCGGTTTTTTCTATGAGAAAAGCGTTCTACGACTTTATATTTAGTTTGGAACGCCGAGCTAGTTTTGCTGGTCCATTTAATAGTTTCTTTGAGAATATCAGTGTATCCAAATCCGACCATCCCATACTCAACGAAGTGTTTTCGATATCTTGGACGAATGTTGTGACATCATACTCATCACTAGCTGTGAACACTGGAACAACATTAGCTTCATCCTCAAAAGTCACACTCAAATCTTCTTCTCAATCTCTGACTTCAACAAACTTACCTCTACCTTTGCCTCTCTTTCGGTTGCACCTTATCTTAAGTCGCAGGCTGATCCTCGTTTCTTTTCTTAAGCATTTAAACTTCTGTACGCAGACGACTTATCTCCATCTCCTCCTCATTTTTTTGATCGAGCACGCTCTGCTCAATACGACGTCCTCGCATGGTAGTTGTGCTCTGCCTATCTCCTGGTCTCCCACTGAATCCAAACCTTTCATCTGGTTAATTTGCATTTTTCTTAAAATTTTTATCCTTGCAAAATTTCCTATAAATTATGTTTAGAAATTTTTTTACGTACGATCAACAGATTTTCTAGTAAAAGCCACTTTTTGGCAGAAAAAAAATGGCCAAAAATAAGTGTACTGTGTGACTTCTCATCTAGAGGTTTAACCATTTTAAACGCTATAACTTCTAAATAATTCTTCGTTTATCCTATTTTCAATTTGTCATTACCACAGATTTGCAAATGTACTACAATTTTGTTTCTACTGATCTACAATCCACATTTTGCTCCAGCAGCCGATTGATAAGTTGATCTCCACAAAATGTATTCAAAACGTGAATTCACGGAAATAGTGTTTGTATACGGGTTCTGCAATGGAAAAGCTTCTTTGGCAAGATTGAAGTACCAACGACGATACACAAATCGTCCGGATATCGGATATTCGCTGATACGTATCAGCGCCTCGTTGATACTGGGTCAATTGCAATAAAAAAAAAAGAGAAGGACGTTCCGCTGAGAGGTGGCAGAAGTTCAAGATGAGATTTTGCGTGCTGTGGAAGTTCAGCCTTCAGTTAGCGTTCGCAGACTAGCTTTGCAGTTGGAATTTTCCAGAACCAAAATTAACAGGACTCTACAGAGTAATCGATTACGCTCTTTCCATTTGACACCGGTACAGGATTTACTACTAGGTGATGTGCGAAGAAGAGCGCAAACATGCAGAAGACGAGCAATTCCTCAAAATGGCGTTACAAACCACCATAATTTGCACCATTAGTCAGACTCCAATACCCATTCAATACGCACATTCTTTTAAAGGAAAGAATTTATTTTTTGTAAACAACTTCTTCAAAATGTGTTGTATTTATTTTAAAGGAGGTTCAGCGTAAATGTTTGGGCCGTATTGATACGAAACACTATAGTAGGCCTTCCACAAACAGTTAATTTCCATTATTACCTGGAATTTTTTAGAGAACTCTTTACAGCCTGAACTCCTTGAAGATGTTCCTCTTGTTTAGAGAAGAGCGATGTTCTTTCAACAAGATAGAGTACCTTGTCACAGTAGCAGCTTCGTTCCTCAACCACACTTTTAACGAGCGGTGGATTGGTCGATTCAGCCCGAATCAATTTCAATGCACTTGTTATTCACGTCTATTCACGAGAAAAGCCAAACCCCAACTTCCCATGTAAATTCCCAATCTTCTCTAATTCAGCCTCCAACATCCCGTGCACTACACTTCACAGATGTTAGCTGAGTGATGTTCAATTCAAGATAGAGTCCGCAATTTTCGAATACAGGTGAACGCAAATTTAGGGTGATGGATGATTTATTTTTTGTTTCACATACAAATATGCATTTTATTGTATTTTTACTTTACGACTTTACGACTTAGAACAAAGTAAATACGCCTCCCTTATTAAACAAATAATTGTAGCTGGAACAGAGTTAAAATGTTAATTATTCGAAGTTTTAAAAAGAAGCACTTAAGCCATAAATTTCAGACGAAAACCATTTCTATTCGATTTTATTTGTTTCCTTGTTATTTTGTGTAATGTTTTTAGTTTTTACAAATAACTAATAAATATTTTTTTTATCTACTCTATCCACTACGTTTTTAGTTTTCAAAAAAGTACATTACCGTTTTATAATTTCATTATTACTCTACTTGTTTGTGTATAAAGAACAATGTGTAGCCTAGCGAAATAATAAACATGATGTAACAACATTTAAAAAAAAAAAATAAAATAAAATAAAATTAAAATACAACAAAAAGAAAAACAAAGTTCCTTGAACAAATTGGTTTTAAATATTTGGCACATAAATTATTCTTAATACCCGTCTATTATTATTGTAAAATTGTAAACATAAAGCAATTAGATTAGTTCCTAATTTGCACCCTGGAGGTTTCACTTTTCTTCAACTGAAAAGTACACAAACCTTTTGAGGATTTGTTTAATAAAAAAATTGCGAAAAGCTTTTGTTTTTATTTTTAAGTGATGTTAAATTATGAACCCGAAATGAATTAAAAGGCTTTTGAATAAAGCTACAGTTGTGCTTTGAGAATCATTCACAGATTTGATTGTTTAATCCGTTAATCGTTTTCTTCATATGGAACTTGTTGAGTGCTGTCTTTACGAGACAAAAATATCCGCTTAAGGTGTGGCTTGAAGGATTTTTTTATTTTTTATGTTTTTGCCTTTCCATATGAACCGACTGGTGGGCGATACATTGCAGGAAGTGAATACACCTGTGGAAGATTAAATGCGTACTTTCGTTTGCCGATGTTTTTCATAACATTATCCATCCGTGTGCCTTCACTGAAAATAGAAAAAAAAATTATAATTAAACAACAAGAGAAAAACAAGTTACAAGGAATGCATGCATAATTTACACAATGCACGTAACATATATATATCAATAGATTAAGTATTGATGATTGAAAGGATTGCTGAAAAGAACCATGTACGAACCTAAAAGTAGTGGCTTAGCCAATCTCTTCCTACTACCATTACCATCATAGCAATGGTAGTAGTATGAGCTATGGGGCATTATCATCTCACAATGTACACTTGAATTGGTTCCCGCTACCGGTAGCGTAAAAGAAAAGGCGGATATGACCACCGCCGAGCGGAGAAGTGAATGTATATGAATACACTACGCTGCCGGCCGCCGAGATGTGATACTGGCTCGATTGCGGGGGCGAGCTATATGATGTTTTCAAAAAACGAATTTCATATCGTAAGTTGGAACATCTGCACAATAAAGGGCAAACATTTCAAACTAGAAAACATATTGCGTAAACGTAAAAACGATTAATGTGCGTTCAAGAAACCAAGTGATGAGATATCTAAAACAGGATCCACTATTTGAACTTACACACGAAAGCGTACAAAATGTTTTATTACCGGAAGAAAATAAGAACGGAGTTTCCATCAGCTTGCTATCTGAACTTCAAGATAAGACGCAAGCATATTAAGAACAGCATAAACAATCCTTTAAAAAAAAAAATAATTTTCGCTCTTTATTTGGTTGCTTATAGGCGTCTATATTCTACAGTGTTTGACTTACGACTAATCTCCTACCTACCGGCAGACTCTTTTCCTAGTGTGGCCACTTCACAATCACTAGTTAGTGTTGCCACTTTAAATATCTTACATTCTTATTAGTTTCTCCTATGGCTTGCTACATTAAACATAAAACTTGAAATAATATAGGCGCCTGCTCATCGCAAATAGGCAGTGAGTAATCAAGAAAATAAGCATTTTGGTGCGATTTTGATGTCCATTTGATGAAGAGCAAGGGCAAAATCTTTTTGAGAGAAAGTTCCTCTGTCTGCGTGGAATAATAGTGAAGGAGAAATTTTAACCAAGGTCTGCACTAAAAGAAAAACATTCACTCAAAAAATACGCTCTATCTCGATCTTATTTGAAAGAATTATAAGCCTACATATTCCAAACTGCATCCTAGACATTCGAAGCAGACGAGGAAGATATTGCAATAGAGAGAGACCACCATCTTATCCTAATCGTTATACATCTTCATACTGTATAGTTTAAAACTTCTATAGGTGCTAGGGGATCCCCATAAGTCCAAGAACTAACTCACAGTAAAACTGCCAAATTTGCAGCGGCCTCAGCTGTAAAGAAATACGATAAAAAATCTCAGAATATCGTAAAAGGAGGAATAACAATTATTACATATGCGGTCATTCCAACGTATGGCTGTCATTTTACACACAAACTAAGAATGGAACGTTTTTCGAATTCAACTATGTAAGTGCCATTTGTGGGCATAAAATTCCATTCTGTTGATAGTTACCTAACTGGTTATGCTTATCATCTGCTGGCGTTCTCGTTCTACAGCCGAAGAACAGGACGTGAGTCTGGAAACGAATATGAAAACCAGTGAGTACTGTCGACAGCAAAGGAATATATTGGATTAGAAATAGCAAGCAAGAGATGAAAATGAAAATGAAAATTTAAAAGACAGTCGGAGACAGAACGGAGCCTTGGGCACACCAGCATTTATTTTTTGGATATCAAACTGGAAACCATCAAAGACAACTTCAATTGAAAGTTCTGAAAGGTAATTTCTAATCCATTAATCGATCCCAAATGCAAGCATTTTCGAAAAAAGAGCCTGATGTCAAACTCTATCAAATCAAGTGATAACACAAAATATTTCTAAATCACCGATAAAGAATAACCTTCCTGCTCCAACGTGTGCGATCAAGCACAGATTCTCAAACAAGCCTTGTACCTTCTATGATTTTAAAAATAATCGTAGGAGCGACTATTGAAAGCAAAATCTTTCTCCCATATATAGAAAACTTGTGAAAATAAAAGCTTTCAAAAGAATAAAAAAGTACATAAATTAGGAAAGGAATATGCGTTCTTCTAGAAGTGACGCTAGTTAGGACAGGTTGTCGAATTCTTCTCTGTTGGCATTTCATTGACTTTCGTTGTTTGTAGTGCTTTTGGGTAAACGCTTGTAGGTAAGGTATCCCTGAGAATATTATCACTTTTGAAACGTTGCCTATATGCTCATTATAATTGTGGAACTTTACACAATTATCCAAAATTCGGAAGCTGATATACAATACAAAGAACATCTTCAAAAGATCTCCAATGAAGAGGTATTAAAACTTCGACGTTAAGACGATAAAAGTTTTCGCAAAAGCGTTAACTACGAGTTTGTTGATTCTGAAAATTTTTTCTTCTAACCCTATCCTTTAATTCAATTTATATTGAAAACTAAGTTTGGCAGAAAGTAGTTATTAAAAATGCTTAAAGCGTCCTGAAGGGCTTAAAAACTTAAATAGAAGAACAGGTTGAAAATTTTTGAACTTGTAATATAGGGTTTTCTAATAACAACTTGACAACTTTTGTTTTTTTTTTTAAATAAAAGGCAAACCATTTGAGATATTTTAAAAACTTTATTATTGGCTTGAGGTACAATCAAAACATTTATGAATGGAACTCGACTTCGTTCATATGGCCACCGCGGGCACGTTTGCAGCGGCCGATTCGTTGGACCCAATTTTCAACGACTCGGCCAAACTCGGCTATTTCGCGTTCAATGTTGGCTCTGAGCTCTTCCAACGTCGTCGGCGTGTTGGCATAAACCAATGACTTAACGTAGCCCCACAGAAAATAGTCAAGCGTCGTTAAATCGCACGAACGAGGCGGCCAATCGACTGGCCCATGTCTTGAGATAACACGCTCACCATACTTACTCTTCAATTAAACGATTATAGCGTGTTCTGTGTGGCTTGTGGTACCATCCTGTTGAAACCACATGTCGTCCAAGTCCATATCTTCCAATTCGGGCCAAAAATAACCGTTGATCATGGCGCGATAACGCTGATCATTCACAGTAACGTGACGATCGTTATCGTTGACGAAAAAATATGGCCAAATAACGCCGCCGGCATGCAAACCGCACCAAACAGTTATTTTTTGTTGATGAAGTGATGATTCATGAAGCACATGTGGGTTTTCACCCGACCAATAACGCATATTTTGTTTATTGACGAACCTATTGAGCCAAAAATGAGCTTCGTCACTGGAGATGATTTTGCGATGAAATTCATAAACTTGGTGCATCTTCTCCAGAACTCAATCGGAGAACGTACGTCGCTTCAAATGATCCATCGGCTTCAATTCTTGATTCAGCTTGATCTTGTATGGGTGTAAACCAAGATCCTTACGCAAAATATGCTATAATGTGGTCTGAGCGATGACCAATTCTTGAGAATGCCGTGGAATTGACTGATTTGGATAGTTTGCTACGGACGTCTGAACGGCAGCGATATTTTCAACACTTCGACCAACCCGTTGTCTCACTGACACGGCAACATCACACAACGAATATGTAGACTCAAATGTTTGCACTAAATTTGTTATTGCCTGTCTACTAGGGCGAGAATTACGACCGAAAATTGGAGTTAACGCTCTTTAAGCTGCAGTCACCGACTCCGAATATCTGTGGAAAACTTTTAAAATTTGCAGACGTTGCTCATTAGTGTACTTTACCATGGTGAATATGTTGAGTTTACTACATAAATTGACAGTGACAGTTTGATGATTAGTGAAAGAAATCACAAATTAAGTTGAAAGTTGTCAAGTCCCTATTGGAAAACCCTATACTAACTATGACTTACCTGCGCATGGTACTCAAAGCACTCGGTACACTTTTCGCCGGTAAGTGAAATTCTTGAACTAAGACTCGACATTGTTCCAATGTAACTGCCATTCCAGTTCGATCTTTGGCGCTTTTACATGATGTAAATCTAAGTCCAAACATTGATCGACAAATATCTTCAGCCAAATGAAGAATTTTCACATTTTTTGATAAATTTGATCGTAGTTGCTCCTCCATCAATAGTAAAAGACTAGTAGCTGCTTGTGCGGGTAACACGTGTTCTGATTTACTTGGTGTATCGGGAGCACTCAAGTTTAATTTTTTAAAACGAATATGATACTGTTTTAAACGTTCAAAGTTATCCCAATTCGAGCGGTGCTGATCCCGAGTGTAACCAAGTGTCTCAGCTAGAGTTGCTTTTTCGTTGATGCCGATATTGAAGAAGACTGGAGTTACTTTGAATGTGATCATTTCCTTAGTTGGTAAAATAGAGTAGACCGATTCAGGTACTGGAAGTGCAACATTAAGAGCTTGACGTATACCGCTCACTCGAGGCATTGGAATTGATATGGAATCTCTATAAAAAACAAGCATACTCGTAAAACACAAACAACAAGTATCATCGTTGATAGAAATGTACCTTTGAATGTTGCTTCTGACTAGAGTAAATCGAACAGTTAAAAGATCTTCGATTGCGATCGACATATCACCCCACATGTCTGTCTCTCCACCGTAGAGTGATAATAAACATTCAAAATATGCTAACGGACCTAGATCAGAGAGAATTTTCACGAAATTTTCAGTGATGTCAGTTCCCCATAGTCTAACCATGAGTGCGCTAATCAATGCTGTTAGCTAAAGAAAAAACGACATCAGTTTTAGTACATTCAAATGTTTTTTTTTTTTTTTTTACTTACAGCTTGTGAGAAACAGACATCCCTTCGATACATTATATCCAGATTAACGCTATTGCGCTTCATGTCCTGCTGCAGCCTTTGTACGGAGTGCATTAGCCTCGCAGTTTTAAGTAATCCATCCATTGCATGACGTAATTTTCGCATTGAAGGCCGTAATTCTGAAACCCAGTCCGTTGTCATCGATAAGTCCAAACCTAAAGAAGGAAGAACAAAATTAATAGGAAAATTAAAATTGATTATCAACCCTCACCATCCGTAAATTTATTTCCCTTTTTAGAACGTAGTTGGACTTCACCCTCCTCGTTTAAAGGCTGACTTAACTCTAAATTCAAATCCTTACTCGAACATGCTTCGTCTTCTCTATCGTTTTCAGAAGTTTCCTGAATATTTTCTGATTGATTAACTACAACATCAGGAGCCATACCCGAAAATCCACTTTTTTTAACGAAATTTTTAGGATGCCTTAAACGTATCGCCGGACTGCCGCATCGACCGCAGAGAAATTTTATTTTACTCACCAAGCACATTACACTTGCTTCGATGTTCAATTGAGTCAAATCCAAGGGTTCTGGTTCCTCTGTAGGTCGATAATAGTTTGCCGAAGGACTTGAACTCATAATTTTCGTATCTAAGAACCCAACACTCTGACCAATACCAATGGAACTGTTTGCAGGAATCAATCCATCTTCATTCTCAAAAGTCATAAATGAATCGTTCCCATTTGTTGCTTCAGAATTTAGATTTATTAAAAGTTGATTGAGATTACTCCTGTCTTTAGGACTATCGTCAAAATGTGAATCACGAAAATCCAAATCTGTTTCGAATTTAACCGAAACTGGTAGCGACTGGTGGGTCACTGCAGCGTCATCTTCTGATTCACTAGCCGAAAGCTGCTCACTGTATAGTTTCATCGAATTCTGAATGGAAAATATTGCACTTATGTCTGTCATGGAAGGTGATTTCATTCGCATGTTATTTCCAAAGCCATATGGCCGAGAAGTAGTTGGTGTTCGTTGCGTTTTTGGCCAGAGATCTGGAGGAGCCACCACTGGTGTGGCGAAATCTTCCAATTCGGGAGATTTTAGATCAAGTGCACTTAGTTGTTGAGTTATCTTTTTAAATGGTGACATTGGCTTAAAGATAATTGAAAGATTGAAGAAAGATTGTTTTTATAAGAATTGTTTACTTACCATCAATATATTGTCGGGTTCCTCTATAATGCGATGTTGTTCAATAAATGAAAAGGCTTCTTCTACAAGACTTGGTTCCCATATATTGAGAAGTGTTTTTGTTTTGGTAATCATTTCATTGCACAATGGCATCATACCTTTGGGATTTTTTGATTTAGCTAACCAAAGCAACTGTGACATTATTTCAACGATATCTTTGCGGAGCTGTTTAATCGCTTGCACAGCATTATTTGCAGTATGAACCTTACATTCATTGTCATCGAATTTCGATGGCGAATCTTTTATTTGTTGCAAAAGTCTACGAAACGAAACAAATGGCTCGAATTGCTTGCAAGAAAAAAATAATTGAAATTGCCTTACCTGATCAATCCTCCTGTACGTTGTTTGCCTCCATGACGGGTAAAGGCACCAACGGTCATAATATCAAGCACGCCTGAACGATTAAGTGAATCGTTGTGTGCCCACATGCGTTGAAGGTGCAAGTTAACTGGAATGAATTCCAAAGACTCATCTGTTTTAACCGACGACTGTTTGAAGAAGGGACCTGGATATAACGACACATTATCTTATACATTCTATAGGTAATAAGTATTTTTAGTTCTCCAACCATCTTCCTTCATAGTTTGCTGAAGAATTTGTTTAGCTTGTGAATAGTCTTTTAGCAATTTTAGATGCTTATCGAGTAGTTCAATCTGTCTACGTCTCCATTCACCACCTAGTTCTCCCATCCCTGAAATTTCTTGTAAAAGCTCCTTCTCTCTCATTATCCATATCGACCTGTAAAAGATGGAGAAATTATTCAGAGTTTCTCATCATCCCACATCGGCAATTTACAGTAGTTGCTGAGGAATTATGAAGCAGTATCGACTCTCCATAAGAACTTCTTGAACGCTAATATCACCACCCATTCCGGAATGCAGTCTATAAGTGTGAATCTGTTTTAGAGAACATTAGATTTATTCATATGTTTAAATCAAACAAACTATAAACTTACCCGAGGATTAGCAAATATTTCACAAATCTTCTCTTGAGCTGGAACAAAGAGTTTCACACCCAACTTCGATGGAAGCGATTGTGACCTTCGGTGACCTGTTTAAATAATCAGAAATTTTTTTGTTTAAATCCATCGAACAACTAATTCAAACCTCTTGCTTGATGATCAATAACTTTTGCTGGTGATCGTGGAGGTCGCACTTCAGGATCTGGTGCCCATGATGCTATTGTTATAAATCCAACATCACCACTAGCAGATTTTAATGGAATTCGAAATCTCGTTGCATCTTGAATAACTCCTAAACTTATCTCAGCAAATCCAATTGGAACAGATGTTTGTGATACCTTCTCACGAACATCGTACAATGTAAATCGAATAAAGGATTCAGCATTTAAGTAGTCACTAGCTCGGAAGCACACCGTACATAGGAACTGAGGATTTGCATTATGTTCCACAATTTCTGTGCGAGCATATTGCCGCCAACAACAATCTACACCATTACGAATCTGTACAGCTATAAGGGCATTTGGTAGGCGACCATTGTCATCACTTGGTAAGCTATCACAAGAAAGTGCTGACTCACAGATTGGCACCTCCAAGAGATCTGAAAGAAGAAAAAATTAATTAAAAATAAGAACATACAGATATTATTTGAAAGGACTAATAGTCAAGAGTCAGATCTGTGCCCTTTTGGAAATCAATCTTATGATTTACTGGTTTTAAAGCGCGAGAACAAGGCTGTACGGTAAGATTGGAATTGCTGATATCAGGAGATTTGAGACTTAACCCAGTAAGAGAGAGAGAGAGAGAGCATAGAAAAAAGGACGGTTTTTGTATTGCAAAAAGTCTAGTGGAAACAAGAAGATCCACACAGGGAGGTATTCACATTTCGTAGAGAGCTAGAAACAGAGACACCAGAGTAAGGATTCGATTTTTATTTGATACAGCGTTTCTTGAGCACAAACAGAACACATGTCTCTTAGTGACGGTATTATTTGGAATCGAAAACCAAGTTCCCTGTCAAAGAAAGCACATAAATGAAAATTGGGAATATTCATTTCAAATGAAATAAGTTCGACTTGGCAGTGGAGAACGCGTAAACTGCGTGCAGATTGTGTGCACGGGTTTTGCAGGGCGACATTTTCTTTCAAACTTGTTCATCTTTGTTTTTGAATGATCGTTGCTTCTATTTCAACAACAGTTCAATCAGACTTGTGCAATAAACATACAATACTTGAAATACTCGAATTCGAGAGAAATTTGTCGGTTTGTGGCGTGCATTACACAACGCATCTTCGTTACGATGGTAGTAAGCTGAGGACTCAGTTAAATTCGTACCAGGTCGTTTACAGCAACATTGCCCATCCTGGTGGCTTGGATATAGAATGCGGTTGACACAGGAACTTAAGCCAGAGACCATAAAAACTGCAGAACATTATTTCTCGAATAGAGAAATCATCTTTAGTAATGAGGCACATTTTCGTCTCAATGAGACCGTAAGAAGGCAAAATTGTAACATTTGGGGTAGTGAGAATTTACGACCGACTTATGTAGTTCCATTATATGCATCAAAATTAAATGTATGGTGTGGATTGAAGGCTAGAGATATATGTGAGACGAATGTGAGACAATAAACCATTATATTTGCTTATTGTGTCCACAATTGGAGGAGTTTAACTTAGAAAATAATGCAATTTGCTTAGCTCGAAAAACATTGGCTCTTGGCGCCTTGGTTTGGCTACTAAGAATATCCAATTTTAATGCAATTTTGTCTAAAATCAGACTACCTATAGGCTTCGATCAAATAAAATGCAATGCATCACCATTTGAACCACGTTGATTGATTTAAAATGAGTAAGTAGAACCGATGACTGTACCCACTGTAAGAATCTTTGTGAATAGCGAAAATGCACACATATGCGAATTCTCTTACACATGCTGAAAAAAACTATTTTGGACTATTTTAATATGTAGCATTAAAATGTGTCCAATCGAAAGCTGTTTTTTTTTTCATTGCGGTCTGCGCTGGACACCCCGAACTAGGCAATTAACTACTAAGACAACCCTGTGGCAAACCATTACACTTCGAACACTCCGGCTGACAAATTCGAGTTCCTGAAACAGTTCGTAGAGTTAAAAACTTTCCCCGTCAAGGTGAACTACCTTCTCGCCTTCAGCAATTATTGAATTGGTTCACAAATTTAAGCAACTGGTGATCTGAAGGACAGAAATTGTGTCTATTGTGCAAGGACACTGGGATTAATGCTGCGTTTCTAGAAGTGTGGATGAAAACCTACTCGATATCAGGAATTGCGCATATTACAAACAACACTCGACTGGATTTTGTATAAAAATTTAGGACATGAAGCCCATAAGTTGCAGAAGCTTGCAAGAACTTAAGCTTACCATCAGAAGCGCTGTAACTCTGTCAATTATAAGTTAGAAATTCATGAAGTTGATCAGGAATTTAGCCGGAAAATGGTATTCAGCAATGAAGCACAATTCAATCTTCAAAGCTTTGTTTTTGACCATAATCGCCGCATATAAATATTAGAAAATAAAAGAACTGTTACTGTTTGGTGCGGTTTTGGATAGTAGACATGATCGAACATCATTTTTTCGAATATGAAGCGGATGTAGCTATTACTTTCAATAGATTGAGTATCAATGCTGGCGATCTTTTCGATTTTTTCGAAAAGACGGCGCGCGGTACGTTTCTCACAAGTGGCGAAGCCAATACTCTTTTGAGTATTTGAGTTTCCTGGCTGAGTCCATGCTCAATTGGATACTGAGCTCATAACAATAACAATCCCTGCTGTTTTCGATTAAATAGAGGCGCAAATGTGCGAACATGTGCTACACAACTAGTCTGGATGTGTAGCAGAGGCCGTAAAGATCATTTGGCTGATATTGTTTTTCATTATTAATGGTCACCCTTCTTCTATCGATTAAGATAAAAAAAAACCTTAATTCATAAAAATACGTGTTTTGTTGATAAATAAAAATGAAAATATCACAAAATTAAAACAGTTATCGAATGCAGGAATCGATGCAGAAAATTATATTCGAAACAAACCGGAAACTTATAATATTTCCCAAATATGCTACAACTACAACCATGCAAAGGGAAACGGCAATTATCACTTTAGTTAATCAGTGAACCAAGAAACCTAAAAATCGAAAGAAGTTGAAATAGAATGCATGTAAAAAGAGGACCAGGTATCAGGATGAGTGATTAAAACAAATATAAATTGAAGGAAACTGTTTTTTGAAATTTGTCTTGTATTCATAGTTCATGTTTGAGTTCAGTGTAGAAACAGGACATTAGCATATCCCAAATCAATGAGCATAATATGATGATGTTCTCAAAAAAAGAGCAGGTAAATTAATATATGTAAAAAGAAAAAATAATTGAAAAGTCTTAAGACAAAAAAGTGCAAACAACTAAATATCAAGACGTGCTTCATTCTACAACAAATACATATGTAAAGGGTGTTTTTTGTACGAATTCGCCTTCCAATAGGGATGACTTCAAACCGTGGTGTCACTTTCGAAAGGTCCTTAATATTTATGTTTAGTATTGTTTCGTAAATTACACCAAACGTAAGGATTACGTGATATTTTTGGTGCTCAAAATCGATCATCTGAGTTCGTACCACATCCACTTTACATGATACAAAGCTGACAAGTTCTCAACGTAATGTAGAGAAACTGTGAACGAAAGTGTGGTGGAACATCGGTCAACGCAACAGTTTAACCTTCTGTCCGTTCAGTGTGAGGAATATTTTACGAGAACATCTCAGCCTATACCGGTATAAGATCAAGTTGATGCATGAACTAAAGTCAAGAGACAAGTCTTTTGACGGAGTGTTAAGTGACGAGCTTCACTGGAGTAAGGAAAATATAGAAGAAACTAATTACACACGCACTTTTTGGCGTGGTTTTCACAATGGCAGCATCATCGGTCCTTATTTGTTTAAAAAGAAGGCCGCAGCTTGCGTTACGGTTAATGAACAACGTTACCAAAAAATGGTCAGTGATTATTTCTTCCAATATTTGGACGACATTAATTTGTATATGTGGTTCCAGCAGGATGGCGTGAAAAATTCCCCTGAAACCACTCGATTCAATGACAACAATATATCGTGAAATAGATCAGAAATTGGATCTCCGAGTTCGTGCGATTTGACGCCACTCGAATACTTTTATGTAAAGTTTTTGTGCATACTGTTAAAACGCAAATTATTCAGGCCTTGAACGCGAATATTCAGCGCGTTATCTGTGAATAAAGCCACAAATTATCGACAGAATAGCGCAAAACTTGACCGCATCGTCAAAACGAGCCGAGCACAAGCTGTCTGTCTGAAGTCATACTTAAAACATAATGTCATGAAAAAAAATTAATTTAAACTTTACACCCGTCGTTGAAAAAATAAAAGTTCTATAGCCGATTTTTTAATCAAACACCCTTTATATAGTATATTGAATAAAAAAAATAGTTTAAAATAACATGCCGAAAAAAGGAATTAAGACATCTACAACTATCAAGGGCATATTTAAAATAAAACATGTTAGTCTCATGGTATTTTTCTTTCAAAATCATTAGCAATTTTATTAAAAATCTTAAGGAACATTAATTGATAAGGAAAACAAAATATATACACAACATAATCCTTCCACCACACTAAAAAACTATCAATTCCTTTCCATAATTCAACCGTTCATACAAGAAATTTTTCTTTTTGTTCTTAGTTTTTTTTTTTTTTTTTTCTTTTAATTAAATAAATTCATTTCAAATTACAATTAAAATCTAGCTAACTAAATTGAGAATTTGCTTTTGATTAAAATTGAATAAGATCATCACCTTCTTCTTTCTTTGCTGCAGTTTCTTCTTGTGGCGCTGGTGCAACGAGGGCGCCCCTTTCTATTCGATTGCCCATAGTAGCGGCGGCAACTTGATCGGCTAGATATTTAATTTGCCGATTAAGATAGGTGTGACTAGCAAGTTGAATGCACTTTACCCACTCTAGGCGATCTTGGGCGGTTCGCGCTGTGATACGTTGTGGAAAACTGCCTTCAAACTCTGCAAGAATAGTAGGCAATGGTATAATTTTAACAATTTAAGAAAATAATTGGATTTTACCTAAATAGAAAGCAAAACCGTCAGGTTCCCGTTCATCTGTTCTGATGAGAGGTCTACAGTTTTCGAGAACAATAACTCCAATTGGTAGAGATGTACGATTTTGATCTTTGAGATAAAACAGAAGATTACCTCGTAGTTTACACCAGCGCGGAAAGTTCACTGAAAATGGAAAATTTATTGTTGAATTTAAGAAAAACAAACTGCGACTACTACGATATCATTTTACTTTATTTCTTTTGTTTTTTCGTATATACTTTACAAAGACCTGCAGATAATAACATACTCGTATAAGGGCTTAAATTTATGATGATTAAGTTAAAAAAAATTAAATAAGAAGGTTTAATTCTAAATACTAAATTGATAAAAACTAAGAAAATAAAGTTGTTAGTTTCAAAAGCGTGAAGCTAAAAAAAAAAAAGAACCACTTGAGTTAGGGATAAACAATCATTTATTCAACAGGCTTTTAAACATTATTACGCAAAGTGCTTAATATACAGGGTGTCCCAGTTTAGGTTTTCATCCTGATAGCTGAAGATTCCTGAAGTTATGGCGAACAAAAAATTATATTGCAGGGGGGTCTATTCTCATTGCCCTCCAAGTTATAGGCCGTTAAAATGAGGAACCTTTGATTTCGAGGTAAAGCTTCTTAAGACGCCGTAGCTTTCTAACGGATTCAGCTTAAGATACCGTTGTGCATATTTTTGAAAGCGAATTTCAGTGTGCATAAAATACAAAACTTTCGTCGAGTTCGATAAACGCCAGCAAAAATTGTGGCTTTTTTTAACTAACATATTGAAAAATCGTTGGACCAATTTTATCAGAAAAATGCGTTTATCTCGAAATTTTCAACTTTTAGGTTAACTTCTCTTCATTATCTACGATTTTTATGTATGACTTTTTCACCTACGAACAACGGAAGTTATTGCAAACCACAATTTTATTCAGCAAAATGGGTCAAAAAATAAATAGTGTGTTCAAATAAAAAAAAAAAAAAAAATGACTAAAAGCTGTTAGTTAAGAAGTAAAACAAAGTTGGAGAATTAGGCCAACGGTAAATTTTCCACAATTTTGTGGAATGTTTTTGTTTAATTCAGTGACAACATTTAAAATGTGTCGATGTTACTTTATTTACTGAGTAAAGTGTTTAGCAAATGTTTAAGAAAAAATGTTTTCGACTCGCGAATACGACGATAAAATTTTCATTTACATTTTCTGTGATTGGGATGCAGGGTTAGCTAGATTAGAGTACCAATGTCGATTAGATTAGAAGGCTTGCAGCATAGATGCAAACTCCAAGAACTACAATCCATAGAATTCTTCAAGCCAACCGCGTTTACCCATTTCATTATACGCCCGTACAGGAACTTTTGCCAGGGGACTTCCACAAAAGGATTGAATTTTGCCAAAGGCTGCTGCATCAAGAAGATGAGAATGAGCAGTTTATTTAAAAAATTTTATGGACATTACCAACCAATGAAATTCTTACTATTGGGCAGTGTCTAATCCTCATTTAACATGAACAACATCTTGTTAATGGTAAAGATTCAATTGAAATCCTGATGTTTTTCTTAACTTTATACTATTTTACAGAAGATTTAGCGTAAATGTCTGGGTCGGCATATTGGGTAGTACTTTAATTGGGCCATTCATAATTCCACATGTCCTAAATTCAACATTCTATTGGTATATATTTTAATTCGTGTGGTTTTCTTCAAAATTTGAACGTTTATTTAAGAAAAACATGTATAATAGTATTATTCAAAGTATTGCCCATCTGAAGCTATGACTTTTTCCCATCTTTCTGGCAATTTGTGGATCCCATCCCAAAAGAACTGCGCCGCCTTAGCAGCCAAGAATGAATCAAGCCAATTTTTGATATTCTGCTCTGATGTGAACCGTATTTTAGTGAGGGCGTTCTGCATCGACCGGAACAAATGGTACTCAGAAGAGGCAAGGTCTGGGCTATAGGGCGGGTGGGGTAAGACTTCCCATCCACTGTTTTCCAAATAGTTCTTAACCGGAATAGCAACGTAGGGCCAAGCGTTGTCATGATGGAAATTATTGCCTAGTTTCTGGTCGCATATTCCGGGCGTTTTTCTGCTATCGCTCTCTTTAAATGGATTAATTGTGTTCAGTAGCGTTGTCCATTAATGGTTTCACCCGGTTTTAGCAGCTCATAATACAGCACACCCATCTGATCCCACCAAATACAGAGCATTAACTTCGCGCCATGGATATTCGGCTTTGCCGTTGATTTGGCTGGTTGGCCGCGTTTCACATATGATTTTTTGCGCTTGGGGTTATCGTAATGGATTCATTTTTCATCACCAGTAACAATCCGATGCAAAAATGACTTCCTTTTGTGGCGTTCCAGTAGCATTTCGGACATGCGAAACCGCCTTTCGACGTCTCTCGGCTTGTTCATGTGGAACACAATTTCCTTGCTTTTGAATATATCCAGCTGCTTTTAAACGTTTTGAAATGGCTGCTTGAGTGACACCCAAAGATTCTGCGAGCTCTTCTTGTGTTTGACAACAATCTTCATAGAGTAATGCTTTCAGTTTTTCATCTTCAAACTTTTTTGGCTGCCCAGGGCGTTCATCGTCTTCCAAGCCAAAATCACCACTTTTAAATCGTGCAAACCACTTTTGGCACGTTCGATCAGCTAGCGCATGTTCACCATAAACTTCCACCAAAATACGATGACTTTCGGCAGCAATTTTCTTCATATTAAAGTAATGAAGAACTCCCCGGAAAAACACTTTTTCAGGCACAAAGTTCGACATATTTAAGTGAAAAAAAAAAATTATTGTTGTTTACGCTTCAAATGAATGACATATACTGAAAAAACGTACAATGACAGTAGCTTTCCAACGTATGTTCCAATGGAATAATACAAGTTACTCCTGGAAAATGTTCCTCTTGCTCAGAGGCAAAGAATGGTTTTCCAACACGATGGAGCTCCTTGCCATTATAGCAATAATGTAACTTTGTTTTTAAATCAAAAATTTAATAGACGGTAGATTGGCTGATTTGGTTCTTTTCCTTGGCCACCTAGATCTCTTGACCTAACGCCAATGATTTTTTTTTTCTGGGAAGCCATAAAAGAAAGGGTTTATTGGAGTCACCAAGAGAGAATAAAGTTGAAAATTTCGAGATTAAATTGGTCAAACGATTTTTCGAAATGTTAACTTTAAAAAACCATAATTTTGGCTGGCGTACTAAAATTATTTTTCAAAAATGTGCACACCGGTTTCTTAAGATGAAGCCGTTAAAAAGCTACGACCTTTTAACAAGTTTTACCTCGAAATCAAAGGTTCCTTACTATAACTTGGAGGGAGGTAAAAATAGACCCCTCTGCAATACAATTTTTTTTTTTTTCGCTATAACTTTAGGAATCTTCAGCTATCAGGACGAAAACCAAACTGGAATACCCTGTATTATCCAGTTTCCCTTATTCCCTTTTATCACCTCACACCATTGTCGACATCTTAAATTTAAGTGGTGAGTTGTCGATTTTGGTTTTTTCCGATGAGTCGCCTTTTGTTATCGAGCTATATGTCAATAAACAAAATGACCGAGTTTACTTGCCAGAGGGCTCCTGGACGGCCACCAGAAAGCAGGTAGCACCGACGGTGATGGTTTGGGCCGCCATTACCGTCGATGGTTGCTCTCCGCTCGTATTTTTGGACCGTAGCGTCAAAATTAATGCGATCGTATACCGTGAAACTGTCTTAGAGACAGTATTGAAGCCTTGGGCAAACAATCATTTCGGTCGGACACCGGTGACATTTCAACAAGACTCGGCACCGTCTCACAAAGCGCGCATCAACCAAGATTGGTTAAAAAACAATGTTCCACACTTCAAATCTTAGACACAATGGATTGCAAATTCTCCGGATGCAAATCCGTTGGATTTCTTAGTCTAGGGTATTTTGAAGGCGAAGCTTAGCACTAAAAAATACCAAAGCTTGGACCACCTCAAACAAGCACTTCGCCGAGAATAGGCCAAAATACCGCAGAGTCACTTGCGTGCAGCGTGCGATGTTTTCTTCAGCCGTCTTTAGGCCATTATTCGGGCCAAAGGTTTAAATATTGAAAACTGCTGATACAATTTGAAAATTGATGTTTTTTCCAACATTTTTTGCTTTGGCACAATAAAATGAATCAAAAAATAAAAAAATTATAGCATTTTAAAAAGTTGCAGTTCGAGTCAGTCACCCTGTATATAGGATTACACTGTAATGGATTGTGTGGTCAAGCAGGAATGTAACTATGTACATATTGATTATAGTCAATCAGAACAAGTAGGCAGTCTGGAATGTTTCCTTTATTCAAAAGTCAATCTTTAAAGATTTTATTTCTGAATTTACACAACATTTCATCGATAAAATCAAATCCTTCGTCGTTAAAAATGTCTAAACGTATTCAACATTGTATTCGTTTGCAAAACCTTGAACTTTCGTCCAATTACTTCTCTTGATTACTTTGTTGCTAATAATTTACAATAGTAAATGCCAGTGAAATTAATAAATTTATGAAGATAATTGGAATTCAAAACCCTAGTTACACAGATTCTGTCGTTTGTAGCGTTTGTTGTACGTTGCTTGGCTAAGCAATATTCTCAAATTTTTGGTGGAGGAGCACCTGAAATCGAAATGGCTCTGCAATTAGTTTTCTTTTCCATAGACAGAAGGAAGTATTTTCATGCTGATGCCATTGATGTTGTTCTCTTATTTTTAATAGTCATAATCTAAAAGTCACTGTGACAAAGCTGAAAAATCGTCACGCTTGGGACGAGAATATAGTGTAGCCATCGTTTGTCAGTATTTCGGCGATTTCTCTAGCCATCAGGCAGTTTGTTTGATTTTTAAAATTGATGATATTGTCAACACCATGGGTTAGGTCATTCAATCGACTTGGGCTTAGCTGATATCAGGTTCTACGAATAATGCCATTGATATCATTATATTTTTTGTGTATCCTTATTAGTCTAGATTTTCTTTTTATTTTGTATTCTAATTAAACAAAAATAAATAAATAAAAAATCACAAATAAAACGCGAAGAAAACACTAATCTGCTTATACATTTGGATTTTTTTTTTGGCATCTGGAGACTTAGTAACCAATCAAGCACTTTCAGACTACGATTTGCTTTTGTGGGAACTAATCTCAGTTTTCGACCCCTAAACAGTATGTATAAACAGCAATGCCAACAATCCTTTTTTGTTGGATCATTCTTTGAGAATAAAGACTCCCAGTGAAGATAACCAGCTTTCGGAATCCCGACGTATGAAAATAACTATTAACATGCGTTTTTCCAAATGTTTCATAGCTCGTTGGATGGCAATTTCACCGTCCGTAGTCTTCATATGCCTCAGAAAATTGTTAAAAAAAAATTAAATTTTATCAGTGTATCTTTGAAGCCTTTTTTGAACATTTTGTTATTTTTTTTTTTGCTAACAAAGGCTTGACTAAAACGGTCTAATGATTACCCTCTGACTGTCAAAGGTTTTTTGCTGCAGCAGTAAGGGATAATTTGGTCCCCATAGATGAGCCACAAGAAATGGGTTCAAACCGAACCCTATATAGAATACTCATGGCAGAATACGTCTTGTTATTTGCAAAAGCTAAATTACAACAGGAGGGATAATTCTTAGGGAAACCACAAATTCTTATCCGCTGCGACTAAAGAGCTAAATTTTACGATGTACCCACTTTTGCCAACACACTGAAGATACTCAAATAACGTCCTCTACTTGTTCGGTTTTCGAACGGCACAAAATAAAAATGTACGCCTTTTATGTTTAAATTAAATAAAAAAGAAAATACAATTTATAAAATCACATTTACTTAAATAAGTTAGACATAACAATGCGAATTTAATTTTTAAAAGCAACCGGACCGTTACATTCGAAAATATGCAAGAGCAAAGCATAGGTGCAATGTAGATATTTTCCTGTAAGGTTTGAATTTTTCGAGGATTATAATTGTAAAAATTCGGTTTATGGTGTCGCCAACAAATAAAAAGTCTTATAGTGCAGACAGGCCAGGAGCACACTAGTCTTCGAGTGTTGCATCTGGGAAACAGCAACTGAAACAGTAACTGAATCCGCAAAACACTTCAATAGTCATTGTTTTTCACAGGTTTAACAAAAAAAGGCCAGTTATTCCAATAATTGGAGCACAAATTTCACACCACACTGTGGTTTTTGGACAACACGGCTTTTGAAATACCAGATATGATTGTTCTATTTATTCTCGCGACCATCAATATAAAAATGTCCTTCATTACTAAGTAACATGTTTTCAGGCGTTCTTGGTGTTCAAAGCCGTTCCAGCATTGTCTTGTTGCTCGAAAAAAGGAATTACTTTACGGTGTGCATTTTGTATGTCTGGAGTTTACATTTATGTGTCCCGAATTTTTATGTTAGTTCCTAAGGAGTTCTTTCTGAGCCTTTGAAAGCACGAACAGATCATTTCCATACTCGGCGCATCACAAAATCTTCGAATAATGAAGTGAGTTCAAATTACGATTACGTATGGAAATACTGCAAATATAGGGTGAGTCATCGTGATGTTTGATTTTCAATAGACTTTTTTGACAAATCACGCGTGACTCTTATCAAACTGCTTTGTCATTTTTGTTCAGTATCGTTCAGCAAGTCATCATGGAAAGATTCACACCCTAACAGCGTCTCCATTGTTCGTAGCTGAGAGTGTACGCGAAGACCGTGACGAATCGATTCGTCGTAGTTCTTAGCAGCTTGGCTTGGCATATTCGACAACTTGGCATATTTTACGTGAGGATCTTGGCCTAAAAGCGTACAAAATTCAACTTGTATAAGAATTGAAGCCATGCGACTTGAATTTGCGTCATATTTTCAGTGATTGGGCTCTGCAAAAACTCAATGAAAATCCGGTGTTTTACTGTGAAAATTTTTTCAGTAATGAAGCCCATTTCCGGCTCAATGGATACGTTAATAAACACAATTGCTGTATTTGGGCTGATGAGCAACCCAAGGAGTACCAAGAGCTACCATTACATCCATTGAAAACAACGGTATGGTGTGGTTGATGGGCTGGTGGAATCATTGATCCATAACGGATCAATGTTAACGGATTATGTGCTTCCTGAAATTCAAGCACATGGTCTCACTGAGCTCTGGTTTCAACAAGACGGTGCTACGAGCTATACAACACGTGAAACAATGGACTTGTTGAGAAATCATTTCGTTGAGCACTTAATTTCACGTTTTGATACGGTAAATTGGCCGCCTAGATCGTGCGATATCACACCTTCGGATTTTTTTCTCTGGGGATATGTAAAGTCTCAGGTCTTCGGGAATAAGCCAACTACGATTGACGCTTTTGAAGTTAACATTACTCGTGTTATCCGCGAGATAACATCGAGATCGAGATCGCCCAAAATTGGACCTTCCGAATGGACCACCTCAGACGTAGTCGTGGTGTTTTATGTGTTTTATTTTACATTATAAATCAAAATGAATCACCCTATATTTGCATATTTGCATATTTGCATATCTCTTTTGTATTTTTTCCGACTGAATGCTTAAAGACGGAAATAATTAAATATTAACCGAACGAATGTTTTTCGTATTTTTAGTTATTTTGCACTATACCGCAGAATACCACCTTAATCAAAAAGTTCTCGGTGGCGTCACCGTGTGGCGCTCCCAATTTTCCGATTTGAGTTCTGTTTTTTTTTTTATTTCTTCTTCAGTTGGTACATCTGTTGTTGACATAGCTTGACATTTACAAAAGTTACGTAGCCATATTTCTCTGTATGTGTTGGCGATTTTTTACAATTTTAGAAATGGATTTAAATTTGTAACAACGAACTTGTATTATCGGCAACGATTCTCTAAAGAAAACGGTCGTTTACGGGTGACACAAGCGGTTAAAAAGTGGAAAAAACCGACCGAAAACCGACGAAAACATTGATGAAGTAAAAGAAATGTTGGTCAATAACCGCTAATTAACCATCAGAGAGATAGTGGAGGACTTGAACAATGCCTATGGATCCGTCCAAGACATTTTGGCTAATGATTTGGGTTTCCGTCGTGTAGCAGCAAAGTTGATGCCATAAGACCTCAATTTCATGCAAAAAAGAGACCGTGTTGACGTCGCAAAAGAAATGATTTGCGAGGCTGAATCCGATCCAACATTCATCAACAGGATCATTACTGGTAACGAGACCTAAGATTATGAGTACGACACGCAATCCAGACATCAGGCAAGTGAATGGCGTTCACCAAATGAGCCGAGACCAAAAAAACATGTTGTTTTTAGTAAAAAAAGAAGGCAATGCTCACGGTTTTCATGGATTACAACTGTGTAATGTAGTGCATCATGAATTTTTTCCAGAAGGCCAGACAGTAAACAAAGAGTATTATTTGGGGGTTATGAGACGTTTGCGTGAAGCAATTCCCCGAAAGAGACCAGAATTGTGGGCAGAAAACTCGTGGATTTTGCACCATGATAACGCCATCATTCGTCCCTGTGACTTCTTTCTTTTCAATCGAGTTAAAAAAAAACCACTAGGGGGAACGCGTTTCAGTAGCCGAGAGGAAGTAATGGAAAAATCGCAGAAAGCACTGATGGACATACCGAAAACCGAATATAAAAAATGTTTTGAGGATTGGATCAAGCGCTGGTATAAGTGTGTTGCAGGCGATGGGAATTACTTTGAAGGGGAAAATATAGATTTAGATGAATAAACTTGTATTTTATCTGACACTATGTCAGATGTAAGACTGTAAAAGATACAAAATTCCGACTATTAAACACTAAGAGTATGTGAGGGTTTTCCAACACCTGGTGAAAACTACACCATTAATAAAAATGAAAAGATATACGCTCGAATAAAGCATTGGCATTGCTAGAATTCATTACAGAAAGCTTTGCTAAAACAGCTTATCGAGTTACGGGCTACTTGGATTGGCAAAAGAAAATGATGTGAATGAAGAACCGAAATAGTGCCGTCGCGCAAAAGCAACTTAGAATATTGCTGCAATGGCTCGAAGTGTGGACCAAAGCACAGGTTTGTCGATTCTACGTGAGGAATTGGGCATATCCGAAAAAGCAAAAAACAAGGTATCATTGGACCTATGGATGAAGGATGAGTTATTTCTCGAAAGTATTGCATATCATAGATTTAGCATTATTCCATATTTTCAAAGATGATATTAAGCTTCTTATCATAATGCAGCATAGATTCTTCATTTTTCCACAGTTCGCTTAAAAGTATAAATGAAGTTATACTCCGGTGTAAAGTATGACAAGCTATGTACCTAGCAGTGCAAGACTGATTTGGAATACTGGACATTTTTCGGAGAAATATGGGTGAACGAAACCACGATCGATAACTTGGCAAACAAATAAACTCATAAACAACAGTTGGTCTTCAAATAAGCCACAAAAAACAAGAAAAACCTTATAAAGGGAGTTTATTTAAGAGACCACTATTCATCTTGGATAGATTTACATCGCAAAAGTGGTACCAAATCATGAGAAAAATTCCCAAAAATGTACTGTATGATGTGCTTTGGGCACTGGTGGCATCTATTTTTTTTTTAAAATGAGTTAGAAGCTCAAATTCACGTGACATCGATTTGGACAATATGTGTTTCCAGCATGACGGGGGCTTCGGTTTTTTTCTATGTGATACATGAAACCGCATTTTTATGTGTATATTCGGCCCAGATGCTCGGCTCTTTATAAGTTGCGTGTTTTACATAGATCACCCTAGGCAGCTCACACTTATAATATAATTCCATACCAAGAGCTCTCTAGCATAGAATTAGTTTGTCCAAAGCGTAAACTCAAAGAACTTTGAGAATTATTTTAGTTTGAAGACAGAGGCTCTCAAAAGTACGCTGATATATTGAGTTAGCGGACCCGCAATCAATTCTGTATTTCAATGTTATGATGAATAAAAGATTTCTTGAGAAGCAAATTTTTAAAATTGATTTTAGTAAAGTGAGTTGTATACGTAATCATTTAGTGCGTGTTGAATTATCATCACGAGCGTGCACAAATGAATGTTCAACATATGCGAAAGCAAGGCTTGAAGTGCAATTGGAATTAAGTTTAAGCAGATGTTTTAGGCAATTCTATGAATTAGTTTGTATCTAACATAACCAGTTTTTGTTTGAAAACAAGACTTCAATTACAAACCTCTTAAATTGTTTTCCTCAGCAAGTTAATATTGATTTAACATTGGACCAAATGCTGTTGAGAGATATTTTATAAAATTTAGTAAAAGGTTTTTGTTTCGTTTTTATGTAGTATATTAAAAAAAATAATAATAATAAATATAAATAATGCAGAAAGACCGCTCAGAAAACAAGATTCGAAGTTAAAAAGCTTAGAACGGCTGAAGTAATTAAAGTCTACAAAAAGTATGTAACTCAGAAACTCTTTGCTATGCATTCACCTTCTATGCCAACAAAAAATGAGTTGAGTATCTCTTAATCATCAAATAAATAGTCGTCGGCTTTCAGGCATTATTACTACCCTGGTGTCCTTCATATAATGACGAATATACCCAGTTGTTTTTGAAAAAGAATTGAAGGAGCACTTTTGCTCCCGCGGTAGCTGCTGAATTAATATGTTGTAAGAGTGATAGGTCCACGTTTAGTTAATAAAGACGCAATCCCCTTTCTTACTTTAGAAAATTATGGCACATTAATGTAAAAGCTGATGCGAGAACTTGCTTGCAGTGCTTTATAAATAGAAAAGACATATTTAGCAGAATGAATGTACCAAATCATGACTGGATTACCAGCTCTGACCTGTCTACGAAGAAGGCGATTCGACATCTTGTAAAATTTACAGATACATATCTGAAAATATTGCTGTTTTTTTCTATGAGCTTTGCAAGACAATACTCGCTTTTGAGATTCCGTCAAAACTGTGACAGATGTAACGAATAACGCGGCGCTCTGCACAATCTGAAAACAGTCTGTTTAAAGGATTTTTTACTTGTTATGGATTTCGGCAAGTTGATGCGCCGCGCCATCATGTGACGTTTCAATGCTGGAGCAAATATTGCGCAGCTATCAATATGGAAAGCACTATTTTCAATGTGTTCGACTAGATGTTGGTACCCAGATAACATCGAAATCACCGCTTGTTCATACCGAGTCGTAGAGCAACTTAAAAATCTAGTAGTTGATCTAACAAAAGAACGAGTAAACGCAGGAACGACTATATGGAAGTCATCACGACTTGACTAGTTGGTCTACTAGTACAAGTAAACATACACATGTTATAAACGAATAAAACAGCCTCAATTGACAACATAGTATCATTTCAAAGTTGTTGAAGATGCCACCTATGTTTCTCGGCAAAAACAACATTTCTACGAGCGGCTTTATACATAATACAAGTATGTTGTTCGACGAAGATCTACATTAAGAAACCTGCTACTTCGATTTGTGTAGACGATTGAGTTCAAACTGTTATCCCAAAGGCAAAACTGACGCTCTACAAACCTTAAACCTGTCGGATCTTCTATAAACGAGTGGAGCTGAGTAGTGAATGGTAAGCAGATCTAATTTTTAACTCTTTCTCTCTCTCGAGAAAAAAAGCTGTTGTGCGTGAACAAATTACATAGAAAGAGCAATCGCGGACTCTGTGCTAATACGAGAATGTAGTCCTAAAAGCCAAATCATTACCACCCCTCTAGCTCAGCCACATCGAGTGAATGGATAACAATGCTCCAGCCGAGAGGATCTTCCAATCCCAACCGCCAATTTCTGTCAAAAAAGTAACTGGAATTAATCGTTTAAAAGGCCCGGATAAGTGATTTAAACAATCTTTTTATTATTAAAAATAATAGCGTTTTTTTCTGTACATTTTTGAAAAAAATTTTCTTTATTCCAAATCAATTTCAATCAAGTACATATTGGCAATTATTACCTCTGACTTTTTGCCATCTTTTACCATCAAGTGAGTTTTGCAAAGACTGAAACAAATGGTAATCAGAGGGGGCAAGGTCCGGGCTATACGGTGGATGCATCAAAACTTGCTAACCAAGCTTTGTCAATTTGTTCGGGGTCATCAAAGACGTGTGTGGCCTAGCATTGTCATGATGGAAGACAACTCCCTTTCTGTTGACCAATTCTGGTCGATCCTTCTTGAAAGCTTCATTCAAACGGTCGAATTCCCTTTCAATCCTACCGAACACACACCATAACCTTGTTTGCTGTGAATCCAGGCTTTGAAGTCGTTTATAGTCGGTCACGGCCTTTGACCATGATAGCTTGCGTTGGATATTCTCGTATTTAATCCATTTTTCAAAAATGGTTCCATTTCGTTACGTTTCGGCAGCGTTTGACTGATGGTTATTCGGTCAATTAAATTTCTTTGCGTTAATTCATGTGGCACCCAAACATCCAGCTTCTTTGAGTAGCCTGCTCGTTTTAGATGATTCCAAACTGCAAAATGTCATGTCATCGACTTTTCGTTCATTCACAGCATTTTCACCATGAACTGCACGAATTTTTAGGCATGTTTTTGCAGCGTTTTTCCCTTTTTAAAGGAAAAAAAAAGCATCACACAGCATATTTCTTCAGATATTTCACTCATATTCAAATCAGTATAACTTTTAACAAGAGTAACGAATTACACAGCTGTCTTCACAAAAAATGTAGCCTGACATGCCACCTTTCAAACACGTATTCGTTTGACACAATCAGATTAGTGTTTCCAGATAAATGGACACCAACGCCATCTAGTGACAAAAAACCGCGGAGACTTTTAATATGACCCAATATTTTCGATAGTTAATATTTTTTTTGTTTTTATAGTGATTTTATTGCCTAACTGATCACAATAAAAGTGAAGTAAGTCATATTTCCGTTTAATAGTGAAGTTAATTCACTTTTATTGTGACAAATGTGTTCTAACCATAGACTTTGATGTATAACTGCACCTCTAACTCCATGTATTTTTCTATGAAAAGAACACACCTCAAACACAGTTTGTTTACAGTTTGCTTATGAAATTGTTTAGTTCATCGTAAAATACATGGAGTTAGAGGTCCAGTTATACATTAAAGTCTGTGGTTAAAACACGAAAAGAATTTAGAGTGTCACAAAATTCAAATATATTTAATTTTAATGGAATCTGAAGATTTAAGTGATTTTAGTGACTCTGGTTCTGAATATCAGCCTCCCGAAGCAGAATAAAGTTCTTCTGAATTTGGTAAACTATATAAATTCTTTGTTTTTTAACCATACAAATACCATGTATGTGTCCGAAATTTTTATTGAAATAAAGTGTACCTTAAAGTGTAAGGTTATGCGCAGTTATTTTAGACACAGATCCAATTAGTAATTCGGGGAATCTTATAACTGGACCATCTAAATCTAGAAAAAGGTCTGTTAATAAAGAAAATTGGGTAGTCAATAGAAGAAAGCCTCTGAGTAACAGTGTAAAACAATACTTAACTGTAAAGAGAAAGAAGATGGGTGAAAAAATCTTCGAAAATGCTGATTGCGGGTGTCCGAAAAAATGTTTTACGCTTTTTATAGAAAATGGAAGACGTGAGTTATTTAATTCATTTGGGAATTTAAAAGACTTCAATGCGCAGAATTTATATTTGTATGCATAAGTGCATATAGGGATAAACGTGATACAACAGGTAACTCACGAAAATTGAATGATTTCGGATGTAGTTGCCCACATTCGAATTTTTTCTGCCTATCAAAGCCATTTAACTCGAAAAAGTAATCCGAATAGAAAGTATATAAATCCTCACCTTACAATCACTAAAATGTACGGTCTATATAAAGACAAATGTGCTGATGAAAAGACTGAAGCTAAGAAATTAAAATACTACGTATAATGAAAATATTTAGTACAAAGTTTAATCTTCATTTTAATCCACCGCGACAAGACACTTGCAATACCTGTGATGACTTGCATTTGAAAATTGAAGGAGGAAGTAACAAAACCATTAAAAACCAGTTAGAGACACTAAGAGAGCTTCATCAGGGAAGAGCAGAAGCATCTAGACAAAGCCTTCAAGAAGATTCGAAAAAAAAAAAATCTGATGGAGCATACGTTCTTATTTTTGATCTGCAAAAAACCTTAGCCTTTCCGAACTTTACTACATCAGTGGCATACTACAAAAGGAACCTATGTTTATACAACTTGAGAGAACACATGATTACTATATGTACTTAGATTCTTGCCCTGGACAAAATCGTAACATTAAAACTGCGCTTTCTTTCTTGAAGCTTGTAGAGGACCCTAAAAACAGAATTAAGAATATTGACCACAAATGATTGGTATCAGGGCATTCTTATCTTCCCAATGATGGAGAGTTTGCTAAAATTGAGAGCGCCAGTCGTCGTTATGTTCAAATTTAAAGCCCAGACCAATGGGTTGACATCATAAGAAATGCCAAACGTAAGACGCCTCATTTTATGTTAGTCACTGAAATTAAAAATACAGAATTTTTAAGCGCTGCTACGTTAGAAGCATCCATCACAAACAGAAATAAGACAAAATGTGGTTATGACTTTAGTTGGCTCATATTTAAAGGAGATTATCCTCTGCAGTTTAAATTCAAAGAAAACCTTAACCCAGACACACCGTTTTATGAAGTTGATCTGAGTGATGATGATGGTTAATCGATGGTATTTATTAAGTTTTTGGACTTATATTCAGTGACAATTATCGCTCATTACGTCGTGTAAATTCCATGAATTGTTCTACCACAAATCTTTCTGTTTCTGGTCGATTTTCTCTCGCAAACGCTTCAATATGGCCAAATAGTATTCTTTCTTTCTGAAATGAAATGGTGATTTCTTAATAATTGGCGCACACAAGCGATTTTGTGTACCCTTAAGATGTTTGCACATAGCGTAGGCGAGGGAAGGGAAAAAGGGAGATACCGATGTGCGTTGGTTTTAAATGTTTGCAAAGTATAGTGACCAGGAAATAAAGAGCTCGGCAGGGCATTCAATAAGCGAGTTTTACGGCCTAGGAATGAATTACGATATTTCAAAGTATGTTACGTTTGAGGGTATACTAATGAGTGAGACGGGTATTGCGCTTAAAAGTTAAGAGCTATGGAATGCTACTGGCAATTTCGTTGCAGCACTGGTGGTGAAAATAGCGATACAACAAGGTGGGCGAATGAATTCTTTATATATTGAGGCCAGATCAGAGGCGGTGAAATATTTCTTACATCGTTTGAGAAAACCTAGACATTTCGTAGCATGTTTAGTGACATCGAATATGTGGTCATTCCAACGTAAGCTGTCATTGACACACATATCCAGAATGGAAAGTTTTTCGGTTTCAAGTACCATTCATGGCACGACAACAGACAGCATTGTGTTTTGGACTCTGTTTCTACTCTTCCATTTCCATTTACTGATGCTGTTTACCTAATCCTGCCATAAGTTCTGTTATACAATTTCCAGCGCTTATCGTTCAAAACTTCTTGCGAGAATATAACCGTTAACGTTTTTTTTTCAAAACACATGCACTGATCAGTGAAGAATAGTAGTCAGTTTGGTTTCAGTCATAGATAAACTGACATAGATGGCAATCTTTCCAGATATTACAAAATCAGAACCGGTTTTCTACTGATCATCTCTAACTGTGTGGCCCTGTCTGTAAATACGTGTGAATTGTCATCAATAGCAATTTTCCTCCTATTTTACACAAAATCCGCCTATTTACCATATTACACACACGCGTGCAAATCGCTCTCATTCAAGCAACTTTACTTGTAAATTGCTCTTATTTTAGCAAATTCTGGCAGGTTATAGAGATGTATAAGTGTTGGTAATTCACGTACAGTGTGGCTGTGCGAAAGTTAAGGGTTTGCATAAGTATTAGTAGAGTTTGACATCTAGATTAGTTCATCTAGTTAGTTCATCGATTCGCGGTTATTGCGTTGCATAAGTGCGAAAAGGTGCTGCCCAAATTTTTGAGTTGATAAAATAACTCGAAAAATTGAGAATATTCGTTTATCGGGCTATTGCTCGCTTCGGCGAATTGTCTGTAATAGAGGACAGGCCAAGAAATGGTCGCCCGCGCGTCGTCCATACGAATGCAGTGCGTGAAGGAATTCAAAGAAATCCCCTTAGGAAGCAGAAGATCATGTCGAAGGAATTGGATACATCAACGAGATTCGTGTCTAGGCTGATTCGGGATGATCTGCATATTATTCCAAGGATTCAACGTGGACATCATTACCGTAATGTTACAACATGGTGTTACATCCCTCCATTTCTGTGAAAAAGGCGCAAAAACTGGTGCAAAGGTTTACCAAGAAGATGTGCTAGAGGGAATTATGAAGGGTTTGACCAATACCCTTTTCAATAGATACAGATGGATCTTCCAACAAGACTCTGCTAAAGCGTACAAGGCAAATTCAGGCAGGAATGTCTCAGAGTTAGAAGAGCTCAGAGCTCAGAAGATTGGCCGTCGGAAAGTCCAGATCTGAATCTAATAGATTATGGTTTGTGGTCAAAATTTGAGAACATGGTCTGGAAGACTCCCCGCAAAAAGTTAGGAAGTTTTAAAACAGCATTAATTAGAGCAGCGTCCACGATCTCCATAGGAAGCGTACATGCCGTTATAGCCCAATGGCCACACCGTTTGGAAGCTGTGTTAAAGCAAAAGGCAGTCATTTCCAATCCATTTTTTTTTAATAATTAATATTGTGGTCTAATAAATGAAACAATTTTGAATACAATATGTTCACTGTTTTTTTTGTTTATAGCGTTTTATATTTGTAACATAACTTATGGCAGAACTGGGTTTATTGGAATTTAATGAGCTAAGCAAGAGTTGTCGTTCCCGTTCTACAGCCGAAGAACTGGGACGTGAGTTCGGGCACGAATATGAAAAACAGAGCGTACTGCCATAAGCAAAGGAAACTCAGTTTTAAATCCATCCAGAGATAACAATATCAAGTGCAACCATCTTGCTTTCAGAATTTGGTTCCACTTTTCGGTGAGACATGCCATCAAATCAACAGTGTACCTGTTGATATGAAAACCGTACTGCCGGTCATTGAGTAGTTTTCGTGTTTCAATATATTTCATGAGCTTATGGTTTATCAGCGTTTGCACGACCTTAAAAAGAAGGGACGTAAGTGAAGAGAGAGAAGATTCGCCTTTTTTAGGGATGGGCTGGATAAATGTTGTTTTCTATCTTTTCGGAACAAGTCCTAAAGAGTAGGATCGATAGAAAAGCTAACGCAGTGGTTTTGCTAAAGTGGAAGAACAGATCTTTAGAAACAAGGGAGATATACGAGTACCATCAGGACCAGGGAATTTATGTATATTGAGATCTTTAAGAACTCTTTAAGTACTCTTGTTGAGCTGGCCGCAAAGTGTGCAGCAAGCAGATTAACCTCGTCGAAAGAGCTGACAGCTGGTATGTCATATGTCTAAAAAACACAATTTCCTTTACATTTTCGATCTTTTCATCGGCATGTTTTCTACAATCTGTCGTACCTTCTTAAATGCTTTGTACCACTCATAAACACGCGGGCCCAAAACGTAAAAAGAAAAACATCCCCAAACCATCTGGCTTTGAGGAAATTCACTGTTTTGACTATGCACTCATTCTTGAACCTTTCACCTGCTGACCGTCGTACGTATGGCAAATTGTCGGCACATAACAAATTAAATTTACTTTCATCGGACCATATCACAAATCAATCATCCTGCGTCCAATCTTCGTACTTTTTAGCCCACGTCAAGCGAGCTTTTTTCATTTTTGTGGTTAGGAGAGGTTTTTTTCGCTGGTCGTCTTCCATATAAACCTATCTCCCGTAGCCATCGGCGTATGGTTTCGGCACTTTCATGCTAATTCGTTGAAATACATTGTCCGTCTTCTGAGTTGTTTTACGTTTTCGTCCCGAGCCTTTTTTCCTTTCCAGTGGATCCAAATTTTCTTTTTTCTATTTTACCCGCAGTCTCACGATAGCCAAGCTCTTCTTCGACTAAACTCAATCTTTGAACTTTTTCGCCCCGAGTCAGTTGATGATATTTAGCAGACATTTCACTTTTTTTACTTGTTACCGTCACAACTCAATTCAAACTGAATTTTTTTTTTTTTTTGCACTGAATACGAGGCCGAACTCCGCTACGGGGAATACCCTTAATCAGTACGGGAAAAACCCTTACGATCTGATGTAATTAGGCATTTTTTGAGAACTAATTAGGTGGTGCGGTTTTTATGACCGCAAGTGTATATTGCTCCCATTTAGCTGAAGTTGGTTGCTGGGTAGAAAACAAGCTTTTCTTTTTCAGGTGAAAAAGATCGCTTAAGTTTTTCCTTCATTAAGCTTAATATTTTGCCAGTACATCTATTCCATTCTAGTTACAGTACATATATTGCAGTGTTATCTGTGAAAATAGCTACTTCACAGTTTGGTATACCAGGAAAATCAGACGTATATATATTATAAAGGACAGGTCCAAGAACTGAGCCTTGTGATACCCCTGCATTCAATTTTACTAGGCTAGAGGGAATCTAAAATTCCCTCATTTTGTAAATAAGGCCGTTATGCCAAACTGAATCAAAAGCTTTTTCGATGTCTAGTAGTATCATCCCAGTAGATTTACCTTGAGAACGATTACTTCTAACATAATTACAGATTCTTAATAATTGATGAGAAGTATTATGAAACTGTCTAAAGCCAAATTGTTCGTTGGGATAAATATCATATTCCCGGATGAATTTTAAAATATTTTCTTTTATAACCCTCTCATATATTTTACTTAAGTTGCTTAATAAACTTATAGGCCTATAGCTTTCTGAACGTACTGGTGGTTTACCAGCTTTTGGTATTGACACAACTTTAGCTTATTTCCAGGCATCAGGAAAGTATTGTAATTTAATACAGGCGTTTATTATAAAGGTAATAAATTTGATGCCTATTTTAGGCAGTTGTAAGTATATATTGGATATGTAATTTAACTCGTGCGGTTTTTTTTTTTCAAAATTTGAACGTTTATTTAAGAAAAACATGTACAATAGTATTATTCAAAGTATTGCCCATCTGAAGCTATGACTTTTTCCCATCTTTCTGGCAATTTGTGGATCCCATTCCAAAACAACTGCTCCGGCTTGACAGCCAAGAATGAATCAAGCTAATTTTTGATATTCTGTATCGACCGGAACAAATGGTAGTCAGAAGGGACAAGGTCTGGGCTATAAGACGGGTGGGGTAAGACTTCCCATCCACTGTTTTCCAAATAGTTCTTAACCGGAATAGCAACGTGGGGCCGAGCGTTGTCATGATGGAAAATTATTGCCTCGTGTCTGGTCGCATATTCCGGGCGTTTTTCGGCTGTGTTCGGTAGCGTTGTCCATTGATGGTTTCTTTGGGTTTTAACAGCTCATAATACAGCACACCCATCTGATCCCACCAAATGCAGAGCATTACCTTCGCGCCATGGATATTCGGCTTTGCCGTTGATTTTGCTGGTTGGCCAGGTTTCACATATGATTTTTTGGACTTGGGGTTGTCGTAATAGATCCATTTTTCCTCACCAGTAACAATCCGATGCAAAAATGACTTCCTTTTGTGGCGTTCCAGTAGCATTTCGGACATGCAAAACCGCCTTTCGACGACTCTCGGCTTGAGTTCATGTGGAACCCAATTTCCTTACTTTTAAATATTTCCAGCGGCTTTTAAACGTTTTGAAATGGCTGCTTGAGTGACACCCAAAGATTCTGCGAGCTCTTCTTTTGTTTGGCAACAATCTTCATAGAGTAATGCTTCCAGTTCTTCATCTTCAAACTTTTTTGGCTGCCCAGGACGTTCATCGTCTTCCAAGCCAAAATCACCACTTTTAAATCGTGCAAATCACTTTTGGCACGTTTGCTCATCTAGCGCATGTTCACCATAAACTTCCACCAAAATACGATGACTTTCGGCAGCAATTTTCCCCGCAAAAACACTTTTTCAGGCACAAAGTTCGACATATTTGAGTGAAAAAGATTATTGTTGTTTACGCTTTAAATGAATGACGTACAATGACAGTAGCTTTCCAATGCATGTTCCAATGGAATAATAACAATAAAATAATACAAGTTACGCTAACTCTTAGCAAACCGCACGAATTAAGTTATTGACCGAATACCTTTTCAAACCCAAATGAACATTAACAATAAAATCATTTGTCGATCTTTCTTTGATTGGTAATGATTGCGGAGGTTAGAGTCCTACACTACCGTGGGTTTCTAACCCCCTAGTTTCTTACCTGCTATAATATTATTATTATTTATTTATTAACAATTAGTTCAAACTAAATGCTAACTAAAACTAATAAGCACTAGCTGCAATGACTATCGGCTTTAATTTAAATCTTAGTGGTTTAAATATTCAAATTGCATATTTTAACTATATTACAGATACGGTTAATGTTGTAATATAGTGAAAGGTCTCGTAACGATTCGTGTGGAGTAGCATTTGTTTTTAACAGGTGTGGATGGGCAGTCTACTAGCCCAAATAGGTGCATCATGTCGACCGTTAGAGAGCACGTGGGGCAGGTTGGTGGTGTTTCCTTTTTTTAAGAGATGTTGATGGGTTGTGCAGGTATGCCCTAGGCGTAGTCGGACAAAAGTCGTAATTGATGGTCGTGATATAGCAGGGTAGTTAGGGAAGGACCTATCCGAAGTAAAGTGTAGTGATGTTTGTATTGGGACCAATCTGATAGCAATTGTGCCTTTAGTTTGAGGTTTATTTCCTTGGATAAGTCCTTCTTGCTGAGATGTTGGAAATGGAAGACTGGGCTATTGTGTGCATATTTGTCGGCAGCATCGGCCTGCTCATTTCCCAAAATCTCAACATGGCTTGGTATCCACATAAGTCTAAGTCTGTTGTGAAATCTTATTAGATAGTCTCTAATTTTGTCAATCACTTCGGTTCTGTAGTTGGGGTTAGTTATTGCATTTAGTACCGAAAGACTATCGGAACATATTGCATATTTCCCCTGTTTGTTCGAAAGGTAGGTCAGAGTTTCAAGAATGGAAACAACTTCAGCGGTAAATATAGAAACAGATTGTGTTAAAATGCCTATTCTGATGAGATTGCCATTTACATATGTGGAAGCAAAAGAGGCACCAGATTTAGTTTTGGAGCCATCTGTGAAGACTAAAGTTCAGCCTCTATTCTTTGATTCTGCAGAAATCTCAAGGAACAGTTTCTGGAATGTGGCGTCTGGAGTTTTAGTTTTGTCATTTGAAGCCAGCGACATGTCCAGAGAATTCTTCTTTAACGACCACGGTGGAAACTTGGCTCTGTACCGATGTAGCCTTCTTATAGGAATTTGTAGATTCTCTATTAAACGTAGCGAGCGGGAGATGGCTAATTCGATTCGTTTTGATTTACTGTTATTAATCACAGAATAAACTTCGCTGTCAATGATCGAATTTGAGCAGGCAAGTTTCAGAAACAGCTTGGCTTTTGAATGTACAATGCGTTCTTCTATACTTGGAAGACCTGCTTCTGTTTTTGATCGGGCTAGTTGGAAAGGCGTTGAGACTGCGTTGGACTGCTTGATGGTATGGAGTTTTGATAGCGTAGAATTTACTCTTAGATGCGCTACCGAAGATAAACAATGCGTAATCTATTCTTCTTAAGACCAAGGATTTTGTTATTTGACATAGAGTGGTAACATGTGTATTAAATTTTTTTTTGAGCTAAATATTTAACAATACTGGTTCTTGCAGCTAGGCTCTTTCTTAAATCTATACAATGTTCTTTCCAAAGATATCTATTACTAAACTTAAGTCCTAGTATAGTCAATAAGGTAACATTTTCAATACTTTTGTTATTAATTTTTAAGACTAGGCCACAACAATTCTTCTTTCTACAAATATGTAGTGTTTTACATTTCTCGAGTGCTAATTTTGTACCCGAGAAATCAGACCATTTAATAATATCTTCGACAGCGTTAGAAAAAAAATTGTGTGACTCTAATAAATCATTGTGTTTGCACATAATATATGTCATCAGCGTAAATGCAGTGATTAAGCTTTGAATGGCTGTGTATGATGCGGCTTAAATCATCATAAGCTATAATATAAAGGACTACCGACAAAGGAGAGCCCTGGGGAATTCCATTTATTAAAGGAACCGCGGGGGAAAAATTATTGTTAGATTTGACGCACATTTTTCTGTTACTTAAGAAAGATTTGATAAAGTTAAACATTTTAGGACCAACATTCCAAGAAATTAATTTTTCGAGGATTAAGTGTATCCCGATTTTGTCAAAGGCTTTTTTAAAGTCCAACGAGAGTATAGTAACATGGTTGCGGGAAGATACAGCATCTGATACATAGAAATTCATGTGTAAGAGAGCGTCTGTGCAGCCTTTGTTGCGTTGAAAACCTACTTGGTTTGGGTTAATAAGTTTGTTTGTCTCGATGAACCAAAGAAGACGATTAGCCACAATTTTTTCGAGGACTTTGGAAATACCTTCTATAATAATAAATAACGCTTCAGTGATAAAGTAACTACAGTACCAGTAATCATCTTAAGATGTCAGTAAACAGATTACCACCTTTCCTACTGAATGACAACAGAAAAGTTTTTGACCTCTTAGAGAAGCCAGGAAGCACTCGCACGGATTACCAACATCCTGGATAATCTTACCATCTGCAGTTATACTCACACGAAGCTCAACTGTTACTGGAAGTTTGGTGAAGACGTAGTCGTAATGCAGGTTCAGAACCTGAGAAACTCTTCTCGTTTCCCGTGATCTCTTTCTTATCTGATATCACAAAAAACTTCGGTCAATAAATCCTTAAGACTGTCTAAAGAGAAGACTTGCAATATTGAACTATGTATGTATGTTAACTTGACGCTCATCGCTACAGGCGCAAATACTTCCTCATCATAACAAACACAAGTTATCCCAACGTGATGTAAAATTTAAAGTTGCCGTACCTGGTTTTGGAACCATTCATCCGACTACATCTCTTTCCTATCTCATATTCTGGTCGAAACCCTTACTGGGAACAGGAAAAACCGATTTGATAATATTGCATCAACAGGAGTACTGATGTCACTGCATCAGACTATGTTATATGCCCATTTGTTCAAATTCAAAATAAAGTCGGCGCTCAAGGACATTTAAACTCCAGTGCGCTTATTGTTCTAAAGATAACAGCATTTTAAACGGAAGATGGTATTAAGAATGCAGTCCATGATGTAAAAATAGTGAGAGATTCTTTAGTGCATCGATTCATTAGCAGAGCAGAGGAGTATTTTTGTGAAAACTTGTTCAACCAGGTATCTGACGCATAGGAGGGAATTTCTTTTTTCAGAGCAGTTTAGATTTAAACCTCTTAGTACCTTTAGTGCCTTCGGGTTTTTCGAAGTAAGTTGTTTAATCTAGAGAAGTGTGTTATCCATGAGGACATCAAAATACTTGACATCGTTGGAGAAACGAATAGTGATGCCTTTATGCTTAAGAGAGTCAAATCTTCCGTTTAGAGAAGATTGACTGTAATTGACAATTTCTAATGCACCAATTGTTGATCAAGTTTAGCGTTGTCTACACTTAAGGGGAGCTGCTACATTGAGGTGTAATGCTACAAAAGCAAATATTTCAATATTGTACAGATTTCTATTCAACGAAAAATTTAGCAAAACATTTAATTACCGAAATGTATAAAGAAAACCAGCAAAGATGTTTAATAAAAGATAACCACGAAATTTGTTTTAGGTGGAATAATACGCGAAGTACTCGTACATTGCCTCTGATGTCGCCTATCAGATGGAGACAACGGTGTAAATACCATTAACAGTCGGAATTTCCAAAATATGCCACTCTTTGATTCTTCTATCACTATTTGTTTCAACAGTATTATAAGAGCCGATATTGGATACCCAACGATATTTTTTTATGTTAATAGCAAAGGCAACGCGGAATACTGCAACAACAATATTGTATAGAAGAAAGTAACAGATCGGCTGGAAAGATCGTAGTAAAACATGTTGTTTTGTTAAAATTCGATTTTTATTATTCAACATAGTTGTCTTCGATGGTGGTGGCGATGGTTTGATGGTTTGATGGCTGTCACGACGCCGACTTACCTGGGATTCAATCCCGGTAGGAGCACAACAGCAAATCTTCAAATCGTCTTCAACCTTTCGGGGGGCAATGGCAAACTCCCGAAAGTCAAATTCTGCCTATGGAAAAGCTTTTCAGGAGAGCTGTTCGGAATCGGCAATAAGCAGTAGGCCTCTGTTCAGCAGTGTAAAAATTCGGAAAGTGAGAAACACAAATGAGTGCGAAAAGCTAGGCCGTGGCCCACAAGGGCTGTCACACCAAAATATTTATTTTATTTTTTTTTTAGTTGCCTTCGAGGGCAATACAACGATTATAGCAGTCATGTAATTCTTCGATACCATTTTTATAGTATGATTTCTCTTTATCCTCAAAATAAGCCTTAATTTCAGCAATTACTTCTTCATTAGTGCTGAATTTTTTTCGTTTTCATCGTCCATCGTTTTCATTGATTTTTTAAATGGGCCGCCTTTTTCTTGTCCAATACGCTGTTTTAATAACTTCGGAGTCTCAAATCTATCTCGATCAACTTCACTGTACGGTTATTCCTAATTGTTTTGTGAACTTTTTTCACGTTTTCCCCCGTAACAGCCCCATTCGGGTGTCCGCTGCGTGCATTGTCTTCGGTGCTCATTTTGCCGCGTTTAAATTTGGCAAAACACTTTTCTCTTGACTAATCAAGTCAGGCTTCCCAATAACAAAAGTGGCTGAACTCACAATGCTATATCTCACGAACCAATTGTCCGACAGCTGTCAAATTTATATACGTGTCGTTTGAAGATTAGTACTACTACAATATAAACCATACGGATGTAATTCTAGTGACACCATCTATGTATTTGCCTACGAACTTTTCAGCCGACCTGTTATGTTGTTATGTTATGTTGGATTAAGAAACGATTTCTACATAGTCGACAGCGCAATAAAATCAAATTTCATGACAGTTAATGCGGCTTTGTAAGCGGCAAATGCCAATATGTACAACCATATTAACGATATCATCAAAAAGAGTGTAAAATGCATAGCGCTAACAAGCAGAGAATTCAAGGTTTAAATTAGAATACACCAAGTCAGTGGTCAAAGTCCGTTGCTTTTCAGTATTAGGACTTTGAAAGAACACACCGATGATTCTGAACACATTCTCCTCTTTTCGCATATGATAGCGCCATCATAAGCAGCCCTTCAGCCAACTATTTAATAATTTGATTCAGGGACTAGAAGATAATTCGTTGTCCAAAGACCGAAAATGTGAGTTGCAGTTTTTCCGAAAAATCCAAAGTTAAATATATAGGCTCAGCCATAAGTGAAATTGCGGTATCGTATATAGAAGCGGGAAGTGATCAAATTAGCGCGGTAACTTTACAGTCGTTGACGAAATACCTCTTTAACTCAATGTTCACTTTACAGTGTAAGACGATGTACAAGAAGTATAAGGGAACAATGGGAGCGAGGGATGAAGATGTAATAACTCTCATTTTTGGAATAAGAAGAGCATGAATTTTACATTTGAAAAAACTCTAGGCTTCGAGAACTATGGTATTACCACATACAAGTCTATTATTCATCGAAAAATCTCGTCTGAAAAGCAATATAAACTCAAGATCCGCCCGTAGTTCAAAGAAGGGACTTTGGATCACTCAAATGCATAAACTTCAGCAAACCATTTTCCTAACTGACGATATGATCATAAACGGTATGTAGAATGGTAAAGGGTAGTTTACAACTTTTTTTTTTAAACAATAACGACAGGAAGTATGTTTGAGTCAAAATCTTTATTACCAGTAACGCGCTGAATTATGACGTTCAAGGTCCAAATAATTTTCAGTTTAGCAGCATACAGCAAAGCCGTTACATAGTCAAGCAAGAGGTAATTAAGTAGCTTTAAATCACACGATCTCCATGGACAACTCACGAGTTCATTTCGTGATATAATATTGTCGTCAAATTCAGTCATCAGTAAGTCAGTGGTTTCATGGCAACCACGTATCATTCGGATCAATGTCTTTCATACTTTCGATGTAACAATCTTTGAAGATTGTGCGGTAATGTTCTCATATTTGAAAAAAAAAAGGATCGATGATATCATCAGCGTGAACACTACACCAAACAGTGCACCTTTGTGAGTGTAATTGAGTCTAATAAGCCTCTTCTGGATTCGCGTCATTATAACATATATATATAGTGTTTCAACAAGAGGTATAGGATTTGAAAGTTGGCATTTGGTTACAGATGTCATCTACTCGTATAAGTTTGGGAAATTTAGCATGCAACACTACACAGTGAAAGAAAAAATCCAAATCATTAAATTTTATTACGAAATTTCACGATCAATCACGGCAAGGATGCGAGGATTCATGATGCACATAATCATGATACCGAAAGGTGTTCGCTCCGGACGTTCAATAGAAAATATCCCTGCAAGAAAAGAGTGTCGGAAACCAAGCAAGCATACCTATTTGACACCGTTCTCCAGAAGCTTGACCTTTTATAGCCACCAATACCAATTAACGCAAGAATTGCATCTGACCCATCATCAGCTGCGCTGTAGGTTCACAGATTGGTTCCTGGAGAACATGCATGATGACATCGATTTCTGCAAGAAATTTTTTTTTTTCGGATGAAGCCCATTTCCACAATGGCGGTTGAGGGATCGAAAATTCACGAGTGATTCAGGAGATGCCAATGTACAAAGAACGAGTAACTGTTTGGTGCGGTTTATGGAACGGAGGTGTTATTGTGCCCTACTTTTTCGAAAATAAGACCGAAAAATCTGCTATGGTCAATGGATAAGCAATTTTTTGTGGCCGGAGGAAGACAACGATTGGTTGCTGAAATCGTGCGACTTAACACCGTTAGACTCCTTTCTTTGTTGTTTCTATGTTAAAAGCAAGGTCTACGGCAACCATCCGGAAACAATTCCAACTCTGAAAACGAACATAGAAGACGCCATCTGTCCCTAAAGATCTGAGGCTGTCATTTGAAATATATTATGTTCCATAAATAATCCCAATGTGTTTACTTTATAAAGTACTAAAGTTTTCAGAGATATCAAAATAATTGTTCGTTTTATTCAAAAAACAAACCCTACACCTCTTGTCGAAACACCGCCAAAATCCTCTGACTTTATGTTCAATAATAGAGGAGCTCCACATGGTTCCATTTTGGGACCTCTTCTCTTCTCGATTTAGGTTAATGAGATTCCCACTATTGTGACTTCATCTATTCAAATATATGCTGACGATACCAACTCTATCGAAGTTGCTTTCTTGGTAGGATAGAAGTATGTGCAAACGCTTTAAACACTGGCCTGGACCGTATTGTCATCAAGAATAAATGGACTTTATCTAAACCCTCTCAAAATATAACGTGTCGTCATATACACAAAACTGCGTGATCTTTCTTACCTCCTAGACATTGTGCTAAATAGCTCAAAAATCGAGTAAGTTGGCACGACAAAGACTTTGAAGTTGTTTTTAACAGAAAGCTAAAGTGCAATAACCACGTCAACACTACAGTATTGTCGGAATAGTATATAGAACGCTACGCTAACTCTGGATGACACACTTATTTACCTCTTTCAAATCACGCTGTACCTGAGTAAAAGAAAACTTAACGTCGCTTTCAACAATATTGTGTGTTACGTTTTCAATCTTCGACGCTCCGACAAAATATCTCATTACGCAAAGCTGCTCTTCAACATGTCATTTGAAAATCTCATCCGCTATCGATCCTTAATATTGGTTTCTAATGTGATTCAAACCAATCAGTCTAGTTACCTCTTCAATAGGATAAGATTCATCACGTCTGATAGATCTCAACAATTTATAGTATTCACCCTCGCTACTCATGACTAACATCTGAGTGACATTTTATCTAGGGGTCTATCCGCCTGTTAAGCATATTACCAAGTCAAATCCGAAAGTCTTGTAGCACCCGCAGGTTTGGGAATGATACAATGAACAGAAATCAAATATTTTCGGTATGTTATGGCTTCATTAGAAAGAGCCAAAATTCCATTAGTTATGGAATACGATATTATTCATGTATCATGTCAACCCCATTTCCCAAGACCTTGTTGACAGTTTCTAGCTCTATCCAGAATGGCGTTTCCAGCAGTATCTTCGAAATAAAATGGGGTAATGATGCCATCACTCAAAAATCCACACCAAACTGTCATTCTCTGCGGATGCATTCTCTTCTCAACAATCACGTGCGGGTTTTTCGATTTCCAGATGCGACAATTTTGTTTGTTAACATAGCCAATGAGATGAAAATGCACCTCATAAGAAAAAAAACGATTTTGCGGCTGTAAAGTCCAAACCGAGAAGCGATAACGAAGCGGATAGTCTTGGAATATTAGTTCCAGTGAGCAATCAGGGTAATAAATCAATAAATACTCGTATTTTTGCGCGACTTCGTGCTCTTTATTGAACGGGCATGTCGGGAATTCGAGCTGCGAATATGAAGATGGATGACATTAGGGAAACGGTTACGCAAGAAGAACTATACTTAATGTCATAAACTAAGAGGAAGAACTAAACACACAAGGCATGCAAAATGTAAGTGTAATGCATAAATTATATTTAGTATTTTAAAAGGCCGGCTCTACATAAATAAGAAAATGTGGTGGTGGAACGATAACGAAACCAATAAAGTGCTTCTTGAGTTAGACAAAAACGATGGAAAAAGAGGCGAAGAAAGCGGTAGCTAAGTCCCGTGCAATAGCAGAAGAGTCATTGTATCGCGAATTAGATGGGATTCCCTCAAAACTAATAGAAAAAGTGCAACGAAGCACGAGCAAAAGAATTGTGCGAAATGCACTCAGAAAAGATGGAAGAGAAATGGAAATAATTTCATACTTTAGCGTGTAACTTAACGTAGAATTCATACGAGGTACCGTTCCTTCCGATGTTGCGCACCAGAGAAAATTAGAAGATTTTACAAAAGCTGATGATAAAGAAGCAGTAAAAACAGTTGGGCTGGATCATACTTCCGAAGTTTGGACAACAAATGCAAATCTTGGTATAAAATGGCTTGCGATTTTGTTCAATGTAGAGAGAGCTTCCTTGTTTATCTGCATACAGGCGACACAACTAGTAGCTTTAACTAATGATTGCTGAAACTATGAAAATATGCAGGAGACTTCTAGATTGTCAACAGCGCATTTTTGATTTGCCATGGCAATCAATGTGGCAGGTCAATGTATGACGCAATTCAAAATCTACGGATAAGGATGGATAGTTCCCTGAGATCTTTTTCGGACGCCCTAAGATTCCTTAGGTATCCGACACGTGTATAAATACGCGATACTCGTATGTCAAAATTAAAGCATTAATACCCGGAAAATTCCAAGTTAAGTTATGAGTACAAGTCAGTGTAGGAATTTCTATTGGATCGTGGCGCTTGATCGATAAATTGCTGACTGTCCTATAACTTGGATTTGGCCAGTAGCACAACAAACAAGTTCGTATCGAAGTGCCTGCCGTAACTGCCAGTAGCGGTCCCCAAGAAGTGCACGAATAAAAACCCCATCGAAAGCGGATGAAGATATCCTCCGTCGTTTCGGGTAAGAAGTCCATCGTACAATATTCGGTCTCGTTGGCGTTAATGAGTTTTAAAGTAGAAAATTCAACGACGTACTATACTGGCTGTACAGGGACCCAGTCTGGGCATCAGTCGCTGAAATGGCTAGGACATGTAGAGGGAATGGACACCAATGTTCCGGTTTGGAGAGTTTTCGAATCAAACCCGGAGGGACAGCGCAGCAGAGAAAGACTTTACTCCAACTGACTTGGATTGCGCAACTGAAGGCAGTTAGCTAAAGACTGGAATAACTGGAGAGTCTTGTTAGTTGAGGCTCAGGTTTCCCCCGAACTAAGTACATACCTAAGTATGTAAGTTTGGAAGTAAGATTTGCTATTAAAGCTATATGCTGACAAGTCTGGAACTATTTCTCTTAAATTTTTTGCCGATGATGACACTACCTTAAGCAACAGTGGAACAGGCAACTCATAATAATTGGATAAAAGCCACAGAAGAATACACGTTACGCATCAGTCGTACTTATGCCGAATACCTCCAATGCCTCAAATTTCCGAAGCCGCACCAACGATATTTTGATGACGACGTCGGATTAAATGATATGAAAACTTTGCAGTGTATAAATACTATATACTTGGTAGCCTTTTGTCCAGCTTAACATACGCATCGCAATGTTGAGCGATGTACGAGAAGAGTAAAAGTAAAATGACAGTGACAGAATAGAAAATGTTATCAATGTCAGCGATGTGTGAATAATACGCATTCCCTAAAGTCTGCACTTTGCGAAACAAATAGTTGACGAGAAAATCAACTGCTCTTGCTAATTTCAACGAAGGTCATCAGAAAATCAGCTTCAAAAAAGCAAAACAGTCTTAAGAAAATCGAATCGTGTTGACCTTCAATAGAGAGGTCTGTTAAATGGCACTAAGGTCAACAAATTTAGCCAACCCCACAAAAATCGCAATAACAATGCAGATACGTGAGGAATTATATAGCATTAAAGGTACTCGTTAGAAATTGCGTAATCATTAACTAAAGTCGCGCCTTCTTTGTCTACTAATTCCAAGCGTACTAATCGCAGATCTGGATAATAATGATATCTCGTCAGAGACGTCAAGGTAAATAAGGGTATGGTTTAGAGATTGTGGAAAAAGTCCAAACTGAATGCCTCATCTGGTGTTGCAATTGCAGGTGCCTTCCAAAAATCTTAACACAAAATCCACCGTATCATTACTCAGCAATTTGCCGAGGAGTTTGTTTGTTCCAGAATCTGACGGCTAACAAAATCCATTCAATTATACGAATACATTTTGTACAAGAAAACTTCGCCAACCAGAAACAAGCCTCCTTGCAATATAATCATTGATGCAATAAGCAAATATTTATAGACAGTAAAGCCACAGCGCAAATGTAGCATATGACATTAATAAAAATTGGTGTAACAGCTTCTTGGATAACTTATGGTCAGCAAACCACAATTCAAGGCTGAAAGTATCATATTAAGCACACGTTTATCCAACTTAAATTTTCACATCTCCTATATTTAGCCTCGCTTATCGATAAAGCTCCATATTAAATCAAGCGATATACATAAATCAAATAACAATATTGACTTACCATCAGCCCGTCTAAAGAATCCCTCTTGGCGTTCTGTTATGAACAGGAGGCCCTCCTTTTCAAATTGCGTTGCTGGATTGCTAGCCAATGTAATCAGTTCCTGTCGGTTAAAGCGCATATTTCCAAATTCAACTGCAGCAAAAAAAGTTTGATATACATGAGCACACACATAACACAGGAAACACAGTGATTATAGTTTTTAAAGAGTAATTTTCAAATAATTTTCAAATACGAGCATATATGCCCACGACGTCTTTGTGGAAAGAAAGAAAGAATGATGTGCTTTACAAGTACCTATTATGGCATACGTTGAATATGTGAGGTGTGTACATATCCGCCCAGCCTAAGTGTAAACTACCATTGGTATGAGATTGACTATTGATGAGTGGTGTATGCTTGAAGAGTTATCCATCTAAGTGGTGTTACCTTAAGGCCGTAGGTGGTAAATCAGAGTTCAATTCAAAGCCACATGAATTTGGAAACGATTTTCATTATTACAATTAAAACAAAGTAATTTTCTTTGGTTTTTAACGTTCAAAAAGACCCGAAACACTTCATGTTCTTTTCTTAATAGACCACTGTTATGCAGTACAGTTGAGTTATCATGGCCTTGACGCGACTGATTGAGATGAATTGCACGATTTTCTACAGCATCTGTGTAATTAAATATGGGAATAGTAATTTATTTAATTGGAAAATTATTTTTTTCCTTCAACGCACGAAATGAAAATCACAGATCTGGGCAAATACGTCAACGATTACAAAAAATTTCTTCACCAACTGACAGAAAATCGTTTTCGATGTGCCTACTTGTCGATGGATTTTGACAGTTCACTTTTGCACTGAGTTCAGGCGAGTTAAAATGAACAGTTGTAAAAGTGAAACGTTCTATTTTGTTTTGTTTAAAAAAGGGCTTAAACTCGGTTCATATGTTCTAAAGTAATATTCTTTCCTATTACGATGTGTAATTAAAATTGTTTAATTCAAAAACTAAATATTGGAATTGGTTACGAGTGTAACTTTTTAAACTATTGAAAATTATTTGCCGACTATGTCTGTTCGATGCAGGTGATTATAAACGTCAGTGAGTTCGATACAGCACAGGGTTTTGTTTATTTTTTTCGATAGCTTCGATATCTTTAGCGATTCGGTTGTCAGTTTGAATAGTTTGGTGACAAAATGAATAACTTTAAGGCATTGACGTATAATGTAAGTAAATAATTGGGTTCATTAAAGGGAGCGAAAACTTTCGGAATGTTTTGTTGGAAACGCTTTATATAGGGTTTTCCAATAGGGACTTGACAACTTTGAATTTAATTTGTGAACGCACTCTTTTACTAATCATCAAACTGCCACTGTCAATTTATTCAGTAAACTCAACATTTTCATCATAGTAAAGTACACTAACGAGCAACGTCTCCAAACGTTCTCCGATTGGGATATATAGAAGATGCGCCAAGATGATGAATTTCATCGCAAAATCATCTTCAGTGATGAAGCTCATTTTTGGCTCAATGCTTATTGAGCGGTCAATGCTTATTGACGAACCATAAGCAAAATATGCGTTATTGGTCGGGTGAAAACCCACATGTGCTTCATGAATCACCACTTCATCCACAAAAAATAACTGTTTGATGCGGTTTGCATGCCGGCGGCGTTATTGGGCCATAGTTTTTTGTTGACTATAACGATCGTCACGTTACTGTGAATGGTCAGCGTTATCGCGCCATGATCACCGATTATTTTTAGGCCAAATTGGAAGATATGGACTTGGACGACATGTGGTTTCAACAGGATGCTGCCACAAGTCACACAGCACACGCTACAATCGATTTATTGAAGAGTAAGTATGGTGAGCGTGTTATCTCAAGACATGGGCCAGCCGATTGGCCGCCTCGTTCGTGCGATTTAACGCCGCTTGACTATTTTCGGTGGGGCTACGTTAAGTCAATGGTTTATGCCAACACGCCGATGACGTTGGAAGAGCTCAGAGCCAACATTGAAAGCGAAATAGCGGAAAAGTGGATCCAAACGAATCGTCCGTTGCAAACGTGCCCGCGGTGGCCATATGAACGAAGTCGAGTTCCATTCATAAATGTTTTGATTGTACTTCAAGCCAATAATAGAGTTTTTGAAATATCTCAAATGGTTTGCCTTTTATTTAAAAAAAAAAAAGTTGTCAAGTCTTTATTGGAAAACCCTATATGTTCGCGTATAGTGATAATCTACGATAAACAGTGTAAGACTGTCGTAATCCGTGTTGTTATTGTTGTTTTTCGTAGATTTTATAGGTCACGATATATAGGTCAATACGTATTTTTGAGAAGTAGTCAAGTTTGGCTGTAAAAAAAAAATCTCCAGATCTTTAATAGGCTACGTCAGGTTAAACACTTAACTAGGTCTCACACTAATAGGCAAGAAAATCAGGCGTACAAAAAGAGGGTGAAAACTGAAGAAAACTACAGTGACTGCTACAAAGAACAGTGTTGCATCTATTGTAATGCGTATTTGGAATAAGCGGGAGATTTACCCAAAAAATGTTGAATTTGCAAACACATTGTTAGAATCCGATGCAAGGGAAAATTCGCCAACATCATCCTAATATGTGCTCATCATGTCCCCGGTTAAGATGCTTCAACGAGCTCCTAAAAAAATCTAATCGCAGTGCTTGTAAAATAAAATTAATAGAGGACATTTTTTTAGTGTAATTACATACCATACATTCAAAGCGTATAACATAAATTCAAAACGTATAAGAAACACTTCCAAAAAGCCAACAGAAATACTGCAAGTAATATACTGACACGAAATCAAGGTTTTATGGCTAGTGCAGGCGAGCGTATGTAGCAAAGCAACTCTCCTGTGAAGCGGCGCTGCATACAAGGACGATATGGACCCATCTTTGACCAGTTGCCTCCAGTTGCGCTCATAATGATTCGCCACTTGTGTGCGCCACCTAAAATGATGTCGTACTCAACTGAGTTGTTCCTCAGGGTTAGCGTCGACATCTTTTCGAGCCGAGACGCTAATATCCGTACGTTCAAGCCATCTAAGATGAGTTACCCGAACTTTTCTGAAGAGGTCAGCACTGCTGTACAGGCCATACAGTACGCTATTGAAAGGTCCCCTCCATTCTTTACTGATACAAATGGGACCGAAAATTATCCGAAGAAATTTTCGCTCGAAGTACCCGAAAGCATTTTCATCCATTTTCGTCAATGTCCAAACGTCTGTGCCGTAAAGCAGAACTGAGATGAAGAGTGTCTTGTATAATGTCTTTTTGGTTACTCGAGAGAGGGCTTTACGATAATTCTTCGCATGATCCCCGCGCTAGTTGAGTTGAGTTGAGTTAATAGAGGATAAAGTCCCTAATTACATCAAAGTTGAGGCTGTCTTCAATGACCGCTGAACCAAATTGACTTACTGTGTTCTTTTCGTTATGTCAATGTAGTTTGCACATGCGAATAACAACAGATTTTTGAAAGATAGTGCTCTGGAGTTTACATGTGAGTTTCGCACAACTCTTTCAGGGGTTGAACAAATTACGTGACAACGCATCATTGTCATTACCGACCACCGACCATCGACTTGACGGAGCAGCGTTCAATTCTCCATCGTCATCCAGCATTAATATGGCTCTGTATGGTTCATCTGTAGTCTACTGAAGTAATCCTTCCAAATTTCCGGTACCGATAATGACTCCAGTGCTCCGTTTCTATCCTTACCTCTGCATCTTTTTATTCGGTATTTGCGTCCTTGGGGAGTACTTTTCACATTTTGATAAAACGTCATAACATCATTTCTGAAGAAACACATCCTCACCGCCTTAATGGAGCGCTTCAATGTTTCTTTCTCTTAGAAAACATTTCAACGGTACTCAAAATCTCTTGAGCGCGATTATAAAACAAAAAGCCGATGTTCCTCCCGTTTCCTTTGCTCAAGAAGCTCTCATTCTTCTTCGTAGCGTCGCCATGTATCTGCACCTCTTGTTTCGTTGCGTACGCTTGCTGTGGCTTACGAATAAAACCAGCCATATCAGATGTGGCATCTCAAATGATCAAATGATCAGCCTGGTTGACGATGTTTCGATTAGGTGACTGCCAAGTCTCTTTTGGATGTTTAGGTGTGGGAAATTGTGTCGGGTACGTTATATGCATTTTCTTCAATGAAAGCGTAGGCCAGGTTAACGTTGGTAGATTTAGCGATGATACCGACTCTAATAAAATGTTTGCTCAGATGTTTGAAGCTCAAAACTTTTTGCCTACGTCTTTTCTGATGATTTTGATGACCACATCATAGTAGATTTCATAGTACCCATTAAAAGTCCAAATATTTTAATATGTTGCTAAATATCCATTTACAGTAGTTCATCCTTAGTAGGTTTTTAAATACGTTCTTCTCCTGTCATCGTATATTGAGAATGTTACTTAAGAGCCAGACTGGTTCTAGTTGTCGCCTGTCATGAAGCCTTCTTCTTGCATTTGCTTATCCTTATGTGTTTTTTTTTTTTTTGCTTTCGAGAAGTAAGCCCACAAGTACAAAGCACAAGCTATGCTCGGATCCTTGTAGGAAAAAAGTGATAGTTTCCCCAGTAAGGTCCAGATTTTTTTTCCCATTTGCGTGATCCAATTATTCTTGGGGCCTCTTCTTCGACCTTTGCTGGGGCCTATATTTTTATTAGTTATCGGTTCAGGTTTTCAGACACCCTGCGTTAAACATTCCAACTGATTTGCTCAGCTATTCTTACCTTTAACTTAAAGCTCCATTGTTTTGCTACAAGGTACTCCGAAGTACTTCTATTTAAGCCACACCACGCGAACACCAGCGCGACAAGTATTTAACCTGTTCAAACTTCGATACGATGAAACCTTCTTAAGAGATATAAGGATTTTAGTTTTTGGGGTTCGGAAAAATGGCAACGCAGATATTTGGTCCTAATGCGTAATAGTAATAGTAACGGAGTTCTCTGAAGTGTACATTTCAAGATCTTAACGTTGTCCATGAGGGCTTAATCAAGCGCTTCTTCCATATCTTCATAAAATTGAGATAGCTTACAGTCAAGAGCTTTCTGGTAAGCATTTGGTATATATGTGCGCGCTCAAGGGACTTAAGTATCCTTAAAATACTTGCACACAAATGCTTGCACATAGCATGCGAGATTAGTTCCACTTTTGCTCTCGAACAGTGAAAGAAGCTCACCATAATTTTATTAACCAAGATCGCAAGCTAAGCTTCACGATTTTCGCTTATAAACTACCAAAACTATCAACTGCTGTTTCGAGGTGAAGTCACGCTGCCTAGCAACAAAGCGTCACGCAACGCAAACCGATTTTGTGGTAGAATTTGTTAGTATAACTCGGTCGACGAAGTTTAGCATAAGCCAAAGCGCTACTGTGCCCATAATTTGTTGGTTTCAAAAAACAGTAAGTTTAACGTTCATACTTTTAGGCTGACAATTAAATCGCTTTCTACGTGCTCATGTTTTTTTCTCTTAAAAGTGTTGCTCTCTTCAATCATCAAAGTATGTAATTGAATGATAACAGTTGATTATAAGTAGTAGTGTTGCCAAGTACCAAAAGAGTAAAACGTGTTATTAGTTAAGCATGAGAATTCTTTTTAACTTTTAAATTGATGTCGGGTAGCTAGATAGCCTGTTTTTGTTTTTGTCTAATGGTTAGTGTAAGACCAGGATTTCTTAGGCTTTTTAAAGAAAATATTATGATCTCTTGATCGAAACAAATTACGATTTCGGAAATGTTTCTAATAGCCAATGCATCACTTTAGTGATGCCAGTCATTGCTTGCGTTATTGGCTACAGTTTCAAACAAGCAGCTGAATGCTTACTTGACAAGATAGAGTACGTACTGGGCATTTTCACCAATGGTTATGAATATGTGATGACAGAGATTGCCTGCGGAGCGGCGTCCTTTTTCCATTGTTATAGTGCGTGTTGTCTGATTAACAGCTTAATACTCTCAGGTATTCTAACTATGCTCAGTTATATCCAGAGGATGCAGCTATGGATCATGTCTAGCGGGTGTCTTTCGCATGCCTAACCGACGATTCGTGCATTAAAAACCGAATTTCAGTCAATCTTTTAAAAATTGTGGTTCTTCTCCAGCTTAGTGGTTTGACACATCTAGTGCTTAATATCAACACCGTCCGTTCTTAGAACGAGGATAAACATTTCTTTCTGTTTTATATGTCACAAAGAAAACTTCTTCAGTGCTGTTGGCTGTTCCTATTGCTGTTGAACAAGTTTTTACGAAAACACAATACTAGACCCCAAATACCTCATCAGATGCACTGATGAATCTTCCTGTACTTAATTCCCATGTCATGGGTTGCACTCTCTTAGTACTCTCATAGTGATCTTTGATTCAACACCCGTCGGAGGTTTTATGACTCTGCTCGTCGTCTGCATTTTGACTTTGATTTTATAGACATACCGTTTAATTCCTGTGCCCAGAAATAATTTCAGTCAGAATCTGAGCCAGAAATGGAATGTATATAGTTGCGTCTTCACGGATGGTTCCAAAAGCAATCTGCGATGTGTTGCGGTGATGATGTCTTTTTGGAAGACTACGGTGTTAGATTTCACTTCTCGTTACAAAAACTTGCATCGGCTTCATAATCGAAGACATACTGATAGCAACGAATTAAATTGTAAAGGATAGGAGGAGGAGGCGAAATATATGCTTCTATAGCGATGACGAAATTGTCCTTAGGACCTTTTAAGCTAGTTCAAAAATGCAAAACTTCTCGAAGCGTAGTGAAAAGGCTGAATACCCTGAGTCCTGTTTATGTCTCAGATCGCAGTGGTCACGATAGAACCACGGAATCATCGACAGTTGGGTTTCATGTGAGGATAAGCGATTGCTTCTAAAAAGTCTTTACAATAAATCTAAAAAGATTTTGGATCACTAGCCCACGAAGTTTTATTTGGTTCAAGAACATAAGAACTACCTTAACCGTTCAAATTACTAAATAAATTACCTTACTCAATGAAGCTAATTGAATCAGCAGGGAAAAATCTGTGATTGGTATGTTGTCCTAAATATGAAGAACTATCTTACACAGGATGAAAGAAGAGTGAATAGACGAAAACATTAATGGCTCAGAAAAGCAAATGTCACGGCATATAGTACATCTGATATGCGAGATCCAACCAGAGAGAAGAAAAAGTGCTTCCTGAAGTAGCTTAATTGAAACGGTTTATGGAAAAACGTAGATGCTGCAATTAGACTTTGGAAGTAAACAATGGATAGCTAGAAGGAATTTGACGAAAAGTTAAACTGATCACAGATCTCCTCATAATTTATTTTAGTAGACGATACCCTGGCTAAGATTATTTCATTCTGATGAGAAAGACATTTTGCGAAGGTGGAGCTCCCAGAGCTAAATCACTTACACGACATTGAAAATGACAAACTTTGGTTCTGAGTATGGCGTATGGCGGATGATAATCCCACAGCAAAAGAAGTTATCTCTGTGATCTGACAAAACAAATTCTTTAAGAACTGCTCAATGTCTTTGATGAAAAAGAAGTCTTGTTTTTTTTTTTACGAATAGATCTTCCAATGGGTATACATTTCAAACCATGCTGTCATTTTTGACGTCTTTTGCGATTTAAATTCAGTACTTTATAAGTAAAAGTACATCAAAAGAATGTTTCTGTCTTTAATTCGTAAAAGTATAATAGATCACACGCCCGGAATATGTGACCAGACAAGAGGCAATAATTTTCCATCATGACAACGCTCGGCCCCACGTTGCTATTCCATTCAATGTCTGACGCAAAAGTTTGCCCTTTGTCTACTTTTAAAGTCAACCCTTATCGTGACGAGGTTCAATGTTACTTCTGGAATTTAAAGAAACTCATGAGAGTTAATTAAACCCAAAATATTGCCACTGTTTGGTGTAGCATTCTCGCTAGTTGCATTACTTTTAATCCCAAAAATTAAGACAAAGCCCGCACAATATTACTAGACAATGATCAGTGATTATGTCTTCTAAAATATTGGCAAAATTGATTTGGACATACTGCCTATGAATTCATTTATATACTGATGAAACGCTTCAACGGTTAGGACTTAGATGGAGGAGTGCAAAGGAACTCGGTACCAATCCCACATGCTGTTGGCATTCGGGACACATGGAGTACAATGGACTAGTTGCGTGTTTTATTGCTACAGTTCGCTTCGTCAAAAACAGCTTAGCCATATGGGGACGTCTAATATAGCGAATTTTCTATATAACGAACGCTTGAATCAAGTGATACAATAATCCCGGAAATATTTATGTATTACTGCAAATTTTACGTCTATTCTTGTTTCAATCCCATCAGTTGTTCTTATTGTATATGTATGCAACCAAAAGTAATCGACTAGCACACGAACTATTTTGTTATTGTTTGATCTTTTTGTTTGTTGGCTCTTTTTTACTTATAAAAGCGTACAATTTGCTAAAAGATTCTCTCCGTACTATATCTGAAGTTCAAAAAAATAATAAGATAAACAAATTTTATTTTAAAGAAATAGTAAGAATTATTGATGAGTGCAACAAAGGTGTTTCATTTAAAGAAATTTTATTAAAATATCATGTCCCGAAATCGACAATCTGTTGAACTAAAAAAAACCGGTAGATCAGAGTCCCAACCGTCTTACAAGCCACATTACTGCAACAGCTTGCTTCGAAGTTTAGAGGTCCTGACATTATAGCTGAGGTAAAGAGTTGAAACTCTTTGATGCAATTGTGCTTCTGAACCGAGTATGGAATAAACCATCTGAGTTAATATCTTATAAATGTTGCAGATACACTTTGTCTGCAAAAAATTACTTTGCATATTTTTGGTTTCACCACCATTCTTCTACCGCAGAACAAGTGTCCTGGAACGCCAATGAGGCCAAATTTCAAGGACAAGGACAACCGCTAAACCTAACTCTGCGAGCTATATGATGGCAGTTATGCTGTTGAAGCTCCATGAAGCATGAAGAAGCAGAAGTTTTTTTAGCCAAATTTCATAAATGGACACTACGTTCATATGGAAGACATGTTCACATTGAAGCGTCTTCAAAAAAAAGCCTTGTGCTTGAAATCTCAATACCCTCTATGATTGCTTGTCGTAAATGCCTTCTCAACGAGTGGTAACACGGTACGGTAGCCGAAACTGAATTGTGGTATTAAATTGTGTACGATTGATCGTAATTCTAATTTAGCTAATTTAGGACATTATGTGTCATAATTTAGCCAAAGACTGTCCTACTCTACATTTAAATGAAAAATATATACAATATCGACATCGGAACCTGGCAACCCTATCCCACTTTCAAAGCAATTCCATTATGTACAGAAGAATATTCATTTAAGAGAGCATTCTGACTGCATTCGCAGAACAAGTTGCGCGATTCTTCAATTCTCTACTACACCCACAGTATGTTCTCAGCTCTGATTTAAAGCGTGTCGTGTTTGTTTAGTTTTACGCCAATTTCGGCTTCAAATCCGTATCTATCACTCGAAATGAGGGTACCTAACCTGTTCTAAATTGTAAATGTTTGAGTGCGGGTATCTAAAATATACCTATCTATCTGGTTGTTGTGCGCCATTCAAAAATCATCTCTCAAATCTGGAATGCGTTTTAAATCTGCGAGATTGCATAAGCATTTCATGTGAAAGTGTTTCCAAAATTCGTTGGTATCATATTCAAGGACACATTCCTTTAGTGTCCTGTCCTTTTTTCTTCTTCTTCTTATTTATTTATTTTTTTTTTGCTGATCCAGAGTGAGTTTTTAAACGTCTGACGCTACGCCACGAAGTGTCTTTCTCTTTTCCCTCTGGAACCGGTTCCAAGCTAGTGACTGTGCGAGTTTTACTACATACCACGACGGCACACCATTAAACTGCCATTCTTTCTGTTTCAGTTTCTCTACTAAAAATTCTGTGTACTCTCGAGCCAATTCGTGGTAAACGAGATCATTTTGTCGTTGATCCTATCGCTTGTCAACTCCTAATAAAAGAACACACATGCGATACGATTACGAGTGTGGGTATACCTATACCGGCTACAGTGTGTTGGTATGTGTTTTGTGATGCGTTCGGATAGATATTCTATAGTTTAGTGCGCTGATACCATAGATAAATTTGTTTTAATAAAATTAAAAGAAAAAAATTCAAAAGCTGACCTACCGATTGGATAGACGCTACATAAGCCGGTGAACTTAGGATCTGAGCATTTGCATTTGTGTTTAGCTACCCACACCAGCTTATCAATCTATTGGATAAACACATACACGTACAGTATTAGAAAAAGGTTTGTAAACAAAACACCGGACTATACATACATATTTTTCAAACTCAAAATTGGTTTCACACTTTTCCAAAAGATACTATCCACTTCTGACAGGTGTAGGAGATATATCAGTTAAGAAAACATATGACGGATAGGTGTTAATTATCTTATTACGTCTGAAAATTTATGAAAAAAATTTATGTAAGGTCCATATCCGTCATATGGTACATATACACTATTTTTGCGAGCCCTGTGGTTCACTATTTTTGCGACCAGGTAGACTTAACAGACGTCAAGTACGAATCTCTGACATCAGTCGTGACACGAAAGGGGTTATGTTGTCAAAATTCTGTAATAGATAAGCTACCTTGTATGACTGTGGATTTGTTTTGTTTTAAATTTACTCACTCGACATACTTTTGATTACTTAAGTTTCTAAAACTGATAACGATATGTGTCTTAATCTCTTAAAATAACAACTTGACGATAAGACGTCAAACAAATGTCAGATGTTACGTGAGCCACGAACTATACTGTCAATGAAGTCAATCAAATTAAAATCACAGCGGCGTGTTCGTATGTTGTTTGACAACTTTTTCCTCAGATTTATCTCAATATCCACGGCTATTACTTAATTTAGGTCAGTGTCCCAAAAGTAGAACACAAGTTGAAGTGAACAAATCTCAAAACGAGAGCATCGAACTTATATGTCAGACCATTATGATTTTGGATCTTTACGAATAGGTCTAATATTGAAACAAGTTTCTATTTTCACTGAAAACCGACAGATGCGAGAGCACATATCCACCCGTCCATGTTGGATGAGATAGTTACAATATTTTCAATTTTATAGACGTGAATGGATAATGTAAGGTGACTATTGTTCGTTCTGTCGGAAGTGTCACTGTCATACCCAGACAACTCGGAGAGCTGTGTGAATCTGTTAAAATTTCATCTTAACTCATAGGGAGGACAAGTAAGGATACTATAAACCAAAGGTTTTAAGGTGGCATCTTGAGTTGAAACTACCCGAGTGATAGCATGTTCTGTATGGACCGAATCCCGGAATTGGAAACCAAGTACGTTTAGTCGATCATTCAATACTACTTTGGGAAGAAGAAGAAAGACCGTCAATTTTGAGTCAATTTTGGTCTCGAAACGCTCGGACGTTCAAAAGTGAAGTCGTCTCTTGCGTCGATCGCCCAGTATGATTATACCATTTTACTTATGACATTGAGCACATGTCTTGTCGGGTAAACCAACATCGTCTTGCATCGTGTGTGCATATATATTAGGGTGATGTTGGCGAATTTAAACTGTTCCTAGATTCATCTGAAGCTCAAGAGTTCTTGGCTAAGACTGCATCTAAGAATAATTCTGCATTCAAATAGCCGTTGCTTGTCTTTTATGTCTATTATAGCAATCATCATAGCATGTCTTAAGCCGCAAACCATCGAAGCTCTTGGATGGCGGTTAGATTTATTTTATAATAGTTAAGATTCTCCACGTCTTATTCGGCCTATTTTTTCGCGTGCAGTACCTTCCGAAATGTGTTACTCTCTTCGAGAAGAAAAAACATCCATCCGACCGGCAGACAATGAGAAAAATAAAACCTCTGTTACGACGACAAAAGATCGTAAGTCTCAAACATAATTAGCGGAGAAGCTGAGTCCAAGTTTATGTCACACTTTTGTACCATAAACTTGTTTTTATGTTTTAAAAACTACGAAGGCGCTGTAACAGCTTTGGCAATGAAAATGTGTTTTCGACAGAACAAAAGGCTTGGCTCTTACATATTACATATAGATGTACTCATAGATTCAAAATACGATTTGAAAAGACCTAAACGTTTTAAGAGTAGTCCAGATATCTGACATATGATATTATTGGCCACCACGCTTTTTTCTAGTTAGTGCCGCCCAAGTTATATCGGTGATCACCACTAAGAAAATATAGGTCATCTTGACTCAGATTGTAGCGCGTTGGCTGCCAATGCTGACGGATCAGGGGTAAAAGGCTTAACACACTCTTCTTTTCAGTCAACTTCAGTCAACTTCAGTCAACTTCAATCAACTTCAGTCAACTTCAGTCAACTTTGGTCAACTTCAATCAACTTTAGTCAACTTCAGTCAAATTCAGTCAACTTCAGTCAACTTCAGTCAACTTCAGTCAACTTCAGTCAACTTCAGTCAACTTCAGTCAACTTCAGACAACTTCAGTCAACTTCAGTCAACTTCAGTCAACTTCAGTCAACTTCAGTCAACTTCAGTTAACTTCAGTCAACTTCGGTCAACTTTAGTCAACTTCAATCAACTTCAATCAACTTCAGTCAACTTCAGTCATCTTCAGTACACATATGCAAATTTGTAAGCGGCAGAGCTGAATTAAGTCTCCGAATCGCGATGGCTTGTCAAACACAAACTCTCTGATTGAAGCATATATGGTAGTAAAGTGGTCAAAGTATGAGGTTTTCTAACAAAGGATCCACATAGCAATTTAGAGAATTGTCCTATAGTATACGAGGACTGTTTGATGAATACCCAGATTAGAAATGACAACGTAACTTTTTTAGGTTTTGACAATTTATTTTTCAATATAATCCCATTTCAACTCGATACACTTCCCAGCGGTGCTGCACTTTTTTAACCCCTCCGTATAGTACGACTTTTGTTGGCCTGCAAAATACTCCTCCGCGGCGACGACTCGTACTTCTTTTCGGCGAGCGATCTTTTAAGGTTTAGGTACAAAGAAAAATCGCAGGGAGCCAAATCCGGAGAAAACGAAGGATGGGGGAGCAATTTGTAGTGCAATACGACTAATTGGAGACTGGAGACTATGGAGACTGCTGAAGTGTTAGCCGGTGCGTTATCTTCGTGGAAGAGCACTTATTTCTTCGCCAAATGTGGTCCTGCTTTCTCCAAATTGACGTTGAATCGTCCCAAAAAATCGACGTAGTCAGTTCTTGTGATTGTTTTTTCCTTCTCCAAATAGTCAACGTGAATCGCACGCACCTCGCGCGTCCCAAAAAAGGGTGACCATCAACTTTCCGGCTATCCATTGTTTCTATTGTTCTTTGCTCTCTGGTGTGTACCAATGAATCCATGTCTCATCGATGGTACCGAAACGACTCAGAAATTCTTCCCGATTCCGATTAAACAAAGCCAAGCACGTCTTTGAAGTGGTCTCACGCGGCACTCATCGTGCAGACAGCTTTCTCATGCCAAAAATCTCGCGCAGGATACGGATAGCAGATAGCAATTTAGAAGATTGTCCTATACTATATGAATCTACTTATTTTATTCCACAACAATTATGGAAAGATGTCATGCCAGGATGTCATTATTGGAAGACGAATCAAATAATTCCATTACATAATAAACAAAATGTGGTAATTGTGTGGTGCGGTACTTTAGCTCACTGTCTATTATGCCAAAGTTTCCGGGAGTTCGATTTCCACGAATTATATAAAAAAAAATTTTCTGATGTCTCCATTCTTACAGAAAGTCCCGAAGGTCAAAACTTCTAATCACTCATTCTCTCTTCATTCGGAATCACCGCAGAACCGTGAACTATTGTCTTTATGCGAGAGTACGCTTCAAAAGTTGGTGAGCGGAATTGAAGGTGCACTGGGCAAGAAGGAATACGCCTTTGTCATTTTCATCAAAATTAAGAGTGCCTTCGATAACGCAACGTTATCTGTAACTCGGACAGACAACACTAGTTTTAGGGATAAGAGCAATGTTGGCGGACGAGACTACGAGCAATATGTGATGGCACGGTTAAACATGAATTGCTGTCATAATGGTGTTTTGCCTTGTGTCTTGTTAAATATTTGGGTGTCACCCTGGATAACAAACTTCTTTTGACTAAACATGTCACGTCAAAAGCCTTCAAGGCACTGCAAAGGTTTGTCACTGAGGAGATTAGACTGCATCTATACGGCTATTATAAGACCAATTTCATCCATTCGTCGGCTGTCTGGTGGAACTAGCTTTCACGAAAATGTCGTCACTGCTGCTTTTATCAGAACCCAAAGAACGAAGACGTTCTGCTTCGATTGTAGAACATACAAGCCTGGCTCTATCTTACACGGACAATTAATTTCAATTCCCCTAGTATTCATATCATTTGGTGCACTCTCAAAGCCATTTTTCCATTAAAACGAACTGTTCTTTGGTACAACACGCACTCGAATTTTGATGAACCTAAGCGCCGACTGTATTTTGACTTTAAAACATATCGTCTGATGCAATGTTACCAAAATTCCTGTTGTTGCAAAACTCTCTATGGTCTCTAAGGGGTCAGCGTCCCTCAGTGGGGAAGAATACAGGCTACTTACTGACGTCGTGCAGAAGCACTTAAGTGTGCTGGGTTTAAGTGATATAACATCCTACAACCTGCTATGAAAGTAATGAAAACACTGCGGATCAATACCTCTGTGAGTGTCCGGTCTGCGCTCGCATGGAGCTGCAGGTACTCGACACTGACGTGGTAGGTGCATCTTTCTCGAAAGACTGACAAATTTAATTTGAAGGGATTTACAAGGAGTACAATAGACTAGTTCTTCACCTGAGTGCTCCGTTTGGACAAAACTGAACAAAAATGATAAGACAGTGAGCTCAGATCGGAGTATCTGTACATACGAAAGTCCCATACTTACTCTAGAAATACCCCGTAGAGGAATACTTATCCCTAACGTCTAGTTCAGGTCTCCTGACCTGAGTAGCTGGAAATTCCTCTGTGACAAAATATTCTCATATTACGTAAGCTTAACTAAGGTTATAAAAGTATCTCAAATATATCGCTAATATCCCTGGATACTACAAGGCGCTGATGATATTGCACTCAAAGACTTTGCCTGGTAAAATGAGATGGCGGTCTTCCCTTTCAAAACTTTTACGTGTTTGCTTTATTCGCAAAATTTCAGTTTTTCGCGTCTCAGTGTATCGTCCAGATATAAGTGGATGAAATTTTTTCACGCTTTGGCATGAAGAAACGTTTATCACTGAGATAAATTTTGCAAACCTTGAGCGAAAACTTACACACAAACTCTGTAAAAATGTTTTTGTGTAGATAGGTCTTCAAAGTGAATGTGATGTTTAGAAATTAAAGTTCAAGGACATCTTTAAGTTCTAAAACTCGTGAACATCATCATTCTTTAAAATTATATTTCCCTGAATCTTACTTTTGGAAAGAAAACTCAGCCCCAGATTGAGGTGAGAAGAAAAGTAACCTCCTTGACTGCCAGAATGCGCTGCTACTGCGCATTCTAATGCCAACTGATGCCATTCTGATGCTACTACTGATGCCAACATGTTGAGTATGGACAAAAACGATTTTCGTTCTCTCATAAAACATTATTTTTTGAGAGGCAATACGACGAAGGAAACAAAAGAAAAGTTGGATAAATATTATGGGGCTAATGCTCCGTCAGATTACACCGTCAAATATTGGTTTCGAAAGTTTCGTGGTGGTCGCAACTCCACTACCGATCAAGTCCGGAAGATCAGGCCCTCCGATGCGGTTACAGAGGACAATGTCAAAAAATACATGAAATGGTGTTGGCTGACCGGAAAGTGAAGGTGCACGAGTTAGCAGATACCACAAAGATTAGTACTGAGCGCACACGCCATATTTTGGGCAATATTCTGCATATGAAAAAGTTATACTGCCGCTGGGTGCTGCGCATACTCACCCCTGTCCAAAAACGCGAACGCGAGAGCACTTCGAAAGAGTGTTTGGACTTTCTGATGCGGAATCGGGAAGACTTTTGGCGTCGATTGGTAACTGAAACTTGAATCTACTATTATACACCAGAGAACAGAATGAATGCCCTGCAATGGACTGAAACCAGCACGAGTGCTCCGAAGCGGCCGATTGAGGCTCGATGGGTCGGAAAGGTTATGGCGTCGGTGCTCTGGGATTGTCATGGCATACTCTTCGTGGACTACCTCGAAAAAGGAAAAACCATCAACAGCGAGTATTACTGTGCATTATTGGAGCGACTGAAGGCCGAAATCGCTGCAAAACGGCCTCACTTGAAGTGAAAAAAATTTTGTTTTTGCAAGACAATGCACCGGCGCACAAGAGCATCGCAACCATGGCTAAAATCAATGACTTACGGCTCCAATTGCCATCGCATCCACCGTATTCGCCCGATTAGATTTCCTCGGACTATTATCTTTTCCCAAACTTCAAAAGATGGCTCATCAATAAAAAATTCAGCTCATGCGAGGAAATTATCGACGTCACGGAGGTACTAAAACATTAAACCTCGTGATCGTACTCGAGCCCCCCACGATTATCCAAACACGCGACCAATACTCTGCTACTTTTAACTTAACACAATTGATTTTGCAATTATTAGTTTTTAGTTATCAATCATAACGATACAACTACAATAATAAATTGTTAGTTTTTGGCGCATTTTAATCGTTATTTGAGTTTAGCTACAACTACAATAATTTAGTTATTATTTGCACGTGAATGATTAACAACTACAATTCACGATTACATTACTTAGTTGATAGTATAATTGACTAATTAATTAGTTGACTAATACTCAGTGCCAGTACTGCTTAAATTGGGTTTCAAATGCGATCTTACCTTAAGTGATAAATCACAATGACATCGGAACTTGATCGATGGCATGTGTCAGACAGTATATAGGTAGTAATCCCCTGTGCACGATTATGCCTTTAAATTCAACTGTCAAACAAACTTGCCACGCGCTACTAGAAATCGTTTAATTTACCATTCTCTGGGAATTGAAATTCAAATTAAAATATGACACTCGATACTGTTCAGACTTCATACATATATTTTCTACTTACTTATGATAACTACCTTCATTATGAAGTCTTTGTTTTAATGAACTTGGGTGCACGTTTTCGTTTAGTAACGCCAACTATTCGTAGTTAAGTCAAGGCTACAATTTATGTCACTGAACGTACATACAATATATCATCCACCCCAACTGATTCTTTTGTCTTATAAGTATTTACGGGTATGGTATATCTTATGCGAAATATGATACCCGTATTCGTAATCCCCCGTTCTCACTGCTCCTTTAATGCTACTTAATTCGGTTAGGTAGGTAGATACATTTTTATTTTTTTCTTGACTAAATTGAGTGTTGTTTACTCTACCCCGAAACGTTTGGATGCTAATGTTTGTGTTTTTGTTAGTTATGCTACTGTTTTCCTAATTGTGTCAGCTACTGTTGGGTTTTGTTTGAACAGACTCAGGGGCTCAATGAGTAAATTAAAATAAATAACCAAAAAATTCTAACGAAATGGAATCCGTTTAAATAATTAAAAAAAAAATAAATAAATTTTATATGAGAGAATTCTGGATACGATTGTATTAAGATACATTGTTCAAATTGTAATGAATACCTCACACAGAAACAGGCATCAGCACCTCGAATGCGATTACAGGTTTCTATGCAAATGACCTGCAATCAGTCAATAGATAATGACACATGTCCAGACAGTGATGGGTGAAACAGGGGCGAAGCAACATGCCATGTCGGTGAAATTAGATGCAAGTCAACCTACGCCCATTGTGAACTCATTAATGTGTAAATGAAGCATGTCTCATGTATCTGTATCTGTATCTACTACAGGCATGGTTTCTTTTGATCCAGCCTTTCTCACAAGAATTACTTCTTATTCAATTCTGGTTGGAAAAACTGCGAGGGGTGAAGTATTTTATTTCCCGGGATATTGTGTTCCAATTGGTGAACAGAGTTGCGATTACTTTTACAATTTGTTATAATGTAAAACAAGTCACAAATTATTGACATATTTGAGAAAGTTGTTGCATATTTCAATGTAGAACTTTAGACACAGGCTAAACATTGTGAAAGTTGTTGATCTAGTTTTAGGTTTCAGCTAGGAAATAGTCTACAGATCTATGACGGGTCTTTTCTTGAGATGTAGTAGCTTTTCATTCTATTTGGTCACGCAGAAATCATGATTGTGGATGTGAAGGAAACTTTGTCCAATATTCTTTAAAATGTCACTCCTTCATGTCAATTCGGTCTGAAGCCGTCTTTCTACCATATTTCTACCGAGAGAACTTTGTTCTTTTCCTGGGCACGCTGAAGCTATCGATATCCACGTTACTGAAACAATGTAAACGATTGTCCTTTGACTCACGGTTTTTGCTATGTTGGCAACGGTAGATGTATGGTTGAAAGAGTTTTATCTACGGAGTAAGTTTACCTTCAGGTACCGTTCGTACCATGACTCTTGGCCATACAGAAAAACATGAATATGTCCGATGGCTTTTGTGAAACCCAAAAGCTTTATACATTGAAGTCAAGTCTGACTTAAGGGTCTGTTAAAATACTCACTAACTCGTTTCGTCTCGTACTATATGAAAAAAAATGCAGCTCTCAAGTTATAATCGTATGTATCAGTATTGAGAATGAGTTTTTCACTGGCTTGACCATGCCCTTAAATCGGGAACGACGTTAGGATTGGATTATGATCTTCAGAAAGTGTCTCACACTGCTCGGTATATAAAAATACAGCATTCTATTCAGTAAATTGATACAAGGAATGACCTATGCCAGAAAACTGAGGTAAAAAGCAGTGATAATAGGTCCACAACCCAGTAAAGTTCCACAGCTCGAATATATTTGTATTCGGGTAGTTCAGTCAGTGTCGAACAGGAAGATTGCACTTGGAGTTCCAATTCAGTTTTAATCCTGAGCGCATCAGTTGGCTAAAAATAGAATAGAGGTTAGCAGTCATTTCCTCGAAGGAAATTTCAATCTCATTAATGAAATAGATTTTGAACTATCACAATCCATTTTCTGTTGAGAATATATGTAGTTTCCTCTCTATCTTCGGGATGTACTTCAACTTCGGATATAAAAACGATAACACATGCAAAATTGATGGACCCAGTCTGTTTTTTACCAAGACGACGTTGAGAACCAACGACTTGAAGAAGGCCAGCGGTATATTCACAATTATTTGTCAGCCAAAGGCAGATTTTTTAAGCGGCTTCGCATTACCCCAGTCGTCAAGTCCACTGAGGAACATGTCGGCGTAGGCTCTAAATAAATTTTCAGCGGATTCTCGTTTCAGCTAAGGAACCGGAGCATGCACCTAAATCTAACTGTCCTGCATCAATGCGCTCACATAAGCTTTATCTTTTCAATGGCATAGTTTTGGGAGAGATTAGCTGAGCGTATGGCAAATGGACATCAGACTTTTAACTGATGTACACCGAATTTAACTAGCTTCATTTTTAAAGGTATTAATGACCACTGACTAGTTTGTAGATTTGTGGGAGATTATATTCTGGTACTACGTGAGCCCTTGGGCTCCTGGAAATTCGGTTACTGAATTTGATAAAAGTTGAACGTCTTGTCAGAACGTCATGTTGGCTGTGGTTTAAACACAAATTTAAAGGAGGGTCTTCGGGATTCTGTCTGATTTGTTGAAATTTTAGCAAAAGTAGGGCGCCATGGCGCGAAGGTTTTATATAGTCCATGCTTACATATACTATAACATCAGTTTAATGACATTTGCGATCTAAAGATCGACAGTAGGTACCTGAGATCCCGGACGCTGATTAACTCACATTAGTCTCATGTGTGATGGCACACCGTGGACTTGAGCCTTCATTGCAGGCTCCAACATTAAGCACGCGCTTTAATTAGAGATAATCTGCATATCTGTGTATCTATACGCATAGATTGGTAAATTAAGTGAATGGTCGGATTCTTCTTAAATCTGATTAACCGATTTTCTAACCAAGAAACTTTTCAGCAGACTACTTTCGATCGGATTCCTTTAAATGAGCTTTTTTGAATGATTGTTTCTAATCGTTGTTTCTGCCAGACATCGAGTTACCTGCTGCCCCATAATATTTGAACGCTTCCATTTCCAGGTTGGAAGTAGGTCTCAGAAGGAATCCAGAGTAATGAAAGATCCTGTGGCCATCAACAATTGGCATGGTTGATCTGCCAGAAGCACTGCCTTCATAAATCCACTGCGCCTAGGACTAACACTGTATTCGGGGTCGGATGTATTGCATCAGCGTTGACTCCGAAACGCTGATATTTGGTCGTTTCCCAATCCAATGGTTGGCTCTATTTTATCTCATTCAGTTTGGCTTTTTCGAAGTCGTGGGTGATGGGTAGAGTGACTAATTGGCTGCATGACTTCATTGATTTGGATGATACGCGCGAGGACTAGAACCACGATCTCGCTCATAAATACACCAAAATGTTTATTTTGATGCAGTTGCCTGATTCAGAAATCATAGCTCCAAACCTGAAGCCAGCTTCTTTTAATCAGCACGATCAACGGAATCCAGATTGGACAATACAGCTACACTTTCCTCGCGTAATAACGTTGTAATGTTGTTTGTTTCTGTCCATATCATGTGCGTCCGTAGCCAACACAATGTTGCTTGCTACTTCCTTTCGCTGTAGAGCAATGGAGAATTTTGCCAGCGAAAGTTGTCCCGTTCAACATGGAGCTCTTTTGTGCTTTCTGCAAATTCCTTTGTCAAATCAAATCGACAAACCTACTCCTGAAACTAGTGTACCGTAATTGTTAGTATAAACGACAGTCGATCAAAGCATGAGGAGAAGATTAAAATTACAAAAAAAAAAAAAAAAATGAAAGTCAACCTGCAGTTAGAAAACACATTTATTCCTGTCGTCGAACAGAATTAGAAGAAAAATGTGAAACTAAGAAGTTGAATTATCGAATTCGAGTTCCAGTTACCTTTGCAACATCGTGATCAAATTTTCTGTATTCCAAGTAATTTCTTAAGATTTTCTTATTTCCTAATATGCTTTTCCTTTCAATGTTCGATGTTTTGTTACGACTTGCATTCGCGTCGTAAGATGTGATCAATTGACTGCCACTTTTTCCGGTATTTTGACTGTTTCATTCTGTAATGTTTTCACATCATCGGTCAAGACTGTGGTATTTCCGAAGAGGTGTTGGGCGCGGCTTGAAACATTTTCGCCAGTATGCTACCTTTGCCAACTGCCTTGTTTTTCTCCTGGGTTCGGCAATATATGGAGGATATATATAAATATATTTACAAACTATCCCTTGCTAATGCGATTTTTTATTTAATAATTCAAATGTTTGTACGCGGGTTAAAGAAATTTAAGGAGGACGAAAAAAGGGGTACCTTGTTCTTAAATGTTTGCAAGTTTTGACCACCAGGGAATAGAGAGCTCAGCAGGGCATTCCATAAGCGAGTTGTACGGCCTTGGAATGGATCACGATGTTTCAGATTAAGGCCTAAAGTGGTATTGAGGGTATACTGATGAGCATTCACAGCGAGACGGGTGTTACGCTTAAGATTTGAAGGGGCCGAATGTTACTGCCTGTAATGGAGCACTGGTGGTGGAAATATCTATAAAACAAAGTATGACAGCAGACATTACGTCGGTGTTCGAGGGTGACAATTGACTGACTGATTTAGTATCACCTATGAGCTTTATCGCACAGTTTTGATGTCTTAGGAGCACCTGACCAGATTTGGGCGTTGTAGTCCAATTTTGGGCGAATGAATGCTTTATATATTGAGACCAAATCAGAGGAGGTGAAATATTCTTACATCGCTTGGGGAAACTTAGACAAAAAGAACCAAGAATGGAAAGTTTTTCGGTTTCAAGGATGTAAGAGCTATTCATGGGTAATGACTGGGTATATGAATTTCGCTTTAATGGCTGCGATTGCCTTTTTTAGGATGCTGGATGCACGTCAGAGTCGTGAATTCCATCGAGGTTGGCTTTATGATAAAGCGCTGTATAGCCTAGAGCTGTTGAGTTGGTTTTCGTCTGCTGTCAGCATGGTGCCAATTGGTCTTTTCACTGGGTGTTGTTTGGAACTTTAACCATAAGTTAGTTCCTCAGTGATGTTATATCTATTTCTGCTGGATCAATCGTTCCTTACGTCTTGGAGTTCATTATTGTATTTATTTATTCGCTCTTTTTCGCACGATGTTGGGTCTCTAAGCCGTGTAAGGACAATGTCCTCATCAATCCGTCATGGTTTCTGACCCGTCTGCAAAGCGGTTTTTACGACATTGCGGTAGTCATATATTCAATCCAATTTAATTCAATTTATTGTTATTTAAAACAACCGTTTTCACTAAAGATTTAAGCTAATTTAAATACAATCATAAAAGTGTAGTACGAGCGCTGTTTGGTGAATGCCCGGATAAGAAATGACAACGCAACTTTTTTGTTTTGTCAATTTATTTTTCAATACAATACCTTTTCAACTCGATACACTTTTCCCAGCGGTGCTGCAACTTTTTTAACCCCTCCGTATAATACGACTTTTGTTGGTCTGAAAAATACTCATCCGCAGCGACGACCCGTATTTGTTTTCGGCGTGTGATCTTTTAAGGTTTAGGTACAAGGAGAAGTCGCAGGGAGCCAAATCAGGGAGAAACGAAGGATGGGGGAGCAATTCGTAGTGCAATACGACCAATTTGGTGTGAGCCGTTGCGTTATCGTTTTCTTGTGTTAGTTTTTTCTTCACCGCGGCGTTGAATCGGGCCTAATAAACCCTAATATTCCCTCTGATTATTTTTCCTTTCTCCTTCACACCTCGCGCGTCCCAAAAAATGGTGGCCCTTAACTTTTCTGATCGAAGGCATGGTGTTCTTTGGAAGACCATGGGTAAAACCCATTGTTTTGATTGTTCTTTTTACTCTGGTATGTACCAATGAATCCATGTCTCATCAACGGTCACAAAACGACTCAGAAACTCCTCCGGATTACGATTAGACAAAGCCAAGCACGGCTTTGGAGTGGTCGATTGCGCTTGTTCTCCGGTGTGAGCAAACGCGGTACCCATCGCGCGGATAGCTTTCCCATGCTTAAAATCTCGTACAGGATACGGCTAACGCGTTCAGTTGATCTGCCTGCTATCTCAGACAACTTGTCAACTGTTTTCTCTATGGTAACCGTTTTTTGGCCACCTGGGCGCGGTTCATCAAAAATCTACATGCGAACACAGCGAAACTCTGTGAACCAATGGTAAACGATTGTACGGAAGGTGAATGAGTCCCATATATACGATCGAGAATGGGCTTGATTTTCTCGCAGGTTCCAAAACAAAACTAAGCATCGGATTGCCATCCAGGCGGGCTAAAAGTGGTTATACTTAATGATGGTACACTAATTTTGGCTCAGTAGCGCCACCTATCTTAAAAATCTGGGTACTCATCAAACAGCCCTGGTAGTACTATATAGTCTTTGAATAATGCATGCTATGCATGCATTTATCTTATATTTACAAAAACCAGTGTCAGATATTGGGTCTATAACTTAATTTGGTTTGCTAAGAGATGGCGTAACTTGTATTATTCCATTGTTATTATTCCGTTGGAACATGCGTTGGAAAGCTACTGTCATTGTACGTGATTTCAGTATATGTCATTCATTTGAAGCGTAAACAACAATTTTTTTTTTTCACTCAAATATGTCGAACTTTGTGCCTAAAAAAGCGTTTTTGCGGGGAGTTCTTCTTCATGATGAAAACTGCTGCCGAAAGTCATCGTATTTTGGTGGAAGTTTATGGTCAACATGCGCTAGCTGAGCGAACGTGCCAAAATTGGTTTGCACGATTTAAAAGTGGTGATTTTGGCTTGGAAGACGATTAACGTCCTGGGCAGCCAAAAAAGTTTGAAGATGAAGAACTGGAAGCATTACTCTATAAAGATTGTTTCCAAACACAAGAAGCTCGCAGAATCTTTGGGTGTCACTCAAGCAGCCATTTCGAAACGTTTAAAAGCAGCTGGATATAAGCAAGGAAATTGGGTTCCACATGAACTCAAGCCAAGAGACGTCGAAAGGCGGTTTTGCATGTCCGAAATGCTGCTGAAACGCCACAAAAGGAAGTCATTTTTGTCATATGTGAAACCCGGCCAACCAGCCAAATCAACGGCAAAGCCGAATATCCATGGCGCGAAGGTAATGCTCTGTATTTGATGGGATCAGATGGGTGTGCTGTATTATGAGCTGCTAAAACCGGATGAAACCATCAATGGACAACGCTAAAGAACACAATTAATCCGTTTGAAGAGAGCAGTAGCCGAAAAACGCCCGGAATATGCGACCAGACACGAGGCAATCATTTTCCATCATGATAACGCTCGGCCCCACGTTGCTATTTCGGTTACGAACTATTTTGAAAACAGTGGATGGGAAGTCTTACCCCACCCGCTTTATAGCCCAGACCTTGGACCTTCTGATTACTATTTGATCCGGTCGATGCAGAACGCCCTCACTGAAATACGGTTGACATCAGAGCAGAATATCAAAAATTGGCTTGATTCATTCTTGGCTGCCAAGCTGGCGCAGTTCTTTTGGGATGGGATCCACAAATGGCCAGAAAGATGGGAAAAAGTTATAGCTTTAGATGGGCAATACTTTTAATAATACTATTGTACATGTTTTTCTTAAATGAACGTTCAAATTTTCAAAAAAAAAAACCGCACGAATTAAAATATATACCCAATATATGAACACATTGTTTCGAGAGTACGATAAAATAATTACAAATAAAAGTATCGATTGTTTGGTAATACCATAAACAAAATGTAATAAAAAAATACTGATCAAAGGTAGGTAAATAAAATTAATATTGTATCATACATTATTCTTGAATTATTCTTATCAGACTATTAGACACAGAGTACTTTTCTACTGAAGATAAACGACTTTCTAATAGTCTCCATTTGAAGAGGTAAACAAATAAATATATAAATTAAATAAATTGTATAGAAATTAGAAAACGACGTGGAATGTGTGATAGTCAAAAATCTTTCATTACTTTCAAGTTGATAGGCAGTTAAGTTCTAATTGATCACATTTCTGCTTCTCAAGTAAAATATTTCCAAGACCTTATAGAAATAACGATGTTTTAGTGGAAGAATCTTAGAATTTAAAAACAGAATAAACCTATTTTTATGACGTGGTTTCTTCCAAAAAATATAGTTGCAGATTGCATCTATATTGAAATCATTTCATGCCATTATGTGTCGAATAGCATATCATTCAAATGGCCACCTCGGCTTCGCTGGCAGTGCTTCACGCAGTCGGTCCAATTTTTGATGACTCAGATAATTGGTTTATTAACTTTGACTAAATACTAGACGTAGCCCCAGAGACCCCATCGAGTGGTTTCAAATCGCATGATCGCGTGGGCCATTTGATGAACACTCGCCGTGAGATAACCCAGTTGTCAAATTTCTCCTTCCCAACTTCGAGGGTTTCGTCGCTTATATAGCATGTGGCCCTCTTGTTGAAACCACAGTTCGGATATATCGATTTTGTCGAGTTTTGACTAAAGAAAGTTGGTTAACATTGCTCTATATCTTAGACCATTGACGGTAACGGTGTCTCCTTTTTCATTTCGAAAGAACTAAGGTCCGATAATGCCGCCATGTCAAAAACATTCAATCTTTGTGGATGCATTGATGCTTGGCTGAACACTTGTGTATTGTGTTTGCTCCAATAATGGTAATTTTGCTTGTTGACAAATCCGTTGTTGACATATCACTTTGATCAACAAAAATTTCGGAATTTATTCAGAAAATTAAAAATATAAGCTTATTCATCCAAATCTATCTATATTGTGCCCTTCAAAGTAATCCCCATCGACTGCAACACACTTTTGCCAGCGCCTGATCCAATCCTCGAAACATTTTTTATATTCGATTTTCGGTATGTCCATCAGTGCTTCCTGCGATTTTTTCATTACTTCCTCTCGGCTGCTGAAACGCGTTCCCCGTGATGGTTTTTTAACTCTATTGAACAGAAAAAAGTCACAGGGAGCCAAATCAGGCGAATTGCTTCACGCAAACGTCTCATATCCCCCAAATAATACTCTTTGTTTACTGTCTGGCCTTCTGGCAAAAGTTCATAATGCACTACACCGCTGTAATCCATGAAAGCCGTGAGCATTGCCTTCTTTTTTGACTAAAAACGACTTTGTTTTTTTGGTCTCGGCTCATTTGGCGAACGCTATTCACTTGCCTGATGTCTGGATGCCGTCTAGTACTCATAAACCTGCGTCTCGTCTCCATTAATGATTTGATGAATGTCGTATCGGATTCAGCCTCGCAAATCACCTCTTTTGCGACGTCAACACGGTCTCTTTTTTGCATGAAATTGAAGTTTTTTGGCACCAACTTTGCCGCTACACGACGGAAATCCAAATCATTAAGCAAAATGTCTTGGACGGATCCATAGGCAATGTTCAAGTCATCCACTATCTCTCTGCTGGGTAATTTGCAATTATTGACCAACATTTCTTTTACTTCATCAATGTTTTCGTCGGTTTTCGGTCGGTTTTTTTCCACTTTTGAACTGCTTGTGTCACTGGTAAACGTCCGTTTTCTTTAGAGAATCGTTGCCGAAATACTTTTCCAACATTTCCAACGTTCGCGTACCATTAAATCCGCTCATCTCCATCCAAACACCGGACCCTACAGATTACTTGAGCACAGTTCGATGTAAGACACAGACAAAAAAAAGTGTGCGTTAGGATGTCTAGTGTTTCTTTGTGTTAATCCATCCAGAAGTAATCGATCCCTCTGATAGTGAATGACGGTGATGGTGTCCTTACTGAAATGCTCCTACATACTCGTTCTCGTTCTAAAGAACAACAAGGTCTACGAATCCTGGTCTAATAGTGAAGCTTTTCAAACATATTGTATGTATGGGTGATGTTTTGGGTTATCAGATCTATATACCCTGCTTAATGTCGCATATAAGATCCTATCCAACATATTTTGTGAACGTCTCAAACCCTTCTGCAATACACTAATCGGCGAGTAACGTTAGTCTGGTTTCTGTCTAGGCAAATCCTCGAAAAGATCAACGAACTTCAAGACGAAACGCAGCATGTCTTTATACATTTAAAGACTCATATGATTTACACACAAAACACGCGATGTAATGTTGAATCTGGTTCCTCCAAACAATTCGAAATGTGTACCGGATTTCGGCATAGGGACGCTGGAACAGAAAGTGCACAGGGCAGGTGTTAACACGAAAGGCACTACTTAATTTCAAAAATTCTGTCCACCTGTTGGATACGCGGACGACATTGTTCCCAGCGTGCTGCTATAGAGACTTTTGTGGCTTTTATAGAGAGCGCTTGGTCTGGACAACTGGAAAATGCGCCTGGTAGCATGATATCGAAGAGAGGGCAGCCTGAAACACGGCAGATAATCCTTTGCCACTCCGTCAACCAAGTATCAAGATAATTGCGTTTATGGAGTGGGGTAAATCCAGAAAAGTTTCATGAAACTCAATTACACACCATAGGTTCGCAGGTTGATGGCAGAACTACAGGGCAATGATCACTGATTATTTCTTTGATAATATGGGAGATATTGATCCGAACGATATGTCGTTCCAGCATAAACCGTAAACTATACGGGCCTTGGAAGCCTCTATTTAGTACGTTTCTGGTGAGATAGTGCTCCCAATGAAGTCGTGCTTTAACCATAATGTCATATAGTAGATCATTCTTCGTAATAAACAAAGATTTCTGATGCAGTTTCAATGCATGCCGTTATTAAGTATGAAATGTTCCATAGTTCTAGTAGAAACATCTTTTATTACATTGGATTATTACATTCATCCTTATGAAAATGTTCTCTGTTTTTTCATTCTGACCTGATGAGCGAAGCCATGTCTTTATATTTCTGATAAAGTCGTTGCGCATTTGTATTTCTTTCTCTATGGTTTTACCAACGCCTACTACTGCGATATCATCTGCATATCCCACGATGTTCCCTGCGATGTTCACTTGGTCTGTACGTTCGCAGTACTTCATCATACATTAGGATTGCCCATGTGGAACTAATTATGTTATTTTGTAACGATGGGTCAGTCTGTGTCGTAGGAAAGGATCCTATGATTCACGAAAGATTGACAATGTTCATAGAGAACAGACCGCTGGCTATTGGTGCATCATATGTGGGCATGCCGATGCCGCTACTTGTTCATTAACAATTTGTTTCTCTGTTTTGCGGCTCCAGGCACCTTCTCATTCTAAGGTACTCTGCTTAAAAATATGGGGTGTGTTCAATAAGTAAGGTGACTTTATATTTTTATAAAAAAATTGTTATTTATTCATCAATATTAAAGTTGCCCCTTCGAAGTAATCCCCCTTAGATATAATACTCGTACACTTGTGTCAACGCTTTTTCCAATCTTTGAAGCACTTCTCATAAGAACTTTTTTGTATAGCCTTGAGCTTTTCCAGTGATGACGTTTTTGTTTCCGTCCTTTCATAAGTCTCTTCAGGAGAAGGAACAGGAAAAAGTCACATGGCGCCAAATTCGGTCAAAATGGTAGCTGTGGCATGATTGCCGTGTTGTTTTTTGCCAAAAAATTTCTCACCAGCAACGATAAATGGGCAGGTGCACTATCGTAATGCAAAAGCCATGAATTGTTTTTCTAAGATTCCGGATATTTTTTTCGTATTGCTTCCCGCAAACGGCGCATAACTTCAAGGTAATACTCTTTAATGACCTTATGACCTTGAGGTTTAACTCCTGATGCACTACGACATGGTAATCGAATAAAACTTTGATCGAAACTTTGAAAATTGATCAAACTTGGCGTCTTGGCTCTTCTGTGTGCTTCCATTGGAACGATTAGGAACGATTAGGAGTTGGTATACCCATGTTTCGACACCAGTTATGACCCTTTTGAGAATATCAGGATCATCATTGACGTCATTCAAGAGCTCCTGAGCCATGCTGATGCGATGATAAGAAGTTTCGGAATAAGTATCATATGCCCAAAACATACGAAAAAATTGCAGGTAACGAGCCAACCGTTATACCAACATCCTCAGCAACTTCTCTTATGGTAATTCAAGGATTTCCTTCACACCTTTGACGTTATCATCTTTTGTTGTTGTGCTGGGGCGTCCAGAGCGAGGTTCGTCATAGGCATCTCCTCGGCCATCTTGGAAGACCTTTACAACTTGTAAACAATGTTTTTACTTAGAGCAGACTCACCATATGCTACTGCCAACATTTCAAGTGTTTTAGAGCACTTGATTCCATCGTTCCGTTGAAAATCAGAGACAGGATGACTTTAAAATAAATCCACTTCAATTTTGTCATTAAGGACCCTTTCCAAATTCGACTCAACCAGTTTTTATTATCCCCTTTCCAAGTCAAACCACATCGAAGTCTAAAATAAACCTGACCTCAGCTCACTGTATTAATACTGCCATTCATGAGGGTCTCTTGACTTTCGCAATTGATCTAATCTGAATATTCAAATCTGTATCTGCGTGATACGTGACAAAGAGTCATCTTTTTACGAATATGTATTCTGATTAAAAAATATCGACACCATTCCAGGGTCGCTTAAATTAAAAACTAAAAAAAAAGACATAAATTCGCAAAGCAGCCACTGTAGCATCTTGAAAATGAATTATCTTTTGTTTACCATTGATTTGGGTCATTTGAATGGTTAACAAAAGGCGCAATTAATATTCAACTCGAGCGGCATGGAATGCGGAATTTTTAATACATATATCTACATATCACTCTGCTATCTACTATCTGCTATCGATCCAATACGAGTACAAGATCTGGAATATGTTTAAATACCTTTCAATATGGATTGGATCTGTTTTAAAACCTCTGAACATTAACATTAATGACTTCAGAAAGGGATTGTTTACGACATCCAATTAGCTGAAATTCACATTTCTAAAAAAAGCGCTTGCTTTTAGAAAATGTATTTTTGCAAGTTTTTGGAGAATCTTAAATTGTGGGATGGTACGGGTAAGTCGACACGATGTTAAGGCTAGGCGAGTTGATTTATTAGCCAGCTAGAGAAGGGCAAGTGGTCTCTGCAGATTATTTATTTGGGGGAAAACCGCACATCTTGAAGGTTGACATAAATGGTAAACTTTGTGCTGTGATATTGTTACTATGACTATGGTATAGCCTCTCACTTATGGAAATGAAAGATTCGTAGTGATTCACTAGCTTGATTGCCGGGAATGGATGGCATTACGTAAGTGTGTCTTTATCGATGGACTCTGGACATCGAACTCCAGTTTGGATCATTACATTGACTTGATAACTGGACAAGGAAGGCAAACTTTAATGTGCAACAAACAACCCCTGATAATGAACAATTTTTGAAGTTTTGTCCTTCAACAAATAATACGATATGTTTGGATGAGGACAAAGTTGTCGGGTGCTGAAGATTCTTTTGGAATCGTTTTTTTAGGGAAATCAGGGAAGTGGGATGTAATCAAAAAGTTCATATAAAAGCCTGCCGTTTATATGAAGAGAGAAGTCCACTACATATAGAACTATCTTAATCTGATTTCATACAATGTTGGAGAAGAGGTTGTCTGGTAGGGTCCTGCCAGAATCACAAGTAGCGCGGATATGCGTTTTTGATATCAAAACTCTAGATATTGAAGGGTGTTGCTAAGAAGGTAGTTTTCAGATCCATCTTGTGGAGTTTAAAAATTTAATAATGCCGCAGAATTTTATGCCAGAAATCTCTGATAAGTCCTTGAAAAAAGATTTGCCAAGTGTGCGAATCTTGGTTCTAGCTAGTGCCGGACAGTCACAGGGAAAGTGCAATAGAGTTTCTCTTTCGTGGAATGCCAAACTTGGCAACGTGTGAGCCAATTAACCAGTGACTCGTGCTTATTGCTGTCTCACTTAAAGTTGGAAATAGAGAGAAAGTATTGGAGAATTCTACCCGTCTTCCCTGATGGGAAGAACTGACTCTGCAAGAACTCAGAAGACTTTGAAGGTTGAAGCACATCTGTCTAGCACGTCAGTCCTCTTATTCCAGTCTATGTTTCTGTGACCGGGAATCCAGAGGAGAATGACATTAAACCGAGCGCTTACCTGGTTGCACTATTCTACTAGTTTAGAGGGCGAAGTAAGTGAGTGGCAACCTGAATGTTATTAAAGATTTCTATGTTGTTTATGGTGCTAAAGCTGAGGCTAAGTAACTTGCAGGCCTCTATAATTGCTAGTATTTCCGCTTGGAAGACACTCGAATTGTCTGGAATTCGGTACGATTTGGATACGTTCAGTTCCGCTGAGAAGACAACTGCTTCAACTCCGCATTCCATTTTATAGATATCGGGGAAGATCGATACTTTAAGTGCTTCTACCGATTCAATACAAGGATTGGGGACGCTGATAAGTTTGGGATTTAAAACCTGACCAATCAGCTCGCTTGGGGTTTTTAAAAGGGAGTATAAAGAGTATCCAAAGGATTTGAGATTGAATACTCTCTAGTTATATATTCTGTATACGGGGTTTTTGGTTGTTTTACTTCCTGAGCTAGGAAACATGAAAGTTGGAATGTTGCCACACTTTATTCACACTAGGATTAGAGGCCGTAAGAAAATCAAATAAAGACTCACCTCGTGCTCTCACAATGCATAATTGGCTTCACATCGTAGGCCATGTACGCAGAGGCTATGTTGTTTTCCTATAATCACCACTTGAACGACTGTTAATTCATTTGTGCTGAGATGAGGACAGAAAAGGGCGTTGTTTCTAGATTAGTATAAATGTTCTAGGCTTACTCTTATCCTTTTTGTATAAAATGCTGTATTTGTTGTCGCGAAGTCCTAGAATTGTCGATCCACTAACGCAAGGTTTCGGGATGATGATAATGTCATAGTCCTCTTCCCATATGAAGACTAGCAAATTCTCCGATGCACGCTTTAAGTTCTGCTTGTCGTCGTCGACAATCATATTGTTATCGTTTTTCTCAGGGCTCATTGGTCTGAATAGCTCTCTGTAAATGAGCCTGCAAATGGTTTTCAGAAGAGTTTAGCTGTTTTTTTGGGGCTCCTCAACTTTGATGAACACCCAATCGTCCATAGGGATCTCAGAATTCTGAAGCTTCAGACATTGGAGAGTTTTTCAGCTGTAAATCCTTGTCCTGGGTAACCAGGGATGACCTTCAGTTTAAAGGCATTACTAATCTTACTAATTACATTACTAATTACTAATCTAGCGACACAGGAGATAAGTAAATCCTTGGAAAATTGGTCCACGCATTTGATTACTTGATAGCCTATTCGGAGTCATAGACGGGCACCAGTCCAGTCTGGTGGTTCAGGATATGTTTCACCGTTTACTCGGTAAGGCTATCTTCGGTGCTAACCCACTTAACCAACACTGCTTTGCCGTCAGATGAGAGGTTGTCCTTCAGTGCGACCTGAAGCTGATCTCTTGCTACGTCTGCGAAGCACGAGGGTTTGGTGTGGTTTTTGGGCCATGAGCGACGAAGTAACTGGTTGCGGAGGCTGATGTAGCCTTATTTCTTTTATAGACATGTGTGGATTCTCTTGCCTCCCCCTTCTCTTAGGGTGTTTTTTGGTGTTCAATATAATTTGTAGATGGACTTCCGAGAGTTCGACTATGGTTTCTTGACTTAAAGAAAGAAGTTTATCCTCGGATAATGTGTCTGGACTCGGCACCCCCGCTGCTATGCTCGATGCAGCTATCAATATATTATTTATACTGCTGTTTTTCATTATTTGTATTTGTTGAGGTAATTTTTTTTTTGTATATATACCGTCAAATACTAATTCTCTTTATTCATTTATTTGTTTTGAAGTCTTCGGCCCAAGTGCTTTGACACCTTGAGACACAAGATAGATTTAGGGTTGTGTCCTACCTCTTTGTTAATAGATAACCTAACCCGATTGAAGCGTGCATGTGATTGCTTACCTAAAACTAATCATCCGAGAAGAGACCCGTTTGAATCATAATTGTGACCAATACAAATTTTATTTAGAAATGGGTATCAGCTTTAAAAACATATCCTTGTGGTAGGGCTAGTAGAGGAAGCCTATTTGGTATCAAAAAGTATTTAAGCCAATTTATGTTGACAGTTCTGTGATGTGTAAATATTGGCTTCAACGAGTGTTGGACGTAATTCTTACACTCAGATCACCCGCCTTTAATTGCTGGAAGATTAAGATAAAGCTACGACTACCATTCTGAACTTACAACTTCATAATACTGCTTCCTTAGGTAGATTTACAGTCAGAAGTAGAGCTTGAGATTTGCTGATAAGCCTCTCCAGCCAGCCCTATAGTTGATATTTCACGGCCCAAATCTGTTGAGGTCACTCTCAACTTGCTTCGACCTTTTTTTGCTGTGTTTTCCTTCGTTATGAATTTGAATACTTTCCGAGCTAGAGTGCTGGAGTCTATCCGCTCTACATATGCAAGCCAATGAACTCTGACTTTTAAGGCTAAGTCCATGACGCTGTCTATTGTACAGTTCTTGGTTAATTGGAGACATGCCCATAGACCACTAAGCCTTTTTTTCTCGTAACAACCATGTGCCTCTTTAACTTCTTTTGATAAAGTCCATGTCTCTGGCGTAATAGAGGAGGACTGGGACCATCGATATTTTATAAAGTGCTTGTTTGGTTGTCCGGTTGTTTGGTTCCGTAACCCAATAGACTCATAAGCTGAAAACACGGCGATTGTTTTCGAATGGTCTCTAAGGTGGTGTCGTTCTTATTATTTCCGGAATCTAGGTATACAATTTCTTTAACTCCTTCGATGTAAGGTCTGTCATTTGTGACATTTTGTCACATATTGCGGGTCTTTATGCAATGACAGCATATATTTCGTTTTTCTTTCGCTAACCATCAGACCTATCTTTATCATTTCTGGTTCATTACTTGCAAATTCTTCACAAACAGCTCGCTATATTCTGTCGGCAATATTGAAGAAATAAAATGACAGAGGATTGCCCCGTCGGAAAGTTTTTTGGACATCAAAAGTCTTAGTTAAAGTATTATACAGCAATGAGGTTTTTTCATGGTCATCTATCCGAATCCGGGCAAGTTAGGCATTTATGTTAAAACAGGACATCTATTTGTATGAATTTTTTCAATATACGCTGTCAAATGCGGCTAAAATCAAAAATATCGTATCTGACAGTTGTCGGTTTGGAACCAGGTCTAAAACCATACTGGTAATAACCAATCAGTTGGTAGGCAAAAGGTTTTAAGCAATTACATAACATGGCAGAGAAGATTTCATAGATGTTGAAGAATCTGAAACACTTTAGTATCGGGCATACATTGCGTAGGTTTCGTTCGGCTGCCACACTTTCATGTCATCATATTTTAGACATGCTTTGTGAATTCTCTTGACAAAATCATCTCATGACGCTTTGAAGAACTCGGCATCTATTCCATGGCAACCGGCAGGCTTATTTCACTTAAATTTGGATTTGGTTATCCCCAAGTCGAAGTTTGGTGGACGTACGAGTAATCTTCATCCATCATCTTCTTTGTTCGTCGTTCTTCGTTTTGTCTGATAACGGAGTGTTGACTTCCATCGCTATTTAATATTTTGCAAAAATGGTTTTTCCATATCCTCAACATAGAAGAAGAATCAATTATAAGGTTCTTTCGTTGGTCCTATCGAATGCTTCAGCACCATTTGTGAAACAAATCGCTGTGGTCAGTGTACTCTACGTAACCTCAGAAGAGGGAAGACATACGGAACTTTATAGAAAATTTTCTCCTATCCTAAAGGGGAAAAGCCAGGCTCATCTGGACAAAAATGCTCAAGCTGCTCCTGAAAATGAATTCAATTTTTTTTTTTTTTACTTAGCCTCTGTTGGATTAGCCTTGAAGGACTAAGAAATCTATTCTCAAACCTCAATATGCTTTTTCATCTTAAGACTTACAACGCATTTGCTTTAATATTCTTCATATAGTGATGATTGAAGTATCTCATATAGAAGAGGATATTTATAAAGTAGAAAGGGCAGAGCCAATCAGGTCAACAAGATACATACTCATAATATGTGTTATATGATACTTCTATACATATTGTGTTTACCCTTTGCCGTGAGTTGTCTTTGGCGGGTACAACAAGAGACGCACTTGGGCACTCTGATGCGCACGAACTAAGACCCAGAGAAATAGAACTCACTAGTTGCTCATAAGTAGCTCGGTTACTGTAAGAAAGTGTGCTACATATTCAAAGAGTCCCATAATAACTTTATCGCTTACTGTCTGCCAGTGCAGCAATTAAATGCATTAAACGACTAATTGACCGCAATAAATTAACATGGAGTAGTCTTTTGAAAAAATCCACCCGCATCCTCCACCCTTAACAAAAGCATTATTATGAATTGAATGAATCGCATATTCCAATTAAATAATTGAGGAACGCTGTTGTTCAGTAATTTTTAACAAATTATTGTCTTTCATGACTGTAAGATGATATTTTAGAATAAGTCAATCAAAAATAAAAGTTCAGGTCCTGAATTGTCACCCATTGAACCATACCTAGCAAGTTCATTGGAGATCCATCCCACAGAATTGTAGTGGGACTGTGTGAATAAAATTGTTTTCGCTTATCGAGATCTTAAGTTCTTGCTCTATTCTGGTTATAGGATTCAAGAGCAGCGTATCTTGAGAAAGTAAGATATCAAGTAACAGAATAGGATTGTGTTTCTTTGTATCTATTGTAGTATTCTAGGAAAGCTTCCTTTTCAGATCACAGGTACATCAAATTTAGAATAAAATAGATGGTCTTGGCTTTGTTAAAGACGAGAAATCAGAAATAAAAAAACCAATTCAACATGCTTTAAGGAGCGGCTCTGCAAATGTGTCCATGTTACGTCTACACTAAGAGCGAAGTAGAAGGTAGAGGAATCATTTCAAAAACAGAATGGTACTCTCATCAAATGCAAGCAAACCCAAAAAGTTTTAAACAAGTTAATTAAGACTAATTTAGAGGAAGACTGAAACCTTTGCAGATCGAGCCAAAAAGAATATTCAAATCACCATGACTAGAAACACTCAGATTACTTGTAGCATTACTGAGACTCTCGGTTTCCCTTCTCAGGTCACCTGATCAGAACCAGCTGCTATAACTGAAGGTCCTAGTGAATTCAGTAACATAACCAGTTATAGTAGGTACATATCTGTGATTGGTTTAGAATATGGATGAGTCCATCAAATACTCTGTAGTTTGTTTTAATGGCTTCAATACCCTTAGCAGTAGTATACCAACTCTAAAGAGAATCTTCACAGCTTCGACATATAAATCGGTCAACTGGCTAAACCTTTATACCTTAGATCCCTTTAAAAATAAGACTGTCTTCACTTTACCCAGGTCGGCTGGACGAAATTGTTGATCTATATCTTTAAGGTGAAATGTCTATTTTGGATGAAAGCAGCGGTATTTGGTTCGTCATCGCCGTTCAACAGTCAACAGTCTTTTCAAATCCTAAACATCGACTGCGATTCTACTACATTGTTCCTTTTTTCGTGTCTACAGGCCTCGGTTTGAGGTTTTGTGTCCATGACATGTAAAATTTCCAAATCTCATTCCTGGATTGGATTTCTTAATTTCCTTGACCGCGCCCTTCTCATGCTTCTTCTTTTTCATCCTGAGCAGCCACTTTACGAGTATATGCATCGTACTTAGCTGCATGTTTCATTTAGGTGGTCAATTGAAACCTATCACATTAGAGACCGCGTTTCTGAGGAGTTTTTGCAAATGGTACTTCTGGTATAGGATCTCTTAAGGGATTAAGGGAGACTCGATCAATCAATTGGCAATCTCTTGCGATTGTACGACGTCAAACTTCCTTACAGTATTAGCCTATCTTTACGATGTTCGAGATATCCGCAACCGTAGATTGGATACAACAGGTAATAGTCCGAGTCGGTGTTGGTCTGTAGGAATATTCGGAGGAGTATGCAGGCGACAGTAGGACCAAAGATGCCCTCTCTTTATATTCTAGTTTTGCATTAAAGTCACCGATGATAATTTTAATGTCACATCTATAGCACTGCTTGTAAGCTTTGTCCAAGTGCTCGTAGTGTCGTCATCTTAAGGATATTTACATATGCTTTTGTCGTTCTTGGTTCTTGTAGTTCGAAACATTTGTTGTGTTATAATAAGAAGGGATGGTCTTTTCTAGAAAATATCTCCATTGTATTGTCCATTAACTAGGAAGAGAAGTTCATGTAAGCATCACGAGAGACGAAAGTAGCAATGTTTCCGACTTAATCATTAAATCCATGAAAATATCGTCAACTTGGAGATAAAACCTTAGTAACATCCGTAGAGTATTGACTTTTCCACTCCTGGCAAATAGACAAAAGAGCAAACAATCTCCGCATGACAGTGCAGGCCCTCTATGATTATAGTTCTTCCGGCTGATGTTTGTCTATCTAAAAGAATTTGCTCATAATAATAGAATGCCTGCGATTCAACACACAACTAGAGTTATTCTTGTACTCGTATTTATGTAGAAGTCAGTTTTGGCACTTTAAAGTTTTTCTACAAAAATATTAAATCCATTCAAACAGATAGCCAGATACATTAAGCATCTGCAAAAATGTTCGCACTCTTTAATATGGTATGTGCCGGTTGTAGATTTTATGAAAATTGGCTCAATGTTCACCGTCGAGCATTAAGTGGAGGAACACATGGAGATAGATATCAATTTAAGCTCGATTTTAAATTGGCGCAATTGAAATCAATTGAGGATTACACAGAGGTGGATATGCAAATAATGATCTTCTCATGGCATTTATGTATATAATTTTTTTTTTTTGCTCTTAAAAGAAAAATACCCATTCACAACATTAATTCTGGATCTAGACCACAACTAGTCTCAGCATTTCGTTTCAGCATTTGAAGATGAACATGACTTCAAGAGTCTTAAGCACAATGAACCGGAATGTGAAGCTTCTTGTCCTACTCGCAGATACTAGTACAAGTATCATGTGGTCATTAATTACAATATTTTAGCTTCGTCATTAACAATAGAGCTACTTAGTTCTGAAAAAATTTACGTTATAAATTGAAATAGAATTGACGTTGTCCAGTTGGCGATTTTTCTTTGTAAGGCACTTGCGAAAAGCTATCAAATATTTGCCCACGATAACATTACAATCGCAAGAGTGTCTCCAAGTGCCGACTTAGTTTTGTGGCGGAAAATTTTAAAACAAAACCATCTAAGTCAAAAAGTATATGAATAGAAGAATGCAGAATGTATATGTATGTATTTACCGCCGCTTAAATACAATTTGCTAATCGATTCGGACGATTAGATAAATTCAAAAAAGGTGTGCGTAGTGTTTTCTTAATTTTCTATAATCCAATCAATGAGATTGCGATATCGGTTAGTAAGTCTAAGCGATTTATAGAGTCGGAACTTTTTTTTTTTGATAAAAATTTGACTAGATATTGAGATATTTCGAAATTTGTTAACCATACCACACATTGCTGGGTACAAGAAAGTATCGTTTTTTTTGCGGTACTCTATGTGTAATAGGTGGAGTGAAAAGTAACCTCTTTGACCGCCAGAATGCGCTGCTACTGCAAAAAAGGTTATCGTGCCTTGAAGTCCGTTCATATTTAAGCAGACATGCCAAATTTCAGTGCGATACTGTCTTTAGTTTTGTTTTGACAGCTGATTGTTGTTGAAATATTTGGCATCATGTTGAGTATGGATTTTCGTTCTCTCATAAAACATTATTTTTTGAGAGTCAAAACGGCGAAGGAAACAAAAGAAAAGTTGGATAAATATTATGGGGCTAATGCTCCGTCAGATTACACCGTCAAATATTGATTTCGAGAGTTTCGTGGTGGCCGCAACTCCACTACCGATCAAGTCCGGTAGTGCGAGATCACTTCGAAAGAGTGTTTGCACTTGTTGGTGCGAAATCGGGCGGACTTTTGGAATCAATTTATAACTATTGAACAACAGACAACAGAATGAGTGACCGGCAATGGACTGAAGCCAACACGAGTGCTCCGAAGCGGCCGAGGGAGGCTCTATGGGTCGGAAAGGTTATGGCGTCGGTTTTCTGGGATTGTCATGGCGTACTCTTTGTGGACTACCTCGAAAAAGGAAAAACCATCAACAGCGAGTATTACTGTGCATTATTGGAGCGATTGAAGGCCGAAATCGTTACAAAACGGCGTCACACGAAGCGAACAAAAATTTTGTGTTTGCAAGACATTGCACCGGCGTACAAGAGCATCGCAACCATGCCTAAAATCAATGACTTACGGCTCCAATTGCTGTCGCATCCACCGTATTCGCCCGATTAGGCTCCCTCGGATTATTATCTCTTCCCAAACCTCAAAAGATGGCTCATCAATAAAAAATTCAGCTCACGCGAGGAAATCATCGTCGCCACGGAGGAGTATTTTGCAGATCTTCTGGAAAATTACTTTTCGGACGGGATCAAGAAGTTGGAAAATCGCTGGAATAAATGAATTAAACTAAAAGGGGGGACTATATTGAATAAAATAAAAAAACATTTAAAAGAAATTGTTTGTAGTATATTGAGGATTAGTTAGTCTTCATGGTATAAGTACTCACTTTGAACTTTTCCTACAATCGTCGCCTGCTACTTTGGCTTAAGATTAGCCAGTTCCTTGCTAGCATGGTGTATTGTGTTGTGATGTAGGGATGTCTGGTGGAGAGCTAGTTTAGTAGATGTAGGTTTATTATTTGTAGCCAAATTCAGCTACTGTATTAACTTTCCTGCTTAGAATGCAATTCCAGAAGTACAGACCCTATAGATGGAGTGCATCTTAGATTGATAAGTCTTTTTAATTATTTCTGCGGTATTAGTGCATCCCAAACTCAACAATCTGGCATTGTCAAGTTGGGGATATTAGATAAAATGGAGTTGGATAAGCCACCAGAGGAACAATGCAGTTAACGTGAGTTATGTTTTCGCTTGAGGATTCTTCTCTAGTTAGTTCAAAACCCATACGTAACATTACAGGTAGGAATACAGCAGATTATAATAACAGCTTTTAACTTCTGTATGTCTTTTTTTCTTCATAATTAGCAAAGAACAATGAATACCTTTTGATGGTTTCTGCATCACGGATGAAGGAAAACTATGAAAAAAAGAAAGGAAGACACCGCTTTGCGTCTTTTATAATGACTAGGAAATAAGAAGCTCGGCATGGCATTCCATAAGCGAGTTGAACAATACTTTATTTGTACATACGAGGTAAATTATTTAAAGAGAGATGGGTTTTATTTTAGAAGGTTTGAGGGGTCGGAAAACTATTGGCATTTTCGCTATAACACTGATTGTACAAATAGCGGCAGAACAAGGTCATGCAAGAGACAAAATGTCTGTGGTAAAAAGAGCCAATCAACTGATATGCTGGCGGCACATACAATTTTCTCAATATATTGTACATAAGTGGACATGGCGGTCTCCGGATAATAAAATTCTAAATCAAATTGATCATTTTGCGATCCATGAAAGGCATGCGTCCAGTATTTTGGAGGTCCAAACCTTCCAGGCAGCTATTTACTCGGATCACTTCCTTTTTTGCAGACAAGGCACGAATGCAAACTTCCCAAGACGAAACTAAGAAGAATTGCTATGAGAAGATATAACGTAGAAAAGCTGCAATCGAGAGAGACCGACAGAATCTTTGCCGAACGCGTATCCCCAAATCTCTTAACAACTCCTATGTTGCTAGCATCAAGTACCGAAGACCAGTGACAACATTTCCGACGTTGTGATCAGAGACGTCACAACTGATATGCAGGGTTTCACCCGACCATGATCAAGAAATTGCTAGTTTAACGAAGAATGTCGGCAAGCACATGTAGCTAAACAAGGAGCGTACACACCGGTCCTGCTACAAACGGCGTGAGCCGATTGTGAGCTCTACGAGCAAATGAGCCAAAGGAACGGGAAGAGCATCCGCTTCTTCAAAAGAATAAAAAAGGGTCAATAAAAAAATCTCTTCAGAAACTATAGCAATTGTTTAATCACATATCTCAAATATTTTTTCTACAAACAAGCAAATGAGCATTTTGGTTTAAACGTTCTTGTGAATGGATTGATAACGTAAGTTGTGAAATCTAAGATATGGAGAGTATTGCACCCCAGGAACAACGTCTGAAAGTTTTACTGATTTACCGATTTTACCGAACGTGTAGAACAAGAACCATACGGGAACCTGTAAAGACGAAGAAGGACACCTGGTAGTAGAGTCACATTCGGTGCTCAGAATATGAAAAAAGTTCTTCTGTAAACTATATAACGGCGACGAGGTCCAACATTCCGCAAAACAGACCATTTTACATGGAAGATGATAGCCAATACTTCTTCCCACTTGACCAAAACAAAGTAAGGATAGCAATATCTAAGCTAAAATCCAAGAAAGTGTCTGGATCTGACTATTTAACGGCCAAGGTATTTAAATCTGCTGGAAATGACTTCTTGGAGAGCATATACTTACTTATTTCTCAGATCAGCGCTCACCCTAGAGATTTTTTAACTCGATTGAACAGAAAGAAGTCACAGAGAGCCAAATCAGGTGAATTCGGTGGCCGTTGTATGGTATTTGTAGCATTTTTCGTCAAAAAATTACGAATAATTTTGACACTGTGTGATGATGCCATTCACCTGCCTGATGTCTGGATTGCGTGTCGTACTCATAAACTCATCCTCTTGATGAATGTGGGATCGGATTCAGTCTCGAAAATCATCTCTTTTGCGACGTAACTTTTGCAAATGTTAAGGCATGACGCTAAGATTTAGAGAGAATGTCAACAAAAGATGTACCAACTTAACAAAAAAAAAAAAACATAACTCAAATCGGAACATGGGAGCGCCACACGGTGGCTAATCCGTTATTGTTTTGATCATGATTGCAATTTCAGAATCTTTAAATGTCTGTACTCCTTCATCAACAACCTGATTGCCTCTATCTGTGTGGTTTCAGAACAAGAAAGTCTACAATCGACTGAATCTTCACACTCCTGCAGATCATGGAAAAAATTCAAGAAGTCCGAATCCATTTCCAATATCTTTTTATCGCTTTTCTGGCCGCATATGACAGCATTTATAGAGACGAGCTTTATAGAGCCATGTCTAGTTTTGGCGTCTCTGCCAAACTCATCCATCAGTGCAAAATCAAGATGGAGAACGCTCGCTGCTCCTTTAAGCTCTGTAAAATCTTAAATGAGACCTTTGATGTCAAAAAGGTTTTTGACAAGATGACTTTTTCAACATCATACTTAAAAGAATTGTGCGCTATTCTCAAGCGCAACTATTTTACTAGCGTACGCTGATGACATTGACATAATTGGCAGAACTCAGCGGGCTACCACCATTACATCCCCTGTTTAAAAGGGGCTGTTTAAAAACGGCTTAGCGGTAAATGAGGACAAACTAAGTACAATATATGCTGCCAATTGGACGGACACACAATATCGGCAAATTAGACAGAACGTCACAGTCGGCAGCTATAACTTGGATGTATCATGGTAAGGGACTTTGTCTACTTTGGGTAAGCTATGCTATCAATTCCAACAACACCTCAGTAGATTTGAAACGAAGAACCAATGTTGCAATTGAGTAGTAAGGCCCTGTCTCGAACAACTAAGAATCATCCGAGTTCTACTTTATGACACTGAAGCATGGACTCTGTCGAAAGCGGATTAAGCGGATGGCTTGCTTGGAGTGGGAAATTCTTCGTAAGATATTCGGTCCCTTTGTCCCATTTACAATGGCGGGCTGTAGAAGAGAAGATTCAACAATAAATTATACGAGCTGTACGGCAACATAGTGAGAAGTGTACATTAGTCGCCTGAGATGGCTGGAACGTGTAGAGTGAATGCACACCAATTCACACAGTTTTTGAATCTAACTCGGAGGGACAACGAAGTAGAGGAAGACCTCATATTAGATGCTGCGTTCAAGTAAAAGGAACGTCAACCGATCTAGTTAGCTAAGGTTCGAGCTAATTGGAGAGGTTTGTTAGTTGTTCACCATATATTGTAGCTCCATCTACGTAAGTAAATTTGAAGCCTACTGAACACCTAGGATTTCTCTCTAAAAAAAGTTTGTGTACACACTACATTCACTCCAGAAGACACTACTATATCGATATCTGTTTAAGCACAAGGATGGCTGGATGTGCAGATTTTCAAGGAGGATTGCGGAACATTGCAATTTGTGAGAGTAAATCTGGTCAATAAAAATTGACAGCAATCTGTTGCAAATAAGTTGGACGAACTACAGTTCGGGGTAACCACAGTCATTTCTTCTTTGAATTTGCCAAGATTATCTGTTAAATGTTGGGTCAACTCCGGTCTTGTTCGATGTAAAATCTTTCGGATGTGATCACACGGAGAAAATCTCAAATCTATCCAAAAATGAAAGATTGCACATATAAATATGAAAGAGTTTTATGGGTTTAACCAATGCAATCAGCTCAACATTCTTTAAAATCTGACTAAAAAATGCGAAAGCTAATATGGCGGACGATCAATGGCGGCAAATTGTAGGATGAATTAATTAGTAATTAATTTCAAAACATCTACGGGTGTGCTTATATCGGAACTCCATCCACACAGCACTCAAAATAATCTCTATTTTCGAAAGAAAGAACTCGAGTATACAGAGTAGTGATTGGATTAGATTAGATTAGAGATGGGACTATGTGGTCTTTCCACTGTGGCCAGGTTAGGCCTATTGTGGTTTCCTCAAGTTAGATCTCACCCATGATATCCAAAATTTTAATAAATTCGGTTATATCTTTGAGTAAGCTGGCAGTACTGATATCCTCTGCCTCAATGTGTGGCTTATCTAGAAGAAGTAGACGTGTTCTGCTTATGCGGGTACAATGGCAAAGGATATGTAGAGTAGTGAAGTTAGCAGTCCTCCGTGTGGTGTGCCCTAATGTGAACCAATAATAATAATCGATTAAGTTTCAACGTTTTTCCAACGTTTTTTTGTGCCAAAATAAGCCACTCTGCGTAAGTCCTTGACGTAGAGGGACTTCTTGATTGTGTCGACGAAAGAGTGAAGGTTTTTTTTTTATTGACATGTTGTGCTTTAGATAGAAAAGTTCTAGAAGTGAAAGTTCTTAATGCAATCTGAATTTTCTATCGCTCAAGACGGACGTACAAATTTTGTTAAGTTTGGTTTGCTAGGGAGCCAGTTTTGGCAACGTTTTTGCTAGTTTGATGGACAGATTAGGATTACGCATATATCAGTTGGTCTCACCTGTTCTGTCCTATCTGGTCAGAATCCACTATCCTTATATTGAGGATGTTGAGGAATAGCATCTATAACCTCTCGACTGCTTTCAGCAATAAAGGCAGACCGCTAGAAATATTAAAAAATGAAACAATTGCTAGAGCAAGATGCGGTGCTGCCCTATAGGTCATTGTTTCGATTGAAGCAGGCTCAGTGCCAGGAAAGGTCTCGCTTTGCTTTTCTTCAGCCGAAAGGAGATTAATAATAACATTAACTGTCTCACTGATTTCCTTTACTATATATTTCTTCAAAACGACAAGATAAAATATTAAATACAGATAACTTAATTTATTTACAGATCTTAAGAAACCAATGAGACCTTAGGACCAGCACCCAAAATTTGTGATGGAGTAATGTTTCTGCTGTTCCTTAATTAAGTAAAAAAAGAATTGCCATCAAAATTAATTAAGATGGCTACCAAGCAAGACCAAGATTTGGTTGACAAAGCCAGAAATGGAGATAATGAAAAGTATACACAAAAAATAGACGGCAGTGAAACATTGCCGCTTACTACGAATAAGTCTAAAATAGAAGATGATCCAGAATCTGGCGAAGTAAGGAAAGGTAAGAAAATCTGCAAATCTTAAACTGTTTTACAGATGCATTTACGATTGTGCTGTCAATTTCAAAGGTAAGTTTTTTCCATCTTAAACCGGTGCTGCAATCAGCTAAAATTGCAGTTAGGATGGATGAAACTTGATGGTCGCTGGCAAACCTATCTGTAAGAAAACCATAAACTGCCAAGGGCTGGTGCTATCACCCCTTTGAAGCTACAATTTTGGAAGGCTGGGAATGACAACAGTTCAACGAAGTTGACTGCAAATACTGTGAGAGCTAGTTAAAGCTGATAAAGTTTGCAATAAACCAGGGGATTGGGATACAGGAAACGAAATTGTTAGAATAAATTGTACGTAGCAACATCGTAAATGGCTAAGGAAATCTGTACAAAAGAATCCTCCTAAAAACTAAGACTTTTGAGATTTCCAGGAAACAAAAACTGACGAGTGTTAGATTCTGGGCTTTAGAGCAACTCAAGGAAACTCAAGGAAACTCAAGGAAACTCAAGGAAACTCAAGGAAACTCAAGGAAAAGTAGAAAATCTATGCTCACAAGCAGAGTAAAAATCGCGAAAAAAGAACTGCTCTTCTCTGATTGTATGGCTAAATAAAGCTTCTGTCAATACCATAACATCTGGGCTTGAATCACATCGCATCCCTACTAGCATATCATTTTTTTTTGGAAATGAGTTCTGAATATAGACGATCATCCCAGTGGTTAGCTATTATATTTACTCTGATCAACTTTCAGTATTTTATGACGAGGGATCGGAAAGACCAAGAATTTTTTTTGTGTGTGCTGAATTCACGCTCGCCATCTAAACCTAGGCAGACATTAAATAGTAAACGACCGGAAATTGGCACGATTTCGTCGTTTTGTCAGTTTTTTCCCCTATGTTAGCCCCTAGCTAACATTTGTTATGAACGTAATACAGCAAATAAAAGCGACTGAGGGCTATTCAACAGATCCACTAAGAACAGTTTCGGTTAAAAAGTATTATCGGAGGTCTCCATCTCAGACTGTATTATCAGATCGGATGCGAGGTCTCAAACTAGTTGAAAACGCAAACTGGGCATGATTTAAGAAGGGTTCAAGCCTGTTTATCCAAAATAAAAGCTAAGACAAGGTGTTTAGAACCTGCAGACCTAACCAAAAAGAATTTAAAAAGTTAACTCGAATTTCTAAAGGTGCCTCTTATAAATACTTTTGTCAGCAGACCGAGGAGGAAATTAGTATTGATGGAATCACTCAGAGAATCTGACGAAACCCTCTTTCTCATGCTTGAAACAAACTTTCCAGAACCTAATCAGAACCAGCTCACAATCAACTGGTTAAAAATAGCTGCAAGTAAGCTGGGTAACAGCACATGCCGTTGCTGGTATCTGTCATCCGTTGTGGTGACGCGCTGTTGCTTTTTTTGATAACTTTAAATCGTCTGGCTCTAATAGCATATACCCAATAAAGATATAAACTAGCTGCTGATAACTCTGAAGTGAATTTACACTTCTAGCCTGGTACTATTATACATATATCCTTAACGTTGGTCAGTGAGCGTAGCCTTTATGCTTAACGTGCGAAAAATTTAAACACGTAGGCTATGTTGTTAACCACCGAGGAAATTTTAATGACGATATCGTAAGCGTTGAATGGCCCTAATGGCGCAGTATATTTCGATAGAAAAATACCAGTTAAATGTAAAGGTTTGTTATGCACGACGGTTTTGGTTATATGTATGACGGATTTGGTATATATAATCGTATGTATTGCAGAGTTTAACAATTGTACTTAATTTCTTTACGGCCTCCCATGAAGAGTATTTGCCTGAGACGAGGCGGCCCTCCACTCTTCGATTTCGGGGACACTGTTTCCCAGTTATCCAAACTAAGCACTTTAGCCTTAATAGGATCTAAGTAGGACTATAGCTGCCGCGACTAAAATTCACGGTCTGATTACAAGAGACAAACTGTTCTGAGTGCTGCATAGCTTCAAACCATACAAGTCTGCTGCGGCGGATGTTATATTTCGTAGAAACGGTTGTACACTCACTGAACAGACAGATCGAATAACCATTACATTATTGAGAGTACACTACGGTCGCTAAAGATGGGGCAACCCTTCTCTGGAATTAAGTGGTAGCGAGGAAGCAAGGTTGTTGTCTCAGGAAAGCGCTCAATACCATCACAGAACGCTTACAGCGAAATGTAAACAGATTAGCCCGTTGGGTAGATCACTGTGGATTGGAAGTAAAACCCCCTTAAACTGATTTTGTCCTCTTTTCTAGGAAATCTAAAATTCCAATTATATACCTTTCCTCAATCAACAGTACCAGCTTGATTATTTCTTCAAAGTCTCATTAACCACTGGCTATATGTCGCGGTTTTAAAACCGATACTCACCTAAGGAGTGGTTGTTTGGAAGATGGCTTTAGAAAACAAAGTCAACTGCAGCAAATTAGGCAAAGTCCAAAAGACAACATGTCTATTCATAAGTGGAACCTTACGCACTACTCCCTCTGCTCTACTGGATATTCTGTTTTTGTTTCAGCAGGTAAGCGGCTGCTGACACAGCTATTCGCCTTCGCGAATTGGCCACGCTAATATTCTTAATACTTTAGGAATACTTCCAGCGAATATCGAATAATACTATGCCTCAACATTGATGCTTCTTGTCAAAAGTTTGACAAAAACATTCATGTAAGCATCCCCTTTAGATATTTCTGGTAGGAAGATGCTTTCATGGACGATTAGTCAATTTATTTCTGTACAGATGGATCCAAGACTGAGATTGGTTAATTTATTTTCTCAGATAAACTTAACCCAAGTCTCTACTTTCGCTTTCTTTCTCTACTAGCCGCTGAAGAAAAATATGATATCCGCATCTTTTCGAATAGTCTCACAAAATTCTAAAACCGCCCTTGATTGCCGATCAGCTATTCGGAATATGACAGAGCAGTTCAACATCCAACCAATAAGGGTGTCGGGCCGCAGATATATCCCAGGGAATTGTATGGCCAACGAACTCAAGGAAAATTGGAATTTCTTTGTCTATCCTACCTAGAAAAGCTATTTTCGGTTTGCCAATTACTACGTGAAAACTGAAACTAAAGCTGGATGCTAATAGAAAAACAAACCTTGGGTGAACTGCTGGGTCAACATATCTAGCGACTAAAACTGATTTCACTGGTGGGCAGATACTTATTTATTTATAGAGAATATGTAATTGATTTTGTCCTCATTTACTGCAAGGCCAATTCGTTTCACCTGTTCTTGAATTGCCGCAAAAGCCTATATGATGGTTCACTGAAAGCGACCAAATTTGTCAATGTCGCCTCTTTGCAGTATCTGTTTCAGCACATTGCACCGCGTGTTATATAGTGGCACAGTGGACGATGTTCGAGTATTATAACGAAAAATAAGCAGCGTCGGAATAAAGTATACTACGAACTTCAGGTTATGCCAAGTTAAGCGGAGGTTGCCTTAAAATTCAGATAAAAAAGCAATAGAATCTCAAGCTGTAGCGAAAAAAAATGAACAATGGGATCAAGTTATAGGCACTATTAGACTAAGTACAGTACTGCCTTCATTAGTGATGAGGTACGATACCTGCATTATTGCTGTTATTGGCTTGAAAAAGTTTTGTTGAATTTTTGAATGTCAACTACCCGGTGATTGTAGATATACACTGTAATTAGCTAGAACTACTGATCGACAAATACCATACATCGAATAAGAACGATGACTTTATTAACCGAAGCTTTAAAAACTACGTCCAAGACTTCCGTACTAAGTCATCATATCATAAGTATATGGAACTTAATATCGTCAAATGCCAATCCATCACCTTTTCACATAAGCGGCACCAATCTCCTCCCCGACTCATCTTCCACACAACCAATCTATCTCCGCCGTTCAATCTTATCGCGACCTCGGCATTTTGTGTGATAGGGAGATCAACTTCCGTTTACATATGAATGGGATAATCCTTAAAGCCAACTCTGGATCAAAGAATTTACCAACCCATACGTGACCAGGTCTCTCTATATTACCTTTGCTTGACCCCTCCTAGAGTACGCCAATCAAATAAGGTCCCAATATCATAGTGTTCAAATCTCGAGAATCGAAAGCATCCAGCGCCGTTTTCTTCGATTTGCTCTTCGACGTATGCCCTGGCATGATTCTTTTACTCTGCCACCCAATCAAAACCGTCTCAACCTTATTAACTTAAACACCCTTGAGGAACGCAGAGATGCAGCCGATTTTCTCCTCATTCTTCGACTCCTTTCAGGTCATGTTGAATGTGCGTCCCTTCACAACTCTATTTTCCTTAACACTAACCCTCGTAATCTACGTACTCCTCGTCTCTTCTGTCTACCAACCCACCATATCTCCTATGGCGCGAACGCACCTGTCTCCCGTATGCTACGAAAAATCAATTCGGACCCTACCGTCTTTGAATTCCACCACTCCAACCAACATTAGTTTTAAGTTTAAGTTTAAGTTTAATTTTAAGTTAAAGCTTATATTAAGGCTAATATATGGGGCATTACTAAAATTAAAAAATAAAATTGACAGAAACCGATCAAATTTACTAAATATACTCAGGTATAGTACTAACAGGCTCCGGAATCCTCAAGTAAGCTAATAGATAACACTAATAGTATCGACGACCTTTGAAATATTTTAATAAATGTTTTTATGCCGGGGGTAGACACCATTTCCGGTTAATAGCGCAAAACTCAAAGCACATGGCGACAGCAGATACCTGAATCCGAATCGATAAACGTATTGAATAAATTTTTTTTTTATTTTTTTTATTTGATTTTATTTATTTATTAGATAACATGGTATGTACATTAAGACATAGGTCTCTTATAGTACTTAGGCTTGATAGTTAAAATAAGAACTTAACTTCATTACATTAGATGTTTAAATTAACAAGATATGTAATATTTCAAAAAGTAAAAACAATTCATGAGATGACTGAAATTAGCAAGGTTAACATTTTTTTAAAAATATAATTTGTATAAACGATTAGACAAAAACAGAGAAAAAAAAAGAAGAATAGAAAAGAAAGGAAAGTCAACAAAGATGAAAAGTAAGAAGTAAGAGAAAGAGGAGTTAAATATATGTACATTAATCTTTTTGTTGCTGAATAGAAAAATGCCTAAATATTGAAGTTTTAAAGCTTACGGCATTGCTAATACACTTGATATTCAAGGACAGAGAATTCCATAACCTCACGGCGTGAGCGAAAAAGAACCTTGATGAGTTGAGATATTTAAATTTTGGTAAGTTTATATTAAGTGTTTGGAGAGAAAAAGCAAACTTAAGCTTGCAAAACAGATAATTTGGCGTTTTTGTCATTATAAGTTTGTTTAAGAATATACAATTTCTTACATACATGTATTGTACTAAAGTGCAACCCAATAAACCTTTCACATAGATCGGTATCCGGTCGTATCTGCGTAGTCCATGAATGTATCTAACTGCATCATTGTAACTTATTACGTGACAATGAATCCATGCTACTAAAGACAGCATCGGCATGTGTTATAAGGGCTTGGACGAGCTTTCGTCGAGTTTCAAAGGGTGTGACATTTGCATTCAACCACAGTCTACGCAAAGAACCATAAATGCAACCAATGACTAAGTTTATATGGTTGTTGCGGGACAGATTGCGGTTTATTACGAACCCAAGGCTAGTAGCTAACTCCACTATCGCCAATTTCGATTCCGATATGCATATATTTCGTATCAGACTCAGTTCAAAATTGCTTTTTGATATGGGTAGAACCTGACACTTAGAAGGATTAAGCAGCAGCCCGTTTTTGTCTGCCCAGTCATTAATCGCTGACACATCCCTGTTTAAATAAATAACAAATTCGTCAAGCCGATTCATAGGCATAGACATGTACACTTGAACGTCATCTGCGTACATATGCATACGAGAGTGCACACATACCAATGGTAAATCGTTGACAAACATGGAGAATAAAATCAGTCCAAGGATGGAACCTTGAGGAACACCTTGTAATAAGGGCAACACAGAGGAAATTCTACCACCACCAACAACCCTTTGAAATTAGTTCGACAAGTATAGTAGTTTTACAAAAGTTTAACAGCTCTTTCGTCAAACCCGAAAAAGTGTTTAAGCTTCCATAAAAGAATTTTGTGATTCTCTTTGTCAAAAGCTTTCGAAAAATCGAGAAAGCAAAGTAATGTCACGAGCCCTTTGTCATAGTCTTACCTTACAACATCCAAAATCTTCACCATTGCCGTCTGACAACTATGCCCTTCTCAAAAGCCTGACTGAGAAGAAGTCAATAGAGGGTTGAAAGATAAGTGGCATTTGATCTGGCGGGATAAGACTAAGATAGGCATGGGAGAATGCTTATTGGCCTAAAATCGTTAAGAGAACTTGCGTACGATTTTTTGGCAATCAGAATAAACCGTGCATGTTATCATGTGGGTTATATGGCGTACAATACTGGGTAAAATTATTTTTAAAAATTTGACTGATATGCCATCTAAATTACACCAGTCTCACTTGTTACCTCAAAATCGGCTTGCCTTTGCACTGATGTAAAGGTGTTCGAATGGAAATCAAACATACCACCAGCCATAGCATTGTCAACAAAATGTGCATTTAGCTCATTTGGATTTAACGAATAGTTCTCCTTCCCTCCATTGCTAACACCAATTTGCCGAAGGTTTCTCCACAGTTCATTTGGGGGCAAAGGAAATCTTAGCAGTAGAACGTCCCGAATTAGAAGTTTAGTGTCGCCTGAAGAGAAAAGCGTAGTAAAATGTGACAAAATTAACTATATCAAAGCACTACCCATCAGGACTTAAGAAGCAGCAGATATGTATGTGAGAGAACAAGACTGTCTTTAATAGTAACAATGCACTCGCTGGTGATCAAATTTTCAAATAACATCTAAACCGAAATATGCAGCCTGCGAATGAAGAACAGTTTGCCAGATGGCGGGGACAGTGGACCTAATCAAATGTGATTAGGTGAGCTCTGCGGTTGTTGTCACATTTTGACTTACAATACTCGTAAAACATATCCATCTCCTGGTAATGGGTTGACATTAAGACTTGTTTCTGTTGTCGTCTATAGGAAGGCTTTTAAGCTGCTGATATTAAATTTGTAAGAATTCGGAGTTATGGGTATAATTGCCTAACCACACATCTTCTCGAATGCTTTGTCAGAAAATAATGTCATTTTCTTAATCAATATAAATCCGATTTCTACGCCGCAATCTATCTGGGCCAGTCTTCCTATTCTTCTCCTCGTAACCTCCTTGGGAATGAAAAAAAAAATTTTTTTAAATGTCCCTTTTTAGTTTGATACACTTATTCTAGCGATTTTCTAACTTCGTGATCCCATCCGAAAAGTAATTTTTCGGAAGGTCTGCAAAATACTCCTCCGTGGAGTCGATGAAGTTTTTATTAATGAGCCATCTTTTGAGGTTTGGGAAGAGATAATAGTCCGAGGGAGCCTAATCGGTCGAATACGGTGGATGAGACAGCAATTGAAGCCGTAAGTCATTGATTTTAGCCGTGGCTGCGATGCTTTTGTGCGCCGGTGCGTTGTCTTGCAAAAACAAAATTTTTGTTCGCGTCGTGTAAACCCGTTTTTCAGCGATTTCGGCATTCAATCGCTCCAATAATGCACAGTAATACTCGCTGTTGAAGGTTTTGCCTTTTTCGAGGTAGTCCACGAAGAATATGCCATGATAATCCCAGAAAACCGACGCCATAACCTTTCTGACCCATCGAGCCTCCCTCGGCCGCTTCGGAGCACTCGTGCCGGCTTCAGTCCATTGCCGGGCACTCATTCTGTTCTCATGTGTTCAACAGTTACCAATCGACGCCAAATGTCCGCCCGATTCCGCATCAGCAAGTCCAAACACTCTTTCGAAGTGTTCTCGTGTTTGTGTTTTTGGTCAGGAGTGAGTGCGCGACAGGATAACTTTTCCATATGCAGAATATTACCCAAAATATGGCATGTGCGCTCAGTACTAATCTTTGTGCTATCTGCTAGCTTGCGCACCATTTCATGTATTTTTTTTTGACATTGTCCTTTGTAACCGCATCGGAGGGCCTGCCGCTGCGGACTTGATCGGTAGTGGAGTTGCGGCCACCACGAAACTCTCGAAACTAATATTTGACGGTGTAATCTGACGGAGCATTAGCCCCATAATATTTATCCAACTTTTCTTTTGTTTCCTTCGCCGTTTTGCCTCTCAAAAAATAATGTTTTATGAGAGAACGAAAATCGTTTTTGTCCATACTCAACATGATGCCAAACACGTCAACAACAATCAGCTGTCAAAAGAAAACTAAAGACAGTATCGCACTGAAATTTCGCATGTCTGCCTAAATATAAATGTACTTCAAGGCACCATAACCTTTTTTGCAGTAGCAGCGCATTCTGGCTGTCAAGGAGGTTACTTTTCACTTAACGTAATATTTTAGTTGATATTCTAGGTTTAGCTGAGAATTGCCAGAAAGTCGACTTATCTCTTCACACAATGTCTACCACTGTATTCAATGAAATGCAAGAGTGCAAGCCAAAGAAGTACCTACTTGAGCGCTACTCGAATTTGTAAAAATTATATCAAAAATTATACTTCAGTGAATTGAATTCCTTCTGGAAAACTGCCAAATAAAGGGCATTCTCGATTATTCACCTGCTGTTCATTGATTTCTTAAAGTGTTAATTGAAAAATTGACGGCGTATTTCAAAGCTATTGTATCTAGGTAATATGCCGTCAACTTGTCAATTAACGCATTAACCGCAGCTCAAACAAATTCTATTATTCTTCTTTTCTTCTATTAAAAATAAACAGACCGATATAGAATGTTTTCACTTAATAAAACAACAGACAAACTATTGTGTTAAGAAATCTCTTCTCCACTTAGTCTTTACAATATTAGTGATTTGCATTAATCAATTATCTGTCATTAATCAGCTCTTTCGTGCTCAATATCGATGCTTAATTTTCCAACTCTTGTAAACAATTAATCAATCCGTCGATTCCAACATTACAAAGTCATCGACACATAAAACTAAGTCAACTTGTGATAGAAAGATAAATAAATAAATCTAAATCTCAGTTGATAACTATTTCTTAATTTGTATACTGAAAAGGTAAAGTATCTTCTACAATCACATTGCATTATGTGTTCACCGAAATAAGAAACCTAAAACCACCATCAATTTAGATTACAACTGCTGAGCTAAATTGAGTCATTGTGCGGCTATAGGCTTACCGGCTTAGCACTTTTGCTCATCAACGCTAGGCGTATTAATCATCATAGACGAATGAATGGACATTACAAAAATTCGTTTGTTATTTGAGTACTGCTAATGGCCTCACTCGATAATGATGACTAAGTGCTTTTGATTGCCGTCGATAATTCATTTTATCTTCTGATGTATTATTAAAATATTTGTATCTTTTTCTCCAGGTCGCTTATCCTTAGATGTATTCATGCAGCTCTCACGAAAACGCCGTTTCCTCTATATTTTGACTGCCAGTCTCTGCGCCCTACTTTTAATTGTAATTTTTCTTCTGATAGCCTTTTGGCCAGAGGTGCCATTCTATCTCAAGGCGGAATTATGTGTAGATAAGGAATGTGTTATCGCAAGTCAACAGGTAAGTGAATCGATAACTTATATGAGTGCAACAGTGTTTAATAGCAAAATGATTTTTTCTTTTTAAATTATTTTAGCTTTTACTGTGGGCCAATACGTCGTATAGACCTTGCCGTGACACATATCAGTGGGCATGCGGTAACTTCCGTAAGGAGTATGAGGAAGGTGACTACTTTGTGATTAAGAAAGGAGAATGGGACTACCAAACTTACAATGAGTATGAAGGTAAGGAAGTATCTGATAACAAATTCTTTAACATAAATATAGATAAGATGTGCATATCGATTCGAGATGCATAAGTCTAAACCAGATTATTTATGGGTTGCTTTCAGTCAAATATCCAAATGCAATTTTCGATTTGATCATCCTTTATTTGTCGATTATATTGTCTAGAATACGTTTAGAGACGAAGGCAGCTCTATGCTATATTGCTTCTCGAAGTAGAATGGGCCTGACGAGATAGTGATTTTTCTATTTGCATTAAGGGCATCTCCATTTGAGACATAGATTTGTAGTGTAACATGCAATGTGTTCTTTCCTTGACAAGTACCCAACCCTAGTCATCTTTTTGCAAATTGTATGGTTTGTTGTTGAACCATCTACTCCGAAAAATGAACGGATTATGGCATTAGTTGTGGCTTCAGCTGATATTCCCTCCTCCACCACCACCACCAGCGGAACCAGTGATTCCATGATGTGTTATAATGAAACGCTAATACTAAAAATGCTTTTCAAAGCAGTACCAAATGTAACGTGAGAGGCAATCTACTTCCGGACTTCATACCTGGATGTCTACAATGTTGGCTCTCAATTAATATTAATAACGATAGCTAGACTTCAAAGCATCTTCTTAACTCTATTAAATCGGTAGGCTTTGGAGATTATTGGCTGGAAACTACTGTCGTAGGCTGTCGCATTCAACCATCTGTATATCGAATTTAGAACACTCACATCCCACATCTACCTTGCTGGAGAGAAGGAATCAGTGAAAAACCAACTACACTAAGAAATGGAATTGAAACGTATAGTGAAACCTTCAGACTTCTTAAAAAAGACAAAAAAGCTAGGCGGAAATGAAATCGTCGATGACTTGCCTGCGTCGTCGCCACCCTTGAGCATAGCTGCAGATGTCATGCCTTCCCAGAATGCTAGAATGTTAAAAAAATTCTTTTTGAGGTCTCAAAGTAGCCAGTGACCTTACTACAGTACTTCTGCTTACTGGCGTCTTAATCGGAACTACGCTTTTGATAAGCATCCAAGGCATAAAAAACGAAAAGTCCTGCGACCTTTGCTGTAAGATTGATGAAACTCCTTAACTGTGTATGTTGGGTATAGGCTCTATCGCTTCAAATGATGTAAACACTTTGTCTGTGTTACTTAAAACAGTTGAAGATATCACCATACACCCTTCAGAGGCATAGAACTGAAACAAGCTGATTTTTTATTTTTATTTTCGGGATATGGTTAAGAAATAACTTGCAGCCTATAAGTGAGTCAATGCGAATACCGGACGTTGATAGTCATACCGCCAACACCCTGGACTTGTTTTTAACTTCTCAACCTGTTAAATACACCGTTGATGTGCTTTCCCTTCTAGGCTCGTTGGACCATTGTATCATATCAGCTAATATCTCGTACTTCCACCACACAGTTACAGAAAAGATTCCTTAAGGAACCGTGGGGCAATACGAGAAAGCCAGTTGGAGCGATTTTAATACCTCCTTTATGAATATCAAGCGGTCGTTATGTCTCTTTAATAACGAGGTAGATGCTGATGTGATCACAGACACTATTTTTTGGAATTAGATCCTTAATTCCTCATCAGATGAAACGTATCAAACCAAAAGAAAAAGCATGATACGGCTTGAGCTGTATAAATGGTGTCAGGATCAGAGAAATGGTTTTTTCGTTTCCTCAAGACCAACCCGACAGAGGAAAACCGAAAAAAAATTTAAACGAGCCAGAAATGACTGCAACGTTTTTCTTAAACGTGTAAAAGTTCAATACGACCAAAAGTGAGGCAAAATATACTACAATGTCCCAAAGATAGGTCAAATTTTTGGTCGTTGAACATAAATATTAGAAATTCTGCCTCATCTTCCATCCCAACGCTCATTTGCAATGACATTCCAGCTGTCAGCTCCTTGGAAAAGGCTAATCTGCTTACTGTAGTTCCCCACTCACAGATTTGTCTCCGCCTGCACTTGAGTATAGTAGCAAGAGTTCTTAAAGATTTTAGCATTCACAAATCCGCTGGTCCAGATGTTCTGGACCCATCTGATCCCACCAAATACAGAGCATTACCTTCGCGCCATGGATATTCGGCTTTGCCGTTGATTTGGCTGGTTGGCCGGGTTTCACTTATGATTTTTTGCGCTTGGGATCGTCGTAATGGATCCATTTTACATCACCAGTAACAATCCGAGGCAAAAATGACTTCCTTTTGTGGCGTTCCAGCAGCATTTCGGGCATGCAAAACCGTCTTTCGACGTCTCTCGGCTTGAGTTTATGTGGAACCTAATTTCCTTGATTTTGAATATATCCAGCTGCTTTTAAACGTTTTGAAATGGCTGCTTGAGTGACACCCAAAGATTCTTCGAGCTCTTCTTGTGTTTGGCAACAATCTTCATAGAGTAATGCTTCCAGTTCTTCATCTTCATACTTTTTTGGCGGCCCAGGTCGTTCATTGTCTTCCAAGCCAAAATCACCACTTTTAAATCGTGCTAACCACTTTTGGCACGTTCGCTCAGCTAGCGCATGTTCACCATAAACTTCCACCAAAATACGATGACTTTCGGCGGCAGTTTTCTTCATATTAAAGTAATGAAGGAGAATTCCCCGCAAAAACACTTTTTCAGGCACAAAGTTCGACATATTTGAGTGAAAACAAAATTATTGTTGTTTACGCTTCAAATGAATGACATATACTGAAATGACGTACAATGACAGTAGCTTTCCAACGCATGTTCCAATGTAATAATAACAATGGAATAATATAAGTAACGCCATCTCTTAGCAAACCACAATTAAGTTATAGAACCAATATAATCTTTCATATGCATTGGATAGGAATCTGAAGATCCGGTGTAATTTTTTTTTCGCCAAACAGTGGTTTTCTCATTTCCATGGTAGTTAGAGACAAAATGCACAACCTTGTTGTCTTTCCACTTCCAAAATGCCTAGATTCGAAAACCTGTAGTCATAATCTCTTCTGTTTAATTTTTTATCATCTTGCATGTTGTAGACTGCCTACCCTTTTGGTTACTTCTGATTGTTCCACAGCCAGAGGTCCCTTTAATTATCAATTTCTTTAGTAAGGGAACAGATGAAAAAAAATTGTCAAAATATATCACTTTGTTTTTGCGCCATTTATTTTCCGTTAGTTTTAATACAACTCCTTCTCCAAGTGAGGAATTTGTAAACTTAGCCGTCATTTGTTCATCTTTGGCTTGATAAATCATAAACTTCTTGATAAAACCTCTTTGATCTGCTAGTCATCATAGTTTATATCCCCTTTTTATAGGTTTCATCGGAAGATATTGTTTCAGACCCGATCTGCGGCTGAATTTTACCATCCATGATCCATGATAACTTTCCTGAAATTTTCGTTTCATTTCCTTCAGCATTGGCCTTATCTTGAATAACTTTTATTTACAGTTCCAGGACATGATAGAATTATCACTACAATGTAAGATGACAGTAATGACGCAAATCTGTCCCTGATCATAGTTTTGTACATAAGAGTGTTGTTTTATTCAGGCGTCGTACAGAAATGGTCAGTCCAAGCTGGAATCGAATTGTAGCCCATATATAACTTTATACTCTTACCTATTAAGGCAATGCTTCACTATTACCAGAATATTCTGAAAAGTTTTCGGTCTACTTCAAGTCTTTTCCGTGACGTTGGTCTGGTAGCTATCGAAGAGTCATTAGGACCTGATGAAAAAGTGATGACCGTTGTTGTTACAATGATTGCTGTCTTTCTACTTCTAAGATCGACAGTTGGTTGAGCGCTCCTTCCAATGTTTCTTCGAGAATTTCATCGAAGTCGCTCAAGGGTTGCGATTGAAGGTCTTCTTGATTCTCGTCATTGGACACTTCTACATCAGATCCTACGTTACATTATGAAAGAACTTCTAGAAGATAGGTTTCGATTAGCTCGGTACTATTCGAGATATCCATCGTAAATGACTTGAAACAACGCTACAATTACTTAGCCAATTCGAGTATGTTCCACTCATTATTTTAAATAAGTTCCTGACGATACTTTGAAATCCATTGAAATATGTGTAAAACTCGTAAATATATTTTTAATGATAAGGCTAACTCAAATAGTAAATTCAAGGTAATTTTCACACTTCACTTGCTTCGCCGTTCTTTTAAGTTTTAACTTGCAAGATTCACAATGTTTATTTTTCGCTAGAATTCAAATTACTTTTTTTTTTATAATTGGCGCGCGTACAAGGGATTATATGTACCCTTAAGATGTTTGCACATAGCGCGGGCGAAGGAAAGCCAGGGTGGACGAAAAGAGAAATACCGATGTATATTGGTTTTAAATATTTGCAAGTTATAATGAAAATAAATAGAGAGCTCGGCAGGGCATTCCGTAAACGAGTTATACGGCTCTTGAACGAATTAAGATATTTCAGAATACGTTCAAAGGTGGGCTTGAGGTTGTACTGATGAGCATTCATAGTGAGACGGATTTAAAGGGGCGAAATACTACTGGCAATGGCGATACAACAAGATGAAACAGAAGACGTTAAGCAGGTGTTCAAGGGTGTCGAATGGTTGTGTAATATTGGCATCACTTATGAGTTTATCGTACGATTTTGGATTATATCTAATAAGTGCAAAGAGGACTAAGGGGCACCTGACCTGATGTGTGCCTTATATATTGAGACCAGATCAGAAGGGGTAAAATATTTCTTACATTGTTTGACATTTCGCATCATTTTTGGCGACATCGAATATCTGGTCGATAAGTGCCACTCATGGATAATGACTCGATATTTAAATTTCGTTTTAATGACAGCAAACAGCATTGAGTTTTGGAGGCATTAGAAGCAAGGATTAGAAGCGGCAGACAAGAGATCAATGATAAAAATTAAAAAGAGTGTCGGAGACAGAACGGAGCCCTGGTGCACACCAGCATTTATTTTGTGAATATCAGATTTGAAACCAATTAAAACAACTTGAATTGAAAGTTCCGATAGGAATTTTCTAATCCATTGAATCTATTGAATACATCGGTCCCAAAAGCACGCATTTTCGACAAAAGAGCCTGATGCCAAACTCTGTCAAATGCTTCAAAAATATTAAGTGCAACTATCCTGCTTTTGCCAGAAAGATGTACGCTTTGGTTCCACTTTTCGGTAAATTTCCAATGAACATGTTGCTACGAAAACCGTACTGCCGGTCATTGAGAAGTTTTCATGTTTCGAGATATTTCATTAGCTGACGGCTTGTCCAAAGAGCTGACAGCTAGAATGTCAATATAAGTGATCGTTGAGATTGAAGATGAGGCAGAATTTCTAATGTCTTTGACGAACTACCACACATTTTTATATTGGCTTTCTCGTATTGCCATATAACATATTTCTTTTTGTTTTTTTTTCTCTAACTGGGTGGCGGGTTTACGGTTTAGATTAGCTGATATGACACAATGGTCTAACGGGTCTAGAGGGGAGAGCACATCAACGGTATACTTAACAGGGTGAGAAGTTAAACACAAGTACAGGATATTGGCTGTATGACTATCAACGTCATACATTTGCGTGGGCTCTTCTTCTGCAGCGAGGATTTCAACACCGTCCTTCGGATGTTGTCTGTCCAGAATGTCGAACCCACCCAGAACTGTGTAACGTACAACGTAAATCACCCGTAATAACGATTTCAGTATGAGAATACAGGGATACAATTCTTTGAATGAAGTCAGACAGCGTATCAAACTCGTTAGAGGTCGAATTGCTGTCCAGATGGGATTTCAACCACAAGAAGTTGAATTCTGGATTAGAACAGAGAAGAATAATGGCACTAGTTCGTAGCAAGGTAGATTTAGATCAGATGGATCTGGGAGGTATGGGTCTAGCTGTGTTTCACTAAATTGCAAGAGAGCTGGTCTGTATTTACAGACGTGAATGTACACTAAAATGTGATTACTTTCTAGCCCGCGTATATATATATATATATAGACGATGCTAAGCAAGACTGCGAAGTGAAAATTCAGACGTTAGTTTACGGAATCAATTTGTTACAGGTGTTATACCCTTACAAAAAAATTCACCAACAAAATTCACACTTGCAACCTGCTATCCATCGGTTGTTACATGCATTTAGTCATTGTTTTTTTCGTATGATAGAGTTATACAGCAACTGCAGTGACTGAGTGCAAATAACATCACCTTAACTAGGGGCATGAGATATGGGATATGGGATGGTTTCTATGTTATTTATCTTTTTTTTTGTACAAAACTTTATGTTGGATTCTAACAAGTGCACTGGTGTCACGTGTACACTCGTCGGTGGTTAGCTCGGTGGGAAAACTTCGCTGTGAATGGCTTGTAAAACGGTACTCGACAATGATAATTGTCTTTTACTCGGTCGGGTATTTGAAATATTGTGATAATAATTTGAAAGAGTGATAGGTAGTTTCTTGAAAGTTTTTTAGAATAAACTTGTTAGGCTTATGGGCCTGAAAACTTTTGGGTGGGTAAAGTTGGGTTAATCTGCCTTGGGAAGGAAAACCACCTTCGCTTCTCTCCGAAATGTCCACAAATCTCCACAACAGAGAGGATGCATTCTTCCAAGATGCATCCTTCTATATAAGATGCATTCTTTCAGCCCAAGGAACCTTCGCTGTTTTTGTTATAGCTAAGTTTGATTTTCAAAAAATTCATAAGGAGTCTGACTTTTAAGCAACTAAAATAATATGGCGCTCCGTTCGGCTAACGTTTGAGTCACCACTGGTGGTCACTAAAGCTCTACCTTTGACTGCCGGGTTAAATTAAATTTCTGTATCTGTTGTAACGTATGACAACTCATATCACATCAAATATCAAATATTTTGCATAAAGCATACTACAGTTGATTTTTGTCAGACGCTCTATCCCTACCAAGAATATATTTCTTTGACTTGTGGTTCTTCTTACACTTAACACATCAAAGTTGCTTTGCGTGAATTGATGTGTTGAGTGTGAAACTTTGGCAATGAGCACATTGTAAAATGTTTTCGGTTCTCTTTAACTTCCCCCAGTATACGAGTACAACCTGATAGCCTCGGACTTTAATACTAACGGGTGACCAGACAGCAATGGTAGTTTTTCCAATTGTTATGTTTCAGCAGCTGTTAGCGTTACCAAAGACATCCAGCTTTCAAAACTGAAATTATTAAAAAATACAATATTAGCATTCAGTTGCAAATACGCAACGTGAATTTCATCGTGAGGTCGGTCGTCATCATGGTTTCAGTGTGCAGGCAATTGTCGCACCGTGGAAAAGTTTGATCGTGATTACACTTTTTTTGGATCTTAAGCTACTAAATAGACAGAGATTGGTGCGGCCAGTATCGAAGAAGAGCCAGAAATGTCGATTAGGCGCCGATTAGCTGAACTGGGCATCGCCAGAGAGATATACCAGCTTATTTTCCGCTTGGATTTAGGCCTACATCCGTATAAGATTGTGCTGACGCAAGAATTGAAGCCGGACGACTATAACATAGACAATGCCGTGAAATGTTGGGCGGATTCGGATTTTAGCCAAAAAATCATCTTCTCGTACGAGGCCCATTTTTAGCACAGTGTCTATGTCAACAACCAAAATTGTCGTTATTAGAAGCGAACACAATCAGTGTTCGGCCAAGCAACAATATATCCACTAAGATTGATTGTTTGCGGTTTATAGCATGGCGGCATCATCGGACCTTATTTCTTTCGAAATAAGGAAGGAGACATTGTTACCGTCAATGATCTCAGTTATATAGCGATGTTCACCGAATTTCTGTGGTCAGAGCTCGACAACATCGATATATCTGAACTATGGTTCCAATAAGATGGCGCTACATGACATACAAGCGACGCAACGCTATAAGTTTTGAAGGTGAAGTTTGGTGACTAGGTCATCAATTGGCCGCCGTGATCATGCGATTTGACACCACTCGCTTATTTTCTCTGGGGCTACGTCAAGTCCTTAGTCTACGCTGAAAAGCCAACCACTTTGGACCGGCTCTAGGCGAACATATTGTACAGGGTCATCAAAGATTGGACCGACCACTTGAAGCACTGCCAGCGAAGCTGAGGCGGTCATTGAGTGATGTGCTAATTTACACTTCAATTAAGTTTCAAAATAAAGCCAGCGTCAATTTTATATCTTCCACCGTTTTTGTTTTATTTAATTTTTTCCCCTATCGTTTATATCTGGTCATCTTTTATTTAGATCACCTATCAGAGTTTAGCTAAAACTAAGCGCCGTTGTCGCAGCGGGGATCTGTGCCAGCGAAGCCGAACCGGCTATTGAGTGATGTGCTATTCCACACATAATGGCTTGAATTTAGCTGCAAAATAAAGCCAGCGTCAATTTTATATCTTCCACAGTTGTTGTTTTATTTACTTTTTTTCTCTGTCGTTTATATCTGGTCATCTTTTATTTAGACCACCTATCAGAGTTTGGCTAAAACTAAGCGCCGTTGTTGCAGCGGGGATCTGTGCCAGCGAAGCCGAACCGGCTATTGAGTGATGTGCTATTCCACACATAATGGCTTGAATTTAGCTGCAAAATAAAGCCAGCGTCAATTTTATATCTTCCACAGTTGTTGTTTTATTTACTTTTTTTCTCTATCATTTTTATTTGGTCATCCTTAACTTGGATCACCTATCACAGTTTGCTTAATCTAAGCGCCGTTGTCGCAGCGGGGATCTTTGACCTTATTTTATTTTAACAAATTAATATGTAAAACAAGACGCATTTATGGGTGTTGCTAATCCTACACTTTATTTTCAATAAAAAATATCCAATTCCTTAAACGCTTACAGATCTTTATCCATAATTCTTTTATTTATTGCTGATTTTATTAGGTATAAATTCTCAGTTGGTTTTCTGGTTTTCATACAAAAATCTAGAATCAAAATTCAAAATTTCTGCTTACGATGTGATCCGCAAATGAGTCGATAAATTTCTTATCTAAATTTTTTATTTATTTGTTAAGAATTTGATTTTTTGTTTTTTAAACCTGTTTGTTGGTTTCTGAAAAAATTGTACCTGTTCGGTCAATAAAACAAGATCGTTTGCATTTTTTTTTTGTTGGAATTATGCCAAACCGATACATTAGTCCAAACTCTAGAATTTATTTTATTTTTTCTTCTCTTCCAGAATTGAGGGATTTGAATAGATTTATATCAATGTTGCCTACATCAAGTCAGTCCTACTCAGCCGAGTCCATGATTGCCAATTTGTATAAATCATGTCGCGAAATTGATTCTCTGGATAAAAGTCAATCGGATATGTTGCTGCGTCAGGCGATCAAATCAGTTGGTAAGTTTGAATAATATACTCGTATGTTTCCAAATCTTTGCTATCTTTGATTTTCGAAATCTGTAAATTTTCCACAGAGTCAATATTCATTTGTGCTTATTAAAAATCGAGAGAAATTATTTTCAGAATATTTTTTTGTTGAGTAAAATCTCTCGATGAAGGGGTTAAATATCGTAGAGGTTGACAATGGTCGAAGAAAATATCTACAATGTTTATTCTGCAAAAGTTTGCAGATGTTTGTGATGTGGTTTTCTTGTTGTTGGAATTTAAATTAGTTAGGTTTTATAAAAATCGCTGTTCGATGAGGTCGACATTGATCCATCGGCGTTAAGTTAGGAAAGAATTTTTTATGTGAAGGCAGATTTGCATGTTTTACGAATATGCAAAGTTGGCGCCATGTGCACTAAAAAATTCATCTCCAACGGATAGCGGGTTTCTATCTATCTATTTATTTTTAATAAAATGAAAACACGCTTTTTTTATTGTCTTTAGTACAAGATTGATGTTGTAACTGTGGTTTGAAGCAATTTATTGGTGAACCTGTCGAGAAACGACTTATTTGTGGTGAACGTTTGATGCTTTATTTGAACGACAAGCATAACTATTGTATATCGTTAGTTAATTATGTTGTGGGTTTTCGATCTATGAAGATTTGTAGCCTCAGATACTTTTCACTCTTCAAACAAAGGAGGTTTGATCTTCTTTTAACAGATGTTGTTCGCCTAATTTACACTTTCTCGGGTAAACTGCCTGCTTTAGCATTTTAAGGAATTATCATACACGATAGCGGCTCCCCTCGCCAAATTTTTGTAAAACAAATCTGAAGAACTATCCACGTTTGTGCTTTGAAGAGTCCCTTCATCGATTTGATAGTCACTAGCCTTCTTGAGAATTGGCTGAGTATGCGAATTTGGTCTATTATCGATGTGACGGGTGGAAATCCATTTTGCTATATTTTGATATATGGTATTTAAGAAAAGCTTGAGATGTTCACACAATATGTTAAAATCGTGTTTGGACTTACACCGGGGCCTTGTTCCGATAAGTCAAGCCTATTGTGTTGATAATTGGACATAGTTTCATCCAATCAACGTTGTTTGATGTTTTGGTTCAGATACAATATATTTATTTTCCATAAGGCTGAAGTTCTTATCCAGGTCTCAGGTCTACAGACTTCTATATAGCGATGAAGAATTGGTTCTTTGTTCACTAGATGTGAGTTTTTTTTTTTTTTTTTTTTTTTGTTGACCTTTCGTTTTCTGGTGTTCCTTTTATAACTGCTGAAATGGTTTCAACACATTCAGTCCTACTTGTGGCTTAAGGTTTGTGATGTATTAGTGATTACGAATGGATGTCAGAAAACATGAATAAACTATGAGCCAATCTTGTTCAGACTATTTCGCTGCTTAATTCGCTTATTAACTAAAAATTAAAAAAGAGTGTAACATTACAAGGGCTGTAGTTGAGTGCCCGGATTGGAAAAAGAGCAGTATTTTTCCATGATTCGATTCGTGTTTTTGAGTGGCAAAACCTGCGAGGAAATCAAGCCTATTCTCGATAGTGTATATTGGACCCGTACAACCGTTCAACATTGGATCGCAGTGTTTCGGCCTGGTCGCACGTCGGTTTTTGATGAACCGCGCCCAGATGGCCCAAAAACGGTAACCACAGAGGAAACCGTGGATAAAATTTATGATAAAAAATGAAAAAAAGTGCTCTTCCACCACGATAACGCACCGGCTAACACCTCCGCAGTCGCCATAGCCGAATTGGTTGAAAGTCGGTTAAGATCCTATTTGTGTGCGCCACCTAAGTTGAAGTCTTCTTCTACTGCTTTGTCTCCCGAAGCATTGGTGTACATTCACTGTACATGCTCTAGTCATCTCAGGTAACTGATGCGGAGTTTGCGGACTAGTTCAATGTCGCTGTACTCGTACACCTCGTATAGTTCGTTATTGAATTTTATCCTCTAAAGTCAGTCAATGCGAACGGAACCGGTATTGTATAAAGGATTTTTTTCTCGAAACGACTGAAGATATATTTCTATCTGCTTTCGATAAGGTCCATGCTTCAGCGCCATAAAGTAGAATTGGGATGATCTAGATCTTATATAGAGTCTTCTTGCTTTTTTGTGATTGCGTCGGAGGTCCGGCTGCCCGGCTCCCAACGACCGTTCTATGCGACGCTTAGCCGTACCATTCTTTAAGACTGGAACAACACGGGAGTTGTTCGGCCGAGAATATCGCTGCCGTGGCTGAAGATATCTAGAGGTTCCGTCGAAATCGACCAGATGACATGCCACGCAGTTGGTCATTCCACTCACGCCTCTGTGGCTAATTTTTGTTTCCTTACAAAGTGCAGACAATCCATCAATTCATGGGTGTTGACGCTCTCCTGAATCTCAACAACGAAGTTGTCATATCATTTTCAAAATTACCTTCTCATAGTAGTTCAAAGTTCGTTGTGGTGCTTAGGAAATCTGCATTGGCACCTTAGCTGCAACAAAGTGGTGATCCGAGTCAATGTTGGGTGCCTAGAATGTTCGGATGTCCAGAATACTCGAGGCATGCCTTACGAATATCGCACTGTGATCAATTTGATACAGCGTTTCATAATTCGCTGACCGGAAGGGCCCCTAAGGTACATTGAGATCAGAAAAACGTGTGCTTCATATAGTGATGTTTTGTTCCTCCGCAAAGCCAATAAACATTAGTCCGTTGCCAGACGTGGGGTCGTGTAAGCTTTGATTACCAAAGATATCCTTCCTACCTATCCTGTCCATTTTTTGGTGTCGTCGTCCTTGTCTTTCATAGGGGTATTGACGCTTATGTTAGCGAAGTTGCAGATTGTCATAAGATGCTTGCTCACATGCCGGAAGCTTAAGACTTCTTGTCTTAGTCTGAAGCATTTGGCACATTAGCAGTCGCACTTCCTAGATGGCGATGATATTTGCATTATAGCGGCCAAGGACCTCTGTTAATTTCCCGACTAGAAGTGGCCTGTTAAGAGTCCGAACATTCCACGTGCACATCCGAAGGCCATTTTATTTTAAACGTTTGCAAGGGTCGCAAACAGTGAATCCATTTTTATCTGAGGCCGTGTGAGGCTCGTCATATCTTTTTAATTTTTCAGTATAGGGTTGTAGCTCCTATGACAACGTAGGCCAGTATTATCGTAGCCGAACATGCCATTGTTATTTTAGCACGCATGAGTAAGGGTTTACTTATGCAGTTACCGAGGACCACAGTGGGAAGTAAGGCAAGCACTACGCTACGAATTTGATTGTTGCGCTGTTGGCCCAATCTAAGTTATAAGAAAGTCTGGAGTTTCCCTAACAGATCGTCATTGTCGCACTTCAGGACGGTAATACTGTCCAACTAGGGATTAAGAGTTAAGTTTGTGAGTTCAGAAAACGGTTCTCGTACGTCTGATTCGTAAATCATTGTTTTCTAACTCCGTTTTCTAAAAATTAGGGGTCATCTGAAGGGATGTCGCAGGTCTTTGTTTCTGAGCGTTATCATCGGCAGGTTTATACTCCTCGATATGCTTTCTCATTGAAAAGCTGGCACTTATCTTGAAAGCAACGGTTTTGAACACCGTCTTACTGTACTCCAATTTGGATTTTTCGTTTCATTCACCATTTGTGCATATTGACGTAATATTACTTTATTTACTTTTAGAACCGTCCATAAAAGATATCTAAGAAAACTATCGAAAGCTCTCTTTAGATCCAAAGCAAAGATGTTTCCCTTATTTGGTTTATTGAATCGCGTTGTATGTCGGTCAACTTCCATAAAGCCACTTTGATCCCCATTGGATTTGATTATGCTACGCTGTTGAATGTCTAGAACTTGCTCATATATTTTCATATAAAATGACATAAGGTCACGAACGGGTAGTTGTTACAGTTTCGCGTGACGATTTGTCTTTATCCATTGCTTAACCCTCTCATTATTTTATAAAACAAAATCAAGAGCCATTTAAAGGCAAGATTTTCGATTACATCAATACTTCGGAAGGTATCTGATCCGCTCGTTACTTCATCCTTTATACAGGTTTGGTTACTTTATCTCAAGTTTTCGTCTTATACTAAAAAACGTTGGTTTTATTCTTCTACCATGACGTTTCCTTATTCATATACATAGAGCGGGCTTTTCAAAAAACCGAGCAGAGTTTTCGCCCTACTCTTACATTTTTCACCGGTGTTGTCCCACAAATTTTGGAGATTACTTCTTCCCCTTACTTTGTAGCCATGTGGGACCATTCTCTCAAATCATGGGCCATCCTTTCTTATGTGAGCTTGTGCAAGTTTATTTTCTTAACGGATGGTGGTTGCTCTGGCTATCCCAATCCGAGCATAGTCTACTTGGTTAGAGAATGTTGTCTTAAAGGCAAACGCTTCGATTTTATGGTTAGCAATACAAATTCCTTTGAATTTTTGAACCCGAGTAACCTACACTATTCTATCACTGCTAGTATTCTGCTTGAAACACATTGAAATAATCCGAAAAGCAAAAATACTCGAAGATGTAAGATAATATCTTATTAGGCATTTCGCTTCATCTTAAAGTGGTCGATAAGGATTGAATGAGGCTTTTGATATGATGATAGCAATGATAGTTTTTCCAATTGCTATGTTTCAGGTTTGCCATTTCATCAAGCCTGCCGTTTTATGCTTGCCGAACGTTCGAAAATTATTCAAAAATATTATCGAAATTTCATCTCAGCTGAATTGGGCATCAGCTGGACCTCGGTTGAGAGTCAACCCGGCTTATTTTTTGGTTGGATTTGGGCCTAGATCCGTTTAAGATTACAACGCAGTGAGTTCGCTGATTGGGAGCTGGAAATGTTGGCCAGATATCCGGGTTTTGGTCAAAAAACCATCTTCTCGGAAGAGGCCCATTTTTGGCTCAGCTGCTATGTCAACAAACACAATCCATAAGTATTCGACCAAGCATCAATGTATCCACAAAGATTGACTGTTTGGTACGGTTTATGGCATGGCGGCATAATCGGACGTTATTTCTTTCAAAATGAGATAGGAGACACCGTTACCGTCAATGATCTTAGTTACAGAGCGATGTTAACCAACTTTCTGTGGTCAGAGCTTGACAACATCGATATATCCGAGCTGTGATTCCAACAAGATGGCGCTACATTGCATACAAACGACTCAGCAAACGATGTTATGAAGGAGAAATTTGGCGATTGGGTCATCTCACGGCGAGTGGGTACTAATTGGCCGTAGGGATTATGCGATTTACACCATTCGATTATATTCTCTGGGACTACGTCATGTCCTTAGTCTACGCTAACAAACCAATCACTTTGGAAGAACTCGAGGCCAACATTCGGCACGATATTGCCGAAATAACGCGGCCATTTAATTGATATGCTATTCCACATATAATGGCATGTACGTAGCTTGAAAATAAAGCCTGAATCAATTTTATACCTTTGCTGTTGTTGTTTTATTTACATTTTTTCAGGACAACTGATTGTATTGCACTGTTTCATACGAAAATGTTCATATCAAACAACAAATTTGTAATGTTTATTTAATGTAATTTTATATAAGTTTTTGATGTGAAATAAAGAAAAATAAAAAGATATTAAGTCTTGGCGTCTTCGATTTTGTAATCGACTTTGGGCGTGTAGTTGAAGACAAAGTTTCAGCCAGAAGGTTGAAGGCCGAACGGTGGCAATAGGACTAAGTCGATGGTATTACTCCGAGTTCAATATTTGTTTCCTTATTCGTCCAAGCAGAGCTAAGTTCGTTACCTTTTCCATTTCTTTTTTTTCTAACTGGGGTGCTTTATTGTATCAATTTTTTTTTTGTTGGCAGTTGCCGGTAATATCGCCGCCGGTTTCATGTAATTAAAGGTTAATGTACACTCGATCGGCAAGAGTTTTGACTGTTTTTTGAATTTCTTTTAAGTATTGGAATATCTCGGTCCTGAGATATCCGCAGTAGTGTCTTAGCTGCAATAGGTTAACATAGGCATCGATGGTATGCATTGGATGGGAATTAAATGTTTAGGAAGCAAATAACTTAATTTAGTATTGTGGGAGCTACTATTGGCTATATTCATTAAGCGCTGACTTAACTTTGAATATGCGTGAACATCTTGAATATCTTAGAAAATATCTTATAAGATCTCTGGTGTAGTGACTCTAAATTTTAGACATGACGCGTACTATCTACCTTCGATTCTTCGACAATTTCATGACTGCAAAGTCAAACAGCAGACGTATGTATACACATATGACACATATTTTAGTTTATAAAATTAAATATATTAATAACAACAATAATAATTAAAATCATATCTTACTGCTTAATTTAATGCTTCCGAAGGGGCAAATTGTTTAACTTGGATGGCAGATACGCATTGTCAATTTGTACACCTTGTTGATTGGATGAAGATGATGCTAACTCCTCATTGTTTCCCAAAGATCCAATCACAGAACTAACCGGAGCCACTCCTTCATCGGAAGTTTCACTAGTTCCTCCAAGAAGCTCATATTGTTCTGTGACAAAAAAAAAAGGAAATTGAATTCTAGCTCTGGTTTGTATTTAAAAGTTGAAAACGCAATAACCTCACCTTGAATCCTTTGTTGAGCATGTTGGGCTTCCTCTGGTGTCTTGTACTTGATGAAGAATACTTCTGGCTTGCTTGGTTGAGTTGGTGCTGGTGTAGCAATATCGTTGACAGTCAACTCTGGCTCCTTTTTGCTGAGGACGAAAATGTGTGTCTTCTCCTGAACTGGAGCATATTCGGCTGAAATCCTCACTTTCGGGGGTGAAGGAGCCTTAATAAACACAACTCGATAGTTATTCTGTGCACGACCCAGCACAATATGTTTGTGTTGGACTTCGTTTTCTTCTGGCGCTGAATGCACGAAGAACTGTTTGCTAATCAATGGTTCCTGTTGAGATGCCAGTTGGACTTGTGGACTAGAGTTGATGAATTGATTGGAAGGACTCGCAATCGGTTGATAATTCAAATTGGGAGTATTCACCGATGGTAAAATAGCTCTATTTAATTTTGTCCCTTCACCGAAATAACCGTCGGATGCGACGTTATATTTGTATCCCAAACTAACATCTGGCCGTGCATAGGCAACAGCGATAAGAGACAAAATCTATCAACGTAAAAAGGAAATTGATTACCGGATGCCATCCGTATTGATATCAGGAAGTTACACTTACCACAATAGATCTCATGATTGATTGATACGAAGCAAGTATCTAATGAAACACCCAATTTGAACTGATTATAGGCCTATCAGCGTTAGGGCTTTTTATACAACCCCATACATTCCGCTATAAGTTGCAACAAGCCGAAATCATTGGCCTTGGGGAGGAAATAAACGATCAAACCATTCAAACCATTCAAAATTGCAAAAGAATGAAATGCCTCGTTACGTTATGTGCCAACGATCAAGCAAAGCCAACACGAATCAATCCGAAGCCAATAAAGCGGGATAAATTCCGCCATCGCTGTCATCAAGTTCCCACCTCCACCGCGTCCATCACAGCCTGTCGATCATTTAAACGGTGTCGCATCTTAACTACAAATATTCAGTTATTCACATTTTTTTCTTTTGATGTTGTTCGAATTGTCAAATTTTCAGGTTATATCACTTTTTGATGACTAAAAAATGCCATGCCACAAGTAGAGTTCAACAGACTAAACCGGAATTAGTATTTGAAGATTCCATCCAGAAGCCGCCGGGCGTCTTGTCACACACAATAGATATGTGCTACTCTTAGAGGTGGTGCATCGAGTGTTTATTCATTTTAGAATGCTTTTATCTGCATCTTATCGGTATAGGTTTGAATATTTTAAGAGAAGTTATCGATTGCTTATAGTTATTAGGCTGGTGATAGTGGTAGCAGACCATGTTTCTTCTTAGCATCTAGAGAATGTACTGTGATAGTGACCCTGACTGTCGCAGTGATCTTGTTAATGCGTTTGTCATGGCAAACAAGATGCAGTCGGTGACGATGGTGTGTGGTAGACTTTAACAATCCCACTCTGACTTAGACGATATTGGTTTCAACAAGAGCTGTGAACCTTTCGGTTAAGATATTTGCATTCTCATTTGAATGCTGATAGGCTGTTTCGACACATCTTGTCAGATTGCTTGTTGTTGATGTTGTTTCAGTTTTATTTTTTAGTAAATGGAACATGATACCGTAACATTTTATAATTTTTAGAATTGTTTTATTATACGACTGACCTTGTGGGCCTTTTAAGAAAATGAATAATTGAATCATCATAAAACCATTAAACCAAACGCTACATTTTATTCTGTTTAAGATATGGTATGTGCTCGGACAGTTATAAGCTTAATTCTGATTAGTAACGTATCGACTTAGGTGCAATTGTGTAAAATATGTGTCCTGAATTTAAACACTTCTTGTTACACCTAGTTGGGTTTCGGAAAATGTTTGGATCCTTTGTAGTTGTCTAGATTAGGCGATACGACTCATCACACGCTGTTCAGTTTACAATATACAATACACAGTTCATAATCTCTGAATCCTGATAGGTTTTTTCTGTTTTATTTTTTTTATAATATTTTTTTTCCTGATACATTATGGTTTTTTTTTTTTTAATTTTCAATTCTTATCAACTTGTGGCTCTATGTCTCCGCTAGTTCTTCTTCTCCCAGGAAAATCTTCTGCGCACCAAACGTCGGTCTTACTTCCGGTTCCTTGTTGAAAATTTCGTATCTTCTTCGACAGTTTTCTTGGCTTTTCTTTCAGGCTGGAGAAGTTCCAACGAAAGTAAAGACTTCTTCTCAAATCTCTTTGTTCATGTCCGCTAATACTTCCTTTTGATACTCCATAAATCAATATAGCGCCTCGATGTATTGTTTTTGTGTTGTTCGTTGAATCGAACAGCATTCTAGCAATCCAATATTCGTACGGGGTTATACTAGATAAGATAGAGGATACTTAACTGCAATGATATCATCTTAAAAACTCGATCATTGCTGCCTAATTCTAATTCTAATGCATTTTTTCCACCGGAAGCAGCTCTTTGTTAAAAACAAGTCCATTGTATTCCCAATATTTACCGTTAGATAAAATCGTTTAGATCCTCGAAGAAAGATAATAATTGTTTTAACGATAAAGAACCTGTAGTACTAGCACTCAGGAATGTGGTGCCCATCTAAAACCCCACAACCTGTAGTCTTTTCTAGGCATAACATCTGTTCACATCCTGCAAGACCATGTCATCTAAGACTCTAGTGCAGCTTCAGGTCATGAGGTATCCTTCTCTGAGACTTAATAACCCTATTGTCGAAACATAGCTCTCAGTCAAAGAATTAGTTCATCTTACTCCTTGCAAATTCCTCTTAATGACATCTTTCAGTCTTTCGAAGAAAGATGAGTAAGCGCTGAGTAAGTGATATTATAAAATAAAAACAGTACCAGCACTCACCACATCAACACCGAGTATCTACAGCTCCGGAGGTAGTGTTCCGCGGTGTCGTCATCACGTTCACAGCAAGCGTCGCAGGATATTGTATCACTTTTGTCCAGCACATTTAAGTGCTTAGCAAAAGTGTAGTAACCCGTAAGGACGTCAGTTTCATGCTGAAGAACAGCACGAAGGCCGCTGACCTCTTAGAGAGGAGTCATGCCGTCTGCGGTTGTGCTCATATGAAGGTAGGTAGGTAAGAATGGCGTACAGTGGCCGATTTCACACATCAGTAGCTGGACAAAAGTCAAAAAATTGCACTCAAATTTGCAACTATTTGAGATCATTTTCTTATTATGTGTTCCAGTTGAGAATTTGCATTGTCACTGTAACTACAAGTTTTTATCGACTAAAGAAGAGTTACAAAAAAAGCAAATATGTCGCAAGATCCTCTTTGTAAGTAATTCACAAATATTGGGTCATATAAAAAGTCTCTGCGGTTTTTTGCCACCAGATGGTGGTGGTGTCCATTTATCTAGAAACACTAATCTGATTGTGTTAAATGAACACGTTTTTTAAAGGTGACATTTCAGGGTACATTTTTTTCGTTCAAAATATTTGAAAAAATACGCTATGTGATGCTTTTTTACTATAAAAAAGGGAAAAACGCTGCAAAAACATGCCGAAAAATTTGTGCAGTTTACGGTGAGTGTAAGGCCGGACCCAGGAGTGGTTTCTTTGGATTCCGTTCCGGAAATTTCAATGTAAAAGATGCATCTCGCACTGATCGGCCTATTACTGAAAAAGTCGATGCAATTTTGCAACTGATGATGCAACATGGCAGGGAAGCTGTCTGGATATAGCGGAGGCACTAAACATCAACCATATGAAAGTTTGGAATCATCTAAAACGAGCAGGCTACTCAAAGAAGCTCGATGTTTGGGTGCCACATGAATTAACGTAAATACATTGAATTGACCGAATAACTATCAGTGAAACGCTGCCGAAACGTAACGAAATGAAACTAATTTTTGAAACGATTCATTACGGGTGATGAAAAACGGATTAAATATGAGAATATCCAACGCAAGCGATCATGGTCAAAGGCCTTTAAAGCCTGGATTCACGGCAAACACGGTTATGTTGAGTGTTTGATAGGATTCGAAGGTAATTGTCTATTATGAGCTGCTATAAAACGGTCAATTGGATCCTCTTCTGTGTACAACTCGATCGTTTGAATGAAGCTTTCAAGAAAGAGCGACCAGAATTGGCCAACAGAAAGAGAGTTGCCTTCCATCATGACAATGCTAGGTCACACACGTGTTTGATGACGCGAAACAAATTGACAAATTGACAAAGCATAGCCCGGACCTTGCACCCTCTGATTACCATTTGCTTCGTTCCTTGCAAAAATATCTTGATGGTAAAAAATGGCAAAAGGTCATAGATAATAATGGCCAATATGTACTTGATTGAAACTAATTTTGAATAAAGAAAATATGTCCCAAGATCCTCTTTGTAAGTAATTCAAAAAAAATGAATTTCGTACATTATATTATTGTGAAAGATTAAGGAGTGAAAGTGGTATATATATTTTAATGATTTCTAAATCGATCTTTTTTCTGTGTATAAAGAACGATTAAAAAAAAATGTAAAAACTTAGACTGATCACAAAAGTAATTTTATTATTAAGTTTCAATCTTCCACTTTAACTAGCATTAAACATAACATGCCACAAACTAGCACAAAATATACTTTTTCCTTTATAAAGATAGCAATGCTCTTCCAAGAGAGAGGCTGTCGCTTACAAGAAATGAAATATTTTTATTGTGCGGATAAAATGGTAAAGTTTGTTTATTCAAAGCTTTCTATATTGGACGTAAATAAGGATCAACATAAAAAATGTTTCAGTTACACGAAAAAGTTTGTGTCACTAATTTTCCAACAGTGGGTTGCAAAGAAACGTATGCTGGATCTGTTCTTGAGTTCAGAAGAGAGTTGGCTATTTAAGGAATTTCAAATGCCTAGAGAAATATAGAGTGATTCATTGTACGCTTTTAAGTCAAGATCCTCACGTAAAATACGCCAAGTTGTCGAACACACCAAGTTCAGCCAAGCTGCTGAGAACGACGACCAATCGATTCGTCACGGACTTCGTGTACACTCTCAGCTCTAGCTGCTGGATGTGGTCTAACCCATCGAGTATCATCCACTAAAATAAACTGGGATTTAAATTTGTGAATGGTGTTGGCAATAGTGATTTCTCACAGAACTCTGATTTTCGTTATACAGCTGAACAATTTGGAGACTTTGTTGTGGTGTTAATCTTTCTATGATGACTTGCCAGACGATACTGAACAAAAATGACAAAGCAGTTTGGTATGAGTCTCGCGTGATATGTCAAATAAAGCCTATTGAAAATCAAACCTCACGATGAATCATACCTTAGAGGAAAATAAGCAAAAATCTAAACTTTGAAGGCCAGAGAAAACGTTTCAAAAAAGAAGACTAAAGAAAAAAAAAAAAAAAAACAAATTCGAGAACTCATGCATAAATCTTCAGGAGAACTGCCCGTTGAAACGGAAGCAAGACTAAGACAAGAAGGTAAACGTTCTATTGCCGAGGTCGTAAAAAAAGCTGTTGGCAGCTCACCCAAAAGTCTGAAAAGACCTAAAATACCTCAAATAACGAAATCAGCAATCCCCTATACACCTGAAGAAGCCTTAACTCTAATGATTGAATTAAGATTAACAAAGCATCAGTACAATAATCTTAAAAATATATTATATATATACAAACATATACCCTAGCTATGACTCTAAACTGGAAGCAAAAAAAAGATGTTATGCACCTATTATTGGGTATGTAATTTAATTCGTCCGTTTTTTTTTTCAAAATTTGAACGTTTATTTAAGAAAAACATGTACAATAGTATTATTCAAAGTATTGCCCATCTGAAGCTATGACTTTTTCCCATCTTTCTGGCAATTTGTGGATCCCATCCCAAAAGAACTGCGCCGGCTTGGCAGCCAAGAATGAATCAAGCCAATTTTTGATATTCTGCTCTGATATCAACCGTATTTCAGTGAGGGCGTTCTGCATCGACCGGAACAAATGGTAGTCAGAAGGTCCAAGGTCTGGGCTATAAAGCGGGTGGGGTAAGACTTCCCATCCACTGTTTTCAAAATAGTTCGTAACCGGAATAGCAACGTGGGGCCGAGCGTTATCATGATGGAAAATGATTGCCTCGTGTCTGGTCGCATATTCCGGGCGTTTTTCGGCTACTGCTCTCTTCAAACGGATTAATTGTGTTCTTTAGCGTTGTCTATTGATGGTTTCATCCGGTTTTACCAGCCCATAATACAGCACACCCATCTGATCCCAACAAATACAGAGCATTACCTTCGCGCCATGGATATTCGGCTTTGCCGTTGATTTGACTGGTTGGCCGGGTTTCACATATGATTTTTTGCGCTTGAGGTTGTCGTAATGGTGACACTAAAATGTCACTTTTCGTCACCAGTAACAATCCGATGCAAAAATGACTTCCTTTTGTGGCGTTTCAGCAGAATTTCGGACATGCAAAACCGCCTTTCGACGTCTCTCGGCTTGAGTTCATGTGGAACCCAATTTCCTTGCTTTTGATTATATCCAGCTGCTTTTAAACGTTTCGAAATGGCTGCTTGAGTGACACCCAAAGATTCCGCGAGCTCTTCTTGTGTTTGGAAACAATCTTCATAGAGTAATGCTTCCAGTTCTTCATCTTCAAACTTTTTTGGCTGCCCAGGACGTTCATCGTCTTCCAAGCCAAAATCACCACTTTTAAATCGTGCAAATCACTTTTGGCACGTTTGCTCAGCTAGCGCATGTTCACCGTAAACTTCCACCAAAATACGATGACTTTTGGCAGCAGTTTTCTTCATATTAAAGTAATGAAGAAGAACTTCCCGCAAAAACACTTTTTCGACATATTTGAGTGAAAAAAAAGATTGTTGTTTACGCTTCAAATGAATGACATATATTGAAATGACGTACAATGCCAGTATAATAACAACGAAATAATACAAGTTACGCCATCTCTAAGCAAACCGCACGAATTAAGTTATAGACCCAATACATCAATTACGATTACAGAAATCTTATCTGAAATCAAGCTGCAGTCTTTACTGCATTTTGCTGTGCAGTATTTGTATTTGGATGTGGAAATGGCGATACTTTTGAATTTACTTGAAAATTAGGAGTTGACGGTAGTAGGGGACACAACTTTTTAGTTAATCATGCCGCAAGTGATTCAGACATATTGTCAACACGCATTGTGCCTGTAGAAATCAAGAAGAAATCTGAAAATGGATGTACAAAATTTTGGATAAAATCAAGAACTTCATCACCAAGATACTGCCGGCCAGTAAGGTTTGAATTTGCTAAAGAAAGTTCAGATACCACTATAACAGTGTTCATTCGAATGGAGTCTAAAATAAATATGCTGCAACCCACTAGTTTAACTATAAATGGAAAAGACAATGTTGACGGTAAAGCTTGCAACAATTATCAAAAATAAAGCTAGTGCAGCTTACTACATATGCAAAGTATCTCCAAAGGATATGAATGACTTGGAGAAATGTTTAAACAAACCCTGCGATAGAAATGATGATCGGCATTCAAGGGCGGTTTCAGAATTTAATGAGACTAAGTCCAGGGACTTGATAGCGACCTGACTATCCGAAAAATGCGGGTATTCTTAGCAGATATCACATTTTTCTTCAGTCAAGACAGAGCTTCTTTAATCGCCAAAATTTTCGCCTAGAACACGCTACAGTCATTAGGAAGACGGAAGGAGAGGTCTAGATTTAGCTTATCTGAAAAAACACCGCCCCCAACCCCGCTATCAGTTTTAGATTCATCTGTGTATGGTAAAAGTGGATTGACTTGTCCTCCATGAAAGCATTTTTCTCACAGAAGTATCTAGAGGAGAAGCTTACAAGAAAGTCAAACTAAAGTTTAGGTATGGTGTAATCGATGTTCTCTGTGAGGATTGATAATATATTAGGAATATTAGTGTGGCCAAACAAATTATCTGTCTACTCTGTAGTCGTCTTAAGGCAAATAGCTGCAGTTACAGCTACTTGCCTGCTGAAGATAGCGATGGGTGTCAAGTAAAACAGAATATCTAATGCCACGGAGGGAGTAGAACGTAGGGCTACGTTTATGCATAGACATGCTGTTCCTTGGACTCTGCTTAGTTTGCTGCAGTCGACTTCATTGTCTAAGGCCGTCTACCAGACTACTACCATGACCGAGATGTAAAGCCTGTGGGTTATGCTGGGTTGAAGGCCACATTTGTTTCCAATGGTCTTTTTTGCAAGAGAATAAAGCTTTTGAAACTTTCTTGACTCTTTCTTAAATGTCAGGTTACCAGTTTAGTTTCCTCTCAGAAATGACACCTAGATATTTTGCTGTCGGAAAGCACTAAATTGGTCGATATTATTGAGCGAGTGTCTTTAATTGGAATTTTATATTTCCTATAAAAGAGGACGATATCAGTTTTATGTCCGATCCGCGATCCGCCTAACAGGTTAATTTGTTAAGATTTAGCTGAAGTCTAATAGCGACGTCTTCCGCAAAGGCAGTCACCCTGTTACCTCCCGCTTCCAGGTATATCAGCAGTTTAATAACCGCTAAGTTCCAGAGAAAGGGAGAAAGGACACCGCCTTGCGGGGAACCTTTGTTGATACATCTTTTAGCAGAAGTCCAACCCAGTTTGGAGCTGATTATCTTGCTATTTAACATAATACTGATCAAATCCCCAAGTGAGCGAGTTTACGTGCAGATTTGACAGCGCAGTTTTGGCGCCCTCTATGACAAGGAAAGCAACCATTGTGTACTCTCTATAATGTAGGGATCGTTCGATGTGGCTAGTCAGCGAATGCGGAGTCGTTTCCACCGACTTTTCTTTATATTAGGCATGATGACCCGTTGACAAAAGTTTGGATGAATTTTTGCTCGAATATGGACAATAATCGGTCTTTCTGGAGTTTTCAGAAGGAAAGATGATAGACTTATGGGTCTGAGGTCCTTCGAAACAACATGAGAGCATTTTCTGTCCTTGGGAATGAAAACTACATTGACTTGTCTTCATGACAGTGGAATGTGGATCAGTTCTATATAGCTCCTCATGATATTCTTTTGCGTGGGAAGGATAATATACAATATAAGGACCTTTGAAGTTCGGCAGGTACTATACCGTCTATACCAGCTGACTTGTATAGTTTGAAGCTATGCAGCGCCCAAAGCAGTTTGTCTCTTGTAATCAGACCATGAATTTTGTTCACGGTTTCAGTAGTCCTGTTTGGGTTACTACTGCCCGCGACTAAGAAGCTACCTAGAGAGTGAGTGCCCACTAGCGGGATTGTAGAGAGAATTTTTCTTAGCCGTCTTGTATGAGTCCTAGTGAGTCACTTTTCTTGGGCTTTTTGCTAGATGGAAAAATTTTCTGCAAATGTTTCTAAGCGGTCCCAGTGCTGATGTCCACCAGTCTTTTCTTGTCTCTAGGTTGAATAAGAAGGCAGAAAGCATTGAAGATTTAGAGGAGACGATTCAACGATGAACTCTATGAGCTGTACAGCGACAGTGGACTTCAACCAACTTGTAGTACGCAACTAGAATCAGTTAGCCAAAGACCGCGCTAATTTAAAAGACTTATTGGTTGAGGCCCAGGTCCACCACAGACTGTAGCGCCGTCTAAGTAACTAAGTAAGCAAATAAATAAATAAATAACCCTTTGCCTTAAAAGAACAAAACAATTTCTACAACTTTCTTTGGATCTGATACACACAGTAAGTGGATTCCTAACGGGTCACTGCAGAGTCAAAAATGATTATGTGTATAACACAAGACAACAACTGTCGCATGTGTAACGGGGATGAAAAAACAGCAAAAAATATGTAATGCAAAAACTGTAATTTTTTTAGTAAAACACATTTAACATACGTTTTCTAGATAAGGCACACCTTGAGGCAGAAGATATCACTGCCAGCTCACTATATAGCCGAGCTTTTTAAAATTTCAGGCATCATGGGTGGGCTCTAACTTGAGAAAAACACAATAGAGCAAACCTGATGGCAGTAACAAGGGTACGTAATCCCATCTCCCCTCTTAATATAATTAGCATACGCAATCAAAGTTTTTTTTCCAAGAAAATCTTTCGGAATGACCTGAGATTATTTGTTATCATTAGTGTGTATCCTTTTATACAAACCTCGGTACTTTTTCTTCTGCTTACATCCTGCCTGACTCGAACTGCAACTTTTTAAAATGCTAATTTTTTTTTATTTTTTGATAAATTTTATTGTGCCAAAGCAAAAAATGTTGGAAAATACATTAATTTTCAAATTGTATCAGTCGTTTTCAATATGTCCACCTTTGGCGCGAATAATAGCCTTGAGACGGCCGAAGAAAGCATCGCACGCTGCACGCAAGTGGATCTGCGGTATTTTGACCCATTAACGGCGAAGTGCTTGTTTGAGGTGGTCCAAACTTTGGTAATTTTTGAGTGCCAACCTTCGCCTTCAAAATACACCAGACAGAGAAATCCAACGGATTTGCATCCGGAGAATTTGCAATCCACTGTGTCGAAGAAATGAAGTGTGGAACATTGTCTTTTAACCAACCTTGGTTGACGCGCGCTTTGTGAGACGGTGTCGAGTCTTGTTGAAATGTCCACGGCCTCCGACCGAAATAATTGTTTGCCCTTCAATACTGCCTCTAAGACAGTTTCATGGTATACGATCGCATTAATTTTGACGCCACGGTCCAAATCTACGAGCGGAGAGCGACCGTCGGCGGTTATGGCGGCCCAAACCATCATCATCGGTGCTGCCTGCTTTCTGATGGCCGTCCGAAGATGTAAATTTTAGAAGGGCCCATCTGGCAAGTAAACTCGGTCATTTTGTTTGTTGACATATTGCTCGAAAACAAATGGCGACTCATCGGAAAAAACCAAATTCGGCAACTCACCACTTTCGTGCAAGCGTATCAACTCCTTCGCTCTTTGGAATCTTACTTTTTTTCTGTTGCGGTGTAAGATCGTGTGTTTTTTGGAACTTCAATGGCTTGAGCCCAAGCTCATTTTTCAGTATGTGTTACATGCGTTCTAACGATATGTTGAGCTCACGAGCTATTTTTCTTTCACTTCGACGGATGTCGCTCAATTCGAGCCTTCACTTTCCGAAACATTTCTGCCGATGTTGATGTTTTTTTTATGACCACCTCCATGGCATTTTGCAACGCTGCCATTATCACGGTAACGAGCTATGGTTCGAGACACAATTGATTTATATACGTTGAGGTGCTAGAGGGCACTAACGATAGCTACTTGTGGCTTTCCAGCCAAATATAAAGCAATCACACTATCACGTTTGACTTCCATCGCGGATAAAAATTTTTCAACACAACTGAGACATAAATCGTTTAAAAGGCTTGTAAATAATAAAATTATCTGTCATGTGTCAAAATTTGAGCTCACTGTCATGAACGGTTTGAAAATTATGGCAGTCTGAAGTTGGTTACAGTTCGACGCAGGCAGAGTGTATATTATAACTTATGATATTAATTTATATAATTGATTCACAGGCGCGTTTTAAAAACGAAAGTAAAAAATTTTTTTAGGTGGTAATTTCTATAAGTATTCGGTAAGTACAACATGTATTTTTATAAAAAAATATTTATTTATTCCAACGCTTTTTTCCAATCCTCGAATCACTTCTCATAAGCGTTTCATGCCGTTCTCATGCCGTTTTTATTTCTTCAATCGTTGCACATCTCCGTCCTTTTATAGGTTTCCTAAGTTTTAGGACAGGAAAGAGTCACATGGGGCCAAATCCAGTGAAAATGGTGTTTTTGGCCAAAAAATATCTTTTCCTCTCTGACCAAAATTAAGAAATTTCGAAACAAACTTCAGTGACTCACGTCGCATGCACAAAACTTCCAATCAAATTGCATAACACGAGAAAAACGATATGCCAACATCGTCAGCAACTTCTCTTATAGTAATTAGACGATTTTCCAAAACAACTTTGTTTACAGCTTCGATGTTATCATTTTTTGTTGATGTGCTGGGGCGTCCGGAGCTAGGTTCGTCATTGGCATTTTCTCGGCCATTTTGGAAGAGCTTGTACAACTTGTAAACATTTTTTTTTTTTATTTAAAGCAGACTCACTGTATGCCACTCTCAACATTTCAAATGTTTTAGATCACTTGATTCTATTTTTTACACAAAATTTGATGCAAATTCTTTACTCCATTTTTTATAATAATTGAAAATCGCCGAGCACATCAAAAAATGTCTAACCTTTTTATCTGTCAAAAACAATTTAATTGAAAGTATGAACAAACTCGTATGTTCGGAGCATGTGTACCAACACAGCAGAAAAAAAAAATCGATAATCGAATGTCTGTATGTTGCCCGCGAAATTTCAAAAGTCACCTTACATTTTGAACAATTTTCGTACAGTTAACAAAAATTTTTTTGACAAAAATAATATAAATAAACTTCGCGCGCAAAAATAGTATTAGTTTACCGTTATGAGTGATTTTCTTCTTGAAGTCATATATGGCTATTGCATACAAAGCAAGAGTTTTGTTTGCGAAAACAATTTTTTTATTCAGAGATAGACAATTTAAACTTTTATGGGGAAATTTCAAATGTCAACTGTAGCTCTGGAGATGGATCTAAAAGCGATGATGATCAAGTAGCAGATTCTGATGTGGAATTTAAAACCGCACTTAACAACATTGCCCGAAATTGACACCGAATCTGAGACTGTAACTAGTTAGATTACCTATCAAAAAGAACAAAGACAGGCCTAAAAATATTTTGTATTGGAGAAAAGAACAATTATATCCGTACGATAAAAAGAATTTTCAATCTGCTAATGCTAATGAATAGCCAGAATCGGCGATTTGGCATTATTAGGGAATTGTTTTTCGTCCTTTTAACGGATGAGTTAGTTCAATTTGTCGTGGATCAGCTAAACCTTAAAACTCTTCAATACAACATAACGAAGCCAGAAGACATAATAACAACCGAAATGGAGTAGTTCGTTGACATGCTGATTTACCAGGTGTACCGGTATGAAGTGAGCGTCAAGATACAAATGTCTCGATATCGAACATTTATTGTGAACGGGCTTTAATTCTTTTTTGTTTGGTTTTTGTTTGGTTGCTATGACACCTGTCAAACATATTTAGTATACCTCAAGTCATTGAGCAAACAACATAATATTTTTTCATGATGACGTGCGGAAAGCGTGAATTTTGAACCATGCATTGATCGAAAAACGACCAGAATGGGCCAGAAGACACGGCAAGGTAATTTTACTCCATGACAATGCACCTGCACACAAAGCAAAACTAGTTCAGGATACAACCAAAGCACTTGTCTGGTAGCTGCTACCCCACACGCCGTATTCACCAGACTTGGCTCCTTCCGACTACCATTTTTTTTTAATCGATGAGACACGCATTAGCTGAGCAGCACTTCGAATCCTACGAGGAAGTAGAAAATTGAGTGACTTTTTGCTTTTCTTTAAAAGACGAACAGTTTTATTCGTGTGGAATTCATAAATTGCCTGAAAGATGGGAAAAATGTGTAGCTAGCAATGTCCAATACTTTGAATAAAATATTTTTTTTTACTTTCCCATTAAGAAAGTAATTATTGAAGCAAATCCGTTGGCCAATAAAATCTTTTTGAAACGATGTCGTGCATGCAGATGGAAAACAATAAAAAAGTTCTTACGCTTCAGTAATAACACAGATTTTAAACCAATTAGAACAGGGATTCGACAAACTTTTTAAAATAATACCATTTTTGGAAAAACGGATTCCACAATACTTATTCCAAAAGTTGAGCTTCTTCTGGTGGGTGAGCAAATAATGCTCATTAACAGGCATCACAAACTGAAGCAGTATAACTCAGCCAAGCCTTACAAGTGGGGTTACAAGAATGAATTTCAAAGAGGGGTTTTCGGATTTAGTTACAATTTCAAAATTTTTTTGGAGAGCAAAAAAGTAACACCTTTTCCGAAAATGAACTTGATTTAGGAGACACTGGTTAAATTGGTTAAACATGTCAACCACTAATTTTTGCGCGATAATTGGTATCACAGTCCTAAATTGCAATATCACCTGTACAAAAATGGATTACTATCTTTGTGCACAGTCAGACTAAAGATTCTATAATGCCAATAGAGAAAGAACTGAAAAAACAACATTGTGGAAGCATGATTGAAAAAATGACTACACTTGATGGAGTGAAATTGGGAATGGTATTCTAGTTTGATAATAAACCTTCAAACATGCTGTCGCAGTGTATTCGATGCAAGCAGAGATATTCTTGCCCCTCAAGTTATTGAGGCTTATGAAAAATATATGGGTGGCGTTGATTTCTTGGATTTCACGCTAATGTTATACAAAGTCCTAAAGAGATCGACTTATGCTCAGTAAACATATGGCTCCGTCAGAAAGACTTCCCTATGCCATTTGATTATATGATTTCAAAATTAGCCGTTTTTGGGAATATATTTTAATTCGTGCGGTTTTTTTTTTTCAAAATTTGAATGTTTATTAAAGAAAAACATGTACAATAGTATTATTCAAAGTATTGCCCATCTCAAGCTATGACTTTTTCCCATCTTTCTGGCAATTTGTGGATCCCATCCCAAAAGAACTGCACCGGCTTGACAGCCAAGAATGAATCAAACCAATTTTTGATATTCTGCTCTAATGTGAACCGTATTTCAGTGAGGGCATTCTGCATCGACCGGAACAAATGGTAGTCAGAAGGGGCAAGGTCTGGGCTATAAGGCGGATGGGGTAAAACTTCCCATCAGCGTTGTCATGATGGAAAATAATTGCCTCATGTCTGGTCGCATATTCCGGGCGTTTTTCTGCTTTCGCTCTCTTCAAACGGATTAATTGTGTTCGGTAGCATTGTCCATTGATGGTTTCACCCGGTTTTAGTAGCTCATAATATAGCACACCTATCTGATCCCACCAAATACAGAGCATTACCTTCGCGCCATGGATATTCGGCTTTGCCGTTGACTTGGCTGGTTGGCCGGGTTTCACATATGATTTTTTGCGCTTGGGATTGTCGTAATGGATCCATTTTAGATCACCAGTAACAATCCGATGCAAAAATGACCTCCTTTTGTGGCGTTCCAGCAGCATTTCGGGCATGCAAAACCGTCTTTTGACGTTTGTCGGCTTGAGTTCATTCCTTGCTTTTGAATATATCCAGCTGCTTTTAAAAGTTTTAAAATGACTGCTTGGGTGATACCCAAAGATTCTGCGAGCTCTTCTTGTGTTTGGCAACAATCTTCATGGAGTAATGCTTCCAGTTCTTCATCTTCAAACTTTTTTGGCTGCCCAGGACGTTCATCGTCTTCCAAGCCAAAATCACTACTTTCAAATCGTGCAAACAACTTTTGGCACGTTTGCTCAGCTAGCGCATGTTCACTATAAACTTCCACCAAAATACGATGACTTTCGGCAGCAATTTTCTTTGTGAAGAAGAACTCCCCGCAAAAACACTTATTCAGACACAAAGTTCGACATATTTGAGTGGAAAATAAATATTGTTGTTTACGCTTCAAATGAATGACATATACTGAAATGGCGTACAATGACAGTAGCTTTCCAACGAATTTTCCAATGGAATAATACAAGTTACGCCATCTCTTAACAAACCGCACGAAATATAAAGTTATAGACCCAATACTTAAAACAAACAAATCACTTTTGAAAAAATGTGGTTGGCCTTCAGGTCAGCTGCAATCAGATTTGATAAATTAATACATAAACATTATACTGTTCTCTTAACTCTTAACGCATGCGAAGATATTTATGGTTTGGTTTTTTTATTTTTTAAAGAAATAAGAATTTTTAATTTATTTTAATAAAAGTTGGTTAAGAATGCTTAAACAAAACCATATTTAAGGACTTTAATTTTTTTCCTGCTCAGGATTTAATTCATGCAGCAGAGGGTTTAATTATAACCGTACGCCAAGAAGCATCAAACTTTCTTCATGATTATTCTGCAGGGACGGATAAGTTTAGCAGAGATGCGAAAGTCGAAGGGTCTTTGCAAGATTTGCCGTAATGTAAAAATTTGGTCGACGGCGGAATTTCAAGGCCTGAAACCACAAACGGTCTTATAGGAAACTGATGCTTTTAAAGTTGGCACAAACTAGATTAGTTTCTTACAATGATTTCATCCGATTATTTATAAAGCTCTTCAATAAGTCATCTCTCGCCGACTTATACAACTCGGTAGCTAGGACGTCAGTACCAGCTGAATGGTTCGACTTATATTAAAGCTGTCATAATTTCATCAAGGTAGGATGGTTGAAAATATTGCCTATCATCGTTCAGGTTGACTGGCTCTTTTTGTATCACTACGCCATGTTCATTGCCATTGCATATACACAGGTTGCTAAACTGGTTCTTCCATATCCTCACCACCCTTGTGGAACTAACATTAGATTCCCATGTTCATACTTTGTTGAACTGGCATGGTCTTCTTTTACATTTCTCGTCAGGTCGGCATCAGTTCTTCTTTTTTTTGCTCTACATTTTTTTGCTCTAATTCTTATTTGCAGTGTCACTCTATATATTTTCTGTTTTCCGGCATTTATCATCAAACCACCGGTTTTGCAGTGATGGTCCGACGAACATTGAATATATGAGTTGTCGAGTGGCTTATAAAAATTGTTCCTTGGTGGCATCGTCTTTCTTCTCCATTGTGGCGTGCGCATATACAATATGTATGTATTAAGGAGATGCTGGCGAATTGGCCTTGATACTCAGTCAAGAGGCTATGACAACTCAGCGGTTATTTCGCTCCATGGCACAGTGGTTCAGGTTCCAAAGAAGGGCGCTCAGATTTTTTTTGGGCAGATTTACAATAAAATCATATCATTTTGGCCTGGAAAATGGCAAATAAGACAAAAAAAAAAAAAAAATATTTTTTTTAACAGAGTTTATTCATGCATAAAATATTCATTAAAACTAAGTCATCCTTAGGTTCGTGAAGGCTTTTTTTTTGAGATTCAACAATGCGACTTGATGTATGGTCTAACAATGATTGCAAATTTATTTCAGCAGAAGATTCCGTCACACGAATATCAGTTGGATAGCAACGTTTTTTGGCGTCCAGCACTTTATGATAGAACGGAAAAACATTTGGTATTTTAGAATGAATCACTTCTCTTAATAAAAAATATTGGTTTTTAGTAAGCTTAGCTTCATTAATAAATGAAACAACTTCATCCGTGCTGAATTCCAAAGAACTTTCTGATTGATTTGAACTGCTAAGTAAAGTACAATAGTTACAGCGGAATCGTCCATCTGTGATAAAACTGCTAATCTGCGACGTTTAGACCTCCTGCTGCAGTCTTCAAACTCCTTCCTGTATCGCGTTCCACTTTTAGATTGAAGAGATTCCTTTTACTCGTCGTTGTAGTTTCCACATACTTCTCCATCAGATACTTTAAGTATGCAAACTTCGGTCTCATTTAACCAGCTTTCGTATTTGGCCACTAGCTTAGCTTTTGATCTCCTAAATTGCTTCCAATATGCTGCAAACCGTTTACAGAGATTCAAAACGAGATTTTTCAAGCAATCAGTCAATATATTTTCAGCATCCGGTAAAGAATTCGCAAGGGATCCAAACACTTCCCGAAACCTATCTACCTCATTTTCTTAATTTTTGAAGCTATCCACGTATTTAAAGCAAGCATTCGGGTAAGTGAACACGTAATGGTTCTCTCACAAAAAATTAAAAAAAAAAAAATGTTTGTAGTACTGGAGATTGTCTCCTCAATGACCTGTAACAACCCTCAGAGCACCTAGGAGCACTTAGACTAGGAAAATAAGAGGTTATTTTGATATATGACTCACTTATGGCTATTCGTGCCTTCATACGTAAAATGTTGAATATGGAAAATGGTTAAAAACAAAAAAAGTGGAAGGTGTGCTTTGACGGAGATAGTTATGAAAAGTCGCATTGTTAAGGAAAACATAATTACTTTAAAAATATCGCACATACTTTCAATTTAAATATCCATTGCACTATTATATAACAAACAATAAATTTCTCGGAAAAACCACACTTAAAAAACAACACCAATTTATGTGAACAAATAATCTAATGAGCACTTCCGGTCACAAATTAACTGTGTCGTGTTTGTAATTGCAATGTCTTTTATACCTGTGAATAGAAAGGTTTTTTATGTTTCCTATACCGGTAATATAACATCATATTTGCAGCATCGATATTTCGACCCTATGACCTACGGCTGAAACACTGTGCATGGTTGGCATCCAACATTTAATGGAGATACTAAATTATTAGTGTAAATTGACTTGTTGTATTTTGGGCAACCATTCATTCCGCTAGGTTCTAGTTGCCTGAAAAAAAAATGTCTTAAGGTCACGGCTGGTATTGAACCCCGAACCGTCCGATGGGAAAGCCAACACAGTACCGCTTGAGCCACGGCCACCCACGTGTTTGGTCACCACGAGGAGGTAAAACAACCACTTGACGAAAAATATAAACATATCGCTTCTGGCCTATGCTATTTCTTAGGCATTCAGTAATAACTCGTTCAAATGTTTGTCCCTTTCACCAAAAAGGTAGGGAAAATATAATACTTGTTCAGCTGTGTCAAAGGTCTCAGATGCGGCCTCGTAGAAAATAAAGATCAGGAATCGAATCCTCACAGATTTTTCGAAGCACTTTTTGGTGTTAGTAAGGAGGATAACTCTTGCAACACAGGATAATTCGGATATCGTCGGCGTACTTTTATATTCAACAGTATTGTGGGGAGGCATCAAGTTGCTATTCAATATCAAAAGATGTTTTTGACAAATACTTTCAGATTCTTTTGTTCAAATATCTAAAAAGCGATCGGTTGAAAATTCCACTGAAATCGAGTAGATTTTTGCACTATTTTTGTTTGTACATACACTTTTAGAAAAGTTGAGATTGTAACAATAAAACTAAAGAACTTCGGAAACAATTGCGTTTCATTTTACAGGCATCGTCTGCAAAAAGAACTCCTTCATCGCAGATTCTGCAGTGAATTAAATAAAAAAACAATAGTGTGCTCGGCCAATTCTTGGGTAACTTATACCTTAGAATAGACTTCACAATTCTCTGCGTAAACGGATAGACACATAGATCTAGCGATGAGATTTAAACAGATTTACATCTCATCAATACGCATGATAATGGCTGTTGTACACCTTTGTCCGATTATGTATGTATCCACGTCGTTTTTTTTTCGTCATTTTAGAAATGGTAAGATGAAAAAACAATCAACAATCCGTCAATAATTTTGCTAAACTCGGGATATGAAATAAATATGTAAAGAGAACTGGAAAATTGCCGACTTTCTATGTATTGAAAAATTTTTAATAAATTTCTGCATGGCATTTGTTATCCAACGGTTGGCCACATTAAGAGTTTATTGATTTGTTTTTAATTAAAAATTCCTCCTGATTTTATTTGCATTTTAAATTAGAGAAACTAACCGTGACGAAGATTCAGGAATTTTAATTACCTAATGCGGCATAGCTTTGATCCTCATATTTTGAATATGTAACAGTTCAGGCTGATGTCATTCTAGTTAGCTTCGGACTCAGTCACAACAAATCACGTTAATAATTTGACAATACGACTTTATGTTGCTTTGAGCTTAATCTTGCAAAACACGAATATTCGACGATTAATACAAAATGAAATTGATGACCCATCGATTAATGTATTCTTCATTTTAGTTGTGCTTTATGGACTCAAGGAAACAACTGAGAAATTAATAGTGTTAGACAAAAATAAACGGACTTGATGAAGGCGATTATTTTTGAAAATTAAAAAAATATATGAGATGTGGAGAAACTTAAACGGAAGTCCCTGCATTGACCTGGCACCGACTGAACTTCTGGGGTGTGTCAACGAGCTTACACCTTGTACTTGTAACACTGTGTAATTTTTCGTAACACTACAAATTAATTAAAAAAATTTTTTTTTTGTGACGTACGCAGAGATTTTTGAATTCTGTCTGTACAATATTCGATTGAATGACCATATTAATAACACAGTCCTCTAAGTTTGGGAAACATAAGAAGAAAGAATTCATTAATTTTATTCATTCAATTAGATTTTTGAAGTGAAATAAAACACATAAAACTCATGGTAATGTCGTTTGTTTGAAAGGCAATATCGTGCCATTAATGCTTAACCCTTGTGTTGCCACCACAAAGAAACTCACAGCATCTCACTCACATGCCACCTTGGTATCCGCATACCCCGTCTACGAAATTCTTGGCAAAATCCATTGTAACTATTGGGTTGTACCACATGGAATGTCCGATTTTCACTCAGTCGGATAGAAGAAGTTCTCGAGTGAACATCTGTGCCAAAAATTTAACTTTTTTTTTTTTATAAAATAAAGTCGTACGTTATTTACCATACTGTCGGCAGCTCAAATTCGAACCCTCTTCCTTTACGAACTTAAAATGGGACAAAATACATTTGAGGATGTGGCGATAAATGAAAGCACTATACGACGTTGGTTTAAAAAGATCCGTTTGAGAGATTTTCAGCTTCGAAATTGGAAGCGTTAGTTGACAACGATGTTTTAAGAGCAACGATGGATGCGGACCCAATGAAATAGGTGCGGGAGATTGCACCAATCATGGGAGTATCTCCAATGATAATAAGTCGACACCTTCCTCTTATAGAAAAGGTAAAGAAACTCAATAAGTGGATACCCCATGAACTACACATCGCTTGCATTAGGAAACCATACTGAACAATTTTCCATCAGTGCTTCCTGCTTCTTATCGGCTGTCAAAGAAGTCACAAGGAGCCAAATCAGGTGAATTCGGTGGCTGTTGGATGGTATTTGTTGCATTTTTCGTCAAAAAATTAAGAATTATGATGGCACTGTGCGACGGTGCGTTATCATGGTGCAAAATCAACGAGTTTTCTGCCAACAATTCTCGTCTCTTTCGGCGAATTGCTTCACACAAACGTCTCATAACGCCCAAATAAAACTCTCTGTTTACTGTTTAGCCTTCTGGCAAAAATTTATAATGCAGTACACATTTGTAATCCATGAAAACCGTGAGCATTGCCTTCTTATTAGACTGAAAACGACGTGTTTATTTTTGGTCTCGGTTCACACCGGATGTCTGGATTACATGTCATACACATAAACCCACGTCTCGTCTTCAGTAATGATCATTTTAATGAATATGGGATCGGATTCAGCCTCGGAAGTTATCCTTTTTGCGACGTCAAAACGGTGTCTTTTTTGCATGAAATTGAGGTCTTACGGCATCAACTTTACACGACGGAAACCCATATCATTAAACAAAATGTCTTGGACGGATCCATAGGCAAATATTCAAGCCCTCCGCTATCTCTCTGATAGATATTTTCGTCGGTTTTCGATGTCGATGGTCTGCCACTGCGTTCATCATCTTCGATTGACTCACGACCACTTTTGAACCGCTCGTGCCACTGGTAAACGACCGTTTTCTTTAGAGAAACGTTGCCGAAACACTTTTCCAACGTTCGCGCCCCATTAAATCACACACAGAGATAGATGTACTCTTGGCTACGTAACTTTTGCAAATGTCAAGCTATGACGTCAACAACAGATGTAATAACTTAGACCTAGACTTAGGCAAAAACTGTTGCAGTTGTGATTTGAAATTCTTCCGCATCCACCGTACTCTTCTAATATTTTCCATTCAGATTACCATCTTTTCCGCAATCTATGTACAATTCGCAAAGTCAGTCATAGATGCCAACGGATCCTATTTTGATTGAATAAAGATTTACGGAAAAATAATATTAGCTTTTGAATTTTTACTATAAAATCGGACATTTCATGTTTCGATCAATATTTAATTATTCATATTCTAGGAAGATATTCCTAGTACTTGAAGAGATTACTCGGCGAAGAAGATGACTAAAGTGATGATCCTTCGTACATTGAAGACGAGGATTGGTTTTCCAGCGATAACGCTCTGAATTCTGCCAGTGCTAAAGCATCGGATAATGAAGATTGCGTTGATGACGAAATCGAAACTGATGTCGGAACACAAGAAGAAGATGACGACGAAAGAGACACTGAAGAGGAGAATGAAAATGAAACAGCTTCAGATGCTTCAGCCAGCACTTGTACAACTTTTGTACGGTTTGGAATAAAACTCCGCCTTAAAACCAGGAAACTTCGGCTAGAAATATTTTTAGGCAGAAAGCTGGACCGCATAAAAGTATGGAAATGTTATCGATCTCTGGCACATTCCACAAATTCATGATGTTGGAAACGGTTGACATAATCGTTCGGTGCACAGGTAAAACAGCGGAATCCGAGTATCAAGATTACAACCGCGTGTATGGAAGAAAGTAACGGTAACCGAAATGTACTCTTTTTTTTTGTTGTGTTGATAGGTGTTGTTGCAAATAGCTCAAACACAAACCACATAGATTAAATGTGGAAGAGAAACTCATATCTTCTATATTTTGACGATAACGATACACGCCGGCAACGAACAGCCAGTTATAAAGCTGCACCGATTTCTGATATTTGGAACATGCTGAATGCAAACCTAGTGGCGGTATATAGACCAACGGAGTACTGGACTATCGACGAACAGCTCTTTTCTTTTCGAGGAAGAACGAAGTTTACCCAGTACATGACATCGAAGCCTGCTAAATACGGTCTAAAAGTATTTTGGTTGTGCGACGCAAATAATGCTTATACACTCCAAGGGATTTTCTTTACAGGTAAACAAGGTAATGGTCGCCGCTTACAAAGGATTTGGCCGGAACTTAAGCATGGACAGATTTTTCGCGAACTTTTGTCTTTTGTCATGGAAGCTCACTATCGTCGGTGGTTTGAAGAAAAAAATATTCATTCCTCCAGAAACGAAACCATCGAACCGTTATGATCCACGCTTTTTGGATTACACGAGAAAGTTACCATCAGTTGGTATGTTCCGAAGAAAAACAAAGCGGTGACTCTTCTCAGTACCATGTTACGATAACTGATGCATCTCACCAGAAACCAGAAATGATTTTGTTTTACAACAAAACCAAAGCTAGTGTTAATACTATAAATCAAATATCCCTGAGATATTGGACCCAATGGCAAACGTGCAGATGGCCGCTAGCTTTTTTTTTACAATATTTTAGATATCGCCGGTGTTGTTGCATTCGTAACCTACTGTGAAAATAATGATATGCTTGCAACAATTACTAACAGACGCAGATTTTTTCTACGTCAGATCTCAGAAGAACTAGCCAATGATGTAGTAGAAGAGCGTTTTTCTAACCAGCAAGTCATGCGAAATCATGCAAAAAAAAATCGCAATCAAAAGTTACTATGAAAGGCCTGTGAAAGTGGTAGAAAAACTGTAGTTGGATTTACAACGAGCAGCTTATTCCAAAGAGAAGAAAGACAAGGAAGTCTTGCGTTGACTGCAATAAGCCCGTTTGTGAACAACACACAATAAAAATTACAAATTGTTTAAATGGTAATCATTAATTTCTAATACAATATATCTGTGTGAAAGATTGAAATTTAAATTTTTTTGTAATTTTTCATAAAGTATTTGTATACTAGCGTGCAAAAAAACGAAAACTCGATGATTTTTGTCCAACAATCACATTGTAAAATGTGTTATTAATGAGCTATCTTTTGAGGTTTGGCAAGAGATAATAGTTCGAGTTAGCTAAATCGGGCGAATACGATGGATGCGAAAGCAGTTGGAGCCGTAAGTCATTGATTTTAGCCATTGTTGCGATGCTCTTGTGCGCCGGTGCATTGTCTTGCAAATGCAAAATTTTTTTTTGCTTCATGTGAGCCCGCTTTGCAGCGATTTCGGCTTTTAATCGATCCAATAATGCACAGTAATACTCGCGTTGATATCCCAGAAAATCGAGCCTCCTTCAGCTGCTTCGGAGCACTCGTACCGGCTTCAGTCCATTGCCGGGCACTCATTCTGTTCTCTGGTGTTCAACGGTTACCAATCGACGCCAAAAGTCTGCCCGATTCCGCATCAGCAAGTAAAAACACACTTTCGAAGTGCTCTCGCGTTCGTGTTTTTGGTCAGGAGTGAGTATGCGCGGCACCCAGTGGCAGGATAACTTTTTCATATGCAGAATATTGCCCAAAATATAGCGTGTACGCTCAGTACTAATCTTTGTGGTATCTACACCAATCAACACCATTTCATGTATTTTTTTGACATTGTCCCCTGTAACCGCATCGGAGGGCTTTCCGCTGCGGACTTGATCGGTAGTGGAGTTGCGGCCATCACGAAACTCTCGAAACCAATATTTGACTGTGTGATCTGACGGAGCATTAGCCCCATAATATTTATCCAACTTTTCTTTTGTTAACTTCGCCGTTTTGCCTCTCAGAAAATAATGTTTTATGAGAGAACGAAAATCGTTTTTGTCCATACTCAACGTGATGCCAAACACGTCAACAACAATCAGCTGTCAAAACAAAACTAAAGACAGTATCGCACTGAAATTTGGCATGTCTGCCTAAATATGAACGGACTTCAAGGCACCATAACCTTTTTTGCAGTAGCAGCGCATTCTGGCGATCAAGGAGGTTACTTTTCACTCCAGTTAGTATGTTGAATGCAAGTTTCGATGAAGAATTAGTCAAATCATGGAGATTCGAGAAGATTTTGGCCAATTTTTTTTTTTTTTTTTTTGGTAAAAAAAATATTCAACAACAGCACAAGTGTTAAGAATGAATTTATTCTTATATCGCATTGGGTCCCTCTAAATTACAACCACTTTTTCGAGTAGCAATGATGCGGCGAATGTTAGTTTCAATGTCATCCATTATCTCTGGCTTTTCGACGTTGACTGGCGACTTCACATATCCCAATAGAAAATAATCTTTCTTACGTACTTAGGTGCCAGTTCGGGGGTAACTGTTAGTAACAACTAACAGGCCTCTCCAATTATTTCATTTTATTTATTTATTAAATTGATTACAATAAGAGGACAACAAGTGACTTTTCAATTTTGCAACACACATACAACGTTACAGGAGGTCAACCTTTTTTATTTAAGCAAGTTATCAAGGAGACATAAACCATATTATTATATACAATGTTAATTTTTCTTCTAGAGTAATAATCCGGACAGCAGAATATCTCGGAGCAATAAAGTGAGATAGGCAGATAGGATAGGGTTTCACCAATAAGAGCTTCACCCTTGTGGGGATGAAGTGCTGAGAAATGCATAAGGCACGAAGACCCTCATACACCTTACTGATAACAGCATTTGTATAAGTTGACCAAGTTAAACTCCCATTGAATATCAAACCCAAATTTTTAACAGAGTCTACATATTCTTTCGGGTTTTCTGATAGTTGAATCGGAGGGAGATGAGATATGTGGAACTTGTTTCTGCATATTACAAAAGCCTTAGATTTTAGGACATTTAGACGTAAGTTATGAGATGAAGGTTTCATTCCCCGACTCAAGCGAACGGCTTATATATGTGAAAATATGAATCGAGCAATGCTTGATAATCTTAGGCAACTCGTTTACGTAGAGGGGAAAAAGTATTGGTTAATCTGTAACTTCTTGCTGCCTCCATTCTATTCTATGCCTCCGAAGTGTTGGTCTTCAGTTTCGAATGCTTTACATAGGTCGAGAAGGACTAAATTAGTTATTTGATTTGCATCCCTTTTCTTTCTAATTTTCTCAACAACTGACAGTAAAGAGGTCTTGCAACTTTTAGATTTTTAACTGAGAAATACTTTGCATTTGCACTTAGATGGTTTATTTCTTTAGAAAGAAACTGGTCTATATTATATTCGTTTGAATTTTCATTCTTGGGAATTAGGATGACATTTGCCTCCTTCCAGGTTTTTGCGAAACAGGAAATCGTTAAGTTAAGTGTATATAATTGCAGAAGTTTATTAAATTTTGGGCGAACTTCGTCAACTCCTATAGCATTAGACTTGATTGATAGAAGTGCTTCCACAACATCTTCCTGCCGTATTCCATTAAGATTAAAGTATGGCCGTTCGGTGTCATCCGGCGTCTGATCGAAACCATTACATTACATTACTAAACATCCAAAGTGTTTAGTTTTGGTTTTTTTTAGAACCGATCTTTTGAATTCTTTGCCACATTTCCTTTCCTGGCGAACACTTCACCAAACACATTTTCTACTATATAATCAGAAGGCCCGAGTAGTAGCTTTGGTTTTGCATACTACTTGATTGTGAAGTGAGCGATAGCTCGGTCTTTAGCTAACTGCCACCAGTTGCGGACTCCAAGTCGGAAAGAAAATAATCCTAAGGTTTTACTCGTAAATTAGATGATCTTGGAGGTCAGTTCTCAAACCCATTGTGCGCGTAATGATTTCTTCAAAAAATTAATTGTTGTTTGCGCTGTGTGGCATGTTGATCCGGTAATTGAAAGCATAGCTTTGCTACATTAATATTATTTAATTAGGGATTAGCAAAAGTTATTATTTATGGATCTAGGTATATCGATCTTAATTGACTGTAACGTCCTGACGGGCGTGGTATTTGAAGGAACGATACATGAGACACACTAAACGTCACAGTGACTTTTTGTGACTTTTGTGAACGATATTCTTCAACCCGAATGCAACAATTTTGCTTACGATTGAACCAAAAATCAGACTCATTCCTGAACAAAATTATGCGGTGAAAAAGAGAACGGAGAACATCTCATTGTCGACCTATTCACAAAATGTACGATTCACACATTTGTCAAGCGACTTCAATCTCTGCAAGAGCTAATTCTTCAAGATGTTTCGGCAAATCTTCTATATAGTGAATGGACATAGCTTTAATTGTCAATACAACGTTGTAAATACTACGCTCCGTCTACTTCTCTGTGGATGAATATTACGAATAGGGTATGCGTGGTGGGAAAATGAGCCACGGTTATTCGAATTACTTGATTTTTTATACCGTAAATGGACGAAGCTGACGGTAAGTCTGGTAAACTGAATCATGATTTTCGAAATAAAATTCCACAATTTGCAAGCGTGCCTTCTGGCTATTCATGGTACAAATGGCAAACTAAACTGGGCACAAGTAAGATGTCAGCTTTCAAATTGGGTGTCAGTGGGTGAAAAAAGTATTCCCAATTGAAAAAACGAACCTCTCAAAAGAACACCCATTATAGGCCGGTTTCTCTTATATTTGTTGATAAAGAGAATAGCCACGAATACTCCAGATTGGGTTCTGCCAAAAAGCCTAAAGTTTGCTATGCAGCATCCGGCTTTCAGACGCTCTCCATATTGCTGGACCATTTATGGTAGATAAAAGTGTTTCTTCGGAAACTTTAATTTGAAATGGAATACGCAAAATTTATAAAATGATCACAATTTCATTGAAGATTTTTTGAGGCTTAATGTTTGAATACAGTTTTGAGTATATGACTATTTATAAAATCCATCCAATCAGCCCAGTTTTTAACTGGTAAAAGACCTGTACATCACGAATAATTGTCACAATCTTGGCCACTAGTCTTCTATAGTTGACGATTATCCGCATAAAGCAATGCTTTTAGTTGTCCTCAAAAGAAAATAGCCGATAGTTGTCAATTCGCTTGATATCAGAGGTCACTTGGCATGTTAACTTCGCGATATTACCTCCTCGCCAAATAGTGATTTCATGGTTTGCGTTGCTGTATGGCACACAACGCTATCCTATTTAAGATTTGCTTAAATGTACTAAACAAAAATGTCAAATTATTTAAAAATATTTGACGGCAGAATGGGGAAGTCGCCAGGGATGGAATAACAAATTTTTAAAGTTTTTACTTCTGGGCAGAGAGCAAACGTGTGAAACATCGTTTCAATTTAAAATGCGGATTGTACTCCCGCACACTAGGGTCATGTAGTTATAGAGTGGTTATATGGCGAATTCAAAAATTCCTTTAAATGACAGTGTAACATAGAACGACAGCCACTTTATCTGGTTAACAGATTCTACACATTGTTACATGATGTGCGAGAGGTGCAACGCATAAATGACAACGTCGGATTTGAAAATTTTACCAATGTTAGCTGGTGCGGTAATACACGCTTTCGTGGGAAACTCCACTTTAAGAAGCCGATAGTGGACAAATTTCAGGCTGATAAAATCAGCTGGTTTTGCGAGTTAAACTAAAGTTTTCAGAAAATCCGGTCTAATACCGCAGGAAAAATAATAAGATTACTTAAAAGCAAAAAAAACATCAACAAAATTTTGGCCTCAATAGCGAGGTAATCGGTCCTTTTCCTACAGTCACACAAAGTTTTCCTCAAAATATGTCCAGAAATCATTCCTAAAGGTTTTCGATACCTTATCTAGGACACCTTACATTTGTGTTCTTGACTAGATAGCATTCGATTTTACATCGGTTTGGACAAAATACAAAATATTGTTGCTGGTATAAGGCCGAAGTGTTAAGCAATGTGGTTCTGCAAATCTCAGGCTCTTTTGCAAAACTTAGTCAATCACATTGGCGTAACTTCCAAAGTCGATATCGCTCTAACTTAAATAGTTTATTCTCAGCAGTAAACCATAAACGCATCTTTTGCTCGCTGTCCTACATGAAATAAACAACATCGGGGATGCCTGTTCTGACTACACTTACTATCTTGTAACCTACTTCTAATTTACACAGCTCTATAACTGCCTCTATATCACACCGATCCTAAGTCTTTTTATCAATCCGTCAACTGCAAAAGAAAATCTGACGTTTACCCCCCTCTCTCATTCGATTATATGTGATCTACTGACTAACAATTGTTTTGCAACCTTTTTTAAGCAATCATTCGTACAAAATTTCTGCGTACCCGATCGCATATAATTAAGGTAACTTCCCAATTTCTCTCTCTCAATCTTTTGACCCTACTTTTATCGAAGAAAAGTTTCATAATCTCAACAACGAAATTTTACTTTCGGCAGACGGGCTTCCCGTAATATTTCTTAAAAAGTGTGTCTCCAATATCCTATTTCATCTGTCCCTCACACAGGGACAATTTACTACCGCCCCATTGCTTAGCTATCTCACATACCTAAAATATTCGAAAATATTTCATATGAAGTGCTAAGCTTTTAGTACAAGTCACCTACTATCATCATAAAATAGAAAGTTCACGGAATTTATTCAGAAAATTAAAAATACAATTTTATTTATCTAAATCTATATTGTCCCCTTCAAAGTAATCCCCATCAACAGTCACAGTCACAAGGAGCCAACTCAGATGAATTCGGTGGCTGTTGGATGGTATTTGTTGCAATTATCAGCAAAAAATTACGAATAATGATGTCACTGTGCAACGGTGCGTTATCATGGTGCAAAATCCACGAGTTTTCTGCCCACAATTCTGGTCTCTTTCGGCGAATTGCTTCACGCAAACGTCTCATAACGCCCAAATAATTGTCTTTGTTTACTGTTTGTCCTTCTGGAAAAAATTCATAATGCACTACACTGTTGAAATGCATGAAAACCGTGAGCATTGCCTTCTTTTTTGACTGAAAACGACGTGGTTTTTTTGGTCTCGGCTCATTTGTTGAACGCCATTCACTTACCTGATGTCTGGATTTCATGTCGTACTCATAAACCCACGTCTCGTCTCCAGTAATGATCCTTTTGATAAATCTGGGTTCGGATTCAGCCTCGCAAATCAACTCTTTTGCGACGTCAACATGGTCTCTTTTTTGCATGAAATTGAGGTCTTTCGGCACCAACTTTGCTGCTACACGACGGAAATCCAAATCATTAACCAAAATATCTTGGACGGATCCATAGGCAAAGTTCAAGTCCTCCGCTATCTCCCTGATGATTAATTTGCGGTTGTGACCAACATTTCTTTTACTTCATCAATGTTTTAGTCGGTTTTCGATGTCGATGGTCTCCCACTGCGTTCACCATCTTCGATTGACTCACGACCACTTTTGAACCGTTCGTGCCAATGGTAAAAGACCGTTTTCTCTAGAGAATCATCACCGATACACTTTTCTAACATTTCTAACGTTCGCACACCATTAAATCCGTTTTTACGCAAAATTAAAAACAAGTTCGTTGTTGTAAATTTAAATCCATTTCTAAAATTGTAAAAAATCGCCAACATACACAGAGCTACGTAACTTTTGGAAATGTCAAGCTATGACGCTAAGATTTAGAGGGAGTGTCAAAAATAGATATACCAACTTAACAAAACGAAAAGCAGAACTGATCAAATTGTTATATTACATAGCCAGCATGGATTTCTGAAAAGTTTGTCAGTCTTTTGCACAGATTTTGCTAAGGCTTTCGATAAAATATAATACCTTATCAATTGATCCTTTTGAAATTGTCTTCCCTCGACTTTGACTCCATATTATTTAATGAATATTTTTTTATCTGGAAAACAGTTATTATAACGTTTGCATTAGTTCGGCCCTCTCATACCCATTTTTAGTAACTTCTGGTGTCACACAAGGGAGCCATCTAGGTCCCCTTCTTTTCATTTTAATTTTAAACGCTCTTGAATTATTGAATTAAACACGTAGCTGAAATTCTCTTTATTCATCGCCTGCTCTCTGGTTCTGTGGATTGCGCTTCCCTTTACAATTCAATTTTTTAAAACACTACTAATCCTCGTCCTTTACGATGTCCTCTTCTCTTCTTTATTTCAATCCATCGTACCTGTGATGGTTCCAACGAAGCAATCTCCCACAATTTCCGAAAGGTCAACTCTAACCTCTCCCTTTTTTATTACAACTTGAAAACTATTGTAGATATCCTCCAACATTCTCTTGGTTTCTAACCCTTACTTTTTGTTAGTTTCCTAGTCCTAGTTCTAGTGCTTGTTAAGCTAGATGAAGCTCATATTAAGCGAAATAAATGGGAGCTTTACACCCTACTAATCACGATATACTGTATGATTGGAAGACATGCCCAGCTGTTGAGTGTATTTCACATGGATTTCTGCTGCAGTTCCAAAGGTGAAGAGCCTTGTCACAGATCTAAGCGATCTCAGGTCTATGAAGATTGCAGACTTTGGCAAATTTTTCAAAAAGTTTCTTTGGTTTCAGGAGTATCTTGGGTATCGCCTGCGATGTGAAAAACTATAACTTAATCTGACTTCACTGAGAGGGCCTTTGAATCACATGATTTACGTAGCAAAAGGACTATATCATACGCCTTAACTGATCTAGTGAATGTAACTATCTAACTTGGGCGCTTACCCAGAAAAGGAATTTTCCTTCTTTAATAAATAGACGTTGTAGCTCTTCGATTTAGCTGTTTTTAGCTCTTTGTGTGTTATAGTTAAGGACAATTTCATAATTTCAACAAATTATACAGTTTTCTCTACTATACTCGTATATTAATTGAGAACAATTGCTTGAATTAGATATCATAGATAGAGAATACTCAACTACTACTACTGTCTATACTACAGATAAATTTTTGTAATGGCATAGAACAAACTTACAATCAATTTATTTTTAAAAGCTTTACTTACCAGTATCTAGAGTTTTTGTTTTTGTTTTTGTTTTATAATTTCTATGAACAAGTAATCACACTAATCGTGTTAAGTAGGAAAACAAAAAAAACACAACACTTTAACATCAAAGTCGATAACTAAATGAAACCGCTTCGAAGCGGTTTTCTTGGGAAATTATAATATTTATTTTCCCCTCTCCTCGCCCAGGAAAGGTTGTCACTATTAGTCGTTTATAATTTCATATTTTTGTGTCATTATTCTGCATAACTTATGACCTCGTCAAGCTTAATTCAAAAGTAGACATCGCTTTTTTTTTTTGATACAATGGAACCCAATTTCTCAACGGAAATTCCCAACATAATTTACGTGATCTACGAGCAAAGAGATAGATAGACAGAATCGAGGATACCAAAGTTGTCGAGCTAATGAAACATAAATCCATTCATTCCATCCAAAAACGATGTAATTCAAAACAAAGCGCACTAAAATCGTTTTCGGTTATTGAAAACATCGAAAACACCAAACGTAAAAGATGAATCAATGTGGGGGAATTACAAAATCTATTATACCTCTGTGCATGATGTAGCACCGTTATTTGTATGCGTTAATGATATTCTCAGTCAACTGACCAACCCGCCAATCAACTTGAAGTGGTAACTTTTTATGGTGCGCATAGACAAGCCTAAGTCAGCGTTAAGAGCGATAGATTATAAAAATTATTATTAACATATAAATAGAAGTAGCAGCAGCACAGATGCGTTTCATCAATAGATGACAGTTATAGCGAAGAGACAAATATACTCCCACTCGAGCGACACCTCGTTCATCTGGGATACCATCTTAATGCTACTAATTTGGATAATTTCTTTGTTGTGATTTATAGGATGGTCATTAGGTCTTTTATATTTGGTCTTGGAAGCAACTCGAAGGTAAGACCATTGAATTTTAGACTACTTCGTGAGTAAGTGGTGGAAAAATCCATGAAATCCATGAAATCACATTGGCAAATGCGGATCTTTGTTTTTGGCTAAGGCTAAGGAATGCATGTGAAACTAATTTATTTTATTGGAGTCGTTCGTTATTTATTAACAAATAAACTCACGATTTTCGGGGTTAAGTTTGTAAATAGATAGATTTCATTATCCACGGTGCGAATAGACCCAAAAAAGAGTTAAATCAGCCTTAATGGCTTATATTATGGTTATTTATTTGTATTTGTGTATTGGAGGAGATATCTGTGTCATTATTTATTTATGGAGTTTGGTAAGGCTATTGTTTGAAGTTAACTATTTGGTTGACAGTGGCCAATTTTAAGACAATAACAGCCAATAAAAGTCATAATTTTTTATTGCTCACACGCAGTATTGTCGGTAGGCGCGTGTTACGACCAGTGCGCAACTTTACATCTGTCTTGTATATAATAAATGAGACCAATCGCATTGATTGATACTTTTGTCACTGAATATTTATGCGAGCCACAGACCGACTTAGATGTAGTAACACTCCGTGGTGGACCAAAGCCTTAACCATTTAGCTTTTCAATTAACTCAATCTTTGCCCGGTTGTCCCAAGTTTGTTGAGGAAAAGAATCTATTGCACTGCATCTCCGTGTAGGAAATGAAGAATCTTCAGACTGGAGCGCTTATATTGAGTTGATGTGCTTGTTTTAAAAATCTCAGATGACTAATGCGAATTTTTAATATAGTACCAGGCCACTCTCTCAATTGTAATAAAGTGAACCAGCTTATATAGCAAACGATGCTGGTCGTCTCTATAAGATTTTTTATTTTTTTTTAAAGTTTATAATATTTATGAATAATTAACAAATGTAAGGCCCAATAGAAATAAACGTCAAAAAAAGCCTTGAATAATGCCTGAAGTGGTTATACTATGTAAAAGGACAGAGACGATGTCTAAAAGATGCGATAATAATCCAAAAATTCAAATTATGAAACTCTAAAATAAACGTGAAGCCTTCTCTTATCCGCACAGGAAATAATAGTAGCTGAGGTCCCCTTCTACTGCATTCAAGGTTGAATTATCAGAGCTTTTATGATAAGATCGGCTGTTAAAACCTTTCCCCCATTCTGCACTGATGTAAACGAGATCGGAAATTACCTGGAGAACTTTTCTCATCCGATTTGGTGAGCGTCCAAACTTCTGTGATTTAAGGCATGACTGAGATGATCAGTGTCTTGGAAAGGGGTGTCTTTGGTTTTTTTTTTTTTTAATCATACCATATGTTATTTTGACACTGACAGCTCTTTCGCGCTCGAAATCTTATCTTTAAAGATCTATGGTATGTTATGCGGACAATCCAGAAACGATTTAAGCCATTCGTCCGAGCCATTCGTAAAGTAGAGCCAAACACAATCAAGAATGTCTTGAAAAATTGGCTTGACAGGATGCGCTAGTGCAAAGCCAGCCAAGGCAGGCATATGAATGAAATCGCATTCCATAACTATTGCCTTCTAAGCCCAAGGAAGCAGAGTTGGTAGCGGAGGTAGATAAAGTCCATTGCTACCTCAAAGTTGTAATATAGCTGCCAATAGTGACAGCCCTTTCAGAATATGCTTAGGTTCTCCTTCGTTGAACGCTAAACCCATCTTTGCTGCTTCTGGTTCAATTGCTGTTACGATTGTAGCCGTTTAACTTCAAATCTGCTTACAGCACTCCCTGGGACTTTCGACAAAAGTCAACTTTCGAGTCAATATTGGATCCTTGAGACATTTAAACACTAAGAATATACCACCTACCAGGTGTCTATATGTGCCATCAGAAATACTTGCCCTTCAAAACTTGAAGGTAAAGTCACCAAATCTTAGCATCGTACTTAAGTATATCTGATCAAATGATCATCTCCTACGGTACTTGCTTTGGGAGCTATGATGATACCGATGATCCCTTCTTCTTTTAATGCCCGTGTAACACCCCGACCATGGAGAAAAAAAATTCAGTTACGAAGGAACAACAAGCCTGGGATACGGACGAATCTTCTGTTAACAACCTCAGTAAGCGAAACAAAGACAATGAACTTCGGAGCTGCACGTGGAATATTAGGTCCCTGAATAGACCACGTGGAACAACTAGCGGAGGATCTGGACTGAAATGCGATAGGATGAACGGGACAAAAAGAGGATCAAAAATTGCGACACTTAATGTGGCAATTGTTATCGGCGCAAAAGCAGCGCCTATTTAGATGCGGATTTGTTGTAAGAGGCAGACTTAGGCCATATAAAGAGTGCCTCGAAACGATCTGTGTAAAAGCTAAATTTGCCAACATTAGTCTTTATGCGTACACGTCCCCACAGAGGAGAATATGACGACATTTTATTGCAAAGCTAGAAAATAAAGGCATCTTTGGTAGGACTGTCGAAATAAATAGCCTGCACGACATCACCTTCGATAACGGATTCAGGCTAATCGACTTTGCAGTGGGGCGAAACATTTTCGTAGCTAGCACGTGGACTTGGAGATCTGTCCCCTTGTTGTAACCAAGGTACGGCTGCGGGTATTTTGATCATCGCATAGCAAGCTAATTATATGCGGGAATTTGTCGTCGGAGGGCTATAATCGCAAGAGATCGCCAAAAATTTTTCCGATCATTATTCCTTAAATCTATTAAACTATGCCGCCAACATCAAGTGACATCGAAAACTAGTGGCAACTTTTCCAAAGAGCCATTATAGATGCCGCCTCTGATGTGCTGGGTTTCACTCGGCCGCTACAAAAAAATGTACAGCCAAGTAAGAGATATATATACAAAGCGGCGCTGCATAGATGGTCTAGAGCTGTTCACGAGTTCTACGAGCAGAAGCGGAGAGACTACTAGTCTTCTTAGGAGGAAATAGAAGGATTCAGAAGTTTTACCAAAAGGTAAAACATTACGGAACTGACCTCAAACCGAAGTCTGTAAACCAAACAAGGTAACAAGCACTCTATAGAGCATTTCCGTAGACGTATAACTTTTTGCCCAGTTCATCCCCGTATAACCCCATAGCCAGGCCTTTTGTTGAACCCCTTGAACGAAACAGGCCGGATCTTCCGGTGTCAGTAACCCACTTCGGGTATGGGAGAGCTGCCGTTGGCCCAAAAAGGGTTCCTCCGCCACCATCTCTGTTTCGGGATTTTAACTTGTCCTAAAAAATCCTCACTGACTTTAGCTCCAAATATGTCGAAGTAGCTCAAGTAAGGTATCTCCCAAATTAACTGTTGCCGTCATGGTTGATTCAGTCTAGTAAATTCATCCGCGGTACATCCTCTTTGTGAGGGGATCATGTAAGACTTCTGAGACTCGTTCAATCAATCTCTCCGAGAGAGCCGACACTACGTATAATGTGTTGCTATTTTTTTCGTGTTTAATACTCGCGCTTGTATGTTCAGCAAGTCACGCCCGGATGAGCAGTACAGTACATGGGGCACTGGTTACCCCTCGGTTACTGGGTTACCACGGGAAGGTAAAATAAGCACAAGTTGATGTCAATCAGCGCCTACCCTATTCATACACACCCAACCACCAAAGGCAGCTAAGTACTCATTCGCAAAGGCATAACATATAGGCTGACTTCGATGAATTTTAGGCTTCTATGTAAATTATATGGCGCAACACAAAGGCAGGCGTAGGTTGTCAATGTCATAACCACTACCAGCCCTTATATGAAAGAATAACCGAAAACTTAAAAGAAATAGGCCACAGCTGGATTTTAGAAATCTTGTAGAAGGCTCCAAAGAAAGCGTAATCCTTGAGAGAGACATGTGGACGTCAAGACATATAAAATATTGATTAACACCTGGTTTCGAAAATTCTTACTCGACATAGTAATTAATGCATGCAAATGTCCAAAATGTCATTGTCATTCCTCGCTTGGCAGTAAGAATGCGATCGAATTATGTAACAACTTTGCGTTACAGCCATAGTACCAAATATTTGACTGTGTAAAATCGTACAAAATTCAATTTGTGCAAGAATTGAAGCTAGGTGACTTGAATTTGCGTCATATTTTTAGTGAATGGGCTTTGGAAAAACTCAATGAAATCCGGTGTTTTATCGTGAAATTTTGTTCAGTGATGAAGACCATTTCTGACTCAATGGATACGTTAATAAACAAAATTGGGCTATTTGGGCTGATGAGCAACCCGAAGAGTACCAAGAGCTACCATTACATCCATTAAAAACAACGGTATGGTGTGGGTTATTGGTCCATATTTCTTCAAAAATGAGGCATATCAGAATGTAACCGTCAATGTTAACCGTTATCGCGCCATGTTAACGGACTATGTGCTTCCTGAAATTCAAGCATATGGTCTCTGTGAGCTCTGGTTTCAAAAAGACGGCCCTACGAGCCATATAGTGCGTGAAACAATGGACTTGTTGAAAAATCATTTTGTTGAGCACTTAATTTCACGTTTTGCTACGGTAAATTTGCCGCCTAGATCGTGCGATATCACACCTTTAGATTTTTTTCTCTAAGGATATGTAAAGTCTCAGGCTTTCAAGAATTATCCAGCTACGATTGACGCTTTGGAAGCCAACATTACTTGTGTTATCCGCGAGATACCAGTCGCTATGCTCGAATGAGTTGCCCCAAATTGTATCTTCCGAATGGATCACCTCAGACGTAGTGGTACCCAACATTTACATGGTATCATTTTCAAAAAGTAAATGCCATGAATTGTTCCTTTAACCGATAATAAAAATTTTAAGTTCACTTTTAAATTTATGTGTTTTATTTTACATTAAAAATCAAACCTCACGATGAATAACCCTATATTTAAGTCATATTTGGGCGGTGGCGAACCAAATACCTATGTCAGACAGGTAGAATTTACCTTTCAACCTCTTTCAACCATATCTAAGTTTAAGTCCAACAAAACTGCTGGGGCAGACGGCCTGACTGCCGAGCTCTTCAAAACGACTGGCGATGATTTTGTAAGAAGCATACACCAACTCATCTCTAAAATATGCTCGGGCGAAAGTATGCCCAATGAATGAATGAGAACCTCAGCATTGTATGTTCGATTCGATTCTCACCGATACCTTTGATGTCAAAAAAGAATTTAGACAATTGCGCTGTCATGCGATTTCTTTAACATCATTCTTGGAAGAATAATGTAAAATTGATGCGCTATCACTGGTCCGTCCATTTACATCCAAATACGTCGATGAAATTGATATACTTAGAAGAAAGCAGCGTGATGTCAGTGGCGCTTTCGCCACTGTCAAAAAAAAAAAGACACCCAACACCGACATCTCGGACAGAACGTCACCCTTGACAGGTATAACTTTGAAGTTATATCGAAGAATAACTCTTGCCAATTGCTGAGAAGGCAATTGACTTAGAAAACCCTCTTTCGAACAACAAATGTGACCCTATGTTAGATCTTAATAATTCCAGTGCTGCTCTATATTGCAGAGGCATGGGCTTAGTCAAAAACAGAGCCATAATCTTCGCCAGAAATGTGAAGGTCCAATAACTTAGGTGGCTAAGTCATATAGAGCGAATGGACACCAATGCTTCGATCCGTAAAGTCTTTGAAGCTGCCCCCGATGAACAACGCAGTAGAGGAATACTGCGACTCAGAAGCCTCACGCAAGTAAACGGGAATTTCATGCTACTTAGCTTGTGAAACTGGAGGTAGCCATCTAAAGGTCAAGTTGGATTGGTTGAGATCCAGGTCCACCCCGGACCACCTTAAGTAAATAAGTTTCCTCTTACTGCAGCAGGCGCTAAAATGGTAGGTGCTGGTGCCGAATGGATTACTTGTATTTTTTCGAGAAGTGAAGTTGACTATTCTTTTGTCTGAATGCTCTATTCCGACAGGAAAAATAAATGTCTGGTCGATATTTTAAAATACATTGTCCCTCCTAATAGAAATCAAAGACACTTCGGGCCGAAACGTGAATATATTTGCTCTGCATTTTCTACAGCCATCTCTGGAGATATTTATTTCCTTCTCAACAAGTCGAACATCCAAAACATTCTAGGGGTATCGCAAGTTGTCTGACTGTTTTATAAGAGGTTTACAGCCACGTTCCCTTGTGAATATTGAGGTGAAGAATTTTTTTGTAGAAGAGCTCGTACAAACGTCCTTTGGTGGGATCGTCTATTTCCTCTGTGTTGACGTGAGCGCATATCAGACTGATGTTTGTGAAGCCTTGATACAGATAATTATAATACAATACATTTGCTTAAATGCTAAAAAGCTGCTGCCACTATATCCTGTAGCAGCCAGCATATTAAATTTCATCCTTCTTTGTACTGCTCATCTCACCGCACTTTATAGATAATGGTCAGATCTGGTTTATATCAGACAAGACAAGGTTTCGATGGGATAAACGACAGTTTTTCATTGCTCCTGAATCAACGGCACATCAACATCTGAATTTCTAGTTGAATTCTCTACCTGGGAAATAAGGCCTTTTTTCAGATAGTCAATTTGAAGCCCCAGATGCTGGCATTTATCCATTTGATCAAGGTTTAAGGATGTGTTTTAAAGAGAGAGCTCAAAGTTTGGGGGTCCAAATATTTAAGTGAACATGAGTTGGAACTATTCACACTGTCATGAGGCAAATATGTGACATATGTGCATACAAATAGCCACATTATAGAAGGCATGCTTGGGGACACAATTAACTTCGCCTCATTTTTTCACGATTTCATTATATGGCATTGCATAAAAAACCAAAAAGCTACATTTTATATTTATTGTGCAGTCTTTACACAATACAAAATTTACCAATTGTTTTTTTTTTTTTTTTTTTTTTTGAGATTTATTTTATATTGTAGTGTTGGTGTGAATTTAAATCGGTTCATAACTGCCATTGTTTCGATCGTGAGACATTTGCCATACTTGCAATGTCGTACAAATATGCGAGTATCTACAATAGGAATTAAAAATTGATGACTTTTTGTCCAACTATTATATCATGCTCAATACCTTGGTGTGAGTTTTTTTGGTGGTAAAACAATTAAGGCGGATGAGAGTCGTATACATACATATTCATAACCCTATACGGAAATATAATTCAGCAACAATTTTGTATGGTATTTTTAAAATAATAATTTTTGTCCTCACATGAGAGGACAATTTGAGTTTGGCGTTATCTTTTTCTATTGTGCTTTAACAGTTAATAAATTATATGCAGAAGCAGTAAAACGAATAATCGAATTCGAGGAGACGGCGGCGTCGCATACTGATGTCAGACCGTGGACACTTGCTTGTGAAGGACGTTCAAAAGATTTTGGCAATGAGCTTTGTAAAATAAATTCAGAAAGAACTATGCAGCATATTTGCATCTTTACGCTTCCAAAATTAAAATGAGTTAAAAACTCAACCCGGAAAACTGGACACATGGAAGAGATTCCATTGAACAACAAACAATAGAGTTTTTATTGAGAGTTTTTCAAGGGATGACGAACTTTTTCATGTTAAAGGTTAAGTAAAGAAGCAAAATTGTCCTATTTGGAGTGACGAAAACAAACATAACACATCTTGAAAAGGACATACATCACAAACATTTTATTCCTTTGCATAGATTAGATGCCACTGGGAGTGCACAAACGATATTTGGGAATGGTAAACCGGTCTCTTGTCCCTCAAATGGTTGGTATGAATCTCGAAGACAAGCAGTTCTAAATAGACTGTTTAACTTGCTGTACATCATGCGTAACAGTGGCATCATTACTTAAGACATTGCCTGTAAATGTGACCTGTCCTGTGGTCAACCACAGTCAACCGCCCGATCGATAATTTAAAACCCTTGGAATTATTTCTCTGGAGTTTCTTGAAATCCAAAGCTTATGTCAACGAGACCTTGATTTCCAGAGCCTTCGAGAAGGAGGTTAAATACTGTATCATTTAAATGCAGTCACAGCGGTTGAAAATGTTAGACAAAAAAAATTCAACTCTATCTGTGACGTCGAAAAGCGCATAAATAACACATGTCTACCTGATGAGAATTGTGTTTTATTAAAAATAAAACCATCAGCTCTTGTTGGGACACCCTTCGGAAATATTAGAAAATGCTAAAAATCTGTTTCGCCTTTTTTGAGCGATTTCTTTTAGTATTTAGGGGTATAAACCACGTCATAGCCGGTACGAAACCACAAGTCTGATAAACGCATTATGAATTTTCCAAATAAAAAACGTCTCAAGATGGATTCAATGGCAATGTCAGTGCTAGATTTGTGGTAACCTTATTTGAACTACTTCGACTTTTAGTCCAGATATAGAAATAAAGACGGTTGCAGGTGTTCCCAGCGAATCAGTAGTAACTGACATACATATCCTTCTAGTGCGCGCGTAGCCGAATGTTGGGACTATTAACAGACCACATCCAGCAAAACAATAAGCGGTGGGCTTTCACCAATACAAACGAGAAATATTGCCACGATAGAAAAAAACTGTGACGTAGACTTTGGTGATATGGATAAGGGAAAAGGCAACGCTTATTTGGGTCTGTATTTGTCACTGAAGGAAGACTGTAAGTAAGAAGACTTGGGCTTCAGGCTTCAGTTGGCTTTTTTTGACAGATCACGCGTTTCTCCTATCAAACTGCTTTGTCATTTTTGTTCAGTATCGTTTGGCAAGTCGAAAATCAGCGTTGTGTGAGAAATGTTTTTCGTGCGAGTCCCAGTTTACATTAGTGGATAATACTCGACCGGTTAGACCACATCCAGCACGTAGTGAAGAGACTAAAGCAGCTGTAGCTGAGAATGTACACGAAGACCGTAAAGAATGGCGTATTCGACAACTTCGCGTATTTACGGTGAGGATCTCGGACTAAAAGCGTACAAAATTCAACTTGTGCAGGAATTAAAGCCAGGCGACTTGAATTTGCGTCATATTTTTAATGAATGGGCTCTGAAAAAAATCAATGAAAACCCGTTTTTTTTTTTTATTGTGAAATTTTGTTCATTGATGAAGCCCATTTCTGGCTCAATGGATACGTTAATAAACAAAATTGTCGTATTTGGGCTGATGAAGAGTACCAAAAACTACCATTACATCCATTAAAAACAACGGTATGGTGTGGTTTATGGGCTGGTGGAATCATTGGTCCATATTTCTTCAAAAAAGAGACAAATCAGAATGTTACCTTCAATGGTAACCGTTATCGCTCTATGTTAACGGACTATGTGCTTCCTGAAATTCGAATACAGCGCTTGAAATAATGGACTTATTGAAAAATTATTTTGGTAAGCACTTAATTTCACATTTTGCTACGGTTATTTGGCCGCCTAGATCGTGCGATATAACACCTTTGGATATGTTAAGTCTCAGGCCTTCAGGAATAAGCCAGCTAATATTGACGCTTTGGAAGCTAGTATTACTCGTGTTAACCGCGAGATACCAGTCGCTATGTTCGAACGTGTTGCCCAAAATTGAACTTTTCGAATAGACCTCCTTAGACGTAGTTGTGGTCGACATTTACGTGATATCATTTTTAGTAAATGCCACGAATCGTTCTTTTAACTGATAATAAAAATTTTAAGTTCACTTTCAAATTTATGTATTTTATTTTACATTAAAAATCAAACCTCAAGATGAATCAACCTTTACAAAGAAAAAATTCAATCAAGTATGTACTTTTCATTTTATTCGATGATCTTCGACCATATTTCTGGCAACTTAATGACTCCGTGTTCGTAGAATTATTGGCTGTTTTTACCACAAAACTGGACCAAGTGCGGAACAAGTACAGGTCATCATCATTGGTGAAAACTCATTCAAAGAGTTTTGCAAACTTCAAGACTATAACTATAAGACTTGTTTTTTTTTTTTTAATTTTAAATAGAACACATGAAATGAATTTGAATGGTAGCAATTTTATTATAGCCTAAAAGAAGTGTGTCTGACATTTACTTTTTAAATATTATTATGTATAAATGCTGACCGCGACTACGCCGTATATGGTCCATTGTAAAGGTTCAATTTTGGATCACTGCTTCGAGCGTTGTGACCAGTATTTACCGAATTACGCGAGTAATGTTGGCTTCTAAATTCTGGATCGTAGCTGGCATAAACCCAAAGAAAAAAGTCTAAGGGTGTGATATCACACGACCTAGGTGGCCAATTTATAGATCCGAAACGCGAAACTAGTCGTTTCTCAATGAAGCTATTATTTTGCCTGTCTTACTGAAACCAAATGTTGCCGACATAAATGGCGGTAGCGCTCGCCATTGACTGTTATTTTCTGTCTGGCGATGATGATCGATCGATGATTCCACCATTCCATAAACCACACGAAACAATGAATTTTTGTAGATGTAGCGGTAGTTCGACATTATCTTCAGGTTATTCGTCTGCCCAAATACGACAATTTTGTTTATTTATATAACCGTTAAGCCAGAAATGGGCCTCATCACTAAACAAAATTCAATGCGAAAACCTCAGATCTTCATTGAGCTGTTGCAGAACCCATTGACTAAAATTTAAGCGTAAATTCAAGCTGGCAGCTTTAATTCTTTAACGAATTGAATTTTGTAAGCCTTTAAACCAAGATCGTCTTTTAAAATTCGCTAAGTTGTTGAATACGATAAGTCCACGGTCTTCAGCCACAATCGCCGCCACAACTGCAATGTTCTCCTCACTACGGGCTGGATGTGATCTATTCAGTCCCGTTTTATTCAATAATGTACACTGAGACTCAAATTTGCCGATGGTAAAGGCAATTACGCACTTGGAAAGTCGATGATGCACACGATATGTTGCTCGAAGCGCTGATTTTCATAATACCGCTGAATAACTCGGAGACGCTGTTGAGATGTAAGCCTTTTTATGATGATTTGTCAAACAATATTGAACAAGAATAACACGACACTATGACACCAGTTACGCGTGATCTGCAAAAAAAAAACCTATTGGAAAAACACAAGGTTAAATGGATCACACGTTATATACCAAATATATATAGGGTTTTCTAATAACGACTTGACAACTTTTTTTTAAAATAAAAGGCAAACCATTTGAGATATTTCAAAAACTTTATTATTGGCTTAAAGTACAATCAAAACATTTATGAATGGAACTCGACTTCGTTCATAGGGCCACCGCGGGCACGTTTGCAGCGGTTGATTCGTTGGACTCAATTTTCAACGACTCGTCCACACATTTCGGCCAAAACGGCCGCTATTTCGCGTTCAATGTTAGCTCTGAGCTCTTCCAGCACTTCCAGCGTCGTCGGCGTGTTGGCATAAATCAATGACTTAAAGTAGCCCTACAGAAAATAGTCAAGCGGCAATAAATCGCACGAACGAGGCGGCCAATCGACTGGCCCATGTCTTGAGATAACACGCTCAACATATTAACTCTTCAATAAATCGATTGTAGCGTGTGCTGTACGGCTTGTGACACCATCTTGTTGAAACAACATGTCGTCCAAGTCCATATCTTCCAATTTGGCCCAAAAATAATCGGTGATCATGGCGCGATAACGCTGACCATTCACAGCAACGTGACGATCGTTATCGTCGACGAAAAAATATGGCTCAATAACGCCGCAGGCACCAAACAGTTATTTTTGTAGATGAAGTGGTGATTCATGAAGCACATGTGGGTTTTCACCCGACCAATAACGCATATTTTGCTTATTGACGAACCCATTGAGCCAAAAATGGGCTCCGTCACTAAAGATGATTTTGCGATGAAATTCATCATCTTGGCACATCTTCTCCAGAACCCAATCGGAGAACGTAGCTCGTTAGTGTACTTTAGTACTTTAGTTTGATGATTAGTGAAAGAGTGCGTTCACAAATTAAATTCAAAGTTGTCAAGTCCCTATTGGAAAACCCTATATGAAGATGTACGAGTATGTGGTCTAGCGTTATGATTCCGATTTGCCAATTCTTGTCGGTTTTCAATACTTGCCTGCTCCAAATGCATTGGTTATCGATAGTAAACATCTGAATTGATTATTTTGTTCCTTGGAAGTAGCTCAACAAGTACAACTAGACTTATAATGTCTCAGCATGTGTTAAATTTTTGGAAAATGTTTTAGAGAGATAGACAGGGAATGATGCTTGAGTTCAGTGATTATTTCGCTCCATGAGTGACATCCAACATTTAATTGGGAGTTTAAATTGTTAGTGGGAGCTGGCTTGTTGTTTTCTAGTCAACTATTCATCTTCCTTGATTTTTGTTAACTGGAAAAAAAATGTCTTTCGGGCGTCGTTAGGATTCAAACACCGAACTTACCGATATAGAAGCATGTTCACTACCACTTGAGCCACGGCCACCACGGCACGATATCTTTATAGGCCCACCAAATTAACTAAATAATCTCTTTTTGATGCATTTCACCTTTTTATGTTGGACGGTTAAACCATGATCGTTTTTGACTGGCGATCTTAAAGACGATCCATTTTTCATCACCAGAGATGATACTTTTCAAGAAAGAATTAATTTTATTGCGTTTGAGATGCATATCGCAGATGTTGATTCGTTGTGCTAAGTTAATCCTTATAAATATCGAGCTTTTTTACGAGTCCAAGATGGTGATTTTCAATTGTGTATGATGCACGTTACCTCTTTGCAATCTCTCGCACAATCATATGACGATTTTATTCAGACTCAGACTTTAATTTCTTCACCATAAACTTCAGTTGGTCATCTTTGAGGGAAAAATCTCCAGAAATGAACTTCTTCAACCAATTCCGACACTTGCGTTCTGTTAAGGGTACAACATCATAAACTTCACATATCTCTCTGTGAGCTTCAGCAACTTTTTTGGCTTTACGGAAATGAAGCAAAATATGTCAAAACGCGGCACTGTTTAGCATATAAAATGTCAAAAGAACAAAAAACATGACATTGACAAAAGCGAAAATCAACAAACATACCGCAGTCTACTTGTAAAAACCGAAATTGATTTCTTGCAAACCTAATAGTAGCAGAGAACCTCGCCTTAGCAGTATTATGTTCTACTCCTTGACTGCCAGAATGCGCTGCTATTGCAAAAAAGGTTATGGTTCCTTGAAGTGCGTTCATATTAAGGCAGACATGCCAAATTTCAGTGCGATACTGTTTTTAGTTTTCTTTTGACAGCTGATTGTTGTTGACGTGTTTGGCATCATGTTGAATATGGACAAAAACGATTTTCATTCTCTCATAAAACATTATTTTTTGGGAGGCAAAACGGCGAAGGAAACAACCTCCTTGGGAATGAAAAAAAAATTTTGTTGGATAAATATTATGGGGCTAATGCTCCATCAGATTACGCCCTCAAATATTGATTTCGAGAGTTTTGTGGTGGCCGCAACTCCACTACCGATCAAGTCCAGCAGCGTCAACCGCAGCGGTAGGCCCTCCGATGCGGTTACAGGGGACAATGTCAAACAAATACATGAAATGGTGTTGGCTGACCAGAAAGTGAAGGTGCGCAAGCTAGCAGATACCACAAAGATTATACTGAGCGCACATGCCATATTTTGGGCAATATTCTGCATATGAAAAAGTTATCCTGCCGCTGGGTGCCGCGCATACTCACTCCTGACCAAAAACACGAACGCGAGAACACTTCGAAAGAGTGTTTGGACTTGCTGATGCGGAATTGGACGGACTTTTGGAATCGATTGGTAACTGTTGAACACCAGAGAAAAGAATGTGTGCCCGGCAATGGACTGAAGTTGGCACGAGTGTTTCGAAGCGGCCGAAGCAGGCTCGATGGGTCGGAAAGTTTATGGCATCGGTTTTCTGGGATTTTCATGGCATACTCTTCGTGTACTACCTCGAAAAAGGAAAAACTATCAAAGGCGAGTATTACTGTGCATTGTTAGAGCGATTGAAGGCCGAAGTCTCTACAACACGGCCTCACATGAAGCGAAAAAAAAACTTTGTTTTTGCAAGACAATGCACAGGTGCACAAGAGCATCGCAACCATGGCTAAAATCAATTGCCGTCGCATCCACCGTATTCACCTAATTTGGCTTCCACGGGCTATTATCTCTTCCCAAACCTCAAAAGATGGTTCATCAATAAAAAAAATTCAGCTCACGCGATGAAATCATGGACGCCACGGAGGAGTATTATGCAGACCTTCCGGAAAATTACTTTTTGGACGGGATGAAGAAGTTGGAAGATCGCTTGAATAAGTGTATCAAACTAAAAGGGGACTATTGAACAAAATAAAAAAAACATTTAAAATTTTTTTTTTTTCATTCCCAAGGAGGTTACTTTTCACCCCACCTAGTATACCACGAGACATACCTGGTATGAAGATTCACAATTTTTTGATGGTTTACCACCATATTACTGATTGTAGCGCCACTTTCTCTCTGTTGTCGATATGACAAGGAATCTCAGTAAATGGATCTGAACAGAGAACCATTTATCGAAATGCAGAACAACATAAACGTCAAACTATTAAACGCGAAAATCAGCGTTCATTAGAAATCCTGTCTGTCAGGGATTGAAGTATTCATTATCAATACCAGCAGTTTGTCCACCATATTAATTAGGGTTGATTGTTACCTCAACTAACATGCCTCCAGTTGCACACATGGAGTTGGCTGAGGTCCCCGTCTATTTGTGTGCACTTCCCAAGATAAAGTGGTCCTCTACTACGCTGTCTCTCTTATTTAGAGTTGAAAACTTTCCGGGCTGGGACGCTGGAGACCTAGTTATCGAAGCCATTTCATCGGAGCTTTGTGACGAGGTCGTCTCCCCCATTCGTCATTTTTTCTCGAATCACCCTAGAGCATTTTTATTCCATGCACCTGCATCTGCACTGTAAAGCAGGATTGAGATGATCAGCGGCTTGTATAATCTGTTTTTGGAGACGGATTTAGTACTCAATGATCTTTTAAGCTCAAAGAAGCAGCGATTAGCAAGAGTTATTCGGACAAACAATACTGCAGTTTCATTCATCGTTCGTATTTTCGTCGACCCAGATTTCGAAAATGTGTTGGTGTGGGCCCCGTATCAAATCATCAACTGCTGCTTTAAACTGATCGGCAGTTAAGTCATTAGGTCCTGCAGCTTTGAAATGGCTCTTCTGACTTGGTCGGGTAAACGGAAATATTGTCTGTCGTCGTCCAGTTTGAATGGCCATCACCGTTTAATACCAATTGTGGTTCTACTACATATAAGGTTTTCTTTTCCATCCTTGCAAATTTCTATTCTCACTGTATGTTAGTTTTATTTTTTGGTAAAAAATGTTAAACTTCATTGTTTTGGTAGAACCTCTCCAAGCCTCGATCGAGTACTTCACGTATTCTTTCTTCTTCTGCTCGTAGAGCCCCTTTTGTTCTTTTCCGCAGGGCTGTTCGCTGTTTTTTCAAGTTTCCCTGACCGAATTCGTCAGGATTTGTTTATTGGGACGGGTTGGAACGAAGTACATCAGAGGTGGCCTCTCTTATTGCTCTTTCGCAGTGATGCCACTGGTGTTGTACGTTCGATACTGGCGGCATTGGATTATACGAGATTTTAACTGATATTCAAATGAAAAAGACTCTGATGGTCACTTGCGATTGTAGCTGCTCCACCTTGAACTTCCTAACAATAGTTTGGTGGCTTAGGCTGCTAGAGAAATCTGGATTTTTACCTTAGCTACAACATCATAGTGGTCCGAGTCGATGATAGCTATTCGGGACACTCGGACATCCAAACCACATAAAGAGTGGCTTGCGTCGATCGCAGTACCATCAATCTGGCTGACGGTTTGTTGATAAGGTGTGAGCCAGTTCCTTTTATTGATATCAAAGTGTGAATTGTGTGGTTGGTATAGTTACATTCCGTCCCGATGTAAAATTATTAAGCTTGTGTTAGTGTCCGAAGGCGATGGAGTGGAGGCTGTACTTCACCATTGTGTTACCAAATATGACCTCCTTTCCTATCTTGGCATTAAAATCCCCAAAGACGGTTTTCACTTCATACTTAGTGCATTGCTCGTAGGTTTTGTCGAGGAGCTTGCAGAAGCAGTCTATTGTAAGGTCGTCGTTCTCCTCTGTCTGAGGGTAAGCGTTTATGAGTTTTACGTTGGCGAATTTACCCTTTATGCAGATCGTCATCAGGCGTTCGCTTACTTACTGAAGTTCAAGACTTGCTTCTTAAGTCTTCTCACTGCATCCGAATAAGGACCCCCTCTCAATTGTCAAGGGTTATCCTATCAATGATGTTATCTAATAAAAAGCGGGGGCAGAGCAAGATACTAGTCTTATAGTTACGGTTTTCAGGTTACGCCACCGAAAGTTGCTCTGATATGACCGGTTAGAAGCGGCCAATCATAGGTGTTGTTGGCGGAAGTCTCTACCAGAACTTAAGGGGCTAAACGCAGTTGCAAGGACAAAAAAAGACGTTTTTTTATGATTTTTTTCTAAAAAGGTATTTTATTTTACAAAAACAAAAAGTATAGGTACATTTAGTGGCTATATCTATGCTTATAATGGCATTAATGATTTGTAAAAATATCGATCTGGTGTGCTAATGCAGATGATCTCCTGAAAGTCCTCCAAAGAAAGGTGTTCGTCGGTGATCACGGTGTCTATGGTTTAGTTCACCTGAAATCAAAAAACCCGAAAGATTCCTATAGTGGATAAATAAAACTAGGTATTGATCGAATAATTAATCGATAATTTGATTTTTGACAGAATGGCGGCTTTTTAGAGAAAAAACACGAATTTTCGACCAAAATTGCCATGTAGAATTGTTAAAAAAAAAATGGAAATAATTGTCCGAAATCTTATTCCTTCGATCAATACCTGAGGAATATATCTGAGAAGGTTGTTTTAAAATTTCAGAGCGATCGGTTGAGCGTTTTTTTAGAAATCTTGATCACCGTCTTCGAAAACATAGTTTTGAGAAAAACGCATTAAAAATCTTTACATATATACGTATATCTTGAAAAGTACTTACCGGATCGATTTTTTGAAAATTCCAACTGCGTATAACCCCTTAAATCAGAAGCCTCCGGATATCTTTCCGGACCTGACTTGTTAAGGTAGGCCTGCTTGTGGGAGCGTCATGGTGGCCGTGGTATAAACCCAGATCGCGTTAGAGGTCCTCGACCCGTTGTAGAGTAGCAAATACCATAAGTACTGAGTGTTATGACTCTAAGGTCAGCAAGAGGTTTTAGATCGGCCTGGACCCATACTAAAAGTGGAATTTGTACCCCCAACACAAGTTCTGCTTTGGTATTGGTACTATTTATGTAGGTAAACGATGGCGGGGCATATCCTTGCTCCCATGGAGGTATTGGCATCCCGTGAAAGTAAGTCTTCCATACAGGTGTTCACCATAAACACAAGAGACGTTTTGCATCCGAATAAACCCCTGGGATAATACATATCATTGTTTTTCATCCCCTTTTTGTCCGGTCCAACCCCTCGCACCTCTTGGATGTGTGTTATGTCTGTTTTTTAGTAGTCGAGGATATCCGATAGTTGTTCGTGTACATACGGTCTGTTGAGGATTCGAAATTTTCACGTGCAGATCCGAAGATCGTCGTCAAAAATGAATCCATTACTATCCCAGGCTTTATAGCTGGATCGTCATATTTTTTAATTCCTTCCATATAGAGTTGTGAGTCCGATGGTAGCGTAGGCCAGTATAATGCTACTGGTCGACCATTCCCTTCCTATTTTAGTCCACAGGAGTAAGGATTTAGTCTTGCAATTACCGGGGACCACCACGGAGGCAAGCACTCTGCTACGAATATGATTGTAATTTGACCTAATCCCACTAATACTCATTTTATGAAATCATTTCTTGCTATTGGAACATTACAAAAGGGTCAAATTTGGACGTTTTACTAAATTCAAACTTTTGGAGCAGGTCAAATTGCTATCAGGAAAATGACAAATCAGTCTCAACGACTTGCCATCACGTCTACATATGTTAAAGCAATTTCTTTAAAACTAGGCACCCACGGTTCAGCATGAGCTAACCTAATCGCTCACCAAATCACCTATACAGAAACATCATAGTTTTTTTTTTTTTTTTTTTTTTTTTTTTTTAAATTCTGTCCTTTGTTTTTATTAAGGAAGACATTAAAACTGAAAGCTACTGAATTAAAACGTGTGGTTAAACTATATAACGTGTCGTCGCTGGGGGTGGTATCATATGCATACACTAAAAGTTGTTGACTTATAGACAGTCTGCGCCACTGTGACATTGATAGGGTCACATATTAATTAGCTGATGTTTCTTTGTGCCACTTGATTGAAAACGTCTGCTTCTGCGGAGTGGTGTTGTATCACAAATCTGATTTACTAATGCACTTCTTCGGTCTTGTAGTCGCGATACGCAGTGATCTTTGCTCTTTGAAAGAGTGACATTACCTTCATTGGCCAAAGGCTATGGAAACTGATGGCCATTTATACTTTGTTTTGATTTTTAAATTTATATCTTGAGAGCTGTTGTAATAAACAAAATTTTTTCTTCGTCTTACGTAAGCCGAATAGTGGGTGAAATGATATATTCGTGTTTCGGTACGCTTTACGGATAGATGAACTTTAGCAAAGATATCGCAGATTGGGAAGATATTTTAAAATGAATTTTTATTCGAATGGTTACATGAGAACTAGTTGAACCAGCCCTTTATTACGCATACACGCCATCGTTTGGGTATCTTGCAATGTCTCCTAGTTTCTCGGTCTACTCTCTCTATTTCCATCTTGGATAAGAGAATTCTATTGCATGGACGAATTAGTCCTTGGATGGTTGTCCATATAGGAATCTGTTCTGTATTTTGGCACGCTGTATGTTAAAGATATGTTTTTTGCTAGCTGCTTCCAATTTTGCAAGACGAATTTATTGAGACTTCTCTCCACCTGTTGTAGGGTCTTCCCCTGCTCTTTCTTCCTTTCCTTAGCAAAGGTTCTAGTCTAGATAGCTGGGAATTCTATGAATTCTGACTCTATAAACTAAATCCATGTCGCTGAACTGGTTATGGAGTGAATGGCTAAATCTCCTTTACTATCCACCGATGCAAACAGTGCCGTAAATCAGTCGAAGCCATGCTTTTTTCTTACGGACAACCTCTTTATCTTTATCCTATTTGATAAAGCGCCATAGAAGAGAACTGAGACAATCAATGTCTAATAGAGCGATATTTTGGTTGTCCGAGAGAGGGCTCTTCTACTTAATTGCCTTCTGAGCACAAAAACATAGCGATTGGCAAGAATTATTCTGCGAATGATCCAGGTCGTTAGTTATATTAACTGTGGAGGCAAGGTAGACAAGGAATTATACCTTAGGAGTTATACCTGCTTATTATGACGTTCACTCCGAATTGTCGTACTTTCCTGAGGACAGCAGGTATTTCGTTTTTCCTTTAATACTCACAAACAGCTCGCTGTGCTATGCTGGCAATTTCAACGTCATTCGCTTGAGCAATTATTAGTTGTACAGACTTTTGCAAGATTGTGCCTCTGTCAAGTACGATGTTAAAGAAATGCACAATGGATCGCATGTCAAGAATCTCAACAAAATCTCTACGCATCCTCACAGAGCAGCGATCTTTGTTCAGTGTCATTTTGCGGAGCCGGAAATCTTTACGTGGGATGCGAAAACCGGAATCCTTGGCTTTTTTTGATATGCGCAATCATTGGTGGATTTAATATCGGTGGGTGTCGATTTGGAATTCTTAATATAAAATCTGGACGACGGTGAACTGTCAAGGCATGGAACTACACTGATAAGGTTTTAGCGATTACATAGCTTGGCAGAAAAAATTTTAAAGGCGATGTTGAGGAAACCAATGTCTCTTCAGTTTGCGCTGACTAGAGGGTCCCCTTTCTTTATAGTTTGGTCTACAGATATCTAAATACCCATACATTCTTGGGAACAAGGATAGATAAATAAGTGGCGCGACAACCCGGTGTGGGCCAAGACCTAGCTTCTCGCACTCATTTGTGTTTTTCACTTTGTGAATTTTTACACTCCTGAGCAGAGCGTAGGGCCTACTGTTTATTGCCGGTTCAGAACGGCTCTCCTGAGAAGCTTTTTTGTAGGCAGAAATTGACTTTTGGAGGTTTGCCATTGCCCGCCGAAATGATGACGATGATGAAAAATTTTCTGTTGTGCTTCTACCAGGATTCAAATCCAGGTAAGTGGCGTGACAGCTAGTTAGTCAAACATCACGCCATCGCCACCACCTTGCCATCGCTCTCCGTAAATTCATTTTGAACCAAAAACAAACTTGTGTTGGAGTCGCAAGTTTCATCCTTGGTATGAGTCGAGGCCGACCTTAAACCTCTTGCTGATTTTAGGGTCACAGCACCCTGATCAAAAGTCTAAGACCCTCCCCCGCGATTTGGGTTCAAACTACAATACAATCTCCATGACGATCCCAAAAGGGGGCCTACCTCAAAAAGTCGGGCCCGGACCGAGATCCGTGGGGCTCCTGACTGCCATGGTACCGTGACTTAAATCCTGGTAAAGAATACCGGTGGTGCTGCCGCCAACATGACCTATAACCGGCAGCTTGTAACGGCTCATCTGGAAACCGTTACGATAAGACAAGTAATTTGTTATGCCCCTGATTTTTATTAGACAACGTCATTGATGGGTGAAGCCTTGTTAATTGGACGTTGGCCCAGTCTGGCGTACAATGCTTTTGTATTGTTAGACCTTCTTCGAAGTTGGGTGCTTGTAACTGTTTCAAGTTCAATGTTTCGTATGTACCGACTGATAATGAAACTCTAATCGTTAATCACTGTTTAACTATCTTTCATATCCACACTCTGACTGCGAAACGGCAAGAAGTTACCCTTATTCGTCTTTGTAGGCCGGGCATGCTCTTTTATCTTCCTGCTAAAATTTCTAAACGTCTTTTCTGCTATAACATCTTCCAATTACTACGATCTCAGGCTTTTCGCACTGTGATTTCTTCTAACCGAGAAGCCGGTGCCCGTCCTTCCTATTTTACTTGTCTAGCTCACGTGCCGTTTTTGCAATCCTTTGCAGCGCCCTTTCTTATAATTCCTATTACTCCGCATGCACCAACCAGCATTTATCTTCACATCACGGCATCTCTAAAAGATTGATCAGTGACAATTGCTCGGCCCTGGTGGTCTCTTGTGATTGTAGCTTTCATCCGTATTCGTGAATTGGCGACAAAAAAGCATTGATCCAAGTCAACCCTGGCTCCTTGAAGCGTTCGGACTTCCAAAATACTGAAGGGGCTACTTGCTACGGGCGAAATGTTATCAATTTAGTGATTGACCATGAGATCCCATTCAAATGTCGAAATGTAGTAATCGCGTGCTTGCCGCAATGACAAAGTCTGGTTCCTTTTCCGGAAAGTCGTTGTGAAAGTTATATTTATAGTGTAGACTGTGTTACCAAAGACATCCTCCTTTCTTAATTCTCCTCTCGACATTGACATTGGTCATAAAAAGAGACATTGGTTCCATCGTTTGTCTTATCCGTTGGGAAGTGAGTGCATATTTGGCCGATGTTGGTGAATTTAGTCTTGATGTGGATTGCCACGAAACGCTTGTTTACATGCCTACAAACCAAGACTTCCGGCTTAATTCATACACCAAATCCAAATCCGCTTCGAAATAGCTTCTATTTGTCTTCCCGTGAGCAACCATTGTAGTATATATGGGTCACAGCTTTTTACATTTCTTACATCTAGGTCATCCTATCGGACTTCTTGTATGCCAGTTAGATCTGCTTTATGGTAGCGTAGGGCTTCCAAAAACTGTTTGGCTGCATGTGGTCAGTTAAAAGTGTTTGCTTTTTTTCGAGTGAATCGGTTGTCAAATGGTGGTATCATTCGTATCATTTGTCAAATTACGTGGTCAGGGAGCTGGATGTAAGCGACGCTGTTTTTTTTTCCAGAGTTTCCACTTAAATATGAATTTCTTTTCAACTTGTGGGGTAACACTTCAGTAGTGCGTATAATAGTCGGGTTCGTTGCCTCTGGCGAATCTGGGGCCACATACTACCTATATAGCATTCTTTACAGAAAATTTTGAAATAGAATAGAATTTTATATTTTCATTTGTAGATGAAAATTAAGATCAAATCGTATACTAAGCCCTTGTAAGTCATTGCCATTCGTTCAAGCAACTTGTTGCTGCTGTCAACAATTAACCGGACCATGTATGGTCAGTTATCTTCCTTGTCTAAGACAAATTGGCTAATCAGCACAAAAAAGAAACCCTCGTGTCCAATTACCATTTGCATCTTAACTCTTTCGTCAACTCTACCAGCAATAACTGTCCACAGATAAATTATCATATAAAGTAGAAAAAAAAAAAAAAAAACGGCAAACCATTTGTGTATCTATATGAGAAAAATTGTTAAAATCTTCGAGCCGTTAGATAATGGTGTGGGTGCCATTATTTATGTTTAATGAACCACATCAAATGACTTAACCTCGTCTTAATTGAGCAATTCATTGTATTCAAATCAAGGGTATCTATCGGATCCCAGTAATATTTAAATTTTCTTCGTTACAAAATAATGAAACATAGTTTTGCAGAGATATTTATTTATACCTAAAACATTTTTTGGTTATCTAACTCGACATAGGATCGTAGGACCGACTCAGTCGTATGTATAAAAAAAAAAAAAAGGAAACAATGAGGCTAAATGATTTAAAATACATAAAACAACAAAAATTAACAAAAAGATACAAAATTCATCACATTTTAGTGTTTGTAGACAGCTGGCGGTAGATAAGCATCATCTGGGGTTCTCTGTCCACCTTGGTTGTAGTCATAACCACCATTTGCAGCGACACCATCAAGAGCACCGATAACTGAGCTAACTGGAGCAGTTCCTTGATCAGAGTATTCACTGGTTCCACCAAGTTTATCGTATTGATCTAGAAGAGTGTTCACAATTAAAATTGTACAATATTTTGGAAAAGCACAGAAAAAATTCATTACTTTGGATTTCCCTTTGGGCAACAGCAGCCTCTTCAGGAGTCTTGTATTTGATGAAGAAGACTTCCGGTTTGCTGGGTTGAGTTGGTGCTGGAGTGGCAATATCATTGACTTCCAATTCCTTATCCTTTTGACTAAGAACATAAATGACGGTCTTCTCCTCCTGTGGAGCATATTCTGCTGAGAGACGGACGTTACCATTGCTGGATGATGGCGCCTTAATAAAGACGACACGATAGTTCTTTTGTGGACGTCCTAGCACTATATGTTTGGTTCTGGTAATTCCATCATTCTCCTCGGGAGCTGAATGCAAGTAGAATTGCTTGTTGATTATTGGTTCAGGAGCAACTGTTGCAGGAGGTAGGTACTTGTTGCCGCCTTGTGAGGATTGCTGTTGGCCGAGTTGTAATGGGATTGGATTCGATACAAGTGGTGCTGCTAGTAATCCAGGGTTAGCAGCGGCTGCACTTTGGTAATTATATTGAGGACGAGCCCAGGCAATAGCGAGTAAGGTACTGAATATAATAAGAGCGCGCATTTTGACTTTAACGGATATTACAACTTTGATTCGAATGTGCTTTGCTACACAGAGAGGAGTTCGTTAACTGATGCTTGATGCAGTGTAAACCTTTAACTTATATACGAAAACCACTCATAGATACCAAAATCAGATCTTAACCTAGGCACGGCAACTATTTGCCGTAGTATATGTCGACGTGACATGATGATGATTCAGAGTAGTGAAATTTGTTGTTGTAGGTCGTAGTTTGGCTGCATAAATTTTGAACCCTGGCCCAAAGACAAGAAATAGACAAGTATAATCGGTGCTCTTCTGTTATTTTTTTTTTTATTATTATTTTTTTTTTTTACTTCTACCTCCAAATCAGTGGTAAACTTGAACAGATCTTGAGAAGTAGATCTTCGTCAGTCTTTCTATGGTTCGGGTCGGGCCAGACATGAATAGACAGAGCTCATTGGGAATGATTAAAAATTCGAAAACAAAATTCATCATTTGCATACCGTGTATGGATGGTGTGATCTTTCAATTTCAATTTTAATTTCTGTGATAGTGTTAGTTTCAGTTTCAGATTACAATTTACGCGATATTTGCGTCGGAGTTAGTCTTGCCTTCAATATGGTAGTGATACTATTTTTTCAACCATAATTCTAATTTATGGAATTAAGTGCAAAACTATTTTATTATGTGTTTGAATATGCAATTAGATCGGCTTCTTTTTTTGTTTCGTTGGTCGTAAAGAAAATAAGCGATTTGGTATGCGCTACTTGTAAAGAGATATGTTACTACCTATCAGCTGGGAATGTGGTTCCATGGAATGGGCTTTGAGTAAGCTCTTGTTGGACACAAAATCAGATAATACCCTAATTTATTGTAATGATCACCTAAATTTGTGTTGTTGGGAAACACTGTAAAATACATATATTTTGTGTGTTTTATGTGTTTTTCGGATGGTTTCAGCTATTCGCCTTGAGTGCATCTGCAATTTTGTTTATGGTGGTGATGACAATACAAAATTTTGTCATCGGTTTGGTATTCATGGAATCCACCGGCAGATGTTGAGTAATTTGGAGACAATAAGTATTAATTAAAAATACTATACTGATGGGTGCACCCCACCTTTCAAAAGTTAGTTGCAGTATAGTATAGCTAGAGACTGGTATTCATTGGAGAATAGTGCCAATATGCGAATCCTTCTAACCAAATTCATGCCATTGTATTATAGTCTTTTTGATAAATACCATCAGTATGTCAGATGGATAACAATATTCTTAAAAGATCGCTTACAAACGTGGCAAAGGGTAGTACTCCGTATTCAAATTCTTTGAATTTGATAAAAGCCTTCGACAATTCGAACTTATTCGCCAGTAAATGTCATGTTGCGTACAAGTGTAATGCGAACATAGAGTTCCAAATCGGAGTTAAGCAATGTCGCATTTTCTTTTCGCTTTTGTTCCGTTCCGAGTGGTGAAAAATCTCACGCAAAATTGAATGGAACCAACTACAAGCTAGCATTTTAGCAATTAATTCTGACTTTATTTCTCCCAAAGAGGTAGAGTCTTACCTTTATTACTCAACAGAAATAAAAGACCCTCCAGCTATTGCGCTGGAAAATAAAATTATTTTGTATACAAATACATTAAGTAGTGATAACATCTTCTTTTTCTTTTATAAAACGTTGAAATATGTTATGGGTATGAGATATATTTTTTAAACGTATCTGCCATTCTATAACGCTGCCCTATTTTGGATAACCTTATTAGTGAGGCCAAAAGCTTCTAGTAGTTTTGCATTTGAGTGATCTTATAATTATTCTTTTGGCCCTTATTGCTTTTTGGAGAGGACTTCTGATTTAATAATATTGCATTAGATCTCTTGTGAATTTTTTATCTGTTATGTCGCAATACTTACAAATATAACTCGTTATTCCGTGCTTCGACGTTGTACTTCTTCTATTGCTTGTCACATGTGTTTAGGTTGTGGATACCGCTTCTAACACATGGGCTGAAAAGTCAGTGCCGTTTTATAGTAAAACACAAAATTTTTGCAAAATTCAACTTTATTTATCAATATAGTTGCCTTCGAGGGCGATACACTGATTGAAACGATTTCGATACCAGTTTTGTAGTAGGATTTCGGTTTAGCCTCAAAATAGGCCTCTGTTTCGGCGATTACTTCTTCATCGGTCTTAAATCTCTTTCCGGCCAGCATTTTTTTGAGGTCTGCGAACAGGAAATAATTGCTGGGGGGCCAAATCTGGAGAATACGGTGGGTGAGGAAGCAATTCGTAGCCGAATTCATTCAATTTTGCAATCGTTTTCATCGACTTGTGACACGGTGCATTGTCTTGATGAAACAGCACTTTCCTTTTCTTCAAATGCGGCCGTTTTTCTGCGATTTCGTCCTTCAAACGCTCCAACAACGCAATGTAATAGCCGCTGTTCCTTTTGGAGATAGTCGATAAAAATTATTCCATGTGTATCCCAAAATACGAATGCCATAACCTTGCCAGCCAATTGTTGAGTTTTTGGTCGTTTTGGACGAGGTTCGTCGCCTGCTCGCCACTCAGCTGACTACCGACTTGATTCTGGTGTGAAGTGATGGAGCCAAGTTTCATCCATTATCACATAGCGATCAACTTCGCTTTACGGTCATTAGTAATCATTTTTTGGACTTTTTTGATGTTTTCATCTGAAACAGTCTCTTTTGGACGGCCACTGAGTGCATCATCTTCGGTGCTTGTATGACCACTCTTAAATTTTTCAATCCACTTGCGAATGGTTCGTTCGGCTGGTGCAGAGTCCGGGTAACACTTATCAAGCCATTGCTGCATTTTTTCCCATCAAAAAGCAATGATAAATCAACACACGAAATTGCTTTGAATCCATTTTTTCACAATAACAAATGTTGCTTCACTCACCAACGCTATATCTCGAGAACTAATCGTCCGACAGCTGTCAAATTTATACACGTATCTTTTGAAGGTTGGTACTAACGGGAAATGGTATGAATTTAATTCAAGTGGTGCCCTCTCTTAGAAACGGCCCATGTATTATTTTTCGATACAACACGTCTACTGCCGTTGCACATGCTTTAGTTACTTTTTTTCCTTATTGTAATTTCGTGTCATAGTTCCATCACTACGCTTCCCTATTAATGTAAAATAGGCATTTAAAGCACCCAGCATTCACTTACATTTTTCCTCGTAGTTGTTCCGTACACGTCGCGCGTTAAGTTTCTCTTCTTAGTTTATTGCAATTTGCAGCCAATCTCGCAAATTTAGCGTCTACAACTGGCCCCGTTCCTATTTTAAGCTGTGCGCGCTTGTTTCTCGACCGAACCGTTTGCATTGATTTTTATCTGATTAGTTCACGAAAATTTCTGCCAGTAAATTGACTTAAGCTAAACCGTGTGATTTGCATGAGAGTAGCATGTCCTCTCCAGATGAGTTTCTTGTTCCGAAACCAATTTTTATATGGCACTCTTCGTATTTGGTGTTCGTAGGCGGTCACGAAATATATATCAATTTTCGTGTTCATTTTAGTGGCCGTTAATTGATCGCTGATTTTTGATACACTTACAGTCTTATCTAAGAGTGAAGAGCCCTGTTTTCATCATCACATTCTCTCACTTTGTTTTCTTAAATGTATATTTCTTACGAGTACCATATATTGAATCTACGCTGCCTTAATACGTTTTCTTCTTCAAAAGTTTTATGCATCATTGTACCGACATTCCACCTTGCAAGAGGTCGAACTCTAACTCAAATATTTCTATTTATCCCGCGCTCCGGGTAAAACCCATTGTTTCGATTGTTCTTTGGTTTCTGGTGTATGCCAATGAATTCATGTCTCATCGACGGTCACAAAACTACGCAGAAACTCCTCCGAACTTCGATTAAACAGGACCAAGCACGTCTTTAAAGTGGCCTCAACATTGCACTGTGTTCTCCGATGTGAGCAAACGCGGCACCCATCGTGCGGACAGCTTACTCATGCTTAAAATCTCGTGCAGGATATGGCTAACGCGTTCAGTTGAGATGCTTGTTATCTCAGCCAATTCGCGAATTTTCACGCGGTGGTCCGCCAATACGCGATCCTGGATTTTATCCACGGTTTCCTTTGTGGTAACAGGTTTGAGGCCACCTGGGCACAGTAAATAAAAAATCGACGTGCGGCCATAGAGAAACTCTGCGAACCAGTGGCAAACGGGTTGTACAGGAAGGTGAATAGGTTCCATACACACCATCAAGAATGGGCTTGATTTCCTCGCAGGTTTTGCCATTTAAAAACAAGAATCGAATCACGGAGCGATACTGCTCTTTTTAACACGATGTTTTGAAATGGATGTCAAAAAAAATAAACATTGGACTGTCATCAAATTTTGTCAGGCAGGCTAAAAGAGGTTATACTCGTACTAAATGATGGTACACTTATTTCAGCTCAGTAGCGCTAGCTATCTTCCAATCCGGGTACACATCAAACAGCCCTCGTTAATATTTTTTTTTTGCTTATCCAACAACAAAAAGGCTTTTATAGGTTTAGGACTTTAGTGTAAAAATATTTTTTCCATTCGATTCAACTTACTGACTGTCAGATGGCTCTGGCGTAAGTCGAATATGATACATGGTACCGATTGGATTTTGAAACTACTTCTAATTCTGTAACGACTTGAAGTCGAAACAAAGTTACATGACCCCGCCCATGGTCTCATTTAAAAAAAAAAAAAAGAAAACCAAAGGTGCCACCGGCCTAAAAACCACACCAAAAAGTGGACTTTTATGTGTGTAATTGAGTCTTATTTGACTCACTCCTTGCTTTTTCACGAACGTATTGACGTTATTGGATTTGCATCATATAGACACTATGAATAATTTTTCGAAAATTGTACCAATTTTTGAAAAAAGTTTTTGAACGATGCGTTCTTCAGTTCTAGACCCACTGTCATTATTATTAAATAGAAAGTGTGACCGTCCTTAAATTTTCCAGAACGTTGCAATCTGTCTATCTGTTTCTGTAGTTCCCGAAGTTCTAGTAGCTGCTTTTATTTTTCAGGAACGTTGTAATCTGGACGTCTGCTTCTGTAGTACTCAAAGAAACTTTTAAGAATTGTAAAGCCAGAACTATGAAATTGGAGCAAGTTTGAAGTAAGAACAATGGACATAAAAGGAAGAATGTAGTGGAACGTAAGATTGATCTGGGTGGGAAGATTCGGGTGTTTATCGGAAGTGTTTGGGTCTACTAAAAGACGGAGACTACTTGGAAGGGAAATTGAGTGTCGACTTTTCACTATTTAATCATCCTCCAAGTTTAACAGACCGCCGATCGCTGTACTTATACTCGTCCAATAGTACGGCTCCTACTCCATGAATCCAATATTTATACTGAGCCAGTTCCAACTCTATATGACCTATAGAAGACCTATAAACAGCTAAGTCTAATTGTGGCATCCCTGCCGAACTCGTTAGATTTTTCAGAGAGATGATAGAGAACACTCACTGTTCCAGAAAGGTGGAAAAAAATTCCATCGTGATACTGGATGTCAAAAAAGCGTTGAAAAATTGTGCCAAACTTGCAAGCCAACCCTGGAACACAATTTTCAAGAAGGCTGTGTAACTATCACACTGGTATAGGCTGATGTCATTGATATAATTTGCAGGGTCCAGCGACGACACTGTTACATCTGCAAGTACTGAAACAGAAGCAGCAAAAATGGATTCTGTTGTGAATGAGGAATAATAATTCACTATGTAACTTATTTAGCCACAAATACTCATACAAAGCTAAACTTATACCAAATGAAAACGTGCTGATATTTTAATAAACAAATTTAAACTTTTTGTTTGTCAAATCCCTAACTCCAAGCTATGGATAACTTCATGGAAGTATGACATGAGACGTACTGGCCAATCATCCATCGCATTACGGACCACATTCATCGGAAAGTTGTCGACAGGTGATGAGTAGAGTCCCTCTAAAACGGACTACAACTTGTAATCCAAAGGGTTGAGGGCCAGCCTACCAACTTGCCAATCATCAGGTAATATGAGGTCGCGTACATTTTTTTAGCCACTCTTAGCTGGTTTTCGCTTTGTGGGCTGGACAGGAATCTTGTTGGTATGTTTAGTGCTTGTTCGGCTTAATGGCTTAATGATGTCTTCAAAAACAGTGGTTTGTTAAAATGGTTGACTCCTTTTTCAAAAAAATGGAGGTTGGTTACACCATCGTAGCTCACTCCCCAACATACTATTACATTTACGGGATCTTGGCTTCTTTCAACCCTTGGAGCTTTCGATTTTTTGCTTAAGTTTTTGTTCAAAGCGACTGTTAGCAGGTGTTCAATGTGTCTTTTGTAGGCACAAAGTCCCAAGTCTTCTTTGATGAAGCGGGATATAGATTTTTGGGGAATTTTCATTTCCCGCGACAAGACCTTATACTTTCTCAGTGGTTTGCGTCCGATTCGAGCCTTCACGGCTTCGATGGCTACCGGAGTCCTCACAGTGCGTGGACTGTCGGATATTTGACGGTCGTACGACACGATTTTCGATGTCACCATTATTGAAGAAGCATAAAAGTAGTGGGATATAGAGGGTTTTCTAATAACGACTTGACAACTTTTTTTTCAAATAAAAGGCAAACCATTTGAGATATTTTAAAAACTTTATTATTGGCTTGAAGTACAATCAAAACATTTATGAATGGAACTCGACTTCGGGCACGTTTGCAGCGGTCGATTCGTTGGACCCAATTTTCAACGACTCGGCCACACCTTTCGCCCGAAACGGCCGCTATTTCACGTTCAATGTTGGCTCTGAGCTCTTCCAACGTCGTCGGCGTGTTGGCATAAACCAATGACTTAACGTATCCCCACAGAAAATAGTCAAGCGGCGTTAAATCACACGATCAAGGCGGCCAATCGACTGGCCCATGTCTTAAGATAACACGCTCACCATACCTACTCTTCAATAAATCGATTGTAGCGTGTGCTGTGCGGCTTGTGGCACCATCTTGTTGAAACCACATGTCGTCCAAGTTCATATCTTCCAATTCGGGCCAAAAATAATCGGTGATCATGGCGCGATAACGCTGACCATTCACAGTAACGTGAAGATCGTTATCATCGACAAAAAAATATGGCCCAATAACGCCGTCGGCATGCAAACCGCACCAAACAGTTATTTTTTTTTGTGGATGAAGTTGTGATTCATGTAGCACATGTGGGTTTTCACCCGACCAATAACGCATATTTTGCCTATTGACTAACCCATTGAGCTAAAAATAAGCTTCGTCACTGAAGATGATTTGGCGATGAAATTCACCATCTTGGAGCATCTTCTCCAGAACCCAATCGGAGAACGTACGTCGCTTCAAATGGTTCATTGGCTTCAATTCTTGAGTCAGCTTGAACTTGTAGGGGTGTAAACCAAGATCCTTACGCAAAATACGCCATAATGTGGTCTGAGCGATGCCCAATTCTTGAGAACGCCGTGAAAATGACTGATTTTGATCGTTTGCTACGGACGTCTGAACGGCAGCGATATTTTCAACACTTCGACCAACCCGTTGTCTAACTGACACGGCAACATCACACAACGAATATGTAGACTCAAATTTTTGCACTAAACTTGTTATTGCCTGTCTACTAAGGCGAGAATTACGACCGAAAATTGGAGTTAACGCTCCAGTCCAGTTGCAGTCACCAACTCCGAATATCTGTAGAAAATTTTTATAATTTGCAGACGTTGCTCGTTAGTGTACTTTACCATAATGAAAATGTTGAGTTTACTGAATAAATTGACAGTGACAGTTTGATGATTAGTGAAAGAGTGCGTTCACAAATTGAATTCAACTTTAACTTTGATGTATTTGATTAAAGAGTTTGTCTACTTAAGCCCTTATAATGACATTTCATCGGAAAGAAAAATTACACTTGGCAATCGCTGTTTCTTTGGTCCATGTGAAGATCTCGTTACATAAGACACTAAAGAGAGTCTACCATATATAAGACTTTCATCATCCCAGTACTGGTCTAAGGCAAAAAACATGGACTTTATTAAAGGTGGATGATGATGTCCTTACTCGTTTTCATCACAAGGTTTATCGAGTGATTTTTGGTTCCATTCTTATTATTAAGTATATCAGAAAAAAAAGCATAAGTCCCCTGAGATGGGGAGTAGAGCAAATTAATATAGCCACTCCGAGCCAAAGAGTATATTCCATTGCGTGGTTCAATAAGTTCTGCGGTGTTTTAAGGGTTAAAGTTAAACACACGTTAAAGGTATAAACGCTTATATTTAATCCATCAGATATTGCCCATCATGGTCTATTACTTGCTTTAAAAGTTCTGAAAGAGACATAATACCACTTTTGTAAACGTCGGCGGAGTTATGGGTAAAAAAGTTTTCCAGGTACGTTTTGATCTTACCTTCGGAATTGAATTTCCTTCCGTGCAAATTGTTTTGGGGAGAGCGGAACAGATGGTAGTCAGAAGGCGCTAGGTCTGGAGATATGCATAACTTCCCAGCCAAATGAATTCAGCTTTGTTTTTCCACTAAAGCTGCGTGTGGTTTGGCTTTGTCATTACGTAAAACAACGCCTTACCTATTCGCCAACAAAGTATCGAGCTGAAAGCAATATTTAACGGCATTTATTGTCTGACTGCGTGGAAGAAACTCAAAGTAAAGAACACCTCACCAGTACCATCAAATGCTCAACATGACGTTTTTGGAAATCCTTTTTACCGACCGATTGCACCATGATTTAGGGTAGGCCGTAGTGTAGTGGTATATGCATACACTCCTCAAGCAGAGTGTCGCGGGTTCGAATCCCGTGCGAGGCAATTCTCTGAAAAAGTGTTTTCGTAGAATTTGCATGTAGTTATATGAGAATCCCGTCGACGTCAACTATGACATGAAGGCATAACACTGATGTTGGAGTGGTTGCTGGCTGAGCTAAATGTAACGAACTAACAACTGGCACGTACTGAGACCCACTGGTTGAGGATGCACTTGCTCGTCCCATCCAGTTTGACAACCACCTCTGGGAAAATACACCTGAGTTTCAAATTGCTACACCACCCGTCCGCGCCCAGGAGAAAAGCCAGTAAAAGGGTATTCATATCCCCGAGTTTTGTAAACCACCCATTTTTCGTTTCCACTCTTTTCAGAAAAGTCTTAAGCGAGTTCCATCTCAATAAAGACTCACACAGTTCATAAGGAACTCAAACATACATCTTTTTCAACATTCCAAGCCTTTTCAATCTCTGCGAAATGGTTGTGTGAGCGAGTTAAACCGCTGAACGATCAAATGCTTGTCAACGGTAACTGCAGCCACGATTTGATTGCCGTCCGTGATGGTTGGACGTCTAGAGAGAACAGCAAGGTCTGTATTTCTTGAACGAAAGCATTGGGGACGGACTGGACAAATGCTGTTTTCCATCTGCTCGGAAAGTGCCCGAAAGAGTAGGATTGATGAAAAAGCTTACGAAGTGGTTTTGCAAGTGAGGAAGAACACCTCTTCAAAAGAAGGAAAGATACACCAATTGGGTCAACGGATTTATGTATGTTAAGATCTTTAAGAACTCTTGCTACTACAAAAATGCGAAAGTGGATTCGTAACATTGAAGATTCGACGCAATCAAGTGTAGGCGAAAACAAAAGACAATCTTTGCTGGTCGCAAGATGATCAGGAAGCTGATTAGCCTTGTTCAAAGAGATGACAGATGGAATGTCGTTTTAAATGAGTGTGGTGATATAGGATGTGGCAGAATTTCTAATATTTTTGACGAACAACTAAACGCTTTTACTACCTCTGGGACATTGTTTTTGGTTGTAATGAAATTTCTTACGCTTAATTAAGACGTTGGAGTCATTCCTGGCTTGTTTGAACTTTTTCCGCTTTTCCTCTATTGGTTCAGACTTGTAGGATCGAAAAAGGATTTCTCTAACCCTGACAACCTCTTTACAGCTCGAGTCGTACAATGGCTTTTTTTTGGATACTTTACATAACGATCAGTAAAAATTCTTAAAGAATTGTCATACGGTTCTTTTATGAACATTTTCTCTAACTGTGTGGTTCATGTACGAAAAGTTAGCTGATAGGTCACAATGGTCCGATGAGCCTAGAAAGGAAAGCACTTCAGCAGTTTATTTATCAGGGTGAAAGTTGGTGACTGGTTTAAACCTTAATCACAGGTCTTCCAAATTGTGGCAAATACAGAACCTTGCATTTCTCCATGAGGCAAGTCTATGCATTCTCGATTACACAATTATTATTACACTATTGGAGATGAGTTTTGGAGATTTCAAAGTGTATATCTAAATACGATTCATAACAAATTCTGATGGCCTCTACATAGGCTCAGTCTAAGTCTGTATGAAGAAAAGCGTTTTCTATTTTTCATTTGCAACTCTACCTGTACGAGTAGCTTTTCTACTGGATCATCAATCCAAGGATTTTAAGAGGATTTAGTACGCTTCCATTGATTTCCGTTCACCAGCACTGCAGTGTTTGTTGGATCTAACACAAAGCTGCTATTATATCACCCCTCTACCGTTCCATCTTAATCTACCGAATGTGTCTTAAAATGACACATTCAGTTAATTGGAAAGGTAAGACTTTGTGACTCCTGGTCAAGAGCTTCAATAAGAATTTAAACGTTTGTTGCGAATATCTATTTAATTATTCTATCCGTAGCTTATATGCAACATCCGATGGAGTACTCAGTGGTGGTGATCATAACATAAAATCTGAAAATATGGACATTCTTGAGTTCGACGTGATCGGCTACACGACACTAGCTACAAGAATGAAATTTAGTTAAATCAACCTTGCAACAGCACTACATCTATGCGGACATCGTAGATGCTAAGTATTCTTTTTGTAAGAACTAGTCGAATGTACTTACCAAAAGAACAAGACTAAGAAAGCGTTTAATTAGGAGTTTGGAGTGGTAACACAGAGGTGGAATTACGGCCAGATGATACAAATTTCGAAGAGTTTCAAAATTTAGTAAGGAATTCCTCTGTACAAAGTAACTAACAAAAACTTGACGTTACTTGACAGTTACCCAAACTTGAAGACATTTTGTGGCTGAAATATTGGCCAATAAACTGTTTTAACTTCAAAGCACTATTTTTTCGTCTCATTAAACAGCTTTTAAACCTAAATGTTCATCAAAAAGTTGCGAATAAATTTATGCACAATGGCTCTTAATTTATTACGATATTTAATTTTTTATAAAATTTACAAAATAAATTTATCACTTATCAGTCTCTCAAATATTAAAAATAAAGACCTTCCATCTGTCAGTCTATAGCGAGATATTGATCTGAAAATGTAAAGATTTTTAAGAAAATATTGTATCTCAGGCCACTGCAACACATTTACGAGTATTTGTTTATAAAAGCACTCACCTTTGATTCTCGTTTGAATTTCGGCGATATCTTGATCGTCCATATATCTGACAAAGTGAACTTCTGGTGGCGTTGATGCTGTCGGTGGTGTTGAATCATAATTCACAACTTCAACCTCTTGGCTATTTTTCTTCGGATTCAAAACGTAAATAGCCAATTTTTCTTCCACTGGTGCAAATGAGACCTCCAAGGCCTTTTTACCGCTTTGTCGAAGTTTCTCATACCGTGATGGTATGTTGAGGAAGATAACTTTAAAATTTTTCTTCGATCTACCAAAGGTTACTTTTCTCTCTAAGGGTGGTTCTGGTCCAGAGTGAAAGAAGTACTGCTTGTGAATAGGAACATGATCTGGCTTCTTTTCAGAGTTGAGTTGCAGAGAACTGTCATAGTTAGTTGGAAGTGCCAGCAATACTGTAATGCTTGTGATAGCATTTAGTATAATCTGTAATTTTCAAATTGTTTTACAATACATCTGAAGGATATATCTTGGATTTTTACCAATATTTTCTTCATTTGTCTGGATTTTCTTGTAAAAATATATCTTAACTGAAGATGAAATCTCTTAGCCGCAGCTATTTATAGAGAAGTTCATTAATATCATGTTGGACACCATAAAATAGTATTATCTGTGGATATTTAAGATAATAGCTTCCACGCGCCACTCATGAATATGCCAATGCTTGGTCCATTGACTATTAAGTCAGGAACTGGCGTTTTGCTTTTGTTCAAGGAAAACTATGCTGACTTAATATTTAAAAAAATGTAAGTAGATCGTAAAATAGATTTTCAATATAAGTGATTTTTTAGTCAAATTATGCTTATGCCTATGAAAGGTTAATGCCATTCTTTTATAGAGCTATCTGGTATGGGTCAAACCTCTGTGGTGGATTAACTTAAACTGAGAAGTCAATCATATGAATTGGTTGATGATATTAATAAACATTTGAGTTGTTTGTTTAGGATATATTATTTGGGATTCATTAAACGAGTCTATACGGAATAACTTAAAAAAATGCTAATGTCGCACCAAAAATCGCTGAAACAAAGCTCTTGTAACCTAAACAATTCCTTCTTTTTCTCTCACATTTATCAATAAAAACAGATGAATTTTTAAGAGTCAACATATTGGATCACTGTTCAGTGGTTCCGTGATTTTGACACTTCCGTGGTAAGTGACTAAACCATCAGAGAAATGATGATGATGAAAGTCAATTTTTGAGTTCCTCCGCACTTATTCTTTATGTTTCTTCTTATTTCAGTCCTTTTGAGAAGACTTTTAAAAAACACTGATTTGAGGATCTTATAACTTAGTATCCCTGATTGCAGATTGGTCAAGTTGTTTTGAAATACGAGTAAATACAGGTTGGCCAATCGCGCGGACTAAATAACCAATTATACTCGGGAGTAAAATATCTTGTAAGGTACTTAAATTTCTTCACAAACTAATTTATTTAAGTTCGCCCTTATATGTATTATAATCATCAGCATATATAGTACGAGTATGTGATATTTCATTCTACCATATTCCCCCTTGCAGGTCAGTCTGCGATCATCCAAGGATGAAAAACACAACAGAGAAGAGCAACAAATATATTCTTAAGCCCACTTCAGAATTTTTCACGAAGCATCCAGACCTTTTAAGTTTCATTTGTAGTGGAAAAAGGGAATCTGTTCTTCCTCGAATGAATGCTGCTCTAAAATACGTTGCCCACACACTAGCGAGGACTATTCCGGATATATCTCCGTTAAGCTAGCTTCTTTCATGGCGCAATCTTTTCAAAAGAGTGGTTTGGACACCCTTTAATCATTGATATGACTTCGTTTGCTTCAAGTAGGTAGGTCTATTTTGCTTACATTAAAATATCTAAAATCTGAAACAGTATTCGGTTCGTAACTGAGCCATTAAAAGGTATACTCACTCCATCTTTGCAAAATGCCATTCTCATCTGATAGTATACGACCGATCTTGATCCATGTTGCTTGTTGCTTCGGAGTCTGTTGTTCCATGGCTGGTCTAACAATTGAGTCCTTGATTTCTCGCACATACGTGTACCTTTTGAGAAGAAAAGTTCTCAGAGTGAGCCAATACCTTGAAATTATTCTTGTTCTCTCTGATGTCCGCTTCAATTTCAAGCTTTTCAAATGATGCAGCTGTTTCGCGGAATAGTGAAAGCATTCATTTAATATTAGAAAGGTGAATACTTTGACTCCAAATGTATATACTCATATGTAAATCATGTGCCTGCTGGGTTGATTGTTTAAATTTTGATTTTGAGATTATAGTGCTAACTTTTAGTGATATAAACACGCCCCAGGCTAAGAACATAGCAGACAAGAGTTATTTTATTGGTACTTTCCTGTAAGCGATAAGACATTTCATGTGCATATCGTGAATCAATGCCATTTCCGAGAAATCAAATGTACCAAAGTGGCTACGCCACTGGATTTTAACTGTCTCCAGTTTCGCAAAGTAAGTTCGTAAAGATGTTTTTATCTTTATTGGTATCTAACTTCCATGATTGATTTGAACATTTTTTCATGACAGGCGTTGGAAACACTTTTCTTTAAAAGCCGTCAAGTGTCTCCCCATCCACTTTTAATAGAGCCCATGTTTTTATCGCCATTAAGCCGAGTTATGTATGGCAGCTCATCGGCCTTTTTTCATCTATGTTTCCTGATTAGGAACCTCCTAGTGGAGGGTGATATATTATTAAACTGGATACTAACCCGGATGAGCTTTCGTTTTCATTGCCCTTTTGATTTGTTGGAGAGCTATGAACTGAAGGGATTTAATAGCGGCCTGGCCGTTAACAAAGATTGCTTAATTGGATATGCGCTCACGAAAATGTAGAAAATCTACGAAAAGTCAATAAGTAGGGGAATAAAAACTATTCGTGGAAATTCATAATAAATGTAGGCTCAAGAGGGAAGTCTAAAACTTTAATAATTGCAATATAGACTTTCTGGATGGTAGTGGTACTACTGTATCAAAATACCTTGACTTATTAGCTTAAAATGGTGTAACAAATTTTATAAAGGAGCCCACTAGGCCGGTATCGGGTAGTTGTTTAGACCATATCTATAGGCGTTTCAAAAATGTAAGCCTTTTAAAATTTGAACACGGCATTTTTAATCTAAGTATTACTGACAATTCTATGACTGATCTCTTATTTAACATTTCACTTTGCAAAGTCACTCAAATTACAAAACGAATTGTGTCACGAATTCTGAGAGATTGTCTATTCTTGCAGTAATGTATCTATTGCCTATATCACTTTCATTGTCACGCTTAATAAAAACATTTTAAATCGTTCCCCCTTACAGTCTATAAACAAATTTGTGAAAAGACTCAAACCGTGGATATCCAAAACTTCGAATACAATGCAAAAGATACCCTAGCAATCTTCTCCGAAAATCGAAGTATAAAAAACTGTGCTTAGAGCTAAAAAAGGAAATTCCCAAAGGAAATCTAAGAAATGAATGGAAAATAGTCAATAGCATACTCAAAAAAAAAAAAAAAAAACGGCCAAAAATAAGTGCCTTCGACATGGTAGGCCCCAAATAATTACTGAAAAAACTAGAAAACACAGGCATTCGCGACTTCATGCTTCATGTTGAGGCTTACCTTAAAAATAGATCACAAAAATTTAAGTTAGACGGGACAAAAAGCGAAATTAAATTCCTTAATCTCGGGGTACCTCAAGGCTCCGTCTTGGGGCCAACTCTATTTTTGGTTTATATAAGCTCATTATTTAATCTTGATTTCAAAGGCGCTCTAATTTTATTTTTTTATTTTGGTGGGGGCGAAAGCCTCCATTTATTCGGCTTAATACAAGCTATAACATAAAATTAAACTTAAACTAATACTTAAAACTAAGGTTGGTTGTTGTGGTGAAGGAAAACCGATTTGAGGTAGGAAGTGGTGCGGTGGAAGTCAAAGATGCTAGGGTTTGAATTAATTTTTCGTAGCATGCGGGAGATTTTTTCGTTCGCGCCATAGGTGGTGTGGTGGGTTGGAAGATAGAAGAGACGAGGGGTACGTAGATTACGAGGGTTAGTGTTGAGGAAAATAGAATTGTGAAGGGACATGCATTCAACCTGACCTGAAAGAAGTCGATGAATGAAGAGAAAGTCGGCTGCGTCTCTGCGTTCCTCAAGGGTGTTTAGGTTAATAAGGTTGAGACGGTTTTGATAGGGGGGCAGAGTAAAAGAATCATCCCAGGGCAAACCTCGAAGAGCAAATCGAAGAAAACTGCGCTGGATGCTTTCGATTCTCGAGATATGAACGCGATGATATGGGGACCATACTTGACTAGCGTACTCTAGAAGGGGACGAACAAAGGTAATATAGAGGGACCTGGTCACGTATGGGTTGGTGAATTCTTTGGACCACCGTTTTACAAAATCTAGTGCAGAGTTGGCTTTAAGGATTATCCCATCCATATGCAAACGGAAATTGAGCTCCCTATCACACAAAATGCCGAGGTCGCGAAGAGATTCAACGGAGGAGATCGGTTGGTTGTGGAGACGGTAGAATCGGGGAGGAGATTTGAGCCGCTTATGTGAAAAGGTGATGGACTGGCATTTGGTGATATTAAGTTCCAAACAATTTTTGAGGCACCAGATCGAAAAACTATCAAGGTCTTGTTGAAGAAGGAAGGAGTCATGGGGAGAGGAAATGGTTTTGAAAAATTTGGTATCGTCGGCGTAGAGGGAGACGGAGGAGTATTTGATGATCCTATCGAGATCATTTATGGTTAATATAAAGAGAAGGGGGCCGAGATGGCTACCTTGAGGAACTCCAGAGGTGGCCAAAAATGGAGTGGAGTGGGCTGACCTAAAACGAACACTGTAAAAACGGTTTTCGAGGTAAGAAGATATCCATTTTAACAGTATGGGTTCAAAGCCGAGGGCAGACAATTTGAAGAGTATTAATCGATGAGAGATTTTATCGAAGGCTTTGCTAAAATCGGTTGCAACTACATCGACTTCGTTGCCGTTCTCTAGGGCAGAGATGGCAAAGGATACGAATTCAACAAGATTTGTGGTGGTTGACCTACCCTTTAGGAAGCCATGTTGTCTAGGGGAAATAAGTGATTTGCATTGGAAACTTAGAGCTTCATACAAAATACTTTCGAGGAGTTTGGGAATATGGGAGAGTTTAGCGATTGGACGATAGTTTGTTATTTCGTTCTTTGATCCCTTTTTGTGGATCGGGGTTATAAAGGAGGTTTTCCAAACCTGAGGAAATTCTCCTTGTGAAAGGGATAGACGAAAGAGATCAGAAAGGGCAAGGGAAAGAGACGAAGAACATTTTTTAAGAAATATGGCAAGGAGGCCATCTGGACCTGGTGTAAATTCGTCATTGAGTTGGTGTAATTTATATTCGATATAAGAGGGATCCAAGATGTGAGAGAGATGTGGGCCGTTGGACAAGTTCGGTAGGTAACGAAAATAGGAGGGATCTGGTACAAAGGAGTCGTTGGTGAAGGATTGTTTAAAGAAGCTGGCAAATAGGTTGGCAGTGGTGAGTGGATCGGTTGATGACTTGTTGTTGAAAGAGAGGGAAGGAGGGTAATCATCGGACTTTCTTTTGTAGTTAACAAATTGGTAAAAGGACTTAGGATCTAGGACTTAGGTTGACTTGCGCATTGTTAAGGTAACGCTGGTAAAGGGAATCGTAAAGTTCGGTGAAATGAAGATAAGCACCAAAATAGTTGGAATAGTCGGACAAGGATCTGGTACGCAGGAAAACAGCCCATAACTTGTTTCTCTTGTTTCGAAAGGAACGAAGCTTGCGATTATACCAGGGAGGACTAGTAGATGATGTTTTAAGGCGAGAAAACGGAACGTAAAGGCTGAAAGAATTAAATATTTCTTTATAAAAAATGGATAAGGCATCATTTACGCTTAGGTTGTGAAAGTTAAGGGGGGATCTGCTAAGATAGTCACTGATTTTGTGAATGTTTGCTTTATGAAAGTCGTAGGATGAGAGAGTTGTGGGAGGAGTGGACTGGAAAGAAGAGTTATGAAAAAATGAAAGTAGAAGGGGTAAGTAGAAGGGTAAAGTAACTGCTTTTGCCGACAATATTGGGTTATCACACGGTTCGAAAAGTCCTTTGGACTTAGTATCGGACGTAAATTGGGATGTAAACCTATTGAGACACTGGTTTGCTGAACTCAAGTTAGTAATAAGTTCCAAAACTAAATTAATGTTCTTTAAATTTTCTCATGCTCAGAAACTCACAGAAACAAACTGTCGAAGAAATAAATTACTAAATTGCATGTTCTGTTATAATTCCTCTTGTGTCACTTTTTGTAGTAGTCAAAACCGCAGTGATAAGTATTTTTTGATAGAAAGTGTTCATGAATTAAAGTATTTAGGGCTTATCCTAGACACTGGTATGACGTTCTACACTAAGACATTTTTACTACTTGCGTAATGTCTGCTCATAAAAGTTCTTAATCCAAATCTACTATGGAATATTCCATTGAAAGCTACAATATGGAATTACTTGTTGGGGAGGTTGTTATCAATCTAAAATCAAACCCTTGCCAGCTTTACAAAAGTAAATTATAAGAAAAATCTCTGGCAAACCTTGCAAATATCCCAGCTTTCCTTTGCTTTATGATTTGAGAATTCTTCCTGTCCGTCATTTGTATTATGTTTAAGTGTTAAAAACGTTCTCTATTATCTGGTAATCGCAATATTCGCATAATTTCAAACTATAATCTGCGTGGAAATTTCTCAAACATGTTAAATATACCCAAGTTTCGTTCCACTGCCTAGTTTAATTTTTTTTGTTATCGTTTATTTATTAAACTCCCGGAATCGATTCAAACACTAGCAATACCCAAAATGTTTCAAAAATCCTTAAAAAATTGGTTATTTTACTGTACCTACGATAGGAAAGAATTTTTTTCTCCAATATTTTGGTGTAATAGTTATTTTTTAAATTAAACTATGCTGTTAATTCCTCTTTTACCATTTATTTAAAATTATATTTATTATATTTTACGCCGCACATAGGGGCCAAATGCATGAATTCCTGGCAAAAACTATTTTTTGCAAGCACACATCTTGTTTTTAAATAATAAAATTTTATGTTTTTTATGCAAAATATATGAAATTGAAAAGAGTTAAATGTACAGTAATCATTATTCCGTGTCAGATGAACTATCGGAACTAATATGAGCTGATGTGTTAGAAGCATCTTAAGTAAACGGAAGGTCAGGTGCCTTTAATAAGTGAAGAACATCCTTCTTAGTGTTATAAGCCCGTTTTTGAGGCAGTTTTCTCAAACGGTTATAAACGGGTCCGAAGAAATAAGGAGTGAATTCAAAATATCCTCATTAGTTTTGACACGCGATATTTTACGAGAGAAATTTTCTCTGTATTTTTTAAATTCCTTATTTCGTGCCTCCTGCGCTTCTTCGCTTAGTTGGCCTATTGGCAATAAGGCATGCTCTATTATGGCTGGGTCATGAATTAAAACTTTGTGGATTAAAGGTGGCATTGGGTACCATTTATATTTTTCCACAAACAGTCTGGCAGTTTCAAAAGCATATATAGGGTTTTCTAATAACGACTTGACAACTTTTTTTTTTTAATTAAAAGGCAAACCATTTGAGATATTTCAAAAACTTGATTATTGGCTTGAAGTACAATCAAAACATTTATGAATGGAACTCGACTTCGTTCATATGGCCACCGCGGTCACGTTTGCAGCGGTCGATTCGTTGGACCCAATTTTCAACGACTCGGCCACACATTTCGGCCGAAACGCCCGCTAATTCGCGTTCAATGTTGGTTCTGAGCTCTTCCAACGTCGTTGGCGTATTGGCATAAGCCAATGACTTAACGTATCCCCACAGAAAATAGTCAAGCGGCGTTAAATCGCACGAACGAGGCGACCAATCGACTGCCCCATGTCTTGAGATAACACGCTCACCATACTTACTCTTCAATAAATCGATTGTAGCGTGTGCTGTGTGGCTTGTGGCACCATCCTGTTGAAACCACATGTCGTCCAAGTCTATATCTTCCAATCCGGGACAAAAATAATCGGTGATCATGGTGCGATAACGCTGACCATTCACAGTAACGTGACGATCGTTATCGTCGACGAAAAAATATGGCCCAATAACGACGCCGGCATGCAAACTGCATCAAATAGTTATTTTTTGTGGATGAAGTGGTGATTTATGAAGCACATGTGGGTTTTCACCCGACCAATAACGCATATTTTACTAATTGACGAACACATTGAGCCAAAAATGAGCTTCGTCACTGAAGATGATTTTGCAATGAAATTCATCATCTTGGCTGATCTTCTGCAGAACCCAATCGGAGAACGTACGTCGCTTCAAATGGTTCATCGGCTTCAATTCTTGAGTCAGGTTGATCTATCGTTGCTCGTTAGTGTACTTTACCATGATGAAAATGTTGAGTTTACTGACAGTGACAGTTTGATGATTAGTGAAAGAGTGCGTTCACAAATTAAATTCAAAGTTGTCAAGTCCCTATTGGAAAACGCTATATTTGAAATTTGTCCACATTAATTTCGTAGGTACCAGCTATAGTTTGCAATACAATTTTAAACCTTTGAATAACATTAATACCAAATTTATTTGAAAAGTCAGACTTTTTTTGGGGAAAATTATAATTATAAGCGTACACCTTAAACTAGGTTGCATTGTACCAAATATTTAGATAAAAACGAATAGGAAGGTGAAACGTATGCGGCCGTGCTTGAAAAGTAAACTCGCTGATCACTTTTGAATCCAGTATATCATGTGCTTGAAATATGGTAAGCTAAATCTCGGCCAGCTTATATTAAGTGGGGAATTGCACTCGTTCAAAGAGCGAATGTTAAGCACCATAATATTCATTTGTCAAAAACGAACTATTTTCCGACAAACGGCAGATGAATTCACGCTATAATGTGAATAACGGTGTCAACAGTCATCATAAATTTTTATATATAGTTTATATAAGCCTATTCGGAACTAAGGTCACTAAAGGTCACTCGGATTAGAATATCATCATAACTAGCAAGTGGTTTCCTCATCTCGATATTAACAAAGGAACATGACTTCATTGACTTTATCACATTCATCCATCTTCAAGTCTTATAGATGTCCAAACATTCTAAGCCGCCAATACCATATTATACTCGGAGACTTCTAATAAGACGTACCCAAGCCGTTTACATACAGCTTAAAGGCCGCGACAACATAAAATTACTAAATAAAATGCAGGCGCTAAAGTCCGAGGTACATGTTGATGCCATTGCCATTTTATGCAGAGTAAGAAGGGACTTACGATTTTTTTTTAAAGACTCCCAACGACGGACCGTGAGAGACTTTTTCATTTGCAAAAGGTTTCATTTTCGAAGAAGCTATTTTAAGCTTTTTGGACGTGACCAATCTTCTTGCATAGTAGTTTGCGAACAAACTGCGCCACTCTATCAATCTTTGAAGGGCTGCTTTTTGCAATCGCGTATTCCTCAAACTGTCATCAAAGCCTACATAATCTTCATCGAATGCCGAAGATTAGCGGCATTAATGCCAACAAGCCGTGTGAAATTCCAAAATTAATGTGCTCAGTTTCATATGAGCTCTGGTTTGATGACACACAAGTATGTTGCGCAAAATTACCCGCCTGTGGAGCAGCTTGTGCGCCTAGGATCAAAAGAGGAGCTGAGCACCGGATCTAGGAAATGGAACAGTACTATATCATTAACAACGATCGGAAGTTTTACGAAAAGATTAAAATTTGTACAGATGTCAGTGTTGAGAATATGTGAAAACCGTTTTACAGACGGCCAGACAGCCATAGCTAACTATCCACCTAAAGCAATGAAACCTTTAATTTCCGTACACCGGATCAAAATAAAGTAAACGTAACTGTTTAAAAAAAACCCATGGCTCTTGGACGACCGCAAGTGATGAATCACTCAACCCACTACTGGACACATACTTAATAGGGAGTATTGACGGTCAGTAAAAATCTTAGCAGGTCTTCTGCAGCCGCGAATAAAATGCACGGTCTGTTTACAATAGACAAGCTTCTTCTCGGCTCGGGCGGTCCGTATAATACCTGTAGAGCTATGTGGACAATTATCGTGAGATATCATATAGCAAACGCTAGAAAATATCACGGAGAGCTGCGTAGAAATGATCCACATCCCCTTGTTATGGAGAGAAATTAATGTAGTTTTCATTCCCAAAGCCGGAAAATATTCTCATGTAGTCCCAAAGGACCTTAGACCTATCAGTTTATCATCTTTGTTTCTGAAAATTCTAGAACGATTAATTAATATTCACATACGATCTAAAATTGATCCACAACTTTTGTCTTCGGCTCAACATGCCTACTTTAAAAGAATGTCGGTGGAAGCGGCTCTGTATATTTTTTTTTAATAAAATATGGTAATTCCGTGTTGCATCTTTGAATGAAAAATTCTATAATAAATAGTTTTAAGACAGATATTTCGCAAATAAAAAAAAAAAAAATTCTTAAAGTGAATCGAAAATAGTTTCTCAATGATTCCGTGTGATTCAAGAAACGCATTTTTGAGTCGATAATTAGGCCCAAATAGTTAAACTCCTCCACTTTTTCAATTAAGACACGCTTTTTACTATACTCGTAGATTTGCTTGCAACAAAAATAAGGAGAATAATGACAACACACAAAATTATTGCAAAAGGACGTTTTAAATCCTTGGCATTTAGATGCATTAAAATAAACATTCGCTTTAAAATTGTTAACAAATATCAGACTGAAATACATTATTTTAGTTTTAAAGCTTATAAACAGGTTATGTTTTCTGAATCAGCTTCTCAATAAGTTAACATCCAAGTTAATGTCAGAAACCAGATCCAATGGCGTGGAATGTCCATTCGATGAATGAATGAATGCCTAAATAAACATTTTATTTATTCCAAAAGTGTAGTTCAGGTCATAAATTATGGCCCACCTTGTAAAGGGTGAGCCAATAGTTGGTGTGGATATTGACTGTCAATAACTGTCATTTACTGAATTCAATGTGATTGATGTTTTTGACAGATATCATACAATCTTTAGCAATTTTAGTCATGGAATCGCTTACGACGCAACAATGCATTTTTGTTACTCAATCTTATTACCAACATGGGCAATCTGTTAAAGTAACATTTCGTAAAGTTCGTTGATTTTTCGATCAGCATAATCGCCTAATGAGTCCGACATTTGTGCAATGGTGGAGCATTTTGAAGTAGCTGGTCCGGTATCGAGTCAAACTCCATATCAACATGCCAGCACGTACACGCCAAAACATCACCACTGTGAGCGAAAGTGTTCAAAAAGTCAATTCGCCTGACTTATGGCACCTTACGGCGAATTTTAAAAGTTGATCTTCATTTTCAAGCCTATAAAATCCAAATTACACAATAATTGAAGCCTTTGTAGCATCTACTACGTCGCCGATGTTTAATCGCTACGACAATTGATCTTGATCTTGATCTTTTCCGATGAAGCCCAGTTTTGAATGGATGGCTACGTAAGTAAACAAAATTGTTGTTTCTGGGGACCCGAAAACTCATACGAGACTCACGAAAACCAATGTATCTCAAAAAAGTCAATGTCCGCAAGTGCGGACATCTCATCTCGAAGATGAGGCTGGAGAGACAGCTACAGTGAATGGAGAACGTTACCACAACGTCTTGATTGATTTTTTTTTTCCAAAATTTAATGAATTGGGTCTGGAAGATCTCTGGTTTCAACAGGATGTTGCTACCGCCCACGCAAGCCATTAATCAATCAATTTATTGTGTACGAATTTTGAAGATCACACTATTTCGGCTAAAGGAAAAGTTGATTGGCCTTGAAGGTCATTCGATTTGACACCTTTAGACTTCTTCCTGTGAGGATATTTGAAGAAAAAAGTCTCTGCGAATAGCCCAACTACAATTCAGGATCACAAACATATCATCAACACTGAAATTACGGCTATTGACCCACCTATTCTTCAAAAAGCCATCGATAATTTTGACCTTCACAACAGAAGCCGTGGTGGTCACATGAACAATGTTGTATTCCATTCATAATTTCCATAGACTGAGCTTTATTAATTAATAAAATTCTACATTGATTTCACAATAAATGTGTGTTTAATTTAATTTTTTAATTTAATCTTTAGATAACATACACGTGTATAACGAAAAATACTTCCGAAGTGACTTATTATTGTGACTATTTTTGGAATTGGTATTTCTGTGCCTACTATTTTTGTTCAGCCTTCACTTTCTTTTCCTCAACAGCTATCGGTTTCATTAATTAAAAACCACTCCAGTTAATGAAAGTCTATTCTCTGCTTAATCGACTTCGGATTCGAACTTGATCAACGACGACAAAAAAACTTATCCATATTCAACTAGAGCATTTATTTATTCGTATATCTCACACGACAGTCGAGGTGATGATCTCAAATTTTGACTGTTCATATGCAAATTTTCATAGATATTTTGATAAATGATAGACAGCTACTTATCCGGGGTACAAAACATTGGCCGTATGATAACGATGTAACAACCTTCACCTAATATTCAGAGATATGGCGGCAAGGCTTTTTTTTTTTCTTTTTCAATCAGAAACATAATTTGCTTTTAAAATGCGTAGACACGCATTCGTAGCCCTTGTTTATGTTATTTAATTTCTATTGTTATTTTTATAGCTACAGATTAGTTTAAACAAGATAAAAGAAAAATATATACAAAACGGAGTCATAGTTGATGCACTATGTGGGTTGGTTTTGAATCTAGAGCTGCTCTCCGTTGTCCGTAATCGCTGAAAAAATCACATTTAACTGTGACTATTTATTATCAGATTGAGATGCCTACGCAAGATATACAATATATGTTGTTGTTATTTTCGTGGAGATAGGTACTAATGTGACGGTGTTGATGATAAAAAATTGGTGTATCTCACCCAAGTTTTTCTTAAAACTTGTTGAACTACTTGATAAGAGATCTTGTGTTCAGTAGTTTTCAGTGTGCCCTCTGATCGGAATGAGACTCAAAGATAAGATCTCCGAAGTTGAGATCATATCTTTCAATTTATTCGGTATTTCACACCGGCTAAAAGCATTCTATGTAATTGAACTTAAATGGTTTATTAAACTGCTCAAGATAAACCTTTGATTGTGACAAGTGACAGGCGGACGAGCATGCCAAAAGTGGTACGTTTCTCATGATTTTGACAAAATAGCGAACCATACACAAAGATATAGTGCGAAGAAAACGGTCAAACGAAAAACTATAGTATATTGCCTGGAAAGCGACGTGAACCTGGGGGAACAGTATCATTGTTTAAGGCCCGGGTCAACCCCGGACAGTTTACTGATGCCTTATGAGTGGTTCAGAAATAAATTTGACCAAGTCCAGTTGAGAAAATATGACTTTTCAGTTTTGTTTTTACAAAAAATACAATTCAAGATCTCAAACCAACAACTTGGTCTAATTATGTACAACAGTCAGTTTGAGGTTAGTTAAATATCCTTTTAAGTAACATAAGGAACAAAAAATGTGAACACAAATCTTAAGACTAACATTAATGTGACTTAAAATCTACGGGAAAGGTTAGGTCATGGGTCATGGAGTTTGGGAGAGAGGATTTCAAAATATTGCTTTGCTTGTGTTGAAGTCGAAACGATTAATTATGTTGTTTACAGTTCACGCATTCTGGTCAAATAGTTGATGTTGATGTGGAAGAGGGTGGATTGTGTTTGCGTGGATAAGTATTGATGGATATCATTTGAAAGGACAGCCAATAAAATCAGTGAGTACATCAGCAACTTCTCAAGGGTTTTTTAGGGGCTTTAAGCCATGATTGTTCGGAGGCAAGTAAAATATATTTGTTTAAGGTAGACCCCGTATTGCAAATCGAATGGCTTCCATGGTAAGGGGACAAATCTTGGGTAGCATGACAGGTAAGTGGATTTAGTGACGTAAGTGTTAGAGAATGCATTCACTTAAAAAATCCCAGTGGAGAATTAGTCTTCTCAATAATATTAACAATAAAAGCCCGGAATTTAAGTTCTTTATCGCATATGACACCTAAATCGCGTAGGGTGACAGAAGGTAAAGTGTGATTCATCGTGAGGTTTGTATTATAATGTAAAATAAAATAAATAAATTTCAAAATGAACGTAAAATTTTTATTATCGGTTAAAAGAACAATTCATGGCATTTACTTTTTGGAAATGATATCATGTAAACATTACCCATTTGGAAGGTCCAATTTGAGGCTTCAAAGCATCAATTGTAGCTGGCTGACTTTACATATCACCAGAGAAAATAGTCCAAAGATGTGATATCGCACGATCTAGGCGGTCAATTTACCGTAGCAAAACGTGAAATTAAGTGCTCACCGAAATGATTTCTCAACAAGTCCATTGTTTCACGTACTGTATGGCTCGTAGCGCCGTTTTGTTGAAACCAGAGCTCACCGAGACCATGTGCTTGAATTTCAGGAAGCACATAGTCCATTAACATAACGGTTACCATTGACGGTAACATTCTGATTTGCCTCATTTTTGAAGAAATATGAACCAATGATTCCACCAACCCATAAACCACACCATACCACATTAATAATCGATGTAATGGTAGCTCTTAGTACTCTTCGGGTTGCTCATCAGCCCAAATACGCCAGTTTTGGTTAATAACGTATGCATGAGCCGGAAATGGGCTTCATCACTGAACAAAATTTCACGATAAAACACCTGATTTTCATTGAGTTTTTCCAGAGCCCATTCACTGAAAATATAACGCACAAGTTGAATTTTGTACGCTTTTAGGCCGAGATTCTCACGTTAAATACGCCAAGCTGTCGAATATACTAAGCCAAGTTGCTGAGAACGACGACGAATCGATTCGTCACGGTCTTCGCGTACACTCTCAGCTACAGCTGCTATAGTCTCTTCACTACGTGCTGGATATGGTCTAACCGGTCGAGTATCAACTACTAATGTAAACTGGGCCTCAACTTTGCGAATGGCAATAGTGGTTTCACTAGGTCGATTATGCGCACCGTAAGTTCCTCGAATCGCAAGAAAAAAATTTCTCACAGAACGCTGATTTTCGTAATACAGCTGAATAATTTGTAGACGCTGTTGTGATGTGAGTCTTTCTATGATTACTTGCCAAACGATACTAAACAATGCAATGACAAAGCAATTTTATTTGAGTCACGCGTGATCTGTCAAAAACAGCCTATTGAAAATCAAACCTCTCGATGAATCACCCTTTATTAATTCTTTGCCAATGAAATACAATTAGGACCTTGGAGATGGTGCTAAATGTTAAGGTGAATAAGTTGTATTTTGACATTTCCTAGCACTGTTGTTGCAACAGTTTTTTATTCGCACCATGTCAAAAGGCTATTCAGATCATCTTTTAGTGCTTGGGATTCAAGGGGTATTGAAATGGGCTTATAGATTTTCAAATCATCTGCAGAGATGGAATTGAATTAAATACAATTTTATTGGGCTCAAAAACTAACATTTTTTTTCTGCAAACCCAGAGTGGCTTGTCTGCAGAAGATTAGCTACATATTTGTATTTTTGAGTTCTGCATAGGTACTTAATTTTTTCTTCAATTCTGTTTGTAAAAAAAAATGAAATTAAAACATGTTGAAAAGTTTACGAAGGTAAAATTGACTTAGGTAGATCTATGAACAAATTATGTTGACCGTAGTCATTCCAGAACATGAGGACCATATAAATGTTTTGTAAACGTTCTCTTGTAGTTACTAAGTGTAAAATTGTCTTGTATTTATTGTCGTTTTTAAGGGTTGCGAGCACCTCCAGTTCATATAGTTGGTTGATGGAAAGATACGTTTTAATATTGTTACCTTGTTGACGTTGTAGTCTTATTATCATTTTCTGAATACTTCTACGTATCGTGTTCATTTTTTTGAGCTGCGTTGCAATGCCTCAGGCCATGATGCCATACCGGAGGTGCAACTCCACCCAGTTGAAGTATCACTGCCGAAAAACATTTTGTGGACATCTATAGCTCAGATAGAATGAAACGTAGACGGATTGCTGAAGTTCTTTGGTAATGAAATCAATCATCGTTGATTGCCAATCTAAATATTAGAGGGCTGATGTGACTTCCTTGAGGTACACCATATGTAGCTACAGTGGGATCTGAAACAGGAGATCTAAAAAAAGAAAAAATATATTGACGCTTTGTCAAATAGGATTTGATCCACAAGATGAACCTAGGTTGAAAGCCGGGAGCTTTAAGCTTGAGAAAGATTATTTCGTGTGAAATCTTATTGAGTTGGTTGGAGAATCACTTTGGTAGAATAAGTAGGATCGTCGTAGTCTGTAATCTGCTTTGAATAGTTAAATATAGTATTACAAGTAAAGGATGTTTTTTTATGCGCTGTAGAACGTTTGTTGTTGTTTTTTTTTTTTTAAAATGAAAACGAATAGTGCATGACTATTTACATACATACTCTTTTTCTTTTGACGAAGTGTATTGTGATGGTCCATTTTTTGAGGCATTTTTTCGAGCAAGGAGATATTGTTACCGTCAATGGTCTCAGGTAAAGAATGATGTTAATCAACTTTCTGTGGCCAAAACTCGAAAACAAGCGGCGCAGGGATCCAAGTTGTGAAGGAGCATTCTTGAATTGGCCGCCGCGATCATGCGATTTGAAACCACTCACACTTTGGACGAGCTTGAGGTCAATATTCAACTCGCTATTGCCGGAATAACGCCGCACATATTGGACTTGCATTATTCTCTTGTGACGTGTAAAAGGTGGTCTCAAAGAATACCACATATCAAATTAATAAAAAGAGGTATTTCTTTAGTTTTTATCTATATTCCAACAAATGATACAACAAAATTTATTACAAAAATAAACAGTTGTATTTTGCTGGCAATAAGAGAGAAATTCAAATGTTAAAAGACCACCGGATAAAGTAATTTTTAAAAATAAAAACTGACGTAAACGATCAATGATTGAGCAACATCGACAATAATCTCCATTACCCTCTTATGAACAGTTTAAGCGTTTCCCCCCACAAATTTGCGTCAATACACCTACGAATAAGCTGCAACCTTTCTATGGTGTCCAACCTCCAAGTAGACAAATCTACCACATAACATAAATTTTAGAGATTAATTTTGAGTTGCAGATAAACTAAATTAATAGCAAAGAAGACCCAGTTTCCGTAATAAGTTATGCTCAGCTCTTGAAAACTTTATATCTTGATTCATAATTTCTGAAATTATATCGTAGGGGGTGGTGGGTGGGGGGGTATCAATCAGAAACCATCCTAATGTACGACCGACTTTCCTTCAAATTATTCACCCACACTATTCAGATACATAGATTCCTGCGCTAAGTAAAAAAAAAAAAAAAAAAATGTCTTCTTCTACTCGACTCGTCCAAGGATTTGCATTGCAAATTTTAAGCTCAGTTTAATAAACAATAATCTATAATAAACCACCAGGCAGGGAAAGATGGAATGTTTCGTTATCTATATTTTTTTGTTTTACAATATGCATTCTTTAAGCCATCGATTATAAAATTCATAAGTTCAAATTGAAAAAAAAAACTAAAATCTATTTTAAAGCAATTAGCATAATCTTAGTGATTGGATTTTTTGGCAATAAATTGTTAAACCTCCTGAGCATCATCGAATCATCGAATGCCACAGATATTACGAAGCGACCAAGACGATAAAGATGTCAAATTTAATGGCAAGAAAAATACATATGTATGTATTGTATGAATATTACTTACGTTTCCATATGTATCTATTCTAAGTTTTCGTGTGATATGGTTAAGAATTTCTTCTAATAAAAATCAGTTAATGTCTAGGAAACATGTGAAAACAAAGAGATGGAACGGTGCTAATATGGCGCCATCTGATGTGTAACTGGTCATAATCGAAAAGGATAACCTAGCGACTTTCTGGTATTTGTTCGACACGGAAATTCGCTAATTTATGTAAATGTGAAATCTTTGTTTTTTGGTCACATGCCGGTTAATGACGGGAAGTGGAATTATGCAGTTGTGGAACACCTTGACAGAGTCTGTCGCCTTTTAATTGGTGATGTAGGTTTAGATGCATCATTCCTGATTAGTACAGATCCGACCCTGACACAACATTCCAATAAGAAAATGTCAAAGTGTCGCAAAGCCAAAATGCCTGCAAAAATATCCACGGGGTACCTAAATAAGTGATTATACATCGGAACACTAATATATGTAGCTTTGAGTGAGGATTTGACTGAAATCAACGAGAGGACTAACTTAAAATATTATACTAGGTTGCCGACAAAGCAGATGGTAGTTGCTAATGAATCAAACAGCGGGAAACTCAAGTTCATTTTACAAAAGCTTAGTCTTTCTTTTCTTTCGAAATAGAGTATTCAGAAGTCCATTACGCTTTCACTTTTTATGCAATAACTAGGGAAACAATTCTCGTCTTAACAATCACAAACATACTAGGTGGAGTGAAAAGTAAGTTCTTTGACCGCCAGAATGCGCTGATACTGCAAAAAAAGGCTATGGTGCTTTGAAGTCCGTTCATATTTAGGCAGACATGCCAAATTTCAGTGCGATACTGTCATTAATTTTGTTTTGACAGCTGATTGTTGTTCACGTGTTTGGTATCAAGTTGTGTATGGACAAAAACTATTTTCTTTCTTTCATAAAACATTATTTTTTGAGAGGCAAAACGGCGAAGGAAACAAAAGAAAAGTTGGATAAATATTATGGGGCTAATACTCCGTCAGATTACACCGTCAAATATTGGTTTCGGCAGGCCCTCCGATGCGGTTACAGAGAACAATGTTAAAAAAAATACATGCAATGGTGTTAGCTGACCGAAAAGTGAATATGCGCGAGCACTCTGAACACCAGAGAACATAATGAGTGCTCAGCAATGGACTGAAGCCGGCACGAGTGCTCCGACCGAAGCGGTCGAAGGAGGCTCGATGGGTCGGAAAGGTTATGGCGCCAGTTTTTTAGGGACTGTCATGGCATACTCTTCATGGACTACCATTTTTTATATTACTGTGCATTATTGGAGCGATTGAAGGCTGAAATCGCTGCAAAACGGCTTCACATGAAGCGAAAAAAATGGTGTGTTTGCAAGACAATGCTAAAATCAATGATTAACGGCTCCAATTGCTGTCGCATCCACCGTATTCGTATCTCTTCCCAAACCTTAAAAGATGGCTTAAGGAGGAGGAGTATTTTGCAGACCTTTCGGAAAATTACTTTTCGGACGGGATCAAGAAGTTGGAAAATCGCAAGAATAAGTGTATCAAATAAAATAAAAAAAACATTTAAAAAAATTTTTTTTTTCATTCTCAAGGTGGTTACTCTTCACCCCATCTAGTACATGCTCAAGCACATGTCAATAACTGGAGAGTATCTACGAAAGAATACTTTTCGGATCACCATAGAATTCTCTTCACTATATTCTATAATCTGATCGTACAAAATCTGATCACCCGCAAAAATGTACCTTACTATTCGTTTTTCCATTGAATCAGCAGTAAAAGATGTAACTCCAAACCTAAAAAAGCCTTCATTGAGAACTGTATCACCTCTAAACTTCAATTCCCTTGATGGACAAGCGAACTAAAAAGAGACAAAAAACTTCACGGAGAAGTCAAACACACTAGAAGTGAGGAGGATTGGACTAAATATCTGAAGGTCTCCAATGGACTCTAGACAGAGAACAGCCGGGAATCACTTTTTCTTCCTCTGAGAAAGGATGGTGTTGAACTGCTATTAACTGGCATCAGAACATCATTCCCCAAAGAACCCATAATATCTAGCCTGATCACAGAGAATAGAATAACATGGGCGATCAAATCGTTCAACTTCTACATATCGGCGGGAGCAGACGAGATAATCCTGGCCATATTATACAATAACACGCTCCTCCATACATCAAACTTTGGTTTAATATCACCTTTACCGTTTGTCTAAAGTTCCGAAAGATTGTTTCAATCCCAAAGCAGGAAGACCTAACCATTCCTCTGCTAACGATTACCGATTCATAAGTCTCTCCTCGTTAAAACTCAACAAAGACATCCTATGTGGTTTCCAACACGCTTCCTTTTAAAAAAATCAATGAAGACGGTACTACACAAGGTTGCTGCTACCATAGAAAGGAATATGCACTACAAAAAGTATGGCATGGCCGCCTTTTAAGATATCGAAGGAGCATTTAATAACGTAAATACCAAATCCATGTACAATAACACAATGGATTGGGAAAATGCTTAAGATCAGATTTATCAATTCTGGTTACAGAAGGAACTCCACAAGGAGAAGTGATCTCTCCCTTTCTGTGGCTTGTTTTAAACAACATCCTCACAAGTTTCGAATAAAAATGTGATATGCTAAATATCTATAAATAATCCTAAATAGTAAGGTCAGTTCAAAGCGTAACATCGAAGAAAGAACAAAAGAAGAACTTTTATCAATGTAAGGGGATTCTTACCTATTGTGCGCTGGTTTGGTAGTAAGCGGAAAAGACTAGCTATCGCAAAATATAGGGTTTTCTAATAACGACTTGACAAATTGTTTTTCTTTAAATTAAAGGCAAACCATTTGAGATATTTCAAAAACTTTATTATTGGCTTGAAGTACAATCAAAACATTTATGAATGGAACTCGACTTCGTTCATATGGCCACCGCAGGCACGTTTGCAGCGGCCGATTCATTGGACCCAATTTTCAACGACTCGGCCACACATTTCGGGCGAAACGGCCGCTATTTCGCGTTCAATGTTGGCTCTGAGCTCTTTCAACGCCATCAGCGTGTTGGCATAAACCAATGACTTAACGTAGCCCGACAGGAAATAGTCAAGCCGCGTTAAATCGCACGAACAAGGCGGCCAATCGACTGGGCCATGTCTTGAGATAACACGCTTGCCATACTTACTCTTCAATAAATCGATTATAACGTGTGCTGTGTGGCTTGTGGTACCATCCTGTTGAAACCACATGTCGTCCAAGCTCATATCTTCCAATTCAGACCAAAAATAATCGGTGATCATGGCGTGATAACGTTGACCATTCACAGTATCGTGACGATCGTTATCGCTGACGAAAAAATATGGCCCAATAACGCCGCCGTCATGCAAACCGCACCAAATAGTTATTTTTTGTGGATGAAGTGGTGATTCATGAAGCACATGTGGGTTTTAACCCGACCAATAACGCATATTTTGCTTATTGACGAATCCATTGAGCCAAAAACGAGCTTCGTCACCGAAGATGATTTTGCGATGAAATTCATCATCTTGGCGCATCTTCTCCAGAACCCAATCGGAAAACGTACGTAGCTTCAAATGGTCCATCGGCTTCAATTCTTGAGTCAGCTTGATCTTGTATGGGTGTAAACCAAGATCCTTACGCAAAATACGCCATAATGTGGTCTGAGCGATGCTCAATTCTTGAAAACGCCTCGGAATTGACTGATTTGGATCGTTTGCTACGGACGTCTGAACGGCAGCGATATTTTCGACACTTCGACCAACCCGTTGTCTCACTGATACAGCAACATCACACAACGAATACGTAGACTCAAATTTTTTCACTAAATTTGTTATTGCCTGTCTACTAGGGCGAGAACTACTACCGAAAATTAGAGTTAACGCTCTTAAAGTTGCAGTCACCGACTCCGAATATCTGTAGAAAATTTTTATAATTTACAGACGTTGCTCGCTAGTGTATTTTACCATGATGAAAATGTTGAGTTTACTGACAGTGACAGTTTGATGATTCGTGAAAGAGTGCGTTCACAAATTGAATTCAAAGTTATCAAGTCCCTGTTGGAAAACCCTATACTTACACAAGTTAAGGTCTATACCTCAAGCTGCACTAGAGATGGTGCTCGATATTCTGCCTTTAAATGAAGTCCTTAAATACAATGCTTCCAAAAACTCAGGACTATAGACGCAATAAAGGATCAAAAGTGATGAAATGAAGTGACTACGTCCTCACTACGTACCAAACATTTACTTTGATTGGAGTTTCTCCTGGTTCTATAGCACTGCCACAAATAATGGAAAACTACAGGTACAGGAGCTGCAGTCTACTGTGAAATGCTATAAATCCAAAGCTCCTTCAAGAGTTTGGGCGAATGTAGTATTTATTAGGAAAAAATGTTATATGTAAAGCTGCACATGCTGTACTACTCGTGGAACTTGGTACCTTAGGAATCTCTAATTTTGTAGATAGCCATCAAAGCTTTGATAAATGAAACGACCAAATCAATAGAACTACAAAAATGTCATCAAACTCGAAGTAGAGTCTGTGAATCTCACCGAGATATCCAGTTGGGTACTTGGACACAGAAATGTGAAAGGGAATAGGAGATAAGGTAAACTAGCAAGAGATGGTGCCTGTCTGCACAGGGATCGTGTTCACAACGCCGTATAAATATACCAATTGAACAATCCAACAAATCATGGGTTTTCAGGAGTGACTGTGTCACTGTGAAGATGGTGGTGGTGATAGGGCTTAAGAAAACCTAAGGTGTAATCATTTCTGCAATTGGTACGGATCGGTTTTGGAGGCATTGGTGCAGTCTGGTCAGCAGGTGGTTCGATAAGTCTACCTTCTGAGACTAACACAATTTTTTGGCAAAATTCCACTTTTTTCATCAACATAGTCTCATATAGAATGCTTTCTTATGGAATGCTTCAGTTTCGGAGCCATATTTCTTTACGGCGAGCATTTATTTTGAGGTTTTCTAACAGGTAATAGTGTTCATGTTTCATCCATTGTCCCTTAACGAATAAGACAAAACTCCTCTTAATTCGCATAAACAGCCCCAAAAGTCACTCTGAATCATAAACATGAACAGAGCGAACAAAATATGATGTACATGGTCTATAATCCATCTTTACGATGTCAACTATCTCACGCATTTTCGCTTTACGACTGTTCAAAACGATTTTATGGATTTTCTTGATATTTTCCGGCGTAACTGCCTCATTTAGGCGCCCAGGGCATTATGCGGACCATTCGGAGATCAAAAACACTGGAGGGATGCTTTGCGTCGATCGCAATATCATCAATTAGGTTGCCGGCTTGTTGATTAGGAGTCAGCCGGGTCTTTTTATAAATATCAAAAAAACCATGTGCTTGCTTAAGTTACATTACGTGCTGGTGCAAAATCAACAAACCTATGTGCGCTTCCATCTAACTTGGCAATAAAATCAGCATGGACGGAACTGATATGCATCTTAAGATTCGGTTAATTTGTTGATATCTCTTCTGCTCAGAAATTTAACCTCCGATCATAAATTGTGTTTTCACCATGGCTGATTTAATATATTCCATTCATGAAAAACGTGTTTCCTTTTTAAAATTAGTAAATAATGTCCTTAGAAAACAATTGACAATTAAAACGAACTTAAGCTTAGTAAAAATTTATTTATTAATATTTAAACTTCGGTTTTGTTTTTTTTTTTTTTTAAGTCAATGAGTTTGATGATTACCAGAAAAACAACAATATATTTAGAATTACATTTTATCGCTTAATACGTCCTGTGTTTAGTGGGTGGCGCGTAATTGGATTCAAGTGTACGTTTATCGTTACTAACTGGGGAAATTTGGCTTTGATCACCTAAAAGCCCGACGTTTAAAGCACCGCCTGCGTTTTCTTGGGAAACGAGTGTGGATGTTGTTTGGATATTACCATCGCCAATGGAACTGTCATTGGAGTTGTCAAAATTACTACCACTAGAATTTTCAAATCCCATGGACGAACCACCAAGAGAACTGCTACCAAGGGAACCGCCTCCGAATAAATTGCCACCTAGGGAACCGCTTCCGAAGGAGCCTCTACTGGCGGAACTGCCACTTAGGGAACCTCCAAAGCTATTTTCAACAGATCCACCACTTACACCAGCAGCATTAGAATCACCTAAATGTCCAATTACCGATTGAACAGGTGCAAAACCTTCATCGGACAAACTGGATGAACCTTCCAATTGATCGTATTGTGCTAAAAAAATAAGTCATAAATCATCCTCATAAATTTAATGCGATGCACCCACCTTGAATAACATGCTGGGCATGAACAGCTTCCTGAGGTGTCTTGTACTTGATGAAAAATACATCGGGTTTGCTTGGACCAGTTGGTGCCGGAGTCACTACATCAGTGGAGATGTCCAATTCATTGGTCTTTTTGGAAAGAACATAAATTGCAGTCTTATCCTCTATTGGTGCAACATTGGCAATGATTTTAGCTCTGGTCGAGGTGAATGATGGGGCGTTGATAAATACTACACGGTAGTTCTTTAATGGACGGCCAATGTTTATGTAACGCACAATTTGGTGATCGTCATGGTCTTCTGGGGCACTGTGAATGTAGAAGTTCTTGGTGATGATGGGAGCTTGATGTGCAAAACTGGCTGCATATTGTTGGGAAACACCTATTTGTCCCTTATTTACTCCACCAGCATATCCACCACCAAGACCGATGCTGTCAAAACCGAAATTACTGTCACTTAGCCTCGAACTTCCACCTATATAGCTACTGCTATATCCAAAACTACCACCGCTAAGTCCTAAACCGCTAATACCACTAGAACTATAACCTAAACCGCCACTATCAACTCCAAAACTTTCACTGCCTAGACCCAAACTACCGCTGTTTACTTCACTACTGTAACTCGAAGATCCACCTGACCTAATTGCACCAACATTATATCCAGGCGATAGGAAATCCACTGAACCTAAAGCCGCTCCACTATCGAAACTTCCAAAGTTAACAGATGAACCAGATCCAGAAGGACCTGCAGTATATGATGAATCGGCCACTGGAGTAGATAGGAGATTGGATCCACTGTCATATTCTGGTCGGTAACGATATCCCAAACTGACATCTGGCCTTGCAGATACCAACGTCATCAAAGACACCAAGCAGCAAGCAAGTATCTGCAAGGTTAAAAGATTTTTCTATTAGTTATCCATGTATGACTTTTAGATCCTTTCATCCGGAGCCTTACTAAAAAGCTATTCATCTTGGTCCCAATAAGTTTTCGCGAGTAATTTTCAACTGAAACTGATAACTTCTTATGACCCTTTTACGGTTTTATACCATTTAAGCAGAATTATTCCGACAAGGCAAATTTGAAATCCGTCAGATATGTTATGTCACACCAAATCCGGCTACGATGTCCACAAGTTAATGTTCGCTCAAAACTACTCGTACTGTCGAAATGTTAGCACTCTCAGTTAAGTGTACTAATTGATGCTTAACAGCCCCTCACGTCGGCGTAAAAGGTGCGAATTTGTATTCTTGGGTTTTGGAACTGGTCAGGGTGTGTTTCCCCATAACCTGTAAAAGTCACCTCGGAAAAGCTCCGGCTTCGCTGTCTGTGTTTTTGGCTATTGCTCTAATGTTAAATGAAAACAATTAACAAGTTTTGAATGTTTAATTTTTTATAAGACCGCTTCAAGTAATTACCGCTGATTCAGGTGTTTCACTAATGTAGTCTGCCTTGATAGAATACATTTTTTTTTTTTTAATTTATTGTTTTTGAGTTATTTTTGTTTAATTTTCGCTTTATTTCTACTTCCAGATGGTTGGCAGGCACTGCGAGATGGCAACCAACTTCAATTCTGGGATTATCGCAAGGCTTTGGTGTACGTTCAGACACATCATGGAGTTTTTCCATATTTCAAAATGTCCGTCGAGAACAGGTAAAAAAATGAATTTTCGAAAATTTCTTTGAGACAACATTTCACTTAAGGCGTTTTTGACTTTGCAGATATAGCGAGCCCTATGACTACATTATCACTCTTAATGAAGGCGAAGTCGGACTCCCTGATGAATATTTTTACAATGTCGATAATAACAATGAGGTAAGCATGCATTTTTAAGGACCAGCATATATTTTGAGATTTATCTGGCCAACATTTTTTATCATATTTTCTTCATATCGTCAGTAAATATGTGAATAGGTTTGAAGCCCTTTCGAAGGATGAAAGAATGAATGATGTTTTACAGAAATTATTTAGGCATACCAGCTCTTACTAAATGAAGAATGTCTTAAGCAGTTTTGCATTAAAGTAATCGCCAAGCGGCGTCGTTTATTCAAGCCTGGTTAAGCGGCAGAAGAATTAAGCGCTTATGTAAGACCAAATGCTGCAGAAAATCAAGCTGAAACGCGGTGCTGTGTGTACCAGACTATGGTATTGAAAGGGCTATCTTGTCGTTTGTTGGAAATAGCTGGATCAAATAGTCTGTATGTACGCATATCAATGTCAATGCGAAAGACATAATTTTTTAACAACACACAGCAACTCACTGCTGAGGGACAGAGAAAAAAAAGACAGATACCGATATGCTTTGGTTTTGAATGTATGCAGGCTATACTGATTGGGTTAGTCTAGGTTTGAGTGGTCCTCATAGAGTTTCACTTAGAACAGTAGTAAGCTTATTACTACTCCTGAAACCAAAGAGATTTCATTTTTTCAGCTCGGTGATCTTTATATGTAGTGTGGAGGTAATTGTTTTAGAGCAAGCTGCCTACTGTTTGTTTCTTTTCATCCAAATTTACTTTCGGCACAGTTTTTTGGGACTTCCGAGTGTTCCAAAACCCAAGAGAGTATGATTTCATGCTAATTGGAAAGAGAGAGAGAAAGATGTTTCGAATCAGTTGTTATTTCGCTCCATGCGTGGCATCCAACATTTAATTATCAGAGCAAATTGATTTGTTGTATTTTAAGCCACCATTCACCTCACTAGATTTTATTGTACTTACCTAAAAAAGAGAGTGTCTTTCGGTTGATGTTGGGATTGAACGCCGAACGGTTCGATTTAGAAGCCGGTACACTATCACTTGAGCCAGGACCACCTATGATATAAGCCATTTCGTTGAGAGATAACCGGCAGTCTCTTACCATTCCCGCATTTATAGCATTCGACGTTAACGAACTGATCATTACCAAAATAATTTGTCTATGTCAATCGCAATATCTGACCTAGGTATTCGATTAAGGATCATTGACACAGCGTCCTGATGAATAACTGAAAATTAGGTTGAGAAAACGGTGCAATATAAGGTGTGTTCAAAAAGTAAGGCGACTTTTTTTAATTTTGCGAACAACGTACATTCGATTATTGATTTTTTTTGCCATGTTGGTACACATGACCCGAAATATTTTCTCAGTTTTAAGTATATAGCATACTTAGTTTATTTTTGACAGATAGAAAGGTTATAACTGTTTTGATGTGCTCAGCGATTTTCAATTATTATAAAAAATGGAGCAAAGAATTTGCATCAAATTTTGTGTAAAAAATAGAATCAAGTGATCTAAAATATTTGAAATGTTGGGAGTGGCATACGGTGAGTCTGCTTTAAATAAAAAAAATGTGTACAAGTTGTACAAGCTCTTCCAAAATGGCCGAGAAAATTCCAATGACGAACCTAGCTCCGGACGCCCCAGCACATCAACAAAAAATGATAACATCGAAGCTGTGAACAAAGTTGTTTTGGAAAATCGTCAAATTACCATAAAAGAAGTTGCTGAGGATATTGTCATATCGGTCGGCTTTTGGTCATGTCATGCAGTTTTTCCGGAAGTTTTGGGCATGAGATGTGTGTCAGTGAAGTTTGTTCCGAAACTTCTCAATTTTGATCAGAAGAATATCGATGAGCATCGCTTAGGAGCTCTTGAATGACGTCAATGATGATCCTGCCTTGCCCAAAAGGGTCATATTTGGTGACGAATCATGGGTCAAAACCAAAGCCCAATCGTCCCAATGGAAGCACCCAGGAGAGCTAAAACCGTAAAAAGCACGCCAAGTTCGGTCAAAAAGCCGTCCGAAATTGTGGATAAAGAATTCATGGCATTTTCGTCACGATAATGCACCTGCTCATTCATCGTTGCTTATGAGATATTGTGTGGCCAAAAAAAAAACACAACAATCATGCCTCAGCCTATGATATCATCATTTTGATATGGTGCGGTTTTTATGACCGCTGAATGAAAGCTAAATTTGATAGAGAGGATTGTTTCCAAGTCGGTACAAACAAACACTGTTGGATCATGAGACTTCTTCGATTTGTGGATAATTAGTGATAAGATTACTAATGTTTTGAGGAAGAAAAGAATACTCATGATGTTTTGGTAGGTCAATTCGCTAGAGAAGAGCTGCATTATAGAAAAGTCTTCTGTGATTCACCGCCAAAAAGGTCCAAAGAAGGAGGATTGAACGCCGGATTGTTCTGTTGTGGTTGAAATAAGCAAAAGTTAAATTTAGAAATGAACTAAAAACTTGATATTGTAGGAACTATTTAATGAACTACACGTGAGGACAGTCTTAAGGAGATTGATAGTCAAAGATAGTTGACTTCGCCTTGCATTCTTGTTTTTTTTTTTTTTTTACTTAACACATAGTCATGGGATATGTTTGTACACAGCGCAGGCGAAAGAAACTTAGGGAAGAAGAGAAGGAAAAAAAAGGTTATAATAACTAGAAAATAGAGAGCTCGGCAGGGCATTCGAAAAGTGATTTACACGTCCGAAAGTGCAAACGAGACGGGCGTTACGGTTGAAGGTTGGAAGGGGCAGAATACTACTGGCTACTCGAACGCAGTAAGACAGGAATTGACTGCTTGATATTAGTATCACCTATGAGTTTTATCGCACGGTTTTGAATCCTATTTAGCAGATGCAGAGATGTTTTATGAGCATCTAAATCGGATGAATGCCTTATATATTGAGGTCAGATCAGAGGGGGTGATACATTTATTAAATCGTTTGAGACATTGCACTGGAATTTTGATGGCATCGAATATGTGGTCAATCCAGTGTAAGTTATCATTGACATACAATGGAAAGTTTTTCGGTTTCGACGATGCAAGTACCATTCATGGATAATGGCTGGGTATTTCAGTTTTGCTTTAACGACAACACACAGCATTGTATTTTGGAAGCATGAAATTCCACTCTGTTGATTGCTCCCCAATTGGTGATGCTTTTTCTTTCGAAATTTAATGAGCTTACCATACGCTCCCGTTTCCGTTCTACAGTCGAAAAACATGCTTGTGAGTTCGGGAACGAATATAAGGAGCAAAGAGTACTGTCATCTTGCTTTTACCAGTACACCTGTGTCTAAGAAAATCGTACTGCCGATCATTGAGAAGATATAGTGTCTCGAAATATTTGAACTGACGGTTTATAGGCATTTCCATGACCTTGAGAAGAAAGGCCGAAAAAGGGGAAAGAAGAAGATTCGCCTTTTTAAAAGACGGAAAGAGTCCAAAATGCAAAATCGATGAATAAGCCTGCGCAGTGGTTTTGTCGGTAAGAAAGAACACCTCTTCAGAAAAAGGGGAGAAATACCATCGAGACCATTGTGTATATTAAGATCTTTAAGTACTCTTGCTACTTCATTCGTCGCACTTGAGTGTATGCGGGGACAAAGCAAAATCTGGAAGAGTGCAGCGAGCAGACTGGCCTTGTCTAAAAAGCTGACGGTTGGAATGTCATTGGAAATTAGCGTTGCTATGGAGGATGAGGCAAAATTTCTAATGTTTTTGATAAAGAACCAAAAATTGTTACTATCTTTGAGACATTGTTATATCTTTGACCTCTGCTTTTGGTCGTATTGGAATTTCACACATTTAAAAAAGGCGTTGCAGTCATTCCTGGCTCGTTTGAACTTTCTTCGGTTTCCCTCTATCGGAGTCGTACCAAGCCCTTTCTTTTACATAGTTTGATATTTTTCATTTGATGGGGGATTCCAAAGAGTATAGTGTATGTGTTCGCATCAGTAGCGGCATCCACATCATTACGACCGGTTAAAATTCCTAAAGAAACTGTTAAGTACGTTCCAATTGGCTTTTTCGTATTGCCATATGGTTCTTTTAGCAATCTTTTCTCTAACTGTGTATGAGAAATTAGCTGATATGACAAAATGATCCGTCGAGTCTAGGGGGAAGAGCACATCAACGGTGTACTTATCAGTCTAAGAAGTTAAAATCAAGTTCGCTGTGTTGGCGGTATGACTGTTAATGCCTGGTCCTCGTGTGGGCTCATTTACAAGCTGAGTCAATTTATTTTCCGCAGCAAAGATCTCAACACACCGTGTTTCAGGTGTTGTCTGTCCAGAATTTTGAAGCCACTCAGGATTGTGTATATTGACATCGCCCGTAATAACGATTTCAGTATGAGGATACAGGGATACAATTGTTTGAATTGAGTCAGATAGCGCATCGAATTTTTTAACTTTTGTAAATAAAACTGTAGCGGATAATTTGCTTACGAAGATGGAATTTTAATCCCAAGAAGTTGAATTCCGGCTTGGAACATAGATCATATGGTGCTACACCACTACTCATGTAGATGGCGAGACCGCAGTAAGAAAATAATAATGGCCCTAGTTTGTAAATAGCTAGGTAGCTTCAAATCAGAGTGATCTGAGAGGTGTGTGCGGAGATCTAACTGTTCCAAAACTGCTGGTCTGTACTTATAGACGTGGACGTACGCAGAAAAGTGATCACTTTTTAGCCCGCGTACATTTGTTACGTCCACCCTGAATTCCCTAGTCGTAACCACAAACAAACACAAAGCAAATTTTTGTAGGTGTTATTCCCTTCCAACAATATGAAACAGTGCATCAACAAAATTCTCACTCAAAACCGGCTATCCATTTGTTGTCACATATACTCAGCCACTATATGGCATACAACAGCAACGGCAATGACCCGGAGCAGAAGAGTTGGGATATCCGCACTGTGTGATATCTTTGTGGTTGTTCTTCACTGCACTGCACTATTAATTTTATTTTTATTTTTATTTTCTGAACCTGACTTTATAGTACCTAACCTAATGAAAGAAAAAAGCAGATCTAAAATTTTGTGAGCAGGATTCAATGTTACCCTTTAAAATTGTTAGGGGTTATAGTCGTATGTATGTCTACCAGTTTCAGGCGACTAAGATAGGATGGTATGTTAAAGCTGTTCGTTCAAGGGAGACCCCATAACGCGAAATAGATAAACTTTCACTATACAGTTTCTACGTTCAATATAGTGTAGTTATAAGGTGGCCAGATTAACTTGGCTTATTCAAAAAGAAGCCGAACAAAGGTCGATGTAGTAAGAAATGGGTAGGAAAATTTCTTAGACCAGCGCTTGACATAATTCTGTAGGTACGGATGTTTAGTTGTTTGTCATATACGAGTATAACACTTAATCGCGTATTTCTGCCAATATGGGAACAGATTGTAAGGCGGTTTCTACTGTATGCAATAGTTTTGCATTTGAAGGCGTTAAGTTCGAGAAAATTTTTTCGTCATCAAATGGAGAACCTGTGAGAAAAAGGCATGTTCAGATATACGAGAGTGTGTAAGATGACTTTATATTTTCATAAAAAAAAATTGATTTATTCATCAATATTGATATTGTCCCTTTCAAAGTAATCCCCCTTAGATATAATACTCGTACACATGTGCCAATGCTTTTTCCAATCCTCGAAGCACTTCTCGGAAGCACTTCTCAAAAGCACTTTTTGATGTAACCTTTAGCTCTTCCAGCGATGCCGTCTTTATTTCCTCCTTTCATAGGTATCTTCAGTTTTTAGAATAGGAATTACTCACGAGGGCCAAAATCCGGTGAATATGGTGGCTGAGGCATGATTGTAGTGTTGTCACTCACAAATAACGGTGAATGAGTAGGTGCATTATGAGTTGTTTTCCCAAAATTCCGGACGTTTTTTCGTATTTCTTCTCTGGCGTAGTTTTTTCGGCCTTGGCTCTCTTGGGTGCTTCATTTGGGACGATTGGGCTTTGGTTTCGACGTCATAACCAATACCCACGATTCATTACCTGTTATGATCCTTTTGAGCAAGACAGGATCATCATTGATGTAATTCAGGAGCTCCTAAGCTTCTGATCAAAATTAAAAAGATTCGGAACAAACTTCGCTGACACACGTCTCATGCCCAAAACATCCGAAAAAAATGCATGACACGAGCCAACTGATATTCCATCATCGTCAGCAGTTCTCTTATGCTAATTCGACGATTTCCCAAAACAATTTTCTTCACAGCTTTGACGTTATCATCTCTTGTTGATGTTCTTGGTTCGTCATTGGCATCTCTGCCATCTTGAAAGAGCTTGTATCACTTGTAAACATTTTTTTTTTTTTTTGGAGTAGAATCTTGACAGTGGCATATTTCAGGTGTTGGAACACTAATTCCATCTTTTACACAAAATTTGGTGCAAATTCCTTGAGAATCGTCGACCACACCAAAAGACGTCTAACCTTTTTACCTGTCGAAAACAAATCGAGTATGCTATATACTATATATATTGCCAACACAGCCAAAATTTAATAATCGAAAGTACGTTGCCCGTAAGTCAGAGAGTAAGTCACTTTACACACCTCGTAAATAAGCATTAATTAGATAAACAAGTAAAGTTTTGTATTAGTAGCTACACAAACAAAATTCATTTATTAAGCGCTAATTATTTGAGGCATGCGCTAGCTTGCGGCTGTCTGTGAAACAGGATCAGTACGTTAAGAGTATGATGCCGTTTATTACACTTGAAATATGAATTTGTCTTATCACTGTTGCTTAATTAAATACTAAGGTCAAAAATTCAAGTAATGGTAGCTAACCCTTTGTTACTACTACTTCATGTTATAAATATGAAATAAGTCTATTGGGCGAAAATTGATTTATTAACTTCCGTCGCTTTATGGTGGAAATATGTCTTTGAAGTCCTCATAATTGGAAACCAAATTCGACTAATAAGGAAAGAATTTTACGACCGATATCAAACTATTAATTGACAACCAAACACTGAAAGCTTATGAAAATTGTAAAAATTATCGAAAGATATAATTTTTTTTATGACCATAACGAAACCATAACAAAATTACAGTGGGTAGAAGGTAGATGTTAAACCAATGTAAGGGCTTAGAGGTTGTGTTTCCTCGTTTGATCGGAAACCGTGGTTATATTTTAGATTATCCAACTAATTTTTTTTTAAGATTTCATTTAAAAAGAAATAAATTGTGTGGATGGATGTGGAAATGCTGATAGGTATAGATACTTATATTACAAAAGATATAAGGTCGTTGCGGTTATTAGTAACTAAATTGTATGCGATCAAGAGATCATGCAATAAGCAAAAGTGAAACTTTTAAGTCTCATAAACTATGCTAATCATTTAAGAGATTGTAAAATGTTGCTGTTATTGGCTGACACCAAAGATTAGCTGGTACAAAAAATACAATAAAAATACTAATAAGTCGATTGGGTTGGTAACAAAGAACGCCATCGATAAATGCATGTCATAATTGGTTTTCTCCATACGGAGAGTACAATTTTAAATCACTTTTTCGAGCATATTGGCTGGTATCTCTTTAATAAAACGTTTAATGTTGTCTTTCGAAGCTGCAATTGATAAAAAATAATCTAAAACGGTCCAAAACGAGAGATAAATTGCTCACCGAACTCATTTCTCAGTTGGTACATCGATTCACATGCTGTGTGAACCACATATAGACCAGGTTCAACTTGTGTGTTTTGTGCAAAAAAAAGTTCGAAATTGTTGAACCATAGGGGGCGCCATTGACGATAATGTTGTTTTCACAGTCATCTTTAAAAAAATACCGGCCAATGATTCCGCCAGACTATAAACCGAACCAAACCTTGCAATTTTCCGGCTGCATTGGCTGTTCTTGTATTGCTCATCGAACCAAATACGGCACTTTTACTTATTAACATACCCATTCAACCAGAAATGAGCTTTGTCGCTAAAGACAATTTTCAAAAAAAAAGCAGGTCTCATTCCACCTCAACTTACCGAAAATTCGACTTTTGACTTATAACAAATTTTAGTGCACCTCAACTGTGAGCACTCTAACCGTTGAGGCCAGTGTTGGTGAAAACCCTAATTCGAGACCCTAGATTTGTCACTGTCAACGTGCTCAACAGCTTGAAATATGTCTATCGATTTGGCTTATAAGCTTACAAGATTTAATTGCTACAAGAATTGAAGTCAGACGCTTGAACAATTAGAAGTTGATCCGCTTCCTTGCAGTCAAATTTTCTTTAGTGATGGGCCAACTTTTGTCTCAAAGGTTTTGCTAATAAGCAATATTGTCGAATTTGAGCGAGGAAGATCTAAACATGGTCCACCAATAACCGATGCACCCTGAAAATGCTGTGTTTTACAAATGAAGACAATTGAAGTGTCATCGTCAATTGCGCCCAGTACAAAGCCATGATCAACGTTTTCCTGTTTCCAAAAGTGCATGAGCATGATCTATAGGGTTGATCTACAGAATATTTGGCTTTAAACGAAACCATCGAGTTATTGCGAGAACTGATCGATTACAACAATATCTCCAGAAATGGGCTTGTGAACTGTCTTCCAAGATCTTGTGATTTGATGCCACTGGCCTATGTAAACAAGCCAAAAATAATTATTTCAGACTCGTAAGCCAACATCGAGGACACCATTCCTGAGATATGGTCGAAAAATAGAGCTCCAGTGTATACCCCGTAAGATGCGTCCTTGGTATCTATATGCCCTAAATCAATTTTCATCATTTGCTCAACTTATGTGTTTTATTTCAATCTCAAATTTTACAACTCTTAAAGAAAAAAAACACCATTAACGAGTACATATGTTAACCAACATGAAAAGGGAATGATCCAATTCTCCAGCTCCATCCACTAAAATCAAGAAAACCCCATTTTTTTCTGCGCCATATATAAAATTGCAAATTTTCGTTTTGCTATGTTAATTACATTAAAGAAAATAATAGAGCTTATGGTTTCAATCAAAAGAAATCATCCGCAGCTACAGTATATAATCGACACAGAGATTTAAAAGGTTCGACGAAATATAGTGGGCTACTTTCAAATCCAGAAAATAAACTTCATAACCTTCAAGACCTGATCAAAGCTCGAAGGGTTGGCACCGATCTACACACCTACAATAAAAAAAAAAAATATATTGTCCTATGAGTCGATTGGCTGGTAGAACAAGTTTTCACGAAAATACGAATCTGCTCTGATGAATCGATACACTGATGAAACTCCCACCACTTGATATGCACATCATGAGCTGCATTCTCAGAGTCATATTCCATTTAAAATGAAGTGGGCATTAATACAACATGCACTGGAGTTGTCTGTCTGTTGAATTTAGTCTTATGGACATGCTGTCAACATGTCAACATGCAATGACAACAAAACCTCCGTTTCTGTCGACTTTTCCCTGTGCGCAGGAGGGATTTTTACTAGAATCTAAGCCGGGAAAGATTTTTAGGTTTCTTCTGTGCTGGTGTCTTTCTGGAGGGCGACAACGTTAGATTTCACTCTTCGTTAGGAAAACTTTTGTCTGCCTTTCAAGCGGAGATACACGCATTCCAGGCTGCGTTAAGAGCCTTCCTGAACCCTTTTATAACTTCGAAGTTCACTTAAGAATGCACGAAATCAATAAATGTAGTCGGAAGGCCAAATTCACTGAGATTTGTCTGGGTTCCAGGGCACAATGGGATCACGGCTTACTAGACAAGGCTCAGAGGAGAGTTTTTGAGGACCCGAACATACGTTAGGTCAGCCTACGTTCTCGGTTGAGACTTCTATTGACAGTTGAGCTTCATATGAGCCTGGCTTGACACTCCAGCTTGCCAGCGAACCAAACAAATATTTCCCGATGTCTCTACGAGGTCAGCGGCTCTATGGCGTCCCTCAGTTGGAAATACTACAGTCTGGCGTCGTGCTCGACAGAGCACTATAGCTTTCCTAATTAGGACTTAAGTGTGCTGGGCATAAGTGTTACAACATCTTGCGACGCTTGCTGTGTAAATAACCGGCGAGAACTACCTCTGTGAATATCCGGCTTACGCTTGCAACAGACTGCAGGAACTCGTTAACGTGGTGGTTGCTGGTACTGTACAGCGCTTCATCACTGAAGTCTTTACTCGTCTTTTTTTTTTTTTTTTAGACAGAAATTCCATTTAAAGGAACTTACACGGAGTATCATGGAATAGGTCTTTGTCTTAGTGGTTTGTCTCGACAGGAAAAAGAAAAAAACTTGTTTCCGTCAACTTCCGCCGCATTCCAGGTGGTGCAAAGTAAGCAACCAGACACAGTTTTCAAAGACATCCATATATTTAACCAATCGCCTCGTTAGTGTTGCTAAAAAATTAACGACTTATTATTAAACAAGACTAGAAACGGACTACAGCTTTTATTTCATGACCTGTAAGCCATACAAGTATATCCGCTAAAACATTTAAAGCAAATCGTTTGTAAGGCATAGAAATTACCTGCGATTTGTTATGATTTAATTTCTACCCATTTGCTGTTCACCACTTTGTCATTTTAATAAGGTTCTCTTCGAAAAAGGCTTCAGAGCTTGAATATAAACATCATCTACATAACATTGACCTGAAGTATGCTTCCACAGATGGAAGTTGAGGCTCCAGAATTAACCGCTATAGTGTTCCCTGTGAAATTGTTTGTTGTGAAATAAAATTTCAATTTGAAATAACCTCTTGCAAAGAAACAGATAGAAAAGAATCGATTATTTTGACTGGTCTGTCACTAAAAACGAAAAAGTTTTTCAATTTTCTGCAAAGAGTGTAGCAAACATTCTTTCTAGTAGGTTGATCATACCAGCGAAGCAACTTTAGTTAGCTGTAGTCAGACTGTTGTAAATATAACATACTTGTATAGTTCACGGATATGTGTCGTGATGAGAAGAGCAAATATATCTAAAATAAATGAAAAAAGGAAATAACGGGTGAGCAGATAGCAATGATACTTTTTTCAATTGTTATGTTTCGGAAACTGTCAAAGTTACCCATGATATCCAGTTGCCAAAATGTTCAGTAAGGTTTGCCATTCTATCACGCGTCATTTTACGCTTGCCAAACGTGCGGAAATTCTTAAAAAATATTATCAAATTTCGTCATGAGGTCGGTCGATATCATGGTATATTCGTAACATGTAAAATTTTCAATCGTGAGAACACTCTTTTGGATCTTAAGTCACCAACCAGACAGTGATTGGTGCGAAATGAAGAAAACATAGCTGCCATAGCCGCCATAGCCGCCATAATTGAAGAGGACCCAGAAATGTCGGTTCGGCGCCGATCAGCTTAACTAGTCAAAGCCAGAGAGTCAACCCGGCTTATTTTGCGGTTGGATTTAAACCTACATTCGTATAACTTTCTGCTGACAATGCCGTGAGTTTGCGAATTGGGCGCTGGAAATGTTGGCTGGAGATCTGGATTTTGGCCAAAAAATCACCTTCTCGGACAAGGCCCATTTTTAGCTCAATAAGCAGAATTGCCAATATTTAAGAGAGCACAATCCACAAGTGTTCAGCCAAGCATTAATGCATCCACAAAAATTATACCGACGGACCAACTGGCAGCAAAGCCTAGGCGGCCACTTGAATGATTTGCTATTCTTTCTTTCCAAAGGGAATTAAATACTCGCAGTATCTCCGGACTTCTTTCTTTGTCAGTGTAGGTCTTCGGTAACCTAAGACTTAACATCAGTCCTACAATTCTCTACAAAATCGCAGTCACTTTGATTTCATAAAAAAAAACTGGGTTCCATTCTTGTAGCTTGTGGAACAAATTATGTACATCGCCGGGTCAAAGTGTTCCTACACGAACAAATCTCTTCGGCATATTTTCATCAAAGTTTTTTCATGAATGAGCTTGCCCAAGTTTTTCTTTTCAAAATAGATTTTGTTCATTTCCATAAGTTTAAAGCTTTAATTTTTCGTTTTTATGCATCCTGCCTTGAATGAATATAAAAACAAAAAAAAAAAAAAAAAATTGATATGACACATAAAAAAAGTTTGTGGATGTACCAAGAATATTGAATATACCTCGTTTCTCACTTAAAGTTATCAAAAGTTAAATATAATTTCTCCACCTTAATTTACAATTTTTTTAAATATTTAAAATATTTTACATATTTATATCTTTTAAATTTCAGATTGTGATTGCCTACAAGATGTTGCTACGGGATTTCGCAATAAACATGGGTTGGTATTTTTTTTTTTTTTCAAAATTAGAAAGGAAAGGAAGAGTGATATCGATGCTTGTTGGTTTTGAATGTTTGCAGATTATAATGACTGAGTAATTAAGAGCTATGTAGGACATTTTAGAAACAAGTAGTACGAATTTGGAAAGAATAACGATAACGATATCTGAGAGTACGTCCGAAAGTGAGCTTGAGGGTAAACTGATGATCATTCATAGTAAAATGGGTATCATGGTTGAAAAAATGGTAAATAAAATAGTGATAAAGGAAGATAAGGCAATCGGTATTAGGTCGGTGTTAGAGAGTATTTATTGACAGAGCAAAACCCGCTCCTATGAATTGTATCGCACAGTATTGCATCCTATATAGCACTTGACCACATAACTGAATTTATGTATATACGCGAACTTTTAAAACAACAATTGAAACAACGGTGACATCAACTTTTAGCCTGGCGGATATCTTAGATTAACAGATTTACCGTATTTGAAACTGAGATCATTAGGACTTTTTAGGACAAGTCAGGGTCCAGGAGAAATTGTTGTCGATGAACCTTTAATGCGTGAATGGTAGCTCTAATATCCCCGAAGCGAGTTAATGAGTTCGGAATATCCATCCCCTTTTACCTAAGGGATCTCAGAAAGGTGCTGAAGTTCTAGGTGGTGGTTGAGCGTTACCATAAGAATCTGCATAAAAAGAGTATTTAAAATAAGAAAATACGTGTCTCAGATAAGCACGGATTCATTGCAAAAAGATGCAGAATAGAAAAAGATAAAACCGTTCGGACAAAATGAACAGGCTATCTTCAATCGAACAACTGAGCAAACAAAAATGAAAAAAAGAAAACACAAGCGAGATGCATTCGTATATAGTTCCTACAAGCTGCTCATATGATAGAAGGTATTTGTATCGTTAACAATTTTAAGAACACGGTTTCATTACGTTAATATTCACAAGGAATAGCGAATATAGCGATGTCCTCATCGTTAGACTATTAACGGAAGCTGAATTGATCAAGTTCCGGTCAAAGCAAGGAACTCCGCCATCATTATAGATATCCTAGTTTCCGAGGGGTGTTTATTATCTGAGCAATACCGAGCCAGTTTACAGATATCTCAAACGTCACAGCTAATAAAAAAATTGATTTTTGGATACCGAACGTGCGCTATTAACTCGAATAATGACTATCAAAAACTAAACAAACAAGGCCTTGTCTGGAAACCCAGACTGTACCCTATATAAAATCCTCGTTGAAACAGTCCTTTTAAATTGGTGCAAATCCACGGTCGTTAACCAAGGCTAATTAAGATATCTGTGATCGTTGACAGGCTTTGGAGGAAGAGATAAAATAGCAAATTGTACGAGCTGTTTAATGACATAGATCTTGTCAAAGATGTAGGTATTAGCCGTCTGAGTATATAACAACAAATAAAACGGAGGAAGAAAGAAATAAAACTGGAGGAAGGTGTGGTCAATATTCAAACAGAAGTATGTTGTCATCTGAATAACATAGTGTCTGACGTGGTTTCGAGTCCATTAGTCGTAACTTCGTAGTTTTTCTCTAGTTTTTTAGGCTCCAGATATAAGTGTCCGGAAAGAATTCATTTGCCTTCCAGTTTTGTAGGTGCTTTCTCATCACCTGGTCACAATATAGCACCATGTAGACCAGGACTTTTGCCCGACGTTAATCTCACATTTCTTATGTACCCTAGGTGCTGTAGATTTTAACTGATATTTCTAGCAGCAACATAGTTACTTAAGGCTCATTCCTAGAATTTAGATTATTTATTTAACATTTCCACTCAGTATAACTTTGGGTCTTTTTCAGGTGTTGTGACACAGGAAGCAGAATTATTTGCTGATGAGATATTTCATTACGAAAAACGTATTGTTAATAATATTCTCTCAATACAGTCATCAACTGAGAGGCGATTGAATGAAATCAAAACCATTCAAGAGATTAAGACTATAGCTCCATCGGTAAGTAGGTTATCTTTAAATTAGATTTCAAAATTAAAGAACTACTCTTCCCGATAGCTACCAATATTTGAATCACTACAAGCAATTTTGCCACAAATTAAAATCACAGATGAAACAGAAGTCCTCGTTCGTGATGTAGATGTTCTGCGTGAGATGTCAATTGTAGTATCAACATCTGACAAAAAGTAATACGAATAAGATACGATTTGCTGGATTGTTTTCAATATCTTCTTTTGATTAATTTTTTTAAAGACCTTTAAACAACTTTATAATCTGGTCCTTGACAAGGAAACTTTTGCCCCATCTCTCCAAGGAATATCGAACACTTATCGAAAATTTTGATAATTCAATTTATGGTTAGTTCTTAAAACCTATTTGAAATGGCGTTTTCTAACAAAGATTTCCTTAGGACGAATTGCCAGATATCCTCGTTGGATGGTTTGCACAAAACATGTTCGTGACTGGTTACCATTTTCAGTTGATGCCCTTCGCGAAAATCCCAATCTTTTGAAGGTAGGTTCCAAAATGTCTTTCTAAGAATTTCAAAAAGTTTCATATTTAAATTTTACAGATAAGTGATAGTCAGATAAATGTAGTAAAACAAAAAGAGTTATCATTCCCTAATAAAACTTATGGAAATGATGAGTTTCTTCGATTGATGTTCTACACTTTAAGACACCAGGTCCAGACTTCAGTGGAGCAGGCTGATTGGATAGAACGCCCCTTAAAGGACTTCATAATTGAAAAGGTTTTCCTAAAACAAAACAAATTTAATGCAATAGATTGTCAATAAAATTTCTTTCATTTTTAAATAAAAACCAGTTAGCATCAACTAGACTCCAAATTGGAATACCTGGAGAAATTCTTCAGACCAAAGATTACATCAACGAGTACTATAAAGTTCTGATGTTGTACAACCTCTACTTTGCCGAACATCTGGAATCAATTTGGAATTTCAAAAAGCTTCGAATGCAAGACAAATTAAAATCTCAGAGTATAATTGACATGTAAATGCATGCTTATCAATAGAAAAAGATCAAAAATATATAAAAAAAAAAATATCTTAATTACAGGATAATATTAGAGATGTATGCAAGCGACAATATTAAATTGGTTTCGTATTCAACAACCCTGAACATGATTCTCATATCGAAACAACTAACCCAATCCAACTATTTCGACTACCGTTTCCCGATGTAAGTGGTTCATGCATATGGTATTCCTCAAGTGCAAATATTTTTAAAATCCTTCCCTTTTCCAACCAACAGACCAGTGAATTTCGCTCGAATCGGAGCAGATATAGTTGAAAAACTCATAGAGACGATCTCAGTTTTCGAAAACCAGTACAGATGGAGCCCAAAATCTAGGTCTGCCGATGCCAACCACATTTTCAAAATCGATGTCAACTGTATTGCAGACGATCTGAGCAATGTTGACCTATCTGAAAGTTCCCTAAGCTCTTTTCATACGACAATGAGCGCAGCTAGGATAACAGCCAAGGCCTTGACAAAATTCATCGAATCAATAGATGGCTCTGCACCAATCATTGGTGCATCGATAGACCCAAGTCTGACTTACGAAAGCTTACAATTAACAAATCGACGACGATTACCTGGTCTTCGGTCATTAAATGAAAATGAGCTCTTCACCTTGGCCTATATGCAAAAGCATTGTAGCACTCCCATAGCTGATAAGGACTATGCCAAGATCAAGCCACATGTTGAGAAAAAATTGGCTGAAATTTATTTGTAAGTGAAATTTTTCAACGTCTTTGATTTATAAATCTAAACATTCTTACTTTTAGATTTAACACCACTTGGAGACATATTCAATTCTTGCCACAATCTACAAGTTGTTCAATTAAGAAAGTCAAATGCACAAATATCTTGTAGTTCATTTCAAGTTGATTTAAGAGTATTACCTATAAATTAAATAATTTTAAATTTGTTTTGATTTATTGTACAATGCCTGCAGAATATTTTTATGTATAAGACCTACTTAAGTCATAATTTATAATATTGTTTAAATTTTTACAAATTAGTAATTTAGTAGTAAACTGAAATGTTTCTATATTTTATTATTATTTTCTTTCTTAATGTTTAATTTTGAATGAAAAGCCATATGAAATTTGAATTAAAGTACTAGACTGATACTTTGAAACAATAAATTTTACAAATTAGGTTAAAATTGCTGTGGTTTTGTTGTGGTTTTGCGTATTAAATTACAGTCTTGGTTGGATATTATAAGAATCGAAGACTCTGGCGAATATCTAAAGGCTGGACATTCAAATTTGGCGATCAAAAAGTTCAGTACCTACGTCATTTATACTTTTATTTTGTTATTTCTCTGAGCTTCAATAACAAGAAGCGACGGTGTAAAGTTTTTGAAAGTTGTTATACAAAAAACGGGTGCATATTTGGGGTTGAGTTACAAAATTTGGCATTGAAATTATAACGATTGATTAGTTTGAACTTACGATTTCCTGATTTTATTAAAACAATTTATAGTTTTTAGAACAGGGAGAAGTTTGGGTGTATACGTAATATTCTTTTAAAGACATGCTTTTGAATGATCAAAAGAGGCTGAATTTTTTTTAAATAAGTTCCTCTCCAAAAGCCAATACCATATTGTAGTCTAGAATTAAAAATTCCGTAAAAGATCTTAACCAAAAGTTCTGAGAAGCAAATCTTACTAAGGTAGTAGATGTTCTCAAAAACATCTTTGAAAATAGATTTTCAGATTTTCTGTCGATTTGAAGAAATTCATCTTTGAGTCAGTGATTCACCCTATATGTTAAAATTCTCTAACGGTTTCGATTTGAAAACACTTGGGACTTGGGATTTTTTTTTCAGGAAAAATATATGAAATAAATCGAGTTAACTGTAAAACATAAATTTTGTAGATAGTGTGCATACTTATATCGACAAGTACCTCAAATGGTGTCAAACTGGTACTTCGGTTAAAGGTTGAGTTGATGGTTTTCTGAACGGGTTCGATTTCGATACTCAGTTTAGACCACACGGATATGATGATGCTATTGAGGAGTTCGACCTGCCCATTTGCGCGTAGTAAACCGTTCTCCAATTTACAGTATTCTCGAAAATCATCCGAAGTAAAAGCGGATCCTCGATCTGAGATGATTTGAACCGGATTGGCTATTACTTCTTTGGCTGATGTAGACTTCGTGGAATACAACCAACAGAACTTCGTGAAGGAGTCGATAATGACAAAGATATGGAGATACATTTTGCTTGTTGATTCCAAGGGACCAAAATGATCGACGTGGTATGTGCGGAGTGGCTCTTCTTTTTTATGTATTGGATGTAGTTCTCCTTCTTGTTTGCCTTACTTCCTCTTTATTATGATGCATGGTATACAGTTAGCAACGAGTCTTCGTACTTTTTCATCAAGTTTGGGTATAAAATATTCTTTATTAATTAGCTCTATCATTTTCTTAACAGCAAAGTGTCCTTTTTCGTGTGCGCGTCTTATTATTTCCATCTGAATGCCTCGTGGTATTACTAGCAGTTTATGTCGTTTACCAACTTATACAGAACGTCGTCTTTCATAAAATATTCTTTCTAAGATGACTTTTCTTGAAGAATTTCTTTAATGGTTATGAGGTCTTCGTCTGACATTTGTAGTCGTTGTATTCTGGTAATTAAACTATCATCGTTGATTACCATTACTGCATGCCTGCTAAGAGCGTCTACGTGTTTAATTTGTGAACCAGGTCTATGCTCAACGACGTAGTCATATTCTTGTAAAAACAATATCCAACGAGCAACTCTGGTACAGAGATCTTTTTTACCAAAAGTTTTAGCGAAGGCATTACAGTCGGTTATTGATTTAAAATGTTAACCAAGAAGATAGACTCTGAACTTGTTGAAGGCTTCTATTACAGCTTATATTTCGAGTTCATAGCTCGTGAATTTTCTTTCCTGTTCAGTGGTCTTCTTGCTCATATAATATACAGAGTGTAAATGACAATCTTCTGGTGATTTCTGCAGTAACACTGCGCCTTATCCGTATGAACTTCTGTTTCGTAATTTTGATTGAATATATTAAGAACTGGTCTTTCGCTTAAAATTTTCTTAAGTGTTAAGTCAGTTAACGGTTTGCGATTATAGAAAAGCTTGGTATAAATTTTCGGAAATATCCTGCAAGACCAAGGAAGCTTTTTAACTGCTTAATGTTTTGTGGTATCTGATATTTTTTTAAGGCTTGAATTTTCTCGGGTGACGGGGACACTTGTTGATTTTCTATAACATGTCCTAAGAACTGAATTTTTGTTTTCAGGAAGCTGCATTTCTTTAAATTAATATCTAGTCCATAGTCTCTGCAAAGTGTTTAAACTTCTTCTAAGTTTGATAGTGCTTCTTCTTCATTTTTGGCGGGTATAATTATATCGTCAATATACGGTAGTGTAATACCTGTTCTAGTTAAATTACGAAATACTGAATTGACATGTCTTTGGAAAGTCCCTAGATAATTGGAAAGTCCGAAAGGCACTTTTAAAAACTGATACTATCCATTATGTGTTACAAAAGCGGTGTATTTTCGACTTGCTTTGCTAACAGGCATATGGAAAAAAACATTTTTTATGAAATGAAGAGGGAAAGGATCCCTTACTATTACTTTCTTAATTTTTCTGTAATCGACACAAAGCCTTGATGTACCATCTCGTTTTTTTACTGGTACGACTGGACTACAGAGCTCAGAATCTGACAATTCGATTAACCACTCTTCTACTTGATCGTCGACCACATGTCTTTCTTTGATTGGTAGGCTTCGTGGATTACATGTAATGGCAGTTTCATCTTTCAATATTAAATGGATTACGACATTTGTTTTTTTGATCTTATTTGGGCGATAGTTTTGGATCAATTCAGTCACATGTTACTTGGGGTAGGTACAAGCAGTTTCTCCAATGTCAATTTATTCGAGTTTTGATAAGGCATCTATCTTCATTATCGCGTGGATCTAATCATTGACATCTTTTTTTAACTTCTGGATATATAGGCCTTCTGGAGTAATTCTTATTTCGGCTAGTCGACAAAACTCTTTTCCAATAACTATTTCAACATCTAAACAGTCGGATGGTATGACATGCAATATTAAATTAAATTTTTCGGAATCGATTTCGACTTCTTGGCCTAAAGGTTTTATTTTATTCTCATTTTTATTCCGCCCAAACCCGACAAGATAAAAATTGGATTGTGAAAGCTTCGGCATATTCAAATATTTATAGATTTTTTCGGTTATTATATGGAATTTGCTGCCAAGCTAACCACTTTCTATCTCCAATTTTTACTTCCTTGTTCATTATATTGTATCATCGGTAGAATGTAGAATCCGCATGTTGCTTTTGGTATTGTTAACTGTGTATTGTGGCCAAACACCCTTTTCCTTATCTCTGCAGTTTATGGATTTATGCCCTTTTACGCCACAATTAAAACACTGTATTTCGAATTCCTTTCCACTTTTAGCAAAATCTTTTTCAGGCTTTCTTATTTCATTTTTTGGTTAAGCTTTTTCTTGGATAGTTTCGTAACATCTTAGTTTGTCTTTAAAATCTCTTATATTTTTAGAACCGTACAAAATAACTTTATTTACATTCGAATCTGTTATTCCGTCAATAACGTACTGTATAAGAGCATCTTCTTCGACATTTCCCTGAGGAAATACTCTTGGACACATTCATATTTTTACTTTTTTCTTTCGTGAAGCAATTTATGCAGTTGCGGGCTAATTGCTGTTTTTCTAAATTCATCGAATAGAGCATATTTCAATTTTTCGTATGAGGTTATATCCCTTTTGCTTGATATAAAGAGTTTTGCTAACCTTCTTAATGATTTTTTCGCAAACACAAACTTTTGGAAGTCATCCCAATACATAATTGAAGCGATTTCTTCAAATTCACTTACCCACATTTCCACGGATATTTTCCCGTTTCCATCGAATGGTCTTATAGAGTCCTTTATGTCCCTGAAGTTGATCGCAAATATGAAAATCGGCGGTATATCACTTTTAACAGCTGTTGGCATTCCTTTTTTGCTCCTTTTTAATGATGTTTTTATTACTGTTTTGTCTAATTTCTTTCACCATCTGTATGCACTTTTTCTGTTGATTAAGTTGGTCCCCGTTGTTGTTTCTGTTCTGGGTTTTTTCCTTTTCCCCATTTCCGTCATCGTTGTTGTTGGTATTGTCCTCCTTACAATCGTCGTCGTTATCAATATCGTCGTCAACATCGTCGTCGTCGTCATTGGCATTGCATGAACTAAGTAAACAACCCTTTCTTAAGTTATCAAATATGTGTTGGCTCACATCCTTTACCTCGTAATTGATCCCTAACGCGTTTCAAATCGTAATCAGATCAGCTGCACACAAATGTTCATCGACGTACTTTTGTTTCTGTTTATAACTCTCGTCGTTATTATGGAAGTCGAAACCTTGAAACAATCTGAGTCTTCTTCTGTTAGATCTGTCGCCTTCGTCTTCAAATATATATTTGTGTAGAGTCATTACAATGTTTTTTCTGCCGTATTTTACAATATTTTTATCTCATTTATGTCTTCCAAGCACGTCATTTCGTATTATTAAAAAAAAAAAAAACACTATTTCAATATTCTAGTTGAGTCCCCAAATTTGTAAGATTGTTTACTTAGGTATCACAAAACACTTTTATTTTTTAGGGGTTAAAATTATATATTTACATTTACTTAAAATAACTGATAGAATATGACTGTAAGAATTTGTTTGTTGCAAGAACTACCACGATGAAAAGCCGGAAAACAACTGCCCTCATCCTTCGAGTGCGTCCTTTTTATATCCTGTCTCTCATATTCCTCCGTGACAGTGTCAACAGCGGTCAACTTGAACAATGCAGTTTGGATATAAATGTGTTTACAATTTTAAGTTTTAAAAAGTCATAAAAAAATTTGCAATACCTGTAATCCGCGATATCTGCACTGACCTCCTAAATTAGTGTTCTGCTCTTCCATTTCTTTTTTATTGGACTTAAATGCGATCATCCACTCTTTTGCAGCTTCAGACAGCGATCTTTCTGCAAGCTTTATGCGCTCTTTGTCAATCTCCAAACACATTTCGTAGCTGTTTGGGCCGATTTATAAATCTATCGCTTTTACTTTGTACGAAATTGAAGCAAATGCAAACTGCAATATTCATAGCTATATCCAATACAGTTTTCCCACTAGAAATGGATTTTGGGGCGAATGCCGTATTAAAACTTTCGTTACAGTCTTTAGTATAACCGCTGATGCATCGAGTAAGAAGATCGTCTCTGGTTAATTCTTCGTAGACTGGCTTGTTAGCTTCATACACATCAATCGGAAGAGTTGGCTTATTGATTTATCTTCCATTACTACCATTTATTTCACTTGGTGCTCTAACTCGCGTCGATTCAGCGTTCATCTCCCAGATATGGAATGTTCGGTCTCTTGCTGTATGTACGTGTCTCTTTTGTACCTTTTTGAACAAAATACCCTTTATCACTTATTATAAAAATTAACCAATAACACAAAAAAAAAAGAAAAAAAATTACGATAATTATCGATAAAAAAACAAACGTTCTTTAAATAGCGTCCTTCTCGAATGTTTCACTGTATGAAACTGACTGAAACCGACGTTTCAAAAGACGAAACAAGCAATAGTCTGAACTCGTAGCAAATAGCTTCAAAAACATCTGCCGCATACCTACTCTAGTCCCCTAAAATACTTCTTAAATCTTTTACAGTCAGATGAATGAAAAAATAACGCGGGCCTCAAAATTGTTAAGAGCTGAGAAATGGAAAAACAGTGTTCTTGTTTTGAGGCTCATAACTAAATTACCGCGAATCAGATTCTTAATAATATAGGGTGATTCATAGTGAGATTCGATTTTCAATAGGCTTTTTTTGACAGATCATGCGTGACTCCTAAAGACTCACACCACAACAGGGTCTCCAAATTGTTCAGCTGCACTACGAAAATCAGCGTTCTGTGTGAAATGTTTTTCTTGTGATTTGAGGAACTTACAGTGCGCATAATCGACCTACTGAAACCACTATTGCCAATACCATTCGCAAATTTGAGTCCCAGTTTACATTAGTGAATAACTCGCGACCGTTTAGAGCACATCTACCACGTAGTGAAGAGATTATAGCAGTTGTAGCTGAGTGTGTACGCGAAGACCGTGAGGAATTGATTCGTCGTCGTTCTCAGCAGCTTGACTTTTTGTATTCGACAACTTGGCGTATTTTACTTGAGGAGCGTACAAAATTCAACTTGTGTAAAAATTGAAGCCAGGCGACTTGAATTTGCGTTATATTTTCAGTGAATGGGCTCTGGAAATACTCAATGAAAATCCGGTTTTTTATCATGAAATTTTGTTCAGTGATGAAGCTCATTTTTGGCTCATGGATACATCAATAAACAAAATTCCCGTATTTGGGCGGACGAGCAACCCGAAGAATACCAAGAGCTCTCACTAAATTCATTGAAAATAACGGTATGGTGTGGTTTATGGACTGGTGGAATCATTGGTTCATATTTCTTCAAAAATGAGGCAAATCAGAATTTTACCGTCAATTGTAACCCTAATGTTAACGGACTATGTGCTTCCTGAAATTCAAGCACATGGCCTCGGAGAGCTCTGGTTTCAACAAGACGGCGATACAAGCACGTGAAACAATGGACTTGTTGAGAAATCATTTCGGTGAGCACTTAATTTCACGTTTTGCTACGGTAAATTGACCGCCTAGATCGTGCGGTATCACATCTTTGGACTATTTTCTCTGGGGATATGTAAAGTCTCAGGTCTTCGGGAATAAGTCAACTACGATTGACGCTTTGGAAGCTAACATTACTCGTGTTATCCGCGAGATACCAGTCGCTATGCTCGAACGAGTCACCCAAAATTGTACCTTCCAAATGGACCACCTCAGACGTATGTAGTTATAGGTAATATTTACATGATACCATTTTCAAAAAGTAAATGCCATGAATTATTCTTTTAACCGATAATAAAAATTTTAAGTTCGTTTTCAAATTCATGTATTTTATTTTACATTATAAATCAAACCCTACGATGAATCACCCTATACACTCTTGAAAATATTAGCTCGTTTGCCTGTGCTTAGACGTTGCTTGGCGTTGTTTATATTGTTATGTTTTATGTTAAGGCCCTGTTTTCGACATTTCGCTACTTGGCTTATTGAATGTTTTATTGATTTTACGTTGTTGCAATATACTTTCTAGGGTTCCAAGCTCTTTCCCGTTCCAATTTGCCATATGTAATTTATTTCTTAAAAGCATCATATTACCCACTCCGGTAGCCATACTATTCCTCTTAAGCCATACAGAAAATAATACAAAATTGAAATGATAAGGTCTTTATACAATGACCTTAGTCGCTCCCAATAGGTTTTCGCCGTTTGCCAATTGCGGATTTTAATAAGAGAAGCAGCACGTGCCTCTCGTTGGCATTTAGCAGAGATAGACAAAGTTTAGTTTTGCAAGAATTCCGAAGCTAGGAGCTGTCACAAGTGACTGATCTGAAATCCTTAATTCTTTTTCTGAGCCCGAAACCTTCCTTACAATGATCACTCGGTTGATTGCCAAAAGTCAAAAGACTTCAGGCATTGTATCGGGGACAGAATCGTATAGCCGATGACGTCGAGCAAATACATATGTCAGCATATGTACCATATATGGCATAGTTCCGCGCATCCTTATATATATGTATATGGGTAGAAGAGTGGAATATACTCGTACATTAAACTTTAGAAACGAAGATAGTTGGACTTGATATTTCCAAGCCATGACAGAGTTTGGTATAAGACTCTTTTGTTGAAAATGAGTGCTTTTGGGATCGTCAAATGTTCTCTTCATTGGATTAGAAATTACCGTTTGGAACGTTCAATTCAAGTTGTCTTGAACGTTTTTAAATATGATATTCACAAATTAAATGTTGGTGTGCCCCAGGGCTCTATTCTGTCTCCAACACTCCTTTTATTTTTTATTAATGATCTCTTGTTTGCCACTTTTAATCCAATATATTCCTTTCCTGATGACAGTACTGTCTGCTTATCGTATTCGTTCTCGGACTTACGCCCATGCTCTTCGGCTGCAGAACGGGAATGGCAGCGTATGTTAAGCTAATTAACTTTCGATAGTATCATCATAACCGATTGGGAACTATCAACAAAGAATCAGCTTTTGATTCTCGGTACGTGCATGGAACTTACGTTGGAATGACCACACTAAAATGCTTAAATATATCTAGGTTTCCTCAAGCGCTGTAAGGTCTATTTCACTTCCTCTTATCTGGGCTCAATATATAAGGCATTTTTCAGTCTAAAATTGGAGTACTAGTACTAATACTAGTACAATGCTCATCTCTGGTCAGGTGCTCCTAAAATCTCTCTGAACCTATTTGGTAGGTTTCAAAACCATGCGATAAAACTCAGAGGTAATGCTTATATCGCCCAGTCTATTGGTAACCTCGAACACTGGCGAAATGTCTCATATCTCATCTTGTTCTATCGCTATTTTCACCACCAGTACTGCAGTAAAATTGCAAGTAACCGTAACATCCATCTTAGCATGAATGCTCATCAGTTTAATCTCAAGTCCACTTTCATACGTACATTGAAATATCGTGATTCCAAGCTCTCCCGATTTCTTTATTTTCTTCATACATTCAAAACCAAAAAACATCTCCCTCTCATGATCTCTAATCTCATTAATGGCTTATGGAAAAGTTATATAAAGTTAATCACTACTTTAGTAGATTCAAACCTTTGTTTATAGTTTTTTTTTTTTTTTTTTTTTTTTTTTTTTTTTTTTTTTGAGGGGAAGTCTGGCAAAATGTATTTTTTGTGAGTTCTTATAAAATCAAATTTTTTAACCCATTGCTCAACGTTCCCGATGGTCATCGCTACTCACACTTGGCCTTTGAACACTGTAAAGGGCTTGTCACAACCCGGCACGTTTGGATTTATAGGTCCAAATGTAGTAATAATTATAAAACCAATTACACCCTATAGGTCGGCATCAAGCTTTTATTACGCCACTCATGCTTTTACCGACTAATTTGAAGATTTGGCTCTAAAATTACAGATGATACTAAAATCCCCATGACATTTATATCACTTGCTACACTCTCCAAACCATTAAAAATAAGTAGTCTTTGGTATAACACTCACTCATATGCCGTTTAATGCAAAAGTAACAGCACTCTTATTGTTGACCTAAGTGAATGGTTTTGGCTAGAATCTGAGCCGGAAAGGGGTCTTTGAGTAGTCGGGACTTCACGAATTATCAAAGATACGTTTATCTTCCAGAGTAATAGGCTATCTTGGTGGCAATTAATTATTTTATGAATTATCGGTGGAGGGGCGAAGTATCTGCTAAACATTATTATCACTTCCAAGCTATTATTTTATAGTTCGAGAGTGCAAAGCTTCTTGCTTAGGCAAGAGTTTCTCAGAACCCAAACTTGCGTTAGGAGTGCTTCGTATTCAACTACTGCTTCTATTGACAATTCCAGGATGCCGACAGACAAAACGAATATTCTCCGACATTTGTTATTTATTATCGTCTCTCCTACTGACCGTCATTACGGGGCACTGCGATGCTTGCTGTGAGAGTGACGACGACACTGCAGAGCACTTTCATTGTGAGAGTCCGACATACGATTGCATTAGGCTGTAGATAATTGCGGCTGATAGGTTGGGTGCTGATACTGTCGGCACTTTATCAATGAAACGTTTACTTGTCCTTCTACGAAGGAGAAATTCAAGTGAATTTTGGTGGAGAATTTATTTAAAAACGTCAGACTAACAAAGAACTGAGTTCAATAACGTAGATTTTCTGCAGAACTAACTTAGTCATACTTGTGCAGATAAGTTAGACTTTTCAATTTTGGCTGCGGAAAAAGTTAGAAAATTTTAGTGCGGAACAGTTTTGTCTTCTTGAAGAGAGAAAATGTAAGAACTATTGAAGTAAGTATGGAAAAAACGAATCTAAGATTTGTCTAAATATTACCACTGCCATGACCCTTTTGAACGCAAAACAAATGACGATGGTACTCAGATATGTATGCACAATGAATACATTCAAAAACTCACAAGGAAAGATCTGCAATTGTACTAAGTTAGAAATACTGACGTTTATTATTTCTTAGTGGACTTTTTCAAAATAAGAAGAACTGATCATTATTTGTCTTATTGCGGGTTTCTTATTTCACTGTTTGGTCTTATAGGAAAGAAAAAAAAAATAGAATGCGGTGAAATTATATTCAGAAATAATGTAAAATAATCAGCACGCAAAATCTGTGCTGTGAAGAGATGCAGAGTGTTAGAGAAAAAAGTGTTGGGTAACTTTATTTTAACAAAAATATCTTGGACCCTTATCACAAACTGCTTAATTTAGAAGTCCGCAATAATATAGTCGCAGGCAAAAGTTAATAATACAATAAAATAAAACAAGACGATAATTATTTTTTTAATTTATTTTTTCATAGAGGAATGTGGATTGATTTTTATTCGCAGCGATTTTTAACGGTTATAAAACATTTTATAATCTTAACAACGGTATTTAATAATAATAATAATAATAATAATATATATAATATATATTACTTTCTTTTAAAATAATAATTTATCTATATTATTCTTTATTTAAAAATTATGTTGTCATATTAATGTTTTTTTTCTTCTGGCGCTTATCATTTTTGTTTTTGTTTTTGTTTTTTTTTTTTAATAAATTTATTTATTTGTTTTAATTTTATTTTATTTAAATATTTATAATTTGTATGCTGTTTGCATTATTGTATTCTTTTGTTTAGATTTTTTTACATAAAAATTAATTAAAAAAAAATTAAACAAATTGATTAGTTTAGATTCTTATAATTTTATTTTTTTCGTATTTTGTATTCAATTTGATTTTTTTATTTTGTTTTTTTGTTTTTTTTTTTGTGATTTTATTTTTTCGAATGCACTTTTCTTCTGAAAAAAGATGAATTTGCTTTTTTTGAATATTTGTCATTGATGTTAATAATGTACGAGTATTTAGCAAAAGGTTGTTTTCTTTAGTTTTTTCTTTACATGCTAATTTTTCATGAAATGTTGTTTTTGTGGTGTTTGGTTGTTTTTTTCTTTTATAGAATTACCTTTTCAAGATACAGTTGAAATACGATGTCAAAGGATGAATTTAGAAACGCATTTCATATGCGAAGACATTGTTTCGGTAATTTTTCTTTTTTGTTTTTGTTTTTTTTTTTTTTTTTTTGCTTTGGGGATTTGTTTTATTTCAATTTTATAATTTTAATCCAATTTTTCGTTTTTTTCTAGTTTGGATAAATTTATTTATGCGTATTTGGCAATTCAATGCCAACAAATATGATACATGTATCGTATTTCAAATAGATTGAAAATGTTGTCAATAATTTGGAATAATTTTTCAAATAAAAATGTTGTAGGCTATGACTTAGTTTCGGATTTTTTAAGTCGAACAAATACGAGTAGTGGCTTTTTTTGGAGTACTAAAAACAAATGATTCGGATTTAATTGAAATTAAAAAAAAAAAAACAAAATATAGAAAACTATTCATTCAATGAATGAATGAACATTTTATTAATTATTTATTTTTTCTTAATGTTCAATCTTTTCTTTTGTTAATATATATATGTATATATATTTAAATATATATTTATTTTTTGTTAATTTAAATTTTATTTTTTAAATTAATATTACTACTATTTCCAGTCTTTGAATAATAAATTTGTTGCTAATGATAAGTTTTTTTTTCTATATATATATATTTATTCATATGTTAACACATATATATATGTATATATGTATAAGATTTTAGCTTAATCGGCGTTTCGACATACGTTTCGATTTTTTTCTGCTATTTTCTGTTTATTGCATTTATTTTTATACTTTTTTTCTTTGTTAATTAATTAAAAAAAAAAAATACATTTGTTGAAAAAAATCGTTATTTGTTTTTGCCTTTTCGTAAGTTAAGCCAAGCATTCAAACTAAAGTGCTGGAGATACTAAGATACTGTATCTATGAAAATTGTTAAATTTTGTTTCGTTCTAGTTTTGTTTGTTTTTTCCTTATATAATTATTCACCATTGTAAAATCTAGAAAATCATGGAATTCTTTGGCGTATCTTTTTTTATATTGTAATATGTTTCTTTTTTTTGTTTTTGTTTTTGTATTTTAATTTTAAGTTTTTCGTTTAATTTTTAATTGTTTGTTTTTTTTTTCTTTTGCTGTAAGCTAATGAAACAGGTTTAAAATTTAATAAGAGTGATTTAATATTTATTTGTTATTTTCTTCTTTTTCTTTGATGTTCCTTTCAATTTTTTTTTTTTTTTTTTGATAGATAGTAAGAAAACGAATGATTTAAAACCTAAATATTTACGAAATTTGATTGTAATTTTTTCTAAATTTTATTTAAGCCTGAATAAGTCCTTCTTAGCTTTCGGGGTTAACTTTTCTTTGCTCGTTAAAAATTTTGTTAACTATTTTTTATTTTTTTGTTTTTAAAAAGATATATTTAAAAAATAAATAAAGGAAATAACAAACAGATTCAAATATGTTCGGAATTCAAATTGGCGTATTTTTCTTTGATTTGATTGCATTTAACTTAATTTTTGTGCGCATTGATTCCCCTCAGTAGAGGTGTAGTATTTGCTGTGCGTGTTATAACCAAAGTTGTCCAGAAGGTGTAGGAAATCAACCCTCATTTAGACCTGTTGATGAACGAAAACGCCATAAAAATCAAGCCTTATACCGTCTTATTCAATTACTGGTAATACAATTCGTAGTGGATAAAGTTCGCTTCATGTGCTGATATTCTTATTATATGAGTTTATCTCTAGAGTTGAAAGCTCGTCAACAGTTTTGAATTAGAGTTATCCTGAATTGGACTATTTGTAGTCATTTGATTTGGAAATCGTTCTGTTGGCAAGAAAGGAGCTTTATTTATATTTATTTATTATATTAATACCACATTGTGTACAGCGTTTTCTTTGTATTGATATATGGCCTACTGATTTTGGGCAACAGTCTTTTAACTCCGGCTTGAGAGATTATGATTTATTTGTTACAAGAGTTTAATCTTTAATTGAGAATCCTAATTTAAAAGTGTTGGTTCTGGAAGCGGGTGACGAACGACCTATAGAATCAGAGATACTTGTAATATTCTTCACAGTTCAGGACAACGAGCACAAATATAGTCACTTCACCGAACCGGACTAAAAAAGTGAATTAAATTTATCTTCGCCCAAGGGTAGAAGTAAAATGATCAACGGCGGCGGAGGAATGTTGTATATGTGTGGTAATTTTGCTGACTATCGAGAATTGATTTTTGATTGACCTAAACAGTTAACACTATCGAAGAAGGATCACATATTGGTTTTGCTATCTCATATTTTCGCATGAGTACCGATAAAACTTATTTCGGGAAGGCAGGAAATGAATAAAACTTTCAAACAGTCAAAAATTCAGTTGTAACAAAGATTAACAGGAATAAATTTGACTTATATGAACCGATATCTGTGTAAAGCGTATGGAGCTTATGATTCAACAAAGCTTCTTACGCTCTCAGAGATTGATTCGGAAAAACCTCTTATATCGATTGGATTTCCAGTAGAAAAGAATCTAAGGGTTTGTTTTAATCTGCAGGACATGTGGTCCTATGATATTAAAAGTGAACCGGTTATGGGGTTGTAAACGTTACCGACTTTATAAATTGACATTATATTTCATAATTTATTTATTGGCACTGGTTGTCCAATCTGCAAAGCATTCGGAACACAAATGTTAATAATAACGTGAAGATGGTTTATGTAGTTCTTTCAAGACCAAAGTCAATAAGATGAAATTGGAAGGAGCAACAGCATTCAAGAGACGAGATACAAATATCATGCAAATCAATAATCCTTTTAAAACTGATGGATACAAAAGGGTCTATATGAAGTGAAACTTAAATACGGACCCTGGCGCTCTTGCGGAATGGCAATTTCAAGTTAAGGGTTTATGGAATTTATGTGTTGCTTAACGTAATGTTAACAGTAGAAAAACCAATGCATCGACTATTACTGAAAAGCAGCTGATTTCATAAGGGAAGTTATAGCCGAAAATATCGAACGTTGTAAATTGTAATTTTTTATTTCAAAATTATCTTTGAAACTCAACAGAGAAATTGTGCTGATTGATCTTTCCTGTTTATATTGTTTGATATAACTAATAAGTACTTCTTTTACTATTTGATATTTATTTTGACTTGAGAATAAATATAGAAAAAAGATTTTGAGTAGAAAAGAAATATTGACTGCTACATAAGTACGCCTAAGCCCTTGCTGCGCTATAAGGACGAACCTCTTGATATTTTGGACATAAAATCTGATTTCGGGTTTCAAATTGCTTGCAAAAGTATAAACACTGCAAGAAATTGCTATGAAAAATACGAGTAGCAGCAATAAACCTTGCAGAATGTATGTGTTTTACTGATGCTCCCGCAGAATGTCTGCAATACTAAAGTCCTTTTGACCGCAGAAAAGTTCAAATATCTGATGATATGGTAAAAAATATTCAATGAATAGGCTTCTTTGGTAACAGTTTTTATTGACTTTCGTTATGTAAAAATTTGTCAACTTGAGTTGCGTTGAGTAGCATAGCTTGGTCCTTGACTGATGAATGGATTTTTTCTTGATGTTAATGGTATCGAAAAGAGCGGTTGTTACATTAACAAACATATTCATTTATTGTTATAAGTGGTTCACAAAATGTTTAATAAAAATCATCGACAGAGTCGCAAAAGGCTTGGTGTTAGCAATAGACATTGTCCAAGAAATGCAATCTACAACCTGCAGAACGGGAGGACTACTATATAACCCCACAACTGGATTAGAAGAACTTTTTCTTACATTCTATGAAGGCCACTTATAGAATTCTTATTCTTGAAACTAATACTTATTCCAAGGTACAGTTACTTCTAAGTTCGAGTCAGTGATTTTATTTATTTTTTTTTTAATTTTTTCTTTGTGACTTTTTTCTATTCCCACGACATGAAGTTACCACTTCGCGGAAAGCGTTTTGAGACGATTGTGGCAATAAAAGAGATTGAGATTACTCTGAAGGGAATAAAAGAAATGCAGATGAATAATTGAACCGTTTTATTAAGGAAATCCGTAGTTTTTGATCAGAATGTATTAATAAAAAAATATAATTTTGAGGAACAATATTGATAGCATGGAACCTTGACCTATGCATTTCGACTCAGGAAAACTTCATCGGAAGTTTGCCGATTTCGAGCAAGTGAGCAAATATTGTAGTTATTCGAATCGTTATTATTGGAAAAGGTAGAAGGGACGTCTATCAGCTTATTGAAATTTTTAATGTACCATATATAACCGTAAGATACATACTAAGGGCATGCTAATATTCTAACAGGAATCAAACCAGGACTTCAAAATCTATGTTATTCAAACTATGTGATAGGCTAAAGATATCTGAAGTTCGAAATTGAGAGGAAATAATTTTTTGTCAGAAATCATCGACTTGGCAACCGAAATAGCTTTCAAAACCGATGTGGTTCAGTTATGAGCACCGAGGAGGATCATTTCTTTATGGTAACAGTTCTAGTTGATATCCGGAAAAATAAGAACTCTTCTAGTTCAATACCAGTAGTCATAGATAATCCATAACGAAACAGCATTTCAGAAATAGTTTTTGTTGAATATATTTACAACATTCACAACCAAAAATGTTAAGTTGTTTTGCTGAAGATGGTTCTATTTGGAGATCACAGAAAATAAGCGGTTTTCTTTCGGTTTTTTGATATCTAGTAGTGAACCAAGTATGAGTAACATAAATAATAAATAACGAACTGCACCTCATTTTACGGACGGAAATGAGTTTGTATATCAAAATCGTTTACAAATAAGTAAAACTGGAAACTTATACTCGAAGATTTAAATAGCGTCGATGCACATAACCAATAAGTCGAAGAAAGTTTAATAAGACTTGGAGGAGAAGTTTTTTAAAAATTAAAGGTCATGGGAGCCGAACAAGTGAGTCCTAATCAATGGTTTTACAGTATAAAGGCAAAGGCGATACGAAAACGTGTAACAAATACGGATTATTGAACGGAAATTCCGCCTGAACAGCAATTGAAACTATAGTTTTCCATAAAATTTGAACAATATACAACCTAGAAACTGTCTGGTTTTGAGGTCCGCAAAATTAGTCGATCCATTAGATGACAATGGAATTATAAAATTAAATGCCATTGGTAAAAAAAGAAGACACAAAATGTAATTTTATGAGCTATTCACATCCGTTAATTCTTCGAATTGTCATTCTACATTTCAAAAAGGGGACAACAGCCACGAGAGATTTAAATCAAAGAAAAGATCTTGACCCGAAGATACCCTCGCAGAACTTTTGAGTGCATAGTCCAAAATTTTTACAGACTTACCGAACAAAAGATTCGAGAAAAAAATATTCTCGGTGACAAGCACTATGAAGTCTCTAGACACACTCATTCAATATATATTTGTATTTTGTAACATTTAGAAAACTCGTATATCTTTTATATAAATAAGAGAAAAGTTAAGCACTTTTGTGAAGGTGATGATGCCATTGCCAGAAGTAACATAGACGTTGAAGGCGCTTTAGTTAATGCTGTTGTTTTTTTTTTTATATTTGAAAATATATTTGAATCCGAACGCTCTACATTTTGTTTATATTTTAAATTTTTAAATTAATTAAATATAAATCAGAAATAAATCGATATGTTAATCTCCTCATTTAAAATAACTAAAAAGAACAACTCATATCCATGATATAGTTAAGTCATGACACAACCAAAAAGGATCTGAAAATAATTTCCATTTGAAAAATAATATAAATAGAAAATACTTCAATTGATATGCTTTTATGTGTTTTTTTTGTTTTTTGTTTTTACGAAATATCGCTATATGTAAATAGTTTAATGAACGTTTCTAGATTTTTCATTATTTTCTTAAATGAAATGTCAAATTTTTTTAATAATATACTTTTTTTTATGTTTTTTTTTTTGTTTGTAACTAAAAAAAGCAAGCAATTGTTTATCTTTCGCATTTTTTTGTTATGAAATGAACAAATTATTAAATAAAAAAATGAAATATTTTCTTTAACTAATTACTAACTCTATTTACATTTATACAATACATATTTTTTTCTGTTTATATGTATAATTGTCACTCTAATATTATATTCTGGATTTATTTACATTTTTTCTTTTTGTTTATTAATTTCTGAAAAAATATATGTTATTTGTATTTATATGTTTATGTATATTTTATAAATTAATTCATAATCTATTTGTAAGCGTTTTTGTTTGGTTGTCGTTTTTTTTTTCTTTTGAATTTATTTTATCATCTTTTTTAAGGTTTTTTCCGCGTTTTATATACTTTTTTGCATATACTTTTAATAAATTTATTTAATTTGAGCTTTTCAATAATTCAAAGAATTAATTTCTTTTAAATATTCAATATAAAAAAAAAAATATATATATATATAGTACACAAGATATAATAAATTGTTTTAAGGATCGCAAAAAAAAATAATATAATTTCTATGTGTGTAACAAAGTTTGTACAAAAAATTTGAAAATATTTAAATTAAGAAAAAATATTTATATTAATAATTAAACTTATGTCTTAGGTATATACCGTTTCAAGTTATTTGTTCGTGCAGAAAGTCTACTTTAAAACTACTACCGGGTTGATCTCTTAGCATGCGGCTAGATACGGTCATACGAGTATATTTCTTTTCAACAGAAAAATAAACCAAATAAAGAAAAAAGATATTTAAAAAAAGTGCAATTAATAAGAGAAATTATAAAAATGAAAATATTTAAATACAAGAACTAACAAATATTAGTAAAGAAATCTACGGACGGAGTAAAATTGGTCAGTTCGTTGCAGCACCGCGTATTCACAATAAATTCATTTAAACATTCAACTTTTGAAATGTTTACATTTATACAAGCATGAGCTGAAAAACTGCTATATAATGTTTTCTTTTTTACTTCGCATATTTACTATAATTTAATTATTTAAAACTATTATCAAGTAAGTATGATAGATAAACTCTAAATGGCAATGGTTTCTATTAATAATTAAGGAGAAATCTCTTATAGAAAAGTTTTATAAAATAAATATCTGAACACAAAAATAAAAAAAAAAGAAAACGTTTGTTCTTATAATATCTTTAAGTAAATACACGAAACGAAAAAAAAAAACAACATGCATTATAAGAGAAAAAGAAAATTCAAATTTTTGGCGATTTCCGGTAAGATTTCTACAATATGTATGCTATTGTTGCGAGAATCTTTCTATAGAATTGAGTACGTTTGTTTTGTATTTTAAAAATATCTATCTCTTAAATGAGCGATGATTAATAGATTTTTGACTTTTATCCTGTTTTTCTTTGCCATTAAAACAAATATTATTTGTTAAGTTTTGTTTCAAATTTGACGTTATTTCCACTTTAATATATTTAATTCATAATTAAAAGAACATTGTTAAACAATAAATAGAGTACCGAAACGTTAGTGGAGCAATTCCGTTTCGCAGAAATTTTCTTGTGAAAATTCTGAAATTAATCCCAAATGAATTCGAGTGTCGAAATATTTGTAATAAAAATTTTTTTAATAAAGATCTAAGATTTACCCTGCGTTTAAAACAAAATTCTTTGAAGTAATATCCAATGATGCAAAATATCTGTATATCGAATGATATTCGAAACAAATTGGTATTTAACTCTCACTCAGAGGCCAGATTTTATTTGCTTGCTAGTAGTAAAAAAATGTTACCCCGTATTATTTTTTAGATGTAATCGTTCCACCAAGGGAATTCTCGATTTAAGCAGTTACTAGGTCTGTGCCAGATCTAAATCTTATTAAAAATTACGTCTCTGCAGGAACTATGTCATTTAATACCCTCATGTCTATTAAAATGGACGCAAGTCTTCATGATTGCTTCGATATCAATATGTATACTTGACTTCCTTTTAAATCCTGGCACACGGGCAAATAAATTTAAATAAATCTGATAAGCACCATATAACTTGACTTCTCCAATAGAACATAGCATTTCTTTTGATTGATTGATTCAAAAACCGGCTTATTCGAACAGTGAATGGGAATACAAACCCAATGGCAATTTTTGTAATTTTTTGGAACAAGAGATGTAACAAACCCTAACAGATATTTTGGCACTTTTTTTAATAAAAAATGTTATTTAATAGAATTAACCACACAAGCACAATTGTTGGAGCATTTTTCTGTTCTTTTCTGATATATATTTATAGAGTTTGTTTCCTCCAATAAAACGAGAGGCGACTTTAGTTGTCATCGAAGAGCCTACAATGTGAGAATTTTTTTTTTTTTTTAAATAGGCATTTCCGAGGTTTTGTCTAATCTTTTGCTTCTATCATTCTCATATGATAAGAATTCTTTTGATTTCATTTTTCAGTAACATCCATCAGCACATGCTACCTTTAAGCATCGGAAGCAAGAGCTATCATTTTTTAAATAGGAGAAGCTTGTTTTCTTTTTTAACGAACTCTGCTGAAATGGAATTCAGATTTTTCTATAGAAAATCCATTGGATAATGGCGAGTATTTTTTGTTTTCAGTCTCTGAACCCAGTTTATATAAGCTCTTAAGGTGGCATTAGAAAAAATACGCCAAAACGTTTATGTCTAGAAACCAGAAAACCAGTTTTTTAAGTTGTAAAAAAAAGCCACTTGCGATCTCTTCAAAAACAAACTACTCATCTCACTTTCCTTGGTTTATATTTTTCAGCCGCTCAAATGTCGCAACTCAAAAAATATTTTGCCCATCGCTGCAAATATGTTTCACTCATCTTTTTGAAATTTACAATGCATCTTCGGAAGCCACCTGATTTTTACTAAATTTTAATCTTAACACAAAAAAAAAATAATAATAATAAAGAATAGATTAAGAATGTATTCCCACACGAAATTCATATTCACCTTCGTTGAAATATCCTCTAAGGATAGATCGTGGCCTTTAAAAAAAAAATTGGAGATATGAAAGCCATGTGTCTATTGCACTTGTTACATGTTAGTATGATTTTTGAAATAATGTTATCACTCTAGCACTGTGAAGGAGGCAGTAAAATCCCTCTTTCTTTAAAAGCAAGCTATGGAAATCTTTCGTAGATATTAAAGTGCGTCAAGTCTTGAAAAAAACATGCACAACAATGTCAATGTACCATTATTGTAATAAGCTGCATCTATAAATATTACATTGTTGACAATGTTTTCCATTCCTAATCGGAATAAAAGTATCTTGGACTGCCTAAAAAAATAATACAGAGTTAAAATATGCAAAAAAAAAAAAATAGGTTTATTTGAAGGTGCCCTAAAACTCACATCATTGACAGTATATTTTCCTCAAATACAATATATGATTGACGGCTGAAACAAAAATAATGGTCTTTCAGAAACGTTTGGGTTAGCTTGTCAGTTTTGTGTTAAGAATCATATCGCACCGGACGTAACACGTGGCCTAAAAATAATTTTTCTCCGCCCCTTATTTATAAGAGTTTAATATTCGGAATGAAGTCAAACCGTTCTACGTTACATTAGATACCTATAGATCAAAGGTAATCCGAATGTGAATGCTTTTGAAAAACAAAGGCCCTCCTTAAAAAAAACTTTGAGTCATCACAGGAAGGAAAATTACTCGATATAGAATTTAGCCATAGGAGAACTTCTTGGAAATATCGGTAATCACGAAACATTTCAAACCAGCAAAAGTAAAATGTTCAGTTGAAATATCTCTGTAAAATTAAAATTAATATCCATGAGGCCTCATATTTTGCTGTTTAATAAAAAAGAGTATAAGCCTATAAGTTAGCTTGAAGCATAACTGATAATTGTGGTATCATTTTGAATTTTTCTGAGATATGTTTTAAACCTACAACTTAAATAGTTACAATATATTTGCCAAAACTAGAAAGCTTATTAAAAAAATATTTACTACCTATAATATAGCAGAAAATGTTACATATTATCCAATCACTACTTATATCGAAAATGTTTTAAATTCACTTGTATTCAATATAGATACTCATATGTATATAGGTTTGAAAATTTAAAAGAGTTTGAGGCCAAGATGGCACTAAACGAAATTGAGGTTAGTCAAAGAGATACCCTCATTTTGTTACTGATGGCAGTATAAGTCTTGAAGGGAATTACTTATCGGTGAACTTGATGAGAAGATATATAAATGTAGAAGAAGATAATCTCACATTAGTTAGAAATTGGAAATTAGTCCCGGGATACCACAAGTTGGAAGTTAATAGATCAAAGATTTCCAAAAAAAAATGTCAGCGCAAACATGAGAAATTGGGATATGGACTAATTCAAAATTTCGTGTAGAACTCAAAAAGGATCAATTAGAGGCATAATGGCTGGAAAATGAAAATGGTTCCAATATGGTGACGTAAAAGTTGCTTAAATATTCACAGCATTTCACGAGAATTAATACTGTTGAAGGGTAATAAACAACTTTTTTTTCTCTATATAAATTTTCTCTATACAATAACTTGTCTCGATTTATTTGTTTAAAGCTAACAAATTATAATCTCTGTACCTAATACGTATCAGCAGCTGACACCAATAAATGAAATATCCTTGTTTCCAAAACACCCATCTGATAGCAATTGCTCCAAAATAAACATATAATTTAAGTAAGTGGTCTGTCTAAGTCTGTGGAAGTAAGTCTGTGGAAGTAAAAAAAAAAAAAAAAATTGGATAGAATATACCAATCGCATCTCCACAAATTCAGTAATCAGATCTTTTTTTTGATTTCTGTTTTTCGCATATGTAAAAATAATAAAACTCAAAATTGTACTTTTTTTCTTTTAATTAATTTAATTTTTTTATATTATGTTTTTTTTTGTTTTGGTTTGTTTTTACTTTTAATAAAATAAAACAATTTAAAATTTAAAATCTTAAATTACTTATAACAAAAATAACAATATGAACTTCAGCATTAACAGGAAATTATTTTCTTTTATACATGTGTGTTGTTTTTTTTTTTGGTAACAAATAACAAAACCGATTTATAATCGCCAAATAATAAAATATTTAATAATTAAGAAAAAATTCTAAAAACAAAATGAAGCAAAGTAAAAGTATATAAAAATAAAGAAAAAAAATTTAAGGTTTTTTTTTAGATTTGAATGTATTTACAGTTTTTACAATTTTATTCTCTACAATTACATTAAATGTAATTAATTAATTTGAACACATTTATACTCCACAGAACATCGGTTGTGGTTTCATTTCTCATTTGTTGAGATTATAAATTATTTATTATTTTTTTTTTTTTTGTTATATATTTTTTTATTCTTTTTTCGTAGAGGATTTGTATTCAGTTTGATTTTTTTTTATTTAAAGAAAAAATATATTAAAACAAAAATATTTTACAATTTTACAAGAACAAAAAAATAGAAAATAAAATGAAATTGAAAAAAAAACCACTTGTGTGGATCACGTGAGAGTAGTAGTTTTAAGCCGTCGTACCTAGGTATATACATACGTAGAAATTAAAATTAAACTTAAAAATTATTTTATCACCTTAAAGAGAAAACAATTAAAATCCTAAGCGATCCAATTTTTTTTTTAGTTTTCTTTATATACATAAATTGTATATAAACTTAAAATCCACAACAACGTTTGCACATTTCATTTACCTATCTATCGTTCTGTATACATAAACAAAATTAAATCAAAAAAAAAAATAATTATAATAAAAAGTAAAAATAATTAATTAAAATTTTATTTTAATCTACAAAAAAAAGTGTTGTGATTTTTTGCTTTTTTTTTAATATATCAAGACGAGTAAAATTTTACATTGAATACTCTAAACATTCCTTTTTTTTAAATTTAAACATAAATTACACTAGGCTTTGTTTTTCTGTTTTTGAATGTTTTTTCTCTTGTTTTTAATTTAAATTTTATTTATGGTTTTTTTTTTATGTAATTTATTCCTAACCCCCGTGATATTTATTTTTTTTTTTTTGTTTGTATCTTACATCTGACTTATACATTTTTTTTTTTGGTTTTGGTTTTCCATTTATATTATTTGTTAATTGAGTTTTTTTTTTGTTGAATGCATTTTTGGAATTAGATAAAATAAGATACAATAGTTTTCTGATATTTGTTGCTTGTTGTGTTTTTTTTTACAGATTTTTAATTGTTGTTTTATAGTTAATATCAGTAATTTATTTTTTGCTCATCTACAATTTAAAATTTCTTGGAAAGATTTGCTTCACTTGCTTTTATTATTATTACTTTTTCTTTTATTTTTTGTTACATTAAACGTAATTATAATTTTGTATTGGGTTTTGTTGTTAATTGTTTTTATTTATTTTTTAAATATGTTTAAAAACTAATTGACCTTTATTGAGATAAGCTGAACGTATAAAAAATGGTAGACTGATAAAAATTATACAAAAAGAAAACTAATCAAATTATTTTGTTTGTTGTTTTTTTTTATCCTAATTCTTTTTGGGGTTATTATTATTACTTTTTTGTTTTACTTGTTACGATTACCTTTGTTGCATATTTAAGTAATACTAAAATGTATTAAAATTTTTTTTTATACACATTTTGTTTTTCGGTTTTTTTCCTTTTGCGGTTTATATTCATTATCTACACTTATTTAAGATATTCTTTATTTTATTTTTATATTGGTGTTATTTTACAAACTTAATATCGAAAACAATTTTATTATTTTTTTATTTTTGTTAATTTTTGTTTTTTTTTTTCTTTAAATTAATTTACATAAATTTAACATAATAATTTCTATTTTTTAATTTTATGATATCAAGGTACACAATTATTGATTTTCTCATATTACAATTTACCTAAAACTGATTCATCGAACTTTGCTTCTTTTTGGTTGCATATATTTTTTTTTTCTTTGTTAAGTTAACTACTTTTAATTTAATTCCCCCATTTTGTTGTGATAAACTATCCAATCCAGTAAAATTATTATTACTACTTATTGTTTTTTTTTTCCAACATTTCGAATTTAAATTGTCTTGTTTAAAAAAAAAAAATTGAGAAAAACACGTCTATACGCCGCTGTTAGCAAAAATAAAAATTTGCAAAAAATAAAATGATATTGTAACAAAAAAAGTATACAGTAGCAAAAGAAGATAGAGTAGTTTTATTTATATTTATTTTTTGTTTTATTAATAAAAAATATACTTTTTTATATTTACATTTTATACATTTTTTATTGTGTAAAATACATTTTTTGGTATTGTTGCTTTTTTTTCGTTTGATTTATTTCGGTGCTATCCTGACAACTTTCTTTAGTAGCAATTGTGTGTGTGGGTGTTTTTTTTTTAAGGAGGACAGTTTAAGAGGATGGATTTTAAAGCGAATATGTTTAATTAAATAACCTATGCCAGGAAATAAATGAATATACTTTTTAGTTAGCTGAGCTACAACAAAAAAAAATTTTTTTTTGACGCAACTTGAAGTGGTTGAATATATCCGATAAAAATTGTTTGAATTGATTAAACCACAATTTACACAACTTATATAACAAACTAACATCCGAATATTTCTACAATTAAAAATTAAAAAAAAAAAAAAGAATTGCTTGCCTCTGGAACTCGTGATTTGTAGGCCTTATTTGTTTCAGATCATTTAGTGGCAGCTCAGTAAACCTCTTAAGCAATAAGGCAAATACGATTCTAAAATCCTTATAATCTCTGATCAAGTCTGACTTTGCTATGTTAATTCCTAACAATTTGCATAGAAATGAACTTCGTTCTTTTTATTATGAATTGTTGGCCATTTTAAAAAGGACCGATTGCAGATTAAATTTTAAAATAACAACCTAGCAGGCTTGTATTGTAACTTTTTAAAATTGCTTGCCAAGAGTAGCCTGGTAGCAATTTCAAGTAAAATTGAAGCTAACATTTTACATAAAAATACTACTTCTCTCGTTAGGCCCTGCATTCAGCAAACAAAAAAGAAGAGTCAATATTTGTTTTAAGAAAGAGTTCATGTGCAAATTTAGACCTCAACCACTCTTTTATTCATTATCAAACTTAGAGAAAGCAATATTTCAAAAGATGTGCAAAGTCTTGCGTATATTAGTTATAATTTAGCCAATTTCGAAGTATTAAATTTGTAACACTACTTTATTTACCACTCTCAAATGCCTTAAGCTCCAGATTTCTTTTCAAAATATCCATCGGAATCTGAATAGCAATAACGTAGCTTGGATCAGATTTACTAGCTCTGTGTCCTTTGGCGATATTCATCTGGTCATTAGGCGTACTTTAAGCGGCAATCAGTAGGAAGTACAAAATACTGATTAGCATAATTACAATCTGAAGAGTCCCACAAATTCTTTAAAGGTGGTAAGATTTAAAGAGTATATAATCTTTCCTTATGTAGGTGACTGAATGTACATTTTTTCAGTGGTTTCTTGACAGTGAAATCTAGAAATTGTATGAATATTGACCAATAAAATAGGAGCTTTGTGTTCACCTCTTATACATGGCTTCTATCATTTTTCCCCGTGAATTCTTGCCAGTCTTACTTAAGCGAAGACGTAACAAAATTATGATCTATTTGATTACGGATTCTGGTGTCAAGATCAAGATTAGTTATTCTCCAATTTTTGGTAGCAATATGAAGAGCATAATCGGAAATGTGAGGGTTGCACTTCTTATGCAATCTTAAAAAAAAATATGGTGCATATGTTTATGAAACATAACCAACAAATCATTAAATTTTAAATTTCAGTTTCTAACTGTTCGCTTCGAAAACTGGTAAGACGTCAAGACGTGCAGTGATCAGGCAAAATATCAAATTCGTGGGCAATCAATAAAACTTATTTAAATGTTACTTCCAATTCAGAATCGTAAAATTAAAGAAAAAAAATATATATCATAGCTAGGTTCGTAAGAAAACAGTCGTTTCTGCTTGTTTGAGCTCATCTAATAGAAGGCCTCTCAAAAAGAAAATGATAAAAAGCTGTTAGGATAGCAAATTCAATTTTTGCTCTTCGACGTTGTTTCATCACTAAATTAACTTAAACAATGCATTATACATATTCGAGTATATGTTTTTTTTTTTTGTTTTTTTCTTTTTTCAAAAAGCAAAATAAAAATGAAACCAATTTAAAAACATACTGCAAAGAAGAAAGACATCTTAATGTGGACGGTATTCAAAGCTTGCTTGTTTAATCTAATCATTATTATTAAACAAATAACAATAAATGTATGTCAGTCCATTTAAATGAATATAAGCAACACAACTTAGTTATTTTAAAGCAACAATTAAGGATTAAATGATTTTGTTTTTTCTTTTGCTAATTTCTTATATAGTTTAAAAAAAATAAATAAATAAAAAATAAAAAAATTCGAAGAACATAATTTGAATATCTAAGCTTGTTTTGAGTTTTAATTGTAAATGCTTTAATCTAAACTTTTATTTATATTTTTGAATTTAGTATTTTTTTATTATTTAAATGTTTTTGTTTTCTTACTTTTTTACCAAAATCATAAGAGCGTTCCGTTTGCTTTATTATTTTTAGTGTAGCTTTTGTTGTTTCTTCTGCAGTCAGTTGTTTGTGTTTGTGTTTTTTTTTTTTCTATACGTTAAATATATAAATATACTTGTTTATACATCATATTTTCAAAGCAGAAAAAATGAATTTTTTAATTAATTTTTTTCCGTTTTTGGTTTTTGCAAAAATACCATGAAACTAAATTGTTTGACTCATTTTAAAATTATACTTAAGAAAAAAAAAAAAAAACTGTTTACTTAACATTTGCTTATGATATTCTTTTTTTTTGAAAAACTTTAGAAATATATTTGTACTTTTTTTAACAGTTATTAGGAAGGGGGAAATAGAAGAGAATAATATTTGAAAGAAAATCTGAAAAAATTGTTTACATATTTCTTAAGAAAAGAATAATTAATAAAAGAAAATTAAACATTCTTTTGTTTTGATTTGTTAAGCTGGCTAGCATTTTGTACTTTTGTACACTTTTTTATTTTACAGGAAATACGAGAGTGTATATATATATATATTTTTTTTTTTGTAAGTGTTCTTACTTTTTGTTTTTTATAGCTTAACAAAAGGAAAAAAAAAGAAAAGCGAAATTGCGTTTGTAAAGAAAAATAAACTTATTTATTTATTGTGTTAATAAAAAACGTGTTGCTTAAAGAAAATTGGTCGAGATTTCCACAACCATGACTTGGCCAGCGGTTTTTTCTTTTTATTTTTTATAATTTGAAATATTATTTTGCATTTGTGTGGGTATGTTTCTTTTTCATTTATTTTTGTTTTGTTTTTTATTGCGTTATTAAAATTTGCGAAAATTTTATATTGCAGCAGTTGTGGTAAGTTAAGCAAAAATATCCTTTTTTATTTACATTTAAAAAGTCTGCGTTAAAGCTAGGGTCCGTAAATAAAAAAAACCAAAACGGTTTTTTATGTTTATGCGAAAGAGCTGAAGAAAAGGATACAGCACTTCAAGATGTGATATTTAATTAATAATTGGCTGGCAGAGAGAAAAAAAAAAAAAACTATTTTTGCAAAGTGAAAAAAAGTGCTTCTAAGGCCTCGTAGCAAAGAGCTCCATTTTTAAATTGTTTACGGAAAGTTACTGTAGAGTAACTATTTTTTATTTACCTTCGACAGAAAAAATTGAAAGGCCCTCTAAAGTACAGAATTATTGATTGTTCGGCGGATATAAAAACTTTGTCCTATCAGCAGAATTAATCACTTCTACTTGGACTGTATATACACATATCAAAAGCTATTCGTTAATTATTATTATCTCCTAGTCATTGGAGATATTGAGAATAGCGAACACTTCACTGGCCCTCCCAAAAATATTTTGTACCCCTATAAACCTGCAAGACACCCTACGCCTAAAATGTTCAAAATAACTAATAGGTGCTTTAGTGAGCAAAGTGATTTTTTTCGTCGATCTCCTTCCGATATGGGGAATTGAAACTAATCAGTTGAATAACAGAAGAGAGACGAACATTTTAATCAATATAGGCAAAAGCCAACACGTTTATCATATTTATCTTGTTAATAGTATATCAGTAGTACCTCAGGAAAGTAGAGACTAACCATTCGACGTTAAATCATTACTAATTCTGACCATGCAGACGCAGCTGAACTCACGGATGGCAGTGGAAAAATTCCCCTAGAGGAAGTCAAAGGCGATGTCAGAAGTCGAAGTCGGGCTTATATTACTACCCGTTAAAGCATCTGTTTCATCATCTATTGTGAATCGGCAAACAATTTCGAACATGGATTATGATTGATGACTCCACTAACTACCATTGAATATGCACATTAGCTATTCGTATTTTCGTGTCCAGAAACCTTAAATAAGTTTACATTATTTAAAAGGACGAGCTATAAGAGCCCTCTCTAGGAAGACAGTAAAGGACATCCGCCTTGCATTGTCATGTGATGAGATCAAAATCATACTTGAAAGGTGTCCGGAGGGAGCTCACATTCCAACATCAGCAGTACAAAGCATACGTTAACTGTTAATATATGTACTGACACTGGTGCGTTTGAGACTCGTGAAACACAAAGGTGGTTCACGCTGTAAAAGCTGCTTTTCTGGACTAAAGGTAACTGAAATATAAGTCTTTCTTATGGTCATCAACGAGACCTTTATGGGTCAAAAGCGTAAAAAAATTGACCTTGGTACCTTCGAGCAATATTCGATACCTTTCGCAAATAATGAGCTGCTCGAACTATATATAAATATTGATCTTTCTAGAACGGTTTAGCTTCAATGAATAAGGAATGTTAAGCGAATAAACATCCTTGTCTTAGTAACTTACTCGGTGTGCGATCACAGTAAGTTTACCATTATTAGAAAATGTTTTCAGTTGATGCTGAGATCCACTTCGAATTGTGGTGCCAAGTTAAATAGAGTAAGCTTTATACATCACGCAACTCAGATCAACATATAATAGAACGTTGAAACCAAAAACATAAGCAGCATGATCAGATAAAACAATTTTTTAAAGATGCACGAAGATTACTGAATTTAAAAAAACCAGCTGGCAGTAGTTATTGACGTTTCAGTGGCAAACAAATGGTGTAATTGCTTTCCATGCAATCACATCGTACTTAATTGTGATTTCCGAAACTATGGATAGTAAAGCTCCTTATCAAAAGAAAAGTACAACAAAGTACACGACCAAAACCTTAATTGTTAAAAACTTTCATGCAAATGAGACTGAAGTAATTCTTGTACTGTACGCGAATAATATAAGTTTTCTAGAAAAAAATTTTGCAAACCAAAGAATAGATGTCGTACGAATCAGTCAGAGAAATTTTGGAAATAGAGAGCAAACCTATGGGTTTAAAGGATGTGCTAAAGATATTAGAAGGATTATTTTCAACAAAACTTCGTGTTCAAGAATTTGGGACTCATTTTGGTTACCGTATAACTAGTGGCGTGTTATACAATAAATTTGCCATTGAGGCCAGTGCTTTTTAATATTGTATACATTAAATACAACTAAAAATTTAATAAATGGTATTTACAACGCTCCCATAACTTAAGGATTTTTACTAAGGCGATAGCAAAAATATCTTGGAGGTATTAAAGATATACATATGTTATTGCACTACCTAGTTAAATCGGAAAATAGCAAGAACAGCGAGAAGGGGTTTAATTTTAGCCATAGGGATCGCATTCTTTACATTCTGTTATCGGCAAATAGAAACTTTGTAACATATGTCAAATTCCGAAGCTTCCGTTGAGCCCTAGGATTTAAGAGCGAAATACTTTGAATCGGACAAAAATGTCAAGGCATTCTTCTTTGTAAGTAAGTTAAAAGTCTTGTGCGCTGCTAGTCCTCTAGTTAAAATGTGCTCTTGCCATATCACCAGTTGGGAATTTATTAAATTTAGCATATTAGGTGCAAAGGCCACTGTGCATTCCATTTATTTATGAAATACTACTTAATCATTGTACTGCAAAAATATATCGGAAAAATATTTAAGAAGTTTATCAATTAGGAAAACAATCACCATTAAGACAATTCTAGCATTTATTCAGAAGGATTGAACTCGTGTAACTACAGATACAAGTGATTAATGAGTGGCATTGTCAATTGCAACGTCTGCAATATAAGCACTTTTAATTGCAATATTTGGACGGATGCATTTGGAACTGCAACTGTGGTACATAACACCGATTTCCTTATTATATAGGTTTTTCAAGTCCGCAAAAACTAAAAACAAGATATTGGAGCCCTTTGAACAAATTTTACAAAAAAACATAGATATTGCAAAGAAATTGCTAACAAACACTTGTAAACCATTTCCTTCTCTTCTTCAACGTATTTCTATGAATGATTATTGCAAGAAAACATGAATATTTACAAAAAGATAAATTTAAAATTAATGATTGTTAAGACAAAAAACGAATCTATGTTCCTTTTATCAAAAGGTATTTTAGTAAATTTATTGCTAATACCCTTATAGTGATGATTTAAAAAAAAATAAAAAATAAAAATTATAATAAACAAAATGATGCTCATCTAATTCTTGTATCTATTTAGTTGTGTTTGATTTTATTTTTTTCCTAATAATGGCTTACTTTCTTGTAGTTTAAGTTAAAGCTTATTTAAGAGTGGTTTTCCTTCTCAAAGATATTTAAAAAGTGTGTTGTAATATTCATATATATATTTATTTCAGTTTAGTATTGTAATTATTAGTACTTGTTTGTTGTTTTTTGTTTTTTTTTTTTTTAATAAAATTTTCACAAGAAACGGAAACAGAAGTAGAAGATTGTGTGAAGAATGAACTAAAGTTCCTGTAAAGATTATTTAATTTTTATTTTTATTTAGCATGTTTAGATTTTTCCGTTTTTTTTTTTTTTTTTATTTAGTTTTGCTTTTACTTAAATTATAGAAATCAATGTTTTAGCTATAGTATTAATGTATAGAACTACTGTTGCTGCTTATTTTTTGTTTTATTTTGATTTTATTTTTAATTTAGTAATATATATATATATATATTTGCATATATATATATTTCTATATATATATATATATATATATATATAATCTGATTTACGATCTTTGACGGCAGTTTTATTTATGTAGCTTGTTTTTCCTAACTTGATGTTTTGTATTTTGTTTTTTGGGTTCTTCTTAGAGTACATATTTGTATAGATACTATTTTGCTTTGGTAGTTTTATTTAGAAAAAAAAAACTAAGAAAAATTAAAATTGAAATTATAGAAATTATGACAAAAAAAAAGATTCTTCAAATATGTGGCGAGAAAACGTGTTTTTTGTTTTTGTTTTTGGATGAGTATTTGTTTTTTTTTTTTTTGTATCTTTTAATTTGGTTTTTGATGATTGGATATTTTAGAATAAACGTAATACAAAAATTTCTTGGCGTAGTTTGTTTTTTTTTGTTTTTTGTTTTTTTAATTATTTATTTAGTTAATTAGCTTTTAACTGTTTTTTTTTGTATTTTATTTTTGTTTTCGTATTAAAAACCTACTTAATGGCGGAATAGCTTAATTTTGTTGTTTGTTTATGTTTTTTTTTTGGTTTTGTTTTTTTTGTTTTTTTTTTTTTTTGTTTTACTTATTTCAACAATGAGCAAAGGGATAATGATATACAAAAAATACCAATATGCTCTGACTTTTATTTATCACGGAGATAACAATAGTTATTTAGATAATTTTCTAATTAACTTTCCTGCACTATTATTATTTTCTTATTTTCTTATTCTTTTGTTTTTATTTCTTTTCAGAATTTGATTGAGCTATAATAAGTAAATAATTAAGTAAATTATAATATTAATTAGTAATAATAATAATAATAATAATAATAATATTAATAAATGTTGTTAAGTGATGAGAAATGAAATTTTTGGGATTTAATTCTCTAAAGTTTTTTTTCGTATGGATCTTTTAGTAATATAATTTGCGGGTTGTTTCTTTTGGTTGTCCTTTGGTTTGGTTTTACTAGTTTTGAAGACGTTGACTATTTTTTTTTTTTCATTAAATTTTCACAATTTATTTGTAATCTGGAACTGATTATTATTATCTTTTTTTAATAATATCATTAAATTTAATGATTAGATAGAACGTAGAGAGGTGATTTATGTAACAGCACAATAATTTTTCTTGTTATTATGTTCATTTATGTGAGCTTTGTTTTGTTATTGTTATTATTATTTTTTGTTTGTTTGAAATGTTTTCGATGTTCTCCTTTTAGACAGTTTTTGTCGGCTCTGGTATCCAACGAAACATTTCACAAGGCCAAAATATAGCGCGTATCGTCTTTTTAACTGAAAATTAATGATTTTATTTTAGATTAGATTTATGGTCTGTGTATTTTAGAAATATTAGGAATCAAGTAGACATTTTTGTTTTGCGATAAAACTAAATAAACAATAATGGATTCAAACTTTTCCAAACTGATTTGAAAATGAAATCTGCAAGATTGACTAGAGAATGCCAAGCACCAAAGAAAAAAAAAAAAAAAAAAATGAAAACGCAAGGTGCATTATGGGAATCAGAATTGGTTTCTAACAATTACAAAGAGTGGTCATTGAAATTGTTTTTCTTGTTGCTCATAAAGGGATTCTTTACAGCTGTATCTTTACAGTATATTTTAAAGTATTTTTGAAAGTCAGAGAGCTTTAACGATTAACTTGTACGGCAAAAACCAAGGACTACTTTAAAAGCCTTTGCAAATAAAGTGGTTGGCAATGATAGCAAATGTTATCAAAAGAAGGTCACGAGGATTCTATCTTCAGTACTCGCAAAATTAAAAAAAAGGACTTGAGTGGCCAGTAATAAAAACATAGACTAGACTAAAATTACATTTACCATCGAGGCTTAGATCTTTTTTTTTAATAATCCATTGTGACGAACGTGGATTGCTCATGGTGTCTAGGTGGGGTAGTTCTAAAATTGATAACCCAATTGTATAGAAAAGGATCGTTTGGAGGAAAAAATAAGGATGGGCTCCTAGAAGAGAGTTTTTTTCTGGAAAATGACTTCAGTCTGGATTGGCCATCGCAGAATTAATGCCAATCCGATTGAAAATGTCTGGGGACTTATAGAGCAGATAATCAATGGAGAAGATGTAGTGACAATAAAAGATTTTTAACTGATTTTGAAAAGAATTTGGCGACAATTACCGCATGAGTACAGAGTTTATTTCAAAATTTCAATAACTGATTTTTTTTAAAAAAAAAAGAAAGAAAAACAGATTGATTACAATAATTCTCATTCAATTTAGAGCCTCAGGAAGGCCGTGGGAAAATCTGTTTTCAGAACGTTTCGGTCATTCTTTGCTGAATAGACTTTATGTCAGCAACACGCTCTTTTTTCATGGTAGGTGAGTGATCAGAGAAACGTGAAGTAAGAAAAAGTCATTTGTGAGGAAAAGCTCAAGGCACACGGTGTATCCGTTTCAAAAGTCGATTAGACAGGACATTCGTTACGGCTTCACATTCTTACGCATGAAGTCTTAAGCTTCTGACACGTGAGCAAGCGTCTTATGACAATCCACATGAAGGCTAATATAGCTAATTAGGAAGAAAAGGACGACGCCACTAAAGAATATTTGTACGGGCTCATCAACAAGACATATGAGCAATGTCCGAAGCATAGGACCGGGATAGGAAAGGAGGACATCTTTGGTGAAGGAGTTGCTAAGCATAGCCTACAAGACACTACATCTGACAATGAACCTATGCTTATTGACTTTCCGCGGGGACGAAATATTAGTAAGCTCAGTGTTTCCTTATCTCAATATACATAAGGTGATATCTCGCTTTGCGAATCATCAAACGCTAAATCAAATTGATCATTTTGCGACAGACGTCAGGATTTCTTCAGAATTTTGAACATCCTAACGTTCCGGGCGGTCAATATTGACTCAGATCACCACCTAGTTGCAGCCGCCAAAGTACGAATGTGGATTTTTCAAGCGCCATAACAGAGAAGAACTACTGTAAAAAGATATAACGTAGAAAAGCTGCAATCGCAAGAGATTGCTAGAATCTTCGCCGAACGCGTATCCCGAAATCGTAAATCGAAATCGAAATTAATGTGCTGGGGTCCACCTGACCACTAAAAAGAAATCCGTGGTTTCATGAAGAATGCCGGTAGGCACATGCAGTTAAACAAGAAGCCTACAAGTAGGCGGCGCTGCAATCAAGGGTTTGCAATGAAGGGTTTTGAATGAGAAGAACTACATGAGCTGTACAACGACTTCGACCTAGTCAAAAAACTGCGCATCAGTAGCCTGAGATAGCTAGAATATGAGAGCGAATTGGACACTAATGCTCCGACCCGCAGAATCTTCGAATCTAACTCGGAGGGACAACGCAGTAAAATAAAACCTCACCTTAAATACCGCGCACAAGTCCAAGGGGGCCTCAACTGGCTTGGAGTGCAAAACTAAAGACTAAAGACTGGACTAACTGGAGAGCCTCTTTACTTTTGTTCCAGTTTCACCTTCACTGTGGCGAAACCTAAGTTAGTAAGTAATAAAAGAACAAAACAATGTTGTTCCCTCGGCAATACGTAGTATTGTATATTTATACATTTTATACAAAATCAGTTACAGAACTTTTTTGAATAATCTGGGTATGCAAAAAAGTTGGTTTTGAGTTAATAAACTTGACGAGATAATGACAACGGAGGACAATACTTGAATGTTTACAAAATAAATATATTTTTTTTCTTTTTTTTTGAAGACATGTTTTTGTGAAACATACTGTATGTGGAATGATGTCGAAGAAAATTTAAATAGTAATGTAAAAACCTTCTTCAGTAATTTAAAAGGCCAGTTTCACACAAGTAAAGGAAAGAGGATGTAGAACAAGAGAAACCCTTTAATCGCTTTCTAAGTAGCGGATCGCAGGGCGTTTTAAACTGTGGATTTTAATGGATAGCGACTCTAATCAACGAATTATGAGTGACGATATCAAGCCTTCCCAGTGGAGGGTAAGCTTTCTTGTTACATTGTATTAAATCAAGGGTGACACGAGAAATTATAGCTACCGATTGGTGCAACAAACGTTGCAAACTTTGAAAATATATGAACAATTTCCAGGCAGTGATTCATACACTCATACACTTATGAGAAGTTTCAAAGTCTACAAAAAGCATATCGTCGTCATAGATTTAGAGAAGGCATGTGATAGAGTTCCCAGAGATTTTATAGAGACTAAGTTAAGAGATGAAAATGTACCCGAGACGTATGTATACACGAATGATATGTACAATATAATCACGTTAAAACGAAGCATTGCATTAAAGAATTCTAAACGGCTCTTCTTCTCGTTGATAAAAGCTCTATTATAAACGACGATGTATCAGCCCTTGAGGTAGGTTTTAATAACTGGATTAAGGCACTAGAAGACAATGGCTTACGATTAGTACAGTCATCCGTAGACCAAATATCTGCATTATCGTTTTTACGAACCCGCAAACTGACCTGCTAACATCCATTTGAAAGGGGGCTCTGTCGTTAGCACAGTTAGTGTTGGTTGACTTTTGATGAAAAACGACGCAATAACTTAAAGTTTTACCAAAAACGACAGTCGCTTGTCTAGCTATAACATCGTAATATTGATCGCGGCACGAGAGTTATATAAAAATGTTCAGATTATCAGCAGTAATAAACAAATTTTGTATTCCGCCTTAAGAAAGCGTTAATGGACATACGTCAGCTATACAAATAAACTGATTTTCTCGTACTCAATGAAGTCCAAAGAAAATAGGAACAAAAAAATTTATATAGGGTCTGCAGTCAAGTCGAACCTTCAAGGCACAGAAAAATTCAAAGATAGTTCTTGCAATTATACGTTAAGGAGGCAATTTGGAAGCCATCCTAATTCAATTACCGTTGTCGTTTAAAATAAGACCCACTGGCACCGGAACATTGAGCAGGGAAAAAATAAACACAGATTTTTGCAATAAATTACGAGTCGATTATAACGACCGAAAACTGGTGTTAGCGGTCCTAAAATTGAGGCCCCCCGACTCTGAATTTTGGTAATAAATTTTAATAATATGTAAACGTTGCTCATTCAAGTACTGAACCATGACTAAATGATAGACATTGACAAGTAAAATAGTAATGAGTTCACAAAAAAAAAAAAAAAAAACATTAGGGGGGCGTTCATATTTAATGTGAAATGTATAGTTCTTGATGTAAAACCTTGTACTAGACGAGAAAATACATTTGCACAGTCGGATGTGGTTAGGATATTTGAAACATCGACAGTCTTTGGAGAAAAGTTTAAAATCCAACAAGGCATAGCTTCAGGTGGCTATACTATAAATCTATTTAGCTTGAAAAATTAAATGACGAGGATCTTGATTCATATAGAACTTCAGTATTCAACTTCTTAAATTATTTTAATCCTTTCTACAGTGCAGCTGTCTGTCTTCTTCTTCCAGTTGTCCACATTTTTCACTCCTTAAATTTGCAACCCAATGCTTCCAAAGACCAGAGATTAACTAAAGAAAAGGCCTCGAACACCTGTCGATAAGATGTCTTTCAGAGAATTCCAATAATCCTCGAAATCTGTTTTGTTGGGACATTTTATAGAATAGAATCAAAGGATATAATTAGCTAGCAGAGGACATTACATATGTATATATACATGTAAGTCTAACTATGATACTTATTAAACAATTTTCAACTTACCCAGTAGTCAAACGTCAGTTTCGATACTAACTGCTAATGCACTATTATGCCGTAACGTTAAGTTATTACTTCCCAGTGGCTGTTTAGAACCATTCTGTTGGTTTAATTGTTGCTGCTTATCAATCGATTGTTGTGCTCCTAAAAATGGAGCTTGACGTCCAGGATGTTCAGTCAGTCCTGGCGTTGAATCCACACCATCGTCTAAATCCATCATATCCGATGAGGATTCAGACAGTGATGATTTCTTTAAGTGTTGGCCTAAACCAAAGGAAATAAAATATACATAAATATACAAATATTGTTTGATTTAGAAGTAATGCATACCTAATGTACCAGGTAAGTATGGACAACTAGTAACATGGTTAAAGTTTTGGCTCTGCATCTCTTCTTGATCCGTTTCCCTATGATAGAAGTAATTGAAGTTACTGACGATGACTGGTACCGGAAGTGCGATTGTCAATACACCAGCAATGGCACATAGTGATCCCACAATTTTACCCCACACGCCAACCGGTCTAAGAAATACAACAACATAATTCCATTCAAATTTTCGCCTCTACAATCAACTTTAAAAATTAACTAAAAACTAGTAACAACAAAAATTAAAAACAAAACCAAAAAATGTGTTAATTATCATAGTAAACACAGCCAAAAATAATAATAATAATAATAATAATAATACAATAAATATCAAACAACGAGATACGAATAGATGGGTTGATGCTTGTTTAACGATGATGGCAACAGTAAAGATTTTTAAATTTTTATACACAGTGATGCTCCGTAACACAAATATTATTTTATGTATAATAAAATTCTGATGGTACAATTTCGAAGATAAATGAAAGAGAACAGACATTTAATATAGATAGTGAAAAATTTAAAAAAAAAAAAAAAACAAAACAAAACAACTTGGAATAGAAATTCATAAAGAAAAAATTGCTAATTTTTTACATGGTAAACATAGATAAACATACAAATCGTGCTGTCTGTTAAAAGCTACATGCGTTGTCAATTATTCTTATATAATAGTACATGAAGGAGAGAACAACTGAAAATGTCAAGCCAATTTAAAAGGAAAATTAATAAAAACTAAAAAAAAAAAAAACAAAAACATAACGTAAGCAGAAATTAATCACAAATGAAAAAATTAATTGAAACAAGATGCAAAAACTAACAACCTTTTTTTTCGTTTAATCTACTAAATGTTTCGTAGAATAAATTGTTAACAACAAATTGTGATATGCCCTATAAAAAATTAATTTTCCCTACCCAGTGTAATGTATCTATGACTAGAGAAAATTAAGAAAAATTATCAAAAATTCTACATTAACTAAATTCCTGAACAAATGAATTGGAAAGAAGAAAACAAGAACATTTACGATGAAGTACGAGTAGTTAATAAAGAAACTGTGAAGAAGTGGCATGTTCTAGTAACGTGTTTGTTTTGTTTCTATTGTTTTAAATTTCTCTTCTTTTATGGTGCAAATATGGTATATTACTAAAAAATTTGAGTTTTATATTTTGATTAAGTTTCTTTTGTGATAAATGTTTTTTTTTTTTTTTTGTAATGAGTGAAACCATGCAGCGTTTAGTTTTTAATATACAAGTCTCGATAAGAGTACGAGTACAATGACAAAGAATAGTGTTTTATGTGTGTGTTTATAATATAAAAATAACTAATCCTTATTATAATAATGTAATTAATAATTAATTTTCTTATAAAATAAATTGTAGCAACTTATTACTCGTCTAAAAGAGTTGTTTTTGATACATAATTAAAAGAAAAAAAAAATCCATTTATTTTAAAATTGTTTAAGGTAAGTTTTATGTAGACGATCATGATATTTTTCACAACAAAATTACATCCCATATTGTTTTTACCTCTAAAAACACCTGGACATCATCCATTTATACCGGTGCCAAAACCAATAATGCAGAATTACATCCCACAAAATGTTATGACTGAGAAAAAAGAACGCCCTAATATCCACAAGAGAACTATTAATTGCATTAAATTGAACAAAGATCTCATAATTTTAGTGTAAGACCCCATGCTCAAGTAGGCATCGACAACCGGCATTCAGACGTATTTGTATGACGGGAAGTAATTGTTTCGATATGCGCAGCAGACGCGGAAGAGACGTGTGAATGTTATAAATCCAAGATCTTGTGGTAACTAGCCTCAAATGTGAATGTTCAGTTGAATCTTATCACCTTAGCAGCCCCTACAATTGATGGCCATGGGAATGCTAAAAGTAATATTATATATTCTAAAGGGTGACCAGATAGCAATTATAGCTTTTCCAATTGTTATATTTCAGCAGGTGTCAAAGTTACCAACGACATCCAGCTTTCGATATGTTCAGTAAGGTTTGCCATTCCACCATGTATCGTTTAACGCTTGCCGGACGTGCTGAAATTGTTAAAAAAAAAAAACATTTATCGAAATTCCTGATCAGTTGTAAATACGCAACGTGAATTTCGTCGTAAGGTTGGTTGTCATTTGGATCTTAAGCCACCAACCAGACAGAGATTAGTCGATATCGAAGATGACCCAGAAATGCCGATTCAGCGCCGATCAGCTGAATTGGGCGTCGCCAGAGAGTCAAGTCGACTTATTTTGCGTTTAGATTTGGGCCTACATCAATAATGCAAAAATTGAAGCCAGACGACCATAGATAACGCGGTGAGTTCGCTAATTGGGCGCTTAAAAAGGTTGGTCGGAGATTTAGACTTTGGCCAAAAAATTATCTTCTCGAACGAGGCCCGTTTTTGGTTCAGCGGCTACGTCAACAAGCAAAATTTCCGTTATGAGAGAGACTACAATCCACAAGCATTCGACCAAGTATCAATGCATCTACAAAGATTGATTGTGTGGTGCAGTTTATGGCATGGCGGCATCATCAGATCTTATTTCTTTTAAAATAAGGAAAGAGACACTGTTGCCGTCAATGGTCTCTATACCTGAGCTATATTAACCGACTTTCTGTGGTCAGAGCTCAACAACATCGATATATCCAAGCTGTGGTTCCAATAAGACGGCGCTACATGACATACAAACGAAGCAGCGCTCGAAATTGTGAAGGAGAAATTTGGCGACTGTGTCATCTTACTGAGAGCGTTCATCAATTGGGCGTTGCGATTATTCGTTTTGACATCACTCGATTATTTTTTCTAAGGCTACATTGGACGAGCTCGAAGCCAGTATTCGATACGATATTGGAACGACTCATCAAAAATTCGACCGACCGGTTGAAGCACTTCCAGAGCGATGTGCTATTTCACACATAATGGCATGAACGTAGCTTCAAATTAAAGACAGAATCAATTTTATATCTCACACCGTTGTTGTTTTATTCAGATTTCTTTGCCTTTCGTTCCATCTAGTCACTTTTTACAATATTACTTTGAGGCTGTATTGTACCTAACATATATGCTCTGCTGTAAATTCAAACAAATACATCATGGCAGAGATATACCATACATAAGAATGAAACCCGAATGTGCAGAAGAAATGAAAAGAGAATTGCATGTTAAAGTTGGTCTTCACCAAGGCAGTGTATATAGTCCGTTGTTTTTTAACAACTGCGATAGCGATATAGAGACATAATACACGGCAGTCATTCGTCCAGCTTTAAGAGACTAACTGCGCTATTTGACGATGTGCGAAAAGTATCTATAAAATTCAAATGACAGTGTCGACGGTTGTAAAAACATGTGATCGTCTGAAAAGGACTGCGCATTTGCAGAAATCTCCACATTTAGTATAGTAAAAAAACAGATAGTTAAAAAACTTCAGACAGAGCAAATAAGTTGGTTTTTCTTCGTAAGCGACTTTCGGTCTTATTTGGGCTGATTTAGTTCTTAGCGATAGACAATAAAATTAAAATATGTCGTCTGTAATCTCATGTCATTCAGGACTAGATCACTGATGTAGCTGAAATGTAACAAAGAACCGACATTATTAATAGGAATTCTACTTTCACTTCTGATGAAATGATCTGTTAACTAGAGTCCTTTTCTTCCTTAAAAAATGATGTGCAATAAAGTGTGTGTACTAGAGAAGAACTCGTATGATTGAACTGTTGATGGCGAAAACAACTGAGATCCATACACTCGGTGATGAAAAACCAAGGTTTTACTCAATAAGGATGACGATTTTAAAAGAAGCCATAAAGCACTGTCAAATTATAAGGGCTACAACATGATCGTAGTCACGTTTTTTAAATAAGCAAGCCGTCGGGGAATAATGAGTACTTTTCGCATAGCTAAGCTCAATTCTTGGAATTTTTATTACCTAGGATAATAAATCTCACGAAATAAGAGCTGACAAGGGAAGAAAGGCAAAAGCAAGAACTGATAGAGAATACTCTCAATATAAAAATTAACAGCCTATGAAACGATTCATCCTTGAAAATTCGGATTACGGAAAAACCGACAACATGGCCCTTATTTGACAATTATTAAATTTTTATGCTTCGAGGGGCCCATTGGGTGCGAAATAAATAAAATGAATACTAAGATAGAGACTTAAAACCTGAAAAATATGAAATATGAAGAATGCTTTTTATAAGTACTATCAGAAAAAGGCTGCAGTAACTCATGATTTGTTTAATAAGAGTTGAAAAAAAGTATCGGATATTTTTCTGTTTACTCGAAAAGTGTTTCGGCAACGATTCTCTAAAGAAAACGGTCGTTTACCAGTTGCATGAGCGGTTCAAAAGTCTTCGTGACAATCGAGAAATGTTGGTAAATAACCGCAAATTAACCATCAGAGAGATAGCGGAGGATTTGAAGATTGCCTATGAATCCAACCAAGACATTTTGGTTAATGATTTGGGTTTCCGTCGTGTAGCAGCAAAGTTGGTGCCAAAAGAACTCTTCCGATCCCAAATTCATCAAAAGGATCATTTCTAGAGACAAGACGTGGGTTTATGAGTACGACACGCAGTCCAGACATCAGGCAAGTGAATAACGTTCACCAAATGAGCCGAGACCAAAAAAAAAAAAAAACAAGTTTTCAGTCAAAAAAGAAGACAATGCATCATAAATTTTTGCCAGAAGGCCAAACAGTAAACAAAGAGTATTATTTGGATGTTATGAGACGTTTGTGTGAGGCAACTCGCCGAAAGACACCAGAATTGTGGGCAGAAAACTCGTGGATTTTGCACCATGATAACGCACCTTCGCACAGTGCCATCATTATTCGTAATTTTTTTGACGAAAAATGCAACAAATACCATCCAACAGCCACCGAATTCACCTGATTTGGCTCCCTGTGACTTCTTTCTGTTCAATCAGGTTAAAAACCCACTACGGGGAACGCATTTCATATAACGCAGGAAGGACATACCGAAAACCGAATATAAAAAATGTTCCGAGTATTGGATCAAGCGCTAGCATAAGTGTGTTGCAGTCGATGGGGATTACTTTGAAGGGGACAATATAGTTTAAGATGAATAAACTGAATATTTTGAATTTCCCGAATAAAATTATTTGTCTACTGCAAGCAATAAATGCGGTTGATGTAAGTAACTGAAAAAAAGGAGGCCATAATCTTGATCAACAGGAAAGGAATTGTGTTTCATATCCAGACCATAGATATCTTCGATGACTTGATAAAAATTTATAGCCTGTGGCTTAGAAATTTTAATGCATCCACTGTGCAGTCCTGACATTGTACCGTCAAATTATCATTTACTCCGAACTCTGCAACAAGATAGTGTTATGCGGGAGTTACATTAATTGGGTTCAAAAGAAGCATATGGAGATCACGTGACTCAGTTTTTCAACAAGAAGCCACAACAAATCCACACTGATAGGAAAATGGCAGAAGGCGGTCGAATAAAATGAGTAGTATTTGATTCAATAAGATAAATTTTAAATGTAAAAAACAAATTATCTGAATTTTTACTACAAAGATCCGACACTTTTTCTGATTTTCTGTCTAAATTGTATTGTTAATGCGTGCTACGAATACATGTGTGAACGAGTCAGTGAATTACAGCATTTATAATTCAAAGACGAAGGAAGCCGTGAATTTGAGATCTATATTGTACCTATATAGATAGGAGGATATTGCTCAATACCTAAAAAGCGATTTTAAGGAGAAATAGTTTAATTTATCCAATGCAAAAATCAACGATCTTTTGGTATTGGTATTGGCATCCACAAGCTACGAGTAATCTAACTTCATGAGCACGGAAAAAGGAATACTAACATGTGCCACATGTGTATTGCAGCGTAGAAATAAACATTTTTGAATTATTTACTCAATTTGAATTACGAAAGTAAACATGTTAGTTATTTAGCGATATTTCATATCAGCAAGGGAGGCGAAGTTTATTTATTATTCATAGCAGTAGTAATATTCAGAAGTTCCATCGATCGTACTTATCAAAACATAAAGCTTCTGATAAAGAAAAAAGAATATATTCAAATTGCAGTGATATTGGAAAAATATTCCTGGTTTACTGAAGGATCTTTATCAATGCCATATTCAAAAAAAAAAAAAAAAAAAAAAAAAAAAAAAAAAAAAAAGGAAAATATTGAGCTGTTTAGATGTTCAAATTTATGTTATTAATTGAAAATAAAAAGATACATACCTTAATAAAATAATTCTTAGACAATTTTAGACAATTCCGTCAATACATAGTTTTTAGAGCGCAAATTAACTTTAAAGTTTATCTTTAAAAACAAATTATGTAAGAGAATTATTTATAAACGAAAATTTGATTGATAAATATGAGTACCACTTGCACAAATATTCATTTTAAATACTAATTGCACTGTAACTTTTATATAAATAAAATACATTTTTATACCTTAATTAGAAAATACTTAAAAAATAATCATACTGAGTTACTATTTTGGTAATGATATATGAGTTACATATACAATTGCTATTTCGTGTTTTTGTTTTGAATCTGCTTTCAAAAACGTAGTGAACTTGAGTTGATGTAGTGTTTTGTTTGTGGTTGTTGTTAAAAAAATAAAAAAAGAAATAAATAAATAAGAATAAAATAAAACAAATATTGCAATTTAAAAGTTAAATAAACATGTAGTCATTTAAAGTTAGATTTTAAAAGAAAAATAAAATTAATAAAAAAGAAGAACAGAAAAAAAAATTCTCAGCACTTCTATCTACGTAGTTTAAAAATTTTATTTGTGAGATATGCAAGAAATTTTGTATTAAAAATTAATTCTTTATTACTATCATTAATAATTGTTTTCTTTTTTTAATTTTTTTATTTTTTTTTTATTTTTTATTTTTTTGATATACGATGCTTGAGAAATGTTAAGATATGATGAAGATAAACAAGAGTTAAAACGTAAACAAATAAAAACAAAACAAAGAAGTTAGAAACAAAAACGGAATAAGGAAAAATTGTTTTGGGTTTATTTATTAATTTTTTTTTTGTTAAATTTAATTAAAAAAAAAAACAAAAAAAGAAAAACAATTGTTTTTGTTTGCATACGTCATGTCACCATATCCAACAGTAGTCATGGTAACGACAGCCCACCAAAATGCGTCTGGTATAGACTTGAAGAAGGAATTTTCGCTTCCAGCTTCCGCAAAATAAACAGCCGATGAGAAGAGTACAACGCCTAAAATAAATTAAATTTTGGTTTTTGTCGGTTTTGTTTTGCATCTTTGTTTTTTTTTTTTTTCAGTTTTTATCATTTTGTTAAAATTTCATAAAATACATATTTTCATATATTTTTCTTAGGTTTTTTATTGTTTTTCTAAACGGCGTTATATAGCTGCATTTATTTTCATTTCATTCTGGTTTCACTTATTAAATGGTTTATAAACTATCAACCCTTGGGGTCTAAAAAACAAATAACAATCAACAAAAAAACAAAATCCACGGCTGTTCAATTTAAAAAAAAAAATAATAATAATAATTTACCTAGGCCTTAAGAGAGAAGAATATATAGTTCTAATTTAAAAAATCTTCTAAATGTTAAATGAAACGAAAAAATTAAAAACAATTTAAAAAGATATTAAATAAAAATTTAAATAATCAAAAGTAAAGAAAAAAAAAACATAAATGCAGTTTAAGGAAAGAAGAATTAATATACACATATGTATATAAATATATATATATATATATATATTTATATTTATATTAAATAGAAAGACTTCAAAAAATTACGGAGAGAGTAAGGAAGAGATTCATAACAAAACACATTAACACAATACGACGTGACCAATTTACACACGGATTCTTATTTTACTGTTTTTTTTTTATATATATATATAGTCTTTACAACGATTGTTTTTCCATAGTACAAAATACGTTTATACGAAATATCGAAAAAATGTTTAAATCATTTGGTTTGTCATTTTTTTTTTGTTGTTGGTTTAAATAAAACAAAATCACATCTGATATTACGACATTTTATGTTTAAAGCTTTACTTTGTCAAAAGAAAAATAAATCATATATAGGAAAATATTTTATTTTTTATTTTTTGTTTTATTAAAACTTTAAACGAAGTAATTGAGAGTCTGTTTGTACCTCATGTCACCATATCCAACTGTGGTCATTGTGACAACAGCCCACCAAAATGCATCTGGTATCGATTTGAAGAAGGACATTTCGGCGCCGGCCTCCGCAAAATATACGGCAGATGAAAATAATACGACGCCTTGTTATGTATGAGGAAATTGTTTTGTTTTAATTAGTAAAATTTTTCTTTTTTTTTTTATATATATTAGTTTGTATTGTATTACGAGTTTGTAAAATTAATTTTTACAGTAAGAGTTTTATACTCGAAAATCTAGATGCGAAAGATACGATTACTTTTTACAGATCTCTTATTTAATGTTTTAATTAATAAAAAAAGAAACTTATCATCTTCTCCATCTCATGATTCTATTACACGACTTGAAATGATTTACCTTGGGAGGGAGACTAAAAGCAATATAACACAGAAAATTACAACTTAGTGACTTTCGTTAAAATTTCCAAATTATGCAGATGAAGGACTCTTTATGTAAGTTTCCAAATAAAGAGCTCATTTATGAAATATGATATTGTTCATCACTAATTTACATTTCATAGCCTGCTCGGATTATACCTAATATAAAGGCCGTAAAGGTGATTTTGCAAAACTAAATATACCTAGTGAAAAAGAAAACATTTCCAATTTGATCTAGGAAGCGTTTTTCGACGTTTCAACGATAAGAATTTTACTAAATAAAAATATCTTAACCTATACTCAGCGAAACAACAAAGTACTTGTCAGTTCACAATTTATAGACTTCTCTAAAGGGATAGCTTCAGTTGTAAATTTAGTGAAATACTTGGTCCTTTGTTAGGAAATTAGCCATTTGTTGGGTCAGATGTTACCGACGTTGATACTAAATCAAGGAATATTCATATAACACTTATTTACGGGTAGGTTAATAAGTAGCTGAAAATTAAAACAGCTTGCATTGTAACCTCAAACCCAACATTTTGCTTGTCAAGAAGCATTTTTCAAAAGATTGCTTCCAGACAGATCTGTCAAATAGTTTTGTTGTGACAGCCATTTGAAATAGGCGTCAACGGAAATTTTCATAGAAATGGAAAAAAGTGAATTTCGAGTGCTCATTAAGAACTATTTTTTGCGCAAAAAAAAAAACATCATGCAAACTAAACAAAAACTTGAAAAGTATTTCGGGGACTCTTCATCGATTGGAACCATCCACCACTAGTTTGCTCAATTTCGATGCGCTCGTACCAGTACAAGTGACGCCGAACATTCTGGTCGCCCAATTGAAGTCACCACACCAGAAATGGTGGATAAAATTCACGGTATGATATTGTATGATCGGCGAATGAAGACAGTTTTATAAAAATATTTGGATATGAAAAAGCTATCCATCAGATGGGTGCTGCATTTACTCACAAATGAGTACAACAAACGTAATCGTTTGACAACGTCAAAGTAGTGTTTGGCGATGTTCAAACTCAATTCGTAATTTTCGTTTTTCGTTTTTGCGCCATTTCGTAACCCTGGACGAAACACAGATTCATCACAATACACCATCGAAGACGAAAAAAAATCTAAGGTGCATATGTTGGCCAGCAAGGTCATGGCGACAGTTTTTTTTTTTTTTTTTTCTTTGGGATGATAGCAGTGCCGTTCACATTGATTACCTTAAAAATGGTAAAACGATCACCGGTGCCCATTATGCCGAGCTGTTGGACCGATTCGACACCGATTTGAAGCAAGAACGACCGTACTTGTATATGGCGAATAAAAGAGTTCTTTCCACCAGGAAAACGCACCGGTGCATAAGTCCGCACCCGCAATAGCGGAGAATATTCAAGCTTTCCATCATCTCAGGTAGCGACTTCAAATATTCCTACAGAATATATTCCAAGAGTTTTAAATCACACGATCTTGGAGGCCAATTCACTGGTTTATTATGCGAAATTTTTCGTGCATTAAATATTTTCTTCAATAAATTGTATAGGTATTACAATACAATCCTTGCTTTCTGGGTTGCGTCGTAAAGGAAGACAATATTCGTGATCGAGAAAAATGGAAGCCTACTGATTGGATAGTCCGAACGGAAAAAGCTTATTCGTCAGAGTAATTCTAGGGAAAAGCGTGTTGTACTGTTTATATTAAGTTCGGTTTTGACTAAAATATTTTATATATTTGAAAAATGTTTCATACAGGCAAAAAATATTTAATATATTTAAAGATGTATGAAATTTTCCTATGCAGATGAAAGTGACGCAAATCATAAAACGGCAGCTTAATAAATATACTCTGGATGGGGAACTGTACGACGATTGATAGGGAGACTGCTGAGTATCCTATAACTGAGATTGGTCCAGCAGCGGAAAAATCATGTACATAGCGAAGTGCTTGCATTACCTCCAAGTAGTATCCCCCGGTAACTGCATGAGTAAACCATTATCCATGCAAGCTTAAATGGCAAGGGCATGCTCGGCCAGTAGCGCCCACAACTCTATGCGAAAGAGATTAAAATATATGACAAACCAACTAATGGCCTCGAATAAGAATGGACTCAATGTTGACTCTAACACGTGAGCGAGCGTTTTATAAAAATCCGCATCAAGACTAATTTCGCTAGCATCAACCTAATAAGCGCCTCGACAAAACACATGAGCAATGTCCGAAATACGATTTTAACGTCAGGATAGAAAAGGAGAACATCTTTGGTGGGACAGTTAGTAAGAATAGCCTACACGACACTACGTCTGGGAACGAAATTAAGATGAATATTTTTGTGGCGGAACGAACTATTTCTATAGCAAGCACACGGTATCCTCATCTCAATATACACGGATGATCAAACGCTAAAGTAAATTGATCATTTTCCGATGGACGTAAGAGTGCCTCGAATACCATCCTCGTGCCATCAAATACGCCGCAACTGATGTGCTGGGCTTCAACCGATCATCACCAAGAAATCCCTGGTTTTATGAAGAATACCGGCAAGCACATGCACTTAAATAGGAAGCATACAAATTGGAGCTGCAACGAAGGACGAGAGCTGCTCGTGAGCTCTACGAGAGGAAGAGATGGGAAAAACATCGGCCTCTTTATAAGAAGAAAAAACTGTGCTATAACCTGTCAATCGAAAATATTGAGAGGTTGTACTCCAGGAACCATGTACAGAAGTTTCACTTCAAAAAAGAAACGTGTCAAGACAAGAAAACCCGTAGAGATGAAGAAGGAAACCTTGTAGTAGAGTCACAGTCGATGCTGAGAATATGAGGAAAAAACTTCTTAAGTAGGCTATATTACGGCGAAGAAGACCATAATCCCGACATCAAATAGAATAGACATTTCAAATAAGACGATGATAGAAAAAACTTCCGTCCACCTTACTAGATCGAAGTAACGATAGCAATATCTCAGCTGAAGACCAACAAAGAAGCTGGAGCTGACGGTTTACCGACCGAAGTATTCAAGGCTGCTGGAAATAACTTTGTGGAGAGCATGCAGCGACTCATTTCTCAGATTTGGCTGGAAAAGTGTATGCCTAATGAATGAAATCGCAGCAAAATATTCCCGATACACAAAAAATGAAAACCCTTCAACTGCGTCAACTGTAGAGGTATAAGGCTCTTAAGCATCGGATAAAAGGTCTTATCTTCACCAAAAACATGATTAGTCCCTATCAGTGCAGTTTCACTCCACGAAAGTCCATAATCGACAAAATCTTCACCCTCCGGCAGGTGCTGGAAAAAACACAAGAAATCCAAATCGGTAACCAACATATTTTCATCGATTTTAAGGCCACATATAATAGCATTTATAGAGACGAGCTATATAGAGCCATGTCTAGTTTTCTCATCCTTGCTTAACTCATCCATCTGTGAAGAATGACGATTGAGAACAACTCACTGCTCCGTCAAGGTGGGTAATGACTTAACCGAGACCTTTGATGTCAAAAAACATGTGTTACACGCATGACACGCTGTCATGTGACTTTTTTAACAACATACTTGAAAGAATTGTGCGGAAGTCACAAGTGAACACTGGAGGCGTACCTAGATGATATCAACATAATGTTAAATAAGTTATCAAAATGAGTTTGGCAAATGTGGCCAAAACTACCATAAGTATATGCTGTCAACAAGAAGGGATGCACAACATTGATGAATTAAACAGAACGTCGAGTTAGTAAAGGACTTTGTCTAGCTTAATAACAACACCTTAGCAGAAATAAAACGAAGAATCACTTCTGTCAATCACTATTTCTTTGGGCTGAAAAGGCAATTGAGTAGTAAGACATTTCGAAAAACTAAAGAGACTCTTCATAACACTCTGATCGTCCTAGTTCTACTTTACGGCGCAGAAGCATGGACCCTACCGAAAGCAGATGAAGTTTCAGTCGTTTCGAGAGAAAAATCCTTCGAAAGATATTCTGTCCTGTTCGTGTTGACGTGCTTTGGAGGGAAAGGTTCAACGACAAACTATACGAGCTGTACAGCCACATTAACTTAATCAGAAAATTGCGCATCAATCGCCTTAGATGGCTAAGACATGTAGAGCGAATTTACATACCAAAGCTCCGATTCACAGATTCTGCGAATCTAACCTGGAGGGACAACACAGTAGAGGAAGACCTCACCTTAGGTTTTTGGCGCACAAGTATTGTACAATAGAAGGGGACCTCAACCGACTTAGAGTTCTCAACAGGAGACAGTTAACTAAAGATCGGACTAACTGGATAACCTTGATAGTTTATGCCCAGGTTCACCTCGAATAGTGGCGCCACGTAAGTAAGTAAGTAGGGAACTTATAATTTAGAGAAACTTTGAGCAAATAACTTTCAAATGGTACAGTGTATTCACGCGCTATGGAATATCCGTATATATCCGCCTTGAGGTTAGAATCTAGGTGGTTGTTTTAAGCGGTCGATTTTAAAAGTTTTGATTGCCAGGCTAATAATGGAGTATAAAACTGTCGGTTATAACTAAGTAATTAGCACTTTGCTTAAACTAATTAATCATGTAGTGTGTTATGAAATTTTGTTTTTTAGTAGACAGGTAGCAATTAGCAATTGCAAGCAACAGGAAAGCCTTTGCAGAGAGAACCACATAGAATTGTTTCACTAAGATTTGTATAGAATATTGGCAGCACCATCCATTTTGATCACTCCCCGAGCACTATTGTCAAGTCAGAATGGCAAAGAAGATGCCTTATTATGAAATGTCTTTCCTTCCAAGTTATAACTTTCCAAGGTATAACTTTTAAGCCGTGACAAAAACACGTCATTATAACTGTAGCCCCTTAGAGTGAAAACACTGAATTGTCGATTCGGTGGCGATAGCAACAGTTTGGCCATTATCCATGAACTTTGTGGACAATTTCGCGAAATATATGGCCTATACCCGTAGGTATATTGCTAAAGAGCGCAGTAGCATATTGAAGTCGCCATATATTTTTATCGAAAGACTGTATTTATAGATAAAGTTCACTTTTGGTTTAATGCGTTTTATGAATAAGCAAAATTTGTATTTCTGGAATGAGGTCATCAATAGTGTCATACTGCTTATGAAACCATTGATTTGCTGAGGACTCAATTCAACGTAGGATTACATATTGTATATGCGAAATGGACCAGTGATTTTGGCCCCTGAGATCGAGCGATTTGATATCACTCTACATACTTTACTGGGCTATGTAAAGTCCGTGGGATATATTGATAAACTATTCAGATCTTGGACGCTTATATTCAGTGCGTTATTGATGATAATATGCCTTAAATGTCCGATATTGGTTTTATTAGACTTTTTCAAGGTACCTTTATTGGGTTTCTACTATATTATTGAGCGTCTAATTTCTTCAGAATATATCCTATGGAACAATATGATTCTTCCGATATCACACAACTTATCTACCTAACCACTTGTCTCGAATCTACAGAGGGTTTATTTCTTAAAAAATATCACAAGAAAACATTGCACCAAATAGTTTAAGTTTAAAACAAAAAAACTTTAAATCATTTTTTATAATAAAATTAATTGTAAAATATGTGTGTTTAAGATATTTTGCAGAAAAATTGTAACATTAAGTTTTAATTATTGTAAATTTGCAGTACCGAATGATAACTGCATAGTATTAGATAATTATAAATTTATGAAAGGATACTTTTTTGTAATTTTTTGTAATTTGCTGTCAGTAACCTGCAGCAACCTCTAACTTAATAAGGTTCAGATAGTGAAGCGAGTCTTTGCTTAGTAAGATAAAAAAAATTTAAGAAAAGATTTTGTATATAGTTTTCTGAACACGCAATCAATATGATCAATGTCCTGGTTCTTTTATAGATTTTTGCTGTTCTTAGTTAAAAAAAAAAAAAAAAAACAAAAATAAAATTTTATATATCGTCCATACTAGTACAACTAATTATTTTAAGGAAAAATTCAAGTCACTACTCAGGAACAAAGGAAAAAAATCATTTAAACACAAAAAAAGGTTAATTTAAAAATTTTGTGGTTTCAGTATTTGTATTTTATAAATTTGTAGAAGGGTTGTTGATTTATGTGTTTTTTTTTTTTTTTTTTTTTTTTTTTGATAAATGTTCCCTACACTATAGCACCTTTGAGTAAGATTTTGAAGATATTTGAGAGAATATTGCTTTCGCTTCAAAAGTAACTTACCTATGAATAAGAAAAATATAAGTAAACCTAATTCTCGCATTGATGCCTTAAGTGTTCGCCCTAAAATTTGTAAGCCTTTCGAATGTCTTGACAATTTGAATATTCGAAAAACTCGCACTAGTCGTATCACTCGTAATATAGCCAAGGACATAGCCTGATTCGTTGACTTGTCCTAAATTTAATAAAAAAAAGAAAAAGAAAACTGGTTAATTCAAAAACTATATTTAAATAAAAAATTTGTACGTACCTGTGGACTAACAGGTGCTTTCGGGAGGTTTAACGTGTCTTCCTCCTCGGCAACAACAGTCGCTAATGTAATAAAGTAAGGAATGATCGCGATTATATCGATAACATTCATGACATCCCTGCAGAAATTTAACTTATTCGGACATGCGAGGAACCTGAAAAATAAATTTAAACAAAAAAATAAGATTTCTTAGCTGTTTATAATAAAGTTCTGGTTACTTACCTGACGCTAAGTTCAAAGGTAAACCATATAATACATAGAGTTTCTATAAGGAAGAAAGGATCTGTTATGTCAGGCACCTCGTCTTCCTCGATTTTTGTTCCGTTTGTTGTTGTATTGAACACCTAAAAACATTTATTAAAACAATTATTTAAACAAAACAACAAGTAGTTAGTGAGAATTGTTATTCTTTTTTTTTTTTTCCTTCTAACTTCTTGATTATAAAATTTTGGACCAACATCGAGATAATATTTTTGTTTTTAATGTATAAAGTAGTATTGACATTTAAAAAAGTAAATATACGAATATTATAGCGTTGGGGATAAGTAAGTAAGCAGAAGACTCTCAACAATATAAATTTGCACGTAAAGTTAAGTTGGCAAGTTTATTCCAATTTTTTGTGTTTTTTTTTTTTTTTTTTTTATAAAAATTTAAAGAGAGTAAGTGGACAAAAGGCATACAAAAGCGGGTTTTATTTAAATGGGATTACATAGCCCGTATTACTGAAGGAGGACAGACATTAAAGAAATTATTTTGAGCGCTAGATAAAACTTTATACACTTATAAAAAATACTTCCTAATAATTAGTGTTAGTAGACAAATATTTTAAGCACGCTTAATGCGATATATAGAAAAATAATATACAAATTTACGAAATCAGGTAAAGTTTCTTATACGAGTATAACAAATCGATAGTATGTCTGTTGGCAATGACTCCTGGAACAACAGAATCCTCAGCATTATCTTAAGAAATAAACACTAAATTTTGATTTAAACTTCGTGAATAGATGATTCTTGCTTGAAGCAAGACATATTTATTTGATTCCAGAAATGCGCATTGTCATTTTCTAAGACGCTACAAATAAGAATAAAATAAACAATGTCTAAACTTTACGACAATGCCTCAAAGATCAAATAAATAAAGATTCCTAGGGAAAGGCTTATAAAAAATTCATAAATGTGCAAACTAGAAGATACCATATTTTGTTCCTTGTAATGCCGGCACAACATGAACAGCGGAAAATTACAAAGCCACCACCGATTCAGTATGCAGAACCATGGATAAACAACATAGATTACACAAAAAATGTAAGAGCAGTTCTTAACAAGATGAAATTAAATAAAGCGCCAGGTGCAGATCGAATCCCTTCTGAAATGTTTATAAGCGCTTTTGAAAAATTCCTTATCCTACTATCAAAATAGTCCTCTAACATGTTAGAAAACGGATGAGTCAAAGGCAGCTTTCTACAGACGATTAAATTTTCTATCTACGAAAAAAGTATATGGTTTCTTCGTAGGCTTCATTTGGCGGGAAATTGCTGCTTTTTAGACTCAGTAACATGAGCATATCAGCAAAATATCCAAAATATGTACACGAAAATCAAAGCGGCAGCGTGGGACGGGAAATAAATCTCACAGTATATTATTTACACAAGCATGGGTGTAAAACAAGATTGCCTATTCGGTCCATTGTTATCCGCTGTTTTTCTCAATGATCTTCACTTCTTCTTTGGAGGTGGCCTGCGCATCGCTGAAACACTAATACGAGTCCTAGTGTATGCAGACGATACCGACTTAAAAAAATACTGTGAATACTGGAACCTGACAATAAACATGGACAAGTCAAAAATAATGATATTTCGGAAATATGGAGAGAGAGCTAGGGCAGAGAAATGGCAACTTAGCGCTGGAGAAATTGAAGTGGAAAATAAATACAAATACCTGGGAATAATAATTACACCTTGATTATCCCTAAAAGAACACTCGAAAGGTTTGTGGGTATAGGCGGTGATGTAGGTATAGACTGAGACAATTGTGACTTAAACTAACATACATGGAGCAGAAATACAATGGTAATATTAGAATCATTGAGAACTTTCGAAATCAGAACAGGGCTAGTTGGACTGAATGCTAACGATCAGAAAATGCACATTATGTAATCTGAATGAGGAGGAAACCGTGGTTCACTTAATTAAAAAGTGTCTAATATAAGTAAGATATCGAATTTAATATTTCCAAAAAATATCATCCACTTCGAGACGAAGTGCTGCTAATACTGAATGGCAAATCTGAAGACCAATAGAATACGAGTATACTACACAAATTTCTAAACGACGCACGCCTTTTGGTATAGGAACTTATTGGTCGAAAAATTTGTTTTGTAGTCTAATAAATAAATCAAAACAATAAAATGTGTGCACGAGATTTTAAATTAAATTAAGAACAACACCCACCAACAGACTACAGACATGTCAAAGTTGTAACTCCTTTTTTGTTGTTTATTCAATAAATATATTATTATTATTTTATTTCCTAATATTATTTTATTTGCTAATATACATAGACGAAATGTTGGCCGTTACACGCTAAGGACATTTTGAAATAATCAAAGTAGTTCTATATTTAATGGTATGATGCTTGCCTTCAAAAATGCACATTTCCAAAAACTTAAGCGGATAGTAAGAAAAGGATGTTTATTCCATAAATATATTCCAAACTACTTTTCAGAGCAACCGCTGAAAAATTTACATTGAACTATGCGTGACATTATGCCATCATCAATTAACGTACCGTCGAAAACTACTACTTCAACTTTCAACTTATTTTATTGTGTATAATTGAAGAGGTGTGCCACAAGGTTCGGTGTTAGATGCGAAAACAATAAACGATCTCTTAATGTCAGAACTTTACTTTCATTTACCATATATCTTATATTCAATACCTATTTTCGATACTAGGTAAGTTTCAAATCGAAAGCAGGCAAATGTAGTTCAAAATCTTATGAACAACAAGGTGAGAATAAAGCAGTGCATTTCGATCGGTATCTAACGATGGCGTATTCGTAATTGTTGTTTCTTGCATGGTACCAACTAAACCTCTTGCTGGACTCTATATAACAAGTAATTATAAAATGGTTATCTAGACTTCTATGATAGAAAGACACAAACAATCCACATCCATTGATAAGCCAGAAACGAGCTTATCAATGTGTATCTACAAACCTAAGAACAAGAATACTTTATAATACTTTATAATGCCCATGCTGTAGGTTGCCAAAAGCTGTGAAATACATGTTTTTTGCCAGTGCAAGCTTCACGAAACGATGTTTTCAAAATAAAATCGATGAATAGCCTGCTTTGGAAAATACACATATTTGGTTCAGGAAACTGTGTTATGATGATGAGACTTCTCAGAAATCATAGATAACTTGAAGATCTAAGCTAAATCAAATGCAATGCAAATGATGGAATAAAGAGAAAGGATTTATATAGCGTTTTCCAATAGGGACTTGACAACTTTGAATTTAATTTGTGAACGCACACTTTCACTAATCATCAAATTGTCACTGTCAATTTATTCAGTAAACATTTTCATCACGGTAAAGTACACTAACGAGCAACGTCTGCAAATAATAAAAATTTTCTATAGATATTCGGAGTCGGTGACTGTAACTTTAAGAGCGTTAACTCCGATTTTCGGTCGTAATTCTCACCCTAGTAGACAGGCAATAACAAGTTTAGTGCAACAATTTGAGTATACATATTCGTTGTGTGATGTTGCCGTGTCAGTGAGACAACGGGTTGGTCGAAGTGTCGAAAATATCGCTGTCGTTCAGACGTCCGTAGCAAATGATCCAAATCAGTCAATTCCACGGCGTTCTCAAGAATTGGGCATCGCTCAGACCTCATTATGGCGTATTTTGCGAAAGGATCTTGGTTTACACCCATACGAGATCAAGCTGACTCAAGAATTGAAGCCGATGGACCATTTGAAGCGACGTACGTTCTCCGATTGGGTTCTGGAGAAGATGCGCCAAGATGATGAATTCCATCGCAAAATCATCTTCAGTGACGAAGATCATTTTTGGCTCAATGGGTTCGTCAATAAGCAAAATATGCGTTATTGGTCGGGTGGAAACCCACATTTGCTTCATAAATCACCACTTTATCCACAAAAAATAACTGTTTGGTGCGGTTTGCATGCCGGCGGCGTTATTGGGCCATATTTTTTCGTCGACGATAACGATCGTCACGTTACTGTGAATGGTCAGCGTTATCGCGCCATGATCACCGATTATTTTTGACCCGAATTGGAATACATGGACTTGGACGACATGTGGTTTCAACAGGATGGTGCCACAAGCCACACAACACACGCTACAATCAATTTATTGAAGAGTAAGTATGGTGAGCGTGTTATCACAAGACATGGGCCAGTCGTTTGGCCGACTTGTTCGTGCGACTAAACGCCGCTTGACTATTTTCTGTGGTGGTACGTTAAGTCATTGGTTTATGCCAACACGCCGACGACGTTGGAAGAGCTCAGAGCCAACATTGAACGCGAAATATCGGCCATTCATAAATGTTTTGATTGTACTTCAAGCCAATAATAAAGTTTTTGAAATATCTCAAATGGTTTGCCTTTTATTTAAAAAAAAAGTTGTCAAGTCGTTATTAGAAAACCCTATATAATATTTTCTATATCCATCTGAAGACAACTTTCAATAGAGCCCTAAGAGGACTTATACAGACAGTGTTAGGATCTATAAAAACATCAACGACCTAGATGTAATTAATAAGAAGAAATCGAGAGATGACTTGAAGCAAAATTCATAAGGGAACCGCACTGATAGCTGTGAATTTATGGGGTTCGATCAAAGGATCGACTATTCAACGTAATCAAATATGAATAAAATATTCGTTTACTGAAGACAAAAACAATCAGAGGAATACTACATATACCACAATCTGTCGAAATTAGTATCACCTTGATTATATGTTCCTCATTGATGATATCAGAAAAAAGGCACAGGAATTCCGCAGAACCTGTGATGATACAACAATTTTTTTAGGAAAAAAGGCCCAATAAATTTGAATGTTTGCAGCCATCAATCACTGGAAAATACAGAGCTGATATATTGAACATGAGTATTGTAAGGTTCAACTTAAAGATAAATTGGTGAGCAATGGAAAAAAGCGGGCTTTTACGAGTGTAGTTATAGCGGTCCACAGTGTTTCTTGCTCCTTGTATTTATGAATGAAAATCGTTGACTTACTGCTAAAAGGACAACTTAGGATATATAGTCGTCCCTCATGCGACAAACAATCTGCACATCATCAACTAATTCTGGAACGAGTTATCATTTAAAGCAATGGATTGCGAAGTAAACTGCACAGTGTTCATATCTGATCTTTAAATAAATAAGATAGTAAGGATACGAATTGTAGATGATATTCACTAATAGTTACCTTATCTTAAGATAACCAATTAATGAAATTTCTATATGTCTTATGTAAATCTGAAATATTTCTTAGCCGAAACGAACTGAAGAATCAACTTGCATAAGATCGTGCCCAACTTTCTTCAACTCTTATTGAAGACGGCTTACATAAGGAGATAGAAGAATTGCGCGAATAGCCTGAAAAGTATGCTACGAAGAAAGGAAAGAGAAGAGGAACACCCTTTAAAATTCAAACCTTTCTAAATTAAAAGCCTTTCTAAAATTCAAACTTCATGGTGTACATTTGAAAGAAGGTACAAACTATATTCGCAACAAGGTTCCTCCACATTTTTAAAAATCACATTCACTCAGTACATTTCAGAGTTAGAGTTTTGGCTAGCGTGAGAGTTCTACCTACGAAATACTAATGAGGGCTGATAGGCGCCTGGACTCCAGATAAACTGACTGAGTAATTACTGACAATCAGGGTTGGTCTACAATATAAAAAAATTATCAGGAAAAGAGGAATTGAACTGCCTACTTTATTTGTTTTTTATATTTTTTTTTCCTATCCGGGAACTGAGAAAAAAACGAATTGGTCATAATTTGATGGGTGAACTCTTAGACAAGACCATATAAAAACTAGAGAACTATTAATGACAATGAAAGTATTAATTGAACACAAAACTTGAAATAATTGCTCATCACAATTAGCCTGTGTGCACTCAAGAAAATAAATACGTATTCTGGTCCGACTTTGGTGACATTAAATGTCAAGGCAAGAGGTGCCTCAGATGGGTAAATTTAAGAGGAACTATAGAAGAATCGAGCTGCGCATACGAAGACTACCATAGAACAAACGGCTCCGAAACAAAGAACTCAGTAAAGATAGAAATAATGAACTTATAGAAATAGGCCCTTCAGAACCTACTAACAGATGACGAGCAATTGAAAAAAAAAAAAATAATTTCGAAGGATGGAAGATATCAAAGTTTGCAATAGATGGTAATAATAGAGAAACGCGCAACTAGACGAACACTTTTCACATAATACAATTCCCTTTGCGGACGTGTACATCGGCAAGTTTTCGAAGCACCAAAAAAGCTGAACTGGGAAATGGGAATCCGAAGTATTGCCGTCTATCAAAAATCTTAGATTGAAATGGCTCTAAACTTTGTGCAGTAAAATTATGAGAGACATAAAAAATAACAACAACCGTTCGGTGAGGTCTAGACAGTTGGAAAACAAATCACTTAACTAAATGGCAAGCAATGAGGTTTTGTGTGGGGGGTTAAAAGTTTACGGAAAATGGTAGAGAAACACTGAGATGCTTCAAAACTTTCTTTATTCAAAACTGCCACGAAACCGAGAACAAGCAATAGAGATTAAGGTCCACCCAAAATAGAGCGGTCTGTAGGATGCGCTTTAGGTCCGCAGTAGCAATGTCAGTATGTGGGGGGAATATGCCACATGTTACACGCGTTACATATCACAACAGATAATGAAAGAAGACGACGATCTGTTCCGCGTCTCGCGCAAACATTTTCTGATGCGCCTCCCAAAATCGCTGATAAGATGTCGGCTGAGGTCTTCAGAAAAAGGAAATACAAATATTTTCCAAATGTTTTGATAAAAGCTAGTAAAATTGAGAGGCTCAATCTTTGTCTGCTCTAAGCTCTTAGATCATCCCAGGTTTGTTCTAGACGAAATAATTACAAAATTGTACTTCAACAAGGATAAAATAGGTCTGTATCGATGAAAGACCGGTGAAACCGGTGCGTCTGAAAAATACCACAGCCTTAGAAGATATTGCCACATGATGAGTTATGGGCAAGACTATTTTTTTTCCAAAGTTTATCAATAGCTATAATGAATTAAACTTAGGATACATATTAGATATTAATTTTAAATAAATATTAGGGTTTTTTGTTTACTTATCTACTATTTCTCTCTATATACAAACAATATTTTTAATTAAAAATTTAATAAAATAAAAAGATCCATATGCATTTACATATACACCTAGCGCTCATAACAATTAATTATACCTTTATTCGCTCAGCAAGATGCAAATAAATATTTATATACGAGTACATTATAAAACCTAGCGCTCACAGTAATTTTTAATACCTGTTCTCCTTCACAAATATCTCGACGATTTGACCGCCAACCAAAAATATCTATGCAATGCTAAAATAAAAATAAAGAAAATAAATGAACAAAATAAAAAACAAAAGACAAAATGAAAACATAAAATTAAAATTATTTAACAAAATATGAGGGAATCAATTGTGCAACTCCTGGAGGTTTCTAGGAAAATCAGGAAAAAATATTGTTGAGCTTTCTGAAAACCTTTGGCAGAATTAAATGAAGCCCTTTAAGGCACATAAAGCATGAGAATATTGTTATGTTAACAATTGAAAGAAATATTTAAAAATTTTAAAAAGGAAGCAAAAAAGAACATTCGCTGATTAACTTCATTTTTGGAATCATAAAGGATATAAATACTGAGAATTGAAAACTTAAAATACTCAAAATATTTGAGCAAAATTGAGTAATTTATTGTTCAAAACTCTAGTTCAGTGAACCGTTAATCATAACAGACTGAAATAAAACCATTTAGATATTTATACAACCTAACGACAGAAACAGTGTAAAATATGGATTGCACAAATTATAGAAATACACAGTATTGACATCTGGTTACCTTTGAATGTAAAGCCGGGCTTATAGAGCCAAACAGATAATTAAAAGTTTAATAGTGGCCATAGCAAACAATAAAACCGTGATTTATGGGAACTGTTGCATATGAGTCAGATACTGTCATTCTAAAGTGCTCGCTAGTCCAAATATAAGTTAGAACGAACACTTTTGCAATCCGAGCACATTTGTATTTCGGACAGTTTCAAATATTAACCTCTACAATATGGACAATATTATATGTTTAATGAACGAAAAAAATGTTGTTCAGTATACGAGGGTGGATCAATAAGTCTTTCTTATTTTGAGCAAGCTGTGTCATCACATTTGTGGGAAATGCCGATTTAAAGCAGATAGCCACCTGAATTATGGCAAAATAAAAAAAAAAAAACCGTGTGCTCATCAAGCAACACTGTTTGTTGTTGTATAACTGCAATCTGGAGGAGCTTTAGGTGGACGAAACATGGAACAACCACAATACAGAAGGACGAGTTCAAACATTGGGTTTGTCTAGATGAATTGGCGCCGAAGAAGGCCAATCTGGTTCTTTCGGCTAACAAGGTTATAGCAAGAGTTTAATACGATGTACGCGGCATAATCGACATTGATTATTTTCGAAAAGAGAAAAAGAATAAACGACGAATTTTATGCCTACTTAATGGACCGCTTCAACGACAATTTCAAGGAAGTATAGTAGCATTTGATCAAGAAGAAAGCGCTATTCCAACAAGACGATACACCGCTGAATACAGGATGAAATTTCATGAATTTTGCGACGAATTGCTCCTTCATCTATCATATTCTGCGGATTTAGCCCGTCTGTCTTCTGGACAAAGCCATTGATGGCCGCAGTTATTTTTATAGTAAATAACGCATTTTTATCTCCGGTAACGATCCGGTTTAAACGGCTTTTAATTGTGATGCGACAGAGGCGTAGTGCAAGCTTCGATTCTTTGCCAAAGATTATATTGTGAGTGGTGGTTTGGTACCCATTTTCTCAACTTTATTACTTTTCCAATAGTAACAGTGGAATTTCTTCCAACGGCGGACTTCCAAACAAAAACAATAAAATGTGCCGAATATGCTCTTCCGATGCATCTATTTCAACATTCAGTTAAAAAAGCTTACAATGATGTTCACACAACGAAATTTGCAGACGGCTTTTTATTTATAATAGGCGCTCGTACAAGGAATATTATGTATCCTTAAGATGGTTGCAAATAGCGTAGGTGAAAGAAAGTTAGGGACGGAAAAAAAAGAGATATCGATGTGGGTTGATTTTGGATGTTTGCAAGCTCGACAGGGTATTCCATATGTGAGTTGTATGGAGCACTGATGGTGAATATAGCGATACATCAGGGTTAGACAGGAGACGTTACGTCGGTGTTCGAGGATGTAGAATAACTGTGTAATATTGACATTACCTATGAGTTTTATCGCACGGTTTTTTATCCTATCTAGCAAGTGCAAGGATGTCGTAGGGGCACCTGACCCATAAGATCAGAGTATGTGAAATATTTCTTACATCGCTTAAGGAAGCCTAGTGATTTCACAGTATTTTCGGCGACATCGAATTTGTGGTCGTTTCAACGTACGTTGTCATTGACATACATATCGAGAATGGAAAGTTTTACAGTTTCTGCGATGGAAGCGACATTCATGGATAATGTGACAGTAGACAGCATTGTGTTCTAGTAGCATTAAATTCCATTCTGCTGATGATTCTACAATTAATTTTGCTGCTAATATTGGAATTTAATGTGCTTAACATTCGCTGTCATTCCGTTTCGAAAGCCGAAGAAGAGACGTGAGTCCGTGAACGAATATAAGAAGCAGAAAATACTGTCGTCAGCAAAGGAATATATTGGATTAGAAGTGTCAGACAGAGATCATTGATAAAATTAAAAAGAATGTCGGCGACAAAATGGAGCCCTGGGGAACACCAGCATTTATTTTGTGAAAATTAGACTTGAAACCATCGGATACAACTTGAATGCAATGTTCCGAAAGGTAATTTCTAATCCATTGAAATTGAGAGTCGTCAGTCTCAAAAGCACACATTTTCGACAAAAGAACCTGATGCTTTAGTAATATCAAGTGCAATTATCTTGCTTTCGCCAGATTGATGTACGCTTTGGTTCCACTTTTCGATGAGACATTCCATCAAATCACCAGTGGACCTGTTGCTATGAAAACAGTACTACCGGTCTTTGAAAAGTTTTTGTATTTCGAGATATTTCATGAGCTCACGGTTTATCTGCGTTTCCATGACCTTAGAAACAAGGAACGCAAGTGCAATGGGTCTGTAGGAGGAAACGGAAGAAGATTCGTATTTTTTGGAGTTTTGCGCATTTTCGTAAAAACGCACAACACTTATATAACAATCTGATATTTGAAAAGGATCTAGAAATTGGATGAGGTGTATTGTGCTCAAATAAAACAATGTTCAGCAATAAGATATTTTTGTTGAAAAAATTGTATTTGATTCAAAACGTCAGGGACTAATGAAGCCAAGTGTCAAGTCTGTCAATGTTTGTAATGCCAAAAGTCTGTATCTCTGAGGTCTAGACAACATTGAATCAGTTTTTCCTCTCATCTTCTAAAATTTTTTTTTTAACGTTGTTGTGTGCGTCTGTAATGTCTCAAATTTTGAGGACGGGGTTGTAAGTAGAAGACACGATTTAAGATATTTTCGTGCTTTGGTTTATTCAGCTTTTGAACCTCGAAAAATTGTCTTCAGCGACGAAGCTCATTTCTAGTTGAATGGCTATATTAATAAACAAAATTGTCGTAATTGGACTGATGAGCAACTTCAAGCAATACAAGAGCCTGCAATGTATCCGGTAAAATTCACTGTTTGGTACAATTTATGGTCCGGCGGAATCATTGGTCCGTTATTTTCAAAGACGACGTTGTAAGAACAACGTTTCCGTCAATGGCGCCCCCTTTTGTTTAATGATGTTGAACTTTGTTTTGTTCACAATGCGTTCGGTTGAGAAATGAGTTCAGTTAGAAATTTATCTCTCGTTTCGGATCGTTGAATTGGCCGGCTAGATCGAGCGATTTGACGCTGTTAGAATATTTTTTATGGATATACGTCAAACCACTCGTCTATGCCGATAAGCCAACGGGAAAAAAAATTACACGTGCATATAGCGAGATATCAGCCAATATGCTGGAAAGTGATTCAAAATTGGACTCTCCGTATGGAACACTTAAAATGTAGTCGAGTAAGAAACATTTACATAAACTAATCCTAAAGAAAATGGCAAGCATTGATTTATCAAGTGAAATACAGGTTTTATATATTTTTAAAATTTTCCTGTACTATTTTTTAACAATTAAAAACCAAACGCTTAAAAAATCACCCAATATATAGAATGCTAAAAATCGATTCAGCAATTAAATTTGAATAAATGAGGACAGTGCCATTTTCATAAGAACGTACCTTGTAATGCTTAAATTCGGGTAATGTTTCTAGACAAAATATAACAATTGATAGCAGTATAACAAATACACTAATTATGGCTACAACTCTGGCGGCTTGCGAACTCTCTGGATACTCGAACAGTAACCAGACTTTTCTTTGATTCTCATTATCCGGCAGGGGTCTTTCTTCTTCCTTAATAAAGCCTTCATCCTCTCTGTAAAATTAAATATGAATAATTTATCAGTTATTTAGTAAATAAAGTAAAAAACAATTACTAACCTGAATTTATTAATTGCTTGTTCACCTAGTTCATAAAATTTAATTTCTTCGCTAAATACATCTAAAGGGACATTGACCGGCCTCCGCAGCCGACCACCTAAAAATAGAAAGGAGAAAAGTTCAATTGAATTTTTAGCTCTGATTTATTTGGAATATTGTTTTTTTTTTTTTCTGTACAACTTACCGCTTTGATAGTAGTATAAAATTGCATCGAAGCTCGGCCGACTACGGTCAAAAAAATATTCATTCCTTAGCGGGTCAAAGTACCGTAATCTCCGAGCTGGATCCCCTAACAGCGTATCAGGGAATTGATTTAACGTCCGTAGTTGTGTTTCAAACCTTAACCCGCTTACCTAGAAAGTTATAAATAAATTTGAAAAAAATTACTTTTAAATTTAAGGAATGCAATTTACGAATTTTACGAATGCAAAATTATAACTATTGTATTGTATAATACGTAGATACATACCATTATGTGTACATATAAAAATAATTAATGTTCTGTTGGAGTGTTTAGAATACAGAAAATCAAGAGAGGATCCTATCTAATGCAGGATATAGATACATACGTAATATACATATTTTTTTGTAATGTAATTAGTACGCGCTCAAGGGGGTTTTGGTACCCTTCAAATGTCTGTCCACAGCGCGGGTGAAAGAAAGATTGAGGAACAATCTTTTTTCTTCGACATGATCTTATGAACTACTACAAGAAAATTCGTCTTCTAATTCTGAAATAATGGATTTACAAGAACATTTGCCCTTCCTGACTGAGAGCACACAGTCCGATACTAATACAATTTTACGAGAAAAAATTTCATTACATCCCAAAATTAGTAGCAGCAATAGATAGGTGTCATTTAGGTATGAGAAATTCTGTTTTCATAGTGCTGAAGAGTTTTCCATAAGCAAGTCCTCCCTTTAAGGAAATGAGCGCGCAGAATAGGCGATATTTCCAAAACGAGGTACCGGGTATTGTAACTACTGTTTGTTGGAATGGCAAACTTTTGCCAGCTTTAGATGCACGCAAGTCTAAAGAAGAACGTCTGCCAATAGTTATTTCGTATGGTAATAAAGGACAACTTATCGCTATGCTAAAACTGGACATCTCTTCGGGAAGTGAATATTCACAGGCAGTTTGGAACGCAATCTCGAAGAAAAAGTGCAAATTCTTTGTTGTGACACTACTGCTTCAAATACAGGTCGTATTAATGGTGCCTGTGTGCTTCTCTAACAGAAATTGAATATTTTTTCAAAAGGGTGGTGAATGCCATCTCCCTAAGACACTCTCTACTCTCTCTTTACTGTTTCCGGGCGTCAGCGGACGAATTTTAAGGATGAAATCAACGGTGGCATCCACAGTTCTAGTTAGGTCGAACTAGTGTTATCTCTATATGAGGTGCTTCAACGTATTTGAATACCAGATCTATAAGGATCTCCAACACTAAGTTAGGGTGTTGAAAAAAAAATTAGTGGCGGATGTACCCTTAATAAGGGCGAATGACAGCACTCACATCCCCGAAGCGGGTTCCTGGCACTGAAATTTGGTACGGTCCTTTCATCTATGGGGTCCTACAAAGGGTATGGTGATCCAGGTTGCGGTTGTGCGTGAGGTTAACTGCCTAACAACGTAAAAAAGTAAGTGTTACGAAGCGACCAATAGCCTCGGATAATTGGATAATTATCATCAGATAACATCAGATTTTTATATGCTCACGCTCCAAAAGAGAAGAAAGGACGATGCTTCTAAAGAAAGTTTCTACGAGCTCCTCGACAAAACCTACTAGCAATGTACGATGTATGACGTCCTAGACGCCTTTAATGCCAAAACAATCGGAAGATATAGCTGACAGACACAACGTCTGGAGACGGACTTAGGCTAATCGATTTCGCTACGAGACGTAATGTTACTTTATCAAGCACACGGTTTCCTCATCTCAATATTCTCGAAGGAACACACCGGATCAGCAAACTGTCAATTAGATTAATCATGTTGCGATCGACGTAAGGCAATCCTTAAGTATTTTAGATGTCCGAACATTCTGAGCCGCCAATATAGACTTGGACCACTACCTAGTTGCAGCCAAGGTGCGTCTACAGATATCCACAACAACGGAAAATAATATGAGGAGATTTAACGTTGAACGGTTGCAATCGCAACAAGCCGCCAGAATCTTTTCCGATCGCGTATTTCTCAACCTTTCGAGAAATCCTTTGCAGCCAGCATTAAGTGCTAAGAACCAGTGGCTTAGATGTTGAAAAGCCATCAGAAATGCCGCAAATGACGTGCTGAGTTTCATCTACCCACTACCACAAAACTCCTGGTTTGATGAAGAGTGCCGACAAGCACATGCAGCAAGACAACATGACAACAAAGCGGCGCTACACAAAAGAACGAGAACGGCTCGTGGATTCTACGAGCAAAAGAGAGGGGAAAACATCGGCTTCTTCGGAGAAAAAATAAAGAGCATGACAAACACGCAATCGGAAAATGGAGAGGTACTACTCCAGGAATACGTAATGTTCGGAAGTTTTACGAAGAGGTAAAAATAACGTGTCAGCGAAATAAGACCCGAAACGAAACTTTATAGCAGAGTCACAGTCGGCGAAGACAGGCAGAGCGAACCATTCAATATTAACGACGCCAGTCATAGATTCCAAAATGAATTAGGGAATGATGAGCAATATCTAAACTGAAGTCTAACAAATCTTCCGGGCCAGACGGTCTACCCGCCGAACTATTTAAGGCAGCAGGAGATGACTTCGTAGAGAGCATACATCAACTTCTTTCCAAAATTTTGTCGGATGAATGTTTGCTCGGTTTACAAGAGACGGATATTACGATTGAAAGTTTGGAGGGGTACAATTTCGATGGAGCATATTTATAGAATATATTTCCTCAAGTTCTACCGTTTCAAGCCGTATAGAAAGCTGTTGGTTGTCGTAAAATATAAGGAAGAAGTGCGAAAAGCGCAAGAATTTTCGTGATGAGATTTATATATTCTTGATTTGGACACATTAAGACGTCTCCCGGCCTTTAAGTAATATTCACATTCGATGAATATACTTATGTGCGAATATTTTTATGGAAATTGCATTATGATCTTCAATTAGTCTGACAAAATGTCTACTTGTAAGGGCTTTTTACATTTGTGATTATCGCTGCTGCTGTCGATTAAACGTTTTCGGAACACAATTATGATCGACATGAATTTGTAGATCGATGTTCAACCAGATACCCAATTTATCTATAGAGTTAGCTCAGGAACTTATTTAGGACAGTTCTAATTACCTTTGTAGTATATGCATTTGGGAATGAGTATTGCGATAGATACGGGAAATACTGACAAAGTTTTTGTTGACATAGACTTAGACTTAGATATCGCAATGAAGTGCTTTTAATTGAGTTAATAATTATATGTTTGAACCTTTAAGCGTCAAGGTCGATGTTGAATATGAGGACACACCTCGAAGTGAGGAGCATTAGAATTCCAGATCTCTCATACTTCAGTACGAATCTGTGTTTCTGATTTGTCATTTTTGGAATAAGTGAAACAAGAAGCTGGTATCAGTATCAGTCTGTAATGCGTACCCTCTTGAAAATATGTCGTACCAGCGCCATGATGAATTAATTTTGACGGTCAAATACAGTATTATGCCCAATTAAAACCTGATTTGACATTGAGACAATAAAATAGAGACCATCTTTAACACATATATGGTATACGTTTATTACAGTGTATTCCAGATACATAGTTGCAGTGATATTTCAGATAATTGCCATTGTAAGATTGAAGACCATATTTCAATATAAACCCAAATCGGATTAAGCTGCCCACGATAGTGTCACAACTGACATTATCGACTGCATTCACTTCTTTTTAAGAGGTTTTAATGCAGAGAGCTCCTGAATGGAATAAAATAATGATAGTCAAACTTTTTATAAAAGTAAACCTAATGTTATGCCACGAGGTGGCCGTGGTGTAGTGGTATATGTATAGACTCCTCAAACAGATGCTCGCGGGTTCGAATCCCGTGTAAGGGAATTCTCTGAAAAACACTTTTCATAGAATTTGTATGTAGTTATATGAAAATCCCGTCGGCGTCAACTCTGACTTGAAGGCATAACACTGATGTTGGAGTAGTTGCTGGCTGGGCTAAATGTAACGAACTAACAACGAGCACGTACTAAGACCCACTAGTTGAGGATGCACTGGCTCGTCCCGTCTAGTTTGACCACTACCTCTGGGAAAAATATCGAAACCAAACACATCTGAGTTTCAAAATAGTACACCACCCGCCCGCGCCCTGGAGAAAAATATATTCACCAGAATATACTAGGTGAAATTGACGAAGAGGAAGAGGAACCAAGTTTTGGAGATGATTCGAATGATGATTATGTACCACCTAATCATAACGTAAGTACCACTTCAAGCAAGTCCGGTTGTAATCTAAAGACAATACGGCCTGGCTTATAAATCTGCCTAATCAAGCAGTTCGCATGAGTGCTAACAAGTTGGTCCATGGCTGTTGGTCCATCTCGTGCTACGAAAGGGCTCATAGAGTCTGAACTGTTTGATTTGATATTTTCACCAGCGATGCTTGATCAAATTCGAATTTCTACTAATGACAAAGCCCAGAAAACGTTTCAAAGTTGGAATGAACAAAACCATAGAGCAAAACAGAGATTGAGGAATGCGGTGACACATATTGAACTAAGGGCATTTATTTGAATGTTAATTTTGATAGGAGTAAATAAATTCAACGATGAGGATGTAGATGTCCTATGGAGTTCAGAAGCAATTTGTTATTACCGTGCTGTAATGGCAAAAACTCGTTTCAAAGAAATATTACGATTTATTCGCTTTGATACTCAGCGCACTAGAGCTGTTCGGATGGTAAATGATAAAGCTGCTCCATTCTCTGATTTATGGTCTCAAATGAATAGTAATTTGCACAAATATTATCAGTCATGTGGAGAAATAACAGTATATGAGCAATTATTTGGGTACCGCGAAAGAACTACATAGATTCACTCAGTACATACCTTCAAAACCTGCGAAGTGTGGAATTAAAATTTGGTTTGCATGTGACGCAAAATCATTTTATTCTCTCAACAGCGAAATTTATACTGGCAAGATTAATGTAGGAGAAAATGTACAAAAACTGATTCATCATTGAGAGAACAGTGGAAGAACAATTATCTGTGACAATTTCTTTACATCATTGAATTTGAGTAGGCATTTGATATCTAAAAGGTCTTGCTCTTCTTGGCACTGTTTGCCAAAGTAAAACATTTGTGCTAAATGAGATGAAAGCAGATCCAAAGCGAGCATAAGTGTTGTCAGTATTGGATTTCTTTGAATCAAAGTTTTCGTTAGTGTCCTACGGAAAGGCATTTATACTTCTTTCGAGTACGTCTTTGATAAATGCTGTTGTCCCTGAAAAAAAAAAAAAACAAACTTCAATATATCCTTGACTACAACGCAAGCAAAGGTCGAGTCGACACAATGGATAAAAAGCTGGCCACATATAGTATTCAACCAAACGCAAAACCTTGCGCTGGCCTTTGGCAATGTTTTATAATATGCTAGATACGAGTATAAGCCCTCTTGCTGCATTAATCATATATTCAGAAAACAGACAAACGAAGACTATTCCTGAAAAGTTTGGCTAAATAGCTTTTTATACCAGCAATTGACCAGCGTTGTGAAAATCAAAATATTTTAGGATGTTCTCAAACACATCTGGCTATCGAAATGGCATTGTGTCATTTTCTGGTACCACTTTGCATCCTTTGCCTTATATTTCTAAGGACAAACAACCCATGCATCCTGTTCGTTGTCAAAATTGTAAAATAGGAAACCGAAAGAGTACTCTTAAGATTTGCAGTTGATACAAAAGATCAGTGTGTGACGCAAACTTGGTCACATATGTTTTCGGAGAATGCTACTCCGAGATTGATAATTAAGTTTTCCAAACATTTTTTTATTATTAAAAATAAATGTACTTGCATTTTGATATCAAAATGAATAAATATACAGGGTTTTCCAATAGGGACTTGACAACTTTGAATTTAATTTGTGAACGCACACTTTCACTAATCATCAAACTGTCACTGTCAATTTATTCAGTAAACTCAACATTTTCATCATGGTAAAGTACACTAACGAGCAACGTCTGCAAATAATAAAAATTTTCTACAGATATTCTCACCCTAGTAGACAGGCAATAACAAGTTTAGTGCAACAATTTGAGTCTACATATTCGTTGTGTGATGTTGCCGTGTCAGTGAGACAATGGGTTGGTCGAAGTTTCGAAAATATCGCTGTCGTTCAGACCTCCGTAGCAAATGATCCAAATCAGTCAATTCCACGGCGTTCTGAAGAATTGGGCATCGCTCAGACCTCATTATGGCGTATTTTGCGAAAGGATCTTGGTTTACACCCATACGAGATCAAGCTGACTCAAGAATTGAAGCCGATGGACCATTTGAAGCGACGTACGTTCTCCGATTGGGTTCTGGAGAAGATGCGCCAAGATGATGAATTCCATCACAAAATCATCTTCAGTGACGAAGATCATTTTTGGCTCAATGGGTTCGTCAATAAGCAAAATATGCGTTTTTGGTCGGGTGCTTCATGAATCACCACTTCATCCACAAAAAATAACTGTTTGGTGCGGTTAGCATGCTGGCGGCGTTATTGGGCCATATTTTTTCATCGACGATAACGATCGTCACGTTACTGTGAATGGTCAGCGTTATCGCGACGACACTGTTTTTGCTCGAATGTGAGCAAACGCGGCTTCCATCTTGCACACAGCTTCCTCATGTCCAAATTTTCAAATAAAATGCGATGTACCGCACTTTTTGAAATGCCTACAATGTCGGCTAGCTTGCGCACTTTCAGTCGACGATCATAAAGTACCGCTTTGTGGATTTTCTTCATAATTTCTGGAGTCGTCACCTCATTTGGTCGACCACTGCGATGCTCGTCTTGCCAGCTCGTATGGCCTCGTTTAAACTAAGCATTACAAAATTTTACTGTCGTAAACGAAGGAGCAGCGTCACCCAGAGTAGAATCCAGTTCAGCTTTTATATTAGTTGGTCTGAGGCCTATCGAATAAAAGTATTGTAAACCATAACGATGACCAATTTTCTCCATTTTCACAAATTCACTGACAACGTTCACTTTTGATAACTGCCAAACAAATATTAAACAACGTTTCAGGAATAGCGAATATCAAGAAAAATATAGTAACAAATTCTTAGGACTGACCACAGTATAGATAGCCAATCATATACCATAACTAAGCTCTGAAATAATAATCAAAATACATCCATTTAAAATGGCAACTCACACGTGTCCGTTTCCTGCCTTTAAAAAGTCAGAATTATACTTACAAAATAAAGATACTTTTAATGAAAGATACAATAAATAGTGTTTTACTTACATTTATAACGACTCTCTCACAAAAATCGTGGTCATGGGGAATGGGTTCAAAGTGTTGAGGTCCTCCACCAAATCCATGACCTGCCCCCCCTTCTTCGTCTTGACTGCTCAATTTGGGTAAAGACCTATTAAAAACAAATAAACAAACATTTTGCTTAATGAGTGTTTCCAACAAAATAAAATGCTAATCAAGAACTGGGTTAAATTTTTTTAATCACTATAAGTAATGAAGGGTTTAAAGAATGGTTTTTGTTTTTTGTAATTATTTACTGGCTGGGATTATATCTGAAGGCTATTGATTACACAGGAAACGAAAGGCAACACACCAGGAAAAAAAAAATTTAAGAAGTAGACGTTTGATTGTGATTTATGTTTTCACAACATGAAAACAGATTGATAGTTTCGGGACTTGATACATTACTTAACACACTTCCACATAATATGGAACAGTATTTTGTTGAAAATATATATATTTTACTATGTATATAAGGTAATCTGGTCTATTTTAGGCTAATCGAGGCTGCTCACGAAATGTTTCCAGCTGGCGAACCAGATGTGATCGATTCACTTTATCCGACGCAAAGGAAGGGATGGTAAGTGCTTTAAATATTTATATCCAAAGCAAAATTCTTAAGCCCAACACCGGTCTTGATATAATGAACAGTCTCCCAGAAAAATAATTGATCAATTCAAAATATATAAAAAAAAAAAAAACTGTCACTTCTGCTTTTTAGCTTTTCAGTTTGACGTTTATTGCTTTCAATTGTCCAAACTTATTTGGATGAGGTCTCTTTCCACTTAAGCACGCTAACAAAAAAGGGCGTTTCCCTACAGCATCGTCCTTTCGGTATGATTCGACAACAGTCCGGTCCAATCAGTGTCGTACATTGGCTCGACATTGTCCTAGACATCGAAATCGCCCTTCTGAGTAAGTTTATAACGGTATATAGCCCACAAAGATCGTTGTTAAATATTCATTTACAAATTCCGTTTATATAAACGGGATCGACAACCACTCGAATAACTTTTCTCTCGAAGCAACCACGGACATTTTCACCTGTTTTAGATAAAGTCAACGTTTTACTGTCATACAGTGTGACTGGAACCATAAGCGTCTTTAACAGTGCTTTCTCCATTGTTTGTGAGAGGGACTTATGTATCAGTTGCCTTCTTAGTCTGAAAGGACAACGAGAGGCAGACTGAATATCGCTTTATTTCTAGAGTGGCGTTCCCCTTAGTGATTTTTTAACTCGATTGAACATAAAGAAGCCACAGGGAGCCAAATCAGGTGAATTCGGTGGCTGTTGGATGGTATTTGTTGCATTTTTCGTCAAAAAATTACGAATAATGATGACACTGTTATCATGGTGCAAAATCCAAGAGTTTTCTGCCCACAATTCTGGTCTCTTTCGAGGAATTGCTTCCCGCAAACGTCTTATAACGCCCAAATAATACTTTTTGTTTACTGTCTGGCCTTCTGGCAAAAATTCATGATGCACTACACCGTTGTAATCCATGAAAACCGTGAGCATTGCCTTCTTTTTGACTGAAAACGACGTGGTTTTTTTGGTTTCGGCTCATTTGGTGAGCATTTGATGAATTTGCCTGATGTCTGGATTGCGTGTCCAACTCATAAGCCCACGTTTCGTCTCCAGTAATGATCCTTTTGATGAATGTGGGATCGGATTCAGCCTCGCAAATCAACCCTTTTGCGACGTCAACACAGTCTCCTTTTTGCATGAAATTGAGGTCTTTTGGACTAACTTTGCTGCTACACGACGGAAACCCAAATCATTTAATAAAATGTCTTGGGCGGATCCATAGGCAATGTTCAAGTTCTCCGCTATCTCTCTGATGGCTAATTTGCGGTTATTGACCAACATTTCCTTTACTTCATCAATGTTTTCGTCGGTTTTCGATGTCAATGGTCTGCCATTGCGTTCATCATCTTCGATTGACTCACGACCACTTTTGAACAGCTCGTGCCACTGGTAAACGACCGTTTTCTTTAGAGAGTTCGCGCACCATTAAATCCGTTTTTTACTCAAAATTTTATACAAGTTCGTTGTTGCAAATTTAAATCCATTTTTAAAATTGTAAAAAATCGCCAACACACACAGAAATAGATGTATGTTACTCTTGGCTACATAACTAAACTATGATGCTAAATTTAGAGGGAATGTCAACAATAAATGTACCAACTTAACAAAAAAACAGAACTCAAATCGGAACAATGGGAGCGCCACACAGTGGTTATTCCGTTTTTTTTTTTTTTTTTTTTTTGAAATATTGTGCACATTGTTTCGCAGAGTTCTTTTAAATATAGTGATCAAAAAATAGAACGATAGCGTTTTACCTTATCGTAATGATATCAAATGCCTAGGTGGTTTTATTATTGTCTTTTAAAGGGCAGCGATTGTGCTGTATTCTCATCTTACATAAAGAGACAAGTTTGGCAGTGATGCCAAATCTATATACTCATAGGTCGTCTTTATAAATAATAAAGTTTTATCAAAAATCCGCAATAAGATTTTGTAGATGGTGGATTTACAAAGCCTAAAACCATAATGACAAGAGCCTAATATATTTTTGAAAAAGGAATTCAATCTTTCACATAGTATGGTAGCCACATACGCTATGGTAAGCAGACTAATGCCTCTTTAGTTCGCGCAGATACGATTCTTAAGGATCGAGCCAATGATGCTGAATTAGGAATACATTTGTCCGACAATATTTTACAGATGAGATAGGTTTGGGTTCTTACCATTTGAGTATAGATATCGCTATCCAGATCTCTTCTTGGTTGGGTGGACGAAATTTTTGTCGATCATCAAATAAGTAAGAAGGTTCAGTGCGCCTGATAGCAGAAATGTTAGGCATTTTCGGCGTTCAACAATCAACAATCCGTCAAAATTGTCTGCTTCGACTATAACCCTACTATTACTCGTACGATCCGACTCTTACCCCTTCATTTTTCTGGTCAGTGTACTAATTTTTAATGGGAAAGTAAAACACATTTTATTCAAAGTATTGGCCGTTGCTAGCTACACATTTTTTATAGATTGCACGCCAATAAAGCTGTTGGTCTTTTGAAGCAAACCAAAAAGTCACCCAATTTTCGAATTCCTCATGGGCTTTGAAGCACTGCTCAGCTAATGCGTGTCCCATCGGTAAAAACAAATGGCAGTCGGAAGGAGCCAAGTCTGATGAATACCGCGGGTGGGGTAGCAGCTCTCAACCAAGTGTTTTGGTTGTATGCTGAAACAGTTTTGTTTTGTGTGCAGATGCATTGTCATGGAGCAAAATTTCCTTTTCGTGTCTTCTGGCCCATTCGATCAATGCATGGTTCATATTGATTATTTGTTGTCGGTAGCGATCTGTGTTAACGGTTTCATCTGGTTTTAGGAGCTCGTGGTACACCACACCTTTCTGGTCCCACCAGACACACAGCATTTTCTTCTTACCGAATCGATCTGGTTTTGCAGTCGAGGTTGATGGTTCTCCGGGATTAACCCATGGTTTTTCCCATTTAGGTTTCTGAAAATAAATCCATTTTTCATCGCCAGTAACAATTCGATGCTAAAATGATTTTTTTAATCAAAATTTCACAATTGGTTTATCGGTTTTCCATCTGTTTTTCATTCAATTCAGAAAGGGTTTGTTGTGCAACATTTAACATTTCTGCTATTTGTTTCTGACTCAATGTTTCATCAAACTCAATGCGTCTTCAAACTTTTTTGGTGGTCTTCCACGTTCTTCATTTCTCACATCAAAATCGTTATCTCTGAACCGTTGAAACCATCTTTTGCATGTTGCTTCTGATAGTGCATGATCACCATATGCCTCGACAAGCATTCTATGAGACTCTGCAGCACTTTTCTTCAAATGAAAACAAAAAATTAATGCTTTCCGCAAGTCATCATTTTCTGGTACAAAATTCGACATTTTTAACACGATGAAAAAATATAAAGTTGTTTGCTTAATGACTTGATTTATACTAAGATTGTTTAACAGGTGTCATAGCAACAAAACAAAGAAAAAAAAAATTAAGGCCCGTTCACAATAAATGTTCCCTATCGAGACATTTGTAGCTTCAGTTCACTTCAGCGCCAATACCTCTGATCGTCTTTTGAGGCCAACCATTCATCAAGTCAATTTTTAATTTTTTCGTAAGAATACTGTTCCAAAAGTCCGTGCTGCATGAATCGAAACAAGTAGTAATCAGAAGGGATCAAATCATGATAGAAAAGAATTGTTGCGTCTCTTTGGGTTTTTGATTAAATTTTACAATCCTCAATACTCAAATCATCAATTTTGGCAGTTCATACTACACCATTCCCTTCTGGTCAAACCAAATACACAGCACAACCTTGTTTCCGTATATATTGCGCACTGGTTGATGCTTGGCCTGGGTCCACCCATGATTTTTTGCGTTTGGGATTGTCGAAATAGATCCATATTTCGTCGCCAGTAAAAATTCGATTAAAAAAAACCTTTTCTTTTGTGTAGATCAAGTAAAGTCTCTGAAATGGTTTTTTGCTTGCGATGTCTCTTTCTCTCAATTGACATGGAACCCATCTTTTTAACTTTCAAACGTTTGGAAACAATTGTACGATTACTTTCAATGCTTCTGCGATCTGTTCTTATGTTTAGGTCGAGTCTTTATGTAAAAATGCTTTTAGTTCTACTTCTTCGAATTTTTTTTCTGGTCTTCTACGGTCTTTATCATCACTACTTTTGAAGCGACCAAACCAACGTTACCAAGTCCTTTGGTTTGGAGCATGTTCACCATAAACTTCCATTAACAATCGATGTAAGTAATAAAACTGCCCGCAAATGGTCCTTATCTGGCGTTTTTAAGGCGACAAAAAAAGAGTTTGTAAACTCACAACCTATGACACATTGGATTTTATTGACATTTGTTCACCTACCGAAATACCATATTTCTTATTATTGACACAAACCATGTGTAGTAGTTATGCCATCTGTCAGTGAAATGGAGAATTCACATTCACAAATCCACTGATTTGCTAAAATAAAACTTTCGAACATAATTTCTGCAAATACACCTGTCCACGGTCATGATCGAGTTCTCTCTGTTTTTTCTTTTTGCCCTTTCTTTCTGAGAAGTTTTTGGTTCTCTATTTTCTTTTGGGCTTAGTGCTCAAGAGGAGCTCTCGTCGTTTTATGTAGTGCTCCTTGTACACATTTTGTTTCGCACTAGCGGATTGTTAAGTGGTAGGGTGAAACGTAACGTATCAGAAGCGGAGTCTCTAATGCCTTGCTGACAATGTCGTCTCAGGTATTTAGCGCTTGATGCTTGTGACATGTGACTCGCGAAAGATTTAAGGCGCAAGATCTGTAAAGCATCTAAAAGTCATCTTTCAAGATCGAGTTCCTTTGCAATAGGAATATTCGCATTCGCTCCTTCGCTGCAACAAGATAATATTCTGAGTCAAGAACGTTGACTCCTTCAAACGTTCAAAGATTGACACTTTCATCGTTTTATGGATGTCGAGGTGTAGGAAACATGTGCTAACTTTGAAAAAATAAATTTTGCCATGCCGCGAAGTTGGTAAGCCTGGGTCCATTTTTGGAACCTTTGCCATTAAGGTTATGTTCCTCTTTTCTAACTTGGCATTCAAATCAAATGAATATCCTAACATCTAACGAGCAAAATTTGTAAACTTTGGCAAAATTGTCTCCTTTTTTTCTTGGCCCGCAATCACTGCCTTTTATTTATCAGTCTTATATTGTACCTTGATGCGGATTCCGCTCAGATGCTTGAACCTCAGGTCTTATTACCTTCTTCCTCTTCTCTTCTTCTTCCCTTCTTTTTCACCAAATAGACGCTATTTATGCTGTCTACAACAATCATCAATTTGACAACAGTCGGACCAATTCCAGTTAACTTTCCAGCACAGAGGATATTCAACATTCCCTGTACATTGTCTTTAATGGAACAGGGAGGAAAATTTTCAAGTTGAACTTATATAAATACAAAAGAAGAAGAAAGTTGAAAAAAAAGAGAAAGAAATGGGGAAACGGCGAAAAGATAGGATAGAGTTAAAAATATAAAGGAGAGGTGTAATATAGAAGTAAATGAAAAGGGTTGTTTCTATTTTTATTTTTAATAATTAATACTGCCAACCATTATATGTTTTGTGCAGTGGAATTTTAAAGTTTTTGACATTTGATAAATTTTTAATATGGGATGGTAAATAGTTCCTTAACCGGATGGCATGGATAAAAAATAGACGAGATGAATTGAGATAATTGTAGTGGTGAATATTAATGTTGAATATTCAAGCTTGGATTATGACGGTAATTGGGTTCTAATCATTTTGTGCATAAATATAATATAAATAGAATGATGAGTGCTTGTACGTGTCTCAAGCAGAGTGAAACTTGCGTTGATGTAATGGTAGCAAGATAAGTTTTCATTTATGACAAAGCCAAGCCTTATTGCAGTATCTACTAGCTTTAATTTGGGCCCTGATAATAAGATATCTGGCATAGAGGCTAATTTAAGAGTTCTTTTCGATATAGCTGGGTTTATGGCCAATACGTTATTCATTTCCCGTTGATTAATCGAGAGTAGATCCTGATTGAACTTTGAAATAAGCCAGCTGTGAGGAATAAAGTTGGACATCATCAGCGTAGAGGTGGATAGACACATAATTGCAAGTCCATGGTAAGGCATTAAAGTACAGGCAGAACAAAATGGGCTCCAAGAGTGAACCCTGAGTTATACCCGACATCAAGGGATTAAGCTCAGAGCATGCATCGTTTACAGTCAAAAAACTACCAATGAGCTTTGTAGCTCTATCACTAAACGCAAAATAGTGCCACAGTTTTCAACAATGCATGGAGTGATTAATCTTGTCAAAGGCCTTTGTAAATTTAAGAAGGCAAAACAAGGTCACAAATCTGTTAGCAAATTCAGTCCTTATATCGTCCAAGATATTCACCTTGCCCTTTTCTGAAGCTGAATTGAAGTGGTCTTAGCAAGGAATTTACGAACAGATGGTCCTAAGTGTATGTCTCCAGTATTCTTTTTGAAAAACCTTAGACAGACACGACAGAATCCTGATTACCCTGAATTCATTGGCATTAGCAGCATTATTTTCACTAGGAACGGGAATAATTCCTGCAAGTTTCCAAGAGAAAGGTTGAACACATTATATATGTGTTAGTTTTGTGTATTAAACAACTTATGATTTGTAGCAAAATTCACAGAACGAGGCGGCACCACATCCTCTCCAACTGCATTCAATCTCAATAATCTGATAATCTTTACGATCTCTATTTCAGTACTATAGTCAAATCTGTCAGATTCAGCTTTATTTAGATCTAGAGTTCAGCTCTTACTGCTTTTACAAATCACACCAATCTGACGTACATTTCTTCATAGTTTAGAGGAGAAAGAGTGAAGTTTTAATGCATGAACGTTAGATGTTGCAGCATTAAGTGCAGTTTTATATATACTCCAGTTTGGGGGAAAGGGAGTGCATTTCCATTTATTGTAAAGTACATATAAAAGCCTCATAATTATGTCATGGGCAGGCTTTATTTCGGACAAAAACAGTTTTGGTAGAAACATACGTTGTGAAGATGTTCATTAAGTTTCTGCAAATAATCCATTTTTCTGTTAGGATCAGCACTTAATCTGCGTTCCTCCCAGGGATCTAAGTTAGATGCAGCTTGAAGGGAAACAAAATATCTACGATGGTAAAGTCCTTATATTGAAAAAAAGTTGAAGATCTATGAGAGAAAACGATATAAAGTGTCCAAGTTGAGAAATGCCTTCTAAAGAAATTTGGTCGAGCAGAAAAATCGAAAAAGGGTCTGACACAACGACAAGATAAATCAGGAAAGGTGATGCATTCGGATTAAAACAGGTAGAGGTAGAGGATGTTTCCAAATGTGCAGCATGTGGGTATGAACATTGCGATTGGTTTGTCAGAAACTCTTCCATCCCCATCCCTGTTCCAACAACCTGGCTAGATGCAAAAAATCCTACTTCGACTAAACAAGCTCTGACGTCGCCCTTATTTTGGATTTAAAAAAATCCAGAAACGTATCTAGAACTGTATTTGGAAATAAGTTGCGTATCTCATTTTTTGGAATGACAAATAAAATATTTTTAATAAATATCATACATTAGTAACTAAATAACGCTTCGTTTATTCAAATGCTATTTTCGTATCAAATTTTATTTTGTGCTGATGATTTCAAACAAAATAAAAATTATTCACTTATTTCCTAGAAATTTTACCAACATATCTACGTGGAATCGAATTTTGAAAATTATTAAGTTTATATTAAAAAATCATCAGTTCATAATTTGGTATACAAATATGTGAGAATCATGGAGAAGCAATATTTTTTAGCTTTTTCGAGTTATGTGAATAGAAGATTAGATATTGTTTACTCAACACTTTTATGAAGCTGTTGCAGATATTAATCTGTACATTTAAAACATTTTGAAGAAAGTTGTTGGAAATAAAAAACTATTCGAAGATACCTAAGTCTAAATACCTTTTTAATTTTTGCATTTCTTTCCGATTGTCTTTTGCATCGTATGCATAGGTATACATTTTTTGGAGCGATTTTGGAAAATAGGTCTCTCCTTGAATTGATGATAAGGGATCATTTGAAGAATACCAAGCTGGTTTCATGGCGGAATTCTTAACAATTTTGTTATAAAGTCATAAAGTATATATAAGTAAAACCAGGATTTTGTACAAGATTAACAGAAGTTCTTAACTGTTCTTAAAAGTTCTATTTGCAATCAGAATGTGAGATTTCCAAAATTATACAGAACATTTACGCAAAGACCTAGACAGCTGTATGAAACAGTGTTGAGATACCACGTTGGTTTGGAACAACTACTGGGGTTAATCAGAAGAACTGGTTAAATCTTTCCTTGTCCGCCTTTCCACTGAAGATTTAGTAAAATTTCTACCCAGATATATGGTCCTGTGCATGAATACAATTACTAGAGGGTTATCTTTCTATAAACTTGAACAGGCAACGGCAACTAGAAGAAAGTCTGGTTATAGCTAAATCACAATTCAATATAACTTGGAAGACATGCTCCGCAAGAAAATCTGTAGCTTACAGTTGCAAATAAAAGGTGTTCAAAGCAGTTGCATTAAAGTTCCATCGTGACTTGGAATTGTCTTAAAAATCTTCGATAGTTTTATCAGAGAACAGAGAACTCTTTATGGGGCTTTCTGGTTTGGAGCATTTAGGATGTTAGCACCCATACAAATATACGTTTACCACACAATATTTTCAAGTTTATTTGCCGTATTTTGCAATACCAGGCTTTTACGCTTCTATCCTCCCCAGAATTGCATAAGAAGATCCTGCATTTCTTTGATTTACTCATACTTCAAATTTGTCAATGCTGCAGTCAGAAATTGCAGAAACGGTTTGTCTCGTGAAACCGAAAACGTGGAACGGACTCAAGAAGAAGCACACTCTGAGGGCCTACCGTCTAAGGGGCAGTCGAAAAAGAAACGGTGGCGTGGTCAGGTTCTATCGAAAGTGCGAGTGCTGAAACCCTCACTTCCCCAGTGGCGACTGAGAAAAGAAACAGGTCGTCTGTTCCTTGGTGAAACGCAGATCTGCAGAGTAATGGTAAAGCACCGAGAGAACTTGTGAACAGGTCACTTAAGACTAATTCGAAAAAAGACTAGAGTCTTCACAGATCGAAGCAAAAAGAATATAAGAAGTTTATTCGGATTTCGAAGAGTGCCTCTTACGAGTATAAAGACTTTTGCGAAAAGATTGAAACTGTCGGTGAGACCAGTAGGCTGATGAAAATCCTCAACAAAGGAAGATCAACAAGGTTCAGAAAATCTGATGGCACCTGCATTGAATGATGAATAGGATACTGACCGTGGTCAATATGTGTTCTGTCTCCACTGGTATGGTACATGATGGTCGACTCACTGCTCGACGCGGTCCATAGTTCTGGCGTCGATGCACAAGCACATGCGGAAAATGGATCGTGTATAGCGACTGTTTGCTATAAGGCATAGACAATCCTAGATGTGATCGACGATTGGTGAACTAGAAATGGGTTTTCAGTTAATCCTTTGAAAATTGAGGTTGTTCTTCTTACGAGAAGAAGGAGGCTGTCTGGTCTGACACATCTATATTAGTGCTTCAAGCCATCATATGGGTGCCACCCTGGATAACAAACTTCTATGGACTAAACATGGAATGCCGAAAGGTGCTGAAGCACTATTGGCCTTCTGGCAGTGCAAAGACGCTTTCGGCAAGGCAAGGGGACTTTTACCGAAAAGAGTTACCTGTGTCGACACGGCTATGATAAAGACAATTATATATTATGCACGACTAGCTCTGCTCTTAACGCATTGATGAATCTTGCTCTGATATTCATATTGTGGGCTACACTCTTTAAGCCATTTTCCATTTTAAAAGAAGTGGTCTTTGGTACAACACCGACTGGAGTTTTGATGAACTTGGGCGCTGACTATCTTATTAGTCTGGTCTTATGGACATGACGTCTGATGCAATCAGGTTGTCTGATGACCAGAATCTGGGCCAGGAAAGCAATGTCTTCTAGTTGTCATGGGCGGCTCCAAAACCGATATAGGATGTGGGGCTTTCTGGAGGACAATAATGTAACATTTCACAAACTTGCATCTGTCTCTCAAGCGGAGATATATATGCGGAATCCGGATGACAGCAAACTATATCGTGAAGAACTGGCATCTCTGACGACAGCCAAGCTACTTTTAGAGACTTGCTGAACCCTCTAATAACTTCTAAGCTAGTTTAAGAATGAAATACTTCGCTGCACGAAGTCGGAAGACAAGATTCACTAAATCAGATATGGAACCCAGGCACAATGGGGTCACGGCAAGTTAAATCCCTGATGAACTTGCTAGATAAGGCTCAGAGGAGAGTTTTTCAGGATCCGAACCTACGTTACGTCTGCATTAAGGCGTCCATTGACAGTTGGGTTTCATATAAGTACGACTGCAGATGGTATGACTCTCCAGGTTGCAGGAAGACCAAACGAATATTGACCGACGTCTTTTTTTAAAATAACTTAACACTCAAGTGGGTATGACGACTACAGATTTGAACAGTGCGCTGTGCTCTGTTCTGACCAAAAAAAAAAATAAAAATAAACAAAAAGACTGCCAATTATAGGCGATAACAGAACTCTGGAAAGCGAAAACTCCCCATGAGATATTGATGGGTAAATTGAGATAAAGTAGCTGAGGTCACTTCCTCGGTAAGCACTGACGAGCATATTTCGGAATAATGCTAACACCAAAAGTTAGTAGTAACCTTATCTCTTCGGGCACTTAAGCGACCGAGTTAATAGCTACGTTTCAAAGAAAAATATTCCTCGAACGAAAATACTGCAGCTCTGCTTGGGTCTCTCTCCATCTCAATATCTTCGGACTATAAAAACTATAAAAATAGTGTAAGACGTGACAGGTCAAAGATTTAGTAATCCAATATGATAGGATTACCGTATATGCTATTAGTAACCAGCTTATCGCGGGATGAAACCAGCAAGTTGTCATCAAAAAAAAACTGGGTGAATTTCGCAAGCTAGAGGGGTGTAACTAGGTATATTTGCTTCTAGTTGTGATAAAAATAAAAACACGAAAAAACGACCACTTCGAATTAGTTTTTAGCGTTGCATTAGCTGGGTTTTGTTCTGCAACTCTCCATCTACCATACGAATACATTGTAGATCATTACAAAGCGTTGCATTGAGCTAAGAAATCTCCGTTCTACTTGCTATTATTTTTTCTTCTTTTACGGAACTTTCGACATCATGAATTTGGAGTTCTTTTGGATAAGAAGGGTCAAACCTGACAAAATTGTTAAGGGTGTACTTCCAGCAGAGTGCACTTCCAGCAGGGTTACGTTTTCTATACAATGGTAACTTATCAGATGCTTTTAAAGTCCAAGTCGGAGTAAGAAATGGTTTCACAGGATGATCTCGGGCTAGAAATCCAAGGCAGGAATTTAAGGTAAATACGTCCAAGTTTATTACTCTTAGTTTAACAAGACTTTTTACTTAACTTTGCATCGCTGAAAATTAGTTGAGGATTATTAGCAGTTCTCACTATCTAGAAAGAATCGTCTTGGATCCAAACAGTATATACGTTAATAATCTCCTATTTGTTCTAATAGTAGGAGGATCACAGATCCACGTAACATCACAATGGACAATGGGTTGGTTTTTTCCAAGAACCACTTTTACCTGACCTAACCTAATCATCTTGGCTGGCGGTGGCACCAAGCCAAATGTGTACGACAGAATAAGGAATGTAAAAGGTGCTTCCAGTGTTGTCTAAAATCTAAAAAAAAATATAGGAGTGGAAAGGAGAATGCCCAGATACACGAGGACCGTTTTATATACATAGGTATAGGAGGTCTCAAAGCAAATTTGCTATATATATATAATATACGTTCCTAGAGTTCTATAATTTTTATAAGTAAGTCAAAGATAGGCGCCTTTGAAGAGTTAAGCTTATTTGTTACTTTAAACTCGAAATGGTTCCACTGCAATCTCTGTACGATCAGTCAGCGATCAAATATATATTTTTTTAATTAAACCATAATCAATAAAATAATTGTTAAGTTTGTATGTTTAAAGAAATCTGTTTTTGAATAACAGGAAATGCGAGTATAACCATTGTTTTATGGTTTAATATGGCGACTTTAAAAATTTTTCCAGGAGGAAAAAATAATGAAAATCTAAACCGCAATTCTGTTTACGATACGCCATGTGCACATGGAACACAATTTAACTTTTAAAATATAATATTCGAAACATTGTGTTTTTGATTACTATACCATGGGAACGTATTCGTACGGACGTACGAACTTAAACCACAAACATTCTTATTGATTGATCGTGAAATCTATTTTTGTTTGCTTTAACAAAATAATCCATTGGCAGGATAATTACTCATCCGAATAAAGTTTATTATTATGGGTTTAGATGGAAGCCCCCAAAAACGTAATAATAACATAAATATTCCATTAGATATTATAAACGTGACTACGAGTATGCGAGTATATATCCAGATATGAAGTATCCAAATATCCAAATATCCAAGTATTTAAATATTTTAGTATTTGAGTATTTGAATCTCAAAGTGAGTGAGTTTTCTTTACAAAAATAAATTCAATGATCTTCATGCCAAAAATTATGACATCTGAAAGTCAATAACTCTTTAAAGTTTTAAAAAAAGATTTCGAATTTAATTTTATCGATTGGTCCGGTGGTTCGGTATTGAAGGCGCATGACATGATATTTTTAAGCACTCGCATCGAATGACGTTATTATTTGGTACTTTGTGAGTTGAACTTTGCGAGTTCGAGATTGTTCCGAAGGTTGCCTGATCGATGGGAAGCTATTGGATGTTTGTGAATCGGTGAAATGATTTGTAGTTGTTGAATGAAAAGCTACAGATATAGTGATGAAATACATTTGATTAATAATAACAGATTCGATGGGTGCTGAATTTAAAGATTGATCACTGACGGCTGGTGCAGCCTGGACGTTTAATTAATTATGAAGATGAATTAGTTTTTTTTTTTATTTTTTGTAATGAAAATTTGAAATGCAAATTAAAAATTGAAAGGCTGAGCAATAAAATTGTTGTGGTTGATTAAGTCAAATAGTCGCAACGTATATGGTATTACGACGTAAACCTTAAGTGAAATTCTAAAGAGGTTGGATAAGTGCATGTCAATTATTGCTGTCTTAGCACGTAATGGTCAAAAGAAATGGTCCTCAGCCAAGGTTGGCTAGTTTGCTACCTATATATGGTATATTGAAACACATTTTGAGACACATACTCGTGAACTATGCCAAAGTCCAGTAAAGTATATCAATACGGTAGGCCCACAGGAAGTTCAATTGCTGTCCGACAGGAAACAATAAATAAAAAAACCCATCGTTAATACGCAACACTGACTATATGAACTTCCAACGTTGAGCTCCGGAGTTGACATAATATGAGAATTTTTCGGCATCTAATCAAGTGATAGAAGAGCTTCAAAGCAACGCTCACACCCCTATCTTAGGGTCTCTGCAGTATCTGGCTCTTCAGGTTGAAAGTTTGTAACTTCGGGTGAACTGGTAACGTAACGTATCGTAAGCCACTTCATATTGTGAAGCAACAAACAGGCTCATATGTGAATGGGTTTACTGTTGACGACCCAGCAAATAAAAATCCGGCAACGATCTTTACACATGCATGGGGAATTTTAAGGCCCTCAGTAAAACCAGTGCAGCACAGTTGAGGGCAGTTATTACTGCCATCCAAGAAGTCTGATGGAATGGGATCGGCAAAGGAAGGCCCGAAATCTGTGATATTTATCATACTATGGTGATTGTAGCAAAGAGCAGAAACAGGCATAAAGTAAACATCGATCATCTTTGGTGACATAGTTGAAAAAATTTGCCATCATCATAACTTAAAAAGGTTTCAACATTCAACATCCTGATCAAATAACCGTCAACCAGATTCATCACGTAACGAGCGACGCAAGGCAAAGCTCTCATATTTTGGATGTCCAAATGCACTGATTTAGACCACCTCCTTGTTGCAGCTAAAATGTGAATCCGAATATCGTTAGCCATAAGGCATCGAATTACATTAGGCTGACCAGATAGCAACATAATTTTTTCAATTGTTATGTTTCAGCAGCTGTCAAAGTTACCAATGACATCTGGTTATCAAAATATTCAGTAAGGTTTGTCATTTCATCATGTATGGTTTTGCGCTTACCGAAAGTGCGTAAATTACTAAAAGATATAGGTCGTCATCATGCCTTCAGTGTGCAGGCAATTCGTCGCACCGGGGAAAAGTTTGAGCAGGAGTACACTCTTTTAAATCTTAAGCCACCAAGCAGACAGAGATTAGTGCGAAATGAAGAAAACATAGCGGCCAGTAACGAAGAAGATCCAGAAATATCGATTCGGCGTCAATCAGCTGAATTGGGCATCGCCATAGAGTCACTCCGGCTTATTTCGTGGTTGGATCTGGGCCTACATCCAGATAAGATTGTGCTGATGCAAGAATTGAAGCTGAACGAACATAAACAACGTCGTAGGTGTTGCAAAAGTTGGCCGGGCATCCGGATTTTGGCCAAAAAATCATCTTCTCAGACGAGGCCCATTTTTGGCTCAGCGGCTATGTAAACAAGTGAATTTGCCATTATTGGATTATTGGAGCGAACACAATCGACAAGTGTTCGGACAGACATCAATGTATGCACAAAGAAAAACTGTTTGGTGCGGTTTATAGCATGGCGGCATCATCTAAATGGGGAAGGAGACACCGTTATCGTCATTGGTCTCAGGTATAGGATCATGTTAAACGACTTTCTGTAGTCAGAGCTCGACAACATCGATATATTCGGGCTATGGTTCCAGCAAAATGGCGCTAGATGCCATATAAGCGACGCAACGCTCGAAGCTGTGAAGGGAAAATTTGAAGATTGTTCATCAATTGGCAACCGCGATCATGCGATTTGACACTACTCGATTATTTTATCTGATTTACATTAAGTTCTTAGTCTACGCTAATAAGCCAACCACATTGGACGAGCTTGAGGCCAACATTCGAAACGCTATTGCCAAAATAACGTCGCATATATTGGACCGCATCATCAAAAATGGGACAGACCGCTTGAAACACTGCCAGAGAAGCCGAGGCGGCCATTTGAATGATGATATACCACATACATATAGTGGCATGAACGTAACTTCAAAATAAAATCAATTGTTCTTGCTGTTGTTTTATTTATATTTTTTTCCTGTCGTTCTTATCTGATCGCCCTGAGGCAAATTGGATGGAAGGATGGATGGAAGGATCTACGCCAAGATGTGGATATAGTCAGAAAAGCTAAGATATACACAATATACTAGCTCGGGAGAAGCGAATGGACAAAAATCTACATCACAATCCACTGTTTCGAGATTTGAAGGGCTTAAATTTAAGAAATAAATGATTGCAGATTCAGAAAAGCTTGCTATAGTAAATTGGAAGACACCTTGAAATACTCGGGAGCTCACGACCGAAGTCAGCGGCATTTCACTACTAAGCCTAACCCCACTTGGAATTGCTAAATTCATCAATTTTGTTACTATACTCGAAATATAGACTTTAGACGCAGTAAGGCAAACCTGATTTGAATGATACTTAGCATGAAGCATTGTTCAAAGACCTTATGATTCTATACTATTTGATCTGCAACATTGGATACATTTCACATGAAATTGACGCGCCAATGACAGAGAATTTTCACAAATCGGAATTACATTTTGTGAAGTAGGCAAAATTTAATGCAATATAGGTGATCTTGTATCCCGAAATATCCACAGAAAGCTAATTTATATTAACTCCGGACATTTGCGTGGGTAATTTTCGCATTTCATTCAAGTGTACTCAACTCGCATGAGTACTCGTATCTGTATGAATTTACAAAATATCTCCAATATCAATTTCTCTTTTAAGTTCGTTCATTAAAAATTGTTTTTTTTCTTTTTTTTAAAAGAACACACAAAAAGCAATTACAATTAACAAACACAATCAAGCGTTTTGCGATTGAATTTACTCGACTGTCTGTCAAAGTAATCACAAATAGAATACTTCCAGTATCCAATTGCTGATGATGTCGTTAGTAGTATGTATAGACGTATCATGATATTGTATATAAGCACAACTCGTTGGAATGATGAATGCCGATTGTAACGTCAGTTGCCTTAACATAATTACTGTCAGTTATTTATAGTTGAAAACTTTGTTATGTTGGTATCTTATGTAGGTATCTAGGTGTTTATACAATAACCGAATCGTCCTAGATCCTATCTGAATACATTTGCTCAATGACATTGCTACTGATGCATATAGTTAAGGGTATGTGTATATACTTGACTGTACGCGTGTTAACCGATACCGACTGACGGGCGGCGTGGCGACAACAGCGCGTATTGCTATTGTTATAGATGTACATATTTTGATTTCTATACGCTCTTGCAGTGACGTCAAATCGGCAGTAGTATATTGAACCAATACACAGGAATTACATTATGTACCTACGTCATAGAATACCTATATATAACATATACATAGTACATAGGTGCAACATATAAGTATAAAACCTAGTGCCCCAGTGACCATTTTTGGATCAATGAAAAGTTCATTGGTTCGAGTAGCTGGTGCTCCAGTAACCGCTGATGGTGCTGCACAAACCGTCCCAAACTATCCGTCCGTACTTTCATTGATGCAAACGTTCAACAACCGGGTGCTGGTGGAAATGGGGATGATGATATTGCTGCTGCTGCATGCGCCATGCCGTGCCGGGTAAAAAATATGCTGAGGAAGGTATTCGTAAGAGCTATGAATGACGACGATGATGCTGCTCAACATGGGCGGTGCAAGTTGGCATTTTATGCTACATAGCATAATATGGGTCATGAAGTGACGTCACCGTGACCTATATACTCAATTTTACACTCTATACATATATGTATAGATACTTTTTATACATCGTATGAGAGGAACTGGTACTACTGTCTGTCGGTATCGGGTAATTTATATTTACAATCGCCCTTTTGGCCAGAAAATACTGTAACTGTATGTAAAATTATATGTACCATATATATAACAAAACAAATGTATATGTATAGCCAAACTCACACTGCAACACGCATGCATGGGCATACGAGTCTGTGTATGTGCAGTTAGCGGTAACTACAAGCAAAACTTCGTTATTTATATGAAAAGTACGAGTAGGTACATTGGCTGGACTAAAAATAGATTCGTATTGAAACGAAAATAGCTCGACACGTTTATATTTAGAAAGCGTTCTTGTCGATTTCAATAGGTTTCTCCTTGAATAAAACAGGATGAGTATCTGTTTTTGTATACACTACTCGAACTTACATTCTTATGAGTATTACCTAGCCAGAGTATAACCAACACTCAGGACACACATCCGTGTCGGTTTTGAATGGTGAAAGGAATTAGGGGCAGAGGGTTGAACGTAGGCTTTAGCTATTTAAAGGTATCAAGGAAGTGCTTGGTCTATTGATAAATGAATGATGGATATCGTCATATGAAATGCTTTACAAATAAATGATTCATAACCTTGTTTCTGCCATAGCACACTGGCGAGTTGTGTGGATGGTGGAGAGTAGAGAAGTTTTAGGGTGATGTATCATAGGAGTTGCAGTGTGTCATTTGTTTTTGAACTTTTAACCCAGAGAATCACAAGGAGACCCAGCAAGGCAGGCACTTTTGTACCAAGTGTTTGTTACGAACACGAATGACGTAAATGCCTTAGGCGACCGAATTAAGTTTCAAAGTTTTTTTTCTTACGAAAACAATTTTTATAGAGCAAAAGATGGTTTAAGGATCCTTGAAAGGTTTGTGCAAGGATACTTTCTGTCGTCATTGGACTAGGAAGTCTATAATTTTATTTTTGTTTTCCTGTTCCTTTATGGAACTGAAAATAACTAAACGACGTCGGAAGGTGATTAACGAAATTTACAGGTGAATAGGCATCAAAAGTGGGTCAAAAATTAGTGAGGATGCCACGGACACATGACAGAGAAGAAATTTTTTGTCATCTTTTCCTCAATAATTAGAGTGGTGAGCGTTTTGACTTGGTTTCCCCAAGGCATTCAGCTGAATGAATCTGGTTGGCAATAGATGTTGAGTTTTTATTTTTTATTTTGCGAACTGAATTCCCAATTAACTCGGAAAGTCTAAGCATTCGCCCACCCAAAACTTTAATTAAGTTGGATATATATGTAGATACACTTGTCTTTGCTGTCAACATTTTCCTTCATCTACATGATACAGAGTCTGCTACCTGATCAGAAATTTCGAAGCTAATCTTGTCCTCTGGGTGGATTACGCTTGCTGGGAGAGTTTCATGAAGAAAGGTGGCCACTTAGTCATTGTAGGTAAGGCGTCTAATTAAGATTAGAGTTCCAGCTGAGAAAACAACAAATTTAACACCCTCGGATTAGAATAGATTGAGAGCTGGTAATGTTTTAAAACATTCAAAGAACATTTGCCAAATAAATCCGCCAAGCCAGGAGCTGGTTTCATGGCCCCTGTTAATAGTACAAGTATCTAAGGCGAAACTACATGGCAATACCCTAGTTGCTAGAAATTTTTGAGGATTCCCTTTGACTGCCTGTCACTAGCCAAATTCTTTGAGATATTATTGCTCAAATATTGAAAGCTTTTCTACCTATGAGTATAATGTCTAATCTACTCTAGATTATGAGTAAAATTATTGAAATTTATGTGAATGAGTCTCTATATATGAACCAATATGCATCCCAATGTGGAGGATCTTACAAAGGAAACGTTCACTTGACAATAAAATAAAGTTGCGTGATGTAAATTTTAATTAACTATAGCTCGACTTCTGAACCCATTTGTAAGTCAAGTTGAATACAAACTATAAGCTGTAAGCTTTAACAACTCAAGAAATTGTACCCTTTATGTCGAAATATGCCTACATAAACATTTGATCTAAGATTCGCAAAACTTTAGATGTAATCGAATACTGTCAGTATTCTTACAGTTTAAAGGAGACTTCGTTGGAGTAGACAATCTTGTAGCAACCGACGTACACTGAAGGCCTTGCTCAACTTTTAAACTATAAGACATCTTAGAACTTACATAGTTTCAAATCTTAATTAACTGTGACGTTCATAGATTTCAAATAAAAATAAGTTTGTCACACATAGGGTGGCTGATGTATTTGCTCGACAAGATACACAGCGTAGCATTTGAGCACATGGACATTTTGCATAATAGAGGTCAAGAATGTCCATTAACCGCTGTCTTTCTCGTAAGTACCATTGTAAGTGATGGAATAAAAGTTGGCTACACAATTCCGAAGTCTCTAAAAAGCTCACGATCTCCTAGTTTTCCATCAGCAGAAAAGTCTCCTCAAACTGTTTATTGCCCTATTATCAAGACGCAATACTTTTTCCAAACTCGTTTGTGTGGAGGACACAAGTTACCGCGATTTCGAGCTAAGTGCTAAGGTGTTCGGTGCTGGTCTTGTAGACATTGCAAAATAAAAAACAAGTAGGGAATAAAATGGACTACTATGCGCAGGCTTTTAATCCATTGATTTCATGGCGATCAGAGTATTTTGGCACATTAAGGCGTACCATATTTTGCATCTGGATTTGCATCATCACCCTTATAAAGTTCACCTCATTTAAGAAGCCAGCTGACCATGGAATGCTTAATTTCTTCAGCGATGGGAATCATTTCTTACTTGGTAATCCGTTAACAAACAAAATTGTCGCATTTGGTGAAGTGAATATCCTCATGTGACTGCATCAATGACATCTAGTTGTTGTCATTGTTGTCAGATGTTACCGTCATCGTCGATTCTCATCTCTATAGACAAATGTTAACCGAATTTGTTTGGCCTCAAATCTAAGATATGGATGTGGAAGACATGTGGTTTCAACAAAACGGTGCCATATCTTACACAATATGACTCGGACGAGGCATTTTGCGTTTTCATGTTGTGAACTGGCTACCAAGATCGTGTCATGGCTATGCAAAAATTCATGTATCTCTTGCGTGTATCCGCAAACTCTTGACGCTTTGAAAACGAATATTCGTCAAGTAATGGCCGAGTTATTTCTCAATATATGTTAAAAAGTCAGCGAAAGTTACCTTGTCAGAATCAAATCCTGCAAGAATTCGCATGGAGGACATTTGAATGATGTTTTACTTCATTCATAATGGCAAAATTAGGAATATATATACGAAAATGAAAAGTTGATCCAAATCTTTCGAAACCACAATATTGACGGTCCTGTTTAATTGATGATCTTTTAAGCAACAACTTGAAGCAATCTCTAAAATAATTTCAAATATTGTATAACTCACGGGACTTATTATTGTGATTCACATAAGAGCCATTCGATGGTTGCTAATCTGAAAACACTTCTGTAGCTACCGATCCGACTTCTGACCTTTACCTTGCACTTTTGAATGAGCATGGATTTCATTAATTCAGAAATGAAATTACAAGACAAATTTCAAAGACTTGTTTTGATCATTTTCTAAAAGCACCTATAAGCCGATGTGCTGACATTAAGTTCGACCTGCACATTACTGATCACTGGTATTTTGCTTAGTAGTTTGAAAAGTGGAAGCTATGTTAAATGTTTTCCGTCACCTAGCATGTACAGAAGTGTTAATTTTAGTCTTCTTAACAGTGTGTTAGTCTCTGAAACTTGAGAAACAATCTATGCGGAAGGTAATGCTTCTAAGGCGTATGACTTGTTTTATGCATTCCCACAAAATAATTTGAACAATTTCACCTATAAAGCTATTGTATTTGTAAAAAATCGAATCAAACTACGAAAAAAAGCTCTTTAAGCGTTCAACTTAACTTGTCACTATAAGAAGATATAAGATTATGTAAAAACAAGTTTATAAAGCTATTAAGATAGCTGGGTATAGTTTCTAACCATTCCAAAATAGGAAGTGCACATGGTAACACCAAGAAGGAGTGCCAGACCATTAATGGTCTTATCGATCTATAAAAATAAATAAACCTATTTTACTGTTTAATAACAGTGTGGTTATTGATGATTTTAAAGCAGCAGCAAATATCTTAAATGAGTTCTTTTTACGATCAGCGTAAAGCCTAATTTGAAATCTTTGACTTACTGAAACTTACTCGGTCTCATTTATCTACCGACTATATTAAGAATGGTTCACACTAGTAGCTTTTCAAAATTATAAGCTCTCTTAGCAACTCAAGCTCATACGGAGATGATGGTAACGCATCGCATCCTTAAGGGGCACACCTAGTGTGAAATTTTGAAAAACACAATCAAATTTTTTTTTTTATATTTCGATAATTATACCTTTAAAAATAACTTACTAAAAATTCAAATGAATATCTAAAATATTTTTTCAATTACTGCCTTCTAAGGAGTAGCCGCTCAGCGGTCAGAAATCAATCATTTTATCTCTAAACTCGTTTTCCTTAAAACTAATTCTTCAAATTTTCTGCAGTTGTAATTCAAAAACAAATCATCCGATCGCTTTGATTTCTTTTTTTTTTGGCTTATTTTTTTGGCTTTTTGACTCCAGATTTTAGATTGCTTGAAAAATGTAATTTTGTCGGGACAAAAATTATCAAATTTTCAGGCAAAATTCGACATTTTTTCAAAACTCTGTCATTTTGTTAAATTTAAATTTCTTTTTCACAATCTTGGATCTTTGTATAGCCAACGCATTCTAGTTTAATAATCTTTTTTATTTTTTTGATTTCATCTACGGTGAAGATCGCAATCACTGCAGCAGTGGATGGCCTTTTCTTGTGACTTGGGGAATAGCGAATAACTCGTTGAAAATTCATTTCAGTGTATATTTATTATTTATGAATACCAGGTGTACCGGTATAATTTTTGTGAAAATAAATACTAATTTTTAATGGGAAAGTAAAAACCATTTTATTCAAAGTATTGGCCATTGCTAGCTACACATTTTTCCCATCTTTCAGGCAATTTATGGATTCTACGCCAATAAAACTGTTCGTCTTTTGAAGCAAACCAAAAAGTCACCCAATTTTCGACTTCCTCGTATGATACGAAGTGCTGCTCAGCTAATGCGTGTCCCATCGTTGAAAACAAATAGTAGTCGGAAGGAGTCAAGACTTGTGAATACAGGTCCCATCCAAGTGCTTTAGTTGTATCCTGAACCAGTTTTGCTTTGTGTGCAGGTGCATTGTCATGGAGGAAAATTAACTTTCCGTGTTTTCTGGCTCATTCTGGTCGTTTTTCGATCAATGCATGGTTCAAATTGATCTGTCTTAACGGTTTCACCAGGTTTTAGGAGCTCGTGGTACACCACACCTTTCTGGTCCCACCAGACACACAGAATTGTTTTATTGCTGAATCGATATGGTTTTGCAGTCGAAGCTAATGGTTGTCCCGGATTAACCCATGATTTTTTCCAGTTAAAATACTGAAAATAAATCCATTTTTCATCGCCAGTAACAATTCGATGCAAAACTGATTTTTTATTGTGTCTTAGAAGCAATTGGTTTATCGGTTTTCCATCTGTCTTTCATTCAATTCATGTGACAACCATTTTCCAGACTTTTGGATCTTTTCAAACGGATCTTTAAACGGTCTGAAAGGGTTTGTTGTGCAACATTTAACATTTCTGCTATTTGTTTCCGACTCAATGTGTCATCAAACTCAATGCGTCTTCAAACTTTTTTGGTGGTCATCCACTTTCTTTATTTCTCACATCAAAATCGTTATCTCTGCACAGCTGAAACCATCTTTTGCATGTTGCTTCTGATAGAACATGATCAACATATGTCTCGACAAGCATTCGATGCGACTCTGCAGCACTTTTCTTCAAAAAGGTAATGCTTTCCGCATGTCATCATTTTCTGGTGCAAAATTCGACATTTTTAGCACGATGAAAAAATATGATGTTGTTTGCTCAATGACTTGATGTATACTAAATATGTTTGACAGGTCTCATAGCAATCAAACAAAAAAAATAAAAATAAAAATAAAAAAATTAAGGCCAGTTCACAATAATAAACCAGTTCACGTCTAAGTTTTATAACATTTGATGTAGTAGTTTTCTTTAAAAAAAATTCCAAAAAAAAAAAAAAAAAATACTTGTGCCTCTTAAAAACATAGCACTGGATGTAGAAGACATCTTTTCCCACATTTTTAATCTTTAAATTTCCACCGAAACCTTTCCTTATAAACTAAAGTGTGCCCAAACAATACATATTTTCAAAAAGGGTAACAGAAGTGACAAAAAGAACTAAACATCCATTTTTATATATAAAGCTGTAGATGATAGAAAACGCTGTGCTGGACTCTTCGAGATAAAACTAAAGCTTTTGACACGATGAACTACAGAATTGTCCTGAATAAATTATAATATGCAGGCTTTCACAGCTTTATACATAATAGGTTTGAGTCCTACTTGATAAATATATCCCAACAAGTTAAAGAAGATGATTTTGTAAGTAGCCCAAAAACTTTGACCAAACACAAATTAAATTCAATTTGAAAACAAATCTAAAATCTAGTATCCATGTATGTATAAACATAGTTAATCTTAAGGTCCATGCAATTATAGACTTGTAAATAATTGTATAATATGTAAATCGTATGTCCTTAAACAGCCATATGGGCATAGTTTCCCGGCTTTATATTCGATAATACAATTTTTTTTATATTTACACCTGTGAAAAATTTAAATGAATAAAAATAAAACTTTGAGTCTAGGTGTACCCCAAAGTTCAGTTCTTGGTCAAATATTGTTTCTGGTCTATATAAACTCACTTTTTTATAGCAAAAGCTACCGCTTCTGCTGATGACCTTACCACTAATTAGCGCTGAAATACTGGTCTTAACCTAAGTTCTGACATAATCAATATTTACGATCTACAATTCGAAGCTTTTACCGATTCAGAAAATTTTGCGACATCAGAAGCTTGAAGATTGTATAATTTGGAATAATTTAGTCCAAAGTATCGTAAGTAGTTCTACAAAATTGCACTATTTGAAAATTAATTGGAGTTTATCGTTTAACTCATTCTATGGTTCAGTTCAAAACATTGAAAAATTTTTCCCCTAAACATTTGTATTACTTTAAAGTATTGAAAATATTCTTTCTAAGAGGTGATTACATGCAAAGTTCTTTCCAAAACCTCGTAATTAACTCGTACGCAGCAATTCAAAAAGTATTGTCATTTTACCTGCATTTTGAACCACGATATTCAAAAACTTTTATTTCGTGATATTCTATAAATTGTTTAATACACTTCCTTTGAATATTTGTGTCATTAAATGTTTGTCAGTATTCTTACAAAAAGTTAAAATATGGCTTTTCAGCTTTGATCTTAAAGCAATTAAAATTGTGTTGCCCTATGTAGTTGGAGTTGACATAAAATTAGATTTTTTTTTTTTTCAGATTTTATCACTGTTTTGTTATAACCCAAAAACATTTTCTCTGACTTTTATCTTTTTATCTCTGACAGTGAAATAATTACGAGTATTGTTCACCAAACATCCTCAAATACCATATGTTCCCAGAAAATGACATTAACACTATCATTCTTTTTGTTATATACTCGTATATAAATGTCACTACATTAATTGTGTAAAAAATAATGGTAAAAAATTGAAAGAAAAAACAATTGAATCGAACCAGTAATATCTGTATTCGATAGTTGACTTAGATATGACGAAGAATGTCAAGACGATGTGTGGAGCAATTTTAATTTCACTTCAGTCTTTCAATTCAATTTAGATTCACTATCTTCGAGATTTGTTCTTGAAAATATTTCCATTCATAACATCCTCTCAATAACATCTTAAAATGTAATCTCAATTGAAATTATCTTGACAAAAACGCTGGAGTCCTCCAGAAATTTACTATGTTTCTGGCTTACTGGCTTCTATCAAAGATTTTTAGGCTGTTCTTGTTACTTTGTTAAAAAAATGGAATCTTCAGTTTTGTAGATTCGCACCTGGGCTCTCTACCTTTAAACGAGAATAGCCAATGTGATATTTCTCATTAAATTTCGATCTTAATATCATAATTACTTCAGTCAAGGTAAGACATTAAAATTTGCTAGAAATCAAGAAGTGCTAATAGATTTCAGGATCCCCGACTAGATGCCGGGTCGAATATTCTTTTGTTTTGCAGGCTATACAAGTACAGGAAGATATATTTGCCTCTGCTATATATACTTTTACTTTTCATTTAAATAAAAAAAAGGTTTCAAAAATAAAAATGTTCCTAAGAGAATAGGAACAAGCTAGATACATAAATAAAATTTCTAATGTTCTTAAGATATGTGTGGGCTTTAAAGTCGTTACGATTAAGCGGAGACTATGATGATTGCACTTATAGTCATTAGTCGGTAAGGAAAGGGAATAGCTTTATTAATCCAGAAAACGTTAGTAGCACCGACGGTTGGTATAAAACTCAGGATATTGAAACAAGTCAATAAATATTTATGTCTTACTGGACTTTAATGGACCAGTTTAAAGTGGTTATACGAGTACATAATATCATGAATTTACTTTAGTTTGCAAAATACGTTGAATAAAAGACACAGTTAGATACGTTCATCCAATCATACAGAAGAGCAGGGGGTACGTAACTCTCATGTTCAAAACAAGGTACAAAATAGGAAATAAAAACAAAAACACGTACAGGTGAACAATCAATAGAAACATATAACCTTTATACTTACACGCGGTCTCAGAGTCTGACCCTCTAAAAATTGGACATGGTGATTTAAATATCATCCGATTTTCAAAACGTAAGACATTCCTCCAATATTTTGTCACATTATTATGCAAAAAATTCTGCGCCCCTAGCATTTAACGCAAAGTGCCTGTGGCACCAATCAAAATGTTCTTTGTTTTATTCATTTATCTGACAACAAAGGCTGGCGAGAAAATGCATCGAAGTAGGATTCATATAATCCAGATTTTTAGAAAAGTCACAAGCAGATAAGAATGAGAAACACCGACTAGATACTACATACAACAGGAATGAATAGGTAAGATTGGATTAGATAGATTTTTATTTCACAGATAAGATATTTGTTACAAAGAATACAAGAAAAATAGGTTTGCATGGTTTTGTCGTCTGGCTGGTTGACAGCTAACTTTTAATTCATGTAGACAATTCATTTAAAGACCAAATTTAAAATAAATCAAAACAGCCTCAAGTATTATTTGTTAAAGTGAATTTTATTATGAATTAGAAGTTTCCATTTGGAATCGTAATGCAATTTTGTGATACCTGGTTCATTTTGGAACTTTTATTTCCGATAGGCTATAGCTTTCAAAGATTTCCCTCCTGGACATCTGCCAAGAAATTGCATTCACTCTCTGCTCTGCCTTGTGTGGTATATAATTCAATTGGAAGAGCTTTCCGCGTAGTTTCAGCACCGTCACTATTTCAACAATTCTGTGTTTATCAGGGAAATAGTTTCTTTGCTGAAAATTGTGGGATAGTCGGCTGTAAATCATTCCATGCTCCGACCTTAAGGCAAACTCCACAAATCCTGCTCTGGCCTCTTCATCCACACCTGCGATGAGCTCGTATAGTTTGGGCTTCAATTTTCGTGAATTAGTTCTTTCCCATATCCAGCAGCTAGCTCTATTCATTCCTTATACCATCTCGTTTTATGCCGTATTGTGTGTGTATACCGTAATTTGGCGTGTTAGGTGGATGAAGAAATGCTCTCTTTAGGTAGTACCAAAGCAGCTTCTTCTCTGTATCATATTTCCTATATCCCCAAATTTGTATTGCGTAGAGTAGATTCCAAGACTGCTTAACACATTATACTTGCAACTATGCGCAATGTTTTTGTTCACGAAACATTTTCTACAAACTGCATTGATGGCTGTTTTTGACTTTTCTAGTTTTTCCTTAAAATGTCTGTCCGTATTAAGTTTTCTGGTAAGATACACTCTGAGGTACTTATACTCCTTTACTACTGCAATTATTTCTCTATTAAAATGCCACTTCTCGTTTGAAAAGATTCTTTCTTAACCGCTTTTGAATATCATTATTTGTGTCCTATTCAAATTAACCACCAGATTCCACATTTTACGCTCATATAAACAATTGATCATCATTTGCGTAAATTTACGCGAGTAGGCCAACAACACTATATCGTCTACCTCCAGGCAGAAAATCTACTATATCTTCATTCAAGAGAGCATATGAATAGACCAAGACTGAAACCATTCCGATGAAACATCGCCATTCCATACAGCAGCTTTAGTATCAGCATATGAGTTTTGCATAGTCCGACATACCATATGTACTCGTATGTGACATACCCATGTAGTAAAGATTTAGAGTAACGCGTTTCGGTCCACTGAGTCCTTAAAATCCACAATCATTGCATTTATTTATTTATTTATTTTTTTTTTCTCAGGAGAATGTATGTATGTATGTTGCGTGGTCAACTGTGGAATAACACTATCTGAATGCAGCTTGGTATTCTTTCAGCAGCTTATTTACTTCTATCCATGCTGTAAGTCGACTGTGCAATACCACAGTAACAATTTTGTACGATACATTCAGAAGGAAATACCTCGGTAATTTGCTGGGTTCATTTTACAATCCTTTTTGTTGATTAGAAAGATAACCGCTTCAATGCGGTACTATTCCCTTACCTCTGATGTCACTGAACAGGTAAGTCAGCCTGTTTTTTAGCTCATTGCTGCCATACTTGTATTAATTCAGAGGGCATCTCATCCAATCCTGCTGCTTTGCCATCTCTGAGTCCACTAAGAGCATCAAGAACTTCGTTTAAAGTAATGGATCTGTCCGAAATATCATTCTGAAAGGCAGGAACAGCGTATTGAAAGCTAAACCTATTGGACAATGGATTCCAATGGCGCAAAACCCGCTGGATCTGTTATAATTTATTCTCCTGACTAATTTCCAACGGGAAAGTTTTAATTTTTAAGAAGAAATAGAAAGGAGTCAAAGCCTGAACGATGTCTGTTAAAGAAAGTCAAAGCAACTTTGAAATAAGCCCAGTCATTTCTAAGATTTAAAAAGGAACACTTTTGCAGACAGTTTTAAGGATAATACGTCACATTTTTCGCTGTCAAAGAGAATAATTCATTTACAATGATATATGTATACGAAGATAGCCAAAAACTCTGCTCGGATAATATCTGGTTAGGATAGCTATGCACATATGTCGAAACCTTAAAATAGCAGGTGAGAACTTGATATGGAGTCGAATGAAAGTACGCCCGATGAGTGAAATATCATTGTAATTTGCCCGATCTCCAAAAGAGATGATCTGTAGATGCATTAATCTTCAATCCACTGATTATAAAATTTTTTGCAGAATACTATGTATATTACGAGTTTGTAAATGCTTGAAGCGCTTCGTCAACCAATGATCGATGCTTTCAGTGTGGTTGTGGTGGTTCTGATTTTTTCATTTTTATTTACGATGGGTTTTATAAAATATCTGTGTGTCCCAGATCGATGTTCAGCACCATTTTATTGATTTTAAGCTCGCCTTTGATTGCGTAGATAGAGATGCGCTATACATAAGTAACTATATGTTCAATGAAAACCTATACGAGCTATGCAGAAACATTAATTTAGTTTAAAAAAAAAAAATCCCTGCGTTGTAAGACAGGATTTATGGGTCAAATAGACTGCGATGTTCTCGCCTGAGAAATTGTTAAACTCTTATTAAAGGAAAGATACAGCAGACATTAACCTCAATCAGTTTAGCCTTCGAAACTAGACACACTTGCTTAAGGATCGAGTTAATTCATTGCAAGTTCATATGTATGCACAAAATCATGACATTCACGAAGACAGAGTATTTTCATTCAAAAAATTAAAAAAAATAATAATTTCGAGAAGATCTTGTCCATAAATACGTAACAATTGGAAACTCTTTGATATTTCTATTGTCTGTACGTATAGCCACATAAAGCTGTCTTCCGTTCAGTCGATAGAAATTTATTATAAATACATACCACACAGGTATGTATATGAAGTGATTTCCTAGTTCCGGAGATTTATCCATGGAGAAAACTAATACAAAATAATTTTCCAAGAGATATAGGTGTATAAGTGTTCCTCAACTTCCTCAAAATAAGCGTATGGTTTCGAGTCCCCAGTTTTTGAAAAAAAAAAAAAAAACCCCAATCGAAAAAAAACATCGAAACCAACATTTCTTCTATTCCCTGCAATAATGACCAAATACATACATATGTATTCGTATGTTAATATATGTTTTGATAAAGAAACGCCTTCTACCAGTATTGTCCTCAAAAATAGCCACATCGAGCTAAATTGGGTGCTAAAAAGGATCTAATGAGTTACGTTACCATTTATCTTTGAACTCAAATGTTCAAATATATCTCTTCAAGTATTTTTTTTTTTTTTTTTGCCTTCGTTCTCAACTGTATACGGCCAGAATCACACAGCGCTTACGACACATTTATAAACAGTGAAAAAAAATATATCAAGGATACCATCTAAAAATATATCTTATTATGCCTAAAAAGCGCACTTATTTGTGCGTTTTTCTTTTTTCTCATCGTTGTTGCTACATTTTTTCCATTTATAAAGTCCACTTTTTTTTTTGTTTGCCACCAACTATCTGAAGTGGCTGAAGAAAATTTCTCATAGATTAGCGTTTTCTCTCGCAGCAGATAGGAGTACGAATACGAGAACGAGTACATGTCCTCAGTTACGCTAGAATACCTAAACGACATGACACCAATACCAGTACACACAAAATATTTTGCTTCGGGTATTTAACAAAAAGTAAAAACAAATGAAAGCACAAAGCAAAGTAAAAAACTAGGAGTACAAGAAAATAAAACAAAAAAACCCAAAAAATAGGACGAAAATTCCTTTCTAGGAAAACCAACAAAATAAGGGAGAAAAAAAATGTCAGAAAATCATGAAAGAAGATGAACACAAGAAGCACCGCCAACTGACAGGTAGATATATGTAGCTGTATCCGTGCACTAGACCTGCGCGCATCGACAAGTTGAACTTTATCCCGGCTCGGTGACTTTTTGCCATCAAACACGTAAAATAATTCGCAAAATAAGCTTTCTTTTTTTCTTCCAGATATTCAACCTGAGCAGCAGACAGAGCTAGAGTTGTTTCGGTCGCAGGAGTCATCCAGCGTCATACAGTAGTAAAGGACAAACACAAGCACCGACACAATCAAGTGACTATGAGTAAGTGTTCAAAAGTGGAAAAGAGTAACAGAGCTTTGTCCTTATAGCTAGCGCACTTTCAACTGGAAATGAAAACACACGACAATATTATGGAAATGGAAATAGACGTGGAAGTGAAAGATAACTGCATACTCATACAAACAAAGGTTTTGTTTTTTATTTTTTTTTTTACTAGATAATGAGAAAATAAAAAATAGGAAAGTCCTCCATCAAAGCAACTTAACATAACGCAGCACAAAAAAGAGGTTGAGAGGGTTAAAGAAAACAAATAAACGCCACCAGTGTCCTTTGAACAGTGTTTAGTTGTGCGACCGCAAATAATTTGTTTCTGTACCTACTCTCTTGGAATAAGTGTTTATACATACAAATGTACCAACGTATGAACATATATATACACATCCATACCAGTGCATAAAGTGAAAGTTATATTTCGCATTATTTTCTCACTCAAATTATACTATTTTGGCAGTATCTTTAAGGAGTGTTTCTCCTCTTTTTTTTTCCTTAAGAGTTTCTTTAGCATACACTTGTGTTTGCTAGGATGTAGGTATTCCTATCTGTGTGTGCTTTGAAGTAAAGCCTTCAAGAAGAATTTTGAAGATGTTTTTTCGTATCTTTTTATTCTCAAGGACAACCAAAGCCAAAAAGGACAATCTTTGTCTCTACTCAAAATGTACTTACATACATAGGCCAATATACTCGTACACCTATGTTAGTATATGGTATATACCGACACTATACACATAAAGCATACACCATAAAAAAAAAAAAAAAAAAAAAAAAAAAAAAAAAAAAAAAAAAAACATAGTCTACTTTGTAACAACATGCTTCCGACACATTTGGAATGACTTTTAAGGACACATGTTAAATGGCATTGTCAAATCTGTTATACGAATGTAAAAAACGATTCCAATTTCCAAGTCTATGGAGACATATGTAGGTTTACAATTAAAAGTTCTTCTGTCAGAATAAAATACATAGTTTACTAATCGAATTTTTATTAAACGAAAAACAACTCGGATTATGTAACTGGCTTGCAAATAAATCAGTTTATAATTCGAAGATCCCTTCTTCCTTGTGTCCAAATTAAAATTGCGAGAGATAATTCAGAACTACCAATCATATCATGGGAAAAAATATCGTGTCAGAAGAACAAGATAAAATCTCTCAGGAAATAAAGAGTATCTCAGAATGCCAATTCAGACTGCATCTTTGTGAACTGACCACTGAGAGCTTATATCTTTTTTTTGCAACGAAAACTACTCGTATACAGGCAAATGTAATGTATTTCAGATACTTCGTGAGCTTACAACTCACCTTTTGGGCTGAGAATTCCCTTGAAAACTCAGAACTCAGCAGGACTCAAAACTTTGAAACGGTCCAGCCTTAAAAAGTTTTGGAACTTTAATTATCAGAAGTTCATACCTATACATATTTATCAGAAGGCGATAAAAGAACAATCTGCGTACTACAATTCATTCCATTTATTTCTGACTGCCTCCCATTTAATTTCTTATAAATCCACCTCTAACAGGCCACCGATCCATCTTTAAATCTAAATTGTGTATCAACAAAATATCGATCACGTACCTATATTTCCTCATTTTTGACAACATTTTCAGTAAAACAATCCCTGGTAGGAATCATTAAATGGGTTCTGTTATGCCGAAGGTAGAATTCATAAGTACATAATGCTGACCATATGAAAAAAGGCTGCCTGGGGGTATAATATCCGAAAAACTAGGCCTGAGTATCTCTTTTAGATTCTTAAATTTCTGTAGTAGGCTCTCTCTAAGCTAAAGTTTATGATGTGTGATATGGCTATAAAATCCATGATCTCTGTCTTATCAATGGGAAACTTTAGGGCTGATAAAATTGCAAAAAGTTTCACAACTCAGAAATGTCACTAGGTACACATGTTACTTTGTTTAAGCTGCGAAAGAAGAGACTAATTGCAAGAGATTAGTTGGCACAAGCTCCAACATAATTGGAACGATCATAAGACAAATAATAATAAATAAATTTTTAAGTTATTATTTAATAAAATAGGGTAATCCAATAAGGACTTGACAACTTTGAATTTAATTTGTGAACGCAATCTTTCACTTTCACACTGTCACTGTCAATTTATTCAGTAAACTCAACATTTTCATCATGGTAAAGTACACTAACGAGCTACGTTCTTCGATTGGGTTCTAGAGAAGTTGCGCCAAGTTGATGAATTTCATCGCAAAATCATCTTTAGTGATGAAGTTCATTTTTGGCTCAATGGGTTCGTCAATAAGCAAAATATGCGTTATTGGTCGGGTGAAAACCCACATGTGCTTCATAAATCACCACTTCATTTACAAAAAATAACTGTTTGGTGCGGTTTACATGCCTGCGGCGTTATTGAGCCATATTTTTTCTTCGACGATAACGATCGTCATGTTACTGTGAATAATAACTTGTTGCCACAAATGCAGCTTCTGACAAAGAAATCCTCTTCACAGATTATCTCACAAACTCTGGCCTTTTTCAAATACACCCAATTCCTAACTATATGGGTCAGAAACTAGATCTGATCTTTACATCCGACACCATGAACTGTTTTTCTCTCTTCTTTTAAAATTGGATTGCTCCATCCAAATCTCCTCGTTATTTGTTCATATGATAACAATAATTCCTTAAGACTTTCAGACACGGCCTTTCACTTGGATTTCTGTAAGGCCAATTACACTAAGCTCAACAATCTTCACAAAAATGTTGACATAAGCTTTCTACACAACAGTAACGTAACCGCAAATTCTGTTGTACTAATCTTCTACGATAAGATCTTTAACTGCATAAGGCAAATTACTTCTTTTATTCGACGCAGAAATTCTTCGTCATCTCCTCCCTGGTATAAGAAAGAACTTCTTGCACTTCGTAATAAGAGAAACAGGTATAAGGAATAAGAAATAAGGTTATGATACCAATACGTTAAAACTGGTTTTCACTTTAATTAACAAAGCTACCTTCTAGCTTACAATCAGTAGTTTCTAGTTGTTGAATCACTTTTCCAAAGATATCCAAGCCAAATCTGACTAATACCATCATCTCAGACCCCAAAAAATTGTATCAATTTATTTACACAAAAAAAAAAAAAGAAAAAAAAAATCCGATTGCTATCCAACAGTTCTCAAATTTTCTAATATATCTTCGGATGACTCAATATAATTGTGAACTTCTTTAGTCAATCGTTTTCGGTCCAATCTGATGACCCCGATCCTGAATACATTTGTTACCTGAACAACTATTATCAAATCTATCCCTGGTCAGTTGAAATTACTTCAGCGCAGGTACTAGACGAAATACATAAACTGAAAGATGATTTTTCTCCAGAAGGGCTCTTTCCTCATCTCTGGAAAAGTGCTTTTATTATCCCTATTCACAAAGGAGGGCTAAAGCATGATATAACCAATTATCGTCCCATTGCTAAACTATCCTGCATCCCCAAGATATTTGAAAGTATTGTTTATAATGCACTATATTTTCAATGCAAAGCTATATTTGCAACCAACCAACGTGGTTTTTTCAAAGGCAGATCAACAACAACATTGTGCGCCCTAGAACAATGGAAAGAAATTGATGTAGTCGCCACGGATTTCAGTAAGGCCTTTGATAAAATCTCGCACAAGTTAATTCTACTCAAACTCAAAGCTCTTGGTTTCGAACGTACACTGACCTCTTGGATTAGTTTATGAATTTTCGTTTCCTTTTTTCTGAACCAATTCTTGCCACCTCGGGTGTTCCACGAGGCAGTCATCTTGGTCCATTAATTTTTATTTTGACTGTTACCGATGTTGTTAACGTTATAAGGCACTCCAACATATCTATATACCATATGCCGATGATATGAAAATCTATAGACAACTTTCAAGTCTCTCTGACTCTAAACCCTTACAAGAGATCTAAATAGGTTCTCGATATGGTACCATAAAAACTTTCTCGAGCTCAACATAGAAAAATGTTAAGGCATTTCTTATTCGCGGAGGCATTTGACACTTCCAACCTGCAGCTATTATTTATCTAATCAAAGAGTTCAATGCTGGATTTGGATGTCATTTGTGACACACAGCTCAATTTCGCACCCATATTGACTGCGTAATTAGCAAAGCTAACTCCGCTCTTGGATTTGTCAAACTATGGTCTAAAGACATCTCTGACCACCATGTCACCAAATCCCTGTACATAACTTTTGTTCGTCCACTTCTCGAGTATGCCAACGAGATATGGTCACCTTTTCCCCATTACGCGGGCTACTAAAAGCTGAACACAATAATCCACCCCTTTTAATCGACTCAAACTACTCGGTCACCTGTCTTTGGAAAAAGGTCGGGAGTAAGCTGATATTCTTTTCACCCACAAACTCTTCACATATTACGACTTGTCGTCAATGGAAGCAAGAGGATCTAAGTTGTTTATGGAATTTACCAAAAACACTTCTTCGTTTCGTTTTACACACACATACTCGTAAGCCCGTCTAGCTTTGATAAATCAAGATGTCATTGGCTTTTGATGTTTTAACAGGGAAGCTTTCCGAGAGATTGCATGATTGACAGCAGAAAGGCTTTCATTCAGATAGACCGACACGAAAGATTGCAAACCAACAATATGTAAACAAAGCGACTTATTTGTTTTCTTGTACGCAGAGTTGACGGATTTCAGCAATTTAATTTTACGAGCCACAAAGGATTATTTTATTATGATTACTGTGCAGTCTGTATCCTTTTGGTTTTATTACGAAATATTTCCTTTGACACTGACGTAGGAGTGCAATCGACCAAGAAATACCATCGTTTAAAAACACTATGGAGGTCTTCATTTGTTTTTGCTGGAATACCACTTTATCACTGAAAAATACCAGACCACCCGGGTTTCCTATGATTTGGAGCATATGTACGATCGTTGGTTATGATATACATATATTTGGACTTGTACACTTATAACGCAGAGAACGTGTCACATTTCAAGAGACCTCAATTAGCATCGCTTGGATAATTCAAGCTTTCTTGTAGAAAGATTTTCAATAGGCTTTTTTTGACAGATCACGGGTGACTCCTATCAAACTGCTTTGTCATTTTTGTTCAGTATCGTTTGGCAAGTCATCATGGAAAGACTCACACTACAAAAGGGTCTCCAAATTGTTCAGCTGTATTACGAAAATTAGCGTTCTGTGAGAAATGTTTTTCGTGCGATTCGAGGAAATTACGGTGCGCATAATCGACCTACTGAAACCACTATTGCCAATACCATTCCCAAATTTGAGTCCCAGTTTACTTTAGTGGATGACACTCAACCGGTTAGACCACATCCAACATATACTGAGACTATATCAGCTATAGCTGAGAGTGTACGCGAAAGACGTGACGAATCGATTCGACGTCGTTCTCAGTTGCTTGGCTTGGCGTATTCGACAACTTGGCGTGTTCTACGTGAGGATCTCGGCCTAGAAGCGTACAAAACTCAACTTGTGCAAGAATTGAAGTAAGGCGACTTGAATTTGCGTCATATTTTCAGTGAATGGGCTCTGCAAAAACTCAATGAAAATCCGGTATTTGATCGTGAAATGTTGTTCAGTGATGAAGTACATTTCTGGATCAATGGATACGTTAATAAACAAAATTGCCATATTTGGGCTGATGAGCAACCCGAAGAGTACCAAGAGCTACCATTCCATCCATTAAAAGCAACGGTATGGTGTGGTTAATGGGCTGGTGGAATCATTGGTCCATATTTCTTCAATAATGAGGCAAATCAGAATGTTACCGTCAATGGTAACCGTTATCGCACCATGTTAACGGACTATGCGCTTTCTGAAACTCCAGCACATGGTCTCGGTGAGCTCTGGTTTCAACAAGACTTCTTGAGAAATCATTTTGGTGAGCACTTAATGTCACGTTTTGCTACGGTAAATTGGCCGCAATATGGCAATATGATCAGAAAGAAATTAAAAAAAAAAAAAGAATGTTGCTTCATTAGTTAAGCAACTCTCTGGTAATCTTCTGATTAGATGTCTGTAACAAGTTTGAAATCTCTTCTTTACCTATTTGAAAATTTTAATTGATAAAAGCATCAAAAAATTTAATTTTCTGTATAGAACTAGCGGTATTTTATTTAAAAACTTTTATGAGATTGAATGAATCGTTCGATTCTATGGTGGTCTGCTTATCTGAACTACGATATAAAATACCAACCTGTTGCTTCATTAAGTTCAATGTAGGACGTATGTAGGTGCATTCATAAGATTGAACTAAATTCTTATTCGGTTTATAACTATCCATTTCGGTACCGTTTAAATTACGCGTTTGGTAAACTGTCCATTTGTTATTTATTCATGATCCGATCGTATGGTATAGCCGACTATTAGCTCCATCTCCGGCTTTTTAAGGACATCTCCCTCAACTACTTTTCTATTTTAAATGAAGACTTATACGTTGGGGTTTGTATTGTACCTCTTGTGTATTTCATTTAATGGAATCGATCAATCTTTTCTAGAAAGACGCATAATGGCTTCACTGAGTCTGTATCGCAGAAAATAGTCCTAGGCAAGGACTGCGCGAGGACATTTTAATTGAAAATGAGCGGATCAGTTGCTTTATAATGTACATGTGCGAAATGAATACTCTGTTCAGGAAAGCTTTGCGTTCTCGAACTAACTTGGAAGTGGTGAGAGGGTTCAGTTCCTTAGGTGCAGTCTATTCTATACTGTAATCCATGGTCATCAAAATTGATGATGACACAGGAGCGAATTTTAAAGTAGTTTTGCCGACGCGTGTAACTTTTATCAGTTCTTTATCAACCCGTAAAGATACGACTTATACTGGTATACCACGGCCTTGGAAGCCTTCAACTCGACATCATTAGACGACAAGAAATAACCTTGACTGCAGATTGTAGCGGATGGTACAATTTAGCACTGGCATACATGGAATAGGCCTCACTCGAAAACCATGTTATCGTAATTGATGTGCAAAAATGGGACTACAAAAAAAGAAAAAATAAAAACTTTTCGGATGTTGCAGCCACTGAAAATCACACGAAACTGTGTATCGTACCGTGAAGTTATTTAAGGATACAGGTGAATTAATCGACTGTGCACTGTGCTAGAAGTCATCAAAGTCGTGGAGAATCGAATTTGAAATCGAAAGCTTTGCTTCGCCAGTACGTTAAAGATGAATTCTTTTTCTTGACAAGAAAATTTTCACTGTTGAAGAATCGTTCAACAAACAGAATGATAAAGTTTATGATCTGTCATTACGACATGCGTCTGAAATCGTTTGGAGAGCTTAAAATGACCGACACCCAGGACCAGTGGTGATTTGATTGCAAACGAACTTTTTAGATAACATTTCGCAGCACTTTAACAAAATACAATTTGCCAATTTGCAAATAAGCCGTGGACTTTTCAACATGACTCCGCTCCAGCTCATAAGGTAAAGACAACTCAAACTTCATTTCCACGGATTATTGGCCATTTGGTAGCCTCAGTTCATTGAAGTAGTAGTGGAAAATAGCAGCAAATAAGGACCATTTCGAATGAGTTGTTCTACAATCTGTAGCACTTAATAGCTAGATAAAAATAAATAGATAAAAAACTTTTGAAAAATATTCATTTGTTTTCATTCAGACATTATAAATCTTAAAAAAGAACTAAGGAAATGCTATGTAAGACCCTAATCAGCACAAGCCTGCTGAAGCTTGAACGTTATCGAAGATAAATGATTTCTTCAAGTGCAGCAATCATTTTAAGTTACCCAACTGAAGGCAGCTGGTCAAAAGTCGCGATTAGTTGAGAGTTTTATTGGATGTAATCATTTAAATTAGTAAGTAAAAGTCAGAACAATCAACTTCCTCCTTGATTAATTCATTGATTGATGGGCATAGACAATATATCTGATGGTACGTGGAAACCTGAGTCAAAATGGTCCTCTGTTTTATATGACACTAAGTCCTTCGTTAGTGAATACGATCTTGGTGATATCTAAGGGAGCTTAAAACAATGAAGATATTAGCCCACGTCCCTGCTACATTCCTGAAACTGTTATGCACTGAATACTTACCCTACTTGCTTCTTGTATAAAAAGCATCAAACTGTTTCTAACAGAGTTTCAGGATATGATATTGAAAATTGAATTAAGTAGAAGTTAAGACAAATAAGAAAACTATTTACATAGTGTATGCATACTAGCGGTATAAGAGAAGAATAAAACAAATATGAAAATGTTACAAAGCACAGCCGGACGACATTCGCAGAACTCCCACATTAAGAAACTGATAGTGGACAAAGGGGCTAAGCAAGTCATTTTATTTTGCCATGTTCAACAAAGATCGTTGGAAAATACGCTCCAAAAAGCAAGCTCAAGTCAATTGAACTGATCTAATTCAAAAACTCCAGCAAACTCTTAATCTCACTTACGTTGGGTCTGCAAATTCTGCCAGCCCCAGCCCCCAGCCTACGCGTTTTATATTTCAATGGTTTATAAGGACAAAGAAGATTTACAACGCATTCTGTTTAAAGTGAATTCACTTCTGATTTTCAGCAATCTGGGGAGTGTACGAACAGAACTTTTGTTTAGTATAACGACCATATCAAGCAAACCGCCTTGTCGAGCTTGAGTTATTCGAAATTGTCTTAAGTTGTTGTGTTTAATTTCCTTTTTTCAATATTTTCATTTGAAATTGCATCTCTGGTTTGATCAAGAATTATGTTTATAAGTATTATAGATTCTAAACAGTGCAATGCCAGTCTCTTAACATCTCAATGTTTTCTGCGTCATCTTTTTGCTTTCAAAATCTCCAATCGCGGCTCTCATAAAAAAAAAAAAATTTCCATAGAGATTTACTGATTTTTCTGTCTCCACACTCCGCAACTAAAAGTTTTTGATTGTCTGTCATAATTTGAATGTCAAGCTCTTCCATCTATAAGGAATTTAAATTGTCATTGGCTTTGCATTGGAAATCACATCAGAAAATACACGAACAAAATACACAAATGATTGATATGAAAACTAGTGCTGAATTGTATCTAAAATAGTTCTGGGTTCGAAAAAAAGCCTCTAAATTAAAAATCAGTCAAGAAATGACCAGTAACAACACTACTAATAATACACAAGTCCCTAAATTCTTATTCCGAACAAAGTTAAGTTAATCCTCAACTCAAAATCAAACACAAACCAAAATCAATCTATATACTTCTCTTGAACGATATACAAGTTATTGTGGTGTAAATTATTCAAATCGATATATAGTCAAAATTTAAGATGGAATGTTGAAATGTTTACCTTTCACGTAGAAGAGGGGGCGATGCAGTTGATAAATTTTCACCGCTTAATGGTTGCTCCTGGCGCGGTCTTAGAACTGGAGTCAAGCCCCATCGTTCTATGAATTCTATGCGGGAAATGGTTGACACTGAACTAGATGGCGTTATTTTCTGCTCAATTTTACTATCCCAATGATGTGCAATTCCAAAGATATTATCTACTTTTCATGCTCACTATCTTCTTTTTATTCTTTACTTTAATATTATTTAAGATATTCTCTCCCAACAACAATAATAACGATTTTCCACTAATTGTGATAATTTCACACTTTGTCCCACACTTTCATGTAACAATTTCCACCATTTTCACTTTTTTTTCTCTTCTCTCTTTCACTCCTTTTTACAGATACTTTTTAAACATTTGGTTCCTTAGATTAATTTCACTTCAAAAAAAAAAAAAAATAAATAAATAAATAAAAAATTAAAATCGTAAACAAAATGTTTGAAAAAAATGCGCCATAAAATTTCAATTAAAAATTTATATAGCAAAGTTACAATTAAAAAAAAAAAAAAAAAAACCTTACGTATACGTCCGAGTGACCCAAAAATTTTGTGTGATTTTTATTTCGCAAACATTTGCAGAGAATAGATAGCAACGGTCTCGCGGAGAGACGAATCGAGGGATAGAAAAGTATGTATATATTGAAAAAAAGAAGATTCAGTAAATGTATCTATTTAAAGCTATAACCTTAGGCAAGTGCTTCTAGATGCAGTGATGTTTTCTAAGCATGACCTATAAAATAGCTTAAAAACAAGGAAGCCCGTCACATACGGATACACTCATAGATACAGATACTTAGTCAGCACATATACATATATACATATGTATTTTATTTTAATTTAAAAGGCTTTCCTCAGGGGTCTATATAATGAAAACTTAATAAGAAAATTGAACTTTGTTCACGTCTTTTACCTGGCATTTGTTAATGTCAGATTGTAGATCTTTTACTTGTTCCACCTTGTGTCTGAGTGCTGTCCGTATGTGTATCTTGAATCGAAGTTTATTTTACTTTAAAGAACTTGTTCTTGTTGCGATATATTGTATTTTGTTTTCCTTTTTCTTTTTTTTTTCTCTCTCTGAATATAAATCATCATTTCCGGGAAGGAGGAAGGAAGATACGAATATCTTACATAGGAAATTTTGTGTATGCACAAATCAGCATGTGCAAAATTGTTCGTTGTGGCATATATTTGAAATGACTATAAATTAACTAGAAATTGAGTTTTAGTTTAAAGAATCTCTTAGTAAAATCAGAAATCCTTATTTCTTTTGAAATTCCTTCAAACCCTTTTAAACCAGTGCCTAGGTTTAAAAAAAGATGATTAAGGCTCACAGAATACAATGATTGGACCATTTACAAGATCTTAAAGGAACATCTTATTTTGAAATGATATCAGGAATATGCACTTACAGGCGTAATAGAGAATTGCATTTTGGTAACTTCACAGCTTTCTAGAAAGTATGGAGTTGTAGCATAAGTATTCCAAGTTTTTCTCGGCGGTTATTTCCCAATTGCCATAAAGTGAACAAAACCAGCTATTGAAGCGATTTTTATCATCACTGTAAGCATTTTTAACTGAGTTCAGAAATGGATGTATCGTAAGTGCACATTTGGCATATTTTATTGATTTTGTTCCGCAAAAATCGGAATAAAATAAAATCCACTAGGGAAAGCCAAAATGTGTATGGAGATGTGCAACTATCGGCGTAGATTTACAGAGTTCAGAAATGATAATTTTGATCTAGAGCAAGAACATCGTTCGGGTAGGCCAGGACGATGACCATTCATTGACACTTAACAAATACGGGAAAAGTCATATAGTTGAGAAAGCAAAATAATCTTTAGCCAGAAATCAAAGTTTGCAGTGCGCTTTTGTCGTGTCACAATATAGAGCCGTTTTTGAATAGGATCGTTAAAGGAAATGAGAGGTGGGATCTTAATATTAACATTAAATATCGTCACCAATGGCTTAGTTCAGAAGACTGAAAAGCACAACATCCCCGAAATAAACTTCACCCGCTCAAGTTATTACTGTCCCTGTGGTGGGATGCTTAAGGAAAAATCCATGTTGAGCTTTTGACTCAAAAGTTGTTTAGATTAAAGTCGGCACTAGGACAGAAGTGGCCAGGTTTGGTTAATGGAAGGTTTGTTCTATCCCATCAGGAGTTATAGCAGTTCGGTGGGAAAAAGTTCGCCTTATTCCTCTTGTTCCGAAGTCTGCAAAACCTCCTAGATGGCATAAATTTTAGGTCTCAAAATAATGCCCAAGATGCTTTTGGGGTATTTTTTTCGTTAAAGCCAACAAATTTTTATAGTTACGGCTTAAGTTGCTTGAGAGGTTGAAACAAATGTTGTCTAATGAAGGAAATTACATTGATGACTAAATTTTTACATTTGTCGCAAATCAATTATCCATAAACCGACATTTAGACATCACGTAATATTTATGTTACAATGTGATATTAACATTGGTTTAGAGGTTTGAATGTTAAGAGATAAAAAGGTCTCAAATGCTTTGCAGTTTCTATACTGCGTTAAACTCGCGCCATGTATCGAAACAATACACACTTCACAATGAATTGAAATTCTTTAAAAAAAAAACTTCGCGGAAACAGTTCGAAAAGTAAAAAATTTTCTCGGTCTACGGTGGCATTATTTTCAGTCACCAACTGATAGCCGAAAATCAAGTTTTGTTGATTCCACGTCGACCTCAAGAACTGGGCATATCATAAACAACACTTCATCGAATTTTGCATACAAACTTAAATAACACAGCCCATAAGCTTCTCAATTGAGTGTTGGAAATCCATGAAATTAATGAAGAATTTCAGCAAAAAATACTCTTGATTGCTAAGGCTTTGTTAATAAGCAGAATTGCGTCATTTGGCTTCTCTAGCTACAATGTATTACTATTCGGGACGTTGTTTGGAACAATTGGACCCTATTTATTCTAAAAAAAAAAACAATTGTGGCCATTAATGGATTGCACTATCGAACCAAGATTGATGAATTTGTATAGCCGCGACTTCAAGTTATGGGTGTGGGCATCGGACGATGATCATTTCCAACAGTATGGCATTACGTATCTTGGCCATGTCTTGGTGATCAAAATCAGTCGAGATCATAGAATTTAACTCAATGTAGTTTCTTGGCAGTCTTGTGAAAAGAAGAACACTTCTCAGCTAATTCAAGAATTCAAAGCAAACATTTCTGTTGTGACCGATGAAATACTATAGCTAACGTTGTTTTCCATGAATAATGGCAACTCTCTTTTAAACCGATTTAAGTAAAAATCAATTCGTATACCATAAACAAATTTTCTTGATGCATAAAAGTGAATATGAGTATATGAGTAGAATGACTAAAATGTGCTAACAATTGCAAATACCTACCTAAGCGAATTGAAGGGTATCTTTATCAATGTATCTTACTATGCGATCTTCAAAAACCCTCGAAAATCATTATTGATCAGAGCGTAAAGTATCGATCTTTTCGTTCATGGTCTTTAATTGAAAAATTCATTTAGTTGGAGGTATTTGGTTTGAAAAATGTTACAACTTAAGACGGCCTAAGGCAAATAAAAATGTCGTGACGTATATGAAGGACTAACCAGGCTGATACATTCGAAATCTCTAAAGGGAGGTTTAACTTCCCACAACTATATCCTGTTTATTGTTTTTGCTATTCGATAGGATTTTTTTTTCTTAAATTTGCATTGCAGGACAATCAGTAGATAAGTCAGCGTATTTTGGATGTAAATATTGGATGCATCGAGTCGTCTGAAAATGGGACTAATCAAGATAAAATGCTTTGTTTAAGGAAGCAATAACTTGATATAAAGTCTAAAATATGAAGTGTCATGAACCAAAATATCAAGCTAGGCTGTTTTAAGCCAAAGTTTAGCTCCCAAAAATATAAGGTATCCTTATCATGGAAGAAAACTACATAGATTCCTGAAATTTGTAGTTTTTGGGCACAATTTCAGTTTCCGTAAAAGATTTGAACAACTCATTAGAGTCGAAACCATTTGGAAACCGCTAGCTATTTATTGAAAAAAGACTAATTTCCATAAAATCAATAATTCAAATTTGGTTCAAAACATCAGAACTATGCGGATATTCATGGTTTTAGATTAATAAACGAAAACAGAACAGTATTTCTTATCGTTTAAAGGCATATAATTTACAAGAAGGTGACTTTGCGCTGTCTGATGTCATAGAAAGAAAACAGAAATACAAATTGACAGCATTTTTAATACAGGATTTGTGCTTACTTAACATCTTGCGTCTTAGAAACCAAAAAAAATTACTCTCTATCAATATATGCTGAACACCTGTTGCATACATGGGACTATAAGTGGGTTGTAGTGATATTTAAGCATTTATATGACACCAGAATCACCTCAGTAAAAAGTATTAAATTGTCAAGCTTCGCGGTCTGTGTAACCAAAAATGCGTACGCTTCCATCTATAAACTTGGTACATACAAAGAATAATACGGACGCGCAAAAATTCGAAGGACGGAATCATTGGCAACGTTAGAAGCAGATTCAGCGGTAACTTTATTACAAGTACTTCAACAGATTCAAAGCTCATGCTATTTTTAAAGGATGTTAAGATAGAAGCGGAGACAGCGATCCAACCTCCGAAGAGAGCTACTGGTACTATCTGACGAATTTGGCTTTCCGTATTTGTGGCTGTGCCGTTGGGCTTACTTCTTGTTTCGACCGATCACATAAAACAACCTCGTACATAGATGATTAGAAAAGAATAATGAAAAAAATGTCGGCCGTACATAAAATATTCGGAACTTTAGCAGACCACATGCACGGGTAAAAAAGGAATGAAAAGTTGTGATATCTATCATACTATGGCGATTGTTTCTAAGAGTAGAACGGAACATATTGCTGGCGGATTTGTCATTAGAGAAAGACTACAAGCAAGTAACCTCGAGCATCAGGAATCTGATGAACCAGATTACGGGTTAACAACATAAGCCTGATCCTTGCCTACGTACCCTCAATGGAGAACGCCGCATTACGGAAGAATACTCTTACCAGTTTAAAAAATAAAGCCTGCATAATACAACCTATGAAAAATTTATCTGGACCCCAGAACATCGAAAAAGTTCTCTGGGAAATGAAATATTCTTTTATCGTTCAGGTCTCCTAAGAAACAAGAGATCTCCAGATAAGAAGATCTGATCAATTGATGAGATATTCCATCGAATATCTTAGTAATACCTGTAGTAATAACATCGATTTCGTTGCTGATGTGATTCGTATTATATGCGAGCCAATAAATACGGACAAATAGTTTTCGAGTCCATTACAATTAGATAATACCATTCCTTAAGTGGTGCTCTCAGGTGAAAGAGGAACTCATCGAACGATATCCAAATTTATTTGCTGATCAGCGCCTCTTCTGGATGTAAACAATTTAAAAGATATAAGTCTCTGCTCTATTACGTTGAAGGATAAGTTCTAACGAGAAATATGTAGATATTCTGTTTGTTTTCAGAGAAAAACCTTCTTGAAACACAGCGTGTCCGATGGCAGAATGAGGATTCAAAATATATGTAAAAAAAAACTAGAAGGTACATTAATTTAATTAAAATAGTGCTTTAAAGGACAGCAATGCGGACTTAGTTGTTTAAAAATTATTTCATATGAAGTATATTCAGTTCAGCAATGTTTTCCGAATTTGATATACGAGGATGGGTCAATAAATCCCTGAAAATTGAAATAAGGATCATTTTTTTCGGTAAGAAAAAACATTTTCTTTTTCAACATATAGTAATCTCCTTCGATACACTTCGTCTAAAGTTTTTTCAATCTTTTGATGCCCTCTAAATAATACGATTTCTCGAGGACCTCAAAATAGGCGTTTGTTTCATCGATGACCACTTTATTCGACCTAAATCTCTTACGGCCGAGCCATTATTTCATGCTTGGAAACAGAAAATAATCGCACGAAGCTAAATCTAGAGAATATAACATAATCCATGCAATTTTGCTATTGCGGACTTGTGCGCCGAAGGAAAAGAATGCGGTCATTTTTACTTCAAATCGACGTCAAATTGATTCAATAACTCGACATAATATGCGTCGGTAATCATTTTACCCTTTGCAAGGTAATCGATCTGAATAACACCGCAGGCATTCCAGAAAACTGACTGCCACGATAACCTTTGAAGTTGTCAGTCGATTGCGTTTGACATTTATTGTAAGCAAATTCACCATCCATCTGACGGATAGCTCCTCCATATCCAAATATTTTTGGAAAACTGAAATAACAGATCCATGTGGTAAGCCTGTAGCTCCTTCAAGTTCGCTCACCTTCACTCGCCAATCGTTCAATATTATACTGTGGATTTTATCGACCATCTCTGTTGTGGTGAACTCGTATGCATAAACCTTATTCTTGAAGTACCCCAACAGAAAAAAATCCGTTGGTGTGAGATCTGGCCATCGTGGTGGCTAGCAGATGTCCTCGAAGTGGTTGAAAAAAAAAATCACGCAGCAGAGCCATAGTGACTCTAGCAGTATGAGGCGTGGAGCCATCTTGCTGAAACTATGTGTGTAAAGTGAAAGAAGGATTTTCTCTTAGTTTTGGAAGAAGGTAATCATTTATCACACGTTGATAAAAACTACCGTCTACAGTAATGTTTTTCTCTCGAAAATTTTCAAAAAAGTAGGGTTTTATTATGCCACGGACTGATAACGCACACCAAATGGTTACGTAGGTTCAAACCTTTCGGCGACCAATAATGGTAACTTCGTTTGTTCACGTATCCATTTAAATAGAAATTCTGTTTACGACATCGCAGAAACTTTATGATTACAATCATTATGCTCTTGAAGGAGTGAGATTTAAACCTCTTTTTGAAAATTCCATGCACAATCGTTTTTGAGAGCTCTAGAGGGGGTGGCTCATCCTTAGCACGAGCTGATGCAGATTATTGCGCAAACTGTTCGCGACGAGTTCGATGATGTCATTTGTTCTTAACGTTCGGCTGGGCCCCGGCCACGGGGTATGTTGTCCGAACCTTCGCACCCACAATCAATTCATATCTTCGCTTGGCGTGGATATTGTACAGCGAACAAAATCTTAAACATGCAACAGCACACGAATCATTAGCCTTGACAAACGCTTCGATTGCGAATGCACATTGTTCACCCAGTTCACTGTTATATTGTGTTACCTCACCTCACTTCCGCTAAATGGTATTAGGATAATTTGAAATTTAAATCCTAATTTTGTCACCAGACACCCTCTACGGCCGTATTTACATTGTCTCTGACGTTGGGGTCAACCTATCTAAACATTCAAATCGTTCACGTTTATAATGACTAAGGCATGTCTTACCAAAAAAAAACAACAAATAATCCGCCCCAAAGGCCCTTTGATTATTATCCAGATGATCAGAGTAGCATGTTAAACATTAAGATATTTTCCATCTCAATGCCTTTTGATTTTGAGATTTGGCTCATTTGCAGTTGAGTTGTTTTAATCGCCACGTACATAATTAGAGACTCAAAAGTGATATAACAATTCCAACTCAAGAAATTTAAATTGTGTTTTAATGCTCTCATATACATAATCCGAACTTGTCATTAACCAAAGACATATGTAGAATAAATGAAGAATGTCACGTTGCACTTGGACAACTTCTGCATCACAAATCTATTTTAAGTGTATCTGAATTGCTTTCCTATTGTGCAGTTAAACTAAGCCCCACAAGCAATTGCCACATGAGTGCTGTCATAAATTGTTATACAATACAAAAAAAATTTAAAAAAAAAAAAATTGGATCTGATAATGATGAATAAAAAATACAATGCAACATGTTTCTCGAATAAGTCTTAAATTAAAAATTGAGGAAAATCTTCTGTCGAAGATTTTAAACGAACACAAAACTTTTTCACTTTTATATTTTCCCATGTATAGTGTGAAGTGTGTTGGTATATATGTACGTAAATTCAACCTAACAAGGTACACAGAATAAACACTATTCGAACAAAATTATAGTAAAACACAGCAAGAATTAGGACTCAAATAAAAACCTATGAATTAACACATTACTTTGTGTACGCATAATCAAACGAGAAAAGGAATATACATACGTCTGCGAGTACAATAAAAATGAAAGAAGAAGATAAGGCAAATTTGAAAAAGTATCTTTGCGAATGTACACGTTTAAAAATCACAACCAACATCGGACGTAAATGTAAAATTCAGTTAATATACAATATTTCACTATTTCCAAAAACAAAAAAAAAAAAAAGATAAAATTGCATTCCCAAGTGGGGTTAGCACACAAGATCACGCACACAATCAAAATGTAAACAAATGTAAATTTGCATTCTCGAAAATAGTGTTTCGAAATGTGGAAAAACGAAAAAACCAAAAACGACGAACACTGAGGGTAGGAAGTAAAAAAAAAATAAATAAATAAATAAAATAAAAATAAAGCACCACCCTCTCTACACTGTCCTTCGCAAAGGCACTCGTGGCAAACAAATAAACAACACCGTTAACCGTTTATCATTTGAATTCGATTTTTCGATTTTTAAAATCAAACTGATATGCAACTTCCTGAAATCGGGATTTTCCGTTTTTTTTTTTTTAATTTCCTTTTGAGTAAATTTGCGTTGTAATTTTTTTTATTTTTTTTAAATTTTGTTTTATAGAAGGATTAAGAGATTTTCCTTTTTATTAGATACGAATACGAGTAAATTATGGTATTTGAACACGCACATTATCTCAAACGCATCGGCACTCTGCTCTAACACAGATATGTTAAAGAGTATCCTTTTCAGGGATATACGAGTACTTGTCGGTGTTGGATAAGGGATAGGATACACTCTCAATAAAATATACACTTTTGTAGGTTCTAGTGTTAGTTTAATGGATTTATTGTGTGGTGGTTGATATCTTTTAGATACGTTTGAATATAAGCTGAGGTACGTACGATGCGACTATACAATTGAGGAAATCTTTTTCGGAAGAGGGAAATCGTTTTTCTTTTTTGAAAATTTTGTCATTATCATCTGTTTGTATGTATACTGACTCAGGGAAACATCCAAAACCAGAAGGAACAATTAAATCGAAGTAAGCTAGCACAAACAAAAAAAAAAAAAATAAAAAAAAAAAAATAAATAAATAAATCACTCGAAATTGAATCCTTTACGTTTCCTTCGGGCGAATATTACTGAGTTGGAGATGTTTATTTTTGTTCTTTCTGCTCTTCCTGTATGTGAAAGGCACTTTTGTTTGTTAATACATATTTGTGCTATAATACGCATGGTTTACGAAGACTGTATAACCGACAACGGCAACGGCAACGCTGTGATGAAAACGAAAAACGATGTCTGAAAGCACAATTCAAAAAAGGATACTTTTCATCGCATAGATACGAATGCGAATGTGAATACGAATGCGAATGTGAATACGAATACGAATACGAATACGAATACGAATATGAATTCAAATATGAAATACGAATGCGAGTACGAAAGGGACTACAAATTTTATTGGAGTTACATAGGTGCCCGAAGTCGATATAAAACTATCCACGAATTTCCGTTGAATAATTTGCACTTGACGGCCGATATGGCTTTGATTTTTAATTGAGATTTTTGGAAATCATCCTTTTCGCATGCAGAGAGGACACATTAATACTCGTACACTTTATATCTAGGGGGGTGGTGGAAATGATTTTCATTTAATTTTTTTTTTTTTATGTAAGTAGAGTATGCGGTTTATGTACTTCGAGATCACATATACGACACTACGTCGAAAACGACGATGAGGACGATGAAGATGAGGACGACAAGGACGATAAGAGGATGTGTACTCTTGTAATAAGGGTAAGAGAGATAGATAAAGGGGTACACAGAACACAAAACACAGCAGCAGCATCAAGATAGGTCCATCATCATCATCGTATCAGAGAATAGAGAAAATTCAAGGTAAAGTAATAGGTTTTTTATTTTTGTACTATTTTTTTTGTTTTTTTTTTTTTTTTTTGCATTTTTACATCTTATTACAATTGCACAGAAATGCTAGTGTAACTTCTCATCAACGTTACATCTGTTGTTGCGTTAAAGCTGAGGTTGTCACTTAGAATACTCATCATGTTACTATTCTTGTTGCTGTGTTCCATATTTTCGTTGTTCTTACGGTTTTTTTCGTTTTCGATTTTATAAAGGCGTTGAGCATTTTAAGTATCCTTCAATAGTTTAATTTTTTTTTTTTTTTTTTTGGTTTACTGGATAATTTTTTCGCACTTAGCAGCTCCAAATTTAGGAGCAACTTTGCTTGCTGCAATCATACACTATCTTTCACTATTTACACAAAACTGCACAACTGATGATGACAATGATTATGATGGAAGATACATTCTTACACGGGAATGCTATTTTTTTTTGTATCAAAAAAAAAAAAAAAAAAAAAAAAAACATTTCAAAAAAGAAAAACTAAAAACAGAAGAAAAAATCAAAAGACTTCAAGCCAAAGGATAAGGCAGGACATACTACTCGTATACACATAACAGGGCAGAGAACAAAGGTTAAAAGGATTTTTGACATCACTTTTTTTTTTCTTCCTCAAATACGAGTATTCTGGGTTTTCTTATTATTTTTTGTAGGAAATTGTTTTGAATTTTTTATTTTATTTATTTATTTATTTATTTTTATTTTTTTTTGTTAATTTTACACTAAAGGCAATATTTTTATATTTTATACTAACGTTGGAAAATTAATTATTTCGAAAATAAAGTTGAGATACGAATATATGATACGAATTTGTGTATACACGGATATAAGATATTTTACTGAACACGTTCAACGAATATTGATATAAGAATGATATGTAATTTATTATTATTTTTTGTCTTTATGGAAAATATACAACAAATCAATTTAAGGATTTTTTTTTTTTGCTTTTCACATGTTGAAGATATATTTTTTTGTTTTATTTATCTTTCAGATTTTTATTTATTTTTTTTGTTGTTGTTGTTTGATATCTTTGTTATTGTAAAAGGAAATAAATAAATAAAAAAACACTTTTTGAAATGCAAGAGAATTTCACGCGACTGATTGCGGCTAAAAAATACAGAATATAGTCTTTTTTGTTGAGTTATAGCTATAGCAGCATACGGCGGGAAAAGTATTTGAATGGAATAGAAAAATTTTCATGTAGTCTTTTACGAATGGAAAGAAGGAATTTTTTTCGGATTTTGTACTCTTTTTTTGGTGTATGAATCTTTCGACATTAAGTATAGATGAATACCTGCTAGTGGGGGGGATGTTATGTTCGAAAAAGCTTTTTCATTTCGTTTGCTTCTGATTATTTGGGTTTTGACGTTTTCTCACAAGTTTCGCAGTCGCATGTAGCTAGGGCATTGATTGAGAGAGTGTTGGTGTGTATTTTCCAGTTTCCATGTACGTTTAGGGTTGTGAGGGGGGGGGGGTGGTTTTTGTTTTTTGTTTTACGAGTTGTTTGTACTTCAAATCAAAAATAAGGCAAATTATGCTACCTGGATGTTTCATTTTGTTTTTTGCCGTTCTTGTGCAATTAAGGCTACAACAATGTTTGATCAAACATACGTATGAAGACGTTTGTCGACATGAAGATTTTCAAACTCAAAAATTTTCCTGTCGAGTAGCTTAGTAGTGAATCCTTTTTTAAATTTCTAAAAATTCTAGAATGCATTGTCGGACTCGGAACGCGTGCAATAGCTTCCAAAAAGTACTCTCAAAACAAGTATCATTGCCATTTTACTTTCGACCTTAACAATTCCTGATTCTTTGAAAAAAATTTGACCATTCTGCTTCTGTTTTTTTAGTTTTAGATGCTACTCTGTACACAATAAATTTCAGATGTTTAACCAAGTTAAAGTTGTTTATCCTTTCCTCAGTTTTGTCTTTTGTATGTATCGACTTGAGCGATTAGATTGGACTAATGTCAAGGTCAGGAGTCAGTAGAGGGATACTCCGAGGCGTTGTCCTTTTGAGACATATTTAGATATTTATGTGTGAGATTTTTTGTCATATAATAAGTGCGCGCTCAAGGGATTTTCTGTTAACCTTAAATATTTGCACACAGTGCGAGCAAAGACAAATCAAAGTGGTAACAAAGAGAGATAGCAATGCACATTTGTTGGTTTTGAATGTTTGCCGCTTATAATGATCTAGAGATAAAGAATTCTGCAGAGCATTACATAAGCGATTTGTGAAGACTATGATATTTCAGAGTACGTCCAAAACAAAGTCTTGATATCAAATGAATCTTATAGTAGTATAGTTATAGATTTGAAGAGGCGGAATGCTATTGTGAATTTCGTTGGAATACTGGTGTTGAAGCAACTAGCCATTCACAAACCATCAGAAGCTTTAAAAAATGTAAGCCTGCTGTAAATAGAAATATGCGTTGACAAGTTAAAAAAGCTCTTACCTACTTACACCTAGTGAGAAAAATAGGTAGCATCTATGCGAAAAACATGTAATAGGAAACAAACAAATTTTACGCTTGTAAAAATATTAGAGACAGCCGTTCCTTTTGGAAGTGAGCAAGATCCCTTGGCGACTTAAGTTTCACAAGAGGTATACAACGTGAACCGTCAAAGCTTGCCGAACATTTTGAACATATGCGTGATTCACTTTCTACCATGAGATAATTGCAGTTTGCACTTCTATATCAGGAGGTCGATGTATTGGATCGCAAAATCACCACCCAAAACATTTATTACTGCATCGATGTAATATAAACAAAGACCCAGTGAACGATCGCATTACATACGACTTTTTAAGTATATCATACGTCCAACAAAAACAAACACATTTATACAACTTTACAATTTTTAAAAGAAATATCATCTTTCCGATATTTATAAAAGGGGATCACAACGACCCCAGCAACTGCAGAGGCATTTCTTTTCTACATCATTACGAAATTGACCTTGGGCCAAATATTGTAGTAGATAGCACGCGATTCCCGCATCTCGATATTCACAAGGGGAATTGGAGAACTCCTGTTCAATCAACCGTTAACTAGGGTGACTACATTGAGATTGATGCAAAACACTACTTCAGTAAAACGTATATCTGAACGTTCCGAGAGGCCATTATCGACTCCGACCATTGGCTTGTTGATGCGCAACGTATAGTAATAGATATCCCGAATATCACCAAGGCAAGCTAATACTGTGAGAATGTTTGCCGTCAGATGCCTACAACCGTCACTGATATGATGGGTTTCACTCAGCCCATACAGCGAAACCCCCAGTTTGGCGACAAGTACCGGCAAGCAAATGCAAACAAAACCAGAAATTAAGGTCGAGGAAATTGAGAGATGCTATTCCAGAAATGAGATTCGAAAATTTTTCTTAAAGATATCAAAAGCTTTCCAAGGGCACAAACCCTGAACCAAAGGCGAACAAGGGAACATAGTGGAAAGGAAAATAGTGGAACATAGGAAAGAACCAATGAACTTTAAATCTAAGCACATCACCTTTCCATCGATATTAAGGCCGCGTATGACAGCTTCTACATATACATATAGAGGTATACAGAGCAATATACACCCTGCCTGACTCGAACTGCAACTTTTAAAAGTGCTATAATTTTTTTATTTTTTTATAAATTTTATTGTGCCAAAGCAAAAAAATTTCAAATTGTATCAGTAGTTTTCCATATGTCACCTTTGGCGCGAATAATTGCCTTGAGACGGCCGAAGAAAGCATCGCACGCTGCACGCAAGTGGCTCTGCGGTATTTTGGCCCATTCCCTGTGAAGTGCTTGTTTGAGGTGGTCCAAACTTTGGTATTTTTTAGTGCCAACCTTCGCCTTCAAAATACCTCAGACAGAGAAATCCAAGGGATTTGCTTCCGGAGAATTTGCAATACATTGTGTCGAAGAAATGAAGTGTAGTACATTGTTTTTTAACCAATGCCGAGTCTTGTTGAAATGTCCAAGGTCTCCGACCGTAATGATTGTTTGTCCAAGGCTTCAATACTGCCTCTAAGGGAGTTTCACGGTATACGATCGCAGAAATTTTGACGCCTCGGTCCAAAGATACGAGCGGAGAGCGACCATCGGCGGTTATGGCGGCCCAAACCATCACCACCGGTGCTGCCTGCTTTCTGGTGGCCGTCCGAAGGTGTAAATTTTCGAAGGACCTCTCTGGCAAGTAAGCTCGGTCATTTTGTTTGTTAACATATTGCTCGATAACAAATGGCGACTCATCGCAAAAAACCAAATTCGGTAACTCACCACTTTCGTGCAAGCGTAGGAACTCCTTCGCTCTTTCGACTCTAACTTTTTTCTGTTGCAGTGCAAGATCGTGTGTTTTTTGAAACTTTAATGGATTGAGTCCAAGCTCATATTTCAGTATGTGTTGCTTCGACGCGGATTTCGCTCAATTCGAGCTTTCACTTTCCGAACCATTTCTGCCAATGTTGCTGTTTTTTTATGACCCCTCTATGACGTTTTGCAACGTTGCCAGTATTACGGTAACGAGCTATGGTTCGAGAGACAAATGATTTATTCACCTTGAGGTGCTGGAGGGCTCTAACGATAGCTACTTGTGGTTTTCCAGCCAAATATAATTTAAAAACGGGAATGCGCTTCTTTATCAAAGTCTTCTCTCGAATAACAATAGTGACTTTATTATATATAAGACTTGAATAATCCCAGTGCTGCTCTGTGGCGCAGAGGCATAAATTTTATCAAAAGCTAAAGAGGGTGCTCTTGGCTGCTATGGGAGGGAAATTTTTCTGACATATGCTCACGTTCCCACAAAGAAAAATGATGACATTGCCAAACGCAGTGCTGATTCTTGCAAAAATGTATGATGTATAGTACACAAAATTCTAAGACGAATTTGACGGTTATTTAAGGAGATGAACATGATACTACAAAATATGGAAGAAATACTTTTGCAGACTGGTTATCAGAAAAGATGACCAGGCAGTATAAACTTATCAAGATCCTCGGTAATAGTATCGTTTACTCGAAGTTGTAGGTAAGGTTGTAAGAGCGGTGGGGTTGACTGGGTAGAAGAATACACGAGCGCATCTGTGGTTATCAACTGCGCCAAAGGTAGAGAAATCAGTCTCCCTTACATCGCGTACGAACTACTATCAATCATAATATGAGATTGAAAAAAACCTTTTACTAACGACTTGATAAGTTTTGATCAGCCTGGTCAGTGCGCCCTAGACCAAATGTACGCCTGATCTGAGAAAACCTCAAGACTAACTTCAAAGAGATATCCATCAGTTGTTAATTGGTCGCATTTATAGGGTTCGAATCTCGTGCGAGCCAATTCTGTAAAAAAGTCTTTTCATAGAATTTGTATGTAGTTATATGAAAATCCTGTCGGCGTCAACTCTGACTGGGCTAGATGTAACGAACGAACAACTAGCACGTACTTAAGACCCACTGGTTGAGGATGTACTAGCTCGTCCCGTCCAGTTTGACAACCACCTCTGGGAAAAACATCGAAACCTAATACACCTGAGTTTCAAACTACTAAACCACCTGCCCGCACCCTGGAGAAAAAGCCAGTAAAAGGGTATTCACATCCCCTTGGTGCGCGCGTTATTATATATAAAAAAAAAAAAAAAAAACAGGTAAACATGCAATTTCTCCACTATAATACTTGAAATAACTCACAGGTCAATACCAGAAGCACAACATTTTAAAAGTACATTGGTCGTAAGACGAGGTATTTACTGTCGATAAGAGAGGACATCCAACACAAAAGGTTCAGGCAGCACGCCATAGAACCAAACATCGTAATGGTTAAAGACTTTTCCTCACTATGCTGCGCTATAAATTCAAATCAAGACACCACAATGGAAATCGAACGAAGAATCGCTCTTGCCAATTGCTATTTCCCTACATTAAGAAGGAACGATTTGAAGATATTCCACATTTCATCAGGAAATTCATCACATTTTTGAGTTAATTGCTGGAAAGCCACAATGGCTAAAATTTATATTTGAGAGCAATTAAATTGAACAAAATAAAAAGAAAGAACTTAACCAACACAAGTTAGGAATGATTGTATACGAGTATACTTGACCTTAAAAATTGTTTGATGATGTCTAAAATAAGCAAGTGATGTGTGGCACCGAGTCAAGGTTATTTCAATTATTGCCCTGTTCAACATGTTGCGATAATAACCCGTGCAGCAATAATCTGACCTATGTAAACATACAAATGTTTTCAGGTTAAAAAACCACAGGGCAACCATTGAGGTAAGGATTTATGTATATATATATTTTTTTTTGGATTTAAGACAGATAGCTTTTCTCTGTGTCTAAAAATATTTCAAATTGAAGAAATTGCTGGTTAAAGGCAGTGGAAGTGAATGACACATTTAAGCTTGATATCATATTTATCGGGGAAATATGAACTAATGAGTGTAAATATTAATATTCACATTACGATTTTACTAGGTTGGCTTAATAAAATAAATAAACTTCCAAGAAAATTGTTATTTTTGTAAAATATTATGAGGAAAAGAATTTCTTTAAATTATTCAGATATTCGAAATTCGCAGATCTTGCGCGACTTTCTTTTCATGTTGATATCGCTCGAATTGATTCTTTTCGTGTTTGTCTGGATAAAGGCATTCTATGAATCCAATACTAAGAATATAGAGGCTCACAATCAATGTTCATATGATATTGTTTGTTTGTGCTACAATGGGGGCGAAAAACTCACAGTTTTGCCTATAACTTCAAGCTACCCGTTGCTATTGTAGAGGTCAGAGTTCTTTTTATGAAGTGCTTCCTTACTTTTTTTCATATTTAAATCCGTCTCTAGGTGTCTTTTTTTTATAATACCCCGAGCGCACTAAGGGGATATGAATACCCTTTTACTGACTGAGCGCGGGCGGATGGTGTAGTAGTTTGAAACTCAGGTGTATTAGGTTTCGATATTTTTCCCAGAGGTTGTTGTCAAACTGGACGGGACGAGCTAGTACATCCTCCTCAACCAGTGGGTCTTAAGTACGTGCTAGTTGTTAGTTTGTTACATTTAGCCCAGTCAGCAACCACTCCAACATCAGTGTTATGCCTTCATGTCAGAGTTGACGCCGACGGGATTTTCATATAACTACATACAAATTCTATGAAAATACTTTTTCACAGAATTGCCTGGCACGGGATTCGAACCCGCGACCCTCTGCATGGGGAATCCATGCATATACCCCCCATTGGATGGCTTGCTTGCTTATTGCCATATGCTATGGCTTTTCTTGTGGCCTCTTACCGACATAGCTCTGACCTCCAGCAATTGAAATATGTTACACAGCGACGTAATGTTCAAAATCTAATGGTCTTTGGGTTGTTTTTGTATTGTGGAAATTTGAGATCGTTCGGTGTTGTACATATTGTTACACTATGATCGAATGTTTATAAAAAAAAAAAAACACAAATGATAGTTTTAGCAAATTCAATGATTTTTATTTTGGTTCGAGTCACAAAAAAGGCAAAGGTTAATATTCTTCCAACCACGTTTTTGGTGAACCACCTTTTTTAAACAGACAGATTTTTTAAGAAATTTTTGACAGCTCTATCCATGATGACTGAAGTAATTAGAATAGACTTAGGCAACTCTATCTGGTGTCTCGAATCGGTAGAGAAAAGTTGGGTTGAAATTAAGAGGTGTTACAAAATAATACAATATAAAGTGAGCTTGTTTTGGCCCCTGTTTTTATTAATTATAGCATTTGAACTTTAAAAAGGCAATAGTGCTAATCGTATTGTTCAAACAATGTCCCAGTGCCAGGCTGCATTCGACCATACTTGAATACGAGTATTTCAACTAGCCCATCTTGTACCCTATTGGCTCTCTTTAAAGAAACTAATTTTTTTGTAGGCGAAGAATTACGTTGTAGAATTACGCTATTGTCTATATACAAAGATGTTCAATTATATACATGAAACGTTTGATTAGGTTCCAGAGCTGCGTTTTTAAGTGAAAATTCTTATCTCTCGTTGGAAAGTAGTTCCGAATTTTGATGAAACGGAAAAGCGACATGAAGCGATGAAACGAATTCTTAGTTACTTTTACACCCACTTGATGGCATTCAATGAAACTAATACGATATTATTAAACAAGAAATGAAATGTTCCTTGCTTTACGATGTTGTATCGCTATTTATACTAGCAGTGCTCTTTTAATAAAGTTCTTCCACTTTAAACTTGGCTTAATACCCATCTCGTTGTGAATGTTAAGACTCCAATGAAACGAAGAATAATAATAATGAATAGAATAAGACATGAAAGAGTAACATAAAGGCGACAAACCTGGAGTAGGGAACAAAAAGAGAGAGGGAAATGCACGAGTTATGTGCCTAGCAACACCATCAACATCGTCATCATCATTGTTGCCATCGTCGCGATACCAACGCTCCCTCTCGTGTCCGTACTATAGATCCGAGTATAGGCACTTAGAGTCACGGCTGGCTTCGTATGGGAGAATTTAAATGGAAATTAGCTATGTTGAAGAGTATCCCCACTACGCGTCATCAATCGTGTAGTATTCGGTATCTATCGAGTTTATTTAGTGTTCCGAAATTGTTAAGCGCTCAGTAATGAAAAATGGCTTCTTTTATCAAAGAAAAGAAAAGAAAAAGATGTAGGGTCAGCATCCTAATTTTAACTACAGGGTGACTGATGAAACGTGCCACCAAAACAAAACGTATTAACTTTTTTTCTGTGAAAGTAATCAGTTCAATTTTTTTTATTTTACAGACTGGTAATTAAATTAAACAAAAATGAATGGTTGTGACAATAAAACCGGGATTTGAATAATGTTGCATTATCATGATTTGCTGCCTGTAATTTCTGTCCAAACAGAGTTTAGGTGGACATTTGGCGCCATTCTTTTGAGCCGATGGAGCTCAGTAAACTCTTTTATCAAGCATGGGGAAATCACAAGAAAGCCTTACCAGCAAGATCCTTCAGTTCGGAGACAAACAAACAAATCAAAATGGTTCTATCGAGATCTTATCTGCTCAAATAGGAATAAGCAGACAATCACTTTAGACGATTCTCCAGATTTGAACTTATTTCCCCACAAAGTTCAAATTATAAGCAAATTGAACCCAGCTGACTTGTTGATTCGTCTGGAATTTTAATTGCGGTGTTTCTGTTGGCTTATTGGGATCAATGCTACTGCTTTTCGGAACTTTAGTTGATTACATTAGGCATGTCGAAAGATTGAGGGATAGGCTATCAGCCAAGATTCTCGCGGTTTGTTGCGATTGCAGCCATTCAATTTTTGTTGTATTTTTTAAGATATCCGTAGACATACCTTGGTGATGGTCCGAATCTATGTTCGCCACACGGAATATTCGGACATCTAAAATACTGCAAGAGTATCTTCGTCGGTCATGGGATGATCAATTTGGCTGACGGTTTGATAATTAGGTGATTGCCATGTCCTTTGGTGGATATTAAGGTGTGGAAACCTTGTGCTGGAATGTTTCGCCTCTTAGCACAGTCAATTACCTTAAATCGGTTCCCACACTTGGTATTGGTCGTATCCCGACATGTCCCCCCTTCCTATTTTAAATTCACCCAAGACGACTGAATGGTCGTACTTTGGACATTGCTCGTAAGTTTTGTTTAGCAGCTGTGTGGTCGTAAACGCATATCAGACATATGTTGCTGAAAAGAGCTTTGATATTATAAGATGTTCGCTTACGTATCCAAAGCTCCAGATCTCTTGCCTAGGTTTGCCCCCAAAAAGAAAACTGTTTGGTTTTTTCGTATCAATCACCGTAGTGCAGGGTCATCCATTTACACTTTCCTCATTTTCGAACAAGTATGGACAAATGACACCACCAGGTAAAATTGAATATCATAAAGTGGCTTTTTGTGGATGCAATGGTCTTTCGACAGTCAAATGTGGATTTAAGCTTCCTCAGGAGCGAAAATTGTGTTTGTTAACGTATCCACCATCATCAAAGCTGAATAAAATGTTATGTGAAAATTGGTCATCTAAACGCTTATGTTCAACCACCCAATCGGCGCATGTTCTACGAATTCCGTGGTCAGATGACATCAATTCTTTAGTGAGTTGAACATTGGTGAAGATGCAAAGCCAAATCCAAACCGGCTTTCGGAAGTACTTTTAAATATCGTGACCCGTTCCTTAGCCGTACAACTCGCTTATGATATGCCCTGCCGATCTCGGTATTTCCCAGTCGTTATAACTTGTAAACATTTGATACGAATGCACATCCGTTCATCTCTTTTCTTTCAACCTAAGTTTCTTTCGCCCGCGCTGTGTGCAAACATTTTAAGGGTACACAAATACGCTCAGATGAACGATTATTTTGATCACAATCTGTTCGTAATGCGCGAAACGTACCCACTACAGAATCACTACTATACATCACCCTTATTATTCATATCATTAGCTGCGCTTTCAAAGCCATCTTTCGTTTAAAAAGAAATGGTCTTTAGTTAAACACGCACTGGAACTTTGGTGACCTTGTGGGTCGGCTGTCTTACAACTTTGGGCTTATGGACATTCCCAGAATGACACAATAACTTGAGGGCAAAAATATGAAATCGACTTTTCGTTTGTGCAGGACTGGTTTTGGCCAGAATCTGAGCAAGGAAAGGAATGCATTCGGGTCTTCACGGGCAGCTCCAAGACCAACATATTAAGGGGTGATTCATCGTGAGGTTTAATTTTCAATAGGCTTTTTTTGACAGATCACGAGGGACCCCTATCAAACTGCTTTATCATTTTTGTTCAGTATCGTTTGGCAAGTTGTCATGGTAAGACTCACATGAGTCCCAGTTTACATTGTTGGATGAATTTCGACCGGTAAGACCACATCCAGCACCTAGTGAAGAAACTATAACAGCTGTAGCTAAGAGTGCACACGAAGAACGTGACGAATTGATTCGTCGCCGTTCTCAGGAGCTTGGCTTGGCATATTCGACAGCTTGGCGTATTTTATACGACTTGAATTTGCGTCATATTTTCAGTGAATGGGCTCTGAAATAACTCAATGAAAATCCGGTGTTTTATCGTGAAATTTTGAGCAGTGATAAAGTCCATTTTTGGCTAAATAGATACGTTAACAAACAAAATGAGCAACCCGAAGAGTACCAAGAGCTACCATTACATTCACGAAAAGCAACGGTATGATATGGTTTGTGGGCTGGTGGAATCATTGGTCCATATTTCTTCAAAAATTAGGCAAATCAGAATGTTACCGTCAATGGTAACCGTTGTCGCGCCATGTTAACGGACTATACGCTTCCTGAAATTCAAGCACATGGTCTTGGTGTGCTCTGTTTTCAGCGCGTGAAACAATGGACTTGTTGAAAAATCATTTTAGTGAGAACTTAATGTCACGTTTTGCTAAGCAAAATTGGCCGCAGATCTTGCGATGTCACACATTTAAAACCATTTTCTCTGGGGATTTATGTAAAGTCTGAGGTCTTCAAGAATAAGCCAGCTACAATTGACGCTTTGGATGCCAACATTACTCGTGTTATCCGCGAGATACCAGTCTCTATGCTCGAATGAGTCGCCCAAAATTGCACCTTTCGAATGGACCACCTCAGACGTAGTCGTGGTCAACATTTACATGATATCATTTCTAAAAAGTAAATGCCATGAATTGTTCTTTTAAACGAATATAAAAATGTTAAGTTCACTTTCAAATTTATGTGTTTTATTTTACAGTATAAATCGAAGCTCACGATGAATCAGCCCTTATATGGTGCTGGTGTCTTTGTGGAGAACGATAAGGTCAGATTTCACTTCACGTTAGGAAATATCGCAATCTGTCTTGCAAGCGGAGATTTACGCAATTCTTATGGCAACGAACTATATTGCGATGAACCTGTGGAGGGGGCGAAGAATTTGCATCTATTATGATAGCCAATCTGCCTTTAAAGCCTTTGAAGCCTGTTGAAAAATGCAAGAGATCACTGAACGCAGTCGGAAGGGTGAATTCAGTGACCCTTTTCTGGGTTCCAGATCACAATGCGATCACGGGAAATAAAACGAAATAGCCGATGAAGTTGCCAGGCAAGGTTCCGAGGAGTGTTTTTCCGGACCTGAGCCCATGTTGGGTTTGCCTGCGTTGGATCTCGTATGAGCAGATGGTATAACTCCCCGGATGCAGGAAGGCCTAACGAATTATTCCCGACGTCTCTAGGAAGTCAGCGGGCTTTCTGCTGCACCTCAGCAGAAAATACTGCAGGTTGCATACTGGCAGTCTCGGATGACAGTTCGGTTTGACGTTTGTGATTGAAACATGGATTTCAACTCGGAACCACAAATTTGATGATCATATCATATATCACACTTTAACATTTGGTCCGTTTCAGTGCACCTTCTAAATAGCAGTGATATTTGCTTTATAGCAATTCTGAGCCCCCACTAATTATTTGGCATGATTTCGGCGCATCTTAAGAAAATCATGTGTTTGAAAAAGTCAGAGGTTAGAGATCAAAGTCTGAAACTAATGATTCAAAGTTAATTCCTTATACTTATGTGACTTTGGAGAGACAACGCTCATTTATGGCTACGTAGTTTGATTGATCGCCAGAGTCAAATTACTTGCACCATCTGATCTAAAACGCTTTTATTGCATTTTTGGTCTCGTGATTTAATTTGTTCTTTTGTTTATCATCCACCCATTGGTCCAGTGCTGATTTTTCAGAATGGATTCCAAGTGTGCTCACCATCATTCTATGGACGTCAAGCTAACGCTAATGGAAATTTTCAAAAAAGAAAATTACAAAAAAAAAACCGAAAATCCGCATGAATTATGCAAGCAATCTGTTAAATGCTTTTGAAAACTACACAATTACGTAGGTAATAGGTATGAAGATACTCCCACCAAAAATAAAAATAAAAAAATAAAAATGAAAACAACTGAGTACAGATCATGTACAATATTATATTCTTGTGTTCTTAAATTACTCGTACGCTATTTTCCTTTTTTCAGAAAGAATATAAAAAAAATACCTGAGAAGTTAAGCATCGTCTAATGAGATGAAAATATTTCCAAGTGAGAATGTGAGAGAGATGTCAGAAAATTCTTTAAATAAGTTTTCTTTTTGTTCTCCTTTTAGCTTATTGTGTGAGTTGTTAGTTTTTTCATTTTTTTTGTTTTTCTTTTTCTTATTTCGGTTTTTTTTATTTCAGTTTTTCGAAGAGAGTGGGAGAGAAAGTTGTAAAAAAAAATTCCAGTGGTCGAAAACACTGGAAAACACTTGCAAGCTTTTTCGATGTCGAATTTTATTGGAATGTCGGAAAATAACAGAACTGCTAGCGATGTTCGAAAGCAAAAGGAAAAAAAGGAAAGATGCGCATGACATTATCGCGGGCTTTTTAGCTCGTTGATGAGATACGAAAGATACGAATAAGATACAAAGAAACGCGACACATTGCTTAACATCGAAACCTAACGGCTTAACAGCTTTTGCGTTAGATTAGGCATAGCATAGTAGCAAGGATTTGTCTAATTAAATTCTTTTCGATCCTATACAACTGTCTACAGCATCAGGCTTCATCCATGTAACATATATAAATGGATAAACAAACGAGCTGTGACCGTCAGAGCACACAGAAACATGAACAACAGCAAAGTACCCCTAATTGCTGGAAGTCAAGTCATTCAGTCCAAGTGGGAGTTGAAGAAGCTAATGGTGCTGCTGCTACTGCTGCTGCTGGTGGGGTGGTATTCATACTACAAGTGCCTATTGTTGTTGCTGTCTCTCTCTCTCTGTATCTCTCTCTCTCTCTCAAGCTGTTGAGTATGAAGTTGCTTGTAGTTCATTTATTTTTAGCCCTTTACTGTCGGTCTAAAGTGCTCACTTTCGGCAATTTCTCTTGGTGATGCAGTAGCGAAACTTTCACGCGCCTGAAGTGACAATATGCTCGGTATACATGGATACTTGAAAAATTTTAACCTCGACTACACCCCTCCAAAACTAACATGTGATAGATATGCTTCCGTTCGTATGCTTGTATGTAGGGAGCGAGTAACTTTTGTCGGGCAGACACAATCGGTTGGTGTGTAGTTTTTTTTATTTGTTTCACAGTTCGTTAGTTTTGAGATACGGCCACTCATTCAACAACACTAACACCCTCTGAATGTGTGCCTCTTTTGTTGAATGGGCTGTTTGTTTGTTGTTTTTTTTTTAGCATTCGGTGTGGCACTTGCAGGGCCTTGAAACTATTGCTGCTTCTCAATGTGCACATCTATTTTGGATTAGCTTTTTTAAATTTAGACCTTAGCATAGGTTACATGGATCGCCTTAGGCCTTGATATGAAATATTCCGCCGTCGTATACCTGTAGTTACGTGCAATACAAATAGATTCTTGTCGTTTGAAGTATGAGTGATGGCTTTAGGTTGTATCTTTTATTGTTTTCGTTCACTTGTTTTTTTTTTTCTTTCTTTTATCTTCTATGTCATACCTTCATTTTCTGGTTTCTTTGTTTAGTATCATTTAGTTGGAAAGCAAAGAAAGTTTCTCTTTTTGCATTTGTTTGTGAGAAGTGATGGGGTCGATGTTTGGAAACAGTGGCACAGATGTTTTTAAATGCTTTCAGCAGTTTCTCGCAAAAGAAGGAACTATTGGCAATCATAAGTTTTGGGAAAACTTTTCCAACAGATATTCACGGTAATGGGTTTTAGTTTTCATTGAAACTCTTTAGGGTAGAATGGCTTTTATTGGGATAAGTCTTCTAAATGGAGCGCATTCTTTCGATTGAATGCATTTTTCGTTTGCGGTGTAGATGAAGTTCTTAATGTGAAGATAAATGGAAATGCCTCTGTCGGCAAATGAGCTAGCTATTTATTGACCGTTTAAAAGGAAACTTTTAAGTGTTTGACCTTAACAAGGAACGGCTAATGGGTGGCTTAGTGATTTCCTTCGGATGATGCCTTGCTGGTAGGCACCCATCGCAGGTTAAGTACGTGAACCATTTGATTTTTGTTGAAGAATGCGAGTGATATATAGAAAAGAATGAGTTTTCTTGAAGCGGCTTATGGGAATGCCTTCAAGTCAAGTAAGATGTAATCGAAAATTTAAAAAAATTCGAAAAAGTCAGTAGTCAGTCTATATCACATAATATATATGACAAGAATAAATTATGATGAACGATTCTGGCTATTACCCTTAAACTTATGTTTTTATGCAGTCAGGTCCATCTGTCCATTCAATCTGGTACCTCGATATGTCTAAATACAGTCAACTGAGATATAATTTATATTTTCTAAAAATGGGTGGGATGAGATAGTGTGATGGTAGCGAGTTTGCGCCACGAGGTAATAATTCGGCCTGAGATTAAGAAGTCTGATTTCCTTCTTGTTGAAGTGCATAGAAATAATTATCGAACTTCTACTTCGCGAATGAATTTTCTGTCTAAGGCCCAATTTTTCAGTGTTGACTTAAATCCGAGTTAAGCTAGAGTTTGCTAACTCGGGGGTAAAATTAATCCAGAGTTAACTCATGGAGCAGTTTTTTGGTGAAGGATTAATTTTAATTCCATGAGTGGTGGTTTAATTTGGCATCACTGCAAATTTGCTGGGTTAACTTGGTGTTAGCTCAGGATTAAAATTGACTGAAAAACATGTTTCTGAAGTTAAATCGAGTTTAACCCTGAGACTCGGATGATCCCACACTGAAAAACTGGCCCTTAGATGCAAAACCCCTACCAAGTCCAAGGACCCATCAAGAGTGCGCTTCACAATCTAGAAGGGGGAATTGAAGGAAAACGCGCTGGGCATTTTCATCGACAATGAGGTTGATAAGCATATGGCAATCTTTGAAGGCATGTGTAACTCTGTCAGACTGCATGGCGTAAGCAAATCATTAGTTTTATCCATAAAAGGAAGGCTAGTACGCCTGCTTTCATATGCTGATTGCGGCCTATATATGACGGCGGAGATAAACAGATGTTTTCCACATAAACCAAGAGCTCGCAGTATAGATTTGGCAATGAAGGATAACCAAAAAATATGTACATTAATAGGTGGTATTATTAGTGTGATATCAAATAAGGCAGTCTGGCTGTCCTCACTGGCGGACGAGAAAAATAGAAGTTTATAATTTGGTTAAAGTCACTCAAGACAGCCCATCAAAGTGTTTGAATTATTCCCAATTTTTTTATAATTAGGGTAACCATGTCAATTTTACATAAAACATAGAACAAAGTTGTATTATTATGAATAATGAATAATAAACGTTCCGACTCCGTTAAAACAAGCAAATCTTTCAATCTTGCACAATTAACATAACCAATTTTTTTTTCTTTCAAAATATAGTTCAACTCGCCAGACGTTTTGCGCGCGGCTGAGTTCTTGACAGACGTGTCCAAAGTAACTAAGGTAACAAAAAACATGAAATGCATCGACCCGATCGAAAATAACTCAAAAAAATACTATTTTTACGCGTAAACACTAGAAATTGACCAATAATATAATAGAACACCCGTTCTTTATAAATATACTAACCCCAGATACTTTACCTATCGCCAAGTCCTTGCAAGGCGCAACCAAAGTATCTAAACCTAAAAAAAACATCTAACCTTCATTTAAACCACCAATTATACGTCTAATAATCTATGTTGCCACCTGAAATTTCTAACAAGTAAAGAACAATTACTACCGATTACTAACACATTATATTGTAATATTCCACCTATTGTCAAGACTTTACCAGATGCATCTAAAATATTTTTGGGGGACAAAACATGCAAAATACATGACTGCGAAAAATGCATGAAAATACTGCATATACTACCGCGCCGCTTACAGTACTACAAAATCAATATTAAGAAGTCAAGGGAGGCTCAATTCTTTTTATGAAACTGAGAATCTCTTTGGCGCAGTTTTTGATAATAAGACCTATTTTGTAAAATCGAAGGTGGCAATGCCTGGTTAGAAATCTAACCAGTCTTCTGATATCATCTGAGCTTAACAGACTCTTTTGACTTTTTGCGAAAGTTTGATGGCTTTTTTAGTTTGTCGAAGTCCTGGGATGTTTGCCCAATACAAAATACACATTTTGTTCTTTCAACTCTGTATTACCTTAAGAAATCCTTTAGGCCGACAAAAGAATCAGCAAATCCTTTACTAGCCAGTTTGTCGGCTATTTTATTTCCGTCCATACATACGAGGTGTGTAAGGTGACTTTATATTTATATAAAAATTAATCCCCCTCAGATATAATAAACTTGTGCCTACACTTTCTGCAATTCTCGAACACTTCTCATAAGCACTTTTTGATAAGACCTTTAGCGATGCCGTTTTTATTTCCTCAATCATTGCAAGTCTTCATCTTTTCATAGGTCTCTTCATTTTTTGGAACAGGGACAGAAACAGGGAACATATCTGACCCTTTTGAGCAAATCAAGATCACCATTAACGCCATTCAAGAGCTTCTGAGCGATGCTCATGCGGCGGTTCTTCTGGTCAAAGTTAAGATGTTTTGAAACAAACTTCGCTGACACAGATTTCATGTCCAAAAAATCCGAAAAAATTGCATGACTCGAGCCGAACTATGCCAATGGTAATTCGACGATTTTCTAAAACAATTTTCTTCACAGCTTTGACAGTGAGATCAAAGTGAGGCATCTTCTCGACCATCTTGGAAATGCTTGTAACACTTGTAAGCATTTTTTTTACTTAGTGCAGATTCACTGTATGCCACTGTAAAAATTTCAAGTGTTTTAGACCACTTTATTCCAATTTTCACACGAAATTTGATGCAAACTTTTTACTCCATTTTTTATAATAATTGAAAATCGTCGTGCACAACAAAACACCTGGTAGGCGTTGAATGTGACCTATCCATCTCAGTTTTTGAACTTTGATATGTCGCACTGTGTTTTCGCCTTCTATTAGAGTGTTGATTTCATTGTTTGCTCTTATGGTATATGAACCATGTGCATTTCTTTTTGCTTCATACATTTGTCTTATTATTCTTCCTTCAAACATTTTAAGTTTGCTCTCATTAGATGTTGTCATTGTACATTTTTCTGCGCTATACGTTGCTTCCACCCGGAAGCAAAAGACTCTGAAGCTAAATTTCAATGGTAGTAAAGTCTTTTGGACAGCATTCTTTAGCCAGCAAAAGGTTACGCTAACTGCAGATAACTTAGTGTTAATTGCGAGTGATAAGTTTAGTTTAGTGTCAATATTTTAGGCACCATTTTATTAATATGTAAAAAACAGGGATATATTAAATTTTTACGTAAATTGTAACAATATAAAATCAAAGAGCTTATATAATATATAGTTACAATTTTCGAATTTTTTTTTTTTAATTTTCGTTATGTACATTAAGTAAGAACACAGAAAATTTCATGTCAATCCCTCGAACATTCTTGAAGTTACACGCGCATTTGTAAAGACGTGTCAGAGCGTTTGAGAGTAGGAAGCCGGAACGGATTTAAATGCAGGAAGTGACAGTGTAGTAGAATTTTCATTATACCTGCGAGGTAAACTAAACTTTTTCTGTCCCTAAACTGACAAATATTAAAGAGTAGTAGTCAGTCTAAACAAATAAGCCAGCAGTAAACTTGTGACAGCGTTTGTACTTTTTCCTTTGATTTTTTTCGTGAAGTGGAGCATAGCAGAGAAATGAAAAAATCTTCTAAAATACAAAATTCGAAACCAAAAAAGCGAACAAATATTTTTAATTCAAAAACAGCTGAAACGGTCTCTGCAAAATATATTCAAAATGCAAGAGCAAATCGCAGTTCTACGAGATTCATCTGTTGAATTTCTAATTACTTTCAAGCATGAATATCTGCTATTACCAAGGGATGTTGCTAAGGCTGTATATTCGATTTATACAGATTCCAGCAATCAACTCATATGAAAAATACGGCATACTCAATGAAGGTACAGCATCAGTCTTGTATTATATAAATGCAATAGATATTTTACTTTGACCCAATGCGCATTCATATGCCCACAGCATGTGACGATCTCCGACCACAAAGCACATGAGAGCACACGACAGTTAAAAATGGTCCACAGACAATACCGACTTGAGGTATTAGAAGCTGTAAGTTGAAAAAAAAAATTGTTTACTATATCTTAAGTGCTTTTAAGACTTTAAAGGCGTTTTTCTCAAAACTATGTTTTTTAAAGTCGGTGAGCAAGATTTTTCGAAAAAACCTCAACCGATCAGCCTTAAATTTTAACGCAAGCTTTTTAAGTATATGTTTTAGCATATCATCAAGTTTTTCACATCGATAAATATTTTCTATTTTATAAATTTTTTGCCTACATTTTTCGCAAAAATCGATTTGTTTTTTTTTTTTCTTAATACATTTTTGTAGTACATTTTATTAACGAGATTTATTTGAGTTTTTTACTTCAGATGATCTCAGCGGAGTCAAAAGTTCCCCCGATATCTAATCTGAATGTATAAACTAACATTGTACCAGATTTATAGCTCTCTGACTCTATGAATAAACTTCTAGAGTCGACAACAAGTCTCGGTTTCTTTTTTTTTTTTGAGTAGAAATTTATTTGGGTACAATTACACAAAGCTCGTCATTTGTTGCATTCACGGATGCTTAGCGATTCGACAAAAATTAATAAGGACTCTAATTCTATCTCCTATAAGCTATGCTGGGTTCGTTTACGGCAAGCTTTATTCCTTATCCTTTTTTCCATGAGGTCAAGAAAATGATATCGGCAAAGAAGTTGCCACCAGAATTGATGACCATTCGGGCCCGATTTGAAGAAGCATTTTCCATCACTATTAACAGAATTTCCGTCAAAACGTCCTCGCATTTTTGATGGATATTCTCTTTGAAGGCTTCAAGAGTCTGAGGCTTGTTCACGTTGACTCGTGACTTCAAAAAACCTCACAAAAAGAAATCTGGCACGGTTAAATAAGGCGATGTTGCCGGTCAGTGCAAATAGGCAAAATGAGAGATCCGAAAATGCATCCCTCAGAATCTCGGTTTTGACTCGTGCAGTACGGGCCAATGCTCTACCCTGTTTGAACCACATGTTCTCTGGTCCCAATTTATCCAATTGAGGAAGGAGAAAGTCGTTGAGCATGACTCTGTATCGCTTGCCGTCCACAGTAGTCTTTTCCAAAAAATAAGGCTCGATCACGCCTCCAGTTTAAGCATCAAACCATGCAGTGGTTTATACGCGAAGAGGCCCCGCCCCTCATGATGATTTTCGATGAAACATTGTTTCCCTCGCGGTCGAAGTTCAGGATGTCTTGAGCGAAGATTACACGCATTTAGTGGTCAATAGCTAACAGCTGAATCACTGTCTGCACTTTGTAAGGGAACATCTCACAGTCCTTCACCAAAATTCTTTTTAAAGACCGCCGATTAATGCCCACTTGCGTGACACGTCATCTAGTCGTTACTCCAGGGTCCTCTGCGACATCTTCAACCACAGCTGCAATTTTCTCAGCAAAACGGCTGTTCCGGGGTTGATCACACCCTCAACATACTCTTCTAGGCGAGCGGGTAGTGTTTTCTTAGTTGGTGTCGGTCGACCAGATAATTTGCGCTGTGTCAACACCACCGACGAATTATTCCGCAAAAAATCGTAACTATTATTACGTGGTATTTAGGAGTATAGCCATTCATGTCTTGTTGTATCTGTTTACTTCACAAATATCAAAGTAGTTGTTTGCAAAAATTTTAGTATCTTCCGAATAGGATGATGACTTTTGCGCCTTTTGTGCTCGTATACAAGTTTGCCACTGGACACTCTGTACTTAGGTTCTGTCGTTGACTACTAAGGCAATCGTGATAGCGATGTAGTAGACAAGGTAGCGGGGCATGGCTTAAAAAGCGCGAAAACTCTGGAGTATTTTGTGTCGCTTTGACATACCTACGCATCGCAATTTTGGACGACGTAAGATTATAAAGACAAAATGACAGCGACGGAAATGAAAATGATACGAGGCTACTGTTACAAAATGTTATCTTATAAGAAGTACGCACATGAGCAGAAGTCTCCATATTTAAAATCCATAGTAAACAAATTTCAGTTTAGAAAAGTAAAATCCGGTCCAGGAAGAAAAATTAGCTCAAATTCCAGAAGAGGTTCAAAGGAAAAAATATAATTGAATCACTGAAATGCAAAACCATCAGCAAACTCTTGGCCTAACTAACCAGGACTCTAAAATAGAAGAGCCATATAGTATGGCTCTAGATCTGCAAATTTAGATAAATCCATAAGCGGTGCAGTCGATATGCAGATACATGTAGATGTAATAACACATACGCTTTGCATATTTTAACAACCAATAAAAGAAGAAAATTATGTCATATTAAATTCAATTAAAAGGAGGTTAATTGTTTTTAATTTATGGTTGAACCATATTTTACATCTGTTGCCAACAAAGTCTTCTTCTATCTACATCAAACTTCCTGAAATTAAAAGCAAGTGAAAACATGACCATGCTGCCAAATAATCATTGAAAAAAAATCTCTTTTTTTTCCTCATTTCACTTCATTCATAAATTATCTGTGTTTACCATGACGGCAACCACAGTTAAAAAGAACACTCATACGCTTGGCATACCCTAGAGGAAATTGGCCAATGGGCGTATGCACATTTCCTATATCCGAATGGAAGGATATACACAACTCTCTAAACCCTAAAGCCAATGACGCCGCCATTTTCAAGCAGGACAAAAAAAAAAAAAAAAAAAAAAAAAAACACAACTCGGAAAAACGCCAACAACAATATCAACAATAATCAAAAAACTAAAATAATTTTTCGAGACAGCAGGCGCCACAGCATGCCGCAGCAATGTCTTTACACCACTCTCTTTTGCTTCGTCCCATAACCATTTATATTATACAACAGTTCGGATCTTCAGATTTTCAGCGACAATCCGGTATCATCTCCACCCTTAGAGACATGCGTTCGATATAAGAGTACATATTGTACTTGTACATGTTTTAATGCAGCGTTTTTGCCTTTACCATTATTATTGTTGCTATTATTGTTGTCATTGTTATTTTCTTTTTTTATTACAATTATATAAATAAACATATTTACATCTAGGTACATACTCGTAGTCTATATACTTTTGTAAATGTATTTTATAAAAGTGGAAAAAAATATTCTTGCGCAACCTTTTATAGAGAAATAACATGTGTTTGTGGCTTCTTCTTTACCGCACTTGCTTCAAAATATTGTAGAAAAATAAAAAACCACCATCACCATCAATAACAACAACAACAACAAGAACAAGGAAGAAGAACACCATAACGCAATTTTTTTTTTTTAAATTTATGCAGGCCAAATTTTAAATTGGATCTTCAAAACAAGTACTTGTCCTTTTCCATATTACAAACAAACCAACATCCCATGCAGGGTCAATAAAGTCGATAAACACCCTCAGATAAATGGCAAGGACTTCTGTTCGGACTGTGAATACTCTGCATGATAAACATAACTACCAACGCAGTAAAATCATTTTCTCAAGGACTTTCAGTTTTATTGTTGACATTAAGTAACCGTTTTTGGGTATACGAGTACATACGTATAGAAGATTTATTGCGGAGTTTTAACTTGGCCAGCTGGAATAGTTTTTTTTTTTTTTTTTTGTTTTGGCAAATTTTTAAGTCAAACAACTTACGAGTATGTATAGTATGTCTATCCAACTGCGGAAAAGCTTTACTCTTTACTATACGAGTAGATACAAAAGAAAAGCTCAAAATGTCATCAGATAAAACTGGAAGCAAACGCATGAGAGGACAACCAAAAACTAGAACTTCAGCTGAAGAGAGTAATCAATTTTGATAGATGGTTCTTTCTTTGTGATTATCATGGTTTTGTGTAGGTTAAAAACTTGCGACCAATGTTTATGTACGATCATTTATAATTTATCGCCTCGGACTAAGAAAATAAGGCAGATTCTTTAAGACATATGAGTCCTTGCTCTATTTAAGTTGGGGGAAATAAGAAACTGAGAAACTTGTGGAATCAAGTGAAATTAGTAATTCACATCGAATTGAATATCATGTGATACTTTTCAGATGGCTGCATCTGAATATCATAGATAGGGATGCTTACCGTGATATTATCCACTGCATTTTTTATACCTAAATATAAGATGAGTCCTACTATGTACTAACCGCTTCAGGTCTTACAGTCACATTTTATGTCTTTGGCTAATGAATACGTATGTGTATGAGTATATAAGAATTTCGTTGGAAGGGGTACCTTCCAATTGAAGCCTGCTGAATTGGAGGCCAGCAGAAACGAAGCCTTTCCTCATTTTAAATATTATAACGAGCATAACAAAGGTATCTACAAAATATTAAACCAATAAATCAACCGTAGACAATACTTAGCGCATCTACTACGCCTTAGTCTCCTTCTTAAAGACAAAAATTTATCAAGCCATTGTTAGTGGATTTTACCCGTAAAAATATGAAAAGATAAGACAGTGGTTTAGTTGTCTAAAAGATGAGTTAGCGCTTCAGTGATGAAGCTCCTATAGCGCCTATTAACTCAAACTCATCAGCGCCAAGTAACTGCAGCCTAATGCGAACGTTGGGCAAATACTTACAGAGTCGTGGCAGAGTGTTGTGTTACTTATTTTGAGCACATTTCATTTGTTAGCAAAAGTGTAAAGTAAAAGTCATTCCTTCCTAAACTCTTAGAGACAACGGGTACCCGGAGTCTTAATTTAATGTTATACTCATATGAAATCCAACTATCAATGAAATGCAGGTTCGGATACTGAAAAAATCTTCTCTGAGTTTTGCCTAGCAAGGTCATCGCCGATTTCATTTCCCGTGATCCCATTGTGCCCAGGGACCCAAACAAGAATGAATTCAACCCACCGTCTCCTCCACAATTTCTTCGTAATATAGTTCCTTTCCATCAACATTACCTATATCTTCGCTTGGAATACAGATAGAGGTAACGAGAACTGAAAATAAGTAGAAAGGCACCAGCAGCGCCTTATAGATAGGTTTTTAAGCTATCCCTGAAGACTCGACTACCTTCTTTTTTAAGCGCAGATTCGCAGATTTCGTGTTTTTTCAGCAAAATGAATTCTGATGTCATTGCATTAGACGGCATATCCATTAGAAAAGAGTCAAAAAACAATCAACGCGCATGTTGTACCAAAGACCACTTCTCTTTGAAAGGAAGGTGGTCATGAAATTGCAGCCCAAGTAATGAACATCAAAGAGATGGGGATTCATTAGTGTGTCTAGAGCAGAGCCAGACGTGCTAGGAAAAGCCTCAATCCAGTCGAGACAGACTGTTCTTTATAGTCTGGTAAAATCAGCAGTAACCTATTTTTGTGAAAGCTTATTCCACCAGACAACCGATGCATAGGATATAATTGGCCATACCATAGCCGTGTCACAGGACCCTCCTCGGTAACAAGCTCCATATCTTGCCGAAAGCTTCTTTACACTGTCAGAAAGGTGCTTTCTTCTATGGTTTTGTGGTATTAAAAATACTTCCATTGTGTACGATTTTCAAAAAAACTGTACACAAAATGTATATATAGATTTGCTAAGTAAGAAAATAAGAAATATAATATCGAGGGCGTATGAGACATCACTTCTATATACCCAAACAAGGTACACTAGAAAGTAAAGTTCTTATTTGCCATTGCAGTTGGTGGCACGAACAGGAAGAGTGGGCTATAACCTTAAGTAAATTTGATTCCTTAGTGCGGCTTTTTATTGTTCGGCCAGCAGTTCAGAAATTTAAAAAAAAATAGAGAAAGCACCTGTTCAAATTTACGAAGTTTAATATTGTATCTCGGACTACATAGTGGCAATATATTTACCTTCCGTCCGTTTCAGTTTTTAATATGTTAATATGTTCTTAAGGGAAATATGATTACCAAAAGGCAGAAACTTAATATTTAACAGATGTATTGATTCATACAGTTATCACAAGAATGTAGTTCACATATTATAGAATAAATTAAAAATGTATTTCCAGTTGATCCAATCATCTGGGAGCTACAAAAAAGACAAGTCACTGACATCACATTCAAGTCAAATGAAAAAGTAAAGCAGCAGAAAATGTGATTATGTGGTCATGTGTGTGGACTGTAGGGCATGGATATGGAGCTGACATAGGTATTGTAGATTCAGGTAAACAACAATACTCTGCACTTTTAGCAAAATCTTTCGAAATGCTATTCACATTTTAACCAAATGCAACGCAATATGCAGTCTGATCGTTCTCTTCATAAAAAAAAACTAAAAAATTCACCTAATAAATATTTCTATAATACCATGAATGAAAAGAGTCTATCTTCAATCTGACAGATATATTGCTTATCTTTCCTGACAGTCAAACAGAAATCAAGTCATCAGGATATGATCATTTCATTTCTGTGAGATCAGAAACATTTTGGAAACCTGCTGAGCAGTTGTGCTAACAAAAAAAAGTTGGTCACTGAACATCCAGATTTTATCCGTTGCTTTCATATAATATTTTGCTACATGATGGTGCAAAAAAACGTTTTTGATTTGAATTCGATAAAACTTTTTTTGTTTAATGTTCATCTTGTCCTCATTTTCTGCTTTGAAATTTCGTGCTACATCCAAAAAGTTTTCCATCACCTCTCGAAAAATTGCCCATTTTATGAAACAGATTTAATAAGGAATTTTGATTTTGTTTTGGGAAAAGAGTGTTGACCAATTCATTGATAATTAAGCATTAAGAAATATCTCAACTTGATGATGAATCAAGTCTAAATAAATACTTGAGATAGTCGAATTGAAAATCAAATATAAAAGTATTTTTCGCGTAAAAAACACAATATGCAATTCTTATTCTTTTTCTTTTTCGGAATTGGTAAGCCTGTATTGAATTTCAGCATATCATGCAGTCTGACATAAAGCTACTGCAGAAGTCACTATCCGCCACTGCTGTGAATTGTGGATAATATCCCAAAGACTGTTAAAATCGAGAAGTCGTCATACATTCTCGTAAGTACTTGGTACTAGAATGAAGTAAGCCTAAATAAAGTAACCGAATTGGGAGTACATACCCCTAGTGAGATTATTTTCTATTTTCAAATTATTTTTTATATGTTCTAGAGAATAATGACATTCAAAACTAAGTCCAAAAAAGAAACCCCATTCCGAATAACAAGACTTATTGTTTGCAGCCTGGACCGATTTTGCGGAATATAAAGGTACAAAGTGTCACCGGCTTATGAAGTGAACAAAATGTTGAAAATAATAAGTGATTAGAAGGGATAAAAGGAACCATATACACATATATTTCAAAAGGACATAAGATTTAGACTACACTATATATTGTAATACAAAATATTAATATTATAAATAATAATTGATTATGACTGGTAAAAGGACAGAAGACATGGTCAGTGAAAGATCAAATTATTACGAAGCTATGCAGTTAGGCTACTCATCATACTAGGAATATTTTGCTTCAATACCGAGTCCATGCCAGAGCTCAATATATGTTCGAAAGTGACTACCTAATTAAAAGGTGGAACATCGCCAAAAAGACACAACAGTAATAGAGGATTTAGTTCACTTTCCAAACAATGGCTGTTTGATAGACAGCCGTGTTCTGCAATAAAATTATTTAGTCTCCTATGTCAATCATTCTAATACCATGAAGGTTTGTGTATACCTTTGATGTGAGTATACATTCAGTACAGATCCCTGATTTATCTTCTTTTAATTGATTCTGAAAAGGATCTTTAACACCATAAATAAGCAACTAGCTTAGATGTGTAACAGCTTTTACAAAAGATACCGATGAACGCTAAATGACCTACAACTATGTAGGTTCGATAAAATAAAATATCAAGTCCGGCTTGAATAACATCTTAGATTGTTAATTTTGCTCACATATGACAGGCGTAATACTTTCTTTCTGCTGACTACGAATGGCGAAAGTCCTGATTATCGAGTAATGAAATTGGGACCGTGATATTGTGCTAACGTTGCCAGCAAAGCAATTATTTAAGAGTCTGCTGGTAGTTGTGTCTGCCGTAATGTGTCAACCCATCCAATAAGAAAGTTTTCTAACTGCCATCAAAAATGCCCCTATATATTTGTATGTCTACGATTAGATTCGGTCTATTCTATCATATAGGGTTTTCTAATAACCACTTAACAACTTAAATAAAAGGCAAACCATTTGAGATATTTCAAAAACTTTATTATTGGCTTGAAGTACAATCAAAACATTTATGAATGGAACTCGACTTCGTTCATATGGCCACCGCGGGCACGTTTGTAGCGGTCGATTCGTTGGACCCAATTTTCAACGACACGGCCACACATTTCGGCCGAAACGGCTGCTATTCCGCGTTCAATGTTGACTTAACGTAGCCCCACAGAAAATAGTCAAGCGGCGTTAAATCGCACGAACGAGACGGCCAATCGACTGGCCCATGTCTTGAGATAACACGCTCACCATACTTACTCTTCAATAAATCGATTGTAGCGTATGCTGTGTGGCTTGTGGCACCATCCTGTTGAAACCACATGTCGTCTAAGTTCATATCTTACAATTCGGGCCAAAAATAATCGGTGATCATGGCGCGATAACGCTGACCATTCACAGTAACGTGACGATCGTTATCGTCGACGAAAAAATATGGCCCAATAACGCCGCCGGCATGTAAACCGCACCAAACAGTTATTTTTTGTGGATGAAGTGGTGATTCATGAAGCACATGTGGGTTTTCACCCGACCAATAACGCATATTTTGCTTATTGACGAACCCATTGAGCCAAAAATGATTTTGCGATGAAATTCATCATCTTGGTGCATCTTCTCTAGAACCCAATCGAAGAACGCACGTCGCTTCAAAAGGTCCATCGGCTTCAATTTTTGAGTCAGCTTGATCTTGTATGGGTGTAAATCAAGATCCTTACGCAAAATACGCCATAATGTGGTCTGAGCGATGCCCAATTCTTGAGAACGCTGTGGAATTGACGGACATCTGAACGGCAGCGATATTTTCGACACTTCGACCAACCCGTTGTCTCACTGACACGACAACATCACACAACGAATATGTAGACTCAAATTTTTGCACTAAACTTGTTATTGCCTGTCTACTAGGGCGAGAATTACGACCGAAAATTGGAGTTAACGCTCTTAAAGTTGCAGTCACCGACTCCGAATATCTGTAGAAAATTTTTATAATTTGCAGATGATGATTAGTGGAAGAGTGCGTTCACAAATTAAATTCAAAGTTGTCCAGTCCCTATTGGAAAACCCTATATATGTTATTTTGTGAAATACATTTTCACTTAAGTACGTCATTTCCATTATTTGTACGGCTCCAAATTTAACTTGTATATGTACCATACATAAACATTTAGTAACCTCTAGTACCATTAGTAATGAATATTTCTGGAATCGTAGAATTTCGCTGGCCAATTCATTGTTCGATTTCGAAATGTAATATTGTCGTTGAAGGAGTAATGATTAAGTCAGAGGTTTCGTGGGTGGTATGGCACGTAGCCCAAATGCTAGAACCACATGTCATCTGGATTCATTTTGCCAATATTTTCGAAAAAATAGTCATTGTTTGGTAACGCTGTCCATTGACTGAAACGCGAGCTCCGGTCTCCAGCCTGAAGACCATAACAAAAAACCCACTGGTGAAGTTGAGCCTCAAGAGTCTGTTCTAGAAACTTGACAATCCCCAGAAACGACAATTTCCTTGTTCCATAACGCATTAAGCTAAAAGTGAGATTCGTCACTGAAGTGAGATTGCTCACGAACCCAATATGGAACGGATAAAAGCTAAACTGCTGTGATCGAAGCATTGACAGTTCAGGATCTTTCACTCACATCAGTAGCAGTTTCCTCTGTACGCACAAAACGTTGACGCGTAGTTGCCTTTGAATAACTTATAGTGAATGTGGCACAAGATTTATTTACAAAACGATAAATGGCGAACTCAGTTGGTCAATTGTGTAATCTTCCACACATTTCGCGAACTAAAGACCAATTTTCAAAATAAGTTTGAACGATATTTTTTTATTTCTTTCATTTTTATCTAGTTTAAGTGGTCATAAAAAAAAAATCTCACATGAACATGGGTCATACTCGTACACCAGAAGCCAGGGAATCCACTACAGGAAATCTGAGTGACATGATTCACGTCATATAGGCGCAATACGAGGGTCTACATACTTGTTTCTGAAACGTGGTTCCCGACTGAAGTACTCAATGGTAGTTGTATTTATAAAGTGGAAGGTTACGAGGTTTCTCGATCTGATAGGGAGGAACGTGTTGGAGCTGGAGTTGCGTTGTATGTACTCAATACACTCAGCTATAATTTTGTGTGCAAGTCAAATACGGGTTGCCCTATTGACTTCTATTTGGGGGACCAAATAATTCTATTCCGTTTACCCCACTCGATGACGGCTTAGAAGAGTTTGAATGCATTGAAAGCAATATAGTAATTTTTGGAAATATAAATGCAATCTCCTAGATTTACCAAGCTCGAAAAGCTTTTTGTAGTGCATGAATTCGTTTTCCCTAAGTCCTGTGAATACGACCAACCCAACACACTCTACAAAGACAACATCGGCTCTTATAGATACAATTCTTGTGTCGGACAAGTTGTATTATATAGACTTGCTTTTTCTAACTTACTATATCAATAATAATCACACTGAGTCAAATATCTTTCACAGAGATTTGCGAAGAATAACTACCCTGCGTTGTATCAAATATTAACTGGGATTATATCTAACAAACGCCTTCAGTTAATACGCAAAGGAACTTCATGCAAGAAAATATCGCGCCACTCTTCAACAAACACATACCACTAAAAACTAAAACTGTCAACCGGTTATAACCTCAGTGGCTAACTCCAGTTAGCTGCAGTTAATGATACAGCGTGACGATGAGTTTCTCAGTGGGGAATGAAATCGCATTTAAAATTAGAAACGCAAAGTGGACATTCTATAATATAATGTTTAGTAGTTGTTCATCTGTTAAAGAAGAGAAAGGAAAACAAAAGCCAAAAACTCCTATCAACATCGACAGTGACCAACTTAATCTGAATAAGGATTAGCGTCAAGCAATCCCCTCTAGATTAGTTCGACTCCATTCGATCGTTTACCGGATTATATCATCGAGTCTCATTTCGACTTCTATATGTTACGTGAAGATACTGTGGAAGCCCTTCTAGCCGTTCGATCAAATGCTATGACTCGAAAATATACACCCTAAATTTGTTAAACTCCTGCTACCATATATACTGTTATTGATACCCATATTTTCTACTTCATTGTAACAACATTAGTATTCCCCTGGAAATGGAAAAACGCTAAGATAATACCCAACCCAAAGTGGTAATGCGTTGGAATATAGATCGATTTCAATTTTACGGTTTTTTTTTATATGTATATGGGATTTTATGTACTCAAAAGATGTTTTCACACAGCACGGGTGAAAGAAAGTTAGGGAGGGAAAAAACAGAGATACCGATGTGCGTTGGTTTTGAATGTTTGCAAGTTATAGTGGCTAGGAAATAAAGAGCTCGGAAAGCATCACAATATTTTAGAGTATATCCGACGGTGGGTTTTAGGATGTATTGATGGGCATTCATAGCGAGACGGTTGTTACGGCAAAAATTTGAAGGAGCGGAATGCTATTTACAATTCCGATGCAGCACTGGTGGTGAAAATTGCGATAAAACAAGGAGAGATAGCAGACGTTACGCCGGTGTTTGAGGGTATCGAATGACTGTGTAATAATGCTATCACCTATGAGTTTTTTCGCACGATTTTGGATGCTATCTAGCAAAGAGGTTTTAGGGAAACCTGATCAGATGTGGGCTTTATAATTCAGTTTAGGTCGGATAAAAGCCTTATATATTGAGGCCAGGTTAGAGGAAGCATTTGTTGTAGACATCAAATATGTGGTCATTTTAAGGTAAGTTGTCATTGACATATACTGAGAATTATAAGTTTTTCGGTTTCTACGATGCAAGTTCCATTCATATATAATGGCTGAGTATTTAAATTTCACTTTCTATCAAAAATATTAAAAAAGACAATGAAAAGAATGAGGCAGTCCGATTTTTATTTGAAACGGAGCTGCAAGACTGATCTACTGTTGGTCGTTGATGAAATCAGACAAGTCCTTGACAAGATTCATGTTGCAATCCTTGCCTTACTTGACATATGGAAAGTCTTTGATATAGTTAAGAACGAGTTTATGTTTTTGTTGCACACAACAAGGCTTATGTTTAAGCTTACCCTAATATGGACTACCCAACTTAACGCCTCTATTGTCAGTGTTTTTGTTGGACTACGAGCTCTTTAGGGCACATAATATTTTATCCCAACACAACAAAACTTCTACCAGCGATTTTTTGCTGTCCAGATTACAATTACAGAAGAAAACTAAACGTTATTTGGAATACCATCGCCCGTTTCGTATTCAATTTCAGAAGATATGATCAAGTTTCCTTCTACTCAAAGCAAATCAGTTTTGAGAACTGCTGCACAACATATGTCAGAAAGCAGCCTGAATATCTATATAAGAACGTACGCTAAGCTAGAAAATTACAGTACATCTTGATGAATGGCTGTAGAATATCTCGGTATGTACAAAATCCAGGATCTGAAACAGCTTTCTGACTGTCTTTAACTGAGATTTGGACTATTGTCAAACCGAACCTGCGGGCTATAGAAAAAGTAAATGCGTAACATCTCTTAGAAATTGACTGAGGTGCCAGAATGATTTTACCAAGGTCATAAGCACATTTAAATTATACGAGGAGGGTGCGTCTATAAAATGCATCAATCTAGTAGAACAATGCAGATGAATTCGAAGATAAAACTAATGACACATGTATAATAGATTATTTTTAAACGTGGGTAGTAAAATGAAGACCTCTATGCCCTAAGTCCCAAAATATTGTTTTGATTAAGTCATTTTTTAGACAAACTCCAGTTTTTCGGTTCTTTCTGTTTGCAGAAATTTTTAATTAAATGCTTCAACTTACACAACTGAACTCAAAGCTAAATTTGAAATACACATTTTGTTTTGTTCTTTACCGAACCCATTAACGTAGTTCTCTTCCGTGTTACTTTCCCCATGAAACCATCGTGTGATGTAAATTAATAAAACAACAAATCGAACTAAACCATCAACATAGAATTCCCATACATGAAAGCCCTAATGCCTGAGATTAGATAGTTTAATTCGTTTTTTCATGCACGAAATCGAAATAGATGAAAAAAAAGAAGAATATAGAAACTCAAATTAAGGTGAGCAATTTACCACAATCCTTTCGTGATGCACCCCATAAGACTTCCTTAATGATGGAAACATGTTCTCTGGAATCGTTACTTGCAATGCAAAAAAAAAAAATCTAAAAAAAAATCAATTACCACAAAAAGGAAGAACAAAATCTGTCTTCCAAATTTAAAGGATAATTTGAAAAGATCTCTCTTGCTTGTCTTGCATAACAATTAACTCAAGTGTCCTGAAAAATTGCACAATATCGCATTTTAATACGAAGCGAAAAACGAGATGGCAAAAAGATTTTTCAAGAAGGATTGCCAAAATAGCTGGCACTATTCCAAACGGCCTTTTTCGACGGTTTTATTCTGTTTTTTTTTTCTTTTTTTTTTCTTTTCTGTTTTTACTGATTTTTGTTGTTGTTATTCACATCCCCATGTATGGACGGACGTACGAGTACTGTGTATTTGTAGGTTTTCAGTTTGTTCAATTTTCGCTTTTCGAATTTGCTATGCGTGTATTTTACGGATTCTGCAGTTTTATCTAATGTTGGTTACGTAAGTATCAATTGAATGTAATAGTGTATAATGACAAAAAAAAAAAGTAAAGTAAAGTGTGGTAAGAAAAGAAAAATTTACCCCTCAAAAGATGCACGTTCTTTTTGATGTTGTTTTTCCTGATATTTTCGATATTCCTCCTTTTGTTCACGTTGCTCCTGTTGATGTTGTTGCTGCTGCTGCTGTTTTTTACGCTGATGACGATCCTCTCCTAGGCCATAAAGGCCGGCAACAGCAGCCATTATTTACACCCTCCAACTGACTTACGCACTTTTTTCACACTTCTTAACCATTTTTTGCATTTCTAACATTTGTATACATTTTTTTTTATATATATATATATATATTAATTTTCTTTTACACACAATTTTTGTAAACTTATTTATATATCACAGCACTATAGGATTTTTTTTTTGTAAGTCAAAAATAATAAAAACAAAAATTAAAAACCATTTCTTCTTCTACCAAGTCGTCGTTGAAAAACGGCCGCGCGGCGTAGTTAACCAGCAAACACTTAATACTCTGAAGTGTTATTCAGAAAGGACTTCGTACCATTTTAGAGGGTAAGGTCTTGCTACAGACCTACAAAATTCAAACTTGATAATTCGTCTAGCCGTTGGGTAATTTTTACCACAAATTAAATTATACAAAAAAAAAAAAAAAAAAAAAAACCAATTGAATTATAAAATTGTAAGGGGCAAGAAAAACTAGTAATAATAAAAAAATAAAATTAAAGTAAAATAAGACAAAGAACAACAACACAAAGGAACTCGGGTTTTTATCGATTTATTCGCACTAGAAATTAACAACAAAAACCATATTCATATGGTTGATTTGTGTTGGGCTATTTTTCATCATTTATTATTAAATCGCACAAGTACAAACACACGTACTCACATGGATACAAATTAAAAGAATAAAAGAAAAAAAAGAAAAAAAAAACAATTTGATAATAGGTATGTACGTATAAACTTGATGGAGAGCTGGCTGTAAACCGACAGCGACGACGTCGTGTCTAATATTTTTTACGTGTGAGATATAGATTACCCATTAGATGGGGTACAGGTAAGATATCCTACTCCTTTGCCACCTTAACCACCTCTTCTATGCACAACAAATGGGCACGGAGGTGCGGTAGATTTCTTTTATACACGACGACCTCTTCTAGAAGTGGTAGTCTTTTTGTTTTCTTCTTATTTCTCTGAAGTGAAAGTTTCTATGAAACTTAAAAAATTCAAAATAAAAATATATAGATATACCCATACGAGCATATGAAATAATGAAAAAAAAAAAAAATCGAAACTGAAAGTGACTAGTGTGAATTAGAAAAGATACAGTCTTGGGGCATACCAAGGTAGGACAAGGCAAGTTAAGAAAGAAATCCTGACAAAGTATGACAACACTTTGAAAGCAACAGAAAAAAAATTCAATTGTTCAGAACTATTTCACATATAGATTCCCGAGGCGTAAATTCAAAATAACAAAAAAAAAAGTATCTCAAACATAAACACATACAAGTAAAGGATTTCTAGAGACTCTAGCGACAGTTAGGGATTTTTCGTTTTGTTTTAAGTATTCTGACCACAGTTAGTACTTTCACTAGTATGTGTCCTAAACTACTACCGCTTAACTCAGGTACATATATCCTTTCGTTTTTTTTTTTTATTTCTATTAAGTATTATTGCTGGCGTGCATGCCACTCGTTGAAATATTAAAACAACATAGGTATTGCTTTTGATTTCACTGTGACAACAACCACTCGGAGTAGGCACACTTGAAAACTAGTCGCTCGTTGGTGTGTATTATTAACGTCGAATATGTCGCTGTTGTCGTTCGTCGTTTCACTTAATTCTTGAAGGATAATTAAGCACAATTGCAGTGTGGCTTTGTACGTGTTTCTCTATTTTTTTTTTTTTTTTTTGGATTTTTCGCCCCCTATCAGCACTTGTCACACACAAGCCACTACTCGTCATTTGCGTTTTGTATTAATTTTTTAATTTTTTTTTTATTTTAAACTTGGTTTCAAGTAACCGCCATGATTTCTGGTACACGTTTGCAAAATTGTAGAAATATTTGAAATTAATTAAAAAAGAAAAAAAAAAAAAAAAAAAAAAAATACAATAACACCTTTCTTGAAGAAGGCCAGAAAAGGACACGTTGATTCGGTTACTAAATAAGTACTGTCAAAACGCAATGACGCCAGCTACCACGAACGAAAAGCTGCTGCTGCCATTGCTAATGCTAGACCTACTGGCTTTCATTTCTCTTATTTTCTGTTTCTGTTTCTAACTCCACATATATCAAAATGTGTTTTTTTTCGGTTGATTTTCTTTTTACTTCACTCTGTTATACTGTGTATGGTGCGTTTTTATTATTATAATTTTAATTTAATGTTTTTTTTTTTTTTTTTTTTTTTTGGTTGAAACCGTATACGATTTGGAGTGTTAAGAACTACGAAAATACTCGCTGTTTTGATAAATATTCGAGGTAACGCGGTATTTCCGGTATAAATCACTATAGATACTCCCGCAAAACCAATATCCTGCCGCGCCGGTGTCCTGAATGTAAGTACTCGAAAAAACAAGAACCGAAAAACAAAATACAAACCACTATGATAAAAACGTTTCAGCTGTACAACCAAATAACACTGCACTACGCAAAGAACTTCAAAAAAAAGACAGAAGAACCAGCAGCAGTACCAGTGGCAATATCAGTACCATCCAGCAAAACGAAGCCATCCAAGCCAACAGAACCAACCTACCATCTTTACCATCACCATACCATCACCATCCACCACCTTCACTACCACTACCTACCATCATCGTCGTCATCGTCCTTCCTACAGTATCAGTAGTAGCAGCAGCAGTAAGGAAGGAAAAACAACAACAGCAAAAAAAAAAATAAAAAAATAAAAAAAATTGTATCTCATCACAAACAAAACGTGGTGTGGTGAAAGGACCTTAAAGAAAAATTGAGGTAGGTGCATCATAGCTATAGTATATCTGGGTTGATTTGGCGGGTAATACGGAGCCAAAGCCGCTCTGTATACAGTGCGGTAAAAATGGATACTCTTCTAACCCAATTTCTGGTTCTCGGTGAATTATTTTTTGCTTCCTTTTAGTTTGTGCGAGTATTTTACTCTGTATATTCAATGCAGTTCGCAGTTTAACCCTTTTTAACATTATTTTTTCTAATTTTTTTTTATCTTTTCCTTTTTTTTTTTTTTTTGTTATATAGCACGCTCTTAATAATTCATCTTGTGAATTAAATATTTGTTCTCTCTTTTCGGTACTCTTTCAAAATACTCAGTCTCTCTTGTTCTATAATTCTCTCTATGCTGTTTCTCTTTGGTTAATTTTTTTTTCTTTTTTTTTAGGTAAAATAGTTATAACGAAGCTATTCATTTTGTCAAATTTGACAAATTTTTGATTGAATAAAACTGGAAAAAGAAGCATCATACTATATACTTTCTCTTAAGCGTTGAATTCCCAATGTAGGACTCGCCGTATTATCTTTTATGAGAACTCTTCAGGATACGATTCAGTTGTTTACTTCTTATTGCCCTAACATTCTCTATCCCTATCTCAATCATAACTCCTGTATTAGACTAGAGCTTTTTGACAGCTTTATTTTTCGATTTAAGAGAACATTAAAGAGAATTTCTCTTTTTAAGTCCTTCGGGTACCTGAACCAATGCGTACGTTTTCAATCCCTTTATTAAGTTAAGAAGTGATTTTATGCGGTTTAATTGAATTTTTATATCTTTTGGACTGACATCCACCCCAATGGGCATGCTCACTTCTAACTCACACGTGAGTAATGCGACCCACAGTCATACTATTCTCTTTTACCATGCAACAAAACAAAACAAATGAAAAAAGGAGAAAAAAAAAAATACTCTTAACCTCGTTTCACTATTGTGTTCTATATTCTGTTTTGACTGTTTTACTCCTAAGGTACATCCAGCGAATTGCACGTGTTAGGGATGAGTTTTATTTTATTTTTTTTTTTCTAGGTTGTTTTATTGTGTGTGGAATTCCCAGTTGTTAAGGCAATTGGTAGTGGCGCATTCATGGAATCAAAAATTTATCAGAATTAAGTGTCGAAGGACGGTTATTACGTAGCCATCCCCTTGTCGAAAGATAGGTTGATGTTAGGGTGGATTTTTTCTTAAAAAATTTTTTTTTTTCAATAGTTTTGTTACTCCACTTTCAAATGAACTTCAGGTATCATGTAAGCATCCTTTTGGAATGGTGCCATATTTTTAGATCTGAACATAGATAGACCTACTTTTATGCCTGTTTTGGACAAGTTAAAAAGAAAAAAAAAAACTGCAAGTTATGTAGAAAGCCAAAGTTTACGAGATACTTATTCATATATAGACAAAAACGGAAATAATTTATTTTTTCTTTTCGCTGTGATGTGCCAAGAGGAGATTGAGAAAAAAATCGACGAATTGTAAGAATCCTAGTTCGAAACAACAACCAACAAAGTAGGTCCTTTTTTTCGCTGGAAGCATGCCATAAGTTCTATTGTATTTGCGTTTATGAAAACCTTATTGAGACTTCCTCATGGGACATGTGCATTTCTATATTTCGCTGGGATGTCCCACCTCATAAATAGAAGTTTCAAGAGTCGAACGAGATCAAGGACATTATTTTTATTGGTTAGTAAAAAAACGGACTGCTGTGGTGCAGTGGTCTAGATGTGACTTCAAAGCTGAACGTACGCCTTAATGTTTTCGGAATTTATTTACGCATTAGTAAATCCACTTTTGGCTTTATAGCAATTCATCTAGTTTTTGACAAATGAATTTCGCATTTGTGGATTGAAGAAAAAACAATAAATTAGCATATTGCGAAAGCTTGTGACCTAGGTTGCTGGGTTGTGACAAAATTATGAAGTCCATCGAGAATTATGGAAGTACGGATATATTTACATCAGTATTAGCGTGACTTAGTTAAGTTGGCTTGGTTTTTTTGTCCTACTCATTAGAATTCTATGCAAGCTCAAAAGGCGCTACTCTGTCGCGTCATTTAATGATTTTTATTTTTTATTTTTTGATAAAATGAATTCTAAGTTTATCAAGTCACGAAAGCTACAATAAAACGTAGAGAAAATAAAATAATTGCGAGTACTAATTTTTAACACTAATTACAATGAAAAGAAGGCCAAGCATTGGGAAGTTGAAAAGTTTGCAGAGCTCAGGGAGCACTTTGGACTAAAATGAACACATGAGTACCTGAAACAGTGAATAAATGGCCGATTAACGACTTACTCGTAAAATTTGGATTAAAATGTAGATAGGCTGAATCAGAGCATCATATAAAAAAGCAATTGTCGATGAATACTGTATAGCTAAACAATAATATAATGTTTCAGCAAACGAAGACAAACACCATGGCGTCTTCTGAACATTGCATAACTTCTTCACCAGTATGATAGAACAAGTATTGCTTGGTCGACTCATCGATCCGAAATGCACACGAACGCTACCAACCGAGGACAACGGTTGACAACAACGGACCTTTCTCGATAACTAAAGAAAAGACTTCAAAAATGAATTCGAGATTAAGTTGTGGGACCAAAATGTCTATCCCTCCGAAATTGGAAACAGCTTCCTCCTTACTCCGGCAAGCCGTAGAACTCCACATACAAAAATGGAGTAATATGGTAGATAGACTGGTATTGTTATCAAGGTATAGCAATACTATGTTTTACACCAATATACCACGAAACACACTCGTTATTAAGATTATTTTGGGTTGTATACCACATTCCTACTGATTGCAGCGCCACTTTCTTCCTGTTGGCCATTTTTAGTAGATTCTATGACAATTCTCTGACAAGCCCGCGTGTGTACAAACATGTTAAGGGTACACAAATCCCTTAAGCGCGCGTTAATTATAAAAAAAAATCACAATGAAAAAGTAAAGCATGTAATTTTTCCAATTGTTATGTTTCAGCAGCTGTCAAAGTTACAACCAGCTATCAAAATATTTAATAAGCTTTGCCATTTCATCATGCATCGTTTTACGTTTACCGAACGTGCAGAAATTATTAAAAAAAAAAAAATATCGAAATTCCGGATCAGTTGTAAATTTGGAACGTGAATTTTGTCGTGAGGTCAGTCTTAATCATGGCTTCAGTGTGCAGGCAATTTATCGCACCGTGGAAAGGCTTGAGCATGAGTACACTCTTTTGGATCTTAAGCCACCAACCAGACAGAGATTGGTACAAAATGAAGAAAACATAGTCGCTGTAGCGGCCAGTACCGAAGAAGACCCAGAAACGTGGATTCGGCGATTAGGTGATTAGCAGAATATGACATCTCCAGAGAGTCCACCCGGTCTATTTTGCGGTTGGCTTTGAGCCTACATCCATATAAGATTGACGTAAGAATTTAAGCCGGACGAATATAGAGAACGCCGTGAGTTCGCTAATTGGGCGCAGGAAATTTTGGCCGGAGATCCGGATTTTTGCCAAAAAATCATCTTCTAAGACGAGGCCCATTTTTGGCTCAGCGGCTATGTCAACAAGCAAAATTGCCATTATTAATGTGAACATGGTCCACAAGTGTTCAGCCTAACATCAATGCATTTACAAAGATTGATTGTTTCGCACGGTTTATGGCATGGAGGTATAGAGCGATGTTAACCGACTTTCTGTGGTCAGAGCTCGACAACATCGATATATCCAAGCTGTGGTTCAAACAAGACGGCGCTAATGCAATACAAGCGACGCCACGCCTTAAGTTGTGAAATAGAAATTTGGCTCTTATAGCGAGCGTTCATTAATTGACCGCTGTGATCATGTGGCCTTGATCATTTTCTCTGCGGCTACGTCAAGTCTTTAGTCTACGTTAGCAAGCCAAACACTTTGGACGAGCTCGAGGCCAGCATTAGACACAATATTGCCGGAATAATGCCGCACATATCGGACCGAACCATCAACAATTGGACCAAATATTTGAAGCACTGCCAACGAAAGCGAGGCAGCCATTTTAATGATGTGCTCTTCCACAGATAATGGCATGAACGTAGCCAGAATCAGTTTTATATCCCAGACCGTTGTTGTTTTATTTATTTATTTTTTTGTTTTTTATCGTTCTTATCTGGTCACCCTTTATAATAATTGTTTGTATCTTGGCAGTAAGGTCGCGGAATACCATATGGAGGCATAGATAGAGACGTGAATTGCAGGATCAATAAAGCAAAAATTGCGTACGATATGATGACTTACATATACAGATCTGGAAAAACAACGTTTTCAGCACAGTGGAGAAAAAGAGTTAAGGAGAATTCAAGAACACTGAAGTTAAGCTATAGCGAACTTAAGCACATTGCACAACTGAGAATAAGAGCGCGTAGGTATGGTGGACGCACTGTGATCCTTGAGATAATCAAAGAACTATAATAAACAACCCTAACTTATATTTAAGTGAAACCTGTTCGCCCCTTTAGAGTTCCACGTGTAGGTCACAAGCTACAAACTTTTGTCTTGAAGATAGATATTTCTAAATCCTTTTAAAAATTTTTATTCGAAACGAATTGACAGAATGAACAGTTCTACAAAAGAACTAATTAAACACTAGTGGGGATCATCGCAAAGAGTTCGACTTTGGGGCGGGACGAAACAGTGTCGTAGCTAGCACGCGGTTCCCACATCTCGATATTTATAAGGAAACTTGAAGAACTCCTGATAAATCAACCGTCAATTAGATTGACCACATTGCGATCGAAGCAAGGCACTCCTCCTGTTTTATGAATGACCGAGGGGCCAACATCGCCGCGGACCACTACAGATAATCGTAGTCAAGCCACGTTTGTGGATATACCGAACACCGCAAAGGCAAACTAAAATTGTGAGAAAGTTCGAAATCAGACGTCTTAAATTAAAGTATCACGGATGCAATAATTTCTCAGCATATTCCTGATATCATTCTGGGAATTGGTGTGGAAAACATTGATCACCCATCTCGCGTACCTGAACTCTCTCACTTGTCATTTCGGCCTAGCCTGTGTGGACTGGAATATGCGAGATGTGATGGGAATTCATAGAAATCAATTTTAATAGAGGATCGGATTAAATATACACTTTGGTCATGATTACGTATTAATGTATTTAGGCTGGTTGAATCGAGCAAATAACTACAACTGAAGTTCATAATTATTTTATTAAATTAAAAAAACAAAAACCAAAAACCTTATGCTATCATAATGATCAATAATGCAATCACTTTCTTACCTCTGAAATCCGCTAGCCATGACGTCAGAATCAGTTGACTGATTTGCACTTTTTTTTTACAGGGCCGAAGAAGAATGGTCACGAGGGTCGGGTAGTTGTTTATTTGACTACCGTGAATGATTGGGAGGTCGCAGAATAGAAATCTTAGAAGAAAGTATTCCTTATGTTGTGGCAACTAGTGCTCCGTATGCTCCAGGTACTTCGGTTAGCAGGTGTTTTTTTTTCCTTTTTTTACGCTTTATCGTTCGCGTACCTTTTTAAATGCGCTTTTCAGGAGAATAAACTTAGCGGATAGTTCCCTAAGTACGACGACCGCTTTTTGGGCTCAGATCGAAAGGTGAGTGTCTTTTTTGGCGGAAACGCAAATTGTAAACGCAATAATTTAAAAGCGACCCCAAGCTGGAATTTCTGTTGAGGTATTCGTTATATTATATTTAAATATTTGCGATCAGCGCTGAGCAATAGAATCTCTGTGGTAAAAAGAAAATGTTATCTGGTTTTTATACGAATTCTACAATCTACATGTTCATCGTAGATTAAAGCAGTTTCACATTTCGAGTTTACACCCGGACAAAACTACAAATACAACAATTCCTCATATATTCTTAATAGCATTCTGGGAATTGGTGTGGAAAATAGTGATCTGCATGTGTTCGTATATTATAGCAGTTTCACATTTCGCGTTCCGATAAGGACACAACTACAGCCACAATAAATTCCCATAACTTTTCTGATATCGTTCTGGAAATTGGTGTGGAAAATAGTGATCTGCATGCTGTTCGTAAATTAAAGCGGTTTCACATTTCGAGGTTCCGTCTGGACACAACAACAAATACAATATTTTCTCGTCATATTTCTGATGTCATTCTGAGAGCTGGTGTGGAAAATAGTGATCTGCATGTTATTCTTTAATTAAAGCGGTTTCACATTTCGACTTTTCATCCGGACACAACCACATATACAATATTTTCTCATCATGTTCCTGATAGCATTCTGGGAATTGGTGTAGAAAATAGTGATCTGCAAGTTTTCGTAAATTATAGCAGTTTCACATTTCGCGTTCCGATAAGGACACAACTACAGCCACAATAAATTCCCATCACTTTTCTGATATCGTTCTGGAAATTGGTGTGAAAAATAGTGATCTGCATGTTGTTCGTAAATTAAATTGGTTTCACATTTCGAATTTCAATCTGGACACAACTGCGGATACGAGTACACTATTTCTCATCATATTCCTGATGTAATTCTGGGAATTGGTGTGGAAAATAGTGATCTGCATGCTGTTCTTTAATTAAAGCGTATTCACGTTTCGGCTTTTCATCCGAACACAACCACAGATACAATAATTTCTCATCATGTTCCTGATAGCATTCTGCGAATTGGTGTGGAAAAAAGTGATCTGCATGTTGTTCGTAAACTAAATTGGTTTCACATTTTGACTTTGCATCTGGACACTACTGCAGATACGAGCACAAAATTTTTCATCATATTCCTGATGTCATTCTGGGAACTGCTGTGGAAAATAATGATCTACATGTTGTTTGTATATTAAATTGGTTTCACATTTCGAGTTTCCGTCTGGACACAACTACAGATAATTTCTCGTCATATTCCTGGTAATAATGTTGTTATAATTAAGGAAACATGGCTTTATAAAAAAATAAAGTCCTGCCTTCTGAAATTTTCCATGACACTATTTATAATGTTTTCTCCATACTCGTTGCAGATCCCCTGAAGATAGTGGTGGTGGAGTACTTGGTGCAGTTCAGTTCACGCCAACCGGGGCGGAAGGGTTTATGCTAAGCCTACGGGGCATATCTCGCATAGAGAACGGTCGGGTTATCCATAAAAGTAAAAAGTCAATTAGTAATAAAACAAGCAACTTATTGGCAAATATCGGTGTGGCTAAGTGGAGCAGTATTTGACTAGGAATGTGGAAGACCTGGTCTCGAGAGTGAGAAATTCACGGACTACGATATCGAATCGAATGACGACAAGAAGATCTGAAATGCAGCAAAATAGCAAGCAACAGCAAGCAATAACAACGAGAACAACCACTGCAACAGAAAGACGCAACCGTAAAAACGACAAAAAACAACAACATCATCAGCTATTACCACAGAAAATGCAACAGCAGCAGCAACGACAAAAACATCAGCTTTGATAGCAAGGGGAGAAGGAAAAAGTACCTGCCATTAATGTTAGTTATTTAGAAATCAATAAGAACATTAGGTTATAAAAGTTAGTAACTTAGAATTTTTATGTTAAGAGATCAAGTGGACACAAGCACATTATAATGTGAAGTAATATGAACGAATACCGAAAAGAACGTATCACCCTAGGAAAAGCAGATATACTCTTGAGGGTGAAAAACTCTCGACGGTGCTGTTAAAAGCGTTGGATACAGAAATAAAGACGGAGGAGCTCGAAGAAGAGCTCAAAGGGTTAGAGATCGACGAACTTAAGTTCGTGGTGGTCAAGCTGCTTACCACGGCCGCGGCAAGGGAGGGTAATCGTAAATTACAAATCTTAGTGCAATTAACGCCCAACAGCAAAATTTGTTAAAAATCAAATTTCTGTATTATTATGCTGTAAGGTGGGAAAAATTAAAGAGGGCAGATCTTATACCGCAATGTATGCGCTGCCAGAAGTTTGGGCATGATGCAGCTAATTATAACATGGAATTTAAATGCGGTAAGTGCAAAAAGAACCACAAATATGGAGAATGTGCTTAAGGCAATGATAAAGTAGTGGATAGGGGTCAGCTCTTTTCCATACTCTGTAGGAACTCGGGGCATCTTTCCAATTTCAGCAGTTATTCTAGCTCTCAGGAATTGAAAAAGAAAGTTCAGGCTTGAAAGTAGTTCATCGAAGAAGAAAATATTCGTGCTTTATCTAATTTTCTGATACCCAATGTATTATTTTCGTAAAAAGTATCTGGATCGGGTAAGGCCACAATAAAAGCAAAACATACGCCAAAGGTAGCCGAAAAAGCACCGGAACCGGCTTTAAAAAAAAAAAAAAAAATATCCAATGAATAACTGGGCAGTCATTAAGGCGAAGGAGACCAATAAGAACAACGTGTCCTTGCTGCTCTTCATAAATAGCGATAGCCTGGCAACACTAGGGAAAACATCCCATTAACTTAGATTTATCAGACGCACCAAGCTCAAAGATTTTCTATTCTTGGACATCGACGAATTCGACAAATGGTTTTAGGAGCTGGTGATTGCTGAAAAAGCGGATAATGCTGAAGGTCGTGTAGACTATTCTGAGGCACTTTAGGCGTGTTTCCAATAAATTGCGTTTTTTCCTATGAAAGGAAAATATTAACATCGGCATTAACCCAGAATCCTGGATCAGAGACTCGGCCATCGGGCTATCGGTAAGTCCAGATTATGCGTACTTGCTAAGAAACTTATGACAGCTTTTTCATTTCCCAAACTTAGCTCAAACAGTTGTTAAATTTGAATATGAAAATCAAACATCGTACATATGTCTCATGAGATACCAGCATCGTTAAAGGAAGTGGAGCAACTTACAGCCACCACAACAAAAAAAAGGAAAACCTACTGATGAACTGCGATGCCAGTTCCAACCTGAGGCATATAGTAAGGGTAAGAACAGAAGATGAGGAAAGAGGTGAGTCATTTTCTGATTTTCTTCTAACCGCTTAACTATCTGTCTGCAATAAGAGCAGGACCACAACCTTTGTCTTTCCTAGTACGGAAACTTTCAAGAGATGGGAAAAGGTCCTATTTACTACACTCAAAATAAACAATGACAATTTTAGGGTCGAGCATTGAAGAGTTCCCAATCTTACGTCATTCTTAGACCACAGACGAATAATCGAGGTCAAGGTTACTTAATAGTTTAGAAACCCTAAGAGAGTTAATTCAACAAAGTTTGGTCAGGTCCTCAGGACAAAACTCAAAAACATACCAGAATCGAAAAGCTGGAGGCAAATGTAAAAACTTTCGAGAAGGCACTGGACATTGTATACAAAGTATCGGATCCTGTTAAACTTAGTAAAAAAAAAAAAAAACACTTCCCCCAACTTGGGATGAAGAATGAGACAGATGACCAGAGCAACAGCAACAGCAAACTGTTTAGATCTGAATTAGAAAGCCAAATAGGTCTCAAAATATACAACCTGCATTCCACACTCCACACTACATTCCATAACTCCTTCTAATAATAGCTTCTCCGGCCCTGACGGCATACTACCTGCCATTCAACGGAGAACGCAAAACCTAACAAACGTTGCTAGCGCTTACCTTCAGAAGCTGTTTAATACTGAACTACGTTCCCTACTCTACGCGGGCACGAGTCCTCGAAGGATTTCAGGTCAATTATGATAGTTTAACCTCATTTACACGTAAAATCTAGAGCGTGCCTTAGACATCAACATAAATAATATACCCTAGCCTGCTTCCTAGATATAGGAGATCCTTTCATAAAGTACATACTGAAGCTATTTAAAAATCTCTTATCTACAACAGCAGCGCAGAGAGCAATTTATTAGCCAATAAATAGTATTTAAGCAACACTAGCTAACAGTCACTTAACCAAATTCGCCCATAGGTTGGCATTAGTTGGTATAAAGTTTCCTTCCGTGATAAGTTAAACATGGAGGCTGAACTAATAAAGTAATCACATGGGCCGCAAGTTGTGGTCTTGGTGTCAACCCGAGCAAAAATATATTCCTGCTATTCACTATCAAAGCCTTAACGATCAACCGCTCACACCATCATCCAGCACTAGGTATCTGGGTATCATGTTTGACCCAAAACTTAACTGGAAGCAAAATATCGAACACCACAAGGAAGAAGTGCGACCTTCATCCAGAAATGACATTTTGGATGAACACAGCCGTTATACGTGCAATTTTCACCTAGCAGTCACTAGTATGGTGGCCCGTGTTGAAATTAAAAAGGCTCCAAAGAAAAGCTAGTTTAGGCATCGTGGGCGCCTTGAGGACGACTCCAACAGATGCCCTTACTGTGCTCTTGCATTTTCTGCCTTTCAACCTACACACAAAACATATCGCACTATGCAGCGCAACCAGACTCAAAGAATTTGGGTACGGCTACACCGACATCCTCCACTACTTACCAAACGACAAGGTCACGTTTCCAACCGACTACATTACACTCAAACTTCCAAAGAGGACTTCCCCCTCGAGCTCAGTGGAAAAACGATGTAGTTAACGACTTCGACACGGTCATCTACACGTACACCGACGGATCAAAGATGAACCGTGGTGTGTGGAGCCGGTGTCTACCCTTAATCACTAAAAATATCAATATCATACCGCTTGCAGCCAGAACTATATTAGCTATGCGAGAGGCTTGTACGCAACTTGGCCGTGACACAACGTGCAAACAAAAATAGATAGCCAAGCTGCTATCAAAGCTATCGACTCGGCTACTATATCCTTATCCTTCAAACTGGTGCAGGATTGACGAAATGAGCTTGCCCATCTTGGCGAACGCTTTAACATCACACCGGCCTGCGATCCAGGTTACAGTGAGTGACGTAAAAGGTAACAAGCATGCAGATGAACCGGCCAGACAGCGCTCAGATCTGCATGGCTCACTAGCGGCAAGTTTCCGCACCCGATAGTGTAAAAGAAATGTTTGGTCGCTCGATTTTACTAATCGATTACTAGATTACTAGATTTGAATTCATATGATATTCCTCTAAAAAAACTAAAGCCCTGTCTACATGTTAAAAAACGAATAGCATCATGATGCCGATAAAAAAGCCGATAAGAGCTGAGGAGGAAAAAGTAAAGCCACGCTAAAATAAACTTCAAAAGTATTACGGCCTAGCGATCATGAGACATCAAGATAATGTGGATGAAATGTATAAAACAACCTGGGTTACACATCATCATTTGAGTTCGACTGATAAAAATCCAAACCATGGAAACTATTTAGAAGGTGCAGAGAGGTGCACTTATCGCCGCGCGGAAACTGAAGGAATGAACTTGACTAAGTTCAAGCAAGATTATCTCCCACTTGATCTAAATTCAAAAAGCTCTGAAGCCAATATACGAGGACTTGTCTCGGCGTGAATTGCTTGATAGATGTTAGGGTAATAATAAGCAGAATAATAACGAAAGCTACAATGGTTTACTTTGGTACCTTACTCCAAAACACCTCCACAGTGGTCCCAAAACTATTGAATTATCAAATTACTTTGCGACTTTAATATTCAAGAGATTATGCCACTAGCAAAGATGAAACAAGACTACGAGTAACAGAGCATCGTCAACAGGATGCCTCGAAAGAAGGCCGATCATCTCGAAGAAGAGCTTCAACACGCCAGCAGGCGTTTTTTAAAGAAGAGAAAGGTGAATTACTCGTATAACAATGAAATCAATTATTTTTGTCTTTAAACGCGTTTCTTCTTCGAAACTATATTTTCCAAATTGTCTGCAATTGTACCTCGAAGACAAATCAACGATCACTTTGATTTTGCTTTTTTGTATATGTTTCTCTATTCAATGACAATCCAGTTTTTCGATTGTATGAAAAATGTCATTTTGGCGGGCCAACAATCATCAAATTTTCGGGTAAAATTCGACATTTTTTTCAAAACTCTGCCATTATGTTAAATTTCAATATTTAAGAGATTGGGTGAAAAGTAACCTCCTTGACCACCAGAATGCGCTGCCTTGAAGTCCGTTCACATTTAGTCAGACATGCTAAATTTCAGTGCGATACTGTTTTTAGTTTTGTTTTGACAGCTGATTGTTGTTGACGTGTTTGGCAACATGTTGATTATGGACAAAACCGAAGGCGAAGGAAACAAAAGAAAAGTTGGATAAACATTATGGGGCTAATGCTCCGTCAGATTAAACCGTTATATATTGGTTTCGAGAGTTTCGTGGTGGCCGCAACCCCACTACCGATCAAGTATGCGGCGGCAGGCCCTCCGATGCGGTTACAGAGGACAATGTCAAAAAAATACATGAAATGGTGTTGGCTGACCGGAAAGTGAAGGTGCGCGAGCCAGCAGATACAACAAAGATTAATACTGAGCGCACACGTCATATTTTGGACAATATTCTGCATATAAAAAAGTTATCCTGCCGCGCATACTCACTCTTGACCAAAAACACGAATGCGAGAGCACTTCGAAAGAATGTTTGAACTGCTGATGCGGAATCGGGCAGACTTTTGGCGTCGATTGGTAACTTTTGATGAAACTTGGATCCACTATTACACACCAGGGAATAGAATGAGTGCCCGGCAATGGACTGAAGCCGGCACTAATGCTCTGAAGCGGCGGGGGGAGGCTCGATGGGTCGGAAATGTTATGGCGTCGGTTTTCTGGGATTGTCATGGCATATTCTTCGTGGACTACCTCGAAAAACCATCAACAGCGACTATTACTGTTGCGATTGAAGGCCGAAACGGCCTCACATGAAACGAACAATTTTTTTTTTTTTTGCAAGACAATGCACCGGCGCACAAGAGCATCGCAACCATGGCTAAAATCAATGACTTACGGCTCCAATTGCTGTTGCGTCCACCGTATTAACCCGATTTGGCTCCCTCGGCCCCCTCTTGCCAAACCTCAAAATATGGCTCATCAATAAAAAATTCAGCTCGCCACGGAGGAGTATTTTGCAGACCTTCCGGAAAATTACTTTTCGGTTGAGATTAAGAAGTGGGAAATTTTTTCATTCCTAAGGAAGTTACTTTTCACCCCACCTCGTAAAGACTTTTTTTTACATGTGAAATAGCGAATATCTCGCTAAAAATTTAATTTTTTCCTTTGAAAATTTCATTGTAATTTATATGTAAAAATATTTGATCACGTTTTTCTTGGCGGTCAAACAAGATGTGCCCCTAATACTTTCGGATCACATTGAAAGAGTGCAGAGACAGTTTACAAAATACATTTTTTTATAAAATATGTTGGAATTTTGAGCCTCCTTATAAAGCTAGATGTCAACCCTTAGGTAGGCACATGACAAAATGTTTGTAAGAGACAACACACTGTTCCCGTATTTGTGGTCCCATTTCGTTATCTATGTGCCCAATTTATGCTTCGGAGAAGATTTAAGAGACCGACACGTCTTTTAACAAATGGCGCAAAGAACAAACTATGGCCAGAAAGAGCCAATTCCTAGATCTCTGAAGTCCGAAATGGGTAGATATTTAGATTTTCACATTTCTAGGGAATATTTGAAAGCAATTTTATTCAGTTTGCTTGAAAACTAAATTTGTTTTATTTTTATTTATATTTTTTTTAAATTATAGTTATTTTTCTTTAACCATCTTTACTTACACAATATTAAATATTCATTCATAATTATATTTAATATTCGTAATCTGAAAGCAAGATTGTTGATGAAATAAATAAAATAAAATAAAATTAAAGACGAGCTATGCAGAAATCCACAACACAGTCCCTTTTAATGACAGAAAAATTAAGTGACACTAAGTTATGCAAAGCATAGACAGACCACTATCGACAGTTACAAAACTAAAGTTAGAAAGGATTTCATTTGACTCATTATGTAGTTCGAAAATCCAACAAGTAACTACTCTTGCCAGTCGTCGCTCTTTTGGCTTGGGGGCATACCGAATAGAAAAATTCTTTTAAGAATGACCAAGTGGCTTTACAGATATTATCACTATTGTGGTTCTGCTACTCGTTACAGAATATTGCATTCTACCTGGTAAGATGAAACTTTCCTTGACCATCGTTTGTTTTTTCTTTTATTTTATTTTTTTTTAGTATCAGGAGTATTCTTAAATTTTATTCATTGTTATCAAACACTCGAGCAGTCCCTTTCGTATTAATAACTTCTCATACTGGTTGAAAGACAAATGTGGGCCAAAACTGTCCAGTTCTTTGAAAATAAAAATACTTTTATATAGAATATATATTTTAAATCAACACACAATTCTAAATAGTTTCATTCGTTAACACAGTCATACTCGTCAACACCTGGAACCAAAAGAAGTTGAACAAAACCAATCAATTCGAGTGTAATTTTTGAAAATAGATTAATAATCACCCTGACTACTCGTAACTTGCTGTTGAGTGAGTTGAGATTGAGAAGAAATTCAGCGAAAGAATGTTGATTAAAAATTCATTAAAGCACATTGCAATTCATGATACGGTAGCTAAGTAGTCCAAGGTTTTCTCATGAATGACTTCAAACAGCAAATTGAACATCTTCTGGCTTTCTGTTTATTGGAACTGAGTTGAATCTAAAATAATAAATGCGTTGACCCAAATGTTGGCAAGTATTGACTTTGGTCGTTTGCTGACACTAAATTGCTTCAGAGGTCAGGTGTCTTCTAAGACAAAAAAATAAATAAATAAATAAATAAATAAAAAAAAAAAATATATATATAAAAAGTGGAACAACAGAAATATGTATATAAATAAAAATAAAATGTGAATCTGCTTTAAAAAGATAATTTATGGAACGTTTTAGCTTGTCTTCGGGCTGGATAAAATGCATGAAACAACCCTGTATCTTTTTAGTAAATATTTACATTTGTAGAAAAATATATTTAGAAAGTAGATTACGAAAATTGCACTTAAAAGCTGGACAAAAACCTCAAGGTTGAAAAATGTTCCACATACGTCCAAGTGACCACGAATAGCAAAATTTAAAGACACACGATTAAGTCATAAGTTAAATCTGTTAACGCTAGAATTATAGGTTTATTTCATGATATGTTTAGGACAGTTCTATTGATAAACAACAGTAATCACTAATTGAAATAATAAATTCGGTACAATTAGCCTATAATGCCTATGACGTTGACCTGGTCCATCAGGTTTAGGGTACTCATTGTATTCTGAGTTAAATTATTTTTGTCAATGATATATCCACCGCTTAAGATCTAATGAGGTATAGAGAATAAAGAACTTTGAATTAGATCGCGAAATAATACAATCTTCAATGGGCCTCTTGAAGGAAACAAATTTGGTCGAACCACTAACCAGCATACCATATGTTCGGCGAAAATCTAGAAAGTGCAAAGGAATGAGCATAACCGGGATAACCACCGTGTGGCTTTTTTTTGTAAAGTTGATACATCTGTTGTTGACATTCCCTCTAAATCTTAGCGTCACAGCTTTATATTTGGAAAAGTTACATAGCCAAGAGTACATCTATCTCTGTGTGTGTTGGCGATTTTTTACAATTTTAGAAATGGATTTAAATTTGGAACAACAAATTGTATAAAATTTTGCGTAAAAAACGGGTTTAATGCTGCGCGAACGTTGGAAATGTTGGAATAGTGTTTCGATAACGATTCTCTAAAGAAACCGGTTGTTTACCAGTGGCATGAGCGATTCAAAAGTGGTCGTGAGTCAATTGAAGATGATGAACGCAATTGCAGACCATCGACATCGAAAACCGACGAAAACATTGATGAAGTAAAAGGAATGTTGGTCAATAACCGCAAATTAACCATCAGAGAAATATCGGTGGACTTGAACATTGCCTTTAGATCCGTCCAAGACATTTTGGTTAATGATTTGGGTTTCCGTGGTGTAGCAGCGAAGTTGGTGCCATAAGACCTCAATTTCATGCCAAAAAAACCGTGTTGACGTCGCAAAAGAGATGATTTGCGAGGCTGAATCCGATCCCACATTCATTAAAAGGATCATTGCTGGAGTCGAGATGTGGGTTTATGAGTACGAAACGCAATCCAGACTTCAGGCAAGTGGATGGCGTTCAACAAATGAGCCGACACCAAAGAAACCACGTCGTTTTTAGTCAAAAAAGAAGGCAATGCTCACGGTTTTCATAGATTACAACGGTGTAGTGCATCATTTTGCCAGAAGGTCAGATAGTAAACAAGGAGTATTATTGTAGTGTTATGAGACATTAACGTGAAGCAATTCGCCGAAAGAGACCAGTATTGAGGTCAGAAAACTCGTGGATTTTGCACCATGATAACGGACCGTCGCACAGTGCCATCATTATTCGTAATTTTTTGACGAAAAATGCAAAAAATACCATCCAAAAGCCACCGAATTCATCTGATTTGGCACCCTGTAACTTCTTTCTGTTCAATCGAGTTAAAAAACCACTACGGGGAACGTGTTTCAGCAGACGAGAGGAGGTAATTAAAAATCGCACGAAGCACTGATGGCCATACCGAAAACCGAATCTAAAAAATGTTTCGAGGATTGGATCAAGCGCTGGCATAAGTGTGTTGCAGTCGATGGGGATTACTTTGAAGGGGACAATATAGATTTAGCTGAATAAACTTGTATTTTTAATTTTTTGAATAAATTCCGGGATCAAGGTATTCTATCAAAGGGAAGGTTAGCGAATAAGACTTGTGGTGAACTAAAGTCCTATTTACAGAGTACACTCTTGATTGAAGCTTAGTTAATGTTGTCTTTGTCTGTACTTATATCTCTACAAATATTTTTTTGCTAAATATAGCTAGCTTCTCTGTACAACATGAACGAAAAGTTACATCTACCAATCTTGTAAATGCGAAAGTTTTGTTCATCTGATCGAATAAGAGTTAAGTTCTAGAAGATGCGTTTCGGAAATCGTGCAAAAGCTCGTCAGAATTGAATAAATTCTCCTAGAATTCACAGCACACCTCACATATAATGTAATAAAACATATACATTTAAAGCTCTCGTTTAATTAATTAAAAATTGAGGTCCAACTTCTATTTAAAAGCACAAGAACAGCAACAGACGGGGACTTGTAGTCGTTTAAACAAAATATATAAAAAAAGAACCGAGAAAGCCACAATCCTGGAGGTCATATTGCGGCAAATTAACATAAACCTCTGACGCACCGTGGCTTAGAAAAGATTTCTCTACCAGTCTGTGGGCGTTGCTAGCTTCACACCATACAAGTCTGCAGAGCTGCAAATGTCCTCAGATATCATCCTGACAGCGTTTGTGAATATCATGAGGAGTTGTGCAGAATCGACCAACATTCACTCATGATAGAGAGAAGTTAATGTATTTTCATGCCTAAAGCCGACAAATATTCTCATGTTGTCCCAAAATTTATCAGAACTATAAATCTATCATCTTTCTTTCTGAAAACGATTGATTGACTGATAGACGACTAGAAGGAAAGTCTGTAATAACTGATAACATTCACTGATTAGTCACATCGAACGATGTCGCGTTCCTAGCCATATAAGGTGCATTTAGCAAAATCAACAAATCCGCAATTATAACTGCACTGTCAACTCTGAAGTTAGATGAATCACTTGGGGAACTTATGGAGCTTCTGCTTAAAGATGTGTCAGCAAAGATACGCGTCAAGGCGATGTCGTTTCACCCAGTTTCTGGAAATTAATGGCCACTGAACTGTTGATATACATGTTGGTCTCAAAAAATTACTCTTACACTATTACAGAACTCTTACAGCAAAATCTTAACAGATTTACCCGTTGGGTGGACCGCTGTGGATTAGCAGTAAGCCCCTATAAAACTCGTCTTGTCGTCTTTTCCAGGAAATACAAAATTCCAGTCATAGACTCTATCTCAATCAGCAGTACCAGTTTAGTTCTTTCCGATACAGTGAAATATCTGGGTTCTATTTTTGACAGGAAACTAAATGGAAGCCTATATTCAAGATTAAGTTAAGAAGCCTTCAACCTCGTATTACTTACGTATCACGGCTACAAGACCAATATTCACCTACGGGGTGGTTGTTTAATGTACAGTTTTAGATAAAACAGTCAACTCCAGCAAAGTAAGCTAATTACAAAGGACAGGATGTCACTGCATAGACAGAAGCTGATGTACTTCTTCCTCCGCGGCAGTGGGTATTCTGTTTCATTTGAGACTCCTCGATATTTTCAGCAGGCAAGTAGCTGTTAACGAAGCTATTCGCCTTAAAGCGGCTATACAGTAAACAAACAATAATTTGGTCACGTTAATTTCTTGTTGGTTGCGATGTTTACTCATTTGAGCTTAATCCAATCCTTTCCTTCAGCGTTCCAAATGACTGTAGCGTGTTTTAGATGGAAATTTTTTGCGAATAAAGATGTCCTAGCTAAAGACAAGCGTGATAACTGCAAAGGATATCCGCATCTTTTCGGATTGACAGGCCGCTATTAAGTCCCTGGACTCAGTTTCACAGAAATTTAAAACCACCCTTGGCCGCCGATCATCCCTCAGGGAGATGGCAGAGTAGTTTAATATTCACCTGTGGTGGGTGCCGGGCCACAGAGATATTTCAGACAGCTATACAGCTTGATGCTAATACATAGCAGAACAAATATTAGGTAGACAGTGGGGTCAACGTATCTAGGGAATTAACAAATTTGGCCAAAGCTGGATCTGAATCCAAATAAGAAACATCTCCGCGATGTTAAAGGTTTCATTACTGAACACTTTCTGATATGCACGCATGCAAAAAGGCTTGGCCTTTTAACAAACGAGTTCTGCAAAAGTTGGATGAATGAAGAGGAGTAGGAGAAAATCTTCCACCTACTCTGTACATGCTCTCGCCCAAATGATTAAAGCGATATAAACAATGCAGACTCTTACAGTCTCCTACGCTTCGTTGTAAGCTTAAATTGGTTACAAGTGTAGGAGGATCACAGATCAATATGGCTTCATAATGGGGCAATAGCCCTAAGTGGATTAGTTTTTCCAAAAAAGCCTAACCTAACCCAATGTATTTAAAACTATGATATTTAAATTGTATCATCGGGGTGAATCAAGTATTAAAATAAGAGTTATACTGAGAAGCCCTAGCATCAGTAATATACCCTCAAATATTATCAGGACTTGAAGAGGTGTGTAGTTGAAACCTCTTCCTATTGCTACATTGGTGCTACCCTAAGCCTAAGATTAAAATTATTAGGTGCGGACGTATAAAAAAACCGAAATTTCTATTTTCGCAAAACAAAATCAGCTGCAGTCAAAGATCATTGTATCATTCGGGACAGAGATTACTCAGGATTCTATGTCAAATTCCTCCATTACAACGTCAAAATCGAATACTTAATATCAGAGCTTATGTTATATTCATCAGTAATGATTCCAATAACATCGAAAACTTATCCATGAACAGTTCTTAGTTGAATCTTTTCGTCCAAATTCGAATAATGCTCTCAAGTCACATGACATCAAAGATTTCGGTAGAATCGTGATTAAGTCTCACATAGAAGCGATTTTCCTCCATGGTCATCCTGCAGAGCCCGAAAACTGTAGCTAAAATCTGACATGGTTTCGAAAAATTTCTCCCGATATACGAGTACTTGTACTGTCGACTTAAAAGTCAGAGAATGGATATTTGAAATTCGAGGTCAATTTCCATGATCTGCCATAACGTACAAATCTTGCTGATCTTGGACTTTACAGCTGAAACGACACTGGTTTACGATATGGTTATATAGTAAGCCAAAGAAGATCTAATAGGGGATGTTGATAAGAGCAATGCACAGACTAGAGGGTCTCTTTTTTAAGGATAGAGCATACAATTCTTACATTCAATTATACTGGCATGCTTCGTCCGTCCATATTTTAGCGATTATTCGGTACATCCTCTTCGTAAAGTCACAAGATCACAAGCCCGCAATTTCACAAAAGCCAAAATAGGGAAGGGAAGCTCTTCCATCGATGCTGTTTTTATTTTCTCAATCGTTGCAAATCTCCGTCCTTTCATAGATGTCTTCAGTTTTGGGAACAGGCACAGAAACAGGGAACAATTATGACCTTTTTGAGCAAGTCAGGATCATCATTGACGTCATTCAGGAGCTCCTGAGCGATACTCATACGCAGGTTTTTCTGATCAAAATTAAGAAGATTCGGAACAAACTTCGCTGACATACGTCTCATGCCCAAAACATCCGAAAAAATTACATAACATGAGCCGATCGATATGCCAACATTCTTTGCAACTTCTCTTATGGTAATTCAACGATTTTTCAAGACAATTTTCTTCACAGCTTCGACGTTATCATCTTTTGTTGATGTGCTGGGGCGTCCAGAGCGAGGTTCATCATTGGCAGCTTCTCGGCCATCTTGGAAGAGTTTATGCCACTTGTTAACATTTTTTTTTACTAAGAGCAGACTCACTGTGTGTGCCACTGTCAACATTTCAACTATTTTAGAGCACTTGATTCCATTTTTTACACAAAATTTGATGTAAATTTTTTGCTCCATCTTTTATAATAATTAGAAATCGCCGGACACACCAAAAACAAACTAAGTATGCTTTATACTTGAAACTGTGAACATGTATACCAACACAGAAAAAAAAAATCGATACACGAGTGTACGTTGCCAGCGAAATTTCAACTTACTTTTTGAACACAACTCGTATATGACGTACTGTGTCCACTTCATCGCGCTTTATGGATGGCGATAGGATCTGCTTTAAAGAAGTTAAGGGTTTTTGTGAGTTACTGGGCTGCTAAGAGATCTAACATTCTACATACAATATTGAAACTCGTTTGCCCTTGTCGAGTAGTGGGATCATTCGTATCAGAGGCTTCCGCTTGCATCGATACCATGCAACTATTTTTTTTACAGTGCTGGTAAGTTAACTCAAAGGAAACTCCCAATCTGAAGTGCCACAGCTGCTATATTTGTGTTGATACTCCTGTACCATATTATAAATGCTGCAATTGACCCGAACTCTTTCGCCTTCATCTCCGCTTTCAAAATCTTGATAGCTAGCTGTAAAACTTCTTTCACTGGATCACCAGGTCAAGAAGGTGAATGCAGGCAACACTATGTGTCTATCTGAATAGGTCTGCCGCTATCTCCTCATTTAAACTAGAGTGTTTGCTCAATTTAAAACTCCATTTGTATGAGCTTACACATGCAGTTTCTATTCCATTGTCTGTGGAATAAATTAAGATTTAACAGAGAATGCCTATTCTTCCATACGACTCATAGAGCTGAGTGCCTTTCGAAGACTTTCAATTGAATTGAATTTCATTTGAAATTCTCGTCTCAAAAGAAATTGCCAGGTCGGAAAAGACGCATTCCCGGGATCGAAGAAGAAAGAAACCTTCACTTCTTTACAGATTTTTTTTTTTTATAGATCAGTTAATACAATAACTGGTATGTGAAGGAAATTAAAGATCTTGATTTTGTCTTAATTTGAATATTAGTTTAGAAGTTTCGGAATTGCGCGTATAAAAAGCCAACGATTCTCTCTGGCTCATGTCCGTTTTGCATACTTAAGAAGCTGATAAAAGACTATGAGCGAAAGACATCCCAGGTATCCAATATTCTTCCTTAAATCTTTTCGTGCTATATATTTAGTCATACAAGGGATGATTCATCGTGAGGTTTGATTTTCAATAGACTTTTTTTGACAGATTACGTGTGACTCCTATCATACTGCTTTGTCATTTTTCTGTAGTATCTTTTTGCAAATCATCATGCAAAGAATCACACCACAAAAGCGTCTCCAGATTGTTCAGCAGTATTACGAAAATCAGCGTTCTGTGAGAAATGTTTTTCGTACGATTCGAGGAACTTACGGTGCGCATAATCGACCTACTGAAACCACTATTGCCAATACCATTCACAAATTTGAGTCCCAGTTTACATTAGTGGATGATACTCGACCGGTTAGACCACATCCAGCACGTAATGAAGAGACTTTAGCAGCTGTAACTGAGAGTGAAGCCCATTTCTGGCTCAATGCATACGTTAATAAACAAAATTGCCGAATTTTGTCTGATGAGTAAACCTAAGAGTACCAAGAGCTACCATTACATCCACTAAAAACAACGGTATGTTTATGGGACAGTGGAATCATTGGGCTATATTTCTTCAAAAATGAGGCAAATCGGAATGTTACCGTCAATGGTAACCGTTATCGCGCCATGTTAATGGACTATGTGCTTCCTGAAATTCATACACAAAGTCTCGTTGAGGTCTGGTTTCAACAAGACAGCGCTACGAGCTATACAAAGTGTGAAACAATGGACTTGTTGTGGAAACATTTTGGTGAGCACTTAATTTCATGTTTTGCTCCGGTAAATTGGCTGAGTGGATCGTGCGATATAACACCTTTAGGCTATTTTCTCTGGGGATATGTAAAGTTTCAGGTTTTCAGAGTAAGCCAGCTACGATTGACGCTTTGGAAGACAACATTACTCGTGTTATCCTCTAAATACTAGTCGTTATGCTCGAACGAGTCGCTCATTGGACTTTCCGAATGGAACACCTCAGACGTAGTCATGGCCAACATTTACATAATATCATTCTTAAAAAGTAGATGCCATAAACTTTTCTTTTAACCAATAATAGAAATTTTAAGTTCAATTTCAATTTATGTATTTTATTTTACATTATAAATCAAACCTTTCGATGAATCACCTTTTATGAGCAGGTAGTGAGTATTTAAAGAGACCTTGATACGAACATGATGTTATACATAGATTTGTTAGATGCAGATTGGGTATAATTTAAAGATTTTTTCAGGATTTGATTGATTGTACAACGACGGCCTTCATGGCTTCCATTATTTAGTCACGTTATTCATGCAGTCTAAAGGCTATAAAACTGATAACAAGCACGAAATAATAGTAACGCAAACACAGGTTGCATGCATGAGTTAGTTTTTCTATGAAAAAATCGGACATAGAGTTGACATAAATTATTAATTTATCCATCAAAGATTCAGAATCCTTTATAGTTAAAAACAAAATCGGAAGTTATTATAATTATAATGACTAGTCCCCGAGGAAACAGAAAATCCTTGGATGGTTATCACACTTATGTGCGATGCCTTAAAATACCAACAAGTACACGAAAACTTTAAAGCACTTTGTTGTAGGATTGAGTTCCTCTTAAACATGCCTAACATATTTTAACATTGCAGCAAAAGATAGCGTATGCGATGAGGAGGAAGAGTATTTTAGTAGGATAATTGGAAACTAATAGCAACCCACATGATCTCTGTTTCCTTCGGAGTGACAAGGCAAATGGAAAATAGGTCCCTGTCAAGAGAAAAGAAGTAGACTCAGTTAGAAACGAATGCATAAACTTAATTTAAAGCAGAATGCTGCTTAAAGTAAAAGATTCCGAGTCACTTTTGGTCTCGTTTATGTCTAAACTTTGGTATATTAAATATATGAACACCACCATTTCAGTTGACAGAGCCTACTGTCATATATTTTAGGAAGAGATTCAGTAGAAAAAAACAGCGATAAAGAGCGATCTATTTTTAAAAATAATAATTCGTCAGTGGTGTTGTCGCAGCGCGAATTTCCCGGTCGTTCAACACCAATCGGGCAAAAACTTCGACACTTGAAAGAATACGCGACAAAACGAGTAGCTGTTAGGTCTGACCAGTTCGGAGCAGCCGTTTTCGTAAGGATATTGGTTGGAGATGTAGCTGAGGACCCCGAAGTATCGACCAGAAGACGTGCCACGCAATTGTGCATCAATCGGCGGTCTTCACACTGAATTTCGGTGAAAGACTGTAAGATTTTATTTAACAAAGTGCCGACAGTGCATCAGCTGTTAGCTGTTGACGCCAAGCCTTTATAACCTACGCTCGAGCCATCCTAAATCTCAACTACGAGAGAGACAACCTTTCATCAAAAATCATCGGGCCCATTTCCATCTCTGTGGTTATGTGAATAAGCAAAATTATCGCTTTTGGGACACCGACAATCTTCGTATTACCCACGAAGAGCCAATACGCCGGCTCAAAGTTACTGCATGCTGTGCTGTTTACGCTAGAGCCGTCATCGTGCTTTATTTTTTCGAAACGACGCGGCCCAAAAGACTACTGTGGATGGCGGGCGCTACAGAGCCATGCTCAACGACTTTCCCGTTCCTCAATTGGATGAATCGGGTCTGGAGAACATTTGGTTTCAAAAGGAATAGTGCATACTGCACAATCCACGAATGAAATTCTGAGGGCTGTATTTCCGGGTTGCCTAAGCTCTCGTTTTAGCAATTTGCACTGACCGACAAAATCGCCTGATTTAACTATTCCAGACTTCTTTTTGTGGGTTTTTTTGAAGTCACGAGTCTATGTCATAAAGTTTCAGACTCTTGAAGCCCTCAAAGAGCCCTGTTTGATGTGCTCGAATATACCCGAATACCCGAATTAGCAATGACAATGCAACTTTTGACAATTTATTTGTCAGTATAATCCCCTTGATATACTCTTCCCAGCAACTTTTGTAACTCCTCCGTATAGTACGACTTTATTGGCCTACAAAATACACCTCCATAACAAATCAGAAAAACACGGAGGATGGGGGTGCAATTCGTAGTGCAATTCAACCAATTTGGCTGTGGCGACTGCGGAAGTGTGAGCCGGTGCGTTATCGTTTTTTCTTCAAATCAGCGTTGAATCGATCCAATAAATCGACGTGGTATGCTCCTTTGATTGTTTTTCCCTTTCTCCAAATAGTCAACATGGATCACAACTAGTGGGTGTTAGCAAACGCGGCACCCATCGCGCGGACAGCTTTCTCATGTTCAAAACCTCGTGCAAGATAAGGCTAATGCATTCAGTTGAGATGCCTGCTATCTCAGGCAACTCGCGAGATTCGGCGGTCTGCCGTAAACGGTTGTACGGGGAGTTGAATGGGTCCCATACACACCATCGATAATGGGCTGGATTTGCTCGCAGGTTTTGCCACTCAAAAACAGGAATTGGATCACGGAGCGATACCTCTTTTCCATGGTCGCAAAAAACACTAATACGATATTTTGAAAAGGTGAACAAAACTAAGCATCGGATTGCCACCAAATTTTGACAGGCGGGCTAAAAGAGGTTATACTAAATGATGGTACAATCATTTTGTCTCAGTAGCGCCACCTATATTCCAATCTGGGTACTCATCAAACATCCCTCTTAAAAAAAATTTACGGCCAAAGAACATCGGTTGACAAATTTTGTGCCATGCAAAAAACTTAAAAAAAAAGTTTGAATGTCAATATAATCCTAAATCGTTTCGACATCATAGGCCCAACAATATTATAAATACCCAATGATTCATTTAGTCACAAAAAGTTTCCGAAAAACCTTAAAGAATTTACAGTAACAGTTAACCTAAAGCATCAGGTGCAACGACTGTGAAAAGTTTACACCCATTGATATGATTCCAATACTCAAAAAAATTATTGAATATTACGCAATGCGCATATGAGTAATTTCATAAATATGTAACGGATAGTAAGTTGTTAATTAAAAATCAATCAGACTTTTGACAAAACCACTCATGTGAAAGGTCCATCAACTGGCTAATAATGACTCTGAAGGAAAAAGGACATAGTGTCAGCAAAACTATCGTACTATTCTTCGAATTTCAAAGAGCATTTGAAATGGGTTATCGCACGCAATAGACTTAACTATATATAAACTATCACAATATGATGTAGATGGAAATGAACTTAACTGGTTCAAATCGCACTTGTTAGATAGAACTCAAAGGACATATGTGAATAATTCAACATCAGGTGTAATATATACATATTTTGGTGTACCACAAAGAACCACACTTGGTCCCTTATTATTTTCAATATACATTTATGATATAAGAAAAGTCTTGAAAGTGTCTAAAATAACTGTGTAACACACATTTTTTTTGAATTCAATGTAGATTTTATTGATAAGTAAAGTTCGGGCTATGGCAAATATAAATAGAACACAACAGCATTCATATGACCACCACGGTTTCTGTTGCAAGTGACTATCAAAATTATTAAAAACTTTTTTAAGAATAAGTGGGTCAATGGCCGCAATTTAAGTTTGGATGTTATGTTTGGGATCCTGAATGGTTCATTGGCATAGACTATTGAAGGTGTCAAATCGCATGATCTTCTTCTTCAGTTTCTCCTCTAACCGAAATAATGCGATCTTTAAATTTCGTACGTTTATTTATGTACAAATCCATCCAAAAATGGGCTTCATCGGAAAAGACTAAATTCGATGATGAATTATCCTGATGATCCAATATCCAGTTAACAAATTATCGACGTCGTAGATGGTCTAAAGGCTTGAATTGCAGCCGAGCAAGCTGATATGTAGTTTCACTTGAAACTCGATACCAAACCAGTTTCTTTCAAACGCTTCACCATTGCAAGAATTCTTGACTCACTAGGTCGATTATGTGGATCGAAAATCCACATGTTACATCCAATGTTACTTTTACAGATCGCCCATTTTCATAGTAAGATTAAGTTAAAAAAAAAAACGTACAAAATTGCTTATTTTTTTGTTTATCGCACTTTTAAATTATTCGAGTACGTGATCGTCAAAGATCCGGCCGTTCATGCATGGTGAGGACTTCGGGAGCCATCAAAGCAGTGCAGAAGATCTTGCGACGGGAAATGAACATTTCGCAAAAATACATGTCTCGCATCATCAAAGAAGACTTGGGACTTAGTGCCTACAAAGGAGACATTGAAAACCTTCTAACAGCAAAAACGTATTGAAAAATCAAAAGCTTACTTAAACCGATATGCTAAAAATTCTCACAGACATATTTTGTTCATATTTTAATAAGCAAACATCATCAAACATAAGCTCCGACATTAAAACAAGCTTCAGAACATACTCCTATTCCAAGGGTTCAAGAGGGTAATGGTAAAATTGGAAATGAGCTACGATGGCATAATCAATCTCCATTTTCGTGAAAAAGGCATAAGGCACTGAACATTCTAACAAGTTTCTGCTTCAGCCCAAAAGGCGAAAACCACACAAAATATGTACCCGCTTTCATATCGCCGGATGATGAGCCAGTTGGTAAGGTCCGGACCTCAAACCTTTGGATTAAAAGTTGTGCTCCGCTTAAGAGGGAATTGCCTGCTCTACTCATCACCGAAATATTGAGTCTTTGAAGCAAGCCCTTATCAGCTATGTCGACAACTTTCCAGTGAATGAGCTCCATAATGCGATTGATGATTTGCCTCTACGTCTCTGCTCGTGCTTTATTGGAAGTTTCGAATGAAGTGTTCCATAACTTGTAGCTAGAAATGTTACAAATAAAAATCTAATTCATCATAAGTTTTTCTTTGTATCAGTATTTAAGACTAGACTAGCCTCTCATGGAGCAATAGTATCGCAGAATACGATAGGTTCCATCTTCGTTGAATCCCAGTATTCGAAAAGTTCGGCCTTGGTAGTGGTGGTATTACCGAATCATAGGAAAAAGTAGCTAACGCAATGATAAATTTTTGCGTTTCCTAAGTTTCTGTATAAAAATTATGTACGGTTTTGTATTCAACACGGCAAGTCTTCTACATAGGAATGCAGTGGCAGACTTGGCATGTTGAAGGTTATTCGGTGTTAATATAATAGATAAGTGTCATATTTAGAGGGCCATATTTTCTCTGCACTCATTTAGAAATAATGCGGAAACTAACCCTTCCAAGGTGCAGATAGGACGCGCTAAAAATGAATGGCTTCGACAGAAACTTTGTCTAAGCCCGCAACGAGAGGAGAGCCGTCCTTGCTATGCAGATTCATACAAATAAAATTATAAAATAAAAAATTAATTTTGCACAACTGAGAAACATTTTAAGGAAAGGCCCACTTAAATTTACTTTTTTTTAAACGATTATCTGTAGCTAATAAATAATGGTAATTTCAGCAAACAGTGAGCGATTTGTATTAATTTGAGTTGAAAAAATTCTCCATTGATATAAATATTATTTTAATTTTAAATTCTTACCGACAATAGGTGTAAATATTTTTACCAAAAATATTAACAATTTAAATCTTTTGAATACGTACCTGCAAAGAGAAAATAAAATCAATTAGAATATGAGTCGAATTTAGTTAAAAATTTATTTAATTTCAATATAATAAATGGTATTGCTGATTTTGAAAATTAACAAGTTGCAGTGATTACAATCAATAATTGGTTGCCTTTTAGAAATTTCTACAAGCATTCACATTTTTGTTCTTCAGATTTAAATGCGATTTCGAGTATGTTTACTATATGTGGTTGTGTGCTTGAAAAGCGTGTAATGTGTATGTATTGTGTGTTTTTATATTGTCTGTATATATCTTACTTGGTTTGTGGTGTTAGATAAAATTCGTGGGACCTAGTGTTCTATATTCTATAAAATAGATTTCAATATGAGTTTACAATGAATAACTTACCGCTTCCAGGGATATGTAAAAAATGTTTTCTTGTGATACAGGTATTTCTAGTAAAGAACTTAATTTTGAATTGAGGGTATTTCTACAGGTACCTACTACAGGCACAGTTTTTAGGTAGAAGGCTTCATTAAACCTTATTGGAGTGGCGCAATCGAACCACGATCAATTAATTTGTATTTCTAGAGCTCGAAGCGTTTCATCTAGCAAAGACCTAAGCACGACAAACACTTATAAATTGTGGAAATTCATTTCCAAACTCAGTGTTCAGTAAGAAATGTTTATTCATCAATTTTACGGTCAACATGGTCCCAAAGCGAGTCGGCTATTCGCAAAACGTTATACTTACTCTATTGGCCTCTAAGTCACTGATAAGAATACGTAGAGTGCGCAAAGATACAAGTATCGTCGCCATTGAGGCCAGATTATAATTTATCGATTTGCCATCATACATTTGACGTCAATTGAATACAAGTTTCAACTACTGCAACAATAAAAACCAGGCCATCATCACTTACGTCGTGGACGTTTGAATAGTTTTTGTTCAGCAAGGAAAATCTAGAAGTCTTCCATCAGCTGCCGATGCACCCCAAAAAATCCACAGTTTGTTCTGGTTTATAGGCTGGCGGCATCATCGGACCCTACTAACTTCAAGAATGAAGAAAATCGAAATGTCATCGTCAATATCATCTGGTACAGAGCCATGGTCTATATTTTTTGTTTTGTTTCCAAAAGTACATGAACATGATCTGTATGATATTTGGTTTCATCAACATGGTGATACGTGCTATATGATCTCTGCAGCATTTGTGAGATACATCCTTAAATGCTCGAAAATTTTGGTTTTAGGATGCAGCTTCTTAAACGCTCTATTGGTGGCCCGAAATACTTTTGCATCATTAATGCCATAAAATTATTTATCGAACAAAAACAACTTTCGCTCGTTTGTTCAACTTGTGTACGTTTTATTTTAAAAAAAAACCCAAACTTATCCTATATTTCCAACCATAAATATAAAATTTTGAGCTTATTAGTTAGTTTGATAAACGTCTTGTTCCTTCTACGAGTATTTTGTGGCAGATACATGAATGTGCTGAGACTACAAAGGGGCAAAAGAATAGTCGGACATGCATTTATAGATTCAATCATACCTGCGCCATACTGATGGAATAATAGTACGAAAGTACGACATCAAGGAACAGAATGCATATAAATAAATTACTCCGCTTTCGAGCATGAACGTTTTCGGGGGCTATAAATATTATGCTTTTAAGAACTAATAAATGTATCGCAACCTGATACATTAGCACAATAACGGTCAAAGTTTCGAACTGGAGAACGTACCATATAACGAGAAAGAAAAATCTGTATAATATGCGTTCAAGACAGCAAGTGGCGAAATGTCGGAAACAGCCCTCTCTACATAAACTTCCAAACAAAAGTGAACAAAATATTTTTACAAAACGGGACAAAAGAAGAACGGAGTTGGTATCATCTGAAATGAAATATTTTGGCGTGACTTTTAGAGGGTATCACAAGAGAAGATATATACGTATGTACAACTCTCATGGTATATCCAGCATATATACTTTGTTTATTGAGCAAGAGATGTGCATAATTACGTACTACAGCTGCCGAACATCTAACGCTGATAGTTTACCATCTATGCTGGATTTATGTCCATCGCCGAAAGAAATGTGTTTGAAATGTATTTGAATTGCGGGAACTCGTGTCTACTCTAGAGACACTGCCACTCGTTTCGATTAAATTTAAAAATTTGACTAAAATATGCGACACTGATTGATGGTATGCCTAGTTTTTCAAAGGTTCTGACACTGACAGAGAGATCAGAAGGATTTCTTTTTAAGAATGAAATGTAATTTCAAAATTGCATTCAGAGTAAATTAAGTTTTTTGCTTGCTTGCTTTTATTTAACGCTTTCACTTTAAATTTTCTTTCAAAACTGTCGAGAGGAAGGCAGGTTACCAGCATATCAATATGCAAGTGATTAATTTTCTTTTATACAAGGTGGCGCAAAAGTTATCGACCGATGTTCTTTGGCTGTAAGTTTCTTTATTTTTTTTTTCCATTAAGTCGGGAAAATCATATCGCCTAAGTGGTCACCGTCAGAATTGATGACTATTCGGGCTCGATTTGTGGCATTTTTCATCACTCTTGCCAGAACTTCCGGAGATAGGCCCTCACATTCTTGACGGATATTCTCTTTGTGGGACCTTAAGAGTTTGGTTGACATATTGTACATAGACTCGTGACTTAAAAAAATCGCACAAAAAACCTAGAATGGTTAAATCAGTGCCCCAGAAGCGATAACTTTGCTTTTGCACATATCCTTAGAGATGAAGAGACATCTTGCAGTCTTTTAGCGAAATTCTCTGTAAAGATCGATGATTGATGACCAATTGGGTAGCTCGTCATCTGGCCGATACTCCTTGGTCCTCTGCGACATCTTCAAATACAGCTGCGATATTCTCAGCAGAATGGCTGCTCTGAGGCTGGCCAAACCTGTCAGGATCTGGTGTTGTTCCATACTCTTGTAGGCGAATGGCTAAACGTCGTACTATATGCACAGTTCGTGTCGGATAATCAATAAATCTGCTCCGAAATTCAATTCAAAATCTTTACCAATGAGTCGCATATAAGCTAAAAACAAAGTAATAGTAGAGATTGTAAAAATGATTGGAGCTTTCTTTCTAAATACTTTCTCATTTTCTTGGTGCAGGAACAGTTTTAGAACATGTAGCGTGAGAAAAGTTCTAAAATGTTTTATGAAATTAAGCGAAAAAGATTTTTATCTCGAAAATAATTGAGGCGAACAACTGGGTAATGTAAAAAATAATGAAGAACTTGTGACAGCTATTGAGAAAAATTCAACGACGTACTCGTATGTTGCTGTAAAGCTCAAATTTTAAAATGGTTAGCCTACACCTTTCAGCTATCGGAAGGTAAACAAGTTGAAAAAATGGTTTCACCATCTCTAAGCACTTAAGAATAGGCTTATCCTTCTGGATAGGACTGCATGCTAAAAAGGTAATGGTAAGGAATTGTGCAGAAGAGAAGTCAAAGTATCGAGGTAGCGTTTACTATTGTATTAAATAGGCATACCGCTATATGATAATGCAAAAATATCTGTGGGACGGTAAAAGCTCCTGAGTTAGCAGCATTAAAATATGAAACCTTGTCCCATTACCTCTTCTCATCGTACTCTTCTTCTTCCGAATATTACATTTTTCGAATTTAAAATAGGCAGATTATAAGCCCAGATACCATAAAATAAGGGTTTGAAGACCTTTTTATGGAAAGTGGGTGAACATTTCTTTAAAAAAGGAATTTTTGTTTCAGTGGAGCGTTAAAAAAACGAATTTTATTTTAAAAACCTTTCAGACATATTTTTATTCTAAAGGTGAGTCTAAAAAGTTTAAAGAAGTCTGTCCAAGAACTTCTGGCTAAAAGCTGTAATTGAATTTTTGCATACTATCATATAAGACGTTTAAAAAAAGACATAATTTGAATAAATTGGATTCTAATGAAAGATTTCCTTCCTTAGCGATATAAAAAAACTTGGGTCAACGGCAAGACCTTGCGGTTCCGTGCTATAATTATGTCTCTCTATCAAATGTGCATATTCTACGAATTCGTGTCGAAAATATCCAATGCAGATTCCCACTATTCGCTCTGCGCAGGCTCCCAAGAGCTGACTACTACATCCTTCCCCCTTTGACTTAAATTGCTCGGTCTTCTCTCTATGGAAAAACGGCTCGAATCGCGAAAATTGCTCTTAACCGGCACCAAAACTGGATCAAATTTTTTTTAATACCAACTCACGTATTTTAAGGTCTTTTCCTCTTTTTCGTCCGAATTACCACCTAATGGTTTTAACTAATCATTGTCTCGTATGTTACGTAACACTATCCTCAAAAACGTCCACAATTATCACCTCTCCCGACCCCGATTTTTCGTCCTGAGTTAATCCGGGCCTGTTACAAATAGAAGGGAAACCCCGCTCCACCCGCTTTATGTTATTTTCTTTTGACCTATATAAGCCTCCTAACATTGTAGAGATAGGATGGTATACAATAAAAATTGTCAATTACTAGGACATACAGCTAAAAGTTGTAACAACGCTTCAACATGGAGAAATGTAATCTTCCACCACGCACTCCATTTAGCTGCATACGCACAATGTGTGCCAATTGGCTCAAAGCAACTCATACAAACTCTGATCCAGCCCAAAATATAAACAAAATAAAGAAATATTATCTATAAAAACTAAGAATAAGTGCAAAATAGCTGAAGCCAGACGCACTTATAACATATTAAACCCTGCTCAAACGAAATCCAATATTATATCCTACGCTGATAGAGCAAAGACAGCCATTAAAAATAATAGAACAACCTCGGAAAACGTCAATAACTACAATTCCCTAGTGCAAGGCAATCAAACAAACATTAATACAAAGCCAACCAAAATTAATCCCCCCGCCCAAACCGTAAGTATCATCTCAATGTTTCAATCAAATACACTTCAAAACGAGACAAAATCCTGCGTTCAATACAGCAAACTCAGTGAGAGTGATAAGTTCACAGATTTACACTCTACATCTACCAAACAAAACAAACCAAAAAAATCACACAAACCAAATCTAACAGCAATAGAAAATTTCAATAAAGATAATGAAAGCATACCTACACATCCTAACATAAAATCTCGAAAAGATATGAATGTTTCTGACACATATGACAATTTATAAACTTGCAATCACTAGAAGCTCATATTTTTTAATGTTCAATATGTTCTTTTTCAAAGGAATCAAAACAGTAACTAATCTTACTCATCTTGTCCAATTTTTTTCCCACCCGCACTTCGCTATACACCATTTCATGTATTTTTTTGACATTATCCTGTGTAACCGCATCAAAGGGCCTGCCATTGCGGACTTGATCGGTAGTGGAGTTGCGGCCACCACGAAACTCTCGAAACCAATATTTGACGGGGTAATCCGACGGCGCATTAGCCCCATAATATTTATCCAACTTTTCTTTTGTTTCCTTCCATACTCAACATGATGCCAAACACGTCAACAACAATCATCTTTCAAAACAAAACTAAAGACAGTATCGCACTGAAATGTGGCATGTCTGCCTTAATATGAACGGACTTCAAGGCACCATAACCTTTTTTTCAGTAGCAGCGCATTCTGGTGGTCAAGGAGGTTACTTATCACTCCACCTAGTATTAACACTAAAACTGTACCCAGCAACCATTCTTATATCACTGTTTTTACTATCAATTTCTACGATATTTCACCTTATCTTGCGAGATATAGTAAAATTATCGAATTGCCTTTTTAGTACCACGTGTCTTTTTTAATATATTGGGTCTATATATTCGTGCGGTTTGCTAAGAGATGGCGTAACTTGTATTATTCCATTGGAACATGCGTTAGAAAGCTACTGTCATTGTATGTCATTTCAGTATGTGTCATTCATTTAAAGAGTAAACAACAATAATTTTTTGAAGTACAATCAAAACATTTATGAATGGAACTCGACTTTGTTCATATGGCCACCGCGGGCACGTTTGCAGCGGTCGATTCTTTGGGCCCAATTTTCAACGACTCGACCACACATTTCGGCCGAAACGGCCGCTATTTCGCGTTCAATGTTGGCTTTGAGCTCTTCCAACGTCGAAGGCGTTATGGCATAAGCCAATGACTTAACGTAGCCCCACAGAAAATATTCAAGCGGCGTTAAATCGCACGAAGGAGGCGGCCAATCCACTGGCCCATGTCTTGAGATAACACCCTCACCATACTTGCTCTTCAATAAATCGATTGTAGCGTGTGCTGTGTGGGTTGTGGCACCATCCTGTTAAAACCACATGTCGTCCAAGTCCATATTTTCCAATTCGGGACAAAAATAATCAGTGATCATGTCGCGATAACGCTGACCATTCACAGTAACGTGACGATCGTTATCGTCGACGAAAAAATATGTACCAATAACGCCGCCGGCATGCAAACCGCACCAAACAGATATTTTTTGTGGATGAAGTGGTGATTCATGAAGCACATGTGGGTTTTCACCCGACCAATCACGCATATTTTGCTTATTGACGAACCCATTGAGCCAAAAATGAGCTTCTTCAGAAACCAATCGGAGAACGTAGCTTGTTAGTGTACTTTACCATGATGAAAATGTTTACTGAATAAATTGACAGTGACAGTTTGATGATTAGTGAAAGAGTGCGTTCACAAATTAAATTCAAAGTTGTCAAGTCCCTATTGGAAAACCTTATATTACCTTTAAGGACTACGCTTGCACCACTATGACATTGAATGTAGTCCAATGAAACATGAAAGGCCACTTTAATAACTATCACGAGCTACAGTTGCTTATCAAAGAACAACAACCTTCAGTTATTTCTTTACAGGAAACCCACGTTATAAACAATCCTAACCATTTTTGCCCTAAGCAATATGCCCCTTTTTTTCATAATGTAAGCCACATTATAACAGCAAAACATGGTACTGATTTATTAGTCCATAAATCAATCCCACACTAATTTTCTGTTAAGAAATCAACCATCTTGGCCATTGCAGTTGAAATTAAACTCACATTCAAATTAACTATAACCTCAGTTTATATTCTCCCTGATCAGCCCTTTTCCTGTTCTGATCTTGAAAATGTGGTCAATCGGTTCAATACATCAGTTTTGCTGACAGGTGACTTAAATGCTTGGAGCCCAATTTGGGGTTAAACACTCGTGGCAAAATATTTGAACAATTTTTTGTAAGTCAAATTTAGCAGTTCTTAATGATGGCTCTCCGACGCACTTCTCGACTCACAGTACCATTACACATGTTGACTTAACACTTGCATCCCCAAGACTTATCCCAAATACCTCATGGACTGTTGACTACGATCTCTATGGAAGCGATCACTATCCCATAATTACAAAGATCATAAATGCTTAAAAAAAAATCACCAAATGGTTACCCTCCAAAATTTCCATTTGACAAAGCAGACTGGAATCTTTTTGCTAATAAAATCTTAGCGTTCCTTCACAACAAGAAAGAATTAAATAATATTAGCCATGAAGCGGCCTTAATCCAAAAAAGCATTAAATTTGCTGGAAACATATAGCTATTCCCTAATCAAGACAAGGGCAAAATATTAAACCAATCAAGCCCATTACTCCTTGGAGAAACAAAACGCTCGGTGAGTTAAGAGAGGTTAAGACAGGCCAGCCACAGCTTCTAGATAGTATCGGCGTATCTGGGTCACAACCAAAAAGGCCCTCCTCCTGGTAAAAACCTGGATAGGGTGGTAATGGAAGCAAGAAGATGCAAAACTGACCTCATCACAGAATGCGATGCCAATGCGCATCACACAATATGGAGCAGCACCAATCCCAACGATAGAGGTGAGTCACTTTTTGAATACATTATTAGTACTAACCTCACTGTATGTAACACCGGTAATGAGCCAACATTCATTACAAGAATCCGACAAGAAGTGCTTGACATTACTTTTGTCTCCGAACGCATTGATCATTTAATAACGAACTGGATGGTGTGGTTGCAGGGTGGTTGCATATGCGGATGACATTGCTGTAGCCATCTCAGGAAAATATCTAGTTACGATTAAAGAGCTACTGCAGTATAATCTTAACATATTAACAAGCTGGGCGGATCGCTGTGGACTGGGAATTAACCCCCATAAAACCGATCTTGTCCTCTTCTCTAGGAAATACAAAATTCCGACTACAGACCCTCCCTCAATCAATGGTATCAGCTTGGTCTTCTCCGATACAGCGAAGCATTTAGATTTAATTTTCGACAGGAAACAAAGCTGGAAACCTACATTCAAGAAAGAGTTCAGAAATCCCCTGTAGCTCTATTTACTTGCAAAACAGGCATTGGGAACAAATGAGGCCTCCAACCTTGCATCACAGATACTCACTCTCGGGGTGGTTCTGTGGTGGACGGCCTTAGACAAAACAGTAAATTGCATGAAGCTAAGTAAAGTCCAAAGAACAGCATGTTTGGGGATAAACGGAACCCTACGCACTATTCCCTCCGCTGCTCTGGAGCCGCCAACGCAGCTATTCGCCTTATAGCAACTTCACAGTGGGCAAATAAACATTTTGGCCACGCAAATATTCTTAACGCACTAGGAATCCTACCAGAAAACATCGACTGCACCATACCCAAAAAACGGTTAGACAAGGGCTTCCATGTAAGCATTCCCTCCAGATCCTTGCTGGAGGAAAATGTCTTCTTGGATGATAATTCAATTTAAATTGGGTATTCTTTGTATCTAACGACTTAATAATATTCTCTAAACTTTAAGACCTTAATTTAACAGCAAACAATTTTTTAAATATAAATCCGTTCCGGATCATTAATATCGTCAGAAAAAAAAAAAATTCTACACATATGTAAAAAAACTAGCTGTAGAAGGTTTGTAAATGTTCCAAGTAATAATACACAAATTGAAAATGTTAATTGTTTAAAAATATTGAGTATAATTTTTGGTTGTAAACTTAACTTTAGAGACCACTGTGTTTATGTTAAAAAAAAACCTTTCTACCAGGGTTAATATGATTTATCATCTAAAGATATTTTTTGCAATATTAATACTCTAATAATGTCATACGTTCAATAAAACTTTTTAAAATTAATTATGTTATTCCGGTTTATGGAAAAACGACAAAGTCTTCACTTAAACTGATTTCATCTCCCTACCATGTCGCAATTCAAACAGCTTTAAGAGCATTTAGAACGACGCCAATAAAAAATCTTCTAATCGAGGGCGGACTACCAAAAATTCCGGAGCATTTTCATAACCTTACTGCCAACATTATACAAAAAATTAACTCATCTCTAAAGTTACCAGTTAACAACATAGCTAGAAAAATACGTTCTAAAAGGTTTAAGAAATATCCTTCGTCCATTTCAAATGCGCTCCTATTAGCAAAATCATTCAACATTCCGATAATTATTCAGATACCAACCTCCCTGGTACCTACATGAAGATTCCATATGTACCGATCTACAAAAATACACCAACGCAACCACAAACATTGAGGTATAAACATAAAGCAGAATTTTCTTCCTTTTCACTGATGGCTCAAAAACTGAATCTAGAACATTCTTTGCAATTGTTAATGAAGATGGAGAAACAATCTCTAAGGGCCTTCTTCCAGATTTTAGCTCTGTTTTTCTCGCAGAAGCTTTTGCTTTTGCCATTCCTCAAACAAATTACAAGAAGACTGCTATTTTTACAGATAGCCTTTCAACAATTTCTGCCCTAAAAAATGCTAACAGCAAAACAGAAATCATTGAAAAGATTAGAGACAAGTTAATTGTACGCAATAAAAAGCTCAAACCTATCTAGATATCCAGGAAAAGTAGGCATTAAAGGCAACGAATCTGCAGATAGAACTGCAAAAGATGTTTTTAGCTAGCCAGCTATTCAATTTTACGCCTTCAACTAGAAAGATCTTAAAAGAAAGATTATTCACTGTTTTGAAACTAGGAGAAAAAATGAGTGCAAGGATTCCGTCCACCACTAAACCTTCATTAAGAAAATGCTGAGGATGTTTATACGACCTCGTCTAGAACACCCCAAAATTATGCATAGCCATATAATCGCAAAAACCCAGCCACCATTGTGCAACCTTTACCATAAGAAAGAAGTCCTCACTATTTAACACCTGATAAGTGAATGCGATAAAGTTAGTTCAACCGTTATGCATCTTTGTGGCCAAACACAACTAGTTGAAATAATATTAAAGGTTCCTTCAGAACAAATATACGAAACGTATTTAAATTCCTATCTATGCTAAAAATTGTAAATAACCTATAAAGGATTTATAATCATTGTACACTCTTTTTCTTTTTAAACATTATTTTTTCAACAACCCTGGTCGATGGTCTTGAATATTGTATCTTGTAGTAATCCATAATCTGATATTATTGATCTGCACATTCTTTAAAAAAATGCCTCTTAAACACTTATTTAAGTTGACATATTAACCGGGTTGCACTATCCCGAAACCCTGTCAAAAAACAAAATCTCTCTCAGAGGTTTTCTGGGCATCTCTTATGTCTATGTTAACACGTTCTTAAGAACTGCTGCGAATAGCAAGATATCAAGCCAAAGACCATCAACTATTCAGTTGTCAATAGTATACCACCTTGATCAAAAATTTCCCGGTGGCGTCACCGTGTGTTCCGATTTGAGTACTATTTTTCTTGTTAAGACGAACCGTCTATTGTTGACATAGCGTCATAGCTTGACATTTGCAAAAGTTACGTAGCCAGGAGTACATCTATCTCTGTGTGTGTTGGCGATTTTTTACAATTTTAGAAATGGATTTAAATTTGGAACAACAAATTGTATAAAATTTTGCGTAAAAAACGGGTTTAATGCTGCGCGAAAGTTGGAAATGTTGGAAAAGTGTTTCAACAACGATTCTCTAAAGAAAACGATCGTTTACCAGTCGCAGGAGAGATTCAAAAGTGGTCATGAGTCAATTGAAGATGATGAACGTAGTGGCAGACCATCGACATTGAAAACCGACGAAAACATTGATGAAGTAAAAGGAATGTTGGTCAATAACCGCAAATTAACCATCAGAGAAATATCGGTGGACTTGAACATTGCCTTTAGATCCGTCCAAGACATTTTGGTTAATGATTTGGGTTTCCGTGGTGTAGCAGCGAAGTTGGTGCCATAAGACCTCAATTTCATGCCAAAAAAACCGTGTTGACGTCGCAAAAGAGATGATTTGCGAGGCTGAATCCGATCCCACATTCATTAAAAGGATCATTGCTGGAGTCGAGATGTGGGTTTATGAGTACGAAACGCAATCCAGACTTCAGGCAAGTGGATGGCGTTCAACAAATGAGCCGACACCAAAGAAACCACGTCGTTTTTAGTCAAAAAAGAAGGCAATGCTCACGGTTTTCATAGATTACAACGGTGTAGTGCATCATGAATTTTTGCCAAAAGGGCAGAGAGTAAACAAAGAGTATTATTTGGGCGTTATGAGACGTTTGCGTGAAGCAATTTGCCGAAAGAGATCAGAATTGTGGGCAGAAAGCACCGTCGCACAGTGCCATCATTGTTTGTAATTTTTTGACGAACAATGCAACAACAGCCACCGAATTCACCTGATTTGGCTCATTGTGACTTCTGTTCAATTGAGTTAAAAAACTACTACGGGGAACGCATTTCAGCAGCCGAGAGGAAGTAGTGGAAAACTCGCACAAAGCACTGATGGACATACCGAAAACCGAATATAAAAAATGTTTCCAGGATTGGATCAATTTCTTTAAAGGGGACAATATGGATTTGAATAAACTTGACAATCCGCGGTTCCTATTAATTCTTCCAAAGCATACATTGAAGGAGATAAACTACTTATTAATTCAAGTCGATATCCAGGCACGAGGCGGTGATATTCAAGAGAACATTAAACGAAATCGAATATCGCAGTATACCTATCCCATATATGGTATTGTAGTTCATTCTTATATATACCTAGCGTCTTTTAGCTAGGTTTTCAAAATTTCCTTTCAAGGATTCTTTCCTTTCCTAACTATGAGCTAAGATCAACAAAGACGACTTCAACATTATGACGTTGGTCATAAATTTGGTTTACCTAGCTTTTCCTCTAACAATAAATGAACACATAAATGGATGGTGTGTCTGCTGCCTTGAATAGTCACTATAGTAATTGTCGCAGTTTTATTCTTTGGCTGGTACCCGTGATTACATTCGGCAAAGTAAAACAGTTTGCTTGTAATTGTATGTAACGCGACCGTTCCAATATAAATGAGACTTTTTAAAAATATGTACTTCTAGTGCGTTCATTGATTGTCATATACATGCATCGAAAAGAACCGTCACTGATGTACTGTCAAAATTTCATGGCATTTTGACGAATAGAAGAGGAATTATTGCGTTTGATGTAACAGTATGTTTGTGTCACAGTTACAAGAATGGGCTCAGAATTCAACATTCGAAGGATATCATCAAAGAGGCCAAAAAGAACAAAATTTTCCTTTGCAACATTGTGACTGTTGAGGAAACGTGTGTTTTCAAGGGCATTGTTCAGAAACCGGGCCAAACAGTTAATGAATAATTCTATTTTGGTATTTTGGAACGAGAGAATATCGCGTAAAAGAAAGTTGGCGTTTGTTGCACGATAATGCGTCATCACATTTATCGATACTTGTGACCGCATTTTACCATGCAAATTTTACGTTTTCGAAAAACGTTTTGTGAACTTAGAAACCATACTAAGACTTTTACCGACATTCTGAAGGACATCCCGGCCGATCTAAAAAACTCGTTCGGTTTTATTTAAGTTCTGTACTTCTAACCCAATAAAAACCTCTTCTGGAGTACCTCAAGGTAGCCATCCCGGTCCATTTTTATTCATACCTACAATCAATGATGTTGATCGTATCACTGAAATCGCATATACTCATATACCTTCTTACGCAGATGACACAAAAATCTTTAAACTTTTCTCAACCTACTTTTTCTTTTACAGCTGAATGATTTGGACAAATTTTCTTCTTATGCATGAAGAATTGTCTTAAGCCTAATGTTAGTAAGTGCCAAGCAATAAATTTCACTCGTAAGTGCTTCCCAACTTCTCGTGAATTACGGGACCCAGATGTCATTTGTGAAAGAGAACTCAGTTTTCGTTAACATATTGACAGTATCATAAATAAAGCTTACTCCGCATTTAGTTTTATCAAGCGTTATGTACTAAATCCATGTCATCTGATTTTTTTGATCAATACGAAGTAAGTTGACATTATATTAAAAAAAAAAAATTCATTTATTCATCAATATTAATGTTGTCCCCTTCAATGTAATCCGCCTAAAAAACAATACACATGTGTCACCACTTTTACCAATCCTCAAAGCGATTCTCAAAGCACTTTTTGGTATAGCGTTGAGCTCTACCAGCGATGCCGTTTTTACTTCCTCTATCGATGAAAATCTTTACCCTTTCATAGGTCTCTTCAGTTTTGGGAACAGCAAAATGTCCCATGGGGCCAAATCCGGTGAATATGGTGGCTGGGGCATGATTTCCGTGTTGTTTTTGGCCAAAAAATCTCTCAAAAGCAGCGATGAATGAACAGGTGCATTATCATGATACAAAAGCCACGAGTTGTCCTTCCACAATTCCGGACGTTTTTTTCGTATTGCTTCTCGCAAACAGCGAATAACTTCAAGTCAATACTCCTTATTGACCGTACGACCTTGGGACGAATAGGCTTTGGTTTCGATGTCATAACCATGTACCCATGATTCGTCACCAGTTATGACCCTTTTGAGAAAGTCAGGATTATCATTGACGTCAATTAAGAGCTCCTGAGCGATGCTTATGCGACGGTTTGTCTGTTCAAAATTATAAGGTTTCGGAACAAAATGTACGTTGCCCGCGAAATTTCTTCGAATTTGGAACACACCTCGTATTCTTAACAGAACTATAAAACACTTACATATGAAGAGCAATCTGTTAAAGCTATGTGTAACTATTCACAAAGGCAGATGACATATGTAGATACATTTCAAGAGATCCAGGTGGTGCTGTGGTGTCTTTCAGGAGTGCCGCGGGGGAAGCATCCGAGACTGATTTAATACTGAACGTGGCAACACAAGCTTTTGAATATTGTCAAAAAATAACTGTTTATACTTAATGTCAGGATGGAACCCTTCAAAAACCCGCTTCCAGTCAATGAAAAGAATACTACAGCTTTCAAAAACCTGAAAAACAACAAGACCGCCGGCTCCTACGTTATGCCATATTTGTACATATGAATGTGATGTTTTGGTGGAGAGCATTCGTCAATTCATCAACTTGGTGTGGATTGATTAAAGCATCTCCGAACAGTCAGATCTTTATACCCTAACTTCAAGAAATGCAATCCTATGTATTGTAAGAACAGTAAAGGCATATCCCTGCTTAATATCGCATAAAAGATCATATCCAACGTATTGTGTGAACGTCTCAAGCCCTTCTGTAGACCAATGAACTTTCAGCAAAACTCAACATCCCTTAATTGCCGCAAATTCTTCACATTTGACATCATTCCTTTATCTACAATATACAAAGCTATGGCTAAATTTGGGACCCCGACAGATTTCGTCCTTGTGCTGCTATACAGCACGTGGTGCAATTTACAAATGAGGAAACAGTTCCTCCGAACTATTCCAAACGAACAGATACCGTAAGCCTATATATGGACTTTCTATAACATAGTTCGTTTTTCTTTAGATGAAAAAGAAGGAATTGAGCTTTCGTAACACTCTCATTGGAGTTTTGATGGTATTGCGCATCAAGTATCTGTTGAAATATGTCTTGCTTGTTCTATGCAACTATATATTTAGCTTTAAGACAGGCTCTGTTTTTGTGGTACCTGATTTTGCAATTGACAGTTCGTGTTAGATATAAGCCAACGAAAAAGCTGATGTTATTAAATATTTCAGTCTCTTATCGTCTTAACGCAACATGTGTATAGAAAAAAATATCGCAGTCTAACCGTGCCAACAGCTAAAACAATTAAACATTTTGTGAAAAAATTCGGTGAAAGCGGTAGTGTGACTACATCAAAACAAAGCTTAAACCCTTTCCATGTTGAAGTACATTTAAAGCTTAACAATAGAAAAACTGTCTAATTATTCGTTTTGAAAAACTATAAAGGGCACTAAAGCACTTAAAGTCATCGGAAACAGCAGCTGATAATTACACAATAACAAACGTCACATTAACGAAATCCAAAAATGCTCTCGGTAACGACCTAATGACCGGAGTAGTCCTTAAAATGTTGTCTACTAAACCATTAAACCAAGCTCCTCTCAATTACAAAATGGGGACACGTATTGGGATACATTGCAGAAGTGTGACAAGAACTCTTTTACTCCAATTCCATTTCTCCCCATTATACTCAAAATGTTTAAGAGGATACTGTTGTTTATTGATGAAAAAAGTCGTATCCCTGATCAACAATTTGAGCTCAGAAGCAAGCTTTTAAGCAGGGCCATGGAATCATCGACGTAATTGAGAAATCCCTCGAAAAAAGATAAATCTGTTCAGATGTATTTCTTGATGTTTCGCGACATGAAGGCTTGAAAGTCAAATGACAACAGGACTTGCCTTTAAGCCTTTATAATATACTTACAAGGTATTTTGAAAACAGACGCCAAAGGGATTTTTCGGAAGGAAATGTTCTCGGTCCGCTTCTATATCATCTAAATAAAAGTGATATACCGCAAGAAGGTTCGTTTTCCGATACTTCTGCTGTACTTGCAGTAGGTAAATGGATTGAAGAAACAAAAGTTAAACTACCCAAACAATGGGCTGTTATTGGATATAATTGAAAAAGGCCTGGCGGATTGCGCTCAATAAAAACAAATCTGTTCAAATAAAATTTACTTACAAAAAAGTGAGCACCCACCATTATAAACTCGGTGGGTATTCTGTTCCTAAACGAGGTTAAATACATCGGAATGACAATCGACGGAATGTTAAAGTTAAAGACGCATGTGAAAAAGAAACACAAAAAACTTGAAGATAAATACAGAAAAATGTACTGGTAGCATGGAAAATCGGAATTTCAAATACAAGCTCAAAGATGGTTGCCGTTTAGTAAGTCCCGTCTTATTTAATACGCCCGAATCATGCAAAACATTTTTGCTCGTTAGCCGGATTTTAGGAACCGTGTTGTCATGACTGACGAAACTTATTTTATGCCGTCTGGAAAGTAAAGACACAAAATTTTCGGTATTGAAGCACTCAAAATGCAGAATTAATTTCTGAAGCGTCTTTGTACTGTACCAAAAGTTATGGATAGGTACGGTGTGTGTTCTGAAAGAGTCATTGGTCTTTAATTTTGGAAAAGGCAATAACCGTTGGCTAGGGCCAACGGATTGTGATAAAAGGAATTTGATTTTTGACCAAAATGGCAAGAGGAATTATTGGTTTCAACAGACCTTCACAGTACCCCATACTGCCCGTGAAACGATCAATTTACTGAAAATGATATTCTCTAATCAAAACACTTTAAAAAAATTATGATTCCATCTAACTTTTTTGCTTGGGCTAACGCAATGAAACCACCAGAATTTCATAAAAAAAAATGTCAAAAGTGGATGGAAATGCCGAAAAAGGCCCAGTCTTTCAGTAACCGCAAATGATGAAAATTTGCAGGATGTAACTTTCAAGAAGTGGCTAAATTAAGGTGCAAATTAAAATGTAATAGAGGAAAACAGACATTGAGTCCTATGTAAATTATTTAGGTCTCACGAAGAAATCACCCTGTGGTTTAAAACTAAGGTCGTCTGTTACAGTCAAGAATTAATTAGGGCTTTTGGCGATTTTAATGAAGGTCTGTTGGTGAAAATAGCGATAGAATAAGGTGGAGAAAAAACGTTACGTAGGTATTGAGGCCAGATCACAGGGGTGAAGTATTTCTTAAATACTTACTTAGACATTTCACAGCATGTTTGGCGACATCAAATATGTGGTCATTGCAACGTAAGTTGTCATAGACACACATACCGAAAGTGGAACATTTTTCTTAAACAGCTGACAGCATTCTGTTTCGAAAGCATTCAATTCTACTCTGTTGGAGGAGGTTCCCCAATTAGTGATGCTGTTTATGAATATCGGAATTAAATGAGTTTAGCATACGCTGCCATTCCCGTTCTACAACCGCCAGTGAGATCGTCAAGATCATTGGTAAAGTTAAAAACGAATGTCGGAGGCAGAACGGAGCCCTGAAGCACACCAGAATTCATTTTGTGTGTATCAGACTTGAAACCATCCAAGGCAACTTGAATTGAACGTTCCAAAAGGGAGTATCTAATCTATAAAAGGGCCTGATGCCAAACACTGTCAAATGCTTTAGAAATATCAAGTGCAACTGTCTTGCTTTCGCCAAATTGATGTTCGCTTTGATACCACTTCTTGTTGAGACATGCCATCAGATCACCAGCGGCCTTGTTGCTACAAAAGCCGTACTGCTATTGAAAAGTTTTCGTGGTTCGAGATATTTCATGAGCTGGAAAGAAGGCAAGTAAGTGCAATGGGAAGAGAGAGAAGAAAATTCGCCTATTTTGAGACCGGTTGGACAATTGCTGTTTTCCATCTGCTCGGAAAGGTCCTAAAGACTAAGATAGATGAAGAATCTTACGTATTAATTTCGCCAACGTGGAAGAACACCTCGCCAGAAGAAGGAGAGATATACAATCGGAACCAGAGGATTTGTGTATGTTAAGGTCTTTAGGTACTCTTGCCCTAACACGAGTGCAAAAGTGAATTTGTCCCTTTGAAGATTCGTTTCCATCAAGTGTAGGCGGAGACAAAGTACAATCCAGAAGTGTTGAACTGGCCGAAAAGTGTCCAGCAAGCAGATTGGCCTTGTCCAAAGAGCTGACAACTGGAATGTCACTATAAATGAATGTATGGACGGAGGATGAGGCAGAATTTCTAATACCATATTTTTAACGAACGACCATATGTTTGGTCATATTGAAACTTTACACGCTTAAGAAGGACGTTGCAGTCATTTCTGGCTCGTTTGAACTTTTTCAGCTTTCCTCTATCGGGTTGGTCATGAAGGAGCGAAAAAACATTTCTCTTATCCCGACAGCATCTTTACAGCTCGAGTCGTAGCCCGCCTTTTCTTTAAGTTTGATACTCTTCATACAATGATGGATAAAGGATCTCATTCCAAAGAGAATAGTATCTGTGATCATATAAGCAGCGGCATTCACATCGTTATCGCGGACACATAACAATCGGTTAAAATTCCTAAGGGAGCTGTTAAGTCCGCTTCAATTGGCGTTCTCGTACAGCCATACGGATATTTTAGAAATCTTTTCTCTAACTGTGTGGTGGGTGTACGAGAAATAAGCTGATATGACACAATGGTCCCACCAACGTAGAGAGGAAAGCACAACAACAGTGTACTTATCAGGTTGAGACGTTAAAAACAAGTCCAGGGTGTTGGTGGTATGACTATCAACGTCTGGTATCCGTGTGGGCTCATTTACAGGGTGGGTCAAGTTGTTTTCTGCAGCGCAGATCTTATCAAACCATCCTTCGGGTGTTGTTTGTCTAGAATGTCGAAACTACCTAGAATTGTGCTTATTAAAATCGACCATAATAACGAATTTAGTATAAGGATACAGGGATACAATTCTTTGAAAGAAGTCAAACAACGCAATTAGCTCCTTCAAGGTGAAATTGCTGTCCAGTTTGGGGTTTCTGTAAATAAAGCAAAGTTGAGTAATTGTCTGAATAGCATGTTTGCCACATGTCGAATTTTAGGCATGAGAAAGCTGACCGTGTGCTGGGTACCGCGTTTGCTCACTTCAGTCCAAAAACGTGTTTGAATGAATATAACCAACACTCTGTTGGTGCAGTTTGATTGCAATAAATCAGAGTTTTGGAGCCGATTGATTACTGTACGATTAGATAAAACTTGAACACACCATTATACTACACGAACAAAAATACTGTCAAAACGACACGAAAAAAAAAACAAACGTTGTTCATTTGGCTGGAAAAGTGGTGGCGACTGTTTTTGGAGATACTCACGGAAAGGAAAAACCATAACAGGAGCATACTATGCATCAATACTTCATAAGCTGAAGCGACAAATTTCGAAATACTGGTCCATTCACACCTCAGGTAAGTAACTATTTTACTATTCCAAAAGCACAGGGCTTAATTTATCTGTGGATTAAAAAAAAAAAAAAACTCATATTCAATTAGTTTCAAATTTCAGTTACTTTGACTCGCGTTGGGATTGAATTCCAAAGTCTGACAGCATGGATTAAAAATAAACGAGAGGTATTGGCAATGAAAAGGAGTAATATTGTTTCTTATGGAAAGATTGAATGCGAGGTTGTTAAACAAATACGATGGACATGTGGTGTTTATAATTTTACGTAAAATGTATGGTTGCAATGTGCAACCTGGTAGTTTTTTTGGTATATTCAAAGTTATGGTTGTATACGAAGTTCGTATAACATACATAGCGAACTGAATCATTGAATGCTACTTTTAGTTAGTTCATATTGGGAAAGTGAATCAAGAGCGCTATAGACAACATTAGCATAGTTAAAGATGGGAAACACGATATTAACGTTAGTATCAACTTACGTTTAGTTTCCACAGGGGTAAAACACGAATTGAAATACAATTTAAGTAGGCAACCATAGGTACGACTAATAAATGGATTAGCGTGATTACAACCTGAGAGATTATGGTTATACTAAATCCTAAACTAGTGCAGCCTCGATTTTGTTATTAAAAACGAAGATGCTGGAACCTAAATTTCTTTTATGTAGATGTTGGTATAACCTAAGATTTATTTTGATTAAGGAGTAACCCATAAGCCAAGGACCAAACTGAAATTCAGCTGGGATCCATCAGCACAAAAATGCACTAAAGTGTGAGTACTGATTGATAGGAGATCCGTAATAAACATGCAAAATGATGTTCCAAAAATTGACACTTGAGGAACTCTTTGAGTTAAAGCCTTTAGTAAGGAGGATATATTCTCCGAGATTACACTCTGAAGTATGCCTGATAAATAACTACCAACACGATACTGCGCTTTCACTGAAGCCGAAGTAGTTTTTGAACTTTCACAGGATGATGTGATTCATCTCATCGAAGTGCTTTGAAAAATCGAGCAAATATAGGAAACTCATAGTACATGGTAACGGCCACAAAATTGCCTTATTTCCTTAAGCAGGTTGATCATAACTATAGAGCAACTGTGATTTGCTACTGTACAGTAGATTATTTAGAAACAAATTTCTGAAACGACAGAGCCGCAACGGGAGATTTGCAGCGTGTATGGGGATTTGGCTATAAGCGCTGACACTTGCGTTAGTTTACATGTTTTCGTTCAGGAAATATAGATCTCGTTGATGTTGTTTGCTCTAAAGTCCACCCATCACAGATGATAATCGAATCTTGGCTGCAGTAACCGTTGACAGGCAATTGATTGGCAATTGCCCATACAACCGTTTCGCGGAGACTGAAAAGGCTTAGAATGTCGAAAAATGTTGAGCATTTGGTGGGACTGGCAAAGTGTCCTTTACGGCGAGTTGCTTTCGCGCAATCAGACAGTTATTGCCGTTAAATATTGCTCTATTTCTTTTTTTTCTTTTGGAACAAAAACGGCCAGAGTTGGCGCACAGGAAGGGCGTTGTTTTCCATCGTGACAATGCCAAACCACAAACAGCTTTAGGGACAAAACGAAAGCTAAATTCATTTGGATGAGAAGTTATGCAGCACCCCTCGTACTTTCCAGACCTTGCGCCTTCTGACTACCATCAGTTCCGCTTTCTCCAAAACAATTTGGATGGAAGGTAATTCAATTCCCAAGATGAGATCAAAATGCACCTATAAATTTTTTACCCATAAGCCTGTTGACTTTTACAAACGAGCCAATATGTCTCTTCTAGAACGTTGGAAGAAAGTAATAGACCATGATGGACAATATCTGATAAGTTAAATAAAAGCTTTTATACCAAAAATGTGTTTTTAACTTTGTAAGCGAATTTTTTGCTGAGAAAGACGACAAGTAAGGGCTAGTTCATCGTAAGGTTTGAATTATAATGTAAAATAAAAGACATAAATTTGAAAGTAAACTTACAATTTTTACTATCGGCTAAAAGAACAATTCATGGCATTTACTTTTTAAAAATAATATCTTGTAAATATTAGCCACGACTACGTCTAAGGTGGTCCATTTGGAAGGTCTACTTTTGGGCGACTCGTTCGGGAGTAGCGACTGATATCCCGCTGATAACACGAGTAATGTTGGCCTCCTAAGCGTCAATCGTAACTGGCTTATTCCTGAAGACCTGAGACTTTACGCATCCCTAGAGAAAATTTTCCAAAGGTGTGATATCGCACAATCTAGGCGGCTAATTTACCGCAGCAAAACATGAAATTAAGTGCTCGCCAAAATGATTTCTCAACAAGTCCATTGTTTCACGCTCTGTATGGCTCGTATAGTAGCGCCATCTTGTTGAAACCAGAGCTCACCGTGACCGTGTGCTTAAATTTCAGGAAGCACATAATCCGTTAACATGGTGCGATAACGGTTACTATTGAGAAATATGGACCAATGACTCCACCAGCCCATAAACCACATCATACCGTTCTTTTTAATGAATCTAGTGGTAGCTCTTGGTACTCCTCGGATTTCTCATCAGCTCAAATATGACAATTTTATGTATTAACGTATCCATTGAGCCAGAAATGGGCATCATCACTGAACAAAATTTCACGATAAAACACCGGATTTTCATAGAGTTTTTCCAGAACCCATTCACTGAAAATATGACGCAAATTCAAGTCGCCTACCGTTAATTCTTGCACAAGTTAAATTTTGTAAACTTTTAGCCCGAGATCCTCACGTAAAATACGCCAAGTTGTCGAATCGATTCGTCACGGTTTTCGCGTACACTCTCAGTTACAGCTGCTATAATCTCTTCACTACGTGCTGGATGTGGTCTAACCGGTCGAATATCATCCACTTATGTGTACTGGGACTCAAATAGTGGTTTCAGTACGTCAATTATGTGCACGGTAAGTTCCTCGAATCGCAAGAAACGCTGATTTTTGTAATACAGCTGAACAACTTGGAGACGCTGTTGTAGTATGAGTCTTTCCATGATGCTTTGCCAAACGATACTAAACAAAAACGACAAAAAAGTTTGATAGCAGTCACTCGTAATCTGTCAAAAAAAGCCAATTGAAAATCAAACCTTACGATGAATCACCCCTTACTATTTGGATGGGTTGAAGAGATAGGGGCATCGCTGGAAGAAGTATATAAACTTACAAGGAGAAAATGCAGAAAAAATAAAAACAAATTTGAAAAAATTGTTTCTTAGTTAGGTCGGAAACTTTTCAGTTTGCAGTAATTTATTATACCAAAGCATGTACTTAAATATTTCTTATTAAAAAGTTAAATACACTGTTAAGTTGCCTTCCGGTATTAATGAAGATGAGTTGACCAACCATTGAATTTAAATAAATCATAAAAATAATCTCAAATACTCAACCAATACTCTAAATTGTACTCGTATAGTGTGTTGTTTTCGAAAGTGTGTTTTCAAATAAAGCGTATGCCAACTAGATACATTTAGACACGTCAATTACAAAATACTTATTGTACATCGGACACATTTAATACAAATTTAATTGTTAAGACAAAACAAAAAATTAAAATAAACAAAATATCAGAAAATAAAATTGTTTTGTACTTAAAAATTAGGGAAAACTGAAAAAAAAAAAAAAATAATAAATAAACTCATGTTCACATGACACTGTATAACTTACCCTCCTGCTACAAGTATCATCTGCATATTGTTACTTATGTGATGGATCCATGTTTTTTGTGATATTCAGTTTTGATATATTTATTTTTTATGCTTATACATACATGAATGACACTGAGTTTATAGATATAGATACAGATATTATGTATATATATTGAAAATAAACAGATACAAATACGGGTATATGTTCATCATTCGAGTGCGGCAAATACAAAACAATACAACTTGCGATTTTGCATATTCAAAACAAAATTTTCATAAACATTATTAGCATTATAGGTATATAAGTCTGTAAATTTATTTTTTCTGCTTTTCATTTCAGTTGGCAATGTGATTTTTATATTTTCGATTGCTTTAGCGTTTTTTGTTTTTCTTTTTTTTTTTTTTTGATTCGCATTTTGAAACATTCGCAATATTTCCAATTTGACAATTATTTTGTGGATAGATACAAAACAGATATTAAAATAATGCAAGATATTATAATTAAGAAAACAAATCAATGTATCAATGCAAAGGATTTTAAATAAAAAAAAAAAAACTGTAGATGGACTAATCAATTCACTTAAATGAGGCTTAGAAAATGAGAATGAGTTTATACTATTTATATAATTAAAAATTGCAACACATTCACAAACTAAAAAAAAGAACTACGAATTTTAGGTAAATGAAATTTTCCAACTTCTTACTCAGGTAGAGGTACAAAAGCCTGACTTTGATGTTCCAAGCCCAATGTATTATATGTATTTTGGTACGCACGTAGATGAATCATTTATAATGGAACAATATTTTTTTTCCAGATAAATATTACTTCTACAGCGATATGCCTCATCTTAAAGTTTTTGAAAAAAAAAAAAAAAAACATCGAACTGTGAGTTTAATTATCAACGTTGATCATCTAAAAGTACATAGATTTGCTCAACTAAGCCAAAGGCCTTCGTAGGAATTCCATTATAAATCTGACCACGAAATGCAGAACTGATGGTCTAAAACAATCTATCTAAGATGCCTGGATTTTAGGCTAAGTATGTTGAGAAGCGCATCCTGTGTCTCAGCCAACATCTGAAATCTTAGAAGAGCTTAAACAAAGCCCAAAACAGCTCATTAAGGAGAGATTACCATAGCCAGAGTGTACACACTATAACCAAAAAATCGAAAATAAGACTCAGAACCAATATGCGTGTTATGTCAGAGCTAAATAATAAAACAGATATCAGACAGCTGATAGTTAATCTCACACCCGACACCATTTTTTTTTTTCTTTTTTTTTTTTAATTTTTTTTTGCAATCATCACCCAAAGACTTACTTTTGAGCAAGGTTTACAGATTGTGGTTTGTTGAACCCGAAAAAATGTTCATCAGGACCCCGAAAAATACACTATTTTGCGTGGTTTATCGCGACGTGCTTTTTAAAAAATGGGCAAAAGCACAAGCAATGGCAATCGGCACATTGACCTGACTAACGACTTTTTGTTTCCGAAAGTACGCGAATAGGTTATGCTCTAAAAAAAAATCCTTTATTTCTCAGAATCGATTCATGCGAAATGGATACTTCGGATGCAGAAAGATGAAACTGACTCAATTAGTGACCTCACATTAAAATATCGAGAAGGGTATTTAATCATCGCTTGCTGGAGTTGAAAATAGTTTAGCCACCTTGAACAATCTCGAGGGATCTAACATATAGTATGTTAGCGCTTCCGTAGCCACCTGAGTTTACTCTGAATATAACTGAAGATGGGTTAAGTCATTGAAAGGTATCCGACGTTTTTAAGAGGTCACGATTTTCCTGCTATCTCTCAGTAGTAGGAAATACTGTAGACTGCTTACTGGTATCGCAATGGAGTACTATGATTTTGATAGGGACCTAAATGTTGTACACACAATTTCCTATTTCCTATCAGACTGCCAGTTCTCGGTGCTGATGTGGTTTATGTTGGTACTGTAGGATTTTATCACTGTAGCGTTTATCTAAAACCTGACTAATTCTAGTGAAAGCAATACGAGTGCAATAGACAAGTTCTTTGTCTAATTGCTCTGTTCCGAAATGAGAAATAGCGACATCTCATATAGTGATCTCTGCAGATGGAAGAAGCAGCACATATTTGGATGTAAGTTTAACGTCAAAGGAAGACTTAACTTTGTTTAAGTTTTAAGCTGAAGTTATCTGAGCAAACACCTGACTTTAAACTTTACCAATGCTAAATAAGACAATGTAAGCCTAATATGAGCTCATGATCCTACGGAAGAATAGAACAACGCTCTCTAAATTCGGTCTACCAATTTCTTAACGAGCCATCTGAGCAATGTCGTAAGTAGGAAGTTAGGATCGTCCCTTGTGATTTGGCGGTTAATGAACTTGGCAGCGCGAAATGTCACCAAAGACGTCTCGATACCCACAGTTCCCAGTGTTTGGAAAGTCCGAATATTTGGACAAGTCAGCTATCAGCATTGACTTGACGTCGACCAGAACGGCTTTCTAGAAAAAAAAAAAAAACTAAGAAGGTTTAGATCATGACGCATTTGATCGAAACTATCTAGTGAATAAATTCTGAAAATGATGTTTGAAAGTTCTAACAGATATTTAAAAAAAAAAAACATACCAAGGGTACAAATCTCTAGCACAAGGGTGGATAGTTAAGAGTAAGAGAATTCTAAATGTCAAAATCTGGAAAGAGTCCTCTGGGGACGAACAAGAATTCGCTTTCAGTTAGGATGGGCCATTCAACGTGAATGATGATCGACAACACTTTATTCACTGGATAGCCACCTATTATTTGCAAGAGCAGACGAACTATACTTGTCGAGTTACTAAAAACAGTTTCGACGTTCTGAAAACAACAACTTATTTACAACTGCTATAAAGGTGTCAATAATTTGAACAAACATAGCAAGAAGCCAATGAAAGCGTTTTTAAATTTTTTACTAAGACCAGTTGCCTGAGCATGTTAAGTAGGTGGAGTGGGAAGACTATTTGGATTCATGTTAGACTGTGAAGTACAGCTATCAGCCCGGAGCGCACTATCTCTACAAAATCTTTCCACCTATTGATTACGCAAACGAAATACATAGATGTTACCGATATCTAGATACAAGGGAAATTTTAAAGATAAAGCCGACATTGGCAAACACTGATTGGTATAGTAGATGGTGCAATCTTAATACAGTTAACCTCAGTTGTAACTAAACACTTGAAGAGTGAGCACGCTTTTGTCCAATTTTATAGAAATGGCGATTGCATATGCAACCGGGTACTATGCGAGTTGAAAATCAAAAATCTTTCATTAAAATTGAAACCGTATGCAAGTGCTCTACTGAAATCATAAACAGTGAGGTAGTATCCCGTTGCGCTAGCCGCTTTCGTAAAAGCCTTGAGTGAAGTGTTGGAGCTTTTTATTGCTTCAGTACAAGTGGGAATTTTTACCTCACCTGCTATCATCGTACGACCCAGACATACCGAATATACCGGAATATACCGAATTCTTATAAACAGGTGAATCCCCGAAATCGCGGAACTTAGATCAGTGTATCACCGGACAGGAAGGGTTCACCCAAACCAAACTAAAAAACCGATTAAGTCCAGAAAATTTCTTTAAGTCATATCAATCAGGCTAAAAGGTCCTTTCATGCAACCGTCCGCATGTCCGGTATTGTTGTGACAAGTACCGGTTGGTCAATTTCATCAGAGAGCACCCCCTCCACACGTGATCACAGGCAAAGGATTGTTAAAAGCATGCAAAAAGGCGCGAGATAAAAATCACCGTGACTGGGTGGTCTTACAAATAAAGCCTTAGAGATGTTTAAGGCGCGGCTTTAAGAGTACTTTTTTCTATAGCCTTAAAAGCGCCAATGGTTTTGCAATTTAAAAAGGGAGAGGAGATTCAAACAACACACCATGCTACCGTTTCATTTGTTTCCCTGATACGGTCAGCAAATCTTTAAGCAGATCACTTTCAATAGACCCAGAAATTGAAACAGCAATAGACAATAAGACGCTATACAAAACAGTCGAAAGAAAGGAGACACCAAGAAATACTGCGCTTTTATAACCCTAGTCGCGAAGAATATGTTTAATTCGGCAAATTGGGAACGGGGTATTTATACAAAATGATAACGAAATATTTCTCGATAGTAATCCTCCTCTTATTAATTAATGGCGGTGTGCCACATGGCTATGTCTTATGTCCCCTACTGTAAAACAATAATTTTGATTAAATCTTATGAAACAATTGTATCCATACGTTGCTGGTTATCTGCCACCGGTTTGCATCCAAAAATTCGCGAAAAATTAACGGTAAGAGTTGTAGGGTATAAAATTGTTTTTAAGTACTTTGGGGTTACTATTTACAGTCGTCTAAGTTTTATGCGAGAAATTGAAATCCGTTAGTGCACTGACAAGGTTGAATAGTAATAATAGTGGATCAACACAAAATAAAAGACTCCTTCTTGCTAGAACTACGAGTTCTACACTCATGTGTTCGTATAAAAATATGAAAAAAACCGTGGTATTGACAACAAAAATGGAATGGAACAGAATGACATTAAACGATCAACCCCATTTTGAACAAGCTTCCGATATTGATGACGATATTGTGCTAGCTTTACTGAAAAATTCAACGAAGTAGATTGCTAAGAGGCTTAATATTGACTATTCACTTCCAAGTTTGACATCTTGGGCCGCATTGTTTGACGAAAAAAATAAGTTGAACCGCGTTTTCGTAGCCAAATCTGTATTGAGATGCTTTTTGCTACCGGTGGCAAAAGCTGGGTTGCATCCAATAGAGATACTGTTATCTGGTTGGTTCAATACCAGGGATATAATTTTCCAAATTATTCCTGGCAAACAAGCACGTCGAATAAGTAATGTGAGTAACTCTCCAAACTTAATTAGAAAGTTCAAGAAAATCGGCCGGTTTTAGCTAATCGAAAAGACGACATCTCCCATCATGATAACGCCAGACCATATGTCTCCCAACAAATGATGCATAAGCTGAAGGAGATAAAATGGGAAACCCTTCATCATCTACGGTATTCACCTTGCTCCTTCAGATTTTCATTCTTTTCGGTCCATTCAGAACGGTTTGAATGGAAAGATATGGTGTTTAATTCAGCCGAAGCTGTCGAAAACTAGTTAACGACGTTTTTTTGAAGGAAAACCATGAAAACGGAATCCGCCAGCTGTAAAACGTTGGGAGACAATTGTAGGAAATAACGGGGACTATATATGTATTTAATTAATAAAATTTGTTTCTTTAAAGTGTACTCGCTTGGGTTTAATTTTCTAATCGGGCACGAACTTTTGCAATGATCAATATGTCAGTCCAAATACTCATCGACCATAGCACGGTTAATGTCCCAAAGTAAAGAGCATAGGTAAACTAATCGAATCGTATTATGGTCCTCCGGTACCATGGAGGGTAAAAATCAGTCTGCTCAGGTGAATGTTGTTTTAGCTGGTCTAGCCGGCACAATAGATTGTTTCTACCTTCCAGCGCAAAGAAAAAACAGTCTCCGAGTTGTTGCCATTCCTCGATTTTATAGGAGGGGTGAGGTTCCTGGTATATCAAACCTTTCAAGATGTTAGAAATCAGTGAATAAATTGAAGGCCTAGATTCTAGAAAATAATACTGCAAAAAATAAATTGTATCTTTATTTATTTGATACATATACTCGGATACTTCATCCAAGATGGGGCGCACAAGTAGAAAGAGACTTCAACCAATCTGTCACACGGTAAGTATTAGTTTATAATCAATCAACAAAAGCAAATAATTTGTGACGTAGGTGGAAACCGTGTACCATCCCGAGTCTAATTTACTTGAAGAAAATATGTATAGTATACTAGGTGGAGTGAAAAGTAACCTCTTTGACCGCCAGAATTTGCGGTCAGGTTATGGTTATGATTAAGGTTATGGTGCCTTGAAGTCCGTTTATATTTAGGCAGACATGCCAAATTTCAGTGCGATACTGTCTTTAGTTTTGTTTTGACAGCTGATTGTTATTGACGTGTTTTGTATCATGTTGAGTATGAACAAAAACGATTTTTGTTCTCTCACAAAACATTATTTTTTGAGAGGCAAAACGGCGAAGGAAACAAAAGCAAAGTTGGATAAATATGATGGGGCTAATGTTTCGTCAGATTAACCGCCAGATATTGATTTCGAGAGTTTTGTGGTGGCCGCAACTCCACTACCGATCAAGTCCGCAGCGGAAGGTCCTCCGATGCGATTACAGAGGACAAAACTACATGGAATGGTGTTGGCTGACTGGAAAGTGAAGGTGTGCGAGCTAGCAGATACCACAAAGAAGATTAGTACTGAGCGCACACGCCATATTGAGTGCCGAGTCTACTCATGCCTGACCAAAAACACGAACGCGAGGGCACTTTGAAAGAGTGTTTGGACTTGCTGATGCGGAATCGGGCGGACTTTTGGCCTCGATTGGTAACTGTTGAACACCAGAGAGCAGAATGAGTGCCCGTCAATGGACTGAAGCAGGCACGAATGCTCCGAAACGGCCGAGGGAGGCTCGATGTGTCGGAAAGATTATAGCGTCGGGTTAATGGGATTGTTATATCATACTCTTCGTGGACTACCTCGAAAAAGGAAAAACCATCAACGCGAGTATTACTGTGCATTATTGGAGCAAATTTTGTTTTTGCAAGACATTGCACCGGCGCACAAGAGCATCGCAACCATGGCTAAAATCAATTACTTACGGCTCCAATTGCTGTCTCATCCACCGTACTCGCCCGATTTGGCTCCCTCGGACTATTATCTCTTCCCAAACCTTAAAAGATGGCTCATCAATAAAAAATTCAGCTCACGCGATTAAATTATCGACGTCACGGAGGAGTATTTTGCAGACCTTCCGGAAAATTACTTTTCGGACGGGATCAAGAAGTTGGAAAATCGCTAGAATAAGTGTATCAAACTAAAAGGGGACTATATTGAATAAAATAAAAAAATATTAAAAAAAAATTTTTATTTCATTCCCATGGAGGTTACATTTTACTCCATCTAGTATAGTGTAAGGCACTAGTTGCAGTAATCTATGAAAAGCTGTTTGTTCATAGCAGAGGTTCACCCTAACTCTCGCGCGGAAGTTAGTCAGAACTTTGCCCGCTTTTTCCGATTGCTCAATTACGCGCATATTTACTTAAAAGCCATATTTGATCTCTATTATGAAAGTACGAATTGTTTCTTCTTGCTGATTCTCATGCTTTCGAAGTAGTATCGTGTGGCAAATGGCTTTGAGTATTATCACATACAAAAATATAAGTACATATCCATAAGTGTGCACAAGTATACGAGTGTACAAGGATATATTGAAATCAAGCGATCAAGGTACAAAATTTACCTCATTTTTGAAATGACAATAAACAATGAATAAAAGTTGGAAATTTTCATTCTCAATATATAACATTCTCTACTGTATTAAAAAGTATTCAAAATGCATACATGAATATGTCAAAATGACATATCTCATTATAGATTAAGTACAAAAAAAAGACATTGCATACAAAATGACAGCAGCATGCATGCTGGGCAGGCAAATTGACTTACTTCAAATGACAAAAAAATCAAAAAATCAAAAAATCAAAAAAAAAAAAACAAACATTTCTGTTTTATTTTGTAGCTTTCTTATTATATTTCATTCACATATGAAGTATTGTATATTATTTGTACAAAAATATAGGTACGTATCTTTTGACAGTTTGATTTATTTCAAAAATTCAACAAACAAAGTAGGACCATACACACAATATAACGATGATGACAACAAACATAACAAACTACACAAAATGGCACGATTAATATATTTTACTGTGCTTGTACGAATCTGTAAAGTCACATATAAATATTGTACGACAATGATTTCTAACCTTAATAAGGTGTATGCAAATGCACGAGTATGATACAATGTGTAGATACGAAATGCATTAAGATTGCCAAAAATATACTTCCTTTAGATATATTTTAATATTTCTGTACATGTGAGTGGATATTTGTGTGTAAGCTGTCTCCTTTTAAATGCCATCAAAATGAATTAAATGTATGAGGAACTAATGAATAGTTTTATGAAAGTATACAATCGTTTTGTGATAAATTATAAAACAAAAAGGATAGAAACAAAAACAAACAAAAAAAAAAAAAAAAGTAATAGAAGGATAGACAGGCAATAGAGAGTAGCACACTAACATTATTATTTATTAACATCCTCTCTCACTGTGTCAAAACAAATATCCACCAGAGAGAAGATTGGTGTGTTGTTATTTCCCAATGAGCTTTGAATATTACGTGAGTAATACTTTCGATGTCAATTAAATATTCATATTCAATTACAACATGTTTATGCATATTTTAATTTTAATTTTCCTTTTTTCTTTTAATTTATTTTCACTTCCTGTTTTAGGGTTATGTAGATTTTCTTGAGCATTGGAGAAACAGTAACATCCCTTTGTCTTACGATTTTGATATATTCTTATTCTCCACTCCCGACGGACTCGTAGATACACGAGTGCACGAATAAAATACCGTTTAAAGCGCATCGAAATGCAAAAGCGAATAAAGAAGAAAACACATTTTTGTATACGAAAGTTATTATATAGAGCACGCGGCGGAGGTTACTTTTCTTTTGTTTGTTTGTTCTTTTTTTTTGATTTTAACGCGTTCTTTTTAAATTTGTACTTTCCCGTTCCTTATCACGTTGATTCGACGTACCGTAAAGTAAAACCACATGGCAAAAGGATATCTCATTTTCATTTTCATTTTCATTTTCATTTTCATTGTCGTTTTCGTTTTCAATTTCAATTTCACTCTCTCTCGTATTTTACTCTCCCGTTTTGTTGGAGATTTTCATCAGTGTTTTACTTTTCCACAATTTTCACATTTCACACTCACAACACCATAGTCAGTAGGGCAGTCAAGCTTCACCGGAAAATTCGTTATTGTCTGGTCTGGATGTTTCTTTCCTTCAATTGTAGTATGCACTTGCATTGATATTGAGCAGAATGATGAACAAAAGGAACAACACAGTAAAGAAGTACTAGTCGGAGAAGATGGAAAATGTGTTGGTGATTTTGATTATTATATTGCATTTTATACTCCACTTTCCCTTTAGTCAGAGTAATCGTAACTACATGCTTGTAGTAACACTCAGTTCAATTTTTTTTTTTCTAGTTTTTATTGGATTTAGGATATTAAATTCCCGAAAAAAAAAACACGATAGAAAAAACGATATGACAGTTCTTGATGATATAAATTTATTTTTCAATTAATAGGAAATTATATATCACATGAAGATTTTCTTTTATTAATTTATTGTAATTTTTTTCTTTTTAATAGGTTTATTTTCAAATTTATATTTAACTTTATTTTTAGTAGTATATTATTGCATTTTAAAATAAGGTTGTAAGCTTTCACAAAACTCTAGTATTTTTATTTTTATTTTTTTTTTTTAATAAAATCAAAATTTGGCAAATATGTATTGTATACTCTCACTAATCTCTTTATTTTAATTAACAATTATTTATTTTTGTAGTGTCTCTTTTGTATATGAAAATAGTTTTTATTTTATAAATATATATAAATATTTCTATTTTATTTATTTAGACGGAAGTTTTTTATTGCAAAAAGTATTTCGTTGGATTGAGTATTTTTACATTTATTGAGTTGAAGTTTAGAAAGCAGTAAAAAGACTAGGTAATTTTTTATGCATTTTTTTTTTTTAATAAAAAAATATATATAATACTTATATTGCGTTGTGTAGTTATTTAAAAAAAAAATAAAATTCGAAAATAGTTTGTGTAAAGCATTTGTTTAGTTTAGCACTTTTAATTTGAAATAAACTTGTAATCCTTTGGATTTTGCAAACTTTATTAGCACGTATGTATGTGTTTCTCTTTTTTTTATAAGAAAACAACTTTTATCTGATGATAAGGCAAATTCGGTGATATTTTTTTTTAATTATTCCCTTTGAGATAAAAATATTTATTTATTTCTTTTTTAATATAAACTTTTTGCAGGACATGTAGCATTCAAAATAAGATTTAATTTTTTTTTTTTCAAATTTTAACATTTATCTTGATAACATGGACGGGCTGTTACGTTTTATTTTTTATTTTTTTATTGAATGTCTTTAATTATAAATTTTAGCGATTGAGTTTTCCACACCACTGTAAATCAATTTGCATACTATTAGGAGATTAATGCACGATAAGTTACTTAAAAAAATAATAAAAATAATAATAATGTATTCGTATATATTTTTTAAGGTCATTCAGTGTAATACGATATACAGTCTGTATATATACAAATATATATTTAATTTTTCCAGAGAAAACTGATTTATATTATTTTGAAGGTTAGACTGAATATTTTCCTGTTTAGATGCGGTTTATTTGTGGACAGATTTGTTTGTTTTTTAACTTATTGTAAGCCAAATGGAAGCGAGAGTTGAGTTGTGTAGGATTTTTTTTTTTAACAACAATTGCGAGTATTTAGATAGGGTACACACACAAACTAAAGAGTTTTTATGTTATCACGTACATAGAAACAATCTCGTGTCCGTTGAACAAATAGAGAGAAAAAAAAAAAAAAAACATCAACTTCAACACGGAAAAGGTATTATTTACTTGCAGGATACAATCACAACACAATTATCAAATGGAGACAACAAATTAAAACACACTTTTCTGACACAGAGATTATGTTGGTGTGTTTTGTTTTATTCTTTAGTATCGCTATTCTTTGTTTGTCCTTGGATGGCATCTGGTTCAGGATTCCAATTTCTTTTACCCCATTTTCATCTATTTTGGGGACTTCCTACATTCGCTTCTTGTTTCAACACATAAAAATAGAACAGATACCTAGTTGGAAACTATTTTTTTTTGTCGTATATTTTCATCACCAACAAGATACCTTGTTAAATATCTTGTTTTTTGTTTAATTTAATTTTTAATAAAGATTTTAGATGCAAATTGATATAACAATTTTTCTTTTGAGTTGGCTTTCCTTTTGTGTATTTAGGTGTGCTTTTCTGGCCTAGGTCTCTTGTTGGTGTATCTTATGTAATGTGAACAAAAAGGATGTGTAAGAACTTCACCACTCTCAATATCGCAAAGTAATCGAGGAGATGTGTTTCTTTTTTTTTCTATTCGCTTTTTTTTATTGGTTTTTTGTGCACTTTTCCACCATTTGAGCTAAGTTTTCTCGACTACTGATTTTGTTGTTATTTTTTGTTTTGTTTTTTTTTTTTTTTTTTTTGTTTTTGCACTTCTCCAAATTATCGTGGTGTTGCTTCTGGATTTTAAAATTTTTATTTTATATTCACACTTCCTTTTGACATTCGCATTTAAATTAGAAAAAGGGCAAAAAACGAATCACAATAACAAAATAGAGAGAAATACACGAAAAAGACGGACGAGGAATAAGTCTCTCTAAATGCAAATGCAACTCAGGATAACCGTTGTTGTTACTTGGATGTTGTATCTGTTCCTGATGGAAGCCACTACAGATAAATTCGTTTTGAACTTGAAATTCGAATAGATTTGCATCATTGATGGTTGTTACACAATTTATTCATTTAACTAGTATAAGTATGTAGATCGAGAGGATAATTAATTAAAATAAATGAAAAATAAAAGAGGAAACAAGTCTTATTTCATTTGTTGGCTTATTCAGTGTTTTAGAGTCAGAGGTGTACAAGAGTAAATCAACAACATGCCGGAATAGTTGGCATTGCGCTTGCTCCATTCGGGTGGGAGTGCAGGGTGGAATACGAGTATCCTACAGAATTAGAGAGGCAATAGTGGATCTAACACCCACCAATACCACTATGATTTCCAATATTATCTTCATCAACGTCGAACATCATTATTATTGTTGGTGGTATATTCGCAAAATAGTGTGGTATTGTTTTTGTTGTTTTGCGCGCCACACCGTCATACAAATGTTGTTTTCATCTGATTTCCTCGTTATACACAATATCCTAAAATGCGTGTGTGTTTGTTGGAATTTTCAATGCTATCAGCTGGATTTAAGAGTTCCGAAGAGTTTAAGGTTGTTTTGTTTTGTTTTTTTTTTTTTTAATTGTTGAGTAACATTTTTATTTTTAATTTACTAAATAAACCGATTTGAATTCTAGATTTGTTTTATTACAGTGAAAACAAATACATATTCCGGAACGAAAAACCGAAAATTCTCGACCAAATAGAGAGTGAAATCGAGATTGATGAAAAGTGTCCCTTTTTTTGCATCGAGTTTGATAATAACAGGAGTGATTAAGTAATTAGTGTTAAGTTCTAGTGCAGATTTACGAGTAAAAAATAAATGGAAAAAATCAAATCGAATGCACACACTACTCGGTATGATGTGTCTTTTGCAACTCGTTTGAAGTGGATACACGATACACAATATAAAATATAAACTACACGATATACGATAAACAGATGCGGGGACCATACAAAGAGGATTTTTAAATGTATCGCACCGTGACGAGAGAGAGTCTCCTTGGTTTGTCCATTGAAAGTGTTACACAATTTCTATATTATACCTGTACATATGTATATAAATCCACGTGTAATAGAGTTATCAAACAAATTGAAAATACTTATAAATATGATAATCCTTTTAAATGATTGTTATTCACTTTTTGATCCCCGCAACGATACTAAACTCAACCAACCAAAAGAAGACTGTTCTCCAATCGACGAGGCGTGTTAAAACCAAGAGCTTCCTTAAACTATACGTATCTCTATATATATAGACATCTGTATATCTCTGTTTGTATTGAACAGAAAAGACAAGGAAAATGTCATAGATATTAAGAAAAAAAAAAAATAAAAATAAAATAAAAATAAAAATAGAAGGTGCATCGATAACAACACTTTGTTCTGAAAACTGAAATAGCAACACCTTCTTGGCCCACTCTAAATGCCCCAAAACCCCCCCCCCCCCCCCAACTATTGTAGGCCACAAAGCCAACGAACACTCGCACATGAAAACATTTAGAAAACTTCTTTTTATGCATTGCAGCAGGATAATTTTATTTAGGGTATACGAGTATCTTCTTCATAATAAAGTTGCCAGGTTTGGTAGTTGTTTGCTTCTACCTCACCATACTCTTCCGTATCTATCAGATACCACCTTTGTGACCGCATAGGCTTTGCTCCTACACAGTGGCGGCCAACTTTTGTGGTTCTACGGGCAATTGGGTACCAAAGTCCAGCCACAATACGATTTTTTTTTTTTTTTTGTGTAATGTAAATAATGTATAAAATTGCAGTCAGCCAATTTTGAATGTATAAGCCGCATATAGAAGATATAACCGAAGTGACTCGATAAAGCAGTTCGCTAAAGCGCATTGTGGGGAGTCATGGAATCGTGGAGTCATGTACAAGTATTTGAAATCTGGTCATGATTAAGCAGCCCACAGCCTATAGATAGAACGCTTTCAGTGGGTGGATATGGGTGCAGTTTTCTATACTCTCTAGGTGACCATTCAAAGTATTTATATAGTACTCTGGAACTACCACAAAGTAACTTAGACCAAGCATATTGAGGGTTTGGTCTAAAGATGATGGTTTTAAATGGAATACTTGCAGCTAGGGTGTGTTGGGTTTCCTTTTATCTTTTTTTTTTTGTTTTTTGTTTTTTTTTTTTTGTTTGTAGGCATTGAAAAATTGCTCTGGGTGGGGAAGATACGACTGCTTGTGCATTATGAAAATTTATGAAAATGGACAGTTTATTATCTTATTCGAGTTATTGCATGTTTGAATAATGACTGTGATGAGACGTTTTTTGGAAATTGCTTGGGACGTTGGTGTCCAATTCTTCTTGCCAAAATTATGATATTTGTGTATCTAATTTATTAACTTGTTTTTGTTTTTTTTTTTTTTAGTTTGGAATAACGTCTTCAATGGTTGCATTCGCGAGGTTTTGTATCTATGTCCCGCTGGTTTAATGGCAATTTATTTTATTTAAATTGGTTTGGGAGATTTTTCATGAGGAGGAACTCAGTATGCTAAATTTTATGACTGTGAAGAATCACAAGAGAGAAAATCATGGTCAAAGTTATTAAGTCGTCTTGAATCTAATGTCATTTGAATCTTTTCATTTGGCTACCCTCTCGTAGGGTTAAGGCTAAGAAAGATAAATGATTCTCAGGGTCATATTCCGAATATTTCGAATATTCTCCACATGAAATTGGGGCCTTCACACTGTTCGTATCACTTAATATGGTGCGTCCTGTGAACTATAAAGCTTGATGAAAGATAACCAACTCAAGTTTATATCAGATTGGTGGAATATATAACATAATGACCTTATATAGGGTTTTCCAATAGGGACTTGACAACTTTGAATTTAATTTGTGAACGCACTCTTTCACTAATCATCAAAATGTCACTGTAAATTTATTCAGTAAACTCAACACTTTCATCATGCTAAAGTACACTACGAGTAACGTCTGCAAAACATACAAATTTTCTACAGATATTCGAAGTCGGTGACTGCAACTTTAAGAGCGTTAACTCCAATTTTCGGTCGTAATTCTCGCCCTAGTAAACAGGCAATAACAAGTTTAGTGCAAAAATTTGAGTCTACATATTCGTTGTGTGATGTTGCTGTGTCAGTTAAACAACGGGTTGATCGAAGTGTCAAAAATATCGCTGCCGTTCAGACGTCCGTAGCAAACCATCCAAATCAGTCAATTTCACGGCGTTCTCAACAATTGAGCATCGCTCAGACCACATTATGGCGTATTTTGCGTAAGGATCTTGGTTTGCACCCATACAAGATCAAGCTGACTCAAGAATTAAAGCCGATGGACCATTTGAAGTGACGTACGTTCTCCGATTGGGTTCTGGAGAAGATGCGCCAAGATGATGTTTTTCATCGCAAAATCATCTTCAGTGACAAAGCTCATTTTTGACTCAATGGGTTCGTCAATAAGCAAAATTCCATTTTCTTTCCAAGAGTACTGCTAGTAATTTTCTCTCTGGTATAGCAAGGAATTGCGTTTTCTCCATAACAGCAGAAGCAAGTTATAGCATAAATTTAACCGATCCGATTTCAAATACAGTACCTATCGATTTTTATGCAACCGTTTTCTATTTGTGAATAGCAAAGAAATTACGGACGGCTTCGTTTCAGCTCATAGAATTTTCATATCTATATTCATAACAAACGCAGCATAGGTAAAATTAGTAACTATAGGCTCGTAGCAAAACTATCTTCCCAACACAAACTATTCGGACACATAGTCTAGCAAGAATTACTCCCGTACCCTAGATCAATTATCTGGACAGATCATCACGGTTTCATAACATGTTAATCTACCAGCATTAATCTATTTATGTTCGTCTTTAGGAACCTTCTGCTTAAGAAGATGGTAATGAAGTCGATGCAGCGGTTGGGTGTGTACGATTAGGGTAGTGGCAACCTGGCGGTGTTATGATTATTTTACCTCTTCGTGGCAACCGCTGGGTTACGCTCTCGCCCAAGCGCACGTGATCTGTCAAATTTATAAACAAAAGTGTTGAGCAAGGAAAAATAAAAACCCTATAATTCACTCTTAGATATGACTTAACCTCAGCAGGAGGATGAATTCGCACCATTGAATCTACGATGGCTTCAAAACTCAGTATGGTAGATACCTTATGCGGGAAACTTCACTCTATTTCGAATGAAGATCAGTAAGGATTTTTAGGAACAGATAGGGTCCTAAAATAAAGATGGTGTGCAAATCAAATCAGTCAGGAAGTGCAGTAGGATAGGCTGGGTATGAAAGGGATAACAGCTGCGACATATACAAGGTGGGGCAAAAGTAATGTGGTAATGTAAATTGGCTGTCATTTTGTTAGAAATGAAAAAAATTGGGCTCTGTTTCCACGAAACATGTATTTGAAGGTGTAAAATTGACAAAAAATGATATCGGCCAAAGGATCACCTCGTAAGTTGATTGTGCTCGTTTTATGGAATTTTGAATTGTTGATCCCAAAACATCTGGCTACGAACTGGTGATTTCTTCTTTAATGTTGGCTCTCAAGACTTAGAAGGCTTGTGGTTTATTATGGTAAACGCGAGATTTCAAAAAGCCCCAAAGGAAGATGTTTGGCGTCGTCAGATCTAGCAATCTCATCACACGGCCGGAATATTGGTAATTCAAAATCTCCATCGTTGAACGAGCTGTGTGAGCGCTTGATCCATCCTGCTGAAGACAACAATGCTAGAGACCTAATTCATAAACTTGCAGCAAAAAACAAAAAATCGTTCATCATCTATCTGAAGGGCTCACCATTTTTTCATTGGAAATGCCTCACCAAACAATCACTTTGAGTGGATGCAATGACTTTTCGTGTATTTCATGTAAATTATCCGTGCCCAAGAAACTAAAATTTTGTTCGTTCACAAAACCGCTTGAGTTAACCTCAGCAGGCAGCAATTTGCCGAACGATTTGCAGTTTATAAGAGACCATCTTCAGGTCTCAAAATTCAAAATTCGACGCAACGAACGTCTGATGTGCATCGTTGCCTCATCGATGTGGACTCTCCCGGACGTCCTCGGTCGCAGCAGTGATATTTTCGGTCAAACGGGAAATACGGGGCTAGCCACTTTTTGCGACATCCCTAGTGGACCCATTTTGCGCGATATGTTCAGCCAAACGCTTAAACGAATCGACTCACACTGCATTAAAACAGCAGGCCGAAAATTTGTCAAATAAGCAGTAACAGCAATTCCGTCCAGAGTCTTCGAGCTTAGGTGGCGCAAACAAGTAAAAGGGGACCTCAACCGACTTAGAGTGAGGTAAAGTTAGCTTAAGATGAGTTCAGCTGGAGAGACTTTGTAGTTAAGACCCAGATTCACATCGAACTGTAACGCCACGAAATTATGTTAGTAATTCCCCAATATCTTAATCGGAACACGAGTCTCAGTCGATAGTAATGGGTATTCAAGATTTGCCTACTGTAACTCCAATTGCCAATAGGGTAGATCTCTATACTGATCAGTACTACGAGAATATAGATTCTATGCCAATCGCAGCTCTTCTTCATATCACACTCTCCGAATATAATCACTAGGTTTGCTCCAAGAAATGCAAGGTAACTTCATGGCCCACCGTAAGAAAGTACTGAATACACAGCTTCTAGTGTATTTCATCTACTTTATCATACAAGTTTAAATCATTCAAGGTTCCAGGAAGAGATGGATCGCGCACTGATCTAGGTTAGGTTAGCTTAAAACAGTGGTGTGATGGGTATGGCATCACGCAATACTAGACACCAAAACGGGTCCATCGCAATACCTGTGGAACCAATTGAATTTATATTTAAATGGCAAAAACCTTAACAATCTCCATGGTGAAACATTCAAGACAAGAAGGTCTTTGAAGTTCATGCTGTCTATTTCCTCTAGGTTTTCGAAAAAGCATTTCCCTAAAAATTTTCTTTTACTACGCGATATTGCTTCGCATTCACACAGTATGTGTGTAATGTCCTCAACAACTTGCAGATTACAGCAGAATCTGCAAATATCCGTATCTGACTATATAGCCTTATTTGCAATATACTTTAATACAGAATACATATGGCCTAGCTGAGAGCAAACGTGTTTTTATTCTTGAACTGGTTGAAAAAATTCAGCAAGCGTCCAAATCCAATCGACCGATCATTTTAGCTTTATTTTTTACAATGGAAAGACTACTAAACGTTCAAGGTTATACAGGGTTTCTTCTTGAACAGTTTTATATCTTTTTCAAGCAACTAAGCATGTTAAGACTTCTGTCCGGGTAACGTTTATAAATTTTGGAAACTTGTTGACAAAATCAGTGTCCAATAAAAAAGTTTGTCAATTTTACTGTCAAGTTTATTAAGCAAGTGAGTCGACTATTCACAACACAATTTAAAAATTTCGCCCTACATTACTCCTTTCGAATGCAAGTCAAGACTACAAGATTGAATTGATGCAAGAATTGAAGCCAGGCGATCATCGTTTGCATTTTGAATTTGCTGATTGTACGTATAAACGGTGAGAAACCGATCCACTTTTTTACCATCAAATTTTGTTCAGTGATGAAGTTCGCTTCTGAACAATAACTACGTAATCGGAGTGGTCGTCTTGACTGAATGGAACCAAAAGACGGAGGGGGAAATAGTTTTGACAAAAGCTCGAAAGGCTTTCACAATTTAGAGTTGTTTTGGTTTTGATTCGAGTTGGCTGAAGTCTGCTAGCTCTTTAAAAGGCCACATAAGGTGAGGTCTTTTGGAATAGAATACATTCCGTGAGCGGTGGTATTATTCGGCCAATATGTCCTAGCTATCGAGATAGGGTCTGATGAACTCGTCTTCTTCATATCTGGTCCAATATGAGGCCTTTAAATCACTAAACAGGTGGTGAAGTTGATAGAATTTCTCTACGATCAGCTGTAAGATGAATATTTTGTGGCTGGTGGGCTTACTATGTCTAAGCCCACACTGGTAAGGATGTATCAGATTAATGATATACGGTCTTAAGGGTTTACGTTTTTTTTTTTTGTCTGTCGGAACAGAGCACTCAGTTAAAAGTGCCTTTTAATGGAATTCTTCACTTTTACGAAGAATGACGAGCAAACACTTCGGTGATAAAATGCCTATAGTACCAGTACCCACCACCTCAACGCCAGGTACCTGCAGTCTGATGAGAGCGTAAGCCGGACATTCACAAAGTCTGTGCCACACAATGTCGTGACTCGTCACTTATGCCCAGCACAAGTAAATGCTTAGTAAAAGTGTAGTGGCCCGGCACGATCCCAGTAAGCAACCTTACTACCTTTAAAAGACATCCAGAAGCATTCGACCAATGGTGCTCATATGAAACCTAACTGTCTAAGTGCAGGCCGGCTATCGCTACAGATGCAAATATTTCGCCCCCTCTCAAAGTTTTACACAATATACTAGTTCATTGCCATCAGTATTGTGTATATTTGATTGAAAAACAGACGGAAGTTTTCCTAATGAGGAGTGAAATCTAACATTTTCGTCCTCGAGAAATATACCAGCGTTGCGTCCTATATCAGTTTTGCAGCTGAAGGCTTGACGCATTCCTTTCCTGGCTCAGATTCCGGCCGAAACTGGTCTTAAGCGCAGGGTGAGTCGATTTCGTATTTTTTCCTCAAAAGGAATTCTTGTCTCATTGTATCTGGGCAACAGTGCCCATGTCTTATCAACAGCTTCTTTACACTGCAAGGAGGCTGACAGCACTTCAAAAGCTTTCGAAGTAAAATTTTTAGTCCATAGAAGTTTGTCATTCAAAATGAAAGCTTAATACTTAGCTTCTTCGGAAAATTGGATGGAGATGCTTTTAGGCACAAGATAATTCAGACCAGACAGCTTCCTTCTTATTGTTAGGAGAACAACCTCACTTTTTAGAGGATTGACTGAAAGCCTGTTTTTAGTGCACATATCGTCGATGAGGTCTAGGGCTTACTGCACTTGGGAGCAGATAATTACTAGATACGATCCAACAGAGAGTACAACTATTGTACATAATCCCTATGATTGTGTATAGAAGTCAGAACTATTGAGCGTATTGAGCAGTGAGTCGTCCAAAAAGCACCTTAGCAGTAGACACAAAACAAAACGTCGCTTTGTGGGTAACCACTATTTATCCCTCCATCTACCTACCAGATTCTGAATCAAACTCTCGCAGCTACTTCCGGTTTTTTTTTTTCAAAATTTGAACGTTTATTTAAGAAAAACATGTACAATAGTATTATTCAAATAATTGCCCATCTGAAGCTATGACTTTTTCCCATCTTTCTGGCAATTTGTGGATCCCATCCCAAAAGAACTGCGCCGGCGTGGCAGCCAAGAATGAATCAAGCCAATTTTTGATATTCTGCTCTGATGTGAACCGTATTTCAGTGAGGGCGTTCTGCATCGACCGGAACAAATGGTAGTCAGAAGGGGCAAGGTCTGAGCTATAAGGCAGGTGTGGTTAGACCAGACAGTTCTTAACCGGAATAGCAACGTGGGGCCGAGCGTTGTCATGATGGAAAATTATTGCCTCGTGTCTGGTCGCATATTCCGGGCGTTTTTCGCTCTCTTCAAACGGATTAATTGTGTTCGGTAGCGTTGTCCATTGATGGTTTCATCCGGTTTTAGCAGCTCATAACACAGCACACCCATCTGATCCCACCAAATACAGAGCATTACCATCGGGCCATAGATATTCGTCTTTGCCGTTGACTTGGCTGGTTGGCCGGGTTTCACATATGATTTTTTGTGCTTGGGGTTGTCGAAATGGATCCATTTTCCACCACCTGTAACAATCCGCAGCATTTCGGACATGCAAAACCGCCTTTCGACGTCTCTCGGCTTGAGTTCATGTGAAACCCAATTTCCTTGCTTTTGAATATATGCAGCTGCTTTTAAACGTATTGAAATGGCTGCTTCTGCGAGCTCTTCATAGAGAAATGCTTCCAGTTCTTCATCTTCAAACTTTTTTAGCTGCCCAAGACGTTCATCGTCTTCTAAGCCAAAATCACCACTTTTAAATCGTGCAAACCACTTTTGGCACGTTCGCTCAGCTAGCGCATGTTCACCATAAACTTATAAACCAAAATACGATGACTTTCGGCAGCAGTTTTCTTCATATTAAAGTTATGAAGAAGAACTCCCCGCAAAAACATTTTTTCAGGCACAAAGTTCGACATATTTCATTAAAAAAAAATTATTGTTGTTTACGCTTCAAATGACATATACTGAAATGACGTACAAAGACAGTAGATTTCCAACGCATGTTCCAATGGAATAATAATAATAGAATAATACAAGTTACGCCATCTCTTAGCAAGCCGCACGAATTATAGACCCAATACATAATCCCTATGCTTGTGTATAGACGTCAGAACTTTTGAGCTTATAGAGCAGTGAGTCGTGCTTGAGTCAACAAGCACCATAGCAGTAGAGACAAAACGGCGTCTTGTGGGTAACCACTATTTATCCCTCCATCACATATTGGACACAGTCAGATCCAGTAATCAGTGCCCAATTCACCAGTTTTGCTTTTGTCCTATAAACTATTGATTCGTCTGCGCCGTGTTGTCTGGCCAAGTTACATATGCTTGTTGTGTGGTCGAGGGCACCCTCAACGTTGATGAAAGTGCCCGAGGCGTATTCCTTCTTGCCTTGTGCCTTTAATTCTACCTACCAGATTCTGAATCAAACTCTCGCAGCTTCTTCCGCGATGGTAAGCGCCTTGTAGTTTTTGCGCACATGGATCTTGACCATTTTCTCCATGTTTTTCAACATGAAGGAAGTCCGACTTATAGGTCTGAAGCTCTTGGTGGGCGCGTAGTCCTCTTTTCCGATTTTCGATATAAAGGCTAATTTCACTATTCGTCAGTGTTTCGGTATGTATGCCAGGTTAGCAGTGAAGATTTTCTTTAGAGTGACCAGCAGCTGGTCTATACCTTTTTGTAACTTAATTTTGTATATGCTATCGGTGACAGGCGATTTGAAGCCATCAAAGGAAACAACAGCACCATTAGTGGCCTCGTCCGTTACCAAAACCGATGAGATACCTATACCAGCTACGGTATGTTGTGTTATTTAGCTCACTAGCAGCTTCGTTAATAGTAGCTGGATGTGAGATTGATCCGATTAGATTATCTGTGAAATGGGACTTAAGCATGAGGTGGGGAGTCCTACTTTCCACTTAGAGTAGGCAATATCAGATTATCTTAGTGGTTCCAGACTAGTTGATCTTCCTCTTTTGAGGACTTTGACCAGTTTACTGGTCTCACCGATAGTTTTGATTCGTTTTGTAAAGATTTCAGTCTTCCTCAAAATTAGTCTGAAATGACCAGTTTACAAATTTTCTGGTTTCTTTACGAAGATGCTTTGCTTACTAGCTGAACATGCCATTTCAGGTTCAGGTTCTGAACAGCTTCCTCAAGCTTATATTTTCTTCTGAGAGTAGGAGGTGCACTGTTGGTCTTGTCGAGCTCCTTTTTAAACCGTGTCCAGCTGGTTTTCTGCAGATCTATCCTCTTCTACTAGGTCGAAACCTTGCATTCGATTCTGAATTCGATTACCTATGGTTGCCATGGAGACCTCCGATATTACTTTCCAGCCAGTAATCTCTTTTGCATACCTGTTGGATAACGTCAAGTCGATTATTTGCTGTTTTACTTGTTTAATAAAAGTTGGCTAAGAGTCAACATTAACAAACAGGTCAGACGATTGTATGATGTCCAGGAAATGATTGCCTATCACGTTCTATTTGATACTGCCCCAAAAATTATGATAAGCACCAACTTATTGAATTACTGTATTCAGTGAGTTCGGCTACCGCTTTTGATAGTGGTGGTAATAACGAATCACAGGAAAAATAAGCAGAAGCAGAGATCTACGTGCCATTCTCTATTCGTTTCGTATCCTATGTATGCAGCAACTGAATCTATATTGCAAAATTGCGTAAGATTAAATGGTAGGGATCAAATCGGCACATAAAGACAAGTTCTATGTTTTTTCGATCGTCATATAGTGGTGCGTAACCCCTAAACATCCCAAACCACAGATGCTTTCATTTACATAGGGGGTCTCACGGCAATCTGACAAATGATGCTGAGATTTCTTTCACCGGGCATACATTTAATCAGTCATATTTTATAGTAGACTTCGTGTATCTATTGGTTTATATAACAATGCTTTTAATAATTGTTTAGATGTCCATCTTCTGCTGCAGGATTTAGTATAGGAACTCTATGTTATATGGTTCATTCTACCTGTCGTCTTCGGGTTAAACAGTATGCAGAAGTAATTCATCCAAATTGTCAACTCCACCTGTGACTACTACTACTACTGTGACTACTCTCATCCTTTTTTTTGCATAATTATGTTGGGTATTTATAGCCTTGGCAGAGTTCTTCTCAGGTTTTTGGCGGAGCGTTTCACTGCTTCTTCACGTTTCGTCTCCTTGCTTATCCTTCCTTACAGCGCTGCCTTATAGTTTTTCAAACCAGAGATTTTGGGGTGGAATGGTAATTAAAAGAAAAAAAAAAAACACCAACGAGTAGACGAGAATGCCCGTTTTATTTTCTCTCAGGGTTAACAAGCACCTGTTATGTATCGTAGGTCAGGATTCTATGTTAGAGGCATTCAAATACGGTATTTCAACATGGAAAACGCCACCGTGGTGTATACTTAAATGCAAACAAGCCCCCAACAATAAGAGAGGAATCCTTGCGCCTGCATAAAATATACAAACAATACGTACAAGGGGAAATAGGACAGAGGTTACATAATTAAGTAAAAATCTTTTTACCAAATCTTCAAATATTTATGCATCTGAACTTTTCTATTTCGCCGTTATTCAGAGAAGCATTTAATAAAAAAAAAATCAATAAGCAGACTAAAGTCTCAGAAAAACAAAATTCCATGTTTATATACATATACATGTATATATGTATATACAACCTAACCTGTGCCTACTAAAGTCCTCACTCACACATCAAGATCCCCACTTATATTGATTGTTTCGCAACACCCCTTCCCGTAATATCTTTAAATAAAATGACAAAACTATTCAAAACATTTTTAAAATTAAAATGTCACTAATGCAGTTGCATTTCGGGATAAATCGATGCAAATGTGTCCTAGCTGTGCTGCAAATACACTTGCTTGTATATACGTAGATAGTGACGAAAATAGAGAGTAGAAATGATTTTAAAATGTCACACCAAAGTAGGATCACGTCTGTAACGAAATTCATTCTATTTGGTATGTTTCGGTTTTACTTGTTACGAATAGAACGGATGCAGTGCATTCCCAAGGAAATGCGTTATACTTGTGTTTAGTAAAAGTCCGCATTCTGGATTTAGTAGCTATCTTCTTCACTAGGCTCAGCCATTTTCGGTTTGATTTTTCGTAAAAAATTCGAATTTGAATCAGACAACATGAAAATTGAAATTAAAGTTCGAAAACGACACCAACTTCAATAAGCTGGAAGTCTGCCATAACCGGAGGCCGCGACATCAACAAGTGAAGATTTGTAAAATGTTCACAGGACATTCTGTTTAATTGTTTCCTGGGTTAAGTGGTATAAGTTGAGAACCAGGGTATGACCTGGTATGACCAGGAATCGTTGCCAAATTTTGATAAATGAAGCGACAATAGTCGTTGTATTGCACATTTTACTTCGGGGTCACTGCTGGCTTAGGACGAATAAAACGTATCTACTCGTACGATCGTACCATATAAACGATTTTCCTCCTCATGACTACCATGATAAACTAAATTTAACTTTGATAGGAGAAATATAGAAATAGAGATGGGCATACCCAGTGTTGTAACTGTTTTTACACATCAATTGCGTTTATTTTATCCAAAAGTGGTCACCATAGGGTGCTAGTCAATGTTCATCCGGACTCGATTTGACTAACATATAAGTGCGCCTGACCAGCAGACAAAAGAGCAGCCTTCTAAACAGGACAGCGGATGAATTCCCCATATAGAATCAACGGTGAAATAAAGCAAAAAAGATCTAATTCGGGCTAATCCGACATATTTGGAGCTCAGTCCAATAAGGATTTCACCGACTAAGTCAAAGTCTTAGAAACGAGATGGTGGCAGTTGAGCACTAGAGCACATACAACTAGTGGAGGTCCAGGACTGCAGATGCTGCAAGCAGATGCTACCATCATCCAAATACGATGGGATGGACCGGATAAAAAGAGGATGAAAAACTGCGATATGTACTAGCGGTGCGGATTTGTTGTTAGGGGCAGACTTGAACAGAAAGTCTTGAGACATGTTTACAAAGGCCTCGTAGTAATCCATATAAAGGCGAAATTTGCTAACATTAAATTTAAAGGGGCGGACGGTCCCACAGAGGAGAAAAATGATCAAAGTTAGTTATACATTAAAATTGTATTCGACAACTTCAATGTAAAGTTAGGGCAAAGAGGGTATCTTTTGTAGTACCGTCGGAAAGTATAGTCTGCAAGAAATTACTTCCGATAACAAATTCAAGCTAATCGACTTAATCCCTTAGTGAAACATTTTCGAAGCTAATATGCTGTTATCGCATTTCGATATTCCCAAGGGGACTTAGAAAACTACTGATCAATCAATCGTCAACCAGATTAATGATACTACGATCGGCGTAAGATACTCCACCAGCATTATGGACGTACGAACGTTTCGAGGGGGCTAACATCGACTCGGACTACTCCCTTGTCGTATTCAAGGTGTGGTTACGGATATACCGAATATCGCAAAGGTAAGCTAATACTGTGAAGAAGTTAGATATTGCCAAATACTTTTTCGATCGAATCTCCCCTAAGATCCTTTACTGCCAGCATCAAGTATCGAAAACCAGTGGTACCAAAAAGCGATCAAAAATGCCTCTTCGAATTTGCTAGGTTTTATTCGCCCACCACAACGAAACCACTCAGCTAAGCAAGAGGCATACAAAGTGGCGCTGCATACAAGCACTAGGACTCACGAGCTTTAAGAGCGGAAGAGGAGAGACAAGCATCGGCTTCTCAGGAGGAAAAAGGAGGAGCTTGAGAATCGCGCGATTGTGGAAATTGGGAGATTCTACTCCAGGAATGAACAAAAAGATAAAAAAAAACATCCCACCGACAGAAAACCCCCAACCAAAGCATGTAGAGACGAGCAATGGATCATAGTAAAAGAGTCGCAGTCAATGGCGAGGATTTGGACGTACACAACGTAGACCAACAGTGCAGTCGACCCAACATGTATAAAGTGAAAATAACTAGATTCAAAGTGACATGCGATAACTTGGTAAGGAGAGTACACCCACTCATCTGCAAAAAATGGTCGGACGATAGTATACCCGAACCCCAGCATTGTTTGACCGGTTCTTAAAAACGAAGACCCTCTGAGATACAAAGTGTACAGCCCGTATACTATACAGTGACATCAACTTAGCTAGAATAGTGAAACAAAAAAATCTTCGAATCCTCCTCAGAGGCACAGCGCAATAGAGAAAGAGCGCGACTCAGGTAGTGACGCTTGTTATCTGAGGCTCGAGTCCACCTTACGTAAGTAAATTAATATAAGACGAACTCACCAATTGGAAAAATTTATATTCCCAAGGAATATGGCAGCCTTCCTTGAGATGTGGATCAGATGTGAAAATTGGGGTCGTTATAAGCGAGCTGATATAAATTGGAATGAGGAAATTCAGCTTGAAGAAATGCCAGTCGAGGCACACTTTAAGGTGGTGTTTACTTTACCTTTCTGGAGCCTTTTCTTTTAGGGAGCAAAAAACGGCAAATATGCAAGCTCTTGGATACTTGAAGAGCCAGAGCTCTGCAAAAACAATAGCTGTGGTTAGAATCTTATCACTGTGTAGTATACGTGTCAACTCAACCGAAACTGCATTAGTCTTCTTTCACAAAGTACTTACCATATATGCTAAACAGCTGGCGGTCTTAAAAATCGTTTGATGGTGCCTTCGACAATAAAACCTTTTGCAGCACCTTGAACGCCCAAGCAAAACAGCACGTCAGGATGAATATGCGTACATATATAGTCGCATATTACAGCTTTTAAGACTTGTTGTAGCCAACTCCACTTAGTCGAAGTCATCGAACTTGCATCAAGTCTCAATTAAATGTAGTATTAGTACAGTCGACGCGGCTACAAATCTAGATTTTTTCAGAACAACTGGCTGTTTGACCGCATCATTGATGCAATGTTGTTCAGCCTGAAAATGTGAATGCCTGTGGAGCAACACGTTGTTTCTAATAGAAAGTAGAACGATAATGACAGTCTCTAAAGACGAAGGATATATGCAAAGTTGATAGTGTAATGTTACCTTACTGTTGGCAAGTACTAAAACCTAGTTATCACTACTGCCCACCATGTAGTAATGCCTTCGTTAGATAGCATATTCATCGAAATGTCAAACATAATACAGGGGCTGAAAAGTCCGTTTCCAAGAGAGGGCACCACTTGCATTAAACGCATACCATTTTCAGTTAGTACCAACCTTCAAAAGATACGTGTATAAATTTGACAGCTCTCGGACGATTAGTTCTCGAGATATAGCGTTGTGAGTGAAGCAACTTTTGTTATTGTGAAAAAAAAATGGATTCAAAGCAAATTTCGTGTGTTGATTTATCATCGCTTTTTGATGGGAAAAAATGCAGCCGATGCAAAGAAATGGCTTGATAAGTGTTACCCGGACTCTGCACCATCCGAACGAACCATTCGCAAGTGGATTGAAAAATTTAAATGTGGTCATACAAGCACCGAACTTGATGCACGCAGTGGACGTCCAAAAGAGGCTGTTTCAGATGAAAACATCAAAAAATTCCACAAAATGATTACGAATGACCGTAAAGTGAAGTTGATCGAGATAGCTGAGGCTCTGAAGATATCAAAAGAGCGTGTTGGATATATCATACACGAATATTTGGACATGCGAAAGCTCTGTTCAAAGTGGTTGCCGCGTTTGCTCACGGTCGACCAAAAACAACAACGTGTTGATGATTCAGAGGAGTATTTAACATAAAGCTGTTCAACCGCAATAAAGCCGAATTTTTGCGTCGGTATGTGACAATGGATAAAACTTTGCTCTATCACTTCACACCAGAGTCAAGTCGGCAGTCAGCTGAGTGGCGAGCAGGCCACGAACCTTGTCAAAACGAAGAAAAACTCAACAGTCGACTGGCAAGGTTATGCCATCCGTATTTTGGGATACACATGGAATAATTTTCATCGACTATCTCCAAAAGGGGCAGACTATCAACAGCGACCTTTACATTGCGTTGTTGGAGCGTTTGAAGGACAAAATCGCAGAAAAACGGCCGCATTTGAAGAAAAAGAAAGTGCTGTTTCATCAAGACAATGCACCGTGTCACAAGTCGATGAAAACGATGGCAAAATTGAATGAATTCGGCTACGAATTGCTTCTCCACCCACCGTATTCTCCAGATTTGACCCCCAGCGATTATTTCCTGTTCGCAGACCTTAAAAGAATGCTCGACGGAAAGAGAGGCCTATTTTGAGGCTAAACCGAAATCGTACTACAAAATTAATATCGAAAGATTGAAAAATCGCTTCAATCAGTGTATTGAAAATGGATTTAATTCAAGTGGTGCCTTCTCTTCGAAACGGACTTTTCAGTCCATGGTATTAAAGTAGAAATCACTAATTATAACGTAAAATAAACGTAAATAAACACTTTTTCTTTCGTTTTCTTCTCAAGTTCATAAAAAACCTTCTAACCATTAGCTTCCCTTGCGTGGAACCTGATTCTTCCATGTTAAAATATTCGGTTTTCTATTTGGAAAGGTTTTCTTTAAACAACAATGAGGCTGGCTTCAGAACAATTTATGGTGAAGCTAATTTGTAACTTCTCGTCTAATTTACAAAAAGTTGCCAAGGCGAAGCAGACAAAGGGATGCTTCGTGGGAAGGAGAGAATTCCTGAATGACTACTGGGCAAATTCAATGATGCCTATGATGGCATCTCATCACAAGAGATAACAAAAGACTATCTATCGGATGAGCGTTTTGCCAAAATTGAATCCGCGTATTGTGAAGCCTTAGAAGAACTTAATCTCATCGACGAGCTGTCCACTACTGCGGGTGATACCATAACTATGTCCCAGTTAACATCGACCCGCCTCGTTGAAATGCTTATAGATCAAGGGTATTCGTGTACTATGCTTGGTGGCAAGCGAACAACATTGTACTTTCCGATGCAGTTCAGAAGTTCATTGTTTGACATGTTTTCGTCAAAAACCACTAATTACAACTCAAATTACGGGAAGTCTTCCCACTCCTCATTGTACAACTGCTGCTTCGTTTAAGCATTCTGGGAAGGATTATGCTAGATCTTACGCTAATCAATACGCATAAAAAGCCGAAGTCATCGCAGTTACAAAGAATGAGTTGCTCTCTTTATCTGTCTAAGTATTAGAGCAATCCATTTCGAACTCGTGAGCGATATGACCACCGAAACACTTCTTGCAGCTTTGCGACGCTTCCTTTCTATACGGGTAAAGCTCTAAAATCTTTATCGACTGTACTGTATTAGCTAGTGTAAGTACGGTACTCAATGAGGACTTTGCAGCATTTCGAAAGCAACTAGAGGTAGGCGCGTGATCTATTTCATGCCATAGTATTTTATGGCACTTTATCTCTGAAGGATCTCACCAGGATCTCTGAACTTTGGAGGTATATGGAGGTATGGCTGACGTAAAGAACATGAAACATCATCTAAAACGAGCCATCGCCGAAGCAAATTTGACTTTTGAGGAATTTTATATCGTCCTCAAGAAAAATGAATCTGACACCTCTGTCAGCCCAATTGCTGCCACTCCGGAACCAGACACGCTGGTAGACCAGTAGACTTACATGGTGGAAGCAGTTTCAACAAATGCAACATGATTTTCATGAACTCCATGTAAGAAACAAGTGGAATAGGCCAAAATCAACTTTAAAGTGGTCGACATGGTCCTTATTCGAGATGAACGTGCACCACTCGCTCAATGGCCTTTGGATCGGGTCTTGGAATATTGAAACGAGCTACGTATCTCAAAGTTGATCGTGCTTCCAATTGACAATGACTCCACGGATGATCACGGTGTGCGGCCAGAAGGTTCGTCACAATAACTGGACGAGATGGGCGAAACTTCTCAAGCTCACAAAAAACTTTCCTCCAAGTTCTAAAACACTAACTCTAAATTAGATTAGAGCATAAAAGTATTCAACGTTACTTCAAAGAGGATGAGCTGACAAGACAGGATACAACAGTATTTTCTCAAAGAAACGCAAGAAAGATAAATAGATTTTCTTCTCAACAAATTTACTTGAAACCTGCAATGTATTACTTACTCATCTACAAACGATCTGTTTAAACAACCCTAAAGCCGGACTCTGAACCAAAAGAGGAACGTTGCCGTATCGCGAACTATAGCTGCTTTTTTCGTCGTGGAAAACAACTTCTGAATTGACTCAAGAAAAATCCCAGGTGTTTCACGGGCAACTAAAGTTCAGTAGGGTATTTCAACGAACTGACATTAACAACACTAGTTTCTGCTCCCCTTTTGTTACCTTTGTTCCTAAGTAATACAACTGATCAATAATTGCATCAGAAAGCTCCAAAGGATGACAACATACTCCCCATACCAAAGTTGGTTCCTATGTTGTCCTTCCCATGGAATGCACATAATAAAAATTCTCCGAATATATATTCATTCAAACGTTTTATAACCCTCGTCTACCTATGGACGACATGACATGCCTTGAAAAGACATAGGAAAAATTCAAAAAATTCACTTATCGATTGACATTGCAACGTGTCTTAAATATTTCGAAGTGCGGAACAGAAAACTTTGGCAGAGAACTTCCAACTGAAACCCTACTTAGTGTTAGACTTTTTTTGTTAAAAAGAAATGCATTGCGCATAACCAAGTTGAGTTGAAATCAAATTGAAACCTTGAGCAACAAATACCATGTCCTTGCTCTTCCTTTTTTCGTAGCCAAAACAAGTATAACATGAACAAAGAATATGGATTTCAAAAATGTTTGCAACTACAAATTCGCTTTGAAGGACATCCTTGCCTAAAAACTCACGACTGGGGTCGTTAACACACTCCTCAGCCAAAAGAAAGCCATTCCTTTTGCTTTTCCATTTATCAGATTCAATTCCACTGCCCATAGATATAGTGCACTTAAGCAAGGTAAGCATATTTGAAGTCGATTAAATAGGTTTTTCTCCTTGATGGTTAACGAAACTTTAAACAGTGGGTTGATCATCCTCATTGACGTCATGAAGAGCCTTCGGTTTTAAAAAATTCATTTAGCGATTATTTAAAATTACTCACATATATGCGATGGTATTCGTATTAGTATTTATGTTAGTAGTACGTAGGTCATATTACGAGTACCAGGCAATCTTTTTGCGGTTATAAAGTCTGAACAACAGCGACCATAGAAGCTAAATTTATGCATATAACCCAAAAAAAAAAAAAATAATAATAATGGAGAACTGAAAACCGCTGCAAACTATCTTCATGGAATGGTGGTATAAATAAATTATTTACGAAAAGGGACGAGGTACGTATTAATACATAAACAAACGTGTCACAATTAAAAATGACATTGACACACATAATGACACGCGAATACTTGATGTTCTTACCTATGTGTAGGCGGTCAGGTGCGGATACTTTGTTTTTCGCTCAGGTTATGGTTGGCTACTAGTTATATATTTTAACAAATACCTTTAGATGTACTTGTGTTCAAGGTGGCCTTGCTGTAAATTGGACTTAATCACGCACCAATTTTGTGATTCATTTCCTTAATTACCCCTATTCGAGCTGGAGGGAAGAAAATTGCAACTTGGAAGAGCCCTGAGTTTTTGCCTTAGGGACCCTGAAAACAGATGGTTAGGAAAAATTCGGCCTTCCGCAGATTTAGTTGGAACTGACGATTGGTTACCATTTTCCTTTTAAATAACTGCAACTCGTTTTTGATAAATTAGTGCCATAACTTACCAAAGATAATAAATGACTGGCAAAGACCTTGTAAAAGAATAATTTGCCCGGTGTATTTTTTATTTGTTAAACAGTGAAAATGGGTTACTGCAGATGATTGAGATATAACCAGAGAAGCACCATTAAAACCACTTTTATATGGACAAATGTCTTGTGCAGCTTGAAAAATATAACTTTCAAAAAATACTGTTATACTCTATTTTGGAAAATGTTTAAGCGATCGTGTATGTGGCTAGAAAGATAGGGGGTAACCTGGCAACCCTCGAAATGTTTGACATTTAGTGGTGCTGCAGAAACCTTCAAAACAGTTTCGGTAGCATGCTGTTTTCCTGCAGAAGACCCTAATTTTTGTAAAGTTTATTTGAGTGTCCTACACCTTGAATGCAGTTGCCATTCCGTCATAAACTAAAAACTAAGGCAGACTACATGCGAACCCGTTTGCGGTATCATAAGCCGTAAGCCCAATACTTTACTTATGCAACACCTAACGTACGAAGTGCGTACTATAACTCAGGAAACAAAATAGAAGGGTTTTCCACTTTCTCTATGAAGAGATTCTGATTGTACATCCCTACAGGTAACTGTGGTAGTCTCTCAATGCCAAGCATGCCAACATTTCTCAACAAACATTTCTCCTCTGATGTAGCGTCTAAAATACACTAGTGAGTAGTCCTTAAACTTACTAGTGTCTTACTTAGAACATTGAAATATTGAATTACGTGAACGTAGAAATATTTTCTAATCTTTCTTCGGTGTGAAAGCGTAACCGGGTATCAGCCTGATCTTGACAAATTCAGCCTTGATGCCGATTTATAAAAAGTGATCACTCACATATCAAAAGGTCAAGACATCTTGGGTTTTTATGCAGATAACGATAAATCCACACGCTAACAAATTCTTCTTCCATTCTCTGTAGGAGTTGACTGAAGTAGATTACATAGTTTTTTATCCCTTTTTATGCCTTTATAGCAGTTTAAGGACTCGGTTAGTTTTTGGGTCGGATATAGCGCGTTTAAGGTCTGAACATTCCAGGTACATATCCGAATGTTGGTTTATTATAAGTGGTCATATAGAAACGTTTATTGCTGGGTCCACCATTGATTCAATTCATCCTTCTTCTGGGAGTAAATTACGTTTGGCAGAGTATCATAATGTTGCTCAATACTTGCGCTTATAAGTTTAGCAAGTCATGGACGAAATTAATTCCTATTGGTCTTAATGAGTATCGCTTCGTAAATATAATCGATGTGTAGCTACTGCTACAGCCTACCTTATTGTTAGACACCAACCCACTGTTTGTGCCACTTTTCCAGTTCAATCTTCACAGAACGAATAACAGATACCTGAAGTCAATTTATAGAATGGTTCATGAAGTTAACGATATTCTGCCTCTCTGTGAATACTACATCTATCCCTCAAGAATAATCTTATTTCCACCTATGCTTCATGTCCTATTATTCTTTAACAGCTCCCATCCTTTAGTTTTTATCTTTAATTTTATATAAAACGATCATCTTTCCCAAAACTCCCCTTAAGGTATGGGGAAACCACAGGATATATACTGTAGTTTTGCGGTTCTCTTCAACTTAATAAGGCGTATCATCTAAAGAAGTCGGCTACCAGCAAATTTAAGTAAAATAAAAAAGATATTTGACGCTCACATAGACGTTCAAAAGACTGTCCTCAGGACAGTATTTCTGCTTGGAAAATACTACAGACATCCAACCGTGTTAAATGCATTTTTATTAGTTTTCAAATGCGATAATCCTGGAGACTGTTCTCTACGCAGTCTTGAATTCATCTATATAAATAATATAACGCCATCAAGCCCTTTAAGTATTCAATTTCAAGGGAAATGTAGAAGTCATAGCGTGGAAAAATGTAGTCGTGTGCGGTATATTTGATATAGATTTCAGTCAGAGTGGAGTAGTGTTTTTGGACATTGTTTCTTTACAATCGCGAATTTAGAAGGCTGAGCTTACGGTTTCGTACTTGGAGTTTTGTCTAAAGATCAAGCGGTAGTAAGCATAAAAATTGTCTTACGCTTGCATTGACCATGGCTGTTATTTGAATATTCCTAAGACGAGATTAGAGTGGTTGAGGTACCCATTTCATTGGGTTCTTTAAGGAAAGTATCCATTACCAACCTGCACCTCGGATGGTTTCTCTAGTTGGGCATCATCTAATGATATGCGGTTCTGTAGAATGAATAGTCTGCAGACCTCTTTGTACTTCCGAGATAAGATCCAAAGCAGCATATGACACGCTAATATTGCACGGTCTAAACTACTGACGTAACGTTCTTTGTTTCAGCTTGCTCTATTGTCAGTTGTTGTCACCACCAATGCTCTACCGAAATTGCTAGTACCCGTCTCACTACGAATCCTTATCAGTATACTTTCAAGCTCACTTGCGGACGTACTTTAAAATATTGTGGTTCTTTCTCTGGTTGTACAACTCGCTTACAGAATGCCCTGCTGAGCTTTTTATTTCCTAGTCATTGTAGCTTGCAAACATTTAAAATCAACGCACATCGGTGGCTCTCCTTCTTTCGACCGCCCTGCGGCAAACATTTGAATGATAAGTAATTATTTCCTCAAATATATAAACGAAATTGCTCCAGACGACATTTATCTCCAGCAGGATGGCGCCAGTCCTGTACTTTCCATGAAACCAGCTAATTCAACCACAATATTATATCGCGAAACGGACTAGTAAATTAGCCACCGTAATCGTGCATTTTGACGCTACTCGATTACTTCCTATAAAGCTTCAGAAAGTTTGTTTAGCACCTCGACAAATTATTAAAAAAATTGACCGTCATAATGCGCTTCGTTGAAAACTTGAGGGAGCTATATGCCCTAAGATGTGTTCAAAGCTTAATGTCAGGCATAATTCATCATAATGGATAAAGAAATTCCATTCAAACTCATTTCCTATTTGATATCAACATATTCAACGTTTGCACCTCTAAAATGGTCAGAACATGTGAAGTACATAGACACCGTTGTTTCGGTAACTTCCGGATGGCTCCAAAAGGAATGAGATGCTGGTGTTTTTCTAAAGAATAAAAACGTTAAGTTTCAGTCCTCGTCAGTGAAATTGGCGCTTATGTTTCAAGCAGATTTATAGGCAATATTGATGGCAAAGCATTTGTATCTGCAGAGGCAACCAAACTGCGCTTAAAGCCTTTTAGAACGAAGTCAGAAGAATCAGAATCACAGAAAATGAAATTGCAGTTGAACTTGTGAAGCTTGGCTCAAATGAGTTTTTCAGCACCCGAACCTACGTTGGGTCTGCCTGACTTCTCAGTTAAGGCTTCCATTGAGAGTTGGGTTTCATATGAGCACATCTGGAGATAGCATGACTCTCCAGGTTGCAGGCAGACCAAACGAATGCGTTCCGATGCCTCTAAGAGGTCAACGGTTTTTTTCCTGTCTCGCAGTGGGAAAGGCCACTCAAAGGCGTAGTGATGAGACCTTCAAGACGATTAATAAAATTATCTAATAAAAGGCAAGGTTAGAATGCTGGTCTTATCGTCTTATCGTGACGGTTTTCAGAACCTAACGCCGCTGAAAGTTGCTACGATTTGATTTGACAGGAGCACCGGTAATCCACACTAGAATCTAAAACGCGTTTTTTTTTTTTATAATCCTGCGCGAGCACCAAGGGAATTTGAATCCCTTTTACTGGCTTTTCTCCAGGGCGCGGGCGGGTGGTGTAGTAGTTTGAAACTCAGGTTTATAAGGTTTCGATATTTTTCCAAGAGGTGGTTGTCAAATTGGGTGGGACAAGCCAGTGCATCATCAACCAGTGGGTCTTAAGTACGTGCTAGTTGTTAGTTCGTTACATTTAGCCCAGCCAGCAACCACTCCAACATCCGTGTTATGCCTTCATGTCAGAGTTGACGCCGACGGGATTTTCATATAACTACATACAAATTCTATGAAAAGACTTTTTCAGAGAATTTCATCGGACGTGATTCGAACCCGCGACCCTCTGCTTGAGGAGTCTGTACATATACCACTACACCACGGCCGCCACCATGGTATCGTGGGTGTCAAGGCTCTCGGACTTCGGTACGGGCCTGACTTGTTAGGTATTGGCCCCTTAGTGGGAGCGTCTCGGTGGCTGTGGTTTAAAACCTTAAACGCAGGAAGGGGCTTCCAGTTGATTTTAACCCGAGGTAGAACTGCAAAAAGAACTGCATACCATGTCTCTCAGAACAGCAAGAGGTTAATGGGTAAACTTTGACGTCTACCGCTGGCGAAGCTGTTCCCTCAACATACTTCCGCTTTGGTATTACAAGAATTAATGAAGAGCGATGACAAGGCGTATCTTTGCTCTAAAAACTGACAAAAATTGGCAAAAATGGATGAAGTGACAAAAACTTCAATACATTTACGTCATGACAAATTTGGCCAAATATGGCTCTTCTTTTACCTTGAAACTTCCCCAACTTCTACTACTATTAAAAATCAAAGCAAACCATTCTACCAAAATCTATCTTTTATCACTTTCACATGTCAAAGCAATCCTCGCCAAATAACCATAAATAACTCCCACGACATGTATATCGTATATAAAAAAAAATTGAAAAACAAGCTGAAAATAAAAACTATCATACTTAGCTACCATCTAACAAAATCACACATCCACAAACGAAAATTTATCTACGAGTCATTATGTCGCGTGCGTGTACACATGTCTAGTAAAAGTACAAAAAAAAAAAAAAAACAGTGTATGAGATATCATTTGATACCTTGGCGTCTTTTTGTCTGTTACTATTATTAGATCGATTCTATCGATCCTTGCGTTGTGCGAAACGCATTCCAACTCTACTCGTACAATCTAGCACACAATGTGTCGTCCTTTTATAAAACCGCTGGTTTACGCGTTCAATTATACAAAAAATAAAATCCGTGAAATAGCCTCTGTCTATAAAGCATAAGAAGGCCATCGATAAGCTCTCTGCATAAAAATGATTACATAACCAAAACAAGGGAAAAAATAATCAGATGAAATGAAAATGACAGTCTGTCAGAGCAATTAATTTGTGCAAGAGAGAGAGAGAGAGAGAGAGAGAGAGAGAAAAAAACAAGTATAACAATTATGACCGATACAACTAAGAATGAAAATGAGAATAGTTTTCTATGTCAAACGTATCTTTCTATCTTTCAGATATGTATATGATACATGACACAGACTCGGCATTTCTGACTAAGAACTACGGATACATAGGTGCAAAGATAGATATGTAGATATATGTATATGTATAGTGATAAAATTTATATTTGAATACTTTTCCATGGCGTCCTTTGTCTTTGTTGAGGATGATGATTTGTGTCGCCTAGGTCTCTGCATTAGTGGATCGTCCATTTGTTTTCCGGCCTGTGCCCGAACATTACTGGGTGGTCCAGACGATTTCTTTGCCGCCTTTTTCTCTTTAACCTCTTGTTCTTTAATGGTGGTTTGTTTACCAGTTGTGGCGCTCTTTCTTCGACCAGCTATGGTGCCAAAAAGTCTGCGCCTCTTTTTACCACCCCCACGAGCCAAATCGGCACCACTACCACCTCCAGCACTACCACCACCACCGCAAGCCCATCCATCTAGTTGGCTAAAATTGCTGTCAAGGTCTGTTGCAATGCTTCCAGTGCCACCCCTCTCACAAGGGAATAGATATGTATTTAGTGTATTCAAGGTGGTCGAAGTCAATTGACGGCTAAGGTGATTATTGTTCAACTGATTTTCATCTATGATAATCGGTATATTGGTGGTTGTGCTAATGTTTGTGTTGAGGTCATACGAATTTGGATTCACATAGATATGGTTATTATTTAGGAGATTTGTTTCACTTAATTGATGTTGTTGTTGCTGGTGTTGATGCAATTGGTGTTGTTGCAATTGAACTGGGATATGTTGAGAACCAACAACGTCAGCGTTATTATTTTGTTGGTCATCACTGGTATTGACTGCTGCTGCTGCTGCTGCTACTGCTAGTGCAGGTGGTGGTGGTGGTGGTTGTTGCTGCTGCTGCTGCTGTTGTTGTTGTTGTATTTCTGCTCCACCTACTTCTGCTGCAGGTTGCTGTTGGCGCACATGCCTATGACTGGTTGCTGCTTTTGAAGTGCAACTGCTGCAACATTCACAAGATCCACATCCTGGTGCACCCATTTTTTCTATCTCAACACTCAATAGTTACTTTCACTAGTCACTAGTCACGACTCACTTGTTACTTGTCACTCTCACTTATAATTAGAAAAAATTCCAAGTTTGCTTTAGTTTGCAAAAGTTTGCAAAAAAAAAAAAACAAAAACAAAACGTTGCTCCAAAATACTTGGAAAGCCACTAGTTTATCACAGTTGGGGTTAATTTTTTGAACACTATTAAGCGAGTATGTAATACTAAGCATCTACAAAATTTGACAAAAAAAAAAAACCGCATAAAAATTGGACGCGCGCAAGCAACTGTTGCAAATTTCAAAAATGGTCAAAAAACATTTCTCAACATCCAACAAACTATTCATAGGTACTGCTAAAAACTACTGAAAAAACCTTCGGAAATTGTACTTTCAAAAATTGTGGTCATAACATTTTGTCCAAAAACCCAAAAAGAAAAAGAACTCTTTTCAAAAAAACATCAAAATTCACTTCCACTTTCACTTCCTTCTTACACACTTTATGGGGAGTTCATTTCGAAATTCATTTGAAGAAAACACACACAGTTGACATCACTCCCCGCCTTTTAATTATCCTTTTGATCCAAAAACAAACAAAAAAAAAGAAAAAAAAAACAAAAAACTATTTCTACTATTGTCCTTTTTTGGTTTATGGTTTTTTTGAAAATTTCTACATTTAACTGGGTATCTTTGGTTACTTGTAACGACGTTTCGTAACCATCAACTAACTAACTGAAATATCGTTAGTCAAGTGGAGCAACCGAATTCGAAATATACTCATATCCTTTTTTGTTGTTTTCCTTTTTTTCGTTTTTTCCTTGTTTTTTATTTTTTTATTTTATTTTATTTTTTTTTTCTCCTTTCGTCCTTTTGCTGGTTGTGTGTTTTGTTCTTGTGCTGTTCGTCGCCGTGGCTGCTGGTTGCTGGTTGTTGGTTCTGCTGCTGCTATTGCTACTGCTACTGCTGCTGCTTCTGCTTCTGCTTCTGCTTCTGCTTCTGCTTCTGCTTCTGCTTTTGGTACTGCTGATGGTAGTGCTTGCTCGTTTGGTGTATCCGTACGTAGTAGCTCGAAGTAGTCAACACAGGATGGCAGAGTGGTTGGTATTGTGGAGCTAGATACTTGGGTCGTGTCCTGTTGTACACGGGTAGGTAACTACTATATTAGGTGTGGGCTGGGGGTTTCTTTCGATCCTTATGACATTGTACAAGTATGAGTGTTATGGTATGGTTTAGTTTTTCATGGTAAATGGCAGCGATGACGATGATGATGACGACGACATGGACGAGAACGAAGAAGACGATAGCGACGACGGCGACGACGGCGACGACGGCGACGACGAAGTCGCGAACAACAACGACAACGACTAAGGCTACGATGACTATGGGGAAAAATACGACAACGTCGACGACAAAAGCCAATGTCGATGGGATTGTGTAGTTGGATGTACTCGTATTCTTATTCGCGTTGTTTTCTTTTCTTTGTGTTCGTTTTCGTTCTGTTAGTTTTAGCAAATGACTATGATCCCGTGTTGTTTCCTTCAGTCACGGTGGCCGCATGTACGAATGTACAATTCAAGTATGTGCGTCGGTATATTTGCTTAAAAGGACATGAGAATAAAAATTCACAGTTGTGTCTTAAATGCGGTTACTATTATTATTTCGAATTTTAACCAAATTGAATAACGTACTTCTCTTAACAGAGAGACAGAGAAAAAGAGAGATAGCGAGGAGTATTCAAGTGGGAAGAAGTCAACGAATTCGGTTACTGAAACCAGACGGCAAGGAAGTCGTTTAGGAACTATTTTCACTATTCACCCGAGAATACCGTGATTCTTGGCATTTTCCATCACGATTTCCAAACAAACCGACAACAACAACTAGTTCGTTTTATGATACTTTTATTAAATTTTTCCGAAAAGCAAGAACGAGGACACATTCATAAGGCGTCTGGTCCGTACTCCATCACATTGCTCTGTTCGAACCTGGCCGAAGAGAGAATAACTGCATTTGTTCCCTTTCCGGTGAAGACACGTGACGAATGAGTAAATACGAGTACCAGCAACGATCTGATTTTCTGTGCTTTTCATGCACATCCGGGATTAGTTTTAGCTAGATACGAGTAGATGCATTTGTCCTATCCTTCAACAACTGAAATACTAGTTTGTACGAGTGTGTATCCAAACTCCTCACTTAGTTATCTTTAGTGCAGTAAATTTTATTTCCTTCAATGGAGGTTAAGTTTGATGGATTGTAGGCGCTTCAAAAGTGGTTATTCTTTCGTTTTTTACTTCTCTATGGTAAAAAGTTTCCAAGTATTGGTAATAAGGGAACATTTCCTTTCGAAAACAGGGCTTATGCTAATATTTTGGCGCCGCTTGACTTATTGCTACAATTTGACTTGTAAGGAGGAGGTTTTTGTACGATTTTGACCTTCAACATTGGATTGCGGTAGGATAGTTTGGTGGTGGATTATGTATTTGTGGCAATCAAAGTTTGTTTTCTTTGTTCGTGCCATTGCTATTGGTGAGGTGGGATGGGAATTAACAAAATCTCCCCTCATGAATCTCGGATACGAGTAGATACATAAGTTCTTTTACATACATAGGGAAGGAATGTGATTTTTGTTTAGAATTTTCTTTATTTCTTCATTTTTCACGGTTGTTTTCTTGGTCGATTTTTTGTAATTTACCGAAGTTTGAAAGTTTAACAAGGTCACTCTGGCAATGAATGGTGTTCATAGGGAGGTACCTTGTGTAAAGAGGATACAACGCGGACCTAGATAGTTGATAGCAGTTAACCATATCTCGGTTTTGAAAAATTTCGAAAATTTTCAACAGAACTGTGTGCAATGCACGTATGTGTTTCGCAAAAACTTTTCGAAGTATAAAAAGACAAGATACAACTTATATGCTTACCTACTTTTTGTTTTATCTAATTTGTGCAAGTGTACTGGAAGATATGAGTCACTTCAAATGGATGATAGTTAGAAATTGCGGAAACATAAAACTAGCAGGAGACTATGCTCGGGCGCCACTCTTCATAAAGTTTATAGATACCGTGGTGGGTTTTTAGCAATTTTCGTATACATATTTGTATATGTGTATCGATGTGTTGTTGAAGAAACTTCTTAAGCGACAGTTTTGAAATTTCATAGGAGTGGTTGGTAGTTGAACAGTGAGGTTATAGTGATTCTGCGCCATTCTGAAATCGGTAGAATATGGGAAAACTATCTACAGTTACAGCTAACCAGAAATCTCCCAGAAATATATATGCCCGTTATAGGTCTTATAAAAGGGAATACAAATAGCAAAGGATATTACAATTTTTGAGAGACTATTGTTTGGCAAGTGTCATGTTTAAGCATAACGATAACAACAAAATTAGATCTATATACATCACTTTATGGACAAGTGAAAATCAGACTGGCTCTCTGAAGTTGATCGTCGTTTGAAAAGCTGACTTCCTTTTTATATGAAAGCCATAGTTAAATTACATACTGTATTAGTTCGAAAGGTTTGTAACACCATAAAGTTAGATTAGGTAAGTTTTCAGTGGCCTTCGTTGTAGTGCAGTTGAATTTGTGTATGCAAAGGTCCTCAGAGAAAACACTTACGACAATGCATTCAACTGTCTTAGAGCCTTATGTCAAGATAGAAATTGATAACTGAGGAAGACTTTGCGTTGTCTTCATTTGGTGTGTGTGAGTTGACTGGTATGTCCAATAATTGGCCATTCCGATTGCTGAGTGTCTATCAACCAGAGGGCAGAGTTAGTAGTAATCTACTTGCCGAACCAGTCTAAAGGAAGTAAAAAGGGCAAAGTTTGGAGATCCGTTGTTGGAGAGTATAACAGGCTGATGATAGTTTTTCTTTCCAATACATACACGACGCGCCCATTCGATCATGAGATTGCCATCGGTATTCCAAATCACAAAGATCGGCGTGTGATCTTTACGACCAGGTGATAGGTTGCCGGCCATCCGAAGATGGATTTGGAACTACAATGTTGCGCCTATAACGGAAATACACTTAGCAGATGAAGGGAATGCAGATGGAATCTCAAAGGAACATAACGATTGTAGATTTGGTTGACGAAGAACAAGCAGAAGATGGCAGCCTCTACCCCAACTGCAGTTGAGAAAGATCAAAGACGTATTCACAGCTATGCCTTGTTGGTTTACAAAAGAAAGATTTCGAAAAAATTCAATTCAAACATAAGTTTAGCGATCCACCTTCTGTTGCAAATGCTAGATGGGGTGAAAAGTAACCTCCTTGGGAATAAAAAAAAAAAGTTTTAAATTTTTTTTTTATTTTTTTCAAAATAGTCCCTTTTTAGTTTGATACACTTATTCCAGCGATTTTCTAACTTCTTGATCCCGCCCGAAAAGTAATTTTCCGGAAGGTCTTCAAAATACTCCTCCGTGGCGTCGATGATTTTCTCGCGTGAGCTGAATTTTTTATTGATGAGCCATCTTTTGAGGTTTGGGAAGAGATAATAGTCCGAGGGAGCCGAATCGGATGAATACGGTGAATTGTGTGAAATGTGCATTGTCAATCGCACTTCAATCGCTCTAATAATGCACAGAAATACTCGATGTTGATGGTTTTTCCTTTTTCGAAGTAGTCCACGAAGAGTATGTCATGTCAATCCCAGAAACATCGGGCCTCTCTCGGCCGCTTCGGAGCACTCGTGCCAGCTTCAGTCCATTGCCGGTCACTCATTCTGTTCTCTGGTGTGTAATAGTGGATCCAAGTGTCACCAACAGTTACCAATCGACGCCAAAAATTCCGCCCGATTCGGCATCAGCAAGTCCAAACACTCTTTCGAAGTACTCTCGCGTTCGTATTTTTGGTCAGGAGTGAGTATGCGTGGCACCCAGCGGCAGAATATGGTGTGTACGCTCAGTACTAATCTTTGTGGTATCTGCTAGCTCGCGCACCTTCATTTTCCGGTCAGCCAACACCGTTTCATGTATTTTTTTGAAATTGTCCTCTGTAACCGCATCGGAAGGCCTGCCACTGCGAACTTGATCGGTAGTGGAGTTGCGGCCACCACGAAACTCTCGAAACCAATATTTGACGGTAACGGAGCATTACCCCATAATATTTATCCAACTTTTCTTTTGTTTCCTTCGACGCTTTACCTCTCAAAAAATAATGTTTTATGAGAGTTTGAAAATCGTTTCTGTCCATACTCAACATGATGCCAAACACATCAACAACAATCAGCTGTCGAAATAAAACTAAAGACAGTATCGCACTTGCGGTGCCGATAAGGAATTCTTTCTGAAACCTAAAAAACCTTATCTACGCAAGCATAAAAGTCAAAAAATGGGAAATGCTTCCGTTAACAGCCTTCGCTTTCACATCAAAAATATTTGCGACAACAGTGATCAAATTGAAGTCCACGAAGTAACATACAATACCGATCGATTAATTTAAGAAAAATTTAATTTAAAAAAAGATGTGAAAAGGAACTTCAAATAAGAACTAGATGAAGAGAGCCCAAAAAAGACGTGGTTTCAGGCTCTTACGAACAGTTCTAAGCAGCAATGAGTTCTGTATTCATTCCAAATCATACAACTGATTGATAGCCACCGCCACATGAAACACGGTGTGGTGAAATAACATTCGCTTTTGAGAATATGTTCCATTTAGAATTTGATGGCTTAGACTTTCATTCACTTGTCTTAAAATAAGTTCTAGTAGCAATACTTAAATTCAAACTCAGCGCCAGCAGAAGTTTTTATGGTTAACCTGTAGAGATACCTAGGGCGAACTAAGAATATTTTTAACTAACCAAAGTTGTTCGTCGATCAAATTCTGATACTTCCGCAAGCTCTAGAAAGCCCAAGAAGTCTAAATCGATAACTCATAACATACGATTTTGAGTCCTCCTAATAGTATCTAGGTTGATTGGTTTAATATTTCTATTTACGACGTGCATTTAGGCAGTGAACAAGTGCAGCTTTTTTGATAATATAATAGGTAGTACAAGATACGCGTATAAATAACTAAAACAGTTATCTATTCTCTTCCCCTTCCTCATCCCTGAAGAAGTATTTTTTTAAATTGATGTCAAACTTTTGACATTTTGTAGGTATAGAACGGAGAAAAGGATAATGTTTAACTGCCATACTACCTTGTTTAGACTTCCAAAGCTTTGAATCCTATTACGCTGTCCGGGACATACTCGTATATAATTGAAATCCCTTCTGACTGTCGACATATAATCTAGTAACAATATTATGCTCTAACTAGTCGAATAGCTATGGCTTCTATTTGTAAAACGCTGCAGTAATTCCGTGGGCTAAAAAAATATAGATGTCGAGGCATTTTCAAAAACTGCTTAAGAGTTCAACGTATCGCATGTAAGAGTGTTTTTTTTCTGCTTGGTTTTTTATTGTTCTATTTTTAACAGTTCGCGCATGATTTGTAACATGGTCAATATAAATCATACTAAGTTAGCAATATCATCAAGAAAAGACTCATACCCGAACAACGCTTACAAATTATTGAATTTTATAATCAAAATTTTAACTCTGTGAAAAAATTTTAACTCATAACCAACCTACTGAGCAAGCAATTCAAGCCAAAGTGACCAAGCCTCGTACTAATTTCACGTTTTTAGACATCAAGACACCTATCCGTATGCGTAGATTGCGTATAGAGAAAAATATTGCTGCGGTATCCGTTAGTGTTAATGAATACCATGATTTGTACATTCGTCACCGTTCGAAGCAATTGGGATTGTGTTACGTGGAAAAACCTTACGAAATGCTGTTAGTACAAAAACGTAAGTTGAACGTCCTACACAGCGTCAAATTTTCGGTGAGCGGACCTGAGAAAAGCTGGAGGAAGTTGCGCTTTTTTATCGAAAAATTGTCTTCAGCGACGAAGCTCGCGGAATGGCGCCAGCTTCCAGTCAATGATGTCGACCGACAAAATGCACAAGCTGAATCTGATCGATATGTGGCTCTAGCAAGACAGCATTACATTCCATATACCATGCGAACCGATGGACCAATTGAGAAATGAGTTCGGTGAGAAATTTATCACTCGTTTTGGCCGGCTAGATCATGTGATTTGACGCCTTTAGACTATTTTTTTTTATGGGAATACGTCAAATCACTCGTTTATGCAGATAAACCAGCGCAATTGCAACCTTAGAAGACAACATTACACATGTTATAAGCGAGATACCTGTCAATATGGCCGAATAAGTGATTAAAAATGTGACTCTCCGTATAGGTCACTTAACATGAAGTCGTGATCAATATTTACATAAAATAATCTAAAAAAAGTAAATTGCAAGTATTAATTTATCAATTTAAATAATAAGCTTATAAACTTTTTAAATTTTTTTGTGCTACTTTCGGCAATTAAAAACCAAACGCTAAAAAAATCATCCATTGTATGCAGTACACCGTGTTAGCGGATTTTACTATGTTTGGATCTCTGGTGAGAATGCAAGGTGGGTAAACCAAATATACTTGCTATCTCTGCTTATGGGACAGTAGAGCAAAAAATTTACATTACCATTAACACTTACGGGCTAACAAATCGAGTTCTAGGAAATAATCTTCCAACAAAATAGCCCCCAAAATGGAAAATGAAATAACCTCCCCAAAAAAGTATGAAATACGTCCACAAATAGGTATGAAACAAGTTCTCGATTTTTCGAGTATTCTTATATATTTTTATATATATTGCAGAAAGTAAATGTTACATTTCAGAATAAGAAATAGGTTTCCATGTAAATACATATTAAACAAATGTACACAAAATATATACACCTCTTAATGTTTATAAATAGTTTTATGAATATACAAGAGTGGACACTTTAACCGCGCTTCTACAATAAGGAAGGTATGAATGTCGTTGAACGATTGACTTTGCTTGTAATTTCAAATTGCATTCAGAGGATGGCAGGATGTTATTTAGTCTAATGCGCTTAGAGATACTTGGATCCAATCACTTTTATCATTAAGGTACCTTGCTGTCAAGCCTGACAGTTGTTGACATACCTTTAGCGGAGCGACGAAGTCGCGTGAGCGGCTAAACCCTGTCGAGAAGGAAATAAAATACTCTTTTCTTCAACAAAGAATGGAATTTGAATTTGAGGACTTCTTTTATAGTTGAATTTGGGGACTGATTTCATTGTGAAATAGGGGATTTATTTCCCTAAAAATGCTAAAAACAAATCCCCAATTTCGAGGGTAATTTCATATAAAAAAAAATCCCCACCACCTTACATATATTGGAAATTTATTTTATTTTCCGAAAAATGCCCTTCGTCAAGATACTGATTCAACAAATTCTTTCCGGTCATCCGAAGCCAATAATATTTTCGTCGGACCACAAATAAACTCTGAAACTCATGAAAGGGAACACTCATGTATGGAACAGTCTTTAAGTAATGGTCTATGATTTTCTCGGAAACATGAGAGCTGATAATTAAGAAGCGTGGATTTTAAATATGCTTGAAGACTTGAGCTCATGGGCTGCAGGATGTCCCGTGAAGTGCATATGTTACATGCTCATTTGTTGATGTCTTTTCCGAACGACTGCATTTGATGTATTTTGAACGTCGTTATCAGGGCCAATATAATGAGAGAATGAGGGGAGACTATATGTATTATATTTTGGGGCTTATTTGTACGAGACAGTCCATATTGTTGACCATTTTTTTGTATTTCTTATAAAATTTGTTGCTAAAATTATTTGTTTTTTTTTGTTAGTAAAAAAATTCAAATTCTATGTTTATCTTTATTTTTAAGTACATACTCATACTGCTTTAGAATGTCGGTTGTGGCTCGTGGCTCGCAACGTCGACGAAACTGCATGAATTCCAGCCCCATTTCATCGAATTGAGGGATGAATAGTTCATTGATCATTGTTTTGTTTCGCTCACCACATAGCATAAGCAGCACACCATGCAGTAACTTTGAGTGGACTTCGTGCACTACTCGCGGATTTTCAGTCCCATAACCGCAAATTTGGTTTTTTTGTATTTATAAACAAGATGGAGCAAAAGTTGTACCATTATGTGAGTTGGCTACTATTTTATTAGTTTTCAAGGCTCGCAAGGTTTGTGGTTTGTTATGGTAAACGCGGCAGGCTAGTTCAAATCGCCAAAAAAGGGAGATTACACGTCCTGAAAATTGGTAATTCAAAATCTCCACCGTTGCCCGAAGCTGTGTGCCATTGCTCCGTCCTGTTGGAACCAACGATGCTCGTGATTCAATTCAGCAATTTGTGGCAAAAAATATCCTTTAACATCTATCTGTAGCGGTTATGGTGGTGCCACCCGCGTCCTCGAAAAATTAAGGGCCAATTACTTTTTCACTGCAAATGCCGCACCAGATACTCACTTTGAAGGGATGCAATGGCTCTTCGTACATTTCATGTGGATTCCCCGTCTCCCAGAAATGCCAATTTGTTTTATTCACATGTGAGAATGGGCTTCGTCGCTCATTACGATTTTGAATACGATATCATTATCTCCTTGCAGCAGGTTTAACAAAGTATAGAAGTAAGCTAACCTCATTAGAGGATCAGCAGTCAGCACATGGTAAAGGGTACTAGCAGGGAACATCTTCAGGTCTTTCACCGAAACTAGACGCCATGAACGTCTGCTGATGCCATATTATGTGCATCGTTTGCTCGTCGATGTTTGTGGACGCTTTCGGAAGTCTGCGTCCACAACAGTGATAGTCTCGGTCGAACAAGCAATAAGGACCTCCCCCTTTTTGCGACATCCCTAGTGGATTCAGTTTGAACAGGACGACGAGAATAATAACAATAAAAGTCACGCTGAGTTAAAACAACAGATCGAAAATTGGTCTAATAAGCAGCAGCAGTAATTCCGCGTTCTTCACGTGTATATCGCTGCATCGCTTGTTGTCAACTATCTCTCAATATGTTTTCAACATGAATTGTGAAAGTAAGGAGTGATTCATCGTGAGGTTTGATTTTCAATAGGCTTTTTTTGACAGATCACACGTGACTCCTATAAAACTGCTTTATCATTTTTATTCAATATCGTTTGGCAAATCATCATAGAAAGAGTCACACCACAACAACGTGTCCAAATTGTTCAACTGTATTACGAAAATCAGCATTCTGTGAGAAATCTTTTTCGTGCGATTCGAGGAACTTATGATGCGCATATTCGACCTACTGAAACCACTATTGCCAATACCATTCGCAAATTTGAGTCCCAGTTTACTTTACTGGATAGACCACATACAGCACGTAGAGACTATAGCAGCTGTATCTGAGAGTGTACGCGAAAACCGTGACGAATTGATTTCTCATCGTTCTCAGCTTGGCTTGGCATATTCGACAACTTGGCGTATTTTACGTGAGGATCTCAACCTAAAAGCATACAAAACTGAGCTGAATTTGCGTCATATTTTCAGTGAATGGTCTCTTGAAAAACGCAATGAAAATCCGGTGTTTTATCGTGAAATTTTGTTCTGGCTCAATGGATACCAAGAGCTACGATTACATCCATTAAAAACAACGGTACGATGCGGTTAATGGGCTGGTGGAATCATAGGTCCAAATTTCTTCAAAAATAAGGCAAGTCAGGTTACCGTCAATGGTAACCTTTGTCGCGCCATGTTAACGAACTATGCGCTTCCTGAGTTTCAAGCACATGGTCTCGTTGAGCTCTGGTTTCAACAAGACGGCGCTACGGGCCAGACAGCGCGTGAAACAACTGACTTGTTGAGAAATCATTTTGGTAAGCAGTTAATTTCACTTTTCCTACAGTGCGATTTCACGCCTTTAAACTATTTCCTCTGGGGATATGTAAAGTCTCAGGTCTTCAGGAATAAGCCAGCTACGATTGGCGCTTTAGAAGCCAACATTACTCGTGTTATCTGCGAGGTGCCAGTCGCCGAAATGACATTATTTTCAAAAAGTAAATGCCATGAATTGTTCTTTTAACTGGTAGTAAAAATTTTAAGTTCACCTTCAAATTTATGTGTTTTTTTTTATATTATAAAGCAAACCTTAGAATGAATCACCCTTTACAATATTACGTGACGCAATTTGAAAAAATGATGACACATTCGCAGTATGATATTACTTTTGTCCCACGTTGTAAATGGAAATGGGGTTCGTCTCCACTGATTTTTTTGACGCAAAATCGTCTATTTCGATTCAGGAGCGTCTGACCGTAGTTTAAACGCGATTCATGGACATCACCCTTCAACTGATGGGCTGTCAGTACTTTTTAAGGAAATATCTTCAAGTCTTCCACCAAAATCAGCTAGGACATGTCGTTCCGAAAGATCAACTCCATCCGCATTTTACAACGCACATACATATACACTTGTACTTGATTAATTAGTAAAGAGTAATTTTAACAGCAGCTCGCTCAATTTTCAAAATTGGCGACAAGGATGGGATGTAGTTAGAAACACTTACATGCATATATACATCGTGTATGAGTATATATGTTTCAGTACAAGTACAAGGTTTCAGTACATACATAGCTTTAATAACTATAAAGTATGTAGAACTCAGTTAATTGTGCAAATATGAAAACGGTAAGTGATTGTGAAGTGAAGTGGCACGCGAAAACAAGACAGTGCACATCGTACGTGTTTCCTTATATTTAAACTGGAAATCCTCGTACAAAGGAAAAGTTGTACACGAAAATTAGTTGTGTTATTCTTGTGTCATGCCGTGCATGGAAGAAAAAGAAAATACCATTGAAGCTGCTAGTGAAAGTTCCGCGATCCTAAAAACATCCTAAAAACAGAAACGAAAAGTGCTAAAAATAATCTGCCAGTGAGTGCTAATAATACATCACGAGTTATAATAGCTGGATTTGATAGCCTTGAACCCTTTGACTCGAGTCATCCTAGCAAGTGTACGAGTATATCATATATGGAGAATTATAAATTGGTCCTGCTGGACGATGTTGTCAAAGAGGAAGATTATAAATAAGCGGATTTTCCCACATTGGCTGGCGCACCGTTTTATGATCTATTGACATCATTGGGATCCCCCAAACAAATAGTGAAAATTAATGCGGTACTAATCGACTATCTACCTCCACGCCTCTTATTGTTTCCATAAAAGTGATCAGCATCCGGACGAGTCCGTTAGCAACAATATGGCAGTGCATTGACAGTGGACTGCAAGTTTAATACAATGTTGGAGCGAATGTTACGCGACCGTTTTATATGCGGCATAAAGGATGAAATCTTGCAAAAAAAGTTTATTGGCGGAGAACGAACTGGCGGTACAACGCATAATTGAGCAAGCCATGACAAGTGAAGCTGCATCAATTAGTGCTATGGCTATAAGGCATTACAGCAAAGTGCACCATGACGTAGAGTGCTGGGAGTAGAGGTCCACAGCGCGTCTACCAGCGCGTCATCAACTGCCTTACAAACACTCTCCAATTGCGACTTGGATATAAATGACCATCAACGTAACAAGATCCTAGTGAAAGAGGTCATCGATGTATCAATCATCATCAAGCATCACAAAAATAGCGGAATAAGCAAAGAGTCAATACTGGATAAGTTTATACACTTATTCTCAACCGAACTTGGTCGTTACACCCGACTATGGATGTATATGAGGAAGATCGTCTGGGTAGTCAAGGCGTTCTATAGCCCGTAGAATACTCCGAATGAGCTACGTCCACAGTGCCTGTCCTTAGGAAGGATGGCTCTATCGGGATATGTGCTGCCACTGCCACCAAATCCCAGCAGCCAACTCACTATTGGCATTCATTGAAGATGGATCAGTCGTTTCTGTCGATTGATTTAGCAAAAGCGTACCAGCAGTTGGTGGTCGATGAACGTTGAGCGCTAATTCAAACAATACTTACGCATTCAAGATAACCCGCTTTCAATTTGACATCTCCGGGATTTTCCAAAGTTTCATCGAAAACATCCTTAAACACATTCCAAGAGTGATGGGTAAGTTTGAAGGAGAGTTGGTGGTAAGGCTTAATGGGATGTTTTTCCGTTTTGACAATGCGACTACGTCAAATCTACGTGTAATTCTTGGGGTTTAAAGTCGATGCCCCGCATATACGACCATCTATAACGCAACTGCACAGAGAGACAAGAACCATTCTGGTCGACGAAAAGGCCTTCGGTACACTTAAGAAGTTCATTGCATCAGACGACGTGTAAGTTCACTATAATGACAAGCTGCCATTTGTGCTAACATGCTCTGCATCACCTTATGACCTTGGAATAGTTCTCAGTCGTAAGATAGCGTTTTCCTCGCAAATACTCTTTAAGGCCGCACTGAAGCAGTGGCTCTCCTCGCCGGAATTAAGGAAATCTATAATTAAATATGTATATGACCATTTTTCACAGATCACGGTTCACTTTTGGGGATCTTCATTACAACAAAAGCGGTCCCCAACGTAATGTCAAATCAAGTACTTCGCCGCTCAACCTTATGTGGTGCTTACCACTTCATTCTGGTACTTCGCACTGGAGCAAAGATAAGCAACGCCGCCCAATACTACGCGAGAGGGAGACAACAACGAACGAAGACGTTGGCATGATCAAATTAGCAGCCACATCAGTCGTGAACGCTTAGCTGCTGGCGAGACAAATTTTTAAGAATATACAGCTCTCCAAAGTGGTCAAGCCAGTCCAAAATCAAACAAATTGTATTCATTTTATTTTCTCGAAATGAACTCTCTGCCAAGTGGTAAATGCTTGTTTGGATAAATTGAGCTGTTATAACTCCTCCGGCTTGAGAAGCAATATTAAACGCACTTCACTCGCCACAATCTGGAATCGTCGCGCAGCTATGTTTGGTGGGCCAAATTCGGAGCCGAAGATACATATCATGCCAACACAACTGAAATAAACAACCAAAATCTTCCCCGAGCCATTGCATGGCAAAACGTTCTACTTGGTTGCTCTTGTTCGAAGTCGCTCGAGGTTGCCGTGGTTACTTCAACAGTAAGTTCCTTCGTCAACTCTTTACAACCCATGGACTACCTGACGAACTGATATATGGGACCTGTATTATTTCTTCCTGCTGCAAACGGGGACGCGGAGGGCATGGTACAGAGCATTAAGAACTATCTGAAGAACTTAGGCCATCTTGCAAATATCGATCTGTGTCTGGCCACGTTTTTGTTCAATCAGCATATTACACCACATGCAACTACGAATCACTGCTTCTAAATTGCGAAATCAGAACATACTTCGACAAAATACAACCCAATGAGATAAACTTTGGTAAGATCTAAGACCAAGACGGTCTTAACTGCCCCTATCTCCCACATCGTTCGCCTAAACGACTGTCGAATTGTAAAGCGTCACCAAGATCAGCTGTGTAATCGTGTGCCGTCATCACCACGTTTTAAATGGCGATAACAATACTCATACAATACAAATTACAGTGTAATTTTACGTTATTCGACGTCCTGTAGGTCTGGTTGCAACAGAAAGTCCGCACAATTCTATAACGCATTTGGGTGTTAAGGAGCTCGAGCCGACTGGCTGACAGTCACTTTCCTAATCCATAAAACTTACTTATGGTCTTCCCTGGAAAACTCTATATTTCTTAGTCATTACAACCTGCAAACATTTAGGACCAACGTGCATCAGTATTTCTTTTTCTTTTCTCTCTTTTCTTTTTTTGATTTTATTGTTAGGCAAAAACGCTTCTATTTTAAACTGATTTAAACTATTTAACTGTTAACGCTCATAATGTCTAAGCAAACTGTGAAATCTAATTGTGGTCTCTGAGCGGAGATTGGCATTTAAGCAGGTCATGCTTAAGTTTTGCTCAGTCCAGCAGCTTTGATATGTAGAGCTGGTGGACACCGTTCAGCCTGTTTAAGAAGACTTTGATTCTAAACTAAGGTACTAAAGGAAGAAAACTCCTTGGACGGATCGTGAATGTGTAAAAAACGGTCTGAAAGTAAATTTTAGGGTGAAACTTGAAGATGATGAGTAAACACATATGGTACGTCAGTAAGTCGGAAAGTATTTTCACAATCACTCTTATTTGCCACCGTTATCACAATTTTATTTTTTTTTACGTTTCTATGAGTTCAATAAAATATGAGATACATGTTTTTGCTTTTCAAGTAAAATGTGTCTCATATCAGTGTTTTCTAAAATAGCCTGCAACATTAGCAATACATTTTATGAGCACCCACCAGCAACAACAAGAAACCAGGTAAACGAAGAGAAAAAATTAAAATCCAAACTTTTTGTGTTTATTGTTAGCTCCTGCTACAGGAGCATTAACACGTGCTAGCCTTGAATTCTTTATTCAAAATTCCAAAATACGGAAGCGTTCCCATTCCAGGAAACATTATAATTCATGGTTTGTTCCAGATCGTAAAAAATATGCCACACATCTTGTTAGCAAGTTCATACCTCCAACAACAGTGAACATTAATTTCCAAGGACTCGTATGTATTAACTTCCTTAGCCTACCACTATAATTGACCACCTCCGCACTTGATAATCAATAATTCCTAAACCGCCCTCCGTTTCGAGTGGTTAATTCCAGTTCCCACTACCAACAAGGAGAACAAAATAAAAGACAGTTCAATGCCAAATGGTAGGTAGTTTCCATGTTGCGTGATTTTCACAATTTGCACGACTGTATATATAAAAACTTTCTTCTAATTATGCATACTTAATAAATGCGCATGGAACAGTGTCACGAACCGTTTTTTTTCCCAGAATTTATTTCTTTTTGCAGAATTTAAAACAAGCACACACCTCCACAGTTGACTTCAACTTTCAGCACCAACAGCGCTTATGGAATCCTTCTCTGCGTCCTTTCACATACGAATTTGTACCTCGGAAAAAAAGGACTCCAAAATGCATTTTTGAACGTTATCCTTTGACAATAAGCCACGAATCTGCATCTGCAGTGAGACGTTAGACTTAAGAGCACCTACCCCTGATGACACATACTCGTACTCGTACCCTACTCCATTCGATTCATGTTTTTTGTCCTGAGTGAGATAAATTGTATGTTTCTCAAAATAAGTCTTGACTCCTTGAGGAATCCTTGAGAAGGAAATAAAACAAATATGGAAGGCCAATAAGAAGACCGGTACCGGATGTCACTTCAATTCTTACATGTGCAACATATCAATGGCTCCCATTAGACCCGATCGAATTGAATCAACGATGATGACGATATGGACTGCACTTCCTCCCCCTGGGGTAAACCAAAAACTAAAACCAACCCCAAAGTGATAGCCTGAGGGCGTACTCCAAGTAGAAAGCAAATGTATAAATTCATAAACTTAAATTAACTGGATAGAAGTACTGGTAACAAAGAAGACAAGAACAATGGAATTAGGAATAGCAGCGGCAACAGCCACAGCAACGTACATGGCAATGACAATATCAACAGCAACAACGATACGAAAACGACCAAAGGCAGAAGGGAAAGAAGAATTTTTGAGGTGAATTCTATATTAGCCATCAACTTGGCCATATGTACGGACATGTGGTAAGCCACCCTGAGGGAAAACAAATAATTGTCAGTGTATTAGTGTAGTTCTGAGTCATGACCATGGTAAAGAAGGTGATAGGAAGTGCATTGTGGAAAACTTTTCTATGCCATCGAAAAGCAAAGTACACAGGGTGTTTCTCCTAAAACGAAAATCATTTTTATTTTTTTTTCGTTGTACTCATGCTTTATAATGAAGTTTAGAAAAATGTTAAAAAGGAGAGACGTGTTTTGTTATTTTTTTCGCATCGAGTACGAGTATGTACTCATATATTGCGGATTTTTAGTTGCGCAATAACCGAGTTTGTGTTTTTTGAAATGTGATGTAACAGTTTTGGAGTGTAGACGAAAGTGATACTTTCGGAAATGGGCAGAATTTAGCTATGACTAAGGACCATTTGTAGATTCTTTAAATGATAAACACAAAAAATCGAGTGCTAACAAAGATAATAACAGCAATAATAGCACATCTAAGAAACGCAAATACTACAACGATATTAATGCCATACCTGGGCTACTTCGACACAGACGGATATCAAGTGGACAAAGATTTCCAAGACTTAGCCAAGGATTTGGAAAGAGATGTTATGGACGAACTCTAACTGGGGCTATGACAGCGCTTATTCCGACTATTCGTCCCAGAAATAAGTAAGTTTTTGGAATAACTTTTTTAATAAAATAAAGAACCAAGGCATAAGCAGATGATTTCATTTTCGGAGGTTTCGCATTGCGTGGTGGTGACTACAGAAAGTTAGATTACTTTTTCTGATTTTTCAAACCAGACATCACAGCAATGCCATTTGTGAAAAATGTATGCTTAGCACATGAACAATAGGCCATTAGACGTTTGGAGTATGATATCTATGTAAAATAAGTATGTCAGAACATTCATTTATTGTGTTGCTGACTATGGTACTTGCCTGAGTTGAGCAAACTAGTAAATGCGCATCGTGGTTGATAGCAACTACTAAATTCAGAAGATCTTGAGACCCTAAGATAAACCCTGGTAAGACGCCAAATTAAGCGTCAATAATATTGATGTCTAATGCATCCGGCAAAAATCGTAATTCTGTTGAGTGAAAATTACTTGATGTAGCCCTTGACTATCGATCATCCCCCTGGGAGATGAGGGAGCAGTTTAATATTCACCAGAGGAGATATTCCAAAGAGTTGTAGGTCCAACCAACTCACTAAAATTAGAACCACTTTCTTGCAAAGGGTATTATCGGTATAACAATCGCTACGCGCAAATCAATATTAAAGCTTGATGCTAATAAAAGAACAGACCTTAGGTGGACTGTTGGACCAACATGTCTAGCGACCAAACAGATCTGACCTAAGCTGGATCTAATTCACTCTAAGAGTCTGATCCTTCTAAATAGGAAACATCACAGCGCCATCATAGGTGTTATCACCGGACACTGTCATATAGGCAAGTATGCAAGAAGGTTTGGCACCATTACAAATGATTTCTTTAGAAGTTGCATGGATGAGAAGAAAAAGGAATCAATCCTTCAAGTTCTCTGTACGTGTCCAGCTCTCTCCTAGAGAAGAGCTTTGTTTTACAATAACTTACACGAGCTAAGGAATATAGACATTAAAAGTCTCCTACGCTTCACCATAAGCTCAAATTAGTTCCATGAGTAAGACGATCACAGATCCACGTGGCAATGGGCCACAAATTTGCCAATAGGCCTAACAACCACTTTCACCAGTATCGTCGAAAGAAATCCCAACATAGGTATTCAATTTACTTTCGTTAGAATTATGAATTTTATTCCAACCGATACTTTAACCATAAAATCTGAGACTTTTAATTCCAGGAAGAAAACCCAAGAATCCATTTTATTTACAGGCGACTTATGAGGCAAGCTCAAGGAAGACTGTGACAATGAAAAAATATTTTTTTTTTTTATTGACGCCAAATTACAATTCAGCTGCATTCAGCATGTACGTGACCGCAATAGTGATGCTTACTATAATTTGGAAGTGCGCGATGGTCCTACGAAGAAGGAGACCAAAAGTTAAGTCGAATGAATCTAAGGACGAATTTATATTACGGTCATTCGATGGTGAATCCGTTACTTCAACAAGCGATGATCATGAGGCAGTTGATGGCGCTGGCAGACATATTTTTATGTCTGTTCTTCCACTTTTTAATCAGTGCGCGTTTCAAACGACGTTTCATTAGTTTATAATACATTCGTAGAACACGTCATGAAACGTACCGTATTGGTATTATTGGAAAATTTCGCACTCAATTCACGGTATAGGGTACCCACACACTAATAAGAACGAGAACAGCGAGTTCGGAAGAAAATAACGCTGCTTTGGAAGTTAGTGTTGAAGAGAATCCGAATTTATTACAGAAATTTGGCCTTTGTTCATCCACTATCTGGAAAGTTTTGCGTAAAGATCTTGGTCTTATGATAAAAAGATCAATTCTAATTTATAAACTTTAATTTATTTTATTAACTTAGTTGATGATTTATGAACCATTGGAGTTGGTTCTTAATATTTTATTCTCTGTGATCACGAGACAGAAAATAAGCCTCCATCCACATAAGAATGAAAATCATTCTCGATGGTTCCGTTCCACGTTACCACTTCATCACCGTCTCCTGATGGAACTCTTTCCACGAATACAGCAATATTTCAAATTTTCTATGTTATAAGCAGGCTTTAATCTGTCAATTGAAGTTAAAACTTTATTAGTTCCCTTAAAGTCAGATCTTTGTCCTGGCGATTCTTACGAAGACGTGTTGGCAATTTTGTGGCAATTTTGAGTCTTTCGACAAAAGATTCATGTGTTGTGTCGTTTCCTTCATTTTTATGAAAATTTCCTCAAGTAATTTCAGTCTTTGCCCATATATCAATTCTACGGGTAAACATTTAAAATCTTCTTTAGGACCAGGTGAGAGTTTTTTGGAACGAATCTATTGTATTTTTTTTTTATCCATAAGAAACGTTGCAATTACTTGTCAGAAGAAGGTCTGATCAATCTCAGTATGGATTTGACCCGGACTTTTGGAGGAAATATGCTACTGATGTTAATTTTGCGGCCGCGAAAATTGGGTTCTGGCACGCCGAAAATGTATTTCACTGTGTTTACGGTAATTAGGTTTTTAGAAAGGCGCTCAAACAAGGTGTTTATGATACGCTGAAAAGTCTGCGCGGCGTTTCTTAAGCCGAAAGGCATTCTGTCGGAACCGAACAGTCTTATGATAGACATTTTGTGACAGGTATCAAGTAATAGGCTCTGACTAAATCGATTTTTGAAAAAAATTTGCATCCTTTAACGTTCTTGCTAAAGTTTTGGATGTGGGTGATCGGAAACCGATCTGGTTACTATTGATAACGGTTACCATTGATGGTAACATTCTGATTTGCCTCATTTTTGAAGAAATATGGACCAATGTTTCCACCAACCCATAAACCATACCATACCATTGCTTTTAATGGATGTAATGGTAGCTCTTGGTACTCTTCGGGCTACTCATCCATTGAGCCAAAAATGGGCCTTATCACTGAACAAAATTTCACGATAAAACACCGGATATTCATTGAGTTTTTCCAGAGTCCATTCACTGAAAATATGACACAAATTCAAGTCGTCTGGCTTCAATTCTTGCACAAGTTGAATTTTGTACGCTTTTAGGCCGACATCCTCACGTAAAATACGCCAAGTTATCGAATACGCCAAGCCAGGCTGTTGAGAACGGCGACGAATCGGTTCATAACGGTCTTCGCGTACGCTCTCAGCTACAGCTGCTAAAGTCTTTTCAGTACGTGCTGGATATGGTCTAACCGGTCGAGTATCATTCACTAATGTTAACTTGGACCCAAATTTGTGAATGGTATTGGCAAAAGTGGTTTCAGTAGGTCGATTATGCGCACGTTAAGTTCTTCGAATCGCACCAAAAACATTTCTTACAGAACGCTGTAATACAGCTGAACAATTCGGAAACGCTGTTGTGATATGAGTCTTTCTATGATAATTTGTCAAACGATACTGAACAAAAATGATAAAGCAGTTTCATAGGAGTCACGTATTTGTAAAGTTAAATAAAGTATCTTTTGTAATTCTGAAGGCTTCTGTGTTTTTTTCTTGTTTTAAATAAATTTAACAACTTATTACCCACAGAGGCATTAAGTATAATGTGCAGTACATTGGCCAGCAAACATACTGCATGCAAGATTACTACATCGATTTTGTTTGACTTAGACGGTCTTCGAATTGATCTCAAAGTTTTGGTAAGTTCAGAAAAAACAGAAGTATTTAGAAGCCCTGGTCCATATTGGACACAACATACGCAGCACCAAAGTAAAATATGTGGATATGTACATATTGATGACTATGAGTACAAACGACTTGTTTTGTGAATAAAAGTAATGCTGATGAAAAGGGCTCAATTGCGGATTTCGACTGCGGCCAGTGTGTGACGCCGACGGTAAACCGGGTTTACGTAAAATTTCCATTGCTACTGTGCATCAGAAATAGGATTTCAGTCAATTCTCTCAAAACTGAAGTTGTACTCCTTACAAAAAGTAGGAAGGTGACTGCACTGGCTCATCTATTGCTTTAAGGTATCACTATCTGGTGGAACAAGCTTTCTCGAAAATACGTTGTTACTGTTTTAACAAGACTTCTAGGAAAAATTTCGTAGCCCGCTTGGCTCGAATCATGATGCACTGATGAATCTCCCCCTTCCCTAAATATTCATATTGTGGGCAGCATTCTCAACGTCACCTTACATTTAAAAATAATTGGTCTTTTGTCCAACAGGTTGTGATGACGCTGAATGATGCCCCACTTGTCTTTTGCCTTCGGCGTTATAAGAATGGTGACTGATGCATCAGGAAGGAAAGGTAGTCGGCCCTTATGTGAGGCTTCGAAACCGATTTACGATAAAACTTGCATGTCATCCAAGAGGAGATATACGAAATTCTGATGGTTATGAACTACAATACATATATTGAGAAATCGGTAGAGGGGCGAAACATCTACATCTGACAACCAAGCTACACTTAGGGCACTGCTTATATATCGCACGATTTCCAAAATAATTTGAGTGTGCGAGACATTCAAAGACAGTTTTTAATGGGATCGCGGGGAATGAAATCGCCCCGATGAACTAAATAGGCAGAGAAGTGTTTTACAGGACCTTTAACTGCGTAAGGGTTTCATATGTATTATACATAGCGGCATGCGAAGTCAATGCTCATTTTATTCAAAAATTTTGTTTAGTGACGAGACTCAATAAGGTTTGAGGAACAAGCAAAATCGAAGTCTTTGGAGTGAGTCAAATCCAGAAGAAACTTATGAGACAAAATTACACTAACAGACGTAAACTGATTGGTGTGGCCTTTACATTGAATTCGCCATTTGATCTTACGATATGATGGCACTCAACCATTTTTTGTCGGACTTTGTAAAATTCTCGATGTATGCTGAAAAACTGCGAGCCATTCAGGTCTTGAAAGCTGTCTTTTTGAAGTCATATTCAAAATACTCGTATAATGTCATGAAACATTCTTCATAATGACCAAAGACTTTTGATTTATTTTATATTCAAATTTTGTCGTTATTGCTTACAAAAAAAAAAAAAAAAATTGATAGGTCTTTAAAACTTCCTTCACATACGAGGGCGGTCCCAGAAGTACCCGGCCTGACCAAGACATGGCGGTAGTTGTTTGAAAATACTGTTTGAAAGGCCTCAGCCCAACCAATATAAAAGCTGAACTGAATTTTACTCTGGGTGAGTCTGCTCCTTCGTTTACAACAGTAAAATTTTGGGTTGCTGAGTTTTAACGAGGCCGTACGTGCTGCCAAGACGAGCATCGCAGTGGTCGACCAAATGAGGTGACGACTCCAGAAATGGTGAAAAAAATCCACAAAAAGTGCGCGAACTAGCATTTCAAAAAGTGCGGTACATCGCATATTATTTGAAAATTTGGACATGAGAAAGCTTTGTGTAAGATGGGTGCCACGTTTGCTCACACTCGAGCAAAAACAGTGTCGTGAGGATGTTTCAATTGAGTGTTTAATGAAGTTTCACAGCAACAAAGCAGCATTTTTGCGTCGTTTCATAACAATGGATGAAAAATGGGTCCACCACTTTACACCCGAGACAAAAGAACAATCAGAACAATGGACTCAAAAGGGAGAACCGGCTCCAAAGAAGGCGAACACCGCTTCATCTGCAGGCAAGGTAATGGCGTCAATTTTTTAGGATGCGCGTGGAATAATTTTTATTGAATATCTTAAAAAAGGAAAAACTATCAACGGCCAGTATTATGCGAACTTATTGCAACGTCTGAGTGAAAAAATCAAGCAAAAACGGCCGCATTTGGCTAAGAAGAAAGTGTTGTTTCATCAAGACGATGCGCCAGCTCACAAATCCGTTATTGAAATGGACAAAATTAAATTAATGAATTAAAGTTTGAATTGCTACCTCATGCACTCTATTCCCTAGATTTAGCCCCCTCGGATTATTTTCTGTTCGCAAAATTGAAAAAATGGCTCGGTGGTCAAAGATTTTCCAACGATGAAAAAGTGATGTCGGCAGTTAATGGCTATTTTGAGGAGCAAAAATCGCTGAAAGGCGATTATGTTGAAAAATAAATAAATTTTTTCCAAAATTTTTGTGTTTTCTTTGTTGGGTCGGGTACATTCGATAAGCTAGAAGCTTGCGTAAAGAGATCTCTGTGGAAGCACAATGAATAAGGGGAACAGAAACAACACTTTTTCAGAAGCGAATTTGTTATGCGCAGCCCTAGGTTCTTAGCTTTCCGACACGTGATAGAGGCCTTAGCACGGCTCATGCTAACATAATCTAAATATGGGTATGCACTCATGCCTCCACGAAAAACAACGAAAACCAAATTGATATTTCTTCGATCGACTTAAAGCATGCCTCCAGTATTCTAGACATCTGATCCTTCCGGGCAGCCAACATCGACTCGTATCACCATTTGGTTGCATTCAAAGTACGAGTGCGGAATTTTTACTCGCCACACCAAAGAAAAACTACTGTGAAATAATATAACACGAAAAAGCTGCCATCGCAAGTGACCGTAAGTGACCGCAATACTCTTTGCTGAACTCGTATCACGAAACCTCTCAATAACATATTTGCTACCATCCTCACTGAGAACCAGTCTCAACTCTGCCAATAAGCCATCAGGGACTCCGTAACTGGTGTGTTGGGTTTCACCTGACCACTGCCATTCATCCTTGGTTTAATGTAGAATTCCGGCAAGCACATGTAGCTAATGATGAAGCGTACAAAGCGGAGCCGATCGTGAGCTCTACGAACAAAAGAAACTGAAAGAACATCGGGTTCTTCTGCAGATGTAAAAGGCACACGAGAAGTGCGCTATAGAAGATATTAAGAAATTGCAATTCAGGAACAATGTAAAGGACTATCACCTACAGGTAAAAATAACTGTTCAAGACAACAAGACCCATACGGAAATATGGAGAGATGGGGACAAAAAAAAAAAAAGAAAATCAAATAGTACAGCCACAGTAGGCACTGAGAATATGAAAAAAAAATTGTCTGTAGATTGTATAATATAACGGCGGCGAAGACCCAAATCCCGCTTTCAGGGAGAATAGATCATTCAACTTGGTTGGCAAGTTAATAACCTGATCAAAATAAATTGACGGTAGCAATATAAAATATAAAAGCTTAAATCTAGCAAGGATGCTGGATCTCATGGCTTACCGGCCTAGTAATTCAAAGATGCTGACAGAAGGAGGCTCTGTGAAGAGCACATACCAGCTCATTTATAAGATCTTGTCAGTAGAGCAGACCTTCTCAACTGCGCGAACTGTAGGCTTTAAGTCGGGATGTCCACAATTGAATAAGAACTCAACAAGCCCAAATCGATGCCTACCATTTTTCGATCGATTTTGAGGCCGCTTATAACAGCATTTATAGAGACTTGCCGTGTCTAGTTTAAGCATTTCCGAAGCATTCCGATTGTGCATAATGGCGATGGAGAACGTGTGCTGCTCCGTTTAGGTCGGTAATGACATGACCAAGATATTTGATTTGACGCACCGCAATGAGACTCCTCGAAGAATTTCGAATTTCGAAGAATTTTGCGAAACTCACAAGCTAAAACTGGAGGCAGAATTATCCAAAAGGCTGTAAAACTACTTACATACGCTGATGATATCAACATAATTGTCAGAACTCAACGGGCTGTCACCGCTGTTGTATCAGTAGATGTGGGAAAGGACAAATGCGATATTACGCTGAGTGGAAGGAACATACAACACTGACGAACGACTCAGTCTAAGAGTATTGGGTGATGTTTTAAGCGTTTGGTTTTTAATTTTCAAAAAGTACAAAAGTGTATACAATTTTTATTTGCTCTCACTTCTTAATGATTATTTCATGTAAATGAATGTTGACTACGACTCTCCTTACGGAAAGTCCAATTTTTAGTCACTTTTTTGGCCATATTGGCTGGTATCTCGCTAATAACATGTGTAATGTTGTCTTCTAAGGCTGCAATTGAGGCTGGTTTATCTGCATTGACGAGTGATTTGACGCATACGAATAAAAAAAATTCTAAAGGCGCCAAATCGCATGATCTAGCCCGCCGATTCACCAGTCCAAAACGAGTGATAATGTCCATCGGTTCATCATTAACCGAAAGCCATTGACGGTAACGTTGTTCTCACTGTCATCTTTGAAAAATTCGGGCCAATGATTCCGCCGGATTATAAACCTCACAAAAGAGTGCACTCTTTCGTTTGCATTGACAATTCTTGCATTGCATGGTATTAACATACCCATTCAACTAGAAATGTGCTTCCTCGCTGAAGACAATTTTTCGATAAAAAAAAATTTGACGCTGTGTTGGTCGTTCGACTTTTTTTGTACGAACTGCATTTCGTAAGGTTTTAGACCAAGGTTCTTGCGTAAAATCTTCCACGTAGTCGAGTAACACAATCCCAATTGCTTCGAACGGCGACGAATGTACAAATCATGGTCTTCATTAACACTGACGGATACCGCAGTAATATTTTTCTCTGTACGCACTCTACGCATACGGGTAGATGTCTTAATGTCCAATAACGTGAAATTGGTACAAAGTTTGATTACTTTGGCTTAAATTGCTTGCTCAGTAGGTTGATTATGACGACAGTAAAATGGTCGAAGTGAGCGAAAAAAAATTTTTCACAGAGTTAAAATTTTGATAATAAAATTCAATAATTTGTAAGCGTTGTTCAGGTATGAGTTTTTCCTCGACAAAATGGCATTACTAAGTAAGTATACTGGACTATAAAACATGCCACGAATTACGCGTTAGCTGTCAAAAATAGAACACTGGAAAACCAAACAGAAAAAAAACCTTTGCCAATCGCTATTTATGGTATGTAAGCTAAGAAAAATTTGATATCCCGAACAACTAAGAAGAATCTACATCCTGCCTGACTCGAACTGCAACTTTTTAAAATGCTAATATTTTTTTATTTTTTGATAAATGTTATTGTGCCAAAGCAAAAAATGTTGGAAAACACGTCAATTGTATCAGCAGTTTTCCATATGTCCACCTTTTGCGCGAATAATGGCATTGAGACGGCCGAAAAAAGCATCGCACGCTGCACTCAAGTGGCTCTGCGGTGTTATCGCCTTCAAAATACCCCAGACAGGGAAATCCAACGGATTTGCATCCAGAGAATTTGCAATCCATTGTGTCGAAGATATGAAGTGTGGAACATTGTTTTTTAACCAATCTTGGTTGACGCGCGCTTTGTGAGACGGTGCCTAGTCTTGTTAAAATGTCCAAGGTCTCCGCTTCAATACTGCCTCTAAGACAGTTTCACGGTATACGATCGCAGTAATTTTGACGCCTCGGTTCAAAAATACGAGCGGAGAGCGACCATCGGCGGTTATGGAGGCTCAAACCATCACCATCGGTGCTGCCTGCTTTCTGGTGGCCGTCCAAAGGTGTAAATTTTCGAAGAAGTTTTCTGGCAAGTAAACTCTGTCATTTTGTTTGTTGACATATTGCTCGATAACAAATGACGACTAATCGGAAAAAACCAAATTCGGCAACTCACCACTTTCGTACAAGCGTAGCAACTCCTTCTCTTTTTCGACTCTAACTTTTTTCTGTTGCGGTGTCAGATCGTGTGTTTTTGGAACTTCAATGGCTTGAGCCCAAACTCATTTTTTCAGTATATGTTGCATCCGTTCCAACGACATGTTGAGCTCACGAGTCATTTTTCTTTCACTTCGACGCGGATTTCGCTCAATTCGAGCCTTCTTTTTCCGAACCATTTCTGGCGATGTTGCTGTTTTTTATGACAACCTTCATGGCGTTTTGCAACGCTGCCAGTATCACGGTAACGATCTATGGTTCGAGACACAAATGATTTATTCACGTTGAGGTGTTGGAGGGCTCTAACAATAGCTACTTGTGGTTTTCCAGCCAAATATAAAGCAATCACACTATTACGTTTGAATTCCATCGCGGATAAAAATTGTTCAACACAACTTAGACGCAAATCGTTTAAAAAGCTTGTAAATAATAAAATTATAATATATAATAAAATTATCAGTCTGAAGTTGGTTGCTGTTCGAGTCAGGCAAGGTGTATATAAGACTTTCATCCTTCCAGTCCTATTTTATGGCGCTGATAAGGGGCTCTATCAAGCGAATGAAGATATGCTCGGTAGTTTCGAGAGATAAATTCTTTGTATGATATTGGGTACCATTTGGCTGGACGGTCATTGGAAAAGAAGATTCAACGAAAAACTATACGAGCCTGTACGACGACAACAAGCAAGTCAGAGCAACGGGGGTCAACGCAACAGAATAAGAGAACTGGAAGCAGTTAGCTAAAGACCGATCTAACTGGAGGGGCTTGTTAATTAAAGAACAAGTTCACTCTAAAGTGTAGATCCACCTAAGTAAGTAAGTGTGAAGATACTGTAAATGATTTGCCGATTTTGCTACGGACATCAAAAAAATTCGTTGAAAAACCTTGTCTGGAATGCAATAAAAATTTAAATTGTTGACGCCAGAATATGTTTTATCAATATGTTTCTTAAGTGTTAAATTTATAATACCATATATAACAAAAAACTTACATAAACCAAGTCTAAGACTGAAGAAATCTTAAATAATTACAATACAACAAATAGTAGAACACTTATCTTTGCCAATTCGAATAAAAACACATCGGAAACTTGTTTGAGGAAGAGGATGGTTAAAAGGAAAAATCGGATAAATAGAAATCAACTACATACTCGTACATAAATCTGAATAGGAAATCTATTTTCACTCATTAACATGGCAGGGAATTTTTTGATTAAAATTGCACGTGTCCTGTATCCGTATCTCACTCACATGCACATAATCTCATTACAGCACAAAGTTACATGAAAAGCTCAAAAGAAATTAAAGCGTTGCTCAACATAATATATAAGCCGTCTATGGGTGTCTAGCTCAGGAAGGTAGGTATCACTTTTATTATTAGTTTAATATGTGAATACTGGGCAACTCAGTTATGGAATCACTTAGGAAAATTCAAAGAATTAAGTGATATTTTAAATTGCCGTGTTTGTTCGATGGTGATGGCCTGGGCTCAATCAAAAATCAACACATTCAAACAAGTCTCAAAATTTTAAAATAATTCAAAAAAGTTCAAATCAGATCATCCCTTAACACGTTATGAACTACAAAAACGGAAAGAAAAAGGGCAGCAGAATACAATAACTTGTAGATTGTTTCTTTTTAATTTGATTGCCCAGTACATTTTGAATCTATTTCTCAATTTTCAATTAAAAAATTATGTAACAAAAAATAAAAACAAAAACAGACAAAATATAAAATTGATTAACAAACGAACCGCAATCTTTGTTTTTTAAGCCGCATCTCTGCCGGTGATCTCAGATCTCCGGGCGCGCTATGAATGGAAGGCATAACTGAATGTAATCCAACTCACTCTATATTCAAAACCAATTATCCACTAAACACATTTTCAATTAAATTTTAAACACACAATTTTTTGCGCAACAACCCAAAAATAATTTTCTTTATATCATATTGTTTTTTGCATTTATAATAAAATATACAAATAAGATATAAAATTTAAGATTTTTACATTTAAGCACATTTTTTAGTTTAAAAAAAAAATAGATAAATTTATTAATTAGAAACAATAAATATATAAATTTTTTAAGGCAATAACTTGGGGAAATAAACGATTCTAACGGAATAAAAAAACATAAATAAAATCTTTCGGTTATGTTAGTTGCAACAAAAGTCATTTCAAAGGCCTAGGCAATCAATTTGTTGGTGAACTTTTTTAATTTAATTTTCAGCCTTTGCCAATGCTATTACAAGGGTGGTTCTCGTTGTGGTGACAGTGGTGGTGCCTATGATGGATTGACCATTTCCAAGTTGTATTGTTGAAAATGAGAATTTTCTGCATTACAAAGACAAAACAAAGACCACAAATGCCTCAACAACTGTCTAGTTATTCACTTCATTCCTTCACTACAATCGAAAGCCGTTAAATTGCATAATACCTTCTTAACAGACAGACTTTTTTTTTTTTGTTCTTTTTTGCATATTTTCTCTTTGCAATGAGTTTTATTTTTGTACCTTGCTTCGGTTTTTTTTTTTTTTTTTAGATCTTGGAATCGTGAAAAAAACCACCCCCTTAGGTAAGAGATGATTTCACGTGGCGATGAGGTATCTTCCCAGACTCTGGAAACAAAGCGTGAGGTAATAAAGGACAGGCGATTAAGTGGAGTCGATTTAAGATAATCGAAGATAATTATTTTTAATTATTTCGTTATATATATTGTATCTTGAAATAGAGATGTTTGGTTTTAAGAATATTTTTCTTTACTTTGATAATCAGAGTCGAACTGAGATAGAAGGCCTAACTATACTGTGATTAGAAATGAGATCATTTCCGTCTATTAGCTTCTATTTTATATATGTACAATTACATTATCCATGATTTCTCTTTCATCTTTATTCGACATGACATTTATAAATAATAAAGTCAGGCGCATCTGTCTGGGACAGATGTGCCAAATAAATAGTGTACAAAGAGATATTTTGCGAAATGTTGCTGACCACATTTTCTTAAAATTTACGCCAAAGATTGACGTGCAAAAACTGTCAAAAAAACCATTAGAACTGCCTTATAATATGCTAACCTTCACTAGGGACTAACAACATACCTTTTGGCTTGCTACGCCGTATGCCGGAAAATATATTTGGTAAACGGCAAAAACAACATCAAAAAAAAGGTGGCGCCACAGTCTCGGGTGGATCTGAGCCTCAACTAACAAGCGTTTTCAACTAGCTCTATCTTTAGCTAGCTGCCTCTAGTTTCGCACGCTATATTGGCTGAGGTCCCTCTCCACTTGCATGTGCCATCTGAGTTCCTGTCTTCCTCTTTTACCCTGTCCCTCGAAGGCAGATTCGGAGCATTACCACCATCCGCTCTACATAACCAAGCCATTTCAGTCATTGGAACTCCACTCTTCTGCCTAAAAAGATCACTGATCACTGGGATCATTAAGGTCTTATATACGCTCACTTTTGTTGTTATTTGCCCAAAAAAGCAGCGATTCGCAAGATTTCTTCTTCGTCTGATTTCAGCACTGGTGTCGTTGTCTGTATTGACAGTGAAGCCTAGGAAGATAAATTCCGTAACAGCCTCAAGGTTATATCTGTCGAGCCTGATGTTAGAAACCTCAGCGTCTTGTTGTTGATCTTACCCTCATTGACCGTTAAACCTATCCTCGCCGCTTCCACTCGCGAAAACGCCACTGACATCACGCTGCTTTCTTCCGATTATGTTAATATCATCAACATATGCGAGTAATAGAATATATTTTTGAAAGATTTTACCTCTGTGATAGCGAGTGAATTTTTCATTATCTTCTCAAGAATGATGTTAAATAATTCTCTTGACAGCGCGTCTCCTTGCCAAAGTTTTCTTTAGACATCAAAGTTATCGGTGAGTTTTTTTCCGACCTTCATGGAGCTGCATGCAGAGATTAGCAGGGATGCCAAAGCTAGATATTGCTTTGTATACTTCGTCTCTGTAGATGCTGTCATACGCGGCCTTAAAACCGATGAGGTGGTGTATATCGATTTGGAGCTCATTGTTTTTTTTCCAAGATCTGCCATAGTGTGAATATTCAGTCGATGAAGAAGCCCTCTCCTAAAGCCACGCTGATATGGATCAAACGGGTTGTTGACGAATAGCTTCAGGCGTTTACACAATACGGCAGATAGGATCTTGCCTCTGTAGTTGGCACAGTTTAGAGGCTCGATCGGACAAACAACGTTGAGGTTCCAATCATCGGACATACTTCCACCTGATCATATTTTACAGATGAGTTAGTATGTATAATGTTTGAATTATGAGCCATCCGCTCCAGGAGCTTTGTTGGACATCAGCATAGATATCGCTATTTTCACTTCATCCAAGTCGGGTAGACGGAACTGCTTGTCTACGTCATGTAAATTAAAAGTTTCATTCTGCCTGACAGTGGTATTTGGTGCTTCATCGCCGTTATACAATCTACAGAAATGTTTTGTTAAGGCTTCCGGTTCGGTGTTTTGTATCGATGGCATGTTTTTTTTTTTCTTTCGATAAAATGTCATTTATGAAGTAGCATCTCGCAATTTCCACAACCGTGCACTTCTTATGATGCCGATGTTCGTTTCTCCTCTTGTGCTCGTAAAGCTCGTGAGCAGCTCTAGTCTTTGTATGCTATCTATTCCTTTGTTCCAACAAGATATTAGTCCGAGTCGATGTTCGGAACGTTAGGACACCCACAATGCTGAAGGTATGCCTTGCATCGATCGCAATATGCTCAATCTGGTTGACGGTTGATTGATCAAATATTTAAGTTCTCTTATGAATATCGAGATACGGGAACCGTGTACCAGCTATGACACTTCGTCCCGTTGCAAGTCGATAAGCCTGAATCTGTTATTGGAGGTGGTGTCTTGTAGGCTATACTTTCCGACAGTACTACCAGTCTGCCCCTAACAACGAATGGGTATCTAAATAAGTGCTGCTTTTGCCATCGATAGCAATCTCTATAGTAGATTGCATCGCTGCATTCCACATGCAGATCTGAAGTTCATTATAAGACTTCTGCGAAGGAAAAATACAGAGCTAAAAGAGTGTGCGATCTTTCTATATATAAATTTCAACCAAATGAAAAATAAGCTTGTGAAGGCCATTAATTCAGAATAGAAGTCTGTTAGGAAACATTATACAACATCAAATCCATAGCCCAGATCTGAAATCTCTTTGCAATTCCAGCAGACTACTTGACGGCGAAAACAGTTAATACTTTTTGGTATATCAGTATGGATCGTTTTTCACTTAAACTCCCCAGCACCTGCTCAAATTCTCTTCCAGAACCATGTTTTAATGTACCAGTGAAGCTGTATGCAAGACTCATGTTATTGGAGTCAAGCACAGCATTTTATCGAGAAGCTTTTGACTGTAGAATAAGCTGAGCCAGTGCGCAGCAATCAAGTTTGTAGCGAATTGTTTGCTTTAGCTCTTAGTTGTAGTCTCCGGTAACAGCATAGGTAAGTCCTTACCCATTCAGAATTAAAAGTGCATAAATAGTGGCCAACGCTGTGCTAGGGCTAAAAACCATATGCAGAAAAGTATCGGATTATGACGAATTCACGATTAAAGGACACCGATCTTAGGATTTCCACCCGGAATATTCGAAACTTAACAGACCACGTCGAACGTCTACAGCCACAAGGGAAGGCCATGGCCTCTTCCGATTCAGTTTCTCTTAAAGTCCGATACCGCCACTCACTGCTGTAAGAATGCACACTGCTCCGTCTAGGTCAGTGCTGAAAAAACCGAGATATTTAATGTCAAGAAATGACTACAAGAAGATGGTGGGTTGTCATGTGACTTTTTCAACATCGTCAAAATTGGGCGAAACTCACCAACTAACGACATTGACACAATAGGAAGAACACAGCGAACTGTTAATACAGCGATGTCCGGATATTTTCAATGACTAGGATCTAGGACTAGTTGATTTTAAGGTTCGAAAGCGGATATCAATGGCGGTGCAGTTCTGAAACAAACCTGTGAGAAGCTTTGACTAAAATCTAAGAGACTGAGTTCCTCTTAATCTCTATTGAAAATCAACATCATCAATTTCAGGCACACACACTACACAGCAAGTGTAGTCAGGTGGTCATCAGAACAAAATTGCCACCTTCAATGTGGTAGGTTTCACAAGGCCAATTTAAAAAAGAAATCTATTGCTCTTCAAAGAGGCCTAGCCAATACCTGCAGTCAAGCAGACGAGTCGTGAGACGCTGCATACGAGGAAGACTGATATAAAAATCTTCATTGACATATACCTACATTACGATTAGAAGCCAACTTCTCTCCATCCAAAAAAAACAGATTCAAGTTCAAATTATACAGAGCCGATGGCTTGGCCACTGCAAATACCATAGCAAAAATTTATGAGTTCAACTTAATCGAAAGAGGCCATGTCCACTAAGTGAAATCCCAGAATTAAAAAACAATTTCGTGTGTTGATTTATCATTGCTTTTTGATGGGAAAAAACGCAGCCGATTCAAAGAAATTTCTTGATTAGTGTTACCCGGACTCTGCACCAGCCGAACGAACCATTCGCAAGTGGATTGAAAAATGTAAAAGTGGTCATACAAGCACCGAAGATGATGCACGCAGTGGACGTCAAAAGAGGCTGTTTCAGATGAAAACATCAAAAAAGTCCACAAAATGATAAAGAATAACCGGTAAGTGTAGTTGATCAAGATAGCTGAGGCTCTGAAGATATAAAAAGAGCGTGTTGGATATATCATACACGAATATTTGAACATGCGAAAGCTCTGTTCAAAATGGGTGCCGCTACATCTACACAACGTGTAGATGATTCAGAGGAGTGCTTAAAGCTGTTCAACCGCAATAAAGCCGAATTTTTGCTTCGGTATGCGACAATGGATAAAACTTGGCTTCATCACTTCACACCAGAGTCAAGTCGGCAGTCACCTGAGTGGCGAGTAGGCGACGAAGATCGTCCAAAACGACCAAAAACTCAACAGTTGCCTGTCAAGGTTATGGCATCCGTATTTTGGGATACACATGGAATATGTGTTATATGCCTCTAATTTCTTCTCAACATTGGATTTTGCAGAAATATTGATAAGACGAAAAACTGCCTATGTTGGAACAGTAAGCTGAAACAAAACTCGTTACATCCGACTTTTTAAGAAAACCCCCGGGTCCTGTTAGCAGATTATTGTTTGGATTCTTCGAAGGCAAAGTTTTATTGTGCTCATATGTGCTTAAAAAAAACAAATCGGTGCTACTGTTATCTACTATGCATTACACTTGTGATGTAGATTTATGCAAACTTTCGACAAATCGGTGGCCGCTTGCGATGTTCTACAATATGATCGATACTGCTGCATTGGCCTCATTCATAATAATATAAAATCGGACAAACGACGATCATTTTTCAAATTTTTGACGAGACAATTGGCAATTTCAAACATTCAAGAAGGTGCCACCTATCCATGAATAAACGTGCTATCTCAAAATTCGAAATGCTATGGAAGCATTTGATATTGTGGTAAGTTTAACTGAAAGCCACGTTAAAAAATAATAATATTGTCTGTCTTTTCAGGTAGTAGCATCACCATTACCAGGATTATTCCACTTTGTTCCACTTATGTCTTGCAGAGTACAAACGCCAGCAGAAAACCCGAGCGTATTGTTGTAGCTGCAACAACGCGGTTTGTGCTGAACACTCACCACATTTACATCGGGGCTCTAGCTAAACAGCCAACATAAATACTTAAAAAAACCATCAGGAACAACCGCATAATGATAATACTATACATTCGCAAAGGCTTGCAGAGTAAAATTACTAAAAATAAAAGTTGTTTTTTTTTTTCATTATCCCGAAAGGCAGTGTTCACTTACTTTCATTTGCATTACAGATGCTGAGAAAGAAGAAAGAAAAATTTCCCTCTTCATGATTCTCACGTTGTTATTACATTTACTCGTATACCAATAAATTTAATTCGATGAAAATATTTCGCACTTTTCTTTAAAATATAATCGAAGACATAGCAACAGAAATTAAAAGACCACTGAAGCAAAAGAATTCGAAAATCCGATCGATTTGAATCCAAGGAACTACCCGCAGAGAGATCTCATAAAAACGGATGCGCATGGGGTGAATCGGTACGAACCAGACAACATTCAAAACAGCACACTAACAAGTGATTAAAAGTAATTACAAAATCAAAAATAAAAAACACACAACAACACTACCATAAATAAAAGTTAAAAATAAATTTAATATTTCAACATTTAGACTATATTTATACAAGCAGGTCCGAATGCATTATTATATGGAATTTTAAATACTGTAATATTGGAAGAGCATATGACAAGAAATCTTTTCACCAACACTTGCTTGTTTGGAATCAAGTGTGAGCATTGAACATCTTTTAAAAAACTACAGATTCTTACCAATTTTAAAAGAAATGTTTTCAAAAACAAGGTTAGCACGTGTTAAATGGTGCAAATGCTTTGCATTTGTATTTTTAAATAACATTCTGAAAAATGTTTATAACATATAAACAAAACAAAAGAAAACAATTTTTCAAGTACACTCGCGTCAATGGACTTTGCCTTGAGAGACCATATTTAAAGCACGTTCCTGTACGTATGTTAAATAAAAAGCAACAATTATATCCACTTTGAATTGTGGTTTATATAGCACAGCATTCCAAAGTTCATAGATCTTGTATCTGTATCTGCCGATACAATGTTTTCTAGGTACTTAATTTAAAACACAAAAAAACCTTGTTAATTCTGATTATTGAATTTTTTTCTTCTTTGAATAATATGAAGTTGATGTCTGTTGTCCAGTTGTTTTTTTTAAGAAAACAAATTGTGACACATACCAATTATACATATATAACAATTCGTATATACAAACAAATAAGGAAAAACATTTAAGTGTACAACATATATAGTGTAATGCACATTACCTAATAGCTTTCGTAAAGCCACCTTGTGCTGAGATGTATGCCATTCATGCATTCCATTTGGCGTTGTGTAATTTTCATATGATTTTTACCACTTTAACCACTAATCAAGCAAATTAGATATAATTTTCTTTTTATTATTATTCTATAAATTTTAATCACCACTACGTGTACAGATGTATAGGCATAATTATCTTTAAAACAATAACACATCGAGCATTTAATTATCGCGGAATTTTGCATAATTTGTCACACACGCATTCGGACAGGCAAATGTCAACTTTTCACGAATTTAATCACTTTCGTCAAAGCGGAATATTTGACAGATACTGAAATAAAACGCATTTTCTTCTCTTTCTTTCGGAAAAAAAAACAACAACAAAATATTTTCTTTTTTTTTTCTTTTCTTTATTTCGGTTGGTTAGTAGCACTTTCATCGACGTTTTACCGCATCGACGAGCAAGGAAAGAAAAACTGAGCATTTCCGAGTAAACATCCATTCGGATCGACTGTGAGTAGGTTGGCTCATCAGCATGGATATCATGATCAACGCATTGTTATGCCGCTCTTGTTTAAGACCTGACCAGTTCAAAATACTTAAGGCACTCCACCTACACATATATGTAGAAATGTGTACATGCGAAATGGTACACATTCAGTATTTCTGATTTGTTGAAGAAAACAATTTTTTGAGAGAAAAAAAAAATTATATATGGTATACGAGTATGCTCAATATATTTATATATGTTTACTTTACACTTTTTTAAGAGAAAAAGTGTTCTTATAAGAAAAACAAAACAAAAAGAACAAAGCTTTCTTTTTGTTTTAAATAAATAAACATGGATGGAAAATTAAATTATATGCGAGTTGACGGCAGAATTTCAAATAAAGATCATTGAAATGAGGCGATAATTGATACATCACATACTCAAATCCTATTCGATTTTAATTGTATTGTTTTAGACTTTGTATACATGTCATAGATTAAAATTTTACTTTATTTTGGGTTTGGGAGTTCAGTCGAGGTCAATGTCATAATTAAGTTTAACAAGAATCATGACACATTTTGTATTTATTCTGTTAATGGCTGATGTACTCGTAAGAAACAGGGCAACAATTATATCCTGGATTAAGATTTGACAATACATTTTCCATTTTGATTCAATGTTACTAAAATACAAGCTGACAGATGATGTAGTTTAACTTGAACCTTTCAAGTGATGAAAATAATTGAGTTATCCTCTCTTAAAAAAGTGAGAATCACGAAGAAGGAACTATTTGTATTTATTATTTTGCTTTGTAGAAAAGTTTTCTCTAAAATCGGTTGTGCAGCTGATAAATAAATCGCACCTCCAAGGCGGCCAATTGACATTGGTATATCAACACTACCTGGCTGGTGATATGGCGTACCATCATGTTGAAATCAAAAATCGTCTAGGAATTCAATTTCAGCCCACAAAAATTATGTAATCATAGTTCTGTAGCACCCACCGTTGATCGAAATGACTTTTTCAGTAACATTTTCAAAATAAACTAAGCCAATGATGCCACCACTCTAAAATCCGCACCAAACTGTCACTCTCTGCGGATGCATTGGCTGTTCGACATCTGAGCGGTTTTTTCGATTCCCACATGCTGTAATTTTGTTTATTAACATAGCCGCCGAGATGGAAAAGTTATTGTTCGGCCAAATTCGACGTCCACCTTGAGCTGCTCTAAGGTCCAAACTGAGAAGCGATAGCGAAGCGGATAGTCATTCCCCTTCAATTGCTGAGCCAATTTGACTTTTAAAGGGAATATTCTGAGTCGAGAATTGAGTCGAACACTATTGGCTACAGCAACCACATTCTTTTCAAGACGTGCCATACGACAACGGGGAGCGGGATTGTTGTCAGCAAACAGGCCAGTCTCATGAACTTTTTGCACAAACTTCTGTACTGCAGGCGCGGTGATTTCGGTCAAAACTTCTTTTCAATAAACGCACTGTTTCGATAACATGACATTCACTTTTGAAAAAAGTTTGCAATATTTTTGAACGTTGTTGAAGCCTTAAACGATTCTTTACGTTTTGTGTAGATATGATAGAGACTGACAGTTAAGATTTCGTTCTTAATTTAGATCAAAAGAACAATCGCATAAGCATCGCTCAGGAGCTCTTGAATGACGTCAATGATGATCCTGGTGAATCGTCAAGCACAAACGGAAAAAAACTATAAGGAGAGATACTGATGTTCTTTGGGCTTGAATGTTTATAAATTATAATGCCTAGAAAATAAAGATCATCTCAGGGCATTTAGAGAGAATTGCGCGATTTTATTAAAGTAACGTCAAAAGTGAGTTTGATTGATGATTTATAGGTTTTACAGTTGAAAGTTAAGGTGTTCGGAATGTTATTAATAATTTCGTTACAGCGCTGGTGTTGAAATAAATAATTATCTGTGCGATATTGGCATCACCTATGGGTTTTCATTGCTCGTTTTTGAGTCTTATTTAGCATGGGCAGAAAGGTCTTGCGAACAGTGTACTCAAATTTTGGGTGTTAGATATATTGTCTTTCTAATGGAGATTCTCATACCGAGAATGGCAAGTTTTTCAGTTTTGAAGCCTCAAGTATCATTCATGGATAATAGTTGGTTGTTTAAATTTCGCCCAAATGACAGCATTTTGGTTTGGAAACATTAAATTTCACACTGTTGATTTTTTTTTATAATTCCGCGCGCTCACCAAGGGGATATGAATACTAGCTTTTCTCCAGGGCGCCGGCAGGTGGTGAAGTAGTTTAAAACGCAGGTGTATTATTGTGTATTATGTTTCGATATTTTTCGAGAGGTGGTTGTCAAACTGGAGCCAGTGCATCCTCAACCAGTTCGTTACACTTAAGCCTAGCCAGCAACCACTCCAACATCAGTGTTATGCCTTCATGTCAGAATTGACGCCGACGTGATTTTCATATAACTACATACAAATTCTATGAAAAGACTTTTTCAGAGAATTGCCTAGCATGCGATTCGAACCCGCGACCTTCTGTTTAAGGAGTCTATGCATATACCACTACATCACGGTCACCCCCTGGTTTCTCAATTAGTTATGCTGTTAAACTAAAATTTATTGAACTTAATATTTCCGTTCTATACTTTTTAAATTATCTTCGATTGCAAAAAAATTATTCTCAGATCATCAATAATTGTCCGCAGTTGTACACTCAGATCGACTTACTAGGGTGGTCTTTCAATAGTAGATGCACTGAGATAGCCCAAAATCTGTTGGTACTTGTGTATCGTAAGGGTATTGGCACATGCTCTCTGCTCCCAATGGATGCGGAAAGAACGAGCAATTAACCTACCAAAATAAGGAGGTGACATTTAATTTCGGCCTGCCTTTTTTGGACGTCTAAAATGTAACTTCCTACTCGTGATGCCGCCTACTAGTATCTCGTTTTTCAGTAAACCAACATTCTAGGATGTTTGTTCTATGAGGGCTAACACTAGTCTTTACCATTTCATAAGTTTTCTACAAGCTGACGATTTTTTCGAGAGATTGCGTTTTAGGTACATTGAATCAAAAATCGCATCCAAGTGCGAAATACCCATACAGGAATGTCCGTGGACGACTAATAATGGTTAATGGAATTTCAGCTAATGTCTGCCAGACAGTGTTTTTTTTTAAATGCATATTTAATGGGACAATTACTAATTCTTACAAACAGTGAAGCAATATATAGCTCTGAGAGCTCGTGGAAGTAATAACTTCCTTTGTTTTAAATTACTAAGGCTTCATCGTCGGCTTAGGCGCAGCTTTATTGCGTGCGCCCCCAGAAAATTATGGTCTGTGATTAATCCAACAAGTGTAGATAATTCAGCACTGCTTTTCATGAGAACCTTACTTGTTCTAAATTTGCTGAGTTCCAGCCATAATTGTCCTAATCTCACGCAGGTTTGATGGTTTTTCCAACTTTCACAATTTTTTATTTGTATCGTTTGATCCCCTTATATTTTTAGAGTGCAGAGTAGAGGTTTGATACTTTGATCTGCTAGGATCTGCTAGTTCCCCTTCTAGTCAGAGTTCTTTTCGAGCTACCTCGTCTGAATGTGCATTGTCTGCCATGTGTTACCACTTATCACTTCCAAGCTAGTTCGAAAATATGTGCAAGTTTGGATCCTGGGTTACAATGAGATCGCCAATGAATTTACCAGGCTCAGAGCAGGTTTAGAACCTGCGTTCGCCGGTTAAGACTTTAATTGAAAATTCAGTTTCGTGTGATTGCAACTAGAATTCCAGAAAACCAAACGAATAAATGATACCCGGCGTTGTTAAGAGGTCACGCACTTTTCATCTTTTTTGTTTTTTTTTTAATTAGCGCGCGCTCAAGGGATTTGAGAACCCTTAAAATGTTTGTTCACAGCGCGGAAGTAGAGAGCTCTGCAGGGCATTCCATAAGCGAATTGTATGGCTTAGGAACAATTCATGATATTTCGTAGTATGTCCGAAAGTGGACTTGGGGGTATACTGAGCAGCATTCATAGCAACACGGGTATTACGGTTAAAAGTTTAAAGGGACGGAATGTTACTGGCGATTTCTATGGAACACTGATGGTAGAAGTAGCGATAAAACAGGGTGAGACATTACGTCGGTGTTCGAAAGTGTCCATTGTCTGAGCGATACTAGTATTACTTATGAGTTTTATCGCGGTTTTGAATCCTGTTTAGCAGATGCAGAGCTATTTTTATTAAGGCCAGATCAGAGGGGGTAAATTATTTCTTACATCGCTTGAGGAAACCTAGACATTTCGCATTTTTGACGACACCGAATTTATTGTCATTTAGGAAAAAGTTTCACATAAGCATTGTCGCAGGTATCTTAACAAAATATCGGTCTCGTTTTGCAGAAGGCTGGGCGATAAATATGATCATCATCCGGCAAATCGATTTAATGGTTGTGGCTTACCTGGATAATGTATGAAAAACTGTCATCATAAATGCAGTACAGCAGTGAGAGTATAAATTAACTAGTATTCCAGTTTTCTAGAATTACTTTTTGGTCGAAGTATTACATTCCCCTAACCCCTATCCAATCTCAACGATTGCACAGAATTGTTCAAAATTCTTTTGAAGACGGCATTAAATCAATAACCTTTGGGGTATTTTTTAAGTCTTTTACTCTTTGAAAGAACCACACATCAGAACTCAAAACTGAAGAAGACGAAAACACTTCACACCAACTACTGACGTCAAAAAATACTCGTATCACGTCCTTCAACCGAATATAAAGAGAATATTCAACTTCCATCTTAATTTCATGTTGACGTCTCAAATTGCATGACCTCGGTAATTGTAATCGTTTGTAATTCAAATATTTTTCCACTTTACTCTAAGGAGAGAAAAAAAATCTTTCTCTGACTACCAGTATGCTTGAACTTCAATAAATAGTACACTTTCGCTTTGAGCTATAACTTAAAGGAAAAGCTCATTCTCCGCATACTAGAATGTTACGAGTATGTATCTGGATGCTTGCCAAAACGCCGAAAGTGCAAACAATTTTCCTTTGTGCTAGCTAATCGCCGCCAGTAAAAATCTGTGTTATCTTCATCACTGTTGCTCTTGTTTCTTTATCCGCACTGTCTGTTTGTATCTGTATCTGTCTACCGTACACGTATACCTCAAAGCGATAAAACCATATTTCAAGAAGTTTATCTAAACAAATTCAGTGCGAAATCTTAATAGGATCAGTATCGGTAATTAAAAAGACTTACACACAATCATTTGCAAATTGTTAAATTTTCGATATTTCCACAGGACAAGGTAGCGTGAATGATTCTTTTTGTGTTTTTGTGAAAGAGTTCTTGGTTTTTAGGACCAAACAAGGAGCATATTGAATTCTGGCCGTGAACTGGGAGCTGATACGAGTATCTATCAATTTTTTTTTTTTTGGAATGGGGACGGAAATATCAGACGCACGAGATGCTAAAAATAAATTCACATCAGCATGAGACTAACTGAGTGCTGGGGGTTGACGAATATGTAAAGCAAAATATCTTTGAGATAAAAAAGAAAGATACTCATCAACACACTCGGTAAGGAGGCAGGAGATATTGCATTTGTTGTGACTAAGACGCTCATCAGTTCCACCCACTCATCTACGCCCACATGTTGCCGGAATGCGTCTAGATCCGATTCGATATTTTATCAACTTTCACATGGTTGTTGTTGCTCGTTTTTTTTTTTTGTATCTTTTGTTGTGTCTATTGAATTAGTTTTTGATTTGTATCTTTAAGCAAAGTATGCTCTTGAGTGGCAGTGACCGTTCGTAATAGCTAGCATTCATATACTAATCCATATCGTACTTGGTCTTTCATCATATTGCTGAGTTGTTGGAGATGGGGTAACTGAAGGCATTCGAGATGCTCTCTTTCAGAGTGTAATTATGCTGAGGGTGTTTACGAGGGTGGATTGTATTAATTGAGATAAGGTGAAATGGTGTGTGGAAAATTTGTTTAGATTTATCACTTACATACGTTATTTTCGAGCAAATGTGATGCTTGGTTGCTGTAAAATTTGGGAAGATTTGCAAGCATTTCTTCACTTTTGATGGATTTTCTTGGTAAGCGAAATTGAAAAAAATTGTGGCAGAAGGATCTATTTTTGAGTTGCAGTTTCGACATGAATGTCACTTTCAGAAGAAAAGCTATCAGAAGAATGAAGTACGGAAGTTTTACCGAAAAATATATCGAACGTGTCAAAGCTGTAAACCACAAACCGAAATCTACAAGGATGGAGATTGAAATTTCTTAGTATTTAGAATCCAAGTCGGTGCTGAGAACCTGATAATATTATTTTTCTAGAGTGTTAAAGGGTGATGACGAACAACATCCTACCATCAAGAAGAATGACTGATTCAACCTGGACGAAGACAGAACATGGATTTCCAAGCTTAAGTCTAATAAAACTGCTAAACCTAAGGATTGGTTGTCAAATTTTTTGTCAGATCCTAAAAATCCCCTGAATTTCGCCAACTACAGAGGAATAAATCTTCTCAACATCGTACTAGGTGGAGTGAAAAGTAACCTCTTTGAGCGCCAAAATGCGCTGCTACTGCAAAAAAGGTTATGGTGCCTTGAAGTCCGTTCATATTTAGGCAGACATGCCAAATTTCAGTGCGATACTGTCTTTAGTTTTGTTTTGACAGCTGATTGCTTTTGACGTGTTTGGCATCATATTGAGTATGAACAAAAACGATTTTCGTTCTCTCATAAAACATTATTTTTTGATAGGCAAAATGGCGAAGGAAACAAAAGAAAAGTTAAATAGATATTATGGGGCTAATGCTCCGTCAGGTTACACAGTCAAATATTGGTTTCGAGAGTTTCGTGGTGGCCGCAACTCCACTACCGATCAAGTCCGCAGCAGCAGGCCTTCCGATGCGGTTACAGAGTACAATGTCAAAAAAAATACATGAAATGGTGTTGACTGACCAGAGAGTGAAGGTGCGCGAGATAGCAGATACCACAAAGATTAGTACTGAGCGCACACGCCATATTTTGGCGTGAGAGAGCACTTCGAAAGAGTGTTTGGACTTGCTGATGCGGAATCGGGCGGACTTTTGGCGTCGATTGGTAACTGTTGAACACCAGAGAACAGAATGAGTATCCGTCAATGAATTGAAGCCGGCACGAGTGCTCCGAAGCGTCCGAGGAAGGCTCGATGGGTCGGAAAGGTTATGGCGTCGGTTTACTGGGATTGTCATGGCATACTCTGCGCGGACTACCTCGAAGAAGAAAAAACCGGCCTCACATGAAGCGAAAAAAAAAATTTTTTTTTTGCAAGACAATGCACCAGCGCACAAGAGCATCGCAACCATGGCTAAAATCAATGACTTACGGCTCCAATTGCTGCCGCATCCACCGTATTCGCCCGATTTAGCTCCCTCGGACTATTATCTCTTCCCAAACCTCAAAAGATGGCTCATCAATAAAAAATTCAGCTCATGCAGACCTTCCGGAAAATTAATTTTCGGACGGGATCAAGAAGTTGGAAAATAGCTAGAATAAGTGTATCAAACTAAAAGGGGACTATGTTGAATAAAATAAAAAAAACATTTTTAAAAAAAATTTTTTTTTCATTCCCAAGGTGGTTACTTTTCACCCCATCTAGTATATAAAATCGTTTTTGCCGTATTATATAAGAGTCTAGGACCTTCCGTCATTAGTGTGATTTTAGGCCAGGAAAGCTCAACATACAAGATCAAATGTTCACATTACGACATATTTTGAAAAAATTCCGGATTTCCAGAGGCACCATCTTTCAAAAGTTCAGTTGTTTAGTTACTTGCATAAGCAGATGACACCGATATGATTGGAAGAATACAGCTAGCTGTGAATGAAGTGCTTGCGACTATTGATCTAGAAGCGGCAGATTTGGGTTTAGTTGTCAATGATGGAAAAACAAAGCATACAAGATAGGCAGCTACGCCTTTGAGGTATTACCGGACGTTATCTATCCCGGCTCCGCTATCAACCCCGGCATCGATACTAGTGCGAAAATCTTGCAGAAAAACACTCTAGGTCATTGCTGCTTTTTAGAGCTTACAAGGCAATTAATTTGTAAAGCCATCTTACGAGTAACGAAACAGACATTATACAAGACACTCATCAATCGGATGAAAATGCTCACAAGCGTTTCGAGAGAAATAATTGGTCCGTTTGCATCAAATGTTTTAACAACACGGGTTTTATAGTGATGCCGACGCCGTCAGAACAGCTTGCATACCCCGGCTTAGATGGCTAGGTCAGTTTGAATGCAGGAACACTAAAGCCCTGGCCCGGAAAAATTTCAATTTCAATCCATAAGGGTAAGGCAGTAAAAGACGTACGTTATCTTAAAAGTGGAAGGGGACTTTTCCTAACTTCGAGCTAGCTAGAGAGTCAGTAAGTAATCAAGAAATCAAGTTGTCTGGCACTGATGGTATTAACCCAGTTATGATACGAAAAGGTATACACTAGTTGCTGGCAATTCTGAAGAGTATTTCCACTGCAAGCCTGGCACTGGCATACATACTGAACCCCTGGCGAACAGTGAGGGTGGCTTTTATACCAAAAATAGGAAAAGGGGGCTACTCGTTCGGCAAAAGTTTCAAGCCTATAGGTTTGAGTTCCTTGATAGAAAGTGCAAAACGAGTCAGAGAATTGGCCACAGATATCGTGCGATTAGTCTAGAATGTAAGATGCCAGTCATCAAGAACAGTCGAGGAGCTATGTATAGGTATGCCTGAAGTCGTTCTCAACATATACGAGGTGTGTTCATTGTTTACTTTGTTTATGGTAGCCGCTAAGGTTAGACGTGTTTTTATGAGCTCGGCGATTTTCGTTTGTTTTAAGTAACAAAGTGTGTGGAAAACAAGAGTTTACGAGTAGTATAAACGTTTCCACAATCGCCGTAAAGACGTTGAAAATGACCCGGCACCCCAGCATATCACCAAGAGATGAAAACGTGGAAAAAGTGAAAGAAATGGTTATGAACGTTCGCCGAATCACAATCAGAGAAGTTGCTGAGGATATTGGCTCGGCTCATGTCATGCAATTCTTTCGGATATTTTGTGCATGAGACCTGTTTCAGCAAACGTTGTTCTGAAACCTCTTAATTTTTATCAGAAGAACTGTCGCAGGAGCATCGCTTAGGAACTCTTGAATTACGTCAATGATGATCCTGAATTGCTCAAAAAGGTCATATTTGCTGACGAAAAACTGGCGCATTACCCAAAACTGAAGGGACTTATAAAAGGACGAAGATTTCCAAAGATTGGGGAAATAAAAACAAATTTTTGGTGCAAACTCAATTCCTGTCATTCTATACTCTTAGAAATAAGCTATTTATGTACTCGTACGTGAAACTTATTAAACCAAGGAATCGAAGATGGGATGGTATTATTTTCACCTCAGCTAATTTGATTCTTCCTAAGTTCTAATTCGTATACCTTGCCAAAAGCAGTCATGTATAACGTCTAAGAATTCCTATGCTTTTGTGCAAAAGTCAATGGAAATGATCCGACCGAGAGTTCACAGGCATTACCTGAGCGTTGACATAAGAACTATTGAGCAGTCTTAAGCTGAATCTTACCCAACTATTACTAAGAGCTTGAAGTGCGGTCTTGCAATACATCCCGGGTCGGAAAGTATCCGGTTCATCTAAGAATAGATTTCAAAACCACAATCGGGACATAGAAATCCGTTGTTAATTCAGCTTGGCGGAATCAATGGTCTTAAAATCGTAATTTCTGTCAAAAACTGCACAACAGGTAATGTACAGAAAAATCAATTTCTGGGTCATTTTTGATGTATGTAGACTACTCCTCTAGGTATGAAATTGGTTTAATACACGAAAAGAGTGAACGGAGCAAAAAATTTAAGAAGCTGAATCCAGATGTTGATTGAGCTCGAAAGGCAATATCAAGAAAACATTTTAAGCACATCAATCAAAAGAATTTAAATGTGAAATCCAACACAACTAGTTGTAGACGTCGGGAAAGACTGAACCTTCACTTTAATGACCAATATATCATTACAGTGCACTTGGAGACTTTAAATCGAACAAACTTGAAAACCGAAAATGTAGGCCAAATGTTCGCAATACAATAACTCGTCGACCCTGGTCAATACCACTGTGGAACTGCCGGAATTAGCGATCTGTTTTTATTCGTGCATATAAGAAAACCATGAAATGCTCAAGGATACAACCCAAGAGGTCCATTCACCCCAAGGAATTATTACTTCATGGTATTCACAAAGTTCATTCTGTTTGCCTTTAACAAAAAAGCAATCCAAACGAATGACAAACGAATTCAAAAAATCAATTTTCCATTAAAAATGTTTGTAGGTATTCTTATATGTGCTTATGTGTCCATGTGCAAAAAATAGATTTCCCAAAAAAGTGCAAACACAAGAGAAAGATACAAAAAAAAAAAAAGATTAAATAAACACATATTCTATTGTGGCATATTGCACCCGATGTGCTTATGTGCAATGGATGCCACAACTACATGCACTGTGGGGAGCTTATAGTCCACATTATTCAAAAAGTAGAAAAAAAAAATACATAAAATAAAAAATCCATAATATGGCTTTGACCTTTTCTTTCGCTATCTTGCGGCACTGAATGCAGGCTCTCGTTTCCCGCAATGTGCAATCATAAATTTTCCCCAAATTTTCCTCAGTTTTCCTTTCTCTGCTATTCACTTTGGTTTCATTCTTTTTTCTTCTTTGATTGAACTACTTCTTGCCTCATTCTCCTTCCGACTTGACTCCATTTTCGTGCCGTGTGCTTTTCCTTAGCCATATCTTGTCGTTTATACTCCATATGTTTGCATACGACAAAGTCGTTGCTGTTGTTTTCTTTGAAGTCAAAGTTAGTGCAGCGCAAGGATGTCAAGTGACAGTAGCTGCAACTGCAATAACATTAAGAGCACATTCCATGCTAAAGATACATCCTCTTTCAGTTGCTTACACGGTGCAACGAAGCAGTTTGTAAATTATTTCTGGAAAATGTGTGAAAAACGTTTGTGACTGTGAGACTTTATTCCAGTCTAGTCTTATTCGACAACAACTTGGCATAGTTTCAACGTTGATGACGTAAACAGTGACACAATAACCTCGAAATAAAGAACCCCACGAAGAGAAATATAACCCATATAACTATTGCTATGACATATGGAAGAAACATAGGCTAACCTAAAATGAGTTGTACATATATGGAGAGGGCTGAAAGCTCATAGGGGTTTCAAGATTGCATACGAAAAGTTCAGTGCTGTATGTTGACTCTCTTACTTTGGATTTTGACTTTGTGGCTTCATTGGGCTCTGAGCATGTGCACCAGTTAATTATTAAGAGGAAATTAACTGCAGGGCAAGAGACAAATCTGTGGATGCCGGTTGTATTATGACGCATTACTGTCAGAAAATCTTGCAAATTGAGTTCAGCGTTACGCTCGACAGATAATAAAAGAATCCTCAAACGAGATGATTATTTTCACAAGGCTGGAGGAACTTTTTCTCTCCGTAATTAGTTAGTGTGTAATATTTTATAGAATGACAGCATAAAAATGTCTCAAAAAACGCAGCTTTTTTTTAAGTAAAACAAAAAACTGATTTTAGATCCGTTTTAATAAGTGGATTACAAAATAACAAAATGAACTTAATAATATTAATATTAATTAATATTAATATTATTTGGCTTCTCAAAAAAGCTGAATAGTAAGGTAACCATTCCATAGATGGAGAAAACTATCTGACAAACCCTATAGCTGCCAACCAACTATCGTGAAATTTTGCAAGTTTTGGCTCAATGAAAAATTGAAAAAAGAAACTAGTTTTCCAGCAAACCTCTCTAAGACTGAAGACAAGGAGCCTACGCAGCGCATGCTCATGTCCCTACTTGTCGGAAGGAAGCATCCCCGGCTGATGACTAGAATTTTAGTGTACTCTGCCTCATTCACAAAAAGAGGTGATCTACGTCACTGAATATCGAATGTAATACTAAATATTAAAATCCATTGTTAATAAATTTATGCGACCTTACTAGTGTGACTTAATACCTGATAACTCTACCAAATAACCAAATTTTCTTGGTAGAGATAAAAAAGAAAACAAACAGTTGTCCACCCATCACCGTATGAAAGGTGAATTTGACAGTACGTTCAAGAATCACTTGAATCTAACTCAGATACTCAGTATCCCTTAAGGAGCACACCTAGTGCGAAAATAACATACTAAAATTTCAACTGAATATCTCAAATAGTTTTTGAGTTACAGCCTTCTAAAGAGTAGCCGCTCAGCGGTCAAAAAGTTACGTTTACTACCGGGTCTACCAGAGTTATTGGGTGGTGTGAATAAAAATTGAGTGTGAGTGTTCCCTCAGCATTTTGGAGCGAACACTCCATTTCTTGTGAATAAAAATAATTTTCGTTAAGTTTAACGAAAACCCTCCACTCACATGTTGTGAAAGTTGAGCGTATCTGAGTGTTCCCTCCATTTTGGTGTGAATAAAGGTAAATAGTTTTGAATAAACCCTTGAAGCAGTTAAAAAAAGTTTAAAAAAGTTTGAAAACCCCTCAAGAAAAAGGAAATCTGGAATGGAAGATGAAGATTTCATAAATTGTTTAAAATTTTATCCGTGCTTGCTAGACAAAAGCCAAGCTCCAGCCAAAATTAGAAAGCAAGCTGCGTTGAAAGCTATGGAGGAGCAAATTAAAAAAATCCATGGCGTTGATTTGAACATTAAGGACCATTCTACAATTCCGGCAATTTTCAACGCCTAAAAGAAGGTCAATAACTTGCGGTTATATACCGTGCGATTTGCTAAGAGATAGCGTAACTTGTATTATTCCATTGGAACATGTATTCTAAAGCTACTGTCATTGTACGTCATTTCAGTATATGTCATTCATTTGAAGTGTAAACAACAATAATTTTTTTTCACTCAAATATGTCGAACTTTGTGCCTGAAAAAGTGTTTTTGCGGGGAGTTCTTCTTCATTACTTTAATATGAAGAAAACTGCTGCCAAAAGTCATCGTATTTTGGTGGAAGTTTATGGTGAACATGCGCTAGCTGAGCGAACGTGCCAAAAGTGGTTTATACTATTTAAAAGTGGTGATTTTGGCTTGGAAGACGATGAACGTCCTGGGCAGCCAAAAAAGTTTGAAGATGAAGAACTAGAAGCATTATTCTATGAAGATTGTTGCCAAATACAAGAAGAGCTCACAGAATCTTTAGGTGTCACTTAAGCAGCCATTTTAAAACGTTTAAAAACAGCTGGATATATTTAAAAGTAAGGAAATTGGGTTTCACATGAACTCAAGCCGAGAGACGTCGAAAGGCGGTTTTGCACGTCCGAAATGCTGCTGAAACCCCACAAAAGGAAGTCATTTTTGCATAGGATTGTTACTGGTGATGAAAAATGCGCAAAAAATCATATGTGAAACCCGGCCAACCAGCCAAATCAACGACAAAGCCGAATATCCATGGCGCGAAGGTAATGCTTTGTATTTGGTGGGATCAGATGGGTGTGCTGTATTATGAGCTGCTAAAACCGTGTGAAACCATCAATGGACAACGCTACCGAACACAATTAATACCTTTGAAGAGAGCAGTAGCCGAAAAACGCTCGGAATATGCGACCAGATACGAGACAACAATTTTCCATCATGACAACGCTCGGCCCCACGTTGCTATTCCGGTTAAGAACTATTTGGAAAACAGTGGATGGGAAGTCTTACCCCACCCGCCTTATAGCCAAGACCTTGCCCCTTCTGACTACAATTTGTTCCGGTCGATGCAGAACTCCCTCACTGAAATACGGTTCACATTAGAGCAGAATATCAAAAATTGGCTTAATTCATGCTTGGCTGCCAAGCCGGCGCAGTTCTTTTGGGATGGGATCCACAAATTTCCAGAAATATGGGAAAAAGTCACAGATGGGCAATACTTTGAATAATACTATTGTACATGTTTTTCTGAAATAAACGTTCAACTTTTGAAAAAAAAAACCGCTCGAATTAAAATGTATACCCAATAAATAAGAAACAAAGAGAAATCTTTCCGTTGCAAAAAGAGAAACTTATTTTAGAAATAGAACTAATTAAGAAAAAACTAAACAACCAAACAATAATGTTCATAGATTTCTGTTTTTTTTTTTTTTTTTTGTAATCCCGCGCGCGCCCCAAATATAAATGCCCTTCTACTGGCTTTTCTCCAGAGCGCGGGCGGGTGGTGTAGTAGTTTGAAACGCAGGTGTATTAGGTTTCGGTGTTTTTCCAGGGATGGTTGTCAAACTGGAGCCAGTGCATCCTCAACCAGTGGATCTTAGTACGTGCTAGTTGTTAGTTCGTTACATTTAAGCCTAGCCAGAAACCACCCCAACATCAGTGTTATGCCTTCATGTCAGAGTTGACGCCGACGGTATTTTCATATAATTACATACAAATTCTATGATATTTTCAGAGAATTGCCTCGCACGGGATTCGAACCCTCGACCCTCTGCTTGGGGAGTCTATGCATATACCACTACACCACGGCCACCACCTAAGAACGTTTGAACGTAGAAAAAAAAATAAACAAAAGATAAATACTAATAAAAACTTTTATAACATAAAGAAACCTTGAATTATTGATGTTATTTCACTTCTTCTCGATACTCCCCGCTTGTAGACAGTGTTGTTCTCTTCCAAAGGTTCAGGAACATGTGCTTCCTGCGACGGTTAGATATCTCTTTCTGGAAAATCTTCGTCATTGAGATGCTTTTCTATATTATGCAATACAAAGCAAGCCATTACAATTTTAGGCACTCTTTCTGTGGCTAGTCTAACTCGGGAAGCCAATAAAGGAAATCTTCGTTTTACTTGTCCAAAAATGCCTTCAATAATTACTTTTTCCCGGGTATGTAACTTGTTATATTTTTTTTGAGCATCTGTTACTGGATTCTCGAAGAGTGTCATAACCCATAAAACTATAGCCTTCATCTGAAAGAATAATAGCTGCTGCCGAATTATCATTGATAATATTAAAAACAGCTGAATTTCGCCAAATTCCTGAATCATGCACAAATCCTGGCTATTGGACATCAACACTTGTGAAACATTCTTTAGCATTGCACGTGGCTTGCACATTCAGTGAAAAAAAAAACCCTTGCGATTCAGATAATCATCGCCATGTAAATGAGGCTTTAAGATCTGAATATGAGTACAATCCAGAGCTCCGAATGCACTGGAAATAGAATACTTGCCTTGCCATTCTTGTTTAGCTTCTCTCAATTCTGCGGTCGTTAAGGGAAATTTCTTCCATACATTTGCTTTTGCACATATAGCACAACACACTTGCCAAACAATTTTCAAACTGGATCTATGAATCCCAATGTCCTCACCAACTCCAACTTGAAATCCCGGGTCACCAATGTATCGAAGGAATATTTTCATGTTCTTAATTCTTCGTATGGCACCACCACGCGTTTCTTCAGGAATATCGGAAAGTAATTGATTGCTTATCCATTCCATATAACGAAACTCGAATCTATCATATACAGGTCCTTGAAATTATCCCCTGTGTCCCGAAACGTCACAAATTATATATCGTTGTTTTCCGCGTTCGTATGTTTAAAAACATTTCTGAAAATGAATATTTCCTGTGTTGATGATTATCTTAAAAAAACTTTGACAAATAAATTTGACAGCTCTCCGCTTCAGTTTTCAAACTACAACTTGAAGGAAAGAACCTACTTTGAGGAAATTTTTTATTCACTCCAAATTGAGTGTTCCCTTCAACGAAAACACTTTACTCGTGAGTTTTCCCTCAGTTTTTATTCACACCACACATCATTCCTATTCTGGTTTCTATTTTTGACCTTCAGGTATACAGAAATGCATGAATAGGTTTACTCTTTAGGGATCATTCGTTTATAACTACGTCACATGTTTTCGGAGCCAGACACATTTAGTTTTATTGCGACCGTTGTACTGAGTACTTCGTTCTAAGAAAACAAAGTTTTACGGGAAATCAACATATATTCGAGCAGTCTACCGCGAATACCAGTACATCCGCTGAAAAACTATCACAAAATAATGCTTATACTAGTAATATTGTGATTGACCCAACTCATGCAATATGCAATTGTCAAATTAGTAATGTGTAAAACTTGTAAAAAAAAAAAAATGTGACTTTTAATCAAGCAAGTCCGCGAGGGTTAGGATTCAAAACTGCTGTCATGTGTGAATGCGGTGTTTTGTACATCAATTCCGGGCCTATGATTAGTGGCTGTAATGCGTCATTTGGGTATCGGAATAAATAGAATTAATCTTTCTTGCGGTTTGATGCTGGATGTTTCACGAATTTATGGATAGCAGTAGAATCAGTTTGTAAATTTAGTGTGGAAAGAGCTGTTGAAGAAAAGAAGAAGCAGATATTAGAGAAAGAAAATTCAGAGACAAATTCCACAGTTTTGGGAGATGGTACTAGAAAAAACGTGGTCATACTTCAGATTTTGGTATAATAATTCATAATATAAAGTCTACTCACTGTCAGAGTTGTGTCTTTTAGAAAAATAAAACTCCTAAAACTTACGAAGAATGGATTGCGACATAAATCATAAAGGATCAGCTTCAAAAATGGAAGTCGACAGTGTAAAAGAAATGTTTGGTCGCTCGATTAGTAAATACGGGGCGAAATATTCTCCCTGATCAAAAAGGCGGAATGTATTCCGAAAATTAAAAATACAAGTTTATTCATCTAAATCTATATTGTCCCCTTTAAAGTAATCCCAATCGAGCAACACACTTATGCCAGCGCTAGATCCAATCCTCGAAACATTTTCTTATATTCGGTTTTCGATATGTCCATCAGCGCTTCTTGTGATTTTTCCATTAGTTCCTCTCGGCTGCTGAAATGCGTTCCCCGTAGTGGTTATTGCATTTTTCGTCAAAAAATTACGAATAATGATGACACTGTGCGACGGTGCGTTATCATGGTGCAAAATCCATGAGTTTTCTGCCCACAATTCTTGTCTCTTTCGGTGAATTGCTTCACGCAAACGTCTCATAACGCCCAAATAATACTCTTTGTGTACTGTCTGGCCTTCTGGGAAAAATTCATGATGCACTAACCGTCAACATTGCCTTCTTTTCTGATGAAAACGACGTGGTTTTCTTGGTATCGGCTCATTTGGTGAACGCCATTCACTTGCCTGATGTCTGGATTGCGTGTCTTATTCATAAACCCAAGTCTCGTCTCCAGTAATAATCCTTTTAATGAATGTGGGATCGGATTCAGCCTCGCAAATCATCTCTTTTGCGACGTCAATACGGTCTCTTTTTTGCTTGAAATTAAGGTCTTTTGGCACCAACTTTGCTGCTACACGACGGAAACCCAAATCATTAACCAAAATGTCTTGGACGGATCCATAGGCAATGTTCAAGTCTCTCTGATGGTTAATTTGCGGTTTTTGACCCACATTTCTTTTACTTCATCAATGTTTTCGTCGGTTTTCGACGAAATCACTTTTGAACCGCTCGTGCCACTGATGAACGATCGTTTTCTTTAGAGAATCATTGTCGAAACACTTTTCCAACATTTCCAACGTTCGCGCACCATTAAATCTGTTTTTTTACGCAAAATTTAATACAAGTTCGTTGCTGCAAATTTAAATCCGTTTCTAAAATTGTAAAAAATCGCCAACACACATAGAGTTAGATGTACTCTTGGCTACGTAACTCTTACAAATGTCAAGCTATGACGCTAAAATTTAGAGAAAATGTCAAAAACAGATGCACCAACTTAACAAAAAAAAAAAAACATTGTTCAATTTGGAACAATGGAAGCGCCACACGGTAACGTCATCGGGAACTTTCTGATCAAGGTGGTATGATATTCCTGTAGAAAAACTAAAGTGCTGTTTACATGTTAAAAAACGAGTAGGATCATGATACCGATGAAAAAAGCCGATAAAAGGTGAGGAGAAAAAAGTAAAACCACGCTAAAATTAACGGTCAACATAATTAATAAACTTCAAAAGTATTACGGCCTAGCGATCATTTGAGTTTGATAAAAATTGCAGCCATAAGAGTTGGTGCACTTATCGCCGCGCGGAAGCTATTGAATAATTTCAAGCATGATCATCTCCCACTTGATACAAATTCAAAAATCTCAAAAGAACTTGGCATGAATTGCTTGATAGATGTAAGGGTAATAATACGCAGAATAATAACGAAACCTACAATGGTTATCAAATTACTTTACGACTTCAATATTCAATAACGGTTATACATTTATTTGAAAAATATTTAATGTGATTGTAGTGATAGTGAGACCTTCAGCAAGAGATTATGTCGCTAGCAAAGATGAAACAAGCCTACGAGGAGTAGCCAATAGCTGCTTCGAAAGAGGGCATATCATCTCGAAGAAGAGCTTCAACAGCCCAGCAGGCGCTTTTTGAGGAAGAAGAAGGTGAATTATTTGGGCCTGTAATAGCAGAATAGCTCTAGGTATGATTTTTATCTATAAGATGATTCATCGGAAGGTCTGATTTTCAATAGGCTCCCATCGTGTCCTATCAAACTGCTCCTATCAAACTGCTCCCATTAGGCTAATGCCTGCTTTGTCATTTTTGTTGAGTATCGTTTGGCAAGTCTTCATGAAAATAATCACACCACAACAGCGTCTCCAAATTGTTCAGCTGTATAACGAAAATCAGCGTTCTGTGAGAAATGTTTTTCGTGCGATTCGAGGAACATACAGTGCGCATAATCGACCTATGATACTCGACCGGTAAGAATACATCTAGCATGTAGTGAAGAGACTATAGCAGCTGTAGCTGAGAGTGTACGAAAAGACCGTGACGAATCGGCGTTCTCAGCAGCTTGTCTTGGCGTATTTTATGTTAAGGATCTCGGCTTAAAAGCGTACAAAATTCAACTTGTGCAAGAATTGAAGCCAGACGACTTGAATTTGTGTCGTATTTTCAGTGAATGGGCTCTGGAAAAACTCAATGAAATTTATCGTGAAATTTTGTTCAGCAACAAAGCCCATTTCTGGCTCAATGGATAAATTAATAAACAAAATTTCCGTACTTGGGCTTATGAGCAACGCGAAGAGTATCAAGAGCTACCATTACATCCATTAAAAACAATGGTATGGTGTGGTTTATGGACTGGTGGAATTATTGGACCATATTTCTTCAAAAATGAGGCAAATCAGAATGGTAACCGTTATCGCGCAATGATAACGGACTATGTCGTTCCTGAAATTCAAGCACATAGTCTCGGTGAGCTCTGGTTTCAACAAGACAGCGCTACGAGCCGTACAGCGGTGAAACAATGGACTTATTGAGAAATCATTTTGGTAAGCACTTAATTTCACGTTTTGCAGCGCTAAATCGGCCGCCTAAATCGTGCGATATCACCCGTTTGGACTATTTTATCTGGAGATATGTAAAGTCTCAGGTCTTAAGGAATAAGCCAGCTTCGATTGACGCTTTGGAAGCCAACATTACTCGTGTTATCCGCGAGATACCAGTCGCTATGCTCGAACGAGTCGGCCAAAATTGGACCTTCCGAGTGGACCACCTCAAACGTAGTCGTGGCCAACATTAACATGATATTACTTTAAAAAAGTAAACGCCATTAATCGTTCTTTTAAACGATAATAAAAATTTTAAATTCACTTTCAAATTTATGTGTTTTATTTTATATTATAAATAAAAGCAGACGATGAATCAATCTATACATATAATGAGAATGGAAAGTTTTTTGGCTTCGACAATGAAAGTGCCATTTATGGATAAGGATTAGGTATGTAAATTTCGCTTTAATGACAACAGGCAGAAATTTGCCCTGGTAGCATAAAACTACACTCTGTTGGTGGTTTCCAATCAGCTGTGCAGTTAATATCTGACTTTAATTATCTTGACGTATTGCATTGTTCCGGATTCGTCGATTCCAATGCACTTATGAGACGGCATTTACGATTAAAACCAAGAATCCCCTGTACAGACGATGCAGAGAGTAGGCACATTGAATCTTCTTCAGAATCTTTTACAAATATGAAATCAAGTGTCATTCCAGAGTGTGTAAGAATAAAAAATAGCATTGAGGTTATAGTAATTTCCAGATCAGCCTTTTTTGTAGCAGTTAGCAAAGCAATTATCCCACAACTGCAGACTTCTATACCAGTCAAAGAAAATTAAAATATTTCGTGCACTACACAAAAATATAGAGAAAAGGTATACATATGTACATACATACGAGTATATGATGTTTTGCTTTGAATAACAATTATTTATTTTAAAATCCTTTCTACTTCTGGGTCAAAAACTGTTTTAAATTTGTCGTCATTGAATAAACGTTATAAATGTATTCTGTATATATGTAAATATAAATTATCAAAAAACTTAAAATAAAAGTGTTTTCCACAATATGTGTACCAGTTGACGAGTTTGCAATTTCATTTAGGAATTCGACTGCACTTACCTAAAAAGAAAAAAAAAATGTTACGTTAAACTAATATAGTTTTATTAATTAAAAAAAAACACTGAAATACTAATTTGTTAAAAATAATCTGAATTTTCAAAATATGTTATAACAAATGGCCTTTTTGAATCACCTTAAACAGACAACGAAAATCGGTTGCTTTATCAAACATTTCGAGATTAAGATTTTAAATGTTAGAACCGACTGCTACAAGCCTCACTTATTTATGATACTTTTGATGCAAGCTTACTTAGCAGGCCATCCATGGGCCACCACCACCGAACATACTTTTCATCCATTCCTGGAAAAAACATTGTATCTATGAATATTAACTAAATATTTATAGTCATTGGAACACATAATGGAAGCATTCTGGCAGGCAAATAACGCTTCCTAAGTTCCTTAGCTAGTGGGTATTTCTAAGAACCATAGAAATCTAACTCCGTGTTCATACTCTATTCGGTATTTCCAAAACAAAGACCGATCCACAACGAAATTGCGTTATACTATTTGATATACCAAAGGGAAAAGAATTTCGACTCCAAAATGGTACCACTAACTGTGCTTATGACTAATTTGGACAAAGACTGGAACCTTTACACATCGAACAAATATAATATAAACGAACTGATTTGCATTTCGAAGAGTGTCTCTTATAAAGTGTTTTGAGAAAATCGAAAGAAGCAGACTGGTGAAAACTCCTCAAAAGGGAAAAATCACAAAGCACATACATTGAGTTCAAAGCTTAAACTCTATATCTTGTGCTTGAAACCCACTTCTCAGGTAATCTAATTAGAATCAGGTCTGAGCTGCCTGTCTGTCATCGGTTGTCGTGAGTGATGATGCTAGCAAATAGGAGGTTTCTTCCTTTCATAGTTAAAAGTTTCCTGACGTAATTAATATATTCCAGTTATGGAAAGTATAACCTGCTGTTGATAACTCTGAAGAGAATATTCACTTCTAATCCGGCACTAATAGGTATGTATATCGAATCACCGCCGAACAAACTGACTGTCTTCCTTCACGCTAAAAACCTTTGAGCGACTGCATCCTCTATAAGATATTCAAGATGCAACATGCCTAGCAACGCAAATGGGTGTTTTTATCGATATTGTTTTTTTGAATGAGAACAATGCTAGTGAAATGGGGATGCTGACAGGATGGCGTCTTGTCGCTGCTGCTATTATGTATTCTGCACGACTCATTGCCTAGCAATTTTAATAGTTTAAATGCCTACGCTCACTTATTTAACTGAGTATTTCCTTCCCAAAAAAACAAAGCTCATACCTAATAAAAACAATTATAGCATACTATTTGACTAGGGTACAACATAAAGTTTAGTTTAAATCTGTATAACAGATTTTTCCAGGACTTGACATCTATTTGCAAAGGTAGCATGCGTGGCGATTGATGGGGAAACTGCTATGTCCTATAACTTGGATTAGACCAATAGCGCAACAATCAAGTTCGTAGCGAAGTGCTTACCCTACGTCGCAGTGATGGTCTCCAGTAATTACATGAGCAAACCCTTTGCTAAAATAGTAGCATAAAACTGGCCTACGCCAGTATGCTGAAGAGATTTAAAAGATGTGACGAACCAACTAATGGCCTCGGATAAAAATGGATTCATTGTTGATGAATCTTGCAAACGTTTGAAGACAACAACCCTCTGATCTGCCACTGAAATGTTCGGACCTTCAACAGGCCACTTGCAGAGGCTCTTGACTACTATCACCCAGATACCATCGTCATCAAGGAAGTGCGATGGGATGAGCCGGACATAAGTAGATGAAAAACTGAACTATACGAGTAACACATGGGCTGAAAAGTCAGTGCCGTTTTATAGTGAAACCCAAAATTTTTGCAAAATTCAACTTTATTTCTCAATATAGTTGCCTTTGATGGCGATATACTGATTGAAACGATTTTTCAATCTTTCGATAGCAGTTTTGTAGTACGATTTCGGTTAAGCCTCTCTTTCGGCGATTACTTCTTCATCGGTCTTAAATCTCTTTCCGGCGAGCATTCTTTTGAGGTCTGCGAACAGAAAATAGTCGCTGGGGGCCAAATCTGGAGAATACGGTGGGTGGGGAAGAAATTCGTAGCCGAATTCATTTAATTTTGCCATCGTTTTCATCGACTTGTGACACGGTGCATTGTCTTGATGAAACAGCACTTTCTTTTTCTTCAAATGCGGCCGTTTTTCTGCGATTTCGTCCTTCAAACGCTCCAACAACGCAATGTAATAGTCGCTGTTGATAGTCTGCCCCTTTTGGAGATAGTCGATGAAAATTATTCCATGTGTATCCCAAAATACGGATGCTATAACTTTGCCAGCCGACTGTTGAGTTTTTGGTCATTTTGGACGAGGTCCGTCGCCTGCTCGCCACTCAGCTGACTGCCGACTTGACTCTGGTGTGAAGTAATGGAGCCAAGTTTCATCCATTGTCACATATCGACACTCACATAAACACTCCTCTAAATCATCAACACGTTGTTGTTTTTGGTCGACTGTGAGCAAACGCGGCACCCACTTTAAACAGAGCTTTCGCATGTCCAAATATTCATATATGATATATCCAACACGTTCTTTTGATATCTTCAGAGCCTCAGCTATCTCGATCAACTTTTTTTGTGGACTTTTTTGATGTTTTCATCTGAAACAGCCTCTTTTGGACGTCCACTGCGTGCATCAACTTCGGTGCTTGTATGACCACTTTTAAATTTTTCAATCCACTTGCGAATGGTTCGTTCGGTTGGTGCAGAGTCCTTGTAACACTTATCAAGCCATTTCTTTGCATCGGCTGCATTTTTTCCATCAAAAAGCAATGATAAATCAACACACGAAATTGCTTTGAATCCATTTTTTTCACAATAACAAAATTTGCTTCACTCACAACGCTATATCTCGAGAAATAATCGTCCGACAGCTGTCAAATTTATACACGTATCTTTTGAAAATTGGTACTAAATGGAAATGGTATGGATTTAATTTAAGTGGTGCCCTCTCTTAGAAACAGAGTTTTTTTATCCGATTTGCCATATGTGGACTTGCAGACGGCAAAAAATCATCAGAATCTGCGCCGAACGTGTATCCCAAAGTCTCATGATCGAAGATATTGAGAGGTTATACTCCAAGAGTAACCTACTGGAGTCTTACTAATATGTAAAAAGAATGTTCCGAAGCAAGAAAATCCGTACAGAAGAAGCCTGTAGGAAAGAAGAAGGAAAACCTTGTGGTTGAGTCACAGTTCCAGGTCTATCCCTAAGTAAGTAAGTAAGTATTTGACTTAAAACTAACTTATTCTCTTATCGATGTGACATTCATGGCGCGAGATTGTCGCATCCGCTATATCCCTTATATCTGGTAGATAAATGTATATATTGGGTCTATAACTTAATTGGTTATAGTTTGGTAAGAGATGGCGTAACTTGTATGATTCCATTGTTATTATTCCATTGGAACATGCGTTGGAAAGCTACTGTCATTGTACGTCATTTCAGTATATGACGTACATTCATTCATTTGAAGCGTAAACAACAATAACTTTTTTTTTCACTCAAATATGTCGAACTTTGTGCCTGAAAAAGTGTTTTTGCGGGGAGTTCTTCTTCTTTACTGAAAACTGCTTCCGAAAGTCATCATATTTTGGTGTAAGTTTATGGTGAACATGCGCTAGCTGAGCGAACGTGCCAAAAGTGGTTTGCACTATTTAAAAGTGGTGATTTTGGCTTTGAAGATGATGAACGTCCTGGGCAGCCAAAAAAGTTTGAAGATAAGGAACTGGCAGCATTACTCTATGAAGATTGTTGCCAAACACAAGAAGAGCTCGCAGAATCTTTGGGTGTCACTCAAGCAGCCATTTCAAAACGTTTAAAAGCACCTGGATATATTCAAAAGCAAGGAAATTGGGTTCCACATAAACTCAAGCCAAGAGACGTCGAAAGGCGGTTTTGCATGTCCGAAACGCTGCTGGAACGCCACAAAAGGAAGTCATTTTTGCATCGGATTGCTACTGGTGATGAAAATTGGATCCATTACGACAACCCCAAGCGCAAAAAATCATATGTGAAACCAGGCCAACCAGCCAAATCAGCGACAAAGCCGAATATCCATGGCGCGAAGGTAATGCTTTGTATTTGGTGGGATCAGATAGGTGTGCTGTATTATGAGCTGCTAAAACCGGGTGAAACCATCAATGGATAACGCTACCGAACTTAATTAATCCGTTTGAAGAGAGCAGTAACCGAAAAACGCTCGGAATATGCGACCAGACACGAGGCAATAATTTTCCATCATGACAACGCTCGGCCACACGTTGCTATTCCGGTTAAGAACTATTTGGAAAACAGTGGATGGGAAGTCTTACCCCACCCGCCTTATAGCCCAGACTTTGCCCCTTCTGACTACCATTTGTTCCGGTTGATGCAGAACGCCCTCACTGAAATACGGTTCACATCAGAGCAGAATATCAAAAATTGGCTTGATTCATTCTTGGCTGCCAAGCTGGCGCAGTTCTTTTCTGATGGGATCCACAAATTGCCAGAAAGATGGGAAAAAGTCATAGCTTCAGATGGGCAATACTTTGAATAATACTATTGTACATGTTTTACTTAAGTAAACGTTCAAATTTTGAAGAAAAAAAAAACCGCACGAATTAAATTACATTCCCCAATAAATATAGTCTTGATCAGCCGACAGAAAAACTAGACGTTTATAGTCATGCAGCCACCTCTGGACTTAGTTTTAACTTCTCAAACTAAAAAATGTTTATTAATGTTCACTTCCATAAAGTCAATGACTAGAGCTGTAAGGAGACTGTTTGGGTTGTAAAAGAAATTTTTTGGATATACAAGACCAACAGACGAAACAGAAAAAAGAATCCAGGTATTACTGCAACGTCAATCTCTAACGCGTAAAGTTCCTCTACGACCAATGGTATCCAAAAGATAATCGAGTGTCTCAAAAGTAGTAAAAAATATCAGAAATTTTGTTTTATTGTCTATGCTAGCGTATATTTACAATAACATTTCCGATGTAAAAATTTTAGATACAGCCAACCTGCTTGCCTCGAATTTCACACCCACTTACAGATTTTACAACGTCTCTGCCTCTACTCCGCCCGTCGAATATTCAATGGAACCAAACCATTTCCACACTCTTGTAGTAGCAAGAATACATACTAAGGATCTCAAGCAGATGAAAAACAGCATTTGTCCAGCTTGTACCAAAAATAGGCATTCGACATTGGTTGGCATAATTGCCCATCTGCGGACATACTCTAAAAAAAAAAAAAAATTCCTAAACCGAACTTAATGCTTGTGGAAAAGCATACAAAAGTCTGTAATCCCATTTATTTCAATACTCAAAGATTCAAAACCAATATCTATCGACATTTCTCTTTATTTACTTCTTTGGGAGCAATTGCTGTCTTATAGAGAAAAGCCATAAGTTGTCCTTCCTCTTCTCAACTTTCGATGTACATTTCGGCGTTAATTATTGGAAACCCATACCTGCACCGAAGATTTGCAGAGGGAAATGATTGTCAGGCTATCCAAATGCTCGAAACCGAAAAGACAGCATTTAGAGGTGAAACCTTCAGCATCGGCCACATCAATATTTTGTGACTCATCTTTGTACTATGCGTTGAATAGTGTATAGATCTGCGCAACATTTCTTGTTCATTGATTTCAAAAAACCCTTCGAGTGCTTGAAAATAGATGCTATATGTAGAGATTTATTTACTATTTACCAGCAAAACTAGTGGCTATTAAAAAGGCTACCCACCTACGCAACGGTAAGGTGCCAGAGTAATTTAAAGTTTGCAGCAGGGTACGATAAGGTTGGATTCCATCCTTATATATGTATTTAGTAATGTGTTACGGAAAGCTTTTCTTAGAAGAAACATGGGACTGAGATGGTTTATGACATTATACCTCAAACATATGTATTTTGTGGTGTTTCTCATTGAATATTGAAACTTCACCAGATGGCTCACAACTTGGAGTCAGAGGCGAACAAAGTACCATAGGACTGAAAATAAATACAACAGTTCTAAGCCCAACTCAACACTGTGAATTGGTCCGACCTCATAGCGCGATGACAGTGCCATTGCGAAATATGGTATACTGTTCAATAGAATCCACTTAGCCTGAAGAAGGACAGTCGAAGAGGAATCCAACTCTTTGGTAACGGCTTAGAGGAAACTCAACCGGAAGACAGGACCGATTGTACATAAAAAAAAGTATCATCAAGAGTAGGGGTCAAATCAATTCTGTGAAATGCCTCTGCATACCAATTATCCTGAAGTTGATTATTCATTACACTTTAACTAGTTAAGGTTGCTGTTGATTCCGTCTTTAAATAATTCAAAGGTATCCTTTTATGTCCAGCATTGCAGTAGTCTGTATAATCGTGCATGCTTCGATTTCGATTCCTATTTAGATTTAAATAAATATGATACACTATTAGATTAACAAGTGTCTTCAAAAAAAGGCGACAAATTTATTGGCCTATAGGTCTATGAATACAACCTTCACTTTCGTCAATATTATGGGAATGTGGCAGAGTAAATTTGTAACAGCCATTGACTCAGAGACTCAGAATGTTTAGGCTATGAAAGTTGTTCTCATTAAATTCTGCTGATCTCTACGGATGGATACTACTTTTGCTGCTGTCATTAGTTTCTATGTATTGATAGTGAGGAGAATCATTAGCTACTTCCTGTCTGGTTCCCTGAATGTGTATTCCTAAAAAAGGACCTATAATAACTTAATATCGTTTAAAGTTCATAAACGGATTCTTTTTGCTTGGCCGAAAATGAATTATATAGGATTTTCTAATAACGACTTGACAACTTTTTTTTAAAATAAAAGGCAAACCATTTGAGATATTTCAAAAATTTTATTATTGGCTTGAAGTACAATCAAAACATTTATGAATGGAACTCGACTTCGTTCATATGGCCACCGCTTGCACGTTTGCAGCGGTCGATTCATTGGACCCAATTTTCAACGACTCGGCCACACATTTCGACCGAAACGGCCGCTATTTCGCGTTTAATGTTGGCTCTGAGCTCTTCCAACGTCGTCGGCGTGTTGGCATAACCCAATGAATTAACGTAGCCCCACAGAAAATAGTCAAGCGGCGTAAATCGCACGAACGAGGCGGCCAATCGACTGGCCCATGTTTTGAGATAACACGCTCACCATACTTACTCTTCAATAAAACGATTGTAGCGTGTGCTGTGTGGCTTGTGGCACCATCCTGTTGAAACCACATGTCGTCCAAGTCCATATCTTCCAATTCGGGCCAAAAATAATCGCTGGCCATCGATCGTTATCGTCGATGAAAAAATATGGCCGGCATGCAAACCGCACCAAACAATTATTTTTTGTGGATGAGGTGATGATTCACGAAGCACATGTAGGTTTTCTCCCGACCAATAACGCATATTTTGCTTATTGACGAACCCATTGAGCCAAAAATGAGCTTCGTCACTGAAGATGATTTTGCGACTCCGAATATCTGTAGAAAATTTTTATAATTTGCAGACGTTGCTCGTTAGTGTACTTCACCATGATGAAAATGTTGAGTTTACTGAATAAATTGACAGTGACAGTTTGATGATTAGTGAAAGAGTGCGTTCACAAATTAAATTCAAAGTTGTCAAGTCCCTATTGGAAAACCCTATACAAACCAGTGTTATCGGCTGATAAATTAAAAAGCGACAACCCTTTCAAAAATCACCGAGTATCTCAAAGCAAGCACTCTTTCAATTGAAAATCCCTACATTAACGCATTATACAGAAAAAGAGATCCAAGGTCGTACCTCCATCTCCACGCCAATCAACTACCCTATATACTTGGCTGTGAGGTCATTCAATTTTTGTAGGCACGTGTGTAGAGAAAATAGGGAAACGAGAGAAGAAACTCGTTTCTTTCATTTAGCAAAGGTGTTACGAAATTTAAAAAAGGAGGGAAAAGAGAAAAAAGCGTTCACACGCTTTGACACAGTCGCTTCATTGCCGTTATCCAGTGAATGTAGGTGAAAATACCGACAAGGACGCACCAACTGTGTAACGTGTTAACTGCCCTTTCTTTTATTCTTGGGAGTCGAAAAAAAGACTGTTACATCTCCTTGCTACTTGTACACTATCCAACTCAATAATCATTACATACACTTTTCAGATTTACTCAAGCATATAGGTATGGACCATAAATAAAGAGTAGCCAAAGGACGAACACGGAAATATTATTAGGATATGCGGACTTTTACGGACAACATAAAGTATATGGACGTACATATCTACTTAGTAATCGTACATACTATGTATGTACGTACAATGGCAAAGTGGAAATTACTCTTAACTTGATTTATGTGCATACGTACTCGTTGATACCCTGTACCGAAGAATGTTAGGAAGGGAAAAATAAACAGAGAGAAAGAGAGAAAGAAAGACATACCGTATGTCGCAATGCGCAATGACGTCACAGAAGGAAAAAGTTCACTCGCCGGCTGCCGCACAATGAAAACGAGTTCATCGCGCGTTACCTACCCGACTACGTACATAGAAAGTTGAACAAATGACCCAGTACGCCAGAGACTAAAAACCAAAATAAACAAACGAAAGTTGAATTTCAATTTCATTGAGGAAAACTTTGCTGCCATCTATGTTCGAGTGCTATAAGCTTATGGTTTTAGTTTTCGTTTGACTTTCGAGTGCTTTTAAGAGCTTGCGCTTACTTTTCCTCTTAAACTTAAGGGGAAATGTAGAAGACTTTCACTCGAAAAAAGCTCCTTTCCTTATCATGCGGAGAATTGTGCTTACTGAGTGAAAAATCCGAGAGAGAGAGAGAGAGAGAAAGATGCTGAGAAAGAGTGAAAATCTGGGAGAGGGATAATCTTTTGCAAGGGCAATTTTAAAATTAGACCGGTTGGCTGGTGGTTGACGGGTATCTAAGAAGCTTTAGCTGGAATCCCTTTCAACGTCAACGGTAATCTCTATTGTGGCGGCGGCAGGTATTAAACTTCTTGTTTCTATACCCTTCTTGAACCTTTTTAAAAAAAGTCAGTTAAGTGCAAAAAGAATTGAGAATTTTCGTTCCTCTTATCACTATGTAGGTACATCTCAATGTGGCAAATTTCAACTTTCCCTTTGACTGCATTCTGTCCTAAACTGAAGCAAACCAAGGTAAATACTTGAATGCAGATTTATGAGATGAAATACGTCCTCTATCACTGGTTGAATACCACTACTATAGATGCAGTGTGAGAAGAGATTTCAAATGCCAAAAGTGAAAAGATTACTTAAACCAAACGATGCTACTTACGAGTATCCGTACCGTATTTATCACTATCTACCACGCAGCGAGTGTTGTCGTACTTGCACTTTTGCAAATACGCACGACAATGTTTTATTTTTACGGCAGATGATTTGATTTTATCGGCCAATCAGGTGTTGGCACTTTAAATATAGACGATGCATGGTGTTAAAAGTGTTCTATTTTTTACGTTTTTTTTTTTTTTTTATCGTGACAATTGACATTAAAGTGCACTTTCAGGGATATGAGTAGGTATCGGTATCGAATGTGTGGCGCTTTGAGGTTTATCTACTCGGGTACAAACCATATGTATGTACATATGACTGAGTGTCCACGCATACATATTATGTACTCGTAGTTTGCAGTCATGTCAAGTTTATTGGATTGGGTATTACCTGTGGCAGTTTAATGGCATTCTGCGGGGACTAAGGCAGTGGAATATAGTGGTTAATGTGGTTATGGCAATGTGCATAATGGGAGTTGAATAAATAATTTAAATTCGCACGTTTACGCTATTTAAAGGGCTGGTACGTGGTTGCTTTGATTTAGTTTTATGGACTGCAACGCTTTTAAGGGGATGCTTTAATTGCACGTTTGTATCTTCTTAAAGTGGTTTTACAACTGAGAATGTAGAATGCTTACCTTCCTCTGGCCATAATTTGCAATAGGTTGTGTATCAGTTCCTGAAAATCGATCATCTGTGGATGTTGCTTTAAGTTTGAATGATTCAATTAACACATTACAGTGTTTCTTGCATCATAATTGGAACCTGCCGACCAGTATGTATCATATGTATATGGTAGAACTGTAATTGCTGTTTTGACATTCCTATTTCGTATGGATACACATATGGTATACCTACTTGTGTATATCTTCGCAATAGCACGATAACTGACTAGCCGTAAGCTTGGGTTTAACCAAATTCAAAGATGAAAACGTAAGCAGTGTCACTGCTATTGAGACGCCACAATTTCCGTTCATTTTAAAACTAGTAATCCGCGCGACATTTAACTGCAGTTCTACAACCTACGCGGGACATGCGTGGCGATTAATCTGTTCTATATCTGCTGACTGTTCTATAATTTGGATTTAGTCAGCAGCGCAACAATCAAGTTTGCAGCAAAGTGCTTGGCTTACCTCTCAGTTGTCGTCTTTGGTAACTGTATGAGTAAACTCTAACTCATGTAAGGTAAAATGGCAAGGGCATGTTCGACTAGTAGCATAAGATTTACCTATGCAGTCGCACGGCTTACAACCGTATATGAAACAGATTAAACAGATGTGTCAAACCAACTAGTGGCGTCGGATAAAAATGGATTCACTGTTGTCGACTCTTGCAAACGTTTAAAGGGCAACGATATTCGGAACTGCACGTGGAGTGTTCGGACCCTTAACAGGCCCTGTGCATGCGAACATTTAGTAGGTCCTTGAATGCTGTAACGCAAATACCACCGCCATTCAAGAAGTGCGATAGGATGGGACGGACATAAGGAGAACGATAAACTGTGATATATACTCGTACTATGGTGATTACTATAGGGAAAAGAAACGGCGCTTATTCGGGTGCGGATTGGCCATATGCGGCAGATTTAGGCAAGAAACCTTGAGCTTCCGACAAGTGAGCGAGGGTCTTATGATAATCCGCATCAAGGCTAATGCCCTTGTCCCTACGAAAGACAAGGACGACGCCTATAAGGAATGTTGCTACAAGCTTCTCGACAAGATATATAAGAAATGTCCGAAGTATTACATTGACAAGCCAGGATAGGAAAGGATGACATCCTTGGTAGGACAGTTGGTAAACAAAGCCTACACGATACTTAGGACTTAGGCTGTTTCCTTTGTGACCGGGTGGAATATCATTACAGCAAGCACACCTTAATATACTTAAGGAGTCATGGCGGCCCACGGATCATGAAACGCTTAATTAAATTGATCACGCAAGTCTCCACTATTCTGGACGTTCGAACATTCCGAGCAGCTAACATTAACTCAGATCACTACTTTGTTGTAGCTAACCTGAGAATGCGAATTTCTTAAGCCCCACAACAAAGAAAAACTACGTAGAAAAGTGGAAACCGCAAAAAACCGTCAGAATCTTAGCGAAATCTCTCAACGTCGCAATTGATGTGCAGAGTTTCGCCCGATCACCACCAAGAAATCCTTGATTTGATGAGGAACTTCGGCAATCACATTTAACTAAACAAGAAGCGATCTCATAGGCGATGCTTATCATTCCTCTACGTCAACAGCCTCGCCACACTGAAAGCATCGGTTCCCACTTGATCATCGAAATCAAGCAGTGTTGGGCGCGGTAAGTACGTAGGGGGGGAACCACATGGGAACTCAGTACTCCGCGTGCTGTTGACAAAACGTGCCACATGGGCATAGTACCCCGGCGTTAAATCCCGGACCCTACAAATTAATTTGTATCGTTCCCTTGATAATAATAATATTAATAACATTCCTCTATAGCTAGGGGCGAGTGATGCTTCCGTCTGACCATATCTAATAGATGAGCTGGTGCAAGCTCCTTCCAACCAGTACATTTCAACCTTCTCTACGAGTAAATAGCTGAGCAGGCGTCCGTTTTAGATTTTAGCTTCCAAACTGCTGCATTAGCTTGGTTTAAGTCAGGAAACGGTATTTCCTGCCATTTTTGGCAAGGATGAATCGTTCATTCTGGTTAACAGTAGTATTTTGGTCATCATCGCCGTTATACAGTCTAGAGATATAGTCTTTTCACATCCCAGCAGTGACTGTGGCTCTATTGCTAGTTATTCACGTTGATCTTTACAGACTTTCATTCTAGATTTGCAGCTCTGCTATGTTCGTCTTATTTTATGATAAACATTACGATCGTCATTTCTGCAGTAATTTCTTTTCATGTCCTGGATCCTGTGCTTTTCGTGCCCTTTTTTTTCCGAGAAGTCTGTGCCACTAAACCACAGCAGGGTGTTTTTCGCTCAAAGACGATTTCCTTACCCAGCCTTGCGCTAAGCACAACTTTGGTGCCTTAGCTGGGGCGTTGTACGGTCTATTGCGTCATAGAATTTGTATGAAGCATTCAATTGGATACCGAAAGCTTAAAACTTTCTGTCTAAATCTCCCTTGAATAGGGAGATACACATACAATAAGTCTTAGTAAATGATTTCAGTGAACCCTTCTGAAACTAAAATTGTTCTCTTAAAGATAAGAAGGGAACTAACTGATTTGACCCATCTAGTGCACCAACTGATCCTCCACCGAACTTGGATGAAGGAGTATGATCCAAATCCAGCAGTATTCATTAGATTCTTCAAGTCGCTTGAAAAACTTTCAAAGCGGTGGTAGCGCGGTCTAAGACATGGGTCTTGTCACCCACAAGGCTTCTTTGAGTCTCCACGTCTATTGATCGGTAATTTGGTAGAACAAAAATTAACGCAAGCACATCAATGCTGATCAACCTCCAAAAACTTTTTTCTCTTTTGTAAAGACTATCTCAAAACATCGTTCCTTTAAAACGAATTGATATCGCACTGAGGTTTCAATAACCTGATCGATGACTCCGGTGACATACCGTCTGATGAAATGACCCCAGCAAATCAGTAGTGGCAAGTATACAAATACAATTTCCTCTATTCTCTAGACTCATTAATAAAGGAGAAAATGCGGTCCTGCCGTCTTTGTAGAAAAAGCAAATTTCGTTTTTCAAGAGGCGACATGGTATGAAGAACAATCAGATAGAACAAAGTATCCATAGTGACAATTAAGCTGGATTGTATCATACTCTCCTACCACTTCGTAGTTTTTTTGAATGTGTTTGGATACCCGTATGCACTAAGTAACTAGAGCTTAAGTCAAAACTTATCTGACAAAGCTCAGAAGATCTGGAGACAAATTTTCATAAAAACTACTCTCGTGCTCTGTCAAAGCTTCCATTGGTGGCCGGAACAACTTTCTATGATGCACATCGAATGAATTCTTTTCGGAGTGCTGAAATTTTCATTGATGACGTTATCATTTAAAGGCTGTTGAATTATATTCTTCTAAATGACTGAGAATTTCCATTTAAGGAAGCGTAAATCGAGTAGAATGGATGGCTCTTTGTCTTTTAAAAGGTGCCAAATACTAGTACATCATAAGCTAATGAGGACAGTGGAACGCGGATTTTAAAAGAAAGAAATTTAAATAATTGCTCAAATATTATCAGCCACTAAAGGACTGGTGATAAAATGAAACTCCCTTGTCGAAAAACAGTGTAAAACGCCACTCGTTTCCTCAATCAAGGATCTTGTGGAACAAAGCTTAGACGGAATCTTTTTCTTTCATTTCTCTTGATTGCTTTGAAAAGCAATCTCTTCTGAATAGGAAACTTCATGCATGATATGCACAATCTATGTGTACACCACAAACAAAATACATAAAACAAGAACAAAAGAAATAGAAGATACTTGACATTTAATGATACTCAAGATCCCACATGCATTCGTAGGAGTACTTTTATACGAGCACGGCAGAATGTAGTTCAAGATTTCGACGACCAAGGGGCACACCACTCCTCCCCCGATCAGTCCTTCGGATTCTGTCAAGGGAACAACATTTTTAAGTGTGCTCTGGTGTGAGGACTGGGGAGTACTTATTTTCGTACATGGTGCACGTTGCCAACTATCCAAGTGTACGTACATCCATACATGCATCCTCTGAATATCTGTATAATTTGGCGCACTTGCCCTAAGTTGTCCTGGTTCTGTGCGAACACACAGGCATCTAGATATGTAAGGCCGCAAATACTTGAGTTCAATATTTACTGTGTGCTTAGCCACTTGAGTTTAATATATTTCCTGCTCTCTCCGCCCTCCCAAATGTATAGTTAACCACTTGTCCTAAGCTTGGTAGATGTGTTGATGAGTTGTTTTTGTTTCCATGTTTTCTACCCCTGAAGTTTATCACTACTTTACTCAACTTCAGAAGTAAACAACAAATTCAAAAAGAAAACTAGAAAGCCACTGCCAGGATATAGTTTGTGGCTATTAAAGTGGCAATGAAGATAGTTAACTTGACACTAGTTATGAGCCAGAACAACCAAACCATCCGGTGGCAGTGCCTTCTGGAAGTTTCATAAGACCTGTTGCCACTGAAGTAAGAGTATCTTTGTATTTTCTTGGCAAATCCTCTGCATCTTATAGATACACGTATCTATGTATGTATCAATAAATAAATAAAAAACTTTCTCTTCCTTGAGCATTTCTCCAGACGCATAAATGGGTAACAGACAGCAACAATGGATGACATCGCAAATGAGTGCAGTTAAGAGGGTAAGTAGTACTCGTAACACCGGGTGGGTAATGGTAGTACGTGGCAAATCCTGGAGGGATGGCACCCATACTTGTGTTGTATGTATTATTTATCAAAGCCGTTGACAGGAAATTACTTGCATTCTATGGTTTGTCGTCTTTTTTTATTGTGCTTTCACTGGATAAACAATAGCGGATGAGGTGGAGGTGAAAGAAAGACGGCACGAGCACGATGCTTATCTTCTTGAGTAATTGAAGAGATTTGCATTCATTTCGAGCGTTATTCCCTTATTTCAGGCCTATAGCTTTATCTGATTGACTTTCTATGTGCGTGTGTATATGCGTGCGTATGTGCGGATTAGTAGGACCTACACAATGGTTTCAATTTAAATGATATATAAAATGGGCTTATCTGTGCCCGAACAGTATTGTAGATACTACGTCTGTTTTGAATATAAGCTGCTTACCATTTAAAAGTCTTACGGATAAGCTCTTTTTATGGGCTATATAAACCCCCATAGAAGGCACCCATCTTATTTAGGGAGGGCTCCCTTTTTAAAATTTTTTAAGACATATTGAATAAGTGGTTTAAGTTAATTTCAGGAAAATAAAGGAATTTCATTTACTAAACGGCTTTCCGAATCGTGAACGACCTTTCGCTGAGATTAATTTTGTTTCATCCTCCTTCCAAAGCTTCCAGTTTTAATATGCATATTTGAACTAGAAAATACTCTTGTTTGACGTAGTCGATATATAGAAGTCAACTAGTAGCTAAATTTTCAAATATGCTTCCAGGTTGGGCCATCTGGCATCCATTAACTTTGTCAACTCTAGGAAGCAACAGTTAAGACTAAAAATACAAATGCGAGCTTCGCCAAATTTAAGGCAAAATAGTGATAAAATTTGCCTTTGTGTGTAGCTTGCCAGATGAATCATTCTAATAAGGAGTAATTGACATTGCATTTGTTTTGGTTTCAGATGCCCATTAGGAAGATACCGCCGCGATCAGAAATATAAAATGATGAAACAAAAATCTGCCTCGGATCTATCTTCGCAAACAACTTTCGCGAACGAAACAATGACAGCGAATTTCGGATCTGAACCTGAAATTCTAGGATATTTCCTCTTTCAGGACACCTCTTTCTAGACACCTGTAGTCAAACAACTAGCAAAGCGGATGTAGCTGATAATAATTCTATCCAGTGTGTTCTGTGGTAAAGTCTGGAGAAAATGAGGACGAATAAGTACTATTCGGAAGAAGTTCATGGCTTCAGCACTCCTTTGGAGGGCTTTGGTATCTCCAGAGCACCTGAATGTAAATCAAATAGACATTATGATCAACACAAGACAAGTTTCTTTTCCGACTATCTAGTTGTAGGCAAAGCATATGTATATATGTACATATATGTGTTTGACATTACGACAAGAGCCAAATATAGGGTTTGATTTATAATGTAAAATAAAACACATAAATTTGAAACTGAACTTAAAATTTTTATTATCGTTTAAAAGAACAATTCATGACATTTACTTCTTGAAAATGATATCACGTTAATGTTGGCCACGACAACGTCTGAGGTGGTTCAATTTTGGGCAACTCGTTCGAGCAAAGAGACTGGTATCTCGGGTATAACACGAGTATTGTTAGCTTCCAAAGCGTGAACGTAGCTGGCTTATTCCTGAAGACCTGAGACTTTACATATCCCCAGTTAAAATAATCCAAAGGTGTGATATCGCACGATCTAGGCGATATCAATTTACCGTAGCAAAACTCAACAAGTCCATTGTTTCACGTGCTGTATGGCTCATAGCGCCGTCTTGTTGAAACCAGAGCTCAGCGAGACCATGTGCTTGAATTTCAGGAAGCACATAGTCCGTTAACATGGCGCGATAATGGTTGCCATTGACGGTAACATTCTGATTTGCCTCATTTTTGAAGAAATATGGACCAATGTTTCCACCAGCCCATAAACCACACCATACCGTTGTTTTTAATGGATGTAATGGTAGCTCTTGGTACTCTTCGGGTTGCTCATCAGCTCAAATACGCCAATTTTGTTTATTAACGTGTCCAGTGAGCTAGAAATAGGCTTCATCACTGAACAAAATTTCACGATAAAACACCGAATTTTCATTGAGTTTTTCCAAAGCCCATTCACTGAAAATGGGCCTGTCGCCTGGCTTCAATTCTTGCACAAGTTAAATTTTGTACGCTTTAAGGCTGAGATCTTCACGTAAAATACGCCAAGCCAGGCTGTTGAGAACGACGACGAATCGATTCGTCACGGTTCGCGTACACTCTCAACTATAGCTGCTATAGTCTCTTCACTACGTGCTGGATGTGATCTAACCGGTCGAGTATCATCCAGTAATGTAAGCTGGGACTCAAATTTGCGAATGGTTTCAGTAGGTCGATTATGCGCACTGTAAGTTCCTCGAATCGCACGAAAAACATTTCTCACAGAGCTGATTTTTGTAATAAAGCTGAACAATTTGGAGAAGCTGTTGTGGTGTTAGTCTTTCCAAGATGACTTGCCAAACGATGCTAAACAAAAATGATAAAGCATTTTGATAGGAGTCGTACGTGATCTGTCAAAAAAAGATTATTGAAAATCTTACCTCATGATGAATCAGCCCTTATAATAAAGATGTTCGAAATCAGACAGCTGCAATCTTAAGGGTTTGCAAGGGATGAAATCCTATAACACATAACCACTCCAATAGAAAAGGATATATAGTGTTGTTGGCAACACATCAGAAACACCAACTTTGATGAGCTGAAATATATCTATCTCCAATGGGAAAGGTCTAGTTAGAAAGCAGGATGCATATTTGCGCTCGAGCTTTAAGGAGGAACGACACCTGCTTCACCAAAAGAATAAAAAAGAACACGAGACACATGAAATGGAAGTCATTGAGAAGTGCTTCAGCTGTTATTGTATTCGGAAGTTTTACCAAAATATGAAAGCACTGTGCAAGGGACTTTAGCCCGAAAAAAAACCTGACAAGAAAATCAAGGAAATTTAAAAGTAGATTCACAGTCGATACTTAAATCTGGGAAGAATACTACCTGTTATTGCTTAGACTGTCAAAGACCAAGGACATATGGATAGTAAGTAGAAATTAAGTATCCGACCAAAAAAAAAATCTCTAGGCTATGTCAATCTTTTACTGACTATACTGCTCAGTCGTGCTCAGTAGGAGTCAACGATTTTCGGGATTACCATGTCTCAGGTGAGACATGAAGTCAGGTTATAGTCAACCCTAAACATCTTATACTCCCTTATTTTCCTTCCCATTTCTCCCTACCATTGTTCTGGATTACGAGTAAGGTGTCATACGATCCTTGCCGATAATAGCCTGACTGAGGGCCCAGTAAAAATAATTTAGTCGTCATCCGGCGACCTCCGCATCAGTTAGCCTTATCTGTTTACTGTACAATGGACCTTCGTTTCACTGCCACTTGTGGGACGGTGGGGACTCAGTTATGGAGTCTGAAACTCCTCCAAAAACAATCAACAATTCAATTCGGCGATTACAACACGCCGGTTAAGATGAGGATATCCGCGTCTCAGCTTTCCAGAGGACCAAAGTCACTAGCATCACAGACTTTAGCTACCACCTACTATCATTAGGACTCCAATAGTCCTACGACCACCTCGGTTTTATTTCGGGTTAGGCCAGCCTTCAGTAGTGCTAATTCACCTTCCAAAATCCTCTATAACAGGAGGTGAAATACACTCAATATATTGTACGGTATTTTTCAAGCCTCTAGAGTTAAATCTGAGTTGGTTACAATGGACCCAAATGTTGGTCTATGTAAGCTGTGCAAATTATATTATAGGGCTCCTAACTAACCTATGAAATAAGAGACACATTATGTGCAGTGAGACCAGAAATAACACCAACAGAATTTAAGCGCTACTGCAAGCTTTTATCAGTACGTTTAATAATTATGGTAAAATATCAGGAGTGAGTGTAGAGCTTGTGTCCGCGAACACGAGACTCTATATATTCAACAGATGACTCTATCGTACATCACAAGAACCAACCCATTGTATTCGAATTTCAATTTGTTAAATACCAAAACGACTTTTTCTATCTACTACATCCGGTTTGAATTCAAATCATAAACCGATGAAATGTTTTTTTTTTCCACTGAAATTGGATTAAAAAATTGTTTTTAATTAGAAATTTCCCAGTCAATTCAATAGCCAGCAAGCAAGGTCCAACGAAATACAAATCGAATCCGATTTCCGCCAAAACACTTTCATCGATCGATTAAATCAGCTTTTCAAACCTCAGTGCGTATTTGAAAATATTGAAAATTCAATTTGATTCAATGATACATTACGGAGAGCGCTAAATAATACTCAACCATACATATTGACATTTCCTATCCTAGAACATATATATGTCGAAAGCCCATTTGACAAGAGAAATGATTGGAAAATTTAATTGAATTCGAAGAGTCAACCGTCACTTATCTTAGAAGGATTCGTAACGTATGCCATCGTCTTCGATTCAGCTTGCTGTTGTGTAGGTAATTCCACTTAAGATGCAGCTAAGCATCCCCTTCAGTTAACCTATTTGTCTATTTCAGATAAATTTGCACACCGATCGATTATAGTTGATAAGAAGAACTAACACAATGTCAGTGATTGATATCACTTTAAATTTTATTGACAGAAAGTGATTTCGAATCCAAACAACCGGATCCTCTATTTACAATGAATTGACAATTGACAGTAATGGCTTCCGCAAACGAGCGTACTTTTAACTGCAAAAAAATGCATTATCCGGTCCTGTTCGTATATCGGCATAAATAAGATATGAGCATAGATATGGGCATATTCGTACATTTATGTGTTTGTGCAGCTTATCTAGCAGATACTTATGAGCAATTCAGTAAATTAAATTAAGAATTCCAATGGTGATTGCGGAATAGAGCAGGAAGAAGAGAAAATGATAATTGTAAGTCAATTAGTGTTTGTTTGGATTATATATAACTGCAGTGGATACATCCATAATCGCTAATTAAAAGGATTAACAAACAACTAACAGTCATGCATGACAAATGAGCGATTCCACACAAATACTGATGATATACAGAGTACCCGTATTAGTATTGCTTTGATAAGACATCGCATCGTTTAAGTGCTACCATTTTCTGGAGAGATTATGTGACAGGGCTATCAGATGTTGCTTGACATTTGTGGAAAACGTGATGGTGCGGCATTGACATATTTTGTAGTATGATACCATAACACTTAAAATATCACTTGTACTTGAGGAAAATTACTTCTCTGTCAAATATATGTCATTTTTCAGTGAAGCAACGGACTTTAGTTCTTCGAAACTAAAGAAGGCCATCAATTAGTAACATCGGTGCAATCTTTTACTTAAACGGTATTGTAAACCAAAATGTTACCAGAAAAGAATGGATATGTTTTCTGATCTGTTTGCCCTTTCCACTTAGAATAACTTCCTACAGAGACAATTGAAGTTCGCAATCGATGCCATCAACAAAAAATGACACAGTAAAAGCAACTGGGGCAAACTACTGCCTGTTTATATAACTAGCAAGGATGGCACTGCCATCACACGGAGGCTAATTTTTCCGCGTGACATTGTATCTATAAACATGTCCATATTTTGATATTCATAAAGAGACCTGACTGAATACTGATCAAGAAACAGCCAAACAAAATTGCTCATATCCCGATCTGAGTACTGCTACAATGTTTTGGATATCTAAATTTTTAGAGTAGTTAACATCGACTCGGACCATTATTTTGTTGCAGCCAAAATGCCATCGAACTATTAAAAGAAATTTCAACGTCGAACGGTTACAATCGCAAGAGACCGCCCGAACGTTGAAGGCCAAGACGTCACCGTTAAAAAGAAATCAGAGATGATGTGATGATGTGCTGGGTTGGAACCCAGCCCCTGGTTCGATAACGAATGCAAAGAGGCAAATATAAAAAAACAGGCAATGTATATACCGACCGTGCAGGTAAGAACTAGGGAGGCTTGCGACCTCTCCGAGCAGAAAATAAGGGAACAATATTGGCTAATGAGAAAATGGAAAAAGCACAAATAGTGCACAAAGAGAACGTAAAGCTAGCGAAGGAAACCTCATAGTAGAACTACAGTCGATGCTGAAAATTTGGAAAGATTATTTCTATTAAAAGGTGCAGCCGAACAATATCCCAATGTCAGGCAGAATGAACCATTCAACTTGAACGGTGATAGACAACTTTTCCGTCTATCATATATCTATTTTCAAGCTTTAGTCCGAGTCTTTATTGCCTGGGCAACAGAGTGGGGCAGCAGACTCACTAGAAATATTGTCGAGCAAATACAATACTTTTAAGAAAGCAGGAATGGGATCAATCACCGATATTACCTTCATGAGTAACTCTTTACTGCGCAACATAGAAAAACAGTGACCATCAGTCGATAATAATTGATACAAAAGAAATGGTCTTCTCATTCCACGCTATAAGCTAGTTAAAATGGAAAGATAAACTCTTCGACAAGGATAGTTGTCGCATGGCCTCACTCGCAAAACCACAACAGCATATGACGCAGCAATGTCCAGACGAATGCCAAGTAAAAGTTGTACACCGTACTACTGGTAGATCCAAGATATTTATCTCAGAGCAAACCGTTTGCAAGCCCGCATGAGAGTGCAGCGTTATTGAAGGAGAACTGATTTTTAAGAAGGATTAGACATATCCCGACTTACAAGAATATACCCTTCAAAAGGCGATCAAAAAAATTCAAGGGAACAATCCACCTGGAGAACCAGTACATCTACATCTACGATACGATAAATTGCTCCCTGTGACAGAAGAAAATGAAACACAACGTCAAAATCATAGGAGCGGTGGTAGAAATAGCAGCCGAAGAAATAAAAAGAGAGAAATGTCGATGGGGAATAAAGGAATATTATGCAGTAGTGAAGCTGGACATCAAAAATGCCTTTAACTCGAAAAGTTGGTCATTTATAAGACGGTCACCAGCCAGAATGTATACACCATACTACCTTCGAACGATTGTATACAGCTACTTCACCAATAAAGGGTTGAGATATGAAACCGACAAAGTGCAAACGTTCTATAAAGTCACCGCGGGAGTTCCACAAGGTTCGGTACTAGAGCCCCTAGTCTCGAATATCATGTATGAAGGAATTCTGTGATTGACACTGCCACCAGGAGTAACAATAATCGGATTCGTTGACGTCATCACCGTTGTAACTGTTGCGAGTTATGAACGATGCAGTTAAACTCATCAAAAACTGGCTTATATCCACCGGCCTAGAATTTGCAGATCACAGAACGGAAGCTGTCCTAATAACCAGCTGGGAAATGTAGAATACGTGGGTATAAGGGGAGGAAGTCAAATAATTAGACCGAAAGACTTATGAGTATTATTTGACAATAGACTAAGCTTTATGCCTCACATCAACTATTCAGACGAAAAGGCGTCGAAGCTTCAAGCAGCAATTTCTGGAATACTGTCAAACATCGGATGATCTAGATATGCTAGAAAAATTTTAATATCCAAGGTAGTGGATATCGACTTAGCGCATTCAGGGCAATCACCTGCTTTGAACGATTTCGGACAAAGCAGCTTTTGTCATTGCCAGGGCAGTTCTCATCGATGTCCTTGCGAACGAGTTGCAGAGATTCTATAATAGGTATTTTATAATCAAGAGGCGGCAATCGTCAAAAGGGTCAAGGAAGAAGAAATAGCGACTTCAATGACCATGTGGCAATTTCAGTCGAATATAACTACGACGGGTAGGTGGATCTGCAAATTGATCCCATTCATAGATATTTGGACAAACTGAAGGCATATAAACTATAATTACCATCTTACGTAGTTCCTATCTGGGCACAATAGCTCACTTTTTTGCCCAGATTGGCCAAATAAGGAGGAAAACACTGACATATCAAACCCGTAGACAATAATTGACCAAATGTTGCGTTCAGAAGGAAATTGGATTGAGATTTGCCCATTTATAATAAACGTGCAAAACAAGTTGCGAAGATTTGAGAGAATTGGACATTCTGATGCAGCAAATAAAGAAAATATAGCATAGTTTGCTAACCAGCCTCGCGGAGTAATACCTAACGGCTGGGACTTCCTGGAACTTCCCTATCAGGAACTTAACAAAGTGAACAGCATGCGTTTATTTTGAGCATAGCAAAAAACGCCACGAAAAGACACACAATTTAGGGGAGAGGAAGAAGAAAGCTAACGAAAAGTAAGTAAACCTTGGGCGTTTACAGTTTGCTTGGTTTTTATCCAAAATTAAGGAAAATTTGAAACTACCTATTAACATTGGATTTCGAAAGCCTCTCAGAAAATTTTCTATCACTTTCCGCAATGATTTTTTTTCTGCAGCCAGGGCAAGGATTCAGGAAGATCAAAACAGATGACAAATTGACAGATGTCTGGATTTCTATATTCGTATTGTGGTTGACATGAAATAGTTTTTATCAATTGGTCATTGGAAACCACAGAAATTTGAACGGAACACATGCATGGATTGATTTGTTGATACAGAGATTATGCTTGCTTGTCTTGGTTATGTTTCGTTTCATTACAAAACCTGTAACTTTAAGTCTATTTTCAGTTGCGGATGCGCTTGCCTACAGTTGTGTGAGAGATATTTATTCTCCTTATGGTGGTCAATAAAAAAATTCTAGTCATCTACTAAGATTGAAATTTCTCCCTAGTCTCCCCAAAAGAGTGTCTGGGTTCTGTTGGTTTGCTTCTGGTGCCGAACTCAGCATAAATCAAAGATTGCTGTCAAGCTATCAGTCAACTCAGAGAATTTTCTTCCTGATACTTTCGCTATGCAATAGAATGGATAATTTAAATAACGTCGGAAGGATTCAGCTTCTGAATTAGGCTACTTAGTCAGCAGCACCTCGTACATGGGATGGAAGTGCTGCCACTTATAACTATACATACATTTCTAGACTTCCTTTACAAAATCTACTTTGGTTTTACATGTTCTGTGTTCATTTGCTGATGGTAAATATGTCGCCTACAAATACCTCAAATAAGCACGAGGATTCATTTTATTTCTTTACCTAGGATCATCTAGGTGAGCCTAGCTCCTTAGTTCCTCATACGAAGAGTTTCTTAAGCATTGCCTTCTCATTGGCACTTTAACTAGCGAATTTTAGTGCAGGCAGCGAAGTTGCTGTTTAAACAATTAATTTTGTGCAAAATGCAAACATGTGAACCATACACGCTGCTAAAAATTCAAATATTTGGCTACGACGAAAAAAAATTCTTAAATCGTCAGATAAATTACATATTCATCCATAGTTGCTTATAGATGAAGATAGCCCAGGCCTCTGAAGTTACATTTCGTTAAAGTTTTAGAAGACCCAAGGTCAATAGGCATAAAAAGCTTGACCGAAAATGAAAATCGTAAGCACCCTTGTATGCATTTAAATTCAATATGCTTGCTCTACGATTCACGTACCTGTCAAGAATAACACATTAAAATCTACTCACATTCTGACAAGCTCGTAGGCTACATCTTTCACACTTCGATTCGTTAACAATTATTTATAGTCACCACAAATAAGTGGGTGCTCGAAATGTCTTAAAGAAGGACACTTCAGAGCTTCTACTCGTACCCACTTCGGGTGAATTCGATTCGTACAACCATAGGAATGTAGGTATATATTACATATATATTGTATCCCCAAGACGAGGGAACTTCCGTTATTTGTTTTCTTCAAGTCATAATCTTCCTCCCCCTACAGTCATTCAACAGTTTTGCATCGTTCGTTGCTCATTCATGGGTGGAATTGAATTTCTTTCTTTTCTCAAAGAAAAAAAAAAAAAAAGAAGGAAACTCAAGGGACATGAGCACAAACATATGTGATCGGGACATTCTTCATCCTATACCGCAGGATACGGTTAAGTGCGCAAAGAGGCGCGATTGTAAAAATATCTGTAATGTATTTTTAATGTAGGTATCTTCCTGGGTGTACTCGTATCTGTTATCTCTATTTTCGGAATTCACCCTCACACCATCAATCTTTGTATTTTAGTTTTCTTTTTCCATCGAATAAGGAATTCTCGGAGTGAGGCTTCCTTTCTGCCAACCATTGATTTTATGAATTGTACATGTCATTTGACGGTTAGTTGATGGGGACAGTAGTATTAAATGGTGAATCGATTTTGATCTGCCCCATAGGTCGTCTCTTTAGAAATAGCCAGTGGCTGATGGATAGCATTGAAAGTTCATAAATTTTAAAGAAGGACTTCATCCTAGAAAAAAAAAAGAAGAAGAATTGAATGGCTGTTGTTTATCGAGTGTTGTTTTTATTTGCAGATACTTTTACTTAAGTCAAATGTTTGGTTGTGATGTATTTTAAACAGCTGGGAGCGTGTATTCGTATGTACTTATTTTAACGAGATACTTTAACAGAACTTTCTTTTTTACTTTGCACATGTTGCTGTGTGTTGTTTAAAGATGCTGGAGAACAAGCTTTTTTTACGAAAAGTAGAATAAAAAATTCATAGAGGACAATGTTTTTCTTTATTGTTACTGCTGACGAGGGACGACAATATCGGCTTGAATGTTTACGGTTTTCCAAGAATTTATATAACTTTTGATAAGAATGCTTACTTTTTCCTTCTTTTTTTTTCAAAAGGAACTTAAAATGAATGTCTGATGAAAAGATTAGAGCTACAGAGGTGGGCGTCACCTTGGATGTACCTAGGCTCAGGTAAAACAGGGATGCATATGTATATGTACGTCGGCATACATACCACTGTACTTAGAGGAAAAAGGCAGGAAACATGCGAAATTTCCAGAATATCAAATAAAAAGCGACATGTACATAACTTTAAAGTGGTGCAGTTTTTTCAAAGTTTAATGATACTTATGGTGTTACTTTCTTTTCTAATTCTTTCTTCAACTAGATGTTGCTTTTGACAAGAGTCGACTGCAAACAGTCAAACAGCCTAATATTTATACACAAGCCACCGACTCTATATTTTGCTGAAAATATTAAAGCTGGTGAACCAGCGAATGGAATTTAACAATTACGGCAGAGATACATTAGAATTTTTTTCCAGCAAGGATATTGGTGGACTAGAATTGATTGTTGCGAACAAATACTTTGCGTCTTCTAGTTGAAAAAATAAAATAAAATTTGGTGTGTGAAGGTGAGGGAAAGTGGATATCATCACAGCCTTTGTGGGCAAAAAGAAAACGGTTCCGGTACGGTTCCAGATATTGAAGCCATAACAATAGCCAAGTATAGAGTAAACTGAACGATTGACCAATTGCGCAAGTTACTACAAGAAACTTTGGCGATCTTGTATTTCTTATGTCTTACGTCGTAGGTAGCACTAATCGTATATTAGAAAATTTACTTTAATTATCATTTAATTGATTTCGATTTTGAAAAAATCTTTCAGTATTTAGCGTTGTCGAAAACAGAGAGCATGATGTACTGTATTACAGTAACTTAATTTGATCTCTCTACCTTAATGACTTACTTAATAATAGATACATCAGATTTGTATTTTTTGTTCAGATTTCCTAATTAATTTATTTTATCTAAACATAAAGGACTCATCTATTGTATCCCATTAATTTTTGTTCCTTTGCTTAGAATTTATCAGTCTTTCGTTGCGGCAAAGGATGTTATGTAATGTATGCCTAGAACACAAAGGTGTTTAGCAAAAGTGCAGTGCTCCGTTATGATGCTAGAAAACAGTGTACAAAATTTCCTTATTCTGAAGAAGACTAAAAAAGTCGTAACAGATGGCATAAGCAGTCCTACCGCAGGTTCGGAGAAATCTAATTCAGGCTTGTGAGCAAATTCATTGGCGAACTCATTTGCCATGAACTCATTGTGACTTGAGGCCTAAGCAAGATTTAGTCAATTCGCCTTGCCTACTCAAGGATTGCGTTTATCTCAGCTTAGATGACGACCTCTAAAAAACACAAGCGCCGCATACTTGATCAGCTTTTAAGCCATCAGCCAAGATTCAGCTGCATTCCTTTACTGAAAAGGATTCAATGCGAAGTACAAGGAAAGTCGATTTTGTACTTCCGCAGCAACAGGATATCTGTTGTCCTTGTGTCAGACATATTTATACGACCAGAGTCAAAAAACAGTCATCACGCATAGTTATCAAAATTCTAGTGCGTGTTCTACAAAATGCGCTTTTTTATTTAAACGTAAGATGGCTCTGAGAGGACAGTTGAGGAAATGAATATCAATTAAAGGAAGATATATTGTATAAAAAAGGATATATTGTTATTCGCCTTGTAATAGTCGTGTTAATCCAAATGACCCTCCTTGATGACAAGCTTTTCTACTTGGCAAAACTTGGAGGTTTTAGATGCTACAAGCATCACCCAGATAGTGATGCCTTTAAAACTAAATCAGTTCATAACAGTAAAATAATCTTTAAATTAACTTTAAAGATACTTGTGACCGAGTAAAAAGTGTTATAGAGCTCTAGGGCTACAGACAGCTGAATTAAGGTTTAAAACTCTGGCAAAACTCTTTTCAATGATAACATCTACAAAAAAAAATCTATGGTTTTGGAAATATATATCAGATTAACGTAGCGATATTATACAACAAAGTTGAGAAAGGAGGATTGGTGTCAGTGATGATAACTTCCACCAACATTCTGTAATTGGTTGGGTTTAACTATGCCAATGTAACTAAAAAAGGAGATCATATGTATTTGGTGGCAGGCATTTATTTCCTATTCAAAAGTCACCTAATCAAAAAACTGCCAAACAAATGATTCGCATTGTGACTGACAGCTCTGGTATTCTTTCATAGATATCCGAACGCTTCGAGGAACCAACAGAACCATTCAGATCATTACCCCGTTGTAGCCAAGGTGCGTACAAGGCGGCACATACAAAGGAACACATTCGCTTCTAATAGACTCTATGAGCAAAATACGAGTACATGGGAGCAACATCGATTTCGTAGATATTAAAGAAAAAGACAAAACAGAAACTTAGGTTCACAACTCTGGAAACACCAAAAAGCGGTGATCATGATTCTTTTGGTAGAGGAAACTAGTTTGAAGATATACAGTTGTTCCGAATATTTCCATTGGAAAATATATTTTCACGTTAATTAATAAGGCGAGTTCTCAGTCATCAATCTCGGTCGTAGACAAACGTTAAAACAACTTCGATATCACTGAATTGAATAAATTGAATATATTCCATTGAGATACTTTCATACATTTTCAAGTTAACTTACTCAAAAAACAAATCCGTACCAATCTCCTTCATGACATTGCCTTATTCATTCATTGCTACTTGAAAACATCTTTTTTTTTTACATTTTTAATTAGTTAAAAATAATTCAATAAGTAACTCTTTCACTTCTCGGATTACTCAAACCGCTCCACTGAATCACATGAACTTAATTAAAAAAAAAAAAGAGTAAAGAAGTGTTAAAATTTTCTTATTTTATCGACCTATGTAAGAAAATTAAAAAACGTTGGCAAATATAAAAAAAAACTTCCCTCAGGCTTATGTGGAGAAAAACCATGACACTGGATTTACTTTAGTGGCTATTACCATCGCATCAAAGCACTTAAAGGTTACAAAACTGTGTACAGAAAATTGGCGGAGTTTTGTAGGGGTGCTTACTCGAGCGCGTCAAATTTTTAATCTATTGAGTGTAATCCTCTGTAGTTTTTACCCCTACCGTGAGGGATGAAATGAAAGTAATAGACCATGCTCTCGTAAAATATTGAAGAATTTCAAAGTTACGAATATTGCCGGATGGAAACAGCGAGAAACTTGTAACACTTTCGAGAGATGGTTGTTGTTTCTTTGGCACACTACCAGTATCTCCATCAAAAATGAATACGATTTGCTTTTTGAAGTTTTTGAAGTTTAAAGTTCAACTAAAGAAGTAAGTTTTCGTATTTTTTTTTTTTTTTTTCAATGCATGTAAAGTTGACCAACGTTTTTGAAGATAATCACTTGAAAGTTGTTTAAAATCGGAGATCAAATTGTCTAAACTTCCCTATTAATGCGTTTCCATTTATAAAAACTTATAAGTTAACCCGAGGCTTCGATTGATTAAGACATTTTTGTTCTAACCCATGGCATCCTCACCTCAACTAGTCTTGGAGTATTTTTATTTGTCTTCGACTATACTGGAATGTCCTTTTGACCGAATTTTGCAGTCTTTTGTAGAAAGATGAGTAAAAATTTTACGCCAGATACTTACAGAAGTAAAGCTGTCGTCAACTATTTCACAGAAAGCGTCGCCGATTATTGAACACAGTTACTAATTAGCAAGTAAAAATTCTGTAGCCATTTTTTCTGAACAACAGCAAAAAACAACGCTGACTACTTAGTGCCATCGGGAAACATTTGTTTGCTCTACTGGCATCCTAAAGATTCATGCAATCTATATTTAAGTTCACAAAAAGCTTTACTGGTAATGGGATTTCCAAATGAGGGTGCAGGCATTCTTAACGCAGGTTCAGAGCCTGAGATATTCTCTTTTGAGTTTTGTGTATCAAAATCTTTGCCGATTTCACTTCCAGCGTTCCTATTGTGAACTGGTATCCAAACAAAACTCAGTAAATTCAGCTTTTCGACTGCGTTTATAGTCGATTGGAAGTGGTGAGGAGCTTCTGCAAGGTCTCAAGTGCAACAATTTTGTCCCCTCGTGTGAACGTGTAAGTGAAACCCAACGTTTTCGTCCTACAAAAGAGATACTAGCTCCGCATCCCAGATCAGTTTTGAAGGTATCCATGTGAAGATTTAACTATCTTGCTTCCCTCTTTCAGATTCTGTCCAAACTCTGATGTTGAACACGGAGCAGAGTCAAAAGACAGTCGCCGAAAAAGATCATTCAAAGATGGACGGTGAATTTGAAAATGCAGCTCATGGTATAAGTATCAAGTGGAGGACAATTTATCAATTCTCCCATTAAAACCGTTCTTTGGATGGTTCAACATTGAAAAACTAAAGGTCTTAGAAACTATCTTTCGTGAATCGTAGAAATAATAAACAGCTCAATCCAACACTATTTAAATGCTAGAAACAGATTAAAGTACTTAAACATATGAAGACTTAGGAGATACCTATCAGCAGGAAGTACTATAATCAGTACTACAAGATGGTGCAAAATTAATCATCCCATCAGAAGATGGTATAATTTCTGCAAATGTAATATTGAAATGTAATTTTAGCTACGTGAAATAAAATTAAATGGAATATTTGACATTTGTGAACAAGACAGGTGCAGTATACAGACAAGCAATGGAGCGCTATACTCCGCAAGAGTGTGGAATAATTGTGTCGATGTTTTCGACCAATATTCATCGGTGGTGTTAGCGCAGTGTGAATTTCGTCGATTTTCTAATCGTACGCACCCTACAGCGAATTTTAGTAAAAGACTTACACATGTTCCCGTACAAAGTGCAAACAGTGCATCAGTTAATGCTTCCTGACCGTCAGTCGAGTGTGAATTACTGTAAAGCCATCCTCAATCTCAACAACGAAGAGGACGATTTTGTGTTGAAAATCATCATGAGCGATGAGACGTATTTCCACTTAAGCGATCACGTCAATAAGCAAAATCTTCATTTCTGTTGCTCCGAAAATCCGCGTGTGATGCAAAAAGAGCCATTACATTCACTCAAAGCCACTGTGTGATTAAGGACTTCTTACTGCCGAAATTGGATTAATTAATTTTGCGACACCTTGTAGATAGACTAGTATACTGTGACGAACGACGCGACGTAGCAAGTGCAAATAAATCACTACAGAGATTACAGAAGTACAAGAAGATAGCAACATGAGTGATAGCAAAAATCAGGATATAGGCTTTGAGCAGTGTTTGAGGTGCCCAAGGTAGCAAATCAGTTGCGGTATTGCAAAACTGGAAAACAATAGGGCGGCAAGATTTTATAGCAAACCCGGCCAGCTATTACGAGCAGAATCATAACATCAGTCGAATTGTTGTGAAAATAACTTTTCTGACAAATTTTAAGAATAGATTAATGGTTGAGTTTATTATGAAAGGAAAACTAGTGCATCAAGACAAATAGAGAATCCTAGATTATCGCTCCATGATTTGATTCTTGTTTATGATCGGCAAAACCTGCGAGGAAATCAAGCTCATTCTCGATGGTGTGAATGGGACCAATTGACCTTCCCGTACAACCGTTTACCACTGGTTCGCAGAATTTCGCCGTAGTCGTACGTCGGTTTTTTATGAACCGGGCCCATGTGGCCCAAAAAGGGTTACCACACAGGGAACCGTGGACAAAATCCATGATCTCGTATTGGCAGACCGCCGAGTGAAAATTCCTGAGTTGACTGATATATCAGGCATCTCAATTGAATGCGTTAGCCATATCCTGCACGAGATTTTGGCCATAAGAAAACTGTCCGCGTGATGGGTGCCACGTTTGCTCACACCGGAGAACAAGCGTGATCGTGAGACCACTTCAAAGACGTGCTTGGTCCTGTTTAATGAGTTTTTACGTACCAGAGACAAAAGAACAATCGAAACAATGGTTTTTACCCGGTGAACGTGCCCTAACGAAGGTCAAGACCGTGATGGCCACTGTTTTTTGGGACGATCCACGTTGAATACTTGGAGAAGGGAAAAACAATCACAGGAGCATACTAAGTTGATTTATTGGGCCGATTTGAAAAAAAAAGTGCTCTTCTACTATGATAACGCACCGGCTCACATCTCCGCAGTCGCCACAGCCAAATTGTTCGAATTGCACTACGAATTGCTCCCCTATCCACCGTATTCTCCGAATTTGGTTCCCTGCGATCGAAAAGAAGTACGTGTCGAACAAGGAAATCATCGACTATGCGAAGGAGTATTTTTCAGACTAAAAAAATTCGTACTACACGGGGGGGTTAAAAAAGTTACAGCGCAGCTGGAAAAAGTGTATCGGATTGAAAGCGGATTATATTGAAAAATAAATTGTCAAAACCTAAAAAAGTTGCGTTGTCGTTTCTAATCTGGGTATTCATCAAACAGCCATTGTAAGCTTTCGCTTTAGATTCTACTGTATCGACTTTGTATGTATATTAACAGCGCCACTTCACTTGCTTTTTATAGATTTCGAAGTAGCATTCAACAGTGCTAAAAGATAATTTCTTTCTCTTGACTTGTGTTAGTGGGGCTTATCTTATAGTCAAATCTTATATGATGTGTCAAAAAATCTCGTTTTATATGGTAAAAAGTTGTTCTGCAGATTTCAAGATTCATATTGGAGTAGAACAAGGCTGCATTCTAGTACCAATACTTTTTTAATAGTCGTTAGAGACGTGCTTCCTGCTGGTTTTTGACAGAAAATAACTGCATTGAATAGGTCCGTGTGTCTTAACTCAGACATCTTGACTACTTTAATAACTTGGAGATCAGAACTATTTTAATAAATCTAAAACTAAGGAACATTTCCAATCAACTATTCAACAGTTCCATAGTCAACTATGTTATACAATGGACCCCGTTGACACGAGATGGAAGGATTTAGAGCAGATCAAGAAAATCATGGAAATCTATAGGCACTGAGTACCACAACCAAAAAAAGTTAGTGGAAATGTGAAGTATTTTATCAGAAAAAGTACATGATTCCATGCTAGCATAACAGAGATCATATGAATCATATGGAATCATAGGGCTTAATAAAGTAATAAATTTACCGCAGTTGTAGGATCCGTTGATCTAGATAATTGGAAGCAATTGGAAGTAAGGACCACCTATTTCGATGGTCATAGTTTGCTTAGTTTAAACGTAGAATCTTTTCTTTAAGAGAGATTTTTACCCCTATAAAAATTTGTTAAGGCAAAAAAAATAGTACGTATACGCCATATTTGAGGAATCTTCTAACTTTTTAGTTCACAGGACCCATTGATATAACGAACTCTTCAGGTAATAGAGAGATAAAATGGAGAATTTTTGATTGCTTCCAACCACCATACACTTCAATCATTAAGTAAAAGTGTAATAACCTCCATGTCTATGTTTCCGGTTTGCTCTAAGTACTGGTCCATTCTCTGCTTTAAACATTGTCATCTTATATGCTTCTTTATATGGGTTTTCAATGGTAGTCAAGCGTTTTATGAAGAAGACGTTTAAGTCTCTAAACATCACCTTCTTCTCTCACCTGTACATGGTGAAGCTGGGAAGCTTAGTGCCTCTGATTAAAGGCAGGGTACATAATGCTGTGGGAAGTCATTGATGGCAGCGAACGAGAGAGGAGGGAAAGTTTTCTCACTAGAGCACTTCCCTTTTATCAGGAACGGCGGCAAAAAATTCCCATTTACGGATCAACAGCGCCATCCATGGCTCTAGAAAATTTAAGAGTTGTGTCGGGACCCTGAGGATGGCGAGCTCTCATAACCTCATCTATACTTTTAGAAAAGGATTTTATAAAGAATCTGCCCCTACAGGTTGGGAGTTGCACGTTGATGTAACTTCCCCGAAATGCAAAAAAATAAAGAAAAAAAAATATAAAACTCGGATACAGACGGATGTAATATTGGCGATCCCAGAAAAATCTTTTAAGGAGAACGAATTTTCGCTACTGTTAAGACCTGGAATGTTAATACCTTTAACATATCACGTGCTTCCGAACAACTCAAAGAGGCCTTAGATGGCTATAATGCAGATATTACCGAAATCAAACAAGTGCAATGGGATGGGCTAGGCAAAAAGCGGATAGAAAACTACGAAATCTACTACGGTGACTGCAATAAAAAAGGAAGACAACGCTTATTTAGGAGTGGGTTTTGTTTCAACTGTGACTCAGGCAAAAAGTATTAAGCAAACACCTCATAACAATCCGCATTAAGGCCAAATTCGAAAGTAACCTATAAGCCTAATATATAATGCCTCTAAAGAGAATAAGGATTATCGCATCGGAGATGAATTCTATGCAGTTGCGCAGTGCCTCATATATGACATCAAAATGATGTTAGTAGATCTCATGTCATGTCCGACAGTGACCGACAACGCATTCAGGTTTCAAGGATTTTGTAATAGGATATAACCTTTTAGTACCCCGGACATGGTTCCGACGTCTTAATATCCATAAAGGGGCTTGGCTATCCCCTGATCAATCAATTGCCAACCAGACTGATCATATTGTGATCAGGTACTCCTCCAGCATTCTAGATGTTCAAACTTTTCGTGGAACCAACATCACCTCGGATCCTTACCTTGTTGTAACCAGAATATGAATGCAGATATAACAAGTACAACGGACTCAAGTCAGATTATCAAGGTTATGGTCAATGGCGAAGCTAAACAAGCAACATCGAAACTAAAGTCTAATAAATTCCTACTCAGCTGTTTAAAGTAGCTGGAGATGGTCTGGTTAGGAATAGGCATCTGCTCTAAACGGTGCTCATCTAATTTACAAAATTGCGCTAGCTATAGTATATACCATATAAATAACTTTTCTAAGCACCGCCTATAGATATCTTTTGCCGTATTGTGTGAGCATCTATAACCATTTGTGAGCAAACTGGTTGGTCCACACCAGTAATGTTTCAGGGCGGGAAAGTCCACCATCAATCAAATATTCACATAAATGTGTAAGCCCGAGAATTTCAGATCAAAACACACCATCTACAATACATATTTGTCGACTTCATGGCAGTATAAGATAGCGTTCACAGCGCTTTGCTATTCATGTTTTGATGTCTCTGCCAAACTAGATTAGATTATATTGATGCCTGACTCGAATCGCAACCAACTTCGGACTGTATATACTTTCCTAACCGTTCATGACAGTGAGCTCAAATTTTGACACATGACAGATAATTTTATTATTAAAAGTCTTTTAAACGATTTGCGTCTCAGTTGTGTTGGAAAATGTTTATCCGCGATGGAATTCAAACGTGATATTGTGATCGTTTTATATTTGGCTGGAAAACCACAAGTAACTATCGTTAGAGCCCTCCAGCACCTCAACGTGAATAAATTATATGCGTCTCGAACCATAGCTCGTTACCGTGATATTGGCAGCGTTGCAAAACGCCATGGTGGTGGTCATAAGAAAACAGCAACATCGGCAGAAATGGTTCGGAAATTGAAGGCTCGAATTGAGCGAAATCCGCGTCGAAGTGGAAGAAAAATGACTCGTGAGCTCAACATGTCGTTGGAACGGATGCAACATATACTGAAAAAATGAGCTTGGGCTCAAGCCATTGAAGTTCCAAAAAACACACGATCTTACACCGCAACAGAAAAAAGTTAGAGTCGAAAGAGCGAAGGAGTTGCTACGGTTGCACGAATGTGGTGAGTTGCCGAATTTGGTTTTTTCCGATAAGTCGTCATTTGTTATCGAGCAATATGTGAACAAACAAAATGACAGAGTTTACTTGCCAGAAAGCTTCTTCGAAAATTTACACCTTCGGATAGCCACCAGAAAGCAGGCAGCACCGATGGTGATGGTTTGGCCGCCATAACCGCCGATGGTCGCTCTCCGCTCGTATTTTTGGACAGTGGCGTCAAAATTATTATTATTAGTATTGAAGCCTTGGGCAAACAAGCATTTTAGTCGGAGACCGTGGACATTTCAACAAGACTCAGCACCGTCTCACAAAACGTGCGTCAACCAAGATTAGTTAAAAAACAATGTTCCACACTTCATTTCTTCGACACAACGGTTGAAATCCATTCTCTGGATGCAAATCTGTTGGATTTCTCTGTCTGGTGTATTTTAAAGGCGAAGGTTGGCACTAAAAAATACCAAAGTTTGGACCACCTCAAAAAAACACTTCACCGGGAATGGGCCAAAATACCGCAGAGCCACTTGCGTGCAGCGTGCAATGCTTTCTTCGTTTCGAGGCCATTATTCGCGCCAAAGGTGGACATATTGAAAACTACTGATAAAATTTGAAAATTGATGTATTTTTCAACATTTTTTGCTTGGCACAATAAAATTTATCAAAAAATAAAAAAAATTATAGCATTTTGAAAAGTTGCAGTTCGAGTCAGGCAGAGTGTAGATATAATTCATTCAAGTAAGATATATTAAGTTTTATAAAGAACAAAAATAGAAAAGGAAAATAAAAACAAAATTTTATACCAAAACGTCTGAAATTAGGGATTCAATTTCAGAGTAATTATATCCAAAGAGCCAATTTTTTTACTTTTGTTAAAAACACGTGGGGTATTGAGACAGCCCTTATTGAACGAGGGAGTTTATTAAATAGTCGAAAAGTGAAGACAGAAAAGAAGTTACGGAAGGATGTACGGAAATTAGGTATAGGTAGAAGAGAGGAAAGGTTTCCATGAAGATTATAATTTGAAATCAAACGAAAATTACGGTTACCAGACCTCATAAAGAACATTTTCAATACTCTAAAACAGTACAAATGACGAACAGGAAGAATATTTAGATGGCAGAATAAAGGAAAACTGGAATATCTTCTAGGTTTACGACAAATTTTTCTAAGAACATATTTTTGGAGAGTCAACAAAGATTGGATTTTATTCCGATTGTGCAGGATGAGCATGGAGAATTCTCGCTATTCTTTCAACGTCGAAAAGGAATTAACAAAGACACTAAATGACATCAAAGTTTTTAGGATGTGATAATTAATACCGAACTAGAAAGAGTCTGGCAAAAATTACTGTTCAACAAAAGAGAAATTTCTTGAGTATCCGGATGACACTGTTGTAAGTGGATGGACATAGCGTGCCAGGGATAAAACACCGAAGGCTTCTTCAAAACATTACTATTGACAGTTAGTTGTTTAAGGATTTCGTCTGTCTTGTCTCTGCATTTATAAGCAGATATGACATCAGCGCACGAATTAGACGCAGATTTATTCTTACTAGTCGTTGTTTGTTTGGGCTCAGGAGGCATTGAGTAACAGACACCTCTTTCGTAAGTTCAAACTGGTTTTATGCAAGACCTAATCGAGGGAAAAATACTGGGTATGGTTTCAGATACCATTTGAATTGAAGAGGAATTGAGAAGAAGTACAGGCTGTAAAGCGACATCAGTCTAATCAGGCAATCCAATAGATACAACGCCTGAGTCAGCCTGACACCATAGTTCCTTCCTAAAGAGCCATCGAGTCTAACTCCGATGAACGGCACAGTAGAACTCGGCCACATGTAAATTGCAGCCCACAAGTGGAAGTGGCTTTTGTAAAGAGATTGACCCTAAAAATTAAAAACAGGATATAGTTATAAAAATGCTTTAGTTTGTTTAATTAGTTCCTAATAATCACTTATAAAAAAAAATAAATGAAAACAATAAAAGGTGTACATTTCAAAATATTCTAGAAATTTTTTTTCACAAGGACAGAGGTAATGTCCTTGCTTCCTTTTGCTTCATTCAAAGAAAAAGAAAATTTGTCGCAAACTAGATTTTCCTTCCTGATTTTCCAATTAGAATGGACTGATTGAAAGGAAGGCATTTTCTATGAGTTCATTAAGAGAAAGTTCAAACATTTCTCGATTCTGGGTTCACCTTCAAAACTCCTCTGGACACTCAAGCCTTGGTAAGAATTAAGACGTCTTCCTGTAATACTCTTCCGTTTTATATATGTATTAGTAATCACCACAAGAAGCAGAAGCATAATAGATGACATTAGATATCTGTGCAGCCTCAATAACTCAAATTTAATCAGCCAGACCAAGTTCTTTAACTTCTGCCGTCACTCCGAGCAAAGGTAAAATGAAATATTTTTCAAAGAATGTGAACTTAAAGGTGCCGCCATTACAGCAACTTCTCAACCTCAATCCCAGCAACAGTTCACAACATTGCACTACATTGCCGGTCCTTATTCATTCATGGAAACACTATGTATGTAATGCCGAGTTGGACGTAAAATTATTTGCACCTTCTAGGTGCAGTCCTGGAAGAATGCTTCCGTGCCAAATACAGTAAATACCAGTGGTCGAGCAGAAACCACATTACGACGGAAATTTATTGTCATTAAATGCAGCATTCGTGCGAATAACGAACGAAATAAAAAGAAGGAGCCAACGAACAAGGAAGAGAAACCAAACCCCTGCTAAGCAATTATGGCCTCTTAGTCTTGTCGGCAATTCATTTAGGTCCCTGATCACCCTGCCCATAGAACAAGGTGTGAAAAAAACTTATTCATTATTCATTGTTGGTAAGGTAGGAAGACAAGATTGTGTTGCACAATGACATTGTCTTACCTGGAGGTGATTTCATGAAATAAAGGATGGGGTAGTTGGTTGTTGATTGAGGCGACACTGGCAATGGACTTATTTCAGTTCGAACAAGTGGGAATTCAGTAGTTTATTGATTATAATTATTTTAAAGGGTAAATATGTAAGCGGCAACAGATAAATGGACTCTCAAAGGTATTTACACCTCGAAGGGTAGTTGCCTGTCATGTCGACGAAATCTATCGAGTTGTTTGGACTGAAAACGAGTACCAACGCGGTTACTGATTGAATTTGATGTTGTTGTAATTAATGTGGAAAATCCTATTAAGTATTTAGAAAATTGGTGATAATATGAGAGAGAATGCACCACATACAACACTTAAAGCCTATGAGGTATAGTGGTGACTGAGTTTAATAGATATAAGTTATTTTAACACGGACATTGCATATTGATAAGGATCGACAATAAGACTATGTGACTATATTTTGTAATCGTAGATGACTATACTATGCAATGACCACTTTTTACATAGAGTTACGTCCAAAACTGAGTTGAAGATTGCATCAATTTGACTAACGGCGGCGATATTATTTCCCGCGATCCCATTGTGACCTGGGACCCAGACAAGGATCACTGAATTTGGCCTTCCGACAGCGTTCAGTGATTCCTTGCATTCTTGAACTAGTTTTGATGAGGGTGCAATAAGTCTCTAAGCGCAGCTTGGGTGTCGCTACAGATGCAAATGCGTCGTTCTCTCCGCCGGTCCTCCATAATATAGTTCGCTGCTATCCTGATTGCATTAATATCCGCTTGGAAGACAGATGAAGGATTTCTTAACGTGAAGTGAAATCTAACGTTTTCGTCCTCCAGAAAGGCACCAGCGCCACATTTCATACCGGTTTTGAAGCCGTTCGTAAAGATTCGACTGCATTTCTTTTCTGGCTCAGATTCTGGCTGAAACCAGTCATGAGACAGCCGACGTGAAGATCATCAAAGATTACGTTCCCGTACCAAAGACCACTTCTTTTTAAATGAAACATGGCTTTGAGAGTGCACGCTATAATATGAATAACAAGGGAAGGGAAAACGGGGCCAGAAGTGTTAGGGTTAGCCCCCATGCATCCGAGACAAGCCGTTTTTTGGAGTCTGGTAAAAGGATCAACCACGTATTTTCGTGAGAGCTTATTACACCAAAAAACCAACGTATAAAATATAATTGACCTTATCATAGCCGTGTAAGTACAGGGAACTCTTCACAGTGATAGTCCCCATGTCTTGTCGACAGTTCCTTTACACTGTTAGAAAATCAACAGCGCCTTAGAAGCTTTCGACATGTTTAGTCCACAGAAGTTTGTTATTCAGGATTATAGCCAAATGCTTTGCTAATTTTGAGAATTGGATGAGGATGCATTTAATCATCAGATGAATTAGAGCCAAAAGCCTGCTTTTTTTTATTTTGAGAGAATTGACTGAAAGCCCGTTTCTAGTGCACATAGTGCACTAGAGCAGATAGTCGCTTGATACGGCCCAACAGACTACATTATCTACTGTATGCTTGTGCATAGACCTCAAAAATATTGAGAGCAGTAAATCGACCAACAAGCACTATAGCAATAGAGGCAGAACACCGACTTAGAGGCAACCCCTACCTACCCCCGCCACCACATATTGGCCACAGCCAGCATCCGCGATCAAAGTCCATTTCAACAGCATTGCTTTTATCGTAATTCGTCTACGCCGTGTTGTCAAGCCTTCTTGTCGAGTGCGCCTGCAATTTTGTCTAACAGATTCTAAGCACTTTCGCACAATCTTCCTAGTTGGTAGGCATGGTGCATCGCCGACAGAGAATGCATTCACAAGGCAGTCTTGCGCACATGGATCTCGACCATTCTCTCGATGCATTTCAACATGAATGAAGTCTGACTTATAGGTCTGAAACTCTTGGCGAGAGAGTAGTCCTCCTTTTCGATTTTCTGTATAAAGGCCACTCTCACTATTCCCCAGGGTTACGGTATGCAGTGCCAGGCTAGCTGTGAAAATTCTCTTCAGAGATGCCAGCAGCTGGTCTTTATCTTTTTGTAACAACTGCGTATGTGTTATACCATCGGTGCTATCGCTGGAAACAACAGGGTTTCTTTGATACGAATATAGCATTTTGCCAAGAGGAAGGAAAAAAAAACTCATGAAGATGCAGAACGAACAAAACAAAACTTGGGATTAGGGATAGCACTACACTGAGGCCGAGAGAGTAGAGTAGCTCTACGGTACACTACCAAAATAATGCATTCTTTCCAATCAATGAATAGGCTAAGAATAGATAAAGGTGTTATGTGGAGAAGCCGGCCCTAAAGAGGTTTTCGGCACCTTCCAGCCTCTGTTTAGTTGTGGCTGAAAACACTCTCGTGTGTCTGAAAACCCAATTGAAGTAGTGAGTACAGCGGTCATGAGGCAACGAATCCATGCCAGACCGATAATCGTGTTATGTAAATTATATTAGGTAAGCTTACTACTATATAAAATAGGGTTTTCTAATAGGGACATTTTCATCATGGTAAAGTACACTAACGAGCTACGTTCTCCGATTGGGTTCTGGAGAAGATGCGCCAAGAAAATGAATTTCATCGCAAAATCATCTTCAGTGACGAAGCTCATTTTTAATTCAATGGGTTTGTCAATAAGCAAAATATGCGTTATTGGTCGGGTGAAAACCCACATGTGCTTCATGAATCACCACTTCATTCACAAAAAATAACTGTTTGGTGCGATTTGCATGCCGGTGGCGTTATTGGGACATATTTTTTCGTCGACGATAACGATCGTCACGTTACTGTGAGTGGTCAGCGTTATCGCGACATGATCACCGATTATTTTTGGCCCGAATTGGAAAATATGGACTTGGACGACATGTGGTTTCAACAGGATGGTGCCACAAGCCACACAGCACACGCTACAATCGATTAATTGAAGAGTAAGTATGGTGAGCGTGTTATCTCAAGACATGGGCAGTCGATTGGTCGCTTCGTTCGTGAGATTTAACTCCGCTTGACTATTTTCTGTGGGGCTAATTTCAGTCATTGGTTTATGCCAACACGCCGACGACGTTGAAAGAGCTCAGAGCCAACATTAGCGGCCGTTTCGGCCTAAACGTGTGGTCGAGTCGTTGAAAATTGGGTCCAAATAATCGACCGCTGCAAACGTGCCCGCGGTGGCCATATAAATGTTTTGATTGTACTTCAATTCAATAATAAAGTTTTTGAAATATCTCAAATGATATATATGTATATAGTTTAAATTTTAATAAAACGAAATTAAGATAATGGCTCTAAGTTTGTAAACAGTTTTTCTCCAAAGTAATAAATAAGCTGGTTCGTAGGATAAGTTTATTAATATTTCAGTCTCGTCTATGGGTAGCTATTTCTTTATATCTTATTCAGAATTTTAAGTATCATATCTTAAGTATCCTTTTTACCTTATCATAACACCCTTTGAATACTCGTTAACATTCGTTTTCGAAATCCTTTGCCCAAAAACATAGGCATCTTCACCTCGGATCAAAAAGTCATGCACACAACATGACTACCAAATTTTTGGTATCCGTACCCAATTTTATTTATTGACCCCCATCGGAGTCCTTAGAATCCCACATTATCCACATTGCCATAAAAGAAAACCTTTATGACAGCGGGGAACACAACAAGACATCCACCCAGAATGATCAATGACAAGTAATAAAAAAATCAGCAATTATCCTCTTCTACGGTACTTAAATTCAATAAAACATATCCTGTCAACTTTTGATCTCATTTTTGTTGAAAGTATGATTTGGGCCAATCGATTCAAACGTGCAACATCCTGTTTCACAATATGCTTCGAGTTATTCAATGTTATTCTCGGTGTACGAGTAAGTGTAGGGTATTTTTAATTAAAAAAAAAAAAAACAAAACAATAAAACGAAAACAAAAATAAATACCGCTACACCAAAAAAATCAACGTTTTTCCCGTTTATTTAATAAACGTTCTCGTCTAATTAAATTTAAGAATCCCACTTAGGGTGGGAATAGTGGGAGATATTAGCGCACAAGGACCACCACATACCTTCTGCTATACTGAGGCAAATTTATTAGATTGCGATGAGAGCGCAATTTCGTTTCATTTATAAGGCATGCCATAGCATAGCATAAGTCGTCTTTTTTTTTTTCTCTTTCGTCTGTTGTGTAATTTATTTTGAGATGACCAAGGGACAACATAAGTGTTTCTGACAGCTGGGCTTAGAGATATATATTTGTACAGACAAAAGAAAAATGTATTTCGGATAAGCGTTGGGATTTTTCCATCACCGTTTTTAGATGAATCCAATAAAATTGCTTCGCTTTGAAAATAAATTGGAAAAGCCATCTAAAAGGTACTTCCGTTACTTTAGTCCCTTTTTTGCGGTTTATGCAACCGTAACTCTTATATGTGATACATTTTATGAAGGAAATGAGCCTGTTAAACTAATAAAAAGTTGGGAATGCGTCTTAAAAAAGGCTTAAATCGAGAAATATGTCACTTGGTTGGGCAGGCTTAAAACACTTGTTTTCTCGACATACGTCATAAAATTCATATTTTTTTGAATTGATGATACTTAACTTTATCATAACTATGCTGCATATTTTGTTTAAACTCACTTTAAATATTCATAAAGACACTTGGCCGTCTTCGAACTAGGATACCGTAAGCCGCCTAGCTGGATGCTGTAGAGGTGTCAACTTGGCGATGTCCAGTGTTGTAACTGCTTCTACACATCAATTGTGCTTATTTTACTTCCAAGTGGTAATCATCGGGTATTGGCCGGTGTCCATCCGGGGTCGATTTGCTATCAGCGCGTCAGCGTGTGTGCTGACCAGCGGACAAAAATAGCAGCACTATAAACGAGACAGCGGATGAATTTCTCAGATGGAACCTCACCGTAAAATCCCGGAATAAACCAAATAAGACTTTATCCGGACTACTCCGACATATCTGGAGATCAGGGCGTTAAGGATTTCCGACACAAGTCTGGGTCTTGAAAGAGGGATGGTGGCGGATGAGCCCTTAATGGACCAATAGGTTACTGGCTTCGGTCCAACCGACACTTCGTACTCGGGGTATTTATAATGGTCCTTTAATAGGCCACGTGTAGCAGAATAACTGGCGGAGTCCCTGTATTGCTGCAAAGCAGATATTACAGCCATCTAAGAAATGCGATGGTATGGGCCGGACAAAAAGAAGAAAAAAATTGCGATATCAATGTTAAAGCGGTGCCTTTTTGGATGCGGATTCGTTGTTAGAGGCAGACTTAGGAAAAAAGACTTGAGTTTCCGACATGTGAACGAGCGCCTCGTCATAATGCGTTTACAGAGAAGAAAGATGACGACACCAAAGATGACTTGTACGAGCTCTTGGACAAAATCTACGATCAGTGCCCTAAACATTAAAATTGTCCTCGACAATGACATCATGTCTTGAATATTTTGACTACGCTGATGACGTTTTTATGCTCTTAGATATTGAACCAGATGGCTCACTTGGAATGAGAAGCATTGGCAGTAGAGGTAAAACCAAATACGCTGAAGACAAAGGCTATCTACCACCTTGTGACACCATTTTTTTTTAGCACGAAAGCAAGTTGAGACTATTCCAGTACGTGGAAACAGTACTACTTTATGGAATTGGGCATATCTACGTTAATAGAACAAGGGCATTCGAAGAGGAATCTAGAAAACTCAAGTACATTGTGAAGGTTTGATCATAAATGCAGCAGCAAATGGAAACATTATCATCGTGATACGAGTTCATCATGCTCTAGCATATGATAAGTCAAAAAGGCCTCCCATCAGAATGGCGATGACAAACGATATGTCGATATGTCGATGACAATGTGTTATCCGTTATAAAGTTTCATTTAAACTCTGTGCGCTTGAGTCTTTGTAAACCTTAGCATCAGGAAACTACTTAAGGTAGTTGTTGATTTTCCTACTGGATCGTTGTGCTTGAGATTTAGTTGTGAAATCAGTTTTTGAACATGTCTTTGCTACTTCCTTGCACCCACGAATCTAAAAAGCTGACTCTGTGAAGTCAAGAAAATAATGTATTACTAAGATTCTCCGGCTCAGACCGCTAAGGCTGTGTTTTTACAGCTTCTACCGGCACCACCGTTTTTACATACGATCGCAGAAGATTATAGGACTGTGAAAAATCCAACCATCATTAAAAGTGTTTCGATGTTCTTCAGAGAATCTTGAAAGATTCTCGTAGATTTTTTTTTTTAATAATGTGCGCTTACATGTTTTCATACAGCAGGCGAAGGAAAATCAGGGAGGAAAGAATGAGAGGTACTGAAATTCGTTGGTTTTAAATGTTTGAATGTTATAATGACATCTAAGTTTCTGGCTATGTTTTGTATCTTCAGGCCCATTTATGATTTAATACTGCATAGCGAAAACTGAGTCAATAGGAGGAGCAGCACCTTGTGTCCCGGAAAGGAGTAGAGCCTGATATGATGCTGAGGTCAAAAAGCTTTAAGTTCTTTAAGCGCTTCATAGGCTTCAATAGCTTCTAAAACTGCCGCGATTAAAAAAAATGGCAATAATCCTTTGTTACGTCCTTTATCTTTCGATTTAAGATAATACTGTGGTCTGAAAGTAAAAAAAAAGTATCTCAGGTTCAGATGATCGCTATACTATGTCCGCCCTTGAGGATGGATCTGAAGTTGTCTTCCTCTTCCACTGTCTTCTCTGTTTGGGGAGATGCTATTTCGAACATCATCATGTGGTTGTATTTTTTTTTTTTTATTTAATTCTTTATTCTCATTTCGGTTATCTATTTTAAGTTGCTTACACTTCTTGATATGCATATATATACTAATTTAGAGAATAATTAGTGACATTTTTATTTAGTGAAAATAAATAGAGAGAAATGCCACTTCAAAATTTACACTGTGGGGTGGACAAGCATTTCTGTGTATATATATACATTACATTTTTTTTATTTTTAATTCAATTGCTTACAAAGAAATATATACCATATATCAATAAGAGCTAATATAAATTCATAAAATTAAAAGTTAAAAATTAAGAAAGAACTCAAATAATGAAGTGTAACACAATTTCGATTTCATTGTGATTAAACGCAAGAAGCCACGATTTTCCTTTTTTTAGAAATACAGACGCAGTTCTAATAATTCGGATATCCTCGGGTAGACTATTAAATAGCTTGCAGGAAACAATTGAGAAAAAGTTCCTAAAACCTGATCTGTGAAAAGGTGAAATATGTAAGACAGTATCAGTATTGCTTCGTAGATTATGGGTGCCAGATATAGGGCTCTGCATATAGTCACCTCTTATTAAGAAGATTTTGAGGACTTTAAAAAAATATAAATGTCGTACAGGCAGGATATTCATTCTTCTAAGTAATTCTATGGAGTAGGTTAGGCGAGCTGATTTGCATACTTTTCTTATTGCGGACTTTTTAGGACATTCAGCTGCTGTAGTTTTTTGAGGTATGTACCTCCCCATGCACTTATTCCATACTGTAGTCTGGAGTGAAAAATCCCAAAGTAAATTGTTTTTAGGGTCTGTATAGAGCAGTAATTCCTAAGATGGTAAAAGATGCGTAGAGATTAGTCCGTATTGAAATCTATATTTAGTTCATTCGATAAGATCGAAACATGTCATTCTAATTCGGTTCCCAATCGTTCTGAACTTCTATTATTACTTAAGTTTGCTAGGAATTTAGAATCGAATGTGGTATCCTGTTTAACCTGCGAAAAGTGAACTGATTTGTGGTGCTATCATATATCAGTAGAAACCAGAAGTATAAGAATATACCATAGTATTGGATTTTACATAACATAAGAGTATTTCAAATACTACTTTGAGCAATGTACCAGGTTGTAATATAATTGCGCGTTTTTTAGGGGTTATCTTCCAATTGTCCTAAAATGCACAAAACCAATATAATGCTCAAGCCATTGATAAAAGTAGTATTTCATTATGTTAACGTCTTCAGAATGGAAGAGAAGCGACCAGAGAAATCCAAAATGTGCATGAAGAGAACGTTCTCAGCGAGTTCAAGATGGCCGGTGTTGGGTTGCAGAGTTCAGAAACGGCAATTTTGACTTAAAGAATGAACTTCGTTCGGGTGGACCAGAAGAGCCAGACTATGAGCTCGTGAAGTCCACCATCGAAAGAAATCTCAGTGTTACGGTAGGGAAACTCAACTTAAGTCACGTTACTATCCATTGACACCTAACAAATGGAAATGGATAATACAACGTCTATCGCAAAATAATCATCAGCGAAAAGAATCGAAGCTTGCACTCTGCATGACAATCACGAGCCGGATCTTTAATGGAGATGAAAAATTGGTTTCTTACAATGATATTAAACGTCGCCACCAATGAATTAGTCTAGTCTACTGTCAACAGCTGGGCAGATTAAAGTCGGCATTGAAGCAGAAAAGACCATGTTTGGTCAAAGAGATGTTTTATTCCATCAAGATAACGCTAGACCCTCATACAGTTAGGACCGCCTGCGCACAGTTATAGGAGTTCAGTTTATCCATATTTAAAGCCTTCAGATTTCTACTTGTTCGAAAGTCTGCAAAATTTCCTTGATGAGAGCAAAGGGGCTCTTAGACTATCTTTTTCGTCAAAGCCAAAAAATTTTTTTAGTGACGGTTCTAAGAAGTTGCAGATGTGGGCAGAAATATTGTCTAACGAAAGAAATCACATTGATGACAAAATGTTTGCATTTGGTTGCACCAACCGACATTCAAAAATCGCGCAATACTTATGTTAGAACATTATAAGGCCACTAAATAAGGGAGACAACTAGAGTTTCTTCTAGATAAGTTTGAAATCATACTTACCATATATAGTCAGAGTTGTAAATATAACACCTAACTTGGACGTAGTTAGGTCAGACCAGACGGTCTGCATGAATCGAATAATCTCAATCTTCTAGAAATTGGATGAAAACTCATTCCTAATGCATCAAAGATCGATAACATTTGCATACGAGTATAACTGTTTGTCAATATTCAAAAGAAAATCTATAATCTATGTCTAGTTAAATTGTACATGTCGTCGCGCTATCGAGGATATCCTCAATGTTGATAAGAATATTAATTACTAGAAGTAGAACTGTAGTCGCATATGCCTATGTTGGTAAGCATTTCAAATTATCTTAGAAAGCATATGCATTTGCTAAGCACTGTTGTGCCAGGCCTAAGCCTGTTAACAATAAAATAGGCATATTTGGCCGATTAGAAGTGTCAAAACAGCTATCACTGTCCCTCAGGCCAGTACCAGATTACAAATGAAGAACTCCTTTACAGTTGGCATCAGCTAGAATACATCATTTTGCAGCATATGTATATATACGGTAACGATGTTAGTCAAGTCATAAGAACAAAGCACTACGTATTATTAACTGTTTTCTTATCACAATGATGACAAATAGTACCTTCCAAATTTATTACCAATAACTGTTCATAAACGTGTCCAGGCTTTGAACAGCATTCTCTATTTTTCCTTTTCCTTTTCCTGTGGAGTCCGAGTGGTTTTTCTCAGATTTCTCTACAACAAAGCCATTTCTTCAAATGTTATTCGGATTGCAATACTTAAATCTCTGACTGCATCTTTTAATTACTTTGTTTCCTTTTTGTCTTAAGAATATTGGTGTCCCCTCTTTTCTTCTCCACTAACCACTCTTCGATTAGATATTAAGAAACGGTACGAAATGTAGGTTTTTAACCAAAATATCATACCAGAGGCCATTACAAAAATGTAGTTTAATCAGCGAGGATTAAATTTAAATTAATTCATTCCACTCGATCAAAGGCCATCACAAATTCCATGCAATCATTGCATTCTAGTTACATCAAACGGGTAATGCGGAAACTATGCACTCCCGCATGGGAATTAAACAACAATTAAATAGATCCCGAAGCAAAGGAGATACGTATCCATATATCTGTGTCGGAATACTAACATTTTCACCACCCTCTCGACCACAACGGCTATTTGCACCAGGCCAACGCGACTAGTACAGTGATGGTCAACCACAGCCAAACCAACTATCAAAAAAATGAGAGCACCTCTGCAACTTTTTGCCTTTGATTAAAACCACAAATGGACAGCGAACACGGTTTAGCCAAAGTTGTGGCAGATGATCCTGCCTGGCAAACTCCATACAAGGTGACAGCCTCATGGATGAATGGTGGAAAATCACTTTGATGATCCTAAACCAGTACTGCCATACTATAAATAGTCTGTCGCATTATAAATTACCCTAACTTGTAAAGTAGCACTAAAAACTGAAATAACCTTTTGTTCGATACAATGTATTAGGGCACAAACGTGAATACAGGATCCGTACCATCACTTTAGCCGAGGTGTACACTAAATCACGTGATTAGCTCCTTTGGGAGTATGTCATTCACTCGCTGCCTATCATGCTTTGAATTTTTCAAATCTCTGCACCACCCTGCACGCCCGAAGTACTGCGTGATTTTTGTACATACATTTCCTCGGGGTAGAGGGTAGTTCATCCTTTTCCGGTATCTGTTTGTTTATTTTTGGAAATGCGAATACTATACAGCGTACATGCAGTGTGTTTATGTTTGCGCTTGAACACATCACAGATTCCCCTTAATTATCAACCGAACACATTCACACACATCCATATGAGTAGAATCGTGGAACACTTACCAACTCCACTCGAGCTCAATATGTACGTATAATGACACCGTCCCAAAGCTCATTCAGACGAGGGTTATTGCATGTAACTGTGCCATTACGTACAGCAATAGAGCTGAACTTAGCGGTGATTCACTTCATCGTCGTCGCCGTCGCCACTGCTTTGTAGTAGGTTGTCGACGTGTATGTCAGTCGGTGAGCTAGAATGCATGGACGGTACTATAAATGGGAGATGTACGAAGCAGGCTGATACAAATGGGGATGGTGGTAATGGTATTTACTTCCGGTTCTGCGAAAAGAAGTTAACATCTTGAAAAAAAAAAAATTAAATTTTTTAACAGTATTATAGATATGTATGTGCAGCAGGTGTGTACTCATATTAGCCCCGTTTAAAGTATAAGATAGTTATTCTTTTCGAGGGATGAAAAGATGCAGCAATTGATCCTGAATATGTTTCCAAATAAACTCCAATAAAATGGCTGTTTGTTAGATGTAAAGTGAGCGATAAACCAGAATTATCCGTTTTGACGGCAATCATCAATCATGACAAGTTGAGAAAATTTCTGGCTAATCAATCACATATAGCAGGAGACAATGGTGAAAGCGGAGAATAACTCATCTTCTTAAGATAAATTCACTTTGATTGATGGCTTATTGAGGCAAATATCTAAGACTTTCTGTATTTGAAAGGTATAGGCCAATGTACGAGCAGATGTTAAGATACGTCACAATGACGACTACTATACAGTTGGGTGAGATATAATGACGATTTGTGCAAGGCTGAATGAATATCTGTAGAAGCTTCTGAATTAATCATGTCATATTTTGGGCTTTGAATTCGATGAGATTGGGAAAACGATCAGAATTCTTAAATTCTCACAAAAACATAGCTTTAAACCGTAATATCGTCAGCGAGATTCACCGCGAGTGACGGTTGTAAAAAAGGTCACCATAGGTCACATTTATGTAAGATGTATCCAACATAGAAAACAAGAACACTTTGCACTAATTAACAAAATGTCACAGGTATATTGAATACGGACGTGTCACCATATATTGCAGAAATGAAATAGAACACGTGGTAAAATACGCGTGACCGAAGATGTACGAATAATGAAAAACCGTTCAGTCATGAAGTAAGCAAAAGCAGATGTATTTCCCAACTTCGAACAACACAACATGCACGGCGAGGGTTGAAGATGAGTGAAGGACAGGACCAATAAAGCACAAATAACGATTTGTGGAGGCTGATCTTTCAAACAGTGGCCAAATGCCTTTCTAAATAAAAGTTAGATAGTGGATTGCTTCATTAGCATATATATTTACTAACTCGAAGTGTAGTTGCCAAAACGACTAACCAGAGCATTCGAAAAAATCTTGAAGTCTGTATTGGAACAACAAGATTCGCGCTAAAAAATCAAATATTCCGAATATGTTTCCCCAGATAAATAAATTGTTCAGAAGAAAAAATCACTATGACATTCTGTGTGACGATAGGTAATAGCGGATTAACAAGGAGCTTTTTTCGGCCAAATAGACGGTAAACTATTCACTTCACCGTTACCACGACATAGGCTCTATGTCAATGTGAACCACCTCTACCTGCGTGCTCTATTTTAATATTGGCGATCTGAGAACAACGGATTTACCGTATTCAACGAAGCAAATGCGGCAAACGTTACGGTCTCTGAAGGACGAGCTACTACTAATTTGTTCGTGCGAAAATATGAGCTGCTGTGCATCTTGGTTGCACTGAATAACTATAAATCGTTGGAATAGACGGAATCACAAAGGTCGTATTGAGATGCCTATCCTTAGACCAGTGGAAATTTTTACTAAACTATTTTATTTAACAATGCGTACTATCCAGCGCATTAAAAAATTGCAGTGGTACACCATTTCCCGAAAAGTTAAGACTAAGCTCGCAAATCTCCGATCAATTAGTTTACGTTCGAACATTAGCTAGGTATTTAAGAAAGTATTCAATCGGGCTCTGTTAAAATGGGCGGAGGATAACAAAATAGTCCCCGACAATTAGTTTGGTTTTAGGACCAGGCATGATACTATTCATGCAATGGAACAAATGCAAAAACCAGTGTCCAGTGTGAAGTGTATATATACTCGTATATACTCGTATATAGCAGTTCGCTATCAAATGTAACTTTATAAATCAACCAAAAAAGTAGTTTTAGGAAAAATATTTGACATTAAAAACGGCTTACAATAAGGAGAGGTTATTTCCCCGATACTGTTTAATGTATACACAAGTGATCCAGTGGGTTCCCTCAATCATGCTATAGCGTACGCTGGCGATTTAGTACCGTGACTTCGATCCTTTAAGACGTATTGTGATCAATTTTCAAACATCGAAAACGATATTGATTAGAACCCCATTGAGATTGGCTACTTGGGATACCAGAACTCACTGGCAAATTGAACGTTCATTGGACAGAGCGGACTATCACTGTCAGTAAGAAGCATAGTTAGATATTTGTACCTTGGTATCTGGCTCGATCAGTATTTGCATTTTAACAAACATATAAAAGTTGGCCCTTTTCGATGGGGCCTGACTAAACAGATAACCAGCGAAAATAACCTGGTGTTTGGGATTACTGTAACATAGAGTAAGAACGATATTCCGATATAGCACCAGTAGTTTAAGATAAGGTGTTAAACATATTCGTAAAGTGCTCTGTTAGAGCCAGCAAGTTAAATTAAATAATTGACATTGTTCAATTAAATTTAAGCAATTTTGTCTAATTTAACATCGATAAAAGTAAAAAAAATTAATTGAAAAGTTAAGTGAAAAGAAGATGAACTTGAAGCAACATGGATTTCAGTACCATGGACAACGAAAGATGTACTCGTGTCAACCGAAATGCCCAAGTATTATACATGTTTAACAATTGATACGGCTCTAAAACCAACAGTTCGGCTTCAAAGAAGTGAAGTATCATAGAGCTGTAAATGCAAGTGTGAAAATACGTACGTCTTCGGAGTACTTGAAGCAAAAATGTAGGATTATATTTTCCGATGGTTTATTCATAAAAAAAAACACAATACGAATTTAAAAGAATTAAATTTTATTGAGTAGGAATGGTGAATTTTAAAATATACCACATTAATAGACATAAGAATTTTAAAACAAGAAAATCGTTTCTTTACATTTACAACTCGACAGCTTGGTTTCGTCTGCCTAAGTGCCTTCTGTACTTCGTTATCTTATCTTTTCCTTTTTGTTTGTTCTTTTGTTCGTTCGTCTATGCTTAATAGCAAGGGTGCGTTCGTATAGTCCTGTGGTCTACTTACATCCTACAAAAATGCATTCAAATTATCTAGCTGGAGTTGTTTACTGAGAACGCTGAACAGTCTGCACACACTATCTACTGAAATACTTTAGGAAAAAAACCGTACACAACAACACCGTTAAGGTAGGTTACTATATGTAGAAACAAAAGTTTAGTGCTTAATCTATGGAATGTTACTAGTACGTAAGTTGGCAAACTTAGAACGGCTAAATCAATCGTGGTAGACTTCATCAGCTAGTCCATTATCAACCCCTACAGCAGGTCTAAACGCCTTCAGTAGGCAATGGTCTACATAACAGCTAACTAAGGCAATGGTCTACATAACAGCTAACTAAGGCAATGGTCTACATAACAGCTAAATAACATTACTAGTGCGAGTATGTTTCCCTCTAAACAAGTTCTTGATTTTAAGCTAACAGCTTGTACATTGTTTTTAGAGTAATTTTTAATGGTGATTCTTATACAGGCTTATACAGTGAAGATTATTCAAGGCGAGTGTTGAATTTAGTGCGTAGAAATCTGACATAACTCGTACGTATTCGAGTCTATGAAGTAACATGGTAAAAGCTCAGAGATTCGTGAGAATGTTTGCAAAGAATATCCATTTACAGACAAATAATTACTTGGAAGATAGGAGATTAGTTGAATGCAGAAATCACAGCTAGCAATTATTTCACATTCCTCAACTTATATCGGGAATGACACAAGGCACACCTTTTGTATCCTGAATGCCGAAAGTTAAGAAGAAAATGTCCTGCTTATTCTATCTATCTATAAGACATAGAGAAGACCGTCTCAAAACGTTAAACTTCATAAGGACTACCTACATATATCGTAGCATGTGATTCCATTAGACAGAAGAATATTAAACAAACGCTTTCTAACGTCTCTTAAAGGCAAGCCGAGTTTTATCGACATACATGCCTCAAAAGAAAAGACGATAGACCTGTCTTTCTTTCAACGGAACACCACGCTATTGACAATATAATTTGCATCACGACTAGCAAAGCATTTTCAAGGAGATTATGTAGCCATTGCTGACATTCGGCCTCGAACTGCTATTTGAATATGTGATGGGTGCTTATATAGGGTTTTCCAAAAGAGACTTGACAACTTTGAATTTAATTTGTGAACGCACTCTTTCACTAATCATCAAACTGTCACTGTCAATTTATTCAGTAAGCTCATTTTTATCATGGTAAAGTACACTAACGAGCAACGTCTGCAAATTATAAAAATTTTCTACAGATATTCGGAGTCGCAAAATCATCTTCAGTGACGAAGCTCATTTTTGGCTCAATGGGTTCGTCAATAAGCAAAATATGCGTTATTGGTCGGGTGAAAACCTACATGTGCTTCATGAATCATCCTCAAAAAATAACTGTTTGGTGCGGTTTGCATGCCGGCGGCTTTATTGGCCCATATTTTTTCGTCGACGATAACGATCGATGGTCAGCGATTATTTTTGGAACAAATTGGAAGATATGGACTTGGACGACATGTGGTTTCAATAGGATGGTGCCACAAACCACACAACACACGCTACAATCGATTTATTGAAGAGTAAGTATGGTGAGCGTGTTATCTCAAGACATGGGCCAGTCGATTGGCCGCCTCGTTCGTGCGATTTAACGCCTCTTGACTATTTTCTGTGGGGCTACGTTAAGTCATTGGTTTATGCAAATACGCCAACGACGTTGGAAGAGCTCAGAGCCAACATTGAACGCGAAATAGCGGCCGTTTCGGCCGAAATGTGTGACCGAGTCGTTGAAAATTGGGATCAACGGATCGACCGCTGCAAACGTGCCCGCGGTGGCCATATGAACGAAGTAGAGTTCCGTTCATATATGCTTTGATTGAACTTTAAGCCAATAATAGAGTTTTTGAAATATCTCAAATGGTTTGTCTTTTATTTAAAAAAGAAAGTTGTCAAGTCGTTATTAGAAAACCCTATATTATTGACGCTGTGTCATTGGTAAGATTATTGATTTTGGGTAAACGTTGGAAAAAAATGAACTAAACGATTATCCTTTAAAAATCATTTTGAGACATTTTTTTAACACGGTGTCCTTTTATGACCGGGACGGTGTTGCTTGTGTGCTATAGGAAGAGGTGTTGGAAACAAATATTAAGTGTAATGATGGGTTGTATTCGATCCTTATTAATCTACGGCGAAACCAATAAAAGCGAAAAAGTACACCCAATGGTGGTATTATAGCTAAAATTAGATTTAAATACTAATACCCGGTATGACTAATGAAGGACTCATCAATATTCAGCTTTATGCTACTTCTAATTATGTTACATTCCTTTCCGAGGATTTAATATTCGTACTCTATCGATAGTAAAAGTGACTCAAAATTAGCTATATTCATTGCAACTAATTTCAACTTAAGTACGATTTAACCGCTTTTCATATTTGAGATGGTTAAGTAATCTCAGAGCATGGTAATCAAAACAACTGTCCATATACAACACCCACACTAAAGCTTACCGCTTAATTTAGTTTTCATTTTCCTAAGAATCATTTTGTCCCGAAAATGTGAAAACCGAACGCAACAGCCCAAACGATATGGGAAATATCATGTTAAGCTGGTTATGGTCGTAACCACCGTGGAGAATGGTACATGGATTATACGATTATAACGAATTGCGAATTGTATTCATGTTATGCGTATTTTGTCGCATGTTGCAATAATGGAAAATTTGATATTCCGTACAACGACAGTTGTCGAAATAACAATACTACCTGTAGAATCTTTCGAATTATTCCAAATTACATTGCTTATATCAACAACAGTGTTTTCCTAAAGAATACTGATGTTGCTCGTTGATATCCTTAAGCAAATGAAACCACTTCAATAGAAGAGATAATTTAGCATATTTTACTATAAGTCATAAATCTGTTAAGTTTTCAACACCTAATCAGAGTCTTGGAAAGAAGATGAGCCCTTCAATAAGCAGAATAAGCTGTCCAAAAGTGTATGACAATTAATTGTTAGTCGACACCATGTCGCAGGGATATTGTGAAAAAATAAAAAAAAAAAACGTCTGACTGTTTTAAAACAGACTTTGACAGCCTTATACACTGTAAGTTATGGATATGCACCTGAAATAAATTCACCCACCACATTGATTGTAGCTGTTACTAAAGACAGTTTATAAAAGAATGCAGAGTGGCCACTGGATATTGATGGCAATTTAAGATCACTGCGTGACTACCACTCCTTTAATGATGCTGGAGCCTAAGTAGGGTCGACATTTTATTGTAACAGATAAGCGAGTATTATTCTTAAACAAATACGAGTATTATATCGACATTAAGTTGCCGTAATACATATTCAAGTTCGAAATTTTTGTCCGTCATTGACTGGCTAATATCCGCTAGGCTACATTTCTGATACATCTGTCTATTTTGTTGGATGTTCTCTGCCTCGCATATGACAAATACTACGTTTAACCAATATCTCAATATTTATTTGAATTAGAACTATTTTTTTAAAAACTATTCGATTGTACATTAACCTTCTTATTACCGTAATTTTCTTAAGCGGGCAAAATGCTTTTGTTGATTCTAAATGTGGAAATCCCTAAGCTTCACGCACTACCCTCGGAAATTTACTAATTTAGCTTTGCCAAAAAAATTTCCAGCATTCAGCTGCTGACGGTTTTCTTTATTGTGGCTGGTAAATCACTACACACATCACCAGTGAAATTATTCACCCGGCCACTGCTTAACGAACTCTAAGTGAATAAATTACCTGGGTAGCTAATATTTTCTGCTTCTTACACCACATACACCACACATGTTTGTGTATGTTTTAATGCCTTTCCTGCTTTAATTATTCATAAAATCATCAAACTTTTCACATGCACACACTTTATTAAAGCTATCAGGTAGGATTGAGATGTGAAACTAATAATACGAGTATATGTAGTAGTAAAACGCAAACACCCGCAACCAAAACGTGCAACAATTCCAAAAACAACTAAAGAAGATCGCGTGAAAGGCTTGTAAAAATACGTAGACCCTGTTTGCCTTGACTTTGCATAATGAAATTGAAACTTACGTAGCAACTTATACAAAATGTCTACCATACGTTTGGTTCCGTAGGACAAAAAAATCAGAGAGGAGAAAATTGATAAGTGATATCCGTTTTGAGGGATTAAATTCAAGGGGTTTCATTGGCCGGAGACTCAGATACTGTTCCATATATACTCGCTCAGAATATATCTGGATGCAAAATATCCCTGATTGACAGGCTTTTACGAAATTAATTGGAATATTATGTAAATATCCCGTAGGTGCCGTAATTTGTAGAAAAATGACACAATCGAGTTTGCAATTAGTCAAGTAAAAGAAAAAATACCAGATATTCGTTCTGATGTAATCGTATTCGTATACGAGAGCATTCTCCCTATCCACCAGCCAGCTACTAGGATACAATGCACGTTGTATGTAAAAAAAAATCGCCATGCGTGACCTAAATCTCAGGATTGCAAGGATTTCGAAGCGCAAACTAAATACTTTGAAGGCTGTATGAGGATACATCTGCAAAAAGTAAAACACGACGAAGCAAATGTTGTCGGAACAATTTAAGACAAACCTTTCGATCGTTTGAGGCTTTATCTCACCAATATTGGCTTTCTTGACAACTTTAGATAGTCTCGCAAAAAGTAACCGAATGGCATCAAATTACAAGATAATACATATATAATCGAGTTCTCAGCAAAATATGGATGGTATGCTTTAAGTTTTTGTACTGTCTGGGTTTTTAGGACGAGACCTTTTCCCACAATTTTCCACATAGTGTACTGATAGCGACCAAACTGCTGCAATCGGCGCAAATACTAATAGATGTCAGGTTCACGACGACTATTACCCCAATATCTTTCAGATTTCCGTACTAGATGTTCTCCTCGAAATACTGAATATACAAAATTTTCCAATAAAAATTTTATTTTGAATAGTCCTCTTTTGTATGCTATAATGACAAAAACTACGCTTTTCATAAAATTGCAACGCCATACGCTTCATTAACTCACAACATGTTTTGAGAAAAACAAGTAAAAACAATTTATTTGTTATTTGCGGGAATAAAAATAAATCAATAGGGTTCCAAATTAGGACTGTTCACATTAATTCAATGTTTTCAGTCGGATTTTTCAGAAGAAATAAGCGATCATAATTTGCTTATGTTTCGTCTTGAAAGACCCATACAGTCGACTGCTGTTTAGTTGCTGGCTTATATGCATATGTATTGGGTTTTCTTATAACGACTTGACAAATTTTTTTTTAAATAAAAGGCAAACCATTTGAGATATTTCAAAAAATTTATTATTGGCTTGAAGTTCAATCAAAGCATTTATGAACGGAACTCTACTTCGTTCATATGGCCACCGCGGGCACATTTGCAGCGGTCGATTCGTTGATCTCAATTTTCAACGATTCGGCCGCACATTTCGGCCGAAACGGCCGCTATGTCGCGTTCAATGTTGGCTCTGAGCTCTTCCTACGTCGTCGGCGTGTTGGCATAAACCACTGACTTAACGTAGCCCCACAGAAAATAGTCAAGCGGCATTAAATCGCACGAACTGGCCCATGTCTTGAGATAACACGCTCACCATACTTACTCTTCAATAAATCGATTGTATCGTGTGCTGTATGGCTTGTGGCACCATCCTGTTGAAACCACATGTCGTCCAAGTCCATATCTTCCAATTCGCGCCAAAAATAATCGGTGATCATGGCGCGATAACACTGACCATTCACAGTAACATGACGATCATTATCGTCGACGAAAAAATATGGCCCAATAACGCCGCCGGCATGCAAACCGCACCAAAGAGTAAATTTTTGTGGATGAAGTGGTGATTCATGAAGCACATGTGGGTTTTCACCCGACCAATAACGCATATTTTGCTTATTGACAAACCCATTGAGTTAAAAATGAGCTTCGTCACTGAAGATGATTTTGCGATGAAATTTATCATTTTGGCGCATCTTCTCCAGAACCCAATCGGAGAACGTACGTCGCTTCAAATGGTCCATCGGCTTCAATTCTTGAGTCAGCTTGATCTTGTATGGGTGCAAGCCAAGATCTTTACGCAAAATACGCCATAATGAGGTCTGAGCGATGCCCAATTCTTGAGAACGCCGTGGAATTGACTGATTTGGATCATTTGCTACGGACATCTGAACGGCAGCGATATTTTCGACACTTCGACCTGACACGGCAACATTACACAACGAATATGTAGACTGAAATTTTTGCACTAAACTTGTTATTGCCTGTCTACTAGGGCGAGAATTACGACTGAAAATTGGAGTTAACGCTCTTAAAGTTGCAGTCACCGACTCCGAATATCTGTAGAAAATTTTTATAATTTGCAGACGTTGCTCGTTAGTGTACTTTACCATGATGGGCTTACTGAATAAATTGACAATGACAGTTTGATGACTAGTGAAGAAGTGCGTTCACAAATTAAATTCAAAATTGTCAAGTCCCTATTGGAAAACCCTATAATACCAAATGTCATCGAATAATCTGCCTCAGTTTATTAATTATTCGCGTTTTATTATTTTTCAAATGTTAATAATGTATAAATGTACAAATGTGTATAAAGTATCACCAACATAACGGGCTGCTTGGAACAGTTTATTGGTAAGAAAGTTATGCCTTGAAATATGTCAGAAAGGAATATCAATGCATGACTAAGTGGCATTGTCCAAAGACAAGTCAGAGTCACAGTCACCTCCACCTTAATTTGAGTCATAGTTATTAATCAAACAGCTATGGAACTCAAACGCAGATGGGTGGAAGTAATTGCATTCGCAGACGGTGTTATGTAGTTGGTTTCGGTAGGCAAATCTTACCAACCATAAGCAGAAGGTTACAAAACTTACTACGAATACTGGGCAAAACAATGCGGTTAATGGGGTCAATCCCTAAAAGGCCAAATTTGTCACAAACAAAGGACCAAACCACAATTTGACCTACCATTTCTTGAGGAAATATCTCTGATGGTGACACAATATAGAATGGGAATGATTTCTGATAGAAAACTTAATTAGAAATCTTAATAAATGAAAAAGTAAAGAAAGCAGCAGGAGCGCTCTTTATATGTATGTAACCGAATTTTACACAGAAAGTGAAAGTCGAACACTGAAAATAATTCGGTGAACACGCATAAGGCAGCATTGCCTTTAAGTAAACCAAAGAGATTGTAACCAATCTCAAGCCATATGACATTGACAGCTCGTCACAAGTTGCTGCAGATACACACCAGTGATGAATAGCAGAACTAATTGTATACTGCTATTTCAGAAAGGTCCCTATCATATGCCTCGATGTGAATGTTCAGAATTCTACGTGAAAGGCAATCATTTCCTAGGCTTCATACTATCGTCTGATCTAGTTGTCAACAATGTTGGTTTTCAGCTAACATCTTCTGCGAAAGTATGACAGGCACGCTAGAGAAATTACCACCCGAAGGCTTCTATATTAGACGATAAGTGCAAAAAATTCAGAATCGGATAAAAGATCTAGGTCTTTTTAAAGAGGAGAATTTGCAAAACCCAACTGAGCACGATTTAAGAAGAGCTTAGGCAAGTTCTTCGATACTCCGCCTATACTGAGAGTGAATGTTAGAGAAATATATTTAGAACTTGAACTGCATCCTCCTTACAGCACCACCAGAATTGTCAAAGTTCATAAAAATTGGAAGATAGCCAGACTGGAATCCCGTAAAAACTCGATGGCACCTACACTGAGTCGGAAGCGGAGACTTTGTCCTTCCACCCCAGGACCATCTCACAATCGGCGTCACATGAGCTTAGTAGAACAACATGCTGTAGCTGATATTTCTTATCATTGAAGGTGACCGATGAGATCATCATCATCATATTGCAAAAAAGTATAGACCATTTGTTGACAACTCTGAAAACAACCTTTACTGCTAGTCTGGCTGGCACTGGCATGCATACCGAACCACGCCAACCAATAGCTTCAAAGTAATAAGTCTGACATTCTTCATGTCATGAAGAGCTTCGAGGGCATGGTTGAGCTTTATGTACACAAAATTGGCTTGCAAATACATCCTCTGTCCAAGATACCCTTATCAACGCAGAATATACTGAAGACGCACTTGACAAGAAAGAGTACGCGCTGAGCATTTTTATGGACACTTAACTATTGATGGCAACAATAAACACGAATAATTAGTTTTGTGAAAAAGAAAACGCTGGACCCTGAGTACACTGCATGTTGGTCGACTCACTGCTTAACGCTCTCAATAGTTCTTACCCAGGCATATACTTTTAAGCACAGAGAGCCTAAGACATGTTGACGGTTGGTGCACTGGTAATAGACTCTCATTCAATTATGAGGTAAAAGCTGAGATATTTTTCTTTACGACAAAGAGGACGCTAACGAAGTTTAGAATTTGGATGTCATGATAAGATCAGTAGTATCCGATGCATTAGTTGTTTCTTGGAACAAGCCTTTACGAAAATGAATGAGCGATTTCGCTAGCTCTGCTCTAGAACCACTTATAAATCACTGACGTTTAAATGATTTTGCCGATGGTCTTTTAATTTTGACCTTATGGACATAATGGATGAAATGACACCGGAACGCTTGTTGGTGCTATGGTACAAAACCGACTTTCCCGATGCTCTGAATAGAACTGGATCTGAATCGCTCTAGAGGTTTAATCTTGCTAAATATCAATACGAAGCATCTCAACTGTATCATAGATGCCATCACTGAACACTGTCTCGAGGAAAGCTTGCAAAAAGGCTTGACATTTTTACAAACATACGGTTTTGCAGAAGTTCAAATTGGTTCAAAAAATAGAAGAATCATAGATCCACGTGGTATCACAATGGGCTAATAGGTCTAAGTTGGTTGGTTTTTTCAACAGCCACTGTAACCAAACCTAACTTAACCTATGATCAGGAATGATATCACCAGTTTCGACACTGGCATTAGTTATCACTACGTCCAAGGTAGTTCGAGAAACTCAAGCTTCTGTGAATGTAGTCAAAACGCTGAGGTCACTGTATATTATTAACAATGAAATAACGAGAAATCAAATCATCCATGAACTAAGTAGAAAAATCGTAGGGGTAAGGCACATATGTAGTATGACTCTTCAGAATACGGGTACACCCAACGAATGCTTCAATATATCTCTAAGATATCAGCGACTTTTAAGAGTGTGCACTGTCTCATAGTGTCGTAACAAGAAGCTTAGCTTTTGCTAAGCATCTAAGTGTAGCATTCAGAAGTGGCCTAATAACCCCGAACTCTAACCATAGTATTTTATCAGGCAGATACTCGTCGTTGAGGATCAATCAAACACCCAAGTGTTAAATTCCACAATACTCTAAGAACTAGAACTTTCTCTTATCCCTTTCAGATTATGATAGAATAGGACACAGATGAAAATACGAAAAGAAAATTCATTTCCATCCACATAAGTAGATAGATTAAAGATGGACTAAGTACCGCTGTCGGTTTACTCTCTGAACAATTATGCATCAATCAAGTTCTTTAATCGCAGTAGTATCTTCCAAGTTCATGTTTTGACAATTACGGAAGCGAACTCCATAAGTAGTGGAGCGGTAAAATTACCATATTAATAGACAGCCAGAGAACTACCTATAAAAGCAATTTACTTGTATGCCATCGATATTAAATTGACACTAGTTCGCCGCTGCTAATCAAGGCTCTTAGCTCAAATCATAGATCATACAAAATTTTTGTCAGGTTCCTGAATGCATTATGAAAAATCATATTTGGACAACGAAGAAATGAAACTCAATCTGATGGATAAAGGCATTTGTAAAGCCTGTGGTTATAAATAGTCCCACGTAAATGCACCTTTTTTTGTCTGTAATTGCCCGAGTCTCTGCTAGTACTTCCAAGATATTCAAGAGCTTTCTGCTGTCCTACTATTCAGTTTTGGAAGGGAGGAAAATATCATAGTAAAATTAAACTAACCGCCACCAAACTTACGTTAGTGTGGCCCCGTAATACTTATTTGGTTTATCTACTAGGACCGTCATCTTCCAGTTCAAATTTGGTCACTATCATCGTCATCGTAGCCTTATCTCTTCCGTTACTTCTTTGAGAAATCTTTAATTCGAACGAAATTTTTTCATAAGTCAACGGATAGGATATGTAAATGTGAAGATGTACAGTTTAAATTCGAAGCAGTTTCTATGAAAGACTGCGAAGAGATGTTCTCCTGTTCATCTACATACATAAGTATACGATAAGAAGAAATAAATCAATCAATCTTAATTTTTTTTATGCTAAACTTCAAATATATTATATTATGAGTACGTGTCTTTGAGTACTACTTTGCGATGTAATCATGGATTTTGACGCAATTTTTGGAGCTTATTCCTTTCATGCGAAATTCATGTCAGTCTGTCACAATTAATGTAGTCCCAGTATCTTCTTATACAAACACATCTAAGTGCCTGTCTACTTAGCGTGTGCAAAATCAGAACGTAGGACACAGACTTGCCTTATTAGCACGCAGTGCTTATTTGATGGGTTCACGTGGAATCACGGCACTGAATGTCAAAAGTTTTTACGACGTGTGCCAGTAGCTCAAAAATAAATAAAACAAAAATAATAAATTTCAATAAGGATGGCGATAGAGATATATGATGAGAAAAGTTTTTTGTTGCCATAATGGTTGTAGTTACATGAGGAGCACTTTATCTACACCAACATACGTACAGACACTTGTTTGCATTACTTTTTTATCTGAAATTCTAGGAGAACTTTCTCTGTTGAGCAAGATATTTTTCAATGAGTAACTTCAACATAAATACATCGTATTACAAGGCTTGATTGTGATGATATGTTCGAGTGGATGTATTTAAATAACTACAAAGGTCAAGGGCTTTAGTCAAATGAGACAGTTTCTATACAAGATGTCCCATTATTCGTCAAAGATAATTTGGGAAATGATTTTTAGGTATATTCTAAGAAAACAAAAATAGTTTTAAAGTAAGGGTCTATTTTCGAAATTGGTCTTCATACCCCAAACCTAACTCTTTCTGAGAACTTTTAAGGAAACGGATAATGAATTGAGGGTTTTGACAGGTATTCAAATAAAGGAACACGTTTTAATACTTTTTAGTAGCTACGCAATTTTGAAAAAAAATTATGGGAAAATTATGAATTCTTGGAAAACCACTCTTATTGACAATTCTTGTTAGAAACGTAGGTAAAACATCATAAGTTTAAAAAATCTATAGGTTTCTGCAACCTTCTTAATGGTTTTTATTATTACGTTCATAAAAAAATAATACAATGGCGGTGCCAGAAGTGACCGACCCAACAAAGAGAAGAGAAAATTTTTGGAAAAAAATTTATTTATTTTTCAACATAATCGCCTTTCAGCTCTATATACTTTTCCCAGCGATGTACAAAAAGTAAGATGTCCTTTTTATAATAAGAACTGCCTTGCTCCTCAAAATAGCCATTAACTGCCGACACCACTTCTTCATCGTTAGAAAATCTTTGACCACTGAGCCATTTTTTCAAGTTTGGGAACAGAAAATTATCCGAGAGCAATTGGCCATTGAAATAACGGATTTGTGAGCTGGTGCATTATCTTGATGAAACAACACTTTCTTCTTAGCCAAATGCGGCCGTTGATTTGATTTCTTCGCTCAAGCGTTGCAATAAGTTCGCATAATACTACCCGTTAATAATTTTTTTCTTTTTCAAGATAGTCAATGAAAATTCTCCCGCGCGCATTCCAAAAAATCGACGCCATGACCTTGCCTGCAGATGAAACGGTCTTCGCCTTCTTTGGAGCCGGTTCTCCCTTTTGAATCCATTGTTTTGATTGTTCTTTTGTCTCGGGTGTAAAGTGATGGAACCATGTTTCATCCATTGTTATGAAACGGCGCAAAAATTCTGCTTTGTTGCTGTGAAACTTCGCTAAACACTTATTTGAAACATCTTCACGACACTGTTTTTGCTCGAGTGTGAGCAAACGCGGCACCCATCTTGTACACAGCTTTTTCATGTCCAAATTTTCAAATTTTTGAAAAGCCTGCAATGTCTGCTAGCTTGCGCACTTTCAGTTGATGATTACCCAGTGCCGCTTTGTGGATTTTCTTCACCTCATTTGGTCGACCACTGCGATTCTCGTCTTGGCAGCACTTACGGCCTCGTTTAACTCAGCAACCCAAAATTTTACTGTTGTAAACGAAGGAGCAGACTCACCCAGAGTAGAATCCAGTTCAGCTTTTATATTGGTTGGGCTGAGGCCTTTCAAATAAAAGTATTGTATCACATAACGATGACCAATTTTCTCCACTTTCACAAATTCACTGACAACGTTCACTATTGTTAGCTGCCAAACAAATACTAAACAACGTGGGGCTTTCAAACTTGAAACACATACGCGTGTGTGTTTCAAACAATTACTGCCATGTCTTGGTCAGGCCGGGTACCTCGTAGTAAGAAAAAAACATAGTAAAATATGTAACACAATTTCTGGAGAAAAGCGACCTCAAAATCAAAAATTATCGTAGGAAAAACAAATGGAAATGTGCTTGAATTTCCGGAAGCACATAGTCCGTTAACATGGCGCGATAACGGTTACCATTGAGAAATATGGACCAATGATTCCACGAGCCCATAAACCACACCATACCGTTCTTTTTAATAGATCTAGTGGTAGCTCTTGGTACTCTTTGGGTTGCTTATCAGCCGAAATATGACAATTTTATGTATTAACGTATCCACTGAGCCAGAAATGGGCATCATCACTGAACAAAATTTCACGATAAAACACCGAATTTTCATTTGGTTTTTCCAGAGCCCATTCACTGAAAATATGACGCAAATTCAACTCGCCTACCGTCAATTCTTGCACAAATTGAATTTGTAAACTTTTAGGCCGAGATCCTCACGTACAATACGCCAAGTTGTCGAATCGATTCGGCACAGTCTTCGCGTACACTCTCAGATACAGCTGCTATAATCTCTTCACTACGTGCTGGATGTGATCTAACCGGTCGAGTATCATCCACTAATGTGAACTGGGACTCAAATAGTTGTTTCAGTACGTCGATTATATGCACCGTAAGTTTCTCGAATCGCACGAAACGCTGTTTTTTGTAATACAGCTGAACAATTTGGAAACGTTCTTGTACTCTGAGTCTTTGCGTAGTGATTTGCCAAGCGATACTGAATATAAATGACAAAACAGTTTGATAGGAGTCACGCGTAATCTTTTAAAAAAAGCCTGATTGAAAATCAAACCTCACCATGAATCACCCTTTATTAACAGAGCAATTTCAATCAACATGGGTCAGGGTACACCAAAGTGAGCCCTTCCTTAAATTCTCGATAAATGATGTCAACATTGGAGATAGACTCTTACTGTAGAACGATATTTTTCTTAGAATATACCAATAAATTATTTCCCAAATAATCCTTGACGAATTAGGGGACACCTAATGGCTAGTCCATATGGAAATTTTTACAAACAATAAATTGAAGGAATTAATTTATGTCGTGAAGAATTATATAGCATCAAGGGTCATGACCATCAAACCGAGTTGTGGTTTTCCTAGCAAACATTCTAGCCTATAATTTCATATTATAAGCGATCACTCCCTTAAGAGCTAACCAAGTAAGCTATCATGCGGAAATTTATTAACAACCTAGTTGGATTCTCGGACCATTCATGGCATTCAGCCACTCAAGACTAGAATACAATGCCCACGTCGGGGTAGATATGCTAAAAATTTACCTGCACTTGCTAAATGAAATCTATAAAATTCAAAACTGTGAGATGAAACTCATAGGAGGCAGCAATTATTTCATAGTTAATTGTAACTCTCGAACACTGACATTACATTTTCGGATTTGTTGCTATTTTTACCACAAGTCTTGAATTAAATTGTCAGTGGGTGTTACGTTTCGCTTTGAAGTAGTCTACCCTCAAGCCAACTTTTTAACGGATTCTACAGTATTATGTCGTGATTTCATCCTAAGCCATAAAATTGGCTTATAGAAAGGTTTTCCAGTCCCATTATTCCCAGGTCATAATAACTTCAAATCATTCAAAACCAACGCACACCGATTTTTCTCTTTTCTTCCTTCCTTATTTATTCTTACTCACGCTTTGTGCAAGCACTTTAAGGATAAAAAATGTTTGAGCGCTTATTATATAAAATATATATGTATGGAAACATAAAGGATGAGATAGAATGGGACGATGTCACCTCGGTAATATCCTCAAACCCCAGATCCTAGATACAAGGAAAAGGCAAGAAAAAACCGAACCACTGTCGTTAAGGCAAAATTAGAACTAATGCCAAATCTCTTAAGCCTAGGATAGAAAGAGCTAGCGTTTGGAGACAGAGGTAATATCATGTTGTTCAGCTAAAAACACTCTTCTTTTGTTAAAAACCGAGAAAAGTTTATTCCATTCGTATGCGAGTATTTCATAAATTAAAGTATTCCTCGACCTAATATCTGCACATGCATGCCAACTGCACGTACATATCTTGTTAGATTTCAAATAGCTTTCCTTACAAACCTCAGATGAATAACTTTATTGTTCATTGCTATTCTTGAAAATCATTCAATTGTTCTGAAGCATGCAATTCTCGTATGTATATACATACATATTGGTATAAAGCATATGAATGCGCACGTATAATACATTGTGGTTGGGTTAAGTACTCCTTTTTTTATCCCGACTACTAAAGTTCTAAGGACAACTAATGAAAGTATCCTTATTGCATACTCATGACCGTTTATTCATTTCATTTAAACGACATTGCTTGAGGTGATTTTTTTATATGAATATATCTTTAGTCAAGTGAAGTGCTTGGATCCTTACAAACGCACTCGCACACATACCCCACATAATCTAACAGCAACATACCTTATACACAGGGTGTCATAATAAACAAGAAGAGAGAGAAAATAAAAATAAATAAATAAAATAATTCTCAGGACATTGTTTCGCTAAACAAGTAGGTGGGTATCATACTACCTACGGTAAATACGGACCCTAAATCGCTAGTCAAACCAAACGGTTGTCAGAGAGTGGAAATTTAAATGTTTTTTTTTTTTTGCAAAATGGATACCAATCCCTTTGTCCTTACATTTAAACTGGAAAGGATTTAAGAGTTTTCTGCCGACACAGATATTGCACGAGATGAAATGTCTTACTAAGGGATACCTGACAGTAAAGGGGGATAGCGTACGGATCTACGGGTGTGATATGTAAGTACAGCATAAACGGTTTTTCTCGAAAATATATCCTCTTGTTGGGAGCGCTTTTTGTAACATCCTGTCATTAGGTGGTTTGTGTATATGTGAGCTTATATGTCAAAATTTTTTTGGCCTTAGAATTTATTCATTCGGAAAAGGAAAAGGAAAAGTCCTTTTAAGGTATTTCTCTACTTAGGCATACACGAATGAAATGGTTTTCGGATGCCAGTTATGCAAACAGTAAAACATTGGAACATTTTATAGTGAAATGTTTGGATGCATGAATCGGAAATTGAGTTTTTGCTTTTGCATTTTTTCATGAATGGCTGCTCAGATATCACTAGCACAGAATAAAACCAGTCAACCTCAACACACATGTTAAAATTTTTAAGGGCAATATATGTATGTAAGCCCTAAGTTTTTTCTGTGATTGAATCAATATTTTATGAATCAGTTTCGTTTTCTTATCATCGAAAAAAATTTATTTTCCTTTCAATGAAACTCCATTTAAATCTGAATATTTGTCGGCGCTAATATTTATCCAGGACCGTGAGCGTGAAAAAATATTCTGATTATGCTCTTTGCAATAGGGTGGTTTGAAAGGTTCAGGGCCAGCAACTCGATACTTCCTTTTACATCAAATGCATGTTCGTCTTAATATCAATATTGATTGCTATCATTCTTAACTTCGGGGCTGCTTCCTACCCTCTTATTTAACCTAGAGGCAAGAAAAGCCGCATTGACGGTCGACAGCACTTTGGACGCACAACAAACGTAACTGACTGGGACTCATAAAAAAGAACTGAGGAAGGCATAGCGACAATTCTGGAGGTTATTCTGTGACAAAATAACAGAAACCTTGCAGACATCACGGCTAAGAAAAATCATCTCTACTCTAGGCTATGATGCCTAGTTGATTGAAAAAAAACCGATGGCTCTTGGACAACCTCAAGTGATGAATCACTCAACCTGCTACTGGACACCCATTTTCCATTTAGCTCCCTATTCGCGGGAAGAGGGTTACTGCAACCGTGACGTCTGATTACAAGAGACAAACTGCTTTAGGCGCTGCATAGCTTTAAGCCATAGAAGTCTACTGGCCCGAACGGTATAATACCTGCCAAACTACAAAGGACCTCAGACCTATAAGTCTATCATCTTTCCTTCTGAAAACTCTAGAGCAACTGATTAATATCCATTACGAGCTAAAATTGATCCCCGAATTTTGTCAACGGCTCAACATGTCTATTGTAAAGGAAAGTCGCTAGAAATGGTTCTGCATTCACTGACTAGCCACATCAAACGATCCCTACAATATAGAGATTAAAAAATAGTCGCTTTTCTGAGCATAAAGTTCACTCCACTCCACTCTACTTAGAAGCTTTCTTCTACAACGAATTTAGCGATCTAAAGAATATAGACGTTAACAGTCTCCTACGGTTCATCATAAGCCTAAATTGATTCCAATAGTAGGAGGATTAGATCCAGGGCTAATAGTACATATTTTTGATCCATTACAGATCGGTAAATCTAATCGAAGATCAAGACAACAAGGATGTAAGAGGATTGAAATGCTTATTAATTTTGATGGCAGCTTGTGGTGACTGCTTTCAGTTTCAAAGGCTGAACTTTTCCGGTACGGTAAAGTATTCCTTTACTCCATTGGGATGGACTCGAAAATCTTTCGGGCTAAAGCACTGCTGCTTAACAAGCGATCCGATGTAAGCGGTTAAGCTTCTACTTAGTACAGAAACAGTAATCGATTGAGGTTCATGCTGATGTTGGATTTCAATAAAGACCCTTAGTAGAAATCTTTAAGGTTTCTAAATTATAGTTGCTATGTGTAATACTATATATTGCTCCTGGCGCCCGTCTCTTGGTTGTATAACATACAGTTTGTTTTGCTGTCGTTGATATCGGTCCCATACTTGCTGCTTCCACTTTAATAACTGAGTATAGCAACGTCATCTGTATCATATATGTAAGAAATTCTATAGATTTTATACTGTGCCACTGATGCAACTTCCAAAGACGATGTTAAAGAAGACACGAATAGTGCACCGGCATATCAAAGGCTTATTTTGCCATTAAATGATGTGGTGAAGTGCTTTCCGCTCCAGATGGAATAACACGCGTTCTTAGTCTAAAACTTTGCAGGAATACCAAAACAAGACATGTCTCTCTATATACACTTTCACAAGAAATGAAAAAAACTGTAAGGAGTTGGTGGGTATCGATTGGATATTGTTAGCTTTGCTACGAAGAAAATTTTTGTCCGACGGTGGACTAAGCAGATCTATACCCGCACAGATAAGAACGTATCAGAGTATTGATGATCGATTTTAGTTATTCACATAATCTGATTTTAACGTGCAGGCTTACGTCTCTGTATTGTATTTAATTCAGGGCACCCGTTTTTTTTTTTTTTTTTTGCATCAGGCAAACACTGTTTGTTTCAGGGCTTCTGAAGAAATGGTGGCAGAAGACCTCAAATTGGGTCAACCGCAGTAATAGATTGGAACCACACATCACTGATATCAAGTCCATCTAATTTTGGAGAAAAATGGTCTCCTAACAATGCACGATAGCGAATTCCATTGACTGTAACATGGCGATTATTTTCTTTGACGAAAAAATAAAATCCAATCACACTGCCGGCATGAAATCCACACCACACGCTCACTTTTTACGGATGCAATGAAGTCTCTTGAAGCACATGTGGATTTGTTGCTGTTCAATAACGCAAATTTTGCTTATCGACAGAGCTATTAAGCCAAAAATGATATTCATCGCTGAAGATGATTTTTGATAAGATTCAGGACTTTCTTCAAACATATTGTATGACATCTGTTAAAAAGATCAACCACATTGAATTCAGTAAAATAGTGTAACTAACCGCCAACAGCCACACTATCTGTTGGCTCATCCTTTATTAAACCATCAGCTTTGGGAAATTGATATTCGAGGTACGCTAAGTAATTCGCTTCGTGATCACTTAAACTCGAGAAATTTATGTTTTAAAATAGGCCAACATTTTTGGAGAGAAGAAATTGCTTAAATATGGAATTCCAGAGGGATCCAACTTGGGACCAATACAATTTACTCTTTATTTAATTATAAGGCTGGCAACCCTTAGAGGGTCAAGGCTGAACAACTGTAGCATTCCATCAATTACAGTCCCGGGCGTGCTGCTTCCAGTTGGAAAAATCAAGCTGCCTTCTAACCGCGATAGCCTGATCTTTAAACTGGAGGTTTGGTCTTTCTTTTCTTCCCGGACCTGGTGGCCTGAATTCGAAGACCCTCTTAGCTGGAGCGTTATCATCCATTCATTCGATGTGGCCGATATTCGATGAATAATTTTTCTTTCAAAAGTGCATACAATTTACGGTTCCGTAAAGATGAACTGGCATGATTAACCATTGTAGAACATGATTTTGAATCTTTGCGTTAGGAGTTTTGACCCAAGTTGTTTCAACAGACTGAAGTAGTAGCAATTGCCGAATCTCAACCATAATCTAGTTTGTGGAGTTCACATTTGCCCGAAAGGAGTGAACTCCTTGACTACCTTAAAGTTGTAGCTGTTGACGAAAAGGTTTTATTCGACAGCATATATTTCGTTTTTTTCCTCATTCACTTAAAGACCACATCGCTAAGCCTCTTCTTCAATTGCCGTAAAGGCTTTAATTAAAGCACGCTGAGAACGTGAAATTATAACAACATCATCCTTGTATTCCAGAAGCTGGATGGACTTGGAGAAAATAGTACCTTCTGTGTTGACTTTTTCCCACCGTACTATATTCTCAAGTATTAAATTAAAAAAGTCACACAACAGCGCGTCTCCTTACCAAAATTCGGTGCAGGTTTAAAATAATTCGGAGGTTCTACTTCCACACTGCACAGTGTATCGCGAATTTTCCAATGTTGTGCGACACATCCAGATCAGTTTTCGCGGGATCCCGAATCCGGCCATCACATTATATAGATCAGTGCGACTAATGTTGTCATATGCGGCTTTGAATTCGATGAATAGGTGGTTTGTGTCAACTTGGAACTCATTGGTCTTTTACAAGGTCTGTCTTAGTGTGAAAATTTGGTCTGATGTCGATTTGCCGGGCTGGAAGCCGCACTGGCCGATTTGTCCAGGGTCCGGGTCGGTTTCAGACGTTCACATAGTACACCGGATAGGATTTTACAGGCGGCGTTAAGTAGGATATGACTCGATAGTTGTTATAGGACATAGGATCGCCCTTCTTTTAGATGGGACACTCAAACAAATTACTTCGAGAATCCAAAAACTGTGTTCACCTAGATGACACAGCCAATGTTGTTCCGCATAGATGTAAACATAGTTTGAATAGTTATCAACACAGTTAAAATTACAATAAAATGATGTACTTTCCCATGATGTACTTCATATCCAACTTTGCTGTCTAAACAACCTATCAAAATAGTTGAAAGTTTTAAATATCTTGGAGTGGTAATCGATAGTCACCCGATAGGGTGGGAAGAGAATAGAATACACTGAGAAAGTACCGCCAGGGACTTTGCACATTAAACGTTCCTTAACTTCGATTGACGTCCTGCGCTGCTTGTACCTTATCCCGAAACCTAGTGGAAAGATTGACTACAAACGCCCTCATTGCTAGATAGCTTGATTCGACCCCACTACCTATGTGAAACCCGTTGCGGAACAGAAAATATCATATAGAGCGATGCCGCAAAAGAGACTTAAAGTGGCTCTTAAAAAAGACTAGCACCGACCTATCAGAGGAAAAAAATTAAAGCACAAGAAACACTTGATCGAAGAAATTGAGAAAAATTTCGGTAAGAAGAAAATTCAGAGAACAGATCAGGTCAACAAAGTGCGAGGGGAAGCCAACAAGGATGATCAAGGGCACCTACTGATAGATTCATGGTCAGGTCTGAGAATATGGTAAAACCTTTTCGCAGGAAGGGACAATTTAACATGGACTATGATGCCCAACAATTTTATCCAACAATGCTGCTGGTACTGAGGGCCCAGGCGATAAACTGTTAAAGACATTGGGAGATGACTTTGTGAAGAGCATTCACTTGATTATCCAAAAAATATATGATCGGACGAAATCATGTAAATGGAATCTCAGCATTAAAGGAGTTAGGAGAGTTTGCGCCAACTAACTATACAGTGTATTCACCTAAAACCTTTCCTCAACCCACTAAATAGCCCTTATCAGTATAGTTTCAGGCTTAGATTTTAACATTCGATTCCTGGCCGCCTATGCCACCATACGAGGATTTCAGAAAAAAAAAACGAACGAAATCACGTCATTGCATACCTACTTAACTTCTCCGGCTGTGCATGATAACCATAAGGACTGAAACCTTTGGTGTCAACAAATGCTTACGACAAAACGACCTACTGTCATATGATTTGTTTAACATTGTACTTGAGGGTAATGCGCAAAACTCGCAAGCCAACACAAAAGTCACAATCCTTCAAAAGTCTGTTCAACTGCACATGCGGATGTCATAAAAGTTATCGTCAGAACACAGAAGGTTGCTTGTGTGGCGTTTGCGTTATTGAACCTGAAACTACGAAGATATCATCAAGAAAGAACACACAACATCGACGAATTGAACAAAAGATCACAAAAGGTGGGCAAAAGAAAAGTATTACTCAGATGAAGTCATATACTACAAAGGCTCCGCAGGTAGTATAAACAACAACACCACCTTAGAGATCGCTTGAAAAGTAACTTTGACCAATATAGCGCTCTATAAAGCATTGATCTTCCCAGTTTACGGGGCAAAGACATGGATTTTATTGAAAAAGGATAAAAAGGCGCTTGTTGGTTTCGAGCGATTTGTGCTTTGAATAACCTACTGCCTTGTCCGCATTAACGGAAAGCAGAGGAAATCATTAAACCAAGAACCATATCAATTTGTACAGCGACAATTCGAATTCGTCGGCGTAGTTTTCTGAGACATGCACAGCGGATTGATAGGATTGCGTAGTGGTATTCAACCGAAATGTAACAAATCATCTGAATCGTCGCCGATTGAAGATTGCCATCGTTATTGCTGAACACTTACATTTGAGCTGGCTTCGATTGAATTCGTTGGAAGATGTCCAACGACCGCCGTGCCAGCTTATGCATATTGAGATAATTGAAACCATATGTTCACTATTTAGTTCCTTGGCTATTATCTACGATATCTGTGTTTCTATCACCATTTTTGATGCATTTCTTCCAAATCAAAGAAATGAAAAAGCCATCAAAACGAAACAATTAACAAAAACACTGAATAAATGAATTTCTCACTTTAACAGGTGTCGGACACACCAATGGAAACAGAAACCATAGGAGCAAAATGCATTGATTAAATCAAGTTTCAATTTGTCTATCTACCACAATCATCGCATACTCCAATTGCCATTAGTGATAGCCGCTTCACCAAACAGTAATGCTTTAGAAAATAGATTCCATTTTCTCGAGGCAATGAGAAATCCTTCATATTTATCACACCAGTGTCGTTTTAATGCCCAAATGGCGATGCCAACATCATGTCCTTCTGTAAATACTCGTTTATTGAATATATCTTCCTATGAGTACTCTTACATTGGTGTCAGATAGGAATTGCCTTTCAACATCCGTAGTCATATTGTTGAATACGCTCAAAGTCTGGTATTCAGTTCTAGTGTATAGTACAACCACACTAGACAGCTGTTGATTTCTGGCATTCTGACAAAATTCCATCAAGTTGGTGAGGTTCGGTTAGGTCATCGGTCGGGTCGACATGGCATACAGATGCCACATTGTGTGTACGCTGTCATGAGGTGCCACATCTGACCAAAGTCTCTGCAGCACTTTTGTAAGTTGACCGCATATGTAAGTAATTGTGTGAGTGGAAAACTTTTCCAATAGCCAATCAATGGAAATGGTGCCAAGTACAAGTTAAGTTTATGAGAAAATAATAAAGAACAAATTGAGACTTTGCCCAAATGACCTGAAGCCCTATTGAAGAAATTAAATACCCTTAACTACGAGTGGTTCTATTTTTTTGCTCTTCATATACCGAGTTCACCCTCTTAAATTTCGTTTGTGATTGCAATTTAGAAATGAAAAACGCAATCCTTGGAGATTTTAAATTTTTAATTAGGAGCTTCAACTAGTGCCGATGGTGTTATAGCTGTCGTGCAGGAAAAAAGCATAAATTCACCATGAGAATACAGAATTTATAAACGTCCCCTGGTACACGAATGGGAATCAATAAACAGGGAGACTTTTTTCCTTTTCCGATGTAAGAATTTCTGCGGTGATGGAGGAGCAATTGAACATGGTGACATGAGTTAAGAGATGAAATGAGGGCATACATTTTTAAAGAAATGGATTTTCTCAAGGACATTTTAAGGAGTTTTCAAAAATTGATGGTAAACGTTGGAAGACGAGTTATTTCCTCGAATGAAAATTGTTTGTAGGAAGACAGATGACGTGCAGGAAACTATTTTGGAAAGAGTCTGTAATTTAAAAATATATATATGCACATATAGGACCCGGGACCTGAAGTATCATACTTTTGGACATGCGAGGAGTACATGAAATTTTATCAAGTCTTTTTTATTGTATCAGCTGAAGTACGGCGTATGAATTTTTCTTCAACAGTAGTCATTTTATCTCCTCTTTATTTATCTCCTTTCTGGGATCTTATGCAACAACCTCAATAAATCCAACAGTGAAAAATAAAAACCTGATAAAGATTCCTCTGACTTCTTGCCATGTGAATGGTAAAATTGTCAATGTTGATGGACAGGCGAGCATAATAATTGACAAGGGCTAACGACTTTGCGAAACCTTCATCAAGAAGTACGTAAAAGTATTAGGGATTGGCTTCGCCATAATCGGTCTCAGTTTCAGCTGAAAAAGGACGAAAGAAACAGGCAACTTTCCATTACTACGCGTCTCCATTCAAATGTAACACTATACCCGGACACACATACAACGGATACTTTGAGGAATTCCTCAAATAGAATCAGAGACAACGTTTATGGGTGGGATTTGAAGAAAAACGGCAGCACAAATTCGCCCATATTGAGCTAATAAACTATTCTTTTAATGATCTTATGTTAATTTTCGGAGATTTGATATTTGGTAAACAGTTATACCACACGAAACTCGGTTATGTACAAGTAGTTTTGTAGGATTCTGATAAGACCACAATTAATTAGCAAAAAAAAAAAAAAAAAAAAAAAACGAGCAAAGGTTCTACAAATATCCTATATCTCACTGCTATCTCAGAGTGGGGGAGATAAAAAAGAATGAATAACGATTGAATCTAGGAGAATTATGACGATTGCTATAGAGAGAAGAACCAGCGCCTTTCCAGATGCAAATATGTCAATGTAGGAAGATTTAAGTCTTGAGTACCAAGTATGTACGCGAATATTTGACTACAATTTGCACCAAACGTTAAAGGTAAAGGACAACTCGATCGCTCTTGGTTGTTAAAAGCCAAGTTAGAAATTAAAGACATTTTATAAGAAAAGATATATTTCAAGATACCACTCTCAAAAATTAATTCAGGCTATTCGGAATCGATGCGAAATGTCAACATGGCTAACACACATCCTCTTCAAATTAATATTGTCTAAGGGACTTTATTGTGGCTTGATGAGCGTGATTTATCGAATTATAATCAACCCAATCGATAGCAAAACGTTCCCAAGGGACAAGATTGACTCGGACTATGTTACTTGGTTGCAGGATTTATGGCTCTTATACCACCATCATCAAATAGACAAGATAAATGGCAACTTTTCAAGCAAATAATGTATAATGTGCTTAAATTCCTCAATTGATGAAGAGAACCGAAACGATACAGCGAAAAATGGTACATATAAGGTAGAGTTGCAATTGAAGTACAAAAGAATGTTACGGAATTCGAGACAAAGCGTTCCAAAATTTTATCAGACATTAAAAGGACGTGCCACAAACAAATAAATAAATTGCGAACAGAAGCCAGCAGCGATGAGGATGGAAAAGGAAAGTCAAAATCGAATCCAACAAACAAATGGATTAATTTTGCTCGTCGCCAGAACTAATCACCGACTGTGAACGACAGTAGGTATCTAGCTTGTGAATGACTGAAATAACGTTAGTTAAGCCCTGCTATATCCACACATGCGGTTTTTTTTTCAAAATTTGTTTATTTAAGAAAAACATGTACAATAGTATTATTCAAAGTATTGCCCATCTGAAGCTATGACTTTTTTCCATCTTTATGGCAATTTGTGCGAACTGTGTCGGCTTGGCAGCCAAGAATAAATCGAGCCAATTTTTGATATTCTGCTCTGATGTGAACCGTATTCCAGTGAGAACGTTCTGCATCGACCGGAACAAATGGTCAGAAGGGGCAAGGTCTGGGCTATAAAGCGGGTGGGGTAAGACTTCCCATCCAATGTTTTCCAAATAGTTCTTAACCGGAATAGCAACGTGAGGCCAAGCGTTTTCATCATGGAAAATTATTGCCTCATGTCTGGTCGCATATTCCTGTCATTTTTCGGCTACTGCTCTCTTCAAACGGATTAACTGTGTTCGGTAGCGTTGTCCATTGATGATTTCATCCGGTTTTAGCAGCTCATAATACAGCACACCTATCTGATCCCACCAAATACAGAGTATTACCTTTGCGCCATGGATATTCGGCTTTGCCGTTGATTTGGCTGGTTGGCCGGGTTTCACTTATGATTTTTTGCGCTTGGGGTTGTCATAATGGATCCATTTTTTATCACCAGTAACAATCCTATGCAAAAATGACTTCCTTTTGTGGCGTTCCAGCAGCAATTCGGACATGCAAAACCGCCTTTCGACGTCTCTCGGCTTGAGTTCATGTGGAACCCAATTTCCTTGCTTTTAAATATATCCAGCTGCTTATAAACGTTTTGAAATGATTCTGCGAGCTCTTCTTGGATTTGGCAACAATCTTCATAGAGTAATGCTTCCAGTTCTTCATCTTCAAACTTGTTGGTTGCCCAGGACGTTCATCGTCTTCCAAGCCAAAATCAACACTTTTAAATAGTGCAAACCACTTTTGGCACGTTCGCTCAGCTAGCGCATGTTCACCATAAACTTTCACCAAAATACGATGACTTTCGGTAGCAGTTTTCTTCATATTAAAGTAATGAAGAAGAACTCCCTGCAAAAAAAATTGTCGTTTAGGCTTCAAATGAATGACATATACTGAAATGACGTTCAATGGCAGTAGCTTTCCAACGCATGTTCCAATGGAATAATAACAATGGAATCTCTTAACAAAGCGCACGAATTAATAAAAGCACGAGCTATAAAGGCATATTTATAGTTGAAGTACACCTGCTCATTTAGTTATGCAGTGAATAACGCTTGCATAACTATCTTCATAAGAATCTTCAACAAACGCATATCCAGAAAAATTCTCAAGTACCGAAGACCAGTGGCAACGCTACAAACGTGCTTACAGAGGCGCCACCAAAAATTCCCTGGTTAGATGAAGGATGCTGGCAAGGCTTAAGCGTTCAAAACAGCGTTCAAAACAGCACTGCAACGAAAGACCGAAGCCGCTGGTGAACACTACTAGCAGAAGAGACTTCGGAAGAAAAAAGGGTACGAAAATCACGCGATCGAAGATATTGAGAGTATGTACTCCAAGAATATCGTATGGATATTTTACCACCAGGTAAAAAGAGCGTATCAAGACAAGAAGACCCGTGCAGAAGCCTGTAGAGATTAAGAAGGAAACCTTGCAGTGGAGTCACAAGCGGTGCTGAGAATATGGGAAAACTTTTTCTACAGTTTGTATTAACGCCACGCAGCCCAACATCCCGCCGTCAAACAGAAAAGACAATTCAACTTAGCCACTTTACCAAAACGAAGTAAGGATAGCTTTGGGGAAACGCATCCGTAAAACTGTTAAACTTTAATATCATTCTTAAAAAATCGCGCGGAAATCGCAACAACAAACAAGTATTCTTCTGAAAAAAAAAAAACTGAGAAACAACATTGCGATAATCAACTATTATAATTACAGCCGATTGATACGGAATATCCGATATTCCACAAGCAAATACTCCTATAACGAAATCCCGGAGTACATTAGAAATAAGCGCTTTATAAAATCGTATTACTTAAATATATAGGGTTTTCCAATAGGGACTTGACAACTTTGAATTTAATTTGTGAACGTACTCTTTCACTAATCATCAAACTGTCACTGTTAATTTATTCAGCAAACTCAACATTTTCATAACGGTAAAATACACTGTATTATCTACAGATATTCGGAGTCGCAAAATCATCTTCAGTGACGGAACTCATTTTTGGCTGAATGGGTTCGTCAATAAGCAAAATATGAGTTATTGGTCGGGTGAATACCCACATTTGCTCAATGAATCACCACTTCATCCACAAAAAGTAACTGTTTGGTGCAGTTTGCATGCAGGCGGCGTTATTGGGCCATATTTTTTCGTCGACGATAACGATCGTCACATTACTGTGAATGGTCAGCGTTATCGCTCCATGATCACCGATTATTTTTGTTGTCGAGTCGTTATTAGAAAACCCCATATATAAATATTTCACTTAAAATTGGAAAAAGTCCTAAACTGCACATAAAAGAGGTTTCCAACATATTTCAGTATACGCCCTACAGGGTGGTTTTTATTGGAAGAACCTTAATAAACGAAAGCGCTTAAAATAAATGTAAAGCAAATAAAATTTGTTTTTAAAGTATTTTAAAAAAATTTATGAAAACAAAAAATGCCAAAAGAAATATAAAGGTTTCAGTTAAGCAAAAGATGATATTTATAAATGATAAACTTAAACAAACAGAACACTTGAAACAAATAAAAATAAATAAAAATTCTTACTGAACAGTTTCTATTCTGTCAAGGGGTACTTCTTGCTTTTTGTCACCAAAAAATCTGTAAATCAATACAAAGGAAATCATAAAAAATAAAAACAAAAAACTGCATAAATAAATTCATAATAAAATAATATTAAAAAACTGAAAAAAAAATATTGACCAATAAAAACAAATAAAAAATTTGTAACAAAGTAATTTTTTAATTTCGAATAGTTTTAACAGATACGTTTGTTCTTTGTCATTCTGCAAGGTTCTAGGTTAAGGTTTTAACGGTAATCATAGGCCGTCATCTTTCAGGGACTTGTATGTTAATAGTTTCTCAAACGCGGAGAAACAATCACAGCATAGCATACAACAAATTGCGCTCAAAGCAACCTTTACTGATATACTCGTATACCAGGTATATTTACCTAGTAGGGACATAAATACTGCGCCAAATCAGCGCCAAATGAAAACGAATTAATATTTAAACAATTTTTTTTTTTGTTTTTATTGGGTTATTCAATGGCTACAAATCTTAGAACAACTTATTCGAAATGACGTCCATTTTCCTTCCAGCAAGACTAAAGACGATGTGGCCACTCATCGATTGCGAGACGCATTTCATGCATGGGGAAACTGTCCACTGCACGGACAAGGGCTCGCTTCAACGACTCAATATTCGAGTGTCGAGTAGAGCAAGCCATGCCCTCTAATACGGAACAAAACTTGTAATCCAACGGGTTGAGGTCTAGATTACCAGCTGGCCAAACATCCGTTGATAAGAAGTCCGGAACGTTGCTATTGAGCCACAGTTGAATCGTTTTTGCTTTGTGAGCTGGAGCAGAGTCTTGCTGGAAAGTCCATGGCTTGTTGTTGAATATTGACTGATTGAGAGACTTCACAATGGGTTTCAAGACGGTCGATTGGTATACTTTGGCCGATGTTTTCACTCCTTTCTCGCAAAAATGGAGCTTGGTAACGCCATCGTAGCACACTCCCCACCATACCATTACAGACGCGGGATGGTGGCCTCTTTGAATCCTCGGGATGAGTTGGAATACTTCTCTGGATGATCGAGCATATACACGATCGTTCTGCTTATTAAACGATTCTTCTACGGTGAAGATTTTCTCGTCAGTAAACAGAATTTGTCTCTGAGCGTTCTTCGCGTACGCTTTCGATCTTCGCTTGCGTTTTTATTTAATGCGGCCGTAAGCAGGTGTCCTAAATCTTCTTTGATAATGCGAGACATGGATTTTTGCAAATTAGCATTTCTCGCGACAAGATTTTCTGTTTTTGAAGCGGTTTTTGGTCGATTCGTTTCTTTTTGGCTTTGGTCGCTTTCGGAACTCTTACAGTGCGCGGACGGCTGGATCTCTGACGGTCTCTTACTCCACCAGTATCCTCAAACAACTTCACAGCACGATACACAAAATTGCGAATGGTTCCAAGCGGTCGCAAAGTCCTAAAGATATCGCCTTTTTCCATGCTGCATGTTGTAGGCTCACTACAACAATACGATTTTCGATGTCGCCCCATTCCATGATTGTAAGCAATTAATGTCCAAACCTTTTTACGTCACAATGAATCATAAATATCATCTGTCAAATCAAATCGCAATCAATACGAAATGGATGCGCCCAGTGTAGCATTCGTAATGAGTGAGTTCAGTTATGTACTAGTATTTATGACTTGACTAGGTACATGTTTTACATTACCGGTTTTACTACGAGATGGCGCCAGCGAATAATACGCAGCTTATTAATTTGACACATATGTCATTTTGTTTGTATGACAATTAACTACAAACACACACATGTTGACTCCGCCGAAACTAGCGTCTTAGTTTTATCGTTCAGTGATCACGTCGAGTTTTATGCCTGAAAAAGAACATTTGTGGCACGCATTGATTTTCTTATTTATTCAAAAGAAAAGGGCTGTTGAAAGTCATCGTTTGTGGGTAGAAATATTTGGTGAAAACGCTTCATCAATTAGAACATATGTGACATGGTATCGACAATTTAAAAGTGCTGATTTCAATGTGAAATACAGTGAACGCTCTTTTAGACAACAAAAATGCGAAGAGTTATTGGATGATGACCCGACTCAAACTCAACCGCAATTAGCAAAAGCATTACATGTGTCACAAAAAACAATCAGCAGACGTTTACGAGCAATGGGGAAGATCGATAAACTCGGTAAATAGGTCCCACATGATTAGAAACAGTTTATACAGTTAATATAGGTTAATCCCCAACAATTGATTAGTTTAATTAATTTACATATTAATTGAAAGACCACCGGAATGGACAGAAGACATGGCAAAGTGATTTTGCTACACAACAACGCGCTGTCTCACGCGCTTTCACAGCAAAACAAGTGAAAGACACCTTGAAATCGCTTGGATGGGGCATCCTTCTGCACCTTTCGTACTCCTCAGACTTGGCGCCGTCTGACTATTACCTCTTTGCATCAATGGGGCACGCGTTCGCAGAGCTGCACTTCAGCGATTTCGGGGAAGTTGGAACATGGCTCGACGAATGGTTTGCCGCAAAAGACAAGCAGTTTTTTTGGCATGCTATTCATAAATTACCTTAAAGATGGGAAAAAACTTATGTTTCCACCTGGTATGCACGCTTCCATTCGTTTATATAATAATGTATGACCATATTTAGCAGACTTGACTTTCTTTGAACGAGCAAAGCAGAGATATACAATTGCTTTTGTAGGTTCACCCTACTCATCAGACTTATCCCCCATACCGACTTACAACATATTCGAATTTTTAAAATAGGCAGTTTACAAGCCTTTATAATAATAAGAAAAATAAGAATTTACTAAAAAAAGTATATTTTCTTTAGCATAGACAAAGAAACGTTTATTAAACATTTCTGGAATGTCTCCGAAATCGTTTGCTTGATCTAGGCGACTTGGAATATTTATAATATGCTCCTAAATAGACTTTTTTTTTTAAAATTATATGAAAATGTGACGTCTTGAGTACGTTATGGCTCTGGATATACATATTTTATAAACCAAAAACAGTTTTGGGAGATTCTGAAGACAAAAATTATAGCAACTAAAAGCAAAACAGCTGAAGCTTTTGCTGCAATTTGTGAAGAACTTAAGTGCTCAAAATACGAACACTTACGCGAAAAAGAAAAAATTAAAGAAATCTCACACCGACATAGGTGTGCAAAAAAAGAAGAGCCGAGTGGTTTCAGATGTACCCAAAAGTCATCATTTTGTGACCTTGATAAAAATAAACTTCTATTGCAATGTCATACAAAAGACTTTGCTTACAAAGAAAGTGTTAAGTTCCAAAATGCTGGGATAACTTTTACATAAAAAAAAAAATTAACGAAACTAGAGAGATTCTAAGAGATAAATGGAAACCAGTAAATAATATTCTCAATAAACTTACAAAGAATTGCTTTAATGATCGTATTGTTTATAACAAACTTGAAACTACTGAAATTTTCAATAATTGCTTTGCCAATATTTTGCATTCGAGTCCCACTACTTCGCCGGAATACGCTGCCGGAATTCTAGTTCCCTAAGTACTCAGTACGAAAGTGATTAAAGCTTTACCTTTTTTAGAGTTCTTAAAAAATTATAGGCATTCTAAAATATTCAAATTTCTATGGTTTTCATGCCATCATCCAACTGCATGCTGAAAAACATTGCATGCTTTGTTTTTGATATCCAGTGCCTAATCTAGAGTCTTCCCTTTCCAAAGCCCTTAAAAGTGAGAATGTGTTACCACTTTTCATAAAGGGTACCGGTAATAAGTTTAAAAATTAGATGCTGATTTTCCTTCTTCCTTTAATTAGTAAAGTCTTTGAAAAAGTTATAAAAAATAGGCTCGTTAGCTTTCTGAATAAAATACAATACATTTATTCAGATCATTTCAATTTGGATTTCAAAAAGTTAAAAGTTCGGAACATGCATTATTGAATTTCGGTTCACGATTCACAAATTCTGGATGATAAAAATTTGAAAGCAGGTCTATTCGTTGATATCTCGAAAGCATTTGAAAGCATTTGCTGCGGAAGATTTAAAATGATGGGTTTTGAGATTTTGTGTTCAAGTGGATCGAGTCATAACTTCAGGTTGGATCTAAAAGAGTAAAAATTGAAGACATAAGGAAGAGTATAGGTTATGTTAGGTTATAACAGGGGCGTGATGGATATGCCTACACATAAACACTAGCTACCAAAACGGGCCCATCGTAATTTCTGTGGAACCATTCAATTTCTTTGCAAAAGCCAAGAAGTCCTTTCGTTTTCCAAAAAGTATTTCCCTACAAATTTCTTTAACTACGTGATATTGCCTCGTATTCACACAGTATGTGTGTAATGCCCTCCACATCTTGTAGATAACCACAGAATCTGCAAATATCTGACTCTGACAATTTGAGTATATCTGCGTGTTTCCGCAGGAAACAGTGTCATGTCAGGACTCTTATTATTATTCTAAGTTTATGCCTATTTAATTTTATTAACTACCTTGATCTTTTGCCGTCAAAAAGTGGCCAGAAAACCTTGGATACCTTATGTCCTTCAAGATTTGGTCACCTGATTTTGGCAGTTTTTATGAATTTTTTCATGATAAGGCTCCGTACTATGCAAAGGGGTGGTTTGATGTCACTACATGTTATCGACTAGCTCTCTTTTTCTTGCAAGTTCATCCGCTTGTTCATTTCCCCTTGTAACGCAGTGTCCTGGCACCCAGCACAGTCTCACCCGGTGTGGAATAAAACTTAAAAACCTAGAAGTGCCCCAAGAAGCTGTTCTGAGACCAGCTCTCTTTCTTATTTATATTTATTCAATATTTAAAATACCTTTCAAATGCCGTCTCAATACCGTGATGATGTTGACTTAACCTACGGTTCGGTAAGTTCTCTAAGTTTAAATGCTGATATTAATTCGGATTTAAACCTGTTTTGAACATGGATCATAAATTTTAAAACAAAAATAATATCTCTCAGGGCAAAATGATTTTGACCCTGAAGTTTTCTTTCATACACGTGAATGTCAAAAAATTTAACTTGTTGAACTATAGTAATATATTTCTGCTTTACAAGCACTCGTAATATTTTGTGGCAATTTTAACTGCACTGAAAACCTTAAAGAATCTAAATTTCTTGCCCTAATTTTTATTCTAGAATGTGTTCCCATAACCATATAAAGGACTTAACCCATTCGATCCCAACGTAGTTGAGAGCAACCTTGGTTGCTTAATGGATAACATTAAGCGTTCCTTTTGTTGTTATCTGCTGATTCATAATAATAATGACTACACTTGCGTCGTAGAATGTATTTTTGTGAAATTCGGAAGCGATATTGAAGTGTGTAACATTTATTTAAATATAATACTTACACAAAATGAAAATGTATAAATGAAATGGTTTTTAGCAAAGAAGCTTAAAAGTGAAAAAGTTGAATTTGATTAGTTTTGAATAATTATCGGGTGAGTAATTTTGTGTGTTTGGTTATGAGATCTCAAGAGAAAGTTTTGTTAAAGAAGACATTGAGCTTCGATTGGGATGTTCTTAGAGACGAAGAAAGTGGGGATGAGATGGAAGATATCTCTGCGGTACTGGAGAAGAACTTGGAAGAGATCGTGGAAAGGGGAGAAACGATAGAGATCGGTCTTTTTGACAATATGATTTCGGAAGAATATAAGCAAAAACCTTGTAATGTTGCTGATAAAAGCTTCGAAAAAAATTAATTTTAAAAACATTCAAGTAGAGATCAAGGCCATTTGAAACTCCAGAGAATATTTGGAAAGAGGATTTGAAAATTGACGGCGTGATGACGCCAGTAGAATATTTCTGCACCTTTTTTTGGACTGGGTGTTTTCAAATTTCTACAACTCAAAATGGCACGGTCACCAAACTTAAAGTTTACTGCTATTATGGACTCAATGCCAAGCGATGGGTTTGAAACAAATTGAGCAATGCCTTAACTTCAACGAATAAAGCAAACAACCTAAAAAAGGAGACTTAAACTATGACAAGCTTTACAAGATACTCATATCTCCTTTACTAAGCATCCTAAAAGGAACCTTCAATAAATTACTTCAGGAAGAACATCAAAGTGTTGATGAACAAATCATTGCATTAAAAAAAATGTATTCATAAAAATTGATACTGTAATTGTTACTGCAACTCTTGTTCAACTTACAAACAACACAACTCAGCAATACAACTCACGAATGGAGTTTAAAAATATTTACGCATGCCTGAACATCTGAATTAGTTTATGATTTAAGGGTGTATGTTGGTGAAAACACCTGCTTACGTTGGTAAGCCCTCTGATTTCGTTGAAGGAAATGTACATATTTGAAACAGGTACTATACGTAAAAATCATATAAACAATTGCCAGTTACTTAAAAAGCGTGGAAGGGAATCCTTCGATATAACAATGAAATCTAGTACGTTTGAAGTGATTTTATAATAAACCAGTTCAACTTATATCTTGTTGTGTAGACCATCAAGCTGAAAAAGGTTATGTTGATGTTGCAAGCCCTGCGATTACACTCCTGTTGTAAGGGAATGGGAGGAGTGGATTTGACAAATATGCTCTTTGGGCTCTGGAGGCCAACCACTGCTCCAGAAATTGTTACAACAGAACATATGTTCTAAATACGTGCCTGTTTAAAGGAAAACATTTACATTTACTACCATATATTCGATCACGTTCGTCTTATAAAATTGCAACTAGAAGTTGCCGATGCACGTTTGCAATGTACTGTACAAAGAAAAAGAGGTCGACCATCGAATGTATATAGAAGAAAGGTTTTCGCAACAGACAAAAGAGTAGAGATTTCAGCCGAATCCTCCTCCGATAGAGTGGAACATTGGGTGGTATTTGGTGAAAAAGGGTTTTGCAGATTGTGCAAGACATGTTCAAATGTCTTTAGTTGTTGTAATAACAATAAAAACTGTTTTTTGTGTCATCATACCTATTTTGTCTAAATAAATAAATAAATAAAAAAAATTGAAAATGATTTTCATTGGAAGAAATCATTGCCAACGATTTTCGCAAGTAACTTCAGGTAGCGCCCCAACCGATAGGCGTGTCGACTTAAAATGTTGACCAATATCTTGAATAAATACAAAATCAGTTAATTTGAAAAAAAAAAAAAAATTAAAACGAATTTCTGGCCACAGCAAAAAAGTTCGGGTAAAAAGCACCTCTGGACTCCAAAGATTATAACAGCATAGCTTACCACATAGAACCATATCATCCGCGTATGGAGTGGCCTTTATTCCTTCCCTTTTTATATTCAGAAGTATTTTATCAACCATTAGGGTCCACAGTAGGGTGAGAGGATGCCCTTTAAGTTGGTGACTTTCAACAAGGTATTACCTAGTGTTGTATTGGTATTCCAATTGCCGATCATACAGGTTACCAGGCTCGTAAAAAATTGGTAAACATGGAGCGATAGTGCTCTTCATTGACTATATCCGACTTGCCCACATTATCTCGAAGAAGTACACCCCAATGCCATCAGACAGTCAATTTTTTCTTTTACAAAGTCTGTTGTTGGAACTCCTTCTGCCGTTTGCTTACCCAATAACAAAGCCATATAACGAAAAAGTGTCTCGTTACAGAAAGTAATTTTTCGGAGGAAATCCGGATCTTCTTCCATCTTTTAAAAGATCCAATCTGCAAAAATTTGACGTGAACGATGGTCATTTGGTTCTACTTACTGGTCCAATTTAATCTTACATCGCCGTATAGCGAAGTCTTTTCAAAATAGTCTTTTCTGACACGAAAACATTATGGAATGAATAAGTCGACTCCAACTACAACAATCGAAAATTGAAATTTACGCCCGTAACTTAGTCGCAATCGACCTCGGAATTCAAAAACAAATTCAGATGATTTGTAAATGTTCTGAAATGTAATCTTTCTATGATTAAATGGTAGACACAAATATGACATCTGGTTAAAGATGGTATGTATGAGTTGAGGGATCCCAACTGGAGAAATGGTGGCACATCTAATGAAAAACCCTTCAGAGTCTGAGCATGCAAAATTTATAGGAAGGAAGTAGGTAATTCTGACAATGTCTCAGTTAATGTCATCCCCAAATTCAAGTTCAAAATAAACACTCCACATTTTCTAGTAGATACTTTGCATAAACCAACATTTTCAGACTAATTCACAAAATTAACAACTTACCTTTCAAATTTAACCTAGAATTGCTCCTCAATAAAACACTAAAGATAAATTAACTATTCATCGCTCTATAGCACTTAAGGGCTTGGTTTTCATCTAGAGGTTTAGTAACATAAACAAAAAAACTACAAGTACATTTGTGTAAGATATAAACACCTCAAGCAAAGATTATAAAAAGAAAAGGTTAAATACAAAAGAAAAATATGACAGAAAAAAACTTGAGTAACTGAAAAACACTAAAGTGCTACTTACTGATTTAGATTCCTCTCGTTCGACCCACTTTGGCTCTGGATGTTGTCAGCATGCCGACGTTCCTTGTGTACAATACCCATTAGCTTCATCCACGGATTATTTTGGGATCCGTGGCCTCCCATACCGCCACTCTGCCACATCGTCATGGTGGCAGAGTGTTTTTATTGCTACTGTGTCTTCTTTTTTTTTTTTGATTTCTTTTTAATTAAACGCCCTCTTTAAGTAAAGACAATCACAATTTACGAGTATTTCATAATGATTACAAGTACTCTTTTTTTTTTTTTGAAGGATACAGGTGTACGAGTAGATGTAGTTTTAGTTACATCGTCATAACGACTGTTTCTTTCTGTTGTCTTATTCGTAACGGTATGGATATGTTTAGATGTTAGTTTTCGTTCCTTGTCAAAAAATAGGTATCCGTATCACCCTCTCAGAGGTAATCAAGAACATCCCGTATGTAGATTGTCATTATGACACAAGTTGACAATAACAGCACACTGAGACATTAACCTTTAGGGTGTGTTCAACGTTCGAGAGATTCACTTTACTTTCATAGTTCGATGGTGTTGATGTTGGTAAGGATCTATTGGGTTATGTCCTTTACATTAATAGTGAAATGTTGTTTTGGAGCCAATTTATATATAATAGTATGTATGTTATATATTTGTGTATTTTTTTTTTTTTATAAAAAATATTACTTCCTTTTTAAAGTACAATATTATTTTAGCTTTGGTTTTAATTTCTCTACTAATGGGCGGCTGTCGTTACTATAAGTTAGAGAATGCGATACATTTACTATGACCACGATCAAAATTTAGATAAAAATAAAACTATGAATAAAATTTGAATTGAATGCGTAGAAAGTTTTCAAGAGATTTTAGAGAAAAAAGAAAACAGCATTACTACGTAACTAATATTTTGCATTCACTACAATCCGAGGTACGTCGATTTAAAATATCTTTTTTTCGAATTTATATTTTCTATAACTTTTTCTTCCTTTAATTTGAAGTTTAAAATTCTACTTTGCTTTTGGCGACAAGAAAAATAAATCAATTGATCTACGGTTCAAAAATCTAACTAACTATTTTTGTTTGCATTAAAATTGAATTCAAATTAAAATCACTTTTGTCTTTGTTTCTTATATTTTCATTAAAATTGTATTTGTTTCTTTTTTTAGTAGAAAAAATTGTAATTCACTTTTAAAATAAATTGTTATTTTTTTTTTTTGTTTCTGTTATTATGTATAAAATTTGGTTTTTGCTTTATGCAGACAAAAAAGAAGACTTTCGATTCTAATAAAATTTAAATATCACGAAATTTAATTTATTTTTTTTTTAGTCTATTTTTTTTTTTGTTATAAGTTTTATTTGTTATTTTTAAGTTAGGAAATTGGATTTCTTATTATGATAATTAAAAACTTTTCTCTATATTTAACTATTAAATGATAAATTAATTATCTAAGAATCACAATGGTATGTTGGTTTATTTGAAAGTGTTTTTTGTTTTTTTTTTGCTTTTGATCTAATTTGATCTGTTGATTTGATACGAGTGTATTGTTTTATTCCTTATTTTTTACTTTTTCATTTTATTTCGAAATTTACATAAGGAATAAATAAATAGTTTAAAAAATGTATATAAATTGTTAAGTATCACTATCTAAGTTTTAAATGATTTACTATGATGTTCATTAAATTACTTATGCAAAAGAAAAAATATTTTTATATTACTTATGATAATTTTAGATTTACTGGTGTTTCCGTTTATCCGTTAGATCTGAAAAGAAAATTTAAAATAAGATTTTTTTTATTAATAAATATGATTAAAGAAAAAATAACAATAAAAATTGGTGGTTGTATCTTAACGAATTTTTCTCGAATTTTCCAGTTACAACACTGAAAAAGTGGAAGAATTACGTAAAAATTTACAAAACTATGTTGTCTATTGTAAAAAAAATGAGAAAAATTTAAGAGACTCGTTAATGATTCCTCTGTATGTTCAACAACAAGAAAAAAAAGGAGAGAAATCCTAAAGTTTGAAACGTTTTTAAACTTTTTTTTTAATTTTTTTATTCTTCCATATGATTGTACTACATCTTAATATTGCTGTGTCAAAAGATATAGAACTTTAATCGGTTGTTGCTCCGTTATAGTTTTGTATACCTGCCAAGCAGCTGCGCGGCACGCTTACCTGTCATCTTTGTCCTCTTAGAATACCTAATTCTTTTGTTTGTCGATGGGTCTTTGGTTTACTGATGTATACTAATGTTCTATACTTCCGGTTAGTGGTGTATATAAATCAGTTTAGCGTATTTGTTCATAGTTTGCTCTGTTTCGTTGGATTTTTTTACGGTGATTTAATATCCATTATCAGAAAAATTCCGAAAAAAGTACAAAGAGAAGATCGGCAGACAACTGGTGCTAATTTAAGTCGACCAAAAAAAAATGTTACCTTCACAGAAACGATAGAAAGACAATGTGCAATGTAGTAGTGCGTCATCTATTTCATATTAGCTTAGAAATAGACATTTTAGTTTAGTTTGTACAACGATTGTTACATTACCTAACAATAAAGGAAACGCTCGGATTCAATATCAAAGTAACGTGTAAAAAGTGTACGCAGCCTCGGTTCGTTTCATCTAGAGAAAGAATAGAATCTGTTATACATGATGTCAATTATAGATTTACTTTTGTAATGCGAGGCTAAGGATTAGTTGGATGCAATAAGTTTTCTGGTCTGATAGGTTTGACAAGCAATCTCTTATTAAAACCAACCTACAACAGATACCTAGTGAAAATATTTGACACTATAAAGAATGTTGCGATTAAGTGATTTGCTTCCACTGTAAAAGAACAAAAAGAAGCTAATTGCAAAGTGAAACGAAAGTAACCGAAACACCAGAATTGCCTGTAGTAAGAATGTGGAAAGAAATGAGGATTTTCTTCTCTCTATGGTCTTCATTCCTGGATTGGTTATTATACCGGTAAATTCGTTGATATTTTTGTGAAAAGTTCATACTGCCACAATTGCAAAACTTGGAAGAGCAGATTAGATTCTACAGAGTTTGAAGAGTGGCATAAAGAGCATATTAATAGCGGACAATGCAAAGCTCTTCACGTTGGACCAGCTGGCATCATGAAAGTAGATTCTGGTACCCAGATGTTTCAACGTTCGTTAGAAAATCTCGAGGTGACAGAGACTCGAAGACGTACAGTGGTATTTTAAATTCTAAACCTTATGGTGACGATTTTACGATAAACAAAAATGGATGCATAGACCACGTTCAGAAGCGAATGGGTACTCGTTTGCACGAATTATTGATAAATTAACAGTTTATTATGGCCTTTCTATTCCAGACAATCAAGATTCTTGTGAAGAAAATGAAGGATGCCATATGGTTAAATTATTTTCACTACTGCTCGAGCGATGAAAAACCGCAGCACGATAAATGCCCAAGCAGCTATGATTCGTGGTATGAATGTTAGAAGGCTGCAGCTACAAAATCACTTAACTCATTCAAACACTGTTACACTCTACTTCGAAATGATGTTGCTGAAGCCATTAAACCGATTTATGAGGACTTTAGTAAAGACGTACTTTTACAACTATGTCTTGGAGACTTTACTCAAAATAGTAATGAAAGTATGAATCAACTTATCCGAAATCAGTGCGTGTTACCTCAATTATTGTTGAAATTGTAACTTATGTAGCAGCATGTATCTTTAATGAAGGTAGTTTTACTCTGATGACCTTTATGCAAGACATAAAAATCGCTACGGGACAAAGCACACATGAATGGACAGAGCAACAAGCTGCACACGACAGCAAAGATGGCAGAGTTTTACGTAGACAAAACCTAAAAGATGCTCTAGATATGGGTGCTATCACTTAATATTGGATTTTCTGGTATTCAAAACTTTAAATCGATTTTCTGACATTTGTCTTTTTGAGCCGATGAATGGTTTATATCAAAATCTACTCGACCGATTCTTTTAAAATGAAAGCTTTTTCTTATTTTTTATAATTTTTAATTTTACAATAAAAAATTGGCCCATTTTTTAGGCGAAAATCTTTTTCTTTACTTCTAAGTGTCGCAGCATTTTAAGTTTTTAATTTCAGATGATCCAGTCAAGAGTTATTAAGTTCACCGGAGGACAACTTTTTTTCCGAAGCGCCTCCGAAGATTTGCTGCCATCGCGATCTGTTTAAACATTAATATTTTGCTTTCAAAAATTAAGTAAAAATTTCACAATCAATTAAATAAATTTGTTTTACCTATAGCGTCTAGAAAAATTCTTAAAATGGGCTAACTTAACATAACTTAACATTAGACAAAACAGAACTTGCGACTTATTTATTCCAAAGTTCGTCACACATTCTCAACGAAAACTCTGAAATAAATAAACATCAGTGCAATAATAACGAAATTATGTTTCTGAAAAACAGTTTTATAACTAACGACAAAGAAAAATGTGTTTCTAATCAAAGGTGTAATAATCGACAATGACATATTTGTTGCATTTGGTGTGTTTTGGTCGTATGAAAAGCAATGTATTGTATTTTTGACAACCAGTCATGAAACTGAAAAAGAGAATTGGATGGACCGCACTGCAGTCAATATAAGACACAATACATTTTTCAAGGATTTTAGATGTCTGAGCGTTTTTTTATAGACCGATTCGGACCAATGATTCAACACACTACAATAACGACCAATTGAAGGATGCATTCTATGTTTTTGCTTTTATTAATTTCGAATGTCACGACGCGCTCCAAAATTTAGGGATAATGATGGAGAAACATCAAGGCGCTTTGAAAGATCGGCATACTCTCTTCGTCTATAAAGCATTCGATAAATTTCCCAGAGATATGAAGGGCGGTTGGATCTCAAAATGTTTTCGAGACATATAAGTAGAAGAGATGTATAAGATATTAACGATGGCATTAGAATGAAAAAGTTACGTACACTGCAAGGTAAAAATGGGGAACTTGAGGTTTATGAAGGAGTAAATAAAAGCCACTGACATCCAAAACGACTTCTTTTCTTTACACTGATTATGGTGGTATCTTAAGCAGAGATGTGTCAGAGCTTCAAGCAAATCCTATCTCGCTGAACTACGAGTCCTTAAGAGGTCTCACACTCAAAGTAAATGTGAAATTGCTTAAATGGCTGAAAGTCCTGCAGTATTACGTGACAGGAAAATGTCGCAAAAATTCAAGGCTAATAAACAAGATGTACATTTGGCTTTAATATAAAGAAAACTGATAACGACCGAAATAAAATGGTTATAAACGCCAGCGCGTGCAAGCAGGTATAACAAAACGTAACCTAATAAGAAGTACTTGTCCTCGCGGTCTTCTCATGAAGGAGTCGATGGTGAACAAACTTCAGGCTAAATAAACGAATGGATTCCTCCATGTACAACAAAGGTTGTTGGAGAATCTAATCCAAAAGCTAATAGAGCTAAAACAAACGCTTTGCCTCACCAACCGTATGATCCCAAAAAGCATGTAGAGTAATTCAAAGGTCTGCAAATGAAGCCAAACCCCATAAGTGGCGCAGAAACTATACAGATACGTGGGAGATACAATTTATTCAGAAAGTTTCGGAATTGATTTCTTTTTTCACAAAAAAAAGAAAAAGAATAAGAGAAAAAAAGAAAGAACTCTATTTTTTATTCAATTTTCAACAAAGTATCCCTGCTTTCTTCATTCCATTTTTTTTTTTCTTCTTCTGCTTTGCAGAACCCCCGCCACATTTCATAGAACAGCCTCCATTTTATCAAACTGCTCTTTTACATTGAAATCTTCAGTTTAAAGAAGAAACAAGAATCGACCAAGCCAAACCATTTTGGCTAATCCACTGCAAATAATCTCCTCTTTTGAAGATCAAGAACAGGGTGCCGAATTTAAATTCATTGTGGACACTTTCTTTTGAATGTACTTTACAGAGTCGTTGGGAGCTTCTTTGGAAAATAGTTTTCGCTGCTTTTAAGTATGTATGTCCCCTTTCCAGTTAAGAGTTTCGTAACGAAATCTACTCGATTCGAAGTTAGGTGAGTCTTCAGGTTTAAGCTATTATATGAAGATTTAATTGAGCCTCAAAAATGTGAAAAGTATAAACTGCATCTCCGTGAAGAGAAAGACATTAGACCAGTCCTTTCTGTTTTCCGTTATAACGCCTTTACAGAGTACCATTCTTGAATAGTCATAGGGACACTATATTATGGTTTTTTTTTTGTGACATATAGGCAATGGCCGATTTTACGATTTTAAAGTTAGGACACTATATGAGGTCATCTTTGGTAAAACAATTGGTAAGCATATCCTAGACTACACCACGCCTGGCAACAGACTTATTCTAGTCGTTCGAACATTCTGAGCAGCTAACATTGACTTGGATCACTATATTGCTGCAACCAAGATACGAATGCGTATCTCCCAGGCGTTACAACACAGAAGACCTACTGTGAAAAAATATAACGTCGAAAGCTGAAATCGTAAGAGACCGCCAAACGCGTATGCCAAAATCTCTTCTATGTCGACAGCATTAAGTATCGAAGACCAGTGGTAACCAGTGGTATCCCTGTTTTAACGAAGAATTCCAATATGTACCACTGCCGAATACCAACCACTTTTTCACCGATTTTTAGGCCACTTGTAACAACATTTAAAGAGACGAACTACATAGAGCCATGCCTAGTTTTAACTCGTCCGTCAGTGCAGAATGACGATGGAAAATGCGCACTGCTCCGTCAAAGTTGGTAACGACTTAACCGAGACCTCTGATGTCAAAAGGTTTTTGGAAAAGGTGACACGCTATCATGTGACTTCTTTAATTTCATATTTAAAAGAATTGTGCGAAACTGACGAGGGAATACCGGAGGCACAATCTGTAAAAAAGAGCTGTGCAATTACTTGCATACGCCGATGATATTAATATAATTGGCAGAATTCAGCGGGCTGTCACCAGTTCGTTTGCTAGCATAGAAACGGAAGCTGCCAAAACAGGTTTGGCAGTGATTGAGGGCAATAATGACTGACAATAAATCAAGTTTATGCTGTCAAAAAGAAGGGACACACACGCTGTTTCTTTGGACTAAGAAGTCAATGGAGATTCTATTGTATATAAGAGCTTGATCATCCCAGTCTTACTTTATGGCGCTGAACCACGGACTCTATCGAAAGCGAATGAAGATATCCTCGAGAGAAAAATCCATCGAAAAATATTCGGTTCTGTTTGTGTTGACTTGCCTTGGTAGAGAAGATTCAACCATGTCAGAAAACTGTGCATCAGTCACCTGAGATGGCTAGCACAAGTAGAGCGAATACACACAGTTGCTAGGGCCAGCAGAGTGTTTGAATTGAACCCGAAATAACAACGCAGTAGAGGAAGATCCCACTTTGGCTGAAGCGTACAATCAGAAAAAAAAACCGACTTGGAGTGCCCAACTGCATGCAGTTAGCTAAGGATCTTGTTAACTGAAGAGTTATGTGAGTTTTAACTCACAAACTCCGAACTATAGCGCGACCTATGTAAGTAAGTAAATGTCTGAATAATGAGATGTTTTCACTTCAAGTGAAGTTAATCGACCAACATTATATATAGCTTTTCTGTCTGAATAATTACAGCACTTATAACATGCCGCCCTGTTTGTAGCATTTAACACCTTTTGTGACCATAAATTCCTAAACATGATTTTCAAACTCTTGCTGAAATACAATATTAAAGGCATCCATATACGAGTATTGCCTAAAATTTATAAACGCCACTTTTCTGAAATTCATTTTTTATTTAAAGAATTTTTTTATTGAATGTCGGAACAGAGCACTAAGACAAATAACTAGTCCATTCCTTTTAATAAAATCTTTCAGTTTTGCGAAGAAAGATGAGTAAGCTCTTCAGTGATAAGTTACATACAGTACCAGCACCCACAACGTCAGCGCCAAGTTCCTGCTGCCTGATGCGAGATGTCGGGATGGGTTTGTATGGTCTGCTTATAACTATTGCACCAGTCATCGATCACGCCTAGGACTACCTGCACTTTGAAGCAGACAATCGCTAGACACGATCCAACAAACAGTACAGCTACACCATCCACGTATGCTTGTGCATAGACATGCACCATAGCAGACGGAACGCCGCCTTGAGGGCAGAACATGTTTACACCCGCCACTACATATTAATTTTTCTCATTTTTTCATGCTTGAAAGAACCTTAGTCTATGTGTAGTCTTAAAATGTAAATGTTTACAAGTATCCATCTATGTACAAGTAAATCAACATATTCAGATGGACCATCTTTCAATGAGCAAAGCAAATATTCAACTTTTATTTCCTGCGCTTGTTTTTTTTTCCTTTTTCCCAAAATGTGAAAAAGATTTAAGGTAGTCTTTATAAAAGCTCCGATTTTTGTGGGTTTTTTTCTTAAGAGATGGGGCTACTTGTAACCGCTGAATTTCAGGACAATTAATTATGTTACCCAAGGAGGCGGTTTTTTCCTTAAACAAGCAGCATAGATATGACTAGTGAATCCCTACTCTGAAATTTCAAACTTTATTCGCTTTTTCTTTCTCTAATGGTTCGTAATTATCCCACTTATTCGTATATTTGGCTGGCTACTTTTGCCAACCATACTAAAGGCCACTCTATTTAGAATCAACTTTTTATTGAAGCGACATTGCCACAACAACGACTTCAAATCGTTGAAATTTTCTTCCAAAATTTAAGCTTTCTTTACGAAACTTGTAGAGAAATTAGTAAAATTTACGGTAAACATCATCGGCCATCTGAACACGCTATTTATGAATGTACTCAATGGTGTGGATTATACGCCGGTGGCATCATTCGTACTTATTTCTTCCAGAGGCTGGAACACAAATCACTGTCAATAGAAACCTGTACTATGCGATCATCAATATGGCAGAACTGTGGTTCCAACAGGATGGTGCCCCCATACTACCAAAAAAAAAATGATTTGGGAATAAAATCATTTAAAAAAAAAAAATGGACACGTCCATTGGACAATAAGATCGGGCGATTTGACGCCATTGAATTATTTTCTATGTTGTCTCTAGTTTATGCCCATAAACCAGCCACGATTGATGCTTTGGACTAAAACTTTATTCGAGCAATACGTGATATACGTCCCCAATTCCTCCAAAAAATGTTCGAAAATTTGACTTCTAGAGTCCGCTTTGTACGAGGAAACCGTGTTGAAGTATTCCCGAAACCGTTTTCATATATTAAACAGCATGAAATAATCTTCAATGATTGTTCGAATCCAACTTTAGGATAAAGCATAATTTCGCCCACAAGTAAAAGGGGTCCACCACCTTGGATCGCCAACTGAGTAAATAAGTAAAAAGTCAACTACATAATTGCCTCCGAAAAAAGACTTTTAAGAACGGCTCCTCCTGGAAACTTTAATCGAAAAAATACCCCGACACACATTCTCCAGTAAAAATCATAGACAACTCCATACAGGCTTTTCACATGTAACTCGTACAAACTCGTGTGTTTACATTTTAAGTCGTCTTAAATTAACAGTTCACTTTAACACTCCCTCCATGTCAAAAGGTTCATTTATAAATGAAAACAAATTACACTTCATTTATTAGTTTGCCACATCCAGAACTTACTTTGGCCACAATCCAAATTTATACACGCAACCAAAATTACAGAATTCACTTTGCCAACCATAAAGAGTCATTGAATTAACCAAAAGTTAAATTGTTACATGAAAATGGTGTTCCCCTTTTCCTAATCCCTCTACTTCTACTTTCTGCCTAATCGGTGGTGTAATCTGAGCAAAGTTTAAATCGGTCAAAACTCAACACTATTAATTTTCTAGAGCTCAAAATGGAACTACGAGGAGTTTGAGTGTCACCTTCTTTATGTCATAAGCTCCTTCCTTCGGGAGGTCTCCTAAATCTTATCAAGGGCGCACCCGACCACACTTGTTTTCTTTTATCTTATTCAAGTTAAAATTACGACAACGGACAAGATGGCAAAAGCATTATGCCAGCTAATTGGTTGGTGTATCGTGTTAATGGATTTTCGACGGCTTGTCCTTGTTGATGGATAATGATGGTGCACACTAGGGTGGTTCCAGCTATCAGCTTATAAAAACTCATAAAAATAGGGCAGGAACCCTTCGATTGCTATAATTGGTCAAACATATAATCGGGGATACAAATTGGAACAAGGCTACTTTCTAATTTTAGAAAATTGGGTTAACGTGTTGTGCTCCTTAAAGAGACAGTTCTTCAGGTGAACTTTAATGAGTCCTGTGATGGAAACAAAATATGGTATATTTCACCCATCTACTCACTACTGCTTGTATTATAGTTTTACTTCGGTACCTTATCGTCGTCAACTTATTTGTTGTTTTTAAGTATCTGCGCGAATATCTTTGGAAAAAAAAAGAAAATATATCGCGGGGATATATTTCACTCCTGTCAATAAGATTAACCTTAATAATTATGACTGAAGGAATATGCCATTGTTCGAGGTATCTACCAGCTAAATTCTTGGATCCGAACTAATTATTCTGTTAATAACTGAGCTTCCACTTGGTTAATCAGCCGACATTTCAAACTTGAGGTCTGTGGCGCAAATTCCGAATAGCCTGAACTAGGTTATATTCGGCGCGCCTATCCTTGATATATATTTTATCAGAGTATTTCTGCTATCAGAGGGAACATCTTCTGAACAAAGGAATCTCGGAAATAAATATCATACATAAAAATGCTTTTTAACTTGCACGTACAGACCCAGCATATACATAAGTAAGTGTATAGCAATCGTGAATGCTGATTTTTCAAAAGAATATTTCGAATTTTCGATGTACATTTCTGTAATTCGATCGAGCGGGTGTGTTGATAATTCGTTGAATGTACGTAGCTGCAACTACGACTGCATAACGCTTACCTTTGGATTGAGTTGGTATCTTATACGTGTTGTCGTCTCCATATGTTAAGAGTATCATTGGTACAATTGAGAAGTTAAAAGGAAGACATATTTTTAAGACAACTCCTCACCTCTACACTAACAGTGGCATGCAGCATGTTGGGTTTTTCTAGCCGCGGTGCATTTTCCCATGCCTTCTTATGGCCATGATAAAGTTGAGCGTATTTTGCAAAATATTGTGTTTTCAGCACTTTTAACGTATTTGTGACTGTGTGCAATGACCGTACTATCTGCATACTGAAACACGGTATTTATTTCTTGAGAGCTATCAAAATATCATCCATATATGGTAAGTGATAAATACTAATAGACCTAGTTTGGATCCCTGCGGCATTCCATAGATTGACATATAGTCTTAAGTAACTTCAACCCATAATGACAGCGCACTTTGAATGCCCGCTTTTTCTAGCTGTTTTAATACATTTTTGTGGAAAATAGTATCGAAAACTTTTTTTAAATCAATTAAAGTACTATTTCGTTAGTTTATCTCTTCGTTAGATTTTATTTTATTTAAAAAAAACTCCATGAAACTGGTTTTTGTTTCTGTTAAGTCTAAAATTGAATTGGTAGCTTGCTAATATTTTGTATTTTTCAAGTGATATAACATTTTGTCAAAGATATCTTCCTATTCTTGATCCGTCACCAATAGTATAAATATTAGACACTAACTTCCGAAATCTTTCTTTCTTTCACCTTGTAAATTGGGCGGACAATTGCTAACTCTTACACTTTGCTGACAATAGCAATAAGTTATAGGTAGAAGCACCTTCACAGAGGAACTTTCTAAATGGAATCGACGAAAACATCAAACTTCCGGAGCTGAATCAATGCCGAAGATGGGCCTATTGGGCATTGGAAAGAAAATGGTGGGAAATTAGCACTTACTGAACCAACGACATTGTCCACGATTTGGGTTACCAATATCAGCTTCAATAGATCCGTCATCCCAGGGGTAATAACAAGGAAACTGGTCCTCCAATGAACGTAACCTGAATGATTTATAAACCTTTTTGTGCATTGCTAGGAAAATAAGTAGGACTCAATATAAATAAACTGGAATGCTATATAGCGGATATAGGTTCTAAATGGTTCTATTGGTTTTAAATGAACACCAGAAAGATACCCCAGTTCTATAATCTATAACCGCGCCCACTTATGTGCTATCTAACATACGCAACTCACATGCTCTTACTTTGCCATGTATGCAAATATTTTCTTCGCAACAGCGAGCTTCCAGAGTAAAGGTGGAACAGTTGTTTCGTAACGAGAACAACATCATTCTCAATATCGCTGAGCGCCAATCCCCGTTTGGAAAGGTATGCCAATAGTAGCAGCTTCCAATGTTTTCAAAACAACCTAGTTGCGCATTGAAATTAGATTAGCTCTTTCCAAATCAAGAAGTTATCACAATAGCTGTTTACAAAGTGTACTGGAATAAATGGTGACACATCTTTTGTGTCAAAACTCATATAGGCTAATGGACGACTGTTGAAGATATGCTCGATCTATGTCACAAAAGTCTAAATCTGCTCCTCGTCCAGTACAGCACGACCGACATTAACCTAAATTATGTCCCATACAGAGCGCACATATCGCTCCCAAAATCCACTCCACATTGGAGCTCGTTTGGGGATGGAATGACAGGCTGTTTCTTGTCCTGCCAAAAAGATTTTCATCTCATATAGTATATCTTCCGAAACAGCTAGCATTGATGAAAACTTTCAAAGGCTTTAGCGTTGTCTGATAAGAATATCTCTGAAACTCCTTTGTGTACAATGAGTTTCTGATACTCATAAGACAGCTATCTGAATCAAAGCTTGGCAAAATCTTGACTTGACTTGGCCAACGAGAGCTGAGTAATATACGATTTGGTTAAGGGGTTATACGTAGTTGGAATTTTCAAAAATTCGATTCGATTCTTCCAAAACTTTAAACTCGTTTTTCTCAAAACTACGAAGTCGGTGATCAAAATTTCTAAAAAATTCTGAAATTTTAACACAACCTTTCTAGATATATGGTACTCCTCAGGTACTGATCGAAGAAATAACATTTCGGATAAATATTTCTATTTTTTAAACAATTTTATCTGGCCAGTTTGGTCAAAAATCAAAATTTCGGTTAAATTATATTTAAATCAGAGCAGGATCACCAAGCATATAAACCAGTTAAGATCCTGGCAAAAAAAAGGTCGCTGCAGCCACGGACGAAGCTACAAATAAGTTATAGGAAGCGAAAACCCGTTAAAAATTGAATTAAAGAGAACTAAATACATACAATGGACATTGGATATCCTCAAGGCAATACTAGTACTGAACTTATGAACCGAGTTCCAACAGTAAGCCCAATACCATAAATAACAGACGAATAGGTGAAGGATAGAGTACGTATCCAACAGAGCTCTTTTCCAAATTTCTTTGGAATTCAGTAATCGACAACCTGACCAAGAAAATTCAAATGCCATTGCCGTGGTGTATACTGTATGCAGATCATCATTCAGAAGCAACAGAAAAACAATGAATGAAATTTCGCTTCTTCTCTGGTATTATGTGCGATCCAAAAATGCCAGCTAGAACAAAAGGCAAGTATGCAAGGGAACAATAACATCAGCTTTTTTGTATGGGTGTTGGAACACAAAGAGGATAAACTAAGTATGTACCAACAAAATGAAAATACTAGGATGGACTGGGGGCATCACAAGGTTGGACAAAATCAAAACTAAATATGTCAGTGTTAGATTCAAAATAGCAACTTTATCGGAAAAGCTGAAAGAATTCCGACTCAGATGGTATGGTAACATCATGAGGAGGCTAGAAGATCATCCGGAGGGTACTGCTAATTCCTATACATCAAAAACGAAGAGGGCGGCCTCAAACAATATGGTGGTCGAACATTACAAACTAATAACTAAGAGACCAAATAGACCAATTGACAGTCCAGGACCGAAGGATCTGGAGACTACTAAGGAAAAAGAATCACAAAACCATATTCTCTGGTAAAATTGTATCCAATATCGTTCAAAAGATTTCAACTCCTTCATCGTTGTAACTGCCACATCAACTAGTAGCGAAGGTTGTACTTGTAGATTGCTACTCTCCAGAAGCATAATTGGTTTTCGCTTTTCGTACAAGAAACAAGAAGGAAAATGTTATTCAGATGTATACCTATCTTCTTTGGAACGAGTAAGTCCGCTTCTTCTAATTTCGGCAACCTTTTGTGACATTGCAGGCAAAACTCCACTTCATCTAACTTTTTTGCAGATAGTTCTCTTGTCACAATATCAAACGGATTAAGTTTTCTACAGCGGACTTGTTGATTTTCCGATCTTCCAATTTGGCGTTTTCTACAAGCTAAAATGTCAATCGATATACAAACATACGATGAAGATACTTTATGTTACGACCTAACCAATGCGAATGTCACTTTCACAACACGACTTGGGCAAAATATATAAAGAGCCAAAAAGTATTTAGCTGAAAACGAAGGCAAAATAAAGGTAAATGCTGGCAAAAGGAATCAAAAATTTAGACGGGATATCGCAATCAATAGCTAAAACTTCGGACCAGCAAGGATCATTATCCACCCCGGTTCTAATCTCCCATAGAATTCCAATTGAGAATAGCACTTAGAAACAATGGAAGATTTTTAAACCGCTGGCTTTGTGTAAGATCAAACTCAGGCAAGATCTACTTCGCTGAAAAATTGACTTTTGCAAACGAAAAAGTTATTATAAGAACTTTAATTCCATTTTCATGAACAGTTTCTGGGTGTGCAGATATAACTACGAAATATGAACTTATACGAGCTATACAGCCATGTAGACCAGTAAAAGAACGGCCTGTTGTACGTCTTGTATGCTTTGGTCAGGTGCAGTTAAACACTTAACCCAGAACATTGCTTTTTCGGGAATATGAGAACTTTAACCAACAACTAATAGTGAAGATAACTCGTGAGACAAATTCCACCATGTCATACTATAAAATGGGCCAATTTCTGATACGCATAGGTCGTTATTGTTTATTAACTTCGTATCGTTAGCCACTTGCATTAGAATACGTAAGTGACAATCCACAAGCAAATATTAGTTTTCCTTACACACTAAACAATACACAATAATACTCTTGAATCAGCCACTAATAACAAAATTAGAATGACAACTTAACAGCTTGGAAGCTCAAAAACAAATCCATCCTTTGACTATGTTATCTCGATATCATTTCTAATCCACAGAGATACAAAAATGATGATTTCATTCATCGAAAGACAACAAGAAAGCCTTCGTTATCTTCAACAAGACAAACATTTTGCCTGGTCTCAAGTTTCATGTGCAATGTCGTTGGGCATCTTCATCAATGGTCTCTTGTTTTATACTATTGTTCCAACTATTAAACCAATTTAATTTACAATACAAATATGCAAGAAAGCACAAAGGATGCGACGAACAACATATATAAGTATCCATATACCTATAGAAATGCATCTAAAGCTAATCGTTCCATAAGCTAAAAAAACATTTTGCTTATTTATTTTTGTCATTTGGGCGGGAGCTATTCATGGACCAAAATACCGGATAGGACACTTTTTCTAAACACAAAGAAGATACAGAGAACGCTTAATACAATCCAAAAACAGCTACGATCTCAAATTATTATTATTATCTAGGTCAAAGGAGACAAATGACGAAAGCTGTTGCTTTGGCTGCATACAGTTTGGTATCAGTGGGAACACTTGCTTTTGTGGTAGTACTTTTGTTTCCTTTTGTTGTTGATGCAGATACAAAGCAACTAGCTGACGTATTACCTCTTTGGGATGATGGATGTTTCTTTATGGTGGAAGGATATGCATTTGACGTATTTTCACTCCACCGAACAGAGGTAACGTAATTTGTAATTTTTCAAGGATATTAGTCACTACTCTTCCGTTGTTTGGTGTTTGCATAATGGGGTTGCTGTCACAATAGATCATAATAAGAACGGCAAATTCCCGTCTCTGAAGGTGATAACACTTGACGGAAGAATAGCGACTATATTTCATTGCACATGGGGAGCACCGAATTGCATCGAATTTTTTTCAGTTCCGTTTAACTAGCTATTTTTATCCCCAGAGAGTTCTTGAAGTAAATTTTATTCCACTTGCAAGCCCCACAAATACATCGACTTGCTTTCGTTTGAAAATTAAATGGTTAAGACTACAATCCAATTCATATTCCAAATTGGCAATAGTACTTTTGTAAATTTTACATGTTCTATTTACACAATAAATTCTTCTTAATCTTAACAAAGTTTATTGCCAACTACTCTGTGGTCACTAAAAATTCAGAAGACAGTTCAAAATCATTGACAGAGAGAACAAAAAGCAGAAAAACATTAAATGCGTGAATTTAAAATGTATTAGAAGGTGTACACTCAACACACAAATCTGATTGATCAATTCAATATACAACCATCTTCGGAAAGTTCCAATGGTCTCACCACGCTGATAGCATCGGTTCCCACTAGATCGACATTCTGGACAGATAACATCCGAAGAACGTAGTGTTGAGATCACCGTTGCGGAAAAATTTGACCTAGCTTGTAAATGAGCGCACGCTAATACCAAACGTTCGAAGTCATACCGTTTCTTTTGTTTTCTTTCCCTACAGCAATCACCATAGTATATATCACAGTTTTTCATCCTCCTTGCATCCGTCCCATCCCATCGCACTTCTTGGATGGCGGTGATATCTGCGTGATAGCAGTCAAGGGCCTCTGCTAATTGTTTGACTGCACGTGGCCTGTTAAGGATCCAAACATTCAACATCCAAATCCGAAGATCGGTGTAGGCCAGTGTATACATATAACTGGCTGGGCATACCTTTGCTATTTTATCCTGTATGAATAAAGGAATCCTTTCTACACTGCTATGGTGCATTTTGGTTAACTTGATGCTTAAAACACTCAATAGTTCTAACATCTAATGGGTAACTGACGTAGAGGAACTTTTAACAAGGGTTAAGTTTTGTCACCGAAAAGGGTCCTTTGGATCTACACGACCTGATTAGACTAATATTTTATGCGTCATTGCCATACTCCAAAAACAGTGGTGTTATGTTGATTTTTCGTACAACAAGCGCTAAGCTTTAGATTAACTTCCGCTCCGATCATCTTGCGTCTTTGGGCATGCCGTCTAATGCAATAATACAAAAACCTTTTTTTGCTCTGAAGTTACGAAATTAACTAGGATATAGTCCTAATGCCTTTCTGGAGAGTAGCAATGTTCAATTTGACTCCTGCTTGGAAAACTGGGGTCTATTTTCTAAGCGCATACCGGATATAAATAATCCTGATGGCAATGAACTATATATGAAGAATATGTGAAATGGGTGAAGTGTTGGGTCTTGGTTGACCTTGGTGCCAGGTCAAAATAGGATCACGGGAAATAAGTTCTTTGATGTCAGGCAGGGTTTAAAGGAGACTTTCTTAAAACCTAAACCTACACTAATTCTACCTGAGTTCTCATATAGGGCTTTCATTGACAGTTGGAAGACCAAACCAATGTTTCACGATGTCTATAAGAGGTTAACCAACTTTTCAACTGTCCCTCAGTGAGAACGACTGTGTACCGCATACTGCATATAATGATGCAGGGGAGCACTATCTCTTTCAGTGTCCAGGTTTCTTAGCTTTATCAAACGGAGCAGACGCTTTTAGCAATATAGAGTTTTTTTCACCAAGATACGAGTACATGCATTATAACATAATAGAAGGACTAACTTTAACAAAAAGTTAAATTTGATCCTTGTATGGCTGAGTCAACGAAACCGATTAAGTTAATCTATCCTCCAAACGTGTGCATTTTAGGAAAACAAAGCTTAAACAGGAAATCAAATTAAATTTACTTTTTCATTTTGATTATTGTGAAAAAAATCTAAAAGAGCTTTAATTTATTAAATCCGAAGTCAAACTACCAGCGCCTTTTTTCCATTCGATTTCCATTTTCATTTCTATTACAAAAGTTTGCCATCAGCTTGTTAGATTATCGTCATTATAATCGGTATTCCTCGGAAAGATACGAATTATTCACACTCCATTGTCGAGGGATGTCGTATTTTGGATTTTTGCCCGCATGCAAAGTTAGACAGTGAAAATTCTTGCATTTCCACTCAATTATGCACACCGCTTAGATGGCAATCCTATCTGATTGAGTGCCAAGCAAAGCTTAAAGCATGGAATTACCTCGAAAGTAGTTCATTCTTTGGTTATCAGATGCGAATATTCTTTTTCTTTTAATAACCAGTGTCCTTTTATCAAAGAAGAGTGAATTTCACTGCCTGATGGTCAAGCAAAGGATATCATATTATGGAAGCAATAGAAGAAGGTTTGCAATGTATTGCAAGCTGAGATACATGCAATGCAGTTCTGCAGAGAGCATAAGCAAGTCCACAAAAAAGGGCCTCTGACAGTAATATCACGCTTGTTGCTTATAACCCCGACAATGGTCTATGACTGTATCAAAGTAATTGAAAAACTAGCCGCCACCAATAGATATTATTTAATACGGGTGCGCGTAGATAAGAAGAAGAGCAGACGTACCATTCAAGCAAAAGTCTGCCTCAATATATGTATTACCGAGACCACTCTGCAGACCATATAAAAACTAAATCGATAACTTATATATGGTAGGTTCACTATATCCAAAGCAAAACGTTTCATGCTAAGTGTTTTTAGGAGGAAATCTCTTGAACCATAGAAATCTTAAGATCTGACCACCTGAAAAAATTTTGTTAAGTCGCTTAGTATACTAACTAAATTTCATGAGACAATCCTGAAATGTATCACATGGCTGGCCATACACAGCATTTAAAAACGTGACATCTGTTCCCAGTCTGGCCAGTTCATCAACAACACAGTTCACTGCAGTGTCCGAGTGTGCTCTTGTGAGATTTAGTCATCTGGTTGAGAGATGAGCGATGCCTCATTCCATTCTGCATTTATTGTGTTCGAAGTAATCTGATTGCTGTTTGACTATTTGTGTACATTAATTTTGATATCACAAGCGGATGTTGGAGTTAGGCTGAGCCAGGTAGCGGTCTGGACCAAAGAGTTTATACAGGGAAATCGTTGCATTGTTTCTGACAGATTGGTGTTAGTTTGTCTTTTTATTGCAAAACACCAAACGGCTATGTTATAACTTACATGACTCAGTGTCTGAAGCCCTTTGCACAAGTAGAGCTCAATTAGAGCTTTCTTATTTCGCTTTTCAATATTTTCTTTCCACCTAAGTTTATTTCCCAAGATTAGGTTTATACTAGGTGGATCATAATATATGACTACGTATATCGGAAAGTACCATAGACTTTACAAATGGCATCGAATGTTAATACGGTTTCGACATTTGTGAAGCAAGCAGAATCAAAATTTGTATGAATAAGCAATGAAACGCAATACTCCCGAAATACGCGGAATAATCGTCAAAATATTTTTGATGAACAATTCGTCAGCGATTTTGGGGCAACTTGTATTTTCTGCCCGGCTCCCACAAATCATTCACGACTCTTGGAGATAGGCCTCGTACTTTTCGTTCGGCCGGGAATATCACTGCCATGGCTTAAGATATCGTAGATATGAACCAGACGACGTGGCACGCAATGGGCCATTACAATCACGCCTTTTCGTCGCATTTAGGTGAAAAGCTTGAAAATGTTTCCTTACAAAGTGCAGACTCTCCATCAGCTAATGGGTGTTGCTGTGAATCACGTCTAACCTACGCTCACACCCACCTATATCTCATGTCCAAATAGACATTTAAAAAAAACGCATTAGCTTGTTTTTATTCCATTCCAAAGATTTACCCTAGGCAAATCGGCCTGAAAGGCTGTAAGAAACTCAGGCAGAGGTTCTCTCGAACTTAGATAAGATTATGCATTATATTAAATTTACTCCAAGTGAACAGCTAAGTGTCCAAGAGGAGAGTATATTAAAGGCGTAAGAAGGAGTGTATGTTATCCTAACTGATTATACCATTTTATAAGAATGCTGACAACTCGACAGCCTCCTGTGATTAATACTGCACTTGATGCGAAGATCAATGGTTACCTCAGTCCAGACAATCTGGCATCTTTAACATACTAAAAACCAAAAAGATATCGTGGCCCCCTGGTGCATCTCCATTTAAGCTTTTTTACACCGATCATGTCCTGGTTGATCTATAGGTAAGTGGATTTTCTCAAATTAAGTTTGGTATGGGTTGCTCAGATGCAACTCAGATTCTTCTCGGAGGTACCATCCGGATCATTCAGTGCCCTCGTACTCCACAGAACTACACCTTCCTTCCTTTTCACTTACAGATTGTTAAGAATGCTTTGCAAATTTTCCAGTTGGGTTTTGTTTAAATTTTCCCTACTCTAACAGAAGATTCATGGCTTACCACTGCAAACGCTTACCCTCTGTTTTCTTTCCTCTAGGAGAGGAGAGGAGAGGACAGAAGATAAGTTTAAGGTTGAGATTAAATAAGGATTTTTACATTGTTGTTGAGTTCGCCAATCTTTAACTGGGAATGTGACTTAAGCGAAACTTTACCTTTCTCTGTTCTCTGTCTTAGTTCTTCCTCCGGTATTTTCGGTAGATGATGGCGGGAGACAATTGCTTGTTTGATATAATAAACTATAGGTACCGGTGGTCCGAATAGGACGGTTTGTCAGACACTTTCCAGTGTATCGAATTAAAGAAATAATTTCAGATAAGAATTACGTCAAGAGCTTCTGGATGTTATAAAATGTACCTATGTTACGCCCCCACAATTATCACTTGAAGGATGTTCACTCAAAAACACCATTTAAAAGGTTTTAAGAACGGATAAACATGGCTATAATAAGCACCACCTATACTACACTTTAACTTGAATTGTCTGGTTGTGTGCCCGTCTGAATCAGTGACGAACTCCAGATACTTTGCTTAAAATTGGAGGCCAGGAAACAGAAATAAGGATGTGGTACTTGCATTTTCGTGGTGTATAACAAATACCGGGTAAACGTGCCTTAAACATTAAGAATGGGAGAGAGACATAAATACATACATATTAGACGGCACCCAAGATACATTATCTTATGCATATTACAGTGACTCTAAATTCTAGAATGGTATTCCTATTTTTATTAAAAACTGTCTTGGATAAGTTAAGCATGTGGCTAAATGCAGGGCCTATATAGGCTTCAGTACTCCGCTTAGTCTTTATGTATGACGTTTAGTTCGCTACTTCTAATCTAGTATGTTTCTTTATTTGTCCTCTGACAACCGTCCCTGCTCTATGATGATATTCATCACCTGGAATTCCTAAAGGCTTCGATGACTTTATAAAAACTAATTCAACATATAGTTTTGCTTGAGTTCGTTTACAATTAGAAAGCAGACAGAAGAAGCTGGCCTTCAACAGCACTAACGTGGGCCCCTAGGTTCCGATTTCACTAAGTGTTAAAGCAGAAACCGCCAACTGCTACAAAATACGATTAGACTCAAACAATGAGATATAAGGTTTTAAGACGACAGTTCTTAATCAACTCCTGCAACCACTTACAGCCGTTCTTTCTGTCAGAATAAACAAACCAAAGCCTCTTTAATGTTGAATCCGTTTTCCCACTTCAAATTAAACCAAAGGCATATATACTCGTATCTCAACTGACGCCGCTAATGACTTCTCAACCAACTCCCACCCCAACACTGAGAAAAATTCTACTAAAAATAGTCAAACCGCAATTCGTGTTCCAACTATTGACTTCATTACGTATTCCATCGGATTCTTTTATCCACAGAATTCATTTAAAATTCATAGTGTTTCTAGAAAAAGGAAAACAGGGCGTAAAAGGGAAAAACAACAATCCTTAACCTAATAGCTTTCGTCACCAGCTTCATCAAGTTAACAGCACCGCCACCACTACCACCATCATTACTAACTCCGTTACAGCCGGTGGCCGGCATTAATTCCATTGGCCGTTGACAGGTCCGCGGGTGAAATTTTACCATCCCATCAGCTTTAAACCCAAACGATAATGTCATTTTTGCGAAAGGTCTAAGGGGTAGAAAAAATCAAAACAAACGGAAAAACTTCTTTGATGAAGGTGGCAAGGATGACGTTCATTCCTTTTTTTTTTTTACAGTTCATTTAAGCAATCACAAGTTGTCACTTCTACATAGGGTGAATCAATTATGCATACTGCTACCACCACCATCAGTCCTCTTTGACATAATGGTGGAGTACCTGATAACCTATAATAAACCTCTCCATCAGGATTCCGCGGGAATAAACGAAATTTATCCTCCCTCTCCCCACCCCCCATCGTTTTGTGTCATTCTGATAGGATTGAACTTTAAAAAGGATCAGGACCTACACAAACTCGGTTTACGTAGGTGTTTTGCCAAGAACCATTAGTCGAGCTTGAGCACACCTCTTAAATGTGCTCACTGTTAAACGCTTCTTCTTGTGGATTGTGAATTCCATCTTCACGAGTTCTTTGCGAGTGAAAATCGTTTGTCCTTGTAGTCTACGTGGGTTAGAAACTTTTTTCGGTGTAGATACTTACCTTAAAGTCTCCGCGCATAAATTCTCGTCCTTCATATTACTCGAATTCGCATAGGTAAAAATGGGGCTTTTATGGCAAAGAACCAGAGTTAAGGGTTGTCATTGCCAGGGTTGTGTGTAGAGGAAGTCTTCGCCGCAAGAACGAAAAATTGCGTGCCATTGAATTGTTATACCAACATATACTATAGTACATACAACTGTGTGTATGAAAGTGCTGTATAGTATGGCGGAATTAGCGTTTGATTGCCACTGAAATATGTATATGAGTATTTGTGTTTACAAAGCAATAAGGATGGTGACAGAGTTTTATGTGTAGTAGCGAGTATGCATAAATCAGGAAGCTTAATGGTATTAATCTCATAGGAATAAGGACATGCGAGTATTCACGTACATAAATTTGGTGGAGCATATTACTTTGGCCTTTTCTCTCTCACTCATATTTCCGTTTTGAAGTGCTGTTATATTGTGTTGTTGACTAATTAGTCATAGGAAAAGGGTTATAAAAGCTTTGCATTTACGAGTTTTCTTGGGTCTAGGCTAATGAGATTTACTGCTGATAATCATTAGAAGATAGCTCAACAATCATCGTTAAGTTTGGAAAGTTTAATCAGGTTGAGCAGTTTAGCATTATTGCAGCTAAAGGCAACGGGTACCTTTCCCTTATTTTCATTAAAATTATGGAAAATTATGAATAGACATCTTAACTGAGACTTATCCACACATTGAATCAAAAAGAATAACATAAAGATGAAAGATATACCAAAACCTTCCAACTGACTTTTTAATTAAAAATACTAGATACAAATATCCAACAATAGAGGTTCATAGCTGCTTTACAAACGTTCTTTCATACTTGATGAAACTGGACACGCTAACCACCATTCGCGGTTGCTTAACCGAATGTTCAGTCTTTCTTTTCTTCTCGAACAAGGCGAAGGAGATTTTGAAACCCTAACCGATCGATGTGGCAGAACTATGAAAAATGTTTGCCTTCCGACTATATGCATACACTTTTTGCACAGATAAGAGTTCGTGGGTGTACTAGAGAGAGTACTATCTTGAAACATCTTACTTATCGTCCAACATTGGACGGCTCCATACAGAAACACAGCTATGAATTGTTTTTATAAAGCCAGATCTTTGTCATTCGAATTACAATTGAGGTCTGATCAAAACTGGATTAGATAGGTACAGCTAATTTTCCAGACGTCGCTCGGGCATCGCTTGATCATTAAAAAGGTACACAGAAATATTACTTTTCAGGACGTTGATGGCTTCGTTGGCTAATTGATTGGTTTGGGCTTACTTCGTATCTTAATACTCTCTCTTGTTAGCGCCCATCCACTCAGCTCCTCCTAGAAGTGCTTCTGTTCACACTATTCCTTGTTACGAGACTTATATTTAGCTTTAGTTCTTGGTTTGAAATATGTTTGCTAATATCTTTGCTTTAAGATTGAAACTTTTCGCTTTCTAGACTTATTCTTCAATATGTTAGATTGCGAAAACGAAAGGTGGGGCGAAAGTAATGTCATAATTCGAATTGGTTGTGATTTTGTTAGAAATGAAAAAAATTGGACTTTGTTTTCACGAAAAAGTTGCCTTAAGATGTAAAAGTGATGGCATTATATTGAAAGAATGATATCGGTCAAATGACCACCTTCTGAGCTAATGCACTTTTGTGCTCGTTTTAAGAGATTTTGATATGTTGCTCGCAAAATATTTGGCACCAAATTGGTGATTTTTTCTTCAATGTTGGCTTTCAAAACTTTCAAGGTTTGTAGTTTGTTGTGGTAAATGCGAGATTTCAAAGAGCCCTTAAAGAAAAAAGTCGTCTGTTGATCTGTTGATCTGGCCGGCCAGTTTAAATTGCCAAAACGGGAAATCACACGGCCCGGAAATTGGTGATCCAAAATCTCCATCGTTGCACGAGCTGTGTGAGCGGTTTCTCCATCCTGCTGGAACCAGCAATGCTCGAAACTCAATTCAGCAACATGCGGCAAAAAACTCTTTCAACATCTGTCTGTAACGCTCCCCAGCTACGATGGTGCCATTGACGTCTTCAAAAAAGTAAGGGCCAATCGCTTTTGCCCTACAAAGGCCGCATCAAATAGTCACTTTGTCACTCCGTGACCGATGTATATGAATTTTGTTTATTCACATAACCACTTAAGGAAGAATCTGCCAAATATCTACCTTAACTCTGCCAACAAAAAGTCATTCTTTTGATGAAATTCACCTTTTCGCATAATTGCCACTGTAATTCGCGAATAACAGCTCTGATATTTTCTGTTAGTGTACGAATCCTTGGCGTAAACTTTATCAAATACATAGCTCTCAAGAAAAAAGTATCCTGGTGTTAAATTTTATAATCTAGATGGTCAATTAAAGTCTCAATTTCGTGAAATCACAAGTTCAGGAAGTTTGTCATGTAATAGAGCTATCGCTTCACCAACTGTATTGAATGTGGCGCCGCCGTACTGAACATAAGCATCATCCATGTCCATAACATCAATTTCAGGCAAAAAAAATTCTGTCAACACTGGTGGTAAAAATAACGATAAAACAAAGTGAGACAGGAGACATTACGTCGATGTTAGAGGGTGTCAATTGAATGACTGATATTAGTATCACCAATGAGTTTTATCGCACGGTTTTGAATCCTATCTAGCAGGTGCAGAGATGTTTTAGTAGCACCTGACCAGATGTAGGCATTGTACTCCAATTTTTGGAGGATGAGTGCCTTATATATTGTGGCCAGATCAGATGGGGTAAAATATTTCTTCCAGCAAAGGAATATATTGGATTAAAAGTAGCAGACAAGAGATCATTAATGAAAATTAAAAAGAGTGTCGGAGACAGAACAGAGCCTTGGGGCACACCAGCATTTATTTTGTGAGTATCAGACTTGAAACCGTCCAAGAAAACTTGAATTGAACGTTCCGAAAGGTAATTTCTAATCCATTGAAAAAGAGAGTCATCGATCCGAAAAGCACGCATTTTCGACAAAAGAGCCTAATGCCAAACTCTGTCAAATGCCTTAGAAATATCAAGTGCAACTATCTTGCTTTCGCCAGATTGATGTATGCTTTGGTTCCACTTTTCGGTGAGACATGCCATCAAATCACCAGTTGACCTTGTTGCTACGAAAACCATATTGCCGACCATTGAGAAGTTTTATTGTTTCGAGATATTTCATGAGCTGAGAGTTTATCAGCGTTTCCATGACCTTGGAAAGAAGTGACGTAAGTGCAATGGGTCTATACGAGGAGAGAGAAGAAGATTCGCCTTTTTTAGGGACGGGCTGGACAAATGCTGTTTTCCATCTGCTCGGAAAGACTCCTAAAGAGATTGATGAAAAAGCTTACGCAGTGGTTTTGCCAGCGTGGAAGAACACCTCTTCAGAAGAAGGGGCGATATACCGTCTGGATCAGCGGATTTATGCATGTTAAGATCTTTGAGTACTTTTGCTACTACACAAGTGCAAAAGTGGATTCGTCCCATTGTAGATTCGACGCACTCAAGTGTAGGCGAGGACAAAGCACCATCTGGGAGTGTTGAGCTAGCCGCAAAGTGTGCAGCAAGAATATTGATCTTGTCCAAAGAGCTGACAGCTGGAATGTCATTGTAAATGAGCGTTGAGATTGAGGATGAGGCAGAATTTATAATGTTTTTGACGAATGACCAAAATTTTTACTGCCTTTGGGACATTGCAGTATTTTTTGCTTCAGTTTTTGGTCGTATTGGAATTTCACACGCTTGAGAAAGACGTTGCAGTCATTTCTGGCTCGTTTAAACTTTTTTCGGTTTTCCTCTGCCGGGTTGGTCTTGCAGGACCGAAAAAACAATTCTCTAACCCTGACAGCCTCTTTACAGCTCGAGTCATACCATGCCTTTTCTTTTGGTTTGATACTCTTAAACCGATGGGAGTTAAAGCATCTCATTCCAAAGAGAATAGTTTATTTGATCATATAAGCAGCGACATTCACGTTGTTATCGAGGAAACATAACGAACAGCTAAAATTCCTAAAGAAATTATTAAGTCCGCTCCAATTGGCTTTCTCGTATTGCCATACGGTTCTTTTAGAAATCTTTTATCTGACTGTGTGGTGGATGTACGAGAATTTAGTAGATATGACACAATGATCCGACGAGCCTAGAGGGGAGAGCACATCAACGCAGTACTTGTCAGGGTGAGAAGTTAAAAACAAGTCCAGGGTGTTGGCGGTATGACTATGAACGTCTGGTATTCGTGTGGGCTGGGTTAAATTATTTTGCGAAGCGAAGATCTCAACACACCTTCCTTCGGGTGTTGTCTGTCCAGAATTATATTGAATATTATATTGTATATTGAAATCGCCCGTAATCACGATTTCAGTATGAGGATACAGGGATACAATTCTTTGAATGGAGTCAGACAGCGCATCAAACTCCTGAAAGGTCGAGTTGCTGTCCAGTTTGGGGCTTCTTTAAATAAAGCAGTAGAGGATAATTTGCTTACGGACATAAAATTGAAATTGAATTCTGTATTTGAACAGGGACTAGGAATTTTGTAAGCTACATCACTACGCACATAAATGGCGAGACCGCGATGGGGGAAGAATAGTGGCTTTAGTTCGTAGTCAGGTAGCTTCAGATCAGAGTGATCTGAGAGGTGTGGGCGGGGATCTACCTGTATTTCACTTAGTGGCAAAACAGCTGGTCGGTACTTACAAACGTGGACGTACTCAGAAAAGTGATTACTTTTTAGCCGCGCGTATATTGGCTACATCCACCCTGAATTCCCTAGTGATAATTACAAACAAATACAGTGAAAACAAACACCGGCGATACTAAGCAAAGTGTGAAGTGAAAGTAAAAATTCTGGCGATGGTTTACTGAATCAAATTGCTATAGGTGTTATGCCCTTACAACAATGATAAATACAGTATGATAAATACAGTAACGGCAGTGACCGAGTGCAAGCAATATAACTAAGACCAGAGCGGGAGAGGTGGGATACCCGGACTCTATGATATATATTTTTTTTTTTTTTTTTGGTGTGCAGCACAAGAGGATTTACGAGTGCAGTGACGTGTGCACTCGTCGGTGATCGACGCGGTACTCTTTGTTGGTGGAGAAGTTGTTCCACAATTTCTCTTGGGTTTTCAGAGCCTTAGTTGTGACAATTTCGCCTCATCACTTAAAATAATTTTGTGTAAAAAAACATGATCGTGATCATTCATTTCCAGCATCCATTCAGCGAAAGTATGGCGTTGTTTCTGGTCTGCTGACTTCATAGGGCTAATCTCTGTGATCGTTTCGAATTATACACACCTGTGCTCACCCTCTTACTTACGGCGGCAATATTTTCAGGTGACCTTGCCGGACGAATCCAAGTTGAATCTTCACATCATTAACCTATCCGAGATCCGAGAGAATGCTACTGACCAAAAGCAGTACGAGCTTTACGAAACTTTCCTCGATATTTTCATCGTTTTTGTAGTGAATTTTCAGTATTTCAACACGTTGTGCGAGTATGTATCGATTTACTGGTAATAACCCCCTTGTCGTACTCTGGGTAAGCTAAATTGGTTCTTTCTAAGAATTTGTAGAAATCCTCTTCGATGGAGACTCTTCCATGCTGCTTGTGCTTATGGGTATAATGCTGATGTACTTTGACTTTGGGTTAGGTCAAGATATCACTTATCAGCTCGTAATCGATGGCTTATTTTTGCAATGACGACGATATCAAATTCTAATAAATGAAACATTTGCGACGGCTGAAATATATACTTTATTTCACTTATCAAAATGTGAATCAATCATTTCTCGTTGCACAAGTTAGTTAGAGTTTAGGTAGTTCCAAATCCATTTAGACGATTACTATATTACACGCCCAACTCCATCGTAACGTTACATATGGTACTATTCTGTGTATCTGGAATATATTATTCAAAATATATCGCCTACTTAGTTATCGCAAGTAATTTAAGAGGGATCTGCTCTTCAGTTTGTTTAAAATTGAAAATGTTGTGTACCACTAATGAGTCCGTTTCGAATAGAAATAGTAGTTGAATAAAGAGTTTGCTCTAAATTTTCTGTTTCAAATGAAATTTTATGTGCTGAATCGTTGAAAATGTTGCGGGAGACCTACGACGAATGCTGTATGTCAAAAACAGGCATATCAATGGTATAAGCCATTTAAAGAAGGCCGAGAAGTAGTTAATTTGCTTCGTTCGACAGAATTAAGCCACTGATGCCTGAAAATCATCGTATGAATCTTAGAGAATTAACTCAAGAGGTGAACATATATTTTAAGACCATTCATAGCGTTTCTAAAAATATTTTTCGCATAAAATGCGTCGCTGTACGGCTGGTTCTAAAGAGATAAATTTTGTTCAGAAAGAGCATCAAAAGTAGGTCGCTAAAGACATGACTTCCCACGCTTCCACGGACTCCACGTTCATGAAACGCATAATACATAACTAGCGTCGAGACATGGGCTTACGAGTAAGACATGCAAACTACTCAACAGTCTTCGGAATGGTGTTTTAAAGATATACCGCCACCCAAGAAACCTCGACAAAGCCGCTTAAAAATTAAGGTTATACTAATATTTTTTTTTTTTTTAGATTTTAGCGGTGAGGTTCACTCCGTATTACTTCTAAGGGGACAAACGGTGAATACGGAAAATTATTCAGGCGTCATAAAGCGTTTGCGTTAGAGTATCCGCCTAAAACGTCCAGATTTGTTTAATGGCAATTCATAGAGCTTTCATAAAGCCGTTATTGTGCAACAGTTTTTAGCGGATCGATCAAGCACTATACTCACTTGAAATGGCTCCGCCTGACTTTGTCTGAATTTAAAGCTAAAGGCTCCTTTCAGCTCAATGATACCTACTTTGAAAGCGACAAAAAAAATGATGATGAATAATTATGTGAATAGCTTTGTTTATTCATATGATTTTAGAATATTCCTGTGGTACTTACATACATTTTCAGTTAGTCCAGAACGTTTTAAGAAAGTTACGAATTGATATATTTAAATATTGTCAAACAAAACTTTGAAACTATAAAAATCATGAAAAATTCATCCAGAGACCCAAATGAAGATATAGCATATTAATCATATCACCAAAGGTCCTATTGGTCTGACGTTTTAAAAGTTAAATGCCTTTGGTTTTGCAAGGATATGCACAATCGAAGGAAGATCAATTTAAACTTTATTACAATGAAAAGGTGAATAGTTAAGATTTAAACATTAATTAAATTGTAAGATTCAAGGACAGGCAATTTCATACTCCTTTCTCAAATCTGTATCCCGTCTCCCTAAAATATATCAGTTGTTCACCTAATTAGATAGCCTTAGGCTGGGTATGGTATGAGTGATCCTCGTTGATGTGCACTTAGTCCAGTGATACCAGCGAGAGTGTGGAATATCGATTCAAGAAATATTCTTGGAATCAAAGATATTTATGTCCTTTAAGTTTGCATTCTGATTCAGGTCATTGCAGAGCAGTTGCAAGGGCGCCTCATTTTCATCGTTACCTCTGCAGCTGCAGCAGAAATAGTTGTAAGGAATACTTAACCGCTGCGCGTGGCTTCCAATGACATAATGGCCAGCGAATACGTTTATCGGCTATGCGTCTCAACGAGTCTATATAGAAAATGCTTGGAAGTGTGCGTCATAGCTAGCGCGTCGTCAAGCTGCCCACTTTTTGTTTCTAGCGATGCAGTTCCTTCGGACATCCGAGTATCTCTGTCACAATAGAGTGTAATCTCGTGCTACTTAGCCATCTCATTGATAGATGCGCAGCAGTCTCTCTGACTGGTGCTTGGCTGTCCACGTATATGAATGTTGCAACATCGATTTTCATGACGGTTGACGGTGAACGTTTAAGTCTTGATATAATGAAAATTGTGAGGAAAACAGGCTACTTACTCTGACAAAACTGAATACACTCATTACTCTCGAATACAGAATTAGGTCAATAGTATTCTCCCTTCGAGGAAAGAAGGTCATATAATTTTCTTCCGAAAAGCATCTCGAAAATTTATGGATCCCATATCTAGTTCCGTAAATGCGCATGTAATCCATTGATGTTCGACTTCTTCTTCCTTCCTTTTAGCTAGTGTTCTCATGATTTTATTCATATATTCACATTATAACGCAAATACTCTTCGAAATGACTTTTATCGCTTAGGTGGATTAATGAACCTATTCACAAACATTAGGCTCAGGCGCAGAGGATAGCATCTTATCTCCTACTTGACCCAATTCTTTCTAATTAATTGCGGTGAAAACACACTTGTAATCACTATTAGTTTGACTTCCAGGAATATAATTAATTCATTCGTCATCCGGCCAAAGGGAAAAGGACATATACATAATTCATACATTGGAGGTGCAGACTTGCTAACCCGAAAACAGATTTCACTACGATGATATTCGGATTGAAGAACCCAACCTCGATAGTCTGTTCTTCAATACGGAGAAACCACATGTTGAGAAAAAAATTTGGGGAAAGTTATCCTTTATATTGTTGGGAGGTTTGTCCTTGTCGCAAGAGTACTACAGAGAAGAAGAAAATATTTTTGTACATAACATTGTATTGAATAACTCATTTCCCAATTTTCCATTTAATGTCTTCTATCACTCTTCTACTCATATTTCGTGAGTGAGTGGACGTCTTTAAGATCTTTCAGGAGCCAAACATAAACACAACTTCTCACCAGAGAACTTCTTTAAAAATTTTAAAGTGAATAGATAAAATTATATATCATCTGCAATAGAAAAAGTATTAGAGGCAGTGCCTAGAGGTAAGATATAACTTCGATACAAATGTATGCTTTGTTGTACAACTTCGTATAAAAACTTTTCTCGACTCATGGGAACAAGTTCCTAAAAATGGTAACTTTTTCAAAATTTCACTATCTAATAGGACGACGACTTGTACTCAATCCTATATTGACAATATAACGAAGTATATGGCACCAATTACATTATATTGTGCAAAGTATTGGTCTGACTATTTCCACATGTTATAACTTTCTTCTGATAGAAGCCGGAGTCTTACTTACTTACTATAGTGACGCTACAGTTTGGGGTGAACCTGGGCCTATATAAGTTTCTCCAGTTAGTTTTATCTCGCGGTTAGATTGAAAGACTTTGCGGGCCAGAGCATTTGCCTTTATTTACTTTACTTGACCTAGCCATATTAGGCTACTGATACGCAGTTTTCTGATAAAATAGATATTCTTGTACAGCTCGTATAATTCGTGGTTAAATCTTCTCCTTCCGCAAAAGAGACCGAATATTTTTCTGGCAACGACTGAGAATATCTTCATCTGCTTTCGATGGGGTCCATGCTTCAGCACCATAAACTACTACTGTGATGATTAAGGTCTTAGGTAAGGATACGGCCATACTACTCAACCGCTTTATTAGCCCAAAAAAATAGTGATTAGCAAGAATTAGTCTCCATTGTATTTCTATGGAAATGCTGTTGGCTGATTTGATAGCAGAGCCAAGGTCGATAAAGCCCCTTACTTCTTCAAAGTAATAGCTGTAGAAAGTGACGTTCTGTCCAGTTCGTCAATATTGTGTTTGTCTTATTGTCAACAAGTATGAACTTGATCCTGCTCTCATTTATCACTCAATCCATTCTTCTGTCAGCTTCCGTTTCAATAGTAGTTGCATAGACTTTTGAAAGATTGTGCCTTCATTGTTCGCTTGAGAGATCCGCAACTGTTATTTCTAGTATGATTTTAAAGAAGTTATATGACAGCGCGTTACCTTGTCTTAAAGTCTTTTGACATCAAAGGTCTTGGTTAAGTCTTCTCCTACCTTAACGGAGCAGCCTTAAAATCGATAAAAAGTTGGAAGGTATCGATTTTGACTTGTTGAGTTTTTTTTTAGGGTCTTCCGGAGTGCAAAGACTTTCGTAGAATTTGGATTTCCCTGGTCTGAATTCGCACTGGTAGGGGTCAGTCAGGTTTGTTGATGAAGGGTTTAAGAAGTACACACAGAATGGCACATAGGATTTTGTATGCGATAGATGAGAGACTTATAAATCAGTAGTTGGCGCAATTGACGGGTCTCATTTGTGAATTGGGAAAATGATGCTGAGATTCCATTCACCAGGAATTGATGTATGTTATACTCTCCACAAAGTCATTTCCACTAGCTTTGAATACCTCGGCCGGTAAGACGTAAAGTTCAGCTGATTTGTTGGATTTTAGCTTAGATATTCCTATCCTTACTCTTTCTGGTCGGGAACGAAAATTTTGACTATCATCGTCTAAGTTGAATAGTTTATTCTACCTGACGGCGACCCGTATATCACTGTTTTCGTCTTTCTTCTTCCCGGCTCATCCCATCGCACTTTCTGGATGTCGGTGATTGCGTGATAGCAATCAAGCGCATCTACTAATTGTTTCTCTGCACTTGGCCTTTTAAGGTTCCGAACATTCCTTGTGCAGATCCGAATTCGTTGTAATTTAAACGGTTGCTAGGGTCGTCAACAGTTAGTCCATTTTCATCCGAGGCCATTTGCTAGTTCTTCAAATATAGTATTTTAATCTCTTCCTTATAGGGTTGTGATCCCAATGACGGCATAGGCCAGTATAAGGCAACCGACCGGACATGCCCTTACCATTTTAGACTGCATGAGTAAGGGTTTGAAAATGCAGTTATCGGTGATAACCACTGGGAGGTGACACAAGCATTTCGCTATATTGGAGTGGCGCGGTGGGTAAAATCGACTCACTAGCTTCCATGCAAGGGGATCTTGGTTCAAACTTGGATAACATAAAAAACGAAGAAAAAACTGCCCGTATTTAGGGCAATGGCGAGCCTCCAAAAATAGATTCAGTTGGCTAATGAAAAAGTCTTTCACAATTCAGACTCGACAAAAAATGTTGGGTTTTAAGCACAAAATGACAGGAGAACAACGTAGTGCGTTGAGTCTCTGAACGTAGAGAGAACACTGTAAAGGAAGAAATTCATGGAGGCCCTATCGGTATACAGAGTCTCCCCATGTTGTTAAAACTACGTGTGTGACGAGTAAAATGGATGTGCTCGCAAATTATGTATTGTCACTGCAACGCTTCAACAGCTTTAAGTTGCTTAGTACCCATAATGTATATCCAGCCAGCTATGGTGAAAAAAAGGTGTAAACCAGTTTTTTATTTCGAGTCTGGCACTGGTATTTATATGAAATCCTTGTTTACAGAGAACAGATTTCCGAATACATCATCCTCTGTCCAGATTAATTGGAGCACTTCCATAATATGGAATTGATACAGTGCAATTCGATCAAGGCTCCATTTTTTTATTATTTTTTGATAAATTTTATTGTGCCAAAGCAAAAAATGTTGGAAAATACATCAATTTTCAAATTGTATCAGTAGTTTTCAATATGTCCATCTTTGGCGTGAACAATGGCCTTGAGACGGCTGAAGAAAGCATCGCACGCTGCACGCAAATGGCTCTGCGGTATTTTGGCCCATTCCCGGCAAAGTGCTTGTTTGAGGTTGTCCAAACTTTGATATTTTTTAGTGACAACCTTCGCCTTCAAAATACCCTAGATAGAGAAATCCAACGGATTTGCATCCGGAGAATGGATTTCAACCATTGTGTCGAAGAAATGAAGTGTGGAACATTGTCTTTTATCCAATCTTGGTTGACGCGCGCTTTGTGAGACGGTGCCGAATCTTGTTGAAATGTCCACGGTCTGCGACCGAAATAATTGTCTGCTCAAGGCTTCAATAGTGCTCTAAGATAGCTTCACGGTATACGATCGCATTAATTTTGACACCACTGTCCAAAAATATGAGCGGAGAGCGACCATCGGCGGTTATGGCGGCCCAAACCATCACCATCGGTGCTGCCTGCTTTCTGGTGGCCGTCCAAAGGTGTAAATTTTCGAAGGACCTCTCTGGCATTTTGTCATTTTGTTTGTTGATATTCTGCTCGATAACAAATGGCGACTCATCGGAAAAAAACCAAATTCGGCAACTCACCACTTTCGTGCAAGCGTAGCAACTCCTTCGCTCTTTCGACTCTAACTTTTTTCTGTTGCGGTGTAAGATCGTGTGCTTATTAAATCTTCAATGGCTTGAGCCCAAGCTCACTTTTCAGTATGTGTTGCATCCGTTCCAACGATATGTTGAGGTAGCCATTTTTTTTCCACTTCGACGCGGATTTCGCTCGATTCGAGCCTTCACTTTCCGAATAATTTTTGCCGACCACCTCCATGGCGTTTTAAAACACTACCAGTATCACGGTAACGAGCTATGGTTCGAGACACAAATGATTTATTCACGTTGAGGTGCTGGAGGGCTCTAGCGATAGCTACTTGTGGTTTTCCAGCCAAATATAAAGCAATCACGTTTGAATTAATCGCGGATAAATCTTTTTCAACACAACTGAGACGCAAATCGTTTGAAAGGCTTGTAAAATGAAATAATTTCTTACTTAGGTCGCCCTACAATCTGGGATGAATCTAGTCCTCAATCAACATTCCTTTCTAAACAATGTGATCTGTCGCCAGCTACCTTCAGTGTCGCACTTCTCACAGGCTTGGACTTGAAGATTTTTTTTTGGCCAGAGCATGGGCGTCAATTTACTCAAATTGCCCCCGCTATCCCCAAAGTTAAATCTCTAGACGTTTGACTAGATGTCGACTACAATGTCGATGTATAAACTAGTTAGAGGTTGTTCACGGTTATAGCAATTCCGAATGAGTCAGCCAAATAAGCCCGTGTCTCTGTGATTTTTTTATCAAACTTATTCAATAATTTACTGCATTACTGCCATATGATTGTGTTTGCTTCTTTCAAAAATCCGTTGAGTATTATTTCTTCCGAGCCACAAAAAATCGTAGCCATGACCTTTTCAGTGGAAGGTACTGTCCTTGCCTTCTTCGGAGTGGTTTGGAAAATCCATAATTTTTATTGCCGTTCTGTCTTTGGCATACAGCAGTTAATCCAGGTTTCATCGGCTGTGTCGGGTTAATGCAAAAAATAGCTCCAAGAACTGGTTCGTCTGAGCAACTGCGGCAGCTTTTTCAGCTTACGTTATCATATAAAATGTTGATTGCCGTTCCTTACGATATGTCTATGGCCTTTGCTACTTAGTACATTTTCAGTCGGCGAACAGCATGAAATCATGAAATCATGCCAATCATTCTCAATAAGTACGTCTACCGGGCGGTCTAGGCGCTACACATTAAAAACAGATATACAGCTACGTTTAAATTCAGTGAACCAATATCTCAAGATAATTATAAATGGTGAGGAGCTTTCTCCTACCAAATATCCAACTTTGCTTTTGTTTTTCGTAAATCCGAGATCAATTGCAATACAGGGACCAACGTGAACATCTATACTTGGGTAGTTACGAACCCTCTTATAATAAAAAGAAGAAAAAAGTGGAGTGGATCCATGGTATTCAAGTATGCAAAAAGTTTCTCATTATGATGTCCAATCAACTCTCGATACTCTCCCAAATAATGAAAATATTCTACTATTAGCGCCGCCGGTTACCCTACTGTATCATGTTGCCAATTAAATTCATTCCCTTAGGCTCTTTCACATAACAAAAAGGCACTTAGATACGCGGGTAACTTCCATTCAGAAGGGATGTTTTTTCGTTGTAAACTCGTTGGCAAAAAGGAACCTTGAAATACCATATTTCGAGCTCTTCATAGCATACATCCGTACTTGGCAGAATGCACGTCTGAGATACACATAGGTGGTTGAAAAAAATAAATCCATTTGGGCAACAAACATACTGTGTGTGTATAGAAATCCCGCCAATATGTTTGATCAATAATAACACAAGTATCCTATATTCTTCCATTGCCTTCAGTCTACGAATAAAGCTCTCCTAAAATGGTAAACAAAGATATCCAGTACATTTTCAAAGAAAATTTTTCGACTTCCAATTTTTTTTTTTTTTTTTTAATTTACTTAAGCCACCAAAAAAGAAGCTGTCCAAGAAGGAAAAGGCACGCCTCGAAGCTGAGCAAGCCGAGCTGCTGCGAATCGAAATGGAAAAAGAGAAGTAAGTTAATTAAAAACGCAAACATACCCACAAAGAATCACAAAAATAAACTCCTCTTTTCTCTCAAAAACCAAACAAACAAAAAGGCTAAAAAAGGTCGAAGAGGAACGTCAACGGAAGCAAATTGAGCGTGAGGAGGCCGAAAAACGCCAACGGCTGGAAATTCTCGAAAATGGTGAACGCCGCCAACAGCTGAAAGCAAGCATGGCATATTTCAACGACGTCCGTTCGATAATTGACGCCATCAAACAGGAAGAAAAGGAGAACATCGAATGGGAGAAATATATGCGGTGCAATGGTTTACCGAGCGCGAATTGCCCGAGTGATTTAAGAAAATACATTCACATGTGGAAAGTCGATATTAAATATCGTAGCGATAATGAACGCAATTGGTTACTGAAAACCGATGAACGTACTCTCCTGACACAGGATGCCAATATACCTGACTTGTCACGAACGAATCTGCGAAGACAGCAGGGAAATCTCGGCGATTTGTATGCAGCCCGAATTAGGGAAGTCCTCGGGGTAAGTGGATGTAATTGTGTATACAAGAGAGGAGATGACTCTTTTGGAATCTCAAGGTGAGCAGAGTATTAAATGATGTTCCACAGATACTTGCGGAAGTCAATGATGCTATTGCTGATGAAAAGGAATCAATAAGAACTCTGGTCGATTTGGCAAAATTGAAAGCGGAAATTAGAGATTTTCTGAGCGATTACTTGGATGAGTTTACCTACAAAATTTTGTCGCACATTGAGAGGGATATGGAGTAAGGATTGCATAAAAATATTGACACATGAATATTACTTGTATAGATTGCATTCATTTTTTGCAGACCGGAAAGGCCAGGAGTATCAACTCACATCTACACATCAACCGTTTTCAAAAGTCAAGTGTGGACCATATCCGCTGATGCCCAAACGTAAGTTTATCCTTAAAGTTTTCCACCTAAACCAACCACCTTTCTAGGAACCCAAAAGATGTCAAAGTTAAACCCGATGAAAACCGTCACTCTGAAATAGATTTCCCAGCAATTGGTATGCAGATTACCTTGCCACCATCAGTCAAAATCACAAACTGTGCGTTTCGTGGTCTCTGGTTGAACTATGACCACTTTAGTGACTACTGCCCAACCTTTAACATGCCTCAGCAAAGAAAAGATCACTTAAGTAAACATAACTAATATACATGTTTTCCATTCACGGGATGTTACCAAAACCAAGTCGATTTGTTTTCCCACAGATATCCTCCTTCAGACAAAGAAAGAGTGGAAAAAACGAAAGGAAATCCTTCAATCATTGCTTGACGAGGCGTCCCAAGAATTACCAATTTCCGATTTTGATCCGAGCAATATACCCGAAGAACCAAAGACACCACGAAAGATTGACATCGACAAAATATATAACGACTACGAGGACGAACTAAATAGGGCGCATCGCAAAGCTCTCAGTTTGAATGCCTCCGATATTGGTGAATTCGAAGTAAATCTACGAAAGTATCGTATTATTGGGGGTGTATTTGTGGTCGATTTTCTGGAACAGCCACAGCAAGACAAAAGACTCACAACAACGTCATTCACTAGAACAAGTAAGTGTGTAGGTGGTTTTTGACAATGTAACCGATAGCCTGAGAGAATATCGAAATGCTTGCAGTTGTGTCACCAAGTAAATTACAAAGGAAGCCATTCCAACAGTCGTACAAACCACCTCCCCCACCACTTCCTGGTGTGAGGAGATTACCAGAAGAAATTGAAGCCGAGATGCGATTTATAGAGATGAACTTGGACAAATTGGGTTCGGTAACTGTTGAGTAAGATTTTGTCGCAACAATGACCATCGTTTGATGTCATCCAAAAGAGGATTTCCATTTACAAAAGTATATTCTATTAGTTTGCACACAAACAAACCCACACTACGAGTATTTGTTTAACTTACATTAGTTTTAATAGTTGTGGAAGAAGAAAACATTTTAACATTACCAAATGAAACATCTCCACAGGCACTTTGTCGTCTACTTGTACGTAGTATCCCCCTAGAAACTTCATCTATTTGTCACAGATGGCAGTCCCAGGGGAAATCATCAAAATACACCACTTTGTTCGCAAATATCTTGTGTATTGATTATTTGGTTAGACTTGGGAATAATTTATTTACCACGGTGTCTTTAATTTTTAGTCTGTGCGAGTAGCTACAGATGCAATACGGAAGGAAATATGTGACTACGTATTGATTAACAGAAGGGAAGAATTCAGGATTGAAATGGAACTGCTTTCGCCGTAACGTGAGCCTTTTAGGAGTTTCAATTATCTACCTTTGCCACAAGGTATCTGCTGCCTACTGAAGTACTCCAAAAAATCAGCATTACGAGAAGAAGTTGTTATGCTCCAAGTTAAAGAGTATGCTCCAAATTGCCAATCAAATTAATTCTTTCATTCCATTTACTCTCATCTAGCCGCAAGGTCATTTCGTGAGCATGTAAGAAACACAATGGGTTCATTTCACTTGCACTTTAAGAGGCTCATTTACAATTATACGAGTATATATTCGTACATACAGCATCTCATGTTGCAAAACTTACAGTAAACGAAATTTAAGTGTGGCCGAATAATCTTCTTCAATGCTAAAGTTCCCTAACCAGAAAAATGTTTGAACAGTGGACAGCTGTCCATATTTTTCAAGACAAATCTAACGGAAAGAAGTTTCAAATATAAAAACAGAGTGCCCCATCTAAGAACTTCAGCTCAAAATTGTGAATTATTGTAGTTCTTACTCAATTTTTTTCTACCAAGCGCTCGTCATATAGATACCACTGGGTGGCCATGGTGTAGTGGTATATGCATAGACTCCTCAAGCAGAGGGTCGAGGGTTCGAATCCCGTGCGAGGCAATTCTGTGAAAAAGTCTTTTGTATGTAGTTATATGAAAATCCCGTCGGCGTCAACTCTGACATGAAGGCATAACACTGATGTTGGAGTGGTTGCTGGCTGGGTTAAATGTAACGAACTAACAACTAGCACGTACTTAAGACCCATTGATTGAGGATGTATTTGCTCGTCCAGTCCAGTTTGACAACCACCTCTGGGAAAAATATCGAAACCTAATACACCTGAGTTTCAAACTACTACACCACCCGCCCGCGCCCTGGAGAAAAAGCCAGTAAAAGGGTATTCATATTCCCTTGGTGCGCACGCGGTATTATAAAAAAAAAAGTAATAAGCCCCGAGATCACATTTTTCGTCGAGACCATCGCTCTAGCTATGTGCCTTTAAGTCAGCTTAATAATGAAATTATCTAATTTTATTAGGTTTTCCCTTTTGTATTAGGGAAAGTTCTCTAAGTTCCCACTGTTTGTCAACAGATGGTTCCAGTTGTAAGTGCTGGTCGACTTTGACATATCCAAAACGTCATGAAGCAAGCTTAGACATATGTTAAAAACCGTTTTGACAAAACAGTGATTTTGTTTTGGCGTCATATACTTTTATGTGAAAATGTCTGATTTCGTGCCAAATAATCGTCATTTGCGGGAATTGTTGATTTTCTTCTTTAATTCGAAGAAAACGGCGACTTTTTTAAATTTGTATTTTTATCAAAACTTCATAACTTAGTTACGCACCTAATAGAAGACCTCATTCGGTTAGAATTTGAAGTACTCCGAATCTAGTGTTTTGCATAAGCCGAGGCAAGTACTCTCTAACATCCGAATATTTCCCAAAAAACTACGTTGACCCATGCGGGGCATACAAATACAAACAAAGACCGGATAAGGACCATGTAGTAGATTACCTTCACGCTTAAATCGAGTTGTAGTCTCTTTGTAAGAATAAAAACACCTTTTTCACTAATCAGAGATACCTCTATATGTTTACATACACATATTGATCTAGTCACATCCAAACGTATTTGACTACTAGCAACTGCTTGCCCGTGTTGTCCCACAACCGAAAACTTTAGTTAATTCTTTCTGGTCTGCCTCAACATTCCCCAGACATACATAGGTGTTTTAAGGAGAATGGTTTTCAATTTCTGAAAGTCGTGAGCCAACCCATGCCTGTGTTGCTTGTTGAGCTAAACTTTCATCGTGGTTTTCTGGGTATAATGACTCCTTCTAAATAGATGTCAGGATTTGATTTTGCGGGTTTTAAGGAAACCCTGTACCTGTACCCTGTGGGGAAACCTATTCATAAACGTATGTAGATGCATCCTTTTTTAATCTGACTTTTCTTTTGCCCCACTGTTAGTCTCCAGGTGTCGTCTTACTAAAATTTTTATGCCTGATAAATGACAAATTCTCTGTGAGCTTTGTTAAACTCTGCTATAGCCGGTACTAAGCCCTAGTGAAGAATGGAGAAGAGTATTCGCTAAAATAACATCACTTTGCAGTATACTGAGTCTTACCTTGCAAACGTGTAAGGGCCTGCCAAACACACCTAGGTAAACTTCAGTGCAAAATTATGACTATAACTAAGCACAACACTTACTTTCCAGCAGAGGAATTCCCAAGATGTCAGTTAACGTTAATGTCAGACGCTAATCCAGCGATTGCCTCATTTAAGCTAAGTACTTCGACATATACATTTGCACCTACTGGCTCGAACTACTAGTATCTATAAAGATTATACACGGTTTGGCGCGACCAAAAAAAAAAAAACATTTTATTAAAAGCTGTCTAAAAACACTATATGCACCTTAAAACGTAAAGATATCACAAATTTTCCATTTTCGATTTTCAAGGTGGATGCAAGAATTTCCCTATCAGGAAGTTAACAATGTATAAGATGGCGACAAGAAAGGCCAACCTGCAGCCACGGATTAGACTTTGTTTTCCTGGGTTCCGCTGTAAACTCGTATAATGAAGCAGTCACAGAGATCAAGCGAACAATCACCCATGTCAATCGTTATTCCTTTGAACTTAGAAAGCATCTAGAAAATAAGTTCCTTTCACGAACACCGAAAAGTCCTTCGAGTCTTTTCTGGCCCGTTTGTATAGACAGAACTTAGAGAAAAATATTCAACTCAATAAGCTATATAGTACAACAGAAGAGGGGCTAAAGTCGAGGTTAAGATTACTTAGTCACGCTAAATATTCAAATTCATCTCGGAGGGATGAGGTGGCACACTCAATATGAAGGCGACCTTAATCAATTCGCTCTGCCTATCTGGAGGCGATTAGCGGAAGATCGCACTAAATGGAAAAAGTTACGCTCGAGGCATAGTTCTTAGTCCTCTGAACTTTGTTGTGACCCTTGCTTCATATTTCTTTTCTGGAAGGTACAATATAATTCGAAACAGTTCACAGGAAGACGTGGGATTGTATGCTTTTAATTGCAAATCCCAAGATTTCCTCCCATTACAAAGTAAATCTCACGTGGCACCATCAGTTTAAATTATATAAGCATCCACAAATCGGAGTAAAAGTATAACAATAAATTTCTTTTCATTGCTTTAAAAACCAAAGGGATCTAACGCTAATTCATTCAGAAGCACAATACGCCCACGACTACAGAGAATACAGTGTCCACAAGCAGTTCTTTGAACAGATTCCTAGTCATTTTAAATATAAAATGTTTGTATATCCCCATGATTTATTCGCATCCATCTACATTGTTTTCTCATTTTGAAAGACAAAGAAAAAGGAAAAATCCTTCAAACAGTAGAATCCTCTTCATTTACAATTCAACTTCACACCGATTATGATGGAAACACAGTGTTACTTCTCTAAAGCTTCATAAATATTTATCCAGCAGTTTCTATGCAAAAGCATTCCGTTCCATTTTCTAATCCAATTGAGTGCACGATTATCATAAAAACAAGTTCTGGCCTTTCAGTTAATGGTTGTCTTTTTATTTTGCCCATATCCAGCACGCTTAAGCACAAATTATGACGCAATAAATTCATCTCAAAAATTACCAATTCTTTTATAAAATCTTTATTCTACTTAGGAAACCTATCTTTTTGTAATACGCTTATCTTGCATTTAAGTATTCCATCTATAAATTTGAAAGATCCTACACTCTATATGCCAGTCCCTGTGGCAGCCTTTTCTGAGTAGGTTTCCCATCTGAATATTCTGCAGACTGCCAAATTCGGTGCTTTGGTTTGAGCCACCCATCGCCTGCCGCTGGGAAACCGCAGAGGAAACATCCCAATCGGAAAATGATGAAAAGGTCGCTTCCACAAAAGTGGTTGCCAGGGATACGAGCACAACCACTGCTGTTACTACGGAAAAACCTTGTAAGACAAGAAACGGCCTAAAGAAATTCCCCTTAACCGGTCGCCTGGATTCCATGAATCTCCTTAATCAGCAACTTCCTGTTCGTTGTATCACGGATTTTGATATGAATAACATACCACCAGGACAAGATATCTATGGTTTGCTGGAAGATTTTGTCGTACCACGATTGCCAGAGGGATTTTCAATTCGCGTAGAATGTAACGCAAACGATACGCGCCCAAAAGTTACATATTTGTATCTGGCTCGACATAAACTTGAAACTGATTCCATGTTGAGCGGAAGGAAGATTCCAGCGCCAATAACTGAAAGCCTTTTAGATACAGCATCACCCAGAGAATTTTTTCCTCGATTCAATTTCAAAAAAATTCTCCAAATTAAACGACGTGATAAGGACGATGACAACGGCCCCAATGAAGATAATGCAAAGTTTCAGGATCACGGTGGCTTGGAGCACAGCACATATATTACTCCGTACATGTTCTCAAAACTCTTGGAGGTTGGTGAATCAAATTTCCTTTTATTTTATTTTGTTTCTCTTTTTCAATTTTCTATTTTATGTTTCACATCCGTAAACGAATATGCAAAAGGACCTTGATCGCTTAGATGAACTACAAATGCCTTTTTGGGATGAGCATGTGACGCAAATCTGCTCAAATCTAACCTCTCCAAATGGCGATGACGTAGAGGAAGGCAGTATCAGTCATAGTCATCTATCGCCGAAGCAAAGTCCACCAAGGAAACTGTCTGGCATTGTTATAATTCAAGGATCGGAAGTTAAGTCTCACGATGATGGGGGAAACGGTGAGGACGTTGAATCCTGTGAAATTGAAAGTTGCTCTGAGTACGATGACAATGACGATTTCTTTAGCAAACAGCAAATTGAGGACGCACCAGAACATGACAATGGCACGGGGTAAGAGCAAAGGAAATCAGCTTAACAAAAAGTCATCACATTCAACAGAGGATGTGTACACATAATTAAGGGGGGTTGTCTGGTTATCTCTATGTGGTTGTGTGCAGGAGGATAACTTTTATTTGACTTGGCTTCTTCTGATATTGGTGCTGCTGCTAGGATAATTTTCGGTACCATCTAATTAAGGAATATGCCTCTGATAAGGAGGAAAGCCAGGAACCTTATTCCCATTCATGGGGTTATTGAATTCACAAGAGTGTACTTGGGTCGTAGTAATGGTTTTATCGAATCCGTGATAAGGGTTGGATGAGTAAGGTACTAACAATAATTTTCCGGCAAATGCCGAAAATGTGTTAACTTGCCAAGAATGGATATGGATATTTAATTTTATGTATTTTACCAAAACATTGTGTAAGTTGATGATCCTTCTTACTTCGTAGGTAAAATAGCCATAAGTTCACCCTTATGTATATGCAACCAACAATTAGAACTCACTTAACTTGACATTTAAAAAAATAAATTTGATCTCGCCTTAGTTGTTCAGATGCAAGTGCTTTATTGGTTGTTTTGCAGTATTAATCCGTGAACGATAATCCCTGTCTTGATGATTTTTATAAGTGCACGTAGATTAAGTCCTGATCAACAGAGACGGAGATCTGAGTGTCTTTCAGGGGAAGTTAATTTCAAGTAAGGTATTTGCCAACATCAGCAACATGCAAATTTTTCTTAGTTTTTAATTTCTTTGTGAAGCTTAAAGATTCCTTTCTCTTTTCCTACTCTCTGTGGAAGAAAACCTCATAGCAGGCGGTCCCTACCATCAAAACCTCTGTTCCATCTTCCTAGTTGTTCGTCGCAGGAGCATATCAGATTCTGTTTACTATCCTGATGGTATACCTGTTGCCTGCTCTATTTCCTATTTCCTGAGGCTACATGCCCTCCTTTCTGTACAGTTTCCGACAGTGTCTTTCGCTTTTACAATATTCCAATGTTCCCAACAGGTTGGGTTGAGTGCGCTAGGACCTAGTTGATTCGACTCCTTATTGGTTGGGTACCAAATTATGTGATATTTTCCTACTTTGTTGTGGGGTAATATTATATTATCGTATTATTTCTTGCTCTAGTCTGGAATCTATTTTGTAGAATCTTTTCACAGCAATGCTAAAAGAATAGACATATTTTCCAGAATCAACCGCGTTCCCTATTTACACGTACATTTAAGCGACTTGCATACGAATAGTAGAGTATCTGCCAAATATCAATAAAACGGCACCATTTTTTAATTGAGCGCTTTGAAATTCTTAGAAGGTGTAGTCATTAGACAGATTGGTTGCTTAGTTTGTTGCTTGTATTGATCCTAAGAGAATGACTACTCAATTGTCAATAGCAGCCAGAGCTGGTGCCCATGCATTGAGTGTGTTTTTCTTAACTTTACTAAAGAATTCAAGGCATCACTTTAAATAGAATATTTCTCGAGTTACGAGTACACCATCACTCGAGTACCAACAAGAAGATCGAATAACCTTTTAATCGTATGTCTCTAGCTGGCAACGATACCTACATCTCTTGGACCCAAACAAGAACTGTTGAACTTACTTAAACGTGGTAAGAGGGCTTATCAAGGCCCTTTATGTTCATTGTAGCTTCCATCGTTTCGCAAAAGTCACTTCAAAATATTAAGTGAGGGCATGGTCTAAACAGCTTTCTTTAGTTTCTGTTTTCTTCAGAGTATAGCGGTAGCGTTGACTAGAGAACCGGCAGAGGTCGTCCTTAAATTGATTCTTGCAGATTCTTTCTTTTCAAAAAGGCCAAGCGTTCGCGACCGATTCAGAATTGAATGTACCTATGATCTGACGTCAAAGCTTTCGAAGGTACTTTCCAGCCATTAAACTTCCTGGTAAACCGGTTGGGTAGCGTGAAGTCGATTACGCTGAAACCAACATTGTTAACGAACAGGTCAGACAACAGTGTGTAGCCCAGGAGGTGGCTGACTCTCATGTTGCATTTCCAAAAAGTATTCTGAGCATAAGCATAGCAGCATATGATAAGTCGTATCTTACTGAAATAAGCTGATGCGATCACAAATTTGTGTCCCTATTTGTTTGTCTCACAAGTTTTGTCTGCAGCAACTAGATATTGGTTGCAGAACTGCAGAAGTTAAGATGCCGATAGTGAAATCTCTGAAACATGCGCTTATTTCACACCCCATTGTTCGTCTATGAATAAGTAACATGGAAAGCCTCCTTCATAACCACGTAGTATCAGACTTGAAATGTTGAAAGTAAATCTGAGTTTACATACAAGATAAGTACTGGGAAAGTCGTCTCTTGAATGCACACACTTTATCCCTTTTATTAATTCTTGCTTCCCTTATGAAAAGGGAATTTTTGATTTTGAGTTCAGGAGTCCGTTTCGCTGACCTGCCCCGGAGCCCGTTCTCAGGAAGGAAGATTTGCCGCAAAATATTGCATAGCTATACAAGGGTTTGTTGCTTGGAACGCTTCATCCATATAATTCCATTTTCCATATCGCAGTCCACTACATCAACTGACCTTACGATTAAATTCACTGTACTTCTGTACTGGCAATGAATTGCAGAAAAAACTGGAAAATTTGAGTCAAATTGATTCACCCTACCATCATTTTCTCTGACAATCAGTTCGGTATTAGTTCATCCCTCGCAGAAAAACATCCACCTAACCATTAAGTGAAAATTCCAATTTCGAAGTTACTCAATTTTATTTTATATGTATGTCTCCTACACGCTTGTACCTAACATTAATTCCAAACAAAATACCCAACCCAACCGCACGGCAAGTTAGAATAGAAAACCTTCCTATCACCCATGTCACCCATGTGTACCTTTTCAATTTCAAAATCATGGAAGAGTATTGTTGCTCGTTTCAGACAAAAGGAAATTTGCGACTTACGCCACCACCTGCCGGCAATTGGTAAATGGAGTACCCGAGATGTACACGATACGAAATTTAATGAAGACAAGCTTGCCATGCAATTCCGGACCGGACGTTTAGGTACGTCCGAATTGAAGTCATCCTCCAACAGAGCAATTGTGTGGATTTTCTTTATCTCTCTAACATCACATGGCACTCAAATGTCAATTATTTCCATTTTCTAGGAATCTTCGGCTTCGCTCTGAATCGATATAGTAACATGCCCTATCAGACGTGGGAACTAAAACCCGACTTTAAACTGTAAGATTAATTTGAACCAACATTTGGCCACCGCATTCACTGAAGAGTCTCTTTGTTTTAGAGAAGGGTCTATACAGTTCAGCTTTACAGCATCGATAATCAGCTTGGACATGACCATCACTGCGGGTGGCTATTGTGTGAATTCCTTCCAGGGCGGCACAACCGACGCTCTTACCGAGATGATTGGTAAAATTCTATCTCTCACCGAACTGAAAGCGATTTTAATCGGAAGCGCCGTCGATATATTCCCCGAAGAGGATGCATTTGGCTATACAGAAGGTTCGTGCGAGAAGAACTACGTCATGGAGATGCACCTTTACGCCTGTATGTCCACTCTAGCTCAGTCGCACAATTTTGGTTGGTCGAGATGGAATCTATTGGCTGGCAATCGCACTGCAGTACTTCTGATGCGAGAAATGGTCGAAAATAAAAAATTGGTTAGTTCACATGGAAATTCATTTCTTTTGTCAAAAGAAGTCATATTTACCCTTTTTTTACCTTTACAGCCAAACCATTCAACACTTTTGGCAACACCACTTCGCACCGCAGTTATCGATTGCACCGAAGTGTCGGCCAGTTTTAATCCAGTCCCAGCCCAGGGGATGGAATTTTACGCAGACTTGTATCAGTTGTCACAGATTCATTCATTACCCAGTAGTCGAGAGAAACAAAGGACAATGAATCCTGTCCTTAGGGACAATGTTGCTCATATTTTGATGGCAATACGTCCGTTAAGTTTTTGCTGAATATCTATATACATCTACGGATACCTCATCCTATGTAGAGAAAAGTCAAATGGATTTTGCTGCCACCTGTTGAGTTGGGAAGGTCACGACATTGAGAAGGAAGATTTAATTGGTTGACATTATGTCGGAGCTTCTCTACGCTAATAGCGATTAATTTAAAAATTAATTGTAGGTAATTAATAAAAAGATATGATGTCATTCTTTCCAACATAGACGGCATTACAAAAAGGTTTTTTGAGTTAGGATGTGATTTTCCTGAAAACCTATTATTATACCTAAGTCAACCCTTACAAACTGTAGAGAAGGGTGAAGTTTGATTAATTGTAAATCTGTTGATCCCAGCTTGTAATATTTTCTTGAATCAGGCAAGGATATAATTAATGGTTACTTATCTAAAGAAGGAAGCAATTTCATATCAAAACCAAGTTTTTTGAAAAGAAAAAGACAATGGCTTATGCAATTGAGAGGAAAAACATTTTGTACGTGGATCATAGAAATTGGTATGTTACTCACAGGCTATAAAGACACTCTGTAAAAACACACTTATAACAGAAATAAGGCATATTTTAGCTCCCTTCAGGATATATTCTGGTTTCCTTCTTCATTGGTCTGCCCAAATATTATTTAGAATTCCTCCACCTCATTGGACTGCCATTGGGTATTCTGATAACCTGCTTCAAGTCAAAATTCGCCAAACATCAGCGTAATTTGCGCGCACGCCCTGAACGGATAAGAAGGCCAATGGCCCAAAGAATAGATCTATAAACTGTCTGTTACATACATATATGAGACACTAATTTTCACCGATGGCTCAAAAATGACCCCGGTTCATGTATTTTTTCGGAAAAATTTAGTCTTCTAGTCAGAGCTTTTCTCAATAAGAGATAATTACCTTTTACTAAGAAACAACCACCAAAACACTGCTATTTTCACCAATAGCAAAACTGCAACTACATCCTCAAAACTAATCAGATAGTACCAATCTTTACTTCATCTCCTGGACTCGCAATCCAACGTTACACTCTTCTGGGTTCCAGGACGCTGTAACACGAAAATAGCAGCAGATAACAGCAGATAAACTAGCCAGACGGGGGTTAGCTCTTGACAAATCACTAACAGTAACAGCCAACACTCGTCCGGAAACTTGAAAGAGTCCTGGATATTAAGCACAGTGGACTCCGGGTCCAGTAGCTTTCATCATTTTGGAACCGTAGGTGGATTTTTCCACTGTTGATGGGATGTTAGTTAACCTGCCATGTCTGCTTGGAAATAATGTGGTGAAACTTTTAAGTTTTGATGGTTCATACCTCTGTATAATAGACGCGTATCCCAAATTGCGTTGCATCTATCGGCCTGGTTTATTTAGTCTAAAGGAAGGAAGTTGACCATTATCTATAGTGCAGCTTGAGGAGTATAACTAACAGTTGCTCTCCACCATACCAGCATAACAGTAAGTAAGAATGGGTCTAACTATGACGATGTACACCCAGTGTTTTATACATGGTCATAGTGTCCAACATTTACCAAAGATCCTTAGGCATGTGCAGAATGCTCCTAATGCTTCTTTGGTTCCTTCTTCGATGTTACACTTCTAACTGAGCTTACTGTCTAGAATGATCCCTAGATATTTTGCTTCGGATGAAAATCGTATTCTAACACCCTTGATTCTGGGAAGACTAGCTTCCTTTTTCTTACGAATGACACTAGTTCGATTTTTGATGGACTTGCCCCTAAATCGTTTTGTGGTGACCATTGTTCCATTGTAAGTTCCCTGGTCTTTGGAAGATGTTTTCCTCCCACCAGAATGACTATTTCGTCGACTTTTGGAACCGTTTTCCTGATTGTCTTTCTCCCAAATTCTGTATTGATAATTCTGCTTTTTAGCATGTTCCCAATCCATTATGCTATCGTTGTTTCTACATGGAGCTTGTCCAAGGCAGTCTTTTCATCTCTACTGATTTCTCTTCAAGGTAAGTGTGTTGAAAACAGCATAGGTTGCGTTTGTTGAGTTTTCATTTTATATTTTGATCTAGAATTTACAGAATTGTTTTTAACAGAAACATTGCTTTATGAATGTAAACCAGTATTACTTCTTTCCAGTTGTTCGGGGCATAGCCCAGCTTAAGACCACCGATAAAAATAATTTTAAGCTAAGGTATGACGTAAGATGTATGGTAGAGCATGCTGTAACATAGTCCGGGCTACCTCGTCTGTTCCTAAGGATTTGTAGGGATTGAACGATTTGATTGGCCAAGTTATTCTATTCTCTGTGATTAGGCAAGAGATTGTTGCCATTCTTACGTTTTTGTCTAGGAGTTGAGATCGGAACTACATATATTTGATTCAATCCTCCTCACTTCTAGTGTGTTTGACTTTTCTATGTAGTTGTTCTGTTCCCTTGTCCATCAAACGGGTTTGAACGACCTATGGTGACTATAGGTGGGACAGTTCTTAATAAAAGTTTTCTTAGATTTGAAGTTATATAGTTTACAGAGTCAATGGAAAAGCGATCAGAATGGTAAACCCTTGCGAGTAGGTTCGCTTATTTAATTGGAGTACGCCGTCCAGTTAGTTTTTCTAGGATTTCGGAATTTGTTTTGTATGGTCCGATTACTGCTCATAATGAAAAGAATTCTAAGGTAATCCTAAAAGGATTGCTTAGTAGATACTCTATAGTTATTAACATACTCGTACCTATATTTGAGCATAGAAGTTTGTAATTGTTACTTTACGTCACCACTTCACTGACGGTCGTTGGTAAAGAGTCATAGTCAACTAATAGGGCAACTAAATCCAAATCCTTATCTGGCACCATCGTACCTAACAACAGAACCTCAGAACTGCTTTAATCAAGGGAACACTGTTGGATTACCAGCAAGCTTACTCACTTCCTTTTAAGGGACATATGTATGTGTTGGGTTTTTTAATAACGACTTGACAACTTTTTTTAAATAAAAGGCAAGCCATTTGAGATATTTCAAAAACTTTATTATTGGCTTGAAGTACAATCAAAACATTTATGAATGGAACTCGACTTCTTTCATATGGCCACCGCGGGCACGTTTGCAGCGGTCGATTCGTTGGATCCAATTTTCAACGACTCGGCCACACATTTCGGCCGAAACGGCCGCTATTTCGCGTTCAATGTTGACTCTGAGCTCTTCCAACGTCATCGGCGTGTTGGCATAAACCAATGACTTAACGTAGCCCCACAGAAAATATTTAAGTGGCGTTAAATCGCACGAACGAGGCAGTCAATCGACTGGTCCATGTCTTGAGATAACACGCTCACCATACTTACTCTTCAATAAATCGATTGTAGCGTGTGCTGTGTGACTTGTGGCACCATCCAGCACCACCAGCATGCAAACCGCACCAAACAGTTATTTTTTATGGATCAAGTGGTGATTCATGAAACACATGTGGGTTTTCACCCGACCAATAACGCATATTTTGCCTATTGACGAACCCATTGAGCCAAAAATGAGCTTCGTCACTGAAGATGATTTTGCGATGAAATTCATCATTTTGACGCATCTTCTCCAGAACCCAATCGGAGAACGTACGTCGCTTCAAATGGTCCATCGGCTTCAATTCTTGAGTCAGCTTGATCTTGTATGGGTGTAAAGCAAGATCCTTACGCAAAATACGCCATAATGTGGTCTGAGCGATGATTAATTCTTGAGAACGCCGTGGAATTGACTGATTTGGATCATTTGCTACGGACGTCTGAACGGCAGCGATATTTTCGACACTTCGACCAACCCCTTGTCTCACTGACACGGCAACATCACACAACGAATATGTAGACTGAAATTTTTGCACTAAGCTTGTTATTGCCTGTCTACTAGTGCGAGAATTACGACTGAAAATTGGAGTTAACGCTCTTAAAGTTGCAGTCACCGACTCCGAATATCTGTAGAAAATTTTTATAATTTTCAGACGTTGCTCGTTAGTGTACTTTACCATGATGAAAATGTTGACTTTACTGAATAAATTGACAGTGACAGTTTGGTGATTAGTGAAAGAGTGCGTTCACAAATTAAATTCAAAGTTATCAAGTCCCTATTGGAAAACCCTATACAAAAGCAAGTATGACTTTTTAGTATACTGTAATGGACGTGTAAAACGCTGAGAAAAAGGCAAAATGAGTTTGTCAGATAACCTAAGTGGAAATCTAAAAACCTGATTTGATTTCATACAGCGCATAGAAAGGTCAATCATGGCTGTAAGTCATCATTCACCAGATACTCAATGAAAGTGATAATACAATTTGATTAATATACCAAGTGTTCATGCAACCCATTTTTGGATTTCCTTCGTAACAAAATATTTCTTCTAACTTTGATAAGTCGCTTCTTATCCGCTATTCAAATACTTTCTTTTCATGGCTAACTCCACACAGGCTTACGCTAACCTTTTTAAGGGTAACTGAACACCCTAAACAATCAAAAGAGATTATCCCACATTTGTGTGGCCCTTGTTTTTTTTTTACCACTCATTTTCCTTGCTTTAAGGGCAGAAATAAAAATTAAAAAAATTTCCCTCAAATTAGTGACAAACAAGCATTCGTACCACAAGCCTAATTGTCAAATACAAACAAATCTGAAATTCCATTTGCCAGGACCTATACATTCTATGAATGGCTAACACAAAAGATTTAACCGCGTTGCAATTCAGACAGTTTTGTTTTTGTTGGTGTTGGTATTTGTATCCTGTAGTGGAAGGAATTTGTTATGCTCATCGACCTTGAACTTTATTTGCATTGCTTCGCCTACATACGAATACTCGTACTACTCGTATCTGTGATGATGTACTTGCACATAAAAGAAAATGTCTGATGGCATTGCGAGGTAAATAAATATTTATTCTCCGTTAACATGTTTTACAGAGATAAATAATACAATAGGTGGAATGAGATAAAGTGGAGGGAGATAACCGGGTAAGAGACATTACGGCTTCAAGACTCAAGGTACTGCGGACTGGTTAGAAGTTCCGCAGAGATAAATCAAGGACTCAGTGTAACCTGCATTTCGGCTTAACGTGAATAATACTCCTAAATGCTGAAATTAAAAAGGAGCAAAATCTGATAATTGACTTTAAGTGCGAATACAAGTCCATTTTTATAATCCATGTATACACTTAGGTATGTATGTATTGTACAAACATATTTTTCTTATTTTGCTTAACAAATTAAAAAAAAAAAAAAAAAAAAAAACTACTGCAGGTCAAATACATATTTTTGAAAGCATTTACAGCGGGACTGCATGAATTCTGCGTTTTTCGGAAGAATATTCAATAAAGGATAAAGGAAACCTCTGATGCTTCTTATATAAAACAGTACAACAGTATACGAGTATAGATATGTAGCTCCTGAAGATATTTTATTTCTGGTTTCCTTACTATCCTTAATACCCCGCCATAATGTATGAAGTCGTTGTACACAGTATCATATACATATATACATAAGTACACGATTGACATGAAGAACGACAAGTATTTGAATTTTAAAATAACGCAATTTTCGTGCCTCGACTCTGCACCAATCCTATATGAGACAACATCATCGCAATATCTTTGCCTAAGTACTTAAATTGCTTGCACTCCGGCATGATGGTTCCTTATAAATGGATGTCAGGAGTTGTGTATGCAGATTTGAAAAAATCTGGAATGTAGTTTTTCAGTCCTAATACACGTATGTTACCTTAGCAGTGTTCTTTTCGGCATAAAGAAGAGGAGTCGTTCGGTCGCTTTTTGCATTTATAAAACATGTCCCATTTAGACCGCCTATTTTGAATGTTGCGCTATTTTTACATGGGCGTATATCGCAAAGATGTGAAAATCCTTCACTGAAATGGTGAGATATTTACGGAGACGGTTCGAAAATGTGGATTTTTCAGTCACCATAATGCAGTGGCCCAATTAATAGAGAAATTCCAGTCGATTGGGACAGTTCAAACCCAGAAAAGATCTGTCTGCAGTAATTCAGCTCGGTTTAATAAAAACAATGCAGCAGTTAGTGAGAGTGTTGACCAGAATCCTTCCACTTCGATTCCATCGATAACTCGATGGTTATGTCAACAAGCAGAATTGTCAAATTTGGGGAGCTAAGAATCCATTGCGGAGTGACTGAGCCGTTCTCCTTCGAAAATACTGCTGACAGAGTCACCGTTACCAAGAGATGATAAACAACTTCTTCTGGCCTCAAACTCCCAAAATGGATCTCGTGGACATGCAGTTTCCAAAGAACGATGCAGTCTGCCACATAACGATAAAAACAATGGAATTTTTAAAGAAGAAATTTGAAGGGAGAGCTAAGTCGCGCAATCTATTTTTGTTTTTGCAATTCCTTTAGATCTGCACGCCTATTTTAAGACTAACTACATGCGTCAGAGGTTTGCTGGAATATTTTCACGGATATACATCACTGATATCAAGAACGGTTTGGCGCCCAATTACGATTTAGCTCTGTTCATATGTGTAACCATCTCTTACATTAACTTCATTTCATCGGTTCTTGAACAAAAAAAAATAAAAAATTCAATTTACCCGGTATTCAAGAGTGGCATCGGCCAGATCCTTAACTCAGAGAAGTGATAGAGGACGTAAAGCGTCTGCTTGTGTTACTACACCTAAACTGCCCTGAAAGCATGGGCGAATCTTATTGCCATTTCCAAGCTATTGTAGTTTAAGAATAAAATTTAATACATTGAGCCAAAGTCTGACCACGCTGAACGATATGAGGATATGAGCCTTAATTAAGACTACCATCTACTGTTCAAGCATCCGTTGATAATAAGTTGTCCTGTGAGAATAACTTTAAGTGATATTGCTTTCCTAAAAAGACAACTTTTATTGTCCAACAGCATGATGCAAGTCCATCAAGTTACTTACTGTCGCCTTAATAGGAAACTGCCTCCTACTAAACAGCTTGCTGTAAGTGGAACTCTAAAGCACTTTCTGTAGAGCACTTTGCTCCGTAAATATGAGGCCTTTCATCAGGCTGCAGGTACTTGTAGCCGATTTGTTAAATGTTAGTCTGTATGTACTAACATACAAGTGCACAAGTGCGATTGAGAAGTTTTAAATATCTAGATTTGTAGCCAAACATTCTTTTGGTATTTGTAAACTGAAAGAATCGCTTATGGATGGACAGAATATCAAGCTACAGGCATTCACCTAGTTCAGCAGCAGTTTAGAATAATGATTTATTCAAATTTTCAAAGATAAATCAAAAGAACAACTCTTTGAAAACTATTCAAAGGCTCTACCAAATGTTGCGACATTTTCCATTAAAGCGTAAGGTTACTCTAGAGGCCGCAAAAATAACCTTTTTTGTGACTTTTTTTAAAGGAAAAATGTAAAATAAATCGAGTTTACAAAGGCTAGAGGTCAGATGACCTCTCTTTTTTGGAAGAGTTTACGGCCGTACCAATAATTTTTTTTTTATTGCACATAACAACAGCTAGGGATACATAGGATTTTTTTATGTATTGATTTTTGGCCGAAAGGCACACTTCCAAAGTCAAATTCACAGAAAAATAATTGTTTGTAACAAATAAACTATGCCATATAAAAAAATCCTTATTTAAACAATATATTTTTAAAGATCCAGTTTAAATTTAAAGTGAATTGGTTGAAAATTGTTCAAGTTATGGGTCCGGTTAACTTGAAAAATGCAGTTTTAAGAGAAACGCGTTTTAAATTTTAAGTTATAGAAATAAATACCTGGGGCCATTATACTATACTATACTTTCAAAAGTACTTCGAGATATTTCTGGGCCATAATTATTTGGGATATAATTTTTGAATTCCTAAGAGACCATTGAAAGCAATAAAAAAAAAATCTATTTTTTAAAAATATAAGAGTGGCCTAACCTCAATGCTTACATTGCAACTAACAAAAGAAAGTGAACTCAGAATTAGGGATATGTTTTTCAGACTTATTTTACAAAATAAATAAAAAAGAACGTCAAACCTACTTAACTCATAATTAAGTTCATAATTATCTGCACCTTTACTGCTAAATCTCTAAATGGAACAGAAAGAACTCCTAGAGAGTGCAGGTGTCAAATACAAAGGATCCAAAAATGAATTTCCCCAGATAAGGGCTTACACTAGGGCCAAAGTACTCATTCATCATAATGGAGTTCCCCCTCCATACCGTCATATTCAACTGCATGCCAAGACCTGACGAAAATCCTGAATTATCTAAAGACTACGAATTGCATCGTTCATCTCTGTACCACTATGTTGTACTAAATTCAAATTCCCTGAATATGGTAAGAACTTTTGAATGCTTTGAAAAGAAAAGACTAACCCTAACCCCTTGGTTATTGTTCCATGGATTTTCTTGACAAATTAACAAAACAAAGATCCAAATAAAAAATACAAAAATATCTTGAAAATATGCCAAAGAAATAACAGTAAAACATTGTACAACTGCAACACCTGAGTATCTTATTCACATCCGCTCTCAAGCAGTAAGGTGGAGTTTTTCATCCTTACAATCCTTGCCATCCGTTTGGATGCACGTTCCAGCTCCATCGTCACGACCGCATACAAACTACTGCAACACTGTATATTTTATATTGTACATTGTACTACTTACTACTCGTATTCGCTAGTTACAGCAGTTCCACGTTTGGTTCTGTGTATTCGTTGCTGTGTGTGCATAAAGCAGTAGCACTCAATGTAAGAATCCTGAATTGCGGTATTTTATTCTCCTCCTCATCCATTGCTCACAAAAAGTCAGAATATGACAAATTCTCCAGGGTACAGACATAAAAAATTAAAGGATTTATCACTTGGAATGATGATGATGTTTGATGCCATATTTGTGTGTAGGTGTGAATGGAAGTGTGACACACATTCCAGAAGAACACACATCTAAATATGAATTGATTAGAACCTGTAACATGCCGACAGAATAAATGAGGAGGCGGCAAATGGAGGTACGATTTACAAGTTTCATTGTGTAATGCAACTGATAGGTGTAGATGGTATTCGTTATGGTAACGTACGAATGCATGAGGACGAACAGTGAGTTATTTGTCAAAGCTTTTTAGCTGCATCTTTGGTCCTTGTTATTGTATTTGTAAAGAAGACGGAAATCTCTTTGAAAAGTGGGATAAAAAGTACGTCAAACGACATATATCTATCGAAGGTTTTTTAAACGAGCAAGATTAACCTGTCCCAACCGTGATTAATGTAGGTACTCTTTAACCAGAAAAGGGCCTTTATGCTGCAATTGCTCGTTAATATTTAAATGTTTTCGTATTTCATGATGTCTGAGGATGGTAGTAGGCTAAATTGTCGAAGAGGGAAGTTCTATTGCTAGGTAGTTTCTTTGCTATGATTTTGCCAAATCGGAAGTGATAAGTGGGGTTGTTATTACATACATATGTACCTCTCGTTTTGGCGAGTAAAATTTTGAACAGCTAGAAAACAAGAATGCCAGCTTGCTTGTGGTCCGCCACCAGGTCCATTGCAGCTATACGCAAACTTCATCTTATATTTCTTTTCAAAACAAATAAGAATCTACGGCTGTGAATTGATACTGTATCCTGGACCTTATAAAGCTCCTCAGTCCCAGGGCTACTGAGAGGTGTTGGTAAGTATATGTTCACATAGAGGATGTATGTTGAAAAATATTGTACATTAAAGCTATATCTGCTCAAAAATTAGCGGCTTGGAGCTACAAGAAGAAATCTCTCAACGCGCTTGTTTCAACAGTCATCATAAATTAGTAGTCACTATTCGAGAACACATCACGGCTTCGCGGTTAAGCAATGGTTCGAGAGCGGCGAATCGCTGTTACGTGCACTTCACACTTTTTAATAGCTCACTTTAATATTCCATTCAATCGAATGAAGGGCCGATCATGCAACTGATTTGGTTGTATGTACAAAGGTTCAAAAAATAAAGAACAATAATCAACAGAACTCTTCCGATACCAACAATATCAACACCGTAGCCAGAATACGCTTAAATTGGTAAGGAAGATTGCAGCTTCAGTGGAATGAAAACATTGACTGTGCACGTTATTTGCAAAATATCAATCGCGCAGAGTCTTTTCTCTTTTGCAAGGACATTAGTCTGTGGCGAAACACATTTCTATAACAATGGCAATGTGAGTGAACAGATCACGATTTACTGATGTCTCAACAAACTAAAGAGTACCATTAAAAAATTTTATATTTTTAAACGCATCAGCAGGCAGTCTTGAAACTTGTGGTAGTCTTACTGGTAGAATGACCAGAGATTTTATTCTGAAAGTAGGAGAATTAAGAGCCCCTAAAACTTCGGTTCGATCCTCACTTGATAGAGGTTGGCTCCTTGTGGGAGCATTATGGTGGCAGTTGTTTAAAACGCTTCTTTCATCGAATTGCTACAAATTGCGATAAATATAGACCACCCTGACCACCCATACATAAATTCAATTTTGTACTTATCGATGTGGCCTAATTTCCCAGACTGATCTTAAGATCGATAAATAGGCTTAAATAACTTATACAAATTGTTTTAGACTTGGAAATATTGGGCAGGGCACCCTGTATTATACTATAGAATTCCAGATCCTGACCCTTATCGGCAACGAGTACTGCCTTTTATTTGATTGTAAGCGTTTGTACTATGGCACCAGCCCTCTGCTTGCTTCAGCAGACAGTGCGTTGATGTGTTCACACTTGTCACATCGAGCGAATAATATATCTGTACGGCGATATTTAATCGAAAAGTCAATGACCTAAGACATTTTCTCAGGCCCAAATTATAATGTAATGTAATGTAATGTAAACGACAGAACATTTTCGTTGAGTGCAAAAATACTGAAACTAAAAAAATATATATAAAAACCACTTTTGATGTTACAACCGAACTATTATGTTGTGTTTTAAGCGTATTTAATTTGCACTTGTTTACACTTCTCTCCCGTTCATCAATCGTTTTCTAGGTTTCCTCAAAAATCCACGATTCATGTACCCATATTCTACCATACCAGTATGTGACTGATTGGTTTCTGTCCCACCCTTATAATTGTGAATTTCGGCGATTGGAGAGGTCTTCATTGTTCTAATAGCTTGTGCAAAATGGTCTTTTAATCCCTGATGCACCGAAGGATCTTTTAGTCTATCGATGTTATAAGTGAGTATTCTTAAGCTGTCGCGACATCAATGAACATCCTATGACATATCGGTTTCTCTTCGGTTCCTATCGTCTAGTTTTTGTTAATGCCTTCTTTAGTAGTGAGATCCTTCATAACCATGACAATGTCTCCAGTTGGAGTTTGGTGAAAACAGCACCCAGTTGGTCATAGAAATTATTATTCTTGTTGTTATACAACAGTTGAGTTGAGGCGTAACACTATATTATCATGTCCGGTTGTACTCTGTTCGTCAAATCCTAGCTCCGCAGTGTTGTCAGGAAATAATCAAAAGCAATATATTCGCTCCACCTTTCTAGTCTACCGGATGTTTTCCTAGAATTAAGTAGTACAGTATTACCCTCCAGCCACTGATACTCTCTTGTTTCTAACCTTACTTCGCTAAGTCTCAAAAAAGTCAACCGATATCGAATAAATTCTCTCGCAAGTTGATGGAATCTGACATACCGTTGAACTTCAATTCCTGAGTCAAGAGGAGCCTCAGTCTGTTGCTTTTGTCAACAAATACCAACATGGTGTCCCGCCGAGTAGTGATTTTGGTTTCCATTTACCTAGGATGTAGGAAAACCCTTCGTCAAAAATCTGATTGGCACCTATCTATCAGTGTGGTTTCAGACCAAGAAAATCCAAAATCTACCAAATTTTCACACTCCCGCAGATCCTTGGAAAACTTAAGTCCCAATCGATACCAACCAGCTTAAGACCGCATACGACAGAATTACTAGAACCATGTTTAGTTTTGGCATTGCTGCCAAACTCATCTGTTTGTGCAGAAAATTCTCGCTGCTCCGCCAAGCTCAACGACTTACCAAAGATCCTTGATGTCAAAAAAGATTTTAGACTACGGTACGCACTGACATGTGACTTCTTTAAGTTTATACTATACTTGAAAAAATTGTGCAGAACAAGCAAACACCGGAGGCATAATATTTTAAAAGTTTCAGCAACTACTAGCGTACGCCGATGATGTTGTCATAATTGGTAGAACTCGAGCAGACTGTCACCAATCCAGAAGTAGAGAATCGTTTGTAGCTAACGACCAAGAATTGCTGTCAACAAGAAGGGGCATACAACATCGACGAATTTGACAATCGACAGCTGCGTGTATAACTGCGTGGTAGTAAGGGTAGAAGGTTGCGAGATCCTTGGCTCAGTTTTTAATTCCACTAGCAATAACTCAGTACAAATAAAACGAAGAATCACTCTTACCTATCACTGTTTCTTTGAGTTAAGAAGTTAATTGAGTAGTAAGGTCCTACCCCGAACAACTAAGGAGACTCTGTATAGAACCTGAACTATCCCAGTTCTAATTTATGACGCTAAAGCACGGACTCTATCAAAAGCGGGTGAAGATATCCTCGGTCTTTCGAAATGAGAATTTTTCGTAAGTTATTGAGTACCAAATGCGTTGGACGTTGGAGGAAAAGGTTTAACGACAAACGATACGAGTTGTACAGTGACATCGATCTATTCAGCAACCACGCATCATAGGCGAGTCTTCTTCTCTCTCCTCCTATAGACCTAATGCACTTACGTCCCTTCTTTCTTCTTTCCAAGGTCATGGAAACGCCGATAAACCATCAGCTCATGAAATATCTCGAAACACGAAAACTTCTTAATCACAGTCAGTACTTCTGCCGATACTTCTTAATCACGTAGCAACAGGTCCACTGGTGATCTGATAGCATGTCTCACCGAAAATTGGAACGTTCAATTCAAGGTATCTTGGATGGTTTCAAGTCTGATATCAACAAAATAAATGCTGAAGTCCCCCAGTGCTCTGTTCTGTCTCCGACACTCTTTTTAGAAGCTACTTCTAATCAGATATTTTCCTTTGTTGACGACAGTACTTTCTTCTTTTCATACGTCTCTGCTCCTCGGTTGTCGAACGGAAATTCTAGCGTATGTTAAGCCCATTCAATTCTGATGATAAGAGCACAACTAATTGGGGAACCACTTACAGAGTAGAATTTAATGCTTCCATAACACAATGCGGTTTGCTGTCCAATTGTCCATGAATGGCACTTCTATCGTCGAAAACGAAAAACTTTCTATTCTCGGTATGTGTGTCAATGACAACTTACGTTGGAAAGACCACATACTCGGTGTCGTCAAAAAGGCTGCGAAATATCTAGGATTCCTCAGGTAATGTAAGAAATACTTTAACCCCTCTGATCTGGCCTTAATATACAAGGCATTTATCCACCCGAAATTGGAATACAATGCCCACATCTGGTCAGGTGCTCCCACAACATCTCCGCACCTGCTAGATAGGATTCGAAATCGTGCGATAAAACCTATAGGTGATACCAATATCATGTATTCAATGGACACCCTTGGAACCCGACGTAATGTCTCTTGCCTCACCTTGTTTTATCGCTATTTACACAAACAGTGCTGCGTAGAAATCGCCAGTAGCATTATGCCCCTTCAAACTTTTACATGTATTGTAACACTCGTCTTGCTATGAATGCAAATATCGAGATTCGTTCCTAAGCGGTACAACTCGCTCATGGAATGCCCTGCCTAGCTCTTTACTACATATTCATTACAATCTTCATACATTTAAAACCAACGTTCATCGGTACCTCTATTTATTTCATCCTTAAATTTCCTTCGCCCGCACTGTGTCCAAGCATTTTAAGGGTACTTATGTTAAATACCTGAGCCCACAGATTTTTCGAATTCAACCCGGAGACACAACGCAGTAGTGCGAACCTCACTTTAGGTGGCGCCTATAAGTAAAAAGAGACCTCAACTAACTCGGGTTGCTCAACTGGAGGCAGTAAGCTAAAGGTTAGGCGTACTAGAGGTTCATTGTTAATGTAGGTTCTCTTCTATGTAGCTGTAGAGCCACCCAAGTTAGTAGATAAGATGATTGAAGGTGGCATTTTTCAATAACACCTAAGAACCAAGACAATAATTGATACATTCACTGATTGGGCTTTATATCGACTGTAGGCATTATAACTGCTACGAAAAGTAAGTTTTCCCAGCCGCAATGCTAAAGATTTTCCACAACCATAAAGTTGAGGCCATTGCGATTAAATTCAGAAAATAAATTTATAAATTTCAGTCAACCACCACAGCAAAAATCCTGCTTTAATGTGGAATGTTAGCATTGCCGTACGTTCGGCAAACAAGGTAGTACTGCAAAAAATAATAGGAACAGCTTGTGATTACTAAAGAAGACAATTTAAGGGAAAACATAAGCTTTTTTCGAAATTTAAATGTAGAGTTTAAGAAGTTATTGATAGATACTTTGTGAAGGTGCTTCTATAGAAATAATGTTTAGAAGTTTTACCAAACTTCTAAAAAAACGGAGAAAGACCAAAATCTTGAAAAGATCAATTTTAGAATATAGTAAAGGGTGATTTTTTTGCTTATTCGTGACCAAGACAAACATGCTCAGTCAGCATTGCCATTTCGTCATAGAAAGACTTACACGCGAGCACCGCTTACAAATTATTGAATTTTATGATCAAAATTCGTGCTCTGTGAAAAATGTTTATCGCGCACTTCGACCATTTTACGGTGGTCATAATCGACCTATTGACCAAGCAATTTAAGACAAAGTGGCCAAATTTTGTACCAATTTTACGATATTTTACATCAAGCCAGCTAACTGTATTTTTGCGTGCGTACAGACGAAATTGCTGCTGTATGCGCCAGTGTTAATAAAGGCCGTGATTTGGGTTATGTTACTCGACTACGTGGGAGATTTTACGCAAGAATCTTGGTCTTAAACCTTACAAAATACGGCTCATGCAAGAACTAAAGCCCTACGACCCTCCAGAGCATCGAAATTTTGGTGCGTGAGCCTTAAAAAAGTTGGAGAAAGATCAAAAAATTGTCTTCAGCGACGGAACTTATTTCTGGTTGAATGGTTATGTTAATAAACAAAACTTCCATATTTGGTCCGATGAGCAACCTCAAGAAATACAAGAACTGGCTATATACCCGGAAATATGCTCGGTTTAGTGCCGTTCATGGTCCAGCGGAATCATTGGCTCGTATTTTTTCCAAGATGACTGTGAGAACAAAGTTACCGACAATGGCGCCCGCTATCGTTCAATTATTTCAAATTTCAAATATACCGCCTGAACCTGGTCGACATGTGATTTCATCATACAAACAACAATTGAGAAGAAATGAGTTTGCTGAGCAATTTAACTTTGGTTTTGTCCCGGTGAATTGGCCAGCTAGATCGTGCGATCTGACGTTTTTAGACTATTTTTTATGGGGATACGTCGAACCAATCGTCTATACCGATAAGCCAGTGCCTTATACGTGTTATAAGCGAGATACCAGTCAATATGCTCGAAAAAATGATTCAAAATTGGGATCTCCGTATGGACCACTTATAACGTAGTCGTAGTCAACATTTAGATGAAATAATCTTTAAAACGAGAGCGACAAGCATTGACTTATCAACTCAAATAAAACTTTTATCCACTTTTGCAATTTTCCTGTGTTTTTTTTTTTTTTTTTTGACAGCTAAAAACCAAACGCTTAAAAATTCACCCATTAGAACAGGAAATCTGGATTGATTTTCACTGATTACTAATGTGGATCCACCATCTACCAACCGATTTCAAAATGGCTAATGACATTATTTTGGCTGACTTGTGTGTGAGTTATTGGCTGGTAAGTAATGCAGACAAATTTTAGGATACCACAGACAAATACCGCTCAAACACAATAAGAACTTTTGAGGTCGGATGTTGTATCTTGTTTGATATGTTGGGCTTTTTTCGCAACAGGCACAAATCGCATTCGATCAAGGATAATGAGAGGTGATGTGGAAGGAATAACAGCATGCCGGGGCACTTAAAGTATGTAGAAGTTTTGGTTGATACTGAAAATTTAAAGGGAATGCTTCGCAGCTTATTGGCGAATATATTTTTCATTGTCCAACAATTACCATAATCAGCCCAATACGAGTTTTGGATAGACTTATCCCACGACTTTCGACGAGTCGTACCAGATGTAGTAGTACTTTTTTAGTTAAAAAACGAAATGTAAAGCAAGCAGGACGACGTTAAGGCCTAGTATATGTATACCAAAACTTGTGCTATTGAATATTAATACTTCAGCTCATTTAATACGATGATAGTTAATATCCTATAGACAGACGACTGTCTTATTAATCTTCAATTTACTTAGAATATATTCTAAATTTTCACAGAGCTTCATTTTGTTTATGAGAACCAGATGATCTTTGACATTTTCCAGATTGCCACTAATTACAAAACGGTATCAAGAGTTTCAAATGAAATATTTACCTTATCAATTGAGACAGTAAAACTTCCAACAACAACATCTTCCAAATGGAGCCACAAACGTTCACTTTGTCATTTCTACAAAATTGCTGAATACACATTTTAATCTGCTGGAAAATCCCTGCAGATGCCACACTATAATACGACTATGTAAAATGAAACAAGCTACATGCACTCTAGACCGATCTCTCCTCCTCTCCCGACCCATTTATCTCGTTTATTCAGTGAAGCAGTTAACTTTTTCACTTCATATTGACCTTCCACTTGCCCCTCGGTACCAAAGCTGTAATGCAAAAATCCATATCCGAATGCAGTAGCTTGTCAGGGCTCCCACCCTATATCCATTCAAAAGAGATGGCACCTACCCACGCTACACCCCACCGCAGATGACACCAATGTCTAGTAGAATTGTAATACACACATCACACGGTGGGTATTTCAATTTCAACCTACCAGCCAACATTTCACTCTCTTTGAATGACTTTCATTCCCCAGCGTATCTCCCTTATAAGGGGTGCTGGAAAACATCTGTGTAGTCTTTTATATGTATGTGCAACTAGGTCGTATGCAAATCCTGAAAATCCTCTACTTAACAACTTGGCATTAGAAAATGTAGACATAACGGCATCAAATGTACCAAAGCACATAGCCCTACCTATTCGCAAACACCCCATACATACCCTCATAGTCCTAAGTATACATATTGCCTTCAAAAGCGATCCTGAACAGCATCTAAGGTTGTAAGGGTGTACTTATACATGTCCTACACCTGTAAAGTGTTCCCGTTTTCATTTTTCCAGCAAATATAGAAACGTTCGCTCAAACAGTTAAAATATGTTACCAACTCAAAAAGGCAAGGGATGGTGGGGTGGAAAAAAAAGTGAAAACTTACAAATGACTTCAAAAGGACCTGACCGCACATTTCCACATTGTAGGCGAGATCAAGTTGACTGAACAAAGGAAACGAGCAGAAGGACCCTTAAAGCGTTCATGAGACGTAACTAAACGTTCACATACTGTAGTCGCATAGCATACACATACGACTACGAGTATACTGCTGGAGGGACAACTTATAACCAAGCTGCAGCTTTAATGCAGATTCGAATATGTGTCAGCTTGTGTCACAATCATGCCGAGCCTCTGTAAATAGCAGGCAATTTATCTTTCAACAGCTACTCGTAGTCCAGGACTTTCATTAACCGCCTCTCTTTAGCTCATCCCCTAGACATGCGAACGTTTCTGCCTGTGGAGTATCCTTCTATGGCTAAGGATGCTGCTGAAGGTGGAGAAAAATGCAAAATTCAACCTCAAATTGCCTAAATTTACATATTCCCCGGGAGTTAAGTTAATGTGCGAATTTGTGCTACGTAATGATGCTACTCCTTATAGGAAGGGCCGTGGAAGATTGCTAGGCTAGTTAGTTGAAATTGCGTCACGTCAGATGTTATAATTTAAAATGTCACTTTTTGTTAAGAGGCAGCAGAGAGCCTATTAACTATTTTATACGAAGGCACAATGAAGGGAGAAGTGCCCACTTTACTTCTTCTCAGTATTTTTGCCGGAGGATGAATGGAGTGGGAATGGAAGCGTTCTTCTCGATTCCGGAATGCAGCACCATGTAATTGTACTGAAGATGTTACTTGGCTTCATGAGGAGAGGTAGTTTGTTTGTTCTCTAAGTGAATTCACTCTACCGAAGAAAATTATTGTCGGTTGATGATTTTTATTTTTTTTTTTTTTTTACAAAGTCATCACGTCGTCATAACAGTAACAAATTCTAGTGGAAAATTACTCTTGTAAATTAAGGAAAGGTGGTAAAAAGTCTAGGAAACCTCTAACCCAGGTGAAGCGTCAAGAGGAATTTAAGCTGAAAACTATGTCTATACTCGTACACTAATAGCTCTTGTTAGATGGACATACTTGACAGCAAGAGAAGAGACAATTGAATCTCTCACGAACTAACATAGAAATAGTTTTGTATAAAGAAAAGACTTATTCGGGATAGCATCCAGGCGGTATCACTAGGAGGAACCTTGGTGCTGAACTTTGAGCCCCAGCTTTACCCCAAACAGATTTATTATTAAAACTTATTACAAGCATATTCTACACTTTAAGCTAACAATTTCACTTTACACTAAAGACAAAAACTAAAGTTGGCTGATAATCGAAGCATGGGCAATAATTTCAAAAGGTTATTTCTTTGAACAGAGTACCTGCCATCGTCGGTGTTTGTTGCTTTTAAGGATGACAACATATGAACCCGAATGATTTTTGTTTATTTTGCTCCAACATGCCAATACCATCTGCATATGTGAGAGATTGTACTGGCTTTTGAGATATTTTGCATCTGGTGTTGGCTTGGGATTTAAACACATTGCCTTCGTACAAGCATGATATTTCTATTATTTAGCATATGGAAATATACTATCAGAGTATGCACATTCATATTTGCTTTGCCACTTTCTAAAGACATATTCGGTAGTCACGTCTTTAAGGATAACATTTCGGCAATCACGGAATGAAGATTCTGCCGCAATGCATTTATAAAAAGCCGCAGCACAACTAACGTAATTTGCACGCCGTCATCCCAGTCAGAATGTCCAATAGATAACACCTAATAGGCATAGAAGGTATTTTAGAAGGTTTATTTTAGATTTTGTGCAGACGGTAACCTGTAAAATGTCACTCATACGTTAAGTATTTCTCTAAAGACAGCTCCCTAAACTTTGTTCCATTTAATTCCCATGGACTTCTGCGGCATCTAAATTCCAATCATCTCTTCTCAGAGACAATCAGGAAGGAAAAAAAGTCTCACCCAATCAACCGGTCTTCAACTATCTGTAATTCACTACATAATTGGCTTTAATCAGAAATTGAAACGAACTCATGAAGACAACGTGAAGTTATTTTCAGTATGTATATCTCGATATTCACAGGTAGCTCTAAGATAGCCCAGTGAGTTGACTCAGGCGTCTTCCCTCAGGAAGTCTGCATACATAAATCATATATACTGGACTGTCTCCTAAGCCAAAATATCAGCTATTCATTAAGCCACTGCTTGGCTCAGCCTGAATACAATACCCGCGTCAGATATTGCAATATGCATAGCCAGTCAAAGAGCGATTCTTAAATTGAAACAGCTAAAATTCGAAATAGATGTGAGACTTCCACGCATGTCTCCACGGATCTCTGTCTCTGATGAACTGATCAAACCCGGATCTCTAGACCATCTTGCTCTCTTAGACCATCCATAGGTGTACTCATTGAGATACTTAGATTAACACTTCCCATACTCGATCTTTAACGAGAGTTGAGATTGACTCAGAAGAAGAGACATCTCCAAACTCAGACACATAATCACAGGACACTGTGGCGTTGGAAGACATCCGCAGCGAGTGAATATTGGTTGCAGAGAGGGGAATCTGTAACACACTTGCAGGTGCACTGCCTTGGAACGAATGAGAATATGAAAACCATCGGTCATGACAAATTAATAGACAAATCTATTTGATTTTGACGTCGGAGTTTTATAGGATGCATGTTGCTTAACACGGGGATGGATCTAGTTGACTTGAAACTGATTATCCTTGCCACTTTGCGCATCAATGTAATATATTAGTAGTCTACTATATTCGTTTGAACCCTAGTGATTAGTATTGCAGGGTAGCGGATCGAAGCGTTATCCGAAGATCCCCATCTTATTGAAGCTAATTTTGATTTTTGCCACTGGATTCGTTGGATGCTGTTTAAATAATGGCGTTCAGTCCACCTTTATTTATTTGTATTTTGGCGTGGAATTATAACTCTGTTGAAGGATATTGATAGAGATTACATTCGTTCTACTTATGCTTGCATGCAGCCTGTCCTTTTTACAGTATTTGCTGAATTTTGAAGAGTATTCAGTTATGGAACTCTTTTCTCGTATTAATAGAGAATGCTTTTGTGTTGTAAGGATATCGCAAGGCCGTCCATGTGCGCAAATTTAATTGAGATCGTTTCTGAGATACCGACAGTATGTATATGGGTTGAAAAGCAGTGGTGCTATTACTCATTCTTAAGGGGAGCAATTATAAAGGTTTGTTATTCGTATATGTCGCTTAGTGATACAAGACACGACTCAGAGAAGCTTGTAAAATTAGATAGCTGCTCTTTATTGTGCCATTTGCTTTCGTTAAGTGAATAAATAAATAAATCTACAAGTTTCAACGTATGTTGTTTGTGTTGTAATTGGTCTAAACAACTGCAACCAGATCTAAATTGAGCTTGTTCTATAGGCATGATGGCAGTTTCTCTTTGAAAAAATACCTTCAAATTGATGGACCTTGCCGCTCTAATTGTAAATAGAGTACCTTCATCCCTCTAAGGGGCATTTGGCCTAGAAAGCACTACCAATTCTTGTAGCCCTATTTTCAGTGATTTAGGTTTATTCTCACTGCATTCTCTTTCTTTTTATTAAACAGAGCTTTAAAATACTTAACAATTTTATCGGCAATCAGATATGAGGTGATTGAGTGTTTCGGGAATCTACTGAGGTGTTGCTTCTGAACTTCAAACCTTGTGGCTGGATTGTAAAACTTAATCAAAAAATAGCTCGATTCATATTCTACGTATGAATCGTGCGTCATCAGACTATTTGGGATTATATTTTTTTTTTTTTGGGTGGCCAAACCAAGACAAAATTTGTAATGGTGAGCTGTTGGCTAAGCCCATCTTGAGGCCATTAGAAAATTTGTTTTAGATTGCTTTGCGTTTTTAGGATATTTTTTATAATAGTAACAGAATATTTAATAATGTTTTTTCCGATTTTGATGGAGCTTTGCACGCTCTCCATAGCCAAGAGAATTTGGTAGACATACCAAGCATAAAGGCGTATCCGTTTTGCTTGTCTCTTAAGAAGCTTCTATAAGCAACCTTAAAATTGATGTAGAGATGGTTAAATATAGGTTCAGAGATCTGCCGCACAGCAAATATTTGTCCGATGATGGGCTTCTTAAAACGCATGCGCTCCTCCAACCAAATTTTACAAATCAGGTGCTGAATGCTTCTTATCGAAAAATTCACTTCAGCTTGAAAAGTTCGGAGTCGAAGCCATCGATTAGTGTGGATTTGTTAGATTTATATTTGAATACTATTATTCGTAGATCAGTTGAATTGGATGAACGTTAGCTTTCAGGGTCATTATCTGACTTCAGTACTGCAAGTTCCCTTACATCAATATATTCGTCGTCTTTGCCACTTAACAGTTTGCTTCTTGCGAATACTCAGCATCGACGTGCCTCTAATTTGTTGTTGTTCTGCTCGCCTTTCTACTGTTCTACTGTTGCATTTACCGTTTGTGTCAACTTCGCATTTTTGAACTCTCTCTTTTTTATCCATAAAACCGTATAAGCAGGGCTTTGCAGGTCCTTGGATAATCCCGACATTTATATCTGAATCTGTTTCTGCTCAACTGGTCTTCTACATCTCAATGGCATGGAAAATAGATTTAAGATAACGAGTAAAATATTCTTTTTTAAGAAAGTAACACCAATATTAGGGTTATCTTCAACAGAAACTTCATTGAAAAATTGCTAGAAAATACATTGACAGAAAAGTCAATGACAGCCATTAGCTTAATCCAGCGAACACAAATAAGAAATAGATAAATATCTCCAGGGGACAGCTGATGGGCAATCGTATTAAAACAATAAACTTAAATTAACCCACCAGGTGCAGTATTTTCACAGAAATAACCGCAATGTATTGAGTTCAAAGTAAACACAAACTAAAGTAAACACACTCAAAGAAGGTGAGCAGTTTCAATTTCTTCTATTTTTTTCCTTTACCATAGTAAAAGACGGCAAACACACAACATTGCCACAAATACGCTATTAGGTTGATAGAATTAAAAGTATAACATATTCGCATAAGAATTAAGTAAACAAAAAAGTGAACATATAAACGCATCAATAAATAAGAACAACCGCACGGATAGCAATAATGAACAATATTACCGAAATAATTCAGAACCATGGCAGATTTAATGGTGAGTTTTGGATTCAAAAAATAAGCATCCACCAAACGTTTATATTCTAATATTTAACTTGGGTCGATTTTAGTGTATTCCACAAAATTTTGCTAACGTAGGTTATGTTACAAAACTTTTTACACAGACCGGACCCACAATTTGTTTGGTTTAATGTGAATGCTAAACTTTTCGATAGATATTGATGTGCGCTGTGTTTCTAGAGATTATGTCAAAGCAACAAATTCCTCAATTCCATGATGGTAATAATTTTCAGTTTCCTTAATTAAAACAAACCAAGAGACAAGAGACAAGTCGCACCAATTTCTCCAATTTTTAATACAAAAATTCTGGGAAAAGAAACTCTTCCGGGAATGGTACGACAAATACAAATATCCGAAACATTTTCAACCTTGATTCTCATCGCAACATTCCCGAAATTCCTCTTAAAAAAGTTAGTTGATTTCTTTATCTAGGAAGCATGGTCTCAGCTCAGGTAACGATGGCACCAAACTCGATATGACTACGGACCTACAAAAGCTAAACTCAACAATTCGGGGAATAAAATGTTTGGTTCACTTCTGTTGTATGAATGCAGTACTTAGAAGGTGACTAACTCTTTCACAAAAACTACAAATTCTTGTAGCCGAGCTGAATCTTTCAGAATTTCAGGCCGTCACCATAGGTAGATATAAGGTGCAACTACACTCTACAGTGTACAGTGTTTGAAGACCTAAATAACAAAGTTGTCTAGATGTATCTAATTGTTTAGAATGATGCAATAACTCCAGATTAATCACCATCACTCCATAAAGTATTTGTACACCAGACAGAAACATTAACTTGATATGAAAAATTCAACAAATATGGGCTGTCAACAATTTGGCTTGCGGACTGAAAACCCTCAGATACTACCCATTGGAATTGTAAATGATAAATAAAGCTTATTCAAAGTAATTCCTATTAACGATGTCCCATATGGCCTTTATTGTGACACGTAGAGACCTTTTTTGCGAATTACTACATACAAATATCTAATACCCCCCAAATAATAGTGCTTGATGTCTGGTTTAGATGCTCATACACCCTCGTTTCGCCACTAGTAATGTTATGTTTGATGAATGTTTGGTCTGAATCATATATGAAAGCATATAATTCAAGTCCTTAGGCAACAGCTTTGCAACAATATTTCTCAACCCCAGTTGATTAAACTGTTTGCTTAACCACCGTAAATGGATACAATCGATATATTGCTTATCTTTGCTGACTCTCTAATGGTTAATTTGTGATTTGCGACCAGTTAACCTTTAATTTCATCGATGGCTTCACGACAACTTCTGAAGTGTTAATGCCGATTGTATAATGTCAGCCAAATTATGCACATAAAACAACTTCAGATATCATCCTGAGGTGTTGAGGAGGTGTTGGAGATAATTTTTAAGAATTGATAGATCTGGTTCACGTTCCTCCTTTGTGAATATAAATTAAAGTTGTTTTCATACCCAAAACAAGTAAGTATTCGTATGTTAACACTTCACATCAATTTCCCTCTGTAGCTTAATGTGGTATAAAATAGATGGCTCACTCAGTGAGTAGTACAGAGATGCGAAAAGATGTGAAAAGACCTGCTGTGATTGGTTCCGTCACTTCAAAGACGGTAATTTCGATGTTGACGGACGTGAACGTCCTTTCGAAGATGCTGAATTTGGAGCATTGATCGATGAAGATCCATGCTAAATGCAAGAAGAGCTTGTTTCAGCATTAGGAGCTACCCGCCAAGCCATTTCCAAACAATTGCATGCTTTGGGAATGATCTTATAACAAGGAACTTGGGTCCAGCCAAGAGACGTTGAGTCGTTTTTTCGCTTGGGAGCAAATACTCCAGCGGCAAAAAAGAAGGGTTTTCTCCATCGCATCGCATCATGACGAGTGATAAAAATAGATTCATTATAGCAACTCAAAGAGAAAAAAGTCATGGGTACTACCCGATCTTGCTTCTACGTCGTTGGCTCGGCCGAATATTTACGCTGTGAAGTTTATGCTGTGTATTTGGTGGGACCAGGTCGGTGTTATTTATTATGAAATGTTGAAACTCAACGAAACCATCACTGGGGAGCTCAATGGAAAGTCAAATGGAAAGTCCTACCTCACCCTCTATATTCCCCAAATATTGCGCCCTCCGATTATTACTTGTTCCGTTAGATGGCACATGGTCTTGCTGATCATCAGTTCCGCTTATATGAAAATATCATAAAATGACTTGAAAACCTCAAAAGATAAACACTTTTACCGTAACGGTATTCGAGCTTTGCCAAAAAGATGTAGCTAGCGATGGGCAATACTTTGAATGGTTCATTTGTAACCATTTTTTCACAATAAAGTTGCATTTTCATAAAAAAAAAAACAGCTATAACTTAGTTGCGCACCTAATACATTTCCAAAGACATTCACTATAAATGCTCCTATGCTATTCATTGAAATCCTAGCCCAAAAAATATACATAACAAGCGATAGCATAATCATTGGGAAAAGACTTCTTGCATGAAGAGATATCAATTTAAATGGTCTTGCCTTTTTAACTTCTCAAACCAAAACAATGGAACGAAACAATTCTGAACACGTGGCAACCACACAACAAAAAAAGAAAAACAATTTAAGGAATCTACATTTCTTATCTAATTGTATAAATAGTCCCATTCAACAAAAATGCCAGTAGCTATGGGCTAGTTACCTATCACTCATCCTCTAGAATTGTAAGTGGTGAAATACACTTCCATAAATAAACCTACAGACCTTCTGTCCTGTACGATGTTTCCTTCTGCTCCCATCCAATAGTCGTAAAATTAAAATTGCTCCGCTGCCTTCTCCGTTCTACCGTATCGTCCTTACCGCAATTTAATTCCATTTTGATTCAAACCAAATACGAGTACTTTCAACTGTCAACAAGCAAACTTTCGAATCTATTTTAACATCTCACCCCCTAAATAGTCAAGTCAATCTTTCGAAACAGAATCACCCCTTAACTTCCGACAACTTCTGTTTACGCTTATTACGAGGAGGGACAAAACTTGGCTCGTCGTTACTATTGATACGTTGAAAGGAGCTTTTTGGGTCGTCCTTTTTCACAAAAAAGAAAAAAAAAAACTAATAATCATTCTATCTAAAGACAACCATCTACGGGTACTATGGAACCTACCAACTTCAAATTGAGATTTATAGGAAAAAATATGGAGAAATACGACAAGACAATTATGCTAATGGACTCATCGTCTCTTTCCTTTTCCCTCCCACCAAAGACCATCTACGACTACTACCGTTGAATTAAATTAAATTCTGATCTTCGGATTTTGAATGTCAATAACTGTACGGAACAAGAGCATGCCATAAACGGATTAAGGAATCTCATAAAACGCGATCCGCGAGGAAACAATTCGTCCAGAGCAAATTAACGTCTTAAAATTAATGACGTTGTAAAATGTTTGATGCCAAAAGAAGAGGAATGCCTATGTCCGTAAGGAGTATACGTATGTCTAAATGTTAATGATAAATACGCAATTAAATTTCCTTTGGAATTCGGACCAACATACACATACGTATCCGGAGATATGTAGACATAAATTACGAATAGTAAATGATGCAGACAAAGAACACAAAACAATAAAAGTTAATTGTTGCTATAAAAAGAGTACGTTTTACTCAATAGGCTTAGAAGGACTGAAGTTTCTGGAAAGTCAACGGTATGAATGAAAGAATTAAACATATGGGGGATGCAAAAATAGGAACAAGAAAAAGATCCCATAGACCAATATTGATTTAAAAAAATTATCCGTCTGAGTCGTACCATGCAGCAAAACTGTTGCTGTTGTGATTTACGATGATTCGCATTCACTGATTTATGTATTACGGGACGGAGCTATTTGTATCTACTTTGGAGAAGATATACATTCTATATATAAATTTCGGATGCAACATGGATTCTGTTTTTTTATTACTTTTACTCTCCTGGCTTTGAGGGGATGAATTCGATTCGGGCGGTAGATTCCCAATATTTCAAATTTAACAAAAAACCTGGCACCTGGTGCATTGCATTTTGCAAGTGTTTAACACTCAGCCTATTTTGCCAGGCCGTCATTTAAATGGGTATAAAATCTTACTTAAGATAAACGTATTTCACTAAAAAAATACGAAAATATTAGAGCTTGAAAGGCAACCCATTTTGTGCATGATATCTATGTTACATAGCTCTCCATTCAGCGGGCTAAAATGGTCTGGTATTGAAACATACATACCACCTTGATCAAAAAGTTCCCGGTGGCGCTCCCATTATCCCGATTTGAGTTTTGTTTTTTTTTTTTTTTGTGTTAGGTTGGTACATCTTTTGTTGACATTCCCTCTAAATTTTAGCATCATAGCTTGACATTTGCAAAGAGTACATCTATCTATGTGTGCGTTGGCGATTTTTTACAATTTTAGAAATGGATTTCAATCAGCAACAACGAACTTATATTAAAATTTGCGTAAAAAACGGATTTAATGGTGCGCGAACGTTGGAAATGTTGGAAAAGTTTTTAGGCAACGATTCTCTTAAGAAAACGGTCGTTTATCAGTGGTACGAGAGATTCAAAAGTGAAAGCAGTGGCAGACCATCGACATCGGAAACCGACGAAAACATTGATGAAGTAAAAGAAATGTTGGTCAATAACCGCAAATTAACCATCAGAAAGATAGCGGAGGACTTAAGGACTTGCCTATAGATCCGTCCAAGACATTTTGGCTAATGATTTGGGTTTCCGTCGTGTAGCAGCAAAGATGGTGCCAAAAGACTTCAATTTCATACAAAAAAGAGACCGTGTTGACGTCGCAAAACAGATGATTTGCGAGGCTGAATCCGATCCCACATTCATCAAAAGGATCATTACTGGAGACGAGACGTGGGTTTATGAGTACGACACGCAATCCAGACGTCAGGCAAGTAAATGGCGTTCACCAAATGAGCCGAGACCAAAAAAAAACACGTCGTTTTCAGTCAAAAAAGAAGGAAATGCTTACGCTTTTTATGAAACACAACGGTGTAGTGCATCACGAATTTTTGCCAGAAGGCCAGACAGTAAACAAAGAGTATTATTTGGGCGTTATGAGACGTTTGTGTGAAGCAATTCGCCGAAAGATACCAGAATTGTGGGCAGAAAATTTTGCACCAAGATAACGCACCGTCGCTCCGTCCAACAGCTACCAAATTCACCTGATTTGGCTCCCTGTGACTTTTTTCTGTTCAATCGAGCTAAAAAACCACTACGGGGAACGCGTTTCAGCAGGAAGCACTGATGGACATACCGAAAGCCGAATATAAAAAAAGTTTCGAGGATTGGATCAAGCGCTGGAATAAGTGTGTTGCAGTCGATGGCGATTACTTTAAAGGAAACAATATAGATTTAGATGAATAAACTTGTATTTTGAATTTTCTGAATACATTCCAGGAACTTTTTGATCAAGGTAGTATTTTATAATAACATATTTACCTCAAACTAAAGTCTCCTTATTATCATTTTTAAAAGTAGTTCAGTAGGAGTGGTGGTTCTTTTCAATAGAGAACCTCTTTTTAATAATAGAACCTAATTAAGAAAAAGTGCCGTTTCGTTACCACAGCTCATGTGACTTGACTGAAAGGTTTTCAATAGGAATGCATTTCAAACCGTCATTTTTGATAGTTTTTTGGCATTCATGTTCAGTATTAGCATACCATCATAAAGGACTTACACCAGAAGAACGCTTGTGTATACCTACTTGCCTTACTATTTGTCTTGTTGTAGAAACATTTCATGTCATTTACACTGTAGATGGCACAAAACCGACAACGCGTCAACGGAATGTGCGATAAGAAGAAACTGTAGGCGACGTGAGCGAAATTATTGCACAAAATCCGAAATTATCAATGTCAATCTCAGTTTGGCCTTCGTCTGTCCACTATGTAACAAATTTTGCGAAAGGATTTCAGCCTACACGCCTATATTATCCACCTGGTACAGGAATTAAAGCCATGAGACCAGGGCTTACAACGGAAGTTCATGGATTGGGCTCTTGTGCACGTTGAAGTCCATTTTACTTTCAAGAAACATTGCGATTTCTAGAGTGAGGCAAATCTAATAGAGACTTTTGATACTTAATTACGAGTAAACCCCCAAAACTACACGATGCATATATCTTAAGAATGGGACTGATGGTCGCGTTGCAGTCAATCGCCAACCTTACTGGACAATGTGTGATTATTTCTTTGAAAATATGTTCGACATTGATTCAGAGGATATGCGATTCCACAGGATGGTGTTATGTCCCATATATCTCATAAAACCGTTGACTTAGTGAGAACTCGAATAAATGACAACATCTTGGATAAAATGGATCAGGGATTTGGGATCGTACGATTTGAGGCCACGCGAAGTTTTCTCAAGTCATTGGTATTTGCTAATTAACCGCAAACTATTCAGGTCATGAAAGCGCATATTTAGTCCGTAATTTGTGCGATAGAGCTCTACATGCGTGAAATATTTATTTATACTCTATACTCTGTCGTTATAGTTTAGAATATGTTCAATATCTCTTCAAAACCTTAGACAATACAAAACATTAGTGATAATAAATCACTTAATCAAGCCTTAGGAATTTATGAAGGCCTTATATCTTGGATAACTTTCCATCTAGCTAACAAAGTTAATTACAAGAATGACCTTAGATAGAAATGTTATAGTTTTCCAAATAACATTGTTCTAAAAAATTAACATAAAAAAATGTGTTTTGAACTTAAAAGGGAGATTCCACTCTGTCGTGACAATTACTACCATTTTTGTCTCAATTCAGCAAAAGGAAATTTGAAAAATGAATGGCAAATTGTTAATAATATGGTTGGAAAAAAATCATCGAAGAAAATGCCTAGTTCTTTGTGTATTAATAATTCCATAATTACTAACAGGCTAAGAATTGCTAATGCATTTAATGAATATTACACAAGTGTAGCCAGTGATTTATTCGTGCAACCTCTGCACGACTAGTATCAGGAGTGTTGAACTAAGACTCGAACATAGTTTTGTTTTCAAACCTATATCTCCTCTCGAAGTTTTGAAAGCTGTTCGAACTCTAAAGAATTCGAACTCTAGTGGTGGTGATGGTATCTCTAGTACAGTTCTTAAAAGGATTGCATACTATATTGTGGATGTACTAGTAATAATCTTTAATTGTTTTGTTTTTCCTGATGAATTGAAATGTGCTGAAGTTATGCTTTTAAATAAAAAATGTCCTCTTTCTGAACTGTGCAATTATAGACCTATTTCAATGCTTCCAGTTGTGAGTAAAATTTTCGAGAAACTTATGAAAATTAGATTTGTTGACTTTCTCGATAAAACTGACTATTTTAGCCCACTCCAATTTGGCTTTCGGAAAGGTAAGTCAACAGAAGATGCTTTGCTTCAATTTTGTTCTAATATAATGTATAACTTTGATAAAAAAAGCATACAGCTGGTCTATTTGTTGACATCACTAAAGCGTTCGACATGGTCAATCACAATATTCTTTTGAATATATAAGCCAGGTTTTCGTTACTTTGTGCTTGATTGATTTGATTCTTACCTTAAGAATAGGTCTCAAAGAGTAAAATTAGATGATGTAGCAAGCGAAATAAAATTCTTTCATGAGGGTGTTCCTGAAGAACTGTGTTAGGCTCCATACTCTTTCAGGTCTACAGCTGGTTTGCAATGCACAAATTAATTATAAGCTCCAAGACCAAAATTATATTTTTTAGTTTGGCAGCAGTGCACAAATTTGAACCAAAGGTTTACTTTCATGCATCAGAGGGTCAAAGATACTTACTGTATAAAATCGACTGCGTCCATAGAGGTTCTTCTTCAACGTTTAATAGTAGTCAGAGCTGCAGCAATGGCTGCTTTCTTATAGAGAAAGTAGATAAATTTAAATACTTGGGACTTCTTATTGATTCTAGTATGAGTTTTACCACCCACACCGAATATTTGAGGAAATATCTTCTTTCTACACTTACACACTTTTACTACTTACGAATTGTAGGCTCTTCTTTCATCTTAACAACTATTTATTATGACATGTTTAACTCTAAATTACAATATGGGATTGCCTGTTGGGGCGGAAATTATCTTAACAAAATTAATCCTCTTTGGTACTCTTTGGTACTTCAGAAAAGAGCTATTCCTGAAAATTCTTCCTGTGCGTCACCTTTATTGTTTTAAGGTATTGAAAATTTTCTTTATGAAGTCAGGTTATAGGAATTTTCGTTTAATCTGCAATTTTAATTTACGTGGAAACTTTGCCTACCTAGTATCTCTACCCCCATCCCGTACATCGGCCTTTCGTAATTTCTTTTCTTTGTCCGAATTTCCTATATTTAATAAGCTCCCGTATTTTATCAGAACAATTTCATCACCCGGAATTTTTACAACATATGTTAAAAATTAACTTAACTACAACTATGTTGATGCAGAAGCAATTGCTTCAAGCATTCTGATCAAAAATTTTTTTTTCTTATTTATATACATATTTTCATATAGTTTTCATCTACTTATTATTTTTCTATTTTAATAATGTTTGATACTGCATTTCTTTCTTTATTTTTGAAATAAATTGATTGTATTGTTAACTTTAATCTTATAATTTGTCCACCCCGTCTTACACTTGTAATCTTTATACATCTAACAATCGAAGTGACTTTCAAAACTAATTGTTATAGATTATATATAGAATGTCACCACACTATATTTCTTATAATATCTTTGTATCTATTAATATCATGTATGTGATCTTATCAATATTGTATTTATTTAAGAAATAAAATAATAATAATAATAATAATAATAATAATAATAAAATTAAGAAGGGTTTTCCTAATACTCAATGTTTGGTCCGAACACACGATACCAAGTCTGGTTACGTGTAATCCTATCGATTTTCTAATAACGACTTGACAAATTTTTTTTAAATAAAAGCTAAACCATTTGAGATATATCAAAAACTTTATTATTGGCTTGAAGTACAATCAAAACACTTATGAATGGAACTCGACTTCGTTCATATGGCCACCGCGCTCACGTTTGCAGCGGTCGTTTCGTTGGACCCAATTTTCAGCGACTCAGGCACACATGTTAGCTCTGAGCTCTTCCAACGTCGTCGGCGTGTTGTCATAAACCAATGACTTAACGTAGCCCCACAGAAAACAGTCAAGCTACGTTATATCGCACGAACGAGACAACCAGTCGACTGGCCCATGTCTTGAGATAACACGCTCACCATACTTACTCTTCAATAAATCGATTGTAGCGTGTGCTGTGTGCCTTGTGGCACCATCCTGTTGAAACCACATGTCGTTTAAGGTTATATCTTCCAATTCGGGCCAAAAATAATCGGTAACGTGACGATCGTTATCGTCGACGAAAAAATATGACCTTATAACGCCGCCGGCATGCAAACCGCACCAAACAGTTAGTTTTTGTGGATAAAGTGGTGATTCATGAAGCACATATGGGTTTTCACCCGACCAATAACGCATATTTTGCTTATTGACGAACCCATTGAGCCAAAAATGAGCTGCGTCACTGAAAATGATTTTGCGACTCCGAATGTCTGTAGAAAAAAAGTGTACTTTACCATGATGAAAATGTTGAGTTTACTGAATAAATTGACATTGACAGTTTGATGATTAGTGAAAGAGTGTGTTCACAAACTAAATTCAAAGTTGTCAAGTCCCTATTGGAAAACCCTATATTAGTTGCCGATATTTGGGCAATGTCCTTAAGCGTTTCCTTAATTCGTTTTTCCGCGCTCAAGGGATTTTGCCTTGCACACAACGCAGGCGAAGGAAAGTTAAATAGGAAAAAAAGAGAGATATCGATGCACGTTGTTTTTAAATGTTTGTAAATTAAAATGACCAGGAAACACGGAGGTCGGCATGGCATTCCATAATCGAGTTATAAGGCTTAGGAAAGAATAACGATATTTCAATGTATGTCTGAAAGTAGGCTTGAGAGTAAACTGGTGAGCATTGATAGCGAGAAGAGTGTTACGGTTAAAGCTTTGAAGGAGCGGAATTGTAGTGGCAATTTCAGTTGAGCACTGGTGATGAAAATAGATGAGATAGGAGACATTTCGTTAGTGTTCGAAGTTGCCAATTGACTGGGTGATATTAGCATCACATATGAGTCTTATCGCACGGTTTTAAATTCTATCTGACAGATGCAAAAGCACCTGACCAGACGTGAGCATCGTACTCCAATTTATTGAGGTCAGATCAGAAGGGGTGAAGCATTTGATGTATCGTTTGAGGAAACCTTGATTTCGACAGATTGAAGTATGCTTTGGTTTCACTTTTCGGTTAGATATGCATTAAATCACCAGTGAACCTATTGCTACGATAACCATACTGCCGGTCACACGATTTATTTGCGTTTCCATGACTTTTGGAAAAGGAACGTAGTACACTTTTTATGTTGATATGTCTGTCCACCTTGCCACGTAAAAACGTGGAATATTGGTAGGGCGGTAGAACCTCGTAGTATAGCACCCAGAGAAAGATATGTCGAATTCCGAACTGTATATATTAAATATTTTAATACACAAGATTCACGTTGACTATACAATGTATTATGAGGAATTTCAAAAAGTAGGGCTCTAGGTCTTAGAACTCTTGAAGGAGTGTACAAATTCAAACATCTAAGCAAATTGTCACTGTCAATGGTCGCAGATAATAAGAGTATATCTCGGACCAACTTGATATTATACATTTTTGCATCATAAGTAAGGGACTCTTGGAACGGTAAGGTAAGAGACAATATTAGAAAACAAACGACGTAAAGCAAATTTTAAGAAATTTTTTAGCACGGTTTTATTCTGCGTATACCTGTAGGAGTAGAAGAACCCCAGAACACAAGCAAACACCACGAAAGGGTGCACAATTCTGTAATATAATACCTTATTAGTATAAAATCAAAGAAGTTCCTTTTAATAAACCCTAAAAGAGAGTTCCCTTTGATTACATAGTTACATGTAATTGAAAATTTAACTTACTAGAAAAAATTACAACAAGGTCCTTAATATTATATGAGTATACTAATTTTATTTGAGAACTGTTTAATAAATATTATGTAAGATTAAAATGCAAAGTTCTACTATAGCCCATGTAAATACACTTGTCTATGTTTAACCTTAATTCGTTGAATTTGCACCAGTTAATGAAACAATTTAGATCTTCTTGCAAGAAAAAAAATACATTTATTGTTGAGGCAATAGTAATGCTTTAATTAATTTGTCAAATCATTAATAAAAATTAAGAATACTGTTGGACTTAGATAGCTGCCTTCTGGAACACCATACCCGACTAAAATTTCCTTAGAAAAAAAAATCTTCAATAACAACATATGGCTTTCTGTCATGCAAATAGGATTTTAACCATTGCAGCAATGACCCCTAAAAGCCATATGCAGTTTATTTAATTAAAAGAATAGTCAAGTTAACTCTGCTAAAAGCTATAACAAAATTTGTATAAATCACATCGACTTGGTTATAGGGTTCCAAGGAATTAATGCAGAATTTTGTAAATTTCACTTAGTTCGAGACAGGTGATCTACCCTTCCAAAAGGCATGTTGGTATTTACTTACATGTTGTTTAATTGAAAAAGTCTTTTCATAAAATTTGTATGTAGTTATATGAAAATCCCGTCGGCATCAACTCTGACATGAAGGCATAACACTGATGTTGGAGTGGTTGCTCACTGGGCTAAATATAACGAACTAACAACTATCACGTACTAAAACCCACTGGTTTAGGGGTCCAGTTCGACAACCACCTCTGGGAAAAATATCGAAACCAAAAACACCTGAGTTTCAAACTACTACACCACCACTACTCATATCCCCTTTGTACGCGCGCGGTATTATAAAAAAAAAAGGTATACTGTGGAAACATTCCACTCATCAAAAAAATTCCATTAGAGAAGAATTCACTAAATGATTTTAATAAAGTAACCTTGAGCGAGCTGGAACAGTAACGTAGAGCGATTGAAAAAATCCCAAAATATCTAGTTTCTTTTAGGGTTCTGAATTATATAAGACAGTCTCAACATCATCAACATCAAACGAAAAGCAAGAGCAATCAAAAATCGATGAAAGAAAGCAAAAGTAATTCAAATCGATAGAGGAAGAGCAAATTCAATTATAAATACCTTGAAAGTATTCGGTATATGTATCTGAGATATGTTTAGTGCCACTTAATTTTTTGTCATCAAGGTACATAACTTTTCTCTTTGTTTATTGTAGATAAATTTCCAAAAAAATTGTCTATTTTTAAGTTTAATTTCCACAGAACGAATCAAATTGCAATACAGAAATTTGGAAAGAAAAACAAACTCTTTTCTTAGACGTGTCATGTTATTGTCAATAGAGCACGACTTTTTGAATAATTAATGTTCTGCATTCTTAGCATTCTCTTATTTAAGCAGTCTTTTACGGGTACACATTCTTGATGAACAGATTTAAATATAACTTTAAAAGCGTAGAATTTTTGAGATATATTTTTAACAAGAAACTTATTTGACTAATTATTGGGTATGTAATATAATTCGTGCGGTTTTTTTTTCAAAATTTGATCGTTTATTTACGAAAATCATGTACAATAGTATTATTCAAAGTATTGCCCATCTGAAGCTATGACTTTTTCCCATCTTTCTGGCAATTTGTGGATCCCATCCCAAAAGAACTGCGCCGGCTTGGCAGCCAAGAATGAATCAAGCCAATTTTTGATATTCTGCTCTGATGTGAACCGTATTTCAGTGAGGGCGTTCTTCATCGACCGGAACAAATGGTAGTCAGAAGGGGCAAGGTCTGGGCTATGAGGCGGGTGGGGTAAGACTACCCATCCACTGTTTTATAAATAGTTCTTAACCGGAATAGCGTTGTCATGATGGAAAATTATTGCCTCGTGTCTGTGTGTTCGTAGCGTTGTCCATTGATAGTTTCACCCGGTTTTAGCAGCTCATAATACAGCACACCCATCTGATCCTACCAAATACAGAGCATTACCTTGCCGTTGATTTGGCTGGTTGGCCGAGTTTCACATATGATTTTTTGCGCTTGGGGTTGTCGTAATGAATCCATTGTTCATCACCAGTAACAATTCGATGCAAAAATGACTTCCTTTTGTGGAGTTCCAGCAGCATTTCGGACATGCAAAATTTGACGTCTCTCGGCTTGAGTTCATGTGGAGCCCAATTTCCTTGCTTTTGAATATATCCAGCTGCCTTTAAACGTTTTGAAATGGCTGCTTGAGTGACACTCAAAGATTCTGCGAGCTGTTTTTGTGTTTGGCAACAATTTTCATAGAGTAATGCTTTCAGTTCTTCATTTTCAAATTTTTTTGGCTGCCCGGGACGTTCATCGCCTTCCAAGCCAAAATCACCACTTTTATATCGTGCAAACCACTTTTGGCACATTCGCTTAGCTAGCACATGTTCACCATAAACTTCTACCAAAATACGATGACTTTCGGCAGCAGTTTTCTTCATGAAGAACTTTTTCAGGCACAAAGTTCGACATATTTGAGTGAAAAAAAAAATTATTGTTGTTTACGCTTCAAATGAATGACATATACTGAAATGATGTACAATGACAGTAGCTTTCCAACGCATGTTCCAATGGAATAATAACAATAGAATAATACAAGTTACGCCATCTCTTAGCAAACCGCACGTTATAGACACAATAAAATTATTAATTTGAGAAATATTATTAGAGTCAGATTTGTATTATTGTATATAATAATAATTTATAGGAATATTTATTGTTTTATCATGCAAAGAGTTCCATAAAAGAGGATGACACTGTACAATAGATGCGTATGCGTATGCGTGAAAACTAAATTTTATAATCTATTCATTTAATTAGGAACGTGATTAAAAGTTTAAAGACATTAATGAATCAATTAATAAAATCTCACCATCTGAACATAAAGAATATGGAATCAATTTGGAGTAATGGTCTGAAATTTCAGGCATTGTGGCCACACTATCTTTTTTCTCGATATGTTTCTTGTAAATGCCGAATGAACTTCTAGGTAGAATATACCTAAGAAATGGCAGCATACTTCCGCCAACAGAATCTACTACACATAAAATTGATCTACTTATTCGTATACCATATGCCGCTGATGATGAACGCAAAAGACATCAATTTCGACCTCCACAGCTTCAAATATGCGTCTCGCAGCAATCAAAACGCCACCTCCACATCAAATGCAGCGCAACGAAATACGGAGTATAAAGAAATGTTGAATAATTTTTCATTCCTTATGTCGTCATAGAGTCAACGCAAAAATATCACATTCACCAGCATCAATAGCAAAGGAAAACTCTGACGAGAAAAAAATCCGCTCATGTTGTTGTTATTATTGTTCGGCAAATGCAAGCGATTATATGTTTCTGCATTCACTGGTGACATATGTATTACTGAATTGTTGTTTGATTGATTACAGGTCAATTGTTTACATTTTTTGAACAATTTGCCCGCAAGAAAACCAACTTCAAAATTTTAATATTTTAGTTTTGACCAGTCAGAATCTCTTTTTATGACTTTGAAACACTGAACTTCATTGACTGCTATATTTAGTTTAGAGGTCACATATTTGGTTTTTGTTTCTTCATTTGTAAATACTGAAAATTTGGAGACACGTAACCATTTAACTGGAAATATGACATCTTTATTATTGGGTAAAGTATTAACACCGGCAATAGCAGCTTTTGGCAAATGTTTGAAACTTGTTTTACCCACAGTTTCCCCTAACATGTAATAACAGTGACACTGTTATTCAATAAAGGAGCCATTGGCTTAGAGACAACACAACTTGAAGCTCAACTTGATTCATTTGTACTCCAAAAGTTAAAAATTAGAAATTTCCGCGAAAGGGTAACATCATTGTTGTTGGGCTTTGCACGAACATAATTCAAGAGTTCGTTCACATTGAATAGTGTCCAAATCACAATTTTTTTAAGTGAGCGCTTCTACCACAGAGATAAATTGTTTACTTGAGTAAATACTCGTGACTGTCTCACGAGTGTTCTGTCGTGCACTCAGAATAATGATATGATAAATTTGAATATTTATCTGCAATTTTCTTAATGAATAAATATAACTTTAGATATTCCTGTGCAAATACCTTCATCGAGTAAAAGGTTTATCAATTTGCACGCTTTAAGTTTTTCTTATTTGCCATATTAAGTGAAACATAGTCGCACACCTCGAACACACTCAACTCACGAAAGATCTAGAAGTAAGAAGCAAAGAAGACTAGATGTATATGTCCGTCCATACAGTCCATTTTTGTTTATTGAATGCTGTAGCTTTTTTACCCTCCCCTTTCCTAGCATTAATGTTGTTTCTATAAATCCGTTTTAACTTTCTTGACAGTGCTTTTGATTTTTTTTTGTATAGATTATACTGAAATGGTTGCTTGTTTGTTGTCTGTCAAATCAAATGCTGTAGGCTTTGACGAAATTCATCCCAAATTTGTTAAAATAATCCTGCCAATTATAGTTGTATCCCTGGTTTATGTCTTCAACCTAATAATAACAACAGACGTTTACCCTTCTTAATGAAAATATGCAAAAATAATTCCTATATATACATAATATATCGGCCGATGTCCATACTGCCTTACTTCTCTAAGATATTTAAGAGGGTGCTTCAAAGGCAAATAAATTCCTACACTCATTCCAACAATTTGCTCTCTCCAATGCAATCTGGATACAGGAGGATTAAGGAAATGTCATTTCTTTACAACGGCAATATTTAAGTTGTAGATGAGGCCTTGGATGAAGAAAAAATATTTTTTGTACTACTTTTGGATTTCTCGAAAGCGTTCGACACAGTTAACCACACTAACATCTGTAAAAAACTACTAACATTGTTTGGTTTTTCAAACTCAGCTGCAAATATCATATCACCTTGCCCAAAATTTAGAAAGCAAGCTATCTCAGTTGGCCAAAAATCATCCGGCAATAATAGGGGAGTTCCACAAGGCTCTATCCTGGGACCTCTTCTATTCTCGCTTTACTTAAATGAGATTCCCACTATCGAGCTGGTCAGAAAACAAAAACCGGATTTTTTCCAAACCCACTCAAAACTAAATGTATCGTCATTTATAAAAAAAAAACTGTTTGATCTCTCCTAATTCCCACACATTGTGTTCAATGACTCAAAGATCTAGGAGTTGTTTTTAACAGGAAACTGAGGTGGAAAAACCACGTCAACACTGCAGTTGGTAAAGTATATGGAACGTTCTTTCTCACACTTTTACACCCCTTTCAAAACTTGTCGCTAACTAGCTAAAACACTATTGTACGAGTTCTCTGTTATGGGTGCGATATATTTTTTTACTATGAAGCTAACATTAAAATAAAACTTAATGTCGTTTTCAATCTTCGATGCTTCGACACAATATCTCATTACTTGAAATTGCTCTTTAATATGTCACTTGACCATCTGATGGGCTATCGAATCCTTATATTGTATTCCAATGTGATTCAAACCAATCAGCCCTGTTATCTTTTCAATACGATACAATTTACCACATCTGAAAGATCTCGGCAAATCATAAACCCTCGGTACTCATGCCTAACATCTAAACGACAATTTTTCATAATTTCTTATCGTCTATTAAACTTCTTACCACGCCATGTCAGAAGGTCTAATCGCACCAACAGATTTAGGAATAAAGTTAAGTCCTGCTTCATGAACAATAACACCTAACTCTTTGATTTTTTGTTTTCTCTTTGTTTGTATACACATACTTAGAGAATTGCACTATTTTATTTTGAGATTTACATACAATACATGCATATTATATATATGCATAGTATACAATATAATGTTTATATACGATAGGGTACATTTATTGTGAACAGGCCTTTTTTTTATACATCAAGTCATTGAGCAAACAACATCATATTTTTTTGTTAAAAATGCCGAATTTTGTACCAGAAAATGATGACTTGCGGAAAGCATTAATTTTTTGTTTTCATTTGAAGAAAAGAGCTGAAGAGTCGCATCGAATCCTTGTCGAGGCATATGGTAATCATGCTCTATCAGAAGCAACATGCAAAAGATGGTTTTAACGGTTCAGAGATAACCATTTTGAGGTGAGAAATGAAGAACGTGAAAGACCACCAAAAAAGTTTGAAGATGTCGAATTGCAAAAATATTGGATGAAGATGACACACTTAGTCAGAAACAAATAGCAGAAATTTTAAATGTTGTACAACAAACAATTTTTGTCCGCTTAGAAGCTATGGGAAAAATCCTAAAGTCTGGAAAATGGTGCCACATGAATTGAATGAAAGACAGATGGAAAACCGAAAAAAACACTCGTGAAATTTTGCTTTAAAGACACGATAAAAATTCAGTTTTGCATCGAATTGTTAATGGCGATGAAAAATGGATTTATTTTCAGAAGTCACGGCAGGTACACGGCAAGGTAATTTTGCTCCATGACAATGCACCTGCACACAAAGCAAAACTGGTTCAGGATACAACCAAAGCACTTGGCTGGGAGCTGCTACATCACCCGCCGTATTCACCAGACTTGGCTCCTTCCGACTACCATTTATTTTCATCGATGGGACACGCATTAGCTGAGCAGCACTTCGAATCCTCGCTCACTTTATACCGGTACACCTGGTATATATAACTATTATTTCCTTGTAGTAATATTATCTTTTTTATTAGCTTGATTCTAAATTTGTATTGAATATATTAAAGTATCACCAGTTTATAAGGTATGTCTTATTGTGATTGTAAATCACAAATAAAATCCAAACTAAACTAAGAACTTTCCTCTAAATCTTCGTTAAACCGGTCCAAAAACTATATATGCCGTTGATTACTTCGCCCTAAAAATTGTTGGGCGGTAAACCCACTTTGGCCCCCATTGGCGCTGACGGCGCTCGGAGAATCCCACTGTTTCGAGTACTGCTTGATTTCTAATGTGTTTTTATGTACTCATATTCATATTGCTATGAAAAGGCGCAAAAAAAGTCCGTTCTGTGGTTGAACAGTTCCAACAAATTTCACTTTGGCTGTCTGTTTACAGCTTCTTTTCAAGTCACAATACGGAAAATTCAAAATGTCACGGAGTTATTGATTCACCCTAGTATGTTACAAACTGGTTTTAGAGCAAGCTATACTACATGTTGACCAATATATGAGGATTTACCTACTTCTTAGTTACATGTTACATGTTTTGTATATGCGGTTCTACCTTCTGACCAATGTTTACTTTCCACGATCTAGGATAACTGCTTAATATATACTTAGCACTGGACGATAGCAAGAGAGGTTAACATTTTGTTCAAAAATTATGAGCAAGGATTGGTTTTGCCATCGCACGCCGTCAATTCTTTGATACCAATGCGGAACTCGTGTTGGAGGCAAAAAGTTCCACCTTTGGTAAGGGTCGAGGCTGACCTAAAACCTCTTACTGCTCTTAAGGTCACAACACACAGTATCTTGCAACTCTTCATTGTGTCAAGACACTTCCCGCGACTTTGGGTTTAAGTCACAGCCACCATGAGGCTCCCACAAGGGGGCCTCCCTTAACAAGTCAGGCCCGGACCGAAATTCGGGGGGCTCCTGACTCCCATGGTACCGCGTTTTAAGTTCTGTTAGGGACTACCGGCGAAGAGCAAAGCTGCGAAATTCCTCAGAAAAAAGAACAAAGATCACGCGAGCAGAGCAAAGATGAAGGCTTGCCAGAGTCAGGAGCAAAGAGCACAGAGCAGAGTAGTGGCAAACAAGCAAGCATTCATTATTTTCTATTTGAACACTTTTATTATGTAAATAAAAATGGATCCTAATATTTTGAATGCGTAATCGTACTTTACTGAAAATTCTTACTTAAATATGAAGTATGTTCTGACACGCGGAAACAAAAGTTTAGAAATTCATGTAATTAAACAATCGCGAGGTGTGAATTTCACCATTTCACCAACAATTGATTTTGAAGAAAAACCAGGCTATCGAAATATTTTCAACGTGATTTCTTGCGAATTGTATCTCAAAGTTTCTTCCATTTAGCCCGTACAACATTTCCTGAAAGAAAAAAGTAATGAACACTCATAGTTATAACCTTTCATTTAGTCTATTGCAGATATATTGCTACTACTCACCTTTCAATTGGAAATGGAATCTAGACAATTGAATTTTGCCCCTGATGACATATTTCCAACAGGTATTGTAGCATCTCACGATACCGCCTATTCACGATTTGGACATTTATTAAAGCCTTACCAAGGCCAAGGTTTGAAGGTTAAACAAGGATATTTCAAGGTGTGTCTTGCAAGTGCAAGGCGTGTTATTGAATGCACGTTTGGAATACTGACTGCAAAATTTCGTCATGCAACTATTCAGAACCTCACAGGTCTTGTCAGATAAAGTTATTACATGTGTGTGTATTTTGCATAACGTGATAATTGATGTAGAAAGAATCAACAGCAGTGAAATAGTTCAACACATTATCAAACAAAAGTGGTGGGAGAGACAATTGACCGACTTACACAGCCTCTTACGTCCGGATGTTTTCAAAACATTTGTGTGTGACAATGGAATTACAAACAAGTTGAATACTGCAATTATTTGTTCATATTCAATTGCTTGTATTTATGTTGTTTAAATGTTAATAAAAAATTGCTATTGCTTATTTGTTGTTTTCATTTCAACGGCCACTTCATCCCACTTTTTATCAGCATATGTCTGTTATGAAGCTTAGCATCTTTCTGATCCCACAAAAGTTTCGTTTTTATTATTGAACACATTCATTAAAAAAAAAAAAAAAAAAAAAAAAAAAAAAAAAAAACTATAAAAAGTGTGTAACCACTTCCTGATTACGTCTATTGAAAAATCAAAGCGATGACAGCGGAGAAATAACACCGACGCATCCAACGACGCTGCACTCTGTGTGCTACCCTTTCACTACACGTGTTTGATTTCATCGCTTTGATCTTTGCTCGTTCCTCTTGCTCACTCGTCGCTGCATTGTGTTCGTACACTTAGAAGCAATTTCGAAAATCCCTTCTCTTACGTTGAATTTTTATATAAAAATACAGTTGCAGATTAATCTGTATTACTTTAACTATCAGTAATTTCAGATTTTTTGGATGTTTTTTAACCCTTTTGTACTTCAACAATCCATTGACATTGTTGACTTTATCTCTAAGTCATCAATCTAGTCTGATGGTCTGACAATTTTTATTTCCCAATACAAAAGCAGAGTTTGCAACAAAGCTTCACTATAGAAAGTGCACTATCTTCGCTGTTAACAAAAAGGAAATATGGGATGTTATAGTAGGGGCACTCAGCTTTTAAGACTTTTCAGTCATTCATGGTGACATTGGGGATTATCGATCATCAAATTTGAAAGCCCAGTGCTGGTTAAAGCCTCTCGGTATACATATCTCTACCTCGAACCAGGTTGAGCCCCAGCGATCTTATAAGCGTATTTGCTGGTTCTGGTATATTAGAATCTGGTAGCCCTTACGATATCAATGAGTTAAAGCAAATGATCTGCTGTCGTTGGTTGTTTAACCTCTATAACCTCCCAAACATCAGACACTGTCATGCCGTCATTAAGAGGATTAACTAGTTGAGTTTGCTCGATCTTAACATAGCCCTAGGACTGGTTTTGGAAGATTGTGTTGTATTACGAGAGTTAATAAAACAGCGACAATCCGTTGCTATTTTCTTAAATCTTCCATGTCTCGTGTAGAAGACTGCAATTCATTCTATGTATTTTCATTATGTAAACTTTAATAAATACAAAAATTGTCAGCAGATCTGTGGCCCAACAACAGTCGCACAAACATATTTTGAGTCGGAATCTTGTTCAGACAAATGTATTGCAATTGAGAGTGTTAAATCATACAAATATTTTATTGTAATGATTGATTAGAAAATGATTAGGTTGGCTTACGTTGGCCGTTAAAAAATATCTGATGTTAACCGTAAGACGTATTTTTTCAATTGGATTACAATTTATTATTGACATTATGTCCATTAAGAATATTTTCTTTTTTAGTACTCAGAACATATCTAAGTTCATAGCATTAAATTCAGGAATTACCAATGTCAGAAACTATAATATTAATTGTTAAAAAAAAATCAAAAAAAAATTAACATTAAAGAAAGTAAAAATACAAAATAAGATACACAATAGGAGAAAATAAGAAAGAAGAGTTTGTAGAGAACATACAATGAGTTGAAGAGAAATGTGTGAAAGGATTGCATTTTTTATACTCCTGATGTGTTAAGGAAGTGACTTCCAAAGTCTTGTAGCGTGAACAAAAGCAGACGTTACGTGACTCGTAAACAGGTTGTATAAGGTTTTTAGTTCATTGAGATCGGTGGGAATTTAATATTATTGACCTGGTGTACATAGGTAAATGCAATTTTGTGCACTGAGATATTGTTTCCAGATGCATTTGAGTAAGCTTTTTGAATGTGCAGAAATATGTTCATGTCTACAAAACTCATATATGTATCGCATTTAATGATTGAATGACATTTGAAATTTTCACTGAGATAAGGAATCCAAGTCACTGTATACCACCTCAGAATAGCTTATTAAAGGTACAAAATCCGTACCAATTTCTATCTAGTCGCCATTGGGGCAAAGGTAGCTGTTAGCCAGACCAAAGGCAAGGTTTGTATGATTGTACCCGGATAAGTTTCCACTTAAAACAAAACCGAGACTTGTTACTGACTCTACACGTTTACTCCAGCCATAAGTCTGATACGACGTTAATATCAAATTTTCGAATTATTGGAACATGCGTTGGAGAGCTACTGTAATTGTTCGTCATTTCAGTATATGTCATTCATTTGAAGCGTAAACAACAATTTTTTTTGGGGGAGTTCGTCTTCATTACTTCAATACGAAGAAAACTGCTGCCGAAAGTCATCGTATTTTGGTGGAAGTTTATGGTGAACATGCGCTAGCTGAACGAACGTGCCAAAAGTGGTTTACACGATTTAAAAGTGGTGATTTTAGCTTGGAAGACGATGAACTTCCTGGGCAGCCAAAAAAGTTTGAAGATGAAGAACTGGAAGCATTACTCTATGAAGATTTTTCCCCAAGACAAGAAGAGCTCGCAGAATCTTTGAGTGTCACTCAAGCAGCCATTTCAAAACGTTTAAAGGTAGCTGGATATATTCAAAAGCAAGGAAATTGGGTTCCACATGAACTCAAGCCGAGAGACGTCGAAATTCGGTTTTGCATGTCCGAAATGCTGCTGGAACGCCACAAAAGGAAGTCATTTTTGCATAGGATTGTTACTGGTGATGAAAAATGGATCCATTACGACAACCCCAAGCGCAAAAAATCATATGTGAAACCCGGCCAACCAGCCAAATCAACGGCAAAGTCGAAAATCCATGGCACGAAGGTAATGCTCTGTATTTGGTGGGATCAGATGGGTGTGCTGTATTATGAGCTGCTAAAACCGGGTGAAACCATCAATGGACAACGCTACCGAATACAATTAAACCGTTTGAAGAGAGCAGTAGCCGAAAAACGCCCGGAATATGTGACCAGACACGAGGCAATAATTTTCCATCATGACAACGCTCGGCCCCACGTTGCTATTCCGGTTAAGAACTATTTGGATAACAGTGGATGGGAAGTCTTACCCCACCCGCCTTATAGCCCAGACCTTGCCCCTTCTGACTACCATTTGTTCCGGTCGATGCAGAGCGCCCTCACTGAAATAAGGTTCACATCAGAGCAGAATATCAAAAATTGGCTTGATTCATTCTTGGCTGCCAAGCCGACGCAGTTCTTTTGGGACGGGATCCACAAATTGCCAGAAAGATGGGAAAAAATCATAGCTTCAGATGTTCAATACTTTGAATAATACTGTTGTACATGTTTTTCTTAAATAAACGTTCAAATTTTGAAAAAAGAAACCCACGAATTAAAATATATACCCAATATATTATATAGTGTCATATTATATCTTTCTACTGAAATATATCTCAAAAATCAAATATAATTTTAAATAATTATTCTAAGCAAAGAACAATAAAAACTAACTAAACAAATAAAGAAATAAATGAATAAATAAATATATAAATAAATAAATAGACATATTTAATAATAAACAAATAAATAAATATTTAAGTTAGTAACAAAACAAAAGAGAAAAAAAAACATCTGTCTTATTAAGTTCGTTTACTAGTGGATTGTCAGATAAATCACATCTGACCATAAATCTTTCGGTAAGTGCATGTATCCTAGCAGAGATCAATTCAACATTAGCTTTGCTGTGTAGATCGCGGGTAGAGTGATGCCAAGAAAAGTTGAGCTGTATTTGTAATCTTTTTATGTGACACTTAGCGCAGTCACCCCATACTTGACGGCCGTACAGCAGTATTGTCTGAAAAATGACCTTATGTAATAATATTTTGTTTTCATTTGAAAGCAAGGATTTTCTATTTATAAAGGGATACATCATTTTAATTGCAGTGCCCGTTTTATAGAGGGTCTTTTTAATATGTTTGTTAAAAGTGAGTTTAGTGTCTGAAAATACCCAAGTACTTCACTGAAGTTTCCCAATGTATGCGTTGGCCGTTTACAATTAATTGGTCGCGCGGAAGATAACAAGACTTTCTTTTACTTGTAAAAAAGATAGCTTTTATTTTTTCCTCATTAATTTTAATTTTCCATCATTCCCGCTGCATCTTTTAAGTAAGTCTCAATATTGAGACTAATCACATTCCGGTTAATGGGGAAAATCAGCTAAATACGTGTTGAACAAGATCGGTGCAAGAACTGATCCCTGAGGAAGACAAATACATTACACAAACATAATTTACTTTTATTGACATGAACTTTGTAGCTTCGATCGGACAAAAAACTCTGGACTATCTTGCAAATATTGATTGGGAAATGGAGTCTAATCATTTTATATCGAAGTATCGAATGCCTTTTTAATATTCAGTATTAATAATCCGGTTGATTTTCCTATAGCACGATTCCTCTTAATACATTTGTAAATAGCAAAAGTGCCTAAAGCCAAATTGCTCATTGGGAAGTATATTTTTCTCATCGATAATTTTGAGTACTTTGTCCTTTATTACTTTTTCATAGATTATACTTATGCTAATCAATAGACCTATAGGCCTATAGCTAGTTAGTTCATTATGAGGTTTTCCTGCTTTTAGGACAGGTATTACTTTTGCTTCTTTCCAAGCTGTTGGAAAGTATTGAATTCTTAAACAAGCATTTATTATGAAAGCTAAATATCTAGTTTCAGCCTTTGGTAAGTTCTTCAAAAAATTTCTTACTCTATCTAGAGGAGGTTATCTGTGATGTGTTCTATCTCAGCCTCAGTAATCAATGCATTTTCAGGTGCTGTGGTTATTGAAGCATTAAAGTCTTGTAACGCATTTTGTATTAATGCGTTAGTATTAGTGTCCCATAGTTTTTAGCAACACTCTGGCAGAAAATATTGGCTTTGTCTCGATCAGTGTGATATGTTGCACCCATGTTTCTAGGTGTAGCAATATTTCTATTTTTGCTTTTCGTAAATTTCACGATATTCCAGAAAGGTTTAGAAGATTTGTCTAGAGAATAGATCTTCCTATTTCACTCTTCATGGCGTTTCATTTAAGTAAACTTTTCGAATAGATATCGCGAAAATTTTTGATTTCGCTGGAAGCAACAATCGGTTAGCCATCAACCAATCATTTATTTTTGATAAAACTTTATTCAGCGATCAAATTCATGGGACGAGATAGATGTAGCTGAACGTCGTCAGAGTACAAGTAGAACATTGCATGCTAAAATATCGTTAAGAATAAGATAGAACCGATAATAATAACCGATTAAGGATTTGCCACCAATGACAACTTTTTGAGATCTGTTGGAAAAATAACTTTAAGAAGCTGAAAAGCTTGTACACTGAAGCCAAACAAGTTATGTAATTTCCGGCATAAAATGTCAGCATTATCAGTAGTTTAACGAATCCCTTATCAAAGCCATGCCTGTTTTTATATTTTCTTGCGGTCTTATAAAATAATAATAAATTCCGCTTTCGACTCTAGTCTCTCAAGAACTATAAATTGCAGTTTATTCAATAATATTACGAATAATAATTATACTATGTACACTATCGGACAAAATAATGTGCAAAAGCAGCTGATTCATCCTGTTAAGTCCTGTAAGTTAAAATCGAAAGGCATTTATGCCTCAATAGTTATGTGCTGACATAATAAACATGTGTGTTCACAGTTTTGTAAAAAATAACTGTTAATTGCTTTTGTTTACTTGCTATCAGTTGTGGAAACTCTGCAGCAGTTGTATTTAAGCCGCAACAAAATAAAGTGCATATTGTGTTTTGCGGCGGTGTGCTGGAATATTTCCAAAAGTTTCCAAATTTTTCATAACAGATCTTTACAATCAACAAAAAACTAAAAGGTAGAAGCATTTCGCTAACACCTGAAGTAAAGAAACTGCTGGTTTTGGACCGTCAAAGTGGATTGACATTCCATAAACTTGCTGGAAAATATGGACTATCACTCTCTGAAGCAAGGAAGATCTGCCTTAACTTTGAACAACGAGGAACAGTTGCCAGTTTTAAAAGTTTTTGCGGAAGGAAACGGAAGACGCGTCTTCGGCCACGAGTATCAAGGACCTGGAATTGAATATCACACCAAGGACGGTACAAAGGCGGCTCCAGGAAAGCGGCTTAAAAAACTTTTTAGTGAAGAAAAAGCCTATGCTTCGTTTTATTAACATCAAAAAACTCCTCGCCTTCGCAGGAAAGTTTTAACTAAAGCCTCCAACATTCTGGCAAAATGTAATTTTGTCCGACAAGTCCAAATTTGAATTAAAAAACCCTAAAACAAGAAAGCGAGTTTGGTGCAGATCGTCCAAAAGACTAAGCCAAAGGCACATTCAAAAAACCGTAAAACACGGAGTAGGGTCGGTAATGGTCTGGGGATGTTTCTCTTTTAGCAGCGTTGGAAAATGTCGGGTCCAACGTACGTCAACATTATTAGGGAAAATTTAGCTTCTTCTGTTTCTAAAATGTCTTCGGGAAGTTATATTTTACAACAAGATAATGACCCAAAGCATACGAGCAAAGTCGCTAAGGAGTTTTTTACCCAAAATAATGTTGACGTATTGGAATGGCCACCTCAGTCCTCAGACCTGAACCAAATTGAGCACCTGTGATCCATTTTTGATGACAGAACTCCACTGGATAAGCGTCGGACTTCTTTTTGGGAAAGTCTGCAAAATTAATGGGAGAAAATTCCAGGGAACATGTTAAAGAATCTGGTGTCTAGCATGCCCAAGCATCTTGCGGCAGTGATACAAAATAAAGGGGGAGCCACTAGTTATTTAGTTTTTTTTTTCAACTGATAACTCGAAGAAAAAGTTAATTGCTACCTGAGAAATTAAGTTCCAAAGGGAATAAAAACATGATCCGGTAGCTCACAATCAGTAGAGCTTAATTCCAGAAAACTCCAAATCTAATCCAGACTTTTAGGGCATATGTACAGGCATCATTCATATAAGTTCATTGCTCAGCTTCTTTATTTCCTACATTTTCCAATTTCCAATTCCAACTTCCTAAGAAGTTTTCCTGCTACTTTTTCGATATTATACAAAAGAACCACAAACAAACTATTTCATAATATGGTGATAAGATGCTTCATATTTTTATTATGGACTGTATGTCCTTATTTTCATTGAAAAGTCAGCAAAACTTTGCAATACCAGATTACATGTAATTAAATCAGAAATCAATTAAGCTTATCTTACGTAAATGAAATAACAAAAAGCGAATAATTGAATTATAAATGCAATTAAAAAAACACTTAAAACCATGTCAGTGTAATACCTATCAAATGTACTTATCATACATACGAGTAGACATACTTATAGGAAGGATATTTGCGCTTAAAAAAATGTAATAATCTGATTTTTGAACACGTGACACTAATTGATTGTTGCACCATATTATCTTAATGAAAAATAAATCAAAGAGAACTTTTGATAAATTTATTAAAAAAATATTTATTAAAACAACAGAGACTATATTTAAAATTTGTAAAATAATCGAACGATAAGGCATTTATCAATTTGGTTGAAATTCCACCGACGTACAAACTAAAGCTCTGTTAAGCTAGCAAGAAGCATCCAAACCAGATTAAAGATTAAATCAAAAAAAAGCTCTACACCATAATAACAACATCTTGGTAACCGAATTATAGACTACATCCACAACTGTATACTTTCTCTACGAGATATACATTGTTCTGCACCATATGGTATCAAATATGAATTTCCAGTTCCAATTCGAGCGAAATTCACATTACATACATATGTTGGCTTCTTTGCTTTGTTCGTATCATAATGCTCTTATTCAAAAAGGTCTAAACGTAATCTGTAAGACATCTGGGCTCAAATCACGTGGAGAAGAATAACCAGGGCAGACCCTGGACTACTACACCCTGTCTGACTCGAACTGCAACTTTTTAAAATGCTATAATTTTTTTTATTTTTTGATAACTTTTGTTCTGCCAAAGCAAAAAATGTTGGAAAATGCATCAATTTTCAAATTGTATCAGTAGTTTTCAATATGTCCACCTTTGCCGCGAAAAATGGCCTTGAGACGGCCGAAGAAAGCATCGCACGGTGCACGCAAGTGGCTCTACGGTATTTTGGCAAATTCCCGGCGAAGTGCTTGTTTGGGGTGGTCCAAACTTTGGTATTTTTTAGTGCCAACCTTCGCTTTTTAAACACCCCAGACAAAGAAATACAACGGATTTTCTTCCGGAGAATTTGCAATCCACTGTGTCAAAGAAATGAAGTAGGGAACATTGTTTTTTAATCAATCTAGGTTGACGCGCGCTTTGTGAGACGGTGCCGAGTCTTGTTGAAATGTCCACGGTCTCCGACCGAAATAATTGTTTGTCCAAGACTCCAATACTGCTTCTAAGTCAGTTTCACGGTATACTATCGCATTAATTTTGACGCCACGGTCCAAAAATACGAGCGGAGAGCGACCATCGGCGGTTATGACGGCCCAAGCCATCACCATCGGTGCTGCCTGCTTTCTGGTGGCCATCCGAAGGTGTAAATTTTCGAATGACCTCTCTGTTTATTGACATATTGCTCGATAAAAAATGGTGACTCATCGGAAAAAACCAAATTCGGCAACTCACCACTTTTGTTCAAGCATAGAGTTGCTATATCAACTCTAACTTTTTTCTGGTGCGGTGTAAGATCGTGTGCTTTTTGGAACATTAATGGCTAGAGCCCAAGCACATTTTTCAGTATGTGTTGCATCCGTTCCAACGATATGTTGAGCTCAGGAGCCATTTCTCTTCCACTTCGCTCAATTCGAGCCTTCACTTCCCGAACTATTTCTGCCGATGTTGCTGTTTTGCAACGCTACCAGTATCACGGTAACTAGGTGTGTTTCGAGACACAAATGATTTATTCACGTTGAGGTGCAGGAGGGCTCTAACGATAGCTACTTGTGGTTTCCCAGCCAAATATAAACCAATCACACTATCACGTTTGAATTCCATCGCGGATAAACAAACAACGCAACTGAGACGCAAATCGTTTAATAGGCTTGTAAATAATAAAATTGTTTGTCATGTGTCAAAACTTGAGCTCACTATCATGAACGGTTTGAAAATTATAGCAGTCTTAATTTGGTTGCAGTTTGAGTCAGGCAGGGTGTAGACTTAAAAGTAGACATCTTCTTTAGCAATTTTTGCCGCTTATAACACAATTTACATAAGGCTATGTTAGGGGCAATGTCAATCAAGCTTATTTATCCAGAGCATACCTTAAGTATTCTGAATGCACAAACTTTTGAGCATCATTGAATAACAATGTTCGGACCACTCGCACCACATGTTAACCAGGGCTTAGACCTGAATTCCCAAAAAAGTGAAAACACTAGAGATAATGATATAAGAAAGCCATAAGAAGATCGAGGCTATTGCCCTGTCAAAAGATCTGATGCAGTAGAATATACTTAGTTGCCAGAGAAGAAAAATAGGGTCCGTATAGGTATAGGCAAAGCAAAAAATACAGGAAGAGATACCGATGAAAAATCAAAAGGGAAGATTGAAACTGATAAAAAATTCGGCAGAAAATTTGGATCAATATTTTCTCACAGTAGAGATACAAATAGTGAGTGGTTATTGTACAATCACTGGTAAAAGCATGAGAACATATCAACTGTCTTTATTTTACGTCCTCGTGGTCGCCACAAGAAAGTGCTTTCATCCAACAGGGTATGACATGAAAAACTTAAAACCATGAGGGTTGAACAAAAAAACACTAGCAACACTTTAATATCCTATCCTAGGTAACAATATCGAAGTTAAATATCGAAGATAACTTCTGATAATGCTACTGGTGCACACAAACTGCCACCTGGGCTATTAAAAGCAGCTAGTGATGACCTAGAGTAGAACATTCACTATTTCCTCTGTAAGATATGCTCACAGGGAAGTATGTCCAAAGCATCTCAGCATCGATTATCCGATCCACAAGATCGATACTTTTGAATGCGTCAATTATACTGGAAGAAGTCTCTCAAATATCGGATCTTACAATCTAATCTAATCAAATAAAATCTCATTACGTAAGTGTCTGGAACAATTCAGAATTAGTCTGGTTAGCCCATACCTATTCGGTCTTAGGCCAGATGAGTCCATCATCAACCAAAAGACCAGGGAATTTTAGATTGACATTCACCGTCCATGTATTTCTCTACTTTAAAGATGCATACAAACAGCATCCATAAGAAAGAGCTGTTTGTATCGTTTATCAGTTTATACAGGATAACTATGGAGAATTCTCTTTGCTACATTGAATTCAGTATATTTACAATAAGATTAACCGAGAATTAGACACAGAGACCAGCTGTTGTTCGACTTTTTTAAAATCGCTCTAGAAAAAATCATGCAAAACTAACTGGCCAACAAAACAGGCCCGATCTCTTTTAAGTCCATACAGTTGCTTTGATTTTGACATTGATGTGATTGAACGAACACAGCGAGCCGCAACATGTGTCTGACGGTAAAAAAGGACAAAACTCATTCCTGTTTACATCAAAGCATACCTCTCACAGTTTAGCTAGAACGTTTCTATCAGTTATAACTTCGAGTAAGTTAAATACTTCATGTAAATTGGCTCTGCAATTATCATGCAAACATCAATGACAGCAGCCGAAAAATCGGACGCCGAATTACTGTTGCCAATCGCCGTATCTTTGGAGTCAACTGAGTGACAGAACACTATCTCGTAAGACCAAACTGGCTTTATATAAGACCCTTATCATTCCAGTGCCACTCTATGCCGCAGGAGCTTGTACTTTGTAGAAAAAGGATGAAGAAACAGTTAGCCGTTTCCAGAGAATGATACTGCAAGTGATTTTAGGTTGATTTTACAACACTGCACCGACCCAAATAGTCTTCGGTTCTAACCGCATGGGACAGCGCAGCAGAGCACGAATGCGATGGCGCAAGCAAGACGATGGGAGCCTTATCCAACTTGTTGGTTAAAGCCCAGGTTCACACCGGACTGTAACGTCTCCTTAGCTACTAGGTATAATATCCTGTCTGCGCCTCAGAAGTATGACATACGGCGGATGACTCTGTGTGACTGAATCAATAGTCAGCATGGCAGAATCTTCTTATGAGGTGTCCCAACATATTTGAAGCTAGTCCAATTATTGAAAAAGAGATGGTGGCTCATGATCCGTCAATAGATCCACGGCGGCCCTCGCATCACTGAAGAGGATTACTGGCTCCAAAATGTATAGCCTCTTTTGCCCAAGGGGGCTTAGAAAGGATTCGGCCACCTTAGAACACTGCACGTCCAGCCAATCCACTAGCGAAGGGTTCAGATTGCTATAAAATATATGTCATCGTCTATTTGTTAGAAGCGGTAGATTAAAGAAAAAAGCCTTGAGCTTTCAGTTATACCAAAAGATGTTTCTACGACCTTCTCGATAAAACCTAAGAGCATTCCCTAGAAATGGGAATTGGCTAAATGTTTTTTCTGCGGGACGGAATATCAGTATAGCTGGCCCACGGTTTCCTCAAATCAATATTCACAAATGAACATGGGGGTCACTAAATCATTTAAGTTACAACCGAATTGATTATGTTGCAATTGAGGCGAAGCATACTAGATGTTCAAACATTCTGAGCGGATTATCTAGACTCGCAATACCATCCAGTCGCAACATCACAGACACCTCAACAACGGAGAAATACTTTGAGAAGATTCAACATCAAGCTGCAGCAATCACAAAAAAACAGCCAGAACTTTTGCTAATCACGTCTCTGTTAACCTTCCGCCAACTCCCGAATATCTTTCGTTCAGTGCTGAAGGTCATTGGATGCTGTCATAAATTCCAGGAAGTCGTCAGAAATGCCATCAGTTGCTGCATTTGATGAAGAGTGCAGACAAGTACATGTAGCAAGATAACCCAAATAAGAAGCGGCGCCACACAAGAAAAAAGAAAAAGCATTAGAAATAGGGACCGAGAAAATGTGGAAGTGTTATTCCAGGAATATTATTCGAAAGTTGAACAAAAAAGTTAAACTCAAGAAAATCTGAACAGAAACATATAAAACTTAGAAAGGGAATAGCAGAGTCACAATCGGTGTTAGAGGTATGGAAAACTACTTCTACAAACAGTCAATCTGCGGGGACGTAGTAGATGCCTTAGTAGAGAACATATCTTACATACTTACATACCTAGAACCTAAGCATCGTTTATCCGAATCACAACAAAGGAGACCATCTAAATTCTTGATACTTTTGTGCATTGTGTTAATTATTTTATTTACCATTATCAATGCGGATTTGGGACGTGTAAATCCACAATTGATCAAATATTCACATTTCTGGATATCTCAAGAAGAAAAGATCGATACACTTCATCTCTTTATCGATTTCAAGACCTATATATATTTATATATAGAGACCAGCACGCAAATGGTATTGGACCTCAATCAGAGACAACGCTAGCTGAGGAGTTCTATTAGTTGGGACATACGTCAACGCCGGTCTATAACACCATATAAGTAAGTAAGTAATAGATGCGGACTTGTGTCAATTCATTCAAATTTGTGGTTAACCGAAAATGAAAATATCCGCAAAACCATCTGATTTTAGAAACGTAACCATTTTTATTCTATGCCAACAAAAATAATAAGTTTCCAACTCGAAAATCTACTTCCTGAGTTGAAAAATTGTTTTCATTTTCAAAAACCTTAATAAATTTGTCCCTCAATTTGTTCGTAATCATTTACTAGATTTCCACAAAACGCCCTGAGCTTTGTATAGTTTACTCACCCATGCGTTGAATTTACGTGAACTGCTTTCTGAGTTTCCATTTTTCTTTCCTATTCTCTTGAGATGAAATGCTTTCATTTTATTTTTATTATAATTATTGCAAAAACAATCCTTTTTTTAGTGAAAGGATAAATACCAATTTACTACACTTTGAGAAAACGTATTCTATGCACATGTAAATATCAAAGGAATAGATCTGGCTTTTCAAACAAAAAAAAACCATTTCTTTACCTTCTTTGACGTACATATAACATATGTACATGCAAATAGTTCGATTAGACAAAGGACTTTGTAAAGTATCTACATAAAAGGGCCACATGTATTGTAGGAACTTAGAAGTATATTTTTGCACGCAATGGAACCCGTTGAAATACATGTATTTCCTTCTTCAAATAAGTTCCATTTTTCTGAAAACAAAGGATATGGGTACACCAACAAGAACAGAAAATTTAAGTTGTTGATAAAACACTTTTTGAGAAAATACTGAAATTCATTAAATCATTAAGTATGTAGGCATGTGACAACACATCTGACAATGGTATCATCGAATTAGGTAGCGCATTACATACCATAGTCTCGCATTAATGTGGCTAGATTTCAACGATACAGGGTCTAAGATTAGAAAGTGTTAGACGCTAGATAGGAATGTTTACTTGTTAACTCATAGAGCACCGAACTTTTTTTTGGAAAGATGCGTGTCTTTGAATGGATGGATAAGCCCACCAGTAAAAATATAGAAAAAAAAAAACGGAACCAACGTCTCACCTAATAAACACTATCTGACCCAATTGGAGCCTTAAAACCAAAATATTTCTCAATTTTTCCCTTCTGTCTTTATCCCTTAGCAGCCCCAATTACATCTTTCCACAAATGCACCAAATGCATCTCTTCCATCCAATCCCCAACATCAACGCATTTCTTTCGATTTTACTCCTGCCCCTGATATGGTCTTATAGCTGATTTTCCAATTTCGATATTACAACTGAAGCCAAATATCCAAATTTTATGAGCTCGCATATCCTAAACCGCGCTTCTAACTCACCTTCTCCCTCGGTTGCATGGGCTATTTCGCCCATCTAACGTTAAATTGACAAAAAAAAATATATGTAGATACCATAGTACCCCGTTATGCAATTTTTAGCCTTAGAAATGAAAAGATATAAAAAATAGACGTCTCTTTTTCCCATATCTTCATGACAAATCCGACTCTGTTTGCTTAGAAGGAAAAACCAAAACAAGTGTCATGGTCTCTATCCAAAATCACGGCCTTCCTACTGATACAACTAGTCTCAGGAATCTTTACAACAGTTACCACGACATATAGCACACCACCCCAAAAGTTTTCAGATGACCTCGCTGTTTTCCGAAGCTATAAGCACTCTGAAAGAGTCTCTCATCTTCAGCGCAGCTATTCCCATCTTCTTATAATTATTCAATCGACGATATTCTCATCTTTCGTGACCTAAATCTGCCTCTGCTGAAGTGGATTGCATCGTATGATCACTTCTTTTTTACCGCGTTAAACTCTACTTCTTTCAAGAAATGTCTATTCATAAATCGTATAACAGACTCAAGCCTATACTAAACAAGTGGTGTCCCTAACTCCCACGGTAGGCAACTAGACCTTATTTTCTCTAGCGATTCCATTAACTCCACAGTAACATTTTGTCGCTTAACGCTATTAACTGTCGACAACTTATTCCCACCTTACCCCATATATTTCAAGTTCCTTCCTAATTTCTCTATTGGCCCCCCACTCTCACTCTCACTCAATCATCTGATCATACCGTTTTCGAAGAAAAATTAAAAAATCACAATGATTTATCCGGGCCAGACGGACTCCCCGCAATATTTTTCAAAAAGTGTCCGTCTAATCTAGAAAATAGCAACGAAATCGATGTTATTGCTACAGAATTTGCTTTAAATTCTAGTTTCCCACAAGACAACCATCTAAGTCCCCTCTTTTTAATTTTAACCACAGACGATTTTGAGAGGATTGGTTAACACTGTCCCTATTCATTTACGCTCACGACACTCAGTTCTCCAAAACTATTTCTTCACCCCAAGACTCCATTTCTTCACCCCAAGGCTCTATTTCTTTACCACAAGAACTTAATGTCTCACACGAAACCTAATGGAAAGCCTAACCAACAACGTAGCCAGTCCTAACGCTGGTCTTATATTATATGTGATATGATATGTGATCTCATTTTTAGCCATTTAATTGTGATCCGGAACCCAAACAACGCTCTGTGAACATAGTCTTCCTTCATAGTGTTTAGAACAAAGGTTTTTTAAATAAAGTCTACAAAAAAATCCATAGATTCATTAGAGTAAAAACGTTGTGGTCAATCTATGTAACCCCATCTCTAAAGATACTATCAGCTAAAAAATACTATCAGAAATCATGTCGGATGGTTGGCACATCAATATCGAAATTTCGACTTTGCTGAAGTGGTGGAGTTTTAAAACATCCAACTTGATACGTTTTAAGATAGTGCTTGGCAAATCTATCCAAACAAGACAGAAGGTAGACGAAGCTGTTCAGAAATCGAAAAGCACCAAATATTTCGAACTTAGGACTGCTGAAAGCGAATAAGACAGGTCTTATAAAGTCATCTGAAAAATTCCAAACAAGTCACTAAGGCTAATATCGAGAAGAAAACATACAGCATATGAGAGGCTTATTTTGATCAGGTATACCCCTATAATGAAACCACATTGTATATGAATATTTGGAAAGCCGTATTCGATGTTTGGGGCACCGTAAATCAGCTTTCGTCCATTACTCTTAAAATTAATGTTGTTTTCTTCAACTCTAAGAAGATGCAGGCCCCCAAAGAAAGAAGCATTTAGTTTAAAGGGCGTCACAACGTAACCAATTTATGTGCGTAGGCGTAGCTAAGACTCTGTATGAAATCTTGGATAAGAAGCTTCTTTGAATATGTCAGTCCAAAGAAAAATTTTCAAGATACTTACTTTACTCTTTCGTTAAAGATGAAGTTGTTTTTTGTCCAATTGGCACTGAGATTTCATTGATTTTGTCTCAGGCCTTAGACTTATGCCTCACACAATAACACTGCAGTTGCTGTAACAACACTCAGTTGACTTTCCCTGTAGTCAGGACTGGTTTTTATCAAAATCTGAACGAAGAGAACGACAACTTCACTCTTCATTAAGTTAAATTTTTCGTCTGCCTTTCGACATAAAACATGCGGAATTGTGTAGTGAGGAATAACTCAGACTGATTCCTGTCATCTTGATGGTATACTGCGGTATTATTAAGCACCATAACACTATTTTCTGGTACACTTGCTGAGAGCGGGACAATGGTATCGCTATGAATATACAGATTACGCAGGCTGCAGGTACTTGTCACTGATATGATGTGTACCGATACTGTAGAAACTTTTTCACAAATAATGACCAAGTCCTAGTCAGAGTCCTCTGTTCCGACAGAAAAACAAAAATTTGAATATTTTTCCTGGGAAAATTTTAACTTCAATGTGTTAAATGACAACTGCTTTGTTTGCCAGATGATGATTTACCACATTCAAGGAATGCTTTTGTTCTGACCTGGTGCCAAAGAAGCTCTAAATCTTGGGTTGAATCATGTATGAACAACCACTAGTTCAATATTTTTTTATGTTAAAACCTCAAGGTGCTCTACACTTCAGGGTGTCTTAATACCATCGATTTCTATAGAAATCTATACATTCCATAGACATACTAGATCGAGATACTAATCTCAATTCAGACTACTACAACTCAATATATTCAAACTGCGTCGTAAATGTGAACACACCCGCACCCTTTCCAATTTGTAATCCGCTGCATACAACGTAACAAGTCGGTGATTACATTTGTCACGAAATTTCACCTTCCATCCGCAATGTTCAAATGCAATGCGTCAAATAAATATCTCATTAAGCCATGTTAATGCTAAAAATAATGATTGTACATTTGCGATTGCATTACGTAGTCGTATGCACGAGTATTTTTCCCCTTTTAGGGGCTAAGATGAGACAACACAACCCATTAGAAGTCCCGTCACATTTGGACAAATAACTGATTATTTCGCAGATAAATTGATCGAAAACCATCAAATATTCGTCCTACATTTAGGATATATCATAAAGTTGAGAGCAGTAATCGAAATTAGAAAGGACCCTTCCGATGGTTTTAATTCTATGCTAATAGAATTCATAAAAAAACACAATTTTCTTTCCTTAAATAAATTTTAAAAAAGTCATTCATTTAATGCTGCTTAAAATTGAGAGCAAACAATGTTAAAAAAAAAACAACGTCCCTACAAAGGACTCCATTTCAATTGTTTGCGTTGGGACTATGTAAATGAAATCAGGATTTATTGAAATGGTAAACACAATGACCACCTTTTAATTATTCCGCCCAATGCATTTTCTGTGGGAAATAAGTCTTCCCCTAATGGAATTGATGAAAATTTTTAAGGGTTTTTCCAAACTTCCTGAACATTTTATTTTGAAATTTTATTCTGACCAATCAGTCATTTATTTATGGACGTTATTGTATCTGAACTGCACCCAGAGGTCCCCTTCCAATTTAATCGTGATGCCGCTCAGGGATTAATTCGATGGTGCTCAGAATAGAAGCAATTGTGATGTAGTTTATGACGATGAAGAAAACAAGTGGTACTGCTTCAACTTCCTAAAAATACTTTTCATTACCAACCTTCGTCCTGCACGAGCGAGCAAGTTTTGAAGGGATACCAAAACTGATAATTCGAGAGCTAAGAATCGACCAAGGTTTTCGTTTTTTTACAGGACCTTGTATCACACTTATGACTCACATATTAAATCGTTGACTTATGGCAGAAGAAGTGATCTTGTATGAGATCTTAAAAAAAGACAGCGCACTGCAGATGAAATTTCTTTTGAGAATCGGGATTTGAATGCCCAAATTTAATTCAAACGTGGATACTTTCTGTCATGTGCATGTTCGTGAAATGAATAGCATTTGACCAGTGTTCTAGGGGACCTAAATTGAGCAGTATTGGCTGCCAGTAGAGCAACAAACAAATTCATAATGTAGTGCTTGGTGTATCTCCTAGTTGTGGTCCCTGGGCAACTAATATATATACCAGGTGTATCGGTATGAAGTGAGCGTCAAGATACAAATGTCTCGATAGGGAACATTTCTTGTGAACGGGCCTTATTATTATTTTTTTTTTTTTTTTTTTTTTTGTTTGTTTAGTTGCTATGACAACTGTCAAACATATTTAGTATACTTCAAGTCATTGAGCAAACAACATCATATTTTTTCATCGTGTTAAAAATGTCGAATTTTGTAGCAGAAAATGATGACTTGCGGAAAGCATAATTTTTTGTTTTCATTTGAAAAAAAGTGCTTGTCGAGGCATACGGTGATCATGCTCCATCAGAAGCAAATTGCAAAAGATGGTTTCAACGGTTCAGAGATAACGATTTTGATGTGAGACATGAAGAACGTGGAAGACTATCAAAAAAGTTTCAAGACGCCGAATTGCAAACAATATTGGATGAAGATGACACTTTGAGCAAAAATGTTTAATATTGCACAACAAACAATTTCTGACTGTTAAAAGCTATGGGAGAGATCCAAAAGTCTGGAAAATGGATGCCATATGAATTGAATGAAAGACAGATGGAAAACAGAAAAAAACCGCTTGTGAAATTTTGCTTCAAAGACACGATAAAAAATCAGTTTTGCATCGAATTGTTACTGACGATGTAAAATGGATTTATTTTTGGGATTCTAAACGGAAAAAATCATGGGTTAATCCAGGACAACCATCAACTTCGACTGCAAGACCAGATTGATTCGGCAAGAAGACAATGCTGTGTGTCTGGTGGGACCAGAAAGGTATGGTGTACCACGAGCTACTAAAACCTGGTGAAATTGTTAATACAGATCGCTACCGACAACAAATGATCAATTTGAACCTTGCATTGATCGAAAAACAACCAGGATACAACCAAAGCACTTGGCTGGGAGTTGCTACCCCATCTGCCGTATTCACCAGACTTGGCTCCTTCCGACTACCATTTGTTTTCATCGATGGGACACGCATTAGCGAAGCATTAGAAAGCGAATGACCTCAAAATGCCAGATTCCTCCAATTTTAGTGAGAGTTTCTTTCTATATAACTGGGACTGAGTGAGGTAAGATTATCCGACGCGAGAGAGTACCAATCCCCAACTTGTAACACTGTGCTACCCAACTCCAAGCCTGCTACAAGCCATCCAGCAGTCTCCATGAATTCGGAGAGGGGCTGCTGCTAACACAAACAGCGCGTAAAGGTTTAATTTCCTTAAAGCTCGTATTGTAGATACCCTAGTAGTAGAACGGCAAAAGCTTTTTTCCTTTCCCAATAAAGGAAAAATAGCTACTGCGATCAACGCGCTGTAGCAATAGGATTAGATGGTATTCCCTTAGACGTTCTCTGAGCCACTCCAATAAACTTAGCAGTTGTTAGCGAGCTTGGAAACCAGTAAAATGATAATCAAGCTCCGTAAAAACGCTAGTCTTATGGTGTTCTTGCCACAGTTTCTAAGGTAATAGCAAAAGTAGATCTTGGGTGAATAAAGGAACATCTGGAAGATACTCTAGATGCTGAACAAGCAGATTTCCGCTCTGGATCCTCCTGTGTCGACCACATTAACACACTGCGGATCAATATTAAACAGTGCATTCAATACCGGTCACAGCTTCACCTATGTTCAGTGATTTTGAAAAGGCGTTTAACAGTGTCAATAGACAGATTTTCCGGAGAGGTATACCCGGCAAACTAATGGCTATTATCAAAGCAACGTGTGATGGGTCTAAATCTTATGTTCTGCATAGACGAAAGTTATCAGAGGAATTCGAAATCAAAAGTTGTGTCCGACAAGATTCCATTCTATCCCCGATCCTTTTTTCATTGGTGATTAGAGATGTGCTTCTCGTAGCCTTGTTTGCTAGAAATGAAAGAATTTGTAGGACTCTTACATCTTAACTCAAACATCTGGACTACGATGACGATGTTTGTTTACACTCTCACAGGATTAGGGATCTGCACAAAATGAGAAGAAGAATGGAGATGGAGGCAAATGTCGAGGGTTTGAAGATTAACACTGCCAAATTCAAAATCATTAACTTCGGTATTTACTCATGAATCCAAGTAAGCATTGCTGGACAACCGATAGAGAGAGTATAGAGTTTCCAACGCCTTGAAAGTATTATCTCTACCGAAGATGGAATCGAACAGGATCGGCAAAGCAAAGTCTGCGTTTGGAATGATGTGTATGATATGACGGAGCAATGCAATAAGCTTAAATACTGAGATAGAACTGTAGCTTTCAGATGTTGAATATGTGCTTTATATGTGCTACACTTGGAAGGTGACCGTTGCTATGACAAAAAACTACAGACGTCACTTAATAGATGCCTACTTAACATATTAAGGATTTTCTGACCTAAAAGCATCTCTAAAGAACATTTTAACCAGAGAACGGGTCAGGGAACAACGATCGAAACCAGTGCAGTGGCATTTGGACTTATTAGCCTGACATATATATATCAATTTTTTTACCGGTCGTAAAGGCTCTGAAAATCCACCGAGAAATCTTCTTCCAGAATGGTTCGCATTACATTTCGTTATGTAGTGTCCACGTCATCAAAATCCTCTCCATAATTGCAGTCTTCAGCTTAGTGAATATAAAAAAGTTGGCCGGACCAGATTCGGAGAGTATGGTGGAAGATTAATCACAGAAACAGATTTTTTATCCTAAAACCGCATTACCAATATAAAAAAATGCAAAAGAGGATTATCGTGTAACAATTCCGCGCCTCTATTACATGAACTGTCATGCTTTCAAAAGTTAAGCCAAAGACGAGAGATTTCAGAAAAAGAAATCGTCTTCACTGTTTACTTTAGTTCGTGAATTTTAACCAGCTGCTCTTCATTGGGACTACACAGTTTACCACGATTCATCGCCTATAAAAATGCTATTTCAAAAACGTTCATGCTGATCCGGCCTATTTAATGGAATTTTGATAAGCATCCACACGCTATGCCGTTCTTGTTGGTCCTGTATTAGCGTATGTAGAATAAGCTTCGCACGATTTTCTTTTTCCATTATATTGTAAAATGATATGGATGTTTTCTTCACTTAATATATATTCAGCTGCTCAGGCAACATTTTATCCGTAGCCCGTGAGTCAATAAAAGAAAAAGAAGAGGGAAATACTACGACTAATCGTATTTCGGAGTCGAGGGAGAATATTTGTTATGTTATGTTTGTTATTTAATGTTATAGAAACGCTCTAAAAGAGCCTTTCTTTATGGGCCAAAAGTAGGTGCTCAAAGGTAAATATTATAGGGTTTTCTAATAACGACTTGACAACTTTTTTTTTAAATAAAAGCCAAATCATTTGAGATATTTCAAAAACTTTATTATTGGCTTGAAGTACAATCAAAACATTTATGAATGGAACTCGATCTCGTTCATATGGCCACCGCGGGCACGTTTGCAGCGGTCGATTCGTTGGACTCAATTTTCAGCGATTCGGCCACACATTTCGGCCGAAATGGCCGCTATTTCGCGTTAAATGTTGGCTCTGAGCTCTTTCAACGTCGTCGGCGTGTTGGCATAAACCAATGACTTAACTTTGCCCAACAGAAAATAGTCAAGCGGCGTTAAATCGCACGAACGTGACGGCCAATCGACTGGCCCATGCCTTGAGATAACACGCTCACCATACTTACTCTTCAATTAATCGATTGTAGCGTGTGCTGTGTGGCTTGTGGCACCATCCTGTTGAAACCACATGTCGTCCAAGTCCATATTTTCCAATTCGGGCCAAAAATAATCGGTGATCATGTCGCGATAACGCTGACCACTCACAGTAACGTGACGATCGTTATCGTTGACGAAAAAATATGTCCCAATAACGCCGCCGGCATGCAAACCGCAAACAGATATTTTTTGTGGATGAAGTGGTGTGGGTTTTCACCCGACCAATAACGCATATTTTGCCTATTGACGAACCCATTGAGCCAAAAATGAGCTTCGTCACTGAAGATGATTTTGCGATGAAATTCATCATTTTGGCGCATCTTCTCCAGAACCTAATCGGAGAACGTACGTCGCTTTAAATGGTACATCGGCTTCGATTCTTGAGTCAGCTTGATCTTGTATGGGTGTAAAGCAAGATCCTTACACAAAATACGCCATAATGTGGTCTGAGCCATGCCCAATTCTTGAGAACGCCGTGGAGTTGACTGATTTGGATCGTTTGCCACTTTCGTCTGAACGGCAGCGATATTTTCGACACTTCGACCAACCCGTTGTCTCACTGACACGGCAACATCACACAACGAATATGAAGACTCAAATTTTTGCACTAAGCTTGTTATTGCCTGTCTACTAGGGCGAGAATTACGACCGAAAATTGGAGTTAACGCTCTTAAAGTTGCAATCACCGACTCCGAATATCTGTAGAAAATTTTTATAATTTGCAGACGTTGCTCGTTCACAAATTAAAGTTGTCAAGTCCCTATTGGAAACCCCTATATGTTTCACAAATTAGTGACAAAAATCATCAGTAACCCTACATGATTAATCAAAAAGAACTAATTAAAAAAGTGAAATCTATATTGCGATTTCATTTTATATTTAAAGTGTCTTTCTTCAGAGCTCTTATGTACACCAATGTCAGTTCTTTTAGATCTCACAGACCTCTTAACTATTTCTTCAGTGTGTTTGGGTGTATTTCCCCCCCTCCCCCAACATTTTTTTCCAAAACATACTGAAATTTTACTGACATTTAGCAATTAAGGAAGGAATAAAAACTATCATAGATTAGCAAACTTAACATGGTTCATGATAGGAACATTATTTCCATTCGATATTGCATTCCTTTCGTTACTGGAAGCCTCAATATTTCTCAAAGCATCTTATTTATTGGACTAAACGAGAATTAAGTAATCTTCACTCAAGATGTCAAAGAGAGTTTAATCTAATAAGATACAATTTCAATATGCTAATCCCTAGCATTAATTCATCGGCATGATTCGAAGAATACTTACGAAAACCGCATTTAAGTTCTCCTTTTTCTTATTTTTATTTTATTTTTGTTTTATTCACTATCAAAAAGGACGCCTACGTTCGCAGATAGAATCAAAATCTCAATTTTTTTTATTTTGTTCTAATTATATTTTCTGTCTGTCTGACCTACCAGATTAAAATAATTCTACGAAATATGATTTTTTACGAGGCTGCCTAATTTATAGAAGAAAAAATAAAAATTAAAAAACAACAACACATTCATTGGTTAACCATACACAATTTATTATTTTTTTTTTTTGCGATTTCAAATTACAATTATTAGAAAAAATAACAAAACACTTTTGTAAGATAAATTGTTTATTTTGTTTGAAATCTATACAAAATTGTCTCGTAATATTTTTAAATGAAAAATTCGACCACAAATTCCGTGATTCATGGTGAAGTGTTTATTTACGTTATTATTATTATTATTTTTTTTTTTTTAATTAATGTCCACAGAGTTTAAAAGAAATAAAATCGGCAACACGTGGTCGTTTTTAATAAGCCGCCAGCGGGTCTATAATAAGTAATTATGGAAAATATAAACGTAAATTGGGATTTTCTCATTTCGGGCATCCTAATTTTGTAAGAAAACAGATAAACAGATATATGTACGTATCTACAACACTTTCATGATATACGTTCAAAAAAATCATAAATTTACGAGTACGATGTTTGCGAAGATACGAGTATGATTTATGTCAGTTTTTATTCCCGTATTGAGTATCGGGCATGATCACCTCCTAATAGATGACTGTCTAGTTGTCAGCCAACGATAAATACAAATACATTTGTGAAGTTGTAAACCCGGGCCCAAGAAAAGTAACCGGCTATTCTTGTTCTTGTTGAAAATTAGCTTTTAGAATTATTAAAATAGTTTCTCAGAAAGGCAGAATTTAACAGAAAAATCTTCGCAATAGAATCAACCATGGTTTCGAAAATCAAAAGAGGTGACAACGGGTTTTTAAAACTAAAGTTTTGGAGGGCTGGTATTGGGCCAGTCAGGTGCAATGATTCCAAGATTGTTGCACTGTGCAAAAGAAGCAATAGTACCAAACGGACTTATGCCGCCGGACCAATATCAGGGCAAATAAGAAAACCATGGGGCGCGCATCAGAGAGATTAAAAATTGCTGAGATCTATTACGGATACGTATCTAAGGCATAAGCTCTTGTAGTATTTTTTAAAGTGACCCACAAAATTACTAGTATGAGGTACATACGAAGTGTACCAATCGGGCCATTGTAGTTAAAATTGTAACTAGTATTCCACTATTGTCAACGTCCAAAAGGTAATATGGAAGAAAGAAATTCCAAGTCTGTGTTATCAATTGAAGGATGACGTATACATTCTGGGATGTTAAGGTATAGAGCCACAGATGGTACTTTATTGTATCTTATTCATCACTATTTGTTACTTTAAATTGAAGTGATTGCAGAGGGGCTTTTTGACTCTGCAACTTATATCATTAAATGTAGTGATTCTGTATAGGATCTCTGCAAGACCTTACATGCTTTACAATATTTCTGCTTCACTTTAGTGGGACAGATTATTTACAAAAAAAAAAACTTAAGAATCTAAATCAGGTTTCGAGAATTTCCGAAATTCCAAAGCTGAATCTTAAAACCAAAACCCTTGGCAAAAAACCCGACGCAGGACAAAAAACGGCAAACATTACCACAATTTTTGGGCTATTACAGAGCATTTAACGAAAAAAGCTTTCATATTCTGATGCTGCCGCAATTAAGCTGAAACTCCGCTAACATCGGTAAAACTACTAAGCCATATTGATAGATTCGAACGATATAAATAATAGCCATCAATCAAATGATCAAACATACGAAGGCTGTTTGATGAGAACCCAGACTGAAAGGTAGGTAGTGCTACTGACGCACCTATGTATAGCCTCTTTTAGCCCGCCTTTTTAAATTTGGTGACAATCCGAAAATTAGTTTTGCTTTGACATTCATTTGAAAACGTCGTGTTAGTGTTTTTTGCGACAGAGTAGTATCGCTCCGTAATCCGATTCTTAGTTTTGAGTGGCAAAACCTGTGAGGAAATTAAGCCCAATTTCGATGGTGTGTTAATGGGACCCATTAACCTTCCCGTACAACCGTTTACCATTGGTTTTAAGAGTCTCGCCGTTGCCGCACGTTTTTTTTATGAACCGAGCCCAGGTAGCCTAAAAACGGTTACCACAGAGGAAATTGCGGACAAAATCCATGATCTCGTATTGCCGGACCGCCGAGTGAAAATATTCGAGTTTCATGACCGTCGATGTGACATGGATTCATTGGTACACACCAGAGACCAAAGAACAATCGAAAGAATATGTTTTACCCGGTGAACGTGCTCTAAAAAAGACGAAGACCGTGCTTTCGGCCGGAAAGTTGATGGCCACCGTTTCTTGCAATGCGCGCGGTGTGATCCACGTTGACTATTTGGAGAAGGGAAAACAATCACAGGAACATACTAAATTGATTTATTTTGGCCAGTTTAACGCCGATTTGAAGAAAAACCAACCACATTTGGCGAAGAAAAAAGTGCTCTTACACCACCAGGAGGTACTCTCAGTGTCGTTTACTAGCAGATGAAAGCTGAACCTAAGTTGAATGTTTCTCAGTGGAACAACTATATGTTTAGTTTATCAATCAGGCTTATCCTCACTTATGCATAACTATAATCACTGGAAGATGGGGCTTGTCATATGCTGCTATGCAAATGATCAGAATACTTTTTAGGGCAGTAACAAATGCAACGTAAGAGACATTTTCCTGGCCTACAGTGTGTACTGGTTGTCAACAATGTCAGATTATAGGTACATCGAATTCACAATCGGATGCGTGTTCTCAACCTTGTTGAAGAGAAGGATTCTACGGAAAACCAACTGGACACCGAAAACATCACCACAACACGTCTATGAATTGCTCAGATCCCACAACAACGAAAAATATCATTAACAAACCGCCGGAAACTTTGCCGAAAACCTGCATTGGATTCTGAAAATCGTGGCGTTGATGGCAAGAATCCGTCAGTCGATTGCACATAAGATTGTGAAGATTTCACCCGAAAGTGTAAATACAAAGCTAAAGAACTCACCTGTGATGCAGTGCTGCATAGATAATAAAAAACGGATCATGATGCGAGAAAAATAGCATTGAAGGACATCGGCTTCTTCAAAGATAGCGAAAGACCTTTATTTCGCATGAAATGGAGAGTTGTTACATGAACAATGTATGGAAGCCTAACCAGACCATTACAAGAATGTGTCCAGGCAATAAAACCCGAATGGAGACCTATAGAGATAACTAAAAATTTGTTAAGACTTTTTCAAACGGCGGGCCCCATTCAAATTTTGCTGTCAATAAAGTTGACATACGTCAGGCCAAGACTTCCACCTATACAATCAAAATGAAGAAAGGATAGCAATGTTGTAACTTAGCCACAACAAAGCTCTGGATTGAGCAACCTTTGGGGAAAATAACTTGGTAGATAGAATATGGTATATGAAGCCGTTTCGATAATTTTAAGTTTAATCGCTTTCCGGCGCAAAAGATTACAGAGGCTGCAGATCCTAATTCTATTTCGAAAAAAGCCAAAATCATAGTAAAATACTAAAGAGTGACCAGATAGCAATGCTAGTTTTTCCAATTATAATGTTTCAGTTCAGTGTCAATCGTATTAAAAAATATCGAAAGTACGGCTCAGTTTTAAATACGCAAGGATTTGGGCCTAGATCCGTATACGATTGTGCTAACACAAAAATTAAAATCGGGGGACCATAGACAATGGCGTGAGTTCGATAATTGGGCACTGGAAATATTGGCAGGAGATCCGAATTTCGACCAAAAAATCATCTTTCCGGACGAGGCCCATTTTTAGTTCAGCGACTATGTCAACAATTGTCGTTATTAAAGCGAACACAATCCACAAGTGTTCGGCCAAGTATCAGTGCATCCGCAAAGATTGACTTTTGGTGAGGTTTATGGCATGGTAGCAACATCGGACCTTATTTCTTTCAAAATGAGAAAAGAGACATCGTGATCGTTACTGGTTTCAAGTAAAGAAGGATTTTAACCGACGATAATAACAATCCACACGCTATTGCCGAAATAACGCCGAACATATTGGATCGAGGTGGCAATTTAATTGCTGTGCTATTTCACACATAATGGCATAAACGTAGCTTTTTTCCTATCATTCTTATGTGGTAACATTTAATGTTATATGGTAGACCTCGGATTTTTTAGCGGCTAATCACGCTTCTTAAACTATTTGCGTTATTAATTTTCAGAACAGATCTCACACAAGCTCAACAAAAAAAAAAATTCACTTATCCACTGCTGTTGTATAATACAGGTAAAAAATTTAATACAACTTCCAGGCACATTCTGATATCTTTAATAACTTTTTTATTTTTTCAGAAAATCTTAAATATTATATAGATTAGTGCTACTATGTAATTCCGCACGGATAACTTTCGTCGTGATCACGTTCATATTCGGAAATAAGTCACAACTATTCGACTGGCATTTGCTTGAATATACTCTCTTTGGAAATATTGAAAATGAGATCCAACATTATGTTAACACAAAGCAAACAATCTAATCGATCAATAAATACAGTTCAATTCTTCCGCAATATTTTCTCCTGAGATAAGCCTTAAAGCACTCAAAACCTCTCGTTGGAGTGAAGCTTTAAAGGAATATTAGCGCCTTAATTGTCTCTATCTGGCAAACACTTAAAAAACCAAAACAATGAAACAAAATTCAAAATACAAAACAAAAATCTTTCAAAAACAAATTCGGGTAAACACACAAAGGAGACGAACGAGTAATCGAGATGAGATCTGTGCATAGAAATAGGGGAGTCCATTATCTAGTGCTATAGAGCTCTTGACCTCGTCAGGCTTTGCATTTAGTGAAAACGTGAATGATTCATTAATTAAGGTCAAAGGCTCACCAAAATGGGTCTATTCCTTTAGATTAAATTTCCTGTTCGTACTCTTTTTCAACTCTTTTCTGGCCTTTGCACAAGTCCTCAAGAAGCGAAAGGAATACTCGAAACCCTTCTCAAACACGCTAGAAAAACCGAGAATCAATTTTTTTTTTTTTTTTTTTATTATGTATTATAAAGGTGATCCTTAGGAGTTTGGCTTTTTTTTTTTTTTTTTCTCAAGGATTCAGGAATATAATTTAGTGGATTCATCCAATTCAAGTAGTGTATGTGTGAGTGAACCGGGTATGTAGATTCATGGGCCTTCAGACCTGTACATTGATTTCGTGTCAAAATGAAATAATGACTGCTGTTTAACTTGCTTGCATGGTATATAGATACAAACGTACGGCGGACACAATTGGATGTCATTTCAGCTGGTGAAAAACGGCGACGTTGATGTCCCTAATTTGGCGGGTAGCTTTTCATGAATGAAACCCTGGAATTCGACGAGCGTGTTCGGTGTCATTTAAATAAGTAGGCGGACACCAGAGGGCTGGTGAATTTTTCGGGTTACTGACTTCACTCAACGGAAGGGGACTTTTGTTTGCATGTTAATAGCCGAGTGTCGAAAAGTTTTATAGAAACTTGTTCAAACTATATGACAGCCAGCAAATATGTTAATATGACGAAAGTCCTTTACCTTCTCAAATCACAAAAAGAAAAAGCAAATGTATAAATGTACAAGTGTTCTCATGTTCTTGTCGGAAAACCGGATGACTTATTGGTTTTTCACTTTATGTTTTTGTTTTGGTATAAAAAGAATAAAAAAAAAAAAAAAAAACATGAACATGAAAAAAGAACACGCGATGGCGTCAATAAGTCAATAAGGAATGGGATGTCAATTATCCTTCTATAGAAAAAGGTATTTCACATTCACTCAAACCCCTTGGCTCTCAATTAGTCATGTTAAGCAAACTGGTCTCATACCATACATCCTTCCGTGTACCTTTTGGTTATTCTCTTATAGAAAAATATTAGATTTTCAGAGAAAAGTTACAGCATGAGATAAATCACGTTCGTGATGTCCTCTCCCTGAAGGATGATACTTTTCGTTCATAATCTTTTATTTATATGGAATAAAGTTTTGCATACGACACGTTCTGAGAATCCAAAAGGTACAAAAAAAAGTGTCGTCTATGAGTGAGGATCCTCTCCAAGGGGCACAATATGCAAATCAAATTAAATTTTTAGGAATTCTTTCTTTTTTATCACTGGACAACTGGGAAAACCTCTTGCAATGAGAAAAGTTTACGTGAGATTGTTTACTTTTTATATATTTATTTTTGTTTCCTCTTATCCGGGTGACTGTCTGTTTTATTTGGCAAAAAATAAAAAACCGATATTACGCCTGGGCTATGTAGAGTCTCAGGCTTTGGTTTAAGCCCTACTTGAAGAATGTTTTAAGAACTTAAATTGTTTTTGTTTTTTACTGTAGTAGTTGCCGTTAGTTACGTTTTTATTAAAGTTTTACTGATTCGTATAAAGGGATATAAAGAGGACATTGGAGGAATAGGAAAGGGTTTTAGTTACCTTGTAATACTTCCATCTTTTCGCCACTGACTGAAATCTTATACCTTCGATTGAAGGTTGGGTACTGGTTATCGATTTGAATAGTCATCGGTCGCAAAATGGAGACAATTATTTTCTTAAATTAAATCTGGCTTAAATATTTTCACTGTCTACTTCAATGAATACTAATATTGACAGTTTATTGTGCTCTGATTTAACCTGTTAACCTGGGTTAACTTGTCCCTAAACGACAACACTTCTTTGTATAGACTCATTTCTAGTAATTGCTGTTCTTCGGATTTAGAGGTAACCATGATTCGAAGTGTTGATTTCCATTCTATCTTTATGCTCATAGAATGTAAGCTGTTAAATTGTAATTTTTTTTTTTATTATTATTATTCTACATTTCATATAATTTTTTGCTATAACATCTTCCACAAATAAATCCGAAATTGAAACACTCTCTTCTATTCCATTCTTCGTTTTATTTCCTTTTGAAACATTAAAGTCCCCTCTTTCTGTGTACAAAATTGCAAGGACAACAACACAATGAAAGCCAGAATGACGACTAAACTAATGACTGCATAAACCACTGACTGCCTAACAACTGACTGCCTTAAGCATGACTTAGCCCCGCAGTACCACATTTCAAGTGACTGCCAAGCGTTTGCGCTTATACTACCTCCTGGTATAACTTCCTGGAAACTGCATGTGTTCGAGTAAACTCTTACCATATATGTAGAAGTAAGATAAAATTAAGAGCTTGACCCAAGACTCAACGATGGAATGATCGAAGAACTGCCTAGATGACATCAACGGTGTTTACAGCATCCAGCCACTTGACGGACTTAACCCTTCAGGTTTGGGATTATTCCTCGAATCAACTCCCCGGAAATATGAAAAACAAAATTTGTATGCAAGCCTCGAACAAGAACTTTTGACAACCAATGCTGCTCGAAAAAGTCAAATGATTATTGGTACTGCACATCGGATCTTAGTTCCTTAACAGACTTCATGCAGCCGAGACACTTGCAGAGATCTACGATATAAAGCTCATCTAACCGCTATCCAAACAAAAAAAAAACTGCGATATGGTCGTTCTACTGAAAAAGCAAGTAATGGCTATTTAAATGAAAGTATTTTTTATTAGAGGCAGAAGTCTTGACTTTTAGGGATGTAAACGAGCGCATAGTGTGAATCCGTATCAAGGCTAAATTAACCAAAATCAGTCTAAACCGCCCACAGGCCTCAATGAAAGAGAAAGACGGTTGCACCAAGTAATATTTCTATGAGCTCCTCGATGTGACATATGCTCAATATCCTAATCATAATATAGCTTTGGTAGCATTGCCGGTTGTTGCACCCTCCACTATACCACTGCTAACAACGAATTTAGGCATATCGACTTCGTTTCAGGGGAAAATGTCATCTCGGAGCAAGAGCACTTTACGGTCTTCTGATCAATCTTTCACCAACTAGATTTATTACATTGCGACCGACGCAAGGTGCGACTCCAGTATATAGGCTATCTGACATTTCAGAAAAGCCAACATTATTACAAATGCGGATATTCTTGAGACCGCTGATAAGAAGAAATACTTTGATGTAGTTTGACGTCGTGAAACTACAGCAGCACGAAACCTGCATGGCCTTTGCAGACGAAATGTCCCTAAATGCCACTCCACATCTTGGGCCTTCACCACTCACTTTCCCAATCCAGTGACAAGGCTGCCAATAACCTATTACTACTGCCGCCTCTGAAGTGCTGAATTTTGCTCAACTTCGGTGGCATAAAGTTAAATGCGGGATGGCGGACGCAGAGAAACAGAAAACACATAGAGCGATTCTGCAAAAGTTCCTAGACCAACTAGATCCTTGAATGAACTCTACGAATATAACGGAAGAAAGCAAATGGAGCACGAGCGGCGCGAATTTGAGGAAATTGGGAGATATTTTTAGCACAAAAGGTGTTGAGAAATTTTACAAAAAGGTACAATTAACGTACCAGATCAACAAAGTAGGAACGGACGCAAGGAGCAATAATGGAAATTATTGGTAGATCCGCAGTCAGCTCTGAGATTATAGAAAAGTTATTTCCCCTGACTGTAAAACGAAGATAACGGTCAATATTCCTCTGTCATACAAAACAAAATAATTAATCATAGTGATGATGGGCAACAGTTTCTTCCACTCAACCTCAAAGAAGTAAGGATAGCGAAAAACATACTTAAGCCCAACAAAACTGCTGGCACTGCCAGCCTAGCTGCCGAGATGTTCAAAGCGGCTAAAGATGACAGATGAAACATGCCAGACGAAAATGACGGTAGATCTTAAAAAAGACGGTCGAATTCCAAATCGACTAATCAAATTACCATTAATTTGCCGATTTTAGGGCGGCCTTTAATAGGGTATATAAAATATAATACATACGATACATACGAGTCAAGGTCCGGTTTTGGCAAATCTGCGACCTTTGAAGTCCAAATAGCGTTCACCGTTCTTTAATATCGTACTTCAAAGTATTGTGTGAAAATCGCAAGCTACCACTTGGAGCATAGGTAGTCTTTTAAAAATTAAAGATATACGAGTATATAAATATGTCGCCAAGACGCAACGACACAACGAATGTTATCATCGAGAGCGGACACACAACATCCGCGACCCGGACAAACCGTCACAATAGGCAAATACAACTAAGAAGGTATCAAGGACTGTGTCTACCTGGTCTAAGCAAGCAGTAGAAGTATAAACAAAGACACCGCCTCTTTTATCAGAATGGATGAGAATGCGTTTGATATTTTTGTGATTTAATTGATCTATTACCCTGCCTTCATCGACCTAGATTTAACCAAGAACTGTACGACCTCATGGACTTAGGTTAAGTGTCAGAATTCATCGGGTGTTTTGGCTGGATCTCATAGAGTGGATAGATACTAGAGCTCAGTTCGGAAGGACAGCGTAATTGTAAAGGGAGCTCAGCCAACTCAGTCTGCATAGTTACTAGTACATGCGATTAGCGCAATATTTCGCTTAATGTAGAGAACAGATACATTCTGGAGTGAAAAGTCACCTGCACTAGGTAAGTAATGGTTGTGAAAAATAAAAAATAAAAAAATCTAGGAATAAAAGACATGTTATCATAATCTCTAAGCATTTCTACCAACCCACCGGATTTTTGCAAAAAAAAAAAAGCATAAGAAAGACCCCAAACAACTTCCTAGCACAATCGAAACATTTCCAACCAACGCAACTGATTTGCAGATCATGGTTACTTTTGGCGGCCATCTTCTTTCAGGCCAATAGGCCTTTAGAATGTCAGTTGAAGCTCGTGCAGCATAGAACGTTTTCAACCCTGCTGGAACCACCACATGCTTTCCAGTCCCAATTCATCCAATTGAAGAATGAAAAATTTACTATCAACACCCATCAGCTGATGGACTGTCTGCACTTTGTAAGGAAGAACACGTGCGTGCCACGTCATCTGATGGATATCAACGGAGCCTCTACGACATGTTCAGCTACGGCAGCGATATTCTCTGCCGAACGAGAGGTACGAGGACTTCTAGAGCTGGCTCGGTCCCTTGTTATTCCAGTCTCTAACAGTTGTTCGGCTAAAAGTCGCATTGAACGACCAGTGGGAGCCGGGCAACTAGGAAAACAGGCACGAAATGCACGTGGCGCCAAAATCACTGACGAACTGTTCATCAAAGACATCGTAACGATTATTCCGCGTTCTTCAAAAGCATAGCGCTCCAATGCTTGTTCATACAAATTCTAATTGTGTTTCCTTCACAAATGCCAAAACCACAAGGTCATACATTATGACCCACCTAGTATATACATACCAAACCAACAAAGAGTTAAGTGTCTGATGCACAATTCACACTACTAGACGCTGATTAGCCATTCCCAGTATGCACAGTAGGGAAGCTGATAGATAATAAACTACCTATGGAGTAGAAAGAATCTTTCAATTTGTCAAATGGAAAAATACTCAACGCAACGTCTCACTAAATACGCAACGTGAATTTCGTCGTGAGGTCGGTCGTCGTCATGGCTTCAGTGTGCAAGCAATTCATTGCATCGTGGAAAAGTTTGAGCGTAAGTACAACCACCACTCAGACCGAGATTGATGTGAAATGAACAAAACATAGACGATCGGCTGAATTGAGCATCGCCCGAGAGTCAACACAGCTCATTTTGCGGTTGGACTTGGGCCTACATCCATATAAGATTGTGCCGTACGACCATAGACAATGCCGTGAGTTCGCTAATTGGATGCTGGAAACGTTGGCCGGAAATCCGAATTTTGGCCAAAAAATCATCTTCTTGGACCAATTTTTGGCTGAGCGGCTATGTCAACAACCGAAATTGCCGTTATTGGAGCAAACATAGCTCACAAGTGTTCGGCTAAGCATCAATGCATTCACAACGATTGATTATTTGGTGCGGTTTATGGCATTGCGGCATCATCGGAACTTATTTCTTTCGAAATGAGGAAGGAAACATCATTACCGTTAATTCTCTCATGAATAGAGTGATTTTAAGCAACAATCTGTAGTCAGAGCTTGAGAACATGAATAAATCGAACTGTGGTTCCAAGAAGATGGCGCTACATCCCATACAAACGACGCAACGTTCAAAATTGTGAAGGAGAAATTTGGCGACTGGGTCATCTCACGGCCAGCGTTCATTAATTGGCCGCCGCAATAATGCGATTTGGCATCACTCGAGTATCTTCTCTGAGGCTTCATTAGATCCTTAGTTTACGCTAACAAGCCAACCCCTTTACACGAACTTGATGCCAACATTCGAAACGCTATTGCCGGCATAACGCCGCACATATTGGACGGAGTCATCAAAAAAGTGCTATCCCACACATAATGGCATGACCGTAGTTTCAAAATAAAACCAGAATTGATTTTATATCTCACACCGCTGTTGTGTTATGGTTTCTACTAGTAGCTATCGGATGAATAATTTGTTGGTTGCAGATCATTTATCTGAAAGCTATAATCAAACTGAATGCCTACACTTGTTTGTCTTCTATTAAGTTTAATTTAAAGCTGTTTGTCAGTATAAACACCATGTTTACGAGTTAATTGACGGCACTTCATTTCCTATAAAAACATCATCGTCTTTTATTTTATATTTTGACATGCAGTCTTGTGGAAAACAATATAAACAAATTGGTTTTGAATTGTTGATTATTTGTATTAATTGTACTTGAGAATATACTCTTACAACGAAACTAATGATAAGTATTTACGACTCAGTAATGTAACAGTATACTTAAGAATTGGAAAAATATTTATTTAAAAAAAAAAAAAAAAAAAAAAAAAAAAGATATAGTAAAACGTAAGCGTGCAAAACAAATGAAATAAATTCAGTATGTTTGACAGTTGTCCTTGTTGTTTATAACTGCAGCACATCTTCTTGGCATTGACGTCACTAAATTATTGTTTATTGCTTGGAATAACATATTTTTATCCACCCGTTTTTCAAATCAAATTTTGAAATAGTTCTTATTTTGTTTTAAACCGTTTTTTAATAACGCACCATTTGTAAATCTTAAATTGATTTTCAATAGGATTCAAAACCAGAAATTCAGCAGGCCAATCCAGAACTTGAACCCCATGGTTCCTTAAATATCCCTTGACCAAATTTTATGGGTGCTTCGGGTCGTCGTCTTTCTGAAACACATATCGAAGTGGCATATTACATTCTGCATACGGTATCAACTGCGTTTCTAAGATGTTTACAAATTTCCACACCATAACCGCTCCATCAATGTGCTTTGAGGTTATCTTATAAACAAGTCGCTCATCTCTATGTTGACATCCCAACCGATTTAATCAAATTTAATTTGGATTGAACACTAAAAAGGACGGTTTTTAATTTATGCGCAGATCAACTCAGACATTTTCTCGCAATTCTAGTCCAGTTATAAAAAAAAAAAAAATGTTATTTTATAATAGGTATTATTTTAAAAATAGATTTTTGAAAACCACATCTTTTGCGAATGGATTTCTGTAAACATCCAACTGTAAGCTGGTCTGTAACTCTGTAGGTCATCATCTATTACTCGACTTCTCACTGTGCATGGATCAGCGATTAACTCCAATATACTTACAATTCCATTCGAGGTGATAAAAGTATTCTCTGTGATCCAATTGCAAATTTGTCGGTCCGTTCTCTTCGTAGATTTTCGGGGCCGCCCACCTGAATGCACTTTCCGTTTTTTTTTTTTTTTTTTTTTGAACTTGTGTTAATCGCCAAGCTATGCACCGATATATACCATATTTCTTGCCGATAGAACTTTGTGACTTTCCGCTAAAGAACTCTTTTATTAAATCTGATTTCAATTCGTTTCTATATTCATCACAAGCCATTGCTTAAGACTCAACCGTGAATATATCAAGTTGAATCATCTTTTCTTTAGTGCGCTTCACTGAAGTTGAGAAAATAAACCACTTGAAAAAGTACCGCTGACCTCACCCTTCTTTTGTTCGAATTAACAATAATTGTTTCTATTGCACAGTTACGTTTCACTTTTTTTATATTTATTACTATTTTTTTTTTTCAATTAAATATTTTCCACTTTTTAAATACACTGTAACACTACTGTCTCCTATCTTAACATATACGAATAATTACTTTTGTTGTATATTGTTACAATTAATACAAACAATTAAAAATTTCAAACCAATTTGTTTCTATTGTTTTGAACAACACTGACATGTGTGAATTATTATGTCCACGTATTGCATTTGAAAATATGATGGAGCTTAATTAAAAATACGATATACTAATATGAATATGAATATGAATATATAAGTATCTTTGGTGTATAATTTTGTAGATTTATTCGTAATATTGCTGGAAATGTGGTTGTGCTGCCATGCTTTGGTTTAATTATAGACATATCACCTTCTACGTATCTTCGTGTTATTTGCCAGTCAGAGCAGTCAAAACTGTCAGATATCTGGCCCCCTCTGACGACTGGCTACGACACTAGCAAAGTATCTATACGTAGGTTTAAAATAAAGATCTTAGAAAAACATTATTAGACACTTAATTAAGTCCATCAACAAAAATATACTCGTATACACTATTTACACTGCTATTCGTATCTATAGGTACGAGTATGTACATAAAATGCTTGTAGCGGTTTATTTTGCATCACACATATGTTAGATTCATGGAGAAATATCACAAAGATGCGTGGTCGTCGTTGGTTTGAAGGCATTTGCATTAAGCGAAGTATTTCTGAATTTTGAAGATTTTTCGCAAAACTTACACCTAATGGTGGGAAAAATTTTTAAGGAAAAAAGTAAATATTTAAAAATAGTTTAAAAGTGCACTGTTGACTGAGAGAACACTCGTAGTGCTTAGAAACGTTGACAAATGGCTGCTTCACTGCGTCAAAATGAACATCAAAGAAGTCATCTTCGTCATCGTCGTCTACACAGAAAGACGGATTTGAAGCAAATTACGAGTACTCTTGTGGAATATACAATACTTTGACACTTTTTTTTTTTTGTTGAAGCTCAAAATTCTAAATAGTTCACTCCGTATGTGGTTTACTTGCGCATGGGTGCGACGTTAAGTGTGCTATTGCTGTTAATTATATTGACAGGTAAAGTCGTTAGTGTGGGGACAAACTTTCTGAAAGAAGGCTATTTTTGGAGAAAAGAAGTCAACGGATGCTACGATACTTATTCCAAAAGTAGAGCTCGTTGCAGTGGGTGAACAAATAATACCCATTAACTGCCGTCACGAACTGAAGCAGTATAACCCAGTCAAGCCTCACAAGTACTGTTACAAGTTCTGGGTGGAGTTTCTGGATACAGTAACGACTTCAAAGTTTTTGCTGTAGAGCATAGCAACACCTTCTCCGAAAATGCACCTGATTTAGGAGACACCGGAAACTAACCAGGCTTGCATGGTCACCTGTGCAAAAATGGATTACTATCTTATAGCATAGTCAAACTAAACCGATTCCTCAATTCTATGTTAAAATGCCAACAGAGAAAGAACTGATGAAAAAGGTTGTTGAAGCATTGAAAAAATGACTACACTTGATGTAGTTGAATTAGGATTGGTATCCTAGTTGCAAACATGCTGTCACATATTATTGGAAGAAAACCAGTCATCAACAAACAGCGAAGAGAAAAACAGTACATAGAAGTTTATAACAAATACAATATATAGGTGGCGTTGATTTGCTGGATTCCAAGCATGAGTTATACAGAGTCTCAAAGCGCCAGTGACAACTCACAGCGTTATGCCGATTAGGTCGATGACGTCGGCATAGGCGAGTATATGGACGGACTTTTGAAAGATAGTTCCTCTGGTGTTAGTGTTAGAGTTTTGCACTATTCTTTCACAAACGATGTTGAAGAAGTCACATGACAGCGCATCGCCTTGTCTAAATCCTTTTTGACATCGAAGGTCTCGATGAGTTCTTTACCGACCTTGATGGAGCAGCATGCATATACAATATATATATAGTTATACAGATAAAACTCTTAAAATCGATGAAAAAGTGATTGGTATCGATTTGGACTTTCTTGGTTTTCTCCAAGATGTGGACTTTTCTTGCCAGAAGCCACATTAATAGGGACCAATCAGGTTGTTGAAGAAAGGCTTCCGGTGTTCACACAACATGGCAGATAAAATCTTGTAAGCGATGTTAAGAAGACCAATACCTCTGTAGTTTACGCAGTTCAGAGGATCTCCTTTCTTGATAATCGGGCAAACAATGCCGAGGTTCAATTCATCGGGCATACTTTCTTCCGATCATACTTTACATATGAGTTGGTGTATATTTCTAATCAAGTCATCGCCTGCCGCTTTGAATAGCTCGGTAGTTAGGCCATCTGCTTCAGCGGATTTGTTGGACTTAAGCGTAGATATGCCTATCATCACTTCGTCCAGATCGGGTAGACGAAATTGTTGATCTTCATCGTCCAGGTTGAATGGTTTATTTTGCCTGGCAGCGGGATTTAATTCGTCATCGCCGTTAAACAGTCTGCAGAAACAGTTCTTCCATACCTTCAGCATCGACTGCGATTTTACTATGGATGTTGTTCCCTTGTTCATCTCCCTATTTCCTCGATCGCGCGAATTATGTTTGGGAGGTACCCGGACAGGAAAAAAAAAAACAACTGGTTCTTACAGAGGTTTGACCAAAAAGCAAAAGTATATATATTTCAATGGTTTTAATTCTATTTTTATAAATTTCGAAATTTATTCAGAAAATTAAAAATACAAGTTTATTCATCTTAATCTACGATAATATTGTGCCCTTCACAGTAATTCCCATCGACTGCAAAACATTTATGCCAGCGCTTAATCCAATCCTCGAAACATTTTTTATATTCGTTTTGCGGTTAGTCCATCAGTGCTTCCTACGATTTTTCCATTACTTCCTCTCGGCTGCTGAAACGCGTTCCTGTAGTGGTTTTTAACTCGATTGAACTGAAAGAAGTCACAGGGAGCCAAATTAGGTGCATTCGGTGACTGTTGGATGGTATTTGCTGCATTTTTTATCAAAAAATTACGAGTAATGACCGCACTGTGCAACGGTGCAAAACCCACGAGTTTTCTACCCACAACTCTGGTCTTTTTCGAAGAATTACCTCACGCAAACATCACATAATGCCCAAATAATACTCTTTTTTTACTGTCAGGCCTTCTAGGAAAATTCATGATGCACTACACCGTTGTAATCCATGAAAGCCGTGAGCATTGCCTTCTTTTTTGACTGAAAACGACGTGCTTTTTTGGTCGCAGCTCACTTACCTAAAGTCTGGATTGCGTTTCGTACCCACATCTCGTCTCCAGTAATGATCCTTTTCATGAATATGGGATCGGATTCAGCCTCGCAAATCATCTCTTTTGCGACGTCAACACGGTCCCTTCTTTGCATAAAATAGAGGTCTTCTGGCACCAACTTTGTCGTGTAGACGGAAACCCAAATCATTAACCAAAATGTCTTGGACGGATCCATAGGCAATGATCAAGTCCTCCGCTATCTTTCTGATGGTTAATTTGCAGTTATTAACCAACATTTCTTTTACTTCATCAATGTTTTCGTCGGTTTTCGATGTCGATGGTCTGCCACTGCGTCCACTATCTTCGATTGACTCAGGACCACTTTTGAACTCCTCGTGCCACTGGTAAACGACCGTTTTCTTTAGAGAATCGTTCCCAAACATTTTCCAACATTTCCAACGCTCGCGCACCATTAAATTTGTTTTTTACGCAAAATTTAATACAACTTCGTTGTTGCAAATTTAAATCCATTTCTAAAATTGTAAAAAAATCGCCAACACACACAAATATAGATGTACTCTTGGCTACGTAACTTTTGCAAATGTTTAGACTTAGAGGGAATGCCAACAAAAGATGTACCAACTTAACAAAAAAAAAAAAAAAACAGAACTTAAATCGGAACAATGGGAGCGCCACACGGTGGTTATTCTTTTTTTTTATCAAGGTTATATGCATATCGTGAGACAATTTGAAATTAACAATTTATATCGTGGGACAATTTAGAATAAACGAAAAATGCAATACTGACAATTTATATAAACAAAAGATAATTTAGGGTGCATGACTCTTGATTAAGTGTAACGTAACTCGCGCTTGCCGTGCTCTTTCTTTTTTCTCCTGAGAAGCCGGTGTTTGTCTCTTCTTTTCCGCGCATAGAGCTCACGAGCAGCTCTGGTCCTTCTTTGCAGCCCCGCTTTGTTTGCCTCTTGAGGTCTTTGATCTTTACTCCGTTAAATATAAAATTAGAACTAAACTTGAAGTCTAACTTGTCCTACTTCACACCTTTGTTTCATCGTATAGTGTTGATAGCAAGCGCAAGGGATTTTGGTTGCATCCTAGTTAAGGTCGTGGAAAGCGATTGTTACGGTGGGTTGTATTGTACAATATATAAATAAATATGAAGAAAATAAATAAGTAAATATGTTTTTAACTAACGTTTAAAAATATTATAAATTTTTTTTAACTTCTTTAACTTAATTGACTTTAACTTAATTAACTAGATATTTGTACTTAATTCGTTAAGGAGAAGATTATCAGCAAAACAGACCAGCTCGAGAAATATCGCGCAAGATTTAACAATCTTATTACAGATCAATTCAACATTCGTTTTTTTATATACTTGTTTAGTAGTTGAATGATACCAAGGCATCTTTTTGTAGATCTTATTTTAAGATACTTTGCAGGGGAAAAATAAAATTGACTGAAATATTGCTTTATGAGTGATAATTTTGTTTACAGAATATAGGGATGATTATCTATTAATAAAAATATAAAGCATTTTAATGAGAATAGCAATTTTCTTAAGAGTGCAACTTACATCGTTAAAAGTTAATTTTTTGGTCAGGTATAAACCCAAATGTTTAACGGAGGGCTATCACTTGATATCAACCTCATAGAAATTCAATTCTTTACTGAAAAGTTAGAAAGCTTTTCTTTTGCCAGATGACTTACATTTTCCAATTATTGTAATAATTTTGCAATTTTTCTATCATATTTTCTAAGTTCCTCTTAATGTCAAGAGCGAACTCATGGGACGAACAAATTGCTGTATCATCTGCAAAGACAGCGGCCTCACTATCTGGAAGATTTGGAAAATCAGATATAAAAATGTTATATAAAATAGGCTCAAGGACTAAACCAAAGTTGAATAGTACTTACAATACTATTATTCTAAAACAATGACTGGACAGAAAACGTTGAACTATTTTACAAATATAGGGTGGAAAATTAAAACTAATAATTTTATATATGAGGCCTTTATGCCAAACTGTATCGAATGCCTTTTCTAAATCAAGCAGAACCATTTCAGTAGAACTTTCTAATGAACAATTCCGTTTGACATGATTACAGATTCTTAGAACCTGTATTGTTAGAACCATCGCAGATAAATTTTGTAGTTTTTGCTTTTTAACATCTTCTTATAAATTTTACTAACAAGAATTCTACTACTAACAAGAATTTTACTTGTTGGCACGTAACTCCAAGGATTCTTAGAGGGCTGACCAGCCTTAATAATTGTTACTACTTTTGCTAGATTTCATGCATCAGAAAAATATTTCATTTTTATGCGTCCTTTTATTATAAACCCTAAGAGTTTAATTCCAACTTTGGGCAATGTTTTACATACATATATATTTTTGATACAATCTAGACCACCTGATGTTCTTATTTTTAAGTTCTTAATAACAAACACTATGTCTTCTACAGTTACGAAATCGCAAGTAGAGATTTGATTTGAATTGTTGGCTAGGTATTGGCGCCTTGAACTTGTAATATTTCAGATTTTGTTAACACGAAATGAATAGTTTATCTTTTGTTTTCTAAAGTTTTGTTTATTTCAGTTAGTTACAATTTAAGTTAACTAAGTACTGGGGAATAAGGCAAACTCCGACGATTATGCTTGCACCGGGTTGAAATGAGACTGACTGCCCATCTGTTGCTAATATTGAAGAATAACTCCGAAATAGATTTCTTATTTACAATACATGTGTATATAAGAGCTTTTTAAATGTTTTTTTTATTTTATTCAACATAGTCCCCTTTTAGTTTGAAACACTTTTTCCAGCGATTTTCCAACTTCTTGTTGTTGTTGATTTCCTCGCGTGAGCTGATTTTTTTATTGATGAGCCATCTTTTGAGGTTTGGGAAGAGATAATAGTCCGAGGGAGCCAAACCAGGCGAATACGGTGGATGCGACAGCAATTGGAGCCGTAAGTCATTGATTTCAGCCGTGGTTGCGACGCTCTTGTGCGCCGGTGCATTGTCTTGCAAAAACAAATTTTTGTTTCGCTTCATGTGAGGTCGTTTTGCAACGATTTCGCTCCAATAATGCACAGTAATTCTCGCTGTTGATGGTTTTTCCTATTTTGTGATAGTCCACGAAGAGTATGCCATGACAATCCCAGAAAACCGACCCCAAAACCTTTCCGACCCATCGAACCTCCCTCGGACGCTTCGGAGCACTCGTGCCGGCTTCAGTTTATTGCCGGGCACTCATTCTGTTCTCTGGTGTTCAACAGTTAAAAATCGACGCCAAAAGTCCGCATCAGCAAGTCTAAACACTCTTTCGAAGTGCTCTCGCGTTCGTGTTTTTGAAGTGAGTATGCGCGGCACCCAGAGGCAGGATACCTCTTTAATATGCAGAATATTGCCCAAAATATGGCCTGTTCGCTCAGTACTAATCGTTGTGGTATCTGCTAGCTCGCGCACCTTCACTTTCCGGTCAGCCAACACCATTTCATGTATTTTTTTGACATTGCCCTCTGTAACCGCATCAGAGGGCCTGCCGCTGCGGACTTGATCGGTAGTGGAGTTTCGGCCACCACAAAACTCTCGAAACCAATATTTGACGGTGTAATCTGACGGAGCATTAGCCCCATAATATTTATCCCACTTTTCTTTTGTTTCCTTCGCCGTTTTGCCTCTCAAAAAATAATGTTTTATGAAAGAACGAAAATCGTTCTCAACATGATGCCAAACACATCAACAACAATTAGCTGTCAAAACAAAACTAAAGACAGTATCGCACTGAAATTTTACATGTCTGCCTAAATATGAACGGAGTTCAAGGCACCATACCAGCACATTCTGACGGTCAAGGAGGTTAATTTTCACTCCACCTAGTATGGTTCAAAATAGTTGGCCTCTTTCTTCCTCCTTGAAAAAAGCACATTTCCAAAACACCAAGTGATAACGTTTTGGGCTGGTTACGTTTTGGACAGTGGCTAGACATAGTCCAATAGATGGTGTAGCCACATCATTAGTATATGTCTGATCGTAAATAGTAGGATTATCATCACTAGTACAAATAATAGGGAAAATAAATTTATGCAACGCCGAACTTAGTCTTACTCGGTTTGTTTCGAAACTCATGAAGAACTACCCAAATGTCTATGCGGAGAGTAATTTTAGAACAACCAGAGAAGTTGGTAGTATCACAGACATCCAAGGCCATATCTTCTTTACATACACGACAAAGTATCGCACCTGGTTCATATATGGACATTAAGTAAGATTTTGAACTTCTGCTTTTTATAGGAGTGTAGTAGAAGCCAATGAATGTTAAAGCTTGAATCCAGTAAAATCATAAAGGCTTTTCTACGCAAAGGTTCGCTTTTTCACAACATATCCTGCCATTTATAAAAATGGAGTGATAAACGCTTTAACAATGCACTGAAATTATTAAAATTCACTAAGGAAACGTTTAAAATTTCGCTAAAACATTTCGTAAAATAATAAGTTTTCTCGATCAACGTGAGGCAACTTCATACTCAGCCTCTCTTAAATTTGTTCAGAAATTGGACTTGGTAGGTAACGCCAACCAAAATTATGCCCATTAAGTTAGATCAATCCGGTATATTGATTCTGTAACCCGAAGTGTGGCCGAAAACACAGGTTTGTCAATTTCAAACCAATATTAGGAATTGGGAAATTACCAACGACTTTCACTGAATTTTACATAAAATCTTGGGTCCAAAGTCTATAAGATTCAATGTAAGGTAGAAGAACTTAGCCCTACTGATCAACAGCAGCGTCATAGCTTTGCCAATTGGGTGTTTGAAATGCATGAAATTGTTAAAAAATCTAAAAATCATTTTGAGAGATGAAGCTGAATCCAATCTTCAATGAAGAATTGCTCAAGAGTTGAATAGGCCTGTTTGGGAATGAAATAGACACCGGACATTGATGTCTTATGCAAGATTCTCACCTTCCTAATGCAAAGCAAAAATAACATGATATATCTTGATGTAGTATTTACAGACTACCAGGGCCTTTTCTGATCGCGTTTCCCGAAAACTCTCGAGGAATGCGATGATGCCAGTATCGAAAATAGAAGGCAAGTGAGATCCTCACCAAAGAGCAACCAAATAGGCTCCTTCTGATATATTGAGTTTCACGCCGCCCCAACAAAAGCAAAATTGCTGGTTCATTCGGAAAAGAACGTGAAGGAAACGCGAGCTCTATAGAGTAGAAAAGAAGGAAAGGAAGAACATAGGCTTTTCGAAAGGTGCTACCTGAAGAATGCAGTTCGGAAAATTTACCAAAAAATAATACGATCATGCTGAAGCTGCAAAGCCTGAATAGAAATCTGCAAGAATAAGAAGGAAAACTTATGGTGTAGTCTGAAATAAAAAGATTAATTCTGCAGACTGTTAAAAGGTGATCACAAACAACATCTCACCATGATGATAATTTCTAAGTTCAAGTCTAACGAAATCTAATTGCCGAGCTATTTAAAGCAATAGGTGATGATTATACATATATGGAGTATTCCTTAACTCTCCTCCAAAATCAAGGTCGACGAAAATTCCAACCAATGGAACTTCAGCACTGTTTGTCCTATTCTTAAGAAGGGAGATCTTCTGAAGTGCTACAGCTACAGAGGAATAAACATCCTCAACATCTCATATAAAATTCTGTCTGCCAAATTATGTACGTGGCCATGGCTCAAGTGGTAGTGTATTAACGGCTCGGGGTTCAATACCAGCCGTGACCGAGAACTTTTTTTCAGGCAACTAATCTCTAATCTTATGAAACAAATGGTTGCAACAAATACAACATCAAGTTAATTTAAACTAAATTAGTCTCCCCATTAAATGTTGGATGCTACCCATGGAGCGAAATAATCACTGACACAAAAATCTTTTTTTTTTTTATTCATACCCACTTGAGTGTTAAGTTCTTTAAAAAAAAAAATGTAAACACCTAAGATCCTTCGTAAATAGTCAGCGTGGTTTTAGGCCAGGAAAGTCCAAAAAAGTATAAATCTCTACATTACAGCGGATCTTGAAAAAAACCCAGGAGTTCCAAGTCGATACAAACCACCTCTTCATTGATTTCAAAGCAACTTTGATGCCATCTATAGAGATGAGCTGCACAGAGCTATGTCTAGTTTTGGCATCCCTGCTGATGATGAGATGACGACGGAGAATGCACACTGCCTTGCCAAAGTTAATAATGACAAAATCGAGAGTTTCAACGTCAGAAAAGGACTTGAAAAAGGCGGTTGTAACGTGATTTTTCCAAAATCGTTCCTGGAGCCCCGAAAGCACCATCTTTCAAAAGTCTGTTCAGTTACACGCATAAGCAAACGACATTGACATAATGGGAAGAACACAGCGAGTTCGGCTTCGCTAACAACTCTGACAACGACACCAATGCGTTAATCATGCGAAAAATGACTCTTGCTAACTGCTGCTCCTCTGGGCTTGAAAAGCAAATATGTGTTGGGAGTAAAGCAGATACTGCAAGACTCTGATCAACTCAGTCCTGTTTTACGGAGTAGAAACTTGAACACTGACGAAAATGGATGAAAATGTTCTCGGTGGCATCAAGAAAAGAGTTCTTCGGCTTAGTTGTCTAGGTAACTTTGAACGCATGGAGACCAATGATCCGGCCCAGAATGTCTTCGATTACAACCCATAGCGGCAAAGCAATGGAGAACAACCTGATCTCAGGTGTCACACACAAAAGGTAGGAGGCATGTTACCTGAGGCCGAACTATAGAGCCAAATAAGTACAAATACAAATCATATCAATCCAAGGTCAGAGAGTATTTTCTGAGTAATGGAGTTAAAGCTGGTGCCAAAGCCAGTTCTCAAAGAATCGCGACAGAGCCAGATACGATGCAAAAAGCTCAAAAACGAAGCACTGGAATCTACTAAAACAAGCAGTAACACATTTACGAAAAATCAGCCGACATTCGAGGAAAAACTATTTTTATAAATTTTAGGTGGTGTTGGCAAAGATGCCTTACAAATACCAACAACCAGATAGCGCTTTTGCAGTTATTATACAGGAGGACCCAAGAAATTCGACTTTGTCGGAGAATACACCGTGAGGATGTCTTTCAGTCCTATTTGATGCTACTTAGTGTTGATGCCATCAATTTCAATATCAATATCATCCACATTGATAGCCATCACCCATAGAGAAGAGGCCAAACAAAAAGGAAGTAAAACAGCCAAACGGTAGCAGGGGACAATCCATCTCAATTTATCTGTGTTCTATCTGTTTTCTTTGACAAGTAAACTAGCTGAAAGGCGAAGATAAAATCGTTCTCATCGTAGGTCATAACATCATAACGCTGAACATCATTTCAAATAAATATAACTTCATTGGTTATCTTCTTCTATCATTTCATCCGTCCCATTTAATTACTAAGAAAAAACTGTATTTTCCCTGAGTAAAGAAAGGTAAACAGAAAAATCAAAACAACCGACCTACTGCCAGATGTAATTCCCATGAGTTCGTTTGCAATTATTCTCTTTCTCATCTAGTTTTGTATTTGCCTTTTTTACCATCAGATTTGTTTTCTTTCAACTTTCTTAATTCTCGCAAAAATAAAAAAATAAAAACACAAAAAAGATTTTAATTGGATTACGAAGAGTCAAGGCTGTTTCAGCTGAGCTGTTTTCCAACTCCTTGACCAAGTTGGTGTAAGAGCAGAGTAAATGATTTAGAGCTCACAACTGGACTTGATTGATTTTTATTGATTTCCGGAAAAGGATTCCGAGAAATAAGAGAAATTGGTTAACAATTGTACCTTACTTTGTGCAGTTATTTTGAGAAGCGAAGAATAAAGTTTACATTGTTTTGTACCAACTAACTATTGCATTGAAAATAGATGCCTTGAGTATATCGGATAGCGTTTAAAAGGATTTACGTGTGCATAGATGTCATTTTAATAGGATAGATACATTTAAATGCATTGTTTTGTTAATACCAATTGTAAGTATTGTAAACGAATGTAAAATTATCTTAAGCCAATAAATTCTCAATGTTTACAATAGAATAGGTCTCTATGGCGCACTTCTGTGCTCTTCATTAAAGGCTTTCATAGAGTTTGAACAGATATCAATATTTGTCGAACATTCCTGAAAATCCCAAAAGTATGACTTCTGAGTTAAGCGAATTCATCGAATCATTTGATGATTAGATCCGGATCTTTACAGGCCTGGACCATCGGCCATCTATGTATATTAGTGCGCATGCATGCTATTGTCTGTCATCAGATTTTTGAAAATTTAACTTACAGGCTGCAGTTAGAAAGAAACTTATACATGTTCTAAAAGCTGATCCAACCTTAAGCCATTTAGCTTATTTGAAAGGGCTTGATCAACCTAGAATCATAAAGATTCAAAAATGTGGAAAGAAGAAAAACTCTGGTAAGCAAATCCTCTGCTAAACGTAGTTAGTTATAGTTCTAACTTGTGTCTTGTGCGAAAACTCCATTTGACAAATATTATATAGTATATAGCTAATTAAAAATTGAAAATTCTCTTTTGACTCATCATTTTCCCTACTTTTTCAATTATATACGAGTAGCTTAGTCAAATCCAGTTAGTGTTGAGGACCTACGTATTAACAACATTTCTGGGCTGAAGGTTGATCGCGCCAGTAGCATTGTAAGAAACCATCACCCGTTAAACTTTGACGTTGAACACGCGTCCTAAATTATCTAGCTCAAAATTTTGTTTTCAAATTATATGAACGGCTTGGTTTTGTCATATTATCCTACGATACAAAGCAAAGTCTGATTGAAATCATCATCCTTACTTTACACTTTTTTATGTTCTGAAGTGCCCTGTCTCGAGCCTTAACAGATCTAATTTCTGGGAAAAGCTTATTCAATCAAATTTACTGGGTACTTTGAAGTGACCGTCCTTAGGTAAACATAGTTCCTCTACTTAATTCTCGACTATACATAACGCAATGGATCTTCTACTAAAGGTAACCATTTACTCAGCCAAATAGTAAAAGCCTTAAAATTGAAATAGATCTTCATCTGAGAAAACTTTCGATAACACGGGATATAATTTAATAAGCAATCCATGGTAATGTCATTCAACTAACCGCTGGGTTAGAGTAAAACAATCAACAATACCTGATGCGAATGTGACCTGACATACTGCAAAACGTAGGCTTTACTATTAAAAGTTATCCTTTAGTTTTATATGGACAATAAAAGTTAGCCTTTACTTATGTAAGGTGGAGAATCAATTAATTAATTGAAAACAAGGGTCGTGAAACACAAACTTTCTTGAAGATATGCATGTCTCGGCTCAAAGGAGCAAAGAGAACTTTCTGCACAACACGGCTTCCCACAGAAAAGATCCTGGATGTGCCCAACTTATAGCAAAACTAAGTTAGTCGTATATTAAGTCATCAAGTGGTTGAAGTCCTTCTACATTGAAATCAAGTAAGCTTGCGGTATTGCTGCGGCTATGTTTAAGTCAGTTTTAAGAAATGTTCACTAAAGTTCGATTTTCAGTGTAGCTTCAGGTCTACGAAAATCTTTTATTCAAAATAGCTAAAACTGAATAAGTAACTAGAATTTAATTTTAGCTTCTGAAGTGGTGCCACGCGGATAAAAGAAGGATAGTGTGAAAGTACACCATCAAGTGAACATCTATGAATACACTGTCTCACTGAATTACATACGTCGCGTCGGCATAAAGACGGCAAAAAATTTCGAACTAGAAAACGTATTACGGCAACATTAAATGGATTCCTCTACTTCAACTCGTATACATTCGAAAGCGTATAATTTGATATTTATTATTACGGAATGAAATAGAATAAGAAGGGTGTAACTTTTATCTTGATAACTCAACTCCAAGATAAGTCTCAAAAACAAGAGACCCATTAAGCCCGTGAAATTATTAATTGAACATCTGAAATTTTGTCAGCCCAAGTAGGCAGTAAAAATTTATATTTTTAAAGTAATTCTTGCAATAAGAAGACCGTGAAACATTTTGGAACAAGGAGTTCAGTGGGAGAATATATGCTTAACATCTCAAAACACTATTTACTTCGCAATGGCAGCGCTAAAATGAGTTGAAAATGCAGTAAGGAAACAAAAGTCACATCTGTCAAGCGTGAACTAAGTACAGCGAAAATAGCAAAATATAGGGTCTTGAATTATACTGCAAACTTCGAAAAAAAAAAGCCAAAAAAGCTGTAGCTATGTGGTAGCGATAGCTGTATTGTGTCGCGAGTAAAAAGAAGTAACAATACAACCCTTAAGCTGGCTAGAAGCAATAGAACAAGTGTAAAGTAGAAACACAAGCAAACGAACTAATTTTTAAATATTATGGCACAACAAAGGAAAAGCTCGGAAGAGATTCCACCGCTGAAATATACTGAAGGCGAACAATGACACCTGATATCGAGTTTCAACCAGTATTGCAATAGATAGAAGGAGTACTTAAAGAGTTAATTATCGAAGATTTCATCCGCATAATCATTCCCTCAGCTATCGCGCACAAAGAGAAAATGGCAGATTTTGATGAAGTCAAAATTAGAGAAGCAGCAAAATGATTGATTCGGGGTCATGCAGTCAGACCGAATCACACTCCCTATGAAACATGGGCGAAAAACGGAAATATTGAAACTAAATGGTTCTCGATTTAGTTCAATAGAATAATGGGGGACGATAGGATGCATATTCATTGAAGGAGAATCTTTTTTTTTCCTTATAATACGAGCAAGGGCAACACGAGCTGTGCCGTGACTGCGCTAGAACCTGTAGAACGAATGAAGGCCATTTCTCTGGTCTACAGAGTCTTATAATCTAGCCCGGATTGACAACACAATAGAGAAAGACCTCATCTCTACACAAGAAGAAGGAAACCTGGACCGACTTTGAGTGTGCAACAAAAGATCGAATTACATACGAGTAATTGAATGAACTTTTGAAAGATTGTGCCTCTTGCGTTGGCGTTAAAGCTTTGCACTATTCTTTTAAGAATGATTTAAAAAAAAAATTGCATGAAGGCGCATCGCCTTATCTAAATCCTTTTTTGAGATCAAAGGTTCGGTGCGTTCTTTGATAAAGACACGTGCATTCTCTATCGCTATCCTACACAAACGGACAAGTTTCGTAGGGATGCCAAAACTACACATCGCTTTGCATAGCTCGTCTCTATAGATGGTATCTTACGCGGCCTTAAAATCAGCTACGCTGATATGGGCCAATCAGAAAGTCTCATTTCTTGAGCACGGATAGACAATACTGAGGTTCCATTCATCGGAGATACTTTCGTCCGGTATTTTACAGATGAGGTGATGTATGCTCCCTACCAAGTCATCGCCTGCCGCTTTGAAGAGCCCGGCAGTTTGTTGGACTTAAGCTTAGATATATCTATCTTCACTTCATCAGGTTCATTCTGCCTGGAAGAGGTATTTAGTACATCGTCGCCGTTATACCGTCTACAGAAATGATCTTTCCAAATCCTCAGCATCGATTGCGACTCTGCTATGATGTTCTCTCGTTCGTCTCTACAGACTTCGGTTTGTGGTTTGTATCCGTTTTATGTTTTTTTTTTTTATCTGTTGATAAAACTTCCAAATGGTTAGGAGTTGTACAATTCATCTTGCAAATATCGAGATGTAGGAACTGCTAATCGACGACACAACATTATTAAACTTTATGGACTCAGAGCGTCTCTTTAAGACATAAATCGACATTTGATCACTTCGAAAGATTTGCACATTTACTTTACCAATTTGGAAATAACATTCAACAGGGCTCCCAGAGGTCTTTAATACAACTTAAAATGTGGCCTAAATGGTATATAAGAATAATATGCTATATGTACAATGTCGCTAAAACGAAAAGTAAATGCGCAGCGGGGGTAATCGGAGAATTTGAAGTTAAGTTTTGAGTAGAATAAGACAATGCACAAAGCCAGTTTTCTCTTTCTGTCGTGCAATTTGTATTATGAAAAGTTTTCGGACCACAATATTTGCAAGAAACGTAAATCTAGCTACCCGGAACGACCTCTCTTCTTTACGTTGGTGATGACAATTGTTCATAACAATTGTTCAAAGGCGCTGAAGGATAACATGTTCCGAAACAGTCGAACCAAATACTCACATTGCTGTTTTTTTTTTTGAAATTGCAAACCCAAGTCTTTGCATTTATTTAGAAGAAGTCATCGTACCGTGCAATGCCAACAATTTTACTACTTAGGATCCGCTTCCCACATTCTAAGGATTTTCGTAGATCATATGTAGTCGTCCTTCTGGTTTTAAAGACGTGTCCCAGTGTTGGACAATGTACGAGAAGTACATATAAAGGAAAAATGATCTTAAAAGAAGTACGCGTATTCACGGAAGTCTCTACATTGAGAATACCGATAGTGGACAATCTTCAGACTAAGCCATTCGGTTTTGCTCTGCCGAACAAAGTCGTCGAAAAATCGAGATTCGAGTTAAAGTCGAGGTCCTACAATACAAAAACAATTCGATCCCTCTAATGCAAAATCATAAGAAAAATCTTAGCCTCATTAACAAGGTGGTCCAAAACAGAACGGCCTGAATGTTTCCAAGGGTCACAAATCTAATCAACGCCACAAGAAACGCAGATAGGTAGAATAAATACGAACAATTAGAAAAAGAAAAATCAAAGAACGTTCGAAGTAATTATCCCTGACCTAAATACGAGTATATCAGGCTTATGTATCTAAAAATTAATAATCCTAAAATTCAGTGCTTTAATAAAAACTACTTTTAATCTCTTCCTGGAAATTTCTTTCCTCATCGAACGATAGTCTATCCTACGAGTTAGGTATACCATATGCTGATACACTCCTATAAATCTAAACGGGTACATGTAAGGATTTACATTTTGGAGAAAGCAAATTCTTTCCCACGACATACATACAAGTCCTCTCAAGCATAAATGTAAAAAGGGTCAATGAAAATTTGAAAAAGGCATCGGACTTTAACTTGAATTTTGGAAAAATAACACTTGTTAATTATAGAAAATATCTGAACAAATTTACTATTTCATTACAAACTGAAAATTCTTGTCGTTTAGGAATTTTCGATGGCAACAGAGTTTCCATACAGTTCCTTTACTTCAAGCTGTTCTATAGAATTTCTTGCAACTCTTATCTCCTGTAACCAACCAGTCGCAATAGCGTCCATAACCTTGACTAAAACTCACGTACACTTGACTTGTAGTGCATGACAGATGGAAATAATTTTCAACTAACCTATAACTGAAATCATCGACACAAAATTAAGTTATTCTTTGACGATGAAAAAAAAAAATTGAGTGGAATGCTTCCTTTTTTAATGACGAATGGGTTTCATTGTAACAGTGCGTGCTGCACGAAACTCAATCGCGAAATGTCATAGACCTCTCAATATGATTTGGCACTTCTCGAACATCGATTTTCTTAACTATTTCATAATTTTTCCGGTATATGAACGAAAACTAATTGCTTTTCGATCGACTGAGTTGTGAGTTAGTTTTCTTTTTTTGGTAAATGTTCCACGCATAGGAATGGAATACCTTTTACCAACAACAACAAAAGAATAACTACTCAGATTCAATCTGTTTTTACATCCTTTTTTTTTTTTTTTTGTCTGAGTTTATAGTACATGCGATTCAAAGTTGCGTTCTATATAATCGAATTAAAGCAAGGCAGTAAAAATCGATTAAATCTTAAGTACTTTCGATGGAAGGTGTAAGTAGTGGGCTTCAACACGCAAAAAGACATTGTAATTGAATGAAAGTTACTTCTTAGAAATTGTCTATGAAAATTCATGATGAACTTTCGAGGAATAAAAACTACGCTAAGACCTTCATAGTCTACGCTAAGACCTATTTATAAGCCCTAAAAAAAGACCATCGTATTTATTCCGGTACTTTACTCTTTTGGCCTATTGAATGACCAATTTTGCAACTCTTAGCTAATTGAACTTAAAGTGCTCACTAACCTAATTATTCGGATAATGAACCTTCAACTTCATTCCAATGTCAAGTGTGCTGGTCCCAGTTTTTGAGAACAAGAAGCCTGACATCCCCTTCGGCTGAAGCACTGCTGTTCATTGGCACGATTTTGTCAAGTCACAATAGTTATCGTATTTTTGCCTTCCACACTCCGATAGATCCAGATCTATGTAGATATGCTGAAAATCCTTGTTCGTCGGAGTATCACATTATATATAGGAAGACTAATAATGTGTTTGTTTTGTATTGCAAGATCATTGACCTTGATTTCAACATTATTCAAGGTTATTCTCCGCTGAATTTCCACTATATAAAAGCAGCTATATCTATGGTTTGTATTTTATTAACTCAAGTGATTTAGAAAATATATTTAGTGTCTTCTCTCTGAATACTGGACAGCGCACTTTCATATAGAAATCCGATGCACATCTTCACGACTTATTATCTATTCAACAATTCTGACCTTATAGAGCTCGTTGCATTAAACACTTTCTATGATGCCTTGAAGAGATGGTAAAAATCGAGCTAAGCTTCACTAGTCATTTCCAGGATTTAACGCGTTCTATAGTAAAATTTTTTTTTCCTTCGAAAATCGAAAATTGAGTCGAAATCACTTTCCCTATGCTCAGAAATGATTAAAACCAAAATCTGGGCCAGAAACGTAATGTACGAGTAGTCCAGTTTTCATCGATGGCTTCAGAATCATACTAGGATGAGGCGTTGGTATCTTTCTAAAAGAAGTTATGTCAGAGTTCTCTCCTCGTTAAGAAAACTTGAAGTACTCATATCTGCGTCTGTAGCGATAGCCAAGATACTCTTAAAGACTAGCTGAGTCGCCTTACGACCTTCCAGCTAGTTCAAAATTGCAAGGCTTCTTTAAAGGCAGATAGTTATTGAATTTACTGAGTCAGTCATGTTTGTGTTCGAGGTTACAGTAGGATCAAGGAAGAGTTTATTTAGGATCCGAAACTATATCTTCATTTTCGGTTAGAGCTTCTATTGGCAGTTGGGTTTTTGTGAGCATAATTTCTGATAGCATGACCCTTCAGATTGCCTGTAAACCAAACTAATGCTTCCTAACTCGTAAAGGTTAGTTACTTTAAAGCATAAGTGACACAAAATTCTGCGACGCTTGCTGTGAGAATGATGATGACACCTCGTATAATTATCTTTGTAAGTGTCCGGCCTACATCCACCTTGGGCTACAGGTAGTCGTCGCTGATGTGGTGGATGCTGGTAAAAGGAGTACGGGTAGAAATGCCTGAGTGCTCCGTTCTGATAAAAGAAAAAATTGGTCTATTGTTGATTTGATAGGTTGAAATCTATACTGACTTTCATCTATTTGTATGGATTGGCTAAATTTTAGCTTTGAAAGTTTTCGATCAGCTAGGATATGCCTCTGTAATTATTAAAGCAGTGAAAATCTCCTCATTTAATAATTGTTCTGATATCTGAAATGGATGCAAGCTCATAAAAACTGAACGAACGAAAACACTATGCAATCCTTTATATATTGTAGCAAGAAACGGAACTGCAGCGACTTCAAAAGGAGACTAAACAACTTACGAATTCTTTACTTTAGATTACTGAAACTGCGCATTGAAACAAAAAAGAATACACTTTGGATGTCGTAAATTACTTCTCAGATTATTAAATCGAAATCAGATCGCTACAATTTCCTTTATTCGGAATTCCTATTAAGTTGTCATAAATGTAACACGATTCCCCCTGGGTCTATGTATACATTTAAGTGATCTAACAACGATCTCGTATCAGACCTGGCCTTTCTTTTACAGCAAAACACTTGGGACTACAATTCCCCGCCTAGGTGAACTTCAGCTCATTAACTGAAATAAACGTCTTCTTTGCAAAAACGTCTTTTCCGCATCTTGGAATTCATAAAGTCTCATGATGATCCAGTGGTCATAACCATGCCATTTTCAATCACATTGCGAAAAACGGAATATTGAACATTTCGAGGAACTAGTATTGATCCGGACCATTAGTTCAGATTCTCTCAAAATCCCGAACCACAAGGATTAAGGTCGGAGTATCAGTAACGCTGTTGCGAGGATCATATACTAGAGCCATGCAGTCGTATTACGTGGATATTTAAAACTGATCGTTTACAATCTAATATGTTAATATAGTAAGCACACCAACGATCAAATATTCACATTGCGGCTAAACTACATAGTTTGGTTATCGATGGAGAAATTTTCTTTAGAAATTAAAAATGGTTCTCGATAGGGCAACGTACTTCTCTAACACTTCTTAGTTTCGTACTTGAAGAAATTGTGCGTAACTGCTGATATTGACATAATCCACTGAAATCAATTAGCTGTCCGTGAAGCATTTGAAAGCACCAGGGTTTGGCTGTTCCAAAAACGGCTTTCCACCGATTGCTTCTTTTCGTATCGCCCTGTCTGTAAATATGTGTAAATTGTCAACAATGTCAATTCCATTCACATTTTACCCAAAAATGTCATCCATATTACACCATCATAGTGACCTTTACAGGCAAATTATTTTCATTCTAGCAAATCCCAGCAGTTTACGGCCTTGGGCAAGTGTTGGTAATTATCTTACAGTTTATTTATTTTTATAGTTTAGGGAATTACAAAAGTATTATTAGAGTTTGCCAATATGGCTAGATCATCATTACATCGCATTTTGCACAAACATTTAAGACTGCATCGCTCGATATGCCAGTAAGAAGCTTCAATTTGTTAACCATATAATTGAGCATTCATCAACATTCAACAAACTTTCATTTTCGGGTGACGCACATTTTTACGTTGCAACAAAAATGATCCGCAAGCATCAGAAACTCCTACATTCACCTAAAGTTTCCGTTTGAGCTGCAATATCAGCACGAAATATAATTGGTCCGGGATGGGCAGTTCCAGTCAACTCAGAGTCGTTATGTGGAGACAATATCTCCACATCTAATCTCCTGATGCCTGAATTGCAACACTTTCCCGCTTTCATCACGTCTCTGCCACGTCTCCGTGAAATTTACCCTTAAAAAGTTATTATCCAGAAGAGAAGACATAAGTGACCACTATGGACTATTTTCTAATTGAGGGTGAGCCAACAGATGATGTGGATGGTGGCTGTCAATTACTGTCATTTACTTAATTCAATGTCATTGATCTTTTTGATAAATATCATACAACCTTTGGCAATTTTAGTGATGAAGTCGTTTACCACGCAGCAATGCACTTTTGTTATTCAATCTTATTGCGAAAATGGGCGATCTGTAAAAGTAACATTTCGTAACATTCGTGCAATGATGGAGCATTTTGAAGAAACTGGTTCGATATCATACTCGGCCAGCACGTATACGACAAAACATCACCACTGTGAGCGAAAGTGTTTAAAACCAGCCAGTCACTTCAATTCATTGCCGAAGTCAACAATTGTGCCTCACTTATGGCTCTTTACGACAAATTTTAAAATTTTTTCTTCATTTGCACCACCGTAAAATCCAACTTACACAACAATTGAAGCCTTTAGATCATGTACGACGTCGCCAATTTGTTAATTGGATGTTGAATCGCCAGGACAATTTGTCAACGAGTTTGATCTTTTTTGATGATGCCCTTTTTTGGATGGATAGTTATGTTAATAAAAAAATCATTTATGGGAACCGGGAAACCCATACGAGATTCACGAAAAAACGAATGCATCCCAAAAAAAATCACTGTATGGAGCGGATGGGTTAGCCGCATCATTGGCATCAGAGACAATTGCATTGAAAGGAGAAAGTTACTGCATCATGTTGACCGGCTATTTTTTTTTTTATTTTTTTTTTTTTTTTTTTTTTTTTTTTTTCAAAATTGAATAAATTGATCTCTGGTTTCAACAGGATCAATCAATTTACGGTGGACGAAATTTAAAAATCGCATTACTTCGGTTAGGGAAGAGGAAAAAGTTGATTGGCCTTCAAGGACATGCGATTTGATACCAATAGACTTCTTGTTGTGGGGCTATTTGAAGAGTAAGCCCAGCGACAATTCAAGATCTCAAACTAAACACCCAAACTGAAATTACGGCCCACTTATTCATCGAAAAGACGTCGATAATTTTGACCTTCGGATGGTCGCTTGTAACAGTAGCTGTGGTGGTCACATAAGCAATATTGTGTTCGATTCTTAATTGGCATGGACCGAACTTTAATAATCAATAAAATTCTATACTTCTTTCACAATAAATTTGTGTTTAATTCAATGAAAACTTCCACACTAATTGCTAGCTCAGCCTTTACATGAAAAATCTACATCAATAAACTGGATTCTTTAAGTTAAAACAAAGTATCCGACAAATAATAGTCAGCAATACAGAAACTACAATACATGCAGAGTGGTTCTAATAAATGTTGCTGTTCATTTAGAAAAGTCCCGTAGGCCCGAAGTATTACATTCAGATGATCTTATTTTCTAAAGTGTGTACTTTAATAAATAATAGAGATCTTTTTTGAATACACTGATCCCATATGCTATAACCACTGCCTTAAAAATTAACTTTATTTCGGGACACCTTGTATAATATTCGCGATTGACGGTTATCGAGCTCCGACCTCAATTTTGGAAAAACAATGACTGATGAGCCTCAAGAGTCTCTTCTGGGTTTTCCTCACACCAAAAATAGCAATTCTTGTTCACAAATCCGTTAAGTTTGAAATTTTCAATAAAAATAAGGTCTCATGGCTTTAGCTTCTGCATTACTTGGATCAAAAAATTTTCCGCATAATATTGTAGACAGACAAAGAATTAATTGTAACGTTCGACACCAAATTGACTTTTTCGGATCTTCTGCCACATTTTCTTTACGTTGATGAGTCGTTGGCTTTGCATCATTTAGAGTGCATTTAATGCGAATTTTATTAACAACTCGACCAAAAAAAAAATCGTAATTTTCTATACAACCAGGTTTGAAAGTTATCCCCATTTGGAAATCTATCAGTAAAAAACAACCTTAGGCGCTATATCTAAGTCCACGAAGTGACTATGATTGATTGCTTCTTTTATAAAACTCATTTTATTTACATCCAAAACTTTGTCTCACTTATTAAAAGATATTCAACATAAACAACAAGTCACACCAATAAATTCGAAGATCGATGAAAACTTTATATTAACGAAAGTCTCAAAACTGTACAATGATACGAGTCACTTTGGTATTTGGTTCATTCAATTTCAATTCGCAAAAAAAAACTTTAAAATTTTCCAATAATAATATACATTATTATTATGTATATTATATGTATAAAAATTATATGTAAAATGTTTGTCTGACCATATTGACACCCACTTCATAATTTATCTGACAAAACACCAAAAGCACTAAAACAATTAGCCAAACTGTTGTGTAGTGTATTGCAGGTATTCCAACATCAAGGACACTCGAAAAAGAAAAATCTACTCGAATAATTGTTCCTGTCAGAGTATTTATCATTTTTGCTTGGTTACCCAGCCAACCCTAGCAAACGAGATACAAGCACCAAGCACCTCAACTCCTTTCAACATGATTGTTATTATTTCAGAATGAAGAACGCTTTAAATACCCAAGGAAGGACGATACAACGTTAAAGGCAACAAAAAAAAGCTCTCTTTTCTTTCCTCATATACACAAAGTATTGTATCCGTATCTTTACATTTATGGTAGATACAAAATCTGACGAGAAACAAGAAACGATGGTATTTCCCCTCAATGTGTGTTTAAAAAAAAAAAACAAAAACAAAGGTATAAACCTATATAAGCATAACAGGCCAAAACACAACTACACGGGTATGCATACTCACACTAATGTCCATCTGAACACATTGCGTATGCTGTTTGGTTTTGGTGTGACTTGGTAGGAAATTTCTTCGGCGCGCTATTCCGGATTCAGTTTCCCTACAAAACATCGCATATTTGGCGTTCCGTTGCGTCAAGTTCGTTAAAGCCTAAGAAGAAAATAGAGAAAAGCTGTAGAAGAAGAAGAATCAGGAAAAGGAAGAAGAGATGTATCCAACCGAATCCCTAAATGTAATGCTGCTGCGGGCTTTTCGTTATTTTATTATGCTCTGCATACAATTTTCAGGGTCAAAAGCAACAATGTGCTGCTGCTGCTTTTTTCAACTTACGCAGATACTACGTGGTACGGATACCAAAGCGGTATTGCTAAATGGTTTCCCCTTTTCCTATTGCTTTCGGTTAAATGTGGAAAAAGGAGTTAATACAGAAATAATGAAGACGCTTTTTCATTTAAAAGGCTTACAAGGGATGTATATTTATAAATAGATACTCGTAATTGCTACTTTCTAATGCAAATCGTACTCACCTTATTTTTTAATTTTATTTGTTTTTTTTTTTTAATTTTTTTAAAATTATTCCGTTTTAATTGGATGGTTTAAATTTTCATTTTTCTTTCAAATTTCCAAGTTTTATCCGAATTCCTCTTAGAAAACATACACTAGCAGGATTTTTTTTCTTTTTTTCACATTTCTCAAGGATTTTTGTAATTTTTTTCGATTCAAATCAAAACTATGCATAAAATTACATATAATGTTGCACAGCACTTTTCATTGACCCCACTGTGACAAGGAAATTTTGAACATTTTTTAAATGGAAACTAACAAAAAAACAAAAAAAAAACACACACACACACACAAAAGAAGACGCGACACGGTGTATCTATTGCGAGTGAAAGCGGCGACCAATGAAAACCGACGCGATATCCTTGCAATAGAGTTAAAGAAGTCGGACTCAAAATTGAACTCGAACTCGAAGGGCCAACAAAAATTGGGGTTATGGGGTAAAGGGAAGATCCCCTGAGGCTAAACTTTTTCTAGACTATTATCATACCAAAATAGGAAACGGAAATGAGATTTTTGTTTTCTTTTCGACCAAAAAAGGATGCTGGGAAATATTTTTTATTTTATTTTTCTAAATTTATTAAATTTTTTCTTTATTTACACAAAGAGTTTAGATACTTTTTTGTTATTGCCGTTGGCTGGTTGACTATATGAGAGATACACGTATTTAATTTTTTGTTGTATTCTTTTTGTGAATAGAGAAGAATATTGCACAATGCAGGACCAGCAATAGCAATAGCAGGAGAGGCACAGATCATTGGATTACACTTCTTTTGTGCTGGTGCTGAAGGATAACGATGGTGACGACGATGGCAATGGCATGGCTGGGGATAGTGGGTGATTTTTATCTGCAATTCGATTGGGGTATATTGCAGATACAACCATCACATTTACACTTGAACTGATTCTATGCATTTTCGTGGACTTTTCTTTAAAGATTTTGCAAACTTAACAGACGTGATTTAGTTTTTCTTTCTATTTTTTTTGTTATTTTTCTCCCCCAAACTTCACTTCAAGTTATGCAGTAGCTTGCCATTGGTCAAAGTAAGCAGGAAATCATACAGACCGATAAGAATTTTTTAAATGAAGACGGAATTTTTGAATAAGAAAATTTTGTAGTAGAATTTTAAAAAATATTGTAAAAACCGAAATGCACGCACACGAGAACTCTACGCAAACACAACCCGCAGAGAAAAAGAGAATTTTTCTTAATTTATTTTGTTATTATTTATTTAATTTTGTATTTTGTATTTTTTTTTTTTTTTTGAATTTAATTGGTATAAATGAAAACGAAAATTTGTAATGCACTGGCGGATCTTATCATCGCGGCGTTTTCACTTCGACTATCGAAGATGGAAAAGCGCGAATATTGCAGACCCCCTGATAGTGTGAAAAACCCACGCATACGAGTACTCTCGTACCTATTTAAAATTCAGATACATTTTCTCTCTTGAGTGTGAATTTCGTAGATTTTGGTTTTCTGTTTATTTTGTTTTTTTTTTTTTCGATTTTGCTTTTAGATATTTTGAGCTTTTTTACGCGACAAAATTTATTCTTCGGCTAGATAGAAATACAAGTAGAACTGTGGGAGTTAAGATGTGGCAAAAAAAACTGGTTCTGGTTTGTTTATGTTGTGCCTGAGTATTTGAGTTAGATGAGAGCTTTCACCTATATTTCCACTCTCACACGATTTTCCGACTCTTTGAGAGAAAATTGAATTTTCCTTTCCTTTGCGATGCATTCCCGCTAACTGTGTTAGTGTATAAGCGTGAACTGATTGTTCGGCTTTTCATTTCGACCATTTGAGATTCGTAATATAGGGCAGTAATGCCAAAAGGATAAAATGGGAAATAGAGAGTATATCTGCAATCAGTACAGCAGTCAGTATACTAGTATAAAAAAAGGGAAATTTTTCTATACGCAAGGATATTTCATTCTTCGAGATACGGATACAGGAAGGTGCGAAAACTGCTTGTGCCTCGTACTTCTAAGCGTATACTGACAATGAATTTCAGGGATGATACTATGTGGTAAAGGCGTCCGTTTAAGAAATACAAAAAATTAAGTTGCATATTAGATGGTTGGCTAGGATTAGCTTCAAGAATAATTAGCATCAAATTAAGAAGATACTCGTAATGTTCAGGAGATGCTATATTCTTTTTCTTTCATTTGAATTTTATTTTGACTATCTATACGCTGGTACATACATACATACAACCAACCCTTTTTTTTTTTGTCTAATTCAATCTAGTACGTCTGAGTGGATTTGCTATTCTAGAATGAAAACAAATGCGCATTCATTCGGGCTATCGGTTGTGAACAAGGATAGCCATTTACATTCATCGATATCACAGATGCAGGTCAGATGGTATCCGACAGCCATGAGTGTATTCTGTGATTTGAAAACGTATTAATTTGCATAGATATTCGTATGAGAACGTCCGATATATGTATATCTAGGTACTCAACCATGAATAGATATTCTCAGTAGTCAACAAACTGGATTAAGTGTCCTTTTGATTTTTGGATATACTACGATTACATAGATACATAGAATTTTTAATAGACTTAGAGACTTTAATATTTATACGACAATATCCAGAACTATATAGTTTTTTTCTTATACAAATTTAAAATGGGCCGAAAATACTTATGTACTCGTAGTATACCAAGCAAAAAAAATGATGTTCTCCATCTGCATTTACATTGAGAGATTGCTAAGAGTTTTCAAGGCAAAGCGCAGAGGTAAATATACATACAAATGAGAGAATTGCGGGAACAGTAGAATTTGTGCAACATAACACAGCTGGTCCAACGTCAACAAGAACTATTGTTAGAAGGACTTTGTTCTATTTTAGGATTATTAAAAATTACGTAAATCTTTCATACGAATGACATAGGAGGAGAGGAAGTTGTATGTATAATTTATAAAGCTAAATTGTGAAACTGCAAGATAATCAAACAATAATGTTATAGCTCGACAAGCCCGATTGGGAAAGGGGGTGACAATCCTGTAGCTAAACAAATACACATACGCTTGTGCCTTTGTATGAACTTCGTTGCATATATGCGATTCAGATAAGCCGTTTGTTTTCTAAACTAGTTTCTTTGTGTTGACTATCACAAGCTAGTCGGTAAGTTAGTGAAATATGTTTTGTTTTGGACCATTACATACGAAATTATTTCTTTATTTGTCCTTGTCAAGGCAATACAATTTTCTTCCTTAAGATGGTTTCTTAGAGATACGATTTGACCAGAATCCTTGCAATATGTTTCTCAGACAGCGGGTTTTAAAAGTCACTTTCCGTATACTGTATCCATAGAATAGCACTGACCCCACGTTTAAATGATATGAGTAATTAATTTGTTATGGGGTCCAAGGAATTTTATTCAGGTGAAGTTACTTTCGATATTCTGTGAATAATTTTGTGAATATCGCTACTGAAATAATCATAAACTCTATTCTCTTTGAAATGAAGCCCCTTATCTCTCATCGAATGAAGAGTATCGAACGATAGAAATAGGTTTAATACAAATTGAGCTGCAAAGGGGAAAAGAACTGTTTTCATATTGTTACAAGACAGACTAGACATGATCCCGAATTTTTTTTTCGGCGATTTTTGAGATTCTTTTTCACTAAAAACATCTCCCTACAAAATTACTGTTAATGTTACCGCAACTATGGTAAGTTTCGACTTGTCAAGCAGTTTGTTTTTTCATACAATAGGCTCGTTTGGCAGGTGACTTACCAATGATAGTTCAGCTTTTGAACGCGGTTTCATTTTATTACGCCAGGTCCAAAGGTTTGATCATTTAGATTTTATTTATTTTTTTTATCATCAATAGGTTCCTGACTATGACTGATTAGTCGAATTTAGTCATTTATTATGTTTTCCTCTTTTCTTTTCTTTTTTTTTTTTTGATAATTAGCGCGCGCCCAAGACGTTACTTGTATTAGTACCCTCAAAATATATATTTTAATATTTGCACACATCGCGGGCGAAGAAAACTTAGGTAAAAAGAAAAGAGCAGTACCGGTAAAAATTAGAAAATAGAGAACTCGGCAAGGTATTCCATAAGCGAGTTGTACGAATGAAAAACGAATCACGTACCACATACTATTTACCACGGTGCATGGACAATTTCTCTTAGCCCTTTATCTGTAAAATATTAGCATTCGTTTTTTTGGTACAATCACAAAATTTTGTTCAATAGGTCCACACCGTCTTTAGCACTTACTTATATAAGAGCAGCTTGTTTTGGATACTAAGCTTGGAATGTATACCAAGTATACAATACATTTCTCTGTATTTGTTTTCGAGTTTTTTGCAGTTTGCAGTACGACTTCCATTTTAACTTTGTGTCGATTGTCATTCCAAGGCTCATTTACAAATGGAATACATACCGAGTTTATGACGATAAACAACCGACTTTTTCCTTTCTTTATATACTTTATCGAGAACGCTTTGCAGTTTCATCGTTGTCTCCTCAAACATTTTTCCTACTGCTAGTATAGCAGTGTCATCGGCAAACATAGCTAGAATAGCCCCCTCTTCTTGAAGTATATCACAGATATATAGGAGATACAGAAGCCGAGAACACTGCGCTGCGGTACGCCATCTAAAACTTTTTCGAGTCTGACACAGAAAATTCTATTCTCGAGATGCTTTGTATATATTATTAAAGCTCAGTAGTAAGACCTGCCATAATTTGAACTTTAAGTTTCATGCCATACCTTATGAAAGGCTTACGTCGGTGGTTCTATCCACATGATCAATAGTTAAATGCATACTCCTGAAAACAGGAGAACCAATGTCTACACCAATCTTAGAAATTACCTCTTGGAACTTTCAATTCAAGAATCTACGGTTTCAAGTCTAAAATTATGTTTAAATTCTGTGGCCGATGTTCCACAGGGTTCCGTTTAGTATCCGACATTTTTTTCAAATTTTCATTAATGATCTCTTGTATGGATGTTACTTCTAATTCAGTGTATTCCTTCACTAACGGCGATACTTTCTGCTTTCATACACGTCTCAAAAGTCAAAAGTTTTCGCCTGTAGAATAGAACCGGCAGTATATACTAAGTTAACTAAAATCCGATACTAGCAGCATAACATAAGTAAATGGGGAACGAACTTAGTAGAATTTAAAGCTAACAAAACACAATGCTATGTCTAAAATATTGTGATTCCTTCCTAAGCATAATTCGCCTATGCAGACGTAATCTCGATTTATGCATCAGAAATGAGCTTTCTTTCAGTTTCACCAAAACAGATGGAAAAGCTGTCTGGTTTGTCTATCTAGGTCTGCGAAACCTATAATGGAGGCTTCCATTGAGACTGGGAATCGTAGCATGTCGTCATACATCAAATCCCACAGTTAGGGACCTAACACTGATCCTTGGGGCACGCCCCTTGTAGGTTTATACAATTGTGTCCCGTCGTCGGATTCGTAAAGGAGCAACCTATCGGTAAAGAAGATCCTGATCAATCTTAATATGGACTTCGGTACATTTAATCTTTCGAGGCATTGTAAAATACGCGACCAGTTCGCGAGTTAAAAGCATTTTTCACATTAAGTGTAACCACGGCGCAGTACTTTTTACTGCCTCCTTTCCATCGTCTACCTTCTATGGCTGATTGGTCTTTGTCTATTACGACTTAAGTCACGTCGGTTGTCGATCGGCCCTTCTAAAGCCGTACAGATATTCCACGAGGCAGAAAGTCTATGCTTTCGACTTACTGTAGGTGTCATCAGACCTTCTGACTGATTCCAGCCTGGTTGCTTTTTCTTTTTGAGGACTTTGACTTTTCGTAAACATTTTTATAAGGGGCAATCTTCGAAATCTAAATTAGCTTCTTATATTGTTTTTGCTTCGATCTGTGAAGATCCCCCAAATTAGTCTTAAGTGACCTACATATTTGAAGGTTTTCGGATTTCCTTACAAAGTCGCTGCAAATCTGCTTTCCTTTCCGCCAAGGAAAGGGCGATCTCTAGGATAGCTTTTTAGCTGAACATGCCAATTCAAAACACCTGGTAAAGGTACCCTTCAGGCTATGAACAGCTTCCTCCAGCAAGGATGAAGGTACTCAACGTTGATTGAGCGAATACTGTTGGCATTTTATCACCGAAACGTTTACTTATAACACTACTGATATTTTCCAGTGAAAGGAGACTATTTCTTTGTCTCAGTACTCTGTTCTGAAACAAGCGCACTTGATCTCCCTATAAATCCAAAATTTTTGATGACCGCTGAACTTGTTTTAAAGGGATCCAAGATGTTATTATAGTGTTGTCTGCCAATTTCACCGAATGGTGAAATGAAAGTTATAGTCACGCATGGTACCATTTCTGTTTTAAGATATTTCTCTAGCTTTACGTTGCTTTTAGAGCTTCAACCTGTATCAGTAGGTTTATAGAAAAATATTATCGGTTCTACTGTTTAGAGTATATTGTAGGGATTCTTTATTCCAGATCACAGGTTTGATTTATTCATGGCATTTACTTTTTGAAAATAATATCATGTAAACGTTGGTCACGACTACGTCTGAGGTGGTCCACTCGGAAAGACCAATTTTGAGCGACTCCTTCGAGCATAGCGACTTTTATCTCGCGGATTACACGAGTAATATTGGCTTCCAAAATATCAATCGTAGCTGGCTTATTCCTGAATACCTGAGACTTTACATATCCCCAAAGAAAATAGTCCAAGGGTGTGATATCGCACGATCAAGACGGCCAATTTACCGTAGCAAAACATGAAATTAAGTGCTCACCAAAATGATTTCTCAAAAATTCCATTGTTTTACGCGCTGTATGGCACGTAGCGCCATCTTAAAACCAGAGCTCACCGAAACCATCTGCTGGAATTTCAGGAAGCACATAGTCCGTTAACATGATGCGATAACTGTTACCATTGGCGGTAACATTCTGAAATGTTAAAATGGACCAATGATTCCACCAGCTCATAAACCACACCATACCATTGTTTTTAATGGATGTAATGGTAGCTCTTAGTACTTTTCGGGTTGCTCTTCAGCCTAAATGCGAAATGGGCTTCATCACTGAACAAAATTTCACGATAAAAAATCTTTCATTGAGTTTTTCCAAAGCCCATTCACTGAAAATATGACGCAAATTTAAGTCGCCTGGCTTTAATTCTTGCACAAGTTGAATTTTGTACTCTTTTAGGGCGAGATCCTCACGTAAAATGCGCCAATTTATCAAAATTAAAAATCAAACCTCACGATGAATCACCCTATACAATTCACAATCCATACGGCTGGTTGAGGAATCTTATTTAAGCATAGGTATGTCTGCTGAAGCATCAAGATCAGGACACAAGTTAAGAATTGGAAACAGGATAATAGAAATCACAAACAAAGTAGATTCTTCATAAATCAACGATGTTTCACTAAACAAGTACATACATATTTTTAACAGTCTTACTGTAGCTTTACCCCGTTTACGAGCTGTAATGACTTGAGTATGCTTTTAAACATCTTCAATTAAATTGACAAACAATTTTGTTTGTTCATAATATAGAAAACAAGCTAACACCACAAATCCCATTAGTCAAAATCTTTTTTTATTGCTACAAAGTCTAGGCAGTCCATTAGATACCAACGCAAACAAGTTCTGCTCCAGTTAAGTGGAGTTGCGGATGAGGCAACATGCTATCCATTCTGTTGCCCCTTTCACTTTATGGAAGCTCGTTTATATTGACACTTTCCCATTTTCTCATGACAGAAGAGCATTTGTTGTGGACCGATTTGAACGCATCACTTCAAAGATTTTCCAGGCTTGACTCATGGCAATGATTTTGGGAACATTGTATATGTTCGCTTAAGTAATATAAATGTAGGAAATACTATCAGAAAGTCCTTATTCGTATTCCGTTGCTGTATGTAGTTTATGGCCATAAGCAATCAAACCCAAATACTGTGCAATGCAAACAATAAAATCTTTAATTTTAGCTTCAAGGCGAAGCGAATCGTCATTCAGAATGCGCATCACGAATTTTTGTTTAAGTTTTTACGTCACGTGTCGTTGTCAGGATGCAGGGCAACGACATATAAACACTTAACTTAAGCACCAATCCGGACACATATAATAATTTTCAGTTGGAGAACGAATTGGAGAAGGCATGAAAGTTTTCTGCTTAAAGGATCCGAACATCCTGGGTAAAGTTTATTCGTATCTATGTAATCCAATTTATTTCGGTAGAGGTAACAGATCAAATTCTCATTAAGCGATTAAATTTTGGCTCGGTGTAGTTCTAAGCGATTTCGTAGGAGTATGTTGACGGGAATATGGTAACTGAGTGGTATAGACCTTTAGAATGTGCAATACCCTGTGGTTAGATGGAGATGAAACTATAGAATATATGTTATATAGGGGGCCCACGTGTATCTGTTGAGTATATGTAACTAACAGTTTAATATGTTATTGCAGCTATTGTGATCTCACAAGGAATTTACGACGGTTATAAGTAATTCAAACAAAGCGCCCTTGATTCCAATTTTTATCACTAGAATTCGTTAGAAGTGCTGACTTATATACAAGATAGGAAGAAAGTAGTAATTTCAATTCTTAAAAGAGACAGCATTCATGCAACAAAACCTCATAGTGCTTGATAAAAAATATTTTTCTGAAATAAGCTGCAACAGGCTCTAGCATACCAAGATGCTTTTCTAAGTGCGTGATTCTCTTGAACTGGAGTTTTCCCGAAGTCTACACCAGAAAAGCGGACGACTCTCAGCAAGACGCAAACTTTGACCACCGCTAAGGCTATGAAGAATAAGAAGGGGAAAGCCAATAGAAAAGGCGAATAGCGTATTCGCAATATTTACTGCAGTTAAGCTACGGAATAGTAGGTCGTAGCCAGCTTCTTCCAAATATATCTCCAAAGAACGGGAAATTTGTTGCAAAGAGAAAGGTCCTCATACTTCAAAGGATACCAAAAATTCTCCTAATGGAACCAAGACGGAAACAATAGGTAAGATTGAAGCATATTATTTTTTTAAAAGTAAAGAGCGCTGCTCAGAACCTGAACGATGCTGATGCTGAAACGCAGATTTATAGCAACTATGTAAGGAAACTAGAAAACTTCTAAACAAATCACTTAAGACGAAAAAGAAGACTGAAATCTTTACAAATAAAAACAAAAATAATGAAAGAAGCTAATGAGAAAAATCCGACTAACACTGAGTCAAAACTAAATACTTTCTGTCTTATGCTTAACACTCACTTCTCAGACAACCTGTTCAAACGTGACTCACAACCAGCTACCAAAACTGCAAGTGAGCTGAGTAACGCTACCCGTTATAGCTGCTACATCTTATCCGAATGTGGTGACGGATGAGATCATCGCTTTTGCTCCATTTGACCTCTTTCAGTTCCTGGCTGGCAAATCTGAAGGGAATCTCCAGAGCTAACCAGGCATTTAAATACCTGTCGAATCACTGGTGAACACAAAATGTAGCCCTTATACCGAAAATTGAAAAAAATGACAGCAACCTTGTCAGACGAATCAGTATGACTCTGACACGCTGAAGAGAGTGTCCTTTAACGTACAAGATCCTGCAAAATCCGTTGGACAAAATTGAAAGTGCACCCGATTAGAGGGATAACGCTCTGTCCATTTTCAAAAAACATTGCGGATTCTGCAACAACTAGACGTTTAACGCCATGTGTACCTCGGCCAGATAATACAGCATAGATAAGTCATTAGTTTTGTAGATAGAAATATGCTGATAATTGGAACCTGATTGTAAAGGCAGACTGTGACCAATACGTGATGGCGGGGGTAAATAGAGATTGTGCGCAGGTTGTAGTCCTCTCTCCACAGTTGCTGTACATAATGCATATGGACTCACTATTGTATGCTGGTAGACAACCCTGAAAATTGTTCTAACGTCTACCCGTCTTCTACTGTATGAATTGCCTATTGCACTCCAAAGCGCAGGTAGCCTTAACTATGATCGACGAATGTCCTCTAGATATAAGCTTTCAAACATTGTTATCAGCTAAGAATTTGAGTGTCATCTTGAATAACAAACTTTCCTGGACAAAAAATCTCCACGGCACTGTAGCATTTCTGGCAGTATAAAGGATTTAAATACCTTATCATCGATGAAGGCTTTTGGAGCCAGAATAAGATATGAGATGGTTATCTAATGGATAAAGCTCTTGCTTATAACACAGAACCAGCATACTCTGCACCCGAATTTCAACCTAAGCTCTCCTTGATCTCTTCCAATATTTCCTTATTTCCTAGCTCTTAATTCTTGTTATTTTTTAAGTCCTAGCATTAAGCTTGTATTGAGCCAAATCAATCGAGACTCAGCCCCCACCAAAACTATATTTAAATACGAATACTCTAAGGAACGGTCTGTTATGGTTGCAAAAGGGCTTTATCTGTCACGCCTGCCTCTGATCTTGACGCACTGATGCTTCTTTTTCCCTTTGGTATTCATATCCTGGGCTGCTCTCCTAAAGACATTTTTCGTTTAAAAGGAAGTGTTCTTTGGTAGAACATAACCTGGAATTTTGATAACTTCGCTCTCCGACTGTCTTCTGACTCTGAATTATACGTATACTGTCAGATACGGATATGAATACGACTTTCATACTTGACGGCCATACTCTGAGTCAGTTACTCGGATCTTCACGGATGACTCCAAAATCGATCAGAATAAAGTGCTGATGTTTTTCTGAAGAAATACAAAGTAAGATTTCGGTCCTTTTTACTAAAACTTGAGCCTGTCTTCCAAGCGGAGATATACCAATTCTGGCAACAATACAATATATACTCGTATTGTGAACAATTGATGCAATGTGAAAAATATCTAGGTTTGCAGCACCACCACAAACGAGTTTGAAAGGTTCTCAATTTATAAACGAAAAGCTAATCTGAACGTAGTCGATAATCTAAATTCACTGAGTCTTGCTTGAGTCCAAGCGACAATAGGATCACAAGAAATGAGATCGCCGATGAAGTTGCTAACCAGGGCTTCTCAGAACGCTAGCCTGCGTTAAGATTGCCTCCATTCTCAGTAGGGGCTTCCATGGACAGTTCCAGTGACATCTATGGATATAACTGCCGAATACGGGCAGACCAAAAAAGTGATTTCCGACGTCTGTAAGAGATCAGAGCTAAGCTCAAGTACACAACATCTTGCAAGGCATGTGCATGATCTCAGTGCACAAAAGACTGTTACTATAAACTTATCTTTAAGAAAAATTTCGAAATTGTTGTTAAATAAATATATTGTGGAAGAAGCAACATACAATGTCATAGCTTCTTGTTCTAAGTATTCATACTACTCATACTAAAACAAAGTTCATCGTTGTAACAAGAAAATTCCGAGGAATAACCCAGATGGAAATGAAAGGACAGAGCTTATTAACCGATCAAATTGTACAAAATTTATAGGCGCTAACGTTTTAACATCTCTTTCTCTGTTTTGGAAACAACAATATTTTATAATATCTATTAGGTGAAAGAAGAATCGTTCTTATTCAGTAGAGCCAGAAATACGAGTGGGGAACATTCATGCATTTGACTCCAAACTACAATATTTAAAGAGCGCAGCTGCTATAAATGTGCCACAATCGTGGTCTAGCATGTGCTTTTGGATAGGAAAGGTCCAGTAGAGTAAATTGGAGACCTTTCGTCAGTGGTAATTCTATTGTTACTTTTATTAATGTTATAGTAACGTTATAATATATAATATAATATATTTAAAAGGAATTAGTGAACAGACGAGCAGGTGGACCAGCTAAAGGCAATTCAGTGATCATTAGTGAATGGAAAAGGTAAGCACTACTTTTGATTATCGTTAACCCATAAGTTATCAGAATACTTAATAAAATTAAGCTTAATTCAGGTGACAACACACAATTTACTTCTGGTTCCCTCACGTTAGTTAATTTTGTAAGATGAACACAATTAAAAATCTATCTATTGACAACGATAAATCTGCTGATGTCCCACATAGTATTGATTATGACCTAAAAAATAAGTCCGACAACGATAGAAATACAAACGTGTTGAATATTTTGAACATAGAAATCTTACTGATGGTTTAAATTGCTCTTCATTTTAGTAACTTTATTGTTTCGACACAATCATTTTTAAAATGTTGGAGATTGAATTGACAACAACGATCATAATGATCAAGTGCGCGTGGACAAAATGTCACTGTTCATCTAGACGACAAAGGTGCTTTTTGTGTGTTTTTGGGTGTTTTTTTTTTTTTTTGCCACACTCAATGCATCAGATGCGATGGTAAGAAACTGTGTGATTTAATCCCAGCACAGCCTTATTAATCATGATAATCGCAGCCGCCACATACCACATAACAGAATTTCAGCTATCCTGTACGAAAAAAATATCTTAAAACTCAGTTAAACTCTGCATTTATGTATTGAAAATATAAACTTAAATGTGAAAAGAAGTATGCACCCTAGCTTCTTTTCTGAAGTACGAAGCTATTTCCAACAACTTCAACTTAAATTTTTTCAAACCAAAGAAATATTAGTGAACGAAATGCCAAAGATAAGGTATTACAAAAAGACAAACTAGAAAAACATCTGGAAAGAAGGAAGTTAGCCCGTCAGTAATGCTCAGGACAGAACTCTTGCCAAAAGTGATCGTACATTGTTGGCTTTCAGTTTTGATTTACAGGCAGTACTAAATACGCCGAAAGATTTTGTGGCCAAATATGTTATCTACAGAAATTGACGGTTTACAACACAGGTTATGGAGTAGTTTGCTGTTAAAAAGGAACGTGATTCCATACATTCCAAAATCAAAAAAAAAAAATCCAAGAATGTGCCTGCATACATTTTTAAAGGTTGGTCGCAGATCATCAGATAAGAACGTTCTCCAATTCCTTTTCAAGTTCACAAACAGTCGTACGATTACTAACGGATTTCAATTATTCCAACTAGGGAGTGATTAAACTTCTCTTGCGAAGCATTTGTTAGATAAGACAAACCGTTTAAATTGTTTAAAAATAATTTGGGATACCTTGGCAGCGCCAAATTTAAGAGTTCTAAGGGTATTTCTAATTAGCATAACTCTGTTAAAAATTTTAAAATCCTTTAAGGAATAGCAAAAGCAAATTTATTGAGATAATTGACACTTAGAACTCATTACGATTTCCTAATGAAACTCAGATACTTCACTTGAAATCTGGTCACGAAGTAGCACCATCAAATACTAAAGTGTCAAACAAGCAAATCTAATAAAGTGTGCAGATAAATTAACCCTTCCGTGAACGTATGTCAACACGTCCGATTGTAAATCAGTCATTCACATAGCTCACTCTAACACGAAACTTACGAGAATGGAAAATCGTTCCTGTGACGAACCAAACGTTGCTCTTGTAAGATTCCATAAATCATTGAATGGTGAGAGCATCAAATTTATTACAATGACTGACTGAGTACTCAGTTTACTGTGTGTTTGAATACTTTGTGCTTTAGTCGGGTCATAAGATGCGAATTCATAAAAGTCTCATACTGGATTTGAGGAGGAAGTTTACGTCCAACTTTACTCCTTTGTGCTTTTGGGGCTCTTTTTGTCGGGGATAAATTGAAAATCAACCGAACGAAGAACAATCACAAACTAAAGTGGTTCTTTTGTCTTTCTTTTTCTTCTTTTTTTTTATTTTGTTTTTATTTTCCACATTTGTTTCCAATGTTTTTGGCATGGAGCTAGTGAACATCAATAAAAAAAAAAAAAAAGAGAATATCCTAGCACACGCTCCCTTCGAAATCCCTCATCATCAGCGGACTTCATCGTCGTCATTATCATCGTTGGATACGTGTAGGTTGGATACGTGAGTGGATGCGATGTACCATCAGCAATGTGGATGAGGATTTCCCACATATAAAACCGACCATATACGTTTGGATGAACTGTTTAAGTATTGACAGCAAATAGTTTGACTTAATTGGAATAACGTGAGTACGTGTTAAATGAAAGCAATGGTGTCCCATGGAAAAGGGATGATAACCTAGTTAAAATCAAGCGATTCAATGGAGTTTTACTCCCTCACGAAGACCTTTATAAGTGCCCGCTGATAATTGGAATGAAATCCAGCCATATTGACCATCAATTGGCCGCAATTTTTCATCCTTTGGCGCAGTAAATACGAACATCCTATCCAGGGAGCTATTGTTAACTTGTGGTCGTGACCGATTGACTTTAGCAGGATATACTCGTCGTAAAATCGGCTGTGTAAGGAAGCCCGCATGGAAAATGACTAATGGAAAATCATGTTATTTAATTGATTAATTTGTTTTATTTTTCGATTTATAAATTGCAGATCAGATTTTTGAAAAATGAAAATGGAAAAGTTTAAACTGTGGATTTTGGGGCTAATAAATGTACGGCCCATATTGCTGTTTGTTTCGCCGTAATGAATTTTTCAGAACCTTTAAAAAGATTTATTACAAAAAGAAATTTAAGCATATTACTATCGCTTCCTTACATACAAAATAAGCCAAACAATTCGCTTCAAGTATGCCCTGCCAAACTCTCTATTTCCTAGTCATTGTAATATCCAGACATTCAAAACCAACGCACATCGGTTCCTAATTTTTCCTAATTTTCCTTAACTCGCGCTTTGGGCAAACATTTTTTAGAGTACCTTAACCTTGAGTGCGCTTTACTTAAAAGTAAAATTATTGTTGCGGTTGGTATAATAAATTACCCATACAACATTTTCTATTCTTTTATGCATATACAAGTACCTAATTAAGCTGTATTAGAATTTAGCTGAGGAAGTCATTGTAATGACACTACGATTTCCTGCGGAACTGACCCAACCTAATATAAACTAAGTACACCTTGGTCCTTGATTGCTATGCCTGCTTAGCTTTAAACTCCTAACTTCGATGAAAATCGGTCACACCTGTAAACACACATCCGCCATTATTCGCTAGGCACTAATGAAACCTAATTTTATTTTTGACAATAATAAAGGGTGATTCATCGTGAGGTTTGATTAGAATGTAAAATAAAACAAATACATTTGAAAGTGAACTTAAAATTTTTATTGTCGATTAAAAGAAAAATTCATGGCATTTACTCTTTGGAAATGATGTCATGTAAATATTCGCCACGACAAAGTCTGAAGTGGTTCATTCGGAAGGTCCAATTTTGGGCGACTCGTTCGAGCATAGCAACCGATATCTCGCGAATAACACGAGTAATGTTGGCTTCCAAAGCGTCAATCGTTGCTGGCTTATTCCTAAAATCCTGAGACTTTACATATCCCCAAAGAAAATAATTCAAAGGTATGAAATCGCATGATCTAGGCTGCCAATTTACCGTAGTAAAACGTCAAATTAAGTGCTCACCAAAATGATTTCTCAACAAGTCCATTGTTTCACGCGCTGTATGGCTCGTAGTGCCATCTTGTTGAAACCAGAGTTCACCGAGACCATGTGCTTGAATTTCAAAAAGCACATAGTCCGTTAACATGGCTCGATAACGGTTACCATTGACGGTAACATTCTGATTTGAATCATTTTGAAGAAATCTGGACGTGTTTTGATGTACTCAAAGATGTTCAAAAATAATAAATAATAAATAAATATAAATAAATAAATCAAGTGATCTTAAGCACTTGAAATATTGACTGTGGCATACGGTAAGTCTACTTTAAGTAAAAAAGTATTTACAAGTTGTACAAGTTCTTCTAAAATGGCCGAAAAGATACCAATGACGAATCTAGCTCCGGACGCTCCAGCACATCAACAAAAAATGATAACGTCGAAGAAAATTAAAGAAAATTGTTTTAGAAAATCTTCGAATTACCATAAGCTGATTCAATTTTTCGGATTTTTTGCGCATGAGACGTGTGACAGCGAAGTTTGTTCCGAAACTTTTCAATTTTGATCAGAAAAATCGCCGCATGAGCATTACTCAGTAGATCTTGAATGATATCAGTGAAGATCCTAACTTGCACAAATGGGTGAAAACTCGTGACGGATCATGAGTATATGGTTAGACCGAAAATAGCACGCCAAATTCGATCAAATGCCAAAGTTTTGATCATTGTTTTTTTTTCGATTACCATGGCGTAGTGCATCAGAAGTTTTTACCTCGAGGTCGAACGGTCAATAAAGATTATTACCTTGAAGTTATTCGCTGTTTGCGAAAAGCAGTACGAAAAAAACTTCCGGAATTGTGGAAAAACAATTCATGGCTTTTTAACCATGATAATGAACCTGCTCATTCATCGTTGCTTGTGAGAAATTTTTTGGCCAAAAATAACACAAAAATCATGCCTTAGCCACCAAATTCACTGAATTTGGCCCCATGCGACTTTTTCATGTTTCCAAAACTAAAGAGACCTATGAAAGGACGGAGACTTCCAACGACTGAGGAAATGAAAACAGCATCGCTAGTAGAGAGAGCTCAAGGCTATACAAAAAGTGCTTATGAGAAGTGATTTGAGGATTGAAAAAAGCGTTGGCACAAGTGTATTATATCTGAGGGGGATTATTTTGAAGGGAACATAATATTGATCAATAAATAAATATTTTTTAAAAAAAAAAAAAACTTACTTTTTGAACACATCTCGTATATATGGATATTTATGTGTGGTTAAAAAAATGCCAAAACCATCTCGCGACACTTTCAATTCACTTACTTAGAGACCGTTTGTTCACAGTTCCTTAAATCTCTGGGTATGTAACAAAAGATATTATCTGAAGAACAGACATATTACCAGACTAAAATGAGTACAGATGCAAAAATTGATTTTATAATTGTGTTAGCCTGATTTGCTTAAGGATGCCTTTTAGAAATGTGGCAAGACTTCTTCAGACCAGGACCGACCGGCAGAAGAATTTTCGCAGCTGAAGCAGTAAACGAATTTGAGCTGTTATAGATTTGGGCCTTCCAATCGCGAGCAGATAGATCTTTTCCGCGAGTTCTACCAACATATTTCGAGTAGAGTACCTTTTTGGTCTAATTTAAACTTTATATGACCTAGCAAGCACTATATCTCTTATATCTCGTCGATCTTGAGAACAATCTTCGTCTTGAAAACTTCGAAGAGCCTCTTATAATTGTTAGCCATAGTTGTCATACAATAGCACGGAAAGAGTAAATGAGTTTTAGAAGTGTTACTGAACCGGAAGTAACACGGGTTGGTAAAATCTACTATTCACAAGACCTCAAGGTTGACTTTGTTCTTGGCTTAGAAAGATAGATAGAAAGACAAAATACTTGGCCACAACGAGAGTGTAATGGACTAAGGCGCCAAAGCTTACTGTGATCTCTCTAAAAACAAAACAACAAGATCAACATTTGAGCCATTCTCAAGTCTCAAAAATGCTTCGCATTGTCAATATTATCAGCAAAACAATTTTGCTGTCTCCAAGCGGACTATTTTCTCCGACTTCGTGTATAAGCAGTCGCCTTGTTTCAAATGTGTAACAAATTTCCACTACAATGATGATGTAAGTTAGTGTCATCTTGCAATATCGGATGAGATAAACAAAATATAAGGACCAATTAGATTATTGACAATGAACTTTAATCATCCACATAAAATAGTTGATATATGGTATATGCGACGCTAGGAGGGCCATTATCTTGGTAGTTGATATAATTTTAGCATCACCTTTCTGGTGAACTGGATTTAACACACTCAGCTAGACTTTTTTCTAAGTACGTTTCTGTTTGAAAATTTCCACATAAAGAAATCGTTATAAGAAAAAATGCTTAGTTACCTACAATACTTACCTAGATAGCGCTAGTGTTGGTGGTGAACAAGGACCTCAGCCAACATGTGCTCAACCTAAAATCAGTTCGTCTTCCACTTTTTTGTCACTCTGGGTCGGAGTCAAAAACTTTATGGGGCAGTTGTTGGTGCTCATGCGCTTAAGGTTACCTGGTCATTTAAGCCGAGGAACTTTTCTCTGGAAGCGCCTAAGAGCATTTTCATCGACTTTCGTCAGTGTTTAAACTTGTACGCCCTAAAACATGACTGGTATAATGTTCTTTTGATTACTCGAGAGAAGGTTTTAATCAAAAATTGTTCTCCATTGGTGTCGTTTTTAGAGTTGTTATCGAAGCCCTTACTACCTACAAATTTAACCGCCTATCGTGACGTTTTTTCTAAGGTGTCGATATCGTCCCTCCCTCTTTGTTAAAGGCATAAAGTTTATTCTTCCTTCGTTGACTGACACGCCCTTACTTATCACAAACGCTCCACTGATCACTTGCTGAGTTCTTTCCAATATGTCAATGTCAGAAAGATAGAGTTTCAAAAACTATATTGAAAAAATCACATCAGAATCGCCTTGTTTCTTATGCGCGACACTCAGAGTGAGATTCCATCTACTGCGTAGTCCCTCCGGGTTAGATTCGAAGCCTCTACGGAACGCAGAATTAACGCCTATTCACTCTACATGTCCTAGACATCTCAGGTGACTAAAACACGGTCGACGTTGCTTTCCAGTTCGTATAGTCTTACTTGAGTAGGCCTTACTACTCAATTACCTTCTTAGCCCAAGAAAACAGCGATTGGGAAGAGTGCTCCTTCGTATTATTTTTGCTGAGGTGTTGTTGGCATAATTTCTTAACTACCTCGAAAATATAGCTGTCGACTCTGACATTCTTTCCAATTCATTGATCTTTTTGACAGCCTGGTGTGTTTTCCCTATAATATCGATGTTATGATGTTAAAGAAGTCACATGACACCGCGGCACCTTGTCTGAAACCTTTTTTGACATCATAGGTCTCGGTTAAATCGTTACCAAGCTTGACGGAGTAGCGAGCATTCTTAATCGTTATTTTGTTTAGGCGGACGAGCTTGGTAGGGATACCAAAACTAGACATGGCTCTACTATATATAGCCCGTCTCTATAAATGCTGTGATATGCGGTCTTAAAATTGATGGAAAGATGGGTGGGTATCAATTTGGACTTCTTCCAGGATCAGGAAGAGAATGTTTAGATTTGTTCGATAGGGGCCAATCAGGTTGTTGACGAAGGATTACATACGCTCACACAATATAGGAGATAAGATCTTGTATGCGATGTAGAAAAGACTTATTCATACATTCATCCTCTATAGTTGGCATAGTTGAGGGGGTCTCCTTTTTTGTAGATCGGGCAAATAATACTGAGATTCCATTCATCAGGCATACACTCTTCTGAACATATCTGAGAAACGAGCTGGTGTATGCTGGTGTAAGTATCATCGTCTAAGTTGAAAGATCTATTTTGTCTTACAACTGGATGTTGGGCTTCGTCGCCATTCTAAATTCTGCAAAAAAAAGTTTTTCCATATCCTCAGTATAGACTGCGACTCTACTACTAAGTTTCCTTATTTATCTCAACAATTGCCTATTCGGGCTTCGTTGTATTGACACGTTCTTTTTAATTTTTGGTACATCTTCCAAACATTGTTCCTGGGAAAGCAACTCTCTATTTAGTAACTCGGACGCTTCTCGAGCTTCTTTTTTTTCTCTTGATGGGCCGCTCTAGTTTTTCTATGCAGTGCCCCTTCGTAGGCGAGTTGTTTCTCTACGTGTGCTTGTCTGCGTTATCATCGAACAATGGGTTTCGTTGAGGCGATTGGGTGAAACCCAGCGCATAAGTTGGGGCATTTCTGATTGCTTCTTGGCTTCATTACTTAGTGTTGGTTGCTGAACATGAGGAGAGGTTGATGGATATACAATAGGCAAAGACTGGCGATTATTTCTTAAATTTTGCTGCCAATTTGATAATCAGGTAGCACATGAGAAAATGTGTTCCGCCCCGTAAATAATCAATTTGGTTTACTATTTAGACGTTAAAATCACCTAAAAAGATCTTAACGTCATACTTCAGACAACATACGAACAACCCGTAGAGCTTTCGTAGCGTCGCCTTTTTCTCTGTGATGAGGTAAGTGTGTATCAGGCTGATTTTGGCGAATAGAGTCTTGATGCGTTCGGATGCGTGTCGAAAACTCAATACTTCTTACCTAAATTTGCCGCTTACAATGAATTCGCAACCAAATAGACGATGTTCTTTTTCTATATATCAATCGCCTTAGTATATTTAGCTGCTGTTGATCCATTCAAGGTTCATCCACCACTATCTCAAGTCTTGGAAGTCTTTACCGGTCTCAAATTCAAATACGTTGAAGAAACTCTAAAAAGGTATCTGTCAAACTAACTTTTGAAGTCAGGATTTTTTCAAATATGTGACACAGTCATTTCTGACAGTGAGTTCTAAAATGGCTCTAAGGTCCGCGAATTCAGCCAGCCCCAGAAGATGAACTACAGATACATGTATAGGCATTAGATGTAAGTGTACTTCTTACATTTTTTAAAAGTTAATAAAAGAAGAAAAGGAAAAAAACGCATTGTTAGTTATAAATTAAAACTAAGGGAATTATTCAGTACCCACGGGTTGCTTCTTCTTCTTAAACGTTAAGCTAAAGTGAATAGGTCTGGAATACTAACTCACATTCTCAAAAGACTAAGTTGAAGCAAAACCTTTTCGATTGAAAAATTCTATTTAAAACTTTGACTGTCTCTTTTAAATCCCACTCTTATGAAGTGTAGCTTGAGGTATTTTCTTCAATGAGTGCAAACTACTTATACCCGCCACTCGCAATTTTAATAGGAGGAAATCACATTATTTTCAAAAAGTTCAAGCTCGTAGCATCATCTTGGAAAATGACGTTGAATTTTGTATATTTTTATTTTTTGAAAAACACTTGATTTCACCATTATTGAGACGACCGACGATTTAGAAAGCATTTTCATGCATCACATTCGCAGACACTTGGATGCACTTAACCTCTTATGGAATGCAAAAGCATCCACAGAACCCACATATGCATATATATATACGAGTACTCGTATATGGTATATATTATATGTAGTTCGAAATCCCTTTTCACCTTCAAGAATACTACCCCTCAACATGATGAAGGTGTAGCATATGAACTCCGCACAGAGAGATTTCAAAAATAAGAAAACTCGACTTTCGAAATCGTTTTTTTATTTTTTCTGTTTTTTGGTTTTTGTTTTATTTTGTTTGGGAAATACCATTGACCTCAAAACCTAGGCATCTAGAAAGCATCTTTTGCCTAACATGTAACTACATACTTATACGCTGCAAGTTTAAAAATAGACCCGTCCTGGGGAGGGTATATGCTGATGCAAGGAATTCTTCTGATGCTGATGGGGGTGGTGGAAAACTAGATGAAAGGAAGCAATTAGGGTAGAAAAACTTCAGCAATAGGTACGCGTACTCATAAATGAAAGAGTTTTTTTACTTATACAAAGCAACTGCATGGTAGAAAGGATGTTTGGAAGCAAGAATTGAGAATACTCATTCGGCCGGCTGCAGTCAGAGAGATGCGGTATTATGCAGCTTCATTTGACTCAAACCTAATGTAATGGGGCAATGAAGTGTTTTTCTTCTTTTTTTTTTTTTTGTAAAAAAAGAAAACCTTTAGAAGGCTACCAAAACTACAAGGATTGCCACATCCAATGTTTTGAAAAGCAAACCATATCCGACGAAGCCCAGTCAACGCTTATGAATACAATTTCATACAAAGTTAAAGATAAAGAGTCTGCTGCATGTATTTAATTACAGTTTTCTATTTTAAGAAACGACTACGACTTGAATTACTGCTCTCTGCCCTTCTTTGGACCGAAAAAGGGGTGGAGCAACTTCAACAATACTCATAGAGCAGTGCTCGTATAGTAGATTTGCGGCTCGTGTGATGGAAATAAGGTTAAGTGGTGAACGAAGGAAACTGCAGATTGCAATGTGCCACACGTCACACAATTTTGAAAGTTAAGTAATTTAAGTGTGTCACATTCACTGGTACATGGTCATGAATTGCTGCATAACTGAATTTTCATATAAGAAGGCTGTGCAGATACCTACGTACACACTGACGTGAATGTTGTTTGACGATTTGGTTGTAATGAATAGATTATAATTTCACTTGAAAAATTTGTGCTTCTTGGTAGGTATGAGTATATTCAAACGCTTGGTCTTGAGTACTCTAAAGTAATTTAAAAAAAAAAAAATGATTAATTTGAATTGTTTCAGTTCTTACCACGAGTACAATTTATAGCAAGTAATTCAAGAATGGCCTCGACGAGATCAGGGCGTAAACTGATCGTTTATCTTTTTAACAAACTTGATGATTTAAACAAAACAATTTTTAAAAATTGGAATTCTGTCAGAAGTATCGATAGCAATTCCGTTCCTGGATTGCCTTCATCTGGTCTTGCCTTAATTGATTTAAGTCTTCTTCAAGGATTTAAGGCAAATAAGGTTTCGTCAATATGTTCCCTTTATAGTTTATGATTATGTAAAAATATATGAACCTTCAAGATATTATTTACTAACACTGAGGTAGATCGGACTTTAAACCTAGAGATACAATAAGAAAATAGACATTTTTGTTGGAGGCTGCGCAAGTAATTATTTCATTTCAAATGAAGCTCATGTTTAGGATAATGGAATCTCTCGTTTCAAGTCACGATTCGAAATGAAGAACGATTTGAAAGTATATTCCCGGGACATGCCCAATACCTATGCATGATAAGCTCTACCCTCCAACAACCAGAAACTACATAGATATGTTATAGTACAGAGTTGTTGTTTTTGTGGAGACGCGTTTGCTCAATGGGATAAGAAATATGTTGCAGAAAAACATGGCACTAATGTACTATTGCCGCCTGCTTTAAAAAAAAAAAAAAAACAACAGATACTAAGATCCGGAGTCGACACAAGAATTCGGCTTGGATCGGAGGTCATTTTAACCAAATGTTAAAATAGATAAGCAGATTTATTTTATGGAGATCCGCATGGCGACTGACCGCGAAACTGCTGACTATCCTACAATTTAGATTAGGCCAGCAGCACACCAATCAAGTTTATAAAAAAATGCTTGCCTACCAGAAGGAGGTACCCCGGTAGCTGCATGAGTAAATTCTTACTAAAGTCGATAGTCATCACATCCACTTCTTTTCTTTTTTTTTTGCTCTAGGGAATACAATTTATTAGAAGCAAACTTAATAATGTTGATAGTTCTTGATCATTGATTAAAAATTCCATTACATCATTACATCATGAATGATGATCTTAAGCATCTTGATAATGCAGGATAACTAAGCAATGGTCGGTAGTTAGTACTATCCTGTTGTTTATGAATGGGGATCATATAAGCGCTTATCCAGAGGCTGGGAAAAAACTTCCTAGAAGATTGGATGTCTAAAGATACTTACGAGAGATTGAATATGATTATTGAAGAATCCTTTCATATTATTCCAACTTATTTAAAAAATCGATCCTTAATTTACAAAGCATATAGAAGATTACGTGATTCTTTTTTGATTCTAATAATCGATAAACTGAGCTCGCTATTCATGGTGTTGTGGATAAATATCCAAGACCCTGTAGATGATGTGATTGATAGTTGAGGAAAAATCATCAAGTTTACGCCGATAGAAGCAGCTTGCCCTTTATTAACCAGCTATTTCGAAAAATTTTTCGATCTCACCTTACACCTTTAAGGATCCGTCTGATACTAAAACCAAATTCACGAGGCCAAGACATCGGAGTTCATGGGTTGAGCTCTTGAGTATCTTTCAGTCGACTCTTATTTTTTATCAAAAAAAGCGTTAAGTAACTAGGCTCACAAATGCTCAAAAAATGAAGCCATATGCCAGAAGCTGCCATAATGTCCTAAGCTATTTTTTAATAATGAATAAAAATGGTTGATTCAAATTCAATACCTGACGTTATTGTTAAAAAGAGGTTGAAGCTCTTAAAAAAAAACACACACTTTTTACATCTATGAAAAATAAATTGTCGACTGGGTTAACCACCTGAAGTATCTCTTTGAAGACAGTCCTCAATCAGTAATTATCGAGAGCATTACGAATTGTTAAAAAGAATATTTCGAAGAAAAGATGATCTTGACACTGAATCAATGAATATCATTGGAAGGGAGACACGTCAATGCATTAAGAGTTGTCAATGCAGATCTGGCATGCTTAAGAAACCCTCATTGCAAAGGAAATTTTTTTGAAATTTACTACCTAAATCGATCAGTGTGGCAATCAACTTGTCTAAAGACAAGCCTCATCCAATAGCCTGGTTGGCATGTTTTTATGCCTTATTGTTTACATACAAGATTTTTATGACGTTTCTGAATTTTCATGATATACCCAAGCACTAAAATTTATACCATAAAGAGGAGCTTCTCGCTACTCCGTGTCAAATCCTAACTTAAAATAAAATACGCAAATAATGCTTTTCGAAACAAGCGAAGGGTTTATGGTAACACTCTCAGATGACAGAATTTAGTGCCCTTCCATATGATCAGCGCGACATCTATGATCCCTTCTTCATACTACTCAAATACTCAGATGCATCTTTCTATTCTTTCTTTCCCTTATTCATTCCTTCTTTTTTTGCTGTTAACGATTTGATACCGATACATTGAAATATTATTTGTGGACCTCGTAACTCTGATAATAGCAACCTGATCTGAATCCAACTTAATGCTTTTCCAGCAGGTTATTGTTCTTCATCCATTTTTGCCTAGTTAGCTGACCTAGTACTAGATCGGATGCACTTCCTTTTTTACGAATGAAATAATTTAAAGATTTTACAAAAATTAAATGTTTGTTCAAAGTTTTTTTGTTTGTTTGTTTGTTTATCATATGTGACGTAAGTTCGCATAATGCGATTTAGTCCTTCGCCAGAAATCACAAGTGGATCTATTAATTGCCTTAGTTCGAAATACAGCTGCCTTGGTTCATCCAGGCATCTGCCACTCTCAATGAGAATGATCAGTCTTTGGGTTGGTAAGAAATGTCTATGTAAAACGTAGATAGACCAAACAAATACTTTTGAAACTTTCAAAAGAGACTAACATTGTTAGAATTTAAATGTTTAAAAATGTCAGCAATCGATGTTAGATTATGGACAGAAATCCGTTCGTCCTTAAATAGTAGTGTGTAATAAATCTTTAAAGAGCACTTTTCTGAGTATTTTACAGAAGCGTTATCTTGCAGAACATATAAAAAGTTCAAACAAAGAAGTATTTTACAATAATCTTAGTCTCCTTGTTACCGATATATTGTATTTATCTGCTAGCTTTGAAACATGAAACCGGCAAATATCTTTTCTTTATTACTTCTTTCTTACGGGCGTAAAAGTCAGTTTATCTTATGCACAAGAGACAGTAGAAAAGAAGGATTGAAAATGAGTTCTTCTTTATAGAAAGACAAAAAACTTCAATTAAAAAAGGCATTTGCCCATGAAATTCCCATCTATCCTTCGTTCTCCAAAGGATAACACAATATAAAAGCGACTTTTAAATGGCAAGACAAGAAAAAAAATGCTAAAAAGATACATAACGCGGTAGTGAAAATTTTGGAAGAATGCCAACGAATTGTTGAATATTTGTTGCCGTTATGTAATTTTGGACGTTTTCTGATTACTTTTGATGTTAACGATATTCATGAACAGGAAGGAAGAAATAAGCTTCTTCCCCATAATAGCTTCATACTTTCTCTTTTTATTAAGAAATTTTTGAGGATAATTTACAGTCGAAAACGATTTTCGGGTCGATAAAATATGGTTTCGGCTTTTATTATGTAATGCAATGCATTCGAAAGTCTATTTGTATTTTATCTATTGGCTGAGTTGAAATCAATGAAATATTTATGCAAACTTGTATGATTTTTAAGATATTCTAATATGACGTTTAAAATTAAACAAAAATCTTGTGGTGAATTACATAATGTTTGCTGAAAGCAGTCTAAAAAAATCTTCTCAGCCTGTTCAGCGAATTGTTTTTATTTTTATTTTAGAAGAAAACCTCTCAACTACAACTCAAAATAACAGCTTGATATGCATTCTCTGTGCGAAGCCAAAAATCTTTGACTATTCTAACCAGTTCAAAATTATTATATAGCCCACATAATTCGTTGTATTTGTCTTTCAAAGAAATCTTATAAAAACACATCAGCTTGTCCAAATATTTAACATCTAAAGTCTCGCTGGTATCATTATCGACTTTTATGGAGTAATGTCAAATTTTTCCGTAAGGTGAACACATCCCAAGCGGTTGAAAGGATTACTGTAAACAATGTTCAGGAAAGCCGATACCTCTGAAGCTGCTTAGATTCATTTCATCGGCAAACCTTCAACTGAACATATCTTACAAGTAAGTTGGTTTAAGCTATTTGTCAAATGCATCCTCTCTACTTTAAATAGCTCGCAAGTGGGCACGCATTCCCCTTAAATCATATAGGGTAAGATAACATCAGGAATTGTTGAAGGGCTGACTTTCTAGTTTTTAGTTTTTTTTTAGTTTTTTATTAATATTCAAATTAAAGAGTTAACAAATACATGTGCACTACCCGCAAAGCATAAGCTTATCTGCACGAGATCAAACTGTAAGATATTTAAATTTGAACTTTAAGTTTAAATAATAACATTACTTATGCGAATTCAAAAAGATTTAAGAAAACAAAATTAATTAATTAATTAATTAATCAAAATTAAAATACAATAATACAATACAATGAAAGCAAAAATTTCCTAATCTCTTTTTTCCTTTTTTTTAAATTAATAATGCTTATCAGTCTCAAATGAAAATTATTTAAAACTTGGGGGATCATGTAGTTGAGTTGTCGCTTGCCATAACCTTTCGACTAGTGTTTATTTGATCTGAAATTGGTTTCAGAAATCTTTCATCTCTGCCATACTCCATAACAGTCACCACCTTGAAGATTTGCTCTACATTAAGAACTTTGAAATAATCTTCGTCCCGCCTCACACCTCGCTGAATTACTTTTAGTATATTTGCTTGCAGCTTTTGCAATTTATCTAAATGGTATTTTGCTGCACTTCCCCAGGCCAATACTCCATAGCTTAGTTTAGATTCCACTAAGCATTGTAATAGTTGAGCATTTCTTCAGATATACCATCGCGAAATGTGCTTTTTTCATATCTGACCTAAGCCTCTGAATATGGTTTTCCCAACGAAAGTGACTGTCGATTACAATTCCAAGATATTTGTATTCTTCCAGAACTTCTATGCATTTTTCGCATGCGGACACTCGCATGTTCCCCTAATGTGCATGAGCTTAGTTTCCTTTGCGTTTATTACAAGCCCCATGTCATGACACCCCTTTATTGCTTTATCTAAATCCTCCTTCATTATCCTCATAGCTGTTTCGAAGCATGCATGCTGAACTACAATTGCCATATCATCGGCATATGCGAATGAAATACTACTCTTGAAGATTTTAAGAAGTTCGTTCGTGTACAGGATAAATAATACGGGCCCTAGTTTCGAGCCTTGTGGAACCCCATATTTGACTTCCTTCCACTCACTCAATTCGCCTGCTATTTTCACTTTAAAACCTCTGTTATTTAAATAATTGCATAACCAATCTGCTAAGACCCATCTTATTCCAGCACGATTCAGGATGTCGATTAGTTAACGGTGATTCAAAATATCAAATGCCTTGCTAAAGTCTATGAACATTACCATTACGTGATGATTTAAATTCAGACTCTGATTGACTAAATTTGCAAGTTCACCAAGTAGTTTTCCTGTGCTTTTATTCTTTTGAAACCCGAACAGGTTTTTTGCTATGGTTTTCTTCTTGTCTAGAAACCTCCAAAGTCTTCTTGTTACAACTCCTTCAAGACATTTTTCAACTATTGGTAATATAGAGATAGGCCTATAGTTCTCTAAAGCCCTCTTTTCACCACCTTTGTATATTGGTCTTACAATTGCCGTCTTAAGAATAGTCGGAATTTGTCGCTCAGATAGACACCTATTAACGATTTTGCTTAAAACTGGGGCGAAAATCTTTGAATTATTTTTTAGGTCGCATGCCCTTATGCCATCTGCACCAGGAGATTTTTTGGTTTCGATAGATTGCAGGATCATATACATTTCGGCTTTCCTCCACAAATATCGAGTTGGGAGTAGTCGTACATATATGATTCGAAGTTTTAATGCTGCAGTCGTGAATAATTTTAGAAGCTTGTTTGCTATATCCGTTAGCACATTCATTAGCTAATGTATTAACATTTTTATTTGAGCCATTATGGTCAGCTTTCAATAACTGACCCATCAGTTGAGGAGATCAGATTGTTAACAATTGCACTTTTTATCCACACGTTCCTTGGAGTTTTCTACTGGAGGTTTGTTTTCAAAGGTCCTAAATACTACAGCATAATGATCCGATATTACAGTCTCCACTACCCCAGATAAAATTATATTTTTATGCATTTTGACTATGATGTGGTCTATTAGAGTAGAGGTTCATTTTTGCAAATCCACTCGAGTATTGCTATTTATAATATTTGTAAGCCCTTTGGATGCGAGTGCTTCTAAATAATTCTTTATATAGGAGTTTCTTTCATCACGTTTATATTTATATCACCCATCAGTATAACCTCCTCGCCACACGCAACATTTTTCTCAAGTTCAGTGATAAATGAATTTATAATAAAACCTGTTGGTCTGTAGATTGCAGTTATTTGTTTTTTTTTTCTAAATGAATCTGTTACTTTCACAGATATACTTTCATATGCATAGGTCATTAAAGGTACTCGTTCATAAGTCATATCATTTTTAAGAAACATCATAATCCTTCCGCCCCTTGATTGTTTTCGGCTTATGAATTCCGGTTTATGAAAACCTTCGATCTTAAAGAATTTTTTTTCTTCATCCTCAACGTTATTTCAACCAAAAAAAATGACACTTACGTAATTGACTAATTTATTAATATATTGCGAAGTGATCTTATGTTTGTTCATTAATTTCTATGCTGTTAAATCCACTCCATACCCTATTTTCGATATCTAATATTACCTTGTTGTTTTTTTCTGCGTCATCCATTGTTACAAAAATATTTGTTGACTATCTCACTCTGACAAATTGAAATTATTACATACGTTTAATTTTACTTACATCTTCTATTGTGCTTATTTACAAAGCACTGGTGTTCTCACTTTTTCTTGCCAGAGCTCTCCCACACGAATGAACAAATGATTATGACTCTACTACTACATTTCCATTCTTATCCTCACAGGATGCATTCTATTTGTTTCCAAACGTATCTGTAGACACAGTAGTAGAAACCCGACGTATCTTGTAACAGTAGTCCGGTAATAAACATAAAAAGGCTAACAAGTGGTTACTAGTATCCGCTAGATGTGGGTTTTTTAATAAATGAAGACTTCTCCAGACATTTTTAAGGGTCAAATGAACGAGTATCTGACGGGCCGGTTCGATTGCTGCTATTTCACATTAACGTTTCTCTGAACCCTCAAGCCCAAATCCTGATATCTATTTGAAAGTAGTCATCTTGCCGAAATACGAAAAATACAATTTTTAATCATGCACTAATAATACTATATTTTCAGGGTTCTGATTGATTTTTTTTTTTAACAACTAGAACTAGTCAATAAGACTACCAAGTAGATTTCTTATGAATAAAATCTAAGAACACAAGTAAGCCTATCGGATTCACTAGTTTGTCTACTATACTACCATTTCATGCAACTTCATACGTTGGGGTCTTCAAACTTGCTCACTTTGGTTTAGGAGTTTAGATGTCTCTTCATTTATGTACTGCCTCATCTAGATGATCTATGTGCGTTTTGGCAACGCATTTTCGTCGCATCTCCCTATATACAAGTCACTAAAGAAAAACGATTAAAAGTAAATTGGTCGATAGTTATTTAATACCATTTAATCACTTTTTTTTTGTGAATGGGTTCACAACTGCTGTCGTCAGAGATTCTGGAAAAACACCTTCAAGAAAGCAAAAATTTTAAATCTAGCTTAAAACATCAGAAATATGAAGAGAAATTTGCTTCAAATGAAAACTTGAAATTTTGTCAAGTACGGGGAATTATATGCTTTATTTGATTTTTTTACATTTCAAGTGAGGTAAACTGATGAAAGACAAGGCTTTAAGCTTAAAATGTTGTTCCTTCTATAGTATTAACGCATCGCAGTGTTAAAAAATCGAAATTCCGACCAAAACCAATATTAGAAAAAAAGTTATTAAATAAATAAGCAACTTCTAAATTATTATTGCTAACAGTAATATTTATTTTTGGTTTATTTTCGTTTAGAATTTCGTTTATGACTTGCCATTTCTTCTTAGAATTACCTACGTTATTTGCTAATTTAAAATTAAATTTTTAAAGTTTTTTTTTAATGTACTTTGGCTACAATTTGATATAAGTACATGTTTATAACGTATTGGGAAATATATTGTATTAAAAGCAGTAGATGGATTGGATTCATTATACACTTCATATTCTACTCTGCCTGTATCCTGAAAAATCATGCTACGTACAATTTTACTCACGGGAAATCAAACTGTGAATGGAAAATCTGTGCAATGACGTAGGTAGTCCTGAAGCAGGTTTAAGTCGTAACAAACTCTCTGCTGAACCTTGCTCAGCAAAGTCGTCCTTAAAAATTTGAATACATTCCTTACCTTGCTCAGATTTAGGCCAACGCCAAAAAGTACAGAATTTCAGAAATAGTCAACTTCGTATTCTCACATTAATTAGAACCCTGGTGTCCGACGCGGTGTTCCTAAGGCCAGAGTCATATGCTCAATGTCTTGACAAAGACTCACTTACACTAACTGGAAACCAATAGTGCCTTAAAAGATGTTTAGCTAAGACATAGTTAGTCCCACGTGTTTAAGCACTTAATAAATTAGACAAATCATGTTCCTTTTTCTCTAGAATTATGAGAGGTTAATTACGTCTATTTATTTATTTTTATTTGTTTTTATTAATTTTCAATTTACGATTTTAGAACCAACAGATTTCGAAATTCAGATAAGATTATACCTTAAACATAATTTAAAGTAATGTAATAATTGATTAATAAAATAAGGGCACAAGTTTATTTTTAAAAATATTTCTGTGAAAAGATATGTCAAATTCCGTGCTATAACATTTTGATTCACAAAGAAATAGGTTCACGATGACCATACAATGTATTATGAGTAAATTCAAATAGTAGAGGTCTAGGTCTTAGGACTCTTGAATGAGTCTAACATCTAAGCATATTCTCAACATCACATTATACATTTTTCTTCTCTATTCAGGAGATTGCTTTTCAAGGAGGAGACATTTAGAACGGTAAAAATGACGAACATAAGAGACATTATTAAAAAACTAACTATGTAAGACAAATTTTAAGAACTGTTTTTGCACGTTGTCGATTCTACGTATGACTGTAACAGTGGAAGGACCCCAGACAACACAAACATACTCCATGACATTACGCACAATTCTCCAATACAACGCCTTTATATGTAGTATAAGGATCTTTAAAATCAGAGGAGTTCCTTTTAACAAACCCTAAAAAAGAATTCCCTTTGGTAACTATGGAATTAATATGTAAATAAAAAGTTAACTTGCTATCAAAAATTACACCAAGATCTTTAATGTCATACGAGTATACTCGTATATTTGAAAACTTTTTAATAGATAATGTGTAACAATATGATGCAGAATTCTACTTTAGCTCATGCAAGCACACTTGTCTATATTTAATCTTAACTCATTTAATTCGCACCACTTGTGAAACTATTTAGATTTTTTTATTACAAAAGAGAGTCGTTCATAGTAGATATATCAGGAAAAAAATTTATATCATCCGCATACATGAGGTAATTCTTTAATAAGTTTGACAAATCATTGATAAAAAGTAAGAATAGCATTGGCCCTAGATGGCTGCCTTCTGAAACACCAGAGCTAACTAAAATTTCCTTAGAAAAATTGTCTCCAATAACAACATATTGCTCCCTGCCATACAAATAGGATTTAAACCATTGCTGCAATGAACTATAAAAGCCATATGCAGTTAGTTTATTTAAAAGAATAGTCACGTTAACTCTGCTAAAAGCTTTGAAAAAATCTGTATAAATCACATCGACTTGTTAATGGGCTTCCAAGGAATTAATGCAGAAATTTGTAAATTCCACTAAGTTCGAATCACTTGATCGTCCCTTCCAAAAGCCATGTTATTATGTATTTATTTACATGTTGCTTAATTACATGACTATCTAAAATTTTAAGAATAACTGAAAGTTTGGTAATCGGTCTTCAGTTAGATATGAGATGTCGAGTACCACATTTTTATACTGGGTTTATTATGGAAACCTTCCGCTCATCAAGGAAAATTGCATTAGAGAGGGATTCATTAAATAAATCTAATAAAGTGAAACTAAGTGAGCTGGAACAGTGACGTAGTAGGAAAAAACAGAAAATATCTGGTTTCTTTTGGGGTTCTGAATTCCATAGGGCAGACTCAGAACAATCAATGATTTTGGAAGAGACCGAAAGTAATTCAAATTTATGGAGGTGCTCTTCATTTGCTGTTGTTATGAATTAGAAATAATTTGAAAATATTCTGTAAAAATATCTACGATTTGTTTAGAGTCACTAAATCGTTTCTCATCAAGATACACCATTATTGCAAAATAGATAGTTTTTTTCTTCATGTTGATAATCTTCCAAAAAGCTTTTGGTCTATTTTTAAGATTAACTTCTACAGAATGAATAGAATTACAATACAGAAATTTAGAAAGAAAAACAAACTCTTTTCTTGTACGTGAAAAAGTAAACAATACAATCGTCAGAAGAGCACGACATTTTGAACAATTTATATTCTGCATTCTTAGCATTTTTTAATTTAAGTAATCTTTTATTTACCAAGCAGAATGAGAAATTACTTTTCTACAAATTATGGGTAAACATTCTTAAAGAACATAATTAAATATAGCTTGAAAAGTGTAGAATTTTTCAGAAATACTAGGCTTAGTGAAAAGTAACCTCCTTGACCGCCAGAATGCGCTGCTACTGCAATAAAGCAAATTTCAGTGCTATACTGTCTTTGGTTTTCTTTTGACAGCTGATTTTTTTTGACGTGTTTAGCATCATGTTGGGTATTGACAAAAACGATTTTCATTCTCTCTTAAAACATTATTTTTTGAGAGGCAAAACGGCGAAGGAAACAAAAGAAGAGTTGGATAAATATTATGGGGCTAATGCTCTGTCAGATTACACCGTCAAATATTGGTTTCGAGAGTTTCGTGGTGGCCGCAACTCCACTACCGATTAAGTCCGCAACGGCAGGCTGTTCGATGCGGTTACAGAGGACAATGTCAAAAAAATACGTGAAATGGTGTTGGCTGACCGGAAAGTGAAAGTGAGAGAGCTAGCAGATACCACAAAGATTAGTACTGAGCGCACACTCTATATTTTGGGCAATATTCTGCATATGAAAAAGTTATACTGCCGCTGGGTGTTGCGCATACTCACTCCTGACCAAAAACACGAACGGGAGAGCACTTCGAAAGAGTGTTTGGACTTGCTTATGTGGAATCAGGCGGACTTTTGGCGTCGATTGGTAACTGTTGATGAAACTTTAATCCACTATTACATACCAGAGAACAGAATGAGTGCCCGTCAATGGACTGAAGCCGGCACGAGTGTTCCGAAGCGGCCGACTGAGGCTCGTTGGGTCGGAAAGTTCGGTTTTCTAGGATTGTCATGGCATACTCCTGGCACGAAAAAGGAAAAACCATCAACAGTATGGTATTACTGTGCATTATTGGAGCGATTGAAGGCCGAAATCGCTGTAAAACGGGCTCACATGAAGCGAAAAAAAAATTTTAACCAGAAACTCATTTGACCAATTAATATTTTTAAAGCAATTATTCAAATTTGAAAAAAATTATTGCATTATTGAATTTTCCAAAGTTATTGTAAATCTAATTATTGACAAGAATATTGATTGCTTTATGATGAAAAGAGTCCGATATATGTTAAAAGGATGACACTGTACAAGAGTTTCAGAGGTGAAAACTAAATCTAATTATCTGTTTATCGAATTAGCAATGCAGTTTATTTGATTTAAATTAAAATACATTAATGAATCAATTAATAAAATCTCACCATTTGTACATATAGGATATGGAATCAATTTGGAATCATAAAGTTGCGAACAAATATGGCAATGTGGCCACACTATCAATTTTTTCGATATGCTTTTGTAAATGCTGAATGAACTAGCAGCATACTTCCATCAACAGAATCTACACGCACATATAAAATTGATCTACATATTCGTATATGCAGCTGATGATGAATACAAACGACATCAATTTCAACCTTAACAACTCCAAATATGTGTCTCGCAGCAATCAAAACGCCACCTCCAAGTGACTAAGTGACATCAAACGGAGCGCAGCAAAATACGGAGTATGAAGAAATGCCGTATAAATCTTCATTCCTTATGTCGTCATAGAGCCATATCTCAGTCAGATTCACAGGCATCAATAGCAAAGGAGAACTCTCTAAGGCGAGAAGAAACAACATACAATGGTGGTCCTAGAAGTACCCCATCCAACAAAGATAACACAAAAAAAAAGTTATTTTTCAGCTTCATAGTATACACTTTTCCCAGCGATGTTCAAAAAGTTCGATACCCTTTTTATAATAAGAACTGTCTTGCTCCTCAAAATAGCCATTAACCGCCGACATCACTTCTTCATTGTTGGAAAATCTGTGACCACGGAGCCATTTTTTCAAGTTTGGGAACAAAAAATAATCCGAGGGGCTAAATCTAGCGAATATTGGCTTTTGCAACGAATTTGTGAGCTGGGAATTTGTAGTGATGAAACAACACTTTCTTCTTAGCCAAATGCGGCCGTTTTTGCTTGATTTCTTCGCTCAAACGTTGCAATAAGTTCGGATAATACTGGTCGTTGATAGTTTTTCCTTTTTCAAGATAGTCAATGAAAATTATCCCACGTATCCCATGACCTTGCCTGCAGATGAAACAGGTTTCGACTTCTTTGGAGCCGGTTCTCCCTTTTGAATCCATTGTTTTGATTGTTCTTTTGTCTCGAGTGTAAAATGATGGACCCATGTTACATCCATTGTTATGAAATGGCTTAAAAATTCTGCTTTGTTGTTGCGAAACTTCGCTAAACACTCAATTGAAACATCTTCAACACACTGTTTTTGCTCGATTGTGAGCAAACGCGGCACCCATCTTGCACACAACTTTCTTATGTCCAAATTTTCGAATAATATGCGATGTACCGCACTTTTTGAAATGCCTACAATATCTGCTAGCTCGCGCACTTTCAGTCGATGATCATCCAGTGCCGCTTTGTGGATTTTCTTCACCATTTCTGGAGTCGTCACCTCATTTGGTCGACCACTGCGATGCTCGTCTTGGCAGCTCGTACGTCCTCGTTTAAACTCAGCAACCCAAAATTTTACTGTTGTAAACGAAGGAGCAGACTCATCCAGAGTAGAATCCAGTTCAGCTTTTATATTGGTTGAGCTGAGGCCTTTCAAATAAAAGTATTGTATCACATAACGATGACCAATTTTCTCTATTTTCACAAATTCACTGACAACGTTCACTATTGATGGTTTGAAACATATGCTTTTTAGACTACGTACTTTCCAATACAGTGATATTTTCAAACAACTACCGCCGGTTACATCTAGGACCGCCTTCGTACATATTGTTTTTGTTGAACAAATGGAAATGCGGACGATTATTTGTTTCTGCATTCACTGGTGTAGTTATTGGATGTGATGTCTGTATTATTGAATAATTATAGGTTTAGATTTTTTGGAGTCGTTTGAAATTTTCTCCAGTATTCATTTACAGGCCAACTGCTTACATTTGTGACTCAATTCAATTCGCCCGCAGGAACACCAACTTTAAAATTTAAATATTTAAGTTTTGACAAGTCAGCATCGTATTTAATTAACTAAGCCTTATTACATGTATATTTAATTTATAAAACACTTTTTTTCTATTGTTTCTTTATTAGTCGACACTGAAAATTTGGAGATATGTAACCATATGCTATAACTGGGGTAATTACATCCCTATTATCGGGCAAGGTATCAACACCGATAATAGGAGGAGCAGCACTGTTAGAAGAATTTGGTTTACAGACAACACTACTTGAAGCGAATAAACTATGTAAGTTCATTTGTATTCCGAGCGTTAACAGTCTCCGTGCCAGGGTTTATAGCAGGAACAACTGCATTGTTGTTGGACTTGATACGAGCATGTTTTAAGAGTTCATTCACATCTAATTGAAGAGTGTTTAAATCATCAATTTTTTTAATAAGCGTATCTACTCCTAAGACTAAATCTTTTACTTGAGTAAATAACTGTCTAATTGAAAACTTAGAGCACTCAGAACAATTTTTTTTTTTTTTTTAATTTTCTTAAAAATAATTTCCGATATTCCTGTGCAAATTTTGTAGTAAGATTTTTCACAAAATAAATGACTTTTTATACCCGACTCAAGTAAAAGGTTTGGCAATTTGCACACTTTAAGTTGTTCTTATTTGACATATTGAGTAGAAATACAACCGTACAGTTCAAAGAATTCTCTAAAATTGAATAAAGGCTATCTTTATTGTAAATTGTTTTAATTCACAAACTGTTAGTTCATCTACGCAGATTGGTATGCCAATGCATTTACAGGAAGTCAAACCGATGGAACTGAAGCTTTTGGCGAATTTTTTGCCAGAGGTACAGAAACTTGTATTTTGACCACTCTGTAAGTATCAATGTCCTAAATATCGCGTAACACATTTTTTCTCAATTATCTTGTCAATATAGTATTTGACGCCAGTGCGTTTTAAGGCCAGGAAGGTCCACAAAATATTGCAGTAGAACTTGAAGAAGACTCAGGAATCCATGTATAGCTAACTCGCACATACAGTACGAAAACAGGAATTTCGGTTACTCTGTCAAGATTGGTATTTACTTTACCGTCCCATTCAGGTTCACAAGAAGTTTTAGACTTCTTTTTAGATACTTTTCTTATACCATATTTAAATGAGTGGTGTGAAACTCATGGGTCTTTGACAGCCTGTTCAACTACTGGCACGACTATTTATTAAGATATTGTATTCATTATATATAAAGAAACTTAGACATTAAGGTCATATTAACATCACAACTTCGAGTAAGTAAATATTTGGTTAGTGCCTGAGATACGTAAGACAACAGCCTGCAAGGAATATTCTAGTCCCCGATAGAGGGACGCCGCATATTGCCGACGTCGATGCCAACTTTCGTTTGACATAGACATTTTTTTCCTGCTTTTGATGGCTGAGTTTTGAATTCAGATCTTCTTGCGCAGTAGTTAACTAATGTTGATTGCATTTAACCACTGAACTGCATACGTATTGCCAACTTGGTAAGTGCGCGTACTTTGAGCCGTTATTCGGCAATACCATATAATAAACAAAACTTAAGTTTTAGAATTAAATATGGGTAGCAAGAAGCACTGTACCCAGGAAGACAACGATAAATAACGACAAAAATGGACCGAAGGATTATTTTGGAAGCCAAAAAAGATCCATTCGTCCTGTCAAGTGCCATTTTATAAACGTTAAATACAAATGTGTCTTTAAGGACAATAAGGAGAAGGTTGGTGAAACATAATCTATCAGCTAAATCACCCAGGAAAGTACCACTTCTTAATAAGAGACATTTGAAACTTGGAATGGACTTTTCTGCACAGCACTAAAATTGGTCTCGCGATGAAGACAAAAAAAAATAAAAAAATGTATTTAGGCGAACGAATGCAAATTTAATTTATTTGAGTCAGGTGATTGGCGGTGTGACATACAATTCCCGCTACACAATTAAAACACTCAAACATGGCGGTGGGAATGTTATAGTTTGAGGGGGCTTTTCTTGGTATGAAGTGGGTCCTATACGTTACATTTAATAAAGAAAACGATGAGGAAAGAAGAAAGTGTACTCCTTCCATTTGCATGAGAAAATCTCTCCATCATTTAGACATTACAAGCTGATAATGATCCAAAACATACAGCAAAATCTACAAAAAACTGGATACCTGCAAATGGATTAAGAGTTTTACCATGGTCATCCCAGTCGCTATTGTCATTATTATTTGTCAGAAAACAAAGTGAAAATCTATTCCCTTAACCGTGTGCCAAAAGTTGGTTAACTCAATGCTAAACAGATGCACAGAATTGATGAAGAACAAAAGTCATGCGATCAGATATTAAATAAATCAATATTTGTAATAAATTCATTCATTCATTCATTAAAAACAAAGATTTTAATAAAAATTTTAAATAACTTTCACTGTATTTATTTTTTGTTCCCACATAAAAACGCGCTCTATGTTATATTGCATATTTAATTCGATAAATAGTGCTTTCAAATGGCCGTTGATGTCTGCCGTAAATTTCACAAAGTGCTCTATAGGGGCTCGCATTTGAGAAATAAATTTTAACGATTTGACACAAACGCACGTACTTGGTATATATTGTGTCTGCCACCTGAAATCTTTCAGAATCCACCACAATCCAAAAACACCTGTAATCTCGTCTGACTAAATAAATTGAAGGACGTTTTGTTTTCCCACGGACGAAACATTTTTCATCTATTTTGATTTCTATTTTTATTATCCAGCACTATGCCTTGTATTTACTTATTCAACGCTAAGAGATAAATTAAAAATTAATTAGATTTCTTATTCCAAAATTTACGATGGTTCCTAGGCCGAAATCGACGTCATTTCCATCCCACACAATCGCTAAGGGGGACACATAAATAAATATTTGTCGCTCTTTCGGCTCTGCAATGTCTGGCGATTTTATTTTATTTTATTTTTTTATATGTAGTAAGAAGCATGACAGATATGTAGTTTGTGCTGTTTAACAAGATTCAAAAAAAAAGAAAAAGAGATTACAACTGTGGCAGGTTAGTGCTTTGTAAGTTCCTCATAGTGGCACACACTACCCTATTACAAGTAGAACTTCAATTATCGATTGAACAAGTTTACAATTGATGCAGATTTAGATTTAGATACCTCATTCAGTGAAGGTGCAAGTGTGCAAGCATGCATATTCATAAGAAGCCATGCGTGTGTGAGTTCTAATTTTACCACCCATTCCAACAGGGCCTATAAAAAGTGCAATAAATATCGGTTTACCGAGATCGCAATAAAAATGGCAATAACGAGTGCCGACTGCGGATGCAATAAAATGGGATACGATGGACTGGTGTATGCAATCGGTAGGTCGTTTGTCAAAATGTGGAAACTTGTTGAATCTAATTTTGGCAACCTGACAAAAGCTGCGCTACTACTAGCTTGACATGTGTTTCCGTACGTTTTTTTTTTTTTTTTTTTTCGATTACTTTCGGTTACTGTTTGTACATCAGCTTTATGTCATGGACAGTGAAGTGAAACTGCCGTTGCAAGGCATGTAATTTCAGAAAATAAATGCAGACAGCCTGGCCTTTAAGCAGAAAAACTTTAAGCCTTTTAGCTATCGTTGAGAGAGACAAAATTCACCTGAAGTTTCAGCTAAGATTGGATGGATTACGCGTACATGCGGTACCTAAATCTAACGATAGATTATGATTATAAAAACAAACATACTCGTAATTGGGTACTACAGGGTACCTCAGTTAAAGAGGGAAATCCGGTAACTGGGGATTGCTGAAGTTCCAACGAACAAAAAATCATATCGTAGAGACACTTCTACTATAACATCGATCTCTAAATAGTTTAAATAATGTAGCTTTTCAACGGTTGCAGCTAGATAAATGATTGTGGACTGTGGATTGTGGAATTTAAAAATAAAAATAATCCTATTAGATATTGAAAAAGCATTTGACTCAGTTTGGCATGAAGGCCTTACATACAAAATGTTAAATTTAAACTTTCCTCCATCTTTTTGCAAAGTTTTGCTTCAAGTCCATGTTTTAGTGTTCAGTGTTTAGTGCATACTAATTGTTGTATGTCGAAATTAGTTAATTTCCACGCTGGTGTGCCGCAAGGTTCAGTTCTTGGACCAGTTCTATGCAATGTGTGCACTTTAGATATTCCAATCCTTACAGAATGTGAAGTTGCAACATATGCCGATAACATAGCAATATTTTCGTTATCCTCAATATTGAGAAGAGTTTAATAATAATACACAAAGTCTAGAATAACATAAAGCTTCACCCCGAAAGGATTCAAGCTATCTTTTTCACTAGAAAACATCAACATCCAATTACGTTGATTTAATGGAGACAAAGCTAACTTTTGAAGAACACAATAGGTCTGCACTTTAAAAAAGTAAGCATTGCTATGAAGCTGATATACCCATTCATTAATAGAATATCTTTGCTTTCAATTAAAAATAAAATATGAATATGTATATATAAATCAATTCTCTTGTACTGGTGCCAAATCTGGGGTAAATGTGGAGAATAGCACATAAAAAAAATACAAATTTCTCAAGAAGGCGACTGGGATCTGCCCAGTAGTGCAAATTGTGTTGGTTGAGGCTCCTCCGTTCATTAGATCCATTGAATGAAGTGCTCATTCGCTACTTGTTAACATAGTAACATTGACAATTTTCGTTTGGGGATCCGCTGGTAGAAGATTCTGTACCAGAGAATGAAAAGGGATTTTTTTTTTAAATCTTTTATTACACAATATGAAATCGTAAGCGCACGCTCATAGTAGTGTGAGATCTTAACCTACCTCCCTGAGATATTAATGTTTAACTGTATTTGTTTTCGAGTTATGTCCTTTTTTTACTGTGCAACTTGCATTTTAACTTTGCCTTGACTGTCATTCAAAGATATTTAGCTTTGTTTGCAAATAGTATTCACACCGAGTTCATGAGAATATACAACCGACTCGTTTTTCCGTATGTTAAAATTACATGAACAAATTTGGTATTTTGGGGTTTGGATCGGGTATAAGGAAGATACAGAAATGGACTGAGAACACGTCGTTGCGGTACGCCGGCTAAAACCTTTTGAACTACGATATTTCGTTTCCGAGTCTGATTTGGAAAATTCTATTCTCGAGATAATCTGTCAGTTATATATATTTTAAAAGCTCAGTGGCAAGACCTGCCGTAATTTAGTCTTTAAGCCTGCAGGCCATAGCTTATCAAAGTCTTGAGAGATATCAACGAATACGTTTGAGCAAATATTTTTTTCTTCCAAAACTTTCTTTATTATGTCGATGATTCTACATATGAACCTGATCAATAGTTCAATGCTTACTACTGGAACCAAACTGGTGATTAGGGACAAAATTATCTCCTCAAAGATTTTAAATAAAAGTGGGAGAATTGAAATCGGTCTATAAGACTTCTTGTCATTTTGATCATTCAGCGCGGAGGCTTTAGGTCTTTTAGTATGTACCTTTTAATGCTTTCCTTAGCTAATAATTAGATTCCCTTTTTACTGTCAAGCTTTCTATAAGCAGCTTACACAGGTTATTCGAATGCGTTTTATGCCGTGAAGCACGACTTTATTGCTATTTCATACGGATTTCTTTTTTTCACCATTCCTTTTAAATAAAAGGCAAACCATTTGAGATATTTCAAAAACTTTATTATTGGCTTGAAGTACAATCAAAACATTTATAAATGGAACTCGACTTCGTTCATTTTCAACGACTCGGCCACACTTTTCGGCTATTTCGCGTCCAATGTTGGCTCTAAGCTCTTCCAAAGTTGTCGGCGTGTTGGCATAAACCAATGACTTAACGTAACCCCACAGAAAATAGACAAGCGGCGTTAAATCGCACGAACGAGGCGGCCCATATCTTGAGATAACACGCTCACCATACTTACTCTTCAATAAATCGATGGTAGCGTGTGCTGTGTGGCTTGTGGCACCATCCTGTTAAAACCACATGTCGTCCAAGTCCATATCTTCCAATTCCGGCCAAAAATAAACGGTGATCATGGCGCGATAACGCTGACCATTCACAGTAACGTGACGATCGTTATCGTTGACGAAAAAATATGGCCCAATAACGCCGCCGGCATTCAAACCGCGTGATTCATAAAGCACATGTGAGTTTTCACCCGACTAATAAAGCATATTTTGCTTATTGACGAACCCATTGAGCCAAAAATGAGCTTCGTCACTGAAGATGATTTTGCGAAGAAATTCATCATCTTGGTGCATCTTCTCCAGAACCCAATTAGAGAACGTACGTCGCTTCAAATGGTCCATCGGCTTCAATTCTTGAGTCAGCTTGATCTTGTATGGGTGTAAACCAAGATCCTTACTCAAAATACGCCATAATGTGGTCTGAGCGATGCTCAATTCTTGAGAACGCCGTGGAATTGACTTATTTGGATCGTTTGCTACGGACGACTGAACGGCAGCGATAATTTCGACACTTCGACCAACCCAGAACTGACACTGCAACATCATGCAACGAATATGTAGACTCAAATTTTTGCACTAAACTTGTTATTGCCTGTCTATTAGGGCGAGAATTACGACCAAAAATTGGAGTTAACACTCTTAAAGTTACAGTTATCGACTCCGAATATCTGTGAAAAAATTTTGTAATTTGCAGACGTTGCTCGTTAGTGTGCTTTACCATGATGAAAATGTTGAGTTTACTGAATAAATTGACAGTGACAGTTAGATGATTAGTGAAAGAGTGCGTTCACAAATTAAATTCAAAGTTGTTAAGTCCCTATTGGAAAACCCTATATCTCCGGTGGATAAGTTAGACCGCAATTTGTTGGTTTCGTCCTTTGATAGGGTGTGGACTTCTTGCTCATAGGGTATCTTAAGTTGTACGTTCAGTTCTACATTTTCTTCAATTTCTTTCTTGAATCCTTACCAATTAGTATTTCTGCCAGTTAGAGTTGCTAGTTCTTGTTTTTTAATTAGTATCAGTTGGCCAGTGTGTCGGTTTATGCGTCGAATGGAAGTCACATACCAGCTTTATAGAACATTATACTTTTCTTTCAGATGCATTTTGAGCCCCAGAATGTATGTTTGCAACTAAATCATCGTCAATAATAAAACTAGGTGCAAGTGATTTATATATATTTTTGAAGACCATCTTTTCGAGGGCGGATCTTGGTGGGTAGTAAATGGCTGAAATACTATAGTAAGGAAATTATGTCGATTTTTTACACGTACCGTGATCGTTTGCACATATTCGGGCTCTGTTTTAAGGTTTAAGTACATTCGATAGATTCTTTAATGTACAAGGAGGATCCACCTCTAAGCTTTTTAGATAGATGATAAGCGTGGTAGTCCCTAAAACCCTTTATTTTTACATGCGTCCATATGGATTTCAGAAATCAAGCAATCGTCAATATTCTTCTCACGTATAAATATTTCTCAAATTTTTGTAAGAACCCGTCAGAATTCTAGGTAAGTATTGTTTTTTGAGCACGCGTTCCATTTGTGATTTAGTTCGCTTATTGTGGCAGTTATTTTCGATCTTAGCTAACTTCTCAAAAATAAGTTTATTTGTTTTGCTTTTTAATTCAAATTTTTCAAGTATAATAGAGAAAACATGAGAAGTAGAGCCCGCTGAGTTTTCGGTCCTTTCGATATGTGATTTAAGTTTAGGTTTAGGCATGTGTTAGTTTGGGCAGTACCGGCCGCCCGCTGTTAAAGGTTTAATGGTTTCTTATCCATCACGTTTTCTTTTACATTTTTGTGACCGGAACCCGATGACTTTTCTTTAGCTATTTTGAATATAACGAGGTAAGGCTTTTCCCTACTTACCTCCTTTGAGTACTTATTTTGCGGAATTTATCTCGCCTTTTTTGCAACTCCGTAGCTACCTCGGTAATTTGTTGCAAATGTTGCAAATTATGTACGTTGCAGAGGATAACTTCTTTATTTCACTATCTTTGGAGAGGAGATTTCCTGCACATTTCACCCAACGTGACTCTTTCTGCACTGACAGCTTTTGCACTGAGAGATTACTTTTATGTTCGATTTAAGCAGGAAACACGAAGGTAAAGAGGAAGGCTTTGTTTTACTGTAGTAACTTTCCCCTCCAATTTTTGTTTCTCTAGCTTTTTTATGTTTACGGCACCCACAATTTTAAAATGCCTAGTTTTCAAGTCACTGACGATGTCTTCTTTTTCGCACAACGGATGAAGCCCTCTAGCTACAACATCGGAATTTCCGATTTTTTCTTGTAAGTGTACCATTGAATTTTCTTCATATAAGTTGTAACTCATCAGCCAAAGCAACCTACGACGCTCGAAGAGGACTTAAGTCGTTAAACAGAGTGAATACTGCAGAAACGACCAGAGAAAAAAAAAAAAAAAAACGAAAATACGGTTTCTCACCCAAAATCATCACTGAGCAAGAAGAGAGTTGAAATAATCCAAGAAAAGATGACGAAATAAATACTCATTCCGAAGAAAACCGAAATGCAAAGCATCGACCACCAGCGTCAATCAACGTGATCGGGATTGCGGATTACAACAAACTTCAAAACATCTTGAAGACATTGTTGCGATTTGATTATACCATCACATCGCGTAACAACAACGTGTGAAAAGTCAATGTGAAAAACGCTGACAGCTATCGCTGCGTCCGATTTCCTTTCTCTGCTAGTTGATGCCGCTGAGCCGATATTTAAAAGGCACTGATAAGCACTAACAAAGGTCAGACTGATTATACAGTCACATCGCGTAACAACAACGTATACAAAATCAACGTCAAAGACGCTGACAGCTAACATATCACTGCGTCCGAGTTCCTCTCTCTGCTAGTTGGTACCCCTGAGCCGGTATTAAAAAGGCATTCATCAGCATTAGCAAAGATCCGCCTGGTCAATGATATGTTCCCATTACAGAGACCGTATTCGCTTCTTCTCTGTATTCGTGAATTGAATTAATTAATTTTTTTTTATTATTATTAACTTACTACTTTCGTAATCAGCGAAAAAATAATTGCAGTACATTTTCAGAACTAACATTTACTTACGCAAACATTTTTGCTGACAAAATATCGTAAAAATAGCCGTAAATTTTTCGTTAATTACTGATCTCTTTATGATCTTTTTCTTTTGGTTTTTGTTTTTTCTCTCTTTTTTTTGAGACGCTTTTGCCTGAAAAAATAGGTTTTTACTACAACTTCCGTTGATTGTAGGTGAATAAGTTGCGCACATAAATCATAAACAAAAGAATGCAGATGCAAATTTTCATAAAAAAAATGAAAAGTAAGAATTTTAAGAAAAATACATTATATTGGGAAATTTTGAGCGACTTTTCATAATGTTGACTTTATGTTAAGGAGATATAACTTAAAAAAAAAACATTAAATAAAATTTTTTTTAAATTAGCCTTCCACAATGTACACAATCATTTCTCTAGTTATAACCGTTCAAAAGCTACAGTATTTTAACTAATTAGTTATCGAAATCAGAGGTGTCTTACTTCATAAAGTTAGAGAGAGTGGAAATAGAATCCCCCCTGTAAGATTTTTTATTCGCAGAAACTTCAGGAATATCCAGTTACCGGATTGTCCTCCTTAACTGAAACAATGTGTTTCGCTGCAATAAGAGTTCTGCATGTCTATAAGACCAGAGTCAAAAAACAGTCGACCACTTCTTCTAAAATGGAAGATAAGAGTGCAGCCCACGATAATAATATCAAGAGGAGACAAATTTATTACTTTCTCTAGAGCAAAGCATAGAAAGACCGTTCTTTGGAGTCCGGTAAGAGCATAGCCGTGTTATATCCAAAGACCCTCCTCAGTGTCAAGTTTGATGTCCCGCCGAGAGCTCCTTTTTACTGTCAGAAACCTGACAGCGACGTGACACGTCTGATTCTAGGAAATATTTTATAAACGATGACACTCAAACATTTAACTTCATGTGAGAAAACAGATACACTGAGGAACTAGTTAACTTAATTCTTCTTGCAAAGAGAACAGCTTCAGATGTTTTTAGGATTGACTGAGATTCTTTCTAGTGCACTTGATACCTAAAGATGCCTACAAAATAATATATTTTATTCAAATTTTTACCGTGTAAAAATAAAAAAAAAAGTTTTGTTGATGCTTTTTGTCTATGATCATTCTTCATCTGATATTTCTTTCATATTCTGATCTTCGTAAAAGCTTTCAGTTTCACACGCCAACTGGTTGTCTGCATATTCAATTAATGGAGCCTCTGTAATGAACATACTCGTATCTAGAAGTCTTCTATTAAATTTTTTGACATTTTTCTTCTGTCTGTGTTTTTAACTTGTAATAAGCGGATCAGCGGTTACAAGCAATTTGTTAAGTACATCCATGTTACAATCCGTTCATGAGAATTTTCTGACATCATTTAATCGGTATAAATGAAAATGCTTATTTCTAGATTCCGCTGCCTCTTCGGATAATTTCCCTATAGGCAATATAGGGCCTGTTTGACTATAATAGGGCCATAAATTAAAATTGTATAGGTCTTAAATTTTTTAAGTTCAATTTGAAATCCACTTGATATAACTTCTAAAATTGTTTTAAGATTGTTGATTTACCGAATATCTACTATATACCTGTTAATTAAGCCGCTAATTCTGTATTAGTAAAAAATCTACGACTAGAGCTGCCATCATTGGTATTACCACAACCAGTTCGAATTTGCCACTTTTTGGTAGGTAACTCATAAGATAGAGTACCACCTTGATAAAAAAAAAAAAAAAGAATAACCACCCGGTGGCGCTCCCATTGTTCCGGTTTAAGTACATCTGTTGTTGACATTCCCTCTAAATCTTAGCGCCGTAGCTTGACATTTGCAAAAGTTACGTAGCCAAGAGTACATCTATCTTTGTGTGTGTTGACGATTTTTTACAATTTTAGAAATGGATTTAAATTTGCAACAACGAACTTGGATTAAATTTTGCGTAAAAAACGGATTTAATGGACTCAGTGGCAGACCATCGACATCGAAAACCGACGAAAACATTTATGAAGTAAAAGAAATATTGGTCAATAACCGCAAATTAACCATCAGAGAGATAGCAGAGGACTTGAACATTGTCTATGGATCCGTCCAAGACATTTTGGTTAATGATCTGGGTTTCCGTCGTGTAGCAGCAAAGTTGGTGCCAAAAGACCTCAATTTCATGCAAAAAAGTGACCGTGGTGACGTCGCAAAAGAGATGATTTGCGAGGCTGAATCCGATCCTATATTCATCAAAAGGATCATTACTTTAGACGAGACGTGGGTTTATGGGTACGACTAGCAATCCAGACATCGGCCAAGTGAATGGGTTTCACCAAATGCAATGCTCCCGGTTTTCATGGATTACAACGGTGTTATGAATCATAAATTTTTGCTAGAAGGCTTGACAGTAAACAAAGAGTATTATTTGGGCATTATGAGTAGTTTGCGTGAAGCAATTCGCCAAAAGAGATCAGAATTGTGGGCAGAAAACTCATGGATTTTGCACCATGAAAACGCACCGTCGCACAGTGCCATAATTATTCGTAATTTTTTGACGAAAAATGCAACAAATACGATCCAACAGCCACCGAATTCACCTGATTTGGCTCCCTGTGACTTTTTTCTGTTCAATCGAATTAAAAACCCACTACGGGGAACGCGTTCCAGCAGCCGAGAAGAAGTAATGGAAAAATCGCAGGAAGCACTGATGGACATACCGAAAACCGAATATAAAAAATGTTACCAGGATTGGATCAAGCACTGGCATAAGTGTTGCAGTCGATGGGGACTACTTTGAAGGGGACAATATACATTTAGATGAATAAACATGTATTTTCAATTTTCTGAATAAAACTTTTTGATCAAATTAAAGTAACGCTTTGAATAACACTTGCGGCATTACAGGGTTTTCCGCCAACCATAGTTACAATGCCTTACCTATACGGATTGATATTTTCCAGATTTTGTTGTATTAAGAGAATTAATTTAAGTCTCGGTATAATTTATCTCAGTCCTTATAATATCCTTTATAGTTTCCTTTGTAAATATGATTCTTATCGGGCAACAATATTTTGGAGATGAAGGTGTAAGATTTTGCCAAATCACTTTTTTATTGATGTCACAAATAAGTCGCAAAGGGACTAAAGGACTTTAAAAAACATTGACATCTGATTCTGCACTGCTAATGATTTTTTGTTTATACTGAGTTTGTTGCGAGCAATCACATCCCAATTTGAATATTAACTACTTCGTCCAAATAAATTAATAATCTTTGAGATGTATCTTGGACATCTTGGGATCTTGGAGATTTACTTCAGCTTCTTTCTCAGTCACAGTATAAGCCTTAGGAATAGATTATTAGTCTTTTTTTACTCTCTGTAAAAAAATCATTAGCTCTAATGATCCCATACTGTGTTCTAAATAAGTTCGCCTGGACAAATATAGTTCTTAATGGTGACATACGACAATTTGCTTCTAGAAGACTGTGCTTTTGTCGTAGAACTTGTTATATCTTTCAGAATTCTCGCCGTTTAATTTTTTTCCTGAGGCTCGAAGTTTTATTTTGGTTGCGACTGTTAACATTTCGGTCTTTTACTTGGGAGGCTAGATTCTTGAAAGAATTCAATTGGTCGCCCAGGTCTTTTTATTACAACTGGCAAATCAAAAGTTTGTTGGAGCCAACTTTCATTATTTTTTTACAAAAATACCATTTTTTCTGTGTTTTTTCTCATCTATTGTACTTTTAAATTCAACATTCGATGCAACGCTCGAAATTGTGAAGAAAGAAATTTGGCAACTAGGTCATCTAACGACGACCGTTCATCAATTGTTCATCTATGAGACTACTTTAAGTCCTTACTCTACGCTAACAAGCCAACCACTTTGGACGATTTCGAGGCCAACATTCGACATGCTAATACCGGAATAACACTGCACATATTGGAGCGAGTCATCAAAAATCGGTTCGACCGCTTAAAGTACTGCCAGCGAAGCCTAGGCAGCCATTTGAATGATGTGCTATTTCACACATAATGGCATCTACGTAGCTTAAAATTAATACCACAATCAATTTTATATCTCACACTGTTGTTGTTTTATTTAATTCTTTTTATCCTACCATTTTTATCTGGTCACCCTTTATCTTTTGAACCTACATAAACATTTGGCAGTACTCTGAGCTTATGCAGTAGAAACTTAAAGAATTTCAAGTGGATCTTCTTACCGATTGGACGTGCTTGCTATCACAGTAGACGAAAAAAGCTTTTAATTAATAAATTATATTTATATTTGAATGCATGGGCATTCAACAGCCCATGCCCATTAAGGGCAGCTAAACACCTGTTTAACATCAAGAAATGTAGCCATGCAAATCTGAAAATGACGCTAACTTTAAAAAACGACGTCAACGAAATGTAATTCTCCAATGAATCTCCTGACTGGCAAACGGTAAAAGGTAACGAAAAAGAAATCCGTTAAATCAACCCATACCCGTCGAACCTAGTTTATCGGTAAATCAACAAATACTTCGGAAATCACATCAAGAACTCCACATCAAAAGACACATACATCGAAAGCAGTCCCATTGATATCCGAAGAAGAAATAAACAATTTCAACGTAACCGCCAGAAATGCAAAAACCTTCAATACCACATCAAGCGAACACAAAACCAGCTCCTATAAAAACGACACCAGCAGTCAACGCAAAGGAGACAGATCCAGCCAGTATAACTAAAAAGTAATTTTCGTTAATGTTAACACTAGAAAATTATACATTAGGTTAAAAATCTCGTTTAAAATCATTAACTGTGGTAGAATTTTTAACAATAATACCAAATCATTCGTACAAAAATCTAAAATCGACAATCCGGATGTGCATCGGGAACTTTTATAATTAGGTAGGGGGAGCCAAATTCAGGGATCCTCTTTCGCGTTGAAAAAGAATAAATCGCTTAACTTAATCCTTAGAGGGCTGACGTCTGATTTCGGGGCTAACGACTTGCAGGAGGAACCAAATAGTATTGTCCCAGGGTTAGTGGAAAAAAAAGTAAATTTTTAAACCCTCAAATCAAAAAAAAAATCCGAGATTAATTATAACTTTTTCTTAGTTAAATTTTTAACTGGTAAGCTGGTTAGAGAAATTATTTATATTAAATTCGTTTTAAGTACAAAGGTTAATTGGGAAAAACCAAAAGGTAATGGAAGTGTTCGACAATGTAAAAGATGCCAAAGTTTTGGACACCTTGCCAAAAATTATGCCAATAAATTCAGATGTGCAAAATGCTGGATTGATTGCCCACCGGGTCAATGCGAAAGCAAAATATCGGAAACCTCTACAGATCACTGCACCAACTATGACGGCGAACACCCAGCTAACTAGCGAGGTTGTCCAGCCTTTCAAAAGTACACCGAAGCCCGGAACAAAAAAAAAAGCTAATCGATAAGAGCAGAGAGAATATGTCCAGCCTGCCCCATAGTAATTTTGGCAATAGCCTTAAGGTAAACTCCAACATTTCCTACGCTAGCCACTTCTAATCACCTAGCGGAATCAGACCAGCCGTCAGAATGGAAACTAACAACATTCTTAATCATGGCTTAATCCAGAACTGCATGGGGCAGTTCTAGAACATGGCAAACAATCTCTTTGGCATCGGAGTTGATGATCTTTCCATAAAATTCAAAAATCCGTTAAAAATATTAATGCTTCAACGAACCTACAGCAAAAAAAAAAAAAAAAACTGGAGTATTTAATTCTCCTCAGTCAGCCTTCCTCCGACTTTAATGAAATTTAATCTTATTACGTTTAATACCCAATTTTTAAGTGACAATAGTAGAAGGATCCAACTATCGAAAATCCTCCATATGAATGATTGCACTGCAGCATTCCAATAGGAAACACACTAAACCAACAAACACAAAGTTAGACTTATATCTTACAAATTTTTTCCTAACAACCTCAATCAAGGAGCAGCAATAGTGTTAAAAAAAAAACGATATCCACTTTAACGAGGTCGCTTTACCAGATCCGAAATTCCCAAATAAGTTTATTAGTATCAGACTAATACGGAACCAAACAACTAAATACATAATCCTGGGCTCTTTATATTTCCCAAACAATTGCCCCCTCAACTAATGATGGAAGAACTTAAAAAAATAGATCAACCAAAATGGTAAAACCCTTTTAAAGTGGCTCAGCTCAACACTCCATCTTACTTACATCAACACATTAACACTTACTTTTCCAGCTAGCTCATCCATTTTGGATCAATTTCTAATCTCTTCAAACAAACTTCCACAAGTGATCTTCAAAAAAGAAAAAAATAATGCATCTATGACCCCAATACCTCTCAGGATTCTTTTCTTGTGCTCGGACATCTACCGTGTGATCCTTGTGGCCACTTCAATCAATTTCAATTTAATCTACATTTTGGATTCGATCATTCGAATCAGATGCAAACATTCAGTTATTCTCTGGAAAGATTTCCTCGAAACTAAGAGACTTACATACATTATAAGACCACATACATAAGTAAGCCAATCAAATGTCACATTGACCAAACAAGAAAAGCACCACTAACGATTAACGACAGAGCACACAAAAAAGAGCTACATTTCAATTCATTGTCTTTAAAGAACTGGGAGTAATACTTGGAATTTGCATATATCGACTCAGCCAAGCATTAATCCTTTCTTTGACGTAAAAAACATAAAAAATGGCGACAATCGAGACGATCTAATTTAATATGCAAATTGTAAACTCAAACAAGTATTCATAATTCTGATGCCAATGGTCATGCTCTTCAAAAACCTGAGAAAGAATCCCCAATAACTGCATACTCCAACAAAATTTAGGGCCTAAACACTGCTTCCTAAACCGTTAATGTCTTAACAATTCTAATTCCCATATTTTCGAGCCTTTATGTACCAAAGGACTTTGTTCTGAATCTTGGGTCTACTGCGTTCCATTAGTGTTCTCCCATTCAGAAAAAAGAACGATCTATCAACTTAAACAAAACATGGTATATTGTATATATATTAACTGTCTTTATTCCCTTTATTTTATTGTAATTTAATTTTTATCCAACTATACTGCTGGCCCCACGAAGAGCCAAATAACCTGCAGTCAAATCAGAAGGCATTCCTCTAACTGTTGCATACTCATCCGAATTGTGATAGTTCAGTTTGGTATGTGGATCTGTATAAGGTGCTATCAGACCTGATATATCTGAATATTTCTTCGCAGGCCTAAAGGAAGGCGGTGGGTTTAATGTGGAATCTATAATGGAAAAGTAAAAATTTATGAACAAAACGTTTCAATTTATCTGATTCACTTCTCACATGTAATAGCGTCTTCAGGCCACGGCAATGATTTTTCTGTAGCAAGTATTTGCTTTAAGGATTTCCAGATTCTTTTTTTATTGCCAGATTGCACACAATTCAACGTTGATTTCTTGAAACAAGGTTTATTCTCCTCGTCCATCGCGTTTACGAGCTAAATTTTAACAAATTTCAAATAAACAAATTTGCGATTTTATTTTGACATTAGGCAACGTCAGCGTTCAGGCATAACAGCCTATCATCTAATGTATCATGTTCGATGCGGTCGATAGAAATGTTTTCAGTGGATGTATCGTGGCTTAAAAGAATATGAGTTGGAAATATGTACCACTGAGTACGGTTTTACAATTCAACTATCGAGAAATCAAAACTTATGCAATTTAATTGAACTTTTGATTTTCCATATTCTTCGTCTAAATGGGGACTTCATCTATATATAGGCACTTTGACAGATTAAGTATTATTATTGCCAAAAACCCAGATGTTTGATGCAAGAGATACTGACTGTCAAAACAGCCCTTCGATTTCACTAACACATATTTTTCAAATGAGGACGGGCAGACTATCAGGACCGGTAGAGTATTCGCCCATAAGTTTGTAATCTTCTGCCTTACTAATGCTAGGATAATGTGCAGCGAAATGAATCACATTTGTAAAAGATGTAGAGCTTACAAGAGTCTTCAGAATGTTAAGTAAAATGCCATTTAAAGGATTGAGCAAAGCTTTTCGCTTTATTTTGATATTATTTGAAGATCATCAGATATTCAGATGATGTCACCGCGTGCTTTAAAGAAGATGCATCGAAAACACTCTATTAGTAACTTGAGATGCTGTATGAAAAAAAAAATGGTTTTGTATCATATGTATCAAATAATGTAGCCATTATATCCCGCGTGTAACATAAAGCTTCTAAGCACAATGAAGTGAGAATAGTTGTATCCAAACTTAAGTTAAGTCAACTTAACTCAACAAGACTGCCATTGTGACGACTTATTTGTCAGCTGTTCAAGGCTGTGGTAGCGGTAGCGGATTTGGCTGTAGAGGACGATTTGCGCAAAAAATCTTGAATTTCAACAATGTATGTGAGCGAACGATCGCATCAAACCTAGATTTGCCAACATCGTTCTGTTCCCTATTTCTATTAACTATTAATGATTTTCACCCTCCCACTCTAGTTCATTTCTTGTCGCAGTTCTCCTATTAGATATACCCATTCATCCTTACTAATTCCCTCACTATCTTCTATAGCAAAATATTTGATTCTGTTATTCGTTATAGATCCTATATGGCTTATGGCGGGCATTATGTAAGTGCAAAGTCGTCTTGCACACATGAAGCTTCCTGCTCTTCATACTTTCTGTAAATACATAATAGACGGAAAAGAAAGCGATGTACTTTTTAGCAACGCCTTCATTAAAATTTCGCACGAAACAACGTGTCAATATAATTTTATTTTTAGATCTTCTGCTTAACTTCCTATGTAGCTACAATATATTTAGTATACCTCAAGGAAGTCACAGCGGCCCCATGATGTTTGTATTGGCAATCAGGGATGTCGATTTCGTTATTAAAAAGTCTCAAATTTTAATCTACAATGATGATATGAAAAACTACAAGCACATCTCAATATCATCTGACACTCAATAACTTTTTAAATGCTAGCAAACCTCTAACCGTAACATATTCGCATAAATGGGTGCCTCCAAATCCAAGGGCTTTTTTCATTGGCATTGAATTAATACCCTTTGTCACCTTACTACGCAATTTTTGTGTTATATGAAACAAAGAACTTTTTTTTATCATTGACAAATTATAGTTATTCGTCAAGCATTGCTCCAATGAATTCTCTAAGTCTTACGTCACTAAATCACTTTATCGTTCGTTCGTTTGGCCCGTACTGGTATATACACGACCTCACAACGGTAGCCACTCTAGGCGAGTTTTGGCCGCTCAACCAGATTTGTATTACGCGGTCTACCTTGGGCAGATACTCGAATCTATAATTTGCTTTCCTTAAAGATCGTTTAAAGCTAATAAATCTTCATATCCTCAAGAAACGTCGGGAAATTGCTGACGTACTCTTTGTTTCATCAACTACTCACTGATTGTATGTAGGGCCCTACCCTGTTCAAAATGATATCCATCAACACCAACCCACGTAACCTTAGGTCTGTAACCTTCTTCCATCTTAATTTTCACCGAATCGATTACAGCTGTAACGAAACTTTGCTGCTAACTGCTAACAACATCGTTAGTTAGATTTCTTTGAAATCCTCTTTCTCAAGCTTCATGAACCCTTGCTTTTCTCGTAGTTTTTAGGTCATGTTAATATTAGTTTTAAGTTTTGTATATGTTTGCTTTAGGCATAAATAAACCGTTCGGGGTTGACCCGGGCTTAATCAATTAATCAATTTGTCATGAAGGAGGTCATGTCTTGCGAGTGTGTAGTCATCTTCTACGATTATCGGCATAAATCTTACTTTTATTGTTCGTCAAGAATTTGGTATGTATGGCAATTCCAGACTAGCGGTGAAGATTATCACATTCCCGGTTGCCTGGGAATATCAAGCAAGCAACATCGTATTTGATGGCCTCATCCACAACCATTCAATACTCACCTCACTTACAGCTTCAGTTATAGGAGTTGGATCTGACCTAGGGTTTATACACGCGAGTTAAACTATGTTAACATGTGTTAGTGTATTTGTACACGAAAGACCGAACTGGTAGTTTTAAAAGCTTAGTAGCTTTAATAGCGGACGAATTTTGCCTGCGAATAGACTTCAAGTTGGCCTGCATGTAAAAAGAAAACTTATCCCATGATACAACCCTACTAGTTTAATTCGCACGTGTAAGCCTTATCTGAGCTGATTCTGATCAGTTCACCTGACAGAACATCTAATTCCAGCTCATTGTAGGTGCCATCAGATCTTCTGAGTATCTTTATTAGAATGAATTATCGAAACCCGAGCTAGCTTCTTATATTTATTTTGTTTCGATATGGAAAGATTCTTGTCTTCCTGCAAATTAGTCACAAGTCTAAGACGTCTTCATTTTAATTCTCTATCAAAATCGCATCAACCTTATTAATTTAAATACAATATGCTGACGTAGCAGAGATTCTGTTTATTCATGGGATCCTTTGATATCCTATCAACCGTACATCTCCTTATAACTCTATTTCCCCTACCATCGTCTCTTTTGATCATGCGCACGTCTTATGGTTCAAACGAATCAATGTTCAGTTTCACTTAAACTATTTTCCTGGATTTGAAATTTAATTTTTTCAATTCTTTGTCGTAGCTTATACTAAGATAAATAAATGGAGGCTTCCATCCATATCCAAATTAAATGGAACCATTCTTGGCGATTTTAATATTTAGTTGGAAAGCGTAATCTGAACACTATTAGCTCCGGAAACGGGCTCAGACCTCAGGCTTATCGCTTTCACGAAATGACACCATAGATTGCGCGGAATTTTTAAATTGTATACTGCCAAACTCGTCCAACTGGCTGTGATAACAACGAACGAACAGTCGCTGTTCCGTAAGGGTTCGACTAAGAGGCTTTTGATGTCAAAAAAGAATTTCGATTTCCTTCAGCATCATCATACTTAATTGCATCTCGTTTCCAGTCGTGCTGAAATGCCTTGGTTGCTTGAAAATAGAACGATCACTAGTTGAGGTGTTGGGCGAATCCATACTCCAAAAAGAAATCAAGTTTGCAATTTTTCTTCCCCCTTTTGTGCAGTCCATCATATTTCATGTATCTCAATAAGAGTTGGCCCATAGTTAACCTCACATTTGATTGTATTTCCACATGGTTTCCACGGGACAGAATACTTTTCTCCGCACTCTACGCGAATACCTATATTGCGACTTCAACCAGCAGACATTCCAACAACTATTCTATGTCCTACGCTGACTAGAAATCAAAAAGTTTTATATTCTTCGGAATAAAATTTTTACAATTTTCAAACTGCAACTGAACATTCGGGATACGAACAACAAATCAAACAAACAATTCCTTTTGACATGTTATCCAACCGTTATCGATAGATAGTAAGCAGCATGACTTTGTGGTGACACTTTACCAGCTGATGTATTTGTTTTGATTTGTGTGTTCAGCCGCCATTTGTTATAAAACCATTAATCCCGCACTTCAACAAAAGAAACCCTGGTACGTCCGATTCTCCGCGTATCCAACTACAAGTGCAGTTTAAAGCAATGAAACTGACGAAGCAGTTCATAAGGAATCTCGAAAAATTTCGTCTTGTTACGTTCGACATAACCGACACTCTCCTACGCTTCCGAAGAACGCCAGGAATACAATATGCTGAAACAGCTGCTGCTTATGGCTACCCGAACCTTAACCAAACTCAACTACTCCACTCGTTTCGGACAGAGTTCAAGTCGATGCAGAAGGAGTACCCTAACTATGGTAAGAATACCCCCTACATGGACTTCAATAAATGGTGGACGCAACTGGTACTAAATATCTTCAAGTCCATTAAATCAGAGATCCCTGAAAGAGATTTAATAGAAATTGCAAATGAGCTAATCAAAGTGTATCGCACGGAAAAGTGTTGGCTTCACGTAGACGGATCCAATGAAATTATTTCCAAACTTCGCCAAACTGGCAAAATAGTTGGTGTTGTGTCGAATTTCGATCCGAGTCTGTTGCAAATACTCGATGCCATGAATTTGAAAAATTTCGATTTTGTCATAACGGCCTACGACTGTGGAATACTCAAGCCAGACAAAGGAATATTTGATTTGGCACTACGCAAATGCAATGTCAGGAGTGACCAGGCATTGCATATCGGCAATTTGTTAGATTTAGATTATTTGGGTGCTAAGGAAGCTGGCTGGTCTAGTCTATTAATATCACAACTGTCCGATGATGAGATGAAGCACAAACAGATCCATAAAGACCATGTCTATCCCAGCTTAGTGGAGTTGCTCCAGGCACTTGAACACAAAGAGATCGATTGGTTGTGACCTGTAACATAGTAGTGATTATGAAAACACATCAGACCGGTCGTTAACATTGTTTATTCATTGTAAATGATTTTTTTTTTTCATTTATTTATATAAAGTATATAGTTAGGTTGCTAAATTCAGTTCACGTTTTTTTCTTTGTTGGATATTTGTTTTGTTAAGATTATTTTTGTATGTTTCCTACACTTTTGTGCCTTTAAGTATGAACAGCCGATATCTACACTAATACAGTTGACGAATTTATGTAAGTTTATACCTCGATTAACTTTATCTCGTATCGCATTTAAATACTTAACAATTTAACTTTGATAAGTTGGGTGTTTTATAGGTTTCTAGCGAAATTGTTTTGTTTATTTCCAAAAACATGTGTACATTTTGTAGTCAATGTATTAAAATTATTCTTAAGACTCTTTTAATTTGGCTGGCGTTGTTGACTGTGCAGGCGGATTATTGAAATCAAATTGTGTATGAAATTCGGAGGACAATTGCTTGATAATTGCCTCACTGTTAGCCTTTAGTTCTCTTTCTAGGGAATCAATGTCGACCTCTTTGCTTTCTAGCTTCATTTGAAGATCAGAGTAAAAATCACAAAACAGAACTGGCTCATCCGTTCCAGCTAAAGTGCGGGTACTACAATATTGTCCACGATGCAGTAACTCTTCATTGGATGTTTTCGTATCAAAAAAACGTGCTCCAAGGGGGACCTAAAAGTAAATTAGATGATTCAATGAAAGATCTTTAGGAGTGATTTATAATTTACTAAAAACAATGCTAAATATTGCCCGCTTATAATTAAAAAAGGGCTAAGGCGTAAAATCCTCTATTCATGCTTGCGATGGAACATTCGAATTTTGAATAACTTGTCTATTATTCACTCTGGGTGTCGAAATTTTTAAAACAAAACTGGGTAATTGACTTTCGTCAAGTCTTCTTCTTTACTACCACCAATAAATAGCGAGAATTTTGGACATAAGGCTCAAATTTGGGGCCACTTTTGCGAGCACTTGGACCCTGGTACAAAATCTCGCACGATCTTGGTGGCCATTTCGCTAATGGAATTCGCGATACACTCGTAATGTCGTAGAATCGAGACCTCAGTAAGTTGACGGTCTTATGGGCAGGGTGACACGTAACCCTATCCTGCTGGAAACACATATCGTACGGATTAACATCACCAATATTTTTTCCAAAAAAAATAATCACACGTTTTTAGGTAACGTTAACTCTTATTTCTGAAAACAAAAAAAATTACCGACAATGCCACCAGCATAAGACGGCAACAAACAGTGGACTTTGGTGGGCGTAATTGATTCTCTTTTGAATTTGTCTCATTCCAAAAATCGCAATTTTGTTTGTTTACAAGCTCATTGAGCCCAAAGTGAGCGTCAGCACTAAATACGATTTTTCTATAAAATAAGTGTCGATTTCAAGATGGTGAAAACACAATCTGCGAACTCCAGCTGAGTATTATACAGGTGTAGGCCGATGAAGAGAGATAGAGATGAAAAAGAAAATCTTGTAGTAGAGTCATAGAGTAGAGTTAGTGCTGAGAATATCGAAAAAATTTTTTTTCAGACTGTATAGCGGCGAAGAAGCCAACACCCCGCCGTCAGGCAGAATAGACCATTCAACTTAGATGATGATAACCAAAAAACTTCAGTTCACCAGATCAGAACGAAGTAAAGATAGCAATATCTGAGCTAAAATCCAATTGGCCGAGGTATTCGAAGCTGTTAGAAATGACTTTGTGAGAGCATGCACCAACTCATTTCTCAAATTTGGTCAGAAGAGTGTATGCCTGATGAAAGAAATCTCAGCACCGTATACCCGATCCACAATCCTACTTTATGGTGCTGAAGCATGGACTCTATCGAAAGTGGATGAGTCTTTTCGAGAGAAAATGTAGTAAAGAAAGACCTCACTTTAGGTGACGCGCACAGATAGACGGGAACCTCAACCGACTTGGAGTCGGCAACTGGAGGCAATTAGCTAAGGACCGAACTTACTGGAGGGGCTTGTTAGTGCAGCCACAGGTTCACCGCGAGCTATAGCGCCACTTTAGTAAGCAATTAAGGACGGAGAGAAACCAGACTGTTGCGATTGACGCCGAATTGATAGTTTCAGAATTTTCGCCAAACTTTCAATCATAGCATCTTCAGTTATTTCACGTTGTTGGTTTTGCATCATGTAAAGTGCATGTACAATAGTACGAAATTTACTAACTGTACGATAGATCGTTTTGTGATTAACACTCCGTATTTTGAGTACCGGAAAATTCCGAGCGTACATCGAATTGGACCACTACTAGATCTAACCAAGGTACAGATGTGGATCTCTCATATACAAAAACAACGGCCAAATATAACATAATTTGGCTACAAATGCATTTGGAAACGCAAGAAAATTTACCGAAACTTACATTTATTAAATAAAAACGGCGTGTTACCATTGCCAAAGGACTTCATCAGTTTTGCATAAGACGGCCACATATCGGAAGTTCTACCAAAAGGTAAAAAGACCATGCCAAGGATTGAAAACCCAATTATTGTATTTGGAAAAACACTTCACCAGACTGTCTAATGGAGACGCGCTGTGAGCTTCGTGATAAACAAAACTTCATCAGTGCATTTCAGCTGAAGCAGAAAAACCAGTAAATAAATTATTGATAGATGGTCAGAGTTCTACCCAGTGCCGTCTGAACTATCTCAGCTTGTTTGTATAATGCAAGGATCTGTGTAGATTCATTTGAAAAGATTTTGTACTTTAATAAAAAAAAAAACGAAACTGGCTGCTACTGACAACACTGTTCACATAGCCTGTGTAAGGGCATCGCAGATTATCTGCACAGACCATGAATACTTTCGAATCCTTGATTCTATCAAACGAACTCAGTGAAACTCTCGAGTCTGCTAATTGTGGCAAACTTTCAAGTCCACAAGCAAAAAGAAAAAAGGAAGACATTGTGCCGCAAACCCTTGAAAAAGATCTGTTTATGAATATATGACCTTACCTAGTGCCCGCAATAAAGGAGCTATTTTGATTTTTATTACTACAATGCAATTCCAGATTGGAGCCTATCACACGGTACCTTTTTTGTTATTGTTTCGTCGATTGATACGATACATGCTATACAAATACCATTTTTAACAAATCACTTTCAAGCATCATTGACCAGTTTAAAACCCTAGAAGTGTCAGAATCTTTCCAGCCAGGATACTGCTTAAATCAAAAGGAAATCTACAAGCGATTATTATACCAGGATGACACTTATTTAATATTGACTTGAAGAATAAGGCAATATACCACTAGAAATCAACATTGCTTGTCATAAGCTCGAATTTGGTGATATGACATTCTCTGATTTGCTGCAAAATATAGGGAAATAGCCTGCGCCAAACTTATTTCTCTTGAAATCATTTTTTTTTTTTTTTTCTGAAATTACTCCCAAGTAGCTGAACTTACCTGTTGCTGAATTAACTTCTCGTGGCTCTGCGCGATTAGGTTCTTCATTGCTTTCAATCCATTGACTTCACTCTTAATATACTCCGCGTAACTGAAAGCCAACTCAATCTAATAGTTGTCTTCTGACCAAACAAACGACTAAACGCCTTACCTGTACATTTTCGATGTTTTTCTCGTCAAATTCTCTACACAAGAGATAAAGTTTTTGAGCGGAAGCGTGCGTGGAATGAAACTCGGGTCCAGTTTCTCGGCCATCTCAAAATGTGTTAGAGACCTGTTGAACTCGTGAATCATTGCCAGAGTTGTAGCCAAGGCGAAATGATTCTCTGCAATCTCTGGCGCATGTTCGACAGCTGCCGTCAGTATAACATCTGCATCACGTAACTTTCCTGCTCTGTACAAAATAATTCCCAAACTCAACAATGGAATATCCTTAACCTTACGTGGAGCCAACATCACAGCACGTTTTGCACATTCAACAGCTTCTGTACCATCACCCCACATACGCCAGGAGTACGAACTTAACGTGTAATACTTCCACGAGTTCGGGCTATCCGCCAATCCGTCAACCAAGCTCTGTATATATCGCCAAGATTTGAACTCAAAATCATTACTTGCCATCTCTTCTTCGCGATCAATTTTTAAAGCATGAGTGCCCTTTAAGCCATCTAAATGGTCATAACAGCAGATACCAGCATTCAAATTTATATGCTTCCAGCACTGTGGCGTTGCATGCAGAACACCCAACTCCGGTAGTGTTTGGGATTTCTTTTTCACGTTTTTTATTTTTATACGTTTCAAGTACTCTTTGGTTAGTTTTGTGTAGGTTATTTGTTTTTCTATGACATAGTAGTCGAATGCGCACTTGGCTTGGTCAATTATCTCCATACCAAATTGTATAGAGAAGTTAATTTGCTCTGCCATTAGCTCTCGCTGCCGCAGCAATTCGAGGTACGTGCTCTCCACGACGTCATTGTATTTAATTTGGTCCAGGAATGCTATTAAATTGTGAGGCTCCCGCATGTAGAAAGGTGAATCAATCTGAAAATGCATATGCGATCAGAAATTCTTGCATTACTGATACGAAGATAGGGTGGTGGTAAGGATTATTACCTTTTGGAGGATTTTTCCATTTTCATTAAGTACCCAGTGATTGATGGCGGCAATTGATATTGCAATTTGTAAGAAGCATATAGTAACAAGAATAAACCGAGATGCCATCATTAGGTCGTATTTATAAAACGCATTTTTTGTGGAGGGAACCAAATAAACAACACTGGGAAAACAACTCACTGAAAAACGTGAAAATGCATACCGGAGAATGTAATGGAGAGATTTTGACAACTAGTAAACTTGTAAATTTTTTTTCCCTACTGTGTCTCTACACAATTTCGTTCACAATCGACAAAAATATTTTGTGATTTAAAAAAAACGTATCAGCCTAAAGCTGAACCGAGGATATACGTAAATTTTTCTAATTACATGGAACATTTAGATTCATGTTCGCTATAAATTCATACCCTCTGTTTCCTAAATTCCGAGTGGTAGGTACCAAGTTATTTTTCGTCTAATTTCCTATATTCATTCATTAGAAGCAATGCTATTTCATTACGTTCTATCCAGAGTAGTTTGATTTGAAACAGCGCAAAAGCACTAGAAGAATTCAAGATAATATATAATCTTCGCAATACACGTAAAAGAAAATAAAGCAAAGTGTTTCCTACGATGTGTTTTAGAGAGTGAACTGAAAACTCGAACCCTTTAAGCGAACTTCGGGTTGTTTTCATAAAGGATGCTCGATGATAGGAGGTATCATTAACAAATATTTGCAAAGCTATACGCACATATTGTATGTAAACGCAAAAAGCTGTATACATATTTTGTTGATTTTCGCGCTTTCGAGCCTAAGTATTTAAATTGTTCGCACTTCGGTGTGATGACTGCAGCTCTGCTCTGATACATCGTTACTTATGATACCGCAAAGAAGATAATTTGTTTCGGTTATCAAAGAGTCAAGAATAACTTGTCTTACATGGCAAATACTTTCATGTCATTAAGAAGCAACGTACTTTGCACACTGACTTGGTATATTCGAACTTTAACTCCAGTTATTTTCGCTGTGCACTTAACTTTAGTTTTAACACCATCGTACATATCGCGTATTATTCTTACATACATGTGTCTCATGTAGAGATCTCTGCAAAATTCTGTCGAACGCTTTATACAAGTTGCTTAAGACAAGACATTTTTCGAAAATTTTAAATCGCGTCATGTCGCCTTGCCTCCCACAAATGGGCATTGACTGCCATGGGGCTTAATAATATTCCGTCATCGACTTCTGGAACTTGCTCGTATACAATATTTTCCATACTAGGTTTACTCGTAAGACATTCACCGATCGGTAGTTGTTGCAATTTCTTGTGTCGCTTTTGCCATTATGCAGTGGAACCAGAAAGCTCTTCCACTATTCGAAAGCCTCTCATCATTCAATTGAATAAAATAGCGAGCCATTTAAGCCCAGATTCTCCCCAGATTCCGTGAAATTTACCGTTTGCTTGTCGTGCGTTTAAATGCTCTTTCCATTTGTTTGAAAATTTTGTTGTTCCCCATTAGCACATTTCCCTGCTCATCTCTAGTATATTTTGATGATTGAATCTCTTACGATTTTTTCTCATCCTAAAGATGTTGGGTGGTTTACCAATGTGTTTACATTGCTCTTCTTTTAATTTTTTTTGCCTGCTTATACGTGATACGCTTGCGCGCTTAGTTCTTCTTATTGGATTATAGCATATTGGAGCCGTTTTCGAAAGTTTAACGTCCATATCTACATTCTTAACTGGTTCAAATTTTCTCAGTTTATTTTTCCTACTGATGCCGGTCTTTGTTGCTTGTTCTTGGTTTTCTTACGAAAAATTCTGTCAGTAAAAGTTGGTGTTGACTTTCTAGTGGTTCACTTAAGTACACTTTAGAATCTTTTACTTGCCGTTTTTCGTTTCGTTGTGTTACAGTTCGGAGTGAGCCTGAGCCTCAACTAACAAGCCTCTCCAGTTAGACCGGCTTCAGTTATGCACTACAGGTCGGTTGATGTCCTCTTTTACTTGTGTGCGTCGCCTAGGACTAGGTCTTCTTCTACTGCGTTGTCCTTCCAGGTTGAATTCAAAGACTCTACGCGCCAAAGCATTGATGTGCATTCATTCTACATGTCCTAGCTATCGATTGATGCGCAGTTTTTTGACTAGGTCAAAGTTTCTGTACAGCTCGTCGTATTGTTTGTCGTTGAATCTTTTCCTCCAAAGCCCTTATATTTTTCGAAGGATTTTTTACATTGAAATTACTGAGGATAGGGTCCATGTTTCAGCGCCATAAAGTAAGACTGGGATGATCAAGGTCTTATATAGTGTCTCCTTAGTTTTTCGGAAGGAACAGTGATTGGTAAGAGTGTCCTGCGGCACTAGATATTCTGTTTCATTTGAAATCTCTTTCAATTTTCAGCAGGCAAGCAGCTATTTGCCTTCAAGCGACTACACGGCTGATAAATGAATAAGTCAGCCGCGCTAATATTATTAATACACTAGGAATCTTTTCCGGAAACATTATGCCTCAACATTGGTTTGATAAAGACTATCATGCGAACATTCCGGCTGCATCCTTATGGGAGGAAGAGCCTAAATCTCTTCTTCCGTCTTCCAAATCATTGTAGCGTGTTTCAGGCGGAAATTTTGGCATATAATAATAATAATAATAATAATAAATAAATAAGTCGAATACGGACTGGAGAAAAACATGATATCTGCATGGTCATTTACCGCTGAACCCATTTTGGCAGCATCCGATTTAATTCCAGCGACAGCCTGCCCGAGTTCTGGAAATTATGATAATGTATCGGCGTCCTCTAGTACATGATTAAGCTAGAAAGATTATGCCTCCGGTGTTCGCTTGTGAAATTAAAAATGATGTCACGTTACAGTGCGTCACATTGAGTAGAACGTTTTTTGACATCAGAAGTCTCGATTAAATCGTTACTGACTTTGACAGAGCACCGAGCGTTCTACATCGACGCTCTGCACAGACGGACGAGGTTGGCAGAATCTGTCGGATTGAGAAAATATGTTAGATTGTGGACTTTCTTGTTCTGAAACCACACTGATAGGAGCTTGTTGACAAAGGGTTTTAGACATTCACACAATATCGCAGATAAAATCTTGTAAGCGATGTTAAGAAGATTTAGGCCTATGTAGTTGGCGCAGTTGAGGAGGTTTCCTTTTAGGTGGATCAAAGTAGTAGGTGCCGAGAAATAAGGCCAAACGAATTCACTAATCCAAATTGCAGTAAGGCCAAATCATTAAAATGCTTACTTATCAAATAAAAATTGTTTCGACGTTATGTTTTTTTGCCGTATTTCATTTTTTCACTTAACTTAATTTTAAGACCTTAACGGTTTATTTCCCTAGAAGCACCAATCGTGCACTGTCGGAGCGAGTACTGAGAGTCACATTTGTACAAAGAAAAGCTTTTCCGTTACAATTACACGCGCCAACCATATTTTGGTGTATGAGTGTATTGCAGGTATAGGTGCCTGCCTGAAAGTCGTTGACATATTGACATATGACATATTGACATGTTATATTACAATATGTATTGAAAATAAAAAGACCAAAACAACTGAGTCAAATGTGTTCACTTTAACCATTTTAAACTTCATAGAATGGTAATTGATTTATAACGAGTAAGCAAAATTAAAAACGATGAAAAGTGAAATGACGCCAAATTGGTTATATTTCATTTTAACAAAATGAAATAAAGCCTAAGGTTAAAATTTGGCTTTTTTTTCACTAACATACTAGAGCGAAATAAGGACAAATGCAAAAAATTGGCCTTATTGCACTCGGGGTAATTTCACGGCACCCTTCCGTACGTTGTTCCTGGAGTACAACCTCTAAGTATCTTTGATTGCGCTCTTCTCGTGCTCTTTTTTCTCCTTCTGGAGGTGGTTATGTTTTCTCCGTCTTTTCTGCTCGCTCAACACTTCTTCCTTAGTTTGCCGCATATAACAAATCCGCATCTGATAAATGCTGATCCTTTTCCCTATAGCAATAAAGCACCGTAGTATATATCACAGTTTTTCATCCTCTTTTTGTTCGATCCAGTTATTGTATTTTAAACGTTTGCAATGGTCGTCAACAGTAAATCCGTTTTTATAAGAGGCCATAAGTTGGTTCGTCACATCTTTTTAACCTAGTCCGTATAGGGATGCGAGCCCTATGTCTACGTAAGCCAGTATTATGCTACTGGTCGAACACTTTTTTGCCATTTTAGCTAAGTTATGACTGTCAGCAATTTCCCGATTAATCGGCGCACATGTCCTTGCTGCAGTATTTGATCGAGTGCCGTTCTTGCGTATTTGTACATTAAGGTCGCGTCAAAATCAGGCTTCTCGGAATGCTCACAGCCTATTTGTTTAAGTAGGCGCTAATAATATTCCATGTTTCGTGTTTAATTACTATAAGTTTTATTATAATACCACCTTGATCAAAAATTACCACCGTGTTTCTTTCTCATTGTTTCGATTTGAGTTCTGTTTTTTTTTTTTGGTTAGTACATTTATTGTTGACATTCCTTCTAAATCTTAGCGTCATAGCTTGATATTTAAAAAAGTTACGTAGTGAAGAGTACATCTATCTCTGTGTGTGTTGGCGATTTTTTCCAATTTTAGAAATGGATTGTACCTGTATAACATTTTGCGTAAAAAACGAATTTAATGGTGCACGAACGTTGGAAATGTTGGAAAAGTGTTTCAGCAACGATTCTCTAAAGAAAACTGTGGCAGTTTAAAAATGGTCGTGAGTCAATCAAAGATGATGAACGCAGTAGCAGACCATCAACATCGAAAACCGACGAAAACATTGATGAAGTAAAAGAAATTTTGGTCAATAACCGCAAATTAACCATCAGAGAGATAGCGGAGGACTCGAATATTGCCTATGGATCCGTCCAAGACATTTTGGTTAATAATCTGGGTTTCCGTCGTGTAGTAGCAAAGTTGGTGCCAAAAGACTTCAATTTCATGCAAAAAAGAGACCGTGTTGACGTCGCAAAAGAGATGATTTGCGGGGCTGAATCCGATCCCACATTCATCAAAAGGATCATTACTGGAGACGAGACGTGGGCTTATGAGTACGACACGCAATCCAGACGTCAGGCAAGTGAATGGCGTTCACCAAATGAGCCGAGACCAAAAAAAACCACGTCGTTTTCAGTCAAAAAAGAAGGCAATGCTTACGCTTTTTATGAAACACAACGGTGTAGTGCATCACGAATTGCCAGAAGGCCAGACAGTAAACAAAGAGTATTATTTGGGCGTTATGAGACGTTTGCGTGAAGCAATTAGCCGAAAGATACCAGAATTGTGGGCAGAAAATTTTGCACCAAGATAACGCACCGTCGCTCCGTCCAACAGCCACCAAATTCACCTGATTTGGCTCCCTGTGACTTCTTTCTGTTCAATCGAGTTAAAAAACCACTACGGTGAACGCGTTTCAGCAGCCGAGAGGATGTAATTGAAAAATCACAAGAAGCACTGATGGTCATACCGAAATATAAAAAAACCGAATATAAAAAAAATGTCCAGGGTTGGATCAAGCACTGGCATAAGTGTGTTACAGTCGATAGGGATTACTTTGAAGGGGGCAATATAGATTTAGATGAATAAGCTTGTATATTTAATTTTCTACGATAAATTGGCTGCCTAGATCGTGCGGTATCACACCTTTGGACTATTTCTCTGGGGATATGTAAAGTCTCAGGTCTTCAGGAATAAGCCAGCCATACGGAGCTATACGGAAGCCAACAATACTCGTGTTATCCCCGAGATACCAGTCTTTTTGCTCGAACGAGTTGCCCAAAATTGGACCTTCCGAATGGACCACCTCAGACGTATTTGTGCCCAATATTTACATGATATGATTTTTAGAAAGTAAATGCCATAAATTGTTCTTTAAACTGATAATAAAAATTTTAAATTCACTTTCAAATTTATGTATTTTATTTTACATTATAAATCAAACCTTACGATGAATCACCCTTTACATTGTGTACGCTTTCGTTGGCAAGTTCAAGTAGAGACCTGTATCCGACATTTCGCCACTTAGTGCTTTCAACGCAAGTAATTTCCATTTTACGTTGCTGTAATGCGGTTCCTGTTTCAAAACTTTTTCCGAATAACTAGCTTGCGATTCGTAATTTATTTCTAGTAATCATCATTTTGCTCGCCCCGGGAGTCCGTCAAATTCTGGCACGAATATTTTAATTCCTCCCGGGATCACTCCACAGTTGTCAGAAGGAGTACCCGGCGTTCACTTCGTTCACTTCCAGGATGACGTTTTTTCGTACTACTCTCTTTTTATCCATATGGTGTGTGATGGTATGCGTGAGTGTATGAATTTATACACGGCTTTTGCCTTAAAATTGATGTGTCAAAAGTTATTAAAGATCAAAATTAATTTAGTTTTTGGTCTTAAAATTTTGACTTTCTTATAATTTTTTTTTAATTTAAACCTCGCTTTTTGCAACTTTTAAACGTGTACCTAGTACTTACAAAAAAATGTCAGGTCATTTAATTTCAAGTCAGTAGTTTTCAAGATATGACCCAACGTATTTCATCCGTCAAAACTTTAAATTAAATATTGTGAGAAATTTTGGGAGAAAAAATACAAGTATTGATTGCACATTTTTATTTTTATATTTTTCCTCAAAGTTGTATCATATCAAATGTTTGAAGCTCGTCTTTAAAAAGCTTAGAGCTTAGAGCCCATTCTTTCCAATTTGTATCGGACTTTTGCAGTTATTTCGTCAAGGAGTAAAGCATGTCCTTAATCCGTCCCCATAAATAAAAGGTCATTGGGGTCAAGTCTTCCGCAAAATGTTTGTCCACAATGTAATTCGGAACTTCTCGCTTGCAGCTCCTGCACTGACATATGATAGAATGCATGCATGTAGAATTCTCCAGATGTAAGTCCTGCTTATATTAAAAAGTTAGCTAAGTTGCCTAAGACTGTTATTTGGATGGTTTCTAATTTAATGTTTGTGAAAGTTTTCTGTTCTAATAAATATCCTATCATTTGGGGCAGTCATACCAGGGTGTCGTCTTTGATATTTTAACATGCTCGCTGGCCGTTACCGCTGGAAAAACCATAGACATAAACCATGTCTGCTAATCTTGTGTTGAAAAGTTCGTAGTGGAGGATATAATGAATTAAACGACAATATCTCGCTTAATAATTACAAACTGATTATGCCAATAATTTTACATTCTCTTTATATTATTTCTTAAGAGATCTGGCTATATTTTTTTTTTTTTTTAAAAAAAGGACCTGGAAAAATGGGCGTTGACTTAGTTATCCACTTTTTCATAAAGTGGATCATAAAATAGACTTTTTAAAAAAAATTTATTGGATATACATTGGGCAATAACAAGCATATCTTACAGGAAAACATTTTCAAATCAGCTGTCAATTTTACAGGGTTTTTGTAAGATAATTTTTTACTTTTTTTATAGTTTGAGTAAGTTTATTGAAAACTACTGACTTGGGATGAAATATATACTCGGAAATACTCGTAACACGTTTAAAAGTTGCAAATATTAGTGGTTAATAAGATATTTTTTCGAAAAGAATGATGACAAAGTTAATTTTTTTTTTTTTTTTAATCACTCTTGATCTGCAATAACTTTTGACACTTTAATTTTAGGATAACATTTACTTTGAAGCAAGTAAAACGCTAATAATTACGAGTTTAACAATTCCTCATTTGTTACTATACACGCATAAATTTTAAAGATGTTATTTTCAATAGCAGTCAAAAGAGAGCAGTATAAGGTTTTGCGTAAAACCTCTGCATCTTGAAGGGGAAATAATTTCGACTCCCTCTCCCCCACACATATGTCCTGGAACCCCCCTTAACGTTTTCAACACATTATCCGGAACACCCTATATATAAAAGAACGATTACTTCGTTATCAACCGAATATTACATATATATTATTATGTTATATATAGTGTATTTTATAAAAGTTGCCATCTAACTGACGACCCTTGTTGCCACGAGTAATAGATTTAAGAAACACTTAACCACAAAATTAATCTATCTATCATCTAAAAGGTCTATTTATAGGTATATAGGTATTGTATTTTCTCTTCCCGTTTCACTTGTTTTCTTATATACTCTGTTAGTTAGAAAAGAGATATATATATATCAGCATTCCGAATTCCAATTGGACTGCAGAAAATTGCTTAACACTGAACACGGCCATCCTCAAAGCATGTCATGCTAACCTGAATGCACTCGTAATTCTTACCAAACCAACTAGCTCTCGGTTTATTCTTCCCACCGCAATTCGTGTGGTGGAAAAGAAAAAGAAGTTTTCTTCACTTGTTCCGCTCGTCGACTTATTGCCGTTTATTTTCATATTCCCATTAATAAGTTAAATTTCCGATAAACACTCATTAAATAGAAGCAAATTGTATTAATTAATAAATTTTCACACTTTAGTAATGTTTTAACGTTTTAGTGAATAAAAATGGCCGCGGTAAATGATTGTTTTACAATTGGATCGACAGTGCTCTGTACAACATGCTTCAACCAAGAAGTCGAAGGCGAAGTTCTAGCATTCGATCATACTACAAAAATGCTTATACTGAGTATCCTTTTTAAGAAAATATTAAAAAATTAAAAATTAGAAACCAAAACCAGGAGCTACTCTTGCAGCAACATTACATATGAAATCCAACCAACCCGTCAACTTTTAATTGCTGATGATATCTAGTTGAAGACGACAAAGTGCCAACACAGTGTAATGACCAAAGGTGCTAGCAAAACCAAAATATTGTTTCCATAGGCTAGTGACTTCAAGCATTGCCGGTGCAAATTCCAACTCCGGAAAGTGACCACAAAAATTGCCATATTAAAAGTGCCAGTGTGCGAATTTGTTTGGTACTGCAGGCATCTCCAGCGCATAGATTTACACGAAGAAAATCGATTTTGCACTATTTTGACGTTTCCACTAGCAGAAAACCAGGTTATGGTTATGGAAAATGCACCCTTCAGATTGTACCGTTTAGCTGTCAGAAATAATGGAGAAAGTTGCACTTTCAAAGCGATTTTTTTCTTTTTCTCGTGAATGTTATTTTTTCTTTCAACAATTTGGTTTTTTTAATTTGCAAGAATTTAGGTGGAATTATAGGTTGTGGTGGCTCAAATGGAAACCCAATACAAAGGTTATTGACTTTGGTGTCAGGTTCATTTTTGGGGCACAGTTGCCAAACATGAATTCATCGTTTCTGATTTAAATGTCTTTGGTCCAGCTAGAAGAACCGGGAAAAAGGTCGACGCTTATGAGCACACATATGTTGAGTTAATCGAAATCTGTTAATTCTGGCGTTCGTAAATAAATTGATGGGGACGTTATTTTTTAAGGAACCGGCGAGGCGGCTAATGAAATAAAGTTACGTATTGCCTAGACGAAAAACATGATTAGTACGAGGTGGAAAAGGTTAGAGGTTGTGAACTTGTCGCATGGTTTCTGCTCTTCGAGTGACTTCAAACCCTACAATCTGCGATCTGACACAAAACGTTTGAAAGGAAAATGTGATAGAACGGCATGTATTTGACACTTTAACTTAACTTGCAGTAGATCCAGGTTAATTTGTGGAAAGATACGGAAGAAAGTCCTAAACGTTTATTACCTCAACCATTGTGGTCTGTACCTTTGGGGGCATATCTAAAAGCTGTTCTATTCCATTATTAAATCTTTGTTTAGTGCAACGATATTTAGTTTCCGGGACCGGCTCAAGTCATCTCGAACGAATAATATGAATTATAATCAGTCCGATATCCGGGCATCAAGACTCCCCAAATTTTTTATCTGCTTCAGATGGAGCACACGCCCTTGGAAAGTGAATTGATAAAACTATTAGAAAAGGTGACTTGATTCTACTAGAAAATCTTTGTTCTGTTGTTAATTCCCACTTGTTAACAGTAATTTTAATTAAAGGTATCAACAAAGTAAATCAACTTATCATCTTCGTTCTTCCATACCAACTATTGCGTAGGCCTTTTCCTAAATGTATACCTTTCGGAGAAGATAGAAAATAGCACTTCTCCAGCCCGTCTCTGAAATATTAGAGACTTCTTTCTCAAGCAGGCCTATGCACACATATAGTGTCATCTCTCGTAAGCTCGTAAAATGTCTTCGGATACGATAATTCCTCAACGAAGGGCATGACAGGTTTCGTAGCAACATGTCAACAGGTGCCCGTGATTAGCCTTACCGTGAGCCAAGCCATAACTATTCGAAAGGAAAAGGTAGTGTATTTTAAGCTTAAAAAAAAAGAAGATTTGAATGCTTTTAAGGCTCAATGCTGTTTTTTTTTTATCGTTACAGCGAAATCTGAATAACATTTGGGTGCTCATCCCTTAAATTCCTTTAACGTTTTAAGGAAATGTTTAACCAATGTGAAGCGGCTTCTAATTATAAGTCTAAGCACTATAAAATTGAAGACGGAGTCCACATTTGGTCAGGCCCCTTCAAAGTACACTGACTGATAGGATCCGAAACAAAGCGAAAAGTTCACCAGTGACGCTCGTATTGTCCAGTCATTTGATAAAACCCAACACCAACGTAAATAGTCTTGTTTCACTTTCTTTGTACCCTATTTTCACCATCAGTGCTAAAGTAGTATTTCGCCTCTTTAATATATAAACCGTAACACTCATCTGGTCTCTTCATGAATGCGTTTAACCTAAAGTCTATATTCTGAAATATAATGCTTCTTTGCTTAGCCGTACAACTTTCTTTTGGAATCTTCTGCCGAACTCCTTATTTCTAAGTCATTACAATCATCGAACATTCAAAACCAATGTACATCGGTGTCACATAGTTTCTTCCTCCCAAATTTTTTTCCCACTCGCTGTGAGCGAGCATTTAACATGAATTTATAAACAAACAAAATAAAAAATAATTTCTCACATCACCATTCTCTCGAAGAGCAATAAAATTCTCTTTCACGTCCCACTTGTGAGGTTGACTAAACTTAAGGAGCTTTGAGCTATACTGCTGGTCGTTCTATTTTGGATCACCTCATTAGTGAGGCCAAGAGTTTGCTTATGTTTTTGCACTAAATTCAATATTCTTTTGGCCTCTACATCGAACCTCTGTTGGAACTTGAACATCAATTGCTTTTTGGTCCGGGTTTTCCGATGAGCTGAGCTTATTTGCTCAGCCTGACGTTTATCCACTATCGGTTTGTTAATGTTCAGACCCTTATTGGATTACTTTTTGTTTCATTTGCTGACATTCGTAAGCGTTTTATTTTCGCCATTTATTTTGTACTTATCTTACAGTAGTGTATGACAGGAGTTTAATTTAAGCAGCTTTTTTGCCACAAAATATAGCAAAGATTTCTCACCATTTAAAATACCACATGCTAACTCTGTGCTATAAATAAATACATTCGTAACATGCTATCTTCTAGCCCTATCAAGAGTTGACACATACTTGCTTTTGATAACACTATTATTGGCGAAAAGAAGAGAAGTCATCCCGGACTCATTAATCGGCTTATTCAATATAAATTTGTAAACAGTCTTGGGGTATTCAAACTTTAACTGCGAATTATCCGATTATTGCTTCTTTGCGTTTGATATGTATTTTAAAGATTCTTTTTTCCAAATCTGTGAAGACCATAAGTAGATCTTTTGAAGAGGCGTAAAAGTCGTAAATGTGATGTAATGTAATGTAATGCATCATATGTTAGTTGAACATGGAGTTGAATAATATTACCTAGTCATCTGTCTACAACTCTCCGGTGTATTTTCGTAGTATGCAGCGTTATGTTCACTGATGGGTAGTTGTTACCATTTTTTTGGTCGCATTTTTCATTGTGCATTACAACAAGTTATCTTTCCCTCCATCATATTATGAAACAAAGTCGGGAGTCTTATTCTTAAGCGAGGCTTATTCTTATTACTCTTTGGATGTTTTCTTCTTCCGTAAAATCTTCTTCATGTTCGCGGCAGTCAAAGAACTAATGGATGGTTTTTAAACATAATCATTCAACCAAAAAAGAGTTTCTTCGTTGATCACAATTCGGTGCTGTGGCGGATCGTATGACTTCAGTTCTTGCACGAGCTGTATGTAAGTTTGAGCTATTTTGTAAGGTTTTAGACCATGAGCCTTGCGTAAAATCTTCTCCGTAGTCGAGTTACACAATCTAAATTGCTGTGAACGGCGACAAATGGACAAATCACGGTCTTCATTAAAACTGGCGGATTTCCTCTGTACGTACTCTATACATAGCTGGCTTCATGTCAAATAGGGTGAAGTCGGTGTGAAATTTGGTAAATATGGCTTGAATTGCTTGCTCAGTACCCGAAAAACATTTTTCACAGATCCCGAATTTTGATGATATAATACAAAAGTTTGTAAGCGTTATTCGCGTGTAAGTCTTTCCATGATGAAATGGCAATGCTAACTGAGCATTTTTGATTTTGGCACATGTCATGAATCACGCGTGATCTATCAAAAATAGAACACTAAAAAACAAAATAGCAAAAAAAAAAAAACACCTTTAGTACTGCATTTTTAAGTTATCTTTCCATTTATTGCGTATTTCGTTGTTCCCGCTTAAAATTATCCCGACTCGACTTCAATATATTTTGGCGATATTTCCGAGTATTTTTTTTCGTTAGGACACAATCTTAAAATATTTGACCGTGCTTCAGCGTTGAACTTGTTCTATTTTATCTCGGAGGAGATGCATTTCCGACCCCTGCACCATTTATACGATTTTTTTTTCTCAAAATATGTCAAGAAATCTCCCCTTAAAGGATTCGACACATTATCCGGAATACACTGTATAATCAAGGTCCGCTTTTTCTTAGTAAAGAGCGTGTTTAGTAGAGTTAGAATGTGAGATTTCGATGACTTTATCTTTATCTTCTCTCGTTTCCAAGTCTTCATATTTGCAGTTCGATTTCGACGTGTCCATTTAAGTCTACACCGATGAAAAGCATTTCCCTCCCTTCTTTCCATATTGAAAAAAAAAAAAAAAACATTTAGTTTGGTGATGCCATTCATTGCCGATCTTGCATTTAAAATGTTTCGGAGTCGTTATGAGGGGTTAGAAACCTAAAGTAGTGTGGGATTCTAACCTCTTTAACTATGACCAATCAGAGAAAGATCGACACATGATGTTATTTTCAATGTTCAGTTGGGTTTGAGAAGGTATTTAAATTTAAATACGGGTTCTCATAATTATTAGACTGTAAGCTCGTAAGGTTTAGTTCTTCCTAAACTATCGTACATTTAAGACGTCATCTATATCAGGATTAATATGCATGTCCAGACGCTTTCATTACTTCCGTAACAAGATCAATCTGCAAATCACGATTCGATCCATTTTTTCTAATTCAATGGGGCATAAACTATTCTCAGAAGGACTTTGTTTTGCAATGTTCTCATAATTTGTGCATTGGTTTTTTGTTTGTGCGACCCCGATTATATAACAAGATTATGTGTAGATTTTTGAAAGAATGACCAACTACTTGATTTTTAATAATATTTGTTATTTTTATTTTTATTTATTTATTTTTTTTTTTATTGTAAAATTGATATGGGTGAACTTTGACTCACATATCTGAGTTTTGTAGCGTTTCTGTTGATTTAGTCACGCGTTCGTATGTGATATGTCACTAGTATTTAATAAATATAGGGTGGGCTCTAGAACATTTCCCTGTAGATCTAAAGAACTTATGTTAAACTTTATCAAAAGCCTTGCAACGTCTAAGAATAATGTAGAACAAACTTATTTTTCTTTTAGTGCCTTTTCTATAGCATTACTTGTACGATGCACTTGGTCTATTGTTGAGTGTCGGTGGGGGGAGTAAGCCTTATTTCCCCTATGTTTCTGTCTAGTATTTTGAGAAGGAGTTTCTCGAAATTGTTTTGATAATACCGATACAATTGAGATAGGCCTATATGAGGCAACTTCTGATAGAGGCTTATCTTGTTTAGGTATAACAATCATTTTTGCTATCTTCCAGTAATGTGGAGCATATCTTTGTCTTAAATTAGCATTTATTATAACCTTGAATTTTACAAATGCTATAAAGGGTAGTTCTTTTAGGATTTGGACAATTATTAGATCATAACCTGGTGATCCCCCACGCATTTTCGTTTGACCTTTTCTTTTGGGTCGCCGATTCATTTCCTATCAGATATTTTTAAGGGCGATCCTCGCTTGAAGTCTCTTAAAATGTTTGGCAGACTTCCAAAGGGACTAGTCTGTGACTTTATCAGCAGTTAAGTTACAAAAATAATTAGCTAGAGTTCTATTTTTAAATTTACCGACACTTTTTTTAAGATTGTTATTTTGTCAATTACGCATGGTTTTATCGCTAGGATATCTTGTCATTTGCCATTTCCTGTGGGCTTTTCTCTTTTCTGGTATAACTTCTGTGGGATATTTTACCGATGCGTGTTTTTTATTTATTTATTTTTATTTTTATTTTTTATTTTTGATAAATCGGTGAACTATCTTCTGCTGCCTGTTGTATATCAACAGAGAATTGTGTTCCACTTCGGTATGAATATGGCTTGTTGTAACCAGTAGAGATCTACAATTAATAAATCCTTTACGAAATTCTTTAAATTTATACCAGTTCGTTCTTCTGTTGGTAAGTCTCACGTTTTTTATTTATACTATTGGCATATTGTTGACCGATAAGATTACGAATGTAATCCAACGACAGACCATCACCGCTTTAAACTTTACCTCTTTTGTATTAATTCTTTTCATTATAAAAAAGTCAATAATGTTTGCTGTGTCAGATGGCCAATTAATAGACGATCCAGTCAAAATAAAACCACAGTTAAATTTTCGCTCTGATTTGTAAAGTTTTCTGACTTCTGTCGTTATTAGTCTTGACCCCAAGAAGGTATGTTTTGAATTGTAATCACCTCCAATGCTAAAATTGTTGCGTATATTTCGAAACAAGGTCATTTAGATCTACCTCTGTAGGCGAATGCTTGGGTAGACACTATACGATTATAGCAGCTAATTTAAATTCTTTGTCGCTACATGCATTGTTATTTTTGCTATTTTAGGGTATTAGTAAGGCTCAACAATACTTTTTACAATTACAGCACTACCTCTTCTGGCAGTGTCAGCTGGATAGGGAGAGTGGTAACAGAGGTATCCCGGAATTATAATCTCTGTTCCCTATTTAAAGTCGGTTTCAGAAATCAGGCACCATCAGTGTCTTGGAGTCAATTGACAGAGCTAAATATGCTTATATATTTTGCACCCGGTTTTTCAACCATTTTATCATGCATGCTTTTTATTTTAGACTACAAAATGAGCCATATGTAAGGTTTTCATGTGGCAATAAATACGATTTGCGTTCCTTATCTGTACTAACTTACGATTACTTTGTCTGTAAAATTTATTCTCTCATTAGACAAATTTCGATCTCTTGACTTTTTGAAAAGATGTTATCAGATTTAATATCGGAGTCGAAGTAGGCAAAGTCACCAACTCCAGTTGTTTTTTGTCACGTTCTGCGCAATTCGTCATCATGTGCGCCTCTTTTTATCGACGGCGTATACTTAGTCTTCTTCTCACACATACCTTGTCCTGTTCCAATGCTTCAAAACGAACCATTAGCATTTCCCTATACACTGCTAATAATGTCGATCTCATCAGCATGTGCAAGGATTTGCGCAGATTTCTAAAAAATTGCGGCTCTGCTGCTGACTTATTTAAAATCAAAGTACTCGATGAACTTGTTTTCGACCTTACGCATAATTTACCGAATAGAGCTTCGACGTTGTACTTCATCTATTGCTTGACGCTTGCTTATGGGTTGTACAATGTCTCTAGTTCTATAGCACGTTCTTTCTCTAGCTATCACTCTCTTCTGCAAGGCTTGGATACTAGCTCAAGACGCCCTTTATCGGATATGTCTTATATATACTTAGTTCAAGCTTGTAAGGCTTACCCTTGTTTCTTTACTGCCGTTTTTGTCTTCTTGTTTCACTTTCTTCTTTATTTATTTGGCCACGTCTTATGAGAGGTCGAGCAAAGTTTTTGGCACTACCCTTACATTTTTCCTCTTAGTTGCTTCTTATACCTGGGGCGTTTATTTATTTCCTGTAGGTTAATGAGATTTTGGAGCCATTTTAGCACACCAAGCGCCTAGAGTTGTATTATTTCCTTATTCAATTTGTGGCTATTTATTTTCTCGCTGATTTTTTTCTAGTTTTCTGCCAGCAAAAACCGATGACTAGCAAATCATTCGCCTAAGAACACTTTTGAAACTACGACTTGCCGTTTCCCATCGTTGCAGATGCCTTATAAATAGCATATTCAGAATACATAGTTGACCCTTTGATTCGCATGAGTCTTAAATAACTTCTTCCGCTTGTTTTCTCGTTCTAAAACCGTTTCCTCCATAGCAACATTCGTATTACCAGCTCTATTCTCAGAAATGTCACTTGCACCGATGAAAAGCACGTCCTCTTGATATTCTATTTAAAAGCTCGACAAATCTATGGGTGCAATTGAGCGCTAACAATGTTTTATATTTCCTGATTTATTATTATTTTCACTAATATTAGTCAATCTTATCCAGGAGCTAACAATTTTATTCCGTTTTGTAATAATACATTCTGTACGCTTTCGTTTCCAAGTTCAAATAGAGAGCACTGTTTCCTACATTTCGCCACTTGTTTTCTTGAACACATATTATTTCCACTTAACATTGCGGTAATACGTTTTCTAGTTCAAAAATTTCGCCAGTCATTGTGCCGATGCTAAGTCTCTGACTCGAATATTTCTATTCGCTTCAGGGGAGGCAGTGTCTAATGGTGTGTTCATATACATACATACTTTCACTTCCTTCATGGCTCACTTTCGTGCTATTCTCTTTCATCCGTGTGGCGCTTATATGCGTCAATATATAAATATATGTATATACGATTTTTCTTTTACCCCGCCAGTAGTCTCTAGACGTGCGAATCTAATCACGAACATAGACAAAGCTCATCTTAGTGGTTAAAGTGCCTGCATATAATTTTTTTTCATTGAAGTAGCCTTTATGACAATTTTCTATAAGTCGTTGCCTCATGACGATGAATCATAAAAATATCTATACCTCGATATAGGAAACATTTATAACATATGGTTGACGTCCGTCTTAATCTATTTCATATCAGCACCTCTGAGTTTAGTTGACGTACTTTTTATAGGGAAAAATGGATATGTTTTATGGTAATATTGTGGTCAGGAATGTGGCTGAACTTCTAATATCTAAATTTTTTATTTTCAAAACTAAAACAAATGTATTTTTCCTTAATTCGAAAAAAAAAAATTGTTAATGTTTAGAAAGCCATTCGAAAACATCGGAGAAACTGAACGATGTGTTCGTATTGAATTTGTCGCTATGTAGCAACGTTCAAGTGATAAAGGAATGTAACGGCAATTTCGTCGAGGAACCCCAAAAATTGAATTTAGAACAATTGAAAATACGCCTGCGTAAAACAGTGCAAAATCGCCAAACGTGGATCAAATCAAAGAACACTGAAGTTAGTCCCGAGGCGCAGGAGCTGTACCGAGTGCTTGCGAAAAATTTCAAGGTCTTACTCTTGTCTTTCTACAATTACAATGTTTCCAATCAATGTATCTTGTTTTTGGTTACAGAATCCTGATGTTACTTGGCAAGGAGTAAATATACAAATATTTAAAGAGGTTACAGTTTCGCCACCGTACAGATCAAAGAATGTGGTCAGCAATACGCAAAACCGTGTTTTATGCAATTATATTAAAAAAATGGTTAGCTCAGCTAATTAGTCGCCATGTGCTTATGGTTTTTATTTTGTATTTTTATGAATTATTTCAGATCGATCAGTTCTACAAGACGCAAGCGTTGCCGGAAAACAATACTGCGGGTACGGCATCATCAACTTCATCTGCAACCGCATCATCGTCGTCGTCATCATCTTCGTCATCAGCGCCATCAACATCAGTAGGAACATCTTCGAATAATGCTGCGTCGGCATCGCCTGTTCCAGGAAATACATAAAACAAAAAAAGCAAAATAATAAAACAAAAAAAAATAAAAAAATAAAAAAGCAGACATAAATGAGAAAAAATTATGTTAAAAAAAAAAACAAAAAACCTAAAAAGACGATTGATTTATTTAAATTTGAAAAAAAGTTGGGAGACATACGAAAGATACGGACACACCTACTCTCTTTCCCAATGAGACATCTATGACAGAACGTCTCTCGTATTTAACGTGGATACCTGCCAATATGGTCTTATTTCACGGGGTGCCCATACATCCACGGGAGCAAGGATACGCCTTGCCATCGCTCACCGAATTTTCACTGATACCAAAGTAGAACTCGTGTTGGAGGCAAAAAGTTCCACTCTTGGCATGGGGCGAGGCCGACCTAAAACCTTAAGCCACCATGACGCTCCCACAAGAGGACCTACCTCAACAAGTCAGGCCCAAACCGAAATCCGAAAACGTTTACAATACTACCAGTACATTTTGCTCCGTCCCCGTTTTTTATTAGACAACGTCATTGATTGGGCAGGGGGCCCAGACATCTATGACAGAACGTCTCTTGTGTTTAACGTGGACACCTTCGAGAATGACCTTATTCCACGGGATGCCCATACATCCATGGGAGCAAGGATACGCCTTTCCATCGCTATTTGCTACCGAAAATATACCAAAGTAGAACTCACTAGGTCGAGTGAAAAGTAACCTCCTTGGGAATGAAAACAAAAATTTTTTTAAATATTTTTTTATTTTATTCAATATAGTCCCCTTTTAGTTCTAGCGATTTTCCAACTTCTTGATTCCGTCCGAAAATTAATTTTCCCGAAGGTCTGCAAAATACTCTTCCGTGGCGTCGATGATTTCCTTGTGTGAGCTGAATTTTTTATTGATGAGCCATTTTTTGAGGTTCGGGAAGAGATAATAGTCCGAGGGAGCAAATAGCCATGGTTGCGATGCTCTTGTGCGCCGGTGGATTGTCTTGCAAAAACAAATTTTTTTTTCGCTTCATGTGAGGCTATTTTGCAGCGATTTCGGCCTTCAATCGCTCCAAGAATGTACAGGAATACTCGCTGTTGATGGTTTGTCCTTTTTCGAGGTAGTCTACGCCATAACCTTTCCGACCCATCGAGCCTCCCTCGGCCGCTTCGGAGCACTCGTGCCGGCTTCAGTCCATTGCCGGGCACTCATTCTGTTCTCTGGTGTTCAACAGTTACCAATATACGACAAATATCTGCCCGAATCCGCATCAGCAAGTCCAAACATTCTTTCGAAGTGCTCTTGCGTTCGTGTTTTTGGTCAGGAGTGAGTATGCACGGCACCCAGCGGCAGAATAACTTTTTCATATGCAGAATATTGCCCAAAATGTGGCGTGTGCGCTCAGTACAAATCTTTGTGGTATATGCTAGCTCACGCACCTTCAATTTCCGGTCAGCTAACGACATTTCATGTATCTTGCTGATCTTAGGATCAGAGCACCCAGTATCTTGCAACTCTACATTAGGTCAAAGACCCTTTCCGCGACTTTGGGCTTAAACTACAGCCACCATGACGCTCCCACAAGCGGGCCTACCTCTACAACTCTGGCCCAAACCGAAATCCGGGGGCTCCTGACTCGAATGGTACCGTGTTTTAAGTCCTGGTAAGGACCACCGGTTGTCCTGCCACCCAACAGGATCTCTGACCGGCCGCTTGTAACTGGTCAAATCGTAGCAAACTTCGGTGGCTCTGTCCCCGCTTTTTATTAGACAACGTCATTGATAGACGAAGCCTTGATAATTGGGCTCCGTATAGAAAGACGTAAACCAGATGTAAAACTTTAAAATTCCCTCACTCTCTGTAGCTCTTCGAATAAAATGAATTACTCTCGCCAAAAACAAAGCCCCCACCATTGTTCAAATTTTAAGACTGTGGTAACGATTTTGAATTCTATCTTTTTCCTGACAACGAGTTGGTAATTATGCCCTGCGTTTATACGCAGGGATTTTGATAGCTAGGCTTACATCCTTAGAGTTTCCAGAAATGTTTCCTATTTGTTTGGTTTGTTTATTTAATTTTCTTTTTATTGGAAACTACATTTATCCCAATATTCTCAAAATAGAATCTGTATCGAGCCTATTGGCTATTTTTGATATTTATGTATATAAATCCCGTCTTAAGTATAGAATTGATTATTGTGAATTATTTAATGAATTCCTGTGACCCCTGAAGACACAGGGCCACAACAACGCGCGAGGCCTCCTCCCCTTTTTTACTAGCTGTAATTGGATTTTTATTCGGTGTCGAACTTTATAATGCAGTTGTCTTTACTTTAGTCCTTAAGGGTAAAGGCGGCTTAACAAAACCTCACTGCGACGTTAAAAACGCGTTCTGTTTGAATGAACCTTCATGGTGTGATCAATCACCTGCCACTTACTTTACCATCTGATTTCGTCCCTGATGTCCCTCCGTTCTCATACGGAGCTATACTGACGAAGGTATGTTGCTTTTATGTGATGGTGGTAGTTGCTTCCAAAGCGCTACCCTCATATACTCCTATAAGAACTGATTTGACATTAAAGCGGAAAAGTGGCGGTTTGAGAGTTTATCTTCTCGATTGTGGCCCCATCCATTTTACCCTAATCAATTTGGTCCCGTCATTCGAGATGCTTCCGAAAATTGGGAGCCTTTAGAGGGAAATTCTTTGAAGGGCTTATGAGTTCGATTTTAAATGCTTTGCGTCTGAAGACATATTCTGCGTGATCGAGTCTTCGGGTTAGTGCGCATAAAATAGCTCCTTATCATTTTGTATCCGTTGCTGATTTAGCGTTAACAGTTGTGTTAAACGTTTCTATGCATACTTTAAAACCTCCACTTTCTGAAGGTTTTACATATCAACTTCATAGAAGCGCGTTGAACATTTTTTTTATGTGCATTTTGTAGGCAGTGAAATCGTATATTTAGCTGATGTTAACAATTTCAGTTTTAAATTTGATTGTGAATTCGAATACTTAAGATAGAAACCATAATCTAATAATCTAATTGTTTTTCTGAGGCTAATTTTGTTATTATTTTCAAAGGTTTTGAAAATTTCTATGATCGTCAAGGTTGTGGACCCACCTCATTCTTTTGCATTAGCAAATCTAAGAAGATTAGTACATAAAGAATCGGGTAACTCTGCAGGGCCATGAAAGTAATATTTTCTTAGGATTATAGTATGTACCTCAGATTGTTAAGGTGAATTTTGACATAAAAAGTGGAGGTTTTATTGACTTTGAAGTAGTAGCAGCCGTTGTAGCTTTATTTCATGTGCTTTTTATCTTTATGGTTTATTATACGATTCCTAGCTTCGGAAGAAATTTTTTACATTGAATTGCGATAAAACGCTTGCTATAAAATTCATGGCCGTTGTAAATGTCGGATTTAAGCGATTTACGCTGCAGGTACTAGACGCTGATTAGCACACATACCATGGTGCTGGTACCGAAGGCAATTTAGCTCTGACGTGATTACTTATATTTCTTCCCCTAAGGAAAGAATTATAATGAAAAAGTTCTTTGTTTGATTGTTCCTTTTTGAAGAAAAAAACTGCTTAGTTTGAGGTGCATACAGAGGAATGAGTTTTGAGCACGAAGCTCAGAGTTTTAGTGATGGATTTAGTGTTAATCAAGCAAGACGTTACAGGTCCACATTGACCAAATTTAACTAAGAATTGAGAAAATAGAAGAAGAATTACTTTGACAAAGTTTTCTCTAAAGACACTTTAAACAGCATAGGTCTTTTACCCAAACCAGGTGGTACGTTCACATCTAGTCGAGAAGAAACCCTAAGAGCTTTGCTTGAGATACTCATAAGCTGCTCATATTCGATTCAATTCAATACACACCAAATGCTAGTTCTGATTCTACAATAATATCTACCAGAACCAAAGGTTTGTGTGGAAAATATTAAAGTCAAGTCAAATGATACACAAACTCATTTAAACCTTTCAAGGCACCAGCAACTGAGGGAATCTTTCTAGATTCCATTTTACCAACTATGGTTGCTTTATTTGGGTCCAGTGAGATACATTGCCTAGAGAAAGGTAAACGTAGATTTTATCACCAAACTAAATAACAAACCTAGTGAGCTAGGTAAGTTTTATAGTCCTATAAGCTGGCTTTGACTAATAAATGTTTAAGGTGCTCACAATGTCGGGTGAGACTCCATCTCAAAAGCCTTGGAATAAAGTATTGATCAACTTACCGTTTCCTGTAATCACTTATCATTACCGGTTTATTAGTCATGCTAGAAAATGTAGACTACCAAGAGATTAGCTATACCGGTGGCTTTGTCATCATCGTGAAAGGTAAACATCCAAAGGAGATTTGCAACAAAATGGAAAATATCCTGAAAGTAGACTGTAACTGGTGCGTTGAAGAAAACCTCTCAATCAACCTCAGACAGACTGCACTGATCCCCTTTAACGGAGAAGTTTGCCGATGCTTTACCAGCTATTTGAACGATACCATTATATGCCATTATATTCAATGAAGTTAAATACTCCTAGAAGTAAATCTAAACAAAAAAACTAAACTGGAACTCATCTATTATAAATTACAAAGCTACTAAAGCCATAAGGGCTATAAGGTACATTTTTGGTAAGCCCTGTGGTATATCACCAAAGATCAGTCATCGCCATCATCAGTAATATGATCGAGTAATATAAAAGAAAAAACCATATCAAAGCTACATCGTGTTCAAAAACTCGCATGCATATGTAACTCCGATGTTATACAAAGCTGCCAGATAGCTGCCATTGAATATCTTATTAGCTTCACTACACTTTACATATACATATGTTAAAAAGTGTCAATTATATTACTTATATCACCAAGCAGTTCAATCAGGTTCTTACAAACAGAAAAGATGAAATTCGCAGTTTACCGCATACCAAAAACTTTTTATGCTTTAACAGGAGATTCAACATAGTGATCCCGAATTGGCAAGCACGCGAATTCCAAAACACAACATCAAACCTTAAAGATAACAGATGGATTCCAAAATAGATACCCAAGTAGATGCACAGATATCCATGCTGAGTTACATTGCTTTCAAGAATGTGCCAGTACCATTCTTGAGATAGGAACGAAAACTCGCGCAACTATATATTGACAGAGTAGAAAGTAGTACGAAAGCGTTTTTTTTTTTTTTTGTCTTGGGATAGCAGAACACATACAAAGAACTAATCCATTGCACTCCTTGTGAATTCTGTGGAGTTTTCCAGTCTTTCGAAGAAAGATAAGTCAGTGCTACAGTGGTAAAGTGCCTATAGTACTGCTAGCTGGACAACTTAACTATCGCTACAGATGCAAGTGATTCGCCCCTCCACCGTATTTTCACAATCCAGTCCATTGCCATCAGAATTGTGTATATTTCCGCTTGGAAGACAGACGCAAGTTTTCTAAACGAGGAGTGAAATCCAACGCTGTCGTCCTCCAAAAAGACACCAGCGTCATATCCTAAATCCTAAATCGGTTTAGGAGCCATTCGTGAAACCATTCCTAAGTACAGGAAAAGTCAATTTTGTATTTTTTCGTCAGCAGGAGTTTTGGTGTCATTTCATCGGAAGGCATGTCTATAAGATAAGAGTCAAAGGAAAGATGGCGTGCAAGTTCATCAAAGCTCCATTGTGTGCTGTATAAAAGTCTGATATTACTATCAAGGTGATAAAGAGCCATCAATGCGTCTAGAGTAGATCCAGGGGGGGCCAGGAGAAGCCTCCATGCAGCCAAGACAGACCGTTGTTTTCATACTGGTAAATGCAGCAGTGACTGCCAAAAGGCAGATAGCGGCTTAGAAGCTTTTGACGTATATCTTCAACCAGATTGTCTTTTCAAAAAGGGTTTAGTTGATAATTTAAATACATAGTTATACACCCATTTAAGTACTCCTAGCAATAAGCAAAATTTTTCAAAAAATTTTTAAAGAATAGAGTTATGGGATTTTTAAATGAAATTAAGTTTCTTAGTTCTGTGTGGTTTGGATTTCAAAAAAGTACATCCACTGAAGACGCCCTCCTACACTTTTGTTCGCAAATATTGTATTTGCTAATTTAGATAGTAAAAAAGTCACAGCTGGCTGTTCCGCTGATATAAATCTTACCTTCAAAATTAAAAAAGATGGAGATGTATGATATCAGTAGTGAGGTTAAGTACAATATTTAAATCTTGGTGTTCCTCAACGCTCTGTTTTGCAACCACTACTATTTTTAATTTACATCAATTCATTTGATTTGGCTTTTGTACAAGTATGATAGAATATTTTTTCTCAGACAGTTCGGTGTAATGAAAGACTTTTTAGTACTTATTGTGTACTTTATTCTTGTCTTTCCATTTTTATAGTTAAATCTACAGTGATCTGCAAAACAAAAGATACAAATTTAGTTTTTCGTAGAGTACGAGGACTGTTTGATGAGTATCCGATTTGGTGACAATCCGCGCTTAGTTTTGTTTTGACACCTATTTCAAAACATCGTGTTAGTGTTTTTTACGACCACAGAAAATGAACAGTATCGCTCCGTGATCCGTTTCTTATTTTTGCGTGGCAAAACCAGCGAGGAAATCAAACCCATTCTCTATGGTGTGCATGGGACCCATTCACTCTCTTATACAACCGTTTACAATTGGTTCGCAGAGTTTTGTAGAGGCAGCACGTCTGTTTTTGATGAACCGCGCTTAGATGGCCCAAAACCGGTTACCACAGAGAAAACCGTGGACAAAATCCATGATATCGTATTGGCGGACCGCTGAGTGAAAATTCGCGAGTTGGATGAGTTAGCAGGCATCTCAAATGAACGCTTTAGCCATATCCTGCACGAGATTTTAGGCATAAAAAAGCTGCCCGCGCTATTGGTGCCGCGTTTGCTCACACCGAAGAGCAAGCGCAATCGTGAGACCACTTCAAATATGTATCTGTTTAATCGAAATCCACACGAGTTTCTGCGTCGTTTCGTGACCGTCGATGAAACATGGATTCATTGATACACACAAGAGACCAAAGAACAATCGAAGGCCGTGCTTTCGGCCGGAAAGGTGATGACCACTGTTTTTTTTTGGAATGCACGAGGTGTGATCCACGTTGACTATTTGGAGAAGGGAAAAACAATTACAGGACATAATACGTCGATTTATTGAGCCGATTCAACGCCGATTTGAGGAAAAAACCACCACATTTTGCAAAGAAAAAAGTGTTTTTCACCACGATAACACACCGGCTCACACTTCCGCAGTCGCCACAGCCAAATTCGTCGAATTACACTACGAATTGCTCTGGAAGTCATCGCCGCCGCGGCCAACAAAAGTCGTACCTTTTTTTAACTTTTGTAGTAATCGCCAAGCTATACACCGATTTATATCATATTTCTTAGCGATAGAACTTTGTGACATTCGGCTAAGAAACTCTTTTACTAAATCTGACTTCAATTCGTTGGTATACTTATCACGGGCCATTGCTTAAAGACTAATATAAATGTTGCAACAGTGTAGTTATCAAGTTAACTGATCAATTCTTCATTGCTCTTCACTGCAGCTGAGAAAATAATTCACATTGGAAAAGTAAAGGAGAATCACCAACAGTGAGACAGTTCCAACAGTAAGACATTCCGAATAATTCAGAAGAATCTTGTTCAAACACGTACTCACTGCCATTAACAAAGCAGTAGATGTTCTTTCGGTTCTCATTTTGTGTTCAGTTGTGTTGTAATTGGTCAGTGAAAAAATAAATAAAAAGTAATTTTTTGGCAGCCAGTGTTTTTTTTTTTTTTTAAGTTTATAATACGTGCAACATAATTGAGATGGTTGAAAGCAGTTTTTAAAGACTTTTTTCGACATAGTGTTATTCACATATTTTTGACTGACTTCCAACAGTAAGACAGTCTTATGTTGCCAACAGCGGAACACTTTCTCACTGTTGGTAACTTTTTATTTGTTCTTAAAATGTGTTTTATTCTTCGCATCTATGAATAGTTTAAAAATTTTTCGCTGTTGTCCTCTCGAATAGAGCCATGAGCGACTTTAAATATGGCAAGTACACTGAGGATACAATGAAAAAGGCAGTTTGGTGAATAACGGGATGAACTTGCGAAAATCGAGCAAAGAAATCCATGTAGCTTTTCTGACTTTGGTTCGTTATGTTAAGAAAACAAAGACGCCAGATGGTGCCAAATTATGCCGTAAACCAGACGTTTACAAATGAGGAAGAGAAAGCACATTTAATTGTTCCCGTATGTTTTATGGACTAACAACTTTGGAGTGTTACAAGTTGGCATCTGAAATAGTGGTTGTAAGCAAAAAAATTAGACCCAGCAACTTGTATAAAGAAAAAATTGCTGGGTCCCATTGGTTCATCAACTTCCGAATAGCTATGTAAATATTTCACTGACATCTCCAGAAGGCTGTAGCTTTTCACGGGCAATGTCTTTTAAAAAACATAACGTCGACATATTTTTTCGAAATCTTAATGGCGTTCTTCGAGATCGCCAACGTGTTTCGAAAGTGGAAACCGCATTTTTAACATTGACGAAACAAGCACAACCACAGTTCAAAAGCCCGGAAAGTTAGTAGCTGACAAAGGAATAAAACAGGTCTCCAGAGTAACAAGCGTGGAGAGGGGAACACTTGTTACTACTTGCTGCACTATTAGTGCCACAGGTCAGTTCATTCCACCAATAATGATCCATCTGGTGCTCTTGGAATGGCAAATCCGTATGGGTGGATGAACTCCAGCTGTTTTGTTGCTGTTATTATACATTTTATACGGATACTATCTGGTTATGAGCGAGATTCTAAAAGAGTTTGCTGAAAAAGCGGTAGTTAAGCTACTTCATATAATAAATGCTTCAATAACACTTTTTTACGTTCCCAGTCGCCGAAGTTATAATAGTTCCGAAACCAGGGAAAAACGCCTTAGAAAAAAATCAAATATGCTCTAGCGTTTTTCTCGACGTGTCACAAGCGTTCGACAAGGTATGGCCGAGGGCCTGAGGTATAAGCTACCTGACAAATTATGCAAAATAGTAAATTCTTACCTTAAAAACTATTTCGGGTTAGATATGGGCCTGAATACTCGGAATTCAAAAGACATTTCAAACTAAGCTTATATAACAAACTGTTTTTATATAATCAAATGCTTAAACCGTGTTGGACGTATGGTATAAAACTTTGGGGTTGTACTAAACCAAGTAACATATGTACTCTATAAAAGTTTCAGAATAAAGCGCTAAGAGCAATCGTAAATATTCCATGGTATCTAAGGAATAGCGATTGTCAAAAGACAATCCCTTGTTTCTGATCATAGACAATCATGAGAACCATTTATGTGTAGAGGCACTTAACCTTTCTAAAGAAAATGGTATAACACCTCATTCTAGCAATAAGCTTCAACCACTAGATGTCGGGCTCAATGGGCCATTTAAAACAGTCTACAAAGCAGAAGTTAATTCATTTATGATGCAGAACCAGGGCAAAACTTATCCCATCTATAATGCTGCAGCAGCTGTAGGATTTGCGTTTCCAAAAGCAATGACGCATTCGAACATCGTTGCGTCTTTAAAAAAAAAAAAAAAAAAAAAAAAACAGGCATTTATCCCTTCAATCAAAGCGTTTTTACGGACATCGATTTTCTTTGTTGTTCTGTGACGGACAGATCTGATCCTATTTCAAAACCACAAGTAGAAACATTTCCGACAGGCATTAATTCAGAGACACTAACCATTAAAGATAAGTTCAGTAAACTTATGTTTAGTTCTAAGATAGAATTGTAATGCCTTATTTTACTAGTTAATGTTTCATCTGATCGTGAAGTCAGTGTGAATAGCTTAAGAGCTAAGACTTTTACCAGCCTTGAAGTTTTTAAAGTCTATTCGAAAGCTCTTGAAGTCCGAGAATCTGAGAGAACATCAAAATCAAGAAATCCAAATTGAAAACAAAGCCAAAGGAAATGGTGAGCAAGATTTTTTACTAGTCTTCCAGTTCTTCGGAAGCCGAATACGTGCTAAATGATTCTTGAACTAATGTGTCTGAAGGAATAGAATTTGATGAGCTTTCGCGGGATCTTATTTAAGGAGATCATGTTCTCGATGAATTTATCAATTCGAAAAAGAAAATTTAATATGCTGACAACATATTAAGTGACGAAAATTTCGAGGGCGAATTTCAAGTAAATATCCTAAGGCGACAAAACAAAACATAAATTTGTTTATTCATATCTTTTGTGCTTTTAAAGGATATTAATATGATCTTACCAACACCGCTTCTTTGCGGTCATACTAGTCGACAACATTCAGCACTCAGTTTAGCATTCAATTTGATCAACCCACCCACCGGTGGGTCATGCAGTTTAATTCCTGAAGGGCCACATGTACCACCAGTAGAGTCATGCAGTATGTGTTTTATTGACTAATATTATCTCAATGGCCTTCGAATAATATATTATATAATTTTCCTTTGCATGTAGTTAAAAGTCCATTATATGATCCAAACAAAAAAAGAGGTCGGTATTAGCATTATTTAAGATGTCATTGATACTTTTATTCTAAACAAAAAATAATAATAACAAATTTATAAATAGCAACAAGTCTTTGACTTTTATCAAAAAAAAAAAAAAAAAAAACAACAAAATGAATTCTTTAGTTCTTAGAAATAATATAAATTATGATAAAAATAGAAATAAATGTTTCTTTTTGAAGCATTCTTAGTTGAAACTTTTTTGGCTTTTTTTCCTGCTTAACTCCATCCCATAACTTTTGATAAGTCCTCATAGCAGTTCAAGCAACATCTTCTTAATTTACGATTGCTTCGGTCTTTTTCTTGATATTCTTCCAGGGCATGAGATGAAGAAGACTGAGGTTCCATCCGTAAGTTGGCAGTTGTTTGCTCACATAGAGCTTTACTATACATATCGATTTGCGAAACTCAATATTTTGTTGCTTCTTTTCTTTATAGAGGACCAATGCATTGATCACAGATGTTGATAGCAAATACTCAAAAGCAATTTCGTGGTACCGCCTAACTGTTTTCCTCAAGGGAGTGAAATAGCATGCCATTTGGTTTGAAATATCAATGCCTTGTTTAGCGTGGCTATATTCAATAACCATTTTTAGCTTTTTTATGACTTCATTATTCCGGTTCCTTTTTCTAATTTCTACGACTTCGAGGTCATGTTTTGTGCTCAACATAAGCACATCCCGTTTGTCTCTCCGTTTGGCTAATACAACAGCCATTTTCTCTTCTCCGATTATTTCACCCTTCTTGAGTTTTGCGTTAGTTACTTCCTTCGAATTTCCTTTTCGACTTTTGTGTATTTTGCTAACGCAATTAACGAAGTTTAAAAATTGTCAGTTGCCATAGTTCTCTCTTTGTCGAGATAGCACTCCGCTAAGTCTGGCACTATCTGAGTACTATATAGCCTTATCGCGAATAAAACAAACACAATCCTTTAAAAAAAATAATTTACGCTCTTTATTTGGTTGCTTAATAGGCGTCTGTATTCTACAGTTATTGACTTACGACTTATCTCCTACCTACCGGCAGACTCTTTTCCCAGTGTGGCCACTTTACAATCACTAGTTAGTGTTGCAACTTTATATTCCTTACATTCTTATCAGTTTCTCTCCTATGGCTTGCTTTAATTCGACCATCCTGACTTGCAATCGTCCCGATTTCCCCCTTTGTCCTAATACAATTACGTGAATCGTTTGCTCTCGTTTGTAACCATGGTTTGATGTTAGCTGCTTCCCATATTCCTTCAAACTGGATCTGGCTTACTTGAAATCCTTCTACATCCTTCACTATGTACCGATCATTTGGCAAAATCTTTTCAATTTTATACGGACCCTTAAACTTAGGGGCTATCTTTTTACTAGTACCTGGGGTGCTGATAAAGTTCTTCACCATTACATAATCTCCTTTCCCATATGCCTTATGAGTTCTGTAGTGGTCCTTTCGTGACTTATTATGTTCCTGACACTTAATCATCTTATTAGCAGCTCTCGTTCGTATTTCCTCTAAATCTCTCTGGCGTACTTAGTAAACGCGTCTATTACTAGGAACACATACTTCTTTTTCGCCCGTTTGAGTGACACTGGGCCAAAGTGATCTACATGTATCATCTGGAAGGGAACATTTCCTTTTGGTATGTTGTGCAAGTAGCCTTCGTGCTTTCCAAACTTAGGTGAAAATAGATGTAGAGAAGAGGGAACCAATATGTTTCCAGAACCGCGTTTAAGACTTTGTCGCAACCCACATGACCCATCTCGTCATGGCTTACCTGTAAAATCTTACTTTTCATCCCTATAGGGACGTAAAACACTATTCTTTTACCCACTTTCCTATACACTAGCCCGTTACGCATCTCATATAGACTACTCTCTTTTTCTTCCAATTGTTTCCGTATCTCGTTAATTTTCCTATCTTTGTGTTGGCAAATAGATAAATAAATTTTGTTCAAACGTATTTTCTTCTAGCACCAAAATGTTTGAGACTCGACTAAGAGCGTCTACGTGCTGCAATCTGTCCCCACCACAATGTTCAAGGGTGTAGTCGTAGGTTTGGAGTTCCAGTGTCCATCTGGCTATTCTGAGGTTTACCTCTCTTTTGTTAAGTATCAATGTTAGTGAGTTACAGTCTGTCACAATCTTGAATCTAATGCCGTGTAAATATATGCTGAATCTTTGCAGCGCATAAATAATTGCCAATGTTTTTAGTTCGAAGCTGTGATACTTCGACTCACATTCTGTCGCTCTTTTGGAAAAAAAAACACCGGATGGAACCTCCCATCCGCCTTCTTCTGCATCAATATGGCCCCAAATCCGGTGGAGCTCGCGTCGCAATGGAGCTCCATCTCATCCCGATGACAGTAAATTGACAGAATAGGTGCCATCAGTAGTCATCCTTTTAGTTCTTCGAAGCATTGCATCTTTTCACTGTCAAATTTAAAAATTGTATCCTTCTTTAAAAGTTTGTATAATGGCTGGGCTAACACTGAAAATCCTTTAACAAATCTTCTGAAGTAGGAACATAGTCCTAGAAAACTTTGTACAGTCCTTACATTCTGTGGCACAGGGAAATTCTTTATCGATTCGATGCCCTTTTCATTTGGCTGGATACCCTCCTTGGATACGGTGTATCCTAAATACTGGACCTTAGCTTCCATAAACCGACACTTGTCCAAACGTAACTCCAACTTGTTCTTCACTTTTTTTCCTTTAATCAAATCTTCAAAAACATTTGAAATATAACGTTGGAATTCCAATCGAATATTCCTTAGTCCAAATGGCATCCTGAGCCACTCGAACTGTTCCATTAGTGTCACAAATCATGTATATTTAATCGACTCTTCACTCATTCGTATGTGGTAAAAAGCGCTCTTCAGATCTAATAATGTGTACACTCGTTTATCTAAACACCCGTTGAGCAAGTCATCGATTAGTGGAATCGGGTGATTGTCTCTTAAGGTTACTTTATTTAAGTTCATGAAGTCCACGCAAAGTCGCAAATCGCCTGTTTTCTTTTTTACTAATACTATAGACGACGCGTATTCTGATCTGCTTGGCCTGATTATTCCTTCCCTCAACAACTCATCTACGAAAGATTGTACTTGTTCCTTTTCGATATATGAGAGTTTCTTCCGATAAAACGGTTTTGTATCGTTCAACCTTATTTTCATTTCGTATTTCATCTCGGGTTCTACGGGACGTTCTACTGCTGTTGGAACGTATCCCTGGCTGACTATGCTGATCGAGCTGCGTATCTAGTAGTGAATGTAATAATATTTTATAATGTAAATTTCTATGTGTAAATATACAATTAAATAATCTTACGGATTCATCTGCTTCGTCTCTTGGTGTACGTTGTATATCGGCTTCTTGCTAGGTTTCTTCCGCCCTGGGCAGTCTGCTGCTATATGTACCATTCTGCCACAAACGTGACAAACGCCTTTCTCTTGTTTTTCCTTCCTTCACTCGTTTGCCATGTGTCCAACACAATTGCAATAGTAACACCTGATTTGGTTACTTGCTGTATCACTCCTTCGCTCTCGTTGGACGGCTTCCATTCGTTGCGGCTTCCGTTGTTTTATTTTTGAAAAGGCTTAGAGTAGTTGTGCCTTTTTATAATAGCATTGGACAAGTGCCTTCTAGTCGTAGCGATTCATCCGTTATGCCTTCTACCACATATTCAACTAGCTCATCTTCGTCGATTTGAAAGCAATTTGAAAGGATGATCTTGTCATTAAAGTAGTCCGCAATGTCACTTCCTGTCTTCGAATTTCTGTCGCAATACCATTTCGATTTCCTTTGTACAGCTCCTTCATCTGTAGCACCAATTCGTCCACTCCTTCGATCAAAAAATTCGGCTTTGAGTGCATCCACTCCAATGCCGTACCTTTCATTTTTGTCAACATATGTAAGTGTCCGCATCATGTTCTCGTCCGGTTTGTATACATCCCGAATACTTTTCAGTTGGGCTAGCCACACATACAGATTTGTGCTGCCGTCATATTCTGGCAACATGTCTTTCCACATACTCAAATGTTGCGGATCAGATATTGTTGCACCTATTTGACTTTCGCTCGTTTGTGTGTTTTCGTTTATCTCACTCTCATTTGGTTGTGGCAGATCGTTCGTCTGCACTCCTTCATGTGTTGTGTGACAGCATTCTTTTGTGTCGTTTCGCTCATTCGCACCATTCTAAGCAGCCACCTATTTTCTTTTGCCAGTAGTTCTTTTTCTCTTTAGTAATTCTATTTCTTTTGCTTGAATAGCACATCGTTTAAACGCATCACGAGCACATTTTTGGAGCCGGCTGTGGAACGCCCAAGACGTAGTAGCCATTTGCGTAACTCTGCGGAGGAATAATCCCACACAGCAATCGAAAGCTCCATTTTGTTCGCTCCTTTTGGGTTTATTTTTTTTTTCACACTCTTTTGTATTTACTTTTTTGCACACTCGTTTGTTTAGTTCAATTTCGTTATTTTGTATTATTATTATTTTTTTTTGTTGGATTGGATCCCGCTTCTGATTTACGCTCTTTATTTGATTGTTTAATAGGCGTCTATATTCTACAGTGTTTGTAGACCGCGATAGGGAATCATTGACTTATTCATTGCTAAGATCTCACCATGTATTCGAAAATTCGTATAATTTTTTTCTAAAATTTCCAAAAGCCCGCTCCCTTACCCAGACGATTGTTTCCAACTGTTGCACTGTCAGAAAAATTAGTAAACCTCAAAATAAGTTGAAAACGGTGTCGGGACATAACTTGCGGGACAAATGGATTTTTGAAAAATGCATCAGTGCTCCAGTATTTATTTATTTATAGATATAGATGTGTATGGTGCCACATGACCTACCGGTGGTCATGTATCAAAAACACTGAAAAACGGCATAATTTTACTAAATAACTATAAAACACTTATAAACATTAACTTAAACACACTTTACCACCAAAAAACACACTTGGCACTTTGGTAATATTTTTTAATTTACACGCGGGCAATCAACCTGTTAAACCTATGATTGTGACTATGTTTTCAAAGAAGACTTTTTCTGTTTTGTTTTTGTTATTTGCTACAGAATGGTTTATAATTTAAGAGGCTCTACTCATAATTTCCAAAAAAGGCAGCTGCTGTCTTTTCACACCAATGCCAAAGGCCCTGAAGTAAGACTAAATTTATTTGATTTAATGGTCAGCGAAGGCGTTTATTTTATTTGTTGTTCTTTCTTAAATTACATAAGTTGAATAAATTGTTTAAAAACAAAAAATAAAACTGTCCTTGTTTGTTTGTCTCACTACAAACAGTGAGATATTTAAAGTGTTCCGGCATTTTATTTATTTATTTTGTAGGTTTAAAGCTTTATTTTGGTATTGCAAAAATAGCGCCGAATATATAGAAAACTAATACACTATAAACCATGGAAATATGTTTTTTACTTTTTTTTAATAAAGCCGTCAGAAGAAAAAGTGTCTCACTGCTGGTAACTCTCCCCTACTGGTATCCTCATCCTTTTGTTGTAAGAACTAACAAAAATTTTTTCATTTGTTTTGCATAATATTTTCTTTGCATTATATTGAATTTTGTTTTTTTTTATAAATTTATTATTTTTTTATTTATTAATTTACCAGTTATCACAATCGATGAGAGTGGATTGGGCAAGCAATTGTAATCGTGACGGCAACCCGGGTTTCGTTAGCTTACTGCTTAGTATCTGATAAAGATAAATTAAAACAAATCATCAAAAATTGAAACCAAATTTGTTTCTATTGTGTTGCACAACACTGTAACCATAGTTAGCATCCATCATCAGCGTGCCATTTACCAGTACTGCTTAAAGCTTCTTTGAAGAACTATCTCATTAAAGAGACTTGATAGTCAGTCGCTGGTTCCCTTACTGTGGTGAAGATTTATTTCGATTTCGATTTTCTTCAACATGGATATCAGCGGCCTCTTGAGGGTTTCCTTCCAAAACTCCAGTTAAGGATCGGATTGAGTTAGCCCAATCCGAAGTCTGCATGATAGTTAGCCTTCCAATAAAATGTCACAATTTTGACGTAGTCTGCTTCGGTTTACCCGAGACACCCTTATTACTCAACCTAACCCCTGCAAGTTTGCATAAGAAATTCTATTAATGAAATGTGTACTAGACCACTATTGTTACGTCCAAGACCGTATGGTAAGTTTACAATACCATATACCATAAGACTTATTGACTTTTTGTAAAAATCGAAATCATTCTGCGGTCATTTAGAAGACCAACAAACAAAACGTGTTGGTTAACACTAAAAAAGTATCTACAATCAAACGCATCGAAACAATTCAGGATATTTTTTCTTCTTTTATTTTGCAATTTTCCAGTTAACTGTGGATAAAGCCTTTGTGAGCGTACTCTACTTTGGAGGCCAAACAGAGAGGTCCATTGATGAAATTAATTTCAGATCGGGAATTCCAACTGAAATGCAAATTCGTTTTTAATGTCAGAGGAATATTTATAAATAAAATAATTACACAACATGCAGCCTTCAAAAGGTGAACTGCAATTTGACTCAACCATGAGCCTTTGTACGAGAATATGTTAAACCTAAAATTTGATTGACTGTCTGGTATTCCAGCATTGGCTATTATTATTCAGAATAGTGGTAGGTAGCTGGCCAGTTAGGTTGCCACAAAACCATCCACCCAGCCCGCTCGAGGAGCCCAAACGTTTATTGAATTTTTCAGCACACAATCTCATGATCAAATTGATTCACCACATTCTATTGTGTTAACAAATAGTGAAAGTTAACCACCACCCCGAAATACCCAAACAATGTACAGAATACATACTCGTAATGTTCGTACTCTGTGGTGCTTCTGGTCAGGTCAATATCTTTTGAGGTTACTCGTACTTCCTCTACCTTTCCATTCAAATCAATTGGATTTTGGTACGTAAAACATGTGCTTGCGGGCAGATGTGTGATGGGAGATGCGATCAAATCGAATATTTAATGATTCCCTGACCCAGGAGAAATCGGGTCAGCAAACCGAAAACCTATTATACTCGTAAGCTCACACAGAATTGGGGTAATTCTTCACTGCACTCCGGTCTCTTCGTCAAGGTAAAGAACTATGGTCCATACATAACAACATATACTTGTATTCCTGTTGGTCTTTTCGTCATTCTCCTGTGTTTGCGTTGTAAATTTTACTGTCGCCCTTTAAGCACGAACAAATCTTTTGCTGAGTCCTTGTTTACAAGATTAATTCTGAGAACTCTCTCAGGTGAGGTTAATTTAATTTCGATAAAATTAATTAGATAAATATGCTAACATTGGTATTGTACCATATAGATAGTTAGGAAATGTTGGGACTGATTTGATTAAGGAACAACAAAGGAATTGCTTTTCTTCAATCTGATTATTTGGTTAAATAGCTTTTCTTCACATGATTGGACATGAACTAAATAAACTTTGATATGTAGATGTCTGAATGAAATGTTTTCGATCTATGTGTGATATCCTGTTTTGAATTTGGCGGTAGCTGATACACTGTTGGTTTATATGAATGAAGCTTAAACAAATTAGGAATTCTTTCAATTGGCGCTCATTTTTTTCAGTTGCGCTTTGGATGAAATCTTTTTGTGAAGGCACTTAGAGGTGGATGACTTTTCTTGATAATTACCGAAGAAACCTAACTACAATACAATATTCTCTATAATATGCGTCCCCGCAGAAAGTTTTTCAGGATGCTTCTTACATCCAGAATAGTGGGACTCCTTTACTAGGGCTTGATAAGATGAAATTTACGGGTCATCATGATTTTTGGGAAAGCCTTGAAAAATATAGTACTTAGAATATTTCGGTGGATTTATTTGCATCATATACATATTTTGTAATGGGGAAATCTTTCAACCCATATCCACTTTTCCATCAGCCTCACAATCTGTGAGGACTGTGACTGCAACCCATATTTGGTACTAATACTAATTATTTAGTTATATCTTACCTTCTTAGATGGAGTCACAGTGTGGAGTGAATCTGAGCTTAAACCAAACAACTTCTCCAGCCGATCAAACCGGTTATGAGATGTTTGCAGTTCTTCGCAGTATTAAGATGCGTTCCAGGTTTCGGAACAGAAAACTCTGGGGGAAAAGATATACAGGGTTTTACCTTAGATGCACTCTTTTTTTTTTTAAAGAACTCATACATACAGAGATGACATATTCTCCAATAATACTTAACCATAAAAAAGTATAGGCTTCAACCACGTTTACAAATCTTCAAAATTTCGGTGTCAGTTATGACTACGTTACGAGTATGTGTTATTATTAATATGATAAGCTAACAATTAAGAATTTAGAGAAAATTTTAGGCCAATTTATTTACCAATTAAGGCCAATTAATCTTGAAGTGCGACAGTGATACGCCAGACGCAAAGACAATATTGCGGCTACCTGCGAGTCTGCAAGTCAACACCGCAATCATTCTACTCCGCGCTCTTCTTAGGAACTGGGCATCTTCTGAAGTTTCTGTGGTGTATTTTCGAAAAGACTTGATTATAGGATGACCAAATAAGAATTATAGGAAAAAATTAAATAAAACAACAACAGTGTGAGATATAAAATTGACTCTGTCCTTATTTTTGTGTGGAATAGCCCATCATTCAAATAGCTGGCAGTGTTACAAGCGATCGGTCAAAGTTTTGATGACTCGGTGTAATAACACATGGGCTGAAAACTCAGTGCCGTTTTATAGTAAAACACAAAATTTTTGCAAAATTCAACTTTATTTATCAATATAGTTGCCTTCGAGGGCGATACACTGATTGAAACGATTTTTCAATCTTTCGATACCAGTTTTGTAGTACGATTTCGGTTTAGCCTCAAAATAGGCCTCTGTTTCGGCGATTACTTCTTCATCGGTCTTAAATCTCTTTCCGGCGAGCATTCTTTTGAGGTCTGCGAACAGGAAATAGTCGCTGGGGTCCAAATCTGGAGAATACGGTGGGTAGGGAAGCAATTCGTAGCCGAATTCATTCAATTTTGCCATCGTTTTCATCGACTTGTGACACAGTGCATTGTCTTGATGAAACAGCACTTTCTTTTTCTTCAAATGCGGCCGTTTTTCTGCGGTTTCGTCCTTCAAACGCTCCCACAACGCAATGTATTAGTCGCTGTTGATAGTCTGCCTTTTTTGGAGATAGTCGATGAAAATTATTCCATGTGTATCCCAAAATACGGATGCCATAATCTTGCCAGCCGACTGTTGAGTTTTTGGTCGTTTTGGACGAGGTTCGTTGCCTACTCGCTACTCAGCTGACTGCCGACTTGACTCTGTTGTGAAATGATGAAGCCAAGTTTCATCCAGTGACATACCGACGCAAAAATTCGGCTTTATTGCGGTTGAACAGCTTTGAACACTCCTCTGAATCATCAACACGTTGTTGTTTTTGGTTTTTGAACAGAGCTTTCGCATGTCCAAATATTCGTGTATGATATATCCAACACGCTCTTTTTATATCTTCAGAGCCTCAGCTATCTCGATCAACTTCACTTTACGGTCATTCGTAAACATTTTGTGGACTTTTTTGATGTTTTCATCTGAAACAGTCTCTTTTGGACGTCCACTGCGTGCATCATCTTCGGTGCTTGTATGACCACTTTTAAATTTTTCAATCCACTTGCGAATGGTTCGTTCGGCTGGTGCAGAGTCCGGGTAACACTTATCAAGCCATTTCTTTGCATCGGCTGCATTTTTTCCCATCAAAAAGCAATGATAAATCAACAAACAAAATTGCTTTGAATCCATTTTTTTTCAGTCCGACAGCTGTCAAATGTATACACGTATCTTTTGAAGGTTGGTACTAACTGAAAATAGTATGGATTTAATTCAAGTGGTGCCCTCTATTCAGCCCACGTATTATGTGCGGCGTTATTTCGGCAATAGCGTGCCGAATGTTGGCCTCGAGCTCGTCTAAAGTGTTTGACTTGTTAGCATAAAAAAAGGACTTAACGTAGCCCCAGAGAAAATAATCGAGTGGTGTAAAATCGCATGATCTCGGCGGTTAATTGATGAACGCTCTCCGTGATATGACCTAGTCGCCAAATTTCTCCTTCAAAACTTGTGTGGCATGTAGTGCCGTCTTGTTAGAACCACAGCTCGGATATATTGGTGTCGACCACAGAAAGTCTGTTAACATCACTCTATACCTGAGACCATTAAAGGTAACAGTGTCTCCTTTCTCATTTCGAGAAAGGAACAGTCAATTTTTGTGGATGCATTGATGCTTGACCGAAAACTTGTGGACTGTGTTCGCTCCAGTTACTGAATTTTGCATGTTGATATATCCACTGAGCTAAAAATGGAACTCGTTCGAGAAGAATGATTTTTTGGTCAAAATCCGGATCTCCGGCCAACATTTGCAGCGCAAAATTAGCGAACTCACAGCGTTCTCTATAATCGTCCGGCTTCAATTCTTATGTCAGCACAATTTTATATGGATTTAGGCCCAAATCTAACCGCAAAATTACCCGGGTTGTCCCTCTGGCGATGCCCAATTAAGCTGATCGACGCCTATTCGTCATTTTTAGGTCTTCTTCGTTACTGGTCGCTACGGTGACTATGTTTTCTTCCTTTCACACCAATCTTTGTATAGTTGGTGGCTTAAAATCCAAAAGAGTTTACTGACGCTCAAACTTTTCCACGGTGTGACAAATTGCCTACACACTGAAGCCATGATGATGACCGCCCTCATGACGAAATTCACGGTGCGTATTAACAACTAAGTAGGAATTTCTATAATATTTTTTAATAATTTCTGCCGGCCCTAGGCGTAAGATTTGCGAGAATGAATCTAAAATGTCATAACTCTAGAGGAAGAGTTGAGCGCCAATAATAGACCTAACCTTCAGTCATGAAAGAAAAAAAAAACAAAAGAAAAACAAATCTTTATATATAAACCAAGAATCTTTATTATGATATTCCTTTCTCCATCACTGTACGCTGTGGGATGGATTTTGGGTTATCAGCTATTGCCTCTATGGGTTTTATTGTGAATAACAATAAGATATTCCCCATAACTGGTTTAGCGGAAATTTACTTCATGGGTTTTTGTTGTTGCATATGTTTTTAGAGATGTGAGTTTGCTGATATATGGTACTCGTACCTGTAGAATGTATGATGTGAAATACACAGCCTGTCCAGGGTGTCATGTAACTCCTCCCCTGTAAGTATAGGGTTTTCCAATAGGGACTTGACAACTTTGAATTTAATTTGTGAACGCACTCTTTCACTAATCATCAAATTGTCAATTTATTCAGTAAACTCAACATTTTCATCATGGTAAAGTACACTAACGAGCAACGTCTGCAAACGTTCTCCAATTGGGTTCTGGGGAAGATGCGCCATGAAGATGATGAATTTCATCGCAAGATCATTTTCAGTGGCGAAGCTCATTTTTGGCTCAATGGGTTCGTCTATAAGCAAAATATGCGTTATTGGTCGGGTGAAAACCCACATCTGCTTCATGAATCACCACTTCATCCACAAAAAATAACTGTTTGGTGCGGTTTGCATGCCGGAGGCGTTATTGGGCCATATTTTTTTGTCGACGATAACGATCGTCACGTTACTGTGAATGGTTAGCGTTATCGCGCCATGATCACCGACTATTTTTGGCCCGAATTGGAAGATATGGACTTGGACGAAATGTGGTTTCAACAGGATGGTGCCACAAGCCACACAGCACACGCTGCAATTGATTTATTGAAGAGTAAGTATGGTGAGCGTGTTATCTCAAGACATGGGCCAGTCGATTGGCCGCCTCGTTCGTGCGATTTACCGTCGCTTGACTATTTTCTGTGGAGCTACGTTAAGTCGTTGGTTTATGCCAACACGCCGATGACGAAATAGCGGCCGTTTCGGCCGAAATGTGTGGCCAAGTTGTTGAAAATTGGATCTAACGAATCGACCGCTGCAAACGTGCCCGCGATGGCTATATGAACGAAGTCGAGTTCCATTCATAAATGTTTTGATTGTACTTCAAGCCAATAATAAAGTTTTTGAAATATCTCAAATGGTTTGCCTTTTATTTAAAAAAAAAGTTGTCAAGTCGTTATTAGAAAACCCTATATATATAAAGATGCAGTGGAATATCTTACAATCTTATTGATGCTTCAGGAGGATCGTTTTAAATTCAATAATTTAACAAAAAAAAAAAAACCTCAAAACACCATCATTCACGACTTAGGTATCTAACAATGTTTGAATATATGTATGTATGTATTTTTTTTATTTATTCACTGTTGAAGTCTTAATTAATTGCTTATGTAGATACGTTATGACTGACTGTATTAATTGTAATTGTGTTTTCCTTCGTACTTTGTGATGTGTGTACCTAGGAGACAACTTATTTCTCTTATCGTTTTGTTCATATACAATCTAAGCCTATTGATTTTACTCGTATTGTGCTTATTATTTAGGCTGTTTTATGAACTAATAAGCTCAGACCTTTAAAGCTTTTTGTGTGTTCATTTAAATAATCCTGTTCTGTTTTTGGTAAGAATTGAGATGGAAATGGCGTACTTTTATTTATACCATATGACCGGAAACTAATTCGAATTGAGACAGTTTAGAAGTTAAATTCAATAGAGGAATTTACTTTTGAACTTTTTGTGCAAATGGTATGGTGTTTAATATTATGATATAAACGCTTAACAAGTTTTTAACTGAAGTCGACATGAATTCAATGCCATTGTCTGTTACAAATTCCTTAGAGATACCGTGATAGACATAAATATGTTTTAATGATCTGATTACGTTTAAAGTATTCCTGACAGAAAATAAATATTCACACGTACCCGGAAATGTCTCTGTAACTCATAATATAGTAGGTGATGCGCAGTCGTCTCAAGGCGAATTGCTGCGTTAGAAGCTACTTATCTTCTGAAAATGTCAAGGGGTTAAGTGAAACAGTGCCGCATAAAGAGTAGTACATAAGGGTCCGCTTATGGATCTGCGGTTGACGGTATTGTCTAAATCCACCAGACATCCACCCCGTAGGCGAGTATCGGTCTTATAACCGAGGTGTACCAGCCAGTGGGTAATGCGAGGTTAAAGGCCCCGTTTGTTTCCAATAGCGTTTTTTTTTTGCAAGAGAATAGAACTACTGTAGCTTTTTTTACTCTTTCTTGAATATAAGGTTTCTAGTTTAGTTTCCTGTCAAAAATAAGACCCAGATAGGGAGGGAGAGTCTACGCTTGGGATCTTATGGTATATTTCCGGAAAAGAGTTTTATGGGGGTTTACTCGCAATCCACCCAACGGGTTAATCTGTCAAGATTTAGCTGTAGGAGTTCTTTAATGGTGTTAAGACGCTTATCTGAGACGGCTATAAAGACGTCATCCACGTAGGCAATCACTCTGCTTCCACCCGCTTCCAGGTATATACACTGTATATAGTTGACCACTAAGTTCCAGAGAAGGGGTGAAGAGACACCGCCTTGTGCTGTACTTCTGTTGACACGTCTTTTGGCAGCAGCCTCACCCGGTTAGGAGTTCATTATCCTACTATATACTAAGACTGATCAACTACCCTTGTGGATGTATTGACGTTCTTAAAATCATCCTCTACGTTCAGTAATGCCACCATTGTGTACTCCCTATAATGTGGGGATCGTTCGATATAACTGTCAGTGAATATACAGCTGTGTCCAGCGACTTTCCTTTACAGTAGGCATGTTGAGCAAAATTCGTATATCAATTCTAGATCGTATAAGGATATAAATCAGTCATTCTAGAGTTTTGAGTAGGTAATATGATAGACTTATAGAATAGGTTTGAGGTCCGTTGGAACAACATGAAAACATTTTCAGTTTTGGGAATGTAAACCTCATTAATTTCTCTCCATCAAGGGGATGTGAATCATTTCTACGCAACTCCTAATGATATTCTCTAGCATTGGCAGGATAATATCTGAGCACCTTATACGGACCGGCACAGTTGTGTGGTCTAAAGTTATGCAGAGCCCAGAACAGCTTGTCTCTTGTAACCAGAACTCACTGACCGTGAATAGGAAGTTACCTGGAAACTGGATATCCAGTAGTAGATTGAGTGATTAATTACTTGAAGTACTCCATTAGCCATCGTTTTTTTTTTTTCAAAGAGCTAGACACCGTAGGATTTGCCTCAGAGGTTTTTTGTTATTTTGTCACAGAATGACCTTTGCCTTCCTTCAAGGATTCCTCGCATGAGTCCCATTCAGTCACTTTTATTGTGCTGTTTGCTAGGTTGAAAAGTTTTCTGCAAGGGGTTCTAAGCGGCCCCAGTTCTAATGTCCACCAGTGCCTGATTGACTTTCATGTCAAGCTCATTGGTGTTACTCGGGGGACATAAAAGTTCAAAGGAGGGTCATCATTCAGATTGTAGGTTCTTACTTATGAAAGTGAGCTCATTGCCAATGTTGCAATTAATGGCGTTAGTACTTAGAATGTAATCAAAACGTGAGACACCTTTACCGTTGGTGTCGGTACTGCTTCATACCGTGTGATGTACGTTGGAGTTAGAGTAGAGGGCCTACATGATCGTGGCTAACATATGCCGATGTCCGCTAAAAGGCTAGGAAATAAGAATACATTTTAGCTACGTTTCACTAATGAACAAGTTGCAAACTTGCCTTTGTCTCTTGTACAGACCTGAATGTCCCGGGTTCACGAACCAAGCCTTCTACAATCCATGGTTCCTGGTTAGACGCAGAATGGGAGGCCAGGGACTTTTTGGATTGATCGATGTAGATCTGAAAAAATCGTAACGTCATTGCTTCAATTTACCAAAGAAACCTTCACAACGGTTTTTTTAGAGTAGTCCGATTCTAAACATGTGCACAAGAGCTCATTCACATTATTTGATCGTAAAGGATCTCTTTTTAATTCCTCGTCGATTTGAATCTCCGACGAGATTCAGTTACTCAGTTCCTTCATTTTCGCATCATGTCAGTCATGAATCGGAAGGGATGGGTTACTGGGTCTGATGATCTCCAGAATGTTTTCTTTGGCGGAAGGCAAAGTTCCAGGTGTGAACTCTAAGTCTGCTAGGGATATCGTCCTTGTCCACGACCTCAAACTTTGCACCTGGCCAGATCTCTCCTAATCAACCTATGGCTTTTGTGTAAAGATCAATAAACATATCTGCCAAGCTTATCCAAAATCTCATTAATATTAGAAAGCGGATATTTATCATCAATCTTCTTTTCATTTAAGAAGCTATTTTTGTTTTCCACTTGGGTCCTTCTTCTTCAGACCGATCCAAACAGATGATGACCAAAAGGAAAAGCTGTGACGTATAATTCCCAGCTCAAGAAGATTCATTATTTGCTTCTGAGTCTCTTTATGTAAAATATATGGGTAACGGTATGACTTAGAACTTTGTATGTCAGATACTAAAAACGTTTTAACCTCAATCAGTTCATAGTTGCCTAACAAAAACGCTTCAATTAGTTTTTCGATAATAAATGTTTGTTCGCATTCTGAGCTACTAATTACCTTAACACAAGAAAGCTATTCCTTCGCAAAGTATATCCTTCTGGTGTTATATTATTTTCCAATGCATGCGGGTTTAATATAAATATTATTTGATTCTATGTACTATACTATATATCTCCTCGAAAGGAAGAAATCTTGCTGCTTAGACCTGGAATCACGTATACGAGTACATGTGAAATCATATTTGGCTGAAAATGTAAGGAAATGTTTCTATAGTTTGATCCAAAATCAACTTTTTTGAATTAAGTTTAATCCCTTGAGATTTCACAATGTCAGAATCTATTAGACCATCGAAGTAACTGTGGAACCTAAATACCAAAAAATATAGTGTTTCCTTAGTATGAAATTCTTTAAGACCATCAAAGGCACATTTTTGCTTTACTATCGTACAATGTGTACTAAATACTGTCCCAATTTCAATGGGGCTTATGGAAGTTATGTTTATATTCCTAACACTGAGGATAAAAAGGACTTGTTGCTGCCGGTATCGACAAGAAACTTTATTTCCCCCACCAACTTAAACTATGGTAGATGTTATGATACTCGTATATGGCAACAAGGTTGCTCCCTCGACGCAGACGTATGCAAATTACTATCCAGAATACTTTCCAACGGATTTGTGGGAATCGTTATGACCCATTGACAATTCTAAGTGCTAATGCGAATGACCATTGCTTCTGAAACTACTTTCTAGGTTGTATACCTCATTTTTCCTCCGCTGAACATTGCTCCCAAACTATTGTTTGTTCTACCCATCCAGACATCATTGGCTCTTGAGGTATAAAAAGCGAACTCGAATTATTTGAGTTGTTAGTGAATTAAGCATTTGAATTTGAAAATATTGGTTGTCGATTGATATGGAAGGGGATATGGCGTTGTTCTGAATTCCCTGTATTTGAAAATGTACGAGAGGAGACTCTTGTCAGTCGTTGATGATTCCTATTATATGTACAATTCTGTTCTTCTTAACAAAATTTGAAAGCTTCAAGAAATTTTGTAGGTCTCAGTGACCTGATGGTAGATTCTAATGGTTCCCTTATCCCGAACATCAGGCTATTTAAACACATCTTATTATACAAGAACTTTTTCGATTGAATTCCATTTGAATTAGTTTCATGGACTTGCGTATACATAGTTCATCAAGGTCAAGAGAATTCCCATAATTTTAGATAAGAAGGACTCTACGGTATACTGATTTTGTTTCAACGTATGCAGATCACGAATCAAATTATTCTCATTTCATTTATTGGAAAAATAGGTAATAAGATTACTTTTAATGTCATTCCAATTTAACGTCGTACCGTAAGAGCTAAAAATTTCATTAGCCTGGCCAATAGCTTTATTACGTATAGCCCGTAAAATATTGCGATTATTATACGTGGCAAAGGCAAAAAAACCTCCTTAACATTTGTAATAAAATCATAGAGCATACGCGGATTACCATATACTATATTTCCTTAACAGCATTAGGTATCCTGAGCGACTTATAGGTAGCCATTACAATTTCGTTATAGCAATGGCTATGACAATGTTCTTGCTTTGGAAGTATCACTAAACGCACTCTCTATGATCCTATCACAACAGGCCTTAAAATGAGTTTTTTCGTTCCCTTATGGGAACTGTCGAGGTCTTCTAAAACTTCCGCGATGTCTCAAATTAGGAGTGTTTAATTTTTGCACTTTACACTTTATGACACCTTTTGGAAAAGGGGGCATACCAATGGAAATGTAAAAAAATTATTTTGGAACCGCGTTGGACTGCCCCAACTTAACCTTGAGTTATGAAAATAAAAATCTTTATATATAAGAGAACAATCTTTATTATAATATGTTGGCTAATTCCTTTCTCCATCACTGTACGATCGAAAACTGGTTGGTTGCAATCTTCTGGCGCCAACATATGTAAATCCCAAACCTGGATTGGCTATTGATTGATTAATTTTATTTTATTTTATTGTTAATAAGAAACAGATATTCGCTTTAACTGATGGGAATATGCTTCACTGGTTCTTCTTGTTGCCTATGCTGTTAGAGATGTGGATTTGATGATATACAATAACACATGGGCTGAAAAGTCTATGCCGTTTGTAAGAGAGGGCACCACTTGAATTAAATCCTGAAAATCCATTTTCATTTAGTACCAACCTTCAAAAGATACGTGTATAAATTTGACAGCTGTCGGACGATTACTTCTTGAGAAGTAGTGAGTGAAGCAACTTTTGTTATTGTGAAAAAAAAATGGATTCAAAGCAATTTCGTGTGTTGATTTATCATTGCTTTTTGATGGGAAAAAATGCAGCCGATGCAAAGAAATGGCTTGATAAGTGTTACCCGGACTATGCACCAGCCGAACGAACCATTCGCAAGTGGATTGAAAAATTTAAAAGTGGTCATACAAGCACCAAAGATGATTCAGATGAAAACATCAAAAAAGTCCACAAAATGATTACGAATGACCGTAAAGTAAAGTTGATCGAGATAGCTGAGGCTCTGAAGATATCAAAGGAGCGTGTTGGATATATCATACACGAATATTTGGACATGCGAAAGCTCTGTTCAAAGTGGGTGCCGTCGACCAAAAACAACAACGTGTTGATGATTCAGAGGAGTCTTTAAAGCTGTTCAACCGCAATAAAGCCGAATTTTTGCGTCGGTATGTGAGAATGGATGAAACTTGGCTCCATCACTTCACACCAGAGTCAAGTCGGGAGTCAGCTGAGTGGCGAGCAGGCGACGAACCTCGTCCAAAACGACCAAAAACTTAACAGTCGGCTGGCGAGGTTATGGCATCCGTATTTTGGGATACAACGAAATCGCAGAAAAACGGCCGCAATTGAAGAAAAAGAAAGTGCTGTTTCATCAAGACAATGCACCGTGTCACAAGTCGATGAAAACGAATGCAAACTTGAATGAATTTGGTTACGAATTGCTTCCCCACCAACCGTATTCTCCACATTTGGCCCCCAGCGACTATTTCCTGTCGATGAAGAAGTAATCGCCGAAACAGAGGCCTATTTTGAGGCTAAACCGAAATCGTACTACAAAACAGTGTATCGCCCTCGAAGGCAACTATATTGATAAATAAAGTTGAATTTTGCAAAAATTACTTCCTTTTGTGGCGTTTCAGCAACATTTCGGACAAGCAAAACTGCCTTTCGACGTCTCTCGGCTTGAGTTCATGTGGAACCCAATGACGTTTAACGTTTAAACATTTTGAAATGGCTGCTTGAGTGACACCCAAAGATTCTGCGAGCTCTTCTTGTGTTTGGCAACAATCTTCATAGAGTAATGCTTCCAGTTCTTCATTTTTAAACTTTTTTGTCTGCCCAGGACGTTCATCGTCTTTCAAGCCAAAATCACCACTTTTAAATTGTGCAAACCACTTTTGGCACGTTCGCTCAGTTAGCGCATGTTCACCATAAACTTCCACCAAAATACGATGACTTTCGGGAGCAGCTTTCAGTAATGAAGAAGAACTCCCCGCAAAAACACTTTTTCAGGCACAAAGTTCGACATATTTGAGTGAAAAAAAAAATGATTGGTGTTTACATTTCAAATGAATGACATATACTGAAAAGACGTACAATGACAGTAGCTTTCCAACGCATGTTCCAATGGAATAATAACAATGGAACAATACAAGTTACGCCATCTCTTAGCAAACTGCACGAATTAAGTTATAGACCCAATACTATAAAACGGCGCGGAATTTTCAGCCCATGTGTTAGAAGGTACGAGTATGACGTGAAATTCGCAGCTTGTCAGAATAGTGTGAAAAGATCCTCTTTGGTGTTTAATCGGCCAGTTCCAAATAAATAAAGAAACGTGGGGCAGGCCTTTCAAGCGAACTTTAACTACAGCGAAAACCATGACACCGAGTTAGAAACCGCGTCATGAGTTAGATTACGAATTTTATACAAAAAGGAATGAAAAAGGTGGTGCTTCTAGAGGGAATTTGATGTAGGCAAAAGAAAAACTGCAACGTCGAAGCACTGGAAAAGAAGTTATATTTTTAAGGTCACCGAAATATATTGAAATTTGTTTTAAATGGAACGAGTATTTTACGCAGTATTTGACGAGGTCTTCCCACATAAAACATTAAAACCAAAGTTGCAGAGTAATAAACAAAATTATCTAGAGTTGCAGTCGGACCGGGTCACATACCATACGAAGTATATACGACAATCGGAATTCTTGGATTTAAATGGCTAGTAATTGTGTTCAATAAAACGACGAGATGCGATTATATGCCTATATTTCAGTGTATAAGGCAAATGCGACACAGGAAATTGCAACAACTGCTGATCGATGAGACAAATGTCGCTTACTATGAAAATATACGAAAGATTTCTAGATAGTCGACAATGATAATAATATGGTACAATAATATTATTAAAAAATCATGCAGATGGACATATGGTATAATGCGATCCAAAAATTAAAAATAGTAATAAAACATCGCGAGCCTTCGAATTAGTTGGACATCGTCTTCATCGATTTGGGAAAACTTTCGACAGAGTTTCCAGAAATCTTATATGGATGGCGCAGAGGTTGCGAAATGTATCCGAGACATATAAAAATAAGAATGATTTGCAGTATGACCTATAACATCAAAACGAAGGTGAAAAGTATACAAAGTCCGTTGCTTTTTAACGTCGGGAGACATATGCTATTTAAGTAGCAACTTAAGAAGAAATTGATCGCATTACATATTTCAAGAATTAATAAAAGAAGAAAAAACTGTTTTTGGAAATTTTTAAAGTCATCCAAACATTAAGCTATTTGAAAAGCTGCATTTTGCGCACGTATTCATTTCTTTTGTTAAGAATACGCATCTTTAAGGGGCACACCTAGTGTTAAATTTTAAGAAAAAAAATCTATTTTTTTTTTCATATTACTATAGTCTATAACATACTAAAATTCTTCTAAAGAGTAGCCGCTTAGCGGGTCAGAAAGTTACGTTTGCTACGGGGTATGCCAGAATTGTTGTTAGGGCTCTTTCATCATCGTACACCATTATAATACGATTCCGGTTTCTATTGTTGACCTTTAAGTACAATATATAAAAATGCATGAATGGTGTACTTTTTAGTAATTTTTCGTTTATAACTACGTCACATGTTTTCGGAGCCAGACAGATCTAATTTTACTGTGACCGTTATATTGAGCACTTTGTAAGTTATTTTAGAAAAAATAGGTCATCAACCTCTGTATTCAAACCAAAAAGGTACTCACGATATTCCCAGGCATAGATCAGTTTCAAAAAAACGAAAGTCCCAGAAGTACCTGACCCAACAAAGAAAACACAAAAATTTTGGAAAAAAAACTATTTATTGTATTTTTCAACATAATCGCCTTTTAGCTCTATACACTTTTCCCAGCGATGTTAAAAAATTCGAAACTCTTTTTATAATTAGAACTGTCTTGCTCCTCAAAATAGCTATTAAATGCAGACATCACTTCTTCATCGTTGGAAAATCTTTGACCACTGAGCCATTATTTCAAGTTTGGGAACAGAAAATAATCTTAGGGGGCTAAATCTAGCGAATAGGGTACATGAGGTAGCAATTAAAACTTTAATTCATTAATTTTGGCTTTTGCAATAACGGATTTGTGCGCTGGTGCATTGTCTTGATGAAACAACACTTTCTTCTTAGCCAAATGCGGCCGTTTTTGCTTGATTTCTTCGCTCAAACGTTGCAATAAGTTCGGATAATACTGGTCGTTGATAGTTTTTCCTTTTTCAAGATAGTCAATGAAAATTATCCCACGTATCCCATGACCTTGCCTGCAGATAAAACGGGTTTCGACTTCTTTGGAGCCGGTTCTCCCTTTTGAATCCATTGTTTTGATTGTTCTTTTGTCTAGGGTGTAAAGTGATGAATCCATGCTTCATCCATTGTTATGAAACGGCGCAAAAATTCTGCTTTGTTGCTGTGAAACTTCGCTAAACACTCAATTGGAACATCTTCAAGACACTGTTTTTTCTCGAGCGTGAGCAAACGCGGCACCCATCTTGCACACAGCTTTCTCATGTCCAAATTTTCAAATAATATGCGATGTACCGCACTTTTTGAAATGCCTACAATGTCTGCTAGCTTGCGCACTTTCAGTCGACGATCTCCCAGTACCGCTTTGTGGATTTTCTTCACCATTACTGGAGTCGTCACCTCATTTGGTCGATCACTGCGATGCTCGTCTTGGCAGCTCGTACGACCTCGTTTAAACTCAGCAGACTCACCTAGAGTAGAATCCACTTCAGCTTTTATATTGGTTGGGCTGAGACCTTTCAAATAAAAGCTTGTATTACATAACGATGACGAATTTTCTCCATTTTCACAAATTCACTGACAACGTTTACTATTGATGGCTGCCAAACAAATCCTAAACAACGTGGCGCTTTCAAACTTGAAACTTTCAAATACAGTGATATATAATACAACTGCTGCCATGTCTTGGTCAGGCCGAGTACTTCTGGGACCGCCATCGTATGGTATATTCGAGCAGTCTACCGCGAATACCAGTACGTTCGCTGAAAAACTATCACAAACAAAATGATAATAATTTTGTGATTGATCCAACTCATGGATATTTCATTATTCAGTTCGTTTCGGTTTTTTATGCAATTAAAACTTTTAAGAAAATGTGACTTTTAATCAAGCAATTGCGCGAGGTTTAGGGTTCAAAATTGCTGTCATATGTGAATGCGGTGTTTCGAACATCAATCCCGCGCTTATGATTAAAAATGCATTTGAAATAAATAGACTTTTAGTAGATGCGATGCGTCTTTTGCGTATCGGAATAAACGGAATTAATCTTTTTTGTGGTTCGATGGATTTAGCAAGTAAATTTGTCCATCAAACTTTTGCTGGATGTTTCACGAATTTATGCATAGCAGCAGAATCAGTTTGTTAGAGCTGAAAAGAGCTATTAAAGAAGAGAAAAAGCAGACATTAGAGAAAGAAAATTCAGACTTACGGGAGATGGCACGTGGAAGAAACGTGGCCATACTTCACGTTTTTTGTAGTTACTGTGATAGGAAATAATTGAATTACCAAATTGATTTGCTACTTCAATATTCAATGACGGTTATATACGTCATATATACGAGTAGTTATTAAGTTATGTATTTATTATATTATTTACCTAGCTGGCACTACAGTTCGGGGTGAACCTGGTCCTCAACTACAAAAGCCTATTCAGATGGTCCAGTTTTTAACTCCAAGTCGATTGAGATACCCTTCTACTTATGCGCGAGACCTATGGTGAGATCTTCGTTTAACTGCCTTGTTCCTCTGGGTTAGATTCGAAGACTCTGTGGTCCCGAGCATTGGTGAACATTCGATCTACATCTACTAGTCATTTCAGGCTACGGATGCGCAGATTTCTCACTAGGTCAATGTCGCAGTACAGCTCGTATAGTTCGCCCATCAACGTAAACGTAAGCGGATCCATGTTTCAGCACCCTAACATAGGTCTGGGATATTCAAGGGCTTATATAGAATCTCTTTATTTATTCGGGAAGCCTTCAGGTCCAGCTTTTTTGTTGGATTTCACCTTAGATATTGCTATCCTAACTTCGTTTTGGTCAGGTTAACAAATGTTTTGTGTATCGTGTGCAAAGTTGAATTGTCTATTCTGCCTGATGGCGAGATGTTGAGCTTTCTTGCTCTTATACAGTCTGCAAAAAGTTTTTTCATCTTCTCAGCACCGATTGTTTCTCAACTACAAGGTTTACTTCTCTACAGGCTTCTGCACAGATCTTCTTGCCTTGCCACGTTATTTTTACCTATTGGTAGGACTTCCGTACGTTATTGCTGGAGTATGAACTTTCAATATTTTTGTCCGCGCGCCTCTCGTGCTCTTGGATATGCGATATTCTTTCCGTCTCTTCTGCTCATAGAGCTCATGAGCATTGCCGTTGATTTTGGGTACTTAATACCGCCGATATAGGAGTTTTTGAGAAAAGATGCGATTACACCTTTTCTACGTTATATCTTCTCACAGTAGTTCTTCTTTCTTATGGTGCTTCGGAAATCCGCATTCGCACCTTGGTTGCAACAAGGAGGTGATCCGAGTCAATGTTGGCTGCCCCTAACGTTCGGATGTCCAGAATACACATAATTATCAATTCGATTTAGCGTTTGATTATTCCGAGACCATCATGTTCTTTGTGTATGTTGAGATGAGAAAACCGAGTGCCTTCTATAGTAATATTTCGCTCCGTCGCAAAGTTAATAAGTAAAAATCCACAACCAAACGTAGTGTCGGCTATGCTTAGGTAGACTATGCTTACCAACTGTCCCACCTCTTTCCTATTCTGGCGTTAAAATCGCCCAATAGGATCTTAGCGTCATACTTTGGACATTGTTCCAATGCCTTGTCGAGGATCTCGTAGAAATATTCTTTGGTAGCGTCGTCTTTGTCTTTCGTAGGTCCATTCGCGCATATTAACCTTATGTTAGCGAATTTGGCCTTGATACGGATTATTATAAGACGCTCGCTAACTTGTAGGAGGCTGAACAGTTCTTGCTTAAATCTGCGCGTATGACAAATCCGCATCCGAATAAGAGCTTAAGCAATCACCATAATATATATCACAATTTGTCATCCTCCCTTTGGTTAGCTCGTCCCATCGCACGTGGCCTGTTAAAAGTCCGAACGTTCCATTCGAAGATCAAGAGATCGCTATCCTTGATTCGTTTACTCTGGTTGTCAATAGTTAAATCATTCAAATCCGAGGCTTGTTTTTAATTCGGAACTTTTTTTTTGTAGTAGCAAAGCAACCCCGCCGTACAACCCTCAATATATAAGCTCAGGTCCTTGGTTTTAACGCCTAGAACAAGGAGCAGAATGCACACGAAGCCAGTAATCTAGTATTTGTATTTAACCCATCGACTGCTCAGAATCAGCAGTGGAAGCAGTTAGAAGGAAAAGATATAACAGCGAACTCAACGAGTTATATATTGACATTGGCCTATTCAGAAAAGTGCGCATCAGTCACCGGAGTCGATTAGGACATGTAAAGCGAATTGCTATAAGTGCTCTGGGGCGAAGAATATTATATTCATGTGTTCATGTGTTAGGGAAGGTAAGCCATCTTAAAGGGTGCAACTAAGAACAGTTGGCCAAATGACATCATTAAGATATTTTTGATTAAGGCACAGGATATCTCGGAATGTACTGCTACCTAAGGTATGTAAGTAGGTAAGTTAATAAATTTTAAGGCAAGTTAACTGCGAGTCATGTATCTCTTCCAATTAAAACTGAAAAGTCGAAGTCCTTTTAAAGAGTTTGTGGTATGTGATTCCCAATATCCACGTTAAAAGCGATTACCACAGAAAAAGTTGTTCCGAGATCAATAGTCTCAAAGGGGAGTGTGAATGTTTCCGTGGTTCATCCGAAACTAACTATTTACTAAAACTCAGATTATTTGTGTTACATGCTCATAGATATGTATACCATGTGATACTCTTAACTGGACACCACTAGAGGTGAAGATGGGGTTAATAAGTTGATGTGCCTTGGTTCGGTTACTTATGGTTTCATTTAATCGCTGACACTGAACATAATCTTAAAGATTAGTTTGTTGATTTGGTTTAAGCTGCAGGTTGCCTTCGTCTGCCATTTTTAATTGAGGAATCAAGCCTTACAATAGCATACCGAGTCATTTTAGAGCATAATTACGTGTGTTAATTATTCTTTTATAATATATTTGGCTTTGGCTGCAGGGTTTGCTTTCACTTCCATAGATATAAGTACCACTTCAAACTTATTAGATTAGAATTGTCAACCTCAGGAAGTTCGAATTCTTCTAACCATTTTCTAACCAATACAGATACGGATAGGGATAGAATGCAAACAACTTTAAGGACTCACTCCTGATATGCAAATACGAGCACCAGCCCAACATAGTATACTATGGACTGGTGTTACCGTTGCAGAGCCTTGTCTGCTTGTCCTCTCTCATCCTTTTCCAGTGGGAAGTATACAAATACAAAGAAAGAGAATAGCGCCCAGGGCACTCCAATCAATATGTATTTGCTCACTATTTTGACTTTCTAATGACATGGTGGTTCTGATGCTGATACTGGTGAGAAAGGATTTAACTCCTTGGCAATTTCCCTTTCAACACTATAAATACTCCATCTTCATCTATAGACTGGGTGTTGGCTCGTAGTGGCTAAAGGATAAAGTTTTGCTTTTGAAGGATCCCTTAGTGGTGTTCTGTTTGGTTTCGTTCACTATATCTCCAAAAATGGATTTTTTTCGCTAGAACGATTATCAATTGAAGCGTTCTCTTCACTGGTTGGGGTGTAATAGCAATAGTGCCACTTTGCCTTTTACAAACAACAGTATCAGCACAACACCCTTTCGTTTGGTCCGTCTGTCTTTGGAATGCATGGTGATGGCATGCCTAGGCCTTGGTAAATTTTATTCGCGCTTGAGAGCATTAGGGACACCAGGCGTTTGTTAGATAATCATGAAATTGAATTTATTGAAAGTCTGTGCGGGTGGCAGTTTAAAGTGTCAGGCGGAAGGAACTCTTTGGTAGCTGAAGGGGAGACAGGTTCATTTTGCAGGAACCGGATGATGTCGAGAGTCACAACTTTGAAAAAAAACTTATGCACCAGCAACCGACACTCTCAAAGAATTCAGCCACTCACTTAGAGCAGCATCACTTCTGAATTTGAAACTCTTGAGGGCGTATATCCGATTGGGATGTAGGGAATCTTTCTGCAACAGAAAGAGGAGCGACGAACGCTTCATCTACCCTGCAGGGTAGTTTTTACAGTAGAAATTTAAGATTATTGGAATGCCTGGCTTGGTTGGTGGGCCTTACAAGGACTGGGTGAGTAGTTCAGCAATTTTTAAGTAGCTTCTGGAGGAAAGTATTTACTTACTTACAAAGACCTATGAGACTTCAGGTGTATTTAGCATTTTAGATCAGAAGTTCGTCTTGATGGTGGAAGGAACTGAATACTGGAGGTGGCCTTGCGTAGCAGAAGTGGAAGAAATTGTGAACCTGGCCTTTATTGGCAGGAGAATTCTACGAACTTGGATTGCATATACCTTGTTTAGGTAGTGATGGTATGAAATTGGATATGGAAGTGTATCACAAGAGAAATCGATAAAATCTATAGAGCGAAAGTAATCGATAAACGGATTAAAATAAACAAATAAAGATTATGGAGTGTTTTGAAGTTTACGTTCATGGCGAGGTTACTATTTTTGAAGACGAAGTCCTTGGTATGAACATATGTGCAATTCTATTGGTACGTCAAGTGAAAAATGCAGAAAAGTCATTTATATACTTCCACATAAAGGATTATAGTAGACGACACCATGCGCTTGGTACGTTTACTTCCATTCTGAATTGATCTGAAGAGTGCTATTGAGGTGGTTAATGGATTTTCTCGATAAATCATCGTTGCACTCACTTAGAGATAAAGTCATAATTTAATGGCTTTTCATATCTTGTAAGTGTCCGACATTGTAAATTGTCGCTAAAGTATAATGGTTTTTGTGTTTGTGAAAGATAAATTTGTCTTATATTTTCCAAAGAAATTGTCATTTTATCCATATTCAATTAAAGGTAAAAGCAAAGAACTTAAATTATTGACACTTTGACATAATGAACTTTGAAGAGGTTCAACGAAATGTTGAAGAGTTGCTCTTGCAAAGCATAACACCATACAAGTAGGTTTGGCTTTACATTAAAAGTAACAAGTTCGACCGATCTTCGAACAGTGGAGGATGGACCCCACCTTAGACAACTTGCTCTGGTGGGCCTGTTTAAGTAAAAGAACTGGTTGAATATGACTTCTTTGAATTAGTTGGAAGAAAAATTGGAAATAAAAACTACTTCAGAACTGCAGAGCAGTTCTGTACTTATGATTGTCCCCAAACACCTATAAAGTCTATAAAAATTAAAGGAAACTGACATTTCTTAACAAGGTTCGCAGACATTTATTGATCAATCAAATCAACATTACTCAGCTCTGGCTGTAAGTCTTCATGCTGGCTCGCTTTATTATCTGGAAATTTCTTTGAAGACTTCGAAGTTAATGAAACTATTGTCGGTTTTTTACCACAAAATGCAACAAAACGCCTCTGATATGGATGTATAATTTCGCCAAGGTATAGAAAATATTAGCAGATCTAAACCTACAAGTATGGATGAACACTGGAGCTTTGTAAAATATGTATTGACAAACAGCGGACAGAGATGAAGTAACAACAGGAATATTGATGCTACAACTTTATGAACAAAGTAAGATGTTTTTTGAAATTTCGCAGGCAACGTACATTCGATTGTCGATGTTTTTTTTTTTGCTCTGTCCGTACACATGTCCCGAACATATGTTCACAGTTTCAAGTATGTACGATACTTAGTTTATTTTTGACAGATAGAAAGGTTAGACATGTTTTGTTGTACTCGGCTATTTTCAATTATAATTAGAAATGGAGCAACGAATATGCATCAAATTTTGTGTAAACAATTTTATCAAGTGCTCTAAAATATTTGAAATGTTGACAGTGGCATACGGTGAGTCTGCTCTAAGTAAAAAAAAATGTTAACAAGTGGTACAAGCTCTTCCAAGATGCCAACGGCAAATCCCGTTCCGGACGCCCCAGCACATAAAAAAAGATGATAACGTTGAAGCTGTGAAGAAAATTGTTTTAGAAAATCATCGAATTACCATAAGAGAAGTTGCTGATGATGTTGGCGTATCGGTCGGCTCGTGTTATGCAAATTTTTCGGATGTTTTGGGCATTGGAGCTCTTGAATGACGTCAATAATGATCCTGACTCGCTTAAAAAGGTCATAACTGGTGACGAATCAAAAGTCCCAATGTAAGCACCCAGGAGAGCCAAGACCGAAAAAAGCACAAGGTTCGATCAAATGTAAAAGTTTTGAACACTGTTTTTTTTATTACCATGGCGTAGTGCATCAGGAGTTTTCCCTCAAGGTCGTACGGTCAATTGACGGTTATTGCATCACGATAATACACCTGCTCATTCATCGTCACTTATTGATTTTAGAGCCAAAAACAACATGACAATCATGCCTCGGCCACCATATTCACCGGATTTGGTCCCATGCGACTTTTTCCTGTTCCAAAACTGAAAAGACTTATGAGAGGGAGGAGATTTGCAACGATTGAAAAAACAAAAGCGGAAGAGCTTCGTTCCGACATTCATTAAGTTCAGACATGTTTAAATTTCGCTCTGCTAATTTATTTCCATATAATTGTTTTCCTGCCTAATTTTCAATAATTCGCACAACCTATTTCTCGGTCATCGTCTTTTTTTGTGTTTTCCTGACTCGATTTGTTTAATATTAAAGTGAAATTGAAAACTAACCCAATTTTCATTCACCGCTTTTTGTGTTTTAACATTTCTCAATCGAGCTACCCTAACTAAATCATCGTCATTATGTCTGAATTATGTGGGAGTGCGAATTGCTCCCTAACAAGTGACCTAAATGCTGTTATGCTGATCTGCAGTGGTCTTTGTAACAAGTCGTTCCATGCTCATTACATTGGCTTGAGTAAGAGATCCATCGCGTACCTAAGAGATTTTAAAAACAACTTTTTGTTTTATTGTGATGATTGCAAGGACATCACTCCGTCCCACATACTACTTGCTATTAGGTGTCTCAGTGATTCGGTCAATAACTTTGCGGCAGAAAACAACCATGCCTTGAAATCAATGCAAATCCAATTTACCAAATATGATGACATTCTGAAATCAGTTGAAGATTTGTCAATTTCACTTAAGCAATCTGCAATCTATAACAAGAGTCAATTTAGAAACTTATCCATGCAGTTTTCTAAAAATAGTGATTTAATAAAACGAAATGACAAACTTTACAAAATTTTCTATCTCATATTATTAAATCAATAATAAAATCTTACGCCCCACAATAACAGACTCTCTAAGTTCTCTACGGTCTTACCTTGATTTTCATCTTCAAACTACATCTAGATAATGATCAGTTGCTCATAAGCATAATGTGATAAATGAGCGATTTAAGCAACGAGATAACTGAATCACGCGCGCTGTTAATCGAAATTTCTGATCACATCCGGATAACTTCCAGTAAAATCGAAGATATATGGGTGCAATTCCAGTTCCCACCAACTGCATCATACAATACCTCGATTCTTACTCAGATGCTTGAATCTGCAATTATAGAACCACCAGTAACTCCTGGATCATCTTCTTCTCCACCACAACCCTCTTCGGTAAATGATGCTACTATACCAACTTCTGAACCTACAATTTAAGATTCATGGACACTTTCCGAGTGGAACACGAGAATAAAAAAGTTTAACAATTTCAACAAAACTGAGTCAGTTGCCTTTTTAATAAAAGGTAAAATACTCGATCGAAACAGGCTAACAAGTCTCTTCAAATCTAAATCTAAAATAGATTTCAGCAACTGCCGTAAGATCTCCACCAACACCTTCAAGGTAAGCAATACGTCAAAATATGAATGGATGTTTATCAACCCTGCTTCCGACATCACCAATCTGGGTGGATTAACTATGGAAAGAATAAAACCGAATACAGGAAACAACAAACATCGCAAGGATACTACCTTTAAGTCCAGTAACTCAAAATCCACTAAATCTAGAAAACAGAACAATGTTAATTTTAAGTCTAACCCTATACCGAAGCCTAACTTTTACAAAAACAAAACCCAACTCCTAACAAACAAGCTTCCGATGCAACCTGGAGTTTTAAAGTTGGGACATTTCCTGTCTTCTTTCCTCCTTTAATTCATACTGCCAATCGCATATTTACAAAACGTTCTTCCACCACGTCCAATGCAATTCCTAAGCGCGTATCTTTAAATCTTGATCCTTCTCCCAGTCATTTACAAAACCCAACATCTACAAATCCGAAAGCTAATGATCTCTCTTCTTTTGCGTCTCATGTTAATTCCAAACGCATACTACACATCCAGAATTAACAGTCTATTTTCAAAAATATCTGTCCCTGTATTATTAAAATGTAAGAGGATTACGAACTAAGATTTCTGCTATATATCTTAATTCGCCGATTCTGCCCTACGACATCTTTGCGCTCACAGAAACCAATCTCACCCCTGATATTAAAAATAATGAATTATTTTCCTAGGACTTCGATTTACACCGTGACGATAATCTACATAGATAAAGAGGAGAATTTATATGGCCGTAGTGTACTTCTAGCTACACACTCTCGTCTCGAGTCTAGACCCTTTAAAAAATCGTCTTCTGCATTCTTTGAATTCGTTTGTGCCAGAATTCCTATTTGCAAACGCAATCTATATATTTGTTGCTGCTATAATCGCCCCTCTCAATCAATTCAAGGTTAACAGCTAGATGTTGATGCAATCGAATGCATTTTTAATGCTGCCGATCCCAACGACGTTGTTATCTTTTAGGTTATTTTTATCTAACTAAACTTCTATGGGCTCAGACTGACCAGACTGATAAATAAAATCTTTTCATCGACTGCCTAACTGACTCTGGTCTATATCAATTAAGTGGTGTCACCAATAACATCGGCAGACAACTCGACCTAGTCTTCGCCACTGATACAGATAACTGCGTCATTTTAGAAAGTAATCATCTGCTTTCTAAGTTGGATAGTTACCACCTTCTCCTTTCTTACAGTTTTAATTTTCATAGGGCTAACTACACCAAACTGAACAATCTCCTCAGTATGGTCAATTTTAACTTTCTCTACCGTAATCCTAACCTTACGGTTAACGATGTCCTTACATCCTTTTATATCGAAAATTTAAAATGTCTCTCCCAATCTGTACCTTTTTTACCCAAAAGGAATCCCTCATCGTCACCACCCTGGTATAATAAAGAGCTGCAATCTCTTCGTAACAAGAAAAAAAAACTCTGATCTACTTACTTCAAATCGCGTTCCGACTACGATTTCTTCTACTACCAGTCTGCCCTCTCAAATTTCTCTGTACTATGCTAAACTCTCTATGACAACTATTTAATCCGAATGGACCACACACTCATTTCCGACCCCAAACGATTCTTTCAGTTTATCAAAACTAAAAGTGAATCGGATAACTATCCATCATCTCTAAATTTTCTTGATAAGTCCTCGGGCGATCCCCAAATTATTGCTAATCTCTTCGCAATTTTTTTTAGCCAAGCGGTCGCCATTCATTCCCAAGAGCCAGACCACTCTTACTTTTCCTACTTAAACAGCTGCCTACAAACAACTTTGGAATCGGTGTCTATTACTTTAGAGCAAATTAGAGATAAAATAATAAACCTCAAAGTTGATTATTCTGCTGGCCCTGATAATCTTCCCCCTATATTTTTAAAGAAATGTGAAATGTACCTATTCCAACCTCTTACAGCTCTTTTTCAGCTTTCTATCACCCAGGTATTATTTCCCTCAACCTGAAAAAGTCGTTTATTATTCCCCTACATAAAAAAGGTCAAAAAGACGATATTTTCAACTATCGACCAATTGCTAAGCTGTTCTGCATTCCTAAGCTTTTTGAGAGCATTATCTATGATATCTATTGTTTTTCAAAAACAGATCTACGACCACCAACTTAACGGAAATTGTATCAAGCACTTTATATGCACTGGAATCTGGAAATGAAGTTGATATGATTGCCACCGATTTCAGCAAAGCCTTTGATAGAACTTCTCATGATATAATCCTTTTAAAATTAAAGGCTCTTGGTTTCCAAATAAACTTTATAACTTGGATTCAGTCCTATTTTAACGAACGACTTTACTATGTTCTATTTACGTCGATGGTTTCTGACCCAATTAAAGCCTCGTCTGGTGTCCCTCAAGGAAGCCACCTCGATTTATTACTTATTGTATTGATGTTTCTTGTATCATTAAAAATTCATACATATCTGTTTACGCAGATGATATGAAAATATTTAGATATATATCATCTTCCTCAGACAGTCTACTACTGCAGCAAGATCTGGACAGATTTTGTACTTGGTGTCAGAAGAATTTTCTTGAGCTTAACGTCAATAAATGTCAGCCTATAACTTGTACCAGTAAACGCCTGTAAATCTGCCTGTTCCCTTAGTGAATGAGTTGCCTTAAATAGGTGTTATCTGCAATAAGGAACTCAGTTTCCGTTCTCACATTGATAATATAATAAAAAAGCCAACTCTGCCCTTGGCTTCATCAAGCGCTGGTCAAAGGAGTTTTCCAATCCTTACTAAAGCCAAGTTTGGTCACCCTATTACAGAATTAACATCCTCCGGATAGAAGCTGTTCAACGCAGGTTTTATGGTTGCTTTACGTGGTGTTCCCTGGGATGGTAACCAAAACTTAAAACCTTAAAGTGACCAGCTGAAACTTATTAATTAACAACCCCTTTCTATACGCCGAAAAGTTGCCCACATTCTTTTTATGCATCAAATTTTAGTTGGTAATATCGATTGTCTCTTCTTACTTCAACTTATTTCTTTTAACACCAATCCCCGCAATCTTAGGTCTATGCCACTTTTCCGGCTCAATCTTCATAGAACGAATTACTGACACCTGGAGCCAATGTCTAGGATGCTTCTTGAAGCTAACGATATTCTGCCTCTCTTCGAGTTTCATCTCAGCAAACTCTTCCTCAAGAATATTCTTATTTCCACCTATGCCTCACGTAATTTTCTTTAACCACTCCCACCCTTTAGTTTTTTAAGTATGTATACTTGCAATAAGCGTAATAAATAAATAAACCAAAAAAATGCGTATGAGTGCTTCGAGGATTGGAAAAAGCGTTGCCACAAATGTATTATATCGAAGGGAGATTACTTTAAAGTGGACAACATTTATATTAATATTAAAGTCATCTTACTTTTTGAACATACATCGTACAGTCGAACTGAATCATATGGTATAGCCCCCGAAATATGTACAGTCAACAAAAGGAAATCACAGATTTATATATGTAGTTCGAATGATCTGTATAGCATTTTTATCGATCTAAAAAAAAACATTCTGGAGAGCTCCCAGAAATCTAAAACAAGTTGCGCTACAATCTCAAAATATACCCGAGAATCACAGAGGAAATAATCGGACAAAAATTAAAGGTAAAATTAAAGCAAACCAAAGCAGTATACCAAATCCCTTGCTTTTTAAAGTCGTCTACGGAGCAGCACATTACCGACTCCGGAGCAACTTTTCTGGTTGGAATTGATGCTCACATTCCAGCCTGTATTCAAAGAAAATTCAAAAATAAAAATAATGGGATCGTTACATCTGCAAACTTCTAGTCTCCAAAAGAAAATGCAACTTAAAAAATTTGTAAGATCGGCAAATTAAGCCAACACGAAAGGCGGCGCGGAAATAACCGATGTACGTTGCGAAATATGTAGAATAAGTTATTAAAATTCATGCACTGTGGAAAATGTTTTTTGCGCACTTCGACAATTCTACTCGTCTTAATCGAGCTACTGAGCAAGCAATTCAAGCCGTAGTGACCGAAGTTCGCACCTATTTCACACTATTTTACATCAAGCCACCTTCCCGTATGCGTAGAATGCGTACAAAGGAAAATGTTGATGCTGTATCCGCCAGTGTTAATGAAGATCGTGATTTGTGATTCAAATGGAAAAAGTGATTCAAAATCGGACTCTCCGTATACACCACTTAAAACGTATCGTACATATCGATATATAAAATAATCCTTATAAATTTAATGGCAAGCATTGATGTATTAACTCAAATAAAAATTTCATAAAATAATAATAATAATAATAAAATAATAATACATAATAATTGTAAAAAACAACAGCTAAAGAAGTACGTAGGATTTTTTTAATATATTATTATTTTTGACCGTAATTAAAGTAAACAATATAAAAAAAATTCCACGTACTTATTTACATAATATATATATTTTGAAGGATATAGTTAAAATTGTAAGTGAATTGGTTAAAAAAAAAATGTAAGTTATGGGTGCGGCCAACTTGAAAAATGTTTTTTGAGATAAATGCTTTTAAAGTTTTAAGTTATAGAAATTACATAAATACCTGGCGGCCTTTTACTATATATACTTTGAAAAACAAGTACTTCGAGAAATTTGCCGGCCATAATCTTTTGGGATATCATTTTTGAGGTCCTAAGTGATAAAATCAATAAAAAAAGTACATTTTTTTAAAATCCTAGAGCGGGCTAATCCTTTAATAAACAAAAAAAAAAAAACAGAATTTACTTACACTTAAACATGTTGAATTTAAGAAACAAATGATTCACTTAACCTTTAAGTAGGTAGGTACTCAAGTATAGTAAGAGTTTAACTCGTATGATAAATTTATATAGGTATCATTTAAAAACTCATTTCTACTGTCCCATTCGATGCCCAAAGGCAGGATTAAAATTTCATTTTTCGCTCATTAAATTCGCCACCAGGCCAGATGGCATACGAGTACACCTAACTGACATTTTAAATGTGTCAAAAATGATTTCGTACCCTTGATGACATCTGTCATTAAGCACATCAGAGCTGCGTCTGTCATTACAATTTTTAATCATTCGTTGCTTTCTGTTTACGTACCTGAATTCGGAGCTGATTATAGTCCTTGAAGTTTTCAATTTTTCATATTTGTCCCTCTTCACCATTTCTACTCGCTCACAAACAGATACAAAAGCTGTTTTTTATGTGACTATGACGAAACGAAACACACTGCCACCGAACGATCGGGTGCTATGTGAATTCTTGACACAATAACGAGAGATTAAAATATTAATCACCTTCATCATAAATTCAGAAGTCAAAAGTTGATAAATCATCAGCATCTTGCAACTCATTCTAATATGAGTATCCCTGCTATTTTGCTATTTTTCTAGCCGGCTGCATGCATCACAACATTAACCGCAATTTCACAGATGTACTATTGTATATACATACAGTATATGTAGTATGTCATTTTCTGAATATTAATTCGCCCCATACCTCTGTTGGATATGGTAACACCGATGCCTGGTGGCTGGTTGTAAGCATCGACTATTTGGCATATCATGTTAACATGATGAGATAACGGGGATTTAGACTACGTACTCAACATAGATCAACTATGAACACCGGGCACAAATCATCTGCATATTCATATACTCTTGTTGTTGCCGCCAAAGAACATCCCTGTGTTGACTGTTATCCGCAATGCATCTCTTGTAGCTTCTACAGTCAACATTGGAATCATCTAGATTCGTCTGAAATCTGTAAGTATCCATCTCCTCACGGATTTGAGTCATTGAACAATAGCAATTAAAATGTGCAAATTCCAGATTTGCAACAATGCCATGAGTTCTATCATCATCATTGATACAGATTTCTTTTCGTTTTTTGTTTGAAGGCCCACTTCACATCGCATGGTGGGAAGCTTTTACGATATTGACAGCGCAACGACAACGCTGCCCGCCTATGACATGAGTGTCAATCATTAATCAAGTGTCAATCGGTTGATGGCACAGCAAGCACCTAGGTTCGAGTATGTAAAATGAATATTCATAACGAGGCGCGTTCAGTATGTAGATGTTAAGCGAATAACTCTGATGTTTTGTGTTTTAAGTCATCCAACAGTAGGTTGTTCCAGTGCATAGCGGATTGTGTATGGTATTGTGGTTCAATGATGACATGGCTCGCTGACAAGTGCCTAACAGCTGCTGAATCATTCACCATGCCGTATGGTGGTTTTTCGGGTAAAATAGCTACACATAAAAACCTGAACACTGAACACTGTTAAACATGCGGAGAACATACACTAAATACATAGATACATATATCCCAATTGGTTAGCATACAAAGCTTGGAATCGACTCCCAGAGGACACGTGCTTCATGCGGCAAAAATATTGACATAATATTAGGGTTGAAAACATTTACGAATGTGGGGTTATCTCCCCGAATCAAATCGAGTTAAAGTAGAGTCTGCGATAGAAGCTCACAACAAATTAGGCCATTAAGGATGCATATACCGTTACATTTAGTTATGCGTATGCCTCATGGGCGGTTTGATCCGACAAAACGGCCCGTAATGTCTGTACTCGCAATAGGATGTACGACGTGGGCGGATAGAGTATTATTCGGCTGTAGTCGCTTGTGTGGGACAAATAATTTATGACAAACAGTTAACAAGCATTCGCTAGAACTGTGTTGCTAATTCAATGACCCTTTGGAGTCAGTTTTTTTTTTCTAAAATTCAATCATTTCGTGAACAATGACATAACAATAGTGAAATATGTCGGAAGTGGAAGTGTATACTATTTTTTGTATCTCCTAACTGCTGCAGGGATGTTAATAATTGATTCGAAGCATTGAATTTTGATCATAAGCAGATGATTGGATATAGCAGAGTATGCAGATGGCTTTAAATATTCTGAATGTGTGCAGGGAGGGTATAAAACATTCATAATTGGTAATTGGATAACACTGACTATCGTTCCGGTGGGATTTTGTTTTTCTTTTCACTTGGACATGTTGGGCTGATGTCCTGGTGTCCTGGTTAAGTGGAGCATATTTATTTTTACATTATTTTAATGAATTTAAGCTTTAGATGAGTGTTAGGATTGTGTTCCCTTTTACAAAGGTAGATGGGAAGCATCCCTGGAACATGAGGATGTATTTATAGAATTGACAAATTTCCCTTTGCTCCAGACAAACATGGATGTTTTTGTAGTTTATTTGGTCTCTGGGAGTGAGTGGGAGTGTATCATCTGGTGAAACAGTAGTTCCTGAACGGTTGGTAGCTTACTGTAAGTGAAGAGGGTATTTGTTGTCATATGACATCGTTTTCCTGAAAGGTTTTTGTTATTCATTGCACGTGTATCACATAGCACGTTGGTTTAAATTAGAAACCGTAACTTGAATCGGGTGTTCTAACATATTTGGAAGAGTTTAGAAATTTTAATAAAATTTCAACTTCAATTAAAAAACTAGTTCATGACGTGAATTCAAAATATTTATGAGGAGACAACGTTTGTTTAGAGGGTGAAAAATTTTCCTTTATATACCCTGTACGGTTTAAAGTTCTATAACATCTGCTACAGGCGTCAGAAAATTTTATCAGACAAATCATCATAAAATTGCAACTTTCAAACAAAAATAAAATGGCATGCTAATCTCCTAGAAATAATTTTATTGTAGTAAAGTTACATATTTACTTAAAACATTTGCGAATTCAGATGGACTTAAAGCTGATATTGATATGATGATGAGTAATAGTGAAAAAGCTATCAGAAAAAAACAGCCTCAAGCGATCTTTAGGAAAGGTTAAACTGTTTTTTTTTTTAATAGAATTCACATCTAAACACAGAACGAGGAAAGCAGTAAATGATTTTAAATTTTCTTTAATTTTAACTTAGAATCGAAAGCGTCAAAGTAAACACCAGGTGCGAGTGTCAGAAAAAAAGCTTTTAAATGCCATTGCCTGAGTTCATAGCGGAGCCTAGGTAGACAAAATCCTTAACCACCTCAAAGTTATATGTCTATAGTGACATTCTGTCCAAGACGTTGGTGTTGGGTGTCCTTCCCTGATGACAGCACATACTTTGTCTTGACCTCATTGACCACCAAACCTATCTTCACCGCCTCCGTCTCAATACTCACGAAAGCACCAGTGTCATCCCGCTGCGTTCTGCCGATTATGTCAATGTCGTCGACATAGGCGAGTAGATGGACGAACTTTTGAAAAATAGTTTCTCTGGTGTTAGCGTTTGAGTTTTGCACTATTCTTTCAAGAACGATGTTGAAGAGGTCACATGACAGCGCATTACCTTTTCTAAATCCTGCATGCGTTCTCCATTGTCATTCTGCACAAGCGGACGAGCTTGGCAGTGATGCCAAAACTAGACATGGCTGTATAGCTCGTCTCTACAAATGCTGTCTAGGCGGCCTTAAAATCGATGAAAAGGTGGTGGGTATTGATTTGGACTTCACTGGTTTTCTCCAAAATCTGCAGCGGTGTGAATATTTGATCGATCGTGGACTTTTCTGGCCTGAAGCCACGATGATAGGAATCAATCAGGTTGTTGGCGAGAGGCTTCAGGGGTTTGCACAACACGGAAGATAAGATTTTGTAAGCTATGTTAAGAAGACTAATACCTCTGAAGTTTGCGCAGTTCAGAGGGTCTCCTTTCTTGAGGATCGGGCAAACAAGTTATCCATGTCCCTTAAAGAATATCGAGATGCGCGTACCAGCTATGACACTTTTTTACCCCACCGCGAAGTCGATCTTCTTATATCCGTTATGAGAGGTGGTGTCGTCTTATCTAAGCGCTCGTAGAACTTTTCTATGGTTCGAATATTGGCGAATTTAGCCTTGATGCAGATTGTCGTGAGGCGCTCGTTCACATCATTAAAACTTAAGACTTCTTGCCTAAATCTGCCTCCAACGACGTATCCACATCCAAATAAGCGCTGTTTTTGTTGCCGATAGCAGTCGCCATAATAAATTTCGCAGTTTTTCATCCTCTTTTTGCCCGGTCCATCTAATCGCATTTCTTGGATTGCTGTTAGTTCTGCTTTATAGCAGTTCAGGGCCTCCGCTGGTTGTTCGGCTGCACGCGATCTGCTAAGGGACCTAAAATTCCACGTACAGATCCGAAATTCGTTGTCCTTGTTTCGTTTGTATGGTTCGTCAACAGTAAAATCATCCGTATCCGAGGCTTGTTGTTGCTCCGCAACTATATATGTTTTACGTAGTCGGGCTGTTTAATCGGCGTATAACCTCCAACCTGGAGGGTCAAGCCTTTTGCTGAACCCCTTGGAAGAAACGGGCCGGATCTTCTGGTGTCAGTAACCCACTTTGGGGATGTGAGAACTGCCGTTGGCCCAAAAAGGGTTCCTTCACCACTATCTCTGTTTCAGGACTCTAACTAGTCCTGAAAAATTCTCACCGACCTCAGCTCTAAATATGTCGAAATAGCTCAAGTAAGGTATCTGCTTGACTGTTGCCATCACCGTTGATTCAGTCTAGTGAATTCATACGCCGTACGTCCTCTTTCTGAGGGGCTCATCTAAGACTTCTGAAATTCGTTCATTCAATCTTTCCGACAGAGCATTATAGTGTTGCTATTTTCTTCATTCAGCAAATCCGGGTGGGCGGACCAGTACCCGGTGGTTATCACGGGGAGGTTAAATAAGCACAGTTGATATGTATGAAAAGTTACAGCAACTGAGGACCAAGGTGATGCCAATCAGCGCCAATCCTATTCATACGTACTCAGTCCGTCTGATAAAAAAAGATCTAGGCATATGCTATTGGGCAATATCTCCACAGGGTTTTCCCTGCTCAGTTAGATGCCATTTATACGTTGGCGACATCATCAGTCCTTAATATATTTTTCAAATATAAATCGTCGATCATATCCAAAGTTGCGTGCATATTATAGCAGACATTCATAGCTAGCCATAACCAAACATACAGTAAAACTTCATCATTTGCATATGTTTGAGCGTAGTCGTTAGAACCATTGAGAGAGTTATAGAGTGAGTCAACCAATATGACTATAGAAGTGACCATTCCTGTTTACCCTCGCCATCACACATTGATTGCAATTAGCATCTGTAATCAGAGTCCTATTCACCAGCTGAGATTCACGCGCCATCAAAATTTGTGTTATATGTAGAAAGCGCTCTCAATGTTGATGAAATGCATAGCGCGTAATCTTTCTTGGCGAATGAGTTTGGTACATATGAAGCTGAACCTTTCCCACTATGCTTTTTAACATAAAGGAAGTCAGGCTGATAAGTCTGAAGCTTTAAGCGAGCATGTAATCCTTCTTTCCGATTTTCGGCATACACCTACAATATATGCCAGTGCCATACTAACAGTGAGATTTTTTTTCAGCTGAGCTGCACCTTTTTGTAGCTTAATTGGTATGAGTGTTGGACGATTTGAAGTCATCAAAGGAAATAGCAGCATATTTGATGACCTCATCCGTCACCACAACCTATGACAGATAACAACTTCGGCGTGTTGTGATACCGACCTAACTTGAAACTTCAGTATTAAGAGCTGATTTTGAGGTGGTTCCTAGCAAGCTACGTGGGAGGTAAGTCATAAGCTAGAGACAAAGAATATTTGTCTGAGTTTTTCCTGAGTAGACACGTCAGTTCATATGGTATTTAGGTGGAGCATGTGATCTGACATGGAAGCAAGCGATTGTACTGTCTACATCTATTATGCCCTTCTGTTGGATAGTAATTAATCAATTACTTGAGCTTTTAAAATGAAAAAAAAAATGTTGCTAACACTTGTAACACTTTCCAACTTTCCAACAAGCAGTTCCTCCAGAGAATGGATTATAAACCTATGAAAATCACTCTAAGGAAGCATGGCTGACAATGAGTAGGTTACACGCGAAAGCTGCTGGCTTTCCAAAATACATTGTACTGTGGAATCCACTATAGCAATCAGGTCCGAAGGCCTTAGCAACTTAGCGCAAAACTTTAGAGAGAGAAGACAAAGAAAAACATTGAGGATGAGTTGGATATAGCTTAAATGCATTGAGAAAATCACGAAACAATATACTATAGACTTTAGGACTGACGAGATTTTGAAAAGTCAACCCTTATGAAAAATCTCGTCGGATTCGATTTCAAGGACCAAAATGTACAAATCTACATAATTAATTTCCTTTGGTCTTAATCTTGTATGCAAAGACTACAAGATCACTTATGGCACAAAGACTTGAATATCACCGAAAGCGAAAAAACAGCTCCACGGCTACTTTGATCCAAACACTCTTTGTGCAATCACGAAATGTACAAAAAGCACTACTACATTGCCTAGCCAAAAGTTGGTTAAGAATGTCAATATTCCCGACTTACAAGTGTTCAAATTCAGCCTGAAGGCACTTCGGATATCAAACGATGTCTGGCGTACGAGTATCATGGTCAAGTCGTAAAAGAAAGCCCATTCGAAGGTAGTTAGCTAAAGATACAGGTAAAAATTGGAGAGTGTTGATCGTAGCTGAAGTTCGACTTGAACTTTGCAGTGAATAAGCGGGGCTCTTTTTTTTAGAAATAAATGCGTTCACCTTACCTTTGAATTAGAAAGATTAATTGAAAGCACAACTTTTCACTCTTCGAACCAACTAGTTAAAATTTTCTAGGCCTATAATTTAAGCCTAGAGTAATGTAGTACTAATGCAACAAGAAATATTGAACACAAAGCTATGAGTACACTAAATTCTTCTCAGATAATATCATACTTCAACATTCTACTGAAGTATCGCCACAAGCTCCTGGCTGTAATCAAAAAATTCTTCTTCAAAAGTAATTTACTTTCTCTATGTTGCTTAACTTTCTTCGTTCTTTGCCAATTTCACTTAACACTTTGCGCTTCCAAAAAACGGGTATAATCACATAGTTATATTGAAATATCATCTTCCAGACATCGTTCACTCCATTCTAGGCACGTAAAACACTCGAAACTCAATCAAAAAGTTCGTTGTGCGAAAAATTTGCATCTCAATTCCTGATGCAGCTGATCCTATAAACTTTACCGCTCCTCCCTCTGCCGTATCAGTATCATCATCATAACCAGCAAAATGATGAGTCTAAGGTAAAAAAGGATCTCGTGAAACTGTGCGAATGCATAAAGCCCCTTGCTTTGCAAACTTAGAGTCCTGACATATTCAAAATACGAATAAGTTCGCGTTCGCTGGAAAGCTCGCGCGAAAACTACAAAGAATAAAGCCAAAATAAATCCTGTTAAAAGTTTCCTAACACAGTTTCAATGATGTACACATCCTGACGCTGAGAAGTTCCTTTATACGGGTATGTATATTATGTCTATGTTACCCTCATGGGAATGGGTTGCAATACAAGGGTTACGCTTTGCTATGCTCTCCGGGAAAACGTTTTCGATAAATTTTCATTTATTTTGTAATTTTTGGCTCTGCAAGGTTTTGGAGGCACACACACAAAAACCAAATGAGGACGACAACGACGACGATAAAGGCAAGGATGGGTGTGAGATAAAGGGGTATTGAAAGTTGCCTTGGGGCTCTAGGAATCCGAGTGATACCCTTTGATATGCACGTTATATAAAAGTGAACAACTAAATACGGGTGTAAGTGTATTGCTATCCTGGTAAAAACATTAGAACTTAAGACTCTGGGGAACATCTGCATATGGACAAACTTTTGAACTTTCTCCAAAAAGGGGGTGACCCGTAAATAAGACCATGATATTCGTAAACTTTTTTTTGCGAAGCGAAAAATATTTTCTTGAGGAAATATTTTGTAGAAGCATTTGACGGTTATAGGGTACTACATCATCATGGTACTCATGATAACGAGGTTGGGTAATGGTTCTTTTTTTTTTTTTTTTTTTTTTTTGGTTTTTTAGAGATAATTAGAAATGCAGATTGGACTTAATCCAGATGTTGACAGATGTTTAATACATCTTGCTGGATTTTCAGGTTAAAACTTATGCAAAGGAATCTTATCTTGAGTGAAAAATGGAATGAGCACCCATCATACCAAGGTCTAATAGCTGTTGTCATTCTCAAAGCAATAGTTCAGGATTTGGTTCAGAAAGTTCATTAACACAACTAGGCTATCGATACATGCTAAATTGTTAACTTATGAGCTCAAAATCTTTTCAATATAGTTCATGCCCATTTCGTGTATGACTAATCAGTAACCTAATACACAAGATCGTCATGTAATCGCCAACGCTACACATATATATACTTGATTTTCTAAGCAGACATTAGTGGAGATTATACAACATTTCTTGTCCGTATAAGGATCAGACTATTAACCATTGCACATCTTTTTTTCCAATCCATGGTAGCACTCAAGCCCGATGTTAGCAAAAGGACATTTTAGTTATATTATATAAAACTTAAAACTACTTACAAAATAATTATTCACCTACTTAAATTATTAAACATTTTTCTTTTGATGGGGAAAAATACTGTTGAAGCCAAATAGTGGCTTGATAGGCGTTATAGAGACGTAGCACCATTGCACCCATACCAGTCAATGTATGCTGAATTTTAACGCGGTCGTACAAACACCGATGATACTGAACGTTCTGGTTGTCCAAAATCGGAAGTTGATCCGGAAAACAAATAAAATCCACAAATAGTTTTAAATGAATGTAAAGTGAAGGTGCGTGAAATAGCTGACACCTTAAATATTTCAGAAGGTAAAGTTTTACAATTTTACACGAAAACTTAAGCATGCATAAGTTGCTTTTAAAGTGAGTGCCGGATTTGCTCATCGTCGATTCAGATTCAGGATTAATTGTGTCAGTATGTGATAATGAATAAAACATAAATCCACTACTTCACACTTGAATCAAAAATATCGTCAGCTGAGTGGACAGCAGCCGGTGTAACATGTTCAAAGCGACCAAAAACTCCAAAATCGGCTGGAAAAGTTATGACATCCGTATTTTGGGATGACTATATTGGCATTATTGGATCAATTGAATGTAGAAATCAAGAAAAAAAAACCACCTTACATGCAAAAGAAGAAAGTGCTGTTTCACCAAGCAAAGCGCCGTGTCACATTCGATGAAAACGATGGTTAAATTATGAATTACGCTTCGATTTGCTTGTCCACCTACCGTACTCCCCATATCTGTCTCACAGAAATGTGGGAAAAAAAAATTAGCTCCGATGAAGAAGTGATTGCCGAAACTGAGAGCAATAATAAATCGTTCTACAAAAAAGGCATCGAAAAGTTAGAGAAGCGTTGGAATGAATATACCACTCTTAAACGAGAGTATGTTGATGAATGAATTCGAGTTAAAACGGAGAATTATTGAGTGATGTGTTGAGGTACGTAATTAAGTACGTACCTTTTTCTTGGTTTTGTGTTACCTATCTTTTTTTTCCTTAATGTTTGTTTTTATTTGTAAATGTTTTTCTTTTTTCTGTTTTTTTATCTTAACTCTACTTTAACTTACTTAACCTGTGTAAGACGGCGATGATTTTAAAATTAAGCATACCGACTCTGCGTCCTAATGACGCTACCCCGGATAAGAAGGAAACAACAAATGAGTTTCCTCTTCTTCAGCAAGCCACCAAAGTTCTTGGTGCTGTCGAACAACATCCCTCAAATCGCGACTTCCTACCGCCCTACTGAACTGCTGGCGCTCCGCTCTGCATTCTGCCAAGTCTCTGTCTTAGTTGAGTCGACTGTCTGTAGCTGTTCGAAGAACGTAATAGATAAGTGTTACCCCTAATTTATACTGGATCATCTGTACATAGAGGATCTCCTCTGGGTGAACAAAGGTATATAATGTTAGGTAGAATAGATAATTAGGGTAATAAGCACTAGAGATCAGGTTGTTCGTCGAGGCCATTATTCTAGCAATGTGACTTCGAGTTAGCTTGGTGACAAAATTGTCCATTCTTCATCCTGTTGTATATTAAAAGACCTCGTTAGTATAATACAAAATTTTACATACTTTGACTCTGGTATTCTGTAAAAGCGAAGACAAATCCTAAGACAAATCCTCTCAAACACCCGAACCTTTTCTATTAAACTAGCTCTGACGTTGAACCACACGGGACATCTAAATCCAAGCATAAGCCGGATGAAGGCCATGTAGTGCTCCAACAAATGGAGTGTCACCATTCCTTGTTGCATCGTAAAGACTAAGGATCTTTCAGAGAAAAAAGTTTTATTCGTCGCTACGGAATTCTAAATTTTTTCTACTTTTCCCGTGTGGCTGGTTATCATATTCGTCATTGCCATCGTCTACTGTCTCAGCCAACACTATTTTACCTTCTGATTTTGTGCAGATATTTTCTGGTCGGTCAGAAACTGTGTGATGCAGAAGTTTAGCCCTTCGAATCTTCTTCTCACCCAAGGTTCAATGTTGGGGATAAGTTGGTATGTCTATCTTCCGTTGGTGTCCATCTTTCTTCGAACATTATATGAATGAGCATCATACCAGCTAAAAAGCCCGCCGCTTCCTCTGAGACGGTCCGGAAGTCGAAGATTGTTTTCAAAGCGAATATTCTATATATTGGCGATATCTATACCGACACATATATGTATATAGTACATGCATGACTATGAAGGTCAGAATAAAAATTTTCGCTTTGCAGTACAGTAAGTACAATGAGAAAAACATTTTGTTCCCCCTAGATTACCAAGCTGTTTCAGTTGGCTGTTGTTACTAATCCTCGCCGATTCGACTACGAAACATAAAAATACCATTTTTTTTTAAACTTTAAAAAAATATATATTTTTTTTAACCTGATAATAAATATTAATTCATTTATTAGCTATTGTTATGTTATAAAAAATAATAAGTACTACACAGACTTTATCTTCTTTTGGTTTAGAAGCAGTCACTTCAAAAACAGACAGTCATGTCTGTTTATAAACAGATTGAAAAACGGAGATTTCATTATTTTTACTTTTAGAATTAAAAGATTATGTAATGGTAAAATAAACATAAAAACAAAATAAAATCAAAGTTTTTTTTTTTTGTTATGCATGTCTTTGTGCTCAATACAACTGGATTTTCTTCACTTGACGCATAGTGACTCACTCATTCTTCTCTTTAAGGAAGGACAAAAGTCATAAATATTTCTTTTTCTGGCTGTCCAGAACTAGTTTCTGGTTGATTTGAAGCATTCAGTTCTAATATATTATTTATGGCATCTCTGAGAGAAGTTGAAATTGATTTTTTCTGCAACTGTTTTTCCATCCATTCTTTGGTCAACGAATTATGTAATTTCTTCATAAATTTTCGACATGAGAGTGGCACTTTGTTTTTAATAAATATATTTGAGCAGTAAATTACATAACTGTTAACAAAAGCTATCATATATTGAGAATGGCGTAGAAAATACATTGAGGCAATCTTCTGGTCGTACGGCTACACGCCATAATAGAGCACATTTTGGCCCAAAGTGTCGACCCCTCCTTTAGTTTTATTATAAAACTCAACCATACTTGGTTTCTTTGTTATTGGATTTATGTTACTTTCTCCTTCAGAAGGATATGTATAATAGAAATACAACTTTGTTAGCCTTAGGCTTATAAGATAGAAGAGCAAGGAGACTGTCAAAGCAAAGCATGGATGTTCCAATAAGTCTGCTTCTATCATTTTGAAATCCGGGTGGTATTTGCCATTTGTTAGATCGAACTGTACCTAATTGAGTGAGATTATATGGCTCTTTTAATAAAACTTTATCTAGGGGTAAATTGTCGGCGGAAACGTCCCGATTTGTACCATGTATAGACTTAGTTAGCTTATTAACGTAAAACTCACCCAATGGTAAATCACCTGAATTTTTCCCAAATCCCGAATATGGTATTTATTTGAATTGACACGCATCATTACAAGTTTTATCTTATACTTAGCTGGTTTATTCAGGATATACATTCTAAAAGCGCAACGACCTCGAAAAGCCAGTAACTGTTCATCAATTTTCACACATGTAGCTACTAAACTTATAATTTCCCTCACACTTTTCTTAAGCACGGCACTCCAAACGAGTAGTCTTGTCGTCGAATCTTAAACAATTAGTAAGGGAGTCGAACCTCTTTGCGCTCATACATGTTCTTTAACGGTTTCCACAATACGTGCTGCCAAAAAGTTCTCGGGACGTAAGGTAGTCATCTTTTAAAGCTGCTGTAAGTACAAGTATACCTAATAGAGCTTTTATTTCAGTTTCATCTACAAGTGATTTCGTCGTACATATTTATTCATACGTTTGGGATTGACCTTCCATTTCTGCATTTGGATAAATGACAATTATACCAATGATACAAGAAAAAAGAATACAACAATTTTCGACAATCACAACATGATCCTGCTTTAACATGAATAATATTTCTCAGACTCAGTAATGTTCGCTATTTTTTCTAAATCGAAATTGTTATCACTATCCGTCAACTGCATATGTTCTCTTCATAAGATGCATCTTCTATCCCACTTACTGAATTTTCTACATTCCCAGAATTAGCTTTTAATTGTTGTTAATGCCTATTTGTTCGTTGTTCATCAGGATAACGATCAGTTGGCTGCCCAAACACTGGTTTTGAATGTGCGATATTTGAACACTGAGAAAACAAGAAAAATTTAAACAGGCGTAGTCGATTCGACGAAGGTTAGTAATTTAAGGTTAATGTCGGAACAGAGTACTCAGACGAAGAACGATGAAGTCTGCGAAAAAAGATGAGTAAGTGATAAGGTGCCTATAGTACCAGCACCCACCACGTCAGCGCCGAGTACCTGCAGCCTGATGCGAGCGTAATCCGGACATTTACAGATATAAGTGATGATGTCATCACTTTCGCAGAAAGCATCACAGGATGTTGTGTCACTTATGCCCAGCACATTTTAATGCTTTGCAAAAGTGTAATGTCCTGTCAACAGATCGGTTAAAATAATTTCCAAACGACGATATCGATGACTACTCACAGCTTTCTACACATCTGTCTGACTTTCTTAAGCACAGAACATAGAGAAAATTGTTAAACTTTATGGGCACAAGTGTGATCTACGAATATATCCCCTGACTAAAAATTAACAATTCTACCAATGCCTAAAATCTTTTATGACTGCGCTTCAAAGCAGTATGCTGAATTGAACTTGCTATCTATACGAGAAGATAGCAAGAGAATGTGGTTATATGAACATGCCTCTCGTGTATTTCTTGGATTCCTCTAGTATTATATTATAACAATAGTCGTCAGGGTCCGTTCGATTTTTTATACATAAAAATATTTTTTTTCATTGTAGTCAACTTCCTGGTGTTATCCTGGATAGTTAGATCGAAAAAACAACTGCCAGAAGAATATGGTCGGATTTGAAAAAAATTTTCAAACCAATTCAAAATATAAAGCTCCCATTTTGTGAAAGTTTGTTCTATAGATTATTAATTTCTTGTCGTTGCTAGAGATCAAGGAATAGAGGACTCATACAAATTTGATGTATTTACATATATGAATGGTGGCGGTAATGTATGTATCCAGTAATAATCCAGATATCAACAACTTGCTACAAAATCTACCATATATCCACAGAACATATTATAGTTTAACATTGTTAGGTAGTAAACAAGACTTCCTACGCCATGAGAACTAAATAGTTTGTGTTTACAGATTACGTACATTTACAATTAGTTGATGAAAGACCATTATTTTATTATAGTAGTTTTAACAAGTGATAGTAGTTTTTTCATATAGTGATACGAGGATTGTCCGATAAATTTTTAGAATGTGGCAGCACTGATTCTTTTGACGTTTTCAAATATCGAAAATTCGAAACTTTTGTGGCACGTGAAAGTAATGATTTCGTTTTCAGCCAAAAAATGGGAATTACTCGTGAAGTATTTTGTTGGATGATTTTTTTTATGATTCTAAATGTGGTCTAACTCAACAACAAAGCATAGATTAACTTCGTATGGTTTTTGGTGACGAAATACCATTCAATTCTACAATTTTTAACTGTTTTGCAGAGTTCAAACACAGTCGTGCTAGCGTCAGTGATGAATTTCGTGAATGTCGTCCTTGCAGTGCTGTCGTTCCAGAAAACATTGATTCCATTAGTGAAAAAATTTTGTGTTATCACAAAAGCTTTCCGTTGCTCAAAAAAGGGTCGTGTCAAATGGTACAAAAAAATACTAAAGAAATTCAATCGTGGTTCCTTAAAAAACGTGAACGGCATCGCTGCAAGAGATGAAACCTGGATATAGTGGTGTGTATAAACATTTTCAGGGTACTCAAACCTCTTTCTGAGGTGTTGAGTTCAGAGTGGAATAAATATTTCGAAAACTGGTTCTATTGAGTGGAAAAATGTATAAATCTTGAAGGAGAATACTTTGAAAAACAATAAATCATTTAAAGTAATAAATTTATATATTTTCTTATTTTTTCTAAAAACTTAGAGGACAATCTTCGTATATGTTTATATAGCCCATAGGTCGTCTTTTTTGTCGAAAAAAGGGGAAACATTTTGTTGTGTTAAAAAGGTAGCTGGGTCATTCCACTGTAAATCTCCGAGCTTATATGGGGAGGTCTGAGCAACCATCTTCTATTTGGTAGAATTAGTCTTTGAATTTAGTACATAATCGTAGGTTAGATTTGGTTAAGTGAGAATGGCGGTTGAAGAACCAACTCACTTAGACCTATTGGCCCGTTGTTCTGCCACATTGATCTATGATCCTTTTACACCAATTTGAGCTTATGATGAAGCGCAGGAGACTGTTAACGTCTATATTCATTAGATCGTTCAAGTCAAAGCTCCCTAGTGAAGTTTTCTTCTCTGGGAGAGAGCTGGACATGTACAGAGAAAGTGGAGGATTATCTCCTCTTCCTCCTCGTCTATGCAGCGTCCAGTGATGGCACCTATGATCGCGCTGAGATGTTTCCTATTCAGAGTTACATACTCGTAAGGTTTTAACGAATTCGATATAGATTACTAACTATGGCTCTGTTCATTAGAATTTAGAAAAATATACTTTGTTGAGTTCAGGAAAACATGAACAGGGTTTTAAGGGGTAATACGCAGTTAGGATTCTATATATATATATTCTCTAAGAATTTCAAATCGATCCGGTACGTAATCTTCGAGATATATGCATATTTGTAAGGAGGTCTAGGACTGCTAAAAAAAAGTAGGCGGAGTATAAATTGGAGTAGCAGCTAGAGCAGCTTCTTTCTTTGTGTTGCCAGGTATTTCTGATGACTAACTCGAATTATTTCTTATACAAAACAAATGAACATCATTTCAAACAGTTCTGCCACATTGTACAGTCGTTTGTTCAGTTTTAACTTTCTGCTCTCAGTTTTTCAAACAGTAAGAGCTACAATCAGTTAAATAGAAAATAATTCCAAAAATCATTTCGGTGGGTCAAAAATTGGTGAAATAGCAGCTAACATCGCTGTCTGGATCTTCAATGAAGGTACAACTTCAGTTTGGCATTAGATGTATGCGATGAGAATATCAATAGGACCCAATGCCCATGCCTATATCGAAAAAGAGGATGCAGAGCTGAATGCGCATGGGAGTACGCGAGAGGGAATATTGGCTCGTAGACAACATTAACCCGAGGTACTAGAAGCTGCTGATGCTACGGAGGGTTCATCTTTTTAAATTGATGACTCCATGTAATATATATATATATCTACATATCTATGTGTAAACTTCTTCCGAAACTTTAAGTACGTTTTTCTCAAAACTATGTTTTCGAAGCCGGTGATCTAAAAAGCCGCTCAACGGATCGATCTGACATTTTAACGTTACTTTCTCATATGTATATACATATTGCTCAGGTATTGATCAAGGGAATAAGATTTCGGATAATTATTTCTATTTTGTAAACAATTTTAAATGACAATTTTGGTCGAAAATTCTATTTTTTTTTTTTACAAAGCCGCCATTTTGTAAAAAATTATAATTTCGATTATTTCTTCGATCAATACCTAGTTTTATCTATCCACTAAAAGAATCTTTCAGGTTTTTTTAATTTCAGATGAACTAAACCGTAAATATTACGTGATCACGCCGAATACCTTTTTTTTGGAGGACCTTCAGAAGATCGTCTGCAGGAGCACACCAGATCAATATTTTTACAAATCATTAGTGCCATTATAAACTTAAGTATTGCCACTTAATGTACCTATACCTTTTGTTTTTATAAAATAAAATACCTTTTTTGGGAAAAATTCATAAAAAACGTCTTTTTTCGTCCTTGCAACTGCGTATAAGCCCTTAATATAATTTTTGTATTTAAGAACGATGTATATTTCAGAATATTTTTTTTAAACGTGTTCTTCAATAACTCAGAAAATAGATTTTCTATGTATTTTTTAAGGATCGATCATTTTCATAATAAGTTTGAATAACTTTAATGCGTGCTTCTAGCATGGAACTATTAATAAATTGTGCATGTGTCTATTTCACAATCAAAGATAACATAGAAAAAGGGTAGTGTTCAGAAAATATTCACTACTGACATTTAAATGCGAATTTTGAAAGAGCTTTATTATTGGAACTAAATGGAAGAAATTAAAAATGAAAGTCTGGTTTTAATAAGCGACAGCTTTATTTGCTTTGCTTTTCTTATCTAGCTTTGCCTCCTCTCATGGTCAGATAACATGGCGTTCTAAGATGAGTAGAACTTATTATTGAATTATTCCCCAAGTAAACGTGTCTTGGAGCCAAAAGTCAAGAGTTCCAAAAGAGTTTCCCTCGTCATGGAAATTGCGCGAGTGATAAAATTACATCCGGGTTCGAACGGTCTAACGCGCGTCGCGAGCATTTAAACACATCAGCACTAAAACGACCAATCGTTTCTACCTAAACCCTTGACTGAGTGAAAAAAACAACGATCTCACATTCCCCTACCCTTATGGACAAAGCATAAAAACTGGATTTCTAGTTAAACAATAATAACTAAACTAGAATTAAAATTAAAATAATATATTTAGCAAAAACATCATAATAATAACATGCATAACATGCATAACATAACATAACTCATAGAAAATCATCCCATGCTAATCACCATCCCTTACCCCTAACAGGATTCCAAAAACCAGATACTATGCTCTGTCCAACATATATTAAATTGAATTAACAAAAAAATACATTAATACCATATGCACTATACATTTACACGTAAAACACATTTTTACTTATATTTTTATTTGGAATATTTTTTGGAATAAAATGTCCCCGACCACCAGAAGAACACGAAAGAGTATGGCGAAGTGGAAACGAGATCAACGAGCATCTCTCTTTCAACAAATTGATCATGATTGACTAGCAGAAAATCAGAAAGGATGCACCATCTTGAAGGCTATCGCTTCCTACGCACATGCCATTAGGGGGCATTAATTGTTCAAATACCATATTACACTTCTGAAACATATTATTGTAAACACATACACATAGTCTCTAATGTAGTTGTAATTAAAGAATTTCAAGTTCAAGTGGACATGGACCTTCTTATGTAAAACCACTATTCACTGTTAAGTTTACAGCTGTAACTAAAAGCAAGGTTTCATGGGAACTAGGATGGAATTTATACGACACCAGCCTGTTAACTATCAAACTATTCATACCTAATAAAAAAATAATTTATAACGTGGTGGACATACAGACTTTAATTTGTGCTGTACAGTTACATTTTGAACTCATCCGTTGAGGAATAATGCTTACCAGGTGTACCGGTATAAGGTAAGCAACTAGATACAGATGTCTCGATAAGGAGCATTTATTGTAAACGGGCCTTAATTTTTTTTTTTTTTTTTTTTTTTGTTTTTGATTGAAATAACAATGTTGAACGAACAACATCATATTTTTTCCTCGTGTTAAAAATGTCGACTTTTGTACCAGAAAATGATGACTTGCGGAAAGTATTAATATTTTGTTTTCATTTGAAGAAAAGTGGTGCAAAGTCGCATCGAATGCTTGTCGAGGCATATGGTGATCATGCTCTATTAGAAGCAACATGCAATTTCTGACCGTTTAAAAGCTATGGGAAAGATCCAAAAGTCTTGAAAATGGGTGCCACATGAATTGAATGAAAGACAGATGGAAAACCGAAAAACCACTTGTGAAATTTTGCTTCAAAGAAACGATAACAAATCAGTTTTGCATTGAATTGTTACTGGCGATGAAAAATGGATTTATTTTCAAATCCTTAACAGAAAAAATCATTTGTTAATCCGGGACAACCATCAACTTCGACTGCAAAACCATATCGATTCGGCAAGAAGACAATGCTGTGGGTCTGGTGGGACCAGATAGGTATGGTGTACCACTAGCTCCTAAAACCTGGTGAAACCGTTAATACAGATCGCTGCTGACAATAATCAATGATCAATTTGAACCATGCATTGATCGAAAAACGTCCAGAATGGGCTAGATGGAAGCTGAGCAGCACTTAGAATCCTACGAAGAAGTCACAAATTAGGTGACTTTTTGGTTTGCTTCAAAAGACGCACAGTTTTATTGGCGTGGAATGAATAAATTGCCTGAAAGATGGGAAAAAAGTGTAGCTAGCAATGGCCAATACTTTGAGTAGCATGTTTTTTACTTTCCCATTAAATTTTTTTTTATTTTCCAAAAAAAAACACTCACTTCATACCGGTACTCATGGATCACATACAATGGACTAGCTTAAAAAGGTAGCCTACAAAAACAGTATAACAACCTTCTTAAAGTTATATAAATAAGCAACTGAAAATAAATGAAATATAAATATAAATAAATATAAGATATACATATATCTCCTATGTGTCCAGTATATGGACATATATGGATTGAATCGAGATTTTTTAATTTAAGAATTCAACTAAAAACGAGTCACTCAAATCATATATCACCTGTTTCTCATAGAGTAATTTAAGGAAAAAATTATTTCCTACAATTAGAAGAATAAGTATACTCTACTTCTGAGAAAAGAAAATAAATAATGATTATTTTAAATTTTTAAGGCCATGGGACAATAAGGACCAGGTGTGACTTTGTTGTCGTACTCGTATTGCAATATTTATTACAGAACATTAAAATTCAAAAATATATATATTTCAGACGCACTGAAGGTCCCAACTTTGAAATTGGAAATGAATAAAGAGGAAGAGTTTTTCTAGAATATAAATACAATTTAAAAAAAATAAGTTTTTAATTTTTCAGTCAAAAAGACGACCCGTGGATCCTTCAAATCTCGAATTTCAAACAAAGGAATGGAAGCCTGAGGTTCAATACATATCAATATTGTATGTTGGCCATAAAATCATCAAGAAAGCTTTGAATTATTTTAATGACAATGATTGGAAAATAAAGTTTAAAGATCTTATGAATCAATGCCATCTGCCAAAGTACATTAAATCCTTTTTTGTAATTAAGTTACAGAATCCCAGTATATTCTTTTAATCTTAACTTTTCCTCCATATAAGTTTCGATTCGGGCTAACTGGTGATTTATGTTGTGTTCATTTCAAAATTGGATTGAAAGTCAACGTTTTGTCTGCTTTTTCCTTAATTTCTACACAGGTAAGCAAATTAGTAGGCCTATAGTTATTAGGATTATTCCCTACTACGCCGTTTTCCATTGTACTGGAAAATAATTTAAGGCATACGTTAAAAATCGGCTTAAATACAATAATTGACGGAGGTGTAATATCCTTAAGCCTTAATATAAAAGGGAGGGAGACTTATCAAATCATCTAGACCATAGCCAAGTATTCTAGGAAAAGCACATATACACCAGAGACAGATCGTTCATTGGAGTCTGGAAAAAACAGCAGTGACTTTTTCTCGTAAGAGCTTGTTACACCAGATATTCATGCAAAGGATATAATTGGTGGTACCAAAGCATTGTAGATGGAAAGGAATCTCCCCGGTGACAAGCATGCCTTACCGGAAGCACCTCTACAATGCCATAACACCATCAGCACCTTGGAGACTTTCCACGCCACATGTTTAATCAAATTAAACATCCACATATTAAACTTCGTTGCAAAAACGTATGCCTTTAAGTTTACTCTTTCAAAAAAAGGAACAACAACTGTTATAAGAGGAATTGTCGATAACGTCTAGGGTGCAAGATGGAAAGTAAACTAAATCTTTCCCAACATTCCAAAAAAATTCACTTTGGCATACAATATAAAAATACACTGGGGGGAGGAAAAATATTTCTCTGAAACATAAAAACTCTTTTGGTTATCATCTCTCAATAAATCTAGCATATGCTGTACAATGCCCTTTTCAGTCCTGGCCTATCCATTTTAGGGTAAGTCAAAGATCTTCTTTTCGAAATTGCTGCTTCCTGCGGTGCATCCCTGTGTGGCTTTATATGAGAACGAATCCTACAAACAGCACGCCGAGCAATAAACAATATTTAAGTTTAGCAAAATTTGTTTCCTTTTTTTTTTTTTTTTTTTTCTACGAAGGCTCTGTCATGGGAATGGATCACAAGTTATTGTGTGACATTGAGTTTTATTGTTTGACGTTGTAATGAAGTCATGTTTAAACAAAAAGAGAACACCAACCCGTTACAAAGGGTGTAGGGGAACGGAAAATCTAGAGCAAGGCCGCTAAAGGCACTAGCAAAGGCAGCAGCAGCATCAGAAATACCAGCAATGCGAGCAATGTCAGTCATTGTAACATGGTATGCGTTTACTTGGTCCATAATGGGCTTAGGGTATGTGTTTCCGATTTTAGCTGGGTGTACGTTCATACCTTTCTAGTTGCGGGTAAAAAATCCCATCAAATGTCCTAAGTATGCTCATACGTGTATGCAGGGATAAGTAAAGTAGTTTTCATGGAAATATTTGCCACGAGCTTAGTGGACAGGGGAGCATGTGAGCGCATTTATGGTTGATGATTTCCACGGTCAATGCCTAAAGACAATGTCTGTATTCTAGTTTAAAGAATTACATTTGCCATTTGCATAACCTTGACAGAGGCTAATTTGTTTGAATTTCATTTTAAATTAGCATCCCTTGTGAATTCCTACATCCTATTCCTATGTACAAAACATTCGTATGTGTATGCGTTGTAGATGGTAGGTGGTAGTTGGTAGATCGGTGGAAAATTTATTAAACGAACGAGTTGGTTGACGTTTGTTATATACGAGTATACTTTGGTTACCTTAGTATACATCCACCTTACCCGCCATTCAACACCACTAGTCGGTTTGTTTCATATTTCTTCCACGTGATGTGCTGTCTACAGAGATGGATTCCACAATAGTGTTGCTTTGTAGCCCTCATAATGTTTATGTTGAAAAACTAATGTAAAATATGGCGTATGTGATGGATGCTTTTTAAATTGAGTTGAAGGCTATGCGCGGAAGGCCGTGGAAGTGAGGCAAATAGTTTTATATTTTTTGTTCACATTTCCTTCGCGGTTTTTTATTTTATTTTTTTTTTTTTGTTACGAACGTAAGAACCATTGTTTTTTGGGAGCAGTATATAGTATACCATAGTTGAATGAATTTATTTATTAATTTTTTTTTTAAATTAATTAATTTAATATAGTTTTATGGATGTTTTTGAAAATAGTGTTGATGAAAATTTCGAAAATGGGGGTTATTTTTCTGTAACGAAGTTGAAGTTATTGCGATGCCGTCAACGTGGTTTAAAGGAGTCTACATTGGCGTTCAGATCTATTAATCATCATCCAGCCAGAATGGCCAAATAAGGAAAATATTAAAAAGAGCTGAAAGTGTTAACGCCTTTTAACTATAACTCGGGAATTCAAAGTATATATAACTAACTACTTCCCTGCCTACGTCAACTTCCTATTTTGGCAGTAGATTCCTGCCTACATATCTCGGATCACTTAGACCTGAAACCTGTACGCAAACTAGGGACATTATTCTACTCTCAGCATTATGTCGCCATTTACGTGGGTAGTAATGTAGCTTACCAAACTCCTTCAAAATGCGATTTCTGTTCCAGTACGGAATTCAGCATCATCCACTACTGCTTTATTTTTAGAGGGCCCGAACTATAGGGTTTAATGCACTGTATGACATTTAAAGAACTGTATAACTGCATCTTCATATATAAATCGTTATTGCGACAGATTTTAACATACAAAATTATGGGTGGTGTTGACATTCGACATCCTCGCAACCCTTTAGAGACGATATATTGAGATCCCCGCTGCGAAAAGTAACTTAACGCAGCTAGTAAATGAGCCCACACAAAAACCAATGCCGTCAATATCCTGAACTTATTTTTAACCCCTCATATTGCTAAATAAACTTTGACCACGCAGTCATAAAAAATATTCCTAAAATAACCATAAAGCAATACGAGAAAGCCAATTAGTCCGGTTAAAATAGCTGGTTGTTGTGTTTCCGCTATAACGATAACATGAATGCCGCTACTGATTTGATCACGAATAATTTCTTTGAAATGTTTTCCCCCATTAGTTATCGGATGAAGAGTATGAATCGAAATGCAAAAAGGCTTCAGCGTCAGAGGACTGTTTTTTGCGGTCTGCATAGTTTTTAGCAAGCAATATGATTGCGCTACGTCTCCGCCTATAATCATAAAAATTGTGGTAATAATAGCGATGATAATGACTTCATTGAAAAGGTAATCATATGCCATTAGGGCTCAAGTATAAAACGCCTGGCTCGGATAAAACGCTATCGAGAAGACCAGAGCAGGTAGAACCATATATCGACAACGTTGGCTTTAAAGTCATCCACCGTCTCTAGCTTATCGTCGTGGAGAGAAAATATCCCAAAGGTATTAAAACACACAATCTTGAAGGCTTATTCAGAGATCCGCACTAATCGAATATTTGCTTATATAAATTCACTCTGGTGCCCGCAGTGTGGCACAACTCCTCCACATTAATCCCATTCAGTTGAGGAAAGAAAAAACCACTGTAGACTGTAACGGCATAACTGTTAAAGAAATATGGGTAAATGATTCCGCCTCCAAGAACACCAAACACTGACTTTTTGTTGATGTAAAGTCCATCGTAAACTAAAATTTTGTGGAGGAAAAGCGGATCAAAAGCAATCTCGTTTTCAATGAGCTCTCCGCAAATTTTTTCAGAAAGCGGACGGATAAAGATCCAATTCTACGATATAAAACAAGAACACCTTCTTCGATGTGCACTGTACGAGTTAAATCACGATATTTGAAATGAATATTTATGGTACAATTTGCAAGCGTTATTCTAGCGTAATGCTTTTCATGGAAAAAAGCCAAACCAAACTGAGAAGAAATCAGCTGTCAGTTGTCAAACTGGCTGCCGCTGGAAAAGTGTTCATATTTGTTATTGAGTATTGTTTGCCTGCCTTTCTGAAATGAACTTGATGTGTACAAGGAGCGCTCATTCTGGGTGCGCATTCTAAAATCAATATCCTTTAGCGTACCTGGTCATTTAACCAATAATTTGATATAAAATAGGAAAACAAAAGCATCAAAGCAAAATACCATCAAATAATGAAGCGCAACAAGGTATCAATTTCATTTTACTTTTACTTTTTTAAAAAATTTCGATAGAGTTCTGTCATGAGGTTAACCCGACGACAATTAACATGAACTATTACCGCTGACCGCCAAACAGTATTAAATATGCGCTACTCTAAATGTTCATGACAATTAGGGCTGACAAACTTTTAAAGCTTTAGTCCGATGTAATAAAAAAAAAAACAAATTACTTCATAAGTGCATGACGTTTTCGTTTTCGTAAATTTCATATCCTCATAATGACCCTTTATTTCAACTTAGACTACAAAAAATTGTTTGCACACCACGCCCTTACCATAATTACCATTGGATCGTCCCTATATTTTTGCTCTCATTCAGTAAAAGACACCTCGAGGCATAGTACCTGTTGAATTATCGCAACTCTCCCCTATTTTTGTGTATGATATTTTCATATCCCTTATAGCCCCGTTTGCATTTCCATATTCCGGCCCTGATATTCTAAGGATTTCGCAATCATACTGTTTAAATCTTTTAATATTTCGTATCATCTGTCCTTCAGGCTATTTGATGATACAAGGAAAACCACCAAAATTTAATAAAAAGCTGTAACAATTATACTATATTCTTCCTACCCACTGTAATTAACTCTTGGCCCGTGGCGAGATGTTTTACTTCGTCCTTGATAGCTTACTAATATATGTATTGTACAATATTTGATCATCATTTTTCGTACATAGAATTTCTTGTCAAGCTTTTCTCTTATTTCAGCGGCCGAGAATATAGATATTCGTATAGTACATATATTAAATAATACATAGGCTGTTTCTAAAAGAGGGCACCACTTGAATTAAATCCGTACCATTTTCATTTAGTACCAACCTTCAAAAGATACGTGTATAATTTTGACAGCTGTCGGACGATTACTTCTTGAGAAGTAGTGAGTGAAGCAACTTTTGTTATTGTGAAAAAAATGGATTCAAAGCAATTTCGTGTGTTGATTTATCATTGCTTTTTGATGTGAAAAAATGCAGCCGATGCAAAGAAATGGCTTGATAAGTGTTACCCGGACTCTGCACCAGCCGAACGAACCATTCGTAAGTGGATTGAAAAATTTAAAAGTGGTCATACAAGCACCAAAGATGATTCAGATGAAAACATCAAAAAAGTCCACAAAATTATTACGAATGACCGTAAAGTAAAGTTGATCGAGATAGCTGAGGCTTTGAAGATATCAAAGGAGCGTGTTGGATATATCATACACGAATATTTGGACATGCGAAAGCTCTGCTCAAAGTGGGTGCCGCGTTTGCTCACAGTCGACCAAAAACAACAACGTGTTGATGATTCAGAGGAGTTTAAAGCTGTTTAACCGCAATAAAGCCGAATTTTTGCTTCGGTATGTGACAATGGATAAAACTTGGCTCCATCACTTCACACCAGAGTCAAGTAGGCAGTCAGCTGAGTGGCGAGCAGGCGACGAACCTCGTCCAAAACGACCAAAAACTCAACAGTCAGCTGGCAAGGTTATGGCATCCGTATTTTGGCATACAAATGGAATAATTTTCATCGACTATCTCCAAAAAGGGCAGACTATCAACAGCGACTATTACGTTGAGTTGTTGGAGCGTTTGAAGGACGAAATCGCAGAAAAACGGCCGCATTTGAAGAAAAAGACAGTGCTGTTTCATCAAAATTGAATGAATTCGGCTACGAATTGCTTCCCCACCCACCGTATTACCCAGACTTGGCCCCCAGCGGCTATTTCCTGTTCGCAGACCTCAAAAGAATGCTCGCCGGAAAGAGATTTAAGACCGATGAAGAAGTAATCGCCGAAACAGAGGCCTATTTTGAGGCTAAACCAAAATCGTACTACAAAACTGGTATCGAAAGATTGGAAAATCGTTTCAATCAGGTATCGCCCTCGAAGGAAACTATATTGATAAATAAAGTTGAATTTTGCAAAAATTTTGTGTTTTATTGTACTATAAAACGGCACTGACTTTTCAGCCCATGTGTTACATAGGTGCTTAGCACAAATGGGTCGTCAGTTGTAAATTAAGTCAAGATCGATTAAATTATGATGAAGTCCCTTAAAGATATGAAGCCAATTTCTATTCAGTCAAACGAATGCGTTAGGCTTGAAAATCTCTGGCAATTTCTTTAAAAATCTCTTATGGAAAAATTATAGGCAAATGGCGCTTTTACACCGATGTTTAACTATCACGAAATTGTGTTATAAAGATTTTAAATCTTTAATCTTAATTTATTTAAGTTGTAAGCAAACTTAGTGAACGCATAAGAAAAGCTGTCCGCGCGATGGGTGCCGTGTTTGCTCACATCAGAGAACAAGCGCAATCGTGAGACCACTTCAAAGACGTGCTTGGCCCTGTTTAATCCAAATTCGGAAAATTTTCTGCGTCGTTTCGAGACCGTCGATGAGACATGGAATATTTGGTATATACCAGAGACCAAAGAACAATCGAAACAATGGGTTTTACCCGGTGAACGTAGAGCAAAGAAGGCAAAGGCATTGCCTTCGACCGTTTGCCACTGTTGGGACACGCAAGGTATGATTCACGTTGACTATTTGGAGAAGGGGAAAACAATCACAAGAGCATACTACGTTAATTTATTGGGCCGATTCAACGCCGATTTGAAGAAAAAACGGCCACATTTGGCGAAGAAAAAAGTGCTCTTCCACCACGATAACGCACCAGCTCACACCTTCGCAGTCGCCACAGCCCTGCGACTTCTTTTTGCTCCCAAACCTTAAAAGCTCGCTCGCCGGAAAGAAGTACAGATTGAACGACGAAATCATCGCCACCGCGGAGGAGTATTTTGTAAGCCAACAAAAGTCGTTCTATATGGAGGAGGCAAAAAAGTTTCAGCTCCGCTGGGAAAAATGTATCGAGTTGAAAGGGGATTATATTGAAAAGTAAGTGGGGAAGTGAGTGGGGAAGTTTTTATTAAATTAAATATACATTTTATATAAAATCGTTATAGAATTTTATTAATTAATAAAGTTTGGTCTAAGGCAACTATGAATGGAATATAACATCGTTTATTTGACCACCACGGCTTTTGTTGCAAGCGACCATCCCTATGTCAAAATCATCGATGACTTTTTGAAGAATAAGTGGCTCAATAGCCGCATTTTTAGTTTGGATGTTATATTTGAGATCCTGAATTGTCGTTTGCAATAAATTGTTTTATTGATTACTTGTGTGGGTGGTAGCACCTCCTCTTGAAACCATATATATTCCAAACCCAATTAATTTAATTTTGGAAAATAAAAAAAATAGCCGGTCAACATGTTGCGGTAACGTTCTCCATTCACTGTAATTGTCTCTCCAGCCTCATCTTCGAAAAAGATGCCAATCCATAATCCGCTCTATAAAGTGACTTTTTTAATGTGCGTTGGTTTTTCGTGAATATTGTAAGGGTTTTACGGTTCCCAGGAACGACAATTTTGTTTATTTACGTACCCATTGATCCTAAAATGGGCTTCGTCGGATAAGATCAAATTCGATGACAAATTGTCCTGGCCGTAGATGGTCCAAGGCCTTCAATTTTTGTGTAATTTGGATTCTATAGACGTGCAAATGAAGACCAACTTTTAAAATTCGCCGTAAAATGCCTTAAGTGAAGCCCAATTGTTGACTTCGGCGACGAATTGAGGTGCCTGGTTGGTTTTGAACACTTTCGCTCACAGTAGTGCTGCTTTGACGGGTATGTATTGGTCGAGAATGCTGATATGGAGTTTGAACCGATATCGAACCAGTTTCTACAAAACGCTGCAAAATTGCATGAATTCCTGATTCACTTAAGCGATTATGTTGACCGAGAAATTCATAAATTTTACGAAATTCTACTTTTACAGATCTCCCATTTTTGTAATAAGATTGCATAACAAAAATGCTTTGTTGTTTGGTAAACTACTCCATGACTAAAATTGCCAAAGATTGTATGACATCTGTCAAAACGATCAATCATATTGAATTCAGTAAATGACAATAATTGACAGGCAACATCGACACCATCTATTGCTTCACCCTTTATTACCAGGCAGTAGAAACAAAATAGTAGGATCTGCTGATTCAGTATTATTATCTTTAAACACTGTTCTCAATTTCAAAGCAATAATTAGTTGGTTAGATTTTACCACTGCAGACAGACAACATATTTACCTTATCGACAAGACCCTGAAAGAGGGCAAAATTTCTATCGCTGAATTTTATGATGCAGTTGCACGAAAACTTACATTAATCAGTAATAAAACTATAATGACGCATGTTTCACTTAATTAAAAATATGTGTGATGTTTTATTCTCATCTTGCACTCATTTACACAGGAATTAGAGGACAGTCAAATGATTTATATACAAACTTCTTTGCTGATTACAACGAATAACTCACTGACTCAACCTCCAATGGAAATAGACACGTCAACATCACATTTCAAGATTCAGTGAAAAAATGCGATTCATTTGAATTTGAATTCATTTGAAAAACCATTTAAAAGTCATTTTAACAATACTTACTATACATGAAGAATAGACCACCCATAAAAAGATCAGAACCCTCGGATAAATATGATATCAAGGGGAACGAAATACAATTTTTAGTAGATACAGCTGCGGCCAAACTAGTGAAAACTCCGTTTATTGTAAAACTTATTTAATAAAAATGTCAATAATGATTCTTCCCTGTTCCAATACTTTTGACGGCATCATTAGTTATGACTTTTTGCATAAGATAGGCGCACAAATTGTTTTATAATAAGGAGTTATAAGATTTGATAAGAAGCTTTGGTATTTCCTTTGCAAAGACGTAAATCACATTTTAATTGACAATAAATCCGTAGCCAAAGATGTTTGCAAACATAATTAATTTTATGCAAAAACCACCAACGGGTACATCAGCTATTCTTGCGAACTCAGGACAATCTACCCTTAAAATATTTGCACACATCGCGGGCGAAGGAAAGTTAGAGAGGAAAGAAAGAGAGGTACCGATGTACGTTCGTTTTGAATGTTTGAAGGTTATAATTATTAGGTAATAAAGAGATCGGCAGGTTATTCTATTAGCAAATTATACGGCTTAGAATAGAATCACGATATTTCAATGTACGTCCGAAAGTGGGCATTAGGGTATACTGGTGCACATTCATAGCGGGACGGATGTATGGCTATAAGTTTGAAGAGGCAGATTGTTACTGCTAATTTCTATGTAGCGCTGGTGGTGGAAATAGCGATAGAACAGAGGGAGAGAAATAACGTCAGTATTCGAGAGTGTCCATTATCTGAGTGATATTAGTATCACCAATGAGTTTTGTCGTACGATTTTGGATCATATCAAGCAGATGCAGGTATGTTTCAGACGCACCTGAACAGATATGTATTGTATTGCAATTTTGGGCGGATATTTGCTTTATATATTGAGGCCAGATCAGAAAGGGGAAAAGTATTTCTTACTTCCCTTGAGGAAACCTAGACATTTCGCAGCATTTTTGGCGACATCAACTATGTGGTCATTCCAACGTAGATTGTCATTGACACACATATCGAGAATGGAAAGTTTTATGGTTTCAATGATGCAAGTGCGCCATCCATGGATCGTTCGCTTTAACGACACCAGACACATTATGTTTTGAAAGCATTCAATTCCACTTTGTTGGAGTTTCCCCATTTAGTGATATTGTTTACATCGGAATTTAATAAGCTTAGCATACGCTGCGGTTCCCGTTCTACAGCCGGGTGAGGGAATAAATATGAAAGGCAGGAAGTACTGTCGTCAACAAAGGAATATATTGGAATAAAGGTAGTAGACAAAAGATGATTATAGAAAATTAAAAAGAGATTTGGAGACAGAGTGGAACCCTGGGGCACACCAGCGATTATTTTGTGGATATCAGACCTGTAACCATCCAAGACAACTTGAATTGAACGTTTCGAAAGGTATTTTTTAATCAATTGAAAAAACAATTCATCGATCCCAAATGAACGCATTTTCGACAAAAGAGCCTGATGTCGAACTTTGTCAAATGCCTTAGAAATATCAAGTGCAACTATCTTTCACCAGATTGATATACACTTTGGTTCCACTTTCTGGCGAGACATGCTATCAAATCACCAAGGGACTTGTTGCCATGGAAACTGTACTGCCGGTCATTGAGAAATTTTCGTGTTTACAGATATTTTATGAGCTGATGGTTTATCAGCGTTTCCATGAACTTGAAAAGAAGGGACATAAGTGCAAGTCCCTAATCCCCATCGCCCAAGTCTGTCTGAGTATGAGTCCTTCCCGCAATTTAACAGTGATTTTAGACCTTTTTTGCACCTAATGCAACCCTCCGCTCGGAGGCTGGCATCTGTGATGGAGTAGTTTTTGTAGTCTAACGCTTCTGTTTGTTGCACGTCAATGTCCGGATATTCCATGTGCAGATCTGAACGTCGTAGTCCATTCTTACTGTAACCATCAACAATAAACCCTAGTATTTGTCTGAGACAATTCATTAGTTCTCAGTAGTGAAGTTTTTAAGTAGCAAGACTCATTGAAAATAACGGGTTTTATACTCCGGTCATATGTGAGCTGCCGAATTTAAAACAGTTCTATGCCTCAGCACAAACATACCGTTCTTAAGAGTACAGAAAAAAGCTTATTCATCAGTGGATGGGTCCTATAGCCAAAGAATTTTTGTTTTTACGTTATAAACTAAATGACACGCAAAAACGCAAAGTTTTTTCGAGACTGCATTTCAAAATCTTATAGGTAGAACTGAATGTGAAAGAAAAAATAGGTGCGCATTTGGTATTTTCATCGCAATTGAAGGTCTAAGAAGTGGGCAAACATTACTCCAAATCTGTCCTATTACTTGATATCAGAGTGACCAGAGCATTGCTTTGGAAAACAACATAATGGTTGTGTCACGCATACCGTCATTAAATGACATTTACTGAATTCATCATGGCTGATCTTTATGACAGATGTTTAGTGCAAACTAAGGCAATGTTCATTTTGCTAGATTCATGAATTTTTCGGTCAACGTAATGGCGTTTCTCAGTCCAAAATGAGTGCTTGGCACTCCACTGTAAAACAAAATGTTTGAAATAAGCTAGGCACCTTGACTCGTCGCCAAAGTCATTACATACCTGCGTTGGCCGTTGATCTGTATCTACAGCCGTATAAGATCGAAATGAAATAAGAATTGAAGCCTTTGAACTATACACGACGTCTTTATTTTGCTCAATGGATGATAGAACGAAAAGACGGATAAGTTAACACACTAATGCCAATGCATCCCAAAAATAAGTAACTATGTGGTGTGGTTTGTATGATTGTTCCATCATTAAGCCATTCTTTTCGAAGATGACGAAAAAGATGCAGATATTATTTGAGCTTTTCTTCCTGAAATGAGATGAACTGAGTGTGGTTGAGTTCGATTCTCACATATCTTATCAAACAATCAACTTATAGTAAACGAAATTCGAAAATCGCACTTTTTCGCTTTGAGCAGCTGTTGATTGGCCTAGCCGAGGATATGTGGTGTAACGCCGTTAGTTTTTTTTTTCATGAGGATATTTGAAAACAAATGTACACCCCGAAATTCAACAATTCAATAGTTCGAACACAACATTGGAACTGGGATTGAATCTATTGATCTAGATCTGTAACCAGAGCCGTGGTGGAAATATAAACGATGTACAATTCTATATAAAATTGCAATAAAGATCCACGAAGATTATAAATAAAATATGTGATTTATTTACCAAATACTTCCACTCTTTCTGTTGGCTCACCTTTTACAACCGAATCATCACAAATCATTGTAAAAGAAATCAAATAAGTGGAAGTCAGGAATCCAAGTCACAATGGAATGATTGTCTTCCGTATAAAAGCTTTCTTAGGATCAGCATGTCAAAATTCTTCTTTTTTGTAAAACAAAAAAGAAATAATATTAATAATAATTCTCCAGGACTAGAGTTCAGTCATTTTTTCAGAGCAATATGACAAAATAGATTCCATCGTGCCCACGATCTGAAAGCCAGACAACTTTCTATTAGTTATCCCTTTGTTCCTTCAATCTATCGAAATAATGGAATATTTAAATTTTTTACACAAAAGATAATCCTTTGGGGCAACCATACAACCACATTCCTATCCTTCCAATGGGCAAACCAAACTTTAGTCATTTTCCAATTCTGACCACAAAAATGAGAATCAATCTCTACAAATGTATGCATCCGTGCACATCTGCACATCCTTCCATTTTCTACATAGAAATTTTAATTTCCGTTTTATAATTGTGTCCTTTGACTTTATTTCGATTTATTTCAATAACATTAAGTTCTTTCTACCGTACGCTGACTGGGCTAGGCGCATGGCTAAAAGAACGATGACGGCAACGACAGCGAGTGTCAAAATCTAGAAGATTCAAAAACTAAAAATCCATTCGGTTAAATACTTGGCATGGCGAAAGTGGGAGTGGCAGTGTCAGCGGCGGAGATGATCACAGTACATAGTTGCATTGCAGGTGCAAGTCATCTTTCACCCACTTCTCCCCTCCAGTTTCTGTTTAGAACGCAATCGAATCTGCCAAAGAAATGGTAATTGAATTTTCACGTGAGTGAATAAATTTAATGCAACTAATGCATCCAATTTTCAAACCGACCACTGCAGCACACTAAAGGTGCAAAAAAAAACCTACAAAATGAGAATGACTACACTCTCGTACACCAATGAAATGCTGCTTGAGTCAGGTATGCCATAGTTGTAGCTATGGCTGATACCGATGTCGATGCCGACTTTCAGAGAACAGCTGCTAGTCCTGTGCCGGTTTTGTTTGTTCTGCTTGTTGTTATAAAATAAACTCCTCCTGGGTGAAGGATTGTGTGCCTTAATAGGCGCAGTGCCATAATGGCATAAAGCTATTAGGAGTACTCATACTCATTCCATAGAGGCCACCACTGCCGGCGGCGGCATCTTCCTCGAACTAAAATGACGATGTTTCAGAGGCAGGGACGACAAGCGGAGACACGACCAAACGAATGGGTTAATGGCTTAATGCAATATTGATTGATGTTTGCTAATTTCATTTTGACTGATTACTTCAAGTCAGCGGTGAGCTATAGACAATTAGATGATAAATTGTGATACAATGAGACGCTGCTTCGTCCTTGAGTGGAATGAAGACCGAGCACCCAGACCTGGACAAGATTCTTTTCATCAAAGGTGGAGTGACTGGAATTTAATTAGCGTCTTAGTTTTGTACATAATAGAGTTTCATCATCTGAAAATTTTCTAGAGCAAATGTCGTTTCCCAGGTTGGCATTCGGGAACTAAATGAATGTTCCTGGATATACAAAAACTTCTACTACAACCGGTGGACTCATGCATTTTAAATGGACACCTGAAAAGATAAAGGATTCCTGACCAAATGTATGTACTTCTCTTAAACGAGTCGCATTTGTTTTGCTTTTATTTTAAACTGGTGTTGTACGAATACTCGTGCTCGTAAGAGGTAAGCAAATGAGATGTTGTAAATGTAAACACCTTGTAAGAGGCAAAGAACATCAACACGATGAGCACATCCTCTGTGGGTTTGGAGTTCAAACAAAATTAAAACTTTCATGTGCACAGTGTACACGTTCTTTGAGAAACTTGTGCAGCTACTAAGGGTGCCAACATTGCAATTCACCTGAATAATAAAAAGAGCAACAATATTGAGCTGGAGGACGTACTCTTAGGGAGTATCTACATAATTGATAGATTGCTTTGCTCATTCCTTACAATTTAGAGTGCTTATTATACCAAAATGCTGGGTTAACACCTGGAGGTGTTAAAATCTAGTTTCACCTGATCAACTTAGTGGACGTGATGAATGTTTGAAAGTGGGTTTCTTTTGAAGATACTTGTGTAATACGGACTTGATTTCAAAATAATTTAGGCCTTCCTCTATATGAATTTGCTTTCGTGAGCTGAATATCATGACCGTGTAAATCAATGACGAGATTTTAAGTTATAAATTTACATACATCAAGCCATACATACATATATAGTATTTTAATAAAGACACCGAGAATACGAAAGTAACGACAATAAGTATTTTTTTAAAAAAGAAAAAGTTTAAGATAGCAGAAATATATTGCTTACCTAAGAGTTTCGCAAGTGAAATAAACTACGCAGAACTCCTAAGCTTATTAGGATATAACTTTCTTGTTGGGGGAACTTTTACGTCAAGCCTACCCAATGGGGATCTAGATTAACAAGAAGAAAAAGAAAACGACTGCATCAAATAGGCCTCAGGTACAACTACGGATTCTTTTTCTCTGGACCTCCTTGACTGCCAAAATGCGCTGCTACTGCAAAAAAGGTTATGGTGCCTTGAAGTCCGTTCATATCTAGGTAGACATACCAAATTTCAGTGCGATACTGTCTTTAGTTTTGTTTTTACAGCTAGTTGTTGACGTGTTTGGCATCATGTTGAGTATGGACAAAAACGATTTTCGTTCTCTCATAAAACATTATTTTTTGAGAGGCAAAACGGCGAAAGAAACAAAAGAAAAGTTAGATAAATATTATGAGGCTAATACTCCGTCAGATTACACCGTCAAATATTAGTTTCGAGAGTTTCTTTGTGGCCGCAACTCCACTACCTCCGATGCGGTTACAGAGGACAATGTCAAAAAAATACCTGAAATGGTATTGGCTGACCGGAAAGTGAAGGTGCGCGAGCTAGCAGATACCACAAAGATTAGTACTGAGCGCACACGCAATAATTTTGGCAAAATTCTGCATATGAAAAAATTATCCTGCCGCTGAGTGCCGCGCATACTCACTCCTGAACGCGAAGAGCACTTCGAAAGAGTGCTTGAACTTGCTGATGCGGAATCGGGCGGACTTTTGGCGTCGATTGGTAACTGTTGATGAAACTATTACACACCAGAGAACAGAACGAGTGCCCGGCAATGGACTGAAGCCGGCACGAGTGCTCCGAAGCAGCCGAGGGAGTCTCGATAGGTCGGTTTTCTGGGATTGTCATGGCATACTCTTCGTGGACTACCTCAAAAAAGGAAAACCCATCAACAGCGAGTATTACTGTGCATTATTGGTGCAATTGAATGCCGAAATCGCTGCAAAACGGCCTCATATGAAGCGAAAAAAAAATTTGTTTTTACAAGACAATGCACCGGGGCACAAGAACATCGCAACCACGGCTAAAATCAATGACTTACGGCTCTAATTGCTGTCGCATCCACCGTATTCGCCCGATTTGGCTCCCTCGGACTATTATCTCTTCCCAAACCTCAAAAGATGGCTCATCAATAAGAAATTCAGCTCACCCGAGGAAATCATCGATGCCACGGAGGAGTATTTTGCAGACCTTCCGGAAAATTACTTTTCGAACGGAATCAAGAAGTTGGAAAATCGCTGGAATAAGTGTATCAAACTAACTACATTGAATAAAATAAAAAAAATATTTAAATTTTTTTTTTTTTTTTTTTTTTCATTATCAAGAAGGTTACTTTTCACCCCTCCTAGTATAGGTGCATACTGGCCATATGATTCTAATAAAATACCGGACCTTATTTCGTAGTAAACAAATCATGTAAGTGTCGAAAGTAATTTTGACTTATCGTCATACTTCGGTCACCATATCACTTAATGAAACAGAACTGCTTTAGCAACGTTAGTCTTAGCCTGTAAACAAGAGAACGAACTGGGTTGATTTCAGAGAAAAGCTAGAAAGTTTTATTAACCTAAGATATCATAAGGAAACAATTGAACAAATTGGCAATGAAGTAGAACAATTCATTGCAAGTGTTTAACAGGACACAACCTGAAAGAAAATGCTCTGTAGAAATAAAATAGATAATATTAGAAAAAAAAATAACACGTAGAAAGTAGCAAACCACGAGGTTTCCAGAATATAAAACAGTGCTCAACCATTGATTTATTTATGTAGAAGGTTTCTACAAAGCTTAAGAATGCATACGTCTACCGACTACTCCCGGTTGAAAGCAGCTGATTGTCTAAAAAGCCTCAGTTATAAATTTCGCCCTTGAAAGCACCAAACAATCAATGGATCGGAAACCTAAAACAAAGGCTTACCTCTACGTAGAACACCTATCGAACGTTTTGAAACCGTTCTCATCAAATGCAGCTATTAAAAACCTAGATTTTATTAATAAAAGAGACGAAGATGAAATTCCCCTCGTCACGCTCAGAAAAGGAAGAAGCATCACATAAACTTCACCAATAAAAAGATAAACTAACAACTTCAAATATTTACTAAAAACCAAATTTTACAAAACCAGGACGACCTTGGACGCCAAGCTAATGTGAAAGAGAGGAACTAAACTCAAAACATAGAAAAATGTATAGATTTCTGGAAAAAAAAACTCAGATATTTCTACACAAAACAACGTCTTGTTATATAAGCAAGTATTAAATCAAGTCTGGAACGGCATCCGATTTTGGCGTTGTAGATTAAAAACAAACTATACAGAAGTTCTTCCTTCAAATACAAAGTCCTTCGTAGAATAACAAATAGCTTTTAGTATACAAGTAATAACGATTTTGATGTTGTTAGAAAATATCCTCAGTACCCTGTCTTCAACACCCACTGGTCTCTCAAACCAGCTTGGTTGCTCTAGGTTTAATACATTAGAAGTTATAACTAAATAATTGTTGGTACCTACTTCTCTGAAGGAAATTTTTTAAACACACTGTAACTCAGTGGCTGTTGAAAATAGACCCCCCTTCCATATGATTTTTTTCATAACATCTAATAATAAATTAGATCCAAAATATATGTATCCCAAACTGGACCACCCTGAATAAACTGTGTCTACATCCGGCCATCCTGAGTTTCATCCGCCTCGAATGAAAGATCGACTTCAGCTTTGTCATCGTCTTCGCTTCTGTCTTCATTCTGCCGTGGTTTCATAAAATCGCAACTGCTTGTTGTTTGGTATAAGACCGTTTATGCGGTCTTGCTTTCTTGACAGTGTAACGACCAAATCTCTTCATCCAAACAATTTCGTATGGACCTACAAAATCAGAAAAAAAAGTTTATTACCTGCTGTAAATTGTGTTCTCTTAATGGCACCAAGCTTACCGATCTTGTATTTTTTTTTTTAAGTTTTTCGTTGCTTATTATAGGTTTTTTTGATTCGCCGAATGGAGTTTTTGAATTCTGTTGACAGGCATCAAGATGAATGAGAGATTATTCATCTCTCTTATTTTCGTATTGCTTCAGCAGCTCCCATGTAGCCAGGTTGAAAATTTCAAAGTCCTCCTTCTTACTGATTGGGACACCAAATCAGACTTTAAATAGAGTGCAGTTTATTGATCTCTGGAGTGTGTTACTCATAAAGATAAGCTTGTACAATTTTTCAGGCGACCGTTGTGACAATCTTTTAAGAACCTCAAACATGACTTTTTCAGAAAAGCTTTGCTTGTTTGTTTCCTGTACCTGTTTCGTAGTACGCCAGTTGTGATTAATATATACCTAATGTCCTCCTCTGAGCAATATTCCTTTAACATATTTGATACGAAGGCACTTTCTCTGTCCGCTGTCATACTTCTTGGATTTGAAAAGTGTTGCTGTTGTTCTTCCACTCTTCTTACAGTTTCGTCAGCTGATACTGTCTTAGTTTGCTAAAGGCAAATGTATTTTGAGAAACCATCAGTTATCGTTAGAATACCTATATTTGTACAGCTTTGTCGTTAGATCCATGGTGGGACATACCATCAAATCACCAGTGGACCTGCTACTACAAAAACCTTATTGACGATCATTGGGAAGTTTTCGTGACCTTGAAAAGAATGGACGTAAGTGCAATGGGTCTGTAAGGGGAGGGAGATGAAGATTTCCCTTTTTTAGCGATGGGCTGGACAAATGCTGTTTTTCATCTGCTTGAAAACAGTCTTAAGGAATAGGATCGATTGAAAAGCTTACGCAATGGTTTTGCCCGCGTGGAGGAACACTTCTTCAGAACAAAGGGAAATATCCCATGTGGACCGGCGGATATTTTAGTACTCTTGCTACTACACGAATGCGAAAGTGGATTCGCCCTAATGAAGATTCGAAGCTCTTAAGCGTTGGCAGAGACAAAGCACCATCTGGAAGTGTTAAGCTGGCCGTAAACTGTGCAGCAAGCAGATTGGCCTTGTCTAAAGCGTTTGATTTCAGGATGAGGCAGAATTTCTGTTGTTTTTGACAAAGCTTTTGTCTCAGTTTTTGGTCGTATTAACCCCTCAGAATTGTGTATAATAAGATCGCCCGTAATAACGATTTAAGTATGAGGATATAGGGATACAAATCTTTGTATGGAGTCGGACAGCTCATCAAAGTCATGAAAGGTCGACCTTCTGTCCACTTTGGGGCAGAATAGTGGATAATTTGCTTTCAGAGATGTAATTCACCGCGGTGAGAAAAAAATTATGGCAGAAGTTCGTAGCCAGGCAGTTTCAGATCAGCGTGATCTGAGAAGTGTAGGCGGACAATTACCTATGCTCAGGTTTTACTGAAAATTTGATATTAATGTCTTTGAGGGGCATTGATTAAATTCCAGTTGTCTAATAGGAAATCTATTTTGTCCACGATTATCTACTTTTAACTGAGCACAGCCGCCGAAAATTTGTGACTTCCGATATTATCACACCTTAAGAAACCAACACCAGGGGTTGTATTGAATATTGTAGAAGTCTGTATCTACAACTACTTAGATTATTAAAACACACTTAACTGATGCATTTACAGCGGTATGGAAACAGAAGCAAAACAAATGAGCTTAAAAATGCACAACGCCAGCGCAGAATATTGGGTCGAAAAGAAAATGCCCCAAGAGAAAGTGCAAGTAAGATACTTGTTTGCTAATCCTGTACCGTACTGAAAGAATCAAGCAAATATCGTCCCCTCTTATCTAAAATTTATCACAAAAGGACACAGAGCCTTTCGTTCCATTCCAAATTTACCATATTTTATATCAGGCAAGGATACCTCGTGAAATATATGATTGATACCTAGTATATCATATTAATATTCTTAGAAATTCAATAGCAAATATACTTCTTTGATCCTCTTGTTGTAAGACAAGGTTCTAAATGCACACGTTCTATAAAATAAAGTACAAAAAGTTTGAACAATGTAATTATAGATATGGGCTAACAAAGTATATTTTTGAATTAAAGAAATCTAAAAGATAAAAAAACTGCAAAAATATTGATTCTCTATGGATTTCTCTTTAAAGAGCACTTACTCACTCAACTTGGTATATTTTTAAAGCAGATGGTAGCTAAACCCCTAACAGTAAGGAAACCCTGCAGACACTTTGCAGCATGATTCAAACAACAGTGTACTTAACGTACACTACAGACCTTCCCAAAGTGACAGGTACTTTAATTTGAACATTCATCTACGACTCAGAGCTTATGGTTAGCAATAAGGATACCGACAAAGCTACTATGTACAAACCGAGCTAAAAGAGACTAACTGGTTAATAAGTGGGAAATAAAAGCAAATGAGACAAAATCACGTTCAAGTCACATTTACATCAAATGAATAGAGTGCAAGTTTTTCAAGTACGTGAATTGAATTATCTTGGCTCGTACTAGAGTGATGTCTAAAGTATTTGACTAGTGAAAAACATTAGTTTTGGCTTAAACAAAAATTTCAAAAAATATATATTATAAATTGAATGATGTAAAGAAATTTATCAATTTGATTTCTGGATACTTTGAGATATGTACCACCTACACAAAATGAACTTCTGTTCTGAAACTGAGTACCGACTCTGTTTAAAGAAAGACAAAACTACAGAACATGACTTTACTTAAGCAAACGTATCTTCCACAAGAGGACTTTAACACATGAAGACATTATCAAAGCTACGAATAGTGACCTCTCCGCGAACTCATAAAGAACCTGTCAGGCTAATATCTAGTCGATTCCTATCGGAGGTGGTTGGCTCCACTGTTGCTCATTGTCTTACAGTAAGGCCAAAATAAAAATAAAACAAACAAATAAATATATAAATAAATAAATAAAAGAGTGTCCTTGCTACCAAAACTTTTAGTGCTACTCTCTGATTCGCAACCGACAGGACCTTCAAAGAACTGCTAAGTCGTTTTAATGTTTTGGAACTTTACCAAGTCCATCTCGACAGCATTGAAGATACACTTTAATATACATACATACATACTTCTATATTTTCGGTTCTTTGTTTCCTGTTTTACATCACAAACTCATTACTTTTCCCACCTTCAATTTCAATTTCCTTCACAAAAGCTCCAGGCGCCAAGGCCACTGGAAAGAATCCAAAAACCTTACATAGTCCCGCTTGTAAATCTACCAAATGACAATACAAAATTACTTATCGCATTATAACAAAAAACATAATCACCAACGCCCTCCAGCTCTTCGAAAAAGCGTTTGTGGCGCCGCTATAGCCAGAATCATCACCTCTCCACGTAATCAAAAACCAAATACCACCATCAATTTAACTTTAAGGAAGCATCGTATCGTCGTCATTGTCGTCGTAGTCAAGCTGATGGAATGCGTAACAGCTGGCCACAGAACGAAGGAACAACTTTTGGGAGCACCTGAAGTCACCTATGTACAATTGGGAGTAGTTTCACGATTCTCCATTCCTCTTCCCCACTCCTAGTCGTTACAATTCGTAATTTTGGAGCACCTTTGAAATTGTTATTTTTCACCACCTGCACATGCTACAGCTACGGAACATGGCAAATTTAGGAGCAATTCTGTCTAAGAAAATATTACACAATTCGACTTCAGCTTGGCTATAACCTTCAGACAACAGTCTACCATAAACAGTAAAGACCGGGCCAAAGCTTCGACTGTATAAGTAAACGAACCCCCATCACTCTGGAAATTATTGTGTAGCAGGTGTCTCAAAGTTATAGTTGAGCATTTGTTGATATTGGGTTTCTTCGAAAAAATAAGCCTATGCGTGCTCCTTATTCCCATCCTTACCAGAAACAAAATACAAAACGAATGGTAGTTGGCCCCCTTTCGTTGTGATTCCACTCTTTGTGACGTCTTTTGGAGATATATTATACGTTAGCCAGAGTGAATTTAACTTCCCTTGTTCTACTGTGTAAATCGTTAAGGAATACGGAAATGGGTCATCCTTTCCCTCTCTTCGGTGGCATGTAACGACTCACCAAAGGTACGAGTATCCTTGCTGTAGGTTTATCAATTGTCTTTTGATTATCCATATTTATGCAGATTTCGGTCGGTGGCTCTTTCGAAGTTTACGGAAGACCATCTAGGTTCGATTGGATATAATTTTTCATGTTATTACGGTATGCGGAGCGAGTTGGGAAAGCTTTGGTGAATAGGGTGGCAAGGGCACAATGCACAAGGCACACAGGCAAATGGGCCATTAATCTTGATACGATCTGCTTTCATGCTTAACGTGAAGGTAGTAAAGTGGATAGGAAGCAGAATTGGATGGGGATGATGGAGACCAGGATACGACTTTTACCTCATAATCCTTTAAATGGGAGATTGTTTTCTTATTTTTGTTCTTTTATTGTGAGGGTAACGACATGAAAGCTTTTCAAGTGTCAGGAGCTTTATGAATTCAATAATTTATCAGGTCGTTTTAAAAGCTCGTTTACGGGAGGTATAAGGACAGACAGCAAATCTCCTTGTTTTAACCGTAATTAAAAGATCCAAACACTTTAGATAAATTTATGTCCGGGGAATTGGAAAGAAATGTAGTCTACATTCTCAGTCTGTCGAAAATGTTCGTAATTAGCTTTTATTTTCTTCTTTAAAGATTCTAAGTTTTAAGTGGTCCATCCGGACAGTCTAACTTCGAATCACTTTTTCGAGCATATTGCCTGTTATCTTGCTAATTACACGTGTAATGTTGTCTTCCAAGGCTGCAATTGACTCTGGTTTATCGGCATGGACGAGTGATTTGACGTATGGAGATACGTTAAAAATAGTCTATAGGCGTCAAATCTATGACCAAAAACGATCTAGACGTGCATTTTAGGTAAAAAAAAAAATCGAAATAATTGAACATTGTTTTCACGGTCTTTTTCAAAAAATACGGGCCAATGAAACCGTACCAAACAGTGCATTGGCAGCTCTTGTATTGCTTGATGTTGCTTATCATTCAAATTCGGCAGTTTTATTTATTAACATATCCATTCAACCAAAATTGAGCTTCGTCGCTGAAGACAAATTTTCAATAAAAATCAGATCTTTCTCAAACTTTTCTGAGGCACACTCACCGAAAATTCAACGCTGTGGCAGATCGTTCTGCTTCAGTTCTTGAGCTGTATTTTATAAGGTTTTAGATCAAGATCTTTGCATATTATTTTCCACGTAGTCGAGTAACACAATCCTAATTGCTGTGAAGGGCGACGAATGGGCAAATCACGGTCTTCATTAATACCGGCGGATACAGCAGCAATATTTTCCTCTGTACGCACGATCCATTTACCACATGAAAAGCTGGAACCGTATTTGCTGTTTCGTGGCCGTTTAAAAGTTTAAGACATATAAGCAACACAAATTGTCTTCTATCCACACTTGGTTGAGATTGATGATCTTTTCTTTCCAAATGAATCGCAGCCAAGTTCAAAGAAGGTCACCAAAATTGACGAACAAAATAAAACCAAAGGATTGATTCCTCTACTTGTCTGCCTTGACACTTAACAAGAAATCATTTCGGATGGTCAGTAGTGAGCTAGAAGGCTTTCAGATACATTATATGCACACAGCACGGCGATAAGATTGTTTCTCAAACGGATGAATGTTCTACCGTAGCCGGTGGGAAATAAGACGGAGAAAGACTAAAGTCTTTACTCTAATCTCATCACAACTAAGACCTTCCCACGCAATTACGATTTTTCAATCTTCTAGTCATTACCATTCTGCGAAATTGTTCTCCCAGCTCTAAAAGAAAAACTCGTTGAATGTATTGCTCTTACAAAGCTCGGGGCTATCGAAAATTCTGCGGTTAGAAAACTACAATACAACACTTTTGTCTCGAAAAAAACAAATGACCATAGGAAATTCATGAATTACATACTACTTGCGAATGAAAAACAAAATTTTTAAATATTTTTTTATTTTATTCAATATAGTCCCCTTTTAGTTTGATACATTTATTCCAGCGATTTTCCAACTTCTTGATCTCGCCCAAAAACTAATTTTCTGGAAAATCTGCAAAATACTCCTCCGTGGCGTCGATAATTTATCGCGTGAGCTGAATTTTTTATTGATGAGCCATCTTTTGAGGTTTGGGAAGAGATATTAGTCCGAGGGAGTCAAAACAAGCGAATACGGTGGATGCGACAGCAACTGGAGCCGTAAGTCATTGATTTAGCCGTGGTCGCGATAATCTTGTGAGCCGCTGCATTGTCTTGCAAAAACAAAATTTTTTTTTCGCTTCATGTGAGGCCGTTTTACAGCGATTTAGGCCTTCAATCGCTCCAATAATGCACAGTAATACTCGCTGTTGATGGTTTTCCCTTGTTGTAGGTAGTCCACGAAGACTATGCCATGACAATCCCAGAAAACCGACGCCATAACCTTTCCGACCCATCGAGTCTCCTTCGGCCGCTTCGGAGCACTCGTGCCGGCTTCAGTTCATTGGCGGGCACTCATTCTGTTCTCTGGTGTCCAACAGTTATCAATCGACGCCAAAAGTCCACCCGATTCCGCATCAGCAGATACAAACAATATTTCGAAGTGCTCTAGCATTCGTGTTTTTGGTCAAAAGTGGCGTGTGCGCTCAGTACTAATCTTTATGGTATCTGCTAGCTCACTCACCTTCACTTTCCGGTCAGCCAACCATTTCATGTATTTTTTTTACATTGTCCTCTGTAACCGCATCGGAGGGCCTGCCGATGCCTACTTGATCGGTAGTGGAGTTGCGGCCACCACGAAACTAATATTTGACGGTGTAATCTGACGGAGTATTAGCCCCATAATATTAATCCAACTTTTCTTTTGTTTCCTTCGCCGTTTTGCCTCTCAAAAAATAATGTTTTATGAGAGAACGAAAATCGTTTTTGTCCATTCTCAACATGATGCCAAACACGTCAACAACAATCAGCTGTAAAAACAAAACTAAAGACAGTATCGCACTGAAATTTGACATGTCTGTCTAAATATGAACGGACTTCAAGGCACCATAACCTTTTTGCAGTAGCAGCGCATTCTGGCGGTCAAGGAGGTTACTTTTCACTCCACCTAGTATAATGAAAAATAAAATCCTTAAGCACTCATCACAGTTACGATCGGATGAAGAGCATCAAATCAAAGGAAGAGACGTGTACCATCCCGAACAGGCTGAGTTTTTTGTCTTACAATATTAAAACCAAAAACAAGAGTTCATTAAAAACATAAGGAGTTCTGCCTCATCCTCCATGCCAACACCAATTTGCAATGAAATTCCAGCTGTAAGCATTTTGGTCAGATCCAATCTGCTTGCTGTAGACTTCCCCATGAACTTAAGTCTTCTATATCGGGTTGTATAAATTAAAACATTTAAAACATAAATATTTAAAAAGAAAACTATGCCTGCCTTTCAAAAATTCTCTTAAATTACTAACTAACATGTTTCTAAACCCATGAGCTTAAATATCTAAATTATGATGACCAGGCAGCTCGAGCGTTTAGAAATGTTGTGTTGACTTGCAATGTTCCGTTGACTTGCAATGTTCTGTTGACTTCCATCGTTTCTAAAGTAAGGATTTCTTCGAACTTCAAACTGGAAAGAAACGTGCTGTAATATGGCTGGTAAGGATTTAACCATCTATGATGATACTTTTATTGACGAAATGAACGATCACGGAGTGATTCGTTGTAACACTGTAAGTGATGTAACCATCGTATTGATTCAGCAGGAGAGTTCCTGGTTCTATTACTTCTATCGCTGGTACATGTTGGTTACTAGTTTTATTGTAAGATGCTTGCTGACTTCTTAAGAGTTTAGATACCTATACAAAGTGTTTCAGTTATACCTATTACACTATGTAATAATACAATTTACATAATTAAAAACTGTTATATTCCATCCAGATTCCTTTAAACCATAAATACAATTTTTACAATTTACAGCATTTTCATACGGAATCTTATGAATTCCGTGGTTTTGCCAGCGAGAAAAAGCACCTCGTCAGAAGATGGGGAGATATACTATCTGTGCCAACGGATTGGTGTATGTTAAGATCTTTCGTTTCATTCAAGATTCGAAGCACTCAAGTGTAGGCGAGGAAAAAGCACAATCTGGAAGTGTTGAGTCGGTGTAGCAAACTGATTGGCCTTGTCCAAAGAGCTGACAGCTGCTGTGTCATTGTAAATAAGGGTTGGGATGAAATATGTGGTCAAATTTCTAATATATTCCACGAACGACCGATAATTGTTACGATTATTCGGATATTTTAGTATTTTTTGCCTTAGTTTTCCTCAGTCAGGTGTACGAGAAATTAGCTGATATGACAAAATGGTCCGGCGAGCCTTGAGTCGAAAACACATCAACAGCGTACTTATCATGGTAAGAAATTAAAACCACTCAGGATTGTATGTATTGAAATCGCCCGTAGTAACGATTTCAGTATGAGGATACAGGGATACAATTCTTTGTATGGAGTCAAACAGCGCATCACACTCATTAAAGGTAGAGTTGCTGTTCAGTTTGGGGCTTCTGTGGATAAAGCAATAGTGGATAATTTGCTCTCGGAGAGGGAATTTCAATTACATGAAGTTGAAATTCGGATTTGAATAGAGATTATATTGAAGTGGAGTTTGGTAATCTACGAGCGCGGTCCGACCCAACAAGAAAACACAAAAATTTTGGAAAAAAAAATTTATTTATTTTTCAACATAATCGCCTTTCAGCTCTATACACTTTGCCCAGCGATGTTCAAAAAGTTCGATACACTTTTTATAATAGGAATTACCTTGCTCTTCAAAATAGCCATTAACTGCCGACATCATTTCTTCATCGTTAGAAAATCTTTGACCACTGAGCCATTTTTTCAAGTTTGGGAACAGAAAATAATCCGAGGGGCTTAATAATTTTAATTCATTAATTTTGGCTTTTGCATTAACGGATTTGTGAGCTGGTGCATTTTCTTGATGAAACAACACTTTCTTCTTAGCCAAATGCGGCCATTTTTGCTTGATTTCTTCGCTCAAACGTTGCAATAAGTTCGCATAATACTGGCCGTTGATAGTTTTTCCTTTTTCAAGCATCCCAAAAAATCTGCCTGCAGATAAAACGGTCTTCGCCTTCTTTGGAACCGGTTCTCCCTTTTGAATCCATTGTTTTGATTGTTCTTTTGTCTCGAGTGTAAAGTGATGGACTCATGTTTCATCCATTGTTACGAAACGGCGCAAGAATTCTGCTTTGTTGCTGTGAAACTTCGCTAAACACTTAATTGAAGCATCTTCAAGACTCTGTTTTTTCTCGAGCGTGAGCAAACGCGGCACCCATCTAGCACACAGCTTTCTCATGTCCAAATTTTCAAATAATACGCGATGTACCGAAAATGCCGAAATGCCTACAATGTCTGCTAGCTTACGCACTTTCAGTCAACGATCATCCAGTACCGCTTTGTGGATTTTCTTCACCATTACTGGAGTCGTCACCTCATTTGGTCGACCACTGCGATGCTCGTCTTGGCAGCTCGTACGGCGATTTTACTGTTGTAAACGAAGGAGCAGACTCACCCAGAGTAGAATCCAGTTTAACTTTTATGGCTGCCAAACAAATACTAAACAACGTGGCACTTTTAAACTTGAAACATATGCTTTATAGACTGCGTACTTTCATATACAGTGATATCTTCAAACAACTACCGCCATGTCTTGGTCAGGCCGGGAATGCCATCGTACATCACTACGTATGTAAATGGAAGATCGCTGTGAGAGAAGAATAATGACATTAGTTTTTAGCCAGGTAGCTTCAAATCAGATTTATCCGAGAGCTCTGGGCGGGGATCTGTGTTTCACTAAGTGCCAAAACAGCTGGTCTGTATTTACAGACGTGTACGTACGCAGAAATACTTTTTAGCCCGCGTATATTAACTACGTCAGCACTGAATTCCCTAGTGATAATCACAAACAAACACAGAAAACACAAACACCGACGATGCATCTAGCACTGGATTAAGAAAGATTTCCATTTGATGGAGGCTGAATGTGATAACTGTTCCACTAGCCTCAAGAGACCGTAAAATATTGACTCCTTTGCACATTGAATTAGGGTTAATGAATCAGTATGTAAAAGCTCTTATCTAAGATAGGGAGTGTTTCAAGTAGGTACATTACAAGACAAAACCTGGTACTTTTGATGGTCCTCAGATCAGAAAATTAATAAGTTTCAAGTTTCACCAACTGCATGACAATTGTTGAAAAATCTGCGTAAATAAAAAGTCGATCGACTTCTCTCAACACATTGAGTAACTTATGCTGCACTTTCAGTAAAATGGATGCAACATAAGCATAAAGCTACATTTCTTCTTCAGCCATTTAGAAAATTTTCCTGAAAATCCAGACGATTTAAGCGAAGAGAAAGAAAAACGATTCCATCAGGACATTCAGACAATGGAAGAGGGAATGCAAATATGATGCCTGATTATTGCTGAATCACTCATTGTATTGTAGATTTCCTGGGTCGGCTCATGCAAGGAAGTCATATAAAAGCAATTAATTTTTAGCTTGAAAACTGATATATTTTTTTGTATAAATTTCTCCCCTTTACACCTCGATAACTAGAGCTGCTATTAGAAAATGGACTTCACATTTGAAATCTACGAGGCAAATACGTTTCGGATTAAGCATAAAACTTCACAACAAAATCACTGCTTACCAGTATTATAGATACGTTACTAGACACTATTTTTATGTTAACAACAATTTATGTATGGAATTTTAATTTTTTCCAAACCTTTTTTTTATACATACATATATTGAGTCCCTTATCATCTAAGATAAAATAAATTTATTGCCTGATTTAACCTAGTGTACAGTATATTCTGTGTTAATTATTTCTTCTTTTATTATTTCAAACTGATATTTCAGATTTTTAAGCATATTGCTATTTAAACTTGAATAATTACCTGTGTTATTAAGCGTATTTATCCTCTACAATATCACTTTGTTTAAAATAACTTGCCTATTATTATTTTAAAGAATTTTTTCGTTTTTTGTTTTTTGTTAGAATAATTAAATCATCGTGGCCTGGATTCTAAGTAATCCATTCGCACATTTTGTTTATAAAATCAAAGGTCTTTTGACTTTAGGTTTAGGTTTAAGTCTATCTGCATAGATGAGTTTGAATTTGGGAAAATTCACGGATAAGGAAGGGATAGATTGGATCTCTGTTGGTGACTTCATGGTTGACTTAATTTTATTAACATTATCCTGATATTCATCTAATCCAACTATGTGTTTTAGTCGAAAATTTCCTGCGTTCCCCGTGTGACATGCTGTTCCTTGTAAATTTGAGTCATCCAAAATATGGACGCTGGCGAAGCATGGACCCACGAAGGATCTTTAAGGCCAAATGTGCACTTTTAATAAGTTTTTGTAAATTATCCCGATTATGTTAGGACAGTTGTTGTTTTGTCCTTCTTAACTGTTTTGTTCTTGAACTTGGAAGATAATTTAGTTCCAAGTCATCCTGAGATAGATAGTCTCACCAGGGTTTTTAGTTTTTATTGGCCCTTTACTTTTGTTATGATAAGTTAGATTTTGAGTTTGCATAGCTTTAATCGTTCAACGTTTTCTTGTCTTGCTTTTTCATAAGTTTCAGGATTAATACTTATGGTTCCCCATTGATTGTACTCGTATACGACTAAGTCTTCTCGAAAGATTTTGCGAGACTCGTTGAGAAAAACCTATAGAAATTGTAGCCATTCGAAATCTAATTTCTTCATTGTACTTCTTCTGTCTTCTGGAGTGCAGCTATCACACCACATGCCGGGTTCTCTGATTTCGAAAGTACCCTTTTGAGGAGTAGATTCCATATTTGTTTCTTTCTTGTAGAGCAGCGAGCTACAAAATGAGAATGAAGATGACCAAGCTTCCGTCGGACACTTATGTTCAGATTTTGGAAAGTAAATGTTTTAGGAAGTGTATTGCAGGCAGTGGATACTATACCGAAAACTAAACAGGCTTCCAGAATGCATAGCATGGAAAAGTATTCTCAATTTGAACAGGAGAGTTAATATCGGGTCCTGGTACAAAGTTAGAGCCAACACCAATTTAAAATTGTTGACAACAGATCATGTCCTGGTTGATCTTTTAGGAGTTAAGGAAAGTTCGATCTGGATGCTAAGGTTTGTTGTAAGTTCGAGGTCTTTGGGCATAAATTGCCGTAGTCTCGAAGTTTCTCTTCTGCTGGTGATCTTTTCGCAGAAACAACGCAACGTAATATAGGTCCTACTACCGTTGAACCTTCCTTACTTTTCGTTTGTATATACATATAGGATGATTCATCGTGAGGTTTGATTTACAATAGGCTTTTTTTGACAGATCACGCGGGAATAATATTAAACTGCTTCATTATTTTTGTTCAGTATCATTTGACAAGTCATCATAAAAAGACTTATACCACAACAGTATCTCCGAATTGTTCAGCTGTATACGAAAATCAGGGTTCTGTGAGAAATGTTTTTCGTGCGATTCGAGGAAATTACGGTGCGCATAATCGATCTACTGAAACCACTAATGCCAATACCATTCGCAAATTTCAGTCCCAGTTTACATTAGTGGATGATACTCCACCGGTCAGACCACATCCAACACGTAGTGAAGAGACTATAGCAGCTGTAGCTGAGAGTGTACGCGAAGACCGTGACGAATCGATTCGTCGTCGTTCTCAACAGCTTGGCTTGGCCTTAAAGCGTACAAAATGCAACTTGTGTAAGAATTGAAGATAGGCGACTTGAATTTGCGTCATATTTTTATTAAATGGGCTCTGGAAAAACTCAGTGAAAATCCGATGTTTTATCGTGAAATTTTGTTCAGTGATGAAGCCCATTTCTGGCTCAATGGATACGTTAATAAACAAAATTGCCATATTTGGGCTGTCGAGCAACCCGCAGAGTACCAAGAACTAAAATTACATCCATTAAAAACAACGGTATCATTGGTCCATATTTCTTCAAAAATGAGGCAAATCAGAATATTACCGTCAATGTTTTCCCGATATCGCGCCATGCTAACGGATGAAATTTAAGCACATGGTCTCGGTGAGCTTTGGTTTCAACAAGACAGCGCTACAAGCCATACAACGCGTGAAACAATGGACTTGTTGAGAAATCATTTTGGTGAGCACCTAATTTCACGTTTCGCTACGGTAAATTTGCCACCTAGATCATACCTTTCAGAAATAAGCCAGCTTCGATTGACGCTTTGGAAGCCAACATTACTCATGTTATCCGCGAGATACCAGTCGCTATGCTCGAACGAGTCGCCCAAAATGGGATCTTCCGAATGGACCACCTCTGACGTAGTCGTGCCCAACATTTATATAACATCATTTTTAAAAAGTAAATGACATGAATTGTTCTTCTTACCGATAATAAAAGTTCACTTTCAAATTTATGTATTTTATTTTACATTATAAATCAAACCTCACCATGATTCACCCTATACTTAAGGATTTCTTAAACGTTTTCCAGTCGCTTTATGACCTAGATATTTGGGACAATCAAAATTCTTCTTTGAGATCTATGGTCCACCAATGCGGACACTTACCCTGTCTTCCTTATTGTAGCACAAAATGAGGTAAAAGCTAGATTTAGAGATAAAGTAAGTTGGTCGATAAGTTCGCTAAGCACTGGGTAGAATGTGATTTTCGCATCCAGCCAGTTAGACATGAACGATCGCTTTGTGTTTCGTCCAGTTTATTTCATTCAATACTGCCCAATCGTAAATGGAATTACAGTGAACTCGGGGTGGCGTGAACATAGGATAACATGAACATGAACATCCAAATTCGCGAAAAGAGCGTCCAAAATGAATAGAAGCATGAAAAGGCAAACAGAAAAAGTAACTGTAAATCAAGTATGAATGTGTTAAAAATCTGCTTTTGCTTTATTTTTCAATGTACCATAACTGTTTGGCAGTTACAAAATAACGCACGTTTTCTTTCTAAGTAGTTTTGATTCATTTGTGAAGCTAAAAAAAACAAAATTTTTATCTCTTAAGCAGAAGTGTGAAGTTATTGAAAAAATTTAAAAAGTTGAAGGAATATCATCTTTGGCAAAATGATATTGTTTTGCCAAATCAACGAAATGTGTTATCAACAAAAAAATAATCAAGGCTGTGTCAGAGATCCAGAGCGGTTTATAAAAAAGGAAGACCCTAAAGAACGGTGAATATCCTCGTATGGAAAGAGTTCTTTACAGGTGGTTTGTAAAACAGCGAACAAAAGGAATCCCCATCAGTGGTGTCGTACTCAAAGCTAAAGCAAAAAAGTTCCAAGCTGATCTTTAAGAAAAATGGCGGCTTTAATGCCAATGGTGGCTTTAAATCGCGTTTGGTGTTCGACTCTTAAAAATATGCGGAGAGAAACTTTCATCCGACCAAGGAGCCTCTAACTGATTTAAACAACGTTTAAGCAACACCACCAATGAGCTGCAGCTAGATGGAGATCAAATTTATAAAGACGACGAATCTGGTCACTTTTGGAAAATGCTGCCCGACAAATCATGTGTGCACCACGCTGAAAAAACTGCGCCTGATAGAAAAGCTGAAAAATCTAGAACTACGTTTTTGGCCTGCACAAATGCAACTGGACGTTATAAGGTTACACCTTTAGTCAAATTCAAGTGGATTACAGAAGTTCACAAAATGCGTGGATGGCCGCAGATATTTTTAAAAAATGGTTTCTCACACGATTTGTGCCCCAGGTAATAATGCGACATTATATAAGGTTTTTAGAGCTTATCAAAAATACATTTTAGGTAAGGAAATTTTTTCAAGAATGTTTACCAGCAAAAACTATTTTGCTTCTGGATAATGTTCAGGATATTCTAACAACAGATGACGGTTCCATATTCGTCGTTCCAAACGTTACGCCGCTAATCCAGCCAATGGACCAAAACGTCATTCGCCTTACGAAGCTAAATTACAGGAAGAACAGAATAAATAAATAAGGAGATATTACCCAGTTCTTAAAGGCTTTAACCAAAAAAGATGCTATCTATTTGTAAGTAAGTTCCTGGACTCAATTGAATGCTGACATAATTCATAAATGCTGGCATTCTATTTTGGAACATACAAGCTAAACAGAGCCCACAGGCAGATATGATGAAGTAGATACTATTCCTCTAAGTACATTTCGAGATAATTTATTGCAAAAAAAACTATCTGACACAGATACCTTACATCATTTGCTTGAAATTCTTATACCTGATGTTAATCCATCTTTCACTTTTTTGTAATAATTTACTGATTTTAACCAAATATTTTCAGACAACTTTCTCGACAACTGATAGTGTACAGTGGAATGTGGTCCATGATGTCATCCAACTTCCTGATAAGCCTCAAGAAATTGATCACTCTGAAAGCGACGAGGAATGCGATTCATCAGCAAGTGATGAAGTTATTACTGCTAACGAAGCCATCCACAATTTTGATAAAGGCATTAAATGGGCTGAAAAAAAACACTGCTAACTATTCGAGTATTCTTCTACTTCGTGAAAAAATAGTGCAAAAATTGGCACAAAACCGCCAAAAGCAAACAAAGATCAAAGATTTTTTTCCTCTACAACTCTGAAAAGACTATATGTTATGTATATAAGTTTTGAATAAAAGTTTGATTTGTGCAGAAAAATTTGAATCTTGATTTTATGAAAAATTTCGATTTTGTGTATTTGTCGGTGCAAAAATTAGTTCGCGCTACACCGAGTTCACTGTATTTAGATTAGTTGAGACAAGAGTGACATCAAAAAACTTCCTGACGCCTATTTATAATAAACATAAAATTGTTACCTATGTTACAGACAGCATATGGTATACCCCTGGGTATACTTTCTTTTCATGCCAGGAGAAGTTAGGTGTCATTGTTCCAAGGATGAGCTTTTATGGGGACGCTTTTCAGGACAAACCATTACTGCTGAATAAGGGAGATGCGCTTATTGCTCTCTGTGGAGCGGATGGTATGGTTTAAGATGGTAAGTTTGACCTTATGGAGTTTAATCTGTACTACATTTAGTTTCATGATAGGAAACCTCAATGATAATGTCACTCACATCTTTTGAGGAAGGCTCGTCCTTCGTCGTGACTTTTACGGATTTGTTGTTTTGTAAATTGGATATAAACTTAGCAAGCTCCGAAGAACTTAGCTCTTGACCAAACTTAACTCAAACCCCCAATAGCAGTCTTAATGAAATCCACCGAATTCTACATAATATTGACAGTCTACTAGTTTCACCAACCTAACTGCCACCCAGAGTCTTTGAAAGTGGAGTTGCTATGGGCATGTACTAAACAACACTTTACGAGCTATCAGGATCGGATAGCCATCCTCACTATTTTTTGACACCTAAGAGAGCTCGTCGATGGCATTTATGGGCTTTTTTAATTGAGACCTGGTCTCAGAAAATTTTGTAATTGTATGTTAAATCTTCTTTCCACGAGAGGCTGAAGTAAGGAAGCTCGATATAGACGGAGTCCAGCCTCATGCAAACAAGGCTGGTTAGTCTAGAGATTAGACCCGTTTTACTGATTACTCCTTTCTCCGGTCCTAGTGACTAGAGTTGGCAGATAGGAAAGAAACGGAGATGATTACGTGTTTGCTTTCGACCTGATCCTTCTTAAGACTCTACACCACAACAAAATACGAAATCATCGTAAAGGTCACAACTATAGTACATTACATCAACATGTATCCGATGGGCAGTAATTCTCTTTTACTCATAATATTTCCAGATTCAAATAAAAGATTAAGGATTTAGGAGTAGTATTCTATACATAGATATGTATTCAATTTAACAAAAAGTCTTTGATGCTCCACTACGCGCCAATAAAAATAAGACATACTGTATTCTTCCTTCATTTCGTCCTTTTCTCCAACGAACTTTGCTTCGGTTAAGGTCAAAGTTCGTACACATTTGATTTTCTTCTCTGATTCCATTGTTCGATTCTAGTTTGACTACACCAAGCTATCCGATCGCATTTTCCAAAGTTTAAATTAAAGTTTTCTAAAATATATTGTCCTTTAAATATTTTCAATTAGGACACGAATAATAAAGTAGGACCACTCCTATAAGAATCCCAAGTTCCCCTAAGGGATAAACAAACTAAGTAACAATGCTCTCTTTATAATTGACTGTTATAAAAAAATTAATTCGTAAAAACTTAACTCTATATGCCATTTGCATAATTAAAAGGAAATACAATTGAAGGCATCTGTAGATATACCTATACGATTGTATCTCCCACCGCATAAACCATCAGATACTCTCAAACACTTAATGGCCTGTCACATTAACAACCAGAACTAAACTATGAATCGCCTAAAGATGGGAAGCACTCTTCTAGTGGGTGGACCGGCACGCCTTATTAAATTTATTTGGTAAATCTCATTCAAAAAAAAAAAAAAAAAAAAAAAAAACTAAATACAACAAAAAAATTGAGGATATCAATCATCCTCTTCAGTAAGACGTTACTCAAGTCTCGAGTGGCCACGTAACTGTATCAAGTGAATAAAATGAGTTAAACGAAACTGCTGCTGAAAAAAATTTTATAAAAAAAAACTGAAGAAAAGAAAAAACTCCAAACTGTCACGAGCGAGGCAACAGAAAAGGATTTACATTTTTATAAATCGTCCTGAAAGGCAAAGCCTTACGCCGTCTTTCCCGACCACCAACCCCAAAGTGTACAAGGGTATGGTGAGCCTTTGTGAATTATATTCTCATTACTTGCCGCAATGGGAGTGAAGGTCGCGTCATTCAACATCTACCAATGCAAACCGAAGCAAACAAAACCAACCACCGACTTCGAATATACGAGTATATGTATGTACGTTCTCTAGTATCTAGGATTCACTGCATTCACTTTCTCTGTATACAAGGATCTCTCCTAAGTTTGACTTCACAGGACGTGCTGTGAATATTACTGCCACACAGTTTTGTGTTTCATAAAATTCCATTGAATTCAAAAGGAGTTGTATAGGTACGAGTATATGAATATGTAGAAAAGAAGACCGAAAGTCGCATGTTGACGGCAAGAAGTGGGGGAAGGCCAAAAGTCTCGCTTTCAGAAAATACGATTGCCAACCGAAAGTACACTCTTTCTGACATTGAAGAATATTATGTGACAAAATACCCAAGTTAGTACTTATCTTCGTTTTACTATCAATTATCCTTGAACACACTATCACCAATTATTTATGGATACGAGGGCACACAGAGTTTAATCACTTAGACGAGCCTTAAGGGAATGCACGCTATGAGCCCTGTGTCTATAATAGTCGTACATACATTTATGTATACTAATAAGTTGAACTTCCTCATTGGCCATACAGGGGATACGTATCTGTATCTCTCCTGAACTTTCGATTTCCTTTCGCTCGTCATATGAGAATGGGGTAGGGATATCTCAAATCGAATCAGGACCAAAGAAAGACCTTACAAGTAGCCCGCACACACCACCATCGAATATCCTTTACTAATCCAACGAAAATAAACAGTAATTTCTCTGTTCGTGCTACATCCTATAGGCAATAGAAGATGATGATGGTAAAACAGCGAACAGAGAAGAAAGATGAAAATGGAAATGGAGTCGTAACCAAACGGAGGAAAGCAGGCACAACGACTAAACAAGAAAACGAGTTCTTGTACACATTTACTGAGTTCTCCATTGAATTGGCTAAGGGCAAAATATTAAAGGAGGGTAGCAAGGGTAGCTAGGGCTTAGAAAAAGAAAAGCGTAAACTTCCCATCGTTGATAATGGGTAGTCGAAGTACATGTTACTACCAGAAACTACCACTACCACCCGTACTGCAAAGCCACTAATATCGGATAAGCTGTAATATCAGCTGCAGTGGTAGCGTATAAATCATGCCCCGAAGGAGTACGTGATTCTGAATAAAAGCCCCTTTCTTCATGGTGTGTGCTTTAGGTATCTAAGGAGTGGGTTCTGGTTCCCGTTCTGGTTCTGTTTCTGATTCTAGTTCTATGGGCGTTGAAGAGCAGAAGGTGTATGTATACTGTATACGTACCAGATGTAATAGGCAACTAGCTCTTGCAACAAATGTTTGTATTCTATCTCTCTTCCGAAGCACACAACATACAAGTTCACTATGACTCGGCTACTAGTATGACTATAATGTCTGGCTGTGAGCTTTGGCAAAAGTTGGAGTGTAACTTAGCCTCACTTACACAGAAGGCTCCTTATGATGTTCATGCTCCTTTTTAACAGCAGCAGCGTTGTCCTCGTCGTAGCCGTCGACATCAAAAACATCATCGAACGTCGTCGTCGTTGTCGGCATAGTCATAGCTGTTGTAGCTTGTTCGTGTCCGGTTAAGTGTGTGGGAGTTCTTTTAGTCGAGGAATGAATAATTGCGAAATGGAAGACGTGCCAGATGCCTTCTGACTATTGCCTAAACATGGAACGGTATACTATACATCCATACAAACCCATACTCATACTCGTATGAGTATATAAAATGGATACCGCTTTTGTACTTAGATACAAGCTAACAATGCTTTGTTTCATATCCGTATCTATGGTATATCTATACCCATATCTATATCTTAATCTTTGTTGCCAGTCTCTCCTCCGTGAGCCCTTTTGGTCCTGCCGTTGTTTAGTTTAAATAAACAGATAGTTAGCCAAATGAATGCAATCAATTTTATTAGCTTTTCGGATAGGGCCTTCTATCACAAAGGAGTACCCTGGCATAGCCAGTCAAACTTAATGGGAAATGTTTTGCTTAAATTAAATGCTCTTCAAACCCTTAGAGGGTGCAGCAATCATTTGTATCTTTCGGCTTGTCCAATGATGGAAGCAATGACTAAGCGAAGATTTTTCCTCCGGAGAGGGTTTTTTTTGTTTTTTATTTTCTTTATTTTGCTGTTCACACTTGAGTGCTGCTAAATAAGAAATTCATGAAGTTTTCAAGTTTTCCGTTACGGATTTTTATTTTATTTTTGCCATTCCGTGCTTCGTAGTACGTATTCCGTGTTTGCTTTTCGCGTGAACTTTAACTTTAACGCAGTCACAATCATGTCGGGATTGACATCTTGGTCTTGCCACTATCCCCGGGCAGATCTCAAGTGATATTCAATTAAAAGAAGTTCGAATTTTCCTTTTTTTTGGAATGTGAGTTGAGCTACACTCGATATGCAATATCCGCATTTTTTTGCATGAAGGGATGACATTGGCAATTTGAATGCCGATGAAATGACGATGAAAAACGAAAATTAAATCATTTGGATGGCTGGGGTGGGTATATTCGTATGGATACCTGGGAAATTTTAATGTCTACTGACTATAGCTTTTTGCATCAAAGGGAAACTATAATGAAGTGGATTTGCATCAGAGTCAATGGAAATTAGGTCAGATGCCAAAAAGACGACAACGATGCCATTGCTATAATGCTGATGGTTCTGATGGTACAGATGATTCTGATAGTCCTGATGGTTCTGGTTCTCGCTCTGGTCCTCACCACTTGCATTGCAGTGGTTCTATTTTATACACCTGACTGCTTTTGAAGCCATGAAAATGATGAGAATTATCTCTTCGTTCCAACAAATAAATTTAATTAAGTGGGCGCACTAAGAAGCAACGTTCACACTGCTGATATGATGAAGGGTTGATGTTGCTGATGGAATTGACAATTTGTTTCCTTTTTGGTTAAATTCTAACCAAATGGATTGTAGTCAATTTTTGGGTCGACTTACTTATAATACAAGGACAGTGAGAAGCACTTAGGGTTTTTGGTGTTCAAGGGCAAAAATATGGGTTTGACGTTTGAAAAGAAAATCTTTGGACATTATAAGTCTGCCCCTCTTGAAGGATTGAGTATTAAATGACCGTGAACTTTGTTGAAAGTGAATTGGGGGCGACGACTTTCATTAAGTTGATTTAGCTCAAATGATGTGGGGCAAATTTTAGCTTTTAAATGATTTTGAGCATTAAGTGATTTATTTTTTATTTTGAGGCTGAGAAAGTGATATAAAAATAATTGGAATAGAAATGCCAGCTATATAACAGACACTTGATATAAAGGAAGGTCTGGAAAGTCTTACATACTTTTTTTTAATAGAAATCTTTAATACTTAGGTACTAAAGAAGTAAAAGCTTTTAAATTAGGTTCATAAGATGCATTTTTTCCTTTCTTTAGCTGCCTTATCATGACAGGAAGGCTTAGAAGTAAAAGATCCCAGGTGAAAAGACAAACTAAGTGTCAAAGACTTCCAAACTAGACAGTAAAGTGTTAAAAGTGTGGTTGTGACTCGTTTCCTCTCAGCTGGGGGGGTCTCAACCAACATACTACAAAAATCCCCCGCCGATTTAGATGCTCACCCTGGAACTGATGGATTGATTCTGATGTCTCCAGCGGCTCTTTCTACGACACGTTCAGTAGATTCGGATGGAAAGATTGAGAGAGTACCAGATAGACTCTGCCTCTGCCTTCATAAAAATTGACCAGTAGTCATTTAAAGAACTTTGATGGCTTGTCCCGGAGAACCGAAAAATTGGAACGGACTCCAGAAGAGGCATGAAGGCGTGGAAGAAACGAACGGCAAGTGCTGTCGAAGGCGCGAGCGCTAAAGGTCTCTCTTCCCCAGCGAGGTGAAAAGAAACAGGTCGGCGGAATTAACACCCATTGAAACCGACCAACCTCTCGGAACAGAAATTGTGCCATCTTCTTTTGATCCGAACAGGCCCAAGAGGAAAAAAATGTTCGGCACTCTCTTTGTTGATTTATCTTTCCGTGCAACATGGCCGGATGAAAACTGTGTTTCAACCAACAAAGGCTGCAGCTTCTAGTTCTAGGTTAAACCCATCGACAACAAAAAAATTAGCGATGTTTTATTCGTACAACGATAAGGCCTGCGCTACAACCAGCAAAGATCGTAGTTCCGATCGAATTAAGCCGGCTTTCCCCGCGAACAATATCCGACTAAAACCAGTCCTGCAAGTAGCAAATGCTGTTTTTTTTTTTTGTGATCTGAACTTGAATGCCGACGGGAAACCACCTCAAAAAAACCCGAAAATCCCAAAGTGGACGAGACCAAAGCACCTAAAATGAGGCCGTATTGCAGCGGGCTACGATGTGAAGTCCTCCTCGCAACAAATGGAATGGTTGAATAAGTCTGTGGCGAAAACCTGCCGCTGTAAACTAAGACCTTGGTTCCGAGCAGCTCAGGCAAACGGCAGATGTGCGGATGCATCTTCATACCGAAAACCCTGAACTTGACTCTGAAAAGCGGAAAACCTACTCTCACAAAGAGAGAAATCGGGAAAACAGACGCTTAGATAATGCTTCTGTCGAGACCATTAAATCTAGTTATGACTCACGTCCCTATCTGCACTTTTGAAGGCTTAATTTCCATATTGTTTTCACATGAGGACAAATAAATAATAATAATAAATGTGGTGTCCACCGCAGACTTATGTTATTTATATTATTTACTCATATCAACCTTCAACATTCAAAGTCTGCTACTGCAACCATGTATAGGAGACTTTGCATGTTGAATACTGAACCTCACATAATATCCATACAGGAACCATGGGTGTGGAATAAAATATCTGTTGTTTCGGATACGCTGCATTCACAACTTCAATAAGAGGTTTCATTTTAAGGTTGTGATTTCTGTTTAAAATGATAAAAGTGTTGTAATCAATATTGAAAAATAATGTTAGCTAAATTACTTACACGACTACTACAACTGTTTGGTTCGCAAAAACCTTACCAAAAATCTAAACCATGATGTCTGGGAAATAAGTTTGCAAGTGGCAAACTACAATTACTATTTCAAAAAATCAGGAAACGACAATCATTCTTGAATTTTCTAAGCCCTAAATATTGGTTAAATTCTCGATCAAAGTAATACATTTTAAAATTAGGTAAAGTTTCAATTTCACTGGTAATTGCGAGCTTTAAGTTCTGACGTCAATTGAACTTTATATAGATTCCAGTCCCAGTAACTGAACCGACTTTTGAAAGATGTTGCCTTTGGAGTTGACTTGTGAGTTGAAAAATTACATTCCTGACGAATAGTTTCAGGCATTTACATAATATCGAAGAAAAGATTTAATATGCGATGTTGAAGAGACTTATTGCGCTTCTTTAATTTAGTGGCACGAAAAAGGCGTACTGGTGTACATTAGAACTGGCACCGCAGTAAACTTTTCAACAAAGAAAAGTGACTGAATGGGACTCATATAATATAAAATAATATAAATCATATAAAATATATATATAAAAAAAATGTGGAAGTCAAAGCGCCAATTCTGGAGTATATTCTGTGACAAAATAACAGAAACCTCTGAGGCATAGCGCCTAAGAAAAATTTTCTCTACAAGTTCAACGAGGCCTAGCTGTTTGAAAATATAAATAGACGAACTCAAATGATAATTCACTCAACCCACTACTAGACACCCACTTACTAGGTAGCTCCCTATTCACGGCCAGTAACAACCTTAGCAGGCCTACATAGTACGAGAAAGATTGATAGTCTGATTACAAGAGACAAGCTGCTCTAGTAGTAGTAGAGCACTACATAGTTTCAAACCAAACAAGTTTACTGAGCCGGATGTTATAATACCTACGATGGCCCCCAGATAATATCCTCCCAACGCTAGAGAATATCATGAGGAGTCGGGAATGATCCACATCCAGGTGTCTCTAAGAAAAGTTAATGTAACATAGTTTTCATTCCCAAAGCCGGAACTTGTTTTCATTTTTCATCACTTATGATGCCAAAGCATGTGTTAAGTTTTTCGAAAAATGCGACAGAAAGAAAAAGAAAGATTTTTGGGCTCATTAGCTTTTTCGCTCCATGGGTGGCATCCAACATTTAATGGGGAGACTAAATTATTAGTGTAAACTGTAAATTAACTTGGTGTTGTATTTCGGCAACTATTCATCTCACAAGATTTTAGTTGCTTGAAAAAAGTATTTTCGGTCATGGCTAACATTAAACCCCGAACCGTCTAATTGGGAAGGTAATACACTACCAATTTATGTGACTTTTAATCAAGCAAGTTCCGGTCTTATGATTGAAAATGCATTTGAAATAAATAGACGTTTAGTAGCTGTGATGCGTCTTTTGGATATTGGAATAAATCAATTTTTTTTTACGGTTTGATTGATTTAGCAAGAAAATTTTAATATCAAACTTTCGCTGGATGTTTCAGGTATTTATGGAAAGCAACAGAATCAGTTTGTAAATTTAGTACAGAAAGAGCTGTTTAAGAAAAAAAGAAGCAGATATTAGAGAAAGAAAATTCAGAGAAAAATTTGACCGTTTCGGGAGATGGCACGTGGAAAAAACGTGGCCAAACTTCACGTTTTGGTGTAGTTACTCTGACAGGAAAATATTGAATTACCAAATTGCTTTGCTACTTCAATATTCAATGACGGTTATACATTTATTTTAAAAATATTTGATGTGGTGAGATTGGTATTTGGACCTGCAGCAGAGATTATATCGCTAGCAAAGATAAAACAAGACTACGAGTAGCTGACCAACACCAATATGCTGCCTCGAAAGAGGACCGATCATATGAAGAAGAGCTTTGAGAGTCCAGCAGGCGCTTTTTAAGAAAGCGGAAGGTATTATTTTTATTTATTTATAACAATGAAATCAATCATCTTATCTCTAAACGCGTTTTTCTCGAAAGTACATTTTCCTGCAGTTGTAACTCGAAGACAAATACAATGACCCTTCAGTTTTTCGATTGTATGAAAAATGTTATTTTGGCGGGACAAAAATCATCAAATTTTCGGCGATTTTTGCCGAAAGTTTTTTCAAAACTCTGCTAATTCTGTTAATTTCAATCTTTTTTCACAATCGTGGGTCATTGTATATGAAATACCTTCTAGTTTACTAATCCTTTTCGTTCTTTTTTTATTTCAGCCACAGTTAGGGCCGTAATCACTGCAGCAGTTGAGGACCTTTTTTTGTGACTTGGGAGATAGTGAATAACTCGCTGAAAATTTAATTTTTTCATTTGAAAATGTTAGTGTGTGGTATATTTATTGTTTATGTATAAATCAATTTTAAATTCAAATATTTTAAAATATTTGATACAGTAGTTGTCTTTAAAGAAAATTCTCAAAAATCACTTTTTTTTTTTTTGCGGTCACACTAGTTGTGCCCCTTAATCGAAGTGTTCAGGGATTTCTTGCCATTGCAGCCATTCGATGTTAGTTACATTCGAAAGCGGTACGATTGATCAGGAGGGTAGGTTGGTAGTCAAAACCGTTGAAATGTGGGTAATATATGTTACTTTCGATGAAACTTTGTCCTTCGATGTGATTTTGTACAGTCCACCATATGTTTTCTATAGTACTTATCTATTGAAATAGGATCCATCCTTTAACTGCAAATACATAATAGCACTAGAATCAATGTAGTCTTGTATAACATCTAAAAAATTCTAAATCGTTTTCTGATACCAACGAGTAAGCTTAGCAGAATTTAGCACAAAATAACTAGGTCAACTACCATTTTGGATTGCTGTGTCAACAATTAAATCCTTCAAATTTTTATTAAGTGCTTATTACTTATATGATCTAAACGAAACTAAGGACAGGAAAGAACTTAAATTTGTGTGGATGTAAAACTCTTGGCGGCTTAAGTATTTTCTTCACTGCTTTTCATCAATAAAAAAACTAATCCCACTTTTCACCACGACTTAGCTATATAGAACGATGCCAAGTAGCAATAAAGAACTTGTTCAGATTTAGTAACAATTACTTGGCAATTTTAACAATTCAAAGAATGAAAGAACGAATTCTATGGAATCATTCGTCATTACAGCTGATGACCGATATCAGCTATATGGGTTTTATGACTTAGCTTATTTGTGGTTTCGGTGATTGCACGATCAGATTCTAACATTTCTTGAAACTAGTCTGCACACTGATGTCTTAGTATATGATAAGCTGAAGGAGGAGTATTGAAGGAGTACTTTGTAGCTATTCGTTATACAGTGCTGTCGTAAACATCTAAGAAACGCTGATTCCCTGTCCGTGATTTTGAGATTGCAAAAAAATCACAACCTGGAAGAGGAGTATCGTTCAATGTAAAATAAGTCATTCCAAATCGCAAATATAGACGCAAGCCATATTTAGATTTGTTTTAACACACGTCAAAAAAAAAACCGGTTCTCGATATACCTATTTTCGTTTTGCATTAGAGAATAATTTTCCATTTCGTGGTTTCTGACTGTACTCGTACTGTTCTCCTGAGAATGCTCCAAGCTCTACGCCTACTTAGCAACTACTTTTGGAAGGCGCTATTGACAAAATACTTATTTCTTCCATATCAGTAAAGCGATTCTGCGCCACTTTTGAAATATCGACATACCCGTAGTCAGGGAGCTCGTCAACCCAGCGGCATATTTTGGTAAAAAATAAAATTCTTTACCAACCAACCAACTTTCAAAGTTACACAAAATTCGTAGATAGTTTTCAGTTGGCGTAAATAACTTTACGATCCCAATTAAGGTAACTTCTGCGGGGCACTATACCAATTTTTAACTGTCAGCACTGCAATCATTTTTATTGGCACTAAACTTTGTTACTCCCTAATTGTCAACAACCATAAACAGTTTACTACAATACAACACAAGTATGCTTGAAACGTGCAAGTAATCTAGAAACCCATTTTACTAGAGATCTATTTTAAATGAAAGGACAACTCATTTACAAACTTTTCTCGCCAAACAACAATATGTACAACTCAAGACATACTCGTACACATACGAGTAGTCATATAGATCGTAAAATTTTGCTAACGACCCAATTTCCCACCCCGCACAACTTTCAGCTTACCATAGCGATAGCAAAGCAAACTGTCCAACTTATAACAATAATTCCGCACTTCGTGGAGAACAATGTACCCCCACATCCGTACCATATCATATCCGTACCATACTACTCCAGCCCCCGGCAATGAACGATATTAATCGTTCGCTTCTGCATCCTGACGATAGATGTAATCAGGAATTTTCCAATTAATTTAATGTTAATGCAATTACTGGCTTTAGTTGGTTTAGCGTTGCTTTACCTGCTCGTATGCAAATGCAAATGACATATTATTGAAGCCCGCATCCTAATTAGAGACAATTTCAATGGTTCGTTGCCTTAATTTGGACAGAAAGAGAGAGAGACAGCGACACACAGTGAATCCTGGCTAATCACACAGTAAAATGAAAATCGAGTAGAAAAAATTTGCGGCACCACCAGTGAAAAGGAAATCCTTCTGTTTCCAGAGTTACGGATAAAATTGCATCGAGGTTAGCATACCTTGACTGATGGCAACAGAAAAAAAAAGAAAGCTTTTCATCAAGAAAAAAAAATGGAAGGAAACCTGACATGAGGGTAAGCATTAAGTACGCTATGTGTTCTTTCAAGGACTTTAACGCGTATATCGGATGGAATTCTTTTTTAAAGGATAAATTGCTCAAAGGCTTCAGGTCGAGGTTGGTATGGTAGATTCTCTGCCTTCTGCATTTAAATCCTAGAATTTGTGGTTGTATGGAGGTTCGTCATACAGTAGCAACAGCAATAACCGTACGTAGTAGCAGCAGATGCTTGATTAGAGATTTTCCAACTCGCAGAAGAAAAAAAGAAACAAAATGAAGAAAGATACCTGACAAAGGAAGAATGGGGGCGCAATAAATATAACTACAGTTGAAAAAATTATGTATGCAACATCAAATGCAATAATAATATATATATCGAGATTACGGGCTTGAATGTAGGCACACACTTATAAGAGTATGTACACCTGTGATCTATTAGAATCTTTTTTTAGTGACAGATGCGGATGGAAACTTTGCTGGGTTCAGGCGGTATCCTTGAAATTGTGTAGTGAAATGCAATTCATTTTCGATGCTATTAGGTGACTTAATTCTTCTTCGTTAAGAGCTTAAAAATTTTTTAATGAAGACTTGTATGGCTCGTTTGGAGAATCTATCATTAAGGAATTAGCTTCAGCTTAAGATAATAACTGTGATCTTCTTTTAATGCGGTTAGGCATTACTTCGTGGAGCTGGTTAGCATTTTATGCTCTATTGTCTCTATTTGCCTCGTCGGCCTTTCTTAATGCTTCCAATCGAAGAACGTCAATCTGCACCGCTGTTATGACGGAACAGGTCTCTAACCAGTCGTAACCTGATCTCATCATGAGATCTATTAGGATCTCATCATGAGATCTATTAGGATTCCATCATGAGATCTATTAGGATCTCAGATTCGTTTTTCGCTATGCCACTTATGCTCCACAAGTGTCTGCACTGGAACATAACGTGGTCCGCGTATTCCTACTCTTCTGGGCATTCTGGGCAAAAGGGCAAGCTATCGTGCCCAAATCTGTGGAGGTATTTTCGATAGCTACCATACCCAGACAGGAACTGCGTAAGATGATAATTACAGTTCCCGTGCGTTATTTTGTGTAAGTTCCAATGTCGCGTATCAGCTTGTGGATCCATCTACCTTTGGTGGTGTTGCCCCACCTCACCTGCCAAAGTTCTGCAAATGTTGCCCTTTCTTCCTCCTTTACCCTCCTGTTAAGTCTAGTATCTTGTCTGTTCGCGATAAGCCTAATGTAAACCCTTTGCATTTTATTGGCGAGAATGTCAATAGGGACCATTCCAGCTATAACACAGGCTTCTTTGTCCAAAATTATTGCCATTTACGAAATGGTAATCGTAGTGGCAAGATGTCTGACTTTCGACAAAGTACGCCGGATTTTGAAATGAATTTATAAAAATATATCGCCGAAATGAGTGATTCTGGAGAAAGTCATGGGAATATGTAAATAATGATTTGAAACTAAAGTCATATGAGAAATTGCGGGAAAAACTATTAGAAATTGATAAAAATGCCACAATTCATATATTTCTGTTAGCACTACAGTCTGTTATGGGCTGTGGCTTCCTTCACGACTGTTTTCCAGTCTTCTCGGTTTTCGACTGTCCTTCTCCAGTTATGGAATCCCATTTTACCAAGATCTTCTTCAATGTTGTAGATCCATCTTAGTTTTGGTCTGCCTCTTTTTCTCTTTCCTTCAGGTGCGCTTACCATTATTCGTTTTGTGTTTCTTTCTTCAGGTATACGTTGAACGAGACCTATCCATCTTTGATAGCTTTGATATGTCGTACTATGTTTGCGCTTCTATAGTGCCGATTTCATTGTTTGTTCTTATGGTATAGAACCATCCGCATTTCTTTTTGCTCCATATATTTGTCTTTCAAAAACTTAAATATAAATTTTTTTTTTTTAATTTCGTTCTGAACGTTTTTGACTCCTAGGTCTCTGTGGATATCATCGTTTCTAATATACCACGGTACATTAACAAGCCCACGGAGAACTTTGTTTTGGAATGTCTGTAAGTCGTTAACGTCACTAGTTTTGGAACAACCCCAAAGCTGTATACCATATGTTTAGAGCGGGCTTAGCACTTGCTTATATAAGTAGCAGCAATTTGTTTTCTAACTGAGCTTGGAATACTTTCCAAGAAGCCAGTACATGTCTCTATACTTAACCTCAAGCTCTTCACATCTGTTCCTAAAGTGTGCTCTCAATTTAAGCTTAGCGTCGAATGTCAAACAAAGATATTTGGCCTCGTTCGCGAAAGAAATTTTCTTAAAATTGGAATATTCATTTCCTTGTCTGACACGGAAGAGTCGTTCATCTAAATATGAACTTAAAATATGAGTCAATTGGTCAGGCAGGACTTATCGAAGTTTATATTTCAGGCCCTCGTGCCATACTTTATCGAAAGTTTGCGAAACGTCAAAGAATGCGTTTGAACAGACTAGCTTACACATTAGAGTGTTGGCTTCTAAAGCCAAAAGGAGAATCGGGCAAGAAGCGATTTGTGTTAATAACCGGTTTAAGACGGTTAAGTAAGATTCGCTCGAAGATCTTTGATATAATCAAGAGGAGCGATATTGATCTGTATGACTTGACTTCAGCCAGCAGTTTACCGGGTTTCGGAATCATAATAACTTCGGCAACTTTCCACTGAAGCGGAACATGCTCTAGACTTTTAATAGCAGTTATAAGATATAGCAGCTTTAGCAAACCTTTTTTCGTTAGCGCTTTAGGTATCTCTCCCATAATTAAGTCATATCCGGGATTTTATTGGGCTTAAGTGTGTCTATAACTTGTCTAAGTTCCCAAAGTGTAGCCTTTTCTATTAGAAGGTTCGTCGTCACGTCTAGCGTATTGAAATTCTCTAGAAGCATTTCCCCGTCGAATAATTTGAACATTTCAGCAAGATGGTCGGCGAAAACCTTTATCTTTTTTTGCCCAGTCATCCCGGTTCCTTTTATCCCACGTGTATTTGGGGCTTTCGAAGACTTTTAACGGCTCTCCATATGGAGTAATTGGTATCTTTCGTTGCTGTGATGCTTTCTATATAGTTATTAAAGGTCGTATTTTTTTTTGTCGAGCCCGAGTTGAATACCACTTTTTCTGCGCTCTTCGTTTCTTCCTTATCATTTCTATGATTTCTGGCTGGTATCTTATGCCGATACTGGCAACTTTGTTCGATCCGCGTGGAGTGTTATTCCAGGCCACCTACTGTATGACTTCAATATGACCGTTCAACTTCTTTTTCAAGTTGATACAGCGTTCTAAGCGATACCTTTAACTCAATATTTTCGACAACCTATATTCGGAAATCTTCCCAGTGAGTTTTTTTGTTGGATAATCTGGGTGGTCTTTATTTCCTAACCAAGCATTAGCACAATGAAAGGATAATTAGAGAATGATCGAAGGAGAGATCGAAGCTTTCTTCAACTTTGACGTTACTAGCGTTTTCTTCTTTTCCAATAAAGAAGTCTATAAGATCGGGTGTTTTTGCGACATCCGACGGCCAGTACGTCGGTTTGCCTGTTGAGTAAAATTGTCAACCACATTCCATGCCAGCCCTGTAGAGAGTTTTGCCTTTATGTGAGATACATCTTAATAAAGATTGGCTTAAGAGAGTTAAATAGGTCAATGACTTCGTGTTTTTTTATTGGTTATAGATTGAGGGTATTCTAACAGAGTATTAGTCATTTAAAATTTGTCCAATTCAATTTGTGCTTATAGAAAGTATTCAATGCAGTCCTTTATAAATAAGGATGAACCGGTTCTTGCGTTTCCCGGTGGATGATGTGCGTGGTAGTCGCGGTAACCTTTTAGTTTCACGCGTATTTGTGTCGTCAGATGAGTTTCAGAAACTAAACATACCATATATCAACTGCTTTTTCCTGAATAAAAACATTTAGTTCATCAAGCCTTTTCTGTAGGCTGTTGGCATTCCACAAAGTAATATTGAGCTTCTTTGTCATAATTAGTTTCACAGATCTCATAAGATGTCGTCATTGTCCATGTTTCTATGCTACATGTTATCACTGGTCTAGTTTAGGTTTTATATAATCTTAGTTTCAGAGGTTTGCTTAATAGTCTTAATTAAAATCTTTTTGTGCGCTTGGTAATATTTAGAGGCATCCTTGAGTTGATAGTAAACGTTTCTAGTATTTTGTTTTGTAAGCGACTTTATCTCTGTTTTCTTTAAATGTCATTAAACCAAGTTTCGGAGCTTTCTAGGAGTTCCTTTACTCACAAGTGCCTCGTCTATTATGTTTCTTTTGATGCTGTCAAATGCTTGTTTAAAATCAATAAATAACATATGAAGATATACCAGGTGTACCGGTATGAAGTGAACGTTTTTTTGTGAAATTAAAAAACTAATTTTTAATGGAAAAGTAAAAAAACATGCTATTCAAAGTATTGGCCATTGCTAGCTATACATTTTTCCCATCTTTCAGGCAATTTATGCTTTCCACGCCAATAAAACTGTGCGCCTATTGAAGCAAAGCAAAAAGTCACCCAATTTTCGACTTCCTCGTAGGATTCGAAGTGCTGCTCAGCTAATGCATGTCCCATCGATGAAAACAAATGGTAGTCGGAAGGAGCCAAGTTTGGTGAATACGGCGGGTGAGGTAGCAGCTCCCAGCCAAGTGCTTTGGTTGTTTCCTGAAACAGTTTTTCATTGTCATGGAGCAAAATTACCTTTCTTGTCTTCTGGCTCATTCTGGTCGTTTTTCGATCAATGCATGGTTCAAATTAATCATTTGTTGTCGGTAGCGATCAGTATTAAATTTTTCACCAAGTTTTAGGAGCTTGTGACACCCATTTCCCAGACTTTTGTATCTTTCCCATAGAAATTGTTTTTTGTGCAACATTTAACATTTCTGCCATTTGTTTCTGACTCAAAGTGTCATCTTCATCCAATATTGTTTGCAATTTGGCGTCTTCAAACTTTTTTTGTGGACTTCCACGTTCTTCATTTCTCACATCAATACCGTTATCTCTGAACCGTTAAAACCATCTTTTGCATGTTGTTTCTGATAGAGCATGATCACCATATTTCTCGACAAGCATTCTATGCAACACTTTTCTTCAAATGAAAACAAAAAATTAATGCTTTCCTCAAGTCATCATCTGGTACAAAATTCGACATTTTTAACACAATTGGAAAATATGATGCTGTGTGCTCAATGACTTGATGTATACTAAATACATCAATACTTGATGTATACCTTAAAAAAAATTAAGTCCCGTTCACAATAAACGTTCACTCAGCTCACTTTATACCCGTACACTTGGTATGTTGCATTTGAATCATTTTTCTATTGTTTGGCGTTTTGGTATTCTCCTATTTTGTTTTCTGCTACAATATTTCGTTAAGTTTTTCAAACAACACATTTGTCATTATTTTGTATCATTTTTCAAGTAGTGTTTCTGCAGTCAAGTCTGTCGCCTCTTTTGTGAATTGGACAAATTATGCCGGTTTTCCATTTTGTTGGCATTTCTTCTGCCTCCTATATATTACATATAAGCTATGTAATACTTGGATTATGGTTGCACCACAATTTTTGTAAGGTTCAGCTTTGATCCTGTTCTCTCCTGGTGACTTATTGTTAATTAATGGGCAGAATTAAAAAAAATCAAGAACTTCAAAAAATCGTGCGCAGGTATTTCAATAAGTGTTCTTGACAGATCATGAAATTCCGAGAAGTGGATTGAGCAGCAGAAGTTCTGCTTACGTTAATTTACCAAATTTGGTAAAGAAAACTTAAGTTTTTTTGTATATAATTACTGTTTAATACTAAACAATTTCAATTGTATAGTAGTCCTTTAATTATGCTAGACACTGAGCAAAAATCACCATTTTCCCATAGAAGATGAGCTCAAAACACAGGTGTGGAGCAAGTGGAAGCTCCATATATGTGGCGAAAGAACCTAAAATTTATAAAAAAAAAAAATAATAATAAACGAAGCGATTTTTGAAGCCAACGTTGGAAGAGTAAAACAAATTCGACTCATACCGGAAGTTGAGCCAGAGAGAAAAATTCAGCAAAAAAAGCAAGCCATCAATCAGCAACTGCCGGTACAGCAATAAATGGAAATGTAATAAGGTTAAGAATATGATCGTTTTTATTTTTTATCTACATTGGTTAGATATTTAACTTTCGTTTAAATAAAGCACTCCAAAAATTGGTCACGAACAGTTCTTCCCTCCAAGCCAACCCGTCGATTATGTGTGCTATTCAGTCGGTCTGTGCGTTCGTTTAGAAGTTGTATTGCAAATTCGTTGATGTAGTTCGAGTTTTGTCTCCTGAGGTGGTTGCGTAATGTAGAACTTGCTAAAACGATTTCGATGATATTCTCGTATTCAAATCTTGCGTTGAAAACGGTTAAATTATATCTTTCCGCAGCCGAAACGCTCCGTCGCTAATAAATACGTAAGGAAATGTAGAATCGTAATTTTTGAGACTTTTCGGTAGTGACATTTTAAGACAATTATTAACAAGATCTTCATAAAAATCTGTTTACTCTATTACTCCTTCGTTGGAAACTCTACCATTAGTTCCAACGTTGCAGTATGTAAATTCATATTGGGCATTTACAATAGCCAGTAGGACAATGTTGTAAGATCCTTTATAATTATAAAAATAGAATCCACTATTTGCAGGGTGCACAACTGAAGTGTGTCCACAGCCCCTGGCTTCAAATCATAAAAAAACTTCAGTTCCATGTTTTGAATCATTCCCAAAGCATGCAATCGCTTGGAAATGGCTTAGCGGATAACTACTAATGCTGAAGCAAGCTCTTCTTACGTTTGGCAAGGATCCACATCGAAAAATGCCTTAAACTTAGCGTCTTCGAAGGATTTTGGCCTTTCTTCACGCGGACGATCGTCAACATCAGTATCACCGTCTTTGAAGCGACGAAACCAATCACAGTACGTTGTTTCACCTAGAGTAGAGTCTCTATTAACTTTTTGGAGCTCTTGATGAGTTTCAACCGCTCTTTTCTTCGAATGGAAGAAGAAAATCAACACTTCCCGCAAATGACGAAATCACTAATGTCTTAAAACGGTTTGTTTACCATACCTATGTCTGACCTTGGTTCATGACGTCTTAGATATGTCAAAATCCACCAGCACCTACTGCTGGCTCCATCTATTGAGAACTTAGTTGCGCACCTAATACATATTTGAAAAGACGTAAAAGACTCCAGTACAAAACTAGTGTTTTCAAACCTTCTGCAATTAAATCCGAACACAAATCGCAACTGCAGCAGGTCTTCTCTTTGGTATAGGGCTTTACTTTAGCAGTAACAGACAGAAAGTATTTATTGAAACTATTTATTAAAAACTATTTTGTTTCCTGCTTGAAAATTTTCAATAACATCTAGGTATATTATATCGACTTTCTTGAACTTCCAGCTTGACAGCCTGACGAACCTTAATATAATATCACATAGATAATATCACTTTAGTCTGGAATTTTGAAGATATTACTGACATTTTTTTCTTATCCTTATCCGTATGCTGAGTGTGGCCCGCACTTCTGCCTGTCTGTGCTAGCGGATTCCATTCAATGATGTGCCTTCTAATACAGTTGTTTTTGCACCTTAAAGTATTATCAACCCATCGTATAATGATAGCTAAATGCTCTATTTTCATTTAAACCAGATTGTTAGACACGTCTTTGAACAGAAATCTCAAAGTCATGCATAGACATCTATTTGCAAGTTTCTGAAGTTTTCGCCATGTTTATTATTGCTAGACATATAAACTTATATTTAAGAAAAAAACTAACAGTAAACACCAGTTTTCCTTCGTTTACCACCAAACCCATACCTATTAGCCGCTTCTGTATTAATATTTACAAATACCATAGTTCACAAATATCATAATTGTTCTCTGCTGATATTGTTTATGTCATCCCCAAAGACATGTAGTTTTACAGATTTTTAAAAGATTGTGCGTCTGGTGTTGCCTTGTGAGTTCCACACAGTACACTCAACTAAAATGTAAAAAAAAAATCACATACTGCTTGCCTTAACTCCCAGTATACTGGGCTACACCATCAGCCCTATGATGGTCTCGGATGAAAACATATTCACTGTTTTCGACCCTTGCAAACGTTTCAAGAACAACGACCTTCAGATCTGCACGTGGAATATTCGGACTCTTAACAGACCACGTGCAGTCGAACAATTAAAGAGACGATCCAAGTTTTGTTTTATTTTAAATGCATTTTATTAAACGTAGTGAGATGGACCGGAAAAAAAGAGGCTAAAAAACTGTGATTATACATATTATGGTGATTGCTAAATAAATCAGCCGTTATTCGGATGCGGATTTGTCATATGCGTCAGACTAAGGCAAGAAGTCTTGAGCTTCCGACACGTGAACGAACATCTTACGACAATCCGTCCATGCCCCTACCGAAGACAAGGACCATGCCAAAAAAGAATGTTTCTAGGAGCTCCTCGACAAGACAAAACATATGAACAATGTCTGAAAAATCTTATCCTCTTTTTAGAAAAAGATAAAATGTTGGTTTCTGTTTTGGAACACAATAATATTGATGTTTTGTTGCGCTATATTGTTTAGTTACTTTTTGTTTTGTTTTTTTTTTATTTTTGATTAATGATTAATTTTCTGGATCACTTCTTTTTACTTTTTCCTTTAATTACTATTCAATTTGTTTTTATATTTGTATTAAATTTGCTCACCCCATAATGAATTATTAACTTTGAAGTGGCATTAGCTCTATTTTTTCTTCCATAAAATAAAAATGCCTCTAACTTATTCTCTTTTATTTTTTTTAAGCTAAATTTTGAATAAAAATGTATGTACGTGGTCTGTACATGTATAAAATGAAAAAAAAAAGAATACATAAAAAAAAGATGACGTTAAAATCATGCTAGGCGATTTTTTAGTAAGCATAATCTGCACGACATTACGTCTATCAACAGACTTAGGCTTATTGGCTTTGCGGTGTGACTAAATATCACTAGTAGGTAAACGGTTTCCTCATTTCAATATACACAAGGGGGCATGACGGTCTCCAGATCATGAAACGATAAATAAAATTGATCACACTGCGATAGACGTAAGTCATGCCTCCAATATTCTGGATGTCTGAACGTTGTGGGCAGCCAACATTAATTCGGATCAGGAGCTTGTTGTAACAAAGATGCGAATGAGGATTTCCAAAGCACCACAGCAACGAAGAAGTAATGTGAAAAGATATAACATAGAAAAGTTGCAATCGTAAGAGATGTGAATAGATTCACCTAACCACCACCAAGAAATCCTTTGTTTGAAGAAGAATGTCGATAAACACATGTAGTTAAACAACGAGCCTACCAATCGGCTTCGCAACGAATTAGCACAAATAACGTACGACAGTTTTATCAACAGGTAAAAAGATCGCATCGAGACAAGAAGACCATACAGAAGCCTGTAGAGGTGAAGAAGGAAAACTTGTATTAGAGTCACAGTCGGTGCTAAGAATATGAAAAATTGTTTCCGCAGACTGTATAACGGTTCAACATCCCACCGTCAGGCAAAATAGATCATTCAACTTAGATTATGATAGCCAAGACTTCCGACGACCAGATCGAAGTAAAGATCTAAGCTAAAATACCATACAGCAAACTAATCGGGGGAGGTTTTCAAAGCTTTGTAGAGAGCATTCCTATATATACATATTCCTAAAGGAAAAAAAGAGTCCTGTTTTAAATACTTACACCAACTCATTTCTTAGATCTGATCAGAAGAGTGCATGTCTGATAAATGGAATCTCAGTATCGTTTACCCGATCCACAAAAACAGAGACCACCTCAACTGCGCCAACTATACAGTCATAAGTCTCCTCAACATCGCATACTAGATCTTATCTGCCATATTGTGTGAACGTTTAAAACGCTTCGTCAACAACTTAATTGGCTCTTATCAGTGCGGTTTCAAACCAGGAAAGTCCAGAATCGACTAAATATTTACACTCCAAAAGATCCTGAAAAACCTCAAAAAGTCAAAATCGATACCCTCCATCTTTTCATCGTTTTTAAGACCGCATTTATAGAGACGAACGAGACGTTTGATGTTAAAAAAGGTTTTAGTTTAGGTGAAGCGCTACCAAGTGACTTTTTAAGAGAAAAATCCTTCCAAAACTATTCACTCCCACTAGCGTTGACGGGCCATACAGCGACATCGACCTAGTCGAAAAACTGCACATCAGTCCCTTGAGATGGATAGGACATGTATAGCGAATGGACACAGATGTTCCGGCCCGCAGAGTCTTCGAATCTATCCCAGATGGGTAACGCAGTAGAGGAAGACATCACCTTAGGTGGTGCGCATAAGTAGAACGGGATCTCAATTGACTTGAATTGCCCAACTGAAGGCAGTTAACTAAAGACCAGACTAACTGGAGAGAGTTCACCCCGAACTGTAACACAACTAAGTAATTATGTAAAATTTGGCTAACAAAATGGTTATAGAGGATTAGATAATACAGCAGTGAGTCACCTTCTATTGTTAATATTCCGTTACATCGTCACGCCATAAGCAGATCGGCAGTTGGATTTAAGTTTGGATATGGCTACCTTTATTTCGTCAAAGTCGGTTATAAGAAATTGTTCGTTTTTTCTGTCAGCAGAATAAGTATTGGTATTCACCGTATCAGTTTTTTATCGTTCTTATGCCTATTCCATTCCATCGCTCTTCTTGCTTTACAGAAATCTTGAGTCTCCGGGAGTGAATGAACTCCACCTGGCCTGTTAAGGGACCTTACATTCCATATACAGTACTGAAAATCATTTACCTTTTTCGAGTAGCATGAATCATCAATCGTAATCATAAACATATTATTTACACTACCGGAGAACTGGCCCGATGATGAGTAACCTTCAACGTGGAGAGCCAAGCCCTATATACCACCCCTTGTATATAGGATACGGAAATATGATATAATAGCGATGTGTTATTGCAGCCATATGTTAGTACTAATGAAGCAACATAAGTAGCTGAGTACGGTGTTTGCGATACGGTCTATTGCCGCCGAATTTTTAATTTTCAAAGGCTCACATATATAGGGACTCACGTGTGAATACTTAAGGAGGAGCTTGACCATAGGCGATAATGAAGTAAGTCATGTTTTCTTCAATGAATATGAATATGAAACCGTGATTCTCACTTCACCAATTTTAAATTACTTTGCTTGGATTGGAGTAATTTGCTTAAATCGTTCACGATTTACAAGGCCTCTGTGGTTCTTGGATTTTCAAGCATGAACAGACAAACGTCTATACTCTCAGAGTTTATGCCAACCACTTGCACTAAATACCATATATATTTGTTTTCTGCACTGTCTGTACATCTGTTTAGGAGCAATCTACATATATATCCGTATAGTGCGTCGGATATATATCGAAGCTCATTATTTATTATTACTTTGGTTGTTATCGGAGTAGTCTACCCGGATGTAGTCGGATCCGGATGATTGAAATAACTCGAATATCAATTCCGCTTTCAAATTTTGAAGAACATGACCATTGTGCTCTACAATAATTGTGTAAGTACACTTGATCATAAATCTCCAGATGCGCGTGCTTTTTCGACGTTAGAAGACATATGTCTTCGCTATATATAATCTTATGGCACAAGGCTTTGCAGAATATTATACCAACCTCACCCAGAACGACCGCGTTCAGTTTCTGACATGGGAACCAATAAAATGGACTATTTCTTTGTCTGAATGCTTTGTTCCGATAGAAAAAAATAGAAGTACGTATTCAAATTTAGAGTTAAACAGTTTTAGTATAAGTTCTGCAAACGTCGCTCTTACACATTTATGATAGTGTACCGTCTGTACACTTGCACTTCCGCTTATACAAGACTTCCATGTGCAATTAAGTGAGGTTTTTGCTGATTGGTGTTTGCTAGCAAAATGACTCTTCGTAATTGAGGAAATTTTCATTTCGAGGTACTCATACTCTTTTATAGTTTCAATATCTGTTCCAGCTAATTTCCATTTTTCGTTTCTTGAGTAACATTCACCAGCTTTTCAGAACATCATGATCTTGGGCTTTCACAGTAAGGTTCCACTTCGAGCAGAAATCTTTAAGATCAAAAATCATTCAGCTTAATCATTGTGGTGAATCTGATAACATAACTATGTCATCCGAATAAATAAGCACTCCAACCTTTCTTTCAGCCTATGAGATTTCACCACATTCCACCACTTGTTCGGGTCATCAAGAAACAGAATGAACAATAGTGTACATGACTTTGTCATTCCATACAGTTGATTCAGTGTCCTCATACAGAAGTTTAAGAATATTCAGCATCTTTTTTGGCATTCGAATCAGCGACAGTTTGTAAAAAAGCGACCTTCTATCGATTGAATCGAAAGCTGTTTTGAAATCTACCATATATAAAAAGCATAAATATTTTAATGTTGATCTTAAGACGATTGCGCAATATTCAGCAGGATAAAAATCTGATCTATTATTGAGTGCTTTTGTCTAAATCCTGCTTGCAAATCAGTAAGTGGATGTGCATTGTTGACCCACGATGAGAATCTTTTATACAGAACAGATGAGGGAATTTTCAAATAACAATTCAAGAACGAAATACCTTTGTAATTCTCAGCTAGATTTATGTCGCCTTATTTTTAAAGTGGAAATATAATCGCCTTTCGGCATCTTTGAGGTAAAATATTGTACTTGAATATTTGTTTGAATAAAGAGTCACTAAATCCTCTTCTGTCAAACCTTAATAGAGCTCAAAAGTTATTCAATTTTCTCCAGGTGCTTTGTTAAATTTTGTTCTTCTGATGGCATCTTTAACGTGTGTTGCTTTAAGACGTCATAGTGCAAGTTAACTCCAATTCTGAATGACTTCCAGCTATTCCCCTTACAGCTTTCCAAAAGCTTTTCCCTCTGCCATCGTTTGAAGCTTCCTGCACTGACTGGGCGAGATAATTTTTCTTCGAGATCTGACAGATAAGCTTGAATATCTTGTTAGCATTCAGATACATTTTCTTAAAAATATCTGCATTAAAACTAAGTAGCTTGAAGGTCTTAATTCTTGCTTTTTCACATTCATGATTGAACCATTTATTTCTGCCTTAACCTTAGCAATAATTTTATCAAAGGAATCCAATTTCATGGGTTCTTCAAAAACAAATTGCACACGATCTAATTCCATGGATAAGTTCTGCTGAAAATTTTTACATTGTTTCTTAGCTAGGCTTAATTTTGGTAAAAGTTGATGCTGAATTTCATTTCAGTAACCAGTTCAATTGCCATGCGACCCGGGAAATTTTGAACACCAACCTTCAAGTTTTCTATAATGTTCAAAAGATTTGTCGCTGAACAACAATAATTATTCGTTGAAGAACTTTAACCAATTAAAAAATTTTTCGCTAAGAATATCGCTTTCACTTGCGCTGTTTGCAATCATGAATTATCGGTTCTCCTTTTACTTTCTATTGTATTTTAAGAGTAATAATTTCTTCGACAGTTATAAATTCGAATCTACGTACAGTATTCCTTTTAAAACCAAATAAGCGGCCGCCCTCTACCTAACTCAGTAGATTAAAGGAGAGTTAATATTAAAATCCAAATCTAAGTGTCCTATATATGTTCCAAAGCAAAAATTGATTGAAAATTCATATTAATATCAACTCTCCAAATGTACACATGGGCAGTCGACCGTGTTTCATTATCAGAACCAAGATGCAAGAAAGTTCTCGTCTACTAAATTCAATTAACGACCTTTGCAGGTTAAAATTTTAACATATGTGACCCAGTAGTATACCAACTTGCCATAAATTCATCGCCCCATATGAGCTAATCTTGAAGCTTGAAGCTGTTCATCACTAACCTTACGAGTATGTATACGTAAGTCGTTTGTTTGACTACGTATCCGTCTATTACGTTGTTTCCATCCAACAGAGATAATAGTAGTTCATATGCATACGTCACAAATCATTTCTATGAAGCTCCTCCATAACTCAAAACACCAGAATTCCAACACAAATGTGAGCATATTCATTCACCTCCAAGCCAAACTCGTACAGTACCGTATCATACGATGCTGCCTTCCATATTCATATCTGTTAAATACATCATTGAGGCTCTTATGAGAATTCCAAATGGATGACTAAGGTCTTGAATGCTGCATGAAAAAAATAATAAATAAAATGGTTACCTTTGTCATTTATTCCATAAAATTGACTGAATGTACTTGCGGAGATTTTCTCTTCATTTTATTTAGCTTTTTTCATTCTATCGCCTGTGCCGCTGAGGTTGCTTTCAACTTCCAGCTTCTAGATAGGTCTCAAGTCCTCTTCAGGTTACAATGGCCCTTTCTTTATTTAATCACCATTTGAGATGCTACTTCTGTTGTCGTTTGTGTTTGTTGGGTTAGTCCCCAACATGCGAGTACAAGGATACTACTGAAGGCATCTCGAAGCTGGGAAAAATCACTTTGTGTGACAGGTGCCCGACTCTACGAATACTATACTTTTATCCGTTTATTTGCATAGAGCTCATTTTAATTTTCTCTCGCTCTTGTGAGTATGTAGTAGGTAATGATGTGATGCGTAGATCCCAAGTTCTTCATCACCCAAGGATATATACAGCCAATTCTCTGCTGATATGTGAGCTAGAAGTACTTGAGGTTTAAAGGATGCACACATGGCACATTTGAAGCTGTGTTCTCTATAAAAGGTGCAGATAGTTTCACATATGTATTAAATGTACGACTACTTCCATTGGTTTTCTTATATTTGTAGATTCATCACAAGGTGTACACATAGAGCACACACCCATCTGTCGTCAGTTGTTCTATGGGATGTATGGTAGGTACAATAATTTCACGCAAGGATGCAACAAATAAAATGAAATGTAACGAATTCTGACGCAATGCGACCTTAGAAAAGTGGTTAACTAAAATATGACTACTTAGACTGTCGACTTCGGTCGAATATCGGTTGTCGGTAGCTGTGTTTCAATTTTCACTTAGCATTAGAAAGGATCCATCCCCCTTCATTACACGAAAAAGTTTTGAGTTCTGAGTACTTTGCTTTTGCTCCAAAAAGGAAAACGATTTACACAGAGTAACTCCAAGCTGAAGGATACGTCATCTGTGAAGCACAATGGTACGATTGTATGACTGCACGAATGTATTGTACATACGAGTATATGCATGCGAATGGGCGAAGAACAAAAAGCTGGCAGAGTTCCAAGAGTCGCACCAATGTGTCCATTAGTTGAGTTTCTGTGATTTTGTGTTTCCTATGCTTTTATTTTCCCAACTTTACCCCTCCATCCTTGATTACATTGGGTGGGGTTGTGGATCACCCCTGCTTGCCTGGAAATGAGAATTTTTTTCTCTCTCTACTTCTTGTTATGTCGTCCTTATTAATACTTCTTCCCTGCAGACCTAGTCTTCGAATGGATGGAGATGGAGATTTTCTTAATTTTAACTGAAAAATTGAATAAGTTCTGTCATTTTTTTTCCCGCCTTTTTCGAGTTCTCGTTTTTTATTCTTTGAAAGTACATCGTCACTTTGGCACTCTCTACCATTTGATCTGCCTTTTTACTTCCTTTTTTTACGGCCTCCTAGTTTGGATTTTTGGTGTCTTTTTTTATTTTTGGTAGACCGAGGAGAGGAAAGTTGGTTTTTTTATTGGCAGCACTTGTGACTTTTTTGATCCAATCAGTGATGCCCTGACTTAGTCAATCAATATCGAGAGTTTTGTTGGAAACAACGTTTTTTCTAAGCCAGGATTAGGAGTTTCTGTGATGACAATCATTTCCATCAAATTTCAGTTTTCGTTTTTCGTTCGTCTATTGAGTTTTTCTTTTTTTTTGCACAGGAAAACTTTCTGATGGTGATGATGTTGAGGAAAATTTCCAATAATAGAACATTTCACAAGCATTTGCTTTCAGGGCGCAAAAGAGAGCCAAAGTGGTTCACGAGTGTACTCCAAAGTAGCTAAATACTTTTTCATAGTCGTCTTTTTTTATTTATTGTTGGTTATTATTTTTTAAGGTTATATCCATTCAAGCCTGCAAATAGGCTTCAGCATCAGTTAGTTTGGTCGAAACTCTACGCATACAAATAAAAGGAGAGGCACCAGCACGAATAGGGTTCATTTCATATCACATTATATGAAAATATTGCTCGGTTCGTTGGCCACAAAAGGGCATAAAATCGCCTTTATGCGGTTGAATGTACACACAATTTCTAGTTGTTACAGTTTTTGAGTGGAAAGAGGATGCACGCTGATGATTTTTGAGGGAGTCTGTGATGCATGTGAACTCTATTGATGCTCACAACGAACTTTAATATTGAATACACATGTGGTTAACGAAATTTATAAATCCTATTTATAAAAAAATAAGGCGAAGCATTTTATGGTTTCCAATTTAAAAAAAAAAAAAGTATTATGAAGGGGAAATTAGTGATTTTGTTTTGCACAGAACTTCTGTATAGAAGTTTTCATTGAAATGTAAAACAGCATGCCCTCAAAAAAGGCCGCATTAATTTTGAAACATGGACTGAATAGAACCAGCGAAGCGAAACGCTGGTTTTTAATAGAAATACATTGGGGAGAATCATGTTTTCTTTTTCTTGCAAATTTTCTAATTTTTTATTCTCATCTTGACTCAATAGCCGCCAGTATTAGACATTCAAGTGAAAAATCGTTGCTAATGAAGTGCGAAACTGATACAGATAAATATGGAAATTATCGTTACTTTCAAAATTGTATTTCACTTTCAAAATTGTAACTTAATCGACGGAATTCTGGTATCTTTTGAAAAAATATTTAAAGAGGACATACAGTATGAGCAGTCCTTTTTTTTAAGTACATAAGTGGGGCAACAGTTCTTGCATGACCTGTTACTCAACGTTACAACTTTCCAATTAGTACAGTATTTGGGCAACTTAGAGAGCTAGATCTCTTTTAGACGAGATTTGTCTCAACAACGTCGTCTAGGTTAGGAATCGAACTCTTTGGGCTAGAACGTCGGTATCCATTCATTCTACTTTTCAGATCAGGTTAATGTTGCTGAAGGCATTGCAGAGCCAAAAAAAAGCATTCGAAGAAACTTGTATTCAAGGATAATTTCATCCACTTTCTAATTTTCATGGTTCTGCGGCATAGAGCAGGATTAGATTGACGAGGGTCTTAGATGAATAGATGATTTGACTTCCTTTTTGACTTGAGAGTCTCAACTGACTTCTCAGTGAAATAAATTACGATGTTCCGTTGTTACTTTGATTTTCGATAAGTTGTTATTGTCAGAGTTACAATGGATCAATATAAAGACGTTCTTTATCGTCATTGTGCAAAGATTGTCGTGTTTGACAATAATCTCAGAAATGGATATGCCTTTAATCAAATTCTAATTTTACAATTTTTACTTTTTGTCAATTAAAAGGCAAGTGCACAAACGCGCTCGTTGATCGTATCAAATGTTCTTACTCTTTCTCTTGAGTTCTTTTCTTATTCCACAAATACCAACCTTTAGAACTTTCACATCTTCTAAGGAATAGAGAACTGCAGGTATGAAGTACGGCAAACATGATTGAGATTGCAACAAAATTTCAAATTTCATAAGGATCAACGCCTCATCCAACTATAAAAACGACATATTTTATGGTAGCCGAAATTATTAAAACCGTAAAAAGGATGAACAGGAGGAATACAGTATGTAACCTCTGTACTATGGATTACAATAAGAAATTTAGGATAAAAAAAATTTGTGTTCGATTAGTGTCCTTTTCGAAAAATGTTTAACTTCACAAGTTTATAAAAAAAAAACCGAATACAAAAAAACTATTCACAAAATAATCCTGAAATCATTAAAGCTTTGTTATTTGAAGATGTTTCTGTAAACTATTGTGAGTAAATTCAATGAAACTATTTGAATGGAATCAGCCTTTGTAAATCGCTTAACAGATGTGTTATTCTTTCCTTTCATCGCATCGACTTAAGTACATATGTACATACTAGGCATATGTACTTCTTCAGAAAGGCATTTTATCTGCTTGCACATGTATCTAACTGTCAAAGACCACTGCCACATCTTTTACCGTAATTTATTTTCTAGTATCATAGAAAGTAATTTATTTTTTTTTTTTTTTTTTTTTTTTTTTTGTAACTCATCTAATTGGAAACCGCAACTGAGATAACTAACGTTATTCGAAAAGGAAATCCCCAGGACCCCAGAACCACCATTCAGTTTACACTAATCAGCTAGCAAGGATCTCCAGTTCTTGCATCATATTCGTATCTGTGTACGTAGTTGCCCTCAGTTTACATTTTCTTTTAGCCAACACTAATCGACGACGACTAGAAGGTTTGCCCGGAACCTCTTCCATCTCTTAAAAAGAAGAAAAAAAAGTTAAAAAAAAAAAAATTATACTCCCACTTCCTTTAGCCCTGTACCTGCACCGAGGTCACTGAATGGAGGCTCATTGTGTGCATCGTTTACTTAATTGCAGTACAATTTGTCTTCTTGTTTTTTGTGAGCACTCTTGTGTGTCCTTTCAGTTGTGTGCTCTGTAGATTCCATATAGACTTACCCCCCGGCTTTTTTTTACCAACAGAACATGCATTTGGCTAGGATATTCCAACGACTACGACGATCGCATTCTGTTACAATTTGAGTCTACAGCCCAGATGGGGGTGTTGCTAGTGGGTACTTCACATTTCTTTTGTGTGTCCTTACTACCCATTCAGATGAAAAGTCTGCCCTGCCACCTTGACAGGGAATTTCATTAACACGTCGCCATTGTACGAATATGGAGCCACCGAAACATTTCTTTGGAAATTTATTCAGAAGTGTAACCCCAAACTGCGTTCATTAAAATACGAATATTTACATGTAAACACACATTATGTATATATTTACATATGTATTTGTACAATATATAGAGTATGAATTCGAATAGGATAAATACTTGCAACCGCCCTTAAGCACTACTGGCCAAAGTGGTAACATTTGTGGGGATGCTTACTAAAAATTAATTATCTGCAATCGCATTCCTGTAAAAGCAATTTTAAATTTTTCTTCTCTTTCTCCTGCCGTCCTGTTCTATTGAAACAATACAATTGCATAGAGAATGGACATGTCCTCATTTGATTGTTTTGGCAAAATCCGACTCCGATTGGCTACGGTGGAGGACGAAGAATGGAAAAAAAAAACTAAAACAACCAGCCTACAAGGCGAGTCCCTAATGTAACCCAAATGGAAGAGTAGAGATTTCAGGAAATTTATCTCCCTTGTACCACAAAGTTTCAACACCAAAAATCTTGTCCCTTGGTCAATTTTCTGTTATTCCTTTTGTTTCAGTATGCTTCTTCGTGCAGCTGGCCGGCGTTTTTCTTTTTTTTTTTCCTTTATTATTTTTTTTATTATTTCAGATTCTCCTTCAGTCGAATTTATGATAACCCATTTTAAGGACACTAGTTATTTAGGTTATTTATTTCACTTAAAATGAAATGGATTTTAGTGGGAAACAAAAAGGACACAAAATAGAAATAATAAAATTTTGTTTTCTTTTTTTTTATATGAGGACAACAGGACATAGAAGAAGACTATACCCCCAATGGGCACAATTAAAGCTCCTTAAGAAACCCGTATCTCGAGAATAAAATCGGAACCGGTGATAAAGACGGGGAAAAGGAAGGACTCGATGCTACTGCAGTCGCTGTTAGCGTTGCCACTCTATACTCCTGAAGAACAGATCTACTGCCTTTTTCATCAATACAAATTCACTGTGCAGTAAAAATACATATAATAGTAAATTTATTTTTCATTCAGCAAGAGGGTAGCCAGAAGGGTGGCGAATGAAAATATTTTGTTGAAACAAATTTCGGAAGTATCTAAATTTGCTAAGTCAGGTCTCAAACATCGGCATATGTACACACTCGTATGTATCTATGTTTATATAGTTCCACAGTTTTTTTGTGTGTTCTGAAGGTTAACACGAAACAAGCATACGTTGGTTGCTGATAAATCTTTAACATATTGTTATATCATAGTATCACTTATGTCTGTCATCTGGATAAACGTCCAGATACTTGCTTTCCCCATTCTTTTTGGACAGATTTTCTTTTCGAAAAGCATTAACAATTGATTTTTTAGTCCCATCTCTCCTTGTGAAACTGATTATATGTGCGAGTATATATATGCCACATCGAAGCACTAATGGCAATATCTTGTTTCTAGCACAACTGTCTGTTTTTATCAATTCAACTCACAATGAGTATAAACCAAAGTTTCTCTAGAATAAATCTCAGTTTATGTAAATAGATGATACTCATAGCCATTGCAATTTAACAAGAATTGTAACTTATGCAGGTTGATATAGTACAATACTATCTCTGTAGGTCTTTACTTTACTTTACTTTAGATGTCGCTAGAAACCGGGACGGACCTTGCCCTCCATTAGCAGCTTTCTTTATTAACTGAAAATTAACGCTAACCTTAGCCAGATTCGAACCCAAAGGCCAGACTTTTCTTCATCACTTTGGGGTGCATTTAAAGGTCTCAGAGCCGCAGGGACAATGTTCGGCTATTCAACATGCCTAAGCTATTTAAGCCGAATGTTTCAACACCTCTTGTCATGCTCAATGTCGTTGTATATCCCATACAGTCCGTTTTGAATTTTCTCCTTAAAATATCTTCGATGCATGGAGTGCAAAGCCAACAACGGCTTTTTCTAAAGTCCGCATTTCGCATTTCCATACAGACTGAATGGAATATCAAGGCTCTTATAGTAGGACAAACTCTTTTTTTTTTTTTTTTTGCAAAGCATATTTTAATGAATAAATAATGAAAATATCATATTTCCGTATATAAAAAAAATAGTTGCTAAAACCGTCGGCATTCCAGTTAGGTAATTTTGAACGCATTTCCTCCAACCTAACGGCTATTTGAAAGAATCGAAATCCACTGCGTAAGCAGAAAATCATGTCTCGGGAGATCAGCAAATGCAGCACATACAAAAGATACACCGGCCACTTGCTCACTGCTCACAGTAGGATTGAAACAGAAACGTAAGCCGAAATCGAAAGCCTTGCTTCGCCGGTATGCGGAGAAGGGTCACAGACGAATTCTTTTTACTGATGAGAAAATTTTCACCATTGAATAATCCTTCAATCAATCAGTCGATAGGGTGTATGGTCTGTCGCCTACGATGAGGTCACCGAGTTCCATTTCTACGAGAAAGCTGACAAAACTTCAGAGAAATTGTATCAAACGGATGTTGTAAATGTGTTGTGGAGCCTCTCCAACAAAACACTATTCACAAATTAACAGGGGAACAAAGCAACAAGACTCCGCTCCAGCTCGTAACGCAAAAACAACTCAAACATGGCTCGAAAACCACGTTCCGAACTTCATTTTCGCTGATTTTTGCCATCTGGCAGTCCAGATCTCAATCCTTTAGACTACAAACTATGGTCCGATCTGGAGACTGTAGATCGCACTACTCGACATTCAAGTATTGAGTGTTTGCAGCGTGCCCTTGTCCGGAACATTTGTCTGGTCGACTTTGCCGTTACTGAAAGGCAAAGGTAATTTTTAAATATATTCATTCGTTTCCATTTTTTTAGCCAAAAATCGTGACACACGTCTCATGCCCAATATATCGGAAAAAATTGCATGACACGAGCCGACTCATATGCCAACATCCTTAGCAACTTTTCTTATGGTAATTCGGCGATTTTCCAAAACAATTTTCATCACAGCTTCGACGTTATCTTTTTTGTTGATGTGCTGGGGCGTTCTGAGCTAAGTTCGTCATTGGCATCTTCTCGGCCATCTTGAAAGAGCTTGTACCACTTGTAAACATTTTTTTACATAGAGCAGACTTACCGTATGCCACTGTCATCATTTCAAGTGTTTAAGAGCACTTGATTCAATTTTTTTACCAAAATTTGATGCAAATTTTTTGCTCAATGTTTTATAATAATTGAAAATCACCGATTATGCTACAACATATATTCGGTACATGTGTATCGAATGTACTCGTACGTTGCCCGCGAAATTTCAAAAGTCACCTTACTTACACCTCGTATGTGTAAGTAAATTGCTTTATGTAAAACCATATAAACATCATTCGTACTAGAAATATGACGCAAATACACCAACATTTTTCGTAGCCTCGAGTTAATTTCTGATAGAAACTTGACTAGTTGGCATTCTTTATATCTTGACCAGCGAAATCTGCGAAAAATAAAAAAAATAAAATTCATCACAATAGATTTCGTTATAGGCTTACAAATATTACTAGTAAAAAGGCCAAAATGTAAAGCTGGAAAGTATGTAGGACTAGAAGAAAACAAAAATTAAGGAAAATAAGCTTAAATCGATAGAAAATTTTTCCAAGAGCATGCAGTCCAAATTCCCACATACATACTGGTATGTACGCAATTTTTATTCCATCCTATATAAAATTCACCATTCGTAGTTAATAATTTATGTAAATCATTTTTGACTTTAATTTTTTATGCTTGACTCAAGTCCCCCAGGAAAATAAATATTTGTAAACAATTTTAATTGTGTTTTAATTTCCCAACTCTAATTCAATGCATATACATATTTTCAACAAAATTATCTCTCACTACCGGTAAAAGGGAGCTCTGAATTGTTTTTTGTATTAAAATTGCAATAAGACCCTTTGGCTTATATGGATATAGTCATTAAGAAAACATCTAAACTTAGTTACAGATTTATGACATTCTATATGTTGGAAGTTTCAGTGACTATGGCATTATTAATATGGCTTCCATAAAAAAATAAAAAATTGCACACTCTTTCTTTAACATTAACATATTGTTAATGATATTTCGCGAGATTTTAACTGACTAAGGCTTAGAAGAGTTTTCTTTTACATCCAAACAATTTGTTTTGCCTTAAATGTTGTATCAGATTCAGATTTATTTCTTGTACAGATCAAGATTGTGATACTAAAATTAGAAAAAATAACTGCACTGAGTTAAACTCTGGTTAGTCTGATCATGAACTGCATATGCATGCTTCTTCAGAATCCGAAAACGATCTGAATATGAATTCACCCAGATCTAGTAGCCATCGTTGAACCCAGTTAATTAGTCGTCCTCTTTTACCATATTACTACATGAGCCCCACTGTCACACTAGTTTTTATAAGTCTAATCAAACAGTTGGGTTGCGGCCGCGAAAATCACACCATATTTTATTACAAGTGAATACTTAAGTGTATTGAAGGATATCGAAGACCAAGTAATCCCCAAAGAGTCAAACAAATTAAATCAATACTTGGTTTCCTGAAGACCTTTCGTTCCGCATCTATATAAAATTGCTAAATTTGGTTTCAATTAAAAAACAATAAATGCTTTATTGACTCATAACTTAAATATGGTGTAGGGTTTTGTATAGAAAAGAAAATCGGCTAAATTGCCTCCAAGGCACATTATCGTATACACTCATTTGTCCAAATTTTCCATGACAGTTTTGCATAAATTTGGCTAAATTTCGTTGATACAGAGCTCAATTTGCTTCTTCAATGCATGGTCATTGGCTGTTGGTATAAGCCTTAAACTTAAAAAAAGGAAAAGGTCCAACTTTAAAAAAAAAAGGAAAAGGTCCAACGGCGTTAAATCGGCAAACTACACGAACAGAAAATGACCATGCAATAATTGATTTGTTTTTTGGGTTGTATGGCGTGTAACACCTTCTTGTTGAAACTTCATGTCATCCACATCCATACCTTATGGGTGGCCGCGGTTCAAATGATAGTGTATTGACTTCCCGGTTCAGGGTTCAATACCAACCGAGATCGAAAGACTATTTTTCAGGCAACTAAAATCTCGTGAGATGAATGTTTGCCTAAATACAAAATCAAGTCAACTTACACTAATAATTTAGTCCCCCATTAAATGTTAGATGCCACCTATGGAGCGAAATAACCACTAATTTTCCTAAAAACTTAACACGTGCTCAGGCACTTTAAGTGTAGTCATACCCACTTCAGAGTAAAGTTTTTTTTTCTAAAAAAAAAAATCTTACTGAGAGAAAAGTTTTTTTTTTTTTTTTTAAAAAATAAAAACCCTTACAATTATGTCGCAATAGCGAGCACCATTATCTGTTATTACCTGACCAGTCGCGTTTTTAAAGAAGATTGGTCTGTCCAAAATCCGCACCAAAGAGTGGCATCACTAGTGGATTATTTGACAATTACGACGGTTACCAAAGCCATCAAGACAAAAAAATGAGCCTCATAGCTGAAGATGATTTTGTTTTAAAAATCAGCATTCGTTGGTTGTTGTTCGATAATGCATTTGCATGTGCACATTTCGCTGTGCGTGATTAGTTGGCTTCAGTTTCTAAATCCATTACACGTTTTATGCATGAGGATGTAAATCTTAGGTGAAAATACGCTGTAGTGAGCTTCTCGAAATATTCAATTCTTGACCACGGTACCGAATTAGTATTCCTGGACTCTCAGTATCACTGTCACGAACTGCTTCAATTTTTTATGTTGATCGACTTGCTGAAGTATAACCCGAGTGTCTAAGATCACAAATTGGTGCAGTTCCTCTGAATTTTTGAATCTAACTCTTCACAGTTGATGAAATTAATCACTATTTTGATCATATTTTGTACGAAAATTACGAACTGCAGCTGTTAAACCTCCATTTTTTTTAAATATTGCTTAACAATGAAAACGCTTTGTTCTTTCATGTAGTACTCAATGTTTAATAACCCTTAACTGTTAACTGTCACGCTGTTTGTTTTTTTGTAGGCAATACTTTACAGCACAAATGGCGCAAAATTCTAATATTGAGTGAATTTTGAGACATCCTCTACCAGGAAATTTTAACAATTGAAATTTTTCCATTCTAAGTGAACGCATAATAGATGTATGCCTCTGTTTAGGAGACGATAACACCTATCCAACGTGTTGATATTGTAGAAAATGTGATTTTTTTTATAGCTCCGAAAGATGGTGATCCTATTTGAACGTAATAACGTTAGTATGTCTTTTAGGAAGTTTCTCTACTATATGGTACATATGTATATGCTCTAGATGCTTTGCTGAGTTTTCATATATGTAGAGACAACTTATCTTGATACAACTCAAACTGCAATTTCTAACAATCTTGCGAATTGACTGTCTTCTAAATTTTAAATATCCTGTCTGATGCAATAGCACCAGATCTAGGGCATGCCGAACCCTAGTCGCTATCAATTAAACTAAGGTGATCAGGTATGCTGGTCTTTATAGACAACCACTTAAATACTCTTACTAATCAAAACTCTTGCCGCCTTACAGATAGTCTTTTACTGATAAATTCTATGTATGTAAGCAAAGCATGATTTATTATGTACAGCTGTGAAAAAAAATTCAGAAATTCATTCCAATGCATAGTTTGGATCTCAGCTTTTATACGAGTATAACATATTTTACTCAAGCGCATACCATAGGTTTCACGCATGTTAAATTCTCTAATTCCAGTATCAAACCCCGACTTTGTTCTGGAAATCTGCCTTTATTTAAGAAACTATCATACAACCTACTGCTAAGTCCCATCAAATTTACTGCTCTTAGTTCTTTGTGAGGTGGCAACGCTGGTCATCTGCTGTTTGTGGGTCTATATGCATACGAGTATACGATATGTATAAGTTGGCACACCAGCTAAGCCAGTGCTAGAGCCAGATTCAACTCAGGAAAGGTATGAATTCGGATATCCTTTCGCTTTTATTTTGCTCCAGTAAAATTCCCCCAAGGGAAAATAATCCTTTTCATTTTGTGTGCAACTTACCTGCTGCAGTGCCTGCCTCTACTTCTGCCTCTGCGCTAGGTGCCTCTTTGAAATGTGATGGGCTGCTGCCCGCCTTCAACACTGAATATGACTTGGATTCACTCGTTCTTTATGGTGGATAACTCACTCCATCTGCCTTTTTGCGATGCCAAAGCAGAAGCATGAGTGTGGTGGACGAAATAAAACACCCACCCACCGCTAGTAGGAGGTAAAGGATTTTGAGTTATGTAAGGAATTCGCTTGAATGTGCTTCCAGATGAAACCGTCTTGTTACCTCATGGATAAAATTTTATATAACTGTGCTTATACTTCAATAGAGGATAGAGAAAGGGATTGTATTTGGGAGAATTTTTTCTTTTCTATTTAACGAGTAAGTAGGCAGCCGGAACGAGGACAAAGATTCAACTGGATGTTGCCGCGCGAAAAAGGATACAATCATAGATACAGTTGCCTGGATACTCAATCCGACGCAATACTAAAACACTGGACACTGCAGTGCATATTATTTCCGTTTCGTCGAGAGAAATTATTTGTGAAGATGTTATACAAAAATAAATGGATTAAGTTAAATGGTTCCATTTAATCCTAGTTTTTCCAAGATTTCTGAAGAATTCGTTGAAGTTTTTCCGAAAAGCGTCTTAGGTGTGTTTTTCGGATACTTACTATTGTAGGAGATAGAAATTCCTGTTGAAATGAAACTGAGTTTCTTTTTATTTTCTCTGCTAAACAATTGCGGATTAAAGGATCATTCTTAAGAGTTTTATACAATCAAGAGATTGAATGTTGAATATTCAGTAAAGGACTTTTGGTCTTATTTTGTTTTTAATATAATATTTGTAATTTGGGAAGTATTCTTCAACAAGATTTTTAATGTTATAAATATTTTGTTAAACTATAGTAGATTCTGGGCAACGCCACCTTGCCTTTGCTTTGTATTTATTTTATTGTACCTTGCAATGGAGTCATAACTGACGAGAAACACTGTACTTTCTTGCTTACTGAGGTGATAGTGCTAGATGGATCTGGGCCTTACAAAAACTCTTGGTAATTTTTGCAAACTTCTAGTAAATCCCATTTGCCCATTCATCGAGCGTCACTTTAAATTTAATTTCTGCTTTCTGCGCTTTTCCTTCAACATAAAATTTAAATGTCTTTAGTTAAGATATCCATCTCAAATCCTGAACTTAGATTTTACAACTGCCTTCATCTCATGGTTGTTAGCCAATGAGGTGCTGCTTACAATGCAGTTTTCTGCGTACTACTTTGCACGTTCTCTGTCTCTACGTTCAGACCTATGGCAAAAGACCCTTGAGATCCTTACCAGGGATTGGTCGACGGTTGGTTGACGATCGGATCTCTCAATCTTAATTTAAAGGCGCCACAAAATGATTGTAAATAAGACTTTTATGATGATTGACTATTCTTGACGATTTTGCTTTTCTAGTTAGACGAATGTAAACCTAATGTAAAATGTCTTACATATTATCTTTTATCTCGCAGCTCAAAATTGTTTCTGCTTTTGTCCTTCCTATTCTCGTAGCAATTCACAGATTTTTTGACCTAATATGGTAAGTAAGGCTTACTTATTTGCTTAAATCCGGGATGGATCTGCGCCTCAGTCAATAAACACCGGTGAACATGGTCGTTGGCCAACTATGTTGCTATGTTACACAAGCTGCGCATTCCATGCATGCCCTAGCTCGATTTCTCTCTATAATGTTGAATCTCTGGGTGTGAATTGAAGACTTTACGAGATGAATTAATATCTTAGCCATCTATTGCCACAAAGCTGAAAGACTTTGCTTTTATATTTCTGGATTAAAATCGCTTGAAGAACTTACGTTCAAAATAACCAAGGATATCATCATCAGTTTAAGCGTTATGTTGAAAAAAACGCATGAGAGCATATCACTTCGAATTATACCTTTCTAAACATCTAGCTGAGGTTTCTGCCCACCTTAACGCCTTTATGCCAAAACTAAACATGCCTTTGTATAGCGCGTCTCTGTAGATGCTGTCATATGCGGCTTTGAAGAGGTGGTGAATATCGGTCTGGACTCCATTAGTTTCCTTTGGTGATCATGGAGATCATCAAATTTTACAACACATGCACTGTAGATAACGCAAAGCCAAAAGGCGTCAACATAATGTGCTTACAGAAGAAAATCCTGAATTGTTAATTTGGCATCGGTCACAATGGCCTTTATTCGTCCTCTATGTTGCAAATTTCGCGAAAATATCTCATAAGATGTTTTAGTGTCTTAAGCCAGGAGACCATTGCTCTAAGTGCCTACTACAAATAACAACATTGACTTACTAAAGACTCTATTCAACGACAAAATTATATTACAGGTCCATTAGTAATTTGGTCTCAGAATTGGCGATTAATTTCTTAATGTGGGACAAAATAAAATCTGTGGTGATTACTAATAAACTGCAATCTTCAGCGCGTTTATTGCTAAGGTACAGGGCCTTATGCTTGAAACAGTGCACAGTTGCCCAAAATTTGACTGACAGGTTGCGCTTTGTCAAAAACAACCGGGGAAACAATATGCATAATGTTGTATCGAAAACGCAGTGTCATGAAAGTTAACATGATCCAGCCGAGAGCAACCTGGAAACCCAACCCACTGCGAAGGTCACAGTGGGAATACTTTGCATGAGAGCCTATGCTGACGAAGCGCACGCGCAACCAATGGATTTCACTATTCGTGGGAAGTGCTAAGTCACCTCATCGCATCAGGTGGAATCGAGGCAACGAGGAGCTGTTTTGTGGATTGTTGTGACGTTTTACTTCAGACATAGACGTGTAACTTACCATTATAATAAATACCTTTGTCTTTTACATTAATAAAGTTAAACTGTTTCGAATTTAATCCGTGTTTTATTCATGACAGTTACCCCGGAAAGGTAACTTTAACTTGAAATAATGTCCATAAAAAATAAAAATGTTTACTCTAATTCATTTCATAAAGGTATTGTTTTTAAAATTTTTATAGCTCTTAAAAAACACATTTTACTGCGTTTCCCTGCTCATTCCTTTACAAGGCTGCCTCGTCGCTCGTTTTATGTTTTTGGTATATTAAAATTTCCAAATATTGTTCCTAAGAGTAGGATCTTTTTATTTTCTCGATCATGTACTTCTCACGTTCTTAATTTTTCCTTTAGATAAGCCGATATTTTTTATTTCTTCTTTCTCCTCCTTTTCCTATCTCTTGTATAGTATTTCTGTGTAAATATTTTAGCATCTTTGTATGTGAGTTGTTCTTCTGTTGCGTCGTCATGTCATCATACTATTACTTTTCGGCACTTGATACTGGTGAAAAAAGACTTCTCAATAAGGTCTGAAAACTTGATCAGAAATTTATTTTCTATTGCAGACACGTCACATTTTCCTCTCACTGCTTTTTCAATGTTTTCGTAACTCAAATACAGCAAGATTTTTACCAAGGTGTCAAAGTTGACTTCTCGTAACATTTCAATGTCAAAAATATAACTAGTCTGATTTGAGTCATCGAAATGTTAGCGATCTGGTTGACGGTTGTTTTAACCTTCAACTTCAATTTTCAGGCTATGCTTTCCAATTGTCCTGTCAACATTTTTTCCATCTCGTCACCTAAGACGACCTTGCGTTAAATGCCGAATATGTCCATTAAGCCCACAGGCCCAAAATAAAGTTTTCAACTATATTTGCATTGCTATAGACAGGCTCTTCTACAATCACAGTCATGGAATGCATTCAATGTTATCGAATACTCCTAACAAAGAGTGGAGCTCACTATGCTTTAAGTATTTTTTTTTTTTTTGTAACAGCGCAACAGGCTCACACACTTTTTTAATTTCAAATTTGGCCTTCCCCAACAAGAGTTCATCTGAATTTTCTGGTCATTTTAAAGGTAAGAATTTGATCCTACACTCGAAGTTGACCATTGCTCAACGATATGAAAATTCTAAGTCATAATGTCACCTTGAGTCAATATGCCTTATCTTTGTTTTCGACTTCGTCACCTGGGTAATCACCGAATCAATTGCTATCCTCCTGACAATATTAGGGTCCAGACGTCTATTTATAAAATCTCAAATCCAAAACCACTTCGCGCTTGTTATAAATTCCAATTTAACACAAATCCCCAAAGTAACAAACCTAAATGTCCTTCAACTCGATGTTAGATACTGTACCCAAGAGGATTGCCTTTTCCCCTTGACATTTAACTCTACTTTTCGATATCAAACACCATAAAAAAAAAATTATTAAACAATCTAAATGTCCCATAAAAACAACCCCCAACTCCCCTGAATACTCTTAAATTGGTTACGCGCATTTGCACTCCTTCATTATTCCCGCGCAAACAAAAATCGCAATGCAAATGAATGACCGCGCTAACTGTGTTTCTGAATTGTTGCCGCAGAACACTCGTCAGAGCTGATTGCGAGTGATACGAGTACTGCAATGCATGTAACTGAAATGTTATAAATTACTGTTGAGAGTTATAAATTTATTTATTTCAATTTATTTTTATTTGCTCACACAAATACATATACTTTCATTTTAGTCAGTACGATGCACATACCCACCCATAATGGTATCTATACCTAAAAAAAAACCCACTTCGCTCGATTAAAGACTTTGTTACATTGCTAACCTCCGCATCATTATCCGTAACAATGGTTTGCGGTGAAATTAACGAAATAGATTCTCACAGTAATCTCCAATCGGAAAAATACGAGTACACGTAGAGAAACAATCTCTCGACAATCTCGTCTCATTGTTATTTCAGGCTATTAATTTCGTCCTTATACCAAAAGAGATCCTGATATTTACACTCGAAAAACTGCGTATACTCTGTACCTTATCTTAGGTCTTTGTTTGGACTGTGTGCTTAATCGTGGAAAAGAAAAAAAAAAAAAAAAAAAAAAACCTAAAAGAAAAACATCCCCCTTCACCCAGAGGCCCGGAATATATAGAAAAGTTTTTCTGAATGATCTGGCGAATATGATGGCAGAGAATAAACATGGTAAACCAACACCCACACCATACACTCGTATAGTACAATCACCAAACAGAATCCACATCCCCGTCAGAAGTTCCTGAAGTAGCACCAGTACCAGCACCAGCTCCAGTTTCCCATACCAAACATCGAAGCTCTCCATTTCGTTGGATTTATGTGAGGGTGGCTGCTGATTTATGCGCTCTGGTATTGTCACAAGGCAAAATGGGTCATTTCGAGTTCTGGTCAAAGTCGGTTATTGATTCTCAAATTATTCATGCTCAATGTTTGTCAAGTCGACTACAGAAACTCGTACACTTAAAAGCGATTCATTTGAATCTCAACCATAAGAATGAGATAAACGAATAAGAATTCATACACGATCCATCGGGAAATAATGAAAAGAAATTGCAAAATGGAATATTGTTGGACGTATGGATATTACTGTATCAGTGTCATTGAATTTAACGACAAGACTTAAGCAGTATTGTTATTGATTACCATGGAGACTTTCGTCATGTTAAGAAGATTGTTTTGCCTTGAGCACTGATTAAACCATCTGAGCTTATTAAATTTATTTTATTGGCTATAAATGGTTGAAGAAAATGCTGCAGTAAATGGTTGAGCATCAATTTTGTAGTGATAACTTACTTGCCTCTTTACATGGTGTCAAAATGTTGAGTCAGCGTGAGACTCATATAATAAGTCTACCTGGGTGGCATTTGTCTTACTTCACTGACTTCCCCTATGCAGTCCACGTTTGTTGAAGACAACCACATCATACAAGTAGCCTTCTTCTATTGCGTTGTCCCTCTTTTGTTTTATCTGGGACTTTTTGCGTGTTGGGATGTAATCATAGATTACGTCTGCTTAAGGTTCAGACCAGATGACACTTGAACCATTGGGAGCATAAGACATAAAAAGAAATCATCAGCAAGAAGGAAGTCACACCGCTAGGGGAAAAATTGCAAGCGTAAGCGTACTAGGTAGTCATCTTTGTCGATAATTGGTATAAAGTCTACTTTCACCGTTAACCAAGAGCTCGATATAAGTACGTATAGGCCAGTACAAACCTAGTAATAAAGCTTCTTTTTAGAAAAAGTAGCAGCTGATCTATATCCCATTGCTGCATATCTAGAAATATGTCAGACGCTGCAGAGCCAGCAAAAGACGCAGCAACATACTCCATACCCTAATTATCACTAAACTTATGCGAGATACCAGTTATCGTCGAGTTGTATTAATTGACTTACTTGCATTTTCGTTACTAAAAGCTGGGGGCAAATTATCGCAAACATCACTGATAAATACACATTTGGGATTGCCGTACACATTACTGAGCTTTAAGTATCGTAATTTGACATTCTTCTTTCCGCGAACGAGTGTCATTCACGTACGATAGGTACCAAGCTCAAGATCAAAATGAAAATGTAACTATACATTTTCAGTCGTCAGGGAGTCACCGAAGTATTAAAATTTAAAAAAAAATCGAGGACGGTTAGAACGCGTCACCAATGTACTCCTTCTCACTTTTAACCGCTTCCATCCTCCACTATCAGTAAATATCGCCTGGTACAAAGTCGAAGTTAGGGAATACTTGCTCAACCCTATTCGTTGTCGTAATTGATAAATTTTAGATCACACCACCAAAAGATGCAATAACCTACCTCGCTGTGTCAAGTGCAATCTCCCCCGTGATGTCCCTACAACGTGTATTCACATATCCTGCGCTAACTACTCTGAAGAACATGCAGGATCCTCTAAGTTATTTAAGGCATATAGGTATTCAGCAAAAATAAATTTTGAAAATAAAAACAATCAATAAATGCGACATAGCGAAAAACATCTCCTCCGTACTTTCTTCTTCATGCTCAGCAATAACAAAATCCCTGTCAATTGCAATCCTTAAAAAACAACATCTTTTCCAATAAATTCCCATCCCAACTCTTCTACCCACCCTCCCTTTTCAAATCCAATATCATCAAACAAACAAACAAATCAGTGCAAATACAACCACACCTAGTTAAAAATGACTCATAATAAACCCTTCAACCCAACACATACACAAATAAACATGTCGATTACCTTCAATCAACCTCTACAAATCAACCAAACACCACAAACATTCCTAATCAGCTTACACAACACAATATAAATACAATACCACAATGTCATCAATTTCAAACCTAACCCAAAATAATAGCTTTACAAGAAACTCACCTTACACTGACAAATAATATCCCCATTCCAGTGAGCTACCACTTTACCCCCTAAAACATATCTCTAAACCCCTGTTGTGGAATTGGTTTCCTAGGTCACACTTCGATATAAAACAAACAGATAAACCCTAACAATGATTTCGAAGCTCTTGTCATAACAATAACATCTAAGCCTAAATTCTCAATAATAAACGAATTTATTCACCCTGCACAACCTTTTAACCTTAGCAATCTCAGAACATCGTTAACCATCAACATACACCTTCTAGGTCCTATCTGGGGCTCGCCCAAAAATGGCCATTGCGGCAACACCATTTCCAAGTTTTTAATAAAACAGCCAACGCCCGATTCAAGAGAAAAATGAGAACTGCGAAAATCGAGTCCATACATAAACTTACTTCCAAAATCAACCTCAATAGTCCTTCCGCTAAAGTCTGATCCACCATAAGAAAATTGTGCAACGTTAAAATCTTCTTTCCCATGCACTCTATTACTCCTACAGGCCACTCCAACGTCAACATCACGAACCCCTCCAGCCTAGTCAAATTCTTGTGTTTCGTTGAATTTTGCTCCAAAGAATCTCACAATCATAACTTTCCGCACACCTTCTGTCAAAATTAACTAATGAATTCACTTACCATCACATTTTTGCCATCAAAAAATGCTAAAATCATAGACAACGATATCATTTTCTCGGAAGTAGACTCAGCATTAAGCAAATTAAAAGGCAAGACTCAGGCCAACAATAGAATATCTTACCCTATGATAAAAACCTCTCCCCTTCCGTAAAAAATCGTCTACTGAAATATTATAACCTGATCTTCCACAGTAATATCCCTTAATTACACAAAAACAGTACTGTCATTCCTGTCCTTAAACCCAAATTGGACAATTCTCTTCCAAAACCCTACAGACCCATCTCTCTTAACCTCGCCAAATATCCCGATAAAATAATAACCAATAGTCTCCCTCAACAAACTTTTCAGCAGTCATCAAATGGGAACAAAAAAAGGCAAATCTGTAACCGATTATCTACTATACCTAAACCATCACATTACTGACGCTCTATCAAATAAAGTCACCTTTCTCTTATCTCCCTTGATTTTTCAAAAGCATTCGATAAAATTGGCACACATACATACATTATCGATCAACTTATAGCTTGTTAAGTCGGACCCAATATCATCAGATATGCATATATAAAATTTTATGACAAATAAAAAAATCTCGGTTCGTATTGGAAACCCCTTGTCATTTGCCTTACCTCTCTACAACTGCTCTCCTTTAATTTTTCCCTTCTTCCATATAGCCTACAACAAGCCCTCCCACGTCCTATCACTCCACAAAGAAATAAAGTTCTGCGCGTATGCTGACAATTTCATAATCATAAAAAAAATAAATAAAATAAAAACTATACCTCCTCCGACATTGATCTTGTCTACATCTTTCAAGACATGCTATCCTGGTGCGAATACTGGAGTCAAATTATCCCTAATAAGAAGCAAACACCTCCATATCTGCTCCTGCAATATTTTTCTTAGAAAAAGTTTTTAAACTTAAATTTCTGGGCATTGTATTCCAAAAAAAATACAAATGGAACTCGCCCTGCCCTGGAACAAAAGCTAAATATAACAATATCTCTTTCCTACAAAAAATACACCCATACACTCTAACTTCAATCGCCCAATCTATGATATCATAATCTCCAAAATAGAATATGGATTATTTCCTTACGGTCATTCCTCTAAATCACACCTAAGCAAAAGCAAAACCGTATATAATGTCGCTCTAAGAAAACCTCTCAACGCTTACAGAACAACTCCCATTAACCATCTCCTGTTTGAAGCGAAAATTCAAATGATTGAAAGCCTACGCTACCAGTCCACTATAAAGCTATATAAACCCACTTTATTCTGCATAGACACCCCCTTATAGAATATTTCAAGAAATCCAAAAATAGCGAAAAATACTCCATCTTGTATCAACCGCTCCGCAGCCCTCTGTAAAGAAATCAACATTCCTCACAAACACCCATTCGATCCTATCCCTCCCTCTTCCACTCTAGCTCCGGGTGGCTACCTTGCTCCGTTATATATTCTTTAAGAATCCACAAAAAAATTCATACCCCCCGAAGATATTCTGAGCCCGTTTCCTGGAACTCAAAAATAATTTAAGCGACTATTACTTCATCTATACAGACGGCTCCAAAGTAGGGGATAACGTAGGCTTTACGAGCAGTGTCACATTTGAAAATGAAACGATTTGCTACTTTCTACCCCTTATGTACAGTTCTATAATTCTCATTTTAAAAGCATACTCATACATAAAAAATTTCAAAAAAAAAAAAAAAAAAAAAAAAAAAAAAAAAAAAAAATGCAATCTGCACTGACTCACTGTCATCTATTGACGCAATTCTCAATATCAATAACCAATCCTATTACCCTTTCTTAATTCGCAACCCTCTCTCTATCTCCAGTTCTCTAACATTAAACTAATAAAGGTCACAAGCCAGGTCCAGATTGCGGGCAACGAATTGCCAACAAAAAAGCCAAAGAAACTCTTAGGACCTTATCTAAAAAAGTTTGTTAAAAAACAAGCCAACTCCATACACCTACTCCCCTGGGACAAAACTGGTACAGGGCCCTTAATATATAGAAACAAATAGAACCCTCTATAATGTCTCGTTTCGAAGTAACTAAAATAATTAAGCTTAGACATAAATAAAAATAAACAATCTCAATGCACCTACTGCAACCTCTCCGAAGGTTTTACCTTCCACACCCACAGATACAAATTCCTTTCGCAAATCAATTCAATTCCACTCAACCCCAATCTAAAAAAATATTAAAACTATAATAGATTTTCTCAAAATTTATATACAACCCAATCTAAATATATGTATCTATCCTATTTCATCAAAAGCCTTCAATGCTCTGGCTACCCAGCTAACATAATTTTATTTATAAGTTAGTCTTTTAAATAATAATAATAATAATAATAATAACTATACATTTTTCCAATGTTAATACATTTTTACTGACATTTCACAATTTTTTTTTTTTTTAGTCTAAATTAAATGAAATAAACATTTAGAAATATTTGCAAAGGAGCAACTTGTTTTCTTTGTGTCAAAGGGTTACTAACAACTGTCAGAAATTATTCGTATTAGACTTTTACTATTGCAATTTGAAATTTCCATTCGATACGTGAGATATCGTGTGCCACCATCCCAAATTCATCCGATGACTTATGAAATCTACTCACTCGATAGTACCATACACATGTACATGAATTTGCCCCCTGGTTGTGAATCAATTCTGACTGGGAAGTGATTTAGCATAATATTTTCTTAGTGGTTTTAGCCTGTGTGACTCGTTCCTTTTGATACCAATTTAATCAATTTGTAGGCAGTCTTTAAAATCGAAAGCTGTTTTTGGTTTGTTGTCAAATTACTCTCATGTAGTCACTGCAGATCTATTTCAACTATATAATGGGTAATCTTAATAAGCTCTTGGTGATAGGGCAGTTTAAACATTTGACGAGGACACAATTCATATTCTGAACAGCTTATTCTACCTTCATTTTAAACTTAGAAAGAGTTTGGTCAAGTTCCTTCTTAAAACATATCTAGTTGATTTCCTTCAATTGTTCCTATTCATCGGTGTCGAGGTATTGCATCCGATTTGAAATTCAATTTCTGATTTCGAAATGGGTTCTGGATGGTCTCGACAGAAGCTTTATGTTAACTTATAATGAGAGAAAAACTATCCTTCATGCCTGGTTTGTGTTCTTTATGTGAAAGTGAATTGGCTATTTTAGTATCCAGGTTGAAGAATTCGGAATCTGTGTATTTTCGTTATTGTGTGCCATTGGGGTCCCTTCAATCACAGCTTAACCTCGAATCAGGAGATAAGTTCGATGTTTTATCTGATTTCTTCTCAGAAGTTTAGGTTACCATATTTATGGGCTTACCACGAGAAGGTTTCCAAGAAAAAGGACAAAATTGTAACACTACTATAAGGTAATCTGCTTTATCTCTTTCGTACTTTGTTCTTGCAGTGGCATCATTTTATATTCTCGGTGAGGTGTTGCGTTTGCTTCATCAGAGTAGCTTCTATAGTTTCATGAGCAGTTTTATCATACTTCATGCGCCACTTAGCCGTACCTTAGTTAAGAGTCCTTATTAGATCTAGGTATGCGAGACCAGAAAAAATTCTGACAATTTAATATAACTACAGCTTCGTAATATTATACTTTCTTGTTCCCTACTTCTGTTGCTGAGTAATTTTGAATTCATACTTTAAGTGCAACACCCAATGTTGGCAGCTTGAAAGGCTCGATTATTTGAAAAACTGGAAATGTGCTTGACATCGATCGGAATATTTCCATTTTTTTCTACCCTTTTTTATCTGTATACTAAACTGTGCTGCTGTTAATATTGTTCATTACGGTAACCTTCGTAATGTAAATTGATACTTTTTTTCCGTAAGATATGTTTAATAAGATATACCATATTCCATTTTTATTGCTCTTTTTAACTGTTCTCTTATTCCTTAATGAAGTGCTATGGCAGCCTAAACACGCTAATGCGAACGTCAAAAGGAAGCTGTTAATCTCATTTTAAAGTTAACACAGGTAAACAACTGAATAACATCGTCAATAACATAACATCGAACTAGAGCTGGTTTAGAACTTTAATTTTCGAGAGAACATAATTTCAGCAAATAGTGGCTAAAGCGCCGAATCGAAAACTGATCAAAAATGAAACCCTTATTCTACTTTAGAATCCCTGTTTTGGACAAGTTGGCAAATTTATCAGTGTTGCTTACCATTATGCGTTATTTATCATTTTGGCTCTTTAGTGACATGATGCTACAATAAAAGGAAGAAAGTAGGCTTCTTCTCTCTAGGTTGGATAGTTACCACCCTTCGCTTCCTCTTACGTTATTGTATCCCCTATCATATAATTAAGTTTCCTATGAGTATTCATAAGTTTTAATTTTCATAGGGCAAACAACGCCATGATGTACTACCTTCTCAGTATGCCAATTTTAACTTTCTCTTTTATACCGAAATTTTAAAATGTCAACCTGTACCTTTTTTACTCAAAAAGAATCACTCATATTCACCACCCTGGTAAAATAAACAGAAATAAGCTCTGGTACACTAACTTAAAATCAGTTTCCGACACCGATTTCTTTTGCTACCAGTCTGCTCAATTCAACTTCTTCGTACTTTTCCAAACTCTCTATGACAACTACTTAAACCGAATAGACCATACACTATTTTTCGACCGCAAACGGTTCTTTCAGTTCATCAAAACTAGAAAAAAATCGGATAACTATCCATCATATCTTAATTTTCTTAATAAGTTCTCTTCGCTGCCTACAAACACCTTTGGAATCTGTGTATATAACTTTTGAGCAAGTTATAGATAAAACAATAAACCCAACTCAAAGATGATTATTCCGCTGGACCTGATGATCTTCCCCCTATATTTTTAAAGAAATATGCATTAACTAGTCCAACCTTTTACAGTTCACTTTCAGCTTTTTATAACCCAGGGATTATTTTTCTCAACCTGGAAAAGTTATTTTAATATTCCCCTACAAAAAAAAATAAAGGCCGCAAAGCCGATATTTCGATATTTTGAGCGCATTATTTATAACATAATGCGTTTCCTTTATAAATCTATTATTTCCCAAAACCAGCATGGATTTCTCAAAGGTAAATCGACAACCACCAACTTAACCGGATTCGTATCACGCACTTTATGTGCACTAAAATCTGGAAATGAAGTTGACGTGATTGCCACCGGTTTCAGCAAAGCCTTTGATAGAATTTCTCATGATATAATCCTTCTAGAATTAAAGGCTCTCTTTTAAATATGCTTGAAAAGGTAAGATTAAGCACAAAATCTATCAGAAGAATTTCCTTAAAATTAACGTCAATAAGTATCAGGCTATAACTTATGGTGTACCCGTAAGCGCCCTCCTGCATCACCACGCTGCTATTTGATCTTTTATCTGCCCTTAGTGAATAAGTTGCATGATGTAGATGTTATCCGCGACAAACAACTCAAATTCCGTTCTCTTGTTGATAATATGATAAAAAAAAAATAGCCAACTATGCCCTTGCCTTCATCAAACGCTGGTCTAAGGAGTTTTTCAATCCTTATGTTACCAAATCGCTTTACATAATCTTTGTTAGGCTTCTTCTTCAATATGCAAACCAAGTTTGATCACCCTACTACAGACTTCACATCCTCCGGCTAGAAGCTGTTCAATCCAGATGTTTACAATTTACTTTACGTGGTCATTTCCTGGGGTAATAGTCAAAACTTACCACTATTCACTGATCGACTGAAACTTATAAATTTACAATATTCTCTTTATTCATCAGATCTTAATTGGTAATATTGATTGTCCTTCTTTACTTCAACTAATTTTTTTTTAACTCCAACCCACGCAATCTTAAGTCTGTGCTACTTTTCCGACTCAATCTTTACAGAACTAATTACGGACACTTGGAACCGATGTCTAGAATGCTTTGTGAAGTTAACGATATCCTGCCTCCCTTCGACTGTCCCTCAAAAACGTGACTCACGTCCTAACTTTCTTTAACTGCACCCACCGTTAGGTTTTTATCGAAATTAGTTTTGAGCGAAATTGTTTTGATCAATTTCATCAAAGCAAAGTTAAATCAAATCAAATAGAATTTAACCAACATAATAAGCGTTTTCATTGCACAACATGATACTTAGTCCAGCTCACGTATCATCGCTGTAAACTATGGTTTCAGTTTGCTTCCCTTCGGTCAATAGTTTTGATAAAATTCGGGCGAACTATGTGACCAAACTAAGATTTCTTTTATATCTTCTAGAATGCACATCGCTTTGAATTGGAGGCCTTTTTTCAGAAATTTTGATAGCTCATATGATCTATGTATATTATCGTTGCTCTACATTAGTTACTCCACCATTAGAAGATCTTTTTTTTTTTTTTTTTTTTTTTTTTTTTTTTTTTTTTTTTTTTTAGGATAAATAATAACACTCACTTAGAAGAGGATGGTGAATCGAGAAAAAGGCAATAAAACGAACGAGTTAATAAAGTAAAATATTGTTTATTACGCAAAAATGAAGCCCACTGAGTAGAGACATTCTAGTCGAGAGATAAGATCTCTTAGGACAACTCTTAATTTCAAATTAAATTTACTAGTTTAACTATTGCAGATGGTTGAAATCATGAGTCGGCAACCTAAACAACTAGTAAGCGCAACTTGACGCAGCTGCATGATTCTACGTAAATTGTGTGATAAATTCCTTGAGTTTACCCAAGCCACAACTTAAACAGTTACTATAAAGTTTCAAGTTTCAATCTCAACCCTTGTGCTGCTAATTCATAGAACACCACTTCTAACAATGAGTGGAAAACTTCCAACTTTAAGGGCGAAATGATGCTCCACAAGTCAACAACCCAGAAGCAACTCGTCTACAATTGACATGTCCAGTGCCTCAAGTACAGGATCCCTGGGGTGAGTTGTAAGGAAATAAACCCAAACAGATTCAGGAAGAAAATAAAATACATTCTGTTGATATGCTCGTACAAACATCTTGTTGCCGCCAACTATAATACAACTAAGGAACTACTTGTATGCGCCATTAAAATTCCTCTGTTTATACTCATACAAGTGTAGACACGCATTAAGGATCCGAATATCATATCATTCCTTATTGTGTTCATCCCTTGAAACGGGAGACTCCCTACTGAGAGGAATATACAACTTATTTGTGGCAACAATTACAAAACATAAAAAGTACATTAACCCCATTTGAATAAATTGAATATGCATATTTTAAAATTTAAAGAAACCCGATATACCAATCCGAGTACACTAAAATGCAAAAAACAGCCGCACTCGTTTCCTGTTTTTTACTTTAATCACCATGTACAATAATTAAAAATCAATCACTATATAAAGAGGATAATATTAAGGAACCGTTTCGTTACTGCACCATAAATAAGGAGTTCACTGGCAAAGACATCTTTGAGACAACAGTTTAAAGACGGCTTCTTTGCTACCGGATGGCGGAAAAACCGCTTCTTACGCCAAGAATTAAGAAAGGAAGTCTGGAATGGGCAAGAGAAAGGCAAAATCGGACACGTGTTGACTAGCAAAAGGTCATCTTCTCAGATGAGTCCAAATTCAACATGGAATATTCAGATGGAAAGACCACCGTTCGACGTTGACTTGGAGAACGATTGAAGGAAGAATGTATTGCAACACGTCCGAAGATGTCATGGTTTGGGGATTCATAACTGCCGGTGGATTTGAAATGTTTTTGATAGTGGATGTATGCATAAATGCTTTAGAGTGCAAGAGGTTTTAGAAAATGGAGTGGTACCCACTACAGAGGAAGTGAGCCAGTATCACACCAATGGCCTGCTTCAGGATGATTGCGCACCTTGCCATCGTGCTAAAACCATAAGTAAACAATGAATTTTCCAATGATATTTTGGTAATATTGTCAATATTTGTTTTTAATCGATTTTAACCAATTGCTTTCCCAGGTTCGAAGTTACCAAAAAGATCTGAGGATAAATTCACCCCATTGCATTAGTCTGGAAACAGTCCTGGCATAAATCCTATTGGCATGAATCGCTTGGTATCGAATGGGTGTAAAACCCAAAAATAAAAAGCCCAGCAATTTACAGGAATTAAAAAGTCACCCCGAAAAAAAATGGTAAGAGGAAATTGACACTAGCCTTTAGGATTCAATACCAACCAGGGTTGAGTCCCTTATAAAATTCAAAAGCTGCCGCACGCCATATTGAACAGAGAAAAAACCTTGTTTTGTAATTTTATCAACTAAAATACTCTCATAAAACCAAAAAAGGTAATGCTAAATATATTTTCTAATCAATAAATCAAACAACCTAGAAATTCATTTTTAGAGAGTTACAATTATTACAGTTTTTTTCCTGGATTAACACGATCCTCGCGTTGGTTCTTGTGGTTACACCACTTAAGATTGTCCTACCTGCTGCGAATAAAAACGAGATATCCCCACCCTTTCAACACCACAGTAAACAGAGCAAGTCAAATTGAAGGTTTTCTGTTTTACTTGAGTAGGTTTTTTTTTGCATGACAGTGTATGAGTACGTGCTTACATTGGTGCATATGCAAAGATGTTTGCTACGCGGATGTGAGATATTTTTAACTTTATTTTGGGTCCTCTGCTGGTTATTTGGCTGCCAGTTTGGTCGAAATTTATGACAACTCGTGGTCACTACAATTAATGTCCCTCTCTTTATGGCAAACAAACTAATTTTCAGTATGAATGTATTGTATCCGAGACACATTATCGCATCAGGAAATTTGCTCTGGATACTGCCATAACATAATTTATACATTTTCCAGGTAAGCTCACCAGATACGGGTCAGTGTCAATGTGAACCACATAGATATGTTATGCTGATCTTCTTTGGAGAATCTTTTCAAAAAAACAAACTAAAGGATTAGATGGCAGTATTCGGATAGATGTTATTTGTACGGTTAAGCCTTGGCATGTATTTACGAGTAACTTTTGCCAAAATAAATAATTTGAGGGTAATCCGTGTTTGAACTTTTGATATATAGCAGACCTTCGACTTGACCTACAATTTAGCACTTATTGATTCCTTGAAATCATTTGCAGCTGACCTTAAAGGTAAGGGTTAAAGATAAATATGAAACGTGTTTGGAGGAGCTGCGATGGTGTAGCTATGCACCTGACCAGACCTCAAAATTAGAAACGAATGAACTATAAGTAGAAATTTCGCATTCGCAGCTAATTCCTCTACTTGAATAGTAAAAGACTAGTCACCAACTCCATAATATAAATAAAGAGTTGCATAATTCTTCATTGAGCATTACAGGCAAAAGATACTGTTCGCTTTGAAATATTTGGGCAAACAATTTGCTTTATTTATAACGAGGGCTCGAAAAGGGGTATCCTCTAGAGAACTACCATCTAAAAGGCAGTTGAAGAGAAGAAGAAGACGGGAGGTAAAGTAGCATCGTTAAGAGATGGCAAACTCTGAATCGTTTTCCCAGCGCAGGTAGGAAAACGAAACTGTTTCCGGAAGTGATACCCACTGAAAGCGAAATGACACGGCATCTTTTTCTTCCATCTCGAAAAGACCTAAGAGAAAGAAAGCTTCTAGGCCTCCCTCTGTCGATGCCTTTTCACGCTCATGATATCCAAATGAAAGCAAAGAAATGAGCAAAATCTGCAGTTTCGATGGGCAGAAATCGACCAAAACGGTCAACCTATTGACAGAAACAAAACCAGCGTTAGCTTTACCAGCTGACAATAACAATAGTCTGTATAAGTCACCGAGCTGATGGACTCCATTTTTTAAATCCCTGAAAAACTAAAGAAAATACAAGATGTGTTAACACTACCTCCAAGTTTTAACTGCCAATGAAATATTCTAGGCAATCCTTTGGTAGTGTATGTTCTTTTCTGAAGACAGCATGTTCTACTCATTTTGGCCGCTTTCGCCCCTGTACTCACGAACTTTGCATTGACATCTTGCTGTCTTCGTCCAATTACATTCATGTCATCCGCTTGTTCAAGTCATTGAGTAAACCCAGGAAAAATGTGTCTCCTTCGTTGGCCAGTTAGTTTTACAAGATACTCTTTTCTAGGACGATGTTAAAAAAGTCTAATGGCAGAGTATCGCCTTATCTGAGACCTTTCTTGATATTAAAGGTATCGGTTTATACATTACCGACCTAAATGAAGCAGCATCATCTTGCTTAAATTACCCGGTGTTTGGTAGAGCTATCAAAACTAAACATGGCATTGTTTAGTTCATATTTATACATAGCCAAATAATATAGCGGTCTCTTGCGATTATAGCTTTTCGACGTCGAACTTTGATGGTATTACTCGATTTCATATATAGTCGCATCCGTATTCTTGCTGCAATACGGTACTGGTTTGAGTCGATGTTGAATCCTCGGAAAGTTCAGACCTTCGAAATCTTTTAGATCTTTTAGCACAAATTTTCAGCATATATTCAGTCTAGAAGATCACAGAATACATGTTTGATGCCGTTATCGTAGTTCTTTATAGGGGCATGAACGAAAATCAGGTTTATTTTTCAGAATTTGGGCTTGACGCGGATTGCTGGAAATTTAATACTTTTTGCTTAAGTTTTTAAGCCTCTAAGTCTAAGATGTCATAGTTTTTCATCCGCTTTTTGCCAGGCCCATCCTTTAGTAATATCTGCTTTATAGCAGTCTAATGCTTCCTAGAGTTGTTTGGCTATACTTGTTCTGTTAAAGATTCTTAAGTTCCATGTGTAAGGCCCAAATTCGTTGTCTTTAAAAGGTTTTTTGTGGTAGTCAACATTTATTTTCTACGAACTGTTTTTTTTTTTTTCTATGGTGGGATATTACCTATACGCGTAATCTCCAACCTAGTTGCCCGGTCCTTAACACCTGGACAGACAGTTCGGTGCCAGTAGCATCACTTAGGTTATTAGAGCCGTAGAGCTCTAAATGGAAGTGTGCATTAATTGACACAAATTTACTAGAGCTATAAATGCTGTAATCTTAAAAATAAGCGAAATTTTATTCCAACTCCAGCCCAACAGTGCCCTACGGTATCTAGTTCCTCATTTTACTCTTTAGAAACAACACTCGCCATAATTGAATTCGTTGAAACCGAGACATGGTTTTAATTTCGATTTTATTTCAAAAGCCCGATGTACTAACTGATAGACATAACAATGCTAGACCATTCCCACTTCCAACGTTGGGCTGACTGTATCGAATTTTGTACATCTTATTCTGTAAATGATCATCCTTCTTTCATTATGTACATCAGGGTGGAAACATATGTTTTTGTGGTGATGTTTGTAGGGCCTTTTCCAGAAAAGATTACATACCTATACAAACATGGATATGGAATGAATGTTTTTTATTTAAAATGGAAATCAGGAAATTTAAAAAATAGGGTTGCCAAAGAATTAAACGTAAACTGGCAAAAAATAGAAAGGAAAATAATTCTCAATTAAATAGTTTAATCCGCAACAATTGGCCCCAAGCTATTCATTGAAGCTTTCTCTACCTTCACATCCAGAGTCCACATCAAATTGAGTGAAAAGCATAGTTTTTCTTGGAATTGCAGTTGTCACAGATTATGGGAACACACACAACATCATGTTCGGCGCTTAAGTTCAATAAAAACTAACAATTCGAAGCGCTTATCAATCCGAATGAATTTATTTTGTATTCCCCAACGTACAGTTTTCATTTTTGGTTACAATGCGGCCTATCCTCTCGTACTTTTGGTATCACATTTGTATCTGGCGCAGCTCAGTTAATCGATTTCTTCTCCATTCCCTCCATTTTTTTTTTTTATTTATTTATTTTTTTTATTTTTTATTTTTTTTTTTTTTTTTGTCGTTTACTTTTTCCTAGCTAAGCCAGTGATTATACAAGTACACCGTGCACGAGGATTGCTTTCCTATCCTATCCTATTCTATCCTTCCACCGAAGAGTTATTAGAAATCAATGGTTTAACTGTAGTTACGAAAAAACATCTCATAAAACCAAAAAAAAAAAAAAAACGGATTACTGTAAAACGGTAAAACTGCCAAAAGTAACCGATTTTTACGCTTTTTTTCCCATCAGATTCTTGCCCATTTGGAATGTTTAGGAACATGACCATCACCCAAAGCCCCGATTTTCTGTTCCTGGTGTATCTGTACTAGTATCTTGGAAAAAAAATCTTCCGAAACTTTGGCTAGAATTGCATAATCAATGAATGGGCGTGGGGAAAACTCTTTGAGATTTAATGCCATGCCCCAAAGAGATGGTTACAACCAGCGAAACCATCCCTGGAAAATGGAAACAATATTTGTGTGGTGTTGCACTTTGTTTTCCTCTTTTCTTCGTTTGTTTTTGGGCTATAAGTGTGTTCCATGTGATAAACGAGATTCCAGAAATTCCTGGCAGACAACCAGGTCTATCAGATTTATGTGTAATCGCATTAAGATTACTAATTCCTTGTCTTCAACTTCAATGGACATGCCATGTTGTCTGTCTCCTTTTGTATATAATTGTCTACTCCAAATCATGCCTGCCTACACATTGTCCGTAAATCTTTAACGTTGCCGGTGCATTTTCAATTTTCATTGTTGTGGCTTTAGTCAGGTTCAGCATAAATGATAATTTCTAGCAGTCTCCCTCTTGTATAGGTTTGGGTTCTGAGAGTATTGCCCTTTTAACAACTCCCTGTTTTGATTTCGATTTCCCCTTACTGGCACAGATTCCACATGGGGTAGTTTCACCAACGACGGGGTAGTTAATTTTTCGGAATCATCCCTCAAAAGGGGAAATTGCCAATCTTTCATCTGCACCACGGCCAAATGGTTTCTCTTCCCGAAGATTGGTGCGCATAGTTTGCAGCTGCTGCACAATTATTCCGAAAGAACCCTGAAATGGAAACAGAGTCCTGCAACTTTAACTGCCGAAGAATCTCATCTCATTACATTTCATCTCAGCCAGTTGCTCTCTTATGTGTACTCGTACTCGTAATGAAATAATTTAATAAAGATTGCAGGAAAAAGAGAAGCAGAGAGTAAAAATTGTTATGCGCTGATGGCCTTGAAATGTTCCCACTTACGACCACGCCGTCGAAAACGATAGCAACGAGGACGACCGCGACGTTGATAATGTTGTACGAGTGCGAGGACTCTTTGTGCATGGTCAACCCTGCAACAGCAGAGCCAGCATCAAAAACCACCTACAATCATACAACCAGCAGATAACGTGAAGGCTACGAGTACATACTCGTACTCGTACAACGACTATTTAGAGGACGCATGTGATGTGATGTTTTTGTTTCTTGCCTTCGCAATCCAATGTACCACCACATAATAGGATTAGATTGAGAAATTTGAATTTAAATGCATAGTCTGCAAAAAATCGAATGCTTGGACCAGGTGGGGTACGACGTGCTGATGATGGATTCTTTTTTGTCAGTTACCTTCATTTCCCGCTGAATATGAAAAGACAAATGAGTTCCGTAAAAAAGTGCATAACAAAACAGAAGCGCTCATGGCATCCGTATCTAGATACAAATTCAAATCTAAGAACGATAATGAGTTTGCAGAATTAGAGTGAAATAAATTACAAACATACATATACAGAGCTATGTATGTATGTACCCATTGTTGCCGATGACGATACCCATTCACGTATTTATTTAGCTTTGGGTGACCCCCAATTTAGGTTGCTCTCGTGGGTGCTAAAGATACAACTCGCCCCGTGTCGTGATTATTTTAACTTATGCAACATTTGCATAAGAGCTTAATTCTACTGTGCGAATTCCCTTTCGAGCGGGTTCGTTGCAGTTGGGTTGCATTTGGGTTGCTCGCATGTCAGCAAGTATTCGTATCTAGTGAAGGTAATGACATAGACTTAATACGAGCGTACATCATATTCGTATCTTGTGGGGGTGGTGCAAGGATACGAGCATACGTGCATCTGTGAATTCTTATCGCTTGCGCCGCATACAGAACACTTGGAATTCTTCAGACTTGAGCAATATTCCTCACTTGGGGGTGTTGAATACACAAAAACTTTATCTCTTGAGACCGTCTTTGCGTCTTTGTTGCTCCTCGTATTTTTAAGGCCAGCCACTGATGCAGCACCTGAGAGCGTTTCTTGCCTCTTACGCTTTGACAATGCCGATGAGTTATGAATCGGTGAGGCATGCGATTATTTTCCTTTGATGGGAGCCATAAGGATTTTCAAGTTTTAGGGCATCGTTATGCTGTCTGGTGAAGTACTCGTATGTTAACGTGTTTGCTGCAGGAAGACATTCTCAAGCCTCGAGAACCACCTTAAGAGATTAAATGATTGAATAATAAAATGGGTGAGAGAGTTGGAGAATTTTGAGAATTCGGTTCTGAAAAGGAAACCTTGAAAACAATTCAATTCGAATGTAATTCGACAACGGAAAAGGAGTGGAGATGATTACATTGTTTTTGGGCGCGAAAGTTATTTTACTCCATGCTGGGATGCTAAAGATGATTGTAGTCATGATGATACATTTGAAAGGAAAAAACGATGAATACTGATTTATGTATTAAGTTCTGCCGGATCAAGACAAAATTACAGAGTACACAGAAATCTATCTTTTGACATAACAGTCACAGTGATGTGAAGGGAAAGAAATTGATTTTGACAAACTTTATTTCTACTACACTATTCTACTGGCTGATTTAGATAAGAAAACAGTATGTCAGAGGATAATCCTCAGATTAGGACGGCATAAAATAAATTCAGATAAGAATGAGGGGTGACATATTGGTACGCTTTATTTAGAACCTCAAGGGTTTACTTTGACATGTTAGTAATTCTCGGGTGATAAGAGAAAGGGGTTTTGGAAATAATAAAGTTTCGAGTTTAAGGATATTTTACAGAGAAAATAGGCCGTGTTTGATTTTACAATTGTAAGTCAGATTTTTCTGGTGTTTTTTTATTCATCGAAGAATGATGTTTGTTTACTGAGGCGTGAAAAAATTTCTCGTATATACTTGCATTGGGTTCAATTGATTTGGAGTAAGGGAAAATTCATGTTCTTAAGTTTAGTATTTGTCACACTAAGCCCTCTGTGTGTGTTTTTTTTTTTTTTTTTTTTTTTTTTTTTTTTTTTTTTTTTTTTTTTTTTTGCAAAATAAATTGCCAGTCAAAAAGCGTAGCATACAAACAGTTAAATATGAGTCGGACGCTAGAGCGAGTACCATTAGTGGTAAGCAAAACCGTGGTCTTCATCGTGGCGTTTGGTGCAAAACAAGATGGTACCACTCTTAACGTTTCTGGTACCTACACAAAGATCTATGCGGATGAAGTCTCCGCACTTTTTGCCCCTTTACACTTATGTATCTGTGTTAAAATGTGACATAAACTAGGGTGATGCCTATAAAGGGTAGAAGCAGCACCTTTTTCGCTGTAAATTTATAACTAGAGGGATTCTAGGCCCCTGAGATAGCTAAGCGAAAGCCGATTACAACCACACTAAGGCTAAATTCACCAACATATGTAGGTCTGATATGCTCGGTGCCGTGACAAAAGGCCAAAATCTCAAAATTTGGCTTTACGTCGTGGTCGCTTTGTTAAGATTTTGAATTCCATTTAAACCACGGAGAAAATAAATTGCTTCTGCAAGCTACACAACCAGATTTATGAGCAATGGACTCAGCATCACATCTAGTTTATTCTTGCTGATTTCGATACCAAGTTCAGAAAGGAGAGCATCTTTGGCGGCACATTTGGAAAAATAAGGCTACACGACACCATCACCGATAACGGACTCATTGTAGCTAGAACACGTTTCCCACACCTCAATGTCCAAAAACACCTGGGAAAAACACTAAACCATGTTCATCACACTGTGATACAGTTGTAGTATCCTTGATTCCTGAACGTTTCGAGGAGCCAATATTGACTTAAACAACTACCCTGTTGTAGAGGCCTCCTCTACTGTGGTAGATTTTATCCCACTGTAAAACCGAAGCATGGAAGACGGTCTGGTGAGTAACGACGAGAGCTGATCAAGAACTCTATTACCAAAGGTAATGTGAAAAAACTCGGCTTCTCAGAAAAAAATAAATAAATAAGAAAAGAAGCGCTTGATTGAGACCATGAAACGGTGCTTCTGCAAAAATGATGTTTCCAAAGCACTCAAATACCGAATATCCAGAGAAAAGAATGGGATCTTAATAATATAGCCGCAGTTGGTGCTGAAAATACGGAAGAATTATTTCAGCAGGCTGTTAAAAGTCGAAGAGGACCTACATTCCTCTGTAAGACATAGCGGATTCACAAAAACTTCCTCCATTTGATCAAGAAGTGGTCTGGATAGCGATATCTAAGCTAAAAGCCAATAGAGCAGGAGAAGAAAATGTGACGGAAATTTTTTAGCAACATGTGCCGACTCACATATACATATGTAAAATATGATAGCATAAAAGTATGTCCGATCCCCAAGAAAGAAGACCCTCTAAACAGTGCTATAGGAGGTGTAAGCACTGACTTAATATTTTTATCAGAAAATTTATTTATTTATTTATTCATCAATTTTAATGTTGTCCCCATCAAAGTAATCCCCCTCAAATATAATACACTTGTACCAAAGCTTTTTCCAATTCTCGAAGCACTTGTCATAAACACTTTTTGGTATAGCATTGAGCTCTTCCAGCGATGCCGTTTTTATTTCCTCAATCGTTGCAAATCTCTGTCCTTTCATAGGTATCTTCAGTTTTGGGAACAGGAAAAAGTCGCATGGGGCCAAATCCCGTGAATATGGTGGCTGAGGCATGATTGTCGTTTTGTTTTTGGCCAAAAAATCTCTCACAATGCGACGGTTCTTCTGATCAAAGCTAAAAAGTTTCAGAGCAAATTTCGCTGACACACGTCTCATTCCCAAAACATCGAAAAAATTGCATGACACTAGCCGACTGATATGCCAACATTCTCAGCAAATTCTTTTATGATAATTAAACGATTTTCCAACATAATTTTCTCCACAACTCCGACGTTATCATCTTTTGTTGATCTTGGAACAGCTTGTACGACTTTTAAATATTTTTTTTTTTTAACAGAGAAACAATATCACCTTGATCACCTTGTACCTTTTAAGTTGGTACATCTGTTGTTAACATTCCCTCTAACCCTTAGCGTGATAGCTTGACATTTGCAAAAATTACGTTGCCAAGAGTTCATCTATGTCTGTGTGTGTAGCGATTTTTTTACAATTTCAGAAATAAATTTAAATTTGTAACATAGAATTTTATTAAATTTTGCGTAAAAAACGGATTTAATGGTGCGCGAACGTTGGAAATGTTGGAAAAGTTTTTCAGCAACGATTCTCTAAAAAAAAACGGTCGTTTACCAGTGGAACGAGCTATTCGTGAGTCAATCGAAGATGATGAATGTAGTGGCAGACCATCGACATCGAAAACCGACGAAAACAATGATGTAAAAGTAAAAGAAATGTTGGTCAATAACCGCAAATTAACCATCAGAGAGATAGCGGAGAACTTGAACATTGCCTATGATCCGTCCAAGACATTTTGGTTAATGATTTGGGTTTCCGTCATGTAGCGGCAAAGTTGGTGCCAAAAGACCTCAATTTCATGCAAAAAAGAGACCGTGTTGACGTTGCAAATCCAGACATCAGGCAAGTGAATGGCGTTCACCAAATGAGCCGAGACCAAAAAACACGTCGTTTTCAGTCAAAAAGAAGGCGATTCTCACGGTTTTCATGGATTACAACGGTGTAGTAAATCATGAATTTTTCCCAGAACGCCAGGGAGTAAACAAAGAGTATTATTTGGGCGTTATGAGACGTTTGCGTAAAGCAAAGAGACCAGAATTGTAGGCAGAAAACTCGTGGGTTTTGCACCATGATGACGCACCGTCGCACAGTGCCATCATTATTCGTAATTTTTTGACGAAAAATGCAACAAATATCATCCAACAGCCACCGAATTCACCTTATTTATCTCTCTGAAACTTCTTTCTATCCAATCGAGTTAAAAAAAAAACCACTACGGGGAACGCGTTTCAGCAGCCGAAAGGAAGTAATGGAAAAATCACAGGAAGCACTGATGGATATACCGAAAACCGAATATAAAAAAGTTTCGAGGATTTGATCAAGCGCTGGCATAAGTGTGTTGCAGTCGATGGAGATTACTTTAAGGGGGACAATATAGATTTAGATGAATAAACCTGTATATTTAATTTTCTGAATAAATTTTTGATCAAGGTGGTATGCTCACGATATGGACATTTTAAGAAGAAATCAGCAGCGAAGATAGTTTTAGTGGTTATGGGAATAAAACAAGGAACAATACGAGTATATGCTTGACAAGAAATGACACCCATAACCAACGGCTTGGACACCACTATACAACGTCAAACTATAACCTTGATTTGGTAAAAGATATAATTTTTGCGATTCTTAGCGATCAAGCTAAGAAGCACTCCTGCTAATCTCTGTTATCGTGGACTAAGAAAGCAACTAAAAATTAAGTCCCCCATACCAAACAATGAGTAAAAGCTTTGTATACGATTCTTATCTTACCAAAACGTACTTTATTTAAAGCAGACGAAAAATTTTTCGAATGATTTTTGATCTCGTCTAAATAGGTGGGAAGAAAATCGGCGAACCTACTGCGCTACTCTATCACCAATTCATAAACCTTAGCCACTTAACGCCATCACTGTTCATTATCCGATCATTGGCCATTAACCGTTTTGACATTGACATTTTAAAGAGAAAAAAAATTAAGGCCGACGTAGCCGCGTAAAGACCACTACAAAATGTGAACACTTGTACATAGGGATTTACTTCACTCCATAAACGGCAAATTTGATTGTTCTCAAAAACCAATTGAATGCAAAGTGGGCCTTATCACTGAAAACGATTATTTGATTAAATTGTAAGCCTTTTTTTTAATTCTTCGCTCCAATGCCATACGTTGGATTAAATGATGCTCATTTTTAATATTTTCCTTTCATATTTTTTCCCACAAGTTTTCAGTCATGTTATGGTCTGGAAATCTTTCAGGCCATTCCAGAGCCTTGATATTTTATTGTGCCAAAAAAACAGTTACTTTTTTGCCTTGCTGCAAGCTGGAGAGGCAGCATGTACTGGTTTTAGCGCATGGTTCCATTGACAATGTAAACACTTCCAGTTTCTTGTCTGCTTATAACAAACCAGACTATGATGCTTGCAGGATCTCTCGAATCGAGACTTTCCACATCAAATTTGAACTGTTGATTCATCGGAGAGGTAAATTTTCAAAAAGGACATAACATATTAATAAATGTCCTTAAGTCAATCTTTAGAAGTCCAGTTTTTACGAGCTTTCATCTATTGAGTTTTCTAAGACATGGTGTAACTTGTATTATTCCATTGTTGTTAATCCATTGGAACATGCGTTGGAAAGCTACTGTTATTGTACGTCATTTCAATATATGTCATTCATTTGAAGCGTAAACAACAATACTTTTTTTTCACTCAAATATGTCGAACTTTGTGCTTGAAAAATGTTTTTGCGGGGAGTTCTTCTTCATTACCTTAATATGAAGAGAGCTGCTGCCGAAAGTCATCGTATTTGATGGAAGTTTATGGTGAACATGCGCTAGCTGAGCGAACGTGCCAAAAGTGCAAAATTAAAAGTGGTGATTTTGGTTTGGAAGACGATGAACGTCCTGGGCAGCCAAAAAAGTTTGAAGATGAAGAACTGGAAGCATTACTCTATGAAGATTGTTGCCAAACACAAGAAGAGGTCGCAAAATCTTTGGGTGTCACTCAAGCAGCCATTTCAAAACGTTTAAATGCAGTTGGATATGTTCAAAAGCAAGGAAATTGGGTTCCACATGAACTCAAGCCGAGAGACGTCGAAAGGCGGTTTTGCATGTCCGAAATTCTGCTGGAATGCCACAAAAGGAAGTCAATTTTGCATAGGATTGTTACTGGTGATGAAAAATGGATCCATTACGACAACCCCAAGCGCAAAAAATCGTATGTGAAACCCGGCCAACCAGCCAAATCAACGGCAAAGTCGAAAATCCATGGCACGAAGGTAATGCTCTGTATTTGGTGGGATCAGATGGGTGTGCTGTATTATGAGCTGCTAAAACCGGGTGAAACCATCAATGGACAACGCTACCGAATACAATTAAACCGTTTGAAGAGAGCAGTAGCCGAAAAACGCTCGGAATATGTGACCAGACACGAGGCAATAATTTTCCATCATGACAACGCTCGGCCCCACGTTGCTATTCCGGTTAAGAACTATTTGGAAAACAGTGGATGGGAAGTCTTACCCCACCATTTGTTCCGGTCGATGCAGAACGCCCTCACTGAAATACGGTTCACATCAGAGCAGAATATCAAAAATTGGCTTGATTCATTCTTGGCTGCCAAGTCGGCGCAGTTCTTTTGGAATGGGATCCACAAATTGCCAGAAAGATGGGAAAAAGTCATAGCTTCAGATAGGCAATACTTTGAATAATACTATTGTGCATGTTTTTCTTAAATAAACGGTCAAATTTTGAAGAAAAAAAAACGCACGAATATATATACCATATATTTAAGCCGTTTTTTTTTTTTTCATCATTGTCATCGTTAAAAGTGGTTTTTTTGCTGATGGGCAAAAAGTGAAATCCCAAATTATCTATGCGACGTCAAGTTATCCTTTCAGAAATCTTTACTTCTAACCTCAAGATTATTTTTGTGGGCACCAATCCTGAGTGTTCTCGTTTTCGAGCACAAATTTTGCTCATCTCGTGGTGTTGAAAAGTCAGGATTTTTTTAAATTTTATCCACAAATGACTTTTCCACTCCTGCTATAGAAGATATATTCCTCTGAAAAAGCTCAGTGTTCAAAACAGTGTCTTGAATTCCGAAATTTTTTATGTCTCTTCCATTACCTATTGTTAAAAGTGATCCAATAAAATTTGATAAACGTGAACTCGATGAACACAATTTTTTTGAAAAAGTAAAAGACAGAGCACGTTACCTTCGTAATCACCAATTAGGTATGCCAAACCTTAAAATAAGACGATCAATATGTGGAACTAACCGTAAACGAAATGAAGTGTCCCTTGGTGCGAAACGGCTGCTAACAAATTAAAAATTATTCAGTGCTTCTACTGATCAGTTTTGAAAACTAATGAATCATAAATTTAATGTAAAAGAAAAAAAAATGCAACTGCTTAGGGCACATTATATACATATTTGTTTGCGTTATATTTGCGTTATATAGGCTGATTCATCGTGAGGTTTGATTTTCAAAAGGCTTTTTTTGACAGATCACGTATTACTCCTATCAGACTGCTTTGTCATTTTTGTTCAGTATTATTTGGCAAATTGTTCAGCTGTATTACAAAAATCACCATTCTGTGAAAAAAGTTTTTCGTGCGATTTGAGGAAGTTACGGTGCGCATAATCGACTTACTGAAACCATTACTGAAAATACAATACCATTCGCATATTTGAGTCCCAGTTTACATAAGTGGATGATCGACCGGTTAGACCACATCCAGAACGTAGTGAAGAGTCTATAGCAGCTGTAGCTGAGAGTGTACGTGAAAACCGTGACGAATCGATTCGTCGTCGTTCTCAGCAGCTTGGCTTGGCGTATTCGACAACTTGGCGTATTTTAAAAGCGTACAAAATTCAACTTGTGCATGAATTGAAGCCAGGCGACTTGAATTTGTCATATTTTCAGTGAATGGGCTATGGAAAAACTCAATGAAAAACCGGTGTTTTATCGTGAAATTTTGTTCAGTGATTAAGCCCATTTCTGGCTCAGTGGATACGTTAATAAACGAAATTGCCGTATTTGGGCTGATGAGCAACCCGAAGAGTACCAAGAGCTACTATTATATCCATTAAAAACAACGGTATGGTGTGGTTTATGTTGTGGTGGAATCATTGGTCCATATTCCATATCAAAAACGAAGTAAATCAGAATGTTACCGTCAATGGTAATCGTTATCGTGCCATGTTAACGGACTATGTGCTTCCTGAAATTCAATCACATGGTCTCGGTGAGCTCTGGTTCCAACAAGACGGCGCTACGAGCCATACAGCACGTAAACCAATGGATTTGTTGAGAAATCATTTTGGTGAGCACTTAATTTCACGTTTCATTTTTTCTAAAAACTAAATGTCATGAATTGTTCTTTTAACCGATAATAAAAGTTTTAAGTTCACTTTCAAATTTATGTGTTTTATTTTATATTATAAATCAAACCTTACGATGAATCATCCTATATTTGCGTTATATTGTATATGAAAATAATTTGGCCACCCACTGTACATCGTCCTTCCCGTCTGAAATTGTATTTACGAGTAATTGTCAAGAAAAGATGGTTTTGATAATAATACTTTTCCAAAGGAAATTTTCAATTTTAAAGCAGGACATTTTCTTCCGCAACATGCTGTAGACACAAGATGGTGTCAAATGTAAATGTTTTTTTATAGAAAATTAGGTTCTGTTAAGTGAAGTAAAGAATTTTGTAGCCAAAAACAGATGCGAAATATGGTAAATAAAATTCCTTCTAGTTATTTTAATTAAGGTAGTAATCTTTGATTAGTGTGGTTTTTCACTTTGCTAATATAGTTGCTCTGGTTGAATTTAATAGTGGGTAAATGTCAATGGTCAGTCTGTCTTACATCCAGTATATAGTACAGACGCTTAACTTTTCTCTATGCACTAACTTTTCCAGAACTAATTACATATATCAAATCTTACAACAGCTTTTTCCTTGCCAACGCCCGGGATGTGTCTAGAAAAGTCAAAAAAGCCAAAGACTAAATTTGGCGGGATCTCAAGATCAGGCATCCGAACCTATATGAAGATAGTGAGTAGGTATTAATTTAAAATAATCGTTTCTCCGGACGAAAAAACTGCTATAGTGAATCAGATTTATTATTTGTCATTTTATACATATTGTGATAACCTCTTAAATGTGAAGAACGCCATCTATATTTGAAGAGCAGAAGACTTATCCATGGGGAAAATAATAGGTGAAACGCTGGATACTGGTTCTGGTTCTGGTTCTCGAAAAATGGCAGAGAGTATAAATATCAACGCCCCTCTAAATATGCAAGTCAGTTCTTAAGATTAAGAAAAATAAAACGGGTTGAGAAAATCGAGAATTGTGAATTGTATTTGCATTGAATAAAGGGATTGTTTTGAAAGGAATAATTTCTATCAATTGTACCCACACAAACATTTTACACTATTATTGATCGACGCAGTTGATTCTGGTCCAACTCAAATTAGAGTTGAAGAAGAAAAACTTCAGCGTCAGTGGAGGAACAAATGATTTGATTCTCCTACTTCAGCATGCATTGAACAGCGATTGACATGACCCAGATATAAAAACCCGTCAGATATCAAAGGCATTGAACTTGTTTCCTTTCACGTCTTAATTCATTGTTGTTAAGTCTTGGTTATCTTATTACCCTGGTTTGGTTCCAACGTATTGTATTAGCTCGCAGCCGACAAGCCGGTGTTAGTAACCTCATTAGATTATGAGAGCACTGCTTGCCCTAATCCAAGTCCCTAGCAAAATTCTGGAAAACTTTACAAGCCAGAGCTCTAAAGCATCGATATTGTTCTTTTATTTAAAAAAAAAATAACTTAAAACTTAAGAGTACAATATTATTACTTTTTAAATGGTTGAGCATGTATTAAGCTTTTTGGAAAATTGGATAGAGAGTGAAAGAAGGACATATGGGCTAAGTGGCTATGGGTGGCATTAAATATTTAATGGGAAAACTAATTTATTAGTGTAATTTGACTTCTAGCGTGCTCAGCAACTACTCAGTTTGAATTAATTTTGACCGGACAAAATTAATGTCTTTCGGTCTCTGCTAGGATTTGAATGCAAAACCATCCAATTGTGAAGCCAATACAGTAAGATACAATAAGAACTTCACTTGAGAACTCGAATATTCTTTTCATATATTAACCATAAAAAAAACGTTTACGTTCACCAACATTATCTGGCCGAGTTAAACGTATATTTAGATGCAGCGTTTTCGAGACACTCTCAATATTGCTTAAAATTCCAAGTGCGTACTTATCTCTCCGAATGCACATTCAGTTCTACCTACTGAATTTTAAAACGCAAGCTCACGATGGTATGCATGTTGCATCTTAGTCAAAGGATGCCTTCATAAAGCAGGTTTCCGTGTATGAAACTCAACCAATTCTATACATGTTCTTCAGTAAGAGTAAGTCGGACTGATAGGTCTGAAGCTCTTAGTAAATAAGTGGAAATCTTTTCCGACATATCTATTCGCCAGAGATTTGGGATGTTGGTCAATGATGGGCCAGCATTGAAGACCCTCTTGAAAATTATCAGCAGCTAGTGTGGACGTTGTTTTTGCTCCATATCATATATTTCATGGCTTTATCTGTTACCACAAATGAAGACAGATACCAACTAAGCCGGGTTAAACTCGTACATATTACTCAGCTCAGCGACACTTACAGTAATAGGAGCTGGTTGTCAGCCATTTATTTGGGAAGTTAATTTAGGACTTTAGACTAAGAGTCTAAACGTTCAGTTCAGTGAAGGTACTATCAGATTTTCTAAGTGTTTTTAGTCTGACTGATGTTGTTTTGTTTTTCAATAGTGTTGTTTTTTTTTTCAATAAAGCCTTTATAGGAAGTGTTCTTCAAAATCTGAATTAGATTATTTTTCACAGGATCTTACCAGCAGAGAATGCAGAATATCTTATATCTGGAGGCGATTTCTCAACCCATTTAGTAGCCAACGCCATTATAAAGGTTAAAGTTTTCAGATATCGAAATTAGTTTGACATATCTTAGATTCTTTTTTGTAAAGATATATAGCCGTGTGGTTTTTATATATCTGTAACATATTTCTTTATAAACACCAAGTATTGCTACCGCTGATGATATTTAAAGCAGCTTGAGAAAAGATCTAACTGCATCCCTTGATACGATGCAGGACCTAGGAGGACTGTTTAGCGGGCTACTGAACTATGCTATGGATTCATTCCTTGTGCCTTCTGAATAAGTGAAAAGTCGTATTAAGTATTCAATTCTTTGTGTTACATCTAAATACTCCAAATAAGAAACTTTAGGGATCAAAAGCAGCGTCAATTATCTAGTTCTTGGCCCTTCATTCCTTGACAAAACCCTTTTTTGAGAAAAAACAATAATCGTGACACAATTTTCACTTTGCTTTGTTTAATTAAAGGCCAACAATTTTTCAATTTGATTTTTTTTTATAATTCACTTCCCTGCCTTATAGTATGCACATAAACATATGACTGCCTTTCGAATACATACCCGAAGTCATCCAAAAAAACCATTTGGTTGTTCCGAATTTGGAAATTAAATATTAATCACTACCATTCAGAATTGATCCGTAAGGACGTCACATGTAGACAAATATATTCATGGACATAAATAACGACTTTTCATACCAAATGCCTTACACAAGAAGAGGAGAAGCAAACGAAGAAAGGAGAGGTTTTGATTGAAAAACAGATATATCCGTATCCGTATATCCGCATCTGCTCTGGTTTCGAAGGGGTTAATGAGATGCGACAAAAGTTTTTCCTCTTGTTGACGAATTACGAAATCTGTCATTCTATTTGTGAACACGCTTGTGTGACATCAATGTCTTGAACCTTCAAAATTTGTAACCCTCAGAACTACGGATCCTTTTTGACAAAACAATTTACGCTCAAAGTTTCTACCATATAGCACGCTTTCATTTTACAATTCATTTTGTTTTAGGCCCTTTTATAAAACAGGCTTAGTCAGAGCCAAAGAATATGCGTATGTCTAAAATCGAGTGAAATTCCAAGAATATGACTCCACAGAAAAGCGGAAAATTCTTTTCATCAGGAGAACGTGGCTTGATGTGTGCACATACCATGGATTTAAGTCGGTAGAGTATCTATTGTGTAAACAGCTCGACTGGAGTACGGATATGATGGAAAAATTTGTAATTGGATGCACATTGCGGATACATTACACTGTGCTTGGAGCGAATCCGCTTCCACATGAACGTATTCTTTGTATAAAAGGTTTAAGTTCTATTTTAAAGTTATAATTCAAACAACAATGAGTTTACTCATAAAGCTGGGAGGATTCTTTCTTTTTTTTCAAAAAAGAAAAACGAGGATAACTAAAGATGAAGCGCGGAGAGGAACTACTGTATCCAGTGCCTTTAATTATTTTCCATTCCAAGGGATACTCTTTCAATACGAATGAATTGTTGGCTTCTTTTTTTGTGCCTTTCTCTGTAATGATTTCCATTCTTAATATTCCTCAAAAGTGTGTCATTTCATCACAGACACAAGCAAAATAAGGATTCTTTGCTCATTCCAAAGAGCATGTCATTTTTTTCATGGTATTCCTAGATATGGATAGATTCAGTGTGATTGGGTTCAAATGAGGTCATTTGCTTAGACTCGGAACGAGATCAAGACCAGGACTGACTGATTTGACTTGACTGCTTTGTAAAACTGTAATAGAATATTCGGTAACGACTCTATAAGACATCTTATACGAGTACTTCATTGTTTCCTTAACATACTCGTACAATAAAAAATAAAATAAAAAAGTATTAAGGAAGTGCCTTATCAAATGTTATTTGATAGATACACTACGAATACACCTTTCGCTGAGTTTATTTTTTGGCATTAGCAAGACGTTCAAGTGCAAAGGATTGATGCCACCTAAACACGGCATAGTTTTCGTATCATGGAATCTCTTTATAAAGCGACGACCCATTCATATGGTTTTTGTGGTGTTTTGATTATACCTAACCACCACTGCATCGCAATACCCCTATATTAGGAAACCACCCCTTGGCAGAGATATTAAATTTTTTGCATATCTAAGTTTTGTACCGCTGTGAGGGTTTGGTTGGCCAGAGATGCATAAAGTGATGTTTTGCGGGGAGGAAAAAACATATTTTGAGTATTTGCCGGTTTGAAAGTTTTCAGTTGAGAGATGTTTGATCTGAATCTGGTCATGTGGATGGGGTGAATATGAGTATGTTATACACGAGAAGAGCACATAAAATGCCAATTGTGTCATCGGATTGACAATCACTGAATGGGATCTGCTTGTGTATTGTAATGCAGAATGGCAATAGAAATGCCACGATTTTCGTATATCCAATATAATAGTTTCCCATAACGCACAAGTGGGAAGCAATATTTTGTTGTCATATGGTATGTGCTGCCCTGATTCGCGTACTAATCGCGTACTAAGTATTATTACCAGTCGATTGCAAGTACAGAGATGACAGTGCAAGTAAAATAGACAACTGCAAAAAAAGTTGAAATACTTAAAAAAAAAAACAAGAAACAAAATAAATAAGCTTAACACTCAAGAGGGTATGAATACGCTTAAAATGCCTGAGCATGCTTTAAGTTTTTTCAAAAATTGTGAGAAAGGAAGAAAGATGTTTGGACGTGGTAGTTACATATCCCTTTGCATGGATGGAACAAAATATTTAACGGGAAGACTTAATTGTAGGCATAATTTGACTAGTTCTTGTTTTCAAGATAACTACTGAATTGAAAGTATGTAGACACATTTGGATGCCGAAATTAACATCATCGAATTGATAGTGCTTTGTTAGTAGTTTTGCTTGCAGTCTTGTTTCGATTTGACATTTGAGCCTGATGTCGTTCCTTGAATGGATCTTAGCTATATATTCTAATCTGCAAAGACTAGTAGTTTAAACAACAGTACTACAGTAAGTATCTACTACTTAAAAACCTGGACCTACATAGAGCTTTTCGTTGCTGTAGTAAACGAGCACATTCCCTCTGATCAAGTGACTGTGGACCATTAGAAAGTCATTGAGGATAAGTTTCAATACCCTCTTAGAAGTAAATGTCTGGGGTGAAGCTGTCTGACGGAACTTGCAAAATACAATCCTAAGCCATTAGTATGGGTATAAGGAATAAGTAGATACTAGCCAATACATTGAGGTCCTAATAATCAGTTCATTATTATTAATGCAATTAAACTGAGTAATGCAGATACCGCATTAGTTGGTATCTGTCATCGGTTGTATTGACGGAAGAATCCATTAAATACGCTGTTGCGTGTTATGTCAGCTTTTCATCGTCAGACGTCGTTGACTTGTATCTATTTTATGCTACGAAAAATTAAAGGCTACCTGAAAATCTTCACTAGTAACATGACACTGGAATACATACCAAACCATTGGTGAGCAATTATGGATTTTATGTCGCCATAAATCACGCTCGTTTAGAGGTTTAGACTTATCAGTCTTACTACTTTTATGTTGAAGAACATAATAAGTCGAGTTTGCCTAAATTATGCTGCATCTTAGTCGATTCTATTCAACGCTATTAACAACCCTAACGTTTCTTACATATGCAGGTGATAAGGCTTTGCTTTCTGTCCAATTATACCATGTGGCCGTTTTGCATCTGTCTCGCCCATTCTTCACATATAATTTTACAAGACATAATTCTTCCTATTCAATTAATCTCTCTTTCCTTTGGCTATATTCGATTTGTTTTCATAGTTTTTTTTGTCTGAATCCTTTGATTTTTAAATTATAATAAATCTAAAAATATATATTTTGTTTTTTCTAAACTATAGTACAATTGTCCAACACCTCATTGAATCTGAAATTTTATATTTATTTTCTCAAGAGATTATGAGCCCAGGTGCGTCCTCGACTAAAGTGCTTGACGAATGCTAGGAACACCTTATGGATGACAAATCTTCATCTGCAATTGATTGATCACTATTGGATCATACGTTGGTACACATGATGATTTACCAAAGTAAATTCGTAACTCAAATACAGGGTGACTTGTAATTTGACATATTCCTTCAAAGGGATTATTTTATAGCTTATTTACAATGTTTTTAGCTATGACAACCAGGGGTCGAAATTCAGTAATTTTCAAGTTATTCGAGTTTTAAGGTTTTTTTTTTTTTTAAGCAACGTCTTCCGACCTTAAGGTGGCAATTGTAAAAAAAGTACATGCATCAGGATGGTAAATAGCCCGTGAACAAAAGATTGCTTTAAAAAAATCTTGTCAAAAAATTAGTATGGCTTTAGAAATAAATCTCAAGACAGCATAATTTTTTTTTATATCAAAGACGATTACTCAAAAAAGTGTAAGACACTTAAAAAAAATTAAAAAAATTATGCTGTCTTGAGATTTATTAACCTTTTATTTCTAAAGCCTTATCAATTTTTTGACAGGATTTTTTTTTAAAGTAATCTTTTATTCACTGGCTATCAGAAAAAAATTAACCATCCTAATGCCTGTACTTTTTTTACAATTGCCACCTTAAGGTCGGAAGACGTTCTTTAAAAAAAAAAAAAAAAAAACTTTAAAACTCGAATAACTCGAAAACTACTGAATTTCGACCCCTGGTTGTTATAGTTAAAAGCATTGTAGATAAGCTATAGAATATCCCCTTTCTAGGAATGGATCCATAACGTGTCACTGTGTGCTGCAGATTTCCGTCTGGAGGCATCATTTACCCATTCTTCTTTGAAAATGTGGCTGTTCAGGCCACTGGCTGGTGCCCACTAACACATCATGATAATCCAGTTTTTTGTGCCTAAATTACAAGATATGGATGTGGACGACATGTAGTTTCAACAAGACGGTGCCAAATACCATACATCCCAATTCAATCGCTGAAAAATAATTTTCTTGGTCGTACAATTTCCCAGTTTGGTGGCAGGAATTGGCCACCCAGAATATGCGCTATAGCCCCGTTGAACTTTTTTCGTTTGGCAACAAGACCGAGACCACCAACGCCTTAAAGGAGCAAATTGAGCGTTGCATTAACGAAATTTAGCCACATTTATACAAAACTGTCGTATAAAATTTCGATAAAAGGTGCCTTGCAGACCATTTACTGTATACTTTGTGAATCAATAAAATATTTGAAAATTTTTATTCTGTCATTCTTTGATCATAGAATTGATATATTTTTAAATAAAAAGTTGTATGACTACTATTTTTTGTTGCATATCAATTGCTAGTTATACCTATGGTACACTAATAACAAAATGCTTGTATGTGACGTTTGGTGAAAACGTCAATCGCAATTGATTTATTTTGCGAAACAAAATTTCTTCTCTCGAATATATTTATTCGCGATATTCTTCAGTTTTTAATTAAAATAATGGCAGATAAAGCACCTCTACCGCCATCCGGTATATTCCATCTTCTAATGGAAATCAAGAAAATCAAATAATTCTTATTTCGTCATCTACCAGGTACACATACTCCGGGCTGGAATGATCCACCAAACCTCCAATACAATCCACTTCAAGCGGGCAAAACTAAATTAAATCTTAACAAAAGAATTGCATTCCCAATGCAGGGTGGACCTGCAACTTCAAAGCCCACTGCAATAGTTCAACCTAATCAATCGGGTTCATCATTACCCTTGACGATGCCACCACTGGTTGGCGCGGCAAATAGTCAACACCCTGTCGCTGTTGTACATCCAATGCCCAATGTAAATGCACCTCTTCCGACTCAACCACCTATTCCAACAGCATCTGTCACACAATTACCTCAGCAACTTCCGCCACCGCCTGAGGAACCTCTACCCGACGATGCGCAACAATATTCCTTGGGCATACTTCGTTTGCAATTGGTTAAAGTTCAGGAGTCACCCAATGTACGCTTAGATGAAATCCAACGACGTATTGGCGTGATGGAACAGCTCTGGCAATCGGGAAATTTGACAACACCTGTTCAAGGGAAAATTTATAAAATTGCTAATGGTCTGTTAGACGTTTATATATACTATTATCCATTCCATTTAAATCTACTTTTTCTTTGTTTTTATCTCTTGAAGCCGTTGAAACAAATAGCTTAGCAGAGGCAATGGAAACCTACACATCTCTGGTTCTAAGCCATTCTAATGAGTGCTCCACCTGGGCGGTAGCCTTACGACACATCATCTTGACTTTACAACCAAACAACGCACGCCCCCAGCAGCCGACAGCCGATGATCAACCAACGTCGACGGCCAGCAGCAATCCTCAAGCAAATTGTGTCTTCGTTCCAGCAATGCCACGGATAACAAATCCAAACGATGCCAACCCAAACAGAGTGAATCCCGTACAGCACATTTGATCGACCTAATATTCCAATACGCAGTGGGCATTTAACTCTTCAGTTCTTGAACTTTGCAAACGGCCATTTGATGTCTCGTCTTCATTGTCTCTCCGCACGGCAGAGTTACGTTTTTAGACTTTTTTTTCTCTTTTTTTTTTATTCTTCAACGGGAAAGCAAAAATTTGTGAAAGGAAATGCATGCATTCAACTACTGTTATATTTATTTTAAATAAAAAAACAAATTAATTATATTTTTATTAAAAAAAAAAACAAACAAAAAACAAAATCGGAACAACAATTGTCTCTGACGTAGGGCAAACTTTGGTATAGATTTACCAAGAAAGGGGCTTGCCATCGTATTGATAGAAACCACCATTGTGGCTTGCGTTCATTTCTAAAAGAGTCTTAACGATGTTTTCGGTGCTCGTTGCGACATCAAGTGGCGCTTTGGAGCCACCCATATCGGTGCGCACCCACCCTGGATGAAGGCTCACACATAAAACTTGGTACTCCTTCAAGTCGATACTCATTGACTTGGTAACAGCATTCAAAGCACTCTAGAAACATGAAAACTGTTAAATTCAACGGTCGTTCCAGAATAATGTGAACTAACTTTTGAAGCACGATAGGCGTACATACCGCCAGAGTCGTTGGCGGATATCGATCCTAGAATAGAGCTCATATTGATGACGGCAGCTTTATTCAATCCTAATGGGGCAGATTGATTCTTTTCAGCGGCTTTTTTAAGTAGCGGCACACAAGCCTATTTGTAAGAAACGCACAAACTTTTTTTTTTTTTTTTTTGCTACGAGCTTAACTTACCTTCGTCAACATAACAGGCACAACGGAGTTCGTAACGAGTGTATCAATCATTGACCCAGCTTTGACAAAGTTAAGGCGTGTTGATTTTGGTGATATACCAGCGTTATTAAAAAGAACATTGAGACCGTCATCCTTTACAACACCGCTAATATCGTCCACCAGCTTGTCATAGGAATCAAAGTTGTTCAGATCTTTCGAAATAAGAAAGTTTATGAGGCATTGAGATTAAGGTTACAAAACATAAACTTACCTATTTCTAAAATGTAGAGGTTGGAATTGTTAGCTGCAATTTTCTTAAGCTCCTGAAAAAAAGAAGTTTCAATAAAGTTTGTTGATCAGACATGTCGATGGAATCGTCTAACATCAGAAACTAGCCTGGCTCTACCAACTCCTTCCCTAACTCCCGCGTCGTTAAATGTAGTTTAACTAATCATAAACGACAAACTTTGACTAATATGTGCACGACGGTTGCACAGAAAAATACCGCCACTTCTTAAGTTAATATGTGAATGTCATGCGACACAAGGCAAATAAGACTCAATAAAACGCAAAAGCTAAACAAAAAAAAACAAAAAAAAACTACAGCTTAAGTCTTCACGAAATCTGTTAGATGGTACACGAATTCTGATGATCCAACCGATACCCTTACAAACTCCCCATACGGTTAAACTAGGAGTTGCTACTAAAACTTTTCGGTGAAACCCAATCGTAAAAGACTGGTTGTGCCGAATCTTGTAAGAAGCTGATGAGTAGAAAAAACCACGGTATGAATCAAGCCAACAGCGCGAAGTTAAAGGCGAAGGCTGAATGTCACACTCCTTCCGCAGCGACGATAAAGACATAATCGACGAGAGTGCCACCTGAAACAGATTTAATTCTCGGATTAAGAAGGGATTTCATGTGTTGATGTCTTTTTCCCCGCAATGTACGGGAATCGTTTTTCTGATGGGCGGAAGGCAACGGAAGAAACAACCCCGTATTAAACTAGCCGTATTAAACCAGCGATGCAATCAACAAAGTCAAAGTTCGAGTAAACAGAAAATAAACCGCTTACATGTAGAGGTGATTCCATTCCCCCCCTCTAACCCTCGAGCTAAAAAAGCTAGATTAGATGTAGAAGCTAGCTGAAGCAAGTAATATTTCTAGCTAAAGCAAGTAATATGTGCATTCGAATAGACGACTATAGAAAACGGAATTTGTACGGTGAACTGCTGCACACACCGCGCTATCCACGAACACTGACTTTTCAGGTTTTCAGGCCAACCAAGCCAGAGTAATTCTGAGAAACGGAGGATGTGCTAAAACATCTCCAAACTAGTCTCGGCATCAAAAAGCTGAAAACTCATTGAATATTATGATGCCAGAAAAATGGGACTTTTAATTTGTTGCGATGCTAATGCACAAAATAGTTTTCGGGGCAGCAGTAAGTGTGCTATATACTTTGACGCTGCAAAGCTTCGGAATACTGTAAAAATATATGAGTACAATTTGACCACAAGCAGATCTATTCATAAACCGTAAAACGTACTAGTTTGCAGAGTCGCGTTACATGTAACGAAAAGGAAGACAGCTTTAGAGATAAACGACGACTGGTGCACGAGAAATGAGCTTTCATTCAATTATCTTAAAATTGATGTTGTTCGCTTCACAAGAACTTTTTTTTGGTATCGGCTTTCTGGTAGCGCAAGGAGACTTTAGACAAATATGGGACTTGTCACTAACGTGAGTTCTATGGATCTACACAGCTATGATAAGACTATCTATCCTGTGCCTTAGTTCTTTAAAAAAAAAAAACATATTCAGTTTAAAAATAATTTCTCTTTGGTACAACTCCCACTGGAGTTTCAGTGACGCGAGCGGCGATTTTCTTTTGACTTTGGTCTAATGGACATACTTCTAACGGAACTCCTATTGGTACAAGAATAGAAAGTCGGCTTTCTGCGTAGTAAGGACTGACTTCAGCCAGAATTCGAATCAGAAAAGAATTGGGGTTGAATCCTTTCAAAGGGCTCCAAAACCCATCAGGGATGCAATGCTGGAGCTTTCGTCGGGGACAACAACTACTCTTCAGAATTCTTATCCTAATGGCAATCCTAATGGAAAGAAAGTATATGGTGAAGAACATGGACGTAGTGTCTGCGTCAAGCTTTGTTTAAATCGGGCCTCTCATCACTTCCAAGGTGATTCGAGAATTTGAGGCTTCTTAGTGCCTAGTTGAAAGGCTGAATTAGAGTTAAAAAGAATAGTGGAAACCGATTTTGCTTTCTTTATACATAAATACCGATTTCTCAATGATGAACATCTGTGACGCAATAATAAAATTTGAATAAAAAGTTGTAGACCTATACATATATATGTAACTCTGCTTTTTATTGCAAAAATGATCCTACCTAACGCTCTACGTGAACGTATCAAAACTTGCAATGTAAAAGCCAATGCTTCGCTGCGCTGGTTATACATAGGATTATGCATTACATAGGATACTATGTAAACATTTGCAATATTCAAATTTCAATCATTTGCTGGAAGACAAGGATCTCTCCTTTAAGGATCCAAATGCTAGATAGTAGCCAGAGAATTTCGGTAAACATAATAGCTGTTACCGAACATAAGAGACGGAATTTCAATTTAAAGATATCAGCTTATAGCCGCAAATGATAAAAACTGCGAGACTTAATTTATGTATATAATCCTAAATTTACTGTTTCAATATTATGTACCATATATTCAAACATGTTAAAACTGCAGAAAGCTGTAACTGATTAGTAATTCTTTTGGGTTTCATAAAAACTTTCTAGAATAACTCGCTATCAAAACCAATACCAATCGATTACTCATAAACTCAAATCCGTCCAAACAAATGATGACGACATCACCATGTTAATCTGTCCAATGCATGCGTTTCCATAACATCACACACCAACAACAACGGTGGAAAGAAAAAAAGCTACGTCACATTGTAATAAACTATTTCCACCTTAAAATGAACACAAAACCATCAGATTCCAATAGCCAAGGGAAATTCACCCCACTCCTAAGCACTTAAATATTTGGAATATATGAAGAGCGGACAAATTCCTTCACAACCATTCACTAGATTCCAGTCAACTACTGAAGTTCAGCCAAAAAGTTCGGCGTTGTTATTATTTTTTTTACTATTCCGTTGCTGCTGCGAATTTAAACAAAATTTTTCGTGATATTTACTGGTTTTCCGAGAATTTTTACATCTTCCCAACTAAATATACCTCAACATGGCTCCAATTGGAAACAGTAAGTTGAGTAAATTAGGAAATTTTCTTTCTAAAACCGACGTGGAAAACACGCCATCGAATTTCTTTCATTTCCCTTTGCACACACAAGGAAGAGAATAAATAAAAAAAAATATATTTAGAAAAAAAAAAGGAACAAGAGGCAGAACAGAAAAGTAGAAACAAAAAAGTACTCACCACAGCTTGTTCGGTGTTACGGCATGTCGCAAAAAGATACTTTGGCGGCTTTGGTAGACTGATAAAGGTTTTTACAAGTCCAAGTCCCAGACCTCGATTGCAGCCTGTGATCAAAATCGATTTCATCTTCGGAAATTACTTCTTTGTGAAGCCGGAACTGTGAATAGAACAATTGATCTTAAGTTTCTAGAAGAATCCGATTAAAAACGTTGTTTAGTTTAGCAAATAGTGACGTTACTGCTTATCTGACGCGATTATTTATTATTTGTTCTGTTGAGCCCTGTGGAAGTGGAAGATCTCAGGATTTCTATGAAGATGTCGATATTAACAATTTGGAGCAGGAGGTCCACATTGACCTTGGTACGTACTGCTGTCGGAAGCTATACCAGGAGATGCTTTGCATCAAGCAGTAAGTATACATCAACCCCCAGTGAGATTGAGACAAATAATAACGTTCAAGAGTACAAGGCGTTGCTTGTTTGCTGTTTACTCTCAGGGTGATATTCGAAATTGCTGCGTCACGGAACGATTTTCTATTTCACAACGCCACGAACGACCTAATCAAGTTTTTGTTTTTGCTCTTGTAAATACTTTGACTTAATCAGACGTCTGAAGGTGCCGACTAAAGAGACTTACGTAACTTAACAAGTAGAATAAAATTATATTTCGCGGAATAAGTGTTGTATTTCTATTTAAATATTCCTAACTCTAACTGGGATTTTTTTTACAGTAAAAAAGAATCCAATTTGAGGTTATTTTTTCCGTTCATTGGTGATTAGAAATAAAATGAAATCAGGATAAATGCCGTTCATTCGCGGTTTGTGCTTGATAAACGATGCGTTCCGGTGTACGTTTTGACAACTGGAAGTCAGCTGGGGCCGGTTGGTTCATTTTGGTATTTCGTGCGCAAGTAAAAATCGTTTTTATAAAACGTCATCAAATTTGAAAAAACACATAAAGAAACAACTTTTTTCTCTATTAATTTTTCTCTATGTTTTTAATTTGCTTTCTGGTTTTCTTTGTCAACGTCACTTCATGTTGAAGCTTGATAAGTGATGAGCAGTAAGGAATATTGGTTCTTGATAGCTTTACAGGTCTTTTACAGATGTTCAGCAAGTTTGTTTGTTTGTCATAAGCCGACTTTGGACAGCGTTTACATGAGAAAATGTAATTATTTCAATTTGGTTTTGAATTTTATTTTAATGTGGAATAATATTCGGGGACAGACGACTTTTGGATTTAGTTAATTTTACACTATGTAACAAGCTTATTTTTGTATGAATGTTATCTGGATTTTATGAAATGCATTTGATACCAGTATCACGTCCATCAATTTCACTCTACATCAAACAAAGAGTTTAAATAGATAAATTTGGTGAAAATACGTGCAATAAGATTTAGACATTAAGAAGATGTTTCGACTTCAATTGTTGTACCCAGAGCTATACTGAATATTGACCTTTAAAAGCTCTAAATAGTTTGCGATTTATCTTACACCCATCAGGCGACTTCTTAATATCGTCATTAAAAAAATATTTTGGTTTAGAATCATTCCGTGATCTAAAATTTTTTCCATCAAGGAAGTTTTCCCAAACTCCGGAACAATTGGATATCTGGAGAGTAAGGGGAATTCATTTTCCTAAACCGAACTCTTATAACTGTGTGCATGTGGTTGTTTCTATCTGTACGAGGGTGAGCGTTACCTGGTGGAATAGATCACCCGTTCGATTAACCAGGCCTGGCTGTTTCTGCTCTAATGTCTGCACGGCTTTTGACAGTGGATTTCTGCGGTGATAACCGGATTATGAGGCAGTAGCTCAATATAGGTTATCGCTTAAGCATCCCACAGACAGTAACACCTTAAACGGGTGAAGTCCATTTCTGGGATGTTAGGGTAGTCTGTCTATTAGACTAAGTTATTGTAGTGACGTTTAATGTTATTGTAAAGAGCCCATTTTTTATCTCCGGTAACGATCCGGTTCATGAGCGCCTCTCACAGTGCAAGCTTCGATTGTTTGTTGAAGATTAATTTGGGATTGGTGGTGTGGTACTCCATTTCTTAACTTTATGGCTTTTCCGTACTAACGTTAAGTTCCCTTACCGTAACAGTGAGATTTCTTCCGTCGGTGCACTTCAGGAGTTCATCGCCTTTTTTTCTCTTCTCTTCTCTTCAAAAATCACTACGCAATTGATTAAATTTACCTTAAGCATGTTGGCTGATAAATTTGTACTTGGCATCTTAACAGTTACAATTTGATCAGAATTACATGGAACCACATTCATTTTTCATCTGCTGAAGATAAAACAAAAGGAAATTTGTTCAGTGATAGTAGGAAGTCAGATATTGATATTTTAATGTTTACAGTTGTACATCCTTAGCGCATACTTTTTACTGTTTTGTTAACTTGAGTTTTTATAAAAATTTGGTCTTGAATATGAGTAGTTTAACAAAGAAAAGATTCATTTTTACTTTTACAGCAAACTTCACAGAATATTACATCACTAGTTACTTAACATAGTCGTAATGACTCATTGCAATGTTCAGTCTGCAGTGTTTCTTCTGAAGAGACAGCGAGAAAATCGCTGACCTCTTAGAGTCTTCGGAAATCCGTTGTACTTACACTACTCTTAAAAGTCTTCCCTTTTCGTCCCATCACTCCACCGCCATGCGTGTTTTTTATGTGTCATTATATTTTCAGAGTCTGCACTTTTCTTACATTCTTCATATTTCATCGAAGTTATTCCATGTAACTTGCGCCCTTTGGTTCTCCTTTCGGTTTATGGCATTTTAGAGCAATTCTTTCGCATTTAACACACAGATTTAACCCTTTACTTGTTTCAGTTTATTTTTTTTTTTTTCTCAGTCGGTCTTTTTTTTTTTTTTTTTAAATCTCGTCACAGAAATCCACAAGCTCTATTTCGTGCTCATGTGTAGTTTACCTCATGGTTGCAAAGAATGTAAAAGCTAATTACATGAGTCAACCAAAGATAATAATCTGATCGTGAATTTGCATTTGAGTGGAGGGAAACTCTACAATACTATAACTGGGGTTGATAAAATTGCAGTTACTCTGAAATATAAAAGTATATGCCGATCATTAGAAACAAATTAACGAAAATAGCGCAGGTCAAAGTTGGTATTCATCGAAGAAAAATAGAATTGCATATTTATTTACAGTTTCTTATTTAGTTAATTTATGATTATAAATTAAGTTAGATCAGCATATTTTGTCGCCTCATTAGCGAGTTCCTAAGAAATCAGCCCATCAAACTTGTAAAAGTCATTATATTGGAAATTTTACACTTTTTAGGGCAAACAAAAACCGGTAATATTTGTTTATCTCGTAATAATCATTCGCAAAAGTTAATTATAACATTTTCATTTGAATTGATTACCTGGCCATTCTCTTTGTGGACTTGAAAATATTTTTAAGAGAATTCACTGTCGCTGACATATTTCCACACAGCGTGTACCCGCTATCTGCCCGAAACTGTAAAACCTTTCTCTTAACATACATTTATTGCCGCATTGACCTCTTCATCGTCGAAAATATACACTAACTTTTTTTTTTTAATCAGAGAATAGGTAATAGTCACTTGGTATTAGCTCCTAGTTAAAGTGTGGTTGTGATAAATTTTTTCGAAATCACATTCTCTAATAGCAATATTGGAATAAAGCGTGCTTTTCCATGAAGATGCAATACACTCGCGGTCAGTTTCCATAACCTTTAATGCTGACAAGCAAAGCTAATTCTACAATTCAGTTGCCACTTATAACGAATCAAATATATTCTACCATATGTATCAAATACATCTGAATCTGAATCTAGTTCGTACTTGATACTATACTACTATACTTCACAAATATTGGTCTCTGTGTTACTATGAGAAACTTAGCCGCCAACTAGTGTCAATTGTTATTACAATGTTTTCAGCTTATTTTTCAGGTTTTAAGTGTTTGTGTCAATAAATTCTCCTGCAATACGAGTACATCCTTTAATGTTGTAGAAAAAAAAAAAAAAAAAACAATGTATAAAATATATGAAACACATACCAGTTTCTATGTTATCGCTATTGAAATCACCAGATCTACTACTACTTAAAGGCTCTTGTACCTATGATATAATTAAGCTATTTTTCAAGTTAGTTGCAGCTGTATAATCTAACCTTAGTTTAGAAAATGTTAATTCTATATCTGAACAATACAGGGTGACTGACTTGAACTGAAACTTTTTAAAATGCTATAATTTTTTTATTTTTTGATAAATTTTATTGTGCCAAAGCAAGAATGTTAGAAAATACATCAATTTGACGCTAATAATGGCTTGGAGACGGCCGAAAAAAGCATCGCACGCTGCACGCAAGTGGCTTTGCGGTATTTTGGCCCATTCCCGGCGAAGTGCTTGTTTGAGGTGGTCCAAACTTTGGTATTTTTTAGTGCCAACCTTCGCCTTGAAAATACCCCAGACAGAGAAATCCAACGGATTTGCATCCGGAGAATTTGTAATCCATTGTGTCGAAGAAATGAAGTGTGGAACACTGTTTTTTAATTAATCTTGGTTGACGCGCGCTTTGTAAGACGGTTCCGGGACTTGTTGAAATGTCCACGTTCTCCGACCGAAATAATTGTTTGCCAAAGGCTTCAATACTGACTCTAAGACAGTTTCACGGTATACGATCGCATTAATTTTGACGCCACGGTCTAAAAATACGAGCGGAGAGTGACCACTGGCGGTTATGGCGGCCCTAACCATCACTGTCTATGCTGCCTCCTTTCTGGTGGCCGTCCGAAGTTGTAAATTTTCGAAGGACCTCTGTGGCAAGTTAACTTGGTCATTTTGTTTGTTGACATATTGTTCGATTACAAATGTCGACTCATCGGAAAAAAAACTAATTCTACAACTCACCTCTTTCGTGCAAGCGTAGCAACTCCTTCGCTCTTTCGACTCTAACTTTTTTCTGTTGCGGTGTAAGATCGTGCGTTTTTTGGAACTTCAATGGCTTAAGCCCAAGCTCATTTTTCAATATGTGTTGCATCCGTTCCAACGATATGTTGAGCTCACGAGCCATTTTTCTTCCACTTCGACGCGGATTTCGCTCAATTCGAGCCTTCACTTTCCGAACCATTTCTGCCGATGTTACTGTTTTTTTTTTTTTTTTATGAACACCTCCATGGCGTTTTGCAACGCTGCCAGTATCACGGTAACGAGCTATGGTTCGAGACAAAAATGATTTATTTACGTTGAGGTGCTGTAGGGCTCTAACGATAGCTACTTGTAGTATTCCAGCCAAATATAAAGCAATCACACAGATAATAAAATTATCTCATGTGTCAAAATTTGAGCTCACAAATTATGATTAGGCTTTACAATTCATTTCTTTAACTTACTTGCCTTAAACGATTTCCTAAAGTGTTTTTTTTTTTTTCTGAATCATAGTCGGTTTAATATTTAAGAATGCTAGTAAATGTTGAACTATGCAGTTATGGATTTTTTTTGTTGTATTTAGTAATAAAACATAATAAAATTGTTCTTTTCCATCAGAAAATATGTACATACATACATCTGCGGAAAAAATGAGTTCTTTATTTTATATATTGGTTTATCTTTTGAGATATTATTTTTAAATTCTAAATCTTTGATGAATTATTTTTCAATATGTAATGGGGTTTGGCGCATTTATTCTTCTTCAAGTGAATTGAATGGCCCGGTTATAGTCACAGTTCATTTTGGGTTTTTAAATAGCGCGCAGTTTAATATCTCTTGGAACTATGTTGAGAGCTTTATTGTTCTTGCGTTGCCGCTTTATTTCAGGGTGAATCAGAATCCCAATTATATATCGCTACGTAACTAGTTTAATCTAATAGTTGCGTTCCCTGACCTAGTTAAGGTTACCAAAATATGCGCAGCATCTTAGGTTTCCCTTCCATACAAATGATACCATATATCACACGAAGATCTTCCATAGTTTTTTTTTTTAAAAGATTCTCTATGGAATTGAGATCAGCTGATTGAGCTGGCAACTGAACACTTAAACGCTATCTGTCCATGCGACATATCATTGTTTTCCGGGATATGTCCTTATTAACAAACGATCTATTATATCATTAATTTTTAAAATTGGCGAGATCATTAAACCGGGAAGACATTCCCCGATCTGGTCTTCCTCCCCCACGTTCCATTAAGGTAAGATGGATTTATCTTTTCGACTTTTGGTCTTCAAAAACGACTCAACACAGCAGAACACTTCATACGAGAATTGGATTCATCTTAAAAAAAAAACACTATTTTTCATTTGGCAATAGTCCAGTTAAAGATCTTTGTTTGAATCCGATCTTTTGTAAAATATTTACGAGACTTTACCTTTAGTTTTATCTAACGATGTTTATACATATAGGGATAGCACCTACATTTTTGTAGTCAATTTAATTGTGTCCATTGGACAGAGAATTTTCAATTTGCTTTCTAGAACCAATGCTTCAAATGAATATTTTCACTTACAACTGATGGTTGCAGATGAATTTTTAAGAAACTTTTTTACGATTATATCGTTGTTGTACAATTTGTCACAATTCATAGTTTGATGACATTAAATTTACGCTAAATATCGTTATCATTATCATCAAAACCATGCTGGCAATACTAGTAATTCATTTATGAAGCCGAATAAATTTCTCTTTCCTATTGTAGATGCTATTTTTAGTCATAAAAAAAGACAATTACGTATATAATACATGTCTGTGCAAAATAAATTTATTTATTGTTAAATGTTTTGGTATCCGTTGATGTAAAATTGTAAATAATTTATACATATTCCAAGCTGGCCTATATATATAAGTAAATGATCCTTGTTAGCAAATGTGTTTTGAAAAGCACGACTTGCATTTTATTTGCTATTCATCGCTTCTTATAGCTTCTAGTTTTTACTTGGAGATACGTTTTATTGATAGGTCTAACAATTTCTTATCAAACATTGTCGCAAAGTAGCACATCCCTTGAAGTTAAAGATAACGTCGAGATTAAAAGATTTGATTTATTTGATATCTATGCGTTGATAGATTTCTAGAAAATATCAAAACATGTCGTGTTTTGAGGTTTTTTTTTTCATTTTTGAATAATTAGAATTAAAGTATTTTGTATGCTCGTGACCTTGTTAAATTTGACAAACAATGCAATAATTCCTTTCAGGTAAATAAATAAACGGAGGTCAGCAGTTTTCATACTAACGGACATTCTACCTAACGGAGTTTCTATCATCTTAACAGCTAAAGTAGTTGATAATATCTTCGTCAGCCCTTGTCTTGCGCCTCACAGTTTCAAATGTCATTGCTGTTCAATAGTAGGAGCCTATATTCAACCAGCCGATGATTTTTTTAAATACGGAGCTTCAGTTATCTAAAAGGCATAAACTGACAGCATCCACACGATTAGATTCATTTTGTGTACCACAATAGATACAATTTACACGAAAAAGAATTTTTTTATTTATTTTTGTTTTGATGATAAAACGAGTTTGTGCTTCTTTAGAACTTTAGCAAATCCGATGTCCACTAAATCTACTGTTTCATGCCCGGACGTTTAGTTTTCATTATATTAAACTTTTTTTTACTCTTAAAGTTTTTCTCTGTTTTATTATTATTATTTTTTTTTTTTTTTAACAGTCCCAAGACTAACGTATAAAAACACTTTTTCTTTAGCAAAATTCGACTTCATTCATCAAAATACGCTTCAGTTTGGCAATCATTTTCTTCATATGAACATCTTTCTTCAGCGAGCATTCCTTTGACGTTTGCGAACAGATAATTGGACCCATGTTTCATTAATTATCTCACCACATTTGTTTTTATTTCGCTTAAACAGTTTTAAACAGCGCTCCGAATCTTCAAGTTGTTGTTTTTGGTCCAAATGCGGTATCCACTTCAAACAGAGCTTTCGCATTCGTATACCCAAATATTCGTGCAAAATATGATGTATTTTCGCTTTACGGTTGTTCAAAACTGTTTTGTGGATTTTATTTAACTTTTCCGGTGTAAGAGCCTCATTTGGGAGCCCAAAGCATTCAGCATCATTTGTGTACTAAGTTTGAATTGAGCAAACCGGCGACAATGGTTGCTTTTGCCTTATACCACTTTTCAAGCCATTCTTCAGTTTTAACGGTATTTTTTTCAGTTATTTATCAATGTACAAAACTCTTACTCTTCTTCAAGATCCTTATACTCGTATTCTTCTGTTTTTGATTCCTTTAGGGACTAGCATTAGACTAATTGTACTATAGTCACTACACTATTATGTTACCCTATTTTTCTTTAGTTTTATATGTTTATGGTTCGCCGCTTGTCTAAGCGTTCACTAATTTAACTATATCCGTTGCATACCTCGGGAAGTTCCTCAAATCATGCACTCCTTAAGCTAACATAAATCGACTAGTTTCTGTCCTCTTTCTTTTGAATCCCCTATGACATGGTTACCTATGTTATGTTTAGAAAAACATCTATATCCTACAGTATTCTTTGCTTTTAATTACATAAATTTTTGAGTTTCTCTGCAATTAGGACAGCTACCAAAGTATCTGTTCTGGTTTTTGTTAGAATAAGCATAACATAATTATAGTGTCTTTTGTTATAACTCCATAGATTTTATTATCTGATACATACAGTGGTGGAAAAAATTTTGTGTGAATCAGTTTTTTAGGTCTAATGTCATTATTTAAGAATACATAATATGAAAAACATAAAAAGCATTTTTTTTTAAGGTTTGAGCTGGGTATTTATTTCGCTCCATGGGTTGCATCCAACATTTAATGGGGAGAATAAATTATTAATTTAAATTGACTTGTATTTTAAGCAACCATTCATCTCACGGGGTTTTAGTTGCCTGAAAAAAAGAATGTATTTTGGGCACGGCTTGTATTGAACTCCTAACTGTGCGATTGGGAAGCCAATACCCTACAATTTGTGGCAAGGATTCCACAAGATTTGGCACTTCTGCAGTGGTTATTCGTTCCTAATCTTCCTTGATCCCAACCCATAATAGGATCCTATTAGAACAATTTTAGAGTCAATTCTTTCTTTACGTCAGACCACACGTTCTCGATCGGATTTAGATTGAACAATTGAGGTGGTCAATCGAAAACAGGTCTTTTTCGGTTGAAACCAGGTTTTAGCTTTTGTCGAGGTGTGCTTTGGGGTGGTTATCTTTTTGGAACTTCCGAAGCAACAGCATGTCACCTTTGGCATAAGACAACATGAAGTTTTCTAGCATTTCTACATATTTTTCCTGAGCTATGTCCTCTTTTATCTAAAATAATAGTGCCACACCATACTAGGAAGGAAAAACAATATCCAAATCAAAACAAATTAAATTTTTTTCGTCAATCCAAAGAATATCATTGAAGCTCTTCATTAACCTTTTCTTAAATTCCTTTAGTAATATTCTGTAAATGCATTTCTTACACAAATGGCGTCTTTCTAGCGGATCTATAATGCAGATTAGCTGTTAATAATCTGTTTCTAACAGTTCTTGTTAGAATTAGTGTTTTCTTAATTTCTAAAGAAGTAACGAAGGAGTTATTTTTAGCCATTCGCGCTATTTGTCGGTCTAGAGTATTAGTTTTTTATATTTTTTCCTTAGAGGGAAGCTACTGGATAAAAAGTCTCTTCATCGGAGCCCCGACCCATTATTTCGAAATAATCTTAACAATTAATATGTAAAAACGTAATCATTAAAAAAGTTATTACAAAAGCAAACTTACTGTAAAAATTATTTTGTTGTTATTCTTAATAAAATACGCGCAAAACTAATACACATTTTTTTTACGGCTATTCAGTACAATTCCACGTGTGATCCTAACTCACTAATCAGAACTTTAAAGAACCAATAAATTGCAATTTGTTTTTAAAATGCAGCTGCATAAAAACAACCACCATATGTTTAGATCGCTTTAGATAGCTTTGGTGTAAAGGCATTTTAAGCTGATGATTCATTTTTTTTTTTTTTTTTTTCAAAACTGTATGTACATATATTAGATAGATGAATCATACAATAGGTTTTTACTTCAAGTTTTGTAGCCTTTTTCAACTTTTAATGAAGGGAAAATATGTAACTCTGTTTATTCCCATGCTTCCCGTTAAATTTCAAAACAAAGTTGTAATTTAATTGAAGCACTTCATTTTTTTTATGAATCCTTTGGCAAAGAGTTGGCGTCAGTAAAAAAATTACGTTAAAATTGCTTTTAATGTATGTGTATAAAAAGTCAAAGGTCATTCACAAGTTTTTTCTTTTTTCACCACCACTGCTAGTACTCGTATGTATTATCTTTTATTTTTAAACTTATTGACCACAATTAGTTACCTTGGTTACCATTGTAAATTCCTACCATAATCATGCGTTTGTCACTTCACTTAGCAAAAGACATACATGCTAACCGTTTGTACTTCTTGAAATTTTCGAGCATTCTTAATAAATACTCTTTCAAAAAAATTATAACATATACTAAATAAAAGGCACTTAATGGGAGTATATATTTCACGTATTCATAATAAACTAAACGGCCAAATAATTAGTTGCAGTGTAAAAAAGTCATTAGTTTCTACGACTAATTTATGAGTGATGGAAGAAGAAACGCGTGAGTTCAATTAAGTTAATTATGTGTGCAAAGAGAGAATACGTTTAAAATTAATAATGAAGAAGAAAAAAAGAAACTAAATTTTTAATTACAAGTATTTTATATTTGCCTAGTTACTTAAATTTCGTTCCATTTCTTTTTTTTTTTTGCAGACGAATACGATTATGACCTTGTGGTAATTGGTGGCGGATCTGGTGGCTTAGCATGTGCCAAAGATGCCGTAGCTAATGGTGCTAAAGTAGCTGTTTTGGATTATGTTACACCCACGCCTTCGTTGGGTACTAAATGGGGTATTGGTGGTACTTGCGTGAATGTTGGATGCATACCTAAGAAGTTGATGCATCAAGCAGCACTCTTAGGCGAAGGTGTTCATGTAAGTTAATAAAAATAAACCATTAACTATTGATGTGCTTCTATTGTTTTAATTTGAATTTGTTTATATATTTGATTTTTAGGAAGCCTCTGCTTATGGCTGGCAAATTGATAATGTTGAAAGTGTGAAGCCTGTTTGGGGAAATCTTGTTCAAGCTGTCCAAAATCATATTAAATCAGTGAACTGGGTTACTAGGGTCGATTTGAGAGATAAGTAAGTAGAAGATTTGAATAATAATGGACTTAAATTGTGTATAAGCGAACAGCTTGTACTCGTTGAGCTTTGAATAATTATTGAATTAAACAATAATTTAACAAATTGTATGTCATTTTGCATACAAACCAATCGATATAGCTACTTATTGTGCGATCTTGACTTTACCCTTCTCTTCATGTGGTCAAGGTATGGGGGATCAGGATCAGTAGCCTTCCCAACTTTTTCGATCCCTGTCAACCCCATTTTAGTTTGATTTGAGTGACAGTTTGCTAGATTCGTAGTGGAATATCGTTAATTTGTTCGGTGATTGTTGAGTTGAAAGAGAGATAATTTAAAAGTAAAAAAGGCTAAAAATGATACCAGCTTAGAAAAGATTTGTAAGCAAATTATTTTTAGCCAGTCAAGAAGAGTCTTCGTAAAAATAATTGGAGAAACCTTTGTTATGTAGCTTCTATCCGCAGAATTTCAAATGAGGTGATTAAACTTAACTAGAGCATTCAAGAAGAGGCACATGTTTGTATTAGGTTTATTTATTTTTTTTTCTGAATCTTTTCCATTCTCAAAAAAAAAAAAAAATTAAAGTTGATAGCGTACGAAGACGAAAAATCTTAATAAACCAGTTTCTTCGGATGATAGTTACTAGAGTTTGCTCATATACGAGCCTCATTCTTTGGTAACATTTCGTTCTTTATCATCCTCACCTTAATTCAATGCCGGTTCCTTCTTTACCAGAACAAATCCATCTTTTACAGCACCATCCACAAGAAATTAATTGCATTTGTAACATTTTCTATTCTTCTTATGTATTGCAAACTTCTTTCGCAGATTTCGAACAATGCTGACTGGTGTTATACTCTTATTGGTTTGTCCTTTGTTGTTTCGTTTCTTGTAGCAGTTTCACCTTAACTACTTCGCTTTAAACCTTGAAGCATCCCCACAATTCACTATAAATTAGCACAAACTTCATGAGCATTTCCCACATTTTATAATGTAATAAGGCTGGAACTTATATTAGCCAATTAAAATTTATTTGATTTTCGTTCAGTCATACAATCTGATTTGATTAAGGCCGTAAAAAGAGGCTTTTTTGTGATTTTTTTTTTTCATAAGACATACAAAATAAATATTGTTTTGTTTATTGTACATTTAATTGACTGTTAAACATGATTTTTATAGAATATTTTAGTTAAAAATGGCGGCTGTGCAATGTTTCACAGCTCTTGTAAATTTAGAATTATGACGAGTCACTAAATTTTTTTTTTTACTGTACATAACAACATCTACAGAAGTTAGTCGGATTTTTTTGATATATTGATTTTTGGCCGAATGTCGCGCTTCTAAAATCGCCAAAAAAATTGTTAATAACAAATGAGCTATAAACTACGAACTATAAAAAAAAAATCCTACGTATTTAGACTACGTATATTTAGACAATATATTTCTAAGGATCTTGTTAAAATTTGAAGTGAATTGGTTTAAAATTGTTCAAGTTATGGGTGCGGCCAAATTGGAAAATGCAGTTTTGAGATAAACGTTTAAAATATAATGAAAAACAAGTACTTCGAGATATTTCCCGGCCATAATTTTTTGAGATATGATTTTTAAATCCCTAAGGGATCATTGAAAGCAATAAAAAATAGCTTTTTTTTTTAAATCCTTGAGTGGCCCAACCCCTTAATTTCTTTTCGGTCTATAACATGCATGTGCCCATAATTTTTGTTAGTAAAAAGTTAAAGCATAAACTAACTTTTTCTTATTGGTAACATTTCGCAAAATTCTGTATGATTTCTTTTTTATTTTCGTCTTCTTTTCGACTTCTTTTCGATATACCTATTAATAGTAAACCTACATGTGAATAATAGTTTTTCAAACCCAATTTTGTTAACGCCTTAAGCAACAAATAATTAAATATATCACTCTTCACAAATTATTCTTTAGAGTTAGGGTAGGTAGGTAGAAGTGGCGGTTGATGCCATTGAACCCAATTAGCACTAGGATGTGCCGTTCTGTTACCACGCCGCATGTAACATATTTTGTGATGGTTGTTAAGGATGTGGTCCGGTCTATAACCAACCTGTAAATTTAAGAAAGCGGATAAGATCCTGTATACCTTTACCCGAAATGTCGCTAAGGTCGTCAAAGAATGGTTGGTTTAGTGTGCGCTCTGGCTCTTGCTAGAGCTGGACATTTGCAGAGGAAGTGAAAGAGAGTTTCTTTTGTATTTCCGCAACTACGGCAGTGAGAGTTGTATGGGAAACTTAGTTTGGCCGCATGGTCTCCAATTGGCCAATGGCCTGTGGTTATTGCCGTGATTCTGGCGATTTATATCCTGGTTCTATTTAATAGGTTCTTCGTTTTATTTTGATCGTAGGTAGGCCATATCTTCCTTGATATGACACAGTTTGTCAATCCCGACCATTGGAGATTGGCTTTCTGCAGAAAATATGAATGTATTTGTCTTTTTACCGCTCCTAGCGGAATGTGGAACTTCGTTGGGAGCGAGACGTGTTGTGATGAACCCTTTCTGGCCAGCTCATCCGCAAGCTCTTTAGAGTTAAGAAGTTCTTTTTCCAATACGAATCGAACACACCCTAAGGACCTAAGTTTTATGTTGATAATTTTTGCCTTCCGCATAGCGCATTCATTATATGTTTTGCCTATAATTTTTTCTTTAATTTAATAGGAAAGTGGAATATATTAACGGGCTAGGGTCATTCAAAGATCAACACACCATTGTTGCTCGCCTAAAGAATGGCACTGAAAAAGAGCTGACAGCTAAGAATATAGTCATTGCCGTTGGTGGACGTCCAAGATATCCAAACATCCCAGGGGCAGTTGAACTTGGTATTACAAGCGATGATATTTTCAGCTTAGAAAAGGAACCAGGAAAAACATTGGTAGTTGGTGCTGGATGTAAGTTAAGAAGCTGTTGTTATTTTTTAGCAAAAAAAAAAAAAACGATTCATTTCATTTTCTTTTCATATTTTTTTAGACATCGGTCTTGAATGTGCTGGTTTTCTTAAGGGTCTCGGGTATGATGCCACTATAATGGTGCGCTCTATTGTACTACGTGGCTTTGATCAACAAATGGCTAATATTGTCGCTGATGCAATGGTTGAAAGGAACATTCCATTCTTACGCACCACCATCCCTAAGTCTGTTGAAAAAACAGCTGATGGTCGTCTATTAGTTAAGTACCTTAATACAGAAACCAACGAAGAAGGCAGTGATGTTTTCGATACTGTTCTATGGGCAATTGGCCGTAGCGGACTTGTCGAAGATTTAAAATTAGATAACGCAGGCGTTGTAACTAAAGGTGATAAAATTCCCGTCAACGAAAAAGAAGAGACCAATGTCCCGCATATCTATGCTGTTGGTGATATTATTCATGGTAAACCCGAGCTTACCCCAGTAGCTATTCATGCTGGCCGCCTGTTAGCTCGCCGTATTTTTGGTGGCTCCACACAAGTTATGGATTACCAGAATGTGGCTACTACCGTTTTCTCGCCGTTGGAGTACAGCTCAGTTGGTCTTAGTGAAGAAGATGCAGTTGCCAAACTAGGCGAAGAGAATATTGAAGTATATCATGGATATTATAAACCTACAGAGTTCTTTGTTCCACAAAAGAGTGTGAGGTATTGTTATTTAAAGGCTGTAGCTGAACGTTCTGGAGATCAGAAAGTATTAGGACTTCACTATATCGGACCAGTTGCTGGTGAAGTTATGCAAGGATTTGCTGCTGCTCTTAAGTAAGTTATTTAATATTTATTTCTTTAATATTTTTCACTATTTTTTTTTTTACTTTATTTATTTATTTATTTTTTATTTTTTTTTTTATATAATAGATCTGGACTCACAATGAAGATTCTTATGAATACTGTCGGAATACATCCCACTACCGCCGAAGAGTTCACACGTTTGAATATCACTAAGCGCTCTGGTGTAGATCCTACTCCAGCTACTTGTTGCAGTTAAGTCGTCAGCTGATTACATAACCCAAAACAAAATACGATTGAAAACAGGAGCAACAGCAAACCTTTGTGTGGCCCCATGTCTCAGAAAACTTATTTACAAACGATTAACGAAAAATATTCTTAAAATCACATTGGTCTCTATCGCTCAAAGCTAATGGGATCGAAGGGAAATTCTAAGTTCCCCTTAATTAAACTTGTTTTGCAAAAAAGCTTTTTTCATTTAATGTTAACAAGAGTATATTATACACACATCTATCATATAAGATAAATTAAATAAAAATAAAAAAAAGTTATGGTTCGGTTATTCATTCAAAAAAAAAATAAAAAATAAAAAAAATAAAAAATTAAAAATATAAAAGGAAGAAAGTATGGTTCTTCTTCTTAACACCAGTATTGGCATTAATTTGTATATCTTCAAAATAAAACACCTGTATTAAATTATCTAAAGCATATGTTTTCTTACAATTTCATTTTTCTATTTTGTTAGCGATAATTCGTACGCCCTTCTGTTTTTCTATTCATTTATCACTAATCATGAAGTCTTACATTATTCGACCTGAGGCTAATCTAGGTATTTGCACAACCAGTTAATTCTCGGGGTGCTATCCATTTCAAAGAACATAATATGATCCTTTCGAAACTTTACTGTCGCGAGTTATTCGTTGTTCTTTACCACTTCATAAAACGCTTTTTATTCTTTTAAAACATATTCATATCATTAGATGGTAAACATCTACTTAATTTTATATATATTTTGCATTTTTTTAGAATTCAATTCGTTCTATGTAAAACTAACAGGCTAAATTAGATTGTTTCAGGTCCTTAATTTTACTCTTTTTGGAAATTTCACTGGATCATCATTTTAATCGTCATTAAGGGTTGCAAATATCAAATTTTAGAAAACGTCATTTGCATAAATTGCTTTTGCAGTGTTCCTAAACGCAAGCCGCGAAAGTCATTTGTTCGAAAACGAAATCATAATTCACTGCATTTGCAGCATGTTAGAAAATGCAATTCTTGCAGGACAGATGTTCGAAAACGTCATTTGCACTGCAAAAAAGCAGTCAGAAATTTGCACTGTTATGGATGAGTTGGAATATACAGGCGAATCTCGATTCAGGGAACAGTAAGTACATGAGATCGCCTATTTTATTTGTTTTAATTAAATGTTATGTTTACAATATCCCATTCCCTACCCCTACATAAAGTAGCTGTTCTTAAGGAGTTTCAATTGCTCTTAGGCAAAAATGAGTAATTTATATTTTATAAGACATTTTGATTTTACATGAAATTTTCCAACTTTTTTTAACTCCAACGTCCAGTGTATATATTTTTAGTTTTGTTTTTATTAAAAAAATAATGAATTCATTTTACGATTTATGCGTATAATAAATCTGCGATTAGATCACTTTTAGAACGTCCTGCCGCACAATTGATGGTTCTGAAGCTTGGGTTGGTTGATGAGCAATATTCTCTCAAGTATTTTGCAAGTTTATTTGCATTATTATTTCACGGTTAAGTGAATATCTGATGTTAGTTTCATTGTTCTGGTTTTTAATCTTTTGCCGAGATCACTTTCTTTAAACTAGTTTGCATCGTGCGATCTACCGGGCCATCCAAAAAACACATTTGTGAAAACCGCATCACTGTTGTATGTCGCCTGTCGTAAAAATATAGCGATTATATGTATAAAGAAGACTATTGTCTAAAAATGTATATGTTATCTGTAGGATCATAGAATTATATCTTTTTCGATTGTAGTAGCTTGATTTATCTTCATTTTGGTTCAAGATTTTTAAATGTGTGCAGTGAATTGAGCCCTACGCAAATAGTTTCAATAATAATAGTGTCTATGTGAGTCAATCGAATATGACCATCGACGTCGAAAACCGACGAAAACATTGATGAAGTAAAAGAAATGTTGGTCAATACCTGCAAATTAACCATCAGAGAGATAGCGGAGGACTTGAACATTGCCTATGGATCCGTCCAAGACATTTTGATTAATGATTTGGGTTTCCGTCGTATGGCAGCAAAGTTGGTGCCAAAAGACCTCAATTTAATGCAAAAAAGAGACCGTGTTGACGTCGCAAAAGAGATGATTTGTGAGGCTGAATCCGATCCCACATTCATCAAAAGGATCATTACTGGTGACGAGACGTGGATTTACTAGGTGGGGTGAAAATAACCTCCTTGGGAATGAAAAAAATTTTTTTAAATGTTTTTTATTTTATTCAATATAGTCCCCTTTTAGATTGATACACTTATTCTAGCGATTTTCCAATTTTCCGGAAGGTCTGCAAAATACTCCTCCGTGGCATCGATGATTTCCTCGCGTGAGCTGAATTTTTTATTGATGAGCTATCTTCTGAGGTTTGGGAAGAGATTATAGTCCGAGGGAGCCAAATCAGGCGAATACGGTGGATGCGAGAGCAATTGGAGCCATAAGTCATTGATTTTAGCCATGGTTGTGATGCTCTTGTGCGCCAGTGCATTGTCTTGCAATTTTTTTCCGCTTCATGTGAGGCCGTTTTCGGCGATTTCGGCCTTCAATCGCTCCAATAATGCACAGTAATACTCGCTGTTGATGGTTTTTCCATTTTAGAGGTATCCTATGAAGAGTATGCCACGACAATCCCAGAAAACCGACGTCATAACCTTTCCGACCCATCGAGCCTCTCTCGACCACTTCGGAGCACTCGTCCCGCTTCAGTCCATTGCCGGGCACTCATTCTGTTCTTTGGTGTGTAATAGTGGATCCAAGTTCGTTACCAGTTACCAATTGACGCTAAAAGTCCGCCCGATTCCGCATCAGCGAGTCCAAACACTCTTTCGAAGTGCTTTCGCGTTCGTGTCTTTGGTCAGGAGTGAGTATGCGCGGCACCCAGCAGCAGTATAACTTTTTCATATGCAGAATGTTGCCCAAAATATGGCGTGTGAACTCAGTACTAATCCCTGTGGTATCTGCTAGCTCGCGCACCTTCACTTTCCCGTCAGCCGACATCATTTCATGTATTTTTTTTTTACAATGTCCTCTGTAACCGCATTGGAGGGCCTGCCGCTGCGGACTTGATCGGTAGTGGAATTGCTGCCACCACGAAACTCTCGAAACCAATATTTGACGGTGTAATCTGACGGAGCATTAGCCCCATAATATTTCTTTTGTTTCCTTCGCCGTTTTGCCTCTCAAAAAATAATGTTTTATGAGAGAACGAAAATCGTTTTTGTGCATACTTAACATGATGCCAAACACGTCAACAACAATCAGCTGTCAAAACAAAACTAAAGACAGTATCGCACTGAAATTTGGCATGTCTGCCTAAATATGAAAGGACTTCAAGGCACCTGCAAAACATTTTTGCAGTATGAGTACGCAATCCAGACATCAGGCAAGTGAATGGCGTTCAGCAAATGAACCGAAACCAAGAAAACCACGTCGTTTTCAGTCAAAAAAGATGGCAATGCTCACGGTTTTCATGGATTACAACGGTTTGTGAAGAAGGCTAGACAGTTAACAAAGAGTATTATTTGGGCGTTATTAGACGTTTGAATGAAACAATTCGCCGAAAGAGACCAGAATTATGGACAGAAACGTACTGTCGCACAGTGCTATCATTATTCGTAATTTTTTGATAAAAAATGCAACAAATACCATCCAACAGCCCCCGGATCACCTGATTTTGCTCTCTGTAACTTCCTTCTGGTCAATCGAATTAAAAAACCACAACGGGGAACGCGTTTCAGCAGCCGAGAGGAAGTAATGGAAAAATCGCAAGAAGCACTGATGGACATACTGATACGGGGATTGGATCAAGCGCTGGCATAAGTGTGTTGCAGTCGATGGGGATCAATATAGATTTAGATGAATAAACTTGTATTTTCAATTTTCTGAATAACTTTCGGGAAAATTGCTCTCCTTTGCCTTTATTTGCTGCCGAATATCAGCGAAAAACGAACGACGATTTATTTTCGGGTTCCTTCAATCTGACTATTTCTTTCGGCACTCCTCTAGAAAGAGAAGTACAATTTTAAGTTTTCTTGTTGTCTCAAACTCTAAAATTATAAGATCATTTTATAATTCAGTATTAAGAAAAAATAAAAACAAAGCAGTATCGCTTTCAACACCACTTTCATTACAGATCCCGCCAACATTTCCACTGCCAATTCCATAGTTTCATGTTATACTAGTACACCCAGCAACACATCTTCACGACACTTCATTTAATTGTCTATGTTTTTATCCGACCCTTATTTTTGTAAGATATGTATTGCTCCATGCATTCAACAGCGAAATTGTAAGAAAATGTCCTACATAAATATCATATCATTCATCATTTGTTACCTCAAAATTTATGTAAAACAACGTATTAAAAAAATAATTTATAAAAAAAAATAAAGAATGAAATACAAATTTTACTTAAATTAAAACCGGTAAATCAGCTAATTTTTAACGTTTATTTATGTGCTCAAATCTTCACTAAGAAGTTTTTTGCACTGCGGAGAGAAAAAATGTCATACTATAACTATTACTTTGTTACTCCTCTCACTTTTTTAGAAGCAAAATTTTGTATCTGGTATTCATTTCAGAAGCAAAATTTATCTTCTGGATTTTATGTCAGAATGTACTAAACCTTATATGATACATACTATAAGTGTAAACGTCAAATAGTATTGTGCATCAACCCAGATTTTTGTTTGGAGCAATCGACTGTGTTTGAGCTCAAAATCAAAAGAAGTTTTTTTTTTTTTTTCCGGACAGAAACCAATTGTAAACGCTAACAAAATACAATACAATACCTCACTTAGTTTTATAGGCAATTCTCGGGCGCTCAACCAAGCAGAATCATTTGACTAACTCTTCCCTAGGATTCTTAACGCGCTCATTGTTCTAACGACAAAAAAATTACTTATCCCTATTGACTATGACTAACGCTACTTCTTTGCGCTTATTGTGACCTTGACCGAATTAATTTGTTTACAATTAATGCAATTTTAAATATTGAACAGTAAGTGCATAACTTCTGTGCATCGTGCGAACGTTGAGTACGGGTGTTTTCAAAAATGTCATACTAACAAAGAACTGCATTATCTGTGTTCAGTAATGCAGATTTTCTATGAACTAATTTATTTAAACAGTATTACCATTATAATACTTGTAATACTTTTGCAGATTAATTTGGGATAGGTATGTGGAGTAGGAGTAGTAGATGTGCAGTAGTACACCTTGCAGTACTGCGTTCAGTAACGCACATGAGACACACGTGCCGTAAAATGTAACATTTCATGACAACATTTTATTGTTGTTCCTCCATTTTTAACAACCATTTTTCGAAAAAATATATACAAAATTCCAGTACAAGTAAACTGACATTTTCAAAATCCGACTACATCGGAGTTGCACTCTGCAGTAAGATTAGAATTTCCGGTCTGTATAGACATGTGTTTCAGGCATAATTGTTTTTTGGATTCCATCTAAAACGTTGGATATTCCATGGAGAAAAGGAAAAGATAATTAGATAAGGTGAGCTTCTAGAATTAAACTTTGACAGAAAAAATGATTCAGGCTAGGGCTCTACAAAGAAATAACAGAAAGAGAATATGTTGCAGCCAGTTAAGGATAGTTGGGAAAGTTTTAATTGCGGCTTGACATTCTGTTCCTTAAGTCATCTGGGGAAAAAGTGACCAGTAACGTTGCTGCTTTGGAGAATTTTAAAGTCAAATTTTTCAGCTAATTCTTGATATACGTTGAATCGATGTGTTTTGGTCAAGAGACCCATAAGTACCATTTTTGGTTACTAGCCAATCAATTAACCCAAAAGCAATTAAAACTTTCAAACACAATAAACGAACGAATTAAATACGCCATTGAAAGAATGATTGAAATGAATTCTCAAAATATGGACCTATGGACACACAACTCCTTGAAAGTTTTGAGAAATCATAGCACACACCAATTTTAAAAAAGTGTGATTACAAAAAGCTTTCAAACTGTTGTGCTCATGTATCTTGGGTTGGATCACATTAAATATCAGGCCTTTAGCAAAAAAAACTTTTTACACAAAATGAAAACTCTATCGTAGTTTAAAATGGAACATACATATATAATATACCTATTCGTAGAAAAGATCTGAAATTAGAGATTTCATCGACTAACGTACTCCATGTTAATGTTAATAGTTAGCACGACAGGGTATATTCTAAAACTTTTAAGCCCATACTATGCAGAAAGAAAAAGTTATAGTGCCTTTCATGTGCCACCTCATGTGCGATCGCAAGCAAAAAGACTGACAAATTGGCCACACCTAGACAATTATTGTAGAAAGTTTCCCACAAGAAAGAGGAATTAAGCTTGATATGTCCCACTTCTTATAATCAAAGTCAACATGCCAAGCAGGAAGCCAATAATTCCAGGTTGATGACAACTGTACAATGGGTTATAGAGGCATTCAGGGCACTTTTACAAAGGATGCCAGATTCCCAAATTTCATGTAGCATTTTTAATAGATTTCGACCATCAAGGAATCAAAAGAAATTAAAACTTTACAATAAAGCAGAATAAAAATATTGGGTGGAAATTTATCGTGAACTGCACTGAGGACTATGTCCACTTTTAAAACTACTCCCGATATCAGCTTGACATTTACTCACCGTATTTTTACTTCTCAATGGATGTGTTTTTAGAGAACTTAATTGATGTACATATGAGGCGGTAATGCACAATTTTTTAGCGTACTTAGCAAAAGCAAAAGCTCCCACTACAAATGGATCCACGCAACGACTTGGCTATCTGATCGTCAAATCGACATGGAACTCAATATAAAACTTGCTCTAAATATACTAGGTCTTCACATATTCAAAACTGCAAATGATGATTCCTATGTTTAGTTGGTCGTAATCATATTCATAATCATATTCGACAGTTACTATTTAACAGAAAGACGCTATGGCACTGGCAAAAAAGTCTTACTTAAATTGAGTAGTTAAGATTTATCTGATTTCCGAAAAAAAAAAAAAAAATGTAAGCTGACCATAATTTGAAAGATCAAACGTAAATGGCCAAGATGGGTATTATGAGTATTATTTTATTTTTATAATAAAATACAGCGACCTTATATTGAAATTCTTGAAAAAAGTCCATGCCTCCACACCATAGAACAATATTGGGATGATGGAGCCGCTTTATTTGTTCTAGAGTAGACGTTATTTAAATGCCTTATTAACCCAAAAAAAACCGAATAGGAGCTATTTACTGTTTCAATTGGCAGCTAGAAAGTAATGTTATCTTTTTTACACAGTGTAAATTAAATTGATTGTTTCGACGACCGATGTCTAATAGAAGACAGAACTCGTTCCGCAATTCATCTTTAACATATAAAAATAATTTGACGTCGCCTGAAATGCAATTTGTATTATATGTATCGGCAGAACCATTCTCCAACAAACCATCATTGATGTAGGGCCTTAGTGAAGTTACTCCGGAGGTGGAAATAATCCATGCTATATGTATATGTACATTTGTAAGCTATAATAGCTGTCTGTGTATTAACGATGCTGTGTTTACCGACTTCTATCATATTAATTTTCTATATTATGTATCTTTGATAGCCCTAAGCTTCATCGGTGAATGTAATTTTGCTTAGGAAATTAATAATGAAACGTTCTGGCGTCAGAACCATAGCTGATATCTGACCGAGCTAAAAGCAGCTTGAAATTGAACATTTATTTCAATTCTAAGCAACTGATGGAGTTAAATTTCCCAATCCAACTCAGTTATAATAAGAGGTCATTTTACTTTAAACTTAAAAATTTTCAGGACCGCATTCATATCTTTGTCCCAAACAGTTATTGTTTGCATATCAATTTTCAATAGTTCTGTCAGTTTCCATTACAATTGATTCATTTCTGTTGTTGTTTTACACTTGGTAGATTTCCGTGCTTATTGAATTTTGTGTATAGAATGGAATAAATATAACACAAACCTTCAGTGATGAATAGAAGAAATTCAGATTTTTTATCGCGGCCAATGAATTTCAAATGGAATAAGAATACAAGGAAGAAACATCATCAGAACGTCGACGAAATCAAAGAATTACTGTCAACCATCGGGCGATTGATTTTGGATGAACTTGGCGACACTGCTGGGACATCGTATCGTTTGCAGTTAGATATGAAACGAGTATTAAACGAAAACATAGGAATTTTATTGAATGACAGCATCGGACCTATGTTTCTCAGGAAAGATGTTGAGTGAAACCTAAATTAATCCTTTGTTTATGAGAAATGAATGTATGTATACGACCCCGAAACAATGCAGCCATCTAATCAATTGAGGCTAAAAGACGAAGCAAAACCAAAAAGTGCGTCAAGGACTGCCAAAAATCAAAGTCCTCAAGTGCAAACGGAATCACTTTGGATGAGACATTTGCTTGATGTTGTTTTCTTAAATTTAACAGTCCTGGAACTGCAAGGCATATATAAAAATGAACTCTATGACGGGAGGGTTAACATTTCTACCCATAAATCACACGTCCAACAATAGAAGACTAAACAATGACCTGAAAGTAATGTTACCTGTCATAACGGAATTTATAATAAAATTGCAATTTTACATTTAACAATTTAATGCCGAAAAATAGATTGCAACGAGCACAAAAGAATAAAAGGAAATTGTATGTTTCAACACGCAAAAAAAAAAAAATTTAATTAATAGCAAACAGTAACTACGTAATTAATACTTTGATAATGTTCTCGTCGCTTATGTCTTGCGGTAGTTCTTGTGCATTTCGGGTTCAATGGAGTAGACAAACTCTAGGATTTCCTTGATGACTGGCTCCTTACGTGACTGAATTGCGCGATTCATTTCGTCCAATTTCACTCGAGTGTCTCCATCGATTTTCGCAGCGACACCTTCCCTTGAGCCCATATGCTGAAAAAAAAACACCCGTAAATTTAGGATATGAGAAAACATGAAAATTTTTACCTTGGCCTCGAATTCCTTGAACTGTCTCTCCCTTTCTTGGCGGTACTTCTCGATTTCCTCAGTAGCTTCATCCTTAGCCTGTTTTAATCTCCTTGCTTTGCCTATATAATTACCAAAAAAAAAAAAGGAAAAAAAGAAGAGGAAAATTTGAAGGTGAGCGAATACATATTTTTTCACGTCATGTGACTTCTATCAGGGCCACAAAAAATGGAGTGTTATTTACGTTTTCTTGCTTCAGAGACTTTTTCTGCAGCTTTTTTCTCAGCTGCCAACAATTGTTGAATTCCTTGAGTTTGGCTAGTCATTTTCTCAAAGGCTTTTTGTATCCCTCTATTGGTGTACCGTTAAGGTTTTAAGGAAATTTTAACAAATTGATAGAATGAAAAATTTGAACGATGGCTTAAACTACCAATCCACAAATCACCACCCAATGAACTAAAAAATGTCAAAATTTTCACACGAATTAACTGTGAAAGCTTGTAAAAGTCACGCGCACTGTCACGCGAGCGACTTTTTCCAAGTGTGTTCGCATGGTGTGTGCTGTATGGTGAGAGCTTTTCTAAGCTTTTGGGTAAAAAAATAAGATATGGGATGTAAGGTAGAGTACAATGAATTCATTTCTCACACGATTATTTGTTGGGAGGCTATGGAGTAAGTTACGGGTCTTCATGCGATAGTGTGGCTGATTCAGCAACTTTGTTTTCTTTGTACAACCAAAAAATTGTTTGAAGTTTTTGCGTTCGAATCTCGGCTTGAGATTGAATTTTAGCTGTTTTCTGGAATGGAATTTTTTACGACTCATAGCAGTTGATTGTACTAAGTAGGTTAAACCAGAACGTAAGTTTCATCTTCATAATCAGTTTGTAGATCTTAGTATTTGTTTCGACAAATTACTTGCAAAAACCAATAGGTTACCGAGGCAATCAGGTAAACTCACAATTACTAATTAAATTAAAAAGAAAAACTTCAACAGACCAGTCATAAGTAAAACCGGAAACTCATCACGAGGTCTAAACGCAGCAGGGCAGTGGTACAGGAAGTGTTCCTGGTTTTCCACTTTTTCTCGTTTCGAAATCTTTGTTTCTGATAAACGATTACAATAGCCAATTTTGAATGGTGCCATATAAACCGTTTGATGTACTTATCGATGGGATTTCACATTCATTAGTTAGCTCAAAAATTAAATAAAGAAAACTTTTTACGGTTTAATGGATATTTTAGTTTATGCGAATTAGACTACTGGATTAAAACTGTACATATATTTATCTTTTTGTTGTCTGTCTATACTGTTATATTTTCAGTTTTACTTTAATTTGTATAATTGTCGAATATATGCTAGTCACAGGACAATACGTAATGGTATAACTATCTTGAGTCGAAATAATCTATCTATGGTCACATAGTATGGTTACTGAGGGTTTTCCTATATCTATTTCATTTATTTTGATGACTTTGGTTAATATTTTAGTGGAGAAGCAGTTCCCAAAAAACAAAATCCACAGCAAATTTCGCGTAATTTTTTGAAGATTTTATTCTTCATAATTTTGTGTGTACTGTAAAGCTATGAAGCAATAAACAGCTCGGAATATGAACAGTGATATTGTTGACTACCAAAACCAACTAAGCAAATCAAAGAGGACAATGACCTTTGTAACATAACATGTAACGTTCAGATCCTTAAAAATACATATGCAGCCGAACAATTAACGGATGTCATAGATTTTTACGAAGCCCATATCAAACACCATCAAAGAAGTCTAATGAGAAAGATTAGCAAAAATTATCACATACAAAATGTTCCTGGCTATAAGCAGTTCAACCAACGCTTACTTAGATGCAGGATCGCCGTTTAGAAGAAAACTGGAGAAACAAGCATATACAAGCTGTATATGCATTCACGGCTCGACAGAAAGGGCGAACGTCCTTACCGTAATTGCTTCGAGCATTCGAAGCACCAAAAACACAAATTCTGAACAGCAGGTGAGGATACGAGAGAAAACGTTTTAGCTAGAAGTACAGCCGATCAGATTTTACTTCTACCATTTTTTGACAGCAATGGCCACCAACATTCTATTGTCAGGCTCTATTCGATCTAAGAGTTTTCCGTTCAACTGACCCAGCTGCCGTATTATTTGAAACAGCGAGTTCTGGCTTGCTAGTTTAATATGTTATTGAGGAGTTACATTTTTACATAACTTTGTCTTTCAATTTTTTTTTTTATATCGAAGTCGTCAGTAAGGTTGTTTCTTACCTTTACGGACAAGTGAGTGTCCGCCACTGAAATTCTGCATGATCTCAATTTTCTTCTTGCTCAACACTCGCTTTTATAATTTCAGCCAAGTCGATGAGATCAGTATACGATACCTAAGCGGGAAATAAACACAATTGTGGCGTTTTCAATTGGCCGGAGAGAAGGGTTCTTTTGCACTCCGGAGCGAAAAAATGACAAAACTGTTATATTGTCAATTCAATTGTTCTATGTTAGTTTCAATGTCAGAAGTAAAATTTATTTTCTGGATTTTATGTCAAAGTGTATTAAGACATAAAAATTTGTATAAACGTTAAATAGTATTGTGCCGGAAGAAGTTTTTAGTGTTACTTTGAAATTGGAATCGCCTTATCTCCGGAGAGAAACCAATCGAAAACGTCAATATTTTTCAATACTTTTCAGCCCATGTGTTATATATATAATTTTTAAATCTCAAAAACTTCACGAAGAACTATAAAAAGCAGTTTAAAATCCTTTCACGCAATCTTATTTTTCACAGAGAGAGCAATTCATTTCCCCTTTCATTACTATATTAATTCACGAAATATGTTCTTGCAAATTTGTAAAAACTTTCAAACTTTTTTTTTTTTTTTGAGTGTCATTTCATTTATTTTTTTTTTTTAACTTCATTTTGTCAAAAAAGTGAGATTTGTATAGAAAATAAATTAATAACTATGGTTTCAAATGGAAAAATATTTTTAGAAAATTTTTACAAGCAAAATGTATTGAAAAGCAGACAAATTAAATGAAAGTGCTCTTCAAATATCTTCAGGCACCAACATAGAAAAAATAATCAAAAAAAAGTCAGTTGACATTTGTCTGTCAGTTTCGAGACTAAATTTTATATTCACTCCTATGGATTTGACATTTTTTACATATTTAGAAAAAAAAAAGGATGCGACGGAGCTTAATATCTCATTGTATGGTAAATTATAAAGAACTTGAGTAAAAACTTAAAAAAAAAATAAGTATTTATTTATACATAAACTGGTTAAAAGAATTCAAGTTGGAGGAATTTGGCAGCACTCATGTTTACTGGCTGTCATTTAAAATGCCATCCCTTTGTTTTAGTTTTTTATAATCCTTCAAAATTGGTGGACATATTTTAGGCTCACTTAAAGATTTCCTGCTTTTTTAAGTTAAAATGTCAATTATCGTCCTAGATAATGGAAGTTATACGGCAAAAATTGGCTTAGCATCTGATACCGGTCCACTTATTGTCCCAAATTGCATTATGAAAGTTAAATCGGAACGTAGAAGAGCCTTCATTGGGTGTCAAATTGATAGCTGCTTGGATACTTCTGGTCTGTTTTACATGCTTTGCTTTCAAAAGGGCCTCCTCGTAAACTGGGAAGCACAAAAAACCGTTTGGGATTACATATTCAGTGAGGATTGTTCTAACATAACATTATTTCGGAATACTTTAATAATTACGGAGCCTTTACTGAATCCGTACAGTATCCAAGAAGCAATGACGGAAATATTGTTCGAGGATTACGAATGTGGTGGAATTTTTAGAACTTCATCAGCAGATCTAGCGGCATATAACTACTGTTTACAACACAATCAACCAAATTGTATTGTTATTGATGTTGGATATAGCTTTACTCACGTTGTACCATTTATTAAGGGCAAAGAAGTAAAAAGTGCTATCCGTAGGATAGAAATTGGAGGAAAAGTATTAACAAATTACCTAAAAGAAATAATTTCTTACAGGTATCTAAACATGATGGATGAAACGTTCGTAGTTAATCAAATTAAAGAAGACGTTTGCTTCATTACACAGAATTTTGCTGAAGAAATGAAAGACGCATCCGAAAAACTCGGACGTACAAATAAGAACCGAATCGAATACGTTCTACCCGACTTCACAACTTACAAAAGAGGTTTTATTAATAATTCTTCGGAGAATCAAATTACGCAGCAGGCCATTGGCCTATGTAACGAACGGTTCAGTGTTCCTGAACTACTGTTTAATCCATCTGATATTGGAATATTTCAAATGGGTATTCCAGAGTCAGTGATGAGTTCATTGAGCTCTTGTCCCGAATATACACATAGCTCCCTTCTGGGAAACATTGTACTTATAGGCGCAAGTTCGCTGTTTCCTGGTTTCTCAACCCGTCTAAAATTGGAACTGGAAAAACTGGCTGCAGATCATTTTGACATTCGAGTAACAATTCCTAAAGAGCCCACAACGTATGCGTGGAATGGGGGAAAATTCTTCTCTAACTCGTCCAACTTTAGTGATTATATTTTAACGAAAGAAGATTACGAAGAAAAAGGTTTTCATTATTCTTTTTGTTTAAACCCTAATGAGTGATAAAAAAAAAAATAAAACAAAAATTCTAATACATCTACTTGTTGTTTTCTTAAATAAGATCAAGTCTTGAATTTACATTTCACTAAAAGATGCTTTATCGCTGTTGTGCGCTTTCGATATTTGAGCGACGACAACTCTTACGCGGTACGGTGCTCAGATTTTTGCATGCGGTCTTAATTCTGCCCTGTATTCTATGTTAATGAGTTTGCGAGAGAGTATGCTGACTGAGTATGAGGGCTACGCTGTGTTGCAAATTATGCGATAGAGGCACCTCCACACATTCTGCCGTCCAAAGAATCATGGGCCGCTCTGTGATGAAGTTGACCATTGAGTACCCGGTTTGATAAAACATCCTAATACCAGATACGTTAAAATAAATTATTGAATACAACTAATATCATCAGGTTATGGTCCCATAACTTTTCTACTGCGTTATAAACAATTGAAGGAAATTCATAGCGGTTCAGCAGCTGTCAAAGTTACCAATGACATCCGGCTGTCAAAATATTCAGTAAGGCTTGCCATTTCATTATGCAACGTTTCACATTTGCCGAATATGCGGAAATTATATTATTTTAAAAAAATCGAAATTCCGGCTCAGTTGTAAATACGCAATGTAAGTTTCGTCTTGAGGTTGGTCATCATTATGGCTTCAGTGTGCAGGCAATTCGTCACACCATGGAAAAGCTTGAGCGTGAGTAAACTTATTTGTATCTTAAGCCACCAAACGAAAAGAAACTGGTACGAAATAAAGAAAACATAGTCGCCGTAGCGTCTAGAATCCAAGAAGACCCAGAAATGTCGATTCGGCGAAGATCAGTTGAATTGGGCATCGCTATAGAGTCAACCTAGCTTATTCTGCGGTTGGATTTGGGCCTACATCCGCATAAGATTGTGAGGATGATTCCAACAAGACGGCGCTACATGCCATATAAGCGTCGTAACGCTCGAAGTTGTGAAGAAAAAATTTGGCGACTCTGGGGCTACGTTCATAGTCTTAGTCTACGCTTATAATCCAACCACTTTGGACGAATTCGAGGAAAATATTCGGCACGCTATTACCGCAATAAAGCCGCACATATTGGACTGTGTCATCAAAAATTGGAACGACCGCTTGAACCACTGCCAGCGAAGTCAAGGGGACATTTGAATGATGTGCTATTCCACACATAATGGCATGAATCTAGTTTCAAAGTATAGGTAACATTTTATATCTCACATCGTTGTTGTTCCATTTAAATATTTTTTTTTTCTTTTCGTCCTTGTTTAGTCACCTTAAACATCAAAAGTGTTACATGGAAAGACATCAGCGTCACTTGTCTTTGTCGACAGCCAAAGTGCTATTCCTCTAATAAATAACCCAACATTTCATAAAAGTTCAAAGCGTCGATTTTCATTTCCATTTTGTTCGAGAAAAATATGTTTTGCAGTAGACACGCCGCAAATGAAAACCAGCTGACTGACACCTTACGAAGAGTTTATCAAGAGGCAATTACCAACGTTTAGAAAGCCTAAGCGCGTCACTTTGTCCAAAACCTTTTCTGACATCAAAGGCCTTAGTTAAGACAAAATTCTTAGTGGAAGTTGGTGCATGCTCTCCAAAAAGTTACTTCCAGCCGCTTTGAATATCTTGGCCGGTATGCCGTCGAGTCCAGCAGCTTTGTTGGATCTGAACTTAAAAATTACTTTCTTATTTCGTTTTGGTACCACATCCGTATAGCATATCGTAGTTTTTTTTAGCTCGTAGTTAGTATAATGGATTACTAAAATGAGTTCGATAAGTGACCAATAAGAAGATCGCTGCTTTGCGATTATCCGACATTTGTTTAACTTTGTGGTTCTGGTCTATCCATTTCCAACATCCTGTTCTTTTTTTTAAATAAAAGTTATGAAATACCAACGTAAACCAACTTTTATTTTTATCCAAAAAGGTTGGTGATTAGACTTACTTTTGGCTCACTGGGTTTGTGTGCAAGAAAAAATGGGTTTTTTTTTTAGAGTGAGACAAATCCTAAAAAAAATTTAATTATACCCTCAAAAGTACAATTTTTTTCATTTGGGGACTTCCCCAAACCTTTTTTTTTTTTTGTACTCCGATTTTATTTCCAAAGTAACATCAACACTTTTTCGGAATTATTATTATCTTCCAGGAGGATAATAAAATATTTAATAATTGGTCTTCCATCCTCTATTATTTTTTAAATATATGGTAGTTGCTTGCAAATCAATTTGAATCAATTTGAACACTTAAAGATAATAAATTGCCCAAAAAAACAGCTTGACGTTTATACATTTTGACATTAAATTTTGATTCTCAAATAAAAACGATAACTAAAATTTTGTTCGTGAAAAAATGAGAGGAAATGGTTTTACGTCAAACGAAAACGCTATTAGTGAAGTATTCACGAGAGTGGCATCATTGACCCTATTTTTTTTAATTATTTATTCAATGGACATCGTGATCCTGGTTGTTGCACCAGGACGGAGCTACGAGTTTACTGGGTATTCAGTTTAACACGGTTTTGCCTACAGATATCCTGCGAATTGGCGCCACTTGATTACTTTGGAAGCCAATATTCATAGCATATTTGGTAGCTAAATGCAAAAATACTCGAGAGAGTGGCCCGAAATTGGACCGGTAGCTAAGGGAGCCACGTGCCCGAAGTCTTGTTCAAAACATATCACGAATTACATATCTTTGTAATTAGAGATTTATAATCCCAATTTAAAAATAAGTTCGATACTTTTAAGAAGCACCCTTTGAATTCTTTCGAATGAAGGCTTGCGACATAAAATCTTAGCTGTCAAAATTGTTAGGATTGTTGATATAATTTTCTAAAACATAACGATTTTGGTTTTAAATATGATTATCAAGGAATTGAGTAAACACATTATTTTGGACGATATACGAACAAATGCTAATGTAAGATTAACACCATTCAACAGAACAGAATTTATTTGAAACGTTTTTTTGTTATCCCTAGTCGTCAGAGGTGTACTTTTTAAGTCATCTACTGGGCAATGAAATGTTGTGCCTACCAGAAGATTGGCCAGCAAGGATCTACACATCCAAGTTCATGTTTGATGTATTAGTCAAAAAGAAACCAGTAAGTAACACCAACTAAAAGTTAAAATAAATGCGAAAGCTAAAATTTATGCATTCCGTGTCTGGTTGTTGAATGAGTATATTTATTTTTAGAAAGTGAGTAAAAAATTCTTTAAAATAGTTCAACCAAATGTTCCAATTAAAATGAAGTCTAAGGACAAAACAATTATGGTCACCATGTTCGAAACTGGAGAAGTTACACAGAGTGTGATGTTTTACTTCGATGGTAAGTTACTAACCTCTTAATATCATTAATATTCAAGTAATCCTCCAAATCCTTAGATAGTCAAGCAACATATTTGTATACAGGAGTGTTTACTGAAATTGGAGGTCTTTATAGCAATGAACAATTTATGCTCAACGTTGAAAAAGGAATTGATTTCGTCTTTATAGATACAACTCGGTGTCAGGGCAAATCATATATTTTTACCGAGGATACCGTTGCGGAAGTGAAACAAATTGCTTCGTAGGTACATCCATACTAAAATCTTTAAATCGGCTTATGTGAATCGAAAATATAGGTCCCACCCGAATTCCAATTTGGCTGTGATAATGCCCAGCTTTGGGTATGAAAAGCTTTTAGTTCATTTAGTAAAGGAATTTCCACGGAATGTATATCCCACCGTAAATCAAAAACGAATTCTCTCCAAGCTGGGCTACGAGGATCTTACATCAAAGACATATAACTCACGGATAGTGATATGCCTACCAGGCCTTACTTCTGAATTTATTGAATCGTGTAAATTTATTTGACCACCTTTTTGGAGAGACTAATTTGAATTAATTACTCTAGACTAAAACTGATTCCAGTGTACATTACAGAAGGAAAGTCTTCAGAAATAACAGGTATTTGTGAAATATATGTGCGACAATGGTCACCTCTTCCGTCACTTATGGATCTACAAGCACTCTTGGACATGATTAAACCAAAAAACATTATTCCTATCAGACACTCTTCTTTAGAAGGTAATATAGTTCTTCCTAATTCTCTGCAATGGATTATTGCAGAAGAAAAAGAAATAGACGAAGAATTTGAATCAAGTGCGTTCGAAGTTGATTCGATCGAATCGAGCATCGATATGGACTCGGCAAGAAGTATAGATTCAGCTTGCAGTTCTTTAATTGTGGACCCAAATGAAATTAGGTAAGTTGTTCAAGAGTACAGATAAGGTAAAGGTGTAATTAAATTGTAATCCGTTTTTAGAAACTCACAGGCTTTAACACAATTGTTTGAACGGTAAGCATTTCAACAAAAAGAAAGCTAAAAAATACGAATGAAGGAATTTTTCTTTTAGACCAAATAGTGTAAACTCACCATCAAAAACAGTTGAAAAACAAGAAAATCCTCAAGAAGAAAACCAACAAGAAGCGACAAATTTGCACAAGGTAAACACACAACAAAACTATGATGTCAATGCTAGACGAAGGATTATTCGCAGACGAGTTGATTTAAATTTCGAGGATTCCGACTAAAATTAATTTGACAGGAAGTCATTCCTCATTTAGTTAGCTATTAATAAATGTTTCACATCTTTTTCAAAGTAGTATATTTCGATGTTTTACTGCAGCTAATTATACATCATCTCCAATTTCAAGATTTGATTCAAGGCTGGTGTGCTCGATACGACGGAGATTTAAATACCAATCACATAGATCGGAGAGATAATACTTTAAACACTAGAATTAACCTAATATTTAAATGGTTGGGCCAGCATAGTGTTACATATGTACAGACTCGGTTTAAAAGTGACCGATGTCGTGGTTTCTCAAACACAGATCTTGTTTGGATATCCTGCTTTACGACACGCGGATGCAGCTAACAACAACACATTTTTATACAAACTGTTTACGCACGTCCATGTATTACAGTTAATATTGCGATCTCATAATCGAATAATCGTTGCAAACGAAATTGCTGAACTGAATGAGTTTTTTCATTGCTAATCTCGCGGTAGGCTAAACACGCTTTTCCAGAACATTGGCGTGGGCACTCTCGTCCAACTCGGTCCACCCAACAGGAATCTGCTAAACAACGGGATTGGAAAGTACCTTAAACAGACGGACGAGACTAAAAGATGAACGACGAACAGTACGATATCTCAATATCAACGCACTGACGCCGAAACACATTCCGCAATGGAACTATTGACGCACTACACCATCACAAAAGTAGACTACTGCCAAGGACGAAAACCTTGTATAGGCAATTTACTGACAGACATTGTTGATCAAAACCCCAAAATAATATTAAAAGAGAATTACGGGGTTTCTGTAAGTTTGTATTACTTAATTAGGTGGAACTGCAATCCGGGGTGAACCTGGTCCTCAACTGAACAAGCTCTTCAGATAGAAGGAACTCTCACCAGCTGCCCCCAGTGCAACATTCCAATATTGAAGTCTCCTTTCACTAAAGTTCGTCATTTTATGATATGCGAAAACTTTAGACTCGACTACTTTTTGAGCCGGAGCTGTGTCGTCCACGATGTCGCTGTAGAGTGACCAGGACCTCCAGGTGGTTGGACCTCCTCCTCCATCCGCCGTCAAAGCTGCTTTTGGCAAGCTACAAGCGTTTGCAGCTTAAAATAGGACCGGCATGATTTGATCTTACGAGAGAAGACTATACTACTTACGAGAGAAGACTATGCTACTTACGAGTAATTGCCTCCTGAGCCTTAAGAAACAGCAATGGACAAAAATCCCTCTACATCTGATTTCTGTGTTAATGTCGTTGAGGCTTGAACAAGTAAATGCACACCAACTCAATACAATCGAGCTGTTCCATGTTCCCAACCAGGTCATCTCCAGCTCTGATGATGATGACAACATTCCCATTGGTGTTTTCTCGGTTTGTATTTATATAAAGCTTGAGAAAAACGTGATTGGCAAAGATTTTAGCGATCTCTTGCGATTGCAGCTTTTTAACGTAGAACTTAGGTGGATTTTCTTGACTCCGTTGTGTCTGTGATATCTGCATTCGTACCTTGGCAACACCAGTCAGCCAAATATGTTCCAGCAAATATTGTATATAAAATATTTTAGTCGAAAGTAAAGATTTTCCGGGCTTAAAAATCGCCCGAATTCTTAGGGAGAACTTAAAGACTGTTGTCATACGAAAACGTTAAGGATATGGGCTGTGGGTAAAGATATAGATCAGAGAGAAGGTGGTTGCTCGCTGAAACAATGCATTTATCCGCATAAGCTGAGGAATTGAAATAAAGTTGTCTTTCAAGGTTGTTGGCATTAACACATAATTGGAAAAGACAGGAGTTCATAAGACGATGAGGAGGACTTCTTTTTTAGTCTGAACCCATTTCAGCCTAGGTAGATTAAAATCAACTATGACATCGCTAGAATCGACGTGATTAAATAGAGAGTTAAACGCATCTACACCTAGCTTATGTTTTGGTTATAAATGGTTAAACTTTTTTGATACGTTGGAGTAATACTTAGTAAAATTTTAATACAAACACACGAAGATTTAGTGATCCGCATGGACTCTATTGAAAGCGGGTGAAGATATTCTCAATCGTTTCGAGAGAAAAATCCATCGGAAAATATTTGGTCCCATTTACGTTGACGTACCGGAGTAACTGGAGAGTGTTATTAGTTAAGGCCCAAGCTCGCCCGAACTGTAGCATCACCTAAGTAAGTTCTATCGATGCATATAGAGTGAGGCTTTTTATGTAAGTAAAACGAAAATTATAGTATATTCTACGATATTTTAACAGGGATAGAGTCTACTGTCCATTATCACTCGAACCAGCTAGCTGCACCTGTTTGTCCTAACAGAAGTGTTATCTATCCTCAAAGAGAGGGATTTGATTTCCCAGTTCTTGCCCTTTTGTACTTCAAAAAATTATGTTTTCCAGGAGTGAATATTTGTGAATAATTAATGGCAATGGTTTGCTGCGTCAGCTTAAAGGCCCCGTATTGTAGAACACAGCGCTCCGCTTGAATGCAAGCTCTCTTTGTATTGGTTAGCTACAATAGTTGATATATGAAACGTTTGCTCCTTTCGTTGTTCAGACTGTTATCATTGCCACCCAGATTTATGACATTCCGAACATGAAGAAGAGATAGGAGCTCCTTTGTTTATAAGCGGAGCTCTTCTTACAACTTTTCCTCTCAGTTCTGTTTAAGACAGAGAAAAATGAAGTAACCGCAGCCACAAACGAATGATCGGTTTGTTTTATAACGTATTCGCTGAGAGAAGTATGGTTTTCACAACTTGTGCCTTCTATTGCACGACTGTACGTTCTTTTCGCGAAACTTAATTAACATCGAGCCAAGACGTCTTTGGCATTTAGTTAAATGACTTACCTTTGATATATTTACCATAGACTATTAGCATATTATACTAGTTTTCTACAGAAAACTACAGAAAACCGCGTATGTTCGCGGGTTTTGGAAAAAGTGATTTAACAACGAAGGATACTGTAAAGAGGTTTGAAGCAATGAAAACGCTGAAGTCAAAGTTGGCAATGACATGTAGAAAGTTTCGTCATAGAAACTTTATCAACTTTATCAACTGGATGCAGATAGCCAGGGATCGGGCTGATAGGAAAAAGTAAAGGTATCGTGCATTTACAACTGTAACTTAACCTATGAATAATTGCTCAGAATGTGTTTTGCAATGTGAAGTCATGAAGAACAGCAAAATATTCCATTCAAACAAAAATGTTTGCAAAGTTACATATGAGCGTGCAAAGGGGAACGTACAAGACAAACCTATACATACCTACTCGTATGTATATATCTATAAATTGCAATTAAAACATACAGTATGCAGCAAAAGTCTTGATACCCCAACGCAATATCTCTTCATTGCAGGATATTATGTTATTAAACGCCTTCAAACAAGTTGTTTCTTTGCTCATAATATATGTTTACTTGTACATTTTGAAATCCAAAAATAAAAAACCAAACAATTCATTCAAAAAAAAGTAAAAAAAAAAATGTTCCGTTGCATCCAAAAATAACAGCAAGAGTGTTGATACCCTGAAAAAAAAGTATAACAAATCTTAAGCTATACTATAATTTTACAAAAATAAGATTTACCTAATACTTGGTTCTATATCCGTTGAGTTTTTCAACTTCCTTAAGGCGTTCTGGCATCGAATGCGTTAATTTTTTTTAGATATTCAGTTGAAATTTCTTGCCATTCTGTCGTAAGTAAGGCTTTCAACTGGGGCTTCGACGTTATAACATGTTTGCGTGAGCGTTTCGCTAAATATCCCAAAGGTGTCCTATTGGGTTAAGATCCGGGCTTTTTGGTGGTGTTACAAGCAAATGAAGGGCTCAACGTATCAACAACATTTTTACAATTTGGGCGACATGTTTGGGATCATTGTCCTGTTGAAAGTAAAAATCGTTGGCAATTCCCATTTTTTGTGTACTTTGAAGCAAATTTTCTTGCAGTATTTTCAAATGCACTTCCTTTATCATGATTTCGTCGATTATGACTAAGTTTCCGACACCAAACGTGGACATACAGCCCCATACCATAACACCACCACCTACGTGCCTTACCGGTTTTCCCGTGTTTTTCGGACTTAAAGCCTCATTTGGTTTTCTCCACACCTTTAAACGCACATCTGAGCCAAAAATATTAAATATTGACTCATATGAAAAAATTACCTTATCACAGAAGTCGAATTCTTTATTCTTGAATTCCTTAGCAAAGCCCAACCTTTTATTTTTATTTGTTTCGCTGATTAAAGGCTTTCTTCTAGCAGTGCAGGACCTATACCCCTTTCTTTGTATGCACCTGCGTACTGTGTCAGCTGAAACAATTGTATAGTATATACAGAATTCTATAGCGTTGTGGCTATCTATGGCGCACTTTCAAAAGGATTTTCTTGAATAATTTACTCATTCGCTCGTTCATCTCTAGCCGTTAGGGCCCGAGGACTCCCAGATCTTGTTTTGTTTTCGATTCTTTTTTCTGTTTTATATCTGTTGATTACTTTTTGAACAGTAGGTTTAGTTCTTTGAATTATTGCAGCAGTTTGTGAATATGATTTTACATCTTTATGACAGTTTATGATAATTTTTCGTTCTTCTATTGTTAATTGTTATCTCCCCATTTTAAAAAATTACTATCACTCACTTTATTGTTACACCAACTTCAGATTTTGTTGAACTAAATAAATTTGTTTTTACTTTGCATTGAAGATCGTCATATTCTGACAGACAATACTTATCGCTTAAAATTTACAGTTATTTTTATAAACAACATGTATAAACCAAGAGTATCAACACTTTTGCTGTGTTAAAATTTTTATTTATTTTTTTTTTATTTTTAGATTTTAAAATGTACAAATAAACATATATTATGAGCAAAGAAACAACTTGTTTGAAGGCGTTTAATGACATACAATAATATCCTGCGATGAAGAGAAAATGGGTTGGGGTATCAAGACTTTTGCTGAGTACTGTATGTACATGTAAACATTTCCACAGTACAAAACTTTAAACGTTATAATCTATTTCAAGGGGTTTATTGCACATGTACCTAGATTTATAGCTATTTTTTTTGAAAAAGTCACGAATTGACGACATACATACAGACTGCTGTCGCTAGATTTGTTGAAATAGAAGTTATAATTTTTGAGGTGCGTGATAATGCTTGAAAAAAATGACACTCTTACCCGACCCAAATTCACCCTTATTGTAATATCAGAAATTGCTCTACAATAGCAAGAGAAATGAATAAAAAAAAATCATATAAACAATATATTGTAATAGTTGTGCGTCATGTCGGTTTTGTACATACCCATAAGCAAAACTCTTTCAACCATCAAAAGATAGTCACCCCCATTATAAGGGAGAAAAAATAGGTTTTTTTTGGCGGCAAGTAGGTATGCACTCATCTGTACATGAGTGTTTTGTTTGAGTTGACTTGAGTAAATGAAATATGGTAGATTGTAGTTCTTATCCTAAGCCTGAAAATTCGGTGGTCAAGTTCAGTTTTCACATTAAGATATTAAATAGTCATAAGCTCGGTTAATTTTTTATTTTAAGGCAACAACAAAAATAAATAAAAAAATAAACTAAAATAGGCATATTTCATGTACGAGTACCCACACTCGGTTTAACCTTACAAACAATGGCATCATTCAATTCTGATAACAATTTATATCTTTTGTTTACTTTTGCACATTGGAAAATATTTGCTGAATTGAAAGATACACAGATATATGTACATAGATAAATGGTGCATTCCCATAATTTCCATAGTGTAATAAACAACAGCAATTGGATTGGAATATATTTTTTTGTCCAAAAGGAAACAAATTGGGTGTCGGTAAAATATAAGAAAACAGGATGTACAAAGTAGAAGAAAAACTTAAATAGAAAACTTAATAGTGACCAAATAAGAACGATAGGAACAAAAATTTAAACAAAGTAACAACTTTGTAAGATATAAAGTGAATTCTGGTTTTATTTTGAAGCTACGTTCATGCCATTATGTGTGGAATAGCACATCATTCAAATGGTTGCCTTGACTTCACTGGAAAAGATTCAAGCTCCCGGTCCAATTTTTGATGACTTGGTCCAATATGTGTGGCGTTATACCGGCAATTGAGCTCGTCCAAAGCGGTGGACTTTTTAGCGTAGACTATCGACTTAACTTATACAGTATATACATATTTATATATAGAAAATAATCGAGTGGTGTCAAATTCTATAAACGCTCGCCGTGAGATGACCCAGTCGCCAAAATTCTCCTTCACAACTTCGAGCGTTGCGTATTTTGTATGGCATGTAGCGCAGTCTTGTCGAGCTCTGACCACAGAAAATCAGTTAACATCGCTCTATACCTGAGACCATTAACGGTCCGATGATGCCGCTATGCCACAAACCGTACCAAGCAGTCATTGTTGTTTGGCCGAACATGTGGATTGTGCTCTCTCCAATAACGGCAATTTTGCTTGTTGACATAGCCGCCAATTGACAATTGACCAAAATTCAGACCTTCGGTCAACATTTCCAACCCAACTAGCGAACTCACGGCGTTATATATGGTCGTCCGGGTACAATTATTGCGTCAGCAGTGTCCAACCAAATCCAACCGTAAAATAATCCCGGTTGACTCTGGCGATGCCCAATTCAGCTGATCTTCGCCGAATCGACATTTCTGGGTCCGGCCTCTACGGCGGCTACGTTTTCTTCATTTTGCACCAATCTCTGTCTGGGTGGTGGCCGAAAGAGTACTCACGCTCGAACATTTCCATGATGCGACGAATTACCTGCACACTGAAGCCATAATGACGACCAACCTCACGACGAAATTCACGTTGCGTATTTACAACTGAACCGGAATTCCGACAATATTTATTTAATAATTTCCGCACTCTCAACAAGTGTAAAACAATGCATGATGAAACGGCAAACCATACTAAATATTTTGACAGCTGGATGTCGTTGGTAACTTTGACATCTGCTGACACATAACAATTGGAAAAACTATCATTTCTATCTGGTCATCTGTTAATTGGTAAAATAAACTAAAATGGCTATTCAGCAGCGATTCAGTGGATACAAAATTCATGGGATAAGCTTAAAGTCAGGTGTAAACGATCTACACTTATATTTAATAGAGAAATTTATATACAATATAATAATAATAATGAATATACGAGTAATAAATAATACAATACATAGTAATAATTATTTATAAAATAGTAACGGTATGCTACGCTATTTCAAACCTCACCATAGATCGTAGTTTTCTGGATGTATGTATGTACGTTCTCGTAACAGACCATATGGGGTCAAACAATGTGTAAACACATAAAGGCTGCTACAAAGCGCATGTCACGATACAATAATAATAAAATATTGTGATATCTAGTATGGTGGTTATTCTACAGAGCAATAACAGCACCTATTTGGATGCGTCATCAGTATTAAAATTGACTTTATTTCATTAGTTTTATTTAATTAGGATAAGCCTCATATGCGCTTACGCCTCCACATAGGAGTAGTGATTCTTCCCTAATGACTTGCGCCGAATGTAATCATAAGCGATTAATCGAGGCCATGGAGAAGTACTACCTATTGCAGAAATGATGTTCGAAATAAAGTGAAAAAAATAGCAGGAATGAAATTCCCAAAAAAAGCGCACAGGAAAAAGGACGGTAACGTAATCGTAGAATCACAGGCGGTGATGAATTGCGATGGTCAGCTTTTATGGCCTCCGAAGATTACGGGTCCAAGTTCATTAAAGCTTCACCCTTTATGGAATAATAAAAACATCACCCAACGTAATTGAAAACCAGAAGATGCTCATTTTTACTTGATCTACAATAAAATAAAGAGAAAGAAAAAAAAATCCGATATATTTAACAAAAAGTGTTCTACCCTATTTTCCGCGTTTGCACAACCAAGAAAAAAAAATTGCGTCATTTTTATGACGAATTTTTTACCGGTAAGATATTCAACCAAATGCAAAGCAACAGCTTTGAGTGCTTTTCCAAGAAAATCTCACTCAAGTAGCACAACGGCCGCCGTGCGCTTGTGAGTGATTTGTTGCTTGAGTTTCTGTCGGTTAGTCGGTGGGTTTTGTTTTCAGCGGCGTTGGTTGCCTTGCCATCGCTTTTAATCAAAACCCTGCACACAGTCGTTCAGCGAATTGTGTTTGTGTCGTACGTGTTTGCTGGAGTTTTTTATGCGCTCTGTATCTCGTGGATATTTAAAAAAAAAAACGGTGGTTACTTTTTTGTCCTTTTTGTTTTTGTTTTGAAATTCTTCTGGGTTTTATTTAATTATATTTTTTCATTGAAAGATAAACAAGTTTTTGCAGTCCGTGTTTTTTTTTTTTTGTTTTTTATAAAGCCCCCACTTTGTTTTGTTTTACGATCGGCTTTGCATTGTTTTTCGTTTCACGGTCGATTTGTGTGGTTTCCTCTGTTTTTGGCTACAACACGAAAATGAAAACGAAAAGATCAACATTGGCGAAATCCAAACACTGGTTTCAGATGATGTCATGTTCGGTTTGTGACGTCATGTGGTCTAATTCTACGATATAAACTGAACAAAGGGAGAAGTGACTAAAGAAAAACAAGTCAAAGTAAGATATTATAGCATTGCGTGTCTAAACTTGGATTTGCACTGTATCTTACACTGAAAGTGTTATCAGGTGTCGTGAAAGCGATAGCTTCTGAAACGTGTCCGAAATTTATATAAGTGCGCCGTTGATTGCGTTAAATATCCGCGAAATACATATATGATACTGCCTTAAAGTTCCTAATTGATCACAAGATCAATTTCATTGATGTGTCAATTGTTTATTTTCAGTGATTCATTTCATCAAAAAAGTGATCGTGTACCATAAAAGAATAGAGTGAACATCATCGGAGGAGCATTAAGAATAAAAAAATAAAATCTACAATCTGCACACTTCATTGAGTATCCGTAACTTTTTGCCTGTATTGAAACAGGTGAGTGAGGAATTGTCATTGTGGATAATTCTGATTAGATACGAAAGTCAAAGTGACCGACCTTCGTCGGTGGCTGATGACTGAGACATGCCGTCATTTTCATGAATACTTGTTATTAGCACTAGCTCACACAACAGTTGGCAATTACGAGTATACATCGGATACACTGATAAAAAAGACAAATAGGAGAATAGTTAGTACGAATACCTATATTTCTATGAAAAAGGAAAAGGTAAATAGAAGCAATCAGGCGAACATATACTCGACAATTATTTGTCATCAAATGTCGGTATTGCAAACCTGCACGAACAGAAAATGAACAGAACTTGAATTTCAATTTTCAAATAAAATGATAGTTTACATTGTACGGGTGGGGGAGGGGGGAGGAAGAGGGGAGTCAGTGAATAGCGACCGTAGTGGCATTGAATTGGGAGTTGCTCTGATCGTGCTGCTTTGCTTCAATTGAAATTTAGTGCGATCATGTGTCGTTTGGATATTTTTGGCAGGGTGACTCAGTACATTCTGCCATTTGAACGGGTTACTTGGAACTACGGGGAGATGCAGGCGGTTTTTTTTTTTTTTTTTTTTTTTTCTAAAATCAGCAAGTCAACGCTTTCTCCTTGTGTAAGCGGCAAGTGCATTTAAGTGATTTAGGTTAGATACCATACACTGCCAGCACTTCTTTGTTTGAATGTGTATGCGTTTGAATAGATTGATTTCCGCTTAATGTGAGCCTTTTGTTTTGGTCTTTGATGTTTGGTCTATTCGATTTTGTGCGGTTTTTGGTTGGAAAACTTTCTAAAACGGAAATTGAATGGATTTAAATTGTTAATGATATTAATTTCCTACGTTCCTTTTTTTGCAATAACTTTTTGTTGACATATAGTACTTCAACTGATGGTGTGTAGAGGAATAATTGGATAGGAACTGGTTGGAAAGCTGCTGGCGATTAGCATCTATATTACTTGTAATATAAAAATTCTGGTGGTAGAATGGGCCACAGTTAACGAACTAACACATGGGCTGAAAAGTCAGTGCCGTTTTATAGTAAAACACAAAATTTTTGCAAAATTCAACTTTATTTATCGATATAGTTGCCTTCGAGGGCGACACACTGATTGAAACGATTTTTTAATCTTTCGATACCAGTTTTGTAGTACGATTTCGGTTTAGTCTCAAAATAGGCCTCTGTTTCGGTGATTACTTCTTCATCGGTCTTAACAGGAAATAGTCGCCTGGGGGCCAAATCTGGAGAATACGGTGGGTGGGGAAGCAATTCGTAGCCGAATTCATTCAATTTGTCATCGTTTTCATTGACTTGTGACACAGTGCATTGTCTTGATGAAACAGCACTTTCTTTTTCTTCAAATGCGGCCGTTTTTCTGCGATTTCTTCCTTCAAACGCTCCAACAACGCAATGTTATAGTCGCTGTTGATAGTTTGCCCCTTTTGGAGATAGTCGATGAGAATTATTCCATGTGTATCCCAAAATACGGATGCCATAACCTTGCCAGCCGACTGTTGAGTTATTGGTCATTTTGGACGAGGTTTGTCGCCTGCTCGCCATTCAGCTGACTGCCGACTTGACTCTGGTGTGAAGTGATGGAGCCAAGTTCATCCATTGTCACATACCGACGCAAAAATTTGGCTTTATTGCGGTTGAACAGCTTTAAACACTCCTCTGAATCATCAACACGTTGTTGTTTTTGGTCGACTGTGAGCAAACGCAGCACCCACTTTGAACAGAGCTTTCGCATGTCCAAATATTTGTGTATGATATATCCAACACGCTCTTTTGATATCTTCAGAGCCTCAGCTATCTTGATCAACTTCAACTTTACGGTCATTCGTAATCATTTTGTGGACTTTTTTGATATTTTCATTTGAAACAGCCTCTTTTGGACGTCCACTGCGTGCATCATCTTCGGTGCTTGTATGACCACTTTTAAATTTTTTAATTCACTTGCGAATGGTTCGTTCGGCTGGTGAAGAGTCCGGGTAACACTTATCAAGCCATTTCTTTGCATCGGCTGCATTTTTTTTTCATCAAAAAGCAATGATAAATTAACACACGAAATTGCTTTGAATCCATTTTTTTTTTTCACAATAACAAAAGTTGCTTCACTCATAACGCTATATCTCGAGAACTAACCTTCCGATAGCTGTCAAATTTATACACGTATCTTTTAAAGTTTGGTACTAACTAAAAATGGTATGGACTTAATTTAAGTGATGCCCACTCTTAGAGGTATTATATCGTAAGCTATTAGAAATCCCCTTTATTTTATGCCTCAATTTTACTCCTAGTGTCAGCTCACAGATTGAGGCGATCCTGGACCTCAATCCCAATCCAGTTGAATTGAATCTGAAACTAAAATATATACGCTCTATATGACCTAGTTAATGGTTATAATGGGAGCTTTTATTTTTGACTGATAGATTCTATATACATACATGTCTTTTGAAATCAGTCTTCAGTTGCCAAACCTATAGAAGATTGCGTGATTTTTTTTATTCTCATAGTCTGTCGATTGGGCTCACTATTTGCCGCGCTGTGGATAAATTTCGAAGCCACACGCGTATAAGATCGAGCCATGCCTTGCAAAGGGAGTTCGGGAATTGGATCTTTGAGCAGCTTGAACTTGGTGCTTATTTTTTATTTTTTATTTGTTTGATCATGTTTAGAGACAAAGATCACTGTCTGGTTAGCAGAAAAATTTCCGTATCTAGGGTGAGACAAATTCAGGCTCAGTTAACAACCACAGAAATGAACTGTTTGGTGTAGTCTTTGTTTCGGTGGCGTAAACGCAGCTTGCATTACAGTCAGTGGGAAACGTTACCAAACATTATTTCCTTGAAAATATAGACAATCTTGACTCAGATAAACGATAGAATGGCGCTATGTGTACTGCACATGAAAAAATTAACTGGCTGCCGGAAATCTTGCTCAAGACAACATTTTTTGAAACATTCTTCATAATGAATAAAGAATTTGGGTTAAAACTCAATTTCTGTCCTATAGCTCTTAAAAACACCCTTTATAAGGAGAGTATCCATGCGTCTCTCCACTGTAAAATGGAATAGCCAGGATAAGGATTTTTGTACCGTATTCTATGTTGCTGGAGATAGGGATTTGTTATTCAATTGTCCTCTTAGACCATATTTTGTGGTTGATCTTCGAGTTGATGTCAAAATATCATATATTTTGTCTGAACGCATGCTTCATTTTACCTACCTTAAATAAAATACTGACAGCCCACTGATTTCTTGTCTCATTTTTCATCTACATTTTCGGGAAGTTGTACAAACTTTTCTGAATATTATTTTTAATAATAATTAACATTATGTCGTGCATGTGCACAGTGTTACCAAATGTGTCTTCCTTCTTATTCTGGCATTAAAGTTAAAAAGTTCAATTTTTAATCGAACTTATCCGACTTGTCTTCATTATATAGGTTTTGGGTTATATTTTTGGAGCGATGCTAGCCAAGTAACAAATTGTTTTGGAGGTCCTTGTCAAAAATATTTTTCAACTACCGACCGCTTTTTGAATTCATACCTCGTCTATATTTTCAAACAAATATTTATTCATCACGGTCCTGTAACGATGTGCAATTAATGGAAAGCCCTGGTATGGATTTTCTCAAGTTGTTAAAGGAATCGGTTTAGTAGCCTTAACTGAAGCTTTCTGCCACTACTGTAGGAAACTCGTCTTATCTTTGACTTAGCCATTTGTACCAATTGTATTGCACTGCTGCCTCAAAATGTGTCCAGAAATGTATGTAGGCCTGGATACAGGGGAGCAGCGTCATATTAAAGCAACACTAAAAATAAGTTTTTGTAAGCCTATATGGTGTAGGTGTCCAAGTCGAAAGAAACTCTTAGAATAATATTACTGATAATCCCTTTGGTTCGGGGTGATTTATTTCCGCGGGCAATCTGCAACTATCGTATGAACTTGTATCTTAATATGTGACAATTCCAAGATTGAAGAACTACAACTGACGAACTGTGTTAAAAATTACGTACAATTTGGCCACCATCACCACCGAATTGATAACTTAAATCTTGGCATCATCAATCAAATAAACATCCAACATTTCGCAGAGGCACGATTATTTTAGTTTATTATTTAGTCTGTGAAAAATTATGATGCTATTTCCAAGGTGCTGGCATCCACGAGTTTGGATTCTCGTCGCAAGTGGGCGCGATTTTGTAATAAATTTTGGAAATATGTGTTTGTGTTTCTATCTGTCTTGAGGTGTTTTGTTATTCAAAACAGATGCGGATTTTTCTTTTTGAAATTTGTTCCTTAATTTTCTTTTGCAATAAAGCGGTTTTAATCTCGTGGCTTCTTTAATTGAAAAGTGGTGCTCATTAAAATAAAAAAAAAAAAACTTAAAGAATAGACGGTTATCTTACTGTTAAGCGGAATTACATTCAACATTGAGATTTAACTGCTCTTTGGACACATACGAGTATACAATACTAGATGTAACTAAAATCTCGGATGAATTTGTTGATGAAAAGGAGTGAGTAAGAGGCCGAGGAAACGTCAACGACTTTTGTAGAATATTTTGTAATTACATTGGCTTTTATATTACGGTCTTTCACCGTCATGAATGTCAGCGATGGTAGATGGTAGGGAAATACAAAAACTCACTTACGGACGGTACTGTATAGTGAAGACGACAACGACGACTTTCACTGTAGATACCTGCATACATATCGGTAGAAACTCATTTAATTCTGTGAATCCCAATGCGAATGGACGATGGTAAATCTTCTTTTGAAATTCAATATGTATGTGTTCGGATGTTGGTTAGGAGAAGCGACGACGACAACGACAGATTAGATGGGTTTAACCGGGACAGCCGGTACAGCCGGTAAAGCAGTACTGGAGGTGAAGTTGCAGACGGTGTTTTGTATCACATTCGGAAGACGAAAATTGCAAATACGAATATGAGGGTAAAGTTGAAGGGTTCGCTGTCGTTCTGCCATTACCTTACGCAAAGTTCCTAGTGGTGAGATACAGATGCAAGGGAGGTTGTTGGTTTTGCACAGGATCAAGTTGTTGCTGGATTTAAATCGACTGCCTTTTTTGCAGATAATGTATTCAGGATATGGAAGAACAGGTGCGCAGGAATGGAATTCAATAGTTTTGAAAATATAACTTTCGAACTTTAGATTTGTAGTTTGTCTTACGCTTCGATGGGTTTAAGTGGTAATTAATGTAGGTTTTCACACAAAAGAAGGTTTTGAAAGGCGCAGGTAATGTAAATATTATGTTTATTCAACTTTATAGTGGGTTCATTGGGACCGCAATACTTGGGTCATTAATTTTTGAAGAAGGGGTTTCTGTTTTACAAAATGCATTTTAATTAAGAGGTGAATTATTATTTCATAGATTCTACCAGCCTGGTTTTGTAGTGCACTGTAGGTTGATTAAACAGCAATTTGAAAGAACGACTCTGTAGTTAATTTATGTGCTTCATAATTTGCCAAATTGTTTGGTGGATAGTTCTTAAATAAATAAGAATGGAGCTGAGGACTCAGGATGTAATTATATAACTCTATCAACTTTTTAGGCAAATGATCATAAGTGCTTGCCGAAGCCAGCATCAAGTAAGATAAACTTTGTACCTTATCTCATTGATCATTTGATCTATTCATATGTACCTAGACCTTTCGGCTTTGTAAAGTCAATGGATTCTCGCCTCCGAGAGCAGGCCGAAACACTCTTTATTTCTTGGAAAGAGACTTACAGGCATATAAGGAGTGATTCTATGTTTGAGCGCAATCGCAGCATTTTAGCAACATATCGAATAGAGCCAAAACTTTCGATATATGTACGTCTCCTAGCATCTGCACGTATAACGAACGTTTTCCACTTTCTTGAATAAATAATGCTACGCAGGTATATACTATTAAAAAGTTCGAGATGAGACTTAGGATTTTGGTTTTCGTGGAGTCAGTCCTCGACCCCACTGACATCAAACTGTTCGTTATATATTATAGGTTTATCTTTGTGTGCGATATCATGCAATCGTTAAAAAAATCAAGCTTTTTGCCATATTTTAAAAGCCCCATTGGATGTCTTGCCTTTTGTTTACAAAGTAGTCTGTCATCAATCACCAATGATTAGAGCAGTGTCGCTTAAGATTTTATATCCATCATGTGACATTTCGCATCTTCAGTCATTGTTCAGCGATAATCCAGCTGGATTTAGAACGAAAATCTGCTCCTTTATTTTCAAGAACACTTTCCAAATGTTGTTTCATGCTGTGCTGAATATTATTTATATCAGGAAGTACACAGATGGCTCTCCAGTTTTCGCGCTTTTACAATTGCTTTCCTTTAGAGCTTGACAGGTATTTCTTTTTCCATATTCCTTAGGGATAGTTTCGTTTTTCTTAATCTCTCCACTAAAGCAGTGGTGTGTGGACGAAGCTTTATGGAGGTTCTAGAAAATGTCATTAAGTATTGCGTCTTATTTGGTTTAATTGTTCCAATTCTTGTAATTATTTACTCTTCACTGATTCATAGCGCGAGTTTTGGGCACCCAGAAATCCGCATTAAGTTAATTAGACTCTTAACCACAAGATACATAACAATTGTCATTAGATGAGTACTTGAACTCCAGGGTCAATTGGGTTCCATAAAAACCTTGCTCGGCGTTTTCATTTTAAATGATCGCAATGGAAGTTGGAGCCTGAGCAAAATGTTTGAATTACGCCTATGATGATTACATGATTACATTTATCAGATTATCAGTATTACATGTTTTTGGATTAGTATTTAAAGTGCAGTTTTGTTATCGCTGCAATCACATAAACTGAAATTATTTTTATTCCATCGACATTAAGTTCGTAGAGAAAAGAAGAAACCATTTACGTAATAAGATACATAATACGATGCCTTCGTTCTCCATTAAGATCAATAATTTCGCCTTCTAGTTCGGTTTTAGAGCAATTCATGAGGATTTGATAATATTTTTTCCTTGGCTCGGGTTTGGACAAGGTATATAAACCAACCAGTCGAAAGTCGACGCTGTAATGAGATCGTAACTGGAGGTCTATTATCCGTACGTTCCCAAAAGAAGTCAAAAATACGAAAAAAAAAAAAAATAGTAACATTTGCCACCATTTTTAAGCCGGAAAATGGCTTTAACTGCGCCACCCATCATATATGGTATGGTATTTATCAAAGGTGGAAGCTTTCTTGTCTAGAGTAAAGTATATATTGATATCTTAACTCAATCAGCATTGATCTTTACGGTTCATGAGCATTGCTCTTATCTACAACATCAATATTTCATTTACATTTACTACTATCTAGATATTGTTAAAAGTTTTGCCATTACTAAGCCTCAATATGTTTTAAAATACGCAAGACTGTTTGTCTTGTGTGTAATCTTTCCGATTGAGCTTATACGAGTAAGCACTTTGTATCTCACAAAGAATAGAAATTTTAAAACTGCGCTTTAACCTAAGTAAAGGTACAGTATACGTTAGATTTCCTCCTTAGACCTTAAGAAGTGTACAGGTTGCACTAAGTGATTCGGCTTCTAAAGAGTATTTAGTGACTCGTAATCATATACTCCAATCAATAATGGTCAACAGTGTTCCCGGCTAACAATATACCATATTGTATCTGCTTAATTTCCTTATTTGGCTGTTATGATTTTATGGAGTGGCTACACCACCTGTTTAATATTGCAATTTGAAATCTTGCTCTGTCTTAGTTGGCAGAAATTTCATCATTTTAAAACCAATCAAATTATGAGGGCAAATAATATATGTATATGTAACAAAAATAAATGCATATTTGACCTTCATGGAGGCAAAAAAGAAAACCAATTTTAGATAGTCTTAATGTTGATTACCACGCTAATGGACGAACTGAATTTACGTAATTTCGGTTACCGTTTGCACGTCATTAACCAATTTGTTTATCAAAATTAGATCTCGACATCATAATTTATCGAAGCTGGAAATGCTCCGATACGCATATGAGTGAGAGTATAAGAGCGGGAGTCAGCAAAAAGCATCTACGCGTGTGTGTTTATTTTGTAAATGGAAACTAAAATTGTGCGTTAGAATCATGAAACTCTAAACTGTTTTTTGATACAAGAAAGCCAGAAACTTCTGACATTAATCTACAAAATGAGTCGCCGATAAACTTTTGCATTGCTTTTTTTTTAATTTAAATATAGAACTGAACAGATTTTTCAATCTTTTTCTCACATACAAGTACGACTACGCGTTCAAGTTTGTAGTTTTATTAGTCATTATTGGGAAACTCTTTTTGTTTTATGCAGAGAAATGTTACAAAAGCATGAGAAATGAATGGAAATTAAAATTGAGAATGTCGGAATACTATAGACATTAATTAAAAAAAATACTATACAAAGGCATTAAAAAAAAGTTATTTTAACAAAGGACTCTTTAAAAAAATTGCCAGAATAAATAAAAGGATCGACGCACTATCTTCCAAAGCCACGCGTTATCTACCTACATATATAGTCTCTATTGCGATATTAAATAGTCGTGCTGAAAGAAATCGGTACTTTTTATCCGTCTGTCCCCTAAGTATGTTTTTTCCGAAAGAAAATATTTTAAATTTCCAAACGAATATATATTATACTTTCAAACATCATAATGGTGTTTAAAAATGTCTTTGTTGAACCATCTTTGGTACTGGTTTTCACATATTTACTTGCAGTTTCATCTGTTCCTGGATGGCTTTGAATGGGATGAACGGGATGGACCTAAGTATCAACCAACAAACCTTTCCGGGCCATCTCATTGTTTCTAGTTTTAGACAATAAATTGGTTAAGGTAATCAGTTGTATCGCGACAGATGTGGTAATTCCAAATTCTTTTCCATTCGTCCTCCTATGCCTTTATACCTAGAATGTCGGCATTACAGTGTGATTCGTCATATTGACGTTTGCTCCAAAGAAGTTGAGCTTACTAGTTAATGTTAAGCTACTGTTCTAAATAATGACACTTGATTCAAGACATTGGATTGATTCTACTTTTTTTGTTAATAACTCATATTTGCACAGTTTAAAGCCCATACTAGATGGTCTTTTGGCACAGATTCTAGGAGCTGCTCCTAAATTACATCATTAAGTTTTTCTAGCGAGACAGCCATTTCCATGAAATGTGGATAAGCTATAAAACGAACAGACAACAGAATAGATTCGTCAATGCGCCAGCATATTTTTCATTAGACTCGGTACCACCGACACTGTGTTGCTGTGATTTTAGCAGATTGCGACTTGTTATGGATATATTGACGCTCATAACACTTTCTGATACAGTAGCAGTCGAATTTGCAAAACAATCACCTGGATTTCAAATTAATATCTATCAACAATAGCCAAGTTTTTTTTTGCGCATCCGCTATCCGCTATTTTGGCTTTCAGCGATTTCCCAAGTAAATTTTTAAAAGATCAAAAAGAGAAGTCATTTCGGATTCGTCAATGGGCTGCTTCAGTAGAAACCTTGCACGACGAAGCATTGCTATGCTTCTCTATTCTCAATATTCTTAGAGTTTAATAAAAAGTGTCTAGAACTCAATCGAATATTTTCATAGGAAGCGACGATCGGTAGTTATTTCAATTTCTTGTTTCACTTTTGCCTTTATGCAGTGGAACAAGTTAGAGTGTTTCCTATTAACAATTAAGTTTAAAGCTCGAAACCCTAGGAGAAACCAGGAGACCGATCACTGGGGCAGGTCAGCCAGATTGAAACAATCATAAAATTTGATGGCCACAACACCGAGTCGAAAGTCTAGATCCGCAGTATTATGATCCATAGTCAAGCTACCAGATCATGACCGGCTCGCAATCAAACTAGCTTCTATCCATGAAATTGTCTGTTAGCTGAGTAATACAATCGGATATAGTTGGTATCTGTTATCGGCTACGAATGTGCAGTCGACAAGAAGTGCATTTGACGTTTGCATCGGCATTGAGATTTCCATTGAGAACGCAACTTCTGACGTCATGTATAACTCGACCAAACAACACGGTATAGATGAATCACTAGTTTTAAAGATTAAAATAATGCTGTAAAGCAGTGCAATGTAATGAAAATAGTATTGAACTTGTTGTCTCCACTGCTTTGATGAGTGTTGCTTTATCACGCTCTATCCAGTTTTAACGATGACGCTTTGTCATTTGCAGATGATGGAGCTGTTCTGTGATTCGAACCATGTCCACGGCGTATTTTCTCTAAGCACATGACGCATTGAAATTTAACTTCCATTGTCATACGAAGTCAGTCTTCTCTGTGTTTAAGACTGTCTTCGGTCAGAATTTGATCTACAAATAAAATGTAGTCGGACAACTTTAGAATATATTTTTTGTTAGGTAAACGTGGGTCTGTTTTTTAAACGGAGATGTACACAGTCCTGATGGCAATGAGTTTTATTGTGGAGAATAGATGGAAGAAGCGAAATGTGTGTGTCTGTAGCGAGAGTTAAACTGTAGGTTTTGCTGCAGCTTTTTAGTACTTCCAAGTCAGTTCAAGGATTTATAGTGTTAAGTTTTAAGTCACAATGGCATCGCGGGAAATGAGATCTTCAGTGAACCTGCCGTCATCGGTTAAGGCTTTCATAAAAAGTTAAGCTTCTTGTGTGCACAATTGTAGGTTGAGTGTACTGCTTTAGGTTGAAAGCAGACTAGGCAAACAATTTCTGGCATTTCTGCTCAAACTTATTGAAAAACTTGTCTACTGCTAACTGGGGTCTTAACGGGGCACTACGCTACGATCACTCATAATGTGATCGATATATGGTAAGTGACATCACTTTCTGCGACGCTTTGTGTAACAGTGATGACGACACCCCAGAGCACTTTTTCTGCAAACGCAGCAGGAACTTCGCCCATGTACTGTAAGCATTTTATTAAATAAAGTGATTGCAATGTTTTTTTTTCGGTAATTCTGTAAAAACACCTGTAGCTGGCCTATAATAGTTGGATTACAAAATTTAAAAATTATGATGTCTTTCCCTTTAAAGCACGTGTTAATCTAGTAAGGACCTAAAAGGCCAAATTGTAAATATGTAAATGTAGAAAATCACATTTCATGATTTCGAGTTTCATTTGAAGTGCCCGAAATTTCAAATCATCCTTGAACCCAATAGTTGTTTCCACATTGCAAAAAGTGTTCAAATAAACATAATCGCTCAGGAATGCATTACAAATGCCCCGAGCCCGAGTACACGATAATTCTCACTAAAGATTAAATAATTGGGTTTTTCTTAAAAACAACACAAAAAAAGAAATATGTATACACATACGAGTACATACATTATGTATCTAATGGAATTTTTTCTCTAAAGAAATTTTTTAAAAGGAAAATATTTATATTATCGAACTACACTCGAGTATCTTGTTGAATTAAAAACAAAAACAACTCAAGTGATTATAAGGCAAGGACATGACATGCATAGATGTGGTATTCGTATCCTGGGATGTGGCAACTACATTGAGAATATCTTAAACGTCGATTTCATATTTTATCTCATAAATTTCTTTCATCATATACAACAACAGATTATCTGAGTGATAATTTTAGACTTGATCTAATTTTTTTTTGTTCATTTTTCTTTTTATGTTGCGGTTTGATTTGAAATTCAAAAACTTGTTTCCGTGTTCCAATGACTATTGGCGTATATTTCAAGTGCTTGAAGTAGGAGATGAAGATGGACGGACTACTGGCATTAGGGAGTAAACAATTTGTTGGCTTTGGGCTTTTATTGATTCTCAAGTGATTTATCGGCGGGAAAACTACTTAGTAGATATTTTTAAAGAAAATATTTAGAAAAGGGTAAAATTGAGTTATTTTGTAATCTGTATAGTAGAACTCGCCTTAATTTAAATTTAATGGCAAATTAGTATGCGCTAATTATCTATTAGATGAAATACGTAATTAGGGTTGTGTTTATCTGATGTTCTTTAACGACAAATATATACTTAGCTAAACAGTAGCTTTCTGTTGTAGATGCCATTAATATAAAACAATTACTTGAGTTACAAGTTAAGGTTTCAATGGCACACTTTAAAGAATTAAGGTATTATTTTAGCCTAAATGAAGCCGCTTAACTACTACGTCTCAAATGACTCTTATTTGATAATAGCAGTTTGATTAGTGAAAATAAAACGGAGTTAGTGTTCTAGTTAGTATAAATTTCTATTACACTGGCCTGTAATGATATCCTCCTTCAAATAAAAATATCACGGATATGAAGGTTCTAATGTGCTGAGTCTATCATATATGTATACTCTATATATGTATACTGTATACTGTCACGTATATGTATATATATTATACATATATATTTTTTAAATTGCCTAAAATTCAGAATTTGTTGTGATGCGTTTACGCTATTTTTATGTACGAGTACCTATTTAGATATAGTACGTACACATATAAAACCAGTTCGAACTGATAGAAAGAGAATGGAATATGTCTCCTAGAGTTGGTCATACACCATTGTAGGTTTATTCAGTTCCTCGAAGTAATGATACCTTACCTCCAGTGCCACTTAACGACAATAACGAAATGGTGTATAATTTGTCAATAGAGTCAATTGAGCAAGTGCTTTGTAAGTACAAAATATACTTCATGATTTTTATGTTTAAGTCCATCAAAAGAACCTCATCTCCCTAGACAATTTAATTTTAATGTTCTCGTTCGGGATTTAGGTCTCTCAACTCGCTCAACTTTTTGAATCGAGATTAGAACAATGTAATTTTTTAGATAAAAACACGAGAGTCCCATATCTCTTGGAACATTTGTGCTGATTTAAAAGTTGTGGCAATGCTAACCGGACTGCAAGGATGGTATACACAGTTTTGTTGTTTTTTATGCGAATGAGGCAGTCGCATGAATGACCCTATTTTTAAACTAAGGGGTGATTCATCGTGGGGTTTGATTTTCAATAGGTTTTTTTGACAGATCACGCGTGACTCCTATCAAACTGCCTTGTCATTTTTGTTTAGTATTGTTTGGCAAGTCATCATGGAAAGACTTACACCACAACAGTCTCCAAATTGTTCATCTGTATTACGAAAATCAGCCTTCTGGGAGAAGTGTTTTTCGTACGATTCGAGGAACTTACGGTGCGCATAATCGACCTACTGAAACCACTATTGCCAATAAAATTCGGAAATTTGAGTCCCAGTGATACTCGACCGGTTAGACCACATCCAGCACGTAGTGAAGAGACTATAGCAGCTGTAGCTGAGAGTGTATGCGAAGATCGTGATGAATCGATTCGTTGTCGTTCTCAGCAACTTGGCTTGGCGTATTCGACAACTTGGCGTATTTTACGTGAGGATCTCGGCGTTAAACCATACAAAATTCAACTTGTGCAAGAATTCAAGCCAGACGACTTAAATTTGCGTCATATTTTCAGTGAATGGGCTCTGGAAAAACTCAATGAAAATTCGGTGTTTTATCATGAAATTTTGTTCAGTGATGAAGCCCATTTCTAGCTCAATGTTAATAAACAAAATTGCCGTATTTGGGCTGATGAGCAACCCGTAGAGTGACAGCACATCCTTCGCAGCTACTTACGAAGACGGATCATTGTTCAGCATAGGGTTACTACCCTATCTGTTTTTACCGCTTTAGCTATTCAAAAAACCACATCAAAAGCCAACAAGATGCGTGGTAAACGTGTGATATGCTCTGATAGCTTATCAGTTCTCAATGCAGTTAAGAACCCTAATCAAAATTCGGAGAGTGTCATCCAGATTAGGGACTGCCTTATAAGATCTCCCAACAAGCTAAAGCTAATGTGGATCCCCAGTCATATTAAAGGTAACGAACATGCCGACATTGCTGCCAATTTTTCACACAGCGCTCCAGTGCACAAATTCGCAATTCACACCAGATCTAACATGTTAAGATCCATCAACAAAAAGATTAGATCTAGGCAACTCTTGGCTTGGCATAACTACCATCATCATTATTCGACCATCAATACGAATAGCTCGCAGCCAACCTTCCCTACCACAACTTCAAAAGGCATAAACACTACCTTAGTGAGGATGCGTTTAGTACACACAGCCTTCATATACCAACATCTCCTCAAAAGTGAATCTCCGCCATCTTGTCAATCCTGTCACTCACAAATCAACATCAGTCACATCCTAGGAATAGGTGAATATCGTAACTGCCTACCAACAAACCAACAATCACCTTACGAATATTATATTATTTTAGTTTATAGCTAAGTACTATAATGCCGAAGGCCTCTGAAGCTAGTGCTCGTTTCTATGTATTAACTTATGTATTTTAATCATATGTTAATAAGTTATAATAATAATAATAATAGCTCAATGGATAGGTTAATAAACAAAATCACTGTATTTGGGCTGATGAGAAACCCGAAGAGTACTAAGGGCTACCATTACATCCATTAAAAACAACAGAATGTTGTGGTTTATGGGCTGGTGGAATCATTGGTCCATATTTCTTCAAAAATGAGGCAAATCACAATGTTACCGTCAATGGTAACCGTTATCGCGCCATGTAAACGGACTATGTGCTTTCTGAAATTCAAGCACATGGTCTGGGTGAGCTCTGGTTTCAACAAGACGGCGCTACGAGCCATACGGCGCGTAAAACCATGGACTTGTTGAGAAATCATTTTGGTGAGCACTTAATTTTACGTTTTGCTAATGTAAATTGGCCGCCTAGATCGTGCGATATCACACCTTTGGACTTTTTTCTCTGGGGATATGTAAAGTCTCAGGTTTTCAGGAATAAGCCAGCTATAATTGACGCTTTAGAAGCCAACATTACTCGTGTTATCCGCGAGATACCCTCCGAAAAGATCACCTCAGACGTAGTGGTGGCCAACATTTATACGATATTATTTTTAAAAAAATGAATGCCATGAATTGTTCTTTTAACCGATAATAAAAATTTTAAGTTTACTTTCAAATTTATGTATTTTATTTTACATTATAAATCAAACCTTACGATGAATCACCCTTTACTTAGGGGATCTCGGGACAACACGGCCCTTTTAGGATAGGACATAATCATTAATGGAACTCAAATAAAATGTCAAACATAATTAGTAATTATTTTTCGAAAACGTTGAACTTTTGTTTTCAAACTTTAAACACACGTTACATCCTCTGAATCAACGCAAAATTAAAAAAAGGAATATTTATATGTTAGGTCCGCAAATTCGACCGCTTATGAAGGATACAAATTTCAAATAGCAGAAAAAAAAGTTTTCTTGGAAACAGAAAGCTTACAACTGCCAGACAGGTATCCAAAAACTTCTTTCCACTTATAAAGCTTTGAAATACAACATGTCCTTTAAAATTCACTTTTTGGACTCGCAATTAGATTTCTTTCCGGAAATTAGGGCAGTATCAGGTTTCATCAAGATATATTGCACATAGAGAGAGCATACAATGGAAAAGGATCAGTGTAAGCAAAAATAGCGTGTGTTATCAGAGCAACATATCATTCACGGAGTTGCGTACGGATTTGTTTTAAATATTTAAATGTGCCAGCAGTAGTAAAACAAAGTCAATTAGTGGCGCTAGCAGAGCAAGTGTCGGAAAGGCGTTTAGTGCCCCATAAACCATTTGGTTATATAAATCGATACCATCAAAATGTTTCTTATATTGCTTGTGGGGCAGGGCAATTAGAATGGACGTAAACGATGCACTCTTTCTCTTCTTTCTTTTATTTATAGTGTCTTTGAAAATTAGGGTCATACTTTCCCAGAAAACTGTCTCGTAGTGGCCTACACATATGTAAATATAAGTTTAGAAAAGTTTTCCATTCGAAAAGAGTACATACTTATAACATTCGATCTGTATAGTAGACTAATCACCTAATTTTAATCATTCAAAAACCTCGAGTTGCCCTGCAGGCCAAATGATACATTTATTTAGTTTTAGAGTCGAAAGGTTACAAGTTTATTAGAAAAGTTTTGGCACCGCCGCTATTAATTATCTTAGATTCGTCGGTGAAATACATAGAATCGCTGAAGAGGACTTTGCCCAACCCGAAACTTCTATAAGAATGAGGACGATTTAAGTAAGCAAAAAAATTCATTTTAGTTAAAAAAAAAAAATTAAAGTACGGCTTGCTTATATTACGCACTTTTACCAATAATGAGTGACCTGATTTTAAAACAATTTTCACATCATATCCGAGGTTCAATTGCGGAATTCCTTTATAAAGGGTTATTGTTGAATCGTAGTTATTGTCAAACTAGCTGCTAGTTTTTAAATTTCAGTGATTTTTAGGTGCAATAAGTCAAGCAATTCACCATGGATAGATTACAAAATCGTGGAATATTTTTTTTTTAAAATTTATGTTTAGTTACACAGACTTATCGAGCACTTCGTCAATTATATGGACCAAATATTCATCCCTCCGAATGTGCTATCCGCAGTGTTTATGATAGATTTCTTACTAAACTTACGCTACATTACATAAGGCCAACAAAAAAAATGAGACCTGTGTGTTCTGAAGCAAATATCGGCGCAGTTTAGGCCAGTGTTAATGAAAAGGCGAATTTTTCAGTTCGCAGGGGTGCACAGGAGATTAGGTTCCACCAACTCCATTTACAGCCTACAAGATTTTGCGAAAGGATATTGTCCACATCACTTACGAAATTTAATAGGTGCAAGAATTAAATTCATTTGATCAAATCATGCGTAGTTCGGTGTTAAAGCGATGCATACGTCAATAAGCAAATTTGGCATATTTGCAGTTTAAATAATGCGCCAAAGACTTCTTAAAACAACAGCCTTTATAAAAAAAAGCAGGCATATGTTCATATGTATAGTTATATCTACATATAATAGCTAGTTCAAACTGCAAGTTGAGTGAGATTTCTTAACCTTGAGGCGTCAATTCAAATGGGATCTTCTGTTAATGCGTCTGTAGAGAATAAGCTTTTAAGTCAAAAATACTTATTGATGTGGCTAGGTTGAAAACTATTTTTTGTGTAAAGAGTTTGTGAATCTATGATGCGTCTTTCTTTGTACTTATTATGGCACATCATTTTGCTAGCACTGTGTTAATTGTGGATTATTGGATATATATACGTTTCTTCAACTTTAATTGTATCTTACGTGGATCACAATATACATCGGCTGGTTTATTGTTTACAGGTTGAATGTTTAATTTTATGTAGGGTAGGGTTACAATATTCTTTTAACAAGATAATACTTCTTTTGCTTAGGTAATACTATAATCAGCAAGTTCTAGATACTAAAATTTATTTTATATCGATGTTTAAGAATGAATTTATCCCTATGGTCTGACTACCTCATACATTATAATGTTCATTTAGGTTATGTGAAAGCACAACTGTTGTCTTCAATTTCCTATGAATACCATCCACAGTGCTAGCAGCCATTTGTCGTTTTTCCTCGCAATAACTTGAGTACTATATAATCATTTGCGCTATAGTGGGAAAGAAACATGCTAAGCACTGCGTGCAAAAGCTTTGGTAAGATATGGAACGAAAATATAATTATCAGATATTTTTCCTTTCTATCTTTCTTGTATTCTTTTGTACTCTATGAACCTGGAGTTAACTTTTTCCAGTTTTTCATACATGTAGCGAGTACTTGTAATCTGAGCCAAGCGAACGTTGGGCAGTCAAATATAATACTCTAATTTAAAGTGTCACGTCGCCTTGTATTGGTACTACTTATTCTAAGCTTTTATCTCAACGAGAATGAAGTGTAAAGTTTATTTCTGATAGAAAAGTCATTTGACCTGCAGTTATGTTCAACCGGAGGAGCATAAGGCCATTCTAGAACTCTTTTGGTATTAAAGAAAGGGTTTAAGAAAAGTTTTACACGTAAGTTAGCTGCCGCTGCAGACACTGACATTACAATTCTTTTACCCTTCTTTCTTTCCACAATACGAGTATAGTTTATAGTGACTGAGATGTGATGTGTATAATCTAAGAGTGAAGTTAAATGTTATCGCTCTCCATAAAGACGCCAGCCTAGATAGTCAGTAGTAGATTGAGAAAATTGATTTCGCCGCAGGATTTTGTCTCTATTCTTCAGGCAGGATTTTTTAAAATAAAAGCTAAAATGTTGAAACTTATAAAATGAAACTCATAAATGAAATAAAAGTAGAGAAAGATTTACGTAACAAAAAGTTCCATGTTACCGAAACGAACCGTTTTATGTGATCTATTGAAAGCAGCTGCAATAATATACACTTGCGTGAAATCTTACTTGATCAAGCAACCAGCAGTTAGACATATGCACATTAATTAGTCGCTTCTTGGTGATAAGCTATATATTTTTAACATAAACTGTTTCATACTGCTAGTGAACTGACGAGACCTTAAGAGTTTCCAAATTGACTTGTTTTGTCCAATGAAGGTTTGCTATACCCGAATATTTTGTTTCGTCGTAGGAGCTACGCTTTTCAACTTTTTGCGATTTTTGAGAAGATTTCAAATCAATTCCTAGTGCTGCATACTGCCAAGCGTAGATATTGGAATGGTTAGTTGTATCAACTAGAGATTCGATTCATTAAAATTATGGCTAGGAAAACGAGGCACTGCAACAGTGTATGAGATACCTTTCAGAAATTTTGAGTGTTTTTATTCTATTTGACCTGGAAATAAACTAACACAATAGGAAATCATTTTGATTATACGTTTATTTAATTGCGTGTGGCTGCAACCATTCAATATATGTTACAAAAATTGACTATTTTAAAAGAGTAAATATTATCACGAATCAGTCTAAACTTCCAAAACGATGCGTTCATGGTTTTAAATATTGAATTTTATGTAGGGCTGTGTAGTCAGACTCAAAGTCTATGCACATTCACTTTCATTATAAGGGATGTCCAAAACTCAAGATGTAAATATTTCTACTTAGATGAAAATAATGGGTGTCAATACTAGTTTCTTCGCCACTTTATCTATCCTTTCAGCTCAATCTACCGGACATATCGTAGCAGGACCCATAAAAGTCATCAAATTTGAGTAGCTCCTGATGTTTGAGATTACAAAATTGTTTCCCTGATGACAACAGCCAATATCTAAGTATGACTTGATTAGTTAAAACTAGAATTACTGATCCAGGCGCCTTCATTCCTTTTTTCATTGGTAAAAATATATGTAGGTGTATATAGGTTATTAGGTATTACTTCTATGGCTATAGTACCAACAAGCACTGTACTCGTATAACTCGATCGATTTTTGTTTCATTACACGATTAATGTTTAAGATAATTGGAGATAAAACTTGTTGTTTTAGTAAACTTTTAATTAGCGTGATATTAATTACGTACATATATGTATATTACCAACTTTAGCTGGAATTTCATATTCAAAAGGGAACTTTGTCAAGCCCTGTATAATTGTTTTAATTTAACTGAAATTCGAAACGCGTAACTAAAACCTGCTTCTGAAATCATCTTCAACAGTTGCCTCTCTGTATTTACCATAAATATATTATAATTATTGTATATAAATATATATGTTATATAAATACAAAATCATAACAATTTTTGAGAAAATTTGTTCAATGTCAACTGGTTAAACCTAAAGACTGGCTGGAGTACATTTCTTTGAACAGATACACCCCCCAGATTAAATCTAATTTGGCGCATGTAATTGGCCGTAATACGAAGTGCCTGCGCTGATGTCACAACTTGGATACTTTTCACTTCTAAATTTGTGTGTCGTTATTTCTTCATTAAGTGGCCTCCAAGTACCCGTATTTTGTATAATTTTTCGTGACGAATTCGATAAGAGGAAGTGCGCTAAAATGTCTTCAAGGTCCGTCCAACTATAATATTAAACTTAGGGATGTGGATAAGAAAAAAATAAAAATAAATAATAATGAAGTGTCGATAATGTCGTACCGACGCGACGACTATTTAACTGTTTTGTCGTTTTACTGAATTCGTGTGAACTAGCAGGATGTTCTGAAAATTGTTTTCGTTTTATCTAATCGTGGAGATGTTTTTTTTTTTATATATTTTGTTTCCACCATAAATTGAAGTGTTTAGAACCATTTTTACAATTTAGGGGCCTTCAGTCCATATACACTGACATTTGCGATAAGACGACGAAATTTAGTTTAATACCATCAAGGTTTGAGCTTGTTTTCAGAGAAAATGGAATGTAATTCCAATGAAGTAATTGTCAAATAATTTATTTTTTGCAGATAGTGTGTCCAAATATTTTGCCTAATGTGAAAAAAAAGCGTATAAGTAAGCAACTTAGTATCTGCTGGAGTTACGAGTATGTGTTGAGATAAAAATAGATTTCTGGAGGCCGTGGACTTTGCTAATCAGATGTTACCACTATCCAAGAAAAGCAAATCGATGGGTTGGATAAAAAGAGGATGATTGTTATCCACGGAAAAAGCAGCGTAGGTGCGGATATGTTGTTAGAGGCAGATTTAGGCAAGCAGTCTTGAGTTTCCGGTGCAATCCATATTAAGACTAAATTTGAAAACTTTTTCCTTTATGCGCGCACGCCTCTACAGAGGAGAAAGATGAAGACACCAAAAATAGCTTGTACGATCTCTTGGACAAGACTTATGAGCGGTGCTCTAGATATGACTTTAAAATAGCCCTCGGCAACTTTAAGGCAAAGCTATGGAGAGGGGACATCTTTGGTAATACTATCGGAAAGTATAGCTTGCAAGACACCAACTCCGATAACAGATTCAGGCTAATTGACTTTGCGGCGATTCAAAAAATATTTTCGTACCAAGTGGTTCCCGTATCTCGATATTTAAAAGGGGACTTGGAGATTTCCTGCCCAATCAACCGTCAACAACTAAAATGCAATCGATACAAAGCACTACTTCAGTATATCGGATGTTTGAACGTTCCAAGGATCTAACATCGACTCGGACCATTACCCTGTTATAGCTAAGGTGAGGTTTCGAATATCCCAAAAATCGCAAACACAAGCTAATACTTTGACGTCGGATGGATGCAATCGCAACAGATTGCTTAATTGTTTTTCGATCGAGTCTCCCTTAGTCTCGAATTAAGTCCTATGCTGTCAACATCAATTATCGCAGACCAGCAGAGGTGCCGCTTCTCATGTGCTCGTTTCACTCGGCGACCACAACAAAACCCCTGGTTTGACGATGAGTTCCGGCAAACACATTTCATATAAGTGTCGCTTTAGGTTAGCAAAGTCCAGCATCGACCAAATATTCACACTACAGAACCCATGAACACCACTTATTCACGTATGACAGCATCTACATATACATGCCTAATTTTGACATCCCTGCCAAACTCGTCCGTTTTTTTGTGCAATGAATTTGGTAATGAATTCACCGATATTTTTTATGTCAAAAAAAAAATAAATAAAATTAGACAAGGCGACGCGCTGTCATGCAATTTCTTTAACATCAGTCTAAAATAATAGAAACAATAAAACTCATACGCAATCCCGACAGACAAGACTCAAAAGTCTGTCCAATTACTCGCATACGCCGATGATATTGACATAATAGGAATAAAGAAACGTGATGTCAGTGGCGCTGACAGGCGCTGTTTAATAATGCTTTGAATAATACTCATTATCCAGTACATTGGAAAACAGCAGTGATACATCCGATTCCCAAAAAGGGATAAAGTTATGTTACATCCAATCAGGCGAACCTTCGGTGGTCTATAAATCTTCTTCCCAATATCAGTAAGGTCCTGACCAAGTGGGCCGAGGACAAAAATAGTTTTTATATTTTTATATAACATGATACTTCACATGTCACGTCTAAACTGGTATCGGATATCCAGTGGAATAAGAACAAGAAACAATGCACGGGTGCCTGCCTGATTGACTTGGAGAAGGCTTTCGACACCGTATGGTTAGTGGGATTATTCTTCAAGCTGAACAGGCTGTGCATAAGTAAACCACTGCTTTACATTCTTTTTGACATGCTCAGAGGTAGATAGTTCATCGTGAAGGGTGGCGATGGATGTGATTTCTGCTGGAGTATTTGACATTAAAAATGGTCTGCTAATTCGCCGATTCTATTCAACGTCTATACAAGCGATTTTGTGAACTTACTTAACCATGCGGTGGCGTACGCAGACAATACCTAAATACGCTCTTGCAATGTGAATTCGATAATATTAAACTGACTGGATGTTGAAGATTCACTTTCAAAAGTCGGAAACCATTCCTTTTAGGACGCCTTTGTCCAGCCAACTCCATGAGGGGGTAAAGGTAATCTACTACATGGCGCTTATCAAGTATATGCTAGTATTTGGATATCCCATGTGGTTCAACGTGAGAGCAAGTATAATAGAAAAATTCGGGTGTTTGAGAAGGCTTGCTTTCGCTTGTACAAAACACTAGAATACGAGTACATACAGGTCCATCCAAATAAAGTCTTATACAATTAAGCGAGCCTAATAAGAATGAAAAATTTCGTCATTAAGTTGTTTCGAAAGCATATTGTCCTAGCAATGAAATCGAAGTATATACAATCTTATCTCCGGGGCTTATTACTACATTTATATATATCACGAGAGCGTACGCTTTAATTCATTCATTTCTTTAATAAACAATAGTCTTCCACGTCGATCGAAAAGCTGCAGACAGGCGACTCAACTACGATAGAGACGTTGCACACGGCAATGTAGATAATCTCCGGTTTAGTAGGGCGGTAGAGAGTCGCGATATGAGGGATGTTGCTCAAAAGCACCAACAATTTTGGTGGCTTAGTGAAGGAGAGAGACTCATTCCTCGTTTCCTTCAAATTAATAGGTAGGTAGCCTTTTGAGGGTGACGTTGGTTTGCTTGATATTCAAGCCATGGATAGATTACTTAAAATATGTAAAAAAAAAAAAAAAAAAAAAATTAAAAAAAGAAAACATTTATTTAATATTAGTTTTAAAGTAGGTTAAGGTTTCTTTTTAAGATAGCTTTTAAGTGTTATCTATATAAAAAAAAGAACAAGCGCAATCACTAAGTTTTTGTCACATAAATTATTTTTTTTGTTTGAATTTGGGAGTCATTACTTTAAATATGTTAATTATAATGTAAGAAATATCGAAAGACATAATATAAATGTTGGGGTAATTAAAACGCCTGCATGGTGTCAGTAATTTATTGAAAGTTACGATTTTTTTTTCCCTTAGCTTGTAAGTGAAAAAGAATTGAAGTTAATAAAAAATGCATACAAAATGAAATTGAAATGAAAAAACTCTCTTGTATATTTTTATGGTATGCGGTGTAAGTTTCTGCGATCTGTAATTGTTTCAATTTCTCGAGTCACATTTGAATTTATACAGCAGAATGTGGCGACCCGCATCATTTTATTGTATAGAATCGCGAGTTATTTAAGCCCAGGGTTGCCGATTATTGCTTATACTTCGGATAGTTATGTGATTTGTTCCGACTTAGACTTCCTTAAACACTGCCGTTTCCACTTTATGCGCGATAGACTGGAGTAAAGTACAGAGTGGTAATTTTCCGTTAAATAACAATATAAAGTATTCTTTCCATCTATTACGATTCTCGTTGTTGCGTTATTAGTAGACTTGTTAGTCTTCAATATATTTCGGCAAGTTAATGTTGCCATTTTTTTTTTCTTCGTTATGCTGCAATTAATAACTTTGATGTTGTGAGGATACCTCTTTTTATTTTAGACACGCTTCATCAGTTTATCCACTTTCGCTGTGCTTAGTCCAAGCTGTGAAGGCTTTTTCTTGTTTCATCGTTCCACCGCCAGATTTCTTTTTTTATGTGGCTTTTGAAATATTGAGGAGAGCTTACGCACTACTCCTACATTTTTCTTAAAAGCTGTCCGACGTGCCGTGCACGCTTAGTTTTTCCTTTTGGAGCAAATTTAGTGCCCAGAATGAACTTTTCAAAGTCTATTGGGCACCCGGCAATCAGGCACTAGTTGCTACCAATAACCGATACCTAGATTAACTAGAAGGACGTGACACAGCCTTAATCGGAATACTGTAATAAGCGTAAACATGCAAATGATCCATCCGTGAAAACGTGTTAGGGAAAATGGGATAGGTTTATTTTTGACGACGAAGTTCCGAAACTTATGGAACAGTCCTCTTCCTCAAGTTATCTGCAAATAAAACGAGATAGCGATAAAAGATGCAATTCTAGGAATTATTAAACAACTTGCATAGACAATTTACAATTACAATAAAATTAAAAATAGAAGTCATATCTAATGTGGGTACGTGTGGGAATATACAAGTATTCTTTAGGGATTGCCTTTGGAAAGTGGCTTCAGCCGATTAGAATCCGGCCCTACCGACAAAGTATAGACACGGGTCATTGACATCAACGTCCACTTCCTCAGAAATAGTAATCCAAATGATATCGCTCAACCTGAATAAAGTCATATACGTAGTGAGTCATAGTCACATACTCTTACTCATTCTGCGTATCCCTGGAACTATAGATATTTAAATTCTAAATTATGCAAGATTCTGTTGTTATCGCAGTCTTCCTTAATCGTTTCTTTATACAGAATACCAAGTATTGACGAAATAACTACATTTACAAGTTCGTGTAACTGCAGCTAAATAAAAATTGCGTGCAATGCATCACTTAACCTCATTTTGCCTGCAACACACCCACAACTTCCTCTTTCTGCTGTCAGTGTGCCCACTGACCCAGTGCTGACTGGCTTGTTGACTGACTAACTGAATGATTGTCTGTCAGTCATTTTATCTGCGATAATTTCGAATGCAACTTCCAAGTTCCAGCCAGCTATTTGATTAAAAATAGATTTTCTCCACTCCGCTTGACGGCGCATTGAGTATTTATAGAGGCTTTACGAGTATCTGTATTTATAGAGGGAGAGACCTAATTTATAATGCAATTTCGAATTCTTAATCGTGTGCTGATTCAGCTGAATCATTGTGTAAGAGATTGGTTAATTGCTCAAACGTTAAATGGTTTTTACTTATCCTCTGAAAAGGAAGTTCGCTCTCCCACGTGTTGGAAATGTAGGAGAATAGACGTCGCTGTTCGACCCCATGTGGGTTTAATAGACACCAGTAAGCTAGGAGGAGAAGGTGGTAATTTTCTCTATTTCAATTCAAAAGAATTGCACTGTTGAACTCCTCATGGGAACTTCTTTTCTGTAACCAAAGTGTATTTTTCGTCTACTCACCTGACACTAATTTAAACGAAAATTTCTGTCTAACCACTTAATGTGTCCCACATTTTGTATGTAAGTTAAGTGAACGTCATCCAGTTGTTCGGAAATTCACATGCAACATGCAGTTAGTTAGAAAATGAAACCAAATACGGAACTCTATCGTAAGAATCACCACCTTCAACCCTGAAGCACTATTCACAAACGGCGTTGTGTAGAAACTTCATAGAGAATGGGATGACATAGAATACGAGTATGGTTACCTTCCTTAATGGTGCTGTTGACCTAAGACAGAGAATAATTTGTTTGAAGAGTGCTACAAGGAAGAACTGAAATATTTCCGGGTGCACTGTAAAGCAGTGATGATATTTGATTCCATGCCACACAGGTGTTTCAGATTTATATGAGCAGATTAGTATATACTCATACATATGTAGGAATACATGTGCCATACATATGTCCCCAAAAACCTTTGGATCTGATTATAAAAAGAATATAAGAGGGTTACCTCGAAAACACTTTTTTTATTCCCGTTTCGTTAATCTACATATTCTGTGGCAGACAGATCGCATTCGTCTAAAAAACGAATCTACAAACCATGACGTGAATTTGTAGAACCGACTTTGACTCTTCTTACAAAGCTGGATTTTTGCGTTACTCCAATTGCACCAAACCACTACCACAACCATTATAGGCGGGAATCCGATCTAGACGCCCCCTTGTTTAATTTTTTGCAATTTCTGCGTGTTGTCCCTTTTAAACGATGGAAAACAATTCAACGACCAGCACGTTATCCGTGTTGAGGATACATGTATACATATGAGAACATACATAATCTACCTCGTCATGTGTTGCGATAGACCGCTATATTATTAGGGGGAAACTTAAATCCCCGACCGCAATAAATTTGCATTTGGTAAACACTTACTTGGGTGGAAATGCGTTGAGCTGGGGGCTAGAGGTCTCTGCAATTCGTCGTATAAGTGCTCGTATGTTTTATATTCTAATGTACATACTTGCATGTATACAATTTATACATTTTCGCTTTCAATTTAATACGGATGTTAGTGAGTTGGCGGGGAACACGTAGAATTGGTAATGATTAAATGGCGGATGATATGAGTATTGATTTCCGGTATCGTAAGTGGAATCTAATCTAATCTATTTGGAATATTGTGCTATAAAAATACTTACATATTAGGTCATGTTTATCTCCATCTTCTAGCCGTCTAGGAAGTTCAACAATACATTTTTTGATAAAAATTTGACTGATGCCACTTCATTTGATTGGAATAAATTATGCCTGGGTTTTGAATCAGTCTGACAAATGCAGGCAAGTGGGTTTTAACTGACAGTTTGACGGATCTGCGATGAGTAGATGTTACTGTATATTCAACCGGCTTAAATTCTTCAAAAAAAAATTAGGTTGGATAAGGGTTCCTTTTAAATCAGTTTCCATATCCGTCTACCCCGAAAGTAGTGTATTAAATTGGAGATATTTATAAGGCGATGAATGTTCATCAGACGAGTATATGTATGAATAAGGATCAAATTTAGTTGAGGTAGTCGATGAGTCCTTTGGTGGATCAGATTTAACATGGCAAAACGTGCGCATCAACCTATGATATGTACATGAAAAAGAAACTGTGAGTGAAAGTGTTAAGAAAAATCCGGAACTATAAATTCGGCGTGGATCGCGTCGGTTTGGCCTTTATCCGTCTTCTATTTAGAAAATATTGCAAAGCAACCATACAATGGCTTGCGACGGAGGTTGGCGGATTGGTCTCTTGAGCAGCTTGAAGTTGTGCCTTATTTTTATTGTGTTTAGTGACGTGAAGCACTTTTGGCTTAATGAGCTTAATTGCCATTCAGGGAGTGAGGCAAATCCAGAAAGGACTCCTCTTATACAACTTGATTATTTAGACCAAGGAAAAGAGGAGAGGCGGTAGAAAGTATTGTTTTTAGAGGTCATGAACTGGTTACTATTGCTTTAAATAGTTTTTTTTTTCTTAAATTTGAAATATAATTTTAATTGAGTGAAAAAAAATGAATGCCTTTTGTGTTCGTTCGGGAATTGAACGCCAATAGGAAATTCATTACCACGTTAACCACGGCTATCTATCTTTTTATAAAATCGGGCAAGCTTTTGATAAGACGATTATAAGATGGTGGGTATCGATTTGGACTTCTTGAGTCTTTTCCAGGATGTGCCGTAGTGTGGTCGATTGTGGAATTTTCTGGTCTGAAACTAGTGGGTTGAGAAGACTCATATCCGTATATTTGGCGCATTTGAGAGTATGTCCTTTTATGTGGATCGGGCATACGGTTGCTGATATTCAGTTTATCACATATACAAATAGGCCTATTGTGATTTCTTCAAGTTAGAGTTCACTCATGATGCTGTAGAAGTTGTTTTGTTCTTTTGAATGAAGTGGTTGGTAAAAAGTCTTTAACTGGCTGTTATCTTCAGTTTCCGTTTCGTAATGATATGCCTTTAATGTTATTTATGTATATAGATTTACGGGGCTAATTAGTTACCGATATGAATGTTGAGGCTGAACTTTTTCTCTCCAATTCATCTGCTGTTTCAATATCTTCATAACCACAGTGAACTAGCATCCAGATTAAATGGACTCTATTAGTCTAAGTGTAATGCAATCCCAGGCAATTTTTGAGGTTATCTCAAAAGCGTTGATAGCAAATGCGGCGGGTGCTGTTCTCATTGCACCCGTAGCCCACATACAGGCAAGTCTTTAAACGAAAAAATAAAATTGTATTTAGTCTTATGCCACCATATTGGAGATGCGTAAGTAACTATAAGTCTAGCAATTGATGTGTACGAGTACATCCACAGCGTCATTTTTGGGTTAAGACCCAGTAGACAAAGTATCATCTGTATATCTGGGGGTGTTCGGTATTATCTTTCGATGCCTAGCAAGCAGCCCACTGCAATTTCTTTATCTCTAAGTGATTTGTGATCTTTGTGGTGAATTTCTAAAGAGCATGTGTGGTAAATTTTCCTGGTTAATTGACATATTGTAGAGATACACATCTCCTAAACTTGTCCAACCTATTTTAACCTATCATGGTTGCAATGTACTCGTACATTGATGTATGATTCTTAGTTTTCCAAACAACATTACCCTATTAGTTTCATAATGTGTACAATAAACTTTATTATTTCAAAATCATCAGCACGCGCTATTTAAAGTAGAAAAAAACATATCATGTGCTTCTATTTTTAAGTATGTATTAGTATTAGTTTTTGTGTAGTTTGATAAGAAAAATGTACGAACAGCTTCTAACGTTGTCTACGATTACAGGGGATGACTCATGGAGAGCACGTTATTTCCAAACTAATTCCATTTCCATTTTCTATGAAAGAATTGTTTGTGACTCATTAGTGTTTCCGTGAAATATATACGAGCTAACCCTCCTCTGGTACTAAGCGTTGAAATGCTAATAGACTTCCAAGCAATGCGTTAATAATTAATCTATTATACCTATATCCGAAAGTGTACTAAATTGTCTACATGTCGTACAATATCGAATGCTAGTTACTCGTATGTCCATTCTTAGCCAAGCGATTACGTTCATAAGTCTGCAATTAAATTCGTATTTCCGGTGGCACTCGCTTTCAACAAGCATTGCCCATCCGCTTTTAGGGCAATCCCAAAATGCAGTCAAACCCATTCGACACATTATGAGCACGTATATATACAATATACGTGCTCTTGTACTATCAGTTTTCAGAAGTCTAATTTAGGGAACCGTGCTATCGTTTATCAACTTTGGCCATCAAGTCACTTTCCTATTCCATTGAGCTCAAATTCATCCTCTGCTGCGATGACAACCACAAGCGTATGCACATGAGAGGTCATGAAAATAAAATGCAGTCAGGTGAATACAATTTTACGTGTTTCGCGTCATTGTCATTGTTTTAACTTTAACTTTCTACCTATCAAGTTACGAATACACGCTGATAAAGCTCTATTGAGACGAGAAAAGTATATTTTAACAACGACTACATCCACTGGGACAATACAGTATGTACGAGTACATACATAAGTATATACTTAACATCAGTTATAAACTTCGAATGAAGAAAAATTGAGTTTGAATGATTCGAGTGGTGGCATGGTTCACTGCATTTGGATAGTTTCGAAACCCATAAGCCTCTAATAGAGTTGATTACTTCTTGAAGAGAAGTTTATTTTTAATGGTTTTCCTGGGATTGGTTAGGTACATAGTTAAGTACGAGTATGTTATATAGGTTTGGGTGACTGTTGTTTTTTTATGGACATGTTAAGCACCTTGGGAATTGGTTGCAGTTTGGGACTCGACTTGTTAGATTTGGATAATTTTAATTCACAAAATTTATTTTTACTTATATTCACTTTAGAAAAATGCAAGTTACTTTAATTTATTTAAAAGAGCTACATGTATTTAGTATGTGGCATAAATTGCAATCCATTGATGACGAAAGAGAAAGAAAGTGACTGAATGTACTCTCGTATGTAATTGGTGCTCCAGTTAATACTTTGCACTTCTACTACAAATTAAATTCGTTGTGTGTAGTACAGATGGAAAAATAAGAGTGGAAAAGATTTCATTTACTCCTGGAACAATTTTGTATTGGCCGATGTGAGTGTTTTTTTTTTTATAGATCGACCGACGATTGACTCCTGCAGATAACTCGCTTCATAGTGAAAAGCAAGTCTGCAGCAACTATGTAAGGAAAACAGAACATTTCTCAACTTAACGCTACTTAAAAAAAGATAGAAATCCTTGCTGATCGAAATAAAATGAATATAACCTAATTTAAATTTCGAAGAGTACTTCCTATTAAAACTTTGCCAAAAAAAACTGAACCACTCAGTCAGACCGGAAATACTGACAATCTGATAGCATCTATTGTACTTGCCCCTTATGGAACTGTTAGATGTTTTTTAGATCTTGCGCATGTAGCGTAATCGACGATTGGGCTTTCAGTCGATTATCTCAAAAACCGATGTTGATCTCTTCTTGTGAAGGCGGAAGATGACTGGTGCTAAAAGGCACCACCATTTGTTTGTTGAATGAAGCTTTTAACTTGGTTTCATCCTGAATAGTAAACTTCTTGTTATTATGTTACGTCAAAAATTTGAAAAACGTTGTCGGGTTTTTGGTGGTGGTGAAAGCTTTCAGCCAGATGCTCTTCTGGGCGTACATGGCTACGATAAAGCAAATTCTATTCTGTGAATTAGTTGTTTGGTAAAATAAGTAAAATAAGTTTCGCTCAGATGTGTATATCATACGCTGCATTTTCAAAGTCTAATTTATGTTTTAAAAAAAAGCAGCCTTTGGTAAAAATCTATATGGAATTTCGGCAACGTTGCTAAATGCTCTCGCCACTAGTTCAATGATGCAAGGTTACTTTAAATGCTGCCAGAATTCACTGAGTCTTCTCGAGCCTCAAGTGATAATGCGGTTCATAATAAGACCGCTTAGGACCTGAATTCGCGTAAAGACATACTGCGTCATCTGTAAGAAGAATTGAGCTTCTATATTCTAGGTAACATACTATCATAACATCCTAGTGGAAAGGAGACCAAAAGAATTCTCCCTGACGTCTTAAAAAGCCAACGGCATTCCTGCTGTGAAAACGAGTGGAGACTGCTAACTGGCATCTTAATGGGTCACTACACTTATACCATTTCTTGCGCTGCTTGCTGTGGCAGCAGTGACGATACTGCGAAACACTTCGCGGGAATAATGTAGCTGTATGCACTTTTTCTCTGAAGTTAATGATTGTATTTCTACGAAATACTGAGAAGTTTCATTAAAAGAAACATGTAAAATGTACAATGTACTAGTTTCGAGTGCTTTGTTCCAATAAAAAAATAAATGAATGGAAAAAAAAAACACATGTTCAGATCCTTTAGCGCGTGTTCTCGGTGTACTACCGAGATTCATCGTAATTAATTGCTCATCATTTATACATATATCTTAAAGAACTATGCATATACTATATATATATGTAGATATGTTGTCTTTTCTCGTTTAAATTAGAGTTCTGAAAACATAAAATCAAGGATCGTCTAGAGGCCTGTTAAGTTGATTATAGTTTCATTCAATCCGTTCTCTGAGTCTCACGGCTTAACCATTATTTCCTTACATTCATAATTATGTTCACGGCCTATCCTCTCCTGCCACTGTATTGTTCTTCTTGTGTTTTTTTTTTTATAAACAGAGGGAGGGACCCCCTGTCAGGTCGAACAAAGGTTTTCCTTTGAATATCGAATATAATCAATGTGGTTGCCAAATTTCGCAAAAGGTTGATGATAGTGAAAGCTTCTCTCTACTCATATGTATCTTCTCACATTCTGTATCGGGCATTGACAATAAAGGAATATACCATCTAGATTTCATAACAAAGTATTTTTAATGACGTCATCCCTAATGTGCGTGTCAACATAATATGAGTATGTTAGCACTTCTAACTAAAGGTGAAACCTACATAATTTACACTTAACGTGCCACCCCAATTCATTGTTATTTTGAAGAGATAGGAGGGAATCGACAAAAGATAAACGCGTAATGAATTAACTAGCATTTCGAATAATACTATCACACGCCTCGAAATTACATCACTGTCTCCGACGATTGCTAATTTTAAGATACTCTGCAGCTTTGATTGAAATCAGTTTTTCATTTTCTTCGTTATATGAGATGGTGATGCTCTCATCGTGATTTCATCATTCGAGAAGGTTAATTGAATTAAAACAATTATCAGCTGAGAGTACTTATAAAAACTTGCCAACTGTCCAGTCCAGCGCTGCACGGCTGGCCTTCGCATATTTGCATCGATTGATGAAATTAAATTACCGATCATCGGCACTGACTTCATAATTGCGACGGTTATTTTCACTTTGAAAAATGTCGCAACTGTTGATTGCTAAGGGGTCTTTGGTCTCAGACTCCCCCCACCCTCTCGTTTAGATTTCAATGTTTTAAAGTCCACTAACCATGGTACTGTGCACATGAATTTCTCTTCATCACCCCGAGCGTACAGTGGGAGTAGACTAATCCAATTAGCCAGGCGATAAATAACTGCCATGGGTTTGGAGTATGTTATGTTATGAAACAGAGTCGGCGGTGTAAATGCGCGCACACCTAGGACATGTGGCATAGAAAAGAGTTTCCTGACAAGTGACTATTCACAAGGGTCAACGACGAAAGTTTGTACATACTCGTATAGCTCTGATGATAAACACCTAGCTTGGCACGTATGTACATATATGAATGGGAAGGTGTATATTTTTATTTTGGTTGAATAAATTTTTTGATCATTAAGAGCTACACATCAGGGGTGTCTTTGGTAAATAGTACCATAAGAAGGATTCGTTTGTTGCTTTAGTATTTGTTGGACTTTTGATAGTGTGACTAAATGTCATGTCAATTAGAGGACAAAACCCTTAATATCATTTTGGGCATATTTTATTTCTTTTTAACGACCAACCCGGATTTGGATTGAGTAAGGTGTGTTTCTTGACTGAAATTTATCTTATAGTGTGGTAAATTCTGTGGATTTTTATACTTTGGAAGCACTCCTTCTGTATATTCAAATGACCGTAGTAAATCAGACTCACCATCTGCATATTTCAATCTAGTTTCTTATGTCTAAAAAAACATTGTTTAAAAGAGAACATTATAAATACACAGTATTATGTTGAATACTACATAAATTCAATTAAGGACTAACATTTTTACGATAATAATTCTAGGGCAGTGCATCAGACGTCCACGTTGGGCCTCCTGGATATAAATTCATAGGTAACCCACGATCAATCTTATTTAATGTGCATAATTGAACACTAGGAACTGTGTATGAACAGTATCTCGGCGAAGTCTAAATTAGAATGGTCAAGGGCAGTGCTTAGGAGGAAAAAGCCTACACCTATTATCGAACCCATCGGCTTCAATATTTAAAAAAATATTTAAATAAGAGCAACCAAACATGATATATGTATATAGACTGAAAATCGAAGATGTATCTTAAAAACTTTAATTTACAAACAAATTGGTCTGCTACAAAAAAATAAAAATGCATAATTCGATTACTAAATATTGTAACTTCCAAGTTTAAAATAAGTATCTGTCATCTATGTTTTTATTTTATCCCACCTACTTAACAACCTTACAAAGGGGTGAAAGGAGAATAGTGTGAAATCACTGCGTCATAAAAGTAAACGTAGGTACATATATGAATTTATTTTATGAGAAGTGATTCCAACATAAATAGAAATATTCGTGTTAGAGCTCGCCGCTTTCGTAGAGCGAGGAATATAATTTTTTCAAGAAGTATACTCTGTATCGCAAGCTAAAATGTTAGCAAATAAATTAAATTGAAAACATATTACGACAGTGTAAAGTCTTGATACTATCAAGTTGTGAGATGTCGAAAAGAGGACCCGCTCCTTGAATTTGTAAATGAAAGCGTATCAAACATTTCGCAACATAACAAAAAAATTGCCTTCTTAGTTGCCATCATCCTGACAGTTGAACTTCTAGATAGTATCGTGAGCGTATTACAGCTTAGCGATGATAGAATCCGAATTTCGGCATATTATTAGCGTCTATCCACTTTTAAATAAAATATCAAGAAAATTCTATTCCTCCACGTAGATTTAAGCAGACAAGCTGAGAAAAGTAACTACAATACGTAGCCTGCCATAGATAAAATGGTTGCAGTTCGAGAAACTCAGATATGCAAATCCCACTATACCAAATACAGTATTTAGCAGGCTAGAGAGACACTTGATTAAATACTGCATCGGTGGACATCAACTGCAGATGGATTATCATCTGTGGTGGAAAAACACGAAACTATAAGTGGCGACATTTTCTGCAACAATCTTGTTTTGCACTAAGTCAGTAAACAAGTTCGTCAAACATCTCCAGTGATATGCTGATTATTCCAATCGGACTTCTTTCTGCATAATGAGTGAGTTCTACTGCAATTTATAATATAGTTTAGTATATTATTGGGTCTATAATTTTTCGTGCGGCTTGCTAAGAGATGGCGTAACTTGTATTATTCCATTGTATTGTCATTCATTTGAAGCGTAAACAACAATAATTTTTTTTCACTCAAATATGTCTAACTTTGTGCCTGAAAAAGTGTTTTTGCGGGGAGTTCTTCTTCATTACTTTGATATGAAGAAAACTGTTGCCCAAAGTCATCGTATTTTGGTGGAAGTTTATGGTGAACATGTGCTAACTGAGCGAACGTACCAAAAGTGGTTTGCACGATTTAAAAGTGGTGATTTTGGCTTGGAAGACGATGAACGTCCTGGGCAGCCAAAAAAGTTTGAAGATGAAGAACTGGGAGGATTACTCTATGAAGATTGTTGCCAAACACAAGAAAAGCTCGCAGAATCTTTGGGTGTCACTCAATCAGCCATTTCAAAACGTTTGAAAACAGCTGAATATATTCAAAAGCAAGGAAATTGGGTTTCACATGAACTCAAGCCGAGAAACGTCGAAAGGCGGTTTTGCCGCGCAAAAAATCATATGTAAAACTCGACCAACCAGCCAAATCAACGGCAAAGCCGAATATCCATGGCGTGAAGGTAATGCTCTGTATTTGGTGAGATTAGATCGGTGTGCTGTATTATGAGCTACTAAAACCGGATGAAACCATCAATGGACAATGCTACCGAACACAATTAATCCGTTTGAAGAAAGCAGTAGCCGAAAAACGCCCGGAATATGCGACCAGACATGAGGCAATAATTTTCCATCATTTTTTTCCATCATTTTGGGATGCCAGAAAGATGGGAAAAAGTCATAGCTTCAGATGGGCAATACCTTGAATAATACTATTGTACATGTTTTTCTGAAATAAACGTTCAAATTTTGAAAAAAAAAAAACCGCACAAACTAAAATATATACCCAATGTTAGTGAGCTTCATGAAATGAGAAGGTTTGACACATAAAAGCTATAACCAACACTCCTTCTCAGGCCCAGTGTAATCGAAATCGGCGTCCGAAGACCACTGCAGTACAATCCTGATGACTACTTAGTAACTTATAGTTTACCAAATGAATATAGGAATATAAGAACCGCTCATGAAAAGTAAAAGTTCCAAAAAAGGGACAAACAAGCATAAAAAATGTTCGATAAAATCTATTGAGAACGTAAAAACAGCATAACAAGGCTACACGTTCAATGATGAACGTGAAAACGGTGTCCCATTTGCTGTTACTCATAAACTATTCTCCTTTGATAATTAATTCAATCATCCGCCCGATGAACAAGTGAGAAATGCAATATCCAAACTAAAAATCAACAATACTGCATGCCGATTTCTAGTTTACGTCAGGAACTGCTTGAGCTTTACACTCCCAATATTAAACTAAACGCCTAACGCGTACTTTGTACTACTTGTCATATACATATATACATGTCCATATACATATATACATATCCTTTTGCTAGATTTTGAACCTTATTTTTAAAAGATCTTCTACGTTGGTACATGTTGCATTCACAAGGCGGTAATGGGTTGACTTGAAGTCCCCAAAAACTAAAAAGTGTATCTAATGTCCTTAATCTTAACCAGTGGTAGATATCAGCTGAGACGATTGGCATTACTGGGCTCATTTATAGGTACAAAAGCTGCGTAATTCTGAGTGTCTACTGTAAGACTGAAAGAAATCCTTTCGAATAGTTATAGGTACTGAGTATTTATTTACTTACACTATGGAACAGTCAATCTACAAAGGCTTCTCTTAGCCAGTAGATCATTAATTCTTTAATGGAACTGCAGGCTTCATTCCTGCAGAAAAAAGCGAATTATTCCAAAAATGAGCTAACATATTCCCCTTCCATTTTAAGACCACTTACTTCTTTGGATACCATAAAAAAAAGATTAATTGATGTTAAATAGCAAAGCTAACTTAACCTTTCCCTATTTAATTTAACTTGAGAAGTTTGTTTATGCTTTGTCTCTTACTTCGTAAATTCTACCATACATAATATAAATAGCTCTAAAAGATATAAACCAAAGACAAGTTGTTACCATTCACATCAAACATATCTGCGTATAAATTACAACCTGTGTTTACGAGCTTTCTTGAAGAATTTTTTTAAATTTATCGCCCTCCCGTTAGTAGTCGCTCAAATCGCAGTCTTATTGGTAAAATAAGTCACTGCTCGAAGAAATTCTAAAAAAATTAAATAAATACCTTTGGGTATGTATTGTAGTGCCAGGCACTGTCACTCCTTTAGAAAGAAAATAGGTTCGTGCGCCATGCTTTTTGTCATGTATTCCTATAAAAGTCTCGTCAAATTATATTCAAATAATTTACACGACTTGCAACATGAGTAGGACAAGTTTCCCGTCCTTCTGTTATTTTTAGTTAACTACTCGCAATACACTAATTCTGTTTTTTTTTTTACTTTTTTTTCAGGTTATCAATCGCAGTTGTATTCGAGTATTCGCATTCCTATTCCGTTGACGCTTTCAAGGCCGAATTCCTAGGAAACCAGGCCAAAGCAACACACTACACTACTACAAAACAACAACAGCACAAAGTACAGATAAATAGTCATGTCTTTTATGAATATGCCCCCACCGCCACCCCCGAAACCGAATAAAATGTACGGCAATGGCAACGGTAATCGGTCGGTGAATGGTAGCACCAACAGTCTCTGTGAAATTCAGAACGGCAATGGTCGTAGTCCTTGCCACACGCCACCACAAACAGACAGAGAACAGGTCGTGATGACACCGAAAGGTAAGACAGCCAATAGTACAGTGATCCTCATCGAGAGGAAACTAGTTGACGAGATCAATGACCGGGTCCATGTTGCTGGAGGAGATCACACTGGAATCATCATCAATAAGGACACAGTGACAGCACAGAAAAGTGCTAGTGTTCCAGCTCAGTTGTCGTTGGAATTCCGTGTATTCTTGGTCAGTGCAAACAGTGGTAAACATTCACAGGAATCCAGAACGCTGCGTTTTTGGTTCCGCGATTGGTTGAGGGATGAGGAGAAACAAGCACACATAGCTCAAGATTTCTTCAGAGAGCTTGTGAGTCCCAAGGAGTTCCCAAGAGGTACAATATTATCAATTACATTCCGTAAACTAATTGTTAATTTTTTTTTTACAGATTATGTGGGATTCATAAAAAAAATCATGAAGCTCCTTCAACGTGGTTATGATGAGATACAGTCGCTTGAGATTGAACTAAGAATACTCGAGGAAACATCAGCTCCTCCATCGCGACCACGTAAGTATAGATAAGTTTGAATTTGGTTTAAGTCTATGTTGCTACATGGTTTCATATTTTTGTTTTGTTCTGTTCCGTGTTCAATTTATCTTACTTTCGTTATCCTTTGAAACGTCTATTGGGTTTTTTTAGCTAGAGATGGCTACATTATCTATTGTTATGGTGACTGTGATCAAAAGTTCGAGGAAGCCCTTCTGGCACAAAAGCAAACAGGTGATGGTGACGACCTTATGAAAGCCATTTGGTTGGATATCTATAACGAAAGCACACTAACAAGAAAATAATTTTTTTTTTTCATTATTTTGATTTTGTTTTTGGCAAATTGACAAATGTTGTGCTTTGTTTTGTTTTGTTGTTTTGTTTCTAATCTCGTATTGGAAAAATTTTGCATGTCAAGGATCGGGTGTACTCTCCAAAAGAATCCAACATCAGATATGGGACTTCTTTTCGTCTTGTTTCAATTTGTAAATTATTGTTATCGATAAAATAATAGAAAAGTAAAATGAAAATATAAACGTGTAACATACTAATCAGAGTCTTATTTACTATTTTTTTTTGTTTGCGTGTTGTTTGTATGTTTTTGAATATCAATTTGTACTTGTGTGTTTGGAAAAAGTAACTTAAAGAGGGTTAACGACATCAAATATGATTTTGCTTGCTGGCTGAGTACTCTTTAAGGTCGTAGGACTATGATGTAGATCGGGATATACCATACTTTTGAAGCAACATCGGTATGTCTTATCCGCAAGTTTTGGATTATGGTGAAACACATTCATTACTACATTTTGACCTGCGTTCCAACCTCCGTTCCGAATTGCGTTCCTACTTGCAGTAATATTTGGCTTCGTAATGTAAAAAAGGGGAAACAATTTTCCTTAAGAGTACCAATTTCTTTACCTTACCTTGCACAGATTCTTCTGAGTTTACTCAGAAACCATTGATGTTTAACATTCTTCGTAACGTGGCCGGACTGTTGAGAAAAAAGAATATTTGTAGCCCAGATGTCAGCGATGATACCAATGAGTGGTTAAATAATTTTATTTTATTGAACTTTGTTTGTTCAAGGTTGTCCTGCATGGTCATGATTTAAAATCCCCCATCGCTGAGCATATTTGGAATCATTGGTGTTTAGCAACGTGCAGTTTCTAAGATTACATTTTAAGTTAAGTAATGAACCATCTACCGCTTTTGGATGTTGCTTAAGGGTACGAACATATAAATGAGTTATAAATACCGGTTAATATTCATTGATTAATATTTAGTTGTAGGAGACGTCTTAGTCATGTATTTAAGCTCCGTTCAAGATAAAGAGAGCTCGTCAATTTGTGAAATATTTCGAAACCCGAAAATTTCTTAAAGCTAAGCAGAATAGTTTTCATATAAACAGGTCTACTAGTAATTTCATGGTATCACTCACCTAAAAGTGCAACCAAAGTCTATATTATTGTAATGAATATAACTAGTTGCATTTTGTATTTCAAAGAAATTCGTCATGCCATCAAGTTCTTTGATAGCTGTATTTTCTGTTTACTATATTAGAGTTTACCTTGCTGAACCCGGATATTTTAGATAGTTCAAATTTGGATTCTCAGTACTTATATACACTAGTATCCTTCAGAGTTCTGTTTTGTTTCCGATTTTGTTTTGACGATTTTTAATTTTTAACCCTACTTTATTTTCGTTTGACTCCTCTCCAGGTGCAATATCCTGTGCGATGATAGGCAGCGTTAGCGTTGTGTAACGCATTTACCGTCGTCATAGATAGCTTTAAAATAGACATAGTCTTTCTGGTATAGGTAAACTCCGCATTTCATCCCATGTATTGTAGCATTTCGATACAAGCTGTCGAAGATTTTCTTGATACCAATCAATAACATAATCTCAACTATGTAAATCCGACGCATTGTTTTATGATTATCCACACCGATCAATGCATGAGGATCCAGCTTGAAAATTTACCTGTTTAACGTTGTGTGTTGCATCAACATGTTTATTCGATGCTCACTATTACATAGTTTAACCAGAGTTGAACGCAAATGAACGCATATATCTTTCCAGTTGCCACATTACCCAGTGCTAAATGAATGCAAATACCTCTTCAGTTGCCATATTCTTCTTGGGTAGCTTAACATTGATTTCTCTCTTGCAATCTAGAGAAGGTTTCTCTTTCCCATGCTTTTCTAATTAGTGGCTGTGGAATATCCGCTGAAGTTTTGGGCGCGTTTTGAAAAAGTTTCACCGAGAAGCCACCTATGCCAACTACCTTGGTTTTCTTTAGGTCTCTTATTGCCGACGTTCTTTCATCGTTACTAAGAGGGAAAGTGCGAATATCGGTAGTTTTTGCTTCGGGAGGCTTACTTGAGCTTAGGTCCAAATTGTTGCGGTTTGTGTAAGTGGATAAGCTCTGTTGTTCCCCACATCTAAGCTATCTAAGCATTGTACTGGATGAAGTTTGGAAATTCGACCACCAAAGAATTCCTTTTTATTTTTTATTTGTAAAGTAAACAAATGTATATTTTTCAACATAGATAGTTACACGCTATGTTAATATAACAATATACTTAGTATTTCCTTAGCTTTGGTGTGTTGTTCGTTCACGTATCTAGACTTCTCTCGTCTTATACACTCTACGCTGCACCTCTTTTCTCTTTATTCCTAACCAAAATTCTGGTTCAGGGCGATGTACTGCTAAGGCTGCTGCAAGACGTGCTATGAGTTTAATACGATATTTCTCCAATTTTGTCCGCTGTCAGCCATGTGCTTTTTCGCTTTTACCGTGGATGTTGTTTCACAGCGTTCCAGTGATCTTCAATGCTGATTGTTTCTGTATTTGTAGGAAGTTAATCCTTCATCTGTTGCCGCACTTGGGTACCCCGGAACTTGCCGATATTTTACATGGGTATCCTTAGTGTTAAAATATGCAGAGCGAAGATGTATAGTAGTCATTAGATGATGGTTCTTCTTATTCCGATGTCAGCTCCACGTTTGTTACGGACAAGTTCTTGGATACAAATTCTTAAGCGTCGGACCACGGTAAAATGATGGATCTGATTCGATGTACGTTGTCGATCAGTCGAGCTCCAGTGTCAAATAATAAGCCCCCAATGATAAGGCCGATGACGTTGTAAAAATCAACAAATCTTTTGCCCCTTTCATTTCTTATGTTCCATGACACTTGTTTGAATTTGTTATTGTCTTCAGTTACTTTTGCGTTAAAATGTCCAATCACGATTACTATAACTCTGTTTGCCGTTGAGTTGACGTTTGCGCATAGTTGATATTTTGTTACCAGAAGGTGAATATACCATAAGGCTATCATTTGTCTTAGTGATAAGTAAGAGACTTACCCCGTGTCCAGGAGTGCTGTTCATTGGTTTGGAGGCGTTGAAGTACTGAACATTCTACCGTGGTACCATGCTAAACAAAAAGGGATATTTAAAGTTGAATAACTTCAAACAAAACTTCAAAAAATCAGAAATTGGCCCTTTTTGTTTAGTATGGCAGTGTAGATGATCACCTACTACGCGACCCATTATATTATTAGTAATTTTCAACTCAAAAACTACGAGACTTGATTTTTGCGAACTATTTAGTTAGTTCAACAGCGATATTTTCAAGTCATTTGCACTGTATAGATACAAAAGAAACGTACTTAGAAGGGCCATATGAGTATAGTTCACCTTCAGCGATGAGTTTCTATGTAATGTAAATGTGTAAATATGAAGGTGTGTATATAAAATTGTTAAGATAAAACCCCAAACATTTGATTACATGTTAGCATTAAAATCCATTATACTTTTTTTTTTTTATAAAAACTTCAGGAAATACTGGTACATTTGGATTACATAAACAGGGTACACGTTTCCTGCTCATGTACCTGACTCAACACGTAAAATATCATGCATCTCTGAGTGCTTAAGATACATCTCTTTTTCAATCTTGTTAAAGGGCACTTAAGTACTTAATTTCTAGATGGTAAACATTAAAATGTAACATGCATATTTCCCTCAGGTGCTCCTTGAGACAGACACTATGTCTGATTTTCCCTTTAAATATGTACCTATGCAAGCATCTGCAATGAGTTGGGACGGAGGATGATATTGTTTTGTCATGTATAATGAAAGTATGATTATTTATGTGAAATTTTCACCATACATATGTGTATTGTACAGATTCGTATGTAATTCCCAGCCATCTTCCGTTGGTGGCAATTATTTAAGTTGCAAAATTGAATTCGTCTCGCTCCATTGTTTTCGTTTTTGTTTTTATTTTTTGGTTTGATGCAACCGAGTTAACTAACCTCATGAGCTTGTGCTCCTCCTATAGTCATCACCATCGTCATCGCTGCGGCATCACAAACTAATTTAAATTCTTCCCCTTTCATGATTCAGATGCAGCCGCAATAATACTTCATTGTCTTGTTTTATTACTCCTACTTCATTGTTTTTCTTTTCTTTTATTTGATTTTGGATAATTCTTTATGTTGTGATAACGAAATGACCAACATTTTGTAAAAAAAGAAAAATATTTTGTTTTTTTCTTTTATCCCTATAGCGTCCATGGAAGAGTCACAATTTGAATCGCCCCCATTGACACAGGAAAAAGTGCTTGAACTAATTGAACAGGCTTATCCGAGTCCCATTACCCCTGAGGATCTAGCAAAGTACGTTTGACTGTTTGGACAATATATTTAAAAATTTAATTAAACTATTAAACTATGCATTTTTTTTTAGGGATTACGGATGGGATGAGCAGGAGGTTATTAAAGTTTTCATATCGCTTACAAACCGTGGTCTCATCAAAGCAATGGAATACAATTCGTATACCAGGATTCATCACGAGGATAAGGAAATTAAGGTACTGTGCCCGATTTAAGGATGTAAATATCTACTTTGTTAAATCGTATAACAAATAAGGTAGATATACAAGACAAAGAAAACCTCCTTTGGCTAGCGTAGATTTTAGGCTATATTCGTGATATTGTAATCCGGTAACATGTAATTACTGCAATTCATCTAACAGCTTAATTAATTAATTAATTCGTCTACATCGGAGTAAACATCAATTCCACGACTGATACGTTATGATCCGACAAAAACGTAGCTGAAAAAAAATTGTTTAATAGGTTTCGGCAAAACATACAAGTACTTTCAAAACTCGGAATGTGGAAAATTGAATGATAGTCGGAAAGAAACTCAAAAATCAAAACATCGTGTACTAGTTTAGTTTGGTAGGATTGTATTCCAAGTGATCTTATTTATAGTCTCTTAATATTTTTTAAGACATAAGTTTAAAATTCTGATGCAAAAGAATCCGTATTTCTTAAGATTAATTCTTCAGAAAATGTATGACAAGATGATATTTTATAAAATATAATGGAACCGAGGTAAACAACGCCTTAAATCGTCGGTTTTGGGAATGTATCCATTTTTTCAACTTTTGCTTCGATCTTAGTGAAGGTGCTAGAGAGTGTACCATATATTATATTGAAGAAGTGATATGTGTATTGTCGTTTTTAATCATTGAATTTTGAAAGATTGACAATGACAACCAGTTGACGAAATGTTTTATGGTCTAACTTTGTATTTAAGATAGGAATATATAGAATATGTATGCATAGCTAAGACTTTATTTTTTTCTCTAGTTAGCACATTCATCAATATTTATTTTACGAAATCGAAGGTCTATTCCCTCAATCAAGTCAGCTCCATCAGTGGTCTTACTGAATTTGAGCTAAGTTCCATCACATATCGAATACTCAAGACTTCTTGTTCAATACTGAATGATAAGTAAGCAACTAAATAGAATTTCTTCGAAATATTTCTTTTCTACAGGCTTATAATTTGCCGTTTACTATACTATTATGTCCTTAAAATAATAGAAGAACCTAAACAATGGAAGATTCTGTAGACATAAGTTCCACTATCAAATAGTTTCAGGTATCATTATAACAGTCGTGTAATCATCTTCACCACAAAAAAAAAAAAAATTCCCTGTTAAAGGTCAAAATATGTTAGTTATCTGTATCCAAAACTGTTGACTAATGCGCATTGACTACCGCGCTATACGGTGTGTTAAGCAAACAAAGTAGCAACTTGAGATCAAATGAGATCTGAGGAACATGATATTAAACTGACTCTACTAGTCGGTCATAAATATAAACAAAATATTTAAGAAGAAGCACTGAAAATTGCCTACCTCTTATGAATCCTATAAGGTATTTTTAACGAGACCTAGCGGCTCTTAGCTAAAGTTCGTGCAATTTAACTTAGAATCAACTTAAACCCACTTTTTTTTAAGATGTGGTTGATGTAAATCCAGCTTAGTGTTATACCATATAGTGGAGGTATTTCTTTTGTTCTTTCCAATTGATTTTGTTTAGAAATACTATCGTATTTTCCTCATACGCGTGAAGTGAAGATGTGAATTTACAGATATTAATATTTACATCTTAGACTTTATGAAAATATTGAAAAAGACCGCTTAAAGAATTTCAAAAATCTCTTTTTAGGTTGTTAAGCAAATGCCAACAATTGCATCTAACAAGCAGCCCACAATTGCCATCATCACTGCACAGTATTGCGAGAAATTGGCCGTTGATTCCATGTTGGAGAACAAGGAGACATTTGTTCGTTACACAACAGTCGGTGAGTTCAGCTATCCTCCATCCACAACTAATAGATATAAGCAAAACCTAATTTGTACTAAAAAAAAAAAAAAAAAAATGAACAAAATTTGGTTTCGTGATTACTAATCTAATGAAACAAATTTTTCTCTCTCTCTTTAATCGCCCCTTCATTGATAAATTAACTCACGGTCCTAGATTTAGATCCCAACTCAGTGAATTCACTTAAGAAAAATAAAAAGAAACGAAGATTTGGTAAGAAGTAATTGCAATTAAAAAAACAAAAAAACACAAAAGCAACGCAAAATGAACACAAGAAAAAAAAAAAAAAATAAAAAATTAAACACTTAAATGTGCTCTGGGTGGCAGACATTTGTTCAGAATTTTGTATGTCTGTGGTGGTGGATGTGTGTTTGGATTTGGAATATATTTTTTGTGAAATTAATTTCATAATTTTTGTTGTTTCGTTTATTATGGTTGTCCCCTGAAATATTGGCATTGTAATATGTAAAGCACTGTCCTTTCTTTTTGTTTCAACCTGATAACATGAAACGTGATTTCTTTTTGTTTAAACTATAAAATAGATTGCCGTTGTGTGTTTTATTTTATTTTTGTACAGTCCCCTTTCATATATGTAGTTTTTATTATTTTTTAAAATCAGAGTGTTCATTCACTCTCAAGTATAAATAGTATTCTGACAAAAAATTTCCTATTTATCGAAGAATCCTGAACCTGTTTTACAAAAACGGAAGGTGTGGTATCTTAGCCAAGACTCATAAATTTTTGCATACTGGGCTTGATGAACTGCCAATATTTCGTCTATTTGCTCAATCTCGTGGAGATGATGTATTTTTCGAAGCTTTTCGGGAATTTCGTTTTTTTTGTGTGTCGTCCAAGTTTGTAGATAACAATCTTGGTCTTTCGAGTTAAAAGTATTTAACTCATTCGACACCAAACCAAAGTGATATTTATGTTATTGCAAGAGCAAATTTTTGTCCGTGATTAACATGTACATCCAGGTAGGTGAACACTTTTCTACTTCAAAATTCTACGTGTTAAATGCTATCGTAAGCATCATCTGTTCTGCTGAATTCAGATGAATGTTTGAAATAGTTTGGAGAAGGAGTTTCCGAATCGTACAATACGCTGAGTGTTTTCACGGCATAGTCATTCGTCAATTATATACGTAGAGGTACGATAGAATTTTTATGCGACACTTAAAAGGGATCTGGATCGGTGATGTATCCAAAACATTAGATGTAAGTTTTTCTTGGATATTGAACAAATAGAGCTGATATCCCATACATCAGGTATGCATTCATCATCGCTTACTCGATTGATGATTTAGGAGCCTTGAGTAGCTCTGCGGATGGCTGGTTAAAAAAGCCCCCTCCTAAGTAAATGTGCCAACCTTTCAGCTGAAAAAAGAGGCTATTCCATTGTTGATTGACCTGGTTGTTATTGATACCATATTAGTTTTTTTTAGCACCTGGGCAGCTTCTCAGCTTGATTGTTAAAATGATTCCCGCTAAAATTACGAAAATTCAGTTCTGAGGTTGCAGCTGCTTGTCTTTAATAAAGACAAAAGCGAGTATAGGTATAAATTTTAAAGATTGTTTCTATTCGTATTGCTATACTCTTGTGGTTGGTCTCTTTTTCACAGCATTTTCTTTTCTCTCATTTTTTTAACTGGTGATTCTTCTTTGGATCCACTATTTTTCGGGGTCAGTGGAGGATGGTGGCATACCAGGGGACTTAATTCTTAGGGATCACTGTTTGCTTTAGTTACTTCATACGGTATTTTGTGCATTTTGTAAAATCTTTTGAAAGAGCAGTTATGCTCGGAATGGGGCGATGTCCAGTGCGCCCGAAAGCATTCTTTTTCAGCAAACTAAAATCATGTAAGATAAGTGATTGCCTAGAATACAAGTCCAAAAAAGTCCCCATTAATGCCACGATGTCACGATGACACGCATCGAGCTTAAAAGCTACTGAGCCCAAACTTTTTTCTTTTTCTTCCTATCCCATTTTCCGAAAAACTTAGCACGTGCTCATAAGTGTAGCCATACTTACTTGAGTGTTAAGTTCTTAAAACAAAAAAGTTAAAGAAATGCAATTTGCGACTCCATAAGTCGACTCTCGCCTACGTGGTCAGAGATTCAGGTTGCCGGTTCGAACATATGGCGGGTCCTGCTTCAGGAAAACTATGTGCGTCGTTTCACTGTATTTTCTTTATTTGTACGTTCTGCTAATTGCACACCGTTATCTGTTGGCACTGTTCGGAAGCTCTACTTCCCAACTAGTTCAGAAAAATATTCTTTTATAGAAGTCGTATCTTTCACATCCTAACATATGGAGTATTTTGTGGCAGCTGTCTAAGATGTCGCATTTTCTTTTTTTCGTTAAACTACCTGCGTAACTCATACTCGTAGATTCGAGCTATGTCGCTCATATTCCCCAGAACGTGTAGTGTACATAAAATCGTTGTCCATTTTCGCTCGGCATCCTAATCTTAATGAACGCAGAATTCCAAGTTTGTGTTACTTTTTTAGCTATTAGACTCGACTTGAAGGGCTAGGTTCATAGGATAGACCAGTGTCAATTGCCCCAATAAGGTCACTTTTGAGGTGGAAGTGGAAGTGAAAGTTTTTCTCTATTTTGAAACTAAAAGTTCTGGAAAAACCTTACAAACCTAAGCTTGGAATGCATCAGAGTAGCTTTATAATTTATGTATCCTTTCGCGTTCTCCGACCTGAAAGATTGATGTTTTTGCTTCGTACGCCCAATTACTGTCTTATTGTCCGCTACTATGTGGATATTTCTTCACATAAGTCAACTCTTGCTTAAGTGTCTCAGAAGATTACGAATTACGATATGTGTCCTGTCATGCTTTGCACTTCTTCAGTGCTCACCATATCCCATCTATAATTTGGTTGTTCTAAAATTCTCCAGATTGAAGGTATATACGTCTTCTGGCGTCGTACTGTCCACGTCATATATTGACTTAGGACTTAGCTCCCACAGCGCCACAAACATCACAATTAATTTTTATTTTTTTGTCCCTTTTTTGCATTATTTTTCTGTCTCCTTTATTCACTTTCTCTTCTGTATCTGTTTTTCCTCTCTATGCATGACAGCAGAAAAAAATGTTATTGTACATACCACTCTTCGCTTTGAGTTCAAATAATCTTTCTGCCTTTCGTGTATAAATCTATTTGCGAGAAGAAACCGCTTTTCGACTCTACGAGTGCTTCAGCTCCAGCTTCTTTATTTTTCACCGTTTGCATTCCAACATAGGACGTATATTACCCTACTTCTCGTATTTAGTCAACACTGTTTTTAACTGGCTGCTTTATTTTTGTTTAACTCCTATTAATAAGGTCATCCTTTATCATTTCTTGGCAATAATTGCCTTTCAGGTTTTGTTAGTACTCGTATACATCATTATACATATCTGCTTCAGTTCATTTTTTCTTGTTTTTTCATTCGTGGTTCACTCAAAAGGTTTATAATACTCGTACTTTATTTCCTATTTCACATTTATTTAACCTAAGGTATATATATATGATAATCTATCTGGCGATGATGCCACTGCAGTATGTTATCCTTGCCAAACATTTTACATTGAAAGTACGCGCGATTTGTAAAAGTTAAGTAAGTCTTTTTCTGTCGAATTTGTAGTTATTTCCGTCTGCTGTTGGAATTGAGTTCATATCCCAAAAGTGTTCGTGTTTTATGGAACCAACATTTGATCGCATAAACAGAACCTATTAGACAGATATGCTAAGGACCTATTCCTCTTAAAACAACAGACGACTGAATTGCTCCTGACATTTACACCTGCTCAATTTTTCTTTTATTCCGTGTCTAGCAACTATTTGAGCTCAACTCGCAGTGATGGGATAAATTATGGTGATTTATAAATCTATTCCCACTTAAGTCGGAGCAGCCTTATCTGCTTACCGAACTAATACCAACAATCAATGTACTCATACCAATAGACTTGAGATACAATTATACCAATATGAAGTGAATTGTGTATAGTAGCACGAAACCAAAAAGAACCAAGTTTATTGATTCGTCGATGGTTGTAGAAATTGAAAATTTGTGTATGCATTAATTTTTGAAGAGATTTCCGCTCGTTTAAGTTTCAGTTGCCTGCAAGTTATTGTAAAAAAAAAAACCTTTTGTAGCTTGAGCTTCACTTTTTGTGATGTCCTATTAGTGTTGAAGTTGACTGGGGTCTAGATCATTTGCGTTTTGCCCCATTGTTTTATCGCAAAATTTTATTTACTAATGAGACTTAATTTTGGTTTACTGTATGTATGGAATAGGTTGTTGACTTTGTTGAATCTATTGATATCAACTTTATTTTACAAATTGATAGACACTTTTCAGTTGAAGTTTGTTTGCGATATCCGAAATTTTTGCCTACAAAATTTGTTTAAGAGACTGATATCAACTACCAAAAATTACACGGCAAAACCTACAATGTCTATTAAAAAGCCATAACTTAGCACTTATCATTTCTCGTTTGTAACTATAACTGTAAATAAATACAAAATCCATTTTCATTTAATTTCCACCTGAGTTTTCGCTATTTGGTACATATACATCATTCACATTTTTTTCTTTACGTTTATACCTCTTGTTTCATTTCAAAATCCATTTTTGATATTTCTACTACAAACAGAGCACTAACAGCAAATTTTTTTTTTTTTAATTTTTAAATTTTTTATTTTAAGTAATCTCTTAAATTTGCCTTACATTTGCTTAGGTGAATCGAACGTTTATACCTTGGGGAACATTGGAGCACATCGTATTGTAAGTACGAAACTACCATCTGTTGGTAGTACTCGCGAAGCCATGACTGCCACAGGAAATACCACAACTCGTCTATTGGGAACATTTCAAAAAGTTGATTATGTTTTCATCATTGGCGTGGCTGGTGGAGTTCCACATTACACTGACTACCGAAAGCATGTTCGCTTAGGTGATGTAGTTATTTCCTATGTCGACAAAAATAGGGCTATTTTAGGAAGGTACGTTTATCTATACAATATGTATTTGCTCATCATATAATCACTTACTTTGATTCATTCGATAGAAGTGCAATAAATAAGCCGGAGAAGCCATACGTTTACGTCTACAGCAGCGGAGAAGATGTCAAGACCTATTTCCCAGTAAACGATTGCTTGCAACAAATTGCTGAAGGATTACAGGCTAATATTGATGGAAAACGTCCCTGGGAGGAGTATTTGAAAGATGGTCTCAAAAATCTATCAATTAAGACTGATAGTGATTTTAATCGACCAGCGCCTAATACTGATAAACTTTTCATGAACATTGGCAACAATGAAGTTATCGAGGTGGCACATCCCATAGCCGGTGGTGATGTTGTCGATGGAGTACCATTGCCGCGACTTCATTTGGGACCCATTGGTTCTGGACGTGACCTCGTGCGTAATGATGGTTTGCGGACAAATTTCGTAAAAAGTCATGGTCTGTTAGCGACAGATGTAGAAATGAGCTCGGTGCTGGACAGTATTATCGGGAATTGTCGCGATAGTTTCATTTTAGTTAAAGGTATAATGAATATCTACTCTTATCTTTGGTATACATAATGTATCTTGCTTTATTTTAAGGTATCTCCGATTACAAAGATGGTATGTCGACACGTAAATGGCAAAACTATGCTTCATTGGCTGCCGCTTCTGTGATGAAATCAATTATCTGTGGCATGGACGCCCCTACAAACGTGTAAACGGATTAACAAAAACCTATCGTAGAATATTTCTTATAAACTTTTTTTAAGAGTAGATTTTGCATTTACAATAAAAGGTATCGTAAAAGTGAATTTATATACACCCCAACATTATACTATGAGTAACTAAACCAAAAACTAAGGCTTAACCTTAAAAAAAAAACCTATATAATAATTATCATAAATTTGAAGTCAAAATTGGGCTTTTGTTGTTTTTTTTTCTTTTCTGTTTTCTATTCATGTACATATAAATATATTTTTAACTTTTTTATACATAAAATATTTCTCCTTAAAATAAATTAATATATTATAGTACAAATAAGGGTATTTTTTGTTTATCTTATCTTTTTAGAGTGGCTATCGTTTTCCCTAAAATAACATTTCCCATTGTCGCAAAGTGAAATAATGTCATTTTTCTATCAAAATATTTTCAGTCATTAAACTAGAAGTTGTCCTATCAAATGGCACCTCTTTTAAGACAAAACAAATTCTTTAATTAAAATTTTGTTTTCAAAGTTATCCTCATTTCGATCAGCGGCATCTTTTAAACAAAGTCGGCAAAAATGAATAATTTCATTAAAACGACCTTGTATATAACGCTTTCACTGTCCTTGCTTCGATATTTCTAGTACAATATTAAAACACACAAAAACGCAAATTTCTGCAGTCTCTAAAGGAATATGACTGCGTTAGAATTCATCTAATGCTGCATACCATATTAGTCTCATTTATTTGCATTGCAAATATTTGCATGAGCAAATGAACACCACTGCTTTGGGCTTAAAACTCTATTACCTCCACGGTGGCATTAAGCGCCTTAAGTGGTAAAGAACCTAAGCCAATTGTACGTAGCTGAGAAGGCTAGCGCAAAATCATAATGAATAAAGAGACCTTTTAGTAGAGGCCCATATACACCTCAAACTTAATAACCTTAATATATTCAATTACGGGTTTTGGAAAATTTCTGCCAACTTCAGTTATATGAAACCATCGAATACGACAAAGCAATGGTTTTCACAAATGAAACAAAGAGTTGATAAATTCTCTATAATTAAATATATTTTTTTTCTTTACCTGGAATATTTATTATAAAGGGTGAATCTTTTAGAGGTCCTTTTTTCAGTGAAGATTTCATGAGAGATCACACATGCGCCGTGTCACACTGATATGGTTTTGTTTTTCGGTATTGTTTGACATTTCATCATGGAAAGTCTTACCCCGCTGTATTACGAAAATTCGCGTTCTACATAATCGGCCTGCCGAGCGCACAATTCGCTATACAATCGAAAAGCTTGAAACCAAATTAATTTTTTTTACTAGATAGAAGTGAAGAAAATATACCGACGATAGCGGAGAGTGTATGCGATGAGCGTGGTGAATTGATTCGGTCCATTCTAAACTATTGGGTTGTTTTAGAGCATACAAAATTCAATTTGTACAAGAACTCAAGCCCTCCGATCACTGTTTCAGTCTTTGGGCTCTAGAAAAGCTTCAAGAAGATCCACTGCTTTCGGCCGTATTTGGGGTGCGGATCAACCCGAGCAGGCTCAAAAGGTGCGATTACATCCAGACAAAACAACGGTTTGGTGTGGTTTATGGGCCTAGATTAATCATAGGTCCATATTTCTTCAAAACTGAGGCCAGCCAGAACCTGTTTGTTAATGACGTCCAGTATCACGCGTTGATAACGGACTGTTTGCTGGGTGGAATTGAAGCCCATAGTCTCGACGACACTTGGTTTCAACAAGACGGCGTCACTTGTTACACAGCTTGTAAAACTATTATTCCGATTCAAAATATTCCCGGGGAATTCGTTTCTCGCGAAATATATATATATATTTTTTTTTTTGAGAAAAAAATCTGGCATTCTTAATTCCGCGGGGGAACAAAAATAAGGGAGAAGAATTTCGAAAATCAGCTGTTCTGCCGCTTTTTAGCATTTCAAAGTGTTTTGCAAATGAAGGAAAAAGTTGAAAGTTTAAATAAAGTTCAATTAAAACGGAAAATTTTAGAGAAAAAACCAAAAAAAAAAAAAAAAAATGCATAGTAATGCATTCAAATTAGTAGCAGAAGAAGAGGAGCAGAGCAATACACCAACAAGGCTTCTTAGAACGGACCTGCGAGATTGTGCAAACCCTCTGGAATTGCCTCAAACTTTGTAAGCACACATCCATATTTTACATTTACTTTTTTAAGCACTGCATTTATCTCCAGGTTTGTGAAAAACTTTAGGGTGAATAAGCCCGCATTCCATTATTTATTGGATATTTTGACGTCCCTTATTCCGCCAGCAAAAAAACAATTTGCCATTTCTCCGCTGGTGAAATTGATTTTTTGCTGAAGGCGCTTACCAAACGGGATTAGGCAAAAATTCTGGTGTATCTCTGGCTCAGTCCACGTTCAGCAAAGTATTTTCGGAGGTGTTGGACGTATTTGAAAAACATTTGCACCCGAAGTGGATAAAAATGACCAGAGAATTAGATTTGTTGATGCATCTCATCCTGGAGCTTGCTACGATTCCTTCATTTGGAATTTTAGTAGTTTACGAGCTCATTTTGAGCAAGATTATTTAAGTGGTTCAACGAATCACTGGATCTTAGGTAAAAGCTTTCATTATTAATTCAAATTTTAAAAATCCAAACGCTAGCAAACTACGTCAATAGGAGATGCTGGATATTCTTTAGAGCCATGGCTTTTAACTCCGCATAGGATTCCAGAAGAAGGGTCAGAATCGATGAAATTTAATGAAGTTCATACCAAATGCCACGTACAAATATGGTGCTGAAAAATCGATGGCGACGCTTGTTGGGAGCAAGAGAATTGCATTATTCATCAACAAAATTAGCAAAAATCGTTAATGTAGATTGTGCTCTACACAATCTTTGCATTGACTTTAAAGTTGAATTTGGTACTGGTGAATTCGTATCGATACCTCAAGAAGCTATTGAAATCAGTGAAGTAACATCATTAATCTCTGCGCAGTACTTAAATACAGCGCAAAGAAATAGAAATAATATTGGAAATAATCTGTAAATACTTACAAGGCGTTGGAGCTGGTGCTTGCTTCGCGTGCTTCTCACTTTAATAATGTTCGCGGAATAATTCTCGAGAAAATACGTCGCTTTCTCGCTATTTTACATATTTATGATGTCTACTTTTTCCGCACGAATAAAACTCCCTTTTCGAACTTTATTGAGAATAGGAGACAAGGGAAAGAGGAAAAATTTGAGAGAGGTAAAAAGAAGGAAAATTTCTGTTCAGAATCGAGCTGTATGACTTTAATGCGAGAACGATTTGGTGAACATTTAGTTTCACATTATGGAAAGGTGAATTGTCCGCCTAGATCATGCGACATCACATCTCTGGCGCTACGTAAAGTCCAAAGTCTACATGAAAAAGCCGGCTACGATTGAAGACTCGGTGGCCAATATCACTCGAGTCATTGGTCAAACACCACTCGTAATGCTTGAACGCTTCATTGAAATTTCGAACTTCAGAATGGAACATGTTAACCGCAGTTACCGCCAATATTTAAAAGAAATAATCTTCAGAAAAAAGAAAAATGTAAGGAATGGTTCTTTTGTATGATAATAAAAATTACCCGATTGAATTGAATTTGTAATTGAGTTTTTTAGTTTTGAAAAACTAAATCTAAAAGAGTCATTCTTTAAAGTAAAGTAAATCCAGTTTTGAATTATTCTCAATATATGATATAGTGATGATGAGATAAAGGACCGGAGAAGAAAGCAATTAAGTCCTGACGAAAAGACAACTTATTTCATACGAGGGGTGTTTGATGAATACCCGGATTAGAAATGACAACACAACTACTTTAGGTTTTGACAATTTGTTTTTCAATATAATCCCCTTTCAACTTGATACACTTTTCCCAGCGGTGCTGTAACTTTTTAAACCCCTCCGTATAGTATGACTTTTGTTGGCCAGCAAAATTCTTCCGCGATGGCGATGACTTCCTTGTTCGACTCGTACTTCTTTTCGGCAACGATTCTTTAAGGTTTGTGAACAAATGAAGAAAATACGGAGGATGGGGGAGAAATTCTTAGTCAACGCCTCATAAAGATAAAAAAAAATACATTCGTTTTTTTTTTTTAATTGTTTGTTTTGACGGTGTATTTATTATAAAAATCACAGATATAAGAAAAAATTAATTTTCAATTGTTTTAAGGTTTTGAATGCTCAAAAAAACTTTGTTACATATTTTTGAATTCTGTCTCGCGCCTGCCTGCCCTATAGTTGTTCACATGGCCTTAGCAGATTGACAAAATTTTGTGACTGCCTTAATCCTGCAGAAGGGGAGCTGAAATTCTTTTATCCGCGAAACGAACCACTCAGATTTAGGCGCCCGCCTGACAGTAGTTGACATACCCTTAGCGGTTAATGCATATAAACTGTTTTTCCTTTAGCATTTTAAGCTATGGAACTAATAGAAATCTTGAATTTAGATAATTCTGCCATTTTTTTGTTTAAAATTATTATTTATTAATTTTTCAATCTTTTGTGGTCAAAAACCCACCATAAGACCATCTGTTTTCATTTCTATAATGCCATAAATTTATTTTTATTATATTTTTTATGAATGAAATAAATTTTGTTTTCTAACAAATACTACTCTGTTTTCGTCGAGTATTATTCGAGTATATGGTATTCATCTTCGCTGAAAAATAATTGAGCATACAGAAAATAGATAGTTGAGCATGTCGAAAAGAATGGCAATATGGTTGATCTTTTTGACAGATGACATACAATCTCTGCCAATTTTTTTTTCATGGAGTAGTTTACCACGTAACAACGCATTTTTGTTATTCAATCAAATTACGAAAATCGGCGATCTGTAAAAGTAACATTTTGAAGAAACTGGTTCGGTATCGGGTGAAACTCTATATCAGCATCCTCGGTCAGAATGTACACGCCAAAACATCGCCACTGTGAGCGAAAGTGTTCAAAACCAGCTAGGCACCTGTATTCGTCAACAATTGGGCCTCGTTATGCCACTTTACGGCGAATTTAAAAAGTTGATCTTCATTTGCACTCCTATAAAATCTAAATTACACAAAAATTGAAGCCTTTGGACCATCTTTAAGGTCGGCGATTTGTAAGCTGGATGTTTGGTCGCCAGGACAATTTGTCTTCGAATTTAATCTTTTCCCATTAAGCCCATTTGTGGATGGATGGATACGTAAATAAACAAAATTTTCATTTCTGGGGACCGGGCTCTCCATACGAGAGTCACGAAAAACCAATGCATCCCCAAAAAGCCACTGTATGGAGTGGATTATGGGTTGGCTGCATCATTGGACTATACTTTCTCGAATTTATTCTTCAAAAAGTCATCGATAATTTTGACCTCCGGATGGTCGCTTGTAACAGAAGCCGTGGTGGTCATATAAACGATGTTGTGTTCCATTCAATAGACCGAACTTTATAAATCAATAAAATTGTACATTGATTTCATAATAAATGTGTGTTTAATTTAATAAAAACTTTCACGCTAGCTGTTGGCTTACCCTTTGGATGTTTTGAATATCGGGGAATATCGATTACGTGCGACTATTGTAGCGCGTGGTCGTTCGTCAGTGAAAGAAAAGCTGCCGTGAATTTCTATTGTGGAGGAGGAAAAACTGACCTGTATTCTACTTACAATTAGCCAGATGCTTTAAAAAAAATTATTTAACTTTTGAAATATTTTTCTGTTCAAGTTTGGAATTAAGAATGGACACCAGACTTAACCGGCAGTACCTTTCTAGTGATTGCTAATTTGTCAGCAGATTTACGCTCAGTTTGGTTTGCCATTTTACCATAAATAGACTTATGGAAATACAACGTCTAAAAATTTATTTTGAAAATTGTTAAACCTACTTACTTACCGTGCGCATCACAATTAATTTATTCAAGGAAGCATTCGATGAGCCCATAATTTCATGTAAAAGACCTATACATTGGTCTAAATGATCATGTGATTTAACACTTTTGGATTATTTTCTGACGTCGCTAGTCAATGTGCGCCTATAAGGAAAGAGATGATAGATTACTTGGAAGCCAAAAAATCTGCTGTTCAAAAATTTGACTTTATAATTCTACGTTATTCTAGACAGCCCTTTTCTATTTATAAATATTATCCTGATTGTTGCTGATTATGCGGTAATTACTTTTTGGTCAATCAATCGGTGGTCGTCGTTTGGCTATTCTGTTAGTATCGGAATTTAACAAGCTTAACATACGCTGTCGTTCCGGTTCTGGGGAAGAGCAGGAACGTGAGTTCGGAAGCGAGGGTGAGAAGCAGAGTGCTATCGAAAGCGAAAGAGTTTCGGAGACAAAACGAAGCCCTGGTGCACACTTCAGACATGAAATCGTAAAGAACAACTTCGATTGAACATTAGGCAATTTATAATCTTTTGAAGAATAGATTCATTTCATATGCACGCATGTTCGACAAAAAAGCCGAACTCCATCGAATTGTTTTGAAACGTCAGGTGCAACTAAAACTCTACTACGTGGAAGGCAGCATTCTCGGAAGAGCTCTAAAGAGCTAAATTAATACAAATTTTACGCAGTTGTTTTACCATTGTGAAAGACCATTTCTTAGGAAAAGCGAAATATACCAACTAAACCAGCGGATTTGTGTTATCTATTGCTACTATATGACTGTGAAAGTAGATTGACCTCATTGAAATGTAGGTGGAGACATGGCACAATCTGGAAGTATAGACTCAGAGACAGATTGGCAATATCTAGTGAATTGATAGCTGGAATGTAATTGCAACTTGCTGAATCCGTTTCTATATTTTTCATTGCAATCAAAAGCGAAAGATGGGACTATTATTCAAACAATGATATTTGACAACCACCGACCCTTTTTAGTGCTCAACATTAGGATAAATAATTCTATTAATTTTCTACTCCCGCTATCGTAGCTGGTCACTACCAGCAAACCATTACAGTAATTAATTCATTTTTAAAAAAAGTTATCATATTTAATTTAAGGTTTTAGATCAGTCAGTTCTTCATTTGTTTCCCTATAGTCATACATATCTTACACTACGGTTCAAGGTAAATATTCCTCTGCACTATGTGACGAGAATAAGTTTTGATACTAATTTTAAAGTTTTCATAAGTTCTTTGAGTTTCAACATTCATATTACTTTTTTAAAGGAATTAATTAATCTATTTCCTGTTGTGATAAAAGTTCTAAAATTTCGTATTGTTAACAAATTTTAATAATTTTTAAATTGTAGAATTTTTAATACTTGAATAAGTGGGAGTGTTTTACGTTAAAACATTTCTTCCAACTTGTTTTGAATAGTGTTTACAAACACGCACTTGGAAAACTTATTTCAATTTAATACATATCCTTTGCGTTCTTGTGTGTATCACCAACCAATAAAGTCATTTTTAATTTAACTTCTCTCTTTTTTTTAACTTAAATAATATTCATATTTCCTAAGAAGATTGTCGACCTTCAATAAAAAAGTCTTAATTTCTAACATCACCGTTCGGTTGGGCCGTAAAAACCGCATATCCCGCCTATTACTAAGAGCTCTACTCATTGCTCTGGTTTGTTTACAAAATCAAAGTAAAGCTAAACCAGCAGGGGAAATTTCATTATACGCAAATATGAGCAAATTAACAGCAGCACTTAAAATTACACACATAATTAACTAATCAACATACGTGCATTTTGCGGGTCATTTTCCACATTATACATACCGACACAACGTGTATGCCAGCTCAATCTGAAGAAAAAAATATTAACCAAGCAAAGCCAAGACTTGCTTAAAAATCACATCATAATCTGGCGGATATTTGGGATAATTTTTCTTAAAAAATTGACAGTTAACTTTTTTGTAAAGTTTTTCTATCTATTTCACCTGGTAGTTGGCTTTTTCAAAATCAAGACAAACAGAGAAATTTTCAAAAATTTGCTATAACGCTCTCAATTATTTTGTTCGTTTTAAAATTAATTTTGATAACATTTCGCTTGAGAATAACGGTTGTGTTGAAAATTTTAGATAACCGAATTCAGACAGTGGATGAAAGGTTGTTTTTTCGAAGATTATTGAGTAGTTGTAATAATATTTTAGTCGCGTTTGCAATCACATACATATTTATGCTTTGACAATTCGGGATACCCCAGTATAGATTAACAGTCAAGGCAATTGATGTATCCTGCTTAGATGAAAATAGAATAGAATAGAATAGAAATATAATAGTCTATTGAATTACCCACGTTAAAATTACTTGTAATTTTGTAAACGCACTTATCCTCCGGTATGCTTAGCTCTTATTAGCGGACATATAAAACTCCTTTCACTGAGACTCGCAAAGTCTATTTTTCAGATGTTAATCAGTGGCCTCAATATTTGTTTCACTATAACTTGTTTGGTTTTAATTATCGATTACTTCTTCTCTAGGGCTTATTATGCTCTCTATCTATTTGCGCTGGCCTTACAGATATTTCCATGCTGCTACTATAAAAGCTTATTTGAAAGAAAATTGCAGGATCTAGATAATGCGATTTTCTCCAGCAACTGAATTTAAGAATTATTTAATTATCTTCTCTGAATGCTGCCTAATTTTAATAATTGTAAATTTTCATATGCTGCATATGTTATTGATCAACAATATTCGAATGCACAATCTTTTAAACTGCTTAAGATTCATTTAACTGCCACTATGATTGCTAGCCGAATTGAGGCGAGTTTTGTGATGAGAACGATAAAAGAACCTTTATAAAACCAAAAACACAAGGTAGAACAACATACGCCAATTGATGTAAATTCCGTTCAGATTTAACCTTCAAGGGTATACTGCGGATATTGTTTGTTACCCAATTATTCGTGTACATAGCTCTTATTCCATAGAACAAATATACTAAAATTGCTATAGAGGTTTGCGAGTTTCTGTTAGCCGGAATAATTGTCATCAGAAATTTTCCTTGTGCCAGATCAGAACAGGAATCAGAAAATGACTCTTCATTCTACGATTCAGGTGCAAAGCTGTATAATGACTCTCTTAGTGTGGTCTCAGATGAAGTATTAACAGCATCGAAAACATGTCTCTCCAAACAAGAAGCACTCATCTGACAAGTCTTTTTATAGAAGCTTCTACAGACTAAGGCTTGGACTCCAACTGTTGACTAAGGTATATTTTCACTTAGTCACTCCACTTACCGTGTTATTGCTTGGGTGTGACTCGTGCCTGGGCACTGCTGTTTATGGGTTCCAGGTGACCTGTCTATCTAACCTGGGTTATTCTAGTTTCTTTTGTCAAAGTCGGTATCGCTGTAAAGCTCGTATAGTTCGCTGTAAAAACGTTTTCTCCATTCTCTACTGATGCATAGTGGACCGAAAATTACCCGACGAACTTTTCTCTAGAAACATCCGAGAGTATTTTCATCCACTTTCGTCAGTGTCCAAGTTTCTACGGTGTAAAGCAGAACTGCGATGATCAGTATCTAATACGTACGTATATTGCCTTTTTGATTTCTCCAAAGAGGGATTTGCTACGCAATTGCATTGTTAGCCCCAAGAAGCAGCGATTAGCAAGAGGTATTTTTCGCATGATTTCCGCACTGGTATCATTGTCGGTGTTTATGTCCCTTACTAACCGAAAGTTGAAGATGCATATCGTGACGTTTTGTCCTAGGCGTTGGTATTATGTTGACTGCTACACGCATCTTTGTTGCATCTGCTTCAATAGTTAAAAATGCTTTTCCAGAGGTCCTGTTGGTCTCTTGCAATTGTAGCCATACGACGTTGAATTTCCTCATAATGGTTTGCTGGTATACGAATATTCGCATCCGTATTTTGGCTACAATAAGAAACGTCGGACATCCAAAACCATCGCAAAATGATCAATTTGGTTGACGGCTTGTTGATCGGAAGTCGGTCAGGTTCCTTTACGAATATGAAAACCGTGTGCTGATTATGGTTATAGTATAATATAATATACATAGTATATATATATACTCCACTGTAAAATTAATAAGTCTGTTGTATGTTAATGTGTTGTGTTGGGTTGTGATGACTTTCGATTCTATATCTTTATTCTATTTTTTTTTTGTTTTTGTTTTTTTTTTTGTTAAGTAAAAAGTGTATTAAATTAGGCAGGGAAAAGTGTTCGGTGTTGTAAGACTTTATAAAATTTCGGTTCTATTTTCAGTTTCTCACTGTTTTCAAATCTGTACAAATGTTACTTGTGTTTTACATGATACTAAGCATTTATTGATAACTTGACCATCGCTTTTTGTTAAGTTGGTTTTGAGAAAAAGGTGTTAAAAATTCTATAATAAGCTTTTACTCTATTTATTTAAATATATAAATAAATACCGATAGTATTATCGTTTTTTTCAACACCTGTGTTCGTTTCTGAAGGTGATGTAGCGGAGGCTTTACATACCGTGTTGCCAAAGATTCCCTTCTTGCCTTACTTGGCATTAAAATCGCCAAGGATGATTTCACGTCATATCTAGAGTATTGCTCGTAGATTTTGTCGAGGAGTTCGTAGAAACAATTTTTATTTGGGCCGTTCTTTCCTCTCTCTAGGCGTGTGACTTTATGACAATAATGTTGATGGCTTTAAGACAATCTTCGTCAGGCGCTCGCTTACATGCGTGAATCTTAGGACTCTTATGAAACCCTGGCGCCAAATTCGCATCTGAATTAACTCTGCAACTACTATCCTCGTCGAGCCTGTTGTCTGTAGCAGTCTCCATACTGGATATAACAGTTATTCATACTTTTTTCTTGGATGGCTTTGCAGCAGTCAAGAATCTCCGCTAGTTGTTATAGAGCAAGTCAGAAGATTTCCGATCGATCGCCGACCAATTTGTGGACTACTATTTTAGACATTTTGGTTACAAAGCTTTAATTTCAAAAATTAACCACTTAGAGGGCAAGTGAAAGCTGTGAAAACAAAATCTGTATATATGATAAATTTGTTAGTAATATATTTAGAAAATTTCTACGGACTCTTTCTTAAGTAATAGGCTGGCATTAAGCTAATACGAATATGTGAAACTTCATTATATCCAAATTTGAGGAAATTAACATCTGTACTTATAATTTAGTCAGCAATTATACGTGTTTTTTCAGAATATTATAAGGTTTTTATATACGAGAGTAACTCCCACGCTTATGTATTGAATTTCTTACTGTTCATTAGTCAATCTCTCAAAGGCAGTGTTGTCTAAAAACATGTCAGTCAAGCAAAGCAAGGATTTGTTTGAGATAACTTCTCTGAAAAATCTGCACAATTTAATTTTTGTCCTGGGCGTTAATAAGTATTATTTTTATAATATTTTATTTTATCCACTCCACCTGGCAGTTGGCATTTCCAACTTCAGGACAACAGCAAAATATTTTGGGAATATTTATAGCTGATTATGATAACATTTTATTTGGAAATAGTTGAACGTATCACAGTTTTGTTGAAAATTTTCCGAACGATAATAACTCTCCAAATATTTCCCAAGCACTTCTTTTAAGCCGATAACTTACAAAGCGAAAATAGGAACGCGAGCTATATGTCGACTTAATAGTCTAAACTCACAATGATAAAAGAGCGGCCGTTGTTATCCCGATGCTTGCTTTCTTTAGATCTTCGCCTTTTAAGTATTGAGTCAAGATTTCAGGTTATAAGAATCCGTCAGCAGGTTTCCCATTTTCGTTTTCGGTTAACTCTCAACAAAAGCGCTCTGATTCATTCAGAAAGTTATTATGTTATGTATGTTATTACTATCATATTTTCCAGGTGGAAGCACCAGAAAGCGGTTCTCTTTCTAGTTTCGTAGTTTTCCTGGACGTGGATCTTCCGTTTTCCCAGTTTCTGTTTTAGCTGCAGCCTTTGCTTGTTGCAGTACTTATTTTTTTGGTTTATGAAGGTTGTTTCTCTTGTTGAATTTTGCCCTATTTAAACGACTTTCGTTCACTAGAAGTCCCAAGAATCACAACTGATTTTGTTTTAGTCGAAAGGTTTGATCACTTCAATAGATTTTGGTATATGGTTGCAGTACCAATTTTCTTAATGGGTCTGTAACGCCAGTTTTTCCTTTTCAACTGCATCTTAGACAGTGACTCTTGGGAGTGTGTCTTTTCTGAAGTCAAGCCTTCAAAAGCAGCACTCTAAATAACCGCCCGGCTATTTTAATGTTTTTAAATAGTAACAGGCCGATCCTCAATATCGGTCTTTTCATCGTGTTAGCCTAATCTACGTGTCATTAAAAGAGCGACAGGAACAAATGTAAATTAAGTGTTTAGCAACTTCTTTGTCAGCGTCAGGTCTTGGTACTATACATATTAATTGGACCGCGATTAGAAAAATCACAATTAGGTTTTCGTTTTTGCGAGTTCCATCTGAAGACTATGATACTTTTTTCTGCTTGGGCCACCTCCACACTGTTTACTAGCTTAACCTCTCATTAGAACGTCTTTGGCGTTTAGTTAAATATATCAGCTAAGTTCTTTTCAAAACATCAGAGTAATTGTCTTCGAAACTATCCCGATACGACAAAGCAATCAAAAACCAGAAAGTTAAATGCGTTTGAGAGAACTTAAATGCATTGCAACGCGCTGGCTTTGTTGATGGGTTGTTCGTTTATACGGGAGACAGGACACAAGAGGAAGAATAATGCCCGGTCTGGCCTGGAATTTCTGATATGATTATCACTGTTAAACCATCATCAAGGTCCTGCTTGGTAGTAGGAAAACAAAATTTTATTATTACTCTTTTGATTGACTTTGACACTTTGAAGTGTTTTAAGCACACATTTTCAAAGCTTTTGCGGAAAATGATACTATATTAGCAAGCATGACTTTCATGCTCTACGCTGTAAAAGTTTCTATATTATTACACTATTAAACTCTACACTTTAGAAGTACTATGAAACTTTCCGGGTAATTGCTAATATAGGTAGAAAGCGAATGGGCTTAGGTTGTAAAGTAGTATATCATTATTCAGGTCAACTGGCCGTATTTGCAAGTATAGTAAACACTAGATGCATATCTAAGCACGCAAGAAATCATATTGTGAAATATTTTCTTTCCACAAGACAACGAAAAGCTAGTGTAGGCGTGAGTGAGAAAGTGTTTATAAATATTGAAGCACCTGTAAACACCTCCCATTCCATATTTGAATTGCATTTGAGCTGAAAAGTTTTCTAAAGTTTTGTTCAAGCGATTATTTTAAAGCGTATGTCCTAATTATGGGGGCATCATTTTTAAATAAATAATTTTAAAATATTAATTTTTTAATTTCACTTATCACTGCAATACAAATTCCTGAACAAATGTCGATTCCTTATGCAGTTTAATTTCACAAGTCCGCGTTACGAGTGCTACTTTCGAAATTCTAAAATCCTTTTTTATAAAATGAAATATAAGAACAGTACAGACTTGTTTCGAATCGGAAATGCAATTTGGGCATTTCTCGGCCTTGGTAGACCTAAAAAATATCGATTTCTGTATCTCATGTGGATCGTCGTTTTTAATATTTTCGTTATTGTATTATATCCACTTCATTTGATTTTGGGCCTTTTCCAGCTTAATAACAAAAGTGAAATCTTTCAAAACCTAACTATAAACTGTTCTGACGTTTTGTGTTCCATCAAATACATCGTCATTTGGTGGAATTTGAGTAAAATACGGCGGATTGAGCGTATTTTTGCGGTTCTAGATAAGCGTATTCAAACGGATGAGGAAAATAACTATTTTAAAAAAGTCATTGGAAATTGTAAATTAATATTTCTCATAAATGGAGCCCTATTTATGAATGGTTGTATTTCATTGGAACTCTCAACTCTGATTGCTGATGAAAGACGTCTTCTTTATCCTGGATGGTTGCCATTTGATTGGAAAATGTCTAATATGAATTACTGGATAGCTCACATATATCAGTTTATTGGAATTTGTCTGCAAGCTGTTGCAAGTTTTGCAAATGATATGTATGCCCCAGTATGTCTATCGATCTTGAGTGGACATTTAAGATTACTGGCAATAAGACTCGTCAAATTGGGCACAGATCCAAAGAAAAGCCAACATGAAAATAATTGGGAACTACGACTATGCATACAGGATCATGCGAAATTGATTACGTAGGTATTTTTATAGATATTTTTTTTATAGAATATTTTACTTTTGACCAAAATTAATAGATGATCCTACTAGATGGTTAGATTTTTAGAAATATTAAATTGAATACGATGGTTGATCAATAAGTGCGTGAAGATAGTTCTTTTCGTCCAAGATTTCTCCAGTTCTTTGATGCCGTTTAAATAACAATAGTCGTCGTCATCAAAATAGGCGTTTGCTTAAACATTGACTTCATCGGTGAACTCAAATCTATGTCCGCCAAGCCATCACTGCGTCTAAATACGAGGTGTGTTCAAAAAGTAAGAGGACTTTATATTTTTATAAAAAAAATTTTATATATTCATCAATATTAATGTTGTCCCCTTCAATCCCCCTCAGATACAATATAATCCTGGAAGCACTTCTCATAAAAACTTTTTGGTATAGCCTTGAGCTCTTCCAGCGATGCCGTTTTCATTTCCTCAATCGTTGCAAGTCGCCGTCCTTTCATATGTCAGTTTTGAGAACAGGAAAAAGTCACATGGGGCCAAATCCGGCGAATATTGTGACTGAGGCATGATTGTCGTGTTGTCGTTCACAGCAACGATTAATGAGCAAGTGCATAATCGTGATGCAAAAGACATGAATTGTTTTTCCACAATTCCGAATTTTTTTTCGTAGTGTATCTCGCAAGCGGCGCATAACTTTAAGGTAATACACCTTATTGACCGTTCACCTTGTAATAAAAATTCCTGATGCACTACATCAAAAACAATGATCAACACTTCGACATTTGATCGAACTTGGAGTACTAAGTATGCTTTACGAGTATACCTTAAGCTGTGAACAAATTTTCAGGATATGTGTACCAAAATAGCAGTTGGCATAATATTCGCTTTTGTTCATTTTTCTGTTTGAAGGTAATCGATGTGGATAATGCCTTGATCATCCCAAAAAACACATTGAATTTTGCATTGTATTGTATCTCGCCGACAAATAACATGGTATTCCCGTACAATAAAAACAATTTAACTGGCTCAATATGGCTTATAGTTCGGTGGCCAAAAATCCGCTCGCGCTTTATAAAAAGCAGATAAAGGGTACTTTTTACTAATATTTCTTCCAATAGGAAAATATTAACTTTCAAACCTTGCTGTCTATTTCAAAAGTTTTTAAACATTTATGTTCATTGGGAAGTCATCATAACTAGACGTATACCAGTATGTCCAGTATTTTTCAAACTTATTTTGAAAATCAATCTATAATTCGCAAAACGTATTGAAGATTAATTTGCCCATAATCGGACAACTAAGTTTTAGTGAATTGGCCTTCGAGATAGTGATGTTTCAAAAGCATTTCACAGAGTTTGAGAAAAAATTGTTTACCTCAATTTTCTTGAGTATACACTCACGACCAAAATATATCATAATAATATCGGGTACGTATGACTGCATTGCATTGAATATCAATAAGAGAGGGTTGGAAGCCACCATGTTCGCAATATATTGATCTCCTGGAGTTAGCGCAAACAATTTCATTAATGAATTAAGTCAAAATATAAATGCCATTGATAGAAAAAAACATTAATGATTATTGGTGATATTAATATATATAGAGCGAATTTATATAGTCCAAAAGTGTATAGTATAACTATCTATCAATGGCAACAACGAAAGGACTTGCTAATACGATCAAGTCAGTTACGCATGCGTATGTCTCGAGGGGTACAGAGACACTTTTAGATCACTCCCTAGGTCGAACGAAGTACACTGAAGCCAAATCAGCAGTACCTTAATTCAACTTTTCAGATCATTACGCTACGCTATCATTACAAATGATATGATAAAAGATAAAAGATTTATTACAAAATAAATTATTTCAACTACGAAATCTTAAATGAGTTTGCTGAAGTAAATGGATTCCAAATCGTGCTTCAACAGAATGATTACGCCCTCGGCAACAACAAGAACGAAGTAAAGAAGGACAAATGAAGACAATTGGATAACCAACGAATTGCGCAATGCCTGTTTGGAGAGATATTTAAGGCAAAAAGGCAGTAGATCTAGCTGATGCTCTAGCGAAAAATTATAAATGTCCTATTCCGGTCCAATAGGTCCAATATTCAATGTTTTTTAGTGAAGTTAGTATGAAAGAATTTTTGAAAACAATTATTTCATTAAAGTAAAACAAGTCGGCTGGTGTAGATGCTATAAGGCTATAAGAATTCAAAGTATAGTGCAGGCGTATTGGCTCCAATTATAACAAAGCTTGTAATATGAGTTTTGAGCAGACAACAGTATCTGAAGCTCTTAAAATATCTGTTGTCCGTCCTATACATAAATACAAGAAAAAAACCGACATTGAAAACTACCGGCCGATTTTAATGCTTTCAGTAACGGGTAAGATTTTAGAAGAAACTATTGCGAAAAGGCTGATTGAATACCTTGACAAATATAAAATCTTGGCATGCAATCAATTGGTCTTATGCCAAACAAAAGTATCAATTGACTAAATAATAAAAATTGCAAATAAAATAAATACAAGTCAAGAAAAAAATCAGCACACAGTCATGCTTTGCATAAATTTTAAAAAAGCATTTGACACACTATGCCATAAAAACACTATAAGGTAGTTGGAAAAAATTGGCATAAGATTAGGGCTACTTCTATGGTTGAAGGATTATCTGAAAAATCGAAGATTTAAAGAAAAAATAAAAAATAGCCTATGCGACGAGAGATCCTCAAATTATGGCGCCCCGCAAGGTACCAAGTTGAAAGCCAATATTCCTGAAAAAAAGCAAACAAATGTATCTCAATAGTATCTCGTTTTACCTATGTAAATTTTTCAAAATATTTTAATTTCATTATTTTAACGAACAGAATTCAAGCAAAAAAAATGTACGTATGTGGAACTCAAAAATACAAAAAAAAAAAATGTTAATCTTCTGCAGACAAGCCACAGGAAAAATAATGAAACTTATAAAATTTTTAAGCCCAATAAAATTAAATTCAATTCAATTCAATTTAATTTGTGTAACTAGCGTTCACTCTTTTATTCGACAATTAAATGATGAGTCGAGCATAGAATGGATTCGGTGAAAAGGTTCAGAATTCCTCGAAGACTATCAACCCCAGCAGTGATGCCTTTATGCGAAATTCGCGTAAATCGATAGGGAAAATTGCAACCTTTACTAGAATTAAAAAACCGACATTGCACGTTATTTCGAAAATACATATAATAAATAATAATAAGAAAGTGATTATCTTTTGTGGGAAACTCAAACAGGAACAATGCTCGCGCATTTTCGAACAGAAAGATCGTTTGAAAACATACTGTTCAGTGACGAAACAAATTTTCATGTCAATGGGCGTGTGAATAAATGGAACATGCATTACCGGTATCTCAACTTAAAAAAAATATATATATTGCTCAAAAACCAGACTATGGTGTGCTATCCCTCGAAAATCGATAGTCGACCCTTATTTTTTTAAACGTTGGCGTTGCCCCGATTGGTTAAGATCCCATAGGTAAATAAAAGCCCCAAAGTAGTGCATATTGCATTTTTATAAATTTATAAAATGTAAATATTAAGGAACAAAGTGTGTTTATTATTTTTTTTTTTTTAAATTTAAACTTGAAAATTTTTGCTAGGTACTCTTTACTTATTTAGTATCTTAGCACAGATTAATTCTTTTGCCGAAAAAATAATTAGAATTTTTAATTTCCTAAATAAATATATTTAATTCATTTTTCTTTGCAGAATTTATGAGCTATTAAGTGCCGTTCTATCTAAGGGAATGTTTTTTCAAATACTAGCCACTGGATTTAATCTGTGTTGCGTCATTATTTATTTGGTCTTTTATTCTGATAATTTGTTTGCTATAGCTCATTATAGTATATTTTTTGGCATAATGCTCTTTGAAATATTTCCCTGTTGCTATTTTGGAAGTGTTTTCGAAACGGAATTCAATAGTTTGCCATACGCTGTGTTCTCTTCTAACTGGATGGATCAGGATAAAGAATTTAAAGAAAACATTATTATTTTCTCACAACGAGGTTTCCAAGAGACTTCGTTTCGTTGCATGGGTTTTTTTAAACTGCACTTAGATACATTTTACATCACGATAAAAAGCGCATATTCGCTTTTTGCGGTCATTTTACAAGCGAAGTAGTGAGCAGACAGATTCTACTCGTTAACAATTTCACAAATATAAGCTCTGTGTCAAAAATAAAAATAATATTTTATGCATGACTTGTATTTTTAATTTAAAAGTAAATAAAATTCAATTGAAGTATTGTAGATAACCTTAAAAAACTTTAATTTTTGCATATGTAATGTATTTACACAACAACCACATTTTATTATAGTTATCTTATCCCTAGTATCTGAATCAAAGACCACCTTAATGGGGAAAACTCAATAAGAAAAAACTGCCTCAGTAAATACCGTTACGGTAAAAGTGTATCCCCGTATTGAGCCATTTTTTTAAGTCTTCATATGAGCTGAATTTCTGATCAACCAGGCCATGTGTCATCGAACGGAACAAGTAATAATCGGAGGGCACAATATCAGGGGAATATGGCGGTTGGGGTAGGACTTTCCATTTGAGCGTTTTCAGGTAATTTCAGTCAGGTGAGGCCGAGCGTTGTCATGCTGCAGTCACTTTTTCGTTCCTTTGCTCGTATTGTGGCCGTTTTTCGCACAGTAGTCGGCTCAGTCGCTTCAATTGATGTCGATAACGTTCCCCAGTGATAGTTTCATTGGGTTTCAATAGACCATAATAAATAACACCGACCTGGTCCCACCAAATACAAAGCATAACCTTCGCAGCAGGCCGAGCCGACGACGTAGAAGCATGCCCGAGCAGTTCCCATGACTTTTCTCTCTTTGAGTGCTGTAATGAATCCATTTTCCATCACCTGTCACGATGCGATGAAGAAAACCCTTCCATTTTTGACGCACGTTGTTTCACTTAGGGCAGAATCTCTGTTAACTTTTTGGAGCTCTCGATGCTCTTTAGCCTCCAAAGGTGTTCCATATTGTTGAAAACAACAATAAAAATAATATTTTTACTATATTAACGAAGACATAAAACACCAAGATAAAAGTTGCGTTCTACATTTCTGCTACAATCCCTGGTTTAACAGTGCCAATGCAGTGGTGAGAATCAACAAATCACGTAACAGATTTATTCTGTTTTACAACTCACTTATTTGGAAGAGGCAAAGGTGTTTCTAAAAAAATGAAGAATGCCATAGCGTATCTAAATATACCATCGGCTACTCGTCCTCTGCCGCGTATCCACCTTCACCCAATCCTGAAGTGTCTGAACATTTTCGATGACCAAGATGAAATCACACTTTCTCAACCTTCAATTTCCGCAATGTCAAAATACGAATTACCGAGTACATCATTACAGCCACATGGAAAAACGCAAGCTGAATTAAATGATTTTGTAAAGGACTTAGAACTGCCAAAGAACAAAGCAGAACTTCAAATCTCTTCCAACAATGGAACCTTTTACTAAGTGGCAAAAAGTGTTCACGCAATATTTTGAAATGGTTGAAAGTTTGGTTTTTTTTTTATAAAAATGTAAGAATGGTTTGATGGAAGTCCTCAACAGTACGTATATACAAATCGAATGGAGACTTTTCATAGATAGCTCTAAACTAAGCTTAAATGCTGTCTTCTTTCATAACCAAAATATTATACCTTTGATTCCTCTTGGTCACGCGATAAAGTCTTATGAAAATATGAAAACCCTATTACTTCGCATTAAGTACGATGAACATCACTGGGTAAATTTGCGAAGACTTGAAAGTTATAGCTCTGCTGCTTGGACTACAATTAGGCAAGACGACATTTTGTTGTCTTTTTTGCGAATGAGACAGTCTTAATAAAAAAAAGTTATGGCTTCAACGTCAGTCACTTTAACCTTCGTAAAAAAAACTGTTCAAAATGACCCTTTAGTTGAGGCACAAAAGATAATACTTCTGCCATTCCACACAAATGTACTAGTACGTATGTAGAACTCAAAAATACAAAAAAGTAGCTAATATCCTGTAGACAATCCACTCTGGTCTTGCAGGAAAAATAAATTTTTTGAGCCCAAAAAAATAAATTCAATTCAATTCAATTTAATTTGTATAAATAGCGATCACTCCTTTATTCGACAATTAAATGATTGGTCGAGCATAGAATTGATGACACTTTAGTTGATTCACAAAAGATAATACTTCTGTCATTCCACATAAATTTAGGACTGATGAAAAATGTTGTTAAGGCAATCAAAAAAAATGGAGCTACCTTTCAATATCTTCGTTAAAAATTTCCCAGTTTAAGTGGAGTTAAGGTCAAGGAAGGTATTTTTATCTTTTTTTAAAGATGATTCCGGTAATGTTTGGGAAAGTAAAATAAAAAGCTGGGACGATTTCCTCTTGGGAAATAAGAGGAGTGACAACTATGCTGAACCCATTGCAAATATGCAAACACGGCTCCAAAAAGAAAGTAGACGATGCTTCCAAGGAATCTTTTTACATTCTTACAAACTCTGTCATTAAAATCGTTTTAGGTAACCTTACTGCTTAATTACGAGTAGGTAGAAAAACAGACAACTTTGGTAGCGCTTTCTGAAGCGCTATTAAATTTGCTGCGGGATAATATACCAGGTCAACTAGCATACTACGGTTTCGTCATCTCATCCTGGCTTCTTCAGAAAAACCCGACCAAACCCGAAACCCGACTATTGTAGCAATTCATTAAGTTCGATTTAAATTCAATTTTCTTATTATTACAACATCGATGAATTGGACAGAACGTCACAATTGACAGCTATAATTTCGAAGTAGTAAGGGACTTTGTCTACCTTGGAACTGCTATGAATTCTGCCAACAATACCTCGGCAGAAGTAAAACGATGAATTACTATTGCCAACGGCTGTTTCTTTGGGCTAAGATAGCCCTATGCCGAAAAACTAAGAATCCAACCCGGATCTAACAACGCAATAGAGGAAGATATCACCTTAAGCGGCACGTACAAGTATAAGGGAACGGCAACCTACTTTTAGTGCGCAACTGAACGAATTGAAGAATCTTATAAGTTGAGGCCTAGGTTCATATCGTAAGTAATAACATGCTTTTTTCGTTTTTGTTCATTGGGGGAAGCGTGATGACTGAACAGCGTGCAGGAGCCAATGCGAGACTTTGATCCACTAAACCTAACCCTCGCAAAGAATGATCATCCCATCCCACGGAATCGCTGTAAGGCATAACTTCGTGGGGTGAGATAGTAAGCTAGAATTCAAGGACTTGTTTGTCCTTTTGAAATTGTGACTTTTAAAATTTCGCAACGTATATTCGATTACTGATTTTTTTATTTTTTTTTGATGTGTTTGTACATATGTCTCGAACATATTTTCAAAGTTTCAAGTATAAAGCATTGACAGATAGAAAGGTTAAATGTGTTTTGGTGTGCTCGGCGATTTTCAATTATAATAAAAACTGTAACAGGAATTTGCATTAAATTTTGTGTAAAAAATGGAATCAAATGCAAGTGCTCTAAAATACTTGAAATCAGTAAGTAAAAAAAGTAAAAAAAAATGTTTTACAGGTGATACGAGCTCTTCCAAGATGACCGCAAAAATGCCAATAATGAACCTCGTTTGAGACGCCCCAGCGCATCAACAAAAGATGATAACGTCGAAGCTGTGAAGAAGATTGTGTTGTAAGATCGTCGAATTACCACATTGATCCAATCCAATCGTCCAAATGGAAGTACCCAGGAGAGCCAAGATCGAAGAAAGCACACAAAGTTCGATAAAATGTCAAAGTTTGGTCACAGTTTTTTTTTTCGATTACCATGGCGTAGTACACCACGAGTTTTTACCTCAAGGTCGTACGGTCAATAAGAAGTATTAATCTAAAGTTATGCGCCATTTGCGAGAAGCAATACGTCTGGAATTGTGGAAAAACCGTTTATGGCTTTTGCATCACGATAATGCACCTGCCCATTAATCGTTGCCCGTGAGAGATTTTTTGGCCAAAAACAACACAAAAATCATGCCTCAGTCACCATATTTACCGGATTTTGTGCCGATTTTTTCCTGTTCCCAAAACTAAAGAGACCTATGAAAGAACGGAGATTTGCAACGATTGAGGAAATAAAAACGGCATCGCTGATAGAGCTCAAGGCTATACCAAAAATTATTTATGAGAAGTGCAATCCAAAAGCGTTGGCACAAATGTATTATATCTGAGAGGGATTACTTTGAAGGGGACAACATTAATATTAATGAATAAATATATACTTTTTTATAAAAATTTAAAGTTCCCTTACTTTTTATACACACCTCGTATTTCCACCACTTTCCCCAGAGGACTACCGTAAGGTATTATAATACTTTTCGGGACATGTTAGAAATTTATGCTCCTCTTTCTATGTTTGCCGTTCTTTGTTCAAAGAGAGATGTCGCTTGGATTTGGTTGCTCTTCCTGACTATTTCCGGCTGTCGAAATTCCTTCATGAGTATCGCTGCAATCTGTTTTACAGCATATGGTTTAGAATGTTCTCGCGAGGCCGTATTCCTCCAATTTTTTCCTCCAGATCTCTTCGCTCTATTCGAAAGCGTGGACACTAAAAAAAACGTATTGTGTATACTCTCTGGCCTCTCCGCAATTTAAATATTGTATATAGAAGATTCATCAAGGCTAAATCAGTTCAGATAAACCCAGAAACGGCCATGTCTGGTTAGGAGCTGACTGAGATGCTAGTTATATACTAGCAAGAGCATATTGCACATCTTACCACATCATCTTAGCTGAAGTATGATAAAAAAGATTGTCTGGCCTGGCGAATTACAACAAAAGGTGATTAGGCAGAAAGCATACGACAACTCATTTTTAGGATAAAACTCAAGAAGTCCAGATCAACATACACCACTCCCCTGTCTTATTTTGACATTGCTGCCAAACTCTTCAACTTTAAAGTCGGAAACAGTGGATGTTTTCAAAAACCTCATATTAGGAAAGAACTGCATTGATTGCATTAAATACTTTATTGATTGAGACTGTATCTTGTATACTTGTGCAGATTAGTTAGGCATATCAATTGTGGCTATAGAAAAAGTTAGAAGTTTTGGATTTTTTGAAGAGGAAATATGTAAAGGTTTTTGAACGCAAAACAAATGACGCGATTTTACTAAGTTATAAATGCTGACGTTTACGAATTCACCCAATCTCATCAAGATTTTAGGTATTAGATAGGATGATGCGCTGTCATGTAATTTCTTTAACATTAAACTTAATAATACTGTAAGACAATAGCTACTTGCTCATGTTGCTGACACTGATATTATTGGCCAAACATAGTGAGCTGTCACTGGTTCATTTGTAAGTAAGTCAACAAGAAGGGACGATTTGGGCAGACCGACACAATATGCAGCTATATCTTTGTTGTAGTTAGAGATTTAGTCCACCCCGACTCAACTTTTAACTTTGATAGTGACCCACATCGAAAAGTTACACTGGCAATTAGGAATCTCTTGTCAAGAAGTGTTAAGTAAAAAGGGAAAGGTTATAAATGATATATATTTACTTTTATTAAAATTTTATGTCCAAATAAAAATTTAATTTTTATATCTTTCTCTCTCAGAAAATGAACCACATGTTCAGCTGATTAATGTTGTAATATGCTATAATAGTTCCTTCTATATTTAAATCGGAGTCAAACAAAATAACGAAAAGGCACTTTTTATTGCAAATGAATTTCCAGGGCTGTAAGCAATGCTCGGAAAACATGAATAAATTTTTTAAATGCACCATCCTGATCAAACCTATTGCTGGAGAAAATCGCATACGCCCGGTCCATTTTCATTTCCAATTAATCTCCAATAGCAGTATCATGGAAATATCTCTAAGGTCAGTGCAAAGTTATCGGCGAAAAAAATCAAGCAAATTATATGTAGTGCAATAAATGATGATGTTAATAATGAATATCTGAAAAAACAGTCTAACTACCAACAATTATAATGAATCAAGAGTTAGTCATTTGAAATAGTGTCACGAAAAAGCTTTGGCAGTCCACGGCAAAGAGATTTAATTGAGGCGTCTTTGAACTTCAATCCAATCAATCGGAACTTTTAATATTTATTTTAAAGAAAACGACAATCACGCATCTCCAAAAGGTGATCCTATCAAAGTAATGGAAAACATAAAGTATCTGAGAGTTATAATCAACGAAAATAACGTCAATCTTAAAAGTGCTGCGACTCTATAGGAGTTCTGAAACAATTGAGTTACGTCATATCAGATTGTAGAGACGCTTTGAAAACATGTTTGAATAAGCTTATAAGCCTTCATTAGTAATGAAAATAATAAGTGAAAATAAAGGTCTTAGATCTCAAAGGCATATTTAGAATGACAAAAGTTTTAGAATGCTATGAAGACTCACGATTCCAGTACCTAATACTTAATACCAGAAAAAGGAAGCAGGGTCTTTTAGAAATCCCAAGATTTAAGTACAAGTGTGGCACATACCACTCAATACTACATACCTTCAATACTAGAAGACGGAAGCAAAGTCTTCTAGAAATTTTAAGATTAACAACAAATGCATCAAACAGAAGCTAAGCTACTTATGTACGCGCCCTTCCATGAAATCTGAGAAACAGTTAAGTATGGTTTAAAAAGAAAGTTTAAAAGAGACCTTGTCGTTTTGTACCGAATTCGTGCTGTAGTTGGCATCGGTGATCAGTTACCAGTCATCATTTGAGATGACGGATGCTTCAAGTCCCCTAACACAGACACAAGCTTGCTCGTTACTGTCGAGTGGTGGCTCCGGCCTGAAATAATGCTAAGCTTAATGTTCCGGGGTGGATTAAAGCTATGCGTCAAGAATGAGGTTTTATTGAGTATCAGGTTCGAATTCAACCATTTCACGAGCCTCACATTTCCGTAAGTCACTACGGTTTTTGTAGGAAGGATGCTCCTCACTTCAAAAAAAAAAAAAAAAAAATTATGTTACAAAAAGGTATATATTAGCTGAAGCCAATTTTGAAAAGAATCCTCACAACACCGAACTCTTCGGAAAAACTGGGAGTAGCTTTTATACCGAAAACTGGAAGAGATGAGTTTCAGACTTATCAGTGTGACTACTTTCCTGATAAAGGGCGAAACTGTTTTGCGAATAAAATTGTCTAAAATGCAACACACTCGTACATGCCATCGCAGCAGATCTTGTGATATTATGTTTCAAAATGTAAGTTTCATTGACATTGAGGACGCTTTCAACAACGCAAACTTTGTCGGTATGTGTTACCCGGCCACATAATACGGCATAGATAAATCTAGTTTTATGAATAAAAGCAATTCTGCCTAATTGTGTCTAATGACTCCTTGCTCTAATGCACAAGCAATCCCAAACGCAATCGAATTTGACTTGCCGTCATTCAACACTTTATGAGAAGAAGATGGAAATCCAGGCTTAAAGAATAAAGGGGATACCACAAAATCAAATAGAGTCATTCAAAAAGGATCGCTCGAAGGAATTACCTATGAGTTTTTGCAGGTCAAAAAAATGTCCTGTTTTGAGAAGTAACTTTCGCAATTATATGATATTGTGCAATTATTTGAACGACGGGATTTTGATGCGAGTGGAAAAGACTTTGAAGAACAAAGCGCTAGAAGCGGTAAGCAGCCAATTATTGCCGTTTATTTCGCCTCTAAAAATTTTCTTTGGCAGATATACACCGTTGAAACGACAAATCTGATAGATCAATTACGTACTCCAGTGTAGCTTAAAAAATGAGAAACTTGCTTTGATGGTTGGTTGAGGTGACGATAATAATTTTTCTGAGGTTTTCAGATGGATATATGAAAAACAATTGATGCACAGAGCAGCTCTGCAGAAGGAACAAGTGGGTCTCCAGAGCTCTACGCACAGGAAAGGAGGGAAGAACAAAGACTCTTCACAAGAAGAATGAAAGCTCGAAATCGTGGTTTTAGTGAGGTGTTACTGGAACAAAGAAATTCGAAAGTTCTGCCAATAGATAAAACGATGTCAGGGAAAATGATACACTCAACCTGGACGAAGACAGAAAAAAATTCTTTCTATCCGATCAAGATGAAGTCAGGTAAGTCATTTCCAAGCTTAAGTCCAACAAAGCTGGTTGACCCGATGGCTAAGCTACTGAACTATTTAAAGCAGCTAGTCACGTTCGGAGCATACATCAACTTTTCTCCAAAATCTGGGTCAATGAAAGTATGCCAGACGAATAGAACCTCAGTATTGATTGTCCAATCCTAAGAAGGGAAATTGCGCCAATTACAGGGGAATAAGTCTCCTCAACATCACATATAAAATCTTGTCTGCCGTATTATGTATATCGTAAACACTCTGACCGGCCCCTATCAGTGTGATCTTAGGCCAAGAAAGTCCACCACAGATTACATTTTCACATAACGGCAGTGCTTGGAAAAAACCCAGGACTTCCATATCGATACACAACACCTCTTCATCGATTTCAAAGCCGCTATTATGACAACAATTAGAGATATGAACTATAGACAACGAAAGCTAACTAGACGCCTAAGAGCAGTGGAAACATTTGTTGGCTAGACAGGGATGAAGCAATCTTCAGTTGTTGCTAATACAATATTTTAAGTGTTCCAAATTATTTCGATGTAGAGCTTTCGAAGATGTGGTCTTTAGATACAATTGGTATACGAGGTGAGGAAGGGGAAAATAAACACATGACGAAAAAAATGTCAAGAACGTGCCTGAAAAAAGTTGGCTGTCGGTATGAAGCAACAATGTCCTGGAACATTCCACAACTGGTGTTTGAAGAAAATCGAGGTCTAGCGGTAAGTCGTTCATATTTTAACTCAACCCTTATCCAGAGATCCCAGCAAACTGAAAGATTATGATTTGGCGGTTCGTCAAATGATCAAAAATGATGTGGCAAAAAGGGTTGCACCTACCCCAAAAGTGACTCCTGAAAGAATCATATATCTTCCTCATCGACCTGTCTACAAAGAAACAAGTATTACTACCAAGTTACGTATAGTTTTCGATGCCTCCTATCATACCGACCAAATTCCCTCTTTGAATGAACAGCTTTTCACTGAAACCAATCTGTCCCTTTGGTGTTGTAACTGACATCAAGAAAGCGTTTCTCCAAATAATCCTGAATAAGGCTGATCGGGATTCACATCGATTCGTCTAGTATTCTTCACTTAATGAAACTGACAAACAACCCGTTTACTTTCGGATTGCCAGGGTCAGTCCGTTTCTTCTTTCTGCAGTAATCAGAATCCACTTGAGGATGGAAGAGCAACATTTTCCTGAAACTTGTAAAACGTTGAGAAAAAGTTTTTATGTGGATGATCTGATCGTCAGTGTTGGCTCAGAAGTAGCAGGCTTAAGACTGTACCGTGAGGCTACTGATGTTATGGGAAGAGCGTCCATGAATTTAAGGAAGTAGTCTTCTAACAGTGGAGTGAGTGGGTCGGCAGTGTGTCCGCAAGAATTTCTAATTGTCCAAAAAGTGTCGGGTTTGAACTGGTCAACATTTACCGACGAGTTGTTCATGCCCCTGGATTCTGTTCAAAGCTTTTTGGAAACATATTAATCGAAACGAATGAGACGAAATATTTTGAAAGCGATTGCAAGAGTCTATTATCTTTTAAGCATCGTCTGTCCTACAATTATCAAGCTAAAATTATTGTTTCAAATGGTCTGGAAGAAGCAACTCTCTTGGAATGAAACTTTACCGCATGGCCTAATGCTAGAGTGGAATAAGTGTATGAATGAATGATTAAATTCCCAGAGCAGCGCAGTTAGTTCCAGCAGTGAATCGAGTTCTGTGTCATATTTTTGCCGATGCAAGCAGCACAGCCTATGTAGCCGCGGCTTATCTTCAAGCAATAGACCACAAAGGTATTGCAGTGACTTCATTTTTATGTGCGAAAAGTCGAGTCGCACGGTTTAGATAAACTCACTTTACCGAAGTTGGATCCTACAGCGGCTCTTGTTGCTGCCAGATTAACGCATGTTTTAAAGTATCTGTACGAGTTTCTAGAGAAAAACATTCCTCATCTCTATTGTGGGATCAAGTTCCGGATTGGCTAAACGACGCCCAGATTCTCATGAATTCTTATGATAAACACCACCATAACGACTACTTCGAAGTAAGCCCGACGTTGCTGATCGAAATGGATAATTTTCACCAAACAATAGAAGAACCAGTCTTATTCTGCGAGAAGTTCAATAGTTGGAAACGTCTATTGCGAGTAACATGCTTTTATACAGCTGTGAAAATCCAAACAGAGGACTCAGACGAACTGTTTGTCAAAAGCGAAGCTTGAAGTCGCTGAAAATTACTGGCTCGGATATGTACAATCTCTCAGTTTTGCTAACGATTTGAGTTACTTGCAGAAGAAAACGGTACCGAGAAGTATAGGCCATTAGCCCCCTTCGTAGATAAGTATGGACTGATAAAAGTGGATGGAAGGTTGCAGAAGTTAAATGAGGAGTTTGATCTTAAGCATCCCATCATCCTGCCTGCAAGTCATCATATCACCACGCTTATCGTTGATGATCACCACCCTTATTGTTGATGACCACCACTTGCTGTGGACCCATGAAGGGACTAACTTAGTTCTAACCAAATTGGAAGCGCGTTTCTGAGGACAACAGCTGGTAAAGAAAAGTATAAGAAGTGCTTTGTGTGTAGGAAGTTATTTGGACCATCTGCCACCCAATCATATATCACAAGGCCATTTGACAACGTAAGGATTAATTTTGCCTGTCCCTTATACTAAGTGATCCGGGAGAGATTCTACACATAAGGCCTACATCTTGATTTTCACATGTAATATACTGCTATCCCAGCCGTCCATTTAGAGCTCACTGTAAGTTTGTTCACCGATTGCTACTTGATGGTTATAAAACGTTTTATAGCAAGGTGTGGGGTTCCATCGAATATCTGCTCAGACAATGCTAAAACGTTCAAAAGAGCAGCACTAGAACTTAACAAGACTGAAAGCATTCTCACTGACGCTGTTCTTGATTTCTTGGCACAAAATCGAATAGAATGGAAATTTATCGTAGAGCGAGCATCCTAGTGGGGTGGATTTTTGGAGTAGCTGATCAGGTCTGTTAAGAACACCGTAAAGGTTGTAATTGGGAAGACCTGACTTTCCTTCGAGCTGCAACGTACAGTACTCAGCGAAGCAGAGGCTATTCTTAAGAAAGGCTACGTGGTTCTCTTGTCCGTTGCAAGAACATCTAGAGTGCATTGAAGATGGAAAAAAACGTTCCTGTGAAGTACGGTGCGCGGATGGCAGCAGATTTCTACGACCAATTCAGCTCCTATATCCAATGGAGTCGAATCACTTGCCCCCGGCCCAGGTGTTGAAAAAGAAACACATTCCCAATCAATTTACATAAAAAGTTTTTTATTTGTTCTAATTTTTACATTACTTTTTCTCATCTTTAGCTTACATACGAACATGTAAAGTTTTCTTTTATAACTTGAATTTTGTCAACCCTTTAGTTCTCTTTAAGCCTTCCCATACTTCAGACGTGTTAGTCTGTTTTACTTTTCGTATTAACTTCACTTTGCTTTTACATAATTAATAAACGGTGAATTAGTTTTTTTTTGAGGCGAGCTTTCTTATTTTTTAAGTTCTTGCGGGATCAAAGCCATATTTATTAACACATGCATAATTGACAATTGTTGTAATAGATATGCAATAATATTTTAATAAATATTGCATGAATCTCTTTTTAATTGCTATTCGCAACTAATAAGTCTATCTAGCAGAGTGACATTTTTTCTTATCAATAGAAAGTAAATTTTCATTTAGTTATTGACTAATATTTTCCTTGTTCAGTTTGATAATTTATTAAAATTATATAAAAATGTCAATTGAACGAAGTAAAGATCTATTCAAGCCGCACTGGATGATTTGGAAGCTATTTGGACCTATTCATCCTCAAAAACATAGAATTCTCTACTTCATCTGGTGGTTCCTATATCACTCTTCAGTAACATTCTTTTATCCGCTGCACCTAATTTTAGGTCTGTTAGAAGTCCGTGATAAGAGTGAAATTTTCAAAAATCTCGCCATCAATTTGACCGACTTAGTATGTTCGATAAAATTCATTTTGATATGGTACAACTTAAAAAACATTTATCGCATCCGGGACATTCTATCCCTTTTGGATGATAGAATTGAAACAAACGACGAAAAGGTGTACTTTCAAAAATCCGTTAAAAATTGCAAATACATATTTTATGTCATTGGAACTCTATATTCTGGTGCAAGTATTTCTTCGGAATTAACAACTCTATTCGGAGAGGAAAAGCGTCTGCTTTACCCAGCATGGCTACCAATTGATTGGTCAAAATCTGCAACAAATTACTGGATTGCCAATATGTATCAGTTTATTGGAATCAGCCTGCAGATCCTTACAAATTTTGGTAATGATACATATCCGCCAGTATGTTTGGCTTTGTTAAGTGGACATACGAGATTGCTTGCCATAAGGTTGTCTGCTTTGGGTATGGATCCAGGAAAGAGTCAAGATAAAAATAACAAAGAATTGAGGGCGTGTATACAGGATCATAAAAGGCTTATTGAGTGCGTATTTAAATAGAAAATTATTTGAAAAATAAACTTTCTAAATATAAATTGCAGACTATACGAGTTACTTCAAGAAGTCCTATCAATGGGAATGTTCCTTCAAATTTTGGGAACCCAATTCAATATGTGCTTCACCATTGTCTACTTACTTATTTATGCTAAAAATAAATTTGCCATTTTGTATTACTGCATATTTTTAATGGTATTGCTGGTGCAAATTTTTCCAAGCTGTTACTTTGGAACGATGCTTGGATTTGAATTCAATAATTTGTCATATGCGCTGTTCTCATGCAACTGGGTGGATCAGGATAAGGAGTTCAAGCAAAATATTCTTATTTTCTCAGCACGTTGCTTGAGAAAGGTCTCATTTAAGTGCTTAGGATTTTTTTTTATACATTTGGACACTTTTTTCAAAACCATCAAGAGTGCATATTCTTTGCTTGCTATATTTTTGCAAGTTCAGTAAGGAAACGTAATGTGGAAACAAGAGATAAGAAGGAAATAAATATATATGTATTATGTTGTACCTCATGTAATTAAAATATTAAGCAAAAAAGTAAAATTTATGCAATTAGTTCATTTAAAGATTGAAATTATCTTCTTATTAAATGTTAACAATACGCCGTAGTTTATGATTCCAGATGGTGAAAATATGAGTATATTCCTCTTTTATCCACAAATCATATTATTTAGACATTTTATTTCGGATAAATAAAATTACATTGATTGATTGATACATTTTAAAATAAATGTTTTTTTTTTTTTGTGGATTGGTAGGTCTTCTAATAGGAATAATGTTCAAGTTTACCTCTCTTTCAGTTCTTGACATTTATGTATGTAAAGTATTTTTAAATAAATTATTGTGAATAGACTTACTTCAGAAGTCTTTCTTACTTTCTTAACATTCAAACTTATTTTGGAAATTCATTTTCAATTTGCGAAACGTGTAGAAGAATACGTGATGTTCTTAATGCTCATAATCGACCAACTAGGTTCGATATTCGCCGTGTAGTAGATACACTTTGTTCCACACAATATACACTCGACATGACAGAAAGCCTACAATGTGTTAAAATATTTTGCATACAGAATAAACTACAGCCGTAGCGAGTAAATTTTGTCAATATTCAGCCCGATATTGGTGAGATATAGTACTAGGTGGAGTAAGTAAAGTAACCGCCTTGATGGCCAGAATGCGTTGCTACTGCAAGAAAGGTTATGTAGCCTTGAAGTCTGTTCATATTTAGGCAGACATGCCAAATTTCAGTGCGATACTGTCTTTAGTTTTGTTTTGACAGCTGATTGTTGTTGACGTGTTTGGCATCATGTTGAGAATGGACAAAAACGATTTTCGTTCTCTCATAAAACATTATTTTTTGAGAGGCAAAACGGCGAAGGAAACAAAAGAAAATTTGGATAAATATTATTTGGCTAATGCTCCGTCAGATTACACCGTCCAATATTGGTTTGGAGAGTTTCGTGGTGGCTGCAACTCCATTACCGATCAAGTCCGTAGCGGCAGGCCCACCGATGCGGTTACAGAGGACAATGTCAAAAAATTCATGAAATGGTGTTGGCTGAGCGGAAAGTGAAGGTGCGCGAGCTAGCTGATACCACAAAGATTAGTACTGAGCTCACACGCCATATTTTGGGCAATATTCTGCATATGAAAAAGTTATCCTGCCGCTGGGTGCCGCGCATACTCACTCCCGACCAAAAATACGAACGCGAGAGCACTTCGAAAGAGTGTTTGGACTTGCTGATGCGGAATCGGGCGGATTTTTGGCGTCGATTGGTAACTGTTAAACACCAGAGAACAGAATGAGTGCCCGGCAATGAACTGAAGCCGGCACAAGTGCTCCGAAGAGGCCGAGGGAAGCTTGATGGGTCCGAAAGGTTATGGCGTCGGTTTTCTGGGATTGTCATGGCATACTCTTCGTACCTCAAAAAAGGAAAAACCATCAACAGCGAGTATTACTGTGCATTATTGGAGCAATTGAAGGCCGAAATCGCTGCAAAACGGCCTCACATGAAACGAAAAAAAAATTACTTTTTCGGACGGGATCAAGATGTTGGAAAATCACTAGAATAAGTCTATCAAACTAAAAGGGGAGTATATTAAATAAATTAAGAAAACATAAAGGAGGTTATTTTTCACTCCACTTAGTAGAGCTGCAAATTTTCGAAAGAGTGGCTCAAAATTGGGCCGAGAGGTTGCTCTTCGTAAACAGTCAAAGAAACGTATTCAGGACTTAATGTCATAATGAATACAGATTTCTGATTTATCCTAAATTCCTTTTGTTGCTCGTATTATTTTGTTCTTTAATTATTTAGTTTTAAAAAAAACTTTTTTTCAAAACAATAGTCTTAAATTATCGAAGCCTTTTAACACTTGGCCAGCTGAGCTTACAATTTTGAACGTGGTGCAAAAATTCATAGAGACTGGTTCGGTAGCAGGTGTGAAATCAGCAGTGCACGTGAAAACATTGCTGTCGTACGTAAAAAAATTAAACCTCTTAAGAACCACATCGAATTTTCAATATTCAATATTCAAAAACGCTTGCTTACAAAATTCAATTAATTTCAACTCAATTGAAGCCTTAAACCGTTTCCAGCGGAGTACGTCCGAAGATTGAATCCATGAGCAAAGATAACTTAATGAAGACTTTTCAACGAATATCATCTTCAGTGAGGAGGACCATTCTCATCTCAGTAGATACGTAAATAAACAAAATGTTCGCATTTAGGCCGATGAAAACCTAAGAGAGGTTGTCGGGAAACCAATGGGTCCTTAAAGAATCAATATATGGTATTGTTTGTGGGCTGAAGATTTTTTTTTTTTCAAAAATGGTGCCGGTAATGCTTTTACTGTGTTTACTAATTTTTTATGGCCCAAATTGGATAATATGATTGACTTTTTTCAATATAAAGATCAAGATTATTTAAATGCAATAATCTTTTATATACCATTATCATGATAAATTATGTTGTACTCTTTTATTACAATACAATTTATATAAAAATTCCTTACACTTTCAAACTCGCACTCGGAGATTAGTGCCAAAATCCGTAAAGCTACATAGAATTTTCGTAAAAGCAACAACAATTCTGCTGTCCTTCTATTAAACATTTCCATTAAGCTGTAACGAAGTAACGAAGCAAGATTTTGTTACACACTTAAGTACATACATATGTTGCAATACAATATTGTGACTAGATTTAGGTTTTGAATTCAATAAAGGGACATTGTTTCTATCTTCTGACTTGTTCTGACCTAAGTAGTATTTTATGAATCAGCTAAGCTCATATTCAACTCTATCGTTGCTGGTTTCTTGAATTCCTCCAGTTTAGCAAGATGAGGACTTCCATTCGATTTGGAACTGAATATATTTATTTTGTGACATGGAAATCTCCGATAGAATTATCCAGCTAGTAATCTATTTGTCTTTCCGTCATTGCCGTTACCGTAGCCAAATTTGCTCTGGTTTGGATGTAGAATATTTGAATATTTAAGACCTTAAAATGTTAATTAAATTGCGTAAGTACTCGTATCATAAATAAATACTGAGAGAATCGTCGCTTGTTTACACTTACTTGGAAATGAAGGGGGAATAAACTGTTGCATGTTGCAAATTAAAGATCTCAGCAAAAACATAGTGTTTAAAGCTACAATAAGAGAAGTGCCGAACTTCATTATCAGATTCTTGTTCTGTGAGGACAAACTTATAACATCTGGTTTTGGGTTTTGTTAATAGTTCAGCTAGATGAAGTGGATCGGTTCGATTTCCATATGGCGGAAAAAGGGCGCAGGAAATGCCATCAACACAGGTAGTGTCAGAAGCCTTCTTCAATATGGTAAAAAAATGGCAGCTTCACCTTCGAGAAACTGATCGATTTCAGTCTGCGTGATTTCCCGATCTATTCCCGTTGATGCGGAAGGGTAATGCTGTCAACACTTGTGCCCTTGGCGGCAGGTGAAGCCTCTTTCTTTTTGACTAGCTAATCTATTTGACTAATAGATTGACATTCCAGTCCAATCTATCAAGTCTGAGTGATATTACGTAGTATCATCTGCGAGTTTTATCGCACGATTTTGAATTCTATCTAGCAGTTGCAGAGATATTTTGTTCGCACCCGACCAGATGTGGGCATTGTACTCCAATTTCGAGGGGATAAATGCCTTATAAAGGGTTTTCCAATAGAGACTTGACAACTTTGAATTTAATTTGTGAACGCACTCTTTCACTAATCATCAAACTGTCACTGTCAATTTATTCAGTAAACTCAACATTTTTCATTATGGTAAAGTCTGTAAATTATAAAAATTTTCTACAGATATTCGGAGTCGGTGACTGCATTTTTAAGAGCGTTAACTCCAATTTTCGGTCGTAATTCTCGCCCTAGTAAACAGGCAATAACAAGTTTAGTGCAAAAATTTGAGTCTACATATTAGTTGTGTGATGTTGCCGTGTTAGTGAGACAACGGGTTGGTCGAAGTATCGAAAATATCGCTGCCGTTCAGACATCCGTAGCAAATGATCCAAATCAGTGAATTCCACGGCGTTCTCAAGAATTGGGCATCGCTCAGACCACATTATGGTGTATTTTGCGTAAGGATCTTGGTTTACACCCATACAAGATCAAGCTGACTTAAGAATTGAAGCCGATAGACTATTTGAAGCGATGTACGTTCTCCGATTGGGTTCTGGAGAAGATGCGCCAAGATGATGAATTTCATCGCAAAATTATCTTCAGTGATGAAGCTCATTTTTGGCTCAATGGGTTCGTCAATAAGCAAAATATGCGTTATTGGTCGGGTGAAAACCCACATGTGCTTCATGAATCACCACTTCATCCACAAAAAATAACTGTTTGGTGAGGTTTGCATGCCGGCGGCGTTATTGGGCCATATTTTTTCGTCGACGATAACAATCGTCACGTTACTGTGAATGGTCAGCGTTATCGCGCCATGATCACCGATTATTTTTGGCCCGAATTGGAAGACATGGACTTGGACGACATGTGGTTTCAACAGGATGGTGCCACAAGGCACACAGCACACGCTACAATCGATTTATTGAAGAGTAAGTATGGTGAGCGTGTTATCTCAAGACATGGGCCAGTCGATTGGCCGCCACGTTCGTGTGATTTAACGCCGCTTGGATATTTTCTGTGGGAATACGTTAAGTCATTTGTTTATGCCAACACACCGACGACGTTGGAAGATCTCAGAGCCAACCGTTTCGGCCGAAATGTGTGGCCGAGTCGTTGAAAATTGAGTCCAACGAATCGAGTTTCTCACGAACGGAACTCAGAATTTCTATCGTTGCAGGTGGCTTGTGTCATCAAATGTCTGCCTGAGAATCGATGGGTTGCGCGTGTTAAATATCGGTGCGCGTGTTGCTGACTCAGTTGGCACTGTTGATAGAATTATTCGTTAACTTATATGCTGAGGCCTAATCAGAGGGGATGAGGTATTTCTTATATCGATTGAGAAAACCTAGATAATTTGCAGCATTTTTGACTACACCGAATACGTGGTCATTCCAACGTTAGTTTTCATTGACACACATACCGAGAAAGGTAAGTTTTTCTGTTTTAACGATTCAGGTGCCATTCATGAACATTGGCTGGATATTTCAATTTCACTTTAAAGACAGCAGACAACATTGTATTTTGGAAGTAATAAATTCTACTCTGTTAGTTGTTCCGCAATTAGTTATGCTGTTAATATTGGAACTTTGGCGTTCCCGTTCTACAGCCGATTAGCAGTGACGTAGGTCAGGGAACGAATATAAAAAGCAGAGAGTACTGTCGTCAGCGGAAAAAAAAACATTGGATTAGAAGGATCGGACAGGAGATTTGTCCCATTGAAGATTCAACACACTCAAGTGTAGGCGGAGGCAAAGCACAATCTGGGGGTATTGATCTGGCCGCATGAGGCAATATTTCTAATATTTTTGACGAACGACTAAAAATGTTTACTATATTGGTACACCCTAGTATTTTTCGAAAGAAAGAAAGAATCATTCCTGGGTCTTTTAAATTTTTTCGGTTGTCCTATGTGGGGTTGGTGTTAAAGGACCGAAAAAATATTTCTCTAACCCTGAGAGCCTCTTTAAAGTTAGAGTCATACCACTCCTTTTCTTTTGGTTTGATACTCTTAAACCAATGTTTAAGATTTTTTAGCTGTAGATAGTTATCCACGTTTAGTAGTTTAGTACACGGTCGTCGTTATTACGTTATTAGCGACCTAGTAGCCACTGGCAGGAGCTCATGATGCGAGTTTGAACAGCATTGGCACCTGCAATATATTTGGGGAACTTTAGTTTTGTTTTCTTGCAGCTTGGTATTTAGTTCAAGATCTCAATCCTCCTTTTAAGAATCTTCGTAACTTCGACTCTCAAGCCTATTTGCCATGAGCTGAACCAAGATGGTTTAACATACAAAAATTATTTTGATGTCGATGTTCAATCCAGCTTTACTGGAATTTCATTGTTTATCACAGGTTTATAATTGGTTCCTAACGAGGGCCTTTTGTTGAAAATTAATTTTATTACCTAGTTCAATACCTGGAATAAATAGAGAATTTCATTTTAATTGCAAGTTCACAGTATTAATTCAGCAAACATTGCACGCCTACTCCACTAATTACTTTTTCATCGATTCCAAGCACATTGCACTATCTGTCGGTGGATCTTGATTTTACACGCCATTTTTAGTTACTCTCCAGCTCTTGAGTCGAACAACATCTAAAGCTAAAAAATGGAAGTTAAACGCAGTAGAGATTTGTTCAAGTCGCATTGGATTATCTGGAAGGCCTATGGTATTATTCATCCGAAAAAATATCGAATTATCTATTTTATTTGGTTGGTTTTTTACCATTTCGCTGTAACATTCTTTTACCCATTGCACTTGATTGTGGGATTGGTAAAAATTCGCGATAAAAGTGAGATATTCAAGAATCTTTCAATCAATTTAACGGACGTGATTTGCTCCTTCAAATTCATCTTGGTTTGGTACAATTTGAAAAATATACGTCATATTGAGAAAATATTAACCGAATTGTATTTCCGCCAAATTGTTCGAAATTGCAAATGTGTTATTTATTCAATTGCAATCCTCTACATTGCTGCAGGATTTACTTCAGAACTAACAACATTTGTCAGCGATGAAAGACATTTACTTTATCCGGCATGGTTTCCAATTGACTGGAGGTCATCTGCATCAAAATATTGGATTGTTAATATGTATCAGTTTATGGGAATCTCTACACAAATTGTAAGCAGTTATGCTAGTGATACGTATCCGCCAGTAATTTTAGCAATTTTAAGTGGACACATAAGATTGCTTTCAATGAGGCTATCGATATTGGGAACAGATCCAAGAAAGAGTCGGGAAAGAAACAATAAAGAGCTGAAAGATTGTTTTCAAGATCATGTTAAATTAATTAAGTACGTATTAGTAATAAAATTGTTTGTAAATTTTTTTTTTTTCAAAATACTTAAATGTTAGGAAATGTTTCACCAACAACTAAAATTAAAAAAAAATTGAAAAAAAACACAGCATTTACAAATTTTGTGATTGTTGATATGTCCGTCTCCATGGTAAGATAATTTAATTATGGTCTGTACAATCCAGATGTAATGTTTTCTTCTAATCATAAAGTAACGATACCACCTCCATCTAATTTTTCTTTCCTGGGATTGAATGAAGCCGGGAACAATCAAGCTTAAAGTTAATACCACATAAATTTCATAGATACATATAGTAAAACTCTGGGTCCAAGGGCAATCCTCCAAAACTGGAAGGTTATGTTTCCAAATATCCTGGTAATCCTTTCGCCATTCGAAGGCGATGAAAAGACATACGATAGACACCTTTCTTATGTAAATTTTAAAACAGCATTTAATTCGTCATTTGTTCTATGTATCTCGGTGGCGAAGCGAAGAGTTTGCCGATGTTTTTTGCATTTGAGTGATACAATTGTTTTCCTTTAAGCGTTTTCTAGCAATCTCGCCAACGACGACCTTCGCTGAGCTCAGAAAAACAAGTTTATTTGCTCAGGCTTATATCTGTCTACTTTCAATATATTGATATGAAAACTTCTGTGAATCAGCGTACTTCTTAACATGTAAGATCATCTTTGTCACATCCGCCGACATTCGAGATATTTTTATTTCCGTTGTTATCATTCTCTCTTTATACGTACAATGTCATGGTGATGTACGTACATATGTCGAGGCTAGACAAACAACTGTCGTGTTTTTCCTTGGATTGAAGCAGCCTTTTTCTTGTACATAATACTGAGAAGTTCTAGAACAGATTAAGCTAGGCCCCGCTAAATCTGTGTGATATTGCCACAGCAATTTCCTTGGTGTTAAATGGCAGGGCGTAAATATTTAAATTTTTCGGATTTAAGTACGGTGACTGCTTCTTTCTACAATAGATGAATTGTGTCATCATCGGCCCCCTTAATATGTCCTAACTATTGGAGCCGTTAATTTCTACCCCATTTGACCAGGTCAATGCCACTATATAGCCTATACAATTCGTTATTTGCTTTTCTAAATTTTGTTTCTGCGAACGAAACCAAAAGTCACCAAAAGGGCATCCCGGTTTTAAATAAGGTCAATTGTTACGCGCCATACAGTAGGACTAGGCGATAATGTTCTTCTTCTTTTCTTCGTTATTCGTGAGAGAAACGTATGTCTCAGCTGCCTTCATAGTTCAAAGAAACAACGATTGGCAAGAGTGATTCTGCGCTTGTGAAAAGCTTTTACCAACTCAGCGTTGTATTTTATGGTTTTCGCGTACTGTCCAAGCCGTTAGAGTTGAGTGTTCTTTCCCTGATTTACCATTAAACCCATATTAAATGTTTCTGCTTCAGTGGCTGCAAACGCTCTAGGGACAGCTCGTTGGTTTTGATTATGCCATTGTTGTTAGCGTATGCCAGCACTTGTACAGACTTTTGAATTATTGTGTTTACAACATTGCCTGTGAAATTTTCCAATTTTTTCATTTATGCTATTAAAAAATAGCATTGTCATTGTCATCTTACAAGGACGAACAAGTTTAACAGGGATTCTACAACTTTTTCCACAATATATAACTTATTTCCATAAATTCCACAATGTCCGATTTTAAAAATATGGAAGAAGCGGATTAGGTGTTCCGGAGTTTATTCCTAGGTCTTCCGCAAGGTTATATCGATAATGTCAATACTAGGCCTAAAAGCAAACTGAAACTACAATATTTTATGTTATTGTTGAGAAATTGTTTCAAGCATTGAAATCTTGATTCTTATTACACTAAAGTTGGTGTATCTCTGACCCTCTAGCCTTCTTGAAATGTAAACCGAAATAATTTAACTCTCGTCGATATCAATTTGATGAATTTAGCTGGCGTGTTTTAATTGGTGATTGCCTTTATGGATGTTGTGGTGTGAGAAATATGTGCTAGGATGTGATAAAATTTCGTTCATCCGCCACAAAACTGGATAACCTTCATTTACAGAGTTGATATTATGTATGAACTCGTAAGCTATGTTTTCCAACTATCGCAAATGATGCTTTCCCTTCTAACTTTGACTTGAAATTACCAAGTAGGATCTTAACATGGTGGAAATTGTTCATCTGATGAACTTATTGAAGGGTTATTTGACAAAGCTGCACTTTTCGTAGTATTGGCGCATGTTGATGATGTTGATGAACTTAGCCTTGGAATGGGTTCAAATTAACAGTAAGAAAGTGCTTACCTGTTTTTTATTTGCTTAGTTTGTCAATAGCAAATCCAGTCATATCGCTGCTTCACAATATTTAGGGGTTTACGTGGTCGACAGAACCGTCTCCAACTTGGAGGGTTGATCCTTCAGAGGATGGTGACAGTTTCCCACAAAGCGGGTTTGAGTGCAGCCGTTGATTTACTCCAAACTCATCAATCACCTTCACCATCCGCATTGTGACTGACGTGGAAAGGTTTTGTATACTAAATTCATTATTACTATTAATTTGTTGATGAATAAAAATAAACGCAATCCAAAACATCAAATAACCGCTTATTAAAAAAAAAAAACTCCATGCATCTTGAATAAGTGGGTGATTAAGTCTTAGTTTTTGATGAAACGTTTTCCAAGATTTGTAAATGATTTGTAAATTCTGACCTCATGATCAAAAGCTTTTAAATATTTTTTTCTTTACTTCTAGACTGTATGACACACTAAAGGTAGTTTTATCAAAGGGAATGTTTTTCCAAATTCTAGGAACTGGTTTAAATATGTGCTTTACTATATTTTATTTAGTGTTCTGCGCTAAGAACTTTGTGGCTATTTTTTATTATAGTATTTTCCTATTGGTATTGCCTGCCCAAATTTTTCCCAGCTGCTACTTTGGAACCATGTTTGAAATGGAATGCTACAATTTGCCATATGCTTTATTCTCATGCAACTGGATGGACCAAGACAAAGAATTCAAACAAAATTTGCTAATTTTTTCAGAACGTGGCTTGAAAATACCTTCGTTTTATTGCATGGGACTTTTCAAGATTCATGTGGATACATTCTTCAAAGCTATCAAAAGTTCATATTCTTTATTTGCCGTGGTTTTGCAAGTACAATAGAATAATTAAACATTTAACGTATAGTGCGTAATATTATTTTTCTTTAGTATTCAATAAATGTTAATTTTAATATTAAAATTATTTAACTAAATTAAAATTAATTAATTAATTAGTTAAATATTATTAAAAAGATTGTTTTTGACAGCCCTATAGGGATTTAGATGTTTATTTAATAAAAGCATGTTAAAATAAAATTGCCTTATAAAGGTTTTGTCTTTTACTTTAGCTATTTTTAGCCTGAGTAAGCGTTGCGGTTTCTTATTGCGTTTCTCGTTGCTGTTATTTCATAGTACTGAGCCCAATTACTAAAATCTACATTGGGATTGATTGAAAACTACTGACTGCCCAAAGCTTAGTTTGCAGCCATAGCGCAACAAAAAAGAAAAAATGCTAGCTCCACATCTTAATGTTGGTTCCGAAAACCGAAGTGCAGCCGGCTTATATGTTATAAAAGGTCATTCATCGTAAGGTTTGATTTATAATGTGAAATAAAACACATAAATTTGAATGTGAAATTACAACTTTTATTAGTAGAACAATTCATGGCATCTACTTTTTGAAAATGATATCACGTAAATGTTGGCCACGACTACGTCTTAGCTGATCCATTCGAAAGGTCCAATTTCGGGCGACTCGTTCGAACATAGCGACTGGTATATTGCGGATAGCACAAGTAATGTTGGCTTCCAAGGCGTCAGCCGTCGCTGGCTTATTCCTGAGGACGATCTAGGCAGCCAATTTAACGTAGCAAAACGTGAAATTAAGTGCTCACCAAAATTTGGCTCGTAGCGCCGTCTTGTTGAAATCAGAGCTCACCGAGAATATGTACTTGAATTTCAGGAAGCACATAGTCCGTTAACATGGCGCGATAACGATTACCATTAACGGTAACATTCTGATTTGCCTCATTTTTGAAAAAATATGGACCAATGATGCCAGAAATCCATAAACCACACCATACCGTTGTTTTTCGTGGGTGTAATGGAAGCCCCTGGTACTCTTCGTGTTGCTCATCAGCCCAAGTACGGCAATTTTTTTTATTAACGTATCCATTGAGCCAGAAATGACCTTCATCAATGAACATAGTTTTACGATAAAACACCGGATTTTAATTAATTTTTTCAGAGCCCATTTACTGAAAATATGACGCAAATTCAAGTCACCTGCCTCCAATTCTTGCACAAGTTGAATTTTGTACGCTATTAGGCCGAGATCTTCACGCAAAATACGCCAAGTTGTCGAATGCGCTAAGCCAAGCTGCTGGAAACGACGATGAATCGATTCGTCACTAATGTAAACTGGGACTCAAATTTGCGAATGGTATTGGAAATAGTGGTTTCAGTAGGTCGATTATGCGCACCGTAAGTTCCTCGAATCGCACGAAAAACATTTCTTACAGAACCTTGATTTTCGTTATACAGCTGAACAATTTGGAGGCGCTGTTGTGGTGTGAGTCTTTTCGTGATGACTTGCCAAATGATACTGAACAAAAACGACAAAGCAGTTTGATAGGAGTCATGCGTGAGCCGATTGAAAATCAGACCTTACTATCAATCACTCCTTAGTAGTTCTACCTGAACTTAGATTGCCTTTTAAAACGTGGAGGTCTTACAGATACGTCTTAAGCAAAATACGATGGTTAGAAGGGTGTTGCACTTATTTGAGGGCATACATGTTAGCTTAAACTACCTAGAACTAGCAAATGCATTGGTACACGAAATGAATACACTGACAATCACTTGAAACTTTGTGTATCGAATCGTAAGATTATTTGAGGATACAGGTGGAATAGTCGACCGTGCAAAATCCGGACATCCACGCACTGTGTGAATGCCACAAATCATCAAAACCGTGGAGAATTCATCGAGAGAATTGAGTCTCGGGATATGGATATCAGCAAGGACAGCATGTCGCGCATCTTAAAACATGATTTAGGACTCAGTGCAATAAGAGACACACACTTACTCACAGCAGCATTTAAACAGAAACTTAAGTCAAAATCGAAAGCCTTGCTTCACAGATAAATTCTTTTTACTGACGATAAAATTTTCTCAGTTGTAGAATCTTTAACAAACAAAACGATGCAGTGTATGGTCTGTCATCACGAAATACGTCTGGACTCGTTTCAAGAGTTCAACATGGCCACCACCCAGCTTCTGTGATAATTTGGTGGGAAGTCGTTTACGTCGGGATCACCGAGCTTCATTTTTTGCAGAAAGGTGTCAAAATCTGGTGAAGGTACATATAACGGATTTTAGAGAATGTTGCAAAACCCCTAAATATAAAACTATTTGCAAATAAGCCGTTGACCTGACTGAACATCCGGTAGCGCAGACCTTAATCCATTAGACTACAAGAATATGGTCCGTTCTCAAACTCGACATTCAAGTGTTGCCAGAAGGCAAATAGCGACATTTAAAATAAGTTGTTTTTTAATTTGTAGCCCAATAAATAAAAAACAAAGTTTTGAAAAATGTTCATTTTTTCATCATTCATCTTACCGAAAGTGATCCGCAATAGTATCCCATCCAATTTCAGAAAAATTAGACAAATCGAGTGGTATTAGAGTTATCTTTCAAAAACAGCAAAAATTCAAAATCAAGTTTTGAATCGTATTTTTACAATATAGCACATTTCGCGGCACATTGGGAAACTACATATGGTGATAGCTCTCATAGTACATATAGTATTCATATGTTTTATACATAACTAAGTTTTTAACCATTTTAATTTACATATGTCATCTACGTTTACCTTTACTAAACCTAAAAAAAAAAGAATATTATTATTAATATTTACATGCATTCACCACTTACCGAGAAAAAAATAAAGATTCTTTTTCCAGCTGAATCTCCTTGGGTAATGCCTTACAGTTACCGAAAACTACATATAAATGTGTCGAGTTGTTCTCCATTTGAGCGTGGTCAAACATACATTTAAACGATTTTTACCACTTAACAATTTTAGAAGATTATCAGGGACCTGCTCTGTGACTCAACACCTTTTAAGCTCAGACTCAAAACCGAACTCACTAGAGAGACATTTATGGTTTATTTTTTTTTTTGTTTTTTTTTTTTTTTAATAGACCTAATTAAGCTTACGCACATTTATCTGAAGTGTGTAACTATATTGATATCTTCCTACACCCTAGCTAATAAAAAAATTATTTATTGCTAGATAATTAAAAAGCCATTTTCCTTAGTATTGATTGGTCTACGCATAGAATTGCGGACTGTATAGAAAATGCGTGCTCATTTAAGACATACATGTCTAAATACTTCACAAAAAAACAGTGTATACCTACTTTTGCGTATATGTGGGCAAATTGTGGGCCTCTACTATGCTCACTAACCAACGCAGACAGACGATCCCAATCTATTGTAGAAAGCTGCGGCAATACGGCAGCTAGTGAACCAACTTCAGATTGTTTCTTTCCTGCCAACTTGAAATTACCCATTGGCATATTCTTTTCAATTCAAATAAAATGTGTTTTTTTCTTTTGGCAAATCCCACATACCAGGTGTACCCATATAAAGTGAGCGTTTTTTTGTGAAAATAAAACACTAATTTTTAATGGAAAAGTAAAAAAACATTTATTTAAAGTATTTGCCATTGCTAACTACACATTTCTTCCATCTTTCAGGCAACTTATAGACTTCACGCCAATAAAACTGTTCGTCTTTTGAAGCAAACCAAAAAGTCACCCAATTTTCGGCTTCCTCGTAGCATTCGAAGTGCTGCTCAGCTAATAATCGATGAAAACAAATGGTAGTCGGAAGGAGCCAGGTCTGGTGAATACGGCGGGTTGGGAAGCAGTTCCCAGCCAAGTCCTTTGGTTGTATCCTGAACCAGTTTTGATTTGTGTGCAGGTGCATTGTTATGGAGCAAAATTACCTTGCCGTGTCTGCTGGCCCATTCTGGTCGTTTTTCGGTCAATGAATGGTTCAAGTTGATCATTTGTTGTCGGTAGCGATCTGTAATAACGGTTTCACCAGGTTTTAGGAGCTCATGGTACATCACACCTTCCTGGTCCCACCAGACAGCATTGTCTTTTTGCCGAATCGATCTTGTTTTGCAGTCAAAGTTTATGGTTGTCCCGGATTAACTTGTGATTTTTTCCGTTTGAGATTTTGAAAATAAATCCATTTTTCATCGCCAGTAACATCGATGCAAAACTAATTTTTTATCGTGTCTTTGAAGCAAAATTTCACAAGTGGTTTTTCGGTTTTCCATCTGTCTTTCATTCCATTCATGTGGCACCCATTTTCCAGACTTTTGGATCTTTCCCATAGCTTTTAAACGGTCAGAAATTGTTTGCTGTGCAACATTTAACATTTCTGCAAATTGTTTTTGACTCAAAGTGTCATCTTCATTAAATAATGTTTGCAATTCGGCGTCTTCAAACTTTTATCGTGGTCTTCCACGTTCTTCGTTTCTCGCATCAAAATTGTTATCTCTGAACCGTTGAAACCATCTTTTGCATGTTGCGGTGCGACTCTGTAGCACTTTCCTTCAACTGAAAACAAAAAATTAATGCTTTCCGCAAGTCATCATTTTCTGGTACAAAATTCGACATTTTTAACACGATGAAAAAATTTGATGTTGTTTGCTCAATGATTTGATGTTTACTAAATATGTTTGACAGGTGTCATAGCGACCAAAAAAAAAAAAAAAAAAAATTAAGGCCCGTTCACAACAAATGTTCCCTATCGAGACATTTGTATCTTGACGCTCACATCATACCGGTACACCTGGTATATGCGGAGTATTATGCGCTTTTTCTATTGGATTTGACTGTGTATTTTTTTTTCGCCAAATGGACTGCAATACACTTGCCAAAGAAGATGTATCATAGCCTCGTGTCACTTATGCCCAGAACATAACAGAGCCGTTATGCTTCGATAAGATGCTTTTAAGCAGCCTCCAGTTCCTTACGCCGACATATGTGCATCAAGAATTCTGCTGATCTTAAAAAGCTATGTTTTGAGAAAACTACTAATAAAATATATTTAGCTGTGCTCACGAGAAAGTCAACTGGGAAAGGAAATCTAGACAGAGGGCTCAGGGAATCCCAAAATAGATTTTTCTCATGAGAAGTCCTTCACGGATCATTTCGTGACAAGTCCAATAAAGGCTACTAGCTCTTCTTCAAAGAAAGCAACGATGTATGTATTTGATGGCGCTATACGTCACCACAGCCGATGAAAGATAACAGCAATGGCATGTTGTTGGTTACCTGAAAGTGCCAAAGGTGCCATCTTATGACTGTTTCCAGTCTGCCACGTTTGTCCCTTTGAACAGTGTGCTAGTTTTACAGAGAATTTCGATATTTTCGTAGATCTTTATTAGAACCATTAGTCGAAATTCGAATTTGCGTTTTACCTATATATTGTTATTGTTTCGATTTTTCGGGTTTTGTTACGTATTTTTTTTTATAATTAGCGCGAATTAATTAACCTCTTGTGGTTAATTGGAATAATTTTATAGTTCTTGATGGTAGTGTTTAGTTATTTGAATAACTAATCACTGTACGACTTCACCGCACGACTTGGAATAAAAAAATACAATTTACTTTTATAATTTTGTATTTTTCTCGGCTACACATCTGACTATGCATAAGATACTTGTTCTTAATTCTATTCTGTTTTTATACTACTTTCTTATCTGTCTACTTAACATATAAGTAACACTTCGACTTATTTCTATTGGTACTTATAATCTAATCTGACATTGACATAGCATGTACATATATTCTAATCTAAATGCCAATATTCATGAAATATTTATTTTCTAAATTTTAATGCGTACATATATTTTTCCTATATCTTAACTCTTCTCATCATCAAATACAAGTGTCCTCACTTTTTCTTATTTGTCTAAATAAACTTTACTATTTTACAAAATGTTATCTAACTTTTGTCTTTTAAATCTTTATACCCATTAAATTTTTTACAGGCTTTGATTGAAAGAAAGGTAAATGTAATAATTGAAGTAATTGTTAATATAGTATATAAAGCTGTAGTTATAGTTGTAGTTATAGTTATAGTTTCCTTCTATTGGAATTAGGAGTTTACTTGAATATTAAGTGTTTGAAAATGTATATTTTTCAGTTTCAAAAATATTTTGACACGATTTTGTTGGAAATCTAATAAAATTTCCTTTGCTTGTTCTTTATAATTGATATATAATTCTTCATCAATAATTACTGAATTAGTAAAAGTTATAGAGTGAGTACCTTCAAATGATACATTATTAATTTTATAAATACCACTAACTATGTAAAATAGTACCAGCATTTGTACGACTTATAGGTTGGTAATTTTGTTGTATAATATCACAATGAGCTGGATATCCTTTAACAAGTTCGATTATTATTATTATTATTATTGGGTCTATAACTTAGCGGTTTGCTAAGAGATGGCGTAACTTGTATTATTCCATTCTTATTATTCCATTGGAACATGCTTTGGAAAGCTACTGTCATTGTACGTCATTTCAGTAAATGTCACTCATTTGAAGCGTAAACGATTTGTAAATTTGCACGATTTAAAAGTGGTGATTTTGGCTTGGAAGATGAACGATGAACATCTTGGGTAGCCAAAAAAGTTTGGAGATGAAGAACTGGAAGCATTGTTCTATGAAGATTGTTGCCAAACACAAGAAGAGCTCGCAGAATCTTTGGGTGTTACTCAAGAAGCCATTTCAAAACGTTTGAAAGCAGCTGGATATATTCAAAAGCAAGGAAATTGTGTTCCATATGAACTCAAGCCGAGAGACGTCGAAAGGCGGTTTTGTATGTCCAAAATGCTGCTGAAACGCCACAAAAGGAAGTCATTTTTGCACCCGGCCAACCAGCTAAATCAACGGCAAAGCCGAATATCCATGGCGCGAAGGTAATGCTCTGTATTTGGTGGGATCAGATGGGTGTGCTGTATTTTGAGCTGCTAAAACCGGGTGAAACCATCAATGGACAAAGCTACCGAACACAATTAATCCGTTTGAAGAGAGCAGTAGCCGAAAAACGCCGGAATATGCGACCAGACACGAGGCAATAATTTTCCATCATGACAACGCTCAGTCCCACGTTGCTATTCCGGTTAAGAACTATTTGGAAAACAGTGGATGGGAGGTCTTACCCCAGCTGCCTTATAGCCCAGACCTTGCCCCTTTTGACTACCATTTGTTCCGGTCGATGCAGAACGCCCTCACTGAAATACGTTTCACATCAGAGCATCATAGCTTCAGATGGGCAATACTTTGAATAATACTATTGTACATGTTTTTCTTAAATAAACGTTCAAATTTTACATACCCAGTACAAAAATTTTCAAATTTTGCTGAAGAAACTGCAAAACTTTATGTTGAACTTTATAGTTGGTATCCAATGTCGCCAACAAAACATAAAATTTTAAGTCATGGGGCCACGGTAATCAGGTACGCTATATTACCTATTGGCCAACTTTTTCTTATGCAGGCAAAATTTTTCTGGAAAGTTTTCCCGAGAGGATTGTAATAGAGATGTCTTGAATAGAATTTTGTTAAGCTCTGACCCTTTTTTGAGTAGTTTGAGGCTAAAGTCTCAAAAGAAAAGCAAGCCATTCACCAGCGAAACCTTACAGCTATTGCTTCCAGAGACAACATATGTAAACTCAAATGGTGATAACAGCGAAAATGAAAGAGAAGAAGAAGAAAAGGAGGACGAGGAAGAAACACGTGACGAATTTGATTACGAAAATAAATAAATTTCAAATTGTATTTATATAGGGTTTTCTAATAACGACTTGACAACTTTTCTTTAAATAAAAGGCAAACCATTTGAGATATTTCAAAAACTTTATTATTGGCTTGAGGTACAATCAAAACATTTATGAATGGAACTCGACTTCGTTCATGTGGCCATCGGGGGCACGTTTGCAGCGGTCGATTCGTTTCACCCAATTTTCAACTACTCGGCCACACATTTCGGCCGAAACGGCCGCTATTTCGCGTTCAATGTTGGCTCTGAGCTCTTCCAACGTCGTCGGCGTGTTGGCATAAACCAATGACTTAACGTAGCCCCACAGAAAATAGTCAAGCGGCGTTAAATCGCACGAACGAGGCGGCCAATCGACTGGCCCAATACGACACCCACGACACTCACCATACTTACTCTTCAATAAATCGATTGTAGCGTGTGCTGTGTAGCTTGTGGCACCATCCTGTTGAAACTACATGTCGTCCAAGTCCATATCTTTCACTTCGGGCCAAAAATAATCGGTGATCATGGCGCGATAACGCTGACCATTCACAGTAACGTGAAGATCATTATCGTCGACGAAAAAATATGGCCCAATAACGCCGGCATGCAAACTGCACCAAACAGTTATTTTTTGTGGATGAAGTGGTGATTCATGAAGCACATGTGGGTTTTCACCCGACCAATAACGCATATTTTGCTTATTGACGAACTCATTGAGCCAAAAATGAGCTTCGTCACCTAAGATGATTTTGCGATGAAATTCATCATCTTGGAGCATCTTCTCCAGAACCCAATTGGAGAACGTAGCTCGCTAGTGTAATTTACCATGATGAAAATTTTGAGTTTACTGAATAAATTGACAGTGACAGTTTGATGATAAGTGAAAGAGTGCGTTCACAAATTAAATTCAAAGTTGTCAAGTCTCTACTGGAAAACCCTATATTTATTAAATATTTAATTTTTAGCATAATAACTCAAAATAACTCTGTTAATATGATCCAAAATTCTTTTCTCTAACTCATAAGTTATATTAAACACACCCAAAGTTTTTGTCCACTTTTTAAGGTAAAATACTCCTCTGTGCAGCGGTTTGTTATTCTTTTTCCTTTCGCTTGAAAGCATTCGTAGTAGCCTAACAAACAACAAACGGGAATTCAAGTTTTGTATTAGGTATTGCCAGAAGTTACTGAAGTATGTAATAAATCTAATTTTAGTCTCTTATATAGTAAAACATTTACACTTTTATGTTCCTATTTGATTGACTTTTTCATTGTATGCGGGAGGTTCCATCAGTTGATAAATCCTTCAGCTACTTAGTTGAATCGTCTGTTTATGTTTATCAGTAGTTTGCTTGGTTTCGTTCGTTGGCAAATTCATTCAAACTGCCTATTACCGTTTTTATTTACTTGCCATAACCTTGGAAGTATTCCCATTCCATTACTTTAGGAGTATATTTAAAAGGAAATGGCAGGACTTGGCACATGCAATTTGATATTATTAGATTTCATGGCTTAGTGTGAAATTAGCTTGACCAATATCGTTACAGTAGATATAGTTTATTCGTTGTTCGCTCTTATTTTGAAAACTAAATAATTAAAATAATGTTTTTATAATGTAAGCCGTTCTTTACCAAGAACTTTGTCATGGTGGAAAGATGCCAATATCCCAATATATATCCCAGCTGATATATTACCTTAATTCTCATAAAAGTTATACATATGGTAAAACTTTTTAAAAGTTTGAATCAAAATGAGTTTTAATCATTGAGTAAAAAGTGAGTTTCACCTCTGAATATGATTTTCAATAAAAATAAAGGTCGACTTTAAGCTGCTCAGTTTTGCCGTCATTGAGGGAAAATATTGGATTAGAAATAGTGGACAGAAGATCGTTGATGAAAACTAAAAAGAGTGTCGAAAACAGAACAGAGCCCTGGAGCGCATCAGCATTCAGACTTGAATCCAGCCAAACTATTTGAATTAAATTTTCTAAAAAAAAGGCTGATGCCAAATTCTGCCAAATGCCTTAGAAATATCAAGGGCAACTATTTTGCTTTCACAGGATTTTTGTACGCTTTGGTTCCACTTTTCGGTGAGACATGCCATCAGATCGCCGGTGGACCTGTTGCTAAGAAAACCGTATTGTCACGTCGGTCGTACTATTCGTGTTTTGAGATATTTCATGAGCTGACGGCTTATCAGCGTTTCCAAGATCTTGATGTGAAGGAACGTAAGTGCAATGGCTCTGTAGGAGGAGAAAAAAGAAGATTAGGCCTTTTTTTAGAACGGGCTGAAAACCTTCTCTTTTCCACCTGCTGGGAAAGAGTCTTAAAGAGTAGGATTGATGAAAAAATTATGCAGGGGAGATATACCATTTGGACCAGCGAATTTATGAATGTTAAAATCTTTAAGAACTCTTGCTACTACAAGGGTGCGAAAATAGATTTGTCGCATTAAAGATTCGACACACTCAAGTGTAGGCGGAGACAAGGCACAATCTGGTAGTGTTGAGCTGGCCACATAGGGCAGAATTTCTAATATTTTTGAGGAAAGACTAAAAATGTTTACTACCTTTGGTACATCGTACATAAACTGGTATTGAAATTTTACACACTCAAGAAATAAAAAAAGAGTCATTCATTACGTGTTGATCTTGAAGGACCGAAAAAATATTTTTCTAACCTTGACAGCCTCTTTAGGGTTAGAGTCGTACCACGCCTTCTCTTTTGGTTTGATACTCTTCAACCAATGTTATTGTCACCCCATTGTGCAGGTTCACTCAGCTCCGGCTGCTTAGCTGTAGAGAGTTATCCACGTTTAGTACACCTTCGTCATTATAATGTTATTAGCGACCTAGTGGGCATTGGCAGGAGCTTATGATGCGAGTTTGACTAGGAGTGGCAACTGCAATATATTTATGGCACTTCAGTTTTGTTTTTTGCATCTTGACATTTTGTTCAAGGTCTCAATCTTCCCTTTAAAAACCTTCGTTACTTCGACTCTCAAGCCTGTCTACCATAAGCTGATCCAAAATGGTACAACATACAAAAATTATTTTGATGTCGATGTTCAATCCAGCTTTACCACTGAATTTCATTGTTTATCACTGGTGCATCAGTGATAAAGGCCACGAGAGGCTTTTGTGGCAAGTTAATTTTATTACAATACCTAGTTCAATATTTGAAATAAATAAATAATTTCATTTTAATTGCAACTTCACAGTATTAATTCAATAAACATTGCATGCGTACTCCTCTAATTACTTTTCATCGATTGCAATCTGTTGGTGGATCTTGATTTTACTCACCATTTTTAGTTACATTTCAGCTCTTGAGTAGAACAACATCTTAAGTTAAAAAATGGAAGTTAAGCACAGTAGAGATTTGTTCAAGTCGCATTGGATTATCTGGAAGGCCTATGGTATTATTCATCCGAAAAAATATCGAATTATCTATTTTATTTGGTTGGTTTTTTACCATTTCGCTGTAACATTCTTTTACCCATTGCACTTGATTGTGGGATTGGTAAAAATTCGCGATAAAAATGAGATTTTCAAGAATCTTTCAATCAATTTATCGGACGTAATTTGCTCCTTAAAATTCATCTTAATTTGGTACCATTTGAAAAACATCCGTCATATTGAGAATATTTTAACCGAATTGGATAAACGTATTCTTACCAGCAAGGAAAAAGTGTATTTTCGCCAAATTGTTCGAAATTGCAAATGTGTTATTTATTCAATTGCAATCCTCTACATTGCTGCAGAATTTACTTCAGAACTATCGACATTTATCGGTGATGAAAAACATTTACTCTATCCGGCATGGTTTCCAATTGACTGGAGGTCCTCAGCAACAAAATATTGGATTGTTAATATGTATCAGTTTATCGGAATCTCTACACAAACTTTAAGCTGTTATGCTAGTGATACATATCCACCAGTAATTTTGGCAATTTTAAGTGGACACATAAGGTTGCTTTCGATGAGGCTATCGGTATTGGGAACAGATCCAAGAAAGAGTCGGGAAAGAAACAATAAAGAGCTGAAAGATTGTTTTCAAGATCATGTTAAATTAATTAAGTACGTATTAGTAATAAAATTGTTTGTAAATTTTTTTTTTTTTCAAAATACTTAAATGTTAGGAAATGTTTCACCAACAACTAAAATTAAAAAAAAAATTGAAAAAAAACACAGCATTTACAAATTTTGTGATTGTTTGTTGATATGTCCGTCTCCATGGTAAGATAATTTAATTATGGTCTGTACAATCCAGATGTAATGTTTTCTTCTAATCATAAAGTAACGATACCACCTCCATCTAATTTTTCTTTCCTGGGATTGAATGAAGCCGGGAACAATCAAGCTTAAAGTTAATACCACATAAATTTCATAGATACATATAGTAAAACTCTGGGTCCAAGGGCAATCCTCCAAAACTGGAAGGTTATGTTTCCAAATATCCTGGTAATCCTTTCGCCATTCGAAGGCGATGAAAAGACATACGATAGACACCTTTCTTATGTAAATTTTAAAACAGCATTTAATTCGTCATTTGTTCTATGTATCTCGGTGGCGAAGCGAAGAGTTTGCCGATGTTTTTTGCATTTGAGTGATACAATTGTTTTCCTTTAAGCGTTTTCTAGCAATCTCGGCAACGACGACCTTCGCTGAGCTCAGAAAAACAAGTTTATTTGCTCAGGCTTATATCTGTCTACTTTCAATATATTGATATGAAAACTTCTGTGAATCAGCGTACTTCTTAACATGTAAGATCATCTTTGTCACATCCGCCGACATTCGAGATATTTTTATTTCCGTTGTTATCATTCTCTCTTTATACGTACAATGTCATGGTGATGTACGTACATATGTCGAGGCTAGACAAACAACTGTCGTGTTTTTCCTTGGATTGAAGCAGCCTTTTTCTTGTACATAATACTGAGAAGTTCTAGAACAGATTAAGCTAGGCCCCGCTAAATCTGTGTGATATTGCCACAGCAATTTCCTTGGTGTTAAATGGCAGGGCGTAAATATTTAAATTTTTCGGATTTAAGTACGGTGACTGCTTCTTTCTACAATAGATGAATTGTGTCATCATCGGCCCCCTTAATATGTCCTAACTATTGGAGCCGTTAATTTCTACCCCATTTGACCAGGTCAATGCCACTATATAGCCTATACAATTCGTTATTTGCTTTTCTAAATTTTGTTTCTGCGAACGAAACCAAAAGTCACCAAAAGGGCATCCCGGTTTTAAATAAGGTCAATTGTTACGCGCCATACAGTAGGACTAGGCGATAATGTTCTTCTTCTTTTCTTCGTTATTCGTGAGAGAAACGTATGTCTCAGCTGCCTTCATAGTTCAAAGAAACAACGATTGGCAAGAGTGATTCTGCGCTTGTGAAAAGCTTTTACCAACTCAGCGTTGTATTTTATGGTTTTCGCGTACTGTCCAAGCCGTTAGAGTTGAGTGTTCTTTCCCTGATTTACCATTAAACCCATATTAAATGTTTCTGCTTCAGTGGCTGCAAACGCTCTAGGGACAGCTCGTTGGTTTTGATTATGCCATTGTTGTTAGCGTATGCCAGCACTTGTACAGACTTTTGAATTATTGTGTTTACAACATTGCCTGTGAAATTTTCCAATTTTTTCATTTATGCTATTAAAAAATAGCATTGTCATTGTCATCTTACAAGGACGAACAAGTTTAACAGGGATTCTACAACTTTTTCCACAATATATAACTTATTTCCATAAATTCCACAATGTCCGATTTTAAAAATATGGAAGAAGCGGATTAGGTGTTCCGGAGTTTATTCCTAGGTCTTCCGCAAGGTTATATCGATAATGTCAATACTAGGCCTAAAAGCAAACTGAAACTACAATATTTTATGTTATTGTTGAGAAATTGTTTCAAGCATTGAAATCTTGATTCTTATTACACTAAAGTTGGTGTATCTCTGACCCTCTAGCCTTCTTGAAATGTAAACCGAAATAATTTAACTCGCGTCGATATCAATTTGATGAATTTAGCTGGCGTGTTTTAATTGGTGATTGCCTTTATGGATGTTGTGGTGTGAGAAATATGTGCTAGGATGTGATAAAATTTCGTTCATCCGCCACAAAACTGGATAACCTTCATTTACAGAGTTGATATTATGTATGAACTCGTAAGCTATGTTTTCCAACTATCGCAAATGATGCTTTCCCTTCTAACTTTGACTTGAAATTACCAAGTAGGATCTTAACATGGTGGAAATTGTTCATCTGATGAACTTATTGAAGGGTTATTTGACAAAGCTGCACTTTTCGTAGTATTGGCGCATGTTGATGATGTTGATGAACTTAGCCTTGGAATGGGTTCAAATTAACAGTAAGAAAGTGCTTACCTGTTTTTTATTTGCTTAGTTTGTCAATAGCAAATCCAGTCATATCGCTGCTTTACAACATATAGTGGTTTACGTGGTCGACGGAACCGTCTCCAACTTGGAGGGTTGATCCTTCAGAGGATGGTGACAGTTTCCCACAAAGCGGGTTTGAGTGCAGCCGTTGATTCACTCCAAACTCATCAATCACCATCACCATCCGCATTGTGACTGACGTGGAAAGGTTTTGTATACTAAATTCATTATTACTATTAATTTGTTGATGGATAAAAATAAACGCAATCCAAAACATCAAATAACCGCTTATTAAACAAAAACAAAAAAATTTCACGCATCTTGAATAAGTGGGTGATTAAGTTTTAGTTTTTGATGAAACTTTTTCCAAGATTTGTAAATGATTTGTAAATTCTGAGCTCATGATCAAAAGCTTTTAAATATTTTTTCTTTACTTCTAGACTGTATGACACACTAAAGATAGTTTTATCAATGGGAATGTTTTTCCAAATTCTAGTAACTGGTTTGAATATGTGCTTTACTATATTTTATTTAGTGTTCTGCGCCAAGAATTTGATGACTATTTTTTATTATAGTATTTTTCTATTGATATTGCCTGCCCAAATTTTTCCCAGCTGCTACTTTGGAACCATGTTTGAAATGGAGTGCTACAATTTGCCATATGCTTTATTCTCATGCAACTGGATGGACCAGGACAAAGAATTCAAACAAAATTTACTAATTTTTTCAGAACGGTGCCTGAAAATACCTTCATTTTATTGCATGGGATTTTTCAAGATTCATGTGGATACATTCTTCAAAGCTATCAAAAGTTCATATTCTTTATTTGCCGTGGTTTTGCAAGTAGAATAGAATAATGAAACATTTAACGTATAGTGCGTAATATTATTTTTCTTCAATATTCAATTTTACTTGTTAAAGCAATGCTTAAAAAAATATTATAAAGAAGATTATTTGTGACAGCCCCATAGAGATTTAAATGTTTATTTAATGAAAGCATGTTAAAATAAAATTGGTTTGCAAGCGTTGCCATTTCTTATTGGGATTGACTGACTGGCCAAAACTTAGTTTGGAGCCATAAAACAACAAAAAAGAAGATATATGTAGAGCTAGATATTAGTGTTGGTCCCGGTCTATCTGTTATAATAAAAATACAACTCAAAATAATTCTACGACTTGGGTAAAAATTACCCCACATGGACTTCTTTTAGTAGTTCTACCTGAACTTAGATTAACTTTTAAAATGAGGAGGTCTTACAATGCTAGTTACGCTATAAGCAAAACACGATGCTTAGAAGGATGTTGCACTTATCTGAAGGCATACATGTTAACTTAAACTACCTAGAATTAAAAAATGTATTGGTACACGAAATGAACACACTGAAAACCACTTGAAACTTTGTGTATCGTATCGTAAAGTTATTTGAAAATACAGGTGGAATAGTCGACCGAGCAAAATCCGTACATCTACGCACTGTGTGAACACCACGAATCATCAAAACCGTGGAGAACGGATCGAGCTCGGCGAAATCCGCTGCGCAAGCAGAAAGTTATGTCTCGGGAGATGAATATCAACAAGGACACCATGTCGCGTATCTTAAAACATGATTTGAGACTCTGCGTACCAAGAGACACACACTTACTCACGGAAGCATTTAAATAAAAACTTAAGTCAAAATCGAAAGCCTTGCTTCGCCAGTAGGCGAAGAATGGTCATAGATGAATTCTTTTTACTGACGAAAAAATTTTCGCTGTTGTAGAATCGTTTAACAAACAAAACGTTGCAGTGTATGGTCTGTCATCACGAAATCAAGTCGGGGTCAACGAGCTCCATTTTAGCAAGAAAAGTGTTGAAACCTTGGCGGAAGTTTAAGAAAATGTTGCAAAACCCCTCAATAAAAAACTATTTGCAAATAAACTGTAGACCTTTCACCAAGATTCCGCTCCAGCGGACCTTAATCCATCCATTAGACTAAAAATTTTTATATAATTTGTGGCCATTGAATGACCCAATAAATAGAAAAAAAAAAATTGAAAAGTATTCTTTTATTTTTTTCCCCGAAAACCGTGTACCAAAACATTTATTAGGATTGGGTATATCGATGACGAAATAAGGAGTAGGACCATTGCTAACAATATCAGCGTTTATAAGTGCAATTTATTGGCTTCCTAATGGTAAAACAATTTTTGCAATCAGATTCACACAATATTACTTCCCGATGGAAACCTCGTCTAGAATAGGCGTCGTCGTCAACATTACATTAGATAGACACATAGTCACTATTGTTAGAATTAATAAAGGATAAAGAAAACCAAACGCATAGTTTGAGTGTTATACAAAGATTACAAAAAGCTTTATTAGACAAAAGTAAGGAGAGTATGTTCAGTATGTACAAATGTATGTATGACAGTGGTGTGTCTACACTTTTATAAAATACTCCACACTCCCAGTTTTATAAGTACGTAACACATTTAATTAATAATTCATGAAGATATTCCAAATACATCTTCAAAATTATGTTTCATTTCTGTTTAAATTTTACTTTAATTCATGGTCTTTAAAGCAAACAATATTCAAAAGTGATTTAAGATGGAAAAAACTACCCTAAGCAAGTGGTTTCGTAAAAATATCACTTAATTAATTATAAGTATGAACATACTCTATGTTAAAAAAACCATCAGCATAATTTTCACGAGTAAAGTGGAATTGCACATCGATGCTTCGTTCTTTTATGAAATTCTGGATTTCTAATCAAACGAATGACGCCATGATTATCAACATACAGAACTTGTTTGACGTTCTGATCTTGAAGTAAATCGCAAAGTTGTTGCTTCATCCAAACCAACTCCTTCATCGCCTCGGCTGCTACGACGTACTCAGATTCTGTTGTGGAAAGGGAAGCACATTAAATTCCAAAATTGTTGAAAACTACATTTCGAGTGGTCTTCACCTTGTTTTGCTCAGGAATATATACATTATAGCTCTTTACACTATCTGCATAAAAAATGAAAATTCGCTTTTTGGACTTTTTCTCCTTTTCTGGTCTGTAACATGCAGAAACATCTCTGTACTAAAAACTCGAAAAAAATCGATGTCAGACTTAGAGCCAAACCAAAGCTCATGTGGAGTTTTTCCTTGAACTGTGCTCGTATCTGTTTTATTTAATACACAAACAGCAGTACTAACCGCCTCTGCCAAAAATTGTAGCTCAATTTTTTTAGTATGTAGCATCGATCTAGTTGATTCCATTATGGTTCTCATTTTGCGTTCAGCTAGCTTTTCTGCTCCGCACTGCATAACTAACAACTGTTCAACACTTCTGTTGACATATTCCAGTCCATTATCACTTCGTTAAACTTTTACGCGATTTTCCGTCTCAGATTTTACCTGTTTCAAAAAAATTTGAGGAGATCAAAACACTTCAGACTTTTCCTTCATAAAAAAACCTTTCGGTAGTGCGAATTATCATCCTTGAATAAGGGGAAGTATTTTGATCTTATAATTGATTTATGCTGCAAATGTCCGTAAACATCTGTATAAACCAGCTGCAAAATGGATGTAGACTTGCTACTGTTTTAACTGAACACAAAACGATGCTGTTTTCCATACATGCAACCATTGCATACTGATTAGCATTTGTTTATAAATGGAATTTTAAGATCTCTTAAAATATGCCTCACTTGAGTTAAATTCTGATGGCCTAGTCACTGATGCCACAACTGTAACGTGCCAGATTTCTTTATAGCAATATTCGCAAAAAATGTTTCGTCATCCATTATCACTTTGATCAGCAGTTTGAAAAGCTTAGACTCACGCACTTCCATTGCAAGAGTAGTACCGTTCTTAGTTAATTTGCATTTGGAGTTGGAGACAAAGACCCTTGTCCATATATAAACCAAACAAACCATAGATGCCAAACTTTTCAAATATCGAAAAATCAAAACTGGTTTTTCCCTAATCGCTCCTATCCGTGTGAACATGTCCGTGAATACGTTTGAATTGTCAACAATGTCAAAATTCGAGAAGTGACGTCTCTCATATAAAAATGACGCGGTGAATTATTATTTTGACATTTCTCATGTTTATAACACTAATTTCATGTAAGTTGCAAAATATTTTTAATGTTATACAATAATTTTCTTTTTTATATTTTCTAGGACAACAAAAGAAAAAAAATCAAAACATCTGGAACAAGAAGAGATAATTTCCTACAAAATACATCTGCCACCAACAAACTGCTTTTATGGGGATGTATACATATTCTTGTGACTACATTTTAGTTTAAAAATAATTTATTTTACTTCTTTTTTACAGTAGGAACAATAAATGTAAATGTAATACTTAATAGCTTGAAAAAATGTGGATAAATTATAATTTGTTGAATTATATTCAACATTTGGACTACAACGACAGAATGCATTCTTCTTACCGCATATAAGCTTTATGTTTAATATAAATATTTAATACTTTAATATTGGGTCTATGACTTAATTCGTGAGGTTTGCTAAGAGATGGCGTATTTGTTATTATTCCATTGAAACATGCGTTGGAAAGCTACTGTCATTGTTCGTCATTTCAGTATATGTCATTCATTTGAAGCGTAGACAACAATAAATTTTTTTCACTCAAATATGTCGAACTTTGTGCCTGAAAAACTGTTTTTGCGGGAAGTTCTTCTTCATTACTTTGAACATGCGCTAGCTGAGCGAACGTGCCAAAAGTGGTTTGCACAATTTAAAAATGGTGATTTTGGCTTGGAAGACGATGAACGTCCTGGGCAGCCAAAAAAGTTTGAAGACGAAGAACTGGAAGCATTGCTCTATGAAGATTGTTGCCAAACACAAGAAGAGCTCGCAGAATCTTTGGGTGTCACTCAAGCAGCCATTTCAAAACGTTTAAAAGCAGCTGGATATATTCAAAAGCAAGGAAATTGGGTTCCACATGAACTCAAGCCGAGAGATCGAAAGGCGATTTTGCATATCCGAAATGCTGCTGGAACGCCACAAAAGAAAGTCATTTTTACATCGGGTTGTTACTGGTGATGAAAAATGGATCCATTATGACAACCCCAAGCGCAAAAAATCATATGTGGCCAATCATATTTGGCCAACCAGCCAAATCAACGGCAAAGCCGAATATCCATGGCGCGAAGGTAATGCTCTGTATTTGGTGGGATCAGATGGGTGTGCTGTATTATGAGCTGCTAAAACCGGGTGAAACCATCAATGGACAACACTACAGAACACAATTAATCCGTTTGAAGAGACAGACCATACCAGACACGAGGCAACAATTTTCCATCATGACAACGCTTGGCCCCACGTTGCTATTCCGGTTAAGAACTATTTGGAAAACAGTGGATGGGAAGACTTACCCCACCCATTTTATAGCCCAGACCTTGCCCCTTCTGACTACCATTTGTTTCGATCGATGCAGAACGCCCTCACTGAAATACGGTTCACATCAGAGCAGAATATCAAAAATTGGCTTGATTCATTCTTGGCTGCCAAGCCGGCGCAGTTCTTTTGGGATGGGATCCACAAATTGCAAGAAAGATGGGAAAAAGTCATAGCTTCAGATGGGAAATACTTCGAATAATACTATTGTACATGTTTTTCTTAAATAAACGTTCAAATTTTGAAAAAAAAACCGCACGAATTAAATTACATATTTTTTTTAAAAAAAATATGGGTGTGACTGGGCACATTTAGCTCAGAATAGAAAAAAAAAATCATAATTACACGGCAAATGGTAATTAACTTACATGAATTTCTAAATTTCAAAAAAATTGTGTACGGTCATCAATTTTAATTTTAAAATGTCTATTTCTGTGACGTTATCGTTTGACCGATTTTTTCTAAAAATTTCCGAAAAGAAAAATGTCGATGTAAACACAATGCTGTACCTTTCACAAAATTTGGCGGGATTGTCGTGAATGTCAACGAAAATTGGCCGAACGAAAGCAGCATACACAGTACGTAGATGAACGCAACGATCTGAATATAAATGCTATACTGCTAGAAGGAAACCTTACGTTAGCGAAGCAAATAAAAAAAAAGAAGACTTTACTGATAAATACAAAAACAAAGGATTTTACTTCTAGAATTGTTTTTAGAAGATTCAAATAGGCATTGACTTGACATTTATGGATCAAATAGGCCTTCGAAAGCTTGAAGAAAACCAAATGAAGCTCTGAATTAAAAAACACAAGAAAACAAGTAAAGCGTGGATATGGTGGTTTAATGACGTGGGGCCAAATGTCCACTTTTGGGATCGGTAATTTAGTCATAGTCATTGAGATGATGACAAAAAAAGTATACTTAAATAAATTAGCAGGAAAATTTGCTTCAAAGTATATGGGACAATGATCCCAAGCATGTCGCACAAATGATGAAGATGTGGTTGATACATAAAGAACCCCACTTCCTGATCTTTACCCAATAGAACGTCTTTAGAATCATTTAGAAAAGATCTTACGAAAATATGTCATTACATCAAAGCCTTAGTTAAAAGCCTTATTTTTAGGGGAATGGTAAGAAATAACAAGTGAATATATGTAAAAGTTGACGTATTCTATGCTAGACCGGCTTAAAGAAGTTAAGAGGTATATACTAACACTTTTCATTAAGGCAACAATTCATCTATGCTCATTTTGCATGCTTTGCAACGTTTTTATTTCTGTATTATTATTTTTTTTTTCTGAACGAAATATTACTGTTCTTGTTTTTGCCTCTAAGGAGGTACAAATAAACATTGATTATTTATAAAAAAATAGATCAGTTGAAAACAATTACAAACTTAATTCCCTTCAACAAAACTAAATTTAGTTTGAATATCAAAAGTCTTGCTGCACATTGAATGTTAGCTCTTTTTTAACAAAAAGCCATTGAAATACCACTCCTTTTGTACTTTATAATGTGTGAAAAGAAAACATTCTGGAAATATTTGGAAAACCCATAAATTCGATGAAAAATACAAATGTTTTTCTAAAAAAAACTAGAAATGATCAAAAATGTTAATTTATTAGTTATTAGTACTATTTTATTAATTTTTTTACTTGAGATTTGTCAAACTAAAAGAATAATAGGGAAATTGAACTTAAAAGACGCCCTTAACTAACAATCCTTTTCATTAATGTCCAGAGTCCAAATTTTGTGCCTAAACGTGAAAAATGCTAATACAAATGATTAACAATACAAGCTTTAGTTTGATTTCAAAATTGTAGTAGTTGCAATCCATTTATATCTTCAAATGAAACGTTCCTTGCTTAAATTGGTTTTTTCCTCCCTTTTGCTGTGGCCTTTTAGAACTTTGCCCAAACTTTCTCGCCATCAATGTATTACTGCCATCTGTCCCGTTGCTGGTCTGCTGCGATTTAGAACGATTTTCCTAGCCGTTGTGAAATCGATTATGTGCAAAAGGGGCTGTTTTGCCATGCTGGTCACAATGATCTTTTGCGCTTTGCTATCTCCACGTTGCCATGTAAATTAAGCTGCAGCCAAGTTTTCGGTTTTAATGTTACATCTAACCAGAAATTATTCAGAAAATTAAAAACACAAGTTTATTCATCTAAATCTATATTGTCCCCTTTAAAGTAATTCCCATCGACTGCAACACACTTATGCAAGCGCTTGATCCAATCCTCGAAACATTTTTTATATTCGGTTTTCGGTATGTTCATCATTTCTGCGACTTTTCCATTACTTCCTCTCGGTAGCTGAAACGCATTCCCCGTAGAGGTTTTTTAAGTTGATTGAACAGAAGGAAGTCAGATGGAGCCAAATCAGGTGAATTCGGTGGCTGTTGGATTGTAATGATGGCACTGTGTGTCGGTGCCTTATCATGGTGCAAAATCCACGAGCCTCTTTCGGCGAATTGCTTCACGCAAATGTCTCATAACGCCCAAATCATATTCTTTGTTTACTGTCTGATCTTTTGGCAAAAACTCATGATGCATAACACCGTTTTAATCCATGAAAACCGTGAGCATTGTCTTGTTTTTTGACTGAAAACGACGTCGTTTTTTTGGTCTCGGCTCATTTGGTGAATGCCATTCACTTGCCTGATGTCTGGATTGCGTGTCGTAGTCATAAACACACTTCTCGTCTCCAGTATTGATCCTTTTGATGATTGTGGGATCGGATTTAGTCTCGCAAATCATCTTTTTTGCGAAATAAACACGGTCTCTTTTTTGCATGAAATTAAGGTCTTGGGCGGATCCATATGCAAGGTTCAAGTCCTCCGATATCTCTTTGCGGTTATTGACCAACATTTCTTTTACTTCATCAATGTTTCGTCGGTTTTCGATTTCGATGGTCTGCCACTGCGCTCATCATCTTCGATTGACTCACAACCACTTTTGAAAAGCTCATGCCACTGGTAAACGACCGTTTTCTTAAGAGAATCGTTGCCGAAACACTTTTCCAACATTTTCAACGTTCGCGCACCATTAAATCCGTTTTTTACAAAAATTTAATACTAGTTCGTTATTGCAAATTAGTACTCTTGGCTACATAAATTTTGCAAATGTTAAGTTATAACGATAAGATTAAGAGGGAATGTCAACAACAGATTTACCAACTTAACAAAAATACAGAACTCAAATCGAAACAATGGGAATGGGTCACCGGGAACTTTTTGATCAAGGTGGTATACATCAGTAAATCAGCAGCATTAAGCACTATTTTTACCTGAAATTTCCACAAGTTCCATTGTTCTTGGCCTGCTAGTTTTTCGATCGTTAATTCTGCTTCTGCCATTCTGCCCGCTATTTCCATTAACCCGTCAATTTTTGCCACAAAAAAAAAATAACGTTTTCCAAAAAAAAAAAAAATTATATCTTTTTTCACGTTGATTTATCCGTGCAGAACAAAATAAAAAAAATATTTCGCAATTAAATAAAGAAAACCAAACGCATAGTCTGAGTGCTATACAAAGATTACAAAAAGCTTTATTAGACAAAAGTAAGGAGAGTAACAGTATGTTCAGTATGTACAAATGTATGTATGAGAGTTGTGTGTCTACATTTTTTTTTAAAATACTCAGCAAATATATTGGAGGGTTTGGCAATAATCTTGATATGGGAGATACTATGTTTGATCACAAGTCTTGTCATAAACTTATGTTCTCAACGACAGACAAGAAACCTTTCATAAGTCATCATAGTAGGCGAACCACTTTTTAAATGGGCATCGACAACAACATTTTACGTGAAGAAACCAATGAAAAGCCAACGAAAACCGACACCAAGAAAGTAATCTCGCTCAGCTAACATAGGAAAAGGGGCGAGAAATGGTTATAAGTTTGCGAAAATCTTTCCAAAACACTATGAACCAAAGGTATGTACGAGTATGTAGAACAATTTAAAAGAGTAGAACAATTTAAAACATTATTCGAAGGTTCAAAAGAAACGTGTAAAGGGAAGCGTTTCAAACTTGAACTGAGAACAGATGAAATATCGAAACCTATAAGGTGCATCTTGAGTTAGATTCCGAACTTTACAAAGGGGCGAAAAAGCGTTAGCTAGAACATATGTGACAGCAGCAGAGGAATTGTACCCACATCTAGAAAGCGAGTAGTAAAACGTCAGCGTTCGGAAAAACTAATGACTGTTCTTCTTTTGGCCGGTGATGGTGCAATCATAAGTAACGACGCGCCAGCTCTTCACGTAGTTCTAAATAATCGGATAAATGCGCTAGAAGATGACGGGTTACTAATCAGTCGTACTAAGATCAAACATGTATGCGTGTTGCCGTTTTTCCGAACACGTAAAACCAACTTCTCCTCGAATCTATTTAGAAGGAATCCTAAATTGCGAATAGAATACGGTAAGGTGGCTTGCATATTTTTGGCAGAAAAATTACGCTTAAACTTAACAAACAGTCCAGTTTTAGCATATGCATTGCAATGTTGGACTATATAAATATATGCTAATGTACTAGAGAATGACAGGGACGGAATTAAAAAAAAATTAACAAAACGTGAACTAATAAGAAGTACGCGTGTTTGAAGACTCCACATTAAGAAACTGATAGGCTCAGCAAACCAGCTGTGTAAAACCAAAAGAGTCTCAACTTTCAACCGAGGTTCGAAGAATAGAAAAGAAGAAAAATACTGAATCATTCAAATGGAGTGGACAAAGACCTGTAGAATTGTGCTAAACGAGACCAAGTCAGCTCATGTCAATTTTACTAATAGAAAGGTACATAATTTACCTTTACTTATTAATTCTATGAAAATTCCGTAGGCAAACAAGGCAAAATATTTAGGAATAACTCTAGATGCAAAGCTGAAGTGGAAATCACACGTGAGAAACACAAAAGAAACGTGAAGAACTCGACATTAGGCTTAGAGAAATGTATTCGCTTGTTGGAAGACATTCCAAATTAAGCTTATATAACAAACTGCTTTTATATAAGCAAGTGCTTACACCGTGTTGGACGTATAGTATACAACTTCGGGGTTGTAGTTAATCAAGTAACATATGTATTCTACAAAAATTTCAGAATAAAGCGCTAAGAGCAATCGTGAATGGTGCATGGTATCTAAGGAATAGCGATATTCACCGTGACCTAGGATTTGCTACCGCAAAAGACGAAGTAGCAAGATCTACTCGAAATCTTCGTACTCGTCTCGTGTATCACCGCAACCCAAAAATAATCCGGACATTTGATGAAACCAACCTTGTGCGTCGACTACGTAAAATAAGACCGTTCGAATTAGCTCTGCAAGGGCAAACCGTATGAATTAACGGAAATGGTAGGTGACTTCGCTGAAAGGCTGAAAGTAGGAATCTCACACTACCATGAGCCCGTGCTTATAATGGTCGCTGGTATGCTACTCTGGTAGGCAACAGGTGTTTATGCCTGCTATGGTGATGTGATGTGATATTATTCAAATGGAATAATATGAGAGCTGAAGTAATCCAAAATAGGTCAATCTGCCCTAAATTTCGCAAATTTAGCAAACCCCATTAGATAAATACAATATTTTATATTCAGTGTAATTATAAGCATGACATAATCTAACGGTTGATAAAAACAGAAAAAGAAACAGTAGCTTGTAAGTGTTGCATTTTATCTGAGTCCTTTGGTGCTTTTGTTCTTTAAGTCCAATTAATTAATTTTAACTAATGTGCATTTAGAAATTGTTGCAAAAGGGAATATCGCGAAGTGATGCATTACAAGATGCATAACTGAAATTGCTTGGTTTATGAATGAAATAATCTCTGAGTATTTTGTTATGCTATAACACTAAGCGTTGTACAAATGGTCTTTTACCATTATCTTGAGTCGTCCGTATCGCAGGGTCTTAGCCCCAATTGTGTGAGATTACAAATATATTTTGCTGTCTTTATCCACGGAAGAATCTCCTGTCAGGTTTTTCAAGCTGAAAATAAAATTTCCTTAAAATATAAATATAATCAAAGTTGAAAATACGACCTGAGGGGTTGGAGGTTAGAAAGTAAGGCTATATTCGACAGGAGCAAATCCATGTAACCCAAAGTGAAATTCTCTCTAGAGTTTTATTGGTGCTAATTGTTGGTTAGGTGTAGCGCTTGTGAAAACATGAATGAGCGTCCATTAGATCCGACAATTGAAGGACAAAGAGGTTGCAGTATTCTTAATATGAACAAAACGAATTTACCAACTATCTTACTGAAAGTGATCCGCAATAGCATGCGTTCTAACTTCAGAAAAATTAGGCAAATCGAGTGGCATTAGAGTTATCTTCCAAAAACAGCTAAAATTTAAAATAAAGTTTTGAATCGTATTTTTACACCGTAGCACAACCGGCGGGACACTAAGAAATTACATATGGCGATTGCTTTCATAGTACATATTCATGTGTTTTATACATAACTAAGTTTTTAACCATTTTCATCTACATACGTATGTTTACCTTTATCCAAGCCTAAAAAAAAAGATTATTATTAATATAGGGTTTTCTAATAACGACTTGACAACTTTTTAATAAAAGGCAAACCATTTGAGATATTTCAAAAACTTTATTATTGGCTTGAAGTGCGATCAAAGCATTTATGAATGGAACTCGACTTCGTTCATATGACCACCGCGGGCACGTTTGCAGCGGTCGATTCGTTGGACCCAATTTTCAAAGACTCGGCCACACATTTTGGCCGAAATATCTTCCAACGTCGTCGGCGTGTTGGCATAAAACAATGACTTAACGTAGCCCCACAGAAAATAGTCAAGCGGTGTTAAATCGCACGAACGAGGCGGCCAATCGGCTGGCTCATGTCTTGAGATAACACGCTGACCATACTTACTCTTCAATAAATCCAATGTAGCGTGTGCTGTGTGCTTGTGACACCATCCTGTTGAAACCACATGTCGTCCAAGTCCATATCTTCCAATTTGGGCCAAAAATAATCGGTGATCATGGCGCGATAACGCTGACCATTCACAGTAACGTGACGATCGTTATCGTCGACGAAAAAATATGGTCCAATAACGCCGCCAGCATGCAAACCGCATCAAGCAGTAATTTTTTATAGATGAAGTGGTGATTTATGAAGCACATGTGGGTTTTCACCCGACCAATAACGCATATTTTGCTTGTTGACGAACCCATTGAGCCAAAAATGAGCTTCGTCACTGAAGATGATTTTGCGACTCCGAATATCTGTAGAAAATTTTTATAATTTGCAGACGTTGCTCGTTAATGTACTTTACCACAATGAAAATGTTGAGTTTACTGAATAAATTGACAGTGACAGTTTGATGATTAGTGAAAGAGTGCGTTCACAAATTAAATTCAAAATTGTGAAGTCCCTATTGGAAAACCCTATACATGCATTCACCACTTACCGAGAAAAAAGTAAAGATTCTTTCCCTTGGGTAATGGCCTTACAGTTACTGAAAACTATATCCAAATGTGTCGAGTTGTTCTCCATTTGAGCGTGGTCAAACATACATTTTAACATTTAAATGATTTTTACCACTTAACAATTTTAGAAGATTATCAGGGACCTGTTCTGTGACTCAACACCGTTTAAGATCAGACCCAAAACCGAATTTTTTTTTAATAGACCTAATAATTAAGCTTACGCACATAAAAAAAATTGTTATTGCTAGATAATTAAAAAGCCATTTTCCTTAGTATTGATTGGTCTACGCATAGAATCGCGGACTGTATAGAAAATTCGTGCTCATTTAAGACATACATGTCTAAATACTTCACAAAAAACAGTGTATACCTACTTTTGCATATATGTGGGAAAATTGTGGGCCTCTACTATGTCCGAAGGTGTTGTTTTTTCTTTTAGGAAATCGCATATACGAGTATATGCGGAGTATTATGCACTTTTTCTATTGGATTTGACTGTGTATTTTTTTTTCCGCCAAATGGACTGCAATACACTTGCCAAAGATGATGTACCATAGCCTCGTGTCACTAATGCCCAGAACATTGAAACGTTTAACAAAGCCGTTATGCTTCGATAAGATGCTTTTAAGCAGCCTCCAGTTCCTTCTGCCGACATATGTGCATCAAGAATTCTGCTGATCTTAAAAAGCTACGTTTTGAAAAACTACTAATAACATATATTTAGCTGTGCTCACGAGAATGTCAACTGGGAAAGGAAATCTTGGCAGAGGGCGCCGGGAATCCCAAAACAGATTTGTCTTATGTGAAGTCCTTCACTGATTATTCCGTGACAAGTCCAATAATGGCTACTAGCTCTTCCTTAAAGAAAGCAACGACGTCTTCTTATTCTTCTTATTGCTTCGATTTTTCGGGTTTTGTTATGTAGTTTTTTATTACAATTACCGCGCGCTTAAGGGGTTATTAGTACCCTTAAAATGTTTTCACACACCGCGGGCGAAGGAAACCTAGGGAGAAAGAAAAGGGGGAAACCGATGTATGAACGTTGGTTTTAAATGTTTGCAAGTTACATTGACTAGGAAATGGAGAGTCTGGCAGGACATTCTATAAGCGAGGAAAGAATGACGATATTTTAGAGCACGTCCGAAGCTAGGCTTGAGGGTTTACTAATGAGCATTCACAGCGAGACAGGTGTTACGGCCTAAAGTTTTAAGGGGCGGCATGCTAATAGTGGAGGAAATAGCGATACAACAATGTGAGACAGGAGACCAATACGCCGGTCTTGAAGAATGTCAATTAACTGTGCAATACCAGTCTTTTTGACAGTCATTCACTTTTATTGCACGGTTAAATCTTTTCTTTTTTTTTAGAAAGTGCAAGAAGATCTTGGGTGCAACTCTTGGGGATACTCCAATTTTGAGCGGATAAATGCCTTATATATTGAGTCCAGATCAGAGGGGGAAGAGTATTTCTTACATATTTTGAGGCAACCTAGACATTTCCCAGCATTTCTGGCGACATAGAACGTTTGATCATTCCAACGTAAATTGTCATTTACATATATACCAAGAATGGAAAGTTTTCTGCATAGTGTGCAGCAATTAGATTAATCTTGTCCAAATGAGCGTTTGGATGGAGGATGAGGCAGAATTTCTTATATTCTTGACAAACGACCAAAAATGTTTACTACATTTGAGACATTGCCGTTGGTCGCATTGACCTTGTACATGCATAAGAAAGACGTTGCAATAGTTCGTGGCACGTTTGAACTCTTTTCAGTTTTCCTCTGTAGGTCTTGTATGACCGAAAAAATATTTCCTTATTCCTGACAGCCTCTTGACAGCTCGAGTCGTGCCACGTTGTTTTTTGTTTTGATTTTTGTGTTTTAAGAATAGTATCTGTGATCATGTGGAGCAGCGGCATCCACGTCGTTATCGAGAAAACATAAACACCGGTTAAAGTTCCTAAAGAAACTGTTAAGTTTGCTCCAATTACCTTGCTCTTATTGTCATACGGATCATTTAGGAATATTTTCTCCAACTATATGGTCAGTATACGACAAATTAGCTGATCAGAATTTGTTGAGTAGTTAGAATCAATATTTCGGCATAACGAGTAGTCGGATCGAATCTACGGATGGAGTAAAGAAGTATGTAGTAAAAAATTTGACCTAAGGTGATACGAACTGGTGGAAAGGAACCACTCACTTGCTTGGAGCTTGGAGCGTGCAAGTAAATTAAGATGGTTTTTGGTTGAGGAACAGCCTCACTCCGAACTGTAGTGCCATCTACATAAGTGAATTAGCTTTACTAGAATTTGCAAAATTTTTTGGAATAATTCTAAAGAAATGTCTGTGCCCTGTATCTGTTGGTCAATTGTTTTAAATTTTCATATAAGGTTTCTGTATCCGCCTCGCTTAGTAGGTCGCTGGAATATGCGATTAAGAAAGATTTATTTTTTTTATAATTGTTCGTCTTGCATAGCATGAAATTCGTAGAGATTGCATTTTTTTAAAAAACAAATTCAGTGCATTGAAGTTATTCTGAGGACTTTGGACTATCGAATTCAGACAGTTCAGGAAATCGTATATTTTCAAAAAGTGTTTAACGTCTGCAACTATACTTTCTCTGGAGTATTATACATTTGTAGCAGTCGTTGTTATTCCATAAAAACTATCTTTGCTTAGCGGCGGTTTGATATTCATCATACAGGGTGACTGACTCGAACTGCAACTTTTTAAAATGCTATATTTTTTTTATTTTTTGATAAATTTTATTGTGCCAAAGCAAAAAATGTTGGAAAATACATCAATTTTCAAATTGTATCAGTAGTTTTCAATATGTCTCCCTTTGGCGCGAATAATAGCCTTGAGACGGCCGAAGAAAGCATCACACGCTGCACACAAGTGGCTCTGCGATAACAAATGCTCGATAACAAATGGCGACTCATCGGAAAAAACCAAATTCGGCAACTCACCATTTTCGTGCAACCGTAGCAACTCCTTCGCTCTTTCGACTCTTTCGTGTGTGCTTTTTGGAACTTCAATGGCTTGAGCCCAAGCTCATTTTTCAGTATGTTTTGCATACCCATTTTTCTTCCACTTCGACGCGGATTTCGCTCAATTCGAGCCTTCACTTTCCGAACCATATCTGCCGATGTTGCTGTTTTTTTATGATCACCTCCATGGCGTTTTGCAACGCTACCAGTATCTATGGTTCGAGACACAAGTAGCTCTAACGATAGCTACTTGTGGTTTTCCAGCCAAATATAAAGCAATCACACTATCACGTTTGAATTCCATCGCGGATAAAAATGTTTCAACACAATTGAGATGCAAATCGTGTAAAAGGCTTGTAAATAATAAAATTATCTGTCATGTGTAAAAATTTGAGCTCACATTAATGAACGATTTGGAAATTATATCAGTCTGAAGTTGGTTGCAGTTCGAGTCAGTCAAGATGTAGTTTCCTTTCGTTTGAAAGCATTCGTAGGGGCCTAACAAACAACAAACGGGAATTCAAGATTTGTATTAGGTATCGCCAGAAGTTACTGAAGTATGTATTAAATCTAATTTAAGTCTCTTATATAGTAAAAAATTTACACTTTTATGTTCCTATTTGATTGACTTTTTTATTGTATGCGGGATGTACTATCCGTTGACTAATCCTTTAGCTATTTAGTTGGATCGTCTGTTTATGTTTATCAGTAGCTTGCTTGGTTTCGTTCATTGGCAAATTCATTCAAACTGCCTATTACCGTTTTTATTTACTTGCCATAACCTTGGAAGTATTCCCATTCCATTACTTTAGGAGTATATTTAAAAGGAAATGGCAGGACTTGGCACATGCAATTTGCTATAATTAGATTTGATGGCTTAGTGTGAAATTAGCTTGAGCCATATCGTTGCAGTAGATATAGTTTATTCGTTGTTAGCTGTTATTTTGAAAACTAAATAATTGATATATTGTTTTTATAATGAGAGCCGTTCGGAACCGGCAATAAACAATACTGCCTGCACAGGAGTGTAGAAATTCACAAAGTGAGAAACACAAATGAGTGCGAGAAGCTATGCTTTGGTCCACACCGGGCTGTCGAGACAAAATATTTATTTTATTTATATAAAAAGTTTCTGGATCTCGTGTAATATACGTTTCTATAGAAGAAGCAAACTGACTATAGACAAATTTATTTAAAAAATTATATCCTTTTCGTATTGGTAGAAATCCATTATGCGCAAAGGGATCAAATATACCTAATTTACAAGCTTTGTTCATTGGATTCTTCAGCCTAGATAAACTGTTGTTAATCCAAACAGGTTAATTAGCCCGTTTAACTACTCGCTTAGTTGGCACAGACCTAGCAAACACGTACGCAATTATTTTTCTAAACTCGGTAAAACCAATCTCTAAATTTTCAGTGTCTAAGATATATAGCCCCTTTACCGAACTTAAAAAAGTATTTATAGCATCAAAGTCTGTTCTAGCGAAATCAAACTTAACACTTTCGAAGTCTGTTGTTAGAAGCGTCATGGAAAATACTATAATTAAGCAATGGGTAATCAGTTGGGCTCAAAGAAGCCTCTAGCTCTTCATTTATAAAGAAGATTAAATCTAATACATTTCCCATAACACTGCGAAATGTATTTAGTTGACGAAAGTTGGTAGTAAATATACTGTCTATAACTTAAATCGCCTTCTCTTTAAAAACATTTAGTGGATGGACAAATTTTTCATTATGAGAAAAAACCAAAGTGACATTATGATGAGCTGATTAAATCATTTACAATATGTATTTACAATTGTGTGAAATAATGTATTGTAATATGAGGGTTCACTTTATTCGACTTCTGATCCGTTTCTCTCTAAAGCTAAATTACAATTGCCCTCTCTTATAGTGTTACCACTTTACAATTTTTATTCGTTGTTCAGTGCTACCAATTTATGTATAAACATGCATTTATTTTTTCTTTATGTATAATGTAAAAATATATAAATGAATTTAGTCTGTATTTCCAGACAAATAAAAATTAACACCCACGCAAATTTGCTCAATCAAACCAGATTAATCAGATAATGCAATTTCTCTACTCTTAAAACATGTTCGAACAGCAAACAATATAACACCGCCTCTCCCACGGTCGGATTGAATGAGACATCTATCGTTTCGGTGAACATCAAATTCGTCAGTAAACAATTCAGAAGTTAAAATTCCATCGTGCAACCACGTTTACGTCAAAGCGATAACAGCACCCGAACAATCAACAGCAACCAGAAAGAAATCCATGATTTGAGTTCTTATTCCTCCCACATTTTGATAATACAATACAAAGACAGAGGACAAAATTCATTTGGCAACAGATCATTAGATGTATCAGCAACAACAGCAGGAAAAGGAGAACATATTATGTTTGAGTGCATTTCGTTTTTTGGAAGAAATTTAAAAAAGCGCACTCTGATAAAAAAAAAGGCTATCATATCTTCCGGAACCCCTAGTTTAAAGTTAATATGATTAAGAGCATTTTTATCAGCATCATTTCAACTTCAACTCGTCTACATTAAATGCCAATCAAACATAAGCAACTGTGGACTGACAAGTTGTAGAAGCTTTGAACGATGATAAATGCAACCATTTATCAAAACCCATAGCAGAGTTACTTATACCGACGACTACTCTTTGTCGTTTGGTAAAATATTTAGAATTTACCATTTACCAAACATTGGGGTTATCCTCCTGCGAATTCGTTGATGCGCAGATAGATTTCGTAGCAGTAGATGTAGAGGCAGTCGTAGCAGTAAATGTACGAGTTGAGCAGCAGTGTTAGCAGATAGAGTAGCAACAGCATTGACGTCATTGATAATAAAAGAAATCAACTCAGGCACATCATCGGCAACATTTGACGATGTTTTATTTGATTTAACATTAGTAGCAGCCGCAGTAAATCGAGGAGCGCCCGTACTGTTTGATTGTATCATAGTTGGCTCGTAGAGGTATTATAATTTGTTGCAAATCAGACACCTTGATACGAGAGGGTACATTGACCCTACCGACTACTTGGGAGAGAGTTATCGCTTGAGATTTTGGACTAGTATTTATACATGATCAGAGCAAAGTATAATTTTTAGTTGTAATCCTTCAAATTTAACAGTTAGAGCAACTAAATTTTCACTCAAAATAAATGGAGTGATTATGAATCAGCACAGTAAAAGCAAACGAAAATGCACTGTTATTTTGTGAGAATTTGTAAAAGTTCTTAGGCAACATATGTGATTAGTTTGTTGACACTGTCACAGTTGTTTTTTGTTCAAAATAAAAATATTTAAATTATTGAAATAAGACTCCTACATAAGGTAAATTTAAATTTCAGTTTAAACAGGAATTTTGATCGTTTTAAATTTGATGGTAGATTAAAAAATTTGGTATCTCCAAAATAAAGGAAATGGAAAGGCTAATTGTTTCCAAGATAGCTCATCGAGGAACTTCTCGAAAACTTGGAGTTTTAGTGGGAGTTGTATTCAAAATACGCAAAAATTTGAAGCTTGACGCTAAAAAAAAAATAAGTCTGAAAGGAAACCAATTGTAAATTCAAATATACAAAGGCGTATTGAGCGGCAAATTAAATATGGAGTATATGAAAATGCGGTCCAGTTTAATAAGGCATTAAACCAAAACGATGGGATTTATGTAACAACTGAGGTTGTTCGAATATTTTGCGCAGAAACGGTTTTCATAGAGGCGCTTAGATTTAAAGGCCCATATTAATTCACCGCCATTAGAAATTAAGGCTACAATTTGCCAAAAACATAAGGATTACTGTGTAATCGAATGGGCAAGAGTAATTTGGTCAGTTGTAATAAAAATAAACCGTCTTGAGTCCGATGATCTCCAGCATATGGATCTGGAAAAAGCCAGGTGAGCCAATCAGCGATCGCCTTATCAAACATTAAAATTTGGAGGAGGAAATGTTTTGATTTGGTGATGCATGTGCATGGAAGGGGTTGGTGAATGCAATGAGTGAGTGGTAGGTCGCATGAATGCCTCTCAATACATCACCATCCTAAAAGACTGACTCCTTACAAGTTTGGAAAAGTGGTATAAAAATGTGTCGGACATTATCTTCCAGCAAGATAATGGTCCGAAACACGCAGATAAAATTTCAAAAGCGTGGATACAAAATCAGAAATTTCAAATACTGGATTGACTACCACAATCTCCAGACCTCAATCCGAACAAACATCTTTGGGTTAAGGTTTCAGATTTGCCTGGAGATTGCCCGTATTTGCATAAATTATGGCACCACACTCAAACTGTAAAATGTTATGTAAAAAATTAATTGAATCCACGCCAAGAAGAATTAAGGAGGTCCTTAAATGAAAAGGAGACCATACGAAGTGCTAAGTAGGAACATTTTCGCAAAGTCAAGAAATTGATCAAATGCCTTACTTTTACTTTTGTTGTACTAAATTATGTTAAAAGATGAATTTGGTTCTTATTATTTTTTACACTGAATTATACCATTTCGTTATTTTTTTGTTAAAAATGTCTTTGAATTATAAGTACAAATAAAAAAGCTGAGAACAAAAGCCTTTTATTCTGCTAATCATGTGATCAAAAAGTTGAGTCACTGTAGATAGAAATAGATTACACATCGTTTTTATACCATTTTTTTACTCTCTCAATCGGAATTCCTTTCTGGTTCATTCCTTACTACAGGTGGTATAGAGTCCGCTCCAGGATGTAAATCTATCATAATGCGTATCTTGGTGGCTAATATTTGAGTATATCGAGCTACGATATTTGATGTGGCCGTTATTTTTTTTTTTTGGTCTTCCTGGCAATATTAACAAACAAATATTAACAGCACTCTGAAGAAATAAAACTCTGCGGGACATGCTTAAGATGTTGATATAAACAGAGATGTCATAAATGAAACAGGTTTATCATAGCCAACGGGACACACGTAAGAAAACTTTACTTTGCTAATTCATCTCTGTTTTGGCACACGTAGTTGGGTGAGATTCAACACTTTATGGTTTTTCTTTCTTTGCGTTGATGTCCTATTTTCCTTAGATGTCCATAGCCAAAATAGGTAAAAAGACATGTTTAGGGGACAAGTTAAGGAGCGCAGCTTTCACGAAAAAACAAATAAAAATTTTGTTCGAAGCTGAGTGAAACTCGGTAGTATGATTAAATAATACAATTTTTCTTCTTAAAAGATTTTACTTCGTAGACTGTTTGGCCCCAGAACTATAAACCAATTAATAATAAAGGGAAATAAAGAGATTAATTTAGTAGTGAGAGCCAGAAAACAAAACTTTCTGCTAGATTAGTACATTTCTTAAACAACAGGCATTTAAAATTAGCCGCTGAAGAAATTTTTCAGTTGAAACCCTTCTTCTAAAAAATATCATTTTTATCCACATTTATACTCGCATGTAATAATAAAGTGATTATAATGGGTTTCAAACATATGTTATCGCAGTACCGACACGTCTACTCATATGTACTTATATGTAAGAGTTCTATTGTGATTAAAGGATATGTTCCAATAAATTATTTATATGGTACAGTTACAGGTACAGTTTGAAAATTGAATATTCATTTGTGTTATAGCATGCGCTAAAGTAGAAGGTTTCATTCTGCGACATTCAAGTAATTGTTTGATAAATTACTTTTTAATTAGACCATACCTCCGTGGTTTCCAACGGCTTTACTTAACAAATTACGACAGTAAATTTACTGTTATCAACAGCTTTCTTAAAATTAAGACATTATTATGTGCAAGGACTGGCTTAATTTGTTGTTTTCCTATAAATAAATTAACCGAAAGCTTAAAATGTATAGCTGATGAATTTTTCAAATCTAATACAATAGAAGAGCCGTCATTTTATACTTTGAGTTATTTCTATTACTATTAATAATAGTATTAGCTATTACTCGTATGTAACGATAGCCTAAGGCATGATTGAAATATTTCCAACCAAGGGCAAAAATATATGACACGTATTGCCGGCAATGTAGTAAGCAGCGGGAAGAAAGTGCAATTGATTTTAAATATTCGAAAGATATAAATACCAAAAAATAAAGCTTTAGCATTGTATTTAATTAGTATTTCATTACGCCTTCGGAAAGAATCACAATATTTCAGAATATTCAATTGACCTTCTGGCTTCATTGCGTTTTATCACAAATCAGAGGGGAGATGAATATCTTACATCACTTGAGGAAAACTAAACATGCGAGTGCGTGCATCAAAGCTATGTAAGTGAATTTAGTGTGAAGCTGTTCAATCACAAGTCGCAAGAATTGTACATATGTAAGTGAGGTAGAAGTACGAGTCTAAGTGCAAAATAAAATCACTTCAACCTCCTTTGCGCCCTATGTTCTACCAAATGCAACAGCCTACATTGACATTGATAATTTCATAGAGCTTCGAAAGGATTCGTATTCAAACTGCGTACAGCATTGTCTAACGATGTGATTAGTATGTAGTGCAAAATTTGATGCTGCTGTTTGATGTGGGTATGTATTTATGTAAATATTTTATATATGCATGAGTATTCGCACATTGCAATATTGCAATATTTCCTTCCTAAGCACTTATTGAATGAAATGACTTTTTAATTGCTATGCCAGTTAAAAATTCAATTGATTAGCAATAAATAACTTCTTGGAGTTATGTATGCACACACCACTCTGGAAAAAGTGCGTTAACATTTTATTTAACCTACTATGTCATACAAAGAAAATAAAATTTATTTAAAAAAATATGTGAGAAACTGAGGAATAGGTCGTTCAGATTGATGAAAAATTCCCTTTTGAATTTCCCATTACATACTATCTATTGGGTATATATTTTAATTCGTGCGTTTTTTTTTTCAAAATTTGAACGTTTATTTAAGAAAAACATGTACAATAGTATTTTTCGAATTATTGCCCATCTGAAGCTATGGCTTTTTCCCATCTTTCTGGCAATTTGTGGATCCCATCCCAAAAGAACTGCGCCGGCTTGGCAGCCAAGAATAAATCAAACCAATTTTTGACATTCTGCTCTGATGTGAACCGTATTTTAGTGAGGGCGTTTTGCATCGACCGGAACAAATGGTAGTCAGAAGGGGCAAGGTCTGGGCTATAAGGCGGGTGGGGTAAGACTTCCCATCCACTGTTTTCCAAATAGTTCTTAACCGGAATAGCAACGTGGGGCTGAGCGTTGTCATGTGGGAAAATTATTGCCTCGTGTCTGGTCGCATATTCCGGGCGTTTTTCGGTTACTGCTCACTTCAAACGGATTAATTGTGTTCGGTAGCGTTGTCCATTGATGGTTTCACCCAGTTTTAGCAGCTCATAATACAGCACACCCATCTGATCCCACCAAATACAGAGCATTACCTTCGCGTCATGGATATTCGGCTTTGCCGTTGATTTGGCTGGTTGGCCGGGTTTCACATATGATTTTTTGCGCTTGTGGTTGTCGTAATAGATACATTTTTCACCACCAGTAACAATTCGATGCAAAAATGACTTCCTTTTGTGACGTTCCAGCAGTATTTCGGGCATACAAAGCCGCCTTTCGACGTCTTTCGGCTTGAGTTTATGTGGAACCCAATTTCCTTGTTTTTGAATATATCCAGCTGCTTTTAAACGTTTTTAAATGGCTGCTTGAGTGACACCCAAAGATTCTGCGAGCTCTTCTTGTGTTTGGCAACAATCTTCATAGAGTAATGCTTCCAGTTCTTCATCTTCAAACTTTTTTGGTTGCCCAGGACGTTCATCGTCTTCCAAGCCAAAATTACCACTATTAAATTGTGCAAACCACTTTTGGCACGTTCGCTCAGCTAGAGCATGTTCACCATAAACTTCCACCAAAATACGATGACTTTTGGCAGCAGTTTTCTTCATATTAAAGTAATGAAGAAGAACTCCCCGCAAAAACACTTTTTCAGGCACAAAGTTCGACATATTTGAGTGAAAAAAAAAAATATTGTTGCTTACGCTTCATATCATGACATATACTAATATGAAGTACAATGACAGTAGCTTTCCAACGCATGTTCCAATGGAATAATAACAAACCGCACAAAGTTATAGACCCAATAATAAAAACATCATGGCTTTATTTCATCTACAAATTTAACAACTTTAAGGAAAATACACTTCGTGGATTGATTGTATAACAGACTTCCAACTAGAGGATGTAAACTACTAGGATCACATACACTTAACTATTACAAAAAGTCTTAAAACCCTTTTTGCAACTAACCACCGCACAGTCGCGGGTTACTACTAATCTAGGTATTGTACAAATTCCTGCTAAACCAGAAACTCAGTGCTAAAAGTCAGTCTTTGATCAGCTCCATTTACGGATTTAACATACTTACCGTCTGTTACACAGCTAAGTTTGTTTCAAGATTACAAAGAAAACAAATATGTAACGATTGGGAATGTAAGTCAGCACCGAGAAAAGCCTTCGCCGATTTACGTTTAATAAACAGGTAATAAACACGGCAAGAGCTATGTATCAACAATCCAACGCAGCATACAAAAGCATATGCAAGAAGAAACAAAAGTGGGTACACTCAGCAATTGACGACGGAGCGTGTAAGAGTTAAGGACAGCCTTGCGTGAGAAACGAACTGAATTATGCACTGCTTTACCAAAAAGTGGAGATGCTGGATCGTAAAATTCTCTAACAAGAAATCCATAAAGTTGCGACTCAAGCAATGGACTGGATTGGATAACATGAATTTAAAAGTGCCTCTCAGCTTTAGGAGAAATATATTCTTCCGGCTCTTCAAAAAAGGAGGTCGCAGTGATCTTACTAAATATAGAGGCATAACCTTGCTCAACTCAATAATGAAAATTTTCACCGGAACCATCTTGGAGCGGCTGATCGCCTGGGTGCAGACAAATGAACTCATCTGTGATTTTCAAACTGGGTTCAGAAAATACACTAACACATTGTTCGTCGATTTCAATGCGGCTTTTGGGACCATTGATAGAAGATCAATTTTCTATAGATTTGATAATTTTTGAGTGCCAAATTGTTTTCGCTCGTAAGCAGGGATTAAACAGGGACGCTTCGTTATTCTTGGATGACCTACCAGATTTTTTGCCAGGAGGAATTGACTTCAGTGAAGTAATAATAAAACTACTTATGTACGATGATGACATAGTCATTTTATAAGAAGCGCCAACCATTAAGGAAAACATGATCAACTTAAGTACCATTAAAATGCTTGCACACTAGAGTTTGTGGAACATATAAATAAGTGTAGACCGAATAATCCAAAATGATGGTTTTCTGGAACGGGTTTGGGTGATATGAAAGGAATAAAAGATGAATCTGATAAAGAGAAGAATTAAAGGAGTACAAAAATCTTGGAGTCATTACAACACCCCGACTGGTTTTTAAAAAGCACGCACAAGAAAACTTAGAAGAGGCAAAAAAAAACAATAATTTGTAGATGGAGAGGCATATTTAAAAAAAAAAAAAAAAAAAAAAAAACATTGCTTTACGTACAAAATATAACATTTATGAAGCCGTAGTGAAATAGATCATGTGTTATGCAGCTCAAGTATGGGGTATCTACCAGTGCAAAGAAATTGAAAAATATTTGAATTCCTTCATTTAAAAAAAAATCTTCAGATTACCGGAAAATACACTACACTATATGCTTCACTTGGAAACCGGACTGCCACCATTATACATTTACACACTAAGATTGAACTTTCTGTACATTTCGAAAGGAATGTCACTTTCAAGCCTACGCCTTCCACACATGGTCGCAAAACATCATATGGTGTATATGAGCTACAACTTTTCAATAATTTGTCTAGATTATGCAGCGAACTTGACATCCTTCTAACAGAATACAATACAACAGCATGGAAAGCAGGACTTGTTGGCGAAGATAAATCTATCCACCCGCACCGCGTTTAGAGAAAAAACCCGGCAGAGCTAAACGCGATTTCTCGTATTGTATCCTGCAACATGACCTAATAGAGAAAAATTATCTCTATGAAATAACGCTAGTACAATCTCGATTATATTCAAGACTACAGGAGAACTTTTGCAGTTAAGCTACAGGCCGCATATAACCAACCGGAATGAAGAGGCAGAATGTTCATTGTGCAATCTACGACCTATCGAAGACGTACATCATCTTATCGATACATGCCTAATTTTAAAGGCGATTCAAAGAGCACATTGGAGAAAAAACACATTATCAACAAACGAAGTAATTTCAATCTTAAAAAGCCAAAATTAGTGTACACTTCGCAACTATAATACATAAAGTCAGCACGAAACTTATTTTGAATAATACACTGAAACAAATTGTAAATCTCTCTTATCTGGCTGTAGTCCAGGTGAATTTATCGGGTTACAGACGAAAGTCTTTTTGCAAAATTTTCAACAGAATGGACGGATAAAAACCAGATTACGAACTTAAGATGAGATGATACTAGACTGTTTCCTGGCCTGTACATGAACACAGAACAGAAGAAAAAAATCTCATCACCAGACTTCCAATACCATAGAAAACCGATCTTCTGTACAACATTCTTCGGATTACTGGATGTATGAAAACCTCCTAGCTTTTTTGATATGTGCATCTACGATTCCCAGAAGTGTTTGGGGCTTCTTTAACAATGTTTTCTGAAGACATAATCACATTTCCGCCTTGGACTATGATGTATGAGTCCGACCTAACGAAAGCTTATAAAGTTTTAAGTGCCTTTGAAAGATGCATTTGCATCATTTCAGTCTTTCTGGCCTAATCATCTAAAAAGTATGTACGACTAGTTTGGCTTATAAGTCGCTACATAAATTTCAATAAATATCAATATCAATAAAATCAATCGAACTCCATAATTTTATTAATATGTGTCACTTAGTCCTAGTCTATCTCAATCTCTTTTATACTGTTTATAATACAACCAGACCCAAGAGAAAAGCTTAGGATATTTCAAAAAAATTTTACGAAAATCAAGAAATATCAAATATCAAGAAAACATCTTAAAATAAAACTAAGTGATTCGCTGGTTAAAAAACCTTTTCATTTTATTTGGGAACTTTTAGGAGAAAAAGCCCAATATTTGCAAACACGGACAAAGAACTTAAATCAATATACTATACACCGACTTTCCATCCTATTTAGCCTTGTCCTATAGTTATACACATCCCGCTCGGTTTCGCAGAGTTATCGTTATATATCGTGGATAAACCAGCTGACATTATTCACTGTAAAAATTTTTACAAATATTTTATCATCAGATATATGTACCTACTTGCTCTTTGTTATTGGAAACACTGTGTTTATTTCTTATGAATTTAATAAAAAAAAAATGTCTTATACAATAGACTTCAAATTTCTTGTAATAGAAGACTTCTAAATAGAAAATTTAAAGATAAAACCAAGACTATTATCACTTAAGCCCTCTACATACGTATCCAGAGAGGATTTAATTTACGCACTCCTTACTACGATTAATAAGAAGTTAATAAATGTCATTCAATTAAAAAGTCATTTATTACGTACGGATACGTAGCCTACGCACCCTAAAGGTAACCCCCAAAGAAAAATCGCACATGTAACATATATGGCATATATATGAGTTAAATCATAAATGCTGCAAGATATGCGTATCAATAATATACATATTTACTTTTTAACTGAACTTTATTCAAATGTATGTACAAGTATTTCCTAAAAATGTTTAAAACTATCTGAAACGAATTTACGAAGTTTTTATTATTGTAAGATTGTTAACTTAGGTAACACAAAACACTTATTTTCTAAGGGTTAAAATTATACATTTACATTTACTTAAAATAACTGATAAAATATGAGTGTAAGAATTTGTTTGTTGCAAGAACTGCCACGATGGGAAGCCGGAAAACAACTGCCCTTATCCTTCGATTGCGTCCTTTTTATATCCTGTCTCTCATATTGCTCCGTGACAGTGTTGCAGATTGCCAACATTATAGCATATTTTTAATAATTTTTCCGGTGCAAAATTTGTATATCTCTATAGATATTCACAAACAAAATCCATTCAATAGTTCTTCGGTCAGTTGACCCAAGTGTTTATGCCAAATTCGGTGAAATAAAGTTTGTGATGTGCTCAATTCCTGAAGTCGACGTCAAATCAAAAAATCTAGATTTACGGTCACATTTCGAACTACAGAAGGGCGAATAGGTGCCTTACATGCACCAAGAACATTAAACTTTTTTATCTGTTTCAGCGAAGTGTTCACCCTTTTTTGTAATGAATTTTTATAATTTCAATACGTTGTATCCTTTGTTGTAGCCTTTAACTGTTATACGTCAAAAAATTACAACAAATTACCACCACCTTGATCAAAAAGTTCAGAATTTATTCAGAAAATTAAAAATACGAGTTTATTCATATAAATCTTCAAAGTAATCCCCATCGACTGCAACAAACTTATGCCAGCGCTTGATTTTCGATACATTTTTTATATTCGGTTTTTGGTATGTTCATCAGTGCTTCCTGTGATTTTTCCATTACTTCCTCTCGGCTGCTGAAACTCGTTCCCCGTAGTGGTTTTTTACTTCGATTAAACAAAAAGAAGTCACAGGGGGCCAAATCAAGTGAATTCGTCGGCTGTTGGATGTAATTTGTTGCATTTTTTGTCAAAAAATTACGAATATGGCACTGTGCGAGGGTGCGTTATCATGGTGCAAAATCCACGAGTTTTCTGCCCACAATTCTAGTATCTTTCGGCGGATTGCTTTACGCAAACGTCTCATAACGCCCAAATAATACTCTTTGTTTACTGTCTGGCCTTCTGGCAAAAATTCATGATACACTACACCGTTGTAATCCATGAAAACCGTGAGCATTGTCTTCTTTTTTGACTGAAAACGACGTGGTTTTTTTGGTCTCGGATCATTTGGTGAACGCCATTCACTTGCCTGATGTCTGGATTGCGTGTCGTAAACTCACGTCTCGTTTCCAGTAATGATCCTTTTGATGAATGATGAATGATGAATTCGTTGTTGCAAATTTAAATCCATTTCTAAAATTGTAAAAAATCACCAACACACACAGAGATAGATGTACTCTTGGCTACGTAACTTTTTCAAATGTCAAGCTATGACGCTAAGATTTAGAGGGAATGTCAACAACAGATGTACCAACTTAAAAAAAAAAAACAAATAGGAAGAATGGGAGCAATACACGGTGGTTATTCCATAATTTTTTTTTTTTATTTTTTTTTTTATCAAGGTAGTATGTACATATATCTTTATGCACAAGCCAGCATTCTGCGTTTTCTAAACTTAGTTTTACGGTTGAGTCAAGTTTTAGCGTACCTGCACAAAAATTAGTTTCTGGAATTTAAATAGCCTTCTAGATTGTAAAGAAAAGGCAATGCCAGATTTCTTCAATCATAAAAAATAATTTGCGTTACAGTTTATATATTTTAGAAAAAAGCCAGATAATGTAACTTGACACTGGTGAGTCTCAGTCATAAACTTACACTACTAAAGATACATCATTTGAATATCTGAAACAGGTGAAATGAACTCAGCATAGGACTGGCAGCCACCATTTGCCTTTGAACTACAGTAATCCTTCAAGAAGACCTCGATAGGTTTTTCACTAGGTGCCCAAAAAATTGTAGAGCTTAAGGTCTTCAAATGCTAATTTATGACTTTGTCATGTAAGTGCAATCAATCCGCTCATTGACTTTAATTTCTGCATAGTAAACCTGTACCACAGGTTTAATCCCTTCGCGACATTGGAATATTGTACGATAGATAGTTAAACTTCCATTCGCATATTGATGAGATAATCCTTAAAGCCATCTTATCGCTTCGTTTTATCAAAAGATGGTCTAAAGAATTTTGCAACACTTATTCGACGCGATGCGAGTAGAGACGTAGCTGATCTTCTTTTGATTCATCGACTGCTTTCTAATTTTGTGTCTATCGCTTCCCTTTACAATTCTTATATCTAGTATAAGCTACCGGCTGATTACGCACATAATTTTGCATTCTTTTTTAATTATGTCATAGGAAATCTGCTTAAATTTTTTTACAAAAAAATTATTTTTTTGATCTGAAAAAATGTGCAAATTAACTGGCAAATGATTTATTCAATGGCATCACCGGACGATCAAGTTGATTTTATTCAAACTTCAGTAAACCAACTTTTTAATATGCATGTACCGCTGAAAACAAAACTTTCTGGTATTTAAAGAAAATTTTGGATTACGGCTGACATACTAAATTCTACGAGTATTAAACAAAGGGATCAAGCGTACAGGCGATGGAAGCGTTTTCGAGTTCCTGAATTACTCTCTACCTTTCGAGCCTTAGGAAGTAATGTGTGCAAAAGAAAACGTAGACTGTAATCAAAACGCTTAAACAAAAACATACCATCAAAAACCTTATGGAAAAATATTCGAGAGCTTGGTGTTGCTCGACAAAGAGAACAATGTTCCCTGGACGTATGTCTCAACTATTTAAATGAACAATCAAAATAATATTCATCACTTGTAGATGAATATTTTTAGATTGTTGACCCTGAAAATGATGATTCTCAAACTTTAAGTGGATCGTTGAATGGGATTTTGCCGGTTGTTGACCCTGTACAAAGCACAGGTGAAGCAAATGAAACCTAACGGTTTGTTGACTCCGGACGTGGACATTCCTTTTAATTTCAAAGGGTGGATGATGCGGATGTGTTAAGTGCTGTACTTAAAATTAAATCATCAGCTACTGGCTTTGATGAAATACATCCACACTTCATGAAAATGTTCCTACCCCACATTCTTCCTGTGCTAACATATGTTTTTAAAACTATAATAACAACGTGTTTTTTTCCATTTCCTTGGAAAGGAGCTAAAGTTATACCAGTCTTAAAAAAACCTGCCACTCGTTTATCTTAAGAACTCTTCTTAAGACCAATTTCAATTTTGTCATTTCTGTAAAAAATACTGGAAAAAATTTTACACAATCAAATTTCAACCTTTTTAAATACATTCAAACTCTTAAGTGAAAATTAATCCGGTTTTAGACAAAACCACAGTTTTGTACCCGCTACTCTTAAGATTTCAGACAATATAAGAAATGCTATGGATAGTGACTTGGGCTCATTTTTAGTTCTCTTAGATTTTTCGAAGGCATTGGACAAAATTAATCATAAAAGACTTGTCTATCCTTTAAATCTTTTCTGTGGGGTTCCTCTGGGATCCATACTTGGTCCACTCTTATTAACGATCTTTATTAATGATCTTTCACTCCAAACTGAATACTCTTCAATCGATTTGTATGCTGACGATGCTCAAATTCGAATAAGCTGTAAGTTAAGCATGATTGAAGATGGTGTTGTGAAATTGAACTCTGATTTAAAAAGGGTTACAAATAATCTTCACCTCAATCCATAAAAGTCCAAATGTTTAATTATTTATAGAAATAAACTTGATAATAGCTACTTTCCTGCAGTATACCTCGGAAAAGAACAAATTAAATATGTCGATAAAGCTATGAACTTAGGCATTCTATTTAATTCTACCCTTACTTGGGATGACCATATTCAAACTGTTGTTGGGAAAATATATGAATTCTTACGGAGTCTTTGACTTTCGAAGCTATTTACTCCCCAACACATTCAACTTAGGTTGTTAAAAATTTTGATCCTTCCTATGATAACATATGGGTGCCAATTGTTTACTAGCCATAACTCAGAACCGAAAAGAAATCTAACTGTGGCGTTCAATAATATAACTCGCTATGTATACAATCTCCGACGATATGACCATATTTCAAACTACACATCTTTACACATATTTCAAATTTTTTCCCTTAAAACATTGAAGAAAATCATTTTAAACAGAGAACCCTCATATCTAATTCAAAATATACAGTATACTCGGAGCGTGAGTTTTTTGTTTATGTCATTAAGCAGTGGTATAGCTTACCTCCTTTCATTAGAAGGCTTCGCGGCACCACACAGTTTCAGCCGGTTTTATGCAGATACTTAGTAAGTAATTAAATTTAATATTTAGTGTAATAAAGAAATTATGTAAATTTTAATTTGTCATTATGAATATGAATTGAGTTCATCGTTTTAAACCAATAATAACTGAATGTAATATATGAATAATATATATAATAAATTTGATTTGAATTTAGGTCCAACTATACTTTCTATAACTTTTACTATTAATTATAGTTTCCTTGAGTCCAATGTAAAAGATTCTTTTGAAATATTGGGTCTATAACTTTGCTAAGAGATGGCGTAACTTGTATTATTCCATTGTTATTATTCCATTGGAATATGCGTGATATAGCTACTGTCATTGTTCGTCATTTCAGTATATGTCATTCATTTGAAGCGTAAACAACAATAATTATTTTTCACTCAAATATGTCGAACTTTGTGCCTGAAAAAGTGTTTTTGCGGGGAGTTCTTCTTCATGAAGAAAACTGCTGCCGAAAGTGATAGTATTTTGGTGGAAGTTTATGGTGAACATGCGCTAGCTAAGTGAACGTGCTAAAAGTGGTTTGCACGATTTAAAAGTGCAAAAAGTTTAAAGATGAAGAACTGGAAGCATTACTCTATGAAGATTGTTGCTAAATACAAGAGCTCGCAGAATCTTTGGGTGTCACTCAAGCAGTTTAAAAGCAGCTGGATGTATTCAAAAGCAAGGAAATTGGGTTCCACATGAACTCAAGCCGAGAGACGTCGAAAGGCGGTTTTGCATGTCCGAAATGCTGCTGGAACGCCACAAAAGGAAGTCATTTTTGCATCGGATTGTCATATGTGAAACCCGGCCAACCAGCCAAATCAACGGCAAAGCCGAATATCCATGGCGCGAAGGTAATTCTCTGTATTTGGTTTGATCAGATGGGTGTGCTGTATTATGAGCTGCTAAAACCGGGTGAAACCATCAATGGACAACGCTACCGAACACAATTAATCCGTTTGAAGAGAGCAGTAGCCGATAAACGCCCGGAATATGCGACCAGACACGAGGCAATAATTTTCCATCATGACAACGCTCAGCCCACGTTGCTATTCCGGTTAAGAACTATTTGGAAAACAGTGGATGGGAAGTCTTACCCCACCCGCCTTATAGCCCAGACCTTGCACCTTCTGACTACCATTTGTTCCGGAAGATGCAAAACGCCCTCACTGAAATACGGTTCACATCAGAGCAGAATATCAAAAATTGGCTTGATTCATTCTTGGCTGCCAAGCCGGCGCAATACTTTGAATAATACTATTGTACATGTTTTTCTTAAATAAACGTTCAAATTTTGAAAAAAAAAAAACCGCATGAATTAAATTACATACCCAATATATAAATAAATAACTAGAAATAAATAAATGGGCATTACCGACCCGATTTAGTTTTTGATACCCCTTTTAGAGGTTATAGAATGAACTTATTTTACGGAAAAAAAAAAAATTCCAAGGCAGCTTTTAACTAGTTAATCTTATAAGACTGTTTTAAAAATATACTCCATATTTAAGTTTTATAGTGTGAACAAGTTGGGTCTTATCTTGACAACTACTAACTTGAGGTGAAATGACTTTTTTTTTTGTAAATACTGCATAGATACACGCTTCGAAGTTGCAAAAGATGGGTAACTCCCTGCATTTTTCATTGCGCGACTTCATTTTATGTCAGATTGTACTAACCCATATAAATATAATCCTCAAATATTATTGTGTGTCAAACCCGATTTTTGTTTTCGAGCAATCGACTGTGTTTGTGTTCGTTGTTAAAATTTTTCACAATTTTCAAGTTTCTTAACTCAGTAAATAGGTCTCCTGCCATTCTGCTGTAGGAGATCGAAATTAAAGATAAGGCAAAAGGTTAAAAGTACAAAGTACACAGTGGTAACAAAAAGAATTCATACACTTTTTTATTTATTGCCTACATGGCCAAACAAAGAAATTTAGAAATAAAACTTTGAGATTAAAACAATACATGTTAACATTTCGACAGCAAAACCAGAAGATTTTAGTGCTCCATTAGAATCTGAAGCGACTAAATTCCGAAGAGAAACCAATGGAATAAAAAACCATTAAAAAGATATTTTTGTCAAAGAAAAAAAACACTTACGCCAGTTGTTACTGAATACGCATATTTATGAAAGGTGTTGTTTTCAATAGGAAGCAAAACAGGGCAGCGTAGGGCTTGAATAAAACCTAGAGAGAAAGCATTTCCAACCCTTCCCCCACCTGTACGATTGTTTTTTCTCAAAATATGTTAACGAATCTCCTTTGAAAGACTTCGACATAACATCCGGAACACCCTGTAGATATGTCATAAAAAACTAACTCTATAAAAAGAAAAAACTATAAGAAGTTCCACAAACCAATGTCACCAAATCCCTTAATAGGTATATGTAGTAACATATTTGCCCGCCGACTTCGTGAATATGCCACTTCATTCCGCCTCTCTTCTTTCTCTTATGTAAAATGATAGTACGATTAAGGTATATTAAGGTATATCTCGGTTTAAACAGTGCCATGTAATCTATAATGCAGCAATACAATTTTGTGAAAAGTTTCTCATAAAGCCTACGAGCGCTAAGTGTCGGTATTTGTTGTTTGGATTCATCTCGAATTATTACTCGTTGGGACATAGCAAGTGACGTATACAGTTTTTTTGCGCCACTTCGGATGGAAACTTTTGGATTACTTTAACTTTAAAATTTGTGATCCAAGGTTTTTGGCTCGAAACCCATTGGCCACTGAGATCGTGCAATTTGAAGGCATTCCTTTTTTTTTGTGGGGCTATGTAAAATCATTGGTTTAAATTAGTAAACCGCTGTGTGCTGATAATATTCAGACCTTCGAAGCCAATATTCTGCACGTTATTGGTAAGATAGAGGTTCATATTCTCGAAAGATTGCTCCGATATTGAGCCGATAGCATACTCTACATCAAAAACATCTGAGAAAAATGCCTGAAGTGGTACATATTCAAGACATAATGTCATGAACCATTTTTTCGTGACAAATAAAGTTTTTTAAGCCAAATTGCCTTCGTTATTTATAAAAAAAAATGTATATATTATTGTATGTACCTATATACATATTTGCATTTCACATACAAAAAGCTGTAGCAATGTATAAATTATGAAGTAGCATGGCTTCGAATTTTTTCTACATCTTAAATGCCTTCATGTAACTTTTTACCCGAGAGTACGAATATTTTGACATCCGCTTACAGCAACCAGTTTTATTCATATTTCGAATCTACATTCGAATCTACATACATACATATTCGTTAAGCCATGTGCCATATGTCATTCACTTTTTGTATTAAAATCAATATTGTAGAATTATAATGAAAGCAAGTTGAAAAAGTCTGCAAAGTAGCTACATAATGTTTGAGTGCACCATAAAGTAAAAGGAATGCGAAAATAAAAATACATATTCTCTGCATACTTGTACTGAAACAAATGAAAAATAATTTATACAAATAATAAGGTACCATATTGTAGAACCAGTTTCCAACTCATATTCGAGTATGCACGGGTATGAATGTATCTACACTTTACAGTTTGTCAGAGATAAGCTATTTATTTGTTATGTAAAATAAAATCTCAGAGCCGAAATTGTTTTGTAGCGCTCTGGTGTTTCATATCTCTCTTTATTTGTATTGTATGTAGGTAGATTAGAATTTTAAATATTTATTCAATTTTTTATTCCAACCCAGTTGATTACTTTTACCTAATAAATTTGTATCTGTATCACTATCTGGAAAGCTAGCAATTTGTCAGCAAATGATCAAATAAATTAACTGAATATTGGAATTTACGTACAATAAGTACCGGTTAATTTCACCGGGTGATGTGTTCAGTTTTCAACGCATCAGTTGAACACAATTACAAAAAGACCCCCTTAATTGAGTAAATGACGCAATAGTATAATTCCCCTTGCAAACCCAATAGACATTAACATACGAGTAGGAATCAAATAATAGATTTGAAAAATGTACGAAAATGTACGAAAATGTACGAAAATGTTGAATTAAATAATTTTATGTATTAGTTATTGAGATATGTAAAGCGTAAACATGTATGCTCAAATTTCTCCCACGTATTTGGATTACTACTTACTACTATCGCTTGTGGAGTTGGTTAAACTTGCGAAGCTTAGAATATTATTCTACAGGTCTCTCTATTTTGGATCATCTCTTTTTACGAGTATAAGGGACAGTTTGTTGATGTTTCTTATTTAAGAGATCCAATTATTTTTTTTCCGGCTTCATCTTATAACCTCGCCCAGAACTTGAGCCTCTATTGCTTCTTGGACTAGATCTTAGGACGACCTTCATTGAACATCGCAAAACTAGCTCTTTTCACCAGTAATATCAACGATGATAAAAAGAGGAGCCGTTTCGAATTCTTGAAAATCTTGCACGATATTAAAAAAAACAACGGATTTTGTATACTGTGGTGAAATCTAGCCTTAATATTAAATTCTTCTGTTATTCCCATTGTGCATTTATATATCGGGTACAATTTTTATGTACATCTCGGGTATATTTTGACATCTCAATATTGTTTAAATATACATATATTACCTCTTGAAGCTTTTTCGATTGCTTTTTCCAAATCGATAAAGGTATAGGGAGTTTTTGAAGTGTAGCGATTTTCTCCACCATTATAAGTAAACTTTGCGTCATATTCTCGATTGCATTTCACAAAGTCGTATTGACTGCCAATGAATAATATTGCATTGTCGATTGTCTTTATATAATACATTTTTGTAGTATTCGACGTTAGTCTCACCGATCAGTACTTGTTACAATTTGTCGCATCGCTTTGCCTTTATATAGTGGAACAAGAAAGATACCATTTTCCATTTTCATGATTTTCTTGAACGAAATCGCCAGCTATGATATTTAAATAAAAGATTTTCATTGACGATCTACACTCCGTGGTATATGTGATCTGGCCCAACTGCACACTATGCACGACACATATTGCGTGAGAATCATTTATTAAGTAACGCTTTAAAGCCCCTGCAGCGACAGTTTTGGTAACGTCTCTCGCGAGCAGTCAATAATCTGAACAAACCCTACCAAATATTGAATGTCAAGGCTGTTCATAAAAGAAAAGAGGGAATACTAAAGTAAGATATTACAATAGATAATACCCACGTACGAGTACTATATATACATATATTGTAGGAATTTTCATGCCATGAAATAAAGCCGAACTTACTGAATCGTGGCTTTTATTTGCTGGAGAAAATTCCAAATTTCTTCTGTCAACAGCATTCCTTCCATCTATTACAAGTTTCGTTGTTCCCTATTAGCAGATGCCTCTGCTGACCTTTGATATATTTCGGCAATTGAATCTCTTGCAAGTAGTTTCTCCACAAACTTAAAAAAACGTTAATTCATTTGCACATGCTTTGTCGTTTCACTTCTTCTATTGTCTGTCGCCTGAATAAAGGCACTACATGTACAATAATACCCTATACAATGCTTCCATTGCTATCGCCTATTTTTCTTACAACATTCGGTTTGTGTACATTTCAAGACGCTTTTCCACTGTACTTAGTGTACGCTTAAAAGGCTTGTCTTTGTTTCTTCGGATGCGGATGGGATTTAAACACCGAACTTTCCAATCTGGAAGCCACCTTGCGCGCTTCATACTCGTTCTCGGTTTATGGCGTTTTGGAGCCTAGAGCAGTCTATTCCCCTGTTTTATTTGCGTGAGTTTATTTTTTTTTTTTCCAGAAAAAACTCTGTCAGCAAAAGCAGAGAGTGGCTTGCTGGTGGTTCGTCCAAAATCACTTTAAAGTCTTTTTCCATCATTTCGCGTTATTCTAGCATACGAATGTATAGTAATCAAACAGAGTTGGATGTCTATCGCTGCATTATGTAGTTACACAAACGTCAGCTTCGTTCCGAAATCGTTTCCTCCATGACAGTCTTCATATTCGCAGTTCGATCCCGCGACACATACGCTTTAATCCGTGCTCGTGACGATTATTCCACGCTCTTTCACGAGTATAGCGTTCCCTTGTTTATTCATACAAATTCTTTTTGTGTTTGCTTCACAAATGTTAAAACCGAATTGACATTTAAAACCATTTGTATAATCTAATGCAATTTGCAATAAGGCCATACATTATGACCCACCCTGTATTTAAAAGCTCATGAAAATCCCGCCAAAAATGTATCTTTTTGATTCTTCACTTTCCACTCGGGGTCTTGGGGTCCGCAGGCGCTAATATTGTTCCTCCAAGTTTAAGTTAAACCATCAATTTTATAGCCAATTATCAGCTGTCAAAATGGTGGCAACTCCATTCTTAACTTCTTCTGAACGCTTTCGTTTTCAAGCTCAAGTACATAGATTAATTGAGCAATATGATGTAGTCGAAAACGCAAGCCATACTTTCTTAGAACACTCCCTCAGATTGATTAGATCTCCAAAGTCGCAATTATTATGAAATAGATCAATCTGATAAGAGTAGCTTCCTTTATTTATTTACAAAGTTAAATCGGCTGAAAATCCTAAAGCCACTTACAAACACAAGTAAGGTAACGGCTTCCTCCGCTCGTTCAATATTTCAACTTCAATGTTTGGCCTTGAATCTACATTTCTGATGATGAATCTAGGCAACAAATTGCTTTGTTGGTAACATTCTTTCTATTTCCATGTCCCAGTTTAAAAAGATGTTTTACACGGCGATCAAGTTCTTCATGCATATATTAAGTTGAGGGCTTTGCAAGGCTTCTTTTCAAAGTGCACATTGAAATTGGGTTCTTTTATTATTTCATAATTGAATTTTATGATGTTGATGTCAATGTATTGGTCTATAACTTGCGGTTTGCTAAAAGATGGCGTAACTTGTATTATTCCATTGTTATTATTTCATTGGAACATGCGTTGGATAGCTACTGTCATCGTGCGTCATTTCAGTATATGTCATTCATTTGAAGCGTAAACAACAATAATTTTTTTTCACTCAAATATGTCGAACTTTATGCCTGAAAAATTGTTTTTGCGGGGAGTTCTTCTTCATGAAGAAAACTGCTGAGCGAACGTGCCAAAAGTGGTTTGCACGATTTAAAAGTGGTGATTTTGGCTTGGAGGACGATGAACGTCCTGGGCAACAAAAAAGTTTGAAGATGAAGAACTGGAAGCATTACTCTATGAAGATTGTTGACAAACACAAGAAGAGCTCGCAGAATCTTTGGGTGTCACTCAAGCAGCCATTTTAAAACGTTTTAAAGCGGGTGGATATATTCAAAAGCAAGGAAATTGGGTTCCACATAAACTCAAGCCGAGAGACGTCGAAAGGGAGTTTTGCATGTCCGAAATGCTGCTGGAAAGCCACAAAATGAAGTCATTTTTGCATCGGATTGTTACTGGTGATGAAAAATGGATCCATTACGACAACCCCAAGCGCAAAAAATCATATGTGAAACCCGGCCAACCAGCCAAATTAACGGTAAAGCCGAATATCCATGGCGCAAAGGTATTGCTCTGTATTTTGTTTGATCAGATGGGTGTGCTGTATTATGAGCTGCTAAAACCGGGTGAAACCATCAATAGACAACGCTACCGAACACAATTAATCCGTTTGAAGAGAGCAGTAACCGAAAAACGCCCGGAATATGCGACTAGACACGAGGCAATAATTTTCCATCATGACAACGCTCGGCCCCACGTTGCTATTCCGGTTAAGAACTATTTGGAAAACAGTGGATGGGAAGTCTTACCTCACCCGCCTTATAGCCCAGACCTTGCCCCTTCTGACTACCATTTGTTCCGGTCGATGCAGAACGCCCTCACTGAAATACGTTTCACATCAGAGCAGAATATCAAAAATTGACTTGATTCATTCTTGGCTACCAACCCGGCGCAGTTCTTTTAGGATGGGATCCACAAATTGCCAGAAAGTTGGAAAAAAGTCATAGCTTCAGATGGGCAATACTTTGAATAATACTATTGTACATGTTTTTCTTAAATAAACGTTCAAATTTTGAAAAAAAAAAACCGTACGAATTAAATTACATACCAATACTTATCTCGACTCATGCCATGTACAGATCGTAGAGATTGCTATTATGTGTTTATCTCCAAAGCTGATACCAACTGCATGAAAAAATCACTGGAGAACTCGTGCATACCTAACAACCAAACATACCCTAATTCTCCTTCGTTTAGGTCCATGCTTCTGTTCCAAAGCAGGATCTGATGTAGAGTCTACATATAGTTTCTTGCCAAGCCTTTTTATAATATACTTCTTACATTAGAGATATAGCGATTGGAAAGTGTAACTTTTGCCATATCCTGATGAATCAACCATCAAGCAGATTGATCATATTGCGATCGACGCCAGACACTCCATCAGCATCTAAACGTCCGAATTTTTAAAGGAGTCAACATCGACTCGGAACATCACCTTGTTCGAACCAGGATACGAATGCGGATACCATGGGTACAACGGAGTCAAGTAAAACGACCAAAGTTCAACGTTGAAAAGCTGCGATCGCAAGAAACTGTTAGAACTGTTGAACCACCTGCAGATAAGCACCTTGCTTTGCGGGTAAATTGATGTAAATTGATGTTAATTTAAAATGTAAATAAATAAAAAAAAAGATCGTGTTTCACTAAAACTCCATCAAAATCCTAGCTCTTTATATACAAACCATCAGAAAAGGTACTTCTGCTGTAATTGGTTTCAAAGCGGTGCCACAAAGAAACCTCTAGTTTGAAGAGCAGCATAAGAAGAGCTGCTCGTGAGATCTGTGAGCAGAAAGGAAGGTAAAGAGCACAGGCTTCTCGGAAACAAAAAGAAAGAACACGAGAAGCACGCTGTCGAGAAAATAAGGAGATATTTCTGCAGTAATAACGTTCAAAAGTTTTATCAGGAAATAAAATGAACATACAAGGCCCGGAAAGATGAACATGCACAACTAGTAATAGAGTATGGAAATACAACTAATGCAGTCCATTGTCAGATGGAATAGGGAATTCTGTCCCATTGATTAGAAGAACTTAAGGTAGCAATATCAATAATATTGGTACTTGCGCCGACAATCCGCCTGCTGAACTTACATATTTGAAGGAGTAGAAGATAACCTGCTCATTTGTAAGATAAGGTTAGAGAAAAACATGTCCAAATTGTTTGTCCGATTCACAGGAAGAAGACCTATTTGACTGCGCTGACTATAGAGGAATAAGCCTTCGAAACTTCGCCTATAAGATCGTTCTGACGTATTATCTGAGCGTCTGAATTTATTCATGAACAATCTGCTGGCAAAAAAAAATCCACCATCGATCAAATATTCATGCTATGACAGATCTTAAAAACATACGAGATCAACGCTCATCATCTATCTTATTTGTCGACCTCATAGCGGGTACATAAAGAAGAGTTATATGGGCCAACTCGTCAAGTTGAGTAGGATGACTATAGATATGTATCGTTTCTAAATCTGCACAATTATTTGGGCACGCGGATGCCATTAGTGTGATTGGATGAACACATCGAGCCCTCAATGGAGCTTCCCTGAGGGATGAGGCGGAAGCCACCAAAATAGGTCTGATTATAAACGAGCGGAAAGACGCACACCAACGACGGTTTGGCTAGAAATCGCCATTGTTGGTAGATAAGGACCTTGTCGCGAACCTTGGTTCCACAATTACTAGCAGCAGCGACGCATAATTACTCTTGCCAATCGCTGGTCCTTTGGGCTCAGGAGGGAATTAAGTAGCAGAGCTCTCTCTGTTAAGATCAAATTGGCTTTATATAAGATTCTTACTATCCCGGTCCTGCTCTATGGCGCAGAGGCTTCAATCTTGTCGAAAGCGGAAAAAGAAGCATTTGTCCACTTCTACAGAAAGATACAGAGTTTGATCTTCGATTTTTATTGATGCGAAATGGAGGAGTAGATTCAAGCACAAACAGTACGGGTTGTACGGTGACATCTATCTAGTCAGGCGTCTATGGTTATAGGCTGAAATGGCTAGGTTTTGCAAAGCGCATGGACACCAAAGCTCCAGCCTAGAGATTCTAAAAGCGAGAGTTTGCACAGTAGAAAGCAAACGCAAGAAAAAAGAAAAGACCTCCAATTTGGAATGCTGCACTGTAGGCAGCTGACAAGAAGAGGCTTGTTGTTTGGGGCCTAAATTCACCCCGGACTGTAGCGCCAACTAAATAAGTAAAGAGCGTTCTCATAATTGGTTTTGATTTTGGTTCCATTTTCCGGTGAGACCTATTGCGGCGAATACCATGCTGTCAGCCATTCAGAAGCTTTCAAAATATTATTTAAGTATGGGTTTCAAGATATTTCATGAGCTGGCTGCTTTTTAGTGTTTTCACGACCTTTAATAAGGAACGTAAATACCTACGTGGTAATTTTTGTTATTGTTCCTAATTGTTTTTTTTTTTTTCACTTTTTTAAATAGTTTGAATAAGACTCAATAAATCTGTTGTTTTTTTTTCATTTTGATTTGGACCTTTACAATTTATTTTCTTGAAAATTTTATCTAGCATGTGGGCATCATTTATGTCCTCGTAAAGATTGGCCCTTTTTGTCATTTTACATCACTTTTTAAAAAGTTTTTGGTAAAATTCCGTTGATTTCGTTATGTATGTTCGAGGGACTGTGTTTTGTTAGCATAAAAAAAACAGTAATGTTCATATACACGGTATACATAAAACGAGCTTCGACAGTCATGATCACACGGTACTAAAAATCAATTTCAACAACAAAAATATTTTGGCATGTCTCGACCGCACACGACGTAAAAACTAATAATTATTAATTTCAGCTCCTTCCTTTGGCGAGTGGCACTCCTTGGTAAAAAATTCACTGAAATAAACTTTCCAACACGAGCTGTCAAATGTTGGTTTAACAGTTCCTACCGTTCTATATCCATTTCAACATCAGGTACCACTGTAAAATCAGTAGAAGGGATAGTTTGGACAAATACTCTCCTTCGTCTAAAAAGAAACAATCCTATGTAGTAGAATTAATGGAAAATTTATGTAGCAGTTACGCTAGTGTGAAAAAAAACAACAGATTTATGGCATTTGGATCAGGGGACTATAGAGTATTTATTCTCAAAATAAGTAAGAATAAAAAATTTTTTACTGAAGTTTGGGAATAAAAATCTTATCACCCAACCTTATGTCAAGGTAGCAACACCATCACCGAGCACTGAGTGTCTATTCAGCCAGCTGAATCTGCTTAGATATCCCCTAATTGGAAAAAAATGCTCACAACTAGTTTTCGTGTGACATTTGAATGGAAATGGATGTCAAAATGCATCTATTTGCATGTAATTTCGTTTCCTTTTAAAATCCGTCTTCAAAAAAGAAAAAAAAATTATAAAAAAGTGTTCTTTATGTCCAGGAAAAGAAAAACCCACACCAGATGTGTAATCATTCATTCCATTTTAAGTGATTGCCGCTACTCCGTACCGAAGTGCTAAAGTGAAGTGTGTTTTTAATTGATAAGTTCTAAAATTCGGAAAACAAACGAATCGATTGTATAACAAATAAAATCAAAAAAGAAGAGAAACGCAAGAAAAAAAAAAATAATGAAAACCCACCAAATGATAATTTAGATACGAGTACAAGAAACATTATAATAATTGGAGAAAAAAAAAGTTAATTTTTCTTTTTTCCACAACTTATGTTTGCTCCCCCCTACCCTGTTCGTTTGATATTTCGTTCGTTTCTTTCATATTTTTCGTGTTCCACGATATGTAGAGTATAATCATTAAAAATTCTATTGTTGTACAAGTACATCGGTCTCCGTCGTCGTCGTCGTCGTCGTCGTCGACAAACCACCACACAACACACCACTACACCGCCGCTCTCTTTGGCTAATTGACAAGGAAAGGAGGAAAAATTACAATTTTTTCTTTGATATTTAGTGTTTTCCATTTATTGTGTGTATATTTTATTTCACATTGGAAAGAAGTAAAGTAAAGTAAAAAAGAATTGAGGAAAAAAATACACATAACTCGTTTGGCCGCGTACACGATTATTAAAAAGCCAAGTACCCGGAGAGCATAGTTTTTTTTGGATCTCTGGTGGTGTATTTGGCCTCTTTGGCTGGTTCCTACTCGTCCGCACCGACCAGATTCCCAAGCAAATGAGGAAAAATGGATGAAAATATACAATTGTGTCGAATTTGCATATCAAATTCGGAGTGTGCGACTATGATTCCGATATTCGGCGAAGATCTGCTGTGGAAGAAAATTACAACGTTGGCCGATGTTAAGGTATGCACGAGTCGATGCCTAGGCCTAAGCCTAAATCGAAATGACTATTTAGTTTGTCGTTGATTGTATGTATTATTCGGGATTATCTTTAGCATTTCATATTTTCCATTTGGTATCTGGTATTTGGTATTTTTTTTTTTTTTTTTTTTTTTTTGTATCATTCATCGTGTCACCACACCACCGACATCGCGCACCATCTATCGCCGTCATCATACTCGTACCACTAACTGTTTACTGTTTGTTGTTTGTTCGTCGGTTCATTGGATTTTTTTCTTTTTCTGTGTTTACAGTTATGAGAATTAAAATATATTACTTTTCTCTAGATATGAAACACACAAAGTTACAACTATGTATGTGGCGCAGATGTATACTTGTCGTACCTTTTGCCTACCTTGCATACAGTATTCGTGAATAAAATAAAATTTCTTTCTGTTTGTGTCAATTTTCAGATTGAGAAGGGCGATACCCTGCCGCAACAGGTGTGTATGTCGTGCGCAAAAACAGCGATCAGTGCGTGTATGTTTAAAAAGAAGTGCGAGGATGCTGACAACTTCTTCCGACATCACTTGCATGCGATGCGCAAAATGGAACATCGTGATGTGATAACAATATCGGAGAGCTCAGACAATGAGCCGCATGACGACCGCAACAGAAATGCTGATTGTGGTGTCAATTATTCGGAAGAAATGTCAAATCTAATGCAAATGAATGGCAACACATCCAGCAGTGGGGCATTCGGGCAAATAGATTATAAAAACTTTGACTTGAACACGCTGCGTATGATGATGAATAACTATTTGTTGGAGCAACAGGCAAAAGAGGCAGACGCTATGGCAGCCATCAATGGCATTGCGAATAGTGCCGGGCTGGGTCCCTCTTGTGACATGGCCATGGAGGATGAACCCTTACCATTGATTCCAGAGATTGAACTTTTAACACCGCACGATGATGCTATGGAACGCCAGAATGGTGGCAAACAGTGTACAGGCTTTCAGTGTAATATTTGCTATCAACTTTTCGACATGAAGCAACTACTTAAAGAGCATATGCAGAGTTGTCATGGCCGATCGGCGCCTGTTTATGAGTGTATGAACTGTAAGAAGACCTACTTATACAAGCGTTTCCTGGAGAAGCACATTCGTCGTGGACGTTGCGTCAAAAAGAGAAGAAATCAAACGTAAGTACAAAAAGTTATTTTTTGTCCTTAAACATATTATTTAATACAGTTTTTTCGAAATCAAATAAATTTTTAGAGGCCGAGGGCTTTTATGCTCCATGTTGTCAGCCAAATTAAATCCGTAGGCATGAAGAAATGCTACTCGCTGACAACATTCTGGTGGCCGTTTTAGAAAATCATTTAAACTAGAAATGCAGGCATTGCCAGTGATGTCAGTGTTTGCCTTTTCAACACATCGGTTACCGTGCATCAGAAATGAGAAGTAATTCAGCTAAATTGTTTCTTCTTCTTAGGCTGAACCCATTGATCCCAAAGTTTTTGTTTTCTTTTATATGCATAGAAGCTTAAAAACACATAAAAATCGTAATAATGATTGGCTTTATAAGAAACATAATTTTATGCCATTAGTGCTTAAATATTATTTCTGGCATGAGTGCCGGATCTAGCCTTAATAAACCTCAATATGGCAGTCTAATTTTGCAAGCAACTGACTTACAAGTCTTCCATCATTTCTGACTCATTAGTGTAGACAAGCGACTTTACATATCCCCACAGAAAATATTCTAAAGATGTTAAAGCATATCACAGGACCATTACGTAAAATGCACTCATCGAATGTTTCCTTCAATATACTGCTTGTGGCACTCTCTCTATTGCATGTTTTACCGGCTTGTTGAAACCAAGGAAGAGTCCACATTGTTGTCATTCAATTGGAAAAAGAAAAAGTCAACAATGATGTATCTATAGCGTACACCATTGACTGCAACGATGAAAAAATATGTAACGATGATTCCACCAAGCAGTAAGGTTTTAGGGATGTAACAGCGTCTCAGTAATGATTTTTAATGATAAAGCCATTTAAATTAGCATCATCGTCGAAAAAAATTTTGTAATGAACTAGAGAATCTAGGTCAATCTCGTTCGGCTCTTTCACCGAATGTTCATTTTCATTTCATTTTGAATGCATTCTTATTTAAATTCATTCAACTCTTACATACTATACAAACAAATACTTACAAATTTGCTTAATTAACTAATAAATTACTCTAATTTAAACTTAATGTTTAAACTATGTGTTCCAATGTTACATATTTATTTTAATTTTTATATTTAAAAAAAAAAAACAATATACAAAACATTAAGTAAAAACTTAGTAAATGGACCTTTTTTTTTGCCATATTATAAATCTTGCTAACTACGGAGAGCGATGTACACGATACATGCTTTTAGCATCTGAAAGTCACGCACTACACTCTTTTAAATCGAAAGCCTTTGGATCAATTTCTTCTTTCAATTTTATATTTTCCGTGCCTCGTTTTGTGCTTCAACGCAAAGACCTTTAGAGTTTGATGCGCGATGTTGGTACTCGTTACGAATACAGGTGCGTTACGCCTTTCAGCTTTTATGTTTGTAAACCGAAATCTTTCTGCAAAATCTTCCATAAAGTTGATAAATTGCTGTGGCGAAACAATTTCTCAATAAATAACACTTTTCGGGAACTGCAACTTCTTTAATTAGTGTACATTACATTACTGTCTCTGCGGATGCGGAATCTTCAATAACAGTATGTGTGGTTCGAAAACGATCCATAATTAATGGAATTATTTGTTCAGATGGATTATTATGTCGATCGTAAAATTGCTTTGGCGTACGGTACATTTTCGAAATTTAAATTCGCAATTTGTACCAAAAATATTATGAAAACTCTATATTTCTTCAAGCGATGTAAGGAAATACTCTTCTCCGTCTGATGTGGCCTAACGCTGCTAGCTCACCTTCTCTCTCGGTTTCATGGGCCGCAGTTCCTATTTTTGATTCCCTTTCACCGCCTAACGTTAAAGTGACCCAAAAGAATATAGACACCACGGAATGCCGTTACGCCCTCTCTAGGCTAAGGGATATACGAAAATATACGTCTCTCTTTCGCATATCTTTACGACAAATCCGACTCTGTTTGCTTTGAATGAAAAACAAAAACAAGTGTCATGGTATCCATCCAACAGGAAGGCCTTCTTACGGATATAACTAGTCTCATAAAGCTTTACAACAAGTACCACGAAATCTTCGACACACCTCCACAAAAGGTTGCGGATGACCTCGCTGCTTTCCGCAGCTATGTTCACTCTAAAAGACTTTCTCACCTTCAGCGCAGTCGAGCTGACCATGATAAATTTTTTCATTCCTAATTTGCCTGAGATGCAGGCATCATCTACACTCCCCTACTCCTCCACGCAACAAACTACCTCTTACATTTTACTACTAAAACGTAAGAGGCTTGCGCTCTAAAACTCGGGCTGTATTGTCTAAATCACACAGTCTCTCTTTCGACGTCTATGCTCTTACAGAAACCAATCTGATCCCCGATTCTCCATGTAGAGGTGTCCTACTTGCTATTCACAATAACCTCAACTCTTCTCTCTCTTCTCTTCTCATCTCAAAATAACACTTCCCAATAAGTCCCTGTACGTTATGTGCTGCTACATTCTCCCAGCTCAACTTATCAAATCCTACATCCTTGCTATTAAAGCAATTGACCAACTTATTGACCTAAGTGATTCCATCGACAATATCCTTATCTTTGAAGACTTCAATCTGCCCCGGCTGAAGTGGATTCCATCGGATAATCATTTATTTTTTACCGCGTCAAATGCCACTTCATCCAAGGAATGTCTTTTCATTGAAAGCATAACTGACTCAATCTTGTGCCAAATAAGTGGCGTCCCTAACTCTATCGGTAGGCAACTAGACCTTATTTTCACTAGTGATCCTATAAACTCCACAGTAACGTTTTGTCCCTTTATTCTATCAACTGTCGACAACTTTCATCCCCCTCTTCTTCTCTCATTTTTCCATAACTCTCCATCCCAGCCCACTTCTTCAACTACCAGCTCTTCTTACAACTTCCATAAAGCTAATTTTCGCAAAATCGATACCTATCTAAGCAAATGTTCTTTTGATTTTACTAACCTATCCTTATCTGACGCTGTCTCCATTTTCTACAGCGAAATATTTAATTCTATTTCTCTCTACGTCCCCTTTTCACGGCATAAAACATCTTCTATTTCCCCTCCATGGTACAACAGAAGACTTCGCTCTTTACGTAATAAAAGAAACAAATTATGGGCAACTTTTCTTCGCACCAATACTCTATCTTGGAACTTACCTGCAATTCACCCAGCTCTATAACTGCCTCTATCAGCGCTTTCTCGACACAGCGCTGACCAACCTTATCAATGATCCTAAGACATTTTATCAGTTCGTCCACTACAAAAGAAAATCAGATGGATATCCCCCCTCTCTTTCATTCGATAACATATTATCGACCGACCCACATATTATTACCAACTATTTTGCAAACTTTTTTAAGCAGTCATTTGCAGACAACCCCTTCGTACCCGACCACATGTATTTCAAGTACCTTCCCAATTTCTCCATTGGCCCCTCTCTCTCTCTCAACCTTTTGATGCCACCCTTATCGAAGAAAAGTTACAAAATATTTCTCAAAAAGTGTGCCTCCAATCTTTCGCACCCACTTTCCTCGCTATTTCATCTGTCCCTCACACAAGGGGAATTCCCCCAATTTTGGAAGACCTCTTTTATAACCCCGGTTCACAAAAAGGGATCAAAGAATGAAGTAACCAACTACCGTCCCATTGCTAAGCTTTCTCACATACCTAAAATATTCGAAAGTGTTTTATATGATGTTCTAAGCTTTCAGTGCAAGTCACTTATATAACCCAGTCAGCACGGATTTCTAAAAGGTAGATCAACTACTACAAACTTAGTTGAATTCGTGTCCTTTGCGCTTTCAGCCTTAGAAAATGGCAACGAAATTGATGTTATTGCTACAGATTTCGCTAAGGCCTTCGATAAAATATCACATCAACTGATCGTTTACAAATTATATTTTCTCGGTTTTGACCCCATTTTGTTAAAATTGATATCTTCTTATCTGGAGAACCATTACCATAGCGTTCGCTTTATGTCAGCATTCTCAACGCCGTTTTTAGCAACTTCTGGTGTCCCACAAGGCAGCCATCCTGGTCCCCTCCTTTTCATTCTAACTATAAACGATCTTGAGAGGATTATCAAACACTGCTCCGTATTCATTTACGCTGATGACACTAAGTTCTCCAAAACTATTTCTTCACCCCAAGACTCCATTCTCCTTCAAGAAGACCTCGATAGGTTTTCCACCTGGTGTCTAAAAAATTGCTTTGAGCTTAACGTCTCCAAATGCCAACCTATGACTTTGTCTCGTAAGTCCTATCAATCCCCCTCTAGACTTTATTTTCTGCATGACCAACCTGTAGCCCAGGTGCAATCCCTTCGCGACCTCTGAATTTTATACGATAGAGAGTTAAACTTCCGTTCGCATATTGATGAGATAATTCTTAAAGCCAACTCATCGCTCGGTTTTATCAAACGTTGGTGTAAAGAATTTAGCAACCTTTATGTGACAAGGTCACTTTACATTACGCTTGTCTGCCCCTTTCTTGAATATGCCAGCCAAGTGTGGTCCCCTTTTCAGCGAACTCATATATCCCGAATCGAGAACATTCAACGTCGTTTTCTTCGTTTTGCTCTTCGTGGACTACCCTGCAGTGACCGATTTATCTTACCTCCCTATCGCGACCGCCTCAAACTTCTTAACCTGAGTACCCTCGAAAAACGCAGAGACGTAGCTGACATTCTCTTCATTCATCGACTGCTCTCCGGTTCTGTGGACTGCGCTTCCCTTTACAACTCTATTTCCTTCAACACTAATCCTCGTAATTTACGCTGTCCTCGTCTCTTCTATATCCCAACCCATCGCACTTCTTATGGCTCTAACGTACCAATCTCCCGCATGCTCCGTAAGGTCAACTCAAACTTCCCCCTTATTGATTTTAACCTGGGCACTTCTCGCCTTAAACTTAATCTCCTCCACCACTCCCTTTTTCCCTAACCCTTAAGTAAGTTTTAGTTTTTAAGCTAGCTTTTTAAGCCCTAGTTTTTTAAGTTAGTTTAAGCTTGCATTAAGCAAAATAAATGAGGGCATTAGCCCCAATCAAATTAAAAAAAATTAAAAGGTATTTATTCATCCTGGAGAATGCCCCTAAAATCTCTATTCACTTGCTAGATACGATTTAAAACCGTGCGATAAAATTTATAGGTGATGCCAATATTGGAATTGCCGGTAGCATTTCTCTCTTTTAAACCTTCAACTGTAAACCCGGATTGTTTATCACTTTATCTTTAAGCCCACCTTCGAACGTGCTCTGAAATACCGTGAAAAAATTAAAAACAACAAAACCTACCTCGCTAACTCCCTTTGTTTTCTTTGAAATTTTCCTTTGCCTGCGCTGTGCCAATAGGAATGAAGCAGAGACAGACGTGGCGTGGTACGTATTTAGTTTTGAGTTTCACTCTTTTGAAACATTTTTGGAATAAAAATGGCGTATATCATATTGAGGCTCTAAATCAATCAGTCTTGTCAGATCTTTTTTAAAGTATCCTGAATAAGGATGTGTTTTGAAATCTAGATGTCTTTCTTTGTTTTCCTATTTCCACTAAGTCATAATTTATGTACGTAAACGTGTGTGTGTTTTTTTTTTATCGCCGACCGAATATTTTTCTACGTATGAACGTCAATAAGTTTATCTTAACCAAGATTTGTGTAAAACGCTTCCTGTTCCATGTTTTTTGGCTATTGAATGTTATGACTCCTGCTACGTATGCTCACTCTACTGACTATACCAACGGAAGAAGGCTATTCAATGAATTTGCATTGAAAGAACGCGTGGCCTAAATTCACCGTTTTTTACATACTATAGTTAAGGTAAGGTTAGGTTGAAGTAGCTGCCGCACATAAACCGATACACTTAGCCCAATATTTCTTTCGCTTTTCATTCATTCAAATAAAACGCTGGTACGTAAACAGAAAATGAAAGCTATGTGGCGTAAGAAGTTTATAGGTAGAAGGATGCATTTTAAGTCCAAATAAACTACGATACTTGATTATGAATTCAAATCACGCTGATAGCGTGATGTGGTACCACGTGATTCTAGGAGAAGTTTTCTTTACTCGTTGAAACAGATAAAGCTACGGTTGAAGCATGGCAGACTTGTAATGCCTGCATTATTTAAATTAGTTAGATCGTAATATGGATTTTTTTTCTTTTCTGGAAGAGAGTAGGGCATGTATAACGCAACCGGAAGATAGTCTTCTCCGTCTTGACTATGCAGCTTTTACAAAAAACTTTTGAATATGCATGCATGCTTTCCTATAAAACAATGTCCAACAGTGACACCTTTTACAGCGCTAATAGACCGTCCGTTGGGAGAAATGAAGTAGTTTGGGTCCAACTTTTGTAAAATTTGTTTAGTCGCTATACAGTCGCTATACATGTTTACCGTCAAGCCCATCGTGATTCATTCCTAATCCGTACAACTCACTTATGGAATGTCCTGCCGACCTCCCTACTTCCTATTCATTATAACTTGCAAACATTTAAGACTAATGTATTTCACGTTTCACCCTCACTAATTTTCTTTCGCCCGCGCTTTGTAGAAACATTTGAAGGGTACTTAAATCCCTTGATTTTTATAAAAAAAAACCTCGTATCCAGCTTTTTTTTATTGACATCTTACTTCAACATGAGATTTCATGTAGTTATGTAACGATCTGATTTTTTATTTTTTTTAAACTTTAATGCACTTTGTATTTATGAAGCTGATTTATACAAACTGATTACAAGATTTTTGATTACAGTTTGGCTGTTAAAATATACGAATATACTAGGTGGGGTGAAAAGTAACCTTGGGAATTGAAAAAAAAAAAAAAATTTTAAATGTTTTTTTATTTTATTCAATATAGTCTCCTTTCAGTTTGATCTCCAACTTCTTGATCCCGTCCGAAAAGTTATTTTCCAGAAGGTCTGCAGAATACTCCTCCGTGGCGTCAATGATTTCCTCGCGTGAGCTGAATTTTTTATTGATGAGCCATATTTTGAGGTTTTTGAAGAGATGATAGTCCGAGGGACCCAAATCGGGCGAATACGGTGGATGCGACAGCAATTGGAGCCTTAAGTCATTGATTTTAGCCATGGTTTCGATGCTCTTGTGCGCCGGTGCATTGTCTTGCGAAAACAAAATTTTTTTTTCGCTTCATGTGAGGCCGTTTTCGGCGATTTCGGCCTTCAATCGCTCCAATAATGCACAGTAATACTCGCTGTTGATGGTTTTTCCATTTTAGAGGTAGCCCACGAAGAGTATGCCACGACGATCCCAGAAAACTGACGCCATAACCTTTCCGACCCATCGAGCCTCCCTCGGCTGCTTCGGAGTACTCGTGCCGGCTTCAGTCCATTGCCGGGCACTCATTCTGTTCTCTAGTGTTCAATAGTTACCAATCGACGCCAAAAGTCCGCCCGATTCCGCATCAGTAAGTCCAAACACTTTTTCGAAGTGCTTTCGCGTTCGTGTTTTTGGTCAGGAGTGAGTATGCGCGGCACCCAGCGGCAAGATAACTCTTTCAGTACTAATCTTTGTGGTATCTGCTAGCTCACGCACCTTCACTTTCCGGTCAGCCAACACCATTTCATGTATTTTTTTGACATTGTCCTTTGTAACCGCATCGGAGGTCCTGCCGCTGCGAACTTGATCGGTAGTGGAGTTGTTGCCACCACACGAAACTCTCGAAACCAATATTTGACGGTGTAATCTGACGGAGCATTAGCCCCATAATATTTATCCAACTTTTCTTTTGTTTTCTTCGCCGTTTTGCCTGTCAAAAAATAATGTTTTATGAGAGAACGAAAATCGTTTTTGCTTATACTCAACATGATGCCAAACACGTCAACAACAATCAGCTGTCAAAACAAAACTAAAGACAGTATCGCACTGAAATTTGGCATGTCTGCTTGTAGCAGTAGCAGCGCATTCTGGCGTTCAAGGAGGTTTCTTTTCACTCCACCTAGTATTTTGCAGGTATCATGTTTTTCTTTAATAAATAAAATAAATGTCCATAAATACGTCATTGTTTTCACCTAAAATCCGATACAATTATCAAAAGGACGGAAGGGAAAAACAACTCTGTCAGTGAAGAATTTGATCGGTTTGCCTTCCAATTCTTGAAGGAATTGTGTTTGAAACCGATGTATGGTGTAGTATTTGTTTCTTAGAAGGGTCCTGTATTAATTCACTACAGTCCCTTTGCTAGTCCACTCTAAGATTGTACTAATTTAGGGCAGCGTCAGATGAAAAACAATTTTCAACGCTGCTGACAGAGTATTACGAAGTACTTCTCTATCATTATCGCTTTTCCGATTTATTGCCTTATTCAAGATCTGGTGGGTTCCTGACGTAAGAGTCAAGCTTATAAATGAGGCATAGACAGTGCGCTGGGCTTAATTGTAAACCTTTTTTATTTCCAATGCTTTTCTTGCAAGAGAATAGTTTTGTCGTGACTTTTTTAACATTTTTTATTTCTAATTTATTTTTGTTGGTTTTCAGGTCAGTTTTCTGTCTAAAATAAGACGGAATTATTTAGCTGTGCTTGGGTATATGCTTAGGTGCTAACATCAATGGATGGATGTAATTTTGCATTTCTTAGACAAAAGGGCTAGCGCCCCATTCAGATAGATCTGCTCATCTTGTTAGCTTATTGAGAGCGTATTACAAAAGCTCCTTAAATGGTATTGGAGTTGCTCTTCCAAGACTATGAAAGCTAAATCATCCGCATAAGCAATCGCCTGGCACCCTTTCGCCTTTAGGCCATTGGCTATCATATGACACCACCTTCTCGCGTTCCGGTAGTAATAAGTTCACCCATGTTAAGATGCTTAACCGGCTAGTAAAAAGTATATTAATCAAATTGAACTATCTGGCTTCAAAGTTAACAGTGCATTATTAAAATCGTCTTCTATATCTAAAAGGGTAATCATTGTACACCCCGCCTGACTCGGGGTGGACAATATGTCCACCTTGTTTGCCCAAGGCTTCAACACTGCCTCTAAGACAGTTTCACGGTATACGATCGCATTTATTTTGACGCCACTATCAAAAAATACGAGCGGATAGCGACCATCGGTGCTTCTTGTATTCTGGTGGCCGTCCGAATGTGTAAATTTTTAAGGGACCTCACCACTTTCGTGCAAGCGTAGCAACTCCTTCGCTCTTTCGACTCTAACTTTTTTCTGTTGCGGTGTAAGATCGTGTGCTTTTTGAAACTTCAATGGCTTGAGTCCAATCTCGTTTTTCAGTATGTGTTGCATCCGTTCCAACGATATATTGACCTCACGAGCCATTTTTCTTCCACTTGGACGCGGATTTCGCTCAATTCGAGTCTTCACTTTCCGAACCATTTCTGCCGATGTTGCTATTTTTTTATGACCACCTCCATGGCGTTTTGCAACACTGCTAGTATCACGGTATCGAGCTATGGTTCGAGACACAAATGATTTATTCACGTTGAGATGCTGGGTAGCTCCAACGATAGCTACTTGTGGTTTTCCAGTCAAATATAAAGCAATCAAACTATCACGTTTGAATTCCATCGCGCGGATAAAGAGCATATTTGGCATGTTTTATTGTTGAGTACTAGTGAAGCCACTGGAGAAATCCAAAATGTGTTAGGGAGGATATTCTCAGCGAGTCCAAGTGTCAGCGATGGTTTGCAAAGTTTAGAAATGGCAATTTTGACCTAAAGGATGAACCTCGTTTGTGTAGGCCAGAAGACCTACACGATGAGCTTCTGAAGTCCACCTTCGAAATAAATTCCACGGAAAGGGAACTCAATGTAGTCCATATGAAAATCCATAGATACCTTAGAAATATGGGAAAATGAGCACCACACCACCTATCGCAAAATAATATTCAGCAAAAAATCGAAGCATGCTTTGCGCTTCTGTCGCGTCATAACCAAGTGCCGTTACCAGCTTACATCAGAAGTCTACTGTCAACAGCTGTTCAGATTAAAATCAGCACTAGGGCAGATACAGTCAGGTCTGGTAAATTGAAGGGGTGTTCTTTTGCATCAGGATAATGCTCGTCATCATACCACTTGCACACAGTTTACCTTTATATCTACCCATGTTCCGAAGTCTGCAAAATTTTAGATCAATCCGGGATGTCAAAGAGGCTCTCGGGTATTTTTTTCGTCAAAGCCAAACAAAGCAATACTTATGTTACAACCAGATATTATATCAACCCAGTTGATCTAAAAATGTATTATAAATAACATAATTTATCAGCACTTACAGGTCAACTGAGTAGAATATCAGTATTCAGTCAGCTTTGTAAAAAAAATACTTCTCTCCTTATATGGGCTTATGAATGTGTTTAAACAAAGACCAATTTGCAGATTCAAATTTTCAATAATTGAAGAATTGTTCACAAAAAAATTAAGATTCGTTTGTCAATTTTTGAATGAGAAATTGATTTATCTGCTTCGAATAATTGTCAAAAAAAACTTGTTTGTGGAATGCCTCACTTCATTTCTACTTTAACTATTTTTATATAGCAACGCACTCAATATGGTCTTGAGAAATGTTTGGCTTACTTTCGGACTACATTTCCGGAGCAAACCAAAATCTATTCTCTGCCATTCAACTCCAACGACGGTAGGAGGGTAAGAATTTTTTATAACCAGAAGATTCCATTTTCAGAGGTTTGCATTCTATGCCAAAATCACGGTGGCGTCTGAAAAATTAATTGTTTTAGACTTTTAGGTGAGGACAAAATTTGAACCAAGATCTTCTTGGAAAGTAGCCAATGAACTTAACTACTGTGACGCGTCTTTATTTAATCAACCCAAAGTTGATTTTAATTTTCTCGATTATGGACCGTATCTGTATGTAAAAATTTTTTAACAAACTTATTTCCGTTTGCACAACCGATTACGCTTGCTCTTTTTTGAAAAGATTGCATTAAAAAACCGTAAACGGTTATCAATCGTTTTATTTTCCTGTAAACAACTTTTCTTTTTTACTGCTGCCATTGTTCACTATTGCAGTGTGTTCACGGTTTCTCTTCATTGTAATTCCATGAATTTCTTTTCAAGATGGTATTTTTTACCCACGGTTCCTGGTGTTTGTGAAGAAACTGGGCAGCCTAGATGACAGACTGTGGCTCTCTGTAGGCTGTGACAATTTCAGATTCTTGATATGCATATGGTGATGTAGTGCCAGCCCGATATGGAATAGGACTTCAAGTCTACAACCTTAATTCTCATCCATCTGTTGAAGTTAGCTTACAACCTTACTCTGAATTCTGATGTGATCTTTCTCTGCTGCGTTTCGTTAGTCGCTCTTGCTAGAGCTTTGATACTCAATGTATGTACAATATATAACCAAAAGAAGCAGCAAGTGCCAAACGTAATTCTTTTTTAGATTTCTGCATTAGTTAACTTACAGCTAACTAAGGAAGAAAACAGATTAACAACTTCAAAGTTGGATCTGGCGAGAGTGACATTTTGTCGAAAACTTAAATTCTTTTGTGTCTTTTTTTTAAAATAAATTTGGCCTTTTTTTGCTAATAAATTAAATTAAGCTGCTTTTCATTTGCAAATGCTCTACTGCACTTTCTAGGATCTTAACATATTCAGCATACGTTAGAAACTCCACTGGTTTGGAAAAGATTTTAAAGCTAGTTTTGCCTTATGAGTTTCCTACAATAATTTCGAGAATAAAAAAAGGCGCGAGATCCTCTTTTGATATCTTATTGGTCAGTGCAGTTGTCGCCACTTTTAATACAGCAGCATTCTCCGGTGTGATTCACCACAGTCGGCCGATTTTGCAGACTGATTTAGCTCAACTCTAATCACGACTTTATAAGTAGCTTTGAAATCGATAAACAGATGATGGAGAGTGATCTTAAACTCTTGGGTTTTTTTCTAAGAACAGTGTGAAGTATTGTTCGATGAAGGATATTTCAGGTTTGAAGCCCCAGAGATAGGGACCTATAATTGTTTATTATTATTATTATTATTTTTATTTTTTTTTTTTTAACTAATAAATTTCAATGCCTCTATACTTGCCTTAGTTGGGAGTCTCCTTTTTTGTTGATCGATACGAACAATATTAAGATTTCATTATCAAGACCATTTTCGTCTCAACAAATTTCGTTACTTGTTGAGGTAGATATCAGCTTCAGCAGACTTGTTGCTCTAAAGCTCACATCATGTCCTTCGCTGGGATGAAATTATTGACTGTCACTGTCTATGTTGGTTAAACAGTGGGAAAACAAGAATTTGGTACTCTTCACCATTCAGCAGTCCACAAATTTTTTTTTTTCCAAATTCTAAGTTGGTATTTTATTAGTAGATTTCCTGGTATATTCTACTTATCTTCTAATAAAATTTGTAGACTTCATTCCGATGGCTCGATTTTTCTTATGCAGAAGTAGTCCGTATTCTTCTCTTCTCTGTGCAGTGCCGCTATGTTTGTAGCTTGCTAGCAGATATTCGTCATTAAACCAATAGTTTCTCCTTAGAATGTAGCCCACCACATGACTGGGTTACGGTTCTTCCGTCAACAGTTGATCAGCCCAATTCCTTTAAAAGACGTGTGGTATAGCCTGCAATTCTCTACTATGTATAGTACTGACGATCCCCTGTTTTTTTATTTTTGCATTTAAAATGGCTTAAATATTCGTAACGTCGTATTTATGGGCACTATTCATTAATCTTATACTTCCCATGATGCAAATTAGCAGTAGTTCGCCTAATCTCCACTTTTTTTTTTTGCCGACCAATTCGCAGTTCTGAAGTAGATGTGAGATTCACTTGATAGCTGCTGTTGTTTGGTCTATCAGATGCTACGGCAATTCGTACAGAACCGAAAATCCTTATCCTTATTTCGTTGTTGCTTTTTTTAAGTAAGCTTTTTTTATTTTAAAATTTTCAGCCGTCCAATGCAATGTACAGACTGTCACGTTCTTTTTCCCACTGGACATCATCTTGGATGGCACAAGAGAACGGGCTGTCCATCTCGTGCCGCAAAAGTGTAAGTTGTATTTTCTCTAACATATAAAGTTAAGTTTTTCGTAATTAAATTTCATTTTCATTCTTAGGCCCTTACAGCAGTTGTTTCAACAAAACATTGTCCAATACAATAATTTCCCGAAACCTGTAATTCCACCTCGAAAACCAGATAATGCCTTTTACTTCCACAACAGAAGGTACATACATTAAAATATTATAGATCCAATATTGATATTTATCAATTTATTTGGTTTCTTTGATTTGTAGAATTCTCGCCAACACTTCTAAAAGAAAAGGACGTACTCGAATAAAATTAGACGCGACAAAGATCGCATTGGCTAAACAACTAATTCTTAGAGAGGCTACAACAACACAAATTGCTCAAGAACTCAGTATTTCACGTACCTTTGCTTGGCGCCTTCGCAAAAATTTGGTAAATGGAGTTAGCTTACATGAACGTTTCGTCGATCAACCCGGTGAGGAGGAACAAGAACAAGGAGCAATTGAACAAACTGCCCCTTGTGCAGTAGAAGTTAAAGAAGCAGCAACCGAACAAACGCAGTTGAAAATCAATCACGAACAAATTGAAGAGGACAAACCCATTGAATCAAGCCATGTTGTAGAAAACAATCAAATAAAGCAAGAAGTACAAGACAATGATGAGGATGACGATGACGATGATGACGATGACGATGATGATGATGATGATGACGATGACAGCGATGATGACGATGACGATGAAGATAGTGACGACGATGATGATGATGATGACGATGACGATGATGATGAGGATGAAGAGAGCGCCAATAAAAATATTAAAAATCAAACTGATTTACAATGCAATGTTCAATCAATAAAGCGTGAAATAAACTATGAAAGTGATTATACAAACATAGGAAGCAATCATATGCAACAAATCGAAAACTACCAGAATAGCATTAATAATATGAATGCCAACATGCAACAATCTGACATGGCCAAAAGAATTGCAGCAGCAAATCAAATGAATATGCAAAACAAAAATCTAGAACAATTGGCAGAGGACGATGAAGACGATGATGACGATGAAGATGATGACGATGATGGCGATGATGACGATGACGACGATGATGATGAGGATGACGAAGAAGAAGGTGGCGAAGCTGAAAAAATCGATGATCCCATGCAAAGACTTAAACAACATTGGCTGCAAACAATACCAAACGTTTTTCAGATTCCACAGTAAGTATCGAATGTAAGAAAAAATTTAACTTTTATTTAACAACGTATGCAAACAAGTTAAAGCAAACGGAAGCAAGAATGTATTCCTATCTCCACCTTGAAAATCAACCGAAAAGATTACACCAGAATATTTTATTTAAAAATATGTCTCTGCTATCTAATATTGTAACCCTCACTTTAAAATTGGCTGATCAACCTATGATATACTCAATATAATATCAATTGAGGCGATAGAACAAGTCTCTGCGTCTTGTGTCCACTAAAGTTTATTATTTACTTCGTTTAATAATATAAAAAAAAACACGTTTGCTACAAAATCTAGCAGGAATTGCATATTTTTGCATTTACTTTTCAAAGGACCACCAGGTGCGCGCCACCTTCACTGCTTTATATGTTCCAGTCATCGTAGTAGTTGTATCCGGAGTTAACGTTAATTTTCCAATGAAAACAGCCTAGGGTTATCCACAAAACTGATATATCCATCCAACTGCGCATCGAGCAGGACTGGATGTTGCATAAAGATAATTAGGTTATATTAGAGAGAGGGTTTTGCTGGATTGTTAGCCCAAGAAAACAGCAATTGATAATTTTTGCTTTCAGCGCTACTGCGTTTGATCTAAAAGCATTGCCTAGATAAATATCTCAGAGCGTTAATTCCTACGTCAATAGCGACGAAGTTTTGTGAATCCTTAGCCATACTTTCGTTCTACCATATTACAAATGAGTTGGTGCATGCTCCTTATAATATCTTTTACCACATTAAACCGCCCAGCAAGAAGGCAGTCTATAGAAATGGTCTTCGGTATCCTCAGCAGGGAGATCCTACTATTACGCTCTCTGGTTCGTTTTTACAATTTCAGCTAGGACTTTATACCCTTGACATTTTCTCTTTATCTTTGGATAACATTTGGAAACATTGGCTGTTTCAACAAGATGTATAGGGTTTGTTTGTTTTTTTTTTTTTTTAATAAAACGAACAATTATTGAGATATCTCTGAAACATATATTGCTTTATAAAGTAGACATGAGGATTTTTTATGGAACACAATATCTTCCAAATGATCGCCTCATCTCTGCTTGCAAACCCTTACACTTTAATCAAAATCTCAAATCACTCTTTCACAAGATTTGGAAGCTGGAATGATTGGCGTAGAGCTTGCTTTTAACATAGCCTCAAAGAAAGGAGTTGAACGGTGTTAAGTCGCGTGCCCAATGGGTGTCCCTGAAAAGCCAAATTACGTGACCAGGGCACTCCGCGCGCAATTATTCGATTTTGTGTGACTTGTATGGCATGTAGTATCATCTTGTTGAAATGTTGAAAGTAAAGGTCACAAAAAATTGTTTATTATAACTCAGTGGCAAGATCCATTGACTGTAATGGCTTTTTCGGCATAATTTTCGAAAAAGTATCGCCCTATGACACCTCCGGTCCATAAACCGTGCTAAACAGTTACTTGTTCTGGGCGCATTGGTATCTTCTGAATCACTTTTGCATTTTCGGATGCGGCAATTTTGTTTATAACGTTTCAATGTAATGTTGAAATGGGCCTTATCCGAAAAAACGATTTTCTTGCAAAAATGTTTTGTAGGACCCAATAAGAGAATGTACGGCGCTGCTGGTGGTGGACCTTCTTTAGTTTTTGCGCTAATTGAACCTTGTACGTATGGAGAGCCAAATCTTTCGTCAAAATTTAGTGCAGTGTGGCTGTGGACAGGTCAAGCTCCTGACAACGATGACGGTTGAAGACGTTTTGGTCATTTTCGACACTTTCCTTTACTACGGCAATATTATCCACAGAACACCCCTGTCGAACACGTTGGAATTTTTTGATTACGTTGCGCATATCATCTCCTGTGGCACATACTTACTTGCAAAATTGCGACGAATTTTTCACAACGTTTCGTGATTGAACGTGAATTTTCGTAATAAAATTTAACGATTTGGATTTTTTCTTTCACTGTTTAGCGTTTCATGGTAAATGTCACTTTATGCCAATCGTGCTTGCATTAGCTGTAAAATAATAGGAATTTAATATCTAACACCTCTTGTTGAAACACCCGCTAAGAAGCTAAGATCGATGCATTTTTGACTTTCACTACCTGATTCTTGCTATCTTATCAGATCAGATCTCACTATTGTGAGATTAAGGCACATGATAGGCGATTCCTTGTCATTGTAGACGTTAGGGGTGGTCAGCACAGTATTTTCTGGGCTTTGCGATCTTCGATGTACCCTGTCTAAAAGGTATAAGTCCGAATCTTGTTCGGACATTTGTCATAATGAAGAAGTGCAATATCGCAGCAATGTTGTTAAAAAGGATTGACAAAGTATATGCCATAATTATTCATACTTGATCAACAGTTCCGTCCCATCGTTGTAGTAGCCTAGGACATCAGCTAATTATTTGGCTATACACGTAAAAATAGCACAATACTATCAAAAATTGTGGAGGTTGTTTTGTTTTTTATCGTTTTTGTGTTTTCAATTTGATTACCTCACTACTGTCATATGGTGGACCAACTTTTAATTGCTTTGTAAATTGGAAGCCGCAAGTGTATTTTGTAAAGATTGCCAAAGATGACGCCAACTGACGTCGAAATTGTATTTTGTGAAATTTTCATACCATTCGTTGCATTTTTTTTTCTACATTACTTATTTATAAAAAAAAAAAAAAATCTGTAGTTTATTTATTTACTTTATTTTACTTCTGTTATTTTAGACATGGCCTGCAATTACCAGTTAATTTATCTATTAAACCTATTCAACCAGTTAAAGCCGAACCAGCGTAAGTTAATTAAATAAATTGGAGATAATTTTTTTTAAATAACAAACAACATATTGCAATATTCATAGGCCTGCGAAGAAGCCTCGCAAGCCAAACGTCTTCATCGATGATGAAAAATATGCAACAGCAAAAGTTCTTGTATCACAAAATGCTTCCACAATGGAAATCGCTCGACAATTGAACGTATCGCAAATGACTGCTTGGAAGTTGCGTGATGCGATTGTAAAAGGTATACCGCTCTCATATCGGAGTAAACGTGAAACCCGACCAAAACCTCCTGAGCCACAACATCAACAGCAGCAGCAACAATCACCGATGGCAACAAGTACCCCTAAAGGTACACCACGTCGACGCCTTAAAGCTGCCGAACGTGAACAGCGCGACAAGGAAATTACACGTGAAATACTCGAAATGATCAAAGAAGATAGCAACATACAGTATTGGAAAGTGTCGGCTCGATTAGCTGAAAAAGGTTACTCAATATCGCCGTCATCGGTGTGCCAAAAACTAAAGGCATTAGGAATACACCGCCGTTGGAAGCCTGGCGATAAACCTCCTACCTTTGATGTTGATAACCTTAAGACATCAACTAGCAGTAATGGCGGAGGAGGGGGAGGAGGATTAAGCGGAGGAGCCTTATCGGACAGTTTCGAGTTTAACAATGAACAACAATTCGAATTGGGTGGCGCACACTTTCTAAGTGCCTTCACGCATTAGACAAGAACGCACGATTGTGTATCATCTCGTCTATTTGCGTTTTTTTATTTTCTGTGCTCTTTTTTAGGTTCGATATTGTTTTTTTTTTTTTTTTATTGTAGAATTCGCATGAGTGGGCATATTTCGACTATGGACTATTTTTCTATTTAAACATAAGTTTTCTTTGTGGCAGGAAAACAAAGAGAACAAATTCGTGTTAAAGTAACGCACTAAACCCACTCTAAACAAACAGACTATTTTCAGTTAACCGTTGACAAAACAAGGTATGTCGGCAAGTAAGAGTTTATTAAAATTTCTATAATATAGTTTTAATTTTTTTTTTTTTTTTCGTTAACTTGAAAAGTATTTTAGCACACTTACATTTATATATATTTTTTATTTAAATTTGTCTTATTTTTCATCGTGTATGTGTGTCCTGATAGGATTTAATTTTAAAATTAAGTACTGACAAAATGTGTGGATAGGATAAAGAATTTTGGAAGTCTCATATGAAGTGAGCACGCGTATATTTATTATTTCATATTTTTCTAAAGGGATATGGAAGGGGTCCATAGAGCAAATTTGTTTATTCATTAACATCGTAGGTCTGTCGATTTTTTGATTTTATTTTGGTTTATTACACAAACCCCAAACACAACATATTCGTTCCAAGTCAATGATTCGAAAGAACACACAAAAATACCATGAAGAGACGAGTATATATGCTTTAATCAAGGGTTAACCTTAATTTGAAACTTTTTAGCTTTTAGCAGAATAGATTTACTTCGTTACCATCAAATGATTCAGTTTCTTATGAAGATTTTTCTTAAATAATCTGTAATGAGAATGAGTGGTTTGTAAAACCTATCTTTGATATTGGGTTTCATTAGCTCTGCTTTTTGTGTTTGTCAAATGTCAAATGTGTCAAACACATTGCAACGATGATGGGCATTTTAATCAAATGTTTTTGCATGTAATCCATATATAGGTTTCCCAAGTGACTTCATAATTTTGAGAAAATTTCATACACCTAAATCAAAGGAAATTCAGGTTTAAAAACAAAGGGCATACGATTTGCACCTATTTGTCAACAACTTACGTATACCGTGTTTACACTCGAAATTTCTAAATTTCTTTTTTTTTTTTAATTTAGGTTGATGGATGGTTGTAGGTTGATTTCAAAATTAAATTTATTGTTTCAATTTCTCCGTTACTTCTATTTTAATCAAATAAAATCCAAGTAATTCTATCCCATATTCAGTCAGTGAACACGGATTAAACCACCGTGCTCGGCTACTACAATAGAAATCTGACTCAAAATCGGACAATGCAAGCAGGCAATAATAAATCAAATCAAAATCTGTGTCTGGCAATTTTCGGTCTCGGCAAATATCTTAGGAAACCAGTTTTTTTTTCCGATCACTGTTCCAAGTGATCTATCTATGCCAACAACTAAATATTCCCCATTGAATATAAGCATCGTATGGGAGGAATCAAATACCCTAAATTTTTAATCAATATGTAAGGATGTTTCACTATTGAATTTGTGATTTCAGAAATAATTAAATCGTTAGGTTGAGCATATATATTAGTATATTTAACAATATACTGCCACATTCGGTTCGGTATGGTGTCCCCCAAGGAGTTCTAGATATACACTTAATTAGATCATTCATAAAAATTGTTTATAAATATCTTCAGCTTACGAATGCTGATGGTGGGTTAACATTTAAAGTAGTGTACTACAAGTAAAGTAAAGCACCCGAAAATGTTTTGGCGTATGTGTATCTTTAAGAGGGAAATAGACAGACAGAGTGGAAATCAATGTCATAATTCTGATTTTTGAATTTTTTACTTTTTTAATTTTTGCGCACGTCTTATCACACTGATTGCACAACCTCAGGTGATGTAAAAAGCGGGTGTTGCATATCGAAAGACCTGATATTTTCAATGTTCAGTACTAAGTAAGACTTCGCGAGTCTCAACAAGACTATCACCTAAACTTTTATTCTAATTTATATTCTCCGGCGTTTAATGTGTGAATCATTATGTGTACATTCACTGCTTTGTGCGAAATAGAGTAAACATTATCTGATGTGTTAGTTCATAATCAACAAATGTTGCGATTTCCCTCATTCAGAGCAGTCGAAACCACATCACTGACAACTGTTAATAATACCAGTGATTAGGGTGTGTATTAGAAGTCATCTGACATCTAATAGCACTTCTACAATATCATTTCTTCAGTTTTTTCAAGTTTTAATCGCTTCCAGTTACGCACGCAAAGTTGGTTGGAGTTTCTTTCCACTTGTGCATGACACAGATTTTCTTTCATCATATTGTTCCGGATTGATTCGAAGACTTCCCATGCCGTAGTGTAATCGAGCTTCCTAAGCCAATGAATTCTGGCACACCTTATACAAACCTTTCTGTTTGCTTTATTACTCTAGACCTAAGTAATCAAGTGTTTTGACTGAATATCTATCATTTTTAAGAATAAAAATTTTAGTGTAACAAAGAATCTAAGAAAAGTGTCCTAGTTTCTTTTTGTTTATAAGACATCAAATTAATATCCATGTATTTCTTGAAATGGTTTTGCTTCTTATTTCATAAAAAAATTAAATTTATCCAATATCCCTGCATCCAAAAGAGGCTTTTTTAATTTTTATTAATCGCAAATCATTAAAAAGGACTCTCTCTGAGTCTTCAATTCTTTTTCCTATTCCGAACTATAACTCAATAAATGAAATTAAACAAAAATGAGGTGAACTACGACTATGTATACCACAAAATGTATTACAAACTAAACACACGTATTATACGTATATTTGTTATTTTTTAATTGATAATTTATTTGTTTAAACAAAACAAAATACGGAACAAATGAAGGCTAAATATATAGTATACATATGATAATTATAATTACTAACACACTCATGCAATACACTCCATTTTGTAGAAGAAAGAGATATGCATATACGGATACTTATATCTAAGAAGTAATATTTAGACAAAAATATTAAGTAAAACAAATGAAGTAAATAGTTATATATAAATTATATTCAATATAACAACACAGACATTCTATTTTGAAGGAAATAAAATAAATTCAAAACATCAACGTAGCTTTAAGCCACTGCAATCAAAGCAACAATATAAAGACATTGAAAGTTATATGTAGTTTAATTATTATTATTATTTTTTTTTTTCATTTAATTTTAAGTATACTTTTATTAAATTCATTGGAACTTTTTTCTGATAGAAATGACACACCACATGGACAATTAACAAAACGTAAAGACGTGAAGACATAAAGACATTTATTTCATATCGTAGTTGTATTGTTTTTAAATTATATATTTATGTTTGAAACATTTCCATTATACTGACATTCTATGTATTGTGTTAGTGTCTTTTTTTAGATAATTATTTTCAGTATATGCATATACCTACATATATGTTAATGTTTAATGAAATTCTATGTTAATCTATTTGGCGATAATTTTTGGATGTTCGCTAGTATAGTGCAAATTGAATGTAAATTCAAAAAAAAAAAAAAAAAAAGGAACCGAAACAAAGAAAATAAATAAATTGTTTAGAATTTTACAAAACCTATTTATTTTGTGTTTGATTATATTCCCAATATATATCCTACGAGCCTGATAATTAGCCTGTTTCTTAGGTAACTAACTATATGTGCTCCTTTGACACTCGAATTTGAAGACTTTGCAGCTGAGAGAGTGTATGTCCATATATTATTCTTTTCTTAGCTATCTTGGATCCGATGTATAGTTTTAAAATATTAATATTTGGTCAAAGCTCTTGTTGGGAAGCTCTGTTGAATTTTTGGATGCACCGTAAAATATTCGTATGGTCTATCTGATTACTAAAGTTATTTTACCGCAAATAAAGTTCACGTGTAACATAACTTTTAAGTCCGAGAGCCAAGAACACATGTAGTCCCTTAACAGAAAGTTCGACTTCTCTTATCAAAGACTTCATGAATTGCCACATATTTCCCTCACATATCAAAATTGCTACTACCCTTTTTGACTAAATTTGCAGATCTTAGTACAATTTGGTGGCCTTGGTACTTGTTGCTGAACTTACAAGACCAAATAATGAGCAGCAGGAAAAAGCATCTAGCATGTGACAGTTGAGTCAGCATGAAGATATTTAAATGACGAAATTATATGTATCTGGATCTGACGTCAATAAGGATTATTCAGGACTAGTCAGATTGCTGAAAGGGAGATGCTGGGATATGGATCTAAAACAAAAAACTGTCATATATTAACTGTACACATGACTGGTAGTGCTGTCATCTATATGACGACTGCTGCAGAAGACAAAAGACACGTATATTCGTTGAGGGCGCCAGATCAAGGTAATAAGTTTTTGGCAGGTAATATCGCCACTATCAGCTAGCTATGTTTCTATGAGCTCTTTCACAAAACCTTTGAGCGATGGCCCAAGAATGATCTCAAATTCAATGAGATTACAACTCCACATTAGAGAAAGAGGGACATCTATGGTAGCATAATTTTAAAGCATACCCCATACCACGGTCTATACCACGTCTGCTAATAGCACACCTTACCACAATATTCAAAAAGAATCAGTATTATAGATATCAGACCTTTCCGAGCGCCCAATGTAGACTCAGACCACTGCATAGTTGTAGACAAGTTACGTTTACGGATATCTATACGGAAACCTTTCGAAGTGAATCGTACCAAAGATAACTAGTAGTTAACTAGCTCTAGAATGAAGCACGCAGTAGTTCTGAAGACATTACTGTGGTAGTTATACAGCTAAAAGCAAAGTTCCAGTTATGATATGCTCCATCTGATATAGCTTGACGAGGAGTCTGCATGGTACCACAGAGCATGCTGTCTGAATGGATATGTTTCCAAAATTAACATACATTCTCGATTTGAATCATCCATATGAATATGAAATTATTGGTACATCATTGAAGTAAGAAGCTAGTGCCTTAAAGTTTATAGATTTTTTTAAACGAAATACGGGAGCGACTATGGATATTGTGGCCAAGGTCGATAGTACAGACGTTTCAATCTGAGGGGAAAGTCGAGTCGTTTGAGTTTCGTAATACCGACACTAAAACGACTGCAAAATGAAGTGACTCTCAAAATGACACACAATTTGAACAATTTAAACGACTTTCTTAATAGGGGTGAATAAGAATATAGAGCGCATAACAAGTTATTTGAACTAAATCAACCACACTGACACTGCCAACACATAACATATTTCAGACGAAACCATGCATTCAATTCGTAATTAAATTTATTATCATATGGAATTTCATTATTTCCTTATACAGGTCACATTTTCTTTTATATCTATCTAATGCAAAACTTGTCTTACTTTATTCGTTTATTTAAGTTCATTTTCCATCATTTTCTCTTGACCCTCGGTCCAAGCCTTAGCAATCAATTGTTTCGTTTGCGCATCCCCATTATTAAACATTCGCCTCATAAGATTTACAATAGCATCGTCACCCTTCATGTCATCTTTCATGTCAGCATCTTGCTTATCCTTCAAACGTTTTTCGATTGCAGTCAAATGAGACCATATTTTGCCTTCTTGACTCTTCTTCATATATATGGCAACCATGCCGTTCTTTATTTTTCGATAGCTACTCTCGACATCGATTGGATACAACAGATTGCAGATTGTTAAGCCGTAGTCCTTATTATTTAAATTTTTCACATTGAATATCATTGTTTTCTCAGTGAATGTTACGTTTACATCTTTTTCACTTAGATTTTGGACGCCATCCAAAGTGATAAACATTTTAACGAATTTCTCACTTTGATCCCAAGCGTACTCATTCAATTCAACCAGGTACCTAAAAAAAATACAATGAATAAGATTGCAATGATATAAATAACGCGCAAGTTTTCTAGAACGTTCGCTACCTTTTTGTTGAAGGTCCATCTGTGGATGTCTTGCTGATGTTGGATTTAATATTTTTCTCCGCCTCAGCTTTTGCTTTAATTTCGATGTTTACAATTTCAGTTTCGATTTTGTGTTTTTCCGAAACAAGAACGTTTTTAATTCTCTGGCTGGTACACTGTCCCAATAATGTTGTGATTTCTTCGACATCACGTTTTAACTGCGTATAAGTAGAATTTTATTATCGATATACTTACAGTTGTAATCACCTATTACAATACTACCTTCTCCAAAGACATATTTGTTGATAGATTTGATTTCAAATTAATTGTAAATGTTGAGATTTAAGAAAATTGAGAAATCTTAAGAAACTGCACGCAACTCAGCCACCTATCCCTATTATCGACAGATTATGTTAGACAAAAATTCGGGCTGTCTTTCGACTTACGACAGCGACTTTCTAGAAAGCTTTTGGAAAGTGATGCCAAATTCATTTTAAAGAATATAATGAAAACTACCTATTATTGCTATTTATTTTTTTTTTTATGGACGAGTACTCATATAGACACAAAACATACACCCTGACTAACTCGAACTGCAACCAACTTCAGACTGCTATAATTTCCAAACCGCTCATGACAGTGAGCTCAAATTTTGACACATGAAGGATAATTTTATTGCTTACAAGCCTTTTAAATGATCTCAGTTGTGTTGAAAACTTTTATCCGCTATGGAATTCAAACGAGATAGTGTGATTGCCTTATATTTGGCTGGAAAACCACAAGTAGCTATCGTTAGAGCCCTCCATCACCTCAATGTGAATAAATCATTTGTGTCTCGAACCATAGCTTGTTACCGTGATACTGGCAGCGTTGCAAAACGCCATGGAGGTGGTCATTAAAGAAAACAACAACATCGGCGGAAATGGTTCGGATAGTGAAGATTCGAATTGAGCGAAATCCGCGTCGAAGTGGAAGGAAAATGGCTCGTGAGCTCAACATATCGTTGGAACGGATGCAACACATACTGAAAAATGAGATTAGACTCAAGCCATTGAAGTTCCAAAAAGCACACGATCTTACACCGCAACAGAAAAAAGTTAGAGTCGAAAGAGCGAAGAAGTTGCTACGCTTGCACGAAAGTGGTGAGTTGCCGAATTTGGTTTTTTCCGATGAGTCGCCATTTGTTATCGAGCAATATGTCAACAAACAATGACCGAAGTTTACTTGCCAGAGAGGCCCTTCGAAAATTTACATCTTCGGACGGCCACCAGAAAGCAGGCAGCACCGATGGTGATGGTTTGGGCCGCCATTAAAAACCTGCCCCTCCTTTCAGACAACCTTCCTGTAAACGCCAAGTGAACAAGCACTTAAAATGAATATGCCTTTTTTAAATGCGTATGTCAACGCAGAACACATTTTTCTGCCACAAAACTCAGATTTAATACTTTTCTTGTACGATTAATTCCTACCTTAGACCTTTTAGCGTCTTTACCAAATTATTAAATTAAAATGAAATTTTAATTCACGAAATTGACCAAAAAATCGACTTGATGAAGTATATAACTCTTGATGTACTCCAAATTTATATGAACACTCGGTTACATCGCGTTTTTTCTCATGCTTGGATACGTACGTCTCAGTACTGTTTGCAATCTCAACGCCGTCCAAACAACATCTATCGGAGTCTCGAAGGCTTTTTCCTGCTCGATGGACCTTATCTTTAATTTGATTATCGAATCTTTAGTGCCAAGTACCAAAACAAGTTATTTACACCGGAAGATGGATGGCCAAGAAAAACCGTTCTTAAGAGTTTGACGAAAGCCATAAAAACGTATTCACGTAAAAGTTAATTTAAAGTATGTAAATCCAAAGGATACCCCTCGGCAATAAGCCAAAGGTTTTGCCAAAAGCCGAGAGTGCTTTGACAGTTATCGACATGCGACATCTTTAGTTTAGTTTCCGTCTAACATACCATTTTGTTAGAAAAACGCAGATATGAGAAGCACTGGCTGAGTTTCATTCTTCTCGTCGAAAGAATAATTTCAGTTGTAATAAATTTGACTGAGAACACATTTATAGTTCACCAGACTTTTCACTAGTCATGATTCGACAGGCAGTATACACTATGTGGCGTTAAAAATTGAAAGCGTCAAATCAGTCACAATATACCACAGGAATGATCACAGAATGCCACCTTGCAAGCAATATATTTTGAAGATAGGCAAGAATTTAAAATAATATTTAGTGCAAAATTCTGCACAACTGTATTTGGGTAGGATTCCGCTTTTTCATGTGTTTTATTCTGCTACTGGAAAAAGTCCCCAAATATGTTCCAACATGGGTTCATAAAACACGCAGCTCGTCTACTCTGTGTTGTCTGATCGAATCAGACGTATCGCCTAAAGAGGAGTTGTCAAAGATAATGTCAATGAAAGTGCCCATAATTTTCTTTTTATTGTCGTGAGCACAATCAATTGCAATCCCGCAGTCTTTTCTCAACCTGCTAGTTTCATTAAGTTTTTCGATCTTTTCATCAATCTTTTACGGAAGCGCTGTTATATATCCCTTGCCTTCATCTGTTAAGATTACAGTCTTATTTCAAATAAGGCTTAAGTGAACTTAGACTTTTTTCATATAAAGTCGCTGCAGTACTCTGGTTTTAAAGTTTCCTCTACCTTTCTCTGGTCAGACATGAAAATTTTCACTGCAACTTTCGAAACAAAGGTACTCTGCTAATGCTATGAAGTATAAACAGCTTGACTGACGAATGATTAAGTAAAAAACCCATTTGAATCTTGAGAAAAACCAGCAGCAATTGTATTCATTGTTAACCCAGCCAGTTGAGTCTGTTATTAAAAATAGTATTCCTTTTCTGTATGTTTAAATCTTCCATTGTCATATTACCGTATTAGTGAAGTTGCTTTTAGAGGTTCCCAACTTTTTTTCTTTAAGAGTTATCTGCTTATTCCTAAAATAGTTAAATCTACACTTAGAATATACCCTATAATTAAAGCCGTTTATTTCTTGTCATCGGTAATAATCAATGGCAATCGTTGTGATAAAACGAAAACACGCACCTTTTGCAATTTCGTTGTTCGAATTTCAATTTTTAAAGAAAAAAAATATTAAAAATTATTTTTTTTATTTTTTTTAAAAATAGACCAAGGCCCATGGGGTCGGCTGTGACGTTTTAAATGCTGTTTTGCGTGTACCTTTCATATTAATTACAAATTGGATTGAAAATTAAACCCACTTCAAACTTACAGCTCTAGCCATAAACCTTTTTTTTATTGATGGACTTAGTTTATTCGTATTTATGATATAAAATGATTTAACCACGGAATGTATTACATTTTTTTACAAAATATTAAACACTTCGATGATAGCACTGTATTAATTTCTATTTGCTAACACTTGCCTAATGATGAATACAGTTGCAATTCCAATAACAACGGCACCAACAGCAATACCGATTTCCCTTCAAAATAAAAATAATATATTTTTGAAATACTTTTGCATTTGTTTATTTAAATAACGACAAACAGTAAAAAAAAAAGCAAGCTCCAAAAACCAACAGATTTATTGTAAATGACCATCTTAAGCTTTAGTTAAGTATCTTTGCATAGAAATTGATGAAATGCAATTTTGATTATTAAGTAAAAAATGTTAAATTTCAAAAAATAATCTAAACAACTCCAATATCACGACAACGTACAACATTGTTTCTGATTTTCTGATCTGTGAAATAGTTAAAATCAAAGAAAAACTTGAATTAGAATGATTTTAGTAAGCTTCTACTAAAGATAAACCAATGTGCAATACCTACAGTGCATAATGAATGAATTTCAATGTTAACTTACGAATGGGCGTTTCTGAAGAATCAGTAAAGATTTAAATTATATTTAAATATAAGTACACGAGTACTCATGAGCTACGTAGAAAAAAAAAATGTTTTTATATATATTAGTATAATTTAGAATTTAGTCACTTCGTAATGTCACAAATGAAGTTAACGTATGAATAAAACTTAGGAATATACAATATGATAGATCAAATTAAAGTACATATGTATATAGATATTATTCATAAGCACGAAAAAGTATGTATGTATGTCACTCCACTAAAAAAAAAAAAAAAAAAAAAAAATTCGCCCAAGACTTACAAAATAACATAAACTACGCTTTAAAGTGAATGCTCTTTGGAAAACAGAGTGCCTTACATATGCTAAATATTTTTAGGTTTTATTACCATTAAAGTTTCGATTGGGCATCTAACCAAGATGCTTCATTAAACAATGAAGCTCGGTTTTACTGAGAAATCCAAAGTGAGTTTTCTTCTACAGATTCATGAAAGCAGTAGATCAAAGTGGTAATAATTTAGACTCATCGTGTGTTAATAAATTGTTGACAAGCAATAACACTTAGTAACTGTGTGCAGTGGTTCTGCTCTTCGATAATCAATCGACATTATGGAGAAAAACAAAGCCTACTGCGATGTAAAATACTTATAATACCACAAGAAAAGTGGTGAAAAAGAAAGTTCAAAGACATGTTTAATTTGATTTTTCGCTGACAAAATAAATTTAAAGTCACTTATTTTGATCAACAACCAAGTAGAGCCCAACATAAAAACAACACTGTTTTACCTTTGTTCTTAGAATTCAAATCCATGTAAGTTGACTGTTCTGTCTGGGGCTGCAGAACACCACAAGGATGGTTAGCGTCTTATCAAATTTTTCTACTCAATCTTCGCAACACTATTTCGATTTGCTAATTAACTAAAGGTCGTTGTATTTGTCACTCCTTCGGAGTGAATGTCTATGTCCATTTACTGTCTATAAGACGGCACCTATGTACATAAGATCACCCTATAACTTTTTCTTATAGCAACCATGCTTCTGCGCCATAGGGCAAGATTAAGATGATCAGTATCTTATATTAAGTTCGAGAGAGGGCTTCGGTACTCAGTTGCATCCTAAGCACAAGCAAGCAGAGACTGGCAAAAGTTATTCTTAATTGGATCTTGGTGATGGTGTCGTTTTCAGAATGGAAAAATACGTAACTACTTCAGTTTTTTTCGTCGCTTTTACGCTGGAGTGCAATGTCAATATTGGCTTTGAACATCCTCTACGAAGGCGGAGATCTCAGATACCAAAATATCAAAGAAAGCTGAACGGCTCTTGCAACATTTTCAGTTTTGGTATCTTCGACAGTTTCCCTATGATGACAATGGAAACAATGATCGTAGATACTTGGAAAACCTATTCATTTGCCTCAACAGAAAGCATCGGACTCACGGCTAGGATGGATGGATGGATGCTAAACGATTGTATACAAACACATCGAACTGAAAAATCTGCCTAAGTTAGAAGGCTCAAATTGAAAGATACCTTAACCCTTTTAGTATACGGAACAAGAAGACTAAAAAAAAAAGATTGCGCTAAATAAAGAAAGCTGTTGGTATGGCCCTCAGCCAAGTCCACCATGAGCCCTAGTTAAAATAAGTATTTGGAAAATTATGCGTAAGATATACAGCCATTAGCGTAATAAATCACAAAGTTTTACTAGGCTATGTTATAGAACTTTAAGTAACTCTACCAGATTCCAAGTGATTTTGATAATTAACTGTCGAATTGTAAATACACATACGTACCAATCATGCATTGACTTTTAAATATGCTCAGAGGTTACAAGAAACAGAATCTTATGACATACATTCAGTACAACTTAGTGCTCGTAATCGCTTTTAAGTACCCAAACACACTGCATTCAAATTTCGAACTAACTATGTAACTATCTTCCGGAACCAATTCAAATGTTGTTGTTAGTGACATATGGAGCTCAATCGTGATTACTAAAATATCAGCATTTCAAAAGTAAGGAAGCATGTAAAAACTATTTGAAATGAAAAGGAAAAACCACCAAAACTTCATGCATGGATGACGAATATTGTAATTTCGTTGTTAATGGTATACAAAGGCAAAAGTAATCCCAATAGAATATTTAGGATAAATAATGATTGTAGACAATAGAAGCTAATGACCATAGAAGGTATATGGTCGTCAAATTTACTTTTTTTTAATCTCGTAACATACCTGATTGGTAACTTGTTCTTTCTATCAGCAGCAGCTACCTTGCCAATAAGATACTTTCCCATCATTTCTCTATAGAATTTCAAGAATACATTAATTTTTATGTAATATGTATATCAAACACTGAAACATTTAACCTTGCATCAATACTGTGCCCAACCTCGATAAATTCTTTAGTAGCATTTTTTCCAGCTACATCGTCCAGGCTTTCCTCACCACCAGGATGCTGTGCGAAGGTAAGGAATTTATATATCATAGTCAGTCATTAAAATAATAAATGCATATGCACATTTGAATTACCTCTGAACGAAATTTAGTCAAATCATAAACTTTATCCTCAATAACCACCCACAAATCTGCAGGTTTGTGGTGTTGTTTTACTTCTGCCAACGTTATTTCTCTGATCGCCGACATATTTTCTCCTGTAGCTCTACGCAAATCAACACTATTTACTTCAATGAACAAAAATCATACGATCTACGATATCAGGCCCGAAAAGCGATGTGCTTCTTTGGTTCTGTGATCCGGATATGGCAAAATAAGAGTAGTAAACATATGGGTGGTTCCAGTAGTCATTTGATGACGTTTCATTCTGACAAATGGAATACTTCTCTCCGCCCATTGGAAGTGGTGACAGTAAATAAATATCTAAAAAAGCTTTTAGAGATGAGTGTTTTTCATTTTATTAAAAACTATCTTCAAAGTGTGGGAAAGTAGACAAACTGACTGGAGTAGAGTTTACATATGGTCAAAATACAAGTTTCTTTAAAAAAAAAAAAAAAAAAGCGAATCTTCTTCACTATCTCTCTCTTTCTACAGACCAATTTCACTTACGTCACTTCTCTCTAAGGTCATGGAAATGCTGACAAGCCGTCAGCTCATGAAATATCTGGAAACGCGAAAACTTTTCAATGACCTTCAGCGGGTATGGCTCTCGGGGCAACAGGTCCACTGGTGATTTGACAGCATGTTTTTTCAATGGATTAGAAATTACCTTTCAGAACGTTTAATTCAAGTTGTCTGTGAACAAATATTTTAAGGGTATTCAAATCCCTAATTAAAAAAAAAAATGATAATAATAAATCAAATATAATAAAATGAACAAAATTCATTTATCTCAATAACACTTTGATAGAAAGAGGTAGAAAGATACAGAAAGAAAGAAAGATGTTTAGGCTCAGTAATTATTTCACTCCATGGGTGGCATCTAACATTTAATGAGGAGTCTAAATTCTTAGCGGAAGTTGGCGTTTTATTGATTTCTAGTCAAGTACTCATTTTATTTGATTTCTGTTAGCTAAAAAAAATGAACGTTTTTCGGGTGCGATTGGGATTCGAACACAGAACGTTTCGATTTGGAAGCCAATCCACTACCACGGCAACCCTGTGTGCTTGTCTACATTCTTCATCAAACCATGGGTTTCGTGGAAGCCGGGTAAAACCAACACAGCCGTTGCGGAGTTTCTGGTGTCCTTGGCATTGAAGGCACTGCTTTTCAACACTTAACGTTGAGTGCATAGGACAAGTCGAGAGGTTGAGGAGTGTGCGATCGGCTTAGGCGGTTTGTTGTGACTGCGCGCCTTCAACCTTTATTCTTCTCACAGAATTTTATCTTTGTTTTGGTGTTTGGGATATCCGTAGACGTACATATATATTTGGCTGTAAAGAGGCCGTTCGGACATCTGTAATGCCAATCAAATTTGCTGAGGGTTTGATGATCAGGTGACCGCCTTGCATATTAAGGTGATGTGAGGTGAGAAATGCTTCCCGACTGTTTTGCTAAAAATGTTGTACATTGGCGTTAAAATCAAAGTCATACTTAGAGAATTGCTCAAAAGTTTTTTAGAGGAGCTCGTGAAAAGTTTGTTACATGACTATCGTCAGTTCAAGTTTAAAGTACACAACGCAGTTACGGGCAGGAAATGTATGAAAAATATAAAGAAGTGACCCATGGAAATAAAAGTACTACGAAAGCCAACGGATTTGACAAACTTGATCTAATGAGAAGCACGCATATCCGCGAAAGTCCTTTATTTTTAAATTCAAGTCCCTTTTTCGAATTGGACAATTCAACTGAAAAAACTTTACCAAAATTTCAGCTGGCGAGGAGATCCCAAATAAAGCTGCTTACAATCAATGCAATGGAAGAAGAAAAATCAATTTTATACCGAAAATACTCATTGGGAATCACAATATTTAAGCTCTCAGCCCATCCAAGTTGACTCAAATTATATGCTATGTGCGGATACCACTTTTAAGGAAGAGCTTGGAAAATGTGTAAAAATTGGGTCTTAACTTAAATCACAATATAAAATATATAGAAAACTAGTCAAATAAGAACAGTGACCTCACAAAATATTTTAATTTGACCTGCACTGCTGCGAAAAGCCGCAGCTAATCGCTTGTTCATTGTGTGAACAGGTACAGCGACTTTGTAATGAAACTAAAAAAAATCCAAATAGGACACTAGAATCTTAATCGAGCTTATTATGGTCCTATGAATATGTCATCTGACGTGTTAACAGCAGTACTCCGGTTACCGGAAATATGCGAAGTCGCCTTCCCTTGTGGACAAATTTTACTGATAGCTCCAAAATCAATTTAGGTTATAGGGTTGATACATTCGTAGAAATCTGTTCAACCTAAGCCTTCGGATGTTTTATTTTTTATTTTTTAAGCAGACATATACGCAATATTTAGGACAATGAAGATGTGAATAATATATGTCTGTACCAAAAGTAAAGCTACATGCCTTTCTACCATAAACTCTTTAACTCGAGAATGCCAGATTTCTCTGTATATGGTACAGTCCAAAGCGAGAAAAAAAACCACATGCGTTTTCAATTAAGATTTCTAATGGCAGTATATACATTCCCTGTATATGTATTGGTGGCAAACATGCCCAGCGAATCCTTTAGAAAGCCTAAAGCCAGCAGCATTTTTGTTTTCCGTCAGCAGACTGTTTATTGGACTATAATACAATCTAATATAAACTGAATAATTTTGAAACTAACAATCAATTTATTTAAGATATCTTGTAACAGAGAATTTAAAATACAAGCATACAAGTTAAAACAAAAGTTTCAGAAAAAAAAATATTAAATAAAAACAGACAAATAGGTGCCGTTGCGAAAAATTCACCGATCACATGTTGGCAAATTTACTGGGAAGAAAACATTCAATTCAACCATAGTTGCTATCACCATAATACCTAAATACAAAATAAGACACGCCACTCCAACGGTAATTCCCAATGTAAACTTAGTACACGCAAATGAGCAGTAGAGCATAAAAACTGTTGTTAATAGTGTTACAGTGGTATATAAAAGTCCATTGGAATTAATGTTTAAAGAATGTATTCCAGGTATTGCCGGATTGAGGGTAGTCTTTATAAGCCATGGAAAACCGAGACATACTAAAATGTCAAATGTATTCGAACCAATTGAATTGCAAATAGCCATTGATCCATATCCTGGGGAAAAGAAATTATGAAAGTGCTACAATTTGACTTTTGTTTAAAATACTACAAAAATTACCATGCTTTGCAACAATAATGCTCGAAACAGCTTCAGGTATACTAGTTCCAACCGCTAAAAACGTGATGCCCATAACAGAGTCTGGTATATGAAAAGTATCTCCTACCAAATAAAGTTTTTTTAGTTTTCGTTAATAATTTTAAAGTTGTTTTGTTTAAAATATAATAAAACAATAATTACCAACAGCTGTTAACATCCATGCAACTAAGTATGACAAAATACCTATCCAAGCGCAGCACATGATGAAAGTCACGGGGTAGTAATTTCTTAAACGAGGATTTCGGCAATCCGGAACCGTTATGAAAAACATTAAGTGTGCGGGATATTTGATGAGCCAGTAAAATTTAATCATATAGCTTTCATTAGTCGGAAATTGACAGATAAGAAAGGGTTCCGGCTCTACATCAGGTTTTGATTCTTCTGAGTCACGCTTTTCATTATTATCAATTGACATGTCCAAGAATGGAATTTTTTGGCATGTTGAACTATCTGAAATTGTTTAGGACACGGATAAAATATTTATGTAGGCCCAATAAATTTTGTTTTGTTATGCGTGTTGAGAGTAAAATAAATAATACGAATACGTTTGATTTCATATTGTTTGAAACTACATTCTTCCTATAAATCTTGTAAAGAGTTCCTGGCCTTCACCTTAAATGGAAGAAAGCCAGATTGAACTTCTGTCTCGTATGACCCATTGAGGAGTATACAATGATAGCTTGACTTGACATCCTTGGAGCTTTCAAAAACGCCGGTACTTCCATTATCACTTCTCTTTAAGAACTAAGCATAAATAACTCCGTCTGTAGTGTAATCTCTGTTTCATAAGGAGTTTCAAATTGAGGGACGCTGGATGTGTCCGGCAAATACCCACAGAGGCCCTCTGACATTCTCCAAAAAGCCTTAATCATTCTCTCCTCTTGGATGCGCGGCTGTGACAAAATAGAAGTGATGCTCTTCACAAGAAGAATCAAGATATTATGCTATCCAAAACAGTTGGCTAACTTTCACATGAGTAGAGAGACTAAAAGAATAAAAATGCAATGAAAAATTTAGGTATGCACGTCCTTTTCCATTATTTTTTCTATTTTAGCGATCATTTTCGTATATTTGTTGTTGTATAACTCCTTTTTTTTAAAAAAAAACTTGAATTTTTTTGAGAGCAAAATTAAGAGATATGCGCTGGATAATCCTGCCTAAGCTTAACGGCAGCGCTGAGTTTTTTCGAAGAGTGCAGTTACCACACTCTCACTCACTCATGGCATAGTCCTTTGATGGTCTGCACTTAAAAAAGGACTAGCATCAGCATTTCGAAGAAACAAACTCATCAAACTGCCTTCATAGAGGGGGGCGGCCCATCATTCTCTGCTTCATTTTCTACCCATTATTTTTTTTCGGCATGCTTGCCCAAAACTTGGATACTCTCCACCAATCGTTCGATCCTCAACTTCTTTGGTATTCTCCGAGGACTTCTAAATTTATAAATTCTTAAGTGCCCCCACACATCGGAAAATGTTCCAAGCCAAAATTATAGGACTTCACCAGGTCTCTGCATTGCTCATTCTGAATTCAATATCCTCTAAGGATATTGCAATATACATCTATATATATATAGTATAAGTAACCGTATATAAGTAATATAAGTAACCGTTTCATATAAACAATGTTTTTTCCCATGTTTTTAATCATAGAGCAAACATCGAACACTTCAAAACTTTTACTATATGAGCTTTGTAAAAAAAAAAAATATTTTTTCCAAAAGCTTGTTATTTTCAAGACAAAATGATTATTGAAATCTGAGGCAGTCAGTGCAAAATATAAACAATTTCTTCTCACTCATAAAAAAAAAATGTTAATGGGACTTTTCCAGTACGATCGAGTGCAAAACAAAAACTGCTGACAAAGAAAAGTTACTGCTACAGTTTTTCTTCAGTTTTCTTTGTTATACAAGCGCATAATAATTACTTTGCTACAATGCCTAGAGAACAATATAATCAAACTTTAAAATTGAAAATCGAAACTTAGAAACGAGTATACATACTATAGTACAGTAGATAGTAGATAGTCGACATTTCAGTAGCCACAAGCCATAACCGCTTAAGTCGATTTTTAATATATACTTTTTAAGAGGGCAGATTTTAAGTTTCATATTTTCTCTAGAAATCAGGAATTATTAATTTTTAATTTTTTGGAATGCAAAAATAAAGAAAGATACACTTTCATGTATTAAAAGTATATAAATTTATATCTCATAATTGAGGAGTAATTAAAGAAAAAGAACTTAAACTGTTAGGATTTATTGAACTTTAAAAATTAAAAGCTTAGCTCGAGTTAGATTGTTATGGTACATATATTGTATTAAGAAAGAACGATTAAAATTTCTTTTGTAGGCTTAGGTCATTAATTCCTCTGTGTGATTGTGAAACAAAATTTCCTAAGTTGACTTAATTCTTTTTCCTTACCAATAAGCCACGGAAAATTTTGTAATAAGGATATTTCATTATTATTTCAAATTTTTAGCTTGCATACGTTTTAAGTATGTACTGTACATTGAAAAATTATTTTGGCCAACATTGTTATTTAAATATTTTCCGAGTTGTCAGGGTCTATTAAATCGAGATGGGTATTTGGCTCGTCCATATTGGATGCAATATTGTCATAAAAAGAATGAAACTCAGGACTAATGAACTGTTTCAAGTCCATGGGATCTTTTCTTTTCTCTCGGGAAATGCTTGGTAAATTCGTTACGATTTAAATGTCGTTTAGATTTAAAGAAGCTCCACTCTTTCTTACTCTGAAAATTTTGAAAACATCATCTTTGTCCATAGAATTTTTGTAAGATACTTGATTGCAGCTTTTGGAACAGCGAAGCCACCGAACTGAGTTCGAAGTAAATTTGTTGCCATCTTCCTCAACTGGTTTCCATGAAAATTTAGATTAAGAAAATTTTGCAAGATCATTAAAATCGTCGTTGTTCTTTACAATTACTTCCATATTATTTCCAACGCTGTTAACGAATTGATACCAATCAATTTGTTGGTATCAATTTGTTTCAATTTGGACTTTTTTTTTTTTTTTTTTTTTTTTCATACGCTCAATTAGCGTGTGGTCGCTTGTCGCATTCCACGTGCGAATGTCCTGGTTCAAGGAATTTGTGATCGACGATATCAATATTTTCGGAGTTTTTTACATATGCAATAAACATTGCAGCAACAAGAGTTCTTGTTTTGCCCAGAACATGAATTGCAGATGAAATTTCGTTTTCCCCACCACAGACCATAGCTTAATGCCACGTAAAACATGTTGCGTTATTGTACTATAAATCGTGAACCGTTAAATTAAAGGTTCAGAGTTGCCTTTTATAAAAAAAAACTTATGGAATTTCTTAAAAAAAGGGGTTGGCATACATTGCTTCAGATTAAAGGCTAAAGTTTTAAATGTTTGGATGTCTTTCATTTTTTTTTTGTTGTTGCGTTTTGCTTCATATCCCATTGCGGCCTTATCCAAATGATTTTTTATTTATTTATTTATTTTTTTTTTTTTTTGTTTGTTTGTTCAATTAATTCAAACTTTTCGTCCTCGGATTCGGCAACCTTTATCTTTGAAACAAAAGTTTCACAAGTAGAACATGTGTCTATTTTCGATGCTTTAAACTTGAGGCCCATAGTTCTGAAAATTTGGGAGTATTTTGATAAGTTTCGAGTATTCTGATTTATAAAGGCGGAGCATTGATGCAAGATTAAGTCTGGCTGGTAAATATTTTTTGTACGTGTCCCTTCAACTGTAGTGGCTTTTATATACAGGAAACCTAAAAATTGACTTCTTACTTCTTCTTCCACATCTGCGTTATACTTATTGGCAGGAGTATGTTTTCCTCTCATATCTTTAAATGAAATAAAAGACAGCCAATTTTTTTTTTTGGATGACCGATTTAACGAAGTTTTCAGTTTCGTCAAAGCACTGAAGAAAATCTTTTTTACAAATATTAAAAATATTTCCGTCAACTTAAAACGTATACTTCATAGTGTGCTCGCGTTTTTGCTTCCGGTTGTCTGCATTGACCAAGATGTCACATTTTTTGTCTTCTATGCGTATCATGGAACCAATAACATATATAAAATTCTTTGGCCATAGCTTCCTAACGAACAGTAGCGGTTGAACAAGAGTTCATTTTTTTCAAATTCTATTCTTTCGCTGCATTTTCTTCTACAAACATCAGACGGCTTGCAAGCTCTAGCCTAAATAGACTTTTCACTAACTGATTGATACGATTGACCACTACTTCGAAGTGTACTACGAAACTTTAGCTTCTTCAATTTGAGCTCCCAAAGCAATCATATCACCATTTTCAGAATTTGAATTACTAGACTTAGGTACTAAATAAATTAAAATCTGGATCTTTAAATGAATCATCTGAGTTCATCCATTCTGGTTTATTATTATAAGTAAATCACTTTCCAAGTCAAAATCATTTTCAACGTTTTCAGATATACATATCTTAATAAATGGTGATTCATCGTGAGGTTTGATTTATAATGTAAAATAAAACATGTAAATTTGAAAGTAAACTCAGTGTACAATTTTTTTTATCGGTTAAAACAACAATTCATGGCATTTACTTTTTGAAAATGATGTTATGTAAATATTGGCCACCACTATGCTTGAGGTGCTCCATTCGGAAGGTCCAATTTTGGGTGAGTCATTCGAGCATAGCGACTGGTATCTCGTGGATAACACGAGTAATGTTTGCTTCCAAAGCGTCAATCGTAGCTGGCTAATTCCTTAAGACCTGAGGCTTTACATATCTCCAGAGCCAATAGTCCATAGGTGAAGTCTATTGAGCCAGAAATGGACTTCATCACTGAACAAAATTTCACGATAAGACATCGGATTTTCATTGAGTTTTTCTAGAGCCCATTCACTGAAAATATGACTCAAATTTAAGTCGTCTAGTTTAAATTTTTGCACAAGTTGAATTTTGTACGCTTGTAGGCCGAGATCCTCACGTAAAATACGCCAAGTTGTTGAATACGCCAAGACAAGCTGCTGAGCGTACGAACGCATACACTCTCAGCTACAGCTGATATAGTCTCTTCACTACGTGCTGGATGTGGTCTAACCGGTCGAGTATCATCCAATAATGTAAACCCTGACTCAAATTTGCGAATGGTATTGGCAATAGTGGTTTCAGTAGGTCAATTATGCTAGTTCCTTGAATCGTACGAAAAACATTTCTCACAGAACGCTGATTTTCGTAATACAGCTGAACAATTTGGAGACGCTGTTTGTTTGAGAGAAATCATGCGTGATCTGTCAAAAAAAGCCTATTGAAAATCAAACCTCACGATGAATATCCCTTATAAGCCAAAAATTATCTTTAAGCAAAACTCTTCTTATCCATTTTGTTTGCACTTAAAAACAAGGTTAATATAGTTATAGATACTTTCTCTTATTAATGTACAAATTTTGTTTGCACGGCACTGTCGCAATGTTAGACCGCTTAAACACTTCATATAACTAAATCATAATAATAACAAACTATCAAACGTAATCTTACCTTTGTTTTTTGGTGCGTTTTGCAAGCATATTTGCTAATTCCACCATTTTCACAGCTATATTCGACATTTTACACACTTCTCTAATTAAACTTTTCTCTTTAAAACAATACTTTCACTACAGACTGTTCGCAACAACCTATTTCAACTTTTCACTAATTTTTCCTCCATTTTTATAGTAAATGGGTTAAGGCAAAAAAGCATAAGCCAACTTAGATTTGTGATTTTTGAAATTCAAGTACAGAATAACCGCCTAACTCGATATATGATTTTCATAGAACCATTGCTTGAATTGCCAAAAGAACTTAAGTCAAAATAAGTCTATCAACAAATGGAAATCTGATTTTCCATAACAATCTAACTCAAGTTAATAAAATGAAATATTTCTTCTAGGTCAGCTTAAGAAAAATTAAAAAATTACCTTTTTTAATTATGAACAGATTTCCTAACTTTACTTCTGTTATTATTAATGATTAATTTTTTTTTTTAAATGAAGATAAATTAAAACTTAACTTATGTTATGAAACCTTCGTTGTAAAGAATTGTATTTTTTTATGAGTAAAGTTGTTATGGCAAATGATAATTTTTAAAAATGGGACTTAAGCTGTTAGGTTTTTTGCTTATAGCTTCTGTTTGATACAGACGTAAAAATTTGAGTGGGCAGAGATTTTGATATTCTCAACACGATTATGATAAAAACTCAATTTCGTCATAGCTCGAGTTAAGCGGTTATGATTTGCAGCCTCAGATTTATGCGGGCAACGTCGGAAAATATGATTTCGAACTGATAGAAAAATACGTTGTCTAATAAAACAATAGCCGTCTATTAACTCAACGGAGATTGTACAATCTCTAAATTTTAATATCGATTCGAGTACGGTTACTAACGTAACTTAATTAACTAAATTCCTTTATTTTTACAGAATTTATAATTCACAGGTTAAATTTCGCGAAAAAATATTCATATAGGATCTGTACTGTTTAGAGTCAGATGCATAGCTCGAAGCACTACAATATTGAGGATCGTTAACTCCTCCTCCAGTATTATGAATGTCCAAACGTTCCAAGGCGCCAACATAGACTTGTTCTAGCCAAAGTACGGTTGCGGATATCCCGAATACCATAAAGGCAAGCTTATATTGTGGGGAAGTTTGGCGTCGGATGGCTTCAATCGCAAGTGATTGCCAAATACTTTTCCGATCGAGTCTCCCTTAATCTCTAAAGTGGTCTTCTGTCACTAGCATCAAGTATCGAAAACCAGTGGCAACATTGCCAAAAAGCCTTAAGAGATGCCACTCCCGTGTCCTGGGTTTCACTCGGCCACCACAAGGAAAACCCTGGTTTGACGAAGAATGCAGGCAAACATATACACATACAGCGGCACTGCATAGAAGAACTAGAGCCGGTTACAAGTTCTACGAGCAGAGGTGAAAAGGCTTCTTAAGAGGAAAAAGAAAAAGCACGAGATACGCGAGGTCGAGAAAATTAAGAGATGCTAATCCGGGAATGAGATTTGGATGTTTTACCAAAAGGTAAAAAAAAAACATACCACGGATATAAAACCCTAACCGAAGCCTAGAGACGAACAAGGAAACATCGTTATAGAGTTGGAGTCGATGTTGAGGATTTAAAAAATACGTTTCTGTAAAATATATAACTGCGACGCCGAACCAGGCAGGCAGACAGGCAGAATAAACCTTTCAACCTGGACGATATACACCAACAATTCCAGACACACGACCTGAGGCAGATAGGCATATCTTAACTTGAATCCAACAAAGCTGCTGAAGCAGACAACCTGACTATCGAACTATTAGAAGCGGCAGGCGATGACTTGGAGCATACACCAACTCATTGTCAACCACAAAGGACACTCTACACCGACGTAGAACGTCCGCCTTAACAGATTTAACTTTGAGGAAGTTAAGGACTTCGTCTACGTAGGCTCCGCTATGGATTCAGACAACGACACCGGCGCTGAAATCTTTGCCAATCATTGCTTCTTTGATCTAAGAAGGCAATTGACTGACCAAGCCCTCTCTCGCCTGCTCTATGGCGTAGAGGAATGGAATTTATCAAAAATAGATAAGGGTGCTCTTGGCTGCTTTAAGAGAAAAATTCTATGGGTGATTTTTGGTCCTATCTGCATAGACGAGAAGAAATAAGATTGAACGAAAATCTCAGACAAATTAATGCAAAACAATCCTAAAAAACTCGACAAAAGAGTGAGTATGTGCAAGCAAAGCCGTGGAGACCATTTAGCATACATGCTATTCCTCACATAATCCCATATTCTTGTGCGACTATAAACAACTAAATATGCAATTATAAGTAACAAACTCCCACAGACATCAAAAGCCACATTTAGGGCAACTAAATGCCTCGTGAACACCTACATTTCGTGACTTAAATGTGTGTTTTGTACATGCATAAAGTAACTTTGAGTGACATCAGATTTACGATGAGTGAGAACCTGGTCAACGGTTCTAAAAGGACATTGACTTATTCAAAATAGCATAACATGATTTAAAAAATCCATCTACTGCGTGATGGACTTGGATAAATTATTATGAATCTTATATAAGAAGCTATGTATACTTACTTTTAAAAGATCTATTTAGGCTTTTGTTATTGTACATAATTATCAGGTACAATGCATACATTCCTATTAAAACTAGAGCTTCATAGTACTGGACCACGGAATCATATAGTATAGTAACAAGAGTAGTGACAGTTAGGGAATAAGCTGCACAGTCTCTGGTTAGAGGCCACCAATCCAATTCAATTTTCTGTAAAAAAAAAAGAAAAAAAAATCGCAAAGCGGTTTTTTTTTTAAATAAATGCGTATAAAGGTACCACTCCAGAAAAGATCCCGCAGACTGCTGCAACTCCTAATGTATTAAATACAGCCGACCCCACTATTGTTCCAATACCCAGATCACCTTGAGTGATAAAAGTGCCAATAATGTTAACAAACAATTCAGGAGCGGATGTTGCTGCAGCCATAAATGTAGCTCCTGCAACATCAGTTGACATATCTAACACTTAAGAAGAAATATTTAAAAAAAATTTATATTGTTAACCTAATATGCATACCAGTACGTGCACTTACCAATGCATAATCTCTCGACAGCAGGTACAAAGTAATCATCGCAAACTATGGCTAACATCAAAAAGATGTAGATGGCTAACAAGAAATGTATCAAAACATAACCTTCTTCTCTTTCATCTCTTGTAAGTCCATCGTCTGGAAATTCGAAAATAGCCGGTTTTACGCAATTGAGGGCTAGAATTCAAATGGCGATTAGTTAATAATGTGCAAAACTAAAAATTCCCTTTAAACCTTTAATGTCACCGCGTAAGTAAGTAAACATGATAATCAATTAAAAATAATTTATTTTATTTCAATTTCTAAATTTTTGAAGAAAATTCTGGCTTTGTGAAAAATATCATATATTTTTCGTTTGAAGTTTGAAGTAATAAAAAAAAAACTCCAGCAATCTTCGATTAAAATAAAAATTTAAATGGGGTTATTTGTTATAAGCCAGATACTTACTATACTTTAAATATGTAATGCAATGACCAATGACCAATAACCATTCGGTTATTAGTCAAATGAATTTTAATTTTAATATCGCTCACCGACCAAGAATACCCCACGAATCAAATTTAGACTTCTCTTTGTATGATATATTACAATATATCAGCTTATATCGTTATGTCAGGTTTCTCAGAATGAATAGAAAATTTTTTTGATCGATCTCCTAGAAAATTATCAAAAGACAATCAAACTGAGAATCTATAAAGAAGATGATAAGAAAGTTTTAAGAGTAAACGCTACGGCCGCTTTAAAGTTTACGAAGAGGAGGAAATTTGATAACGACTTCTGCTCACATTCACAAAGCAAGAAACCACTGTGATTACATGATCTGGTTTACCTAAAAGACGCATTAATCTACTCAATTTGCGCACATCACGTAGCACTTAAGCGCTAGTTTCATTCCAGCTCCTATTGATTACCATTTTAAATCCAACACGCTGACTTTAAAAAATGTGTACATATTCCCACACTCATCCTACATACATATATTGTGTGTATTAGACATTCTTTCCGCTCAAAGCAATGTTTGGAATGCGAATAAGAAGACCATATAGCCAAAACTGTAGCAAGAAACCACTTTGCTTTTTCTGCAAAAGGGACAACTTAGAGAATGCCATGCATGTTGCTGCTCGTAATAAATGCACAGTGTTTAAGAAGTCTCTGAAACATCTAAAGCTTGAAGATTAGCCCAAATATGGCAATTTTTCTTTACTTACGTATCCATTGAGCCAGAAATGGTCTTCATCACTGAACAAAATTTCACGACGAAACACCGGATTTTCATTGAGGTTTTCAAACGCCCATTCACTGAAAATATGACGCAAATCCAAGTCGCCTGATTCAATTTTTCCACAAGTTTAATTTTGTACATTTTAAGGCCGAGATCCTCTCGTAAAATACGCCAAGCCAAGCTGCTGAGAACGACGACGAATCGATTCGTCACGGTCTTCGCATACACTCTCAGCTACAGCTGCTATAATCTCTTCACTACGTGCTGAATGTTGTTTAACTGGTCGAGTATCATCCACTAATGTAAACTGGGACTCGAATGGTATTGCCAAAAGTGGTTTCAGTATGTCGATTATGCGCACCATAAGTTCCTCGAATCGCACGAAAAACATTTCTCACAGAACGCTGATTTGTCAAAAAAAAAGCCTATTGAAAATCAAACCTCACGATAAATCACCCGAATTTCTCCTTTCCCTCTCTCCCGACGTACTAACATTCTGACTTTTCCCCGCACGTACTTACGAGTACTTTCCCACTCTGTCAGACAAATACACTCTACACTCGTAACACACCCACGTAGAACTGACACCCAGAAGACCGTTTGCGGCCTAATAAGCCAGAAACATTAAGAAATACGAGAGCTTTACTTATAACCGACTAACAAGACCGCGATTTCTAGCCTAAGTTTATTCCCCTGCCATTTAAATTATTCTTTACGACGTTTCCATGGCCGAAGCCAGGGACGATGTGAGTACGATTCTCACACTGGCAGTGTGCGGACATGTAGTTTCCATCTCCGAAAAAACATTATTTTCAATCATGTATTCCCACACTCCAAGCTCAGCCACATAACATATAGTTTTTACCATTTTAATATTGTTATTTAAAACTGTTGTTTTGCAAACATTATAAAAGGCACTGAACAGTTTGTTCAATCCAGTCTTGTTTGTCGTTTAATAGAACACATTCACTTCATTTAAATAAAATATAATTTCTTGTATTTTTAACACGATCTCTGCTCATTAGTCGTGCCACTTGAGGTGCGAGGTGTTCATTTACACCAACTACTACAAATGAGGAATGATTTCTCCACGGATATTGCAGTCATTTCGCCAGCAAAGTGTTTTACCACCTTAAAGCTATAGCTTCCTATTCAATCCGTGTTAGTGCAGCGTAATCCTCCTGATAACCACATACAATTTGTTTCCCTTTAATACTGTATTTGCCGGTTCCGGTTTAAAGAATATACGAGTAGTTGAGTATTCACAGACGCCTCTAAAACGGATCTAGGGTGCGACGCAAGTGTTTTTTTTTTTTTCTTCTTTTTTTGGTAGAAGATAAAGAGAAGAAATGAGACTAGCTTCTGTAAATGGTATAACTTAAAATGTTTTCCTTTCCAAAGATCGGAGAAACAATTATTATTGCAAGCTTTTATTTATCCTGCAAACAAAGTAACAAATATTTCAGTTCATATAGATTTCAATTAACAATAAGTATTTTTAGTTGTGTAAGTTTTATAAATTTTCATATTTACGTATAAACTTTATTCATTTAGTTAAAATTCTAATTGTTTCATTTAAAATTTAATAAATTGTTATAAACGAGCATAGGACGGAGGCTCTAGAAGTCGCCATTGTTATTTATTCACCGCCACATGTAACCAATGATTTCAGGTGATTTGGTATGCTATCTCACCATCTAATCTGTGGTCTGCCAAATTTTGTGTGTTCTTCGTACTATGTTCAATTTGTTGTTCTAATTGTCCATCTGTTGTTGTTAAATCTTATGATATGTCCTGTCTAATTCCATTTCAATTTATTTTCTATTTTTAATATGTCTGTCCACTTTGATTATTCCATAATATTTGCATTCGTAATCCTTCGGAGTTTTGAAATTTTTAGCGTTGACCATTTCATCGCTCTGATATAGGTACTTACTTGCAGTTTTTTGGCCGCTTTTATATATAGGGTTCATGTTTGTCCATCGTATGCCATGACTGGAAGTATCGAATCATCGAACAAGTATTTGCATTTTTTTTTTTTATTCTGATGTTATATTGGAATTGAAAAACGGATTCAGATTCCAGTCATTCGCGATTCTTCTTTCGATTTCTATGTATGTCGATTGTTATGAATTGTCCTAATTCGCCCACATATTCGAGGTTTTCGGTTACAAGTTGTATTTGTAGTGGTTGTGCGTTAGTAATTAATTTTGTCTACTCTTTGTTGATTTGCAGTACAACTTTTGAGCACTCTTGGCTGAGGTTTTACAGCATTCCTTTTTATTCAGTGCTGGATTCGAGCTGCGTTGATTATTCGGCTGTAATGTCGTCTGCGAATATTAGATTATGTAACTTTTCTCCATCTATGTTCATCCCCATATCTTTTCTAGTTTAAGTATTAGAAACATCCAATGCAGCTGCGAATAGAGCAGGAGAAAGTTAATCTCTCTGACGGACTCCTCTCATCAATTGGAAGAGGAGACCTCTTTTTTCTAGCTTTATTGCTGCACTTTGTTGCGGTACCTGTTTCTAATTACACGGATGTAATATATTTCGCTTTATACCTAGTTCATTGAGTAACTTAAAAATCACGATGTCCTCTATGGTATCGGATGCTTTAGTGAAATTGACAAATGTATGATAGTTTTTGCTGGTATTTTAAGCATAATTCCGATGAGCTGAAAGAACTTGTAGGTGATCAGTAGTCGAGAATCCGGTTCTGGTTCCAGCTTGATCAAGGAGCTGGTTTTCGTATAATTTTACCATGCCGTCTTAGTAGACATTTTGTGAAAACTTTGTATATTAGGTGGGGTGAAAAGTAACCTCCTTTTGCGCTACTACTGCAAAAAAAGGATACGGTGTCTTGAAGTCCGTTCATATTTAGGCAGACGTGAAAAATTTCAGTGCGATACTGTCTTTAGTTTTCTTTTAACAGCTGTTTGTTGTTGACGTGTTTGGCATCATGTTGAGTATGGACAAAAACGATTTTCGTTCTCTCATAAAACATTATTTTTTGAGAGGCAAAACGGCTAAGGAATCAAAAGAAAAGTTGGATAAATATTATGGGGCTAATGCTCCCTCAGATTACACCGTCAAATATTGGTTTCGAGAGTTTCGTGGTGGCCGCAACTCCACTACCGATCAAGTCCGCACCGGCAGGCCCTCCGATGTGGTTACAGAGGACAATATCAAAAAAATAGATGAAATGGTGTTGGCTGACCGGAAAGTGAAGGTGCGTGAGCTAGCAGATACCACAAAGATTAGTACTGAGCGCCATATTTTGGGCAATAATCTGCATATGAAAAAGTTATCCTTCCGATGGGTGCCGCGCATACTCACTCCTGACCAAAAACACGAACGCGAGAGCACTTCGAAAGAGTGTTTGGACTTGCTGATGCGGAATCGGGCAGACTTTTGCCGTCGATTGGTAACTGTTGAATACCAGAGAACAGAATGAGTGCACGGCAATGGACTGAAGCCGGCACGAGTGCTCCGAAGCGGCCGAGGGAGGCTCGATGGGTCGGAAAGGTTATGGCGTCGGTTATCTGGAAATGTCATGGCATAATCTTCGTGGACTACCGAAAAAGGAAAAACCGTCAACAGAGAGTATTACTGTGCATTATTGGCCGAAATCGCTGCAAAATGACCTCACATGAAGTGAAAATTTTTTTTTGCATAGCAAAACAATGCACCGGCGCACAAGAGCATCGCAACCACGGCTAAAATCAATGACTTACGGCTTCAATTGCTGTCGAATCCACCGTAGTCACCCGATTTGGCTCCCTCGGACTATTATCTCTTCCCAAACCTCAAAAGATGGCTCATCAATCATCATCATCATCAAAAATTCAGCTCACGCGAGGAAATCATCGACGCCACGGAGGAGTATTTTGCAGACCTTCCGGAAAATTACTTTTCGGACGAAATCAAGAAGTTGGAAAATCGCTGGAATAAGTGTATCAAACTAAAAGGGATCTATATTGAATAAAATAAAAAAAAATTTTTTAAAAAATTGTTTTCATTCCCAAGGAGATTACTTTTCACCCATCTAGTAATGATAAAACTGATCTTAATAGTTTGTTTTGTTTCTTTCTAGAGTTTGTCAGTCTTTCTTCCTATTCTTTGTACAATGAGTGCGTTGGAAGCTTTAATTATATTGGCATATGGTATACTGACATTATACTGGCATATTGTATCTTTCTTGTTATGTATTCACGTTTTTTTAATGTTTCAACTTTGCAGTTTTTAATGATTTCATTCATATATACATAGATTCATGGATTCTTCATTTTGTACTTTTGGGATAAATTTACTGTGTGGATTATTTCTGCATAGTGTGGTATAATTCAGTTTAATTTTTGGTCTTACCATTCTATGGTCATTGGAAAATTCACTTAGGACAGATACATCTTTTGTTGGATAGCATGAAGTCGATTTCGTTCTTTACGATTGTACTTGGCGCCAGCCGGGCTAATTTTTTATTTCTTAGCTTTCTGAACAAAGTGTTTCCCGATTTTTGTGTTGAAATCTTCTATAACGGGCATTGTCCAAGTCGAAGTAGAATTTCTCAAAACCTTCGTCCTCCGATAATTCTGTGGGCACATAAATTTGAATTATTAACAGCTTTGAAGTAGACCTTTTTACATAATACAGTGAATTTTGAATTGCTGCAGATTATAATCCGATGTTCGCTGACACTGCCGGATCTTCTCTCAACAGCACACAGCTGTAGTTATTGAAATTAATGTGTGTTTTTTTTTTCTGCGAGACTGCTTTCAAAGTCAATGAAGGATTTACATATTCATTATTTCTATTGGACTTCTACAGGCCGTCAGTTATCTGTATAAATTGTAGGTAACTGCGTATTCTATTCAGTTTAACTTTCCGAACCTAGCCTAAATCTAATTTAATTCAGGAAATTCTTTTTTTTATCGTTGTTGCCATAATTCTACATGAACATAAACCTCACGGTTCAATTCAATGTAGTATTGGGAATTTTCAAAATCGTATTGCTTAAAATATATTTTACTACAATAGCTTAATATATTTATTTATTTTTTTTTTTTTTGTGGAGCAGTGGTATAAGTCTTTATTTTTACACTAGCACTTGAAGTTTTTGTATATAGTCATATGTATCTAAAAAAAATTTTGTTTTTTTAATCCGTAAAAAAACTTTTAGATCTTTACATATTTTAGTAATTTCTTATCGAACAAATTTCAAATGCTCATTGTCATTCTACATAAACGGTTGAACTTGTGAGGGATGACCAAACTAGGCATGCCTCCATATAGCTCGTCTCTACTATAAATGCTGTCATATGTGGCTTTAAAATCGACAAAAAGATGGTGGGTATCGATCTAGACTTCTTGAGCCTTTTCCATCATCTGGCGAATTTGGAAAATTTTATCGATTGTGGACTTTGGTATGAAACCGTGTTGATAAGGAGCAATACGGTTGTTGGCGAAGGTTTTCAGATGTTTACATAATATGGTAGATAAGATCTTGTATCTGATGTTGAGGAGACTTATAAATCTATGGTTGGCGCAGTGAGGGGGTCTCCTTCTTTGAGGTTCCACTCATCAGACATACACTCTCTTGGTCAGATCTTAGAAATGATTTGGTACATGCTCCCCACAAAGTCATTTCCAGCACCTTTGAATACCTCGGCCGTCAAGTCATCAAGCCATTAAGTCCAGCTGATTTGTTGGATTTTAGTTTCCAGCAGTTTTTTGCGATTACAACTTTTCTACGTTATATGTTATCTCCTCTTTTCAGTGGGGCTTGGGAAATCCGCATTGGTATCTAAGGTCTGAATTATATCCGAGTCGACGTTGCCTGCCCGGAACATTTGGACATACTGGACTAGACTGGAGGCATGCTTTACGTTTATCACATGATAATGGTGAAATACAGCCCAAGATATATATATTCTTTTACAACCTCTATGTTACCCATTAAAATACCACATTTCATTAATCGAATTTGTTCCTCTTTCTCCTCTACTTTTATTACTGTTTACTTATCTAGATTATAGATATCATATCTAATCGCTTCTATGAAATGGTATAAAACAAATGTTTCATATAAAAAAACAAATTCAAATTGATTAATATATTTATAGAAATCCATATATTAACTCTTATTTCCTAATCCTGACACATTATATGATAGAAATTAAAATATCTTTTTTTCTTAGTTTTATTTTGAATATTTTTTTCTTCTTCTGTTTCTTATTATCGTGGCAGATGGCATTACAATAAGAAAATATATTCCGTTTGCCTAAGAAACCATTCCGACATATTTTCGGCAGTTTTGGCAATTTTCATTTGCTTTTGCAGTAATAGCCAAATAGCTATAGAAACCTGAATTTGGTCCTGACAACTTCAAAGGACTATTTAACCAGTCAGTGAACCTTAGAAAGTCGCACATCGCTAGATATCCTATCGGACTCTGCGGCCGCTCGCTTTATGTAAAATCATTATCAAATTCGATGTGATAGACAAGGTCAATTGGAGGTTGTCAGTTGGTACGACGTGCAACTTCGGCAGAAACAGATCGCGAATAACCTGGATCTGAGACGCACAAAGAGTTTCTTGCTGTTAAATACCGCAGGTTACTGCCTAAATGGTGAAATACGAGTATAGGATGATTCATCGTGAGGTTTGATATATAATGTAAAATAAAATACATAAATTTGAAAGTGAACTTTTATTTTTATTACCAGTTAAAAAATCAATTCATGGCATTTTTCCTTTTTTTTGAAAATGTTATCATGTAAATGTTGGTCACGACTACGTCTGAGGTGATCCATTCGAAAGGTCCAATTTTGGGCGACTCGTTAGAGCATAGCGACTGGTATCTCGTATATAATACGAGTAATGTTGGCTTCCAAAGCGTCAAACGTAGCTGGCCTATACCTGAAGACCTGAGACTTTACATAACTCCGAGAAAATAGTCCAAAGGTGTGATATCAAACGATCTAGGCGGCCAATTTACCGTAGAAAAACGTGAATTTAAGTGCTCACCAAAATGATTTCTCAACAAGTCCATTGTTTCACGGTCTGTATGGCTCGTAGCGCCGTTTTGTTAATACCAGAGCTCACCGAGACCACGTGCTTGAATTTCAGGAAGCACATAGTCCGTTAATATGGCGCGATAACGGTTAGCATTGACGGTAAAATTCTGATTTGCCTCATTTTTGAAGAAATATGAACCAAAGACTTCACCAGCCCATAAACCATACCATACCGTTGTTTTTAATGGATTTAATCGTAGCTCTTGGTACTCTACAGGTTGCTCATCAGCCCAAATACGGCAATTTTGTTTATTAACGTATCCATTGAGCCAGAAATTGGCTTCATCACTGAACAAAATTTATTTATGTATTTAAGTTGATAAATCAATGCTTGCCATTTACTTACTTAAGATTATTTCATGTAAATTTTGACCACGACCACGTTTTAAGTGGTCCATACGAAGAGTCCAAGTTAGAATCACTTTTTCGAGCATATTGACTGGCATCTCGCTAATAACAAGTGTAATGTTGTCTTCCAAGGATGCAATTGACGCTAGTTTATCATAACATAGACGATTGATTTGACGTATTTACATAAAAAATAGTCCAAAGGGGTTAAATCACACGATCTTGTGGGCCAATTTACAGGTCCAAAACGAGATATAAATCGCTCACCGGACTCATTCCTTAATTAGTCCATCGATTCGCATGCTGTGTAGCATGCAACGTCGTCTTGCTGGAACCACATGTCAACCAAGTTCAGCACGTGCATTCTGGGCAAAAAATTTTGAAATTATTGAACGATAGCGGCGCCATTAACTGTAGCGTTGTTCTCCCCGTCATCTTTGAAAAAATACCATCCAATATATTAGTGGTCAAAATTTACATAAAATAATTTTTAAAAAGTAAATGACACACATTGATTTATTAACTGAAAGAAAAATTGTATACACTCTTGCAATTTTCCTGTGATCTTTTTGTTGTAGAACTAAGTAATTACACGCAGTTGCAAGACCGAAAAAAAAAAAGTTTTTTTATGAATTTCTTCTGAAAAGGTATTTTATTTTACAAAAACAAAAGGTATAGGTACATTTAGTGGCAACACCTAAGTTGTAATGGCACTAATGATTTGTAAAAATTTCACGATAGATCACGATATCTCCGGGTTAGTTGATCTGAAATCAAAGAACCCGAAAAATTCTTTTAGTGGATTGATAAAACTACATAGGTATTGATCGAAGGAATACTCGAAATTTTGATTTTTGAGAAAATGTCGGCTTCGTAAAAAAAAATTCTAATTTTCGACCAAAATAGCCACGTAAAATTGTTTAAAGAAATAGAAATAATTATCTGAAATCTTATTCCTTCGATTAATATCAAAGGAATATATCTGAGAAGGTTGTGCTTAATTTCAGGAGGTTGTGTTAAAATTTCAGACCGATCTATTGAGCGTTTTCTTAGAAATCTTGATTACCGAGTTCGAAAACATAGTTTCGAGAAAAACGTGTTAAAAGTTTCGAAAGAAGTTTATACGTAGATAATTTATCTATCTTATCTATTCCAGGGCCATAAGATGAACCCTCTACAGCATCAGCAGCTTCTAGTACCTCGAGTTCATTTTATCTACGAGCCATTCTTCCATCTCGCGTACATCCATGCGCTCTGAAGTCAGAGATCATCACAAGCTCTGCATCCTCTTTCTCGATATAGGCATGAGCATTGGGACCAATTGATATTCCCATTGTATGTATTCATGTAATATGAAAAGTTGTATCTGCATTGAATATTAAGGCAGCGATGTAAGCTACTATTTCAACAAAGAAACAAAAGTACTGGAGTTTATGGCACAAGACTCAAACCTCATTGTGAAGTTGTTTCAAATTTTATTTCTCCGTCACAAGTTTTACACTTAACAAAATCTTTATTTGCTATAAACACTGTTATAAAGTTCAAAACTCTATATTCAATAGAAGAATCATGGGGAACTAAAATCTCCTTCTGTAATTTGAATTTTTTCGCGGACGCACCAAAACTACTTTCATCTGTCTCAGCTGTTTTTGGATTTAATATATTTTTCATTCTTTTAGAACGTAATAAGTACACTTTTTAAGTTGCTCTTTCTTTTCTACTACAGTTGCGTGGCGTTTTATTATAATTCAGATTTAAAGTCAATTTAATTGAATTAAAAACACAAAACTGAGAACAAAAAGTTAAAACTGATCACATGAATGTACAACGAGGCAGAACTGTTTGAAATGATGTTCACTTGTTTCGTACAAGAAACTAATCGAGTTAGTCATTAGGAATAAAATGGACTATTCGTAAGGTCATTTAATACCTTGGAACACAAAGAAAGAACAGAGCAGCTGCTATTCCGATTTGTGCTCCGTATACTTGTTCAACAGTCCGTGACGTTCTTACAAATATGCGTATATCTCGACAAGTACTAACCGGATCGATTTGAATCAAGGAATTTCCGGGAATATAGTCAGATATACCATATGTACTAAACGGAAATATAAAAAAAAAGAAGCAATTTTTTGAAAATTTTAACTGCATATAATCCCTTAAAACCAAACGCTTAAAAAATCACCATTTAAAACAAATTTGAAATCCGAGTGATAAATTTTGTTGTTTTTTTAATATTTCCACTTATCACCAATTTATGTGCCACCGCAACGGAAGCCTATGTCTACTATTTTTTTTTTTTCATCGGTGTTACAATTGTCTGAATCCGATTAAAAGACTCTATACTAAGCTAAGGTTGAGGAGTGTTACATGGGCGTAGATCACTATTACACGATGGCGCTATAGGTTAAATCAAACGAACTTAACAAGGACAAACGATCACTCTACAAGTTTGGTCATTTTTGTGCGTCACTATGAAAGTGCACAAATCGATCATGAGGACGCTAATATCTCTCCCTTCTTACAAATGTTATAATATTATTCATTCTAATATTTTTAGATGTAAGCCGCGCTGTTTAAATACTGCAGGTATCAAAATAAATTTGGTTATATATAGGATTACCCCATATGGAGATCGTTGGCCCCTAGATTCTGCCAGAAAATATCTTTCAAAATGAACAAATCATTCTTGTTCAATGTTTTTCAAAGAAATTTGAACATTTCCTTTAGGTGATTAAAAAATATGATTTTTATTTTATATTAATTTAAATTATCTTATGACGTTGCCCTCATTTTATTACGACAGATATAAAAGTACGGCTGAATTATAAAGTATTTGTATGTTATATGGTATGTATTATATTTAATGTTATTTATCAAGTAAATTATATTTGGAATATACTTTGGGCTTACGTCATGATAATGTGTCATTACTCTATCCTGCGCTAACATTTCATTTATTTTAATGAAGATTTATTTATAATTTTTGAAAACTAATCCCTATGATTATTTGAAACTAATTTTTTCAATCGCTAACCCTTATATATTTTGGTTGACGTTAAAGTAAGGTGAAATACGTCATATTTTTGTACAATATATTTATGATTTTCTAGTTATCAGTACTCAAACTGGCGTATACAGACATTACTCAAAGTTTTTAAGTATCCTTTTATCTCTTTATCTATTTTTACGAAAAGTAAATATTTTTTAATTTTTTTTTTCCTTAACATTTGTCATATAAACACCGTAGCAAATTTAATAGTGTTGCTTCCGATCGGAGTGATCCCAGTTTTAAATGAACCAGCCCCTTCATTCAGCTCTTATCTATTTTACGATTAACCGCATTTAGTAGAGCTTCTTAATTGGTTTAATTTTTGTTCCAATTTCGGAACAAGAAACGCCACTTAAAGTTACGTCGTTCTGCAATGCGTTAATCCTTCACGTTAAATTCAAAAATTACTGTCTGGACTGTTGCTTACAAGTATCACAGGAATGAGGATTATATTTGTAAGATATCCTTATTTCTGATTATGTTTGATTGTTTGGGATTGAATATGAATCATATAATGTCTCGCAGTTGGCCCGATGAGCCTATTTATAAATGGTGTCTCAAAATGCTTAAGAATGTTCCAATTATTTAACATATGTCATTTGTTTTACTCCTGATTCATTAGGATGATACCTAATGAGACCTGAAACCAACCGAGTGTAGTTTTAAACCACGCTTAATTTTATAATGCTCAAAGTTAGCGATCCTGCTTGCCTGTCTATGTACCATAAAAGGTTTATCAAGGGAGGTATCATTTGGATTTTTAAATTTGTCCGATTTGATTTCAATTCAAAGCAATATCAGGTAAATGACCTCAATGACCTACATATGTAACAAACCCAGACTTTTTTGATAAAATTGTTCATCAAACATTCGCACATTTGCGGCTCTATTACATGATGATGGGTCTGAGTGCTTCAACACTTCAACTTATCACACGACTCTAAAGAAAAAGTTGCACTCACATAGTTAATTTGGATGATCTCGACGGCCAATTTTGATTACCATTTCAAGAAATAACTCTGCCAAGAAACTTTTCTCGCAAAAGAGCAATTGTTTTGGAACTTGTGTGCTATATATTGCCATTTTGTAAGAAATCAACATCAATTATATCTATACCTGCAAGATCTGGCCACAAAAATTAATTGATTATGTTTTAATAATACCATATAACCACACGGATAGGCATCTTATGATGCCTATTGCCCAAAATCTACATCAAATTATTTAGTTAAATTTTTAATCAGTTCCAATTGGCAGAATTACAACGCTGTTGATGAGCAGCATGCTTAAATTCTTGAGTCAATCGAATTTAAAAGGCTTTATAGTCTTTACGCAAAAATCGGTTACTTGCCCACATACCACTTTGATCAAATCAGAACAATGGGAGCGACATACGGTGTTTATTTCCGGTTATATCCGGGCTAAAAAGAAATTTTTATCGACAAAACCGGACTCTTGGCGCACTACGAGCTATAAAAGCAATATTTCCTGTTTTTCTTGCACGACTGCCATGACTTCGATTCTTCATATCATTAACTTGTTACAATATCGCAAATTTCTGAATCAGTTTAACAATTTATGAGAACAAAGGCTGTTTACATCGACCATTTCTTTATTGAATTTTAACAATTGCAGTATGTTTTTTTAGCATATCATATTTAATAAGCGACAAAATAACGGACTATTCAAAATGAAACTATAAAACATATGATATATTGCAATATCGGTCGAGCGTGAGTCAATCTGATAAAAACAGCGGCCTGAATAATGTATTTGACTTCGGTTTAAAACCCGCTTCGGTGTGTGGGTTGACTGGAGGATTGGAAATGCGGAGATCCTTAGGACGGACCCTGCGCCACTGAATTCAAGTGTTTTGGAAGCGTCTGTGAGAATGGAGATGGAATTACTGAAAATCGATCCGCGCTGTTCGGGATTCAAATGATTGGAGTTTATGTTGAAGTCAAAGTTCGGTTGGTTGGGGGATGTCGCGGTGCAGTGCGAGTAAACTAGCATTCACACATCTCAATGCTGCTGGGTGTCTTATTGTCTAATGAAAGAGTTTGTGGTAAGGTACATGCCAAATATATCAATGGGTAGCATGAAGCAGATGTATGAAGTTTGCAGGGTTTATAACGAACCAATGATGCCTATCCAGGCGGCCCTTTTCTAGCAAATTAACGCTTCTTCACAGTGCAGATAACCAAAAAATGAAAAGGCTATGTCACGACTTTGTATACCCAGATGTATATATTCCTAGGTAGCGCTCCTGTTAATAGCATAAAATTATTTAAGTGTTTTTCTTTTTCCTGTAACAACACTACAAAGCAAATTAAAAATAAAATCATAGATAAAGCAAAAATAGAACGAGTATACCATATGTATGTATATACTCGTATACATCTCAAAATTGAGGAAAGTATCATACAAAAGACTAGTTCTTTGGCTGAGTGCTCTGTTCCAACAGTAAATAAAATATGTAAGAGCAGCTCGCGATAAACGAAATTAAAATAAAAGAATATAGATTCGCGATGAAAAATCATCTTAGAGCTTTGCATTCCTTATGAGAGTCATATTACTTAACATTATATTTCTTATCCACACTAGGGTGCTCCTTATTTTAACAATTTTTAATTTTTATGCTTCCAGGCTCATTGGGTTCGAAATATATATATTTTCCATGTTTCAAGCCTCTTTTACATTTTTACAATGTAAGTTTCTTATCTGAATAACATCGGGTTTTCTCTTATGAATAATCAATTTTTTCTTCCTGTCAAAGCAACTGTTGGCAGACTTTAACCTTATAATAGTAGTTATTCCTTATTTTTTTTACAGATTCTTAGATTTTTATGGTTTCAGCTACAATAGATAAAAAAAGGTTTTTACATTTTTTCCAAAATCGATCTGTAATTCATGCATATTTTTTTTAACTGCCTGTCCTGGCCAAAAGTCAATCGGATATTGACTAATCGGTTCATGAATGTCAACGTCCGCCAATGGTTACTTTCCGACATCCATCACACTGGAGAGGCACCTACCGTTTCTGAAAATTGAACTGAATATTGAATATTGAATAGCCACAACAATGTTTCGGCTAGCGCAAAGTTAGTACCATCGAAGATGCCCTTCTTCATAATTTTGTGTTTTAATCCTCTAGCAGAGTTTTAATATTATATCTAAGGCATTTTTAAACGTTTTGTCCATGAACTCGAAAAAGCAATTTTTTATATAGTCGTCCTTATTTTCTTTGAAAGAATTAGTACATAGAATTCTGATGCTTGCAAATTAAAATTTAATATGAATTGTATAGAGACTCGTTCATATGTCGAAAACTCAAAACGTACTGCTAAAGTCAGTCCCCAACGACAAACCAAATATTAGAAGTGTGTAGCGGTCGCCATAGTATTTCGCGTCTTTTCACTGCCTTTGTGTCCAACACGTCCTGTCGTGGTCCTTAGAAAGCGGTTAAGACTGATTTGCAATAATATTGGGTCTTTGCTTATTGTTCTAATGTACGCTGACTATTAATAGTCCTAACAGTCCACATGCAAATCCGAAGCTCGTAGTTGTTCCTCCGTTTGTATGGATCAATGGTAAATCTATTCCTATCCAAAACTTTTAGTCTTTTCGCAATAAGGGGGATTAAGTGTTTGGATCTTAAGTCCTAAAAATTCATTTTTGATCTCAGCTTTAAGTATGTTGAAGTAGTTCATATTAAGCATTTCACATCAAAACAGAAGATTCAATCGCGTGAATTCATCCTGCATACGTTCTCATTAAGTCATTTTCGACAGATTTTTTAGTGATGCTATTTGGTTGTTCTTCAGCATTTACACTTATAATTTTAACAAGCCTCGATTGGACGACAGCAGTAGATACCAGAGAACTATTACCTGGATACTAAAAATATCACAATTGATATGTAGTAACAATTACAGTTGCATGTTGGCGACTATTATTTCGGTTTATTTTTCTCTACTACCTAAATATTAGGAATACTCTTTGATGGAAACATTTGCTTATTGCAGGTTAATGTATTACAAGTTAATATCCACCTTTAGCCTACTGCTCATAGGAGGACTTTCCGCAAAAGCTAATCCCACAAATCGAATAGCTCTAAATTTCTATATATCATTCGGGTAAGTTTCACCATTATTATAGGTCTACTTCTGCCTTACCGTATTAAGCTTTTAGGTAGCTAATTACGAAGAACCCGTAGTATAATCGAAAGGTGGTTGATTGACCTGCCCCACTCAGATTTTCACAAGTCAACTTCATTGCAATTAGGTCACGAGGTGGCAAGATTTCAAATACACGAGTACAACGGTTCATTATTTTCTATTTTGTTTCCTTAGTGGAATTTTTCCAAACAACATATCACTGTGTTAAAATAAATAAATTTACTCTGTTAATATTTTGCTTACAATATGATTGCATCCTTATCAACATGTAAATAATGCTACGTTAATAATCACAAAGCCATTTCTTTCGCAAGAAAATGCTGATTGGGGAAAGAATCACTTAAGGTAAGAAAACAACAAAAACATCGATTTAAAACAGTGATTTTATGTACATATGGCAAGAGTATCTTACCTTCAACTAAAGATTTTTGCAAATTCTATGTTGTAGAACTGTTATCTTATATTCAAGAGTCTTGCATTATGAATGCGAGCATATGCAACATTATCAACATAAAATATTTGAACAGTTATCAGATTGATGTTCGCATTAAAAGTTTTTACGTATCCTCAACACGGATGAATTCAGTTAAGCAGTGATTAATGTGAGTTAAGACATCGGCAATTAAACAACGAGAAGGTAGTGTCGGAGAAAGAGCCTCGGTTTTTAATTTAATTACACATTTTTAAAAACTTTATTTTTTTTTTTCTTGAGAATGAGTTGCATTTTTTCGAAATCTGGGAAATTGTTCCGACGTCGTACTATACATATTGCACTACGAATTCGCCTTGGCGTTTTCTTGACTGTAGTTGGAATTTATACACTTAGTGGATTTTTACCGAGCACAACTAGTCCAAAAAACATATCCATGCATCGTAAGTGTTAAAATATAATTTAATAAAAAATAAAATTGGTAAAGTATAAAAGATTAGTAGCAAAAATATAACAGACCTTTTTGAAAATTTCGTGCAGTTTAAAAAACCAACAACTTATGTCCCTGAACTTATTCATCAGTTAATTTAGTTTTTTTAAACGAAAAACAACATTAGAAAATTTAATCAAACTTTAGAATATCGACTAGGCGGCATAAGAGGATTTCTCACTTTTTGGTAGCAGTGGCACAATTTTAGTCCATTGTTATTGTTTTCATTGTTCTACAAAAGCCTTAAATAGTGTCGAGTTTCTCTACTGGCTATATCGAGAGTGCGACGGAGTCAAGCCACGTAAATATATAAAGAAGGTATCTCTATAATGGTATCGCGAAACTAATGGCAAACGTCAACTAAGAGTGAAGCTAGGAAACAGAGAAGATTTTAATGCGATGCCGAAAGAAATAATCATTAAACGCGTGGGCAACCATATACCAAACTCAAAATGATGCCAATGGCATCCTGAGCAGTCAGTAGCATTTTCCCAAATTTTAAAAGCTCGCCACTATCGTAAAAAGCAACGCAAGTATTCGGGACGAATTAATGTATCACAAATAAGGGAGCCATAAAACCAGCCAACACAATCAAAAATAACAAGACTCCCGGTAAGCTTTTAATGAACGATTTAATTTGGACATGATACCCCAAAAACTTCTACACATTATGCCAAAGGAAAATAGATTTCCATTACAACAAAAACAACTGAAAATTAAAGAGATACCGTATTTGAAATAAATTACGACTTAAGCAACTAAGTTAATTCACAAAAACCACACAATCCAAGTAGTATAAGATATTGCACGCAGACGCATAGCTGGAGTAAGAGGAGTAGGATTATGCCGTCGTTAGACCCGGTATAAGGAATGCATTCAACTTATCAAACATTTAATTACAAGAACAAATCTTCGACAAGTCGCTTGATTTTTGAACACCTCATCATTGGGGCCAAGAGTTTGCTGATGCTTTCGCATTTGAGTGATCCAATTGTTTATTTTGACTCTATTTCCATCTTCGGATGGAACTTTGACTTCTATTCAATTCCGAACAAGATTGAATTACCATGTCAAAAGTCTTTATACATGGTAATACCGCAATATTAGCAGATGCGTTCAACCTGAAGTTTTTCAAGCGTCGATTTACTTAATGAGTAGACTTTCGCGAATATGTACATTTCTGATTAAGTGGCTTTCTGATATACTTTACGGCTGACATAATTAACATTTTTGTCTCCCTCGCTTTCGTTTGTCCTTAATAACTACTTTTCTTACATCGCTTAATACCGTGATATGAATCTCAACATTGGTCGAACGATTGTAGAATAATTTAAATCTTTGAGCCTCAGTCTGATTTTTCTGCCGCAAGAAGTGCTGAGTTTTCATGCCATTTTAGCCACGTGACCCGAAAATTCAAATATTTGATCTTTGGAAGATTAATACTAACCCACTATCTTCCTACGCCCTTATTCAAGAGCTTTCACTTCATCATTTACGGCAGGTAGAGCTCTCCTTGGCGATTTATCAATGTACCGTCAACGTAGGAGAACATATCGCGTAATTTTTAATTCTTAAGTATGTACGTCTCTGGTACTTTTTGAAAGCTTAACGCAGCCGTTGACATAAGATCTCTCGGGACTCTGTCAAATGCTTTTTCTAGATCTATGAAAACGATATGTAGATCTTTCACTGGGTTGCGAAGTATCATATATTTTCTTTGTATGTGACATTACTTATACTTTTCTTTAATAAGAGTTATGTTTTTTCTTTCCGATTTCCGCTGTACTATTACGTAAACAATAAATCTTTTTTCATTGTTCAGTTTGTTAACTAAATATCGCTACCCATTTTGTTCCCAGATTTCCGATATTTATTTATATTTTTCGAATATATGTGATCTAGCTACTCGTCTTAAATAAATGTCACCGATTTTATTTCTTTCGAATTTTTTTTTTGTTCGCTGAACCATTTTGTGAGTAGAAATTTTCTAAGTCCCGATAAAATTCCTCTAGGACTACACATCCTATAAATTTCTCTATCTTTCTTTTCTTTCTTACTTTTGAAATTAATTCAGCATCACACGGATTATTATGTACGAGTTTATAGGACGACATTTTGTTTTTGGAAATAAATTTAATAAAGCTCACTTCTTTGTTGATTCTCAATCAGAGCAGACGTATTTTAATATTTCTTCGTTACAGCGCAAGTTTTTCATCGTTGGGTGCTATTATCAATAACAGGTAATGGGCCTAATCTAAACGTGATAAATAAACTTAATTTACTTAATCTTTGAATTACTTTTTCGAAAAAAGTCATAACTATGAAGACAGAACATATTAAATCGACAAATTATCGGACATATAGTACATAGACCAGTTTTGGCCGTGAAAATTTAAAATGAAATTACTTCTGGATTCCATGTATTGGAAATTAACAAAAACGTTACCTAGTGATACAGACGTACAAGCAGAGTGGAAAAAAGGCAGCAAGAAGGTGACAAAAAGCCGAAGAAAATGAATAGCACTATAAGCGATGACACAAAAATTATTTTCAAAACGTGAGTTCTTCAAAGGCAATGTGGAATAACGTGGAGTCAATGTTCGGACAGAAAAGTGAGACGTATATGCTGGTTTTATATCCGAAGTTCTATACATCTAAGAAGGAACCGACCGAGGAATACGTAGATTTCCGCTCACACCTCTCAGATCACTCAGATCTGAAACTACCTGGCTACAAAATAGTACAATTATTCTTTGCTCACAACTGTCTCGCCGTTTATGTGCATAGTGATGTAGCTTACTAAATTGCACCATAATGTAGCCCCTGTTCCAATCCGGAATTCAATTTCATGTGCTAAAATCTCCGTAAGTAAATTATCCACTACTGCTTTATTTACAGAAGCCCCAAGTTGGATGGCAAAACGACAGTTAACGAGTTTGACGCGCTGTCTGACGCCATACAAAGTATTTTATTCTCATACTGAATTCGTTATTACGGTCGATTTCAATATACACAATTTTGGATGTCTTCGAAATTCTCGACAGAGAAAATCCGAAAGACGGTATGTTAAGATTTTTCCTGCGGAAATTAATGAGATCAACTTGTAAATGAGCCAACGCGAATACCAGACCTTGATACAAGATGGAGTGAAAAGTAATCTCCATGATCGCCAGAATACGCTGCTACTGCAAAAAAGCTTATGGTGCCTTGAATTCCGTTCATATTTAGGCAGACATGCCAAATTTCAGTGCAATACTGTCTTTAGTTTTGTTTTGACAGCTGATTGTTGTTGACGTGTTTGTCATCATGTTGAGTATGGACAAGACGATATTCGCTCTCTCATAAAACATTATTTTTTGAGAGGCAAAACGGTGAAGGAAACGAAAGAAAAGTGAGATAAATATTATTTGGCTAATGCTCTGTCAGATTACACCGTCAAATATTGGTTTCGAGAGTTTCGTGGTAGCCGCAACTCCACTACCGATCAAATCAGCAGTGGCAGGCCCTCCGATGCGGTTACAGAGGACAATGTCAAAAAAATACATGAAATGGTGTTGGCTGACCGGAAAGGGAAGGTGCGCGAGCCAGCAGATACCATAAAGATTAGTACTGAGCGCACATGCCATATTTTGGACAATATTCTGCATATGAAAAAGTTATCCTGCAGCTGGGTGCCGCGCATACTCACTCCTGACCAAAAACACGAACGCGAGAGCACTTCGAAAGAGTGTTTGAATTTGCTGATGCGGAATCGGGCGGACTTTTGGCGTCGATTGGTAACCGTTGAACACCAAAACACAGAATGAGTGCCCGGGAATGTGCTCCGAAGCGGCCGAGGGAGGCTCGATGGGTCGGAAAGGTTATGGCGTCGGTTTTCTGGGATTGTCATGGCCTACTCGTTGTGGACTACCTCGAAAAAGGAAAAACCACCAACAGCGAGTATTACTGTGCATTATTGGAGCGATTGAAGGCCGAAATCGCTGCAAAACGCGTCACATGAAGCGAACAAAAATTTTCGGACGGGATCAAGAAGATTGAAAATCGCTAGAATAACTAAAGGGGGACTATATTGAATAAAATAAAAAAAAACATTTAAAAAAAATTTTTTTTTTCATTCCCAAGGAGGTTATTTTTCACCACATCTAGTAGTTATACCACAAACACCCTATGCTTATTCTTAACCTCTTACACTGATAAGTACACTGTTGATGTAATTTCCCTTCTAGTCTCGTCGGACCATTGTGTCATATCAGCAAATTTCTCATATACTGACCACACAGTTAAAGAAAAGATTTCTTAAAGAATAATAAGAAAAAGTCCATCGGAGCAGACTTAACACCTTCTTTAGGAATTTTTACTGGTCGTTCTGTTTCCACAATAACGACGTGGATGTCGCAGCTGAAATAATCACAGATGTTTTTTTCTTTGGAATGAGATCCTTTATCTCTCATCGTATGAAGAGTATCAAACCAATTAAACCAAAACAAAGGCATGCTATGACTCGAACTGCAAAGAGGCTGTCATAAAATAAATGCTGGTATGCCCCAGAGCTGCGAAACTCTTCTTGGTTTTCATCAATGATCTCTTATCTGCTATGATATTTCTAATCTAATTTATTCCTTTGTTTATGAAAATAGTCACTGCTTTTCATATTCGTTTTCGGACTCACGGGAACTCACTTCCTGCTCTTCGGCTGTAGAACGGGAATAGTATCGTATGTTTCATTAAGTGCCAACAGCTGGCCTGTATTTACAACTGATTTGAATTAAGCTTTACGTATGCTGATAATTATTCTGATCAGCATCAGATCAAAACTCCAAGAAAGCATATACTTCTGAAATTGCACCATCAGACTACCACCTAGTTGATTGGATAACGCTTGCAAACAGTTTTACCCAATGAAGTAAAATACATTTCTGACTGGCTAATTTTTGAAAAAATGGAAAAAAGCATATTATTTTCTTTAAAAAAAAAAACGACTAATTTTGTTTTCATCCTCCTCTTACTTAGAGGTGAGGCCACACCTTGTCCTGTATTTTCTGATTTTTGTCTCGCCAAAACCTTCACCGTTTGGCCGATCATATGTAAGACTTTTTGTATTAACGAAGTTGTAGTACCGCATTGACGAGTCAAATGTTTGCTATTCCTTGAGTAGCTCAGATGATTCTGGCCCAATTTTTTCATATGTGCTATGCTAATAGATTTCGATTAGTACTGTAAAAATTTTAAAGAAAAGAATTAATTGTATTCTGTGTATGTTTTTTTTTAAATAATTAGAAAGTCATCGGGAGATTTTGTTAAATATCGAATGACTGCGATTTGGCATGCTGCATCATCTGATAAATATTCAAATCGATAGCACATTCATTCGCCGGTTATCGGGGGACATAAAAAATTGCGACACATACGGACATACATACATACTCTCCCCACACATACTCTCCCACACACATACAAACTCAGAAGTGCTTTCTTAAAAGCTGTTTAAAAACAATATAGACACCCTAAAAATGAATATATCACCGAATTTTCATTTTTAATTTTCGAAGTGAATGTTTTTGTATCCTTCCGGACGGGCTTTAGTTATAGTGGTTGAAAATGAGTTCGTCTAATTTTATTAGTAAAATATATGATACATAACTGTAATTATAATTTTGTTTTATTTTAGGAAGTACATATAGTAGAAAGTTGCTAAGCACTTCGCCGGAACCAGCCGAAAGATCAACTTCTCAGCCACATCGGCCAATAGATGTTCAGACGATTCAAAATTCTCCGAGAAATGATAACGAAACAACGACATTGGTCTATGATATTAGCATTGCTGACATTGCTGAAAATTCTGGAAATTTTTTAAATTGCTCTCCCAGTGCAGTCGATGAATTTCCACCGGACGGATTCACAAGACTCCAACGCAGACAAGGATGGATTTTGATCCACATATTATTGGCATCCTATTGCTTCTGGTTTCTGGCAGTAATTTGCGATGAGTACTATGTGCCAGCCATTGAACAAATATGCTCAAGTAAGTCGAACTATTGAGATTTCATTTAATATTTTCTAAAACTCCACTTTCGTAAGGACTCGAAATGAAAAGAGATGTTGCTGGTGCTACTTTTATGGCGGCTGCTGTATCAAGCCCAGAACTATTCATCAATTGTGTAGGAACATTCATTACAAAAACAGACATTGGCGTCGGAACAATAGTTGGGTCAGCTGTATTCAATATTTTAGCAGTGCCAGCTTGTTGCGGTCTCTTTGCGGGAAAGGTACATATATTTAATAAATAAAATCTAAAACGAATTTTTCATATATAAAGAAAACATGTAGATCATAAAATTAGATTGGTGGCCAGTGACCCGAGATTGTCTCATGTATTGTGTGGCAGTTCTAGGCTTGATTTGTACCCTATACGATGGCATCGTCATGTGGTATGAGGCTCTATTTCTGGTATTAACATATTTTTTCTACATATCGGGTAAGATATAGAAACTTATTTAACAAAATACATGAAAATATTTTGAGAAAACGGTTTAATTAGCAATGTACTGGAATGATGAAATGGCTCTTAATGCCAGAAAATTGATCTCGAAAATCAAAAGAAAATCCCAAGTTCGACCATTCCGTCGAGTAAATGAAATTACTCCTCTTTTGATTCAAGCATCATCCAACAAGGACTTGCGATGCAGTTCCTCACTCAATGGGGTTATAAATACATGTAATTTAAATGTAATGGAAAGAGAGGAAGGAACAGTTAAAGAAAATGGTGACGGATTCGCTAGCGGTAATAAAGATTCATTAAATATAAGTTAAAGATAGTAAAAGTAACGTTAGACTGTGCTGATGACCCGTGGAATCGGCGAGCCAACTCTATAATTATGTTCCTTCTTAGGTGGCCTATGACTTTGTTACTCTGGATTACAGTGCCTGACAGTCGAAAACATCCGTTTTGGCGATTTGTTACATTCGGCATATCAGTGGCGTGGATTGGTGTTATTTCCTATTTGGTGGCATATTTGATTACAATCGTAGGTAAGTGTTTTACCATATGGTATATGTGTATTGTATTAAGATTAAATCGAAACCATTGTTCACGGGTTAGTGCCTCTGATTGATTGCTACTAACTTTTCAATATTCATGGCGATTCTGTTTTCTATAATAGTTTTATAAAGGCCATATCTTTCTGGATATGACATGTTTTAGCCCTCCACGTTTAAAGACAAAACTCAAACGCCGAGAGCTAAAGCCTGCCTGTCCTGCTTATCGGGCGTATAGTTCTGATAAATATTTATATATATAGTATACTTTGATATATATGAAACTAAAAAAAGAGAAACTAAGCTAAGAACTAATGAACGTATTCCTTTCCAACTGTTCTACAAGCTTGCAATTTGTTTATTTAACTTGGAGATATAAGATATAGGATATAATAGGGTGATATGTCAATATCAATATTCGAGCTTTCGTTAACATAATCTTCCTTTAATTCCGTTTAGGAATTTGTTGACTGTGCAATCAGGAAAAAAATTTTGTATCATATTCAGATTGGTAATATGACAGAATGACTTCGCAATCAAGCACCTGGTACCCCTCATTCTTTTTACCGCGGCGGTTTGCTAAATGCAGATTAATTAACTAGTAATGTGCAAATTTTGGAAATCATCTTCGGAAGTGTCTATTTTTTTATTATTATTATTATAATTATTATTATTATTATTTTTATTATTATTATTATTATTATTATTATTATTATTATTATTATTATTATTCATATATATTTATTTATTTAGTGGGTCCACTGAACAAGTAAAATTGTTATCTCTGGAAACATTACATCATGTAATAGACCAATAAATTGATCACCGAAATCATGCTATTTGACGATATGGTCTTGTGGGACTATGTAAAGTTTGGAGTGTACCATATGTTGATAAACCGCACTATTCAGGCCTTGAAACTTAATATTCACCGCGTATTTGATGAGATAGTAGGTAAGAGCGGCCCAAAATTGAACAGATAGAATGCGCTTCTTTAAAAGCCTCCCAGGGAGCCTTATGTTTGAAATCGTATTTTGGAACATTATGTTGTGAATTATTGATATGTAGATATGAAGAACTCTAATCAGTAAGTTCAAATGATGAAGTCTGCCAACTTTTTAGTGCAGCTGAGTTTAGTGTGTTTTTTTCTCATTATCGTGATTTCTGTTATCATATAGCCACATAAGTTTAGTATTAAACGAAAGAATGGATCGTCATGATAACAAAAATATAGATCTCAGGCATTCCACGCGCAGCCATTTTTTTAAACCAGACGTACCCAAAATATGCCAAAAATAACTTCTTGAAATAATTGGAATAACCATATGAGGGCTACATCAAAAACTTTGTCGGAACATTTTGATCAACAATAGTATGCACCCAATATTTCCTTTTTCGTTTCTTATTTTCTCTTAGCCGGAGCATTAAGGCCAGAACAGAACACTTTTCGAACTGTTCAATTTGCAATTATGTAATCACAAATGAGCGGACATCTATAGCAACCAATATGTTTCCTTATGGGGACATGTTCCATATTTATTAATTTCTGCGATTATTCGCGCAAATGCGCGCATTCCTAATACATGCCATGTGTTAAAGTTCTCGCGACCAAGTACAATAGAAGCGCGATAGAAAATCGCCAGTGCGTGTACTACAATATTTTATATTGCTGCGACTAAGATTATTTTATCGCTGCGATTAATATCGTCAGTGCGTGATAAATCTTTTAAATTCATGTGACTGATTTATCTTGGCAATTATCGTGTCGCTGAAAAAATGGAACAAATTGCGGCATAATAATCTTTGCGTATATATAGTATTGACAAGCGTGTGCTTCAGTTTTTGCGACTAAGAAGTCGCGCGATTGAAATCACATTTGCTCGCCTAGCCTAACTCCCAGGCAAAATGTATGTGCTATTAAATCTACTAGTTGGTTACCAGTTCGCTCTCTCGTGTACACGTTTACTTACACATGTAAGCCCTACTAGTTTGACTCGGCTGTGTAAACCTTAGGTGAGTCATCTTTTTACTAGTTTATGGAAGAATTCTGCCAGCACAAGACGTTGCCGATGGTTAACTGAGTATCATTTTGTCGTAGATGGTAATCCATCTGGATTTAATAATGTAAATAAAATCTGCTCTTGAATAATACTCGTAATTAGAATATTTAGTATGATTAAGTCTTGCGATTTCTACAATTTCAATATGTATAGGTACATATGCACATACATATATCGTTAAATCGTTCCTTCATGTTCTATGTTCTATTGAAAAGTTCGTCGAAGTCGCGTCAAAATATTCCTTTTTGAATATATGTTGTTACATATACTTCCTTTAAATATGGTAGTAAAAATGTTAATTAAACAATAAAACTGTGCTATTAGTCATAATATCTAGAAATCCAATTGTTAAACCAATTTTCCTTTGTCTTACTTTATGTAATACAAATAATCAGTTAAAAATACTTGTGTACTTTTTAAAATGTGTTTTCCCCGATTTCTTATCGATTCCGTGCTGGTAATTCGCAAGCTGATCGAATGATAAAGATAGCCATAGCTCTTGGAAATTGATAATCAACTTAAACAGATTTGAGATTGATCCATACATTGATTCACTGCTGGTACATAGTAACCCTAGAGTTGCAATAAATAATGTAATTCTATTTTTATTCGGGTCGGTTATTATTAGTTGGAATATGTGTAATTGCAATTTTTCGAAACTTTTATCTTTTTTGCGTATTCTATGTTGTTTTGCTTTGGCAACTAAAACGATTGTTTCAATATAGGACTCTTAATTCCATACTTATTATTCTTTCCTTCATTTGGTCTCCTCACGTACAGGACTAAATTGTTTATTTGCAAAAGCCTTTTACTTTCCTATTTATAAATAGTTCAGTACTTAGCGACACGTCTAGGTTTTATAGCTTTTAACTGAATTAAATTAATGATCATACTTTTAGCTTTATCTTTCTAATCCGATCTAGCATCTGTTTTCTATGATAAGTCTTCGTCGAATCTTAACGGAAAAATCATTTTTGGAATTGATATTTATTCCAAGAAAGCTGAACTTTTTAACAATTTTGAAGTTTGTATTTCCACGTCTCTGGTGACAATTTATCGTAGGAAGTGGTGTCATGAGCTCATAATTGATAATTTGATTACCTCTCATGGCGCAATGATTAAGTCCGTCAAGCAGTATACCAGAAATCCGGGTTGAATTGCCAAGCGATACACCGAAAAATAACTTTTTATACTACCAAACGGCAGACAAAAGCGAAACTTCTGCCTATGAAAATGCTGACGGAGAGTCCACAATGACTGGAGAGCCTTATGTAATCATAGACTGCAAGGGGTGCTTAGATTAGTTACGTATAGTTTATTATCACAATTTCATTCTCTAACATATTCATATTAAGATACAATACAGTTTTCAGTTAAGTATAAATTTGGTAAGGGATATACATTCAATGAATATATGAAATATGGGGACTTAAGCATTAGCATAAGTTAAATAAAATAAGATAGATAAAACAAAGAAAAACAATAGAAAAAAAAACCTGGAATTTAAATTAATTAATACAATTAAAATAACGGAGCTCGGAACTTTATTTAGGACTGGGAGGAAGTTGAAGCATTTTCCACTGATCATGAAGGACTGAAATTTAGTTATAAGAAATCATAAGGTTGATTAAGGATAAGATAAGATACAGAAATCTGTAGATAAAGTTTAAAGATAATGGACTGGAATCAAATCGCACGATCTTCGTGTTCAATTCACTAGTCTATTTTGCTATGTCTATACTCTACTTGTAATGTTGTCGTTGAACCGAGTCGTTATAATGTTCTTATACTATATAGTTCATATTTTAGAAGAAATAATCAATGATCATTGTCTGGAAACGTTTGCTGTTGACTGTTAATCAAGCTCCGGCTTCGTTTTCGAAAAAATAAGGACCGATGATGCTTGAAAGCCATACCACACAATGTACTTTTGGAGTGCAATTGAGTCTCATGAATCCAGAAATTTCAATTTCGCTTATGCATTAAGTCAAAATTGAACCTCGTCACTAACTTTTTTTTGATAAGAATAAAGGTGTAACATAAGCTTATCAAGGGTCTAGTCGGCGAACTCCCGTCGCAAACCACTACGTCGTGGCTTTAGATCCTATAACAGTAACATGGTGGACGAAAAGAGGCTAAAGTAGTTCAATCGAAGCCGAATTGAAATTCGAGATCTACCCTACTACAGTAGGTAGGATCTACCCACGCTGTTGTCTTTGTATCATGCAGTTTGAATATGGTACGATTGTTTTCAGAACGTGACGAACAGCAGTTGGTTGATTATGAGAACAAGAAAAAAATAAGCCTTTTTCTAATGTAAGTTTATTCATAATTATTTGTCAAACAATGCTAACATTTATATCAAAGCACTGTCAAAATTAAAGCAATGAATGTTTTTACTAATAGAGTATATTTTTTATTTGAAAAAAAAAACAGGATGTCGGAAACAAATAGGCCAAAATCAGATAGTTTAACAAATATTGGATATTATTACTTTTCGAACGCATTAAAGTAATAAAATTCTCTTTTGGGCGAGAGAAGTTACTCATCTCCATAAGCTCCTGTTCGGGTCTTCTTGGCTTGGCACGTTTTTTAACCGGTGTTTAAATTTACGGGCACATTTCCTGAAGTAGCACTTTTTCATTTCTTTGAGTGGTAAGGTAAGATCCGCTTTTCTTTTATTATAGATTAAAATAGGCTTAAATAATACTTATCGCATTGCTCAAGGAGTTCTATGAAATATTCTTTAGTGGTCCATTTCTTTTGAAGTAGCGTATCAGGCGGATATTGGCAAATTTAGCTTTGATGAGGATTGTTACAAGCCGTTCAATAACAATCCGGAAGCTCAACACTTCTTGCCTTAGTCACCCACTTACAATTTATACCCACGCAAATTAATTCTAATTTTGTTCTCTGTAGCAATCTTCGTATTATAGCTAACAAATGCTAATCCACCTTTTATCCGGTCCATCCCGCTGTACTTCCCGTATAGCAGTGATATCTGCTTTCTAGCTTTCCAAGATATCTTCTGGTTGTTCGGCTTCACGTGGATTTCTCAAAGTGCGAACATTCCATGTGCAGATCCGAAATTCGTAGTCTTTGTTTTGTTTTGCAGGGTGTTCAAAAGAAAATCCGTCCTTATTTAAGACTATTAGTTGCTTTGCAACAGTAGGTACTTGGACAGGTAGTTAGCCACTCGTACAACCCGTACGACTACGCAAAAGCGACTAAACATTTTGGTGTAACTTACTTCGTTAATATTAGGTTGCTACTTAAGTTTTGAAAACATAAATAAAACAAATATTTATAATCGCAAATAGGTCTATTGTTTTTTTTTTAATTTTCTGCATGAAGATCAATCTACTTTTGCATGATTTTGAACTAATTTTCTAAGCGCTTTTCCATTCCGAACGAGGTAGCTCCACAACATGCATTTTAATCACATCAACCGCTTCTTTAGCCGTCGAAAAACGGCTGAATGGCGAATGACCAAATGATTAATCCGATGTTTTGAGTGCTCAAAAGGACACTTATCTGAGCCTACCTGTGAGAGTTTGCATAGTCGTGGTGGAGAATGATCCGTAGTCTGCACTTGCTCTTCTTTATTTCTCCAAAGAAGTAGGAAAACCGGTGAAACATAGTGGCCTGGGATGGTGCTTCATCACCAAAAGTCGAAGCGAGGTTATCGGCACACTGTTATTGAGCTAATTGACGTAGAAAATCATAATAAATCATGGCACAAAAATGTTCACTATTAATTCCATTTTTCTGTGTCTATAGCAGCCGCTAAGGAGGTTAGACGTGTTTTTATGAGCTCGGCGATTTTCGTTTGTAAAAAGAAATGGATCAAAGAATGTGTATCAAATTTTGTGTAAGAAATAGAATCTAGTGCCTTAAACACATGAAATGTTGACAGTGATATACGATGAGTCTGACCTATGTAAAAAATATGTTTGCAAGTGGTACAAGCTACTCCCAGATGGCCACGTAGATGCCAATGACGCACCAGCACATCAACAAAAGATGATAACGTCGAAGCTGTAAAAAAAATTGTTTTAGAAATTCGTAGTGCAGACGAAATCTATCCACAGTGGACGAAAAGCGAGTTCAGTTGGTTGATTATGAGGACCAACAAAATTATACAATCTTTTGTGGGTTTTTGGGTTTCGTCGTTATTTCTCGTAAATAGGAGTGTAGTGTTGTTTATGTAGCCGTCGCCCAACTTTTACGGTTTGTGTGTTATGTTCTTTTCTTCTTGATCGTCCGTGGCATCTCTTAAATTGTCGTTTTTTTTCAACTTTTCAAAAACTGCATTATCTTTTGCGTTTAATATTATTGGCTACAGCAGGCTTCCTGCAATGTTTTTTCTGCGTTAAATCTAACTTTAAGCGGTATAAGGAAACTCGATTGCTAAACTTAAGAAAATATACATATAAACATACATTTATTAAAATAAATAAATTTTAAATTATATGCTTACTTTTTTTAGGTGATACTCTAAGTATACCGGATTCGGTGATGGGTCTTACGATCCTTGCCGCTGGCATGAGTGTGCCCGAAGCCGTCTCCAGTGTTATTGTCACAAATCAAGGGCATGGTGCAATGGGCATCAGCAACTCTATTGGTTCCAATACCTTTGATATTTTACTTTGCCTAGGATTACCATGGTTTATAAAGGCATTTTTTGCTCCAGCCATACCAGGTCAGCAATGGATACTTTTAAATTCATCAGGGCTAACTTATTCAGCTATTTCATTATTAACAACGCTTTTTGGGCTTTACATATCATTTGCTGCGAATAAGTTCATTTTAGATTGGAAAATCGGAATAGCTTGCTCCTTAATGTATGTGGCGTTCTTAATTTTAGCCCCCGTAATTGAACTAAATATGGTTTCACGTATTAGTTTACCCATTTGCGGTCACTGAAATAAATTGATTAGTATTTACAAAAAAGTTTTTATCAAATGTTTGTATAATAAAAAAATATTAAATTTTAAATATATGAGAAATTTGGACCTGATTTTTATTTTATTTTTAAAACATCTGACTTTTTCGCAAAATATGTCATATTAATTGAAGGTTCTCTGAATCATGTCTTCCGTATGCTGTGTTATCAGAGATGAATCACAAAAAAGATTAGTTTTCATGGAATCTAAGAGACATTTAATTTAATTTTCTAGCCCGTTGAACAAAGAAATCAGTAAAAGTTGTGAAGAAAAGCAAATTCCCATACGTCGAACTTGTTTTCACCTTTTCTCTTATTCAGTTTCTATTTCCTTTTTTTTATTGTGTTTCTTCACTTGACCTTGACACTTTCGATACTTCCTTATTGTAGTTGAATTCTGCCTCCCAACCTCTAATTCGATTACCCTACCATAGTGTGTATTCATACAAATAATATAAATTAGCCTACATTACCGAAAAGCAACTCGTTTTCCCGATCCAACAATTATTGGTTATCAGACTGATAGAAAATTAAACAAAACGGATAAATGAAACAGTTTAGGAACTCGTGCCTAGAATAGGAGAACCATATGAAAATCACTTATAGAATATTGAATTCAGATATTTTAACACCAAAGATGAGTATGAGAATAACTTAAATTTAGTGATACTACCCAAAGTATATATGATCGGCTTACGAGCAATATGAAACTGAACTGCGCACGGCGGTGCCCACAGGCACTTTTCCTAGGAAAGGGGGAGTGAACCGACAGTGAGCAGAAACTTCCATGTCAGCCTCAATAATATCCAAGCGCGAGAAAACTACGAAAACTGATTACGTATCTAAAGCTAGAACATTAGTGAGTTAAAGTTTCGAACTCGAAAACACTTGTAATTATAACGATAACAAAGGGTGTTCCAAAATTCACGTAAGAAGTAATTTTGACAGAAACATTATTAATTGTATACTTTTTTTATAGATTCATAAAATATAACAATATAGGGTAATGTATGGAATAGCATATCGGGTAAATGGCTGATAATGCCTCCAGCCGAATGGTTTGCCATTGCCCGTCGAAAGCGTGGTGACGATTTTGAAAAATTTGCTGTTGTGCCCTTACCGGGATTCGCACCCAGGTAGGTGGCATGACAGCCAGTGAGTCAACCATCACGCCATCGCCACCACCTTTCTCATCAATCACTCGTTTATTTTCTGAATCCAAAATTCTGCAGTTTTGACGATAATCAAAGCCATTAAAATGAAAATGAGACCCATCATGATTTTGTTTAAAAAATCAACCCACTTGTTTTTGTTCCAACGAACTCTCTTCATTGTGTGTGGTCGCTTCAATTTTTACTGCACGGACATACTAATTTTTCGTGAAAATACGCCGTAAAGAACTTTTCGAAACGTCGAATTCTTAACCACGTAGGAGTCGATCCGGAGCTTTCGCTTGCGTATGACACTACCTCTCGCTTAAACCAAATAAGAAAAAAAAAAAATCAAATTACCCAAGCGCGGTCAGTCGCCTGTAACCGAGGACAACCGTTTGTCCGTAGATAAAAAATTTCGAAGCGTTATGAGCGCCTATAAGAAAAACTCCACAAAAAACTACTGGAGTCCTCTTCAATGCCTGCCAGACAGTGACAATGACGATATGGAAGATACTATTGTTTCTAGTGAAGTTAAGAAAAAACTTTATGTTCCACCAGTTAAATTGCTTCACAAATCTAGTGAATATGTGCACAATTTGTTGAAATCATTAAAAATTCATAATTACAACGAAAAGCTCCCAATTCGCATGTTCCGCACAATCCGCCCAGAAAGTAGTTTCGTTTGATTCTTACATAGACTTTCCCGCATTACCTTCGCACAATAGACAAAACAACACTTGTGCAGACTCTCGCTCTCCATCAATTTATGTTAATTCCCACAACAATTTAAACACTAGTACTTCCAGTAACATGACTAACAACATTTCTAGCAACAATTCTAGCAACTTTTCCAATACGCTGTTTACGGCTGAAGAAATCAATCACTTTAAATATGATAAATAAAAATAAAAAAAATGAAAAAAATATTTAATTTTACCTATTTGTTTGTAAATTAATTTATTTACTTATTCATTTATTTATTATTTATTTATTTATTATTTATCTTTTTATTATTTATTTATTTATTTATTATTAATTTAATTACTATTTATTTATTTATTATTTATTTATTTATTACAATATTTATTTATTTTTGTAATAATTAATGTATCTCTCTATTTAAATTATAATTAATTCTTTTTATACTCTAGTCAATCTGTATAATATAGTTATTATCTCTATTAAGATAATACATAGTAATTGCTTTCGTGTTTTCCTCCTAACAACTTTCCTATTATTATTTATTATACTTAGAAAATACGCTAAATAATATGTAAAATATGCGGTTAAGGTACAAATGTGATATATTAAAGGAAATAAAGATAACCCTGAACTGTCGGCTGTAATGCTTTCTTTTTTTGTTAGCAACACTTACATGAATTTTGGGACAGCCTTTAATCTGAGTCTAAGAAATATGGTCCCATTACGCATGTGGATGAGTCATAATAATCCAGCCAGATACTTTTTTTTTTTGAAAACGATTAGCAATATAAATCAACAGAATAAATAAAATTCCATTCCTCATATAAGGAGGAATTAGCTAACAACAGGTAAGCTAATACTAACTAAAGTCATTTCACACGAAGCATCTCAGTGATATCACGATTAATTGTGCACACACACTTCCGTTCCTCCGACTTTTTTTTTAGTAAAAAATGACTAATGATTTTATAACTACGCCCTATCCCTAAAAGAAGCAAAGTATTTAATAGAGCTCGGTTAAGGCTTATGATAATGATATTGTCCAGGACAATCAAATTAATTTTACGGCGAGTCATGACACTATTAATTCAATTCAAACTGATTTCTGACATACAATATAATAAAATGTGATAATAGCTATGTATTGAAAGATCCTTATCAAATAAGTATGCATTTCTACAGTACATAGCCTAAGTATAATAAGTATATGTATAAGTGATAAATATAATGGATATTTAAGTTTCGATAGTCAGTCTTATGTCCCATTTACAATACTGCGAGATGCGATACGTTGTTCGAAAAAGAGAGCTAATAAACTGTCAAAAATATTTCCGTAACATGTAATTCAATGTGTTTGTTCCCAATAATGCGAGTCTCGCATCTAGCATCGCAGTCAATTTTGGAAACCTGGAAAACTCTGGCATCTCGCAATGCCTGACAGCTTAATTTGTTTTGTTTTCATTTTGAGCTTGTGATTTGTGAGTGATGTTCTATTTAATTATTTGTGAAGATGAAGAATTATAATTTTTCGGATTATTTTTCCCATGTTTAGCAGACGTGCGTGTTGTAAACAGACGTGCGATGACGTGCGAGCTCTCGCATTCGGATTCGAATGCCATCCTCGTATCGCATCTCGCAATATTGTAAATGGGACTTTAAGCTGAGTCTCGTTGTGTTCGCGTGCTTTCAACATTTTACTGGTGAGGAGGACAAAGGCGGTTACAGAATTTTTGATTGTAGTTTTTCATATAAGGGCTATAAATCGGTATGGCTAACTTATCGGAAGAATTAAATACTTCAATGTGGAAGATGATTTTATATCCTAAATAATTGAAAGTATGAAGCATTTACTCATACTAAATAAAATCGAAGATACGAGTTGTGTTCAGAAAATAGCGGGAATCCAATCGTCTACTTTAATGTTGTCGACTTCAAAATAGTCCCTATTAGATATTATGCACTTGTGCCAGCGCTTCTTCTAATACTCGAAACACTTCTCAAACCCGAGCTTTTAATATCATTTATGCTTGTAAACCGACGGCTTTTTAAGGTTCTCCTTGTTTTTAAAAAATAGGAAAAAAATCAGACGGAGCCATGTCTGGGGAATATGGAGGCTGGGGCATCGTTAAAGTATTGTGTTTTGCCAAAAATTCACGAAGTAATGAAGTGTGAATAGGTGTATTATCGGATTGCTTCACGCAAACGTCGTTGAGCTTATAGGTAGTACTACTCATTGAACGTTTGACCTCGTGTCAAGAATTCATAATGCAATATGCCATCAAAATTGAAGAACACAGTGAGCATAACCTTCACGTTTGACCGCACTTGTCGAACCTTTTTTGGTTTTGGCGATCCAAAATGCCTCCACTGGGACGATTGAGCCTTAGTTTCGAAGTCATATCCGTAAAACCTTGTTTTGTCACTTTATTTATTGTCGCTGTTTTTGTTCAAAGTTCAACTATTTTGGAACAAATTTTGCTGCCACGCAAAAGTTTCATGGCATAAGCCAATCGATATGGCAATATCATCAGCGACTTCTCTGATTGTTATTCGGCGATCGTTCAAAACCATTTCTTTCACTTTTTCCACGTTTTCATCGTTTGTTGATGTGCTGGGGCGTGCGGGGCGTACGCTTATACTACTCGTAAACTCTCTTTTTACTCAACGCAAACTGACCATAGGCTATAGTTAGCCATTATTAACATTTCACACACTTTGTTACACTTTTTTATTTTTTGCAAATTCTTTAATCCATTTCTTTTAACAAACGAAAATCGCTGAGCTCATAAAAACATGGCGGCTGCCACAGACAAAGTAAACAATGAATAAAGCTGAAAATTTTATAACATACATACTTCAGGGGCATGTATACTCTTATAATAAAAAAAAATTGATAATCGGGCTCTCCAAACCGGAGAAATTTTACAATTCCCGTTATTTTCTGAACACACCTCGTACATAATCCACAGAAGGTATTGTTTTCACTCGGAGTTGGGAGAGCAAAACTTTACAAATTTGTTAAAAGCTTGGCGGCACCAAAAAATCCGGAGAAATTCAAATTCAAGGAATTGGTACAGTATCAGGAATAAGAAAATCCAATCCAAGTTGATTGATGCAGTCCCAAAATAGTTAGAGGACTGTTGTGAGATAGTTCTAAATTGTGAAATGTTTCAACATGAAATAGAAGTGATGCAGAGATCAACACCGTAGTCAATGGTGAACAAGGTCAAAGAACAGGAACGTCAAAGAAGAATGACAACTATCAAAGCTTTAGCATGGAAAGCGGAAAAGTCAACGGCAGAAACAGGAACGTGAGTGAAAATTGTTACCAGAAAAATAAAAGTCGTAAAAAAAGTTTGCTCACAATGGTTCCAGTATACGAAATTTCAATTCGGATAAAGATGAAATTGTTCTTTAGAAGGTTATAACCATAGGCATAATTTCATTACTGTATGGCACTACGCCTGTTAATAACATAGATTTCAGTAATGTTCCGTTGTTGAAGTTTGACATTCATACCAGTGCATACGTTCCTGCATGGCTGCATGTGATTTCGACCAGGTTTGGTGGTGATTGGAGAATATATTTATATCAGTTTAAGTCAAAGTGGCTGATCAATCAAAAAAGAATTTGCTAAATTAAAGCTAGCTTCGGTAGAAAGTGATACATTTTTTCATCTCTTCTAAAACCACTGACATATACTGCTTTTTTCCTTGCGGAAGGGAAAATCTTAGATTCACACATAATTTGCAACCAATTGACGACAGTAATACTAAAGAAATGTCATTGATTCAGCAATATATAAGTAGTCTTGTTTTCAATTTTTGTATAAGATGATAGCTTGAGCAATCTAAAAGTTTAATAATCACTTTAAGAAAAAATATTTGATTATTTTGGTCTTTTTGACACTATTGTGTCGGACAACGGCCCTCCTTTTAATTCAGAAGGCTTTATAAATTTTTGTAGTGTATTTCAAATGACATTAAGTGTATGAAGAGTCCAGTATATCATCCACAATCGAATGGTATTGCGAAATGGGCCATCGAAGCAATGACAAGTAGTCTAAAGAAGATGGTGTGTGAATTTTCGCTAGGGAAACCCTTGGCAATGCAAAAAGTACTGGATCAGCTTCTATTTACATATCGTACAACACCAACCACTATCATTATGCATCACTTAATGATAATGTGTATAATCATAAAACGAAAATATTATTAACCTAATTAAACAACTAAATAAGCAAAAAGTAAATCAAAATATGGTAGATACAAACAGATAAGAAATCTTGGCTTCAGAAACTAATTTTATTTAAGACCAACATCTAATTTTATATAAAATAAAGTATATATGTATATATGGATGCCTGGAGTCGTAGTTCGACGGTTATCATTGCTCTGCTCATATAACACAGATGAGAAAAAATAAGATAAAAATATTCAATTTTCACCTTGTAACGTTACTGGTGGCATTGAAATAAGTAGAAAAAGGAAGAGATCTAGACTTAGTGAAGGTTTTGAATTTTAACCGCATCACATTAAGCTAATAAATAACTTAAGGGGGAAGGAAATAATTACCTACATTCGTAAAAATAAAATGAATATAAAAAAAATAAAAGCATTTCTATCTTCTCTTATAAGTTAACTGTCTTATTATGAAATTGTCCATGAATTGAACTAAGCTATTTTTCTTTAAGCTAAAAAGAGTAATATAGTATGTATTAAAAGTTCCTTATCAATTAAGTGATACATGTAATGGATATTTAAGTTTTGGTAATAAAGTTAGTCTTTTGACATATTAAATACTTGCATGGTTGACTTTGAGAAGGCCATTGATTAGACAAGCTTTTCAACGAAGTCTGCCATATGATGGCTTACAATAGGGTGCGATACTTTTTAAAATTTACATAGTTGAAGATCAATTTCCATCCATTGAGAGTAGCTTCAAGGACTACCAATAATAATAACTGGTAAATTGTGGCCATCATTGGACAAAACGGACTACCATTTTCAGTAAAAAGCATAATTAGATAGATATGTGTTTATATTTTGACAAACATATAATTACCTGTGCTACTGAGTCTCAAGAAGTCCTTAGCTCTGATGGAGTATGACTCCAGTGTGAACATCATATGGTACGTGGCCCATATACGTGTGGTATGTAGCCCGATATTACACTTAGATGATTGAGGTGTTTGAAAGACAGTGTTTTAGAACATGCTTACAAATATGCAGATGAGTTAATTTAAAAGTTTTTTCTAGTCTGTGACTATTCAAGTAGCTGATTGCACCTGGAGAAGCTACGCTGCCACCAAATTAATAAAGCGTAATTCTGGGGGTTCACTCTCTAGAAGCGAAAGTAGAAGTTTACTATTTACAGGGAGAATGTTTGCCCTCTGCCCATTCGAGCTGTTAGCAACCATCAGAAACATACAATGAACTTGTGAGTATGATTGTAGAATGAAATCCTACGTTCGTATATGTAAAAGAAATATTTAATTAACATCCATAAGAAATTATAGTAAGTACTTGAAATCGATTTAAAAAATATAATAATAATTGAAATGCATTAACAGGAAATATCAATAGCAATTGAATTGAATAAATAAAGCACTGTGATTGGACAATTTTTGCTTAAGTACATAAATATGATGACAAGAATAATGTATGTACGTATATGATATACTTTATCCGTTTCAAGAAGCTACAACTACTTAAATACGAGTATGTGTAAAACCTTATCATTCTTAAGATCTTGCAAATCAAAATCCCATCAGACGGATATTGCCTTAAGACTGCGAATGTACATTTGTTTAAGTATAAGAGTAAGCACCTGTATCTACCATAAAGTGATAAAGTCATTATACACCTGTCATGATCGAAGATACCTATTCTCCCACAGCGACAAATATTAAAATTCCCGACTAACACTTGAAAATACCGAAAAATAAACAAACCACAAATCAAGGGCCAGGAAAAACTACACTCGTACACACGGCATTATCAATTTTCTACAGCTCACGGGAGATTTCTTATCAAAATATTTACTAAATACTATAACAATTTATGTACGATATTATAGCATTAACAGGGCTATGTACCATATAAAATATATGAAAGAAAAAATATTAAGGCTTGTAGATATAGACAATAAATTTAAGCAGGCGATATTATTAAGAACGTTGTCGATTACCAACGGTTAGTCAAAAGAATCCATTCTTCGCGTTCGGACGTCTCCAAAATTTAACTCGCTTTCCCTGCCTCTAAAATAGAACGACGGATTCATTTTTCCATCACCCGATCTGTATGTAATTCAAAAGGAAAAAATATTAATATATGTAATTCTATATGTTGTGTTTCGGTGTATGTAGTGTATCTAGTGTGTGAGAGTTTGCATAAATATTAAAAAGAAAGAAAATTAACAAAACATTATGCTAACAAGGCGTTTAATTTTTTATTTAATTTTATTTCTAACTATAACACACTCCGCCAGAAGTACTATTGAGAGGAATGGTATGTTACTAAGTTAATAAATGTATTTTAATTTTTTTATTCAAAATATATTTCCAATAAACTATCGTTTATTATAAAAGTGTCATGACTTGTTAACATTTATAAGGATGATTTATCTCCAACTACGGTCGAATCCTTTTCTAAGCTCAATCGATTTTTAAGAAATGAATATTGTCAGGGCAACATAATAATGACCGATGCGCACATGGACGGTAAGAGGCCTTAAAATGTGTCTTTATTAATAAGAGATAACAAGCCAAGTTCTTTAGTACTTTTTTAAACCATCTATTTATTAAAATATGCTTCTAAAATAAAGAGCTACAATCCGAAATAGAATTGGTTCTCAAGCTTTTCCGTATGCCTTTGCTATCAGTTAGTTGCCTGCCAACTCTTCTCCAGTCCTTCACCTGGTCTTCATCAACTTCTTTGCCTTTCTGTCGATTAGCTCTACCTGTGTCAATCAATCAAAGTCTTTGCACTTGAATTTATTTGGTTTAGTTGATTTTCTCCTCATTTTACAAAACAAAAGAAGTAAAAAATCACTCGAAAATTTGTCCTCTCGAAAAAACCAATGATGTTTCCCATTGCAGTTTTTTAGCCCAAGCTTTTAGTCCCGGTGCACTGTCGACGAAAAACTATTATGTTCCAAATCCATAAAATAATTTTCCAGTTGTTCGAGATAAGGTCTTACTACACAATTTTGTTTTAGATTGTTCACTTGATTTATGAGAGGTAAATAAAATTCGTGATTATACGAGTTAATCGTTTTCATCAAGCCTTTTTTGTTCACAATTCAAAATTTCTCTATACTCTTATCAAATACAGAATTTACAGCTCACTGTGTTCAACAAATATGTCAATGTCACGTGAGTAGTCAACTAGTTAAAAAGAATTTTCGTGAGCTGACTTGTGCATCGCCTTGTTTTTGGATGGAGCTGAGAGTTCAGTACTGTTTGCATCCCTTTGTGCAAGGATTGAAGAAAGGACCCACGACTTTTTGACGGCTCCGAACGGCATAATGCTTTTTTATTTTATGACATCTACTGTTTAATAATTGGTTCTTCAGCCCTTAGATTTTTCTGCCCTATTGAGTTCTTTCCGACAATTGGCAGATGCTCAATATGTACGGTTAGATGCCAAAGTATAAGTGTTTAACAACGTGTCAAAAAGAAAAATGTGGAAGAATTATCAATCTTAATTTTTACCTGACAAAAGCGGTATCGTGTTTTTTTTTTTTTTTTTTTTTTTTGCAGGCTAAGCAATTTTGATATTATTAATTAACCTTACCCAAATGGTCTTTAAATTTCTTATTTCTGTTTATTCCCCCTATCTCTTAAACCTTCAGTGTATTGCCTTCTCTTAATATGTACTTTCTAATTTTCATTATTACACATTTTATGATAGTTGCACTGATAAATTAAACAATTAAAAGCTTATAAGAATAAAAAAAAAGTTTTTTATTTGACTTGGTGCTTAGGTGCATGCTTATGCAGCCAGGCGCCAAGTTAGCAGTGAACATCCGTTAATAGCTCAGATCTCTTCTTGATGTCGATGTCCGTTGCAATCGCTGCACGAAGCTGATGTTGCTGCTCGTGGGAACCGTATCATGCGTTGTTCGCATAATGGAATGTTTTTAGCGTTAGCTGAATGTTTTTGGTGTTAACTCCTCCGCCCTTAAAACCGAACGTCCTCGTGAAATGTTGTTAATGTCACGAGATGAGGGATGTCTTGAGTGCCTATGCTTGTTAGCAATGGTTTGTTGATGGTCATTGACCATACCTTTATTTCTTGTAATTTTGTATGGGAATCTGGCGGTAGCCAACACTGTAACCATTAACATTATATTCACGAATAGGTTGATTTTGTGTTTTGTTTCAAGTAGCTTGATTTCTTCAGTGTTATTGACGAACAGCAACAGGAAGTGTTTAATATTTGTTTTTTTATTTGCGGTCGATTGAAATAAAATAATCTGATAACAAATTTCTCATTTTTATTTGAATTATGTTACTTATGGTATGTTTCAAGTTGTTTTATGAGCGAGAGAAAAAAAATATGAATTTAAAGTGCGACTCTTGTAAAAAGAGTAGCCGTTCTGCTGAGACAATACTTTGTCAAGGTGGCTGTGGTAGTAATTTTAATGCAAAGTGTATTAAATTTTATAACTTTGATATTTCGGCGCTGCAGCAAAAAAAAGTTTCTGGTAATATTATGTGAAAAGTGTCATAAGAAATTAGTTTCATTAAGACATATTAGGGATAATGTTAATGAATTAAAAAAGAAAATTTCGAAAAAACTTTTCAAAATGAAAAATTTGTTGACTTTAAGGAAAGTAAATTAACTATAAAAGAAATAAAGAAAGCTATCCGGATAAGTGGGAAGAACACATATGCAAGTGATCTAAAAAGAAATGCGAAAGTTGTAATAGAGCCAAAAAATAAACGAAGTGCAGATTAGGCAAAATCAGAATTAAAATTAAATGTAGATCTCTGCCAATCGGGTACAAAAGTGTCGGAAATAAAAAAAATTAACAGCGTCGTGGTGTTAGTGTTATAAATCCTTCAATCATGTACAGTGATATTCAGAGAAATAGTACACCCTCTTCGTTTTATGTTACAGTTGTCCGTTCGTTCTCAAACATGATTTAATATTGTATTTATTTTTTCATTTATTTTAAATGTATTTATCTTTATCAACTTATCAGAACATAAAATAATATTTATAAGTACAGTAAAAAATAAAAAATAATCGAAGAATTCATAATAATGTAGAATAGCACATCTTACTTTAGTACGTAAAAAACAAATTTAAAAGTAAAACCTTACCATTTCAAAAGCTAGTATTTGGTTAGATAACCTTTGCCCTTCAATACTTATTTGCAACTGGATAGCATATCTACACTCAGCCAGTTTCCGACATCGTTCAGTGGGGATGCTGTACCAAGCCCGTCGTGTGCTTTCCAATAAAAGACTCAAACTTCATGGTTTTTTGTCCTGAATCTTTTTCCCTATATCGTTTCATAGGTTTTTTATAGGGTTAAGATCAGGATTTTGTGGCGGCCATTCTAAAACCTTAATTTCTTGGTATGCCTTAGTTTACTTCCGCTTTACTTAGATTTGGAGAAATAAAAGTAATTGGCTTATTGTTTGGGGCCAGTACGGCTCCAATTGCGTAATCTTATACATCCGTAGTCAGGTGAAAGTCCTTGTTAAAGTCATTGTCAAATGAATAAGTTTCTTACTTGAGGTTGTTTTGGACACATGTTCATCCTCCCCCTTTAAAAAGTCTGCAAGAGGTTTTGCCAGAGTTTCGAAAATAGTAACCAAATTTCGAAAGTGTCGTTCGACATCCTCACTGAACACAATTTTGTCAAAATATATAGACATAACAGATCTTACCGATGTGTTCTCGTAGGATTTCGTCTAGGGCTTCCCATTATTGACAGAGTATGAGGTTTTCCTGATATCGTTCTCGTGTAGAGGTATTTAGTGAAAACCACTTTTTAAGTCGATGACCGAAAAATATTGTATTTATTTTTTCTTAAATGTGCTGAGACCTTATTAGTTTCAGAAATCGGGTAACGACCTGGTATTGTTATCGAATTGAGTTTCCTTAATCAATCACCATAATGGTATTTCTTTTCACCTGAACCATTAATTTTTTATTTATTTATTTATTTATTTTTATTTTGTGCAATTGATTGATTGATTTGTTTATTTATTTCATTTTTTGGCGCCATATTATTGTATATGAATAATGCTTCGAATAAACGGGATCTTCGGTTGTCGTTAAATTTGGTAGTAAAAGTAATTTTCTCATATGGTTCACAGATAAGCCTGGCGTAATTTATGGCGATTTAGTCGGTGTCGCTGTTCTCGTGTCGTATGTTGGGTTCTGATATTAACATCATGAATTGATGCGGATATTTGTTGTTTCAACCTAATTTTATTACTATTGTTTATAATCATATAATTTTTTTTAGCATGGATGACGGCCAACAGTTTTTTTAAGCTTTTATCGCCAATCAACCGGAGTGAAGGTGACAGAAAAAATTTAAAATTAGTGCCTGGCTCAAGAAAATTTATTATTGTATGATAAGTGATTTCTATGTTACCACAGACTGAATTTGCATGGATTTTTTTCTAATTTGTGAAAGGATTTCGATCTAGATTTGGTTGGATGCGCTTTTTATTTGAGCCGATGCCTATTAAAAATTTAAGAATGTTATTGTTTTTTATCCTACACTGAAAATAAGGTAGTGACGAGCTCGTAAGTCTAAAAAATGCAGGTCAACAAAGTCAGTAAATATTTCTACGTTGTCTTGTTGGTTTACATATTCATTAAAATGTTGATCGTTTTCCATCTATTTCTTAATGGCTAAAATCATGGCATTATATTGGGTCTATAACTCGCGCGGTTTGTTAAGAGATGGCGTAACTTGTATTATTCCATTGTTATTATTCCATTGGAACATGTGTTGGAAAGCTACTGTCATTGTACGTCATTTCAGTGTAAATCACTCATTTGAAGCGTAAACAATAATATTTTTTTTTCACTCAAATATGTCGAACTTTGTGCCTGAAAAAGTGTTTTTGCGGGGAGTTATTCTTAATTACTTTAATATGAAGAAAACTCCTGCCGAAAGTCATAGTATTTTGGTGGAAGTTTATGGTGAACATGCACGTGGTTTGCAAAATTTAAAAGTGGTGATTTTGGCTTGGAAGACGATGAACGTCCTGGGCAGCCAAAAAAGTTTGAAGATGAAGAACTTCAATCATTACTCTATGAAGATTGTTGCCAAATACAAGAAGAGCTCGCAGAATCTTTGGGTGTTCCTCAAGCAGCCATTAAAACGTTTAAAAGCAGGTGGATATATTCAAAAGCAAGGAAATTGGGTTCCACATAAACTTAAGCCGCTAAAACCAGGTAAAACCATCAATGGACAACGCTACCGAAAACAATTAATCCGTTGCTATTCCGGTTAAGAACTATGTGGTAAACAGTGGATGGGAAGTCTTACCCCACCCGCCTTATAGTCCAGACCTTGCCCCTTCTGACTACCATTTGTTCCGGTCAATGCAGAACGCCCTCACTGAAATACGGTTCACATCAGAGCAGAATATCAAAAATTGGCTTGATACATTCTTGGCTGCCAAGCCGGCGCAGTTCTTTTGGGATGGGATCCACAAATTGCCAGAAAGATGCGAAAAAGTCATAGCTTCAGATGGGCAATACTTTGAATAATACTAAACGATCAAATTTTGAAAAGAAAACCGAACGAATTGAATTACATAAACAATAGTTGTTAACTTCTTAAGATTCTACGGACGTATAATTATTCTTAGATCCACTCCGCAAGTTTTCAAAATTAGAATTTCTTTGGGACTCGTTAGGATTCGGATATTGTTGTGAAGGAACCATAGGTCGGTTTTGGGGGTCCATTCATGAAATTTCCAAATCGATATATTTTGAGAGTTTGTTAGGATTCGGATATTATTGCGAAGGAGCCAAAGGTCGTTTAGAAGCTGGAGGCAAATTTTTCATCACTGGTTGATTCACTTAATTAACATTATGTGGAAATTGTGATAGTTGAGGTAAATACATATGCCAATTGCGGATAGACTGCGTACTGGTCTGGCCTTTCTGTGAAGGACTTGGTTGAGTAGGTCCCCCTTCTCCCTAAATTTCCTTCGCCTCCGCTATGTATAAACATTTTAAGGGTACGTAAATCCCTTGAGAGCGGGCTCATTATAAAAAAAATAAAAAAAATGGAGATTATTGGGAGAAAACTTTACACAATTTCACTACTTCTATTTTTATGCGGTATTTTTTTCATGGGCCCCACGTTGGGCGCCAATTAAGCAAATAAAATTTTATAATAACTATAAAAAAATATTTTATTTGATGCTTTCGCGGCTAACTTAGAACCAACTCCCAAAATTATTTCATATCTTAAACCTAGGTGCATGCTCAGTTGCTAGCTCAGATATCTTCTTGCTATCGATGTCTTACATATCCGTGGAAAGAGAACTCGTTGCAGTCGACCACGCTTGAAGCTGATCATGCTTGCTCCTGGGAACCGTATCATGAGCTGTTCGGATGAAATAATATTTTTGGCGTTAACTTATATTTTTTGGGGATGGGACTTCCCATTTCAATGCCTGCACTGCGCAGGCAAAGAAAAAATTACATTAGTTTCACTCAAAGACTACTATGACGTCTCTACGTGTACGTACAGATTACATCGTTTTTTTTTTTTTTTTTGGTTCAAATTATAGCGGCACGACCAAGTCAAAGAGTAAACCAACCGCATCAATATGGGTCACATAAACATTGAGTGAAATAGAGCTTTGCTTTTAATACGTCTACTTCTAAATCAAAATGTTAATACAAGCCTTATAACAAAATGGCTATTTTTGCATATTAATCAGTACACTTGTCATACTAAGGAGCTTTCTACCAGTGTCAGTCCCATGCATTTTCGATGAACCATAAGGTTTTTGCTTTAAATCGACATCAGAGGTCAACAATAACTACTCGTATAGGACAAATTAAGTGATCATTTGTCAACAAATGCTATAAACAACTCTAAACTTTTGTCAAAAACAAATTTATATATAGATTGTTCTTCACTGAACTGTTGTATTAGGAATATTGTTGTATTTTATTGATATAGTAGGTAATGTTTCGAGTAATTTTATTTATGTTCAACATTCAAGAGTCCAGAATATTAGAAGAGTGTCTTTTGTAGTTGAGCTGACCCATCCACACATATATCTTGACAGGATTTGCATAAAATGAAATGTAAAAATAGCGGTTTGTCCCCGAAAATATTTCTCTTCACTGGAAAAGGGAATTCAGAACTACTTACTGAAGGTCTTGTCATGTATGTATATACCATATATGCTACCTCGACTGTAAACCGTTGCTTTCTTTGTTAAAAATTATTTTGACAAATCAATTTTTTTAACGAGTTGCTGGACTGCTGAAAGTAGTCAAAAGCTACCCAGATCGTCAAGCAGCATTATTATCTGATTTCTAACATGCGCCTGCAGCCTGAGATAAAATTTAAAAAAAGTGTACCTTTTCCAATTTTTTTCCAATATCGTAGTAACAAGAAATTTCTTGTTACGAAATAAATATTTCAGGAGATCTGCTATTCTCTCCACAAAAATTTAACTTGGACAGAAAGTCAACCACGTCTTTGATTACTCATTAGTCAGAGCTATTTATGCTCGATTCTGTTTGACCAAACCAAAGCACTGATTCTCCAAGTCGCTTTGTCTCATCTAAATGTGTTGAAAAACTAAAAATTAACAACCCCCTACCCAGTCTTTTTTTTTTTAAATTGCATCGTGTAATTAACTCTTTTGAACCGATTTGTGGTTAACCACATTGGCACGAGTATAGTTGACTGTGATTTGCGTAAGAATCTACACTCAAATACCGCGAAGAACAGTAAGTTTTTTTTTTAAAGGCAGCAGATACTATTTTATGTTCACTGCAATGCGTGGGGATTTTTAAGCATGAATCAGGAAATTAACTCAAGTGAATAAATCTATATGTCAGACAGGTGTCGAAATCTAATACACCTGAGTTGCAAACTACTAAACCACCCGCCAGCGCCCTGGAGAAAAGCCAGTAATCCCTTGGTGCGCGCGCGGGACTATAAAAAAAATTAAATTTTTACTCCAATTTTGTGTCATTTTTCAATCTTAATCATCGCGTGGTGACTACACGGACCACCGTACTTCGCAGTGTCGCTTATATCTTTATAACAACCGTGTAAAATGATTCAAGAGTCAGTCATATCAATTTAATAATGTATTTACCAAAACAGTGCGCAGTTTGCTAAGAGATAGCCAGAATTACGCTTTCAAATAGAAAAGCATTCGTGTAATATTTCTTCGTCTTTAAGAGTCATGTCACCAACATTTATGATTGCGAGGTATCCAACTATCAATTAAAGCCCTTAATAGGAAAGGTTGTCCTTACAGAGAAACAAAGACACACTCAAGCCTTATTTAGAAACTCCATCGGTGATCACACGTTCGCGATGTGATTTGGAACCAAGACAATACCATATTCGATGAATATTTAGGAGACATGAATTCTAAAATTGGTTTGTTAAGGTGCTGGTACTACCAAAGATCTAAATACTCCGCCTATATATCTAAATACTTCAATCACGAATTATGCCTAGCGAATTAGTGAACCTCAACAGCACCAGCTACAGCGATTATTTCGGGAATAATGACGACATCATAAAATCTCTCTCTAAAACAAAATGTACAAGAGAAACTTATATATAGTATATTTACAAAATAGAAAATCCGCATAGTAACTAACCGAGTTTAGAAATTTCCATAAATAGTGCGATCCGGTATGAGCTAATTCATCAGATTTTGTAGGATTGTCGTTGGTTTTTAAGAAAAATATTATTTGATTTAGACTTCATAGTAGACAGGGACGTGAAACTTATTAAAAATTGGGGACAAAAAAACATTACGACGACGACGTCTTAAAAGTGATCTTTCGATTTGAAGAAAAAAAAAAAAAAAAGATGAATATCATGCATGATGCATGAAGGTGCAAAGTGCAGTCAATATAGTTTGAAAGTCGTGATTTGCCCAGTTTTATTTATCAGCTCCGTTGTCAGCATAGTACGAATAACAGGGTTTATTGAGTTTATGTCAAAGTATTTATTCAACATTAGAATATCTTAAAATCCTGAGTATGGGATATCTTCGTATTTTAAGTATCTCCTAAACTCTTTCATATTATTAATCTAATACGAAAATAAAAATAAAAATCCCATCTGACATTGTTAAGTTTCTTTTTATTTCGCTTTAAATAAATACTATACTTGAATGTTATCGCAATAAAGATGATCAATGTGACTTACTTAGAATAATTAATTAATTTCTGTGATAAATGTTTATACTCTATTTTCTGTTTCGATAGCAACAAGCGTATTGATAGAAATCAGCGTATCTAGGAGTAGGCCTTGGTTTATCATGCTCCATGACCTACAATAAAAGATTAAAATTTTTTTTTCTTTTAATTTCATCGAATAGATACTTGTTGGTAATGGGAAGATCAAGTTTATAGGAATACATATATTTTAAATAAACAAATGCTGGTGTTAGATATGCGCTATTCCTAAATAATTTTTTTACTGCTATATATGCCCTAATAAAACGTTTGTGTCAACCAAATTATGTTATACTCATATGGTACGTATATCCGTGTTAAAATTAGTAACTGTTTGAAATTCTATGAGTATTGGGTTGTTCAATAAGTTCTGCGGTTTTTTTTATACATTTTTCATACACATTCTTGTATAAAAGCCTATATTTAATCCATCAGATATTGTTCATCATGGTCTATTACTTTCTTCCAACTTTCTGGAAGAGACATAATGCCTCTTTTGTAAAAGTCAGCAGACTTATGAGTAAAAAAGTTTTCTAGGTACGCTTAAATCTCATCTTCGGAATTGAATTGCCTTCCGTCCAAATTGTTTTATAAAGAGTGGAACAGATGGTAGTCAGAAGGCACAAGCCCTGGAGAGTACGGTAGGGCTGCATAACTTCCCAGCCAAATGAGTTAAACTTTTGTGTGTAGTCTAGCGTTATCATGATGGAAAATAACGCCCTTCTTGTTCGCCAACTCTGGCCGTTTTTCTACCACTGCCTGCTTCATAGTATCGAGCTAGAACAATATCTAGCGGTATTGTCTGATTGCGTGGAAGCAACTCGAAGTAAAGGACACCTCGCCAGTCTCACCAGATGCTAAACATGACCCTTTTTGGATGCAAATATAGTTTACCGACCGATTGCGATGTTTCATCAGGAGCGTAGCATGACCTCTTACGCCAAATGTTGTTGTAAACCACCCATTTTTCGTCTTCCGGAACCACTCTTTTCAGGAAAATCTCAAGCGAGTTCCATCTCAACAAAGATTCACATACTCACATGCTTCCTTCACTGAGTTCATGAGAGACGAAAGCGTATAAACCAACCCTGACAAGTATCAGCGCTTATAGCTGAATCTTTATACACGTTACAAATCTCCCGTTGTGTCTTTGTCGCTTTGGCGATAAGCACTTCTTCAAGGAAAAAACCGCAGTACTTACTTATTGAACAATCCAATATTTGTATTTCGATTTAAGATGTGATACCAGTGTTAATTTATTAAATAATTGTAAAGAACAAATATGGTAGGTAAATCCCTTAGCTAATAAAATGAAAAGGAGAGAGCAGCTTCTTCAGGTAAGTTGATCTTTGGATATAAATTTTCTGAGGAACGCTTTATAAGTAAACAAGTGATATCCCTTGAGATGTCATTCCATTTCCTATTCGGATTCAACAAAATATTGTAGAAAACAAAAAAATAAAAAATATAATACAAATTAGAGAGGATGTAAAAAAGGGATTTATACTGAGAAATTAAAATACATGCATATGCATGCGTGGACTATACTATCGTATATAGAAGTAGAATAACATTTTTTTACATATCTATTCTACACTACTTGTTAATATGTGTTTGTAAATGTATCACAGTAATACACGTAATATGTCATTATAACATACTTTAGAAAAAAAGAAAAGGAATGAGCTTTGATTGTTACGTCAGGAGCGTGGTGACTAATGGAAACGTGGGATGTTAAACAAAACGATAAGGCATAAGCAGTTGAAAACATTAGTAAACAGTATGAGTTTGAATTCTTGATTGGCGCTAGTATATTCTTATGCTATAACATCCGCATTGTCATCTACTCAAAATGAAGCTCCAATGGAGCAGGTTTTTTAAGCATCATTTATGTGACCGTTATCTGATATTAGGCTACCTATGTTAGATAAACACATCTTACTCGTTCGTGCCATGGTTTATCATTCTTATCATCTGCCGAGCATTGTATCCCAATCTGATTGAGATATAAATTCTGAAGTTAATCATGCCCGTTATTAAGAGTTCTCTAAGACTGCTGTTGAAGAACTCGCTTGTCGGGGCAATTTTATCATTTAACATATTTTAACACCACGTGGTAGAGATCAGATTGGGATATCATATGATGCATAGCTCATACGCTTACACAGGGGGTTAAACTTTCAAAAGTCCGGAGCTAAGACCAAACGAAGCATTAATCTTGGCTATTACTGCTCCTTTGAGACAGGTAGTAATTGAGTAATTGAGTAGCAAATTCTAAGACTATGGCATAGAAAATGCATATTATATGTATATAATGAATAAAGGTTTAAAGGTTTTTGAAACAAAACTCCTTCGTATGATCAGCAGTCACATCTGAATGTAGTAGAAGATACACCGACGAACTTACAATATTGACCTAGCCAAAAAGTTCAAAAAGAGCCCTTGGAAAGCTATAACTTTCGGTATAACTCTGCTGTACGACCAATGTTTTGGTAATTTAATACATTAAGTGGGTTTCAGATAATTTCAGAGTCTTTGTTTTCGTTTACTGTAGGCTGCGAAGTTTATTTCGTTTTATATGCTGCCTTCTTTAGCTTAAAGTTGCCCGTAACAGAAACAGAAATTAGTTGCATTAAATGACATGCGTAGTTATTTATCTGGGTTTGGCAATGTCTGTAAATATCTAATGATGGAACTAATTTAGATTTAAGTGCAATTGCTTCTCATCTGGATAAGCTAAACTTCAAAGCCTATCCCTTCTTCTAAGATCTGGATCTTCATAGTGGTATGAGTATTCCGCCCTTCTACTGCAATGAATAGGTGTATCCACACGCAATGCATTTACAAAAGTTCACAATAAAAATAGTAAAAATATGGACACAATAAATTGAAATTTAAAAGTATTCTCCGCCAACGTAATGCACATAATCCTTCAGACCTTATTATTTATTGGTTAAGTAAAAACATTTGAAACTTTTAAATTTGATAGGAGCGTGAAAAAGCGTACAAGAGGGCCAAAAATATTGTGATTTTGTCTGAACAATAAGGCACATTTTCATTTTACAAACACCAGAATGTGTTACTGTTCTACGGAATGTCTAGGTTGCAGTTATCATGGGTCATTATTTTATCAAAAATAAACCTCGTGTCACCATTACTGTGAAAACCGTAATAGCGTATAGCGTGATAGCGTAACCGAACCTCAACCATTGCATTTTTATAGCCTGAACTTCAATTTTACTGTAAAAGCTTGCAATAGGAAGGTTGTATTGTATTGTATTGCATACTGAATTCTATTCATACGTAAATGAAAGGGACCTACGAAACTGCGCCTGTTGAGGCATCTGTATGCTTAACCTCGCATACAAGATCTTTTCTACTATACATGCTTTTATCAAGGCAGTTTTAGGACCTGTTAATCCACAATTGACCTAAAATTCACACAATTCCTAAAGAAAATACCTCTCTATTCATTTTCAAGGCCGCATATTAAACCATCTATATAGATGAACTATACGGGGCCATGATAATCTCTGTGAAACTTTTTTTGTCAAAAAATGGTTGACAAGTTGACAAGATACCCTATCACTTGACTTCATAAACATGTTACTGCTAAAAATTGTGAGAATATCGTAAAGCCCATACCAGAAGCATCAATTTCCAAGATTCTGTGGGACTATCATACTTCCATACGCTGATGACGAATTATTGTATCATTGTAAGGCAACGAACGAAGAAGCGGAAAAATTGGATAGATGTGAGTAATGGAAAAACCAAATATATCATCAAAAATCAACGAAGAGTTACACTTTTAATAGTTGTGTCCTTGGCCAAAGAAGCCCAAGCTAAGGCATATAAAGCGAATAAATATCCGAAGAATTTTCGATTTCTACCCGGAGAGTAGAAGGCGCCTGAAGTGGTACGCACAAGTGTAGTGTAGGAATGTTTCGGAATGGAATTAGATCAATAAAGCCTGCAACACATGTACTTCCACCAGACCACACAGAGCACACGCTACTAAACAAATTTTGCATTAAACAATTTTCAGCCGAATAATGTCAAATTTTGACCGACCCGGGATTTTCTTATGCGTGTACTCGAAGAGAAAGATAAGCAGCAACAAATCAACCACACTTTTGATGCTAAATGTCAACGTTCGAACAAAACAGACCGACATATTTATATACATTAGTATACTGCTATAAACATTCGAAGAACTTGACTCATCATTTCATTCGAAAATGAGGCTCAATTGCAAAATTTAAAAATAAAATATAAAATTGTACAAATTCTCTCTCGAAGCTTATCATGTAATTGTATTTATCAAATATAATTAAGCCATAAAGGAGTATAATAAACTGTTTATAAATTCAGTCTTAGGAAGTTTACTTACAAAATAAAAAAAAGCAATCGGATATTGAAATTAATAATACATACATATGTACAATGGTATTCGAACATTGAGTCATGTTTTGTAAAAAAAAAATTTGATTGATATTTGATAAAGAAAAATTGAATAGGTGTTTTAATAGATGGAGTCTCATAATCGATTTATTGCGTTTTTAAACGGATTTCAGTCAATCGATATAACTTATTTTACCAAGCATTACTCACTGCAATTTTTCCGATTGTCTATGCGAAATATCAAATACCATCATATCAAAGGGTATGCTAATTTGGTTATCTGATTTTTGGCATTTTAGATGATAACAGTTGATTTAAAAATAATTTCTGGGCTGAAAAATAACAATGATATGATAATTATATTTCAAAATTATTCTGAATTGAACTATATATTTTTTGGGCGAGCATTTTGAAAAATATGATATATATGGTCTATTGATATCTTTACGATGTCAGCTATCTCACGCCCTTTCGCTTCATGTATAATAGTTCAAAAAGATTCTGTGGATTTTTTTATGTATTCCGCGTAACAGTCTCTTTTGGGCGCTTGAGTTTTAACGGGTATGTTTCCCATCAAATAACAGTGTTTTATAAACTAAAGTAGGTTTCTTCAATGGAGTTAAAAATATGACTAATGGTCGAAATGTCATCAAACTTTGACACGTAACGTTGGTACTAACTAAAAATCGTATGGATATGTTATTAGAGTCACCATCTATATGTTAGCTTTGGGACTTTTCGAATCACTTTCCTCAAAATTGTCTATACCTTCATTGGTATAATTAATTTTCTTTTATACCTAGACATATTCATATAAAAACCCAATCTTTGTACAATTTTTATTGGCAAAGCTTGAGAATATATCAAGTAGTGAATAACTATCATAACGTGCATATCCTCGTCTGTACTTCAAACCTGTTACTCGGAATGCAAACTGATTGCTGGTAATAAGAGAAAGATTATGTTTTTTTAGGTTAGGCTCTCGCGAGGCTCTGGTAAAATAAATATTTTAACTTTTTTTTCTCTTTTTTTATCGGAACAAGGGACTTACTTAAATGATTCGGCCATTGTATTTCTCAGTGATAGAACATTCACTGTACCAGGGCTTAGTGCTTGTAGCCTAATGAGCGCATAAACCCGACATTCATTGACGCCGTGTCGACATTACATTCATAGCAAAAATTGTACGTGATGGTACACTTGGGTGCTTATCAAAGCGTAGAAACGAGAGACGTCCTTAGAGACGTCCAGAAATATTCCATTGGTCTCCTGCAACCTAGAAAATAGTATCACCTAGGGTTTAATTTAATATAAAACCTTGCTGTCAATTGAAGCCCTAACAGAGGACACAAGCAGTCTCCAACAGAAGTTTAGGTTCTCCACTGAACTTGCCTAGCAAGTTTATCGGAAATCTTATTTTTCTTGAACTAACATCCAGAAAAACCAGTGACTTCAGCTTTCCAACTGTGGTAGAAGAAGCCTTCCACTCTCAAATTAGGTTGGAAGTGGTGAGAAGTTGGAATTAAGCCATAAGCGCAAACGCAGACACTTAACGCCTCTCACCAATTTGTCATAATATAGTTCTTCTGGAACGCAGACGCATGTTTATCTAACCATTAGAAAAATCTTGTCGTCATTCACAAACACTGGAGCCAGTTTTATTTTAAAAAGGACTTAGCTAACTTTTGTCAATTTTTTGTTGCGATTCAACTACACAACTTTCGTATACAGATTCTGGCCGCGGCCAGTTCTGATTATAGTCAAAGTCTAAGTCGACTTCGAATTCCGATGTTATATTCAAGAGACCGTAATCAAATGATAGTCAACAAGGTCAACAAAACTCCACTACAAGTTGTAGTAAAAACCAGTCCTTTCTTAACGGGAGGCGGCGCTGAGAGTGTAGGCTATAATGTGAATATCTAGAGGAACAATATTCATCAGTGGATCGAAATCCGAATAAGGTGTGCTGGAAACAACTTTCAAGCAGACAAGAACGTTTTCTGCTCTAGAGTTTGTTGAAAGCAACAGTGACAACATATTCCACCAAATAATTGACGCATCTCTGACGCATGTATCATTTGCATATGCTTAACCTTGAGCGTAGACTTTTTAAGTATTGAGGGCGTAAGGCAGAGATAGTCACCTAACGTATACCGTAGCAGTGCACACAAGCCCTATTCACTAGGTTTACTTTAACCTTTCAAACTAGTGATTCGAATACGCCGTGTTGTCTGGTCGAGTTACAAATGTCGTTTAAAATTTGGTTATTGAAGGGACCCTCATTGTCAACAAGAATGATCAACGAGTACTCTTTCTTATTGAATCAGAACAGAAAATAGGGCAATAAACTTATCGTGAGTATTGACTTGAAATTCATTGCCCTTCTCCAGGAATGTTGTCGTTTTAAAGTCTTGAGTTTCAATTATGTATGCCGTAGTTGCGTAGTGGTTAAAGCAATATACTTTTTTCGTATTCTTCATATTTATTTTTCATACCCTCTTTTTATTCGTAGGAGATTAAACTTATCCAAATTTAATTTTTTAGATTAAGTATAGTAACTCGGAGTGCTAAAGTCTCAGATCATATTGACAACTTAGCCATCGACTTTTCTAGAGACCTGCAATTACGCTAATAGAAAAACATTCCGCTTATAAAAACATCGATCAAACAATCTTTTATTTAAAACAATCTATAGTTGAAACCTGCAATTAATGTTGGCAATCGTCTGCGAATGTCAAACTTTGACATAAAGATAACGTATTAATGAGTTGATTGACAACATCTGCACAGTCAATGTATCTAGAATTGGAATTGTTAACTTTTTGTGAAATCAATAGATTAAATTTGTTAAAATAGATTATATTAGTTACAGCCAATCCTGAAAATCACGCCAATAGGACTTATGTATTTACTTACATAGTCTAAGCCGCAACCAAGAAGCCTTATGAATTAACACAGTTTTTAAAGTTGATCCTCCTTTAAGTAAAAATTGAATAATCTGAGCATATACGTCTTAGCTGTCTCGGGCGACTGATGCGCTCTCTTCTGACCAGGCTGATGTCACTGCATAGTGTCTCCTCTAAAACACATCAATGCAAACAGGACAAAACTCACTTGAAGAATTTGCTTTTGAAATAACAAAGCATATCTTCGCCTGCCTTCATCCTTCTGTGTCATAAAGTAGGACTAAAATGATCAGAGCGCTTAAATGTTTCTTGACAACACTGCACTCAGACAAACAACTAATCCATTGTACTCCTTGTATAATTCTTTCAATGAAATTTCTCAGTCTTTCAGAGAAAGATGAGTAAGCGTCTCCGTAATAATACGCCCACAGTACCGGAACCTACTGGCGATCCGATTGAGACCTCGGACCTAAACTCAGTTTAAATCAGCCTGCCGGCTCCGTTGAAAGAAGCCTTCCATTCTCAAACTAGCTTGGAGGTGGTAAAAAGTTCAGCAAGGCCTCAGACTAAGTTTGGTCGTCGTCTCCTCTAGCGATTTTTTATAATATAGTTCCTGCTATTAGGAAAAATCCGAAGAGACACTATAGTCAAGTCCTAGATGGTTTTGAAGCTTTTCGTTATACATTGCTTCATTGCATCGAATGCATTGCTTTTTTGACTCAGATTGTGGGTGAAACCATTTCTGGGCACAGTAAAACTTAAATGATTTCGTACCTTCGCACAGATATGGGTTCTAATTTCATTGCACCAGACTGCATGTCCATAAGGCCAGATTTAAAAGTCGGCGGAGCGAGTTAACAGTCGGCGTGTAAAGTCATCCATTAAAATTGCAATGCTTGTTGTACTAAGGACCTCAAAAGGACATCAAAAGTGCAACCAATGATATGAATATAAGGACAAGCACTTATTGCTGATTATAAACACGTTGCGAAAAAATCTGTAAAATCTCTGGCGGCTTCTTGCGACCGCAGGCGTCCATTATGAGTTTGTATACCACTATCCTGTTGGCATACCATCAGGTCTGAAAAAATCTTGCAAAATGTAACTCTAAATACATTGAAGGTATATAGAATCTTTCATACTTACTGCTGACTAGTGATTCAGTTATGAGAATACATTCACCGTAGATCTACAGCGTTGCATTTTGTCCTGTTCACTCACTTTAATAAATTTAACAAACTAGATCCAGAAGATGAGGAATTAAAATAAGCAAAACTGAGGTATAGTCATTGTTGCAGGACTGGTCATCAGAAGTTGTCATTGCTCACTACATATACTTCCTCATGTTCGAAAGCCAAGTCATTAACGATATAGATGCAATATAAACCTTAGTATGGACAGGTTTTCACTCAAGTGCCAAAAGTCCGGATCTTGAATGACCCACAGGAACAAAAGGTACTGGCTATACAGCTTCTCATTGCATTAAATACGTTCACACGTCCACACGTGATTCCACACGGCGATTCATGCATCAATACATGAAAAACACCCTAATGAACACCATGCAATGGCACCTAGCTATTGTTTTCACTTCTTGCCGAGCTATGACAGCTAAGTCATCATAAGTTTATTAGGGAAAAGCAATTTCATACATACATCTGAACTGAATCTGGACAGTTAAAAGTAACCAGACCAACATTATCCGTTCGGTTTTATTTTTGTATGGTATGTAATATATTTAGATGAATTAATGTATTTTTTTTTCTACACAAAAGATTCTCTTTTGTAATCAAAAACGTAAGCAAACATAATATAATAAATGATTAATTTTAACAAAATAAGTTTTTTTCAAATTGTTTAAATCCAACCGCAAAATTATAGTACATATGTATGTACGTAGGTACCATACCTGTACATGACTAAAAAAATGCAACGATCACGTTTGGAATAATTTACGAGTATAATACGAGGAACTTCTCTGCGAAAAATAAATTTTACAAAAATTTTAATGTTTCTTAAGCTACGGTAAGTTTTAAAAAAATATATATTTTCCCCCAAAAACCAATTATTTATCAGACAATTAGTCAATCAGTCAATTAGTGCCATAACAAATAACTATTAAATGGACCATTAAAATCAATAGAAAATAAAAATAAAGGCAACGAATAAACGTGCTTACCATAAGCTCTCGGATTGAACATTGAACTATGACGTTCGTACGGCATTCGGAATTCCCTGGTTTTTTCCTTAAGCACAGTTTTGTTAAGTTTTATTTCTATTTTTATTTTTTAGTTTGTTTTGAAAATGGAAAAGCGTTTTCCATACCGGTTTGCCAAAAGTAAGTTGCAAATGCGAAACACAGCAAGAACTTATACCTTATAAATAAGCTTCATATCTACATGTCTACAGGGTGTTGCGGATAATATATCGAAAACATTAAAGGGAGATTCCTTGATATACCTTATATATCAGAAAAAAAATCGTACGTACATACGGTTCTAGCAAAGCCTTACGCTACCCTGTTTTTGACTCTGATTGAAAATAGTTCTAAATACTAAAATAATAAAACTCGTAATTATGAGTACTTTAATTGTTCAATCGATCACTTTTGATCTTCAACACATTAACTTTAGGGCAACATTTACTTTGAAACAATTAAAGTACGCATAATTACGAGTTCAGCGATAATCATCTTGTTACCATACACGCACAAATTTGAAAGATGTTATTTTCAATTGGAGTCAAAACAGAGCTGCGTAAAGCTTTGCTTAAAACCCATGTATTTCGGAGAGGATGCATTTCCGACATCCCCTCTCACCCTTACGAATTTTGTTCCAAAACATGTCAAGGATTATTCCCTTAAAGTTTTCGACACAGGGACACCCTGTATATAAAAAGATCATTAATCCAAAAGTTAAAAAAAAAAAAAAAAACATTATATTCTCATTCTCTCTGACTTTAACGTATCTACAGCCACAAGAAAAATTAATCGGAATTTCTAAGTGAGGATCGTTGTGGGGCATTACATGTTAAAAATCCCCCGACTCAGATGGGACGCCAGGTATTCTCTCGTAGCTAGCTAATTTTTGTCAAGATATTAATTGAGTTTACTTGAATCATATATACTTGTATCTCACTTGAATAGTTATCAGTTCGTTTTAAATTTTGATAGAGAACAAATTTACAAATTTTTGCGGCATTCTTCACATGAAAGGAATAGTGTACTTATGGGTTAAAAGTGCGGAAAAGAGTGATTTTTTTTTTAATGATTAAGCGATATGGGTGAGATTATTAACGACCTACTTAAGTTGATAGTATTTTGATGAGATATAACGTTGAAATATAAAACTCGTAAAAAAAGTAAAATAGATATCTGAAAAAACGTATACAGGTGCTTAGTAAATATTCTCTAAACGCAAAGTTTAAAAAAAAACGTGATTTTCGATAGAAGTTCAACTATGCGATTACTTTTGTAAGCATTGAGTGAAAAATAAAGTATTTATGTCAAATTCACTATTTTTCTGAAGACTACAGAAATAATTCCAGTTAAGATCAAGAAATTTACAATTCTTAAGCTACATTTTCATTCGTCGGATAAGCCATTTCATTTCAAATATAGTACTGATTTTTTTGCTAAACATTCACTTTTTTGCTCACACAAATGTACTACAGTTCGAAGGGTCAAAGATGTTGCAATTACCCCAGATTTTAGCTTATTGTTTTTGACTGTGTAATACTTCTGGTAAGAGTCAATGACTTTGCAAAAGGGGGTATTCGTGTTGCAATACATTCCTAACTCAGATAGCTACTCAGTTCGCTGTCAGCTGCAGTGCATCCAGTGGACACTAAAAATGCTCTTTTGGATAGAGTGTCTGAAGGGGCTACTTTAACAGTGCACTAAAAGCTCTACACATATTCTTGACTACACCGGTTGAGTAAACGCACCATTTCGAGCTATGTTTGGAAGTGGAATATCAGAATTATAAATATCAGCGGGTGTTGTATTGTTTACTTGTTGAAATACCACCTTGATCAAAATGTTCCCGAAAATTCAGAACGAAAATTATTCAAGAAATTAAAAATACAAGTTTATTCATCTAGATTTATGGTATATTCTCCTCTTCAAAGTAATCCCCATAGACTGCAACACACTTATGCCAGCGCTTGATCCAATCCTCGAAACATTCGGTTTTCGGTATGTTCATCAGTACTTCCTATCGGCTGCTGAAACGCGTTCCTCGTAGTGTTTTTTTTAACTCGATTGAACAGAAAAAAGTCACAGGGAGCCAAATCAGGTGAAATTGGTGGCTGTTAGATGTTATTTGTTGCATTTTTCGTCAAAAAATTACGAATGATGATGGCACTGTGCGACGGTGCGTTATCATGGTGCAAAATCCACGAATTTTCTCTAACAAAAAGACTTTCCCAAATGCGCTTTCTTTCTTTTTAAATAACGTTTTGTTTGGTTATTCCTTTTTTCAAAGTCGTCTATGTGCGGCTTTAATAGGAATTCTTGCGCGGCATAAAAAATCAGAGGGCTTTGAACACTGCCTTGGTGTACTTTAGATTATAATTCTTCACTTATTCCTGCTATATACTTTAATTTCTTTTAATTGTAATCATAGTTGTCGCATCACATTTTTTATATAAGCATATGTAAAGTCTATGTACTCTTTGAGATTTTAGCGCCGTGTTCGTATTAGACCCCTGTAAAGTAGCTAACATTATTCTTCACGGATCGGCAAGTATGGAATTAAAAAGCTGTAGTTATGTAATCGCCTATCATTATTTTATTAAACAAAATCGTAAACCTTTTAAATCCAAGGTACGTTCTTGAATCGTTCCATTTTTATATTTTACAACTTTAGTTATTTCTGTGAAATCGGATGTTTTCTGCGACAATGACGTAAGGTTTCTCGTGAGAGTTATTCTTTAGCACACTTGTCAAAAACCATTTTCTGCTTCGCCAAGGAAGTCATCGGGATAAATATAAAACATCCGAAGGAAATAAAAGGAGAGTGCTCCAAGTCAAACACAATGTGAAAATTTAGATCACTCATATGAATACTGAGTCCTAAAAATGCCTTTGGTTGGAAAATGTTTGTGTCTGCCTGACAACAATTCGATCAAAAGTTTATTTCTCTTTTTTAATCGCCATTCAAAATTGCAGAATTAAGAAATAGCACAAATCTTTTGGAAGATTCTCAATGATATCCGGATTTCTTTCAGATTATAAATAGCAGAGGATCACTTTTCGAAGTGCCTAAAATGAACATAATCGAAATGCCCGACGTAACAGAGTTTAGAACCTGTAACCTGGTGAGAAAGTTAACCAAAAAGCTTTTCCAAAGATCACTGCGCAAGATGGTGTCGAATACGCTTGACATACTAAGGTACTTTGATAAAGCGTAAGACGCCAGTATACAGTAAATATTGAGAAATGTTGGTTTCTGTTTTGTCTGGATTCTGAAGAGCCATGATTGTGCTCTAAAAGTCCGACCAATTGTTATTGGTGAGTGGGTAACCATATTCTCTGACTTTCAGTATAAAATCCACTTTTACTTTTCCTTAGGGATTGGTATGAAATGAACATTTTCTTCAAAGTTGATAGCAGCTAATCTATACTACATTGCATTAAATCTGCGCATAGTTCTCGCTGCTAGATGACTTAAAGCTGTTAAGGGACACAAAGGCTGCATCCATCACCGCAGTTTCAATACTAGAAACTGGTTCTGAGACGGTAAGGACTTTCTTCTGGTTTCATCGAACATTTAGGTCTTTCCGCAAAAATCTTAATAGAAAGTGCTTATGCGAGTATGTAACCAGGAAAGTATAATTTTGATATGTTGAGATTGAAATACTGCAGACATTTCTGCATGCTGTATGCGTAAGTGTTTAAACATCTTCTTCTATAATAATTTCCGCATTGTTTGTTTTCAAAGATTTTTTTTATTCATAAAAACTCAAAAATATATAATTATACAAAGTTATAATAGCATCACATAAGAAAAACTTACATTTAGTAACGGAGACTTTTTCTCAGTAATAATTATAGTGAAATCATTAAATATGTACGAGTGCATATATGCATTCATTTTAATGAGAACTATGTATTGAATACACTTGTACATTATTTTAAATAGGGAAATACTGCATATAACCATCTCAAGAGAAACTATATTCACAATTATCAGAATTACAATTGCGAATCTTAAACTAAATAACAGCACAGTTCTTACGTAGAGCATCAATTTAATTGCTGTCTAAATGGTGACTCATTATAATTTTTGTAGCTTGAGTTTATGAGTACGAATACGAGTGCATAACTACACATACATACTTTATCGTTTAACGTTCGCAAAAGTTAAAATGATATATGGTATACGAGTTAAATATTTGGCTTTGCATAATACATACGCAATGTATTTCAGTGTCTTGCAGTATGTAATGGAGAGAAATAATTTATTCGCACAGTTCGAGCTCTTTTTCGTCAAAAAATCTAATCCGAAAAACTATTGGAATTACGAGTAAAAGAATATTATATTTTATTCTAACATAAAAATGATAAGAATAGATGGTAGTATAGCGACCGTACATAAATGGGCTTATTTTGAAAAAGTTTTATGTATAAATAGGTGACTTTGTGGAGTTCCTTGAGCGTTATTGACACCGACACTGATCTGTTCTTTTGTAAAAGTGTCTGTTACAGATAGATTTGGACAAATCATCCCACTTATGTAAGTTAAACTTATTTGGATAAGTTAAAGATAAAAAAAAAAGTTTATTCTCCAGACTATGTCCATACTTTATTGAATCAATTTATTGACTGACTACAATATTATTCTTAATGTCTAATGAAACTTCTTATAACAAAGCTAATCTATTCAGCTTCGATTTGACAGACGCATTGTTAATATTATTCCGGAAACGTATGCATAGATTAAAAATATTGACCCTTGCTTTCTGTTCAAGAAGCTCTTGAACGATGATCCTGACTTGCTCAAAAGGGTCATATCTGGTGACGAATCATGGGTATATGATTATGACGTCGAAACCAAAGCCCAATCTTCCCAATAGAAGCACTCCAGAGAGCCAAGACCGAAAAAAGTATCCCAAGTTCGATAAAATGTCAAAGTTTTGATCACTGATTTTTTCGATTACCGTGGCGTAGTGCACGGAGTTTTTACCTCAAGGTCGTACGGTCAATAAGGAGTATTACCTTGAAGTTATGCGCCGTACGTCCGAAATTGTGGAAAAACAATTAATGGCGTTTGCATCACGATTATGCACCCGCTCATTCATCGTTGCTTGTGAGAGATTTTTTGACCAAAAACAACGCGACAATCATGCCACAGTCAGATATTTTATAGTGTTGCTTATCTTACGTACAACCATTACACTTGTCAGTTGTACAAGCGGTTCATTCAGCCGGCTCTATTCAGTTTATCTCTTGATTTTTTTTTTTAATTATAGCGATTGATTTCTTAATTCAGGAACGTTGTTAGACGACAGTGTTGGCATTTCTGTTCTGAAACTTCGGATTGAATTTGCGCAAACGCATAACACACAAAAATTATTTAATTCCCTAGTATGTGTGCAGATAATCCTCGAATGAAAAGCAAGGGTTCGTTATATAATGACTTAATTCGCAAGTGTTAATTAATTCGGTGAGAATATTGAGGCGGCTAGCAAAAAAATTTTTCATCTAGATTTGTAGTTGTACCAAAAAAGATTCTTTTAATACAAGAACCTAGTACTTCATAGACAAAGCAGAACATACACAGATTGCGAGTAGTCAATTCGCACTACCAAATTCTTAAAAACCCTATTCTAATCGCTCTCTTACAGGTGTATCTTATCATATTACATTAAGGTACATAAGAGACCTGCCTACCATAATGCTCCAGTAAAAACAATTATTCTAATTTCGCAGCACATATATTCAAATCGATATTACGTATATATTCGGTGATTAGATGACTAACTTTTTCCATCAACGTCAGGTTTTTTTCTTTTTTTTTTTTTGTCAAATAGGTAAACTTAAGTAGGTACTCAAACTTGTTGATCTTTCTTAGTTATGGCATAATTCTATTTATCAATGTCAACTTAGATAAAATAAATATGAAGTACGACTATCTATCTTGCACTAAATTTTGTTTGTGCGTGTGAACGGACTAAGTGTCAGCCACTTATAATATCAATGCGCCGAGCCGATATGTTTAGGACCTTGCTAGTTGACATTGCTAAATAATGAAGGAGATAAATAGAATAAAATGTTTTTCTATAATGATGACGTCATACTTTTCTAACAATAAGTATGTACTTAATTATAAGTTGATCATCCTTAAGAAAAAAACAAAGAATGTGTAGAATACGGTTATTTCTTATTTTGTCCTTACAAAATAATGTTTGGAAAGAACCGCTGCTAATTTTAATTTACTATTTTTTTAGACAACAACGGGAATGTCTTACGAGAAGTTATAACATACATTGAACAACATCTTACACTACCAGTAATACCAAGAGACAATGGTACAAACCAATGCGATGAGGATGAGGGGTCACCTTTGGATGAATTTCCTGAGATATTCACAGGTATGTATTAAATTGAAACCAAGAAAGTTTTATATTTATTTTAAGCAAAAAAAGTTAAAATAATATATTAGTATAAGAAAGTAATAGAATTATATAATACACGTATAATAAGATTTAAGTGGTTACGAATTTTTAGTTTTTCCTCTACCTTCCTACTTACTACTACTTACTTACCATCTATTCCAAAGTTATCTTACTCTCCATCCTCTCACTGAGTCAAGTTATCAGCACCTAGAACAAGACTGGGATGGTCAAAGTCCTTTACACACAGTAAACACAGTTGTCTTCTTAGTATGTTTACTTATTTACTTCAATCATGTGCCCCATCAATGCGTTGATAAAACCTGCTTATGCATTCGGATTTTGCAAATGCTTCCAGTTCACTTAAACTCATCTAGCACGCTGAACGAAGAGAGGTATAAATTTGTGCTTTATAAGGTACGTAGATGTAAACAAACTACGTTGACTGAGTTGGTACATCGCTCAAATGATCAGGACAATTTTCAAGTAGCATGGCACTCGAGTTTATGTCATTGATATGCATTTAATAGCAATATAGAACGTACGCTAATTCATTCTATCAATTCCAAATACATCTGAAAACTTTTGCACCTACCTCAACCTATTTGCCTTGACAGAAACTATGGTAAAGTATGTCACTGGAAAGTTGTAAATATACATCTAAAGTGAATTCCGAAATTTTATTTATATTTACTATACATATATATATACGAACACGATTATATTGTATAATAATTTGTATATACATATAACAAACACGTTGTTGTTATCGAAAACACAGACAATACCTAGCATCTTTATTACTCACGTACTAATTGGACAATATTACAATAAAATTTGTACTGATAAAATACTATGCAATTTAGATAGTAAATTTTTTTTTTACTGTACTCGTAGATATTCGAGTATTGGTCTTTAAAATTTTTTTTTGAGAAGTGACATATATTTGTACATATGATTATATGTACAATTAAAATGATGAACTACACATCAAGGCTTTTTGTAAACTAACGCTGCAACTGATCCATTCTATTCTATTCTGCTCAAACATAGGCGGTTTTTAACATATGTTTTTGCAACCTTCCCCAAATCTTTCGGTATTACCATTCCCTTGTCGGAGGCTTCGTTTGCCCAACACATATCCTGAATTGGATGTCGATGCTTACATTGACATTCGGTTTTCCCATCATAGTGATAATAATATCTTCGTTCGATACTGTGTTTTTGACATTTATACAATATTATTTCCACTTTTCGTTCTTAGCTGCAAAATAGAGTAGGACAGTGTAATTATTTGTCGGCACGAACTCTTTCGTACCTTATTCCCACAGACAAGATTGTTGGAATAGGGGCGTATTTTTTGCATACTGATGCTCCTGAAACCAATTGACGTCCGATAACACTATCCTTTAAACAAAGATTCTTACTCAAAGAGTGTTTTCAGTTTTGTTAATGGATAGTTAATGAAAATCAGAGGCTTGAGACAACTGTGAAACATGGTCATATCTTTGTGAGCCATGGATGTATCTAACTGCATCATTTAATGCTATTTGTAGCAGTACAGAAAATCAGTACAACTCTATATTACCTCAGCATATGTGGTAAGGGGCAGAATTAAAGTTTTGACCAGTTTCTGTTTGTCATTAGCTGGAGTTAAACTTGCGGATATCATGAGTTTACGACGGCATTTGTATATTCGTCCTTAAATAAAATTGACAATTTACAATTAATGAAAAAACTATGTTAAAATTTTTTTTGGAAGGGAGTAGGACGTTTTATTGAAAATAGGAATAACCTGACACTTATTTGGGTTCAAAAGCAATCCATTGATTGCTGTCCAAGAGAAAACACATTCGAGGTCCTCATTAAAATTACTAGCCAGTTCAGCTATAATTTTAGTTGTCTTTGCTATATGTAGATGTAGATGTCTTTGTAGACATCATCGGCATAAAGATATTCAGAGAAGTGCTTACAAACATAAGAAAGATCATTAACGAATATACAAAAGAGAATCGGACCAAAAATTGATCCTTGCGGCACACCTAGATTTACTGGCAGAAGTGCTGAATCTGAATTTTCTGGAATCTGTCAGACAGAAAACTACTAATTAGCGTCACTGCATTGTCAGCAAGACCTAACAGATTCTTCAGCTTCCATCATAGGAATCTTACTTTATCAAAAGCTTTTGACAAATCGAGCATGCAAAGAAATCTGACATAATTTCTATCATAATCCTGCTTTAATTCCTCAAAAATATTTACTACTGCAGTGAAATAGCTATGGTTAGATGTGAAACCAGATTGTCCCTCATAACTGATAGATGTTGGATCAGCTGTCTAGCTATTAATATGCTAATAGATTTAAAATTTGCTTCGGATTACTTTTTTCTACAATCTCGGGCAGTTTTCCAGGATTTGGGAAAAGTTGATAGTGTGATGCAGTTATTGAGAAAGTTAATTAAGCAAGACACTATACCTCAGAAAGTGTTTGAATTTTGTTACGCGTAGTGACACCAAATATAGTCGGCATGATTGCTTGAGGCTGGGATACCAAGACAGCGAAAAAGAACAAACAAAGTTTCAAAGATGACCTTCAAAGCAAACATTTAGAGGAACAAATGTCGATTCTGACCAGTATTTATTTGCAACCAGATGGGTTCCAACCAGTAATGGAATCGCGTATGGAAAGCTGCGTTAGCCCACGAAAATGAGTTTTAAAATTTTTGGCTACAAAGAACAACTGAGTTCGAAGAATTACTTTAGGATTAGGATCAAAAGAATTACCACTAGGATCCATACTCTTAACTGAAAAAACCAAAAGCAAAATCTACAAAATGTTGACATTGGCAGATCCTTCAAATAACATTGATTTAATTTTGTCATTCTGGCGCGAATGGTGAACTGAAAACGAGTATAAGTGAAAAGTGGAAATGCTTCGACTGCACTAATCTGAGCACATCAACCAATTGACCGAGAGTGATCAAGCTAAAAGGGAATCCCAATCACCTGATTCACAAAACAGATCTATGATATATTTCGTTTTAAGATCAAGAAATTACGGATGCTAGAGACTCTGTTCTAGTAATTAGCATGACCAGAATCGTAATGATATTAAACATTAGTTCAGGTTCTAGCCTTCCAAAGTTCGTTGGATAAATAATAAGTTGGTTACACGTGTCGAGTACTCTCTGACTATTTTTGAAAACATATGATTACTGCACGTCGTATAGCTACGTACAATTAAAACATATATCTTAATACTTGCTTTTGATTGACGATAAGCTACGACCATTTAGTGACAAAGTTGTTGATCTAAGTGGAGAACGATCATACCACATATGAGTTACTCGTACTTTTGTCATTTGATAATTCTGAAACCATTCTAGATTTCTAGATACTGCATTGCTTTCTTGTATTAAGTATTATGAAATACTTGTGTCCGTTTGATAAATATTAAAATGTCGTTCTGTTAATAAATGTAAGTTTCAAATTATTGCATAGCCTTGAGAGGCCTGGATACCAAGCTATGCGTACATACCTAAGGAGACCAAGTTATTGAGGAAATGTAGTAAATTAAGACGTATATCGATAAAATTTAAGTTCAATATATGTATATATTCGTATTGTATCTTATCGCAATACTTGTGAGGTACCCTTGTTTCACTTGAAGAGTTTCAATACCTACGTGTACATATAGGTAGTTTGTAATTTTTTTTGCTGTGGTCAAGGTTTGTTTTCTTTTGAAAAGTAACTGACACATGTTTTGTCTGATTTTGACATTAAGATAACTGCTGCTGTTGATAGCTTTGTACATACATAGGTAGATAATTAATCAATCGTCATTCAGTTAATTTAACCAAAGGGGGTATAACCGATATAAATCTGTACATAGATACACGTTCACACTGTCAAAGCAAAACCACTCAAGCAGGTTGATATCTGGGCTTTTAATAAAGTCATCAGGGCTAGACAGAATTGATTTAAAAACAGTGGTCTTTTGTTTTTTATCAATATTATTTATAAGCTTATGACGTTAATTCTCCTCCTATCTTTATTTAAATATCAACTCACCTTGTTAATGTACTACGAGTAAAATGAGTACAAATGATTTTATTTGGTAAGGACAATTCTGGAAAAAAGTTTGGAATGATGATATTCTGCTTAATGAGAGGATTATAAGTGTGCATATTGGTCCATCAGCTTTGCGATTGGAGCGGTTCGTTGTGCGTTGGGATGACCGTTGACTTGATGTGCGCGATTGAAAGCGAGTAGCACAAGGTAGTATTAAAGGCAGAAAATTGCTGAGACCCCAAGCTTTAGCGCCAGAATTACCAAAAACGAATGTAGTGGAACAACTATCGGAGAGGTTCGTTGTGCGTTGGGATGACTGTTAACTTGATGTGTATTAAACGCAGGAAATTATTAAGACCCCAAGATATTGTCCCAGAATTACCAACTATCGGTGACACAAGTCCTTAAGTGATTTTTTTTGTTTCAAATCCATTTTGTGAGCGAAAGTGGACAAAGCTTAGAGCATAGCTTTACTGTCGTAAGAGGCATAAAAGTTTTGTTCGACCTGTTTTTTCCCCACATTAGCACATGCTAATTAGATTCTCATGTATAATAATCCATTTGGATCTAGCTAGAGATAAAAATGTTTTAGCCAATCATTTCCTCCATCGGTTTTAGAGTTGTCCGTAAACATTTGTCTGCATTCTTCGACTTCATATTTATTCTCGCGGCACAAGACTCCACTAGGAGAATCAATGAAGTAGACGGCATTGCATCAGATAGTATCCGAATAAAGCAAGACTAGAAAAACTGTTGGTATGCAAGATCATCAAAACATCTTTTCAATCAAATAATGTCTCTTGAGAGTGCGAATAATAAAGATATCATGGTTAATTAGTGCAAAGGAAGTCCACATCAATTTTTTCCTTTAAGGTCTAGTGAAAGAAGCAGTAGCGTATTTCGAGAGCGTATTCTACTTAACAACTTGAATAGAATAAAATGATAGCTACATATCTAACGTTTTTTGGGGTACGGTTACTAAAACACAGAAAATGTCTTCTGTGTTCTAGAAGGTTAGTAGTATGTTTATAACGATGCACACATTTTTGGCACAGTATTTTGTATGGAAAAGAATTGTGCCTGAAACGGTAGTTATTTGTATGGGTATAGTCAATTAAATCTGCAGATTCAGTGATGTATGGCTCAATAGGTTATTCCTTTGCGAGCTCTTAAATCACCTAACCGTCTTGGCGTCATAATTCGACTTAAATTTTAACATTTAGTTTTTACCTCATCGAGGCCAAAAAGGTTACTCATGACCACTAATGTTGTTGAAAAGTTCATTCTTCTGCGTCGATTTTTCGCAATCTATTGTGATCATCCCAATTTATGACTGAAACTTTCAGAAGTATTTCATTTGTTTGTTAACGTTTGGAACAATCGGATTCACACCTTAACTGTTACGAGATAAGAGTCATAGTTATTTGTTGGCTTCGCGTCGGTCGCCAATTTATCAATCTATTATTCACACATGGTAGTTTGCAGTGGATTGATCCATTTATTTCCATAAATTTTGTAAATTATTTTTAATTTCTTACATTGCTTAAGAAATACTTAATAAAACATTTTGTTTTTTTTTATTATTATCATCACAGAGGAACAACTTCGTCAGGGCTTCATTGTATTACATATATTTTCGGCAGTGTACTTTTTTGTATTGCTAGCGACAGTGTGTAATAACTACTTCTTGCCCACCGTCGAATGCATTTGTGAAGATTTGCATTTATCCAAGGATGTTGCAGCAGCAACATTTATGGCTACAGCAACATCAATGCCCGAGTTCTTCACCAACACGATAAGTACATTAATCACAGAATCTGACATGGGTCTCGGAACAATTATTGGTTCATTGATGTTCAATACACTTGGTGTTGCAGGACTAGCAGCAGTTTCAATACAAAGGGTATGTTGATTTAATTAAAGTTTTAATTTTAATTAAACTTTTTTTTTATTTAGCCAGTTCAATTAGATTGGTGGCCGATTGCTAGAGACTGTTTTATTTACATGTGCAATACCTGTGTTTTGATTTTTGTTTCATGGGGTGGTAAGATAACTTTTTTAGATACATGCATAATGATGGTGTTTCTGGTTGTTTATTATGTACTGACATTTAATAATAACAAATTTATGAAACACATTCGAGTATTTGTCGAGGATAAGCTGAATTGTTGTTTTTCGACTCGTTATGGTAAAGTCAGTGTAAGAAAAAAACTCAAGAATCTGTTAATTTTTAAAGTACTTTACAGATCTCACACTACCTCCAGAAAATAGTGCGAAAGCAAAATTGCCCCTCAAGAAGGAACACATTAATGGAAATGGTGTATTTGTAATTAATGCTCCAGAAAATACATCAATGTCTTCAAATATAACACTTACACATTCTAAAAGCTGTACGTACATATAACAATGATATTTATACAAATTGGAAAACAAAACTAATGGTTTTTATATTTTTTCAGGGAATGAGAATGATCATGAAAAAATAGAAATACCAGAGAAGTTATTTTCACTTCCACATGGTCAATCGATAGGAATGAAAATATGGTGGGCCTATTCGTGGTCGATTCGGGCTATTTTAACATGCATCATACCAAATCCCATTACACATAGAAAATGGTACCCGTTATCATTTATCATGTGCATTATAACAATAGGTTGTGATGCATACATGATTGTATGGATGTTAACTGCTTTGGGTAAGTACAAAACAATTCAAAAAGCATGTCTATGTACTATAAATACAGCATTAATAATTGCAAAAAAAAAAATAAAAAATCATTATGCAGTTTCAGCTAGCATTGAAAATTTGGTTCTCCCAATTGTTATCCAAATCTGTTGGTTGATTATCAGTCTTATCTGATTTCTAGGAGCCAATCTGTCTTAAAAAGTGTCCAATTTAACTAACTCGGCTTTTGCCACTAAACAAGAATTTGACCTTGAAATATTAAACTGTTTCACTTAGACTATCATTTAGCTCGAGCATTTGCTGTTTTAACAAAAGCGGAGATTATAAGGAAACTACAAGACAAGTTACGTTTCACCTGCTTTAAATGCGCTTTGAAATCAAAAGCGAACAATACTTCATCGCCTCCCAATTTCGGCTTCATATACATATACTGGGGGACCACCAACAGAGTAATACTTCTAAAACACAATGCTGTCTGCTATCGTTAAAGCAAAATTTATATAGGGTTTTCCAATAGGGGCTTGACAACTTTGAATTTAATTTGTGAACGCACTCTTTCACTAATCATCAAACTGTCACTGTCAATTTATTCAGAAATCTCAACATTTCACTAACGAGCAACGTCTGCAAATTATAAAAATTTTCTACAGATATTCGGAGTCGCAAAATCATCTTCAGTGACGAAACTCATTATTGACTCAATGGGTTCGTCAATAAGCAAAATATAAACCCACATGTGCTTCATGAATCACCACTTCATCCACAAAAATAACTGTTTGGTGCGGTTTGCATGCCGGCGGCGTTATTGGGCCATATTTTTTCGTCGACGATAACGATCGTCACGTTATTGTAAAGGGTCAGCGTTATCGCGCCATGATCACCAATTATATTTGGCCCAAATTGGAAGATATGGACTTGGACGACATGTGGTTTCAACAGGATGGTGCCACAAGCGACACAGTACACTCTACAATCGATTTATTGAAGCGTTAGTATGGTGAGCGTGTTATCTCAAGACATGGGCCAGTCGATTGGAGGCCTCGTTCGTGGGATTTAACGCCGCTTGACTATTTTCTGTGGGGCTACGTTAAGTAATTGGTTTATGATAACACGCCGACGACGTTGGAAGAGTTCAGAGCTGACATTGAACTCGAAATAGCGGCCGTTTCGGCCGAAATGTGTTGCCGAGTCGTTGAAAATTAGGTCCAACGAATCGACCGCTGCAAACGTGCCCGCGGTGGCCATATGAACGAAGTCGAGTTCCATTCATAAATGTTTTGATTAAACTTCAAGCCAATAATAATGTTTTTGAAATATCTCAAATGGTTTGCTTTTCATTTAAAAAAAAAAGTTGTCAAGTCGTTATTAGAAAACCCTATACAATCAGCCATGAATTGCATTTGCATCGTCAAAACCGTAAAACTTTCCATTCTCGGTATGTACTCGTACGTCAACGACAACATATTATACGAGTGAATGACCACATATTCAATGTCCTCAAAAATGCTGCAAAATGTCTAGTTTTCATCAACCGATGTAAGAAACATTTTCCTCTGCACTCTCTGCACTTGGTAAATAAGATTCAAACTCTTCTCACCGTCGAAGATCGATTAAATTATTTCTGCCTTATGTTGCTCCATAGAACTTGCCAGAAGGATTCTACCGTAACACCCATCACGCTATAAATTCTCATCGTTTATCCCCAAACTTACGTTTGGACGTACTCTTAAATATCGTGATTTTTTCTAAGTCATACAGCTTGAATTTCGAGGTCTTTATTTCCTAATTATAGTACATATAGTAATCTGGAAACGTTTTAAACCAAAGATGTACTTCGGTATCTCATATTTCCTTTGCCGTGTGCAAATATTTTAATCATATTCAAAATCCCTTGAGCGCCTTAATTACTAGTATAAAAACAAAATAGTACTTCTGTTACTTTATTTTCATCTCTAGAAACTTTTGAACATAGACCGTTTTAAATCGGCTAACCAGCAGATAAGCAGATACCACACAGATCCATTTAATTCTGCATTCTTCGTTAACATTTTACCAAAATACTGGAAACGTTTTGAACACCAAATTACTCCCATATGTCATCGTTTCGTTTTGTAGCCCCTCTCATACAAGTTTCCATTTTACTGCGGAAGATATATCTTCGCTGTCAGTTGATAGTTTACCAACTGGACCATTTTTTTTTTTTTTTTCTTTGTTAGGTTGGTACATTTGTTGTTGACATTCCCTCTAAACCTTAGCGTCATAGCTTGACATTTGCGTTACGTAGCCAAGAGTACATCTATCTCTGTGTGTATTGGCGATTTTTTACAATTTTAGAAATGGATTTAAATTTGCAGTGACACGAGCGGTTCAAAAATGGTCGTGAGTCAATCGTAGATGATGAACGCAGTGGCAAATAGTAAGCAAGGAGTATTATTTGGGCGTTATGAGAAGGTTGTGTAAAGCAATTCGCCGAAAGAGACCAGAATTGTGGGCAGAATACTCGTGGACTGTACACCATAATAACGCACCGTCGCACAGTGCCAACATTATTCGTAATTTTTCGACGAAAAATGCAACAAATACCATCCAACAGCCACCGATTCCATCTGATATGGCTCCCTGTAACTTCTTTCTGTTCGAGTTTCGGCAGCCGAGAGGAAGTAATGGAAAAATCGCAGGAAGCACTGATAGACATACCGAAAACCGAATATAAAAAATGTTTTGAGGATTGGATCAAGCGCTGGCATAAGTGTGTTGCAGTCGATGGGGATTACTTTGAAGGGGACAGTATGGATTTAATTGAATAAACTTGTATATTTAATTTTCCGAATAAATTCCTTTCTGATCAATGTTTTGATGTGATGTTACATGTACATACCCTTATATGTTCGAAAGTCCTTACTGTGCGCGCAGCAAAATGTAAGGAATGAAAAAACATAGTGTAACTCTCTTAACTATAAAGTATCACATATATGTTAAAACGCAGAATATTTATTATGTCTTCTTAAATTTTCTTAAAACCTTAATAATCGCTTCTATATATCCATTCATTCAAAAGCCCATTATTTACGGTGGACTTAGTCATAAGCAGTGTCCGGCGTTTGTTTACATTTAAAAGTATTCGATATCGATTCGACTGAATTTAACTCATTCCAACGTTTGTAAACCTTTCTAAATTTATTATGCTTATAAGTAATCGCATGCGTGTCCCTAAAACCTCTTGAAGCATCATTTAACTTTCAATTTGAAGAGCAAGTTCGTACATGGCCAACTGCAGTTGAACATATAGACTGAAAACTCCTATTTTGATACACCTTAGAATGTAAAGTTTCTTATCCCGGCTTCAAATTTAGCCGTTGGGTTCAAAACCAGTGCACACAAAAAACACAGTGCGTGTTTGCACCTTTAGAGCAGCACTGCCATAACGATTAAAACTAAGAAGAACAGGAAGAGGTGTAAATGGCATTAAAACAATGTACATATGTATAACTTAAAAAGTATCTAAAAAGTCTAGTTTATCATTATAGATATCTTTATAATGATTTTAAGAGACTCATCAGACCACTCCTCTATGTTATGAATAAGTTTGACAATTCTTTTTATTGAATTATGACCCAAACGTATGATATACCTGACAAAGTAGACTGTAGATTATTCTATGAGTTGACGATGAAGCTTTCAAACTTTTTTTGATCGTTTTGTCCCCTATGCAATCAGCTGATAGATATGTACGTAGCCACATACATATAATAGTAGAAGTGGTGGTGATCAAAGTAGCGTGCTTCGTTGTTCAATTAGCACACTATGCCGCTAACACAACTTTAAAAAATCTGAGCGATAAAATCTCGGGAAAGATTAGTAATTTGGGGGTGTGATATGGTATTTATACTCAGTCTGCCAGGTTCAGGTATGCCTTATACATATGCGAGTCTGCTGATACCTATTCCTTATCTTGACCGTTTTCTGAGTGGCTATTTTCAGAAAATTTAATAACAATCTAGTATCGGCAATGTTAATGGAATGTTTTTTTTTTCTACAAAATGGCCGTTATGTGCTAAGCCGCGTCTGGATCTTTCTCCAGAATCATCTTGGTAGAAACATTTGATTTACAACAAACTGAGTGCTTGTAAAAGGATTAGTCGAGTTTTTCATTTTGTTATTTAATTGAAAAAAATTTAACAAGTCTCAAGGAAAATGTTATTCTGTCCTTTCTCGACATTGAGGTTGTCCTTAACAATGCCAAAGCAGAGGAGAGCATAACAGCCGCATTGTCAGTTCTGGGAGTTGGAGTCTCTTCAAGTGTGAAAGTAAAAAAATAAGCTTCTCACAAAAAAAAAAAAATCATCAGCACTAAGCATAAAGGATTTTCTGCTTAGAAGCATATCAAGGAGGCATATCGCAAGGTGGTATTCTGTTTCTCCGACCTGGTTGTGAGCAAACTACTTAGACTTCTGGAAGGAGAAGGCTGTATAGTGTTTGCCTATATATAGCAATACAGTAGTTATTATTCGCGGGCACCTAGGGACCATCTAAAGGACTTATGCAAGCAGTTGTAAATAGGCTCTACAACTGGGCTCAGAAGCGTGGCTTGAATGTCAACCCAAGCAAAATCGAATCGGTCTTCTTCATCAAGAAATATGTGTTATGTAGAATCCCATCTTTAGCTCCACTTATTCTATTCGAAATCTATCTAGTTTTATCAGACAGGCAAACGATTCTAGGCAATACATCGAATTGAAACCCAAACAATGCCTAAGCATAACTTGGATGGCCTCATTCCTTTCAAAAAATGAACACTTTATACTTAAATTACTCATTGGCTCTACACTTCGATCTACACTAATTAATTTATGGAGTAACAGTTTGATGAGTATCAGAACTTAAAACGTTTTTTTCATGAGCTGGAGAAATAAAAAGCAGGAGAAAAACACTCTTCATCTGATGGTTTTTCTTTATCTGAAAACCTTTTACAATCAACGATTTACAACGATTTACAATTTACCAAATGGTTCAACATTCAAACAAATCTAATATAAACAGATTCTCATGATTTTTTCTATCCAGTTTAGGTAAGATCCTATGCTACTACAAAAGACTTTCTCTAATCTAATAACCTGCTCAATACTGCCTTTAACCGAAAGTAAACCTAATGGAGTCTAAGGAGACTAATTCCTTACATTTTACTTTATTTTACTTGGATGGGAAGGTCTTCATCTTCCAGAACAGAATTAAGATAAAAAAATAAAAAAAAAAAAAAACATCTTAAATTCATTAAAGTCAGGAACACAAGAACATAGATTTTTATCTTCGATATTACTGAATGGCTTGTTGTTTTTAACAGTGGTATTATGCTATTCATCAAAGATTCACAGTCCACCGAAAATATCTAACACAGATCACGGTTCTACCATTAAATTTGTTAATTCGTTCCTTACATTTTCCGTTTGATCTTTATGTCCTTTTCTTTATCTTTTGGTAGATTTTTCAGTTTCGACAGAATCTCATCAAATCAGGCATTTGGAAAGTACTAGCAGTCTTTTTTTCTGAATCGGACCACATAGCTGATCATCGTAAACTTATTGGCCAAGTCGTAAAGATGTAGTGACACCTCTGACATATTGTTAAGTAAACAACTCTGTAAGTCTGCGGGCAAAGGCGATTCAAACCTACTATACTTATAATCTGGCTAGTGATGCTATATGACGATTGCTCTCAGACCCCTGTTTAAATATGTACTTGGCTCAGAAAAGATTAACAGTCTACCAGTTAAAATATAATTTAAAATTTTTTCTAAGCATCAGAACAGTATCCATACAGTATTTTTCACATTTTCATACTCCGAGAAACACCTAATTTATGTTGAGTAGCTCATAATTGACCTCAAAGCTAATTAAAAAATATTTAAACATTTTACTGGAATGAACGTCGTATTTATTATTCTTTATTAAATTCTTTGGACTTTTCTCTAAAATGATTCTGGAACATAACGATCACACTGAGTTTCGAAAGCTTCTTTACAACTTCATGATCTTCACCCTGCCTGGTTCGTATCTCATAACTTGAGTACCGTCCATTATTTTTTTTCGAAATAGTGTAATTTCGAATTTACGGGTGCCAATCACTACTCCATCGTATACTTCAATCATAGCTGGACAACCAGTCAGTATGACAATATCATCATCACCGAATACAATTAAAAGAGAAGTAAACTCAAAGGGTTTTCTTTACACCTACTCAATTTAACATTTTAGTCCCTAACGCGGAATTTTCGCAATTTATCCGCTGCATATTCAAGAAATTGAAGTTAAATTTCGTAGCCGACTCGAAGTTCACCTGAATTTTATTAATTTTACGTGTAGTTTATGGTATGGTCTAGTTATTCAAATGTTACAGAGTGTTCTGTAACTTATTTGGTTCCTGTTCAATCTGGTAAATGAGTGTACTACGGGTGTTTTAACTTCAATATTTTACAAGCAATTTTTGGTTCTAGTGATATTCTTCCCTTCCCGCGAATGTCTACGCCTCAATATCATGGAAAAACTCGTAAACTGAAGTGACTGTGCCAGAATTTATAAGATGGATTCAAATGAATCCATATGAGAAATTATAGGTTGTACCAGCATTTCAACTTTAATTCATTTTACTCTTTCTTAAAATATTGTACATATATTTAAGATTCCTTTACATTAATTTCCATAGATAAGATTCAATACAATTTTCTATTTGTAGGTGTCACACTTGGGGTTCCAGAAATTGTGATGGGACTAACGTTCCTTGCGGCTGGTTCAACCACACCTGAAGCCGTATCCAGCTTAATTTCTCTACGAAAAGGTCAGTAATAGTTTATTAAATTTTTACTTTAAAACAATGGTAACCTTTATCTACAGGCGAAAGTGGCATTGGTGTTTCAAATTCCCTCGGCGCTAATTCATTGGCTATCCTTTTGTCACTCGGTGTACCATGGTTTATTAAAAATTGCATGAACTACAACAAAACTGATGGGACTAATGCCATCCGTATAACATCACAAAGCATCGAATACACGATATTTATTCTGATGGCTTCAACAATTGGGTTGTTTGTCGTTTTAACCTGTAGCGGATACAGACTAACAAAACGAGCAGGAATCGCCTTATTCTGCATATATTCTGTCTTTATTGTCCTACAAATTCTAATTGAAATGAATGTATTTTTCCCGAAAGAATGTTAGTTATTTCTTAAACTTAGTTCATGCTTAAGTCTGACGAGTTTTACTATAGCCAAATACGTGTAAACCGAAATGGTATTCTTTTGTAAACAGTATTGAAGTGTCTAATTATGTTAAATTGCAACCAGAGTCATAAGTGAGAGCAATAGTTATTGACAAGTTATCTACGATACTTTCAGATGTACGAGTATATACGAGTATTTATGTATATACATATGTATATTATTATTATTTTTTTTTTTAAAGAAAGTGAATTGATAAGCTTTCCAAAAACATGTATAATTTTTTGATTTAAAATAATGACTTTGAATTGTGAATTTAACAAAAGTATGAACATTGTACGTTTGTGGATATATTAGGATTATATGAGGTATGTAAATTGAACTATGATATATACTCATTATGAAAGGAGTGATGACTAGAAGCGATTGTGATTTTCATGTGCCTGATAATCCGATTATAAGAAGCACATTAGGTTTCTAAAAATCCTCTCTCGAAACAAAAAGTTGTAAATATACATATATACATATATGTATTTGCTACTCAAGAGATACATATTATATTTAGCTTTTAAGCTATATATACATACGTAAAAGTTATTTATATACTGTGATTAAGCTTTATTTTACTTAAGTTGTTTCATTTTATTTATTTTGTAAGTAGATTTAGTTTAGTAATCTAATGAAATAAAGGGCAATACCTTATAACTAAAAACTATTTGCCTTTTTATTAAAAAAAAAAAAACAAGCGGATAATCTGGTAAGCTTAAAAGTAATAAGAATACATTACTTATAACATGTAAGCCTAGACATTTTTAAATACGGTTAAATGCGGAAGGCATTGCATCTTAATATGTAGTCATGATAACCATATGATGACGCTTACAAAAATAAATGAGGGTTTTTTATTGACTTCATTTGGGCGAAGACACATTCAAAAGTCTGGCAGGTTTCTCAGAAAACCGACGAGAGGAATAAACAGTGTACCTTTATAATTATTTCTCTAGACTTTGTCAGATAGCAGATGAACTCTTTCTTCAAATATATCCACGACAGTGCTCAGATTTGCGAATAGTGTTACTGACACCGGACTATCTAAGCCCTGCGGCTTATTAATGCGAGATTGGACGTTTTAGCATGTGAAAATATGTATATATATGTATTTATATTGTCCCCGTATTTGTTATTTCAAAATCTTTCGTGATCGAAAATTAAAATATCAGGAATATCCATTTTAGATCTTACAAAGATTTTAAGCCCTTGCGACGCAATAAATGGTTAATGTACTCGTAACTCCCATAATCATCGATAGAAGATACGCTGTCAATATTTGTATAGGGTTTTCTAATAACGACTTCACAAGTTTTTTTTTAAATAAAAGGCAAACCATTTGAGATATTTCAAAAACTTTATTATTGGCTTGAAGTACAATCAAAAAATTTATGAATGGAACTCGACTTCGTTCATATGGCCATTGCGGTCACGTTTGCAGCGGCCAAAACTGCCGCTATTTCGCATTCAATGTTGGCTCTGAGCTCTTCCAACGTCGTCGGCGTGTTGGCATAAACCAATGACTTAACGTAGCCCCACAGAAAATAGTCAAGCGGCGTTAAATCGCACAAACACGAGATAACACACTCACCATACTTACTCTTCAGTAAATCGATTGTAGCGTGTGCTGTGTGGCTTGTGGCATCATCCTGTTGAAACCACATGTCGTCCAAGTCCATATCTTCCAGTTCGGGCCAAAAATAATCGGTGATCATGGCGCGATAACGCTGACCATTCACATTCGTTATCGTGCATAACGCCGCCGGCATGCAAACCGCACCAAACAGTTATTTTTTGTGGATGAAGTGGTGATTCATGAAGCACATGTGGGTTTTACCCAACCAATAACGCATATTTTGCTTATTGACGAACCCATTGAGCCAAAAATGAGCTTCGTCACTGAAGATGATTTTGCGATGAAAGTTATCATCTTGGCGCATCTTCTTCAGAACCCTCGTTTCAAATGGTCCATCGGCTTTAATTCTTGAGTCAGATTGATCTTGTATGGGTGTAAACCAAGATCCTTACGCAAAATACGCCATAATATGGTCTGAGCGATGCCCAATTCTTGAGAACGCCAAGGAATATACTGATTTGGATCGTTTGCTACGGACGTCTGAACGGCAGCGATATTTTCCACACTTCGACCAACCCGTTGTCTCACTGACACTGCAACATCACACTATTCGACTCAAATTTTTGCACTAAACTTGTTATTGCCTGTCTACTAGGGCGAAAATACCACCGAAAATTGGAGTTAACGCTCTTAAAGTTGCAGTCACCGACACCGAATATCTGTAGAAAATTTTTAGAATTTGCAGACGTTGCTCATTAGTTTACTTTACCATGATGAACATGTTGAGTTTACTGAATAAATTGACAGTGACAGTTTGATGATTAGTGAAAGAGTGCGTTCACAAATTAAATTCAAAGTTGTCAATCCCTATTGGAACCCTATATATGGAAATACGAGTAGCACTCCTTCACTGCTAACTATAACGTTAGTACGCCCGAAAAAAGCCTGTAGTACGATAGGGGATGCCTCAAAGAAAACAAGTATTAGACGAGAAGCACAAAAAGCATGCTGCCTCAAGTAACATGACTGACTAGATAAAAATATTAATCCAGAGAAAATAATGAATCAATCCATAGAGTCACTGTTTTATACACTTTCAAATACAATTTTTATTACACTTTCAAATACGAAAACTATCCTAGGCTTTAATGTTCGAAGGCTGAGTTCCAACTGACTGAAAAACTTATTAAAATTAACAAGATTTGAAAATATAAAATTTGAAAGAAAAAGGAATGCAAAAAATTAATCTGATCCAATCAAAGCATGTGAACAGAAATTTCTGAGGGGAGGCAGATTTATTTTCACACGTTTTAAGGTCTATTAAATTACATAGTGTGCTTACAATGAACTTAAAAATTAAATTACAATTATGTTATCAAAGTCTATGGAATAAATGTGCGTTGAAATTAGATACAAGTATATTACGTTATTACGTATATTAGGTTTCTATCTCTCTAAATCTAGACTTAAAAGTCTACTTCGAACCGAGAGGTTCTCCGTCTGGACATCGGTATAGGGCCTCGGTGACGACATTAGTAGATTATTACAATTCCAATTCCACGACATCATCAACCTTGTTCTTAAGCTCGATGAAATCTGCTTGGTCAATATCAATGCTGTCGGGAAATGGTGTTCTTTACGATGTTGCTATATTCAATCCGCCCATGGATGATTTTATTTATTCTCACTGCGCAGACGCTTTTGAATTCCACTAGTCTACAGAGACATAGAACGCGTGCTGTCTTGGCATATAAGTTGACATGTTACGCTTGCAACTACGGAAAATATCCAACCGTTGGAATCCTTGAGTTTTATCCATTGGTCTTTTGAGAGTATTGGTTTGAGATTACATTCAGAAAGAGCGTTCTGATAATCGTTTAGCAGAGCCATTTCACAGCTGTGTAAATTGCTTCGTTGGAGAGCAGTTGGATGTGTTTGGGTGCAAAAATAGTTTCTGAGTGGAACTTGCTTGCATGAAGCTAACTCCGTTTCTGTTAGAGAGAAAAATCTATGTATCTCTCGTTGAAGATACCGCTAAGTACGAAGAACTCGTTTCTACAATGTAAATTGAATTTCTGTGAAGTATAGGAAACGAAATGAGATTAAATAATTGAAATACATCGGTATTTGTCAACGACAACTGCATTTCAAAGATAATTGAATCATTTAAATTACGACCTTTTACTGTTGACATTTTATACATGTTAACAACTGATCCGTCAGATAAGCTTAGTGTTTTTGGCAGGTTATTCCTTATCAGCTGTAGCTGCAAGCTAAGTTGATGGGGCGTTATCAATTGTGGATTTATTTTTTCACGAATTAGGTCCAACACGACATACAATAAAGCGTCTTGAACTCGCTCAAAATTTGTGAATAGCAATATCAAATATGATGTCAGTAAAGCCACCACATAATTTTGTCTCGTCTGAATAACGTTAATTTTTTGTGACAAACATTTCTTCAGGCACTGAAATTGTTGGCTGTGGAGTCGGCTATTGAACTTTGTTTGCGTATTAGGTCCGCAAGATTATGTTCGTTTTCCTTTGCAGATTTGATGTCATTCTCTATTTGAGTAGCACCTTCTTGATCAAGGACACCAAATAAACTGTATGCCAAAGTACCAACAATGTCAAATGGAGATATTACCATCCTGTTTCTGTCATATTTCGAAGAGTCGAAATTGTGCAGAAGCTCGGTTTTGTGCTCTATGACTGTCATTCTGTGTTCGAGTATTTGCAATATCGGATTATAATATAAGTCCTTATTTCTCCGAATTCTTGCAAATAAGCTGTTAGATTATAATAAATATACACGCTCTAGAAAGTATTGATTGTTCATTGTTTTTAACTACAACATCAGGAGGTGTTTGAGGCAAAGCCGTGGGTAGTATCAAAAACGCTAGAAATAACACTGAGATTAGTGAAACTTTAGAAAAAAAACCTATTTTTCCGGGTTTCTTATGTGTCTCATCTCATCTTGATTTGGAAACCCTTCTCCGCCAGAATCGCTACTTCGTTCGTTTACAGATTCTATGGGCAGAGAACATAAATTCTGAACAGCCCGTTGGTAAATGCCAGTTTGTGTTTTTATGTTTGCCACTCGTACTAAGTCATCGTCTCCTTTGATAACGTCTAGTCTCTGACCAAGCTTCCAACGCAAGGGCAAAGTATTTGCTTCTTTTATAATTGCCAGTGTCCCAAGACTTAAGTTGTTAGCTTCAGTTTTCCATTTCACCCTCTGCTGTAAAAGAAGCAAATACTCTGCCGACCATCGCCTCCTGAAATATTGCTGAATATGTTGTATTTGTCTAAATTTTCTAAGGTTCTAAGGGAGTGCGGTAAATGGAGCAACCGTTAGAAAGTGACCAGGAGTTAGAGCCTCCAGGTCATTTGGATCTGCTGACATAGGCATGAATTTAATATGGCTTCGATTTGTATAACCACCGTCAGCAGTTGCTTGTATGCTGGCGAAGCTTCACCTACATGCCGAATCATCAATCCCTTGTCTGACTTAACTGCTGCCTCCCTAAGTCTTCCAAAATGAGGTGATCTCGGTAGTATGAAATTCCACTTTATTCCCTCTTGCGCGCAGGTCGCCTCAATGGTGAGCTGTGATTTATCTGAATTGAAAAATCTTACAAACTGTGCAAGCTCCGATTTAGCTCCTACAAAATTGGTTGCGTTGTCGCAAAATAAATCTGCCAATAAATCTCTTTAAGACATTAATGAATGCTTCTGATGTGCGATCTCTCACTACTTCAATGTGCACTGCTTTGGCAGAAAAACGAACGTAAGCTGCAAGGTACGACTTTGTTGGTGTCTTACCTCTGACTTTATGATGAGTTTTTACTGAACCACATAAATCGACTCCAGTATAATAAAAAGGACGTGCTGGGTTGACCCTTTCCTATTGTAAGCTTCCCATTAATTGTTCCATTGCTTTTCTCTTAGCTCTGAAGAACCTAATGCATTTACCGATTGTTTGTCGGGCCATGCGTCCAACACTTAAAATCCAGTATTTCTGCCTAGAGATTGCTACCAGCGCATGTGTTTTTGATGCAACTGTTCCAATAATAATTTCGTCACGAGGTTGTTTTTTGGCAACAAAATTTGATGTTTGAATCAATCCTGTTTTCTCATCAAGAAATGGGAATAAGGCTAGCAAAGATGAATTTTTACTTAGATTTATGCCTGCACGTAGTCTGCGATAATCTTCTGAAAATGCGCCCCTTTACGTACACAGCATTATTAAACGATCTCCATCTTGTAATTCTTCTATAGTCAGCTGTCCACTTCTTCTCACTATTTTGGCTCTCCTAGAATTGCTGTAAAATCTATAACAATATGAAAATATCCTTTGTAATGTATAAAAACGATTTTTATGAATAATTTGATTTATGATGTAATCGTCGTAAAGAGCTGAAGTGTTAAGTACAGATTTAGCTCTGCGACGTTCTGGAATATCCACGGCTAGAGCATATTCTGCCTTTGGTCATAAGGTTTTGTCTAGGCGCTAAAATGCTGGACCATTAAACCAACTAATCGAAGGCACCAGTTCCGTTAAACTTAATCCTCTAGAGATTAAGTCAGCTGGATTTAGACATCCACTTATGAAATTCCACTGCTGTGTATTGGACACAGCTTGGATTTTCGCCACTCTATTAGCAACGAATATCTCCCAAGTATATGATGGAGCTCTTAACCAAACCAATACTGAAGTTGAATCGGTATAGTAGAACACCTTATCTTCTTTTTGGTTAGCAACTGATAGATCCTTTCCATTAGTTTCACCATAAGAACGGCTCCTTACAACTTCAAGCGAGCTTGAAGCTTGCTGTTGCTGCATTTCTGTACGTTTCTTGGTTGTTGTCAGCTAATTTAACCAAGCATCTAGTAGCTAAGTATGAACAGTTGGGCCGACCATTAAAACGTCGTTTAGTGAGTATCCAATCGTTGTCTTAGCAGAAGCATCAAATACTACCCGGAGCTTTGTTGATGTGCTTCCGGGTTTCATAACGCAATGATATAAAAGTATGTAATGGCCTTTCGGCAATTGTTCTTCCGATATCAATGACCCAATATTTTGTACTTTTGTACGCCTCTTTGAGATCGTTGTTTTTGTCCAATTTCCGCTCTAAGGACAGGAATCGTCTTTTTGCCATTTCCAATGAATTTTCTAGCAGCATACCTGGTTCTTCTCTAAAGGGCAGACTGACTATGAATCGTCCCACTGGACTCACTTTCACATTGTTTGTGCAATGTTGTTCACATTGATGCTCTTCCTTACTTAGTGTGTTTACTGTAGTGTCATGCCCCTCTGTTTCCTAGAATCTCCGAACGAGATTGTCCAACGAAGAAAGCGAGGGTTTCGTGGCTATATGACAGTGCGCTATTGTGCTTGCCACCGGCGCACTTCCAGCCACGATCCATCCGAACTTAGTGTTGCGAAAGGGTGGAAATTCATCGGCAATTTTTATCTCTCCCGGAACGAACAATTCGAAGATGTCTTCTCCCAGTAGCATATCAATGTGCTGTTGCTGGGATCTTCGGGAAATTAATTTTTATCTCACACATTGGACGATACTCGTTTTTCGGGGCATTATGCTTGCTTCGACTGTTGATTTGTACCTAGATGTTCTTGATTCGAACGTAAATATAGTTCCAAATTCAGCTCTACATATATAGGCTCCTATTCCGCTGATTGAAACGTCTATTCGTTTTGCCTCTTGCTGATGCTGATATGGCTCTTGGTATCGATTGCGTTTTACTCTCTGAAGTCCTTCGTGGAGAAGTGTATTGTGCTTGCAATTGCACTTCTGGCATCCTCGAGACTGGTTTGGGAGTAATGGCCCGCCTTTAAGCAGTTTCTGCACAGCTGCAACCCTCGAACGGCTTTATCCCGATCCTCACCAGAAAGATTAATAAATTTAAAGCACTTATATATTTTATGCCTACATGCCTGTGGCGACTGCTACTGTCGGGTTTTTCCGGTCATCACGACAGTCGACTGCATCTAGCACCTGGAATCTGGCTTCAGAAACTGCATCATAGTCGGCGCGCTTCTTGGATCATCCAATGATTGCTAGAATGACCCATGGCTTTCCTTGTCTAGTTTCTGCAGCATAAGATGTACGAATAATATATCCCAATTGTTGAATTTGAATCCTAAATTCATTACAGCTTGCATGACCTCCTTGATCCCGTCATGCAGTTTTCTCAGGCTGGAAGCAGCTACATTCACTTGCGGTTGTGCGAACAGTTGTTGTGTGTGAACAGCTTGTTCGGTTGCGCTGTCAGTAGCAAACTCTTGTTGTCAAAATGGTCCCCTAGGGTTTGCCAGGCCGCTATTGGCTGGTTTTTAGCGATATTGGCTGGTCGTATATCATCTGCTTTAATAACTCATAAAATTGCCTCCAATTAAGATAGCTTCCGTCAAAGTTTGGCAATTCTATTTTTGGCAGCTTCCACTTGTTCTTACATGTTAAAAAATCGTTCAGTTGTTGTAGCTGAGTACTGCACCCCCATCTTCCAATAAATTGCAGAAACCTTATTCCATGTTTGTATTTTTATTCCATTGACCTTTGTAACGTGTCCATCAGCAGCTGCAATGAATATGTCATTGCAGTCAATGAATATCAATTTGTAGTTCCTTTTTTTAAAGATCTATTGTATTTTAAGGTGAAAAACTCCTATGGTTAAGTTACCATATCTATCAGATTGTTGACATAAGGTTTCAGTTATTTACAGAGCACGGTAGACCAGAAGGCCGTCACTCTTAATGTTAGGAAAACTTATGCCTCTTTTCATAAAAAAAAAGAATTAGTGTTGACTCCACAAAACGCTGGAGCTTCCAAAATACTAAAGCAGTGCGACGAATCTGGTCAACGGTTTTTTAAATCAGAAGTCTGTCATGGCAATGCCAAGTGCCAAATGCTCACGGCTTATTATCTAAGTCTTCCTTTAAAAGCATATAGACTCCTCGAAACAGGCACTGGATACGCTACTTTTTGTAGCTGGTTGTCCACCTACGCTTCACATCGCCATGTGCGATGTCTCTTTCGAAATAGAGTCGACTGTTCAGAGCTTTTCGAGCAACTAGCACAGCTAGTTTATTTCTCACAATCTTTTTTATCCAGACAGAGGAACGCTTCTGGAGAAATTACATTACCCTCGCATCGAATTTACTGCTACAATACATGCTTGAAGCAAAATCAAGTACAACATAAAATTACGGTTCACTGTTTAAGTTGTCACCACCTGTTAATACGATAATCAAAATGGATTTGAAGGACGTCGGACGTCGTGAACACTTTTTTTTATTGTTAGCAAGTGCAACACAACAAATGCAACACAGCTTTTCATTTCGACAAAAGCTGCAAATCACAAAAAAAAAAGTTAATATGGTAGGACTTAGCTTAGGCCAAAAAGGCAGAGCCTCTTAGCTAATAGCTATGTATTCACCGCCCAAAAAATGACAGACGTATGTATATAGACAGAGCATGCACATGAACAAATAACGATATAATTCATTCATTCGTGCAGAAGACGCATTTCTGTTATGCTCTTTTATGTCCATATATAAATATAGATATGTACGTATATAATTCTAACAAAAGAATGTGACTCTTCAGAATATTGAAATGTTTTAATTTATTCAAGACCTTAAGATTGTTAGTTATGGTGGTACATATTTCTTATTCAAGTTTCCATTTGCTTCTCGAGGTGGGCCTTTAGCTGTTGGTTGAAATCATCTTCAATGTTATCGTCATCCCAATTGTCTTCCCAAACATTAACTGCGCTATCGTCCTCTTCCGCGCCATTAAAATCTGCAAGTCATCCAAAAAGGCACATTTTTTCCTCTTTAAAATTTCATATTTTAAAACTTGTTACCTTCTGCTGGGAACTCCTCGAATTCATCATCTTCTTCCAAGAGACCTAAATCTCCTTTCGGTTTAACTTTCTCACTTGACATATTTTACAGTTTTCTATTAAATTCACCCAATTTTTAATTTCAGTCTACCTCAGTTTTAGAATAAAAAACAAAATCGATTTCTCGCAATCCGAAACTGTCATTGTGTATCAGCTGTTTTTCGTTAACCTTGTTTACTACACGTTTGTACAGGGTGATGCAACATATTATTATATTGGGGAAATTTAACGAAAGGAAATACAATATATTAGCCGAACATATCAAATCAGCTTCTGTTGCAATAGAAAACTCAGCAAACTAAATTGACAAACAGGAACCGATGAAAACAGTGAATTTTTCTATTGTGTAGGTTCATACTTTATTATATACTTTTAGTCTAAGCTTGATAATCATATTAATCCAGTAAAATATCGATGACTGTACATTGACACCAGCAAATACTCTCCGCAAATGCATCTACGTTGCGCGAACCCATCGCATGACATCTATCAAATTCAGTCCGTTTTGTTACTTATTGTTGTTCGTTGTTGTTGTTGTTTGTTTTAAAATGTTATACGTACGCATATATAGATATATATATACAACGTTTTGGAGACGATATCTTCACGCGCGAGATAGCTGCAGTACCTAATCTCAAGCACACAAATCAGCCCTTTTGCAGGAAATACGAAATCTTCTGAAACCCGTTTTTAAAAGTTTAAGGGAGTACGAGTTGCTAGAAAGGTGCCTTGGAATAAATACCCAAAACAACAATTTCTGTTCCAAAAATATTGTTGAAATGGTACCTTAGCTAGCCGCTTGCATTTTTATTGAAAGCTGTCACACCTTATTGAAAACTATGAAGGTACTAAGAACTTAGATTGGCTATCATGCACCCTACCATACACATAGTGCTTACACTATAAGACGGGACGAGAAACGTGTACGTTTGCCAAAGATAAAAAATTAACAAGCGACCAAAGAAGCTCGGTTTGCCAAAAAAAAAAAATTCGATAAATTGTTTGTTATCTGGGATTGATGACTAACGAAATACAGGGTTTTCGATTAAGAACTATACTTATTTATAATGTTTTTGTAGACTATCATTACTATTTTGCTTGTCAATGCTCCTGTTCACATTGACGTGTTGCCGCTCACGCCGAAGAGAGGTAACGCTTTTTATTTAGGTGGGAAGAAGAAGGGTTACTTGCACCGAAAATCCACTTCTAAGGCACGGGTGTAGCACGTTATTTTTTTTTCCATCTTAGGTTTAATCGTTGATGTGCAACATAGATAAATTAACGTAGATGGTAAACTTTCCAGATATTGGAAAACCAGAACCGGTTTCCTACTGTTCGCCTCATCCGTGCGATTCTGTCTGTGAATACATGTAAATTGTGATTAATGGCAATTTCGCTACCATTTTACACAAAACCTGACCATTTTACTGAAAAAACGTCTTCCTCGTTACACACACGCGTGCAAATCGCTCTCATTATAGCAAATTTACTTGTAAATTGTTCTCATTCTAGCAAATTCTGGCAGGTTATAGAGATGTAAAAGTGTTTTTAAAAAATTTAAGAATATGTACATGCAATGTGAATATGGGACAGTTTTTTTTTTTTAATTTTTAGCCTGGTATCAGGGGAAAAAAGCTATGCCATTTGAAATGCCAAAAATATGGAGAGAACCGGCAAAAATGCCAAAAAGATTATAAAGATTTATAAAGATTTACGTTCAGCTATTGCTCCAGTGCCACATACCGGAAATAGTCCCATACCTTCTCGTAAAGAACTAAATAATCTCGTATTATCTTAGTCCTAAATTAATAGTACCTAATAGTACCAGCTATGAGATCAATAACTTCTTGATCAAACCAGTAAGTTGGGAACCACACCTCATTAACTCAACCGATATTGTTAGATAGGAACCTACCCAAAAGTGAAGCAGAAATCCTAGGTTTTCGGTTGAAGAAGTGAAATCATGTTAGAATAAGTGATCAAATGAAGCGTCATGGAGCACTTTATTGTTTTTTCAATTAAAAAGACGGACTTTTATTAAACTAACCGAGTTAGACAAAGGATAACACAGCATTATATGTGATCATATTGTCGAGCCCAAAGATGCCTCCATCGCATATAAAATTAGGCCTTATGAGTCAGTTCGTAAAAGCCCTTCGTCAAGTTTCTGAAGCTTTTCAACATCTAAAAACAAAGTTTACTAAGTCAAACTAAACGCTGGTCGTCGGAATAATAATAATGGCCAGCTAATCAACAGCATAAGACAGCTTTAAAACAGTGGTCCAGGGTTTACTCGGAAACATCGGAGCTGAAAATTGCGAAGAACTTATTTAAAATATGCTTGGAGACTTAAAAATCCTGGGTTGCAGAATGTATTTTAAAATGTATAAATTACATGCTCATTTGGACCAATTTAAAGACAATATGAGTACCTATTCAGAAGAAGAACAAGTTGAATATTTCCATCAAGATTTGAATGACTTTGAACGTCGTTATCAGGCTCAATATAAGGGAGTATGATGGGAGACTACATATATTTGAGGGCTAAAACGAGACAGTGCATATACAAAAAAAGTACCAAGAATATTAATTTCTAAATATTTCTAAGTATTTTTTCACATTTTTTGATGCTATAGTTATTTGCTTTAAATTGTGTTTTAGTTAGTAAAAAAATTTTAATTTGATGGAAAATTTTGTTTTTATAATAGTACAATAAACTGATGAAAGCATTCATTTTTCTTAAACTTCGTATTTTCTTTCTGATAGTCACTTAACCTTCACATGAGCAGCAGTTTTAATTTACTTACGTTAACAGTATCTACCGGGGTCGATAAAAAATAATCTTTTATATTTTGTATGAGTTGCATCTTAAGATACGGTTTGCTGTTTTCTTTTTGTGTTTAATATTCTTCGTTTCCATATAAAGCTTGCAAATTTGTTTACTTTGAGGTGTACTCCATGGTACTCCATGGTTATCCACCCAAAAATACGGTATTTCGCTCAAAGCGAAGTCGTGCAAATCGAATCTGAGTTAGCATTTGAAATTCTCACAAAGTTGAAACTGCGCAGTGTTGAGAAATTTTGGCATTGAGTTAGTGTTTTGTTAAATTTTGTTGAAAAATGATTTCGAATACCTTTTATCGTCAGCTGTTTCTAGGTTTTCTTTAATATTAATTAATTAATGACTTAAAATACTCAGAGTAATAATTTTGCTGATAGGTTGTCATTACATGAACGGCAACAATATTTTGCAAGACTTTTGCAAGAAATTAGCTCCGACTCGGATTCGGATTTAGATGAAGTTGTTGCAGATGGTGAGTCCGATTACATGAACGGCAACAATATTTTGCAAGACTTTTGCAAGAAATTAGCTCCGACTCGGATTCGGATTTAGATGAAGTTGTTGCAGATGGTGAGTCCGATGAAAACTTTTTGCCTGCAGAGGCAACCGCTAATAGTGATACTGAACGGAAGTAGAGCTGAATAATTACACAGGTTCTGAGGCGGATGAAGGACAGAGATTGGGAGGTGAAGTTAAAGGCTAGAACATCGAAGCACATGATTCTGAAGATCTGGGTTGGGAAAGATGGAACCAAGTGGAACAAGACTCTACCAAATCTGCATTGTGAAGCTCTACGTAACATTTTTCGAGACATTTTATATGTGGAACCAAATCCAGCTACCTAAAACCTAACACGTGTAGATACCTTTTTTGTATCATGAGTAATGCAATTCAAGACATGATTTGCAGGCACACGAACGGAAAAGCTATAAGTGAATATAGAAAGCGAAATTCTCAAAATCCCGAGAAAAACAACAATGAAATGGGAACTACTAAATCAGGAAGAATTTGCGTGTTATTTAGGTTTTTTGCTAATCATGGGCTGCCATAGATCCAATTATGAAACATTGAATGAACTGTGGAAAAAGAACGCTTTTCTGTTTTATAAGACAACAATGTCGGTTAGGCGCTTCAAAGTCATTTCCAGGTTCATTCGGTTTGATTCGGATGTTAAAAGGGCAGCTCGGATCGTAACTGACAAAGCGGCTCCTATTACAGATATCTTTGACTTGATCAATGCCAACCTAAAGCACAATTTCAGGCCGTCTGACTCAAACACAGTCAATATATGCCGTCCAAGTCAGCCAAGTATGGGATCAAACTTTGGTGGGCTTGTGATTCCGCAACATCGTACCCCCCTAATAGACAAATATACACCGGGAAGGTGGGTGGTGTGAGAGACTTAAATCAAGAGGGAGAATTGTAAAACAGCTGGTTGCTCCTTACAAAAAAACGGGTCAAAATGTGACCATGGACAAATTTTTTATAACCCTTTCATTGGCTAATGAATTAGCTGATTGGAAAACGTCAGTTGTGGTAATACTGATAAATTCAAGCCCTCAAAAGGCCGAATGGTTTTTTCCTCCGATTTTGGATTCAGACCAAATGTTGTTTTGTGCTCCTACGTCCCAAAGAAAGACAAGTCAGTAGTTTTACTCTCAACATTTCATCGTGGTAAATTCGTTTCCGGACCAAAACAGAAACCGGATATAATCCGTTTCCACAATCGTACTAAAAGTGGAGTAAACACCATTGACAAAATGTTGACTCAGTACACAACGAAAAGAAAGACATATAGATGACCGGTGGCTTTGTTTTATAATTTTTTGGAGACAGCAGCGCTTGCGGGTTACATAATTTACTCTACAAATAATCCAGAAGGCATAGCAGCTGTAACACAAAGTCGGAGACGTAAGTTCTTGGAGAGATTAGGTAAGAGAGCAAAAAATCATAGAGTAACAAGTGCTATGGAGTGTATTTTAGATTATTTGATTGGTGCATTAAATATTGCTGATGAGACGTTTATTACATATGACGCCGACGATCGAGATTTCAGTGGTTACTTACGACAAAAGATTGCATGCTATATGTGTTACCAACTAAATAAAAAAAATGCAACCTACACGTAACGCCTGCGCCAAATGCAGAAAACCGATATGCGTACAACACAGTCTGAACCAGACAAAATGTGAATATTGCCACATGCATTTTTATTTTATTTTATTTTTTTTTTTTTATAGAAATATCGATTTCTTTCTGCAATAAAACAAAAAACATAAATTTAATTTTTTATTTCACGTATGACTTTAGCAGTTAAATTTTTTTTTCAGGAATGTACATATGTACCTATATATGAAGAAATATTTTCTTTATCTAATTTGTCGTTTCGTGATATTTCAGTGCATAAATATGAAAATCTCAATACAAAATGCATGAAAAATATCTACCTGGGTAGATACTGTTCGTGCACGTAAAAAAAATCAAAGTTAAAAAATACATTCAGGAACAATCCCTTAATACTTTTTTTAACATATTCTTGAAGCTACAAAAAAGTTAGTCACTGAGTCGGGGCGCCATCATTATATAATCAGAAGTCGCGGAAATATTGGAAAAAGAAAATTCAAATATCTACCTGGGTAGATAGGTTGGTTAAGCAAACTTTTTTGGCAAGGCCTTTTTTTTATTAATAGGGTGGGAGAAATAAGAATCAGATAGGCAAAATGCAGACTCAAAACTTGTTACGACCAATGTTCTGCATATATCAGTAATTTAAAAGAGTCATTCTTTGACTTAATTTGGAAAATTAATGGCAAACAATTTTGAGTATAAGAAAAACCATTTCAATTAGACTTTGGCATGTCCGTTTCCCTCTATGCCACAGCATATCCGTAGCACATTGCATATTATGCCGCAGCTATGCAGTTTAAAAGAGCTCATATCAATTTTATCACCTATCGTAGTTAGGGCTTAAGCTAGAACACTAGTAAGCAGAAAACACTACAGGTATCTGCGAAATAATATTTTAAAATAGGGTTAAGAGCAGAGTCATTTTCTCTGCGGTCTTGGATCCGTTTCTCGGTTGTCGCTTGTTGTATTTGGGAACTTTCTCTGAGTGATTAGAACAATGTCACCTGCATAGCAAATGAAGCTAATGCTTGTTCTATAGAGTTCTATTAGGCTTATTTCCATTACCAACATCAATAAAAGTATGTGGAAATATCCACCTTAAGGCTGCCTATGATTAATCACCTAGCCTTCTTGAATTTACACCCGCGTGAGTCATGTGTAACAATCATATTTACCTTGTCATTATCGCTCACTTTTGCAGGAGCTTATAGAAACAACTTACTACCACCACGTCGTCGCATTACTTAATGATAGCTTAGTCAGGATATTGATAAAGGACATTTTTTGCGTATAATGGAAGTAATTATTATTAATTATAAGTTTTCATTTCAGTAGCGATAGAGTTTCGACACCATATATATATTAGCAACATCTACAAATAAAGTACAATCCGTCCTACTGCAAAATCTATTAAACTGCGTAAGTACGTTGTCCGTTGCATTGCATCGCTCTAACTTTGTGTCAGATGATCATCAAAAGGAATTCCATTCCCATCCGAGGATTATTGTAGGTCTCAGCTGTACTATTTTTAGTGAAGTAGAGCAGTTATCTGTATTTAATTATATACGTATACTTTCAAACATAGCATTGGACGCCATGATCCTGAAAATAATTTTTAATAAGTAAGTAATAATATGATGCATTGTTTCTGTAACATCAAATCAATTTGGTAACGAAACTGCTACCATTTGATTACGAAATTGAAGCACCTCTATTTTTATGTGCTATTACAAGGACATTCTCTTGGGAGGGGTATATTATTTCAACCTTAAATATGTACCCAAGCTTTAGCTCGTATTCTTTAATAACGCAATAGATCAACCTGACTTACCGCTAGACAAATACACGCTTCAATTCAACGATACATATATTCGACTTTACACAAATATATACATACATATGTATAAAACATTATAAGGTTTGTTTTTTGTTTTGTTCCAAAAAAGATTTTTGAAAGATATTATAGTGGAGAAAGTTTTAATAAATAAATTATTTTAAAAAATAAAAATAAATAAATATGTACATTTACTAATATTAAATTAAACGACCAAAAGATATTAATTCGTAACATTCATATTCCTGTCGTTCAACTCCTTTGCAATATATCGATTTATAAGGAATCCTGCCTCACACTGATCCTTAATTTGTGCTCCAGCTAACCGTTGATTAAACTGTTCAGATAGAACTACAGCTAGAGTTGTAATTAGAGGATTGTGGTTGCCAACTTCATCAGCCATTTTTTTAATGCCAGTAGTAGATATCAAATTATCCTTCGTCATCTGGTTGGATTGAAATTCAATATTTTTAAAATTATCATTTTATAAATAAAAAATAACTTACTAGCTTAAACCGCTGCAAGATGCATGCCATGAGACACTTAACTTTTCGAGAAGGGTTTACAATACCCATGTCCAACAAATCCTTAGGGACTTTTTCTGCTCTTGAAATACATTATTTACAGGTTAAATCAATTAAAGACACAATCTTAGTGCACGACTTACCTGCCGGAATACCCAAATCAGCTGCGCAAGTCTTTTTTAAACTATTGAGTTTACCACCTAAACTAAATTTCTGCTGGCGTTTATATCGAAATGGTTCGTCTACTGGTAGTTGATATGGTCCATCCATCTGGCAAGGATATCGCAAATCTGATGGAATCTTGAGAACAGTACCATATTTAAAAAAAGAAAAAATGCTAAGAAATATTCTGCATATGTTTACCTCAAGATATTGAGGTGCACTTAAGCTGAAGAAGCTGCTTAAAGCTATAGTAAAGAGTTCAATGTTGTACAAATATTGCATGGTAATTTCAAGAAAACTTCAGACGATGTGTTTCCATAATCTAGCTTTCATGGGCTTTTAAGTTAAAGAGTATCGTTAAACTATTCAAACGTTTCGCTGACTTCGCAAGGTGAAGACCAGTGCAATGTGGACAAACTGCTTGCAATGTTAGCATTGAACTGACCTTAGAAGAGAACGTAATTAAAGAGAAATTGAAGAATGAACAGAAATATAGTGGCGGCATAAATATAATATACACTAAATGTTAAAACAAACTATTCAAAGTATTTCTCAAGACAATTTAAATTTTTTTTATTTATTCTTCTAATTAGTTTATCATTAAAAGAATTTTAATCACGTAAATTTTAAATTTGCAATCTCTCTCCTTCGCAGAGGCTGGTGTATACCTGATAATCATAGAAATAAATTTACTAGGTGGTTTTAATATGATAACTGAAAAATTAGTTTTGAACTTGAAACTGAGGAGCCCACTTTCACCTCGTTGGAGCCATCATTTAACCAATCTTATGGTTTTACCACTTGGTACTGTTTAGAAATATTTTTTAAAACACGGTTGCAAATGGATTTCGTTTCGGTTGGTATATAGTATATTGCAGATTAGTGAAGCTTAATAACCACTGATTTGAAATGCCTCGAATATGAATAGATAAAATGTTATTTATCGATCAAAGACAACGTAGAACTGTTGAAAGTTAAACCATTTCTCAAACTTAAAAACTTTTTGGAAGCCAACAAATTTCCCCTTCATTAAAAACACAGAACCATTTGCGGTTCGTCAGCAGCAGAAGGAATTCCAGTATTAAAGCACCATTAGAGTGAAGGTAAGACTTAAAATACATGATCGAAAGTGATGGCCTTAAAGATAGAAATGATAACGGTTGTCGGTTTCTGCAATGCATATCACATTTTATCTGAATACACTTACAAGAAATAAATACCCACCCAATATAGAGCTGTTTTCGATAAGCCGATGCATAAATAATTGCACCCTAATTCTGCGTCTCCATAGACAACTTTTACGACAGTTTATTGACAGCAATATTGCCATACATTTGCATACAATTGCCTAACATCTAAAATTTTCGAAATTCTAAAATGAAATTCTAAATGCCGAGAACTAAACAAGAATTAAATTAAAAATTATATATAAATCAAAACCATAATTAAATTATCTAAGGTTATACAAATTATCAAAGTATATATAAAGAAAATGAGTATCTCTTGAGTACTTATTTTTCTTTTTTTGTTGTCCTGGGCTTAAAGATCAACAGCTCTTTTCATTTATACAAAGTTAGGCCTCGCTTTTCACTTAAGCGCGTCATCTAAAGCGAAGTCTTCCTTTACCGCTTTGTTCCTGCGCAATGAAAATCAAAAACACTCCGGGACGGAGCGATAGTGTTCAGATAAGTATTTCTTAGCCATCGGAGTCTATGAATTCTAGCCCTACTGATCAAGTTGATATCCCTGTACAGTATGGTATTGATGAAATCATATCACAGCCCAAGATCTGCTTTAAGGTGAGTATCCACGCTGGACTCCCCAGGTCTTAAACCACACTGGTAAGGGCGCGAAGACTGCGAAAAGTGCGAAAGATAAAATCTTGTAGTCTCTATTGCCATTGACCAAAGGATCTCCAGACTCTATTCATCAGTTTATATTTCAAATTAATTTCAATTGCATTACTTTTTTTTTAAATTAGCGCTCGAGTTAATATATATTCATTGTTTTGAATCAAAAAAATATGTTTTTTCTTTTTGCTTCGCCGAAATGCGTGCAGTTTACTTATATTCGTAAGACTGATTATAATATTCGATCTTACTGCTATTTATACTAACTAGGATGCGGTTGTTATCGTATTGTTGTTTATATCGATAATGCAAACGAATCGGATTATTGTGTTGAAGTATGTTTTCCGTATTTCCGGTATTAAGGTGAATGTTGTGCTAAAGTGCCAAATTAAGCTATTTGGTCCCCAGATTCTTATTTTGACCCCTTGCCCAGGACCATCCCGAAAAGAACCTAAAATCGAAAAATTCACAAACTATAATTTTGCACAATTTCGAAGTACCTAATCGATATTTATATTACTCTCGTCTATATGCTAATTTTGCTAAGCCCATTAAAAGATTCAACACATCAAATCGACTGACAGTATTTGAATTGTTTGAATGTTCTAAGGCTTGGTTTTAGAGCTTCAGAATATAATAAAAGAAATAGATTTCTCCGCGGAACAATTAGATTCGGTTAAATTCTGGACCAATCTTAAGGACATGAAAAATTTTAATGGACATTTTTTTATAAAATAACATTTGCTCTTTTGCGATTAATATTTAAAGTTTACCCCATAGCAGTGCGTGTGCAGAATGAAAGTTTTCGGCTCTTAATAATACTAAAACTGAAAATCGGAATAGACTCAGCTATGAAGTTATAAGCTTACTTACGTGCTTTATCTAAAGGTTTTCTAAAAATGTTACTTATGGCAATTTTGTTCCGCCTCCAGAATTGGAAAAAAAATGTCTAAGATAGATTTAAGTTATTTTAAAATGATATACCTATGTAAAAATATCTAATATTATTTTTTCTTTTTTTTTAAAGATTGAATTACCAAAATACTAATGAAATATAATCTACTGTTTTAAAAATAAAAATAAATACTTAGACGCGACAACCCGGTGTGGGCTAATGCGTAGGTTCTCGCACTCATTTTTGTTTCTCACTTTGTGAATTTTTCCACTCCTAAGCATGCCTACTGTTTATTGCCGGTTCCGAACGGCTCTCATGAGAATCTTTTTCATAGGCAGAGTTTTAACTTTTCTGCCATTGCCTACCGAAAGGGTGATGACCCCTCCTACCGGGATTATTTCTGAGGTAGGTTGGCTTGACAACCAGTGAGCTAACCATCAGGCCATCGCCTGAAAAAAAATACGGAAAAAGCAAGTGGTCCCAACAAATTTAAAATTGCCCCAAAAATTTTTTTCCCAGAAACACCGCACACGCGCGGGCGAGGAAACATTAGGAAAGTAAGAAAGAGAGGTATCGATGTACGTTGGTTTTAAATGTCTGAATGTTACAATGAATAGGAAATAGAGAGTTCGGCAGGGCATTCCATAAGCGAGTTGTACGGCCTAGGAACGAATCACGATAATTCATTATATGCCCGAAAATGGGCTTGAGGGTATTCTGATGTGCATTCATAGCGAGACGAGTGTTAAAGTTGAAGGTTTGAAGGAGCGAAATGCTACTGACGATTTCAATTGAGCACTGGTGGTTGAAATAGCGATAGGAGACATTACGTCTTTGTTCAAGGATGTCAATTGACTGACTGATATTAGTATCACCTTTAAGTTTATCTCATGGCTTTGAATCCTATCTAGCAGGTGCAGATATGTTTTAGAAGAACCTGAACAGATGTGGACATTGTACTCCAATTTTGGGCGAATGAATGCCTTATATATTAAGGCCAGATCAGAGAAAACCTTGATATTTCGCAGCATTTTTGACGTCATCGAATATGTAGTCATTCCAACGTAAGTTGTCACTGACACACATATCGAAAATGGAATGTTTTTCAGTTCGATGTAAGTACCATTCATGGATAATGGCTGAGTATTTAAATTTCGCTTTAAAGACTGCAGACAATATTGTGTTTTGGAAGTATTAAATTCCACTCTGTTAGTTGTTCCCAAATTAGTTATGCTGTTAATAACGGAATTTAATGAACATATCATACGCTGGCGCATGTAAAGCAGAGCGTCAACAAAGGAATATTTATATTGGATTAGAAGTAGCAGACAAGAGGCCATTGATGAAGATTAAAAAGTGTGCTGGAAACAAAACGGAACCCTGCGGAACAACAGCCTTTATTTTGTGAATATCCTTCCTGAAACCATGTAATACAACTTGAATTGAACGATCCGAAAGGTAGTTCTTAAACCATTGAAGAAGAGTCGTCTATCCCAAGTGCATGCATTTTCGAAAAAAGAGCCTTATGCCAAACTCTCGCAAATACCTTAGAAATATCAACCTATTTTGCTTTCGCCACTATTCGCTGAGACAAGCCATCAAATCACCAGTGAACTTTTTACTACGAAAACCGTAGTAAAGAAAGAAGGGACGTAAGTGCAATGGGTTTGTAGTATGAGAGAGAAAAAGATTCGCCATTTTTTAGGGACGTGCTGAACAAATGCTATTTTCCATCTTCTTGGAAACAGTTCTAAGGAGTAGGATTAATGAAAACGCTTACGTAGAAGAACGGGAGATACGGAGATACGGGAGATACGGACCAGTAGGTAGTTCTCCTGTTTGATCATTGAGAAGCTGATGATCTGCTTTGCACATAGAGTTTGTAAGCAATTTTCGTTCTTCTTTGCAGCGCTAACCTGTAAGCCTTTTAAATTCGCTTGCCGGCATTCTTTGTCAAACCTAATGTTTTCTGCTCAAATTGTTTGGTCGAGAAGCAATCTTTCCTCTGTGAGCACATATTAAGCCTTCAAATACTTGAAATTCAAGATTTCTTGATTAAGTCTTTCTCTGATGAAAAATTCACATTTAATTATGCACTCCTTCTACGTGAAGTAGTAATGACCAAATGTCACAGTTTTCCATCCATCCGGGGTCGTCAACAGCAAGTTCACCCATATTCGAGGCTCTTGTAACTTCACATCATATGTTTTACTTCTGGTTGAGAAATAAGCACGATGACTCAACTTACACTCTAGAGGGCAAGATCCTTCAGCGATCTTGATTAGTTTGGGAATTTTCCGTCACCATAATTGGTGATGCTGAAAGTTCCGTTGAAGTGAGACGCAGGGTACAAAGTTTCTTTTCTGGGCACTATATCCCTTTTAATTGCATCCTTTAAGATCAACCGCCCAATCGAGATCCGTTGTTTGCGGCGTAAAATTGTGCAAAAAGACTTTCACCTTCCTGCAAAAATAAGAAAAAATACTTAATTAACTAGATTGATTAAAATTAATGAGTCTGATTTAGAACTCAGCCAATCTTTTCGCCCATCCGACAGTTTTTGTCCTTCATCAATGTAAATGTTTTGAATCCAAGCTGTCGCCATCATTTCCAAGGCAACAGCTGGCGTTTTGACATTTCGAATCTTCGAAAACCGAATGATTTGACAAAACGAAAACAAAACTGAAACAAAAATGTGAAAAATCGGTTTTTTAAATTGTGCTTTTTATTAATTTCTCAGTTATTAGCAATAAAATATTAAATTAAACATGAACGAACGAACTTCGGATAGTGTTTACTATCTAATAAACGAATTGTGTGAAAATTTGCTTAAGCAAGAAACAAATTCAAGTCTGATAAACACAACATCTGTGCGAAAACTTAAGTCGAAATCCTTTGAAATTTTATTAAATAAATCAAAAAAGTATTTAGCAGACGCAACTGAAGAATATGACTCCTTTCGAGAGCTTAATATTCGTCTATTTTCGGCAAAAATGTCTGCAAAAAGCAATATTAACCAGCTAATGAAGCTGGAAAAATTCGAAGAGCATTTGGAGTATATAGTCGGAGAAAAGTATTTTAGTGAAGAGAATAGTCAAAAGGTTTTGCAGTTTATGTTATGCTTGGAAAACGATACACTAGATAAAGATCCCTTAGATCAGGTACATCCTCGCATAATTTTTTAGTAGTTCTACTTATATTAATTTCTTTACAGAAGCAGTCAGAAACAACACTTCTAATACCGGGACCATTTACTCTATATGCAAACTATAAAGGAAATCATCACTATCCCGAACGTGTAGAATATAATCTTTGTTCGCCACCTCGCTTTTTTAAAGGGGTACAATCTATCAAAAACTCAGAAAATCCATATTTACCGCGGTTTATTTTTGATGAAAAACCAAAAAGTAAACTCCTAGAAATTGATAACAAGTTTGCAAGTAAAATAAGTTCCGCTCCAGAAAATTTATTCACTGGCTTAGCTTCTAAAGTTTGGGGTGATTCGCTACGTATTAATGTAGGAGCGTTTCGTCTATTTAAGACGCCATGCAAAAGTAACTTATCAGCAGTAAGTATTCTTAGTTTCGATTTTCAATACGGTACTGGAAAACGCATATGTCTTAGGTAAAACAAGTTTCGTCTAATACTCTGAAAGTTGTGGCAACGAAGACCACAGAACCTCTAGTGAAACTGTCTACAGAGCATCGCATTCTCTCATGGAACTGGGAAAATCTCGATTGCGTCGGTGTTCCAATACAAAAACCACACATTGGCGAAGCAAATATCACAATGAACTTACAGGCTGTTTATGATGAATCCATTGGACGGGCATTTGTTGCGAAAATCGTTTCAAAAGAACGATTTCTGCATGATCTTAAGTCGTTGACAGGTATTTTATTTGTTTAAATACCTAAATCACAGAAGCTAAAATATCTGTTTCGTTTAAGTTGGCATTCAGTCAGACTCATTTAAACACGATGATCGCATTGTTTTCAAAATGATCGAGAATATAACTGTTGGTGATATTTTACCCGGAACTATTGAGAACTATGTTACGGATTTCGTTGAGTGTGGAACATGTTATAAGAGACTGCAAATTATGATTATGAAAAGAAACTATAAATTGATGTTCGAAGGATTTATATTTAAGGTGAGATTATAAAATTTCCTAGATTACTGTTTATTGCGATTTATTTTGCTCAATTATATAAATATAAAATAGGTACTATATAAACTAAGTACCAATGCCGCACAACCATTTGATGAAGGCTCATTGTACACATTACTATTGCTTGGTATTCGATATATTGGAATGAAAATTGCCTTAATGTCTCTTTTTTATGTTTCTTGAGAACACCTTATTACTCAAATTCCTTCTTAAATCAAAGGAGCTGAAATTAGCTTAGTAGAGCCTTAATATAACACTTCGCTTGATATCTGATTAGGTATCATAATGATTTTTGCACAATCTCCTCAAGTAAGATGTTAAAGAAAACACTAGGTGAGATCTCGGTGAGATTACTTCCGAGCGTTACAGAGCAGCAAGCATTTTCCATCGCCATCCTGTACAATCTGGCAAAAATGCCAAAAATAGAAATGTCTCCCTTTTAACCTATAAATCTGGATTTGTGTTATCTCTGAGATCTACCGTAGTGGGACTAGTAGTTAGACTGATCTAAAAACACACTGATAGGGCCCTTCAGAACGTTGGCAAATGGTTTTAGCAGTTAAAGAAATACGTTAGATAAGATCTTGTACGCATTGGAACTAAGACTGGTGTCTCTATAGCTGTCAAGTTTAGGAGTCTCTTTTCTTGTAGATCCAACTGCAGTTCCATTCATCAGAGATATTGTTCTCCCATGTATGTTTATATATGTACTTAACCGAAATTGATGCGACCGATGGGTTACGCCAAGAAATTCCTGATAAAAAGAATTTGTAATATTCTTTAATGGTTTTTGGTATTTCATATCCTATCCAAATTTAGGAATCCTGTTAAGCATGTATAAAAGATTGGCCGGTTTATCATTTAAAAGAACAATTCATGGCATTTACTTTTTAAAAATGATATCATGTAAATGTTGGCCACGACTACGTCTGAGGGTCACCATTCGGAAGGTCCAATTTTGGGCGACTCGTTCGAGCATAGCGACTGGTATCTCGCGGATAACACGAGTAATGTTGGCTTCCAAAGCATCAATCGTAGCTGGCTTATTTCTTAACACCTGAGGCTTTACATATCCCTAGAGAAAATAGACCAAAGGTGTGACATCGCACGATCTAGTCGGCCAATTTACCGTAGCAAAACGTGAAATTAAGTGCTTACCAAAATGATTTCTCAACAAGTCCAATGCTTCACGCGCTGTATTGCTCGTAGCGCCATCCTGTTGAAACCAGAGCTCACCGAGAACATGTGATTGAATTTCAGGAAGCACATAGTCCATGTTAACCATGGCGCGATAACGGTTACCATTGACGGTAACATTCTGATTTGCCTCATTTTTTAAAAAATATAGACCAATGATTCCACCAGCCCATAAACCAAACCATACCGTCATTTTAAATGGATGTAATGTTAGCTCTTGGTACTCTTCGGGTTGTTCATCAGTCCAAAAACGGCAATTTTGTTTATTAACTTATCCATTGAGCCAGAAATGGGCTTTATCACTAAACAAAATTTTACTATAAAACACCGGATTTCATTGAGTTTTTCCAGAGCCCATTCACTGAAAATATGACGCAAATTCAAGTCGCTTGGCTTCGATTCTTGCACAGGTTGAATTTTGTACGCTTTTAGGCCGAGATCCTCTTGTAAAATGCTCCAAGTTGTCGAATACGCCAAGCCAAGCTACTGAGAACGACGACGAATCGATTCGTCATGGTTTCCCTGTACACTCTCAGCTTAGGCTGTTATAGTCTCTTCACTTCGTGCTGGATGTGGTCTAACCGGTCGAGTATCATCCACTAATGTAAACTGGGACTCAAATTTGCGAATGGTATTGGCAATAGTGGTTTCAGTAGGTCGATTATGCGAACCGTAAGTTCCTTGAATCGCACGAAAAATTTTTCTCACAGAACGCTGATATTCGTTATACAGCTGAACAATTTGGAGACGTCTTTCCATGATGATTTGCCAAACGATACTAGACAAAAAAGTCAAAATAGCCTATTGAAAATCAAACCTTACGATGAATCACCCTATACTTACCTAAGTTTCGTTGTTTTGTTTGCATACCTATATATTTTATTGTTTGTTTCAGGCCCTTTGCAGTGCGGTCGATGAATATTTGGTTACTTTCCGCCAATTTGTGTTCTCCGTACAAAGTGAATCATTCCTGGAATTTTACGGGCGAATGAAAAATATGATGAAACAAATTTCAAACTTATCTTTTACGCTTGCCATTCACCCAAACGGTATGTATTACATTTTTATTTAACGGTTAACTGTACTATACTATTCATGCTTTTTTTCGAAAGTCGATGCTAATGTAAAACCAGCGATGGGATCACAATTTCTCGTATATCTGTATAGAGAAATTATGCGAGTCACAGAAAGAGATTTTATCATGCTTTTGGTGTTTATATTACGCCGTTGCTGTCATGTATATTTTAAATATCTCCAAAAATGGCTTTTTTATGGTATACTCGACGATCTATCCAACGAGCTTTTCATATGTTTTGTGGATCACTATCGGCAAAATACAAAATATTTTTACGACAAGGCATATTTTGTACGCAAAGACTCAGTACCAGGATTCTTCCAAGGCTACGAAGATCAAGTTCTCCAATGCGGGAAGTATACTATGCTTCTGAAGACCTTCAAACCAAATCATCCACTATTCGATTTGGATTATCCTTCAATGTCGGTGTGTCTTTCGTTTGAGGAAGTTCATAATTTAAAAGAGTGCTGTGAAAAATACTCTGAACGCGCTAGGATAATATGTGGAAAGTCAGTCACTATTCGAGATGTGTTTCAAAACCAATGGGAAAACAAAAAGAACTTTCGTAAAATGGCTAGTGAGAAGAGCAAAGCAAATATGGAACAGTGGACTCAAGAACAGAATGCCATAGCAGCGGCGTATGCCGAACAGAAAAAAAAACGTCACGAGGAGCTAACTTCACATCTACAGGAAGTTAAGAACCGAAAAATAGCAGAGCGACGTGCTAACATCGAATTGCAATTAAAATTATTAAAAGATGCACAAGACACGGAGGATCAAAGATTGATTTGTGATAATGTAAATCTTAGGAAAAGAATCGAGTACTATACAAAACTCAAAGATATGCTAGACGAACAGCGGAATAAAAAGCTGCAACAATTTCAATTAATCTCTAGCAACGAGCAGAATGTGAAAAAAGCTCCTGATACACCAATAAGTACGGTTGGAACGGATTTTGAATCGTGTTATGGAGACGATGATTCTGAATCCGTATACGCAGAGTGTATTTCTAATGAATTTGTGAAAAGTTTCGAAAAAACTGAATTGGAATTAAAAAAGGTCATGCAAACAGCTGAGAGTCCACTCGATTGTGAAACTACTGGTCCTCGCAAATCATTACTAAAAATGAGCGCTTCTGATTATTTCAATTGCAATGAAATTCCCTCAGTGGCCACTTCCGATGTAGAACGAAACCGAGCTAAGGTTATGGATGGGGGCGTCATTGGGAGGTGCTTGAATGAATCAACACCCCAAGAAGTATTAATACCATCTTCTAAACCTCTAACAGATGTTCAGAGGAACAGAATAAAAGTTCTCTATGAAGAATTCGGAACGGGAGGATCACACAAAGCAGATATTAATTCAAATCCAATTGAATTTACTACTCAAATAGAACTTACCGATTTGCAAAAAAACCAAAAGAAAATGATGCATAGCGATTTATTTGCAGAATTTAACAAGGACCCATTTGCAAATCGACAGCATTTGAACTTAGACCTCAACACGGAAAGATCACGAAACAGAAGAAAAGTTCTCGAGAGTGAATTTCATATACTCACTGGCATATCAACTGAACCAATATTAACGCCAATGTCTACGACATCTGATAACATTCCAGCCATAATTGAGAATGAGCTATTACCAAGTAAACAAAGGGAAAACGAAGATAAAGAAAATGCCAACGTCATACCCTTAGATGTAGAAATTATTTTACCAACTTTAAATGAAATTGCAGAAGCACCACCAACAGCCCAAGTAACAGAAACTCCAGAATGTGGCTTAAACACTGCTGGAATTCTTGCACGTGATGGGTTCAACTTTACACAAAGTAATCCTCATGTTTATGATCCAGCATCTGATAAGCAACTAAATTTAGTCAATTTTGATGAACAACCCATAATTCATGCTCCATATCAACGTTGTGAAGAGTTTTTGAAATCGAATTTTAAATGTCAACCAAATAGTCCTTACTTTCGTTTGAATTATGGTAAAATAAATACTCCAACAGCAGAACAAATCATGGAGTTGATGCAGAAGCAAAGAAATCTTAACAGCTTAAGTGTGATAACTTTAACAGAATTTCTACAAAAATCAATTTTTCTACCAATGAGTGCTCATTTGGACATCATAAATAGTGAAGTTATGCGAATATTCTTGGACGACTTGGACGTATTGGGGCATTTTAAAAGTCTAAGAAATTACTTCTTTCTAATGGATGGAGAATTCGGTTCGATAATTTGTGACGGAATCATTGGCAGGCTGGAAAGTGGAGCTACTCCAGAAAAGCTCTTGAACTATCAAACGTTGCATTCTATATTGGATAGAGCTTTGGGATCAAGTATATTGGGTAGGTTATTCATTATTTAACTTATATGTGTTATTTTCTTTTTAAAAAAATAAAACTTTTTCTTTAAAGGAAATGATAAAAATGCCGAAAATTTATCGTTTATTATATCCGATGTGCCTGAAAAGTTTGATCTCCATTCACCCGAAGTATTATCTAACCTAACTCTTAGCTATCGAATAGATTGGCCACTTAACCTAATACTCAATCCCGAGACTCTAGATCAGTACACTAATATATTCAAATATCTTATAAAAGTTAGACGAATAAGTTGGGTACTCGAGGAATCATACCAAATGTTAAAGGAGATTGTTAAGAAAATCGGCAAGCAAATGCTGCAATCACCGCAATACATCCATGTTCAACAAATAAGACATAAGTTCTACCATTTTGTGCATGCGTTAAAAAACCATATCACATCTAATGCCCTACAAGCTTCTTGGAAGACATTCAAGGATGATTTAATGACTGCGATGACCATCGAAGACATCTATAGGAAGCATACCACTTATGTGAAGCGAATTCTCTTCCTTTGTATGTTGAATCGACGTAGTTTAGAATTCTACAACACGATCGAGAGTATTTTTAAGATTTCTCTCAGGTTTTATGGGTGAGTTTCAAATATTATACAGTATATTCTATATCAGAGACAATATGTTCTTTATTTCATATTTTAAAGCAATCTCAAGTCACGTGAATGGAAACTTCGTCCTGGTGATGAACACTATACACATTCACGCTATGAGAAACTTGTTGCTGATGAAGTTGCTTTCGAAAAATTCATAAAATACACCATTTATTTGGGAAAGAAGATTGTTCGGCATGGATATCAGGAAGAAATTGGAGAATTTATTCATTTAATTAATTATAATCAATATTATATTGTTGATGAATGAGAAAAGAATTGATCTATCATCATGGTGCTTTGATGAATTTTAATTGCTTTTTACTTTTTAGATCCACTACCTGCCTTTTTATTGTAAACGAATTTAACTTTGCACATGAATTGTTTTCGTTTTTTCTTGTTTAATGCACTACGAGTGTAGTATTTTACGTTTTAAGATTATATTATGTTAAGAAATTAATAAATTAAAGTTGTGAAAATTATTAATTCGATAAGTCCAATATTAGTTCTACAGCATATCGGAATTGTTAATGTGCGACGTGAAACTTAGTATTTCTTCTATAATCAAAACATCTTTTAAAATTGTAAAGGAATAAACCAAAAATAGCCCAAAAACGTATCAGATCCGCTGAAATAAACACAAAATGTCCTTACGGTGATATACTCATCGTTTATCCCAAAACTGATCTACAATGACATTCTAGCTTTCAGGTTTGGATAACACAAATCTGTTCTACGCTTCTTTATCGTAAAATTTGGCCACATACACTACTAATCTACATTTGCACTCATATAGTAACAAAACATTCAAAAATATGAAGAGGTTTTCTTCAACGGGGACAAAACTATTTCGTAAGCTTTTTCATTAATTCTGTTTAGGATTTTTTCCGAGTAGATGTATTCGTCTAGCACGTCCCTAAAAAGCCAAATCTTCTACATCGTCCTCCAATAAATCCGTCGCTCCTTTCCGTTAGTTTATGATATTTATAGTTATGACCCAAAATGGCTCGAAAACTCCACGTTTCCTCATACGACGTAAGAGATACTCCACCCTGACAGATCATATATAAAGCATTTATCGGTCCAAAATTGGAGTTCGATGTCCACATCTGCACCAATATGGCCCTGTCAATTTACATACACCTACGAAATGCATCTTGTTTTACCTTGTTCCATCAATATTTTTAACAAGAGTGCTCCAGCGTAATTCCCAGTATCATTCCACGACTTCAATCCTTCAAGCGTAACACCCGTCTGGCTATTAATGCTCAAAATTCTAGCGTTTTTATTCAGATATTGCTATACTGCATGTTGCACTACTTGCTACAATTAATGTTGTCTTACAAATAAATACTGAGATTTAATCTTCAAATCAGAGTGCGTCATTCCGGCATGTGGTTACTTTAATTCCCAACAAAACATCAGAGGCATCTTTATCTTTATGTATATCTTCACTGCGTTTGCATACACTGAAATTGAAGCGATAAAAATTGACTTAATGGGAAAAATTAAAATATATTCTGTCGACAGGGAAGCAACCTCAATACCAACGAACAGGGCAGTTGGGCACAGTGGTCTTCGAATAATTTTCAAATAAAGATTTTGTTTCGCTATAGACCCAAACAGCCAAGCATGTAACTAAAAAAAATCAACCGAATCACCTCTTCCATTTTTGTAATTTGGGCTCATCTACGCAGCGATACGTTTTTCTGACATATTTTAACAAAGCTGTGTGAACCGCTTATACTCTTCTATACCTCACACATATAATGGAACTGATCCAGTTATACGATATAAAACTTCTGATCTATAAAATTGCTGCTACTTTAGTTAGGAAAATAACTATGTAAGTTCGAAACCTTTAACTCAAAGGCAAATATGATGCTCTACGAAAACTTTCCAATTCTATTTTATGGTGATGTGAATTTGTATGATAAAAAGAAAACCTGAGCTCATATTGGTGTAATTTGCAAAAGAAAATATATCGTTGGATATTAACTGTTGACGAGGAATATGAACGAGGAAGAAGGAATAACGAATTTCTCTATATAAAGCTTACATAAGACTGCATCGTTGAACGAATGGACGGAAAAACTCCAACTGAAGAGGCTACTAGTTCGACAGGAAAGAAAAACTAAATATCCAGTAAAGGACAAACCGAACTTAGAAGCCACAAGACTTGGTGTGACGTATTCTGGAACGATAAGGGGAAAGCCCACTGTGTCTTAAGAAAAAAAATTCTCTACCTGAACTCTTGAAGCAACCAAATATTCGAAGCTGAAGATGTCTGACAATGTTTGACTCGGGTTGCAACGCAGATAGAGTTTTACGAGTACACTTACGCAAGGCGTAAGCCAAGAATCGATCTATTTTTTCATCAATGGTAAATGAACTACCGTGGTTCAATAGACTCTCATATCCATTAAAATAGACGCCTTCAATACGTTGTACCAATCTAATCGTAGAAAACTCTACTTTATTATTTCTCCACGCAATTAAATTGTAACATGTTCCCGAAGGTTCATAAGTTGGCATGTAGTTGAGGGATGGCCATTGGAACCATAAGATAATACATAGGGGTGTGTTGGTCTACAAACGTTATTCCACTTTTTCTCTTCTAGTTCGTAGTGCGCAAAGAACGAGTTTTATCGAATGTTCACTAATGTGCACTAACAAGGGACAATATACGAGTATTGTATCTCCATCATAATGAGCTTTATAATTCACAAACAAAACTCGTCTTCTATACTTTATACATATGGAGGTATATTTCTTTGTTTCTTGTCTAATTCCTACAGGTACAATTCAAAATCAATTCGACTACTAGAATAAAATGCTTCATCAGTCCCCACCTTGCGGACCAAAACTGGGCTTTTAAAGTAGTTTTCATCTGTCCAAATTTGCATTTGTTCCGTCGAGAAAGGCCCATGTACTTCCGAATCGCTCTCCTTCCATTTATACTCCCAAGTGGTTTCCTTTATCTCCAGCTCAATGTCGGCCTTTTGATTTTTTTCTTTAACACTAAAATCATCGGCATACATATCGAGAGCTTCATTCCCCTTACTTGTACTTGGAGACGAACCAATCTTCTGCTTAATCTGTTCATATGTTTCATCATAAACGTCCATGTTTCCTGTATTCGTCAGAATCTCATTGGCTAGCTCCGTTAGTTTGGTAATGCTTTCGGACGTCTCGTCCACGATGCCGTTCTTTTTTCTTCTCAAACGCTCGACAGAGGACAGTTTCATTGTTTTCTTTCCTAAACGCTGAAGCGATTGTTTGATTGTTTCTTTGGGTTCCATCATTTTAATAATCTTTGCATATGCTTCTTTGCTGTTGAACACTTCGAGTTGGGAGTCGTTAGACGGAGCTGCACTTGGGGTGTCCTTCTTTGACTTCACCTAAAAGATAAAAATGTTAATACCTTTACTAGAACAGTTGCTTCTCGCACTTTCAACCAATCGATATTGTCCAACCAATTGTCCTGGATTTGACTCTCCTTCCTCCAGTGATAATGGCCAGATTTATCGAAGTAGCCTTCTTCTAGTTCTTCCTTCATGTTAAATGGAGTAATCTTTACCTCATCTTCAACGCCAGCAACGCCATCCTCCTCTCCTTCAATGTCACTTTCGTTCATTGCATCTCTAAACAAATATGTTTGTTAATTATTTGGTGTTTAATAGTATTTACAAATAATACTCTTCATCGTGGTCGCTATCCTCTTCGTCTGAATCAAGGGTATGTTTCTTGTTAGAAACAATTTTAATATCTTCCTCGGCTTTACGTTTAAAAGACATTTTATACTTTCATTGGTATAAAAGTTGATCAAAAGAAAACAAATATTTCGTGAAAGTTAAGGCTTCAATAAAAGCGATGGGAAAAATACATTTGAAGATAGCAGCAGTTTCTTTTGAATACAGAGCTTTCAAATGTGTGTACACCACAGCTGCTCAAAGTATTTAAAAAATTTATTTTAATGTATTGTAATATAGGGTTTTCTAATAACGACTTAACAACTTTTTTTTTTTTTAATAAAAGGCAAACCATTTGAGATATTTCAAAAACTTTATTATTGGCTTGAAGTACAATCAAAACATTTATGAATGGAACTCGTCTTCGTTCATATGGCCACAGCGGCACGCTTGCAGCGGTCGATTCGTTGGACCTAATTTTCAACGAGTCGGCCACACATTTCGGCCGAAACGGCCGCTATTTCGCGTTCAGTGTTGGTCCTGAGCTCTTCCAACATCGTCGGCGTGTTGGCATAAGCCAATGACTTAACGTAGCCCCACAAAAAATAGTCAAGCGGCGTTAAATCGCACGAACGAGGCGGCCAATCGACTGGCTCATGTCTTGAGATAACACGCTCACCATACTTACTCTTCAATAAATCGATTGTAGCGTGTGCTGTGTGGCTTGTGGCACTATCCTGTTGAAACCACATGTCGTCCAAGTCCAGATCTTCCAATTCGGGTCAAAAATAATCGGTGATCATGACGCGATAACGCTGACCATTCACAGTAACGTGACGATCGTTATCGTCGACGAAAAAATATGGCCCAATAATGCCGCCGGCATGCAAACCACACCAAATAGTTATTTTTTGTGGATTAAGTGGTGATTCATAAAGCACATGTGGGTTTTCGCCCGACCAATAACGCATATTTTGCTTACTGACGAACCCATAGAGCCAAAAATGAGCTTCGTCACTGATGATTTTGCGACTCCGAATATCTGTAGAAAATTTTTATAATTTGCAGACGTTGCTCGTTAGTGTACTTTACCATGATGAAAATGTTGAGTTTACTGAATAAATTGACAGTGACAGTTTGATGATTAGTGAAAGAGTGCGTTCACAAATTGAATTAAAAGTTGTCCATTCCCTATTGAAAACCCTATATTAAGAATCATTGTTATTTGATTCGAAGGTAGGAATGATTCGATTTAAACTTCCCTAAGCCTTTTAAAATGTTTGTATGACTTCCTTAATTCAGAATGTTTATTCTGTTTTTGGGAACTATAATCCGCACGGTCCGCCCAAAACTTACTTTAAAATCGTTTAGGTGTAGTACAATAGGGAGTCTATGATTTCAGATATGGCCCAGGATTGCTAATGATAATTTCTCAGGGTCACGTAGATAACAATGGATTACAAGCTGCATCAAATCTGATTTGTTTATCATGCTACCGACGACTCAAACTCGAACTCTCTTCCTTTATGAACTTAGACTGGAACAAAATGCGTCTCTGACAGGTAAACGAATGCAGCATTCGACGTTGGTTTGCTAAGTTCCGTTCGGGAGAACTTAACCTTGAAAACGAACTACGTGGGAAACCAGAAACTGTAACTGACGACAATGTTTTAAAAACAACGGTTGATGCAGACTGAACAAATACGGAGCGGGACATTAGACAGAAATTGTCATGGAAGTATCCTCCATGGCAATAAAACAACACCTATCTCTTATAGGAAAAATAAAAAAGGGTGCCCCATGAACTAAACGAGGCAGAAAATCTATGCCGCTTAGAAATCCATCCATCGCTGAATGAAGGAATTAATCGTTTTTCTTAAAAAAATATATATATTGGCTTTTAAATTTTCACCTCAAAATCGGACATTTTACGAGGAACAACCTAATACCTTGCAAACGATATTAACAGTGAACTGCGCATCTTTTTTTTTTGTAAACTGACACCCTGACAACCAAAAATATTTAGTTCCTGAAAACCGAGTTCGATATCGCGTAATTTATTTACTCGCTACAATTTATTTTTATTTTTTTTCCCTCATCGGAACAGAGCACTCAGACAAAGAACTGGTCCATTGTATTCCTTGGAAGTTACTTTTAATGGAATTTCTCAGTTAAAGTGGTGCTCCGCGAGTTACAATATATTTCCAATAAAACTTGACAGAACAAAAGAAACACTTGTTTGGTTTTTTTTTCTATATATATATATTTTACATATTTTACTTAATTATAAATTTCACAAAATTACTTTTAGTATATATAATGATCTTTATACGTCCGTGATCAAAACTCAAGTATTCTAAGAATGCCTACTTTCTTGATGCGTCTCTCAAAATAAACCGTTACCACTTTTAGCGTCGTTGCAACTCGCGTATGTTGACAGCCAATCAATATTGATGAAGAAGCTTTGATTTTTGGAAAGAGACCAAAAAGTTGGATTGGCTTTTGTAACGGAACATATTTACATGCACTGGTATGAATTGAATTGTCACGTGATGCTGTTGTCAATGCAAGCCGGAGACAATGAAATGGATGTTTTAGTGGTGAACATGTGTAATAAAGCATGTTTCTCGCGGGGTTGTCGTCACTTTGGATGTTGCATCACTGCTACGTAGTACATTTAGCTAGAGAGTAGTGCCCCACCGCCTTCCGGCAACTCCTATTCACCCCTGTTTTCACATAGTGGCCGCAGTCAGCATCCGCAATCAGCGTCCTATTCACCAGCATTGTTTTGATGGGCAAACCTAGTCATTCATCTACGCCATGTTGCTTGGCCGAGTTACACATTGGTTAGATCACCTCGGAAGTGCGCCTAAACCATGAAACGTAGAGTTTCTAAATGACAGTTTCGATCTCTTCGCAAAAGCTTTTATGAGAAGCACTCTTCAAAATCCGAATTAGCTTCCTATATCTTTATTGCTTCGATCTGTAAAGACTACAATCTTCTTCCAATTTGGTCTTACTTATAATTGACCTTTTTATAAGTTTTCTGTTCACCAAGAAGTGGCCAATCTGTTCAATGCTAGTTCAAAACACTTGGTAAGCGTACCGTTCAGCGTCTGAACACCCTTTTTCTAGCTTTTGTCTTATCCTGAGCTTAGGGAGGGCACTGTTGGACTTGTCGAATTCCTCCTTAAATAGTGTCAAGTTGATTTTCCGCAGATTCTTCCTCTTCAACAAGTTCGAGCCCTCATATCCTATTCTGAATTCGATATACCTATGGGCTGCTAAGGACACCTCTGATAATATGGTACTTTCCAGCTGGTAATCTTTTTAACATATCTGTTGTATAACGTTAAGCTGATTACTTGCTATTTTATTCTCGTAACAAAAGTTGGCTGAGAACCAACATTGTTGATAACCAGCTAAGATGATGGTATGAAAACAAGGAGATGATTACCTCTCAGGTTGAATCATCCCGGAAGATAACGCGTGTCAATTTTGGTTGTTTGAATACTTTAAAAATCTTAGTTTTCAGGGGTCCTTCAGAGTGTGCCTCTTCTGAAGCCCGTTCCATATTTTTGGTTCTCAGGGACAGGTCGTCAAAAACAGCACTCTGACATTTTTATTTTATTATTGTGGGTAGCGTTCAAATTTTAACTCTTTCATTTGTTATGGCTTAAGTGTAATGCGAGAGTGTTCTGAAATGATAAGCTTGTCGAAGAATGATTTAAATTCGATAAATTCAAAATTTAAAAAAGATGATTTTTAACTAAGTTTGTGTTATGAATGGTCGCAGGAACAATAAGCTGATGTTCCTATAGCAGACAGTTGAACTTGCGTAAAATCAGACCCGCGGCTGTTTATGAATTGACAAAAACTGGTCTGAGGTACAGATACTGCCGTGACCGCGTTTGCTATTTAACTGAACTAAAGACTTAATGTCCACAATGAATCAGACCCATCGTTTATTTGGAGTACGAAGACACATACCATCTCTGGTCAAAATATCTTTTTTGTTTTTTATTCCTGCATTGTTCATTAATATACTTTTCTTTGTGATATATAACTAACAACACAAATATGATTGAACAGCACAACATGTGAACATTGTCGCATTTGGTTGGACGGGAAAATTCACCGAAAATAACGACAACAGTAACAGTCCAAATATTGGGCCCTATGGCACTCCCCTATAAACTGAAAGAAAAGTTTTCCACCGACACGCATTGCTGGCGGCCAAATAAACAAGATTGCAGGAGTTTGACTCTGAGAGGAGAACATTCGAAATTATTCCTTGGCTTTTGAGTAGTCTAGCAACGTGGTAGTTTCCACAACAATTTCAAGAGCAGTTGAGCAATCCTTATTCGCATAAAATCCTGACTAGGCGTCAGAATGATCAGGTGATCATGAATCTGCCTTAGAATTGCTTTTTTAAATACGTTTGACTAAAACAGCAAAATGGCAATAACTCTGTATACATTTTCTGATAGAATTGTGTAGCTTATGTGTCAGAAGTATTTAAGGATACGTCCATATCCGCATGTTATTGAGTGGAAAAAGTAGGTCATGAATTTGAGGTCGTTTGAGGTAGGATTTTCAAAAATGTTCGAGATATCTTATCGAAACCCGATTTACTTGGCTTGACAGGTAGCACAGCTTGAACTACATATACCATTTATAATCGTATGTATATTCACCTGTAAAGTAAGCAGAATCTACAACTCGTGTTGCAACAAGTGTTGCTGATCTGAAGGGGGAAACCGGTACTCGAATCACATATAAATGGGACAGACCCAGATACAAATTGAAAGTTGAGAAGTTTGGAATATGAATTAGTAAGTGGCTGCAACAACTTTCTAAGCTTAGACAAGTCTTGTCAGAGAACTTTTCCAGACTGATTGAAAGGACTCAACCAATTTTCATAGTAAATTCCTTTTACAGTTTTTATATAGAGCAGGGCAATGTATGTTTCGAATGAAGGGGTAATGTCATACAGCACATCCAGTTTATATCGCTTTCAGAAAATGTGCACAATATTGCGTTCTTGAATTCAATTATAGGCCATGTACCAATAACAGGACATGTCTAACAAAGAGTTTGTTAAAATTTCCTTGCAAAAAAGCTATCTACCGTAAATAATAAAGGAACATTTTTTAAATCCTTAAAGCTTATGACAGAGTCATAAGAGTCATAAGAGTGTTGCCGAAAACCCATAATTGGAATTCAGGATGAGTGAATTCCGATGGGAAACCAATGGAAAACGCTAATAGATTTCTTGATAACTCCTATCCATTGGGCAAACATACAGCAACTATCGAATCCACTCCACCAATCCGACGGCAACGAAGGACCTGATAACCCTAACTACCAATTAGGTAATTCCTTTACTTTAGGGATCATACTTTGGGCATTGAGATGGCATATATGTATGTATGTATGTAGTTATGTATGTATAATATGTTAGTATATATGCATGTATGTATGTATGTATGTATGTATGTATGAAAGCCGAATCATTCTAAATAATATCTTCCACTCAGAATGAGCCCACTACTTTGAATAGTTGGGTCCAACTCCAATGTTGTAACCAACGCCTTTGTAACTGCCTTTAAATAAAGTTGATATCTTGTTTGCGTCCTCAGACATCAAATTTCTAAGCCTATTCCATTTTTCTTGTCCATGCTAATTGTTGGCTTTGAAGTCACTTTTCTCTAGAAAATGCGTAATAAACGTAACGTTTTACTATTTACAATAATGAAAAAACCATCAAGAATTTTACAGAATTGCAGGAGAAGGAATTTATGATTTTCTACTTACGTTTTCAACAACAGTTAACAATAAAAGTGGTTTTCCAAGAATAAATAATTTTCCAACAATTTTTTTTAAAAATTGCAAAGCTTTTAAAATGGGATTGTTTTTTTGACTAGATGTCAAAACCCTCATTTCCTTAACCTGTTCTTTAAAAATCGTCGAAAAGGGTTAGGTTGAGCTATGAAGGCCTATTTGGAAAATTTGCAAAACAAAAATTGTATAAAAGTTTAGAAAAAAAAATTAAATTAATTCGTCAGTTTAATGTTTTACGCCAATGTTACAGTTACGCTATTTGAAATGTCTGCATTCACAAACCAAAAATACGCAGACATTATTTACGTGTATGTCCTGTGCAATGGAAGTTCAACTAGAGCGCGACATATATATCATGAACTTTATCCTAACCGTCGACTAGTGAAGGAGTATTTGGAAATACGTATTGAAGGCTTCGAAAAACGGGGTCAGTTTCAAATACACGAACTAACGCGGGAGCTCCACAATTGAGAAGACTTTCGACTGATGAAAGAATACTGGAATCTGTTACAACTGATCCATAAATATGCTTCAGACGCTTAGATTTGCAATTCAATGTTTCTAGATTAAAAATTTCTAATGTACTGCATAGAAAAAATCTTTATCCATACCACAATACGCCTGTGCTAGAACTGTTTCCCGATTATTTTGAAAAGAGACTTGAGTTTTCTCTAACTGGTTGCTGAAGCGGAGCTTCGATGATAACAAATTTTTTGACAGAATTCTTTAAACGGACGGATGGGATTACAAATTTTCATAATCTTCATACATATACTACAGACAATCCACATACAAGGAGACATAAATCATTCCAACACAAATTCAGCTGGAGTTTTTGCAAAATGATTTACCAGAACTATTGGAGGGCATTCCGCTGATTCAACTAGCTTCATCATATTTCCAACTGGATGGTACTCCAACCCACTATGATCATGAGGTTAAGAGTACGATAATCGTTGGATACGAGGAAATGGACTAGTTCACTGGCCTGCAAGATCTATAGACCACACAGTATTGGGTGATATCAACATTGGAGTTGGATCCTTACTGTAGAACGATTTTTTTCCTAGAATATTTTAGACGAATTAGGGGACACCCTGTATAATAACTTGTACTTAATTATCCAATTGTTGTCAAGCAATCCAACAGTCCAAACAAAATGGATGCAAGCTATAAGTAAAAGTTTACAAAATCACATGACGCCTTTCGAAGAAATTTACAAAAATGTATGTAGGTAAGTCATAAGTACTAGCCAAAACGTAGTGTTTACGTAAATAACTAGCATGATACCTGTAAAAGAAATACGAAAACCAATTCAGTTCGACGTTGCAGAACACAAAAAACAATGCATGCTATATTTATATGATACACAATACCTTGTATCTGCCTACACATGTATGTATTTATGTACGTGATTCCCTAGAAGAAAATTCATTTCATCGTAAAATTTTAAATTGAAAACAAAAACTTTTATTAAATGCTATCTCCACACAAGTATACAGCGCAATACAATATACTACAAATCTAAATTTAAAACAAATGCGCCAAATCGTACGTAATAAGCTGATAAAAGCGTCACTAAACCTCATTTGTTCCTCTATACGTTTCTCATAAACTTCACTTGCCTTTTTTAATTGCATTAAAATTTGTTCGCCAATAGCTTTGTATAATAAGGTAGCCTATGAATAGATACATGCGGACATGTAGTAGGTGTGTGTAAACAATCAAACAAAGTGATTTTTTGTAAACTGAATGCAGCTCATTGCCGTTGTTGTCTGATTCAGGCTTCCTGACCGAAACAATACTCGTATCCGTACATTACCCAGCTGAGTACTTTCTTTCTCTCCGAGGTCATGGACATTATCTACTTTATTAATTCAATTAAATTCATTTCGGAAGAGCACAATGTAGAATTTATAAAACATCCACGTATATAAATAACAGGTGCACACATATATGAAGACTCTAATAACATATAACATATACATACGATTTTTAGTTAGTACCAACCTTCAAAGGATATGTGTCAAAGATTAATATTTCAAATATTAATCATCGAAATATTGAAGTTTTAGTGACACACCTTTCGATATTTTCAAAACCATGGAAAAAAGTGAGTTTAGTAAGTTGATAAAACATTATTATTTGATTGGAAAAACTACCGTTAAAACTCAAGAATGGCTTGCAAAGTGTTACATGAAATCTGCTTCGTCAAAGCAACCATTTGTGGCTAGTTTCCTGAATTCAAACGCTGTCTACAGACACAAATGATGTTGAATGCACTGGTAGCCCAAAGATATCAATAGACCATCTACACCATATTTTACACTAGTATTCAGGTATGCGAAAGCTGGGTTCGAAGTGGGCATCGCGGTTGTTCACAGTTGACCAAAAACAATAACGTGTTGATTCAGAGCGCTGTTTGGAGCTGTTTGGAGCTGTTTGGAGCTGTTTAGGTAATATAAAAAGAATATTTTTATGCGGTACTTGATATTGGATGAAAAACGTTAGAGCCTAATGGAAATTTATTCAAAAGGAGCAATGTGTGCCATTAGTCACGAGGCAGGAATTATTAAATATATTGTGTTTCATACATAATAACCGTGTCTTCACTCTTTATTATAGCACATGGGCTGAAAAGTCAATGCCGTTTTATAGTAAAACACAAAAATAGTCGCTGGGGGCCAAATCTGGAGAGTGGGTGGGTGGGTGGGGTGCAATTCGTAGCCGATTTTATTCAACTTTGCAATTGTTTTCATCGACTTGTGACACAGTGCATTGTCTTGATGAAACAGCACTTTCTTTTTCTTCAAATGTGGCCGTTTTTCTGCGATTTCGTCCTTCAAACGCTCCAACAACGGAATGTAATAGTCGCTGATGATAGTCTGCCCCTTTTTGAGATAGTCAATGAAAATTATTCCATATGTATCCCAAAGTACGGATGCCATAACCTTGCCAGCCGACTGTTGAGTTTTTGGTCGTTTTCGACGAGATTCGTCGCCTGTTCGCCACTCAGCTGACTGCCGACTTGACTCTGGTGTGAAGTTGATGGAGCCAAGTTTCATCCATTGTCACATACCGACGCAAAAATTCGGCTTTATTGCGGTTGAACAGCTTTAAACACTCCTCTGAATCATCAACACGTTGTTGTTTTTGGTTTTTGAACAGAGCTTTCGCATGTCCAAATATTCGTGTATGATATATCCAACACGCTCTTTTGATATCTTCAGAGCCTCAGCTATCTCGATCAACTTCACTTTAAGGTCATTCGTAATCATTTTCTGGACTTTTTTGATGGTTTCATCTGAAACAGCCTCTTTTGGACGTCCACTGCGTGCATCATCTTCGGTGCTTGTATGACCACTTTTAAAATTTTCAATCCACTTGCGAATGGTTCGTTCGGCTGGTGCAGAGTCCGGGTAACACTTATCAAGCCATTTCTTTGCATCGGCTGCATTTTTTTCCATTAAAAAGCCTAGATAAATCAACACACGAAATTGCTTTGAATCAGTACTAACTGAAAATGGTATGGATTTAATTCAAGTGGTGCCCTCTCTTAGAAACGGCTTTGCAGCCCATGTATTATTGTATATAATTATATAACAACATCAGAAATTTTCGTATAAACACTGTGTGATATCCATTTGCTTGCAATTTAAGAACTAAGTTTATGTTCGATGCTTCTTTATTTACTCCTACGTATTTGGGAAAAAACACCCAAGCATTAAGCCGGTTACTATTGTATTTTATACTACATACGAAATGTGAAGTGTTTGAACATACATTCATATTTGATTGGTTGTTATAAACAGAAGCCATAAAAAAACCTCTCAACATCATTGGCCTAGGATAAAAATGAAGGATAACTAATTTCAAGGATAACGACTTTGGAATCTGCTCGTGGAATGTTTGGACCGTTAACAGGCATCTTGCAGATGAATAATTAGCAGAGGACATTAACCGCTATCAAGCAGATATTACCGCGCTTGATGGGCCGGATTTAAGGAGGATAAACAGTCATATATATCACCATGATATATACTATAGTGATTGCTATATGTGCGGGCTTACCATATGTTTGTTTCATTTTGAGTTTCCGACACGTAAGCAAGGGTCTTATGACAATCCACATCAAGGCTAAGTTCGCTTACATAATTGTAAAGCCTAATAATAAGTCATGCCCTACGGAAGACAAGGACGATGCCACCAAAGAACGTTTTTACGAGCTCCTCGACGAGATATAGGAAAGGAAGACAATTGGTAAGCACAGCCTACATGATACCACGTCTGGCAACGGACTTAGGCTTGTTAACTTTGCTGCGAGACAAAATATTTCTATAGAAAGCAGACATTGCATCTCGGGATCATCAAACGCTAAATCAAATTGATAATTTTGTGATAGACATAGGGCATGCTTCCAGTATTCTGGACGTCCGAACGTTCCGGGCACCCAAACATTGACTCGGATCACCACTTTGTTGCAGCAAAGGTGCGAATGCAGATTTCCAAAGCGCCACAACAAAGAAGAACTACTGTGAGCAGATATAACGAAGAAAAGTTGCAATCGCAAGAGACCGCCAGAATCTTCGCCGAACGCATACAGCGAAATCTCTTAACAACTTCTATGCCACCAGCATCAAATCATATATAAACTAAACATAGATGGCAAACTTTCCAGATATTGGAAAATCAAAACCGGTTTTCTCCTGATCGCCTCTATCCGTGTGAACATTTTCGTGAATACGTGTGAATTGTCAACAATGTCAAAATTTGAGAAGTGACGTCTCCCATATATGGTAATGCTTTTGCCAGGAGAGTATGTTCCGAAAAAATGTAAATTACAATTCATGAATAAATTGAATTATTAGATTAAATGGAAAGTACATATATGTATTATAATTCCATTGTTGTATTAATTTTTCGTATAAATTAATAGATAAGGATAAATGAGTATTTTAATTATTCTTATTTGTGAAAATATATTGTAACTTTACATAATCCGTTTGCAAAATTGAATTTAAAATATTGGTAATAGCAACAAACAAAATAATTAACAAAATAGAGAAAAAAATCTGAATTACACGGCAAATGGCAATTAACTTATATGAATTTCTAAATTTCAAAAAAAAACTTAAAATGTCTATTTCTGTAACGCTTTCGTTTGACCGATTTTTAGGAAGGTACAAATAAACATTGATTACTTGTAATGAAACAGATCTGTTGAAAAGAACTATAAACTTAATTCCTTCCGACAAAACTAAATTAAGTTTGGATATCAAAAGTCTTGCTGCGCATTGTATGCTGGCGAATCTGGAATTTTTTTTAACAAAAAAGCTATTAAAATACCGCTCCTTTTGTAATTTATAATATGTGAAAAGAAAACATTCTGGAAATTTTTAGAAAACCTTTTAATTTAATAAAAAATACAAATGTTTTCCTTAAAAACTAATAATGATCAAAAATGTTAATTTATTAGTTATTAAAATGATTTAATTATTTTTTGTTTGACTAAAAGAACAACAGGGAAATTGAATTTAAAAAATGCCCTTAATTAACAATCCTTTTCATTGATGTCCAGAGTCCAAAGTTTGTACCTAAACGGGAAAAATGCTAATACAAATGATTGACAATACAAGCTTAAGTTTGATTTCAAAACTGTAGTAGTTGCATTCAATTTATATCTTCAAACGAAGCGTTCAAAATATGATTTTTAGGTCATTTTTTAATTTTATTCTGGTACTATCTCCTTTTTGTGCACTTGAAACAAAAAAGGAGTTTCTTTCCATATATTCTAATATCTTTTTCACCACATTGAAATATTTATTCACCAGCTAAAATATTTTTCCTTTTACTTTTGCTTTTATTATACATACCTAGTGAACATTAAGTGAAATTTGCTGTCATTTTAGCCATTCTGACATGTTCTAGTCATGGAGAATTATTTGATAAATCACTTACAGTGTGTCTGTGCGAATGTTCCGGGCTTGCAAATGTATTAGTAAAGTTTGACATCTCGTTTAATTTATCTATGCATCAAGTAATGAAGACCAGTGGCAACGCTGTGAACATGCCATCAGTGACAGCGCAACTGGATTTCACTCGACCACCACCAAGAATTCCCTGATTTAATGAAGCATGCCGGAAAGCACATGCAGCTAAATAAGAAATCTACAAGGCGGCGTTACAACGAACGACGAGAGATGCGTTTGAGTTCTACGAACAGAAAAGACTGGAAGAACAACGGCCTTCCCAGAAGAAGAAAAAGAATTTAAGTACTTAATATTTTCTTAGTTTAAATAAATGTTAAAGAATAATAAATATTTTTTAAAATGTTAAATTAGACGTCGGACGACAGAATAAGAATATATTTTAGAGCTTGGAGGGCCAGTAAGTTATAATAAGTTATGTTAAGCTAGCTTCTAAGCGATTTTTCTGTTAGATTTAATTTAAGAAGAATGAAATAAAACGCATTAAAAAAAATTGAAGAAAGAGAAGAAATAACACACGAAAGAACGTACCAAGGCAAAAAAATCTGTGCAGATACATGTAGAATGTATGAAGAGGGAAACATTAACCTCTTTCATATAGAATTGTGAGACTTATGACTACGTAGGTCAGTACTATGCTACTGGCCGAGCATGTGCTTTTTCTTTAACCTGCATGAGTAAATCCTTATTCAAGGACCACCACTAAGACAAGCACTTCGCTACGAACTCGATTTTTGTTCAAGTTATATAAAGTTTTTTGATCAGTCCCCACACAGGTACTCCTTTTTCTCTCTAGTTAAAAAAAGAAAAAAATTAGTTTGATTGGTATTTAATGTTTTCTTTCTGCTGTAAGTACAGTGAAGTCATCTTAAAATTATGTCCTATTCCATTCTTTAAGAAATTTTTCTCACATTTGTTGTCTCAGAAACTGCATCATTTCAGCTGAGAGCCACTGTACATACACATTCATGGATACATACTAAAATTATCCGTCTACGATATCCATACAATATAACTCACAGTATGGAAAAGCCTTTTTTGAACGATTCATACAAATCCATCCATATGAAAGTGCTTGGGTTCATCGAATCAAATGCATACATACATATATTATACAAATGTGCATAAATAGATATACATACATATATATACAAGTTGAACACAAATTCGCTATTTTATTCATATGAAGAAGTTAAGACTCAAAGCGTATTTATTTGTATTTATAATTAATAATATAGAATAATAAAACTCTGATAATATATGTATACATGTATAAAACAAATGAACGGAAAGCGTTAAATTTTTTTTTTTCTCCCATATTGTATATAATATACAATAACTGGAAGAAGAAAAACCTAGAATATTCGAAAAATGAACTCATGTGGGTCATTTTGACTAAATATGAATGAATGAATGAATGAATATGAATACGAATGAATTTGTGGATTTCCCTTTAGAAGTCTTCTGTATTTAGCTTTTCGAAAATGCCTTTTTATTGACTAAATCATCCTCTTTTAGGGAAATTTTGATCAATTTCAGCATATGTACTCCTGGACCTTAGAAAGAGAAACGTCAAAACGTTGCTGACTTGCTAACTCATATTTGCTCTCGTTTGCACATGTCCAATTTCAAAAGAGTCATTTAAAAGTCATTATGTAGCCTTCTTTTATTGTACCCTGAAGTTGGGCGATTTTGTTTCCAAAAACTTATAACTATAAACTTCTTCGGACTTTTATTTTTTAAGAATAATGAATTGACCAGATACCGCCGAATGCACGAAAGCAGAAATCTAGTTTAACGTTTATACATATTTATATGTGTTCGTACATCTTGATATAAAATCCAGGAGAGAAATTTTGATATAAAAAAATGAGGGCAAACAGTTTTATGTCACTTTTTTGCTTCGGATTACCAGAGAAGGCTGTCTGCCCATTAGAAAACACCACAAGCTAAGATTTATGATAACTTTATGCACCTGATATGTATTTTTACCATTGCCAGCAAACTATTTATTAAAATCATTTGTTAAATTTGGTAAAACTACTTTATTCCAAATCATCTAGGTAGATTTCATGTCATGGATAAGAATCTGATTTGTTAAGATAGTATCTATATACTTTTTGACAATCTGCCTTTGACATCTGAAGGCTTATTTCAAAATGAGCATAACAACAGAGATAATTTTCCCAGTATTTATCTATGATGTAGAAAAAGATTTGTCCTCGGGCTTATTGAAAATAAAAACAGATTATAATTAGAAAAACTGAAATATATCGGCTATATTGGGACAGGAATAGTGAATTTGGAACTTTGGTCTAAAATGGAAGATGGTGTTGCTGTTTAAATGTGTTTTGCAAACCATTGGTTGAACAATATTTTGCTGTTTCTACCATACAATTTATTTATATTAACCTTCGCATATATATAATCTGAAATCAAAAGCACATCTGATTTTTTTGAATAAACAGCCAGTCTGAAAGCACGTAGAAAATTTGATGATAGCCACATTGATTCGAAAGTAGCCCTTCATGTAGCGCTCGTATATAGACTAGTTGTCTCTGTCTCTTGCAAACAATTAGGCTAGTCTAGTGCATATATTTTGACTTTCTTCTTAACGGCCTAAACAAATAATTCCACATAATTCACTACCTGTCGGACCATGGCTAGCGCCTGTTTATCTAAAGAGCACATAACCTTAGACGAAATTGACATACATATTTTGAACCAGAAACTGGCTCTCATTCTGAGCTTTTCTTTGTTTACAAGTAAGAGGGTGCTAACTGATCTTATGCATCATACTCTAAGGTGTCACCTCTGTTTCTCCAACGTATTTAAGTATTTGGGTGTCGCTTTTAAGTTTTTCAATACATTGTTGGAATTTTAACAACATAAAGGAGCTTTTTAGAAAACATAAGGCTTCTAGTCAATACGTTCCTCTGAATCTACTTATATGTATTATCTGCGTTAGCTCCTTAGTAAAAAAAAAGGGGCTTGCAAAAACGTCACAACCAGACTTCAAAAAAAGGTTTGCCTCGATTGCATGGGGACTTTCCATTGAATAGGTCCGCTTTGTTCTGTTTAGGATCTTTGTCCTATTTTAAGGCAGACCTCAATTTTTTGCAAGAGCATTCACCTATTAATTAGTTTCGATTTTCACGTTTTCTCTTAGTCAGTGTCACCCAATAATCGGTTTCACTTTCATTTAACTTGAATACATATTCTAACTATAAAATATCAGTTTTGGACTAAATAGTAAATATATGGCATCGGACTTAAAGGATAATTAGTATTTCATATCTTTTCCTGAATCACGAGTATGTAGTCGAGGTATATAACTTTTTTTTATGGTACTCTTATGTGAAAGGAAAATTTAAAGAAAATAACCCAAAATAGTTTCTGCCTGTGGGCACTGGTCTTTCTTTCAATGATTCCGAAAGAGAACATATGATAATAGGTGCAAAATTTTCACCAAAACGCAACAGTTAAATTTTCATCAAAAACTTTCAAAAAACGTTCACTGCGTATAGCTTTCGTAAAACGTATTTTATTCCACTCATGAAATCAAACAAAAAGCAATAAAATTCTTCAAGAAATTGAAATTTTAAAGCAAAATATTGAAGCCACTTAACTTATAGACCATATCCAGAGAGAGATAAACACATTTCTTCTATACGTATTTTGTAGTGTGCGTTGTATACGTATACTTATTCCAATGCAATTGCGATCATTTTGGAAGTTTTCTGTTACGAAGGCGCCTGCGCTATAAATAACACTGGGTAACTGGCCTCTGACATAGTTGTTCAGAAAGTTGTAAAGGGCGTTGGAATTATTTTTACTTAAACAAAGAGAAAAGTGAATAAGGAAAATTGAATACATATATACATACATAGTGAAAAGAAAGGTCGATTCAAAAGCAAGCGTTGGAAAAAAAAAAAGAAAAGTTAGTATTTTTCTGAAAAAAAAAGGTTCAAGGTAAGTAAGTAATCGGTGATGTTAAGCTTCCATTAAAGGGTTTTCCAATAGGGAATTGACAAATTTGTGAACGCACTCTTTTACTAATCATCATACTGTCACTGTCAATTTATTCAGCAAACTCAACATTTTCATCATGGTAAAGTACACTAACCAGCAACGTCTGCAAATTATAAAACTTTTCTACAGTCATTCGGAGTCGGTGACTGCAACTTTAAGAGCGTTAACTAAAATTTTCGGTCGTAATTCTCGCCCTAGTAGACAGGCAATAACAAGTTTAGTGCAAAAATTTGAGTCTACATATTCGTTGTGTGATGTTGCCGTGTCAGTGAGGCAACGGGTTGGTCGAAGTGTCGAAAATATCGCTGCCGTTCAGACGTCCGTAGCGAACGATCCAAATCAGTCAATTCCACGTCGTTCTCAGGAATTGGGCATCGCTCAGACCACATTATGGCGTATTTTGCGTAAGGATCTTGGTTTACACCCATACAAGATCAAGCTGGCTCAAGAATTGAAGCCGATGGACCATTTGAAGCGACGTACGTTCTCCGATTGGGTTCTGGAGAAGATGCGCCAAGATGATGAATTTCATCGCAAAATCATCTTCAGTGACGAAGCTCATTTTTGGCTTAATGGGTTAGTCAGTAAGCATAATATGCGCTATTGGTCGGCTAATACCTCACATGTGCTTCATGAATCACCACTTCATCCACAAAAAATAACTGTTTGGTGCGGTTTGCATGCCGGCGGCGTTATTGGGCCATATTTTTTCGTCGACGATAACGATCGTCACGTTACTGTGAATGATCAGCGTTACCGCGCCATGATCACCAATTATTTGTGGCCCAAATTGGAAGATATGGACTTGGGCGACATGTGGTTTCAACAGGATGATGCCACAAGCCACACAGCACACGCTACAATCGATTTATTGAAGAGTAAGTATGGTGAGCGTGTTATTTCAAGACATGGGCCAGTCGATTGGCCGCCTCGTTCGTGCGATTTAACGCCGCTTGACTATTTTCTGTGGGGCTACGTTAAGTCATTGGTTTATGCCATTACGCCGACGACGTTGGAAGAGCTCAGAGCCAACATTGAACGCGAAATAGCGGCCGTTTCGGCCGAAATGTGTGGCCGAGTCGTTGAAAATTGGGTCCAACGAATCGACCGCTGCAAGCGTGCCCGTGGTGGACATATGGACGAAGTCGAGTTCCATTCATAAATGTTTTGATTATACTTCAAGCCAACAATAAAGTTTTTGAAATATCTCAAATGGTTTGCCTTTTATTTAAAAAAAAAAAAGGTGAAGTTATTAGAAAACCCTAAACATTATTGGATACATACCATATTCATCCATCTACTTATCCATATAATATAACTCACAGTATGGAAAAGCCTTTTGTGAACGATTCATAGAAATCCATCCATTTGAAAGTGCTTGGGTTCATCGAATCAAATACATACATACATATATTTTACAAATGTGCATAAATAGATATACATATATATATCTTCTCAAGTTGAACACAAATTCGCTATTATATTCATAATGAAGCGCTTTGCATTAAGAAGTTAAGAATCAAAGCGTACTTATTTGCATTTATAATTAATAATATAGAATAATAAAACTCTGATAATATATGTATACATGTATAAAACAAATGAACGGAAAGCGTCAAATTTTTTTTTTCTCCCATGTATATATACAATAACTGGAAGAAGAAAAACCTAGAATATTCGAAAAATGAACTCATGTGGGTCATTTTGACTAAATGTACGTAAGCGAATGAATTTGTGGATTTCCCTTTAGAAGTCTTCTGTATTTAGCTTTTCGAAAATGCCTTTTTATTGACTAAATCATCCTCTTTTAGGGAAATTTTGATCAATTTCAGCATATTTACTCCTGGACCTTAGAAAGAGAAACGTCAAAACGTTGCTGACTTGCTAACTCATATTTTCTCTCGTTTGCACATGTCCAATTTCAAAAGAGTCATTCAAAAGTCATTATGTAGCCTTCTTTTATTGTACCCTGAAGTTGGGCGATTTTTTTTCCAAAAACTTATAACTATAAACTTCTTCGGACTTTTATTTTTTAAGAATAATGAATTGGCTAGATACCGCCGAATGCACGAAAGCAGAAATCTAGTTTAACGTTTATACATATTTATATGTGTTCGTACATCTTGATATAAAATCCAGGAGAGAAATTTTGATATAAAAAAATGAGGGCAAACAGTTTTATGTCACTTTTTTGCTTCGGATTACCAGAGAAGGCTGTCTGCCCATTAGAAAACACCACACGCTAAATTTATGATAACTATGCATCTGATATGTATTTTTACCATTGCCAGCAAACTATTTATTAAAATCATTTGTTAAATTTGGTAAAACTATTTTATTCCAAGTCATCTCATCTATTGAGAATCTGATTTGTTAAGATAGTATCTATATACTTTTTGACAATCTGCCTTTGACATCTGAAGGCTTATTTCAAAATGAGCATAACAACAGAGATAATTTTCTCAGTATTTATCTGTGATGTAGAAAAAGATTGGAACAGCAACAATATGAAATATTTTATACAACGACATTATTTCTTTAAATAGTTGAATTAATTTATCCTCGGCCTTATTGAAAATAAAAACAGATTATAATTAGAAAAACTGAAATATATCGGCTGTATTGGGACAGGAATAGTCAATTTGGAACTTCGGTCTAAAATGGAAGATGGTGTTGCTGTTTTCAATGTGTTTTGCAAACCATTGGTTGGAAAATATTTTGCTGTTTCTACCATACAATTTATTCATATTATCCTTCGCATATATATAATCTGAAATCAAAAGCACATCTGAAAGCCAGTCTGAAAGCACGTAGAAAATTTGATGATAGCCACATTGATTCGAAAGTAGCCCTTCATGTAGCGCTCGAAACTCACTCACTCACTGTAAAAGTATATGACCTAGTTGTCTCTGCCTCTTGCAAACAATTAGTCTAGTCTTGTGCATATATTTTGACTTTTTACTTAACGGCCTAAACAAATAATTCCACATAATTCACTACCTGTCGGACCATGGCTAGCGCCTGTTTATCCAAAGAGCATATAACCTTAGACGAAATTGATATACATATTTTGCACCAGAAACTGGATCTCGTTCTGAGTTTTTCTTTGTTTACAGGAAAGAGGGTGCTAACTGATGTTATGCATCTAGTACTCTTATATGTCACCTCTGCTTCTCCAACGTATTTAAGTATTTGGGTGTCGCGTTTCAGTTTTTCAATACATTGCTGGATTTTTAACAACATAAAGGAGCTTTTAAGAAAACATAGGGCTTCTAGTCAACAGTTTTTTTTGAATCTACTAATATGTATCATCTGCGTAAGCTCCTTAGTAAAAAAACAGGTGGCTTGTAAAAACGTCACAACCAGACTTCAAAGAAAGGTTTGCCTTGATTGCATGGGGACTTTCCATTGAATAGGTCCGCTTTGTTCTGTTTAGGATCTTTGTCCTATTATGAGGCAGACCCCAATTTTTTTGCAAGAGCATTCACCTATTAATTAGTTTCGATTTTCACGTTTTCTCTAAGTCAGTGTCACCCAGTAATCAGTTTTACTTTCATTAAACTTGAATACATATTCTAACTACAAAATATCAGTTTTGGACTAGATAGTGAATATACGGCATCGGACTTAAAGAAAAATTAGTATTTCATATCTTTTCCTGAATCACGAGTATGTACTCGATATATATAACTTTTTTTTTTATAGTACTCATATGTGAAAGCAAGATTTAAAGAAAATAACCCAAAATAGTTTCTGTCTGTGAGCACTGGTCTTTCTTGCAATTATTCCGAAAGAGAAAATATGATAATGGGTGCAAAATTTTCACCAAAACGCAACAGATAAATTTTCATCAAAAATTCTCATAAAACGTTCACTGCGTATAGCTTTCGTAAAACGTATTTTATTCCACTCATGAAATCAAACTAAAAGTATTAAAATTTTTCAAGAAATTGAAATTTTAAAGGAAAATATTGAAGCCACTTAACATGTAGGCCATAACCAGAGAGAGATAAACACATTTCTTCTATACGTCTTTTGTAGTGTGCGTTGTATACGTATACTTATTCCAGTGGAAATGCGTTCATTTTGGAAGTTTTCTGTTACGAACGCGCCTCCGCTATAAATAACACTGTGGGTAACTGGTCTCTGACATAGTTGTTCAGAAAGTTGTAAAGAGCGTTGGAATTAATTCTACTTCAATAAAAAGAAAAGTGAATAAGGAAAATTTAATACATATATATATATACACATAGTGAGAAGAAAAATCGATTGAAAAGCAGGCGTTGAAAAAAAAAAAAAAAAAGTTTAATAAACTGAAATTGTAAAACGAATTTATTTATTTTTGTGCAAAAAAGGGTCAAGGTAAGTAAGTAATCGGTGGTGTTAAGCTTTTATTATAATTATAATTACTTTAAATATATGGTACATATATGTATATTGCTATTTCTCGCATTAAGTTCTAGAGAATGTACAGAAAAATTCCTTTAATTTACTGAATTTTTAAAGTAATTCGAGATTTCTTGAATTTTAAATTTGTCATGATGAAATAGTAAATTTTTCATTAGTCATCACCAAGAGCAATATGGAGATTTAACTTTTCCATTACGTGGTTTCAAGTTTATAGTCTTTTTGTTTATAGGTTTCGCAAAATTAAAAGATTGCTAACCAACTTCAATTATATGTTAATCAGACGGATTTTATGTTTGGCCATTTCCATTGTAAAAAGAAAGAATATACATTTTTTGCATATGTATATATACAGATTTTTTGCTTTCCAAAATGGCTTCCGAGAACAAAGAATTGCATTGGGTACTTTACGTATTGGTTTCTTTGCTTGCGAAATAGATTCGCTTCTTCAAAAACTTAAATCTATCACCGAATCTAGGAGGCCAATATGCGACTATAAAATGTTTTTTTTATTTTATTGTAATGGACAAGGCTTGCCAAATTTACAACTTGTTTTTTTTTTTTGGTAAAAGGTAATATCTGCAAAAAATTCTTTTTTTTTTCTTTTTTTTTTCTTTTTCGTTTTTTTCTTTATTTTTTCTTTTTCCTTCTTTTTTTCTCTTATTTTTTTTCTTATTATTATTTTTTTTTTTTTTTTGTAAAAGATAATATCTACAAAAAAAGTTCAATCTGCTAAATTAAATCTTTTTAATATTACTTCGCTTACCTGGAATGGATATTTAAATTAACCGTGTGCTAAGTTGAATGGAAATAATGGGATCAGTAGAAATATTTTTAATTCGATTTATAAGACCCTCTATATACGTCAAATATAATTAACTTGCTGATATTTCCTATTTTGACAATTTCCAAGCGATTCAATGTTTAGGTGCTCTCTGTATTATTTTTCCCAAATTAAGCAACACGATTAATTAAAAAGTAATGTTTAAAATGAGTGCAATAACTTTTTTTTTGAAAAAAAAATGAATCGAGTCCTCTCATGAACTCAGAATAAAAACATTAATGTATTTATAACTAAAATACTCCTTTAAAGTCACACTTAAGACTAGTGCAGTTAAGCAGCATGTATTATTTTAGTTATGTTTCATTACATACATATATTTCTCTTATATAGGTATGATTTGTGTCATACATACACATCCTAAACAAACAAAAATAGGTTTTGCATTTGACAGTAGTTTTATTGATTTATTTTTTCTTTATTTTAGAAAATCCCAAAATGCAAATCTTCGTGAAGACTTTGACTGGCAAGACTATTACTTTGGAGGTTGAGCCTTCTGATACCATTGAAAACGTTAAAGCCAAGATCCAAGACAAAGAAGGCATTCCACCAGACCAACAACGTTTGATTTTTGCCGGAAAACAATTGGAAGACGGACGTACCTTGTCCGATTATAACATTCAAAAAGAGTCGACTTTGCATTTAGTTTTGCGTCTCCGTGGTGGTATGCAAATTTTTGTTAAAACCTTAACTGGTAAGACTATCACATTAGAAGTCGAGCCATCAGATACAATTGAAAATGTAAAAGCTAAAATCCAAGATAAGGAAGGAATTCCACCAGATCAACAGCGTTTAATTTTCGCTGGTAAACAGTTGGAGGATGGTCGTACTCTTTCAGACTACAACATTCAGAAAGAATCCACACTTCATTTGGTCCTCCGTCTCCGTGGTGGTATGCAGATTTTTGTTAAAACGTTGACTGGCAAGACCATCACTTTGGAGGTTGAGCCTTCCGATACCATCGAAAATGTTAAAGCAAAGATTCAAGACAAGGAAGGTATCCCTCCAGATCAACAGCGTTTGATCTTCGCCGGAAAACAGCTTGAGGACGGAAGAACTTTGTCCGACTACAACATCCAGAAGGAGTCGACACTTCATTTGGTCCTCCGCCTCCGTGGTGGTATGCAGATCTTCGTAAAAACCTTAACTGGTAAAACTATCACTTTAGAAGTCGAGCCATCGGATACTATTGAAAATGTTAAAGCCAAGATTCAGGACAAAGAAGGTATTCCACCAGACCAACAACGTTTGATCTTCGCCGGAAAACAGCTGGAAGACGGGCGCACATTGTCCGATTACAATATCCAAAAGGAATCCACTCTTCATTTGGTCCTCCGTCTGCGTGGTGGTATGCAGATTTTTGTTAAGACCTTAACTGGCAAGACTATCACCTTGGAGGTTGAACCTTCCGACACCATCGAAAACGTAAAGGCCAAAATCCAAGATAAGGAAGGTATCCCTCCAGATCAACAACGTTTAATCTTCGCTGGTAAACAGTTAGAGGATGGTCGTACTCTTTCAGACTATAACATTCAGAAAGAATCCACCCTTCACTTGGTCCTTCGTCTCCGTGGTGGTATGCAAATTTTCGTCAAGACTTTAACTGGTAAAACTATAACCTTAGAAGTTGAGCCATCCGATACCATTGAAAATGTTAAGGCAAAGATTCAAGACAAGGAAGGTATCCCTCCAGATCAACAGCGTTTGATTTTTGCCGGAAAGCAGCTGGAAGACGGACGTACATTGTCCGATTACAATATCCAGAAGGAATCCACTCTACATTTGGTCCTGCGTCTTCGCGGTGGAATGCAAATTTTTGTCAAAACTTTAACTGGTAAGACTATTACATTGGAGGTTGAACCTTCCGACACCATTGAAAACGTTAAAGCCAAAATCCAGGACAAGGAAGGCATTCCTCCAGATCAACAACGTTTAATCTTCGCTGGTAAACAGTTAGAGGATGGTCGTACTCTTTCAGACTATAACATTCAGAAAGAATCCACCCTTCACTTGGTCCTTCGTCTCCGTGGTGGTATGCAAATTTTCGTCAAGACTTTAACTGGTAAAACTATAACCTTAGAAGTTGAGCCATCCGATACCATTGAAAATGTTAAGGCTAAGATTCAAGACAAGGAAGGTATCCCTCCAGATCAACAGCGTTTGATTTTTGCCGGAAAGCAGCTTGAAGACGGACGTACATTGTCCGATTACAATATCCAGAAGGAATCCACTCTTCATCTAGTCCTCCGTCTCCGTGGTGGTATGCAAATTTTCGTCAAGACTTTAACTGGTAAAACTATAACCTTAGAAGTTGAGCCATCCGATACCATTGAAAATGTTAAGGCTAAGATTCAAGACAAGGAAGGTATCCCTCCAGATCAACAGCGTTTGATTTTTGCCGGAAAGCAGCTGGAAGACGGAAGAACTTTGTCCGACTACAACATCCAGAAGGAGTCGACACTTCATTTGGTCCTCCGCCTCCGTGGTGGTATGCAGATCTTCGTAAAAACCTTAACTGGTAAAACTATCACTTTAGAAGTCGAGCCATCGGATACTATTGAAAATGTTAAGGCCAAGATTCAGGACAAAGAAGGTATTCCACCAGACCAACAACGTTTGATCTTCGCCGGAAAGCAGCTTGAGGACGGACGCACGTTGTCCGACTACAATATCCAGAAGGAATCCACTCTTCATTTGGTCCTCCGTCTTCGTGGCGGTATGCAAATCTTTGTCAAGACCTTAACTGGCAAAACTATCACTTTGGAAGTCGAGCCATCTGACACTATCGAGAATGTTAAGGCCAAGATTCAGGACAAGGAAGGTATTCCACCAGACCAACAACGTCTGATCTTCGCTGGAAAGCAGCTTGAGGACGGACGCACCTTGTCCGACTACAATATCCAGAAGGAATCCACTCTTCATCTAGTCCTCCGTCTCCGTGGTGGTATGCAAATCTTTGTCAAAACCTTAACTGGCAAGACCATCACCTTGGAGGTTGAGCCGTCCGACACTATCGAGAATGTTAAGGCCAAGATTCAGGACAAGGAAGGCATTCCACCAGACCAACAACGTTTAATCTTCGCCGGAAAGCAGCTTGAGGACGGACGCACGTTGTCCGACTACAACATCCAGAAGGAATCCACGCTTCACTTGGTTTTACGTCTTCGCGGAGGAGCATTCTAAATTTTTTTTTCCTTTTTATTGGTTTAAATTTAAAATTAAAAACGAATTCTCATACACAGTATTTTTCGAATAACGCATCTGCATCTTGTAACTCTTTATTTTTGTATCTAAGATGCTTTTTACAAGTTCTGATTCAACACTTTTAAACCGTTTTGTTTTGTTATTAAATTCAATAAATGTTGAAGAAGTTTTAATTTAATTGGAAGAAAATTTGTTTTTAATGTAAGCACATGTTTCACAGGTTTTCACGGTTGTACTAGGTCTGTGGTACGAAAAAAAAGATTTAAGAATGTCTCAGGTAATCCCATATTATGAGTCACGCTTTAAAAATTCTGCTTTCAGTTAAAAGAGGGAGATTCGTTTCAATAACATTCAGTTGCTCAGACATAATTGTAACCGTGGTTGTGGAATACATTCCCATCCCTAATGAAAGTGGAGAGGCGCCCCCCGTCTTGAATCGGTTTCCAATGACTGGCGATCGTTTCTACACCGTGAACATCATCTAATTATATTGCTTCGACTCAAACATTCATCACCATACGCCGTTTTCAACATTTGAAGCGTGTATGTGGTGGTTTTGTCCATCTTTTGGATCAAAGTTTGTTACCTGCAACTTTTCTTAATTTTTGACGAAATTAAACGTTTTATCGTTTTAGGCAGTGTACTCAGAGACGCAAGTTACAGTTATCATACATAACTATGATCTTAACTAATATAAATTTGCTTTTAACGTGTGAAGCTCCGGTACGAATAAAATGGAGTACAAAGTAATACTAATTTTTAGTCGTATATCAAAATCATAAGGAATTATGAAAACTAAGCCTAGTACATGAAATTTTTTTAACTCAACAACGCATATGGACCAAAACCCTAATAATCGTGCAGGAGTACAGATGGCTTGAAAATCTTAGATAAAGTCACAGCAATGGAGCGGAAACGACTTGTAAGGCTGTTCTCAAAAGCGTCACACTTGCTAGCAAAGAACTGCATAAGTATAACTTAGTCAAACTGTATTACCCTCATGTTCACGAACGTCAACATATCGTCTTACGTGCGCAGATTAGTTTGAAAGTCAAAGGTAGCTGCAGAAATTAAAAGATTTTAGTGCGAAATAGTTTTGCCTTCTTTAAAGAGGAAATATGTAAAAACTTGAAATAGTATGTAATAAAAATATGTAAATAACTTTTTTCATCTGAAAAAATCAAATCTAATCTAGATTTGGCTAAATATTATCTTGTTTTGCACTGACATGACATTTTTGAACGCAAAGCAAATGACGATCGTACTAAGATATGTCTGCTTAGTGAATACGTTCAACACACAAGGAAAGGTTTGCAATTGTACTAAGTGAGAAATGCTATGCCGCCTTATAAAATTAAGTACATTCGTAGATATTAGTTTTTATACCTTGACGAAGAGCATGAAGTCGCTAATGGTATTGTTGCCATTAGTAACAATTGGCTTGTCCATTATGAATATCCTTTCATTTCAATAATGCACATGCGTACCATATACATATGGCCAAGAGTGGACCCCTTTCGATTTTATTCTAATATTGTTGGCTGTGGAGAGTGATTTCTAAGATTTGTGTATCGTAACTGCCATCAATTGTCAACATCGCCTCTGCACTAAAAATTTAATACATTAAAATTTATTGATTTAACTGCTAATGATAAGAAAAGAACTTCATGACTTTGATCACCTCAACCCAGAGCGTTAATTTTTATTTGTTCGACATTTCCTAACTATATCAGGCGACTGAGCCGCATTTTAATAATCAGGTCGAAGTTGTGAAGATCGTAGCTCGTTGTACATCTCCTCTAAAGCGCATCAATCCATCTGCATTAGCTAATGTCCGTGCTTCTGCCTATATAGATATAGAGACTTCTTTTTTTTTTTTGAACGGGACATTAGTCAATTCCTTCTTAGATAGACGAAAAAGCAATTGGCGATTGTAACTCTTCGCTTTATATCTGATGAGGTATCATAATCAGTTAATTGCGTAACAGAGGTAGACAAAATCCCTAACAACCTCAAAGTGTCTATTGTGACCTTGTATCGGATCCTTTGATGTTGTCGGTCTCTCCACACCTAAACCTTTTCTTGCCGCTCCTATTTCAAAACGTGCAAACGCGCGAATGGTCTCTCACTATGTTCTGTCAATGATATTAATGCCATAAGCGCATGCGAGCAATTACCCAAACTTATGGAAAATTGTGCCTCTGGTGTTAACTTGCGAATTTCGACAACTCTCCCAACTATGATATTTTTGGGCATTTTACTATTTTCGCACAATCTGACGAGTTTGGCTGGGTTGCCAAAACTAGACATATACACTCTGTATAGCTCGCCTTAATAATTGCTTTCATATGAGGCCTTGAGAACGAGAGAAGAGATGCCGTGTATCAATTTTGGTTTAAATAAATTTGAATTTAAAACTCCACTGATAGATGTCAATCAGATCATTGGATGGTTTTGGGCGTTCATATCATAAGGCAGACTGGATCTTAAACTCGATGCTTAGGAGACTGATGTCTCTATAGTTGGCACAATTTAGCAATTTGGCGCACATCTTCGGCTTTCTTAATTAGCTCGGCAGGTCTCCAATTCGATCTAGCGCTTTCAATTGTGCCTGATAGATTTTGAAGCATTATTTCAAAGCTCGACGATTCTCTCTATAGGAGTACTTCTTTGCATAAAAAAAGTTAATTTAATAGGTATGCAGCTACTGTCGACTAATTAATCTACTTCATCAATTTTCCATATACTCGTAAAACCTACCCTCACTGTTCACCACGAGGTTGGTAGTAGGTTACTAGTTGTTTCTTAAAGTTTGTATGTATTTAATAAGTCCTGTTTCGGCCTAATATTCATTTTTAATTATATTATTGTATTAAAGAAAAAAGAACGGAGAAGCTAGAAGGAGAATTTTCTATTGATTAAAAACAAAGTTTCTTTTATTTTGGAATATATTTAACAAATTTCATTTCGTGCGTCAACCAAATCGCTAATGAGAGTAAAATTAATGAACCTGACTGATGCGCGGCAGCCATAGATACTGGTACGTAGGTGAGGAGAGTTGTTATTCCTAGTGCGACTTGAGCCCATCCCATAACAGCAACTGCATTAGCTGCCCAATACGCTCGTTTCGGCAAAATTCTTCTTCTTGAAAGTATCCACAAGCCGGAAATCAATGATAAAGTTGTCATACCAAGCACTCTATGGTCAAACTGAACAGTTGTGGGATTTTCTGTTAAATTAGCTAATTTTGGTTTAAATGTCATTATATCATCAGGTATCCATTTATCAGCCATCTTTGGAAATGAATTGTAGACTAGACCAGCGTCTAGTCCTGCTACAAATGCACCAGACAAAGCCGTAAGAAATATCATGCCTTTGGTGATGTGAGCAAATTTTCGAAACTTAACAGCTCCTCTTGTAATCTCAGTCAAACGTTCTGCTGGTAGTAGATGTCCAAGCGATGAGTACAAAAATAAAGAATAAAGAATAAATGCAAACGATAAATGTGAAGCCAATCGATATTGCGACACTCTTGGCACATCGTTAACATCTTGAAAACGATCTTCTAAACCAGACTTCACCATGTACCAACCCATCAGACCTTGTACACCTATTAGAACACCGAATATTAGTACTCGTACTTTCATTACTTTCGTAAAGTAACCCTTTGCCCAAAAGTAAATGGCAGGTATTGCAAAAAATCCACCGATTGCTCTCCCCCACATTCGATGTGTGTATTCCATAAAGTATATAAATTTAAATTCTTCCAGCGTCATGTTGGAATTTTTCATTTTGAATTCAGGAAACTGCTTGTATCTGTCAAATTCATCCTGCCACTCTTGCTCTGTACGTGGTCTTTGCTCACCAAGAAGTTTCCAAGTAACCATCGACAGACCGGATTCAGTCAGCCTTGTAACACCGCCGAGGACAACTGCACCAAAAACCATTGTACTGCAGCCAAGTAACCATGTGCCCACTAGCTTGTTTCCCTTGTCCACTGCATTATTATTTTGAGCAAATTTTCTTATTTGCAAAAGATTATTATTTTTTGTTATCTGTTGTGTAAAACTTAGAGGATTCCGCCGTAAAATATTACCGGGCGATGAGTGTAGATTTCGAGTGAATAGTTGACGCCCAAGTAAAGTCTGTCTGCTGCATAAAGTTACTTTTTTGATAAAATGGGTTGTTAATAATATTCCACAAGACATTTTCTTAAATAAAATTACTCCACTTTATACAAAATTTGTAAGAACAAAAATAAAAATAAAAATTTAACTCTCGCACCGGCGTGTCACATTGATCAGCTGAGTTCTAAAATTTTTTGCGTTCAGGTGTTCAGATAAGAAGATAAATTGGAAATTACGTGGATGGATTGGTATTCAGATACTATGCGTACTCATGTAAATTGAACATATTAAGAATATCCATTCAACGTCGTAAACCATCGTAAGCTTACGATGTGGTAAATTAACTGTCACAACATGTATGGGAAATTTTTACCAACAGCTTAGTAAGTTTACGAAACGAATTTGGTGTATAAATGGAGATGGTAAACGTTGAAAACCTACAGCATCTTAATGACATTTAATCTGTCAAATTCTAAAACAGAAATTTGGAAACAGAAGAAAGATTTTTGTGAAAATGGCATAGGTGAGGTATAATTTACGAGACGCCTGTATTTCTGTAGGGACGTTCATGAAACGTTTCTCTTACACATTTACACAAATATTAAATTCATCACGTTACATAAATACCCTTATTATATTATTCAAAACAAAATAGGTATAATAAATGACTAATATTTTAAATCAATACAAACAATTTTTAAAATAAGAGTTTTCTGTAATGCCGTATTTAAATCGCATTTTAGTCGATGCATGCTAATTTTTGTCGACGTTTTAAAGGATAGTCCTTAAAATATTAGAATACTCTTCAGAATAAGGGGTAGATGTTCACTTTGTTGCACGTAGCACCTTACTGTGATATACTAAAAAAATTTAAAATTCGGGCAATTTTCTATCAATTGTCTGCCAAAGAGAAAGATAAGACTCACTTATCTGAGCACTTGTGCATTTAAGCAATTTGTCGCCATTTTGCGTGTGGCATTACTTAAACAGCTGCTTAAAGAGCTGTTTTTTAATCTGGAAAACCCTGTGTAAATTTTCCCAGATTAATGGATCATTTCTCCAGCCTAAAAACGGGCAAAGATCTTCTCATTCCTACGTACGTCCCTTCCTTCCAAAGTCATGAAATAGCTTATGTCAGGAAAATTTTCAATGACCTGCAGTACAGTATTTACCAAAAAAAGGATAATTGAAGTCTACATAAATAGAGAGCTCCACTTAATTATTCATTTGGAAGGGTTTACCATCAGGATTTTATTATTTTTTTTTTGTGGAAAATGGATACATTTGGGAATGACGAAGCTCTTTTTCAATAGATTAGAAAATATCTTCTATTCAAATTGTCTTAAACGGCCTTAAGTCTAATATCCACTTAAAAAAAACTATCTCTGCACCTTTCTTAATTTTCATTAATGATATCTTGCCTGTTATTTACTTGAGTATACTGCTTTGCCGAGGAAATTATTCTCTGTGTGTCAGCCTACGTTTAAATAGTCACATATATGATAAGATGAAGCCCAAAATGCTCTGAAATATTTCGATTTCCTCAGGCGATGTAAGGACTCCTCTCGTCTTATCAGACGTCAATATATAAAGCTTTTATTCGTCCAAAATTGGTGTATAAAGTCCATATCTAGTCAGGTGCTTCTAAAAATTCGCTACATTTATATGATATAATTCAAAACCATGCGCCATGACTCCAATATTACCCAGTGAATCGATAACTTCGAACCTTGTTCTATCGCTATTTCTACCATCAGCAGCTTTCCACCCTTCAAGCTTGCAACCATATGAGTGATCAACATTTACCCTCAAGACTATTTTCCGACGTATGTATTTTGAAACATTAATATACTTTTACGTCGCTTCTAGCCATTTTAACTTAGAAACATTAAAAAAAGTCAGCACCACTACTTAATTTCTTTCCTCCTTGGTCGAGCTGTGTGCAAGCACTGGATATATATGTACATATGCACATAACATACATACTCACAAGCCATTTTACTCGCATAAAGTTGCAGGTGCGAAGCACTGATTGCTGGTTGTTAAATAATATTAATATAAGAATCCAATAAAGGATTACTTACCTTTTTGATAAGGACTAATAAATATGTACAAATATACGAGTATTCATAATGTTATTGTAATAATGAAACAAATAAGTAGTCAGAGATTACATACTTTTCAAAAAGTATGAATTTATTTCTGTTTTAATAAAATAATACAAATCTTACTAAATTACTATTTCGCTTTCCTGGTTTATGGGCTTCGGGTGTCAAGAGCAACCTCATAAATGAAAACTCTATAATTCATAGATATAATTTTTTTACTTAAAAATTTAAGTGATTTAATGAAATTTCTACACTTAAAACTAAACAAAAAATTAGAAAACAGGTTTTGTATACACATAACTGTTCAAATGTACACTTTTCATTTCCTTTTGTTTCTTGTTTTTTTTTTCTCACAGAAATATGGAAAATTATTTATTATTAATTATTTTCGTTAAATAAAGGGTTGTGTATGTTTTTACTGTTTTTCTGCTTTTTGTTTCTTTACACTTTTATTTGTATTATACGTAAATAATATTTACAATCATGAATTAGTTGCCTCAATTTCTTTCCATATACATTATTTTCTCACATTTGTTTTGTTTTTGTTTTTTTTTTACTTCCTGCATGCTATTAATGCTGCAATTGACTTTGTAAATTCTATACGAACAAACAAGAAAAAAAAATATTAAAATAACGTTAACAGTTACATAATAAGCAAACAAACTAAAATTTGAACTTAATTAATATGAAGTAAAAGTAAGAAAATACTCGTATAAGGGGGAATATGATTTAACATGAGAACTAATCCTTAAATACATTGTTTTTTTCTCCAATAGCTAACGAAAATGACAAACAAAAATTTTGTCTAATAATATTTTAATGTTGAATAGAGCAAGCGTCTACGACCGTCCACAAGTCGGTAAGTTCACGCGGAAGAAAACGTTTAATTCTATTAATGAGGCAAATACTAAAAACACCAAATACATGACTAAGCAAGCCATGCCAACTTTTTTGTCCAATTTGAACTTGTTACAGGAGAAAGTGATGTAAAGCAGGAATAAAGTCGATAGCAGAGTAATTGCAGAATATTCAAGTCCTGCTGAATTGATTCCAACGAAGTTCTGACCGGGTTGTATGGGGAAAAAGACAGCTTTGATGAGCCATGGAACACCTAAACACAAAAGAATATCGAAAGTGTTTGAGCCAATCGAATTGCATATTCCCATAGATCCATGTCCTGAGAAAAACCAATGTTAATAAAATTTATTTCAGTAAAAGAAAGCATGCAGACTAATTTGAACCTCTTTTGGCCACTATGACGCTAGAAACTGCCTCCGGTACACTGGTGCCAGCTGCCAAGAATGTGATGCCCATTACCGAATCTGGAATCTTAAGTGTGTCACCTTAGAAAAAAATGTAATTTATTTAAAGTTGTTTTTGTTTCATATCCAGATATAAAGGATTTATGTATGTAGTTATAAAATTACCAATAATTGTTATCATCCATGCAACAACATAAGACAAAGATCCAATCCAAACTATGCACATTATAAATGTGAGCGGGAATATTTTACTGTTTTTAGCTCGTTTGCAATCAGGAATAGCAATGTAGAATAAAAGATGTATTGGCCAAATAATAAGCCAAGTGAACTGTGCAAAGCAACTCTTGCCTTTGGGATAATGAATCAGGGAATATCGTTCTTCTTCTTCCTGGGATGATTCTACCTCAGAGATTTCAACGAGTGGTACAGGTGGCGATGACGGTGTTGTTGGCGAAGTTGGTAAAGGCTGAACCTTAGGGGTTTCATTGCTTACACCACCATTTAGCTGTATTGTCGACATATTATGGCATATGCGATTTTCTACAATTTCTATTAAGGAAAAAATCATTTTATTTAGTCAAATAAATTAAATAATAAATATATTTATATTAATCAAATAAAAACATTCGACCAAATGTGAAATATTCGAGCTGTTTTATTTAATCTCATACTGTTTTATTTTGTTTTCTTTTTAAAATGTGTTTTATATATGTTGGTACATATATGTAGCATAGAAAGAATGATGAAAAAGGAATAGAAAATAAAAAAATTAGTTAAAGTATTAAAGTTAACAAAAAAAAATTCGTCGAACTGTGCATTTTGTGTATTAGTATAAATCATAAAGTATGTACAGATTAAAACTGTCGCCTGATTTAGTTATTTGTTTAATTAAAAAAAAAAGAAGAACTTAACTTTTTCTTAAGACGAAGACGTTGGACGACTCATTCTCAGAAAACCTGGATGATACCATCATTGTGGCACCACTACTCGAGTAGTATAGATTGATCTCCATAAGTCCACATGACCCTTTTCTAACAGACATGGCTTTTAGATAACTATTTAGTGAACTCACAAATTTAATAAGACTAAAATATCGCGGCATAAGCCTTCAAGGCGCTGTAAGCTTTCTAGTACTCAAAAAAGGCAAGCAGAAATAAAAGCCTAATCCCGGTAAATTAAAAAGAAGAGCCATCGGACACCGGTCACCAGAATATAAAAGAAAACGTAAAGAAAGAAATGGAAGAAAAACCCCGGTTACCGGGCAAACTAACATACTCGTATGCCCAAGTCGCAAAATTACATAAAGAAAGGACCGATTACTCAACGGATCCTGCTTCTCACGATTTTTCTATTATACTTAGGAAACTCGAGGAGCACGCCAAAATTAATAAACTTATTTCCCAGAAGTTAGCTAAGATCAAAAAGATCTGCCACATGAAGCGATCTAAATTTACATCGATCTAAAAATACAGCATGACTATAACAAAAGCTTGACGAACTAGAAATATTCATACGAGAGAAAAATATTGACGTTTGCTTGATCTCTAAATGTCATATAAAAAGGGGATCGTTTGCGAAAATAAAGGATTTTAGGGATTCATTTGAAAATGTGAGAGGCGGATCCTCCTTTTACAAAACACAGTCTATCGAATATACTGAAAACCTTAAAATAGAGTTCGAATCTGTACAAGTAATCACAGTACGTATAAGAAATAGACATAATTTAATTGCCATTTCAGCCATTTACTGCCTACCGAGATCCGCACTCGAAAAAAGTGACTTTAAAAGTATATTTATACCATTTGCATCTAGTTTTATTATTGGCGATAATTTTAATATAAAACATACTTTTTGGAGATGTATCTCACAGAAAGGTAGAATACTCCAAAAAGCTCGTATGGAGCAAAATTGTTACTTCCATTTGACGGGCAAACCGACCTGCTGGCCGACTGATACCACAAAAATACTCGATCTTATAGATTTTTTCGTTTCAAAAGGAATATCTAACAATTTCATAAAAGTTGAGGAAAGCTTTGAGTTTTGACAATGAGTGAAACTCCAATTAAAAAAAAAAAAAAAGAACAAGCAAGGCAAACTGGCAGCAATACTAATTAAAAAGGCTTCAGGAAACAAATTCAAGGAAAAATAGAACTGAACGTATCACTTACGACACCCTATGAAATAGAAAGCGATGTTAATCACTTTGTTGAAATCGTTCAAAATGCCGCATGAAATAACTCATCATATCAAAGGAAGAAACCAATAAACTAGTCTAAATTATCCGCCTAAGATAAAAGAAAAAGGAAAAGCTCTTAAGAAATTGCAACAAAGTCGTGCTCCACATCATAAAAAAGGTTTGAATTACCTCTGTAGCCTGCTGAGAGAAACCATTATTTGCTTTGGAAAGCATTGTATTGTATTGTATGTATTGTAATAAAAAACCTAAAACCTCCGGGCCACCAATTAGAAAACAATAACAACGAATGGGCGAAAGGAGATAAGGAAACCTTCGCTCCAATAGACAGATTTCAATTATCCCAATTTTATCGAAAATCTTTGAGAGGATGATTCTGAGACGTACTACATATTAACTGAAAAAATTGTATCTCTAACTAAGAGTTTGGGTTCAGAAGTAAGCATTCAACTATTGATCAGCTGCATAGAATCACCGACGTAATTGAGAAAGTTTTATTAGAAAGAAAGCTTTATTCAAGCATATTTCCTGATGTATTTGCAAGCCATGAAGGCTTTAAGTTCAAATTACCGCAGATATTGCCACTAAACTATAATATACTTGAAAGTGGTTTTGATAAAGTACGTGCATATGAACGGACAAAGGCCCTGCGAAAAGCCCTCAATAAAAACAAGCTGGTTGCCTATCCTCATAAACTCGGTCTGTATTCCATTTGCAAACGAGGCTAAATACCTTGGAATAATACTCGAGGTAAATTTAAAAACGAAGTCCCACATTAAAAAAAAAAAAAAACGTAAAGGACTCGTAAACAAATACAGTTACACCGACACCTCAGAATACCCTCGAAGGCGAGACAAAAAACTGCGATAAAACACAAAATTCAACTACACGAACATATGGTATTAACAAAACAGTTCTACAAATTTTGGATGAAAGAAACCTATTGCGCCCTCTCCAAAGTAACAAACCTTTGGTACTAGCGCAATGAAATTATCGTTTTATTGCGAAACATGCAGAAACTTTCATTGGAAAGTTACCAGCCAAACGAGTTTATTTTATGATAAAAAAAAACTGCTTGATAAGTCGAAACTTAGTTGCGGTAACATAAACATTATATCGCACGCACTTGCGATCCTCATAGTTCCCAATGGAAATTTTTCACATTACCTCCCTAGAAAAAAAAAGTTCTCTTACATTTTAAGCGTCGATTTTCTTGTGAAATAAAAACATGTCAATATTGCTTTCATCGCACTCTAAAGAGCCATTTGTCACTTAGCAATCATGGTTCTGCTCTAGATTCAATGATGAATCTCCTTGCAATGATATTCATATCATGGGCTGCACTTTTTGTTTAAATAATAGTGGTCTTTGATACATCAAGCATCGGAATTTTGAAAACACACTAGAAACTAAAGAAACGATGGCCTAGCTTTTAGTCTGATTGCTAACACATGTATTTCCACATAGAAAACAAAAAAATCTCAAGCAAATTGGGAGATTCTGTTGCTTCAATGGGGTTGAGTGGTTTATTTGTCTTTCAAAAAAACAATGATCACAAACATTCGGCTAACAAAACACAGTATTATTTTAGCGCAAAAGGAATATATTTAGTAGATTGTGCTTCCAACTCACTGGATCTCAATTTCATTGAGTATTTTTGTGATGAAATCGACAGAACACCAAAAACTTTTAGAAAAGCAAAATAGTTTTCTGTGTTGCAGAATTTGTTTTAATTAATGCCAAATCGCATTGAAGCTGTTTTGCAAAATGGAAGCGGTCACACGAAATGCTGAATTTGCAAAAAGCGATGAAATTTAGCAAGCACCAATTTTACTTGAATTTCAATTAACTTTTGGCGAGTCACTTTAAGGACTTTCAAGAGACTTTTTTTATTTAAATCAAATGAATTTTTTTCTATATGTGGTTTTGCTACTGCAGGCACATAATATATTATTAACAGCATGAAAAAAAAATAAACAAAAAATTTAATTATTTTCCACCTCTATCAGCCAATTTGTGTCTTGTATTAATAAGTGATCGAAAGTTTGACTTCTAGAGTACGATTTGTACGAGGCAGCCGTGATGGGCATACATATGCCGAAAACTATATTAAAATATTAAATGCCATGAAATAGTCCTTTGAATGAATTTAATAAATCGTCATTAAGTTAATTTCATTGTGTTTTGTTCAAACAAAAAGTCTGAACCTCTGAATAAGACACCCTGTAGATATCGTATGAAGAGTGTAGGTTCTCCAACTCAAGGTTTTCATGTTTATGATACAAAAAGAGGAGTAGTATATATGTATGTATGTTTTTTGAGCCTTGTTGTAAATGGTGTGCTTAAATTTGTATTACTATGACAATAAAGTGTATGTATAAAGTGTTTAACCTGACTCCTTTTCATTGCTTGTTTTTGTTTGTATACTGCTGTTTGAAGATCTACTGCGTGATCTGGCCTGCTCGACACCTCCTGTGTGTATAGAATTTCCAGTGTTTAATGTGTATTTGTAATATAAATAAAACAATTTTCGAACTACTAAGTTTCTTCTAGAATACAAACCTTTTGCACACTTTTGAAATGTCTTATCAAAATACATGACGGCCAAGTAGACTGCATATAACGATACTAAAATTAAAGCTTCGTACCATTCCACACGTTCGTCGTGCATCACACAAATAAGAATTGCAACTGTTATTCCGTATGCGATACTATCCCTTGTCAGCGGCCACCAATCCAATGGTATCGTCTTTAAAATATTGTTTTCAATAACAATTAATATTATATGTAATTTTTCAAATAACAAACCATTCCAGCTCCTATGCCACAACAAGCTGCAACAGCTAAAATGTTGAACACTGCCGAACCAACAATGGTCCCAACACCAATATCACCCTCTGTTATGAAGGTCCCTATCACGTTAACAAACAATTCTGGGGCGGATGTTGCAGCTGCCATAAATGTCGCTCCCGCAACATCATTCGACATGTTGAGCGCTATAAATGAAATCTATGTTTTAGAATAAAATCTCCACTGATAATTTACTTCACTAACCTGCGCATATTTTTTCGACTGCAGGTACGAAATATTCATCACATACTACAGCTAATGCTACAAATAAATATAAACTGGCTATCACATGAAGTACTACAGCACCGGATTGTCTTTGTCCCTCTGTGAATAAATCTTTTGGGAAATCATCTATGGCGGGTAGTGTGCAATTTATATCTAAAAGAAATATAGAAATAAACAGAAATTAAAAAAAAAAAAAAACTTTGACAATAACTTATTTTTTAATTGAAACCAACGTATTTTCATTTTTTGAAAGCAATATATGTATTTCTTTTATAAATTTAAAAAAAAAAACAGTTTTTACAGTATTTGACAGTAAATTACAATGTATGAAATATTATATCTTATCTTATAAAAGCAGTATAGTTAAAACTATCATAGTTTAAGTTCATTTTGCCTTTTAATGATGCAAGATGTAACAGCTCCAGACTCCATTAAAACATCCTCCTTGAAAATCTATTCAGTTTGAAACTAAAAAGAAATTAAAAATAATTTATGTATGAAAATATATACATATATTATATACGTGGTTGACTATTAGCTCATTATGTATATCATTAATAATATTTGTGGCACAATAACTTCGCTGTTGATATTTATTTATTATTGCATGTAAAGGGTGTTTTTATTTAGAGCTTTAGAACTTAAATTTTAAGAATAATAACGACAGAAATTGAATTTGAATCAAAATTCTTTATTCATTATTACGAATGGCTTATGACATTATGTTTTGAACGCCACTTCAGGCATATGACATTATTGGCTATTCCGACGAACCTCAACCTGTTGGTGAAATTTTTGGCCACTCTTTTCAGCATTTTAGGCTCTATCTCTGACACGCAGTGCCATTCTTTTGCAACCACATATCGTCCAGATCAATGTGTGAAATCAAAGTCAATAGTTTGGATTCCCATATCCGGATCAACACCACCTCTGCTTTTAAAGAAATTACTGAAACTACTGTAAACCAGTCTAAACATGACACTTAGTATTATGTCGATGTGAAACACCTTTCTTTTACATGTTACGAAGTATATTCACATGAATATTTTTATTCAAATATTTTTCTTATTTTTTAGAAATGGGCACTCAAACTCAACTGCCTATTGTTTTCCAAGTGTATCAAATGCCAACAATTAGCGGGACGGTACGCGAAATCCCTGCTGTCTCTTTCAAGAGTCTGTCCAATTTGCTCGGAATACGCGTATGATATTGATATAATCGGAAAAAAGAAGCGCTTTCGCGAGTATTGAGGGCAAGACAAAGTACATGCTGTCAACAAGAGAGGACACTCAACACGGAAGGCTCGGACAGAACGTCACTCTCGACATAAAACTCGTATATAACTTTGAGGTAATTAAGGACTTTGTCTACCTGGGCTCCACTATCAATTCAGACAACGATACCAGCGCTGAGATCAAACGAAGAATAACTCTTACCAATCGTTACTTATTTAGGATAAGAAGGGAATAAGAAGGGAATAAGAAGGGAAGGATTTTCGATTTCCCCGAGGGACAGCACGGAAGTAGAAGGGAACCTCAGTCAACTTAGCGCACGAAACTTGATGCAGCTGGTTAAAGATGGAGCTGGCTGGAGACGCTTGTTGGTTAAAAGCCAGCTCCAGCCCGGACTGTAGCAAAGGAAAATTTTCTGAATGACTTAAAATAAGTTCTACTGATATTTCATCTTTATTTAGTGGAAGATCTCTGTTCAAATCTCACTTCTTTTTGCCGAAAGAAAATTATATGAGTATTTACATATATGTAATATATATACATATTTTTTTAAAACAAAGTTTTGACAGTTTCTACAATTTTGCTCAAACAAATATCTTGGCACTGAATCGATTAAATAGTTTGTAGTCTTCTGTCGAAAAATAAGAAAATAGGTTTTGGACAAACCTATCATTTGTTACCATACAATGTTTGATCACCAGTTGAGTTTAGTTTATAAGTTATTTGTACACATGTCTGACACCACTATATCTACGAAATTTGCCATACTCAGGTTACATAAACCACCACATGTCTTTAAGTCTTCTGCTTAAGATTTCATTTTAACCGTAATTTGAGCTTTAATCTTTTTGAATAATTGAGATTTCATAATAATTAATCGCCGAAAACAATTAACGGCTTATTAAGATATTTAAATATTAAGGTCAATTTAACAGAAATTATAAGATTAATATCGTATGCCCGAACGATCATACAGAGAAGTACATATGTATGACCTTACCAACGATTAATTCAATGAGCTCCTCGAGAAGACTATAAACACAGTCACCTCACATGTTACACGTCCTAGCATGTTCTTTCGGCTTATCAATATTTACATAATGAAATAGTTTCCCCCAAGGTTCAGATGAGGATATTATAGACAACACAACAATTCCAAAACAACACCTATTTCTATCCAAAAATACAAAAATAAAGTACAAGAAAAGCATACGATTAATGAAATTGAGGGGTGATAAAATAGGAGTGATATTTGAAAGTTGTATCAGAGTGTAAAAAGAACACGCCAGGCACACAAATCCTCAACTGCCTGCCAACACAGCCAACGATACCTGATAATACTTGTGTATAGATTTATAATTGATATAGAGAATGGTAAAGGAACATTTTTTCATCGACCTTCGCTATCTGGCAAAATGCTCCGCTGATCATTCATTTAGAGTGAAGATATTAATATCCAAATTTAAAAATAACCAGATTACTTGATCTGACGGTCTTTCCGCTAAGAAAGGAACAGCCTTAATCAGCATGTGGCAGCGGAGATTGCACGCTACTTCGTTTCAATCGGCAGGCACTTTTGGTAGCACAGACGAAAAAAGACATGGTGATCCACCGTCATGCGACTTTTTTTCTCTTGTTCTCGAAAAGGTTGTTTGAAATTCGCAAGTCAGCACCAGTGACCTAATTTGAAATTGGCAAACATCACAGACGCCTTAAGCAAAATGCGATCATTGTAACTCACAACTTTAAACTACTTCACTTAACTTCGAAGTTGACGGCTTAAACCAGTTGCCATTGGGAGACTGCCGCCATTCAACAGTCCATATTATTAAACGTATACATCATTTTTGTAATAAAAAAAAAAACGTGTTCTTGAAATACAACTACCGATCGGTCGCATACTATAAAAATATAGATAGCTGATAACGCAATATTACCAAACTCCATTGCAGTGAACTTAATTTTCTGGGAGGCAGGTCTACATATGACACGATTCAAAGTTTGCCTGAGATGATGGGTAAATATCGCGGCAGACCGAAAACGAAAAAGTATTTGATAGAGTTATTGGTCGAAGTAAAGACATGATCTAAAAGAGAGCGGTCTGTATAATGGTAAAATTAATTTGTTCCGTGATACGTAAAAGAAACAGTTAACATTAGGGTAAGTTTAGTATTTCGCGTTACATGTTTTGAAAGTTAGAAAAGAAGAGGAAGATTCGAAGACATTACAGTCAGACTATTAAAAACATTTGAAAACTATTTAATAGAGTTTTGCACTTCAATTCATTTCTGATCAGATAATAATATTGCTGATTAAGGGCTGAGGCCGTATATCGGTAATAATGCAGCGAGAGCTGACTTCTAAATCATTTACCGTCTCTGATTTTTCTGAAAATATCTGCACAGAAATTAACCGAAACGTGTTAAATCACACGATCTTGGAGGCAATTCACAAGTCTAATAAGTAACATTGTGAATAGATTGTGACGCGAGTCTAGTAGTACGTAACTCCGCCTTCTTAAAACCACAGATCTTTCAATCCGATGCAATTGAGCAGCACTAAATCAGTAATCATGGATCTATAGCGCACTCTATTGACAGTAAGGTTTTGGTCGGCAACACTTTTGAAATAAAACTTTTCGTGGATTTTCTTCACTTTAAATGCAGCTGTTTCGCTGACATAACATATTAACAGAAAATAAGTATCATCGCTGAAAAAAATTTTGTGGTGGAAAAGAGGATCAAGAGCAACCTCGTTTTAGGCGAATTCACCAAAAGGGGAGACACATTATGATCAAGCGGCTTCAATTTTAGTATGAGCTTGATCCTGTAAGCTCGTAAGCAAAGATCTTACCGCAAATTCTATCATAAAGTTATTGGACACAGCTTCAATTTACGATAAAATGATAAATCAAACTGGTACAAATTAGCTTTCTGTTGTTTTTCTTTCGATTGAAAATACACTTTGGCTGTAAAACTACACATAAACAACTTAGGAGTTTCAGTTTTAACTATCCAAATAGATGGAATTTAAGTATAAACTCAGTCGACAGTGTGTGACGATGGGTGTTTTAGAAAAAACAGAACGAAAACGACATCAATTTGTCGGAATTTCTCAATCAACCAATAAGGCTAAGAAGTTCGTCAATAAACCTAAAAAACTGGAAACTGAAACGTTTAAAATTTTATTTCATTTCTTATGAATATACAGTTTGGAGATAGCCATAGACCTCTAATTTTCACATCCAAACATATACAATAACTTTTAAGAATTATAATTTGAGAAAAATAAAATAATAATTAAGTGACGGAATAAAAGAACCTAGCTTACACTATATTACTCTCGCCGTCAATTGAAAAGTACGACTTTGAACGTACATATGTACTTATACATACATACGTGTACATATAATGTTCAGAAGTGTACAAACCATATATCTTTTGTACGATATTTCCGACAAATTTTCCTTTCCATATAGTCTTACGAATACATGTCATTCTTTAATTAAAAGAACCGCATGCTACAATATAATTGCTTCTTTTATCTCACACGACATTGGCCTATCAAAAATTATTGAATTATCTGTCGTTTAACGCTACGTAGATATTCAAAACCCATAAATAATAATGCAAGGCAAATACGAATAAACAATGAAAAATGTATAACTGTGTATTTCTCAGCAGCATTTGCCATTCAATTTAAATACCATAAAACAATTGAAGGGAGAGAATACTATCTACTGACCATTTGGCCGCAAATACGAGTAACTCAACAATCTGATGGCCCTATTGTAAGATAAATTAGTATCTACAAACGAACGAATGGCCAATTCTAGTGCTTAATATGGGAAAATTAATAATTATAGAGAGATTATTATCGAAGGCTGTTTTACTGTCTTGATCTTCCTTATTTTTTAAATACAGGGACCCCTTCAAACCGGATATTGTAATGAGCTTACTCGATAACAATCTACGAGCAAACTTCTAAACGCTACTCGTAAAAAGCACTTGCAATATACAACACATACGTAACATATGCTTCCAAGAAATATAGTACTACAATTGTATGCAAACATATTCATTGATTTCAAATAAAATGTGTACGAGTAGCCTTTTTTTTAAATAATTGCTTTGTTGTTTCCTGTGATATTGAATTGAAAGTTTCTGAAACTTTCGGCTTTGGGGACCAAGTAAGGTCTTCTTAAGTTTTAAAAAAAATCTGTGATGACAAGATGATAAGTAAATTAATATGGACGTAATCTTTGCTAAATAAGATAATTACATTGCTGCTGATGTTTCTGGCGGCTTTTGCGTGTGACTTTGACTCGCCGGTATGGGTTTGCTTTTCGTTTTTTTTTTTTTTTTATTGTTTTTGTACTTCCGTTCATTAGTCAGCTTCTAACCTATGAAAATTTGCAATACATTTGCATTTAAACTTCTTTACCTTTTTTTTATATGGCTATGTGTATGGAAAGAATTCAGAACACTTATTGTTATATATGAAATTTGAAAATTATGAGAATTCATCTATTCAATGATCTATCGTTCGATGTACATACATTCCTAGCCATAGCTTTCCGCAATAAAAACCAATAGCTGTTACTTTGTACTTCTGCACTATACTCTTGCTTACAGTTTATCCTAGCAAGGATCTATCTACATTAAATTTTTGGATCAAATCAAGTCAGTGAGACAGAGAATTTGGTGATAGTTTTGCATTTATCTGAATTAGAAATTTATTTCAGTAGCCTTTCAATTGCTTTATGGACTTGATTTTTTAACATTTTTAGTGATTGACAATCCAATACTTCTGCTACTGCACTATCTGGAGTTTCGCAACATTGCTTTCTTAACATAAACATTTGTGCTGATAAATGTATTTTTAATAACATTACGTTTACAAAAGTCTGTGCTGACACTACTTCAAGTCAGTATATCATACTGTACTTAGGTACGGTCGCGATATTTTCAGCTAACCTTGCCAGACGGACACGAGTTCATCCTGTTCAAGGCATTCAAATTTATCGATTAAATTCACTATAGCTGTGCGAGAAGGTGCTTGATGATGACTAAAAACAGTACTAACTTAACGAAACGCGCTATTTTTACAATTTTTATAGTAAATTTTCACTATTTCAACACGTTGGATATATCAATCTATACTCGTAATTAATAACCACTCAGTTTTTACTTATCGAAAGTTATTGGAATGATAGTTTTTGACTATCTGTTATTGATAATGGGGCGAAATTTAAAATAACACCTCTGTTGAATTACCCTCTAGTTTGCCATCGAGATTATGAATATATTAAAAATTATCAAACATATTGTTATCGGAGATAACTCAAAATATTTTGTTGCCCCAATTTAGGTTTTTTTTTTTTTTTTCTTGGAAAAACTAAACAATCATTTACCTCGAAATACGGAAATGGCGGGGGTCAGGTAAGGAATAAGGGTAGTGTACTAAAAATTTTCTGAACATCTGTCGAATATTTATTAGAAGTATAAAAGCGCTGTTGTTGGCGGGAAGAAATTATATCTCGTTGAACTCATCAATGAACTTTTTGAATAAAAAATCTTATACGACATCTGAAAGCAAAACGTTTCAGATCACTTTTTGAGACCTCAGAGCGGCTCATATAGGGCTTCACGGAACAAAATGTTCCCGGAATTTATTCAGAAAATTAAAAATACAATTTTATTCATCTAAATAGGGACAACCCTACAAAGTAATCCCCATCGACTGCAACAAATTTATGCCAGCGTTTGATCCAATCCTCGAAACATTTTTTGTATTCGGTTTTTGGTATGTCCATCAGTGCTTCCTGCGATTTTTCCATTACTTCCTCTTGGCTGCTGAAACTTGTTCCCCGTAGTGGTTTTTTTACTCGATTAAACAGAAAGAAGTCACAGGGAGCCAAATCAGGTGAATTCGTCTCATAACGCCCAAATAATACTCTTTGCTTACTACTTGGCCTTCTGGCAAAAATTCATGATGCACTATACAGTTGTAGTCAATGAAAACCGTGAGCATTGCCTTCTTTTTTGACTGAAAACGACGTGGGTTTTTGGTCTCGGCTAATTTGGTGAACGCCATTCACTTGCCTGATGTCTGAATTGCGTGTCGTACTCATAAGCCCACGTCTCTTCTCCAGTAATGATCCTTTTGGTGAATTTTTGATCGGATTCAGCCTCGCAAATCATCTCTTTTGCGACGTCAACACATTCTCTTTTTTGCATGAAATTGAGGTCTTTTGGCACCAACTTTGCTGCTACACGACCGAAGCCAAAATTATTAACCAAAATGTCTTGGGCGGATCCATAGGCAATGTTCAAGTCCTCCGCTATCTCTCTGAGGGTTAATTTGCGGTTATTGACCAACATTTCTTTTACTTCATCAATGTTTTCGTCGGTTTTCGATGTCGATGGTCTGCCACTGCGTTCATCATATTCGATTGACTCACGACCACTTTTGAACCGCTCGTGCCACTGGTAAACGACCGTTTTCTTTAGAGAAACGTTGCCGAAACACTTTTCCATCATTTCCAACGTTCGCGCACCATTAAATCCGTTTTTTACGCCAAATTTAAAACAAGTTCTAGTAAATCGCCAATTATTTAAATTTGAGATTAGGATTGTCACCCCTATTTCAGAAGGGTATACGTTACCTTTGAATGTCTAAACAATACTCATATAATGACTGAGACATAAGGACCTGATGGATGTTTCAGCAAAATAGATGTAAATACACTTCATTTATATCATATCCTATAAAGCTTAAAAAATACAACACCGTATATTAGAGTTCTTTCGTCGTTGGAGCATTAGTGGTGATAATAACGGTAAATAAGCCAGGAAAATAGACGTTTCGTTAGTGTTATTGTACTTTTTAATTTTATTGAGAAAATTTAAATTATAGTTTCGCCGCAATAGGAAACCCCATAGCTCAAGAGCTAACTGATTCAAGATGTGTACAATAAGACTGATTACTACCTATGCCTGTATATGTTAAAAAAATATATAAATAGAATGATTTAAATATGTTGTATCCGTATTCATACATATATCTAATTAAAGCCTTGGTAATTTCAAGAGAAATTTATATAGCCATTTTTTCCACTTATCGGAGAAAACCATCGAAGAAAAAAAGTGACATTTGTGTGTCAAGTGTGAACAAAGTTTTGCTATAAATTCACAAAATAGAAAACAGCAGGAGTGGATAATATTTGATCTCTGATGCTTTAAAGATCGGTTTGTTAACAATTGGTTAGATCTCATGGTTATAAATCTGTGGTAACAAGAGCGTTTGTTCACTACTTTTTCACACTGTTTACCAAACCATAGATTATCGACAATTTGTTCCAGTTTTCTAGGTTAGCTGTCGACTTCTTTGTCAAATTTAACCCGTGGTTAACTTTGTTTTTGTTTACCTTTTTTGTTCGATTCTTAAATGCGTTGAAATTTTAAATTATTATTTGTTGCGGAGTATTCTTTACCAAAATTATAGGTTTTACTTCTTTTATTAAGACTCCAGTTTACGTTATTTTAATATTTGTTATACTATCAAAAGTAAACGGTGATTTGAAAACCAAGAATGAGCAAACAAAACTCCAGAAAATCATTGATTTAATGACGTTGACCAAAGGAAATCGGCTGGTTAGCGATTTCTTTGGTTAGTTAACCAAACTATGAATTCTCTGGTTAAAATTTTGGCGAATAAGCGCAATCAATAGTTATCAGCTAGAATAGCCACTGGTTTAAGTTAACCGGGAATGAACAAAGCGACCTTAAGAGCCTGTGGAAATAATTATTTCATGCGACAAGCATATATTCACTAGATATATGAATATGGGCAACGTTCAAAAAATTGGCGGAAGTTTGGAATTTGGAGCTAGGTTACGTTATAGTTATGATTTTGGATAGGTCAGCCGCAACTCTTCAAAAATAAAAACTTCTCACTCATTAGTCTGCTGTTATTCCTACTCAAAACATTAAGCTTCTTAAACAAACATAAATGTAGGTCATAAACTTGATTGGTAACGAGAACCTACATAGCTCACACACATAAAAGGAGAATCATAGTATGCCAGGAAAAAACCTCATCACTGCAAGGAATTTGCTTCAACAGTGAAAGTTCTAATTCCATCATAAATATTTTGCCTGGGAACTCCAAATTTAGAGATATAAATTATACGTAAGCAGAGGACACAAAGGAGGTGTCCCCTGATAGCCTCTTTGGGTACTTCTGGTTGTTGAGATTTTGAAAACACTCGTTAATAATGACTTCATCATTACGCAGACGATGTTGTATTTTTGGTACAGTAACATATCATCAGTACTATGTTACTCATCAGTATTAAGAAAAAACAAATCTCCTTCATAAGTCGAAAAGTCGCCCGTTCAGTGTCTGGCTTTTCCACTGAGCTCTGTACAATTGGTGTACGTTTCACGATGTTGTAAATTAATTATTGCAGAAGTTGTTGACCCAATTCAACCATTATAATGTAATTTTGTATTATAGGTGGAAGATGGAATGTTCTTTTTATAAGAAACCGCAGCAGTTTCTTGATTGTTTTTTATTCTTTAATTCCCTATTTACTCCACGCCATACTGATGCCTGTTTTCAGCTTTATGAATTTTTCGTTCAATCTATCGATATCTATATTTTTTGAACGGAAAGTTCTTCTTCATAACTTCAATTGCTTCTACATAGCATTTAATACTAATTATCGATTCAGTTGCAATTCCCTCATATCTTCTTGAATATTATGATATTTGATTTATCGAGATTGATTATCAAGCTCCATAGAACCCAGTACTAGTGCGGTCTGTTGATCAATGCCTATAGTGATTCTGGAGAACTAACCTGACCCGGCCTCAAACCACGCTGAAATTTTGTCACCTCTCCAAACCACCGACTTGATGCCATTATGAAAACTTTGAATGACCCTTCAGAACTCCTTCCATAAACAGATGCAGAACAACTTATAAAAAAAACATTTTATGGTCCATTGCTGAAGGCGGGTTTAAATACAACAAAGAAAATGTTAAGTTTTTGTTTCTTCCAATAAAAGATTTGGCTATGCTTCTCAATAAGAAAACATGATCTATATATCATAGTTAGTATCCAGCTCTTAAGCCCACTTCTCTAGGAAGTTTATTTATATCGATCGTCACTGCAATATGCCTGATCGGATCCTTATTGGATTCGACAATAGTCTGCTGGAAAAGGTTGGAATTTCGCAAATACTAGAATTTTGTTAAACACTAAAGTCAATATCTTATGCACAAAATACGAGCCATACCATAGATGACAACCAAACAATATACATATTTACAAGAATCCTTTGTTTTACATTTAAGCATAACAGCATATCTAATATTAATCTTACAGGGGTATAACGATTGCACTCAATAAATCATTCGCATGGCTCTATTTGCTAAACCCTGTAATTTAAGTAATCAAGTATTACTGCACGGATATAATATAGGCGAAAAATATTCAAAATGTGATTCAATCTGTATGTTGTAAATATGGTATATATTGCACAAATTAGGGATTTTTTTTTTTTGGATCCGACAGAAAAGTAACATCGGAACTAGTTCAGTTCTTGTCCTCTTATGTTATTCCAAATCCATGAAGTTTCGACAGCTGAATATCCCTGTCAATGGATCACATCATTTCTAGCAGTCACATAGTTTCCAGCAGCGATATCTTTTCCACAGCTAATTAGGACGTTGTTCAGTAAATATTTTCAAGGAATAATCCATTAGTTTGGATTTATTTCTCGAGTTGTCTCACATTTTTTCAAATATTTTCTTATAGACTTTACATTTGAACATGGTACATTTGACTTTTATTTCACGTATAAAATTCAATTCCTTCCATGTAGTGGAGAATTAACCTCTACTTATCGACATAAATAACTTTTCTAAAGATTGGCCGATTATTGTTATTGCATCTAACATCATTTTTGCATTCATATATTGGGTGTATATATTAATTCGTGCGTTTTTTTTTTTTCAAAATTCGAACGTTTACTTAAGAAAAACATGTACTATTGTATTATTCAAAGTATTGCCCATCAGAAGCTATGACTTTTTCCCATCTTTCTGGGAGTTTGTGGATCCCATCCCAAAAGAACTGCGCCGGCTTGGCAGCCAAGAATGAATCAAGCCAATTTTTGATATTCTGCTGTGATGTGAACCGTATTTCAGTGAGGGCGTTCTGCATCGACCGGGTTTCACATATGATTTTTTTCGCTTGGGGTTGTCATAATGGATCCATTTTTCATCACCAGTAACAATCCGATGCAAAAATGACTTCCTTTTGTGGCGTTCCAGCAGCATTTCGGACATGCAAAACCGCCTTTCGAAGTCTCTCGGCTTGAGGTTATGTTAAACCCAATTTCCTTGCTTTTGAATATATCCAGCTGCTTTTAAACGTTTTGAAATGGCTGCTTGAGTGACACCCAAAGATTCTGCGAACTCTTCTTGTGTTTGGCAACACAACACTCTTCATAGAGTAATGCTTCCAGTTCTTCATCTTCAAACTTTTTTGGCTGCCCAGGACGTTCATCGTCTTCCAAGCCAAAATCACCACTTTTAAATCGTGCAAACCACTTTTGGCACGTTCGCTCAGCTAGCGCATGTTCACCATAAACTTCCAGCAAAATACGATGACCTTGGGCAGCAGTTTTCTTCATATTAAAGCAGAAGAAGAACTCCCCGCAAAAACATTTTTTAGGCACAAAGTTCGACATATTTGAGTAAAAAATAATTAAGGTTGTTTACGCTTCAAATGAATGACATATACTAAAATGACGTACAATGACAGTAGCTTTCCATGTTCCAATGAAATAATGACAATGGAATAATACAAGTTTCGCCATCTCTTAGCAGACCGCACGAATTAAGTTTTGCTAATTAACTTTTTAATATATTTATTATGTCGTTGACATAATTTAAATTGAAAGTTAAGTTTATATATAGTGTCTAAAATATTCTGACCCATTTTGAACAATTGTAAAAATGGTGAACTTATGTAATTTCATGCCAAGTGGAAGGAAATCCGCGTATTCTCATGACTGCAACAAACTTTTATGAATATTGACGCCCGTAGGACACTGGCCTTATTGTGGGTTCAATGACTGGTTCCCTGGATTTTGATAACAATTGAGAACCAATTTTCTGATAAAAATTATCCTTACCACATATAATTAAACTTGTAAACAATTTAATTAAGATAGGAGTAGAACTAACCAGCAAGCTATTAATATAAAAAAATTAGAAAAAAATTATCCCCTTCGGTCCAGGTAAAGTCAAAAAAACAATAAACATAAAGTACAAAAGCGTAAACAGAAATTTGTAGGTATTCAATAAGTCCAAAACAACTCAGTAAATTTCTATGTTCAGTTCAGTTTTTTTTATTTGTAAATCGTGACATAGTTGATTATTTAATCATTGATTCAGAAACATGTAACCCGTGATATAAACATAACATAAGCTTTAAAAAATGTTTTCTGTTTGGTCTTATTTTACCTTGTATATTTATTGCATGTGTTCGTAAATATCTATAATCGGACTTGCGTGCAAAACCGATCTAGTCACAAAATCGGACAGAAAGAATTTATCATTCGTAAATGCGTATCGCGTGTGCACCATTCTCATACCAACAAAGTGCGGTCCATAAAAAAAAATTATCTAGCTTCAAATAAGTGAATGAAAATCGACCCAATCAATTGACCGAATGCCAAGCTCAATTGTTGTACTCGTAGTAATTGGATTATATTGCCATGAAGAGTTCATTGAAGTGAGACCGAACTCATAAACTTTAAGCTTTGACTTTTGTTATCTATTGAAGATTTGAACTGTGGACAAAAATTAAAGACAACGTTTTTCTACAGTATATTCGTAAACGACAAGACGCATTTTGTAATTGTGAATATTTCTGTTCATGTATGTATGTGCGAACGAGAAGTGTTTAATTGTTTGTAATTGAAAAAACTTCAAAAATTATCAAACATGATGGTTTTTTTTAACATAGCATTATTGGCAAACTCATACATGTGGTGTTACATATGGTATGTACTTCGCAAATTATTTCCATTCAAATTGTTTTGAAAATTATTTAGATTCACTTCGTCTGAGAACAGAACAGTGTTATCGCAAAAATACAAGTTAGCCAAACTTGTAGCTTCAATGGTAATATATACATCGCCAACAGGCATAACGGTGTAATCTGGTACAATTGATTTTCCGTACGTAGGCAAAAACCAAAAATATAACTTCAAATCATGTGACGGATCTTTATACTTTTGAAAAAAGAAATGTCTGTAACACCCAGTTCTTCGTTTACTGCTATACCAACGTAATCGCTAATTCCATTTAAAGCCTAAAAACAATAAACGCAAAGTATTGTAAATTAGCAAAGTCACTGAACCCCAACTTGTTAATGTTGGAAAGGATTTTGACTTCCCAGATCAACCTGCAAACTTTGACGCAGAGGGAGAAAAGAATAACATCACACTAATGTCACCGATAAAAGGATCAGTCAAATTATTCTTTGATCCTTTAGCTTTAGACACATTTCAGGCACGGCTAATCGCCATCAACTTCATGAGTTCTGTGATGCGTCAGAAAGAGTACTAAATCCATAGGTCGCTGTCGGATTCAAATCCGGCTCGAAGGATCAAATATTCGTTTGTAAACTTAAAGACGGGGAAAATTAATACCACTACACCGGTGTGTTTATTTAAGACGTTATTTAATATGTTATTCTGTTAAAAATATTAGGTTTTTATAATAAGATTTAACAATGGCATATGTATTTCTCGCATGAAATATCAATAACCGAACATGTTTATTTAGACATCTAAATTTTTATTTGAGGTTTTTTTAACTTGAGTTGAATTTAATAAAATCTGATCTGCAACAGGAAATGATCTTAAAAACTTCGAATATAGGTACTTTAATGAGCACCTAAGACTTTTGAAGCATGTGCGAATATGTGCTTTGGCGATAATAAAAATTATACTTGAAAACTTAAAGAAAAATCCTATTAAACGCTTGATATGGAATTAGTCAGTTGTTCTCGAATACACAAAATCATTGATATTGACACACTTATTTGTATATTGGCTTGACTCCAAACAATTTTCGCCATTTTCGGCAGCATGTGTAAATAATGCGAATTAAAATTTTGTCTGGTTAGATAGAATCGTCTCATAAATTCTGTAACTATTATAATACTGTAAATAGATATAGCTAATACATATAATAGGTATACACATTTTGTATTTCTTGTTCCCTTTAAAGGCAAACTCACAAATTAGGAAATCTTAAATAATGCACAGTTTAAAAGAATAAAAGGGATTGCCACAATGGTCTTATTTAATTAAATTAAAATTTTGGATGGGATAATTTTAAATTTAGAAGATTCGTATACCTACTTACTAACTGAGCATATATTAATCAGATAAAAGAAAGTCTAAATGTGTATCGAAAATATTTTTGTAGTATATCGATATGATATGTGACACATTTTGGAAACAGGCGTTAGCCCCAAATATATATTTAAAATGGTCTATAATGCTACAGTAAGTAGAAAAGGGAACACAATGCGTACACTTACAATCAGACAATATGTATTTTTGACAGTCAGATGCATGAAAGTACCCATTTGCTCAAAATTTATACGACGGAGATAAACAGAAGAACATTAATTTAGTTTTGAAGCTTATTTATATTTAAGTGAAACCTATGTCATCTACAATAGCATTAAGTGAACCTTTGTAATTAAGAGCAAACAATGAACTTATGTGGACCCAAATAATTTTCGGCCCTAAGACAGAGTCCTTTGACACACCCAGATTAAAGTATTTAATGTTACTCCTTGTTCCATTTATCATATCTAAAACCTTAACTAATTTGTCTAGTTTTCTTAATAAACAATTGTGGTTAATCATATCGATCGCATTTTTTTTTCCATCGAAGCTAGATGTTACTTCAGAGCAAAACCTAAGAGTGAGTTTTCGGTTGATTTTTCGTTTTTATATGCAAATTTAACTGGATCGAAGAACTTCTTCAGTAGAAGAACCCCTTTTTTGCAATGGGATAACATCCGCACATTTTAGGTCATCAAGAAAGACTCCTTCAAACACGCAACGATTAAAAATATGGGTTAGGACATCTATTACAAAATATTTCACATTTTTAAGAACAAGCAACTCCACATGGATACGATGAATTTAAGGAATGAATGGCCTTTAACACTTCAAAAGATTTTATGGGGTTAAAAAAAATCTACTTTTCAACCGTTCATCACATCCAAAAATAGATGAATAGAGTTAAGAAATCATTTGGACTGAGAGTGTTATCAACTACATGCTCATATATTAGAAAAATAGCTTTTATACTATATACAATTGTAATAGCAATTTTGTCTAACACTTCGCAGCCATCAATCCATTAAAACAGAGGGGATTCCAGCTATAGTTGGTTTATTTCTAATGCTATTTACTATTTGCCATTCAATTTTTAAATTTCCCTTCACAGATCTTACCATAATTGTAAATTGTAATATTTATCGCGGCAAATCGGAATTTCATTCTGAAGCTACATACACATGTATGTATTATCTCCTTAATCCCAGATTACCAGGATATTACTGGCCGACTATTGCAGATTGTGATGGCATGAACGAAGAATTATTTGCGTGAGGTGAGACAAGTAAATCGGTTTCATGTTAATGTCAATACACGACAAAAAAAACTATCTTGTTACATATACGTAAATAGTCAGGCTTTTGGTAGTAAATAATTCGATATTCGATATTCGATAACAGCTTTTAGACTATATCTGGCAATCTTTTAAGTGTATGCTCAATGTGTCGCGCCACGAAATTGAACGCAACCTTTAACTTTCTGTATGAGCTAGAATCGGATGTAGCAAAAAGTTCACAGCCACGATAAGTGCATTGGCTAGTTTCAGTTTGACGTATAAAGATAGGTAATCTCTAGTTGTCGATAAAGAACGATTTTAGATATGAGGTGCGTGATATGAGCATTCCAAGTCGAAATGTTGTTAAGTAAAATTCCTAGATTTTTATTTTAAACACAGTTTCAACGTGGGAGTTGGTTGAAACGATTGTGGGCATATAAGATATGTACTCGTAAGTGAATGTGATGCTTATATACTGGTAGCACCATCGATTTAAGCAGGGTAATAAATAGTTGGTTCAGAGATGATCATGATGCTATAGCATATACGAGTATGTCTTCATTTAACTTTACTGCTGCATCTTTTATCAACCATGTTAGAGAGGTCAAATAAAGTTGAACATCGTCAGCATACATATGGAATGTACAATGATGTTCATTCCATATGTAAACATTGGTAAATTATTTACAGACATTGAGAATAAGTCCGAATAATAAGCCTTGAGAGACACTTTTACGGAAAAGCATGAGGAAGACAATTTACTATTTAAGGACACAGCTTGCAGACGATCACGATTAGAGGACCAATTAAGGATCTATGACTACACTTGACCTCAATGCACAACAAACACTGACTTTTTATGCATTTGAAAATATTTTCTGTATAAATTCATAATTCTTACATCTCTATATATGGTCTAGACGCACCCTTTAATTGACGACGATATTTTCGGCCTAACGAACATCACGATACCACACAGTCTTACTCCTTGGTACATTTCCAATATTGAATTGTTTGTCGAGTTAGTCGGTTATTTCGACCACAATCAGCCGCTGAACTCTGATGCGTAATTACAATTTAACAATTTTTATTCGCTGTGCGATTAAAAAACCATCCCTAAATTCTAAACTATAGTATGACAGTCTGAAAGCATTTTAACTTGTCAAACGAAACTGACGTCAAACGAACAGGAAAAAATCCTGGTTATGTTTGTAGATGTTTGGAAAATTTGTGACCGTAGGAGGGAATCTACATAATTAAAGAATGATCCAATCGATCCAACGTAGAAACCGAAGTTGGCTTCTATAAATAGATCCCGGTCGTGATCATATATGTGGGGGATTCAAAGAGAAATATGACATCAATGTGTTGTAGTGGCCAAACAATATGCCAAAATTTACCTCAGGACTATGCCTAAAAGGTGGCTGTAAGTTGTCGACAAAGTTGGGAATTGAAGAGACTGTAAAACATTTTAAGTAATTTGCTCATTTAGAAAATGTTAAGAACAACTAAAATAAATAATTTTGTATCCTCAGGTCAAGCAGCTGTTTTCTTATAAACTACACGCTTTTGCCAAACACACTGTAATCCAATTTATATTTTTCAAGAATGTACATAAAAATTCTTGGTTCTCCTGGCATATTATTTCTGTTGCCTGTATTGTCGTTCATTCAGGGCATGCAAAACAAGCTAACTAAATCGTATGTATTAGATTTCCAACTTGCAAAATATGTGAAGTCCGAAAAACTTTTCTGCTCCATGTATGCTCTAAACGAAATTTATCTTTTGTTTCAGAGATACTTGTAGTCTTCGCAAAGTAAGAATTTTGTTCCAAATCTTTAATCTTTTAATGTCTTTTAGTGTATGTATTCCAGAAATTTACGAAAATTCAAAAATTAAGAGTTAAAAAAAAAAAAATGAATCTGAAGCAATTAGAACACATTTGAAAAGTATTTTTTAAGCCCTTGGTTTACATACCATATATTTTAAGATTTTCAGAATTTGTTTTATTTATTTAAATTTTTTTGAAATATGCTTCCTTAAAACTACAAATATATAGGTACATATACATCCAAAATAAGGTTTAAGCCAGTAAAGGATAAAAAAGTGACCCAAAATGATTACACTCCAGGTGGTACTCACAATAGTGCTAAAAATTTTATTCAGCGGCGACGGAGGAGAGAAACAGGTCGGCAGAAGTGACATCTACTGAAACCGACCAACCTCTCACAACTGAAACTGCGTTTTCAGGACCAAGAGAAATAAAGTTTCCAGCCCTCCCCCTGTTGGTGAATCTTTACGCACACGATGCCCGGATGAAACCGGTGCTGCACCCAGTAAAAGCTGCAGTTCCAGTGGACGGAAACCGCATAAAGTGGATAAGAATATCGATAAAACAAAATCAACGTAGGTTTTACATGCACACGATGTCCTGATGAGGCCGGTGCTACAATCAGCAAAGGTCATAATTTTGGTGGACAGAAGTCGGGTAATACCCGCTAAGAAACAACTTTGGTGATGGCTTTATCCACGCACAGTATCTAGCTGAAACCGGTGCTGCAACCAGCAAAAATTGCTGTCCTACCTACCTGTAAGAAAACCCCGTAACTCAAAGGGTGCTCGGCGTACCTTAAAAGTTGCCACTGCCACCTCTCTGCCGCTCCGAATTTGAAAGGCTGACAATGACAAAAATCTGAACGACGCTGAGTGCAAAAACTGTGTCGATCAACTGTGGAAGCTAGCTAAAGCAGAGAATGTAGTCAAGTAGAAGTAGTTAAGTAGTTAAGTAGAAGGCTAATATATTGAAAACGCAGAAAAAAAAGGAATATGCTGATGTGTCTTCATACCCAGAGCCCTGGGCTTAACACAGAAAAGTGAAAATCTACTTTCTTGTTGTGAGCTTAGACAAAGCTTCTACCGAGACCACTACATCTGGGTATGACTCACGTTTTGCGCTTTTTCTTTACTTCCCACTTTTTTTTCCAAATGAGTGCAGATAAGAGATCAACCCAATACTTATTTGTTCTATTTACTCAGATTAACCTTAAACGTTCCAAGTCTGCTACTGCATCCGTACCTATGACCCACATACATATAATATTCATACAGAAACGCTAAGCAAACACACTGTGGTTTCGGATGATTAAGGGGTTTCACATCACTAGCGATCCGAAAGACAGAACTTGTCTTCATGTGCCGAACTTACTCTCACCATCTAAACTTGTGCAATTTTGCAACTAAGATTTAGTTGCAACAGATATAGGCTACAAAACAAACTGAGAATGGCACAAATTCTTTGTTGCCTTTGCTTATTTTCTCTGTGATTGGTAGCCGAACTCATTAAATACTGTGATTCAAGGAAGATGGGACTGCGATGTTGCGATGTTAATGCTCAGAATACTTTATATGGCAGTAGCAAATGGAACTTGAGAGGCAATTATCTCCCGGATTTCATACTAGTGTCTGACCTGGTTGTCAAAAATATTGGTTCTCAGCCAAAGTTTTTTATGAGAGTAAAACAGCAAGTCATCGACTTAACGTTATCAAAACGGTATGCTAAGGAGATTACCGGCCAGAAAGTACTATCGGGAAACCAACTTTACATGATTTAAGCTCTGAAATTCCAGTAGTGCTCCCCTAAGCTCGGGACAAGGCAACAGCTAGATGAATCTGCTCAGAAACTGAACGGTTCTGTTACTGTTACGCAGATCTACAGCGACTTGGTAAAGAAACCAGAAAACTTCTAAACAGGTCACTTAAGACTATCTTTACAAATCAAAACAAAAAAAGTATATGAATATACATAATTAAAATTTTTAAGAGTGACTTTTATAAAGACTTTATAAAAGATCGAAATTTTCGATGAAACCAGTAGGATAGTAAAACTTCTCAAAAGGGTCAACCAAACTAGAATCGTCGGAAAATCTGATGGCACCTATACTGAGTCGAAAGCAGGGACTCACTTTCCAGGTACTATACTCAGAAGCAGCTCACAACCAGCTGATATTAACGAAGCTGCTCGTAATCTGGATAATAAAATACGTCGCAGTTGGTATATCTCATCGGTTGTGGTGACAGACGAGGTCATAAAATATACTGTTGTTTCTTTGATGGCTTCGAGTTACGTGGTACCTATGGTATATGTATACCCAATTATATTAGAAAAAGTTATAGACCAACTGCTGGTAACTCTACTTCACTAGCAGTGGCACAAACCGAAACCCTGACTAACACTGAGAGTAGCCTTCATATCCAAGATCAGGAAAAAGGTCTATACACTCGCCTAGATATTCAAATCTATAAGTATGACTTCTTTCATTGTGAAACGAATGGAGAGGAAGATCGAGCTAAATATGCGACAAACTGCCTTGCGAATGTATCCTCTGTTTGAGATGCAACATGCTTACGAACGCGGAAGATCTTGCGAGAGTGCGCTTCAAGATGTGGTAGGCAGAATTGGAGACGCACTCGACAAGAAGTAATACGCGCTGGGCATTTTTATCAACATTGGGGGTAATTTAAACAACGCAACGGAATGCGTAACTTGGCCAGACAACACTAGTTTTTTGTGACAAATCGCTAGTTTTATGAATAAAAGCAATGCTGGTGAATAGGACAACGATTGCGGGTGCTGATTGCGGAAATTATATGATGGCGGGGGTAAACAGTACTGGACATTTTTTGATCTGACCGCTTTGGGACTGTGTTTAAGAAAACCAATAAATTAAGATGAGGTTCGTCTGCTTTTGGTCATGTGTATCGTTGCTATGTCTTAAATCATATCCTAGGTAAAATGATCTTGAGCGAACCACTGGCAAATCAGCACCAACTTTTAGTGACCGAATTTATCGTAAAAGCAGAGAAAACGCAGAAACAAGCGAAACCGACACCAGTTGAAAAAGTAAGCTGGCCCACTTTAAATAATGAAAAACGCCAACTATGGGTTAAATCTGCTATAAACTACGTATCTACAAAAAATGCAAGGGAAGTGGAAAAATGCTCTTCATCTCTTATGTTCTTATACTTCGCATAAATAAAATTTATTGGTGATACAGTGTAAAAAACATAACGGTAAAGGACAAAAATAAGCATTTTAGTCGATAAAGTGCGTCTTGGGATAAAATACAAACGGTTGAATCATGAGGCGAAGAAAGCGATAGAGAAACGGAAACCTTGAATTTAAATAGCTAGCCATTTTATTAACGAAAAGAAAGATTTTTTATTAAAGCAATACATTAACGAGTCTGGATCTGAGTTCTGTCGCAAGATAGGACTGAAAGATAATGGCTTATGAAGAGGTCGCACGAAGAATTAAAATCTGCATTGCCGTTTTTCCGATAGTGGTAATACTTCAGTTGGTATAGTCATACTCGAATACCGTTATCAAAGCCAAATTTTTGGGCGAACTTCAAAGAAAAGGCCGAAAGAAAAGTAATTAAATCAATCAAACGTAAGTACATCAAAATCTCAACCTCATTGACACTTCTTCAAAAATCTGACAATGGTACAATATTTGAAAATTTAATTATCCCGAATGTGTGGTGCAGAAGTAATGCAGATCCGTAGTACCAATACATAGCGTTAGATATTTATATATGTCAACTGTTAGTATCAGAAAAAGAGAAGAAAGCCCAATGATAATAAAAGACGTTGGTTTTGACTTAGACGTAAGGTCGCAGATAAACAAACCGGAGCAAACATATCATTTGGAGTTAATCGATTATCCTTATAGATATTATAAAACTTGCGTTTTCAACACTTGCTCAAAGTCAGTTTTACTGTATGGAAAATCAAGTGCTTGCAAAAATGTCCCTCAAAAGGATATGCAAGATATTTGTGCTTGCATTTTAACACCAAATTTCAAAGGAAATGCACAAAAAAAAAAAAAAAAACTAAAAGCGGATTGGATATACTCTTTGGAAATTAGAGTCAGATATTGCGAAAATATTATATGACTGGAATCCAAACGATTGTAGAGAACACGACAGACTAAAACTAAGATGGCGAGGATCATAATATTAATAGAAAATTCTTAATAACAAAATTAACTCCCATTCATTTCTGGCAAAAAAATTACAGACCAGTCAAAAGATATATTTGAAAAAAAAAAATGTATATATATATATATGTATATAAACGTGTTTCCTTCTTTATAGCTTTAGGGAATTGAAAAAACGGCTTAGCTCTTTTTTAAATATCTACAAAACCTGTAAGAAAATAAAATACAAAATAAAAATAAGTGTTTCGCGTAGGGCCGTATAGTAACTTATATTTTTTTATGTTTTCTTATTGTTTACTAGAGGGCTCCACATATATAAAAAAATTTTCCTATGAATTGAAATATTATTTTACTATACGAGTATAATATTTTCTAAGAACAAAAAATTATTACTTCTACGCTACGAACTGTTTATTTATTTCTTTAAATAGAAAGATACTTACATTTTCTTTGTGGTTAACTCACTATACTTACATACTTGGTATCCTGATTAGAAATTCAAAGTATATTCCAAAAAATTATAGGCACTAAAATAGACGTTACACTTTTATAAAACCGCACGTGCTTCGCTGTATCTAATTTTGTATCGCACGATTTTTAAAAAAAAAATTATTATCTTAAATTTGTTTAACGTATTGTATTCTCGACTTGATTACATATGCTTGAAATTTGACTGGATTTAAGAGGAAAGAAAAAAATCTTTTCTCTTCATGAATATATTTTTATATGTATGCACGAGTATGAAAGTATGTACAATGTACTTGCATGAAGTATATTATAATTTTTTATTAAGATTATACGATTATTGTCCGCCATTTAGTAAGGGATTACGATGGTTGGTTAGGTGGTGATATTCATCACCCATTCCTTTCATACCTCCTTTCTACAGAAAGTAAGATAATATTGTTTTTTTCCTCTCATTTTTTTATTTTACACACAATAAATTGTACACAAACACTTGTACGTGGTTTATATCATATATGAATGTATATAAAAAAAAAGACTGACAGTCCACGGATTTATGCGGGGATAAGAAAGATACATTTTTTTCTGGCTTTTATTTTTTTATTTTAAGAAATACACATTTGCAGAAGCAATAACAAAAGTATCAACAAATAACAACAAAACACCAACACCAACAAATGACATGAACAATAAGACAAGTAATATAATATGCGGGGATATCAATCACAGTAATTCAGTTCACTTTAATTTAATAATCGAAAATGCTTCTCTTTCTGCTGACTTTCACATCTCGTGTCATCTTGTCCTTTTCTTTACGCTTATTTAATCACAAAGAACGAATAAAGTGATGTTATTATCACCGGCCATCATTTTTTTTTTTTTTTCGTTCTCCTATCTATTTTATTTATTTTCTCTTTACGAATATGTAGCTTTTTTGAATACTCGTATGGGGGATATGACTACTTTAGTTCCCTTTAATTAAAATGAAAAGTTCCTTATGCATTCGAGTAAACACATATCAATTTAGTTAAACCGTTAATTCGGAAAATTCCTATTCAAAATTTCCAATTTTGATTTTTTTTTTAAATTTTAATAGCCGACACTCAAATAAATTTTTACAATTTTACGATCACCAACGACGATCAATACTTTTTTTTCTGTTTACACTTAAACAATTTTAAACTTTTTCACGAATGACTGAACACGATTAAATAAGACATATAGTAAATTTCAGAAAAAAAACAATAAAACTGAAATCTACTATGAAAAATGAATTAAAAAAAAAAAAAATTATATACCATTGGTTCTACTGAGACCCCAGTAGTCTTCCATGTTTGTTATGTGGCGGCCACTACAAAACTGCGGCAACCAAATTTTTTTAAAAAACTGATAAGCAAGTTTTTTCCTTTTCTTGCTATTTTGTATATATTATTTTTAATAAATAGATCTTCTTTTATTGAATTTTTTTCCCGACAACAACGGCAAAGACGATGGCAACAACGATGTTAACGTATCTGTAGTCGTTCGAATAATGGGGATGCTACAAATATTTTTAACGATTGCAATGGAGTACAAAAAAACATTACGATCAATTGTAGTGTACTATGTGTACTGAGTCCGATTGTACGAGTATACAGTACCGCACCGTCGGTAGTTTGGCTTAATTAAGATCATCGTTCTTTCGGACACCGGGGTTTGTCAACCTAAATTAAATGAACTTGTAAAATCTACTTATTTTAGTTTTTACATAGCTTGTATTGCCTTTGGGTTTTGCTCTACATTTTTTTTTTTTTTTTTTAACATTTACTATTTGATTTTTATTTGTATTAATCTTTATAAATACAAAATTTTAATTCGCCAGCTACTCTTTTTACTATGTAGTAATGATCTAGTATTTGTAATTCTAGTTTCTCCCAACAAGCTTTCTAATACTAACCATAACTTGATCTTTGAATCCCCGTTTCAATGTTCTTTAAAATCTCACAGTTGTTTGATGTAACAGTTCACAGGTCGTTTGATGTACTATAACTGGACCAATATATCATAGCTTCTGTATTCCACCATAGTTATGTGTGATAGCTCACGATTTTTCTTTCGAATCATTTTAACATTGACTCTATTGAGTTCCGGGTTTGGCAATTGATTCGCAAAACTAAAATAGCTAGATCGATATTTTCTAGATTCACACTATATTGACAATTGTAAAGTTAGATGAAGGCTTTAATTATAATATAAATACTCTGAAGTCTATAGTGAAGTTTTAATTTACTTCCATACCAACTTTTTTGGTTTATGGATTAATAATAATGACAGCGGATCGGACTTATGAAGATTCTTAATTCCTTCCTAACCTCTGATAAATGCAGGTCCGATATTTATTATACGTAGATGTCTCAATCTTTTATGTGCTAAAGGAGATTTTCTACACGTTATGTTTTCCAACATTATACCAGCCATTGCCTTTCGATGTTTCTTAAAATTTGAGAAGACATAAAAGATCAAGATTTATTTTTCTTTTAAAGATCAAATCGGCCACACATAATTACGTCTACCGCGGCTGTTTTCGACAAAGAATTTATTTTGATTATCCCATTAAAGACATTGGTAATTTTTTTAAACAATACTGCCATAAAAAACAATACTCCAACTGTTCTTAATAGCCACTGTTAATCATGACTTGAATTAACCAGAAAACAATTTTTCGAATTTGTTTTTAAAGTTGATGAAGAGATCATCGCTTTTGATGAACTTTAATTTTTCAATTGTAGTTATTTACACACTATGCACATATATATTGTATGTATGCATATTCATACAAAACTAACTAAGAATGTGGATTTTGCCGATTTGTAAAAATTTTGGATTTGCCGAAAGTATGTATAGTATATTCATCTATTGCAATGCAATTTCAAAAACACGTCATAAAATATTTTATTAGCTCTTAAATTGCATTAAAATCGGTAGCGTGAAGGTGCTGAACATGAAGGACCTTTTTAAAACAGGAAGTTCCAATTAGGAACCAGAACAGAAATAGCAGAACTTGATATAGTGATTAGGGATTATAAGAAAAATGAATCCAGGGGCATTGACGGTGTACCTCTTGAATTTTTCCAAAATGCCAATGAGATTTTCTCGAAGTGGAATGAAAGGATGCCAAAGAAAAACAATTAAATAATAGGATCAAAGAAAACATGGCTTTAACTCCCGATACCGAATAAGCAGGCTTTCGCTTTGATCCTCTTGGAAGGATTATGTCATATTGTCGAATTTATTGTATATAAAAAAAAAGATTTTTTAGACTTCATTCTGGTATAATGTAGTATTGAAGGATTTCTCTATCCCAGCTATTTAATGATGATGATGCCTGATGCCGCGAGTTATACATTTTAATAACAAAAAACGGTATTTTATACTTTCGATAGTTTTCCAAACATCCGAGGACATAATAAGTTGCGAATTATTATAGGGCATATATTGATATCTGCTTTACCTGCTATTTATTTATGCCCTGAGCCCCACAGTTAGATAGGTAGTTTGTAAGCAAGCCAAACGCCCCTGATCGCATAACTAAGACGCGTAGTTACGAGTATATTTTTATGAAACTCCAAAATCTGGGCTGTCTTAAAAGAACAACAAAAAACCTCTAGGAATAAATTTCCATTTTAAATTAAATTAAATAAATTAGAGAAATTTGCACTTTAACTACACATGAACTATACAACCCACTTATATGGTTTAAATACAAGTTTCCTTTTAAAAATACATTAAAATAAACAAAAATTAATTATTTTCGTATATTATAACTTTATTAGAAAAAGCAAACACTCCCATTAGTTATGGAATACGATTTCATTCATGTGGCTGCCTCAGTTGGCCTCGCAATAGTCAACCCAAATGACAACCCAATTCAGAGATCGATGACGAGTCGATGTTCTTGGATTGAGTAAAACATTCTCGGCCACATCAGCCACATTATCACACATTATTCACAGTACGACGACGGGGACCGTAAGTGTTGTCCACAAGTTAGCTTGTCTCACGAACTTTTTGTACGCGCGGTGTGTGCTTTATTTCGGTCAAAAGTTATTTTCAATAAACCAGCTTTGAAATAAATTTGCAATATTTCTCAACGTTGTTCAAGCATAAAAAGATTCCTTTCGTTCAGCAAAGGTATGATACTGAGTAACAGTCAAGATTTCGAGCGAGAAAGAGCTGCCATTGCCAAAATAACATATGCTTCAAAAAGACAGTTGAGGATAATAAATATCCTTTGATGGCTTAATGTCGCCTCGTACTAAACGCACATATTCAACTTTGCTGCAAACAAGTATATATAACAGCTACTTTTAGGTCTGATACTGGGGTACATACTAAATTCATGACAAACAGTGTGATGCTTTATTAGCCGATGCCAACAATCGGTAAAGATTATATTCACTCTGATTTTCTTCCGGCGAAAGAGCTTACAGACAATGAATTAATTCCATGTGCGCTAGGCTGCTTGTGGTTGGTGTAGTAGTTTTGAAACTCAGGTGTTCGGTTTCGATATATTTCCAGAGGTGGTTGTCAAACTGGAGTGCATCCTCAACCAGTGGGTCTTAGTACGTGCTAGTTGTTAGTTCGTTACATTTAGCCCAGCTAGCTAAACGTGTTTTGCCTTCACGTCAGAGTTGACGCCGACGGAATTTACATATAACCACATACAAATTCCATGAAAAGACTTTCAGAGAATTGCCTCGCACGGGATTCGAGCCCGCGACCCTCTACTTGAGGAGTTTATGCATATACCACGGCCACCCCCTCTGTCTAAAATATAAGATGCCTATAAACTTCGAGGGTATTGTGAGAGCGTGATGTAGATCTAGTAGTTAAAATTGGATATGCCATCGACAAAAAGAGTACTTTTTAGGCGTTTTCATCGACATTGAGATTGAATTATGCAACGCATCATTTGACAGGACGTATAACTCGACTAGAAAAAAATGTACCTAGAAGAATCACTCTTACTAAGCATGATATGTAAATGCTTAGCGGCCAGACAGCACTAGAAGTAATGGACTATTGTTGTTATAATATCTCTTAACCTTACGCGCCGATTATATTTTAACTTTAGTCTTATGTACATGACGCCTGACTCAATAAAGCGGACCTCTCGAATCCTTCGAAATGTTAAAACAACTTGCCCTTTTGGTTGTCACTACCATTTTGTACAAAACAGTCGTAACGACTTTAAAACAAAATTGTTAATACATATTATTTTTTATTACATATTATTTTTATGGGCTTATGTATGTATATACAGTGTCCAACAAATTACAAAACTAAGGAAACTGAAACGGACATGAAATTCCGACCACTGTAAATTAAGTTAGACGCAAAATTTTAAGATTCGTCAAAAACAACTATTACTAAAATTCATTTGTAATAAAAAAAAAAGAAAGTAAAAATATTGCTTATTTAAAATGGAAGAAACTAAAGAATCTCTAACAATTGTCTGGCAGTAAAACAATTTTCAAATATGTACAATTTTTTTCATTTTTAGCTAGGGTTACTTTTAACACAATAAATTCACGATAATTCTATTAAATATGTATATAAAAAAAAATTATTTTACTTTTATTTTAGTTTTAATAATTAGGTAATAATAATTAATTATTAATTTGAAATAATAGCGAATAAAAAAATTAAAAAATGAGATATGAGCCATCAAGTAGGACCCTCTTTTGAAATTGGAGTACAAGATATCTCAAGATCTGCAGAATTTGCTAAGCTTTACAACACTACTCTTTATAACATTATCTAGCATGTACGAGGTGTGAGTGATAGTTGAAATTTTGCGACCAACGTACATTCGATTATTGATTTTTTTTTGCTGTGTTCGTACACATGTTTCGAACATAACACCTTGATCAAAAAGTACCCGGTGGTGTCACCGTGTGGGGCTCCCTTGTTCCGATTTGAGTTATTAGCGTCATAGCTTGACATTTACAAAAATTACGTATCCAAGATTATATCTATCTCTGTGTGTGATGGCGATTTTTATGCGAATTTAATGGTGCGCGAACGTTGGAAATATTGGAAAAGTGTTTCGGCAACAAATCTCTAAAGAAAACGATCGTTAACGAGTGGCACGAGCGGCTCAAAAGTGGTCGTGAGTCAATCGAAGATGATGAACGCAGTGGCAGACCATTGACATCGAAAACCGACGAAAACATTGATAAAGTAAAAGAAATGTTGGTCAATAACAGCAAATTAACCATCAGAGAGATAGCGGAGGATTTAAACATTGCCTATGGATCCATCCAAGACATTTTGGTTAATGATTTGGGTTTCCGTCGTGTGGCAGCAAAGTTGGTGCCAAAAGACCTGAATTTCATGCAAAAAAGAGACCGCGTTGACGTCGCAAAAGAAATTATTTGCGAGGCAGAATCCGATCCCATATTCATCAAATGGATCATTACTGGAGACGAGACGTGAGTTTATGAGTACGACACGCAATCCACACATCAGGCAAGTGAATGGCGTTCACCAAATGAGCCGAGACAAAAAAAAACACGTCGTTTTCAGTCAAAAAAGAAGGCAATGCTCACCGTTTTCATGGATTACAACGGTGTAGTGCATCATGAATTTTTTCCAGAAGGCCAGACAGAAAACAAAAAGTATTATTTGGGCGTTATGAAACGCTTTCGTGAAGCAATTCGCCGAAAGAGTACAGAATTGTGGGCAGAAAATTCGTGAATTTTACACCATGATGACGCACCGTCACACAGTGCCATTATTATTCGTAATTGTTTGACGAAAAAAATAAAACAAATACCATCCAACAGCCACCGAATTCACCTGATTTGGCTACCTGTGACTTCTTTCTGTTCAATCGAGTTAAAAAACCACTACGGGGAACGCGTTTCATCAGCCGAGAGGAAGTAATAATACCGAATACCGAATATAAAAAATGTTTTAAGGATTGGATCAAACGCTGGCATAAGTGTGTTGCAGTTGATGGGGATTACTTTAAAGAGGACAATATAACATAGATTTAGATGAATAAATTTGTATTTTCAATTTTCTGAATAATTCCCGGGAATATAGCATACTTAGTTTGTTTTTTTGAAAATAAATGATTTACATATGTTGGAGTGCTCAACAATTTTCAATAATTATAAAAAATGGAGCAAAGAATTTGCATCAAATTTTGTGTAGAAAATGAAATCAAGTGCTCTTAAACACTTGAAATGTTGACAGTAACATACGGTCAGTCTGCTCTAGGTAAAAAAAAAATGTTTATAAGTGGTACAAGCTCTTTCAAGATGGCCGAGAAAATGCCAATGACGAACTTCGCTCTGGAAGCCCCAGCACATTAACAAAAGATGATAACGTCGAATCCGTGAAGAAAATTGTATTGGAAAATCGTCGAATTCCCATAAGAGAAATTGCTACGGATGCTGGCATATCGGTCAGGTCATGTCATGCAATTTTTTCGGATGTTTTGGGCATGAGACGTGTGTCAGCAAAAATTGTTCCAAACTTCTTAATTTTAACATCGCATGAGAATCGCTCAGGATTTCTTGAATGACGTCAATGATAATCCTGGCTTGCTCAAAAGGATCATAACTGTTCTCTATTCCTGTATTTGTTCCCAAAACTGAAGACCTATGGAAGGACGAAGATTTGCAACGTTTGAGGAAATAAGAACAGCATCAAGTTGTTCGGGTTGAATTGAGACCCCTGCTTTACTACTTTAGGAGAGAAAGAAGCAAAAGCAATTTTCAAATTGGAATTCATTGCACTCCGGAATTAAAAAAAAAATTTGTTAGAAACAAATTAAAAATATCAGAAAAAACAGCAAACTTGCACAATATTTATATTTGATAATTATTGCACTTTGGAACAAATGACATAGTTTTCTGTATTCTTATTTTTGTTTCTTCGGTCTTTATGTAAAAATAAAATATCAGCGAACCATACAGTCGGCATCTGCATTCCCACAAGATCAATTCAACATGGCATTTTAAATCATTTTAATATAGCTCTATTTTATTCATTTGGGAGTTAACTGTCAATGAATAGTATCGGGAAAATTATTTCAAGCGCCCATTTTGAATGTGGGATATGCCAATCCATGAGGAACTGTAAAAAAATTTTATATTTTAAAAGCTCACTATCTGGCATGGATCTTGTGTCAGGTGACGGCATCAGTCCTGTTTTTCTTTTATGAGACTCCCTCGTTAAAGAAAGGTGGCAGATAGTTACGAGAAGTACTGTACACTACACAATGTACGAAAAATTAACCTATTGGGTGGCAGTTATTGTAGTTAGCTACCCCTGATTTAATGATGGATATCAACACAATTGAAAGTCACACACTGAAAGATACAAAAATAAAAAACAAAAAAAATAAAAGTTTACACAATTCCAAAGAAATAAATTAAAGCAAATTTATTTTTTTTTTTTTTAGACTTTTCCTCGTATTTTAGCACTCAGTGGCGGTGTATTTGAAAGGCGTAGACGTTTAGTCTTTCTAATGACGTCAGAGGTAGGTACTAGAAATATACGCCTCGAAATATGATCACAGTTGGGTTCCTTATATGACTATCAAACCATTTTTACTTGTATTCACTAAAACAAATTTTGTAAAATATGACAAAAGATGAAACTCGTACAAACATACTCGTACATACATGCATATAAACGTAGTTTCCTAGATAGATGGATAATTTGTTGTACATGACCAACAGTTTGTCCGTATTTTGTAGGAAATTAGTTAATTATGAAACATTTAAGGACTTTAATTTGAAGACTTTTTAAATTCAAACCATTTATTGACTTTGAATAACTAATTAAGACGAGCGGTAAAGAAATGTATTTTGAAATCAAAAATATAAGCTTAACATAAGTAAGAAAGTAAATAGTATTATAGAAAGAAATACCCTATACAAGTACAAAAAAATACGAATCTTCTTTGAAAAATATTCGCAGTACATATACAGAACGATAAATAATGTAGAACATTGTTACTATATTTATACTTAGCCTAGCGGTTACCGATGAAAGATTTTTACACTTAGCCAAAATCAAAGCAAACACAACCTAGAAGAACGTAGAATTTGTCTTTCGCCCGTCAACGCAAACCGGACCACAAATCACTCGAATATCTCGCGTTCTATCGAACGCCTGCGCCTTATTACAGGACTGCCATGACTTGAATTCAACATAGAGCTTTCTTGGTGTTAGAAGACTTTATTTATTAATTGCCTTCTTAGGTAATTTTTCGTTTAATTTCTGATTTGGTGTCATTATCAGAGGTAAAAGACGATAGTTCGTGACGTTCTGGCAATGATATCAATGTTATCATACACACTCTTTTTGAAAATGGTGTCTATTGTTATTTGCTTATGAGTTTCGTTCAATTTTCTCAAGTATGATGCTAACGTATCACCTTACCTGACCCCTTTATTTTAGTCAAAGACCACGGTGAGATTTCTTCGGACCTTTGCAGAGCAGGTCCGTGGCTTTGAAATCGATAAAGTGTGGTATGTCTTGATCTGAATTCCTTAGGTTTTCTCTGCCTTCTGTAATATAAAAATTTGACCAATTATGAACTTTCCTGGTCTAAAACCGCACAATCAATCATAACATTGACAAATGGTGGAGGCTCTCGCACAATACTTAGAAGATTGATGCGTCTATAATTAGTGCAGTTTAGAACATCGATAAAAGAATTTATGTTCCATTTATGTACATGCATTTCTTTTTTTTTAGAAAAGCCGATCAACTTTCCTCTTGGTTTGTTCGTAGAGCACACGAGCCGCTCTCATCTTACATTGCTGTGTAAAAAATTAAAACCACTAGTGACATTTTATGCAGTCACGACTTTTGTGTTTTAAATTATTTTTGTATTTTTTTGTTTTTCAATTTAAAAAAAAAAAAACACATAATATTTCAACTCTGCTCTATTAAATTAATATCTTATTAAAACATCAATAATAACATTTCATAAAAAACTATATACCATATATGTACTCATGTGTAAAATAATAATATCACTTTAGCCTCTAAAGTAATAAACTTTAACTTGAATGCACAGACTCTCTACTAAATTATATAATGTTTCTTAAAAATATTATTCCACTCCTGTACTAAAGATATTTTCAAATCACTAATGTCACCTTACATCATCCAAACCTTTTCAATAATGTTAAGTCAAAACTACATGCAGGCCAAGGGACAACATTGACCGGTATTGGGACGTGCATTATCGTGCTGGAATATAAATGAAAGAGGCATATCACTTTCAAGAAACGACAGCATATTTTTTGCAGGATATCGATGTATGCATCTTGTTCAACTTTTATAACAATAACCTCGAAATACCACAAAATATCGTATATTTAATATTATACAAAGTATTTACTATGCAATGCTGATTTTAGGCTTATTATTATGCCAAATATGCTTGCCTGTACTCTACATGAAAGCAGGCTTCTGGTGAGTGTGATCGGTTGAATTCCAACATATTAGTGGTAGCGTTTCTAATGGCTTCTTGATATCGATGCCATTGTCTTCAGTACTTGATGCAAAATTCATAGGACTTGTTGTTATGTTGACGGATACGTGTTCGCAAAGTTTTGTTGCGATTGCAGCTGTTTAACATACATAATTTCTCCATTGCTTTCATATCTAAGGTATCTTGATAGTAGTTTTAGTCTCTATTGCTCTACTAATACGTTGAACTAAGCCCACTATTAGACGTGGTACCGTGTAAGCTGAGCTTTTCGATTATATTTTCTCCTCTCACCTAAGAGATAATATACTATTGAGTTGATTTTGACGACAGTGACTAAGAAGGACGATTATTTACGTCAGTGGCGGGTGGTCACTGTATGTCTGTATTGCATATGTCTGTATTACAGGATTTTTCCTGTTTATGAGCTTCTATAAATTTGCTAAAATACACTTTGCTCCATTTTCGGTCAGCTTGTTAGTGAGGCCATGAGTTTGCTAATGTTTTTACATTTGAGTAATCCAAATAAATTTCTTTCGACACAATCTTGAAATCAAGGCTAGAACTAGAGCTCCTCCTGCTTTTTAGACCGGATTTTCCAACGCGCTTAGTTGAACAGGCCAAAATCAGCTAGAGCATGACAAAACCAACTATAGCCAGCACTATTGGTTTCTTAATGTGAAAAACTTCTCGTTTACCCGTGCATCTTATCAGATTACTTTTTGTCACACCCGCTTCCAGGACTATATTTTTTCTTCTATATTTTTTGTACCTGGTCCACCACCACCGTGATGTATATATTAAAACCGTACGCTGAGTTTAACCAGCAGTTACTTTTGTATGGTAGTGTCGTAATTTGTTCATATTGATATACATTTAAAATTCATTTTAACTTTTTTACAAGGTTGCCCATAATGTATATACCTACGCTATATCTTTGGAGTAGAATAAAAAAAAAAATAATGCGTTTTTTTTTTTTTTAATTTCTATTTAAAATCAATGGCACTTTCCGACCATTATCGACCAGCTTGTATACATATATTTCGAAATTTTAGCGCCGTCCAACTAAGATCTCTGGTAAATAAATGATTTTTCTAAATCAATGAATATGATGTGCAAATCTTTCGAAGAGTCTTTGAGAATTGTTACCGTAAATTTTGAATTGCGTGTTATGTCAACCTGCCTTTCACGAATTTGAACTATTGAGCGCTAGAATTTCTCAATTTATTTTCATATACGATGTATGACTTTTATACAATGAAACAAGAAATCTATCCTTCTACTAAATAGACATCCAAACGTCTCTTATGTTTTTAATATAGTTCCGCTGTATAGTAGCATTTTATTTTTTTAATAGCTTTGCTAGCTTCGACTTCGGTTAAATCTTATGTTTCCTGTTCTTGTGCAACAACCCCGAAAATTTATATATATGTTTATACATAATATATAGGGTGATTCATCGTGAGTTTTGATTTTCAATAGGCATTTTTTGACAGACCTCGCGTGACTCCTATCAAACTGCTTTATCATTTTTTGTTCAGTATCGTTTGGCATGGAAAGACCCACACCACAACAGAGTCTCCAAATTGTTCAGCTGTATTACGAAAATTATCGTTCTGTGAGAAATGTTTTTCGTGCGATTCGAGGAAATTACGGCGCGCACAATCGGCTACTGAAACCGCTACAACCAATACTATTCGCAAATTTGTATTTTACGTGAGAATCTCGGTCTATAAGCGTACAAAATTCAACTTGTGCAATAATTGAAGCCAGGCGACTTGAATTTGCATCATATTTTCAGTGAATGGGCTCTTCATTGAAAAACTCAATGAAAATCCGGTGTTTTATCGTGAAATTTTGTTCAGTGATGAAGCCCATTTCTGGCTCAATGAATACATTAAGAAACAAAATTGCCGTATTTGCGCTGATGAGTAACCTGAAGAGTACCAAGAGCTACCATTACATCCATTAAAAACAACGGTATGGTAAGGTTTATGGGCTGGTGGAATCATTGGTCCATATTTCTTCAAAAATGAAGCAAATGAGGCTGATGAGTAACCTGAAGAGTACCAAGAGCTACCATTACATCCATTAAAAACAACGGTATGATGTGGTTTATGGGCTGGTGGAATCATTGGTCCATATATCTTCAAAAATGAGGCAAATCAGAATGTTACCGTCAATGGTAACCGTTATCGCGCCATGTAGACGGACTATTTGCTTCTTGAAATTAAAGCTCATGATCTCGGTGAGCTCTGGTTTCAACAAGACAGTGCTACAAGCCATACAGCGCGTAAAATCATTTTGGTGAGCACTGAATTTCACGTTTTGCTACGGTAAATTGGCTGTCTAGATCTTGCGATATCACACCTTTGGACTATTTTCTCTGGGGATATATAAGTTCACAGGTTTTCAGGAATAAGCCAGCTATCATTGGCGCTTTGGAAGTCAACAATACTTGTGTTATCCGCGAGATACCAGTCGCTATGCTCGAACGAGTCGGCCAAAATTTTTCCCAGAGGTGGTTGTCAAACTGGAGCCAGTACATCCTCAACCAGTGGGTCTTAGTACGTGCTAGTTCTTAGTTCGTTACATTTAGCCCAGCCATCAACAACTCCGACATCAGTGTTATGCCTTCATGTCAGAGTTGACGCCGATGGGATTTTCATATAACTACATACAAATTCTATGAAAAGACTTTTTCAGAGACCTCTGCTTGAAGAGTCTATGCATATACCACTACACCACGGCCAATGTTTGCTACCAATGCCTGCCAATAATTTGATGCTGATTCACAAGTGGTTCGTTTAAAATCACTGGATCTAGTATCTTTTATTTCTGCTCAGCAGAAAAGACTGCAGGCTGGTTACTAGCGTCGTGACGGTGCACTACATTTTTGCTAAGTACTTAAATATGTTAGGTATAGGTATACAAAAATGTGTTGGCCAATAGATTGACCAAATACTCGTAAGCACTTTATCACTTTTTTTTACTAATTTTTCTTTGAAAGGCTGAAAGATTCCATTAAAATGAACTCACAAGGAGTATATGAGTGCTCTGTTCTGACAAAAAAAATAGTTATACCATGTGATTTGCAAGAGTTTTATATATCTTCTTGTTTTTTTTTATTCAATTTACATGTTGTTAATCACCAAGAAAATTGCAATCACAATATCGCACACAGAGTAAGCTTAAACTTCTCAGAAAAATAAGATAAAAAACTGTCGGTTTAACAAGTTATATACGATAGTTGTACTTAGGCCTCAGCCAACCATTATATCACGACCCTCTGCACGCACCAAGTCGGCTGAGGTTCCTTTCCACTTAAGCTCGCCCTCATTATCGTGTTGTCCCTCTAGAATGATTCAAAAACATTCCAGGCAAGAGCAGTGATGCTGATTTTCAATCTCAAAGAATTTTTTCCCTTGAACCAACCTAAGCCATTTTCGGCCACTGTAGAAAAAAATGTTTTCTTCGTTGTTCGTGGGAGAGATTTATTTCTCAGTTCAAAGATGGTGATCACATTGCTTGAATCTACAATCGGATCCAGGTACATAAATAAAGTCCTCAAAGTTATAACTTGCCAGTTTGACGTGCTGTCCGATCAATTGTCTGCCCTCATTTAACACTAAACTCATTTTCGCCACTTCTGCTTCAAAAGCTCTTCAATGTCGTCAGCGTATGCTAGCTTAAGTGTCTCTATGATGTCAAAAAAATCATGTTTTGACATCAAATGCCTCGGTTTACCGACAATTATCGACTTTTACGAGGAAGCGATGGTTTTGCATTATCTTAAGCAGATGGTTGAGTTGAGCCAAAACTTGAGATGGCTCTATACAGCTCTATAAATGCTGTCATATGCAGCTTTAAAATCAATAACCAAGTAATAGAGATCGATGTAAGGTTTCTGTTTCTTCCCAAGATCTGTCACATACTGAGGCTTGTTATTTGAGGCCCAGGTTCACCCCGAACTGTAGCGCCACCTATGTCAGTAAGCATAGCACACAGATAAGAAAAATTGTTCATACAGGGTTTATATAGTACTACAGATACACTGATTTCTTTATGGTTGGAGGGGAAAGATTCGCCAAGCGATGCTGAGGTAACATTCGCCAGGCCCACTTTTATTCGACCACATATTCCAGATGAGTTGGTGTAAGCTACTTTCCCACTCAATCTCCGCTGCCTTAAATATTTTGGTAGGCAGTGCGTCTGATACCATAATCTTATTAGCCGACAGTCGAACGTTATACATGTAAGTCGGCTTGTTATAAATGTAAGCAAGTGACAAAATTTGATCTAATAAGTACGCGTAACCGCGGATGTCTTCACACCGAGAAACAAATACGAGTAATTGTAAAACGTAAAGCTGGGTAATTTTGTTGTCGTTGAAAAATCCGTTTCAAAAACTTGTTGAGACTAAAGTTCCAGACAGGCAACAACAGAGCCGAAAATAGTTTGATCACTCAATCGTGTAAGCTCCTTATAGAATGGTACTGTCGGCTAATTTTTGGCAATTTAGCTAGCTATGCAGTTGCAACACAGATAAATACGTGGAATAAATATGTAGCATTAGGTATAGTTAAATACATTACATAATCTGTTAATAATAAGTTAATAAAAGATATTAAGGAAGTAAAAAAAAACTTCGCCCACATTCTCTGTGACCAGTTACTGCCCGAAAAGTTGATTTCTAAACTTTTCTTCCATCCATTTAACAGAGTCCGTAAATCTGTACATTTGGATTCTACCACAAAAGCCAAACAAATGCTTGTTACCGCTTCGCTTGCTAAAATCCTGTCTTTAGCATGTAATTTAAATGAGCAGTGACGTTAATCTAAAAAAAACTTCTTTTATTTAAAAACAAAAAATCTATCTTGTTTCTCAGTTTTTTTTTTTTTCAATGTCTATTAACTTTTGCTCTGTATATATACAATACAAGAATCAGCTAAGAGCACTCTTCACTGTCTGCACTATCTATTTCAAAAATTATGCTAGAAATTATATCATAAATTTGTTACATGCCCTGGTGTGCAGTTATGTAATCAAAGGGAGAAAACAATAACACAAGACGAAAGTAGGCAATGTATGGTTATGAATGACTATTTAACGACCACGAATAGTTAGAGTTATTCAAAAATTGTTTATTGTGGCATTTGCATGCCCTGTTGAAAGCCGAGCGTTTGCTGTTGCTTTTTAAGTTCGTCTTGCATTTCCATAGCTAAGTTTTTATACTTCTCAGCTTCCTGTTCGTTTTTATCAGTTCCATCGCCTCGCGCATACATCTGACTGAGATTAGCACAGGCGTACATGTTTTTCAGCTCACACGCTTTATAAGCAAAATCGAAGGCTTTCTTCATGTCCTTAAGAATAATATAATCACCAGGTTGCGACTTAGACTGGTTGTTGGGGAGGTGCTCTTCAGCTTGTTTCTGTACGCCGGAAATGTGCATCCCAGATAGATAGAAGCAGGCTGTAGCATTGTTCATGTCGCAACTCTTCGTCAAGAATTCCAAGCCCTACAAAGGAAGTATAACGGGGTTACATTGATCTTTTAAACAATAAAAAAAAAAAACTACCTTTGGGACGTTTCTTTCGACTTCTTTTGGCATGGAACGCGATACCAACAGCAGACCGGAATGTAGACAAGAATCAGAATCATTTAGGTTGCATCCTTTCTCGTAATAACTGTACGCTGCCTTTGGATCGCCTTTGCTGCCACTTTTACCTTTGCCCAAGAAGCTGTAGTTTCCGAATTTGTAGCAGGACTTTGCATAACCATAATCGTCACAAGTTGACTTGTAAACTTTAGCAGCCTTGTCAAAATCCTTTTTAATACCCTCCAGGTAGTCACCCAATAGATGGCAAACTATTTGAAATTAAGATAATTAATAAGATAAACATCACTTCTTTCTAGACTATAGCAAACAGGTCGATTTTCGTCTGGGTTTTTGGGGTTATAGTAGTTTAAAAAAAAAAAAGAACAACCTTCAGGTTTTTTCTCTGAATAACAGCCGAATCTATATTCGATGCCAAGTTTTTCTAGATACTCCTTGACATCAGATTCGTTTTTAAGATCATAGGCCATTGAAACTTAACAAAATTAATTGAATTCAGCAAGAAAAACGAATTACTTTCTGTCACGACTAGGAAATATTTTCTATAATGGACCGCAATGTCAAATAAAACATGACAATTTCTTGGCTCAGGTGACATAAAAGTGTCAGCCTGCTTTTCACTTTCAAAGGTAGATGGTGCAACTGTTACGGTATTATAGGAATGTTCAATTTCTGATCAGGAAACGGAGTGAGGGCGCTCGCTCTTTGTTTGTTTCTTAGTTTTTGTGCAGGGCAATTGATCACTTGGAATAAACTAAGCAAGATCTAATTTTTTGAAAATAAGGAAAACAAACCCAGAAACTTTGTTTAATTTAAATTTACACATAAGTTTCATATAGCGTACTTCAAAAGCTTCATCGAGATAGTCATTTAATATTATATACAAAGAAAGATTGAGCCGATAGAATATTTGGTTATGGTTATCGAGAATGCGTTTACGTTTCTACACTTAAGATGGAATAAGTGGTATGAAAAAATTAGCTTCTTTAGCCAATGTTAACAGATGCTATGCAAAAAGATTTCATTGCCCCATAACGCCGTCTTACACGTCTATACTCTTACACAAGAAAACAATTTCATGCAAGATGTTTCAGTGATTCAGAAAGGCAAAAGGATGGTTTTAACTCCATACTTGGTAAAGACGAAGAAGTCAGAAAGCACAACATAGCGTTTGGAAACACTTAAGGGTACTAATCCATTCAACCCATGCCTTGTAATAAAAACTATTAAGGCATATGAACGACAATGCTTAAAAGTCTGATTCTGGATTCTTGGTAGATACGTATCTCCTGGTAGTTTCTTTATTATACTTTCCTTACATACGGACAAATTCCCTCTGACAATGCAATAAGCCTTTAATCCATACGTTTCACCATAGTTGATGAGTAATTTCGTGAAGTCTAAGTCTAAGTTTTCCGTCATTAATTGCAGCATGAGTTGTCACTAGTTGAACTATCCGGAGAACTAACGAACTAACAACTAGCACGTACTTAAGAGCCACTGGTTGAGGATGCACTGTCTCGTCCCGTCCAGTTTGACAACCACCTCTGGAAATATATCGAAACCTAATACACATGAGTTTCAAACTACTACACCACCCGCCCGCGCCCTGAAAAAAGCCAGTAAAAGGGTATTAGTATACCTTTGGTACGCGCAGGATTATAAAAAAAAAATACGGACATACTGACACACACACAACCAGCTATCTCCTTAAAAACTATCTATAAACATTATAAACACCTTAAAGCGTAAAGATACCATCAAATTTTCATTTTCATTTTCGATTTTGAAGGTGAATGCAAGACTTCCCTATCAGGAAGTTGAAAATTATAGGCCCAACTTTCGGAAGCGATAAGACATGCGGCAATAGAGTTCCATTGGTAAATACAGAGGGCAGGCCGTATTCTACGGCTTCCACATTTTGATAAGGTAGTATGATGGTATGATGGTATTGACCACCTTAGAATCTAATATGTTGCTGTTCACAATCCCTATCTTAGTCATTAGACAGGCCCTAATAATTTCATTTACCAAATTTTTAAATATGTATATTATAAGTACAATATCTTGTCTATTAAGTCATGTTTTAGTTTCTCCGATTCCTCCTTCTGTAAGGCGTTATTGTAAAGGTTGGTTATTTTATTAACTTTGTTCATAGCCTCCTGCATCGCATCAAACACTTTGTTATTATTTTGTACTGGTGGTCATAATTTTTAACTATGTAGCTTTGTGATTGTAGAAGTTCGTCTCAGTCATTTGCGCATGTGAGCGCGCCAATAATTAATTAATCTAATTCTTCTCGTCTGTTTTGACTCTCATCGAACTACGGCATGCCGTTTGAGTAAAATTTTATTTTTATATTTCGATAATTTACCCTTACTTCACTGTTTGAAAGGTTTTTTTTTTTTTCTCGGTGAATTTAATTTTAGGGAGTTATACTAATTTTGGTATTCTAAGTACTATTTTTCTCAGATTTTTAAATACACATCTATAAACAGGAATTAAGAGTTTTGAGGCTATCCCTGCTCGGGCGCCAATAAATGTCCTTCACAAGAAGTTCTCCAAACAAATTAATTCCGCCCGATCAAGCCGCGCAACAGAAGATATTAAAACATGATTTTAAGTTATAAAAATAGTAGTTTATTGTGCCGGGTACCAGATAAGAATGCTTAACAATATCTTTATTACATAAAATCTAGCCTAATGATCTTGCTTCCCACGAAAGCTCATGCAAGTGAAAAGTGCATACGTCTGACTGGATATTTCAGTCAGATATGTGGGTGCTTTCGCGTGTTAACTCGTACCTTGATGACAAACAATATCGCAGACATGTTTGCTAAATACTTTCAAGGTGTTTACAATTCAACCTGCTCTTCCTCCATCGATTTGAATTACTTCAACTCTCTTCCATCAATTGTTGATTGTTTTTGCTATTCGTTTGATGCTGCTGCTCTTGAGTCTGTCTTATGTAATTTAGAACCTAAAAAAAAAATTAGTATTTTGGTATTTTAATGGCTCTACTCAAGTTTGCTAGCTCACTTAGTTTTGCTTTATTAGAAATATTTAATAAATACCTATTTAATGAAAGTTCTTTTTGTGGAAGGTTTCCACAATAGATTCTAGACCGGTTGTCAAACTTTTAGAAAGTTTTATAAAGGACAAGCTTGCTTTACAACTAAACAACATGTAGGTATTGTAAATACCAACGTGGCTTTTGGAAGGACAGATCAACTGTCTCGAACTTTACAAACTTCTGCATTAATTCCTTGGAATTATTCATGATTTATACAGATTTTGTTAAAGCTCTTAGCAGAGTTAACTTGATAATTCTTATATAGTACATACATTAAATGCATATGGTTTTAATGGTTTAATTCTGAAATGGTTTAAATCCTATTTGCATGATAGGAAACAATATTTTATTATTTGGGACTATTTTTCTAAGGAAATTGTAGTTACATCTGGTGTTTCTCGAGGAAGTCATCTAGGTCCAAAGCTATACCTTCTTTTCATTAATGATGCGCCAAACTTATTAAAGCATTGTTTTTACTTCATGTATGCTGATGATATTAAATATATATCATCAATAAATGACTATTTTTTGTTACAAGCAGATCTAAATTCTTTCACTAAGTAGTGCAAATTAAACGACTTAAGGTTAAACATAGTATATTAAATAGTTCTCATATAAAGGAAATATATGATATTAAAAACCTAGGTGTAATTTTTGATAACAAGTTCATTTACATATTAATTACATAGTTACCAAAGGCCATTCTCTTTAAAGACTTGTTAAAAGAACTCCTCTAATTTTAAAGATCCTTATACTATAAAGGCCTTATTTTGTAGTATTGTGAGTCCTGCACCTCCAACACTTGATTGTGTTTTCTGGAGTCCTTCCACTGTTACAGATATATGTAGAATCGAAAGCGTTGTTTTTAAAATTTACTTTACGTCATTTGCTTTTTAGTAATAATAATAAATGTCTCTTACTTTAAATTTAGTCTCCTGAATCGCGAAGAAAAATGTATGATGTCATGTGGATCCGAGATATACATAACATACGAGTATGTATTATTTGCGATCATCGACTTTAAGTTACGCGGAAGATAGAATCTTATCTGAATTTCGAAATTTACTGATTGTTAAATAGCAGATAAAAATAAATAAATAAGAAACACCATAACTGACGCTCTGGATCCAATGAAAAATTAATACTTGTCAACACCGCAAAAGAAGGCGCGTCTAAAGAGATACTCTAATATTGGGAACAAAAGAGATAGCAGCAACTTAAGCTTTTATCGGAAAAAAGAACGTATACGAGAAATAAAAATTCAGACTTTCAAAACTTTATGCAAAACTAGAAAAAGAATCCGTATAAGTCCTCAATCATTGCAAGCCTACTCTTTAGATTCAATCGAACGAAAATGAATATGTCATCGGTTGCTCTAAAGATAATTGCTCCCGTTTGAGCACAGCAATGTTGATAATCAAAAAATCCTATCGATTAAAATACAATTGAGGAAAACCTCTTTTTAGATATACGCTTATAACTGAGGTATCTGGGAATGCTTGATTGCGGATCCTTTTGTTTGTAGTCCATTGTTTAGACTTAATAACAGGTTTTGTTCTAAAAAAAAGTTAAATTAAAACAGCTTAATGGTTTTTTTTACTTTCGACATGTTTTTATTTAATTTAATTAATAGTCTAATACAACTTTTTGCTTATCGAAATGAGTTTTTGTTTTCTTAACTGTTTGTTTCTTTTGAAATCATTGCTTATTACGACATAATGTTAAATATCCTCTCTTAAATAAATTATAAATAATAATTAAGTAAAATTTATTAAAGCTTCGATGATCCATTTGAGGTCATTCTAACTCAAATAGGTCGTAATATAATCATAATTCAATTTACTGATTTTTTCGAATCAATTTTTCGTTTCTCTTTGATTTTTATTGTGGGCAAGGATTCACAAATAATAATTACATTGGCTGAAGAACTTTGTTTTGTTTTTTTTATACTTATGAAATACTAAACCTTACCATCTCAGTTTTGCTGTGAATTAAATAAACATTGATGCTGTGTGTACATGTTGAAATAAAAATGCATTTAAACTTAAAAAGTGTTTGTATGTTTAGTTAAATTAACGTATTAAGAATTTGGTTTATGTTCCATTACTGCAGTACATATTAGGATGTACATATTTTTTTTCTTTACTTTTAAATTATTTATAAATAATTTAGATTGAACTAGGAAGGGAAGAGGAGAAGCGTAAGGGTTTACATGTTTTTATATTTTTCACTTTTGCTTTTGTTTTAGTTTATTTACTTCTTAACCATCTTCACTAGAGCGTCGGTGGAAAGGGACTTTGGTCGCTCAATTGGTAAGCCGAGTGCACGATCCCATACAAGGGAAGCTAACACACCAAGGGCACGAGACACACCGAAAAGAACAGTATAATAATTCATTTCCTTCATGCCGTAGTATTGGAGAAGGACACCAGAGTGGGCATCTACATTTGGCCATGGGTTCTTGACCTTGCCAAGTTCAGTTAGGATTGGTGGTACAAGCTTGTAGATTTTTGATACTAAACCGAATAGTTCATCGTTGGGCAGATGTTTGAGAGCGAATTCCCGTTGGCAGGTATAACGTGGATCTGTTTTACGAAGAACTGCATGACCATAACCAGGCACAACCTAGTGAAAAATAAAATAAAAATAAAAATATTGATAATCAATTTGTTTATTTTAATTTTACCTGTCCCGATTTCAATGTCTTCCAGATGAAGTCATTAACTTCCTGTTCAGATGGATTTTTGCCGATTTGTTGTTGAATTTTCATTAACCATACTAGTACTTCTTGATTAGCTAAACCGTGGAGAGGACCAGCCAAACCACACATGCCACCGGCAAACGATAAGTAAGGGTCGGATAAGGCTGAACCAACCAAATGCGTAGTGTGAGCAGATACATTACCACCTTCATGGTCACTATAGATGAAAAAGCATATAAACATCAAAATTTCATGCAATAGCAAAAAAAAAAAAACTCCCACAACTGACCTGTGAATTGTTAGATAAAGACGAATGAGTTCCGTAAATTCGGCATTATCGTAACCCAACATTTTAACAAAATTACCAGACCAATCTAAGCTTGGGTCAATTGACTTGGAACCCTTTCCACCTTTGAAGGTATTGGTATAAATTGTGGCAGCAACTACTGGCAGTTTAGCAATCAAGTCCATGCTATCCTCATAGGCGTATTCCCAGTATTTAGCTTTGTTAACACCCTGTAAAGCACATATATTTAAATTTATTTAAATTAGAAAATAGGTTCTAATATAGTACTGGTAAAACTCACCTCTGAGTAAGCTTTTGCAAATTTACTGTCGTGATTCAAGGCAGTCACGGCTGTAATCAATTGGGACATTGGATGCAATGTCTTTGGGAAATTATTCAGCATAGTAACAACAAATTGAGGAAGAGCGGCACGACTAGCCCATTCAGCGGAAAGTCCTCGAACTTGAGCTTCAGTTGGAACTTCGCCGGTGAGCAACAACCAGAAAATACCTTCTGGTAATGGTTCAGCACCATTTGGAGCCTTTGGCAATGCCTTTTGGCATTCAGGAATCGAGAGTCCACGAAAGCGGATACCTTCGTCAGCATCTAAAACTGAGGTTTCACAAACCAGACCCTTAATACCACGCATACCACCATACATCTGGAGAGGGATACAAAAATGTTATTATATTTGCTTCGTCAATTATAATTCTTCTGTTATATCGTATAATATAATAATGATGCATGGGGACTTATAAACATAAAGTAGATGCATTCTACTACATACATATGTATGGTTACTCGTAAATTACACAATTTTCAGTTCAATAACAAAGATTGCAACTGCACATTGTACTCAACTTTATTGAAAGTCTACATAAGTATTTGTATCTACTCAAAGATCAAAAACAAAAAAGTTGTTTCGTAAATATGAGTATGCATTAACGACTTAAAATAAGAATACATATGTTAAACGAGTAAGTATCTATATAAAATCCGTAAATCATTGTCAACAAATGAGAAATTCAAAAAATACATTAAATCACGTTTTCGTTATTTTTAATTATTACATAATAGGAAATACAGACATTATGATTTAGAAGATATTTTATGTATCCGTATCTGTGCTTGCAAACTTTGTGATTTTTCGCTAATTACATTTCATTACGTATAACTTAATACTTGGCACTTGTGATTGTTTATTTAAACCTTGTTTCTTTAAACTAGATGCTTCTTAGTGTTATTTTAAGTTTTTTTTTTTTTTTTACATTGTTTTAAACTTACCATGTCAATGGTGGTCTCGCCCATTTTGAAATTTCCATATTCTTTACGGAATTTTTTCACACGTTCCTGCTCAGCGGGAATTTTGGACGCCAGAACATCACGCAAACTTGAGTCAGCTGAGATTAATCGGATATAAGACGCAAATGCTGAGCTTAGTTTCTAAATACAAAAATACACAAACCAAATTGGTAAGTTTAAAAATAAATTAAGTGCGTAAATAAATTCAAATTGCTATATTAACGTATTTAAAAATCCTTCTATGTAGTATTGGACAGACGGCAAGCGATATTTTGTAAAGCCCACGTAAGACAAAAGACTCATTTGTAGGTTCCCCTTCAGCATGGTATTAAAATTTGAACTTTTGATAATAAGCCACATTTCATATTCAATGCCAAATGGGTCACATACTCGTACGACGGTTTCAAGAAAATTACAGATTACTACTGTCGGTCGCACTGATAAGAATTAGCATTGACATTGCGCATTATTAAACTATCACTTAAACTAATCATATGATTCATGTGTCTTGCTTTTAATACGATAACTCTATTTAATTAATAATATTCATAGTTAAGCTTTCATTTATTAATTTATTGATGGAACTTTAGCATGTGCTGTGATCGTTGCCTTTACTTTTTTTTGCATACACAAATCAGTAATTATTAGATTATACAATTTGTTAAAACAATACTTTTAGCAAATGTACTGATAAAGATATTCGTAAATGAAAAACTACAGAATTCAGAATGGCCAGGCATAGCACAGCTTTGGAGTCAGTATATATATATTTTTTTATTTTTGCATGATAACCAGTTCAAACATCCAGACATTAAGTAGATCGTCAGTATGTCATGCGCCTAATAGCAATGATAAGGAAAAATAATAATTCCACTTACTACTTCCCTGTGGGTGCATTGCACATGTCTGGTTAAGAGATTGAAGACTGACTACTAGCTTTTGAGTTGGTGAGTATTACTTTGATAAGTAGTAAAAAAAAATCAAATATTTAATTAATGTTTTAAATACAACACTCAATGGCCATAAAAAAAAGCCCAACGAGATACGTAAATTAGTGCAGTGGAAGGATAAAAGCAAACGTTTGTAGATATCATTGCACTATTTAAGTAAACAAAATGAAATACAACCATATGGCACAGATACCAACAGTATTTAAACAAGTTTATGATTAAAATCTAACATAATATAAACAGAACACTAGCAAAGGAGGATAGGAGATCATCGAATTTTCTTGAGAAAAAAAAAGGAATGAGAAACGAGGAGCGATTGAGGAAATTGAGATGTGAAACTCGAGTCACAACATATGAGAGGTGAAAACAAGAACGTGTCAAGTCAAGAAGACCTGAACAGATATCTTTAGAGATGAGCAAGACTCTAGTAGTAGAGGCCTAGTAGATAATGGGGATATGAAAAACCACTTTTACAGAGCGATCAGATTAGATTCTATGAAAGTGGTTTTAGACCAGGTAAGTCCGTAATTTAATAAATATTTACACTACACAATATTTGGTGTGCGTTAATGTGTTCCATGTTTCGGTACTATCGATATAAAGTATACGGGATGCGCCAATTCCGACATAAGCGCAACGCAGACGGATTTGCTTAGAGAGCACACTTAACTTTGAAATATTTAGAGATTTTCTTTACATCTACTTTGATAACGATTCATCAGAAATCAACTGAAATTACTTGCCAATCGATGTTTTTTTTTTGGGATAAGAAGAAAGTTGTCAAGAAAGGTTAAGGGACTATCATAAGACTCTTACCATCCCACTTCTACTCTATGACATAAAAGCATAAAAGCTAGCGAAGGTGGATGAAGATACCCGATTGTTAGATTTTTGGTCCCGTTTGGAGGAGGAAATATAATAATGAACTCTGCGAGCTTTACGAGTATAGCGGCAATAGTCGCCTACGGTGGCTAGCACGTCTAAAGTGGATTAATATTTAGACTCCGGCCCCAAAGAGTATTCGATTCCTATTTGGAGTGCAGACGCAATAAATGAAAACCTCGCCCTAGGTGGCGCGTACAAGTGGAAGAGGAACTCAACCATCTTGGAGTGCGTTACTGGCAGCAGGTGAGGTCCACTCCTAAATACGGAAATACGAAATTTAAATAGGTAGATACAGAATCGTACACGATTAGGGAAATTGCATTAAGGAGGCTGCACAAAGACACAACGAGTGCGGTGTCTCAATAACGTGAACTGGTCAAAAATACGTGTATTCTCGAAAGCCTCCAGCTTAAGAAACCCATAGTGGTAAAACTTCAACTGGTATTGGAAGGTAACAAAGGATGTTGTTGTAGAAGCCCGTCTGAAAAGCAATAAAGACTCAAGATCCTGCCGAGGGAAATTTAATAAAATCAGCCAAGCGCACACCTTTTAGCAATCGAGTCGGGAATAAATCGGTCTGTATGTATGAAGATCCGTTAAATTAGCCACCCACACGGGCAAATGCAAAAAATAAAGCATTACGTACAAACACAGGGATTTTTGTTGATTCAGTTATCATTCTAAATTAAGTATTAACTTAATTCACATCCTTTAAATATTCGCAACCTGGATTGGCGCATTTCAGTACGGTTTTAGGTGAAGTCTAAGTTCAATACTTTTCTAATACAAACAAAATGTATGCATGCTGTCCAGCATCTCGTTGTTTTGGGAATATTGGATTGCACTGCATTATCAAGTTCTTATTCCTAAAAATGCCATTCTGTAGCCACAAACCATTTCGTGCGTGACGAACGCGATATTAAACCGAATTTCCATGACAATATTGCATGTAACGTGATATCTGCTAAGACATTCATTCCTATTAATTGGTTACTTTATAGTCTTGTACAAATCATTAAAAAAACTAATAATACCAACGTTCCAAGCAAAAAATTTGTCCAACTCATCCCGCCTACTAATGCACAAGAGTTTTCACAATTTACAAAACGTAGTTACATGATCTAATCATAGTTTCCCGCTATTTTTAATCTCTTTATCAAATAATATCATATCTAAGCTTCATTCTATCCATATATAAAGTCACCACAAATTATTCAACGATACGTTCATACAATATCCCGTTGCTACGCCGAGCATTTCTCCAAGTATTCCACTAAGTAATTTACCACTTGATTGTCCGACTCTCTTAAGAACATACAGACTCGTTAACTTGCTTTGACATTTGCCGTTCGCTGTACCGTGCTGAATAGAAAACTCTTATAAAGCTTCAATTTGTGTCGTCGGGGATTTAAACAAAAAAATATTCCAGTCTCAAACACGGATTTAAATGGAAATTCTTATGAGAACAACATATGCAGAATGCGGCAATGGGTGAATTGTTATTAATATGAATTCATAAATGATTCATGAACTTTGAAGTGATACAGAGTTTGGCTAGTTACGTCATTGATCAAATTTCGTCACATTTGGTGGGAGGTTTTTACTTTTCTATAAAAACATTTGTTTATCGCTTTTACTTACGAATACACACGACAATACATACATCGACATGTTCTATAGAAAACGACTCAAAAAACAGCATTAACATCACTCTCATAGTATGACTCATGGCCAAATCGAAAATACTGACATCATGGAATTCAGTAATTTGAGATCAACGTAAACTTGAGCCTAACCTTGACTTGTTAAACCAAATACAGAAAAAAAAAAAAAAAATGAAAAATGAAAAGCCAATGTGAGTAGTAGGTTTTAAATCAAAGTCAAGTCAAGTCTGCAGGCTTTTCATCCTCAATGCACATAAATCTTGATCAAGTTTATTGACCACAATCTCTCTGGTTAAATGCCCTGACGTTCATTTGCATTTGCATTATTAAGTAGTCGTTGAAAGCAGAATACGAATACAAAGAGTTAGGGATCGTATTATTCACTAATTTTGATTGCATTATTTCATTCAACAAAGATTATTGTTTTCAGTTGCCGTCTTTGATTTTATAATAAGCAATAATTTAATTTCCTTCTCACTTTCTGTCACTAGAGCCAGGTCTATTATCTTTGATCTATGTATTCGCGTGATTTTACTATGTACTCGTATAGCAAAAAATTCTTTCATCTTATCATATATGTATATATCTTATCATATAGATATAATTATCATGGTAAGCTAATTGTTATTCCATTGTAAAATGTTCAGACAGCGTTTTTATTGGTGTAGCTTGAAAGAGACCCTAAAAACAAAGCGAATCGCAGAGATATCAGCTTCACAATATTGTACCTTAAAAATGTTTATTTTAGATTTTATGAATTTGCAACTATAAAATCTATATATAGTATATCTACATTTTGAAAAATTAAAATTAATACAGACCAACTGCTTATAAATTTAGATTATGTTTGGGAAAGTCCTTTTTTTTTTTCAAAATAGCTGATTTTGAATTGCGCACAAATTCATTAAAATCGGTTATTGAAAAGGTGATGTTAAAAAAGTTATCGGTCACCCAATCCATCTGGGAATAACCTCAGGCCCACAATTTATACTTTTCTTTTCATTAAAAACATCTGCGAATGTTTGCTATCATTCAATTGCGATAGAGCGTTTTTCTCCAATTTCAGATCCATATATCTCAAAGATATGACAGTCCGTTTTATGGCAGTGCAAACAATGACTGATTTATAATATAAAATTACAAGTTAAACTGGTGCTATAGCAACGTTCCCAACGAGCAGGCAAAACATCGGTGGAAAACTGCCTATATGCAATGAAGACTAAAAATTCGCATACGATAACCAAAAAATTACTGAACAAAATTAAGTGTTCTCGAAACTGGACTCTTAACGAAAATAATCTAAGAAAATACAAATTGGAAATAAAAAAATAAAGCACAGCAAATTGCTTTTACCTGAAACCATGGTAGAGGAATTGAAAGTGACGGATTTTCTTTCTGTTGTAAATTATAAGTTTATTATATATTTTTATCTGGGTTATACCAGTACTCGTAACCTTAATATTGAATAGAAAGTCAAGAAAGCATTCATACTTTGTCAAAGAGTTTGAGGTTAGAAATGCAGACCACCTTCAAAGAAAATGTATTGACTGCACAAGATTGAACGAGCAGTGTTGCTTTAAGCGAAAACTGCTATACGCTATACAGAATTACTTGAGACATAGAACAGATGGTGATTGGGCTCTATAAACATATTATTATCTCAAAATTAGTTTTTCATCGCAATTATAAGATAAAAATACTAAACCGAAAAGAATAGGCAAATAACGATGTCGTCCGTAAAGAAAATGGTGCAGGAAAAGGTATCCAGAATTTTACATTTTTGCCGTACATGAAGCCGCCAGTTAGGCAAGAGTACTAGATCTATTATATTAGGATATACGAGACGTGTTCAAAAAGTAAGGTGACTTAAAATTTCACGGGCAACGTACATTCGATTATAGATTTTTTTTTTGCTGTATTGGTACACATGTCCCGGAAATGTCACAGTTTCAAGTACATAGCTAGCATACTTAGTTTGTTTTTGACAGCTAGAAAAGTTAGACCTATTTTTGAGTGCTTGGCAATTTTCAATTATTATAAAAATTGAAGCAAGGAATTTGCATAAAATTTAGTTAAAAAGATAGAATCAAGTCTTCCAAAAATTGAAATGTTGACAGTGGCATATGGTGAGTCTACTATGCTTTCGAAGTCGGTAATCAAAATTTTTAAAAAAGGGCTTAACCGATCGGTCTGAAATTTTAACACAACCTTCTAGATATATTATTCACATGCATCGAAGGAATAAGATTTCGGATAATTATTTATATTTTTTTAGCAATTTTGTCAAAAATCAAAATTTTGATTTTTCCTTTGATCAATACCTAGTTTTATCTATCCACTTTTTCGGGTTTTTTGAATTCAGATGAACTAACCTGGAGATAATCGTGATCACCGCCGAAACCTTTTTTTTGTTTGAGGACCTTCAGGATATCGTTTGCAGGAGCAAACCAGATCAATGTTTTTACAAATAATTATTGCCATTATAAACTAAGATATTGCCACTAAATATACCTATACTTTTTATTTTTGTAAAATAAAATACCTTTTCAGAAAAAAATCTAAAAAAAACGTCTTTTTTCGTCCTTGCAACTGCGTATCTTCAGAAATAGCCGGTATAATGTCAAGATTGTTCGAAAACCAGTGCACAACGATCATTATGATAATAAAAAAGAACACTAGTTTGCCAGAACTGGGGTGGTAAGAGTATACCAACAATCGGTATTCCACTGTAAAATACTAATACTATACTAATATGTATATCGCGAAGAAAAAAAAAAAAAAATACATAGAGCATTATGAGACTCCTAATGAAATAATCCCAAACCTGTTTGTTTTGCAAAGCAACAGGAAGTAATCGCCAACACAAATTATTCTTTTATATAGTACACAAAATGTTTGATGGATAAATTAGCTAATTTAATGAAGTCCAAGATTTAAGTTGAGCGATCTTTGCGTATTCAAAATTCCTAAGAGTAGGAATTGTAGTAGCATTTATTGAATGTGGTTATATGTACATACATACATTTTTATGTACCAGTATATACACGTAATTGGTTACATTGAGGGAAATTTAGAATTCAAATTTATATATTATATGCATTTAAGCACATGTGAAATTAATAAATGTTTTATTGTCGAAGGTTAATGCGTTAAACGTGGGCAAAGAACTTTAGCACTGGACCTAACTTGGCATTGGAAGGACAATAGCTAGTAGCACTTCTTTTGGATGCATTGGTTATGATTAATTATAATATATGATAGTTTTCCTGCTGCCCCTAACGCACTATTCTTATTGGACCAGTGCTACAAGGAATAAATGTTTACTATGGTAGCCTTCTAACAATAATTTTTTTCAGCTCGGAGTACCAAAACAAGTTGATAGAAATTTTATTGTTTGAACCCTTCACAGCACCCCCTAACACATTTTCTTGGTACCTGTGTTTACACTTTTTCCCCAAAAATGGAGGGATGTGACTCCATTACGGAAGCTTTCTTTAATGATGTAACATAAATCTTGTCATTGTGTTTGTGGGAGACTTCTTCTAGGTAAATAAAATATTTTTATGGCCAATACCCATACCACTGCAAAAGCTAGCCTAATTTTTAACAGTTGAGGAGTTAAGAGATGTCCTGCTGACAGACGATAGGTTTTCATGTGAAGATCATCCCGAATCAGTCTTGACATGGACTTGGTGGATATCTCGAGTTCTCTGGAAATGATTTTCTATTTCCGAAGGGGATTTCTGCGAATTCGTTAACATACAGCTTTTAGTACCGCACTTGTACGGGCGATACGTGGGCGACCACTTCTCCTGTCCTCTACTTTTGACATTTCAGGGAAGCGACTATAGTCCAAAAAACAAACATTCTCAAAATATCTAGCGGTGTCAAAAATTTTAAAATTTAGGCCAGCACTTTTTCCACACTTATGCAATGCTTTTACAACGGTACAATTTTTTTTTGACGCCCTACTCCATGTTAAAGGATCGCATGCTGAAACCAAACAGCTTTCTATTCATTACTCATCAATGCATGTTATTTTCCATATTTTTCATACATCATACTCCACAGTGACACCTTATGACATAACGTTTTATTAGCGCAACTTTATATCCTTCATAACTAAATATGATCAAACAGAGTGTTACAAATAAGAATTTGTGTATTCATCGATGTGGATATCCTTTGTTTTTTTGTCCTGTGTATCGTTTTGCTCTCGTACTTGACAAGTTTTTTTTATGTCCATCCAAGAGAGGTTTTTTGAATTCTTTACAATGGATATTGCTGTCCGCGACCGCTTAAATGGAAAAGATTCCGTCGACGAAAAATTGTCCAAATAAAAAAGGAGGTGTCCGATCAAGAAATGTGTCCTTTATGGGAAGTTTTACTCTACTAAATGGCGAGTAAAATAATGTAGTTTATACACAAACTCGAATTCGTACCGTCCGTTCAAGTAAGATGTGTTTTCCTTGGCATCCTTATTTTATAAGAATACCTTACACTCCTAAGCTTGCTTCTGTCGCATTTTGCACATCCAGGGCTAAACGTGGTAAAGCTATAATCATTATGGCCTAGGAAATCATTAACTACGAACTCACATACGAATAACGATATCAAATTGCATAAATTTACTTATTAACAATTTCATAAACCTCTAAGCAATGAAACAATTTCATATCACATACTATTCAAACGATATTTTAATACCCAGAGGACTAAAGAATATCGTTTTAAAATTTTCGATTTGTCGTCGCCTGCAGCGATTCAAACATTGTTTGTCTTTTACATGAATAATCTCGACAACCTCTTCATAAAAGAGTGCTAAGCGTATTGCCATATATACCATAGAATGAGACCAATTTAAAATAGAGCGTATAAACTTCTTACATCAATAAATCGTTTGGATTGGTAGGACATTGTACATAAGCGAGGCTGCAGCTTGCGTTACGATTAATGTCAATCATTACCGGACATGATATATGAATATTCTATTGGTAACAGTAATCCCATTGAGATGAGAACAAGTTGATTCCCATGTCAATCGGCTTTCAAGATTGTTTCGGTTATTTCCTCCAGGATTATGTGAAATCACTTATTTATTGCTGATATAGCGATGTTTAATCAACTTTAATAGATTTTTTCGTAACGAAATGTCGCCATTGCTCGAACAAGTGTACAAAAATTAAGCTATTGTATCATAGATTAGCTAGAATGGTCTTCATCGAGGATGTCGACATGCATCAAATTATTTTAGTGACATTTAACAAAGTATCGTTATACAAAAAAATTATAACTCATAGCTCACCCACATCGTTGGCAATACTAAGAGAAAATTCCTGCAATGTTCTTATTTCTGAAATATACATACTATATATTCATACATGGATACAGGTATGTGTGGATATGTATTCGAGTATGTTTTGTAAACGTGGCAAAACGGATAAATTTATAACAATGTTTTTCTTACATACAATATAAAGAGATATCTTTATTGACATATTCATCAACGTTTTTCATTTTAGTAATGAGAATGGCAAATCAGGAATCGGTTATTTTTGATTAAATTCGAGTAGAAACTCAGTTTATCGTCATTTTAATTATTTAACCCGTATATCTGACCTAAATTATTCAGTCCATGTGACAAAAATAGCGGTCTCATTGCACTTTTTGTGTAAACCAAACATTTTCATCTAACATACTGTATCTGAAGAAGTCTTTATGGTGATTACTTGTATTTTTATCTGTCGTATCAAAACCAGATAAATATCTTACTCCTACGTCAAGTGGAAAAGTATAAACGCCCCAATTAGCGTTGTTTACCAAAATTAGATACACGCAATCTATCTACAACACGCAATTGCTCCGATTGTGCAAGAGTGACCGCCAAAAAAAAAAAAATTATGCAATCTTATGTGATGATAGATCTTGAAAAAAAAATAGAAAAATTGAAAGCCAGGAATCAGATCATGATAAATATTTTTACTAATCGAATGCATGTGCCCAGAACACCAAATCATTAAAAAAGCTCAAACGAAAATGCAAAGACGTCATTATACAATTAACAACGAAAAAAAAAAAAATAAATAAAAATAAATAAAAATAGAAATATGTGGGGGCTAATTTTTAACATTTTAAACATTCATTATAATAAGCCAGATAAGAAACAAGGTAAGAACAATAGCAAATAAGTCCATGAATGCAGATATGATCATATGATGATAATAACACGCGCTAACAAGGTTGATTTATGAAATAGTTGCGCTACTGCGCAACTTATTGTGAATTATTGGCTTACGTAGCAATAAACGATTTAAAAATAAAACGATCTATTTCTGCACGTCGCATTTCTTATCACGAAATATCATATTTCTCCTATTATTTATTTCAATGAAAAAGTTCAGCAGAACTTCTTTATCTTATCGTTTGATTTACTAAGTTAAATTATGACAGAAATCTAATTCTAGGCTTCTTTTTTTATTAAATCCTCACATGACCAAATTAATTACAAAACTGATAGGCTGACTTGATAGGTAGCGGGAATATGCAGTACAAGGCCACGGATAATTGCTCAACACAGAATTGTTATATGTACATATGGGTATATGTATGTACACACCTAATTGATCTTCAAAGGTATTATATAAAATTATGAAGGATTGCATGAACATACATACATGTTGGTATGGATAACATATGTGTATGGTATATCATATTATGCCATTAAAAACATACTCATTATACATTAACATCGGACTAACGTGATAGCAGGCATTTGAATGAATGAGTCAGCTGAACCGATATATATTTTAAATATTGTTCAGTTGAATATTGTTTAGTTAAAATCGGACCTGCTTACCTTGGAGATTTTTTTTTAAATTCTTAAAACAATTGATGGGTTTGTATTTGCTAAATATTTTACACATAACAAAATACAGCATAACTTATTCACAACAAGGTGATTAAAATAAATTATTGCAACCATTTCAATTACGAGTATCAACGTTGACATTTCGAAAATTTAAAAGATCATCAATCTTTTGACTGATGGATGCAATGCAAATAAAATACAACGCAATATACAAATACAATTACACATAAATAATGTGTTGGTTGTAAAAAATTAAACGAGCATTAAGATGTCCCATTTACTCGTAATTATACGAGCTGGGAATCTCCTGAAAAAGTTACCTACTTTTGAATAGGTACTCCTATAAGACAGCAGCAGAAAAATTTTGCGACACTACATATTATATTTTATTTAATACATACATATATTCAAATCAACTAGATACCACTGTAAACTTTGAACTGAGAAAATTGTTTGCGCACATACCATATTATTTCGTGTTAGCCGTTTTGTAATATTGACAAAAACGGGTTACCCGGATTTAGGTATTTTGAAAATCGTATCATAAAAATCGGCTTTTATTCAACGACAGATGCTAAGGCTGCATGGCAACGGCTGATAAATCATTGTCCAAGTTTGTTCGCCTACTTTATACAAAAGGCAACTAAACGAAAAAAGTCATATTCGGACACTTTAATACCCAATAATGTTTCACTCGCTGGAACGTAGGTACAATAACGGGTTACAATTTCGAACAAGAAAATATGTTAAGTACTGCAACCCATTTCAAAACAATATAATGTGCGTTAAAAAAAAAAAAACAAGTGGAAAAATATCGAAATATAATTGAAATCACAAAGGAGTAAGAATCAGAGCAGTAGAGGCATTATACTACTTGGAACTTCACAACTTATAAACAGGGGACAAACAATAGAGGGAGTATTTGAATGTATTACTTAACAAAGGATTCCAAAAAAGTAACATCTCTCAGCCAACGCGCACGAAGTGCAAACGGCAACTACGGAAGCCGAAGTTAACGAAGTCGTTACAAAAAGAAACCGGGTACAAACAGATGGACCGAATTACATACCCTTCAGAGTATGGACAAAAATGTAGTCTTCAAATGTATATCGATATTGTTTAATAAAATTATGAAAGACGATCGGTTGCTTAGCAAGTGGAATAAGAGATTGGTTTGCAACTTGAAGAGGAAAAAACGAAGCGCACATCACTATTTGAAAACGTCATTATCGAGAGATATAAGACAACTTTACTACGTTGGAACAAACATCAACTCCAGTAAATAAATTTTAGTGGATCCATGCTCTATAAAACATTTATTCTGACAGTTCTTTTACATAAAGCCAAAGACTTGACTATAGCAGCAAAGATAGACAGATACTGAGTAACTTTTATAGAAATTTTATAGAATTTTAATTGGACCTATCATTTTTAGAACAAAACGATTTAAAGTAGAGCTTAACATATTTACGAGTACGCAGAATTATGGCTAAAACAAATATCGTGCCAATTGGCAAAAAAATGCTACAGCGAAAAGTTTCCGTATTTAAGCCTTCAGAAGACTAGGAGATTTACACCATTATATAATACAACTCCAGACAGTAGATGCTGGAAATCATAAGTATACTCGAATCTTATAATCAGTAGCTTGTTAAGGACGAAAATTTAAAAACGTAGCAAATCAAAAACAAAAAAAGTTGAAGCTGCTTATCAAATAATTGCATTTGTTAAATTTTGTGCTATGAACCGAAATGATAAGGTTCATTAATAGTTCTTTAGTATGAACTATAGGTTTTTATACTTTAAGTAAATGCATGCACAAATTGTGAACCCTATTCGAACTCATTTTAAATCTTTCTTCAAACGTAAGCTGTTTTCTCAAAAATATCATAGAACATTTGTTCTATTTTACTTATTCTAACTTACTAACACTTACTCTAATAAGTGTATTATAACATTTGTAAAAGGACTTTAGCACTATCAGCAATTTACATGATTTGACGGCTTTACCTTCTCCGACAGTTGCTCAAGTGCAACTTTTCGCTGAATTCAAAAAACATTTCAATTGTACGACTATACAAGTATATTCGATGAAGTTATGTACATTTCCGGAGGTAATTCAAAACTTGACGAGATATTGTTGACTGTTTCGATTTCGGTAACTCCAGAAACGTCATCACTAATTAAGGTTTAGATTAAACCAACGAAAACAAAAATTAAATTACACGAAACGATATTTATCGAATAATTAACCTTTGGAGCTGGTGTTTTTATTTTTAAATTTGAAGCGTTTTCTACTGGTTTTAAATTACCCCAAGTGCAAGTATGTGATTCCCAAGTGAATTGTATTTATCATGCACGCCAGCCAGTGTATGCCTTAATATGTTACGTGTTCGTTAGTATATATTTTTGATTTTGTTTTCGTTTTGTATTTACGCGATTTTTCAAGTTTTAAGCCTTAGCAAACATGTGATTCTCAAGATTAAATCACTTAGCTGATTTTGCACTTGATGACATACAACACCGTTTTTGTTTGAACCTATAGCAAAAGGTGAACAAAAATGCAAAAATAAAAGTTCTTATTTTGTGAACTCGCGAAAGTCGTGTTTACTCAACACCTTTTAGTATAAGCTTATTCACTATTACAAACAAATGTGAAGGTTATATATGTATGTCTCAATTGTATTTCTACATAGCTACCTCAGGTGATTATATAATACAGTACAGCACAGGCCAAGCACGTTAAAGCTATCATATTATAGATACTTTTAATTTTTACCTTGGTCAGAATTTGTGAAAAAAAAAAATAATTATCCAAAAATTGATTAAATTGTAACCTTATTGTAATTTTTAAAAAATGTGTAGCGATATTTAAACTGACTAGTTTCCCTGGGGTTTTTTTGTGTTGCAGATTTTTAACAATAATTTATCTATGCTTCCCCACTAAAGATGACCTTCACTTCGGATCACGAACAACAACACAAGTTGCCATCGATTTTGAACACAAATTTATGCACAGTATTTTGTTTAAAATTTGTAGAGGTTACAATGGAATCACTCAACCTTGGATGTTCACAGAAGATCGGGAGCTGAATTGCTCTTTGCTAATATAATTTTGCTGACAACCCCCTCGTTAATGAATAAATGGGAAATAATCAATCAAATTCGGATTATTTACAACTTAACGAAATTATTTTATAATATAGGTTTTTTATTGTTGTAAACTTTACTATTACCCATATATCGTAGTTATATTATTATTTATTTATTTGTATTTTGGATCTATAACTAAATTCGTGCGGTTTGCTAAGAGATGGCGTAACTTGTATTATTCTATTGTTATTATTCCGTTGGAACATGCGTTGGAAAGCTACTGTCATTGTACTTCATTTCAGTATATGCCATTCATTTGAAGCGTAAACAACAATAATTTCTTTTTCACTCAAATATGTCGAAATTGTCAAAATTGGTTTGCACGATTTAAAAGTGGTGATTTTGGATTGGAAGACGATGAACGTCCTGGGCAGCCAAAAAAAGTTTGAAAATGAGAAACTGGAAGCATTACTCTATGAAGATTGTTGCCAAACACAAGAAGAGCTCGCAGAATCTTTGGGTGTCACTCAAGCAGCCATTTCAAAACGTTGAAGAGCAGCTGGATATATTCAAAAGCAAGGAAATTGGGTTACACATGAACTCAAGCCGAGAGACTTCGAAAGACGGTTTTGCTTGTCCGAAACGCTGTTAGAACGCCACAAAATAAAGTCATTTTTGCATCGGATTGTTACTGTTGATGAAAATTGGATTCATTACGATAACCCCAAGCGCAAAAAATCATATTTGAAACCCGGCCAACCAGCCAAATCCCATCTGGTGGGATCAGATGGGTGTGCTGTACTATGAGCTGCTAAAACCTGGTGAAACCATCAATAGACAACGCTACCGATCACAATTAATCCGTTTGAAGAGAGCAGTATACGAAAAACGCCCGGAATATGCGACCAGTCACGAGGCAATAATTTTCTATCATGACAACGCTCGGCCCCACGTTGCTATTCCGGTTAAGTACTATTTGGAAAACAGTGGATGGGAAGTCTTACCCCACCCGCTTTATAGCCCAGACCTTGCGCCTTCTGACTACCATTTGTTCCGGTCGATGCAAAACGCCCTCACTGAAATACGGTTCACATCAGAGCAGAATATAAAAAATTGGCTTGATTCATTCTTGGCTGCCAAGCCGCGCAGTTCTTTTGGGATGGGATCCAAAAATTGCCAGAAAGATAGGAAAAAGTCATAGCTTCAGATGGGCAAAACTTTGAATAATACTATTGTACATGTTTTTCTTAAATAAACGTTCAAATTTTGAAAAAAAAAACTGCACGAATTAAATTACATACCCAATATAATTATTTTTCAATTTATTTCTTCATTTATTTATACACATACTTATTTATATAAATTTTCTCGTATTTTCCTTCTAAGAATTTTCTGGTATATCGTTTAGTCCCTTCCTTTTCAAAATAAAATATTTTAAAAGAAAGGTAAGAAATTTATCAAGTATCTGTATTTATTAACGTGTGATAATAATTTACCATTGTAAACTTGTTTAATACGCAAAAAATAAATATATCTATATACAGACGTGCTCAAATAAAAGTTTTTAACTTTAACCAAGAAACAATATGTATAACTAGTGGTAATATCACAAAATTTTCGATATAATCTAATGTAAATGGACCCCCAACACAATATCTGTAAAATATAATACATATAATTCATATAAAAAAAAAAAGTTGTTCGGAATTTTTAAGCAAAATTATGTTCAGCGATGAGGATCATTTTTGTTTCATAAGATTAGTCGGAAAGCAAAATTATTGTATATGGAATGAGAACAATTTGCAAGTGACTTTACATACCAATGCATTCACAAAAACATACTGTATGGTTTCAAAGCTGGGTTCTATTTCTTTAAAAATCAGGAAGGAGGTTTCGTTACGGTCAGTGGTGACTGACAAAGAAGGATTATCAACGAATATATGTATATTTCCAAATTTACGTGATATCAGCGTGGACCAACTATTTATTTAAATCAAAGTTTGGCATATAATTTATTACACGATTGAGCCTTATAAGCCACTACCAACATCTTTCGATCTTTTGCTAATCGATTTTCTCTGTGGACACTTGAAGTCACCATTTACATGGATGAACCAACAATTATTGCAGATATATTCGTACATCCCCATATGCTCGAGAAAGTGGTCAAAATTTGGACCGGAGGATACACTTCATAATTGTTAGTGCGCATACGCTGTGAGCCATTCTTGTGTGAAGACCTGCGTGGTGATTGATCGGAAAACTGCTGAACGTCCTATAACTTGCATGGGTCCAGCAGCGCAACAATCAATTCCGTAACGAAGTGCTTGCCTTACTTCCAGTGTTAGTTCCCGGTGACTGCATCACTAATGTTTCCACGAGCTCCTCGACATATATAAGCAACGTCCGAAGTATGACGGATAGGAACGAGGACAGCTTTGGTAGGACAGTTGCTAAGCATAACCTACACGACACCACATATGGCAACGACTTAGGCTTATTAATTTTATGGCCGGACGAAATATCACTATAACAAGCAAGCGGTTTCCTCATCACAATATACACAAGGTAACTTGACGGTCTCCGGATGATCAAACACTAAATCAAATTGATGCCTCTAATGTTCTGGGCCAACAATCACTCGGATCACCACTTTGTTGCAGCCGAGGTTAGAATGCGGATATCCCAAGCGCCACAGAAAAAAAAAAAACTACTGTGAGGAGATATAACGGAGAAAAGCTGCAATAGCAAAAAAAACACCAGAATCTGCATCGAACGCGTATCCCGAAATATCTCAACAAGTCCTATGCCGCCAGCATCAAGTACCGATAAGTCCCAAAGACCAGTATCAACGCTGCCAACATTTCATCAGAGACGTTGCAACCGCTTCTGGCTTCCCCAGAAGATGAAAAAATGCACAAGAAACGTGCGATCGAAGATTATGAGAGGTTGTACTCCAGAAATAAATGTATAGAAATTTTACCATAAGAAACGTGTCACGGAAAGAAGGCCTGTAGAGATGAAGAAAGAAACCTTGTAGTGAAGTCACAGTCGGTGCAGACAATATGGAACAATTTTTCCTTAGACTATATAACAGTGAGAGGCTTTTAATCCCGTCGTCAGTCAGAATAAACCATTCAACTCAGACGATGATAGCGAAAACTTCCGTCCAGCTGATCAGAACGAAGTAAGGATAATTATATCTAAGCCAAAATTCAACAAATCAGTTAGACCTGATGACCGGCCGAGGTATTCAAAGCTGCTAGAAATAACTTTGTAGAGCACACATCAACTCATTTTTCAAATCTGGTCAGAAGAGTGTATGCCTGGTGAGTGCAATTTCAGCACTGTATGCCCGATCCGCAAAAAATGAGACTCCTCAACTGCTCCAATTTTAAATTTAGAAGTTATAAAAGAAGCCATTGTTGTGTATTTAAATTTCTTATTTAATTTTTTTTACAAACTTCTTAACAGAAAACACCCTTTAAGTACGTGGTCATGTAGTAAAAGTTCCATGGATCATGCCTATATTTACTATATTTACTACCTACTCTATGTACTTAAACGTTTATCGATTTCTTAATCGATATCATATCATATCATAAATCAAATCATTACCAGTTGAATAATCAAGTAGTGAAATTGTTAAATTTTACTGACGTTATAAATTGTACTTTCAATTTTTAACTTTTTAATTCTTTTAAAATAAAACATCTAATTTGTGAATTAACATAAATAAAGCATCTAGTTTTATTCCATTAACCTAACTTCTACATGCATGTCTCTTTTTTCAGTGTTATATTTGCTATATTGAATATTATTGTGTTAAAGTGATAAAAAATGTGAAGATCTTGCCTTAAGGATATTTGGCTTGCAAACAAAGAGGACCTTATAAAATGTAAAAGGAGAAAAACAAAAGATTATAGTTATTAACTCGGTAGGTCATCACTTATGAACATCTGCCAATGACAAAGATGAAAAGATTTTTTCACGATCGCCAACGCACCACGTGTTAAACACAAACTCCCTGATTGAAGCACAGCCAACAGCTTTCAAGGTTTTCAATATATAAAGTAATAAAATGGTGAAAAGTATGAGGTTTTCTCAAATAGCAACTCAATTTTTTCTGAAGAACACAACCAACAATTAAAACAATTAAATTTTTTATGTGCCAGCACTTCCGAAGAACAAATGCGCATTTGAACCACTCCTGCAATTTTATGCAGAAATCTGCCTAACAAAGGGAAGCTGCTACAGTCCTCATAATCGAGATATGTGGCCGCGACCGCAATCGCCAATGCATATCGAACAAAACAGAGTGCTTAAACAAAGTTTCAGGGATGGCCAAGACAAGTGCAGAGTCAGGAGAAACAAGAAACAAAAATGGAGTAAAAGAAACGAGTTTTCTCGTTTCCCAGCTCGAGGTCGGGCAAGAGCCCCACACAAAATAAGCATAAAACAATTTCAGAAAGTGAAGCATTATGTGATCAACATCGCTTAAATGACTACGTATATTATAAAGTACCTATAGGTTTTCATTTTAATGTGGTTTTTAGAATGCATGTCGAATTCCCAAACTTCGCGCTTCCCGCAGTTGCAAAAATAACAGCTAACATAATCCTCGAACGCATTACATAACATCTCGAAAGTAATCTCGACAATGAACGGTTTCCGTTCTGCATACTCCAGTTTTGACCACTTTAACACCTGTTGTTTATTGATTTCGAAAAAGCGTTTGACAACGTAAATAAACAGCAATTCAAGCACGTGCTTTGTTTTGGAAAATTGGATAAAGAAAAAAAGAAACATTTATGTTTGTAGGAGTAGCATGTAACATTTAATGGAGAGACTAAATTATTGGTGGCATGTCAACAACAGGTTATTGCGTTCAAGGCAACGACTCAAGTTACACGAATTAAGTTCTCTAAAAAAAAAAATTAAGCCCCGTTAGCTTGCAAGGACAATTTTTATTGACGGTGGTGGTGAATTATATGTTATGCTGTCGAAAATATCGGCAAATAACACGCTTCATATGTACATACATATGTAAGTCGGTGCTGTCCGATATGTGGAAAGTGACTATCAATGTTACAAATACATACATATGTACTTATAAGATACAAAATGTGTAAGAAACATACTGCAAGTTTCTTTTTTGGAAAATCGGTCCTCGATCTAATAAATTTATAAGAGAACAGGCCACGGACGTACATATGTATAAAAAGACTTGTCATAAGTATTTGTGTTAAGTGACATTAATGAGCCAAAAATTCAAAGTAGCCGTAACAAATATTTTTAGATTAAGAAGTAATAAGTTTCCTGTGTACATCTACGTTTACAAATACAGGCCCATCGTTTTGGCATTTAGTAAAACATTGGTAGATTATCGAAAAGACGACATCTCATATCGTTTGGATCTGAAAATATCTAAATATGAACTAATCCTTAGATTTTTTCCTTGTCGCGGTGTCGTCTATTAATTGCGTACTGGTGTAATATGTCAAACTTCACCACAATACCCGTATGATCACTATTGCAATCTAATTAAAATTGTATCTCTTTAAGAAAATTATGCAGTTCTATTTTGTTTACAGAAAGAAACCACAAACTAGACAGTTATTTTGCTTTAAACGACTTTAATAGACTCTCTGAATCCATACAAATAATAGGATAACTGTATGTATTGGGGCAATACTACAAACACAATTTAGAATTGCAGCGACATCCGGGGATCCGATTATCAGAAATTACTTTTTGCAAAATTCAGCTGACGAGAGTAATAACGAAAGTGATTTTTTTTTTAATTCTTTACACTTTATTTAGCAAAACAAAAAATTTAAACACAACATCTATTGAAAAAATAAAAAATAGAAAAAGTGCGAAATTCACCTGGACAAAACTGAAGCACGCCCCAAGTAACAATACAAAACACATACGATAAAGTTAATATTTTGTTAATTGTTTTGTTGAAAAACTCCTCAAAGTCTATTGGGTTAAGGTCAATAGAATACGCAGGCCAATCCAGACCCTTGATTTTATTGACATCAAACCAGGTTCTGACAACTTTGCTGGTATGTTTCGGATCTTCGTCTTGTTGGAACCTCCATTTTAATGGCATTTTTTCTTTGGCGTAAGAGAACATAACTGTTTTTAAGATGTCTAAATATTTGAAGCGATCTATAATACTATTTATTATTGAGATTAGCCCACCGAGTTTGACTGTTGGGATGCAATATTTTGGATCCTTTTTTTTATAATTTATAATATAATTTTATATAATAATTTTGTTCGAGGAAATTAATTGATCTTTTTATTAGAGATGGTGGTAGTATTATCGGTTATCTCAAACTTCCGTATCAATCGCAATAGAATAGATCTATTTATTTTATATTTATCGTTTATCTCATGTCACGATAATCCTTTTTTACAATATAACCAATTATATTTTTTTGTTTAAAAACTTCATTATAACAGTTTCTTACCATTTTCTTTAAACGCTACAATAGTTTTCAAATTAAGACTTTAACTGTGCTTTCTTGAAATTTTGGCATTGTATTTTTACTGTGTATAACGGTAAAATACAGAATTCTTAAATTCTTAAAATCCAGGTGAATTTGGTACTTTTTATGTTTAAAGATTTTTATTTTTTTTTTTGTAACTAATAGATCTTATATTTATATTTTTGTGTTGCTGAATAAAGTGTAAATAAGAAATCCACTTTCGTTATTACAATCTGACATCCGTTATCAGCAAAATCCTTATTTTGTTCATGGGGGTGCTTTAGTTTTGTCCAATACTGTACGTATGCATACACCACACATATTTGTTCCATTCACGCATATATATATATATATATATATATATATATATGATATGTTTATTGAAAGGTAATAATTTTAAATAGTCAAATGAACGTTACATAAAAAATTGAATAAGTCCACTATAACTATGCCTTGAAAGTGATTGATTAGTTGAAATCCTAGAAAAATCAATAATATTACATAAGAACTCCTCAGATTTTGAGGGAGTGTATGTGACAAGCCTCTTTACAAATTATTTGCCTCTGGCTGTACAACAGGAAGCACTACGAGTATAACAGAACAACAAACATTTCTGACGGCACACAGCACAGAAAGCAACAAGAAATTAACATTTCCAAATGTTATTTTATCTATCGTATTCCCGAAATAAAACTGCGTTTTACAACATTTCTTGGCCACTGTCCAACAGGGAAAATAGCCACAAATAAATAAATAAATAAGAGAGCAACCCAACAAAAAGAAAAAAAGACATAAGGCATAGAGTGTAAGAATCTTCACTCTACCTGCCGCAAAAGATAGGTAAGGAGGAATAGGAATTGTTATTAAATGAAAGGTCACTTTCTACAAAACGAAATCCGCCTCCGGTTCAGTGGAAAATTACCGACATTTAACGAATATTGTGACCGTACGAGTATCGGATGCGTTTTATTTTATTTCTAAAGGAAATGAAGAGAAAGAAAGAAATGCAATTTTTTCGCTTTCGTTTGTTACATAATGCGATGAGTAGCGATTTTTGTGAAAAATCGATACATCTTCACTACATTTGAACATCTTGAAGAAAACGCTAATTTTAATTTTAAAAAAAAAAAATGAAATAAATAAATAAGCAAGTCTAAGTTTGTAAAGAACTAAAGACAAAGGTGATATGAATGTACATACATATGTACATTCTATAGCCAGTGTAAAAAAATATATATATTAAGTATGTTTCAGTGAATTCATTTTTTTTCTTTTTTTTTTGCTAACGAAATTACATATATCATTTTTTTTTATTTTTTTTTTTTTTTTAGATAAGTTAACTCGCAAACTGCTATCGGACTGGCCACCTTAACACATTGCCGACAATTCATTTGCATTGCTTTACGTTGTCTGATATCAGCACTTTTTACATAACACCTTCCACACCTTCTAATTTTGTTATCAGGGCTCTATTATGCAAGAGTCGAAGAAAAGTCTTCCAACTTTCCCAATAAATTTTGAATTTTGAAATTAAAATTTTTGGATTTTCCGATTTTCACTAGCACAATTCACGGCAAATCGTCATGAGGGAACCACCGATCTTTTTTTAAACACGCGGAGAAACCTCCACGTTTACATACATACATAATTGATCCACTCCAGTCACCAGTCACCAGCCACATGCCACTACTCTGGTGCTAACTTCCGATTACGATTTTTACGGAAAGGCGGGCAAAATTGGATTTTGGAGAAAAAAAAATAATAAAATCACTGTGCAATTTAAAAGCGGGGGAATTGAAATTTAAGTTTTTAATAAAAGAAAACATACTTAATTTTTTTTTTTTTTTGTAAATTGTTGTTTTGTTTTAACAAACCTGAGCTTCTGGTATTCTGCTGGTCGTAATGCGGGACAGAGCCATTGTCAGATTTTTTTTATTGTTTCGATTCTTTTGAAATTAATGAAAAAAGTTATCACCACGAAAGTCTTAGGGAAACCTCAAAGTTAAAGAAAATTCCGCAAACACCTACCCCGCACGAAAGCTTGCCGACTACTTGAGTTTCGATTTGAACAAATCGCACGTCTGCTTGTTGTCTGTTCTTTCCATGTGGTTCTGTCAACTTGCTGCTGTAGTGTAATGCAAATTAGCACTTTAGTGGTGCCAAATCTTAGTGCTAATGTCAAATAGTATGTCAGGTGCTGCCAAACTTACTTATTACTATGTTAAAAGGTTATCTGATATTCTGATTTAGTTTTAATTTCACTTTCAATATCATTAGGGTTTGCTTGTTTGTTTGTTGTACAAACCATGGAATGAGCCACACATGTGACGACTTCATTCAGAATAATACTAGCACCAAAAGTAGCTCATTTTAGCTTATGGCAACCGTGGGACTGATCAAGACAATCGAAGCTATTTGTTTAAATTTATGACTTCTAAGGACATCAGTTGGCTAAATTTATAAAAAAGTCAATAATAGGAATAATTCTATAAGTCATGATTAAAGTACTATTTTTACCTTAGGAACAGTATTCAGTAAAGACATCGATTATGTGGCCGACTGGTTTATTAAGACCCTCCCCAGTCAACGTTTGTGATCTGTTTCCATGGCCTTTTTCGGATCGTGCACCACTAATAAGAATACACTCATATTTATGTTCATTAAACGAGGTGCATATTCAATATCTCAATAACATTTTAAAAATTGTACTCCTTACCCGGAATAATGGCCCAACAATATAAATCTTAAATTAATTCAATATTGGATAATAATTATATACAAATTTGCTTATGGAGTTTCTAAAAACTACAAGAAATAATTAACCGATGACATTTTAGAAATATAGAAGACCAGAATTAAAAGAACAAAGGTTATAATTATAAGGTTGTAATAAAAAACAAAACGAAGATAATTTATTGAACAGCTAATAATAAGCGCATTTGGTAGTTTTAAGTCTTTCATTCAGTTTTTCTTTCGAATTATGTTCAACCAAATATCAGAACCAACATTTTGGTCCCTAAGAGTATGCAGCAAAATCGGATTTGAGGTAATTCATTCAAAGCCATTACAATTATTTAGCGTTTCAACTTTATCCTACTAGATGCCGCAAGACAAATCTAATATGATCTATATTTCCCTTCTCCTTTTTAATTATCCACGACATTAAACATAAAACAAGGGGTTAAGGTACAGGGTGTTTTTTTTCATACGTTCAGACCTTGCCACTTATTGATTTCCGAATGTTGTTTTATTTTAGTTTTGACTGAAAATGCCAGTTGAAAATAGATTTCCGGTGATAAATTAAGACAGTTTTTTTTTTTTTGGGTTTGTGTATAGTTAAGTCAGAAATGGGAGTCGTTATAAAAGGACAGTGACAAATTGCACTACCAGATTTACATTTCCAAATATTTAATATCTTTTTCAAATTCATTTTATTCTATGTTGTAAAAACAAAAAAAGTTACAACACTGTATGATAAACAAAAAAACAATATTTTGGCAATAATATCGCAGCGAATGCCTTACCTAGTTTAGTTCATCTTGTATTCCATTAACCTAAATAATCACGTCCGTCAAATCGTGAATGCACGATTTTTTAAAAGATTCCAGATTTTAAAAGATTGCCTACGAGAACCTTGTTGATCCAACTTCCTTCCACAGTTTCGATGAAAATGGCACGCATTTTGGGTTGACATAGACATCTAAATAGTAACTTTTTAGTGAAATATACCACTTTTTTCCACGTAAAGGCGTCCTGTACAAACTGATGTTCTAATCAGCTCTATCAACTTCTCCCATGTTGTCATTATATTTTTATTTTTAATATTCTTGGTTGTTCAACATATATCGTCTTGTTTCCCTTTTGTGAATAACGTATGAATAACTGTATGCATTGGGAAAAGCTCACAGTTATTTGAAGCAGTTGTCACGAAGCTGTTGTCAACTCATTTACAAGTAAGGTAATTGTCATTATGTGAGCCTATTTTCTCTTACTGTACTAGTTTCTTTTAAATTTCTTGACGTCAGTACTTTCGTCGAAATATATGTCAAATCGGAAATCAGAATATCTGAGTTGTAAGACATCTGCCTGGTTGGGTTAGGTTAGGTAAGATTTGCGGTTGGATCTATGATCCTCTAACGCATGGAACCAATTTAAGCTTATGATAAAGCGCAGGAGACAGTAAGCGTCTGTATTCTTTAGATCGTTTAAGTCATTGTAAAAGAAAGCTCCTAGGTGGAGTTTTATTCTCTGGGAGAGAGCTGGACATGTACAAAGAAGGTGGAGGATAGTCTTCTCTTCCCCCTCGTCCATGCAGCTGCTGCAGAAATCGCTTGTAAAGTGATGACCAGTGATGACTCCTATGATGACGCTGAGATGTTTCCTATTTAGAAGAATCAGACTCTTAGAGCGATTCAGATCCAGCTTTGGCCAGATCTGTTTAGTCGCTAGACATGTTGGCTCACCAGTCCATCTAAGGTCTGTTCTTTTATTAGCATCCAGCTTAAATAATAATTTGCACGTAGCGATTGGTATACCTATGCTTGCCTTTTCCGGTAGAATAGGTAGAGTGGTTCCAAATTGGGCAAGTTCATCGGCCCTACAATTCCCTTTAATGACCCGGCACCCAACACAGTTGAAGGTTGAACTGTGAGAAAGAGGAACCAGAGCCTTAATAGCGGCCTGACTATCCGAAAATATGCGGATAACCTTTGTAGATATCACGTTTACTTTCATTCAGGATAGAGCTTCCTTAATTGCTAAAATTTTCGCCTGTAACACGCTACAATGGTTTGGAAGACAAGGAGAGGTTGAGATTTAGCTTATCTGAGAAAACACCACCACCATCCTCGCTATCGGTTTTAGATCCATCTGTATAGAAGTGGATAGACCTCCATCTTCCTCTCAGAAGGATCTAGAGGGAAAGCTTGCATGAAAATCTTTGTCAAACCGAAATTTAGGTATGGTGTAATCAATGCTCTACATGTGGATTCCTTATATATTAAGAATAATATCCTGGCCAAATAAATTGTTTGTCCACTGTGTATTCGCTTTAAGGCGAATAACTGCAGTCGTAGCTACTTGTCTGCTGAAGGACGTCGATGGGTGTCAAGTGAAACAGAATGTCTAAATCCGCAAAGGGAATGGAGCGTATAACTCCGCTTATGCATAAACATGCTATTCCTTGGACTCGGCTTAGTTTTTTGCAATTGGCTGCAATGTCTAAGGCCGTCCACCAGACAACCACACCGCAGGTGAGTATCGGTCTTATGACCGAGATGTATAGCCAGTGGGTTGTTCGAGGTTGAAGGCTGCATTTGTTTCCAATGGCTTTTGTAGCTTTCTTGACTATTTTTTGAATGTTAGGTCTCTAGTTTAGTTTCTTGTCAAAAATGAGACTCAGGTATTTTGCTGTATCGATAAACTGGTACCGTTTATTGAAGGAGGGTCTAAGTTGGAATTTTATATTTCCTGGAAAAGAGGACAAGATCAGTTTTGTAGGAATTAACTTCTAATCCACAGCGATCCGCCCAACGGATACACAAACTGCAGCACCACAAGCCCAGACGTTTGTATTTTTCAGCTACGGGCATTGAAGCTCCTTGATATGATTGAAACCATTCAACATATCTATGACGTGTAGTACATGTCCGTATTTTATATAACCATCTAGTTGGTTTTCCACGTATAAATGGCTTTGTTCCATGATGACCGAAATACGGAACCATTAATTCATCTACATTATGACACTCTTCAACTGAAGAGAAATCACTGAACTTTTGACCTAAAAGTCTAAAAAGTGGTAGGTAGTAAGCTTGGAACATTTGTATCCGAAAATTTGATTTGTCAGAGAAATGAATGTTTTGTATTATAAAACGAAATTTGTTTTTTTGACATTACTTCACAAACAAACTGATTATTTGCATCTTTGTATTTTCCTAATACATTCCTCGCATAGGAACAGAAACATAACCGCTTAGTAAAAGAATTCCGAAAAAACATCTGTATTCATTCACTTCAACGTTCCCTGTTTGATTATAAGCATTCGTGGGCACATATTTGTAAACTTTGTGATCAATTCTACAGCTTCATTGTTGAAAAAAGCAAAATACAATAGTTTCCATCGGTTATAACTCAACTCCCACAACAGCCGAATAGTCTGATGAATTCGAAACAATGTATTTCTTCTGCCACAATTATCTTTTTTTTTGCGAAACATGCTAATCATTTTTGAGAGACCTTTTTACGCTTGACTAATCTTGCTAAAAAAATGTCGTCGTCACTGGCAAATCAATCATTGCTTTCTTCTTTTCCCACTTCTGTCTGTGCCCGCACCTGACCCCACGGCAAATAATCTAGGCATACCTCATTCTCTTCCCCGCTATCTCCATCAGTGACTAAATCATTCGCATATGAAAATATCGATGGGAGAAGCCCCATTATTATTGATTTTATCCAGAATTTCATCCGAAATTAGTGGTTTTCGCATATTATTCAAGCTTGATAAAAAAACAACATTTTGCCACCGTCCTTTTAAAAGGACAGTGCACGTTTTACAACAATAAACACACATTGCACAATTTCAATCAGACATTTTTTTTATTATTTGCACATGAACAACTTTCATTTATTTTTTAACAAATCGAATAAGTTTTTCTTACTTTTGTTTTTCCATTGCACAAAAAACAAAAAACTAAAATGTTTCCAAAAAGGCAAAAAAAAAAATTGATTTGCAACTATTCAAACATTAAAAGTGTTTACAACGGTACACAACTTTTGGTGTTTTTCTAGAAGGACGGTGGCAATAGCAATAAAACGCAATGAAATTACCTTCATCAAGATTTATTAAATTCATTCGAAAGATTATTTTATGCTATTTAATACTTAAAAAAAGTTTCGGGCACTCCAGAGTTCCAGTTTTCAACCACTTTTTCGAGAAACTGGAGGCGTAACATACTCGTATATCACATCAATCGTCCATTGTTACTGGTTTATCGCCATTTCCACATTGATGTCACCCAAATTTGGTAACAAATAATCGTTCTCCAGCGTATTATACCGGTGTCTATTGAGAGTAACTTGTGTTTCAGTATCTTTTTTAGAAAATAAAACCGATGATGCTACCGGCATACAATCCGCACCATATGGTATATTTCCAAATACGCTGCCGCTTAACCAGAAATGAGCGTCATCATAGATCAAAATCTCACGGTAAATAATTGGGTCAACTTCCGGTAGATTAGAAGCTCAATCACTGTACACGCGAAGCAATAAATGGTAACGCGGCTTTTGCTCTTGCACCAAGCTCTTTGCCTAGAATTTTCCAAATAGTGGATGGACAAAGGCTAGGTTGCTGCGAATAACGAATCGATAAAATGGAGCCCTCTTCAATGCAAGCTTCCACAGCCGCGATATTTTTTGTTGAACGTACTATTTTCGTTTTTATTGGTGTGTGAGTATCGAACAGAGTAAATTAGGTGCGAACATTTTCCAAGTATTCGATAAATATCACATTCAGATGGTCGATGATATCTGGCATAAATTTCACGAAGTGCTCCATAAGTTTCGGCAACAGAACTTTTTGAAAATAAATAACGATTTGAGATATTTATTGTGGCGAACTGTACTGAAAATAAATGAAGCTTGGCAGCTCAATGTGACCGCTAATTTGGCATTTAGTCTCTATTGAAAAAGTCTGACACTACAAGAAAAACAACCATTATGTGTTTTTGTTAAAATCGGAAATCGGTTATAATTAAATTATTCCCACTGGTTGTTGTGCGATAAAGGTAGGCCCTAAGTGGCATCAACCTGGCAAAGCTTAGTTCCGTAACAATGGTTACACATCAACTGTGTTTATTTTATCTTCTCATTGTACTGATATGAAGCGATTTTAACGCCTGGATAAGAAAGGAAAATATCTTTGGTAGGATAGTTTGGAAGCATAGACATCACGTCTAGCAACGGGCTCAGGCTTATTGACTTTACGGCAAGACGTAATATTACTATAGCAAGCATAAGATTTCCTCATCACAACATAAACATTAGGACCTGGTGGTCTACGGATTATTAAACACTAAATCAAATTGATAATTTGACGATGGACGTAAGGTATGCCTCCAATATTCTGGACGTTCTAACGTTCCAAGCAACTAATATTCACTCGGATCACCACCTTGTTGCAGCCAGGATGCGAATTCGGATATCCAAAGCGCCACAAAAAAAGAACTACTGTGAGAAAATATAACGTAAAAAAAACTGCAATCGCTAGAAACCATTAGAATCTTCGCCGTATGCGTATCCCGAACTCTCTCAAAAACTCAAAAACACCTATGCGGCAACACTGGGTTTCACCCGACCACCACCAAGCAAACCCTGTTTTAATGAAGAATGCCAGCAAGCGCATGTAGCTACAAGACGGCGTTACAACGAAGAACGAGAGCTGCTCGTGAATATGGGCTTCTCAATAAGAAAGAAAGGGCACGAGAAACACGCGGTAGCAGACATTAAGACTCCAGGAATAATGTACGGATAAAAGGAACGTGTCAAGGCAAGAATGCCCATACAGAAGACTGTTAAGATGAAGAAGGAAACCTTATAGTGAAGACACGGTCGGTGCTGACAATATGTGAAACATTTTTCCCTCAAGCTGTATAACGGCGAAAAAGCCCAACATCTCGCTGTCAGGCATTCAACTTAGACGATGATAGTCAAAACTTAATTTAATTTATTCAGAACGAAGTAAGGATAACAATATCTAAGCTAAAATTCAACAAATCAGTTGGACCTGGCCGGTCGAGGTATTCAAAGCTGCTGGAAATGATTTTGTTGAGAGCATGCACCAGTTCATTTCTCAGAGCTGGTCAGAAGAGTGCAAAAAAGGGAGCACCGAATTGGGCTAACTATAGAGGTATAAGTCTCCTCAACATTTTGTTCTAGGCAGTGCGTTCATTACTATTTAAACGGGTTTAGTGCTAACTGAGGGCAAAACCAAATATATGCTGTCAAGACACAACATCGACGAATTGGAAAAAATTTCAAAGTCAACTGTTATAACATTGAGGTATCTACCGTGGCTATGCTAGCATAACAATCTTATCAAACTTATTATAATCAAACCTTATATAACTCTTATCAAAAGGCGTTTCTTTGGATTAACAAGACAATTGAGTATACGTAATTTTCGGTATGTGTGTCAGTGACAACTTACGTTGAAATGACTACATATTTGATGTCGTCAAAAATGCGAAACTTCAGGGTTTCACCCCTTCTGATCTGGCCTTAATATACAAGGTATTCATTCGCCCAAAATCGGATTACAATGCCCACATCCGGTTAGGTGCTTCTAAAACATCTCTGCACCTGCTAGGTAGGATTCAAAACCGTGAAATAAAACTCAGTCAATTGACATCCATGAACACCGACGTAATGTCTCCTATGGCTATTTCCACCACCAGTGCTCCATTGAAATCGCCAGCAGCAATCCGCCCCTCCAAACCTTCAACCCTAACACTCGTCTCGCTATAAATGCTCATCAGTATACCCTCAAGCACACTTTCGGACGTATTCTAAAATATCGTTATTCGTTCCTTAGCCGTAAAACTCGCTTATGGAATGCCCTACCGATCTCCCTATTCCTGATTGTTATAACTTGCAAACATTTAAAAACAATGTTCATCGGTACCTCTTTTTTCTTCTTCCCTAAAAAAAAATTACAAACATCTTAAGGCTAAAAAATCCCTTAGGCGCGGGTTAATTATAAAAAAAAGTAGCTTGAGATGTCTAGCACATGTAGAGCGAATGCACACCAATGCTCAGGCCAGCAGAGTCTTCGAATCTAAGGCGGATGGACAATAGTGACTTTCTTTATCGTGCACAATTAGAAGGGGACTTGGAGTGAGTTAGATAAGGATCGGGCTCACTGAAGCGAGGTCCAGGTTCACCTTGAACTGTAATGCCTTCTACATATGTAAGTAATAATGATCTCGCCTAACCAGGACTTGTCAATGTTATAAACGCAAATGATGGGCGGAAGAAAATAGCAATAGCAAAGGATCCCAGAAAGGGTCTGACCCTGCAGGCTGGAGGTTTTGTTTAGCGTTAACTACCAGGCCAGGTAAAAACTCTACAATATCCGCGGATTTACTGTAAGAAAGTAAGACCCCCGCTGCTGTTTGGATGTGGATTTTCCGCACGTAATCGAATGCCTTATAACACCGCATTCAGGCTAAATTCAACAACATCACTTTATATGCCCTTACGTCCTTTTAGAAGGAACAGACGATGCTACCAAAGAATGTTTCTACATGCCCCTCGACAAAACTTATCAGCATTGTATGTGGCGATAAAATCGTTGTAAGGGATTTAAGGTCAAAATAGGAAAAGAGAACCACTTTGCTACACGACACCACGATACCTATTGTACTACTGTGCAACTGCACCACTCTCCCCATCAGTAAAAATCTCATATTGGTGATAACAACAACGGTGTGAAATATAAAATTGATTCCGGTTTAATTTTAATGCTATTATGTGTAGCACGTCATTCAAATGGCCGCCTTGGCTTTGCTGCCAGTATTTCAAGCGGTCGGTCCAATTTTCGATGACCAATATGTACGGCATTATTCCAATTCAATAGCGTGTCGAATGTTGGCCTCAAGCTGATCCAAAGTGGTTGGCTTGTTAGCGTAGACTAAGGACAGGATTAGGTAAAACAATCGAGTGGTGTCAAATCGATGAACGCTCGCCCTGAAACGGCCCAGTCGTCAAATTTCTCCCTCACAACTTCGAGCGTTGCGTCGCTTTTCATGTAGCGCCATCTTGTTGGAACCGCAGCTGGGATATATCAATGTTGTCGAGCTCTGTATAGCTCTATACCCGAAACCATTGACGGTAACGGTGTCTGCTTCCTCATTTCGAAAGAAATAAGTTCCGATGATGTCGCTATGCCATAAACTGCACCAAGCATTCAATCTTGCATTGCATGCATTGATGCTTAGCCGAACACTTGTACATTGTATTCGCTTAAATAAAGGCAATTTTGCTTTTTAACATAGCCGCTGAGAAAAAAAATTGACCTCGTTTGAGAAGATTTTTTGGCCAAAATCCAGATCTCCAGACACCATTTTCAGCGCCCAATTTTTGGGTCTTCTTAAATGCTGGTGGCTATGTTAGTGGCTAAGCGCCGAATTGCTTCCACACTAAAACCATGATGACTGACCTCACGACGAAATTCATGTTGCTTATTCACAATAAGGCCAGAATTTGGATGATATTTTTTAATAATTTCCGCCCCTTCTCAAGCGTTAAACGATGCATGATTAAATGGCAAACCTTACTTAATATTCTGACAGCTGGTCACCCGTTAGATCACTAAGGTGTCAACCGAATTTGAAGTTCGCACCGGAGCACGATGAGATTACATTTTTTCTGCACTGCTATACCACCGGCAATACTTGTGGATTATTGAAACATATTATCATATATTATATTATCAAACAAAAATATCATATGTTTCCCTGTAAAAGAAAAAGAATAAAAAATAATTCTGTATGGTGTGACGCATGCGACATTGATACTACCAATATTTTTCTTCAAATCTTTTAAACTAGTGTCAAATGAATTGAAACAAAAAATGGCTTTAAATGCTTCGATTTCAAGGAAAATAAAATTTAAAAAAATTCAAATAACAAGTAATAATTCACTTTGGTAGGAACAAAAATTGGTGTGTGACGCATGCGACATATGATGTGACGCACGCGACACATACGATTTTAAAAACTGTAGTTAATATTTTTTTAATTTAAACACTTCCGTTTTTGGATTCATAGAATGTTTCTTAGCTTAAATTGACCCCCAATACACTGCAAAATGTGAAAATTAGAAATGCCTGTGGTGGGTTGCACTTCATTCCGTGGAAATCAATCTTGCATTTGATTTCATCCTCTGAAACGTAGACTATTTTGATGTTTGGCACTAAAGATGAGACAGCGGAAGCAAAATCTTTGGCAGACTGCACAAGTTAACCGTTGCCTTGGGACATAGACTTTTGTTTTACTAAACGTTTAATATTTCCACCTATTCCATCGACGATACCCTTTCCATGCGAAGTCGCAAAATACTTCCACATGAATGAAGTGTTAAATTTTTTACTTATTGTACATAATGGAAGAGTTTAGCCATATACTTGTTTTGAATTCGGAAGATGGACCATCACTCCATATTACATTGGTTATATCTGCACTTCTCCTTTCAGACATAATAGAGTCTAATATATAATTAACAAATACAAATATTGCGTTTTTATTTTTTTGTTGTGTGTCCGAACATGTGGCATAAGATTGCAGTTGATTTTGGAAAAAGACCGCTGCTGTGAGCAATGTTACACTCGCTCTAGACCACAAACCGCTTTGTACTTCATTTTGATATTCACAACTGTAAGACATTGCAAAATCGATTTGCAAAATTTAAGTTGATGATGCTATTTTATCTTTTAGGAATTCATCATTTAGTATTCTTTTATTATTAACATGTTTTATGAAACTACAAAAATCTTCTTCAGTTTTTTCTAATATTTCTCCAACGCTAGTTTCCTTTAAAATTAATTTCAGTTTGTTGTTTTCAGTTTTAGGCTACTCTTTCCAATTTACGTCTTTAGCTAGGTTATTTGGTTTTTTAATTGTTCTAATTAATTTTTTACATATATTATGCCAGCAGTTTGAATTGGGAGTTGTATCACATAGCACATCTTTGAAAAAACTTTGAAAATAAGGTATGTTTAGTCCTTTGAGCTTCATTATAAAATTTTCGTGGATAAGACACTTACAACATTCATTTGGGGTATCTTTTAGAAGTAAGGTGTTTTTCGGACGTAAACTACAAAATTGGAAAAATCAATTCTTATATCGACAAACTCTTCTTTGAAAATGAAGAAAGCTTCCTTGAGAAACATTGTCATATAATGTTTTTGAAGGATTCTTTTTTGAACATTTTCCCAAACAGCTATACTGTCTTTTAGGCCAGGACAAGTATACACAATATCAGGCCTGTAAAAAAATTCTGTCACAATTTTTTCCTCCTCTGTATGACCTTTTTCGGCTTTTGAAGTAGTATCCATATCTGTAGCGAAATGTATCCTTATACGGACTACACATTTTTTCTTTTCCAGACAAGTGGGAAGACTTCTTAAGCATTTAAGAACGGCTTTGCTATATGTTATATATTCGTAGTTATAGAGACGTCGGCGTTTTGGGAAGTAGTTGGTAACGATTCCGTTTTTTGTATTCTTTGCCTTTCCCTCTCCCGGCGTTTCTGATCTCTTTTTCGCTTCCTTATTTCTTCTAAATCTATTCTAGACATACCTTCCTTTAGTGATTTTCTATAATTTTTTGCTCTCTCGTTTTCTTTTTTTCTATATTTCATTGCTCTAGCAGCATCTGTACTCCTTTTCGTGTTCTCCATTGTAGATTAAAAAGGCTAAATCAAAAATTCGACTATAAGATCTTTCAACCTAGTACAAATGAAAATTTACCTAAAAACGTGACGCACGCGACAAAACAATTAATAGCAAATTGAAAGCAAGAAAAAACTGCAGATAATTCAAATATAGACAATCTACTTAGAAAAAACAATAAGTTGTTTACCTAAGAAAAATTAAGATTCTGTCTGGACTATACGACTCACAATGGAAAACAATGTCTTTTTAGCGTGACGTACGCGACAAAAATCATTCAATCTAAAAATACCGTTTTCTTATAAAATGTGAGAAATGAGGAAAATAAATGCAGTATTAACTGTTCCAGGTAATGTATGTTAAGTGATTTAAAAAAAACAGTTATTAACGATTCCAATCAGAAAAAAAATATTGTATTGTAATTTCGGAAAATACATGATTTTTAAGTAAGACCACTCAATGTCGAAGTGATATGGTATTACATCTCGTTAAACTTGGGTATTTCGTTTTTTTTTTTTTTTTTTTAAACGTAAAAGAAAATAAGAATTTAAATATGCAGAGATTGATTCGGCATCTTAAAATATTATGTATAATATTTTTGAAATTTGACTAAATTTTACCGATTTGTGTGGAATCCCCCCACACGGGATATTGTACAATATCTGCATTAGATGGCCTACATCTTGGAGTCAGCGGTGAACAAAGTAGGTTAGAAAGTAAAAACGACTAAAACAAGGGTTCTAAACCCTTCTATTTCAAGGGCAAGTAGCTTTCTATAATACACACATATATCTAGAAAGGAGGAATGAAGATCTTTGCGGATGACTTGGAGAGAACCCAAATGCAATTAAAAAAAGTAACCAAAGAAGATATCGAAAAGAGGACACATAGAACAATTTTTTTTTTATCTTTAGTATGCTTTTTTTGCTGGTGTTCGTACACAAACTAATGCAAATTGCAAATTTATCAAAGTCAATTTAAATGTGCAAAATCTATTTATTAAGCTGTTTTGCTTGAAAAGCTAGTCAGTCCAGAAATAAAATTTCCAAGAACAAGTTTTGCATACATATTTGCCACTAGTCAAACATCTTGCACCCTATACACCGAATGGTCTATCTAAAATCTGAGATAATTGCATATTCAATTAAATAGAGCAGATGGGCTGCCCGGATTCTAAAGCTCAACCGTTCCCAATCCCATATGAACTAGAAATATTAAAATATTTAATTTTAATTGAGAAAAAAATTGTTCTGTTGATTATACATTTATGAATAGTACCTTCCATTGTCCGAAATTCTGTTGATTCCCAAAGTCCAGCTGGATAAGATTTCAAATAGTGGATAAACTGACCCCGAACTGTTTACCGAGATGGCCTCTTAAGATTTGTATCTCAACATATTTTTATTTTTTTGCACTGCTCAAGATACCAGTTTAACGGTTGAGGATTCCAAGTCCGGTTTGTAAATAATTGCTCACTATCCAAAAACCTGAGAATTAAATCAAAATTGCTTTCAAAATTGAAAATCCGAGAAACCGAAACCAAAACTGAACCACCCCAAAGAACAACCTCAAATTCCATAAACATAGTGATTGAAAAAAATATATAGGTATAGGTATACCATTATCGACCTCTACCTCATCACCGGTCTCAACGATAGCCAAAAACAGTTTTATGTACCCACAAAACTGTACCACAGAATAGGGTCGGTCGATCTATGGACTTTGTCATTCGAGGTAAGCTACATACTGCTTCTCGTTCTACTGGGTTTTTCAGGACAAAAAAAAAATAGCGTCAATCTTCCCAGCGGTTGACAGGATCTACTTTGCATATCATGGGACAGTTTATGGTAGTAGTAAAAATATGCCTATTTTCTCACTATTGTATATTAAGGGGTATATTCTTTTCTCATTTACCTTGTTCGCAGTTTTTTTTTGTCAAAATAGAATGTACGGCACGGTACATATTATTTATATTGTATTACTCTCATGCTTTTATTCAAAGTTCGTTTTGCAAAGCCGATATTTGAATCCGGTATTTGGACATCTGCTGCGAATAATAAAGCAAATTAAATACTCTAAATGATAGATCCTTTAATGTAATTTTAAAGGAAGAACCTCCAACGTTTTTTTTTTTTTTTTGCCTTTATTGTGTTAAACAGCCTATGGCATATGACCTCACGGTTCTGTTATATCGTATTCATATACATTCATTGTTATATTTTCAGGTCCAGTTGGCGATGCTGTCAGCAGATTGAATGGAAAATATTCAATATCGCTAATCGTCTTTGAGACGTTACTTAATCCTTAGCTTTTAAGGATAATACGAGCTTTATTCTGGTAAAAGATTTTTTTAGACTATAATATGTACATACATATGTTAATATTATTGAATTTATTTGTAAGTAATTAAAGCAGTTATTATATTATAAGATACCATGTAAAGCTTAATCCATCCTTTCTTAACTTGTTTGTGTAATTGGCCTTGTCATTTTGTGCAGGGAGAGGGAGCCAACAATTTTTTATCGCCTTCGAATGGCGCTGAAAGGCTAGTGATGTTAGAAAAGGAAAATTTATTTTCTGGGCTTTGGTATTGGACAAGTTTTGATTCAAACGTGCCCACTGCGAAAAGCCACACTGGGGAATATGTTAGTCTGTGGCACTATAATTTGAACATAGCTTCCATCAAATAGCTTTTCTTTTAACGGAGCGCCTACTGTCAGTCCAATTTTGAGATACTCTTTGGATCATTTGGTGTTCTATATCATCAATAATTGACGCAGCACCATCCTACGAGTCAATTTCATCCATATTTTCGACGAAATAATCACTGATCGATAATGCCACCAGCGTGAAGACCACACTAAACAATCCACTTTTGTAATTGTAACTGCGTCCACATTGGCTCTTCTATCCATATCTTTATGTACATAACTACTGAAATGCGCCTATATTTTTGAATAATGACAAGTAAAAACTACGACATTAATAAAAATAGAACGATACAAGCTTCAATAATGCATTGATATTGTTAGAATTCACTACAATTCTCCGTTGACGTGAAGTTCATTTTCGTCCAGCAAATGTAAAATTAGCTCAGAAATTTGAGCTATTGAGAACAATTAGTAACGTGAAGACACGAAAGAACAACTAAATAGGAGTCTTAGGAGTTGCGCATGTCACAAACAACACTTCACCGAGTTCTCAATAATGACTTAGGTCATTAATTGACACAAAAACATAAGTCTGCTGACTTAATCAGTAGCATCGTAACTTTACAAATTAGATGTTGGAAATGCATGAAATTGATAAAGAATTTAACCGAAAAATTATTTGAGCGATCTTCAAAGCTTTTTTAATAACCAGAATTTCCGCATTTTGGGCTTAGGAAATAGAAGACTGTCTTCAAGAAAACGTTCTACCCACAAAGTGTTGCCTATTAGGTGCGATTTTTAGGCAGGAGGCGTAGTTGAACTTTATTTCATTGAAAATGAAAATGAAGCTGGTACGACTATTTCCGTAAATGGATTGCACTATCCAACAATGATCAATGAACTTTTAGAGCCAAAACTTAGATGCATGGCTAATGGCGATGTTTATTTCGATCAAGACAATAAAATCATTAGTCTTAAAGTTGTCGAAGTACTCTAAGTCAATGGACTTTAACGATGAAGTAAATATGAAAATATGGTGAACAAATTTGGCTGATAATATTTTTTTTACAATTAATGTCAATTCCTCTTTTATCGATTACAATAAAAACTAAATCTTATTTTATAAAAATGAATACATATTTTCTGAATAAATCAAAGTTTAACTTCTTACTGCAAAATTCTTTATTTTCTTACATAAATGGGTGGCCTAGATTTTGCATTTGGCGATAAAGTTATTTCTTTTGTTCTATAAGTGATTAAGTTAAGCCTAAAGACTTATAAATGTTTGTCAGTGAGTTTGTGATGTTTTCGTGTGCATAGAATAGTTAAGCATTTTGAAGCTTGTCACAATTTAATCTATAAACTATGAATATACAATGAACATTGTTTTTTTTTCGGGTGTGAGATATATATATATACAATATATTTATATATAAGATATATAATATATAATATATATATATCTTATATATTATATTATATCTTCCTTTAACAGATTTTTTTTATAGTAAGAACATATATACTTTTACAATAGTAAAAGTTCTCCCATTATGGAGCCCGATTTCGATTCATATTGTGTATAACAGATATTTTTTTGACTAAGCACTTTCTATAATTAAATCGAAATCTTCATAAAAAGATTCAATTTTCACTTGATTTAATCATCTCAAATACGCCCGAAACCATCCTCTTCTTGTGCAGAACTATCTCATTGTCATTTGTCTTCAGCTTCCTTTTGTTGATTTTCATTTATTTTATGTTTTTTATTGATTCATCGGTTTCTCTTATTTTTTCATTTGACAAAATTCTTGTATTAAGTGTCCAGATTTTAAGATCCGTCATTTTGTATATTTTCTGTCCCTGACTGCGATTTATTGGCAAACTACTAAGTGACCTATAACTTGGATTGGTACAGCAGAGTAACAATCAAATTCGTAGCGAAATGCTTACCTTGTCTCCCAGTGATGGTCCCCTGTGACTGCATAAATAAACCCTTACTCGTGTAGGCTAAAATGGCAAGAGTATGTCCGATAAGTAGCATTATACTGCCCTATGCCCTCCAAACAACTCTATACGGGAGAGATTAAAATATGGGACGAACTAACTAATGGGCTCGGACAAAATGGACTCACTATTGACGACAAGACAAGAAAGACGCCACCAAAGAATATTTCTACGAGCTCCTCGACACATATGCGCAATGTCCGAAAAAAAAAGAACGAGGAGCGCACGATCGGAGACATTGAAAAATTATACTACAGGAATAACGTACGGAAGTTTTATACGTATCAAGGCAAGAAGGCCCGTACAGAAGTCTGTGGATATGAAGAAGGAAACCTTGTAGTGGAGTCACAGTCGGTGCTGAGAATATGGAAAAGCCAACATGCCGACTACAGGCAGAATAGACTTTTTTTTATATTGGTCGCGCACACATGAGATTTTATGTATCCTTAAGATGTTTGCACATAGCGTTAGCAAAAGTAAGTGAGGGAGAGAAAAAAGAAAGACACCGATGTGCATTCGTTTTGAATGTTTGCGAGTTATAGTTGCTAGGAAATAAAGAGCTTGGCAGGGTATTCCATAAATATGAGAATATGAGAAGCAGAGAGTACTGTCGTCAGCAAGAAATATGTTGGATTAGAAGTGGTAATTAGTAATTGATAAAAATTAAAAAGTGTGTCGGAGACAGAACGGAGCCCTTGGGCACACCGACATTTATTTTGTGAATATAAGGCTTGAAACCATCTAAGATAACTAGAATTGAGCGTTCGAAAGGATATTTCTAATCCATTGAAGAAAAGATCCCAAAAGCACGCATTTTCTAAAAAAGAGCCTGGTGCCAAACTTTGTCAAATTCCTTAGAAATATCAAGTGCAACTATCTTACTTTCGCCAGATTTATGAACGCTGTGGTTCGTTACACTTTTCGAAGAGACATGCCATCAAATCACAAGTGGATTTGTTGCTACGAAAACCATACTGCCGGTCATTGAGAATTTTTCGTGTTTCGAGATATTCCATGCGCTGACGGTTTATCAGCGTTACCATGACCTTAGAAAGAAGAGAAAATTGCCGTTTTTCATCTGCGTGAAAAGAGTCCTAAAGAGTAGGGTTGATAATAAAGCCACCCAGAATTGTGTATATTAAAATCGCCCGTAATAACGGTTTTAGTAAGAGAATACAGGATACCATGGCACTAGCTTGCAACCAGGCAGCTTCAGATCAGAATGATCTGAGAAGTGTGAGCGGGAGTCTACCTGTGTTTCACTAAGTGCCAAAACAGCTGGTCTATATTTACAAACATGGACATATGCAGAAAAGTGATTACTTTTTAGCCCGCGTATATTTGCTTTGTCTACTCTAAACTCGCTAACCATTATTTAAAACAAACACAAAAAAAAAAAACACAAGCAGCTGAACCTGACGCCTTACCGGCCGAAAGATTTTATGGGGAGCATGCATCAACACATTTCTATATCCCTGATGAATGGAATCTTAGCACGATATGCCCGATCCATACATTCTCAACTGCTATTTAGTGCAATTGGTATAAGTCTCCTCAACATGGGATACAAGATCTTATCTGTCATATTGTACGAACGTCTGAAACCCTTCGCCGACAATCTGATTGGTCCCTATCAATGCAGTTTCAGTCTAGGAAAAAACACAATCGACCAAATCTTCGCACTCCGACAGATCCTGGAAAAAACTCAAGAAATTCAAATAGATACCCACCAACTTTTCATCGATTTTAAGGCCACATAATACATGGGCTGAAAATTCCGTTTCTAAGAGAGTGCACCACTTGAATTAAATCCATACCATTTTCAGTTAGTACCAACCTCAAAAGATACGTGTATAAATTTGACAGCTGTCGGACGATTAGTTCTCGAGATATAGCGTTGTGAGTGAAGCAACTTTTGTTATTGTGAAAAAAATGGATTCAAAGCAATTTCTTGTGTTGATTTATCATAGCTTTTTGATGGGAATAAATGCAGCCGATGCATCAGCCGAATTAACCATTTAAAAGTGGTCATACAAGCACCGTTTCAGATGAAAACATCAAAAAAGTCCACAAAATTAAGTTGATCGAGATAGCTGAGGCTCTGAAGATATCAAAAGAGCGTGTTGGATATATCATACACGAATATTTGGACATGCGAAAGCACTGTTCAAAGTGGGTGCCGCGTTTGCTCACAGTCGACCAAAAACAACAACGTGTTGATGATTCAGAGGAGTGTTATAAGCTGTTCAACCGCAATAAAGCCGAATTTTTGCATCGGTATGTGACAATGGATGAAACTTGGCTCCATCACTTCACACCAGAGTTAAGTCGGCAGTCAGCTGAGTGGCGAGCAGGCGATGAACCTCGTCCAAAACGACCAAAAATTCAACAGTCGGCTGGCAAGGTTATGACATCCGTATTTTAGGATACACATGGAATAATTTTATCGACTATCTCCGAAATGGGAAGACTATCAACAGCGACTATTACATTGCGTTGTTGGAGGGTTTGAAGGACGAAATCGCAGAAAAACAGTCACATTTGAAGAAAAAGAAAGTGTTGTTTCATCAAGACAATGCACCGTGTCACAAGTCGATGAAAATGATGGCAAAATTGAATGAATTCGGCTACGAATTGCTTCACCACCCACCGTATTCTCTCGGCACTTTTCAGCCCATGTGTTATGACAGCATTTATGTTTACGAGCTACATATATAGAGCCACAACAAATAAGGTTTTAGATAAGGTGAGGCGCTGTCATAACTTCTTTAGCAGCATATTTTGCTGTAACTCACAAGTGAACAATGGAAACACAATATTTCAAAAGTCTGTGCGTCTGTGCAACTGGCGTAGTTGTGAACTCAGCGGGCTATCACCAATACGTTCCCAGAGCCTTGTTAGTTGGTGCCCAGATTCACCCCGAACTATAGCGTCACCTAAGCTAGTAAGTAAGTAACTACGTAGACTTTAGGGTGGATAACGGTACTATGAAAGGTTTTAGTTTTTCGTTTACCTAACATATCATGTCTAGTTTCATCTTTTTGAGTATCTGTTAATATTTGGTTGCTAGTTGTTAGTCGCATTCCTGTAGTTTCTAGAGTTGAAATTGAGATTTAATCTTTTTGTAGTTTCGTTTTTCTGCTGATATCTTGTGGAGATCCTTTACTTGTTTTTTTTTTCTTTTTCTACGTTTTTTATCCTTCAATTGATTTTGTTAATTTTTTCTTTAAGTTTTTTCGGAATATCTTGCCCCAATACTTTTTGTAATACATAAATTCATTATTACAAATTTTGTTTTCCCATTTTCCACCGTTGCTCCTAATTCTTGGGGTTTGAGTTCTCTTAAGACACAACACGTTTGTTTTCTTTCTATTATTGGGTCTATAACTTAACTTATTTGTTAAGAGATGGCGTAACTTGTATTACTCCATTGTTAATATTCCATTTTAATATGCGTCGGAAAGCTACTGTCATTGTACGTCATTTCAGTATATGTCATTCATTTGAAGCGTAAACAACAATAATTTTTTTTCACTCAAATATGTCGAACTTTGTGCCTGAAAAAGTGTTTTTGCGGGGAGTTCTTCGTATTTTGGTGGAAGTTTATGGTGAACATGCGCTAGCTGAGCGAACGTGCCAAGAGAGGTTTGCACGATTTAAAAGTGGTGATTTTGGCTTGGAAGACGATGAACGTCCTGGGCAGCCAAAAAAGTTTAAAGAAGGAGAACTGGAAGCATTACTCTATGAAGATTGTTGCCAAATACAAGAAGAGCTCGCAGAATCTTTGGATGTCACTCAAGCAGCCATTTCAAAACGTTTAAAAGCAGCTGGATATACTCAAAAGCAAGGAAATTGGGTTCCACATGAACTCAAGCCGAGAGAAACCGAGAAAGGCGGTTTTGCATGTCCGAAATGCTGCTGGAACGCCACAAAAGGAAGTCATTTTTGCATCGGATTGTTACTGGTGATGAAAAATGGATCCATTACGACAACCCCAAGCGCAAAAAATCATATGTGAAACTCAGCCAACCAGCCAAATTAACGGCAAAGCCGAATATCCATGGCGCAAAGGTAATGCTATGTATTTGGTGGGATCAGATGGGTGTGCTGTATTATGAGCAGCTTAAACCGGGTGAAACCATCATTTAACAACGCTACCGAGCACAATTAATCCGTTTGAAGAGAGTAGTAGCCGAAAAACGCCCGGAATATGCGACCAGTCACGAGGCAATAATTTTCCATCATGACAACGCTCGGCCCCACGTTGCTTTTCCGGTTAAGAACTATTTGGAAAACAGTTGATGGGAAGTCTTACCCCACCCTCCTTATAGCCCAGAGCTTGCCCCTTCTGACTACCATTTGTTCCGGTCGATGCTGAACGCCCTCACTGAAATACGGTTCACATCAGAGCAGAATATCAAAAATTGGCTTGATTCATTCTTGGCTGCCAAGCCGGCGCAGTTCTTTTGGGATGGGATCCACAAATTGCCAGAAAGATGGGGAAAAGTCATAGCTTCAGATGGGCAATACTTTGAATAATACTATTTCACATGTGTTTCTTAAATAAACATTCAAATTTAAAAAAAAAACCCGCACGAATTAAAATAATTACCCAATATACTATATTAATATTATTTATTTATTCTCAATTACCATGCCTTATTTCCTGTATACATAAGTTATAGCTTATTATTTTGAATTTGGGCAGGATGTTAGAAAAAAACAAAAATGGCAAGAATGACAAGAAATGTGAGTCCAGAGAAGATTAGTGAACTGCGACCAACTATCTTCAGGCGCCAGATTTGTTTCAGCTGCGGCAAACTACTTAATGAACATCTTTTTAAACATATTTGAAATAAAGACTTAGAAAAATTTAGTACGTTAAAGAGATCTAATTATATCCAACTTGACAACATAGGCTTAGGATTGCGAGCCAATTTATTTTGTCACATCAACAAGAGGACACCGTTCACCATCTATAAGAACCGTGAGATATTATTTTAACGATTTTAAATCTGGCCGTACATTTGATTTTGATGAGGAGAGTTCAGGCTGCCTGGCAGACGTGATTACTGAGAAAATCGTTGAAAAGTTCCTTGACATGATTCTTGTTGATCGCCGGACGAAAGTTTGCCACAGTGGACAAAAATCGATACAGCTATCGACTTTGGAGCTATGTTTGAAGTTTCTTAAACAAAATCCGTAGAAGTCCAAGCGAATCTGCTTCAAAGAAGACAAAGACGGTCCAGTCCCATTTGCGGAAAAGTTAATGGCACAAAAAAAGCACAATCACAGAGCAATATTTGACATTCCTAACACGGGTACTCGTATTAAAATTGAAGTTGTGCTAAGGGCTTATGCAGGGTGCATTGTGTTCTATTTGGCAGATCAAACCTTTCAATAAGGTGATGGAAGCTAAAACTGCTGACCACCTTGACTTGACTAAAAATTATATCAAGATTGACATAATTTTATAGAAGTAAGACACTTTATAATACGCCATGGAAAGCCTATTATCTGAGAGTTTTTTCATAAATTTAAGAATGTGGAAAACTTTCAAATTTATAATTTAATAAAAATATAAATGCAATTTAAACACTTATATTTATTCTCATAAAATATATATGCTTTGTCATTGAACTGTATTTTGCCAAGAGTTCTTGCTGTTCGAAATGGTTTCAGAATAATAACATATTCAAGCGAAAAATGAAATAGTAAAATTAAAAGCTAGAAATTTTGTGTGTAGGAGAGTCATAAGTGGAACAGTGGACAATCTTGACCTGAGTTGGCTAATTTAATTGACTCAACTTAGCATTCTGGATATTGGTTCATGTTATCTATGTTTTGTTTAGTGAGAAATATTGCGAAACAGAGGTAAAAATCTAATTCTTAAATGGGTCAACGATGAATGAGATAAGCTGCAAAAATCAATAAAAAATCTGCTACTAAAACAGAAATGACAATAAAGATAAGTACACCACACAATCAATGAATTGGATAGTTGTCACAATGGGCTGATACGGTCCGCTGTAAACTGTTTTAAAATCAAACAAAGAATAAGTCTTGTATGTAACTGTTTCCTTGACCTGAAAGACAAGCCTATTTCTCACACAATTAATAACGCTTTTCGTAGATACATACTTTCATGGCCCTGTTAAACGACTAGTTATATAGAATTAATCAAAAGTGGATTAAAATACCCTTTAATATTTAAAAAAAAAAAAATATGCGGTCCAGTTCGTATTAATGCATTTTAAGGAAGAAGATAAAAGGCATAAGGGCCCGAATTCATTGGTCTTAGGCTAGTGAATATCAAAGTTCAATCGTCATCCCGGAAAGACAATGTGGTAAAAAATAAAAACCCAAAAATGAGAACCCAAGAGGTTACCGCTCTCAAATGAATAAGAATCTACGCCATTTAAGTTATGCAGGTACCTCTAAATCGCGAAGAGAAGAAAGAGCTTTTGATAGAGACTCATGTAGGAAAAGTGGCGCCACCGGTTACAAATCAGATTGTTAAGTCTGTATATAGGTAGATGAATGCAGCAAGCTAGCTTCGAAAACAATAAAAGGTACCTATGTTTCAGAGAAAGATTCTTCTGAAGTCAGGTATGGGCTTAATATAGGTATAATACATTACATATAATATGATATATGTATTAAAATAAATCAAATGAAATATTGGAAGGTAATGTTCGTATATTTTTCCACATTATTGATTTACACATTTTTAGTGATTGCACTTTTTAAATTTTGCATAGATTTGGTATGTCATACTTGATTGATAAAAATGATATCCGCTTCCATTCGAGTTCTTATATTTAAACAGACATGATTATGTTTTTTTTTTCTCTTTTATAATACATATTATAAAATAGCTTCTTGTAAAATATACATACATATGGAATAACATATATATGTATATTTACGTAGTTCTTGTAATTTTTTGTGGGAATTTTTAGAGGCATATGCATGACTTTTTCGACAGACATAATTGTAGTTCTACTAATTCAATTATATAAAAGAAAAAAAAAAAAATATTTAAAATTCCTTTTGAGAACCATGAAAGAGGGATAGGGAATTGAATTTTACTTCTCAGGGGTAGAAAAAAAAACACTGTGGGTCACGATTTTTTTTTCCCAAACCAATTGTTATTATAGGGGTTCTATTTCTAGCCTACCTCTCGAATAAACTCTATAACAAAATATTGAATTTAACAAGCGGCTGAAAGCATCACTACATACATACACACACACACACATACATATATATATATATATAGCTATGTGTACTTGCCGGATATACGCAAGTGAAGCGCGTATAACAATGCGATGGTAAGAGGCATATGTTCACCTTATGTATTAATTTTGCACCCCAACAAAAACTTGGTAAATGAATTCCAAATATCAAACAATACAAATATTACATAGGCAGTTTATAATACTAAAAATTGCCAGAGCTCTAGATCTTAATCCTTAACGTTTTATGAAACAATTAGGATGCTGTTCTAATTTTGACGCTTGAGTATACTGCAGCTGTTTATCAGATCAATTGATTGGCTTCGTTTCATGTTGTACCTTTCCCTACAATATTAACAGTATATATCATTTATATGAAACACAAAATGATAGCAAGTCTGAAGTGTGACTTTATGTATTGTAGTTGGAAAAAAAAATGGTAATGCTTCGGATATTTATTAACTCTCTATGTCCCATATCCCCATGTTGACCCTACATATTCATAAAATAGTGTCCTTGTTCTTGAAATATCCGTATTGCCCCATTTTTTTTTTTTTTTTTTTTTTTTTTTTTTTTTTTTTCAAATAACCGTGTTCTTGTCATACTTTTTTACCCTTCAAGGTTAGTGAGCTGCAATTGGAAATTGCCATCTCCAAGCTATTCGATTTGGCATTTTCCAAATTTATGAGATCGTCTTCGAATTATGATGTCCATAAGATCTAATGACTTCTCTCATGAACCCCTCATATGATATGAAATAAGGTTTCATCCTGCGCAAGATTTTCAAATTCGAATAAGCTATTATTCGAATATTAAAGCTAAAATGCTTTTGCTTCGCATCGAGAGTATGTTTACGAGTAAGGTTGACTTTCATTTACTCAAAAATGAATTTTGCTTTAATGCAATTGCAGGTAAAAAATAAACACTTTTCCATACCACAACATTTCCTCTCTTATTTCTTTTCAGTAAAAGTGACGAGAATCTGGATGAAACACCTTTTCAATCCTTTTCAATCCTGAATGTAATTTTCTCATTGCACTACTCCAAACACTGACATCTACAATCGCTTGGTCCTTAAATTAAAGTTATCATCCATATTGTATTGAACCTAGGTACTAAGATTCGAAAATCCTCTTTACTAAAACGTTATTGCCTATTCACTCGATGTAGTCTAGCCAGTGTTGTCGACGTGTTTTGGCTTTCTGGACGACATCAACATGTATAAAAAATAATATTAGCTTTCTCGTATACGGAACCAAATAAACGACGGATATCAATATCTGTCCTGTAGAACTTACAGTATCAGTTTTTTCTAAAACATACATTTTCTTTTCTATGTTATGATCTTGAGTCCATTTATTTTGCCAAACCAACGAAGCGGATGCTTTTAAAGCTAAATACTTGTCAAAGCAACTGGGACTTATGTCTACTCCGAGTTAGGTAAGCTCATTAAATTTCTCATAATTACGAATTAGTACCCTACGTACCAGAAGTACCGGACCCAACAAAGAAAACACAAAAATTTTGGAAAAAAATTTATTTATTTTTCAACATAATCGCCTTTCAGCTCTATACATTTTTCTCAGCGATGTTCAAAAAGTTCGATACCCTTTTTTCTAATAAGAACTGTCTTGCTCTTCAAAATAGATATTAACTGCCGACATCAATTCTTCATCTTCGACCACTGAGCCATTTTTTTAAGTTTGGGAACAGAAAATTAATCCGAGGGGGCTTAACTGGCGAATAGGGTGCATGAGGTAGCAATTCAAACTTTAATTCATTAATATCCTACGCGCATCCCAAAAAATCGACGCCATGACCTTGCCCGCAGATAAAACGGTCTTCGCCTCCTTTGGAGCCGGTTCTCCCTTTTGAATCCTTTGTTTTGATTGTTCTTTTGTCTCGGGTGTAAAGTAATGGACCTATGTTTCATCCATTGTTATGTTGCTGTGAAACTTGGCAACTCGTTTTATCCAAGGCGGTGTACAAACGCTTCCACACTTTTTGACGTAACATATACTAAGTTTGTTCTCATTTAGTTAAAAATAAATTCGTTCCGTCCTTAAATGCCTAAATTGCTCTCTATGACGCCAAGCTGGAAGCCACCAATGATGTCATTCAGATACACTAATAGCTTTCCAGCAAAAAAGCTGTAATAGATTTGGCACCCTCTAGAGCCCAAGAGCGTTGCTATTACGTGCGACTTTGAAGAAGATGAGTAGATAGTAAAATTGGTTTGTCTTTTTCATTTCTTGCCATAGAATGAAAGTTTGGTCTTGTGGAAAAAGTCACAGTACTTCTTGTCGAGTTGTGGATTATCTAAAATCCACTTCTTCTGAGTACTGCTATCAATCGAACATCACTGTTCGTCTTAGAAGCTGCTCTCCTCTGTCTCTTATTGAGATTGACATTGCAGAATTTATCAAACCGTTCGCAATCAGTGTTCAGGTCTCCCCTTAAAAAATGGTTATATGTACGAGTATGGTCACGATAATACGGTATTATGCTGTATTCAAACCACTGTTGTTTTATTTTTTTAACTTTTAAACTTAACACAATTTTAAAATGTATATTTTACTGATTATTGAATTAATTTATGTAATATATAACAAAAAAAATTGTCGGTCAAGAAGTAACCGGGCATATTTTTCGTAACAACAGATTTCTGACATTCCTTAAGCATCACGATTGCATTTTGTTAGTTTGTATTCATCTTTCGTTCAAGTCAAATTAAGGATGGTAGGGTCCAGTCGAGATCAGGACTTTTTTTACACCTTTTGACATTGAATTTTTTTTTTTTAAGTATAGTAGTACGGTGCAATACATATGTTCTAGGCCCAATTTAGATGCCACCGGCTTAAATGAAATATCTAATGAGAATTCTCAATGCCACAATCGCGGATTGCTTCCTTCCATAGATGGGGCTAGAAACGAACATGAACCTGGACCTCAACAAACAAACTATTCCATTTAGCGTGGTCTTAGGCCCACGGATCTTTGAAATCTTTGAAATATTATTTAAGGCATTGCCACAATGTGGTCATCTAGATGTATCCAATGTTAAGGTAGCTCTATAGTAAACATAGATTAGTGATTTCAACGAACAATGACAGAATTCCATTCATTCATTGAAAAGGAGTTTGTGTATGACCTCTAGCAGATCATCACCTACCATCGGGAGAAATAGGGTTAGAACAACGTTTTCTCAATGATTTTCATGATTTCTTTTATAGTTAAAAAAATGAATATAATTTATTAAAACTTTGAGAATATTTTATACATATATTTAAGTATACTTATACTACAAAATTTTTGAAGAATTTCCTTGAAAAACACCGAAGATATTAGCGACCCCATATTGCAGAGCACAATCAGACTCAACATTTTGCATACATTCTGGAAGCTGCAATTTTCATCTGATATAAAACGAGATTGGAATTTACTTTTATTATATGTCTCTCTTCTATATGAACCTAAATCAAAAAATAGAAAATTGAGTTTTTTACAGCCGGGTCAAAACAAAAAAGCATGATTTTTTGCTATTTTTTTTACAACTTTTTTGCAAAAAAAAATTATTTTAAATAACAATAATATTCCAATTTTAGGTTTATATAGAGCGCAATACTATGAAGAAAGTAACTGCCAATTTTCAAAACGATTGGTCGAAAACTTTTCAAAGTAGCGTGTACGCAAGTTCAAAAAACGTTTAGTCAAGGAAGTCATAGATTTTTTTAAATTATTGTACTTAGAGGTTAATCTGTTATTCCAGAACAATAAAGTCTGTACAAAACTGATGAAAATCAACGCTGTGTTTTCAACAGATGCCAAGTCACAATGCGTCTAGAAATTTCTACCTGAGGTTTCTATTTTGAAAATACATAAAAGGACATTTGCTGTCTATATTTGCTATTCTAACAATATTATAACAAAAGAACGATTCGAAATTTTCATTTAAAAAATTTGGGAACATATTTTTCAATAGTTAGTATTGTTTGTTAGTTAGTTAGTTAGTAATTTATGAAATAAAAAAAAATAAATTTTTTTAACCCTATTCCCCCCCTTAAATATTTTGAGAAGTAGAGTTATATTTAAGTTTTACCATTGCTAGTATAGCTATCTTTATTTCGTTTTAGTTAGCTTGCATTGTTCATTAAACCAGGACCCTCTTATTGCATTCTGCAAAGACATAGACGTAAGGTTGAACAATACGCGATCGGCATACGTTCCTTAGCTACAACAAGACAAGAGTCTGAGCCTACATTGGCTGCTCAGAATTTTTAGACTGGAAGAAATTCAAAATGATCAATCTGATTGGCTATTTTTTGATCAGGTGACTTCCATGTATCTTTGAGAATATTGAGATGAAGAACCCGTGTGCTAGCTATAATATCATAGTACCATAGCAGTCAATTAGCCTAAGTCCGATTTCCTCTTCTTCTTTACATTAAATAAAATAACATTATCCCTAATATAATGAAATGGCAATCTGGCAACCATGTCGAAAGCCATCAAAGATGAAAGATTTACTTTGACACGACATTACCGCATGTTAGAAAAAAGCTCTTTCCTATGGTCACTTCGGATTCGGCATTTCTGACTTGAGTTCTTCCTTTACTCCATAATCCGCCACGTGCTTGAAACCCAGTTAGGCAAAGTTACGAATACGTACAATGTCCATTCAACAAACTCCCCTCGCTCGCAACCGTACTATAATATACGGATAGTATCTTTACGTTGCAAACCTACATACATTTACACATAGGCCTACATGTAGGTTTGTACATTAGAATTTCGTTGCAACAGGCCTGCATTCTCAGATGCCTTTATATGTAAATTTCGTATGTAACAAGTGTTCAGGGGAAGAAATAAATATACATACATATTTAAGTGTGTGCATGCGTCGTATTGCATTTTGCAAGTATACAGGGCGATTGCACACACTTTATTCAAGCCTTCCATACATACATTCGAATGCCTTTTAATCAATTGCATGCTCTTGGGATTGGTGCATTTATTCGGCCAGTATACGATGCATATTCGGCAGGGATACTTGCAATAAATATGAAACGAGTACATGTACTCGCATAGCAGTTGATTGGTGTTTGTCCCTTCTGGTAGATACAAATACTGCCGACAGGATTGCTATTTTTTTTCAGTTTGATTTGGTTTTTTGCTTTCATTTTGCATTCATTTATGCACGCGAATCTGATTGGAGGCTATGTGTCCGTAAAGGAAAGGGAATTAAAAAAAATAACAAAAACGAAATAATTTAAAATGGCCAAACTTCATACTTCCCAAAGGAATAATTGGATTGAAGCTGAAGGCGTACTTCACACAATAATTAAGATATTAACTAACCAACATCTGACTGGAAAATATTTTGTTTTACAAAAATATATTATATTTCTACATATTTTGTTCATAAATTCATTAGTTATACGTACCAAACTTAAAATCATTTCCATTTGAAGTAATTCCGGGAAAATCGATTTTAAAATCAACGGGGTGAATATGCTTAAAACACGGTGAGGTAAAGTTACTACCTCATATGTACATATGGTATGTATGTATAGAAAAATAAAGTACAGTGATAAAATCCTGACATAAAACCGGAAAAGTTAGGTAGGACTAATTTGAATTAGTGATTAAAGATTGTTTATTCCAATGCATGCATCTTTGTTTGGGACCATTAAACTCTGCAGAATGCCATCAATAGACAATCGTTATCGCAACCGTCCGATTCAGATTACTAACAAAAATTGTAACACTTTTCAATTAACAATAGCTTATCTAAAATAGAGTCAGATATATGTACCATATATGCCACTGCCGGCTTCTACAATACTAGCCCACTCCACAAATTTTAAAATTTTAGAAGATTTCACTTTTACACGCTTTATCACACCAACAGCATGCCAGATAAATGGCCTCCCCGGGTTTGCTGGCACATACGCACTCTTTTGTCGAAATTTTCCTTGACAGTTTTGCAAAAATGTGTCTGAATTTCGTTAATTCAGCGCTAAATTGCTCCTTATTGACATAAACCTTAGACTTCAACGGCAGCGTTTAATCGCAGTATCTGGGCACCCAATTTTGATCAAAAAAACGGGAAACTACATCACCTGTAATAGAATTGTTTCTTGAGCTGTATGTTCTTGTTGAAACCACATATGGTCCACATCCGTATCTTGCAATTTAGATATAAAAACTCCATTATCATCCTACAATCGCAAGCATCATTAACTGTTATTGCCTGACCAGTAGCATTTTCAAAGAAGAACGGCCCGATGATGTCCTTAGCCCAAAACTACACCAAACACGTTGTGGATGCATTTATTTCTCAAAAATCACGATTAACAGAGCCATCAAGATGAAATTGGGCTTCATCGCTGAAGATTATTTTGTTTGAAAAATCAGCATCCACTTGTTGCTGTTCCATAATGCATATGCATGTGCACACTTCGTTGTGCGTGGTCAGTAGGTTTCAGTTTTTGAGTCAATTGCACTTTTTATGCATGAAGATGTAACTCTTTCGTAAGAATACGCGATAGAGAGCCTCTCGAAATGTCAAGAACTGTTGAAGAAGTGTTGAAGAACTTGTTGAAGGAAAGCCAGAGTCTAAGGTAGTGACCTTGATCCAGTCTCATTGAATTTTTAGATTAATCCCTTAACAAGTGACGAATTAAATTACTATTCTGACCATATTTTGTACGAAAATTGAGACCTGTAGCTGGCAAATCTTTTGTGTAATAACCCTGAACTGTCTCTTTTTTAGCAACACTTTACCTTAAATCTTGAGCGAATTTTGATACACCCTTTAAAAGAACCATTCAACACCGGTAAATTGAACCATGTTACATTCGACAGCTACAAGATTTTTGGAATCAAATGATGATGCTAATCGATGTTTTTTTCGTGCTATCTCAAATACTAAAATTATCTCCATATAAGGTCTTTAACGGCCCAGTCATACTCTATGGCGCTGAACCATAAACAAATTGCAATTAAACGTTCAAATTTCCTAGTTAGAATTATATAGCGGATAAAAATTAACATTCCAATCTGAAGATAATTTGATTCCGACTCAGTAAAAGAAGTAATTTGAGTTACCAAGGTGGCGCTCTCTTTATTTGTCGATTTTCCTATAAACAATTAACTGAATTTCTCGCCTTTACAACCACATGAATTTTTTAGTTAATTTTGGTAGGAATTTTAATAAAAAGAAACTCTGTCCTAGCATACTACCCGGCCTTGTAGCTGAGCAAATGCATGCGAATTTAGCGAGCAACATAAATAAGTTAATGTTATTGATTCCAAAGTTATATGCTGTTAGAAGAAAAGGACGCACACCACCGACAGCTTGGTCAGAACCTCACCATTGGCAATTATAGTATTACTTCGAAGTAGTAACGGATTTCGTGATGATGATGACATCAGCGCAGAAATCAGACACATAATTATTGTTGCCAATCGCTGTTTCTTTGCGCTCAGGAGACAACTGTAAAAGAGCCCTCTTTCGTGAAACCAGATTTGCTTTAAAGAAGACTTATTTTCATCCCTGCTCTGTATCACAGAGGTTTAGGCCTTATCGAAACCGAATGAAAAAACACTTGGTCCTTTCAAGAGCAAGGTACAACGAGATCTTCGATTCCAGATGTATTAACGGGGGTATGGAGAAAGATTTAACGATGAACTGAATGGGGTGGGCTGTGACATCGATCTAGTACGACATCTACGGATCCAACGTGTGAGATGGCAGGGCTATATGAAACGAATGGACACCACAGCTCTGACCCAACGAATCTTCGAATTTAACCGAAGGGAAGGGCTCCTCAACACACTTGGAGAACGGCACCAAAGGCAGCTGACAAGACCTTTTAAGGCTTTGTTTGACAAAGTTCAGACTGAACTTATAAGGCATTTTATTATATTTGCAGATCGTTGCATGCTGTTCAAAGGGTTTGAGCATATTTTGGACTTACGTTGTACGAATTTCAGTACAGAATTCGTTCTGAGAAGTATTGTACCATTGTGGCTATTAAAATTTAATTACCTTTCACAAATTAAATTCAAGTCGCATGATGAAGTGACAAAGGATATCAATTCCGAGTAAGTAGCTAGGTTTCCTAAAATATATTTTTTGCATTTAGTAACATTGACCCAGCGACTGTATGCACTAAAGCGTAGTCAGTTCTAGACGTGGTCTTTGATCGGTGCAATTTTTCATATGGATTTTCAGTCAATCGTCTTAAAGCTAATCTGGTAGTATAAAAAAGCTTACGGCTAGAGGTGGGGCTTGACACTGAGAATGGTTCTTTGAAACTACGCGGCTATGATAAAACTTTTTACGTCCTCTCCGTGAATTGTCATGAAAATACGTAGCTGCTGCCTTCACAAAAGAACGGCCTGTCCCAGCTGCATTGGGACTTTACTTATCATGCTTGGCTCTGCTTTAGACGCACTGGTGAATTTATTCATATCAAGGGCTATACTTTCAAACCCGTTTAAAACGAAGCGACTGTCTTCTAATTCTAGTTAGATGCAATGACACTTAAACTCTTGTGTGAAAATTCGAAATCGACTATCCCTACGCCCACTAATGGTTTCGACATGAATCTGGGAAAAGAAAGAAATGTAGTCGGATCTTCACAGATGACTCCAAAGCTGTTCTAGGACCCAGCCTTCAAATTTTCCAGTTGCAAAACTTTGGATTGGGAGTAACCAATAAATCCAAAAACTAAGGTGAATTATTAGTCGTAGTTTGAACAAAATTTAAAAATACAATTCTTGTGAAGGGTGACTTTTATGCAGTTTCCTTTTTCAGTGTTCTTTTTTTGACAGCTCACGACTGATTCGTTACATGTGTCAAAGTCGAACATTCTTAGTTAGCATTGCCATTTCGCCATAGAAAGACTTACACCCGAACAGCGCTTACAAGTTATTGAATTTTATTATCAAAATTCGTGCTCTGTAAAAAATGCTTTTCCCGCACTTCGATCCTTTAACGGTCGTCATAATCGAACTACTGGGCAAGCAATTCACGCCATAGTGACCAAATTTCGCACAAATTTCACGCCATTGGACATCAATCCACCTACCTGTATGCGTACAGAGGTAAATATTGTATCTGTATTCGCCAGTGTTAATGAAGACCGTGATTTGTCCATACGTCTCGTTCACAGCAATTGGGATTGTGTTACTTGACTACGTGGAAGATTTTACGCAAGGATCTTGGTCTAAGACCTTACAAAATACAGCTCGTGCAAGAATTGAAGCCGACCGACCTGCTACAACGTTGAATTTTCGGTGAGTGAGCCTTTGAAAAGTTATAGGAAGATCCGCCTTTTTATTGATAAATTGTCTTCAGCGACGAAGCTCATTTCTAGTTAAATGGGTATGTTAATAAACAAAACTGCCCTATTTGGTCCGATGCCAGTGCACCCGGAAAAATACACTGTTTGCTGCGATTTATGGTCCGGCGGAATCACTGGGCATTTTTTTTAAAAGATAACCATGAGATCAACGTTACCGTCAGTAGCGGCCGCTATCGTGGAATAATTTCGAACTTTTGTTTGCCCAGAATGCACGAGCTAAACCTGGTCAACATGCAGTTCCAGCAAGATAGAGCTACATGCCACAGAGCACATGTATCGATCTACAAATTGAGAAATGAGTTCGTTAAGCAACTTATCTCTCATTTTGGACCGGTGAATTGGCCGTTTATATAGTGCAATTTAAGGCTTTTAGACTATTTTTATGGGGATACGTCAAGTCACACACCGATAAATCAACGTTAATTGCTGGAAGACAACATTAGGAGTGTTATAAACGAGATACCAGCCAATATACTCGAAAAAGTAATTCTAAATTGGACTCTCCATATGGATGCTTTAAACGTAGTCGTGGTCAACATTTACATGAAATAATCTTTAAAAATTAAATGGAAAGCAGTGATTTATTAACTCAAATAAAAATTGTATACACTTTTGCAATTTACCTGTTTTTTTTGGCAATTCAAAACTAAACTCCTAAAAAATCACCTATTATAAATTTGTGGTAAGGTTTACCCTTGCGAATATTGAAGCGAATAAAGTTCGCATTTGTGGTGTGAGTGAATTTGAAGGTGGGAGTTGATCAAAAATATTCTTTGTGGGAGTCCTAATAAATGAAGGAGGGGCGTGTGTAATTGTAGAGCTGGGGCGGTCTATATGGTTAGTTAAACTTGGCAACATTCGGATTTGGGCGGGTTTGACTTGGATATGCAGAGTTCATCAAGAAATTTGTTTCCCCATGGGTATGGGTATCCTATCCCATTTTTCTTAAGGAAAAACTGGGATTCGCACATCCCAAAAGAAATCCAGCTAATTAGAGGAGGCGTTTCTGATTAGTTTATTTATTTATTTATTTATTTTTTTTTTTTTATATAATTAACGCATGCTCATGGGGTTTTAAGTACCCTTAAAATGTTTGCACACACCGCAGGCGAAAGAAAGTTGGGGAGAAAAAAAAAGAGATACCGATGTACGTTGGGCTTAAATATTTACAATTGTAGTGACAACCAGGCAAGATAGCATTTTACATTAGATCGGTAAATTTGGTTTTTGAATTTAATTATTGTTTTTACAGTGTAATGTCTGGGATATGCGAACCCGTGCGTGTTTCCCAAGTACCTACTCGTATTTAGTATTGAAATACTCAATTAGATATTTAATGCTGTGAAGTATCGGGCAACCAAAAAACAGCTTTCGTGTCTAGTTTCGAATGAATTATGGTCTGCCTTATTCACAGCGATATGATCTTAAAATGGCCTTGTTCCATTGTGGATGTTGAAGCCCTAAAATCATGACTCAGCTACCGTAAAATTTCAGAAAAGATTTAATTAATGTCACGTTTCGTACAGGGCAAATTTGCAAAAATTTAAGTGTGACAATTATATATGTATGCAAAACATACCTACATATATGAATATACATACAAATGCACATGTTTGTTGACGGATTAACAATGGCATTCATTAACGGGAACTACTTTCGCTTAAGTGTACTATTTTGTCCGGTGTACCGTACGAAAGGACCATTGCCCCATATTTCTTCGAAAATGAAACCTGTGTTGCAAAAATCTTCTACAAACGCATTATTTCGCACAGTAGTGTTACAACCAACCACCGAATTCATCGGACTCATCCGCTCCCTACTGTTTTCCTTCGGCCTGCTTAAATGATCAAGTCTATCTACATCCATGAGCCAGCGCAATCCCCTAACTGAAAACCACTATATATCTACTTGCAATAAATAATATCTATAGGTACCACACCACCTACAATTCTGTGAAAGGTACTGGAAAATGTATTGAAAAGTGGAAGAATGTGCAAAACAGACAAAGCCTACCATTTTCAATAGGTTAAGATCATTAAAACTCTCTATTTGTGTACTGTATACAGAATTTAAACTATAATGAGTATGCTTTTGTTTAAAAGTAAATTCTGTATAATTTAACATTTAAAAATTGTTTCGGGCCTATGGGTAACAAAGAGCATCTTTTTCTTATCCCTTTTGCTTGGGTCCAAGATCGCAAGATCTCGGTGGCTGATTCATTCTTGATGGCATAATTCAATGGTATTGGTCGCAGTATGACACTGGGCCTCATTCCATGTACATATCTATATTGTCCAGGGCGATGTTAAGTAAATTTGAAAGACCATTGATATCAGCAGCGCACCAACCGCACCAAACAGTACAATTTTGTGGATCCAATGGTGTCTGAACAGTCACTTGCGAATAATTTTCACTCTAAATGTGAAAATTCGCTAACCGCAATGTGATTACGCCAGTTTAGCCATGATTTGAATATCTACCAAACTGATAGATTTGCAGCTCTGATCAAGCGAGTCCTCATCTTTGTCGATTTTGGATCTATAGCTACAAGTCATTCCATTTAACCGTTGTTACTGATGCATACATATGTATCCGTATACATATTATATTTTGATATGTGTGCATGCATCCAGATACATATTGTGTGCCTTTGATCTTTCTGCAGAAAAAAAAAAAACTGTAAATGGGAATGTGATTACAGAATTACCGCGATGAACTCGAAATAATAATAAAAGTTAAGTGCAACCTATGAGTCCAGGTAAAAGATCTTCAACCACCATAACTGAGTATATCTACTTACCTGTAGATTCTCTGGTTCTTAAAATGGATTAAATGAAACAAGAAAAGATTTTACTGTCCGTCATAAAGTGGACGAGCATAATTCTCAGAATCTTGCACTAACGGTTTAGATATCTATCTAATATCACATATAGCTATATCATAGATATAGATATATATATACCATATGTCTACTATGTGCATATGGATGTAACCCGCCTATCCATCGAAAATTAAAGTAAAAATATTTTCCAAAACGTGTCACGATTGTTTAATAACAAGAAAAAATAAAAAATCACAGCAGTGAAAACAACAATCACGTTGATACAAATATCTAAAAGAAGAAAAAAAAACACAAAACTATTTTTCAAATGAAGATAACGAATGAAACCGAAATTCCAAAGAATTACAACATTTCGTCGGCTTCTTCATCCCGTGTGTCGGTTGTTAGCTTTTTTTTTTTTTTTTTTGAATAAACAGCATTTCCGGTTTAGATTTTCTTTCCAAACTGAGTGTCGTCGACGGTGTTGATAAACATTCCGTCTTCTTTCAGTTCGACGTCTTCTTGATTAGATTTTCATTTTCCACCACTTATTGCAATGCATTCAAATACTTACATACAAACACAAAGATGGAGCGTGCATATAGATTATGTAGATGTTTATATACGTAAACCTATAGAAAAGAATGCATCTACATACGTGCCTAGTTCTACATCATAGCTAAGTGCAACTGCAACCATTCATTTCATTTCATTTCGCTGCATTCGTCGAATAGAGCACATCCGAAGCAGACAACTGTTATTATTTGGTTATTTGCGGAAAGTGTGAAGAACTTTTCAAATAATAAGAAAAAAAAAGACACATTTTACTATTGAAATTCAAAGCCGTGCAAATTCTGAAGTTGCAAAATTTAAAGTGTAAGAGAAAATTTATTGAATGATGTCATCGCATTAAAATGTCATCCACGTGTTTAAATAAATAATATCCCTCTTTGAATGCCCTCTCTTAACAACATTATCATCGATGATCTACAACAAAATTTTCATCCCAAATATGTGAATTATTTGCGAAAGCTTTAAGCTCTTAGTTGGGGAATATTCCGTTTAGTGTATTTTATGTGAAGTGAAATGTTTCTGGATGTGTGAAGTTTGTGTGTTTTGGTCGCAAACGAGAAAAGTGTTGAGAATTGTGATACAAGAGAATTTGCAATTGAGATTGAAAGAGAGTAATTACTCTTATGAAATACATGTTGTGTATAGTGTAGATGCGTAATGTGGCTTTGTTTGCAATAGTATAAGTGATGGGTGAGAGAGAGTTTTTGTGTATAGATTAGTTTGAATGTATTTGAAATCATTTTTGTGTTTCGCGTGGAAAATTATTTGCAAGTCGGGTGGGATCTCCAATGACCGCCATTAATACGCAATTTGGCGTTAATTTGACTTTTTTAAACTCCCCCTGCACTCTATACGATGCATTATTTTCAAAACAGCATTTTCCAATACACATTGTTTGTTTTTAATTCTAATTTCGAGCTTAGATTCATTGGCAATGTGGCTTTAGTCGATTAACACCAATAGAAGGAGAGATCCATCCGCCATTTTGTCGATAAATTTGCATAGATTCGCCACAATCTCTTCGATTTACGTTTTTCATTTAGTACTCTCGTAAAAAAAATTAGAAAAAAATATTTTACAGTTTTAACTCTATATTCAAAATTATTTTTACAATATTAAGAAATACGTATTCGAATTTACCCAAGAAAATAAATCGAATTCAAAATAGTTGGTTTCAACTCTTCCATTTTATAGCAAAAAATGTTTAGCTACTTATTTTATCATCGGTAAGCAAGGTTACACATTTGAACACGTATTTTATTTTAAACCTTTGAACCATATCAAATGCTACAAATTTCTGCATTATAAATGCGCCGCTTGTTAGATTGATTAACTTTGCAGGCCTTGAAACTATTCTACAGGCCGCACTTTTTTGGATCACTTTTTTAGTGAGCCCAAGATTTTACTGATGTCCTTGCAATTGATCCAATAATTTTTTTTGCTGGACCTTAAGTCTCGATTAGTTTTTAAATCGGATACTCCAACGACTCTCGTTAAAATAGCGAAGAAACCAGGTGATTTTCTGACCCTGGAATTTGTCCACAATCGGTTTGTTAACGTGGTCTTCCGCGAATGAGCTTACTTTTTATTACATCAACTTTTGTTACACATTCGTAACATTTTTATTTTCGTCGCAGCCTTTTCTTTCTTCATATTTCTCTTACACAGTCCAACTTTGCTGAGTATGAGAATGATAAACCTGGACGAACGGATGTCTTGTATAACAAATCTTTAAGTTTCAGTGGCATATTTCTGTCGAAAAATACTTGTAAGCTTTCGCGGAATTTAAGCCATCCCTCAATAACTATACCATATGTGAGGCATCGTCATCGCAACTTCTTTCATAATTTACTGCAGGGCCTAAATATTTAATTTGTTCACACTTCGGTATGATGAATCCTTCTAAATAGATGTCAGGAGGTGTGTTTGATAGTGCTATCATCGAAAAGAAGTAGTTCTGGGCTCCTTAATATGCTGCTTCATTATAAAATCTTTCACATTTAAAAGAAATAGACTTTGACACTGGCTTGGTATACTCTAACTTTAACTTCGAATTCTCCGGTTATTCGCGCTATGTAGTTGACTTGACTTGACTTGAACTCGTACATATCGCGTAATATTCTTATGCATATCTTAGGCATATTATGGGATCTTAGCCCCACTGTTAAGATCAAAGGCTTTTTCCAAATCGATGAAGCCGGTATGCAGATCTTACGATCCATTGGGGCATTCTCTATTATTACCCCTAATTGATTGCGTCGTAAGTCGTAAGTTAATCTGCCTTCTACAAGCCCACATTGACTCCCATGAAGTTTAATAATATCGCGGTGTCGACTGTCCAGAGCTCGTTCGTATATATCTATTTGTATGTATTCATTAACGTTTGCTTTTATGCACGCCTTTCATTATTTTATTTAATAAAATCGTTATCCATTTAAGTCTAAGTTGTGCGATAAGGTCCTTATTGCGTGAGAATACTTCGTTGAATAATGCTTTAAAATACTCTTTCAATCTGTCCCAAAATTCGTTGTTCCCTGTTAACAGGTGTTCTTGCTCATCTTCAATATATTTGGCCGTCTGAATCCCTTCCAAGATTTTTCTTCTTTGTATCGCAATGTTAAAAACAAAAGCTTGTGACCACCTTGTAGGTTGTGAGAGTACCGATTTAATTAATTTTTGGTATAATGCCCCTGCTGGTATCGCACGGACTCTAGCTACCATAGCTTAAGATGCGATCTATCGGCTTCACCGTACTTATTTCTGTATTTCAATAGACCTACTGCAAAGGGTATTCGCCGAACGTTTATATTTTTAATCGAACTTGTTCCACATACATTGCAGATTTAGTGCTTCTTATTAGTTTATAGCACTTTAAAATCACTCTCGCAAATACTCGCGTGCTGAGTATAGTTAGACCGTATAATTTGGATGGGCTTAGTATATCTTCCCCAGTTGAGTTTCTCGTTATGTAACTGCGTTCTTTATAGCAGTGTGGGTACTTGTCTGTTGAAATCGGTACCGATGAAACGGCATGCCTTTTGAAAGCTCATTATATCTAAGCCAAAATTTTTCTTTTCTCGATTACTCCACTACCTACTTGAAATCCGTAGGCAATACAACTATTCTAAGTTTCGTTCATCTTCTGATCTTATTTAATTCCGTGATAATACATTTTGTACGTGTTCTTTTGCAATTTTAAGTAGGGGCCTAGTCCTCAAGTCTTTGTCATATTATTTCTTTAATGCACATTATATCGAAATCTTAATAATTTGAGCATAGAAATGATAATCCATTGTTTTTGCAGAATTAAAGTTTACTCTCACTTTTTACTTTGGTCTGATCATATCACCCTGATTTTTTTGTTAGACTTAGGACTCTGACATTCGTCATTGTACGTTCCGAAAAACGCGATCAAACCCGCAATTCATATTCTTGCGATTGGAGTTTAAAAAACCCCATTCATCATTTTAATTTAATCCATGCGATTGATGTCATCCCTGAAGTCTGCCGAGCTTCTTGACAAATTAGAATTTTTGGTTTACAAGTTTGTGTAAGCACGACAGCCATGAATAGGTTCCGTGGAACCTAGGCGTTATTTTAACGAGCCTACACAAATTCGATATGCGATTTTACTTACCGCTTACGAGTAAAAGCAAGTAGGTCAACATTCAAATTGTTCGTACTTCAGGACGATAAATCCTAAATAAATATCTCGAATTCGATTTTCGGTTCTGAACAAATGACATTTATAAACCTTTATCTTCGTATGCCTGTTTTAAACAGAGATCAGAGATCAGAAGATCATGGAAAATAATATGTTTTGTGACCGTGTTTATCCATATTTGAACTGCATTGCAGATCGATTTAAGTTCTACAAAGTTGCATCGGCTGCCATTGAACTCGTTTGTTAATTTTCATTGTGAGCAGCATTTTTTTATGTATTGAAAAAAGTTGGGTTCCCCCCGTTTGTCCGATCATGTTAAATTAAGTTGAATGCTATCAATTAAAACTAAATTCAATAAAATTTCGAGAAGGATATAATCCGATTTTATAATATTATATATAATATCCATCTATACTAGTACTCTAAAACACTGCGATTTCAACGTATACCGATCTATTCGCTTGCAGAAAACCCTAGTAAACTCTGTGTGTCCCAATCATTATAATGCTTATACATTTAAAACCAATGTTCTTGAGGATCTTCCTACCTAATTTTTATTATGCAAGCCATGCGTTCAAATATTTTAAAGATATTTTTATGTCATTTAGCACTTGCTAAATTATACAATGATAGATAAAATATATACATATGTATGTCTATCAAAAGCTTTTAATATTTTTGTTATTTTATTGATTGATCTTCCATTAATGTTTTCCATATTGATTTATGGAATATTCGATTGATTAATTCCTTGGAATTCTTTGACCATTAAGGATGATACATTTTCGCATTTAGTCATAATTTTTATTCGTATCTCTTCATAGCTTTATAACTATGTTTTCTTCAATATAATACTTTTTTTTTTCAAACAGCTCCTGAAATAAACAACTTAATCGCTTGTGCATCAGTTTGTTCGAAATCGAAATAATTAGTTTTTGAAAATTTTTACGCGCACCGCTCTAAATGATGTTTTCTAGTAAATATTATTTTTCTTTTCTTTCTAAGATATTGGTTATGCATTTGGAACAGAAGTTTAACTTACTTTCTTATTCAAGAGTCATCGTAGGTTTTCATATTCCAAGTGTCTGGCTCTTGGGCTCCAATTTAATAGAACAAACGTTTTGAGATCAACGACGAATTGATTTTTAAATCAAAGGTTCGATTTTTCCTAGTTATTTTGAACCTGGATAAATGGGATATGAAGATCGCATTTGGCTAGAGAACTATTGTGCATCCATCCAATATCCTTGAGTAGTCATCGTAATTTGAACTGCCTCGAAATTAGTACAGCTTAGAAAATTTGCAGTTATATTGTCTATGGTAATCACCATCATTGCAGACGATAAAGAATGTAGTGCCTTTTTCTTCTTCAACCCAACTCAGCATATCTCGATCAATATTGACGGAATACAACCATTGTGGTGAAGAGCTCTTCAATATAATATGCATCAAAAGAGCTTCAGGTGCTCACACAATTCACTGGACAAAATTTTGTAGCAACGTTTAGCAGAGACATTTTCCTGGGTGCAATTTTTGTTCCCCACGATGTCGGGTAGAATTTTAAGTATCATTGCTTCAGATATTTTGAATATCTCAGCATTTTATTTTTATTTCCATTGCATACTTTTAAAACTACAAATTTCACATGTTGTGGTCTCATTTCGTTCTCAGGGAGTTTTGCCATATTATTATGGATTTTAAAGAAAATACCAACTCCATTTATTTAGGTTTGAATAATTCTCATTTCAGTCGATTAAAGGCATTTAAAAAATATATATATTTATTATATTCGTAATTTTAAAATCACAAATTAGAGAAAACACAAATGATTTTTAAAACAAAAAGAAAATTGTTTCTACCAATGATCGTTCATTAGTTCAGGCTAGACAAAAGAAGTCTCCTAATCGGCTTAACATGGAACAGATTTAGAAAGTAAGGCTTTAAACATATTTCAATTGGAAAACTCGTTTATTTAATCCGGTGGCAAAGCTATGGTTGCATAGCGGCTTTTTTTGTAAACAAAACACATACAAATTTAATGCCTAAGATGCTCATTGTTAAGGTCATGAATGTGTGCGGAAATTTCCAATGAGTTTTTAAATGCAATATGGAAGATTCCAAGTAGTATTTGCAACTGATGACAGATCGGTTTGGATTGGAGAATCTTGTATCACAGTTGCCATATAGATTTCATCTATAAATTTGAGAAATCTACCATGGAATGCTATACAGCGAAACCCCAGGTTGTGCGTACGCAACATAATCAAAAAATTCCAAGAGATGGGCTCAGTACAAGATGTGAGGACGCCAAACAGGTTTTCGTCCCGGACGAAAGATTTGGCTCTCCGTGCGTGCAAGGTCCAATCAACGTACGTTCTCGGATTGGGTACTGGAAAACATGCATGCTGAAATTGATTTTTGCAAGATATTGGTGTTTTCGGATGAGGTCAGATGATTCAGGAGATGCCAATGGACCCAGATTAAGTAACCGTTTGGTTCGGTTTATGGACGGTAGGTATCACAGCGCCGAATTTTTCGAAAACGAGGCCAGAAAAGTTGTTATAGCTAATGAAGGGCATTACCAAGGCATAATAAACAAGTTTTTGTGGCTGGAGCTCGAGGATATGGATACGGACGACTTCTACCTTAAACAGGATGGTGCTACGTGCCATACAATTACCGAAACAATCGATTGCGTACGAAGTTCTGGAGACACCAATTGGCAGGCAAGATCGTGCGACTTAACACCCTTAGACATTGTTTTTTTGGGGCTATTCAAATTCAATGCAAACTCCGAAAGCGAACATTGACGCCGCCATTGCAGAGATTATCTGAAAAAGTGATTGAAAGTTTCGAGGAAATGATGATGGCCCGCAAGCAGAGCCGAGATGGCCATTTTGAAGAAACTATATTCCATAGAAAATCCTAATGTGTCTACTAATGTAAAACAATAGAGGTTTCAGAAATATCTTAATAATTGTTTGTTAAATTATAAATAAATTTAATATTCAAAACAATTAGAACAAGGTAAAATAACTAAATCAAAGTTTAGACATTTTTTTATAACAAACTATATTTTCATACATAAAATATTGCAGTACAGTTGAGTTTACACGATATAATATACACCTTAAACTAAGCTTAAAAGAAATACAAGTTATACCTAAAATACAATATGTATATGTTTTCTCTTAATAATTATAAAATCGAATGCTAGTGGAGTATCCTCCAGAGAAAAAAATCTCCTTATGAGGACACAACTCTTCTCAGATTATATGCAGTCTTCGGAGGTCTCTATATTGCGTGAAATCTTTTCTAAAACTCCTAGACAGCTAGACCAGTAATCTACTTCCGGGGTGCATTAATCTGTAATTATACTATTGGGTGTGTAATTTAATTCGTGCGGTTTTTTTTTCCAAAATTTGAACGTTTATTTAAGGAAAACATGTACAATAGTATTATTCAAAGTATTGCCCATCTGAACTATGACTTTTTCCCATCTTTCTGGCTCTTTGTGGATCCCATCCCAAAAGAACTGCGCTAACTTGGAAGCCAAGAATGAATAAAGCCAATTTTTGATATTCTGCTCTGATGTGAACCGTATTTCAGGTAGTCAGAAGGGGCAGGATCTGGGCTATAAAGCTTCCCATCCACTGTTTTCCAAATAGTTCTTAACCGGAATAGCAACGTGGAGCCGAGCGTTGTCATGATGGAAAATTATTGCCTCGTGTCTGGTCGCATATTCCGGGCGTTTTTCGACTACTGCTCTCTTCAAATGGATTAATTGTGTTCGGTAGAATTGTTAATTAATGGTTTCACCCGATTTAAGCAGCTCATAATACAGCACACCAATCTGATCCCACCAAATACAGAGCATTACCTTCGCGCCATGGATATTCGGCTTTGCCGTTGATTTGGCTGGTTGGCTGGGTTTCACATATGATTTTTTGCGCTTGGGGTTGTCGTAATGGATCCATTTTTCATCACCAGTAACAATTCGATGCAAAAATGACTTCCTTTTGTGGCGTTCCAGCAGCATTTCGGACATGCAAAACCGCCTTTCGACGTCTCTCGGCTTGAGTTCATGTGGAACCCAATTTCCTTGCTTTTGAATATATCCAGCTGCATTTAAACGTTTTGAAATGGCTGCTTGAGTGACACCCAAAGATTCTGCGAGCTCTTCTTGTGTTTGGCAACAATCTTCATAGAGTAATGCTTTCAGTTCTTCATCTTCAAACATTTTTGGCTGCCCAGGACGTTCATAGTCTTCCAAGCCAAAATCACCACTTTTAAATAGTGCAAATCACTTTTGAATCGATGCAAAAATGACTTCCTTTTGTGGCGTTCCAGCAGCATTTCGGACATGCAAAACCGCCTTTCGACGTCTCTCGGCTTGAGTTCATGTGGAACCCAATTTCCTTGCTTTTGAATATATCCAGCTGCATTTAAACGTTTTGAAATGGCTGCTTGAGTGACACCCAAAGATTCTGCGAGCTCTTCTTGTGTTTGGCAACAATCTTCATAGAGTAATGCTTTCAGTTCTTCATCTTCAAACATTTTTGGCTGCCCAGGACGTTCATAGTCTTCCAAGCCAAAATCACCACTTTTAAATAGTGCAAATCACTTTTGGCACGTTCGCTCATCTAGCGCATGTTCACCATAAACTTCCACCAAAATACGATGACTTTCGGCAGCAGTTTTCTTCATATTAAAGTAAACTCCCCGCAAAAACACTTTTTCAGGCACAAAGTTCGACATATTTGAGTGAAAAAGAATTATTGTTGTTTACGCTTCAAATGAATGACATATACTGAAATGACGTACAATGACAGTAGCTTTCCAACGCATGTTCCAATGGAATAATAACAATGGAATTATACAAGTTAAGCCATCTCTTAGGAAACCGAAGTTAAATTAGACCCAGAATGTGTAATCGCAGACTTCTTGCACAACCAATTCAGACAGTTTCTTGTCATCTATACAAATGGCATTGATATTCCAGCCACAGAAAAATACCCAGGAACTCGCAGAGAAATGCTACAATATACTTTCCCCTGGATGATATCGACCATAAATCTATTATCTATGTTAATCGAACTACTATATCGTCACCTGAGTGCAAGAACTAAGTAATTTGAATTTTTATTCTTTTGGGATATTGCAAAATTTGCATTACATGTGTATGACTCCAGCGACATAAATACTAACTCAACTTCAATGAGGCAGAACTGGCCTAACTTGGATCATAAGCGCAGTGTGGCGCCCATGTAACTGGTACTTCTGAAGTTTGAATTTTTGCACTCCACATTTATCTAATCTAACAGTTATTTGAACCAAAATCTTTATTCTTAGTCTATTTGTATCAGATAGAATATCAATTAAATCAGATATCCAATTTACTTTTTCTTTTCATTGAAAATTACTTAAATCCAAAATTTATGAGTCGATAATCTTAAATCTTTTAGGTTAGATATGTCTTCAATCTGGAGTAAATCTGAACCTCACTCTACAATTGTGGTCGTCAACGATTATGATCGAAGTCAAAGATTGAGATTCATTGGCAAAATAATGTTAGGAAGTTCTTTCGAGGTGAGAACGAACACACGAAACCAAAATAGAAGGACAAGGTAATGATGAGAATACAGTTATAAAGAGTATGTGTTGAAAATCTGGAGGCATAACTTTTACCAACTCTTTAGCGCCAATGATGGGAATGAATAAGTCAATAAAAACGACCGTCGATTGCAATTCTGTTTACGGATGATTCAAAAAAGAAAGAAGGAAAAACAAGTAGTTTTTATTGGTAAACGATTAGCAAAATTGGTCTATGTCTTGTAGCACATGACAAATTAACGGCAAAAACGCCAACCCAAATACCGAACGCTTTTATAACAGCAATATCAAAAAGAGATTTTATATGTTCTTGTCTAGAAAAACATTTTTTTTTTTTAATAAAGAAGAATTTATTTTTATTTATGGAATCATTAAAAAAAATTTAACGTATGCAAGGTAGGCTATTATTAAGTATGGGCACTTTATCGGAAATTAAGTGTCCTGAATTTATTGTTTTTTTATGAATATTTCAGACAGATTGGGAATATCATTTGTCTTTCACATAATGAATAATCTAACTGAATACATTCTGACAAATGCTATGAACGGATGAATGTACAAGTCCGTTCCTATTAAATCATTTTATCTTTAAAAAAAAAACACACTCAGTCCTAGATATATACATATATATATGCACATAAGAACCTAAATATCTGCAATATTTCATAAAGCAATTTTTCGGCAAACACTAAACACTTTAGGTAAATGATCCCCCATTTTTATATAGAATCTTAAACCAATGTACACCTTTCATTTGAAATATAAGTAAAGTTTATGTCAACACGCATCAATTCAAGTACTCAAAATTTATTGCAAAAAGAAAAAGAAGACCTATTGCTTCTAATTGTAGAAGGGCAAAAAAAAAAAAAAAAAAAAAATCAAGTCCAACAATAAGTAAATACAAAAAAAAGAAGACCGTGTCATGGGTAATTTTCACACACTTCCTGGTTTCGATATTTCTGTGATCAGCGTTTGTAAAGTGGGAATTCAACGCAACTTAAAATCTTTGCACTTGAAAAATGCGGGAAAAAATTCAAACATCTTCCTGTTCAACAAGTTTTTTTTTTCATCTTTCCTTCGACATCTAATAGAAATCATAAAATATTCACACATTTAACAGAATAAGGAATCACACCGAAAAGGTAGGTACTCGTACGTTTGAGCATCATCTTCCCGCATTATCTAATCAGGTTCAAGAACAAAAGGATTATTTCCTTTTTCGAAGAAGTAAATGGACAGGCATTACAGATCCAAAAGATCTGTTTCCGGTTATTTAGCTAAAACTCCTCAAAAACCATCACAAGAATACAACGCACACTAACATCATTTTTATATGAAATATAAAGAATTTTTCAGCGAAAACCACTTGCTGAGCACAATAATTAAAAAATAAATAAATATAAAGTAGGTACCCACAGGACAAAAGGATTCTTTACAAAATTGCAGAGAAAAAAAATCTAAAATTTGAAAACGATCATCAAAGTTGTTTTAGACAAGAGGAAGATATTCTTACTAGGCTTTTTTCAGCTTTATATGCGTTACTAGAGTTTTTTTTTAATGAGTTTCTGCTTTTTTTTTATTCGATATTCTGTTAATATTTTATTAACAAAGATTGTAAATAATACATGTTGGAAATTTAAACAAATTTCCCTCTCATTTTATTAATCGTTGAAATATCCTATGTAGCGCGTATAATTACATCGAATGCTACATATTTTTTTGCCTCGTATCTGCATTGCTCTTGCACTTTCTTCTGCACCATTCTACTGGACGCTTTGTTTAGATATTAGTAGGTCCAGAGTTTTCTCATGATTTTTTTATTTTAATGCTCTAATTAATTAGACAATCCAGATATTCCATCTTGATACAACTGAAGCAACGTACTTTGTATAGTAAACTATAGTATAGACTATAGTATATAATAACCATATAAGGTCTCTGAGATCTCTACCGAACTCTTTTTTTATATACATATTTTCATGGTATGAGCACATTTTCAAGGCATCCGACCGCATCTCATAATTTTATTAAGCAAAACAATGAGCCATTTAAATCTATTGCCAAATGTCGCCTAAATTTTAAAGGATATATGATGTAACTAGACTTTACGCCCCCAGTTCAATATTTTTTAATGCTTCGCTAACTTAAGCTTTCGTTAAATCTTTCATTTGATCTTCGTGCGCGACAGTCGAAATAATGCTACTCCATTAAGTATCGCAGTAAGGTATTCTTCCCATGTATTCCAAATATCGTTTCTTTGCTGCTCTTCAACATTGTTCAGAAATTAAATATCTTTCTTGTGCCGCAGCCTCATTCCATTGTTGGTCGCCTATTTATGGGTTATCAGGGTAACTCTTTTGATTTCCCATACAACGCTTATAACATACAACTATCACACGTGCTATAGCTACCGCTCTTTCCACCTCATTTTTATAACGTTCGTTCTAACTCAATGGGCACTTTACTTGTTTCGCTATTTTCGTTGTATTTAGTCCACCCTTTAGAGGCTTGCTTTTTGTACCTTACCGCCATTATCGTATCATCGTTCCACCATCAGATTTAGTTGTTTATGTGGAGATTTAGCATTGCTCTGGTATTTTTCTTGGAAGTTGTCCCAAATTCGACCACTTTCCTTATGGGATATCCTTATTTATTTCCGCTACTAATGTCGGTTTTCGTTAATTTTTTCTGGTTTCTACTTTCGAAACCGTTCTCTCTATGACAGCCTACGTATTCACTTGAATGCAAAATATTAGAACAATCCACCATTATCCAAATATAGCGCCTAGTAGAATGGTACTGAGGTCCGTAAACTTACAAAGCCTTTAAACGGGAGCAGCAGCAACGCAGATGCATGGGAAAAACATGATATTTAGTGATGTAACAAGTTATAACCGTTAAATACAATATTTACATATAAGAGTAATCAAAGAACAAAATGTATAAACAAAAACACATGTCTCTCTGGAATATAATCAAGGGTATGAATATTTCTACAGACTTACCGACAGCAATTAAGACTTCAATTAATTTCCTTAAGCTACCCGGCACATAGCCGAAGTATGATTTTTAAAAGAATAGGATATAAACTCATCTTAACACAGTTTAGATAGCAGTAGTATTAGATAACAGCTAAACTATTAACGATAAAACTGCTATTTTTTTTTTTTTTTGTGTCAGATGTGTCATTGAAAGAAATGATTACTTTTAACAAATTGTTTGTTTTTTTAACATTAACGTTAAGGATGCTTTCCACAATGCAACTTTTGACGGCAAGTGTAACGCTTCCAGACAATACGACATAGACGAATCACTAGTTTTGTGGATAAAAGCAATGGTAGTGAATAAGACATTGACTACTGATGCTGACTGTAGCCAATATGTAATGGCGTGGGTAAATACGGATGTATATTGGTCGACTCACTGGCGTTTATGTACAAGCATACGCGGTCGATGTAGCTGTACTGCCTGTTGGATCATGTTGGATCTAGCGTCTATCTGCTCTAAAGCGCATGCAGCTCTAGATGTGATCGATGATTGGTGCACTAGCAATGGACCTTCAAGTCAATCCTCTCAAAACTGAAGTTGTTCTCTTTACGAGTAAGAGGAAACTGTCTGGTCTGACTCATGTAATTCTTAAAGGCATCGCCATCCAATTATCCAAAGTATTTAGGTGTGATCGAAAGGCTCTAATGCACTGTCGGCCTCCTGGCATTGCAAAAGAGCTATCGGCAAGACATGGGACCTGTTACGGAGAAAGGTTCTCTAGATCTACACGGCTATGGTAAGGACAATTATATCCGTTGCGTCGGTTGTCTGGTGGAATAAGCTCTCACGAAAATATGTCATTACTGCTTTTATCAGTATTTTATCTCGACTGCTCTACTCTAGATGAATTAATGAATCTCCCTCCCGTTGATATTCATGTCATGGACTGCATTTTCAAGACCATTAAAAGAAGTGGTTTTTAATGCAACAAGCACTGAGCCAGGAAATAAATACGGTGGGGTCTTCACGGATGGCTCCAAAACCGATATAGGATGCGGCGCTGGTATTTTTCTGGAGGCCGAAAACTTTAAATTTCACTTCTCGTTAGAAAAACTTGAGTCTGTCTTCCAAGCGGAGATATACGCAATATTGATAGCAACGAACTATATTTTAAAGAACCGGTGGAGAAGGCGAAGCATTTGCATCTCTAGCGACAGCCAAGCTTCTCTTAGAGCTTTACTGAACCCTCATACAACTCTCAGTTAGTTCGAGAATGCAAGTCATTACTGCACACACTCGGAAGGCTGAAGTCACTTGCCAGGTGATCTTGCCAGGCAAGACTCAGAGGAGAGATTTTCCGGACTCGAACCTACATTTAGTCTGTCTGAGTTCTCGTTTAAGGCTCCCATTAATAGTTGGGTTTCAGATGAGCACAACTGCAAATGACATGATTTCCCAGGTTGGTGGCAGACGAAATGAATACTTGAAGACGTCTATGAGAAGTCAGCGGCCTTCGTGCTGTCTCTCAGCAGGAAAGACCACAGGTTGCTTACTAGCGTCGTGAAACAGCACTACACTTTTGTTAAGCACTTAAATTTGCTGGACATAAATGGTTAAAAAAAAAAGTAAAATTTTCAAAAGTCCGTCCAATTACTCATACAGTGATAATTTGGACATAACCGGAAGAAAGGAGTGAGATGCCAGTAATGAGTTCGTGATCACTGCCTCTGAAGCGGAAAACATGAGTCTAGCAGTTATGCAGGACAAAGCAAAATACATACGAGTGCTGTTTGATGTACCCCCGGACTAGAAATGACAACGCAACTTTTTGAGGTTTTCACAATTATTTTTCAATACAAACACCTTTCAACTCGATACACTTCTCCAAGCGGTGCTGCAACCTTTTTAACCCCTGCGTATAATATGACTTTTTTTGGCCTGCAAAATACTCATTCGCGTCTGCGATGACTTCCTCGTTTGACCCGTACTTCTTTTCGTAGGAGGAACGTTTGGAAACGACCAATTTGGCTGTGCGACTGCAGTTGTGTGAGCCGGTGCATTATTGTGAAATTATCTAACTTGTAGCAGATACTGGTGTAAGAAAAGGAACTTCAATAGCATATGGCTACATTTATTTTGAAGAGCCATGTTAAGGGCAGCTATCCCTGTGTCTGTTTTTTAAAAGCCGCTTACAACAATAAACAGAAACACCTTGGCAAATTGGCTAATTTGACAAGATTTTAACTGAATTCACTAATCGAATTCGTACTACTTTCAATTTTTTTAGAGACCGCTTAATAAAATAAATATACTTGTACTCGCATTGGTGCAATAACTTCGGGGAAGAAAGGACTGTATATCCGTGTCACAAGCAACATATGGTGGCCGTTAATCTCCCACTCCTGGTGAATGGTGCGAAAACATATACTCGTAAATAGAAATGTTGCAGTACCTTTCTCTATTACGAGTATGTATTATGAAATCATGTACCTCCATGTAAAAACTACTACAATAAAACACAAGTACATACTATAATGTATGTTCTATTGTACTATAAACATGTCTAATAAAGTTAGTTGTTCTTTGATTAGACTATTATCTATATAGTCTATATTTATATTTTTAAAATAACTTTAAAGATTATGGGCCCAGGAGAAGTTCCGTTATAATATTTCTTTTTTCTGAAAAAGCCAAGAAATTCGAAGTTTGGTGGAAAAAACATTTTTTTTTTTTTTTTTGCATACAGTTGTAGGTAATACAAAATTTTCACGATAGATACTACGAGTGGCAGATTAAATAAGAACAGAATTATGGGGATGGCTGATCAGACTCGACAGGTGTCGAGACTAATATACTACTTGGGGGTTCCAGGTGAAAATTCGTTTAGATGCAAGCGATTTATTTGAATTCAGCATGCCTGAAGAAGATTCAAAAGGTTAAGAAAATGGATCGAAAGGCGCAAAAGGTAAGCTCTTATATGTACATATAACTAACTGTGCAACCGCGATAGCAATGTGGATAAAACGTATGTCTGTGTATGAACAAAAAACCAGCACTTGTGTTTTGAAAAAGATATGGGGGTATGGCCACCTTCATAAGCAAACTCGAATGTCTTGCACAGCAGCTGAGAAAAGCGGATGAAACAATTTCGAAGTTGATACTTACCATGAAGATATTAATAAACTTAACGAAAGCTTTTTAATTTTAGCGCATTTTTTCTCTTAGCGCATGGTTATCCACTTCAGAAGATCTGCATACAATTGAAAATCTTACATCCTGTTTAATCATGGTAAGAACACACATCATCAACAACAATTCCCTTTGGATCAAGTGAAATTTGTGCTGGTTTGCATTTGTCATTAAAAAAGGGGCTGGTGCAAATGTGTATATGGCCCTTAGACTTAGATGCGGCACAACACATGACATTTAATGTGTCAATGGCGTACATCAAAAGTGAAATTAAGATTATGATAAGATTTAGAAGCTCTTGAAGGAGGTTTATTATGTTCCGTAGATAAAAGGCTTGTTTTCGTCAGGGTGAGTTCATAAACGTTAGCATTTCTAACTTAGTACAATCTGAGCAGATCTTTCCTTGTGTGGTTTTTGACGCATTCACTGCGCGGACATATGTATATTAGTATGATCATCATTTGTTTTGTATTCTAAAAGTGCAAAAAAAAAGAAATATTCACAATTGAAATGCCTAACTTATCTGCAGAAGTATGACGATATACTATGGATGATGTGAACACAAAGATAATACAGTTTTACTAAGTTAGATCTACACAAAATATGGATTATAAACGCAACTAATGAATTTCTTTATGTACCTATGACGTTCTTGAAAACATGCTACACGCTGGGCTCAGATAACAGAAAATGTGAAATTTCGAAGAATATATAAATCGTGCCAATTGGTATAAGACGCAATGCTTTTTATGGTCATCTTCGCAAATGAAGTGATGAAACTAGCTCATCAAGACACGAAAGTGTTGGACAATTAATATCCACAATACCCATTTTTCTAATTTCAGAAAAGTATTCTTCATCAAGTACTTATGATACCATAGCTAATTGAGAAATACCAGAGCAGTGTTAAAGTTGAATTGAATTCCAATGTAAAAACCAGACAACGGCCTTGAATATAAAAACAAGCAGGTGGAGACAATACTCGACCAAAAAATAATCCAACAAGAAGAAGGAAGAAGGAAGACTACCGTTTTCTATACTTTAAAACAAAATAGAAGGACAGAGAGGGATATGCAATTCATAACTGAGATAGTAGGGACCTTACTTCAAGTGAATAATATTCCCATTGGGCTGAGGCCCTATGGCCCTAGCCCGGTTAACAAAAAGAGTCCATCAACTATTCATAGCAATAAAGCGAATTTTATATACTTTTAAGTATTAGATTATGGTATTTGTATTAAGAAACTAATTTTTTTTCTTTTTATCATGCTTTAGCGATGCTAACTTTGCTGGCGATGTTGAGACAAGGCGGTCAACTAGTGCATGTGTGTGAAAATTCGATACCTTGGTCGTCAAGAACAACTGAAACGGCCAAGGAGCTGATATGGTGTTGATTCTTTTTCCAAGATTTACTCCTTGATAATTCCTTGAAACGAACTTATACGTCGATAATCAAGGTGCTATCAAACTAGCCAAAAATTTTTTTTGTTTCATGCTAGAACCAAACACATTGACACATTTTGTTCGGGAAAATTATAATGAAAATAATAATAATAATAATAATAATAAAAATAATAATAATATAATGTTTTGACTTAAAATATATTTCAATTGTTGGACAAGTAGCAGATATTTTCACTAAAGCTCCACCGATAGAACGATTTCTTAAATTTTAGGAAGCTATGAATATAATCCTAAATGTATCTCGGTAGCTTTTTTTTAAATAATTTTTTGAAATTTTGAATTATTCGAATTATCTGAGTTATATGAATTTGTTTTGTTAAAACATTTCTGTTTTATGAACAAACTACTACAATAGTACACAAGTATATGCCATAATATATGCTCTCTATTATATGCATACATATGCATAATTGCGTGTTTAATAAAGTTAGTTGCTCTTTGACTTTACAAAAAAGACTTTGGTTTCATTCTTCAATTTCCTAATAATAAAACCCGCCTGGATATACGCAATTTTGAAGAAAAAGTACAAAAGGAGATTGCATTTATGGTACAAATAGGATGCAATTCCACAAGCTTAAATGTTACCATAGACGTCTTGAGTAAATGCTCTTGCCTGGAAGGTTTCGAATGTTATCCGGAGGGACAACCCGAGGGAAGAACTCACTTTAATTTGGTTGGCATCAGCAGCAAGGCACATCCTTCAATACGTCTTATTTGATGTCTCTTAATCATTCGACCAAATATTTGGCGAAACATATTCAGTAGGTAGGTACGATTTTATCAAAAGTTTTTAAGTAAAAAAAAATGTTGCTTCAATTTAAATGATGTAGGCAATCAGCAGCCAATTACCAAAGTCCTAACGGAAATTAGACCCAACCCAGAACCAAAGCCAAATCCAAAATTTATATCTTTTGACAAATTCGTAAGGAAATATGAGAATTTTTTGGAAATTCATATTAATTCATGGTAAATAGTTAATTAATTTATGTACAAAACATGAAGCATATAATCGTCAAGGCAATATGACACTATTGACACACTACTCACACATGTGTACATACTCATACATCAATTTGTATGGACAAAAGTTAAACGTCTAAGCTTGTGGTTTTATTTTTGTTTAAAAGCAAATTGTTGCTAATGGTAGAGCCATAAAAAAACGCCATTTTTAAAAAAAATAGTTCTCTCTCTTCACTCAATATTGCTAAAAAAAAAAAAGCTTTGGTGAATCGAATGCTCAAATAGTTGTCCAAATTAAATTGCAACTTTTTAAACCAAAAAACAAATATCGAAAGAGAATCAACGGTTCTCTTAAGAGCCCATCCATCTTGAAAAGAGAGCGTTTACTTACATTTCAGAAAAAAATATTAAAAAAAACTTATAAATGGCTTTACTTAATTAGTCAGAAATATAAGGAAAAAAACGCACACAAAGAAATGAATCGAGAGAAAAAAATATATCAAACGAAAGAGAAATGAAAGAGTACGACTAAGCAACACTTTAAAATTCCCATCTTATCCATGAGTAGCGACAAACAAACAAATAGTAATTAGTATCTAATATCTGCTGCCTAGCAGATGCGTTCCCTTCAAAATGAAAACCTGCAAATCTACAATGAGAATTAATTTTTATTGCTGCGCCTCCTTAATCGTACAATTTAAACGTGAATATCAATGAAAGCTCCTTTCATTCATAAAATAAATTTCAAGTGCAATGGCGTACTTAAAGACTATGCATTCGGACGAGTATTTTATGTAGTTTGAATATTTTTTTATTGTACTCATAGGTATAAGCTAGTCGGTACACGTATAATATGTTATGTGTATGTACCTCTACAAACAACACATGCTACCTTCGTGCCCGCATTTGTGCTATTCCGAAGTATGCATCCGTACATACATAAATGTATACGATTGGTTGAATAAACTTATAATGCCACGTTGCATAAATGCAACCTCCACAAGGTCTGCCCGGTTAAAAACTTTATAACAAATAATTATCTGAATCGAACAGCAACAACTTGGCCTAAATCCACGTAATTTTGTTTACAAGACATCAAATCGAAAATATTTCAATAATTCAAAACAACCTAAGGAAGCAACACCACCGATTTTACGAAAGCGGAATAGTAAATAAAACTCCAACTTTACGTAGAATGGAGCATTAATAAAAAAGTTATCAACGAATACCAAGCGTGCCGATGGCAATGCCAATGCCGGTACCGGTGCCGATGCAGAGTACGGATATTACCGGTGTGATGGAATTTTGTTTATTTAGTGGAGAATGGAATGTTGTACTGTATCTGTTTCCCTATTCCCCTCTCCCCTTTGCATGAGTAACAAAATAAATGCTCAACAAATACTGCGCTTGTTGTAACAGTGATAAGCGCAATACTTTTACACCTAAATATGAGAGGGCTTTAAAGAGCTTATCGCAGATCCCCGTTTCGGAATGAAGTGAACAGTCAGTGAACAGCTTCAAAAAGTAGAGATTAGGTTTAACAGAATTTATGCATGCGTATGTATCTATACAAAAATGTCCTTTCCTTACCTAACCAACGAAATATGTATGTACCGCCTACAATTTCATAATAGATACTTGTATATTTCCCATGTTTTTGAATTGCTAACTTAGATGGCGCTACAGTTGAGGGTGCACATGGGCCTCAACCAATAAGTTCTGCCAGGTTTCTTTGACTAAGTCCCTCCACTTACGTATTCTAGACGAAGAGTCTTCGGACTGTAACTATTCGCTCTTCTTGCCCTAGTTGACGTACTTTCATGATTGGGTCAATGTTGCTGTATATATTACAGAGTTCGCATTTACATTGTCCATACTTCCTCGTTTAAAGCTCGTCAACGCAAATGGAACCAAATATCGCTGGAAGAGTCTTTCGCTTAAAACGACCAACGATATTTTCATGTGTGACTATTGATACGAATATATAATGGTATCTGTATCCGAATCGGTCGTTTCTGCGGTCTGCACTTTAGCATATAAAGAAAGCATCAATACATGTTATAAAGTCTACGCATTAGATCACGCTTTACTTCACTTGCTCTGTTCCGCAGACTAGTCGGATACGAGTATATATGTAGCTAGGAGTCTTTCACCTAAACTGAAATCTTGACCAGGACTGGAATGATGATAGTCTTAAAAAGAAGTATCTATAGTGTTTCTTTACAGGCCCCTACTACTTGCTCGCTTTATTAAACTAAACTCTTCGTCTGGTTTCTTACAAGGTGTCAGTTTGAGAATTAATAGCGGTGTTGAGGTAGATAAAATCCGTAGCTTCCTCAAAATTATAGCTGTGATCAGAACTGTAAATTTCTGTGATGTTCGCCCTTATTGTGCCTCCTTTCGTGTTGACTGGGTTATGCAATAAAAGGTTTAATTTTGAAAAGTTCGCAAAAACTGTATTCTGTCCATTGAAATTATTTAAATTCACTAGAAAATTGGTGAAATGGTGTTGCTGTTTGGTTCGGTTTATTTCTTTGAAAATTAATCGGGAGTGGCTATTACCGTCAATAGATCGCGTTATTGAACTATAATCAATGAAGTTGTATGGCCGAAACTTAAAGGTTAAGGCGTTGTTTACATCTAATAAAAAGGTGCAATTTGCCACACAATTGGTGAACCCATTGCTCGTTTGTGAGAAAAGTTTACTGTTGAAAATTGTGTTACTAGTGTTTATTTGCAAAAGTCACACAATTTTCTAAACTCGCATGACAGCGCATCACCTTGTCTAAGCACATATTTGATATCAGTAGTTGCTTTTAACTGTTACGAAGAAGCGAGTTTCCTCTATGAAACTAGGCATGTGTCTATTCGCATGTAGCTCGTCTTTGTAGATGCTATCATGTATGGGTTTTAAAATCGATAAAGAATTAATGAATATTGATCTAAACCTCGTGGGTTCTTTGTAGAATTTTTAAAATAATAATATAAATATTTGGAAAACCCTGAATTAATGATGCATAAAATGATGCCAATCATGTCACTATAGACTAGATCTTGTACATAACCTCAAGGGGACTGATGTCCCTATATTTGTTATAGATTGGAGGAGCTCTTTTCGTTACTATGTTTCTAGAATGCACTGTGCCCCGTATCTGATGAAAGTGGTCAAAATTAAAATATTAAATGTTGTTTTATTCAATAATATATTTTAATATTTTTTATTTATTTATTTTTTTTTTTTATTTAAAATAATCACATATGTTTCAGTAGTATTGACGACCATTAAATTTAACTTTTGGAACGTTTAACACACTACGACAGGAATCATATTCATGATGTCTGCCAAAGTTATTTGTGTTTGGGGTCGGTAAATACGACTGTAGAAATCGTTTTTGTAGGTATTTCTGTTGCAGTAAGAATCTCTGTACTAAAGTAACCTCTTATCATACAACACAATGGTCGAAAAGGTGAGGCAGACCATAGGCTACGTGGTTAAAACTGAGAAAAATTAGTGGCAGCATTGTGAGGTCATCATTCTTATCCTCAACTTGTGGATAAGAATTATATCGCCTACTTCGCGATGTTTTTAAAAGTAGTGGTACTTTTAAACTGATAAGCATAGGGTTAAGTTAGAAGAACTTGCGTATGCTCAAGACTTTGTCCGATGACGCATTATCGTACAATAAGCACTTAATGCCTTGGTCGCAATACTCATATTCTGGTCAAGGGCGGTTAATTTTTGTTCTTTTTGGTAATTGCTTGGGAATAAGAATATAAGAGCGACACGTTGACGTGCGTCATGTCTACATTATGGGTAGAATACTCTGAAGGCCAGGTGCGTGTGTGAATCGAAGCTGTTAAGAGCTCAGGAAATCTTTTCCTTGGAGACGATTTAAACAATGTTATCTTTATATCCAGAAGATATCTTCCAAGACCCGTTATTTTATTTTATTCGACATTTGGGGAATAGAGCGTTCCTCGCATACAATTCAAATATAGGTTTTCAATAGAGTAGAAGTGCTCTGTCCATGCTTATTACTTTTTTTATAAATTCTTATGCATGAAACAGATATGCATTACTGGGTACACTAACGTACATGAGACACACATGCAGTAAAATTTGACATTTCATCGCATTGAATTCTATTGTTGTTCCTCCATTTTTATCAATATACATATTTTCCATTCTTTGTAATTATTCGTACTTGGAAAACCGGATTTAGGTAAGATCGCTGCTCAATTTAACCGATAAAGAGGTTGGAAGTGGTAAGATAGTTAATAAGGTAACTACCACGTCCGTTGAATTCTGTGCTTTTTTATGAAGGGTATCACGCCTCCATCATTGACACAAGGAATTGGACTTCTTTCGACAGTCATGGTTCTACGATATAATTGCATATTCGGATACTATGTGTAGTATTAGTTGTTTAATTTGTTTGTTTATTTTATTTAATTTGTTTATATAGTGTGTTCAGTTGAAGTACGAGTATGTCTGGAAATAATGGTCCGTCTCAAAAGAGTTGGAAATACTAAGGCAAATAACCTATACAGCTTACCTTTGCCGAATTTCGAAGGAAACATCTAAAGATCTGTTCTGTTATTTCACTTACTCATCATCCAGCGCCCAGCACGTGTACCTCGACGGCAACACGTGACCATGTACGTAACACGTAAACGCAGAGTCTCACACAGCCAAGTGTGGCTTAATTTTTTGCTGCACCACCAAGACAACTCACTCGAGCTATCTTGCAAGCATTAGAAGAATATGATAAGATTTTCCAAGTGCTTACAGCTTTAGCGAGTGTAGTTCGTAATGAAAAATGTGGACGTTGTTCCGAGTATAATTATTCCCATGAGACGAAAGTGGTTTGAGATCCAAGGAATTTCAATTTAAGGAGGAAAAGTCAAGGAGAGCCAAATTTAATAAAAGTCTTCCAGAAATAGATAATTTTAGCATCAGCTTTTACTTCTATCTCGCTTAGGCGCGAGTGTCCTTTTTCGAAAATTCGGTCTATTTGGCATTTAAAATCTATGCTGATCAGACATCTTTAGAAGAGAAGCAGCAGAAATATAATGAAGCTTTTAAATCATCTTAATATGCGAGGGAGCTTAACAACGAGCTACAAAAGATACAAAAGACTTCCTTAACTGAAAATGGAGGGATTACTACATATATTATATGAATTGATTTCTTTTTTTACGTTGTTTCATTTCGAGTTATAGAAGCCACACAGAGTGGTATGAGTAAAACATACTAGACATTGTTGAATGCATTGGTTCTGGGACTTAAAAATATGAGGATGGATGGAGCCTTTTATACCGAGATTCTAATCTGAATTCACATTTATTCAGCGATTCTTAACATGGTCAGGAGGAAGATTTAGTCATATGTTGAATCTTACAATGTACTGTAGTTTTAAGTTGGATATTTGACAGTTTGAGTTAAATAATATTCCGCTCATAATGAAGTCCGCTTGGGTCCAGAAGGCTCAGTCAATTTTAATTTGGATATTTGACAGTTTGAGTTAAATAATATTCTGCTCATAATGAAGTTCGCTTGGGTCCAGAAGGCTCAGTCAATTTAGGTGAAACTTATAGAGCATGCTCGAATCAAGTTCGTGAACTAAAAAAGACAAATACAAAAATCAGATGTGCCTGGACGAAAAGATACAAAGTAAAAATAAATCATCCTCTTTTATAATGAAAATACACATCAACGGTTGCTTTCACCAGAACTAGTGGTGAATGGCAATTTGATTTTCAACAGTTTGCCTCTTCGTTTGTTGGTACCTATATCGATTCCAACACAGGTTTTCCTGTCAAGAGTTGAGATTTTACGATTTGATGCAAAAAGAAGTTCAATTCTGTGCGCTGGTCTGATTCCTGAAACCACGTATTTATATAAAACAAAAATACAGAACATACATTCATCCATGCATACCAGCGTATCCGAATATCCATATATGTATGTATGTACATTTGTATGGATATACATATATGCACTAATTGACTGGCCGTCAAGCAAAAAGACAGAAGGTCAAGAATGTCAAGAATGCTTTCGATTTCTGAGTAAAAGATGCTTTGAACGTTTGTTGAACGGACCTGAATTCAAATTAATCGATTTTAGGATAGTTATTAATATTGTATTATTTTTTTTATTGATTTAATTTGACATTTTCAAGGTCTTCAAGAACACACAGACACAGCTCAGTTGAGTTCCATTGGATTATGCTCCGTTCCTGGATTAGACGACTAACAACGGTAGCATCTCAGAGTTGAAAATATCTACACATATTCATTGAAGATTTCATTGTGCCAGTTTATCTGGTCAGGCTATGCAGCGTCAACTGATGACGATTGAAAAGGAGTATATCAGACTCAGCTAGCAGAAGAGTGAAAGGGAGGATCGCAGCTAAAAAATGTTGTCAGCCCGGTTTTAAATACTCTTATATGGTTCAAATTGATAAGTGCCGCAATGATTAGCTTTGTTTAAAACTATTTTGATCTTGTTAATTTATTAAAATATTCACATAATTAACTAACTTCGGTTTTGTTTTTTTTCACTTAATTTTTATTTTTATTTTTCTTGAGATTTGTGTTGTCATGTTTTGTTTCCTACTTTTTTCGATGACATTTTTTGTTGTACTTGTTTTTGAATGAATGTTCTTGAATGAAATTGCAACTTTCTAGTATGCGAGTATACTGTATATTAAATATTTAGCGCAGTTTGTGTGTGGGTATATTTATATATTTGCGTGCGCAAAAGTATAAGTGTGGATATTACCCGGAAATTTCATTTAACCGCTGTTCTTCTTTTTATTTAAAATTGTTCAACACGCGGGAAAAGAGGAGTAAACTTAGAAATCAAGAATGAATAGTTTGTCAGAGCTTTTAGTAAAAATTATTTTAATTAGATTAAATGTCACATATTATTTAAAAGACAAATTAAAGATAAATAAAACGATGGTCAATAAGGGAAGTGGGATGCGAAAGAACATTAAAGTTGTTTGTTGGGTGAATCATATAAGAAACCTAATGTATCATAATTCTTTCTAAGAGGTAGTCTTGTATATCTACGTAAATATCTGCCCATTCCAGTTCTGATCGTTTTGACTACGTCAATGTAAACTTCAAGTTTGTTAAGTTCATGCTTATGTGATGTTCTTTAAAGCTAATCAACACAAATATGGTCGAATATTTTATTAAGAATATCTTAAACGGATTGTAAAGTGGCATAGAGAAGAATTGCGATGATAAGGATCTATTGGGTTGTACCACATGAAATTTCGATTTTCGCTCATCTGTGCCAGAACGTTAAATTTTCTTTTTTTTTCTAAAATTAAGTGGTATGTGTGCTTGACTTGTGAGCATTTTAGGGTTCGTTACGAGTACCGTTTTTTTTTTTTTTTTTTTTTTTTTCTAGGAATTATTTACCATACTGTCGGCAGTTTAAATTCGAACCTTCATTTACTTCCTTATTGCGTCATTGGCAATAAAAAAAAACATTAATGAAAAGTTTTGTTCGAGAGATTTCAGCCTCGAAATTCCCACCACGTGGGAAGCCGTAAAAGTTAGTTGACGATGTTTTAAGAGCAACGGTGGATGCAGACATAATGAAATTGGTGCAGAAGATTGCACAAAGGATGGGAGTATCCTCAATGACACCTCAATGACATCAAGTCAACACCTTTCTCTCATAGGAAAGGTAAAGAAACTCGATAAGTGGGTACCACACGAACTGAACGAATCCCAACAACTCCAGCGCCTACATTAAGAAACCAAACTGAACTGTTTTTGCACCGGTTATTCACTTTTGGTGAAAATTGGATAGTGTATGATAATTTTAAATAGTCTAGGAAGTGGTTGGATGCAGATGAAAAACTAAAACATAACCCCAAGCCCGATCTTCACCAAAAAAAGGTTATGGTGAGAATTTGGTGGATATCGAAAGGACCAGACCAATCCACTTTACATTTCTTCAACCAGGAAAAAGAATAAACACTATCTAATATTGTCAAGAAGACAACTTATTGCATGCCAAATTGGCTGAAAAGCGTTGGTCAATAAGCACGGTCCGATCCTTTTACATGACAATCTGGATTTATTTTGCCGGCAGAAGGTCTTCCGGAACCGAGCAGAGATCATAACAGCCTTTGAAGATTTCATTGCCTCAAAAAGTCAGCACTTCTACGAAAAAGGAGTGCTTGACCTTGTATCTCGTAGAAAGAATGTCATAGATGCCAACGCATCCAATTTTGATTGAATAAAAATTTATGTAAAATCGGACATTCTATGTGGTACAACCCAATAGCATGAAAGTTAGATTGCCAATTTGGAACACAATCCTTTATGTGTATGTGTTCTAAGTCCTAAAAAACTATGTTACTGCATAATTGTATGTTGTCTATTCACGGTTTTGGCGTGGACACAACCAATGAAAAGAGTTTTTATCCGCAAATAAGAAATAAATGTGTGTGTGTATATAGATATACACATGTTTTGTATGATTCACGGTATACGTAACATACCGAAACGTATAAAGCGACAGAGCGCCACACCGTCATGCACTCTACGCCTGCTGTTAATAGTTCGTTTACATATTTTTGGTTAAGCGACCATACAGTTCGCGTATAAATCTGGCCATCGATATACATACATACATACATACATAATATGTTACTTTCGTAGCTTTTAATTATTTCAAAACAATGAGGTCGTCTAAGAGTCATCGTGATGGCACCAGCCTTAACCTGGAGAGACAAATGGACGATGATATTGGCTTAGAGTTGGAAGGGCTTATCTATTTATTACTTTATAGTTACCTAGATCTAAAAATTCTTATGATTAGCCCAATACAAAGATTTTTTTTTTAAAGCTGTAAAATTTGAGATTAAAATAAAAAAATTTTACTATAAAAAGGTGAATCGAATTCTGACTATTCAAGCGCATAATGAGCGAAGTCACGACGCAAACGATGATCCCCTGGCTTCAGTTCTTGCAGCAATCGAATTTTGTAAGCGCGTAAGCCAAAATCCTTTTGTAGAATCTGCCACATAGTCGATAGACACAGGCCATCGATGAATTGGTCTTCCTCAAGACTGGCCTCAACTACGTCGATAATTTCTTCTGTACCAACTCTTCGTATCCTTGTCAGTCTCTTAGAGCCCAAAAGAGGAAATGCAGTGCGAAATTAATGCGTAATATTGGCGTAGGGCATTTTATACTGAACACTGATTTTAGAAATAATTTTCAACAATTTGTAAGATTGAAAAAAATGTGTCATATCAGCTGTCTGAATATAGTATGATATATGCTGCCAAATCCGCATTTATTAAAGGAAAGGGTTTCCACGTGAAAATAATTCAAATCAACAATCGGAATAGTTATATCTCCAGTTTGACACTGGAATAATATGTAACAATACATTCAAAGTTGAATGATTCAAAACTATTAAAATGGAGATACGCGCCTTTTTGCAGCTCTTTAATGTCCGGCCTCTACTTCAATTTTCTGGAACTTAAACTTCTATTGAAATTTTCCTTGTAACTCCCGTTCATCACCCATGGTTCATTTTGGGATCTTTAAGGACACAGAGCCGCATTGATTGTCTTAGAGTTCATCAGTATTAAGCTCTTAACTGCTTAGAGCTCGTTCGTATATTTCTATTGTACGCGGTATTAATTCACCGATCAATAATTATTGCAGTTTTTCGTATTGCATTTGCCTTCATCCATTGGAACAAGAAATCTAGCCCTCTACTGGTACATAAACGATTGGATCGCATCTCATCATTTTAAAATCGCGAGTCGCTTAAATTTAAGATTTCCGATTTAAAAAATCATTTAGAAGAAACAAATATGTCAGGTCAAAATTAACTGGAATGGGTTAATTCTTCAAAAAAAAAAAAATCTGATGCATTCTGCACACGAGCGATTGGAACTTCAACATCGCTTGCAATTACTGAAATGGATTTAACAGTAAATGAGGGTAAAACAATATGTATTCATTGTGAGGTTTGATTTATAATACCTATAAAATAAAACACATAATTTTAAAAGTGAACTTAAAATTTTTATTATCGGTTAAAAGAACAATTCATGGCATTTACTTAATGAAAATGATATCATGTAAATGATGGCCATGACTATGTATGAGGTGGTCCATTTGGAAGGTCCAATTTTGGGCGACTTGTTCGTCTGGTATCTTGCGGATAACACGAGTAATGTTGGCTTCCAAAGCGTCACTCGTAGCTGGCTTATTCCTGAAGACCTGAGACTACATATCCACAGAGAAAATAGTCCTAAAGTGTGATATCACACGATCTAGGCTGCCAATTAACCGTAGCAAAACGTGAAACTAAGTGCTCACCAAAATGATTTCCCAACAAGTCCATTGTTTCACGCGCTGTATGGCTCGTAGCGCCGTCTTGTTGAAACCAGAGCTCACCAAGACCATGTGCTTGAATTTCAAGAAGCACATAGTCCGTTAACATGGCGCGATTACGGTTACCATTGACGGAAACATTCTGATTTGCCTCATTTTGGAAGAAGTATGGACCAATGATTCCACCAGCCCATAAACCACAACATACCGTTGTTTTTAATGGATGTAATGGTAGCTCTTGGGACCCTTAGGGTTGCTCATGAGCCCAAATATTGCAATTTTGTTTATTAACGTATCTATTGAGCCAAAAATGGCCTCTATCATTGAACAAAATTTCACGATAAAAGACCGGACTTTCATTGACTTTTTCCAGATCCAATTCACTGAAAATATGACGCAAATTCAAGTCACCTGACTTCAGTTCTTGCACAAGTTGAATTTTGTACGCTTTTAGGCCGCTGCTAAGAACGACGACGAATCGATTCGTCACGGTCTTCGCGTACACTCTCAGCTACAGCTGCTATAGTCTTTTCACTACGTGCTGGATGTGGTCTAACCGGTCGAGTATTATCCACTAATCTAAACTGGGACTGAAATTTGCGAATGGTATTGGCAATAGTTGTTTCAGTAGGTAATTTATACGCACCGTAAGTTTGGAGACGCTGTTGTGGTCTGAGTCTTTTCATGATGACTTGTCAAATGATACTGAATAAAAATAACAAAGCAGTTTGATAGGAGTCATGAGTGATCTGTTAAAAAAAACCTATTGAAAATCAAACCTCACGATGAATCACCCTATATATGCTATCAAGAAAAATGAACTCACGATATTGACGAATGTAACTGTAACTTTAACATAGTTAGGGATTTTGTCTAGGTATTAGTAACTAAATTAAAAGCTGATTAAAAAACACAAATTCTCAAATGATCCCAGCTCTGTTCATCTATGAAGTTAACCTTGGCCTTGAATGGTCTGAAATGTTTGAAATGGTCACAACATGTAGAGTGCATGAGCATTAACGCCCTAGCTTTAAAAGCATTCAATTATCTTGGAATGCATAACTGGGGGCAATATGTCAAAGACCGCACTAACTAAGGAGGTATTGTTAATAGTTAAAAACAATTCTTTTGACTGTAGGCATGTTTATTAAAATTTGAATGTTCCTTGTTTCCTTCATGGCTATCTTCGTATTCGTAATTCCATTTACAGAAATATCCAGTTAAACATAAGTGACGAAAAACTTACTTACTTGTATTGACGCCAAAAATATTTCAAAATTTCATTTCGAATTACCACTTTTATGGACATCAATCGATCTCTGATTTCTGACTCCCTTACGATATTATCTAGGTACTCATTTACTGAGGTTGAACTCTTTTCTTACTTACTTTTCTTACGAATCGGTAATAAATAAGTTATGTCGGCGTTCCAGCTTGCGACACGCAATGAATACCATGTATGGTATTTGCTAAAAGGATCATACTCTTCGCCTCCGAAAACCATCGAGCTCTGACACAAATCACTACTTTTAACCTCACTCGTTAGTCCCGATTTATATAGTATATACTATTCATTTTTAGCTCCGCATTTCCCTAAAACTGTTGGTAAAAAAGGTGAGAAGTGGAGGGAGATGTCAAACATAGATGGTTAACAATTTTCTATCCATTTCCTGTATTCTCTTTTATAGTTGTTTCGTTATTTTTTTGCGTTTGCTTGTGTCGCTGTTGTATCATAGAAGGTGGACGTATGTTTAGAAATTTTACTGTTGGATCGTTTCTTTATTTAAAAATTTATGTTTGTGTGTTAATTCGTACTTTTGTTCGATTATCCTGTTGCAAGGTAACTTGAAGTGACTGCTAATTTTTCTTCTGGACTGATTGCATCCCTCATGTTTGTGTTTTTTCGCTTCAAATCAAATCGAATTCGAACTTGTTCATTCTTAAATAAATGAAAAACGAAACTTCATGTTCATTTAGTTATTCTTTATTATCTACACAAATTAATCATTAGGTACTGTTTTTTTTGTCATCATATTTTAGATCCATGCGAACAATTATTGTATTAGATAACTCTAATATGTCTACAAATAATTAAAATTTCTACTCACCCATATTATCACAAACAAACGGAAAATCCCGCTATGGACAAGTGCTACCTCCTAGGACGAATGGCGCATGAAAGAAACAAAAATAATTTTAATATCAGAGCACGAGAATAGTGTAAATGCACCATTCAGGCCCAAAAGAGAATTCAAAAAAACCACCCAGCAAGAAATGATTGGTGCATATCGGGCTTTCGGCTTACTCACACCGTATTGACCAATTATACTTACGTTTTTCTACTCATTATCTATTTTTCTATAACATATAACAGAAAATAAATGTTGTATTATGAAAGTTTCAAATTTTGTATTTGGTATACCAAAGTAAGAACAAAAATTCTATCAACCCGAATTTATTCTCATCAGACACCCTTCTACTTTTTGCTGTTTTCCAAGTTGAAATATTATGATGTAGGTAAGTATGTATGTATATAAATACCTTTTCATTGCACCTTCAATGCATTGGAACTCAACACTCTGGCCGACGTTCTGCCACACACTGCATTTTCTACTTAACTCGTTTACCTTATTATTATATAACATTAAAAAGAAATAAAAAAAAAAAAAAATAAAATAAAGATCAGTGCATTTTATAATCAATATCTACACACTTGGCAAGTGGCGACACTCTTGAACAAGAGTGCAACGGTGCAGCGGTGCAATAGTGCTATAGGCATGCAACAGGAATGACCACAGCAAAGATGCATTATAACAGTAAACAAAAAAAGTGCATCGCCATTCGTAGTGGTTTTTAAATCGAGAGGGATGCACGAGCATGCATTGCAGATTGCAAGGGTTCCAATTCCAAAGACATCTGTTGGATGGTTCCTTTGGTTGATTCATGGGCGTAAGAGGTTTACCTTTTTTGCTTGTCAAATGGCTTAATCGCGTGCCGCTGTGTTTTTTCTCTTTTTCATCGTGAAATAAAGATCAAGTTGAAATGCAGGCAACGTTGAACAAACAAAGTGCATGTTGCAATACTACACACATTTGCTCATATAAATGTGTGTATGGATCTGTGGATATGCATAAGGTATTTGGAAAAAACTGATTAAAAGCAAGGGTAGCGATTTTTTAAAAGATTATGAGTAGGACTTGATGAACCGCAACTATGATTGATCTACTGCGTCGACCTGGTACTTCAGATTCAAATTTTTAATTAATTTAATCATCAAGATTTATCCCTCAACACGTTTTTGAAAATTCCTATCAGTGCGGAGAGATCTTTAATTAAATGATAACAGGATAGGGAAGATGAAGGCTTTGTGTAGGGTCTTATTCTTTGCTTGAAATAGAGCTTTAGAGTTCAATTATTTTCTTATAATGCAACAAGTAGCCAGATAAAAGCGGAGACAACACTGTTTTGGTTAGTTAATCAACTATGTCTAATGCCACTTCATGTGAATCAGTACAGGATACATCGACTCTTTTGGTAATGGACTCCACCAATTATTTTCCTTAGACAATCGCAGGTTAATTGAAAAGACTTTTTTCAGAAATTCTCTTTGACGAGCTTTTTTTCCCTCTTCAGCTGCTCTTTAGATGGACTATTCATATTCTTTCTATAAAAATGGTATATGCTGCTACTGAGCTGCTAAAGCTTCCAAATTTCTGGGTTCCTACTATTTATCCTACATAAAAAAACATAATACGGCAAAAAATTTTGTTTTAATTTTTTTTCTGAAATTTTTTATTGTTTGTCCATTATGTATTGGAAAAGTATATGAATGATATAAGATTGAAAACATCAATGTTATGTAGTAAATAACACACACATAACACAGACTACATGTAAAATGCTCTAAATAAACTGGAAAATGTTTGTTATTGCCATATCTCATTAGGTCTACGATTGTGATACTGATTGCTCAAGGAATTGGTTTATTAAACCGATTGAAACTTTTTTAAAACATCGTCGTCTCCTACTACCTTCAGAATGTAAACTGAAGGGCATAGGATCACCTTTCCACTAAGTCTTCAAGAAGAGTGATGTGTATGGCTGGAAATAAGAGCGTGAATAGTTCTTTTGCACAATTTCAAACTTCGAATTCAATGATAGTATAGCAAATAATTTAAACTTAGGCGGGAAGGAGGGAGGAAGGAGGCCCTCCAAATGATCTTCGAATTACTAAAATGTAAGAAATCGGTGGGAATAGATAAGATATCGAACATTGCCCTTTGATATCTTCTATATGAAGTATGCTTAATAATGCCAATTATATTCGATTGGAAGACAGCGGCAGTACACAAAATTCCAAAAAGAAGTAAAGACACGTCCAATCCGACGAATCTTCTATCGGTGAGTATCCTTTCGAATGTCAGTAAGGTATTACTGATCTGACCATGTGGATTGAGGACAAAAATATAGTTCCCGATACCCAAATTGGTTTGAAGATGCAGCATGATATTTAACATGCCATATATAAAAACCATGGCACGGGTGTCTGCTTGGAGAAGCTTTTTGACACTATGCGATTAAATGGAATCTTCTTTAAGCTAAGCAAGCTAAGGAAAAGAAAACACTGCTGTCCATTCTTTTTAATATGCTTACCAGAAGACAGTTCATCGTGAAAATGAATATTTGAAAAAAAAAAAACGGTCTGCAATAACGTCCGTTTAAATCGGTGATCCTATTTAACACTTAAGCAATCGATCTTGTGGGACCAGCTCACAATACCATTCTATTCAGGACCACTATGATTACGAGAAAGAATTGAAATTATTCGATAGAAGAACAGCCCAGATAAATACGCGGATCTGGCTAGATCAACATCTATATTTAGAAACCTATGGATTTTGATCTGATCAGAGTCCTATATATTGTTTTTTCTGTTGTTTTCCTAAAAAACTTTATCAAATATCTTGAAGAACTTTTTGTGATAATAGCGCTTTTCATGTGCGAAGCTGCAAGTATACGACCGCGATCTTCGTTGACTGCTTACAATATTTTTGATATCCTCGTTATTATTGAATGGCAACATATGTTTTCGAAAGGTCCTAATGACTGTTAATCGTAAAATAAAAGTAACTTTATTATTTTACAAGTTGAACGAACTATTGAATTTCAAAATATCATAGCTTTGTTCGGTCCCTACAATTTTAAGTAGTTGTTTAAATTTTTTTGCCAAATTCACATTCGCAGAAGAATATTTTGCAATAACCGCTTACAACTGGCAGCAACAAATATATATGTATTGTACATATAATATCTATGCATCCAAATGCGGTAATGGAATTTAATAGAAATTGTTTTTTGCTATCAAAGGGTAAACAACTAAAAATTAAACGACTAGCTTACAGCAATAAGATCAGTTAGTCTTGAGATGTATTATAAGAAAATCCAAAAATCAGGAGCTACGGTAATAAGTTGTCGCAACTAAGTATCCCATTAACCTTTTTATGATATATCGTGCTTTGTCCTACTTGTGAAAATTAATTTGGGAATTAATCAAAACAAACAATTTAAACGTGAGCGTAAAAACCTGAATACTAAGATCAATTTTAAAATATGTATAACTATGTATGTATTATATATACAGTGTGTCATATTTTTGATCTCCTGTTCGAAAAAAAAAAAAAATCAAATACGACTACCCAATTTTTGGCACACGCCATTTAATCGATTTAATGTACTAAATGCAACAACACAATGTTGTTTTTTTTTTTTCTGAAGGTAATTTAAATATAATTAAAACTGAAGCCGAAAGCAAACAGCAGGCACAGATGTTTCTTGGAATCTTCAGCACCAGGATTAGCTCATTGCAATGTATCGTGCCATCGGAGTCCCAAGCGTGCTTACCTCACACATAAAATCCTCTCTTTCCCTGTACCGACAACAGCAAAGGTGTAATTTTTGTGGTTGATTTCACATTCGAACCCACACTCCCTAGTCCAAATTCTGTTCTCTGTCGATTGCCAAAATACTGTCTTATTGTCTTAGAGAAAATAAATAAATAAAAATTTCCAAAATGTGCCTAAGGTATTTTATTTTTTTTTTTTTATTATTATGGTATTTTGAACTTTTTGATTCTTAATGGAATCGCAACCATGACGCCAAAGTTGTCTTTTTTTTGCATGGTTTGCACCCCCATAGGAATAATATTCCATTTCAAATAGCAATTAATGTCCTGCCACGACGTGTTGCGCCAAAACCGACTGCATTTAAGGCAAAGCCCCGTATATCTTGCCTAAATCCTCGACAACGACGCACGGTCAATACCCTTTGTTATCCTTGTGCCTGCAAAGAAACCAACGAATAAACGAACGAACATTTTTGCACCTTTTACAACAGTATATTGGTTCTTGCGAATTTTTGGGACTTGGTTAATGTTGCAAGGTCCTTTTCGGGACCTCATTATTTTCAAATATGTACATATAGAAATACATGCTTGTAGGAAAGGTACATGTATATACATATATTTATAGATCCTTGCTAACCTGGTACATATACCCTACTCGAACACATTGCAATTGTTTTGCCTCCCTCTCTTAATCCTTGGAGTTGTCTTCTAAATCTATTTCTTTTGTATGTTTTGCCTTTGGCACACTATATTTAGAAGAAGTAGGCGAAAAAGAAAAAGAAGAAGAAGAAGAAGAATAAAGAGGAGCGTGACTGTACTGTTGCATTTTTTGGAGGAATCCTGTTTTCGGAACTACGGGATGAACTTTGTTGCTGCTGCTGCCGTTTGTTCCTGGTATTCATCCCATTTCGTTCTATTGAAGCAGGGACAGGTGCAGCGGCAAAAATTTGGCTTCTGCATTATCTTTTTTATGTTTTTTTTTTTTTGTAATTGGACAACTGTTTCGAGATTCTCATCGATAAACTGTGGTTCGTTATAGGTACGTACCTACATTACTTTTAAGGTTAGTTTTGTGCACTTTCTTATTGCTATACCTATCTTCGTGCATACTATATATATTTTCAGTTTATTGTTTATATGTACAGATGTATATATGGGAGTATAAGTATTTATTTTCGCTTTTGTTTCACTGGCCTTTTGGCAGCAAATACGAATATTCTCTTTACTTATATTGTATTTGCAATTTTAAGCGGAACAAACGGATAATCTTATCCGTTACGAACACCATAATTTTGAAAAGCATTTTTCGTGTATCTTATAACATAGGTAGATGCCAAATATCCTACCCTTCATTGAAGATAATTACCTATTTATTTGAAAAGTTACAATTCTTCTCAAACTACTTGTATTTTCTGCTTCTTATAGCATTATACCAACCTATGGTTTTCAATCTAGAGGTCTCGATCTTGCTTCTTGGATTAATCAAATTATGAATTTTAGTTAAAGTTTTAGTTGTAAATCTAATAGACCACCAGAACTACACCCTAGATGGGGACAACAGAGACATTAAAATTCTTAAGACAAAATTGTTTCTTTAAATTAGACGCTCCTCAGGCTGATAAGAACTTCCAAGATTTAGGCATGGCCTTGGAAGAAAAAATGTAGCGGATGAGCATCTACTGGGCCAATGGCATCACTTACAGCACCGAATTGGGTTACTGACATCGATTTTAATCGAACATGGGTATTTATCCTGTGATACAAGGGCGTTCAGTATCCCAACATGATCTTGGAAAAACCACACGCTTTAAATCGATACCCACTACCTATAGAGAAATGTATAGTTTTGGCATCCTTGCTAAATGGACGATGGAAAATATATGTTGCTCCATTCGGTAAAAAACTCGTTGAGAACTTTGATATCAAAAAAAGATTAAGACAAGGCGATGCGTTGTCATGCGATTTCTTTAACATTATTCTTGAGATAATAGTGCAAATGCACGTGCCAACAAAAGAGGCACAACCTTTCAAAAGTCTGTTCAATTTTGTCAATTAATCATACCCCAATGATATTGACAAAATTGTAGGTAAATAGCGTGATGTCAGTGGCGCTTTCGAGAATATTGAAGCCTAAGCGGCGAAGATGGGTTTAACGGTCAATGAAAACAAGACCAGACAAGTATATATTGTCAACAAGAAAGGACACTCAACACCGACGTCTCGGACAACTCGTCACCCCAACAAATATAACTTTGAGGTAGTTAAGAACTTTGTCTACCTAGGCTCCGCTATCAATTCAGACAACGACACCATCTCTGCGATTTAACGAAGAATAATTTTTGGCAATTGCTGCTTCATTAAGCTAGAAAGGCAATTGACTAGCAAGCCCTTTCTCAAATAACAAAAGTGACACAGTTTTAAGACATAAGTAATACCATTCCTGCCTAAAAGCGCTGGAATATTATTAAAAATGGAGGACGGTGCTCTTGGCTACTTTAAGAAGAAAATTCTTAAGGTGGTTTTCGGTCCCTCCTCCCGCCCGAGGAGGAGATACAACGACAAGATTCTAGAAGAGTGAAGGCACAACTACTGAGGTGACTAGGTCATGTAGAGCGAATGGACACCAATGCTCCGTTCCGAAAAATCTTCGAATATTCCTCCGAGGGACAGCGCAGTAAAGAAAGACAGCGACTCAGGTGTCGCAGCAAGTGGAAGGGGACCTCAACCAACATAGCGTGCGAAACTGACGGCAGCTAGCTGAAGAATGAATTGGCTGAAGACGCTTTTTGGTTGAGACTAGACTTTGGTCTAGTGCCACCTTAAGTAAGCAAGTATGTAACTTTGCTGATTCGGAGGATATCCTTCGGTTAGTAAAAATGAAAAAAAAAAAAAAAAAAAAAAAAAAAAAAAAAATACGCATATGGTTCTATTGTAATTCGAATCGCGACGGATAATTCGTTGGATTAACTCATATAAGTAAATCCTTCATTTTATTTTTCTATGTGGCCGTGAGTACATATAATAAGATCAATTAAGACTTGCCATAACGTTTCCAATTTTTGTTCTCTACCCAAAAATGTTTGTCATAGTTATTTCAACTGATCAAAATATTTTAATGACAGTGGTGCTTGTTTTTTACGTTTGTTATTTTTTTGCTTTTTAATGGTTCGTTGATATTGTTTTGATTTGTCGTGATAAGTGAATATGTTCTTTTCTTCTTTGGCGCTTGTTGTTGAGTAATTTTTCTATAAACACTTTCCTTGTTAGATATGTTACATAAATGAGGCATACTCGTACAGTTCCTTTCTTCGCGAATATGTCTATATATTAAGAGAATAATTTTGAGAAAATATTAATACATTGTACTTCACTTCGATTGTTAATGCAGAGCGTTATATTTTGTTAGACACAGTATCCACTCACCAAAACACGTCACTTCCCGTACTTATTCGCTATCTTCCTCTTAGTAGTTCTGAAGAAACTGGGAAAAAACTAAGAAGGCGCTCCTCTGACCTTTCATATATTTTGACATGCATAGGTACAGTTAAAGCCCTAAAACATTTTGCAACGTTATTAATACTACCTTGATCAAAAAAATTTCGAACTTTATTCAGAAAATTAAAAATACAAGTTTATTCATCTAAATCTATATTATCCCCTTCAAAGTAATCCCCATCGACGGCAACACACTTATGCCAGCGCTTGATCCAATCCTCGAAACATTTTTTATATTCGGTTTTCGGTATGTCCATCAGTGCTTCCTGCGATTTTTCCATGACATCCTTTCGGCTGATGAAACGCGTTCCCCTTAGTAGTTTTTTTTAGCTCGATTGAAACAGAAAGAAGTCACAGGGAGCCAAATCAGGTGAATACGGTGGCTGATGGATGGTATTTGTTTTCGTCAAAAAATTACGAATAATGATGGCACTGTCCGACGATGCGTTATCATGGAACAAAATCCACGAGTTTTCTGCCCACAATTCTGGTCTCTTTCGGCAAATTGCTTCACGCAAACGTCTCATAACGCCCAAATAATACTCTTTGTGTACTGTCTGGCCTTCTGGCAAGAATTCATGATGCACTACACCGTTGTAATCCATAAATACTGTGAGCATGGCCTTCTTTTTTGACTGAAAACAACGTGTTTTTTTTCTTGGTTTCGGATTATTTGGTGAACGCCATTCACTTGCCTGATGACTGGATTACGTGTCGTACTCATAAACCCACGTCTCGTCTCCAGTAATGATATTTTTGATGAATGTGAGATCGGATTCAGCCTCGCAAATCATCTCTTTTATGACATCAACACGGTCTCTTTTTTGTATGAAATTGAGGTCTTTCATTAACCAATAACCAAATCATTAACCAAAACCTCTTGGATGGATCCATAGGCAATATTTAAGTCCACCGCTATGTCTCTGATGGTTAATTTGCGGTTATTGACCAAAATTTCTTTTACTTCATCAATGATTTCGTTGGTTTTCGATGTAGTAGTCTGCCACTGCGTTCATCATCTTCGATTGACTCACGACCACTTTTGAACCGCTCGTGCCACTGGTAAAGATCCGTTTTCTTTAGAGAATCGCTGCCGAAACACTTTTCCAAAACTCAACAAATGGTAAATTACACTAGCGAGCAATGTCTGCAAATTATAAAAATTTTCTACAGATATACGGAGTCGGTGACTGAAACTTTAAGAGCGTTTACTCCAATTTTCGGTCATAATTCTCGAACTAGTAGACAGGCAATAACAAGTTTAGTGCAAAAATTAGAGACAACGGGTTGGTCGAACTGCCGTTCAGACGTCCGTAGCAAACGATCCAAATCAGTCAATTCCACGGCGTTCTCAAGAATTGGGCATCGCTCAGACCACATTATGGCGTATTTTGCGTGAGAATCTTGGTTTACACCAAAACAATATCAAGCTGACTCAAGAATTGAAGCCGATGGACCATTTGAAGCGACGTACGTTCTCCGATTGGATTCTGAAGAAGATGCGCCAAGATGTTGAATTTCATCGCAAGATCATCTTCTGTGACGAAGCTCATTTTTGGCTCAATGGGTTCGTCAATAAGCAAAATATGCGTTATTGGTTGGGTGAAAACCCACATGTACTTCATGAATCACCACTTCATCCACAAAAAATAACTGTTAGGTGCGGTTTGCATGCCGGCTGCGTTATTGGGCCATATTTTTTCGTCGACGATAACGATCGTCACATTACTGTGAATGGTCAGCGTTATCGCACCACGATCACCGATTATTTTTGGCCCGAATTGGAAGATATGGACTTGGACGACATGTGGTTTCAAAAGGATGGTGCCACAAGCCACACAGCACACGCTACAATCGATTTTTTGAAGAGTAAGTATGGTGAGCGTATTATCTCAAGACATGGGGCAGTCGATTGGCCGCCTCGTTCGTGCGATTTAACTTCGCTTGACTATTTTCTGTGGAGCTACGTTAAGTCATTGGTTTATGCCAACACGCCGACGACATTGGAAGAGCTCAGAGCCAATATTGAATGCGAAATAGCAGCCGTTTCGGCCGAAATGTGTGGCCGAGTCGTTGAAAATTGGGTCCAACGAATCGACCGCTGCAAACGTGCCCGCGGTGGCCATATGAACGAAGTCGAGTTCCATTCATAAAAGTTTTGATTGTACTTCAAGCCAATAATAAAGTTTTTGAAATATCTCAAATGATTTGCCTTTTATTTAAAAAAAAAAAGTTGTCCAGTCGTTATTAGAAAACCCTATACTAGGAAGGCAAAAAAGAATCGCCTCTACCTTATCTGTGTTCGTGCTAATAGTTAAATAACAATGAATAAAATAAAAAATGACAAGACAGTCAACCTTCAAGAAAAAGAAATAGGTTTGATTGAAGAAACTGCAGATCTCTCCTCTGTATACTGGAGAGGATTTCCGCTCCTTCAATGGTCGCTTAGTTAATTTTGAGTGAAATTTAAAAAAAAAAAAAAATATATTAACAAACATAAAAAAGCATTATCAACTGGCAGTTATTTATTCTAACCCTTTAGGAATTACAAAATAAATGCTAGGATTTTGAGAAACTGCCCACTGTGCCGCTTTCAAGCAAATGTGATTGAGATATTGGTGCATGCAATAGCATAAACATATATGTATAATTAAGTATGCACATACATACATACACGTATCTGTTTAAATGCGAATTCCAAATTCATCGGGATGGTGTACTCGTATGTATTAAAAGACTTGTTCCTTGTTGTGCTGTGTGCACATGTTAACTTTGGCACGCGCTGTTAAAGTCAACGAAAGGTGCACATTTCTTAAAAAAAAAAAAAAAAAACATAAAATTGCATGGTTGTCCCACTTTTGCCAAAATAGCGTCCATCCACTTGATAATCAAATGTTGAGGTTTCTTTTTCTTTTAAAAAATTCAACAGTGTAGATACGTGTACGAGTATTTTGTGAACTTTATCAAACTGATGCCACGATATTTGGGGAATTCCTTTATAAAAAAAAAAAAAGTTATGACGGAAAAATAAGATTCTGAAAAAAACTTCGAAAGTTACTTAAGGAATACTTCATAACGTAGGGCTATCCAAACGGGAAACAAACACAAAGATCTAACCACATTATTCACGCCACCCTTTAATTCAAACCATCATTTTTTCCAGGAAACCAGCTAATGCCCTGCTTCTATCACAAATTGGTCATAAATACGTGAACAGTATCGACAAAAGCTGTGCATTCACAGATATAATTTACAGCTTTTTAAAGTTTCAAACCAATATTCTTAAATATTTTCGACTTTAGAATATTGATGAGTCCCCTACAAATCTCACGTAATTGTAAAATCACAGCCGCTTTTTCTTTAAAAAAAATAATGAGCTACAGCATAACGCCAGCTGATAGCCAAGGAAATTATTCTCTTACGTCAGACCGGAGCTTTAAACTTTCATTTCCTGGGATACAAAGCATTTTATTACCTAATTGAAGTCTGAAATTCAAATGTATTGTGGAATAAATTGTTTTATTTACATTTATCTTGAGAATATGCCTGCTCAGGGAGCATTATACGAATATTATATTACCAGTATACATTGTTTCCTCAAATGAAGCTTGCCCACTGAATGTTTTGGAATAGAGCAATTCAACAAGATCGTTACTCGTTCTTTTTCAAAATATGTCTAAAATTTCATAACAAATGCCAAAAAACTTTTCCTAAATTAATCAACGGTGTTGGCTTAGATTTACTTCGGCGCACGAATAGTTTTGCTCTATTAGCGTTTTTAAAACTAAGTCGACATTTTTAAAAAAAGAAACTCAAGAACAAAATGTCTTATTTGATAATAATAAATCATTGGGAGGTCCTCCCTTACATCATATTTTGTTCTGCATAGGGCTGCAATTTGCTACCAAAGAAAATTTAAGAATTTATAGAGTTCAAGACTCTTAACTCGAAAAACAAAGTGCGTATATTTTACATATACAGCATTGAGTGCTTTGCGATAAACAAAGAGGACGGAGAAGCTAATAAACTTTTGAAATGAAAAAAATATTCGTTCAATATTTTGCCCTTAGTTCGAGGATGACGAATGGAAAAGAAGATATAGCATGGATTGGTCCATAGACCAAAATCAAGTCGAATAAATTGAGTTGTCTGCATCGGGCAAGATTATATTAATGCACCATCCAAGGAAGGTCACACTACCGATTCAACAACCATACTATCGCGAATCGAAACATTTGGAGTCTACTTTTGTTTGTCTTGTCTTTGTCTTGTTTTTCTATTATTGTTTGTGAGTCCTTTGTTCCAAAGAAAACGATTCTTCTTAAGGAGATTTAAGTGTGAAAGGCTGGCCTCCCTCGAAATAATTTTTCTTTGTATATATGTATATGTTTGTATGTATATACAAATATATTTAGATAAGGCTAAATTTTCTCAAAAAAAAGTATCATATCTTTTTTAAGACCGGACAAACGATCTCCGTACGCCTTTTTGATAGATGAACTTTGATACTCTTCACTCGATCTTTGAGAACCTTGACAGGTAGGTAATCCGCACGGGCAAGTTGGAAATGCTAGGTTTGCATATAATGCTTTACTGTTTTCGGTTAGTATGATCAAGGGAGTCATAGGCGGCAAAGATACTGTCGATCCCTTACTCCGATATCTAACCATATCATAGTATCCTCGATATCCGTCTTTCTCTCAAGTTGGAGCATGCACGCATAAACTAACACAGGGTTTGTTCAAAATGTAATGTCAGTGATATTATTATGAAAATATTTTATTTTATACATCGCGCTCGGACCAGTTGATATCGGTGGAGGGGGAATTTAGGAGAGTAATGATAGTCTTTCTCGTGAAACTCGTTTTCGTCTTAAGTGCAAGCCGTAACACTAATTGCAAAGAAGAATTTCCATCAAATTCTGTGTGAAACTAGGCAAACTCCAAAAGAAACTCTTCCCATGTTAAAGGCGACCCTTGGTTATGATTGTTTGTCGGAAAGTCAAGTTTACTAGTAGCACAAGGCCTTTTTAGAAGACAGTGCTACCATGACGCCTCCGAAGCCTGGAAATCTCGCTGAAAGTGATTTATCGACACAAGCGGATCCTATTTTGAAACCTTTCAATGTGCTGTACTAATCTGATCAAACAGTTTTTTAATCAACTTTTTGATATAAGCCCTGTAAGGTTGATGTTAGGGAATTTCGCCCTTATGCTGATTGTCACTAATCGTTCACTGAATTTTTTCCTGTCTGCTTTCGATGGCAAATCCACATCTAAAAATGGGCTGAAGGCAATAACAATCATCGGAATACTCGAGATTTCCTCGTCTCTGTTCGCTTTTCTTTCACGTTCTTTATACAACTATCAGCCTTATAAGCCTCCAGAGTCTCCACTAGGAGTTTGGGTGCATCTGGTCTCTTCGGAGTTCTCATATTTTATGTAAGTGCAAACCTGAGCGTTGCTGTTCTTGCACGTAGTTCGTCAAGAGTTAAATTAGCCTTATTCGAACGGAATCTGTTTTTGCTTCCATCATATTTTCGTAGTAATGGATCTATGATATCAGCATTAGGATACTCTGAATATGTAAATGCATATTTACATATTTATACTCGTATACTCGTATGATATATTTCACAAAATCGATTCGAATTGAAAACTTCACGTACAAAACACTTGCACAACACTAAAGTGATCAAATGTATTACATTACGAGTAGATGCAAAAAAAGGTTCTTATTTGAAAAGAATACCGGCATCTGTGACGTCATATGAATAGATTCTCGTATTCGTGTAACGCAAGTGAAAGTTTCTCACGAACACGGTTACATTGAACTTCTAAATAAAATTTGTGTGAAAAATACGTATAATTATGTTATGAAAAAATAAGCTGAGGGCATGTGTACAAAACGTAGTTTATGTGTGTATGAGAATGGTAGGTGTGAATATTTAATGTATTCCAACCTATATAGGATATGGAACATGCGTACAAGGCAACGGTATATTAGAATTCTTCTAAGTTTATTGAAGACTGGTAAAGAGGATACAAATAAGTTCCCCTAAATAAAGCTAAAAGTTCTCCTTTCCGTTGTAAATGCCTGAAATGAGGAAAAACTATATTTTGAAGGATAAATAGAGCTTGCATTTTATTTTTATATTGCAATTTACATTAAGTTCTTCAATGAAATGTATAAATAGTATGTTGATTAAAAATTTCTTCGAAATTTAAGCAACAATAATTAAAGTTACAATGCACTATTCTGCATGTTCCTAATTCATTTCAACTTAGAGAAAAAATGAAGTAAAAATCATTTTTATTTCTTAACTATGCCTTACACTTATTCTTAGTGGTAAATGGTTATTTTTGGCTAAAGCTTAAGAAAAACTAATTCGTCCGCGATTAGACAAAATAAATATAAATGAAATTAACCGAAGAATATGATTCGAAATGTTGTTGTATTGTACCTATCTGGTTTGCGATGTTAATGTGTTGGGCGTTTTTGAGATTTATTTATTTACAGGTTAAGCGACAGGGATAACTATCAGATCAGTTAATTTACGCAAAATCCAGACGTCTCATAGAAAGCTTTACATTTCTTTTTAAAGTTAATACCAGAAGCACCACCTATCCAATTCCATCTTTAATTCATTTTACTTGTTTACATTTTAGTAAGGTAACTAGACCTATCTAAAACTCCGTCAAGGACGGTCCCAAGTCTAGAACGAGAAATGGGGAGAAAAGTCGCTAAAGATAACATCACAGCAACGCCAAGACTCCAAAACGGAGTCAACAGTGACCTCAGAGATAGATCCATTTTCGATGTCGAAATAGAGATGGTGATGATTGTGGGGCCTACTTGCACTATCCGCTAAGGGATCTGAATGTCTGATATGAATACGAAAAACTCCCCCAAACGGAAAAGAAACAACGACATGTAACTACATACGAGTATGTGACATATTCTAAAAAGTACGAAAGAATGGGTCAGAAAAAACTGGATAAAAAACTGTGATGTGTTATACAATATGGTGATTACTGTAGAAAGCAGAAACAGAGCTTATTTCGATGTGAACTTGACACCAAAATGAGACTTAGGCAAGAAATCTTGAGTTTTAGACATACTATCGAACGTCTAATTATAATCTACATCAAGGCTTAAATCATCAACATTATTTTTATATGCGATACACACTTCCTCACCGGAGAAGGTTGAGTTTGCCATGGGTCACATTAAAATCTACGTAAAGCACATCTTCAGTATTCCGTAAGTCCGAATCTTACGAGAGGCTAAATCCGCTTCGGACCACTTCCTTATTGTTGAGACAACGTGTATATCCCGGGCAATAAAGTACCGAAGAAATATTGTAAATATACTCCTTTATTACGTTGAACGACTACTTGAAATTTTGTGATTGATTCTCCCAAAATCCCTTGTGAATTCATATGCAGCCTGGATCAAGCGCAGACACCAATGCATTATCATCAAATACTGGAACTGATTTGTCAAGTTTTACCCGATCACCACAATGAAACAGGCAAATATAAGAAACGACAAGGAACATGCCAATGACATAGAAGCATGCAAAGATATGAATAGGAACACAATAAAAGCCTTAAAATAGTTTAACGAAGAAGATGATAATTATTTCGTTGTCTGGTAAAATGAATAATTTAACGTGGGCAATTGTCTATCAGAAAAAAAGGTCTCAAAAGTAATATCAAATCTAAACACTAAAAAGACTCCTACAGAAGAAAAGAACTCTCCTCTAAAAACTGTAGAGCAACTAGTCCCCTTTACAAGATCATATATCTAATAGTATATACAAAAAGCGTATGTCATAAAACAAGGTATGCACGGCGATTTGGCAAATAAGAACGAGATCTATAGGCAAACTAACAATCGTTTGTAGTTTCTCAAAAGAAAAAAAAGAAATAAAAGAGCTAGATAAACAGTCTGATGGGGACAATGAGATGGACATAATCGTAGGCATAATCATAGGACCATCGTGTCTAAAAGTTTGCAAGTGCCTGAAAACCTGAAAAATGTTAGCGCTCCCGAATGCAAAATTGCTTAGTCTATCAAAAGTTAGTTTCGTAGAGGGCTTCAAGCTAAAATTTTCGTTTCCTGGGTCATGGTCCTTTACTTAAATGCACACATTCCCTACTTCGACTGACTCCAAAATTTGATTTCGAGTCCAAACACTAGCATATTGCGTTGCTGAGAATGATGTTATTGCCAAATTTACTTTCTTACTTACTTACTTAAGGTGGGGTTACAATCCGGGCTGTACCTGGGACTCATCCAACAAGTGTCTCCAGCCAGCTCGTTCTTTAGCTAGCTTCCTCCAGTTTCAAACGTTTACTTGGTTGAGGTCTCCTTTTACTTGCGTGCATCACCTGAGTCGCGGTCTTCCTATACCCCGCTGTCCCTAGGGGACAGGTCTGAAGATTTTCCAGACCGAAGCATTGGTGTCCATCCGCTCTGCATGATTCAGCCATTTCAGTCGTTGGACCTTCTCTCTTCTGGCTAAGTCGATGTAGCTGTACAGCCTGTACAGTTCGTCGTTGCATTTCCTCCTCCACTCACCGTCTATGCAAACGGATCCGATCAACCGAAGAATTTTTAATAAAGTTCATCTCACTCCGCCAGAGGACAGGACTGAGATTATTAGGCTCTTATATAGTATCACTTTTATTATTCGAGAGAGGGCTTTGCTATTCAATTGTCTTCTTAGCCAAAAGAAGCAGCGATTGGCAAAATTGTTCGATATTTTTCTATTGATCTCAGCGCTCGTGTCATTGTCTAAATTGATAACGGAGCCTAGGTGACAAAGTCCTAAATTTTGGGATTTTTGGTATCAGACCACTTAAGTCACGGCCATCCGGCTGCACACGCCGTGTGCAGTGCTGCAGTGGCCCTGTTAGCACATTAGAGGCGGTATCTATGATGGATTTTTGGCAATGTTGCCACTGGTCTTTAATACTTGATGCTTTCAGCCGAGGAACTCTTAAGAGAATAAGGAAGACTCGACCGGAAAAGGATTGTGCCATCTCTTGCGATTGTAGCTGTCCGACGTCGAACTTTCTCACAGTATTAACTTGCCTTTGCAATGTTTGGGATATCCGCAACTTTATCTTAGCTACAACAATGTGATAGTCCGAGTTAATATTGGCCCCTTGAAACGTATGGAGGAGTGTCGTACTTCGTTCGCAATGTGGTCAATCTGACTGATCAGGAGTTCTCGAAGTCCTCCGACTGTTTCGTTAGCAGGGGTTGTCAAGGGATTGAAGCTTCGTAACTTAACTTTCTTTTTCATGGCTGGGCAGTTACCCTGGCGTCAAAATACCTAACTTGGAGTGCCAGTTCTATTATAGATACCTACATACCCCTAGGACTAGGGGTCGGTTAGACGGACCGACCAGTAACCCTGACTTAGTTTCGGAAATCCTTACCAGCCTAGTAGAAAAATAACTTGATTGGGATTTCTAAGAACAGCTTAAGGACTTAAAATCTGTGTGATCAACGGGAAGAGAAAACTTTCAGTCTCCATTACAAGTATCCTTTAGAGTCAAATTTATTCAAACTTTTTCTCAAAAAAATATTACTAAATTTAAGTTCGGGATGTTTTACATAAAGAGAAGGGTTTCCATTCGAAATTCGGTAAAGCGCCTTACCACATCGTAAAGGTGGGTTTTGTAGTAGGGTGCATTTCCTGCCACTATAACCAGCGATTTTGTTCTCTCCGAAGGCTATTTGAACATAGAGAGATACAGAAGTGCTCTAGATGATCTAAATGATGTTCAATTGATTGATGAGTTCATATTTTCTTAAGCATTTTAAAATTTGTGCTGTTTGTTATTTTCTTCAACCGAATGCATCAGAAGGAATGGTAATCAACGTCATTTGGCAAGAACAATCAGCGGTTTATTGATAACCCTTTGATAACACATTCGAAACAATATCAAAATTTATAAATATCCTCTTTATCGCCCAGACTTGTTAAAGCTGTTCTTAATATATATGTACATATATATATATATAAATGTAAACATTTAAAAAAAAAAATAATAGTTTACAGCCTTGTTGAATAGCACCTTATTCGTCTTGGTGGTCTTCAACTATATACATATATAAACTGTGTCTAGGATAGATTTCTTATTTTTTATTTTCATAATTTTAAGTAGCCTTAAAATTATAAATTATATAAACATTTGTATGAATGAGTATGTAGATACTTTTAAGAAAACCTACATATTATGTAAATACATTTTAATATTAAATACCTATATTGTTGAAATTTAATTCATAGAAATCAACGCGACAAGCAGCGTTCCAATAATCAGGTTTCTTCTCTACTCATCAAAAGGCTTTAGAAAGTAGGCACATCGTAAACCGCACATCATACACACATTCATAGGATTGATTTTTTTTATATGTATATATGTATGTATACACATTCGTCTATGCCATATCATACGTGTCCCTTCAAAAATAGAATGCTCGTACATAGAAAATACAAAGGACAACCAGTTTGTAAAAGGTTGGCCCTACTCAATCATTAAATCCAGAGATCGGACATATCAAACATATTCGTACGGCACATCAGTTGGTGGTGGCTGTGTATTGGATATCGTCTTTTTGTCGTTCCTGCTCCTGCTTAACATACAATGATGTGCAATCCAAATCCGGTCACCTTCTGTTAACAATAGGTGAAAGAACGATAAGGGCACAAACTAGGGATGTTGGTTCTGTATAATATTTTCCCTTTCCTTCTCTACACATTTTTCTAATCTTATTCCCCTCTGTTATGCTGTACAACGAGTATATAGGGATCGATAAAAAGGTTTTCTACACACTGGAAAATGCCATTTTCCCATGTGAGACTTAATTTTCTCTCTATCGTTTGGAAAATTAAACTACATATTCAAGACTCTCGTCGAGTTTTGTTTTTCTTTTCCTTTTACATTTGCTCACTTTGTGCTCGTCTCGTATTTAGGGGAAAGTATTCCGTATTCTCTCGCCAACTTTTGTGATTTTTTTTCCTTTTTTCCATTTTCTTTTCAGTGAAGGTAACCACTACAAATTAATTTTCCTACTCATTTTTTACATATAGTTTGTTATCTGAATTTTCCTTACCCCATATACTTACATACGACGACGCACTAAAGGAAAAATAACACGAACAAAAAAAGACGCCTTTTACGCACATTTTTCCCATTCCTACATCCATTCCCATCCCGTTTGTATTTACATTCAAGAGTTATCTTTGAATCGACAGAAGAGAGTTGGTAGTAGTAGTAAGAACTCTTGGGCCAGCCATTTTGGATTTTTCACGATTTTCCTTGCGGACCGTTGAGAATTTCTAGGAAAATTAAAAAAAAAAAAATAATTATAAATAAATAAATAAATAAATAAAAACTAAAAAATTAGTAAAAACTTTTCAAAGTGGCACGCGGTACTCGCCGTCGTTTTTTTTTTTAAACTCGTCTCGATCTACTTCTTTGAGTCTGTACTTCTGTGGAAAATTTTAACGCGAGTTAAACCGGCAAAAGAAAAACATTTCGAAAAACCTTTGGAAAATACAAATTCTTTAACTTTAAAGTTGAAAATCACTTTGGCCTACACAATTCAAAATTATTATTTTTTGCATATCCATTTTTCGAAAAGTCGTCAGTTAAACAAAATTTTTCAAACATCAGTTTTCGTTGAAGATCTGTTCGGTTATGGTTTTGTTTTATCCGGTCATTTAAATTTTTTCAAATATAATAGATACATATGTACATCTTCAATTTGCAGTTAAGCACATGGTCCCGTAAAAGTTAATCCGATTTTAATTTAGTACATACTCGTACAAATCAAAAATAAATTTGTGTAAATTTGTTTGAAAAGAAATAAAAAAAAAAAAAAAACAGTGACGTTTTGACCATATGTTCGATGTGTATTAGTGCAATCAATTTGTAAAAAAAATAGTGTACAGAAACTTCCTAAATTATTCAAAGAGAAAAAAGAAATTCCACCCACCTGAAAAAAGGATATACATAATATATATATTTTTAGATTTATTCGAGACTATCAACAATTATTTATTGGGAAATCGCATTTCCCTTGGACAAACAAAAAAGATATGCCATCAAATTCAGATTTTATTGAAGACGGAAGGCGAGATTCATCTTCAACCGGATCTGAAAATCAAAGGTTGGCTGAATACAATTCAATATTTTTCTTTTTGTTTTATCATATATTTTAAAGAAATCGTAGGTACGATTATTTATTTAACCTTGACCAAATCGACTATCTAGTAATTTCATTTCATTTCTGTATCCAATTTTAATATTAAAAATTAAAAACGACTTCTTCATAAAATAAGATCCATACATAAATATGTTATGTATGTATATTTGTATATATATATATATATATATATATATACCTCGAATTCAACATATATACAACTATATGTACCGGTATATATCTTTACATATTTTATATTCACACTATTGGCAATGAAAGCTCTTTTAGTCCTTTAACCTTTCTTGCTTTCATGTCTGGCGTACAACCACTTTACTACGAGAGAAAAACTTTGACCTTTCTTTCATTTCAAGATGGCCTTCCTCTAAGTGACGTATGTAAGGATATAAAGACGTGCATACATACGTATGAATGGATATGTATTTCATTCAATCTATCGGTTTTCAGTCAGCGTAAAATTCGCTATCATTTTAAGTACATAGAATGACTAAAAGCTTAATATTTTATTATTTCGATTACATAAAAAATTATTGATATTTTTAAATTGAAAAAAAAAAATTCAAAAAATTCAGGGATACAGATAAATTATAGCTGTGTATGATTTTTTGGAATACTCGTAATATACGTACATGAATATATATATAAATATATATGCTTATAGCGCTTTTACTTTTAGTAAAATGGAATAATATAAAAAGCCTTTAAGCAATCGATTCTTAGAAGGTCTGATTTAAGTTGGGCCGCCTTCAGATAGTAAGTAGACTTAGCGCCCCATCCGTCTTCCTTTGACTTTAAAGACAAACAATCAGAATAAAACAATATAATAAGGACGAGGTATTTTAGATATTAATTAATTAAATTTATTTTTCAATAATATTTTCAAATGTCAAGTTTAATATAATAAACATTATAGGAAACGCTAGAACCTTTTGTGTGTGCTGATTTCTGCACTCATTGCTTGATTAGTTTTTCCATTTTCACAGAATTCACAGAGAGATGGGTTCACGGTTTCGACTCTTCGTAGGCAAAAGTTTTGACTTTCGGACGTCTGGAATTACCGGGCAAATGGGTGGACATACCAGAAATATTTGTTCTTGCTTTAAAATCGTAACCGAATAACTAATCACTGCGCTACATCGATCACAGATATGCCCCGGTTTTCCACAATAAATCGGGAGCTTTCTTAAATGCGAATATTTGCCATATACATATAGACATACACGTATTGATCTTGGTTTTGGTTGGGTTTTTTTTTTAACAAAGATTCTAAACACAGATCTACGGAAAAATTATATGTTAAAAAGGTCTCTTTTCCATGGTCGGGACTATTTTCCGCTCAGATCGACAAGTTGTGGAAATAAGTAATTCAAATAAAAGCTTATCTGTCAACAGAATCGATCAAAAGAATTTTTAACCAAATTTTCGATTTTTAAATACTCGTAGTTCAATAACACCCTACTTGTTACTACAAAAGCCCAAAATCCAGAGTTGTCTTGTTCCATGGGAAATAAAATTGGGCAAAGTAAGGCAATTCCATTAACAACTGTATTCCAAAGGAAAAGCGTTTGCTAGCTCACTTCGAATCTACCTTTTCTTTGTGGAAATATGTCACAGAATTACTAAGAATTACTATGCATTCGTTTATTTTCCCTGCTATCTGAAGGACTATGCTATCTATTGTTTTTCTCACAAATGAGCTGGTAAATGCTAACTAAAATCAAAGACACTACCGGATTAAAGTCCTTGTAGGAATAATTTCGACGCGGTGAGATGGCAAGGTTTCAATTACATGGCTGTCGCTACAGACGCAAACACCTTGCCACTTCTGTCTGTTTCTAATAATAATGGGTAATTGCCATCAGCTTTGCGCATTTCTTCGATAGAAAAACACGTAACTACCTTACAAGTAGTGAAGTCTAAGCTTATTCTGGTCCACAAAAACATCAGCGCCGTATATAAGATTGGTTTTGGAGGCATTGGTGAATTCCTGAGTACTGAAAAAATTTACTTGGTATTTTCGCAGAAGTGTCAGAATCATTTCGTTAGACGTTTGTAAGACAGAGCCAGTCGCGCCAGAGATGAATCACATGCAGCCGAGGCAAACAGTTTATTTCTTGTAATCAGTTGCAGCAGCAGCAATCACATTTCTACGTGAAAGCATATTCCATCTAACAATTGATAAGGACTTAATTGGTATTATAATGTCTGTGCAAATCCAGAGAGCCCTACTTAGTGATAAGCCCTATGTTTTGCTAAAAGCTGTCTCATACAGCCGACAGCACTTTTGTTAATTTTTGATGCAACATATTAAATTAAAAATTTTTATATCCAGTATGACATCTGGACATATTTAGATCCGTTAGCGAGACGGATGGTGACGGCTTTTATGACTGTTCGTGGTGAAATAGAAGATGAGTGATTAGTTTTCGCAGTGTTACCTAAGCGAGTTAGACGTGCCTGTTGTCTTGTCGAAGACGCTTTCAATGTCGTTGAAAATGCGGTCCACTAGATTTAAAGGCACAGTTTTACAAAATCTTCCGCGTTGATATTCACGTTCCGCCTTGGACAGAGAATGTATTCGTAAAGCAGTTTTGCCCACATGTAACTCAACCATCCCCTCCATGCCCATCAGAATGCAGGAAATCGGATTAATAGGTTTAAAAATCTTAGCAATGAAATAGTCATATTTAAAGGTCATAGGTTATTGCTGTAAAGGCTATATTGCTATTGACCAAGAATTCGGTATAGAGGCCAGTGACCAGGTTCTATTTAAAGTTAGTAGATCTGAGCTGTGAGTACATCTTTTTGTATTATAACTGCATATAGACAATCAGTGCAAAGTGACTTTAAGCCAACAACGGACACGACGGGTCATCACAACCAACACATAATACAGCGACTTGTATTAATCAGCTCACTTGCAGTTCTGGGCGTAGGAGCTAATTGCGAACTTAGGTAGATAAAGGTGGCGGTTCACCATAAACCCAAGCAGCATCAGAATGTTCCTTTTTGTTACCAAGACTCGTGTGACCTGATTTATGATATGTGTTGTTGAGGATGTAAAACAGTCGGTGCCTAAATCCCGTCTGTAAGTTAAGTTAAGAAAATGAATTAGATCTCATAGTCTTTTACCCGAGATATTGTTAAGGTCGTCAAAGAATAGTTGGTTTAGTACACGCAGTCTGGCTCTTGCTAGCGCCAGGCATTTGCAGAGGTAATAAGTGGGAGTTTTCTTCTCATTTTCATTCCTGCAAGTGTGGCAGCAGGATATCTAAGGATACCTTGTTTGGCCGAATTGTCTCCAATTGGCCAACGCCCAGTGTTTATCGCCGTGATTCTAGTGATATCTGGACGGGTTCTGTTTAGTAGGTCCTTTGTTCTATTCTCATTGTAGGACAGCCATATCATCCTTTTTCCATTGAAAAAGTGGGATATAAGAGTAAACACCAGCCCCCACACCACAGTTCATCTTTGATCCGTCAATGTAGATGACCGTATCCTTTACTTCTCCGTCTTTCTTCCATTGAGCTCTGCTGAGAAATCCTACAAAAAAGTTTTACTTGACTTTGGTATGGGTGTTATGTTGTCGGTTGGAAACGTAACCATGCCGTCCACGATGTTGCTGTGCCCGTAAGGCCGTCTAGCTCAGCACCGAAATTCTTTAGGTCTAACAGTGCTACAAAGTTCGGTATTTTTTATGTGTAGGTCGAGAAACAAAATGCAGGGGTACTGTAAGGACATCCGTTGAAGCCTTTTTAATTTCGTGAGTATGTAGCCTTTGCTCAATGCGGGCCATAATATTAGTGACGCATAGGTGAGAATTGGAAATACCACGGCTGTGTACATCCACAAGGTCATATTTGGTTAAAGTCCCACTTGTTTCCAAAAGTGGAATGCCTTCATGCCTTCCTTACCCTGTGTTCGATTTTTGTTTCCAGTTAAATTTTGTGTCAAGCATGATACCAAGATACATGACGTTGAATAATAGTGTAAGCAGTTGACCGTTAAACGATGAAGGGTAAAATAAGGTATATTTGTTTTGGTAGAGAATAGCATCAAGTTTTGTTCGGGTTCACACCAAACCCACTTGAGGCCCAGGTGTTAACCTTATCTAGAGCAGCCCGCGTTACTTCTCTTTTTACAGAAGGAAACTTCACTAGTATCACCACATCATCCGCATACGCGAACATTTTGACTACTTCAGTTTTTAGTCTTGAAAGAATTTTATTCATAAACAATAGCCAGAGTAAAGGAGAAATAACGCCGTCCTGTGGCGTTCCTCTATGGACGAATTTGGTTAAGTGACTGTTTCCTTGTGTTGCCTGAACAATTCTTTTTTTGAACATACGGACTATCCATTGGCTAATAAATTTCTATATCTAAATAGCTTCGATATCTAAATAGCTTCGATATCTAAATAGCTTAAGTGTGTACATTATAAAAGGCTCCCTCTACGTCCAGGAAGGAGGCTAGGGTATATTCTTTGTAGTGTATCGGTTTTCCGATTGTTCGAACTACCTCATGAACAGCCGTTTCCATTAATTTCCGATTAAGGCAGGCATGTTGTGATTTGGATAACGATAATTCTTCTAATATTCTTCGCATATGGATGTCTAAGACACGCTCTAGGATTTTTATATTAGGAGGTTAAATTAATTGACCCGAAATACTTCGAGGATTTGTGAGCGCGTACTCTCTAATAGTAGGGTACAAAGGGTATTCAACAGCTTCTGAAGGTTGATGCTAGCCAAGGTGTTGTAAGATTTTGCGTTTTCTGTAGCAGGCAATATGCCGTCAGGGCGCGGAGACTTGCACCGGGAGAAGCTTTTAATAGTCCAGAAAATGCAAGCTTAGCAGTTTGCGATTTTTTTTAGCGTAATCGCTTTAGATCCAGATTTCATAATGAAAAACTTTCAAGCACATTCAATTTCGATATACCTATTCATAGCAATTGATAAACAAAAACTTACTTTTTTTGAACCTGAAAAATTCCAGATTTACAATTATTCTATCGTGGACGATGTTAAGATATCCTCTTTTTGATAGCACTCATGTCCGATGAAACGGAAACGTTGAAGGTTGCAGTCGCAACAAGCCGCTAGAACCTTTACCAATCTCATATGCTTCAACTTCCGTCAATTCCCTTACAGATCAAAGGCATCATGACAAGAAGCCGTCAGAAATGATGCAACTGATGTGCGAAACCCTTGGTTTGATGAAGAGTGCATCAAGTGCAAAGCAAATCTAATAAGGGGTGTTTCATCGTGAGGTTAGATTTTCAATAGACTTTTTTTTAAAGAATACGCGTGACTTCTATCATACTGCTTTATCATTTTTGTCCAGTATCGTTTGGCAAATCATCATGGAAAGACTCACACCACAACAGCATCTCCAAATTGTTCAGCTGTATTACGAAAATCAGCGTTCTGTGAGAAATGTTTTTCGTACAATTCGAGGAACATACGGTTCGCATAATCGACCTACTAAAACCACTATTGTCAATACCATTCGCAAATTTGAGTCCCAGTTTACATTAGTGAATGATACTCGACCGGTTAGACCACATCCAGCACGTATTGAAGAATCTATAGCAGCTGTAGCTGAGAGTGTGAGAGTGAGAACACCGTGACGAATCGATTCGTCGTCGTTCTCAGCAGATTGGCTTGGCGTATTCGAAAACTTGGCGTATTCGAAAACTTGGCGTATTTTACGTGAGGATCTCAGCCAAAAAGCGTACAAAATTCAACTTGTGCAGGAATTGAAGCCAGGCAACTTTAATTTTAGTGAATTGGTTCTGGAAAAACTCAATGAAAATCCGGTGTTTTATCGTGAAATTTTGTTCAGTGATGAAGCCCATTTCTGACTCATTTTTTTTTTTTTTTTTTTTTTTTTAGGTTTTATGAATAACTTTTTACTGGTTTTCTCCAGGGCGCGAGCGGGTGGTGTAGTAGTTTAAAACTCAGGCCATCAACCACTCCAACATCAGTGTTATCAGGCGTCAGAGATGACTCCGACGAGATTCTCATATAACTACATGCAAATTCTACAAAAAGATTTTTTTAGAGAATTGCTCGCACGGGATTCGAACCCGCGACCCAATGCTTGAGGAGTGTATGCATATACCACTACACCACAGCCACCCCACGGATATGTTAATAAACAAAATGGACGTATTTAGACTGATGAACAGAAGAGTACCATTGGTCCATACTTCCTTGAGAAAATTAAAAATACAAGTTTATTCATCTCAATTTATATTGTCCCCATTAAAGTAATTCCCATAGACTGCAACACACTTATGTCAGCGCTTGATCAAAACCTCGAAGCATTTTTTTTATATTCGGTTTTCGAAATGTACATCAGTGCTTCCTGCGATTTTTCCATTACTTCCTCTCGGCTGCTGAAACGCGTTCTCCGTAGTGGTTTTTTAACTCGATTAAACAGAGTTTAATCACAGGGAGCCAAATCAGGTGAATTCGGTGGCTGTTGGATGGTATTTGTTGCATTTTTCGTCATAACGCCCAAATAATACTCTTTGTTTACTACCTGGCCTTCTGGAAAAAATTCATGATGCACTACACCGTTGTAATCCATGAAAACCGTGAGCATTGCCTTCTTTTTTGATTGAAAATGACGTGGTTTTTTTGTTCTCGGCTCATTTTGTGAACGCCATTCACTTGCCTGATGTCTGGATTGCGTGTCGTACTCATAAACCCACGTCTCGTGTCCAGTAATGATATTTTTGATGAATCTAGGATCGGATTCAGCCTCGTAAATCATCTCTTTTACGACATTAACACGGTCTCTATTTTGCATGAAATTGAGGTCTTTTGGCACCAACTTTGCTGCTACACGACGGAAACCCAAATTATTCACCAAAATGTCTTGGACGGATCCATAGGCAATGTTCAAGTCCTTTGCTATCTCTCTGATGGTTAATTTGCAGTTATTGACCAACATTTCTTTTACTTCATCAATGTTTTCGTCGGTTTTCGATGTCAATGTTCTGCCAGTGTGTTCATCATATTAGACTGAATCACGACCACTTTTGAACCGCTGGTGCCACTGGTTAGCGACCGTTTTCTTTAGAGAATCGTTTCCGAAACATTTTTCCAACATTTCCAACGTTCGCGCAGCATTAAATCTGTTTTTTACGCAAAATTTAATACAAGTTCGTTGTTGCAAATTTAAATCCATTTCTAAAATTGTAAAAAATCGCCAACACACAAAGAGATAGATGTACTCTTGGCAACGTAACTTTTGCAAAGTCAAGCTATGACGCTAAGATTTAGGGGGAATGTCAACAGATGAACTCAAATCGGAACAATCAGAGCGCCACATGGTGACGCCACCGGGAACTATTTGATCTACCACATTGATTCTTCAAAAATGAGGAAAATCAGAATGTTACCGTCAATGGTAACCGTTATGAAAAATTATGAAAAATTGAAAAGCGCATCCACTTATGCAAACAGTTCTGTGGAGAATATTTGAATAATGTCATACTTCATAATGAATGTTATCAATTATATTTCAATCCAAAATAAAATGCATCGATACCTTAAATAAACGTATTCTTATAAAATAGAATAATAGAAAAATTAAAATTAATAGAAAAATTGGGGCGTTCCCAATAAAACGCCCTGTACTGCATTCTACGTTGGCAGAATTAGTGAGCTTTCAATGAATGTTTGCAGAAATGGGCAAGAAATGAGTCAACAAAAATGGATGCATCGATTATGGGGAGAGAACATCACAGTGGTTGGACATTAGCAAAGCGATTTTTCGAACGATTTTGGTCCTGTTTTTGTTAATGCGCTTTGGAGGAGGATATTTAACAACAAACTCTACGGGCTGTACAACGTCATAGACCTGTTACGAAAAGTGCGCATTAGCCACCTGAGATGGCTAAAACATGTAAAAGGAATGTAACATGAATAGAGAAAATCCTCGACTTAGTTGTCCCATGCAAGTTAAGGGTATCTTAACCTTCTTGTAGTGCGTAACCTGAGACAGTTAGCCAAAGACTGCGCTCATAAGAAATGTTTATGTATTAAAGACCATCTTCCTCCTGGACTGCAGCTGACGATCTAAGTAAATCAGTAAAAAAAACTCTTAGCGACGAATTTGTATGATTAAATTACCACCCAACTGCATTTCATTTACAAATATAAGACATTTAAAAACCGTATGTAAGTTTTGCTGTAATAAAAGATTTAATTACCATGATATTAGATTCCGCTGTAGGGCACGTTTGATTCCATTAACTTTGTGCACTGATTTTTTTACTATAATCAATATTACGGTTGTAGTATGGTATGTACCTAGATTTTAAGCGTTGTCCAAATATTCAAAGGAGCCGTCACGAAGATGGAAGTTGAAAATTATTCCTTTCTGGATATGACAATGCACTTTGAGTTTTTAGAGCTTATCAGAAGCAAAAGTTTTCTATACAGTATATGGTATGCAACTAAAGCAGTGGTCAACTGAATTAAGTGAATATCTGCGGTTTAATTTGGTATCATCGGCATACAATTCAGCAGAGTCGATTAAGGGAAGGTCGTTGATATAAATTGGAATCCTTCACAGTAGTATTCTTGTAGTTCTCTTTGTAGTATCAGGAAGAATGGTAGAGTTGGCTCTAGTTTATCAAATCGTGCAGTAAATCCTTTAAAATACAAGCTGCACTTGACTGAACATTGATTCTACGTGGTAGATTTTTGTTGGAGTTGGATAAATTAAAGAGGAAGGAAACATTTCACAACGTGCTGTTGCATAACCACAAGTCTTAAGAATATTCTCTAGGTAACCATACGACAACGAAAAAAAATCAACTTTTGTGTGATCTATATAAGAGCATAAAGTCAGTGTTGGCCTACCTCTCAGGAAAAAATAGAATATGGAAATAGTTAAACATTCACCTTTTTATTAGTCGAACACAAACATAAAAATTCTTTCTTTAAATGAAAATTCATTGAAAAGGATCGAATAAAGATCTAAATAGTTAAAGTTTCTCAACGATCAAGTGGACTGTAAACACCTGAATTAACTCTGTAAGCAAAGTGTATGTGTCAACTTGAAGTCACCGATGATAACAATTTCTTATAAAATGAAGATCTGCCGGGGAGGTTAGAGCCTATAGAAGCGAGTTTCCAGGAAGTATGCTCGTGCAAGGCGAATAACGCTATTGGCTTGAACAATGACCGGATAAATTGAGATCTTTGGCATAGTTTGATATGGACAATTGGTAATTTAAGAACTATAGTTTTATTGAATTTAACGACGAAAATTAAAGAAATATGATATATCATCGCCGGATTCAGGTGCCCAAAATAACTTACGTGTGGGCTTGGCTTTTCTTATACAGAACTTTAGAGTCGAAGGACATACAACTCTATCCTTATGAGGTCTTGTACAACAGGGCGATCTTAAGGATTTTTCTTACTGATCAACCTTCGGATAGGGATATCCTTAGCATTTTTTTTAAATATTTATATTCAGTATTGCTATGAATAGACTTTTTTCAAAAGCACGCATTCATATAATTCAAAGTTAGTTGAAAAATAATTCTTCAATTCACGAAAGATGTAGAAGTTATCGTGATTTATTTGGTTCTCATAATCGACCCGATAAGCTTGCTATTAGTCGTGATATGGATAAATTTTATACTACAAATGCACTCATGATATAAAGGCAATAACGCGTTAACGTAATGTTTAAAGTCCAATTATGGGACTCGTGATCGCTTTGCAGTCAATGGCCAACGCTACCGGATAATAATCAGTAAATATGTACTCGTATATCTTCGAAAATATGGATAATATTGATCAAGATGATATACCTAAATGATTCCAATAGGATACCATGCAATAAATAGCAAACTATTCAGGCTTCGGAAACCAATATACAGCGCGTTATTGGTGAGATAGAGGCCCTTCATGCATGAATGACTGACCCTAATTTGAACCAACACTATGCCCTTCGTCAAAAATAGTCCAAACAACTATATGACTGAAAAGGTGCTCAAAACGTAATGTCATAAACAATTCTTCTCAATGATTATAAATTTTTGATTCATACTCAATTCCTTTTTTTTATGATAAAAAAAAGTAATTTCGACAATTATACAATAATTAAATTGTAACTTTTCGAAAAGGTTATTATTTATGTTTTCTAAGATATTAGAAGAAATATTATAAGTCTACGTTTGTATCTATTAAAACAAGAATACTAGGAAGATTTACCTGCGAGCACCAACATTTGTTGATTTAGTTGTATTTAGTTATTGGATCAATTAATTTTTATTAGCAGATATTCGTATGCGAAACGGTAAAATATCCAAAGCATACTTCCGATAAAATGGCGTAAAACATATCTAAAAACTATGGTGGAATACACACGAGTATACCCGTATGTAAATGCATCTACAAATATACATATGTTCGATCCATGAAAGACAATTTTTCTTTCAAGAATTGTTCTTAGAAAAGAAAAAAATGTAACTGAAAAACATTGCGCATCCTTAACTAAATAATTATACATATTTATATATTTTAATATTATCATTTCAGGATAATTAAAAATTACCAAAACATCTGTATAAAACCCAAGTACCTAGATGGATTTGAAATTTGCGCTATTAAGAGCAAATCGCTAGTTGTCTCTTAATTATAAAAAAAAATAAAAATCTCTTCAAAAAACGCTCTCTTCGCTTTGGGGTTTTTGAACTATGATATAATCAAATTGTTTTTATTGTAGCATAAGCATAGCCATTTTCACTTATACATACCAGCACGGCCAAGTGTGTTACGTAGAATTTAGTTTTATACGTATCGTATTTAGGTGTTGCGCTTTTCTCGTATTCGTTTTTATCAAATTTAAAGATTTTAGTAGAGCCGGAAAAGTGAGTGCCTATTTTAACAATAAATAAAAAATCATTTATTTGCAACAAATTGTTATTATTATTATTTTGAAGTGAATAAATATTCGTTGCTTTGCTTATTTGGTTGCAAAATTTGAAAAGTTTGATTCCAATTCTAAGACGCAATACGGATTATAAGGCAAAAATTAAATTACAAACTAAAATGTGGGATAAAAGTCTTTATTTTCTTAGTCTAGAGTGAAAATTAAGCTATTTGTCATCTGGTTTTTCGAATGTCTTAATCAAAAATCGGTCGTAAATCTGAGTTTTGAAATTACTGTGTACATACATATTTTGACCAGTTGGTAAAAGTCACTTACGCCGAAATAGTAAAAATCCCTCTCCACTTGCGCACACTTGCCTAAATGATATTCGGTAAAGGTCAAGTATAATGTATATAATACATTAGGGCGAGCTCTAGAAAGTGATCCAAATTTTTTTCATGGAAGTCAGTAAGCATTCCCAGATTCTCGAAAAGCGTACGTATAAATTGTGGAATCATTTCATCGGACCCCTTATCAGTACATGTTTTTCGACTCCCTAACCAACTCTATTGTTTTTCAAGATACTGCTGACTTCACATTTCTGCCCTAGCCCGAATGTATATTGTCAAAAAAATCTGCACCTCCATCATTTAGCTTGCCACTGCAAAGGATTTAAATGAATTGGGTCATTGAATAAAATAATTCAACACGACGCTATCGTAGTGTACTTCCTGCTGCGGCTCTTGTCACTGATCGCAGTATGGCATATCAATTGCAATTCCTCTTTACTGATAGTCTGTTCCGCTCGTCTTTTGTATCTCGCGTAGAACCTCTTCGTGATTATCAAACCTTGCAGTGGCCAGACCTTCGCTTTGGGCTCTTAAATGCTGAAAAATGTCCTCTTTTTGAATGCGTTCGATATTTTAGCAAATATGACACCGTTTGGTTTTTCATCCCATGAGTTGCCTTCAAGGTACAGGACTTGATATGGGTTTTTCCCTTTTGTTTCGACAGAAACGCAGGTCGACGGCAAGGTCGGTGTACAAATTTCAAAATCAGTGTTTGAACTAACATAAGCGTGATCAGTTTGAAGCAAAAATCGTCTTCGAAAATGTGCTGCAAAGACCACTGCTGGCATTTCTCTCCTGGACACACAGTAGTTTCTTTCTGGTACAGCTTAGATACCTGAATTCCCCTAGTTTTTAGAACAACGCAAGGAATTTCTAAAATAAGTTCGGCGGTTAGCTTGCACTTGATTATTTCGCATTATTTTACTATCCGCCTTGCAGGTAAACCTTAGATTTTTTTTCGTTAAGTTTTAAAAGTGACTTTGTAATTGTTGAAAACCCTATCATTCAGTTTTTAGCGTTAACCATTCTAGCACAATTCATATCTTCTCCGATTCTGCACTGGTCCATTTGACAAAACCATGTGATACTTAAGACAAGCTAACACATGTCAATCAACCAAGTTTAGTTGTTTGCAACCTCTATACAACAATTGCAACAACTATACAATTGCAACAATAGTAAGATAAATAAGCACCAAGATAACCCTCAAACCATTGCGAACGCCGCACTCGGAGCACTATATACACCGAAATGCTGCTTTTTACATATCATAGGCGTCTATTTCAACTTGCTATTTTTTAAACTGCTTTGAGTGGAACAAAAATCTAGATAAACTACCTTTTTTACTAGATCTATGTATTATAGCGGCAGTCTACCGAGTACCTGTTTAGTTTAGTTATCCGAACACTTCTGGCTGGCGTTGGGGGTTTTCCCGGTCCTGTTTCAATCCAATCTCGAGTAATGCTTGTGCCCTCGAAATTGGTTTATTTTGGGCTTCATCTAGAAGTTCTTCAGGCAGTCTTCGACGTTTTGAATTCATTTCCTAGCAATATTTCATGCAGATGTGCTGACTATTTCTACGTCAAAGGAAAGCTAAGTCCTCAGTCAGCCTCTTCCTGCCGTCACCATCTTCGATATCACGGTGGATGCCTTGACAAAAGATGGAATCTGCAACCTCACCAATGTCTACGTCATCGCCAGCAATTCTTCTGTAACAGATATCGTTATATCGATAACGTGTATCGATGTTCTTGATAGGAGTAGCAATGGAAATTTGCGATTCAAAATTTCCACCGAATTTTCACCGAGGTATAGATAAAATTTTTGCTTCAGCAGAAAATCGATTTCAAGGATATTTAGAATCTTACTATCACTATTCCTTCACTCCATATTGCTCTTCCATTTGGTAGGTAACTTTGTTACACCAATGTTTCTGAGTAGAGATTTCTTCCATTATTTGAAATGCTTGAATGGAACTTTTGATAGTCAGTAATGTCTGCTTTTTCATTTCTCGTCTTTCACTCGTATTTCGCATCTTTCGTTTCCTTTGTGTTATCTACAGGAGCGATAAGTGGAAAAGTGGTGGTGGAAAACCGCTCCGAGTTACTAACTTCTTACTATCCTCATAAAAACAGTTAACGTGACACCTGAAACTACCACCTAATGTAGCATTATTCCTATCCTATGCAATGCTTGCTTATTACAATACTTTGCTTAATCGGAAAATATAGGCAGGGTTAGATCAGGTTTTAATGATTGTCTGCGAAGAGCAGGTCCCCTCAGGCCAGAGGGGGCTCTTTTTCATGAACATAATATCAATTTCCTTATACCTAAGGAAGAAGGAGACGGTCATGGGAATTTGTTTATAATATTGTAGATGTTACTTCTATCAAAGCAGCCTATTAACTATTTTTTCTTCCAGTTTTCCAAGATTTTCAAAACAGAAATCACCAATGAGTTATTCGTTATGTTGGATAGAACAAGTCAGCTGCACAGGAGTCGTAGATTGGCTTGCAAATTTTATTTATTTCTAAATTTCCTTTAAAAATCATGCATTCAATGAATTCACATCTTATAGTGTGTCCACCAGTTAAACGGCGGCCTGTGATGATGTTCGACAGCTTTCCAATATATGATCGTTTCACTGATAATCCACTGTTTGCGAATTTTACATCGGCAATCTTAAGCCAAATTTATCTAGTTAAATTACAGATTGTGCTGTCTGCCCTCTAGATTGAGTATAAACTTACAAGATTTATATAAAACGAGAGTGTAAATCTGTTAGCATGGAATCTAATGCAAAGAACGTTGTATGACATTTGTCAAAAAGATCAATCACATTTAATTCAGTTTGTGTTGACTGGTTTTGGATGTAGAGGTATATAACATATAAAAGCGGAATCTACGAGCTGCACAGCGACAATTGAGCATCGGTCGTCCATGACATGTTGATCGAATGTATATTAACACTCAAGACCCAGCGCGCAGCTGGTTAAGGCCCAAGTCTACAAAGGACTGTAGTGCCATTTAAGTAAATATGAATCTATTTATGTTAAGTAACTGTTAGGAGAAGAACTCAATTTTAGAAAACATAAATAATAACAAAAAACATGCTAAGATTAGGTTCGCAAAAAAGAAGCTGTTGATGACGACTACTTTTATAGCTTTAATGATAATCCTTTTTTTAAAAACGATAAAGGTTTGACAGTAACAGTCAATGGCTCATCTCTTCGGCACATGTATTCCAATTATTTTACCACGAAATCTATGTCTTTTATTTGACTGGCATGTGCTTCCAACAGAATACACACACGGAACGCAGTGCGTGGCACGATAAACGTTGAACTTCCTCAGCTTTTGGCGATATTTGACTACACATATAACAATATACAAACCATTATATTGGAAAAAGGAAAAATTAGGTAAAATTATGGGTTTAATTTAAACAACTAACTTCCAGCTGAAAATGTAATGACCTCGTGTTGATTTCACTATGCGATTTCTTTTTTACTTGCAATTTTTTGCTATGAGATGGTGAACAAAGTATATTTAGATTTTCATATTAAAGAACGGCTTCATTCGGATAAAGATATTTCAAAAAAAAATTTTTTTTTTAAACATTTGCTTTTTTTACTATATAATACAACATTTCCTATAGCTCGACAGAATTACTACTACTAGGATTCATTTCTCGGCCTCAGGCCACATGTTAGGTGTCTTGTCTGGGTGTATGGCCACTTGTTAGGTGTCGTACAGTGTACAGAATACGTACATATGTATATCCGATTAATTAAATGCAGATTGGCATCTGAAAAGTAGCAGAGCTTTATTTCACAATTTATAAGCCACTCCAAAAGCACTGGCGATCGCTGAGACCCAACTGTTATGCCACAATGAACCTTCAAGAAGAAGTTTAACATTGTGGAGGTATACTACCTTAACGTCCTCCGTTGCCACTGCAATTTCCTGCAATGTCTAACATCACGTCTCCAGTGACAAGTAAAGAGCACGATGTTACTTTTATCTAGTTCGGCTTTGAAGTCTTCTAACAATATGATGACATTGCCTTTACCCATAGAGTTGTAGGCGTCACCAAATTGATGGAAGCAGCTGTCCTCTCCCTCATTCGCAAATTCAGCATTCTGAAATCTAGAAATCAATAGCAATTCACTTAACGATTTTCAAAATACGAAGCTTTTCAAGACATTAGTCTAATGTGAGATCGCGCATGCTCACATATCGGTTTTCACAAGAGAGTAAGAAAGCCTTCTCTCTCTCGGTGAGCAACATTCTACACCTCACTTTGCTTTCTTATTATACCTAGCTATTTGAGTAGCTCATAAATTATTTCTCCGGTTAAAGCAATCTACATATGTTTGAGGACCTAATTGTAGACATTTTTTTCAATACCCAAAAGTCATCAACAAGTGTGTAGTTCGTAGCTTTTATGTCAATCGACTAAAAAATTTGTAGCGCGTACTTACATGTATTTATATAATTTTACCCTTTCCCCAAAAACTCATTTCTTCCAATAGGCAATATGTTTTAAAAAATATTATATTAAATATTATTATATATTTGTTTGTTTTAATATTTGCTTATTCGTTGTATCAAAACGACCAAAATGGTCTACAATCTTTGAAGTGGGAGCTTCTCCTAAAACAGATATCTGATGATCTATTATTTTTAAGTTTTACTTTTTCCAACCTCTTAAGATAAGAACTACTATAGCATTGCAAAATTATATCTACAATACACAACATATGTAGGTAAGCCTAATGATTGGTCAAAATTCGTAAAACAAAGGCGGTTAATTGTAAATCTTTTAATATATTTGTGTTATATACATTTGTATAGTAGATGTAGAGAACGTTATACTTATGTACGTAGGTTTCACTTATCTTAGTGATTGGGTACATTCAGGAGACAGGTTCATTTTATGTATGTAATACCTTAGCCCATGATATAATTTCCTTTGATATAAAGTCCTCTTAACCTTTTACTTACTTACTTATTTAGGTGGCGTTACAATTCGGGTTGAAACTGGGCTTCAACTAGCAAGAATCTTCAGTTAGTCCAATCTTTAGCTAACTGTCTCCATTTGTGTACATCAAGTCGGTTGAGGTTCCCTTCAACTTGTGAGCGCCACCTAAGCTGAGATCTTCCTTTACTATACTTTATTGCCCCTCCAGGTTAGATTTCAAGACTCTGCTCGCGAGAGAATTAGGGTTTATTCGTCATAGACGGACGAAATTGACAGGGATGCCGAAACTAGACATGGCTCTATGTAGCTCGTCTCTATAAATGCTGTCGTATGTGGCCTTGAAATCGATAAAAAGATTGTGGGTATCGTTTTTTTCATGATCTGCCAGAGTGTGAAGACTTGGTCGATTGTGGACTTTCCTGGTCTGAAACCGCACTGAAAGGGGCCAATCAAATTGTTGGCGAAGGGTTTCAGACGTTCACGTAATATGGCAGATAAGATTTTGTATCGGATGTTTAGGAAACTTATAGTTGGCGCAGCTAATGGTGTCTCCTTTTTTGTGGATCGGGCAAAGGGTGTTTAGATTCCATTCGTTAAACATACATTTTTCTGATCCGATCTGAGAAATGAGTTGGTACATGCTCTCCACATAGTCATTTTCAGTAGATTTGAATACCTCGGCCAGTAAGCCGTCAAGTCTAGCTGATTTGTGGGATTTTAACCTACATATTGCTATCCTCACCTTATTGTTCTGGTAAGGTAGACGGAAGTCTTGGCTTATCATTGTCTAAGTTGAATGGTCTATTTTGCCTGACAGCGGCAGTCTGCAGAAAAAGTTAAATATTCTCAGCACCAACTATGACTCCAAGCGTACGGATCTTCTTGCCTTGACCCGTTTCTTTTACCTGGTAGTAAAACTTTCTATCACAAAATGATCAATTTGATGATCCAGAGACCGCCATGTCCCGTTGTCTATACTAAGATGAGAAAACCGTATGCTTGCTATAGTGATATTTCGTCCGGCCGCGAAGCCAATAAGCCCAAGTTCATTGACAGACGTGTTGTCTTGCAGGCTATCATTACCAACTGTTTCACCAAATATGTTCTCATTTCTTATTCTCTCGTTAAAATTGTACAAGGTGATTTCAACGTCATACTTTGGACATTGCTCATATGTCTTGTGTAGGAGCTCGTTGAAACATTCTTTGCTGGCTTCGTCCTTGCCTTTCGTAGGGGCATGGGTGTATAATATATTAAGCCTATGTTGTCGAATTTCGCATTAATGCAGATTGTAACAAGATGCTCACTCAGGCGTCGGTAGCTCAATAATACTTCTGAATGTGCAAAACAAGTTCCACGGAAAAGGTGGTGAGGTTTTAACATAAAATAGGTAAACAAGTGAAGATTTCAAGAGATCCATCCTTAGTTCTTAAGCAACGGAGAAAAAATAAATAAAAAATAAAACTACAATAAACTGGAACCTTTGATCATAAGTACGTTCGAATATGTATAGCAAATATTCTCGCATTGCCTGCAAAAACATGTCGAAAATAGCAATGATATCATAAAAACCTTCCTCTTCCAACCTAACATATCATTAGAGATGCATTCTCCTATATCTGGAGGTATACGCCAACTATTCATATTCACATGGATGCGATTTTATCTTAAAATTTAAATACAAACTGACATGTATATTAAAATATTGCACTCAATGTTTACCGACCGATCTCACATGTTTCACGGTGAAATTTGAGCCGAGTGAGGAGAAAATCTCCATACCCTTGTTCATAATTTTGTATCTATGAGATGATTTTTTAAGCTAAAGGCATAACAAAAAACAAAAAGTAAAAAAAAAAATCTCTTCGTCCATTCATAAGATGCACTTTTCTACACCGTGCTGTAGAGTACTCATCCGACATAGTTTAACAAGGATGCAATATGCTACTACACACTGCACTAAGTGGCACGAGCCAACACAGCCAAGGTTGGTCAATTGGAAGAAAAAAAGTTTCAAGAGAGACGATTGCACTCTGCAACATGGCAAGCGATTATTGCAGTGCTTTAAGTCCTTCATTACCTTTACCCTTTCATGTTGGTGTTGTTTGTTGGGACTTGTACTTTCTGTCATGTTAAGGGTTAGCAAAAAGAAGAAAATCAAATGAAAAAAAAAAAAAAAAAATAAGGAAAAAAAAAAGGATTTTGTAACAATTCATATCACACCGCCTTTGTATGAATAGGAATGCATTTATGTACGTACCTTGCACTTGGCACGCATGCGTCTTATGCCGCACATGTCTTACACCGTCTTTGTGCCGTGATTGCGATGGTCTCTTGCATTGGCACAAGTGCAGCAGAGCGCAATGCATCTAATGGGGGAAAATTTGCCTTGCACATACGAGCACATGCAAAGTAGACGATGTTGATGGGTTAGATGGAGAGCAAGAAATTGAATTATCCTATTGGACATTGCCGATGCCGACTGCGGCTACAGAGTAACTAAGGGTGTGCACTGCACTGGGGAATGTTGCTATGAGTATACGGATAAATGATTTCTTTTGTGTATTGTGTTGTGTTGCAAGCAAGTGGCGCTTTGCAGAAAGGTCATTGGACGATCCTAGGAAATGCAGTGGCCTTTTACTGATAGGCTGTATTTAAATCCATGGATTTTGCATCAGTACCACGAGTGGTACCAAAGTTGTTGGGTCAGAGGTGAGCAAAATTTATTATCTCTGGATATATGAGCATGCATATCCATGTAGGTGGAGTCGTCGGACAGGATTTGAATACATAAAAATATTTAGATACATAACTTGAGTGAAAAAAGGATAACATCGTACGATTATGTAGAAGTGTATTCGTTTTTGTTTTAATTGTTCCAATCATTGGATTTACTATGCACACATATTACCCACCGATGAATTACATGTAGTATACATATTTACATTAATATTTACCTACATAGCTAACATACATGCGTATATATTCTCTTATATATAAACGTAGGAAATACTACAATATAATTAATTTTATGCGATTCGGATTTTCACTCCCTAAAGAAAAGATGATGCGATAGACTAATCTATTCACCGACTTCTAAGTGGCATACTCTTATAATAATATTGATTGTCTGAAAATCAATAAGGCGATGTTTGATTTCGTGCCCCAACAAAAAATTATACAGCTATGCAGTGTAACTTTGGGAAGCTAGAGATGTTCTTCGCGGCTTAGAAAGACCTAATTTCGGCAATGAGTTGCACTATGATGTGATTTGACAAATTCAGTGTTGAAATGGATAGTGTGCGGGGACCATATTCACACTAAACTTCTTCTGATGGTTGTATGATAATTCATGAAACCTAATTGCTTGAAGATGTCGCTCTCACCTAAATATGTTCCTTATAACATTGTTCTTCAAATCTAAAATTATAGTCAGTTTGTTGATATAGATTAAGTGCACAAATGTATGTACGCATGTATGTATTGCTTTTCCCTTAATAGATCATTGACCTGACCCCTGACCTTGAAATATTTGGAGCGATGATACTGTATACTCAAAATTCAATTAAGCAGTTTTTTTGAAAACAGTTTCAAGGTTTTCGTGGATTGACATCGCCACAAATTTGAAATTTATTTACTTGAAAGCTTAAAGTAATTTCCAAGCTTTTTGAGTGCAAATTTAATTTACAAGAATTGAGAAGTACGAATACGAATTACAGACATCGTATGAAAATCACCATTCTTCGCTGTTAGTGTAGAAATACCTTTAATGAAGCCAAATCAAAGGGCTATGATATTGAACCCTGTTTAAAACCAACCGTCCTCAAAGTATTGAGAAACACTAGATTCAGGCGTCTTGTTAAAAAAAAAAAAAAAAAAACAGTACACTTCACATATTGAATATCCTAACGAATCCGGATGGATGTGTGCAGAAACTGAAAAGAAATCGTTAAATCTGGTGATGATGGTGATGGCACTGAAAAATGTTGGCTTTATGCATAACTATAGTCAGAGACAAACTAACTCACAAATTTATGCATCACATTATACTGCTCTTGAGATCACCGCTTTAGCAGATACGATATACGCCTTCAGGGAAAAATGAGGGATGAAGTTTTCCCTGGAATCTTGCTCTCAACTAACTGCCTGTATGTTCTTCTGGAAATAGAAAACACTCAATGAAAGGCCGCACCCTATGCGGACGATATTGAGATATCTATAAAAGATTCTGTAATATTCATTAAATAAATAAGTTAAATGGACGAACATTCCCACCAGGACTGAGGTGATTCCTTCACTGTGTAATGCTTATTCTTCACTTCTAGTTAACAACACTTAAACGAGCCATTCGCACATCGCAGACTTTTTAAAACTATGGACAGATCGGAAGCAACACTGAAAAGAAAACTTTGCAAACATGTTAAGAAACTCATATGTGCTCTCAAGCTAAGCGCCGTTGCTGAAGACTTCCGACAGTGGAGAGAATACGAGGCAGATCATTCCAACATACTTAGGATGCAACGAAATCTGGCAAACATCACATTTTATTAGAAATGATATTCAAGACCATAACGAAGATCTGTACAAAATACTGATTACATCGACGATTTCGTTTCCGTCTGAAAAATCATATTGTGATTGTGAATTAATAGCGGCATAAACTATTTGTAATAATTTTACAATAATAAAAAATCTTGAAGTACTAAAATCAACTAATCAAAGCTGTAAAGACTTTGGTGTTGTTTTATTAAATCAAAGATAGGACGCATATTCTTAAAAACGGCTTATAACGTGCTCGTATTTTCTGACCTTATTTTCTTTAAAAATAAGGTAGCCAAACAAATCAAGCTCTTTAAGACTAATTAAAAAGTTGATACTAAATCTCATTAGTCCTAGGTGATAGAAGATACATACTTACATGAGGCAATATAACTATTTGCTATTTTTAATGGGTGTCCCTCCTAATGCACGATTATAATCATAACTCCTAGTACCTACGTTTATAAAAATTCCACTGGTACCTATCTTATTTTATAAAGTACCTTCTTACATATCTTATTATGATACATGCATGCATTCTTAGATCGATATACATATGCATTTATAAACATATGTGTGCTGTGTATTTAAATGATTGTGTTTATTTTAGTAAGGGAATTCCAATGGTAATTATAAAACAGGGGGGCCGTATTTTCTTTGCGGAAGAATAGAACTAAGGGTCTGCGACTGCGACTTCAGAGAATACGTTGCATTTAATGTAAGTTTATTTTAAAACGGAACTAATGTTACGGAAATGGGATATTTTTAGAAAAAAATAAATGAATATATTGATGGGGGAAATGCCCATGATAACTCTTCGGAGATTAAAATATTTCAGCAAGGTTTTTTTCCCTTTTCATTGGGTTAGGAATCTATTTTTTTATAACAATTAAAACACAAAATTATATAAATTTTATTTGGATAAATGAGTTATTAATCGTTTAAAATTAGTACTAATATTAGATTTTATAAAATTATTTTTCATTTTACATTTTCTGTAAAAAATAGTAATTTAATTGTTAGATGATCTTTGGTATACCATTTTATAGCATCTAACATGAATTAATGAAATGAGTTAAATCAAGTATGTATTTATTACAAATAAAATCTGAATGGAGCACAATAATGCCAATATTACGAATGGTTCTCTTCATGTTTGTATCCGAAAAATGTTTAATCTATTATAGTAGGTATCTAAAGAGAAATTCGATCTTTGTATTTTTTATACAATTAGTATTGTACACACCGACATAGAGAGTTCTGATATCCATAAGAATATGCTATAGAGTAATGTACAGCTAAAGTAAACTAAGCAAATGTGTTAAGATGAGTTAAGGTCTAAATGAAATTTCAATGAACAAATGCATAAAATTTGACAAATGGCTACTTTTTTCAATACAGAACGGTCATACTAAGAGCAATTAAATTGCACTTACATTTTAATGGAATAATTCGCACTTTTGTAGAAAGATAAGTAATCCTTTCAACAACAAAGTACAGTATCAGCACCAGTACACAGCACCGAGTAATTAGCAAAATATTTATCACCCTGATAGCATTTAAGAGGAACTAATGTCACTTAAACACAGAACATTGAGGTGCTTAGCAGAATGAGCAGGATGAATTTCTATCCTTAGAACTCAAACAATCTGCAGACAGTTTTGAGGAAAGACAGAAACGATTTTAAAAGACATCAGACTGCATTCCTTCTTCGGTTGAGTATATGTAAATAAATTATATCCTAGATTGCTTTACCTCCTACAATTGGGCTCACAAGAAAAGAGACTTTTGGTGGAAGCTCTGAAAAGTGACGTTAGTACTCCCAATGCAGGTTTAACCGTCGAAATACACAGTTAATCCTTGTCGAATAAGCCGTGTCCGTGATCCCATTATGGTCAATTTATGGTTATTACTTTCTATTACTATGGACTTTCAATTACATCAAGTAATATGTAACTAAAAATTTTAAGAAAAAAAGGCTCAGACAAAGAGCATTATTATTTCGATGGCGATGTGAATAAACAGAACTTGTATTTCTTCTGTCTCAAGGACTCTAGAAGGTTTATATATAACCAGGAAGGTATAAACAGAGCATCGAATGAATTTTGCAGGAGAACATGTCTGTTGGAGCAGAAAGGGAAACTTTGACGGCCCCGATGGTTACAAATTTTATTTCCATGATCTAAGAAAAAGAAGGAGCTTATCTTGGCAAAACATCACAGCCGTACAATCGAGTTGGAGTTTTTCTCCACCACAATGAACGGAGACAACTACAAAGGCTTGCTGGAACGGTCATTTCCAAAAGTGAAAAACACTTCCGGACTCCTGCCTTGGATATTCCAACAAGACAATGCCCCTATCCAAACTTCCAGGGTTGTTAGAAGTTGGATTCAATCAGAAGACTTGGAACTTTTACCATGGCCCTATTCACCGGACTTAAACATAATCGAATATGTTTGGGCATGGTTATCTCGTAAAGTGTATGAAGGCGGCAGATAATTTGAAGACAAGGACTTTTTAATCAAAGCTATCCGTGATACCTGGAGCCAAATTTCTCTTGATTATTTAAAAAAAAAATGATTCTATTCTAAACCGTCTTATAGAGGTCATATCGAAAAATGACGGGCATATTCATTATTATTGTAGAAAAACGTTATAAATAAATGTTTTAAAACCATAAAATGTAAACATATTATTCATTTTTTCTTTTCTTTCAAAAATTTTACATGTGGCCTCATCCTAGGCTTTTCAAGTATGTAGTTCATTGTTTGGTCTTAAAAACCTTAACGGTAGTTTCTCATTTACCCTTTAATTTTATGACTTCCTGTTGGGAAAATATGTACCTTTTCACAGGTAGTAAAAAATCCGGGTATAAAATTTCTGACAGGTATAAAGAGTGGACATCGATTACAAAATGTATGGCCTCATCCTAGTGATAGACAGTGTATATCTTCCGACGCGACGTCATGATCAAAGATCAGTTATTACGTCAGTCGGTTAAATGAAGATTTAAAATCAGTACTCGCATAAGAACAGGCCCTTCTTAATTCAATAGAAGAATCCCAAAAAGTACTAATGCTGACTCATTGGCAAAAATATTAGAGCTGTTTATAATAGGCATATGAATCTGAATGCTCTGGCTCGCAAATAATATAGCTCCGGTTGCCATTTGGATAAAATTGGTAAAAATTTTACTAGTACCACAAGTCATGTCCTGCTTAGTCTATAGTTCTACATACATATACGTATGTATATTATGTAGTCTGCTGTTTCCATGACTCATAAAATAATATCTAGCTTTCAATGATATGATGTGATATGTATGTAACTTATTTTAGGATGTTCGCTTACACAATTCCTGAACTGCCGTAATTGCTTATTTTTTGTACATTATATAATTTTACAAAGTCAGATATCATATAACACCGTAGTTTGCTGCAGTTTCAGATTCCTATGTCTTCTAAGACTGAGATTATAATGATGTCCTTATTATTTGCATTGTATTGTTTGTATTAGCACAGTCGCTAGAATAAATAGGAAGTACTTGGCTTTGAATTTTAGTTTGGCCTTCAAATGCGTACTACGACCAGTCCTCTTCTTTGCATTTGACGAAAACGTAATACTATGCTTCAGTATTATATTTTTTATTAATAATGAGAACTATTGAACCTTCTTATAACAAAATCCAATAATTTTTTTCTTGAAAAAATTAAACGTTGAGATAACTACTGAAGGATTTTCCAGATCTATTTTGGATGTAATTGTTTGTTGAAAAACCGATCAATTGTGTCTACAAAAGCATTGATTGGAATATACCATATTTATGATGATACGACACGAGTAGTACGAGTGAAATATGAGATTATCTATAAAATAGATATCGGGAAGAACACTTCTTATTTAAATTGCTGCTATACTCATATTCGTATAGCCGATAATATTGCATTCGCTATCCCGTAGAATTAATCAAACAAAAGGAAAAGAACACTACTACCGCTGCCGAAGAAGCAATAAATTTACTTATGGTAATTACTATTTTAGCAATTACTAATTTCAGTTCAGTACTTCTCAAAGCGATATAATTTTAAGGAATACAAAAGGATAACTATGCAACCGCTGATTATAATTTAAATATCTGGTGGTAAGATTGCAAATTCTGTTCTTATTTTTGTATTCAGTGTCGGTGTTTTCTCACGATTATTTAAATATCCTCTGAAAATTTATATTACAATACACACCTCTATTAAAGTGGATTTAGTTTTAGAAATAGCATTTTAAATATTACTCATTAATTTTTGAAGCTGAAATATTTGGCCATAACCACAATCTAAGGGCATCGCATATATGTTTGCCAAAGGTAAAAGAAGGCTCTAACCCGAAAAAGTAAGTTAGTACCAATATTTCGTACCTACTAATATACTTCACTTCTTCAATGATCATAACATCTAGGTGATTGTTTTGTCATTTTCAAAGTGTTTTTCAATTATTGAAACATTTACTATAAGCATCGAAAAAGGACCACCACTTCGTGAAAAAAAAAATAATATTGAAAAATTGGAGAAAAAAATCAAATCTAAAAACGCGAAAGGAAGAACGCAAGTAGTACGAAACAAGAGAAAAATAATAATAAAAAGAAAATGAAAAGAAACAAAAAGAAAGAAAAAATAATTTACAAGAAGTACTAGTACTATGATTTTAAACAAGGCTAAGGGCAAGGGTTTTTTTCCGTTTTTGGTGATGACGACGAAGATGATGATGACGAAGATCATGATGATGATGATGATGATGTTAATGATAATGATGAATATAACGACGGCGTGCAGAGGTAATGTCAAACAAAGTATTATGGTGCGCTTGTTGTGTTTGGTTAAGGTCGTCTTCTCCCTATTTTAAGGTCGACAAATTTCGGCTGTAGAGTAAAACAAATGGCAGCCTCGTAATATAATCAGATTTAAAAGACAAGAACCCGCACACAGCAATAAAACGAAAATACACCGAAAATGGAATAGGATGGCGGTATGGCAGCATAACATGGCAATGGGATGTCAGTATGGCCATACGGAAAGCAAAGATTTTTCACTAACACATTTACAAATGAGGGGAAACTGCCGAAAATTTGTGTGCTAAAGAACCGTTCTTGGGCTTGTTTTACCTCTTCTTTTTCTTTCAGAAGAGATTCTTACGATGTAGCTGACATAGAGCGAGCATTTAGCTGCTATACTTTAAGTTTTAAGTTTTTTTTGTGTGCACAGTTCGGCACATGTTTGGTATTTGTATAAGTGCAGAGAGTATTTGAAAATCAAACACATATACACGTTGTCACAGATACTTTGTGTCAAGGGAAAAAAGAAGAAAACGAAATACAAAAAAAAAAAAAGCCAACAGAAAAGTGTTCGTTTAGTTCGGTACCCCAATGAGTTTTGTATTTGATTCCTCTCATTCAGTGTCAAAAAACGTTCCTAACAGAGAGCAGCGTGTGAAACGCAGTTCCGTGTGCCTCTTTTTTCTCATTTCTTAAAAATTCACATTTCCCCGTTCTCCGGCTTACCGTTTTAGTTTGGTTTTGTTTTTGTTTTTTTTTTTTTTTTTAATTCGTTTTTGTGAATTGTTTTCTTGAAGTTTGTAATTAAACAAAGTTTGAAACAACAGCAAAAAAAGGAACAACAAATTTTGGTGGAATCGTTAAAAAAGCAAAGTTTCTGTTGCTTTTTTCTATCCAATTCCAAATTAAAAAAATATATATATAAAAATTCAACATAAATGTTATAAAATTCTAACATCGAGACGGAGAAACAAAGGAGCTAAAAAGTAAAAAAAATCGTCAAAATTCCGTCAAGAAAAAAGTTCGAGTAAAGTGTTTGAATTTCCGTTTTATCTTCTAGTAATCTCAAACTCTGTTGTGTGTTGGCCCAAGTAAAAGTGAGAGTGTGTTTGTATCAAATACAAAAAATAAGAAAAGAATAAAAGTGTAGGGGAATTGTGTTATTTCTTGCCGCGCGTACAAAAATATTGGATGGGGGTACTATCGTCGTCGTCTGCACCATTAGCATTTTTTTTTTCTTGTCATATCGGTAAATCTTTGAAAGACAAGCTAAATGCCACATAGCCGAGTACAATTAATCAAAAAATTGATTCACCAAAAAAAAAAAACTCAAATTCATAACGAAATTAATATTGGAACCGAGAAAGGGCATCCAAATTAGCATTGTAATTTTTTCACTCCTACTTCCGTTAACTATTTAGCAGTTGGCATAATCTCTGTTTTAATCTCATCATGACAGCGTTGTCGAATTTATTAACCAAATTGGCATTCGAAAAACCGGGTTGCTCTTAATTATTTTTTTTTTACAAATTTAAAAAAAAAAATTTTTTTGCAACATAGGAGATTTGATGTATTTACGCATGCGCATACAGTTAGCACAGAAAAGATTTGAACAAATTTATAAATTATTAATAAAATCAGGCAGAAGTACCTATGTACATCCGTACACACTTATGTATGAGAATGTGCATACTGCCTAAGAAACGTGTACTCTGATTATTTACCTAACCTATGAGATTTTTTTAAGAGAAAAAAAGAAATTCAAAGAAAGAACACTTCGTCATAATCGTTCCTCCCACTTTTTTCGCGGGTTTCTCTTTTGTTTTTTGTTTTTTTGTTTTGTTTTGCATACACTTGTGGCAAGAAGAAAACACTCAAATGTTTAAACGACCTTGCTCTCAAAATTTGTTTATGCAAAACTGAAATAAAAAATAAAAAAATATATTAAATTTTAAATAACAACTAAAACAAAAAAAACAAATTTTCTTTTATTTTTATTTTAGATTTTCTTTTTCGTTTTTCGAAATTGTATAAAAATATAAAAGTACTAAACACAAACAACACAACTACTCAAATATTTGCAAAACAAAATTGTTTAATCAGTGCAGTAAATGAATTGTATTACTAAATAGTTTTTTTTTTAAATCTTTTTATTATTTAAAGAAAGTAAAACATATTAATTGAATGTCACTTGAAGTAATTTGTTTTTTTTTTTTTAATAAAAGATAACTTCCATCTCTCGTTTCTTTGTTGATAAAGTATTTATTTTTTACCAAGTGCAAAACTAAACGGCTAATTTTTTTTACATTAAAAAAAGAAAGGAAATACAAAAAAAACTTCACATCTTTAGTTTGAAAAAGAAAGGAGAGAAATAAAAATCACGACAAAAATGGCATCTGAGTTAGATCAATTTGCTGATTTGGAGTTATCTAAAGAGGATCGTGAACAGATTTTTGATCCACCGTTAGATCGACAGCAGATGGAAGGTGCTGGCGCTACAAGGTACTGACATAGTTATAATTTTTTTTTTCTTTTTTTTTATAAATTCACTTGATGAATGAAAGAAAAATATTTGTGCATTACTACATATTTTCGGTATCTACAGAGTTATATTGTGGATGTCCGTGTAGAAAAATGCAAACATATGTATTTTAAAAGATTTTTGTTAATATGAATTATTATTTTAACTTATATCCTTAAAGAAAAAGTAGAAAAACAAAAGGTAGATGCTTAAATATTTTCAAGATCATTTAATCTACATACAAATGTTTAGAATCTACATTTATACTTAGTTTCTTGTATAAATCCTATTTCACTCCGTACTATTATTTTAAATGCTTTTACCTCAGTGCAAAGTATTGTAAAACGAATTTAAAAATTAGTAAATTGACAAAATAATGAAACTGCTTCTAGTCTTACATTCATACCTACGTAGTGGTACTTCTCATATGCTAGAATTTATTACTCTCTTTATAGACCCAGGGTCAATATATTGCGTCAGGTGCCCCAATTATGTATTGAACTAAAAAATCAACTTAATAATTAATTTAATAATTTGATTTATACAACAAGGTCTTAAGTACATGAGACAACGTTTTTATGTATTTTATTATTTAGTTTTCAAGAAAAAAAATTTACATAACTTTATGTTAGAACGGTTAGATCTGGTTTTCATTATCTTCTGTTTTTCTGAGTTCGATGCTAGATGTGAACCCAAAAAATAAAATCGCAGTCTTTTTACATGTAAAGTAAACCTTTGACTCAAATAGCATTTTCCATACACAAAACAGCTGAAGTGTTTATTAATTTTTGCCTCCCCATACTTAATCTGTTCAACGTTGTTTTCTGAAGTTAAAGAAGAAGTTTCGAAAAAAACTGCTGATATTCGAGATTTTTGGAAAATATTTTCGCTTCGTTAATTAATGGCAGCGCTCTCATGCTAAAAAAATAAATTGTTTCGCACTCCTCCTATTTGTCAAAAATTTTCTATCTTCTGGCTAGTTATTTCCGTTGTGAATTTTAATCTCGTTTTTGAGCTTATTATGCATACCGTGTAAAATAATTTTATACATATATGTATGTACATACATACTACCTTGATCAAAAAAAATTGGGAATTTATGCAGAAAATTAAGAATACAAGTTTATTCATCTTCAAATCGACTGAAACACACTTATGCCAGCGCTTGATCCAATCCTCGAAGCATTTTTTATATTCGGTTTTCGGTATGTCCATCAGTGCTTCCTGCGATTTTTCCATTACTTCCTCTCGGCTGCTGAAACGCGTTCCCGAAATTGGTTTTTTAACTCGATTAAAAACAAAAAAGTTACAGGGAGTCAAATTAGGTGAATTCGGGGGCTGTTGGATGGTATTTGTTGCATTTTTCGTCATAACGCCCAAATAATACTCTTTGTTTACTGCAATTCATGATGCACTACTCCGTTGTAATGAAAACCGTGAGCATTGCCTTCTTTTTTGACTGAAAACGAAGTGTCTTTTTTTTTTTTTTTTTTTTTTTTTTGTTTGTGAACGCCATTCACTTCCCCGATGTTTGGATTGCGTGGTGTATTCATAAACCCACGTCTCGTCTCCAGTAATGATCCTTTTGATGAATGTGGGATCGGATTCAGCCTCGCAAATCAACACGGTCTCTTTTTTGCATGAAATTGAGGTGTTTTGGCACCAACTTTGCTCCTACACGACGGAAACCCAAATCATTAACCAAAATGTCTTGGACGGATCTATAGTCAATGTTCAAGTCCTCCGCTATCTCTCTGATGGTTAATTTGCGGCTATTGACTAACATTTTTTTCGTCGGTTTACGATGTCGACTGTCTGCCACTGCGTTCATCATCTTCGATTGACTCACGACCAGTTTTGTACCGCTCGTGCCACCGGTAAACGACCGTTTTCTTTAGAGAATCGTTTCCGAAAAATTTTTCTAACATTCCCAACGTTCGCGCAGCATTAAAGTTCGTTGTTGCAAATTTAAATCTATTTCTAAAATTGTAAAGAATCGCCAACACACAGAGAGATGGATGTACTACGTATGGATGGCTACGTAACTTTTGCAAATGTCAAGTTAAGACGTTAGAATTTAGAGGGAATATCAACAACAGATGTACAGAAAACAGAACTCAAATCGGAACAATGGGAGCGCCACACGGTGGTTATTCCATTTTTTTTTTTTTTTTTTTTTTTTTTTTTTTTTTTTTTTTTTTTTGATCAAGGTGGTATATTCACGTTTCTGGTATTCTTTGCAATCTTAGTTCCGTTGTTATTCGATCTCCGAATAGTGAACAGCTTATACTCAAATTCATCTTTGGCTGCAGTCTGCAGTCTGCAGTCTGAAATATTGTGAATCTTTCCTAAATTGAAATTGTAAAACTTCCTCCAAATGTCTCATTTTTTTTAGTCATTATAATGTTTAGATTTTCAAAACCAATATTAATATTTCTCTCTGTCTTTATTTCGAATTATTTATAAAATCTTCAGCATGCGCATATGTATATATATATATAAACGAATTCTTAATCTCCATATATAATTATTTTTAACAACTTTACGATATTTCTGCTTCATATTCAGTAAGTTTTGAATCACGTCCTTAATTGATCTACCTCCCGTAAAAAATGTTTTAACTACCATGAGATTAAACGGTAAACCGTTGTCGACTGTCTAGAACTCCTTGTAAACTGTATGTTAGATTAGCTTTACTTAGATTCTTAGTTGCTTTTACAGTATCTTTTTTAGCCTCTTCATTTATAAAGCAGAACAAAAAACCCACCATCTTTTGAGTTAATATACGATTTGTTATAATATTTTAAACAAAATCGCAAGTACATTCATTTAAAACACGTTCCGAACGCATGTTCCCTGTTCATTTTATTATTCTATTAACTTCTGTACTTTGTTTTCCATAACATTTCCTATGTTCTTGATAGAAGCATCTGTAAGAATGTTTCTGTTCAGAAATTCTTTTTATTTTATTGTTTTCTACAAGTAAAAAGCCCTTTCTGTCTTTTTGTACGACTGTCGTGTTTCATCTAGCTACTGCTTCTTTTTAATCATTTTTGCCTTGTTCGTATTTTATTTTAAAGTTGGCTTTGTTTATGCTATTTTCGTTTTACTTAACGTATACCATATGTAATTTTAAACCGCTCTTTTCGTTTAGGCTTTCCAGCACTGGCCCATTGAAATATAGGGACAATGTTTTAGTTCTACTTATGCTTTTTCCCATTAAACCTTTTCACGAATATTGCCTGCTATTTTCTTTTGACTGGCTCGTGGATTTATTTTTATTCTAAGAAAAGAAACCCTTTCTTTCATAGGTTTAGAACATATGATTTCAAGTAAAGTCTATAAAATAGACCGCTCTAATAAATACGGCCGCTTAATGGATCCTTTATTACTTTTCATATTTTATTCATATTATCTGTATACATTTAAATATATAATTTTTTTTATTGCTTCAATTTACATTGTCTTTATTAAGATTCCTTATTTTTCTTCAGGTAAAACAGTATTTCTTTTCTTTTCTTAAAAAAATAGTTGATAGTTTGTCAGTAGTCAACTTTGTAAATAATACTTGGCATCTACTCTTATGGATATATATATTTTTTTTCCTTTTAAATATTTAAAAACTCATGCTACAAATAAGTAATTATTTACAGTAATATCTCAGTGACGGACAAAACATCTATAATTAAAGAGCATGTATAAGCTAAATATTTACTACAGTAAAGGCGAAAGCAAGCAAGGGACAACTTAAAATATGATATAATATTTAAACCTCTTACTCTCACATACATATACGTAGTACACAACAATCATACTCCTTATGTCGATTCTAACGTTTTTCCTAATAGCCGAACATTTAAAAGTGGTCCTTATTGTTACATAAGAACCATAGAGATATTGGTTTATTTACTTTGTCTAAAATTTTTTCGAGTGTAACAATGGTCGCCTTGAACTAAACACCCTGTTATAAATCTAAGGAATTCATATCAAGGATCAGTTCTCCGATACTGGAGCATATTGAAGGTTCCTGGTAGCTGATTGATGTCGCCTCTTAGATAGATACCGGATATTTTGTCTTAAGTTTCAGTCTGTAATAAGGATAAATTTTTTTGACAGGCAACGCGTTTCCACGTCTATATTTGAAGGCAGGAGGTTAGGCAGTGAATTTTTTTTGATGCAAAAATATCTGCGAAGCTGTTTGTGGATTGGAGCCGCCAATGTTAGTATAACATTCTAATTCACACAAAAATAAGCTTTATCGTTGAAGATGACTTCTTTTTTAAAATTGTAAGTTTTTTGCAACTGGTGATTGCGAATCAACATATAGAATTTTCAGCAGAGTTAAGGTATTAAACCAATAAAATTTTGAATGAATACAAATCGAAATATTTCTAAAGTAGTTACATTTCAACATCATTTTATCCACTACCCAACATTGGTAGACGACATATTGAGAACGGAATGAATCTGTTAAGGGAAATGATAATGAGCCGCACATATTATTGGAAGTTAAAAACTAACGAGTAGATTTTTGTAGTACTCGTATATGAGCAGTATCAGGCGAAATTGTAAGGCAAAAAATTAACTGAAAACGGCTCGCCAACAAGTCAAACTTCTACGCTCAAAAACCAAAACCATATTTTTAATACAAACGGTTTCTTTAAGTCAAGGAGACTTACCGTCATTTACAAATTAGGATTAAAAAAAGGTATAAGCCATAATGACAATTGTAAAAAAAAAAAAACACAAGTTAAGAATTTAAAGGCCTGTATAAATAAAGCAATGCAGGTAGAATCTATTGACAACAACTCTCTGCAAAGCAGTGCATATTTTCAGATTGATTTCACTCACTTGCTTCAAGGTCTATAAAATTCGGACAACTATAACAAAACTACTCATTGCCCAAAATTGTATCTAATTATACATAGTGTACGTCAAAATATCTTTTCCAGTGATCTATAGTTTTTTTTTTTTTTTTTTTTTTTTTTTTTTTTTTTTTTTTTTTTTTTTTTTTAATAGGTGTATACAATTGTGAATGCATAATCATAGAATAATTTATTCTCTGCATAATTTATTTCTTTTAAATCTTTTTTTTTTTTTCAAAAATAACCAGTGCAAGAAATAGCTTCATTAGAATGCGCTAATTTTCCAAAATAAATTAGGCATCTACGAATCACCCTCTCTGGTCCCAATATTTAAAGTAGGTTGCGAAGATGTTTCTGATTATCTTAATTTTTGCAACCAGCTCAGCAACCCTTCGTTGATACATGTAACTTATTATTATTATTACCGTGTATATAAATGTATCATTGTTATTATTACTTACCAATTGTCCATCTAACTGAAAAAACGGGAGATAGAACTTTGTCCACTTTATTCTAAGGACATGGAAAGTTTGAATCTTTATTCGAATATTTAGATTCGAGTACATATGGATATCTACATACCATTCATGTATCCGTATGGATAGAATTTGAATAAATAGGGTTGCAATATGATATATACTTAGAAATTCAGTAAAAGGGGATGGTATGGTATGGTAAAGGACTGCTTGTTAGAAGGAAGTGTCTTGAAGATTATTGTAGTAGACGACATGAAATGAAAAAAAAAAAAAAAAAAAAACTAAGCCCATGATGATTGCAATGACGATGATAATGATTATGATCGAACTAGTTATGTCCGCTTATGTTGTCATATCCTTTCCGCGCCCTTTTAGCGTTCATTGAAAAGAAATAAATAAACAAAAATAAAGCGAAAATCTTGTCGAAATTTGTATGTTTGATTCGTGTTTCTTTTACCGGCACAACTTGTCAGATCATCCTTATGTATGTATATTTGTAGCCTATAGAGCTACCCTTATTTGCCGAAAATGTCTAATCATATAATTTTAATCTGTGTACGTAACGTGTAACTTTTTATCTCTTTTTAAGAGAATTATTAAAATCATAAAAACATTCTCTTCATACCACATCGAAATTTTGAACTACAGCGTTTTTCTTAAGACATGCCTTACCGAAGTACCACTAAGTTGTCGTTTTTGAGATAAACATTTATTCCTTCATGATTACAACTAAGTTGCAAGTGTCTATAAATAAGTTTCATCTTTCGCTTTGGGAAGATAATTCTATGTTGAAGACAGCATGTACATACATATTTGGAATTGTCCTTATTGTATCTGTGCAGTCTTATTGTATCTGTTTCAACAGTGGAACGAACCTAGCCCTTGCTAATTCCGTTTACGTACGATGTGGTGCATCTAAAGCAAGTGTTGTATCTGAGTAGATGTTTTCTAACACAGGCTCGGCTTGCTTTTAGATGTAAAAATATTAATATAACATACATATAGAGCGTAGAAGTAATTTAGTTATTCAGAATGCTTCCGTACATTTATGCTCAACTATTTTGGTCCGCGGTTCCTATCAAAATACCATTTTCGGTTGTCTGAGCCGTTGGCTTAGTTCTTCCGTTTTTGAACTCCTTTGGTTGCATTTAAGGTTTTTTTCACTATGAAAACATATTTAAAATCCTTTTTACCATTTCACCAGATCGCATGTGGCTGCAATCCCGAAACTATTTGACTTCGTTGAACCTATAAATGATTTAATACTACATATATTTTTGACACTAGATGCACTTCCATTCCAGTTAAATAAAAAACTGTTAATGCGAAATTTTATAGCTTGAATTTGCACTGAAGAGTAACAAACATCAAATGTCTTTAATTTTTCAATGCAGGGCTGAAGTGTTTACATATAGTTAATCGAATAAATAATGTTAAGTTTGTGTTTGGTATGTTGTTCAATATATGGGTAAGCTGTAAGCCTTAGATCCAGAGTACAGACCAAACTGTTACGATTCAATTTTGAATTCAAGTTGCCGAATACTCCAAGTCAAGCTGCTGAGAACGACGACGAATCGATTCGTCAGGGTCTTCTCAGCTACAACTGCTATAGTCTCTTCACTACGTGCTGGATGTGGTCTAACCGGTCGAGTATCACTGGGACTCAAATTTGGTATTGTATTGGCAATAGTGGTTTCAGAAAGTCAATTATGCGCAGCGTAAGTTCCTCGAATCGCACGAAAAACATTTCTAACAGAACGCTGATCTTCGTAATACAGTTGAACAATTTGGAGACGTTGTTGTGGTGTGAGTCTTTCCATGATGACTTGCCAAACGATACTGAACAAAAATGACGAAGCAGTTTGATAGGAGTCACGCGTGATCTGTCAAAAAAAGCCTATTGAAAATCAAACCTCACGATGAATCACCCCTTACAACATCAAGTCAATTTACACTAATAATTTAGTCGCCCCATTAAATGTTGGATGCCACCCATGGAGCGAAATAGCCACTGAGTCCAAATATCTTTCTCTTTCTATCCCATTTTCCGAAAAACTTAGTACATGCTTTTGGCATCATAAGTATAGTCATACCCATGGACATGTCCATTGGCATGTTTACCAATGAAGAAATTATCCGTAATTTAACCGTTTTACAGATAAAAAATAAACATTGATCTTACAGGTATCGTCTATCGCATCTATGCTATAATATCTTAAAGGTACAGAAATTTTTATGATTGTGCCACATTTGGCAAGTTCAACAGCCCTTTGCTTGATACTGCCTATTTGCAGCACAAAAAGCACTAACTTAAAATTACCAATTTAAATGACTTTTGAATCTAATTGTGTCTAATTGTGTCTTATTTTTGATACAATTGTCATACTCGTATAATAGAACAAATAGGTATGTATGTACAATCAATATTTCTTAACAAAAACAGGGTAGATTGTATGATTTAAAGAAAAATAAAAAAGGAATAAAATCAAAACCCAAAAAATTAAAAAACCCAAATAGGTAGGTAGTTCACCACCAACTTACAAGAACTTACGGCAAATAAACTCAACTAAGAGCCGAAAAAAAAAATAATAAAAAAAAAAAAAAAAACAGAAAAAGAAGTAGGTAGGAATTTCTGAAATATAATAAAAACACCTCAAACACTTTATCAAGGTCCCAAGTCCCGTTTTGTAAAATTCTCGGAAATCTCCGCGGGATATAGTAAAAAAAAAAAAACCAACAACAAAAACTACACTAATGCCATAAGAGAAGAAGAGGTGTTTGCATAAATAGCAGTCAACCAGACCACGGCACAACACAAATGCATACATATTCCTTTCTTGATCGCCAGTGTGTCGCCAGGTACTTCTAAGCAAAACGGCAGATATTTAGGTATACCTTCTGTATCTACACAATCAAAAAACTTGAATTTCTGACAAAAAAAACCCATACAGTCGTAAAGGCGCTTCCTATCCTGAAAATGTAATGAAGACAACCCGAATTAAAGGTGGTTTTGACGTATTTCATACAAATATCCCACGACCTACTACCTTTATACCTGTGCTTATTCCTTATTCGTATGCATCCAGATGAAGGAAACGTGTAAAAATTCATTTTAGCATCATATGAGTATCTAGTGAGGATAAAGTTAAAAGTTTAAACGAGAATATTTAAAGCAACAGAATAGGTACGAGTATTTTCGTATATTTTGTCTGGAAGGCTGAGAAGGGAATTAAGAATTTTCAGTCGTCCATTATTTCACCTTCGCTTTGTATGGTCGTAGGTATTCTTGATTCTTAATAGCTCAATTTTTTAAGCTCCTAGGGTTGTCCTCATCCTCTTCATACCTTCCTAAATTCAATGTAGTGCTATTGAAACTTTAGTTTGATTGTGTGTGTGTGTGTGATTACTTAGAGGTAGGTTAGGTACCTACCTAACCTTTGCTTCAATACCAATTTCAATCTGCAACGACCGAACTAAACTTTCTATTGCTCGCTTTAGAATGAAAGATATGGACAGGGAGACCAAAACGATGGAGGGAAATTTGAAGGGGGATTAAGAAAAAAAAGTGATCACTTTGAGTATTTGTGCATGTTGCCGACACATATTCTGTAACAAACGGATTGCTTTTGTGTGAATGAGAAGCCAGCTTGTGTACGAGTTCATGTGTGGATATGTATGGGTGTTTATTCATTGAGAAGCAAATTTTCGTTATAAATGCCAGGTATTTAGTGTTTTTTTTTTTCTTTTTTTTTTCTTGTATTCCAAGAAAATCCTCACCTGAGTTATTAGTGAAGATTTTAACTGTGCGGGCGCAACTCAGAAAACTGTTCTAAGGAACAGAAAAGCCGCGTTCAAAAAACTAAAAGAATAAACTCTTGAGAAAGAATTGCCTCTATGTTCAATCCCATTCCTTGACCTCCATTTATGTATTTGCATATATGGGGAATAATGTTCGTATAAGGCATAAAAATACCGCCAAAAACTTGATATTCTCGTAGCCTCGAAATTAGGTCGAATTATGAGGATTTCATCTGTCGTTTCTGTTTTTAATCGAAAACAGGATAATTTGTCATTTGCAGCTACAACATTTAAGCAAACTTAGAATGCAAACATTATGTACTTACGTGACTTAGCTGATGTAAAACCACTCTTATAAAACGGAAGCAAACATTGGTAAATGTTTTCACACAATACGTAGAAAAAATTATTGTACGTATAGTTAGGAAGACTGATGACGTCTATAGTTGCTGCAATTTAAAGGGTATCCTTTCTTGATTAAGGGGCAAATGATATTGACCTTCTATTCATACAATATATTCATACATATTGTACATACTTTTCTCCGACCAAGTCTTGAAAATAAGTTGGTGTATGATGCTACCAGGTTATCTCCTATTGACGTTTTGGAGACCATGTTATATTTAAAGTCAGATATTGCTATATTTACTAAATTTCACCTTTGGAGTAATCTTTCTGAACTAATTTTTCCAGGCAGAGCTTTATGCCTATCCAAAAGTGATGTTCTTCACTCCTTCGTTGGCCGTAAAGCAAATAAGCCGCTACCGTCCTTTTATCTACTCGTATGTCTCACCGCTTCATACACAAGCTGTTTTGATACAAGTGTTTGCTGGGCTCTGAAAAGACAGTATCACGCAGGATATTCTGCCGTGCCATACTCTTTGTTACAGGAGAAAAAAATACAAAAATCATATAAAAAACAAGTGTATGCTGGAAAAGGCTTATTATCTGAACGGTTTTTAACTATTATTTTCACAATTGGTATGAAACAAAGTATGGGTATATCTTCCGTATCTGCAAATGGTTACCTGAGTCTGAGATTCAAAATAATACCTCTCTGATAATACCAAGCCATTATTAATTTGTTTGTATAAAAAAAGACGGACTTTTTTTTGTTGTCTTTTATTTGCTGTAATGAAACCGCAATTCAATATATTTCAGTTTATTTCTCTATTGAAAAGACTACACTTTGGGATGTTAAGTAATAGGAGTATAATTTCATTCAAATGGCTATCCGGCTGTTTTGGAGGTAGCTCATCCTATGAACCCAATTTTAGATTACATTTTAAATGGTTTCCCTCCATCGATATTATGTTTTAGTGCCTAAATGTTTTCTCGGTTATCAGCATATCATCAATAATTTATAGTACCTCCAAAAATATTCCTCGGCGTTAAATCGCAGCTCCGGGGATGCCAAGCGACATCAGCAAAACTTAAATTTATTTAATATTATAAATCCGGCGTACAAGAATTGATTGTTAGATGGCTTTTCGATTACATAACACCATACTGATAGGTCCAATTCATCAATTTTTAGGCAAAAATGTTGATATCATACTTTGTTGGCAGTAACGTTGTTACCATTTAGTTTCTCTAGGAGGACTGTCAGTTTTTCAAATCTCAAATACGATAGGTTTCCTCACCCACCGTGAGAAAAATGCGCTTCACCCATACAGATGATTTATTTAGCAACATCGACCTCTATTTCCCTACTGTAAAGTCTAAACAGAGAAGCGATATCGAAGTGCATGACTAATTTCTGAGTGGATTATTCGGACGTCAATATGTAGAATACAGCAAACATTCTCAGCTAACCGCACTCTGCGAACACGAAAATAAATTGTGTTATCAGTTAACTTGCGATATTTAATACACACTTGCATTCAACAGGAGCACTTTATGTTTTACCTCGACCAAAATCTCACTCGTTTTGGAAATAATAATACTTTTAAGCTTTGTTTTTTGTTTCGTACAACATACCATAGACATGATGCTGTAATAATTTTTAAGCGTGAAAGGGCTTAAGTATCGTAATAATAAGTTATATACTTATACTCATACATACATTTAAAAAATAATCCAGCAGATTAATCCACTTCTTTCTTCACTGAAGAATCGACTATTACCGCAGAAACGATCCTGGGCATTCCATTTCCAGCCTTTTTTCACATATGGTACTTCTGTGCATTGACATTATTCTAATATTGCACAGAATAATAATATCTACACTTCGTTGTCCATTGCTCAGACGTAGCTCACATACCATATGTATAGCGCTATTATCGGACATGGTGCGGCAACGATCACCATTAATTGGTTTTATTTTTGAAGAAATAGGAACTGATGATACCAAGGTGTGAACCGGCTTTATTTTTTTCGGTATGAACAGTACCAGATTGTACTGGTTTGATGTTGTCCAGTAACGTATAGTGGATGTTAATTGATCGATGGCTTGACGAGTAGTTGTGTACAAAATGTTTGAAACGTATAAGTCTAATGAACAAAACGCTTATTTTGGAAAAAAATTTCAGCAAGGCACTACTACACTACTATTTATTTTTGAGGTATCAGTCTTTTTAGGTAGGTTTTCCTCTACTGGAAAAACAAAGTTATCCATTTCACAAAGCTTGTGTACGCATACTAAGTTTAGTTTAGTTTATAAGCCAGTGCCGGACTGACAATTAAGATTTCCTTCATAGTTGGGAGTAGCGGAATTATTAAGTTTTTGTAGTATTTCTATGTATCGGTACCAAAGGACTTAAAATCATCAAAGGACATATTTATATCATATTTAAAAGTCTCAATCACCAAAACAGGAACCAGCATACTGAATTAACACACTATATTTTGTCTAGGTCAGTCAAGAATCTTTACTGATTCATTGAGATTTTTTTTTCTCCTCTAGATCCTTCTGGGATATAAATGCTTTCATGTATGATAAGTCAAGGGAGGGATCCAAGACTTATAGCGGGGTTGGTTAATCTAAGCCTCTCCTTCCGCCTTCCAAATCCACCTTACAAATCTAATAAAGCTCTTAATCGCTCTGAGAATTTGATCTTTCAAAATAGGAAACATCTCAACGCTATGATGTTGTCATCACTGGACACTACATTATAGGCAAGCATGCAAGAAAGCTTTGCGTATTTTCAAATGATTTCTGCAGAGGTCGTATGAACGTGCAGAAAGAGGAGATTATCCTCCACCTACTCTGTAAATGCTCAGCTCTCTGCCAAAGAAGGAAATTCCACTTAGGAACTTTTTTCTACCATAACTCAAGTGATCTAAACAATATAGAAATTAACAGTGCCCTACGTTTCATCAGAAGCTCGAAGCAGTTTCAAGTGTAGTAGAGGATCACCGATCCACGTAGCATCACAATAAGCCAATGGGCCTAATTGGGTTGGCTTCTCCAACATTCAAACCTAATCTTAACATAAAAACCTCGATGTGAACGTATCATCTGATTTGAGTTATGAACTCATATTACCTAATATATGGGTTAGGTGGACATTGCTGCCGTCACAAGAACTGACACACTTAGCCAAACCTCAAAAAGGAAAAGTTTTCCCTCTATGAGTACACGTTGGCTTAAAATAGACTTATAATGTCAAATCGTTTTCATTTTTCTTTTTCTAATATTGATTGCATGCATTGCATGTAAAAGTGGATTGTTTTACCTCCAAAATATGCATCTTTCTCCCCGGATGACACGGAAGGAGCGCATTTTTCTTCGATCATAACTTAGGTATGTTGAAGTCTGTTTTTCAGAAGGATCCTGCAAGTACTAAGGATATACCATATGTAAGTTTAAAGCGAACTTCTTACGGTAGCAGCCGTATAATTTTAGGAATCCTCTAAGAGTACTTTTGGATGACATGCCATATCTATAAGTTTTTTTTAGTCTGTTACAATTTGTTATCCAAACTGTAAGGCAAGGATCGTGGATCGTTTTGTTTTTGGGCGGATGCGTCCTACCAGGCATGACTGCCACATGTAAAAAACTCAGCTGGCATAAATTTTAACTGCTTTTTTGTTGTTGTTGCACTATCGTCATCAGCTGTCGCAATTTTAGTAAAAGTGTTGAGGATGCTGACAGGCCAGTTGCCCGTTTTGAAGTGTTTGCTGTAAAATGTCGTTACGATTGCCGGAATCCTCGGACTTCACTTCATTTCAACTCGCTAGACTTTGTAGGTTGTATAAGGGGGTTATAAAGCTCCTTTTTAATGAGGTTTTCAGTAAGATGTGTCTCAAACCAAATGGTAGCATGCCAATGGTCAAGTTCTCGCAGCGAATCTGTATCCTTAAATGTGTAATTTTTTCGTATTGCCGTAATTTTGCCATTGGGTGTGTTTTTGTATTCGTATTGCTGTTTTTTTTTTTTTTTTTTTTTTCTCTATCATCATCGTAGTCATGATAGACAACGACCAAATTCCAAAATAACCAACAAATTAAGTGAAGTCATAGTTATAGTTAATCCAATGGTATTCCAATCCAAAGGTCTTTAATTTCTAAATTTATCGCAATACTTAAATCAACGGTCATCCTAACTATAAAAATAATTCTACAATAATTATAAGATTACAAAGGTAGAAGGCAAAAAACAGAAACAACATATGCGAAGTATGTAATGAGATGTGATAATAAAGCGATGTGTTATGGGTACCTCAGATCAACGCAATATGCCATGGGTCGTTTAACCGACGATGGTAGCGGCTGTTTTTTGTGACTTTAACTGATATTTCCTTATTTTTTCGGAAGTTCAATGACCTTGTTCTCTGGTTATTTGGTTAACTAGAATTTTTGTTACAGGTTTTCGCTTTTTTGGCAAAGGTGGCGCGCGCAAACAGCATCGACAGGCAGCTTGGCATAACAATTGCAAAAAAGCAAACACCACTCTCCATTACCTGATGTCTTCCTTTTTTGTTATTTTTGGCTTTTGCACATCACTTAACATACATACATATGTACATATGTATGTATGTTGATACCTGTATCGGCTAAGGGGGTTCCGCAAAAAGAAAAAAAGTTGCAAGAATGCGCACGCACATTGGCAATGTCCAAGTAATACATTGAATGTACAACATATATACATACGGATATTCTTTCTTCTGCCTTACTTTCCCTGGCGTTTTTTTTTTTTTTTTTTTTTTTTTCCTACAAATATGTTGTATTGGATATTTTTTTGTGTTTTCTTATTTGAGTTTGTTTCTACCAATTTTTTGTGTTCAGCCATACAGACGGTGCAGGTATCATAATATGTTGCATTAATTTATTCATATGTATATATATATATATTTTTCAAACAGTTTTTTGCAACAATTTGGTTTTTGTTTTATAAATTTTGGAGTTCCAACCTAGCCTTTGATAACCAAGCAAATTTAACAATACTTCTTGTTACAAAGAATATTCAAAATATCGTCCATTTTTGAATCCCACGCTGGTTCCATCTACACAATTGTAGCTATACGCATAAAATGCATACAAACATCACTATACATATTCCTAGAAACATTGAATCTTTTCTAATCAATTTTATTGTTGAAAGTACATCTTCAACAATAGTAATATGAAAACTCGACATGTATCATTCTGTAAGATACAATGTATATTCAACATAATGTTAACTAAGCTTTTGTGTCCGTAGACATGATTAAAGCGCAAGTGTCTGTCATCTCATCTATAATATTATGTATTTCCATCATTATCTATTTTTTTTTTTATCTTTTATTATTGCAGACTGAAAGCTGAAACTTTTCTGTTATCTGTTGCCTCAGTGATCACAAAAATACTATTCTCCGACTATTGAGAGTCGTTCGAGTTCTGTTCTCTTAAATGTTGATAAATTTAAGTTTATCAAGTTATTGCAGAAGGCTTGCGCACTTTTGATTTGCTTTTTCCTATTCGTTCGTCGAGAGACAGATATTTAAAAAAAGCAGACGATTAATGAGAAATGGTTCTAATATTTTTTATATCGATACGAGTGCTCTTTTATGCAATGTATTTCCTTACTAGGTACATACCAATTTTTATTTATTAGTTGTTAATTAATATATTATATATATTATATACCTATATTATTTGCACCATTACTTTTGTTATCTGATTTAAACTAATCTGGCTAATATTTTAAGCATACATACTCTTAACTAAATCTTGATTTCGGTTAGACTTAACTGCAATTTTATTGTCATTTAGTGTCGTCATAGTTGCCATTTTATGAAACATTGTTTAAATTTATGTATCTACTCGTCCTGCTTATTACATATGTAATATATGTATGTACATACTTAAAAATTAATCTCAGAACAATCGTCTTAGTGAGTCAGAACTCGATAAATAATTTTGATAATTTGAGTAATACAGTTCCGTGGTTGATCGGGTTGGTCCGGCTAATTTTCAATGATATTGTGGGAATTGAGAAAAACCTGCTGCATCACCAGATCTTTTTTCCTCCAAATGGTGCTTGGTAGAATTAAGAAAATTGAGCAATTCAAAATAAAAATTTAGTTAGCAAAAATAGGTGATCACGAAGCGACTCACGGTTTGTGCGATTTTTCAAGAAATCCTTAAAGCGAATTTTCAAGAATTAGTTTGCTATAGCGATTGTAACATGAGCATGAGCATAACATGATACGAATAAGTTGTCTTCAATTGTATTTTTTTTTTTTTTTTTTTTTTTTTATTTATTTTTTTTATTTATTTATTTTTGTTTTTTTTTAGCTATAGGTTGGCAATCACCCTGTTGAGAAATCCAACATCAAGCTTCGTTATACCTTAGTACGTTGTACCATTGCGGTGTATTTGAATGTCTTTGTTTTTCTTAGTTTTATTTTCGCACATTCATATTTAATTAATGGACTTTATTGTTATGCCTGTGTAAAGCATCAGTATCGACTATCCTATTTACATAAAAACATAAATGGGATGTTTCTTTTGCAGTGTAGATTTTTCAATAGGGTTTAAATGTAAAATCAGCTGTCATGCTAAGATGTTTAGCTTCATTTCTTTTCAGTACAGCTACCATTTCATGATGGAAAGATTGAACCCACAACAATAATTGCAAATCGTTGAATTTTATTTTCAAAATCGAAGCTCTGTTCTTATAGAGAATTTCGTGAAATATTGTAAAACTCACACACCATCAAGTCGGAAATAATGCGCTAGGAAGAAAATATCGCGTCGATTAGATTCTTCGTCCGGCGCAGCAAATTGGCCTTTGTCCATTAACTATTTAGAAAATTCTGCGTAAAGGTATTGGTCTCGATGCTTGTAAGATCCAATTGGGACAAGAGCTAAAGCCACGTGACCATTTAGTGTTTCAGTGATTGGGCTTTAAATCAAGTGGGAGTCCAGTATAAAAATAGCATTGATTTTGTTATAACACATAGTTTACTTACATATTTCTGCTGAAATGTTATCATATCCATAACAATATGGTCGTAAGTTGTACAATAGGAAAAGAAAAACATTTTTATTTTAGAGGAAAATATAAAAAAAAACTCTGAATTGAATATTGAAATTCATATAAATTTTATAGATAAATAAAAAAATATTAAATAAATTAAACAAACAAAATTAATAAACAAATACAATATATCTATAAATTAACAAATAACAAAAAGTACATTGAGGATTGATGATTGATAGGTAGGCAGAGGTGGCGGTTCAGCATGAACCCAAGTTGCACTAGTATGTCCCTTTTTCTCAGCACATTAGTTAAGTGCACACAATCTGGCTCTTGCCAACGCCCGTGATTATCGCCTTGATACTTGCTATATATGGGCGGGTTCTTTTAAAGACCTCCAATGGAAGACCTTCTGCAGGAGGTGTAAATGGATTTGTCCTTTAACCACTCCTAGCGGGATGCGGAACATTGCCGAGCCGTGCAAAGCTGAGGTTTGCCTGACGAGTTCATCTGTAAGCGTGTTTCATTTTTGGTCGCTGTGCCCTGGTCTTGCACAGGCGGGCAAACTCGTTCCGGCACTCCTCCATAAATTTGGAGGATATTGAAGCCGAGTTGATAGCTTTGATAGCGGCTTGCTATGTATGAGGATAGCAATGTTTTGTTTGTGCGTTGTGTCACGCCCAAATTACGTACAAGCCCCTCGGTTTTCCAGTAGTTCCACCTGAATGACGCTGGCAAAATTCGGCAAATATTTTCAGTCGAGGATTGCTAGCATTAAAACAATTAAAGTACGGAAAAACAAAGTACATAATTTAAGCTGGGATTTCTTTTCACTACTTGAACTTATTTTTACTATCAGTGCTTAATTCGTTTGTGAAAGGATTGTCAGAAAAACAGCAACGCTCAAGAGATATGGGTCTAAGTTTTACAATTTTATTATAAATCAATTCAACATTTGCTTGAATATGTAAATCGCAAGTTGAGTGATGCATAGGGAAATCTAGCATCATTTTTAGGATCTTGTTTGAGATATCTAAAGTTTTTTTATGTGACATAAGTGAGTGACACAGTCTCTCCATACTTGGCACCCATAAAGTAAAATTGCCTGAAAACTAGAGTGATACGAAGATAATGAACGATTATTTGTTAAAAATTTGTGTGACATCAATGTGGAAAAATTGTGGTTTCAACAGAATGACGCCCCACCCCATACTACCGAAAACATAGCTTTATTGTAAACACGATTTGGCAACATAATCGTAATGTAAAGGCTGTGTCATCTGTTGATTTATTTGAAAAAAAAGCTAAAAAAAAAAAAACTGTTCAATATTTTTCAACGATTGTTACTTTTTTGAAAATAGTAAACCTTCCGATTAATTATGGAATATTATTTCATTGAAATGGCTCCTTAGGCCATTTTTTTAACCCATTTTTTTAATACATTTTCAATGGTTTTGGCCCGTATTTCACGAATAGCTTGACCTATATTGTTCTTGAGTACCTGAATCGTTTCTGGATTATTCTTATAGCATCGATCTTTAATGGAACCCCACAAAAAAGTGTCAAATCACAACTCCGTGACGGTCAAGTAACATCACCAAACGATTTGACTTCTTTTGTGGCACGTATTCCCCATTCTCTTGGAACTATGGATCGCCCAAGTCCAAATCATTAATTGCTGGTCGTAAAAAATCGGTTATCATACCTCTGTAGCGCTCTGCATTGACTGTAACGTTTCTTCCATTGTCAATGAGCCAATAATGCCGCCACTTCAAAAAAAAAAAAAATAGTCTGTTTCTATGTCTATGTCTAAGTGTAGATTTTCCGAACTCCAAAAACCAAATTTTTGGATGGATTTGGGACTCATCTGATAAAAAGGATTTTTGAGCAAAATTGTCGATTGACGAAGCGATTAATCCGAGATCTTTATGAAAAATTCTCCTCAGGCTAATGTGACTGAAGTTAAGTTACTGAGATCTTTGGCGCACACTTTCGGTACCAGCTGCAATATTCTCCGTTGAGCGCACAGGACGAACACGAGAATATGTTCAGTTATCAATCAGTCTCACGAAATTTCATCACAAACTTCCGTAACACAGCATTCACTTCGTAAGTAACTTGTAATATTGGGTCATATAATATTTATCACTAGGTGTTGTTGGTGTCCATTTATCTGGAAACACTAACCTGATTGTGTCAAACGAATACGTTTTTGAAAGGTGACATGTAAGGCATTATTTTTTGTGAAGACAGCTGTGTAATTCGTTTATGCAGTTTACGGTGAGAATGCTCTAAGTGAACGCCGGACCCAAGAACGGTTTGTTTGATTCTGTTCCGGAAATTTCGATGTAAAATATTCACCTCGCACTGCTCGGCCTGTCACTGTAGAAGTCGATGAAATTTTGTAACTGATGGTGCAAGACAGGCACGGAAGCTGTCTGGAGATGACGAAGGCACTAAATATCAACCGTATGATAGTTTGGAATCATCTAAAAAGGCTACTCAAAGAAGCTCGATGTTTGGGTGCCACATGAAATTTCGCAAAGAAATTTAATTAACCGAATAACCATCAGTGAAACGCTGCTGAAACGTAACAAAATGGAAACATTTTTGAAGCGATTCATTACGTGCGCGGAAAAATGGATTAAATACAAAAATATCCATAGTCAAAGTGACCATAGTCAAAGGTCGGTGAGCGACCAGGTTATGTTGAGTGTTTGATGGGATTGGAATTGGCATTTTCATCCTCTGACTACCATATGTTTCGGTCTTTGCAAAACTTTCTTGATGGTAAAAATTGGCCGACCGAAGAGCCACTGAATATCACTTGGCCAAGTTTTTCATTAACCGTCAAACCAATTTCTGTTGCTTCTGCCTCAATACTCAAAAATGACATACTGAAATCCCGCTGCCATGTCAATATTGCCATCTTATGTTGGGCTGACTTTTATAGTATTGTGCCTCCCTTGTTCATTAAAGGACGACGCTGAAGAAGTTGCAAAAAGCGCGTCGCCATATTTAAGACCCATTTCAACTTCATAAAGTTTGATGATGTTTCTTCTGATTTTGATAGATCAGCGGGAGTTTTTCTCCGTCGATATCCCGCCCAACAAAACGCGGTTCGCCAAGATCCCAAGATCAGACCTGGCTTCTTTAAGGTCCTCTATATTGCATTTAAGTTTGGATACTACGGTCCACACCCGAGTTAAATGGTGTGTCCTCCCTGCCAGCGATAATTCGTCGTCTCAACCGTCTAGCAGTTTACAGAGAGTTTTTTTTTTTCAAATTTTTATCACCGACTGTGTCTCTTCTGAAACGTTGGCATGAAGGTCTTTGCAGACATCAATCCAGGTTTTGTTGTCTTGACACATCTTCCATCTACCATATTCCGTTTGTGTTCGTTTTTTTCCTCCTCCGTCTTCGGGTTCACAATACGCTTAATTTTTGGCTAAGACTGCCTGCCGACATTGATCGTCGTTACATTAGGTTTTAGTTTGTGATCGCCTTGCGAAACTCCTAGGAAATCAAAGGCGACATTTCTGCTCTGCTCTTTGCAGCATTCTCACTGGTCTACCTCATTTGATGCTGGTAATATGGGATTATGGAAGAGGTTGAGGAAGATGCGGTCGACAATGGCTCTATCAATCTCTTGTAAATGTAGCCTTCGAACCAAGATTCGAAGCACTTTTTGTTATGACTACTGACATGCATATTATAGCCGTCCAGGTAAACAATATTTGTTACCACGTAAAATCGTGTGAGAGCTACTCCAATTAATCCTTTGTTTAATATGTTTTATGTTAAAAATCTAAACGAACTGACTCAATACAGATGTGTTTGAAAAATTTGGACCAAACGGATCAGGACTCGGTAGCGCTTTTAGCAGTGCCTCCTTATAATATAATTTCAGTAGGCAAAAATTGGAATTTGAGAAAAGTAGCTACGAACGGCTTCTGACTTAATGGAATTCTTTAAATTTAATCGAAACGGGACACGCTTGCCGCAACTTCATTGTAAAAATGTATCTATTTCGTTTTCCTCTCTTGGCTGTTGAAAAGAAAAAAGCTTTAATCTCTTTAGTCATTATTCGCCACAATGTTTATATACATTCGAATTGGTTATAATGTTGCTACATGGAGATGGGATATTTGCTTAGTTCTCTTGAAAATGAAACCAAAAAAAAGGGTAAAACTTTCGTTGGCCTAAAACCACAAATTGCGTTCTCTTTCGCACTGTACACAAAACAGATCTATTGTCATCGCCCCCGCCACTTACTAACTTTGACTTTGAAGGTTTTTCTTTCATTTTGTTTGTCTATTTGTATGCAGTTGCTTGTATCGCGGATTTTCTCCTTCTGTGTTTCATCAATATTTAGCAGAGCGTTTACTTTTGTAGCTGCTGTTAATGGTGTTGTATCTTTTTTTTTATTTGTGCTGCTGCTTGTTGCGTGTTGCGAGATATAGCGGTCACTACTTCTTTGCCAATTGACTCTATGTTTAGTTAAGTTTAGCCCACTTCTACAGTCGGTACTCTCTATTTGTCGGTCGGATTATCTGGGAGCGATTAAGTTTTTTTTTTTTTTTAATTCTTTATTGTTTTGTTTTGTTCCTTTGAGTCTCTAAGGGGTTTTTTTTTTTTTGTTTTTGTTCTTTGCAAGATGTTGAAGCTGATACATTGTTTTGCTTTTGATTTTGATTACAATTAGTTCCTAAGAAAGCCGAGAGAGTTTGTTTTACAATATTTTTTTTTGCAATAGTGTGCGTGTATGGTCTTTTGTATTCGGATTTTTTTTTTTTTTTTTTTTTTTTTTTGGCAGTTTTACCATTTGCCAACAACAGCCCACGTGAGCTTATTTCCCGGCAAGCATATTTGAGGTAAACCCGAGAAAAGTCGAATTAATTCACAAGTCTTAAAAAAGAGGCCAAAAAGTGAAATTGTTACAACTAGAAAAAGGAATAAAAAAAAATGGGAATAAATAGAAAAATACTTCTTCTAATAAAAGAGATGTTCTGAGAAAAAATATTAAAATTTTCGATTTATCTTTGCGAACTGCTGTCGCGACGACATTACGTATTTAATGCACATACCGCTGAAACTTGCGAAAAAGAGTTTATGGACATACATATGTACATTGACATGCATGTATGTACACATACTATGTGACACGATCGGCGATAGATCACAGCTTTTTTGGAAGTTGGAAATTAAAATATAAAAAAAACCTAGAAAACAAACCAGCTTGTGGAAAGTGTAAAATTGTGTATTTTGTGTCGTGAGTGCTTGTTGGAAATTGATCAATTGTCGCGCGTTTTCTTCTATCGACTGATTGATAAATAATAATGATTTGATAAATATTTGATTTTTTTTGAATGGTTTTCTTCTGTCTTCTAGCTACGCTTAGTTAGAAACCTATTAAGTGTGTGTACCAACACGTATTATAATACCTTTACCGATCGAATAATCTCTCGCTTCTCAGCTTACTAAACACGAATACGATATTTTGGCGTTGCATATGCATTACAATTTTATTTTTCTTCGTTTCGTTGCACGTCACAGATAACATACTGAAAAGAACAGACATGAGAGAATAATTTTAAACAAATTTTCATAGTGTCATTAGCTTTGATAACCGTTCGTTCGTAAGGGAAAGAAAACACTACTAATGTGTTTAGTGCTTTTGTTATTGCTCTCTGCGATTTTTTTTTTTTTTTTTTAGAAAGCGATAATAAAGAGTATTAAGTGCAAATTTGTAACCAATATTATTTTATTAATTTAATCTATATATATATATATATATATATAAACTAAGTGAATTATAATTTATCAGAACAAAAAAGTGACAGCCTATATTTCCCACAAAAGTCTAAATTAACTTCATTTGGGTGTTTCCAATTTGGAAAAAAAATTTGCTTATTCTCGCTGTTGTGGACCTCTGTGCTTTATACTTCTGCCCAAATAATAGTGAGTTTTCTTTTATTTTTTCTTTCTTACACTGGCAGTCCTGTAAATTTGATTTGCTTTTGTTTTAAAGAAACAAATAGAAACTTAAATAAAAATCAAAGTGTCACCCTTGTTTAAGAAAAAATAAAAAAATAAAAATGTCTAGATTTCGGTAAGTTTATGAATTGAGGTCTTAATTAATTATTATTATTATTATTGTTATTATTATTATTTTTTTTTATTTTATTTTTTTTTTTTTTTTTAAGTGGGTACCTATGTATATTATATGTATGTTTAATGATTTTTCATTTTCAAATGTCATTAAAAAAGAAGTACTTATGAATCCATCCCCTAATACAATCAAAGCATTCACTAATACAGTTAAAAATCAAAGTTTCTATGTATTTTTTGTTGCTGATCTTTCATACAAATCTAATAATAATCGTTTTGCATTTGTGTGTTTGATTTTTGAAAAGAACTAAGACCGAACACATGCACAAAATAAATGCGGGCGGTATTTTTTCTCAAATGCTGCTGTTGCAAAAAAGCCACAAAAATATAAATAAATAAATAAATAAATAAGTAAATAAGTAAATAAAAAAATAATGAAAATGTTGATATATATAAAATAGAATAGAGATGGTGGGTCTAATTGCAGTTGTGTTTGTTTGAGCGCCGCTTCCTTTTCTATACATTATTAAATCGGAGCTGGCTTTAGGTGTATTGTATAATTACTACTGATTTGTCAAATTTTTGATTTACCTACCACCTACTTACTACTACAATTGTTGCCGAATCAATATTTGTTGTATCGTAGATATGTATGTACTTTGAATTTTGCTTTCGATGAAAATGTTAAATTCATTTATTTTTCTATGAGGCAGTGAATAAGCCGTACGATCAAAGCATTTTTGATCTTTTAAGATCTAAGCTGTGCATTTTATCATATTTTGTTTTGCTTTGTATCCTACAAATGCAGTCAGGCAGACTTAACAAAATAAAAATTAATGTAAGAAGCAACCATTGTGGAGTACATGTGAACTTAGTTTAAGCTATATAAACTCTGTAACTGTGACGGTACATAGGTATGTACATACATTTTTGAAAATTATAAATATTTTTATATATATTTATATTATAAACATTTTTCGATTACAAAGAATCGGGAAAAACTTTTGAGGTACCAGATTTCTCAAATTCTATACAAATGTATGTGAAATCTAGCTCAATGTACTAATACAAAAATTAGTTTGGCCTTTATTTATTAAGCGCACCTGGGCTACGACGAAATCATCTTTCCGTTTATGGAGATAGAACCGAAAATCACTAAGATCTTTTCTCTTTAATCAACAGAGGGTTTTATTGCACAGTACAGCGACTAAAAAAGAATGGTAGTTTGCATGATTTGCCTCTGGTAATGGCTTGTGAGCTTTGTAGATTCTTTACGTAACAGCGTGTCATCTTGTTAAAATACTTTTTGCAGAAGAATATGCAGAAGAATGCAATATTATTTTATTACCGACCTTTTCCTATTGTCATCCTACGCCAGACAAATCGGTTTGGCAGAGCTGAAAAAAACTAAATATACATAGCTCTATATAACCCGTTTCAAAAGGGGGCCACAATGTATGACCCTTTAGACCATTTCCTGTAGAATGCTGATTGTGGCCCGCGCAGTTTGCGCGTTTCTCTGCCTAAAACCACATGTCTTCCAGTCCCAACTCATCTAATTAAGGAATGGAAAATTCTAAAACCACTGCTAAAACCGAATTGCTTATCAAAAATATCGTAACGCTTACTTCGCCTTCTCTAGAAATATAGCGTTTCTTTGTTTATTCACACAAATTCTAATCCAGTTTGCTTCAAAAATGTCAAAACCAATTTCCAATAAGGTCACACATTATATCCCACCCTGTATTAATGAGGCCATAAAATCAATAAGCAGCAGAATTTATTTTGTTATTTTTTTTTTTTATTATTATTTTATTGTTATTATTTTATTATTATTAATTTTTTTTTTTCAAAGCAACCGTTTTGGTCTATTACGCCTAAAAACTAGAGACCGAATGCTTTTGAAACGTATTATGGCGTTAAGTAGAACGGTAGTTAGGTCCTCCGGTCCGGCAGTTTTGTATGCTAAGGTTTAGATATTGCTATATTTACTTAATTTTGGTCGGATATTATATCGCCCAAGATATATGGTTCATTCTGCCTAAGAGCGGAGTTATTTTGCTGATTCTTGGATATCACTAACGCTATGACTAGATTTCTTTGCTCACCTTTCTGTTCAGATCTTCATGGCTTAACACGTTCTTTTAACTTTTCCAAAAACTTTTAAGCATGATTCCTGGAGGAGCACACTACCATTTCGCTCAGTCCTTATGCTTGTGTTATTTGTATTGTATAATTTGTAATTTGTATTATTTCTTTTTTGTCACCGGAGAAGCCGATGCTCCACTCTTCTCTTTGCTCCACTCTCGTCCTACTATGTATCGCCGCACCTACATAGGCTAATTGTTTAGCCTCTGGTCGGGTCGGGTCGGGTGAAACTCAGCACAGTTCTTAATGAAGGGCTTATAGAGTGCAGGGTTATTAATCTGCAACAGTTTAACCTTCTGCCGTTGTTAGAATCTATGCCCTGGATGCAAATGTCTTAATTTTTTTTTTATTTGCAGACTGCTGGAGCTATTAGCCGAAGCACCAAAGATCCTTTTTAAATAGCAATTTTATTGTGTGGAAATTTTGAAGTTAATTTATTATTTACTCTAAAAGAGTTAAATTTTTACGAGGCGACTTATTTCATTGTCAACGGTCGTATTCAATTTGAGTGAAACTATTTCCTTGCATCCTCCCATCAGTGTAGAACAAGGCAGCAATTTATAAGACTATTTTGAAAACCTTGTGGCCGATTATAAAATTTTAGGGATGCTCTTCCGTAGAACGGAAAAAGTGAAGTGAGTGAAAAAATGAAAGGGCTTTAGGTCAAAGTCAGACTCAATCAACAAGTGACTTTCAAACTTACATATAATGCCATTTACTTTGTTAAACTGTGTCCGTCGAAATTCCTTTTTTACTCAAGGTACATGGTGTAAAGCTTTCATTCTTTATTCAAGCTGCTTAAGTGGTGTCAAATCGCGCTTTTTTTTAACCTGGTTCATGTGTCTAACCTCACAAAGGAGAATAATAATATAGTTCAGTAATTTTTGTATGAATTCCCCGACAAAATTTAGTAGCAATGTCTTAATCAACACGTGTGATATAATGAAGTAGGTATCCAATACGATAAATAAGTTCAACGTCGGACGAGTTGCAACTAAGCAAGGAACTGTCAGAAACTTACCCCCTCGAGGAGCCCTATTTTAGCATCAAATGTACGAGTAGGCCAGTGCTCTTACTATTGTACTTGCAGGCCATTAGGTTCTCCTTCTGATAAATGGTATTTGTAGTGCAGTTGTACAGGATCGCTATTAATGCAATTTGTTTTGATGGATTTGCTCGCCTTCATTTGTGGTCAAATCAAGGGGACTCTGTTTTCTCTGTTGTTGAGGTTCATTAGAATAAGTCTCTACTCTCCTGATTTGACCATGAAAGCCATCCAAATGTCAGTTGCGAAAATAAGTGCTTTCATGCAATAACGAGCTGTTATTTAATTCACACTTAATGGATTATTATTAATAGTAATAAATCGCAACCTATGTGATTTTTATGAAGTGTCAAATTTATTATAGGCAAGGAAGAATTGTGAAATTCAAAAATTTGTTTAATTGAATTTTGTATGTACTTGTAGGTCTCTACTTCTTTTCTGTGTCATGCGCTATACATTAGGCAGGTACCTACATATCATGCGTACACTTTTGAAGAAAATAGTAGGTTGTGTCTACGAGAAATTAATAAATGGGGTTGTCGATCGTAGTTTTGAAGGGGAAACCGTTGTTTAACCCGTACTAGTGTCATTCAGTAAATCCTTTGATTAGCTGTTCAAATATTGAAATGAAATGTAATCGTGTGTCAATAAAAAAATGAAAAAATAATAAATAAACATGCATATATACTCGTATTTAGATAAAAATTGTATGAGTATGTATGTATGTCAGTATGTACATCTGCATCTGTCACACAGAGCAAAATTGAAGTCCAGTAACGTAAATGATTGTCCCATTCAAATTTTTATTATAATACGAGTGCACATTATTTTTATTTTTAATGATAAGGCGAACGTAGGGCAGAGGGAGAATGAAATTTTTTTTAAACCAGAAAAGTAAAAAAAAAAAAAAAAAAAAAAAAATCAGAGTCAGATTTTTTTATTTATTTATTTATTTATTTATTTTTTCTTGCACTTAAATACAAAGCCCAGAGAACGATGACGAGTATACAAAGAAATTGAAGAAGGCAAAAAATTCATTCATAAAAATCATTCTTGGAACGAGCAGAACCAGCATCAGACCCAGCCACGAAGAATAAGTATAACTATTGTTTTGGTAGTGTGTAATGTGCCCAATACATAAAACACCCAAATGCTTAATCTTTAAATACAAAAATGTGTGCTGTTGTGACGCCGATGTGATGCACAGAAATCACAGCTACGTTAGGCATCTTGCCGAATGCCGTTGCACTTTTCATTTTATGCACTGTCTTTCTGTTCTGTTTGAAAAGAAAAGAAAAACAATTTTTTCTGTGGATTATTACAACAGTGTTGGTGTGCCAGCCAATAGCTGTAGTAAGATAAGTTCCAAAGAAGAGAGCTATCTGCAGAACATTTTCCTTTAGGCCTACAATGGTTGTTATCTCCATTGTGTTTTTTTCCTGCCTTTGGCCTGTTTTTTTTTCGGTCATTCTAATATCCATACTTGCAAAAAAGGTGATTTATTTTTGCAATTTTTTGTATTGCGTCCTTATACTACTTCCCTCGACAAACATATAGAATTGCAAACAGAAGCTAAACAATTAAAGTACATAGGTATTACGTACGTTGTTGTTTATTTACTTCATTGCTAAATGATATATTTCGACCCTAATTAATTTTGATAAAATGTATAAAACTCGTTTAAAACTGAATGAATAAAATGCTTTGGATCAATGTCTGTTGCAATGTCGAAATTGGAGGCATTTCGTATTCGGTGTAGGGCAGCATGATATTTTAAAAAATACCAGCATACCAGCTTTTTTCCATGCCGGCCGTGAGAAACATCCTCATATCATTAGACTACCGCCGCCATGGTAATGGTTCTTCTTGTGTGACGTGGGAGTAATTCTGTCTTTGGCGGCCATATAACAAATGTCTTACCATCGGAACCTATTAAATTAATTTTAATTTTATCTGTTCGGGGGATTGGTTATTACCTTGAGTTCTAGTCCATTCTGCATGGTTTTTTTATTTTATTTTATTTATTTTTTTTTTTTTTTTAGAAAAGTCGAGCCTTTGTTTAACATGTCTGGGTCTTAAAAAATGAGATTTTCTCGTGGTTTTGCCAAACAAATTTGCATTATTTAGCTTTCTCCGTCATAAAAATTTGAATAATTCGTCGGTCAGTTCTTGTGGACGTTTTTCGAATTTTGCCTCGTTTAATCTCAAGTTTGTCCGGCTTCAATACATTTGTTGTCATATTCTGAGAGCATCTTATTAGTTTTGTAATTTCTCTGTATATTAAATTTGCAGTTCTTAATTCCAGATTCAGTTTTTCTTTGTAGTCTCTCATCTTAGGAGCAATTTAAAAAAAAAAAAAATCTTGTTATTGCTCAGTTAAATTACTGTTACTTAAAGCAAGCATCGCATCTATTTCAATGTCCAACTCCAAAATTTAGTTAAAAGTGACAAATATCCTTTTTAACACCATAAAATACAACTGCTTTGGTATGCAGAATATGGTTAACGATATGACAAACGCTGCTTATAAATAACTTTCTGTTCCTGAATGGAGCCTTGTCTATTGTAGAACGGTATTGTTTGCTAAACACCAATCAAAGCAAGGATTCTAAGTCATTTTTGAGCATTTCAATGATCCGCATTAAAGTAATGGTATTCAATGGTTATTTGGCAGTCACTGTCGCTGTTTGAGTTTGGATACAAACGATAATCATGATTGTCTTATAAAATCGATAAGACAGAAATTAATTTAAATTTAAAAAAAAAATCAAGAGAATTTTGCAAAGACCAAAACAAATGGGTGTCAGATGGTGCAAGGTCTGGGCTACGCGGTGGATGCATCAAAACTTCCCAACCAAGCCCCGTCAATTTGTTTCGGGTCACCAAAGATGTGTGTGGCCTAGCATTGTTATGTTAGAAAACAACTTCCTCTCTGTTGACCAATCCTGGTCGCTCTTTCTTGAAAGTTTCATTCAAACTGTCAAGTTGTGCACAGTAGAGGAATTCGGAATCGAATTGACCGTTTCGCCACGTTTTAGCAGCTCATAATAGACAACTCCCTTCTAATCAAACCAAACACTCAACATAACCTTGTTTGCTGTCAATTCAGGCTTTGAAGTCGTTTGTGGTCGGTCACCGGCCTTTGACCATGATCGCTTGCGTTGGATATTCTCGTAATAAACCCATTTTTCATCGCCCGTAATGAATCGCTTGAAAAGTGGTTCCATTTCGTTACGTTTCAGCAGCGTTTCACTGATGGTTATTCGGTCAATTAAATTTATTTGCGTTAATTCATGTGGCACCCAAAACATCGATATTCTTTGAGTAGCCTGCTCGTTTTAGATGATTTCAAACTTTCATACGGTCGATGTTTAGTACCTCCACTATCTATAGACAGCTTCCGTGCCGGTTTTGCTCCATCAGTTGCAAAATTTTATCGACGTGTTCAGTGGACAGGCCGACCAGTGCGAGGTGCATCTTTTACATTGAAATTTCCTGAACGGAAGCGAACACCACTCCTGGGCCCGGCGTTCACTAAAAGCATTCTCAGCGTAAACTACACAAATATTTCGGCATGTTTTTGCAGCGTTTTTTTTTTTTTTTTTTTTTTTTTTTTTTTTTTTTTTTTTTTTTTTTTTTTTTTATAAATAGTAAAAAAGCATCACACAGCGTGTTTCTTCAGATATTTCACTCATATTCAAATCAGTGTAACTTTTAATACGGGCAACGAATTACACAGCTGTCTTCACAGAAAATGTAGACTGACATGTCACCTTTTAAACACGTGTTCGTTTGACACAATCAGATTAGTATTTCCAGATAAATGGACACCAACACCATCTAGTGACAAAAAACCAAATTCCTAATATGACCCAATATTAGGAATAAAGATTTTCCTTTCCTTAATTTTAATTCGAAATTAAGGTTTCTTGAAAACATTTCTAAATGTATGCTGCAGTTGATAACAAATCAGATATTGAACATGTTAAAGATATATTGGGTGCGGTATTTAATTTTACTTCTTAATCAGAAAATCTCCAATTTTCAAAATTTAGCAAAATAAGTTTACTATAAATTAGATTAAATATTGTAGATATAAGTAGTTTAAACGCTAGGCTGTCCCACTTACTGTGGGAGATATCGTTTTCTGTATGGCAAATCGCACCATCTCGACCAAGAAGAAACACTTAGTTATGTTCGCCCTCTAACTTTTCAATGCATTTCCACTATCATCTAATATTTGGAAAAAAAATAAGGTTATATGGTATAAATGCTAAACAATAGTTTCTCAGGATATAAAAGATTTCTGCATTTTCCTTGTGTATTGGCACTATACCAACGTCACGAATGTTGGTCTATTACTAACCATTAGTAACTTATCATTTCAAAAGTTCAAGGGTGTACGAGTATGTGTTTCGTACTAGTACAAGTCCTACCACATAAAAAAAAGAAAGTTTCTTTTGACCTTAAATTTCATGTAAACACCCAACTTTAATCCCATTAAGGTTAAGTTTTAATAATGCAGTTATTATTATTTTTTCCAGATTTTGTTGGTTGATGCCAGCCTTTTTTTCATTGGATACTAAATTTTCGATTTAGACTCAAACTAGAAAATGATCACAGTTGGTGATGGTTGCATTGGATGTTGCATGTCTTAAATCAATCAGCACGTTTTTTATTTAACAATCATCCAAGGATAATAAAGTTGATAGAAGAGATTTTTCCCGCTATTGTTAGCTAGCATGTAGTCAAATATCACTTAAAACAAAACTTCATTGCCATTGTTTAGAGATGCAACTCTAACCTCCTATGTAGCATTAAGCTAGCAATCATCTGAATATGGTAGAAATTTTTACGTTCGCAAATCATAGAAAAATAAGCATAAGGGGAGATTTATCGTGAGGTTTGATTTTCAATAGGCTTTTTTTGATAGGTCACGCGTGACTCCTATCAAACTGCTTTGTCATTTTTATTCAGTATCGTTTGGCAAGTCATCATGGAAAGACTCACACCACAAAAGCGTCTCTAAATTGTTCAGCTGTATTACGAAAATCAGCGTTCTGTGAGAAATGTTTTTCGTGCGATTCGAAGAATTTAGACCACATCCAGCACGTAGTGAAGAGACTATAGCAGCTGTAGCTAAAAGTTTACGCGAAGACCGTGACGAATCGATTCGTCGTCGTTCTCAGCAACTTGGTTTGGCGTATTCGACAACCTGGTGTATTAAACGGGAGGTTCTCGACCTAATAGCGTACCAAATTCAACTTGTGCAAGAATTGAAGTCAGACGGCTTGAATTTGCATTATATTTTCGGTGAAAGGGCTCTAGAAAAAGTCAATGGAAATCCGGTCTCTTATCGTGAAATTTTGTTTAGTGATGAAGCCCATTTCTGGCTCAATGGATACATTAATAAACAAAATTGCCGTATTTGGGCAGATGAGCAACCCGAAAAGTAACCAAGAGCTACGATTACATCCATTAAAAACTACGGTATGGTGTGGTTTATGGGCTGGTGGAATCATTGGTCCATATTTCTTCAAAAATGAGGCAAATCAGAATGTTACCGTCAATGGTAACCGTTATCGCGCCATGGTAACAGACTATGTGCTTCCTGAAATTCAAGCACATGGTCTCATTGAGCTCTGGTTTCAACAAGATGGCGCTACGAGCCATGCAGCGAGAGAAACAATGGGTTTGTTGAGAAATCATTTTGGTGAGCACTTAATTTTACGTTTTGCTAAGGTGAATTGACCGTTTAGATCGTGCGATATCACACCTTTGGAATATTTTCTCTGGGGATATGTAAAGTCTCTTCAGGAATAAGCCAGCTACGATTGACGCTTTGGAAGTCAACATTACTCGTGTTATCCGCGAGATACCAGTCGCTATGCTCGAACGAGTCGTCCAAAATTGCACCTTCCGAATGGATCACCTAAGACGTAGTCATGGCCATCATTTACATGATATCATTTTCAAAAAGTAAATGCCATGAATTATTTTTTTAACCGATAATAAAAAAATTAAGTTCACTTTCAAATTTATGTATTTTACTTTACATTATAAATGAAACCTCACGATGAGTCACCCTTTATATGTATTTATTAGTAGGTAAATTGCGAGATGTGTGTACTTAAAGAGAGCTTGTTACTGTTAACTAAGTTTTTATTTATTAAAAAAAAAAAAAAAAAAAAAAAAAAAAAAAAAAAAAAAAAAAAACGAGAAATGTATTTTTATAGTATGCGTATACTTAGCTTTCAGAAAGCAACCTTGGCTTTAGTTTTTTTCTAGCTAATAAACAGCCCAAAGCACAATAGGAATGCATGACTGATATAAAGTTGCAAATAGTACAGAAATTTTGATACAGGTATTTTGATATATGTATGAACATATAAACATACCGAGTCCATGCATAATACGTACAGATATGTATGGGTACATATGTGTAGATTTTTAAACAACGCCAGTGGCGTTTACCCACGTCCTCTTTACCAAAGAATGCCATGTACATGCGGGCGGGCTAAAATATCTAGAAATGGCGCAATTACAGAAACAGTAAACTGATCACTTCACGTTGTTATGATGTCGACAGAAAACAATCATTAAGAAAAGTGATGATCTTTAAATTCAAAAATACAGACTTTGCAGAATGCACGACTTGGCAATTCAATTACTTTACGGAGTTGTCTTCTTTTGCACTCAATACTAGCATAATATCTGCAAATATGGTAATGTTACTTGTGGCTGGTCGTTTTATGCTTGCTTTGCACTCATCGGAGCTTCATTCTTAACTGCATTCCAACATTGAGTTTGTGTGCGAAGTTTATTTTGCATATTGACTCGTGCAAAACTTGAGTTATGTGTCCAAGTTGCAAATAATATACATAAACACATTCTCGCCACATATGCATAATAAATAGAATGTTTGTATCTAGTAAACAGTTTCAAATTAAAACGTCCAAACATTAGCCAGTATATTTTATTCTAGCATTTTTTTTTTTATTAATTGTCAAATTCATTGAAATTTTGCAGTAGGGATAAATGTACCTTTGTAGAAATGATTTATTTAAAAAAAAGTTTGTTTTCGTTCCGTTTGCACATTTATAATATTAGGGAGTCCAGTAACCATTACTATTTACAATTTCTTGGAATCGTCTAGTGCGCATATTCCTTCTAAACGCGCAAGTTGTTTTATCGTGAATATCCCCCCCCCCCCCCCCCCCACCAAAGCATCTTCTCTTTCCAGCGGGTCCAGACGCAACACTGATGTTTTGGATCGATATTCAAAGTTGTAATTGTTTAATCTACTATAATATTACCATGAATTATGGATCGAGGTTTTGTTTGAATCCGATTAACACTTTCGGAATCCTTTGGCCGAGAAGCATTCATAAACATGAACTTTTGTTGGAAGTTTTTTTTTTTTTTTGTAGCAATTTTATCATTAACTTAAATATTATTTAATATTTAAATAATAACTTTTTTTTACTTAATTTGTACGTAAATACCTATGTTTATGCTTATACGACCAGAGATAAAAACTACAAGAAATTTGTTTTAAAGGCCGAAATATGGGAAAATATTGAGAAAGATTTGAATAAAATGAAACATTTTGATAGGCAATGTGTGTGGGAGTAAAATAAAAGAACTTATTTAACACATTAAATACTTTTAATAGTTTTTCGAGTTGTGTAGTAGGTTCTGTAGTAGATTTCATTCGACATTTGAAGAAGTAATCGGGGAAGTCCCGAAGAAGCAAGTTTTCACATTTTCAAATTTACAGGCATTTGTTATGCTCAAACGACTTTTGTGCGCGTAATATTTTTCTACATTGACAGACAAGAAGGGGAGTTTTCGAGTTTCAAGATATTGCTCAACATTAAAGCATTTATTTTATTTTATTTAATATAAATATATATATTTTAAATTTGCGCGCACTCAAGGGATTTGAGTACCCTTACAATGCTTGCACACAGCGTGGGCAAAGGAAAAACAAGTAGGAAAGAAAGAGATGTACCATTGAACGTTGGTTTTAAATGTTTGAAGGTTATAATGACTAGTAAATAAAGAGATAGGCAGGGAATTCCATAAGCAAGTTTTATGGCTTAGGAACGAATCACGATATTTTATAGTACGCCCGAAAGTGGGCTTAAGGGCTTACTGATGAGCATTTATACCGAGACGGGTGTTACGGTTGAGTTTGAAGGGACGGAATGTTACTGGAGATATCTATGGAACACTGGCGGTGAAAATAGCGATAAAGCAGAGTGAGACAAGAGATATTAGTCGGTGTTCAAGGGTGTCCAGTGCCTTAGTGATATTAGTATCACCAATAAGCTGAAATATTTTTTATATCGCTTGACGAAACCTAGACATTTCGAGCATATTTGGTGACATCGAATATACGGTTATTCCACATGTGACAAGTTGTCACTGACACACATACCGAGAATAGAAAGATTTTCGATTTCGATGATGTACCCAGGTGTACCGGTATGAAGTGAGCGTCAAGATACAAATGTCTCGATAGGGAACATTTATTGTGAACGGGCCTTATTTTTTTTTTTTCTTTTTTTTTATTTGTTTGGTTGTTATGACACCTGTTAAACATATTTGGTATACATTCAAGTCATTCATCGTGTTAAAAATGTCGAATTTTGTACCAGAACACGATGACTTGCGGAAAGCATTATTTTTTTTTTTTTTGTTTTCATTAGAAGAAAAGTAAGGCGGAGTCGCATCAAATGCTTGTCGAGGCACACGGTGATCATGCTCTATCAGAAGCAACATGCAAAAGATGTGAAAAATGAAGAAGATGACACTTTGAGTCAGAAACAAATAGCAGAAATGCTAAATGTTGCACAACAAAATTCTAACCGTTTAAAAGCTATGGGGAAGATCCAAAAGTCTGGAAAATGGGTGCCTCATGAATTGACTGAAAGAGAGAGGGAAAACCGAAAAACCGCTTTTGAAATTTTCATTCAAAGACACGATAAAAAATCAGTTTTGCATCGAATTGTTACTTCCGATGAAAAATGGATTTATGTTCAAAATCCTAAACGGAAAAAATCATGGGTTAAGCCGGGACAACCATCAACTTCGACTGCAAAACCAGATCGATTCGGCAAGAAGACAATGCAGTATATCTGGTGGGACCAGAAAGGTGTGCTGTACCACGAGCTCCTAAAACCTAGTGAAATCGTTAATACAGATTGCTACCGACAACAAATGATCAATTTGAACCACCACAGCACTTGGCTGGGAGCTGCTACCCCACCCACCGTATTCACCAGACTTGGCTCCTTCCGACTACCATTTGTTTTCATCGATGGGACACGCATTAGCTGAGCAGCACTTCGAATCCTACGAGGAAGCCGAAAATTGGGTGACGTTTTGGTTTGCTTCAAAAGACGAACAGTTTTATTGGCATGAAATCCATAAATTGCCTGAAAGATGGGAAAAATGTGTACCTAGCAATGCCCAATATTTTGGATTAAATGTTTTTTTACTTTCCCATTAAAAATTAGTGGTTTATTTTTCCAAAAAAAAAAAAAAAAAAAAACGCTCACTTCATACCGGTACACCTGGTAAGTGCCATTCATGTTATTTAATTTTTTTCTAATGATTGTGTTTTGGAAGCATTAAATTCCACTCTGTTGACAGTTACCCAATTGGTTATGCTGTTAATATTGGAATTTTATGTGCTTAACATACGCTGCTGTTCCTTTTCTACAGCCGAAGAGCAGGGACGTGAGTCCGGGAACGAATATGAAAGGCAGAGAGTAATGTCATCCGCAAAGGATAGGATTAGAAGTAGCAGACAAGAGAGCATTAATGAAAATTAAAAAGAGTGTCGGAGACAACATTAATTTTGTGAATATCAAACTTGAAATCATTACTAAATTCGAGATATTTCATAAACTGACTGTTTATCAGCATTTTCATGACCTGTGAAAAAAGGGACGTAAGTGCAATGGGTCTGTAGAAGAGAGAAGATTTTCCCTTTTTATGAACGGGCTGAACAAATGCTATTTTCAATTTGCTCGGAAAGTGTTCTAAAGAGTAGGATTGACGAGAAAGCTTACGCAGTGGTTTTGCCAGCGTGGAAGAACACCTCTTCAAAAGAAGGGGAGATATACCATCTGGACCAGCGGATTTGTGAATGTTAAGATCTCTAAGAACACTTTCTGCCAGACGAGTGCGAAAGTCGACTCGTTTCATTGAGGATTCGATGCACTCAAGTGTAGGCGGAGATAAAGCTAGATATGGGCTAGACTTGGTTTGCATGTTTCCGCGATTAAGACTTTTCTAGTGCTCTTCTCTCTTCAAACTACGAAATGGTTTTAGATCTTGGCTATGAAAGTATAATATTTTTCTGCATTTGATAACGCGAAGGATTTCGTGGGCTTGAAACATCTTTCGTTTCTAATTTCTTAAGTCCAGTACTCACTGGCCATGGTGATCGTTTTATTTGAAATATTCGATGTAAGGACCATGGTCGTTAGATGAGTCGTTGCAATCAATAATAAAACCATGCAGAGTATATATAAAATTGGTTCTCCATGATCAATTCATTGATCAGCATTGAAAGAAGAACGTTGTTTTCAGACAATACCGCCTTCCTTGTACCTTGTTCTGTACAAAAGTCGAGTGATTTTTAGAAGAATTTATTAAAAAGTCCGTATTTTATACTGAAAATATTCAATTGTCAGCGATAATATGATAAAAATCCTAATTTTCTTAGACTGTAGAAAAAAGGATCTCCGAATCTAAAAAAGCTTTAACTCCAAGAAGCAAACCTCGGGGCTCTAAATATGTCTTTATGTCTTTACCAATACTTATTTTAATATTATGAAAATTAATTTGTTTTGTAGAAACCGAAATGATATCGTAGTACATTTTATGCTGTATATATGCTGAATACGTTGAAAAAAACTTGATTTTGCCAAATTATATTCGACATTTTAGTCCAGAACCTCCTCATCCATCATGCATGAAAATTGTCCAAAGAAGAAAATTTTCAATTTGGTGTCATCTTTGCTGTCGTGTTTAGTCAGTTAAATCAATATAACATTTGGATTGTACAATAGCATTTGGCCGTTATTAAAAACTCGGTTGCTATTCGATATAACAACGACGGTCACAATTCACAATCTGCGTCCAATTTTTGGTAATCAAATTGTTGCAAGTGCAAGAAATGTGTGAAGAATAACCGAAAATTTTGAGGGACTAAGTTGATTACTGATGGCAGATGTCCATCCAGATCGTTCAGCAAAAAACATTATGGTATAAGGGAAGAGAGAAACATTTCAGGGCGAGTGGTATTTTGGGGTATGGTATGCGGTATGGATCTTAAAGACATATGATTCTATAAATATGGTAAAACTTGCACACATCAAAGTCAAACAAAGGCATTATCTCAAGATACGGGTATATTCCCTAGACGTTTAATTTCACGTTTGGGGAACTAGAATTGTTCGCCTATGTTTTAGATCGTACGATTTAACGCCTTTGGATATGTTTCTCTGTCGTTTTTGAAGTTCAAACCTTATGCCCAAGACCAAAGTCTTCAAGAAGGAGCTTAGTTTCTGTATCACTGAAATTCAGCCGCATTTCAATAAAACGCAAATGTGAAAGCAGAGCTTGCTAAGACATTTATCAGAAGTGTTGTTCCATACATAATATAATTGCCACAGGTGGTTTATTTTCGGTGTATTCTAAAAAAAAAAAAAAACTTTTATCTAAATTGCAAATATTTATGTACAATACATACTCGTATATTGTGTTTATTTATTTTTTTTTTTATAATATTCCTATCGAAAATTTGTATATACATATTGTATGTATGAGTTACCAAGGCCTCAGTTGCTGGTGCAAATTTGTACGATGGAGTAGTGGCCTTTATGTTTAGGTATTTGAGTTGTGATGTTCACATTAACAAAATTGCTGTTTTTATTGAAAACAACACGTTTTGCTGGCTTTATAGTAAAATTTGGTTGATGAGAATTTCAGCATGATATCGACCTATCTGAGTTCTCGATTTATTTAGATCGCCTATGTTCTTTGGAAAATAGGAGTGCATTAATTCTTAATTTTATTTAAAAATAATAACAAAAATAAAAATCTATAACCTGTTTATTAAGTAAGTAAAGGTAGTAAATAAACATAGCATAACTATTGAGGTTATCAACTTTGTTCTGTTGAAAATGTGCATTCGTCGTGGATGTTTTTAAGAGTCCGCATCAAGGCAACGCACCTTCAACAGATATCGGTCTTTGGATATTTTCTCTCCGTTTTCTCATTTCATATTATACTTTCGCTTTTTTTTATACTATTTCTTTTCGAATTTTGTTTTGATCGTTTCTTGAGACTTGCGCTTGCATCTCGGTTCTTGGAGTCAATCTTTATCTGTGTATGAGTTGGGTGTATTCATAAGTATTTACTTTGAGTCTTATTTTGTATATGAGGCAATATTACATCGCTACCTCTCCCACCACTACACTGCGTTCGAACTTCAACCCACTGACTGTCAGTCGTCAGTACAGTACAATCGGTATGTTTCTCTGGCCCTGTTATTTGTATTTGATGTTTTGCTGCGCTACAGTGTGAACATAGTATGGAAGGCCGATGGCAGAATCAAAACAACATTTTCAATGTAGATAATGGCGGCGGTGACGGGTTAAAGAACTGCATCCAAAACCAAAACAACACCAGCGACCGGTGAATTCCATTAGCATTGTTGCCTTTGGGAAAGGAAATTGTAACGTGTTTCTAGTTGGCCATAACAAAATAGCATAGTTGCAGGAATGCATGCATGTACATAATATATACACATGTATGTATACATTTACGAATAAGTCGGAAACAACTGAATGGCTTCAAGAAAACAGCCAAAAAAAAAAAAAAAGAACCAAAAAATAATAATAATAATAATAAAAAGCTAACAAAGGAGAGAAAAAAAAAAAGTCAAGTATGACGGGATTATCGAACGCCGCGGCTTGGTTTTAGTAGTGCACGTTGCGCTCTTGCGAAAGAATTTGGCGTAAAAGATAGACGCGCAAAGATGTTTGTTGTTTTTGAAATGATGGTTCATTGGCGCGACATTGTTTAGTCTTATTCTATTTTAAGTTTTATGTTTTTTTTTTTTTTTTTTTTTTTTCATAAGCCTTGTTTCTCGTATCTGTTCATAAAATTACTGATAAAACATTTTATAAGTGCACGTAAAAGACGAGTTGAAATTGGTATGAAGTATGTACCTATTAAAAAATAAATTGTAATATTTGCATATTTATAGCCATATGTTAATTAAGCAGTACTTCGTCAGGATATCTTACTTATGTAATGGTATATGTAGATGGCGCTAACACTCAAAAGAATCTTAAGCTTTAATCAGGAATCTTCGAATTAGACTGGTCTTGAAAAACCTTTGTTTCTTTGAATCCAAGATTATCTGAGCCGAACGGTTGATGCCTTATTGCGCTTAAAATCTTAACCAATTTGAGGTTCGATGTGAACCTGTGAAAGCCGTTTTCGCTCTAAATCTTATCCTTGAAAAGTGTTTGAGGTAAACAGAATTAAATTAACCTATGTATATGCAGTTGAAGTAAATAGTGACACTGGAACAGAAAAATTTCTTTAAATTTTCATCACTACCCCTGTCAGTATGCAGATGCCTATTTTTTATACTCAAGGGACATGCTTCGTCGAATCGACGAAAGCATTTTACAAAGTGGTCAGATGACCTATGCAAAAAAATATTATTTAGTTCATTTAGCATAAAGGAAAACAGCCATTGTCAATTTTGTTTTATAATATCTATAATACCTACATATTTACTTAAAAATGAAATTCTCACAGTTTTGGTTCATTTAGCATGTTTTTCACATTTTTGGTGAACATGCGTCGTCGATTCGACCAAGCATGTACATACTCACAGGTGCATAAGCACCATATATTTAAATTATTATTCCATAAATCAAAGTAAAGTATAAAGAATATTATTTACCTACCAATTGTGCAAAAAAAAAAAAAAAAACTTAAATACAATAGGTACATATAGAAAATTTCGTTTGACAAAAAAAAAAAAAAAAAAAAGAAAAGAGTATTGTGTTCCATTACCTGAAATAAAGGAAAATTGGGCCATCATTTTTATATACGAGCCTACAGTGTCTTTGCACATAATTTCCATTAAGGATCAGTTCTTTGTAGCATGTTTCTTAGTTTTAGGGCCCCGAGCCATATTGTGGTAAATGCACCTTTAACAGGCCTTTGAAAATTTAGAACATCATTCTTTCTGAATTTTCTCTTACACACCTTTTTAATTTTTTATTTGAAATAGTTATTTTTTTTATTTTTTACAAATTTTCGATACAGCTTAAATCAGGTGATTTTAAAACCATGATTATAAACCAAATCTTTGAAATATTGCATAATTCTATTGTACTGTTAGTTTCAAATTGAGGGCATATGGACACATATCCGTTTTCAAAATTCTTAGATACAATTCCTTTGTCATATTTTACTTTACCCATAATATTGCATCGATTCAGCATGGAAAACCTTGGACTCGTTTTGAAGTCATCTAGCAAAATTGGTGTTTTGTTTTTTATTGTTACGATTCACGATTTAATTGAAAATCACTGTTTTTTTCTTTTCAGAGCAAATCTGCTCGTAATTGTAATTTTAATAACATACAATGCATTCTTATTTATTTGTCCAAATGCCGTCCCAATCAGAAAAAAAAAACAACATTATTTTATTTTGGGAAATGATATTCGAGTAAATCCATTTTCACATAGCTGGGAAAGCGCTTTGATACCGATACATTTGTCAGCACTAATGGTGTCTATGTTAGTGTTAACCGTTGGCTTTTCGATTAGTAAGTGTTAAGTTTCCTTTGTTCTCTTAGGTACTTCTCGTCAATTTCAGATGCATAGAGTGATGTCGGGATATATGTATGTACATAAGTACATACGTATATAGCTGAAGAATTGTATCACCAAAAAATTTTAGCTATCGATTCGGTATAATTCAAAGTACACGCTTGATGTTCGTATAAGCTCTGTTTTTTGCACGCATATTAGCGATTGTCCACTTAAGTTCCCCATAAAATTTTGATAGCATAGATACATACACTCGTATATGGTATGTTATATGACGTTTAATGGCAGTTAAGCTGTTGGTTGGTGAACAAATTTAATAGGTTTTGAAAAAATATTGTTGGTAAATGTTGGACATTTCTGAAAATTCATCGCAAATAAAGAAAATAGTAGTTGAATGCACTGCTCTATATTCACTAAGAAGATAGCGTATATAAATCGACTAAGCGCACATCGCTTTGTTACTGTTTGTAATTTAAACGTAAATTAAAGCGGATGTGCAAAAAAAAACACGGTGCTCAAAAAGTTAGGTTACTTTATTTTTTTTATAAAAAAAATATTTATTTATTCATCAATATTAATGTTGTCCCCTTCAAAGTAATCCCCCTCAGATACACTTGTGCCAACGCCTTCTCCAGTGCTCGAATCAATTCTCATAAGCACTTATTGATATAAACTTGAGCTCATCCAGCGATGCCATTTTTATTTCCTCAATCGTTGCAAATTTACATCCTTTCATATGTGTCTTCAGTTTTGAGAACAGATACAGTAACAGGGAACAGTTATGACCCTTTTGACCAAGTCAGGATCATCATTGACGTCATTCAAGAGCTCCTGAGCGATGCTCATGCGACGGTTCTTTTAAACAAAATTAAGAAGTTTCGGAAAAATCTTCGCTGAAACACGTCTCATGCGCAAAGCTTCCGAAAAAATTGCATAACACGAGCCGAACGATATGCCAACATCCTGAGCAACTTCTCTTATGGTAATTTGACGATTTTCCAAAACAATTTTGTTCACAGCTTTGACGCTATCATCTTTTGTTGATGTGGTGGGGCGACCAGAGCGAGGTTCGCCATTGGCATCTTCTCGGCCACCTTGGAAGAGCTTGTATTACTTGTAAACATTTTTGTTTTTACTTAGAGCAGACATACTGTATGCCACTGTCTTAGAGCAGACATACCGTATGCCACTGTCGACATTTTAAGTGTTTTAGAGCACTTGGTTTCCTTTTTTTACACGAAATTTGCTGGAAATTCTTTGCTTCTTTTTTTGTAACAATTAAATATTGCCGAGCACACCAAAACACGTCTAACCTTTTTATCTGTCAAGAGCAAACTAAATATGGTATATACTTAAAACTGTAAACATATGTGAAAAAAAAAAACATCTCGTACATACATATGGTATAGTACTTTTTTTTGTAAGACTTTGTCGGTGGCAGCATTGGTCCTTATTTCTTCAATTTTCAATTCAATGCAATAGATTCACTTCAAAAAATGGACCTGTTAATTGGCCACCAAGATCGACACCTTTGAATTATTTTCTGTAGGGCTACGTCAAGACACTAGTTCATGCCGATTAACCAACAGCGATAGACACTTTGGAGCAAATCATTGTTTGAGTTATTCGCGAGAATGCGCTTGTGTTTTATTTAAACAAAAAAGTCTGAATCTCTACCAAAAAAAAAAAAAAAAAAAACAGGCTTTACATATGTTCGTTGGTTTCGCTTTCAATTAGAGAATAACATTTTTTAGCTGCTGAAATAATATATTGCCGCGACAGTCCGGGTGGATCTCTCCCATTCACTGTGTCGTACGCCTTGTTATTTTGCCCACAGTAGGAGGGACCTACAGTTTTGTGATTATTCCGATACGAAAGTAAGATACTTTTGCCGGAGATTAGACTTTCAGAGGATAGTAACCTTCCGAAAGGATAGTAACTTCATGAATTATGCATATGTCTTGTTAATGGGCAAGGGACAAAACTTTGTGAAATTCTACTTTCTCCAGAATTACTGTAAGTTGTTTGACTGAATCTAACAGAGTGATGGTATACTTTCTTCAGATTACCAAAACCGATTAACTAAAGTCAGGGAAAAAAAAATACAGAGGACGCGATCGATGGACTATACTCGAAACTTTTCCTGAAATCAGTAGAAATGTTAGATGGTTTCAAGATAAGGCCAACCTAGTATATACATATGTAGTACCACGCTGTCCCTGTGCTAGTTTGTGGGCGTTTTTATTTTTTTCATATTTGTTAAAGTTATGGCTGTTTTATGTTTTCATGCTCTGGTCAAAATGAATTGTAACGTTTTATCAATCGTTCAAGTTCAACCACATTTGGAGTTTTACAGAGTTTCATGGTTCAACAACAAGACAGTAACGCCTTTTGTCTGTTTTACACCCTCTTTGACACTTATTCATCCAACGAGTTCATCATATCAAATTTTTCTGCTTGACGATCTCTTTAAAAATAGGCGACAGACAGACAACTTGTTGGTTGGTTTACAATTGGGATATATTTATGCCACAATATCTCTATGATAATATGCTGATACATAGCTTCAGACTCGGTTTGAAAAAGCCTGCACTACGAATATTTAGAAGGATTAAAAGATATTGATATACAAACTACGGCACTGACATAAGTCGTACTTTGGAGCCGTCGTTATGGACTGACAGTCTCAATGCCGACTCAATGCAGATTTTTCCCAAAATATTCAAACAACATTGACATTACAGTTGTCAGGCTTAATTTGTGATATGTATTAATAGCCTTTTGAAAGTAAAATCTCATAATGCCACAATTACTCTGCGTTTAATAATATAATTGCCATCCAAGCGTCCATCCAAATTTTGAGAAATTCGAAGAATTGTTCAATGCAGAAAATTAAAAACATGTATATAATACATACATATGTACATATTTTTAGAAATTTCAACGATCTGCGGTTTATTATTTCACCAACAAACTTTTCTGTCTATCCTATGTAACTTTTCACGGTTTGCGATACTATCTAGCATTTCTCAAATGTAGTTTAAATGAAATATGCGTTACATTCTTCTAAAAACTGCTTTTCAAAATCTAACAGCGTCGTTTTTGTAAAATACGTAGAAAGCTTTTTGAAAACAAAAGAAAATTTTATGCTCGTAATTAGAAATTATTGAAATGGCAAACACTTCGCTCATATGTATGGTAAACGCTTTCCCATGACATCCGATTAGACCAAAAAAAAAAGAAGAAAAAAAATGTATTCGTTTAATTGCTATCCTTTTTATTTTGTTATCGTTTTGTTTTTCTTGTTGTTCACAGTGTTTCATCAAAAATTTTGATTAGCGGCATTCCGCTGCAAACACGATTCGAAGACATCGAACCACTTCTAAAGCCATACGGCACAGTCAAACAGTGCGAAGCTGTTACTAGTAAGGATCCAAATACTCAGACCGTACATATAACGTTTGAGAATCCTGATCAGGCACAAAGGTATCGTTTTTTTTTTTTTTTAGAAAAAAAAGAAATTTTAATAATAAAGAAATACATAGTACATGTACTTACATATACAAATACTTTACATACATATATGCATTGGAAAGTTGAAATTAATAGACGGAAATAAAATTGGTTCGAACAAGCGAAACGGCTCTTCAAAAACAGAAAAATGAATTTGATCTTTCAAAAATAAAATCTCTTTTAAAATTTTTTTTATTTTCTATAAACAAAATTTAAAAACTCATCGTATATGTAGCAATGTGTTACGTTTATTTTTCTTGTATTTATTATGGTTTGAAAACAAAATTATTAACTTATCATTATGTGTAATTGCAGGGCTGCTGGTGGTCTAAACGGCATCGAATTTGAAGGTAATAAACTGCACGCAGAACAGCTCGATAAGAATCAGCGTCGTACCACACGTAGTGCACGTAATCAATACGCAGGAATGCCAGGTCCTGGTCGACAAGCTGATTTTCCCTTACGCATATTGGTTCAAAGTGATATGGTTGGTGCCATAATTGGTCGCCAGGGAAGTACGATCAGAACTATTACCCAACAGAGCAGGGCTCGTGTTGATGTTCATCGCAAAGAAAATGTTGGTAGTGTCGAGAAAGCAATTACTATTTATGGAAATCCAGAAAATTGCACGAATGCGTGTAAACGAATTCTCGAAGTAATGCAACAGGAGGCCATTTCCACAAATAAAGGGTAAGTAATAAACAAGGATCGGTAACAAAATGTCAAAATGAAAAAAAAATTTAATTTTAATTTTAAAAATTAAATTTACAGAGAAATTTGCCTTAAAATTTTGGCGCACAATAATTTAATTGGTCGCATTATTGGCAAAAATGGCAACACAATCAAACGAATAATGCAAGAAACTGATACGAAGATAACTGTCAGTTCGATAAATGATATAAGTAGCTATAATTTAGAACGTATCATTACTGTGAAAGGACTCATTGAAAATATGTCTCGCGCCGAGAGTCAAATCAGTTCAAAACTTCGTCAAAGTTATGAGAATGATCTGCAAGCAATGGCTCCACAAAGTTTAATGTTTCCTGGTTTACATCCGATGGCAATGATGTCTACTCCAGGTAATGGAATGGTTTTTAATACAAGTATGCCATATGGTTCATGTCCGGCATTTCCAATGGCAAAGACACCAGCGGCGGTAGTGCCACCCGTCTTCCCAAATGATCAACAAGAAACAACCTACCTCTATATACCGAATAATGCGGTCGGTGCTATTATTGGAACCAAAGGCTCACACATTCGTAACATAATGAGATTTTCTGGTGCTTCTGTTAAAATTGCTCCTCTAGAGAGTGATAAACCTGTGGAACAACAAACCGAGCGTAAAGTTACAATACTCGGTACACCGGAGGGACAATGGAAAGCACAATATATGATTTTTGAAAAAATGCGGGAAGAAGGTTTTATATGCGGAACTGATGATGTTCGATTGACTGTAGAAATTTTGGTAGCTAGCTCACAGGTAAGTTATTGAGTTTAATTTTGACTAGAGTATGTTATACAATTTTTTTTTTTTTTTGTTTTATTTCATTCTCATTAGGTTGGAAGAATAATCGGAAAGGGTGGACAAAATGTTCGTGAATTGCAACGAGTGACAGGTAGTGTTATTAAGCTCCCAGAACATAATGTTGCACCTGTTTCGGGTGAAGAAGAAACAACAGTTCATATAATTGGACCGTTCTTTAGTGTACAGGTAAGAAGTCTTAAATTTGAATTGTTTAACAATTTGAAAATTCCATAAAATAAAATTAAGGCAAATATTACCACCTATTTTTTATTTTCCAATAGGTATATGTATGATATATGTAGGTACATACATACATATTTTGGTTTATATACGGAGCGATTTCATACCACTTGTAATATGAAGTTAGTTTATACGTTTTGATATCAAATATATATATACAGTTTTGACTATATGGAAAAAATCGTCCGGTAAAAGACCAAACTGCTTGCGAATTCACACAGTTTTCGAACACAAGCTCAGTTTGCAATAAAGGTGGGGTGCTGTTTGGCTGCAATGAAAAGAGTATTGCCTCTGAGTTGTATGATCGACGCTGGAGATGCATTCTCCTCCATTAATCAATGAAAGAAAAGGCGGGCTTATTTTACACCTTATTTTAGAATTTACGGAAAGATGAAAATAAGTTTTACAATTATTTTCGAATGTTCATTGGTTCGTTTGTTAAAATAAATAAAAAGCTCAAAAATTATCTTTAACTCCAAGCCACACAGTTTAGGAACTGTACTCGTTCGAGTATATAACCCATTGAAATTTCGGTCGTAATGCTACTGAAGGAGAATGACAATTCTCCTCGCTGTTTAGAGAAGTGAACTCACTAAAATAACGTGAGACTGGAGATGGATGTTAATGACTGAAGATGAGTTGAGACTAGTTTTGAGTTTTTGTTGAAGGGTGTAGAAAATATGGATGAGTAAACATTGATTTCTGTCTTTCATTAATATTTCTTATTAAACAAATTCCTCATCAACATTTTGCAGCAGAATTTGCAGAAAGCCATCTTAATCTTAGGGTTTCTCTTCTTCCGCTGCTTTTGAAATTCTCAGTTTCCTGGGTTTTATTATTCTTCTTGATTTTGTAACCAGTAGAGTAGAAACCCCGAAACATCAGCCAAAACTCGAGCTTGAGCAACCGTCCTGTTGGCATTTATCTTGACCTTGTTCTTGTACTTTGAAAACCAATCACGAAGATTAGTCTATTTCCGTAGAACTTCTTCATCTAAGAGAACCAAATTCAATGAAATTTCAAAGGTTTGTACAAATTTCTACTTCAATAAGTTCATTTTTTGGCAAGCAAAGTGACTTGATGCGCCGTCGTGTTGAAACCAGCAGTATTTTAGACCTTTTTCACGCATTTGCGGTTACACCAAATGCGACAATATCCACCGATATCGATGGAAATCGACCGTTTCTCCAAAATAAAATGGCCCAATGATGGGTTTTGAACAAATATAGGCCAAAACAGTTACTTTCTCATCGTGCAATGGTGTTTCCTGAACTATGTAATGATCATCAGTTCCCTAAAAGCAACAATTTTGGTTGTTTACTTCGTCATAGATGGTGAAATGAGCCTTATCGGTTATCGGAGCTCACTCTCAAAAACCCGGCCCAGTTTCAATCATGTATGTGTACGAAATTTGTCCCACAATAAAGATCTAGCTTCCACAAGTGTTATTTAGATGTTTGTATAAATATTATTCATATTATATTATTATTATTATATAATTAATAATTTTATATAATTAATAATTTATGACAGCACAAACACATCAAGAGAATCTAAAAACCTACTATTGAAAACCGTCAAATGTGAAAGAGTGCGTTTTTTTTTTTTAGGCTACTGAGTTATCAGCCATCGTCCAGTTGCCGTAAGTTATAATGATAATACGACTACCGTCACCGTATAATATGCTCGATCAAATTCATATAGTGCGAAATGAGCGTAATTGGTTTTGCTCACTAAAATTCCATGTCAAGAAATTCGATCTTGTCTAATCATACATTTAACGATTCTGCTTTGAAAACATCCAAATAATCCAACACCTTGACTCAAGCTTTATTACATAAATAATCCAGATTTTATCCAGAATTTATTGTAAATTTCAGCTATAGGACCAAGCACAACTGAAAATTTTTATAAGATCGAATGATTTTTGATGATGCATTGATGCATTACTCATGAACCTTCTCCCTTATAAACTTAAATAAACGTTCTCAACTACAGTTGTGGTCAGTGTTGTATAGTCCACAATAAATTATGTTTGTTAAAATTTAAAACAAACACCAAAGATCGTTTTTTGTCTTAATAGGGACAAATAACGAACTACACCTCTTTTGATTGATTAACACTGGTATTATGTTTTTGGATATATCAACTTGTTCACGATGTATTTTTATTGACTTACCTTTTGTTATTTGATTAAATTTTATTAATCCCACAACTTTCTCAAGTTATCTTTTAGCTCTTTAGGTAACTTCACGTAAGACATTGAACATTTAATTACCTTGAACGGTCGATCCTTATCATTTCCCGAAATAAATACTTTCCAACTTAATTTTTCCTATCTTATCTTTGTCTTCTTTGGAGGAGGAACCAAGCATGTTGACTAATGTTTATATTTAAATTCTGCTCTCTTCCTCTGTCATAACCTTGCCGTAACACGCGGGATAAAGCCGCAATAAATGGGGCAACAAGTCCAAGAAAAATGTCGGAATAAGTTGCCGTAAATCTTTAATAGCTACTCAACTGTTTTATACATGCAAGTACGTGAATGCTTCCATTAATGTAGGTACTTGCAAAGGTATTAACATCATATAGACAACAGCTGTGTTTTTCTACATGCATGTTGGTGATTTATAAAGAACCCACTAACTTCGTTTAAGAGTTCACCAAAAAAAAAAAACTTGTTAGTACAGATATCCATATCTATAAAGTTCATCTGTTGGTTGGTGAACAAACTAAAAACTTTTGAAGAAAAATATCCCTAGATTATATCCTTTTAATCAATTCAAAACCTGACTATTTAAAGTTATGCAACGAAAGCCGCCCTTTAACAATCTCATCCGCACAATTGAGTAGTCCTCCTTCATCTAAACATTTACCATAGTGGGACTTGGCTATAACTTAACCCATTTATTACTCTTTACAATAAAATAATCATTCGCGAGGCCTTACGCCATATCAAAATCTAAATATTGGGGCACACAGGCACCCACAAGAAGACCAAGAGCGACGACGATTGTGGGCTTAATTTAATTCAGTAAAATCGAAGCGTATCTTATTATCTATTAAACCATCTATATGAAGGAATCAACAAACTTGAAATGTATTGACACCTTTCTAAGTTAACGGATTTTTATCTGCCCGGTGTATCATTGAGTATCCACTACAAACACCCCATCACTGGTGTAAACTGTTAATGAAACTGTTGAAACTATTGATGAAAACTGTTAATTGCTTTATCACCACTAGTTTTCAGTGAAGTGTCGTAAGAATTGGAATATTCTTTAAAGGCTTAAACATTTACATAGTTGTCTATCAGAATACCTAATCATTGTAATGCCATCCAGGGCTTAATTTCAATTATTTATCAAGCCGCAACCTACCTATCGGGTAGGGTTCTACAGGGTTCTTGGTCACTATGTTATCCCAGAGAATTGTAACACTTAACCAAGCCGACGCAGTTATCAAAGCCAATGCCAGATAATTCAGTTGGGGTTATTGCAATACTATTGAATTATTAAACACCTGTATTAGGCAAACATACGCCCTGTCCATTTTGATAGTTTTAGAGTTATTCAACTTTAAATGTTTTGTTTCGTGCTATTCCTCTATCAAACTGAAAGATACCATATGACTATTTCAATTTGATTTGAGTTAGTTTCACGTAGAATATACTATTAAATAAGAAAAATATGAGGTAACAAATATGACTAATTCGAATCACGACCTTTGGTGTTTACGCCCTTTTTGGTTAGAATGGTAGTATAGCTAATCATCTATCAGTAAAGAACATCAAAATGAAGCGTGGCTAAGCTAATGAGATCACAGTTGTATATTATCCATTAAGTGTATTCTTTCTAAAAAGGATTAAACACTAGCAAAGAAGTAACTGAAGCAGTATAGCAGAGTGGCAAATGATTTTTTTGATATAATATGTTAGCTTATCTTCGTGAAATCTTTACCATTCTCTTAATAGGTAAATCCTTCAAATTCGTTGGAGTTATTATCAAAACCGAAATTCAATGGGATCGGCGCGTCTTAGATTTTCAACAACTGTAATTCTGTTTTTTTTTTTTTTTTTTTTTTACTTCATCACAAAATCAAAAAATTAAATTGGTGGTGCATCTCCTACCAAAATTTGACAGATATTCGTATATGAAAAACATGAAATGGCACATTACATAGTACATATACATCGAGCCAAATTGGCTCGATATAGAGCACCATTTATATGCTCTATTTATAAATAGGTCCTTTGTATAGGTAAAGTTGGGTTCCTCTTACACTTGATTTATTGTATCAAAAAAGAAATTGCATAATAAGCTTCGCTTTTTTTTTAGTATCATTTCCTTAGGGGAAATTTCAGTCAAATACCAACTGTTAGTATATGTCTACATAATCTTACTTATAAATTTCCAAAAATCTTAAAATGGTAGATAAGAGAGCTGCAAAGATCTGATGAACTTCAAATGGCCAAGTTCTAGTCTATTAAATTTATTAGTCAAAAATTTGCTTCTTTTAGGGTTTACATTTTTAAATAATTTTTATTAAAGTTTGTTAAGATTATTGAATCGCAAAGGGTGTTTTCCAATTTTAGTCAGCTCAGCGAAGAATCCGAGCAATGATGATATCAACAAATCCACCTCCAGTGTCCAAAAAACAAAAAGCTGCCAAAGAGCAATCTTCGTCAACTAGTGGGACCCAATCACAGCCCCAGCAGACACCTCAACAGCAACTTCAGCAGCAGCCAACTCAACAAACCCAACAACATCAGCAATCCTCAAGTTCGAGTCAATAAAGTAAATTAAAAGTGTTTTTATTTTCTTTTTTCTATTTTATTTTTTTATTTTATTTCTTCATAAATAAGTCATTAAAACATTCGCAAAAAAAAACAAAAATCAAGAGATAATTATTATAAATTAAAATTAACTCCAATATATTAACACTAAAAACAACCACTTCAAAAACACCCCACCCAGGAGAATATGAAAAAGAAAATATATATATTTTAATTTGTCATTTTTATTTTCTGATATTGCTTTTTTAAGCCATTTTTATTAAAGAAAAAATATTAAAGTGTAGACTTACTCGTTCTTAATTCGCAGTACACGAATAAAAAAAAAATAATAATAAATAAAACAAATGTCAACAAATGGTCTTCAAAATATTTTTAAATGTCCCGAAAGAGGTAAATTTTCTTTTACAAAAAAGTGGATGTTAACTAAAAATAAAAAAAAACTCCAAATATAATAAATATAACAAAAAAATGCCACTAAAATCTAAAAAAAAAACAAAGTGAAATCTGAAATAAAAGAAAAAACAACACTTTGATAATAATCATACAAAAAATGGTGTAATGAAATTATAAACGGATAAAATAATAAATTCTTTCCAATATGATATAACATTAATAAAAAAGTGAATTGCCTTTAAAACGGTGCTGAAATGTTAATGATAATTTAATTAATTAAAATAGTTGATAATACTACTAACCTTTATTTCTAAATGTTATATATAATTAAACCTTTTTTTTAAATTTTATTCATTGTTAATTTATTAACAATGCCGACCGCATTTTTTTTCTTTATAAATAAATAGTCTCACAAACACCGTATCGACAACAAACAATCAAAAATAGTAATAGAAACCTTTCTTACCTAAATATTATTGTACTTGTTCCTTAATTGCAAAATAATAAAGAAAAATAAACACCAAGTACATGTAGCTTTAGTAAAATTGTTCATTACTATCACTTAAAAAAAAAAAAATAAATAAATAAATAAAAATAAACAAATTACAGTTATTAAATATGTTATACTATATAAATGTAAAATGATTGAATTGTTTAAATATTCACTGTTATGTTCGTAATTAGAATTGTTCAATAGCTTAATTGTTTAAACTTAAAAAATGAATTAAAAATAGGTTATTATTAATTAAAACAAAAATCAATTTAAAACAAGCACAATTCTGTTAAATTAAGATAAAATATCAGAATAAACATCAACATATATTTTGGTACTAAATTACAAATCATTCAAACATTTCGGCAAAAAACAACGGAGAAATTTTAAAGAAAAGAATACTTGTATACTTGCATGACAAGATGTATAAAAATAAAGTTTGGCATTTCAAAAATAAAATAAAAATTATAAAAAAGTAATAAAATAGAAAAATAAAAAAAGAAAACAAAAAAAAATAAAATAAAAACTTATTTAAATGAAATATAAATACCTCAATATAAGTGCATTATCTTATATAAAATCATAAATAACTAAGAATGTATAAATGGTAAAAAAAGTTAATTTATGCAAAAAAGCTACGACACCATTTGAAAACATAAATCGAGTACTACAATTGAGAGAAGCAAAAAACGAAAGAAAACAAAAAAAAAAAAAAAAACAAAAAAAACTCAAAAAACAAGAGATATTTAACAACGCATATCAATTACATTGTAAAAGAAAATAATGTAAGCTGACGCAAAAACCTTACAAAAGATATCGATAGCAAACCGAAATCGAATATAAATACTTTAACGAATCAAATTCCAAAAATATTAAAAAAAAAAAAAATAAATAAAATTGACTAAATTGGACTAAAATAATCAAGAAAAGAAAAACTAAAAAAAAATTAAGACTCTAACTATAGCGATCAGAAAACGACATAACCAAAGTTTTAGCAGTTGTTGTTTGCATTTGTATTTGGAATTACCATGCAGTTTTAATTTACGTTTTATCCATAACGAAATTTAAATAACAGATAAATAAAATAAATATCTCAATCAAATACTTTTCTGATCGCTATAACTAGCATCAAATTTATAATACAGAATCATACACACAACACTTGTAATTATCCTTTATGTAGCAAAATGCATAAAAACAAATCAGCTTTTGATTTATTTTCTATCAACATTTGGCAAAAAAAATAAATAAATAAATAAATGTATACATACGAGTACGTATATCTGTAAAAATTAATTTGGGCAGTTAGAATAAATTTTTTTTTTTTATATTTTTGAGTAGAATATTTCCGAAGCCAATAAATTAAGAATACAAAAAATAAAATACATTTACATTTACTTAAATAATGCTAAGAAAACACTCGAGGGAGTTTTTGTATTAGCATTGCAGATTATACACACATACATACATAATAAAACAACAAAAAGTTTGAAGTGGGGTTAACTATAAACAAAAATGGAACGAAAGATATATTAAAATAACTTTTAAACATTTTTATATATTTATATTAATATATTCTATATATAGATTTTATTTTGTTGGAAAAAATCTTATATTCAGAGAATAAATTTTTAATATATTTTACATATTTAAATGAAAAAAAAAAACTAAAAACTAAAAAAATTAAAGAAAAAAAAACATTTTTAACTATTTTAGGAATATATCGAGGAGTTGCTGTCTCAATAATTTTGTTTCTTAACAAAACATTTTTTAAAGCCTTCACGGCAGTTAAGGTGAAATCGAAGCAACTTAAAATCTACCGCAGTTTTCTAAAGGTAGCAAATACTTAAAGTGAGAAAGAATATATTATTAATATAAAAAGAGAAAAAAAGTATTTTTTATAAAGTAAAAAAAAAAAAAAAAATCAATTCTTATGGAGAAAAAAAAAAATTAAAATATTTATAGTGTTTAGAGGCTATTTATATCGTTATATATTTTTTTATTGTAAGAAAAAATGTAAAAATATTTTTTTATTTATTATTTAAAATTAAAAAAAAAAAAACAAAGAAAATAACTTTTTGATTTCGATTGGTTTTTGTATTATTTTATTTTGTTGATTTGAAAATTTTGTTGTTTTACTTTTTTTTTCTTATTTTCGATTTCGAAATGCTAAATTAAATCATTTGTAAAATAAGAGTGTATAAGTTGTGCCAAGTACTGATTTAAAAAATAAAGAAAGTGTGATAATCTTTCGTTTTTTATGCGAGGTAAAAATTAATTTTTGTTAAGACAAAAAAAAATAATAATAATATAATATTTTCGGATATAATTTTTATAGTTAGTGATTTTTCTAATCAAAATTGAACGTTCAAAAAAGCCAAACATTTTTCTTTTTCATTAAATTAATTTTTTTTTTTTTTTTCAATTTAAAAAAAGGTAGTAATTATCACACTTTATACAAGCAAGTAAAAAGACTTTAATTAGAATAGTGGGAATAATAAAGGAAAAGCACACAACTCTACATTAAAAAACAAAAAATAAACATCATAAGCAACATAAGGAAAACAACAAAACTTACTATTTGTAAAATGTAAAAAGAAACAACATACCTATTATTATTTTATCCCAAATGCATTTCGGTTTTAATTTTTTGTATCATTATCACAACGCCTACATGGACTTTTTATAAGTAAATAATTTATTTGAATTTTTTTTTTCTTTGTTGAATATGATTCCCTTTTAAATTTTCGAACATTTCAAAATTACTCGTACAAATAAAAGTACAAATTGAATAGTAGTAAAATTATACATTTTTAATTTTCTTACATTTCTGCTTATTTACATTTAAAAGAAGAGAGAAAGAATAAAAAAAAAACAAAAAAAAAAAACAGCAACAAAAAATGCAACAACATTAACCATCATGAAGTTTATAAAAAAGAAAAACCTAAATAACGATATAGATTTGCGAAAGCAAACACATAGCCACTATATTATTGAAGAATAACTGAAATATTTTTGTTAAGAAAACAATAAAATCTTACCATCAACTAAAAACACTCCACAGCCAAAAATATTTAAAAAAAAAAAATAAAAGAATTAAAAATATGTATGTTTTCCCTTGCACATTTAAGTAAATAGACAGCCCCTCTATAATTGATTCTCGATTGAATCTGAGTTTGATTAAAAAGCTACTAATTTTCTTTAAATAGAGTACACTATTACAAAAAGAAAAACCCTCGATTTGTAAACAAAAAAAAAAAAAAAAATTTGATAAAATAAATCAAGCAAGAAATCCCTCAAATGGCAAAAACAAACAAAAAAAACCTAAAAAAAAAATAGTAAACATACAAAGAAATAAATTTGTACTTTGCGCGAACCTAAAACGGAAAAAAAGTCAAATACATACAAATTATCAACAAATTGGCATATTTTATATTAAATTAAAAATATAACACGAAATCAAATAAAAAAAGGTATGCACATTAAATTTTTAATAATGATTATTAAAACACTGCCCTTAAACTGAAGGAAACGAAAAAAAAAACAAACAAAAAAAAAAAAATACACGCGTACGATAACTAATAATTATTTGGGTAATCAATTCATTTTAAATAAATTCGCAGAAAAAATAAACAAAAACGAAGATACAATTATATATTTCTTTTAGGATTATAAGCTATTACAATGAAATGTTATTAAAATTATGGCAAAAAAATTAAATAAACAAAGGTATGAGAAAGTCGTGGGTTTTTCACATTTTTATATGCTACAAAAGTGAAAAATAGGAACATAATAGTTTAACCTGTAAAATTGCTCTAAATGAATTATTTTTGCTTGCAATCTTTGCATTTAAAATGGACATTAAAACAAATCAAATTATTTGTTTCTAAGATTAAACAACAAATAAATTAAACAAAAAAAAAAAACGCATATAAATAGATAATTACAATTTTAAGTCAGTAGTTAAAAAAACTTGTAAACAAAAAAAAAAAAAAAAAAAAAAACAAGAACAACAATAATACCAGAACAACCAAATTAAATTTACTGTCCTTTTATTATGCATTTTGATTGTGGTCGATTTTAAAATATTTAGAAAAAAATACAATCTTATATTCTCTTATTAATGTTTGTGGAGGCAAAAACTTAAAATCAAATTCTATCTATAGCATAAACATATTTATAAATATCTTTGTTTAAATGCATATAAAACCAAACATTCGTGTTAGCTAATTAAAATAAAAACCTATACCTTTAAAGAAAAAGCAAAAAACACTACCGAAATTATATGTTACAAGAAAACAAAAAAGGAAGTTCAAAGATATCAATTCGTAATAGAAGATTATCTTTCTTAAAGTCCACTTTGTGTTTTCTTTTTTGGAATTAATTATTTAGAAAATAAGAAAAAACAAAAATCTTATAATGATAACTACATTTTCGTTGTAATATTAAAAACAAAAGAAAATAATCATGCATTAAGCTTAAAGAAAAACAAAAAAAAAAAAAATAAAGTAACTTATACAAAAACGTTTAAATTCCCAATTAATCCCTACAGCCAGACACAGAACTATACTAAAAGCAAAATCAGAAACAACCTACAAACAATATATACTCATACATAAACAAAACAGATATTCAATAATTTATTGAAACCGCACAATCAAAACGGAATACCTTTACAATAAAATGGATTTTATATACACACATATTCATATATATATTTTTAACAATACTATTATCAATTTATTTTGAATTTTTTTTTAATTATGTAAATATTTTTTATATATATATATATATATATATATATATATATGTAAACGTATATATTTTTTATTTTCGCACTTTATTTTAAATAATAATTAAATGCATCGAAGATAATGCAAGACCACGATAATTTCTTGGAGACTGAGCTACAACATATTTATTTTATCGATGGTTTTGAATTATTTTCCCCTTCATCAATAGAAATCCAATATATATAAATCCAAACTGATGTATATATATACACCTTTGTATATATATGACTTTCTTAAATGTAATTAGTATGTATTTTTTTTTATACAAAATAAATAATAAAAAAAAAAATGGTTTTTAAATAGTCCTTTTATAATTTCTATATAAACTTGTTTAGACATGGTTAAAATATATTTAAAATAAAAAGAGAAGAAAAAACGGGACTACAAAATATAATTTTATAGGTTCTTAAAATTCTATTATTTATAATTTAATAATAAAACATACCTTTTTATTTGTAAAATTATATTAAATAGGTATCAATAAAAAGAATAAGTAAAATAAATTCGTCTTTCGCCTTGAACTTATAACGTTTCTCTTTATTTATGCGATATATATATATATATTTTGTGTTTGCCACCATGGTTTGCGAACCAGATTCGTTTGCTGTTTTTTTTTTTTTTTTTTTTTTTTTTTTTGTTTAATTTGTCCTTAATATTTACGCATCGCATAAGATTACTCAAAATAGGCAAAACTACAATTTTTATTTTGTAAAACAAAATGTATACACATATTGTTTTAGTCACACAATTCTATATAAACTATTCATCATATGTAGACATTATATCTTTACATATATAATATTATATATATATATAATATAATATATGAGAAGATATAAATGCATTACTTGAACAATAACCTTTAACGAAAAAAAAAACAATTTTCATAAAAAAGAATACATTTTGGATTCAAAGCTGAAAATAGTTGTTAGCATTTGTATTAAAATTTTGTAATAAACTGTTAAGTTAAAAAGATTTTCTTGTTTTTTGATTTGCAGCATGTCACAGTGGGCGGCTTGCCTGTGTGATAATAGTTTATTTTCCAGCCGTTATTTTTATTTTCATTGTGACATGTTTTAAATCAAAAAAATAAATAAATAAATAATAATAATAATAAATAAATAAAAATTAAGGAAAGTTGAAGTTCAAGTTGTTTATTAATAAACTTTTATTTTCACAGTTTTTTACGTTTTAATATAAATGCTACAAAATTATTTGTTCTTTTTAAATTTTGCATTCTTTGTTGTATTAAAAGAAAGTATCTATAAAAACGAAGCACATACCTTCTCAATTTACCTTCTCGCATACAATAAATCAATATAAAAACCATTATTCATTTTCGTAGTTAAACGAAGACAAAATCATCATTCAAAAGCTCTAATTACGAAAATGTTCCTTGATTGTGACAACGATTTACAAAACTAGGATGTTTATACGACATCTTTTTTGACACCTACTTACCGAATTCTTACCGTAAAATAGTTTGTTTTCATAAAAAACAATTCAGATATATACATCAAAATACAACAAGAACAAAATGTATAAAGCCAAAAATATGTAACTATTAAATGCTACAAAAAGTAAAAACTAAATAAATAAAAAAAAAAACGCAAAAAAACAAAATGCTAAAAACAATGAAATATAAAAGTTAAAATGAAAACTACCTCAAAAAATATATACATAAATCTATATATTATTAATATAACTACTAAAAAAAATACATCTAAATTGTACTATATATACACATATATTAGAAAATGACATTAAGCAGTTTATTAAACGTAAAACCATTTCAAAAACAACCCAATAAACTAAAAAAAAAACAAAACAAAATTTGTAATACAAAATTAGAAGAAAGATAACTAAAGAAAAGTTGAAAATCAATTTACTAATGAAAGGTCCTAAATTCGTCATAAAACTGAATGCATGTCTATTATACAGAAATGTTTTTTTTTTTTTTTATTTTATTTTCATTATAGGGAAAAAAAAACTAAATGAAAATAAAAAAGAACAAACAGCATTTGCTTTAAAAATTAAGCTTTCTAGTTTTATATACATTTAAATACAATTATAACGTATCTTTCGGTTTAAAAGGGTAAATTAAAAAAAAAAAAAAACAGCAGATAAACATACATTAATATGTGTCTGGCGATTGGCTTTGTAGCATGTTTAAATTTAAAGTAAAACTCAATATTTAGCTATCATGTTTTTGGGATAAAAGAAAGAAAAATTCAACTTAAATTTGAACACAGTAATTAAACAAAAAAGAAAATAATAATTTTGATTTACATGCAAAAACATAAATACCACAGTACAGTTTTGGTCAAGTTAAAAGCGAATACACAATGCTATATTTGTAAGAGTAACAGAAAATCGATAATAATCATAAATATCTTACTGTATTCATAAAAAATGTCCAAAATTTGATTAAGTTATATTAAATAAAAAATGAAGTTTTTTTTTATGAAAACAAAATGGATTTTAATTTTTATTTTTTTGCCTAGCACATTTTTCGTTTTAGGATGATAGAACTTTAAGTCAACTGGTAAAAAAATCTCTATAGAAATTAGATATTTATCCCTTATGACGTTTTTTTTTTTTTTTTTCAATGTACTGTTCTACATAAAGTTAAGAACCAAATTCTATTACAAGGGTCGCTTCAAACAATTTTAACAACTCTGTACCTTATCGAATACTATATGAACTTGTACAGACGTGAAAGCAAGTCAAGGAAAAATACTAATTCTGCAAATTTGTTTAGTTCTCTTGCCCCTAACTTCACAGTTTTCTGCGACGTAAAGTTCTTAAATTTATAAAAATCAGAAAAAAATAAAAATAAGAGTTGGAAAATAATGCTCAGAATCTTCCTACTGAATGGGATGTTTTCATTCGGGTCAAAAACGACTAAAAGCATGATTTTCTTTTTTTCTATACATATTTGTGAAAGGCAAGTAGAAAAAACTTAAATAACTTTTAAAATTGCTTGACTTACTCAAATTTCTGGGGTACCAATAAGTTTGTAATTATTATCTTTATGATATTCTAATCTATTTAGTTGTGGAATTATTTCATTAGGATATATGAAAATGTTTTCTATTTTCGTATTATAATCGTTTCTTATTTTTTTTGTCATATACAAATGCGTTTAAAAAGTTATTTCGGTTTTCGTTATACGTATATTCTGATATAATATTTTTTATGATATTGTAAGCTACTGCGGAACATGTACCACTTTAAAAAAAAAGAAAACCAAGAAAAATTTATCGGCTTGGGAGAGGCTCTCCAAGGTTTCGAAAGTGTAATAAGAGTTTTAGAAATTTATAAATTAACAAATCTAGAAAGAAAAAAGCTTGTTTGCTTTCCAAAGTTTGAGTTTGATGTAAATATTTTGCAAAGATAATCTTCCGTATAAATATATAAATGAAGTTCGAACAATGGAACCACCCTCGAAAAGAAGCTGCTCTATGTAGCAATACATATTTTTTGCCATTTTTTGCGTCCTATCTTTAATCCTAAAAATTCAATGCAAGGATTTTGCAATAAGAAAATAAACTGACGTCCACACGATTCTCAAGATATGGCCATATTGTAATTCACTTTATCAATTTGTACAAACACGTCGTAATTCTGTTGATTTTTGTTTTTGGTATCGGTGTATAGTGCTGAATTTGAACTGAGGCTTCCAGTGGATTCAACTTATAGGTATGTTTTTAAAAAAGGACCGGTAAGTTTCTGGGATACCTTTTCATATATCGATTGATATATAATGACGCGAGATGTATAGAAATACAATTTTGGCTTGAATTCTTCCCACTGGACTCTTGATCTCTATCGAGTTTGTTAAATCGTTAAATTTTTAAATCATAAAAGGACCGAAAATGCCACCTGACCGCACTTCACAGCAAACATCAGAGAATTTTTTTACGCTAAATAATTTGAATCATCTTATTTTTCCACATACTGTGCTTAGTCTAATTAACATAGCTAGAAAGGTAACTTGGTCTTCGTTGTTTTTGCTATAAATTCTACCAATAACGCCTCAGCAGAAATAAAACGAAGAATCACTCTTGCCAATCGCTGTTTGTTTGGGCTAAGACGGCAATTGAGTAGCAAAGCGCTATCTCGAAAATTGAAGAAAACTCTATATAAGACCATAATGATCCTAGTCCTACTTAATGCTACTGAAACATGGACTCTATCGAAAGCGGATGAAGTCGTTTTGAAACAAAAATCCTTCGTACAGTATTCGATCCCGTTTGCGTTAACAGACTTTGGACGCGAAGATTCAACGATGAACTATACGAACTGTACAGCATCAGTCGCTTGAGACATGTAGAGCTAATGGACATCAACGGTCCTCCCCGCAGATTCTTCGAAGCTAAACCTGAAGGACAAGGCAGTAGAGAAAGACCTTAGAGGGCATGCATAAGTTAAAGGGAACCTCAACCGACTTGGAGTGTGCAACTGGCAACTGGAGGAAGTAAGCTAAGGACCGGGCTAACCGGAGAGGCTTTCTAATTGAGGCCAGTTGCACCGCGAACTGTGGCGCCACCTAAGTAAGTAAGAAGGTAAGAAAGTTAAAAATGTGCCTCATCGCTAAAGAAAATTTTCTTCAAAACAGTAACAATTACCTATTGCTCTAGCATCAAATCTGAATATGTTTAATTTTGTCTAAGGTATGCAGCTGCAAGTTTAGATGCAAGATTTGTGATAGAGAGTTGTATGAAATGGCTTATTGCAGCAAACGTCATGATATTGGACAATTTAGGCCAATTATCTACATTGACCGAACGAATATTATGACGTCACAAGTATTACTCTATCTGCAACACTTCCAGTCTTTTCTAATTTAGTTACTATGGTACGAATTGTTTGTTGTGTTGGTCGGTTTTTTCGATCTTAATCAACAAGCAGATTACGGCGCACAATTAAGATTAAAAATGTGGTACGTATTGTGCCCAAAAATGTTAAGTCTTAAATTATCCGTGTGCCAATTAGGGCACAATAAAGTATTACCAGTTAGAATAAACCGTTGCTGTTGCTGTAGGAATAATTATTTTGCGAACAAAAGCCAAAAATTGTCTCTTGTATGAGGTGTTCGTACAGACTTTTGATTATGAGCATTAAAAACGCCCTTTTATTTTCGTTGGCAATCAGCTTTCATTAAAAAAAAAAAAAAAAACATTTAAACCTCTGATATATGTTCTTTGCGTGCATAAGTTTCACAATTTCTAGAAAGTTGTTTAAATATTTTTACATATATACGAGTATGTGCTAAAATAAAGAGAACGCAATTTCGCACAATTTTTGTCTGTTGGGTATTAACTTCCTGAAAGGGAAGATTTTGCATTCACCCCGAACATCGAAAATGAAAACTTTGTGATATCTTTGGTTTTAAGGTGTCTATAATATTTTTAGACAGGTTTTAAGAAAATGTCTGCATATTTGTGTATTCCTGGGAATATGTATGTAAATATGTACATACCATATATGACTGACGAACGATAAGCTGAATCGCGGATATTTGATTTTGACGAAAATCCGCCGATAACTTTTTAACTTACTAAAAACAAAAACATACATAAAATGCAATTAATTTTTTCTTACAATAGAGGATTCTCAAAATTTTTGCAGTACTAATCGAAGTCTATTAATATACAATAGCACAAATTTAATTGAAAAATATTCAATGCGGTACTGATCGGACAAACTTCTATGGATGATAGGTTTTGGTGAGATAAAAATAAGAAATAACTTTACAGGGGGGCACTCTCCTCTGAGTAAAAAGGAGGTAAAATCTTATTGAAACGCTTTTAAAGTTATCAAAGCTATTAAAAATCAGTTAAGAATGCTGCAAGCTCACTTTATGAGGAAGTTCATGGCGTGTCCCATCGTCGCACCCATTTCGGCTAGTTATTATTTTGTTTTAGGTAGTTATTAAGGAAAGTGTTTTGCATTTTTGCCATCGTTGTAGAATAATGCCCTTGTGCTGAAGCTTGAGTTCTTAATAGCTACTTTTGATCAATTTTTTTTTTTTTAAATTATTGAAAATGTCAGGTGTGATGTTGAAGTCCATTACATCGTTTGACAGTTAAGCGACATTTTCAAAAAATGAAATATGTTACAAATTACGAAATTATTTGATGCGGTTCATACTGAATTATGGATATCATTCAATTTCTAAATACTGTATATGGTAGTGAATGTTTAAAACCTTTAATAGCTGAAAACAGCGGCGTTCAACCTCTGGAAAGATTTGATTTTGTGCAAAAATGGATGGGCATACATTTTATTTTTCAAATTTGAATATCTGATTTTAAAAACTTTTCTATAAGCAAATATTTGATATGTTAGGAATGAAATTGCATCTAAAGTGTATTAATTTAAATGTAATACCTATAATGCAACGCGATCACGTCTATGTATGTCATATGTACATATGTTTGATATTGTTTTAATAGGCATAGCTTTTTTTATTTATTTAATATTAATTTTTTTTGTATTATGGAAGACAATGAAAACACAGGTTTTCTTTGGTATATTCCTATACGAGTATTTTGTTTGAAGGGGTGTTTTATTATGTGAGAAGTGCAACAAAAGATAATAAGAGCTACAATATAAAGGCCGGAAGTCATAAAATATATTTTTTCATTCTAAACATTACCTACACAGTATTAAACTTACAGATATCACTCTCTTTGGACAATCCTAAAACATTCTAAACAATTGTTAATCTATGTAGAAATATTGAAAACATAATTGTTAAGACCAGATTGTACAATATGTTAGTTGTATTCATACCCGAGAATCAAAAGTTAAAGATTTGTTTATAATATGTTCATGTATGATACATACAACCTTTTACTTATAAATCAATTAATTTATTATATCACTAAACAGAATTCACATTTTTTATCACTTTTCTCATAATTCAAAAAATAAAAAAGATAAAAAAAAACATTTCAATTGAACAAAATTAAGTATAAAAATTAATGAATGCAACAGACGTTTTGTTTGTTTTGAAATGCTGGAAAAACAGATTTCGGAAAATTATTGCAAACTTAACATTTGTCCAAATTGGTAAGAAAAGACAACAAATTCAGCGCAGTTTTGTTGATCGACATTAACTCTTTGAAAAAGCAAATAGCCTTTGAAATGCTGTAGATACACTGAATCTTTTTTGTTATTTTTCCTATGGCCACAAATGCACGAGTACATGACTACCTATTACTTGTGTACGAGTATACTTGTAATAATAAATGAATCGCTGTCTTTTTTAAGTATTAATATTTATTCTTTTACTATCTCTATACACCACACATTGCTGAGTATAAAAAAATTCATGTGAACGCTGAACAAATCATTTGTTCACATTTATTATACATATAATACACGTATTGTGTGAAATGAACTTTAAATGTATTATTCCTTTGATTTTATATTATACGTTGCTTGATATGAAATTGTGTGTTCGTATTTACGTATTGCTATGTAGAAACATGTATATAGTTCTCCAAACGTAAATATTTGAAAATATGGCTTAACAGAAAATAAAGAAAATAAAAGAATTAAAAATTAATAAATAATGTAGGTGTATGTACACAAATTCAAAAAGTGATATTTAAATACGTCGAGCTATACTACAGCTTACGTCACATTTACCGGTCTTTTAACACAGATTTAATTAAATATAGGCATCTTCAACACAGTGTACATGCATGTGGAAATACGAATTTGTTGTTCACACCTAACTTTTTGCTTACTCAGCAATTTAGTTTAACTTGCAAAAAAAAAAAAATAAAAAAAAAATAAAGATAAAAAATAAATAAATAAATAAATAAATACAAATCTCTAGCTACTAAATATATACGAGCGTATGTATATAACTACCAATAAAGAAAAAAAAGAAGAAAAAATGCGAATATGAAAAGCTTGATAAAGTATATTTCGTATTCTCTTTCATTTCGTCAGACTCTAGTCACTCACAAATACCATGCTATAGGTGAATAGTATAGAAATCATATGGGGCGATTAAATTTTGCCCAGCAACAGCGACAAGTGAAAGCTTTTTTTTGCAAAATTAATTCTGATTCATAGATAATAATGTTCCTTGGGAAACTTTAAAAACTTGCATAGACAAAGTCTAGCAGTCAACCGTCTGTTTTCAGCATGCTGATATGGGAAATGTTGCTTAAATTTCAATCAACAAGTGTTTTCCGAAACAAGAATCTTCGTCTTTTCGATTTTATACATGCTTACATACATGAATCGATGAAAAAGCTGAGCTAGATTCATGTAGATGGGCACAAAATGCTGCGAATGGGGAGAGCATGATGCAGATATAAAACAACATGTTTTTTGTCATCTGAAAATGAAGATTCATTTTTTAGTTTTACATAGATATAATTGAATACTATTAGGGGTAACCTTATAATTAACTTGGTACTAACACAACGTGAGTGCATAAGTATGGATTTTCATCTCAGAGAATAATAAGCAGGGCAAAATTTAGAAATTCGAAATACGGGTATTTCAATCAAAAGACTAAAATTATGGGGAGCATTAAGTGAAAAGATATTCATGTAGAAAAAATTGTCAAATAATTTCATGTAGTCTAACACAAACAAAAAGTAGTCAGTTAAAATTATCAATTAAAACAGGGGTTTCCAATAAAAAGTCTCTATCTTGCCACCTGCCAAAAACTACACAATATGTAAAAGATATTGATATGAAAAACCGAAACCGTTCGTGTTTTATTGCGACAACGGGGAATATTGCTTAGAATACATAGCTCGCAGTGTCGTCGAAAACCCATATTTGTCAATTTCAATTCAATTCAATTTCGCATAAAGACTTGTATCATAAAGCTTATAAGGTTCAACTGACGCAAGAACATAAGTCTACCGGTAAGTACATAACATAAGAACATAAGTTTAAATAAGTTCGTAGAATTCATTGTTATAATATATCTCCTCCTCCAAAGCCTTTCAATACAAAAATCACTCCAAGAATTGTGTGTTCAAAATTACCTAGGATATCTTCACATATTTTTATTTGTTTTAACCAATACTTATAGATCTGTGCCACAGATCAGGATAAGGGCAATGAAGGTGTTATACGAGTATAAACTCTATTTGGGGTTGGAAAGTGTAACTCTTCTTTTCTTCTATCTTTTCATAAATATCCGAGCTGAGGTGGGCAAAATCAAGTAATGCGGTTCATCTTGTTAATAGAATGTACTTAGTTTAAATTTTGCCGTCACTCATTTTATCAAACGAGATGTGGGCGTGAAGGTTATTTGGCTAATTATAAATGGAAAACGATTAGTATTGAAGATATTGAATCTTTTATCAATTACATTGCTGATCGATCTGCATATCATCATTTGCAGTTGGTTGATTTGGATAAGGTATTTTGCCACGTCCTTCCGAATTGGAATCGAGGTTCTTGGGATCGGAGCGGTATTCATTCGGTTAATGTCGTTGTAGAGTACCAGTGCTCTTTATTGTTATTCTGCAAAATTTGACGTGGACGAAATATAGGGTGATTCATCGTGAGTTTTGATTTATAATGTAAAATTAAATACATAAATTTAAAAATGAGCAAAAAAGCGAAAAAATGACATTTACTATACTTTTTGAAAATGATGTCATGTAAATGTTGGTCATGACTACGTCTGAGGTGGTCCATTCGGAAGATCCAATTTTGGGATCGGATAATACGAGTAATCGTATCGTATCTAGGCGGCCAATTTACCGTAGAAAAAGGTGAAATTAAGTGCTCACCAAAATGATTTCTCAACAAGTCCATTGTTTCTCTCGCTGTATGGCTCGTAGCGCCGTCTTGTTGAAACCAGAGCTCAACGAGACCATGTGCTTGATTTTCAGGAAACACATAGTCTGTTACCATGGCGCGATAACGGTTATCATTGACAGTAACATTCTGATTTGCCCATAAACCACACCATACCGTTGTTGAAGCTGCTATAATCTCTTCACCAATTGCTGGATGTGGTCTAATCGGTCGAGTATCATCCACTTAGTAAACTGGGACTCAAATTTGCGAATGGTATGAGCAATAGTGGTTTCAGTAGGTCGATTAAGCGCACAATAAATCCCTCGAATCGCACGAAAAACATTTCTCCCATTTCTGAACAATTTGGAGACGCTGCTGTAGTGTGAATCTTTCCATTATGACTTGCCAAACGATACGGAACAAAAATGATAAAGCAATTTGATAGGAGTCACGCGTGATCTATCAAAAAAACCTGTTGATAATCAGACCTCACGATGAATCACCCTATACTAGCTCTACAAAAATCGAATAATAGGTTTTTAGTTTTTTTTCTGCTATCTGCTGTAGTGCAAATATATGGTCAATTGTGAACTTACCGGGCCTAGTACCAGATTATTGGTGCAAACCAGATAATTTGCAAATACTTTCAGACGTTTAAATTAAGACATACAAGTTCTAGCTCTCTGTGTAATGGAAACTGATGCATTTATAGGGGGTCTCATTTCCTTTGAATCCGCAAACGATGTTGAGGTTGTATTAATCAGACTTAACATCTTACAACTAAATCTTGAAAATGAATTCGTGCATGGTCTCCTCCGAGTCATTTCGCGTCGATATTGCTATACTGATTTTTTTTTTTTTTTTTTTGAGACAAGAGCCTTGACTTCCGTGTAAAATTTTTTCCATATTTCGATAGTGCATATCTTTAAAAATGACATACTTAAATTACAAATAAATATCTCAAATTGTTTTTGAGTAACAGCCTTCTAAAGAGTAGCAGCTCAACGGTTAGAAATCAATCATTTTATCTTTGAACGCGTTTTCCTCGAAACTACATTTTTCAAATTTGCTGCAGCTGTACCTCGAAGACAAATCATCCTATCGTTTTGATTATTTATTTATTTACCTTTTTTTGCTTATTTTGTATATGTTTCTCTATGCAATGATTTTTTAGTTTTTCGATTGTATGAAAAATGTAATTTTGGCGGGCCAAAAATCAACAAAATTTCGTGCAAAATTCGACATTTTTTTTCAAAACTCTGCCATTACGTTAAATTTTAATTTTTTTCACAATCGTGGGTCATTGTACAACTCATATAGGCAATACCTTTTTTGATTTTCTGCTTTCAGCTACGACGAATCCTTTTTTGTGACTTGGGAGATAGCGAATAGCTCGCTGAAAATTTAATTTTTTCCTTTAAAAATTTTAGTGTATAGGTATATTCATTATTTTTTAAAATTTGAACGTTTATTTAAGAAAAACATGTACAATAGCATTATTCAAAGTATTGCCCATCTGAAGCTATGACCTTTTCCCATCTTTCTGGCAATTTGTGGATCCTATCCCAAAAGAACTACGCCGGCTTGGCAGCCAAGAATGAATCAAGCCAATTTTTGATATTCTGCTCTGATGGGAACCGTATTTCAGTGAGGGCGTTCTGCATCGACCGAAACAAATGGTAGTCAGAAGGGGCAAGGTCTGCGCTATAAGGCGGGTGGGGTAAGACTTCCCATCCACTGTTTTCCAAATAGTTTTAAACCGGAATAGCAACGTGGGGCCGAGCGTTGTCATGATGGAAAATTATTGCCTCGTGTCTGGTCGCATATTCCGGACGTTTTTTGGCTACTGCTCTCTTCAAACGGATTAATTGTGTTCGGTAGCGTTGTCCATTGATGGTTTCACCCGGTTTTAGCAGCTCATAATACAGCACACTCATCTGTTCTCACCAAATACAGAGCATTACCTTTGCGCCCTGGATATTCGGCTTTGCCGTTGATTTGGCTGGTTGGCCGTAATGGATCCAATTTTCATCACCAGTAACAATCCGATGAAAAAATGACTTCCTTTTTTGGCGTTCGAGCAGCATTTCGGACATGTAAAACCGCCTTTCGAAGTCTCTCGGCTTGAGTTCATGTGGAACCCAATTTCCTTGATTTTGAATATATCCAGCTGCTTTTAAACGTTTTAAAATGGCTGCTTGAGTGACACCCAAAGATTCTGCGAGCTCTTCTTGTGTTTGGCGACAATCTTCATAGAGTAATGCTTCCAGTTCTTCATCTTCAAACTTTTTTGGCTGTCCAGCACGTTCATCGTCTTCCAAGCCAAAATCACCACTTTTAAATAGTGCAAACTACTTTTGGCACGTTCGCTCAGCTAGCGCATGTTCACCATAAACTTCCACCAAAATACGATGACTTTCGGCAGCAGTTTTCTTCATATTAAAGTAATGAAGAAGAACTCCCCGCAAAAACACTTTTTCAGGCACAAAGTTCGACATATTTAAGTGAAAAAAAATTATTGTTGTTTACGCTTAAATGAATGATATATACTGAAATGACATACAATGACAGTAGCTTTCCAACGCATGTTCCAATGGAATAATAACAATGAAACAATACAAGTTACTCCATCTCTAAGCAAACCGCACGCACGCAAAGTTATAGACCCAATATAAATATATCTAACAAATTTTAAAACATTTGATGCAGTAATTTCCTTTAAAAAATTCTCAAAAATCACTTTTTCTGACGCTCTTACTTGGTGTGACTGGTTCGTTCTGCCGCACTCTAAGCAGAATTAGAGTTTTATTCGCAGTTTGTAATTGCATTGTTCGTTTTTAGCACCGACTGTAATTCTACTAAGAACTAGGTTTTACTATTTTATATATTTTACATCTTTATAGGCATGATTCCATGAAACGTTCGTCATGCTTTTTGATAAAACCTACGTACATTGTTTCTGGAATATCAAATCTCTACTTCCACAAATACGTAGATTTCGTGTTCTTCACTTTTCTTCCACAAGAGCTGACTATTTTTTCTCCTCTTTTGCTCGCACAGCTTACGATTTCCTCTCGTTCCTCTATACAGTTCTGCTTCATAGGTTATTTGTCTTTCATATTTTTGCCGGCACTCCTCATCAAACCAGCACAGCGTCTTCACCGTTTGATGCTTCTAATGTAGGTATACTCAGGAGATTTATGTATTGTACATAGTTGGTTCTCTGCAAAACAACAATAAGTACTTCGACCTCTGGCTGTGCTGGAAGCATAGGTCTAGAAGTTCTTTTATAAATTTAACAATACTACATTAAAATCACCTAGGAAGGTTTTAACGTCGTACGTATGAAATTGTTCATATAGTAGCTCGTAGAAACACTTTTTGAAAGTATCATATTTTTCATCATTGGGAGAACGTAATCGGTCAATGTTGGCGAACTTAGCCTTGATGCGGGGTTGTTATAAGGCGTTTACTCATGTATTGAAAACTAAACGTAAATCGGTTGTAATCATAGTATTATGTTTCACAGTATTTCAGGATTCAGTTGCCGGGCTCAATTTCAGGCGTTTCTTCGATGTCAGTGATATCCGTTTTACGACTATACTCATATCTGGCTGTTTTCGTTTTGAAATAGACAATCTGTCCTAACTCAAGGCCTTTAGTTGCATCCGACTTGACTTTGACGCCGCACTCTACAGTCAATTCGAGTAATGATATCAAATCAGAAGTGTAGCAAAGAATGTTTCTTATACCTGCAAGGTCAAGTAAACAGCTAGGCTTAAGACCTCATAAGCAAAAAAAAAAATAAAAATAAATAAATAAATAATAATAATAATAATAAATAAATAAATAAACAATAATGATATTTTATAATTATAATATATAATTCTTTGAGAAGTTTCAGGTATGTTGCAGACAGTCTGAAATACTGTGGTGGTTTCTTACATTTGTTGCATATTAAAGATGGACACGACGGCATGGAAAACAGATTTTGACACATTTTAATTACAAAAGACTGTGATATTTCTAAGTAATGATCTATAAGACAATGCAGATGGGCAAAAACCTTACATTTGACGCAAGACATTCTCTTAGTATTTTGGATCTCTAAACAAAAATACACTTGCGACATTCTCATGAAGCTAACATAAAAGCAGCTTTTGATGTGAATACAAGAAATCTGCAGAGTGGTGATATGCAGGAGGATGTGAGCCAAAATAAAAGGATTAAACATCGGCTTCTCGAAAGATTGAAGAAAAGGGGGTAGGGGCGTACGATTTAAAAAAAAAAAAAAAGATTAAAGATGATATTTCAAGGAAGATGTCAATAAAGTTAAATACCTAAATATTAAAAAAAAAAAAAAAAAAAAAAAAAAAAACACGCAATATGCTGTGTAACTTAGTAACTCTTCATTAGAATTCCTCCAGACATGTGTTCGATTTCTTTAACCTTGTGCTTGAACAGATAGTGGGTGTGGCTGGGATTAACACTATTTTCCTTATTCAGCCCAGCTATTGGGATTCGCAGATAACATTAACATCATCAATCCATCGTTCAGACATTTTCAGCAATCGAAGACATAGCTAGAGAAGTTGGTTGACTGATGAGGGCAAAACAAACTATATGCTGTCGACAAGCCTAGAAATATGAATCCACCATCTTGGACGAAACATCACATTCGGCAGCTATAATTTCGAGGTAGATAAGGAATTCACTTACCTCGGAGTAAACATCAACTCTTCAAATGACACCTTAGTAGCAGGATTTCTACGCTGCTACTTCGGTCTATCCGGATCTAACGTATTAACTCCTAATGAAATAGTTCTTGATGGAAAAAATCCTAACAACAAACGCAATATTTCATAATTTTTAAAATGAAATATCTTCTAACCTAAACATGAAATAAATTCTAACATTTAGGAGTTCTTTCACAATGAAACAATTCCCATCAGTTAAAATTGAAAAAAAGTCCTAAAGTACAAAATATTTTTATTTATTTAATTTAGCGTCAGTACAAATTTAATTATAAACTTGGATGTTGTCAACCATAACGGATCTGCATATAGCGCGTCTAATAAATTCGTCCTCATCCGAATGTAACTTACCGAAGCATTCGGTATACAGTTTAAAATGTTTACAAAGCAGCAGATGATGCATAAGTAATCGTCATCACCTTCTTTTTGTATAGTGTTTTTGGGTGTGTAATTTAATTCGTGCGGTTTTTTTTTCAAAAGAGAAGAAGATACAACCACGAACTATACGAGCTGTATGAGGATGTGGATGTAGTCCAAAAAGCCAGGATACGTCGACTGCATTTACCTGGCCATATCGAGCTAAGAGAATTTTTGAATCACAGAGAATATATAAGAATGGTTCAAGAATCACAAGGTAATTTCCGAAATAGATACAATCTCTTATAAGATAAGCACAATTTTGAAGTTATTAATAATTTTGGAAAAAAATTTATTTATTTTCCAACATATCGCCTTTCAGCTCTATACACTTTTCCCAGCGATGTTCAAAAAGTTCGATACCCTTTTTATAATAAGAACTGTCTTGCTCCTCAAAATTGCCATTAACTGCCGACAACACTTCTTCATCGTTGGAAAATCTTTGAACACTGAACCGTTTTTTCAAGTTTGGGAACAGAAAATGATCCTAATGGATTTAAATCTGGCATAAATCACCCTACCTAGGGTGCATGAGGTAGCAATTCAAACTTTAATTAATTAATTTCGCCCATAGCAATAACGACACTGTTTTTGCTCGAGTGTGAGCAAATGAGGCACCCATCTTGCACACAGCTTTCTCATGTCCAAATTTTCAAATAATATGCGATGTACCGCACTTTTTAAAATGCCTACAATGACTGCTAGCTCGCGCACTTTCAGTCGGCGATCATTCAGTACCGCTTTGTGGATTTTCTTCACCATCTCTGGAGTCGTCACCTCATTTTGTCGATCACTGCGATGCTCGTCTTGGCAGCTCGTACGGCCTCGTTTAAACTCAGCAACCCAAAATTTTACTATTGTAAACGAAGAAGCAGACACACCCAGAGTAGAATCCAGTTCAGCTTTTATATTGGTTGGGCTGAGACCTTTCAAATAAAAGTATTGTATCACATAACGATGACCAATTTTCTCAATTTTCACAAATTCACTGACAACGTTCACTATTGATGGCTGCCAAACAAATACTAAACAGCGTGGCGCTTTCAAACTTGAAACATATGCTTTATAGACTGCGTAGTTTCCAATTTTCAAACAAATACCGCCATGTCGTGGTCAGGCCGGGTACTTCTGAGACCGCTCTCGTATATTTCATATAAACAGAGACGCTCAAGTTCGAATAATTTTTAACTTAAAATCGGAAGGAAGACGTAGCATGAAAGACCTCACCTTAGCTGACACACACAACAGAATATGGAACTAAACAAACTTGTTGTACAAAACTACAGGCACATTGCCAATGATTGATTGAGCTGGCTTGTTGCTTGGCTTCCTGCTAATCACAGGGGTCGTTGGTTTTTACGTAACTTAATTAAGTATCTCCTGTAAGTCCAGACCAGTTTTAATCTGCTTGATTTTGTTCCCCAAAATATTCGATCACAATTTCAAAATTATCGCCATATTTTTTCTGAACATTCCATACAAATCGATATTCAAATCTATAAAATTGTCTTACATTAAATATGCTTACATAAGTGAGTTACATAAGTCATTGTAATTTCTAGTTCGAAATTACTGAGCACTGCTCAATAATCGCTTTGTAACACACCGGATATATGGGTTGGATTATTGGGAAAGAATTTGTAAAACTTTTTAAAGGCATCATTTCTGGCCATCGTAAGGCCAGAAACTAAAGTCCGAGCTCGTTATAGCAAAATCTGATTTAATTGTGACTTTGGACTCAAATAAAACCTTGAGTATTTTTTTTTTTTAATTTACAAATTCGACATTATTGGGATATATTTGCATTCGCATTTATTTGGGTCGGAGTAGCTTAGTGGAAAATTTACTTTAAGAAATGCCTGACATTTTCAAAGTCTGAATAGACATACATAGAGTCATTGTACTTTTTGAAAATGATATCATGCAAATGTTGGCCACGACTGCGTCTGAGGTGGTCCATTCGGAAGGTCCAATTTTGGGCGACTCGTTCGAGCATAACGACTGGTATCTCGCGGACAACACGAGTAATGTTAGCTTCCAAAGCATCAATCGTAGCTGGCTTATTCCTGAAGACCTGAGACTTTACATATCCCCAGAGAAAATAGTCCATAGGTGTGATATCGCACGATCTAGGCGGCCAATTTAACGTAGCAAAACGTGAAATTAAGAGCTCACTAAAATGATTTACAAGTCCATTGTTTCACGCGCTGTATGGCTCGTAACGCCATCTTGTTGAAAACAGAGCTCACCGAGACCATGAGCTTGAATTTCAGGAAGCACATAGTCCGTTAACATGGCGCGATAACGGTTACCATTGCCGGTAACATTCTGATTTGCCTCATTTTTGAAGAAATATGGACCAATGAATAAACCAGACCATAAACCACACCATACCGTAATTTTTAATGGATGTAATGGTAGCTCTTGATACTCTTTGGGTTCCTCATACGCCGAGCTGTCGAATACGCCAATCCAACCTGCTGAGAACGACGACGAATCGATTCGTCACAGTCTTCTCGTACACTCTCAGTTACAGCTGCTATAATCTCTTCACTACGTGCTGGATGTGGTCTTACCGGTCGAATATCATCCACTAAAGTAAACGGGGACTCAAATTTGCTCATGGTATTGGCAATAGTAGTTTCAGTAGGTCGATTATGCGCACCATATTCGAGGAACTAATCGCACGAAAAAAATTTCTCCCAGAACACTGATTTTCGTAACACAACTGTACAATTTGGAGACGCTGTTATGATGTGAGCCTTTCCATGATGACTTGCCAAACGATACTGAACAAAAATGACAAAGCAGTTTGATAGGAGTCACGCCTGTCAAAAAAAGCCTATTGATAATCAGACCTCACGATGAATCACCCCTTATATCTTTCAGCATACAGATTTTGATGTATATATGAATATCAAAAGGATGGTTGGTTAACAAAGTATTAAAGAATGTATACTTAGAGCATGCTGAGGAAATTACAAACAAATACATATGTACTTTCTCAATTGATGCAAATCCTGAAGAAATTCATGATACTCAATAACACTCACCAAAGTGCAGTGCTTGGTGTGGTTTGATGCTGGTCTCATCCTGGGCTCTCATTTTTTCAAAAATTAGGCCGGAGCTGGAGTAACAGTTAAAGTTCAATGTTACCGGACAATGACTAGTGATTATTATTATGGACGCCATTTATCCGGACGATATGTATAATATGATAGTAGGAAGTTAGTTGGCGCTACGTACCAATATTTTTCGTCGGAATATGTAAAGTCATTAGTGTGTGCTGATATATACAATAGCAATCTATTTAGGCCTTAAAGCAGAGGTAACCGCATGCCTAAGTTGTGATAAGAGAAAAAAGAAAATAGAGTTTCTAGTTTAAACTCAATTTCTTTCGTCACTATTTAAAAAATACATAGTTCTTAAAAAAAAAACCTTTATAATTGACACCACGTAACGTCGTATAATACCTCTACATTACACTGTAATCTCTGTCAATTCATCATGCTTTGACATTTCTTTGCTTCTTCTTAAATTTAACCACCATAATCGAAACAAATCAACATCTCTGTGACTCAATTTATTTATTTTTCTTTTTTCGAGAGAGAATAAGTACAGTGTTTCTTCAATATATTTCGTATAGTATCGCAGATTTTATAGATTTCATACATTTGATTGATCTTGTGCTATTGATAAGTGTTGCATAGCATCGAAAGGGAACATGGTTCTTCAGGAATGTTTTTATGATAGTGGTCTTTACTCTTTGTGTTTTTCCTCCTAATTATTAATATTGCTATAAAATAAAACTAAGAAAAAAAAATTATCACGACACATTTCATAAAAATTTAGAGATGTGACTATTTTGACTAAAGAACACTAATCATAGACACTCTTGTTCAGATCCGAACGCTCTTAAATGAATTTTGGGTTGAAGTTCAACAAATTGGTTCTCATAATTTCCCAGAATACCATTTTCGGTAATTAAGAGCACACCCGTCTTACGACATGACCGTTTCGTAAAAGTGGTTTCAACACAGATTAGATTTTTAGCAGAAACAACAACTCATCAATATCGTAGATTTTAGGTTTAGTTCTTGCCTGAACTTGAATTCTACCCGATTTCCATTTTGTTCACACTATTTTTATAGATCCAAGTCTCCTATCACATGCAGGAACCCCTAATACCAAATGTTCACTAACTAATTCGTTTTTTACTCTTTAAACGAAGTATCACTGGACGGTTTTTTTTTTTTATAATTACAGAAAATTAAAGGAATAAATTTAGGCAAAAATGTTCACGATAAAATGAACTAAATTAAACCGTTTTATCTTCTCAAATAGTTGGACCCGACGTCAAAAGAGCACGCAAATTTCCAGCGATCATTAACTAGGCGATTCGATTTTTTTTTATTAAATAACCGCAGCATTAAAAACAGATAAATATCTAAATAGTTCTTCGCAAGTAATTTTTCGTGACTTATAAAATTAAGAGTGAGGGAGAGATTCATACAAATTCAAGAACGGACAGCGCAATCCAGACGTCAGAGATTGGTGATAGTCACTAGTGATTGTTTCGTAGTCTTCTACAAAATGTTAAAAATCTGTTAAGATTTCTGAGATCAGATTATTATGTAGTACTATGTTATGACATTTAGGGAAACTCTGCGAATTGCGCCATTTAAAGGACCGTCTTTTTCCTCCACTCCATTCTGACCTGGGGTTTAAACACGACTTTTCCGACGGCGTTCACAGCAAACTTGTATTCTCAAGGGTTCTGGGAGAGTTCAGTGAGGCCTTAAGGGCAGTTTGGGTATGGCAATAGATACAGATACTATGCTCCATCCACCGATTCTACACAATAAAGTTAATTTTCATCAGAGTTGCGTATATCTCCGCTTGAAAGAGAAATACAAGCTACTAAGGGGACACATCCAACGTTGAAATCGTCCAAAAAGTCATTAGAGATGCATTCTGGCTCAGGCTCTGAATAAAACTATTCCCGAGCCCAGAGAAAGTCGATTCCGCACTTGCGCAAAACAGAAACAGGAGTTCTGGTTTCGTTGAATCAGACTAGATGTACATAATTTGAGGGTAAACAAAAAAATGCAAAGGCTATCAAAACTCCAGAGCATACCAAAGACCTCTTATTTTTAAATAAGAAATGGCTCTGAGTAGCCCATTGTATAAATATCAAGAGGGGCTGATTCATAAATTTGCCTTAAACAGAGACCAGCGTATAAGGGAAAGCGTCTATGCCTCTAACGCCTTTACATTGCCAAAAAACTAACAGCTAACAGGAGGTTTTCGACGGGACATGTTTAGCCTAAGGAAATTTTTTATCTAGGTTGATACCCAAATATTTGGCTTCATTAGAAAAACGGATTTCTGATCACTTTCGGATCACTTCCCCTGTGTGAAGAGAATTGACTGAAGCTCATTTCTTGTGCACAAGTCACCGATCAGGTAGCCTACACTCTAAAGCCGAAGTCGCTAGGCTTGATCCAGAAAACTTTATAGCTACATCAGCATATGCCTGAGTGTAACCGCTAGAACCATTGATTCCGTTTAGCAGTGAATCGACCAATTTGAACGTAGTAGTAAAGAAAGAACGCCGCTCTGTGGCAAATCTGTTTACCGCCGCTGTCAGCACCCGCGGTCTACAAAACTAGCTATTTTTCTAAATCATGTTGCTTTTCGTCAATGCATATTAGTTAAGAAGTTCCGTTTCTAAAATATAGATATATATTTCATACGTAGGACAACGATCTGTTCAGCGGTTTATTTTTATTTCACATCATTTTTGCGGACTATCAATTACACAAACTCAGATTATTCGCATATGCCGACCATATTCACCATTGAATTTCTACTGCACGCATCAGATATGGTATATTTTTCTCTTTTTTAACATTGCAATTACTTCGTTAACTAGGGTATTCCTGGACCGAAGATAATGTGTCAGTCGCGAAAACGCACGTAATTGAGCATATGGTATGGTAAACAGGTTCTGCATTCAACAACGTATATAGTACAATTTACGATTATAAAATTGTCCTTGGCCAAAAAGAATAATTTTTTTTTTTAATGCCAGCAGGGTCTCAGTGCCACTCCTCTGACTATGTAAAATCTTTGGTGTCTTTGATAGATCCCAATCAATATTTATGTGATTCACTTTATTTATTTTTTAGAGAGAATAAGTTTTCATAGATTTTGCAGAATTTTCAAATTTTGCTTGATTCTTGTGCGATTTGTTCAATACAAAATGTTGCTTATCACAGAAAGAGGATATATGTTTTTTCACATAAGACTGTAGGTAAGGTTAGAGAATAAAAACTAAGAGCAAAAAGATTTCATAAACATCTAGAGATGTGACTATTTGGACATGAGGAGCACGAACCACCGATCGAACACTTGTTCCAATCACTGACGCTCTTAAATGAGTTTTGGGTATAGGTTCGTTTTAACATGTGTGGTTGTCATAAATTTACAGTATTCTCATTATTTTTAAATGAACTCGTACTCTTAAATGACTACATAACCAATTCGTAAAAGTGGTTTCGACACAGATCAGAATTTTAGCAGAAGCAACTACTCATGAATATCGTAGATTTTAAGGTTGGTACCTGTCTGAGCTTGAAGCCTACCCGTTTTTCATTTTGTTCCCACTATTTTTAGTAGATCCAAATCTCCTATCAAATGCAAAAACCGCAATCAGCAAAGTTTACTAACAGAATTCGTATTTAACTAAGTGCTCTCTCTTCTCACTTCTCTTCTCTCGAACATTTTTTACAAAAAGTTTCCTTAATTTTGTTGTGGCTACGCAAAGCTCTGCGGGTAGAGCTATGCAGGGTTACTTAAATTTAAAAACAAAATTACTTATGTACAGTAGAGTCTCGATTATTAATTATTAATAATTAATCGTCATTTCTGTTAACCATCACACTTTTTTGTTGGGAAAAGGAAATTCCATTGTTTTTGGTTTACTTTATGAAATTCCCTTATTTATGAAACTATTTTTTTCTAAGTTTCTAAGTCACACTGCACGAAGTGCTGGGCGTTCAAGTGTATTTCATACATGCAGAGAATGCAAGGAATTAACTTAGTGTGCTTCCTAAACAAATAAATTTGCACTGCATCTATGTCAAAATCGACTCATGTCCATATAAAGGTTTTTCAATAGGTCCATAACAATTTTGTATTTTAATACAAACGCACCTTAAACTTTTTTTTATAATCTGTCAATGCCAAAACGTCAGTCAAGGTTTACTTTTTTATCATATTGAAGTTCACGAACGAGCAACATTGGGAAACTATTAAAAATTACTACTGAAATTCCCAGTCGGTGGTCGCAATTTTCAGAGCGCTTACACCAATTCTGAGTCGTAATAATCGTCCCACCAGACAGGCTGTGCGTGCTATAGTGGATAAATTCGAGTCAACGTATACATTATTGAATGTTCCGGTACCAGTGAGAAAACGCACCAATCAAAGCACCGAAAATATTGCAGCGCAACCATAGTTTAGTTCTAAATGAGTGAATTCAGTCGAATACACGCCGTTCATAGGAATTGAGAATCTGGGTTTTGCGTAAAGGTTTTAGTCTAAACCCTCACAACATTAAATTAACTCAGGAACTGAAGCCTCTTTATCATTTGAAGCGCTGAAACTTCTTCGATTGGGGTTTGCAAAAGTTTCAAGAAGACTCTGAATTTAATCGAAAAATCATCTTCAGCGTTGAAGTTGATTTTTGGCTTAATGGCTTTGTCAATAAGTAAAATATGCGTTAATGGAAAACAACAAACACACATGTACTTCAAATGACTCCATTGGATCCAAAAAAAAATGACCGTGTTGGGTGGATTTCATGCCGGAGGTGTGATTGGAGCGCTATCGTACCATGTTGGAAGACTATTTTTGCTAGATGTGGATGGACTTGACATAAGTGATGTATGGTTCAAACAACATGGTGCCATATGCTACACAGCTGGTCAAACAATTGATTATTGAAGAGCAAATTCGGTAATCGTATAATCTCGAGAAATGGTCCGGTCGAATGGCCACCTGGCCACCTCGCTTACGCGATTTAACGCCGTTTGATTTCTTTTTATGGAGTTACATTAAGTGGTTGCTTTATCCCAATAAGCAAATAAAACAACAAACCAACAATGTTAGAGGAGCTCAGGTATAATACCGAACACGAAATTGCCAACGTTTCGGCCGATATGTGTGGAAGGGTGGTAGAAAATTGGCTCCAAGGAATCGATCACTGCAAACGTGATCGCGGCGGTCATTTGAACGAAATCGAATTCCATACTTAAATCTAACATGTGTACTACACTTGGAACAAATTTCAGCCCGATATTTAAATTATTCTATGTTTTATTTAAATACAAAATTATTGCGGGCTTATTGAAAAACTTATACTTCGTATGGAAGGAAACGAAACAAGCAACCATAGATGAATTAATATAACATAAATTACAATTCTACTTATGATTTTGCAGTTCCTTAAATTCTTCACAAAACAACAAAGTTATTCATTAAATCAACATCAGCATTCTTACTTCGCAGTCTTGCTTAGTATCGTGGGTGTTTGTGTTTTTTTGTGTTTGCTTTTTATAATGCCTCGGGAATTTAGAGTGGATATAGCATATATTCGCGGGCTAAGAAATAATCACCTCTCTACATACGTCAACGTCTGTAAATACAGACCATCTGTTTCGGTAGATCCCCGCCCAGACCTACCAGATCACTTATATCTGAAGCTACCTGCTACGAACTAATGACACTATTCTGTTCTCACCGCTGTCTCGCCATTTACGTACGTAGTGACATGACTTATCAAACTTTCCCACAATGTATAGTAATCCCTGTTCTAATCCGGAATTCAATTTCATGTGGTTCTTAATCTATGTAAACAAATTATCATCTACTGCTTTATTTACAGAAGCCCAAAATTAGATAGCAATTCGACCTTTACCGAGCTTGATCCGCTGTCTTTGTATGGAGTTACAAAGAATTGTATCCGTGTATCCTCATACTAAAATCATTATTATGGGCGATTTTGATATATACAAAACTTAATGGCTTCGACATTCTGGACAGGCAACACCCGAAGGACGGTGTGTTGAGATCTTCCTGCGGAAAGCAACTCGATCCAGTTTATAAATGAGCCCACGTGAATAGCAGACGTTGATAGTCATGCCGCCAACACCCTGGACTTGTTTTTAGCTACTCACCTTGATAAGTACACTGACGATGTGCTTTCCCCTATAGACTCGTCGGACCATTGTGTCGTAACAGCTAATTTCTTGTACATCGACCACACAGTTAGAGAAAATATGTCTAAAAGAACCATGTGACAATACGAGAAAGCCAACTGGATCGAACTTAACACCTTCTTTAGGAATTTTAACTGGCCATTATGTTTCCTCGATAACGACGTGGATCTCGCTGCTGATATGATCACGGACACTATTCTCTTTGAAATGATATCTTTTATCCCTCATCGATTGGAGAGAAAACCGAAAAAAGTTCAAACGAACCACGGATAACTGCAACGTTTTTATTATTCGTGTGCAACTTCAATACGACAGGAAATTTAGGCAAAAAATACTACAATGCCAAACAGGTAGTATCAATTTTTAGTCGTTCGTCAAATGAACGTTTCGTCAAAGCGAAATTTTAATACCCAGCCATTATCCATGAATGGCACTTACACCGAGGAAACCGAAAAACTTCCCATTCTTGGTGTGTGTGTCAATGACAAAATACGCTGGAAAGACCATATATTCGATATCGTCGAAAATGCTGAGAAATTTCTAGGTTTTATCTAGCGATGTAAGAAATACTTCATCCCCTCACCCCTCCCTTCCGATCGGGCAACAATATCTAAAGCATTTATCCGCCAAAAAATTGTATTCTTTTGAGACCGGGCAGTATTTTATTTCGTATAATTAAAACTTTCCTACGAAAGAGGGTCATATACTTCGAAATTGTTCGGAAGAAGAATATAACTGGCTATTTCGAAATGGTTTTTTCTGATTCCGCCGTTTACATATTTTCAATCTAAAAAAGCAAATACTAAACTTGACAAGAAATTTATATCACCACACTTTTTGAAAATTTACAAAAAACAAGTACTTCCTTCTTTTAGATTTAGCGTTGTTTATGGTCCCATAGGTGTCGAAGATAGAACAGAGCCCATCAGCATTTTTTATTTTTTATTTTTTTTTGTGATACTTCCAAAACAACTTGATTGAACATTTCAATCATATATCAAGCGAAACAACAGAATAATATAGTTTTAACATGGGCTGAAGAGTGCTGTTTTATAGTAAAACACAAAATTTTTGCAAAATTCAACTTTATTTATCAATATAGTTGCCTTCGAGGGCGATACACTGATTGAAACGATTTTTCAATCTTTCGATACCAGTTTTGTAGTACGATTTCTATTTAGCCTAAAAATAGGTCTCTGTTTCGGCGATTACTTCTTCATCGGTCTTAAATTTCTTTCCGGCGAACATTCTTTTGAGGTCTGCGAACAGGAAATAGTCGTTGGGGGCCAAATCTGGAGAAAACGGTGGGTAGGGAAGCAATTCCTAGCCGAATTCATTCAATTTTGCCATCGTTTTCATCGACTTTTGACACGGTGCATTGTCTTGATGAAACAGCGCTTTCTTTTTCTTCAAATGCGGCCACTTTTATGCGATTTCGTCCTTTAAACGCTCCAACAACGCAATGTAATAGTCGCTGTTGATAGTCTTCCCCTTTTGGAGATAGTCGATGAAAATTATTCCATGTGTATCCCAAAATACAGATGCCATAACCTTGCCAGCAGACTGTTAAGTTTTTGGTCGTTTTGGACGAGGTTCGTCACCTGCTCGCCACTCAGCTGACTGCCGACTTGACTCTGGTGTGAAATGATGGAGCCAAGTTTCATCCATTGTCACATACCGACGCAAAAATTCGGCTTTATTGCGGTTGAACAGCTTTAAACACTCATCTGAATCATCAACACTTTGTTGTTTTTGGTCGACTGTGAGCAAACGCGGCATCCACTTTGAACAGAGGTTTCGCATGTCTAAATATTCGTGTGTGATATATCCAGCACTCTATTTTGATATCTTCAGAGCCTCAGCTATCTCGATCAACTTCATATTACGGTCATTCGTAATCATTTTGTGGACTTTTTTAATGTTTTCATCTGAAACAGCCTCTTTTGGACGTCCACTGCGTGCATCATCTTCGGTGCTTGTATGACCATACAACGTCATATTTTAAAAATTTTTTTAAAAATTTTTTTTAAAATTTTTCAATCCACTTGCGAATGGTTCGTTCGGCTGGTGCAGAGTCCGGGTAACACTCATCAAGCCATTTCTTTAGATCGCCTGCATTTTTTCCCATCAAAAAGCAATGATAAATCAACACACGAAATTGCTTTGAATCCATTTTTTTTCACAACAACAAAAGTTGCTTCACTCACAACGCTATATCTCGAGAACTAATAGTCCGACAGCTGTCAAATTTATACAAGTATCTTTTGAAGGTTGGTACTAACTGAAAATGGATTTAATGGATGTAATTCAAGTCGTGCCCTCTCTTATAAACGGCACGGACATTTCAGTCCATGTATTATGTTATGGTGAGGATCATGTTTAAAATTAGCAGTGAAAATGAAACTAAGGAAATTGAAATAATGATTTATCAGCATTTCCATTCTGATTGTAAATAATTGCTCATACGTAAATAAAAGAGATGCCAGAAATTGTTTTAATATAGATTTTCACTATCCATAATTGAAACACAATTTGCCATCATCGTCAAAACAAACAAAGTTGGCAAGAAATAGTTTAATCCGAAGCTCCTCAAACAAGAAAAACCAACTTTTAAGATACCAGAAAATTGTTAATTTCGTTATTTTTGCTTACTCTTCCTAACATGCGCTTTGGTAAAGATCACGTTAATTTTACAGCGCACTAGAAATGACGACATAACCTCTCAATCAATCAACATTTTGAAGTTTTAAGTATAATGAAAAATTGTATTATGTATTTTATCAGAAGCCTTGCTAAGATTAAACACATCGGAAATTGATTATTAAGCATAAATTTGTTTGCGGAAATAGAAACCCGTTGATTATTCGGCAATACAATACAGCAGTCACTATATTTAACTGGTTAAAAAATTCCAAATTACACAGTTGTTTTTAAACTTAAATAAGTTAAGTCTAATATTACACATATCTCCCACTTATCTGCATTGTTACTGCATTGTTAGAACCGTTTTACAGGCATTCCAAAGTGATTTGATGTTCTCGCATTTGAGTGATCCAACTATTTTTTTTTCGGCCTCTTTTTGAACCTCGATTGAAATATTGCTTTTTGAACCAGATTTTTCGACGAACTTTGTAAAACATGGCAATACCAGCTGATTTGCTTAACTTGAAGTTTCTCTGCTGTTGGTTCTTTAATGTCGAGACTTCTGCGGTTGCGCGTACTTTTTATAAGATCACCTTTTATTACACTAGCTGTAATATTTATATTTATATTTTTCGTACTCCAACATTGCGATGAATATGTTTAAGCTGTACTTAAATGCCGCTATACAGAGGGATTAAATGCCAAATCATCTGCCACATCGGTGGTGGCGATGGCGTGATGGTTGACTCATTTGCTGTCACGCCACCTACCGATAGGAGCACAACAGCAAATTTTTCAAAATCGTCATCACCCTTTCAGCGGGCAATGGCGCAAGGCAAAAACCTCCGAAAGTCAAATCCTCCCTATGAAAAAGCTTCTCAGGAGAGCCGTTCGGAACCGGCAATAAAACAGTAGGCCCCCTGGCTCAGGAGTGTAAAAATTCACAAAGTGAGAAACACAAATGAGTGCGAGAAGCAGCTAGGTCTTTGCCTCCACACCGGGCTGTGGCGCCAAAATATTTATTTATTTATTTATTTAGCTGTCACATTGACCTGCAACTTGGGTTTTGTCCATCCACTATCTGGAAAATTCTGCTTGATGATCTTGGCCTCGAGGCTTATTATTGTTGTATTATTATTATCAAGAGAACGATACAAATTAATTTGTATGGTCCGGGATTTAAAGCCGTGGTACTATGCCCATGTGGCGCGCTTTGTCAACAGCACGCGGAGTACTGAGTTTCCATGTGGTCACCCACCTACGTACTTACCGCGCCCGTCCTCGAGGCTTATAAGATAAAATTGGTGCAAGAGCTAAGCCCGCGTGACCAATTATTGCTTAATTGGGATTTAAATCAACTCCACGTTGATGTAGTTTTCAAGCGTACAATTTTGCTTAGTGATGAGTCTCATTTTTGGTAAAACAGCTATGTAAACAAGCAGAATTGCCATATTTGGACTAAGGACAACCCTTAAGAAGTTTACTAAGAACCATTAAATCCAGAAAAATGTATTGTATAATGCGGATTGTACGCCAGAGGCATCATCGATCCTTATTTATTAAAAAATGAGACAGAGCACAAGTTACTGTCAACGATTATTTGCTCCCAAATTTGCGTGACATCAATGTGGAAGAACTGTGGTTCGAACAGGATGGTCATTCACCTCATACTAGTAAGGAAAATGTCGCTTAATAAAACATGATTTGCCAATAGAGTCGTTTCAAGAAATGGACTCGTCAATTGTCCACCAAGATCTGATGATTTGACGTCATTGGATTTTTTTCTTTGGGGCCGCGTCAGGGCTTTAGTTTATGTCGATAAACCAGAAACGCAAAACGGAGCAAATCATGGTGGATATATGCTCAAAAATATTTTTAGATATTAAATACCATAAAATAGTCTTTCGAATGGATTCAATAAATCGTCATCAAATTAATTTTTTTGTGTTTTTTTTTAACAAAGAAGTCTGAACCTCTTAAAAAACATCTTTTATATCTCAGTCGGCTTTTACATTTTTGACGCAAACCAAATTTAAACCAAATCGATTGGATTGTTTAAAAATGTTTTTTTTTCCAGCCCGGGATTGAACCTAAATAAGTTTTTAGTACATTGAGCTTTTACCAAATTCAAACACCAAAATGTGGTGAGTAGATTGAACTATTATCTTCTGAAACCACAATTTTTCTTATGGTGTTCCCATTGGACATAGCCTTTTATTTGCTCTTTGGTGAGAAAATATGATATGAAAACGTTCATTGGCACTCCTTTCAGCTTTCTCAGAAGGAAATTTTGTTATGGTTTCGTTCAGAAACTGAGAATCGTTTTTAGTCAATAAACAAACCTTGGAAATATGAAATTACTTTGGGTTTAAAGCTTTTTTAAGCATTATGTAGATGGGCAAAAAACTAAACTTTTATGTAACTTCTAATAAGTATCAGTTTCAAATTTATAAATGATATGTTATTATGAATATATATAATAAAATTATCATTATATAAAGGTTGTTCGAGCAAGAACGGAAATTGAAATACATAGCAATTTTTCTGTTATTCTTAAAGTAAAATGGTAAAAAGAGATTGCTTTAATTGGTCAGTTACGAAAATATTTCTTGTGCATCAATTGAGAAAAGAATAGTCATAAAATTAAAGGGACTGAGTGGATAACTGATATAAGATTTCGTATATTGAAACCAGAATTGATAGATTGCCTTCATCGTGCGATTTAACGCTGTTGGCCTTTTACTGAGGTTTTTCCAAGTCCAAAGTTAATGTCAACAGCCCAACGACAATCCAAAATCTTGAAAAAGGGAATCAGACATTGACATTTCGTCACTAAGAACCAGCCTCAATTATGGCAATTAGTGATTGAAAATTTCGACAAAAGAAAACAAATGTGGCAGCGAAACTTAGAGGGGAATTTATCAAATGTGTTATTCCGTACACAATGTTCACATGTCTATTTTATGATTCACTTTATAATAAGATAAAAATTCCGGTATTTTCATAAAAATGTGTTAAATTTAAAATGTAAATTTACCGGGCTACGTCTATGTACAATAATAAAAATTTTAGATGAAGGAAAAAATTATTTTATTATATAGTGAGATAATTTTCAATTCTTGAACTGCAATATTATTCTACAACTTCCAAAAGAGCAAAAAGTATTCCTATTCTTAAGCCTTGTTAGCCGTTACACAATTCCTCAAGCTATAGACTAATCAACCTAATCAACCAAAAATAAAATTAAAGAATATATATATCCATAAAGTATTCTACCACTGCAACAATTTGGTTTTGAAGATCCCTACAGCACTATACAGGTCGAATAAGTAAATCAACAGGATAAGTATTGTCAGATGTCGGAAAAGCATTTGACTTTGTCTGGCACTCAGGACTAATTAACAAATTGTAAAATTTTGATTTTTCTTTTTATTTAATGAAACTCGGTCAAAGTTTTGTCTCAACGAGCATTTGTTGTTTCAGTAAACAATCAGTTTCCATCAAAATGTAACATTACCAGCAGGACGTTAGACAAGATTCAGTCTAGGATCAATGTTATACAACATATACACAGCAAATTTTCCACAACTGCCCAATAGTAAATTTGCAATGTATGCCGATTTGGTTTTGGCGTTGAAACCAAGTTTCAATCGGCACTAAATAATATATCCCCATATCTTAATAAATGGAAAATTATAATGAATGCTTAACTCAAGCAATCTTATTTACGAAGAATGGAAAGACTTGTTTTCTATCAAGTGACAATTTAACATTAAATGGCGTTATAATTAATTGGAGAGATTGCAGCAAGGACCTAGGTATAACGTTGGGTTAAATCGTATAATTATTTAATAAACAGATATCCCACACTGCTAGCAAAATTAATCGAACCATTCGGATACATCACTAATTAACAGAATATCTTTACTTAGCTATGAGAACAAATAAATAATATTTTTCATCAATCCTACACTTAAGGACATTTCCGAGCAGATGGAAAACAACATTTGTCCCTAAAAAGGCGAATTTTCTTCGCCTCCTCCTGTAGGCCAATTGTACTCATCTCTCTTCTTTCGAAGGTAAGAGAAACGCTGATAAACCGTCAGCTCATGAAATATCTCAATTCGAAAACCTTACAATGAACGGTATTACGATATCAACAGTTCAAATCGTGATGCGTGCATTTCATATCAAGGACTCTCTGCTTCAACGGATTAGAAATTACCTTTCAGAATGTTCCATACATGTTGTTTTGGATATTTTCAAGTCTGATATTCGCAAAAGTAATACTAATGTGGCCTAAGGATTCGTTTTATCTCCTTTCATCAATGATCTCTTGTCAGCTACTTCTAATCCAATATATTACTACGTGCTCTACGATTGTAGAACTGGAATGGTAGCTTATGCCCACTAAATTTCGATAATAACAGCATAACCAATTGGGGAACTATCAACAGAGTGGAATGTATCGTCGAAGCCGAAAAACATTCAATTCTAGATATGTGTGTCAATGACTCTCTCTCTCTCTCTCTCTCTGTTCTATCGCTATTTCCACCACCAGTTCTTCATAGAAATCTCCAGTACCAATCCGCCTTCTAAAACTTTTAACCGTAACACCCGTCTTGTTATGAATGTTCATCAGTACACCCTCAAGCCCACTTTTGGACGTATTCTAAAATATCGTGATGAGTTCCTAAACTGTACAACTTGTTAATGGAATTCCCTGTCGAGCTCTCTATTCCCTAGTCGTTATAATGTAATTGTATATTGTATAAATTGTATAAATAATGTACTTTTCTTCTTTTCTAAGTTTCCTAAGCCCGAACGCGCACTTATTATAAAAATAAAAAAATAAAAATTGAAAAATATTAAATACGGATATAAAATTTACTATATAATTTAACAGCATAAATAAGTAATCGACCACAAAAGTAATGGTCGCAAATAATAAATTAACGATTTACTTATCTTCAAAGGCAATGCCAACTAATACAAAAAATAGTAGATAATAGTCTTTATAATGTAGTCAATTCTGGTTAAAAGATGTTTCTTGAAAGAAGAAACAATTTTTCGACAAAATCTAAGGTAATTTTAGTTAGTCTGACATATACGTCTGTAAAGTTGTCGGAACTAAGTTAATGCTTCTAAAAATACGGATGCAAACTAACTTCGAAGCTAAAATACAAGAAGTCGGTTGCAAACACAGGGATGACTGGGTTAAGTGCTTTATATTCTTGATTTTTACAATAGTAAAAGACGTTACAAAATATCCAACAGATTCGTTACAATTTATTCTAACTTTTAAAATTCTATTATGTTATAGAAAATATTATTTCAGAATAGTCAATATTCCTTCATTAATTACGAAGAATTGGAAGATGAATAAAAACCGAAATGATATATCTAGGCTTAGGTCAACAATTTCCAGTGCAGCTGATGCCTGAGATGTGAGAACTATTCAAGCCAGCTTCAAGTAACTCGGCAAAGATTATGCCTCAGTTTAACATATGTATGTAACGTGACAACATTGCGTTGTTAATTTTTTTTTTAACTTTGATTATCTTTGTTACTACAGACAATATGTGTTAAGACAGGAGTTGAAAGAAGTTACATGCAGATCGTTTTGTCTGCACTGTGAAGGTGCATGTTGGTAAACTCTTTATTTGAAGCTCTGAGCATTTTTAACGTCTAAGGTTAAAGCTTAAGGTTAAGCTCAGATAATGTAGTTTATTGATTATTAGAATAACATGTGTGATTACAGTGTTTTGTCAGAAAAGGGGTTCTTAGTAAATCATCTAGCTCTAAAATGTTCCTAAGTTGTTCCTTTCATAAGAGAGAAGCTGACTCAACCATTATTAATGTATTATCTGGTTACTATCCTGGATAGCAAACTTCTTTGAATTAAACTTGCGTCGAAATCCAACAACGCGCTGTGGTTACAAACGAGCTTTAAATCTTTAAAGTGAAAATAATATCTGTAAATTTAAAAATGATTACATTGAATAACAATGAATTGAATTGAATTGAAACGACGTTTGGTCGTTTGGTGGAATAAGTAATACGAGTAAATTTTGCTTGTATGCATAGAGGCTTTCTGCAATATGGCGGCTCAGTACAGGTACTTCGTTTATAATAAAGATTTCACGCGTTTTTATTCTAGCGACTAATAAGTGCTTGTTGACGTATTCATTCCTGTGACGAACGAGATACATAGCTGTAATAAATGTATAGTTCAGTATTTTTATTTAATTTACATATCAAGTTTCCCAAAAATTGATGCTGTAGCATATTAAGATCGCTTATAAATTTGTTGGCTTAGGATCTGACTGAGTCTAGCTTCATCCTCGGTCAGGGCTTTCATTTTCAGTTATATATGTCCTCAACACATCAGTAGGAAGGATAACTCTACAGAATATACGAGTATATTTTTTCTTAATTAATGTTGTACGACTAAGTGACAAGAAAGTATTGAGCTTCATTCCAATTATAGTAGATCTTCTGTGATTTCTAAAAAAAAAAATATTAAATTCTGCTGCGCCGCTGGGCTTTTTTAAACTATGCATTTTTTTACATTTATATTTTTGTTTACCTTTCCTCTCTGAAAAATATTGAAAACTAAGGTCAAAAAGAGTGTATTGCTTTTTATGCTTGAAACAAAACAGTTTGACGTTGCAGTCTTCGTTGTATGGATGTACACAACTATAGTTATAGTGTAGTGTGTAGTATAAATGAAGAATACAATGTCAAAACTTAAGAGAGTTCTTTGTGGACAACGTCAGTTGTTGTGGACACCATCGATTGACTTCCAATTTGACCATTCAGTTCCTTCTTCTGATATATGAATGTATGTTTGTAAATATCTGTAGTACAATTATAATTCGGGATCCAGGAATTGGGCCTCAAGACCATACACCCAGGAAATTATTGACTACTACCCGACAACAGTTAGCCAAATTCTCACTGACTAGCACCCAAACTAAATTTTAAACATTTCCAATATTCAAATCTACGTAGTTGCGTAGTCATGTTGATTATACTAGTCTATTTCAAGTAGGAATACAACTTTTAGAGTACTTTTAGAGAAACTTGTAAGCAATCGAATTTAACTCTATAGTTAATTAAATTATAGCAATTTTTGTTAACAGTTAGGCAGCTTTCAAATCGCTCCATTCAATAACTACTTCATCAAAGCTAGTAAGGCAATGTAAGGAATAGCCCGTCGGATCTTTGAAAATTAACAAGACGTTGGAGAAGGTAAAAGAATGCTTCTATTAGCTAAGTGCAAAACAAGATATCGAGAATTAGTGCAAAAAGTGCATAACGTGTGCAATCAAGGGCCCGAAAGTTAAGCCAAAAATGCAAAAACATAAAGTCGAAGCACCATTTGAAGAAATAGCCATTGACAATGCTGGCCCGTTTCCCGAAATCGTAAATGTTAACAATACATCCACATTGTCATGAATCACTTCAGCAAATGTCCGTAAGTTTTCCTAATCCCAAATTAAGAGTCTAAGACCGTACAAGAAGAAAAAGTCTACATCTGGGTGAGGAGATTTTAGGTACCAATGGAGCTATACTGCGATCAAGGACGAAATGTCGAGCCAAAAGTCTTCCAGGAAGTGTGCCAACATACCAACGATGGTATGGTCGAGCGATTCAATAAGACTATGAATGAATATACTCTTAATTGCCCACCCAAAACCCGGTTCACAGAACATACGAGCATACTATCCAAAATCCTATTTGGTCAAACAACCTTTCGGTTGCAAGTGCAATAGAATTCGAATCCCCACCTGCGGAGCATAGGGAGTTAAGCGATGTTTATGACCTAGGGTTTTCGGGGCTAACGAATGAGATCTGGTGTGGCTGTGTTGTCTGCATAAGAAACCCAAATCACCAAAATTGTCACAAGATTGAAAAGGTCTATATACATGCTTTTTTTTTTGGAAAATGGGATAGATATATTTTCTATGGGTGGCATCTTACATTTAGTGGGGTGAGTAAATTGATAGTGGAAGTTGGCTTATTGTTATTGATTTCTAGTCAATTACTCATCTCACTTGATCTTTCTTAACTGAAAAAGTGAATGTTTTTCGCGCGCTTGGGATTCGAACACCAAACCTTCCGATTTGAAAGTCAGTCCACTACCCCTTGAATCACGGCCAACCACTCGATGAGATAAGCTATCGGATCCAAAATATGGGAATCGAGTGAAAATGAAGGTAGTCCAAGGTGGAATTTATTCGAGATGAACAAATGCTATAATTTCTTACTATGAACAGCGCCATCTGTCAACAAAGAAAGGAAGACTAAAGCCTCATTAAATAGAGGATTAATGGAAGCTTTTTTGTTAAGCATGGACAACAGACTAGTACAGAAAGTTTTCGAAATAAATACCGGCATATAAGACAGAAATCAGTTCTAAAGTTGAATTTGAAAAGTGAATTGATATAAGTAATAAAGTCGTTAAAGTAAAAGTAAAATAAAGTGGATGATAGAAATGATAAATATTGTAGTTGGTTTAAATTCGATTAATTTATAAATTCTTGTTGCATTGTGTAAGTAAAGCGATTTTGCTAAAAAAATAAGTTCTGTCTTTTGAACCCACATAGACATTTTAGAATGTAGGTACATATTTGCTAATCAAGGGTTCTGTCTGTCTCCTTTTTTATTATATGATGTATTATATTATCTGTAATTGTTTTTTTATTAATGTGCTTTTTGATCGAGTTATTCTGTGTAAATTGCATGGCCTCTAGTGACAGGGATTATACTTAAGAACAATATAGAGCTATGTGTATGTTTAGTATACTTGCTTCGTTTTTAAAGTTAGTAACGTCTTTATTATGTCTTTTGATGTCAGTTATTTTAAACATCGTTCTCGAAAGAATTGTGCTATCCTTTTTCGTTTCCAAAAATATTGTACTATACTCAACGACTACGTGTCGAATATGTCTCATGTTCTCATTTTATTTTTCTTTCACTCTACATGGAATGAAAAAATAGGAAAACCAACCACTATATGATATTCTTTTACTAGCTCTAAAATTATTGAAGTGATGCACTGTATTCAGGATGAGTGGAATGTAGTAGATTTTTCAAGTCACTCAAAAACAAACGAGTTCTATAATATTTATTTTGCAGCTCTGTTCCGCTTTGCGCAGATACCATGCAGATATAAGATACTTTCTATGAAGAGAGCGTTTGCCTTTCAACTAGATTCGCTCTTATTATCTTTAAACAAAAACAAGAACCTACTTACGAACTTCTATTGACAATGATGCACATGAAAACCGATAGGCGCTTTAATAAGGCATTGTCTCATTTTTTTTAATTGCATTTTTCTGTAATTTATAGTAAGTGAGTACAAACACGATTGCCATTTCCAATTGGATAGCAATCTTTGCAGTTTGCAATATTGCTCTTTATTGTGATTCTGTATCTGATTCTATTCGTTTATTTTCTTGCCTCTCAGCATTTGAATTTTTTGCAACAGCAGAATTGTTTCATACTTTTATTTTTTTTTTTCGCTTTCCCTCCGTTGGTTATAACGACGTTACAGAATTAACTGGCATGCGAATTGACTAAACGTTCAGGGATTTACTAGTAACGCATATGTACGTTAAAAAAAAAACCAACCCCATTATAATTATAATCCTACTATAGTTTAACTCGCGTTTGTAAACCCACCATGCACACACTGTTTGAATAGCTGTTCTAGATTTATCATATTTTATCATAGAGCTTGCTGTACGCGCTCTGCTGTTTTTGCACTCTCGTTTCCTCTCATTTATGCTATTGTACTACCAGTATCCGTGCATTCTATTGAATTGTAATACTCATAGTCGCTGTCGTATGTACACAGTGTTCGGTATCTTTTGTTCTCAGTCTAATTGGAACCTTTTGCAGAGCTGCGTATAAAATCAAATCGAAAAGTCTGCAAGTTCCAACGATACCAGCGAGATTTTAATGTGCAAATAAGTGCAATAAAAAGCAGCGGCAAATCCAAGCACTATTAGTAGTAGCCCAATAAAATCGATAAATTTTTAAACGAATGGAAACACAAATAAAACAGACACAAAATTAACGAAAAGAAAATAAGGATAAAATAAATAAATAAAAGAAGACGCTTATTTTTCTCTCGAAAATCAATTGATTTTTCTTCCCTTGTGCGGGGTAAATTAAGTGAGATTTGTATGTATGAACATCCATGTAGGAGTGTGTTGTTATTCGTCCCGGTAATTTGTACATATGTGAGTTGGAAAAAAAAGCCGCATTCCTCCCTTTCACCCTTGCAAAAGATAGATTTTGCATTCGACTATAAAAGTGATAGAAAATTGGAAAAGTACAAGTAACAAATCCAACGAAAAAAACATAAAAAACTACGAGCGAAAATGACATCGTATGTCGAGCTCTTCGGATTATTTGTCATATTAATGTTGCCCTTTCTGTACGAGACAAGCCATATTTTTCGATATTATTTTAAATTTCTTATATACTATGGCATAGTGTCGGTGAATTCGGTGTTGCTTATTCCTGCATTCCTGTTTCGTCCTTGCGATGTGAGGAATCTCTTGTAAGTATCCAAAAGATAAATTTATTTGAATATTACTGTATGCAAATATTTATGCTAAATATGTATGTATGTATCTGCTATTAGAGAATTGATTTTCCGTGCACATTATTCTCTCGTTAAAGGTGGGGTATAATTTTGAAGAGTGGCCTTTGGTGGCATAAAATTTGAAATCGGTTAAGGTTTACCTATAATTTACCCAACTACATTGTTGTAAGTGCAAAGTTTTTGACAAATAAAAACCACTAAGTTAGCTGTGGCTTGTTGTGATCTTTTCGTTTATTGAGGTCCGTTTCTACTAGTACGCGTCAGGCAAAGCTAGTTATTTCTCAGCGTTGTAGAGCACTTTGGAAATAAACCGAGGATTTTGCAGCTTAGGGCGTAGATGTTCATTTGATCACATGTGCTAATCATCTTAGATATTTAATGCGGGGTTTTCAGATGTTACTGTTCAAAGCGTTCAGAACTTAAAACGAGTATAATCTCTAAAATATTTCGATTGGAGCGATTATACGAATGGTTTCAATAACAAATTCAGTGCTGAACAAGTGCTGCTCATTTTTAATTCGTTTAATTCTGTATTTATCAATAAACAAAGTAACTGCCTAGAATTGGAGAAATATGTCTTTTATTTACAGTTTCAGTTTTATAGTCTCTCATTCAACATTGGTCTGAACATTTCTTCACTTTTGCTCCATAGTATAGAAGAGTGTAGGAAAGGACTACGATGACTTAGACCATAAGATACTACAGTGTTGGCTGCAGTTTCATAATATGTTAATAAAATATAGACCATGGGCCTAACCAATCAACGTTTCTTGCTCTTCCTAGTTTTAACATCACTTCTTTTAGTTCTAGTTCTTAACTAAATCTTCTTTTAATTTCTCTGTAAGTACAAACTGAACTACGTATATAGTATTTGTACGTTCTGTGTATATAGTTTTTGCTTTTTAAAAAAGACTTCTCTATTATTAGAGTACCGAATGGAAACTAGCTTTACTTATTTTATTTATTTATGTAATGTAAGAAAAAATATTATATCTGTTTTGTGAAAGTACTGAGTTGATCTGTGTGAGCAGCAAGATCGACGCGAAATATAGGAATAGATTCGGGAAATTGCGACCGACATCCGTGGATTGACTGATTTGAATTTTTGATTGATTGAGAGCGGATGTGCTCAGGAATATGTTTATATTCAAACGAAGATTGTTTACGTTAAACGGTGTTTCGGAAAATGTGTCGAAAACTTTAAGAGGAAATTTTTTGAAATACATCGCCTCCGAGAAACAGTGGTAAAAAAAAACATCTATCAAAATTATGCGTGAATTGAGATGAAATGACATCATTTTTTTTTTGTTTGTATTGTAGATATGTACTAGGTACACGTATCAAAGTTGCAAAAAGGGTGGATTAATAAAATATTTCCGAACAAAATGATGACAAAGTCAAAGTTTTAAGTTTAGATGTTAATAACTTTTGACACATTACTTTAGGGCGACATTTATTTTGAATCAATTAAAGTACTCATAATTACTTTTATCGAATTTATCGCATTTCTTACTATACACGCATAAATTTGAAAGATGTTGTTTAATAGCAGAGGAAACGTTCTACCCAGGCCTTTTTTTATAATCCCGCGCGCGCACCAAGGGGATATGAATACCCTTTTACTGTCTTTTCTCAGGGGCGTGGGAGGGTGGTGTAGTTGTTTGAAATTTAGGTGCATTAGGTTTCGATATTTTTCCCAGAGGTGGTTATCAAACTGGACGGGACAAGCAAGTGCATCCTCAACCAGTGGGTCGCAGTACGTGCTGGTTGTTAGTTCGTTACATTCAGCCCAACCAGCAACCACTCCAACATCACTGTTATGCCTTCATGTCAGAGTTGACACCGACGGGATTCTCATATAACTACATACAAATTCTACGAAAAGACTGAAGAGTGAATAAATGAATTGAATGAATGAATAAATTTTTATTTTCACAAATAATTACTTTTACATGTTTTATCTGCAAAGCCAAGTGGCTTGTCTGTAGAAGACTGATCATTTAAATTAGTTGATTATTTAAGTTTAAAATACAATTCATTTTTTTTCACGAGTAAATAAGTTTACCAAAAACAAGAATTTAACATTATTTCATTTTGAAACTCAACAATAATTCATTGAAGAGGTTGGTTTAAAAACATTTTTTTCGGAAGGTTATTTAAATTCGTTGAAACCTCTTTGAATGTTGCCGGAACACCTACTGCATTTTTTTTTTTTTTTTTTTTTTTGATCATATCTAGGGACTTATAATTTGTAATTTATTTTATTTACCTTTGTTTGACCTTTGGAGCTGTGGTGTGCTTCTCCATGCCAGAATGCCATACCTTAAGTGAGACTCCACAAAACTAAAAAAACATTTTTGTAGGACATCAGGTGGACATCGATAGCTCAGATGGAAAAGAGCAAATGCAGACTTTGTGAGTTTTTTAATAAGTGCTTCTACATTTTAGCTCCATTTGAAGTTGTAATCTGTAATCGACGATATTCAGGTATTTGTACGTAGAGACGTTATCCAGCTCGAAGAAGTTGATGGCTATTAACTTAATGCAGACAGTCGTAGTTATGCATTTTAATTGTTAGTTTATATTTTAAGATATGGGGTGGGCGTATATGCATAACTTTGGTTTATGATCAAGCCGTTGTCATGATACCATGCTGTGATAACATCGAACTCCTTCTGCAAGATATTTTCAGCTGCTTCTTTGTTTTTGTGGTTAACGATAATCGCCGTATCGTCAGCATATGCGTAGACTGTACTATTGATTAGATCTGTAAGCATTTCGTTCATATACGTGATGAAAATTAGCGGTCCTATTTTGATCCCTGTGGAACTCCAAATGATGCGGCTTCTTTTTCGCTTAGATGATGTCCTATTTTAACTACTATTATATACTTACGATATGTCAGATAACACTCAAACCATGCCAGATGTTGTCCTCTTACACCAATCTTTTCCATTTGTCTCAATATGTTTTTATGAAATAATGTATCAAAAGCTTTTTTAAAGTTTATAAATAGTATGATGGTATTATGATTTTTTTTTTTTTTTGATTTTGATTGATTTGGTTCGAAAAGTCTCCGAGTAACCGATTATTGCTTTTGTTTTTTCTTAAACCGAATTGGTTTCTAGCTAGAATACCATACTTTTATAAATACACAGTAAGCCTTTTGGCGACGGATAGTATTGAAATTGAGCAGTAGTTCCCAATCATATTTTTGTGCCTCCTTTGTGTATAGGTCGCATAATGTATATCTTCAGTCTTTCTGGAATCTTTAATTATTCTTAATTCTTGTTTATGAACTTTGCTGAAACTGGAGCCAGATTTTCAGCGTTATCCTTTTAGTCTTTGGGTCTTATTTCATCTTCCCCTGCTGATTAATTGACATTTAGTGCTTGGAGAATAATTTGCACTTCTTCAACACTAATATCATCCAAGAACATTGACCGACTTATACTGTTCGATAGACCTGAATAAGATTTATGTTGGCATATGTGCACCGAGTTTAAAATATCATCCAAGTTTGTGGACTTCTTTCATAGTATTTTGTTGACAGTCTTCCATGTTTCCTTTGGATTATTTTTTGTTTTTGAGAACTGATGTAACTTTAAACTTTTTGTTTAAAATGAAAAATAAGGCTATTTTTGTTTATTACAATTATAGTCCGAAATTTACTAGTTAGGGAACAGGAATAAAAAGTTTGCCCCAGGGCTATCAATTAATATTTAGTTCATATTCCTTTTGCTTCTTTTAATTCCTTCACTCTTCTTGTCAAACTTTTTTAAATTTTCGTTATCATTTCGTTCAGGAAAGCATTCCACTCAGCCTTAGTTTTCTCCGAATGTTGGTTTATTCCTATCGGGGAATTTTCATATGCTCCAAGAACTCTCTTTAGGTGACTCCAAACATTTTCAATAGGATTCATGTCTGGACTTTGTGGAGGTCACTTTAGTGTTGAAAATATTTCGTTTTCGAGCCGTTCTTTGACACATTCAGCGGTGTATTTCGGGTTATTGTCATGTAGAAAAATTACATTTTGTTTTTTATTGAAGCTATTTTATGTTTTTTTAATTTTTAGTACCGTATGAAAACTAGCTTTTAATTTTTTAGCGATAAATCTAACAGACCTATTATCTTTAAAAAGCTTAATTATTTGATTAATTTATCTTGATTTATTTTCATATTTTGAACTTAACTGAGCTTCTTTTAATTTATTGCTACAAAAACAAGAAAACAACTATGCAGAATGAACCAACTTCTCACTATCACGAATTTTGTTAAAGCATGATACCCATCGATGAAACTGCGGACCTATAGAGTAAGTCTGTCTGTTACAATTCAAAGCTTACATTGAATCATAACGAAACGCAAATATCTCAAGATAATCGCGTTTAGTGTGGTGAAAGCTTTTGGCATAGTCCTAATACATTTCATATGGACGGGCGCAAAGATCCCAAAAAACTGGTACGATACCATGTCCTCAAAACGAAATTAAAATAGGAATAACCGGGGAGCACATAATTAATAAATAATAATATTAATAAAACTAATAATATCAATAAAATAAAATAATTATAAAAATAATACTGGATCTATAACTATAATAAATCAGTTATATTTTCTTGCAGCAACTTGCACTTTTGCTTTTAATTGGTTTCTAAGTGCTATATTTTCAATTATTATTTCTTCAGGCTCAAATTGCAAGTGCTCTTTTACGAGGATGCATTAGTTTGAAATTTGATTGACTTTAGCTAGAAGTGATGCAGGCAAAGCTCACGGAGTGTTTGAAGTGATTTTAAAAGGTTTGTCAGACAAAGAAAATCTGATTACAGATTACTTGACAAATCGCATCAGCTACGTTTGCAAAAAAATTGAAGTATGAATCAACTTCTCACTAAAAATTGAAGTTTGCTAAGAGATGGCGTAACTTGCATTATTAAATTGTTATTATTCCATGGGAACATGCGTTGGAAAGCTACTGTCATTCTACATCATTTCAGTATACGTCATTCATTTAAAACCTAAACAACAATAATTTTTTTTCACTCAAATATGTCCAACTTTGTGCCTGAAAAAGTGTTTTTGCAGGGAGTTCTTCTTCATGAAGAAAACTGCTGCCGAAAGTGATCGTATTTTGGTGGAAGTCTATGGTGAATATGAGCTAGCTGAGTGAACGTGCTAAAAGTGGTTTGCACGATTTAAAAGTGGTGATTTTGGCTTGGAAGACGATGAACGTCCTGGGCAGCCAAAAAACTTTAAACATGAAGAACTGGAAGCATTACTCTATAAAGATTGTTGCTAAATACAAGAAAAGCTCGCAGAATCTTTGGGTGTCACTCAAGCAGCCATTTCAAAACGTTTAAAAGCAGCTGGATGTATTCAAAAGCAAAGAAATTGGGTTCCACATGAACTCAAGCCGAGAGACGTCGAAAGGCGATTTTGCATGTCCGAAACGCTGCTGGAACGCCACAAAAGGAAGTCATTTTTGCATCGGATTGTTACTGGTGATGAAAAATGGATCCATTAGGACAACCCCAAGCGAAAAAAATTATATGTGAAACCCGGCCAACCAGCCAAATCAACAGCTTAGCCGAATATCCATGGCGCGAAGGTAATGCTCTGTATTGGGTGGGATCAGATGGGTGTGCTGTATTGTAAGCTGCTAAAACACAATTAATCCGTTTGAAGAGAGCAGCAGCCAAAAAACGCCCGGAATATGCGACCAGACGCGAGGCAATAATTTTCCATCATGACAACGCTCGGCCCCACGTTGCTATTCCGGTTAAGAACTATTTGGAAGACAGTGGATGGGAAGTTTTACCACACCCGCCTTATAGCCCAGATGTTGCCCCTTCTGACTACCATTTGTTCCGGTCTATGCAGAACGCCCTCACTGCAATACGGTTCACATCAGAGCAGAATATCAAAAATTGGCTTGATTCATTCTTGGCTGCCAAGCCGGCGCAGTTCTTTTGAGATGGGATTCACAAATTGCCAGAAAAATGGGAAAAAGTCATAGCTTCAGATGGGCAATACTTTGAATAATACTATTGTACATGTTTTTCTTAAATAAACGTTCAAATTTTGAAAAAAAAACGCACGAATAAAATTACATACTCAATAATATAATATTATTAAATTAAAACTACACTTTGATTTTCAATATTTTGCAAGATTTCTATTCAACAAATACATTCATCAATCCAAAACAAAAGCTCACCATCCAAATATGTTAGCGACATAGTCATGTGTACGCGTGCACTTTTACCATAAAAGTAGCGTGAACCCTAATCCTGTGTGAAGGCAACGGAGATGAAAGTGTTACAAATGTCAGCGTGTGCTTTGTATCATAACACAAGATTAGGAAATCCAAACCGCGGCTACAGCTGCTACTCGTATGTCGAAAGAAGATTTTTTGTAAACCACTGCCGTAAGGCAATCGAAACTTAGGTTGCTTTAAAGACCGATTTGAAATAAAGAAACTGGACCACCCGAATGTGATATATTTGTATGAAGTAAAATTTGTAATATAAGATGCACTTGGGGGTTGAAAAAAGAAGAGAATACACTTTCTGGTCAGGTATTAGTAGTTGAAAACATGAGATGAAACTAATCGTAATTGGTATTTGATACATCTGTTCACAATTTTATTGAACTATTTAAAAGCTCAGCAGAAGAAAATTTTCTCAATTAATGTAGTAAAAAATTGATCTTTGTTGGTTGATATAAAATATGTGGAGCAAACATTATATGCACAAACCACAAAGTGTATCCAATACTATTCGACTTAGTAAATAAGTATGTGCATACCATATACGTATATATTTTGATTAATTAGCTTTCGATAATCAGTTCTAGTCTTTGGCAAAACTTAGGTAATTAGAACATATATGAGCGAGTAGATATACATAAGCCGAATACAGATAAATTTATTTCAATAACGAAGCCTGTTATTATTACAATTTTTTTTTTTTTGGTTTTGTGATTTATGTTGGTCAATTACCGCAAATTAACCATCAGAGAGATAGCGGAGAACTTGAACATTGTCTATGGATCCGTCCAAGACATTTTGGTTAATGATTTGGGTTTTCGTCGTGTAGCAGCAAAGTTGGTGCCAAAAGACCTCAATTTCATGCAAAAAGAGACCGTGTTGACGTCGCAAAAAAGATGATTTCCGAGGGTGAATCAAATCCCACATTCATCAAAAAAGAAAGCATTGCCACGGTTTTCATGGATTACAACGGTGTAGTGCGTCATGAATTTTTGCCAGAAGGCCAAACAGAAAACAAAGAGTATTATTTGGGCGTTATGAGACGTTTGCGTAAGCAATTCGCCGAACGAAATGCAACAAATACCATCCAACAGCCACAAAATTCATCTGATTTGGCTCCCTGTGACTTTTTCTGTTTAATCGAGTTAAAAAACCACTACGGGGAACGCGTTTCAGCAGCCGAGAGGAAGTAATGGAAAAATCACAGGAAGCACTGATGGACATACCGAAAACCGAATATAAAAAAAATGTTTCGAGGATTGGATCAAGCGCTGGCATAATTGTGTTTCAGTCGATGGAGATTACTTCGAAGGGGACAATATAGATTTCGATGAACAAACCTGTATTTTTAATTTTCTGAATTTTTTTTATTTTTATTAAATATTTTTCTTTGATGTATTTTAGGGAACAGAAAGAACTTAAGTTTTCAATTTAAGAAAACTTATTGTATAAGTTTACAAATAAAAGAAAAAAATATTTTGCAATAATATGTTTTATTATTCAAAAAAAAAAAAAAAACTTAACTCGGTAACGCTCTGGGCAAAACCGGATATCGGATTGTTGTATGCATATGTAATATGAGGGTTCACTTTATTCAACTTACTATCAGTTTCACTCTAAAGCTAAATTACAAATGTCCCCTGTCTACAGACAGGCTCTCATATACACCCTGACTGACTCGAACTGCAACCAACTTCAGACTACTATAATTTCCGAACCGTTCATGACAGTGAGCTCAAATTTTGACACGTGACAGATAATTTAATTATTTACAAGCCTTTTAATCGATTTGCGTCTCAGTTGTGCTGAAATTTTTTTATTAGCGATGGAATTCAAACGTGATAGTGTGATTACTTTATATTTGGCTGGAAAACCACAAGTAGATATCGTTAGAGCCCTCCAGCACCTCAAAGTGAATAAATCATTTGTGTCTCGAAACATGGCTCGTTGCCGTGATACTACCAGCGTGGTCATAAAAAAACAGCAACATCGGCAGAAATGGTTCCGAAAGTGAAGGCTCGAATTGAGCGAAATCCGCGTCGAAGTGGAAGAAAAAAGGCTCGTGAGCTCAACATATCGTTGGAACGAATGCAACACATACTGAAAAATTAGCTTGGGCTCAAGCCATTAAAGTTCCAAAAGGCACACGATCTTACACCGCAACAGAAAAAAGTTAAAGTCAAAAGAGCGAAGGAGTTGCTACGCTTGCACGAAAGTGGTGAGTTGCCGAATTTGGTTTTTTCCGATGAGTCGCCATTTGTTATCGAGCAATATGTCAACAAACAAAATGACCGAGTTAACTTGCCAGAGAGGTCCTTCGAAAAGTTACACCTTCGGATGGCCACCAGAAAGCAGGCAGCACCGATGGTGATAGTTTGGGTCGCCATAACCGCCGATGGTCGCTCTCCTCTCGTATTTTTGGACCGTGGCGTCAAAATTTATGCGATCGTATACCGTGATACTATCTGAGAGGCAGTATTGAAACCTTGGGCAAACAATCATTTCGGTCGAAGACCGTGAACATTTCAACAAGACTCGGCACCGTCTCACAAAGCGCGCGTCAACCAAGATTGGTTAAAAAAACAATGTTCCACACTTCATTTCTTCGACACAATGGATTGCAAATTCTCCGGATGCAAGATGCAAATCCGTTGGATTTCTCTGTCTGGGGTATTTTGAAGGCGAAGGTTGGCACTAAAAAATAACAAAGTTTGGACCACCTCAAACAAGCACTTCGCCGGGAATAGGTCACAATACCGTAGAGCCAGTTGCGTGCAGCGTGCGATGCTTTCTTCGGCCGTCTCAGGGCCATTATTCGCGCCAAAGGTGGAAATATTGAAAACTACTGATACAATTTGAAAATTGATGTTCGAGTCAGTCAGGGAATAGTGTTATCACTTTTTAATTTTTATTCGTTGTTCAGTGCTACCAATTTATGTATATACATGCATTTTTTTCTTTTAACTTACTGCACATACTTAATATTTTGTCCAGTAACCTTTGTTTTTAAGACCTTCTCGCATCTTTTAGGTATGGACGACACTAGATTTTTAAAAATTTCTTTTGGAATGTTCTTCTATTCATTCTTTAGTGACGTCATAAGTGTGTTTTTGGATGTGAGCGTCTTTGATTCCATTAAAAAAACCTACATTTTTTGAAGAATGTTTTGGGTCATTATCATGTTGATAAGCCAAACGCAATGGCATTTCCTCCACAGCGTATGGTAGCATTACGGATTCCACTATATCTTTATACTGAAAACGATCCATAATATCACTAATCTCATGTATTGGTCCATATCCCACACCAGAAAAACATCACCACATCATATTTGAGCCACCCCCATGTTCCAAGGATGAAGACATGTCCCATCGTCATGTCGTCGCTAAAGAGTACAGTTTTTCAGTTTGTTGCTGACCAGTTTCTTTTGAATTCCAATTTAAGAAACGATTAGCGTTAGAAAAGTAATCAAACACTTACTAGAAGAATAAATGGTACCTTTTTCATCCATGCTTAGCAGTAAAAACAGTCTTTTCGAAAAAAACAAAAATCAGCTTCTCTTAAACGCCTGCGTACAGTACTTGCTTCAATTGAAATATTGAGCTCATTCTTGACGACAAGAAAGGATTGTTAAGAATCATTTTCTTAATTTGCCGAACGGTGCGAAGTTTTTCTGAAATGTCCTCTACAATGAATGACTTCAACCGGTTTTCCATTTCCAAACTTTTTTATAATGTCACACATTGACTATGATGGCATTTTATACTTTTTGGGTATAGATTTTTGTTTTAGCCCTGCCCTGAAATCCGCAACCACCTGACTTTTTATCACAACACTGTATTTATTTTCAGCCATTTTATTAATAAACAAATTGTAGACACCTCAAGACATAACTCAATTCAAATGACAACCAAAACCATTATCAGCAAGTTAAGGAGCAAAAAAATACGGTACTGTTGAAAACCCTGTATGTTTTGCACAGGAACGGCATTGAGTTGAGCTACAATATTTGATAAGTAGTAGTACTTCATACTTCTTTCCCCCATAGCACTTTTCATACTTGAGTCCACTTTATAGCTTGGAATGTTTAGGGTCCGAGCATTCCATGTGTATAGCCAAAAGTCGAAGCTCGTTTCTTATTTGCCATTATCGTCTACAGTAAGTACATCCATATCTAAGGCTGTATGTTGCTTCAAAACATACAAGTATACGAGTAGACAGTTAACCCGACAGCTATGATTTCTTATAGGTGAACAAAGTGCAATTGGCGGCTCAGAAGCCAATGCTGTTATTATTAGTTATAATATACGATTAGCAACTGGAAGAAGTGACCAAATCTTTGACTGATTGCATGATTCTGTTACCTAATTATGGTGTCTTTTAGAACTTTAATAAAATATAATATTATGCATGATTTTCATAAACTTAAAAAAATCGATTGGTTTTAGAAAAGGCCTGATACAAATGTTATGTATCATGTTATGTTATGTTATGTTACATACATACAAATTTTTAGATAGGTTCTTATTACTACAATATTTTATAAATAATACGTAATATGGTATGCCTTTAATGAGTTCTATTGTATGAGGCGAACAATTCAGTTCAATATGAAGCTCTTTTTTCTCTCCTTTGTTCATATCCGAATCTTATTTTGAGTTATTTTCCTCAAAATTGTAGCAATTCACACAAATTTAAACTTTTACGAATTTGACAATTCTTTTAAAATTTAATTGATTGGCAATTTGTCAATTGGCAGGATGGGGAAATAAATTATTCTCTCAAACGCGTTCTTTTTTCTCGCGGAAACAGGTTTTTGTACAAATTTGGAGTCCTGGAACAAACTTAACGGTTGGCTTTGATTGAATTAACTGTATAGTCGAGGTTGTCGTAGTCCCTAACTATTTCAAACTTGCATCTGTCAATTGTTATGCCTTGTGGCATAACATCTGTGGTGGTCGATGTACAGCAGTCTGATGTCAACGCACTGGCTAATAAAATTTTACTAGCCTTGGTGTAGTAAGGGTATTTTTAACTAGAAAATAAAATAAGAAATACATATGTATGTTAGGACTCGAAGTGCTGGATGTCGATTTGAAATTGCTGTGTATTTTCTAAGATGTGTCGTAGCAAAAACTACGGTGTCTGTAATTATAATGTTTAGAATACTGATGCCTTTGTGATTTCCACAATTTAAACCAGATTTAGCATCTGAGTAAGTGTTGTAACTGGTAAACCAGCCTGGTCAGTTTTATGTGACTTCAGTTAAGATATTGCCATCATTTCTGGATTGCGGTCAGATGGACAAGAGGAACGCGTGGCTCGAATTTAAGTACGAGTTGAATGCAGAGTGCAAGATAAACACTGGTTTCTTTGCTGGTGGGGAGGTGATATAAATGTCATAAAGTCTTAGTTTTTTCAGTCCAAAAAAAGTAAAGAAATTCAATTTCAGCCCTTTGCTAGGTGGTGTTGTTTTTTCCTCTTTTGTTCAGAGTGTCTTAAATTTGGTGGACAAGTTATTCTCGAAATTCGGCAAAAGCCAAAGCGGTTTAAGCAATAAATGCAAGAAAGTTATTTTGAATCTCCGTAGGGGGGGGGGGGGGGGAGGTTATTGATTTAATATAAACATGTACAATCGGATTTAGCGACGCTTATCGTTGGCTTAACCAGCAAACTCCTCGGTGAGACAATTATGCGATTTTTTTCTCCTCCAAAGCTCATTAAAATGGTAGAAAAACCTGTTTTATAATAAGATGTTGACAATTTGTATTTCTTCTCTTAAAAATTCTTTACATATCACCTAGGCTTAGGTTCCATGTGCTTTCGGAAAACAAGTTGGCCGTTTACATAAACATTTCGAAATTTTCAGAATACCAAAACCATCGAAATATCAAAACCAAAATTAGAAGTGAGAAAATGGAAAAAAAATTTATAGATAGTGCTTAAATTTGCAGAGAATTATTAAATAAATAGCGCTTTAAATTATTCGTCGACTTTTTTTCTACAATTTTTATGTTTTTTTTTTTAGCATTTTCTCAGACATATCTTCTTGGTTTTCATTTAATTTGGGAATTTGAAATCATAAATAAAAGATGTCAATGACAATTATTGAATGAAGTTTAATGGTTTTCAATGACATTTCTCTGTTTTCACTGAAAACAATATATAGGCTTGTGTTCAATATTGTATGTGAAAATATTCGTTTTAAATTCTGTTTCGTTTTTAATGCTGTTTTCAAGACGTTAACCATGTAAAGTGGTATTATCTGTGCATAAAAGCACCTGGTTTTGGATTGTTTTTTCTTGAAAAATTAAAGTACAATGAGATCCATTAAGTCTGTGTAAAATGTTTTTCTCTTTTTGTATAAAGCCTAAAGGCAATAACCAATTTATATGTACTTACGTCGTAACAAAATATATACTAAACCTAAAATGGAATAAAATATTTATCGATTTGAACTTTTATTAGAAGACGCTCAATAACAAAGTCAGAGCCTAAACACATATATGCATTATTGTCACAAATAATTATATAAACGTACTTGTATATACGTCGCGCAGTTATTATATTTCCTTTTGAATATTTAAGTACAATACCATATACCGCCTAAATTTGCAAAAGTTAAAAAAATCCAACTGTTCCGCTAACATCATTTGAATAATAAAATGAACAGGTATCTACATATAGGAATACAAATAAATGCAAAAAAAAAAAAAAAAAAAAACAGATATTGTAGTTATGAAAATATAGGCCAGATATTGCGCCTGGGAAATGCAAAGCGCTCTGTGCAGACTCAAAAATGAGAATATAAATCTATACTACTATACAGCCACAACAAATCTATAACTACAACCAGATACGAACATAATGAAGTAAAGGTCACTTTTAGATTGATAATTATAAGAGCAAGTTTTTAGTTTACTAAAAATTATTATGATTTGCTTGCAGCCATTTCCCTCTTAATATACGAGTAATTACAATGCTATTTACGTATTTCAGAAATACGATAACAAACGTTGCCAACTGTTTTCTATGCGTTTAAACCAAAGTTAAAAGATTGCGTATGCCGAAAAATGATTCACCTAGGGTTAGTTTATCAGCAGTTTTTCTAACCATTGTAACACATTTTTTAATAGAAAATCCTAATTGGAAAGCGAAAAAGAATGTAGGATTTTTGTTTCTTCTAATTTCACAGAATTACTTACATTGGTTACCCATTTCGAATTTTACGTGTTCACATTGTTGCCTAATTCAAGTGTCAGATGATACCTTGCTCCTTACAATTTGGAAATTGTTTGAAATCATCAGGAACGACGGTGGACACACCGTACTTTACGTGCTGATTATGGTTGAAATAATTGACAAAAATGATAGTACACAATTTTTAACCTAGTGCCAAAGTTCCTAGAAATTGGAAGTGTTGTGAAAATCGTAACTTAAGGTTGGTTCGACCGTATTACCGCCGTTGAAAGTGTGACTTTTTATAGTTCTCTATTGGACTGGACTTACATATGCATTTCAGCAAAATGCAGTAAACATAATTGTTGAAATGAAAAACAATTTAGTTAAAAGATGTGAAATTATTAATTAATTTAAGGAACTTGGACACATCGGGGCAGCTTCATTAAAAAAAGGGAAAAGGCCATAGGAGAGGAAAAAAATTCATAAAAACAAACTGTTAGAAGTATATTATCCACGTTTACATGTATGGTGAAAACTCGTGGCGTAAATGGATCTTCAACACCTTCTTATTTACACAACGAAGCTGCATTTATCCCGCAGCATCTTATTACTTACATCTCCTTATAGCTTTGTAAGCAAATTTCCTAACATCTGTTCCGTTGGACAATACCTGCAGGCCAATATCTTTTTCTTGACAAAATCCTTCCCGAAATTATAACGCAAATCTGTGTGTTTAGTTCTGTTTGAAAAATGTTCTTCATCAATTTAAAAAAGCTTTGGTTATCGTGTGCGATGAATTCCGCTTCTGTAGAAGAGAGGCAAACATAAGTGTGTTTGTGACACGACTAACCAACAGCTCCACCGTTAACCTTAAATACGTAGACATTGTTCGATTTGCGACTAACTATGTATATCCTCGGCCCAATTCGAATCCACATAACCATAGAATAATCCACTGTCAACGTTTCAACTTAGTAAAATTGTAGCTTTTGATGTTCCCTTTAGGTAATTAATGATGCGTTTTAGCCCAATCCTCTTTGCTCATTTCCTTCAATTTTAAAACTTAGTGGCTGCCGCATGTAAATAGTTTCCTTTAAGTTAATATTAAGGAACGCCGTCTTTGTATCCCAGTGCTATAGCAGCAATCCTTCCTTGGCAGATATAAGACAATAAAATTCTAAATGTCATAAGCTTGACAACTGGTGCAAATACTTGGTCGTAATCGCTTTCATATTTTTGTGAGAAACCTTGGGCAACTAAGCGAGCTTCACATCGCAATGTCTTTTGATCCAATTTTCAATTTAAAAATCCATTTGCTACCAACAGCTGTTCGATCTTTTGGCAGCTCAGATAATTCCCAAGTGCCATTATGTTTCAGTGAATCCATTTTTTTCCAAAATTTCATTCAAGCTTTTTGATTCTAATTCGCTACTATGTATTACGGTTATAACGTTTATCAACTTCATCGGTGGAATCCCTTTATTCGATCTTACCGATTGTCTTATATCCACATTCTTTGGAATCACATCTGGCTGTGCTGGTTCTTGACATCCCCGCTCTTGCTCAGCATCTTGACCTTCAGTGTTATTGTTGATTTCATTTGAGTTCCCAACAAAGTCATATTTGAAATCCACTGATACAGACACATGTTTTATTTCCTGGCTTTCCTCAACGGAATTTGTATTGGGTACCTAATTTCCAATATAGAAATTGAAGAACTTGACTAACTATTACTTAGGTTTTGTCTCTTTTCTGTTGGAACAAGGACGAAGCATTTAGAACCAAATAATTTTAAATGCTTAATACCTGGTTTCGACCCATTCCACGCCTCATATGGCATCATTGTTGTCGCTCTGGTTGGTAAGCGATTCTGTATGTAGTTAGTCGCTGTAACTGTAACATATACTCGTACTGCAAACCTGCATTTGGTGGTGGCGACGATGGCGTGATAGTTGACTCACTGGCTGTCACGCCACCTATATAAGTTCGAATCCCGGTAGGAGCACAACAGCAAACTTTTCAAAAATCGTCATCACCCTTTTGGCGGGCAACGGCAAACCTCCGAAAGTCAAATTCTTCCTATGTAACTTCTCAGGAGAACCGTTCGGAACCGGCAATAAACAGTAGGCCCTGGCTCAGGAGTGTTAAAATTCACAAAGTGAGAAACACTCAAATGAATGCGGGAAGCTAGGCCTTGGCTCACACCGGGCTGTCACGACAAAATATTTATTTTTTATTCAAACCTGCATTTAACAACATACGAGTTCATCTAATCATCTTATTTAGTGCCCGATTTTTTCGTTCCACAACACGTTTTGCTGAGGGGAGTATGCAGCAGTGTACTGGACGATGAATGTTACTATATACATATATGGTATAACGAATATCTGTATACACCAGATCTAGAGAGGTTGATAGTTTTGGAAAAGGTAATTGGGTTCCCTTTTCTTACATGTCACACTGAGACTTTATACCGTAGCCAATTAGTTCAACACCTTCAATCAATCTGAGCACAACATGTACAGTTTTCAACTTTGTTTGTTTTATTCGACTGGGGCTGACTAACTTTGTTTTTATTTGCCTTGGTTTTCCACTTTTTGTACTGAAGGCAATCTTGCTTAAAATAACATTTTTCTTTACAGAACAAACAGTTCTTTTCCCTTTTGTTGCTTATATATAAAGCAGAGTCCTTGCCAACTGCAGTTGCCTCATTTCGATGACAGTACTCTCCCAGTATTTTAGATTGGACCAAACTGAATGTTAAACCTACTTCGGGATGTGCTTCGAGTGCAGTTATCAAGATATTGTAACTTCTTGGTAAGAGCTGAGAAGCAAGACTCCAATTTTCAGAAAGCTATTTCTTACCGCTACTTCCCAATTTTTCAATTATCTCAGCCTTTTGATTAATATGAGCCTGAATATCACCACCCTCGTCCAGCTTCAAGCTGCAAATCCTGAGTTTTTCAGCAGCAACACCAGCAGAATTTTCCACATTAACATCATGCTTCGTTTTATTAACAATGTTCCATAAGCCTTCTTTCAGCAATTCCAGCTAGAACTTCCATATTGAATAATTTTCGTTATTCAGTTTTACCACATTTAATTTCATTGCTTTATTCATTATCTTTTAGTTTTTTAGATTACAATTTATTAATTTATTTAAAAGGTCTGAAACAATTTATTATTTTAAAGAATTTGGACTCCAATGAAAAAAAAAAAAAAAAAAAAAAAAAAAAAGATGAATTCATAGAAACAAACTGTCAAAAAGAGATTATTCACATTTAAATGTGTTGTGGCAACTCGTAGTGTAAATGGAACTTTAACAGGAATAACTCAAGCCTAGAGGCCGTAGATAGTGCGGAGCAGTATGTATCCCCCATTCCCCACAAGGAAAAGTTCAGCAGAGTCAAAACAGAAGATGATCGTTGCCAGTCGAAGGCACCATTTTTTGAAATCAATTAATTAGGGAATATCCTCTTAATAAATTATTTGCTCCGGCATGCACCGGACGTTACATAAAGATATTGAACATGACGCTGCTTATTAAGCGGTAATAATTTAATCCATTTTTATCTTGTATTAGAATTGTGCAAATCAACATATTAGATCTTCCACATAGTCGATAGAGGCAAACCAAACTTTTGAGTGATGTGACGATATGAAGTTTCTGTATATTGTTAAACATGGTCTTTTACTGCAGCAATGGTCACTAAATTTTTAATTGTTTCGCCTGTTGGAACTGTTAAACCGCGATAATATCTTATGTACACACAATAGAAAACTGATTTTCAAAATAAAATTTAATAATTTCAGTGCTCCATGGTAAAAATTGTACTTGTACAATAGGCACCACCACCAAATAAACCAAAGTAACTAAGATAGGTATTCCGTTCTTTTCCGATCTAATTTTGACTAAGTCAGACTAGACTGCAATCATATATTGTATGGTGTAACGAAAAAGTTCTATCTTCTGTTGGATTTTCAAATGTCTTCGTTCCTCACTTGTAGTTTTGCTGATTTGATGGAGATGGGTAGATATTTTTTTTTGGTACGGAAAGGTCATGTGTTGCCAGATTGTTTCTGCAGTTATTTAAAACATCTCTGCCTTGAAACAAACCACGGAGATATGTAGTATGCTTTAATCGGCAATCTTTTTCAGATACTAGTGAGCTTGTATAACAAACTCAACTTACGATCTTATCGCTGACTCTTCCTGAGCTCAAACAAAAGTTTCGCTATCAATATTTTTTATTTAACAATAGCACTCCTTGATATTTGGGACAATGATTGTCTACTTTTTCCTGAATACTAATAACTTTAACTTGAATGGGCGGCATTTTAATAGTCCGGTGGGTTTCAGGTAAATCTGTAAACATTTTTGTAAGCTTAGCTTATTAGGTTCCAGTTTCGTAAGTAGGTTTTTATCATGCGACGTCTGTTCTTATTGCTGATATAAATACCCTTACTATTTACTAAGGGTTTTTTTTAATTTAAATTAAAAAGAAAGGATTAACAAACGACTTTCTGAACTTATTATGAACTATTTATACAATTACATCACGTAATTATTGCTAATGGTATGCTATTAAAGATTATAAAAAGGAAAAAAACAAGAGAAAAGAGAACAAGATTGAGGACTTTAAGCTAGTAAGGTTGAAAATCAAACCTAATAGTCAATGAAAAAAGTAATTGATGTAAATTTTCAACATTATCACAGAAATGTAGTTTCGATTAACTTATTGACTAAGCTAGTTTTCCGGCAAAAACAAAGGTTCTTTTTTTAAATGTTCACGTGACAAACGAGTATTTTATCCAGCAAAGAGTGCTTAACACTTTATACATTGCATAGTTCAATGCAGTATATTTACATAAATATATTGCATTAATGAAAATGAATGTAGCTAGTTGGATTGATCTGATCGACTCTGATCGGCGCATCATCTAAACTCGGGGAAGATTTCGACATATGTACGAGTAAGTTTATGAGTTTTATAAGTGGGTCCGTTATACTAGCCAGTATTTTATACAAATATTGGAATTAGTTGTTTACAATGAAACGAGCGTCTTCAAGAAATCCATGGTCAATTTCTGTTACCGTCCTTATTACGAGAATACGATAAAGCCGTTCCAAATGCTTAGTTTTTACACTCTACGAAGAGTACGCATTTGCAAATATGTGACTCGGCTAAAAAAAAAAGCGTAAACGGGTCTCTATTATGGAGAGGGATTAAATAATTTTAGTGAAAGGAACCTTCATAACAAATACTTTCTTTGTCCAATATGCGATGGAGGAGACGAAGAAATTTCCCTAAGCGGTGTTTCGCATATTGACTGACTCTCTGCTTAACGCTCTCAATAGTTCTTACAGATGATGTAGCTGTACCGTCTGTCGGATTATATCTAACAAGTGCATAATCCAAAGTCGTGGATTTAATCAAGACGATCCGTGCACTTGAAATGAACTTTGAGTTCACAAAAAAAAAAGTATGCCAATGGACTATATTGCGGTAAACTGCAAAGTGTTTGCGTCTGCAGAATCTTCGCTTCTTCTTGTTAGCATAAATTCTCTGTCCAAGCTTGTGTCCTCGGTTAAGGCTTCCAATAACCGTTCGGATTTTGTAGCATTTGTTCTGTCGTCCAGTATGAAGGTCTGTTAACTATCGTTCTAACTGGGAGCTGGCGCTGGTATGTGCTGCAGTGCAAGGATTTTATCATGTTAGCGATTACACATGTGACTCAACAATAACTCTGAGTCCCATGAACTAATGAAAAAAAAATGTAAAATAGCGAAACGAGAGACAAAGAAGTGAAGAATTCTATTGTTTATTTGGTTGAAACACTTGCGGTTAAGAAAGGAGTAGAGATTTTGGTCTCAATTGACGGATAATATTAGTAATTATTAATAAGAGTACTAACATGTTTGCGTATATGCCCAATGACAACGTAGAATTAATTCATTGAGTTTTGGTTTGGTTTGGCCTGGTAAAGGTTCCACTTTAACAGCAACTCTTTTAATTTATTTCCTGAAATTTTGTATTTGCTACGAGATCAGCTTGAATTTGGCTTATGGACTTATCTGTAGCGGTATCATAAAATGCACGTGCTTGCTCTCAACGACAGCACGAAACATTCATCATAATTGATTACTATGTATTGTAAAAAATATCACTGACAACATGAAAATCATTGCACATAGAAATTAAAAAAATTAAAAAAAACTACTTGAAAAACATGTCTGCTCGCCCTAACATTTTGCAATTAGGTTAGTTATCTGAAGGTTAGTTGTCTGAAGGTTAGTTATCTGAAAGTTATTTATCTGAAGATTAATTTGGTAAGGAGTTGTGATGCAGAGAGCTACTCTTTGAGTCTTACAAGACCAATCGGAATGTGCGAAACCGATGGAGATCAAACGAGCCAAGATTGCTGCAACACAATTTTAAACATTTGTAGTTCCAATACTGAATACGACCAACAATTGAAGGAAAAATACTGCTGTGTCTCAAAGCATATATTTCTTAGTCGTTTGTCAAAAACATTTTTTGACTCATCCTCTATCCGAAGGTTTATAACAACATTTCAGCTGTTAGGTTTTATAAATACAGTGTCTGTCTCTTCCGCCACCCCCTGGAATCCGACATGGCTATCGCTGTACATACAATTTATTTCAGCAAAAATTTTCAATAATGCATGATTGAACCGGTTGTAACTCGTATGCGCCACCACTCTTGTGGTCGATGTGTGTTGTGTCAGTTTGAATTTGAATATGACATTAAATAGAACCACGAGAAGATTAAAAACTCCGTGTCAACAACTGACTGTGGGCCAGACAAGAGCCAGACACACAAATTCCCTAGCAATGATCTACAAATCAGTGTTACTTCTGAAGTAATAGAGCAAGTTGCTGCCGAAACACAAAAAAGTTCGGAAAATTTGGATAAAGAGGAAAATATGTTTCATAAAATATCTGACGAAGAAATTTTAAATTAGGATTCTTGTTCTACAGTAATAAATCAAAAAGATGAAGACGACGTAATTTCAACTACTCCGCAAGTGACAGCACAAGATGTGATCAACTCATTTTAGCTGGGTTTGCAATAGGCGGAAGGGAATGGTTCATCCTACAACGAATTTTTATTTTTGAGAAGACTGAGAGACAAAGTTTTGGTTTCACGTTTTAACAATGTTAAACAAACAAAAAATAAATAAATAAATAAATAAATAAATAAAAAATTAATTTTATAATAAAACGTAAGCTCTATATTGTCCTGTTTAATTAACTAAATTAAACATAAATACTTGTAATTTGTCGGATTACAAGGTACACTTCATAAAATTCATGACTATAGGGGTTTTGTGGCAGTACTGCATAAACTGACAAATTCGACGCCGCCCCGCAAAACGTTTGTTGCATTACCGGGGGTTCACTGTAATTCAATCTGCTTGGCCCAGACATTCTAGCCCACTTAGCTTGTCAAGATTGATTCACGTCTCTGCGTAGCCAGAGCGCGTCGATAAATCTTCATGTATCATGGTATTGCTATCATTAGAATACTAAAATATGATATAACTTACACAATTGACTGATATTTAAAATAAAAAAAAACTCTTCAACGAAACTGATTTTGAACTTATTCGTCACCCCTTGTACCATATATACAATACTTTTTATATTGCAAACTCAGATGTTACGCTTTCGTAGTAACACTTCTACTGGTGATTTTATAGGATGTCTCACCGAAAAGTCAACACTAATTTGATTAAAGCAAAGTGGTAGTCCTCGATATTTCAAAGACATTAAACAGAGTTTGGCATTAGAATCCTTTTGTAAAAAATGTGTATATTTGGGGTCGATAAATCTCTTCCTAAATAAATTAGAAATTAGCATTGGTTTATTTTAAGTTGTTTTAGACGGTCTCAAATTTGATACTCATAAAATAAATATTTCCGTGTAGAGCTCCGTTTTGTCTCCGACACCCTATATAATTTTCATAAATGATTAATCATTCACTCTAAAGTGAATGGGCTTTATTTCCTCGCATGTTTTTATACTCAAAAACAACATCGGATCACTGGGCGATACTACTCTTTTTCCATGTTCGCAAAAAACACTAACACGATGTTTTGAAATAGGTGTCAAAACAAAACTAAGAGTCGGATTGTCACCAAATTTCAACAGACGGGCTAAAAGAGGTTAAACTAAATGATAGTACACACATTTTGGCTCAATAGCGGCACCTATCTTACAATCCGGGTATTCATCAAATAGCCCTCGTATATTGTCGCATGTTTTTATACTCAAAAACAACATCGGATCACTGGGCGATACTACTCTTTTTCCATGTTCGCAAAAAACACTAACACGATGTTTTGAAATAGGTGTCAAAACAAAACTAAGAGTCGGATTGTCACCAAATTTCAACAGACGGGCTAAAAGAGGTTAAACTAAATGATAGTACACACATTTTGGCTCAATAGCGGCACCTATCTTACAATCCGGGTATTCATCAAATAGCCCTCGTATATTGTCTAAATAAGTACGCAAGATTTTTTTTTTATATGGCAAAGTTAATTTGTTTTTAAAAATTTTCTGTGAATTTTGCAAGTTTGACTTTTAAAGTGCGCCATTCGGCCAAAAATCAATATATAAAAAACATCCTATGTACTTCTCTAGCTGTTGTTATGTACAATAAAAAAATTTTGTTTTTATATTTTCCCTGTAATCACAAAAAAGCCTATTTTTACGGCATCTAAAGTGGCCTTAACTTGAGATCCCACCCTCGAATATATTCTGAAATATAGTAAACTGACTCTTTCTTAAGCCGTTTAACTCACTGTCATTATAACTTGCAAACATTCAAAACCAATATACATCAGTACATTTCTTTATTTCCTCCCTAATTTTCTATCGCCTGCGCTGTTTGCAAGCATTTAATGTTCACAATCCCTTGAACCCACGTTAATTAATAGAAAAAGCCCATTACAAGTATTTAAAAATAGATACGGGGACATGTGGTCAGATCGGAAAATCTTGGATGTATATAATGGATGAAAAACAAAAGAACCTGAATACACATCAATTAAGATGATACCGCATACAATCACTGAGAAGTTAACGATGTAAAATAATTAAATGGAGGGCGCAAAGATTTCAAAAAGTATCGGAGACACACAAACAATGAGAATGTTGCGTTGGATGACATATAAATTTAAGAAAATAGTACACCAAGGCACAGCTTAGGGCATTGGTCATTGTATTTTTTGTACTCGTATATTATTTCTTATGAAATTTATACTTCAAATTAAGACATTAATTTTGTTGTTTTGTTTATTTTAAGGTGGGCAAGTGCACTTTGTCACAAAATATCAAATCTTCTCGGATTAAGATGGGAATTGCGTGGCAAGGAGATATTGGAAAAAGACCAGGCGTGTATCATTGTAGCCAACCATCAAAGTTCCCTTGATGTACTGGGTAAATATGACGAGTATCTGAAATTAATAAATAAGCATCTTACAATTTTTTATTTTATTTTTTTTTCAGGAATGTTTGATATTTGGCCAGTGATGAACAAATGTACTGTTGTCGCAAAACGAGAATTATTTTATGCGTGGCCTTTTGGTTTAGCTGCTTGGCTAGCCGGTCTTATTTTTATTGATCGTGTACGTTCCGAAAAAGCTCGAGATACACTTAATGAGGTTAATCGCAAAATAAAGAAGCAAAATATTAAACTGTGGGTATTCCCCGAAGGTACACGTCGTAATACTGGTGAAATTCATTCATTTAAAAAAGGAGCATTTCACATGGCTGTGGATGAACAAATTCCAATTATCCCTCTTGTATTTAGTTCCTATTGTACATTCCTTAACGATAAGAAAAAAATATTAAACGCAGGACATATTATAATCTCCACATTGCCACAGATCTCGACTAAAGGTATGACTAAAGAAAATATACCAGAATTAATGGATATAGTACGCAAACAAATGACAGACACATATAAACAAACGTCCATGGAAGCATTGTCAAGGTATAAATCGACAAAGGATCAAAATCGTTGCCTCAAGGAAACCCAAATACAAACTGATGTCATAAAGCTGGATAATGACGGTTATCGCCAAAAACATACTCAAAAGAGCTTTACCGGTTTCATGAGAGCGAATTAATTAACCCAGTGTGGTATAAAAAAAAAACTTAATAATTATTATTCTGACTATTTTTTATATAGACATAAAATTTCTATTTGGATTTAGTTTAACGCTTAGTAAAAAGAAAAGATAAAAGTGATAAAACGTGTAAAAGAATAAGATATAAGATCGGAACAACAAATCGAATATTTTGTGGTGTGTATGTTATTTTTAACTTTTAATTTATTTTTGAAGTAGAAACGAACATTTTAAAAATCTGGTATACATATGTAGCTAATTTCAATTTGCTTTGTATAACTCAATATTACATATAATTACAAATAATCTATTTGAAACCAAGAAACAAAAATAGAAGAAAAAAACAGTACCTATAAGTTTTGTTTTTTTATAATACTTATGTGGTGCTAACCTCATGTCAAAATAGCATTTAATCCTTTCATTCAATTAATTTACATAATTTACATTTACATACAATTATTAGTTTTGTGATAGGATATACCATATATGCATGTAGGTGTAAACCATTAATTGGCGGTAAATACTTAGCCCATGCAATGGCTTAACAGTTTACAAGTGCATACTTTTTTTTACACAAACATATATAAAAAAATAATTGTATACATTCTACGCCTCCGTACATACATATATATTTGTTTATTGTACGTATACTTGAAACTTTCGTGTTTTTCGTTTAAAGTTAACAAAGGCACTTATAACGTTAAAATACACAATAAAAAAGTAGTGGGGTAGAAAGAGAAAAATAAATGTTTTAATTTTTGTTCAAAGTGATAAAGAGAGATTTGAAATATTCTATTGCAAATAGGTTAAGGATTTTATGTAAAAAATTCAAAATTCTAAAACAAAAAAATATTCTAAAGAAGTGACCTCAAAGTCAAAAATTAGCATGGGTTACCATTGACGGTAACATTCTGATTTGCCTCATTTTTGAAGAAATATGAACCAATGATTCCACCAGCCCACAAACCACACCATACCGTTGTTTTAAATGGATGTAATGGTAGCTCTTGGTACTCTTTGGGTTACTCATCAGCCCAAATACGGCAAAATTTGTTCATTAATATATCCATTGATCCAGAAATGCGCACCGTAAATTCCTCGAATTGCACGAAAAACATTTCTCACAGAACGCTGATTTTCGTAAAACAGTTGAACAATTTGGAGACGCTGCTTTTGTGTTTGTCTTTCCATGATGACTTGCCAAACGATACTAAATAAAAATGACAAGGCAGTTTGATAGGAGTTACGCGTGATCTGCCTATTGAAAATCAAACCTCACCATGAATCACCCTATATTTCTTTTAAAACGAAGTTTCTACGGTTAGTATTTACAGAGCACTTACATTGGTTAAGGTATACCAAAGTAAGCCTTTTTTTAAATCCTCGATAAATAATATCAATATTAAGACTCTTATTGTAGAACGATTTTTTTCTTAGAATATATATAAGGGTGATTCATCGTGAGGTTTGATTTGTAATGTAAAATAAAACACATAAATTTGAAAGTGAACAGATAAATTTTTATTATCTGTCAAAAGAACAATTCATGGCATTTACTTTTTGAAAATGATATTATGTAAATATTGGCCACGACTACGTCAGAGATGGTCCATTCATCACGGTCTTCGCGTACACTCTCAGCTACAGCTGCTATAGTCTCTTCACTACATACTGGATGTCTGGTCTAACTAACTGGTCGAGTTAGCAGTATTTGCAATTTGCCAGCGCACTTAGGGTTAAGATGTGTCAGGAACCAATGTACACATATTTATGTTCGGTAGACGAAAGTCATCATATCAATTTTTAAGCCTAGATATTTATACGTTTTTATCAATTTTAAAAACATCTGCATTCTTCTTTAGATCACTTCGTCTAATACCGGAATAGCAGATTCACTATATCTGACCAATTTAAATCTTATCTGTAGATTAAGCTTCTTTTAGAAATACCCACCGAATTTTATTTGTATAAATTCCAGTTGTTAGTTGTAAATCTGTATACAGTATCGAACACGGAAAGTACAATCGTTAATTTTTGTTCAGAAAAATCCTTAATTTTACTAGATAACACTTTTTTCATATTCTAAGGTACAGATAGAAAGGTTGAACGTGCTCGGATTGGTGTGCTCGGCGATTTTCAATTATTATAAAAAATGGAACAAAGAATTTGCATCAAATTTTGTGTAAAAGATGGAATCAAGTGCTCGAAAACACTTGAAATGTTGACAGCGGAAATATGATAACGTCGAAACTGAGGGTGTTGACATATTGGCCGTCTCCTGGCATGCAATTTTTTCTGATGTTTTGGGCATGGGACCTCAAGGTCGCACGGTCAATAAAGAAAGTTTACTGGAAGTTATACGCCGTTTGCGAGAAGCAATATGAAAAAAAAAACGTCCGGACTGAAAAACAATTCATGGTTTTTGCATCATGATAATGCACCTGCTCATTCATTGTTGCTTTCAAAATTTTTTTGGCCGAAAACAACACGACAATCATGCTTCATGTCACCATATTCACCGGATTTGGCCCCATGCGACTTTTTTCTGTTCCCAAAACTGAAGAGACCTGTAAAAGAACGGAGATTTGCAATGATTGAGGAAATAAAAACGGCATCGCTGAAAGAGCTCAAGGCTATACCAAAAAGTGCTTATGAGTAATGCTACGTGCATTGGAGGAGGATTACTTTGAAGGGAACAACATTAGTATTGATGAATAAATAAAAATTTTATTTTTATAAAACACCTCGTATATGAGCACATAAAAAATCGTTTCCAGTCATTTGCGTGTTTATTCTGATAAGTGCTGTTAAAAAAATTTGATAATTCTAATAAATCCAAAATTTCGATTTTAAGCGAAGATGGAACAAAGCACAAATGTCACCAAATTGAATAATTATTCTTGCAAACGAATTCCAAAATGTACAGACTTATGGCCTAAAATAATATTGCTCATTACTAAGCTATGATATGCGTGTCGCCATTCAGACCAGAGATTTTAAATTCAAACACTGTGTTGTCTAGTTTGATATGATGACGGCTGCCATGTGCAACTCAAGTAGTGCAGATTTAGAACTCTGGAAGTCGTCGACCTCTTCCACAATTTATAAATATTAGCCAACTTGGGTTGCACAAGTGTTTTTAGAGATTTACATAATAGGTATGAGGGCTGTTGGATGAGTAACCAGATTGGAAGATGGCTGGCCCTACTAAACCAAAATAATTTAACCATTAATAAGTATAACCTCTTTTAATCCATCTGTCAAAATTTGGTGACAATCCGATGCATGGTTTTGTTTTGACACCAATTTCAAAACATCGTGTTACTGTTTACTGCGACCATGGAAAAAGAACAGTATTGCTTCGTGATTCGATTATTGTTTTTGAGTGGCCACACCTGCGAGGAAATCAAGCCCATTCTCGATGGTGTGTATGGGAACCATTCACTTCCCTGAGATAGCAGCCTTCTCAATTGAACGCGTTGGTCATATCTTGCACGAGATTATGGGCATGAGAAAGCTATCCGCGCGATTGGAGAATAAGCGTAATCGTGAGACCGCTTTAAAGACGTGCTTGGCCCTGTTTAATCGGAATCCGGAGGAGTTTCTGCGTTGTTTCGTGATCATCGGTGATACATGGATTCATTGGTACACACCAGAGACCAAAGAATAATCGAAACAATGGGTTTTACCCGTTGAACGTGCTCCAAAGAAGGCGTAGACCGTGCTTTCGGCTGGAAAGATGATGGCCACCGTTTTTTGGGACGCGCGAGGTATGATCCACGTTGACTATTTGGAGAAGGGAAAAACAATAACAGGAGCATACTACGTCGGCTCACACCTCGCAGTCGCCACAGCCAAATTGGTCAAATTGCTCCCCCATCCATATTCTCTGGATTTGTCTCCCTGCGACTTCTTTTTATTCCCAGACCTTAAAAGATCGCTGGCCAGAAAGAATTACGGGTCGTGAAGGAGTATTTTGCAGCCCAACAAAAGTCGTACTATACGGAGGGGTTAAAAAAGTTGCAGCACCGTTAGGAAAAGTGTATCGTGTTTAAAGGGGATTATATTGAAAGATAAATTGTCAAAACCTAAAAAAGTTGCGTTGTCATTTCTAATCCGGGTATTTATCAAACAGATCTCGTATACTTTTAAAACGGAACCAAAAAGAAATTATTAGATCATATAATTTATTTAAGTAATGGTATCTATAAAATAAAGGAAAGTAACATATTTCTGATTTGGAGCCCAAAAGCGTTCATTACTCTCGTTTTAAAAGTTATTTTACATACAAATTAATAAGTTACTTCAAAACAATTTACGGAGTTTATTTAAAAAGCGAGTTTCCTAAAAAGATATAAATTAGACCAATTTAAAACAGATTTTTGTAAAGCAATAAAATTATATTACCTCGCCCAAAACTTCTTTTTAAAAGTCTTCCTCTTCCAAAGCTTGTCTGTGAAGCTGCATCATCTGCATCATTTAAATCGGTCATCATAGTGTTTTCAGTGACATCGATTTTAAAATCTGAAAGATCTGGTTGCGGCGGAACTCTACGCGAACGCTCAGCCCAAGGGTTTACCTCTGAAACGTCATCTTCTTTTTCTAGATAAATATCGTATCCTCTTTGGTGTGCTATATGAGGTTTCTTGCGATTTCCACCAGCTAAATCCGGAAAATCCTCTTTTTTAAAAACTGTACGATTGTTAGAAACAGATGAAGCCTGATCGTCGTAATAAATTTTGTTTTCGGACACAGCCTTTGTGGCATACGTTGCTTTACTTTCTATTGAAATAAATGATTCAGTGTCACTAAAACTGGTTGTCGGTAAAGGTTGTTCAGTTTTTAAATTAGCTGGAAGATGTCGGCCAAGAATACATTTTATTGCAATGTCTGGGGTCATATATTCAGAAAAAGTATAACACCAGCGGGTAACACACGATAGAGTGCAATAGTTGTTTTTGTCACGGGATTCATGATACTAAGGAAATAGAAAAATATATAAAGATAATGCTTAAACATAAAAAAGAAAACAAATTATAAACATTTAAAAGAACACCATAAGTTTCAAAAAAAGATTTACTTGGTTTTAGTTTTCTTTTACGCAGGTCCAATGTTTGCTGGCATTTTTAATATGCGCCGCTTCAAGGCTAAATTCGCCGAAAAAGCTTGATATGCGCTCATTCAACCCCTACAGACAAAAAAGACTCCAAAGATTACTTTTATGATCTATTGTGATCTATTTAAGATTTATGATCTTTCCGACCAAAAATGTTTAAAATCATGCATCTTTGGCGGCACGGTTGAAAAATAAAGCCTATTCGACACTAGCCCTAAAAATAGACTAAGCAAATAGATTCTGCGATTGAGCGAAATATCATTATGGTAAGCAAACGTTTCTTACACCTCACAACAGTCTCCCAAAACCTTTCAAGAAATCCTATGTCGCTGGCATCATGATCTTTCAGAACACTTTCTTACTTTTAATGTATCTTATGACTAACAACGTAAGCACTAAAAATTAAAAATTTGTGTTTGTAACCGTGAAACTAATCTCCATATTTCTACTAAGAACTATCCAAACCACTAACTTAAGTAATCTCATCTGCCAAATCTAACATGTTTACTAAATAAAAAAGCATATCCGCTTATATTCTAACTAAAATGTTAAATTATTCATTTTCACTAATATCGCCTATATTTCTCAATCTTTACCTATTTCAGAAATACTACAAAAATTAGCTTACTTTTAACACATTTTTCAAAATTAAAAAAAAAGATACTAAGAGTTGAATAAATTGAAAGTACCAAAATGAGCTTATCTCATTTTTGCTGCTTAAGACACAATAGTATTTGCCATTCTTCGATAGCAACCATCGTATCTTTAGATTTATTTTCGGAGGAGGAGCGCACCGATAATATCATGCTGTTCTTTGGAATCTACTTAATTTCGTTATGTTGAGCAAAATACTTACATCACATGCTATTCCAACCATATATTCGAAAATATCACGTTCAAAGTAAGCATCAGTTACAAAGATTGATGGTGGTTTCTCTACCTCCCCAATTTCGCATGTTGCCTCTTTGAGAGTGTAAAAAAGATATTGAATAGAGTAGATTTTCAAATCGACATTATTGGCACTTGAATCAGATCTAAGAAAATTTATAACCGAATCTACAATTGGCATACTGTCTCGATGAGTGTAAAGTGGTGGATACTCCCCATCATCATTTGGCCTTATAAAATGTAAAATGCAGTTGTATAATTTTCCAAGATTTCCTTCGCCCATCGCATTAGGAGGCAAGGGCAATTGATGAGTAGTATCTGCATGTATTTGTGCCTCATACGTATGTCCATAAATATTGATACCTAGGCAACAATCAATTCTTAAAAAATAACTAAGAATTTCAACATTTCTTGAGATATTTACCTGGATTTATAAAAGAATGGTACTTGTTTTGTATGCCATTCTTCAAGGTATATTCACTTATTGAAATTTCAGCAGGGATGTACACTCCACTTCGCAGTGTTTTTGTAAAATAATTGACCATGACGAAATAGTATTTTTGGGTAGAAATTTCTGAAATAAATTTGTAAAACTCGATTAAAATTTCTTTAAATAGATTCAACAAATAAAAATTTAAAAAAACATGTGCTGCTTTTAATGATTCTCAAGTCGAGTCAAAGGAGGAACTAACAAAAAAAGAATCCTCATGGTTGCAAATTGTCCTTCTTGACATTTTTATCCGTCGACTGTCAACCACTCTCATGAGTTTAAGGCAATTAAAAAAAAAAAAAAAAACAGCCCAGACGTGTATTACGACAATCGGTGTATTTCGAATACCGGTATCAGAGAATGTGGCTTCAAAAAAACTAGCCACCTTTTTGAAGATGATGAAGAGCCCAATGCATTGAGCTCTGGGCTCGGTGCCGTATGGAAGATCTTCACAGACCTATGAATTTCAAATCGATACCCACTACATATATAGCAATGTCTAATTTTGGCAATCTTGCCGAACTCTCATAACAGGAGTTTTGTTTTCGAAAAAATGATATACTATCATGTAACTAACTCAGCATTATGCTCAGAGACATGCCACGAGAAGATATCTGTGGGCATCTAATACTGATTTTGCCTCTGTTGCAACTGGGTCGGCAAAGACAGATTAAATGGTAGACGAGGATAAAACAAATAAAATACTATTCACAAGAAAAAATACTCGATATACTAAAGGAGCGGATTTTTTTTTTTTTTTTGAAACTTGGAACAAAGAATTTTTTGCTTCATGAGTGGCATCCAACATTTAAAGGGGAGACTTACTTATTACTATTATTAGTGTAATTGGGCTTATTGTTGTATGCTAGGCAACCGCTCATCTTACATGATTTTAGTTGCATGAAAAAGAGAATGTTTTTCAGGTGTGGTTAGGCTGGCGTGACATCAAAAGATAGTAACCAACACCAGCTTTGCGATGGGTTGGTATAAAGTGCCGTGCTCGCGATGTTATGGTCTTGCGGATTCAATGACACGGCGTTGCAAAGCTGTTTTACAAAACAGAGGTTATGTAAGAAAATATCATACTTAAATGAAATTTGTTGAAATTATAATTATTGTTTTTTTTTTTTTGTACGCTTTTTGTACCTTTTGTTTTTAATTTGGGTTCGCCAAACATTCATTTCAGAATCTAATTTGTGAAAAGACAATTTAGTACTGTATACTAAAAACATTTCAGATCACAACTTCTTGAAAATCTAAAAAAAATTTATCTCATAACATGAAATTGCCGAATACATGTTTGCCAACGAACCGCACTAATAGTGAAACAGAGTGAATAAAAACGAACAAAAAAAACATTGCAGATGGCCCAAAACTTGTGAAAGTTTTTTGTGAAAAATAAATATACAAATCACCAAAGTCAAACTTAAAGAACTCTTTGTAATTGTATGGTTGGCAAATATGTCATAGTTAAACCAAGGAAATCAGCATTATCGGACAAAAATGTGACAACTAGACGTAAGTTATTTGAAAATCTTAAGAATTAGAATGTAAAAGACTGTAAGTGGGCCATTTAGAGTTAAAAAAATAAAATACATCATTTGATGAAAAAGTACTTATTACTTGCGCCGATCCCAAAAAGAAATTTATAAACAAGTGAAGCAAACAAAAAGAAGAAAAGAAGACAGTTTTATGATAAGACTTGGTAGCCTGTTAAAATTGAAACAATTACAAAATCTTTAAACTAGACAGACACCCCAACCCCAACCCCAATATTGGGAACATTGTACAAAGTTATAGCCGTAATAGAAATTTTCATACCATCAAGAAGTCATCATAAAGTCCAGTACTAAGTCCACCATTTAACTGTTTTTTTTTTTTTTTTTTTTTTGTGCCAGATCTATGTAAAAGCAGCCACAGCTCGTAAAAGTAGTCTGTCTTTGGTGTTTATATGTACCTGTATTTTAGTCGGATCGAAATGCATAACTTACTTAAAAAAAGTTGTAAAGCATTGAAAAGTGAAGTGTGATACTTTAACCTGAATGGTCGGCGGTGCCCATATGTGAAGCAGTAACCGAGGATTCATTCGCTTACCATTTTCTGGATTTTCATATGTTGTCGACAGAGAGAGAAACAAAAGCACTTCCAGGTACTTGAAGGATATGCATGGCTAGATATTCCACCTTTGTCTTACTACTTATTGCTTCTGTTTCCATTCTATGTTTTAACAGTTAAAGGACTGATGCTTGAAGACAGACCTACGTACATGTAAATGATGTCTTTTCCAGGCACTAGAATATTATGACATCGCAGTACAGTTTTCTTCTTCCCAACCGTTGTTTCGTGCATGACTCTGTGACAATTTTTTTCTTCCATATCTATTAAGTATGCACCTTCGAATGGGTTGTGCTGTAGCTTACCTCCACAAAGGGGAAGATCAATGGAGCGATACACGATACAGAGAAAGATAGCCCGACTTAAATTTAGAATCTAGGCCCGAAATTGCAGACAGAATAAGTAGGAGATAAGGTTAACAAAATTCTGAAATTATAATAAAAAATAAGCACATTGGGACAAGATCAAAACATTGAGCTTAAAAATACATGTGGAAAAGGGTAGATACTTAAAAGCACCGGTATTTTCGGAAAATTTCAGCGCATTGTACCACTTTGTACGCAACTAATTGAGTATCCAATACTTATTTTCAAAATGTATTTACTGCAATTAGAACTACATTATTTATCCATTTTGGCACGATGGTGTTTGTATGCATAAACTTATGTATTGGGTCTATAACTTAATTCGTGGTTTGCTAAGAGATGGCGTAACTTATATTATTCCATTGGAACATGCCTTGGAAAGCTACTGTCATTGTACCTCATTTTAGTATATGTCATTCATTTGAAGCGTAAACAACAATCTTTTTTTTTTTCACTCAAATATGTCGAACTTTGTGCCTGGAAAAGTGTTTTTGCGGAGAGTTCTTCTTCATTACTTTAATATGAAGAAAACTGCTGCCGAAAGTCATCGTATTTTGGTGGAAGTGGTGACTTTGGCTTGTAAGACGATGAAGGTCCTGGGCAGCCAAAAAAGTTTGAAGATGAAGAACTGGAAGCATTACTCTATGAAGATGGTTGCCAAATACAAGAAGAGCTCGCAGAATCTTTGGGGGTCACTCAAGCAGCCATTTCAAAACGTTTAAGAGCAGCTGGATATATTCAAAAGCAAGGAAATTGGGTTCCACATGAACTCAAGCCGAGAGACGTCGAAAGGTGGTTTCGCTTGTCCGAAATGCTGCTGGAACGCCACAAAAGGAAGTCATTTTTGCATCGGATTGTTACTGGTGATGAAAAATGGATCCATTACGATAAACCCAAGCGCAAAAAATCATATGTGAAACCCGGCCAACCAGCCGAATCAAAGGCAAATTCGAATATCCATGGCGCGAAGGTAATGCTCTGTATATGGTGGGATCAGATGGGTGTGCTGTATTATGAGCTGCTAAAACCGGGTGAAACCATCAATAGACAACGCTATCGAACACAAAATTGGCTTGATTCATTCTTGGCTGCCAAGTCGGCGCAATTCTTTTGGGATGGGATCCAAAAATTGCCAGAAAGATAGGAAAAAGTCATAGCTTCAGATGGGCAATACTTTGAATAATACTATTGTACATGTTTTTCTTAAATAAACCGCACGAATTAAATTACATACCCAATACTTACACATCGAATAGAATCTGGGGTCATTTTTTATAAAAATTTTTTCTAAAATTCTATTAATTTCAGGCGCGTATAAGCAATTTTCGCCTCCATACGAATGCCCAGAACCCGAATCAGAATATTGACCAAATACAGGTCACCCATTCAAAAATTGAGAAGATAAAAATGTGTAAAATTACCGTTTCTTTTCACGCTATCGCGAACAATCTTCTCAATGTTTTTCTTCATTGAACGTATATTTTGTTCTTGTTCATTCTTTTCCTTTTCAATTCGGGATATAGGTACCCCAGTACATGTTAGCTTATCTGCAGAGTTTCTAGCAGCTAAAGTATCTTTTTTGGCTCTTTCGTTGTACGGAGCACGTTCCTGTTGCGGCATATTCTAGAGCAGAAAAGAATCATCACACAAGTGTAATCTTTTCCTAACATCAACTTACCGCCCAAATCTTTCCGGCTTCAGTGGTAGCATTTGCCAAACTCATATGTTTTCCGTATTTTTCCTTCCAATCAAAGGTGAACACCATAAAACCATTGACTTTTTTCTTAGGTGGCATTTTGTTAGTAAAATTTATATCCTAAAAGCCTCTTATCAATATCAGTTCCCTAATAAGGCAGAATATAGCACATACACAGGTCGCTCAACGGAGTACACAAAACGATTACCTGGCACAATTTCAGTTAAACTGTACTTGTTGTGTGAGTGAGTGTTATTCATTTGTCAGTCGCCAGAAGCAATTTTGTTTGTGTTTATATACGATAGATGGCGCATTTGCGAATAGAAGGATTTTATGGTAATATTCACCAAAACACAGTAGTACTAAATGAGTGTTTTATGGCAAACAAAAATCTTAAAACTTTTTATACCATATTTAAAAAAAGTGAATATTATTAAATATGATATAAAAAATAAATGCGATCATGGAAGGCAAGATGTTTGTATCTTCTTCCTCTTTAGACAGAGAAAAACTAGAGATGGATGTGTGATGATTTATTCATCGGTTACCAGAGGGCATCGTTACGATCAGAAAGGCGATGCCTACCCAGGAACGTCATTCCAATGAACACATTGGCTACACACAAAACACTTATTTGAATGAAAGTAATTTTGACAGGGTGGCTACGCTGAAATCTAAGGTATAAGATATCGTTGAAGTAATAGGTTGACACGGATAAAATTGTTTGAAGTTTTTAAAAAAAAGGAATGAAAGTGAAGACACTTTATTTACAGTTTAATCACCAAATCTACGGCTCAACTACAGCAACATAACCAGTAGGTGCAACACGCCTGTTTTTTTTTGTTATCAAGAATCGATTTCCTACTGCAAATTTAATTCGCTTTTCCTTCAATCTCTCTCGCATTTATAGGGGGAAACGCTTTGAAAACAGAACACTCACACTTCCACAGAGAATTATATTTTGGAGTCTTCCGTACGGTGTAAACCCTCCAATGGTCAAAAAAAAAAAAAAAATGTAAAAGAAACGAAACGCTTTGAGAAAAGTATATTCATTCTTCCGCCGAGAATTATATTTTGGAGTAGACTTTCGGTGGATTTTCGATACAAGCAACCCTTCACTTTTTAATTCACATAAAAACTACCCTCTCATCGTCCTAAATATCTTTCTCTTTTTCCTCATCCTTCTGATGACAGTTTAAATCGGTAATCAAAGCACACAATAATTTAATTCGATCAGCAGCGTATACGGAGCTAAAGCATCGGTTCGTTCTTTTCCTTTCAGCTATTTCCTCGACCACATAGCAATTGTTTCCGATAAACTTTTGAAAATTACATATGGCCCACTGTATTTCGGTTTCTACTTCCGAGACATGGCGGAAGCAGTGGGTAAATTCCCAACAAGAACTAAATCATCTTCAGCATACCTAAGTACGTGGTAAAATGTGCTTTTCGTCAAAAATTCTTTTCCATTTTTACTTTTGTTCTGATATGTTCCCCATAATTACTTAAAGCTTATACACTATGTTTGCTCGTTATTACCAGACCAGATCAGAAACGCGTCTAGACGTACGTTTCTAACATTTTAAACTTGCATTCCAACATATTATTTTCATTGATATCTTACTTATTAAAACAAAACTCAAATCAGTTATTATTATTATTTTTCTTTTTTGTTTAAGAACTTAAATTTGCTCCCACAAAAATTCAATTTCAAAAAAAGTTACCTTAACAACACAAGCTTACGAAAATGATTGCTGAAAGAGAGAAAAAAAAGTAAATAATTTGAAAAGGAAGTTACCATCCATGCTTTCTTTCATTTAAATTTTTCCCTAACTCTCTCTGCGCATGTGGCCGTTTATTTTTAAACAAATATAATACGTAATTGCTAATTTTGCAATTGTATTAAACTGATCTGCTTTAGTAATGCATTTGCCGAGCAAAGTAATCATCTCAGCCGTAAGTTGGTTGATTTCATCCATGGAAGAAAGTTCGCTGGTATTTTCGGTACCAGAGTTGTTGTTCGTCCAGGCATCGAAGTCGGTTAGAACATACACAGGAACAAGTTTCACAGCCTTGGGACTTTTGTGATGATTTGGGATTGGAAGAAAATTGAAAGTATTTGGTTTAAATCTTTTATACAATATATTCTTCACATAGTTAGAGGTTAAGGTTTAGTTTTGGAAGGCAGCTATTTCCTCATATCGAAGAAACTCTTACTACTCATGCAAAAAGGATTAGTAGACTTGTGCGTTGAATTTCAGTTAGCGCATTTAAATTTTGTTATCTGCACTTACTTGTTTCGTGCTTTTTAGAACAAATCACGCAGTGCGTTTTCAAAATGCAATTTTTTTCACCGTGACCGAACTTCTGACCTAGGGTTAACATACTAAAGTATCATGGGTAAGTTTTTTTTTTTTTTTTTTTTTTAAATGGATATGTTACTAATAAGACATGTTAGACGTTTAGTCAACTAGTCTGTAGACGTCGTCATCAGCAACAGAGGTAATGAGGAAAATAAAATGGATTGAGACTAGGGAAAGCGTTTTGAGCGTCGCCTGGTGACAATATTTTTTACTCAATTAGGAAGTTTAATTTCTGGATTAATTTCAGTTCTCTGGTTGGAACAAATTCGTATGGAAATTTCTTTGTTTTTCACAAACGTTTTGTTTACATTTTTTAAAGCATGATTTTATTTAAACTAAACCATCTAAATACTTCACAGGCACTTATTTCAAAACTTACGTATTTTTTCTCGAAAACACGTATTTGAAACTGAAAACTTCTTTAACTAATTTATTCATCTTATTCCGTACTGAATTTTAACTTTTATTACAAATTTGTTCCAGTCATCGAGCTATCAGAAATTAATGTCCCCTATTGTGTACAAAAAATATCCACCAAAATGTTCGTTCCTATTCTCAATTCAGAACACACCTTTTACCGTTCATGGCTAATGTCGTCCGAGTTAGTGACCTACCACGCGCGTTATCCTCTTTCTTTTGTTCACTAATCCGAGGCTATCGTCTTTTCATTTTTCTCCCATGTCTTACTCTCTCCAAGCTGCCTCGCCATGAGCGCGAGTACAATCAGTGTTGGTTAATAACTCAACCTTACCTTTTTCATTAAACAACCGCCGCATCCGTCTCTCTTAACATACCATGAGTAAATAATAACGTGCGTCACGAAGTTAACGGATTGTTAGCTTGTTTTTAATTCAGTTTTTAACTATTATATTTGTATGTTCATTTTATTATTTTCAAATCAGCTTTTGTGCAAACTGCTAATATGACTTTGTTGGTTTAATTAGCTGCATACTTGGCTGTTATTTCGTATTTCGAAAGATGTTCAGTAAGTTCCAACAAATTACAAATTACGAGTACAATTAAAGTTCTGTGTATATTTTTGACCTTGACGTCAGGCAAAATCTTATTTGACAAGTTTTGAAGAAAATAATATAGAAAGTAGCAAGCAAATGTTCACGGTGTTTTTTAATCATCATATTAAACTTTGCGCATTCAATTCATTAAACACATAAGCTAATCTTTGCCCTGTCTAACGATACAATACACATCAGACTGTGCAATGGTATTGAAAACTGGCAGCACTGATTGGTTAATAATTCATACTTTCTTTTTTCATTAATACAATCGCCGCATCCGTCTCTCTTAACGTACCTCAGTAAATTGTAACGGGCGTCACGAAGTTAACGGATTGTTAGCTTGTTTTTAAATTAGTTTTTAATTATTAGATTTTTATGTTCGTTTTAATATTTTCAAATCAGCTTTTGTTTAAACTGCTAATATGAATTTGTTGGTTAAATTAGCTGCATACTTGGCTGTTATTTCGTATTTCGAAAGATGTTTAGTAGGTTCCAATTCAAGAGCGGGTATTAATATTACGCATTTTTATGTATGTATGTATGTATTTTTTCTAGTCATTCCCGCTATCGGATCATCTGCAGAAAAATGTGCAGCGTGACACAGAAACCGCCTATATCTCTTTGAATGAACAAGGCAGCAGTGTAAAGTTACAAAGAGTGCGCAAGCAGGCAAGTCCAACATTCATATTTTTCAACATACGAGTACCTATATTTATTTACACAGCAAGATCCAAACAAGTGGAGAACCTTCTTCCAAGTTGGACAAGCTGATATTTGGATCAAGACCAAATACACTTAGGAACAGCTTTCTTCTCATTTAGGACTTAAAATTACTTTGTATTGAGCGCTATTGTAGGCCTGATTTATTTTTCCGCAGTTTCTTCTACGCTCGGCGATTTTGATTTTTGAAGCGAATATGGTGAGAAATTTTTCACTGAACAATTTTCAGTAACTTGGAAATTTTTCCTATTCGCAGTCTGTCAGGGCGTTAGCCCGTAGACAACAACACACTAATATTGAACACAGATCGCTCGACGTACTATGTAATTACTATGTACGCACGGCCTCACTTTCTATAGAAAATACGTTTAACTTTTATTTTTTTTGAATCGATTTCGGTAATTTGGTTGGCAGATGCTCAATTTGGTGTTATCCAAATTTATTTATTTATTTATTTCTTTTTTTTTTTTTGTGGATCCGTGGTCACCATATACTAACAGCTCGTGGATGGAAGCCGTGATCTAATGTCTTGCCATGGAGTTTACCTGCCGCCAAATCCGTTGATAATGTTTGAATTTTTTGTTTTGGTATTGAAGTTTTACGAGTATTCTCGACTGCTTGTATTATATGTAGAATCTTAAGCTTCATCGACCGAGGCACATGCGAATCAAGATGTTTACAGTTTGAGGCGAGCATTTTCTAGATCCAACACCCTTTAAGCCTCGCCTTCGGCGGCGTTTTTATACACCACTATTTTTTCATTATTGGTTGTGCTACTCTGATATTGTAATTTGTGGAGAAAGGTTGAATTATTGTAGTAAAGTAACTTCGGTTCTACTATCCTGTGGGTGGGTCGATACTAGATGAACTGGAATGGAAAATTACCAGGTCGTCATTGAATTGCATGAGAATAACTGAGATATTATTTTGCGACTGCAGACGTCGTGAAAATTTTTTTTTTTTTTCAGATTTTGTATTCAATATTTTTATCAACCTTGATTTCGCGAAAAATCGACTGGTTTGGTACCTCGACTTCATAGACTTTTAATTAACGTAGAATGTTACGTCAAACGTGTTCACGTTATAAAAAAATCTAATTTCAATCGAACTCTATATTAGTTTAGTTAGCTATGGATAGATGAAATAGAATACAATCCATTAAGCATGGAATAAAGAACTAAAACACTTTTACTGTTTTATTATAATGTATTTTTAGAATGTAATGTTGCAGATATATATTTGATGCATCTATTCCATATCCTAAAAGTATTTTTAAAAAATCAAAATTGTTTTGATCGATTTATTTTTCAGGATCCAGTTGTCCAACCAGATTGGACTTCTGACCAAGACTTTGGGAGTTTATTTACAGATTATAATGTCAGAGTTACAGATAAGAAATTAGAAGAAACTGAAGCTATAAGAGAGATTATTCAAGAAACTGTCAACAATGATACATATGCTGTAGAGTTAGATGAAAGTGATTTTAAAGAGGTATTGTATATTTTGTTAATTCCATACTCGTAAATTTAAGTGCAAAATTTTCATTTTCGTTATGGTATTTTTTGAAGCGAAACTTTTATCGCTTGTTGGGCAATAGTTCCGAAGTCCGATGAAACGAAAAAACGAAATGAAGTGGTTGCGAATTCTGATGAAACGAATCCTTAATAATATTTTAATTAATTAAAATTAATTAATTAATATTTGTAAATGACACCATATATTATCAAACAAGGATGAAGTGTTCGTTGCTTCATTTTAAATTCCCTTTTACACCCATCTGGTTATGAATACCAAAAATTTGATAAAACGAAAAAACGACATTAAACATGAGTGAGTAGCGTGCTGAGGCAGCTCTGGAAAAATTAAACGGGAGAGGAATGAAAAGGTGACGGACTCGGATTAGGGAACAAAAAACAGAGGGTAACGCGCGTGGCGAGGCACTAACTTGTCGTGTGGTTATAAAGAAGTGAGAAATACTTTCCAAGAAATAGTTCAATAATGAAAAATGGTTCCTTTTATCAAAGAATTTTTTTTTTTTTTTTAAATACTTGTAATCTAGGGTGAGCATCTTTATTTTAACTATTTATCGAGCTTCGTGAAGTTTCACTTTTATCGCCTAGTCATGCGAGTCAAATGAAATCTCCTCCATTAGTTTTTAAACAGTTAAAATTTAAACTTGAAAATTTTCTACTGTTCACCCTTCATATAATACGAGTATCTTCCTGCATACAGCGAAAGGTTTGTATTATTAGATGTGACTCAGACCCAACTTAAATATACATATAAGTGTTGAATATTACATTACATTAAGTTGCATTTTACAATGAATGGGTTAACGAACTGCACCAATATTCTTTATACGGTGACATTAACCTAGTTAGAAAAATACGTCTGTCTAAATCTTTTATGTGAAGAACATGTATACTGATTTCCCGACCCAACCTGTAGCACTTTCAAAAGCTGGGTCATAAATTTATTGCGAAAAAATTGTTAACAACTCCACCAAAAAAACTTAATTGCTTTAATGAAAGAAAGAAGGAAAGAAAAAAAAAAATGCTTATCAATCTGTATTGATTCAGATAAGCATATAAAATATGTTCATTTAAAAAAAAAGGCAAGTTATAGGCTCTTTTCAAGTGAGCTAGAACATAAATTTTATATTATTTGAAACATTTTTAATTATTTTTCATTTAAATAATCCATATATTTTTAATAAATGATAATTGTTTGCTACAAATTAGGAAAACGAAGAATCTGGCTCGGAAAAAGATTCCGAGCTTAATGCAGAACTTGAAGCAAAAGCTGAAGTTGACCCGGTTCCAGAACCTAAGCCCAAACCTAAAATTGAAATCGAAAAAAATGAAAAGATTGCAACCAAAGAGCGGATATTTGAATCCACTAATTCTTCAAAAAAATCAAAAGAAAGAGCTAAAGTAAAAGTAAGCCGTCCATTTCTAACATGGTTAAAACGAATTTTTGTAATCCCTTGGGTTGCAAAATCATAAAAAAAAACATTTACGGTATAGCCTTTTTTTTTTTTTTTTTTTGTATATGTATATTTAATTTCAATTTATTAGTACAATATTCGGTATAAACATTAGATAATAGTAATTTTATAATATTTGTTTCAGTACATGATTTAAAAGTGTTTTTGTTTTCTTTGCATTTTGTAATAATAATTTTTCATTTTATATTCGTTTTGCACATTGTATGTACATAGTATATATACCATAGATTTTGTTTGGGTATATAAAAAAATTTTTTTTTTTCAGCTTTAGCTTGTTTTGTCAGTTTAACTATATATACTATGTTTTATTTATCTATAACAACCTGAATCTTCATTTTTATTTGCCAAAAAGCATAGTGTTTTTATTTATTAGTGTGTTTGTTTTGTATTTCAAAAAATTTAAAAGATAAGTTGATGGATTCGCTGAAAAAAAAATGTAAATATATGTAGAAATTTAAGTGTGACTTAGAGAAATATTAAAATGAATAACATTTAATTAAAGAATTTTAAAGATGTACATACATATTCGTAACAATTTTAATTCGTGCTATTTTGAGTTGGTGTAAATATTTAAATATTTAAAATAAAGTTAAGAAACAGAGGTGACATGCTCCTAAAGAAGCAGTGAATCTATAATTAGATCAGGCTGTCAGTGATTGATTTTTTAGTGGTGATTTCTTTTTGTATTTTTTTTTTTGTTTTGTTTTGTTTGCAATAACCAGATAGTTTTTCAATCATTTAAAAATTCTAAACTTTATTAAATTCATTAATTTCAGATGATCCTCTAGTTTTAGTTTTGGTAGCATTAATTTTTGTTGTTCAATTAATGTCGATTTAAGTTTTATGAAAACCATATTTGCTTTAAGCTCTTAATTTAAAACTTAGCTCTAAGAAATTAAAAAAAGCACAACTGATAAGTGCTTATTAAGTCAGCTGCAAGTGCACATTATTTTGTGGTGGCCTTTTTGGTTATACATACATACATATACATATACATATATGAATTTCTGTAATATTTTGTAACAAAACAGCCAGAATGATGCTTCTATCCTTATCTATTAGATATATATTTTTACAATACAACTTTTAGATATAAATATTAAATGAAATATAAAAATGATGTTATTTAAAATATTTTATTATAAAATTCGCATTGACATACGTATCATATGCATGTATATATTTCTTACAAAAATATGCATTTATTTTTATCTAACTTCATCCATATCTTCGCCTTCAGATGAACTTCTTATGGTATTGTATTGGGAGTTTCGACTCCTTAACATACGTAGGAAACTACCCACCGCGAATATGGTTCGTCGGTGACGGTGAAATATTCCCTGGTATAAGGCCTCACGAAGGGTCTTGCGGTCTTCAACATCAACTGATGATGTAAGAGACGTCTGATGCGGTATTCGTACTAAAATTAAAAATAGGACAATTTCTTTAAAATTAAATCACAATGTTATGTACATTAATGAGAAGAAAATAGCATAGCATAAATAAATAAATGATTTATGTCGATTTTATTTTGACTGAAATTTTAATATTAAACTCAATACGTCACTAAAGTCGAATAAAACTGTGAATTCTGTAAATAGAAATATAAAGCTTTCCTTTAGCATAGAAGATATTAGCATGAAATGGTATGTAGTAATCTTTCAAGGAATGTGACAAACGTTCGCAGGAATAGGTTTTTACTCGAGATTTTCTGAAACGAAGCTCCAAAATGTTTTGTGTTTGGACTATGCCTTGTATATGAAACTTGTATACATAAAATAATGTGATGATATAATTCTGAATATTCTTGTTCTCATCGAAAACAAATAGATCTACTCGTATATCATGATAATAAGACTAAGATGATTCCCTTTTTTTAATTGGGCTGTATTTTGAAGATTGAAAAAAGACTGGATGCTATAAATATGATTTAATTAAATTTGAAAAATTTTGATTAAAATGCAATTGTTTTTGAAATCGAATATGATAAGTTGGTTTGAACAGAAGTGATGAAACGAGTAAAAATCGTCAACCACATCGATCAACTTTTATAGGCAAGGAATGCGGTGAGTCTCACAAAGATATATGTGAAGTTAATGGTTACATTAACTTAACTTACTGTAACGGCTTGACAGATTACACCGATCAGAATTGGTTTTGCAAATTCCGTTCGGTAGATTTTTACACAAAGATGATCGACTGAAGTTGCTGCTGACGATATAAAATTCATAATTGAATCAGATCGAACTATAACTTCGAAAGATTGCAGAGAAAATATATCGCACGTAATAATTGAAGTTCACTTAAAACGTCTTGGACTCGTGAAAAAGCTTGATATTTGGGTTCAATATGAAGAGAGATTCATTTCACACAACGAATAGATATTTGGAATATGCATCTCAAATGCAATGGACGATAATGTTCCAGGCGTAGTGAATCAGCACAAACCACATCGAAAAACAACTTTTCAAAGAACCAAACTATAAATTCATATGTTGACGTAGCAATCAAAGAAAAATGACCAGAATTGGAAAATCGTCAGACAAATTGTGTTCCATCATTACAACGCTGGACCACACACATTTTTAGTAACTTGTGAAAAATTATTAAACCTTGGTTAGGAAGTGATGTCATGTTCACCATACAGCCCCGACCTTGAACCATCAGATTTTCATTTGTTTCGTAAATTTTTCACTAATGATGATGACTTGAAATAGCACTTGGTCCAATTTTGTTCTAAGAAGGGTCAGAAGTTCTATGAACACGGGATCATGAGCTAGAAAGATGTTAGAAGGTCATCGAACAAAATGGAAAATATATAATTGATTAAAATTTATTCTTTGTATATAAAAAAAACAGTGTTACTCATATAATAATACAAGAATAACCATATGAAATAAAATACAAGGTATGTGGGAATTTTTCCAATACATGATATCATTCTTGTGTAATTGAGTTAATCCCTACTCAAATAAATTTCAAACGATAACAGTGCGAAGTTGAATTAAAGAGGACTGCGATATATAATTAAAATGCATTTATTTTATTTGACTTTGAAAAAATACGGACGGAATTTTAGTTTCCCAAAAAGTGGTAGTGGTGGTGGTGGCCTGATGATTGGTTCACTGGCTGTCACGCCAACTTACCAGGGATCGAAGTTCAACAGCAAAATATTTCATATCGTGATCACCCTTTCGGCGGGCAATAGCAAACCTCCAAAAGTCAAATTCTGCCTATAAAAAACTCAGGAAGGCCGTTTCTAACCGGCAATAAACAGTAGGCCCTGCTCAGGAGTGCAAACATTCACAAAGTGAGAAACACGAATGAGTGCGAGAAGCTAGGCCTTGGCCCACACCGGGCGTCAACTCTGACATGAAGGCATAACACTGACGTTGGATTGGTTACTGGCTGGGCTAAATGTAAGAACTAACAACTAGCACGTACTAAGACCCACTGGTTGAGGATGCACTAGCTCCAGTTTAACAACCACCTCTGGGGAAAATATCGAAACTTAATACACCTGAGTTTCAAACTACTACACTACCCGCCGGCACCCTGGATAAAAGCTAATAAAAGGATATTCATATCCCCTTAGTGAGTGTGCGGGATTATAAAAAAAGTCGATCTTTGCGGTCATATTTTAGCACTTTCTTTTGGCTCAACGGAAATATATTTTATTATATTTATATTACTCATCTCTGGTATTAAGTTCGATAGCAACAATTGGCTGTGAAATTCTTATTATCACTTTAACTTTTTAAAGCTCTCTTATATGACTTAATTAAATATTAAGTGAAGTAAGCAATAGTATACCTATTTTGACTTTTCGCGCTGATAAAATAATGTGAGGTAGAGTTCAGTTTAGCTATCTATCAACGCCCTTTTAGCGGCCTCGGTCTAAAGAGAATCTTTTGTTATCCATTATATACATATATTATATTTATTCATCAATATTAATGTCAACTTTAAAGTAATCCCCTGTGCCAACGCTTTTCCAATACTCGAAGCACTTTTCACAAGCACTTTTTGGTATAGCCTTGAGCTCTTCCAGCGATGCCGGTCTTGGCTCTCCTGGGTGCTTCCATTGGAACGATAGGGCTTCGGTTTCGACGTCATAATCATATGCCCATGATTCGTCATCAGTTATGACCATTTTGAGCAAGTCAGGATCATCATTGACGTCATTCAAGAGCTTCTGAGCGATGCCCATGCGACGCTTCTTCTCATCAAAAATAAGAAGTTTCGAAACAAACTTCGCTGATACACGTCTTATGACCAAAACATTTAAAAAAATGGCATGACAAACCCACCGATATGCCAACACCCTCAGCAACTTCTCATAGTAATTCGACGATCTTCTAAAACAATTTTCTTCACAGCTCCAACGTTGTCATCTTTTGTTGATGTACCGGGGCGTCCAGAACAATACAATGAAATGAGAAGAGTGAGGTGGACATACATATGAGAGTTATGTATAATGAAGTTTTACTTAAAAAGAATCTAAATTATGTACATACAGCTTTTTCAATTTAAATAGGATGGAGAATGCTGTCATGGTCGTTCGAGTGATTTTGATTTTGAACCATTTTAGCATTCAAATGTCGAATTTATGTGTTTTAGTTTAGTGTTTAGCTAAAATTGTTTTTGTTAAAGCCTACTGAACATTTTATTGCCCTACCTGACCAAAACCGCAACTTATTTCGAAAAACTAATTCAATAGAAAAATAAATAAATAAAGAAAAAAAGAAAAACACTTAGATATTGATAAATAATTTAAAATAAATAAACGGAGTTATATAAAATAATATGTCATAACAGCTATTTTAGAATTTTCTCAATATGTATTTTCCGATTAATATATTAAGGTTTGCAATCCAGATTGACTTTTTTTTTGTGAAGAAAATAAAACATACCGATGGCATCAATTGATTGTTCAGATCAGAAATATAATATACATATATAAAAAAATATAATAAAAAGATTTTTTCATATACCATATAAAATATACATTTTATATACCATAAGTTCTAGTAAAACATTTTAAAAATTATGTTCAAACACTTTGGGAATAGGCTGCAATTGGAAAAAAGTACATTCTGTAAGATTTCCATTAATTTAAGCTGGTATTTCTTTACGCAATGATAGATTTGTTTTGATAAAGATTGAGTTTCTGACTGGTTATCGAGATTTTACGATACCTTGCATGAATTGGGAATAAATTATTTTTTCAATCTACTTAGAAATTTAGCTTCTACAAAGCAATTGCTCTAGCAATGTGCCCTTGAGTCAGCTTAATAACGAAATTGTATACTCCTATTCAGTTCGCACTTTATTACAAGACCTCGTTAGGATAATATTTTATGTACTCCGATTTTGTTGTTCACAGACCTGAATCTTTTCCATTAAACTTGCTCTCACTTGCTCTCTCTTAGAACCACTTGGGGCATCTAATTACAAGCATAGGCCGGATAGAGCTATGTAGAAGACTACCTTCACCCTCGCATCGAGTTCGCTGCTATAAAACAGTCTCTTTGTAAGAGCAAAAGCAACTTTGCCCTTACTAGAGCAACATCTACATGATTATTAAAATACAGATATTGATCTAGCCAAATCCCAAGGTATCTGATTACATTTCGACAAGCAAGTAACTGGCCGTTCTTGTTACGATCGAAAAATTTTGCTAGTTCTTTCTGGTAGACGCATTAGCCCCAGACAAAGGCGTCGTGAAATATGAGGCATATTGTGGAAAAAGTGGTTTGAAGTACTACAGCAGTTATATAATCCTGGTGAATATGTAACGATTTATGAGCAATTGATGGCATATAGTAGAAAATGCTCATTCCGAAAGTTAATGCCAAATATGCTATGCGATAGCAAAAACAGCTATGCATGAATATACAAGTCTGTACTGGAAAGGTACCAGGCGCAGCATCAGAAACAAATCAAGCAAAACGGGTTGTACTAGACTTATATCTGCAAGGCAGAAATATTACCATTGCCAACTTCTTCACTTCGTATGGACTAATTTGGTCAAATTTAATTTCGAAAAAAAAAAACATTTTCGGCACAATGGGAAAAAATAAAACATCTGTTCTGTATTTTTAGAAGTAACAGCAAAACAGATTTTTACATCAACGTTCGCTTTCACTCATATATTCATATATTCCAAGGAAAAATAAGTGTGCTGTTCTTCAAAGCACACTATACCGAACTAAATAAGTTAACAATGATGCTGAGAAAAAACGTACGAGTATGATATAATGCCACAAAGGGATGAGTAGATACACTGGACAAGTGCAGAAAACAGCACTAAGAGAAAGACCAACAAATGGCTTGCCACAGATGAAATGCCACAATACTCCATCGAAGGCGTCTTTTTATAACACTGATATCGCTGATAAAGGAGCACATGGCTAGACGAGATATCGTAGTTTATCACGTTCACCCAAATGGAAACAGCTCGTCATCAATCAATTTCTTGCTAATCAATAGTCTTCGAGTTCATCCGTTCTATCTCCCAAGAGAAGCCGCATCCGAAGTCGTGGATATTCGTGGATATTGATAGATTAAAGACGTTCTATATTTTTCAGACTAAGGGCACAAACGTGTTGAAGATCGATCTTATGTCCTTCGATTGTGACCTGTAAACTGGTTAGGCCAGAGCTCCTGAATGTATGGTTCTTCAGATGTATCGTCTCGTTGTTTAGGCGTATAACAAAGGTTCCCATTAACGCTTGCGTAGTATTCCTTGAAGCAAGATCTCCATTGTAGTTTGTAAGGAAGATCGTGAAATTGCCGATAAGCTCAATGACCTCGTTATTGTACAATAAGTGCAGGCTGCGTGACCGCCTTTCAATAAAATCGCCGTGCAATGATTCTACAGAATCTTTACTAACGCTTCTTCCTTGCACACGATGGAGTTGCTTATAGAAAGACAGTTTCGTAGTAGGCCATATGTTTCGTCCTGGTTGATTAGGAACCTGCTAAACTCGATGTTGACTTGTTTCCCATTAACGATGGTAGGCCTCATAAGGAGTTGATTGTAGTCCTCCTTCCTAACCTCTGGTATTGATAGGACGTATAATAGTATGGATTCGTTGGTGTTTTACATTATAAATCAAACCTTACTATGAATCACCCTATATGTTTTATTAGCATCCAGGCCGAACGAAACGTTTCATAAACATTTTTTTGCCTGGAACCACCTTTACGAATAACAAAAAACCCTCTATAAGACTGTTTTACTCAAACAGTGATTTAGATAAACAGAGGTTAGAGATTGTAGAAGATATTCGTATAATATTGAGCACTACGGGCTCTACAATGACCGTTTCAAAAGGATTCGATTTCTTCGACTCAATAGTTAGGAGGGAAGGTCTTCGAATCATTTATTGGGTTTACGTCCTAATGTAAAATCTTAAGTGAACAGCGATCTTAACCACTTTAAATTGCCTTATATTCACAAGGAGCTAGTACATTACAAAAAAAGGGTTCTAATTTTTCCTCAAATGCGTGTTTGATAATTTTTGTTTTTGTTACCAACGCTCCTTTGTTGAACGAGGACTAAATTTCGGTTTTAAAACTAGGAAATTATAAATAGAAAACAGAAAATAAATCATTTTTAATGAAACACGTCAAATTGTTTACCTGCAACTGGCGATTTAGGTGACTTCACTGGAAAATCCTCCAAGTCTTTTGGCGAAACTAGATCAAGTTTTAGAACTTTTTTCGTTATTTCCTGTGTGTTTGTTGGCTTCTTAGAAATTTTCAAGTCTATCGAACGTTGACTGACAGCACTTTTAACGTTTTCCTTGGTCGGAGTATCGAGTTGCTGTATAACCGCAGTATCTTTCGGTTGTTGCTGAGTTTGATCCTGATTTTGCGACATGTTGATTGATTGGGAATTTTGATGACCCAGTGATGTAGAACGCTGGTGGGCTGGTGATGTAGATGTATTTTGAAGGTGGTGTTCTACTGTAACCATGTTTTGGCAAACACCTTGCTAAAAGGTTGCCCACTAAAATACAACAGGATTAACAATGATTAATTTGAAATACCAGTATAATGTTTTACGGTGGTCTGGCTTCACTATTGAATTCACTTAAATTTGGTATTTCTAGGTCTACACTTTTTTGCTTGCTTATTAATTTCCCGTTTGGTTTATCTTTTAGTGGTATTGTATTATGATCACCCACTAAATTGGACGTTGAGAAATCAGTTAAAACTATTTTTGGCAATGATTCTAATTTATTTATTTCCAAATTATTTAAATTTTCAATCAAATCGTGAAAGTGTTGATTTTTTATAGAAATATCGTTGCCTGGGCATATGTGTCGCGGATGTTCTTCATTCGAATGTGAATTTTGATTCATAATACTATGGTTTTCTCCCGTATCACTTCGTGTCTCCTGATTCGAACTGCGGCTAGAGTGCAAACTTTCAGGGGATAATGAACGCGTAATGTTGACACAAATTTTCCAGTCGCGATAACAGACACCAAAGACGTTCTCGTCGAAAGTGAATGAATTTTGACCGGAACGAAGACTGTTCAGTAAACGTTTAACAATTGAGACAAATCCACGAGCACTGAGTGTATTTGATAAATCGACAATAGAATTATTTGACGAAACATTAGACTGAACGGATTGCGGCCGACTGGTAGTTGTGTGAATGTTCTCAGAATCGTGTTGCGGTTTTCTTCTTTTGCTTATTTGATTATTTATAACATTACGTTTGCTAATCGATTCCAAGTACTTTATGTCAGCGAGAAACCCTTCATCGTAAGCCCCTGAAGCCAATTTTAAAAACCAATTGTCCTTATCATCACTAATATCTGTATCAAAAAAATTTCCCCCAGGCACTGACGCACCCTTGTCGTTCAATTTATTTGCACCATTAAGCTCAGATTCCTTTGAAAGAAACTGATGTCAAGTGGGAGTATTAATAAATTTTTTCTGTTTTATGTGCCTTAAACTGCAACGTTTTTCTATGCTTTTGTCGTATACAGGTGCAGAGTCAATCGATATTGCTTGTATGGATTTTGAACAGTTTTTGAACTTGTACAGTCGCTGTTGTCGGTTTGTTATAAAAGCAAGTTCACTTAGAGTGTCAGATGAAATTATTTGTCTTAGTGTATTGTCATAGACAAAGCTAAATGATGGCAGTTCGGTTGTGTCTTGAATTGATCTGGAATAATTGAAAAATCGTTATTAGTATTTTAAAGAAAATATTATATCTATTATATTATATAGGGTTTTCCAATAGGGACTTGACAACTTTTAATTTAATTTGTGAACGCACTCTTTCAGCAAACTCAACATTTTCATCATGGTAAAGTACACTAACGAGAAACGTCTGCAAATTATAAAAATTTTCTACAGGTATTCGGAGTCGGTGTCTGCAACTTTAAGAGCATTAACTCCAATTTTCGGTCATAATTCTCGCCCTAGTAGACAGGCAATAACAAGTTTAGTGCAAAAATTTGAGTCTACATATTCGTTGTGTGATGTTGCCGTGTCAGTGAGACAACGGGTTGGTCGAAGTATCGAAAATATCGCTGCCGTTCAGACGTCCGTAGCAAACGATCCAAATCAGTCAATTCCACGGCGCTCTCAAGAATTACCGCTCAGACCACATTATGGCGTATTTTGCGTAAAGATCTTAGTTTACACCCATACAAGATCAAGTTGACTTAAGAACTGAAGCTGATGGACCATTTGAAGCGACGTACGTTCTCCGTTTGGGTTCTGGAGAAGATGCGCCAAGATGATGAATTTCATCGCAAAATCATCTTCAGTGACGAAGCTCATTTTTCTCTCAATGGGTGAAAAGCCACATGTGCTTCATGAATCACCACTTCATCCACAAAAAATAACTAACGGCGGTTTGCATGCCGGCGGCGTTATTGAGCCATATTTTTTCGTCAACGATAACGATTGTCACGTTACTGTGAATGGTCAGCGTTATCGCGCCATGATCACCGTTTATTTTTGGCCCGAATTGGAAGATATGGACTTGGACGACATATGGTTTCAACAGGATGGTGCCACAAGCCACACAGCACACGCTACAATCGATTTATTGAAGAGTAAGTATGGTGAGCGTGTTATCTCAAGACATGGGCCAGTCGATTGGCCGCCTCGTTTGTGCGATTTAACGCACAAACTATTTTCTGTGGGGCTATGTTAAGTCATTGGTTTATGCCAACACGCCAACGACGTTGGAAGAGCTCAGAGCCAACACTGAACGCAAAATAGCGGCCGTTGAAAATTGTCGGCCGAAATAGAGTCGTTGAAAATTGGGTCCAAAGAATCGACCGCTGCAAACGTGCCCGCGGTGGCCATATGAACGAAGTCGAGTTCCATTTATAAATGTTTTGATTGTACTTCAAGCCAATAATAAAGTTTTTGAAATATCTCAAATAGTTTGCCTTTTATTTAAAAAAAAATTGTCAAGTCGTTATTAGAAAACCCTATACATTTAATATATATAAGTGGAAAAAAATCAAATTGTTTATGATATTAATTTGTCAACATATTTATGGATCGAATTTTGTAAAAGATTGAGGTATTTCAGGAAGATTCTCCGTGTGCCTATTTATTTCTGTACTTACATGAATATATTTATACACATATTTGCGAGCAAAACTGGCCGAATAACAAAAAAAAAAAAAAAGAAAACCAAAATGCTTTTTAATTTAGTTATCAGTATAAATACGAAATGTATGTTATGTAAATTAAAAACAAATTCTTTTTTTTTTCCTTATCTAGCAACGAATAAAAAATGTGACAGTTGACGATGTGCACTTTTAATTTATTTTAATTTATTATTTAGCCTAGTCCTGTTTTGTAAATGCCACTGTTAAGGAATTCTATCTATTCCCTTTTTACCCTCTCCTATAGTTAGTTATACAAACTCTCTATGGAGTTCAGATAAGGACTTTGAGTACGCTATTGTATCATTTGAAACCGCTGCTCTATAAGCCATTGATTGATAATCTTAGCAGTATGCTTAGGATTCCCATCCTGTTGAAATACTAGTTCGTCTTTGGACACGTGCATTCATCGATGAACTGTGATAAGTCACACGGTAATTCTTTTTCTTCATAATATCGTTTATTTTACCAGGTAAAACATCTTCACAACATCAAACTGCCTTCTCCGGCTTCATTGTTTGCTTCACCTGATGCTTGTGAATTTTGTCTGTCATGTGGACTGTTTCAAAAATACTCCTTTCCATTTAATTAAACATAGTTGATTTAAGTCTCATCTGACCATATTACATCTTTCAAACTTTAATGGTCCAGGTTTGTGTTCATTCCAAGTTTTTAAATGGACCTTAATGTTTTTTTTCTGATAAATCAGGCTTTTCCTTCTTGGTTATTTTGGGGTCTTGTTTGACACCATTAGGATCTTTTTTTTTTTACTAGCAGAAATGGCTTTGGCAATGAGGACAACTTATCTTCCAATGTACTTGTATAAGATATTTGTACAATATTTTGGCTATATAGTATATTAAAAGTTTCTTTTTTTTTGTCATTCATTTAATACCGTAAACACTTGTTACTAATGATTTTGCCATGTTAATTAATGGAAGGAATTTGATGTCTTGCGAGCTATTTGTTTTTTATTTTTAAAATTTAAAAGTAACAATTGTATATCATATATCATAAAAAAGGAAGCTCCAGACTCCGATTTCAAAACCTTGATCTTCTTCTATTTTTAATGTGTAAATCCGTTGAAATGTGTAATGGGTACCAATAATTCGAATGATCCTTATCATATTTTTAACACGTTTCTGTTTTGCTGCTTGGCTTAGTTTGCCGATGACAATGTTATTCTGGTTTATACATAGATGCCATTTTTGAGGCACTTTTTCAGTGATGCTAAGAGTTTTTTGATTTGTTTCGTTTAGGTGAGGAAAATGTTTTTCCCTCGGTTTCTAACCTTGGTTGGAACTAAATTTTGAAATGCTGTTCAGACGAATTTGTTTATTTATTTTAGTTGAAAATACGACTGTCTTGCTAAGTATCCGAACTTTTATGATATTTATCTCTTAAAAATGACACAATGTTTCTTCTCTATTTTAATAGTTTCATGCTAAACTGATGACCGATTTTGTCACCGCAATTTCCCTTGCCAAATATTCCTACATATTTAAAAATTTTTGCACTTCGTGACGTAATTCATAGTGTCCTCTAACGTTGTAATCTTATTATCGAATTTTGTCTAAAGGTATATCCAACTATATATATTTTTTTATATTTAGTCCCGTCTGACGTAATCGTACATAGTATTTTGCGCGTTATAATTTAAGTGGTAATACTACCTTGTGTAAGGGAAATTAAGACTCAGTTTTCTCAATTTGTTTAAGAAAAATAAATCAATTTAATGCATAAATAAGTTCAAAAAAAAATTTTTTTTTTAAAACAAAATGCTGGCGGGGTCGAGGATGAATGAAAACTCTTTTTGCTTTTCATAACTTGCCTTAGCGACCACCTGCAGATGGAAGTTTTCAGTCTAGGACGAAAAACCTAACAAATTTTGAAAGAATATGCCAAAATTTGGTTGAATACGTAGGATTTCTAAGAAATATATATTTTTACAAAAATGGTGCCATTATCAAGGATTTTTTTTTTTTTTTATAAAAAATACATCGAAAACCTTTCAATTTTAATGAATCAAAAAAGTACTACGTACTTCAGTTAAAATTTGTAGTTGATGGGTTAAAAAATTAAAGCTCTAGTTGGTCACCCGTCACGAAGATCATAGCTTTGAGAAAAAGGCATAGTTTCAAGTAATAAAATGTTAAGAAAATTTATTATTATTATCATCTACTTTCATCTGCAATTCCTGAGTAATGTAATTGGTCTACCAAGTGAATATTCTTCTGTTCTTGATTCTTTCATAACGAAATAGTTGACTTACGGTCTTCTTTTGTCTCTTCAAATAAACTCAAAATTTAAAAAAAAAATAAAAATTCGTCCAGCAAAAAGACTTTATGGTTTCATTTTTGAAGAAGCATTTAAGTCAATAAAGAAAATGCGTATATAACATTGGTTTGGATCTATTTACATGATACATATGTATAACGTAAGCTTTGGATTTTTTTCAATACCTTTTCATTGACTTTTTTTCGACTTTTTCGCAAAGCAAACGGGTGAAGAAATATTCACTTAAAAAAGCTTCGTAATGGAAAATTAGAGCAGCGTCCGAATTCAAGGAAATTGAACAGGACCGCAACAGCAGAAATTTATTTTTTGATAAGAATTTACGTTATTAATTTCTCCACGAAAATTTTTTTGTAATCAATTAATGTATTTAAAAAAAAAAAAATTTAAAAATGAGAAAATCCTAATATTGTATTTTGAAAGTATTTGGTTAAAGGTTTGACTATTAATGTTATTTTTGAATAAAAATGTTGTATATACATCTTTGTGTGATATTGCAAAAGTTTGCATTAAAAAGCTTTATAGATGACAGACCGGAAGCACTTTGTATTTTGTATTAGTGCTAAATATACATATATTCCATTTACAAAAAATGCGATTTTATGTCTTGCAAAACTTACCGGTTGATGAACCTGGTATATTTGGCATAAACATAATGTATCTACGAGTAAATTTATATTGTCCTACAGTAAGAACATTATTGGCACTACATTCTTAAACTCACGCGGCTGATTTTCTGGCCTAATTAAATCCTGAATAAAACAAATAAATTAATTATCTTTAAATCCAAAACAAAGGCCTTAATTTTATTCAGGATACCACCAAAACTAATCCATTTATGATCTTTGTGGAAAAGATTTGTTGTGGGCTGTACTATTTTGTACCAAACGAGCGGTTGTAGAGGCGATAATTATAAGGACATAATTTAATTATAGTACTTATATGTATTTCCTGCCCTTTTTTTCGATACTCAAGCGGCATCAAGTGTGGCAATCCAAAATTTGTTATATGTCCATATAATTAATGTTTTTTTTTTGCACTAAGTTATTAGTTTGGCGTAAACAATTTCGATTCCCACACACTGTGCCTAATTTTTTTTACCATATTAGGTTATGTTATTTTTTTAGCTTCATTTTTATTTTAATCAGTTGGTTGTAAGTTTTCAGTCGACACAATAAAAAATTGGATAATAAATGCACTGATTTTTTTTTTGTATTTAAATTTACTTCATTTTCAAAGATTTGGCAAAAACGAATTCCATAGAGGAAAAAGCAAAAATAGCAGGTCTAAAAATAAATTTAGACAATACAAAATGCATTCTGTCAATTCGTCGATATATAAAGAATCAGCTGGTCATTATTATTATTTTAAGCGTAAAGTAACAGTCGTGAGCTCAAACTTCGAAGCAGGTATGAACTCTACCTACTTCAAATTATAGCTGAATAGAGCTCGGACGAAGACTTGCCTTAATAAAATGATGGTGTATAAAATCTCCATACCCTGAATCATACTCTGTGGTGCTAAGTATTAGACGATAAGTTCATATTGTAGTCTTCGAAAGAAAGAGATTTCGTTGTATATTAAATTGTATGTCCGATGTAGAGAAGTGGAGAAGAAGATACAATCGTAAACTCTAAAAAGCTAAGATACGATGAATATTGAAAATTCTCAAGCCAACAGTGTTTTCGGATAACATCTTTGGCTCATGACATTAAGGGCCGAATCGTGCGCTGTGCTTTCATTACTTTTCGGGGAAAATTTTTGCTAATTCTTTAATATACAGTGTTTATAATTAAGCAATTATGGTCAACTAAAAGAGACAAGGATTTACGAGGTCTTTTTGATGAGTACCGGGATTGGAAGACAGGTTGTTCTACTGAGTCAAAATAAGTATACCATCATTTAGTATAAACTCTTTTAGCCCGTCTTTCAAAGTCTGGTGATCATCCGACGATTAGTTTTGTTTTGAAACCCATTTCAAAACATCTAGTTAGTGTTTTTTGCAACCATGGAGCAGTATCGGAGCGGTATCGCTCCGTGATCCGATTCTTGTTTTTAAGTGGAAAAAACTGCGAGAGAATCAAGCCCATTCTCGATATATGCGACCCATTCACCTTTCTGTACAACCATTTATGGTTTTTCATGAACCGAGCCCAGGTGACCCAAAAACGGTTACCACAAAGGAAACTGTGGACAAAATCCATGGTCTTGTATGGGCGGACCGCCGAGTGAAAATTCGCGAGTTGGCTGAGGAAAGAGACATCTCAAGTGAACGCACGAGATTTTGGGCATGAGAAAGCTGTCCGCGCGAAGGGTGCCGCATTTGCTCGCACTGGAGAACAAGCACAATCGTGAGACCACTTCAAAGACGTACTATACGGAGTTGTTAAAAAAGTTGCAGCACCGCTGGGAAAAGTTTATCGAGTTGAAAGGAGTTTAGTTTGAAAAATAAATAAAATCTAAAAAAGTTGCGTTGTCATTTCTTATACGGGTATTCATCAAACAGCCCTCGTAAGCATAACATTGATTAAATCACAAAAGAAATAAACTTAAGAAATTTGAAAACAAAAATTCACAAAAGAAATCAAATGCTTACTCAGGAAAATTGATCTGTTTAACTGGAAATTCCATTTTATGATTGCACAAACTATCCTTAGAAAAAAGCCTTTTGTATCGGCAACGTTTACGAGCGTGGCGAACTTTTTTCCCATTTTTATAGTCGCGATAGTGATTTGCAATTTCGTGTTGATAGTCACAAGTTGTTAAATTATTTGTACAAAATAATTTTCTTGAAGGCCGTTTTTGATTATAATTATGGCATTTATTAAATAAAAAATTTCGACCAACCACTTCAAATGAATCCGTCATTTCTCATAGTTCGATGAAAACTAACTCAACTCGACTTTCATCACAAACCATTTACATACATTCCACATTTCGGTTCACGTTTTCAAATAATCTTTTGTCGAAATATTTAATACAGAAATCGAAGAAAATTCACTCCGAACCAAATAAATTTGAAAAGCGATTGATCTCAATAAAAGATAGAGAATAAATTTATTTTTTATTTTTTTTTTTATTAAACACAATGATAAAATTTGATGTACCTACAGGGTGGCCTAGTTGCATATCATAATAGAAACTGTTCACTCTATTTAGGTAGATACGGATACACCAACAAATATGTTTTATTCCATCAAAAAAGTTTCTATTTGCTTATGAAATGATAACATGCAATGGATGAAAACAACAAAAGAAATAACAATAAAAAAGAAAAAACATACTCTAAACGACTGTATAGTAGAAAATAATTTGAAGTGGTTTTTTCTGCGACAAGTCATTAATTAAGTGTTCCAGAGAGGAAGGGTTAAAAAGAAACGTACCTTTGTACGTACGTACCTAGGTACAACAATAAGCTAATTAGGTAAAGTAGTTATTTGCATTGTTATATAAATATTGTAGTTATACAATTTGAAATGTTTTTACAGCTGTTGGCAGTGTGCAAGTATTCAGTACGAACACAGCCTTCTTCTATTTTTTTTTTTATAACACAAAAGGTCTTAAAACCGTACAGGCTGCAACAATTGTCCTTTATACTTGTTAGTTAAATCTGTTATAAAAAAAAAACTATATGTTAGAAATAATTATTGTGACAAATTTGTTTGCACCCACCTAAGAACGCATTTTTTCATTGCCAAGTGGATTAATGCCGTACAAGTGGCAGTCTTTTTTGCATTTTCCTATTTGAAGTTTCAATTTTCTTTCAAACGTAAAGGTTAGAATGCATACATGTTATGTACGTATGTCTTCAAATATTACTACGTAAGCCTTAAGTCGACCAAGTTGGCCACTTACACAACAGAGCTATACAAAGCAGCACCAGAAAAACTGCAAAACAGATTGGGGTACAGTACAATAAAGAATGCAAATGTGAAAAATCCCTCTAAAGGATATAGAGCACTATATGTTCTCAAAAAGTAAGATGACTATATATTTTTATAAAAGAATATTTATTTATTCATTAATATAAATGTTGTCCCCTTTAAAATAATTCTCTCTCAGATATAAAACACTTGTGCCAACGATTTTTCCAAACCTGGAAGCACTACTCATAAGCACTTTTTGGTAAACCATTTAGCTCTTCCAGCGATGCCGTTTTTATTTCTTCAATCGTTGCAAATCTCCGCCCTTTCATTGTCCCTTCAGCTTTAGGAACAGGATCAGTTAGTCGTCACCAGTTATGACACTTTTGAGCAGGTCATGATCATCATTGACGTCATTCAAGTTCTCCTAAGCGATGCTCATGCGACGTTTTTGTGATCAAAATTAAGAAGTTTCAAAATAAACATCGCTGACACACGTCTCATGCCCAAACATCCGAAAAAATTGCACTACACGAGCCGACCGATATGCCAACATCCTCAGCAAGATCTCTTATGGTAATTTGACGATTTTTCATAACAACTTTCTTCACAACTTCGCTCATTCGACGGGCGTCCAGAGCGAGGTTCGTTATTAGAATCTTCTCGGCCACCTTGTAAGAGCTTGTACCACTTGTTAATATTTTTTTAGTAGATTCACCGCATACCAATGTCAACGTTTTAAGTGTTTTAGAGCATTTGATTCCATTTTTACACAAAATTTGATGGAAAATTTTTTGCTCCATTTTTTATAATAATTAAAAACCAAAACAAGTCTAACCTTCTTATCTTTCAAAAATAAATTAAGTATGCTTTATAGATACTTGAAACTGTGAATATATGTACGGGACATGTGTACCAACGGCGCAAAAAAATCAATAATTAAATGTAGTTTGCCTGCGAAATTTCAAAAGTCACCTTACTTTTTGAACACACCTCGTACAATAATATGGGTCAACTATACTCCAACTACTTTGCAGGGACTTGGGAACTACAGTCCGAAGTTCAAGGCGTTGAAACAGAAAATTAATGCGCAGATACAGTTGTTCGGAGGAGAGGAGCGTCAAAACAGTAGTACATCCTCTAGTTTTCTGGCACCTAATGACAGAAAAAAAAATAAAAATACGCCAAAAATAGTCGAAAAAAATTGCGGAAACGGATTAGGATTTGAAAGAGATCATTTTCCCATTATAAGGATCGATCATTTACAAAAACTATTGAATTAATAAGCATCTACAATAGGCATTATCTAGTCGAATATGCCAGATGTTATTTCATAAATAGAATTAAGAAATATTGGCTACAATGGCAATAATATAGCGACTATCCTCATTTTATACTAGTAATATTTAGCAAGAGTGTGCGAAGATTTCGGGTGTTGGAAGCCTGAATCGTATGCATTTTTTTCCAAAGTCTAGAAATAGCCCATAGTAAGGGGATGTAAGGGGATATTTATATAGGGTGATTCATCGTGAGGTTTGATTTATATTGTAAAACACATATATTTGAAAGTGAACTTACAATTTTTATTATCGGTTAAAAGAAAAATTCATGGCATTTACTTTTTGAAAATGATATCATGTAATCAGACTACGTCTGAGGTGGTCCATTCTGAAGGTCTGATTTTGGGCGACTCGTTCGAGCATAGCGACTGGTATCTCGAGGATAATACGAGTAATGTTGGCTTCCAAAGCGTCAACCGTAGCTGGCTTATTCCTGAAGAACTAAGACTTTACATATCCCCAGAGAAAATAGTCCAAAGGTGTGATATCGCACGATCTAGGCGGCCAATTTACCCTACAAAACCTGAAATTAAGTGCTCACCAAAATGATTTCTCAACAAATCCATTGTTTCACGTGCTGTGATATTCGTGTACACTCTCAGCTACAGCTGCTATAGTGTTTTCACTATATACTGGATGTGGTGTAACCGGTCGAGTATAATCCACTAATATAAACTGAGACTCAAATTTGAAAATGTAGGTCAATTATGCTAGTTCCTCAAATCGCACGAAAAACTTTTCTTACAAAACGCTGATTTTCGTTATACAGCTGCACAATTTGGAGACGCTGTTATGGTGTGAGCCTTTCTATGATGACTTGCCAAACGATCCTGAACAAAAATGACAAAGCAGTTTGATAGGAGTCACGCATGATCTGTCAAAAAAAGCCTACTGAAAATCAAACCTCACGCCTTTTAATTAAATCCCGTATTTTTATACTAATAAGGGGTCACCGAATACGAAAACATACATATTTTTGTCAAATTAGCTGTTATTTAAAAAATATGACTAGTATAAGAAAATACTTTAATAAAAATTTTAAAGAACAAAACAATTTATTAAAAAAGAGAACATTGCTCATATTTGTTTATTTTTTTAATATTTACATGAAGCTTATAATTCATCAGTTTAATTAAGATTTTGTCTTTTTTCGTTAGTCAATTGTAACCACTTTCAGCGGTATCTCTTCTCAAGTTCCAGCAGTAGTCCGCTAACATTGCCGAATTCCAACGGCCCTGATATCTCTTTCCCATTGTCAATATATCTTGGTGGAATCGTTCACCATGTTCGTCACTGACATCTCCACAATTGGAGGGAAAAAAATCAAGATTAGAGTGAAGAAAATGGATTTTAAGGGACATATTGCAACCTAGCTGTCGATACTTTTGTAGGAGGTTGTTCACAAGTTTAATATAATTTTCACTTCTCCCATTGCCCAAAAAACCATGAACTACTGCAGTAAAAGACTCCCATGCCTCTCTTTCAAAGCCTTGTAATGACAAATCAAAGTTTTGGTCCTTTAGAATCTGTCTTAATTGAGGCCCGATAAAGATTCCTTCTTTTATTTTGGCGTCGCTGAGATAGGAAAATTTAACTCAAAGGGGTTTAAGTTTTGGTCCTTCCTTACTGAGAGCTTTGAAAAAGTTCTTCATTAGTTCTAATTTAATATGTAAAGGGGGTAAAAGAATTTTTTGGGAATTCACTAGAAGAAGGTGCTTAATGTTCTTTTCTCCAGGACGCAGACTTAGGCTAGGATTCCAGTATTTTATATGTAATGTAAAGATCTATCTCGGCCGTCCCACTCACACAAAAAACAACAGTACTTGGTATATCCCATTTGCAAACCCAATAACATGACTATGACTTTCAGATCACCACAAATCTGCATTCGTGCTCTGAGTATAATATAGCGTCTATGGTAAAACTAATTTCATATTTTCATATGTTTCTTTTGTATGCACTGCGTAAAATAATGGAATCGAAGGTTATGTGTTACCATTGTGCTTTCAAACTCAATTTCGAGGCGTCTATAAACAGTCTCCATATATGTGGATTGTATTCAAACTTCAAAGCGTTCATCAATCCATTTATGTCATGACAAAATACAAGTTAGTTTTCTGATTTAAAATAGGGCATCAAGTCCTTCTGACGATTTCTGTAAATACTGATTTTAACATCCGGTTGTAGCAAATACCATTATTTAAGTCTAGATCCGAGTAATTCTACTTTATCTGTTGGCAAATTTAAATCTCGTATAAAGTCACTAAGTTGCGAAACTCTATGATGTTCGTTACAAACAATACTTTCACCCGAAAACTGTGACGCTTGTGAGGTTGAAGGCTTATTGTAGTCAACTTCCATTAAATCAATCTCTTCTTCAGTATCCTACTGGCAGGCTTCAAGAGGTTGAGGAACAGGGAAATCGGTTCCGTGTGGTACTGGTTGCGTTATAGATACAGGGTATATCATACTCCGCATCTTTTTTCTCGAGATACCATGCTAGATGGGTGGTGTCAAGAAAAAGTAACAATCTTTCGCATGATTAGTAGGTTCCCTCTATATTATTGCAATGCCAAAAGGTAATGAACCTTTCTGTTTGTTTAGCCACTTAATCAAATTAGTAGAACAAGTACTGCAATTAAAAAGATTTATCTTGGTTTCTAATTTTAATTCCAAAATAATGGAAGTAAGCTGTTTCTTATTGCTGAGTTATTGGGTATCTGTGGCTATTAAAGGTCACTTTTCCACATATGTAGCAAAATTTGTCCGCACTATTAACAAAATTGCGTGACATATTGAAAACTGTAGATTTTTTACTAAAAATTTGGCAAAAATGTTAAAATAGAAATCCCGTTGTTATAATCACACAGGTTCGGTTAAAAGTTCAAGTATACCAAAACAGAAAAATTGCGACATTTATTACAGCTGCCACAAAGGCTGCATATGTTATGATGCCGATTCATTGTGGGAGATCGGCTGCGGTCAATGGTAATTGACTTAAAACCGATAAATGATTAACTAACTGTGATGGGCATCATGACATCATCTCAAAAAATTAGCCTAATATGTGCACACTCTTCCACCGATAAAACTGAAGACTCTCTCAAGGAGTCTTGAGTATGATGTCAAATTTGAACTCGCAGGACGTTTATTTCCTATGTATTTCCTATCCCTGCCAGGTGCAGCACGTAACAATGTGGCTCCCGGCCCGGATAGATAATAGATCAAATTTTCACACTAAGGCAAATTCTGGAAAAGACTAACGAATTTCAAGTCATGACTCACCATCACAACATTCATCGTCTTGAGCTCTACATGGCGTTGACCGGATGCGAGATCTCGGTAAAACTAATCCAGCTTTGTCGCCTGACTTTGGAAAAACGCGGTGCTATTCTGTATACTCTATTCGAAGCCTGTACTGGATCTCCTTCAATTTAGTACTGGAACTGATAACGGAGAGGGCAGGTGTTAACACGAAAGACACTATCTTCAACAAATCTCTTCAGCTGCAGGGATACGTAGACGATATCGACACCATAGGTCGCTCCCAGCGCGCCATTATAGAGGTTTTTACCGCAATCGAAGAACAGGCGAAACAAGTTTGCTTTGAGGTAAATGGGAACAAAACCTAGTATGTATAGTGTTATCCGAAATAGTTGACCAACGGTAAGAGAGAGTAAGGATGGGCTTACACGTCCTCTTAAATTTTTGAAAATATTTTATTTTAATTTTTTTAAATTTACATTTTTGTGAAAACAAATTTAAGAGACCTGCGCAGTAGAGTGGTCTGCTGTTTTGATTAGCACTGACTTAATGAAAGGAAACCGCTGCTACTTAAGTTTGGCAAAACACAGTCTGTATAAAGATGTTGATGTAATTCAAAAAGCTAAAACACGTCGACTACACTAGCTCGGCCACGTTGCCGAATGGACAATAATGTTCCAGCAAAGAGGGTTTTCGAATTATATCCCCCAAGTTCGAGGCGGCAAATAATACCAAACCTAAGTTTTAAGAACCAAGCCACCGCGGATGCCAGATCACTTGGTCTAGAAAACTGAAAGAAGCGTGCCCAGGATCGAAGAAAATGGAAGGGTGCTGTGTCTTAGAGAGAAACTCTTCACTGGTCGGCAGCCCGTTAAGTAAGTAAAGTAGTATAGTCAGAAGTTCCATGTATTTACAGGACCAGTTTAAAACCATCGTCACCAGTTTCTGATATCTGGTATTGGGAGTCAGCTAGGCTTAATTTGCTTACCAGAGTTCTGTATGTCGTTTTTTTATATTTTATATCACAAACATTTTTTTCTTCGTAAATAACAGTAAATAATTCATACTGTAAGTCAACTGCTGCAACTTAACCATTTAGGTAAATAAATGTATGATATTGAAGTTTAAACGTTATTGTTTCGCAGCAGTAAAACGAGTCTAAATTGTTGACATTTGGATATATATGTAAATAACATAACGTTATATTACAATGAATGTGTATATAAATTAATAATTAGTACAAATAAAAGCCTTTACCACGTTCTCACTTTGTGGTTTACCGGAAACTTCTGCACGCGCTCAATAGGAAAGTGAAGTCAGCATCAAACGGGATGCTTAATGAGGTTTGTTGTTGTGATTACATTTGCTGGGTTTGCATTCGACTATTCGTTGCAGTGCGTTCCCGTATATATAATTTAAATGCATATTAAGTTGCTTCTGTTTAAAAATTTGCATGCAAAAGATTGGTTAATAAAATGTCACATTACAATTTAAATGAATATCATTTGGGAAACGATATTTAATTTAGAAAACTATTAGTAACGTAAATGAGCAAGAGCCTACTTTGCAATCACACTTCATTTTCGACTAAGTGCTCCAATATTAGCGTTTATAATCCATGTGGTTACTGTGAAATCTTTAGCTAAGTATCGCGTGCTAATGGAGCGCTTGAATATTATTTTATTTTACCGCTTAATTCGCGCATTCATTTTCCACTTAACACGTGATAAGCTGATACTTTTCTGATTGAAGACTATTCGTTTTGTAAATTCGCGTAGAAAAAAAAAACTAAGCGGTAATTCGTGTGTTGTTCCTATATATATACATATATATCTAATTTATTCTGTAAGAAATGCTCAGTTAGTGTTTATCATAATTGACCATGTATAATGAGGTATACAAGGTATTACCAGATTCTTAAGAACACATGTTTATTTTACGTGGAATAGCTTTTTATCGAAATGCAAAATTACATGATACGAATATCAATTGAATTTCGAATTTTATTGCATCGAATAAATATTTCTTTGAATGCATATGTTATTGTTTGCTTTTCACTCAGAATGACTTCTGTGTAAAAATACGAGTACAACATACCATATGTACCCATTATATTACTTAATTTAAAGTAAATTTTAACAATGAATTGCTTAAAAGATTTAAAGTTCCTGGCTCATCGTGATATTAATATCATATTTATCACCTGTCTTGGTTTACTTTTATTAATTTTCAAAGTATCTTAGCCTTTTGGAACGATTTTATTTAGAATCTGCTCTGGCCTCTTGCTTACTGTTTAGTATTTAAGACCTTTTTTTTTTTGGTTTCCTAGATGTTTTTGATTCCCTATATTTCATTCTTAATATCTTTCGTTTTTAAGTAGCTGGACAAGCAAGATACCGGCGTAGATGGTTCCGATAAGTTTATGAAAAAAAGTGTTAAGAAATGCATGTACATATGTTGTTAATTTTTTGTAAGCTGGCTGGAACTTAAATTTCTAAAAGTAATTACTTTTCGGACCGGATCAGATTTCCGTCACCCTTCGCCATTAATTTTCTTTGCAAACTATTGAAGCTTTTTCACAATTGGTTCTTTAATGTGGAGACCTCCGCAAATACGCTTACAATAACAATCTTCAAAATAACGGTTTAGCGATGATGGGGATGAATTATTTACTTACTTACTTAAAATGGCGCTACAGTCAGGGGTGGATTCGGGGCTCAACCAACAAGAATTCCCTGCCAGCTCCTTGGACTTTCACTCTTCTGGCTAGGCTGATGCCGCTGTATAGTCCGTACAGTTCGTTGTTGTAACTTTTTCTCCACTCACCTTCTATGCAGACGGAACCGAAAATCACCAGAAAAATTTTCCTCTTATACCAGTAAGGAATAACATCATCCATTTTTGATAAAGTCCATGCATTTGAGCCGTAAAGTAAGACTGGGATCATTAGCCCTACTCGTAAGAAGTAGCGATTGTTCAAGGGTTATTTTTTTTGGATCGTAGTGGTGATCTTGTTCTCTGAATTGATAATGGAGCCTAACTACCTCAAAATTATATCTGTCGAGGGTAAGGTTTTGTCTGAGACGTCGATGTTGGTTGTCCTTTCTTGTTGACAGTATATACTTGCCCTCATTGCCCGCTAGACGCATCTTGGTCACCTCTGCCTTAATACTCGCAAAAGCGCCACTGGAATCACGAGTTGGAGCTCATGGTTTTTTTCTTAGATCTGCAGCAGTGTGAATATTTCGTCGATTTCCCTGGCCTAAAGCTACACTGATATGGGCCAATCAGGTTATTGACGAACGACACTTGTTAAGAAAGCTGTTGCCTCTGTCTTCTTTAAGGATCTGATAAACAATGCTAAGGTTTCGTTTAACGGGCATATTTTCGTCCAACCATATTTTACAGATCAGTTAGTGTATGCTCCTGCCACTTTGAGGAGCTTGGCAGTCGGGCCGTCTGCCCTAGCAGCTTTGTTGGACTTAAGCTTAGATATTGCTGTCTTCACTTCATTCAGGTCGGGAATTGTTGGTCTACATCGTCCAGATTGAAAGTTTCATGGGAATGTATTTTTGCATTCTATTTATCATTCGTGACTCAAATTACTTTTTCAAAAGTATTTTCAATGTACAGACGCTTACAGATTTATTTTTTTTGATAATATTGATTATAAAAGGGAAAGATAAATTACACTCGAACACAAATAAGATGTTAATTTCTATTACTGATATTTTGAAAATTGACAAATAACTGTCTCTTACTTACTGAGGTGAATGCATGCAGAGAGAAATAATATGTAAGTCATTAGTCACTGTATTCATCAGTCGTAATCATAAGAATACTAAGAATTCTTTGTTATTTATGGTAAATTAAAAGTAATTCTTTTTATAAATCAAACCTCGCATCCTCAGTTCATGAATACAGCAAGTGTATGGCAATTGTCTGCCTGAAATTGGTTAATTATTGTCGGCAGTTACGGATTTCCATAGTCATGAAAGAAGCATATAAGTCCCATGATGTACTTTTTATGACATGGTTAAAAAGACACGTATCAGGATTTTCCTGATTTTTTGAAGAATTAATAGAATTTGGCATATGGCTCTTTAGACATAAGAGTTTCGAAGTAAGTTATTGTTGAATTTTTCCCACAGATTTTGTTTTGAGCAAAATACCATACTAAACTGTTACCTACAGAACCTACATTAGCATACTCTGATTTAAATAAAAAATCAAAAACTAACATAAAATTTGTTTATCCTTTCTGCATAATCGTAAGATTGTCTATAAAGTCAATAATTTAGTACATGAATAAACACTTTTAAAACGCTAGCATTTGATCATATTTTATAAGAAAAAGATAATTTATTGTTTGCTAAATTGACAGAAAAAATGACTTCAATTTTAAAGGCACAGAACAATTTCAAAATAATTTTCTACCTACAAGTAAGGTGACTTGAATATTTTTTTTTGTTGTGTTGGTACACATGCCCCGAACATATGTTCACAGTTTCAAGTTAAACATACTTAGTTTGTTATTGACAGATGGAAAGATTAGACGTGTTTTGATGCGTTCGGCGATTTGACAGATGGAAAGATTAGATTTGTTTTGATGCGTCCAGCGATTTTCAATTATTATAAAAATTGGAGCAAAGAATTTGCATCAAAGTTTGTATACAATAAAAATGGAAATAAGTGCTCTAAAACACTTGAAATGTTGACAGTGGCATATGGTGAGTCTGCTCTAATTTAAAAAAATGTTTACAAGTGGTAAAAGCTCTTTCAAAATGGCAGAGACGATTCCAATGACGAACCATGTTTTGGACTTCCCAGCACATCAACAAAAGATGATAATGTCGAAACTGGGAAGAAATTTCTTTTGGAAAATCGTCGAATTATCATAAGAGAAGTTGCTGAGGATGTTGGCATATCGGTTGGCTCATGTCGTGCAAATTTTTCGGATGTTTGGGAAATGAGACGTGCGTTAGTGAAGTTTGTTCCGTAACTTCTTAATTTTGATCAGAAAAACTGTCGAATGAGAATCGCTCAGGAGCTATTGAATGACGTCAATTGATCCTGACTTGCTCAAAAGGGCCATAACTCGTGACGAATCTTGGGTATATGCTTATGACGTCGAAACCAAAGCTCAATCGTCCCAATGGAAGCACCTAAAAGATTCGTACGGCAATACGAGAAGGCCAAGTGAGCCGGCCTTAACAGCTTATTTAGGAATTTCGACTGGGCCGCAGTGTTTCCCTTCGGTATGACATTCTTTATTCCTCATCGGATGAAAAGTTTCAAACCAAAAGAATAGGCGTGACACAACTTGAGCTATAAATATGACATACATTTTTTTTTTTGTTTGCTTTTCGTTTCAAGATCAACTTTTCATATTTAAGCTTAAAAAAAATCTTAAGTGAGCTAAGAATAACTGCAACGCTTTACATTAATATTTTCATGCGTTTTAAACATCAGAAACTCTGTCTCATCCTCAATCCAAACGCTCATTTATTATGACACTCTAACGTCTGCTTGTTGTGCACTTCGCAGCCAGCTCAATGATTCTGCTTGTGTGATATCTCTAGACTAGAGCGAGTGAAATTTTCTTTGGAACGTTCTAAGAATAAAAATTATATCTCCCCTTTTTATGTGAAGTGTTCTTTGATTTTGGCAAACGACTATGTATTCTTATTCACCAATCTTACACCTAAGAACTCTTTCTGAATAGAAAAAAAAAAAACATATGTCCAGCCTGTCGCTAAGAAAAAATATTTTCTCTATACTTCTACGAAATCCAGTTCGCTTACATACCTCCTTTCTTTCCATTAAATCTCTTCTTCAATGACTTAAAAAATACATTTCGGAGTGTTCAATTTCAGTTGTCTCAACAGTTTCAAACATGATATCTGCAAAGTAAGTTCTGGTACGTCCCATGGCTCCGCTCTGTCTCCGACACTATTTTTGATTCTCTTTAAAGAATCTTGTCTGGTACTTCTAAGTCAGCATATTTCTTTGTACTCGGAATCAAGTCGGGCAATGTTTATGGGAAGTTCTTTCGAGCTTTTAATTTTCTCATTATAACTTGAAAACATTTAAAGTCAAAATCAACGTACATCTCTATATCTCTACCCTGAGCGGTAGAGTTTTTTTTTTTACATTATGAATGGCCATCCTTCTCCTCATCCATCATTACACTGGTGACAGGTTAAAAACTATTGCTCTGTTTATTTGTAGTTACGGTTGGGTCGATTTTGATATTTGCAAAAAATATTACCAGTTGGTTGAATACACTGCGTCGGGTGCCGATCCACAATTGGATCACGAAAAGTGAGATAACGAAGTAATTTAAATGAAAGAAGTTATCACGGTCAGACATTACACGCGCATCTGTTTTGCACCGGGAAACATGATATGGAGTAGATTAAGTATGTGGGTCTGCGTGGGAACTGCAGATCAGCAGTTTAGGGTAGACATAAGAACCAAAATTGTATTTTATGTGATTAAGTTGAACAAGTTCTAAGAGAGCACTCGAAGGAATAAAGTTCATTTTATAACGATTTAAATTGGAGTTTCATTGAACCAGTAAAGGTTCGTAAATTGTATTTTATTAATTGAAAGGGATTAAAGATCCTTTACTGAGATTATCCAAAGATATGACTTTTCAGAATGTACACAAATAAAATAAGCAAAAAGGTTACTGGCATATTTATGTTATGAAAAGTTATGATTTTGTTTTGCTTCTCAATGTACTTGGCCCTAAAAACACCACTTGCCACTTGTAGGATTAACGAACGCACATTTCAGAGCCTTTCTTATGAATGTTCATACGAACGTACTCGAATGTGTTTATCCTATGTATCGTCATTTAATTATTACCACGTTTCTTTTAAACTTTTGATGGCTTCGTTTTGGTACTAAGCAAAAGTGTAATTTTCTATTTTGATGCAATCAGCCGATAAACTCAACTCAATTATTATGATAGCTTTTTTTTTATCATAAAAAGCTTATATATTTATGTCGCACAGTTTACAATATAGAGATTCGATATACAAAAATATCAATATAATATCAATATAAAATATTAATATATAAATAAATTAATAATATCAACAATAAATAAATAAATAATTTAATAAATGAATGAATAAATTAATAAAAATAATTAATTAAATAATAAATAAAGAAAAGAAAGAAACAAAAAAAAAAAAAACCAAAAATGCAAAAGAAGCAAAGAACTAAACACTATCATGTTTCACTGGTTGAGTTTCTTATTATGGGATTATCATGTAAAACAACATTCCTAGCAAAAGATGCTTTTAATTTATAAGTTCATTCGGAAATCATCTCAATATTTGATAACTTATGAAGGACCCTAGTGGAGTAGGAACGAGGTAGATTAAGTATCATTTTAAGAAATTTGTTTTGTATACGTTGAGGATAGGTTGTCTGGGGAAATGTACGAGAAAACCTACGCTTTCTAATTAACACTTGTATCAATATTATCTGATAATTCATTAGAATGCATTTATCATTATACGAGTACATAAATATTTGTACCCATGACAAAAACAATCATACCTAAAAGACTGACTTTTTATGGATCACGCAAGAACTTTGCAATAGATGGGGGTGAGAGAGCTGTTTAGCAATTTAAGGCAAATTCATTATTGCTGTATTTACCTCAAACGCAGGCACAAAGCGTGTTTCCACAAAATTAAGCCTATGTCCGTATAATGAAATTTCTTGTTAGTTATAAAGCTCCCCTCTAGCTTTTATGAATTAAAAGAAAAATTCCAAATTCATAAATATAAGTCACGCCCAAAGAAACTATTAATTACATCTGAAATTCGTCAGTTTAAAATTCCAGGATTAAGTTAAAGATATGGATACATTAATTAATTATTTGGCCAATTGTGAACTGTCCGATTGTTGACAATAGGTCATTGATAAATTATGAGTACGAAATAAACGGTTTTGTATTTGATGCCTAGGAGGTCTGATAAGTGCATACGTACATACTCGTATACTGGACACAGCTGATGGTTGTTTTTGTTAGGAATCGCACAAATGATTTTTTAGTAAGCGATGGTCCAACAGCTAGTGTGAAAGTTTTCATTAAATTAAATACACATTTATTGTTTTAATAATAATTTTACTGATTAATTAAGTTCGGTCTATGGCAATTATGAGTCGAAGACAACATCGTTAATGGATTACAACGGTTTCTGTTGCAAGCGACCATGCGAAGGTCAAAATTATTAATGACTTTTCGAAGAATAAGTGGGCCCATGGCCGCAATTTCAGTTTGGATGTAATGATTAAGATCCTGAATTCTCAGTGGGTTATTGATATAAACCTTACTGTTTAAATAACCTCACAGGAAGTCAAAGCCTAAAGGTGTCATATCGCGTGATCTTGAAGGCCAATCAAATTTTCCTCTAACCGAAATAATCCTTTATTCAAATTTCATATGCAATAAATCGATTGATTCATTGCTTGCATGGGCGGTAGCACCATACTGTTGAAACCTTAGATCGCTCAGATCCAATTCATTAAATTTTGGAGAAAAATAGCCGATCAACCTGTTGCGGTAACGTTCTCCATTCACTGTAACTGTCTCTCCAGCCTCATCTTCGAAAAAGTACGGGCGAATGAGTCCCCCAACCTATAATCCTCACCTTACAGTTACTTTTTTGGAATGCATTGGTTTTTCGTGAATCTCGTACGTTTTCGATCCCCAGAAATGAAAATTTTGTTTTTTTACCTTAGTACTCATTCATCAAAAAATGGGCTTCATCGGAAAAGATTAAATTCGAAGAGTATAGGTCCGATCAGCGATAACGTAGATGTTTCAATGGCTTCAATTGTTGTGTAATTTGGATTTTATAGGCTTGCAAATGAAGGTCAACTTCGTGGTAAAGTGCCATAAATGAGGTAGAATTGTTGACTTTGGCGACGAATTGAGGTGCCTGGCTGGTTTTGAACACTTTTGCTCACGGTGGTGATATTTTGACATGTACGTGCCGACCATGCTGATGTGGAATTTGACCCGATACCGAACCAGTAAACGCTTCACCATTGCACGAATTGCGGACTCTCTAGAGCGATAATGTTGACCGAACAATTCACGAATTTAATGAAATGATATTTTTACATATCGCTAATTTTCGTAATAAGATTAAATAATGAAAATGCATTCTTGTATGATAAGTGACTTTATGACTACATTTGCCAAAGTTTGTATGATATCTATCAAAAGGATCAATTACATTAAATTCATAAAGTGTCAGTAATCGACAGCCAACATCCACACTGTCTGTTGGCTCACCCTTTACTATGCTTGTGGAATGATTTCGTTTGACAGTATTTCGTTATAAAGTAAGGCGATCTTAATAGATAAAATGTGCGATATGACTACAGAAACGTTATTTTTTCGCATATATATGTATGTTCACATTAAGAAATATAAATTAATAAGAAAACAAAATATAATTAATACTTCAAAAAACAACGTACATTTCTTAAATTAATTAATACTTATTTTCATAAAAAAGAATTTAACATTGAAAAATTTAGAGTAGCAAAAAATAAAAAAAAGTTAAGAATCGAGAAATAAAGTATATTTTATCTAAGAAACTACTTCTAGTAAGTCAATTACAGGCTCCAATAGAAAAGATTTTTGTCTTTCAAGGCGGTTTTCTCGAAAACCTAGTTATCAATGGATCAGAATTAAGAAGAAGTCTATTCAAAAGATCGGTATTGTTTGTTATTCGTGATATTTTTCTGGTATGATCTCGTCTGAACAGATTAATATTTTTATTTGTTGTCTCCGCAGCCTCTTCAGATAGTTCTCCTATTGACAAAAGGATCAATGCGATCAATGCCACTTTGATCTAGAAATGATATAATTTGCGAAAAATGTTCTGGCTATATTTCCGTCATTTGATATTCCACTACCACTACTCCGTGTTGTATCAATAAGTAAGCCTAATCTGTGTCTAAACTAATTTTGAATGTATTTTTTCCACTGTGCAAAAAGTGCCTTATCTTCATCAGATCTTATATGCCATTTTTAGATAAACAATCTATAATGGATATAATGAAATATTCATTATTCAAAAAACCTTATCTATGAATGAAGTGGTGATAAGTCAAATTCATACTTGCTATCATCAACTCTTTTTTCTATGCTTTTATCTATTGCATTCATCTCTATCGGCGAAGCATCGCAAATGTAACACCTACTTGAAGCTGTATCACTTAGAGCGTTACAGATTTTTCCGTCGACCATTGTTAAATATAAGGAATATTTCACCTTAGCTTCGCGATTGTCAAAATGAAAGGTGTAAGGTGTAAGTTATTTATATGAAATAAGCATCTTTTTGCACAGAGAGCTCCGTTGTCTCTTTCGCAAACTGGAAACGAATTGGTCTACAAAATCTAGTAGAAGAAGGACGCGGGTTGTCCAGACAACATGGTCGATATTAGATGGGCCTAATTACAAATCAAGTGAAGAGGAACATACAAAGTAACAAATAAACTATCATCACCGTCAAAACTTAAGTCAGAAATTTTTTGTTTATATTCGCTATGCCCTGTACTCCTATCGACACCCAATTTCCCTATCTTAACCATGCCATTTATTATATTGGGAGACATAGATTTTAATACTTGTTTTTGGGATTGAAGTATACGCTCTGTGATGTGATTTAGTAAAATTTGCAGTTCTACCTCTGCAGATGATTCCATAACTTCTATATCCGAAGAATAACATTTTTTTCGCTTTTAATACCTTGCTGTAAGAGGGGAATACATCAAGGGATAAATTCGAATTTACAAAACATTTGTCTTCACAATAAAAGACAAAACTTCATCCGGACTTGTTTGTGTGAAACATTTTGAAGATTGACTGGAGCCGTTCAACAAAGAATCATCCACGTTTGACAACTCTTTCAATCTTATACGTTTTGATTTTTAACTGCAGTCTAAAAAGTTGTTTCTAGGTCGCTCGACTGATGTTGATGGCTGATCCGCCAGCTCGTCTGGAACTGCATGTTCATAAGGTTTGCGGTTAAAATTTTTGAATACAACGCATTCTTTCGTAACATTCAACCAATCCGATGTGTTTTTAAGAACCCTCGACTTAACACAGAAATTTTGCTTCCAATATATTGGGTATATATTTTAATTCGTGCCGCTTTTTTTTTTTTTCAAAATTTGAACGTTTATTTAAGAAAAACATGTACAATAGTATTATTCAAAGTATTGCCCATCTGAAGCTATGACTTTTTTCCATCTTTCTGGCAATTTGTGGATCTCATCCCAAAAGAACTGCCGGCTTGGCAGCCAAGAATGAATCAAGCCAATTTCTGATATTCACCACTTTTAAATCGTGCAAACCACTTTTGTCACATTCGCTTAGCTAGTGCATGTTCACCATAAACTTCCACCAAAATACGATGACTTTCGGCATCAGTTTTCTTTATATTAAAGTAATGAAGAATAACTCCCCGCAAAAAGACTTTTTCAGGCACAAAGTTCAACATATTTGAGTGAAAAAAAAAATATTGTTGTTTACGTTTCAAATGAATGACATATACTTAAATGACGTACAATGACAGTAGCTTTCCAACACATGTTCCAATGTAATAATAACAATGGAATAATACAAGTTAAGCCATCTCTTAGCAAACCGCACGAATAACGAAAGTTATAGACCCAATACTTCAATTTTTTGCAAACGTAGCTGATGCGATTTGTCAAGTAATCTGTAATCAGATTTTCTTTGTCTGACAAACCTTTTAAAATCACTTCAAACACTCCGTGAGCTTTGCCTGCATCACTTCCAGCTAAAGTCAATCACATTTCAAACAAATGCATCCTCGTAAAAGAGCACTTGCTCTTTCCAACAAAAATTTTGGAAAAAAAATTATTTATTTTTCAACATAATTCCCTTTGAGCTCTATGCACTTTTCCCAGCTATGTTCAAAAAGTTCAATACCCTTTTTATAATAAGAACTGTCTTGCTCCTCAAATAGCCATTAACTGCCGACATCACTTCTTCATCGTTGGAAAATCTTTGACTACTGAGCCATTTTTTTAAGTTTGGGAACAGAAAATAACCCGAGGGGGCTAAATTTGGCGAATAATGTGCATGAGGTATTCAAACTTTAATTCATTAATTTTGGCCATTGTAATAACGGATTTGTGAGCTGGTGCATTGTCTTGATGAAACAACACTATCTTCTTAGCCAAATGAGGCCTTTTTTGCTTGATTTCTTCGCTCAAACGTTGCAATAAGTTCGCATAATACTGGCCGTTGATAGTTTTTCCTTTTTCAAAATAGTCTATGAAAATTATCCCACGCGCATCCCAATAAATCGACGCCATGACCTTGCCTGCAGATTAAACGGTCTTCGCCTTCTTTGGAGCCGGTTCTCCCTTTTGAATCCATTGTTTTGATTGTTCTTTTGTCTCAGGTGTAAAGTAATGGACCCATGTTTCATCCATTGTTATGAAACGACGCAACAATTCTGCTTCGTTGCTGTGAAACTTCCCTAAACACTCAATTGAAACATCTTCACAGCACTCTTTTTGCTCGAGTGTTAGCAAACGTGGCACCCATCTTGCACACACCTTCCTCATGTCCAAATTTTTAAATAATATGCGATGTACCGCACTTTTTGAAATGCCTACAATGTATACTAGCTCGCGCCCTTTCAGTCGACGCTTTCAGTACCGCTTTGTGGATTTTCTTCACCATTTCTGGAGTTGTCACCTCATTTGTTCGACCACCGCGATGCTCGTCTTGTCAGTTCGTACGGCCTCGTTTAAAATCAGCAAGCCAACATTTTACTGTTATAAACAGACTCACCCAGAGTAGAATCTAAAGTAAAAGTATTGTATCACATAACGATGACCAATTTTCTCCATTTTCACAAATTCTCTGACAACGTTCATTATTGATGGCTGTCAAACAAATACTAAACAACGTGGCGCTTTACAACTTGAAGAATATTCTTTATAGACTGCGTACTTTCCAATACAGTGATATTTTCAAACAACTACCGCCATGTCTTGGTCAGGCTGGGTACATCTGGGACCGCCCTCGTACTAAAAACCGTAAGCTATTGATTGAGATATATTTCAAGAGGGGGATCGGGGGGAACACAGTTAAAAGCTTCTAAAATCAATAAATGACACGTTATATTTTATACTTATTTTCAGTTTCCATTACAGTACCACAACTGTTTCAATTCGAAAATATTTTCTTAAATTACAATAGTAAATAATAACATAATACGTACCTTTATCCTAATATACCATTGTTAAAAAAAAAACAACACAACTTTGTCAAATGTTTATATAGAGACAGAACAATTAAATATGCTGTTGACGCTCCATAGGTAAATTGCACTATACTGACAATGAGCTCACTTTCAAAAAAAAAAATGAAATAAATATGTTCAACGGGACTTTTTTGTACATTAACATGGAATATTGACAAATTAAAAGTAGGAGACGAAGTTATTTACACAAATAAAAACATTATTTTTTTATAATTATGACCTATGGGAGGACCAATGTGGTTGGTGTGGTTGTAAGTACATATAGCGACAAAAAAAGTTCTTATTGCCCAAATGTAATACCCGTCTGAGGTGATATTCTCTGTGATTTTTGTTATTGGCATCACACTGCATTCTTGATTTTGTCAGAATCGTTGGTGTATGCGTGTAATTAAGTTGAATTTTGCAAAATTTTGGCTTCGGTGTTAGCATTTGAATTTTGTACATAATTCGCAAAAATATCGTTAAACAAAATGGCTTAATTTACGGTGTATATTGAATTGAAATTCAAGAGTTTTTTCAAATTGTACTATACGATGAATATATACAATGTATTAAATTTGTTTTATGTTGTATGAAAATTTGGAACCTTAATCATCGTCGCCGTTAGAGATCTTCTGAAAATCTAAAAAATCTTCACAAATCTAAGATCTATGGTACATTACACTCCCTTATCCTTCTTTGGAAGTTTCGGCTCGAGCCTTGCAGCTTTGACATATTCTTTTTATATTTTGTAAAACTTTCGAACCTCATTCTCGCAATAGCATTTTTCTATTTTCTCATCCACACGCTGTTCATGGTCCTCCTTCTTCATTTTTGAGTTGTCGTCAGGGTTCGGACTTTGGTGCAATCGCAGTAGATCTATTGCAATTTTTCAGTAAAAAAATCGACTGCGTTACTGCTTTCTTTTGGCAACCTAATTTGAATATGACGAAAATTAGTCATTTACTTTTAGATTTAGTTTTAACTTAATTAAAATATTGTGCAATTTTGTTAAAATAGATTTAGGTTTTAATTAACTTAAATACGTTAAAACGTATTAAACGTATTACATTAAATCGAAATCTTTGGCATGATCAAGTTTTCATTAAATTGACATCTGTGAATACACCTTTTTTACATACTGTGAAAAATATGAATCTACTGGGAAATTGAAGTACTAAGGTCCGAACCCGGTTGTCGATATTTAACCCGTCTCTTCTTACACCTCTAATCACGAGCAGTTCTGGTCCATCTATGCAGTACGTTTGTTGTTTTATTGCAAATGCTTGTTAATATGTTCACTATATTGTAGAAATTTTCAGGCTGTAGAAAGATGATTCATCAATCGCAATGTTATTAATCTAGCTGATTGATCGGAAATCCATATAGATATTGAGATTTGAAATGCGTACTATATATAAGTTAAAGTATTGTAATATATAGTATCGTATACTATAGTGGGCATACTTTTCACTGTGCAATATGACAAGGCGCACACAACATTGAGGTCGTTATGGCTAGCTGCTGCACTCAAATGGCTAACCAAATACGATTGTGTGCTGAAAATCCCACTCTGAAAGTTTGAGGTTTTCAGGCCACCAAATTCAGAGAAATGGTCAACAGACTAGTGCTAAAACAATTATTAGTGCATATCACTGTTGGAGGCTTCTTTATCAGAGTAGAAGTACTCCTAACTCAGAATCGAGGTCTTTGAATGCAAAATCTTGACCTTGGTAAAGATGAGAGATCCGAAATCTGTTTAAAAAGAAGGTCAGCAAATCCATCACTACTTCGTTTAATACAGAACTAGACAGAAGATAAAGAAAACTGATCCGAACATAAATGGTGCTCGCACCAAATTTTTCCAACTGTCGTATCCTGCCGGAAACACTTCTGCAGAATGCTTGTTCCATTATGGCTTCATGGGGACTAAATAAACATTAGGATGGTAGTTATGACTATTTTGGAGGAATACTGAAATTTTAACAAATCGAATAAAACAAAAGGAATATAAAAAGCTAATTTGGAATTCGAAAAAAACTTTTTATGGAGATTTTAGCGAAAAATCGAAACACTCGATCAGATCAGAGCCAGCTCAGCACCAGCTCCTTTCTTTAAAGCTGCAAGTGTCATCGGTTGTGGTTACAGATGAGGTTATTAAGTATGGTGACTTCAAGTTACTTGAAATCGATGGTCAACTACTCTGAAGACAACGTACTCTCCTGTTCATCTGCTCTTCTTGCATTGTTCGGTAACAATGCGGGATATGATATTTTCGATCAACTTTCTAGTCAAGTCTCTGAGAAGAGTTTTTAAGGATCCGGAGCTATTTGAAAACTGCCTACTTCTTCGGTTAGGGCTTCTATTGAAAGTTGAGTTTATTGTTAACATAAATTCTCGTTATCTCTTAAATATAAGTGTGGTAGGCATTAGCCCCTCAATTTGCTGCGACGCGTGCTGTGAAGGTGATGATGAAGCAGGTAATCGGCGCTGACTATGGTTTTGGTAGTATTAGTGGAGTATAATGGACTAGATCTCAATTTGAGTGCTTTGTTTTGACAAAAAAGGGGAAAAAAAGCAAAGTATTCCTCTACTGTTTTCTACCTTCGAGTAAGCATTCAAAAATTGTTTGGTCGGAGCGTTAACATTCATTCACCCTACCTTGTGTGATAAAAAGACATATAGAAAATAACAACATGTCAAATTAGACTAATAATTTTGTCGCCCCATTAAATATTGGATGCCACCACATAACAAAAGAACCACTGAGCAAAAGCATTTTAAGAGTTTTCATATCATCTTGAGTGTTTAGGGGCCTTGTGCTAAAACTGATACTGCTCAAAGTATGTATTACCACTGACTTTGTATTTAGAAGGAAGTTTTTAGCAATTTTTTCCAAAAATACTCGTAGTGTGTCGCTTTTTTTTTCTAGCGAATTCAATATAAACTCACCTTTAATCAAATTGAATGCTAGACTTTTCTAAAGTCAAATTAATTGATCCCAATAAGACCGATGGCATAAGAGATCTTTATCATTTTTTTTCCAATGTTTCATACAATAAAAGATACACCTTAAATAGTGCTATTATAACTACAATATTATCTAACTGAAAAAAAGTTCAATTTCCGTTTTTCGTTTAGTAATAGGTGAAATCATTGTATTTTGCAAAATTGACAATACGTTTAAGTTGTCATCAATTTCCGTCAATTTGCTTAATGTGAAAACAAAAGCAGCACCGAACTAAACGTCGCAGTATTGAATTGAATAAAACTAAATGCAATCAATTGCAGAGAGAAAAAAAAAAAACATTCACAAAAGTTCATTCAGCCAAAGTTCATGGGAAATATAATAAATTTTTTTTTAATTGGGACCAGTGTGCATATCACATGACGCTAAGTACAAATGAAAGGAAGGCATACTCTCGATGGAATTTATGATACAAATTTGTATATGTACAATGGTACATTATACTTAAATACACGTGTATATTTTATATCGATTGTTATCACGCTAACCATGCATTATGCTACGATACATGTCCAAATGTTGAATGTAATCTAGAAGTCCTGTTCTTATACTTTCGGTATGCATTTGAATTGATATGAACTAACTCGTTGAGTAGTTTGACCTCTTATATATGTAACATACATAATGCAAAATTATTTCTGAATACTTGTAGATTAAATTATTTTCCAATTGGAATCTTATTGACAGTAAGTTGCTACACAGCGCTCTACGTAAATATATATAAACTCTAATTGAAGAAATCGTTTACCACAGATTGTCATTGAAACAAATCTATTGATTGATAAACTTTACAGAACTGAAGCCGTTTTAAAAAGATGAAACTGATCTAAACACATAATTTAGAAGTTCTACTTCCACTTCAATTAGTAAGCACGGGCAAAACAGACCAAAAAATTTTTATAGGTTAGCAAGCAGTTAAACAATTGATTATTGGCAGCTTGGTTACAAATAAAAAACTATATAAAACACTATAAAAAAAACAAGTAGACACATTGCATTCAAAATTATTTCATTTATTATACCACAATATTGATTATTAAAAAAAATGAATTCACTCGAAATGACTGCCTTTTGCTTTAACACAAGATTCCAAGCAGTATGTCCATTGGGCTATAGCGGCACGTACGGTTTCCATGGAGATCATGCACGCTGCTCTGGTTAATGCCATTGTAAAGCTTTCCAAATATCTGTTGGGAGTCTTGCAGGGCATGTTCTGCAATTCTGACCACAAGTCATAATCCAATGGATTCAGATTTGGACTCTCCGACAGCCAATCGTTTGCTGTTATAAAGCCAGAAATATTTTTCCTGAGCCACTCCTGCGTGGTCTTGGCTTTCTGTGTTGGAGCAGAGTGCTGTGGGGAGATCCATCTGTTTTCATTGAAAAGGGTATTGGTCAAATCCTTCACAACACCCTCTAGCACATTTTCTTGGTAAACCTTTGCACCAGTTTTTACGCCTTTTTCACAGTAATGGACTAATGTTACATCATGGTGAGAGACCCCTACAAAACCATTACGGAAGCAGGATGATGTCCACGTTGAACCTTTGGAACAAATTTTTTCGCTTCCTTATATAAATGTTTTTAGAATTTTTTCATGCCCATTGTCCACGTGTCACTGCAAAAGTCGCTTGCATCTTTTCAGCCTATTTTTTTTTAGTTAAGGAGTGGACCGACGATAGGTTTTCATAAGCAGATCATCCAGAATTAGCCTAGACATGCTTCTGGTTGATATATCTAATTCCTTGGATATGATCTTTTACTTCCTAAGTGGATTTCTCCGAATCCGTTCACGCACTAGCTTTACTATCGCATTCGTACGGACGACGCGCGGGCGACCACTTCTTGACCTGTCCCCTTCTCCAGACAATTCACCGAAGCGAGCAATAGCCCGATAAACGAATATCCTCGATATTACGAGTGGTTTTAGCAACTCAAAAATTTGGATAGCACTCTTTCCGTAGTTATGCAACGCTATTACTGCGACTCGATCCTTTTTAACCAAGCTGACTAGTATTCTTCACTGATTAGTGCATGTGTTCTGAAAAGAAGTTAATGATTCTATTCCCGCAAAAAGTATTGAACGATAAGCGTTGGAAATTGTGTAACAGAACTTATGGCAGGACTAGGTTGACTTGAATCTCAGCTCAATAACTGGATGATAGAGACGGTTGCAATTTCCTCTTTAATGCATTTTTCTGTTTCAGTTGATACAAGTACATATTCAAAAGGTAGCAAACCAAACTAGGTAGAACTTAGATTTATTGAAGTTTCGCTCATAGAATTTTATCAAAATGAGAAGATTGACATAATTCTTAAGGCGGGACTGCAATTATTATCAATTTTTTGAAAAAAATAATAATATTACGAACCAAAGTAACAAACTGTCAGCTTATACTATAAATGGCGAGACTCTTGCGCCGCAAAGAATAGGGATGGTTGATATAAGTATATGATACTTTAAAACAAAAATTAACCCTTTGGCTATGAAGAGGTTTTGATGACTTTTGGACGATGCTTTTTGCGCTGTCCTGTTAAACTAGAAGTTGGATAAATTTGGATGCTTACACCAATAACGTGAAAATACTACATTGACCAGATACTGACAGATTAATTCCAAAGAAGAATAACATCAAAACCCACAATTGAGAAAGTAAAGAAAAAATTCAAGTACCAATTAGGTGTCTCGTAAATTTTCACTCCTTAAGTTAATTTTGCAATAGTAAAGGGCTTAAACGCCAAGATAAAAGGCCACAAATCTCTCAGTAAAACTGAGAGAATGAGAATTTATAACCGTGAAAACATTGAGGGTAATACCGAGCGGGTTTTTATTTTTTGAATTGTTTGAGTACAAGACCTGTTACAAGATTAATCGGTCTTTATACTACTTCGTACAATCTTTTTTAAATTATACAGCTACAAGCAGACCCGTCCATAACCAATAAATCTCTCCATTTAATTGCGGTCCCTTTACAATCGAGCGAGCCACGGTGGTTGTTCTCCTACCGCTGGGGACCCTATCCCTGCCGGCTTCTTGTTTGTTTTTTTTTGTTTATTAAAATTTTCCACATTATGGATAGACAAATGCCAAAACATTGCGATCGACGCCGAGTTAACAATCCGGATATTCCGGCAAACAATAACGCATAGCGGCTACAGTTTTTTCTGTACACACATTACGTTGACGTGTAGTAGGTTTTGTGTCATGTACTCGTAGGTTCTGGTACAAAATTTATCTATGTTAAATAACGACAAATTAGTTAGTCGAAAATTCACGTAACCTTCTATACTATGTATATTGAAGACTGATTTTCAAAAGGAGTTTGAATGAAACGGAAGCATTCTTCTGTTGTCAATCTATTCATGATTAGTTGTCAGATAATGCTGATCTAAATGTCAAAGAACTGTCATAAAATACAGTATGTTATAAAATCCTTTTTATAACCGAAAGTCTTCTTGTTGCTTACGCTTGCTGGGGCCTATTAATTTAAATTATTCATGTTCTAGGCTGTTCATCAATTCGTTTACATAATATGTTTTACGTGAACTTGTATTTAACCAGGCATACATTCAGTATTTATCTTCACTTCTAATTTTAAATAATTAACACTTTTCATAAAAAGAGCACAGAGGATCAAGAGACATTTTGACATGGATTTAAGAACGTCTTTCAAACCAAAACCCAAACAAGATACTTGAAATTTAATTTTGTAAGCATATGTTATTCATGGCAACTAAAAGTATTTTCATGATGGTAGAATCGTTCATATTATTACGGACAAGCTTAAAGAGAGACTTAGCTTTAAGCACTCGAAGAGTTTAAATGGTTCCTTACAAGTATCGGATAATATAATAATTTCCTGATGACATCGAGTTAGCATTAAAAGCATAGAGTACGAATAACTATGCACGTGAGAAAGTAGCAAATACAATATGATGTGGTGTTTATTGGTATTTCCTAAAAATTTCGGGTTCATCTTAATAAGGTACAAACTAATAACATCTTACGTCAGATAAAACAACTGAATATGTACATAATTCGCCGCGTACTGACTAACAGAAAAAAAGTATTCTAGGATAGTAATGGATTTACTAGTGGGTGAACGTTAACGTGCGTCCTCCTATTTGAATATATTTTATAGTTTTAAATCCTAGTTCAAAAAAATAATAGATGATAGTAATTAACAGAAATTTACATTTCAGAGAAGAATGTAATATAACATATTTATATCAGTATATAATTATGCATACAAAATGTTCTTATTTATGTAGACACATTTATGAATACGTTCGGCAAGTGAAATTAGTTGGCTGCACTAACAATTGCTTGGAGACACATTGAACAACAAAGTATGATAATTTACTAAGCCCCCAAATCAATTTTCCATCATTGCCGTATCTCCACGTTTACTTACATTACCAACACACATTCATTATTATTCTCAGAATTGTCAGAACAGATATTTAATGTAAGAAAAAATCGATAACAGCCCACATAAATGTTTAAGTAGAAATACAAGAAAATGTTGATTTTCATTATTTGACCAGTCGTCATTTCACATTTATCATAGAATATGTATGTAGTTGTTCTCGCCCCTCAAAAAAAAAAAAAAAAATAAATAAAAAAAATATGCACTAGATATATAGGACGCAGTTTTAACTTGCTATAAGAGCATTTTAAATTGAATAGATTTCCTATTTTTCGTATCTCTCGTTATTCTACACAGATATTATATATTTTTTGATTAGTGTACTCGTATATACGAATATTGCAGATACCTACTCTAAAATAATTTAAAATTTTTTGTTGTAATGTTTCATAAAAAACTGTTGTACCATAATGCAATAAACAGTAAAAAATAAAAAACAAAACAAAAATAAAAAAAACTATCTTCTTTTCTGGGGAGGCGTCTTAAACATATCCACATATTCACATTCTGTTTCTTAAAAGTCAATGCTGCGATTAAATAAATTTCTGAAGAAAATAACGTTTTTTGGCTGTATAACATATGTATACATAAAACATATGTATCATATGTCATGGGTACATATTTGTATGAAGTTGTAAATGGCTGAATTTTATTGGTCAGAGTCGGCTTACGTACATAAATTAAATGCGTCATCTAAAAATTAGCCGAACGCCAAATGATTAAATATTTAATTAAGCTACACTTACTACAGCTTACTCTTGTGATATGTTTTGTTTTGTAGATTAAAATTAACCTAGATAGTGTGAAAATAAGATTTTTTAATACTATCCTACAAGTGACATAAATATGATAGGATGTACAAGTGTTCGTTACTTGTATAATATACCTATGTACGTGAAAAATTGTGTAGTGCGCTATCTACACTGCAGTTCCTTTGATCTACGTTAGGTTCGAAGTTTCCAGTATAACCATTTTTTAGTAGTACGTTCCCCAAATCTCCAATAAATTCGAGTTTATAATATTGGGTCTTAGCGGTTTGCTAAGAGATGGCGTAACTTGTATTATTCCATTATTATTGCATTGGAACATGCGTTGGATAGCTACTGTCATTGTACGTCATTTCAGTATATGTTGTTCATTTGAAGCGTAAACAACAATAAATTTTTCTCACTCAAATATGTCGAACTTTGTGCCTGAAAAAGTGTTTTTGCGAGGAGATCTTCTTCTTGAAGAAGAAAGTCATCGTATTTTGGTGAAAGTTTATGGTGAACATGTACTAGCTGAGCGAAGGTGCCAAAAGTGGTTTGCACGATTTAAAAGTGGTGATTTTGGCTTGGAAGACGATGAACGTCCTGGACAGCCAAAAAAGTTTGAAGATGAAGAACTGGAAGCATTACTCTATGAAGAAGTAGCTCGCAGAATCTTTGGGTGTCACTCAAGCAGCCATTTTAAAACGTTTAAAAGCAGCTGGATATATTCAAAAGCAAGGAAATTGGGTTCCACATGAACTCAAGCCGAGAGACGTCGAAAGGCGGTTTTACATGTCCGAAATGCTGCTCGAACGCCAAAAAAGGAAGTCATTTTTGCATCGGATTGTTACTGGTGATGAAAAATGGATCCATTACGACAACCCCAAGCGCAAAAAATCATATGTGAAACCCGGCCAACCAGCCAAATCAAAAGCAAAGCCGAATATCCATGGCGCGAAGGTGTTGCTCTGTATTTGGTGGGTTCGGATGGGTGTGCTGTATTATGAGCTGCTAAAACCGGGTGAAACCATTAATGGAAAGCGCTACCGAACACAATTAATCCGTTTGAAGAGAGCAGTAGCCGAAAAACGTCCGGAATATGCGACCAGACACGAGGCAATAATTTTCCATCATGACAACGCTCGACCCCACGTTGCTATTCCGGTTAAAAACTATTTAGAAAACAGTGGATGGTAAGTCTTACCCCACCCGCTTTATAGCCCAGACCTTGGCCCTTCTGACTACCATTTGTTCCGGTCGATGCAGAACGCCCTCACTGAAATACGGTTCACATCAGAGCAGAATATCAAAAATTGGCTTGATTCATTCTTGGCTGCCAAGCCGGCCACAAATTGCCAGAAAGATGAGAAAAAGTCATAGCTTCAGATGGGCAATACTTTGAAAAATACTATTGTATTAAATTAAATTACATACCCAATATATATACTCGTAACCAATTTAAAGCAAACCTCTTCTTCAAAATCCATCAACGAAAACTGGACCGAAAATAATTTTTAGAATTTTGTGTTGAAAACGACCAAGGATATCTTCATCCACCATCGCTAACGTTCGTGTTTCTGAGGCATAGAGCAAGACTGCGATGATAAGGATCACACACATATGTTACATACATATACATATACCCACTTTAGTGTGTATACAATGCCTTATTACTCAGTTGTCATTATCATTAACTAAGTGATAGATGCATATCAGTGCAGTTTTAGATGCGATTGGCAAGAGTATTGGTAGACAAAATCCTTGGGTATCTGAAAGTAAATCTGTCTTTTTTAAAGTTTTTTCACAGTCGTCGATATTATGTCCCCTTTCTCGGTAACCTTACATATAGTAGCCTTTTCTTCGTTTATTGCTCTGAAACAGTTCGCTGTATTTTGCCGATAACATTTTTGTTGTCCGCATAGGCAAATAGTTGTATACACTTTTGAAATATCGTGCCTTTTTTTTTGACATTTATGATTTCGGTAAAATTATTATCATCCCTCACAGAGTAGCATGCTTTTTCCATGGTAACTTTGCAGAGCCGAAGAATTTTATCAGGGTTTTCAAAAGTGGACGTTGGTTTTGTATCATTTTTCTCAATAAACGCTGTCATTAGCGGTCTTTAAATAGAGAAATAGGTGGTGGGTTTCAAGGATCTTTCTCAAGGTCGACCGTAATGTAAACATCTTGTCAATGGTAAAATTTCCGGGCTTGAAACCATATTGATAAGGAATAGTAAGCAAGTCGTAATAGTTTCAAAATATGTAATATCTTACAGGCGATATTCAGGAGACTGATGCCTCTATGTATAGTTTTTGCAGACTATAGGTACATGTGATAGGAACATACATGGTAGTGAAATGGAAACTAGGAATTTTATGTTTTATAGGTACTCGCATATAAAGGCACCAATTCACCAGTAATGACGGGCGCTGCGTCTTAATGTTCTGTAGGAATGACTTCTATACCAACAATTTTGTTTTGGTTAATCCATACTGTTCTGGTATCATATTTACATGTCATAATAGTAAAAATACAAATTTTTGTTACAAAATCAGGTATGAGGCAAAATAACAGATGAGATATTTAAAAATAAGGTAAAACTTAACAACATATACATAAGTAACCTTTTTGAATTTTACCGAAATTTTATATAGGGATAATCATATGGCAGGCACTGTAAGTGGAATCTAAAGGCAAGAGATCAAGTTTTTTTTTAGTTATTTATTCACACAAATATATATGTATATATATGTATTTGAGTATAATGCTTCCAGTTAATAATGTATGTTTGCATACTCTTTTGCTACGAACTTATAAAAAAGTTCTAGTTGTAATAAAGTTTAGTTACTCTTACCTATTATCTTGCTATTACCATTAAATATATATCTACTGACCAAGTGCATACGTGCTTGCATATAAATATATCATATATACATATATATGTAATTATGTGTAGTTATAAGCGCATACCGTATGCATTCATATACATACTCGCATACTTATGTACACATGTAAATTAATGCGAATTTAATTCGAATACATATCCTGTATCCTATCTATTAATCACGGAATTTTAAATTTCATATTAGATAAAGTAATTTTTAATTTCATTAATTAAGCGGCATTTCTACGTACACACATATATACATATGTACATATGTGCGTATACGGATACATACCTTACCAACTTCAGTTAATACATTAATACAAAAACAGCTCGTGTCCTTGTAATGGATGGCAGTCTTCATCCGATTTGTCTAGGAGACTATGTTGTTAGATAAGTAGTCGAATTGTCGACAGTACACTGACCTAGATTCGGTTTACAATCAACCCTTAGTGAAGATTTACGTGCGGACAATCGCCAATGCGGAAAGTGATGAATTAAATACTGTGTTGTCAACCGTTCAAAGCGCGCACCGATTTTATTTGAAGTCTTTCAAATATGAAAAAAAAACTCACAGCGTCTATAGTATGATATTGCTTCTTCTCGTATTTTATTTACTTAAAAAGATATTAATAAAACAAAAGAAACAATTTAAACACTACCTCATAAAATAATCTGCACTCGATGTTTCCACTATTTTCATGAGGTTTTTAGACAATACAATAAATTTTTATTAGAACAATACACAACACACTTGTAGACAACAATGCATCAAAAAAAAAAAAAAAAAAAAAAAGGAATAACATACAAAAAATATAAAAGAGTGGCCGGGGAAAAATCGATGGAATATTTGTATTCACTGCACACTCTTTTCCTTTTCTTTTCTCTATGTCAGTAGCACTTTGTTCTATTTGCCCCCTTCCGCCACCGTTTTCAACGATTAAAAACGCCGACAAAGTTATGGGACCAAAATGTACATATCCTGATTATTGCGTGTTACGTCCAATTGTTGTCACTATTTATGAACAAAATTGGACCAATAAGCAAGCAATGTTTTCTACTTTCTGCAATTGAAAATAGAAAAAAAAAACAAACACCTTTTTTAAAACAAATGATGTGACGGTAAAAACGGTCAATTGACATAAATGAAATGCGTATCTCATTTGGACTATATTGGTCTATCTCTCATTTTTAATGACACTTGGTTTCTGTATATTTATTAATATGCACCAATTATTATTATCTATCTTTGAAGGACAAAAATATACGTTTTGAAAAATAAGTCACGATTAGACTGCCAGTTTGCGGCTGTGGGGTCTTTGTATTTACGTCACACAGAAGCTTAGATTCTTCAACTAAAATAAATGAAGAAAAACAAAAAAACAAAAAAAAAAATTGTTTTTAATAAACAACAGTAAATAAAAAATAAAAGAAATTACGAAATAAACAATACGAAAAACCAAAAGCGAATAGATAGAGTGATAGAACAATAATTATCTGCGGTGAGCTTGTTATTGGAACAACACTTTCTGTTTTAGCAGTCGTCGGTTTTTGGTTGAACTGCTTTCGTTTTTTACTGTGGGGGTTGCATTTCGCTGGACTTAAACGCACATTCAGAGTTCTTATATAGCGACGAAAAAGTTCTTCTCTGAAAATCACTACTTGTAAGGGTTTTAGAGAGTACTAATGATCTGAGCTTTCATCTAAACGTTAGTCATTAAAAGAAAGCTACTTACAGTCAATTTGCCTTGTTTACATAAATAATTTGAAAAAGAATTGGGGCAACAGTTTTTTTCTTAAAACACTTTGTGCATTTATTGAAACTCTTAATTTTTCGCTTATTCAGTGGGAAAGCTAGTATCACAAATTTGTAGTACTTGGATGAACTCTTTACCAGAGATCTTAGGATGCAAATGTAGCGTTTTGCTCTCTCACAACTATTGTTTCATGGTCCTCTGTTTAATCCTATTCTTTAAATATAGTCTATGTGAGTATTCTTATTCCTATTTTATCTCGCATGTAAACGGATTATTTTCTAAGTTAATGGAAATAGAATTTGTTGTGAGAGTTAAAAAAAAGCTTTTTTTATACCATTCACTTGGGGTGGAAAAAAATTGCTTCTGCACAGAATAAGGGATACATTTAAACTTGAAGTTAAGCGGATCTTGAGATCTTGAGTTCAGTAGCTCGCAGATTGTTGGTGCCCAATGGAACAATTTTTCGGTTTAAAATACGAGAGTATTGATGTTTTAAGAAATTAATATAAGTGTTGATCTGATATGTAATAAGCAATTTACTCTAAATAAAATTTATGCTTTTGTCCATTTATTTTAAAGGATAGCATATGAACATGTATTTTGGAACGCGACGACTTTTTCAGACTGCGTAGAAGGTGCAAATTATTGTGAGTTATTTGCTTGCGTAGGAAAACAAATGTTTGTTTTGGTCGAGTCAAAGCACTCAGACGTACTTGTACTTGTACTTGTACTTTTAGTGTAATCCCTTTAATAAAATGTATGTGTCTTTCAAAAGAAAATAGTAATCACTTCAACAAGTTCATACAGTACAGTACAGGACCCACCATTTTAGCGGCTTGCACCCATGGTCTGGCTAATGCGAGTGTAAGCCGCTCATTCGCAGAGGCAGTGCTTCACGGTATTGTTATACTATGGTAGATGTAGTTTGGGCATTCGTACAGAGGAGCTACTAACTTCTTAGAGACATTTTGAACCATTCGTTTTGTCTATTATCAATGTTCTAATAAAGAAAATAAAGATAGCGACCTTCTTATTTACCGCGATCCTATTGTGACCAGAAATAGGTTAGCGAATTCAGCCATCTAACTTTGTGGTGGTGAAATAATGTAGTAAGACACTAAGCGTAGCGTGGCTGTCACTATAGACGCAGATAATTCCCAAATTTACACAAATTTACCTAATGAGTTGTGCCAGCACCACATAGATGATTAATTCTGGATCTATAAAGATCCGTGAAGCTCCAGCTATGTTCCTTTCCTGGCTTTGCTTTTGACCGAAACCAGTTCTGAGTACAGAGGTAGTGTTATTGCGCCAAAGTGTGTGAGTTGTGCCAAGGGCAAGTTATTTTTAAACGAAAAAGAGCAGATTTGATTTGTAACTTTTGAGGTTTTCGCTATTGTTTGATAACATTATTAATTATTTTGGGATTAATCGCGTAAGTTTTTCCCGGTGACCACACTCAATGCAAATTAATATGAAACTTTCGGGATGAGTTAAGTATTCGACTCATTTATTACATTTGAATTGCTTATCAGTTTTTATTTTCTTAATTGGGTTGATTTAAAAGTAAAAAATGCGTACCTTTTCTAGATGAAAAGAAAGAAACACATATGTACATAAATAAATTAATTACTAAAAATAAAGTAAAAATAAATTTATTGCATTTAAAACCCACGCTTTTCGCAAAAATTTATGGCGCTTCGGTTTTTAATTTTGCAGAAATAATTTCGAACTTATTCAACATCTCAAACGTCATGTCAAAAATTGGCAATTTATCACGTCGGCTGACCTTTCCAAACATTGCTCTATTTTAATTTACAGGGAATATTTTTTTAGTTATTTCCAGCATCATAATAAGAAAACAATTTATTTGGGGCAGAATTATGAATGTGATGGAAAGCTTCGACTTAAAATAAATACAATAAAAAAATAAAAAAAATAATAATCAAATATGACTAATAATTCAGCAAAGAAATGTACGAGTATGTACATAATGCTCACAGGCATCACGGAAAAAGGCCAAATATAAAATGAAAACAATTTTTTATAGTCCCATTAAAAATATACAAATTTTTAAATTTTCAGATGAAAAATTGCATTTATGTGCAGATATACTTATGTATAAGTAATATACTCGTACATAGTAATGTTCGACAAAAAATGGATTTAGCTGTGAATGGGGGAAAAACGAAGTGATTAAAAAGAAGAAACACACAACATCTACGAATTCGACAGAGCGTCACAATAGATAGCCATGATCTTAAGGTAGCTAGAGATTTGGTCTACCCTTGCTTCGCTATTAACTCTGATAATTGCACCTCATCAGAAATCAAGCTATTGAGTAAATGGACCTTGTCAACAAACACTAGAAGCATGGATGCTACCAAAGGCGGATGTAGATATTCTTGATTCTTTTGAACGCAAGATTTCTTGAATGATTTTTGATCTCATTTGCGCTAACGAACCCTGCGAGCTGTACAACAATATCGACTTATTCAGTCAGAAGAGTACATATGAGTCGACTGAGATGTCTAGGACATGCATAGCGAATGAATATTAATGCTCCGGCTCTAAAAGTACTGGATTCCTAATTGAAGGGACGATGCAATACAGAAAGTCCTTGTTTCACACCTCATGAGGAGTGTAATTGAAAGCAGTTTCTTAAAGACTAGACTTACTGGAAAGATTTATTATTTAAGTAAGTTCCTGCAGCCTTAGGATAAGCAAAATTCCAAAAAGTCACTTGAAGTTCTTTTGGTAGCGCATTGAGTAAAGAAATGCACTTTAGGCACCACAACAAAAGATATCTCCAAATATAGTATAGAGAATAAACACAAACACCAAATTCCTCTCTTTATGTTAAGAAACACAGCAACTGCTGGCACAAATTAAGTCAATATTAATAAATACTTCTGTTTCTAAATTTTTGTAATTTATACTTTATATTTATATGAAAATTTTTGAGCAAATTTAAACTTACAAAATAAAATCTAGTCATGTATAAGGAAAAATATTAGCTTTGGAAAATCTTTCTGAAACCAAATGGTTTTTAATACTCGACCTTTTTTTTTATTATTATGATTCATTTCATTTTAACGAAAGAAGCAATGATGACCTTGAAAAAATCTAAACTAAAAGAATTTATCCAGTCTTCAAAGATAAGCATGGACTTGCGCCTACTGCAGAACGTTGTTAAAAAAAAATTCAAGGAATTGCTAAGAGCCTGCATTACGTTACAAACAAAAGGCAAAACTAGACTTAGAAAAGTTGCTTAAGAGAACTAAAACCTTTTCAGATGTTGACCCTTCCAAAAACGGCGCTGTCAATAGGACCATCACCATCCATTAAATATGGACTTTGTAGAAACAGTGTGTGTCTGCAAAAGTGTGAGTGAATTTCTTTCTAGTTATGATTGTAAAAGTATTTGTAGATTTTTACAGTCTTGAGTTTTTGCTGGGTGAGCCAGTGCCTAATTACAACTCGTATCAGTGAAATTTCTCAGAATTAGTCCAAAATGCACGCGAGAAAAAAGATATAAATCTGTGATACTGTTGAAGAGTCTGCACAACATTACCGCTGGTAACAGAATAGAACAGAATAATACACATAAACAATGAACTCCTAGTTACTCGAAAAGAACCGGTAAACGCGTGCAGCGAAATATGAAGTATAGAACAGTGTTGTATAGAAGGATTATAGCTGCTCGCGAGTTCGAAGAACAGACGAGACAGGCTTATCAGAAGAAAAATGAAGGAGTATGAGGAACTCGCGGTCGAGGAAATACCATATAAAGATCTTATTGCAGAAATAAAGTTCGAAGCAAAGAACATGACAATACTACGGTGATGCATAGAATAAATATTTACTCTGCGGCAGATCTTAGAGTAAACTCATGAGATTCACACCCCACTTTTTTTTTAAGATTTTAAAACAGCATTAATAAAGGCGAGCTATTTAGAGGTAACCGATATCGCTGTGGAAACTCGTACGTCTGCTTCAGTAGCAAAATTTTCTCCTGAATACTTAGAGTAACTATGCAGGACTTTTCAGATAAAAAGTTGAAAAATTTAAGGGGTGATCCCTTGACATATTTTGAAAAAACAAAATTTTGGGTAATGGATTTATATGTTATATACCTGTTGTAGAAAAAAAAATAAAAAATTCTGAGTAGAACGATACGTTGCGCTTTTTTGCCTCGTTTTTAAAAATGGCATTGTTTGGGATTTATGCTTGTGTGGTAACAAACCAGGTATCGTTGAAATCCTTATTACTATCCAATGTTTAAATTGGTCAAAGTCAAAGTCTAATGAATTTTTTTCAAAAACTTAAAATTTAAGATTGGCTACTATTTTTTTTTTTTTCGAAAACAATATGTAACTAGCCCCTTCTCTGCGTAACCAAAAAGTGTGTATTATTATGAGTAATATTAACCAACAATACTTTTTAAGACCATCTTTTTCAAAAGAGACTCGCAACACATATAAAACGATGACGTTTTATATTACACCAGAAATCGTTCAAGTACCAGTCTACAAGTTCTGCATTCAAAAAACATACATCTATTTCATCAGACATCAATACAAAAACTACAATTCGAGGAGTCGGGTAATCGTTTGGAATCCGACAATAAAGGGGTGGAACTGATCATTTTCACAATTTGCATTCCTGGACAGAAAGTAACCCCACTTCTAGAAGTAGAGACATTTTAATCATAAATTCAACATCAAAATTGTAGGCAGCTATATTGGATAGGAAGCACATCGGACCACATAGCCATCCTAAGAGTCTTATTTCGGATCTTTAGGTATCTACCTCCAGAACTACTAAGTGCTATAGACTTGCAATCAAAAAAGGCAATTATGCACCAGCAAGGTAACGCTTCGTATACTATTGCCCTGAAGCTGGAAAAAAAAAATTCAAATGAAACTTTTTACTTTTGATAATGCCAAATTTAATATAAAGAAAAAAACAAACATCGTGTAGTCAAAATTTGCATTTTGATATTTTCAATTTTAAAACTTCTTTAATTTAACGCTCTGCTTGTTTTTTCAAGTTGGGTCGTACCTTTAAAATTATAGTGTTAAATAGAAAATAGCTGACATCTTTTGTTTCAAAGTATCAATTGAATGAAAGAAAAGTTTTAATTATATATTTTTTCGAAAAAAGTGACAAAGTCAAAAATTTTTTGCACTTAACTTTGAATGACCGGACGTTAAATCAAAAATTATTTTTGGCAGTTTAAGAACTCATACTTTAGAGTTCTATGATATAATAATAATTACACCCCATGAGAAACACAGTTTCAAAGACGCTTAGTTGACAAGATTTTGCTTAAAACTAAAATATTCTAAAGGGGATGCGATACGATTTTATTTTTTTCTACAAAATATGTGTCAAAAGATCATTCTTTCAGAACAGTCTGTGTATCATCCTATGCCTGCTCTATCGTGCATAAACGTGGATTTTGTCAAGCATGAATGAGGGCGCACTGGGTTGTTTGTTCTCTCCCGTCTGTATAGACGGCGAATATGAGACAAGAAACAACGTTGAACTTTATGAACTTTAAAGCGAAATCGACTTGGAAGAGGAGAAAGAACGCAAGCGATACGGCTCTAAGAATCTTATAACTCCTAAAAAGAACGACGAAGAAGAACAAGAACTCAACACAGGCATAGCGCGCAAGTGGAAAAATATCTCAATCAATTCAGTGTAACTCAATTCCCACGAATGAGCGAATGCCGTAGCCAAAAGAACTCTTATGTCCAACTCTCATATTAAAAAATAAAAAACATTATTGGTATAAGGGTACCTTTGTTTTAATAACAGTGGTGATTCGACAAATTATCAAACCTCAAAGATTTAACTTTAATATGTAATGAGAACACCTATGAAAACCAAAGACAAACTCACGAAATTTTGACAGTATGGAACAATATTAATGGCGTTTTCGACTGGCCAGATAGAAGCCATCTTTTTGCATTTCGGAGCAAAAAAGTGGCACAAACTGTTTCTTCTCACTTTTTCAGAATCAAAATTTTGCTTCAGGTTTCCATTTCAGAAGTAAAGTTACTCTCCTGGATTCTATGCCGAAATGTACTAACCATTATAAATATATTATGTATAAACGGCAAATAGTTTAAAGTCAAACAAGATTTATGTTTTCGGCAATCGGCTGTGGCCACATGTTCTATTCTGAATGTTCAAATTGAATTTAAAAAATAAAAGAAATAATAAGTACTTTATTATCGTCATAGTTGTCATCTACGTCAACATCAGATAATTAATTTGTTAAGAAGATTTTAAGCAGCAATGTTTTTAAAAATCGGATTATTTGCATGAATATATTTGAAAACATGTAACAATTTTAATAGCAAAGTCCGAAGAAGTTTCTAATGTTACCATGGAGACCAAATTGTCCAATTTTGGGAGAGAAAACAATCGAAAATGCCATAAGTTATCATGCCGTCGAATCGACGAACACGTCCGCCTTCACCTATTTATTTAAAGAATCCCACAAAATAAACAGAACTTTCCAACGTCAATTTAGTCAGTCACGAATGACTTTGAGATTATATTCTTTTTTTATTGCGTGTACTGCAAATAAGAAAAAGTAAAATTTATGTCAAAATTATAAAATAATTTCGTAAAAATAAGCAAAAATTTGCACTTAAGGACCTCATAACAAACACTAGCATCCGAAATGACTAGTGGTGGCAATCCTTTCTTCGGTCTTGTGGACGAACAACATAAAACAAATTCTTCATCGAGTGGGAACCACCACCAACATAGTACAGAATTAAATGATATGATAGAAAATGTCTTCCTATTTACAATCAACAAGAATGTCCCTAAGCCGAGGCAATTCGTCTACTTGGAGGAAATCGCTGTCCAGGCAGATGGAAATCTATTTGATTTGGAACTGCTGGAACAAGCCTTGTTCGAAAGGTTGCTCCTATCCAATCCAGGGGATTATTTAATACCAAAAGACGTCAAAAATGATATAACAAATAATGTTGTCGAAACGCAAGTCATAACTTATCTTTGTCGAGCGTTTATTGAATGCGAAAAGTACCGCCAAAGCACCGACAATGCATCCCTCTCCGAGGCATGTGATCGTATTCATGGATTAATCTTAAGAAACGCCAGTACATCGATGAACCAACCTTCGTTGTATGAAGGTCAGTCTTTGCCGGACCAATGGTTGAGCATATTAAAGGATGACGCCGATATTGAATATAAACAAAAGTTTTTATCAGGTATAAGTGAATTCTTAATCAGACTGATAATATATTTTCTTTGTCCTCTATTAAATAGGTACCGCCAAAGAGATTTACACAGATGATGAACTGGCTTCGATGGGTAGTATCAAGGCTATTTTCTATCCGATGTTCAATGAGATCCAGAAGATTCTTGCAAAATCTAATTTGATAAGCTTACCTAGATGGATAATACCATTATTGACGTATTTCGTTCGTGACAAAACCGTTTCGCAACTCGGCGGGATGCTGCTTGACTACTCTACACCTAATCCAGAAACAACTGGGAAAGCTTATGTAGAAACACTTCTCGGACAGTTATTGGCAATGTCGATATTACCAAAAAACGATAATGGACCCTATGACTATTTCGATAATTTATCCGAGAACTCGGCAAACGTCGATCATCTTTGTAGCTGTCTCACAAAACATCAAGACAACATCTTCACCATTTTTAAAATGCTACTCGTGCTTGAACCATCAATAAAGGTCAAAACTTTAACTTGGATTGCAAATTGTCTTCATGCGAATTCAGCACGTTCCCAACTTTGGTCAATGCATAACATGGCATCAATGTCTAACACTTCAGCGAGTGATGCTTTTATGTTTGGGCTTTGTTCAGTGCTTTTGCGGCTATGTGTTCCATTATGCAAGCCTTCTTACAAAGTTTACTTGGTTGATCCTACTTATTGTGCAACACCCGATGATCAGTGCTTAATCAAAGAAGTACGATTAAGAAAGGTCTCTGAGGAAACATGTTTGCTGCCGGTGGAACAGAACGAAAAGCGAGAAACGGCCAACAAATATAATTTCATTACGGAACTGTTCTTTATGACACACAAAGCCATTGAATTAAGTATGCATTGAAGTTATTCTATTTTTAACAATTATTTCAAGTTGTAAATTTATTTTAGGCTATCGTGTCTGCATTGAAAAATTTGTGCGGAATAGTCGGGAAATTCAGAATATGCATTTAGCGTACCAAGATTCAATTGGTCAAGGAAATACTGGCCTAGCCGAAACTATAATGCGAATGTTAGCAACTCAAACGCAACAGTTTTTTTGCCTAAAGAATTGTCTGCTTAATCAGGAGAATGATATGCACATGTTTAGGTTCTTCGAAGCAACAGCTAAATGGTTATTGCAATTAAATGCAACAACAAAGGAGGAGTACGAGTCATGCTTGGTTGCAAAATGTTTTGCGCCAAAGGTTTCGAAAGAGGAAATAACGTTACCACTGCCGTCGTATGTTCCACCATATCTCAAGTGAGTTAATCATTGGATAGTTTTTTTAGGCTGCTTCATATTAATTCTCTTTTATTTGGTTTTAGATCTATTCCAGAAAACATTTTAGAAAATATAATAGTGTACCTAAACTTTATTCGTCGATTTGAGTCGCTGCTTGGAATTTTCTGCGAAGGTCCACCGTCGTTCTTTAAAATGATACTTGCATTTATGGGCAGTGCGGAGAGAGTAAAAAATCCTCACTTAAGGGCCAAGCTGGCTGAGGGCCTAGAAAGCCTATTGCCAAAAGATGGGGAAAATACTTTGATCGCTGATTTATTTATCAGTCATCCTGATCGCATGCAAGTCGTTCCGAATCTTTTACAAGTCTTTGTCAGTATTGAAATGACAGGGCAATCGGTTCAGTTTGAACAGAAATTCAATTATCGACGTCCAATGTATGCCATAATGAAATTCCTTTGGACCCTTGAAGAGCAGAAGCAATGCTTTAAGTATACACATTTTTTACACTAAAATCACACAAAAATATCTTATCAGATCGATGACCATTTTAGGAATCTAGCTATTGAAGCTGAGCAAAATATGGAGGCTGTGGAACCTCCTCTATTTCTTCGATTCATTAATCTCCTAATTAACGATGCGATATTCTTACTCGATGAATCACTTTCGAATTTACAACAAATCCGTCAGTTGCAGGCTGCTCAGGATAAAGGTGAATGGGATGGACTTCCTGCCAATGAATTACAGCAGAATCTAACGAATTTGCAGCATCTGGGAATGCTGGCAAAGTTTGATAATATCTTGGGTCGTGACACGATAAATATTTTAAAATTAATAACAACCGAAATAAAGGCTATGTTTTCACATAACAGTATGGTTGACAGAATAGCATCGATGCTGAATTATTTTCTGCTAAATTTGGTGGGACCCAACAAAAGTAAATTCAAGGTAATGAAATGACTTTGGCGTTTGAATTGGATTGTGTTTTTCTCTTGAAATAATTTTCACATTTTGTTTTGTAGGTAAAAGATAAAAACGAATTCAAATTCGATCCAGCACATACGGTTTTGGAAATTTGCCGGATATATATCAATTTGAGTCCATGCGATAGTTTTTGCTTAGCTGTGTCACAAGATGGACGTTCCTATAGCAGTAATCTGTTTGAATATGCTGAAACGGTGCTAAGTATGTTTTTTATTTTTATGGTGTCGGCTCTTTTTAGGCAATTCTAAGTTAGTTATCTGTGCATCAAAGTAGAATACTGGATTATCTTCGGTCTGAAATATTTTAAGGTAGTTGTGATCTTTATTGTTGTTCCCATACGCTCGTCGTGTTCTTGCCATCTTAAAGATGCGAAATGGAAGTTTTTTACAGAACCATATCTGGTTACAGCTTGTATTGCCAAATACTCACCTTAAAACTTTTTATTCGTAAACACCTGCTTCTCTAGGTAGCCCTTGTTTTTCCCCTTTACACTCCAACTTGGTTTGCTTTTCCCTTACTTTAGGGTTTTGACAGAGCATCCTAGATAGGCAAAATTTCTACTTGTTCTTGGCTATATGTACTTGAATTTGCACTCTTTTTAATAAAATGTTATGGGTATGGGTTTAAAATTTTAAACAGATTACCAGAAAAAAGATCGTGAAACCCTTACTTAAGAAGCTAATACTATTATAGTTGGGTCTTTAAACAGGGCTGAGATTTTTTTTTTGTTTATAATTGGCTCGGCAGGGGCGAGTTGTACGACTTAGGAATGAATCACGATATTTCAGAGTACGTCCGAAGGTGGGTTTAGGGATGAACTATTGAGCATTCATAGCGAGACGGGTGTTAAGGTTAAAAGTTTGAAAGGCCGGAGTGCTACTAGCAATTTCCGTGAAGCACTGGTGGTGAAAATTCCAAGCTTTGTCGGGTATTCCATCATACTCCTCATTAATTATGCGTTTTCCTTTCTCTTTTTTCATTCTGAGAAAGCGATGTTAATCTTTCCTTGCATTGTAGTTTTGTAGACATTTTATTTGGTTGGCATTTATAATTGAACTGTGTCTTTTTGAATTTGGCAAATCTTTTGTAAACATTTCTGTGAATGCAGTCCCGAAAAAAAAATTCTTCGAGCATTCAATATTAAATAATTATTTAAATAACTATTTTTTAAATAATTATTTAAATAAAACTAGCAATTGCAAAAAGCATGTAAATTCTAGTCGAATTTATTACTTTCTCAATGTTATTGGATGTTCTTTTATGCTATGCTTAATAAATTAAATTGAATTTAATTTAATTGAATTACTTTTTGGAGCTCCATAAGTCCATAAGAATTTGATAGGCAGCTTAAAATTTCTTCTCTATATCTACTTTCCAAGAAAATTGGCTCGGCTTGCCGATTCATTTTTACTATATGCCAACATTTTTTTGGGGCATACAAAAAAGCAGTACTACTCTGTTGTGAATTGAGGGTGCGAATACAACTATTGTGCTTTTATCACCTCTTTCATTTCTCGATGGCTTGTAGCTGTACATATTCAACAGCTTGAATAAGCATATGTTTTGAAAATATAATATAAAAACTAAAATTGTCTACTATCTTAGTACTAAAAATATTTAACTTAATTAAATATTTTAAATGATCAAACTCTTAAAAATATTTAAATTCAGCTTTGGCCAGATTTTTTTGTCCGCTAGACATGTTGACCCAACAGCCCACCTAAGGTTTGTTTTTCTATTAGCATCCAGCTTTAGTATTAGTTTGCACGTAGCGATGGTTGTCATTTTATGGATTATACGAGTATGTTCACTGTTGAATTCCCTAGGCTAGCTACGATATTTCTGTCCATCTGTGATTCTACGCCTCATACGCAAAGATTGTTAGCAAGTGCACTTTATTTAAAAAAAAAAAAAAAAAGAAACTTAATCACTTTTTTTCAATTTCAGTTCGCATTGGCGGTGGACAGCTGATTGGAGAAATGGCCGAGTTCTCAACAAAAGTTAAAAATTTGGAAAGGAAACACAAGGAAGAGCAAGAAGCTCTTACCAATGCACCAGATGAATATTTAGATCCAATTATGTCAAGTCTTATGACGGATCCTGTGATATTGCCTAGCTCTCGTGTGACAGTAGACCGGTCGACAATTGCAAGGCATTTACTAAGCGACCAGACTGATCCATTTAATCGATCACCCTTAACAATGGACCAAGTGAAACCTAACGTTGAGCTCATGGAAGAAATTCGAAATTGGATGGAACAAAAACGAAAGGAATACAGCGAAAGACAAAAAGGAGAAAACGAAGGGCAATAGATGCTTGGAATTATTTAAGATATCCTCCGTATCAATTCGCATAACATTATTATATTTTGATATGCTTTGTGAATCGTTTATGTATTTTCCATTCCGTGTAAATAAGTTAAACCTACAAAAGAGACTAAAGTTGTTTTTTTATTATTCTTATTGCTTATTGTTATATAAGTATTTTCATTTGGTCCAGTGGCCATAAACGGCAGAGAACTCTGCCCTTTATTAAACCCTTTGGGACGGGACCGTAATAACGTGAATCGGAGCTGTTTGTCCTGTTATCACCCTCTAACCATACTTGCCCCCTTGGAACGTATGTTTCTATGATTTTATAGTTAGAATCAGTTTCGCTTTTCTCATTATGATCATCTTTTATTCTGTGAAACTGCATTTCGTCGGCAAGCTTTCCGGAGTAGGAGTTGTTTGTAATGATTTTATCACCGGACAGACCAATAACCCTTTTGCAGATGTGTTGCGTTGGATTTGTGGGACATTTGGCAATGACAATATCGCCTCTGGATATTTTTAATAGCCTTGGAGAGATCCGTTCTGTGAGGAGGATGTTATTAGAGAAAAGGGTGGGCTCCATAGATGGACCACTGCACTGTCAACGAAAAATCTTAATTTGGGCAAACTTATTTATAAGATACACTTCCTTACAACAACAAAGTCCCCAAGGTACTCAAACGTACAGTGTGTTATACAACCATATTTAATTACGTTTCCAGTAAATCCTAGAGATTTCGACAAAAATCGAAACATCTTACCCCCGCGATTTATTTTTAAACACTATCAGCTGTGTTTGCTGTCAAACTGTTATTTAATGTCAAATTGAGTTCAGTTTGATTTTTGTGTTCAAGTCGATGAAGAGAGTTGTTTACATCCGAATTATACGTTTTTTTTTTTTTTTTTATAATCCCACGCGCGCACCAAGGTGATATGAATACCTTTTTATTGGTTTTCTCCAGAGCGCGGCCGGGAGGTGTAGTAGTTTGAAACTCAGGTGTATTAAGTTTCGATATTTTTCCCAGAGGTGGTTGTCAAATTGGACGGGACGAGCAAGTGCATCCTCAACCAGTGGGTGTCTCAGTACGTGCTAGTTGTTAGTTCGTTCCATTTAGCCAAGCCAGCAACCACTCCAACATTAGTGTTATGCCTTCATGTCAGAGTTGACGCCGACGGGATTCTCATATAACTACATGCAAATTCTACGAAAAGAATTTTTCAGAGAATTGCTTCGCATGGGAATCGAACCCGCGACCCTCTGCATGAGGAGTGTATACAGTTACCACTACACCACGGCCACCCCCGTGGTGGACGGTTTCGTATGCAAATTTGAAGGATAATTTTGTGAGGTTATCCAGGGGTCTTTTGGTGTTGTCCGGGAGTCTATCTTTTAAAGAAAAATGGCAAACTGTCTCTATCTACGGCCAAGTTTAAGAGAAGAAAGCCAAAAAAGAAACGGTGAAATTAACTGCCTTAACAGCTTACAAAGAGCAGGATCAGTCCATATTTCAAAGCAAATTTGTTGCCAGATGAAGGGCTAGGCAATAAATGTGTGATCCAAGCATTTAAGCAAACACCTGATTACAATGCACCTAAATTTGTTGCATTCTTATGGCCATAATACAATCTGGGGCAGCAAAATTAACCTTGACGGATCCAAGGTAAGTTGTTATTGTCTACGGAGAAGGAAATCGTAATAACATTCTCAATCCACATTTACTTCAAAATAACCTGATTATTATGTAACACAAGATATGCGCTTTCATACGTTGCCTGAACAATATATCTTCAATATATACTTCTGCACAAATTTTTTGACATCGATAATTGAATCCTACTGTTCTTTGATTATGTCTAGGTTTTTCCTATCCTTTTGGTTAGATATATTGTACATCCACCTATTTTCGCAGCCCATAAGATTAATTTTTTCAATAGCTTGACGATCGTGTTTCCATTTTACTCTTTCGAAAATTATGACTACTCATGTACTTTGCGCAGCTTGCAAAAATGTTGCTTCTGTACCACCAATACTTAATCTCTGTATTACTATGTAGGTATGTATGTATATATGAACGTATTTGGAAATTCCCAGCTTCGGAACTCTAATTCATACCCGAGAATATCGCGCAAGAAATCATTGGAAAGTACTGCTTGATTTTCTTGAGTTGATCCTAATCTAATGATGAATGTCGCTTCCGAATAGTGTAAACGGTTATATTGACATATCAGTTGGCTGTAAGAACATGTTGCAAAGATCTCATGTGTGTGATTAGTCTTGCTAATTGTTCCCGCTGTTGAGTTGCAATAAAAACATATTCCGTTATGGAATCGGCCCTCTACGTTTATTTGCATCGAAAACGTATCTTCTCAATCGTCAGTTAATTGCAACTTTATTAAACTGTGTTGATAATTGCTGCCTATCAGACAAGTTTCAGCAAGTTTCTTGTGGAACTGAATCAAACCTGTCTTGTATAGCTAAGCTTTTCATCGGTATTCAACCGGTATATTTTGCTTGTCCATCTTTATCGCATATACCATACTTCTCTCTCTAGTTATTTAAGTTCTTGAATTAGAAACGCGGTCTTCTATTTCCAGATTTAAGTTTCGCTACATTTCAGGATATTGGTTTTTTGCGGTTCGGTTATGTATTAACGAGAATAAACAATATACAATGATGATATTGATGATGACTGCGTAGCATATTTTTTTTTTTTTTTTGTGTGTACATACTTATAATTTCTATGCACTCTCCGCCGAACAAAACTAACGAACAGACAAGAACGAAACTGTCAATCTTCATTCTTTACTGAATGCTGTCACTGGTTAAAGTTTTTTTTTAAAAATTTCACCGCACAATTTGGCGGAATGCTGTGCCAAACAAAAATAAGTTGTGTATTGTATTTTATCAAATCTGTAAATGAAAAACTGAAAAAATAAATTGAAGCACACTCACAAGAAATGCCGTGCTATTTGTGTAAACAAAGGAGTCCATTTTACCAACGGCTTGATCGTTCACGGGCCAGGTTTATGCGGAAAGTATATACAGAGTTTAAAGTAAGCCACTAAATCGATTGTTTCTTCTGTTTTTCAATATGCCATTATTCTAGGATTCGTCATACCTGTGCACAAAATGTTTCCAAAAATTCGAAAGAATATTCAGGAGCAAAAAAAAATCCAAACTTGATTCATCCAACATGTCTATTGCGTCTAGTGCGACACTCAGGACAGTTTCCTCTAAAACAAGCAGTAGAAGTACTGATACATCTGACAAACTCCTTGTTTCCTCTAAGGAAAATACACAATCTAATGGCAGTGTCGCCATGCCATTTGCGCCACATACTTTAACACCTTCCAGTGCGGATTCAGTTGATTCAACAGATATGCTTGTGCACATGATATCAGAAATTGCAAGCCTTCACGAGTCTGCAGCGGCGGTAACTCGCAATCCAGAAGTTGCTGTGGCACGAGAAGGCGCTCAGGCTGCGATAAGAAGTGTTTTGCGGCGCAAAAGAAATCGTGATGAGATCGAACCACCACGCACTCCCACCCGAAGAGGTGTAATTTTTGAAGACGACGACGCTGAATCGGAAATCCCTTCAATTGTAGCGTCAGGCGATTTGGCGGTAGCAAGACCAATTGTAAAGAGTATGTCAAAATGGAATCGGACTTCCTTAAATATTGTTAATGTTATCCGATTTCAGGACGTAAGGAACCTGTGGTGTATTTAAATAAAGATATAATGGACATATACCTGGCGGATACCTCGGGTGGATAGTTATACATATATTTTTTAGTCAATTATTTTTAAATTTTATTTAAAGAATTATTACCATGACATTTAGAAATAAAGTAAAACTAAAAGCATTGGATTTTCGGAAAGGCGGCTTACTGAGTGGACAGTTTTACAGCAGGCCTTGCCGTTTCAAGTCCTCGTACGTTTTTCTATTCACAACATTGCCGAGGGAATCTTCAAACTCCTCCTCCTGGTCAGCAATCCATCTTTCGCTTTGCTTCTGCGATTTAAGCTTTTCCCAAACTAAAAGAAAAATACGCAAAATTTAAACAACGCTCATCTCTAAATCAACATCTGCCGATTTGAACTTACGAGTAATTGCGTCTTCGATTTGCGTAACGTTAGCAAAATGAGCTGTGTTGGGTATACCCAAGCAGCGCATACCATGAGCGTGTCTCCATTCGGCAAAATGACGTTGGAATGCTTTCGGACCTTTGTACGTGAAATTACCACAAATCTCACAGTTGTAATTAATGTTCAAACCATGGAGCTTGTACAGCCAATACGGTATTGGTTTTCCATCCCATCCCAGTGGTAGGTTTTTGGGATTGTATGGGACATCATCGGTATCGTCCTCATCGTTTTCGCTCTCACTTGCCTCGGCATCACTGTCGTCACGTTCTCCTCCGGTGCGAGCTTGTTTTCGTTGCACATTTTCTTTAGTAGCACCACGTTGTTCGGAAACAAATTCGACGCAACGGTATAAAATAGCCTCCAGCAAAGCAATTTCCTTTTGACGAGCTTGCTCGCGCGAGCTAAATTTTCCATTTATTTTTTTAGCCATCAATGAGGGATCTAGATTTTTCTTGCCCTTTGTCGAGAACAACCTTTGAGCGCGTTCTTCCAAAGTCCCTCCACATTTAAGTCCCAGAGCCATCAAAGCTGATTTCAACCGATCTAATCCCAACGATGCTAGTTCTTCCCAGCTAGAAAAAGCCGACAAATCTAAATGGGCTCCTGTGTTGGCCAATACAGACTCGGTTTCTTTGGGCCAACCTGGGAAAGTTCCGTTTGTCCATTGCTTTTGAAACTCCGCATCCAATTTAGCTAATTCAACATCAATATCCAACAGTGGCTTGATCCGTATTATGTAGCTATAGAGGTAATCATTCAAGCCCTCTAGATATTTTTTGTATTCCATGTTTTTGCGCTCTTTGGGGATGTCAAAGACATGATCAAACGTCATGAGATAGGTGATGTAGTCAACTTTTTCAATTCCTCGAATGTTTATGTAGTTTTCGTAACATTCATTGAGATCCAAGTATCGACCACCACCTTCTTCGTCTGTGAATTCGACCAAACCACTCATCTCGTCTGGGTTGCTGTAGGACTTGGTCAGCTCGTCAAATTCAATTGAAAGTGGCACACTTATTTCATTTGGATGCTTTTTGTAGAATTCCTTGATTTGCTTAAGACGTGCATAAAATTCATTGAATTCATTTGGACCGGAGAGCGCTTGAACTTCGGCTTTACGTTCATTGTCCTTGTCTTCGTAGAGTTCTTTTAATTTGTAGGTTGCATTGTGATGGAGCTGGAAGGACATAAATCACATTGCAATAAAGGATTATTTGTAAATATAATTGGATTACCTCTAGTAAGTACTTGAGACGATGTTCAGAGTAAATTTTTTCCTTTTCCTGTGAAATGAAGTAAATTATTGTATTTCAATGTGACGAAGCTGATATGAATTCAATAACTTACACCGGGTTTTCGGTTGGCGTACTCGTCGACCATCAGCTTGATAAGTCGTTCTCGTTCTTCATGATATCGCCGCTGTTGTTCTAAAATAGTTTCCATTTAAATTTAATTCTGCAAATATGTGAAATGAAAAGTTTTAAGGAGTCGCCAAAAATGACAAGCTCAACAACAAACGTTTAGGCCTGACAGGCGGTACGTGAGTCGATTTGAGCTATACAATTCTGGGCGTCGATAATGTAGTAAGGAAGTTTTAGATTTGTTCAACGCAGTGTGATGAGGGCATATTGTTAGATTAAGTGGAAGATACAAATAATTATCAGTTTCTACAAGTTTCTTCAGTTTTGGGAGCGGAAAGGCTTTTTTCGCTTGTTGGATATAAAGGACTGACAGTTTTTTATTCATTAGAAGAGGGTTAATTAGAAGGGTTAAGTCCTTTTCAAACTATTTAGATTGATAACGACAGTTCAGAATTTGGCTGGCGTATCTAAAATGATGTCATTTTCTTCTAAGTAGTCGATTTAGGGTAAAATAATGAAACTCTCGGGTAATTGATGAATATAACCGGATGCATGCAGCTAAAAAAGAGACAAATAGACAATGTGTGCTGCGAGAAAGACAAGGGGGACTGAGGTTTAAAAGTTTAACAAATTGGTAAGGAAAATATGTCAGGGCTATAAAGTCCTATAAAGTACGGAGTCTGCAAAAAGCCGCAGTACTAGAATCGCATTTGCACGTTTTGGTGCCTAGATTATGCTGTCGATTTTGATGAAGCTGAGTTAGCGACATCTAAGCTTAGATTGATAAGGCTGCAGCCACTGGCGACATGTAAAGCGAATAATTTATATACGTACAGCCTGTTTTTGGTACTTCCGTTTGACTGCGTAGGTTAATAATGGGGATTTTGAATAGGCAAGGTGTTGAGCTGTACTGTAATCTTTGGTTCCATTATATTAATGTTAAGTGTAGGGTAGATTCAAAGAGTTCAACCAAAAGAATTCGGGTCATGTTGAGCAGGAGGATGTCGACGCTCTGGTCCAATGAATTTTCACAATGTTACCAGATGCACAACGTTGTAGGTGGCGCACAAAAGTTGAAAATTACTTCAATCAACTTTGCATGTGTAACTAAAGATGGCTGGTGAATTTTCTATTCAGAAGAGATGTATGGATGCTGTGTATCATGTTTAAGACTTAAATTCGCCCGGGCTGTAACTTTTTATTTTATTTGTTAATAAGCCAGTCGTTTCTGGTTGCCTATCACTCAGTTTTGAGTATCGTAATTTGAGTGTCATTCACGTACGATAGCTACCAAATTATTAATACGAAAATATAACTATGGTATATCTTTTTTTCAAAATTTTATACAATTTTACTTACATTCAAATAAAATAAGCAGATTTCTGACAAATGTCAGAAATTTGTTGAAGTAGACTATTTCATATGTCTAAAAGAAATGAACAGACAGTGGCGCGAGGTCCTTATATGCATAAACGTCATATTTTATCAATTGTAAATAATTATTTATTTTTTAGGAACAGTGCATTTGGTCAAACAACTAATCCATATATTTTTTTCTTTAAATAAAATTTCTGAGAGTTTCGCTTCAATAATTAACTACGAGTAAGACACTACCGGCATCCACCAGATCATGTTTGTGTTGTAAGATATATGTTTATATATTTATTCTTCGCTTCTATGGCATGTAGCGCCGTTTTGTTGGAACCACAACTCGGATATATTAATGTTGTCGAGCTTTGACCACAGAAAGTCTGTTAACATCGGTCTATACCTGACACCATTGACGTGCCTTCTTCCTCATTTCCGTACTCCGTACCAAACAGTCAATCCATGTGAATGGATTGATGCTTGGCCGAACACTTGTGGATTGTGTATCGCTCCAATAATGGCAATTTTGATTGTTTACATAGCCGCTGAGCCAAAAATAGACTTTGTCCGAGAAAATGAGTTTTTTGCCAAAATCCGGATCTCCGGATTTCCAGCGCCCATTAAGCGAAATCACGGCGTTGTCTATGGACGTTCAACTTCAATTCTTTCATCAGCGCAATTCTTATACGGATGTAGTCCCAATTTCAATCACAAAATAAGCCTGGTTAACTCTCTGGAAATGTCCAATTCAGCTGATCGAATACGAATACGATTGAAAGAAGGACGCAAATTTGCCAAACGCGTAGTAAAATCGGTTTTTTATTTTGTTGTAACCGGAACAGTTGCCGGGTCGGTCAGCGCACAAGTCCGGTTTCCATTTTTAAATTGAAAATGGCCTCGAGAGCGCAGACCACGATATGAATATCTAGAGGAATGAGATTATTCAATTAATCTAGAGCATAGTAGGGAGAACAACTGACATGTAAGGTTGAATTGGTCTTATCATAACACATGGGCAGTTTGGGCAAACACAGTACCGTTTTATAGTAAAACAAAACATTTTTGCAAAATTCAACTTTATTTTTCAATATAGTTGCCTTCAAGGGTGACACACTGATTGAAACGATTTTTCACCAGTTTTGTAGTACGATTTCGGTTTAGCCTCAAAACAGGCCTCTGTTTCGGTGATTACTTCTTCATCGGTCTTAAATCTCTTTTCGGCGAGCTTTCTTTTGAGGTCTGCGAACGGGAAATAGTCTCTGGGGGCCAAATCTGAAGAAAACGGTGGGTAAGGAAGCAATTCGTAGCCGAATTCATTCAATTTTGCCATCGTTTTCATCGACTTGTGACACGGTGCATTGTCTTGATGAAAAAGCACTTTCTTTTTCTTCAAATGCGGCCGTTTTTCTGCGATTTCGTCCTTTAAACTCTCCAACAACGCAATGTTATTGTGTTGATAGTCTGCCCCTTTTGGAGAATGTCGATGAAAATTATTCCATGTGTATCCAAAAATACGGATGCCATAACCTTGCCAGCTTGACTGTTGAGTTTTTGGTCGTTTTGGACGAGGTTCGTCGCCTGCTCGACACTCAGCTGATTGCCGACTTTACTCTGGTGTGAAGTGATGGAGCCAAGTTTCATCCATTGTCATATACCGACGCAAAAATTCGGCTTTATTGCGGTTGAACAGCCTTAAACACTCCTCTGAATCATCAACACGTTGTTGTTTTTAGTCGACTATGAGCAAACGGGGTACCCACTTTGAACAGAGCTTTCGCATGTATATATTCGTGTATGATATATCCAACACGCTCTTTCGTTCGGCTGGTGCAGAGTCCGGGTAACACTTATCAAGCCATTGCTTTGAATCTATATCTCGAGAATTAATTGTCCGACAGCTGTCAAATTTATACACGTATCTTTTGAAGGTTGGTACTAACTGAAAATGGTATGGATTTAATTCAAGTGGTGCCCTCTCTTAGAAACGGACTTTTCAGCCGATGTATTAGTCATGTAGATCCAGTGGAACGTCCTCGGTAACAAATCTAGCCAAGAGTTTCTTTACACTGCCAGAAAGTCCTTAGCATTTTGGAAGTTTTTTACGCAACTTGCTTTGTTATCAACTAGATCAGTCAAGGCATTCAACTTCTTATTTCTCAAGACCTATTTCCTATTTCCTAATTTCTCAAGAAGAGGATTGACTAGAAACCCATCTCTGATGCACAAATCCTCAATCGATCTGGTTTATCAACAGCTAAGGATAGGTATATTGATTTAAAAAAAATTGAAAACAGCCTCCGTGTAGAGTATTGTAAGTTATACATTCATCTCCGCACACAAATAAAGACTGTATGCACAGAACAAATAGCTGTTTGTTCATAATAGAAATCATGACCTATGTACAAATTGAAACCGAACAAAAAATCAGTTGGGAACTTATGCTCTCAACTCACAACCCTGCGGTTAAATTGATATTGGCAAGGTATTAAATTGAAATACAAGATCTATTCGCATATTCGACAACAAAACAGGGTCCATTCTTACACCTCACATCTGAATGATGAATCATTTATCTAATCAGAAAGAGCTATCAACTTGATTTGCAATAACTCACTGCCAATGCACACTGTGGACTCATACTTACAGCACGTTGCATTTATACCATTTCTCTTATAATGATTTTTCTCTTTCAGATGTTCATTTATGTTCTCGGAATACAAATTTTCATGAATGACAATCGAAAGAATTGATGAAGTACTCGTATCAACAAAACGTGTTTCTGTCGGTCGTACCCAATGCGGGTGCGGGATTCGTGTGATATGATTACAGCCATCGAACGGCGACACGCTGCGCTTCTACTATCCGACAATCTAACACAACACAACCAGTTCTTCAATTGTTCACCGATGTCTGATTCTACTCTACAGTAATTGTCCATTCCATTCTCAGCATACCCGGCTTCAGCAATACACTTTGTACCACATCTACGAGTATGTGAATCGCAGTTCTTCATTGTAGGCACGAGTGCTAGCATTGTACTACATACATACACACATACAGTGGATAAACAGATAGACAAATTTTTACACTGAAGGTAGACTGTTGTAGATGGCTAGCTGGTCTAGCAGTAGCTGGCACTTGGCAGATTATTTCTTGTGTTGCAACTTGCAAGGCATGGCAGTTGCCCTTAGCTTCTGTTCGGAGGTGGGAGTGTAAATCTTTTGCCGGCGAAAATTACTTCAGTTCGATGTTTATTTCGAAATAAAATTATTGTTCGTTGAAATTCGTGATAACATTAAATCTCATTTGAACTTATAGTCGTTTATACTCGTAATTTCCGATTGCGTAAAATATGTGCACTCGGAAGTGTTGTGTCAATTAATTAAAAGATCTATGTGATGTGAGGCAAAGTGAATAGATAAAGAACAACTTTTGACGAAAATGTGTATCAATTTTAAAATAAAAAAGAAAAGAAAAACATAGATTGATAGATTAACCTGGATTCAGCCCAAACTTAGTTGAGGTTCCTTCGGGGAAAATGCCTTGGAGCTGTCTATGCAGCTCGGAAAAAGAAAAACACAAACTTCAGATAAGTGCACCCATTTTAAATGTAAGTACGAACAAATGCTATTTTAAATAATGTTGGAGTTTTCCTAAAATACAAATTTTGTGCTACATTTTTTGAAATGAAAGGCCATGACCTTATTTGGGCTAGAGTCATTTTGCCGGTGTTTTAAGGATTTGGTGAGTTTATTTTTCAAAATAAAGTCGAATCTACAGAACTCTCGGATACATGGACCAACTGATTGGCAACTTGACCCAAAACCATCCAACGTGCATATATTTTGAATCAGTATCTTATCAAAAATTATTTAAAGATTTTTCATTTAGTTATTGGGGTAAAACTACATCCTTGTTATTAGCGCATTTTAAAGAGTTTTGTCTTGTGTTCTTTCGTGAAGTGTGTTTGGATTTTTCGCATCATCTACAAAGGGAACGACGTGTAACAAATTTCGTTGATGTTTATTGATTTTGCTCGAGAGTGTCAAAAAAATTTATTCTACTTCCTTGCGCAAGCTATTGTAAGGAGTTCAGGGTAGTCACTTAGACATCCTTGATGTGAGGGCCACTTAGACGGCTCTAGCTCTCTTGCGGCTATTCGACTATAGCTCTTCGTAATGCCTTTTAATAAATTGAAAAGTTATCGGCGGACTTTTGTCAAAATCGAATGGCCGCGATTCTGCATGGAACTTAATCATCTTACATCTTACAAATTCAAATAGATAGCACCATTCGTTCGCAAGTTATCGTGTTCCATAAAAATGAACACACACATAACCATTTCCTTAGAAACTGTTTAAAAACATTATATGGTAAACACCTTAAAACGTGAAAATATCAAAAATATTTTGTTTCTAACTCTACATATCAGAAAGTGTGGAAAAAATCTGGACCAAACATTTTTCAATCAGTGCTGGGAAAATTCTGTATGATTCAGGTGCCTTGTATGGATTAAATGAATTTATGCTGAAGATATTTCTAGATAGGCTGTTAATTCTATTGTTGTAGGATAAGCTTGTGGCTTCAGAAAATAAATATTGTATTTTAACTTGCAACTGCATTTAAATCATGAGATAATGGCTTCTTTTAGTTGATCCGTTAACTCATTTACGTCGCCAACGTACTGCAGAGGTGAGGGTTTGTTAGCAAAGTTTACTTGTCGATGCTCATTTTTGTCAATATACTCGTACAAAATTCCTATATTTAGAGTGATGTTAGTGATGTTACTTTTATAGCTGAAGTTGAGGCGAAGGTATTGGCATAATCGACAGACTTGTATAGTAGAAAACGAGTCAGGGGAGATAGAGAAAAGTGAAAAGTTGAAAACTGGTAAAGAACATTGCGTGAAACCGCAGATGTAGGCGCGTAGACCTGGTGGAGATCCAAGAACATACGATGGGATATAGGACATAAATAAAATAAAGTTAAAGTTCCTTTGGTCAAATAACGCGGGTATATGAATATGCTTTGCGATGAAGATTAACCTCAATTTTAATCCTATTGGTCTATTGTGATACCATGTGGATCTGTGTCCCCACTACTATTATAACCAATTTGAGCTTCTGGTAAAGTGTAGAAGATTATTAATGTCTATGTCATTGAGATGACAGGTTCTCTTCAAGTTACTATAAATTTTGTTTAAAAACATTATCTGTAAATACTGTATTTCGACTGTTTATGGATATTAATGGCTTTGGCATTGAATTTTACTGGCATGCATTGGCATTCCACGTGCGTGCCTGTGGCTAACAAGGAATGGGCAATTTGAATTGTTTTTAGTTTTGTAAAGTGTTTATAGAGAACAGTTACAATGGCGCAGCGTTTGGAAATAGGAAATATCGACGTATTCAAAAAACTTAACGACACATTATATGACAAACCGGGAAAACACAGCGGTCGAAAACTGTTTGTTAAATTTAAATTTAGGGATATTGCAGAAGGATTTGATGCTTGTGCACCATTCAGAAGAACCCTTCCTTTTATCCACCTTGATACCCACATCGCTTCTGTAAACTGGTAATTATCAGAATTTGGCCACGTTGTACTTGACTAAGTCTTGAAGGGCATTAAAGTAGTCTGCTTGAAGTTTTGAATTCACGCAATATCCCGTAAGTACATTAATAACATTTCCGTATTGCAGGAAGATTGCATGGGCGTCTGGAATCCGACGTAAGCATACTAGTGACTAAACGGATTTTTAGTTATCTATTAGAGATTTTTACGTAACCTTGGAATTATATGGAAACAGGGAAATACTTTGCAAAAGTCTTTACGTTTTCTTTTTATTCTGTTTGTTTCACGGTACTCCTTTATTTCCCTTATTTTCTCAAAGCAAATATATTCGTAAACGTTTCTTTATACGTTGCCACGAATAGCGGTAAAGAATATATGATTTTGGCATTTATCCTATATTGGTATATTAAGTAGATAGTATCTTGAAAAGATGTGTCATTTGTCATTTTAAGTACTCACTATTATGAGTTCATACATTTTTTTCTCAAAATTTCTTAAGAGATCATCCACTAAAGCTTTAGGCACTTAATCCTTTGCACTGTGTTTATTTTATCATATATATGTTATATTGTGCAATGGAGGTGCTCACTGTTCCGCAAATATCAAAAAGAGTTTCCATGTGTTGAAGCAGAAGTAACACAAGTAAACAAGTGAATGAGCCAAAACCAAGTAAACGTGGTAAACTAGAAAAAATGCACAACATTGATGGATCGGATAGGACGTAATTATTTTTAAGGTACTTAGGAATTTTGTGTACATCGGATACCTTATTAACTCTAATAAGCACAGCTCATTAGAATTGAAGCGAAGAGTAACACTCGCAGTCTATGTATGTTGTAAAAAGGCAATTGAGTAATAAATACTTGTCAAGGAACATTTATATATATATAGTGTCTATGTGAATATAAGACTCACATTATCCCAGGCTTTTTTTATGGCACAGAATCATGGAAGTTATTAAAGTTTTGAACGTAAGATTTTATAAGCAAATTTATAAGTATAATTTATAAGTAAATTTATAAGTAAATTTTGGTAGTATTTACACTGGTCAGTCTTAAGGTAGGGGATATAAGAGAGAGTTTTATGAGCTGTGCAAGGACAATCAACCTAAACAAAAAATCATCAGCATCAGTCCCTGAAATGTCTTGAGTATGTAGAGCCAATAAATATCAACGCTCGGCCTGAAAAGTCTTTGACTCTTACAGCATGGTATGGTATTTCTCTCAAAAGGTGTAGCTTCATCTCTTGGAAAAATTTACAGGGTGCTGATATTCTAAATATTTGCATTGAAGTAGTGTACAAATATGCAAAAGATAGAACAATTTCACTAAGGAGAGGATAGGTACCGTGAAAAAAATATTCTTAAAATTATGGATTTTCATACTTATATGCAGATGATTAAATCTAGGATATTTTAAGGGCAGTTATTAAAATTACAGTCTAATCGGTCACCATTTGTTGCGAAACAACTTACACACTTCTTTTATGTTAAGAAATAAAGGAAATCGGCTTCTCTCGTAACGCGTCAAATCGTTTATTTACATCATTTTCCCTTAAGTGAAATACATCGTAGCATGTTTGTAAAAGGTGCGAGTGTATACAAAATGCTAAAATAGAAATGTTCTTCTTTGACTGGAAAGACTTACGTACGGACAGCTCATCACATCACCAAAAACTTGGCTTGCCAAAAACAAAAATAGTTGGTAAGATTTTGGCTCCAAAAGTTGCGTCAGTCTAATGAATTTATAATATTGTATGTATATACAGAGGTAGACACATACCTAAGTAGCTCACGATTACTATCAAAATCTATTTGCCGTTTCATTATAAACAAAAGAGTAAACCGTGCAATATTTAGTTAATTCGATTAGTTTCGAATTGTTTTCGAAAATTTATGGTGTTGTAGATGGGTTTGCAGAGTCTTCCTCAAACATACCATAAATAAAAACAATCTCGTGAGATATTATCGAATCAAGATATAGCTTCTAATGTAAACCAAAAAACACTTTCCGCATATTTTAAACAAAGCCAGTTTGTGTGTATGCCGAGTTGATATTTCAAAATTGCGTTGAGCCTACTTGGCTCAAAAGTTAAAATGAAAAAAAAAAAATATATATATATATATATATATATATATAAGCAATAGAAAATAAATAAAATTGATTTAAAAAAAGAGTACACACCCCATTAATGGTAATGGGGATTATTTTTTGCTACCTTGCTGGGATCTAAAAATTTATGACACAATTCGCCGGGTATGTTAGGTCTTCATGACTTAAACCTAACGGTTGTCCGAGTACTTGTAATGAATTTATAATTTTGTTTTGTTTCTCCTATGAGATTAAAAATTCAACGGAAGTTTTTCAATTAGACGAAATTTTGTGACCATAAGAGCGTAACGCAAGTCACCATTCCCCAAGTATGATATTTGCAATTACATTTACTTATTTGTGATATACGAGTACGAGTATGTAAATGGAACTATGGACTAGTATAAATTAAATAGCGAGACGTGAGTTTGAGTAGCGTACGTGGAAAATGGGTGATCTGGATAGTTTAATGACACGGTGAACTTATGTATATAGAAGCACATTTGAACACACTTGGGTAGGCACATATGTGCACATGTGGATATGAATGTCAAAAAATCTGGCGAATTAGATTATTTATAGAAGACTATGTTTGGTAATATTTTGATTTAACATTTTTATTTACATGGAAACATGTAGGCTTTCCAAATTCACATTTTACACGTTGTGTAAAATTTTCTAAATTATTTTTAATCAGTAAATATATGTAAATAAAAACATGCGAAATGCATAATGGTACCAGGTTGATAATAAATTCACTATTAAATAATAAGCTGATAATTTGAAATACAAAGAAAAAGAGTTAAAACGATTCTATAATAGGGTCATCATCCAACAAGAGTTGTCATTTTAAATCAGTAGAAAAACGCATCATTTTTATAAAAAGTGGTGATATTTTGATCTAAAGTAAAAACCCTTAGGTTAGTAATGGAATGCATTATGACTGCCTCGACTCTGCTAACATATAGTCATTACTTTGAGGATTTTTTTTTTTTTTTTTGATATTTTTTTTTAGTCTATGTAACATTGGCGCAGAATTTATCTTTAACACAGGCAAAAAAGAAAAAATCTAATGGTGTTAAACCGCATGATCTCGGGGGCTAATTGAAGCCTCAATTTCAATTTCACACGTCCAGCAAATGTGAGCCATTGTTTTACTAGCTATGTGTAGCATATATAGTACTAGCTCTGTTTTGCTGAAAATAAACGTCGCCAATCAATTTCAGGCAATGATGCATCAGCATAATTTTCGAAAAATAGGCCCAATGACACTTCCAGCTCAAAAAACCGCACCAAACTGTCACTCGTTGTCACTATTTCTCTTGCGTTTTTAGAATTCGAGATGCGACAGTTTTTTTTCGCAATTTTGTGCAAAAGATCATCATCTTGTTCATTTATTTCCAGTACACAATCAGCGAAAGTACGGCATTGTACGTGGCCTTCAGTCTTCAATTCTTGTATCAACTATACCTTATAATTTAGACAGAGTACCCAGGAAAAAAAGCGAATCCACTGTACTCATTGTAAGTTCCTTTCAATGGAATATTTCAGTATTTTGAAGAAAAATGAGTAAACGTTTCAGTACTAAGCACACACCACGTCAAAACCGAGTGCCTGCATAAGTAGTGCTCCGCGGAGTCGTTGGGAAACATTCGTTTGGCTTGCTTAAAACACGGGAAGTCATGCTATTTGCAATTGTGCTCATATGAATCTCAACTCCCCTCTGAGCCTTGACAGGCAAGTTCATCGGCAATTTAATTCCTGTGATCGCCTTCGAAATAGTCATAATTGGGTTTTTAATCGAACTTTAAGCTACGGTGGCAATATTTTCAGCTGATCTCACCGGACGAACACGAGTTGGAGTTTCCACATCACTTACCTGTCCGAGACGTTCAAATTTATCGATTAAATTCGCTATAGCTGTGCGGGAAGGGGGTTGATGATGACCAAAAGCATTACGAAATTTACGAAACGTTTCCGCGATATTTTCACCGTTTTTGTAGTGAATTTACACTATTTAAATAGTGTGAGTGCATATCGATCCATATCTGTCACGCTGTCTTTTTTTGTTTTCGCTGGCATGCGTGAATTTTTGAGCTCCCTTTATACAGTTGGCCTCGTTTTTAAAATAAGCTGTTGTAATTAATACTAATAAAGCATTTTGTTGAGAAAAATGTACCTTAGGTAAACAAATTACATTTTTGTATTAAATTTAGTAATAGGTTTTCATTTTACAGCGGCCATAATTACATTTTTTTTTTTTTTTTTTTGATTTTATAAGTTACATTGAATGTGTTAGTGTACTTACATAGAATCCATATGTAGATATTATTGATGGAAGCGATTTTTAACGAGGTCATTCGCAATGTCAATGCCCAATATTAAATTAAATTAAAATTATGACATTAGGTGTATTTTATTTTTTGATAAAAAAACGGTTATTATGAGATAATTGAATATAATAAAATTTAATTTTCTAATGGTTAAATGACTATGTATAATGACGATACAGGGTTTTCTAATAAAAGGTTCCATTTCAAATAGTTGCCTATTTTGTACTACATTAATAAAAAAATTTTTCACAAAACGCATTGGAACCTTTTAAAATTCGCTACAAATATGGTGGAAATCCCGCGAAACAGATCGTCAAGCTTGAAGTTTGAGTTAATGAGACCGGAATTTATATAAAGTTCGGTTGACTTCAGAACTTAAAGCTCGCGATTACTAGTTAGATTGAAACTTTGCCCAATTGGGTGTTTAAAATGAATTTCTTTGATCGAGAATTCAACTAAAAATCATTTAAAGCGATGAGGCATATTTAGGGCTTAAAAAATTCAAGAATGATTGTCGTTTCCTGAGATCATGGTTTAGGTTTTTGCTAAGGTTTTTGCAAACCAGATAGCTGAAGTACTGTAACCGACAAAATGGTGTCTCCAACTTGGGAAAATGTGATGAAAAAGTTTATCAAAAGAGTCTGGATGTTTAACGGGGCTCGTGGAAGTAATTTAGCTAACATTATTTTTCGTTACTGATGATAATCCTTTTATCATTTGAAACAGAAATCACAACTTATTTCATAAAAGAAACATGTGTTTCCTTGATAAATTAAAATGAAACCTCTTATTGAAGTTGTGAAAATACAAGTGGACACTATCATTCACCTTAGCCATTGTACAAAATGAAAAAGGTGCCTAAAGATTAATCGTCAGTAACTGATTCGCCAGGCGGAAATTAGTTCTACCTGGATGGTAAAATGGGAATGGAAACAATTCTTCTTCTTTTATTAACCGTTAAAGTATATAACGCATACAATTACATTTAATGGTACATATTTCTCCCATGTTTCTACATTGTTAATGTGACGCTTGTGGGGTTGGACAAATTTCCGGACCGCAGCAACGCCGAGAGTTTACTGAATTTGTTGCATTTAAGGGATTCAATTATTTGTATTTTGGCTTCTTCTTTAAACCTCGACTAACACTTTACACATTTTGCTTTTGAGATCGGGTTTTCGGATGAACCTCGATGAATAGGGAAAACCCAGCTGGTTTGCTTAGTCCGTAATCGGCTTCTTTCGTTTTTATTTCTCGTACATCGTTCAACATTGTGATGTGTATATTTAAACTGAATGATTATTGTGTAGGCATTTTTCTCTCTCAACTCACACTAGCTCTATGTGCGACATCGTCATCGTTGGTGGTTAACGACAGACCCTACATATTTAAGCGTTTTTGCCCTCAAATTAAAAGCTGGCTTTGCACTTTTGAAAAAAAAAAAAAAAAAAAATAGCAATTTGAACGACTTCTTTGTAATCCGGTATCTTCTAGCATTTTCATTCAAAAATTTTCCTGAAGGACAGCCACGTCATTGTATTTGATATCGTTATCCGCGAAAACAGATCTTTTCGAGCTCCTCAATTTGCTATTTGAATAGAAAATCTTGGATGACATTAAAACGCAACAGACTAAGACACTTCAACTTTAACTTTGATTTTTCCTATTTAACATTGCATATTATTTTCTTATTACATCGGAATAGAAACAATCATTTTGAGATTTTGAGATTTTGAGATTTCGTAGAAAAAGACGTGAATCGATCGATCGATTGGTTGGCAATTTGAATCAAGTCTATATGGGGATCAGCTGCAAATGTTAAATCAAGACATATAAACTAAACTCGTTTGGATAAGTCGGTAGAAAAACTACTACCAAACCAAAGTCAAAACACGCCTTTTTAATGTCTCAGATAGCTCATCCAAGCGGAAAATATAAACACAAATACCAGAAATTTGAAAAGTCTTGAACCGACTCTGTTAAAACAACTGAGCGGAAGAGCGGAAGATACAAAAGAATCTAAAGTAAGGTTGGTGTACAAAACTGATGGTAGCTAATTATTTATCGGTCTGTCTTAAAGAAACTTTTTATTTAATCACAAGTATTCCATAAGATATATATTAATTATACAATTAATTAAGAATGCGTACTATTTAGACCATTACCTTCTAATGGAACATAACATATACACATGTAAGTATCTATTAACTTTGACTTCAAATTTGCTTAATGCTCCGATGAAATGAAATAAACCCTATAAGTGTGAGTTGATTGTCACTAGGTGCCAAGATGAAATTAAATAGTACAGTGTGCGTCTACAATTTTCTAAACCGTTAATGAAAACTTTCATCATGAAAAGAGTAATATTATGGACGGGTTACCTTTCTACTTAACCTTTATTATATTATACAAGTATTTATAACTTCGTCTGCTTGGTGGAAAACAGAACACAATCCCGTTTATATATGTATCAAATAAAATACCACTGAGACCAATAAACAAAAGATACGAATATAGTAAAAGCATATGACACAAAACCACTCAATGTACGCACTTCAGTACTCTATTTCTTTGTGTATTTTTTTTTTATATCTGAGTACCTTTAAGATTACACAAATAGTTCATAGATCTTATAAATCATGTAGGTACTGCGAAAGAATGGTGAAACAATCTACACGTAAAACAACATTTATTGTTTGCCTATCTCGCCTATCTAATGCAAAACTATTGTATAGTAAATGTGTGCGTTTGCATATTATATAATTTTTTTCATTTGTTGGCGGTTATAATTTGTTTTACTTTTCTCTTGTCTGTTTAGGTTTAGAATAGAAGCAATATTGCCCGATAAATGGTTGGTGCACGTGAAAAGCCACTGCAGTTATATCTGGGATGAGAATTTCCCTCAGTACATATAAAATTTGCATCGGCTGGTGGGCACCCCAAAAACCAAAGCCGACAACTCTGAAATGGAAATCAACGATTAGATTACAGATGGATAGCATGTTGACATGGATACCTACAGTATTTTATACAATTAAGACCCTACCCGTCTTAAGAGATTTCAAAAAAAACAGATTCGCTAATCAGACGCTAAGGGTACAAACCTACTTTTTTCACATCTTTTCAGATACTACTTCGACGTCAAACATTAAGTAGAGAATGCGTAAATCAATGCTAATGTTAATAAAACGAAGGGTCCTTATAATATACACATAATCGATGACTTTTAAAGGCTTTAATATTGATGAAATGCTTCGGCAAAACAATTTTCGACCGTTGTCGAAATTGTGGAAATTGCTTAGTTATTGAAGGAATTTTGGTTAAATATATCACTTGCTGTAATATCAGCTAAGCCACATCTGACTGGCATCGAATATGCAAGCAGGTGAAAAGACATAAAATGTTGTACGACTATCATCGTGTGATGCCATTATAAATCTTCGCACTACATCTGCCAAAAACAGCGATTTCATACTGCACAGGACAGGACCCTCGGTACAGAGGGACGAAGCTTTTGGATCTAGTGATTCGTTTGAGCTAAGAATATTAAATGGGACGAGCGACAGTGATCGGAATGGAGAGTTTACATTTGTTGGAAAACATAACGTGTCCGTTATCGGTTACTGTTTAATAAGAGGTATGGAACTCTTACATAAGAGATATTAAAGCGAAGCAAATCCTATTTTCCGATCATCTACCGACTGTTACCATTTTAAAAACAGAATAACGGGTGGATGTGAAAGATATGAAGCTTTTTTTCCAAGCTGGTGTGGAATGCTTCCAAGGAGTCCTTGTTTAAAACTTTTTTGCTCAGATCGTATGAACATTTTTTGTGCGAGTTAACGGCTGCGGTTAAATTTGCATAGTAGGCAACTGACACAATCCTCTGTGGAAACTGACTTTTCAAAATAGGGGTTGTGTCGTCGGGGTAACTGTCGGATGACGTAAACACTATATGTTGTGAATAGACAAACCGCCTTAGATATGTATGAGAACGATTGAAATTGCTGTTGAGGAATACAGCAAAAAGAGAAAACTCAGGTGTGCACATGAGACTCTACACAGCCCAAATTCAGCCAAACAAGTATTATCAACTATCAGATAATTTTTTTGGAAAACATTTTAAGTTGAAATTTCTGCTCCAAACAAATTTATATTGTATTTGAGTAAAAGAAGGCCGTTTAGATTTCATATAGAAAATGTTTCTATTATTCAAGTATTGTAATGTACCCTTAAGAATATTAAGTCATTGACCAACGTCAATATGAAACTGGGAGAGGCACACCACCTAAGGGCATTCCCTTCGCATTACGAAAAAAAAAAACACTTTTTCGTGACTGCCTAAGAGCAAATATCATAGAACGTAATGATAAATAAATAGAGTTAGCAAAAAAAAAAATACTACCAACAGCTTAAATGAAATAAATAAAACAAAAGGTTCGAGTTGCAAGTGAACTGATGGCACTCCCAAATTAAATGAACATCATCGATTATTATAAGTTGTCGAAAAAGGAGACCCAAATGCTAAAAGCACTTTATACAATTATGTACGTATTAAGGCTCTTCTGTAAAAGTACTTAAATTTTCCGTATCCCTTATAGCGTGCAGTGTAATTCCGAAATTAAATCCAGACAGCCGTTAATGTGTTCGATGCGGATGAGGGTTGTTTTAGAATGGGTCATGTTTGCCATGTTTGTTATTCGTGGCATGACTTACAGTAGTTTCATTTTTTTTCTCGTATATGATATAATAGACATTAAATAAATTTAGGTTAACCTGTGATCGAAGTTGAAATTTTAGTAGTATTCACTACTTGGTATACTTTCCAAAAAAAAAAAAAAAAAAAAAATGAGACCGGTCGTAGTCCTAATTAAAAAAAATTATTTAGAGAACAGGGGATGTAATTTGAACCCTAGATCGTAAATTAATTTATTTGACAGCAGGACACAAGAACTCAAGCACCATATGCTGGCTGCAAGATTTTGGTTATGTTTGTAAATGTTTTTGTGCCAAAGGTTGCTGTTTCCAACAAAATAAACTTTGTACGAGTAGATATAGAATTATAGCGATATTTGTATTAGAGAACATCAAATGTGTACTTTTTTAAGTATAAGGTGTGATTAAAAGCAAAATCCTTTGATTCCAAAGTATAGACCGAACCAAACACAAAAAACAAGTCACTCTGTGAACATCAATCAATTCCTGTACCAAACAACTAGGATGATGTAATTAAAAGATGACAAAGTCATACAGGCAGAACGCATTGAACATGATATTACAAATCATGCTGTCAATCGTACGTCAAAAGTATACGTAATAAATATGATCAACTTTTACCGAATGATATAACAGTCACTATATGTGTGATGTTTGGTGATTGTAAATTGATTCGCGTCACCAGAAGTTACGAAAAAAATTATATTATATTAGTTACGCGATTATTGCTTCCTTCTCCAGCGGCTGGTAAGAAAACTTGCTTACAAAATCGAACAAAAGACGTTACTAACCAGCTCCAAGTTAGTGTTAGCCAACGAAAGCCTTGATTCGGAAGTGATTTTTGTGGATATGGGCTTACTGGCTTAAACGTAACTGGAACGTCAGAGTGATTATTTAATTTTTTTTTTTCATGCACGTAAAGGCTTTGTGATGGCTCTTTGGGAGCAACGAGTTTGACGGGTTGAAGAGGTTATACCCTGCTATTGCCTACTTCAACAGAAGAAGAGAGCGATTTTTCTATTTTTCCTAAATTCCTGGTAGACGTTGTAGCGCGTATTTTCTGGATCTATATCTGAATTATATTCATGCATTTGCATTTCTCTAATAATAAAATATAATTATTTTTTTTTTATTCATTCGAAAGACTTAAAAATTTATTTCGAGACAGATTTTGGCCAGTGATTTTCATATTGTTTACTACAATATTTGTTTTCTTAGACCGACGCATTTTAAAATAGGATGTATATTAACAATATTAACGAATTTTAACTACAGAAAGTACCTGCAATAGCTCCTGTATTTCCTTGTTGGAATGGCGACTGAAATTCTGCAACAGTTTCTGGTACTATGAACTAACTGATCGATGGATAGTAGTAGTTAAATGTTGTAAGGGCTTTCCCTTACAAAGTCTAATTATTTTCATAATGAAAATAGATATAAATAAATTTCTAACAAATTAACAACTTTGTGTTCTAGCTTTGTCCATTCCTTATACTCTGGATGCATTGTAGCGTAAAACAAGTTCGCTTCTTTGGTATATTCGTTAAATTTAAACGTCTGTTCTAAACTATTCTTATTTTCTAAGTCCAGAAAAAAAGAAAACAAAAATGATAGAGTCGTCGGCGTAAAGCAGCGTCTAGTTAAAGATATCTTTGAATTTCCGATGTGATAATATCTGTGAAATAAATTGGCGTCCAATTCTAATTTGATGTCTTCAAGATTTATTCTTTTATCCACTTGTGGATTAAGGGATGAGAAGTAGTCCATGTCCTTCCTTGCTGATGAGTGGCTTCTTCAGTCGATCAATGGCCATTTACTACTGCCGGAATGTGAAGTTTGAATCAATGTCATCGTTGGTGATGTTGTCCAAGCTCGACGAAACCAGGAAGAAATAAATCAACAAATAATGTGTTTGTTTTTCCCGGGTTTTATAAGTTTCAGCAGTTTCGAGGTAGGTGATTGTTCTTAAATTTGGTGCACATTTCTGGCACATTTCGAATCTCAATAGTTTAGATTCGATCTGAAAGTTTCCCACGCAGTCTCTTAGTTTAGTAAAGATTTACTTCAATTTAGGATATTCCAGTAGCCCTAAGCGGTAATTTGGGTCATTATAAGAAAAACAAAAAAAAAAAAAAAAAAAAAAAATGCAATGGGTGGGAAAGGAGGTATGGATCGGAATAACCATCTTTGGAATTTATACTTGCGTGTGAACAAATTCTAATATTCTCTTCTTTTAATTTGGGTGTCTTATAGTCGTTAGGCAGTTGAGTTATAAATTTTGCATTATGATGTGTAGGACACAAGTACACGACTTTAGATTCGCTACTTGGGACTTGAAAGAGTTATATTCAATAAAATTAACATTCACAACTACTAACATTTTGGATAAGTAGTCTCGGAAATCTATTGCTCCCCAATACCATATATATTCGACAAGTATCTTGTTGTGCCGAAGATGGTTTTCCTATCAATTTTGATATTATAGTCATCAAATGTGATCTTGAAGTTATTAATGTTATAAATAATCAAAAAATTTTTTTCTTCTTCAGATATTGAACCACGTTAGTTCGGGAATATATACAAACTAAGCTGAAAGATGTTAATCTAAAACCATTGCTGAAGTTAAGTCTATTCCATGAGCACTGTGACTTTTTGTTGGAAGTCGTACTCGGAGACATTTTTCCTTAACATTGAAACGCCATTATAATTTGGTAATGCAGCTGTCGATTTCATTGCAAAGTTCATGGTGTTGAACGGTTAGATCCTGATCCTGAACAAAGAGATTGATACATCTAAGGCTGCTGTCTCCTGTTCTTTTAGGTGGTGAGAAAGCTACCTATGCAGCACAGGCTATAATTTGAAAGATTTATTTCAGTAGTTATATCTGTGCTTGGGTCGGTTAACCAGTAATAGTAGCCTAAGTTGTATCCAACTTAACCCTTCAAAATTAACCTGAGTTTTTAATGTGTAACGACTTAAAATGCTTTTAAAATTTCACATAAATTGACACTTTTTTCGCAAAAATTGGCTAAATTTAGTATTCATTTGCTTTTGTGTTTCTTTGCTGCTATTTTTCTATCATACGTTCATTAACAATTCCACTTAAAATTCGAATTAGGGTGGAACTCAAGGTCTGATATCACTTCAGGCACAATTAATAACCATACACAAGTAGGCCTCCTTGTTCTGAAACGTCAATGGCATCACTATAATAATGGAACAATTAAAAAGATTTACCATATAGGTCCCACGGTATTTATTTTTAAATTGATATCGCATATAAAAAATTATTGTACAAACATTTTAAATTGCAAATTATTCTTCAGTGAAGAAAGGCAATTCGTTGGAGAGAGGTGTTATAATGTGGCAGCTCCACTTTATAAAAAAAAGTTTTCTGTAAAGTTTACCATACTTCAAATTCATTTATAACTTCCTTTGTCTATCTCATTAAATAAAACAAAAGATATTGATCTAAAAATATCACAACAATAGGCTTCGCTTCCGTCATTTAAGGAATTTTGGAAATGCATTTTTAATATCTTGTCAGTTTATAGTTGAGACGTGCATTCGTGTTATCCAACTATCTATTATCATGGATACAAAAGTACATCCCTAAATATGTACTCGTGAATAGATATTGGGCGAGCGTTCAATTGAGGCAACTTGCGATCGGTATGGTAATTTTTAACCGCATTTCACTGTGGCCTCGTGTTTATTTCCGTATTTTTATTTTTTATTTTTTTTTTTTAAGAAGAAGAGGAGACTCATTCATATTTACTCGTGCATACATATACATATGTATTTACAATACGTGGTGTACGATAAGAGGAATTTATAAAATTAAAATCGACACGGTATGACACGCTGCATACTCATATTTTAACATATGTTCATATATAAATGCATGCATACACGATGTATTCATACTTAGTGTATTAACTATACTTCGAACCAGTCATGGGTTGTAGTGGTGTGTGCTTTTACGGTGCAGTGATGCAAGCTATTTTATTCATGTTTGGAGGGTTCACAAAGTCAAAAATCGTGGGTGGCATCGTTGGCTCACTGACATAGGTCTTTTCTTTTAGCGCCGCACCACTGTACTACCACTATATCACTGTAAGCCAACCATCACCATCACTAACCAAAACGTATACTACTCGTGTCGAAGTCGTTCTTTAAAGGCTTTCCAGAGTCATACCTAGGCGTACTGTGTTAAACCACAAATGCCCTCTTACCAGAACCACATGAGCAAAATACGTTCGGGCTTTTGCATGTATGTATGTAGATACTCGACCATATTTACGTGTACGTACGTACTCCTACAATATAAATGGAGTTGATATCTTTGAATAAAAGAGCTATATGACACGATGTGCAGTCATTCGGCGAAAGCCCCGTTTACCTTTTGTGTCTTTTTCACTTTTAAGTAAAGAGTTCATTAACAGTCACCACCCAAGTCCACATAGTTCAAATTCGTAGATTTCGGAAAATTGGAAGCGCAACGCTAAAGTCAGTTAAAGGCATATCTTATTTTATATAAAATTTCAGTCCATCCATGTAATAGGGTTAACTAACTTCTATTTTGAATATTGAGTGATATGGAAGCCTATATAGAAAAAGGAATGTCCATTGCTGTAAGGTCACAGAAAAACCACTTTTAAGGCTGATAATGATAATGGTGAATGACAACAATCTCTGATAGAATCACCTATTTCATTTAGATGATGATAGCAAGATGTAATATATGGTATACACGGTCAAAACGGATATATAGAAAACATGACGTACAAGATACCATATCTCATAAGTCATTTAAGACTTCTAATTCGTCATCTCTACGTGGATTATAAAAACGTCTATGGAGGCTAGCTGTACAAAACTAATTTTATTGAATTTTAATATCCCTGTCAAGCTGATTTGTATAAGTTGGATGATGCTTTCTACCCCATGATCATTGGAAAAAAACAAGACAAGAGACGAACTGTCGTGCGACTTTGTCAACACAATTCCTTAAGGAGTTGTGCTAAACTAACAAGCTAACGTCAGGGACAATAATTTAAAAGTTATCGGAATTACAGGCACACGCAGGTGATATATGCAGCTCAAACCGATGAGTTTGGGAGCAAAAAAAAAACAAAAATCGCCTACCCCAGCTCTAAAACTAAATCAAGTACATACCGTCAAGTAGAGAAACATAATATCGACAAAGACGTCAGAATTTACGTGCAAATGTGACCTTTTTTTACCTTTGTAGTGATATAAACTCTGAAAACGATGCCTGGGATTCTAAACGGTATAATATGATACCTTACTTTTTCTAGTCGTGCTGTTTTGCGCTTAATAATGATTCGAGAGAAAAAATGCGTATTCAAAAGATAATTGATTTCGTTGGCTCAAACTCTGGAGGACAGGATTCACTGATAATTAATACTGTAGCGATATATTTAAAAAAGCATCAGTAGAAAGAATATAATAATATATATATATATATATAATAAAATCGGTATGATAATTATAAGAGACGTGAACCAATTTAATTTCTTCGTCGGAAAATTGAGGGAATTGAGAATGAAATCGCACCATTTCAGCGCAGCGATCAGGAAAACTAATACTGTTAGTTTTTCTGTTAAGTGCTCTACACTCAGACAAAGTATGATTCTTGATGTACATGGTTTCTCAGTATAATATATAGACTTACGAGTATATTTGCCTCAGTGAAACCTTATCCACATCCTGTAACCTTCATCCTGATTGTAGCAAACAAAATATTGTATAAGGAAAATTTTAGCAGAAAATTTACTGAAGACATCTTGCTCGATGTTGTGGTTTCTCTTGCAACAAGTGTGGTGACGCTTTGGCATTTACGAAAGTTATAGTAGTGTGGCGTTTTAGACTATTACGCTTCACTACTATTCTTATAGAATTCGCATTTTATCTTCTGGATCGAAGAAAGAGTTCAAGGGTCAGCATCGTTTGCTTGCTTATTGTCCAGGGCATAATATAACAGAACTAACAGGGTTAAGGTTTTTTTTTTTAATATAAGCTCTGTCTTTCAGGATAGGAGCTTTGAAAGAATGTGATTTCCTTATATGTAAAACACGGGCTGAAAAGTCAGTGCCGTTTTATAGTAAAACACAAAGTTTTTGCAAAATTCAACTTTATTTATCAATATAGTTGCCTTTGAAGGCGATACACTGATTGAAACGATTTTTCAACCTTTCGATACCAGTTTTGTAGTACGATTTCGGTTTAGCCTCAAAATAGGACTCTGTTTCGGCGATTACTCTTCATCGGAAAGAGATTTAAGCTTTCCGGCGAGCATTCTTTTGAGGTCTGCAAACAGGAAATAGTCGCTGGGGGCCAAATCTGGAGAATACGGTGGGTGGGGAAGCAATTCGTAGCCGAATTCATTCAATTTGCCATCGTTTTCATCGACTTGTGACACGGTAATTCTTTTTCTTCAAATGCGGCCGTTTTTCTGCAATTTCGTCCTTCAAACGCTCCAACAACGCAATGTAATAGTCGCTGTTGATAGTCTGCCCCTTCTCGAGATAATCGATGAAAATTATACCATGTGTATCCCAAAATACGGATGCCATAACCTTGCCAGCCGACTGTTGAGTTTTTGGTCGTTTTGGACGAGGTTCGTCGCCTGCTCGTCACTCAGCTGACTACCGACTTGACTCTGATGTGAAGTGATGGAGCCAAGTTTCATCCAATGTCACATACCGACGCAAAAATTTGTCTTTATTGCGGTTGAACAGCCTTAAACACTCCTCTGAATCATCAACACGTTGTTGTTTTTGGTCGACTGTGAGCAAACGCGGCACCCACTTTGAACAGAGCTTTCCCATGTCCAAATATTCGTGTATGATATATCCAACACGCTCTTTTGATATCTTCAGAGCCTCAGCTATCTTAATCAACTTCACTTTACGGTCATTTGTAATCATTTTGTGGCCTTTTTTATGTTTTCATCTGCAACAGCCTCTTTTGGACGTCCACTGCGTGCATCATCTTCGGTGCTTGTATGACAATTTTTAATTTTTTCAATCCACTTGCGAATGGTTCCTTCGGCTGGCGCAGAGTCCAGGTAACACTTATCAATCCATTTCTTTGCATCGGCTGCATTTTTTCCCATCAAAAAGCAATGATAAATCAACACACGAAATTGCTTTGAATCCATTTTTTTTCGCTATATCTCGAGAACTAATCGTCCGACAGCTGTCAAATTTATACACGTATCTTTTGAAGGTTGGTACTAACTGAAAATTGTATGGATTTAATTCTAGTGGTGCTCTCTCTTACAAACGGACTTCTCAGCCCATGTATTATATGCAGTATATATTAAGAATAAAAGTAAGGTGGCTTTTGAAATATTGCGGGCAACGTAGCATATATTCGATTTTCGATTTTTTTACTGTGTTGGTACAGATGTACCCAACAGATGTTCACAGTTTCAAGTATATAGCACACTTAGTTTGTTTTTGACGGATAGGAATGTTAATCGTTTTTTTGTGTGCTCGGCGATTTTCAATTATTATAATATATGGAGCAAAGGATTTGCATCAAATTTTTTTTAAAAAACAATTGAAATGTTGACAGTGGCATACTCTGCTTTGCTCTATGTAACAAAAGTGTTTACAAGCTCTGCAAGCAAATGTGGTACAAGCTCTTCCAAGATGGCCGAAAAGATGCCAATGACGAACCTCGCTCAAGACGCCTCATCACATCTACAAAAGATGATAGAATCGAAGAAGATTTATGAAGACATTATTCATTAAATACTTACCAGGTGTACCAGTATGACAAAGCGTCGAGATACAAATGTCTCGATAAGGAACATTTATTGTGAACGGGCCTTAAGTTTTTTTTTGTTTCGTTGGTATGACATCTATCAAACATATTTTGTATACATCAAGTCATTAAGCAAACAACAAGAAATGTTAAATGTTGAACAACAAACAATTTATGACCATTTAAAAGTTATTGGAAAGATCCAGAAGTCTGGAAAATGGGTGCCACATGAATTGAATGAAAGAGAGATGGAAAACCGAAAAACCACTTGTGAAATTTTGCACGATAAAAAAATCTATTTTCCTCGAATTGTTACTGGCGATGAAAAATGTATTTATTTTCAGAATCCTAAATGGAAAAAATCATGGGTTAATCCGGGACAACCATCAACTTCGACTGCAAAACCAGATCGGTTCGGCAAGAAGACAATGCTGTGTGTCTGGTGGGGCCAGGAAGGTGTGGTGTACCACGAGGTCCTTAAACCTGGTGAAACCGTTAATACAGATCACTATCGACAACAAATGATCAATTTGAACGACCAGAATGGGCCAGAAGACCCGGCAAGGTAATTTTGCTCCATGACAATGCATATGCACACAAAGCAAAACTGGTTCAGGATAGAACCAAAGCACTTGGCTGGGAGCTGCTACCCCACCCGCCGTAATCACCAGACTTGGCTCCTTCCGACTACCGTTTGTTTTCATCGATGGAACACGTATTAGCTGAGCAGCACTTCGAATCCTATGAGAAAGTCGGAAATTGGGTGACTTTTTGGTTTGCTTCAAAAGACGAACAGTTTTATTGGCGTGGAATCCATAAATTGCCTGAAAGATGGGAAAAATGTGTAGCTAGCAATAACCAATAATTTAAATAAAAAGATTTTTACTTTCCCATTTAAAATTAGTACTTTATTTTCATTTCATAGCGGTACACATGGTACTTGCTGTGGCAAGAAGTTGAAGAGATCGATTGAAGTAAACGCACAATTGGTGTTTGCAATGATGGAACACCAAGTGTCGCCAAAGCTTACACACATAGGGAAAAATCGTAGAGGCCTGAAGAAAGTTGGTGTTATTATTGAGGGTAACTGCTTGGTGGATCTAGGGAAAAATTTTGCTCATTAAGATTAATATCCATGGGCTCATTGCTTAGACTAGATCTGTAAGTTCACCGTGATCGACTATTACGTGAAGAAAAAGTCGTTTATGATTGTTTTTTTCTGATTAAAATGTTTCGTTATCACTATAAGTCTGTCTGCTTTCGTTATTTTATGTAGAACTTAGTCAAATTAAGCCCTGTTGACCGACTATTATTTTATTGGCTTCGTTTAGTGTTTGAGAATTCCTGCTCAGGTTGAGAATTTTTGTTGGTTCAAGTTAATTGTATTTGAAGGTCTCAAGTGCAAATCTATTGTTTAAAATAATAATATTTTCTTCTGCGTTCTTATTATTTAAGAGAACCAAGCTGTTAATCCTATTTAGAAGGCTATTAATGTTATGGTAAAACTTTGCGATTATTATTTTATTTTAGCTTATCTTATCGCATGGTTTATCAAAGTATGTTCAGATGTATGTTCCCCAAAATTACTTGCTAAATTTTTCTTATTATGGGCCATGTGTTAAACGACCGTGTTTCTGAAGCTGGCATCTAGGTTTCTCTGGTCTTTAATATATTCCATTAAAATCTGTTGGGCATTAAACACACTAAACATTAAATCTATCGAATTAACGTTTTCCAAGAAATCTATCGTAAAATCACAATTAACATCATAAGTTGGAATCTTACTTACTAATTCTAAAACTAATATAAATTTATTGACTGGGCTTAAGACTACCATGGCGAATGTGCTTAACACTGATGTCGAATGTATTTCCCCATTGTAAAGCTAAATACTCAGCATGTTTCCGCGCAGAGATGTTTTCCCGTTAAAGTTTGGCTTTGGATAAGAAACCGCTCAGTAGCTCTAAGACAAATGGTACAGTCCCCCTACAGGGATTTTTTTATGTATGCATGTGCCGACGTATTTTAATGATAAGCTCAGCTTGTTTCCGCGCAAAGATGTTTTGCCATTAAAGTTTGGCTTTAGCTAAGAAAGCCGCTCACTAGCATTAAGACTAATGGTACAGTCCCCCCAAAGGTTTTTTTTTTTGATATGCATGTATCGGCGTATTTTAATGATAAGATTCTATCACTTTTTTCCACGTGTTTAGTTATTAGTTTATAATTTTTCTTTGTACATATCTTATGATTTACAAATATTTTGTACTTTTGCTTCACTTTCGATTTAATTAACTTTGTTGTTGGCCGGTTTTCATTTTATTTATTTAATTTTTTTTTTGGTTATTATAAATTTTATATAGCAAGTCGATTGCCGATTTTTCTGAGTGATAGTTATATATTAAAAAAGAAAGCGTATTTTTTCTTGTTACATAGCTCAACAATATAATACAACTAGTTTCATTATTTTCATAACACGAGCAAACGAGGTTGATGTCGATTATGTATGCCACAGGCTGAATGAACTTATTGATGGCAGTCCCTACGATGTTAATACCTGCCGTTTCTCGAATTTATTTGAGCATTTGACTGAAAAGGTCACATGACAGCAATTTTCCTTGGCTAAATTGATGATTTGGTACAATAATCCTACCCGTCGTCTACCCGTCATCATCATGCTCATATGTCAAGTTTTTCTATTCGAAAATATCCCTTATATAATTTTTGGTTTTCTCCCGACTATATTTATCTTTAACCATGAGAAACGTTAATTTCTCTTACCGCTTGTACGTGGAAACTCGATGCAGGACAGGCTTGATTCCTTCTGCGTCAAACACATCAACACCCTATAGATCATCATTATACAGTGCGTTTATTATCGACGTCTTTCTTTGTCCGACAGCATTTGGACAATTTTGGATCCAAAAACTACGACAAGATTGCATACTGTCAACAACATTTTGTTTCATTGATAATTTACAATGTGTTGACTATTCGGCTACTTCTAATATCTGACCTCAATACATCGAAACTGCGCTTACCGTGAACTCATCAAGAGTGTAAAGAGAGGCAACCGTTTTGGGACTGGAAACTTAGTCGGTAAAGTTTTCGGAATTACTTCTTCAGCTCGAGTTTGAATTGCTAGATGTCCAGAGAGAGTTTTCATTATCTTGCAATTACGGCCTTGATCAAGAAGACTAAGAAGAGTATCATAACGAAGCGGTGTGATTTCATTACAAAACATGTGTTTGACTAGGTTATGGTGTCTTTTTATCTAGTATTGAATACAAATCTTTGAACATCAAATCACAAATGAAAAGATGAAAAAATAGTAAATTAACTGCGCGACAGTTCAGTATGAATCTTAGACTGACATTTCCCCTCATTATGCAAAAGATCTATAGTTTTTTACCGAACCGTGAGAGAATGAGAGAGTTTTAATGAGTAGACATTTTAACTACCGGAGGTTCATTATTGCCTGCTGAAAACATAACTGAAAATCATATCTCTGTTTTGCGTACCGTAAATTTTTATTATATTCTCCAGAATAATAACCGACCAACTCACAACTATGTAACGTTCGTCCATTCCACCACCTTTTTCGTTTCCGTCTTCTTTTCAATAAAGCCTCTCATGGCTATTGAATTCTTGGGTACAGGTTAAGGATTGTGGGTTGAAATGAAGAACGTGAATGGATCACTTTCATTTTACATTTGTAGGTTTGTAAACGTTGACACTGGTAACATACCCTGGTAGTAGTTGCTAAGATGATATAATAAAACTACTTTTTTCTTAAAATTTACATATGGAAAAATAAAATTGTTGGTTGTGGCGTTATTAATAGAAGTTCTGATATAAATTTTTATAGAAAATTTGCAGATACTTAGCATTTTATTCTGGTATTTGCTTATTCATATAAGTTCATAACTATGCTCATAAAAATAAACCACTTCTTTTCTTGGATTCTTGAACTATTACGGCGTTATGAAACTACTGCTGTGAAATCACAAATTATTTCATCATTTCAGCCATCAACGTTTCATATCGCTCTAGATTACCTATTGCACAAATCTCACAAGCCGATGTTACTGATCGTAAAGAAATATGAAGGCTTACCCAAACAAAACCAATTCTTCTAGACTTCCTGGATCGCAAGAATAGTGTAAATGACAATGGGATACGTTGATGGAATCCAAAACCATCTTAACCATAAGGAAATGTCGCGTTTTATTACCATTGTTGAAAATGATCGATTCACTGGAACGCCAGTCTTTACAAGTGAACACGGGTATCTGCACTATTGGTTCAACTCTGCCAATTCAAACGTAACTATGCTGCAAGGATACGTATTCGAGTTTATTCATTCTAATAATAATTGCCATGAGTATTTGCATAGAATGTCAATCAATTAGGCGTCATCGATAATGCTTAGCCGTATAGACATACGTTTGCTCGTAAAGCGCATAAAAAGAAGGAACGGCGAAACCTCACAAACTGACGCGGACTGCCTGCACATGTCCTACAATTGTACTCATTGCGTTTTGAGCATTGCTCCCTGTAGTTGTTGTTGCCCAGTGGATCTACCTATGTATATATGTATGTCGTTGTCTTTGACATTACGTTGCATGGCTGCACCATAAATCCGTAACTTACCAACGTAAAGAAACAATGGGGCAAGTGGTGGGCGGACGGGTACCTCGGTCAACCACATGTGAGAATAATACGGATACACGGCTTGAGTTCGATATTGTTTCTAAACGTTACATGTGACAGATAAACGAGCAATTTGTTGTTGACTAAAATTGTAAACAAGATGTAAGGCCAGCTGGCAAAAATAAGTGCCAAATGGGGTTTTGTCGTTTCGACACATACATACATATGTATGTACATATATTGATACATTTGATAGGATTGTAGAATCTAAATTCGAATCTTAAGATACAGATCAGTTTTTGGATTTCTGGTTACCTATAACTTGTATGCGGAAGGAAAATTTGTTCTTGCTTTTAGCATATTACGCGTATTTGTACTTCTTCGAATAAAGCAATGCGTTTCGGATTTATGCTAATCAGTTTATGTATTTTCTTCATAATGGAACAATTAATTTAGTTTTCTGTTCTTTCGCCTACTTGTCGAAAACATTAACTAAAGAAATAAACGCTGGCACAATGACGGAAATCAAGTGGCGGAATATCGGAGACAGGGCCCGCTGCTTAAACTTGTAAACGTAAGCGTACAAAAATATTATTACGGAACGGAAAAAAATAAGAATGGAGTTGCCATTATCTTGACGGCAGAGCTACTAGATAAAATCGTAAGCGTATTAAAAAAGTGACCGACTTATTGCAATAAAACCGATAATTAAACATTAAACTTACAATGATGTTAGCATACGTGCTAGCATGTAGGCTGTGAACAACCAGAAAAATAAATATGTTAACGCAACTTTGATGAGCTTGGAACCAAAGTGAAGAAGGCTTTCCATAAAAAATGTATGAATAGTGCAAAAACATTGCTTGGGCGGCTCTACATGAGTAAAGAACCGTGATGGTGCTATGATGAGACGTTAATAGTAGTAAGGAACAAAGTGAAAGTGCTTCATGATTAAACTTCAAGCATTTAAAAAAAGGACAAGAAAGCGATAGCGCGAACAGAAGAGGCGTCAAACGGGAATAAGAAGATATGCCATCACCAATTATAAGCAGGCGACAATGAAGCATGGCTAAACGAGCCAATATTTCTAAAATTACAGCATAACGAAAAACAAACACGAAAGGAATGTAAATGACTTGTGATTATGTTTTATAAATAATGAAAGGCAATGAAATGTCCAAGCAGTGCATGGAGCGCTTTCTTGTTTAACCACGCAAAGGCACCACGAAAAATTTGAAACAACAACTGATCTGTACTAATGTCATATAGGTATTAATATATACGAGAAAGTTCTAGACTGTCGACAACGTAATTTTATTTAATTCCAATCAGTACGGCTTTTGGGGTAGTTTGGTCAACATATGACGGGATTCAAATTTAACGGATAGTGATAAAAAAACTTTTAATAAAATCGCCGTTTTACGTTTATCCTATATAACAGTAATATGCGAAATCTACGATAACGTTAAAATAAAAGTTAATTACACAGCAGGAAGAGCTGTAATTTTAAGTTAAGGTTGGATTACATAAAAGTAGTGCAAAAAGTCCGTTGCTTGGTTTGGAAAGTTAAAAAAAAAAAAAACTTTTCTTTTCAAATTTTTTTTTTATACCATATACTTAATAAAACTATTTTATTAAAACTTTTAAACATATAAAAGGACAACATTTTAGCAATATTTACTAACATTTTTTTTTTTTAAATTTTTTAAAAATTCTGCCGTTGGCACTTGGATACCCCTTAGAAAGAAGTATATTCGCAGTGGTCACGATAACTTACGGTGACTTTATTTGAAATCAAAAAACCAAAAATATTCTATTAGTATAATTTTTTCTTTGTGATCGAACGAAGGATTTAAAAAAAATATTTGAATTTAAATTTTTATGCAGCGTTATATGTAAAACAGTACCATTTTCGGTCAAATCTACACCATAAATTGCTTGGTAAAATAAGTTGTAATAAATAAAAGGAAACCCTTCATTCAATCACTAGATTATCTTATCCAGAAGAAGAGTGCAGAATTTCAAAAAGATCGATTGATTAGTTTTTGAGAAATCGTGTCCACCGCCTTCAAAAATATAGTTTTGGTGGATCTTCTATATAACCAGCTGGTCAGCATTCGTTTTTTTCTAAATGATCTTCATGCCACTCTTCAAACTCAGTCACATCTAGTTGTTTCTTCAAAGTCTCACATACAAGGGTAACTCGGCTTTGAGTCGCCTGTTTGACCGCCAGAATGCGCTGCTACTGCAGAAAAAGTTATGGTGCCTTGAAGTCCGTTCATATTTAGGCAGATAAGACAAATTTCTGTGCGATACTGTCTTTAGTTTTGTTTTGACAGCTGATTGTTGTTGACGTGTTTGGCATCATTATTTTTTGAGAGGTAATACGGCGAAGGAAGCAAAAAAAAAAATTAATAAATGTTATGGGGCTCCATCAGATTACACCGTGGCCGCAATTCCACTACCGATCAAATCCGCAGCGGCAGGCCCTCCGATGCGGTTACAGAGGACAATGTTAAAAAAATACATGGAATGGTGTTGGCTGACCGGAAAGTGAAGGTGCGCGAGCTATCAGATACCACAAATATTAGTACTGAGCGCACACGCAATATTTTGGGCAATATTCAGCATATGAAAAAGTTATTCTGCCGCTGGGTGCCGCGCATACTCACTCCTGACCAAACACACGAGCGCGAGAGCACTTCGAAAGAGTGTTTGGACGTACTGATGCGGAATCGGGCGGATTTTTGGCGTCGATTGGTAACTGTTGATGAAACTTGGATCCACTATTACACACCAGAGAACAGAATGAGTGCCCGGCAATGGACTGAAGCCAGCACGAGTGCTCCGAAGCTTCCGAGGGATGATCGATTGGTCGGAAAGGTTATGGCGTCGGTTTTCTGGGATTGTCATGGCATACTCTTCGTGAACTACCTCGAAAAAAGAAAAACCATCAACAACGGGTATTACTGTGCTTTATTGGAGCGATTGAAGGCCGAAATCGCTGCAAAACGGCCTTACATAAAGCGAAAAAAATTTTATTTTTGCAAGATAATGCACCGTCGCACAAGAGCATTGCAACCACGGCTAAAATCAATGACTTACGGCTCCAATTGCTGTCGCATCCATCGTATTCGCCCGATTTGGCTCTCTCGGACTATTAACTCTTCCCAAACCTCAAAATATGGCTCATCAATAAAAAATTCAGTTTACGCGAGGAAATCATCGACGCCACGGAGGAGTATTTTGCAGACCTTCCGGAAAATTACTTTTCGGACGGTATCAAGAAGTTGAAAAATCGCTGGAATAAATATATCAAACAAAACTAAACTATATTGAATAAAATAAAAAACATTTAAAAAAATTTTTTTTTTTCATTCCCAAGGAGGTTACTTTTCACGCCACCAGTACTTGCGACACAACTGTCTTGCCGCACCTACTGAAAGTCATTTCCAAAGGCTCCCTTTTCTAGCGTTTTACTTTGATTGACTTTAGACTTTGAGAAAAGTCCTTTCTATTGAAGGAATATATTAACGAGCCAAAAACGGCTTAAATTCTTTTCGCTAATGATAACGCTATTAAAATCAATGAAATTACAGCTCTCAGACAATTCTAAATAATTAGATAAATCCATTCTAGGACTGAATGAATGCATTGCCGTTTTTCGTACCATCAAAATCAACTCCTACCTTTTTAACTTTCTGATAGGGAAGTCTTGCAGTCGAAAATCGAATATGGAAAATGACAGTTTTTAACAAAATTTTCATGTATGCGTGTGTGAGTGTATATACATATGTCCGCATGTGTAAATTTTTTTTTTCCACACTAAGTTGGGAACGAATAGTGCAATCGATTTGAATTTTTGTCAGATGATGTGGCCATTAGTTTTTTACTAAAATCCTTTTTTAATGACTTTTTAAATTAAAGTGAAAATAGAGGATTCTTTCGAAATTTTTTCAGTACTGGTCGAAATCTAATAACTACCACACATTTGAGGAAATTTTGAAAAAAAAAATCGGACTAGAATTATCTGAAATAGCAAAAATTTAAGAACCGTCAAATCAGCACTAACTCCGATTTCATTATAGTCTCACATCTGACCGGTCAAACTATTATGGGTAATAGGTCCTTAATTCTAAAAAGATTTGAAATATAAAAAACCATTGGAGAATAATACAAATTCACTTTATTATATACTCGTATTATCAGGAAGTTCCGGGCTGACCCATCTGTCCCACCCATTTCGGCTAGTTATCTTTTGTCTTATGTAGGTGCTTTCACATTGATGGCCATGTATTGTATATTAGATTAAATAGCGATCGGTACTTGTTGTAATTTTTCGTCTCGCCATTGCCGTTAGAACAAAAAAGTTCTCCCATCACTGGTAGGGTGTTTGATCTCCACTCATTATCGAGTGCTATTTAACATAAGTTTAGGATTTCCGACTGCCCATGCTTCGTGAGGTATGCGATCCGGTCTGACTGCAAACCCGGGTCATTCTTTTCACTTCGCTGACTTCTTCGTCCGTAAAATCTTCAGCGGGTGTGACAATAGATGGAATGTTACTATGCAGAAATTTTTCATTAAATTTACTTCTTCCATCTATTGCAATTTTGTTGTTTCTTATTGACTAGCGTTCCTGCTCATCGTCATAGCGTTTGAATCTCGTGCCAGTGTTTTCTTCTTTGTGCTTCAATCTTAAAAATACATTTTTCTTGCCTGTGCTTCGAAGTTGTACTTTTTCAATTGTTTATGAACTTTGTCTATTTTAGTATTTCCGTTTTACCTTTTATATGCTTGAAAAATTTTACTTTTTATCCCTTATTTCCTTACCAACTTCCTTGCTTGTTTTTCAATTGCCCCAAATGCTTTAACAACGACATTGAAAGAGGTATGATATTATTCCTTTGGTCTACGACACACTTGTTGAAGATAGTGGCCTACCTCGTTGACAGCTGTCCTATAATTCTTCTGTCCCAATACGAGATTGTAAAAATGATAAGACGTGTAGAGCGCGTCTTCCTATCCTTGTCCAGTGCAGGCTTGTGATAGTCATAGTTCTGACACAATATATTTTCAAATTGTAACGAATATCGCATGTTCTCTAAAGTTGCACGATGCATAAAGCTTTATTTTGATTTTAAAAGATTAAGATAACCCAGTTACTCATTTAAAGCTAATCGGATTTCGTTTGACATTCCATTTATAAAATCTTAATATTCAAATTGATAAGTCATAAGAAATCGCAGATCGTCACCGTTAAGAGCATCAATTAAGCATTCAAAACTCCAATATGGTACTATTGGTTTTTTCAAATTCAAATCCTAACGCATCCGTTCGCTAATGCTTTTGTCAAATGACGAGTACCAGTATCATTACAAAATACGATTTCCAATTCTGAGATTCATTAATGTCTGATGTCTCATGCTGTGGAATTAACTCTAATCATATTCCCCTCGTACTTTGGCACTCCATAGGCCTAATCTTACTCATCAATTGCCATATGGTCTCGCATGCTGCCGGTAGGTACTCGCAATTGTAGCTCTCATTGTGTTCGCATTTCGGTTTTCAAATGATTCAGTTCGCATTTTATATTAAACCTACATACTTGTACATATGTAAGTAGCGTTGATTGAAATTGTTTAGGTGAACTGATTTGCGTTCAGATTTAGCACGATGAACGCTAGCACTAGCAAATACTATTCGTATCTAGGGTCAAATGTTAACTAGTGACAGCAAATTATATTGAGAGTATTTTAAAATACAAACACACTCGTATAGACGAACGAGCATTCGTATTCGTAACATCAATGCATTACCGCTCGAAACTTGTGAGCGAATTTTGCTACTATTTTGTTGGCGCTGATGTCAGTTTCGGTCTATTTAGCTCAAGTACATACATATAATGCGAAAATACGCTGATAAGCGGCTTCCTTTCCTTCTCTTAACTTCGGCTTTTAAAATAGAAAAGCATTACTATCCATATTAAAGCGGAAAAGGAAAAAAAAAAGTTACAATAAGAGCAATCATCCAATAGCTCTTGCTGCCGTCAAGCAAAGAAAGATTATCTTTAAAAAGATGTACAGATGTCTATGGCTGCGTTTAAATTGTTTTCATATGCCGCCAGTTCAATATGTTTTCCTTGTTTGAATTTATTTTTTTTTTTTCCTTATTTTTCTTAAGGAAGAACGTATAATTTAATTAACGATTTGCGCTCTGGTTCAAATAGCTTTTGATATGGGAAAAAAACATTGACATACAAATGCTCTATTTATTTTTGTAAGGAAAAACCGTGATTTTTTTTTTATTTTAATTTCTTCGATAAGAGATATTTGTTGTGCGAATCAAATTCGCTCTGAACAAATAAACCGAAAATATTCACTTGACTTGTGTTGAAGATTTAGCGGATATAGAACTCTTTTTCTTTTATTTCATCGCGATCGTTATAATATTATAGACACAATATTGTAGAAAACTACTTTCTATTTACAGCAAATCACTTGTTTTCAAAATGAAGATATGCTGATGGTTATTTACCTATTTAGGTGGCGCCATCTCATATCATCCGAAAGTCATCTCATACCATTCTGGTCCTTAATTAGAGCTGCTCACCATTAGTCGATTGAAGTTTAATTCCATTTGTGCAATATGGGCGTCATTTTATTCAAAGTTTTCCATTGCAGAGCTTATTATTTTTTTTTTAATACATAGGTAACTAGGTAGGTATAGGTATCACTGGCGGGGATCTCCATACATTTGTTACCTATAGAGTTTTTCGGCATGCAGGTTGCAATTAACTAACTGAGAGATACTCAGCAATAGAAAGATTTAAGCGTAGGATATAACAGCGTGTTAATGCTGCATTTCGTTCTCTTCCAATCAACCGATGTTCAACTAACTGAAATTGATTTTAAGGTTGATTCCAATCACCTGATCCCAGAGAGAAACGAATGAAAACAGCACAAAGTTGCATGCATTCTTCGCAACTGACGGCTTTGAAACGTAAACAACTAGTAACTATGTTAGAGATTTTATGGGTAACTTTTCGGTCACGCACAATTCCTGCTTCTTCGAGTTTGATGTATGATCTCTTGTCAAGTTTGGTAAGTTTTTTTTTTGTTTTCTCTTTCATGTGATACTGATTTTGAGATCGCGGTATTGCTATAACTGCTCTAGTTGGAACCCTTAAAGCGATACTCTCTTCGATTTATTAATAAGTATCTAGTGAAAGCTATAATTTGTAATTTTTCGGTCACCGGTATAAAAGGATATACAAAAGCGTTCTTACAGCCTTTCCGTTACTGCAACTTTGACAAAGTAGTCATGTGGTGGTATGTTCTCATACTAGGAAATCTCTCGGACTATTAGTATTTTGTACTTTGGTTCTTAGCAATTTGAACAGTGGTCAATTACATTGATTCGGATTAGGACGTTGATCATTATTGATGCTAACGTCTTCTTTTGAACCCCATCAATTATCCTTCAAAGGAAGTAACAACTTATTTTGGAAAACTAACAATGACTTTTGCAGGTGCTATAGGGGTGAAATAAAAGTTAAATTGGTATAGTAGCCTCAATGCTGTTGTGGCAACAAAGATTCTTAAGAGCCTGTTTAATATCTCACAGACAGTTCGACATCTCAAAAATAAACTTTTTACCTTTATTTTCAATCATCAAAACACCTAAATAGCACGTCGTATAAAATATTAGAATACGATTGGTTGGAAAAAATTAATTATGCGTCGTAAAATGGAAGTGAGACATGCCGTCTGAACGAAAATTTGTCATCAAAAGCCATCTGGACTTAAGGTTGTAAATAAAAAATTATAATGACATTATGTGTTAGTATGCTCTTAACATATTATGTATGTCGTTGCCCCTTCTATCTGTGTGTTAGGGAAATGAGAAGAAGTACTTTTGGAAAAAGCTGTACCCTTTTTAAGAGTCATTTGGTTGAGAATACCCGCCTCACTTATCACATATGCATTATTATAGCATCTATCACTTGCATGCAGCACACAGTGCGGTATAATTAAAAATATATTTTTAAACCATATAGGCACTTCCACCCCCTTATTGTCTGTTCCGCTTTGAATAGATAATCTAGGAAACATATGTTCACCCTATTATAAGTCGTTCAAGATTATAGTTCTTAATCAATCTTATGAATGAAGTTAAAATGTTTAGGAGTTGATCTAAAATTGAGTTAAACTTCAACAGTTAGGCAGAGAGTATCGACTGAAGTGATTTTAAATTGGAGGAAAGTAGAGGATATTTAATATGGTCTTGAATATCCTACGATCACTAAAGAATAAAGAATAAAGAATTTTCACCTCTATTACTTGTGGCGCATTCAGTATTCTAAATGCAAATTGTTTTGTTTTTACAATTTATTTCGGGTTATCGATTTGATCACCTTCTAATATGCAAATGAACTAACGTAACACATAGGTGAAGAATATTGAAATTGCAAGCGCGTGAGCAGAGTTCGTGATATGTAGTAGCTTTATATATTTTCGTTCTTATTTTTGATGGCAAGTTCAGAGGCTTAATAGGGTAAAACAAATTTGATTTATAGTACTTAGAACAGAATAAAATAATTATTTTTTATAATTTCAACAAATAATGATGTGGAAGGTAACTTTCTCCCATTTAGAAATCACGGATTTGAGCCCTCCGGGACTGAACCTTGCTGTGGTTAGAAGGCTTATGCGACTGATTGGATGAATTTTACACCGCTATCAGCAGATTTAGATGGATATATAATGGGTACCGGGAGAAAGTCTGTTATCTTCACGTAATAAACTTTAATATTCTGGATGCCCGAATGTTTCGAGAATCTTGTACTACAGAAGATCAACAATAAAGAACTCAGCATTTGATATGCTAGGTGTCACCCGATCAGCACAATTTAAACCTCTGATTTGGCTAACAGTGTCGACAAACGCATGTATTAAAACAGGAGGCGTATGATAACAAGCGGATTTGAAAAGAAGAACCAGAGTTTCTTACGTACTCTATGGAATAGAATGGAAAAGAAAAAAGCAAAGACGGGCTGGATTGAGTACTATGCAGAGGTACTTCTGCCGAAATGATATTCGAAAGTTCTACCAAAATGTGAAAATATCTTTTCAAAGAACACAAATAATGAACAGAGGCCTGCAGAGACAAGAATGGCAGTGTACAGTCACAGCCAATATTGCTGTGGATAAGTTCTGCAGATTTGGAAGAAAACTAAAATCTTAACAGATGACAGTAAAAAAAATAAGAAATTGGTTTAAATTTCGATGAGCGCTCCTTACGAAAAAATTGAAACTTTCGGTGAAACAAGAAGGCTGATTAACGTCATCTGAAATAGCGAATATGGCAGGCTAAAAATACGCAGAAAATCTGATGGCATCTAAGCTAAATTGAAATTAGTCTCGTTCTCGATATAGATTTTTCAGGTAATCCAAAACTCTCTACCAACCAATCACTGAGATATAGATGTTAATTGCCATCGGTTTTTATGACAGATGAAGCTATTAGATACGCTGCTGAACACTTCAAGTCATTTGACACAGATTTAATATTTCTAGTTATACTGCATCTCTGAATATAATTTTAATCGCTATCTGGCACTGGCGTAAACAATAAAAATCTGGTAATTTGCATTCTTTTAGCTTTTATACTGAAAATCGGCAAAGACGGCTACTTACACGCTAAGAGCTTCAAGACTTATTATCAATCTAACAATAAAAAGCGCGGGGTACGCGGTGTACCAAGTTCATTTTGCCGCTCTTTAATCTTTGTGCTCTGTTGATGTCACTACAGTTTAACGCAATCCGCTCTTACTCTTGCGATATCTTCGATTGATCAATGCATGTTATTTTTTGCATATTTAGTAGTATTCAACTGTGGTCAGTCTAATGTAGTTCGCACTCGAGCATTTTGCTATCTATGTTGTTAGTTATAAACTCAACTCAGCTTATGGGTACTGCAATCCTTCTGATTCCTTTGTCTCGAATATTCTATGCAGAATGATTGTTGTTTGTTCATAGATTTAAAACTTTCATTTTGAAGGTGTGACCAGTAATACAAGGTTTACCGTAGAAAGCGTTACGTCCTTTGTTGTCATCCTTGAGTTGTCACTGCTCCTTGAGTCGACTGCCAGACTGTATTAGTAATTTTTTTCGTGTACGGGGTGAAATCGATTTCAGAATCTGTTAGTTCATTTACATTTTTGTCAAAAGCAACATTTAGTAATGCCTATTCGTACTCTACGTACACGGCACCCGTGCGAACTATTTGATATAATTTTAAATCGAATACAAAATCCAGGAGTATTTTGCTTAAACCTCTTACTCATGAATTTTTTTTTTTACTTTTAATGTTATTTCAATAATATACAATATGTTGACACTTTAAAAAATCTCATTCAACAGATACATATCACCATATTGTGGAATACTCGTGTCTTCAATACAGGATTTGCTTTTCCCACCGTGAAGGGTTTTTTTTTCTCGAGAGCGGATGCCCCGTACGTGTTTGTTTGTAATGTTTACGGATTGTTCTTTGCAATTTTCAACTTAGCGATCTGAAGCAGCTGCTTTATAATTTTTTTCTCACCTTTATTTAAGGTTCCAGGAGGTTGTATAGTATTTTCATTGATATTCATATACTCGCAATTCCTGTTGATATTTATTTATTTATTTACCGGCCACGATCACTTGATTATGTTTACTGCTGCATTTAATGGTTCGCTATCATATCAAGAATTGGGATCGTAAATACGAGTGTGATGAATTCGCACAATAAAATAATATTTTTTCCTGTAGTGTTGCGTTTCTTTTGTACTACTGGTAGAGGGGCGTGCCGCTAACAAAACGCAATCAGATTTTTGTTTGAGAACATTGCGCAGTTGACACATTGAATAATTGACTTTGGAATGTTAGTAGCGTTTTAATTTGCAGTAAACAGAGCATGACATAGTTGGCACATTTATCATACAAAGTCAGGTACGAGTCGTAGCTAACTAGTCCTAGGATTCGATAAAGCAAGCAAAATTATTTGTATTCAAGGTATTTATAAAAAGGTTGAGTGTATGTACATATCTATGTAGTTATTGGAATTAAAAATTTTAATGAGGATGAGAAAGAATATTAGATGTTGATGCCGGTAATCTTCGCTAGCATAAAGTCATAAGGCTAAGTAGAGATATATTCATTTGGTCCTTGAAAACCTTATTTGTTTCCTGTCATGCACCTTCGAAATAAGAATCCATTATCATACAAATCAATTATGCTACACCGTTAATATTTGGGGTAACGCTTCTAATAAGCTATCATTTTAATTAATTTTTTTAAATATATCTGTGCTCGGTGTTGGTTTATCTAGGAATACTTAGCCATTCTTAATTAGTAGTCAAGCTCTGTTAAGATCAAAAACCAGAGTCAGAGTTGGCATTTACCCACCTGAATATGTTTACATCCAGAAAGGCCGATGTGTCCTTAGCATAGCTTTTATAAATATAAAAATAAACGCAGGAATTAAATTTGAATCACAATTCTTTATTTATTATGACAACACGACTTTAATCATACGACATGCATTAGATAAAACGAATCCTGTCGGTTCAATTTTAGTAGGCTACTGTTTCGAGAATTTGGTTGCCAACGCCTGAATTTTATCACTAATAACTTCACATAGCATAATAGGAAGTATTCGAATTACGTCAAATCGCACGATGTCGCACGATGTTGATGCATTTGGCGGTGTTATGGGGCTATTGATTGGAGTCCTTTTTAGTCAATGATTTCATCATGGATGTAACATGATTTGCCATCCTGCTTTAACGACTTATCGTCTGGACTGTCCGGAGAAATATCGTCTATATTTTCGAAGAAACAATCACTGATTATTGTCCGCTCGCCCCTTTCATTTGACGCAATCTCCGGCTTCATTTTTGAAAAAATAAACAGAACACTCATGATTTTTTTTTTTTCTAGATTTGCATCATTCTAGGAATGAGCAGTTTCATTATTCACAAGTTCACTGAGCCAAAAGCGAGCCTCGTCACTAAACACAAGTTTGCAACAAAAGTAAGGGTCGACTTCAAATTGCTCAAGAGTCCAATCTGCGAACTCTCGCATGCTATCGGAGTTATTTTTTGAACCAGTGGAGTCTCAAATGGCTGAAAGCCGAGATCTGTTCAAGAATTGAAGATCCAATTACAAAATAGGTTCCATTGACACGGAAAACTGAAAAATGACAGTACTGTTTGGAAGGTTTTTTTTTTTTTTTTTTTTTAATTAAAAAAAAATATTTTGGGATTGGTAGCAGTTTTCCCCTTTTTCTTATGACATTGGTTTACAAATGACCCAGGCATGCATGAGGGTAATCAATTTTTCCTGATCGATGTATTTTTTTCCGATTCTAATTGTTTAATTGTCTAAATTTTTACATAACCTAGCAGGTCTGTTGGAGCACAATTTCATTTTATAGCATATCTCGGGTGAATGTTGAATGCTTAGAAAAATAGTGTACACATTAGTTCACACAATATTGTTAAAATAGATCGCTCATTACATGTTTTCTTTGGCTTGCTACGAGTGTAATCAATTATAATTTCCATATGCCTTAATACAAGTCTTCTGCCGTATGGTGGTATGACGTTGTTTATTGAAAAACTGCATTTCTTAATCAAAACCATGAGAGGGGCGTGTAAAAAAATTGTGTTAAGCCTATTGCTCAAATCGGAATATTTTTTGATTTGTGCAACCAGCACAGCCCGCGCTGTGTACAAGCATTTTAAGGGTGCTCATATCCCTTGAGCGCGCGTAAATTATAAAAAAAAAAAAAAATTACTCACACTTTAAGGTGTGAGGCTCTGGACGATGTCAAAGACGAGTTATCTGAATCTTATATAGGTTTTCTCTTGCACCATATGATGTAAAAAACGTGATTGGCGAAATAAATGCCAACATTAGATGGGAAAATACCTATGTTTGGGTTGATTGTCTGTAAACATAGCCTCTACAAAAGAGACAGCAGCTGGTTAAAATGTGATTTATTAAACTAGATTTTGGTTTTACAAAAGAACCCCGACAGTCTTGAGAGGTCAAACTATTAATCAAATTGACCGCGTGTTAGCGTATGCAAATCATGAACTAAATATCGTAATAAGCACTTTTACAAGCTTTTTCAAACAAGGAGAACATGCGATCTGTCCACTAGAAAAAGGAAACATATATATCACCTTCACAGCTGAAGTTATAACAACTTAGCGCTAAATTTTTCAACTTACCTTAAATATCTTTATATTTAACCACCAGTGGTCATATTGCCGCACATCCATAAAAAAAGAAGCCAAAGGCACTGTGCGATATGGCCTATTGTCCATACTTTTGAAATCAAAATACATTTTTAGATTGTTCGTATTATATGCGAGGAAAACAAATGGAAAAGAAGATATTTATGTATAAACAGAAACTTTTTAAGCTGTATTAAAAAGTAGATGAAGTCCGCTTTATTAACAAAAATTTTTTTATTTTCTAAAAAAGTTTCTTCAAATCAATACGATCATGTTTTAGACGTCAAGATAGGTCAATATTTTTTTCTAAAGACTAAGCAATAGTGAAAGTCAAAAGCCTTGCCTAGTAAATCTATGTTAATGCGAATAGAAGAGTGGGGAAGGCAACAATATCCCAGCAGATCCTTTTTAATGATTTGGCTCATTTCTTATATGATAATGGTCCTTGAATAGCTGACTAATAGTTAGAGAGACATCTAATTTTCCATGATTTTTTTGTATAGTTCAGTTAATGCATAAAACGTAATCGTGACTGACGAATTTAAAAAAAAAGTAAGGATGATTTGTAAACGTTGTTGAAGTATATACCTACATATATAATTAAATGATAGACTTTCTGAAACATTTGTAAAAAAAATGATATGTGAGATTCAAAAATCTCTGTTGCCAAAATGAGGCGCATCCAATGAAAACTATGAAAACTATTATTTATCAGTTTTGCTACTCTGATAATGACACTTCGCAAAAACATAGTTAAATTTCCTAAGTGTGTATTGTCAAGAAATACTAAAAAAAATTATCATTTTAGTCCTGCTCTATGACGCAGGAGCATGGTCAGAAAAGTAAGAATCAGTTTATTAAGATGGATGGGACATATGAGTCTTCGATTCTAACTAGGAGGGACAATGCAACAAAGGAAGATCTCGTCTGGAAATAAAGCCAATTAAGTGTCCGCAATTAGAGACAGTTTTCTAAAGACTGTGATAATTTAGGGGCTGAAGTTCATTCCGAGCTGTAGCGTTGATTTTGTAAAAAAATTTAACTGAACAATTATTCATTTGATGGCTTACAACAAGTGAAGATACTTCGACATATTCATTATCCAAAACTATTCAGAGATAAGGATTTTTAAGTATATTCCCATAAGGTATGCACACTGTAAACACTGTAAACTGTAAACTGGATAGGAGGAGGCATGTTTCAAAGATAATCAAGTGACATTAACTACAACTGCTATTGAGGATTGAAAGTGCTGCAATTGGGATTCGTCGTGAAAACAGACCTTGTCTGAGTAATGGCGTCATGGTTGCGAATTTTAATACTAGAATTCGTTGTGAGTAATCTTTAGCGGACGAGCTAGAAAATACAACCTCGAAAAATCGACAAAACAAAACGACTTTATACCAGCGGGACTCACCGTGATAAAACACACAAGGTTATCTCGCCATGAATAGTTGGACTTTACAATTACAGCATGAGTGGATGAAATCAATTCATCAATAAGTCTTGGATATCGAAAACTCAGCCAACAATCATAATTGGCGTTGATAAAGGTCTTAACTAAATGAAAAACAGATACACTGCAGCCTAAGTCATAAAACGCAAAGACTTAAATCTAGCCTTCACAGGAGAGTTCATATGATATTGCTACTTTCTATTTTGTGAAAAATTTTAAGAGTAAGTAGTGTTGTTTTGAAAAAAAAAAACATAATGTAGGTATTTGAGATATGCTGGGCATTTCCTTTAAATTTTACAAAACTGTTTAGGTGCCCTATTTGCTTTAGCAATTGTATTTCACTTACTATTGAAGAACAGACATTTAATAAATGTAGGCCTAGAGCAGTTTAGAATTTTCAAATCCCATGGTCTCGGTGCTGGAGTGGTGCTACGTCTTTACGCCTTAGAAACTTTTCCGTAATATACAGGCCTGTATATTCCTCTGGCCTGTGTACAGCACATTGTCAAAAAGTTATCAGTATGCCTCCTCCGATGTGCTAGGTTTCACTTGACTACTACAACGAAACCCCTGGTTTAACGAAGAGTGCCAGCAAGCATAAGCATCTCACCAAGATGCATACAAAGCAGCGTTGCATAGAAGTGCTAAAGGTATTTAAGAGCTCTACGAGCAGAAAAGGAAGGATGATCAATGGCTTCTCCGGGGAAAAAAAGGAGCATGAGAAGCGTGTGGTCGGGAAAATTGAGAGATGCTACTCTAGAAATGAGATTTGGAAGTTTTACCAAAATGAAAAAAATATGTCATGGATACAAACCTCGAACCGAAGCCTGTAGAGGCGAACAAAGAAACATCTTAGTAGAGTCGCAGTCGATGCTGATGATTTGAAAAGAATATTTCTGTAGACTGTATAGAGGCGGTGACGAACCAAAAATCGTTATCAGGCAATATGAAACTTTCAACCTGGACGATGTAGGCATATAATTTTGTCAAGCCGACGTGGATGAAGTGAAGATAGCCATATCTAGGCTTAAGTCCAATAAAGCTGTTGAAGCGGATAGTCTGACTGTCGAGCTTTTCAAAGCGGCAGACGATGACTTGGTAAGAATTATACTTCAACTCATCTGTGAATTATAGTCGGAAGAAAGTATGTCCGATGAATGGACCTTCAATATTGTGTGTCCGATGCCAACTATAGAGGCATCAGTCCTCTTACCATCGCCTTCCCGATCCTATTTGCCGTATAGTGTAAACGTCTGAAACCGTTCATCAACAACCTTATTGGTGCATATCAGTGTAGCTTTAGGCCAGGAAATTCCACCATCGGCCAAATATTCACACTATAGCAGATCTAGGGAAAAAAACCCGTGAGCTCCAAATCGATATTGGAGCCATACAGAGTAATGTACAGTTTCGGTACACCTGTTAAACTCGTCCGATTATGGAGGGTGACAGTTTTTTTTTTGAAAGAACTTAACCCTTAAGTGGGTATAATTACACTTAAAGTGCCCGAGCATATTAAGGTTTTAGGATTGAACAAAGAGAGAAGGAAAGATTTTTGGGTTCAGCGTTATTTACTGTTATGTCGCTCTTATCTTATGTGATCTTAGTTGCCTGAAAAAATTAATGCCTTTGGGCGCGACAGGTATTGAATTCTGAACCGTCTGACTTAGAAGCCAATCACTTGAGCCACGGCCACCCACCAATTCACGCTGCTCCACCAAAGTCGGCAAAGAATTAACTTTTGATGCTAAAAAAGGATTTGGACAAGGAGATGCAGTCATGCTATTTTTTTAACGTCATTCTTAGAAGAATAGTGCAAGACTCCCGCACCAATACAAAAGGCACAATTTCTCGAAAGTCCGTCCAATATATTTACATAATAATGACATAAGGTATTGAGACGCGAGCGCCGTAAATTGGTTGACTGTTAGGGCAAGACCAAGTACATGATATCAACCAGAAGAGACACACAACACCAACGTCTCGGACAGAACGTCACTCTCGACAGATATAACTTTGAAGTAGTTAAGGACTTTGTCTATTAGGCTCCGCTATCAATTCAGAAAACGACACCAGCATGCTAATTGCTGCTTCTTTATACTTAGCAATTGACTAGTAAAGCCCTCTCTCGAACAACAGAAGTGACCCTATATCAGACCTTAATAATATTAGCCCTGCATTATGGCACATAAACATAAATTTCATTAAAAATTGATGAGGGTGCTCTTGCCTGCTTTGAGAGGAAAAATCTTTTGGTGATATTCGATCCCGTCTGCATAGACGGGGAGAGGAACACAACGACGAACTGCATGAGCTGTACAGTGCATCGACTTAGTTAGAGAAGTAAAGTTTCAACGACTAAGATGACTGAGTCATGTAGAGCGGATAACCATCAATGCTCCGGTACGAAAAGTATTCGAAACCCCCTCGAGGGACAGCGAAGTAAATGAAGACCGCGACTCTTGTTGGATTAGGCCCAGGTCCACCGAGGACTGTAGCGTCACCTTAAATAAGTACAATTAGTAAGTTTAAAGGGTGATTCTCTTAGAGGTACTTCGACGCATGCGTCATGTCACACTGACGTGATATTTTTATTCGGTATTGTTTAAAATTTCATCATGGAAACACTTAGCCCAGCACAGCGTTACAAATTATTCAGCTGCATAACGGAAATCAGCGATCTACGAGGAATGTGTTGCGTGCCATAATAGCAACTTATGGTCCACATAATCGGACTACCACAATTCGCTACACCATCGAAAAGTTTGAAAACCAATTTATATTTATTTTTAGACGATACGCTACCAAATAGATCATATTCAGCATGTATAGGGTTTTCTAATAACGACTTGACAAATTTTTTTAATTAAAAGGCAAACTATTTGAGATATTTCAAAAACTTTATTATTGGCTTGAAGTACGATCAAAACATTTATGAATGGAACTCGACTTCGTTCATATGGCCACCGCGGGCACGTTTGCAGCGGTCGATTCTTTGGACCCAATTTTCAATGACTCGGCCACACATTTCGGCCGAAACGGCCGCTATTTCGCGTTCAGTGTTGGCTCTGAGCTCTTCCAACGTCGTCGGCGTATTGGCATAAACCAATGACTTAACGTAGCTCACAGAAAATAGTCAAGCGGCGTTAAATCGCACGAACGAGGCGGCCAATCGACTTGCCCATGTCTTGAGATAACACGCTCACCATACTTACTCTTCAATAAATCGATTGTAGCGTGTGCTGTGTGGCTTATAGCACCATTCTGTTGAAACCACATGTCGTCCAAGCCCATATCTTCCCATTCGGCCCAAAAATAATCGGTGATCATGGCGCGATAACGCTGACCATTCACAGTAACGTGACGATCGTTATCGTCGACGAAAAAACATGGCCCAATAACGCCGCCGGCGTATTTGCATAACCGCACCAAAAAGTTATTTTTTGTGGATGAAGTGGTGATTCATGAAGCACATGTGGGTTTTCACCCGACCAATAACGCATATTTTGCTTATTGACGAACCCATTAAGCCAAAAATGTGCTTCGTCATTGAAGATGATTTTGCGACTTCGAATATCTGTGCAAAATTTTTATAATTTGCAGACGTTGCTCGTTAGTGTACTTTACCATGATGAAAATGTTGAGTTTACTGAATAAATTAACAGTGACGGTTCGATGATTAGTAAAAGAGTGCGTTCACAAATCAAATTCAAAGTTGTCAAGTCCCTATTGGAAAACCCTATATTAAAGAAAATATAGTGGCGGCAGCGGAGAGTGTACATGATGACCGTAATGAACCGATTCGACGTCGTTCTCAATAACGACGTATTGCTTGTCGTATGCAATCACTTGTTGTTTTTACGTGAAGATCTTGGCTTAGGAGAATACGAAATTCAATTCGTGCAGAACTGAAGCCGTCTGACGTGCCGAATCGTCACCATTTCAGTCTTTGTTATCTTAAAAAGCTTGAAGAAGATTCACTGTTTTTGGCTAAAATTTTGTCCAGCGATGTCAAAAAGTAGCCATATTTGGGGTACAGAGCAACCCAAAGAAGTTCAAGAGCTACCATTACATCCAGTAAAACAAAATGGTTTGGTGTGGTTTATGAGCTGGTGGAATCATCGTTTTATATGTCTTCAAAACTGAGGCTGTCATAACTGAACGTAACTGTTAACGGTGCTCGGACTATTTGGTGCCTGAAATTTAAGCCAGTGGTCCCGACCACATTTAGTTCACTCAATATGGCACCACTTGCCATACAGCCCGTGAAACCATGGTTTAATTGCAAGAGCGATTCGGTGAACAGTTAGTTTTGATTGGGACCGGTGAATTGGCCACCTAACATATATCATGTGACTTCACTTCTCTAGACATTTTCACTTGGGGCTACGTAAAGCCGAAAGTCTTCATGGATAAGCCGGTTATGATTGAGGAATTGGAGGCCAACATTACACGAGTCATTGGTCAAACACCACTCGAAATGCCCGAACGCGTCATCAAATATTAAAACTTGAGAATGTACCATGTTATCAGCAGTTACTGCCAAGATTCGAAAGAAGTAATCATCAGGAAATAAATATAAATAATAGTTCTTTTGTAGGATAATAAACATTACCGGATAAAATTGAATTTTTGTATTTTTTTTATTTTTTATTTTTGAAAAAAGTACCTACATACCTTTAAAAGAATCACTATTTACAATGGGTAGAGCAAAAAACATATTCAGTGGCCAAGATATCTGTTCCCGCTATAAATTTGTTTTTTTTTTTACTTTTTTTTTGATACCATGGGACTTATTCAATTTTTCAGTCAAATGTGGTTCCCATAAACGTTTTTTGTCGACTGCCTAGCTCTTCTTATGCCAAATTCCGATCCTTAATTCATTTTAGGCTTAATTTTAGAACTAAGGCTAGTTTTTAAATCAATGAGCCTGTGCCTCAGTAGTTTGCTCTCATACGACAATTATTTCATATGCAATAATCCCGTAGCACAAGAAACATGAATTTTGATAATGAACCCACTAGGACAGTGGGAAATGCTCTATGAAAATATGGCTGTGACTGAACATGATGACAGTTAAACAATGACTAAATCCTTTTAAAAAAAGCCAAAATCAGATATCAAATTTTTGTCTTCCAACGAAACCCGATAAGCAACATTTATCCCATCAACGCAAAAAGAATCGAAATCCAGCTGATTTCATTAAATATGATAATTAATGAATGCAAAGCAAACCAAAGTTTATTTTAAATTTTGCTGTAGATAGGTAAGTACATAAGTATACGGCACATTTGAATCTTACTGATTAAACAATTATCAACTTTGTTAATGTGTCAACCACGACGTGAGTAGATAACCATCACATGCCTTATGTACTTTCAAGCTGTGTAAATATGAATACGATGTGGTATTCACTGCGCTGGTTAACAGCCAACTGTATAAATTTTAAAATAACTTGCCTTGCCAATTAATAAAAATCGTCGTTATTTTCTTTTGTTTTTTATCCTTTTCAGCGGAATGACAAGCGAAACGTAAAAATTATTCAAAACTCATCAAACATCAGAAAGGAAGAAACAGTTAATTCCGATTACCAAAGGAACGTCAATGATATTTCAAGCGTATCTAGCAAAAATTACCCCGATGACGATAAACTACGACTAAAGTCATCTTTAAAGAAGAAAGTACGTTTGAAAAAAAATGATAAAAATGCCAAAGATTCGCAAGCGCTATTGTATGGCGGCAAGGAACAAAGCCCAAGACCAGCGGTCAACGTGAAATTTTCCACCTGTACTGCTGACCTCAATTCGAATGTATCATCATCGTCACCTTATCGAGCCGAGCCAGAAGATGAAGATTCCACTTATAGTCAGTTGGTATTCGAATGCAAAACAAACAAACCTAATGAACCATCAGTGGTAAATGTTTTCCCGCCAAATACGAGCGCTTCAATTCCACAAAATGATGCAGTTGAGGTTAAAGATCCAAATACTGGTCACTATGACGTATTGCCTTTTGAGAAGTCCTCAAAGCAGAATGTATCTGGTGATATTGACCTTAAGAACGCCAATGTCAAGGATAAGGTTGTTGGTCAACAATGGTCTGGTACGAAAAGCCATGGTCAGCCTTTCTACCAAGGGACATCCACATCAGCAGTAACAGGTGGTAATTTTTGCAATGGGGATGTCATTCCTTTCATTGACGAAGACGACACTTTGAACAGCGTTGAGAGGCATGGCACGCAACAACGAGTCCTTGAGGGCAACGACAGCAGTTATACGAATAAATCTCGTATAATCACCCTTCATCCATTAAATGTTGGTTCCAGTCAAACTATTCAGCGAGGTGACAGTTTGTTTCGAACGCACTTGTCCAACTCCAACACCATCAGCAACAAATCAGAAGTGTCAACAACTCAACTAAAACCGCAACAACAAACGCATGTTGCGATGAATCTAATACGGAAAATAAACGAAAATGTGGAAATTCGTCAAACTTCGCCTCAAACATCGGCAACGGCAATGACTAGCCCCATTGCGAACGTAATTGGAAAAAATGTTGATGTGCACGAGTTCTTCTCTTGGAATTCGACGAAGGGGAAATTGTGCCAAATATGTCACGTGTCCACGCTGAATGGTTCGAACATGCTGAAATGCCGTGGTTGTGGCTTAGTATGTCATATTTGGTGTGTGCCTACAATAATGGTAAGTGGTTGATGTATGAAATAAATTTGATTCAAATCCAGAATAAATCTTTCAATCCTTGAAAAAAAATTTCGGTAAACAAAATCATTATGGGACTGAACTGCGTAAAAGTTTTAATTTTTTTTTCTTTTTCTAAATAAACTTGGCCTTGTGTCGTGTGAGTTTTTGAAAAATTAGATTTTTTTTTTTTTTGTAGGGAATAGTCGAAAAAAAAAACAAAAAACATTTCGAAATACACATTTAGTGACACGAAAAACAGATGAGGAATGTGGTTCAAATAGTTTCAAAGAGTTTCTATGCTTTTTCTTTATTATGAGATAATCACCTAAAATATAAGAAGAAGAACTGTTTACCAGTAATATGATTTGTGGGTTTTTTTTTATTGAAAAAATTCGAAATAAAATAATAAGCATTTGAGAAAAACATTTCAAGATTATTAATCTGGAAAAATATATGCGCTTTAAAAAAAAAAATACTAAAATTTCGGCTGAGGTAGGTTTGGTAATCAAGAAACATTAAGCCGCCTCTTAAGTTCGTCTAGGTACCACGGCAGGGAAAGCTGAATATTTGTGATAGCTAAATACAAGACTTTACAAAATATTTTTAAATGAACGAACTACTTCTGCAGTTTTAATGTTTGGTTGTTTCATACCACTATATGACAATCACTCTGAGAGATAGGAAATAGATCTCATTTTGTCGAATACAGTCTTAACATTTAAGGTTTAACAATTCTAAAATTCAGCTGCAGCAGCCTACGAAAAAAGTTTCGGTATTGTCGGTAATGAGCCTAACTCATTATATATCATGATGTCAGGAAAATATTATTTACGAGTATCATACGTTATGGCCTTATTACAAATGACTTCTCTAGAAGCTGCACGGACGAGAAGGAGGAGGCGACAATTTTCAATGAAGGAAACTCCACTTAGGAGTACAATGTACAATGACTTAAGCGATATTCATAAACTATATCTCGATAATTATGTTATCTTGGCATGTAATTTTTGTCTTGTTTTCTAGTTTTTGAACGTCTTTCCTGAAATTAAGTCTTTCAGTTTTCTTGAATGTTCTCTTCTCGTGCTCCTTCTTTTATCGTCCAAGAAGCCAAAGTGTACTCTTTGTTTTCTCTCATCGATCCTTTCAGCCGTTTTCATCGTCATTTGATGAAGCATTTGTGTGGCTACACGCACTGGCCGGTATTATTAATTGGTTTTCTGTTAGCGATGGAGTATTGCTCTAGGAACTAAGATATACATACTGTTGTTTGAGATACCCACTTTCAAATATTGGCTTCAACAGGCTAGTAGTCCGAGATGATGCTGCCACCCCGCAATATTCGATTATCAAGAGTACTGAATGAGTAGCTTGCACCCATCGCAATATGGTCAATTTGATGGACACTTGATTGACCTAATTCCACCTTAATATTACCAAATAAAGTTCTGTGCATATTATAATGCGGCGTTGGTTCATTTGATAAACATTTTTCTAAAGACTTTCTCCACTAGTGAAATATGGTTATTCAGTTTTAAGGGCATTTAAAAGAATGACTCTTTAACATCATAGCAAGAAGTCTTCAATTTGCATCTAGTTCCCACGCATGATACATTACACAACTAAAGAAAAAACAAAACAAAGGAAATGTGGTCATGTAATTGAAAGTCTATGAGTTTCCTATAATGTGTGTTGTATAGAAACAGTTCCTTAATATAAGAGAAAAATTATGTGACGACAACATCATCGTAATATAATATTTAATTGAATATAAGCAAACGAAAAGCAACTCAGTTATGTGGCTTTATGCTTTTATTCAGAAATAAACATTCACGGCTAACCACATCCTGCCTTTATTGAATGCAAGACTTTTCGCCGGTGTTTCAAATAGAAACGATATTTTCATAAGTCTGTGAGATATCTTGCTTTATTGCTTTATTAATCAGCGTATGTTTGCATGTAAATTGTGGTTAATGACTTGGAAATAAATCTGTTGTCAAAACAAATAAGATATTGACAGGAAACGAAAGTCGATAATATTCAATATGTTGGGTGAGGTAAACTAGTACACATTCGTGTTAATTTTATGGCATGTCAATTGTTCCTTACGTTTGTAATGTTAGTCAGACTCAAAAAAACAATTCCATTGCTTTAACAAGTTCCTCTGCACATCCTCTTTCTGCAACTTGTGTTAACCGATTTGAACATCGTGAGAATTCAGTTGAAAAGACCTTTGTCCAGCTACACCCTTTGCATTTCTAAAGGCTTCTTTCCTGGTGGTGTTGAGTTGGAACTTTTAGAGTACTTAGCTGTGGTCAGTTAGCGAGTTTTTCTTTAAAACTATCTGCTCAAGAACTTCAACATAGCTGTTTCAGATACAAAAGTATCGTCGATGAATTTCCTTCTCTAAGAAGCCATAAAGATGGTTTTGTAATCTTGTTGCAATTGTATTTACTCCAGAGTTCATCTAATTCCATCACGTGTCCATCTGTTTTTTGTGCGAAGAAACATGAGTGATGATGAGTGTAGCCTTGCTGCCTTTTTTTTGTTGAACCGATGCTGACTGTTGGGTATTTTTTTTTTAACTAGGATTCTTTACGAAAATGCGATATACACTATGACCCGTCTAATACTTTTGTTGGTAAAGAACTGATTAAATTAGGAACTCCTTAACTTTCATTATGGATTTGGCGAGGTCACTTGTCAAGGTTTTTATATGGTCCACGGGAGTTTTAGTTCTGAGAAAGTCGCACAATACATATTCCGTGGTTATGTCATACTCTAAACAGCGTCTGTACTGAATTTGGCAGAAATATTCATTTTGTGTACTAAATAGATACGAGTAACATCTCAGATCACACTGTCCAAAAAGGAAGTAAACCTCTTAATTATGTATATCCCTGTTGTAGTTGATGATATTTTTCACATTTCTGTTAAGCTTATCCCGGTCTGTCTAATTCCTTGAACATTACTCCAGTATAGTAAGTGCTTCCCCAGTTGTTCGAAGTCGGAATCTGTGTACTTTTCGATAAATTTTGTTTTTGCTAATTCATCAGATTTTTTGTTACCTTTAATACCATTATGTCCTGATGTCCATCAGAGCCTGACCTTACTGCACTTGGATGAGTTTTTGGGGAAACTGAAATAGTATGTTTCGGTTTTTGAGTTCGTATAATGAGAACTCAACGCCTTATATACTGCTTCACTGTCAGTGAATATATTGATGTTGGCATTTTCATTCCTATTTCAAGGCTAGTGTACATAAATATGTATAAGAGCACGTCGCTAGTGCTTTTATGATTTTGTGACTTAAACTTAACATTATATGTTACAGGAGATCCTTAGTTTCTCTGAGTAAGATAAATAAGTAATTTTATTTAAATTCAAATATATGGCACCTATGATATGTCTACATATGTTTCATGAATGTATGTTTATGCAGTATTTGTTGTCTATTTCGTTCCAAGTCGCAATTTTGACTCCAAAAATAAGTGAAGCTTATGCCGTTTTCAACACATATTATCAAATTTTTGTAACATTTCCTACAATTACTTCCCGTCTAATTTTGCAACACCGCTTTTGTTTTTTTAATTTGCTTCACGTGCTTGCTTGCAATATTACTAGTCAAGTGAAACACAATACATTATGCTCAATCGACAAAAGCTCTGGCAGTTTTTTGAGTGTGTAAAGTAGCCTCTTAAACCTTCTTTAGGAAAATCGTATTTTTGATAGATCACATTGCGGTCGACGTATGGTACAGCTTCAGCATTTTGAATGTCTGAACGCATCGAGGAGGCAACATCGATTAAAGTGCCAACAACAAGCTTAAATGACCTGTGTCGATATCGTCAGCATGTTATTAGTTTCACCTGACCACCACAACAAAATTTCTAGTTTAATGAAGCCGGCAAGCGTACACAACGACACAAGTGACAAAAAAAGGCGAACAAAGCGGCGCTGCAAGGAAAGGCGATAGGTACTTGCGAAATCTATTAGCAAAAAGCCACCAGAAAGATCTCCGAAAAGATAATACACAATCGTGCGATTTAACCATACTTGATAGAATTGTGCAAAACTCATTGACCAATATCGGGGGAAAAAATTTTCAAATGACATTGAAAAGGGATCTTCACTACACAACTTATAGTACCTAGGTGAAGCACAGGTGAGCACAAACTCCTAATAGTAGCGATACATAAAGGGTAGTGGTTTTTGCGTTTTTTCGTGAAGTTGTAGACTTTATAGATAACTTCTATTCTGGGGCCATCCTTTGGCTTTTCTCAAATCTCCTGGTCCTTATTTTTTATGATCGTGTTCTATATGGTCTTATTCTCATATGACCCAATTGGAACTGTAAACTCTACTAGTGGCTCTATCAATAAAAGAAGCGATTTGTACTCTAACACTTTCTTGTTACTGCCGTCATAGGTAATTAATTTAAAGTGACATGGTTAATTATTTTTTTAAAAAAACGTTCCAATAATAATATGTTGATCTTTTTTTGACCTTTGCGATCATACCCTGAGTGTTTCCAATTCAAAACGAAATCAATGAATAAATATGGAATCATATCATATCGATATGAAAGATGCCTCGTACTAAGAATTATTTGAATTAACGATGACTTTAAGCAATTGACTAAGAGTTTGATGTTAACGTTTTCTTTTAAAAGAAAAAACTGTGGTTTGGTTTTTTTTTGACTTAAAACCGACTAAGTTCGTTTTCTCCCAGCGAAGGTTTTTTTTTTTTTTTTTTTTTGACGTCATGGTTTGAAGATCAATTTGATCACATTTTCGGTGGTGTGACAAAATTTTTAATTATTTTTAATTGTACGATTATATGAGTGCGTCGCGCTAAGAAAAGGGCTACCATCTGGTCAAGATCGAAAGAAATCAAAGATAGGGAGATCTTTTATTAAATTTAATAGAAAAAGTGTGTCAGGGTGTCTGATTTAGTTTGATCATTTGGGTCATAATTATATTTGTATACATACGTATGTATAAAGGTCCGTTGTTTTGTTTAGTTGCCTTTCGCCCTCCTAAAATAATTATTCCAATATGAATGAACACTGCAAGGCACATTGCATTGTAAAATACCATATTTTTTAAATACAAATACTAAGTATTCAAGTTCGATCAGCAACATTATCCCACAAACTATCCGTATCCGTACGCGTATTGGTTTTTCGCTGGTGCGCTCTTCTCTGTCGTACTCTTTCTTTTGCTGCTTTGCGACAACGACAATCGGTGATCACGCTTTAAGCATAGCCAATAAACTTCTCTCCCCCATTCGTAAATACAAAATGTTGAAAAGAATAAAAAAAAAAAAATAAAAAAAAAAAAAAAAAAAAAAACTATCTGTTTGTGGTTGAGTCGAAACGAGCGGAGGTCGGCGTTTGGTGTTTGGCGTTTGGTGTTCAGCGATCGTCGATCGGCGCTTGACTTCACGTTATTATTGTTTTCTTTTCATTCTCAGTCGCTTTCCTTCACGTTCGCGTTTGCGTTCGCGTTCACGTTTCGCTCCTATGGAATGTTTCTCTTTATAAAAGACAATGTCAGTGTGCATAGAGAAATATCTGGGAGAAAATATGTTAACTTCCATATAAAGTCTTCCTACTTTGGTAGATCAGTCGGCAACTAGCGTCAAGATCGTTTTAAGCGCTCCGTCTGTTTACTAATTTTTTTCTCGTTTATTTTTTTTAATCTATTTTTGAGAGAACGCGCTTTTTTTGTATTTTGATGGTTTGGAATTTGTTAATAGCTGTCTATGTGCAAATTATAGTCGAGAATGTGGTCGTTATTAATAGGGCGGCGTGATTCGTGTAAAGTGTGGTGCGTCTTGACTTCTGTATCCATTTTGGGAAATCTATTATGTATTAAAATTACAAATAAAATGGGCACTTTGCTACATTCCTGTTAGTACACTTCTCTTCTTAAACGTCACATTCCACCCGGATTTGTTTACAATTAGTATCTGTACCTACTCGTACATGTAAGTGCACGTGTAGACTTTTTCGTGTGTTTATCAAAAGTTAAGCAGTAATGTCTCATTCACAACCACAATCACATATAATTAATTAATGAGTTTATATTTCAACACTTTGGTCTTTGTCAAGGTGTCATACAAATTTCGAATACGAGCTATATCTACAGCACAGATACGGGTACTTTCGGTTTTTGTTGGTTTTTATCATTTTTAAATAGCAATTGTGTGTAATTTCTTGTGTGCGCTAGTGTTTGTATGTACATATACAATACTATCTATGTTTGTGCATTTATTGGATAATTTTTGCCAACAAAACACGTCTTCCATTTTTTGACAAACGCTACTCATTCCGGTCGTCGGTGTTTACCAAAAAATTCAGTGAATATATTTAATTATCGTTAGTTAGTCAGCAGACAGCATTCAACAGTGCAGATTGCCACACTGATGAAATGATATCATAGATCATATTTATGGATACGTTATATCTAAAAGCATATACAAACACATGTGTATGGAAATTTATTGTAATAAACTATTAACGATAGGAAAAAGATATGTACGAGCAGCTCGTACATAACATATGCACATTTCTATATACGATTTTTGCATTTGTTAGTTAGTAATCCAAACTTGTTTGTAAATGCAAAAAATGGGCTTCCTTGCCATCTCCGAATTTGAAACGATCTTCATACAAATTTTTTTTTTTTTTTTTTTTTTGGTTGCGCAAAGTTGCTTATGGACTTGACCAATTTGCACTTCTATTTATTTGTTTATTTACCAAGTAAATATAAGTATGCCATACACAGCTGTGGACAATTGATTTACATAACTTATTAGTTGGCTTGCAGTTGGATCAATTTTGTTGAGATATTGTGTTTCTACTTTAGTCAACCCACATACTACTTAAATACGTATACATATATATCATATGGTGCATCTTTACTGGCTTCTTTTTATATAAGACTCATCTATTTGGCGAATAATGTGTTACAATTCATAGAATGTTGATCTGTCACCACGGGTCTTCCCTCCCTTCAATTTAAATAAAGTATGAATAGTGCATGATGCATACTCGTATGTACATGCATATGTCCATATGAAACGTAATCAAAGGGACCTAAATATGAGCACATTTATTAAATAAAATCCGATGTTCTTTTTAAGTCACTGAAGGTTAAATTAATTATAAAATATCGTTGCATAGTTATTATTCATAAGAGATACGAGTACGAGTAGATGTTAGAATATCATTTGGCGGCTGTATTTTCTTCACGTTCTTACATTTCTTGGGCATGGAATTCCACTTCTCACTTATCTTTCTTATCAGATTTTGTGTTTGTTTATCAGTATTTTTGACTTTACACTGGTGACAAAAACTTAAATTTTACGAGTAATTCCATCTGGAAAGTAGAAAAATGTGAGAGTATTTGTTTTCTGCCCAAAGTGACCTAAATTGTAAACATTTTCCACTTTATGAATACTGGTTGTAGGTACAAAATCTTCTTACATAAGATACACCTACAATTTTTTTGATTTAATTAATTGGGCCATTTTTCCTTTTAACTTCTCTTCAAAGCTCGTCTTAGAGTTAAATTTTCATTTGTACGAGTATTTTGACAGTCTTCTCTGGGCATTAAAATAGTGACTGGTATGCGTTGCCGGTAGTTCTTCCTCAATTCATTTTGTTAATACAAGTAGGTCAGCTTTTGATACCCCTGCTGACATCCGTAACATTTTTACCCCCATCATTGTGCAATACAGCTCTGGTATGGTAATGTCGTACGTATGGTTGTCATGTAAAACAAAATCATTTGTGTTTAAGTGGCATTCTGTCACAAAAGATCCCACATTCAACTGATGTGCGATATCGTCATCGCAATTTCAATAAACATGTACGGCTGTGAATTTTACTATTTCGCAAAAGACTGCACTTGTTAACTTTATTTTACGGGCTCAAACACCCGACGGCAGTGCTGATAATTTTATGTCAATTTGGATGATGGTTTGATCGTAAATCCGGCTGAAACTCAAAGAACTTCTTGGACCAATTCAGTCGACGTGCTTAGAATACATTCACGTCTTGATGCATTACAAATAATTTTATATTCGTATCATGATTTAAAGGCTCTTATAGGTAATATTCGTAGAAAAGACCTTTATTCGTTTTTCTTCTCAGTTCAAAAATACAGTGTTTAACAAAAGTAATTCCAACATTACTTAATTTCTAAAATACCATAATGACATTCCTTAGCTTATAGCCTATACTATAGTTCGCTTAATTACAATGATAATAGCTACATAAATTCATTTAACACTGTACCTAATAACAGTAATAATATTAATAACATAGTAATCCTCTTACTATGCACTATGGAAGAGTGTAAAAATATTTTAAAGAAAAAATTCTAAACATTTGAAGAACGCATTTGTTCATTACTTAGCCTTTTACATATGTAAATTTTAATTTATTAATTTTAAAGTATGCACTATCTTTTCACAATATTTATACTTTTCATTTGACACATACCGTTGACCATCCGCGTCGATGACTTACATATATGTCTTACTTACTTCTCTAATTAGATAGCGCTACATTTCATCGTGGACTTGGTCTTCAAGTAAAGTCTACGCTGTTTTGTTTTTGGCCAACTGCCTTCAATCATACGATGATTGAGATCCTCTTACACCTGATCGCACCACCTAAGCCGGCCGATGTCTTCCTCTACAACTTTCTGCCGCGTAGTAGGAGTCGAAGACTTTTAGGGTGGCGCCGATTCTGCGTAATGTGGTGAGTTTAGCAGGTAAGCCAAAACTAGACATGGACTTGAAGAAGTCATCTTTAGAGTTGGTGACATAGGATTGGCCGTAGTGTGAATATTTAGTCAGATGTGGGCTTACTCGTCCTAAAATCACGTGGATATAGCAGACACGAATTTGTCCGTGCAGTTTAAAGGGTCCTATTTCTTGAGTCGTCAAGCACACTTTCTGCTTTCGCTCGACATTTAATCTTGAGCGTTGAGGAGGGAATTTCTCCGACATTGGGCCGTCTGAGATTATCCACTCGAATTGTTCGGATAATTGTATATAATATCTGAAAATAAGCTTGCAACGATAATAACATGATCAGTTTGTTGACTTTTATATGATCTGATGACCTACATGTTCCTTTGTCGTTTTTGGAGTGGAAAAACCGCTAGTTATAGGGATATTCCGCTTCTCTGCAAAGTCAGACGTCGTGACGCGCAAGCTATGGTTTCCGAATGACTTGATGCCTATTATAAAAAATGCCTTTTATCACGTAGCGCAAGCTTAATACCTCTTATCATGGTTCTGTCGCTTACCACAAAGTCGCACCAGAAGGGATGCTGCTTATGTTGTCTGTATTAGTCATCCTCTTTTTGTTCAAGCCATCTCAACGCACTTTGTAGAACATTGCATGTACAGACTACAACGTTGTTGTCCTTTTATCGTTTTGCAGGGTTGACGATAGTAAATATGTCCTAATCTGATGCTATTAGCTACTTTGCATCAGAATGATGCATTCCAGGTAACGAATCCCACTTAGAGTTTTTTTTTTTTTAAGATGTAAATGCAACAGCAAAAGCTAGCTGGTTTCCTCCCATCATGGCAATGTCCTCACTTGATAGTACGAAAAGTAATCGAAATCGTTTTTAAAATCAAAGTTTTCGACAGTGCCATCGCTAGCATTAATGGAGTACTTTGTTCTCACCCTTCATATGCCGTCGAGTATAGCAGGAAGGCTAATAGTAAACTTCATCAAATGACTTTAGGTTTCGGTTTCGGATTTCTGGTTTTACCCAAACTTATTATTCATATGGTAAGCTAAATGAAGGTAAAGTGGCGCCGAGATTATATCCATCGGACTGGTTTTGATATGGGCGTCTGCTTCGGCTTGAATACAAAAATCGTTTGCTTGTCAGATAAATATAAATGTTTTTGATCTTCATCACTATTGAACAGAGAGTCATACGGTTTTTTGCCAACTACTAGACTGAGGGCTAGCAGCATGGCAGAATTTTTGATTTTTGTGATATGCTGCCATTGAATCCCAATGTTTTGTATAAATCCGACGTTAGTTAGCATTTTGTTCGTAAAATAAGCGAGTTCGTCTCATTTTCACTAAATTCTTTATTAAAAGTAGGATTCGTGTAATACTACTTGATCCGTTTAAATAGTTTTTCTATCACAATGGTTAGCTAATTTAGGTCTTAGGATTTGCCTAAAATTTTACGTTCCAAAACGTGAATCAAATCGAAGATTAGAGCTGAAATGACATCACAAAGAGGCTTAATAATTCAGGAGTGTGGTATTCTACCCAATTTATGGATTGGTTTTGATGAATTATCTCAACTGAAACTTATTTCTAATTTATTTCTTAGTGATAGAGACTGCAAGAAATCAAAGTGGCTTTTTCCTAAAAACATTTCAATACGTTCAATTTGTTCCTTAAAATGAATACATATACAAATGGTTAAACAAATTTAGTATATTCGCCTTAATTTATATTGAAAATTAAAAGTAATTCATTTTGACCAAATTGGTATGTAGAAAATGGTTACGAGTGCATTAATGCAGTTCAATTATATCGTAAATGGGGACGTCGATTGTGTTCGCTTCAAAAAAAAAAAAAAGTGATCCGAATAATTGCACTGAAAATTACCATTAAAGCACATGATATGCACCTTCATATTCTAATTGAATTTTTTATTTGAAATGAAATTGAAATGTTAGCTACAAAGCTCTTCAATCTTACTTGCAATGGTATTTCTCTCGGTTGATGAATGAACCATTGAGTGAAATGAAAAACTTGTTTTGTGGGCGTTAAGATTGTACACCCATTTTGTGATAGTACGTCATTAGACCTTTTCTATAAATACTTTAGAAAATGAGAATATTTTACCTGATACATAGTAAAAGTTCAACTTTTTTTTCGCTTAGCCGTACTTGTTCTTTTCAAATTGCCAGTAGATCAATTTATCCGTAAGTTTGTATAAGTGTACCTATACCTTCGAATAAATTTTATGAGTGCATGCATAAATTAAAATTTCCCTTTCTACTTTGGAGTTATATTATTAATATCAGACACGCGACACGGAGTAAGAGCCGGTCGGAAATTGGAAACAATTCATTTTTTAATCCGTTCTGATTCCATGCATACGTATGTTAGATATGTACATAAGAGTATATTCAGCTTAAAATGCATTCAAGAAACAATTCGTTAAAATAAAACTTAACTTGACCTTCACGTTTATAATATGATATGTTGATTTTAGTGTGGCAGCTTTTACTCATTCACTGAATTTTTTTTATGTGCCTATTTCTTTTTTAAATGATGATAGATACCGTATAACATAAATATGTATGTACACATCATAAGAAGGAAATATTATAAGAGGAAACACTAAAAATTCTATCGAATGTCTGTATTTGTCGTTAAAGTCTATTCAGCTATAAGGAACCATGAATACGTAATCTTAGTCGAAATATAATCACTTTCTTGCTTAAAAAAAAAGAGGCTTGCAATTGTTTCATTATTGAATTGTTTGAATCCACCAAACAATGGGAGTCTGAAAAAGTTCGAATCCTAGCCGTTTCCTTTCAAATCAATATAGCATAAGTCTAACAACGAGTATGTATTCGCTAGCTTATTTCTACGAATGCCAAACTTTTATTTTATCATAAGTTGTATTGCTGAGATTTCTGCTGATTCATACGTCAGTATAAGCAAAACAGACACTTAACTGTTCTTAAGGAATCAAAGAATTTGTCATCGCATAAATCCAGCTCAGCTGATAACGAATATTTTTTTTTATGAAGAGAATCATTATTAGAATTTCACAGCGCTTTAGGAGAGGTAACCAATTATAATATTCCCAAAAATTAGATGTGATCTGTTAATTCACGATCTTCTGATGTCGGTTGACGTCCAAGCTGTCTAGGTTTACGCAAACCGGATCCATTTCTAGGTTTTGATATCACGTCAGATTATAAATGAAACACAAGTCGACCAGGAACAAGTTGTGGTCCGCACTTGCTTAAAAATAAACACACTTAAGAATTAAACGATTTATAGTAATTTATGATACTTTACCCATTTGGTGAATGAATTTATACTTCAAAACAATTGGAAATTCTATCGCCTAGAGTATTGTTGTCTTTATATCCATTTCTGTTTGAACTTTCTATAGAATCACACAAGATATGCCAACGTGTGTGACAGGAAGTTACTGCTCACTTAGATCAACCGAGGGGCTATTATATCGATATGATGATATTGTAGCTCCTGAGAACCTATGAAGAAGGAATTCCAGATATGAATTTCATAAGGGACCTTAGCATAATACTGCTTAACTCCTGCAGCTTCACGAGTAAGTAATTGTACAGAGCTCTGATTTTTCTTGTAAGTACACAATATACGAGTAAGATGGACATATTCAACGCTTCTGCAGAAGTCACACTCAGGCTTTTAGTATGAACGCCGATGTCGCATTGTCCTGTTATGATACTACAGATCGCACCCCAGGACTGAATGTTACTTCAGAGTGTGCTTCGTTTTTGTTATACAAAGAGTCCTCCTGTCAGTTTCCCAATCTATACTGCATTCAAGGAGGAAATGAATTAAATAAATATAATAAAAGCAAATCGAGTAAAATGTTATAAATAGTTGACTAAAAAACATCGCACCACGTGCTTTTCATCGTCGATTGAGGCAGCTGGATAAGTTTTGTTGTAAATTTTAATTTAGCACTCGCCTTGTAGACGATAAGTAGTATCACATCCGCTATTTAATCTATCTTTGATTTGAATAAACTTAAGGATCAGTGTGTTGAATGGCTTGAAATATTCAGACAGTAGACTGAATAGGCTCTTGCCAAATATATGTTAAGATATTTATCAGAATAGTCATAACATGCACCATGCCATTAAAGCTTTCGGCTTTTATGTTTGTCTAATTTAGATGGCGGATGCCTCTTTTTCTTTAAAGGCAACTTTTGCTTGTGCAAAGTGTGAGGATATGGCTTCGATTGCAGAATTAGCCGATGATTTTAAACTGGGGGTCTTTCTTTTTCTTATGTTATTAGCTTTTCGTTGAGTTTCTTTTTATAGGCGATTTCAAGTTCCTTTTTCGTTGGACATTCCACGACTGAAATTAGCTGCTGTAAAATAATCACCAGTATTGACGTTATCCCGAAAACGATGAAGGCAGTTAGAAGATAACTAGTGCTACTTGGTGTCATACTGAAAGCTCCTGTAGAGTTAATGCAAGCCATTACCTGTTGTTGCAGACTAATTCGCGAAAAATATTTGCGAATTTTTGGTTGGGCATGAAGATAGACAGGCTACAAATCTTTTCCTTCGTAGAGTCTTCAACCTCTTTGTAGGGGCGTATGTAAGTATATATGTTTACACCTAAATAACGTCTGAGAATTTGTCTTCCATTACAGTCAAGCGATATGTTGATCGACTAAAGCCAAAACCGATTTTTCATACCAAATTCGTGGTCTATAAACTTTGGATACCCTTGCAAATGTATTTTGTAAGATTCGCCATAGCTTAAAATTTTTGAGAATAAAATTAGCTTCATACTAAAAAAAAAACATTCGGATAGTTATGTATCCGTATTGTTCGTTATTTTTATTAATATTCACATTTTGAACCTCAACAATCGTTATTATTTTCGCTTCTTCAATCCCAAACATTTTTGTTTTTGATTGATGATCACACTTTCTTTGATACCTATTCTTATGTACTAGAGTATACGTAACATACATATTCGAATCTAGGGCAGATCTGCGCGTCATGCAAAATCTTCATTTTGATAATGATTCGAATTTGTAGTTAGATGCTTACTGATTAAATTGTGTCAGAACATTGACTCACTTTAACCATCTTTTTCCGATTGTGTATTTTCTGGTGCGCATTTTTATTTGTCATAGTATTACATACGAGTACAAGTAACTTTAACAATTTTTTTTTTTTTTTTCATTATGCCTGGGTTTTCGGACTCTATTTAAGAAGTCGATTTAATTAAGAAATGAATGATTAATTTATAATTAGTCGTATCAATTATCAGCATCAATGATGCATTTATGGTAAATCAGTCAATCTAGTCGACTAACATTTAAGGGAAATTTACAAAGATGGTCTGTGGTTTTTAACATATTCGTTGTAAAAATATTTTTAAACAAAAAATGTTGTGTCAAGGGGAATAACTGAAAAATGTAAATTGTGCTATTTTTTGAGACAGTAAGCTTATTTAAAAAAATGGATAAACCATCAATGAGAAAAAATAAGTGCTAACTTGAATGCCTTCTTAGCAGTTGCTTATCAGCTATGTAGCCTTTGTTATATTGAAAAATTTTGAGCGTACAAGAATATTTCATGGATACAAACGCTTCTTTTAAGAAAAGGTCTTCTTTTTCATTTAAGTTATTTACCGGTATATCGGCAGCTACAACTTTTAAGTAGCTAAACAGTTGAGTGCATAAAATTTACAAACATCTTGTAGGAGAATAAGCTTGGGCAAGAAGCATAACCAGTGTTCAAGCCAAGAGAGTTCTTAATTCCCATCCACCTAGAAAAGAAACCTTGTATATTCGGTTCAAAAACCAGGCCAGACCCATTCCAGACAGTTTGGTCTAACAAACTGACAGTCACTTACGATGAATAAACTCAGTCCGTATGTTCGATTTTCTCCAGTCAACATCAAAGCTTGCTTGTCTGTATTGCCCGTAACTTTTCCCTAGTAATCACACAAGGTTTTTCAATGAGCCACAAATCCGTCTTCATTTAACCAAGGCACCAATATATGATAGATATTTGTATAGTTTAACTAACGATTAAAACGCTGAGTATAACATACAATTAATAGAGAGTGTTGAATGGAAAGACTTAAGTGTGGAATCCTAGTTAGAAAAAATCTGGCTAAAGTGCTGCTACAGTTATTGGAAAGGAAGACCTTATATTTGTATAACGCCTGCTCCTCAAAGAGTTTGGGGATTTGTGGGAAAATTTAGATTAGAAATATGTTTACGTATCGTCACTTAAGAGGGACTTGAATTGAAATAAGATCAGTTCAGCGTACAAGAAAAAAGATAAATAGGAGTTAGGGTGATAAGTAAGGCATGATATCACATCATTTGGTTTCGACAAAACGTTATTTAGAAAGGAGTCTAGGCTTTTGATCATGTAAATTTAAGAAGTAAATATTTTTTATTTTTATTTTAATATTGTAGATAAATCATTACAAATTCTCTTTGTACGTATGTAGGTGCATTTTTCCCGATGTATTAAGCCAGCAATAGCAGCGGCAATCTCTTCGTGTCTCATTGCGAGACAACGAGTATTCAGCTTGTAATATTTTCTTCTCCGAATTCCTATTGTTGCGCATTGTGCATGTATACGGTATAGTATCTTCCATATGTATGGTTATATATGTATGTATCTATTGTATACAATATTTCAGTATTTTTCATTGGCGTACGCCTTTAGCACCATCGCTTATTGATGCTAGGTTCTAGACGAAAGTAATGTGGTGGCGTTGGTGGCTAAACTGATGCGACTGCTGCAGCCTTAGCTGGCACTGTAGATTCTAGTCTCTATGTTCCATGGCCAGTTTAAATTTTGTAATACTACGCATACTTGTAGTTTTCTAGTCACCCAAATGTATGAAACGACCAAATGGACTTAGTATCCGTACTAGTAAAATGTGAATCGCGTGCAAATACGCAGCAGTTGCATTTTTGATGCTTTCGTTTGTACAGCATAAAGGAGGCAAGAACTCTCAAAATCATTGCTCTCTGTTTTTTATTTTTATTTTTTATTTTGGAACGTGAAAATTTTAAGAAAAAGAAAAAAAAGTGAACAAAATAAAATGAAATTACAAATTCTTGCAAACGAACAAGTATTCGTACGTGCGGTCGGAATGTGTATGATGCAGTTGTGGTGTACTGACATACTGCTGGTGCATAGTGTACGGGTGTCTAGAACACTTTTTTTTTTTTTTTTTTTTTAAATAAAAACCTAATATAGTGTATACGATATTTATTTTAGGAAATGTTTCAATAATAATCATCATTTTCGAGTGTACATAGTGGAAGTGATGAAATAAAGTGCAACAAATTGAAAACGCTTGGGCTGATTAAACAAATTTGAAAATAAAAAAAAAAATAATTAATTGTTGTTATCGATGGAGCTGCCAAAGGATTATTTATATAGGCTATATAGGATGGTAAGAAATAATTTCATTTTTCCTACATACTTGTTTAATACCCAAGTATCTAGACACATTATACGTATATCGCCCTTTTGTATTGTATTCAATCATGATGCTTGTTTTTAGTGTGAACGGAGAAAAAGGGAATTTACGTTGGGGATGCCTTTGTTTGTGATGTATCTAAAGAGTTTTTTTTGTATTTCGTTTTTTTTTTTGTTTTTTTTTTTTTTTTTTTTTTTTTGATTTCATTATTTAATTGATTTTTATTGAATCAAACTTAGGGGTGCTTCAATCTGTATGCATGCACGTACCTACTTATCTAGGGTACTCTAAGTTGAGGTTGAATGCAAATGAACACATACTCTACACATATTCTTACGTTGTGAAGGGAATACTGAATAAAAGAAACTGCTTAACATATTGTCTTTGAAGATCAGTGGAAGTTGCAGTATCTCCACATGTAAGATACTCTTAGCTTAGTTGTGGTTTTAAAACGTACATACATACATATGTGTGTAGATGTTCACATGAGTTTGTTCTTACATAGGTTAATCAACTTATAAATTGTGGCTTTATTCGCATTAAAAATTGGGGCCCAATAAAATGAAAATAGTTCAATCCCCAGATATAAATTACATATGGTATATTAAAGACAAAGGCTGGCTAAATCTTCTATAATTATGCATACATATGTATGTTTTTCTCTTATGAATAGGATACATATGTTCTATACATATGTATATGTATGTATAATATTTTACGACTATACCTACACAAAGATATTTTCAAAAAATCACAATACTTGATCTTAAGATTTAGAATGTTGTACGTGACCGATTACTTAAGTGGTGACCGTCGTTTATTTAAATTGTATTTAATTGTGTTTATTTTGGCAGCATTTGAGTTTTCACGTGTCGATTTTATAGGGTTTCAACAAGTGCTTTTTGTTCCAACCTCTCTAAATTTCTAGTTACGATATTATGCCACATATCGGTTTTAAATATATGACATAAGGCTTCAGCTATTTTCAACTTTTCTCCGATTATGTACTAGGAGTCCTGTGTAACATTTAAAATTGCTCAGCTGTTCTTCTACTCGTATATCGAGTAATTAGGTTCTATTATAACGCATGTCAAAAAATGATACTGTAGCTCCATGTTCGGACTGTAATGTGAATACGAGTACATGGAGTTCCGCTCTCCCATGAAGTTCCGAAAGCAAACGCTATAGTTTGACCTTTATATCTTTATATTTACTTATGCAAGAGAAGAACTATATAAAAGCTATAAAACTAAGTTTTGTACCTAAAAACTAAATCTAGGAGTTAAAGCTAGAGGTGGTGAGGCAATTTGAATTTAAATGACAGAGTGCTGCGATTAAAATAAGGTTGGAGTTTACCTTACGCAGAATATGGGAGATAGGTTCGTTGGCGCCATATGTGGTGCGGTGGATTGGTAGATAAAAAAGACAGGAGCAACGTAGATTTCAAAGGTTAATGTAAAAGTAAATGGAGTTGTGAAGAGACGTGCAATCAACGCAGCTCAGAGGAGTCGGTGAATGAAAAGAACATCTGCTGCCTCCCTTCATTCCTCAAGGGTATTCAGGTTAATGAGATTGAAAATGTTTCGATAGGGAGCTAAGGTTAGAGGATCGTTCCAAGGAAGACCCAGAAGAGCAAAGTGAAGAAAACGACGCTGGATGCTCTCAATTTGGGATACATGAATTTGTTGAAAGGGGGCGAACAAAAGTGATGTCTAGTGATCTGGTCACGTAAGGGTTGCAGAATGTGAAAGTTTAGCTATGGGGTAGTAATTAGTGACTTCGCTCTTAAATCCCTTTTTATTTATCGGTGTTATGAAAGAAGATTTCCATATCTGTGGAAATTTACCTTAAGAGAGCGACAATCGGAAGAGATTTGAAAGGGTTTTTATGTTTTGATAGTAGAAGGTAAAATGTTAAAGAAGAAGAAGATATTGAGAGCGATAATTGAAGGGGCATTAGCAATTAGTCAGGTTTTTAGTTAACTGCCTTTAGTTGCGCACGCCAAGTCGGTTGAGGTTGTTTTTGGTTTTTTCAAAGCATTTTTTTATTTATTAAATCCACTATTACTAATATGTTGGCTATACAAACAAACAAAAAAAAAAAACGGTTAAAAACTAGATTAATTAACTTAACAATCTTGTTATAACTTACTGGCCCTTTGCGGGCACTCTAAGCTAAGTCTAACACATAATGTATGTCCTACGGCTAACCCTATTATGACTTCCTTCCACCCTACTAAACCGCTGACTGTCGTGTGAGACGTCTCTGTCGTAGTTGAGTCGCCTGTCCTCAGCTGTTCGAGCGACGTGGAAGATTAGCTGCATCGTTAATTTATCATGAATCAGGTCTTTTTTTATCAAAATAGAGAACGCTTCTCTGGGAATGAATCTGTAAAAGTGTACCGTCTCGTGATAAAGATAATCAGGATAGTAAGCCCCGGAGATCAAGTTGTACGTAGAGTACTTACCGACTTTGACGGAGCTGCGAACGTTCTCAATCGTCATTCTACACAGACGGACGAGTTTGTTAGGGATGCCGAAACTATGTTAGATGTTTTCAAATGCGACCATAAAATCGATGAAAAAATGGTGGGAGGGGGTGTGATTGCTATAGTTATACTTTATCCCCCGGCAAAGACGATAAGCCTAAGCGTATTGCCAAACATGTTGTCGTGTATGCTATGTCGTGTAGCCTCGCGTTAAAATCGTACATAATTCGGATATTGTTCATATGTCGAGAAGCTCGTTTAAACATCGTCGTGACGTCGTCCATGTCTTTCGTAGGGGCATGGGCGTATATTAGGCTTCTGTTAGCGAATTTTGCTTTTATGTGGATTGTCATAAGAAGAACAGAACAGTGAATCCCTTTCGACCCGAGGCCATAGGTGGTTCGTCCCTTTTAAATCTCTTCCATTTAGGGTGGTGGGCCTCATGATGGCGTAGGCCGGCATAACTGGCCGAGAATACCCTTGGCATTTAGCCAGCACGTGTAAGGGTTTACTCATGTAGTTACCGGGGACCATCACTGGGAAGTAAGGCTTCGCTTCGCTTCGCTACGAACTTGGTTGTTGCACTGCTGGTCAAGTTATAAGACAGTCAGAAGTTTTCTGATCAATCACCTCGTAGGTCCCCATGAGCAGAAAATCTAATTTCGGAGGCTTATGATTGCCTGTCTTAAGGGTGATAGCATCGGAAAAATTATTATTGATAATCGACAAACTTTAATATTTTGCCAGGCACCTATGTAAGTGCGTCGTCGGCGCAGTCCGAAATGTTGACCTGATTGTTTTCGAAGATGTTTCTTAAAGTTGTTAACACAATGAGGGGTTTTTGGGAAAAATTATGTTGCACCTCGCTATACTTATGATGTTTTGAACTGATACTTTGATCGAGAGTCCCTACCATAAGATTGTTCCCTAGTGGCAACATCATGTCGGAATTCTATAATATATCATACAATAATATATGTCACTACGATTCAAATTATTTTGTTGTTAGAGGTCTTATTTGTCGATCAAAAAGCTTATAAAATGCCTTCCTAAACTGCAACCACAAGCAGACAGGCTAGCCCATCCTATAAGTTGTATGTTAGGGCTCTGTACGGCATCATTAAAAAAGTATGTTGAAAAGTTATTGCTTTTATTCTTCCGCATACCATTAATTATGTGAGTTATGTGGTAAATTTCAGTTGCTTTAACTCGTTTCACTCTGGCACTCTTGGTTTACTCACCCTTTAAGGAGGCCTAAACGATAGCAGCCTAATCCTAAGCCTATTGATGATGCTATGTCAGCGCAACTGATAAAGAGAGAGAATGGACTTTTTACGGCTTCCTGCTGACTTTTTCCGTAATTTTTTCGTCGCATTCATCCTACTGAGAAAATGTTTTGGACAAAGTGGAGTAGGTAGAAATCCAAATCCAGAGGGCCTCTATTTGGAATGCTTGACATATAAAATACTTAGAGATTTAATGAGACATTTTTTTGTATTCAATTTTAAATTTGGCGTGGCTGATGGAGCAAAAAGGTAATAAAGTCAAATATCTAAAATGTTTACGTATGCTGATATACTAACTTACATTGTATGAAGGTCTGGATACTCTACTCTTAATCTTGGAATATAATAGCTTGACACGGACTCGAAGAATTTAAATCAATGACTTCGATAACATAGCCTTCAAAATGTAATTTGAAACAATTTAGTGACATCTTTGTTTATACTTTCGATTTCATCGCTACAGGGTGTTCAAATAAGATGCTGACTTATATTGCAGTTCTTAAATTTACCCCATAAATAATCTGAAAGTCGTGAACGCTAACTTGAATTCTCTTGGCAAGAAGTCTTTCTTTATGGAGATAAAAAAGACATTTTTGGATAATTAAATTTATTTCTTGCTCATTGACATACACTTTTGTCATAAATAGCCTCAATGAAAATAGCTAAAAGGGGTTGAATAACAAATTTTCGATGGGTGATAACTCTCACTGTTTCAAATAATTAAACTAATTCTGAACTACGTTAAACTAATGGTGTCATATTTTGAAATTATTTGTTACTTAAGTCGGCATCATTTTAGGACCATCAAATCCATCTAGATATACCATATTTCGAAAATTACGCGAAACTAAAAATCCAACCTTCTATTTGGAACACCCTTTACTTCATATTTGCGTTACCATTTTGCGCTAATTGCTTTCGGTCGACAAATGATCTCTGATTACATATTGTATGTTGAATCGTTTTTATATTGTGTGAATGAATGAATGACTAAATAAACGTCATGTTATTTAATATGGGCTGCTACTACATAAAAGTACACATATATTACATCTATCTTAAGGCTATGTGGTATATCATTCAATGAAAAACACAACACATTTTGTTGAGTACGGTAAGGGTCTTAAAGCAAAACCATTTAAAAGCCCTTTGTACACATATGGGTACTTTATGAAAATATTAACGAGGCGGGAATAACATGGGCATGCAGAAAGTATTTATCCAATTTAGCATACATTTATCCATTCGTTTATGTGCAAATGGTTCACAGTTATTACTTCACATCTCTGCTGTCGGTTTTTTTTTATCAAGAGATGATTTTTCGTCATCAATTAGATACAACAAGGATAGATTAAAGGAGTTAGTTTCAAGGCAAAACCAGTCTTGCCACATAGAGCCTATACTTGGATTTTTACCCGATATTTATAATGGGTGGGCTATTTAAACCTTAGGAATCTGGCAACCTATAACTTTGACATCTTTTTTGAGATCAGGTTATGACAGCCCGCATTTGAAACGTCAGTCCAAGTGAATTTGAGAAATGGAACAGTACACGCAATACGATGAGGCTCATTTTCTTTGAATGGGAGCGTAACTAAATAGAACTGTCGATTCTACGCCAATGAAAACCCTCAGTTAATTCACGATAAACCTCTCCATAACCAACGCACGATTCTTTGGGGTGGAATTGTGCGAAAGAATCACTGAGTCGTTCTTCTTCAAAGTCTTTCCTGGAGCAGTTGTTATCGAGCCCTTATGGGGAATGCCGAAAAACGAACACATTACGCCTTTCGCTTTGGCGGCCACTATTTATTCGATATCATATTCAAAAAGTGATCAGAACAAATGTTTAAGTTTCAAAATAAATGAAAAATGATTTCACGGCAAATAATAATTTGTGTGTGTGTGTTTTTTTTTAATTATTGCCAAAAAAATATCCCAATGGTTTAAATAGTACACCCATTAACTGCTCTAAGTTGCACACCTCAATATGGTTGCGGTTCCTTTTCACTTGTGGAGGCGTTAATATCTTCCTCTACATGTCCCAGCCATTTCAGGCGATTGATGTTCACTTTTATGGCCACGTCAATGTTGCCGTGTAGACTATAAAACTCTTACGAGTATCTCTCCAATCTTAAATCCGTCAACGCAAACATGACCAAAAATCACTCGAAGAGTCTTGCCTTTAAAACGAACAAGGGCACTATATTGCACTATAAAGCATTGCTAATAGGTTGCCCTTAGTGCTTGGTGCAATTGTTTTTTTAGGCCAACAAAATTGCGATTGGAAACTTTTTGTTTAATTCCTGATGATAACGACACATCAGAGTTTAAAGCGGAGCTGAGGTTGATAGTCATTACCTCAAAAATGTAGCTGTTTATTGTAACTATCTGTCCAAACTTTTAATGATATTCGCTAAATATTTCGCTAAAGATTGTTTATTATTCTTCCAAGGGATGAGTCTTCATTTCTTCCAATATATTGTAGATGGCTCTGTTTACATTCCTACGGTTATCACAGTACTTCGATTTGATCAACTTAAACGATTATAACGTCAACGAGCTTATAGAAACGTTCAGATATTGCCGAAATTAGCTCAAGACTTAGTCTCTCTCCTTTACAATAAACGTGTACCAAATAGACGCTGCTGTCAGTTTTTTATGCTTCTTCGGTCCGGTTTCACCGTCGCACTTCCTCGATAGCGAATAACGCACTGACATTAACCCTTTAAGAACTCATCCTCTAGTTTCGCATCCTGACTCTTCCTGGAAAGCCACTATTTTTGATATTTTTGATCATTTCATATAGGAAATTACAGTGTTGCTGTTTTCCTGCTCAACTTGCATATTTATAAATTTGGCAAGTCAATTAACAAAGTTTGTACATTGATAGCTACAATACTTGCATCGCCAGGTTAACGCTGCTTTATGCCTTTCCTAATCATGCAACATCAAATTCTCGTATACATATGTCGATATTAGAAATACTTTGCACCTTGTGGACCCACTATGGTTAGTTAGTAGTCGATTATAAGTGCTTATATGTTAACATTCCGAGAATTGAAGGAACAAACTACTTTCAAAACCTGGATCAGCAGAATTTTAATCTCATTACACATGACGCTTAACTTAAGGTATAGCTGTTTGGACTTAGAAAGTTGATTGTACTAAGACCGTTCCAAAATAAATAAAAAAATTTTTGTAAAAAAATTTATTTCTAGTGATGGCCTCTACTGACAATTACATTTGGAATAAAAAAGGTAGATCCTTCACTGATGTACTGTCGAAATTGCATAATATTTGAACGAATAAAAGAGGAGTTATTGCATCCGTGATAGTATATTTGTATCATCGGTACAAAAATGAGCATCGATCAAAAATAGCTCAGAATTCGAGAGACATCATCAGGGAAGTCAAAATAAACAAAAACTTTCATTACAACATTGTGACTCCTGATGAAAATTGATATTTTGAAAATGATCTAGAAACGAAGCGCCAAAGTGCCAAGTGGAAGGCACCAGACGAACCAAAACCAAAAAAAAAGTCGTTTAGAGAATTCAAAAGTTTAGACAATGTTAATTTACTTTTACGATTCGAAGAGCATTGTTCACACAGAATTCGTTCACGGGTCCAAACAGTTAATGCACAATTTTATCTTGGTTTTGCTTTGAAGCGTTTGGTGCATCATATTCGTAGTATTCGACAAGAATATCGCGCAGAAAGAAGTTGGTGTTTGTTGCACGATAATGCGCCATTTCATCGATCGGTGCTTGTGACCGATTATTATGTCAAACATTTGCATATTTTGTGGACGTAAAAGCCATCCAAAGAGCTTGTACTCACATCTAAAAGGACATCCTGGCCGATGATCTATAACACTCATTAAAAATTAAGACCGACCAAATCGCTGTACTGAGTAGGAAGGGGACTATTTTAAATAAAATCTATCGGTTTTACCAAAGAAAAAAACGTTTTGTTTTTCTTATTTTTAAAAAGTCATATTTACCTTGAAACGCATCTGTACTTATAACATTTCTGGTGTCGGAACAATAACTATTTGTCGTACTTTGAACTTTATTTCGCAATGAATAATGAAAAATGAAACGATTCTCAACAGTCTTTAAACTTTTATATGGAAATATGTATGTAGTTATTTGCAAAAATTCTAACACATGCAAGCCTACAATTCCTCGTTGTTACTAAACTTTAAAGCATTACAAAATCACCTTTTGGGCTCAGCATTTAATAGTAGCATACGTATGTACGTACAACCATGTTGCCAGAGATTGAATCATGTATAACAGAATTTAGATTTGCTCCCTAAGATATGTGACAAATTATGTGAATCATATCGTTGATCAAAAGAGCTTTTACATGACGTAGTAAGCATTGATTGTCATGCTTGTTGCATTATTTTCCCCTTGTTTTTTTGAATCTATAAAGCTTGCAAATAAAGCACAAAATTTCTGGCAATACTGTATATTATGTATCCCTGACATTAGCCGTGTTTATTTAAATATTGGCTACCACTAACAAAATAATTTGCCTGTAAATTACGACAATAACGTAGCGATGCACGCTTTTTCAATTTACATACGCTATCTACAACACTTAGCGGATATAAAACAGTGCTTTCAGATACTATTTTCTTAGTTTGCGTTGAATTTTCTAATGAATTTTCAGAAATGTTAAACATTTGCCAACAATTTTTTTTCAAAATAAATTAAATTTGTTTTACCAACCGCCGGATGAACTGCCATTAAAAGTCAAATATATACGAGTATCTGTGCTACAAGTTTTTATGATGAGCTCTTAAGCGGGGTTGGGTCGTATAAGTATAAGTGACTTAAAAAATTAAACTGGTAAATATCTAAAATGTTAGATATTAAATCTTTAAATACGATTAGACATAACAATAGATTTAGGTGGTATTAAAAAAACTACTCTAGTAGCACTTTTTCCGCAATTTAACGGTAGGGATTTGATTTTTATCTTATTGTAAATGATTATGAAGTTTTGGTAATGGAGATACTGTCACTTAATATATAATATTCGGCCGTGGTGGAAGCGTATAAAAACACCACCGGGGAGTTACCTCCTCGCACTGATTTAGATCTTCTGAAGTATGAAATCATTTTATGACCCGACTGTAGACGTAGTCTGATATAATTGGAGCCATAGGCATGAAACTATAAGCGTGCGCATGCAGCTTATATAGGGTCGAGCATTACGTTCAGAATGGCCCAGAATTGAACTTGATTAAATCAAAATCACTCTAAACTGAATCAAGTAAATTCAATTTAGTTGAGGTTAGTATGTGGCGTTTCATGTAATAGGTACACGATGTTTGTGAATACTGTAAATAGAGAATAAGACTGACTAATGAAATCAATCTCTGAGTAATAAAGTGTGGCTGGCGAATAATGAATTTTTGTGACTGATGGAAGTTGTGTCATGCAATCTGTTTTTGATGATTATTCTTAGCTTGTTGACTGCCAATAAATGGAAGTGTATGGGAAAAATTTGGTCAGCTTACATATGGATGTACACTTAGTGACTAAAAAAAATACTATGCGGTATAATTATATGATGCCAGTCGACTCAGATATTTGCAGCACCCGTTATCAATTATCAACTAATCGAAAAATTTATGTAGTTTACTAAACAAAAAGCAAGATTTTCTCACTTAGGCCAGAATGATCATTAGTTATACAACACGACGCCCAGGTCTTGGCATCTAAAGTGTAGATCAAAGGAAATTCAGGGACGTACCACTTTTATCAATTCCATTATGAAATATATGGCCGTGTTGTTGAGAAATATACGTTTGATTATCTTGTCTTAGGCTAGCGATCAAATTGCTACGCTATTAATTTGAGCCTGTTGATTTTTATATTTTTGGTTTGTTTTTTTGCATGTGAGTAGGTCCATACAGGCTTTGTTTACGCGTTACTGGATATTTAGCTTTCAAATCATTTTACTGTCTAGAATCGTTCCTAAAAATATAGCCTGTTTGATAGAAAAAATAGGTAGATTGCCGGTGGAGTAAGTGTAGCTATATATTTATAAGATTCTATAATTGCTGGTGAAAAGGATGCTGGATTAACACCCAAGCCACACTTTTGAGTTCAGTAGAAGAGAGTATTCAGAACTCTGCATTCGATTTCATAGGGTGTTCAAGCATTTGTCAATAATCATTACTGCAATACTATCTGCAAAAGCAAATGCCTTACAGAATTCTTCTCCCAAAAGTCTTAATTCGATAGTTTGTTGATTACTACAAATATTCCATAGAAATGGAGTGAGAGGACCAACTGGCGGTGTGCTTTAATTGATATGTTTTCGAGTCGAAAATCATTCTAGATTTATGCTGATGATTCTGCTTGTGAGAGACTGATTTATCACCATGCTTAGATTTCATTAAATTCCTTTTGTCATTTCTTATATGGCATTGCTGATGTCAAGAAAAGCCACCATTGCATATTTCCTGAGTAATATTAATATTTAAGATATTGTGTTGTGTGCAGTATGTATGTTGAGATTTCGAGAACAGGATTGCTTGAACTTGCCATAGATTTTTAAAAGGAATGGTTACAGGCTGATAAGTCTTAAACCATTTGAATGAATATGGCAGCCCATTCCTGCTTGAGTTATCTGTTCGGATAACTTAAAACTATGTGGCAAGTCATATGAATTTCAGCAAGAAAGATGCCATCGGGTTCTGGGAGGTATAAATGACTCGAAACTTGTCTTCTTGTATCTACAAAAAACGAAGGCGATGAAATCATCAGTTTGAATCAAATTACTGGGAGATAACTTTCAAAAGTTTTTTTATGTTCTCTCAGTGGGACTCCAGGATTTTATTCGATTTTTTCCAAATTTAGTTTTAAGCTTTTTGACGTGGTCCTTATAGGACCACGTTACATTACATTAAGGTCATAGAGAGCCCTAACAGGACAGGCGTCCGAAAAAGCCTTGTTATATGCATATATCAGTTATTTGACAAGAGAATAATAATAATAAGAGGAGAATTAGATTTCTCACAAATCTTTCAAATTTATCCTTGTATTTGTTACGTATATGGTATAGTCTGTTCTCAGAGATTTTCTAAAAACCAGGCTAGATAGGATGGTGGTTGCTTAGTCTAAAAGGATGGTATCTATAGTTAGAGAAAGTGGTGCACAGATATCCTCCTGTATTTCTTATGGCATATTTATTTTCTTTTGATCTTTTCGGTTTTCAGTGACAAAGTTGCAAAATATCTTTATTTTAAAGTCTTAGATTTCTGCTAATGATAAAACTTTAAAGTAAATCACCTAAGTTGTTGACATCCGTGCTTTGCCAAATAATGTGATGTGTATTCGCAACTAATCCTAAGCTAAATTCTGTGTGATTGACTTTCTGTTTAGAAATAAATCATTCTAATAGCCGGAGGGACAGAGACAGGTATGTCATAAGCCCGATGATCGGAACTAGATAGAAGCTTCGTTAGCAAATTTCTAGCTTTGTTCTGGCTATGTCTTCACTGCCTAACTTGGAAAGAAGGAATGTCTTCAGATGGCTCTTCGTTAGCAAACAAGCTCTTGGTTTACCTATATCGCTCAGAAAAATGGTGTGTTTCTTTACCTATGGGTCTTGGATTCCTCCCCTTATTTGTTTGTTTGGAGAAATGAATCAATATGATGGCAAAAGCAACCGCACTATATAGTAATGAAAAGTTATCATTGGTACAATCTGAACTTTTTTTTTTTTGAGAATTTGATACATAGCGAGGTCTGAGTTTTGTTGAGGGTTTAACTCAAAGAATTGCTGAATGAATGCTCATGATCTTGTCACAAGCAACTTTTGGTATTACTTAGGCCAGTTTAGTGCTTAAAATTATATCAGAAATCTGTTGAGGAGCAGTTAAGTGAGCAGTCTCGAGGGCAGTGGTTCCTGTTGTTTGTTTGTTTTTAGAAATACTTGTTTAGATATTTTGACACTATCTGCTACCTCTTGGTGAGGCTAAATAATACGCAGGTTGTCACATATCCGAATATTCCATTTGCAACTATTAAACTGAGATTTCAGCCTGGTTAATAATTGGCGCAGATCAAAAGACATGAAATCACATAAAATGTAGATACATATTTAAATTTTCCTTACCTTTGAATAAAGGCAATAACATAAGTTTGTTTTAGATACCAACCTTTCCTGAAGTACTGATCATGAGAGTTTTCGGTTCCATAAAAAAAAATAGTCAAACTCTGGACTATATTCGTGTTCACAATTTCAAAAAGTGTTTTTTATCTTTCTCAAAGATTGTATTTTTTACAATTTGCCAGTGAACTTATAGTAAATTGTTGATTTTCTGTTAATATTCTCACATTATCTGTTTAAATTTGCAAAATGAGCATGCATCATTATCAATACTGGTACAAGCGTCGATCATAATTTGATTTATCTTATATTTTTCATGATCTGGAAATTTCGATCCGATGCAATCTCGCTTAGTAGGAAAGTGTGATTTTGGTGTCATATGTAGGTACATCTCGTAATTTATTTCCATAATCTTTAAGAAACACTCTGTGATGATGTCGTCTTTTTCTCTGTTTTAGCATAAGTACGAATATATCAGGGATAAGTTTTGGAATTTAGGATATATAATGACTAAAACCAGGAGATTGCTGACAAACATTTTTTGTAGTTGTATTCTGATTACAAAAATGCACTTGATAGGAATTTAAAGGACCCGAAGAAGCAGATGTCGGTTTCATATTTCCTTTCTATTTTTTCAACTTATTCAGCAGGTTGTGGCTTGTAAGGGATCCTTGCATTCTACTTGCAGTTCCAATATTCATAACTCTTATTCCTTTGGTCATAATCATTAAAAAAAAACTATTGTGTATTGTTTCCTCATTTCGAATGGCCATGCGAGGCTCCTAAGTCTTTATTCATAGCGAGTTTCCCTTTGAATATCATCATATACAAGCTTAGCAAACATGTACACCTCTTAACTGTGTGTTTTGTTAACTTTTGATGTACGTTCCAGACTTTTAGGGATGACTGATATATCAGGATATTTCCATCATAGTTTTTAGTTTATTTTTGATTTTTGCGATTTGAATATTTATTACAATACAATAAATACAGATTTTTCTCTATGTATAATATTGACACACTCTATTTTGTTTTTTTTATTCGAAATGCACAATTCAAGCACACTGAAAACAAGCATGCTTGGTTAACATAGTCATATATTAGTCAACAAATTTAGAAAGACTATACTAAAAACATGAAAAAAAAAATATCTCACACATTTCAGCCTAGCGTGCGTTATCACGATACATCCTATATTATTTATCGTAAGTGGTTACGTGCCGAAGATGAATTGGCCTTTCCCACTATTCACAAATTCGTTCTAACGAATGTTCATTCCAAAGATAAAATCATAAAGCCCGAATACTATCTAACAGACAGTGAGTGCGTGTATGGGAAAGAAACCGAAAAACGTTCCGACTCGGATACGGTCAACCGAAATAAGCGAAAATCACGACGTCGAACACGATCTTTGGAAAAACGGACACCAACAACCACCAATGCGAATGATGACGTTGTCGCCATCAGAAAAAGAATCACAGCAACCAACGCAAATAAAGACAGCAACCAAGATGAGGTGAATTTGCGTGCTAGCGAAAATAAAATCAGCATTTGCATCGAAGCAAACGATGATACAAGTATTCCAAAGGACAAGTCAAACCAAAGTGAGCCAAGTAAATTACGCAGTACTGAGTGGAATACGAACGCAATGGAAAGCTTAAATCGACTTGATGCACCATCTACTGGGAGTATTGTCTCTGAAACTAGAGAAAAGTCGGATAATTCCAAACCAAAGGAAAATTTTTATGACACTGGCACAACGAGAAGGAACAGAACATCAAATGTAGATTTTATACCTGCCGATTCGAATTCACAAATGGAAGCACAATCAGAATTACAATCTAGCGTGCAAAGTGGTTCGCGGCTAATAATCATGGAGAAAAATGATTTGAGAATAACCGATAGATTTGTACCTGCATTTAGTAATAAGGATAAATTAGAAAAAACTCCCATAGAAAGGCAAATTTCGTGTACCAGCGATGAAAGTATGTCGGAACCAATTCGGCTGAGTAGACCATATCCATATGCAACCATGAAAGGTAGTTTCTCATCACGGAGCAGTGTCAAAAGTACAACTAGTGTCAGCTCATCGAATTTTTCTGCAAGCGATCATATCAGTGATGCTGAGGACATAGCGAGCTTCGATTCAAGCGATACTCTACAGGTATGCATTTCAAATTAAATATTTCCATCTTTACAAAGAGTTCATCTGCGTTTTTATGATATTGAATAGTTTTTTTTTTAGTTAAGTTTAGATCATGAAGATACATATACGAATTGAAATGAATACTTATTGCCACCAATTAATAATGAACTAATTTTTTTTTTTTTTTTATACTAACCAAAGTCGAGTTGACATATATACGGATACTCTGATAAAAAATTTTTTTATTGTGGCCACATTTTATTGTTCTATGTCAGTTTATTTATTTTCCTATTTTCTTCTATACTTGCTCGTATCCGTAGTATACGAGTATTTTTTCCATACTCATAGTGACCTGCAATGCACCATTTCTAAAAAAAGAGCTATATTTCCAAAAAGAGTAAACGTGATTTAGAAGATACATACATATCTACGCAATCCACATTTTGCCTCACCAGAATATGGTATAAGAGTACTCGTTTAAGTATTATTATTTCTGCGGTAAGGCTAGACTAGACTCACTGTTTGCTGCTTTTAACCTTAATCGAGCGATTGCGGTTAATGAAAAATTTCCGCATTATTTGCGCATGTGTATTGTGGCTTTATTTATTGTAAATGGAAACGGTTAAGAAGTGATTTTTTTTCTTTCACTTTTTAAGACTTTTCTATACATTTTTTATTTGGAGGTTTCTGGTGCCCATAAAAATTTGGCAAACACATACTAGTGTGTAGTTTAATTAGACTTACAGGCCTTGACATTTTGTTAAACTTGCACCTTGTAAAACTGCTGTGAAATACTTTCTTATATCTACTTCTATGAGTCCGTACGGATGGATACTCGTACTTACTTAGTTGGCCATTTGTGTAAGCGAAAATGTAGGAAAAACGTGACTTATTGCATACGAGCATACTGTTGGTTTCTTTTCATACTTCTTAATAATGAAAATATCAGTGAGATACACTATATATGGTATAGGTGAAACGTTTAATTTTTGAAATCGCCGCTAATATGTTTCTTTGCACAAAAAACAAATAGGCTTATTGGCTCAAAGTAGCACATGGGAATAAATCTCTAGGAGTGACACATTGCTATACTCTGTACAATTAAAATCTGCAGGATAGGGAAGATAGAATGTTTGCCCCTCACTCTGGTTACCATGAAATGCAGAAGGACTTCTCTCTTCTTGAAAGCTCTCGTAGGGCTACCATGATGTATGTTATTACCAAGGTGAATCTCTGGAGAAAATTACCGTAGTGTTGGCATCTGCTTGTTTTGATAAGTTTTATTTATAAGAAATATAAATTAATTGGATGTGGTTCATTTGTTTTTATTTTAATATTTTTTGACAGGTTAGAATATAACAAAAACAAAAAAGAACCAACTAATCCAACGAAATTGACTTCTTTTATCGTTTCCATTACCTGAAGTAATATCAATCTCTTCTGTTGTTCTCATAGTGAAAATATCCGGATCCCACATTTTAAACTCAATGTTTAATTTAAAGCGTTGGACACAATTAGACTATCTTTTACCGTCTTCTTTCTGAAATGCTATCAAATAGTAGTTTAACGTCTTTTATTTCAAAATACCTGTTTGTGCTTGCTTCGAATTCTTTGCTTGAGCCTATACCAACTTTATAGTTGATATGTACACTCGTAGTGATAAGGGGGAAATCGTAGAATTTTGTGTCCTGCCATCAAATTTACTTCATCTACCACATGGACATCAAGTTTTCCCCTCTTGGCGTTTTACAATATCAAGCAATTCAGCTTCAACCATATTTTCTTCGAAAGGTATGTTATTTTTATTAAGTAAAGTTTTGATTTATTTTTTCATAGTGGAAGTTGAAGGATATTTTTCCTTGAATATGAGTTCTCTTCCCTTTTCAGATGATGCTTGAAGCCCTAAAATGACCAACAAAATTGCAGTGGCTTGCATAGTATTACACAACACATTCACATATTTGGAGACGAAAACAGTGAAAAGTAGGAACCAGACGATACTAATACCACCGAAAATGAACCTGAAAGTGGAAGTGCATGATTTTCTCCAGTTTATCCAATACATAATTTACTCCCACAAAATTTACGTTGAACAACATTTAAATTTTTACATAAGAAAACAATTTATCAAGCAAATAATGAAGTACAGCTTTCATTTAAATTAAAGACGGGAAATCAGCTGATTTTTGACATTTCTTCTGTCTTTAGGTAGATGGATCCTCAAGAAATGTCCTCTAGTTTTGCATTCAATTCTCGGGCTCTCAAGTGATCAGAATCATTTGACTAATTCTTCCCTAGAATTCTGAACGGGCTTAATGTCGCTTTGCTCAAATTAAGGACTCGTCCCATAGAATCCGACACCTTGCGTTGACCTATGTCACGGAAATGACAGTCCCATAGAATCCGGTAATAATGTTGGCAGTTTCTTATTGTTGAGAGTGTTTTCATTTGAACCTATGACAGTTTCTCTACATTCTCTCAAAGCTTCCACCAATAAAAGTGCGTACTCCCAATTTGTGAGTTTATAAACATTAACATATTGATAATGTGTGAAATACAATGCCATGGATAAAGAAGTAGAAAGTTAACCTGCTTCATCCATCGCGCTTCAAATCAGTTGGTTAGTATACTTCGCAGGCCTGAATTGCTCATACATAAATTCAAATTAAAAAAAAAGGGTCTTGACAACTATTGTCTTGACAGCTGTTTGGTTTTTTAGTGTTCTATTTTTGACAGCTTATGCAAGATTCGTATGTGTCAAAAATAAACATGCTCAGTTAGCATCATAGATAAACTAACATAGATGGCAAACTTTCCAGATATTGGAAAATCAAAACCGGTTTTCTACTGATCGCCTCTACCGTGGCAATTGTCATCAATGGCAATTTCCCTCCCTTTTTACGCAAAACCCGCCCATTTTACAAGAAAAATGGCCACCCACATTACACACGCGTGCAAATCTCTCTCATTATAGCAACTTTACCTGTAAATTGTCTTCATTCTTCCAAATTCTGGAAAGTTGTAGAGATGTAAAAGTGTTGGTTATTCATTTACAGTTTGTCTTTACGAAGTTAAGGATTTGCAAAAGCTTAAGTAGAGTTTGACATTTAGGTTAGTTCATTGCCATTTTATTATGGAAAGACTTACATTCGAACAACGATTATCAAAATTCGTGCTCTGTGAAAAATGTTTTTCGCGCACTTCGACCATTTTACGGTCGTCATAATCGACACACTGAGCAGTTCAAGCCATACTGATCAAATTTCGCACCAATATCAAACCATTGGATATCAAGCCACCTACCTGTATGCGTAGAGGAAAATATTGTTGCATTATCCGCCAGTGTTAATGAAAGCCGTAATTTGTCTATTAAGTGGAAGATTTTACGCACGGATCTTGGTCTAAAACCTTAAAAAATACAGCTTGTGCAAGAACTGAAGCCGAACGACCTGCCACAGTGTCGAATTTTCGGTGAGCGGGCCTTAGAAAATCTGGAAGAAGATCCGCTTGTTTATCAAAAAGTTGTTTTCAACGACAAAGCTATAAGTATGGTAATAAACAAAACTGCCATATTTGGTCCGATAAGCAACCTCGATCAATGATTTTGAACTTTTTTTTTGCCCAGAATGTACGAGCTGAATCTGGTCGAAATGTTATTCCAGCAAGACGGCGCTATGGACTCTCTGTATGGACCACTTAAAACGTAGTCGTGGTCACCACGATACGTGCTCGAAGCACTTCTCATAAGCACATTTTTATATAGCCTTGAGCTCTTCCAGCGATTTCGGTCTTGGCCCTCCTTGTTCTTCAGTTGGGTCGATTGGGCTTTGGTCTCGACGTCATAGCCATATACCCTTGATTCGTCACCAGTTATGATCCTTTTGAGCAAGTCAGGATCATCGTGAACGTCATTCAAGAGCTCCTGAGCGGTGCTCATCCGACGGTTCTTCCGATCAAAATTAAGAATTTTCAAATAAACTTCGCTGACACACGTCTCATGCCCAAAACATCCGAAAAAATTACATGATACGAACCGACCGATATGCCAACATCCTCAGCAACTTCTCGACGTAATTCGACGATTTTCAAAAACAATTTTCTTCCCAGCCTCGACGTTATCATCTTTTGTTGATGTGCTGGGGCGTTCAGACCGTGGTTCGTCATTGGCATCTTCTCGGCCATTGTAAACATTGTGTTTTACTTAGAGCAGACTCATTGTATGCCAATATCAACATTTCAAGTGTTTTAGAACACTTGATTCCATTTTTTACACAAAATTTGATGCAAATTCTCTGCTGCATTTTTTATAATAACTGAAATTCGCTGAGCACACCAAAACACGTCTAACCTTTCTATCTGTCAAAAACAAACTAAGAATGCTATACAATTGAAGTTGTTAACATATGTTCGGGACATGTGTACCAACACAGAAAAAAAAAATCGATAATAGAATGTACGTTGTCCGCAAAATTTCAAAAGTCACTTATTTTTTGAACACACTTCGTATGCAAATGATCGCTGAAAGCAAAACAGAAAGAGTACGTGAGCACGCATGCATTCTTTTATTTAAATTTTTTTCTTACTCTCTCTGCGCATGTGGCCGTTGGCCAATTGATTTGAATTCAACTATACTCTGGTCATTTGAAAACAGTGGAAATAAATGAGGCTTAAACATACCACTGATTATTCTGCCTCTGACTGCGCGGTGATGGTAGCCCTGTTTGAAAAAAAAAAAAACATAAAGCCGAGTATAGTTTCATTTCAACTCGTTTCGTAAAATCTGTACTTACAAATGGTTCTTTAAACCACCAAAGTAAAGAAAATATTTGTTTTCACATGAACTTTGGACAACAATATGTTTTCGCGGTACTTATCGACGTGGTAGTGTTCAAATATACTATACAATGATCTTTATATGGCATTTCGGTTACCAAAGTCCGAACTGTGCTTTTTAATGTGCTCCTGACTAACCATGGACGCATTCGCATTACTTAGGCTCAGGATAAACTTCTTATGATATACATATGTAGATAAAATACGATATATATACGATATCAACTTCAAAAAATGAGGCAAATCTTTCTTCGCTATTGTGGGTTTTAAGATATCCACTGATACACCTTTATATCTAGTCTGAGTCCAAGTTTATATTGATGGCTAGAAATACTCAGATGTCTATGATAATTAAAGAGTTCCTTGCGTTGATCTCGACATGATCAGTTTGGTAGTGGATGGTCTGATGACCAGGTGCTTCTCCAAGTTTCTTTTTAAATACTAAAAAAGTGAAGAGAACGCGAATTATGTGTGGTCTATGTTCATTTGCAGGTATGATGTCGTGTAAACTTTACTTTCCGACTGTATTTTCTATTTTGCTATTAAAATCACTTAAAATGATGTTAACGTCATAAACACAATATATTTTCGATGGGAGTTCAAACGCATATCAGGCTGATATGGAAAATAGGCTTTAACCCAAAACGCAGCCGCACTTAATTTTCGTGCTAAAGAACGCTGGTCAAAAATTTTAAGACACTAGATACTATTTTTCCACACTCGTGGTGGGTGTTTTTTTCTACTAGTCGAAAGTTGGAGTTTTATGAAAAAGAACTGATGCGTATCGGTGACAGTTTCTTAAAGAGATCAAATGCAATGGCATGTTGAGGCAAATTTCAGTATTATCCTGCTTACTTATTTTGGGGTTTGAGGAGTACTTTACCAGAAAGATATCGTTTTTTTAATTCACTGCCTTCCTGCTAAATCTAAATTTTTTGCCTCAGCCAGCTCTATCAGTCATTGTTCATAATATTTTTATTCTTTTTTACACAAGAAACATATCAAATGAAATGTGTTTATACAAAAGCAGGCACAGCTGCAACAAGAAAATGGACGCAATGCTCAAATTGTGAATGCAGATGCCAGAAATGGTTATCAGATTGGAATCAGGTGCCTAAAGTAACCAGGTTTTCAGTTCAGAGCGCATAATTTGTCGGTGCTCTATATATCTCTATCTCTCTATCTCGTTTCTATCTATCATAATTGTCTCTAGCTGGACACTTTGAGGTTATTAAGGCTTCCTTGGCTGCCCTTGACTGCCGCTTTGCTGTCATTAATCGTGTTTGGGATTTGTCGTTGTTGAAGTCCCTTCACTCCATATTTCCTAGTATTTAAACAAGCCCAATGCGTAGCTACTTGACTTAATCAACGTCGTTATAAGGGTCTGGATTTTACTTATTTCTTCTTCCCCACCCGTTAATTCAAACAGCGTAAACTATTGATTAATTGAATTCGAGTTTTCAAATTTGCATTCCAGTCACACTTAATATGAAAGAGTTGCGGAAGAGATCTAATTTGATTAATTTGAGCAGCAGTTGCGTTTACAAAACATTCGTAAACTGTAACTGCAACAAGACATCTTACGGTTGGATTCAAATTTATGAAACATATAGCCTAGCCTATTTAAAATTTGAGCAAATATTATTCCAAATTCAATCAAAAGTATGTCTTAAGGCAATTACGAGTATTGATTGCAAACGCGGAAACTGCGAGTATGTATGCTGCGACCATAAATTCGCTACTCATGTCCAGTGGACGACCTTAACAAATATTTCCTTTTTTTGTAGTTATTTTTCCATTATCAACGATTTTACAAACTAGCAGACATTCCTTTTACTGTACTGGTAACTGCTAGCTTTCTGTCTCTAAATATGTACAAGTATATAAACAGACTGGTGCAATGGACCGCGTTTCTTTATTGTAACCCATTATGTAGGTAGGTAGCAATGCAAAGCAAGAAAAAAATTCACTTACTTGGGTTATTCCACGTACTGTGCGAATCTCCTAATATCACGCAGTGGTAAGGCAAAGCCAGGCAATACACGGATATGTGGTGACTGCCCGTAACAGCTACTACTGATCTATGCGCGACCGACGACGACGCTTTTCAGCCGCTACTGCTGTTAGATTCCCTTTTTTGGGAACTGTATTCTAGCTGGCTTTGGGAAATCGGTTTCATGTATGGATCTTCCTACTTGGATGACATAGATGTTTGGTGCCCGTACCACTCTGATCCATGGCTGGATCTTTAAGATTTTTCGAACAGTTAATTTTTCTCTCCTCGCATATCTAAGATCCGTAGGCAAGATGACAAATAAAACGAATAAGCTGCAATGCTGTGAGTTTTTCTTTTTATTTCTTTTTTTTTTTTATGATACAACATAAAAACGAAGTACTGCAGCGAGACAAAATGTCGGTCAGGCGACATTGCATTTTACACTGAAGAATGCGGCCACAGCTAACTATTCGTACTTATTTTCTTCGTGTTTTCGCCTTTGAATATACTATAATATGAAGCATTTTTGATGTTGTAACACAATACAAATTAGTTTTAGATTTCATAAGCGGCCTTTTGCCAAAATCTGTACCAAATTGAATAAAATGTATTGTGAGTTTGGTACGTGCTTAAATCCATAGCTGTCGTGTGAGTTTAAAGGTTGGATCCAGTTTAAGAGTGTACATATATTTATTAGGAGCTGTATAATATCTTCTAACTTTCATACGTGGTCACTTCACCCACATTGAGACAGCAAGGGAACACTGGGACTCAATCTAACCTCTTCAGTTCGTGCGGTCTTTGACCATCTGTTTTCAGTTATGGTCCCTTTCTACTTGTGAGGCCTTCCTTCACTGCTTTATCATTCCAAAAACAAATCGAAGATACTTCGGTACAGAGAATTCTTTCTACATGTTCAAACCATCTTAGACGACAGATGATGACAGGTTGATGTTACTATACCGCTCGCTTTTTTATCTTTTCGCCGAAAGTCTGTCAACGCAAACAAAACCAACAATTGCTAGCTTGCGCTTAAAGTGACAAAGAATATCTGCATCCCCTATGCTTATATTTGTCCTTCTGCCATTAAGAAGCAGAAATTTGCTGATTGGGATTTTATATGGAGTCTCTTTAGTGTTTTTTTTACAAGGCCTTATTGTTTTCAGTTACTTTTTGAGGCCAAAGAAACTGTTATTGACAAGTGTTACTGTTTTTATTTTATATCTGATGAGATGTCATTATATGAGTTAATAGTGGAATCAAGGTAAACAATCACTTCCTACCGCAAAGATATAGCTCTCTTTTCTGACGTCCTGTCAAATTCATCGACCTCATGTGTCCCTTTTTATTGAGAGCATACATATGTGTACTTCATGTTACCCTCATATACAGCTAAACCCATTTTTGCTGTTTCTTTTTAAATTTTGCAGTACTATCTTGCTGCATTCTGTGTTTAATGAAAATTGTGCTTCTGGTGGCTTACGAGTTTGATGTGACAGAAGGTCAACTAGTGTTTCCACCTTATTGACAGGTTCCGAGGATATTCCTTTCGATTTTAGCATAGTTGCATTTTCCAATATCAGCATAATCAGAGCAGAAGCTGCGGTAGTGTGAGTATTTGCTAGTTGTGGACTTACAGAGCCAAGAGGAACCGGCCGATGTTCTTTCCTTAATTTTTGCCTGTAGAGCGCATAGGCCGTTTTCGGCTTTTTATGTACTGCTGCTGCTTAGGCTGCCTGCATTCTTCACCAAATCAAACGTTTCGTAGAAATATTCGTAGTTCTGCTGGCTTCTCGACATCGATGCCAGAGACCTGCAGTACTTTATGCGCTAAAGGATGTTGAGGGGTACGCGATCAACAAAGGTCGAAAACCATTTAACATTTAGTTTACCACAGAAGTTCCTTGATATTTTGATGGAAAAAAGAATTCCGAAAAATTTTACAATAACAACGTCCACTAATTTCAACATGGGCGTCCCACAAGGGTCAGTATTTGGGCCTACCTTATGTTATATATTTACATCTGACTTTCCTGGTCTGCCAGATTTTCAAGCTGCAATCTTCGCTGACGATACTGCAATTTACACATCGCATACGTTCGCTCTTAACATCGAGAGGACTCTTATTGATGCTAGTAAAATAGTAAGAAATTTTTGCAGTATATGGAAAATAAAAATTAATAGTGAGAAAACCCAGGACATCTTTATTAGTAGATGACCTATGGTTGTCCAGTCTGAGGTGGTGCTGCTAAATGTCACCTTAAAAGGCTGCAAGTTTCACAAAACAAAACTTTGAAAATGATGCTTAACTTACCTTGCCGTTTTTCAACTAAAGATCTGCACTTAAGGGCAGATGTTGAACTGATAAGCGAATGTGTGTTTACAAGTTAAATGAAAAATTCATCACTCGATGTTCTTTTGCTGACAATCCTCTCGTTAGCAGTCTTTATATAAAGGTAATAAAACTGTTATATTTATTTGTTTACCTTCTATTTGTTTATTTATTTATTTATTCTTCATTTATTTATTTATTTATGATTTATTTATCTATGATTTATTTATTCAGTTAATTATTAACTTATTTATTTATTTATTTACTAATTTATTTATTTATTTATACATTTATACATACATATATTTACTTAACAATTTTTTGTTATAAATTTATTTGTTAATTTATTTATTTCTCTAATTTCTTATGTTTGTATTGATATAATTATGTACGTTTCTGTGCTTATGCATCTATACACATAGATTACGAATCTGTCAAAAAAGTAGAGGTTCCTGTTAAAAAAAATCAAAAGTGACCTTCGTTTGACCTTGAAAATGGGGCTCAAGGTCTAACTCGTGGTCACCATCTTATGTCCCCTTCAGAACCTTGTGACTTTTGTCTGAAACATTTTTCGCGATACCGCGTATTTTTCGAGTAATTTGGATGTCTCAAGTTAAAAAACTCACCTTGTACTTTTATTCTTATTCTTTTCCTTTTGTATCAATACCTTTTCCTTTTTTAGTAGTAAGGTAACAAGTGTACCAAATCTTTAAATGTAAAATGTGCAATACTAGATGTAAGTTATATTATGCAAAAATATAAATATATCTATCTTTCTAACAATGTAATCATTTTGATTGCAGTCTTTTTTTTTATTGTTCTTATTTGTTAATTGGGATGTGGTGAAACTAGCGCTAACTATTAAGATATTCCGTGCTGGCGGAGGTTATTTTTTGTTACTGCATTTCGTTATTTTGGTCGAAGAGCTCCAACTCGTAGAAACAATCTGTGGTAAGTGCGTTGTTCTCCTCTGTAATGGAATAATCGCATATAAGGCATAGATTCTTATCTCTCTCCTTAGAATCAACGCGAACTCAACGGATTAACAATAAGAGAAGGAGAATTAGGGAGGGAAGATAGCGAAATACTGATGTATACGTTGGTTTTGAAAGTTTTAATATGTATTGGTGATTTCGGATTGGTGGAGCATTGGTATTGGAAATTTTGGATATATCAAGGTATGAAATGAGGATGCCAATTGGCTTGACAATATAAGTGTCATCTATAAATTTTATCGCACCGTTTAAAATCCTCCCTAGTAGATGCAGATATGAGCATTTTACTGAGCTGAGCTTTATTTGTTAAGACTAGTTCAGATCGAGTCAAGTATTTTTAACATTGCTTGCGGAAATCTAACCATTTCGCACCATATGTGGTATTATAGATTATCTTTGACACACATACGGAACACAGACAGTTTTTCGCTTTCAACGATGTACTTTTCATAGATATCGGCTAGCCATTACTTTTTGGAAGCATTATATTGTATTTCGCATAACATATCATCAATCACGCCTGCCGTCCGCCGAAGGACTGTTAGTATTGTGTGCTACATTCCATCCATTACCTTAATATAAATACGGCTATTGATGTACATATGTATAAGAGTTTATCAAAGATATATGTTACAAAAGCAAACACATATCTCATACTATTCCTGTCAGGTCATCTAGTTTTTTGTTATTGCATTTCGGTATTGATTCTATCTGTTAATTGCATCAAATTTTTTTTATAGCAAGCATACTACAGTATGCTGTTTCTCAAGAAAAAAAAACATCTACAAGAGTACACAAAACGTATTAGCGTTCTATCATCAAAATCCTTTGACTATGAAAGTTTTTGTTCCCTAACATATTAGACTTCCCTTATTCGAGACTTCTGTAAAAAATTCTGAAGGGCATGAAATAATAGAAATAAACAGAGTTATTTGCAAAGCTCCTCATCGTCAACTTTCACTGCAAGGTATTACATATATACATCGCATCCCTGAAAATGGAAATGGCCTCATGGTCTCAAAAAAATTCGAAAATAGAACATGCGCATATCTTTGAAATTATATCATGCCGAAACTCAAATTATTCGTCTGACTTTGAGGTTATTCTCGGAATTATCATACATTTTACTATTCGCATGACATTAAAATTAGAATTTTTCCTTCTTTCATTTTGATCTTCATTATTTTTATATTATTATTAGAATTTTTATTTGCGAGCTTTTTGAATTATTAGATACGAAAACTTTCAAATTGTTAAAAACCTTATGGTAGATTTTGTTTTTTTCTATAATTCTTGTTTTCAACAGTTCAGACGCCGAGAATGTTTTTTTTAACAATGTGTTTGCGAATAAAAATAACAAATGAATTATCTCGGCCTACGCTTTGTTTTGACTCTCTCAGCATCGGCTTTTTTAAAGTAAACAGACGCGTGTATATAGCTAAAACATAATTGATTATATATAATTAAAAGAAAATCATTTCTTTCATCTAATTGCTTTCGATAGTTTTTTTTCCATTAAAACGTTCCATTTTCGCCTGACTTATGTATGTGGGTTTTCATTGATTTCGTCGGCTTCGTACAGTAAACATCTTTTCTCGGGCTTTTTGTAGTTGTATGTATCTTTATCGCAAAATCCTTGCAATTTATCATGAAATTCGCTGCAGTAATTGTACATTTCTGCATTTGTACAATAGAAAAGGTCCCCTGTTAATTGTAGCATGGTGAATTCTTTCTTGAATTTTGCTTTGAATTTCATTTCAACGGCTGTTTTTTTATCGAAATTATTGTACTCCAATTGATTATGCTATAGACTACAATAGATATGACCACTATAATAGCATCTAAGACTAATCGTGTGCTAAAGGCGAGTGATTTTCTTACCATTCAGCTTTCTTAGCAGGATAAGTCCTATTTATCTGGTTGTACCGTTTAAAGGTGAAAATGTTCAGCTTAAGCTGGCAATATTTAATTTAAGATAAACATAACATATACCTGATCATAATATATATATATAATGCAAAAAGTCAAAATCATCTACATCTATTCACTTTTCCGCATCCTTTTACTTTTTTGAATTGGTTTGCAGAAAATCGTGTTCCAGAAAAGAAAACTCAGCATCTTGAAATGCACATCTATGGTAGTTCTCTGTAAATTGACTTTGATAACTACGAGTGTGCTAATTCGTATTCCTTGATAGGGCTTAAGTTGGACAAGATGTAGATAGCCGGATGTCAACACTAGCTTTTTTATTGTATTGGTCAGTTATCCTCTTACAAAGTTTTGATCAGAAATGAGTTCAAGCTTTCTGGAAGTTTAATTTTTTCATAACCTATTTTCTAAGCAAGGTTGAAATGATGAGTATTACCCTGTAGTATGCTTTGCTATGACTATGCCTATGGATATGATTAAAAAATGCCGATTTTTCTATAGAAGTCTTGCTGTATCCGCTAAAATAGGTCTCTAGCCAGTGAATTCATTAAAACAGTCCTTCGGTAAACGTAGTTTCGATTTTATTGAGCTCTAGTACGACAATAGGAGTATAACATATTTTGCCGGTTTAAGATGATGGTTCTGGTAAGAGTTTTTCAGGGCAATCAGTTTGAATTTGTTGAGTGCTAAACACGTCATTTTGCTAATTATTTAGATAACCATCAGATAATAATAATCAGAGATTACTTCTGTGAGGTGAAACTGTTTTTAAATTTCATATATCTGCATGAGAATTACCAACTTTTAGTGTACTTCCCAAGAATTCGTTCCAAAAGGCTTCGGTCAAAAAAAAAAACAATAATCGTATTTTCAAAATTTTGTTTAAACATAACATATTCATCTTTCATTTGATTTGTAAAAGTCAGGGGTACAAACTTGAAGGAATACGTAGGAACTGATAATTCGGCCTGTACCTAATATATATTTTTTTCCATTACAATACTTGTGTGCTTTTCTCTTTCGGATTGCATTGATGTTTAACGATTTTAATGACCTCCTTCAATCGGATATTAAGCATGGCTTTGGGTCATCTTCCAGTTCAACTCATTTATTCTAGTTTTAAGAAGTTACATTGAAATTAAAGTTCATAAATTACTAACTTCAACATGAAATACTGAATACGAAATTATACAACAATCCCCTTCGGAAAATCTATGATATAATTTGATGAAGTTATGAAATAAGAAAAATTAAAAAAAAGTATTCGATATTTTCTCAGTGACTGCTTTATCACAACTGTTTGAAATCAGCACATGAAATGATAATTTTTTTCTTCTATTATAGTAAATAGTATAACAAATATGTTAGCAATTATATAAGAGTATGTATATATGTATAAGCTGTGCTTAATATAATTATACCTGTTAACACACGTGTTTACTGAAATATAATTGTAAGACGTTTAATTATGTAAATCAGATCACGTGTAATGGGGTGAATCGTTAAAAATATGTATTTCCTATGAGTTCATTCATAACAGTCACCATTTAGCAAAAAAACTTAATTTTGATAGGGTTGAAATTGTCAAAAATAAATCTCAGGAAGTTGAGTTAACGATAATGTCTACCATATTTTTGGGTTTCATGCAGTTTTAGTGTATTGAAATATTATAAGTAACCTAACAAGGGTCGAGCTTTCAATTTTCAAGTTTAAAATTAAAAAAGAAATTAATGGTTTGAGGTCTGGCGATCGAGGAGGCCAGAGAATGTCGCCATGCTTGCTTACAATTTAGTAATTTGGAAAATATAGTAAACATTTTTTTTTAAATGGCGTTTTCTTCCAGTAAGCTATGTTCTGTTCATTCACATAGAAGTCGTTATGAAAATGCACTTCGTCACTGAACATTGTGTCAGCAACTCTTCTTGCTGTTGAAAACCATCCAAGATGGTTCTTGAGTAGGTTTCTGGCAAAAGATATATACTTTCGCGAAGAGTCTCCACGTTTTCCTTTTTTTATTTAATTTTTTCGTAATGTTCTGTCTTGTTAAAATCGGTGATCTTCAGAAGAAATTTTAAATACTGCGATTCTTACCTGTCGATAAAATGGAGGTGTGTTGTCAGACAATAGCCTTTTTACTGTAGCCATTATAACCGTCTTACATTCAAAACCAACATGAGTAAAAACATCACTTTTTTCCTTTCTTAATTTTTCCTTCACTTGCAGTGTTCAAAAATATTTATGTAATGTACATAGTGCATCGTCTGTTAAAATAATTGACTCTGCTCCAGACATCATTGTGAACAGTTTGATAATGATATCTGGGATAAACATTGCAAAATTATATTACTAAGCCCAAATGATCCTGTTATATCCTGTATTGTTACAATGTGATCTTTGGTACAACACGTACTGGAGCTTTGATGACCTTGCGCGCCGGCTGTTTTTTGACTCTGGTTTTTTGGACGTGAAGTCTGATGAAATTACAAAAAAATTTCTGCTGCGAAAAAAAAACTTTCAATGTTCCCGAGACTAGTTACGGCCAGAATCTTGGCCAAGAAAGGAATCTAGTCGGGTCCTTACGGATGGTTCCGAAACCGATATAGGATGCGTTACCGGTATCTTGCTGTAGGATTACAGCGTAAGATTGCACTCTTCGTTAGGAAAACTTGCGTCTGTCTTCCAAGGGGAGATATACCCAATGCTGATGGCAAGTAACTATCTGAATTCTCTTACGACTTACAAGCCACTCGTAGTTCGAGAATGCAAGACATTACTGAACGCAGTCGGAAGGATAAATTTACTGAACCTTGTGTGGGTCCCAGGTCTCAATGGGATCACGGGAAATGAAATCGGCAATGAACTTGCAAGGCAAGGCTCACAGGAGTGTTTTTCAGGTTCCAAACCTACGTTAGGTCTGCCTTCTTCCTCGGTTAAGGTTTCTATTGGCAATTTGGTTTTATATGAGCACAACTGCAGATAGCATGACTCTCCAGATTGCAAGAAGACCAAACGAATGCTTCCTGCAGTCTACCTACTTTCCCTCAGTAGAAAAGACTGCAGGCTGCTTACTGGTGTCGTGACAAGGCTCTACACTTTTGAAAATGTGCTGGCCATAAGTAATACAATATAAAACGATGCTTGCTGTGAAAGCGACGACGACATCGCGGCTAAGCTCGCATCAGACAACAGATACTCATCGTTGACGTGGTGGGTGCTGGTACTGTTGGTACTTTACCACTGAAGTGCCTACTCATCTTTCTTCGAAAGACTGAAATATTTCAGGAACTTACAAGGAAACCAATGGAATAGTTATTTGCCTACAGCGGGAAAATTACTGCACACGTTATTGAGTGAGTAGGTTCCATCCGCAATCGAGTGGCCTTGAGTCGATAGCACAGAATAGCTCACGTATCATTTGGAAACTTGAAATTTTAACAGTAAAAGTGTACTACAACTAATTTCTAACAGTTATAGGAAGATAAATAATATAAGTTAGACAAATAAAAATAAATCCTGCGATAAATTCAAAATAAGTAGTTACTCTGCCAATATGGTGAAATGTGTTTATTTTAGTTAATTTTGATTAAAAAGATTGTAAAATGTAGAAACATATAGTTACATTTTCGTATTGATTGGTTTTTTTCTTTCTTAGAGCCAAAATCTGTTCGTTCGTCGTCTTGGTAACTTTCGTACGTGATTGGCATTCGATCACGGATGAGAGAACGTCAAAAAACGACACTCGATAACGTATGAGGGAATACCAAATGTGTATTTCTGAGTGACGAGTAGCTAAATCACGTGTGCGGCGATTTGCCCACAGGTTCTAAAACATTTTTTAAAATATGACCTGGCTTGTTTCCTGGAATAATTGGAAACGCAGTACAAAATTCACAATCTTAAGATAGATGCAATCAATCGCGCAATAACGAGACTCCAGCTCCATATAACTGTTGAAATAGGAAAAAAAGGTTTAAGAAACTTCATATAAATATAATAGAAGGCAATTCTGTAACTGTCGATCCCAGCAAATTATCAAAGTTCTGGTAATTTTAAAAGGTTGGATTTTATTTAGAGTTAAAGGAAGTGAATTGTTTTTTTAATCTCATCGAAGTGGCTTGAAGTAAGATTAAGTCCTTAATTATATACTTCAGAGTGAATTATCGAAGATAAGGCGTTGTTGCATTGTTTTTCATAACAGTGTGAGCTACATATACGTACAATTTTATCCCAGCGAAGTAGAAATGGATCTAGCCGGGGTGAGACATTAGTGGCCTCTTACCCGTTGTCCCTTCCACCCACCCAATGACATACCAATGTTCCTTATACAAAATTTAAACCAAAATTCATATTTGCTAGCTTTTCGCTAAAGTCAATCTCTTTAGCAAAAGCAACAGTCGAATGATCTGATTAAAACAGACAATACCATGTAAGCGATCCTGTAAGATCATAATAAACTGAGCAAATATCGATAAAAAAAATCATTTCCATGTTCGCAACCCTACAGACATCGACCGAAAGAAGCTAAATTAGAAAACATATGTTGAGTCATCGTTCGAGCAAGGTGAAAACATTTTACGTGTGTATTAATTTAGCCTACCACTCGCATTTTTGGTGGTACACATCGAAGATGTTTTATCTGGAAAATATTAGTTAAGCCAAGACAGTATTTATAATGGCACCCAATTTCGCGGTTCTTTTCTATAATTGATAGGACATTTATTGGGTCTATTATGTTCGCAAGTAAAGGTTTGGAAAAAACACCCATCTATGGAGTATAATATGGCGTAATTATCCTTAACGCTCACTCAGCCTTTTTATTCGACATACTTTTCAGTTGATGTTGTGAATCAATTTTATATAAACTTTTACAAGTGGATACGTCTCGTTTTGTATTAGTAAGAACAGATGGAGCTAAGTAGAATATCCAAAAAATCACCTGATATGCGGCGACTTTACATTTAATATAAAAACAAAATAATAAAAGGACATAATCGGCTTTCCTTTATGAAATGACGCCTTAATAAAAACTCATATCACTTTACTCGTAGTCTCTGTAGGTATTCTTCGATTTCAATTAATTAAGTCAAATAAGTTTTAGTATCTCAAAATCAATACTCCTTGACTTTTATGCCCCTGAATTGTGCTCTATTAAGATTTTTAGTTAATTTAGTTAAAACCAAAAATAAATTCATATTGACCACTAGAAGCTTTATTTTGCCTTCTGTCTGTATTGCGTGACCCAAGGTGTGGCCGAAATTAAATTCGCGCTCTCAGGGTTAGTGGCACCCCATACAATTGGCCAACATAAATTGATTTGACTTTTTCTCCACTAATTTTCAATAAAATACAAAACATACATTCGTAAATTACCTATGTCGGTATTTTGCGCAGTAAAAATTTGACTTGACTTAGACACTTTATAAAAATGTCCGTGCATATTGTTTAAAAGCCAGAGAGCAAGAGAGAATATAAAAAATGAAAAAAACTTTGTAACCTCACATTCTCGAAATAAACTCAAAAAATATTGTAAACAAAAAAGATGCATGTTATTCGTAGTATTTAAGCTTGGTATATTTGTAGATACGAGTACTATACATGGTTGGAGTATTGAGAATACAAAGAATAAACAAGGCATCTGGATTCTGGGTGCATAAATTCATGGAAACTTTGGTGCCCTGCGGTAAAAATTTTCATATGCCGAATGCCGAATAACGAATACTGACGCTTCCACCCGCTGATCTTTAATGATAGTGCTGATGCGTTGCTCTTCTGCTGTTGCTTTAGTTTCTTACTTTATTATATTTTACAGGGTGTATTCGAAATAGAAGAAAAATTGGCTTTTTGATTTAAATAAAAATGTCGATATTTTTTGCAGATTTGTGCCAAGTTTTTTAATAACATTGATCTTTATAATTACGATTCGTGTTTTATTAAGCTACGTAGCTGTTGGTCAGATTATTTCATGATTATAGTGACACTGATCTTATTTAAAGTCATACAGAACTTTTACGAATAGTCGTAACTTTTAACTTGAAAGACGCTATAATAATTTAGGGGTCAACGATCAAATTAGACCTAACTAAAAATTCTCCAGTTCCTATGATTTCCAGAAGAGAATTGGCGTTTACGCGGCTGTTCAGTTTCCTAAAAGGTTTTAATTTTTTTCTTTCTTGATGGCTACGTTAACAACAAAACTGCCAATACTAGAGAAACGAAAATTCTATGGCAATGCTACAAGCGACCCAATATTCTGAGAAAGTCAAAGCTTAGTGCGGTTTTGGAGAAGTGATTGTAGGTTTGGAGTGATTGGACTTTTTTTTGTGAAGGTGATGAGGGAAGAGCCGTTAGCCTCAATTCTGATTTCTACTGTAGCATGTTGGAAAACTTTTTATGAAACGGATTAGTTGGAATAGATTTAAGGAGTTGATTCCAACAAGAAGTGAATCACACCATATAATAATTTTTTTAAAGAAAAAATTTTTTAATCGTACCATTTCACGAAATGGACCAGTAAAAAAATATACAATATATTACATATATATCCCATTCTTATATATCCCATTTCAAATTTTTATTTATACTGAAGTTGTTGCTACTAATCTGTCATAAAACGTCAGCATAAGATTTGGCATATATTTGCTTACTTGTTCCCATTATTCATTTCAACTATGATTCTCATACTAAAATATGTATGTGTGTGAGTTGTACACATGTCCCGAACATATGTTCACAGTTTCAGGTATACAGCATACTTAGTTTGTTTTTGACAGATAGAAAGTTTAGACGTGTTTTGGTGTACTCGGCGATTTTTAATTACTATAAAAAATGGAGCAAAGAATTTGCCTCAAATTTGGGAAAAAATTAGAATCAAGTGAAGTAAAACACTTGATATGTTGACAGTGGTATACGGTGAGTCTGTTCTGAGTAAACAAAAATATTTGCAAGTTGCACAAGCTCTTCCAAGATGGCCGAGAATATGCCAATAACGGACCTCGCTCTGGACGCCCCAACACAGCAACAAAAGATGATAATATCGAAGATGTGAAGAAATTGTGAAATGTGAAAATTGTTTTGGAAAATCGTCGATTTACCATAAGGGAAGTTGCTGAAGATGTTGGCATATTGGTCGGCTCGTGCAATGTTTTTTTCGGATGTTTTGGGCATGGGACGTGTATCAGCGAATTTTGTTCCGAAGCTTTCTTATTTTGATCTGAAGAACCGTTGCATGAGCATCGCTCAGGAGCTTTTGAAAAGGTCATAACTGGTGACAAATGATAGTTATATGGTTATGACGTCGAAACCAAGGCCCAGTCGTCCCAAGGGAAGCACCCAGGAGAGCCATTACCGAAAAAAGCCCGCCAAGTTCGATCAAATGTTAAAGTTTTGATCACTGTTTTTTACGCTTACCGTCGTGTAGTGCATCAAAAGGTTTTACCTCAAGGTCGTGCAATCAATAAGGAGTATTACCGTGAAGTTATGCAACATTTGCGATTAGCAATACGAAAAAAAAAACGTCCGGAATTGTGAAAAAAACAATCATGCAACGATGATTGAGCTCAAGGCTATACCAAAAAATGCTTATGAGAATTGCTTTGAGGATTAAAAAAAAACGTTGGCACAAATGTATTATATCTGTAGGGGAATACACTAATATTGATGAATAAATAAATTGTTGTTACTTTTTGAACACGTCGTATATTTTTAAATTCCTGCAATATACCTACGTATGTAATAAACCAACGTATGGTTCAAGTTCAACTAAACATTATTCAAAGTGCCATATGAAACACCCTGTATTTGATTAAAACCATGATCTCATCCCGAAGCGCATTCAGTTAACGATCTCAGCATACATCATCTTCGTTATAAATATAAACACCACGAATTTCAAATTCCGCTGAATCGCGCTTTTTTATCACTTTAGTGAGCTATTACCAAACTTGAACTTATAGTAGCAAAATATGTTATCCAACCGATTCATATTCGATTGTGAGAACTAAATACTACTGGAGAATTAATATGTAAAGAAGGGCGCGAGTAACTCGTACAAAAAACAAATTGCGAACGCATTTTAGAGGCATGCGATTCATTTACAATTACCTTCTGGAGTGGCGTATGTACGAATATGGTATGTATAGATGCTAAGTTCAGCACCTTGTCCCGTTCACACGAATAATATATTTAAATATTGCGGTCGGATTTGTCTAACACACATACAAACACATACATACAAATGAACAAGCAAAAAGTGTCTAATATGTTTGAAACGATTTGATGTATGTATTTGTTGAAGTGAATTCAGTGTGGCCAATTCGATTTTAAAGTGGTAATAGATAGAAATTTCATAACTTGGCCAATCCAAAAAATTTTGCTTGCTGTCTTGGTTTTAATAATGTGTATTCTTATACACTACGTGTAATTGTGATCGAACAATGAATTACGGTTTTGATGTTGACTTGTACTTTTTCAGTTGTTTTGAACATAAAAGGTGTAGCGCTGATCATTCTTAAATATTTTGGTGCTATTGTAAAGACTGACTTTCATTTGATATAAGGACCAACTTAATCTTACAAAAAACAAAATAAAGATCCTACGTACTCGTGTGTTTTCGGAATATTTGCTGGAACTTTCATATAATTCCAAACGTTACTATATATTGAGCTAAGCAAAAAAGTTACCATCTGGTCCTACGGATTTGAACGATTCGAAAGGGTTAATAGGCCATATGTGCTTCTTACTGAGAAAATCCTCTAAGGATGCAGTAATCTTTTGCATGGGTTTTTGGCTAGAAATTGACATGAAACTGGTAAAACTAATATCTATTTTCAGAATTAAGGTTTTCTCTTGCATTTACATTCATGAATCATTAGGATTCATAAATCCAGTCGGTATGAGAATATAAAAGTTTTTCAAAAAAAAAAGAAGTAAAAAACTGTACACAAGATCTATGTTGAGTATTCGCAACCTCGGATTTAGACAGAGTTGGGTTCTGCTTGTACATTTCTCAATCCGAATTTTGCCTTATTGAGTTGGCCTTATCAAAGATCTTTTAAGTCCATCCAAGCTGTTTAGCTCCATACTCCATCAAGTAAGACTTACATAATAGGATTCGATAAATGCTGAGTTAAGAAGGTAAACACGTTGTTCAATTTATCTTATTCTACCTGTGTATTTGATACAAAATGGGAGCACCACTCGAGTGCGTCATAGAATTTTCAAATTTCAGAAAGCGGTGATCCGTGGTTGATTTTTTTTCTAACTCACTTTATATGGTCTTACTTGGACAAGTTGAGCTATCTTTAGTGACATTTTTCTTTGAGTTCGATTGTCCACATACTTATAAGAATAGATTAATTCAATTTGTAAGCTTAAGATTAAGAACTGATTAATTTTTTAGAATAAAGGTTTACTAAGATTTTATATTTTATCCAAATAATAATAAATATTTGCATAATTTGCATCAAGATAATTAACAGAAACAAGATGACTTTCAGAATAAAAAGACTTTATGCAGTAGATACCATCTTTATTAGACTAACTTACTTGGGCCTTAACCAATAAACGCATTCAGTTAGTTTAGACTTTGGCAAGTTGGCTTTATTTGCGAACTCCAAGACCGTTGTGGCCTTCTTGCACTTATGCGCGTCGTCAAAGGCGAACGATCGATGTCTCTTTTGCCCGGAAGTTAACATTCATTCGCCCTGGTACTCATACGGGGTGATTCATTGTGAGGTTTGATTTATAATGTAAGATAAAACACAGAAATTTGAAAGTGAACTTAAAAATTTTATTATCCGTTAAAAGAAATAATTCATGGCATTTACTTTTTGAAAATGATATCATGTAAATGTTGGCCACGACTATGTCTGAGGTGGTTCATTTGGAAGATCCAATTTTTGGCGAATTGTTCGAGCATAGCGACTGGTATCTCGCGGTAAGAACGAGTAATGTTGGCTTCCAAAGCATCAATCGTATCTGGCTTATTCCTGAAGACCTGAAACTTTACATATCCTCAGAGAAAATAGTCCAAAGGGTGTGATATCGCACGATCTAGGCGGCCAATTTACCGTAGCAAAACGTAAAAATGATTTCTCAATAAGTCCATTGTTTCACACGCTGTATGGTTCATATTACCGTCTTGTTGAAACCAGAGCTCACCGAGACCATGTGCTTGAATTTTATTAAGCACATAGTCCGTTAACATGGCGCGATAATGGTTACCATTGACGGTAACATTCTGATTTGCCTCATTTTTGAAGAAATATGGACCAATGATTCCACCATACCGTTGTTTTTAATGGATATAATGGTAGCTCTAATAAAAACATTGATTAAGGTACAGTGTGAATATTTTTCTACAGTTTTTTCTTTACTGAGCTTAGCTAAAAATACAAATTTAAGTTTACAATTGAACCCCATCTGATGCTTTTCAATGTTAATTTTTGATGCAAAATAAAAGCGTTCTTATTAAACATGCTGTTTACATCAGGGACAACATACCGAACATAAATTCTGAATCAATTAATTCAGATTTCTGTCCGTAGGCGATATCAAAAATTTATCATAAAATAGGCTATACTACAGGTTAAAATTGTTTTAAATGTCCCGTTGTTGCCTTAGTTTGTTTATTGAATTTAAATGCAATAGCTGGGTGTCACCTGTAAATGTAAGCAGGTGTCAAATAAATAATAGTTTAATTGAATATTAACTATTACAAAACCTTGTAACCTAGAATAACTAAGCTCCAAAGTGAATTATGCATACCCGTCAGTGGTGATTTTTATGCATGCAAGTCACATGTCACTGATGTTTTCTTTCACTTTAATCATGAATTTTGATTTTGCAGTTGTGTACTGAATTTATTAGATGTGCATTTCTTGCTAGCCATTAAGACCCTCGCTCAATTAAGGATTAGATAATTTATTCCCGTGTTCACTTATCATGATTCTGTCTTTACAACTTTTGAATAGCATGTTCATAAAAGTTCGTCTCAGTCTATTTAGTATGTTAATCTTAAAAATCTTTTTGATGATCGTTTGTCAATTGAATGAAATAATATTTATTTGACATATGACGTTAAAACAAATTCAGTTCCTGACAATCGCAACTGACTACTTATTTAGCTAACATGTTCCTATTATAACACATCTTATAAGATTGTAAAGTTGTATTAAGCTTTTTAATGATGTATTTATATTAAGTGAAATCAAATCATCCTTCGTGTCTATTACCCTCACTAGAAACGTCTCATCTCTGCAGAAAAGCTTAGAAGCGGGAATTGATTTGATTCAGATCATTATTCTAAGTTTCTTTGGAATGCAATTCGTAATATAGGACTGAATAAAACAAAATGTCAATCTCTGATGTATAGGAGTTGAACCTTAGACTCTTAACACAGTAATACCACTAAGTATCGTACAAGCCATATACCAAAAAAGAATGACATAGAAGATGCGTTTCTGTTGGTTACATTACATTGTAGAAAACGCTGGCTGACCTTTTAAACAAGAGCGTTTAAAAGAGCGATATTTATCCTGAATTCATTAAAATGTTTCCTTACGTTTGACTGCCTCACATCATCCACATATTCAACACCATTATAATAGCATCTACTTATCCCTCTGCGAAAAGAATTTTAAAAGCCACGATTCTCAAGAAAGAAATAAATTCTGAATATAGCCCCCTCCGTTCTTTTTTATCTAAAGGGTTTATCTGAGAGGGTTCGTTAGGGTCTTCTTACTGATAATCTTCGGTCAGGATAAAGGTCCGCATCAGATTTATAAAAAGTTTTTGACGATCGAAGACAAGCGATTAATGCTAATTATACACTACGATGCCTAAAAAATCCGCATTCAAGTAAAACAGAAAATTCTGAATTTGACCACTGTTTACTGTGGTGTTGAAACAAACAGTGGAGATTTTTTTTTTTCATTTTATATGCATTTTTATTAAATTCATTCATTGATACTTACAAGCTCTACAAAAAAAAAAAAAAAAAAAAAAAAACGCTTAAAAATTAGCTTCAATAACTTAAAAAACTATCTTAATCTAACTTATGGGGCCACCATGGGCACTCTAAGTTAAATCTAACAATTAAATTTTGTCTTTTGACGTTCCGTACAAATATTTATTTCTTACATTAAATATACATAGTTAAAACTAAGAAACCATTTTTTTTTAATTTAAAAACTTAGTAAATTAACATTTTTATTATAAAATTAAACTTAAGACTAAAAAACTTAAACTATTGTAACTAAAATAAATCTTAATCTTCTTAGCCTACTTAAACTATGGTATTGTATATTGCACAGGTATCATTCCTTCTTTTTTTGAGAATGTTACCCACCTCTACAAACAGTGAAGATATACCGTAGTAAGTAGGCCGATCTTAAATAATTTTACCACAAAAACCAAAGCGAAGGTCATCTTATTTCAGAATAAAAAAAATCTTTAATAATTATAACCCTTTAGCATTTAATTTCTAGAATGTTTATTTTATTCATTTTTTAACTTACAAAATAGATTTAATATTACTTTGTTGGTTTTATGACGGACTGTAGAAGTAGACGGACAAAAATATGTTTTCCCTTTTTAATATAGTCTGTGAAATTGTTTGGCATTAGACCGTTTAGGCTAGTGATATAGCTGGTGTCAATTTCTTCATATTAAACTTTTTCGATGTGACTTTTTAGCTTCTGTAAGTTTCTGTACTTTTATTTCTGAAATGGAGGGAATTTAACACCAATTCTTTTTTGTAACTTTGAACCTGGTAAAAAATTGATGAGAATCGATATTCAGTTTTTACTTTCGGTTTTAGCAGGATGGCAAGGTGCGGAATCGTCCTAAAACAGGGTACCCGTATGGTAATGGTTCACTTCCTCTATAGTGAGAAGCACTCTATTTTCTATAACCTCTTTGTACTTTAAAGTACATATGGATCTATTCACTATCAAAAGAGTTTCAACTCGACGGTCGAACTATGGGATTTTCATCTGAAAATTTCAGGTTGAATTTGGAATTATCTGAGAGAAGATATTTTGCCAATCATCTCGGATCTATTTCAGCTTTTCTCGTGCCCTTCCAGGCGACTTCTCTTAATTCCTGGCATAAGAAGCGTATTTTTGGCCATGCAGTAGGCAAATATAACAGCTTCGTTAATCCGTCATTGAATTGTTGTCACAGAGATGTATATGCCGGTAGTTTCCATAATATCACTGCTTACTTTTGCAGTAACGAACTGGTTGCTCAATGTTGTTCACTTTACTATATATGGTGGTCGATCGTTTCCACTTTTCTGCTTAAAAACACCATTTTCGTGGTATTTTTTTAAAGACCTTCTTATTGTCGACTCGTTGAAACGCAATCAACGAGAAATTTCTATCATCAGTCGCCTTCATCCTTCAAAGCAACGATTTGACCCCTTTCAGATTTTGTCAACAACGATTAAAAAATCAGGACGACTACAAATATATAGGAATCCTATTTACTATTTTAATAATGAAACAGTTTTTTCGTGTTCAACAAAAACAAGTCAAGTCGAAATTTCCGGTTTTACTTGAGTGCGGCTTTTTTTTTTTTTTCTTTTTTGCATCTCTGTGTACAATTGTAGCAACATTGCTTGGTTTTCTAACGCATTTGACAGTGTTAACCTCAAATTCTGTCTGATAAGTTAGTGATATATTTTAAATTCTCTGACTGTTTAACAAACCATTAATTTACTTACCTCTGTTTGAGGTCTCACATCCAAATTTTAGGGTAAATCCTTTGAACTTGCCTTTTGCTAAAAAAAAAATTGTGTTAAAGGCACATTGGAAATTTTGTTTTTGACCTTTCCATTCCCTATTCTTACAAAACTTTATACATACAATTGTTATTTTTATCTTGAAGCAAACCTTTAGCTTCATAAGTGGATATGCTTAGACTATAAGAATAGATTTACTTAAACTCTTAAACCTCTTGAGTTGCCAATGGCACTGCATCTAATCAAATATTTTACTTCAGTGATTAGTTCTTTTTTTTTAAGTGGACGCTTGCTCTGGAATTCTTGGATTCGTATATGTACATTTAAGTATATACATATATTTGTATATCAAAATGTGGTAGTTGACTTTCTTGTACATGAATTTTTACTCAACTGATTTAAATGTGATTTACATACATATGGGTATGTTAATATGGATATGCATTATATATGGTTTAAAATAGTGTATATAGTGTACATAGATACTAAGGACCACAAATTATTTATCTATAATGGCTAGCTTGGTGCTGTGACTTATTTATTGGGCAACTACAGTAAATAAGCAATACCATATACCATAAATTCATTTCCATTATGGAGACCATTTATAGGGTAGTGTGGCAATTTGCAGCGTAGAAGCCGCATTCGTAATTTTACTTTTACACGTTGCTTGTGGTGTCTAATTTTTTAGTGCGAGAGATATTGATAGAAGGTTGAATATTTTGTCACTTTGTCATTTAGAGCTCACATAGAGTAAACTTTTAGGCTGCTGAGGGATATACATACATATGTAGCTCTCTTTACTTTGAATCCGCTATAAACATATGCAGGTTTAAATATGTTTGCAAGTTAGACGAGTCTTGCAACTTATACAAGGAAGGTACTCCTTAAAGCTACAGGACATTTAGGAACCAAAGGCATTGACAAAGTAGAAAATATCGTTCTGAATTAAGGCAGCAGACCAAGATGCGCGCGCGGAACGAGGGTTTATTTTTTATAATTTTTTTTTTCGAGCAAACGATTGATGTTTTTTTTTTATTGATACTAATATTTAATATATACATATAGAAGAAACTACATACATTTTTCATTGGAATCTTAAGAATAGTTTGCAGTGTACGCTGCTTCTAAAAGGACACTCCGACGAAGTTGCTGCTTAATACCAAGCAGCAAAAATTTAAAACAAAATTTATTTATAAATAAATATTTGGCCAAAAAACGAAATTTGAGATACCAGCAGTTTGACTTTCCATAAAATAAATATTGATGCCGCTTACACACATTGTTTGAGGCACCTTCTACCTTTTATAGGCTACGTCTATTCCACAGTTTATTTTTTAGGGCTAAACGTCACTTTAAAAAAAGTGCCATCAATTCCTAACTGTAGGGAGTAAATACTGAAGTCGCCGCAAGGACTACGAGAGTAAGGAGCTTTATTTTCAACTCAACTTACCGAGGCTACTTCCTTTGAGAGCTTCGTGGTAGCTTTAATTCAAACCTTAGTCGGAGAGCAAGTCTACTTACTTGTCGATTGGGTCAAAAATTGTAGCAAATACAAGACGCCATGGCCTTTAGATTAGCGGAGATGTTAGATAGGCCTCAATCTTTCATCAAAAGTGGAAATAGCTAATATTGTAATTCCAGGTGCTATGACGCACCTACATGTAATATCTTAACAATTTGTTTGCGATTAACTATGAGTGTCATTGGCAACATAAACACATCATCATATCACATAAGGCAAATTTATTAGTCTGAAAGAATAAAACTAAAGTACCACAAAAAAAGAAACAAAGTGTACCGCACTGGTACATTACTAGGTGGAATGAAAAATAGCCTCCTTGACCGCCAGAATGCGCTGCTACTGCAAAAAATGTTATGGTGCTTTGAAGTCCGTTCATATTTAGGCAGACATGCCTAAATGCCAGTGCGATACTGTCTTTAGTTTTGTTTTGACAGCTGATTGTTGTTGACGTATTTGGCATCATGTTGAGTATGGACAAAAACGATTTTCATTCTCTCATAAAACATTTTTTGAGAGGCAAAGCGGAGAAGGAAACAAAAGAAAAGTTGGATAAATATTATGGGGCTAAAGCTCCGTCAGATTACACCGTCAAATATTGGTTTCGAGAGATTCGTGATGGCCGTAACTTCACTATCGATCATGTCCGTAGCGGCAGGCCTTCCGATACGGTTACAGAGGACAATGTCAAAAAAATACATGAAATAGCGTTGGCTGACCGGAAAGTGAAGGTGCGCGAGCTAGCAGATACCACAAAGATTAGTACTGATATTTTGGGCAATATTCTGCATATGAAAAAGTTATCCTGTCGCTGATGCGGAGTCGGGCGGACTTTTGGCGTCGATTGATAACTGTTGAACACCAGAAAACAGAATGAGTGCCCGGCAATGGCCTGAAGCCGGCACGGGTGCCCCGAAGTGGCCGAGGGAGGCTCGATGGGTCGGAAAGGTTATGGCGTCGGTTTTCTGGGATTGTCATACTCTTCGTGAACTAACTCGAAAAAGGGAAATCGCTGCAAAACGGCCTCACATGAAGCGAAAATCAATGACTTACGCCTCCAATTGCTGTCGCATCCACCGTATTCGCCCGATTTGGATCCCTCTAACTATTATCTCTTCCCAAACCTCAAAAGATGGCTCATCAATAAAAAATTCAGCTCACCCGATGAAATCATCGACGCCACGGAAGAGTATTTTGCAGACCTTCCGAAAAACTACTTTTCGGACTGGATCAAGAAGTTTGAAAATCGCTAGAATAAGTGTATCAAACTAAAACATTGAAAAAAAATTTTTTTTTTCATTTCCAATGAGGTTATTTCTCACCACACCTAGTAAGTACTACATGTGAACCGTATTCTGTTAACTGTGCATACAAATGACTGGCTTCTGGTAAATAATATCAATATCAAGTTGATAGTCAAAAAGAAGTAAATTATGTTGTTCTTTATATCAGATAATTCAAAAATTACAAAACAAGTTTTGTGTCAGTTACTAACACAAAGGGATTGAGAAATGAATTTTTCAGAATGTCTCTTCCGATATTTTTGAGGTCGCAAAAACGATTATTATTTTGTCTGCGGCACAGCTCAGCGACTGGATATCTCCCTGCAGCTTGCATAAGTTTAAATTTTAAATGCAATTTATATTATTTTTAACAATGGCAGTGACATTTGTGTAAAACAGTTTGGCTTATCTCTTTGATTTTCCATTCCGTTTATGAGTATTCTAACCCTTGTTTTACTTCTTTTTTTTAATATCAATATTAGGTCAAGTACTTTTGTGTGAATGGGAACGTAGGCAGTATATGTCCTTCATATAATTAGTAAATGAATATAAGTACATATGTCCCCTCAATTTTTATGATAAGTAAAGTTCGGCATGAAACTATAATATTTTTATAACATATTAAGGAAGACACAAACTGTGAGCTTTGAATACAACAGACATGTATTAACAATTGTTCTCACATATCTCTTAATTAGTAATTTTCAAACTGAGGAATTAGGTTAGATTATTTTCATTTTACGAAGACGATACCGATGGTTAAGTTCATGGACTACTATATATATAACTACAATTTCGGACCTATTCTTTGGAACATTTTGTATAAGAGTATTTTAAGTGTCCTTGTTCACACATCATAGCATCGGCGGCAAATACAGCAAAACTGGTGGAAGCAAAAAACATAGATACTCATTTTAAAATTGACCTTAGACTGTCATTTTTATCAAACACATGGAAAATATTTTGAAGAAGGTGTCTATGGTTTCATTAATACGAACTTTTAATCATTCTTCAATTAAGGGTTTTGGGGACCAAACCAGCAGCAGAAAACTACATTATTTCAAGAAAAAAAAAAAAAAAACACACATCTGGGACGATACATTAAAAATTAATCAAAATCTAACGCTGATTACCAGACAGTTTAAGGCGTATGAAAGATCCTTCCTCCAAGATTAGTTCGGGTAGCAGATTACTCAAGTTTATTAAAATTAAAGTCTTTCCAGATTCCGGTTATTATTTCACAAGACAAATATGTACTGTACGACTACATTTAAAATTTAATACGAATTAGATACATTTTTTTATTTTTTGAAAATGAACTGCAATCGTTTACTCCTTCCCATTAGCGCTACTGTGTAGTGTAGGTACCACAAACTTTTGGTTTAAAAAAAAGTTCAAACGAAAGCTTACGATTATTATGCATGCCATATGATAAACAGTAAAAAGAATCCCATCACCTTTAACTTGAAGAAAAGCTTATTATACACGAAATATCTGTCCGCATATTATCAAACTATACTGTAACCTGCAAATTGAAATTGTTGTTTCTCTCTAAGTTGAAGGTGGCAGCAAACGGCAAAAGCAAAACAACCAAGCAAGCGGACGCTCATTCGTTTCGCTATTCGTACGAATATATTGGCTTTGTGTGTTCGTTTCGGTATTCGTAGATACTTCTCATCATATTTGAACTATAGCAATACTGAGCGTGTGTGGTGTCTCTTAGGAGAAGGAATAGTCGTTCGCGTTGTATACTTAAGTCTATCGGAGAGTGAAGTTCGTTCGTACGTTTTGTCGGTCGCTGGTTTTTGCCTGTGCCATCATCATCATCAACATCATCGTTGTACCGACGATAAGGCATGTGTGCACTAAAAACTTGATATTTTGCTGCTGGTTTTGCTCTTTTTTCGATATTTTGTCCGCTCGTCGTTTATACTGACTCGTACATGTAGACGAAAAGATTTTCGGATTTTCTTCTAAACTATCTTGGTTGGCGTTTTAGCTTTTGGCGCTTAGTTTCAATTTCTTTAGTCTGTCATTCGGTGTTCCTTCTCGTAGCGGTCAGTTCCATGAACATCTCTTCTCTCTCGTATTATTTTTATTTTTGGGTGTTACAAAAAAACTTCTTGTGTTATTCCTTTAATTGATAGTTGTAATTAATCTTCTTGCGGCTTAAATTACGATGGATTAGATACATGCGAGTATGTATAACTACGACTAAATCGTTTTTATCGCTGGATTTCGCGTGTTTCTAGTTTTTTTACGATCGTCTGTAATTGTGAGTCTATGATGTTTTCAAACACAAAATGCCATAGTCAGCATATGGAGTAATTGAAAAATTATTTTTCTAATAAAAGTGCGCTAGCTACTCGAGTGTTTCCTTAATAGAACGTTATAAAAGTTTGAAACAAATATTTGTGGGATATATATGAATATAAACATGACGTAAACTTTGAATGCGGTGTCGGTTTAAAAATATCGCATCCATAATTGTATGTTATTGGTATCTGCTTGCAATTTAACATACAAATTGATTTTGTTTTTATTCTACCCAAAAATAGGTTTTTCTTTAAAAAAAAAAAATGTATATATATACATATGTATAAAAGAAGTTGTTTGTTTTTACCCTTAAAAAAATACATAATTTAATTAATTAATAAATAAAACAGACTAACGAACAAGTATCTATACTTGTTTTTTCGGTTTTATGTATTTTTTCGTTTTTTGGCAATATTTCTTAGAATCCAAGAAAGAAACGAAAAAGTAACATAATTGGATCGTTAGTTTCAAATGTTGAAAAATAATGTTTTTTTTTTTTTTTTTTTTTTGGCAGAAGAAAAGAAAGAATACTAATGAGTGTGTGTTGTAGAGAAAAGTGGTAAATAAAGAAGCTAATATTTCAATACGCAAAGTGAAGAAAAAAGATAAATAATACCATATATATATGGTAAATATAATGTATTAAATAAATGTTTAATACAATTGTGAGATTCGTTCTTAGTGTGAGTTTATAAAAAACCGCTGAATTTATTGCTTTGCGAATAAAAGAAAAAGAAAGAGTAACAATCGACTTGAATATGTTTATCTTATCAAGTTGATTAGTGAAAATTTTTTTCGGCTGATGTATCTGTGTTAGCGCCAGTTGGTGTTTTCGAGTGAAAAAAAAAAACCGAATACCTACCTTATTGCAAACGAGAATTTGGATACACCTATCGAGATTTTGTGGATTTACGTGTGACTGTTGGCGATAAATAAAATGATAAGAGTTAATTCACAATCATTCAGCTTGTCTAGCACTTTAAATAAGGTAATTGTCATTGTAAACATGATCAACTACCCAACAATATGTATCTACATTTTTTTTTTTTTTTTTTTTTTCGTTAATAAAGCCTTTTCACTTTTCATTAACGACTGCTTGTGAGTTTAAAAATAAATACATGCCATTGTATTTTAGAATTGCTTGTGTAGGCTCCTTAACAATGTGTAATTTTCAATTAACAATTCCCAATTCGACCTTAGTACGAAAAAAAAGTGAAAAATCGCGCAGTGTTCGTATGTACAAGTACACAGGGAACAATAGACGGTGATCAGCTATCTGACATAAAACTGAAATTAGTCGAGATGTATCTTAAAAAAAAAAATAAATAAAAAATCAATCTTATAAAGAATTGATTTTAAAGCAAAACCAAAAAATTGTTAGTTTTAAGGGCTTAATAGAAAATAGTGGTTAGTCATGATAATATCGGTTTGACCCAAGGCTTCGTTCTATTTCTGACATGCTTTTCAATCTTCATCAATGATTTTTTTTTTTTGCTGCTTCTAATTCAATATTTTTCTTTACTGACAACAGTTCTCTCTACTTTTTATATTTGTTCCCTGCTCTTTGGCTGCAGAACGGTAACGATAGCGTAAGCTAAGCTAAATTTCGATACAAACAGCATCACTAAATATAGAACCACCAACAGAGTGGATTTTAATGCTTTTAAAAAACAATGCTAAAGCATTGTCTTTAATGCGAAATTTAAATACCCAGCCATTATCCATGAATGGCATGCAGTCGAAACAGAAAAACTTTCCATTAATGGTATGTGTGTCAATGACAACTTACGTTTCGAGGACCACGTATTCGATGTTGCCAATGTCGAAGATTTTTTAAGCGATGTAAGACATACTTTGTCTTTGTTGATCAGGCATTTTCATATTATAAAACATTTATCCTCCCGAAATTAGAGTACAATTCTCACATCTGGTCAGGTGTTCCTAAAACCCCTCTGCACTTGCTAGAAAAGATTCAAAACAGTGCGATAAGGCACATAGGTAATGACAATATCACCCAGTCAATTGACTACCTCGAACACTGGCAAAATGTCTCCTGTCTCACCTTGTTTTATCGCTATTTTCACAACCAGTGCTTCATTGAAATTGCTAGTATTTCGCCTCTTCAAATTTTAACTGTAACATCTGTCTCGCTATAAATGAACATCAGTTAACCCATAAACTCACTGCTCTGCCAAGCTCTTTGTTTCCTAATCATTATAACCTGCAAACATTCAAAACCAACATATGTACATCGGTACCTCTCGTACTAAAAATCCTTTGAGCGTGGGTTGATTAAAAAAAAATCTTCAAATCACCTAAAACTATCACGCCCAGCACTAGCCATGTTTTTACCTTTTTTGGGTTTTAAAAAAAGTGTTGTGCATTTATCTACACTTATTATAAATCAAACGAGCATTTTTTGCATCCTAGGTAGAGAATCTACATACTACATTTCTGGACCTGTGAAATCAGAAATCAGGTATAAAAGTTACTCCTTAGCAAGCTGCTTAAGGATGTCTAGATCGTACTTCATGTTATTCAGATTTATTTGATTTTTTCATCTCCGAGTTCGGCATCTGCTTTATAAACTAGATGGCTGAGAATCGGCAATTGTCTTATCTAGGGTTCTTCTAGTTAGGCGAAACATTGTTATTTTATAATGGCTGATGCAAACTGACATCTAAGCAAAAATCAAACAAAAAGTTTCTCTTGCCTCTTCTTTTGACTTAAGAAACCAAATGAGTAATGAGGTCTTGCTAAGAAACAGTTAGGAGACTGTATATAAGGCTCTTATTATCTTATTCCTGCTTTGTGGTACGGAATCATGGACTCTAGCGAAGGCGGGTAAAGATATCCTTGCGAAAGGGAAACTCTTACAATGATTTTTCTTCCGTTTGAGTTGACATGGTTTCAAGTAGAACATTAACGATAACGTTATCAGAACAGCACGCATTAATCGCCTGAAGTGACTAGGACATGTAGAGCGAATAAACTCCAAAGCTTCAACACGAGGGGTATTCGACTCCAACCCGGAAAATCTTGCCTTAGGTGGCTTTCGCAAGCGGAAGCGGACCCCAATCAACTTGTAATGTAAAATTGGAGGAAGGTAACCAGATACCGCGCTAACTGGAGAGGCCTTTTGATCAATATCCACCCTAGACTGTAGCGCCGTATACATAAGTAAAGTAATAAGTAAAATGCAATATGAGAATTTTGATATGAGGACAAACCAAAGAAGCTTACATCTTCTGCAATATATATATTTGAGGAGCTCCAGTATCTCTCTATCCCAGAAATAATTGCTTTCAACCTTCACTATTCTGATTATTTGGTCATACCAAATTTTCTTGCATCAGTTATCGCCTAATTCTGATGAAAAATAGGCGGACCCTCTCAGCTTTAGCGGTGGGCATTTCCTCGATGGAATCGTACCAATGTATATATGTATGTAGCATTATTTATTTGTGTTTTGTGCTACCAGTACATCGACATCTTCTTGAAATATTTATTTTAGAGCTTATTGAGTTTTTTTTTAATTTGCACCTGTGATTATGTTTGTCACAAAGTATTAATATTTTCTTTCAATATATGACGACTTAATTATTGTTCAACATTCGGCGCCGTGAAGCACTGGCAGAACCTGGTTTCGTTTATCAGCATATTGATATTTCGAATCAAGAGTTTGAAACTTAATTGTTTCGCAAAATCTAAGTAGCATCGGTCCTGGGATTAATCTTCATCAGATGATCATCAGATGCCTTCATCTGACTAAGGTGCTAATTGTGGGATTAAGGGCACTTTGAAGTTACAGCTGATCACAATGACATGTTGCTGCAAATAATAAACAGGTGATTCGTTGTTTGTCGCATAACGCTTCTTAACGTTGTTTGCGGGCATTGATACTCACATTGTCAACATATCTAAATGGCTATGAGCTGAGTTCTTGAAGATATTGTTTTTTTTTTTTTATAATTTGCGTGCTATAAGACAAAAGTCAAATGATGTTGGATCTCTTTGCCAAAATCTTAAGCATGAATGAAATAATTTCGTGGAATAGATAGCACACCAAATGTTTGACTGCATAATCAGATCTTGCCTATGGCTGATAGACCGGCGTGAAAACCACATTGAAAAGATTCGTATGTTTCGGTTGTTCTAGAAAGATTCTCATTCACTTTAAAGGCTGTCGTAAATTAATTTCACAGCTTCAAGGGGTAAATGTCTCAGTATGAAGTTTGTAATATCGTCTGCATACGGTTTTCAGTGTTGTCAAAGGTAACTAGAAGTTTATTTTTTCATACGAACGAATGAAGTGTTGCTTATCGATAATGGATTTTCCTACATTTTTGATTTTGAATGCTATGAAACTGTAATTGCCATTGGTAAACAGAGCATACAAAGTGACCAAGCGATTTAATATACATATTTATCATACTATGATATATTTATAATCGTATGGTAAAGCTGTATTTTTTCTTCGACAGAATATTTGTTATTACTTAGAGATTTTGAATTTAGGCGCGATATACTCGTATGTAACTTATTTTTTATGTCATACCTAAATTATGTCCGCTGTTTTGTTCAACACTTATTATGCCAACAATACTTGACAAGGACAAGTTTCAGAAGTCGATTCCTTTTCTTTCTCAGTGTGACAGATAGACCAGATGTTACTTGTTTAACTTCCCCTGAATACGACAGGTCCTATGGTTTCTCATTTGAAAGTGCAGAAGCACAAATGTTTACATATGTAAAACCACCCCTTGTTTTTTATCCTTTTTTTCCAGATCCTTTACACTTTTACAGAGTGTTCATTAATTTTTCAAACTCGAGGTTGTGGCTAAAACCATTTGTAAGTCATGACTAACTTTGGTTGCAGTAGAAGGTATCTCCACTTCGTTCAGAAATTTATTGCATATTCTATAAGAAATTGGCATACACCAAATCAGCAAAATAAAAAAGAACAAACGAATAATACTTTAGGAATATTTCATCAAGAAAATATAAGTAAAGAATAAGTATGTTTTTTGCGTCTAATGTATTTTGGTATAATTATCAATTAATTTCTTTCAAAATTACTTTGTAATGACCGTTACATATTTTTACTTTGGACTTGCGACTCAAAAAAAACTAGCCCAAATGGGTCACGCCAAGAACTTCCTGATAGATAGAACTGTTAGTATTCACCAGTTGTTTTTGATATTTCATATCCTATTAGAATTTAGAAAACCTACTATCCATAACTCCGTGGTTCTTTCGGTTCTAAAATGTTTGTTATTCCTTTAATAATTCAGATAATTCTGGCCCGATTTTTTTCAAATCTTCGTTAAACGTGTTTTACGTTAATAGATTTCGTCTAATATTACAAAAAAAGTCCTCTTTTTTCTAGAAAAATTAATTGACAACGGCGGATTTTTTCAAATGGCGATTCTGCATGAAGACGCACAATTAGACCTAAATTCCCATTTTCCAGGTGAATAAGGAAGTTATATACATTAAAGAAAAAAATGTATCGGTTATCAATTGTTTGATTACGTTTAAAATGAGCGGGTATTGATTATCAAAATTGGATAAGGTTTTGCAAAGATTGCTCACACACATATTCTGCATACTGGTTTCATGCAATATCAAGGTCAATAAATGGGATATCTACGTACTCATGTATAAAAAAAGCAAGTCCTTGTTTACAACTGTTGTTTATTTTTTCCGTTTCTAGAATTGACTCAAAAGGCACTACATGGTTCGAATAACTTCATCGCTGGATTTTCAAAAATGTTAAACTTTCCGAAATAACTTATCCATTGAAATAATGGTGAAACCATTTTTTTGAATTTTTGAATCTTTCTTCATTTTCTGTGTGCTATCTTTTGGCATAGCTATGTTTTCTAGCACAACCCGACCTACCTTTTCTTATTGCGTGTTATTTATAATTTCTTGTTTTTCTTTTCTTTTTATTGTATTTGTGAGTATTGACTTAAACAGCAGACGTTTAAGTCATAAAACAACTATAAACAAAAATAAGAAAGAAAAAATTTATTAGAAAGGCACATCTAGGTGCTCTACGGAATAAAATTTTAAATAAACCAAATCAGTGAATAAAGATAAAAACGATAAATAAAATCCGGAGTTGCAGAGCTTTAATACACGTCTTGTGGACCAGTTTCGTTTTACTCTGGAGAAGCGTCACATTTACGTGACTAGTTTTAAAAACTAGGACTTTAATCGTTTAAACAATTTCCTAGAGAAGCTTGTTACTAAAGGAATAAATGTGAATAAATAGGAATAAAAATGGAAAAAAGTGAATTGCAATTAGAAAATATATAACACTGACTTTTGACACGAAAAATGTTGGCTAATGCTACAAAGGTTGGGTTCGAGGTTGCAGCTGATTGTGAAAAGAACCTAAAAAGCAGACTTGAGCTGCTAGATTACGAAAAAAAAGACGTTTCCAGTAATCTAAATTCAAAAAGGGCGGCACAGAAATTTTCAGAGTTAAGAGGGAGAACAATGTAGAATTATTTGAACGAAGCCCTAGCTTTTATGGTGAATGAACTAATTTGAGTATACGTTAAGCAGAAAACTCCATTCTTACTGTCAAAAAAGTCCTTGTAATTATAACACAAATTTCACATAATATCTTAAGAAATAAAAGACATCTTCAAATATAATCAGTGATCTGTATGGTTATAAGGGGTAATTCATCATGAGGTTTGATTTTCAATAGGCTTTTGTTGACAGATAGATCACGCGTGCCTCCTATCAAACTACTTTGTCATTTTTGTTCAGTATCGTTTGGCAAGTCATCATGGAAAGACATACCTCAACAGTGTTCCCAAATTGTTCAGCTATATTACGAAAATCAGCGTTCTGTGAGAAATGTTTTTCGTGCGATTCAAGGAACTTAGGGTGCGCATAATCGACCTACTGAAACCTCTATTGCCAATACCATTCGCAAATTTTGGGTCCCAGTTTACATAAGTGGATGATACTCGACCGGTTAGCTGTAGCTGAGAGTGTACGCGAGTGTCAGCAGCTTGGCTTGGCGTATTCGACAACTTGGCGTATTTTAAGTGAAGATCTTGGAACTTGTGTAAGAATTGAAGCCAGTCGACTTGAATTTGAGTCATATTTTCAGTGAATGGGCTCTGGAAAAATTCAATGAAAATCCGGTGTTTTATCGTGAAATTTTGCCGTATTTGGTCTGATGAGCAACCAGAAAAGTACCAAGAGCTACCATTATATCCACTAAAATCAACGGTATGATGTGGTTTATGGGCTGGTGGAATCATTGGTCCATATTTCTTCAAAAATGAGGCAAATCAGAATGTTACCGTCAATGGTAACCGTTATCGCGCCATGTTAACGGAATATGTGCTTCCTGAAATTTAAGCACATGGTCTCGGTAAATTGGCCGCCTAGATCGTGCGATATCACACCTTTAGACTTTTTTCTCTGGGGATATGTAAAGTCTCCGGTCTTCAGGAATAAGCCAGCTATAATTGACGCTTTGTTATCCGCTGGATACTAGTCACTATACTGGACCTTCCGAATGGACCACCTCAGACTTAATCGTGGCCAACATTTATATGATATCATTTTCAAAAAAATAAATGTCATGAATCAAACCTCACGATGGGTGATTCCTTATATTAATATTTTACACGTAGCTACATATGTTAATACATACGTTCCGGTCTGTCTGTTTAAGTGAGCATGGATTCTATCCGTCAACAATGGATCCTTACCAATTATACGAATTAAGAACTTTTAGCTCAAATTTTAATTATTTTTGGTGTATAGGAAAGACTAAGTTGAAGTGCAGCAAAGTTTTGGACATTTTCTTTCGCTTTTCTACTTGAAATGCTTTATGCATTATTAACTTTTAACTTGTACTGTGGTAAAAAGAAATGGAAATGGTACATTTTGTATTGTACAATCATTTACTTGACTTTGTGCGAAATTAAGTTTCCATCGTAACTGATCTGCTTAAACAAATATGGCAATATTTTATATAAAGAATATATTAAAAAAATACAGCAAAATATACGAGTGGTAGAGTATTTCATCAAACACAATTCAAGCTATTTTTTATTTTAAGAAAATTTAAAAATATTTAAGTCAATCACCCATCATGAGATCTATCTCGGACGAAGTAATTTGCAACCAGAGATATATTTTCTCATTGAATGTTTCTTATTTCTCAATATTTGAATGCAATATTTCCTTAAAGTAAGCATAGAAATAGTACAACAAACAAAATTTTTTGTGTTTATTTCTTTTATCTTCATTCATTTTAAGACTGTATTTTTAAAATATTCTGTATTATTTAAAACTTTAACAGCACTGAGTCTAATCTGAATGAAATCCTCTAATTGCTTTTTGAATGGCACATATCTTGATGAAGTGCTGAATGCTCTTTTTCGAATAGAGATGAAAGAAGAACGTTTACTTCTAATTTTTTTAAAATCATGGAAATTTTCAGGACGTTGTAGTGGTTGTCTTTTTTTTTCGTTCGTAATTGAATACTCGATATGATAATATAGCTTTACTGTTGCGTTTCTCCAGAATTAAGTTTTAGTTTCTATTATCGGTCATTGTGCCCAATTATAGCATGATCTAGTCATTGAGGAACTATAGATTACGATGATATATTTAAGGTTTCGATTGTTGGGAAGATAAACTTCATTATGAATGTAAAGAAAGTGTAAAGTGTATCAGGTGAATCACGTAATTCGGAATTAATTCTGGTCATCTAAGAAAATTGTATAAAATATTTGAATAGTTTTTCATACATCGTACATACATACGTACATATTCATACTGACATATTTCGTTAGATTTGCACAACAGTGAATACAGTTTGACTTTTTTCTAACGTCTGAATCGAAACTGGTAACTCATGGTACAAGCCATTAAATCTGTTACCTCTGATATATCTAATGAAGAAGAACCGGTCCTAAATAGGCTCAACTTGAAATACTTATAAACAAGTACAAAGTGACGAATGCATAGCAATTAAACACAGTGTAACTGACAATCCTACATGGTTGCACATACGTATAGTTAGATAAAAATAGATTCAATATGTATTACCAGCAATGGAGTGTCTAAGTCTGAACTGCATTTATTGTATCTTCTTATCTTATCGCGAAAACTGATATCAATATTTAATAGACATGATCAGTGATGAAAACACTCGCATATGTACTCGTACATGTACAAGTATGTACAAACAAATCAGATTCCCACAGGTGAAAATAAAAATGCAATTTATTATTAATTTTAAATAATTCATGACTACAAAAACTATCATAAATCATAGAACGATAAACGTTTTTTAATTAATAAAACATAACTTATCACACTTTTACATTTAATTTTTTCTGTTTTTCGAAACCTTGTCAAAAGTTCCGAACCTGTTGATTTTGTCAAATAAAAATCCACGGAAAAGGAAATAGTGGTCTGACGTCCTTATCGTAATAAATTGGAAACATTCCAATTTTTAGGTTTTTTTTTTTTTCAATATTTTCGATATCGTTTTCTGTCCAATTCAATTAAAACAACCCTATACTTAAATCAACAGTTGCTTCTTTTCTTTGATTTTTTTTTTTTTTTTTTTTTTAATATTAAAAAATAGAAATTTTGTTGAGTTGTTTGGATTTGGCTTAGATACTCGTAAGATAGGATAAAGCTACCCCATGTTTAATTTTTTTTCTGGCATAAGCTCTGGCGATCATTTCTTTCCAATGGACGGAGTGAAATTAGGACACTCCTTGTACATTATACATATGAGTTTGTGTACCTAGTTTTGGAATTCTTAAAATAAATATTTTAAAATAGCTCCAAAGAAAACTTGTATAACTATATATTCAATAAAAAAAGAAATCTAAAAGTAAATATACATATTCATTATATTTATCTATTTTAACAGGAAAAAGGTACATCCGAATATAATACCATAAAGAATTAACACGAACATGAATTGCGATCTAAGCTAAAGATCACCTTAGATCAGCTCTTTTTTGCTTCCTGTTTACATACAAACTTAAATTTTATATGTATGGTTATGTTGACAAAAAAATAGTAATTGTTAAAATATTTTCAAACACCATGAACAAGTCATTCAGCTCTCTGACTTTCAAGGTTAGCAGGCGAGACCGCAAAAAAACAATAAAATAAAATAAAAAGAACGAAACCGGTGGCATGGCGTCACCATCCCCATCACTAACGAACTTTTAAGTGGACTTTTTTTTTTCTATTTGAAATTTTTATTAACATACCAACGGTGTATATAAACTGAGTGCTTTTTTGCCTTTAAAAATGTGTAAATAAGTTCAAAATCTGTAAAAGGAATATAAAAGGCAATGACAAATGATTATACTCGTATAAAAAATTCAAATTCAACTATTCTTCTGATAGCTTGGCTGCGACATTTGGCTTGTTTAATATACGGAATTTTACTAATAATTTTGATAAGAGTATTTCGAAAATGTTATATGTATATAATATGTGTGTATGTTTGCACACAGAATGATTAAAAGACACCCATTGTGCCTAAAAATTCGTAATTCATTGATGTTCAATTTTTTTAATCACCTCGGACTTTGTGAGATACTCGTTGAATACTAAATTGCTACGAAAACTTACTTCCAATGTTAGTTATTTTCATTAATGTATTAGGGTGTCAATATGTTTTATGCAAAAAGCTGTTAAAAATAGAATGCATCCTAAACTACTCCTCTTGCTTAGATTATTAAAAGCGAATTAATTTCATTCACAAAGTATTATTGCATTGCAACTGACAGACATGTGATGATTATAATAAGGAATATCAAAAAACTTACAGATAACAGGAATTTTGTATGCAAAGGTATATAAGGGTACAAGTACCATATGTATATAGCTTAAAGCCAGTTTGAGAATCAACCCAGATAGTAAGTTATACTAATCTTTTCTAAACACATGGCCAGATATGAAACCTACATTCAACCAAAAAAAAATCTTTTGGATTGCCTTCTCTCGGGTTAAAAAAAAAGTCTTAGAAGAGGGGCCACATTAGAATCGTGCAATAAGCCGCTACCATCTACTTTTTCAAATCCAAAATTAACTAGATCCAACTGATAAGTGACTGATAAGCCTTTCGGTTTCGACTCAATCCCGAGAAAGAATTGTATTCGAATTTTTACTAAGATCTTTAGATCTAATCGTACTCATGCTACGGAGTCTCTTAAAGCAGCCTTAATGGAAAAAATTAGCATCAGACTACACATTTCATTATAGACATTTAGTAGAAGGAAAATATTATCAGAACACTGGGTATGTTTTTAGACGTTAATAGGACTTATATTGACTATTAAGCATATTTAAAAGAAAAAACGCGGTTTTCCTTCTGTTTCTCTGAAAGAGCGCAAAGTAGTACCTTCTTTCAACGTATTGCTTTGATATGGATTCGAGCAGAACCCGGTCTTATATTTACTGTCTCAACCTATTGTTTGCATAAGTGTACAGAATATCACTAGAATAAGGTCACCTTATGATATGATATAAGCCTCTACTTCATGCAACAAAAAAAAATAATAATAATGGTTATAGATATATGCGATCTTAAAATCAGTGAGCAGGTAAAGGTATAGATTTTTTATTTTTCTTTTTTTTAAATAAATACTTGGGGCTTATAACACAACCCGACAAGTTATTGTAGGACAAGTAAAGTTAGACAACTTGTACAAAATTGTGTAACACAAAAGGACAAGTCTGTAAACACTTGGAAAATTGCCACGATGAAAGATGACTAGTAGGAAATTGTTTAATTTCGATCTTTCTGTAACAGTTGTCATGAAACACTTGTAGAGCCGTGGTTTATTGAGGACAAGTGATTTGAATGATGTCGAAAGCTGACAAGTGCTCTCTTCATGCGATCAATTGAAAAAAAAAATTACTTTTTTCATTCTGATTTTTATAGTGACGGTAGTATTGATAATAGTGAACCTCGTTATCGGTTGAAAGTTTTTAAATAGAGAATCAATTTGTGAAAAAAATTTCACTTATCAAAATCAAATGCACAGACTAACCAGTTAACTACAGTGCACTACAAATAAATGTTCTTCATTGACGGTTTACCAAAAACTTTTGATTGCTCTGCATTGATTTGGTTCAGGTTCACAATACCATACTATCGGTGATTTGTACGGTGGTAACAAACTGATGCTATGTCGCTTCATTCGAGAGGTTAATCAAGCCGTAAATTCAATTAAATTGAACAACCAAGTCTGTTGGTCAGAAGATGTGTATGTTATTATAGTATATAGAAAATTTTTTGAAAAAGGTGGGATGCCGGAAGTTTGTGGTGCAGTTGATGGCATACTTATTAATATTGATGACCCTTTTATTAGTGAAGCAGCTTTTGTTGATTGGCATGGTCAGCACTCATTGAAATGTATGGCAGTTTGTGGGCCTGACTTACAGTTTTACTACATAAGTGCAATCAGGCCAGGTAGTGAACATGATTTGAGGGTGTTGCATAATAGCACTCAATATCAAAAGATTTGAAGAGGATGGAGGCCTTTTGAAAACGTTGTTATTCTTGGAGATAGTACATATCCGCTGAAAACATGACTTATGTCCTCAGCTATGACAAGCCCTGATGAAATATCAGCCCTTCGATACACCAAGCGAAAAATTATTTTCAGCTTCAGAGAGGCAAAGTTGAGATAGCATCAGCTTGCTACCTTCTTCAATGCGGACTAATAATAGAAGCATTTTAGAAGTTTATTAAATTTTTGACGGAAATATTAAGAATAAAAGATTAATTTTATGAAAAAATAAAATAAAAGTATTAATGTTTGCTTGTCTAGAATTTCTTAGTCGCTTTGGTTACTTTTAGCACTTTTAGATCTTTCTTCGTTGCTGACACCATGTTCGCTTATTCGGTCTCTTCAATTTATCGTGTAAGATAGAGGAGGATAACCGAGCTTCTTTTCTAATAGACCAATCTCCAAGTCTCCTTTATAATTAAAAATCTCAAGGTTTCGATCATTAATTTCTTTAAAAAAAAAAAAACTAAGCGTAAATTCTTTATTGGAAGTTTTTTTTTTCTTCTAAAATCATATAAGCAATATTGCAAATCCGAAAGAACTTATGTATTACTTTCATATAAACCTCTCTTTCTCTTAGATATTTAAGGGGCATTTTCCCTAACAACAGTGTTTACCGCTGCTAAATAAACTTCCTGGAAGTTTATTGCAAGAATCTATTAAAATGAAAAATATCCAATAACATACTTACGAGTACACGTATACAAACTGTTAGTGGCATTGTCGCCCAACGATGTCGAGCACAATGTTATCGCAATTGGTCAAAATGCAGTTTCTTCCACCCGCAGAACTTTGACATGACGACTCGTAAGGTTATGTTATAGGCACACTGATGGACTCACTTATTGGGTATATATTTTAATTCGTGCGGTTTTTTTTTCAAAATTTTATCGTTTATTTAAGAAAAACATGTATAGTAGTATTATTCAAAGTATTGCCCATCTGAAGCTATGACTTTTTCCCATCTTGCTGGCAATTTGTGGATCCCATCTCAAAAGAACTGTGCCGGCTTGGCAGCCAAGAATGAATCAAGCAAATTTTTGATATTCTGCTCTGATATGAACCGTATTTCAGGGAGGGCGTTCTGCATCGACCGAAACAAATGGTAGCCAGAAGGGGCAAGGTCTGGGCTATAAGGCGGGTGGAGTAAGACTTCCCATCCACTGTTTTCCAAATAGTTCTTAACCGGAATAGCAACGTGGGGCCGAGCGTTGTCATGATGGAAAATTATTGCCTCGTGTCTGGTCGCATATTCCGCGTGTTTTTCGGCTACTGCTCTCTTTAAACGGATTAATTGTGTTCGATAGCGTTGTCTATTGATGGTTTCACTCGGTTTTAGCAGCTCATAATACAGCACACCCATCTGATCCCACCAAATACAGAGCATTACCTTCGCTCCATGGATATTCGGCTTTGCCGTTGATTTGGCTGGTTGGCTGGGTTTCACATATGATTTTTTGTGTTTGGGGTTGTCGTAATGGATCCATTTTTCATCACCAGTAACAATCCGATGCAAAAATGACTTCCTTTTGTGGCGTTCCAGCAGCATTTTGGACATGCAAAACCGCCTTTCGACGTCTCTCGGCTTGAGTTTATGTGGAACTCAATTTCCTTGCTTTTGAATATATCCAGCTGCTTTTAAACGCTTCGAAATGGCTGCTTGAGTGACACCCAAATATTCTGCGAGCTCTTCTTGTGTTTGGCAACAATCTTCATAGAGTAATGCTTCCAGTTCTTCATCTTCAAATTTTTTTGGCTGCCCAGGACGTTCATCGTCTTCCAAGCCAAAATCACCAGTTTTAAATCGTGCAAACCACTTTTGGCACGTTCGCTCAGCTAGCGCATGTTCACCATAAACCTCCACCAAAATACGATGACTTTCGGCAGCACTTTTCTTCATATTAAAGTAATGAAGAAGAACTCCTCGCAAAAACACTTTTTCAGGCATAAAGTTCGACATATTTAAGTGAAAAAAAAAAATTGTTGTTTACGCTTCAAATGAATGACATATACTGATATAGTAACAATAACAGTAAAAACAATGGAATAATACAAGTTACGCCATCTCTTAGCAAACCGCACGAATTATAGACCCAATATTTAGATGGAGCACAGGGTCTCAACTAACATGCCTTTCCAGCTAGGGCGCATTTTTGCCAGCTGCCTTCATTTGCACGCACGAAGTTATTTGACACTCCTTATTGTGGTTGATAGCAGAGCTGAGGTAAAAGAACTACCTCAAAGTTGTAGTTGCTTATCGTGATGTTTTGTCCTAGGCGTCGATGTTACGTGTCCCTCTTCATCAACCGCTAAATTCATTTTTGTCACTTCTAATTCAATAATCGAAAATTCCCCATTGATAGCCTGCTGTGTTCTTTCCATTTTGTCATACTTTTGAGAGATGATGCTTCTGCAGTTGCCTTGTGAGTTTTGCAATAACTCTTTCAAGAACGATGATGAAAAACCCATGTCTTTGTGACATTGAAGGTGTTAGTCATCCATCGTCATCCTGTACAGTTGAAATAAGCTTGTCAAGAATATAATATCAAAACTAGACATGGCTCTGTATTTCTGTATTTCTAGTATTTCTAAATATTTGTCTTAGTCATAGTCAAAGAGAATAAGAAATTCACTCGAATAAACAGATAAATACTTCAAACATTCACTTTATTCTACAGTTAATTCAATTCTATATTCATATACAATTATTTGTGTTCTGTATACACTCCTATAGTTACTCGAGTCTTTATAAAAAAAAAATTAATTCCGGGTAGATAAACAGATATTTAAATCTACCTTAATTTATATTGAACGAATTAATGAAGCTTGAGTCGTTCTACAATATATCCGTAAGTGATCATTTACTTGGTAAATCAGACGTGTGCTTGAACTTGCAAATATTTTCACCTCCTGAGCTCTAAGTGAAAGTCCGCAAAACTTGCCATACTTTAGAACATGATTGCTACTTACCCATTTACCATATCCTAAAAATAAAAATGAACGAAAAACTGGTTGAAATCTGCAAAGCTTACATGTGCTTAGTTTAATTAGAGTTCGAATTCGAACTTGAAGGTAAACGTACAATACATTTATAAGTACAATATATGTATATGTTACACATAGATACTTGCCATAGCATAATTGTTCGGCAACATTGACTCACGTTACCCCTTTTCTAATTGATGGATGCAAAAATTATGACTCTGACCATGAGAACTCGATTTTTTTTCCTTATGAAAACTAGTTTCCGATTGCCGGCCAAGCGACGCTGACATGTTTGGCTTACTCGTATGTCATTACCACTTTATGTCAGTTACAATTAGCCTTCAGAAATCGTCCATACTCATTTTCTGTTAATGTTGTTGTATAACAAAAACAAATTTACAATGTTTTTTTTCTAAAATAAACAAATTAACAGCAATAGTATTCGTTATAATAAATTGAAAAATATAATATACTCGTTTAATCAGCTTATCACCTACCTTGACGAAAGTAAAATTTCAGACAAGTAACAGTGTAAGCCAACATAATTAGGTGGCTTATCCTAATAATGATATTTTGTTTACTTGCCATTTTCAAAAAAAACTATAATTATACGAGTATTTGACACATTTATTGAGATATCTATGTAAAATACATGAACTACGAGTATAAATAATTTTAATTAGAGTCATATTGAACCTTATTTGATGGCTTTAGTTTGCGTATATGCAGAAATACTATGATTAAAGACCAGACCAGGGCAGAATGTTCTCATATGTTTGATCATACCTACAAGTATATCTATGTATATCAACAAAAATAAATATATGTATAGCATAGATACATATCTGCTTGTGTATAACGCGATGATTGTTTACTTTTTTTTTAAGTTTAAAATTAGACATGATAGGTGTGGTGTGGTGTGATGGTTTGGATATTTCAGGAGGAATGAAGAAAAAAAAGTGGGAAACAAATTCTTAGGGTTGGGCAGAAATGCAAACATACTCCAAAGTTATCTGACTTCAACGTTTGCTGGAAGAGCAGATTAGAGAAAAAGGGGTACACATTCATAAATTGGCCTCAATAAATTACGTCATCGTATGCAAGCGGTGACGATGAAAGCCGTTTAGTTGGAAAAATATCATCCGGTATTATGCAAATTAAAGCAATTAAATTTCAATAGAAAAAAAAAATACAATCAATCTCAAGGAGAATTTTATATATACGGATAGAAGCTAGAATAGTAGAGAACAAAGTATCAAAACTAAGACAGTGTAGCAATTTATCTTTATCTCCATTGACCGCGTGATTGAAGGCATTCATTTGCGCAATCAAAGCATACTGAGATGAAAAAACAACATATGCTCTAATATGCAAACTTGAACATTGATTACTGGCTACGAATATGGTGTCTGTTCGATTTTTCATTGTCCTTTTGGTCATGCGAGTTGGTGATCAGGTTTCAGTAAATACTGTTGCAAACAGAAATTTTTTATTTTAATTTTTCTTTTTTATTGTTTTTATTAAGTCAAGTTATTAGGTGGTGCTGTGCAGAAATAAACAATGATCACTTTTCTTCATGTTATTTCAGTTTTATTTCTCAACATAAGGCATGTTATCAAATTGCCACAGGGTGACCCTCAGTTTGAAGAAATTTCTGAAGGAGAAAATCGAACGGTTATAGCAGGCAAACTGACTTCTCTATTAGCAGAACGTTTCTTGGAACGCCTTTCTAACTACCAAGTCTTTTTAAATCCATTGTATGATTATTGATCAGTCATCTTCAAGTATAATTATTGATCAGTCATCTTTAAGTATAATCTACAAGTTTGTTGACGCGTTCTTCTACGTTCTTCTATTTGAGCGGACAATATGCATTAGATGTTGCCATTTTCTGCTTCATTGTCACTTTGAGGCGGACTCGAATATTTTTTGAATCTATTCTCTTTATAAGTCTCTTCCATATTACTGTGTGGGATGATTATCGTCTTATACAATAGTAAATGGTCTTACTGCTGAAGTACTTTCTGGAACAAGATTAATGGCTATTTACAAGAGCGGTTTTTGGTGATGGCTAAATGTATCAGTTGGCAACAAAAAAAAAAAAAAATTGTTTTAAAATTATAAAAAAAGAAACACATTTGAACAAAGTTCATTGAAAATACCACTGCGCGAGACATGAAGGCTTCAATTGCCAGCCAAGTTACCAAAAACACAAAATAATTTGACAGGCAACGGGATACCTCATATAGACAGAACTTGTGCCTCAATCTATTACATGACGGAGTTACCAAAAAACCGAAGCCCCATCGCCTTATACGTACAATGACAAGATGAGCAGCACAGTTAATAAAGAAACTACTCCTTGGACTACAGCGGACCAAAAACTTATTTATTATGAGGTTCGCATAAATTAAAAAAGAAAATGCAGTTTCCACGAATATTAGTGATTTGATCGCAACTTTACAGTCAACATAAAAATACTATCTGTCTATCTGTATATCAATTAAAATAAATTTTCACATAGAACAATTGTATTAATCGACAACGCTGCTGGTCGAATGTCTAGGTCTTCAGGGTAGATTCTGCTAGATGCATCTTCGCGGGTTTGTAAAAGTAATTAATTGAAAAAGACTTGGTAGCATTTCCAACATTTGCTGTCAGTGATAGTACCTTTGTAGCTGATTTATATTACACCTTTGGGAAAGATCCCTGTATTAAAAGTTTCTTTTTTACACCCTACAAAATTAGAGATTATAAGCTTCTTGATAAATAGCCTCATGAAACCTCTGGATCCGATGGATTAACTCCGGAGTTGCTTAAAGCAGCGGGTGATGATTGGATACGTGAACTCATCTCTAAAATCTGGGTCGACAAACGTATGCCCGACGAATGAAACCTCAGCATTGTTTGTTTGATCCTAAACAAGGGAGATCTCTTGAACTGCGCCCACTATATAGAAATAAGTGTCCTCAACATCGTTAATAAAATTCTGTCTGTTATATTATTTGAACGTCTAAGAATCTTCGTAAATAGTCTGACTGGTTTGGTTTTAGACCAGGAAAGTCCACCATAGATCGAATTGAAACACACCTCCTCGTCATCGATTTCAAAGCCGGATATTACAGCATCTGTAGAGATGAACTAGATAAAGCCATGTCCGATTTAGGCTTCCCTTCCAAGCTCATTCGACTATAGGACGACGATGGCCAATGCACGCTGCTCGGTCAAGGTCGGTCATGACAAAATCGAGACCTTCAGTGTCAGAAATGGATTTAAATAAGACGATGCGCTGTCATGTGATATTTTTCTACATTGTTCTTGAAAGAATTGTGCGAAACTCTAAAGTCAATTCCAATGACTCCATTTTTCAAAAGTCTGTTCAGTTACTCGCATAAGCAGACGACTTTGATATAATGGGAAGAACACAGCGAGCTGCCAGTGGAGCGTTCGAAACTTGAAAGTTTTCGATTTCAACTCAGAGGGACAACGTAAAAGACGAAGACCTCACCTAAGGTGGCGCACACAAGTGACGGGACCTCAGCCATCTTCGTGAGCGCAACTGGATGCAGCTGACAAATAATCGTGCTAACTAGAGAAACATGTTAGCTGAGGCCTTGACTCACTCCAAACTGTAGAGACATCATACATAAATACATAAATCATATGATTAGCGCGAGCTCAAGGAGTTATTTGTATATTATTTAAAACTCGTTCAATGCTGAAATAATATTGATGCTTCTGTTTCTATAATAGTTAATCCAACATTGACATTTTCTTGCGTTCATAGTTGGACATACATTTAACAAATTGTACCTCTTGAGTTTGTCCCTATGCGGTCACAATACGCATCAACGCAGCTCGACCTAAGCGGAGGAGAAGGTACTTTCCATCGTTTATATGCGTTGATCTGAGTAGAATCTGGGATTTAAAACTCGATACAGCTTTATGCAGCTCATCATCAAAAATATCAGTTAAATCGAGAACATGGTTCATGTTATTGAACGATAATGAATCTGAGAGGTAAGGTATGCAAAAGTGATTCTTACATATTTTCAAAACCGCGATTATTTCATTAAATTTCCTCGAGAATTTTGTTTCAAAATTTTGTATAACTTCAATGTAATTAAACAAAGATTAAAAGTTGGCATTGCCGATGTATTTATAATTAAACATGACATAATATTTTAAAGTTCTGAAGTGCGATTATACAGCTATGAAAATCTATTTTTCTTTTCTGTAAACAGAGATTAGTATGGGATAGACAAAAAAAAAAAAAAAAAACAAATGTTGAGCAAAAATTGTAAATTTTATAAAATTCTAAACTTATCTCAGATAATACTTAACATACTTGGTGGCAATAAAGAAACATATCGAGACCTGACAGCATATAATCTTCAATGTTTTTTTCTTAAAGTCATTAGCTTCATACCTTTAGAAATTAAAAGGTCCTCGAATTAATTTCAATCGATATTCAAATATATACCCATACATAAGTGGAAATCTTATACAAATTATAAAAAATGTAGTTTACCTTGAACTTACTAATGTACTGAATTCAATATACATACATATGTACATATATTCAAAGCTGAACTTGGAAACGAGTCAAGAACTTTTGCAAAATTAAATTACAAAACTTAATTACTGCCTACTATACAAAGGATTTACTATAGCATTTGCATTTTATTTACTATAGTTACATTAACTACAGTTACAATCACTATTTCGTGCCAATCACTATTTTTTCAAGCGAAAAATGAAAAAAAAAATAACAATAAAGTTTCAAAGCTCCGAGCAGAAGAATCGTTTGGTTCATCTTAGGAAGGCAATCTGTTCTTAATTTTCGGGTAATGATCGTAAGAAATTAATGTATAGCCGCTGTAAGGATCGTTCCATGATAACGTGTTAATTCATTGGCGGTGAAAATACAATCTTGAGTGGCTGACATACGCTGCAGACTAGAGGCGGGTCAGAGGTTTCAAAATCTCACCTTGTGCTATGACAGGCGCAATTTGTGCTGCAGCAAGCAGTTTTCGTGCCAATTCATATTGTATGCGATCTCCTGTTCGTATGTTAATTCATATATTCAACGCATGTATCTTGAAGTCAGTCCTGATTATTTATGTGTTAAGATCTTCAACTTCTCATACTTTTCTTAAGGATAATGCAAAGAGGTGAGATCAATCTGCAGAATGCCAGATTGGGTACTAAGCTATTCCATCTGGGTGCGAGTGAGAGCATTAGGTACCAAGTTTAGTATACCTTTTCTATGTTAGATCTTAAAGTTAAAGCAGTGGAGTTTTTGGCTCCACGTGATCAAGTTAGACTATTTCAATGAATCATTTAAGCCGCCTTGCAGTATACCGTTTAATGTGGGATCAAATTTATCACATGCCACTAGAACTACAATATAATCAGCATAAGCTAAAGTCTTTATTGGCATCTGTTTTGCCATCATTTAGATGCCTTCTATGTCTATGAAGAGCGTGTATTCATTTATTTACAGTAGTATATCTATAGTACCTACTGCACTATTTAGTGATTTCTACACCGAATTGCTTTAATCGTATGTGAAAATATATAAATTCAATATGATTTTCATATTATTGAACTGTATTTCTACTGAACGGCAGTTACTCAGCTTTGTAGGGATGCACACCTATTACCTTTTACACAAAATTTGCAATGAGTTTGTGGCAAATATAAATGGTCATTATTGTCAGTATTTTATACAAAGATACGGGTTTCATTTATATATTTCTTATGAACATTTCTTGTAGATTATGTAGATAATTGTTTGTATCATTTTTTATACAGAGTACACACCCATCTTCTTCCGACAAGCCCTTACTTAATTTAGGTCGTGTCCTAACCTTGACCATCAGTCTACTTTTTTACCACTACTGCAGTATAGAAACATTGCTGCAGTTTTATCAAGGCACCACCGTCATAATACGAACACATCGATGATTATTCCTGCGCCTAATAAACTCTACAAAGGTACATATGTACGTACGGACGTATTCGTACATCCTTAAAGTTGGAGAGAGTGTACTCTATTGAAACAGTCCTGCCGCACAAACTTTTAGAAGAACTAAAGTGCCAAAAAGACCAGTCACGAGAGAGAACATTTTCCGATTTCAAATTTGACCTTCCTGAATTCACTCTAGTTTTGACAAATACGAGTATCCGTGTCTAAAATATTTTTTGGAAGTTGTGTGCAGTAAAAACTTTTTGTACGAACATACCAGTAAAGACTTCCTACATGCAAATCCACTGCAGTGTTTCGCTTTCTCTTAGTGTGAGATCCAGCAACGAACTCCATTAATATTTCTCAAATCTTCAAAATCCATTGAAAGCAATTTGTATTGTGAATAAAGCCGCCAGAAAAGTTTTAAATTTGCAATTTTCTCGCAAAAATGTTTAACATCTAATAGAGGAGGTGTAGTGCAGATACAAATAGTCTTTGTAAATCCAAACGGACCTCAATGTGAAGATAGTGGGGGAGACTGAGTGGTAGTTAACGAGTTTGAATACGAGTGGTGTTTCTTGACAACAACAACATTTGTGATACACGTGTATACAAACGTAACTTGTGGATACCTGGTCTTTTGGAATTTGATTAAAAACAGAAGCCTAATGTACGACGATAATTTTTACGATAATCCAGCTGAACCACGTTGCTCTATAGTGACTTTTTTATATAGAATTGCGTTTACATTGTTTTATGCGGGATTTTATCTAGATCGGGTTGCAGTTAATGTACGATTTCCGTTTTTTTTTTTTTTTAATTACTATTGTAATAATTTTACTATCTCTTTTGATATAGATTTTTTTTTATTTTTTTTTTTCCAGAAATCAAATGAGGACAGAATAGATTCCAGTCAGCAGATAGTTCCAAAACTAGAAACACAACCCGTAAGTATGCAGATGAAAAGCACTAAACAAAGTGGATTATATTTATATAGTGGAACAGTGTTGATTCTTTGTTCTCATCTCCTCCTCATCATCTGATGACGCAGAGCGTTTTTCAGATGAATCATGTCTTTGAGTTTATTTATAAGTTTCATTGAAGATTTATGTTCAAGTATGCATATGTGGTTCCTTAAAGATGGTGGGGTTTTGTGACGGCAAGAAGTGCAAAATAATGTAGCGCAATGGTATTTGTCGAAAATTATTGTTGAAACAAAGGAAGAACTTAAATTTAAATTTGAAGATTTTCTCAAAAGTTAATGATGCCAAACGTTACATTATGCAGTGCGAATTAGATTATAACAAAAAACATACAACGCAAGGTGTCACGGTTTTAGTTCAGTCTTTAATTTATATTGAAAGAATAGATATTCTTTGAACGATATAGAGTGCATATTTAAATTCATTGAGAATTTGAGATTATTGTATAATAAATTACTATATTTTTGAGTTAAAGTGGTTTTCGTTCAAGTATATGTAGGAAAAAATGTTTTGCTTTTGATTCAAGACAGATGCAGTTAAATATGAAAATATTTATAATTCAAATGTGCTTTAAACGTTGTCCACTCATGCCCAAATGCAATTTCAAGCAACCCTCGTACTGTTGTGCGTTGTCGTTGGCGAAAAAAAGCGGTCGTTCCGATTTCATTCATTGATGTTCAAAATGATGCAAAATTTCAAAATCTTAAAAAGCAAAATATTTTGTACTTTGCCTCGACATACTAACACATAAATTTTGAATTTCTTGGTTATTTTTGGATGCTATTCCTATACTTGAAACACTGTCAAAAGTTTCTCCAGATGAAGTTGAAATCTTTTATGGCGTCGCTATGTTTCTCTATCGATTGTATGTAACATATGAATCGCATGAAACGCATTTTTATTTCTCTGATTAATTATTCGATTCTTTCTCATAATTTTAAACAACAAAGTTGCCAACCATTTAGTTCCAAGATTTTTAATTGGTTAGAAGTCCGGTTCCACCTATTTCTCTTATTCCATTTAGATAGTCTCATTTGTCCACCACAAATTTTCTTTGCTTATGCGGTGTTAATATTTTGAAATACCAAACAGAGTTTTTGGACTATTCCTTTATTTATTCTCATCTCAAGAGTTAAATCATTTTGAACAGATTCTTTTTAATTTGCCATCGAAAGTTGGAATTTTTTTAAAGTTGTGGTGGTTTATCTTTGATCTTTTTTTTAGGGTGTTTGTAGAACTAACAAAACTATGTGACCATTCGGAATTTGCTTGGCGTGTAGCGATTTACAATATTCAGAAATCAGAATCCAAACAAGATGTTAAAAACTGTCGACCCATTGCAAAATTACAGTCTATTAAAAAGGTTTTGATGCTTTTTTTCTTTATTTTCTAACTATTGTCTCTATACTTTGGACACTTGTCAACTGGTTACTATTTATACGGATTTGGGGAAGTTTTTGCATTCACCTCGAAAATCGAAAATGGAAATTTTGTGATATTCTTACATTTTAAGGTGTCTATAATATTTTTAGACAGGTTTTGTGTTTTCTTTTTTCTATTGTGCCAAAGGGTGTGTAATTTTAATAGATACCAGTAGCCCGGGCTAAAAACAAGAACAATTCTGTAGCCTGATTGCTCGATTCGATTCCAGGAATACCATATGCCGACATACTAAACCAAAGCCTACACACTACGACCACTTCCCTTTCATGGGACTAATAAGAAACCTATGCTATTTTTGCATGAATAATTTAAACGTGCATCTGCCTTTTGTTGTATTAGTCGAACGGTGCCTTTTCTTTAGTCTTAATCGTTAGCGTCGTGATGGCTCAAGATTTGTCTATTGCAAATTCTTAACGTCTCGTCTGCAGTGATGTCAATAAGCCTCGTCTGAGATTATTCGAAAAGCGGTAATTGTCCTAAGCGCGCAGAGACTCTATGTTGATGATGGTCTTCTTTTAGACTTCTGTGTCTCTGCTCGAACTGGAGCGACATACAGATGAATTGATTTTGTTACTCTGGAAAGTAGAATTATTCTAGTATATCCAGTATATATAACCCAAGTGCTTTTGTATTGCAGCTTGTCGTCAAACATAATTCTCAGGTACTTAATTGTTTCTTTGGACGTAATGGTTTGGTTACCGACCTGAAAATTGGCAAATTGAATGGTTTTCCGACCTATTTAAGGACTGCTTCGATTTTATGATCGGCCAGCTCCATTTCAGGGGAGATAAGCAAATCTTTTATCAAAGCGATTACTTCATTTGTGGGTGATTCTAGTTCTAGAAGCTCTCGCTTTTAGCGATACATATCAGGAGTACATGGTACCTGGGGTCTTGCGTTTTCGTCGCCCTTTTTATTAACCGACGATGACCGTTTGCGCTGAATTTCTTTGTTGAGAAATCTGAGTACAATGCCGATCAGCGTTCACCGTTTTATTTTGTTTAACCTTTTATTGTATATCATACACTTGTGGTTCCACTAGGAATACAGCATTACTTCACAGTTTTCCCTTTTTCTTGGTTTTGTCAATACCTTCTAAGCTTAACCTGTTAGGTTTAATCTGTTTCTTGACCATTTTCAGATTAAATTGTTCTGAATTCTAATAGGATATAAAACATAAAAAACTGCTGGAGAAACTGCAAGTTCTCTTTATGAGGAAGTTAGTGGCGTATATCATTGGTCGCATCCATTTCGTACTGGAATCATAAGACTATCCAATTTCCAATCTCCGTTACACATACTTTCTGTTGTACAATATTAGTCCACATGCATTGCTTCGATAAATTTTTTGATGACTGTTTCCCCGATTCGACATAATCTCACCAATAACTCGTTGCATCTCAGCCTTGAGCTCAAAAATTATTTTTGCGTGTAATTTCAACAAAGAAAAAATCAAAATTGCCTTGAACACCTTGGGCTGCTTGCGCCACTAATTTAATTTTCATTCCTTTATGATATTGAAATTCCTTAAAAGAAACAGACATAAAGGATTATGTCGTTACGTTTATTCGGTTTTACAATATTTTTCTTTCACTTTTGGGAAAAGGCACAAACACTCATTGTTACTTACTCATGCCATGCATGATATTCACCAAGTGACTCATGTTTACATATTACGTATTGCATATAACGGTCACAAAAAAATAGCAAGATTCGTAAGAAACTATGTCATACTTCTTATCGAAGGCAAAAGCAAATGCGATGCTATTGCGTGAGATTATTGTCATTGTTCATTAGTATTCATTGAGTTAACTTGCTTTGATTGCAATTTTTGTAGGTCAATACATCTCGATATTACTTCACTCCACTAGATACACATCTTTAAGTATATTTGACAAGTGTATTTTCTTCCAACTGCCTTTTAGTTAGTTATGTAAAAATAAAAACTTATTCTACGCACAGTATATGCACCTAGGGCGTCTCAAACAAATCAAAGATGATATATTGCTGTATGAGAAGACAGATAGAATCGGTGATTTCATCGTTGTGAGAACGATGATAGTTCTATTTAAATTCATCTTTTTATATTTTTACGTCATTTGTGACTTCCTGAATAATTTAAAATTGCAACACTTTACTCCAAAGTAAATGAGAGGAATAGAAATGCCTTTCAGCAAAAGAGCGATGTTTTGTAATTTGTGCTTTGGGGTACTTGTTTCTAGAAAAAAAAAAAAAACTATCTTTAACTGAAATGTCATCGTGGATAATGAGTGAGCAAAAGTATAAGAAACGGTCCCAGAATTTGGATGCCAGACCAAGACAGATTCAACCGAATTCAAATTCCGACAGTCAATTATCTTATTGCAACTTCTGTACCAACAACGTTGTATATATACCATCTATGTATTTAGGCATTAAGTCGACATTTACGTGATTAAGTGATAGCAAGAATCTGCATTTCTTAGATTATAGCAATTTAACAACTTTTGTAATTATCCTACCCTATAGACTAAATTGTTCAATGATCCAATTCGTCTTGGAAGTAATGGTTGAAATACAAAATTTAATTATTATTTTGGACTTCTGAACCGTTTATAAAAAAACAGTTTATCTACTTTATGTAGCACCTTATATAATACATTTGTTTCAATGGAATTTTTTAATGTTTCGAAGGATGTTTCATATGTCAATTGAATAATAGCAGCCTGATACTAGCATGGTTCAGAAAATCTCAGAAAAAATACTCCAAGATAACTTCGCGAACTAGGAGTTGCCAAGCTCATGCACTTGCAAGAATACTTCTGATTACAGATACTAAGAAGTTTTTATTTCATCTGCTTACGAGGGGGTACTCAAAAGAAACCGAATTTATTTTTTTTTTTTGTTTTTTAAATATATTTATTTAATTTTAAAACGAAAAACCTTCAATCCCCTTCAAAGTACTTTTCACTGGCACTAATATATTTGTGTAATCTTTTGTTCCATTGTTCAAAACATTTTCTTTCAAGTAACTCTAGACAGTTCCACAACATTTTCAATAGTAATTCATCGTTTCTCCTCTTTTGACACAAGTAAACCACTCAAATACTATAGTTTTTCCAATAGCGTCATCCTTGTAGGCCGCCTTATAGCCGCGCCCTGTTCACGAAAATCAGCCATTAAAACTAAAACAGCTAAAACAGCTCACACAGCTTGCAGCTCTGTAAAAAGAAATAAAATCATAGTTTGAACCAAGGCCTAGTTTCTTAATTCAATGTATTGTTCATCTTGTCATGTTATGTTCATATATTTTACCAAATTTGACTTTCGGACATTTGCAATTTCCCGTCAGAAAAATTATTTTTTCTATTTCTTTTTGATCACGGTGCCCTTTGTGTTATGTAGGTCCAAACAAATTTTCGCGTCCGCCAAAAAGACACCAGCTGCACATCCTATATCGGTTTTGAAGCCATCCGTAAAGACCCGACTACAATCCTTTCTTGTCTCGGATTCTGGCCGAAACCAATCTTGCACACAGGAACAGTTCGTTTCATATTTTTTCTGTAGCAGGAGCGAAAGATTGATCAGCCAGACGTGGTAGGAAAAGATCCCATGCATCCAAAACAGACCGTTCTTTGGAGTCTGGTAAAAACAGCAATAAAGTATTTTCATGAGTGCTTATTCCACCAGATAACCGACGCATAGGGTATAATTGGCATTATCATAGCCATGTAGACCCAGAGGACCCTTCTTGGTGACAGTTCCCATGGCTTACCGACATGCCATGTATGCCAGTGATAGGCTAGCATATTCTTTTGTGTAACATAACTGGGTATATGTCAATATGAATTGAAGCAATCAAAGCAACTACGGCATGTTTAATGGCCTCATTATTCACCTCTCTGGCAGCTTCGTTAATAGGAGCCGGTTGTCAAGCATAAGACGGAGAGTCTTTACTTTTGACTCAAGCCTGGTTGATCTTCCCCTTTTGAGGATTTTAACCTACCTACTAGTTTCACTGACAGTTTTGATTTCTTCGAAATTCGAATAAACTTGTTATATTTTTTTTTGCTTTGATCTGTAAAAATTCTCGTTTTCCTTCAAATCAGTCTTAAGCGACCTTTTTAAAAGTTTTCTGGTTTCTTTACGAAGTCGCTGCAGATTTGGGTTTCACTAAGGAACGGGCAATCTGCAGGATTGCTTTCTAGCTCGATATGCCATAAACAGCGTTCTCTTGCCTTTGAGCGCTACTGGACTTGCTGAACTCCTCCTTAAATCGCGTCCAGTGTCCGCGGATTCATATAACGACATATAACGATATAACGATAAAGTTAAGTCGATTACTTGTTGTCATACTCTCGTAACAAAACTTGACTGAGAGTCAACATTGTTGAAATACAGGAGATGATTTCAACTCACGTTGCATTTGCTACTGGCCAAAAAAATATTCTGCGCATTAGCAACACAGTATATCATAAGCCCTATCTTCTTGAAATCAAGGTATTCATTGAGTTCGACTGCCTCCATTTTTCGGTTTTCGTTTTTCTTGTTTTCCCAATTCTTTGTCTCTTAGTGTCTTTTTCAGTCCAGAGTTTTGGGTATGAAGACGCATCAGCACATCGCCCGTTTTCCTGAATTTCTTTGGAACCCAGAAGATGGCGCGCTTCTCTTTTGGTTGCCTGAAAACCTTTCTAGGGATGGGATTTTTCGCACAGGCTTATTTAACCAATCGAAAATTTTCTGCATGGACCACTATACTCTAAGAGTTCCGTTTTTCATATCGTAGCCCTCTGCTTAAATGCAAACATTCTTTGCTTTGGCTAGCTTTCCGAGTTGATTGAAACAGTGTTTGCACTGTGCGTCATTCAGACTGTTGTCATTGCGAGCCTTCACAATTCGGAGCGCCATAGAGGAGATAGCGCCATCCTTGTAGGTGCGTCTATCTAGTCCTCGATCTTTCAAATTCGAGAGATTGGTCAATTTCAGTTGGTGTTACTTTTGCTTACCTCTTTCTCTGCCCGTTGCCGATGGGGGAGTGAGACTTTTAGTAATCGCGGCTTTGGCAGCACTTGCCTTCTCTTTGTGCCATGCGTTTGCCTAAGGAGAGCAGTTCCTCTGTGTTGTTTCTTTCTTATAGAGCAGTTTAAATGATTCTTCGGAGACGCTGATACGGACAAACCATGGCTCCTGGCTAAGGGTGAGCACGCTCTTGGTGAACCGGAAAATGAGGTTTAAGAGACCAACATAAACTTGTTGAGGTTAATCATTTAAACTTCATGGCACGGTAAAACTGAAACAAATTAAAACAGACGTTGCAGACTATGAGAGTGAAGTAGCGCATAATATTTATTATTATCTACTACTACTACTATTACTAATTTAAACTGTTTAAGAGCTAAGCCGTCAAGTTTCGGCAGCATGTATGTATCCGTACTCACTAGTCATCGATGCGGAAAATAAGGAAAAAAAAATTATGGGATGTAAGCAAAATAATTCAAAATTTAAAAAATAACAGAGAGCAACACTAAAAATTAATTCAAATACAAATAAAACTCGTTCTTTGACTTCGGTTTTAATCCGATTCCTTGATCCTGATATAAATTTACTAGTACACGTCAAATTACTCTGGAATGATTTTATTCATCTAGGATAAGAAACGCGTCTAACTCTTATTTGGGACGTGTTGAAAAGTATAAAATAGCGATGGTGCTTAAATATAAATAAATAAATATAAACATATAATTCTTTATCTAAAAATAGCAAAGTGAGATTATTTTTCCTTTCTCTCTAGTAACGAGTATCTGCCATAACACTTTTCGGATATTCTTTTCTGCAAGAAGCTTCATCAATTTGGAGATAAAAACTTTTTTGTCCATTAAATTCCCGATGTTTCAAACAGTATTACGTATCACTTGGCCGCGGTTACCATTGTGATTTGTTTTCTATTCTACCATTACTTTGACCTAAAAGATCTTAGAAAAGGGTAAAACGTTGAATTGTAATGAAGGTACATAGATATATTTCAATGAAATGTCTCACTTGCTTTACATCCAGAAAGCGGTTTGATAGACGTGCGATTAATTACGAATTTAATGTCCAAAAGTAGATCTTGGGGAATTATGTTATCTAATGTTACGTTAGAATTAATTAAAATTAATTTGGATGCCATGAACTACAGATGAAAGGTCTCTTTTTAAGTAAGTAAGGTTGTCATCTACTTAAACCAATTGGATATACAAAATGGTATTTACCTACAATTTTTTTTACTTTTTATAGATTTTTTTTAACTAAATATATGACACATTTTTATGATCTACCAAACGTATTTTAATATTCTAGTTGTCCATTCAATCGCAGCCGCCTCTAAGTCAACATCAAAAAGCTAATTCCTCCCCTAGCTTACGACTGCACTATGTCACTGAAAGAGTCTTGGCCTACATTTTACCAGCACAAAATGGAAATCCCTTGGATGACCATAATCAATACGAGAGGGAGGTGATACCAATGCTCGAGCAAAAGCATGGAAAGGTAATTATTTCGAGAGAGTTTTTTTTACTAATTTTGTTACAGATCATTATTTTTTTTCTCATTTTTATTTTGCAGAATTTCCAGCTCTTTAACCTCGAAAAGTATATTTCCATAATAACTTTGGAAAGAATCTGCGAACTGTGTAAGCACATAGACAAATGGCTGGGGAGTGGTCAGGAGAAAGTTGTCGTTCTACAAGATAGGTAAGCCAAATTTAAATTCGCAAACTTGAAATCACAATTTTACAATGTGAGGTGTTCAAAAAATATATATATATATATATAAACTAACCGTATATGCTATATATTTGGAAAAATAAAAATTATTTGCTTGTTTGTCTGCCCTCATCTTTTTTATTGGGAACTTTGGGCATTTCTCTTTTAAATGTTTGCTCTGGCCGATCACTTCATTTCAACGACTTCATGAGCGAAATTTCACGTACCACACAGAGAAACGTGGTGTGTATCACAATAATGTCGCCAATTTGAGATTCATTTTGAATTAAGAATTTGGTTACCTTTCCTTTTGAGTAGATAATATGGTATGCGCACAAATTGATCATTGCCTCATCAGTTTCGTGTGTTTTAATTTATCTAATTATACTTAATTCAGCTTAAGTTTTTTTTTAATGACAACTCCAATTTTGTGTGATTACTGTAATAACATTTCAGTTGTAGTTACCAGAGGCCATTCTGGTGGTAAAAAAAAAAGCTACATACTTTGCTATACATATTATTTACGAATACGATCGGATGTGCTAATGAACGTTGTACAGACATACGAATTGGAATACTCGAATGCGAGTTTTGTTCTCTAGCAACTTTCAGAAATATGCATATTGAATTTCAAGGCAGCTTAATTAAATATTGATATACCATGCAATATACATAAGTAATTGAAACTGTGCTTTATGTATGATTATAAGTAATTCTTTTAGTAAAACTAGAAGTGATTCAGTTTTACATAATTTAAAGTGTGGACTTTGAAAATGACTTGCCTTAATTTTTATGTACCTACTAGGGTTTCAATCAGTAAGCCCCTTCGGTCAAATGGGCCCTTAGTTATTTTTTTTTTTTCCAGTACAAGCTTAGTAACGATTTTCTCTCTTGTATGTGTAGTCGAAAGCGAATTCTTCTACTAGTTCTTCGAATCTCTGGTTTTAAATCCATAGATCACTGGACCAGGGCGTTGAAGATCATCGGTTCTTAATGTCGAAGCCACTTCAGTTTGTGTACCTTTAAATCCCATCAAAATATTAATAAAATAATCTTACTCTCATCCATATACGATGGAACCCAACGTGACTTGACGGATCTTACGTTACAACCTATTACCGGACAGTGATCAGTGATTATTTTCTCGAAGATATGGACTACATTATTTATGGTATATACCATACTTCCTATGGAATTAGATATTGACGATGGGATTTCTCCAAGTAGACGCATGAACGGGAATTTGCCACAGATAATACACATCTTATGTGCGCTGAATAATGGACTGTCACCTTAATGGTTTGTCACCTTAACACCCAGAGTCTAAAACTGAAATTGGATGAGTTCGATTATCTATTTGGTAATTCTTCATGATGATCTTCATGAACGATGAAGCTTATAGATTAAATAGCTTTAGTAAACCTTTCCGCGCTAATAGAAAATGTCTTGTGAGTAGAGGCTCTGCAATCTGCATACGAGACAAACTGAAGTCCCATCTGATCTGCAAATTATTGTCTGATTTCCCAATGATATGTCTTTGTCTTTTTGACACCAACAACATACTTGTAGGTGGTGATACCGACCAAATAAATGTGTGAACCTTATACCCTTGATTAACACCTTAGAGTAAATCTCATGTCATGCCATTGACGTAATACAAATACTATGTGGTGATCTTAACTGCAATCTTATTGAGCGTCAGTGTTTTTCTTATTTCTAAAGGAGTTTCTTGTCACTTGGCTTACATCTGGTAAATTCTGCACACCCCACCTATTTTCTAATGGTAATTGCCAACCACAAGAAAAACCTGACCTAAAACACTTATGTTGTACGGTTGTGAAATTAGTTGTAATGCTGACTATAAAACTAAACGTCGCTCTTAACAACATCACACGATACGATCATAAATCTACGTATTCAAAATATATATGCGGCTGCTCTTTTGAAAATCTGGTGATAGATCGTTAATAGACCCTAATAAAGTTTTGAAAATTCTTACGAACCTAAGTGCCAAAATATTTGTGTTGCTTCATAAGGAATGCACGTCTTAGCTCATCAGTCATCAATGTTAAACCATAGTCAACTTGTACACACGTTCATTGTTAATTCACTACATATAGGTCTCTCGCAAGAACAGTGCAGGACCTTCTCTTAATTGACTTTCAGTCTTATGAATTTATTATAACTTACAGATCTTCATGATTTGTTCGTAGTTAATTTCTTCTAATTACAACAACATTTCCTTTAAAATTATTAAGCTTTCTGATATTTAAAATATACCTTATTGGCCCAATCAATGAGCAAAAAAACATTGAAGCACTATATAGACTGCGTTTGAGCTTAATAAATTTTATTCATAGAAGCCACAGGCTTATTGATATTCAAAACTATCAGTCCAATTATCTGTCATAATTTACGCATTTTAATTGGCTTTGTTGTAATTTAATTTACATACGATTATCTTGATTTTATAAATATTAATTATTTAAATAAACACTGGCATTACCAAACCTTCATTCACAATTCCAGTCAAAGTGAAAAATAAAAATTTCAAACTTGTATCCACGTAGAGAACGGAGAATCATCGTTTCGCCCTATCAACCATGAACGTGACTCGGCTCAAGGTTATTTTGATTTCTTAATTAAGTTCGCTTTGAGTTGTAGACGTTGATTAGCAAAATAAACAAACCTCCGTCCATATATGCATAGAGGTGTGTATTATACATATGATATGTCAGAGTTTCATTGCTAAGGTCGTTATTGATAAATCAATGAACAATTGACATTGTTGAGATCTGTCTTAGGTATGTAACACATTTACTATGTTATCAAAGAAGTGTCACATATAGAAGTTCCATCATCATTGAATAATCATTCAAAATAACAACCGTTGCACAACCGTTCCCTGTATTTTCTTATCAAAAAATTGAAAATATTCGTATCTTTATTTTGCTGGAAATGTTTTCCATGTTATCATGGATAGTTAAGGGTATCAGCTTAACCGAAGAATGTGACAACACCTCTTGTTCATAATAATCTTGCCAGGACGTTTTAAGTTAAATAACAGTGTAAGATCTAATACACGATATAAAGCCCTGAGTATAAATTTTCGACAAGCGGCAGTATCTTCGATATACGAAGATTCATTATAAATATGATTGAACCGAATAGAGATTGCACCTGTTACAATTCTCTATGTTACTTACTTAGAATGTACTGCTTGTATATCGCCTCCGTTGTTGTAGCTCCTTCTCCTAAGCACGCCATCGGATATGAGATTAAAAATCACTTGAAAGATCTAACGACTATGGATATTTTCATCCGCCTTATCTTTCTGCTTCTGTAAATGTCTTTTAAAGCAAATCAACGGCGGCGTTAATTGTTGTTCGATTTCTGATGTCACGTCATGACAAAGCTCTGACTTCCAATATAGCTGACTTCATTGATACTCCGTCGGATAGTTGCAATACTTGCAAACTCACAAGTCAAGCCCCGCTATATTCTGTCAGTAATATGAATGGCATCATCATATGCAAATAGCTGCACAGACTTTTCAAACAAATTCTTTAGTATGATGTTGAAGAGTTCACATAACAGAGCTACCTACATTGCTTACGATTTTATGATATCATAATCGTTCTCCATCTTCAATGTGCACAATCTTACTAGACATTCTTGTGTAAAGTTCGTCTTAATGGGTCCCCCCATATGCGACATTAAGATCAAAAAGAAGGTGCTTATCAGTATAGACCGCTTAAATTTTCTCCAGGAAACTAATTTGATAGGTTTCACATAAATAAAAAAATTATTAAAAAATAATACGGCAGATAAGATCTTGTATGCGATACTAGGAAGACGGTTGATTCTATTTGTAGCTATCGCATTTTGGACGATCTCTTATCTTGTGCCTCCGAGGCCAAAATTTTAAAATTTTTGTGTAAAAGGCCATTCAGTAGTCAGACTTGTTATACTTTAGGTAGGCTATTGTACAATAGACTTCTCTTTGTATTGACTAAAAAATAAAGTTTACATATTGATATCTTTTCTTGATTCAGGTCGAGTGGAAGGAAGTTTTTCCTGATGATGGAGGTAGAAGTGGTTTTTCAATATTTTCAGGAGCGATTGCGATTTTACTAATATGTTTCTTTTTTCATATCTACAAAGTATCTGTTCGAATATTGTTTTCTTGATATGTTCTATTTACCTTTTGGGAAAATTACCAAACATTATTGGTTGGTAGAATTATTTACTTCTTACCAGGTTGATAGATGAGTTGTTTTTCTACACTCATGGGGGTCATCGGTTGAAACCCAGCACATAAACTATGGCTTTTCTAATGGTCTCTTGGCATCTACACATGTAGATTCAATGACGACTATCGGGTCAAAAATTTCTCTCCTGCGCAAGACTGTCTGAATAAATAAGCTCATGATTTACGTTGTCGAAAACCTTCTTGAAGTCGACAGATATTAGATAAAGTTGAGTGTTGCACTTGACTGCTTGATATGCGCTATATTCATCAGCAAAGGTATAATATCTGGTTGATACGGAAAGATTCACAGCAAAAACCAGCACGCAGTATATTACATAAAAGTAGAGTTCAAAACTTGACCAACACAAAAAGGCAAAAAAGTTATCTACCTTTCTGACGGCATAACCCTTTCGGCAGGCAGTAACAAAAATAGTAAAAGTGTCTACCCATGAAAAAGTCTTTCACTCCATCCCTGATCCGGTAAAAAATCGTGAATAGTAGCTTTCCTCTCATTGTGCACATTTTTTGCATTGTCATTACAAGGCGAACAACATAGAGAGTGAGAGAGACTAGGTTTTGATAAGTGCGATAAGTTACTTGAAATAAGAACAATATTAGCATAGATAGTCCTACTTTTATACTATTTTGCTGTATCTTTGTCCCATCAATACACGGACGAGCTAGCTAGGGCTGTCTATTTGGCATAAAAAGACATATCAAAGATTAAATTGGATGCCGCTTTATAAGCGAACTTAATCGAATTATAATATGAATTGCCAACGGTAAATGCAGAACCTACAGTCAACGTTTTTCAGAGGCATCGCCTGTTCAACGATTTATTACTGTCTTGTGCGCGGAAAATGGATAGAATGTGTAACTGATTTAATCGTAAATGAACTTATATATTCAGATCATCTCTAGCTGTCTCGGTTAATTTAAAAGCACGGAATTTTTCATCTGCCCTACAAATGCGGCTATCGCCAAAAATTCAATAAAATAATTCGCCAGAACCATTAATACTTGTACAAATTCAGTACAAGCTGAAACAAAAGTTCTACTCTAACCATCTAGCGAGGAAATTAATTAAAATTAGATCCCTTAACGGTTTGACTTTTGCGCGGAGTGTCCAAATCTGTACTGGCAGAGTATTTTAAACAACTGCCACCGTGTAGCACAGTTCAACTGCAGTATGCTCTGTAATTCATGAAAACTGAAGCGTTGCATCGCAAAATTTTTCTCCAAGATGTCTGCAGAGCCATAGACCGAGCTTATTTAAATAAGGTTCTAGGAGAAGACCGTCATCCATACGAATTCTTCAAACATGCGACAAATGATTTCCTTGAAAAACTGACGTATGTAGGTCAGGTTCCGGCAAGCTTCAGAAAGAAATTAATTTTCCCAATATTTAAAAAAGGAAAGTGTAGTTATCCGATTAGTTACAGAAACATATCGTTCTTCAGTGAAATAATGAAATTATTGTATTTACGAGAATCATCCTGCAACGTTTGACACTTTTGGGCGAAGGGTTTACTAAGTGAGGTCTATTCCGGGTCAGGAAAAACTATTCGGCAGTAGACAATATTTTTACACTGAAAAGCATTGACAGGACGTATTTAAACAAAAAAAAAAAAACTGTATTCGTTCTTCGTTGAATTTAAAGCCGCATTTGGCTCCACTAACATCAAATTAATTTTCTTCAAACTAAATTATCTGGGAATGCCGACAAAAGTCCTCTAAATAATATAAATTTTGTGAAACTAGTTTGATTTGGGTGTTGAGCAGGCTTGCATCCGGTTGCAGATTGGGTCCACTGTTGTTTCCATTGTTCTTAGACGGCAAATCGTCATTTCTTGCCAGGTGGAATCGAGTTCGCCGAAATCAAAATAAAGGTTTGTCATTTTGACGGAAACCCAGATGCTGATTAACAAATAATAGCAGCACTGCAATATATGGAACTTGCAACTCAACATCAATAAATAAATAAAAATGATGGTATTGCTAAATGGGCCAGGTCGCCTGGCGAGAGATGACAAATAATTTTTCGGAATGAAAGACTTGAGGTAGTGAACGACTATAAATATCTTGGAGTCATCTTAACATCTCGCCTAACTTTTGAGAAGCACTTGGAGGAGAAACTAAAAGAAGCTAAAAGGGCAATAAACTATAATTGAAAGGAAAGGCACGCAGTGATGATGTCTATTATGTGCTACATTGCGCAGATATTAAAATTTTTTAATATGAGGAAGTTAAAGGAGTGCTGTGATACAAGTACTTCGTTAAGGAAATTTTTGTATTACTCTCCAAACTGCATGATTCGCCTCGAGAATAGATTGACACTCGATACATTTTTAACATTCGGACTACATTTCCTCTTTAATGAGAAATCTTGGAGCGAAAGCCTACAAGAGTTACTCATTAAAATAGACCTATCCTGCCGTGATGCCTTCACAAATAAAGTACAGTAAAGTCCCGGCACATGTATTTAATGCTACAACACAACCTTAATTTAATTTAATAAATGGCGCGACAGTCCGGTGTAGACCAAGGCCTAGCTTCTCGCACTTATTTGTGTTTCTCACTTTGTGAATTTTTACACTCCTCAGCAGGATCTACTGTGTATTGCCGGTTGTGAACGGCAAGAGAGAGAAGCTTTTCCATAGACAGAATTTGACTTTCGGAGGTTTGCCATTGCCCGCCGAAAGGGTAATGACGATTTTGAAAAATTTGCTGTTGTGCTCCTACCGGGAGAGAGAAATTACTTTATCAACCAAAACAGTGTATTTTAGATACAATACTATTTCCACAATTCTTAAGGCGAGAGGCGAACTTCTACGAGTACACTTGACTATGCATCATATAGAGTTGAACGCAATCACAAATGCTCTTTGTGCAATCTGTGAGCTTACTTTTGATTTGCTTTTACGCAGTTGCTACTATTGGTCTCCATACTTAATAACATTCAAAACTAAAAAAAGCATAACTTAAAAACAAGGCTGACTCGCCTGTAGTGCATTAATATTTTTTTATGGGTTCCTTTACCCTTAGAAAGTACTAAATTTGGTCAGATGAGAGGTGCACCAGGTTTAGGTTCATTTTGATGCCACTGGACGAGCGTGGGAGGGGAATAGTCTAGCTACTTCTGGACCAGAGACATTTTTTGACAAATTTACCAAGGTCGGTGGTCTTCAAAGTCGAAAGCCGAAATCGTTTAGATCAACTTATTACTTCAACTCTTCAGGGTTTTTTATTTTAAAAGAACTTTACAGTAAATAGGGTATGACTATTCTCAAAATGTCGGATCTTGTAATCTGTTTTTCAGAAAATGGGATAGAAAGAGAAGGAAAGATGTATTGGCTCAGGGGTTATTTCGCTCCATGGATGACTTCAAACCTTTAATAATATAATAAATTATCAGTGTAAATTGACTTCTTGCTATATTTTAGACGACCATTCATCTCACGAGATTTTAGTTGCTTGAAAAAAGAATGTCTTTCGGGCGCGGTTGGGATTGGACGCAGAACCGTCTGATTAGGAAGTCAATACACTAACGCTTGAGCCACGGCCGACCTCATTGCATTCTGATGATTGCAAATCAGGGAGGATGCGAAAGAGATGCCGCAAATGCATCTTCCTCTTCATCCCTGTAGAAATTATTGCTGCACCTATCGTCTCCTTGAAAACTAAAATTATATTATATAGTTTTTAGCCAAATAAAAAATAATACATAATTTTGTTCAAGCTAAATACATTAATTTACCATAACGAAATTGAGGCAATGTCGGGGAATATAAAATAGAAATAAAAGAAACAAATATTAACTTCAAAAAAAAAACCTCAATAGTTCCACCTGCCTATAAGGTGATTCATTGTGAGGTTTGATTTATAATGTAAAATTAAACACATAAATTTGAAAGTAAACGTAAAGTGTTTATTATCGGTTAGAAGCACAATTCATGGCATTTATTTTTTGAAAATGATATTACATATATAAATGTTGGCCACGACTACGTCTGAGGTGGTCCATTCGGAAGGTCGGCTACTCGTTCGAGCATAGCGACTCGTATCTTGCGGATAACACGAGTAATGTTGGCTTCCAAAGCGTCAATCGTGGCTGGCTTATCCCTGAAGACCTGAGACTTTACGCACGATCTATGCGGCCAATTTACCGTAGCAAAGCGTGAGATTAAGTGCTCACCAAAATGATTTCTCAACAAGTCCATTGTTTCACACGCTGTATGGCTCGTAGAACCGTCTTGTTGAAACCAAAGCTCACCGAGACCATGTAATTCAATTTCAGGAAGCACATAATCCGTTAACATGGCGCGATAACAGTTATCATTGGCGGTAACATTCTGATTTGCCTCATTTCTGAAGAAATATGGACCAATGATTTCACCAGCCCATAAACCACACCATACCCTTGTTTTTAATGGATGTAATGGTAGCTCTTGGTACTTTTCGGGTTGCTCATCAGCCCGAATTTGGCAATTATGTAAATTAACGTATTCATTGGACTAGATATGGGCTTCATCACTAAACAAAATTTCACGATAAAACACCGGATTTTCATTGAGTTTTTCCAGAGCCCATTCACTGAAAATATGAGGCAAATTCAAGTCGACTGGCTTCAATTCTTACACAAGTTGAATTTTGTACGCTTTTAGGCCGAGTTCCCCACGTAAAATACGCCAAGTTATCGAATACGCCAAGCCAAGCTACATTCTCAGCTACAGCTACTATAGTCTCTCTACTACGTGCTGGATGTATAACCGGTCGAGTATCATCCATTGATGTAAACTGGGACTCAAATTTGCGAATGGTATTGGCAATGGTGGTTTCAGTAGTTCGATTATGCGCACCGTAAGTTCCTCGCATCGCTCGAAAAACATTTCTCACAGAACGCTGATTTTCGTAATACGGCTGAACAATTTGGAGGCGCTGTTGTGGTGTGAGGCTTTTTATGATGACTCAGTTTGATAGGTGATCTGCCAAAAAAAAGCCTATTGAAAATCAAACCTCACGATGAATCAACCTATATTTATGGTAAAAAATATGATGTACTTAGGGTAGATAAAAACTTCTTCTGGAGATTAGTTTAAAATTTTCAATAATCCATGTAAATTTATTTTTTTCTTATTATAGAGAGGATTGTCAACGACTAAGTGCGACTATTATAGCCTTTTTAGAGTATCTTCAAATATGTGCTTCCAACTATCAAACCCGTACCAATAATACTAACGAAGATGCACAAGCCCAAAGCACAATTGCAAGGAATTGGATGAACTTGGATATGTTTTCAATGAAAAAATTCCTTGAGAGTAATGTAGGACCATTACGAATTCCATCTTACAAACGATACATTCGATATTTCTCTGGACTACTATCTGGACAAATTAAACTGAATTCGTCAGCCTTGCATTTGAATTATGTTAGTATTGAATCACCACCATCATGGCTTCAATATAATGGTCTATCCTCGAATGGTGAATGGAATAGTTTTATAAAAATCTATGAAGGGCTACAATGCGTATATACTTCTGGTAAGTGCACAATTTTTTACTTAAAATTTGTCATTGTCGTCTATTCGTTGTAATTTTATTTTATTTTTATATCAAGATATACACATCATTCCAATAACAACGAGACAATTCCTTTATCAAGTTGGAAATTTACGTCTTCGTGGTGATATCTTAATAAGGTGCTATCAAATAAGTCCTTCCAATGATGGCTACAATCGCGAAACTAGAAAGCTGTTGTTTTCAGTTCAATTCCATACATGTGCCATTAAAACAGACAATGTTGTTTTTGGGAAAGAAGATTTAGATGTTGCTTTTGATGGTAAGTAAGATATTTTTATATTTATCACTGTGACCATGTGATAAATATTTTTCATTTTAGATCCTCGATTTCCGAGTGACTGCAGGGTGTCATTTCACTTTAGCTCAGGAGCGAATAATAACTTCTTATTCCAAAGTCCACTTATAAGAACAGAACTTGCTCATGATTTGGCCAAAGCCAACAGCATTGAACATTTGGACCTCAGTAAGTTAATTTTTTTTTCAAATCCAATTATTTGTGATGTCTATATTGAAGAGTTGATTTAGTCCTTAAGCCTTTTGTGGTGTTTTGCTAGCTTATTTTGTTAGTACCTACGTTGCATAATTGCATAAACTTATTCGTATTGAAGGTATTTAAGATTTAATTTTTAAAACATCGATAAATTACAATTTTTTAATATACTCGTATACATTGTTTTGATTTTCTAATTGAGCTAAGAGTCTAAGGCTATCATAGCCAGAATCTGATTTCTTTAAGATCAGTGCAATATACTTATCAATTCCTTCGACCTTCTACACATTCTAGACAAGTTTTAATAACAATTTTAGCTTAATCACCAGTTGCGATCCAATTTGATTCTATTGTATATTAATCAACCGCATAATTGCATAATTCTATGCAAAAGAAGAAAAATATTGTTAGCATAGGCTAAATGATTTAAGTAAGGTTTCTCCATTGTACATTGTGCCACTTGATTTTCCTTCGTTAGCACTACAAAAAGCACGTCATTGGTATTAGTGACCGCTGGGAACTTTCAAATTTATGTTGCAGAAGATCTCATAGCCTTATTATTGATATTATTATTTTTGGAATGTTCTGTTGTCCAAAGATGAATCTTGATTCAAACTATTTAATGCTTTTCTGTGCTCAATGCAATGCAATGAAGTTATAGAGTTGTGCCGTATTCGTTGGCGAATAAATATGCAAGAATGTCATCTGTTCTATCTATCTATCTATCCTGATCGCTACATTGGTAAGGCGTCCAGTATAGTAATTTTATAGACGTTTGTTATGAAACAAACGAGGACGAAATTAAAGAGACTGTTGCAAATTCGTGATTATGTCAGCTTACGTATTTCTTCTATGTTTTGCTGAAAGTGAAGGCTGAGGTTCTCATATGTTACAATGCCAACGTTTAAAATAGTTTCTGAGGCAATGTTAGAGGTAATTATCTCCTGAAATTCATGACAGCGTCTGCCCATTAACATTTTTGGTTTCAAAAAATTTAAAATGAAGTAGACTTATGTCTACTTGCATTCTGCATCTGCATTAACCACATTAGCCCCGAATATGTGTCCCCTGATACAATAAAAGTATCATACTCTCTCCATAGAAGCAACAGGTATTAGTGTCATTCGGCATAATTAGATGCTCGAAAAAAGCATACAAGCCCGAACGAGTGCGATTCAGATCTCATTTCTTATGATTCCAATGTATCCTGTTGAATGGACAAGGGTGACAATAAGCGACCGACAATTTACAAATATAATGCTAATATCAAGGCATTTATCAATACTACGCTCTGAGACCCTTTTCGTGCAGATAGAAAAAAATGGCCCTAAAAATGTGAATGTTGTGAATTTTCTAACAAAAGATCGATTACACTTACATACCATCTTCCTTCACTTACTCATAAAAACGCACGCTTTTTGTATTCATGCGAAATGATTCAAAATACCGCATAATGGTAATGGTGAGCATTCAGGAATGAGGAAGAAATCTCTTTATAGGCTGAGGCGAAAATCGGAAAACAATCATTTCTCACTCTCTATTTCATTACCTTGATTCCACGTCTTACTATTCCATGTTTGCCATTAAAGGGTGGTTTTTTTTTACATCTTTCAGTAGGTATAACTTTCAAACCTTGCGGTAATTTTCTAAAGTTCTTTGGCATTTGTGAGTATATTTAGTATTACTAAAGAAATCATTATGAATAGATTTAAACCTGAAGACGGTTTCCGTCCATTTTGAAAATTAGATTTTTTTTGGACATCAAAAAAGCATCAACGTAATGTACGTACTACGAAAATTTTATTTTAATTTAGTTTCCCCTACGTTAACTGATCTGCCGACAAATTGTTGGTAAGCAGTATATAATACATGTGCTGAAAAGTCCATTTCTAAGAGAGGGCACCACTTGAATTAAATCCATACAATTTTCAGTTAGTACCAACCTTCGAAAGATAAGTGTATAAATTTGACAGCTGTCGGACGATTAGTTCTCGAGATATAGCGTTGTGAGTGAAGCAACTTTTGTTATTGTGAAAAAAAAATGGACTCAAAGCAATTTCGTGTGTTGATTGCTTTTTGATGGGAAAAAATGCAGCCGATGCAAAGAAATGGCTTGATGTTACCCGGACTCTGCACCAGCCGAACGAAACATTCGCAAGTGGATTGAAAAATTTAAAAGTGCACCGAAGACGATGCACGCAGTGGACGTCCAAAAGAGGCTGTTTCAGATGAAAAGATCAAAAAAGTCCACAAAATGATTAGGAATGACCATAAAGTGAAGTTAATCGGGATAGCTGAGGCTCTGAAGATATCAAAAGAGCGTGTTGGATAAGTCATACACGAATATTTGGACATGCGAAAGCTCTGTTCAAAATGTGTGCTACGTTTGCTCACAGTCGACCAAAAACAACAACGTGTTGATGATTCAGAGGAGTGTTTAAAGCTGTTCAACCGCAATAAAGCCGATTTTTTGCGTCAGTATGTGACAATGGATGAAATTTGGCTAGATAACTTCACACTAGAGCTGAGTGGCGAACAGGCGAAGAACCTCGTCCAAAACGACCAAAAATTCAACAGTCGGTTGGCAAGGTTATGGCATCCGTATTTTGGGATACACATGAAATAATATTCATCGACTATTTCCAAAAGGGTCAGACTATCAACAGCGACTATTACATTGCGTTGTTGGAGCGTTTGAAGGACGAAATCGCAGACAAACGGCCGCATTTGAAGAAAAAGAAAGTGCTGTTTTATCAAGACAATGCACCATGTCACAAGTCGATGAAAACGATGGAAAAATTGAATGAATTTGACTACGAATTGCTTCTCCACCCACCGTATTCTCCAGATTTGGAGAAAGAATGCTCGCCGGAAAGAAATTTAAGACCGATGAAGAAGTAATAGCCGAAACAGAGGCCTATATTGAGGCTAAACCGAAATCGTACTACAAAACTGGTATCGAAAGATTGAAAAATCGTTTCAATCAGTGTATCGCACTCGAAGGCAACTATATTGATAAATAAAGTTGAATTTTGCAAAAGTTGCGTGTTTTGCTATATCGATGTTGTCAACTCATAAGCTTACTTGTAATTTCCGGATTTCTATGCTTATTTGACTCCTACATTTCCTTCCCTTTTTATGAAGTCAGCGTTTAGTCGGCGAGGACCAAGTTATCACATAAGCCAAGTATATGCCTTTCTTAACTATTACTAGAGTATACTCGTTTAAATTAAATCACATTGAATTGCTCCGATACTCGTATTTCATCATCTGTTTGTAACACAATACTACGAATACCTAGATGTTGGCGATCAAAAACCGTTGTTGGTTTTCTAATACCAGTCTTGCTAAGTCAGAGTAGTTCAACATGCTTACGTAACATAGTCTCCAGCTCCTCTAAGCGAGTTCTGCACCCAGCCTTTAAAAAACTAAGGAAAACCTTCTGTTTATTTTGTCTTCAAGTGGTGGCGCTTTCCGATCAATAAGCTAAAATGTTTCCTTCATCAGACAATCTAGATTCAGGAAGTTTCTCGGGATGTTATCTTCAAACAAGGAATGTAGCGGAAATATTCAAATTAACTAAAACTATCTTTCAGAGTGTTTCATTAAAATGGCTTTAAACTTAAGATAAAAAAATGCAATGCGATATTATCTTTTTATGCAATTGAGTGCAACGATTTGTCTGAAACTAGCAATATTAAAGATCTGGGAATAGTTTTATTTGACAAGCCCTATAGATGTTATTATTCCTAAAGCAAATTCAATGGTTAGATTCATCTAGCACAAAGGACTTTAATGATGCTTTAGTTCTTTTACCTCTGTTTTCATCTTTTGCAAGGGATCTAAGCCGATTTCATTTGCAGTTCGACATTTATAGCTGACTCTGATCGAATTGAATGTATTTAAAGGTCACTAAGCTTATTTTTTTACAAAGTATCCTCGTCTTTTTGACCTGCCTATAAAGCCATATGTTTGTTATTAGGTTTTAAATCTTTTTAATAGAGGCGTACTATTCACGTATTGCTTGTTAGTGAATTGTTTTGCTAACATATTAAATAACCTCTGCTTCATGGTACCTGTTTATGAATCTGGTACATCACTTACAGCTAGAGCTTTTCTACTAGCATATAAAAAATTGTGTGCCTAATACAAATTGTGGTCAAAATGAATCCTTGTCAAGATTCATCAAAAACTTCAGTGAATCTTGCACTTCTACCTATCAATCTCATACTGATTCATAACTGTATTATTTTTAACTTTTCAAATATTTATCTTAATATTATTTCTTTCTGTTAGTTCAAAAATAAATAAAAAATATAAAGCTGCTGTCGTTTTTCACTTTCTACCTTTGAAAATTCTGTACAGTCTTGAAAATGTTTATCGAACTACTACTCGTAAATGTTTGGAAAGAAGCTCACTTCAAATATCTTTCCCCTTCAGAAATTTCCTTACTAATAATTTAACGAGAGGAATTTTTATATTTCCTTAAATCAAATTTCCTTTATATCAAATCAATTTATTTGTTATACCATGTAGAGAGTCATCCAACAAACGGTGTCATTTCACGCCATTGTTAAACTGTCAATATTTAACTACCATTGCGATGACTTTTGATAAGTAAAACCTAGGAGGTTAAAATAGTTTCACAAAATAATATATCACGGAAACGTTTCATTTCGATTTTGGTCATCACCTTGTGCATAGCTGTAGTGAATTTAACCAATAAATTGTAACGTCTCTTACAGGTTAGTGATATGAAGACTACAACCCTTGTTTGTCCGTCAGGCGAAAATATCGCGGCCGTAGCTGAGAATGTGACTGAAAACTCAGCTGTGTCCATTTCGAAACGATTCACAAGAATTAGGGCTATCCATACCCATTTTGCATTACATTTTGCATAAAGATCATAGTCTACATGCTTATAATGTCCATTTGAAACAGAAACCAGCAGAGCCTTACTTTTGCTGATTGGGTACTGAAAATGAATGAATAGAATCGTTTCCATTTGACTGGGTATTTAAACAAACAAAACGTTCGCATCTGTGGCTCAGAAAACCCAAAAGAAATAGTGGGACAACCTCTCTATCTACAAAAAGTGAAAGTTTGGTGCGGTTTTTGGACTGGCGGTGAAATAATGGCTCTATTGTGTGATAAATTTCCTGGACGTGTGATTAATCGAAATGGAGACTGCACTTGGCAACCGAGCAGATGCGATTTAACATCATTAGAGTTTTTTTTTTAGTGTGAACTTATTCTCTCCAAATTAGGACATTTGAATCCTACCCTGCTTGTTATTTTTTCATCATCAACAATCCTATAACCCCCTCAACTAAAATCAATTATACTAAATTCAACAATCTGCTCAATAGTGTTGACTTCATTTGTATACTCAATAAAAATATCTCTGTTGATTCAGTTGTAGAAATTTTCTACGAAAAGATCTTCCACTGAATTACCTTAGATCAACTAACATACGTTAGTGTGTTCAAAAGTAATGTTCAAAAGTAAAGTCACTTTTCAAATTTCGCGAGTAACATACATTCCATTATCGGTGTTTTTTGCTGTGTTGATACACATGTCCGAAACATATGTTCACAGTTTCAAGTATATAACATACTTTGTTTGTTTCTGGCAGATAGAAAGTTTAGACGAGTTTTAGTGTCCCATTCGTCCCTATGGAAGCACCCAGGAGAGTCAAATCCGAAAAAAGCACCCCAAGTTCGATCAAATGTTAAAGTTTTGAACACTGTTTTTTTCCATTACTGTGGCGTTGTGGATCAGTAGTTTTTACTTCAAGGTCGTCCGGTCAATGAAGAGTACTTCCTTGAAGTAATGCGCCGTTTGTGAGAAGCAATACGCAAATAAACGTCCGGAATAGTGGAAAAACAATTCATGGCTTCATTCATCGTTGCTTGTGAGAGATATTTTGGCCAAAAACAACACAATAATCATGCCTCAGCCACCATATTCACCGGATATGGCTGAAGAGACCTATGAAAGGACGGAGATGTGTAACGATTGAGAAAATAAACACGGCATCGCTGGAAGATCTTAAGGCTAAATCAAAAAGGGCTTTTAGGATTGGTTAAAAACACAAGTATGCCATCTGAGGGAAATTACTTTGAAGGGGATAGTATTAATATTGATGAAAAAATAAAAAAGCATTTTTTTATAAAAATATAAATTCATCTTACTTTTTAACGCACATCGTAGATGGCAAACTCTGCGTATACTTTTACAAATCCTCAAACCTCGTACAAATGCCCAGTATGTCAACAAATAACAAGCTTGTAAACTGACATGACAAATGACATTCATGACAATTCATAGACAGGGTCATATGGTTAGAGGTAATCAGTGAAAAGTGATTTTTAGAACGGCTAAACTCTTAAAAGTTTGCTATCTACGTTAGTTCATCTATGGATATGAAAAAGAACAACGTGCACTTTGCAACAAGTAAAATAAGTTATGGTACATGTACTTTAAGTCCAGTTCTGAATTCGACTTTTTGACTATCGGAATTACCTACAAGCTCATTACCACTTCTTCCAACTTTGTGATATTCGATATAACAGATACCTCAACCGAATTCAATCTACCCTCATTTCTAAGTCCTTTTTCACCAGACTGAAGTCCCGGATCTCGAATACTTCGGTTACTTGAGTAAATGCACTCAGACATCTCTAAAATAACGCCAGGAAGGCTACTAGGCAAGGGTAGATAGGGTAGGTAAAAGCGTTGTTGGAAATACCAATCCACTTAAGCCTATTGGCCCATTGTAATGCCAATAGATCTGTGATCCTAATACTCTTGGAACCAATTTGAACTTATGATGAAACGTAGAAGACTGTTAACGTCTATATTCTTTGGACCGCTTAAGTCATTGTAGAATAAAGCTTTTAAGTGAAGTTTTCTTCTTTGGAAGAGATCTGGACATGCAGCTTCTACAGAAATCATTTGTAAAGGCGCCAAGCCTTCTTGCATGCTTGCCTATAAAGCAGTGTCCAGTGATGATACCTATGATGGCTCTGAGATGTTTGCTATTTAGAAGAATCAAACTGGTCCATCCAGCTTCAATATTAATTTACACGTAGCAATTGGTATACTGATGCTACCCTATTCCGGTAGGATAGGTAGGGTGGTTACAATTTTGGCGAGTTCGTCAGACCTATAATTCTCTAGAATGTCTCTGTGGCCCGGCACCCAACAAAGCTGAAAATTGAACTACTCTGCCATCTCCGTAAGAGATGATCGGCAATCAAGGGCGGTTCTAGAATTAAAGGCGACTGAGTCCAGGGACTTAATAGTGGCCTGACTATCCGAAAAGATGCGGATATCCCTTGCAGATGTCACGTTTTTCTTTAGCTAGGACAGAGCTTCTTTAATCTCCAAAATTTCCGGCTGAAACACGCTGCAGTGATTGTGAAGACGGAAGAAGTGGCTTACAGGACTTATCCTCCGTGAAAGCATTTTCCCAGAAGGATTTAGAGGGGAAGCTTACATGAAAGCCTGTGTAAAACCAAAATTCGGATATAGTGTAATCGATGTTCTCTGTAAGGATGTTAAAAGTATTAGCGTGGCTAAATAATAAAGCTGCGGTCGCAGCTACTTGCCTGTTGAAGATATTGAAAGTGTGAAGTGAAACAGAGTATCCAGTACCATGGGGGGGGGGGGGGGAACAAGATCAGTCTTATGGTGATTTTCTCCCAATCCACAGCGACCGGCCCAACAGATTAATCTGCTAAGATTTAGCTAAACGAGTTCTTTTATGGCAATCACTCTGCTACCACCCGATTCCAGGTATATCAGCAGTTCTTTAACCATTAAGTTTTAGACAAGGGAGAAAGGACATCGCCAAACATTAACAAAGATTTTTTTTTTCTGGTGCCGGTAGTTTGTCCGCCAATATTAAAAAAAATGTCTCGATAATCTTACTTAACCCCTCGTAAGTACATATATTCAGACTCTTGATCACCCTAGAAGTTTTTCCTCGCCTTTGGAAAAGCGCTTATATAATCCTTATTCATAAGAAAGGGCTCAAATAGAACATACCAACTACCGACCCATTGCTAAGTTATACTACATACCCAAGATCTTTAAGAGCATCCTTTATGATGCAATACTTTTAATTGCGGATCAAACCTTGCACCGAATCAACATGAATTTCTTAAAAGCAGATCAACCAACCTTATTGAGTTCGTTTGTAGTTCATTGTATGCCTTTGAGAAAGGGGAAGAAGTGGAAATGGTTACTACTGACTTTAGCAAGGCATTCCATAAAATCGCACATTTCAAACTCAATGCACTTGGTTTTCAACCTTGTCTGATTTCTTGGTTCGATTCCTAATTGGAAGAACTCTATTACCTGGTTCATTTTCTCTCCCGTTTATCTGGAGCAATTAAAGCCACTTCGGGTGTTCCAGAAGGTAGTCACCTTGGTCCATTAATTTTCATTTTGACTATTAATGATATTGTAAATATTATAAATAATTCACATATATCTGTCTATGCCAATAATATATAGTAAAATTCTATAGGCAAATTTCTATATTTTCTGATTCTCAACCGCTAAAAAACGATCCATATAGCTTCTCCATATGGTGCGGCAAAAACTTTCTCGAGCTCAACACAAAGAAAGGTCAAGCCATCTCATACTCCCTAAAACGTTTAACACTTCTTGACCGGACTTACTATATATAGGGTTTTCTAATAACGACTTGACAATTTTTTTTTTTTAAATAAAAGGCAAACCATTTGAGATATTTCGAAAACTTTATTATTTTCTTGAAGTACAATCACAACATTTATGAATGGAACTCGACTTCGTTCATATGGCCACCGCGGGCACGTTTGCAGCGGTCGATTCGTTGGACCCAGTTTTCAACGACTCGGTCACACATTTCGGCCGAAACGGCCGCTATTTCGCGTTTAATATTGGCTCTGAGCTCTTTCAACGTCGTCGGCGTGTTGGCATAAACCAATGACTTACCGTAGCCCCACAGAAAATAGTTAAGCGGCGTTAAATCGTACGAACGAGGCGACCAATCGACTGGCCCATGTCTTGAGATAACACGCTAACCATACTCACTCGTCGATAAATCGATTGTAGCGTGTGCTGTGTGGTTTGTGGCACCATCCTGTTGAAACCACATGTCATCCAAGTCCATATCTTCCAATTTGGACCAAAAATAATCGGTGACCATGGTGCGATAACACTGACCATTCACAGTAACGGGACGACCGTTATTGTCGACGAGAAAATATGGCCCAATCACGCCGCCGGCATGCAAACCGCACCAAAAAGTTATCTTTTGTGGATGAAGTGGTGATTTATGAAGCACATGTGGGTTTTCACCCGACCATTAACGCATATTTTGCTTATTGACGAACCCATTGAGCCAAAAATGAGCTTCGTCACTGAAGATCTGTATCCGTAGAAAATTTTTATAATTTGCAGACGTTACTTTACCATGATGAAAATGTTGAGTTTACTGAATAAATTGACAGTGACAGTTTGATGATTACTAAAAAAATGCGTTCATAAATTAAATTCAAAGTTGTCAAGTCCCTATTGGAAAACCCTATATCAACCCAAACTGGACATTATCTGTGGTACTGAACTTCATTTACGCACCCACGCTGATTCCATAATTAACAGAGCTAACTTCGCGCTTGGCTCTGTTAAACGATAGTCCAAAAGGTTTTCTGACCCTTACGTCACAAAATCCCTGTAGATTACTTCTGTTGGGTCACTTCTACTATAAAAACTTTATTCTACGTATCAATGCTGTCCAACGCAACCCCTGCAATTTTAGGTCTGTTCCTCTTTTTCGTCAAAATAACCACCAAACGGCATATGGTTTTATCGAACCACTGCCACAAATGTTACGTGGAGCTAATAGATTACCTCATGTTTTCGATCTCCATTGCAGCAGAAGTACCCTCAAAAGCTGTCCTTTAGTTTTAGTTTTAGTTATAAGAGCGGTTTGAACTAACCTCAATGAAATCTTCTGAGTTTACACGGGCCTGTTAAATTAAATTAAGTCTACGCAAATGCTACACCAACAATTCATGCACTACAACAAAATATCAGAGCTGTTATTTATTACAAAAACGTAATAAATAATTTCACAAACGGAGTGACTTTTTATAGGCAAAATAATATCATTACTAATATCAGAGCTTGTACGTTAGACTAGAATAAACATATCACGACTTTTCATAAAAATGTTGCGTTTTTCTATTGACTTAAAATGACACCTCTTGTTGGATGATCCTTTTGTTTAATAGATTATTTTAATTTAGTTTTCGCACTCGTTATATAAGGTTTTCCAATAGGGACTTGACAACTTGACAACTGTTACTGTCAATAGACTCAAAATTTTCATCATGGTAAAGTACACTAACGAGCAACGTCTGCAAACGTTCTCCGATTGGGTTCTGGAGAAGATGCACCAAGATGATGAATTTCATCACAAAATAATCTTCAGTGACGAAGCTCATTTTTGGCTCAATGGGTTCGGCGGCGTTATTGGGCCACATTTTTTCGTCGACGATAATGATCGCCACGTTACTGTGAATGGTCAGCGTTATCGCACCATGATCATCGATTATTTTTCGCCCGAATTGGAAGATATGAACTTGGACGACATGTGGTTTCAACAGGATGGTGCCACAAGCCACACAGCACACCCTACAATCGATTTATTGAAGAGTAAGTATGGTGAGCGTCGATTGGTCGATTGGCCGCCTCGTTCGTGCGATTTAACGCCGCTTGACTATTTTCTGTGGGGCTACGTTAAGTCATTGGTTTATGCCAACACGCCGACGACGTTAAAAGAGCTCAGAGCCAACATTGAACGCGAAATAGCGGCCGTTTCGGCCGAAATGTGTGGCCGAGTCGTTGAAAATTGGGTCCAACGAATCGACCGCTGCAAACATGCCCGCGGTGGCCATATAAACGAAGTCGAATTCCATTCATAAATGTTTTGATTGTACTTCAATCCAATAATAAAGTTCTTGAAATATCTCAAATGGTTTGTTATTTATTTAGAAAAAAAGTTGTCAAGTCGTTATTAGAAAACCCTATACATATGATATCATACATACTCGTATATGTTTATAAACGTATGCTCGAAAACATGTACGCAGGCATTTTATGTACATTTTTATGTTGGCCAATAGCACTTAATTTGTTTTCTAAGTTTATTGGTATCCGTACATGTGTGTTTTATTTATGCCTTAAACTATACTATCTTTTCTTGTGCTAAAAAAACTTAAAGTCGAAGCTTTAGTGAAGTGTTGTCTTTATTTTTAGATTTTATTTCATTGAAGATTTCAACCGATAGATGGCTGACGTCATAAAATAGTGATTCAGTATTTACTCGCACACTAAAATATCTCAGAAAATTGTTATAAGTTTTCAAAATCAACTTTAACAAAATATCATCTTATTGACGGTACAAAGTCAAGATGAAGAAGAAAATGATCATAAATTATGTAAAAAAAAGTAATATTTTCTTTTAGTTCAAATTGTTGGCAAAGAATTTAACCGCGAACTACGTATGTGTGTACGCATGTAGATTCATATTAGTATTTTTTTTTTTGGTCTTCATCCATCTATATTTAGATTATTTAATTAAACAAATATATTGAAATTTTTTTATGAGGAAAATTTAGAGGAAAGTCTTAATTTTTTCCTTTTTTTGCGGAATCGTATGTATAAAATCTCGTAGGAAGAGCATAGTTGCAAATGTTTTTGTAAAAATTTATCTACAAGGTATGCAAAATATATACTCCGTGTATCTTGCTTTGAGTAAATAAATGCTCAGTGGTTGTGGATATTTTAGATTTCTCTCTGTTAGTGAATGCGATATTGTTTCGGGCTTCGGATTGCTTTATTTTTTCGCGGACCTAACAATTTACGGATAACAAATTACGGATATTTTGCGTAGTATCTCATCAAACAAAGATGTTCTTGCCTTCAAGAATTAATACAAATAATAATTAAGACAAAATTTAACGAAATTAAAATTAAACAAATGCGGACTGCCTTTAAAATAAATGTTTCGTGAATGGCTTATCTTATCTTAAAAGGCAATTCTTACCTCTTGATAAAAATTATGAATATAATAACGTTCTCATCTAAACTGTACTTATAAGAGTAATGTGTAGTATAGTTTATAATATTTACAATATTTTTAACAGGTGAATAAATAGAGCAAAATATTATTTAATTTTTTTTTAACATAAAAAAGCTAATTTAACATTTTTGTGGTGTTGTTTATTTGTGTGATTCTATGTTTAATTCAAGGTGTACATAAATATATATTAATACTTATGTTGAGTCCAATCCATGAAAATATCTCTTCTTTTTTAAATCATACTTGACCAGTGGGATCAATAATGACGCGTACGTCAGGTTCTTAGCTATCGAGGTGATTATATAACTAACACTCGAATGGAAATATTCGTGCATCGTATTATAAGTAATCATCTTTTGTTTATATATTCGCCAATCGGATATTTTGTCACCTTAATCACGTATTTTCACTTATTCAAAAAGCTCACTGGAACATTTCATGTAAGCTTCTTGAAAATCTGATACTTACAGTATACAGTATAAACAGTTATTTCAAGACGTTTTTAGCTTTAAGCCTTGTGCTTAACTATTTCAAAATCTAATAATTTTTTTTATATAATTGGTAAATATAGGGTTTTCCAATAGGGACTTGACATTTTTGAATTTAATTTGTGAACGCACTCTTTCACTAATCATCAAACTGTCACTGTCAATTTATTCAGTAAGCTCAACATTTTCATCATGGAAAATACACTAACGAACAACGTCTGCAAATTATAAAAATTTTGTACAGATATTCGGAGTCATATTCGTCGCAAAATCATCTTCAGTGACGAAGCTCATTTTTGGCTCAATAGGTTCGTCAATAAGCAAAATATGCGTTATTGGTCGGGTGAAAACCCACATGTGCTTCATGAATCACAACTTCATCCACAAAAAATAACTGTTTGGTGCGGTTTGCATGCCAGCGGCGTTATTGGGCTATATTATTTCGTCGACGATAACGATCGTCACGTTACTGTGAATGGTCAGCGTTATCGCGTCATGATCACCGATTATTTTTGGCCCGAATTGGAAGATATTGACTTGGACGACATGTGGTTTCAACAAGATGGTGCCACAAGCCACACAGAACACGCTACAATCGATTTATTGAAGAGTTAGTATGGTGAACGTGTTATCTCAAGACATGGGCCAGTCGATTGGCCGCCTCGTTCGTGCGATTTAACGCCGCTTGATTATTTTCTGTCGGGCTACGGTAAGTCATTGATTTATGCCAACACGCCGAGGAGTCATTATCAGTAATAGAGAAGGTTCTTTAAAGCTATAAGTATTTATTGGTATGTTTATGTTGTGCATCAAATATTTGATTTCACGGCTTGTGTTTTATTGTAATATTTGCAATCGCACCAGTGATAGTTCTTTAGGGCTATCAAAGTGTTAGTTTGGTGAATCTTAAACTTGCTTTTTATCAGCAGGTGGCACGCTTGCGGTTGCACGGCGTAAACTTGTCGTTGGGGAGGGGTCTTGCTGCTGTTCTCTGATTCTTACTGTTTTATCGTGCTGATTAAAAAAAATAATATGGAAAAGGGTTCAAAGCTAATGACTAAAGGGTGTAGAGCATTGAAGGGATGGAAAAAGAGTTATATCTCTCTCTTATCTAAACCTATTGCGGTGTTTTAGATGTAACAACTGCAGATGGAGTCTCCGCCCATTGCAACTGGCGTAGACATTTGCACAATGACTACTACTTCCTCATCTTCTGTTCGAATAGTCCCTAAGTTATTCTTCCGGACATTTTCCTATATACTTGTTTCAACAGTAGCGAATAATAATAATCTTAATCGTATTAATTTGATATAAAAAACAATAACTGTTAAATAATTTGATAAGAAACGTATCCCAGAAAAATTTTATAATAATTCGTTATATAGATTATATATGTATATATATATATGTGTACTTGCATGTCATTAGCAACGTAAAGAAGATTCATGTATGTTTTGAGAGTTTAAGTTGGATAGGTATAAATATAGTAAAGGGTAAGGATAAGTTTCATCTATACATTATTGACGTATACACATAAATAGATAAAGAACTTGATTGAGGAACGATTGATGATGGCTATGAAAGGTTAGGTTAGGTTGAAACAGGGGTGTGATGGGTATGCCACCACATAAAACTAGGTACCAAAACGGGTCCCTCGCGATCCCTGTGGCACAAGTTGAATGTATATTCAAATGGCAAAAACCTAAACAATCTCCCTAGTAAAATATCCAATTTCTTTGCAAAAGGCCTTTAAAGTTCGTGCCGTTTATTTTCTCTACGTTTTCGAAAAATAATTCCTTAAAAATTTCCTTCAACTACGCGATATTCCCTCTCATGCACACAGTATGTATGTTATGTTCTCAATAGCTTGCGGATCACCGCAGAATCTGCAAATATCAGTATCTGACAATTTAAATAACTTTGCGTGTTTCCGCAGGAGACATTGTCCTGTCAGAATTCCTATTATAGTCCTAACTTTAAACCTGTTTAATTTTATTAACTCCCTAGATTTTTTGCCCTCAAAAAGTGGCCAGAGAACATTGGATACTCTGTGTCCTTCAAGACTTGACCACATTAGGTTGGCAATCTTTATGATTTCTTGCTCGATATTGCCCCTTACTATATAAAGGGGTGGTTTGATGTTAGCAACCTCACTATTATTGAGTAGCCCTTCTTTTCTTGCAAACTCCTTCACTTGTTCATTTCCCTTTATACCACAGTGTCCTAAAACCCGGTTCTGACTGCATAATACCTTGAGCACTGCGCGACAGTCCTTGAATGTATCGCAATTGATGTTGGTCAATTCAATTGCCTTAAGAGCGGCCTGGCTATCGATGTAGATAGCGATATCTCTGCCGAATACCATCTGGTTGGAAGAAACCGCTTGCGTCCGGTAGTCTTATAGACACTCTTAGTTCTTGGTCTTCTGAAAAGATGCCAGAGCCTCTTCCTTCCTCTGTTTTCTAGACGTCTGTGATTTTCATCACAGATAAATGAAATTTCATTTCACTTGATTATTTCGCTTTTATTTCATAAAAACAACTTAACCTCAGCCAAACCTTTCCATCACACTACACAAAAAAAAAATTCAATTGTGACTTCTGAACTGAATTTCTGAGCCATGTGAAGCAGGCTTTTTGCAAACCGCACCAAAAAGTTATCTTTTGTGGATGAAGTGGTGATTTATGAAGCACATGTGGGTTTTCACCCGACCATTAACGCATATTTTGCTTATTGACGAACCCATTGAGCCAAAAATGAGCTTCGTCACTGAAGATCTGTATCCGTAGAAAATTTTTATAATTTGCAGACGTTACTTTACCATGATGAAAATGTTGAGTTTACTGAATAAATTGACAGTGACAGTTTGATGATTACTAAAAAAATGCGTTCATAAATTAAATTCAAAGTTGTCAAGTCCCTATTGGAAAACCCTATATCAACCCAAACTGGACATTATCTGTGGTACTGAACTTCATTTACGCACCCACGCTGATTCCATAATTAACAGAGCTAACTTCGCGCTTGGCTCTGTTAAACGATAGTCCAAAAGGTTTTCTGACCCTTACGTCACAAAATCCCTGTAGATTACTTCTGTTGGGTCACTTCTACTATAAAAACTTTATTCTACGTATCAATGCTGTCCAACGCAACCCCTGCAATTTTAGGTCTGTTCCTCTTTTTCGTCAAAATAACCACCAAACGGCATATGGTTTTATCGAACCACTGCCACAAATGTTACGTGGAGCTAATAGATTACCTCATGTTTTCGATCTCCATTGCAGCAGAAGTACCCTCAAAAGCTGTCCTTTAGTTTTAGTTTTAGTTATAAGAGCGGTTTGAACTAACCTCAATGAAATCTTCTGAGTTTACACGGGCCTGTTAAATTAAATTAAGTCTACGCAAATGCTACACCAACAATTCATGCACTACAACAAAATATCAGAGCTGTTATTTATTACAAAAACGTAATAAATAATTTCACAAACGGAGTGACTTTTTATAGGCAAAATAATATCATTACTAATATCAGAGCTTGTACGTTAGACTAGAATAAACATATCACGACTTTTCATAAAAATGTTGCGTTTTTCTATTGACTTAAAATGACACCTCTTGTTGGATGATCCTTTTGTTTAATAGATTATTTTAATTTAGTTTTCGCACTCGTTATATAAGGTTTTCCAATAGGGACTTGACAACTTGACAACTGTTACTGTCAATAGACTCAAAATTTTCATCATGGTAAAGTACACTAACGAGCAACGTCTGCAAACGTTCTCCGATTGGGTTCTGGAGAAGATGCACCAAGATGATGAATTTCATCACAAAATAATCTTCAGTGACGAAGCTCATTTTTGGCTCAATGGGTTCGGCGGCGTTATTGGGCCACATTTTTTCGTCGACGATAATGATCGCCACGTTACTGTGAATGGTCAGCGTTATCGCACCATGATCATCGATTATTTTTCGCCCGAATTGGAAGATATGAACTTGGACGACATGTGGTTTCAACAGGATGGTGCCACAAGCCACACAGCACACCCTACAATCGATTTATTGAAGAGTAAGTATGGTGAGCGTCGATTGGTCGATTGGCCGCCTCGTTCGTGCGATTTAACGCCGCTTGACTATTTTCTGTGGGGCTACGTTAAGTCATTGGTTTATGCCAACACGCCGACGACGTTAAAAGAGCTCAGAGCCAACATTGAACGCGAAATAGCGGCCGTTTCGGCCGAAATGTGTGGCCGAGTCGTTGAAAATTGGGTCCAACGAATCGACCGCTGCAAACATGCCCGCGGTGGCCATATAAACGAAGTCGAATTCCATTCATAAATGTTTTGATTGTACTTCAATCCAATAATAAAGTTCTTGAAATATCTCAAATGGTTTGTTATTTATTTAGAAAAAAAGTTGTCAAGTCGTTATTAGAAAACCCTATACATATGATATCATACATACTCGTATATGTTTATAAACGTATGCTCGAAAACATGTACGCAGGCATTTTATGTACATTTTTATGTTGGCCAATAGCACTTAATTTGTTTTCTAAGTTTATTGGTATCCGTACATGTGTGTTTTATTTATGCCTTAAACTATACTATCTTTTCTTGTGCTAAAAAAACTTAAAGTCGAAGCTTTAGTGAAGTGTTGTCTTTATTTTTAGATTTTATTTCATTGAAGATTTCAACCGATAGATGGCTGACGTCATAAAATAGTGATTCAGTATTTACTCGCACACTAAAATATCTCAGAAAATTGTTATAAGTTTTCAAAATCAACTTTAACAAAATATCATCTTATTGACGGTACAAAGTCAAGATGAAGAAGAAAATGATCATAAATTATGTAAAAAAAAGTAATATTTTCTTTTAGTTCAAATTGTTGGCAAAGAATTTAACCGCGAACTACGTATGTGTGTACGCATGTAGATTCATATTAGTATTTTTTTTTTTGGTCTTCATCCATCTATATTTAGATTATTTAATTAAACAAATATATTGAAATTTTTTTATGAGGAAAATTTAGAGGAAAGTCTTAATTTTTTCCTTTTTTTGCGGAATCGTATGTATAAAATCTCGTAGGAAGAGCATAGTTGCAAATGTTTTTGTAAAAATTTATCTACAAGGTATGCAAAATATATACTCCGTGTATCTTGCTTTGAGTAAATAAATGCTCAGTGGTTGTGGATATTTTAGATTTCTCTCTGTTAGTGAATGCGATATTGTTTCGGGCTTCGGATTGCTTTATTTTTTCGCGGACCTAACAATTTACGGATAACAAATTACGGATATTTTGCGTAGTATCTCATCAAACAAAGATGTTCTTGCCTTCAAGAATTAATACAAATAATAATTAAGACAAAATTTAACGAAATTAAAATTAAACAAATGCGGACTGCCTTTAAAATAAATGTTTCGTGAATGGCTTATCTTATCTTAAAAGGCAATTCTTACCTCTTGATAAAAATTATGAATATAATAACGTTCTCATCTAAACTGTACTTATAAGAGTAATGTGTAGTATAGTTTATAATATTTACAATATTTTTAACAGGTGAATAAATAGAGCAAAATATTATTTAATTTTTTTTTAACATAAAAAAGCTAATTTAACATTTTTGTGGTGTTGTTTATTTGTGTGATTCTATTTTTAATTCAAGGTGTACATAAATATATATTAATACTTATGTTGAGTCCAATCCATGAAAATATCTCTTCTTTTTTAAATCATACTTGACCAGTGGGATCAATAATGACGCGTACGTCAGGTTCTTAGCTATCGAGGTGATTATATAACTAACACTCGAATGGAAATATTCGTGCATCGTATTATAAGTAATCATCTTTTGTTTATATATTCGCCAATCGGATATTTTGTCACCTTAATCACGTATTTTCACTTATTCAAAAAGCTCACTGGAACATTTCATGTAAGCTTCTTGAAAATCTGATACTTACAGTATACAGTATAAACAGTTATTTCAAGACGTTTTTAGCTTTAAGCCTTGTGCTTAACTATTTCAAAATCTAATAATTTTTTTTATATAATTGGTAAATATAGGGTTTTCCAATAGGGACTTGACATTTTTGAATTTAATTTGTGAACGCACTCTTTCACTAATCATCAAACTGTCACTGTCAATTTATTCAGTAAGCTCAACATTTTCATCATGGAAAATACACTAACGAACAACGTCTGCAAATTATAAAAATTTTGTACAGATATTCGGAGTCATATTCGTCGCAAAATCATCTTCAGTGACGAAGCTCATTTTTGGCTCAATAGGTTCGTCAATAAGCAAAATATGCGTTATTGGTCGGGTGAAAACCCACATGTGCTTCATGAATCACAACTTCATCCACAAAAAATAACTGTTTGGTGCGGTTTGCATGCCAGCGGCGTTATTGGGCTATATTATTTCGTCGACGATAACGATCGTCACGTTACTGTGAATGGTCAGCGTTATCGCGTCATGATCACCGATTATTTTTGGCCCGAATTGGAAGATATTGACTTGGACGACATGTGGTTTCAACAAGATGGTGCCACAAGCCACACAGAACACGCTACAATCGATTTATTGAAGAGTTAGTATGGTGAACGTGTTATCTCAAGACATGGGCCAGTCGATTGGCCGCCTCGTTCGTGCGATTTAACGCCGCTTGATTATTTTCTGTCGGGCTACGGTAAGTCATTGATTTATGCCAACACGCCGAGGAGTCATTATCAGTAATAGAGAAGGTTCTTTAAAGCTATAAGTATTTATTGGTATGTTTATGTTGTGCATCAAATATTTGATTTCACGGCTTGTGTTTTATTGTAATATTTGCAATCGCACCAGTGATAGTTCTTTAGGGCTATCAAAGTGTTAGTTTGGTGAATCTTAAACTTGCTTTTTATCAGCAGGTGGCACGCTTGCGGTTGCACGGCGTAAACTTGTCGTTGGGGAGGGGTCTTGCTGCTGTTCTCTGATTCTTACTGTTTTATCGTGCTGATTAAAAAAAATAATATGGAAAAGGGTTCAAAGCTAATGACTAAAGGGTGTAGAGCATTGAAGGGATGGAAAAAGAGTTATATCTCTCTCTTATCTAAACCTATTGCGGTGTTTTAGATGTAACAACTGCAGATGGAGTCTCCGCCCATTGCAACTGGCGTAGACATTTGCACAATGACTACTACTTCCTCATCTTCTGTTCGAATAGTCCCTAAGTTATTCTTCCGGACATTTTCCTATATACTTGTTTCAACAGTAGCGAATAATAATAATCTTAATCGTATTAATTTGATATAAAAAACAATAACTGTTAAATAATTTGATAAGAAACGTATCCCAGAAAAATTTTATAATAATTCGTTATATAGATTATATATGTATATATATATATGTGTACTTGCATGTCATTAGCAACGTAAAGAAGATTCATGTATGTTTTGAGAGTTTAAGTTGGATAGGTATAAATATAGTAAAGGGTAAGGATAAGTTTCATCTATACATTATTGACGTATACACATAAATAGATAAAGAACTTGATTGAGAAACGATTGATGATGGCTATGAAAGGTTAGGTTAGGTTGAAACAGGGGTGTGATGGGTATGCCACCACATAAAACTAGGTACCAAAACGGGTCCCTCGCGATCCCTGTGGCACAAGTTGAATGTATATTCAAATGGCAAAAACCTAAACAATCTCCCTAGTAAAATATCCAATTTCTTTGCAAAAGGCCTTTAAAGTTCGTGCCGTTTATTTTCTCTACGTTTTCGAAAAATAATTCCTTAAAAATTTCCTTCAACTACGCGATATTCCCTCTCATGCACACAGTATGTATGTTATGTTCTCAATAGCTTGCGGATCACCGCAGAATCTGCAAATATCAGTATCTGACAATTTAAATAACTTTGCGTGTTTCCGCAGGAGACATTGTCCTGTCAGAATTCCTATTATAGTCCTAACTTTAAACCTGTTTAATTTTATTAACTCCCTAGATTTTTTGCCCTCAAAAAGTGGCCAGAGAACATTGGATACTCTGTGTCCTTCAAGACTTGACCACATTAGGTTGGCAATCTTTATGATTTCTTGCTCGATATTGCCCCTTACTATATAAAGGGGTGGTTTGATGTTAGCAACCTCACTATTATTGAGTAGCCCTTCTTTTCTTGCAAACTCCTTCACTTGTTCATTTCCCTTTATACCACAGTGTCCTAAAACCCGGTTCTGACTGCATAATACCTTGAGCACTGCGCGACAGTCCTTGAATGTATCGCAATTGATGTTGGTCAATTCAATTGCCTTAAGAGCGGCCTGGCTATCGATGTAGATAGCGATATCTCTGCCGAATACCATCTGGTTGGAAGAAACCGCTTGCGTCCGGTAGTCTTATAGACACTCTTAGTTCTTGGTCTTCTGAAAAGATGCCAGAGCCTCTTCCTTCCTCTGTTTTCTAGACGTCTGTGATTTTCATCACAGATAAATGAAATTTCATTTCACTTGATTATTTCGCTTTTATTTCATAAAAGCAACTTAACCTCAGCCAAACCTTTCCATCACACTACACAAAAAAAAAATTCAATTGTGACTTCTGAACTGAATTTCTGAGCCATGTGAAGCAGGCTAGGTATAAGAAATTACCAATTAAATTATGAACACGCGACAGTTCGCTATGTTCTGTTGATTTCATTAATTGGCCAGCGCACATTGTATCAATTTTACCGGAGTATCTTTTACCTCAACCGCACATGGGATGAATAATGCGGGCCAAATTGTGTCTACATGAACCAATTTTAATCGTGTGGTATTTCTGATAATTTTTCTTATCCTTTAAAGTTGACAACTTATGTGTGTATTGGTTTTCATCCGATGTTCAACCGCTTTAGCACTGGTTGAAGATTTTACCCCGTTTCTTGCTTTACCCTTCATATCCCTCTGCTATAAAACCAGTTTTACCCGGGATAATTAATCCAGTATGCTCGGTACCAATATCATCAGTGTATGCAAATATTATAGTTGAACAGGTTTTGGTGTTGGAACGCGAGTTTCGCAAAATTTTCTCAAATATTGTATGATGTTAAGAAAATCATATGAAAGCTCATCACCTTGTTTACATTAAATAACCTTGGTGAGATGGTTTCCGCCGATTACGTAGTAGCAAGCGTTCCCCATATTTATTTTGAACAATCTAACAAATATGGCAGGTTGCCAAAATTAGACATAGCTCTGAAAAGCTCGTCTCTGTAGATGACATTCTAGTATCTCGCCGTTATATCAATAAAGATGTGGAAGTATCAATTTGGATTCTTATGTTTTATTTGAAATCTGCTGAAGTGGTAATACGCATATACGTATGTATTGTTAAAGGCATTTACATAATAAGCCTGTTGCGTCTACCCGTATAACTGGAGCAGGTAAGAGCATTTTCTTTCTTGCGGATCAAGCAAAAGCAGCTAAGGTTCAATTTATCAGGCATACTCTCCAGAACCCATGTTCTGCGCACCATAGTACTAACATTTAAATGTTGCTATTCTTCGCTTATTTTGGTTGATTGGTCGGATTTTTTTACTTTCATGGCACATCTTAATATAAATGGAACGTAAATCGCTTTTTGGCCATTTGGCAGCCAGCAGAAATGTTTTTTTTCATATTTTCAACACCAGCTGTGATTCCTCTACTGAGTGTCCTTGTTTATCTCTACAGAGGTCTGTTCAGGACCTCTTGCCTTGACAAGTTCGTTCTTACTTTTAGTAAGATTTCAGAATATTGATTCTCGATAACATCACTCTATGACATTTCCACATTTACGAGTTTATTATGTTTTTTTTTTATCTCGTCTTACCTCACTTGTTGCGCTTGCTTGCACCCTTCACATCAGTTGAGCCGTAGAGCTTATCGAGACATGGGGAGATAGGTACCCGATCACTGTGATGATTTAAAATATCTGTAGACATACCTTGGCTGAAACTAGGTAGTTGTCCGAATATACTATATATTTGGCGCCTCGAATGTTTAGACATCTTTAATACAAATACATACTGACGGAGTATCAGTCAAATTGGTTAGCTGTTTTATGATCAACTGATATTTTGTTCCTCTGTAAATATTAATGTGGCGACGCCGTACGCTATTTATAGTGTTATACCGCTTCGTGTACACAATACTATCTGTCTGTACCACCAAAGATGTCCTGCTGTTTTATATTGGTATTCAAATCAATCAGAATGATTTTAACGGCGTACTAAAGGCATTGCTCGTACATATACGTTGTCGAAGAACTTACTGAAACATTCTTTTATTTTATCGTTATTTTTCTATGTTAGTAGTAGTAGTTAGTTAGTAGCTAGTTAGTAGTACAAAGTATTTGCTTAAGAGTCGAGATTTCAGAACTTTTTACCTAATCCTACTGCTTATCCCAATTAGGGTTTTTATCACCCCATCAAACTTTCTCGATTGCATAGGTATCAAAAGCCTTGCTTTAAATGTGATAATCATGCTTACCAATATTACAAACTCGTTAATACTGAATACAATTTTGCATTAAAACAACTGATCAATTTATAACTACTGTAAAGTCAAATCAGCCAACTCCCGCAGAGGCTATCTTATACGGCCAAAGGTCAAGGTTTATGCGCAAAATTTTTAACGACGAACAAAGCCATAATTGAGGCTCTCGACATATTGATCAAAATGTTTTCCATGCTTTTATTTATACGATAACTACTTCGTGTTTTGGTCATAAATATCAAAAAGTCCAGTCAGGGTGAAATTACAACTCGGTTTGATTTTGTGATAGCAATTCAATGCGGGAAAAATATTTTGGTTTTTGAATATTTATAAAGTTTATGTATGTATTAACTTAATTCTGTTGACTCAAGACCGACCATAAGTTACTTTTCAATAAATTCGTTAATGGCCCCTTTTTTCATCACGAAGGGATGGTGGACGAAGGACGAACCTGACCCAACATATACGTTGATCATCTTTCTAGATGCTGTCGTGGACTATACATGTGTATATGTACAATATAATCAGATGAAAGTAAAATAATTTGGGTCTCTTGGAACTGATGAAATAAAATCAAAAATTCTAATTTCGGTTTTATTGGATTTGAAACCGGAATTCTCGGCACAAATCAAGTTGATAATAGAAGATTAAAAATGTTAACAATATTGCCGAAAAGATCGTCTATACAATGTTAGGGTTGCTTTTGCTACGAATTTTTTTTTTTTTTTTTGCTGGCGTTACACTTGTTTTTTTTTATCAAATCAAAATTAATACATATATCTGTCTACCTAAAAGCACTTCTTTCTGTTTAAATAAATGAAAGTTTCGTTGCAATCGAACATTAAACAATTTGATATCGTTAGCGGAAGAATTTAGGAAACAGATAATATTAAATATTAATACAAATAATATCTGCCTTTTCACTACAGAGAATCTCGAATTAATTGATAGTTTTTACATAAACAAATATCTTTAATTACTTCGGAATAGCAAAATATAACTTTCTCACGGATATTGTCTGCTTTCTTCTATTTTTTTTCTCATCCCTTTGTTATTACTGGTTAAGCAATATTTTTGTTTTATTTGAACCATATGAAAGTAAATATTTAAAGGCAATTTTATATTGATATAAATATATATTTCAATGTAACATTGAAACTATAGTCCCGGTATTAAATAAATAAAAAAAATTAAAATAAAAACACCAAAGCAAATAAATAAAGACATTCAAACTCTTTTCCAAATGTAGACAATTGTCATACACAAGGTCCTTTGGATGGATCTTTATATGCAACCATTTTAAAATCGCCAAAGTCATCGGTTTATCCCACAAATCATAGTGATTACTCCGTCAAAAATATTACACAAAAGACCAATCAATTTGGTTTCGATAAAAGCTTTGATTCGGTTATTGACTGTAAACCGATAAACACCAGCACTCCAATTAAAAACTCTGTTTGTTCAGAAATTCCTTTCGAAAGAAACTCTTTTCGAGAAGCATCACTACCGCTTACACGTACCGATTACAGCACATATACAGAAAGTCGTCCTGGGACATCACAATCCATCTACCGTCATCATTCAGGACATCCCACAGCTACGTCACATCACCAAACGACTTCTTCCATAATTCAAACGATTCAAACCCCGGATAGCCGGAATAATCAAAACGGTTCCAGAGAATATGTACGCAGTCCGCTTACACTGTCTATGGACTCAGGAATATCAAGTAGCGGTGTACTAAATAGTAAGTAAATTTAAACGCCTTCGGTTGTAAACTTTTTTTTGGCGTTCCTTCAATGTTGTTCTAACATGGGGAAGATTTATCTAAAGTACAATAAATCAATGCGATGATTTCGTGAAATCAATTTCTTCCACAAATTATTTACTTTAGTTGTGCCTATCGTAGTTTGAAAAGTAGAATTTCTCTTAAACTTCCAGAGAGCTTTGCTTTTTTGGTTAAAAAAAAAAAAAAAAAAAAAAAAACAAGCAATTATCGTAAATGCCTATGTGTTTGAATTAAAATGCGTGATTACTTTTTTTGACAATTAACAGCATTTTTAAAAGTATGTATGTGTTTGTACTAACAAAACTTGTAGACTAAAAATTTTATCCAAAAGCATAACACACAAGCATAGATATCTACTTATATACAATACATACATATGTAGTACGAAACGATTTTTAGATTATTAATTTAAACTAAAAAAATGTCTTTACAGGACCAGCGCTAACATCAAGTGTATCACCATCAAGTTTTCCTAGTCAAGTAAGCCCACAAGGTAAATATCTTTAATTAATATATATATATATATATATATATATATATATGTATATTAATCCCATGCTCCCTCTTAAAATAGCCGATTCATGGGACGTGTTCTTTCTAGCTTAGAAATCTTAAATCCATAATAATATTTGGTTGGTGCGATAAACTTGACTTCGTTGCATCGAATGCGAATTTCATTACCAGAGTGATCTTCCTGCCTAACCACATAAATTAGTTACTATCCAAATGTCCAAAGTCCTAGGTGTAGTATTCTCCATCCTGAAGAAGAATATAAATACCATATGGTATGTTGGGCGCGGAAATTATTAGTTCGAATTGTTTTTTGTTACTTTGAAAATCATAATAATTAGCTCAATATCCAATCGATGATTTTTTGGAAATTAGGATTTGCGGCCACAGGAAGAACTGTGAGGAGGTGGGGGTGAAAAAACTTGAAAACAATTTTAACACCCCCTAAACCCCACTTCATTTGCCCAGACACTTCCCACACACATACACTTCACCAAGCTAATTATTTTATTTTTCGGATAGAATTCCGAAAGCGCTCACCTGCGATTTCTTGTAAAAGAAAATCTACATACTTTTTAATATTTCAGGAGTAAGCATTCAAAGCCAGTTTGTGGGCGAAAACTATTGGAAATGACAAGAGGACATTTAAAGTTTGAAAATCCTGGAAAAAAAACTATAACACGTATTTGCATAGTTGATACTGCAAATAAAAGCTATTACAGTCCACAGACAAGTTTTGGAAAAAGAAAAAACTTAGGATTTTTAACCGCAGTTCGCAACATCATTTTAAGATCTTTCCAGCGTTACGAAACATGCTATAATTTCTGCAACACACCACTAGACAGAAACGGCTTATTTCCCTAGAAGTACCTTCCATCCACTATGAGAGCGAGCACAGAGAGTCATACTTATACAAACAAATCTGATTTTTGGTGGTTTGATTCATGAATGTATTGCAGGTATATGCGCCCACCTGATAGTTGTGAAATACAATTAGCGGAGCTATGAAGTCATCCTTTTTTCCCGCGAAGCGTTCCATAGTAAAACAAAGCCGGCTGCTTAACAATTCCTGACATATGCTATCCATATGTACCCTTAGCGGAGCGACGCCGACGTATAATCGGCTTAACCTTGTTTAAAGTGGGTTTAGGTCTTTCAGTATATTGGGCCAAAAACCGCTTTGGAATTTTACTTCTGATCGATCATACTATACGTATAAAAAATTTAAAGAAATTCGGAGGTAAGTACGATTCGGAACTGCACCCTATTTTCAAAAAAAAAAAAAAAAAAAAAAAAACTGTGCTTAAGACGATGAATGCTACAACATTCTACAGCTACAACTGGAGCTATGGGAGTTCAACGTCATAATTACATTTAGTCTTTGTTGTTAGTAAGAATCTGCAATTCTGTAAAGTGCAAGTGTTAAATATATACGGCGTAGCCTTCGTAACTCCGGTAACTGAATTCCCATATTTTTTTATTTACTACCAAAATATATTTTTTTAAAACCAAATTTAAGATTTTTCTGGAGAAAATGGAGTTATACATATTTTCCTTTCTTAAGGGATATCGTACGTCAACTACATCCAAACACTAAACCACTTAAATTGAAGTCCCTTGGGTTTCAGTAGATGTTTACTTTGTACCTTTTATAAGGAATGTTAGGCAGAAAATTTTCAAATTTAATATGAAATAAAGAAAAAAAAAACTACAGCTTTATAGTATTTTGTTCATACTAAATGGAGTTTTGCACTGCTTATTTTATGTTTTAAAAACAATTTCGTCTAAATGCTGTCCACTCCTCCTAACACGCTCTTGCAGTCGGATTCTTAAGAGCAAAGATTCACGAGAGCAAAGCCGCAACTTCATGGCGTATATTTTCTTGTAGAGCTTGAATTGTTCGGGGATTGTTGTTGTAAACACTCGACTTAAGGTGTCTCCATCAAAAAAATCGCACGGTGTACGATCCAGTAACCGAAGTGTCCAGGGTTTGTCTCCGTACTTGCTAATTGGAAAAATTAACCCATTGAAGCTCCAGATGTATGTGGAGTGGCTCCGTGTTGTGTTCTATTGATGAACCCGAGACAACCCCAAGGTTTTCGAAGCACAAGTATTTCATATTGTGTTTACTAACACAGCCATCGATATGAAAATGTGCTTCGTCAGTAAACAATATGTTTCCAAGCGTTTGTTTCGAAAAGGTTCCAGCATCATTCTCGCTAAGGTTTCTCGTAAAGGATTAGCATTTTCGTTGAGGGATTGCATCATTTGCATTTTCTATGGGTGAAACTTTAGTTTTTTTTTTAAGAATAACGTGCACTGTTGATTTTTTTATTCTAGTACAGGCGGCAATTTTCCTTATCGATTTGCGTCTAACTTGAGCGACATGTTCTTGCGTCGCCGCTGATGTGATGGTTCTGGAGGACTTTTATTAACCGTTGTCCTTTCTTGTCTACCATAAGCTTTTCAGTCCGTTATGAGATAAGTTGCATGCTCAGCCCACCACTTACTCATCGAATATTGAAGTAAGTATAAAACGCGTGACGCGCATGAGCCAACGAATCACCGTACTATAAATATTACTCATCTGCGAATGCGAGGTGCGCTCCCGACCATTGACTCATTTGACTCATTGACCCGCTAATCACGCGCGCGATACCTCTTTTGCTTACCTAACCCTATTAGCTTACCAGTTATTACAATTCAAATTTGAAAATTTTCCGATGAGTAGCTTTTATGTACTCGTATGTTCATGATTTCTAACTTTAAAAAAATGTATAGAGTATCCCATGGTAGACATCTTAGTACGCTATTTTTTATATAGAATAAAGGCAATTAGTGTTATACACACATTCAGTAAGAACCTTCAAATTACATCTTGAAATTGTTTCATCATACCAAAATAAATGCAAAACCAGAATCTTTGAGAACAATCTAGAAAACAGCAGTTAAATCATGTATGTATGTTAAGTCTCCAGGAGCAAGTCTCATAATTGACTGAAGTCCTAACAGCTAATGCTTATAAAGTGTAATTTTGTTTTGCTATCAACATTCTCCTCATCCGGCAGACATCAATGTGTTTAAAGGGAAACTCATATTATATACGATTTTACCATAGTAGACATGTAGAAAGGCTAAAATATTTTCACAACCATTTCAAGAATTAAATTTGGATTAGCTCTTAATGCTCTTAATATGGCTTCCATTTAAAGACTCCAAGACACATCTGGCATATTCGTATTGGAAGCCCAAATGAGCTCATCGTCAAGTGGGAAGCTGATGTTTACTTTATTGGGTCTATCTCTGGGTCATGGTAACATACTCTGCGCTCTGTGGATAAGGAAAATATATTCTTGATTTTTCTGAGAAAGGATATACGTTTGAACAAGTGTATTATATCTGGAAATGTTCCTTTATCAAAGTGAAAATACGGACGGCTCTGGCAGTGTAAGATACCGCATTTGGACAGCTGACTTAGGCCTAAAAAACTGTGAAGCTGCATAACGTTACAATCAGAAGCATTAAATATTCTAGCCTTACTAGTCACAAGACTCTGCTTCCTCTAAACTCATATACCGTCGATCACATCTAATTTATTGTAATACCTAATAGACATGCATCGAGGATTCTTCAGTACCGAAGAGATGCCACATCATTGAAACGCCTGAAATTCGCAAAGGTGATTGGCTTCTTTTTGAACTCTAGAATCGGTACTCATTTTATAAAATATGACAATTATCGAAATACCACAGTATTTTGGCAGGTACTGAATTCTGTTGCGAAAACTTACTGTCGCAAATCTTCGTCCCTCCCTTCTGTTAATTAAATTTGATGCATTTCATTTTATTTTTGACTAAATCCATGCCGATAAACATGAACTCGATATTGGTCATATCATTTGTCGCTAATAATGGTGCTAGCGGGGAAATAAGCTAAATTTGCAAAACTTCAAGCATTATGACAACAACCAGTAGCAGTTCATCTTGTATGCATCGGGTCTGGCCAGGTACCAGGATCGATACTTTGATATTCAAGTTATGGGCTGCACCCTCACACTCAACTTGCAGTTAAAAGGAACCGGTCTGCCAGGACCTGCCAAAACTATACATAACCCTGTATTACTCTATAGGTATAGTTATATGCTGCTTGAAATCGATAAAGAGATGGTTAGTTTACTTTTATTTTCGCTATGATTTTCGGTAGTGTGAATATTTGGTCAGATGTGGACTTAGCCGACATAAAATCGTACTGATAGGCGCCAAATCGTTGGAAAATGTTTTCTAGCATTCACGAAAAACGGCAGACAAGATTTTGAACAAATTTGTTAAGGAGACTGATGCCTCTATAGCTGACGCGCCTTTTTTCTATAAACCGGGGGATCGAGAAATTATGTTGAAGTTAAATTTATTAGACTTTTTTTTCTTTAAAACCTTATCTGAATCCATTGTGGCCGTGTCAACATGACATATAACATTCACAGGAGTTGTACTCAGGACCTGTGCTCAGCCAGAATTACTATTGACGGTGGGGTTTCTTTCGTGAATAATTTATCGGCTGCTGTCGATCAATTAAAAAGTCTGGAAATGCTAGCTGGCATCTTGATTAGCCAAAAGTCGTAAATTATGATTTTTTTGCGATGTTTAATTTGTGAATAATGAAAACTAGTGACATACTAAACATACGAAAGATCCAGTTATACTATAGCTATTAATATACATACAATAATTTTCTACAGAAGACTAATAAATTTCAGTAAAAGAAACATATAAAATGTACGATGGACTAGACTATTGTTATATCTGAGTCTTCCCTTCAGACAGAAAAATGTCCTAGATTTTTGTCTTGTCAGCTAAATCAGTGGAGACGTCGAAATTAATCTGTACCTATTTGCCTATTTTCAACCATCATATTGTTGAGTCTTACAAATACCGCTTATAATATTAAAGTTTGTTTTTATTTGTTAAATATTTATTTTTTAAAATTCCAATTTACAGCATGCAAATCTTTTTTTTTTCTAATTACAGAAGACCGCCATCGTGAACTTGATGATATTTTAAGTGACATGCTATTAACCGTTCAAAATATTCCGGATTTCCAAAATCGTAAATCAAGTACGCATTCGATTAACCAATACGGTCGTAGTCAAAGTGTCGTGTCCCACGTTTCTGGTACAGCCTCCGCACCATCGCCAGCTTATACTTTACCAATACCAAATTCGCCCGCGCATAATACCAATCGCGAACTTATGCACGGAACGCATTCATACGTGTCGCGAGAGAACGTGCAACGTCATACAAACTTGCATCCATACAAGCAAGATCGATTCGATCCATACGATACAGCTAGTACAACAACCACATTGACACCGCCACCAAGTGAAAGTGGTCGTGATACGCCAAACCTGTTTACCGGATACAATAGTAGCACAAGCAACATGTCATTTGTGCAATCTCGTCAACAACAACAACCGTCGCGTCGAGAAACTACCGGAACGATGTCTTTGCAACATAACCAGGTGAATCCACGATCGCCACAAACAAATTCACAACATCAGTCGACGATCTATCAGCAAGTAATACGGTCGTCTAGTGATAATCGTTATCCGATAATTGCTAACGCATCTGAAGACGAAGAAAATATACCATATCACGCGCGTGAATATTCGCAACCATTTACATACGGTAATCTTCCGTCAAACGGGGTTCATTTAAACGAAGTTTTAGATTCAGATAATCAACCAAAGGATCCTAGAATGATCAAAGCTCAATCGGGACTCACCAGCCCAATGCTGGTGCGTAAGACGTTTGGTGGTCATACTAGTGGTGGTGGAGGATCTTCTGAAACCGCCATGTATAGTACTTTGAGGAAGACACCAACACGAAATGATTTTGAGGAAATGCTAAGGGAACGACGCGAAAAAGTGATGAGTGAAAAATATTCGATTAGCGACAAGCAACCGATCGCCACCAATGGATATCATAACTATTACTCGGACCCCTTGAAACGATCAAATACGCTGGATGGATTTCACCGAAGCAATAGCAATACTGAGTAAGTAGATCAGACGTTTTTCTATAAAAAAAATATCTGTAACTACCTATTTGAGATTGGGAAACTATAAATTCGAATGTCAACTTACCCACATTGATTTGATTTGTGGTTTCGATCAGCGTAGGTATTCTAATAAGTACCCAGTTTATTTATGCCTATGTGTAGGAATATTACTAAATGAGGCAAAGTTATCTCATTACCTTAACGTCCTTGACGTCGTTTCAACGTTCTAATTTAAACGGAAATCCAAGAATTGTCATATGAACGTTAGCAACAAGTGAATACAAAAAGTATGACTTGCTACTCCACTTAATTTGTCTTTTGGGTTGTGGCTTTGGGCTTAAACTCATTTCATTCCGACACCTAAACAGTTTGCACATAATGTCACATAACATATCTATCTGCTACAAAGTAAATTTAACTGGTTCTCGAAGTTATTTCCGACAGGCAGACAGAATTACAGAATAAAACGCATGGGCGAACAACTAAATTGTAGAAATCTCTTGATTTCCTTATTTGTAGATGGTTTACTTACAACATTTTCTCTAAGCAACATTTTTGAATTCCTTCATACGATACAAGAAACCAACACAAACACATTTTGTGTCAACGATAAATAACTGCTATTTACAAGTTATTAATTATTTTTAAAATGTATCTTATGATTTAATTTCTTTAATGGCAAAATTACAAGCCAGATCTTTGAGGATGCTCTTATTTTGAGATTTTACTCTAATTTCCAAAGTTTCAATGTGTTTTGTTGTAGTATTAATAACCTATAAGGGAAAGAACCGTATTAAAATCATATCTTTTTGTAAATATATATGCTAGCAACTTTACTAATTTGGATAAGATTGTGCAGCTGGTGTCAACGTTCGAGTTTTTCTTTTCGAGAATTAAGTTTAAATTGTCACATAACACATTAATTTACTTTAATCCATATCTAATGCCAAAAGGTTGTCATTGAGGCTATTCTCAGTTATATGTTCTCTGGATAAAATTAAATATACAAAGCTCTGAATAAACGAAAAAAGTTATTTACGCTTTGGTTTGGGGGTTTTTTTTTTATTGATATCTACTACAAAGTGCAAATTAAGTTCCAGCCTGAATCTCTACTGATAGAAACCTGTAAATTGTTTCAAAAAATAGTGATATTCATAGATTCATAGCAGAAAGAATCCTACGAACATGTATATGCGAAGCATTTATTCAGTTTTACTCATAAATCTTGCGAGCGGCTTTCGCCCTCTTGTATAGAACGGTTTAATTTGTAGCGTTCAGCATATACATATTTTCGAAGTAAGGGTTGGTATAGATATAGGCTTCTCGAAATCTCAATAGACACACAATCGGCCAGAAACAATGCTCTTACAATAGTCATGTTGGTGAATTTAACATTAATGCGTATTACGTGTATCATAAACGTTTACAAACTGCGTTCTCATGTACGTTCTTACTTTGTTTTTTCCATAATTTAACAAAAATGAGGAATTCAGGAATTATACAATAGTACATATCAGTGAAAATCTAGTTTGTATCATACTTATATCATCTGAATTATGAATTATGAATTTAAAATACATTTGTTCATTTAAAAAAAAATAATAAAATGGGAACGATAAAATGGGATAATTATTTCTTTTTTTATTGAAAATATTGTCATGTGGGAGTTTTATTTTTGACGGATTTTTTAAATAACTTTTACAAAAAAAAAAAAAAAAAATAACAAGCGAAAAAAGTGTCTTGCCTACCGTTAAATTGTTATATACTGGAAACAACCAGGGTTAACCCTTAAAAAAATATGAAAAAATCTTCGACTTAGTTGTTTTCATTATTGTTGATCAAGTAACAAAGAAAAAAAAAAAAAGAAAGATGAAAAGCCATCCGAATGTAATAAATTTTGACATTTGTCTGCTGGTGAGTGGTTTATCTAAAATTTTGGCAACATTTCAACTTTAAGTTGTTGTTATGCATGGCCGTAGCTAAACAGTTGGACGCTGTCGATATATACGAATACGAGTCACCGAGTCTTACGAGATATTAATACATAGCGAAATCCGCTGTCCTACTTCAAAGCGTAAATATTTGAAATGTTTGATACTATTAATCATCGAGGTGCAAGTAAAAAACAACAACAACCAGCGGCAATAATAAGACAAAATGATCCTCTTCTCGATCAAATGCTGCGCCACTCGGTTTTATTTGTAGGTATCATGACTAATGTTGATCTCTGACCAGAACGGTAATCCGTGAAGTGGCACCGAATTCAGTTTCGATTTAGATACGCTGCAAGCATATTGCTTAAATAAAATATATACCTATGTATATACTCGTACTTATTTGTTATGATTTAAAAAAAAAAAAAAAAAGGAAAACATTTCGGATATAAGAAATGTTTAGCAACATGCTGCGATTCATTTTAGTCATTTTACAGAAGTCACCTTCAACGGGTTATGATGTCATAGCCACGGTTAACTGCAACATTTCTGAGCATATCCATATACAAACATATATACGTCGTAAGTTTGCTTCGGCCTCCGTACAATTAATAGCAATTTATACAAAGAAAAACCCTCACTTTAGATTGATCGAATGACGTCAGAAAATATTATTCTGTATTCAGAATCAAGATAAAGATGTTTTTCTAACGTGCAAATGACTGTTTCAGTTTCTTGCATACAAATATGCTACTATCGAATTTCTATCTTAAAAATTTAAAAGACTAAAGCACCTTTTATGCGCATCTGTTCCGTGTCGCAGGAGATTAAATTAAATAACATGTGTACAAGTATAGTAGAAAAAATTGTTTGGTATACGAGCAAGAGTGGTTGTTGTTTTTTTTTTTTCGGTATAGGTATGATTTGACATTCTGTTAAAATCGTATCGTTTCGTAACGCAAAAGTAGATAGTTATAAAGCGAACTAAAAATCACTTCAACAAGTTGTTTTTGAGAATATTCGTAAGCCGTACACATCAATACCTATATCAATGATAGTAATAAAAGATTGAGTTTGGATTGACAAGCTTATTTGAACTTAAGACCCAATACCGGTGACCAATTTAATCCTTATGCCTTAGATGCAGTACCTACATAAATATACATAGATAGACTACACGGTTTTAAAGTAGCAAAAATGTATTTTTATTCGATAAAAAGATGCGTACATAAATATGTACCTAACTACAAGTTGTAGATATGTATGTACGTTTACAAATCATTGCAGATACATTACCCTTCATTCAAGGCAAGTAAGATTGTCATATAATGCGATTCATAAAAAAAAAACAAATCAGAGCCTATTGATTAGGTATTACTTTAGACTGTCTTCTATAATACCAAATTCGTTCAGCTGAGTACGATGAATTTGTATATACGAGTATGCATCTGCATGCTTACATCGACCCTTATGGAACTTCAAAAGAATCTGTAAGTTTTAAAAATATTGTGAGAATTTCAGTATAGTATATGTATAGTTTTAGAGAGTGTTTTTTTTTTTTTTGTTAGAAGTACTTGTATATAACTTTAAAATAAAATAATAATTTTATGTTGTTAGTGTTTAAATATGATTTCTGGTATATCAGTGTATAAAAGGCAAACTGAAAGGCTAATTTCTGACCAGTTTGTTAAACTGGTGGGGCCGTATATAGGCAATAATCACAAATCATCCGTTGTCTCTGGTTTATCAGCGACATATATCCAACAGTAAAAATGTGCATAGGGCTAGATAAAACGATAGTCGCATAGCTGGCGGAACTCGTTCTAAAGCAAATATCTTCAGAGTACCCTGCGATGTTTTAATGGATGAAATAAAGGAAGGCAGAACATAACATACACAAACCACTAAGGTCATTAGAAATGAAAAAAAAAATCCATGTGTACTAGTACACTCTAGTATTTAGTATTTACAAAAAAAAAAAAAAAAAACATTTCATTTCATCTCAAGTCAGTAGTTTTTTCAGATACGACCTAACTTGTTTAAATTAAAATGCGTATTCTTTTACAACAGCCTTATAAAATTAAGTAGTTAACAGCTGCTTTTTATTGCGCAATGTAAATCCAATAATTTTTTTTTTTTTAAATAAAGGTTCATTTTATGACCCTTTTCTGAAAAAAATAATAATTAGAGCTTTTCGGAGATATTGACGTTTGATTCATAATACCCTCGATAACGAAATTTTCAACACTAGAATATGCCGACATGAAACGCCCAATGAGTGATCTTGGACTATCGAGATGATATGCTAATAGGACTATCTCAAATGACAGAATATTTATAAGAACATTTTCCAGGTTGAGGGAGATAAGAACAGCGCAGAAATCACCGAGAAACTCAGAGGTATTTTATATTACATCAGAAACCACCCAAACATCATTATTAAGCAACTAAGCAGACTTTTTATTGTAATATAACCAGAATTTACATCTGCAAAATTCTACATTAAGAATACATGCATACATTCCACCATTCGTTCATGGAATTCAGGAATTACATTCTGTAAAGACAATTTGGGGAACACAACTGTATTGACCGGATTCTATGGACAGTTTAGTCTCAATTCAGCAAGGATGGAATCACTAATGTCCACAATTTACATACCTGGCCATAAGGCAACCCCCACTCCAGGAAACGCAGAGCTTTTCAGCATAAGTTCAACGTCAGGCATATTGGGTAACAAGCTGATAAGACCCCATCGGCTTCCCCTAAGTCTTTCTATTGGTGATATACCACTGCAACCAACATGGCGCCCTCATGCACTATGGCCATGCAAATAGAGAGTGGTTAGATCCCGTGAATGAAAATTCGTGGATAGGGCCAGATGGACATATTCTGTGGTCTCCAAGGTCTCCGGACTTGATCCCCAATGACCTTTTTATTATGGGGACGAATGTAAAACACTGTTTACTGATCAGATTCTTGGATGCCAAGAAGAATTGAGAAGAATGAACATTGTTAGAGCCTTTCAAAAATAAACTCTGGTGTGCATACAAAGCAATGGCTTGCACTTTGAACAAACGATATGACACAAGGTTTGATGAAAAAAAACAATAAAATAAAAATGTGCAATCAATATTTGTACGAGTATATTTTTTCTTAAAATTAAAATTTTTAATCTAGTTTCACCTGTTTTAATAAATTGGGAATTGCGGGTTAATTACATAAAATTGTTAAGTGTCTTAAAAAAAAAAATGCGTTTGATCTCAGTAACTTTTGACACATTAATTTTAGAGCAACATTTACTTCAAAATAATTAAAATGCTCTCAATATCTCAAAGAATCTCTCCTTATATTGTTATCGACCTTGATATGTGCTATGCTTTAATCGACAACCATCACAAAACCCATGGTTTGATGAAGAGTGTAGGCAATCACTGTAGCGAAACAACTTGGCTACGAGGCGACAAACTAAAACAGATCAAACGCTCTATAAGTAAAAGAGATAGGAAAAATATTGGCTTCTCTGTAGGAAAATGAAACAAAATGTTCGATTGAAATTGTAACAAGAGGTTAAAACAATGTAACTAGTAGTAGAATAACAATCATCCTGCAGACTTTCGTACACTTCCACTGTCAAGCAGAAAGAAGAAATCAACTGGGCAATGAAAGTCAGCGTTTCCGTTCATCCGAAATAAAAATGTATAAAATATAATAGGTGTGCGAATATGAAATGCCGATTTGTTTGCTCAAAGAGCACATTTATTTACCAACATAGTGAATGGATTTAATAATCAACGTATTGTCCATCGCTAGCTATAATATTTACCCATCTTTCTTGTAATGGATGGACTCTGCGCCAATACCACTGTTGGTTTTTTAAGGCCAACCATTCATCAAGCTAATTTTTCGCTTCTTCGTAAGAATGAAAGTGCTGTTTTGAAAGTCCGTGCTGTATCGATTGAAACAAATAGTAATCAGAAGGGCCCAAGTCTGGTGGATACGGCGGGTGGGACATAACTTCCCAATTTATATTCGCTAACCAGTTTTTTTAACTTGGTTTCCCCATGTGTAATGATGGAAAATAACTGATGCTGATGATATCTAGTCGTTTTCCCTTGATGCAATTTTAGCAGGTTTTAGTAGTTCATTCCCATTCCATTTTGGTACTACCACACAGCATGACCTTCTTTCCTTGGGTATTGCGTACTGGTTTTAAGCTTGATAGTTGGCCTAGGTCTACCTGTGATTTTTTACGCCTGAGATATATATATATATATTTAATAAAATAGCTCGCAAATGGTCCTTATATGGTACGAAATTCGACATTTTCAAGATGACAAAAAGTTGTTTATAGAATAACAACCTATGACATACTGTTAGTTAAATCGACATTTTATGTTCACACATCATTAAATATCTTAACAAAATCAAAACAAAGCTGCCTACCGGATGGCATTTCTGCTGGGCCATATACAATAACACAGCGGAAGATGTCAGATGACATCTTTGTGAATGAAATATTAGTCATCACCTCTTTGTTGATCTTATCACCGCATCTCACTGTTCTTTTGCACAAGATCATCATCTTTGGTCGTTTTGAACCCAATTCTTCAAGTTATTTGTGGGCCCATTTGCGTTTATAGTCTTCGGAAGTAGGAGATATAACAGAGAACGCTGAATGCCTAAAATGAATGACTGATTCTAAAAGACGAGTGTTCTCTAGTTCAATAATCTATGTTTGCAATGCTTGTTTTCCCCTTTTTTTTTGTTGTATTTTAGCTTTGAGAGTGATAAGCTATTCAGCGTATTTTCTTTACAAACGAAACAAGAAAACGTGTTGAGAAACGCTTTGGTATCTCCGAGCTGAAGGATTTTGTTTGGGTTAGCTAAAACAAAATATCTTGAGAAAGTTCAACATGAACAGATGTATGCCTAATTTTCAAATTGAGCTCTACATACAGGCGAATATTTAGCTTCGGTTTGACTTTATAAGTAATCGGATGTGCTGTTGATAAAAGTTGGCTTCTTCATTTATTGTACAAGTCGTTTAAAGAACCAAGCTCAAACAAATATTTAAGAATTCGTTATGCTTTGAATGCCCTTAAAATTAGTAAGATTAGAAGATTTTTTTTTGCATTATAGCCTAGTATTTGTTTAAGTTCACGCTTCAAAATTGGAGTTCATTTTCAAATCTAAGCAATACAATATGTATACATCTTCATACAAATGTACTTCTAAATTCTTTCAAATTCAAAGTTTCCTATTCCATAAACAACTTTTTGTATATCAAAGTACAAGTATGGTTAATAGATATATAAACACGGGGGCAGAGAATAACCAATTACTTCTAATTTTCGCGTTCTTTTGAAAAGGTCAAAGCATTTTGCCACGATTTATTGTGGGCGCTTCATTTTTTTTATGTAGCTTCTGAATTATTTTTTTTTTTTCCTGAGTGAATAATTTCAGTGCCAGCGTCAGCATCTACTTTAAAAAGTGAAGATGATATTACAAAACAAAACAAAAAAAAAAAAAAGATAGAGTGTAGTCGATTGCTGAAAGCGTTGAAAGCGTTGAAAGCGTTGAAAGCGCTCTGTAATGATCAATTAATTTGAATACAATTTTATTCTGAGTAAACTAAAAATATCAAGATCCGATTGCGATTATGGGTTATACATACACATATACAATACATCTGTGTGTATACATACATTTCATGGATGCGTGGGAAGTTCTCAATAAAATTTGAACTAAGATGAAACGATATGTAGGTATATCCATATATTTTGTAACAGAAACCATAAACGTTTTAAGTAATGTTTTTTTTTACAAGGTAGGAATTGTATGGAAATCTAAAATAAATTAAACCTATTAAACTAGAAAAGTTGGAGTCAACTGACAGTTGACCCAGTGTTTTACAGTAAAGTGTTGTTTGGTGATGAGGCTCAGTGCTGGTGGAATCATCGGTCCTTATTTCTTCAAAAGTTAGGTCGGGGCACAAGTTAGTATCAATAGATGCCAGCACAATGCGATGATCAACGATTACACCGGTCAACACAAATTTTAAGTCCGGGTTTTACTAATCTGATTCTTACGCTTACCTAAAAAAGTTTGCTTATATGACTTCCTGAATGAAAATACGGATTTTAGAAAAAGTTCATTTCTTTATCTCTCTATTATATGACCCTATCGAAAAGTGCAATCGAGTTTGCAAATGCCGTCGAATGTCAATTCAGTATTGACATTTGTAAAGCAAACAGAATTGGAATTTGTGTGAGTAAGCAATGGAAAAATATACTTCTGAAGAACGCGACACAATCGTCAGAATGTTTTCGTTAAACAATTCATCAGTGATTTTGGCGCAACGTATTCCTACTGGTCGTTCAATACGGCATTTAGACGTACGTCTCTTAGGGACTTGAGCAACACGGGACCGAACAAGCCCTGTAAGACCTCGTTCCTCTGGAACTGGAAGACATGTAGTTTTAGCAGAACGGAGCAACGTCGCACGAGCCAGAATGGACATTCTAAAGCAAGGTCATATATTATGACCCTCTTTATACTTAGAAATAAAGTTTTGCATCGAAATTGGATTTTTATTTACTAACCACAAAACAATTTAAAACAAATAACTATAGGAACAAAATATATAAAAAATAAAAAAAAATGGTTAAAAATGAATACTGTATTTCTCTTGTGATTGTATAGACTGTACATATTAGCCCTCGAATATAGTCTCCTATCATCCTCTGATTATATTGGCCCTGATAATGACGTTCAAAATCCATCAAATTTTATTCTTTGGAATAGGCACTCATATTGGCTTTAAATTCGTCCATGTGAGCATGTGTAACATAAGCACTTTACGGGACATTCTGCAACCCATGAGTTTAAAGTCTTCAAGCGTATTTGAAATCAGATCTAATGTTTCTGAGAAAACCATGGACCACTACTTTAAAACTGTTCTATGTTCGCCTTGCATGAGTATTGAGTAGCTGTAAAATTAATTTCTGACTATTATTTTCTTTATTTGTGGTCCAACAAAAATACTAGCATTTACTTTAGTTTCGAATGACTTAGGATTTATTTTTTTGGAAATTGAAGAGTTTAAGAATCTTGAAGAAGAGCTTTTATTTATTGCTTCATAAGGCATATTCAATATATTTAACATTATGTTTTCCTTATCTTGAACTCGGTTCGCCCATGCCATGAGTGCTGCTTGTAATGCCAATTTTCTGCTCTTTTGTCCCATAAGCAAAGGTAGCAAGGATGTTTGGTAAACCCTTCTTGTGTTCCTTGCCAACCATAGTAAAATCTGCTATCATGGGTCAATTTCGAAGCTACCGTTATACGTTATACAAAATGCGTTATATCGCTGAAAAATGCAATCGCATATTTACTAATGAACCACGTGAGTAAAATGTTAAATCTTCTCCCATCGCTCCTTCCCAATTTTACTTAATATACCACGTTCCTCTTTATAAACTCATATCATTGCAAAAGGTACAAAAGCAAAATTTTTCAAAAACAATTGATGAGTTTAGTTATTGAAAATTTTTGAAATAAAAATATTGAAAAAGTTCAAAAACATTTATTTTCAAATTGAAGCAATGTCTTCAATGATACGTATGGTATTACAATATTAATCAGAAAAAACGTTTTCTACGTTATCAAAACAGTCACTTTGTAAAGTCCAGCAGTAATCTCACATAATATGGCAATCTCATCAGCTGTGGAACTTTTCCTCCATAGTTTTGATAAGATTCTGGTGCAACCGATCCACCTATTCTTCATTGTTATCACCCAGGTAATTTGATACTACTAGCTCCCATTTTATTTTAAAACTCACAGCATTTTGGCGAATATCTCAGAGTAATTTGGAGCCTTATGGCTCTCCGAAAAGTTGTTGGCATTTGGTAAAAAGTTTGTCCATGCTTCGAATTCAACCTGGGCTATTTGTAAAATCGTTGTTTATAAGACTCGGATCTGTTGTCTTTCAAAGATGTCTGCTTTTGATTTTTTCACGCTGAGGCCAGGAAATGATAGACGAATATATTTAAAGGATTATCTGACATTTGTAGTAACTGACAAACTAAGCACTGAATGCTGACTACTTAAAAGATTGCTTCAAATTTTAGGATTGGCATTAAAGCTCATTAGAGAACATATTATGATTTATATGTAAATGTTAAACGTTATACATTTCGGTTTGTAAATTTAGTCAAATTTTAATTTGAATTTTCTTATTTGTTTTCAGATTATCTGGACAAACATGGCTTCAATTACAACAGCAAAAATTGCGAGCTAAAAAAAATCAGCAGCTGAGAGATGATCGGAAATATTTTGATGAAATCCATACTGAAATTAAAAACAGGTCCATTAGGTAAATACAATTCAAGTGTTTTGTACATCTTTGAAAATAAATATAGGTGTTTTCGAAAACGTCAAAAAATAAAGTATATCATTTTGTAAGCAATGAAAAAACCGACTGCTTTAACTGATTTTGGAAGAGTTGTGTCGGTTTTGGAATAAAAAATATGCGCTGTTAATATTGTAAAACTTAACTTTTTTAATAACCTGTCTTTTTTTATTACTCTGATCTCAAATAAAATCATAATATTTTTTAATTGTTAGATCAAGGAATATACGGCAAGATGGATATGCTAGTGATACGGCTGCGTTTGATGAGGTAGACTACAGAAGGCCACTTCATGTGCAAACTCCATATCACACTACGAACAGGTAGATGTGCAATTAATAAGTCTATTCAAGGCGATAATTTCTTTAATTTTTTTTTCTTTCTAGTTCACCAGAACGGCACTATCACACTATAAGTTCTACAACAAAAACTGTCACCAAGGAACGTCCGTTTGTTGCTGTAAGACGTTCCCATGAGACTGCCAAGCAAGAAAAACTCGGAGTAAGTTTAAAATTTTTGCATTTTTAAATATTTAATTTTTTTTTTTTTTTTTTTGCGAAAATCTTACTATTGGTTGGTATACATTATGAATTTAAAATCTTTATTATTAATTTATATTGAGAAAATTTTTGTAATTCTAAGAAAGTAAATGTTGTCAGTTTGTACTTACACTTTGAACCTAAACTTAAGAACCCTCAAACTCCTCATCTTGTAACCCTTAATTAATTTTATTAATTTTGTTTTTTTTTTGTGTTTTTTTATGTAATTCCCTAACTTGTGTTATTTTATTATTTTTTTTTTTTTTAATTTTTTAACCCTAGTCACCGTCATTATCGCCACTCGCTATTTTGAATGCCTCTCCACTTGGCCACATTGCACAAGCACAACCAAGCAATAATATTCGTAACAGTGATATTAATAACATTAATAGTAATAATCAAAATGGACTACTGTCACTGGCAGATTCGCCATTAAATAACGGACGGACACGATTGGTATGTATTATCTGTTATAGCTATAGCTTAAATTATTTCTTTAAGTGTTTTCAATTTAAAAACCGAAAATTCATTAACTGATTTTTGTCGTAACACAAAACTAATTAACCATTTATAATTTAATTTATTTGCACTTTAATTGTAATAATATCAACTCTTATATACTATGACTGCAGATTGGTGGATTGGAAATATTGAGGGGTGATTTTTATCCATTTGGATAAATCTTTGTTTATCATAACTTGAAAAAAAGTTTCATTATGACTTTCGATATTTTTTCTACAAAAACCATACAAAAAAAAAGCTATAGCTTATCCAAATCTAAATAATATTTAAAAAAAAAAAAACAATTAGAGTTTATGCTGTTCTTTGATAATTAACTCTCATTTTAGATTTGCATAATTAAAAAATAATAGCGTTCTTGAATGTTAGGCTACGGGCTTATATATTGTCTTAAGTTTAAGGAGGTTTAAATGTGTGGCACAATGAAAGAAAAAAACTAAAACAAAATTTTGTATTCCATCAGTTACCAGCATTTTTTCAGGCCTATTTAGCTCTTTAGATCTCCTTATACTTCTGAATTGACATGGAGTCTATGGTATAAAGCAACAACAAGTTGGGTCAACTGATTTTTATGTCTGATCCATCCCATCCGCTGAACTCATTCTGACGAATTTTGAATCTTGAAACTTGTTCTACCGTTCCTACCATTCGAAGTACGATATTTTTCTTTTCTTTTTAAAACAGTATCTTCGCCTTTAAGTCTGGCAAGGATTCGTAAAACTTTAAACGTGAAAGCATTCCTTATTTTAATTATTTTCTTTGGCTAGACAGAACGAATGAGTAAAGATTACACTTTGCTTAATTTTTACATTGGTTTCATTATTTGTGTATAGTATGTCGAGAATGGAACCAACATTTCTTATCTTTATTCTATAGCAAGTGCGTTTGCACTGACTAGAGAAAGATCGAGCCTCGTATTCTTCTTACTTAGATGGCGCTTTAGTCTGTGTTGGTCGTCGACTTTGTTGTCCATTCACTCCATATGCCGTAGCCATCTCAGGCGACTAATGTTAATTTTCTGAGCAAATCAAAACTTGTAGAATTTGCTGTACTGGCTATATGTATATATTTTTCCCCAAGGCCCACCAACGCCATTGGAATCAGAAAATCAATTGCCCGTGCTTTTATGCCATAACTCAAGACTGGTATAATGCGGGTTTTACTGGAATCCTTCTAGTTTTTCATGATAATTAGGTCTTGGCCAGTGATATGATTTTCGATGCCATTTTCAAAGTTGTTAGCAGAGCCCGGGTATACAAAATTCCGCTGTCCATTGCGTCAATGTACTTACAACTCAAAACATATTTGCCGATTTCTTTCCAATTATTTTGCAAATTCTTACCTTTAGTGTCTGATCTGGCCGACCTTGTTGTATCTAAGTTTAAATATTACTATCCTTATTTCACTTTGGTCGGTCAGATGTGATGTACACCTTGACTTTCATCGCCTAGGCTTTCGTTTGTATCATATTTATTTTTGTTCATATTCCGTTGATGTAATATACAAACATTGTTTAAATAAAACACAGAGACATTATAACACAACAAAATTATTTTGTCAATTAATATTTGAAAATAGTTTCGGGGATATGTGCACCACAGCTGTCCTTTTTAAAGCTCATTCTAGAAGTTTTGAGGATTGTCCTCGCTCCAATATGACAATTTTACTTGCTTTAGTGGCCATTATACCAAAAATAACCCTCATCCCTAAACAAAATTTTACGATAAACAACACTCAGGCGATTTAAAGCCTGAACACCTTACACAATACATGGTCACACGGCTCTTGCATCAATTAGATCGTATAAGCCTGAATATTTACACAGAATTTTCCAGATAGTGGATGGACAAAGGCCAAATTGTTGCGAACAACGACGAATCAATAAATTGGGGTCTTCCTCACAAGTTTCCACATCCGCGATATTTTCTACCGAACGCACTGTTCTCATTCTTGTTGGTGTGTAAGTCCAATAAAGTGAATTGGGTGCGAAATTTTTCCACAGTTCGGTGAATAGCATGTTCAGATGGCCGTAAATTTCACGAAATACTCTATAAATTTCGCTTCAATTTTGGAAATAACTTTCAACGATTTGAAATCGTTATTGTGGAGCCAATCTTTCAATGATGAAATGTTTATTGTACTGTACTGAAAATAAATGAAGAGTTTCAGCTCAATATTACAGCTGATTTGACATTTAATCCCTAGTCTGATACTGCAAAAAATAACACCCATTAAATCCATTTTCGATTAATTTTATACTTTGCACCGTATTTCTTAGTTTCTCATTAAAGTATCTTCTTATTTAGTTGCCCTCTCAATCTTGATCAGCTAGATCGATTGCTTATGATTCCAAACAATCTTTTATACAATACCAAGGCTCAACAATGTCGTCCCCGAACTTTATGGAGCAGCTAGCGTTGTTTATTTTTATTCTGCCCAAATGGATATATGTGTCAGGGACTCTAAAGCTTAACAAGTCTTTAATAAGTTTAATTTATAATAATAATAAGAATTGGTTTTGTAAGCCCTTTTCAAGAGCGCTTTATAGCGTAGCTACAAAGCCAACACACGTAGGCAGCTATCAAGTTATCAAGAAAAACGCTCATATAATGTATTTTAAAGGTATAATATTTAGATGTTGAGGAGACTGATGCCTCTCTCCTCAATTGAAAGTGTATATTTTTGTACTAGGCAAAACTTATCAACCTTCGTCCCATGCTTTAAGTAGCCTGAAAATAAGCCCTTCTTACTATAGCAGATTTATTTGGGATATTGCTAACGAAGCCACCTGTACTCGTAACCAGCGACCGCCTTTTTTTAGCTGAAAACTCAGTTCTCTAAACAAGTTATTTTTATTGTATAGTCAGAGATAGAATTCAGTTATTTTTTTTAAACAAAAATTTTGTTTTACTTATAAATTTCATAAAATTTTTTTTTTAAACTTAGGAGTCCGAGAATAAAAATGTCCATATGAATAATTTGAACAATGCTAAGGCATGTGAACATTTTCATTATAATAATCTCAATAGATATGTAAATCCAGTCAATAGTAATCAGGTCATTGCTGATAGTAATAATTTTAATGAAAATCACCAAATAGTTACTGACAACACCATCATAGATTTAAATTACATTGATTTCTCTAACAATAATCATACTCGTAACAATAACATTTGTAATACATCGAATAAAAAAAAATTGCTACATCCTGCCAACACCGACAAGTCGAACAGTCATATTGATTCTTTAAAATTAAAAAATGCTGAAATAACCTCAATCAATGATCAGATATCTTTGGAGGAACTTTTAGCCACACTTACTGCTGAAACAGATCTAATGAATCAGCAGCTAATACAAAATAAAGAGGAATTAGTAAACGGAAGCAATTTAGAGAGCCATTTAAATTCTCAGGAATCATCATCGTCGAGTAAAGACGAGAAAGCAAATCAAGAACTTTGTGATGTCATTGCCGATTTGGCAGAATTCACAAAATTCGAAAATCAACGCTTAACAAATGGGTGTTGTGATAGTTTGAGTAATAATAGCAGTGATAGCAGCAATAGTAGCAATGTAAATAATGCACAGAAACGCTTACTATCTGAATCAGATCAAAGTTCATCCATATCACCTAGTCCATCAGATAGAAGCAACAATCTAACATTGTGGCATGAGCAGGTAAGTCCGGCTTTCATCCTCACACATTTTTCCCTCATAGCATGCTTTTATTTATCTTTTGTGGCCTATAATTTTTTTCCGAATTTATTCAGTGGTATGTCAACTCTTACGGTTTTTTTTTTTTTTGTGTTCTCAAAATTTATCTCAAAACCTAAATTTTGCAATATTTGAAAATATCAAAAATCAATCATTTATTCCAAAGGTTCATACCTTAACAGATACAATTCCGTACTTGTTTTTCGATTCCAGGTTCGTGAGGAATCATTTTCCTCATTTCGTTCGGAGACCGATCAGGATATATCTGTAGCTGGGTCTCCACGCCCTGAAACGCCAGCATTTCCAGTAACACCACGTACTCCATATGGGCTAAACAATGGCAGTACTAGTCCAGGAATTCCTCCAAGAAGTCCAACACCACAACGGTAAGGTTCAGAATAACAATCGAAGTAACTTGCCTATTTTGCAATTATTATTTTTAATTCGTTTGAAAACTGCTTTTGTTAATAATACTATTCAATTTTTATTATATGCTTTTTTATTCAAAATTGCTTATGTTAAATTACGTTAAAAAAACAACAAATAAACTTATATATTATTTGTTGAAAAAAAGACGTCATTATAATTCGACATGGTCGTTAAGGAGCGTTAAATCTACAACGTCGACTTTAGACAGGAGGTTAGATATTTGGCAACAGTAAAAAAATAATAACTATTTAAAGTACAGACTAACAATTGTATCCCAGCACCCTTCTTAATAACAAAGATTAACTAGAATATCGTTATACTATTAATATTGTTTATTTGTTAAAATATTGTAAAATATTAATTTTATTAAATTAACATTTTTTGTGGAACTTTAAAACTCACCTTGCATGCAATCAGTCTGCGTTCCAAAATAAAACATTCGATCTGAATTAACTTGTTAGGTTAAGGAAATTTGAAATTGGACAAATATAAATTTCTGGACTAATTTATAAACGCATTGATCGATTTAATAGAATCTAGAAAACAATTTTTCAGAAAAATGGGCCCGAGTTTAAGTTTTTAACGTAATCGCTGGTTGAGTTCTCACATCTCCTTGGATATGCTTCTAATGTCCATTACTCCCAATCATTAAGGTTCTTTCCCATGTGCATGTACGAGTATACAACTGTAGCAATAAATTTGAACTGTACTTACTGTTCTTCATCAAGACATTATCTTGGACCTTTTCCCTATCTGTGTCCGCTTTTAACTACCCATGGCATTATGGCATTATAGACAAACAAGGGCAATATTAAAAATATTTTCTATTAAATAACCATATTGAAATTGAGTGGTTCCAAGATATGTTTAAGTCTACCGTTTTTAGATTTCATCTGTTATGAAATGACATTGGGGTAACCAATAACGTATCGAATTCAAAATTCAAATTGTAAAAGTAAAGTTTGACCGCAATCAATTTCCAAATTGGCTCATAAGGTTTAAGCAAATATGTTACAAATACTCTTTAAAGCAAGCGAGTGTCATTCACGAAGACCACTCTTACTTTCAATGAAAAGCATTTTGACTATGACAATTCTCATGTATTCACAGGCAGATAGTTACTCCTGCAATCAGCGAAAACTAATTTTTGGAAGGACCAAAATCTAAACCAGGTTAACACTGGAATCGCAGTTATGTACCCTCTTTACTAAATTATTAAGTGTAAAAATGGACAGTTAAATTGTAAACAGTTACTTTCCTTATATAGAAACATTTTGTTTTTGCACAAAGTATGAATATTATTTCCAGTTGAAGCTGAACCCATAAAGTTACGAATACTTTTCTCAACACTTTATCACTTTGTAGGTCTACAAAGGCCTGTGAGTAACAGTGATTGGTCTTTGTCCAAAAGTATATAAAGTAAGTGTCCAGAATTATTCATTAGGACATATAGTATATATGGTGTTTTTGGGCGGACTTTACACAGCACAAATTTGGACTTATTAAAATTCTTTCTAACCTTGCAGCGACGGTTGTTAAAATCCTTCCTCCCCAAACACGAACCTTGGTTAAAGTAAAGTTAGAACAAAACAATATTGTTTTGTCACAATTATTCTTCTAATAAGACTATACGAGCTGTGTTCAAAAAATAAGGTGAGTTGAAATTTCGCGGGCAATGTACATTCGATTATCGATTTTTTTTTTTTTTTTTTTTTTTTTTTTTGCTATGTTGATACACATGTCCCGAACATATGTTCAAAGTTTCAAGTAGATAGCATACTTAGTTGGTTTTTGACAGATAGAGGGGCTAGACACGTTTTGGTGTGCTCGGCGATTTTCAATTTTTATAAAAAATGAAGTAAGGAATTTGCATCAAATTTTCAAATAGTCTAAAACACTTGAAATGTTGATCGTGGCATACGATGAGCATGCTTTAAGTAAAAAAAATGTTTACAAGTGATACAAGCTCTTTCAACATGACCGAAAAAATGACTGGACGCCCTATCACATCAACAAAAGGTGATAACGTCGAAGCTGTAAAAAGAATTGTTTTGGAAAATTGTCGAAATACCATAAGAGAACTTGCTAAGGATGTTAGCATATCGGTCGGCTCGTGTCATGTAACTATTTTGGATGTTTTGGGCATGCGACGTGTGTCAACGAAGTTCTTAATTTTGATTAGAATAACCGTCGCATGAGCATCGGTTAAGAGCTCTTGAATGATGTCAATGATGATCCTGACTTACTTAAAAGGGTCATAATTGGTGACAAATAATGGGTATATGGTTATGACTTCGAAACCAAAGCCCAATATTCCCAATGAAAGCATCCAGGAGAGCCAAGATCGCAAAAAACACGCCAAGTTCGATCAAGTGTCAAAGTTTTGATCACTGTTTTTTTTTTTTTATTACTGCGGCGTATGCATCAGGAGTTTTTACCTCAAGGTCGTACGGTTAATAAGATGTATTACCTTGAAGTTATGCGCCGTTTGCGAGAAGCAATACGAAACAAACGTCTGGAATTGTGGAAAAATAATTTTTGGCTTTTGCATCACGTTAATGCATCTGCTCATTCATCGTTGCTTGTGAGAGATATTTTGGCCAAAAATATCACGACAATTATGCCTCAGCCACCATTTTCACCGGATTCAGCCCAATGCTATTCCCAAAACTAAAAAGACCTATGAAAGGAAGGAGATTTGCTACGGTTGAGAAAGTAAAAACGACATGGCTGGAAGAGCTTAAGGCTATCCGTTAAATAAAACAAAATTTTAACTGCCAAACAAACAAATAAATGCCCACATTTAATTCATCAATTCGTTTAGTCTACCTTACGTATAAGCACAGCTATAAGTATTACTACAATATTTAGCTACTCTTATCAATTGAAGTAAAAACATTTAGTAATGTTTTTAGCTACATTACACTCAATAACAATTTTTTTGGCAAATTAAATTTATCAAAGAGATCTTAATGTTCAGATTTTAAAAATTTAAAAATCTGCACCGTTTTTTCTGGATTTTTACGCACGGCTTAATATTTGCACGTACCATAAAATTAAATTTTAAGCATGAATGTGGTATTAATTTGTAACAATTTTGCATATAATATATTTTAAACTAAAGGTTTTTTTTTTCGAACAATAGCAGGGACATCTATAGCGGTGCTCAGAAAGGATTGTTCCAAGAAATTTCAAATCAAAACGAAACTATATATAGAAACCGCATAAACTCGAATTCATCAAACGTTAATAGTGAACCACAGGAAGTTGATGCACATTTAGTCAAGTAATAATTAAAAAATAAATAATTAAATAACCACATGTACATAGTTTTATTTACAAACTTTTTTTATTTAGATTTGTTCGCGATTCATCGAAATTCTGGTACAAGCCCAGTATCTCACGCGAAGAAGCTATTCATCTTCTTCGAAACGCAACTCCTGGAAGTTTTATTGTACGTGACTCCACAACTTTCAAGAATTCATATGGATTAGTAGTCCGCGTAGCACAACCTCCACCAGGGGTTACTGCTTCGCCAGGAAGTAACGAACTTGTACGACATTTCTTGGTAGAGCCAACAACACGCGGAGTGCGTCTAAAGGGATGTGCCAATGAACCTGTGTTTACATCACTTTCAGCTTTAGTTTACCAACATTCAATTACACCATTAGCTTTACCATGTCGCCTTATTATTCCAGATAGTGTAAGTTATAAACATTTATTTGTAAACAATTATTTTAACTTTTATTTCGTTTTAAATCAAGGACATTCAACAAGTGGAAGTGCATACACCAGCACAAAAGCAGCTACTAACACAAGGTGCAGCTTGCAATGTACTCTATTTATATTCTTGTGGAACGGAATCTCTTACGGGGGAGGAAGCAGTTCGCAGAGCTGTTGCACAATTATTTTCAATTGTCCCTCTCCCAAAGCCAACTGAAGTACATTTTAAAGTTACTCAGCAAGGCATCACTTTGACAGATAATACTCGGCAAAAGTTTTTCAGGTAATTTAAGATTAAGCCTTGTTTAAGTGCAAATAGAAATGCAATATCATAAAATTAAGATACAAAAAAGTAACAAGATGTTAACATATCATGGAAAGATCCGGTTATAGTTTTTAAATATAGATCTTTTTTCACAACCCTTAAAGAACGTTGTTACATATTATAGACTCCACGCGTTCGCCTTTTCTATTGAACTTCTATCATACATACATACGAGTATATGGGGCAACAAGTATTAAACTCTTTTCTGAGTGTATTTTCTGCTTTGACATATTTTTGATAACATTTTTTTTTATAGCTCATACTGAAGAAAATGGCTTTTATATAAATCATTACTATAAAAACATTTTTAATCTTACGTTCCTTATCCGCTGAATCTCATTGTAGGTTTGGAACGTCATCGTATGCCTAGGCTGCCACCTAGATTTACAAGTTTTGACGCTTATGGAATCTTGATCCATTTTGAAGATTTGGCCAGAAAATCCAGAATATGTTTCGTAAACAATGGAAGATAATGGAGGACATTTTTGGTAGTGCAAATATGAGTGTTTCTTAAAAAAATTATTTTGCTTTTGTTTCATATTCGTATAAGCTGCCGAATGCGCCAAAAAATAATAACTAAATCGAAATGCTCCTTTTCTACCATTTGGAATTCTTCGTTTTTCAAAATTGTCGCATATTTTGTTATTCCTGCAATTTTCCGATATCTTTCGATCTAATCGTGCGATCGATCTTGAAAAATCTCTGAATTTATGAAGTATGTATGTAATGCTTAAGTTGCTTCTCTTGATTGTGATCCCTTGTTTTAGTATATTTTAAAAAGTTTTTAAAAATTGAATTATACTTGTACCACATCAAGTGGTACTCAGTTGATGTTGTACTAAGCGATTGGCATTGCAGAAATCGACAAACATTCATCAGAAAAACGCAAACATTCCTAACCGTTGTCCCGGTTAGGTTTCCGCCTTAATTGTCATTTCAATCCCTACTACCCAGATCTTCTCACCTGTAACTTTTAAGAATTTAAGACATGGGGATATAATATAGTAAAATCAGAATGTACAACACTTAATTCAAATTTTAAAAATTAAAGCAAATTATGATCTATTTAAATTGTTTCCTTCTTTTTAAAGAATTAATTCGAATGTAATATAATTAAATAAATTGATTTTCAACTGGCAACTAGCAACTAATTATTATAGTTTAGCCATTGCTCACGATTAACAACTAAAACCTTTAAGGAGCAAATTGAGAGCCACATATATTCAAAACTGTCATGGGAAATTTTGAAAATGTGATGCGTATGTTCCAGCAAAGATAAGGTTTTTGCGTAAATCGAGCAAACTTTGGTTTTTTTTTCTTTAGATTTCTCATAAGATCTATCTATTAGTGTTCCAGATTTTAGCCCCTCAAAGTTCTAGTCATCAATTATGAATTTCTGTTTGTTTTACAGGTGTTGTGCATGTTAATATTGAAGAAGTCACTTGAAAGTGCAACACCTTCCCAAAGCCCTTTTCTGAACGTAATTATTTCGGTAAACTTAGTTCTTTACTGAGCAGCAAGCATTCTCTTTCGCATTTCTGCATAATCTGACGAGACTGGTGCGGATGGCAAGACTAGACATGGCTCTGTATACGAGTAGCTAGTGTCTATAGATGTAGGCCTCAGTGCGAAAGCTTAGAGAGAAGTATTGGAATAAATAAGCGAGATATGAAGACTAGATTTATTAATCAAAGTTGTAGTTCAAAACATTTTAGTCAAAGGTTCATTATGGACATGATCGGTGTGGTTAAAAAGAGATGAAAGAAGTACTTCTTAGCTTCCATGGGTCATGGGTGGGAGTAGCAAAGATCAATTATTCCAGCCAGTTAGTAGGAAATGAGCAATGAGTACGTTTGCAACTTCTCAAAGTTTTGAAGGGGTTACAAACTTAGAAGTTTTAAGGAAGACCGCGTAATATCAAACAGATAAAATTACGCTAAACTGGTTTAATTTACAGGCATATGCCAAAATATGCATAAAATTAATTTGAGTATTTTTTTTAACCAAGCCCAGCGCAGTATTACCATTGTTAGTGATATTATAACAATTCGGGTTATAACATAAATTGACAGACGATTTCAATTCAATTACATAAGAGCTCTTTTAAAACCATGGAAATTAATTTTGTGAGGGTTGGAAATTGTCAATGTTAGAAGTTTGGTTAGGTGGCCGTGGCTTAAGTGATGGTGTATTCGCTTCTTAATCGGACAGTTCGGAGTTCAATACCAGACGTGACCGAAATACTTTTTTTCATACAACTAAAATCTCGCGAGATGAGTAGTTACCTAAATACAACATCAAGCCATTTACACTAATAATTTAGTCTTCCCATTAAGTATTGGAAGCATCTCATGGAGCGAAATAGCCACTGAGCCCAAACATCTTTCTTTCTCTTTCTGTCCCATATTCCGAAAAACTTAACACATACTTTGGCATCATAAGTTTAACCATACACACTTGAGTGTTAAGTTCTTTAAAAAAAAAAAAAAAGTTTGCACATATTGTAAAAACGGTGACGGACAGACTACTATGACCGACAGAGTATTAGTCTTCGTTTATATCTATCCTCTTTTCAACATTTATATTATATCTTTTCAACTTTATATTAACTGAAGTTAACGAAGTTAGAGCACAGCAACTCATTTAACAGAACTAATTACAATCCGACAAGCAAAGTAAGCGTTTGGCTAAAAAACTTAGAAAATTAGTTCGATAATATTTTAGGATTGTCCGGGTCTATGCTAGAAAGACTGAGCGTGAATGGATACGAATCCAATTTACTTTTTGAATTTTAAGAACTTTAAAAAATATCACAATGGGTCAGATATTTGATAAGTTTTAAAACATTTTTGTTTGCGGAGCCAAAAGGATTTTTATCTGAGTTTCATTTTATCTGTTTTTTATTGTTTCTTCATCTCTTAACATTGAGGAATCAAAGAAGTTTCACTGTAACTCGTAGCTGTCAATCATAAATTATCATACGAGTGAACTAAGTGGCTGTTGCCTGTTCAACTATGTATTCTTTCTAAATAATTAAAATCAATTTATTTAAAAAAGTGATTTACTTTTCACTGATTTTGTTGTCAATATAGTCGTAAGTAAAACACAATAGACTAAAATTATAATTTAAAACAATTTTTCGTCCAACGCAGTAAAAATATTAAAACAAATTCTTTATTTTTTAGAAAACATTACCCTGCGCATAATATTTCATTTTGCGGCATTGATCCTGAACACAGACAATGGAGTGTTAAAACTGAAGAAGGAAATCTTCCCGTTAGCAACAAGTAAGACTAAATCAATATCAAACAAAATTGGAAAAATAATTTGAAAATTTGGCTTTTTAGGACAATTTTCGCTTTTGTCGCACGGCGATCGCCAAGTTCGAAGGATAACCAATGCCATGTATTTTGCGAGCTCGCAATAAGCCAACCAGCTACAGCGATTGTGCCTTTTGCCAATAAAGTCCTACCAACTGAAAGGCAAATAAATCGAAATATTTAAAATTAAAATTTTTAAATTTGTGGATAGCAAGAGCTTATCGAAGCATGGGTGAGGTGCCACTTTGAAGATTATGTAGGCTCGTTGGTACCTACATACACTTTGCCACATTGTTGTTTTCTTTTTTTTTTTTTGTTTTAATTTTATTTTTTTAGTTTTTGTTTTAATTTAATATTCGCATAAGTAAATATCTAATTTTTTTCTATATTTTTGTAATATGTAATAATTTTATGTTTATTTTAATTTTTTTTTAATGTTTTAAAAATATACATATTATTTTTGTGTTTAAAACGATATAAATATAAAAACATATATGTACATGTTTTTAAAAAAATATAAAAAAAAACTCAAACATATAATAAATACCTCGAAACGATTGCTTGGCCAAGGTCTTATTTTTCAGCGAAGAAATAACAACCATTTGGTGGACAAGATGTAAAATTGCACAATAATGTAAACAATATTACATTCTTAATTGAATTTAAATTTAATTGGTTAATCACACACTACAGCACGCATGATAACTATTTTTTTTTTTAATTTTACATTTGATATTTTTTCGCACGGAAATTAAAAGATGAATTACCACAAGACCTTAGGAACACACTTGCAACAATTTACAATTAGTGAAACGAAAATAATTGTAAAAAAAATTAAAAATTTAGCAGAAAAACAATACAAAACCAAGCCAACATATTTTATGTTTAATATATATGAATATAAATTAAATAATATAATAATTTAATACAAAGGCAACTAAAAATCGTACTAGTCTTCTTTATTTTGACAAAGTCGTCAATCTTTTGTTTTTTTTCTTTTTCTTGTTTTTTAATGATCACTAAATATTTTATGGGCATATGTACGAGTATGTTACGTTCACATTTACTCTCTAATACGAATGTTCATTAAAGAAAAAAAAAATTTAATTTAAAAAAAATATATATATATACATATATTTCAGATACACTGTTTATGAATGGAATTGTAATAATTGCTTTTTACGTTTACTTTGCACAATAAATTCATTTTTATTATTTACTTTTACTTTAATTTTTTATTTTTATTTTTATTTCTAATAAAAACAGAGTGAAAATGTAAATGTACAATATATGTTTTGATAAAGTGTAATATACATTCATATATATCCTTTATGCAATAAAAAAAATATTAACACAATGTATTTTGATTTATTATTGGGGGAAAAAATATAATCGTAAGTATAAAAAAGATTTATCAACGAGTAACGGTGTTCCTTTATTTCATGCCTTCAATTTCAATTTCGATTTAAATTATGTATATAATGCATTAAGTTTTACGCAGCTTTTCACACTAAAGTCTGTAGGAATGATTATAACAATAAATATACGATTAATTCAAACTTGTGTAACAGAGAAAATAGAAGTATTAAAAACTTAGAAAATAGAAAGAATTAGGCATTTGTGGAAAAAGGAGACAAAGAAAGGGTAGAGAACACAAGAAGTAGTGCTGTAAAACTCAAAGAAGCAGTCGGCTCTCTGGCAGTATAAATGAGTATCAATGAGCTTTTGGCAAGACATTGAACTTATCACCGTAGAGCGACTCCTTCACGACTATATCCTGTGCACTAGTTTTTTAGCGGAACAGGCTTTCAGTTAAATTCCTCACTATTATTTTTACCAGATCCCTATTTTACCACGCCTGGCTCTGCTATAGGCGTGCTAATCAATCAACCTCCCCTTTGCTGCAAAAATACGAATCAGACTCTGTGTGTAGGCGACTTTTCATGAATGCCTTCAAAAGTGATCTACGATTCGATGCCAATGTGTTTTTAAAGGACAACAACATAAGAATTCACTCCTCATTTAAAAAACTTGCGTCTGTCTTATAAACAGAGTTATGTACATTTGCAGTCCTGGTGGCAATGGACTATAATAGGCATTAACTTGATATGCAAAGCTCAGAGCAGAGTTTCTCAGGATTAGAACACGCATTGGCACCCTTAGCGTCCTCGGTTAGCGCTTCCATACATAATTGGGTTTCTTGTGAACATAACATAAGACATAAGGCTCCAGCATGAAACGCCTCTAAAAGGTCAGCTTGGAGCGGATGTGGTATGTGCTGTTACTATAGGCACTTTGCCACTAAATCTTATATTTTTTTCTCAGTATAACTTAGTTGTTGACATTACTCTGCATTGAACTTATTCGTTACTCGGTTTAACTAGTACAATTTACTGTTGTTTATTTATATAGTTCCTTTATCGCCTTTAAGCGGGCTGTTATTCACCGAAATGTTTTTTAAAGCCCATAATAGTGGTTAACCAACTCGCATCTGGTTACTTAAATTCAAAAACACAAATGCGGAATACATAAAGTCAATGTTTTTTTCTATTATTCTATATCTATAACATAAATACGAGTATTTTATTTATCTTTGAAATGGAAAATCCTATTGATTATATGCATGTTTATAGAAAAAGTCCAAGTGTTGCAAAATAAAAGTTTTAAACAAGTACGATTATCTTTCCTAAATTTCTTATTTGCTTATGAAGTGGCGCCATAATACAAACTGCAAAAATAAATAATTTTTGACCATAATTATCCCGAAAAGGATTCCCATATGCTGTAGAAAAAGGTATGACTATTATTTATCGTTCAACTCAACATATATACATTTGTCACTCATTCTTGAGGAGGGATTTCTAATAATTTAATTCTGATGATGTTGATCTAATAAACGATCTTCTTTGGTAGGCGTTTATAATTCTTCTCTCAATTACCTCAAATACACTTGCCGCCCGTAGGACTTGTGTTTTGTTATACATATACATGTGTCCCAATGAGTCACTAGTCGGGAGCGCACCGCCTGCTCGTGATCGAGCAATATTTGAAAAGTAATGAATAACTGCTTCAAGCACGTCGTGCTTTTTCCACTCTTTTCAATATTCGATGTGTGAAGGGCCGAGCACGTAACTGATCTGCTCGTGGATGTAAAAGTTCATAAAAGAAGGGACAATGTTTAGTATAACTCCTTCGGTACCATCACCGTCAGCAGCGAATAAACCATAAAAGCAGGGAAAAACAGGGACTGCTCTAGAACACACTATTCTGTGACAAACTATACATATTTTCATATCGATGACTATGAGAATAAACAGATCATGTGTTAGTGGTGTTTCAACGTCATCAAAAACCTTTACATTATCTACAAAAAAAAAAAAAAAAAATCTGCCTAAGGAATAATTGGCTCTTATTTTCTTAACCACGGAAAAATTATTTTGCCAAGCTGCTGCCACAATTACAGCAATGTCTCTCACAGCATTGATTCAACTTGTGAGTTTTTTAATCCGTTTATGTTGATACATCGAATCTTAGTATTTTGCGTGATTAGATTACTCTAACTTTCGATTGGTGGTGTAGTGCAGGGCATACAAAATTTGAACTTTTGCCAAGGTGTTGGTCCTAACTATATTCCATTTGATGATCTCAAAAAATAAAATTTATTCTAGTCTTTTTATTTAAAATTATCCTTACCTTCTGGCATATTTTTAGATGAATGGAAATTTTCATTTATAACTCGATACCAACAAAAAGTTGAAAATTATCTTAGAATGTCTAAATTTTCACATATTCTCAAATTGTTTGAATCAATTTTTCAAAAAAAAACAAAACTTTGCTACGCAATTAATTTCAGAAACATTGAGGTCTTAGCTGGTGTCCTCCAAGGTACGCGTATAGGACAGTTTCTATTTAATATTTAAAATCCGTTTTCAAACCCATATGCACTTATAGTAAGTCCGTTTATATGCTTCTAGTTCGACCTTCTCTTGTTAAGTCTGGTGTCAAATCTATATGAATTCATAACACGACTAGAAAGACTACAAAAATTCATTACAAAATTTGTTATAAGACAAATGAAACTAAACTTTGATACAACACTCCCTAATGCAACTTAATTCTTAATTGGATTAGATACCATAAAAAATGCCTAAGTGCCCTTTGTATACTCTTTATTCATAATAGGTCTATTCCCGCGAGAATTTGTAAAAGAGAATTTTTTGCTTAAATTTGAGGAGTGAGAATAAGTTTTCTCTTAAGCCAAAAAATTCCAAAACGTTTTTGGAAAATATGTTTCAGCGTCAAAAGTAACAAGCAAAAGCAAAACAAAAAACAAATCTAAAAACGAGATGAAGACTTTTAGATTGGTAATTATTACTATTTTATTGATGTAATATGCGTTTAATGACTTTTATGTACAATATTATATGAGGCGAACAATATGAAGTTCTTTTTTCTCCTCTTTGTCCTTGTCCAAGTCATCTTTAAAGTTAATTTGCATAAAATTATCGCAATTCAAGCAAATTTAAACTTTTGCGAATTTGAAAGTTCTTTTCACATTTAATTGATTTGACGTTTTTTACTATTCCTGTCCAAAGAAAAATCTTGTGTAAAAATTTGTAGGAATTGGCAGGGTGGGGAAATGAATTACTCTCTCAAATGCGTTCTCTTTCACAAATTTTTTCTCGCGGGAACAGGAACTTGTACAAATTTGTACAAATTGAAGTCCTGGAATAGACCTAATGTCTATCACATCGTATATGTTCTGTGGTACTTCAAGAATTTAAATTATATTTCTTCATTTTCACAGTTATGGCCTTCGCGATCAAATGATTAAGTGTATAAGTTTAATTAACTCTATTTGTAGGGAAGTAGATTCTTGTACTTTTAGTATTATTATCTGTTAGAGTTTAGCCCAGTAGATGAAATTGGAGATACCTTAAATCAAAGTTATTTAATAACAATCGTCAAACAATTCAGACGATACAGCAAAATATTCGCCGCAAAGTTGCGGTTATTGCGCCTAGGCTTTAATCTGGAAAGTATATCTTAATAAAAACGGTCGTCATTTATACGATATTGTCTTTTAACAATTAAATCCTCAGTTTTAAACTAATTTTACAAAATAAATATGAAGGTACAATTTGTATTTTTTTCTAATTTGAAAATTTTGCACTGGAATAAGGTAAGAAGCTTAGCTGTATCAATGATATTGAACCAAAAGTTAATGGCTACAGAAATTACAGTGATTATTATTACAATTATTATTTTTTTTTTTCTTCTGTCCTAAAATATTGCAAAGAATACCAATTCAGGAAAAAACCTTTAATGGTTTAGTTCCTTTTTTAAAGGAAATTAAAAAAAAAACCAAAATTAACTCAAAAAACTAAAACTCAAGATTTTTATTTATTAGTTTTCAGGTAAAAATTTATTTAATAAGGAATACTTTGCCCGTTATTTCTTATAACAATTAACAATCGTCCTTATAAACTGGAAATAAGTTGCTGATTTCTGGTATATTATTGAACGCTTTAACAATTATTTGTTTGAATTGTTACACATTTTGAATTTTTGGCTTTTCCTGATAATAAGCCGCCCTTGCCAGGATGCCCCACAGGTTTTCAATGAGGCTTAATTCTGAACTTAAAACTGGCCAATCTAAAAAGTTAAATTCTTGAAACCACGTTATTATAGTCCGTGCTTTATTGATAGAAGCTTTGTCTTGTTGAAAAATTACACCATTTTCCTGTTATAGTTATTAGGGGAAGAAGGTGTTACTCCAACACTTCTTGGTATTTATTGACGTCAATTCTTCCAGAAATAAATAAAATTTCTGTTTTTAGATTAACGATGAAAGCTGCACAAACCATAACACCTCCTCCTCCTAAAGGCCTGCGTGACATGATATTTCGTTCTTTTCTGAGAATATGCCAATAGTATTACACTATTGTGTGTTTCAGCAAATTCAAGACGTTCTTCTTTATGCAGCTGTTCAAGTGGTGGTTTACTCAAGCACTTTCGATATTTAAAATTGTCCGAAGCTGCTGCGCATTTTCTTATGAGGCTAGAATCGCAGTCCAAATTAATATGTCGAACCATGAAGGGACTCCTGTTTGTGACATTGATTAGTTGTCTATACCGCTTTGTTCCCATAATTTTTAATACCGCCTTGTAGAAAATTCTTTATTTTACCTTGAGAACGATTTGTTTCAGTGGCAATTTGTCGCTGCGGCATTTCACTATTTTTTAAATCGACTGTTCTTTGTTTTTCATTGTCGGTTAATTGCTTACCACGTGGTATATTTAAAACGTTTGAAAAAAAACTGTTTATTGTAATGTTTTTTAACAGTATTAACAGTTTATCCTTTTTTAGTTCGAATTTGGGTATGTTAATAGAAAACCTTTTCATTTCCGTCAAAAAAGGAAATATGCCACAAAAGAGTTATTCCCCGAATTGATATCGTTTACCAATAGTTTGGAACAAAACCAATCATTAATGTTTATTACTGATTCGAAAAAAATGAAAATTTTAGTTTGAATCTATTTCACAGCACTGTATATATGGTACGTCAACCATCTTATCTATAATATCACCAAACGGTTTTGTTTTATTGTAAAAATAAATCAACAATTTATAAGGTCGTAGCAGTTAATTATAAATGTACTTCATAGAACGTACACATCAGGGGTGCATTAAAGATCCATCAGGTGGTATTTAGTGTCGGCAATTTTGGGCAATAACACGAGGATTAACCTATTTTATTTTTCTTTTTCTTTTTCATAATCAAAAGATAAAAAAAAAAAAAACATCCTTCTATTTATGTTGACTAAGCCTGCAAATTAACACAAACTCTAAAAAATAAATCAACAGGAAAAAACGAATACAAAAACAGATTAACTACACTCCAGGCCGCATCTTTCGCATGATATTGTGTATGATACTTGCTATAGATATTTCTAAATAAAAAGAATTAAAAAAAATGTAGTAATAATAAAATAAGTCGAATTAAAAAAGAAATAATATATTTTCATATAGTTTAGTAATGAAAGCATTTAGTTGGCATAAAATAATACATTTTTTTTTTATTTTTTAATTACACATATACAATATTGCAAACATGATTTTAAAGTTTTTTTTGTTTGTTTTTTGTTTTTACTAAAATTATATACATCAATATGACACTTACAATAGTATCTTATTCACAATATCAATAAGCAGTTATATATATATGTATATGTTGTTGTATTTTTCAAGTCTTAACAACAATGGAAATATTATAGTAAATTCAAAATAAATATCTGCCTAAAATAATTTGTATAATACGACAAAAAATCCTCTCTCTGTGTCTAATTTATTATATTAATTTTACCTCTCATTTTAAAATAAACAATAATAATAATAATTGTAATGAAAAATTATTAATATTGAAAATATTTTGTTTTCCTCTCTTTTCATTTTAAAAAATACAAAAATACTTAATTATAATTCGTTTATGTAAAAAGCGCAATTCAATCATTTGGTTTTCATTTGTTTCCAGTTAGTATCCAATATACATACAAGTAGGTTCTGGACAGATGCATAGAATAAGGAAAACACAAAGTTTCAATAAATTCTTTGTCTCGTCACAACCGAAATATTCATAGGAATAAAAGAAATTATAGAATCATAAGAGTACATCTTACACATTCTGGAGTTCAATTAAAAACCAGTTATAAAGATAAACAAAAATTAAATAAACAACCAAAGAAAAAACAGCAATCTAACAGGACGGACATGCTACAAAATAAAATTATGGAATTGTTAGTTGTGCAATATTTTATAATTTTAACTTTTCTATCTTTGTTGTTATTTTTTGTTTCATTTTGATTATACAAATGGTTCGTTTGACAAACCAGAGATTCTATAAGAAAGGATAATAATTTGCTCAGTCTTCTTTTTTTTTTTTTAATGAACAAAAAAAATGTATTTAACAAGTTTGCAATTTGGTTCAATGTTTTCACTTTTCATTTTTAGTCCTCATTGTGAGAAGTTAGGGTAAGAACGTTATCAAAATGGAAAAAATAGAACCAAAACCATTTTATCTGGTTTTTGCACCCGATCCTGTCTGAAATATCATTAAACTCTTAGACTCTTATTTTGAAAATTGCATTCTTATTGATTACAGATAATAATAATAATTAAAGCCCAATTCTGCTTATGAGTTATATGCCACATGTGTAATCTACCACATTAGCAACAGGTGTTGCTTTTTTTCTGTTTTGAAGCATTAAAATTGAATGGAATTTTATTAAATTTGAACATAAAACAATAACATGCTTTATAAATTGTTTGCAACAAAATTTAAATAATAAAAAACAAAAAATACATTTCCTATGAAAGTGTTATGGTTTTAGATTTAATTCTTTTTATGCATATTATAATTCATATACATACACATTCCGATTTAAAGTTTATTACTTTTGGTAGCTACCTATAAATAACATTCACAATATTTTTTTTTTTTTTTTCATTTTATTGATACCAATATAAACATAAATATCACGTTAAATATATACCACATTTATTTCTTTTTTTTATATTTTGTTATTTATTTATACCGTAACACTAAAAATAAATTATTAATTTGTTTTTTCTTTTTCTTTTTTTCAAGTTCCAGATAGTTGATCTTAATTCTAAATCCTTTGCTGATTTTATATTTTTAATTTTTATTTTATTTTTATTTTTAATTTTGTTAATACTACTAATTACGGAGTTACATTCATTCGATCTCTTTCTCTCTTAACGACAAAATTGAGATTATTTTCTTCACATACATATTTTCAAATCTTAGTTTAAATTTATCGTTTTTTTTTTTTTTGTTTTCCTCTTTTGAATAAAAAAATAAAAAATATATATATTTATATATCTGTTTCTTTTAATTATTTAGGTTCAGTTTATTTTTTTTTCTTTCACTTTTACTTAACAGTTATGTTTAATAATAATTAATTCTTTTATTTTATTTCTTTTGATAAAATGGTTTCAAAGCTTGTTTTTTATTTGTTTATTTTTTTTTTTTTTTTTTTTCAATGCACATATACAAACAATTCTATTTATTTAAGAACTTTTGTCTTTTGTTTGAAGATATAAATGGAGGAATAAAATAAACCACATCCACTGGCAAAAACAGTTAAGCATTTGATAAATGTCTTTAGCTTCATATCAATAGTATTTAAATGTTGTTGGCTTTTGAAAATGCCTTAGTTAATGGGTAAGTTTAGCTCACATTGTTCAATTTCCAAGTAAAAGTCAGATAGAAAGCTATAGTTTAAAAACAATGAATTCTATAACAATTGTTTGGCAGTCGAATTATTTTATTGTTGTAAACAAGAATCAAAATTGATAATATGTCTATGGTTGATTGGGATCATACGCGTACTCGTATATTTAAATATATACATCTCTAAATAAATGAATGAATATGATGTTTAACAGATTAGAAGTTGTGCCCTTTTAATTCCCCCTAGATTGGAACAATAAACTTATTAAGTGCAATTTGTTAGAACCTAAACCAACATAGCAATTCAAAACTGTACAAAATAGGGATTCCAATAAAACAGTCACTAGTATGGTACCTAAAATGTCCGTTTACGTGAGGTTACATTTTATCCTAATCTCAAAAACACGGAGAGAAATAAGTTAGGCAACGTCGTACAATAATTTCAGTTTTTGTTGCATATAAAATTATAAAAAGGTACATTATAAGATAATAGGAAATGGTTTTTTGTTTTCCAGATAAGGATTTAAAATTCTTCGATCAACTGCTTGCAAACTGAAAATAATATTTGCCAGTGGTTGTTAAGCTGTGGTGATCCGCGTGTCCGTCGCGACCACGACATATACGTTTTCGGGATAAACTGCAAGAAAAGAACGTATCACATATTCCACACCTACTCCTAAACTTAATTTCTTGATCCTTTTCTTTTCAAGAAGATCTTGGTTATTGGATCTTGGATTTTTAATAGGTAGTAACAAGAATATTGCGCTCATTACCAATGTTTGTTTCAAGCAGATGAAAAATAACAAACAAAAAAAAAAAAGAACGAAAATTTTTCTTATGCCTGATTTATGAGTTATGTAACGTAAAAGCGTATTGCATTTTCTAATAACAATCTCCTGCTACAGTATTTCAATAGCTCACTTTCGTTTGAGAAAAAAGAAAGACATGAAGTATAGGATGGTGTTTAAAATAACACCAAAAACAATCAAAACGTATTTCTAAATTGCTCTGAACAGATGCCTCATGTAACAGTTAGTTACAGTTAGTTAGTTAGCCAATTTCAGAGGAATTGTTTTAAAAAAAAAGGAGTTGAAAAAACCATTCTGGTATTGGTATATTATTCCTACTGGAAAATGCAACCCTGATCCAAAAAAAATCATCACTGGCAATAATTTTACTTTATTTTATAAAAAAATGTCCCTCGACTGCTCTTTAACGTAATATTTGTAAAAAATAAGCTTATGTAAATCAAAATTTTGTATTAAGAATAATGAATAAAAATGAATTGAAACATTTTAAATTCTTTAAACGATCTACCTGACCGTTCAGTGAGACATGTGAGCCAATCAAACACTCCCATAGGTTATTTTTTTCTCATTCTTTCAAAAAATGTTGGAGTTCAATTCCTTCGTTTATTGTTGTAGGTAATATTTTCCAATATATATAATGTAATTGACATCTATGGTGGCAATTATGAAGAAGAAACGGAGAACAGAGTTCAGGAATTTTAATTATGATTTTTTTTAATTAGAAAATCTGAGAAATTTTATATTTTGAGACGACGAAAGGGATTGATATTTATTGTAGAATTGAACGACCACTTTATATTATACAAGTTATTAGTATTAATTTTTTATCTTGTCCCAAGCGTAACGGGAACCAATCAAGCAATCTTCCGGAGAAGCACGGCTGAGGACGCGTCATTCACGACCGGTTCGATTGGTTGAAATAATTATTGAATTGAATGACCCAAACGTGCTAACGTTTTAAAAATCATATCGTTCAATTGCATTAAATTTTGAAGAAAACCATAAAAAAAAAATAAAAAATTAAAATAATATTGTACAAATTAACTTTCCAATAATGTAAAACAATTTGAATTACTTCATTCTATTCGCCTGAGATTATCCAATGAACAATGCTTTTTTCATGAATTATTCATAAATAGGGTCCAGTGGGCCATGAAATGATAAATAATGGCAAGCAAGTATGCCGACACTCAAGTTAAAAACATTAACTTATAAATGTCAAAGTTTGAAGAAAAAAAAAATCTTACTAATAAATAAATAAATAATAATAATAATAACCGGCATTGAAGAGTGAAATGATTAAAGTGTTACCGCTTTCTTTATTGGGAAAAACTATAAAACAAGTAAGACAATTTCCTTGTTGCGAACTATATCATTTCTGTTTCTTATTTCTTACTTCGACTTTTAATTTCAACAGCGTGTGCGATTTTATAAGATAGCGTAATGTCGACTTAAGCCATTGATTTTTATTTTTATTTTTTCTTTATTTACATGTAACATGCTAGTAGTGTTTGTTTTCCAATTTCAACATTTTTGCTCCACTTAATTATTTGTTGAGTATTTTATTTTTCTCAGATTTTTTAATTAACATTTACTTTATCAATTAACAAATTGGTATCGAGTCGGTTTACATTGTTTTAATTTTTTGTTTTTTTTTTTTTTATTTTCCTAAGACATAGGCATTATATTTTTTATTTTTTCTAATACTTAAATGCTTTACCATCATCTATCTAAGCGAAGCGATATCAAATTTAAATAAAAATATATTATGAAACAAACAAATATATTTCAATAAATGTGTATTTGTGTTAGTTCGAAATCACCGTACATAAGGTGATTCATTGAATTTAGATAGGCAAATAAAATTGCAGGTATATTGCTAATGTACTGTATAACGAATACTAATAGAAATTTGTGCGACAAAAATAGAAACAAAAAAACAAAACCATTGCTTACCTTAATAAAGACTTGATAGAAAGAAAACAGGAGCATAGAAACTGAAAAACTTCATTAATCGGTAATCATCCTGCCATTCAAAATTTTTATTTTGATCCTCTCTTAATTCAACGAATCATCCCAAAAAATGAAAGAACTACTTTAAATATTTCAGTAGTTACATTCCTTTTTAAAAATGTATTTCCTTCTTTCCTTGGGGGTTCGTAAAGATTTATATTATCTAAATTATTATTTCTTCATTTAAAAATATGGAAATGTTATTTAAAAAATATGAAAATTAATAAAACACATATTATTTGTTTACATAAATTGAAGAAAAAAATTTCCTGAATTAAAGAAGACAAATACAATCAACATAAAACGGATTTTACAAAAATATATATATTTATCACATAATCAAAAGGATTTTGTCTAAAACATGTAGAAAAATAAAAAACGAGTACATAAATATACAATAAACTCAGCCTCATTTACAAATTATAATTAAATAATAACAAATAAAAAAAATATTTAAACAATGGCGCTGTATAAAATGTTATTTGAAAATAAAAATACAAATTTATACAAATTTTTAGTTATTTTTTTTTTTTAAATACGTTTGCTTATATTGTAAAATGTACATTTATATATTATAAATTTGTTTTTTTTTTAATGAAAAAATTTCTTTGTTAAATACTTATTTGATTTGGTAAGATTTTGTATTTAATTAATTTATTCTTGTGTATACCATACAAAATAATTTTTTCACATTAATATATTAAAGAGAATTGTTATTTACAAAACTTAAAAACCGAAAAAAAAATTCATACTCAGATTGTGGATTTTTATTGTAGAAAAAATGCCACAAATTTTTTGTGCGTCTTATATTCAATATTTAATTTTTTTTGTTTTTTTTTTTTTTTTTTTTTTTTTTTTTTGTTTTAATAATTAGATACCAACCTTACAAAGGTATGTTGAAAATATAATAATAACTGCAGGCGCACTGCTTTCTTTATATCCATTAATTGCGCATTGATTTACATTTTAAACATTGTTGGATATTTATCTTTAAACCATAACAAATGCTTCTTTACCACAAAACAAATAGGGAAATTGATCGATCATGGTCTGCACAATATCCTCGAGATATGGCCGTAACTGCTCAAAATGTCCCATATCAGTGAATTCAATTGGTATCAAAGTTGGCCACCAACAAATAGCCAGATTTTTACTATCCATACTATTTAATTTTGAATTTTCGGATACACTGTAAAAAAGAAGAATAAAAATAGAATACAAATGTTTTTCATTTTGTTTTAATATTATTGAGATGTTTTATATTTTATTTTGTCACTATGGACAAGTGCAGAATACTCGATATACGCTGAGATTAAGTTCCACTACAATCGCAAGAAATTGCTGTAGACCTTTTTAATCGAATCTCCAAAAACCTTTTGAAAACTTTAAACAGCCAGTGCTATATAGAGAATAATAGCAAAATTGTTAGCAAGCCACTAGAAATGACTAGAACATCAAAACTCCTGGTTTGACGAACAGTGACATCAAGTGCATGAAAATAAAAACACAAATAGGAAACGGAGCTGCAAAGTTAAAGGTCTCTATGAGCAAAGGAGACTGGAGGATAATCGGATTCTAAGAAAAAAATGAGACAAACAGAGAAAAGCTTGATTGAAGATCAAAGCTTTACCAAAATGCGAAAAGGTTTTGTCAATGACTCAAATACCGAATAGAAGCATACAGACAAGATGATGTGAATCTCATAGTAAGTCACAATCAGTGCTGAAAAAGAAGGACTACTTCTGCAGACTGATTAACGGGGAAGACTACCATCATTGGACTTTCAAGCAAAATGAAACATTAAACGTGAACGATGATTGAGAATTTCACCAACTCGCCCAAGTAGAGATCAGGTCAGTGATATCTAAACTACAGATCGATAAAAAGTTGGAGGAATGAAAGGAGGCGGCGGGTATTGATTTGATTGAAGCAAACCCCAATTCAAAAATATGCCCGGTAGATAAATCTCCTAACCATAACCATAACTATAATATTTCGTTAACATTGCGTCAAAGATTTCGTTCACCATATTATTGATTGTAAGGCCCCAAATGAATGCATTTTCTTACACTATACCTGAAAACTTGAAATTTTCTTGGAAGCCGAGTGAGTCAGGTCAGAGTGGGATGACGTTATTTTAGCAATTTAGACGATTTTAATCCGTATCAACAAAATTTTTATCAAGTATCGTTAGCATCCCTTTATTGCGGAGCTGAATTGCTGATCGTCTCACTATGAATTACAATATTACATGTACCAAATTTGAGTTGAACGACAACTTCTTATTTTAAAATTGATAACTTGGTAGGTAATTTTATTGAATGCATTGCTCAAATCAGTGGCAATTGCATCAACTTTATCTTGATCTTCTAGCGGATCACGAACTTGGTTAAATAAATGGTGAAGGTAGTTTATGATTGAAAGTAACGGATTTAAAATAGGGAAATAATTCTTACAAGCTTTCAAACCCATGGATATGGGTTTTATGAGCCTGTAAAAATTAAACTTTATACGAGCGTTATATCCCTAAAGGTTCACAACTTTTTAACTAGTACGTATCTTGAAAAATCGTCTTTAGAATATTAGAATACGGCTTCGTTATGAGAATCTTCCATTCGGTGAAGACCTAAAGAACTCCAACAGTAACACATTCCAATTCGTTTTTTCGTCATCACTATTTAACCTAAGTTAAGAGATGGTTTAAAACTCTAGATTTCTGCAGTTGTAAAATTAATTTAGAAAGTACCGCATCCTTTTTAAACGCTCGCGCCTTCCTCTGTTTTACACCTGCCTGTGAAGATAGAGAGGAGTTTGCTTAGAATGACGACGCGTTGTGTCCATTCGGTCCGTTCTGGAGTCAGGTGGTTGAGGTCTGCTTTAAAATAATTTCAATTAAGGTAGAGATCGCTGTGAAGCATGAGTAGACTGGCATGCCTTGCATTTAGCTATTTCAATTGCTGAATTTCTTTCAGCCTGTGGGCAAAGTTAATTGTAATCTGCGTGCCGAAATAATCTTTAATAGCAAAACAAAGCGCCAGTGTTTGATGTTCTACCTTAACTAGGTACTTGAAAATAAATTTATTTCATAAACAATTATGTATAAACGCTTTAATACATATTTTTGCACATCACATTATCGGAGACAGAATGTTATTTTTCTAAAAACAAAGATATCAATGAAAACTATATTCGTACATTATAATATACATACATATTCGTTTTAGCAGTAGTATCAAGATCGGTTGTAGCTCGTGTTTGAATACGTTTTTCATATGAATAATTTATTTCTGAGCATCAGATATATAATCATTGCATTGTAATCTGTATGCTCCTAATGCCAACAACAGGTGTTACAATACATAGTAGGCATACGGGCCCCGTATATTAATTATATTTATACATTATTATAATATTACACAGAGCTCTTTTTGCTACAAATACCTACATCGCCATTTATGTGATATTAATTTTTATTAATGTGAATACTTACCGAACGAAGTGCTGGAAAATAAACTTCAGAATTGCAAAGTTGACTGGCGGTAATTTCTTGAGTAGATTTCTTAATGATATCAAACGACAACTTCGATCGGTCTTAACTTCCATATTCAATTTAGCCGATGATGTGTTTCTTGAACCTAAATAAAAGAAAGAATTGCATTGTTTAAATACAATATAAAATGAGACATCAACAAGTGATTTGATGATTAAAATAATAATTATAGCCTATGCAGTAACAGTGTAATAATAAAATTGCTTAAAAAAAATATTTAAATTGAACCTTTACAGCAGGGAAAAATGCAGTTTGTGAATATTGCAAAAGGGAAAATGAGCTTTTAAAAAATCGAAATTCGATGAGCGGGAAATAGGAGATTATGAATCCAACAAAAATTCAGGCATAGGTAATATAACTTACCAACAATTTCCGTTTCTGGTTTAATATTGGGTGTACCTAGTTAAAATGAAATTAACCTAAGTCTTTTCCAGATAAATCATTAAAAATTTATTAACACTTGAAACTACTCTTGTAAATCTAAGCACAATTAACAATAAAAAAAACACATATTCTTATTGCTGTTGATTTTTTTTTTTTTCAGATGGATAAAAATTTCATCGTCCCAAGAAGCAATTTATATAATCTACATTAAATGTGGCGGGCAAAACTCTCTTGGCCCGTCATCTCACTTACCTAATCTATTAACTTAATATATGGTAAATATAGGAAATTTCGCGAAATTCATAACTTTTTTTAATGTAAAACGAAGAGTTGTATCAGGTAAGAATCATAGAATTAGAATTGGTAGGATATTTGTGGTTAAAAAAACGCGAATGAACAAATTAATCCAATTGATCGAATTGAAAGGCACCAGATCTAGTAAGTAGTGTCAAAAGGGAAGTGGAGGTAGACAAAATCCAAGGTTTCGTCAAAGTATAGCTGTCTGTTGTAACATTCTGCCCCATTCATCAATGTTGTGTTTTTGTTTTTGTTCGCGTATGTGTTTTCTTTTTCCTTCATTAACTGATTAATTAATTTTTTGTCACTTGCCTAGTTGCACAGTTATTTAGAATAATGGTGTTGGCTTCTCAGTATCACCCAATTTTCTCAAGTATGATGTTTAAAAAATCACATTCAACAGATATTGTCATATGAAGCTTTAAAATTGGTAGATAGGACCAAATTTTGGAAATGAGTCGCTGTTTGCCCTCTACCAAGTCATCTCCCGCTACCTCTAATAGTTTCGCAGATATTGGGTTGTACCACAAGAAATGTCCGATTTTCGCTCAGAAATAAGTTCTTGGGTGAAAATCTGTGCCAGAACGTTAAATTTTGAGAATATTAGGGTTGGTTACAAGTACAGTTTTTTTTTTTTCTAGGAATTATTTTCCATGCTGTCGGCAGTTAAATTCAAACCATCTTCCATTACGAATTTAAATTTGGACATAGTGCGTCATTGGCAATAAAAAACATTAATGACGCATTTGAGGATGAAGCTGTAAACGAACGCACTATAAGTTAATACCAAAAATATTTTCATGCTAAACAAGCAAAACAAATAAACAACTCATAGACGCAAGTTATCTCCCACGTAACCTGTCACAACAGCAAATAGCTGAATGTGAAATCAGAAACACGAAGATTAATTTTACACCTGCAACGCTGCGTCGTTGGTGCTGAGAACGAAAAGAAGCTGACCGATGCAGATTTCTTCACGTTCGTGGTTGATGAGGCGAGGTTTGATTTTCTTTAAATTTGTTAAGTAAATTTAGTCAATTTTTGGAGGTTCAATAAAGTGGAGCAAAAGCTCTAAGAAAAAAAAAATTTTAAATAAAAATTTAGTTTTAATTTAATTTATACGACTTTGGTTTGAAAAGTTCCGTTCGGGGGATTTCAGCCTCGAAAATGAACCACGTGGGAGGCCGGAAGCGTTAGTTGACGAGGACCGTGGATGTGGACCCAACGAAATCGGTGCAGGAAATTGCACAAAACATAAGAGTATTTCCAACGACAATAATTCGACACCTTTCTTTTATAGGGAAGGTAAAGAAACTGAGATAAGTGGGTACCCCATGAACTAAACGAATATCAAAAACATTAGGAAACCAAACTGAACTGTTTTTGCACCAGAAGTCATCATGATCACCTGTGATGATAAATGGATACTGATCTGGGCAGTGGTTGGATGCAGATGAAAACAAAAACACACCCCAAGACCGATCTTCACACAAAAAAGGTTATGGTAACAATTTCGCGGACATCGAAAGGACCAATCCACTTTTCATTTCTTCAACCAGTATCAAATACTGTGAGGAAATTGACATACTATATTACATTCCAAATTGGTGAAAAGCAACTTGCGTTGATTTGGAATCGAGCTGAGGTCATAAAAGCCTTTGAAGATTTCATTGCCTCAAAAAGTTGGAAGATGCCAAGGGATCCTATTTTGATTGAATAATATTGGCTTTTAAATTTGTATTATCGTATAAAATACACATTTTATGTGGTACAACCCAATAGGTCGTCCTGTCAAGCAGTCTATATGTACATATTTATTTATTTATTTATTTTGACTTGTGAATTTACACTCTCAGTAAAAAAATAAACACAACAACAAAACAATTCTTTCTCCATGTTTGTGTTTGTAAAAAAAAAAAAAAAAAATACTAAATAGCTTACCTGCAATTTCTTCTAATTCAGCCATAACTTCCTTATCAAATAGGGGAGGAAAACGTTTTGAGAAAAAATCCTTTAACGCTGTTGCTACAGCATTTACTGGTATGTCAAGTGCCTCAACATCAACATTTGAGTCTATTTAAACAAATGCATTGCACTATGTGTTTTAATTAAACAAAGAAAAAACAAAAATCAATAATACCTTCTTCGAACTTTTGAAATAACAAATCCACATGAGCACGATTACCAGGGACTCGATATATACCTTCTGAATCTAGCCCTTCTCGTTCAATAAACTGTATGCATTTGTGCAAAAATATTGGAATATTATTTTTATCAGACTGCATAAACTCTGGCAGAGATGATAATGCAGATTCTAGACTTTCGCTTGTGCCAGATGATGCCTTGCTATTTTGTTTAGATTTTCGTTTCATTTTTTTCTCTTGTTCCTTTTCTTTATCTTGAAGCTTCCTCAACTTTGCTTGTTCTTCCTTCTGACGACGCTTTTCCATTTTTTCCTCTTCTTTCCAATTTTTCGGCTTTGTTTTCATGTCAAGAAGCTTCTCACGTTCATTCTCCCCAGTGAGTTTTGAGACCATTCCAAACTTTAAAATAAAAAATAAATAAAAATATAATCAATTCCTAAAACCAAAAAAAAGGTAATTTATCAAATCTCTTTCATTTACAATTGGAGAATTGTTGTCCCTAGGTGACGATACATCTACACTTGATTCCTCCTCTTGCATTTCAGGATGCATTAGTTTAACTAAGACAGAAATTTAACATAATGAGACACACAAAGTATGGAAATTTATTAACAATTCAATTTTCATACCTTTTTCGAGAGTTTTCATTTTCTGATAGTGCAGTGGTATTTCAGGTGGACTAACAAAAGTCCCAAATGGTGGTACTTTCGGAGGTTGCACTGGTATAGCAACTCGCTTTTTTCTTGTTCGCTTGTGAGTCTGAGGTTTGCGATTCATCTTGTAGTAGCCATCGTAACCTCTTGCCTTCCGCTCTGATGAACTCGAGTCACTGTCCGATTCAGAATATTCTAAATGTAGAAAGTCAAAATGAATATTGTATTCAAATTCCTCTTCAAAATAAACATCTATTTCAATATTTAAAGAAAAAAAAAAAAAAACTAATTTTGCATTGTAAACGTTCAAATCTACATCTTGCTTAATGGCATGATTTTTAATTTCTTTGTAAAAACAAAAAAACTCAAATCAAATTTTATGAACTGGGGAGGGATCAAATTGCACACTCCTTCACCAAACAAATAATTCCAAAGTATATGTGTGTATTAAACATTATTAAATTTCACAAACAAATTATTGAATATGTTTTTTGTTTCGTTTTGTTTTGTTTTTTTTTTTTAATTCAACCAACCAGCCCAACTACACGCTAAAATCTACATTTGTATATATACAAGTTTGAATCTTGAAAAATTACATCGAGCAATACGATTATATATTATATATTAGTGCAAATAATATATTGTATGTATTTTGTTGGTAAACATTTCTCTTGCGATAACTTTTGGGAGTTCAATAACGCTAATAAAAATGAATTTACTTTGTTCTTTATCCCGACGATGTCTAGCTTTGCTCGATTTGCTTGGTGTCAAATCATGAGGCAAGTTGTACATTTGATCATTGTTACCTTCATCCCCGTATACGTCTTTAATTTGTGCATATTCGGCCATCTCATCGGAATCATCTTCAGGAGCCGCAAGGGGAGCATGATCAAATATTGACGATTTATTATTTAAAGTTAAAACGTTTTTCTTATCACCTTCTGCTAAATTGGTGTCACTGCTAACATTCATCCGGGCTACCGCATCACTCACTAGTTGGAAGTTCTTCAGATTCAATTTACCGGGTTGCTGAAATAAAATTCAAATAAAACAAAAGTTTAATTTTACAGTTTAACTTAGCTTAAATTTCTATAAATAATAGCAAACGTAGATCTGTACTTAAGTCCGTGGAAAATTACCCAACTTGAAATGCAACTGAAGCATTTAGCAGCAGAAACTTATTGGTGCATGGGTAGATGAAAAAATGTAACGTTTACCGTTTCCAAATTTTTATGGATATTGAGAATTGTAGAATTTTAGACGGTCTGCCGCTCATATGACGTGAACCTTCAAACCTGTTTCTAGACATTTTATGAATGCTGTAGTAATCGTATTAGATTCATTAGTATATAAGAAGTTGGAGTTAAATTGATAGAGCGAAGTTGACATGAAGGTTTAGGTGGCAAAGGGGCACTTGATGCATTAAAGGGCTTATAAATAAATTGTTAGTCAGGGATGTGGGTGGAAGGGAGAAAATATGGTCAGATTTAAAATAAAAGCTGGGAACTGATCTTGGTAGTTCATTTATTTACTTATTTGCTAACTTGTTGCTAGTCTCAGATATGGTTGTTTGCTCCTGTTTTTTGCTTGATTGTTCCGTTACGGATATGTTTCTTACAAAAGATTTCGAAAGAACCATTTAAAAAATATATCTAGCCGGTAGGTCATATTTAAAGTAGCGCTTGATTCCGTAGTAAGATGGTAGAAACATATTGCATTGCTGATGATGATACCATATCACTTTTGAAAGAAGCAACATCAGTGTAGTGAAAGGTGTCTTTGACGAGAAGAGTGTTATCTTACTGGTTCACTGAGACTATTTTGTCTAGTCCACGTTATCACTTAGAAGGTGCCCGTGTTGTATTGAAACTTAAGTGGGCTTCTGTGGGGCGGCAAGAGGACAGTTGACGTTGAAGCGGATTAAGACTCTTAGATTGATTATGTAGCACAAGAATTCACAGACTGAATCGCCTGCAGCTGACTAAGGTGTGTAATTAACAGTCGATACGAAGAGTTGACATTAAAGTGGATTCCGACTCTTGGAAGCAGCGCAAGAATTCGCATATTTTATTGTCCACACAAAACCAGTGTATTGAGGTGAAAATGAGTCGACTTTCCAGAAATTCAACAAAAAGCTATGTGTTGTATTTTGCATCCATATGGATAGATAGATATTATTCCCTACGTCACAAATGATTGATCGCGATTGCAGCAAGTTAACCGACTTCGTTGATTTTGCGAAGATTACATCGAGCATATAATCAGACTACTTAACAGATGGTTACTTGTTAGTGGAGCATTAGAAGTGAATATCTCTTGCAAATAACTTAGATGTCATTTAACGCTCCATCAAGATGGCGAACAAATCTTGCAGAATTTAGCTTGATTAGAAAAGAAATTTATTTATCGATGTTGATTAGTTTGCATTTGATCAGGTTCATGTTTGAATTATATTGCTCGATTACATCTCAAATCTTGGGATTTTCAGCGTGATTTTCTTAGCTTGAGACATTCTTACACTCATCGTAAAAGAACATTCTGTTTTTTTGAAAATTCTTTAATAATTACTGTGTTTCTTTTGTTAAGACCGACACAAACGGCGTGGATTGTTTTGCCACAGATGCCCCTACAAATAATCTATTATTAATTGGAGAGACAGGCAAATTCACAAATCACAACGCAAAGTGGGTTAAAATGTGGATATACAGAATGAAACTGCGTATCTTGTGGGTGAAAAATAAGCAAAAAAAAAAATAATAATAATAATAAAATAAAAATACTGAATACTAACTACTTTACGTCATCACTAGGAATCTTGGAGGAAAGAGTATCAACAGAAAGTCGTAAACTTATAAGGTTGGGTTAAGTGCTCAAAACCAGAAATACTAAGCAAAGTGAAACGTAAAATTAAAACGATGATTTCTAATTTCCAAAGCCGAGAAGAATATTAAGAAAATTAACATTTGAGGTGTGGCATTATTGTTATCATTCAATCCAATATAAATCCAATATGAATCAGAAAAAAACTGGTCGCCGAAACATATGCACATTGCTAACGTACTGCTAGGATGAGGAAAAGGCCTCATCCTGGAAAATATAAGTCACACAAAGGAATACAGAAAATAAGTAAAGTAATCAACGAAGCATTCATTGAATAAAGAATCATCAAAACAATCGCTAATGGATTAATTATTCAAAATGTATTATTTATTAAGTAAGTAAGGTGATAGAGTGACAAAATGAAAAGAAGATACTTAAACTTATATTTCATTTAATCTTAAGAAGTTCTTTCGTATAATTATACTCTTTTATCAGCACATTGTGGAAACAGAAATCTTATAGAATCGACGTTTAAAAAAGTACGTACCTTCAAAGTTTGACTAGGGCCCTTTGGTCTTATTTTGTTTGCAAAACTAGACTCGTTCTGTCTTCGTCCAGTAGTGAATGCATGATGGTTTGATCCGCTAAAATTGTTCCAAATCATATTCCGACGACCACATCCACGAGCATCATGTTTCTCAGCATCTCGACTAATAAATAGTCCATCATCCAACCAACCTATCAAACAAAAGACACAAAACACATTACATAACTAGTAAGTATTTATTCCATAACCATAAGGGATAGATTTATTTTAAAATAATTATGAGAAAATGATGAATTGATTAGGAAATAAATTATTCTCGATAAGACTTGTTTTTTAACCTGAATCATGAGTTGTCAATGAATCCTTTGAACCGCTCACATCCGCTAAATGAAAGCATGAAAAAATTCCCCAGAATTATTACAGTCAAACAAATGTTTAAAACATAAACAAACGAAAGAAAACAATTCAAAAAAATAAAACAAAAAAATAAAACGAAATAAAAATAAAAAGAAAACTGAAAAACAAAAAAAAACAAACTAAGATGAATATTTTACAATAATAAACACTAAAACAGCATCTTTAAACAGATTTACATGTAATCTCGTCTAAACTGGACTGAGATGCTGAAACTAAATTCCCTTTGAATTGACGCATTATTGTTGAAGGAGCCATATGATGGTCTGGCGGTGCAGGCTCTGGGGGCGTTGTTGGTGGTGGATAAATCTGGAATCCTATAGGCAAGCAAACATCGGAACATTGGTTATAGACATCATTAGCATCACAAACCATGTAATGTAATGTTGGACAGCAAAAAAGACAATATACAAGCATACAAAATACACATTCAAGAGCAAGTGGGGGGAATGAGAAACAAATAAAAACAAAATTACAAATAAACTTAACAAACTAATTAGAGTTAAAAAAAATATAACAAACAAAAAATAATAATAATACCAAAAACTAAAACACACGATCGAGCAAAACAGAAATATAAAACAAACATCTAAGAGTTATTGAAAACAAAAAAACCAAAAACAACAAAATGATAATGGTGGTAGCGGTGGTTGGTATCGAAGATGGGGAAAGGTGTAACAAATCCAGAAAAAATATTACCTTGATGTAAAAGTCGAGCTTTTTCATCCTTATCATCATCATATGTATCATCCATTGATATATCTTTCTCACCTGTGAAATGATTATTCGTTTTATTTATTTAATTGCAAACGGATCAGTTGAAAATTTGTTTAAGTGAAGGCATATCGATTTGCACCTAGCAATTTTTTTTTTTATTAACAATAAACAACGGATTTGGTTTCAACCATCCAAATCGTCTAAAAAATTAACTAAAGAATCATGTATTTCGCCGAAAACAAAAAATAAGTGTAGCTGACGAGAATAAAGATGGTAACAGTCATCTATTTTATTATATATACCTTTAAAAATAACATACTAAAATTTCAAATATCTCAAATAGTTTTTGAGTTACAACCTTCTAAAGAGTAGCCATTTTATTTATAAACGCGTTTTTCTCGAACCTACATTTTTCAAATTTGCTTTTTTTTTTTTTTGCTTACTCTGTAAGGGGTGATTCATCGTGAGGTTTGATTTTCAATAGGCTTTTTTGACAGATCACGCGTGACTCCTTTCAAACTGCTTTGTCATTTTTGTTCAATATCGTTTGGCAAATCATCATGGAAAGACTCACATCACAACAGAGTCTTCAAATTGTTCAGCTGTATTACGAAAATCAGCTTTCTGTGAGAAATTTTTTTTCGATTCGAGGAACTTACGGTTCGCATAATCGACCTACTGAAACAACTATTACCAATACCATTCACAAATTTGAGTCCCGGTTTACATTAGTGGATGATACTCGACCTGTTAGACCACATCCAGCACGTAGTGAAGAGACTATCAGTTGTAGCTGAGAGTGTACGCGAAGACTATGACGAATCGATTGGCTTGGCATATCTCGGCCTAAAAGCGTACAAAATTCAACTTGTGCAAGAATTGAAGCCAGGCGACTTGAATTTGCGTCATATTTTCAGTGAATGGGCTCTGGAAAAACAATGAAAATCCGGTGTATTATCGTGAAATTTTGTTCAGTGATGAAGCCCATTTCTGGCTCAATGAATACGTTAATAAACAAAATTGACGTATTTGGGCTGATAAGCAACCCAAAGAGTACTAAGAACTACCATTACATCCATTAAAAACAACGATATGATGTGGTTTATAGGCTGGTGGAATTATTATTCCATATATCTTCAAAAATGAGGCAAATCAGAATGTTACCGTCAGTGGTAACCATTATCGAGCCATGTGAACGGACTATGTGCTTTCTGAAATTCAAGCACATGGTCGCGGCGAGCTCTGGTTTCAACAAGACGGCGCTACGAGCGTAAAACAATGGACTTGTTGAAAATTCATTTTGGTGAGCACTTAATTTCACGTTTTGCTACGGTAAATTGGCCGCCTAGATCGCGCGATACCACACCTTTGGACTATTTTCTCTAAAGATATGTAAAGTCTTTGGTCTTCAGGAGTAAGCTAACATTACTCGTGTTATCCGCGAGATACCAGTCGCTAAGCTCGAACGAGTCGCCCAAAATTGGACTTTCCGAATGGAAAAAAATCGATTTTTTGACTTTTCGTCAAAAATTCAACTGCAACTTATTCAGATAACGCAGAAGTTTGACCATATTTTTATACGTAGTAGCAATTGTGTTAAAAATAAGGCAATGGTCTATAATTTTAAAATAAATGATCATAGTTTGACGAAGTATTCAACTTTCTTGCAATTACAATTGCTTATCATAGAAAAGACAATCCAAATTTAAGGAATTCAAAAAAACTAATTTTGTTGCTCTAAAATCAAATTTAAATTTTGAATTCTACGATGAAGTTTATAAGGCATCTGATCTCATCTACAGCTTTCAATATATCTCTCAACAAGTTGCAATCACATACTCGTATATGAAACTGTTACCAAAACACAAAAAAAAAAAACAACAACACATCGAAGAGTTAAAAAAAAAAAATAAATAAATAAATAAATAAACATGTTAATAATGGAAGGCTTTAAAAGTGTTATGACAAGTTATGTCGCGAGGTCAACACCTATGGTGTTTAATATCAAGGGCAAAAAATACGATGAGTTTCCTTTGTTTTATCACTCACCATATTGCTTGCGATTTTATCTGAATCCACATGATCTTATATCCATTCAAGGAAAGGGCTGTTTTCAAATAAAGTATGTCTTTAATTTTAAATACCTAGGTATTTGGAAAGACTACACTTTTTACCTAAAGCAATATCTAAATAGGATTGTAGGACAACTTTATTATCTTACTCTCTTTTGTCAGCTACCTATTCTAAACAAAATGACTATTTTCGATTAACTAATTGTAAATAGAAAATTTATTTGCTTCAATTTCGTAGAGAAACATTTTTTTGTTTTTTGGTTATTTAAGTGTTTGTTTTTTGCCATCAATAATTTTTTTTTCTTATGTAATTTCGCTGCAGATGATAAGTATACTTGCGTCTTGATATTTCTTTAATAGAGTAAATATACTTAGCTATTTCAACCAAAGTCCTGAAAACGATATTATTGTATTATTCCAAATTGCATTATTTTAAGTCTTGTTCTGAAATTAAGAATTTCGAAAAAAAAAATAACCTCTGAAATTTCAAACCAGTACGGACATTAAAGCAACTGTGATTGTTTAAATATTATATTCTTAAAATAAAGTTGCAAGATTCAGGAGCAAATATGCAAGGCACAATTTTGTAAAAACCCTGATGACATATATTATATGTGTATAATTGGAAAAACGTATCATGAGAAAAATACATGAGGACGACAGGATAATAAAGGTGATGTACAGTATTCCAGTGGTAACACAAACAATATCAAAGCTGTAGTTTTGCGCTGGAAAACAAAGTTGCAAGCCCCTCTCATATATAACCAAAATAACCCTGCCTATTAATTTGATCGCACAATCTAGACACTTATCCAAAACGCTTGGCATTCAAATATGAAATATGCAAGACTATGGTATATCGATCCATCGCAATGCATGCATTCAAGTCTTTCCAAGTAAGCCGCGCCTAGCGCAGGAAATGCCCCTATTTATTTTCCATATCATACTGACCGTCAAGCTTTCAAATACTATTTTCTATTTACAATGATTTAAATAGATACCTACTATTTTGGACTAATCTACAAATTTGCAAAAAGCTTTTTAGTTGAAAAACAAAAAATGTCCAAAAGTTAGAAAACAATAATGTCACTGATTCTGTCAACGAATATATTTTTGGAAGGTATGTGCGTTAGTTGGCGTGGCGAAGTTGTTAGTTCATCCGCTATTACGTTTCAAATTTAGATAATATACCAAACTACAAAAAAAAAAAAAAAACGAACAATTACTAATGGCACCTTAAGCTGGGCCTCCGCTAAAATTACACAGGCTACGACTTAGTTGTCTAATAGTAATAGTTGTCTAAAACCAAAGGATGGTTTTCTGACTGCTGTTGGAAAACCCTAAAAATGTAGAAAAGTCTTAGGTAGCCTTTACTCTCGGCCAAAGGAGAAATCCAACTCACACGACGACTTCGAATTGGTACTAGTCTAAATGGGAGTTTTTCAACACGACCGAATGATCGAGAATGTGCATTATTCCCTATTGTAGATCAGAATGGCGATTGACGAACTTCAACCCCACTATCGGAATGGGTTAAGCCAATCATGACAGTTTCCCAAGTTAAAGCCTAGAGACGCTTTGTCACTGTGAGCAAGCAACTACGAACATCCGAAAGTCGGAATTTCTTAATATAGTAAGAAACCGTAGGTCTCACTAACCTCTGCATAAAATAGTAAAGTAGGCAATACAATGACTGAACAAAAAACACGGACTTTCATCCATCTATGACATTTTTTATTTTAACCTACCCAGAAATACAGCAAAAACCTACACTAGAAAACTACTCTTGCTAATCCGGTAAATGAACTCAAAGCCCTACATAACATAGATCCCACCAATTCTGATTTGTCTAATACAGAACAATAAACAAAAACGTAGAGTGGAACAAAAGAAGATCGAATAGATGAAAGAGGATATAACCACGAACACTATGAGATGTAACAAAAAATATTGAAGTTCAAAAGCAAAAACACTTATTGGCTCAACTATTAAAATGAGTAAACATTATTGAAACGCCAAGAAGGCCAAATCTACTTTCGTTATCAAGCGAAAATGCCTGGCTGTTGTACATGCCCAGACCAACAATCGACGAAAAGCTGCTATGCATCAGGCAAAATTTATTTATCCGTTGGGAGCTTGTTTAATACGATATGGAAATAGGAGATTATAAAATCTTTTCGTATGATAAAAGCTCAAATATTGATTAAAAAACTATTGTGGTGGAAAATTGAATACTATCGGTGCATTTTAAGCAGAAAAAAAATTATAATAATCGAACTATTTAAAGGATTGTCTAATTATTTAAAATGCTATTTTTCAAAAAACAAACTAATAAACATGTATGATATTGCCATCGAGGTATTAGGTAACGATATTATGATCAAACATTAAAGGTCCATGAAACATTACATGAAGATGTAAAAAAATATAATTAACCAAACAAAATTGGATCCAATGAGTGCTAGATGACATTACAAAGCCACAAGTATTAAAATTCAATAAAGCGAATGACAAAAAAAAAAAAAAAAAAAAAAAATTCAATAGTTTAATGGATGAACTACAGGCTTCGACAAAAAAGTACAAAATATCACTAAGTGGATGTGTGCTTTATCTTCCGTATAAGAAAGGAAGAAAGTTAATTTATTTCCAATATAGGAGCTTGAATGTCAAACGTTATTAGACTGCATATTCAAGAGCAGCGTTTTTTTTTTTTTTAATTTAAATTAAGCAAAACAAAACCTTAAAGGAATAAAAAGTTTATGAAAAATAAATAAATAAATAAATAAATAAATTCCTCCACCAAAGATCACAAGAGTATGCTTTTACTTTTAACGTTTAAAACTTTTTTTCCGAATGTAGTTCAGCATTTAAACATCACATAAAGATGCAAAATAACAAAAGAATTTTAACGATAAAGCATTCACTTGATAACATAAAAAAAAAAACTTCTAAAAATACTATTATACATACCGTTAAGTGAATTAAGAGACCGTGTTGGAAGATGTTCATAATTTTCACTACCAGAACCATCAGTACCTGCGGTATTCTTTAGCATATAACTCTCATGCCTTGGCGGAGGTTGTGGCAAATGATGCATTGAATGTTCCAAAGTTCCTTCACCCGAGTCTAAAGTGACTGGTTCCTCTAAATGAAGAGTTTCAATCTCAGGCTTACGATCCCAGACTTTTTTCAAAAATGGCGTATAAAATGCAACTAATTAGAAAAAAAAAGACATTATTTTAAAATTAATTAAAAAATCATTCATATAAACACATTTTTATAATTCAATACATTTTAGCGGTTGTCCAGCCGATGAAGTCATAAAATGACCTCTATATCGATCAGCAATTGAGTTTCCCTCTGTTATTAACAATTGACACAAATCATTATTAAAAAATGCATTAGCTCCTCCATTCTCAGTAATCGCAATTATTTGAATTGGCATGTTTGGAATGTTTATTGTAAAAGCACTAAAATGAAAATCAAACCAAAACGTTTAATTAAAACACTCAACAGTCAATTCTTACGACTATTTTAGAGCTTACTTTAAATTGGCTAAAGATGACTTTCTTTTAGTTGAGTAAAACAGTATAAATCCATGAATTAACTCATCACGATACTGATTTGCTCCGTGATAAGATGAAATAATGAATTCAACTCTTCTTTTCGATTCACCTAGAAATGTATCCACCAATATACTTCGATCCTGAGTAACGCTCGACGTGGACTCTGATATCAATGGAGCTAAAATGCTCTCTGGTGAATATATATCACCACAGAACATACAAACAATTATTCGCAAATCCGGATGATCTGGCTGATATGAATCGTCGCATTTGATATCTGATAACCGTAAGCTAATTATCAGATTATTTAAAATTTCGTAAACATATTTCTGATGTTGTGCTTGACGATGGCGATAGAAATTCATGGTGTCAATAAATTCACAATGCAGCATTTCGGATAGACGTATTCCTTCAGCACGTAGATAATCAATTTCATTCTCTTTCAAATCATGGGGTTGGTACACCAATACAATAGGGAGATTTTCAAACTTATCCTCTAATTCTAGATTACATAATAAACTTCGCTCAAGGTTGTCTTTAAGCGTTTCGAAGGATTGTTGATTTGAATATACACAAATTAAACCTGTACGAAAGCAAAAGTTCGTGTTGCATTTTTATTTTTTTTATTTTTTTTTTTTTTTTTCAATCATATACTTACCACTAGATTGAAAATCAATTGACTTGAAGGATTCCATGTCTCCGTTTACTATGCGATAGTTGAGATAATATGTCTGGTTATCACATATATACTCGCCCTCACTGCCAGCACTTATTCGAATGTCATTTAGTAGATCACTAGCTAAATGTTCCGACCCCATAATAAGAAGATTCAAAATACTTTCGGTCGATTGAGATTTCCATTTGTTTGATGTGAGTGTGCTTGTCTTTTTCGAATTCAGTATTCGTTCAATCAGAGAATCCATGCAGTTAGGATAAGCGGGACAATGTTCCCTTATAGGACAATGAATGAATCCAAGATGTTGAAATAGCATGAGTTTTCTATCTTGATCAAGACGATCTAATAGCTTATACCTTTAATTTTAATCAAAAAAAAATATGAACGAAAATCCTTAACAAAACAAATACCACTCAGAATACCTTAAATCATCTTGTAATACTTCAGTAATTTCTTTAATGTCTTCTTGAGTAATTGTTCCTGATGGTTCGATACTTTTAAAATGCTGAAACAGATCGGCATGTTCCAAAAGTAATTCCAAAAAATTATGTTTAGCCTTATCAATGATTTCTCGTTGATGATTATCGTAAATTTGTTGGCAATCATGTTCAGATAGTGCTTCAAAACATTCACGCCCCATGAACAGTACACGCACCTCAGATAATTGCTTTCCTGGAGTTACATACCCAGTCTCTTCTAAAAGTTTTTTAAATTGCTTCTTCCATCTAAAAGAATAAATTTGTTTAAAATTTGTGGATACATTAATTTATTAAATACAAATGGAATTGGAATGACTACCTCTTTGGCATCCTTGGAGAGCAGAACAAGAGCATAAAAATATGTTAAATAAATTTTTATATAGAAATGTTATTTTTTCAAACAAAAAGAAAATAACAAATCATTTGACTTAACAAATACTTGACTGTGCTCTACGTCTTCACTTTGGCTAAATACATAGTGACTTACAAAGATCTCAAGGAAGTAGCATCCTGCGATAGACGTTGTATCTTTAAATTAGCAAAAGGCACTGAAGTTGAACACATTGCAGCTCTTTTACTAAGCTTTACTTTCTGCTCTACGTGGTGCCATATGCTATTTTCTTAGAACTAACGAGGAGAAAGATCAGTTGGTCTGCATCATTACAAACTCAACGAAAATTGCTTCGAACCGGAAATAAATTAGTAATTTACTGTGGACTTTCGGAAATGAACTACGCATTCTACGGCGACAACGATTTTAATTGCAATTAGATTTGTAAGCCTTTTGAGATTCTTCTCTGCAAAAGGGATAATTAACTTACACTTTTGTATGCTTTTTTTATATCAAAAAACAGAGAATTTCAGTCTCTACAGCACGGAGATCAGATCTAGTCATATGTTGATTTAAAAGTTCAATACGCCAATACATCGAGTGAGGGATATGGTGATATGCAGTTCGTTATTATTGATATAATCACACCGGAGATGAAATTCGATTTACCATTGGTTCAACAAAAAACGAATTAGACTCAATTTAAAAGCAAGTTCGAGAGTTGCTTCCAACAGTAAAGCCAAATAATCTCTAGAAAATTTGTTATCATTAAAAAGAAGTTGTATTTTACGAAGAAATAAGATTGTTGATTCCATTCTCTATTATTCATAAAAATACCATAAGCATTTTTGTCAGTTTCAACCAAATTTATTTCAAACATGGTAAAAAACAAAAGGATTTTAAATAATCGTAGTTGTCCTAATTTATGCAAACACGGAAACTTTAAAAAACTGAGACCTAGGTATTATGTACAACCAATTTCAATTCAAAACAGATGAAACCACAACAGACATGCATGTTAGCATATCATGCAGACCATTTAAAAACAAATAAAAAAACAATCATAATCTATTCTACGTCTATTTTATCATCAGTTATTTAAACTAGCCTGGAAAGTTCTTCTTATCGTCCTAATAAATTAAAAACAAATAATAACAGCTTTAATTTGGTTATAGTCCTTAACTAAATAGAAAAAACGAGTGCATCTTAATGTAGAGCTGGGCAGAATGAATTAAATCATTTAGGAAGCGTCAGAAAAAAACCTTGAATTCTTTAGTGGAGTTTAAAACTCTACCGAAATCAAATAATTAAGAAAAACATAAACAATTTTTATTCTCGAGCAAAAATATTTGCGCCACACCAACAAAAATTAAATTCAACAAAATAATGACAATCATTGCTGAACTAAGGGATACCAAAATTTAACTAACACCCTTGTCGCAAGAATCTTATATTGTAAGACACCATAAACTGAACTCTCTTTTTACAAGAATATAAAAATAAGCAAACACACTTACTCTAATCTCTTCTGCTCCTGTTGCAACGCATTTAAATGATTTTTGAAGACCGTTTCCGCTTCTGATGTATCTAGAACATCAAATGGTATTCTTGCCTCATCTTCGATATCACTCACATCACTCAAATCGGTCCATGGCGCCCGTTGACAATCGAAGAAATATTGATCAAATTCCACATGATTCCTTATAAAATTCCTCACTGAATTCCAATCTTCGTCTGTTTCAATATTAAATGTGTTTATATCTGGAATAATATCTTGCAGAGCACAGGCAAATCCATCCATATACTGCTGTAGACGTTTATTCAAATGATCGTCGCGCAATTTTTTCATGTGTCTTCGGAATATCCTCTGGCCTGCCTCTTGACCGAATAAATCTAAAAATTCATTCCATTCCTTATGCTGTGCGAGTGTCTTAGAACCATGGGACCACAAAGTATGGTAGTCAGTTATTTGGTTTCGAATTAACTTTGCCACAGCTTCAGTTCGAGTATCCAGCAATTCTTTGCGTATTCGTGCAGCTTCAGCATAGGTTGTTATTTTCGTACGATTTTTAGTTTTATCAATTAATTGCGCCAACAATATAAATGCCATATCTATATTTATTGACTCGTGTGCTGATGTTTCTACAAGTTGAATGGCACCTTTGTATTCCTTGCGCTGGCAAATTTTTTCCGCCTCACGTATATAAGCTTCACTAGCATCATCATTTTTTGTCGTCACTAACAGTATCGGCTTTTTTGTCTTAAGAAGATTCGTCAAAATGTTGTGTGCAAATTCCACTTGTTTCTCAAGTGAACGATTCGGAACAGGACTCACATCAAAAACAACAATAAAACCATCAATTGTAAGGCGCCCATCCGGCAAAACTTTCTGTTCATATTCTTTTTCAATTCCCAATTGACTCTTACATACGTACATAAGCTTCTCGGCAGATGCGATCTTCGTTGCGGTGCAACGCTTGTAATATGGCTCCATTTTTCCAACTTTAAATGGCTGAAATGTTGCATCATCTATGAATTCAGTTTGTTCCACGACATTGAAGTTATATTCGATTCCTTCGTCCGTAGTTTTCTTAACCTCACCCCAATATAAAAAGTGATCGTTATTGACAATTCGTCCACTAAAATCCGACTGTAAAACAATAAGTTTTTATCAATTTAAATGAGAATGTACAAATTTTGGTATATTATGAGAAAAACAACCTGACTTAGCACAGATATGTGATCGATGAAGTAATCGTCTGTCATAGGGCGTATAAATCGGTTGCATAGACATGATTTTCCTACGCCCATCTGTCCTTTCTCCTTTTCATTACCGGAAAGGCCGACTACACTTACGTTGATTTGCTTCATCGCAAATTTGTTAATCTGCAAAGAAAATTTAATGAGAACATTAGTGATATAAAATATTATCTGTATGTTAATATCTATTTAAAATTCTATATACAGAAATTATTGTATTATAGACGATATGTCTGTCAACGTTTAACATTCATAAATATTATCAAATCAAACAATGCCAGTGCCAATGTAAGCAATATTACAATATTACACAATAAAAACGTGTAAAATTAAATTATATGGTTGTGCCTTCGACCATAAATTATAACTGTGGAGCTTAATGTTGAGGCAAAATTTATAGTTCCAAGAACGTCGCTTATAAGTGTAATATACTGTTCAAACCTGCTTTTGCAAGAAAAATATTATTAAACCAGAGCATAAAATTTATAACATAGTCACCGTCATCATCTCCTTGCGATCAGAAACTAAATGCTTTGGTAAGAAAAATTCAAGGTCTTGCCGAAAAACTACAGTGGACTTTTAGGAAAATCAAAATTTATAATTTCTTAAATTGTTTCTTTTGCATCGTTTGTTTTGATTCCCCCACATTACCAATTCGGAACGTCATCACTATCAGAAAGTTACAAATGATATGTTAAAAGTAATGGAGAGAAGATCGCAAAACAAGATGCCGAAAAGCGATGTCAAAGTGTGAAAAACACCGGCATCCGCGAAGCCTTATATCAAGCGGCTTATTCCTTTAACAAAGAAATTTAAGTTTCAATATTCATGCAAGGTCTGGCTTTTCCCCTTTTAATTGTTCCTCTTTAAGCCCATGGTGAAGAATTGAAACAGATATAATGGTGAACATGGGTAAACTGGTGCTCAAAGTATGCTGTTAAAAAAGCTGTTTAGTTTTTTCAATTCAGCATTGTCAAAAGGCTGCCTGGCACAGTCAAATATCTGATCTCAAGCCCCCAAAAATCGAAAGAACTACCATATCAAAAGGGTTTACATGGATCTCCGCAAACCAATGCAGCCACACATAAAGTCTATATCAAACAGGACCTTTATTTTTTTTAAAAATTAATCTGTAAGGGCTCTCAACAAAAAAAAAAGTCTAACGGGGTCAAATCGCAGGCGGCCGATTGACATCACCAAGGCGACTGATAACACGATTATCGAACTTAGTGCACAAAAAGTTGAAACCAAAAATCAATTTCAGCAGCGTTTTCTATATAAAATGGGCCAATGATGCCACAACTCTAAAAATCCGAATCAACCTGTCACTCTCTGCGGATGCATTGGCAGATGTGACCATTTTGTTTGTTAACATAGCCGCCGAGATAAGCAGGCGTCTCACAAGTAAAAATGATTTTTCGATCAAATTCAATGTGCTATAAGGCAGCCCAAACTGAAAAGCTTCAATCGCTGAGTCAAGTTAAATCCGAGATCTTGTGCAAAATTCTCATCAGGCTGTGCGTGAAATGTTGTTGATGAGCCGATTCATTTCGACCGGGAAAACGTTGTCAATGTCAATATAACGTATGATTCAAAGCGAAACTTGTATTTGGATCACCATTCCATATGATATTACACCGATATATGTATGTATGGGTATTTCGAACGGCTCATGGTATTGAGGCTCAGCCTTGAGCAAGTGCAAGCATTTAGCTAGCAGACTCCAAAGGACACTAAACTGACTCTTAAAGTGCATGTGTTTCTCCCAAAAAAAAAAAAAAAAAAAAAAAAATGGCTTGGAAAATTCTCCAGACTGAGACTGAGGCGTTATATACCACCCAGGAACATTTATGCATCATCCGATGCGTTCAATGCCATAGGTGTTCATTACGAACAATTTTGAACTAATTCATAATTTTAATTATTTCTCGAGGATCTAGAATGGAATTGTGGCTCCGGTCGCTACAAATTTGCCAAAAGATCTCGATCTCCACTCAAATAGATGTAGCTTGTTCAGGAACTTAAGCCTCGAGACCTTAGATCAATTAAGACAAGCCTAACTTTTGGCTCAATGAGCATGTAAAAAACTAAAATTTCCGTTTTTGGAGTAAGGCAAATCCAAAAGAAGCCCATTAGGTTGGATTTCGCCTTATAGCCAAAAGCGAACATTACTTAACGTTACGTTACGATCAGTTATAAGTTAATCGAGAATATAGATAATATATGATTCCAGCAAGATAGCTTACTGCCTACTGCCAAAAAAACTATTCACTTGTTGACTAGTCGATTCAACGACATTATGTCGCGGAATGGCACGCCGTTTTGCGTTTTGACGACACTCGATTACTTCTTGCGGGTGTATGTTGATAAACCTCAAACTATTCAGACCTTGGTAGCGTGCTATTGTTGACATAGATCCCCAAATGCTAGAGAGGGTGACCGAGAATTGGACTGATAGGATAAGCAAACTTATTCTATTCTATAACATATCGTTCTGCAGGGTTACTCCTTTACTAATGTCCTGTAAACACAAAAAAAAAAAAAAACTTTACCACACGTTTCTATTTCAATCAAGTTGAAAATATTTTTATAATATTAATTTTCTGTGGGCAAAATATGACGTCATCATCTCACTATGTATAATAAATAACGAACAGAAAACAAGATTTCTTTTATGTATACACGATAAAACGGAAACTGAAAATTTTGAAATTGCGAAAATGCCTAATAACGGATTTCATTTAATTTAATTAAACCGCTCTCAAATGTGGACACTAAATTTAGCTTGCATGCATCCATCTATTTAAACAAGCGTTGTTGCTGATTGCTAAAGAGAAAACAAGTCCTCTTGTCGACTAATGCAATCATTCAACTATACCAATAAAACTGTGTGTGGTTGGAAATGTTTTGCAGCGGAAAAACTAAATCAACTTACAAAAACAATTATTTGTGTTTTTTATTTTCAATAACATCGTAGTCTACATTTTTTACATACATACATACATTATATTATATATTTTAATTTTTGAAAAAATATGCTATCTTAAAAAAAAAAAAAAAACCTGTTTCATTAAACGTTTAGTTCCTTTAATATCGGATTCCCTCTCCTTTAAATTCGAAATCGGGATATATATACGTGGATTTGCATCTATTTCGTAGAAAGACTTCACCACAGTTTTATAAATGTGTTTTATGCGATATAAACTTTATTCGGTAATACATACAAAGCAGAGCTCATCCAATGTGATTAAAACTTAATTGTTCAAAATCTAAAGTAGATTAGGTTTAAAGGAAGTCTTAATTAAAATAAAGGAACATTAAAAACGGAGAAAAGATAAAGCGAATGCCATGTTATGCGGTGGTGTGTCATCATGAATTACATAAAACACTCAAGTGGGTATGATTATTAATCTATTTATTGTTTTCATAATGTTCTACGAAAAAATTGAGATTTCTATATATCTATCGTCTTATTCATGTTAACTACAAGAAACATAACATACATTTATTTGACAATTCATGGAATGGCAAACGGCTAGATACTTAGGTTAAAAATAAACAAATTTTTAGCGCGAAATTTACATATTAGATCGCGCGCTCAAGTGCAACGAGAGAAAGAGACCTCAGCTAACTTAGTGCAAGCAAATGGAAATATTTATCGCAAGATCACTCTAAATTCAGGGAGCTGTTGGTTGAGGCATATTAATTTATTTAAAAAATTCTATTGCGTCTACAAAACCAAAGGCAAATATTTAATCGAAAAACATAAGCAGGTCCTCATTTAATCACCACCAAATATAAATGAAGAATGCAAGCCAATAAAAATGGGATAAGGACTCGTAAGTAAAAAAAAAAACACGGAAAAAAGACCTCCAAAATAAAAACAAATAAAGACGCGTACAATCAATCGCACTTATTGAAAGCTGCATCTCTGAGATATTCAACAGAAATTTTTTTATGGGAAAAAATCAATTTCGAAGTAACCACAATTTAGCCTTCCGGACTATTGTATTTTACTCACTATTCTCTCATACATTTCACTTCTTATTCAATTTCAAATCGAATATGGCGATATCCGGAGGGGTTTTGTTGTTGAGCCGTAGGAACGTTGTTCACAAAATCATTGCTTCAGATTTCATAGAATTAGGTCATCTTGTCATCTTTCTCGAGAAACTCCCCATGATTCTAGCGTTCAGTGTTCAAAAACTAAGATTACTTTTCAAATTTCGCAGACAACGTACAATCGATTATCGATTTTTTTTTTTTTTTTTTTGCTGTGTTGGTACACATATCCCGAACATATTTATGTTCACAGTTTCAAGTACCATATATGTATATCATACTTTGTTTCTTTTTGACAGATAGAAAGGTTAGACGTGTTTTGGTGCGTTTGGCGATTTGCAATTATTATTAAAAATGGAGCAAAGAATTTGGCAAGTCATCATGGAAAGACTCACACTACGAAAATTCGAGGAACTTACGGTGCGCGTAATCGACCTACCGAAAACACTATTGCCAATACCATTCGCAAATTTGAGTCCCAGTTTACATTAGTGGATGATAGTCGACCGGTTAGACCACATCTAGCACGTAGTGAAGGGACTATAGCAGCTGTAGCTGAGAGTGTACACGAAGACCGTGACGAATCGATTCGTCGTCGTTCTCAGCAGCTTAGCTTGGCGTATTTTACGTAAGTATCTCGACCTTTGCAAGAATTGAAGCCAGGCAACTTGAATTTGCGTCATATTTTCAGTGAATGGGCTCAGGAAAAACTCAATGAAAATCCGGTGTTTTATCGTGAAATTTTGTTCAGTGATGAAGCCCATTTCTGGCTCAATGGATACGTTAATAAACAAAATTGCTGTATTTGGGCTGATAAGCAACTCTAAGAGTACCAAGAGCTACCATTCCATCCACTAAATATAACGGTATGGTGTGGTTTATGAGCTGGTGGAATCTTTGGTTCATATTTCATCAAAAATAAGGCAAATCAGAATGACGCTTTGGAACCCAACATTACTCGTGTTATCCGCGAGATATGCTCGAACGAGTCGCCCAAAATTGGACCTTCCGAATGGACCACCTCAGACGCAGTCGTGGTCAACATTCACATGATATCATTTTCAAAAAGTAAATGCTATGAATTGTTCTTTTAACCGATGATAAAAATTTTAAGTTAACTTTCAAATTTCTGTGTTTTATTTTACAATATAAATCAAACCTCACGATGAATCACCTTATACTTTAGTGTAAGCATTTTATTTTACTAATTGCTATTGGCCATACTCGTAGAAATACACTAAGGCCGTATGAAGTTAAAAGCAATATCCAAGCTTAAGTCAAACATGTCAGAAGTGCCTGACCAAGTACAAGTTGAGATTTTTAAGGGCGAAGATAACTTGACCACTTACATTTGGTAAAGTAAATGTTTGTCTGAAGATAGAAATCAATCCCCATCTAAAAAATATGCCTCAGAAGCACCAAATACAGCAAGATTCATATCCTATGTATATATTATATATACCTTATGGTACAAACCTTTAAACCCCTTTGACAACAACGGACGAGATGGCAAATATGTAAAATCCATTTAGATACAATCGAAAATAATCGACAAAAAGAACTCTCGTTGATCGTCAAAGTCTAATAGCTTAAGAGGGATGTTGAATTTCAAAAAAGTTACGCGGCATGGTGATGCGTTTTGAGAGAGAGTTATATCTCTTTGTCTGTATATTATAATTAATATGTGTAGTAAGAACTGGTAGAACGTTTAAGTTTAATAATATATGTAGTTGTTCCAATTACATAATATCTGTAAAAATAAAAAGCCTTAGACTACCAGTTAAATATTGGGTTGGTAACTAATTAATTGGCGATTTCACACATGTCTTTGACCATATTTTTTTTATGGGTTCTGTCAATGACATATTTTTTTCTTTTTGACATTTGTTAGCTGTCAATTTTACTTTGCTTTGGAAGCAAATTGCTCGTATTTTTGTGATTTTTTTTTTTATTTTTTTAATATAAAGTGCAACAACGAGCATTTTCGTCATATTTTACTTTTTTATATCCGTAAAGGAAGCAACGCAGCGCAAACTACTTAGAAGTTACGTGATGTGCATGATGAAGAAGCCTTAAAAAATTTCGTTTCGGAGATTTTTCACTGAAAGTTGAACAACGATCAGGTCTACAAGATTAGCTTAAAGAAAATCAAACTAAAGCCATAATCGAGTCGGATCGCCATGTGACTGTACAAGAAACAGCATAAATAAAAATAAAATAAATAAAATAATAATAAAAAAAAAGACGATAAAAAGCTTGATATTTGGGTTCCATATAATTTGAAAGAAATTCATTTAAAGAGCATTAACACTTGCGATTTGCATCTTAGACGCAATGAATCATCGATGGCGATGAAAAATTGATTATTTACAGTACCAACAATCGGAAACGATTATGGTCCAAATTTGATGAGACAGGTCCAAAGAAGCAATTCTACCAACGAATTCCCTCCTGTCAAAAATAATGTTCAAATGTATACATAATGGCGCAAAAAGTCACTGACTACTTTGAAAAAATTATAGCGGTTTTTAATTTTTTTAGTTTCAGATAATTATTATTAGTAACCACGCAGTCATCGAACTAAATCAAATAAATTTTTGTATGTATTGTGAAGAGTTCAGAAACAACGACACGGGGCGCTCTGGTCAACTCGATGTGTCTCACAGGTTGAAGCAAGGAATTTTAAAAACTCAATCGCAAATATCTACATACAAAATTCCATTTAAACGAAAATTAAATTCGTTAAATTCGTTAAATTCCTACAGTTTTGAAATGTTTATTTCAACAGGATTGAAATACTGTACACGCCGCTCGTGCCACAATAACACTCATAATTTAATGTCACCATGTCTTTAGCCGTATTTAAGAACTTCAGACTTTTCCCTGCTGTATATTTGGAAGAAAGAGTGCACATAAATAATAATATCACTATTTCGCAATTAAAAGAAATTTTTATATAACTTACAGACACTGCTCTAAAATTTTGCGAAATGGTATGGAAAGTTCTATAGAAAGAAATATTAAAAAAAAAAAAAATAATAATAATAATAATTAAAATCTATAAAAACTTATTTTCATTTTTCATCAGTCAGTGACTTTTACGCCACCCTGAATTTATTTAGCTGCGTATTTTACTGAGCGACTCTTCAAATTTTCAACGGTAATGTTGAGCTTTTTCCAATTTCATAGTTTCATAAGTACAATAGAACTAAAATCATATTCTAAGACTAATGTTGTGCAATATATGAATACGACTTTTCTTAAATTTTAATTAAGTCGTTTATGAATTTAAACAATTTGTTTTTGCATATTCGTATGTAAGTACAGTCCTGAATTGAAATCCCTTTTTTAATTATAAATTTTAATATTAATTATTGTTTCCTAAAAAAAGAATTAGCAATCATATCAGTAAAAAAAAAATAAACAATAACCACCACTCCATGAAGAATATCTTTTCTTATTTTATATGACTTACTTTTGAATCCTTGTTGCTTCCCGCATGTTGCCACATTGCAATCAACAACGTTTATGACAATTTATTATAAAGTTTTTCTTTACAAATATTGAAGATTAATGCGCACCAAACCGGGTGTATTCAGACTGGGTTGTAAGTTTTCAATGCAATTCTGTATGTATTTGTATTTTCTTTTTCTTATTAATTTTCTTATTAAGTCATCCCTCATTAATAGACGCAGATAACTTCCATCAGTGTGCCGTATGATTAAGAACGGACCACGTTTAGAACCTGTAGTATTGGGACAAAATTTAAATTGTTTACGATCATTTTCGTTTCTTAGGCACTTGAAGAAATTTCAGTTGATATTTTATTAGTACAAAACAAAAATTTGATATAATGTAGCGGCTGAGCGATGAGAAATTTATGAATTTGGTTAGTATTTGAGGCATACATATAAACATACATATATTACAAACATTGAATACAGAATACATTATAAATTTACCAGGTTAGCTATGAATTGATGGCTAACACAAATTGAATTGTAGGGTCGAAGATTGCTTTGTGGCAAGATTTTATATCATCGTTAGTTTATTTATAACACACTTTTATGTTTCAACATTTTATTCATTCCAAGTACCGAAATATAATGAATTATATTAATAACCGTATTCTATTTCACATTTTACAACACAGAAAACCAAAAAATCTGTGGACTATTTGTTAAGATTTTTTATTTTTTTTTTTATTAAAGGTAAATTATTTTTATACCTGGTTGCATTGACTTTGCCCCCTATAACCAAAGGCAAAAAGTGTTTTCAGAACCGCTTTACACAGCAAGCTTTTCTTTTGATAGCGATAATCAAATATTTAGTTAATTTTTATACCTAATTATTTACTCCATCTAAATCAAATGATTTCCTCACTCCCTTTTGCTCTTTGCTATTTTTTCTTAATGTATATACATATATATTTACACTCAACAAAAATTACCCTTAACAGATCCTAACAGTTTTACAACCTTAGAAATAAAAAAAAGACGAAGAGCACTTGGTTACACAAATGAAGGGTTTTTCAATAATTTTTTTTTTTTTTTTATGAAATAAGAACTCTGTGGAACATCCAGGCTCTTTTCATAAAATTGTTAATTATATTTTCGAACGCTTTCACATGTATTTGATGGAAATCAGCAAAAATTTTGTCATTGACTGCTTCAATTAACAGGAAAGCGTTATCATAAACTTTCTCTTGACTCCAAGGAAAGAAGTAGCACTGTGTTAAATTGCATGATCTCGGCGACTAATTTTAAGTACTAGATCGAAAAAAAACTCGGTGGGAACACTTCTTTTAAAAATGTAATGATTTCGCCATTTGTGTTGCACGTAGCGTCGTCTTGTTGGAAATGTTCTGCTCTGAACACGTGTTAAATTTTAGTTTTCGAAGACCAGAATACGCCACGTTAAACTTCCTGCTAAACAAGGCACATTTGACGTTCCATTCCATTTCTGTGCCAAAAAAACTCCTGGAACTTCGAAGAATAACGCTATGTACACTACGGTAAGTTTATAACTACCACTTTGCTTACCACCAATTCTCTGAATATTGTAAATCATCATATTTTAACTATATAAACTGTATCCAGTAGTCTAATCTTCGAGTAGACTTTTATTCGTATTAAGGCTATAAAAAAACTTAATTTTACTCCTAAAGAACCCTAATACTAACATCCCTTAAAATCTCAAAATTATCGAAGACCTATTTCGCTACATCGCTTATTTTGCTAGACATAATTCTGGCATTAATCAAAGAATAGGATTGAGAGAGAAGGACAAAAACACCGACATTAATGATCTTCCCGCCATAATTTTTAAAACATGCGCTAGCGCAAAGCCCATCACATGAAATTTTTTCTTTGTTTTTACTGTATGATGTATATGCAGATATCATCTACATATTCCGGTACATATTGCCACCCTCTGACTAATTTCTGTTGCAAGACCTTAATAAGTTTTGCAAGGGTTTTCTAATAACGACTTGACAACTTTTTTTTCAAATAAAAGGCAAACCATTTGAGATATTTCAGAAACTTTATTATTGGCTTGAAGTACAATCAAAACATTTATGAATGGAACTCGACTTCGTTCATATGACCACCGCGGTGGTTGGACCTAATTTTCAACGACTCGGCCACACATTTCGGCCGAAACGGCCGCTATTTCGCGTTCAATGTTGGCTCTGAGCTCTTCCAACGTCGTCGGCGTGTTGGCATAAACCAATGACTTAACGTAGCCCCACAGAAAATAGTCAAGCGGCGTTAAATCGCACGAACGAGGCGGCCAATCGACTGGCCCATGTCTTGAGATAACACGCTCACCATACTTACTCTTCAATAAATCGATTGTAGCGTGTGCTGTGTGGCTTGTGGCACCATCCTGTTGAAACCACATGTCGTCCAAGTCCATATCTTCCAATTCGGGCCAAAAATAATCGGTGATCATGGCGCGATAATATATGGCCCAATAACGAAGTCGGCATGCAAACCGCACCAAACAGTTATTTTTTGTGGATGAAGTGGTGATTCGTGAAGCACATGTGGGTTTTCACCCGACCAATAACGCATATTTTGCTTATTGACGAACCCATTAAGCCAAAAATGAGCTTCGTCACTGAAGCTCTGTATCCGTAGAAAATTTTTATAATTTGCAGACTAATTTATACTTTATCATGATGAAAATGTTGAGTTTACTGAATAAATTGACAGTGACAGTTTGATGATTAGTGAAAGAGTGCGTTCACAAATTAACAACAAAAGTTGTCAAATCCCTATTGGAAAACCCTATAGTTGAAAATATTTTGGTTTTTTGTGCTAAGAGTCATCATCGTCTGCATGAAAAAACCGTGATGCAATATTTATGGTGTCAAGCTCAGCTCGTTGTAACGAGTTATTTCGTCAACGTTGTTATAATAGTGCAGTTTGTGTAGAAAGTTCTTATAAACACAGTACAGTAATTCGTAATATATTTGTTAACTGAATTAATGACTTCATATTTTTGCAGTATAACGGTAAATAGAAAGGTGGGATGACAAATGTAAAAGTTTTTAACAAGATCTTTCTTTGCAAACTATGATTCATTAGAAATTTTCAACAATGTCCAAGGGAAAAGTGTTAACAGACGAAGAAAAAGGTAAAATAATTAAATATAATGAGTCTGGACTTTCTTTACAAGAAATTACAAATAAAAATCAACCCGTCCCATACAGTTGTCCAGAATGTCCGGGTAAAAAGCATTCGTCGATATGATTATAACATAAAGTTAACCGCCCGCCAAAAGTCGCAAAAGGACTATATTCGATCTTCCAATTGAAAAACTCGGGTTCAGCAGATATAGTATTGATCTCAAATAAGAATGTTGTGTACAAAAAGGCAATGAAAAAACCACAGCTTTCTGCTGCACACAAAGCGGCAAGGTTAAATTTCGTGAGAAAATACATGTCATGGACTGAAGAGTGGAGAAATGTTTTATTCAGTATTGAAAAAAAGTTTTATCTGGATGGGCCCGATGGTTTTTCAATGTACTGAAATGATCAAAGAATGCCAACAAAAATTAATTCTTAAATATACATACAGCTATTAGAGGATACAAAGAGCCGAGCAGTTAATTGGAGAAAACTTGTTTTTCAACAAGATAATGCTGCCGTTCACACCGCAAGGGTAGTAAAAGAATTGTTTTCTCTTAAACATATTGAGATTTTGGAATGGACGGCAAGAAGTCCTGAACTCAATCAAATAGAGAACTTAGTATACATGAATGGACGGCAATATAATACCGTTGGAGAGCTCAAAGAAGGCATTCAATTCTTTTCGAATACAATCTCCAAAATTTGATCAACACCATACCATAGAATATTTGAAACAATAACTAAGAAGGGGGTTATACCCATTATTTAGGAAGAAAATATTTCTAACAGCATTTTAAAACAGGTGTTTTTATAAGAAGTTCGCTGCTGATTTTATGTATTTTTAGTATAAACAAGTTAAATTGACATATGTTTATATTTTGACACCAGTTTTACTTATTTATATACTATAATGGGTTTCTTGAAAAGATTAAAAATTTCGTTCAATTATTAAAAAATACAGAATACAAATTTGCAGTGTTTTTATAAGAATTTCGCTCAGTGTGTATGCTATAAAAACCTGTTATATAACGGTTGTTCGACCTTACTTTGTACGCTTCAGTCTAATCAAATTAAATCAATCAAACAGTGACAATTTACCGAAATAACATTAAGAAGAAATGTCCTGACCCGATATCTTTAGCCTACCACGCCATCATGATCGACCGAAGCTGAAACTTTTACAACCTTATAATGTGTCGAGAACTTGGTGACACACTTTTTGTTTACTAACTTTTAATTGGTAACAGAGACTCCTCTGTTATGTTGCGACTTATCTCGCTGAACATTAACCTACGTTAATGTTAATGAACTATGAATTATTATTATGGAGGCAAATAAATTCAATAAATTTTTGACTATGTATCACCTTAGCAAACTCCTTCTGAACACTGCTCTCTACTCCACATATGACTCTCGTTCTCTGCTCCCTTCCCATAATTTGCAAAAGTGTTAGTTTTTAAATTTAATATTTAAATCTTTTGCTTGCATAAGGCACAATAAAGATGTCCGATTTTAACCCGGCTTCCAATTCTATTCAAAACGAATGTCATTTCATTCAATGAATATGTGCCTCAATAAAAAAGAGAAATGTATATTTGTAACCCATTATACCATTTGTTGCAGGTTATTTTAGTTTACCTTTTCTTTATTGAAAAATTCTAATAATAATCACATAATCACAGAGGTATTCAAAGAAAGGTCAAGTTTATCAATGTAAAGATAGTAAGTTTGCATTCAAATGCTTCTGAACAGTTAGTATTACTATGAAATATGTCTATGCATAGTCTTAGATATACTCGTATGTTTCGAATGCGCTTTTAAGTTCGGTTGTATGTTAGTAGTTGAAATACAAATATATATATATTTAATAAAAGTTTACAGCATTTAATTTTTGGAACAGAAAACAAAAACATTTAAACGAAGAGAAACATAATTGTTATGTTTTGAACAGATAAAGAATCACTTCGTTCACGACAAGCCGAAATTTAATTAAAAAAAATTGTACCTGCAAGCAAAACTGAAATACCAGGTTGAAATATTCTAATTAAAATTGAAGAGCATTTATAGCAACGTATACTACGATTAAAAAGAAGAAAGAGTGAGTAATTCCGATGAATAAAATGAAATACAGTGCTAAAAGTAATGGAAAAGTTTTTTTAGATCCAAGTTCAAGCGGATGAATTGAATAAGAAAATCAGGAAATTAGATGCCGATACTAGGTTTTGAAACTACACACATCTTTAAAAAATTTCAACTATTGTATTTGAGAAAATTGCGCGAGCCCTGTAAGCCCAAGTCTGTCCAACTGTCACACTTGGATATGCTGGTGATATTTATTAAGTCGTAGTAATCTCGGATTTCAACATTAAACTAGAAGTGTAAAACTGAATTTACCTGTTTAGATGTTGAAGAGAAACCCAAGCATATGCAGCAAACAAGGACACAATATTAACGAGTCGGACAGAACGTTTTAGTAGACATCTATTACTTTGGGATATATGGTAATTTGGGAATTAATCCTCTCAGCTCCGGTATTAACTCTGACAATAACAATTCGTAAGCAGACAAACGAAAAGTTAAGTCTAAAAAAGCCTTGTCAGAAAGATACCTCAGTGGTTTTTCAAAGCCAAATTCATAATTTGCTTTGACAAGCTTTGGAACAGATAAAAAACGATCTATACGAGCTGCGCGCGAATTAGAGATCATTAAAAGTGTAAATACATATTAACGCTCCGCTCAGAAGAGTCTCCTATTCCTAGCCAGAGGAATAATACAGTAAAGAAAGGTGTGGCGCGCAAAATGAAGAGGGAAATTTAACCATCTTTGAATGCGTTGCTGGAAGCAATTATTTTTTATATCCGTTCATAACTGTACTACTATTTCACAGAGCTTCCTAGTGGTCATAAATATATGAATGTTAATATAAGTATTATACATTAAACAATAGATTGTGGAGCTCTTTAAAATGTCAACACCTAAGTATGACAATTGGTTAAACTAAACTTAAAAGGGAAACTGAACTGTTTCCTGAAATGGTAAACACATACATGAAGGCCCGTTACGAGAACAATAATTGACATTGAAAAAAATTAGAATCCCACAAATACGAAATCAAGGCAGTTCAGTGAAGCTTTCGAATTTAGATGCTGATTAAATTTTTATAAAAATGTTTGATAACCAAAATTTTTAAAGACCTTGTAATAAGCAACACAAAGTTTTATGGTAGCCAAAATAACAGACATTTGAAATTAATATATTACAATTGAAAGGCTTTATTGGAATACTACTTCTGGCTACAAAAACGCCATTGAGGCAAAAAAATACTTTGAATGAAATTGGCTGATCTTATCAAATAATTTTTCTCAAACTATTCCTGTGGAATATTTTCCATACCGATCTGTCGATCGGTATCGACAGGTAAAATACCATTCTTACCTTTCGAATACAAGAATTGGGAGATACTATAATTTTGAAGATACGAATAAAAGAACCGCTAAATTCAAGAATAAAAAAAAACCTCTTTTAGGAAAGATCTCAGTTAATTCAGCTGATCCCACAATTAATTTTGATATGCTAAAATAATCCAAAATGCCTAGTAAAAATTCTTACATGAAACACTACCAGCAACGACTTTTGTTGATACAATTTTTGGCGCTTATTTGCTGGAATGGCTTCAATATGTTATAAACCAAGAATAAGCACAAAGCATGCAAGGTATATGGAATGACTTCGATAAAAAATGTAAGAGGAGTACAAAAGCTGGTCTCGGTATCTTAACAAGCCCGCTCCACATAAATAAATGAACATGATGGGGGAACGATGAGACAAAAATAGTGATAAGAAATAAAAATTCTTTAGTTGAATACGAACGCCGCAAAACAAGACGTGTGCGATAGAAGTACGGGTATACGCATTATATCGGAAATTAGTAGATGTACCTTCGCAACCTATGAACAGTCCAAAAGCAATACAAGGGCAATGTCGAAGCACAAGTAAACAAACTAAAATTTTTATTATTGATGCACAACGAAGAAGAAATGAATTTTAATTGCCAAAATATATTGAAAACGAACTGAGACACATGCTAACTCTCCGTTACCAACAACTGGTAACTATTACTTTGTAATAGATGTGAAAAGTATTCTTACGAATTATTGACCCTTTCTTTATTGGCTGAAATATTTTCTTAATTATCCAAAAATAAAACTCAAAAATCACGATGCCGATATGCAAGAAATAGTCCGGCAGGCAGCGTTGCAATTTTATGACTGTTATTATAGCACTTAATTTTTGTATAAAATACAACAATCAATTTTATATTTAATAAGCGAAACAAGCGTCAGTCTCTAGCGTCTTGGTGGAGCTGGCATTGGGAAAATTCGGAACAAGTCCAGAAAAAAAAAGTAATTTCAGTGGATCGGTTCATAAGGTTAGCTAACGGCAAATTCACCGTTTTCAATTTTTCCCATTTTTATTATTTAAACTTTAGTACCGCAAATTGTCAAGTCTAATGTAATGACTTTTTTTTTTGACATGTTTTGAATGTTTCCACAGCCTGCCTTACCACCACCTGTTTATCTGACGCTCAGATCTTTATTTAAACTTCCCAGGAAGCAAAATTTACACTATATATTATTAAATGTTATGAAATAATTTTTTTCACTTGCAATGCTACCTCGCACACTATGAAGCCCGAAAAACAAAAGTATCAGCAAGAAAAAATAAGGAACAGAAATATGTTCATTTGGCAGACCAATTGTAAGCCTAGGCAATGCATTTTGAAGACAGTTAAACAATAAATTTCCTTAATATTTTCGAGCTCGTAACTTTATTCAAATTTTAGTTCAAAAATAAGTTTTATATAGATATTTTTCTATAATTTGCTATAAATTCGGTTTTCTTATTCTACCACACCTCCTATGTATATGGTATATTTTTCACCACAAAAATCAAAATGTTAATATTAAAAAAGAATTAATTGCGTTTTTACAAAGTTCGTTTAAGAGTAAAGAGGACATTTAAGAATAGTGATTTCTAGTGAGGCCATATATTGGCAGTTACATACGTCGCAAAGGCAGATCCTTCACTGATGTACTGTGCATTTGAAAGAATAGAAGCGGAATTATTGCGTTTGTGTCATTGGTACAAAAATAAACGTCGAACAATAAATTCTCAGAATTCAACATTCAAATGAAGATCAAGGAGGCCAAAAAGAACAAAAACTTCCTATACAACATTGTTACGGATGACAAAACATGGTGTTTTCAATGATCCAGAAACCAAACGCCAAAGTGTTTAATGAAGGGCGTCAGACGAGCCAAAACCCAAAAAAAATTTTCTAACACTGGCGTATACATATATTATCATGTTAGATGCTTTTCAGTAAATAAGAATACAAAAATGATTAATTCTTTATGCAATGATTTTTATATTTAAAATTTATTGTATGTAACAATATATAATAACAGTTTTCAGTTTTCTATAATGTATGGAGACCTCAATTTACTCAACAGTCTTCCAAAATATATTAAAAGTGAATTTTGTAAATTGCATTTACAAAAGCAATTATTATTTATGAAGGCCTTTATATAGTTAAATTTTTTAATTAATATTGTTTTACTACTTATTTATTATTATCCAGGAGGGTGGATAAATTATTCCCGATTTAAGGACCGGTAGCATTGCTAAGGAAAGTTGGGACTACCATCGAGTACTATCATCTTCATTCATCAGTTAGTTTTGATTTGACAGCCATTTGCGTGAAAAGTGTTTTGTGCTGGAAAAAAATCGACTTAAATGAGGTCTATCGGCAAGGATATTTTGAAAAGTTTGGCAAGCTTTTCCTCAAATGGTTCAAAAAAAGAAAAAAAAAAATAGCAGAAATTTTGGGAAGAAAGGTCCTAAAAAGAGATTACCTTAAAAAATAAAGAAAAAATATTGTGTAAAACTTGCGTATTACGTCAATAACACGGATCATGTATTCCAATATTGTTATCTGTTATTAAAAAGCTTTTTTTGCTTTTTTTCTGCTGCTTAAAAACCTATCCAACTGCAAAGAGCTACAACTTGGTAGTTGGTTTATCAAGGAAAAGTGAGTCACAGCAATGTGCTGAGATGAAATTTGGTAACTCTATTACTGCACTTAAATTACGAACGAGAATGTCAATAAATGTTGTATAAGCAATTTGTTTCACTTTCATGCCCCTGCGATCCGGGAAATATCGATGTGAAAGATGCATCTCGCTCTGGTCAGCCTATCATTGTAAAAATCGATGGAAGTTTAGGAAGAGCATTAATGACATCGCTAAGAAACTTAAGATCGATCACAACACAGTTTTAAGTCATTTGGTACAAGTTCATTATAAAACGAAGCTCGAAGTTTGAATGAGTCATGAACTAATTTAAAAAAAAAAAAAAAAAGTTATAATAATAATAATAAATAATGGACCGAATTTCCATTTTCGAAACGGTGTTAAAACTGAACGAAATCAACCCATTTTGAATGGTAATGAGTGAGTTATAGATGCGATTCCTTCTGTTCTTGTACAGGATCTGATAGTACTATATCATCGTCGAAATTTTCGTCTCGTTCTTGGACGTGATGCTAACGCCCACAACAACAACTGGTATAGCAGCGACAACGAAAAAAGAGGTGAGTTACTTACAAATTATATATTTAGCAAAAATTTGCTTCTATGTGATAGGGATTACAAACCAACCTTTGTAAATTCTGTAAGAGAGGAGGTATTTGACCTCACCATCCCGTCTCTCTTTCTTCATACTTTCATCAAGGATCGGCATGTGTCAGATGTGGCATCCTTATCGGACCATATGCTCATAAGTTTCAACAAAGGAAACAATATCGGAAAAAGTCAAACTAGGTGTATAAAGAAACTCACAAACAGAAGTACTTTTCAAGAAAATCTCGCTATCACAGCTGATTTGCTGTCTCATCCCTACAGTTCATTGAGGATGTAATTGAGGCAGCGAAGCAACTAAATAAAGCCATTACCCCATCATTTAATCGTTAATGCAGTTGCAAGTTGAAACGCAATATAGTAAGAAGGAACCAATTTAAAAAAGAATTGAGGAAGTTCAAGAGAGCTTCTTGGAGAACGGGGATCTGGAAAACTACCAAAAAATCTCGCGTCTCCAAAAATTTCTATGGACCATATTCTTCCCACTCTAACCGCCTTATTTTGATATAGCTTCAAGTGGGGATACATCCCACAATCAGGTTCAATATTTTGATCCCAATCCGACAATAATGGAACTATAAAAACTCCACCTCAACTCTTAAAGGTATGAACCTACCAACAGGGTAGGTGCTGTTATATTTGGTCCAACCACCAGAATTTTGAAACCAATAGGAAAGAGACGCAGTGTAATTTTAGTGGAAATATATGCCATTCAGGCATGCAGAAATCCCATCTTCGATATAAGGATAAAGGGCTTCCCCTTCCATATACTAACGGACATTCAAACAGCCATCAAAGCTTTAGGCTTTTATGACTCCAGTCATGCACTGCTTCAATACACTACAAGATCTCTCACAGAAGAACAAAGTAAAAGTTTGGTGGATGCTTGGTCATAAAGGTATTGTCAAAAATAAAATGGCTCAATAGCCTTGAGGCTTTCTGTAATATCCCGAATTCAGCAATAAACTCAGGAATACAGAATTGGGAGAACAAAGTATGTATACCCCATTGGGAAAAAATTACAGTTTCGTCAGGCTAACACAGCAAATCAAGAGTCAAATCAAATATGCATATCATGTGACTCCGAGTTTCAACAAAACCCTAACAATTCTGCACTGATGGAATAAAGGTGGACAAACAAAATAAACAGTACTCCGTTCAATAAAATTAATTTTAATTATAAAAAAAAAAAAATTAACTGAATTTTTACTACCCCAACCTAATATTATATACTGCGCGCACTGTTTGGATTGCTATCGAGTGAAACCAAAATCGGCAATATACATATGTAGTTACTTACAAATGTTTAATGGAAAACGTAACTGGTCGAGGACCTCAATTGAGAGCCTACTTTTTGGAAGTAGGAATGGATCATAATTCATCTCAATCAATCAATCAATCAACAAGTTTTGTAAACTTTTCTTCATTTTATTATTATTTTTAAAAAGTAATTTTCTATTTAGGAAATGTTTGAATGTTTCGGCCTGTGTCTTTTGTCAAGTGAAAATATTGTAGAAATTATCAAAAGGAAAATACAAAATCTGGGTACACAAGTTTGCCCGCCGCCGTGCGCATTATCACAAAAAACAACAAAAAAAAATAAAAAAAAAAAATAAATAAAAAAAAGGAAAAAAGGAAGAAGGAGCAATGCAACAGACCATTCCTTCGGCAGACATCCCTTCCAGCTCCTGTGACCTCCCTGAATCCATAACCACACCAGTAACACTAGTTAATGGAAAACCCAACAGATATATTTTCTCAACCATAAGGCAACCTCTCATTCACTACCAACCTACACCCTTTTCCAAAGTGCACCCAAACAAAAATGGATTTTTATCATCGTGGTTTTTTCTTCTTTTTCTTTTTTGCCTTCACTTCCTTTTTTTATACGGTTATACATTTAAGCAGTGTTTTTTAAGGGGGTTCTTTAGTTTTTAATGTTTTGCCTATGGTTGTAAGATTATTAATTAATATGACCGTGCAGCATCCGGGATCTTAGAAATATAAATTTAAGGAATCTAAATTTTTATTCCAATTTAAATTTTTCCTTTTTTTCGCTTCTCTGTGACGTCAAGGCAACATGTGTAGGTGTACTTGGGCACGACGAACATACAGATTTTGGTTTTATGCAAGATAAAAAAAAAAAAACTTAAGAAAAAAGAGACAATAATGCAGTAATTGGCTTAATTTTTTTAAGTACATATGTAAGTAAGCAATTAAATAATTCTAGACATCTCATTGGGGGTAGAACAAATATTACATCGGGAGACGACGAAGAGTAGGCATTTTTCGTTTTCATTTATTCGAGGATTCTCTGCGATTTTTCTTTTTTCTTTTCAGACTTTCAGATTTTAATTTAATATTTTGTTTTTCGTATTAGTTTTGATCAATGGCGAACGATTAGATTTAGGCTGAGCGTTAATTCGATTATGATTGCAAGTTTTAAGTTATTTTTTTTTGGAAAATTGAAAAAGGCAAGAAAATACTAAACACTTACTTTTATTTAATGGAAACAAAACAACACTTGGATCTTAGAGAAATGTAGACCGACAATTTTTTTTCTTTTTTTGTTTTATTTTCTTAATTTTGAATGAAAATTTCTTTACAAAGGAAAAGAAACCGAATGACCTTTAAACACTCATTTCACTTTTTGTGGTAAATTTTCGAATTGTTAACACGGTCACAACGGATTGATTTTTATTTAGTTTTATTTTTTGATTTATTCTGTATTGGTTTATTTATTCACTTTATTCAATGCACACCATTTTTGCGCAGAAATGTTTGGAAAAAATTTAACACCATGAGCTACCCGCCGCCCCATATGACGCCATTTGTAAATTTCTTACTTTGGATGAGAAAAAAAATTATTATGAGCGAGAGAGAGAGGTAAATGTATCACTGAATACTGCAAATACATAGTCACTATTTTTTGGTTTATTCTGCCATCGGTTGCGTACGAAGAGGAGCATCGATATGAATGTGTGTGTTTAGTTGACAGTTGACAGGTAGTGGCATTGCCTGGTAGAACTGGGTGTTGTTTAAAAATTAGAGAAATCTACTTTCGGTTTATGTCTAAACTACGGGAATGATTCTCTTAATGGTGAGTTGAATAGAACCGTGTTGCAGTTATAGCAGTTCGACTACTCGACTTACTTCTTTGGAAAAATGAAGAAGGCTTACATTGCCATACATATCTAAATTAGTCATATGTGCTTATGTGTTTATTATAATTACGTCAGATGACAAAAACACTTATGAACAGAGATAAGCATTAAACTTTTTATAATAATTCATTAATCCTTATAATATAAGAACCTTATTATTGAATAACTCAGTATTTCGTAGAATTCGTAAAAAAAAAATGAGGAAACGCTTTGGTGTATCTAGAGTATAGTCTGGATACTAATAAAGTAAGCATTTTGCGGAGCTGTCAGCATCCTAAAAGCAAGAGGTGGGATCACTTAACTAGCACAATTAACTACTAAATATTAACAAGAAGACGGTGGTTGAGTGTTTAGATAATAAGAAGTTGTCCACTGAACTCTGCAAGTGATTTGAACCCAGACAATACTCAGTAAATTGAGCCTTCCAACTATGTTCAAACGAGTAGCTTGAGGCTAGTGAGAAGTAGTGAAGGCTTCAGTAAAGAATGAGGCACATCTTACTCAGATGCTTCACAGATTTTTCACAATATAGTTCATTGCCATCGGGATCGATTTTGGAAGCATTCCTTTCCTGGGTAAGATTTTAGCAATTTGTGATATGTATTTGCAGGAAAAGGATATTCAGGAGTGGGTCAAGAAGAAAAGCATACGTGATAAGCAAAGCGCTCATGCATCTGAGACCGTCATTCCTTGGAGTCTGTCAAAATGACAGTGACAGCCCCTTGCCTTCCTGAAAGCTCCCCTACACTCTCAGTAAGCCAATAGTGATTTGTAGTTCGGTGAAAATCTGGAAACAAAACGTATTTGATAAACGGATTCCTGTAGCCTAGGGCTTAACAGGATATGTCCACTTGCTATGGAGATAAACTTACTTACCTCTGGTATACAAGAGTGTTGCATTTTTCTCTGATCTTCGTAGGGTAAGGACACCGATATTCCCGTTGAAGTCTTAATTCCATGTAACGTATACCATAAAACAACAATGGTGTAAGATACGTAAGCTACGTTCATATCATTATGTGTGGAATAACACATCACTCAAATGGCCGCCTCGGATTCGCTAGCAGTGCTTCAAGCGGTTGGTCCAATTTTTGATGATTCGGTTTAATACGTGCGGCGTTATTTCGGCAATAGCGTGTCAAATGTTGGTCTCGAGCTCGTCCAAATTGATGGGCTTGTTAGCGTAAACTAAGGACTTGACGTAGGCCTAGAGAAAATAATCGACTGGTGGCCAATTAATGAACGCTAGCCGTGAGATGACCCAGTCGCCAAATTTCTCCTTCACAACTTCGAGCGTTGCATCGTTTGTATGTCGCGTTTTGTTGGAACCACAGCTCGGATATATCGATGTTGTAGATCTCTGACCGCAGAAAGTGGGTTAAGATCGCTCTATACCTGAGACCATTGACGGTAACGGTGTCTCCTTTCTAATTTCGAAATAAATAAAGTCCGATGATGCCGCCACGCCATAAACAGCACCAAACAATCAATCTTTGTACATGCATTGATTCTTGGACGAAAACTCGTGGATCATGTTTGCTCCAATAATGGCAATTTTGCCTGTTTACGTAGCCACTGAGCCAAAAAGGGCCTCGTCGGAGATGATTTTTTGGCCAAAATCCGTATCCACGGCAAACATTTCCAGCGCCAAATTAGCGAACTCACGGCATTGTTTATGGTCATCCTGCTTTAATTCTTGCGTCCACAAAATCTGATCGGCGCTGAATCGGGACGACAAAATTCACATTACGTATTTACAATTGGTCCAGAATTTCGATATTTTTTAATAATTTCCGCACGTTCGGCAAGCGTAAAACTATGCATGATAAAATGGTAACCCTTACAGAATATTTTGACAACTGGATGTCATTGGTAACATTCACAGCTGCTTAAACATAAGAATTAGAAAAATAACAGGAGACTGGCGATCTGTAGAAGTTTTTCCTGACGGGACATGTACGTTCTAAGATTAAATGAGGGCATAGTTCAGGTTTTGAAGTATTATCGTCGTGTTCAGAGCGATTCTGCCTAAACTGACAGTATGAAATAAGATCGCCCACTATCTTTGGTAGCGACGATGGTACCAAATTATATTGAAAATAAGCTTATGCGAAGGCGAATTTGTGCCATTTTTTCGTAATACCACGTCTCCACGTGCAACATTTGATTGTCTGCTATCTGTCACTTTTTATAGAAAGACAGAAAAATTATGAAGGAATTTCGTAGCTTACTATTTCATTAGTTCAAATGTCGCAGAGTAAAGCACTTCGGCGTATTCTCGCTTAGAAGCATAAAGGAATTAAGGAAATTCCCAGAAAGAAAAAAAATAAAAATAACACAAGTTTTGGGTGAATCCGTTCTTGGAACAAAGAGAGTTAATCAATTTGAAGCAGATTTATTAATTATTATTTTTGAATTTGATTGTTTCATCCATAAGTCATTCAGTCACAAAATGTCAAATCAAAAGTGACATCTCATAGCATATTATTTTTCATATAATACTACCATATTTGTGGTCTCCATGAGCTATTTGTATAGAATGCTGTTATACCTACAGAATATTATGCAAAATTGCTCGTGGAGACGAGGCTTAAAGGAGAAATAAATAAAAAAAACAAAACTTTTTTGTTATTCATCACCAATGTTCTATAAGGAGATTTCACCTCATCGAAAATTGCCGGTTGAACTGCATTTGTTTCATTTGTGGGATATTGCTATCGATATTTGATTTGAATTCTAAATTTATTTGTAAAAATAGTTTTCTATTAAATTTTCATCAAGCATTTCATTCAAGATATTAAACAACTAGTCCTTCGAGCTAACAAAATGAATTATCTTGAAAGTGCCAAACAGCTTTCAAGATCTCATCGCCTAGATAAAACAAATTAGAATTGCTTATGCTAGTGTCAAGGTTGAGCCAAACCAATATTCAATATTATCTAACTCAGCATATTCAAATATATTCAGGTGTGAGCGTGTTTCCATATTCATTTCCACGGTTGCAACTGCAGGAGCAAAAATTTAGATTTAGGTTTAGTACTAGTTTCCACTTTGTAACGGAAAGTTGACAAAATAAATCAAATTTAAATGAAAATGTCTTTTGGTATTAAATGAACGGTTTTTTGTTCACGCGGGCTTTAGTCCGAATATTTTTTTTAGAATACGCTTTCAGCGTTTCTTTAGGTGGCGCCCGATCAGAGACCATTAAAATCTGTATCCTTTTCGCCAATGGTTCAATACCGAAATGGAACGAATTTCAATGTACCCATGAGAACACAGGCGAACCTTCTGACTCTTAAGTACTAAATTTCCGTATATCCATGGGAATATATGGATATCCTGGAGGATATCCAAAACAGAAGAAAAAAAAATTAAAAATATATATATATACAAAAAATTTACTATGATATACTTACTAATACTAATACTTTGGATTTAAGTCTAAGCAAGCAAAACGTAAAAAGAGTGTAATACTACTAATGTTAGTAAAAACTCAACTCATACCAGAGCAAACATTAAGTGAAATACCTACACAAAATAAATACGAATACAATGAAAAAACTACTTAAAAATTCTATAAAATAAAAATCAAAAAAATCATTTCTTTCTTCCTGATAACAGTGCGCAGCGAAAATAACAAAGCGAGAAAAAAAAATATCCCACTGGTGCATTAATGCACCAAAGGAGGCGCCTCGCGTTAGTCGCATATAGTTATACATTTTCGTTAAGAAAGTTTTATTTGTGTACGTAATATCATTCTACACACTATAACGGTGTAAGTCAAGTGAAAGAAACGTGAATTATTTTGTTTTTGAAAGTGCTCTATGTTTTATTGTGCAAAAGATTTGAATTCGATTTATCATGGACGCAAAAAATGTTGCATACTGGTAAGTTTGTTATTTATTTGTCTATTGTCGTGGTGTGTAAAGTTTTGTTTAAACAATACACTAGATTTAACATCTGTTGAAATCATTTTGAATACTTTTGTCTAGTAGCAATATCACTGGTGCATTAATGCACCTCCAGGTTTCCTGGAGGGATTAATTTTTTTTTTAGGAAATCAAAATTATCACTTACTGAAGTTTTGGAGGAACTTGAAAACGAGTCATAAGATGGTATTATTCCCGATGAAATTTTTACTATGCCACCGGAGAACAACTACTTAACTGATTCGGATTCAGATTGTGAAGACGGAAATGATCCAAACCATTTGAATGGCAACCAACTCTCTTACCTGATGCATTTGTCTGATTCCTGGGTGATAAAAGCGGTGATGGCAATGAACAAGACTTGAAATCTATGGATTGCAAATTTTCTGTTCCTGCTTTAGTGTGTTAAGGTATTTTGGAAGATTTTTTAACAATAAATCAAAGTTGGTGTCGCGGAAATGAGGACATCTTACTTTAAATATAGTTATAAACCTTGGAATGGTATTATGATTCCTAATACCACTAAGCCTTTCAGCAAATAGTCATCCGCTTGATTTCTTTGAGCTGTTCATTTCAGAAGACTTTGTTGCTCTAGTAGCTGAAACAATTTCCTATGCAGCAATGAAAAATAAAAAATTAGAAATGAACAGCAATGACATTTACACATTTTTTTGGTGTTCTTATCTTGAGTGGCTACGTACCTCTTCCAATGCGACGAATGTTTTGGGAGGAACGTGAAGATACCCATGATAATCTCATTTCAAAGTTCATGCGTAGGAACAAATTTGACTCCATTTTTACAAATATTCATTTTGCCGATAATGACACCTTGAACACAAGGGATAAAATGGCAAAAGTGAGACCATTTGTGGATCATTTGAATACGAAATTTGTACATTATGCACCGTTGGAAACAAATATTTCTATAGACGAAGCCATGATACCATTCTTTGGAAGAAATACTTGTAAACAGTTCATCCGTAACAAGCCTGTGAGATTTGGGTACAAGGCCTGTGTAGGTGCACATCCTCTGGGATATTGTCTGCAATTCGACATTTATCAAGGTCGCTTTGAAGATCGAAATCCACTAATGGGTTTGGGTGAATTTGTGGTGCTTAAGTTTGCCGATATCATTAAAAAAAATTTTTCGGTCTCAAATTCTCATTTTTCTTTGATAATTTTTTTACAAGTCCAAATTTAATTTCAAAACTTATCAGGATGGGCTATGGTGGAACGGGAACACTGAGAGAAAACCGGTTTAAAAATATTTCCGTGATGATAGACAAAAAACAGTTCAACAAAAAACCCCGAGGCGAATTTGAAGCTTTTGTGGATAAAACTAAATAGCTCATATTGACCAGATGGAAAGACAATAAGGTGGTCACAATGTTATCCAATGCTTACGGAAGTGACCCAGTTGATACTGCAAATAGATACGTTGTTAGTGAACATAAAAAGTGTGCGGTTCCCCAACCAAATGTTACCAAGTCTATAACAGTTTTATTGGGGGAGTTGACCAAATGGACAATAATATTTCAAATTACCGCATAAGTATCAGAGGCAAAAAGTGGTACTCAACAATAGTTATGTGACTTATAGATTTATCCACTAACAATGCGTGGACCCCCTCCAAAAACTATGGATGGTTTGGAATTTCGGCGCTAGGTAGCTACAGCGCTTTTGACAAAATATGGGACACAGACTCACCAAGGAAGGGCAAAGCAGGCAGTAGCTCATTTAACTACTCAACCTCACATTATTATCACAGAGGAGAATAGGTATGTCATAAACATACATTCAAAAGATGCGGAGCATGCTGCGTTGCACTACACGACAAGTGCTTCAAATTGTTTCACGACAATTTAAAATAATCTTCTTATTTTCTGTACTTTAATATTTTTGTTACAATACTTAATTATTACTAAACTGTTCTTCTTATTGAATGCATATGAATAAAATTTTGGTCACATAATCAAATTTTTTTTTTACTTCCAATTCCCAATAGTGCATTAATGCACCACCCATTATCTCCACTATGAAAACAAAAACAAAACAAAATCAAATTTCTATGGTCAATTTGATGATAATAAAGACCAGTTATTACAACAAAAGCGAGAAAAGTGAAAAAAAAACTTTGGGTATAAATGGGTTAAAGTTAAAGTTAAAAGTTATAAGAGAGTGCAAAATAGAATTAGTGATACTATTGCTACAAGTTAAAAAGGGTGCAAGTGCTTAAAAAAGAAAAAAAGTTACAATTCTTACAAAGAAACTCGAGATTGGACGAGTTTTATGCGACAGTGAACCATCAGTTTTCTTTAATAACAAAGAAAATAAAATCAGAATTGTATTCCCAGGAGACTGTAAAAATTTTGATTGATACCTTATGCGGCCTGAATGTTGATCTTTCGAGAATGTTGATTGCGTAGAAATCGAGAACGTTTCCTGAAGCTTACTCAGTCTGTCTAGTAATACAAAACCGCAACTACCGGAATCACAATATCCATTCTTTCATTGCAAATAACAATATCACGGCTCTAATCAACCAATTCCATCAGAGCGCAAAAGATGCTTTACCGCCTAGGAAATTTCATCAATCTCCATCCAGCAAACCTCATCAGTACAATAATCCCAGCGGTCATGGAATCAAAGGCCTAACGCACGTAAGCCCCAAAAAAATGGAAGTGGACCCATCCATACAGTCAAGTCGCGTAAGTAACCATCCTTAAAGATCAAACCCGCATAAGAGAAGGGGCAATTCGTACAATCGCCCTCAGAAGCAAGATTTAATCTACTGAATCGTATGCGGAAATTGTCGAAGAGGAATATGGAGATGAAGTAAATTTTATGATAGGTGGCTATCCAGCGTACCATACATAGAGTATGTTACGCGGGATGGAAAGAATTTCTTGTTCTTTGTAGACACAGGATCTAACAAGAATTTCATTAGCTTTCAACTAACCTCTAAAAAATCCTAACTCCCTTTAAGATTTGTTCCCCTGCTAGCGATATATTGATTAAAGAAAAGATTACCGGACATTTTCTTTAAAAATTGCAGGTAACAATACGCTTCTTACTTTCTTCGTGCTTCCAGGGCTTACATCCTTAGATGACATAATCGGGGAAGATACGCTCAAAGAACTAGAAGCCTTAATAGACAGGAAAGGTAACTGGTTCAACATCAAGTCTAATAATAGACTCCGTTTCGATAGAAACTGTCGAAGGAAATCAACTTTACATTAAAAGCATTAGAAAACGGCTCGAATACCTTGTTAATATATATATTGGTGTTTTCGTTCCAATAAGCGGTGGTGAGAAAATCAATACATCTTTGAAGGCCGAAATAAGAACATACACCGAGGAACCGATTTACATCAAAAATTATTCCTACTATTCAAAAATTCCAATTCGGGTTGTTCCCAGAAAACCCAAACTAACGGATGAAAAGCAATATCAAATGGTCATCGACTACAAACGACTTAGCGCCGTAACCATCTCGGACACATATGTCAATACCAGACATTAACTCCAATCTCGTCAGCCTAGACAATCATAAATGTTTTACTACACTTGACCTTACTTTCGGTTTTCATCAAATCCCGATGAAGACTTCTGACATCCCCAAAACTGCATTTTCGACTATAAACGGAAAGTTCGAGTTCCTTAGATTAAAATTTGGATTGAAGAACGCTCCGGCAATATTCCAAAGGATGATTGACGATGTACATAGGGAAAATCTGCTTCGTATACATCGATGATGTAACATAATAGTATTTGGCAGCAGTGAGGAAGACCACCTCAAAAATATTAAAACGATCTTTTTACGACTACAAGAAGTTAACCTTAAGTAGAAATTAGAAAAAAACCCACTTAATGAAAACAGAAGTTGAATTTCTAGGTTATGTCACACGAGTCGACATAAGACTTTTACTACGGAAAATTCATTCGCGATTATGCTAGGGTGGCCAAACCACTTATAAATCTAACTCGTGATTAGAATGCAGAAGTGCAGGATATGACTTACACGTTCAGTTGAGCTACCTGGTATCTCAGCCAACTCGCGAATTTTCACTCGGCGGTCCGCCAATACGAAATCATGGTTTCCTCTTTGGTAACCGTTTTTGGGTCACCTGAGAGCTGTTCATAAAAACCGACATGCGGACACGGCGAAACTCTGCGAACCAATGGTAAAGGGTTGTACGTTAAGGTGAATGGGTCCAATACATACCATCGAGAATCGCATCACGGAGCGATACTTTTCTTTTTCCTTGGTCGCAAAAAACACTTACAGACGATGTTTTTAAAGCGGTGTCAAAACAAAACTAATGGAATGTCACCACATTTTGACAGGAGGGCTTAAAGAAGGTATAGTAAGAAGTGCCACCTATCTTCCAATCCGGAAACTCATCAATCAGCCCTCGTATGTAGGAGTAACAAATATGACAAACACCCGTTTAGACTCGAATTTCAGCCAGCACCAGTTCAATCGTATCTATATGACATACTTTACATGGATAAAATGGAAATCCAAAATGAAAGAGTTATTAGTTGCAAGTTTTCAAAGTTTTCGAAGCTTCACTTAAGGGACTAATTAATTAAGGTATTATATTATAGCCTTAAGTAAGTCCCATCATCAAAAATTTCATTAAGATGATAGGCATAGAGCTCTATCAAACACCTATCCACTCTGGTGAAGTACGATTAAATGGACAAGTGGAACGATTCTACGATCTTGAAAATTTATCGATGCCTCAAAAAAGAGTATAAAACATTGCGAGTTAAGGAATTACTTTGTATAGCAATGGATAGATAATTATTATTATTATTGTCAAGGGAACGATACAAATTAATTTGTAGGGTCCGGGATTTAACGCCGGGGTACTATGCCCATGACTTTAATGACAAAACTAATCGAGACCTAAAGGAGGTTAGTTCCAAAAAAACAAAAACAAATGATTCTAAGGCACAATCGGAAAAGATGTAGCCTTAAAACTTTAGATAGTATGAAGTCGTCTACCAACGTTTGAATGACATCCAAGCCAATAACAAGCCCCTTTTTCGCAAAGAAATGGTGTCAATAAATAATAAAGTGACCATAACAACTGCCGGTGGAAAAAGAAGAATCCACAAAACCTATATAAAGAATATATGAACTTACTAAGGAAATTTAATAGTGGAAACATTAATATGATATTTTTTGTTTTTTCCCTTCAATATAAGCACATTAAGAGTATGTGGAAAGTCTTATAAGCAGCACATTTAGCACAATAAATGAACAACCGATTTTTTTCTAACTACATTTAAATACCATAGTTTAGAACATTTAAAATGACACTTTTTTTCTTTTTTCTTATTGTCGGAACAGAGTTATTAGACAAAGAACTAGTCTATTGTACTGAACGGTGAAAGAAGAGTAAGCGCTTCAATGATAAGGTGCTTAAAGTACCAGCACCCACCACGTCAGCGCCGAGTACCTGAAGCCTGATGCGAGCGTAATCCGGACATTCACAGATCTAGTACACTGCGAAGTCGTCATCACTTTCGCAGCAAGCATCGCAGGATGGTTTGTCACTTATACCCAGAACATTTAAGTGCTTTGCAAAAGTGTAATAATAAGCAACCTACAGTCTTTCCTGTTGAGGGACAACAGGAGCATTTGTTTGGTATGCCTACATTCCGCGGAACTGTGCCATCTGCAGTTGTGTTCGCATGAGATTTAACTCTCAATGGAAGCCTTAGCTGAGGACTCAGGCAGACCCAATGCAGGTTTGGGTCCAAAAAAACTCTCCTTTGAACCATGCCTGGCAAGTTTATCAGCGATTTCACTTTCCATGATCTTATTGTGACCTGGAACCCAGACAAGGATCACTGAATTTAACCTTTCGACGTAAGTCGTAAGAGAGTTCAGAAAGATTCTAATCACAGCTTAGTTGTCGTAGCAGATGCAAATGCTTCACCCCATGCACCGGTTCTCCGCAATATAGTTCGCTGCCATCAGGATTGCGTAAATTTCTGCTTGGAAGACGGATGCAAGATGTCCTTACGTGAAGTGAAATCTAACTATATCGTCCTCCAAAAAGACACCAGCGCCACATCCTATATTGGTTTTTGAGCAGTCCATGAAGACCCGACTGCATTGTTTTTCTGGCTCAGATTCTGGCCGAAGTTAGCTTCGGTGTCATTGCATAGGACGGCATATCCATAAGACAGCCAGCGCGCAAGGTCATCAAAGTTTCAGTGCATGTTGTACCATGTACCAAAGACCACTTGTTTTTAGCCGAAACATGGCTTTGAGAATGCAGCCCATGAGATAAATATCCAGGGGCAGGTAAAAGAACAATTAATAATGGTAAATTCGAATATGCACATTAATATCGAAATACTGTACAAAATCTTTTTTACATAAAAAACCTTACGATATTTATTCTTATATCATACCGAAATACGATAAAATTATCCTCTTTAATAAATGTACAATATATTTATAATAAAGATCCTTTACACTAAAATAATCACGTATTCTGAAATCACTTTAAAATAACTTTACGCATTTACAAACATTTTTATTCGGACCCGTCCTTACATACTAGCTTTATCAACTTCCACACATGGACTCGATCTGTTCAACTACGAGGCACCTATAGTCTCTGTTAAAGTGGGCTCTCCATTGTTCCGATTTGAGTTCTGTTTTTTTTTTTTTTTTTTTTTTTTGTTAAGTTGGTACATCTGTTGTTGACTCTAAATCTTAGCGTCATAGCTTAACATTTGCAAAAGTCAAGAGTAATATACATCTATCTTTGTGTGTTTTGACGATTTTTTACAATTTTAGAAATGGATTTAAATTTGCAACAACGAATTTGTATTAAATTTTGCGTAAAAAGTGGAAAAGTATTTCGGCAACGATTCTCTAAAGAAAACGGTCGTTTAACAGTGGCACGAGCGGTTTAAAAGTGGTCGTGAGTCAATCGAAGATGATGAACGCAGTGGCAGACCATCGACATAAACCGACGAAAACATTGATGAAGTAAAAGAAATGTTGGTCAATAACCTCAAATTAACCATCCGAGAGATAGCGAAGGACTTGAACATTGCCTATGGATCCGTCCAAGACATTTTGGTTAATGATTTGGGTTTCTGTCGTGTAGCAGCAAAGTTGGTCCCAAAAGGCCTCAATTTCATGCAAAAAAGAGACCTTGTTGACGTCGCAAAAGATATGATTTGCGAGGCTGAATCCGATCGCACATTCATCAAAAAGATCATTGCTGGAGACGAGACGTGGGTTTATGAGTACGACCCGCAATCCACACATCAAGCAAGTGAATGGCGTTCACCAAATGTGAGAAGGCAATGCTTACGGTTTTTATGGATTACAACGGAGTAATGCATCTTGATTTTTTGCCAGAAGGCTAGACAGTAAACGAAGAATATTATTTGGGTGTTATGAGTCGTTTGCGTGAAGCAAATCACCGAAATAGACCAGAATTATGGGCAGAAAACTCGTGAATTTTGCACCATGATAACGCACCGTCGTACAGTTCCATCATTATTCGTAATTTTTTGACAAAAAATGCAACAAATACCATCTAACAGCCACCGAATTTACCTGATTTGGCTCCCTGTGACTTCTTTCTGTTCAGTCGAGTTAAAAAAACCATTACGGGGAACGCGTTTCAGCAGCCGAGAGGAAGTAATGGAAAAATCGCAAGAAGCACTGATGGACATACCGAAAACCGAATATAAAAAATGTTTCGAAGATTGGATCAAGCGCTGGCATAAGTGTGTTGCAGTCGATGGGGATTTCTTTAAAGCGGACAATATAGATTTATATGAATATACTTGTATTTCTTGATCAAGGTTGTATTATTTATTTATTTATTGGGTACATGCTATCACAGTAAGAATACACTTATAATTCTATGATATGATAATAATTAAAACAATATATTGTAGTTACATATTTATGGCATACTGTTGAAAATTAAAATTTAAGAAAAAGTATTAAAATTAAACTTTAAAATTTAAATTTTAAATTAGAATTCGAAAGTGAATAATAGACTTACTTAGAAAATAATAAACTGTACTTTTATTTACATGTTCGTAATAAGTTCAATTGAGATTGAAGAAAAGAATAAATGAATTTGCTTGAAAAGAAGGCAAAAAAAAGAAGAACTAGTTGCTCTGATTTGATAGGAAAAGCTTTAATTCGCTTCTAAATCGGCGTGCATCATTCAGCTCTCTCAGGTTATGCGGAAGTGAATTCCAAAGGCAATGAAAAATTGGAAAAAAATGGAAGCAATGAAAAATTGTATCTCAGATGTTAAGCAAATTTTTAGCTAGATGTGAGACATGATCGTATCTTCTGAAACTATAGACATATCAGATAATGCTATTACATACTACTTGTAGCTTTCTTGTACTTTTAGCATCACAATCATTAAAAAGTTCACACCCATATATAAAAATAGGAATAACCAATGCTTTAGAGAGTACAAGCCTTGTTCTCAGGGGTGTACATTTCTGAGCGGTCCACAGAGCTCTAAAAACGCCATAAGCCCTCTCTGATATCAAGTTTATATGGTTATTCTATGTGAGTTTTCTGTTGAATACCACACCAAGATTTTTTAAAGAGCCCACGGATTGAATTGGTGAGCTATTTAGCATGATAGAGGGAAAGTATGAGACAATTAACGTTGTTTTTGAAATAACTAAACTTATTTGGATCAAGCAACAAGCAATTTTTCAATGACCAATTCGAAATTCGTTTAAGATCCTCATTGACATCATTTTCATAACTTTCGACAAAGCCTAGGGTATAGCTTCGATAAATTTGAATGTCATCAGCATAAAAGTGTCTCGATGAATGCAAGATTACGGGAGCTATATCACCAATGTAAAGTGAGAATAGGAGAGGACCCAAAATCGACCCTGCGGAACGCCTCGCGGTAAGGGCGAGAGATACAGCCTGCTTTCACTTACAATACATACGATGAGATTAACTTTATAGAGAAGGGAGATATCTTAAAATAGTGGCGTAATTTATTAATAACTGGAATGATGAACCATATCAAAAGCTTTAAAAAAGTCTAAAAGGATCAGAAAGGTAACCTAATCTTTCTCCAGTTTTTCGCTTATGTCTTCTACCACGCTTATTAAAGCAGTTCTACAGCTGTTTTTGGCACGAAATCTAGATTAAACTGAAACCAACAAAAAAAGGAAAGATGCGGGTCATAAAAATGGTATTAATCACAGTCGTTACATATGGCAACAGTTTTAGCGAAATAGCTTTGACGAATACCGGATGAACTCCATCAAATCCCACTGCATTCTATTTCACAGACAAAAAACTTTGGACTATATCTTCCTGAAGAAATAACAAAAGCTGTGAATACTACCATAAAAGAGCCAGAGAAGAAAGCCGTATTGAGTAATTACTCAAAGGGACACCACGGAGACAAAAAAGATCTATTAATTAGATTTGATCAGCATAGAAGTGGGTTGCAGAAACCCTGATTCTGGAGATTTCGATAAAATTCTTCAAAATAAGAGAGAAATTATAAAAAAATAACAATCGCCAAAACAGAATTAATGCAAAATTCTTTGGTATTACAAAAAAAAATTACGCAGAAGAACAACAACGAAATTTAAGCTAAAAATGCAGGAAAAATCGAACAAAATATCCTTAACCAAATATCTTTTATGAAAGAAGATGTGAACGATACGCGAGTGCCAAATGGTGAAGAACGGTATAATCAAAATGAATCTATTGGATAAGGAGAACAAAGATAGGATTATTGGCGAAACGGAGAAATCGGAGAATCGGAGAAAAACGGGAAATCCTCGGTCCTTACTAACCAGAGTATGCTGTTGAATATCCTGTTCATGCCAAAAGTAAGAAAAGATGAATAATGTTGATTACAAGAATTTCAATTAGTGGAAACAAGCAAATCGACATGGAGTTTGAACGAATGCTTGTTAACCACAAAGAAACGTTAGGTATAGTAACACATTCTTATACCATAAACAGCCTTGCAATATGCGAAGAACATACATTGCGCAAAGTCTCCGAAAATAGCTGCATAGTCCAAGTTCATCCAAGGGGGGCATGCAAATTGTGCCTTCCAAACCAATACCAACGAAGTCATTGAATTTGTAAAGAACGATACTATTTTTTTTTACTAACTTTTAAGGCGAGCTTATTTAAAATATTTTATCTGTTACTTACGTTATCACATTTATTAATGAGACTACTCAGCTGAAAAATAGGTCATTCTCAAGTAGAATTAATACGACAATACCAGTCCTTCCCCCAGTATTGACTAATATTATCGGTCGAACAGACAAAGTCAACTTGGGTTATTTACATAACTAGGCTGTATATGAATATTTCTATTTTATCCTATTATCTACGAGACGTAGATTTTTAAAGTGGGAGAAGTTAACACGCTGCACTATATGCTAGGGTCAAGTTTGAGCTAGGCAGATGTTCAAGACTGGTTGGCTCAGCATTTTCAAATATATTCAAGTGTGAGCGTGTTTCCATATTCATCCCTTTGGTTCCAAGTGCAGAAGGATCGGATTGCATACACGCGCAAAATAAGGGATGCGAGTGCAAAGGCTTCTTGTTGAATCAGCTATCTGGATGGCGGAATAAAAGCATTCATTTTAGTAGAAATTTAGCTTGAAGTTTAGTGTTAGTTTCCACTTTGTAACGGAAAATTGACGAAATAAATCAAATTTAAAATAGAAGTAAGTCTTTTGGTATTAAGGGAACGATTAATTGTTCACGCGGGCCTTGGCCCGTGTATTTTTTTAGGATACGCCCTGCGCGTTCCTTTAACTTTGTTCACTGTTAACTACCAACTCACAATTGTATGGTTTAATGTTCTGTTTATCATGCTTCGCATGAGTATGGCGACTTCTCTAGATAATTTACATGAGAATTAGCTATTATGCAGAGTATCCCTAGCACGTGTCATCAGTCCTGCATCAATCGTTATTTATCGAATTTATACTCGTACATTGTGTCGAAATTACTGAAATTATAAAGAAGTGAGAAATACTCCACAAAAAATTTCTTAATATTGAAAAATCACTTCTTTTATCATATAACTTTTTTTTTTTTAAATACAAATATGTAATCCCATTTTAATTATTTATCGACCTTCGTGAAGTTTCACTTCTATCGCCTAGCTTTCTACGCTGACCATTTTTTTATTTATTTTAGTTTCACTGTTAAAAGACAAACCAAAGCACGCCAGAGCTGGTCTTTAAAAATTATTTTTAATATCCATTCACACTCTTATTATTGAAGCTGCCTCATCAATTCAATTGTTTAAGTCATCTGAAGTTATTATTTCTGTCGAGTAAACGCGATATAATGATTTTAATTGTATAGACATAGTGTACGGCGCGCCATCTGGATGGTACACAATGGCTCTTCCTAGTTGCAGTAGTATGCAGTTCTGAAAACCTGGTTCTAGTTCCTCAGAAACCTTAGCTAAAAATATTAATCAAAGTGAATCAACTGATCTGAATAGAATATTATGCAATATGCCTATGAACATATTGAGTAGAGGTTACTTTCTGCCTAAAGGTGTAAATTGCTAAAAATTTTCATTCAATTCTTGGTCAACTGGTCCATAGAATCTGTTCATAAAATGTCTTTTAAAAATGTAATTGAAGAACTTCAAACACTGCCAGGATTGTACCCCTTGAATTGATATGCAATGAAATTGATGTATATCTCCCATAACCATTATCTGACTTAAGAAGGAAAATTTGTCGTTTCATTTTCTTAACTAACTATATACGAGTAAATCATATTTTAGAAAGATTTGATTCGAACAAGGAACAAACATTTGGGGAAAGTACTTTAAGAAAATATTTTGCATATATTTAAACCCAAGTCTGTTGCGACACAGATGTAAGAAATTAATTGTGAAAAGCTTTGGATGATGACCGATTTTTTGACGTAATACTCGTATAGGGCACACACCTATTACTATGCTATCGTAAAATATAACTTCTCTATAAATTTACAATTGTCTATGCAAGGTAACATATAAGCTGAAAAGGCCGTTTGTAAGAGAGTGCACCACTTTTACGTGTATAAATTTGACAGCTGTCGGACGATTAGTTCTCGAGATATAGTGTTGTGAATGAAGCAACTTTTGTTATTGTGAATAAAATAAAGCAATTTCGTGTGTTGATTTATAATTGCTTTTTGATGGGTAAAAATGCAGCCGATTCAAAGAAATAAGTGTTACCCGGACTCTGCACCAGCCGAACGAACCATTCGCAAGTGGATTGAAAAATTCAAAAGTGGTCATACAAGCACCGAAGAGGATGCACGCAGTGGACGTCCAAAAGAGGCTGTTTCAGATGAAAACATCAAAAAAGTTCACAAAATGATTACGAATGACCGTAACGTGAAGTTGATCGAGATAGCTGAGGCTCTGAAGATATCAAACGAGCGTGTTGGATATATCATACACGAATATTTGGACATGCGAAAGCTCTGTTTAAAGTCGGTGCCGCGTTTGCTCGCAGTCGACCAAAAACAACAACGTGTTGATGATTCAGAGGAGTGTTTAAGCTGCTCAACCTCAATAAAGTCGAATTTTTGCGTCGGTATGTGACAATGGATGAAACTTGGCTCCATCACTTCACACCAGTGGTGAGCAGGCGACGAACCTCGTCCAAAACGACCAAAAATTCAACAGTCGGCTGGCAAGGTTATGGCATCCGTATTTTGGGATTCACATGGAATAATTTTCATCGACTATTTCCAAAAGGGGCAAACTATCAACAGCGACTATTACATTGCGTTGTTTTAGTGTTTGAAGGACGAATTCGCAGAAAAACAGCCGCATTTGAAGAAAAAGAAAGTGCTGTTTCATTAAGACAATGCACCGCGTCACAAGTCGATGAAAACGATGACAAAATTGAATGAATTCGGCTACGAATTGCTTCCTCATCCACCGTATTCTCCAGATTTGGCCTCCAGCGACTATTTTCTGTTCGCAGATCTCAAAAGAATGCTCGCGAAAGAGATTTAAGACCGATGAAGAAGTAATCGCCGAAACAGAGGCCTATTCTGAAGCTAAACCGAAATCGTACTTCAAAACTGGTATCGAAAGATTAAAAAATCGTTTCAATCAATGTATCGCCCTCGAAGGCAACTATATTGATAAATAAAGTTGAATTTTGCAAAAATGTTGTGTTTTACTATAAAACGGCACTGACTTTTCAGCCCATGTGTTAGAGCATACCTCGCCTTGTTTAAGGCAATCATATTCAAATTAACAAATAAAGCCGCATACTATTTAATATACACATGTATGTATGTATATGCCTCAAAATGTTCTATTTATTTATTTTCTTTTAAAATAAATAGAGGAATCAAAGTAATTATATATATAGTAGAAATATGTTATACTTATCCAAATGTATCTAAAGCAACTTGCTATCTTCGTGTAGCCTTGCGACGCATTTACAAGACTCTATTCATATCTACGACTATAAATACGTATTTGTACGACAAAACTACACCAATTAGCTTAGTGCCACACTGTTTCCGATTTATTTTACCCAGAACGTTTTCATTGTTCTACCCTTTCTTTGGTTAAAACATTGGAAATCCTTTAAGCATCGAGCCAAATGCTAAAAATTCAGTTAACAATATACTTTGTTTAAAAAAAAATAAAAATAAATATATACTCGTATATAAATTTTTATTTTTTATACAGGGTGTCACCTAATTCGTCAAGAATAATTTGGGAACTGATTCTTGGGTATATTCTAAGAAAAAAATCGTTCTACAGTTCTCCAATGTTGACATCATTTATCGAGGATTTACTTTAATGTACCCTGACCCATGTTAACGGAAATTGGTCTGTTAGTACTAATGGTAGAAACTTCGTTTATGATTTTATTTTTAGATAAAAAACTAGCCTTTGTAACTGCATATAGATAAAGTTGATATCTTTTTGAGGTTGTGCAGGTTTAACGATATCAACTTAATTTAAGCTCAGTTATAAAGCCGAGTATTTCTTCTTAGGACTTACTTCTCAAATAAGTTTCTGCCATTAGTATTAACAGAGCAATTCTTGTTAACATGGGTCAGGATACACCAAAGTAAGTCTTTTTTTAAATCGTCGATAGATGATGTCAACACTGGAGATATACCCTAGTTGTACAACAATGTTTTCCTTAAAATATACCCAAGAATCAGTTCCCAAATTATCTTTGACGAATAGGTGACACCCTGTATAAACATAAGTATTTCTTGCTAAACTTTTTAATCAATACTCTCCGTTTGCAATACTAATATATACTTGTTAGTACAAGCGCTTTGAAAATTCAATGTCAAACTTTAGGATAACGATAACATCATTTACATTATCTGTATCAATATCTCAAATTTTCATCCCTAAAGTTTTGGTTAGATAACAACCAGGATATCCAATTTATTTATTCATTTCCTTTTTCTAATAACTTCACATGAGATCCTAGAACAATAAAGAACCATTTGGATCAAAGTAAAGCATATTAAACTGGTTTTAAACTCTTTTTTTATGCATTTCACCCTTTAGGTTGTCACCCAGCTTTACAATATACACTCATTTAAAATGTACGAGTAAGTTCCTTTTCAGTGGAACACCTTTTGCAATAAGAATACCTGACCCTGGTCTCCACTTATTTGCATCAACTCAACACATGACTGCTCCTTTTGATATCAATAAAACACGCTACTCCTATTGTATTTGACTCAAGAGAATTTTTAGTGAAAGTTGTCTACATCGTCATATCCAATTAAACTGCGCAGGAATTTCCTACATTTCATTTCTACACAGTGGTGTAGATTTACCACTTTAAAGCAACGAAAAAAAAAGGAACGATTAAATAAATTTTGTATACAGATGCATGTAAGAAATCATCCATTTTCAAATGTAGGATGTGTTTTTTTTTTAAGAAATAAATAAGATAGATAAAATTGTATCTAATATTTCAAATTCGTTATTTAATTATAATATTTAGACTATAATACAATATTATGTATGAAATACAAAATCAGACACATGTCCTCGTCTGGATATCTACAGCTTTGGTTTTTCTCTCATTTTTGACTGTAATTCGGCTATTAATTGATGAATGTTCGTTATCAAGATTTCCAATATCTCGGGAGTATCACTATACACACGTCTTTTTACGTTGCCTAGCAAAAATTAATTCGCCAAAACAAAATGTATTCAGACGAATAAAAATTAAACTAATCGCTTAAGAAGACTTCTTTTAACAATATCAGCACCACGTGCATTTTTCATCAGCACTCAATCTGTCTATGGTCCTTAAACTTGACTTCTTTCGTTAACTGTTTCTTATATGGATGCAAATTCAGGCTTAGATTCAAAAACTGATCACAGATACAGAGAATTTGATAGTACTTGTTCGTGAGCCACACTTTCACTAACGGTGATGCACATGTCTTGCTTGATCTATTATAACCCTCTGAGTCTCTTCAAATGGTCGGTTATTTCGGACGTGGGTAGCATGTAAATAACAGTACGCAGCTAATATTGAATTATTACATTCGTTTCCTCGGAAGTATTCGTACAATTTTAACACGTTTTCCTATTAAAAATAACTTATTTAACAAAATATAAACCACAAACTATCAGCCCTCATTTAGAGCGGGAAAAAAATTCTTGCAGAATCACAAAGCTGTTCTCAAACTTGAAATGGAAAAAAGAGAAAAAGTATGTATTTTTCACATTTTATTTAAAAGATACTTTTGTTTTAAATGAGAGTTTAGTTTTAAATCACCCTTTTCGACACTTCTTTTTTGTATTTATTTTTTCTGAAAATGTTGTTCTAATAGGATACCATTGTCATCAAAATGTCATTTAAAATTTTAACGTATGCCATCAGTCCTGAGGCGTCTTTTTATCGGATATAATGTTCCATACATAGCTTCCATATCTACACTTTTTATTAAAATAACAACATCAGAACTTTTCAAATAAACACTGCGTTTTTTTCTTTTCAAATTTCAAAATAGGCAGCTAAATCGATATCTATTGTATTAGGTAAGCTTTTTTAATCAATACTCTCCGTTTGCAATACTAATATATACTTGTTAGTACAAGCGCTTTGAAAATTCAATGTCAAACTTTAGGATAACGATAACATCATTTACATTATCTGTATCAATATCTCAAATTTTCATCCCTAAAGTTTTGGTTAGATAACAACCAGGATATCCAATTTATTTATTCATTTCCTTTTTCTAATAACTTCACATGAGATCCTAGAACAATAAAGAACCATTTGGATCAAAGTAAAGCATATTAAACTGGTTTTAAACTCTTTTTTTATGCATTTCACCCTTTAGGTTGTCACCCAGCTTTACAATATACACTCATTTAAAATGTACGAGTAAGTTCCTTTTCAGTGGAACACCTTTTGCAATAAGAATACCTGACCCTGGTCTCCACTTATTTGCATCAACTCAACACATGACTGCTCCTTTTGATATCAATAAAACACGCTACTCCTATTGTATTTGACTCAAGAGAATTTTTAGTGAAAGTTGTCTACATCGTCATATCCAATTAAACTGCGCAGGAATTTCCTACATTTCATTTCTACACAGTGGTGTAGATTTACCACTTTAAAGCAACGAAAAAAAAAGGAACGATTAAATAAATTTTGTATACAGATGCATGTAAGAAATCATCCATTTTCAAATGTAGGATGTGTTTTTTTTTTTAAGAAATAAATAAGATAGATAAAATTGTATCTAATATTTCAAATTCGTTATTTAATTATAATATTTAGACTATAATACAATATTATGTATGAAATACAAAATCAGACACATGTCCTCGTCTGGATATCTACAGCTTTGGTTTTTCTCTCATTTTTGACTGTAATTCGGCTATTAATTGATGAATGTTCGTTATCAAGATTTCCAATATCTCGGGAGTATCACTATACACACGTCTTTTTACGTTGCCTAGCAAAAATTAATTCGCCAAAACAAAATGTATTCAGACGAATAAAAATTAAACTAATCGCTTAAGAAGACTTCTTTTAACAATATCAGCACCACGTGCATTTTTCATCAGCACTCAATCTGTCTATGGTCCTTAAACTTGACTTCTTTCGTTAACTGTTTCTTATATGGATGCAAATTCAGGCTTAGATTCAAAAACTGATCACAGATACAGAGAATTTGATAGTACTTGTTCGTGAGCCACACTTTCACTAACGGTGATGCACATGTCTTGCTTGATCTATTATAACCCTCTGAGTCTCTTCAAATGGTCGGTTATTTCGGACGTGGGTAGCATGTAAATAACAGTACGCAGCTAATATTGAATTATTACATTCGTTTCCTCGGAAGTATTCGTACAATTTTAACACGTTTTCCTATTAAAAATAACTTATTTAACAAAATATAAACCACAAACTATCAGCCCTCATTTAGAGCGGGAAAAAAATTCTTGCAGAATCACAAAGCTGTTCTCAAACTTGAAATGGAAAAAAGAGAAAAAGTATGTATTTTTCACATTTTATTTAAAAGATACTTTTGTTTTAAATGAGAGTTTAGTTTTAAATCACCCTTTTCGACACTTCTTTTTTGTATTTATTTTTTCTGAAAATGTTGTTCTAATAGGATACCATTGTCATCAAAATGTCATTTAAAATTTTAACGTATGCCATCAGTCCTGAGGCGTCTTTTTATCGGATATAATGTTCCATACATAGCTTCCATATCTACACTTTTTATTAAAATAACAACATCAGAACTTTTCAAATAAACACTGCGTTTTTTTCTTTTCAAATTTCAAAATAGGCAGCTAAATCGATATCTATTGTATTAGGTAAGCTTTTATACGAAAACAGACTTAAAATTAGTTTAAGAGTTTTGTATAGCTCCTGTAATCCTTCGTAGAGCATAAGGTGTCAACGATTTTTGAGCGCGGTTGTTTACAAGTTGCTGCTTCAGCTTTCATTCTCCCAAATTTATCGTCCGAAGCCTTGCTATCCCCAACTTTCCTGTGCTAAACATAATTTTTTTTTTTCAAGCGGTTCAGTGGATACTGGTTGGAGGGCCAGAGTATCCTTAATATAGGGTACTCGTATATACATCTATTTTCTAAAGTTTGTTTGCAAAATTAATGAGTCGGAGCGAAAATAACCTTCCACAAGCTACATATTATACATACAATATGGACTCTACACAAGAGCAAAGCAATCATAGCTCTGTCCAAAAGCTTATATATTCGTTTTGACCTCCCAATTCCACTACCCACACTGAGCTCTGTGTCACATTTTAATGTTAATCCTGTTAGTTCTTAGACTCACTGTTTCTCATCCCATATCTGCAAAAATATGGGTCATTTCGTGAAAGAACGCAATCAATCATTGCCAGCGTAATCTGGGGGTTTAAGTACTAATGGCATAGTTTACTTTAATCTGAGGTTTGCTCTTCTAAGATATTTTACTCTTTTATAGGAATCAGATGAAGCTTTATTAATTATTATTATTATTATCAAGGGAAGGAACAAATTAATTTGTAGGGTCCGGGTTTTAACGCCGGGGTACTATTCCCATGTGGCGCGTTTTATCAACAGCACGCGGAGTACTGAGTGTTCCCATGTGGTCACCCACCTACGTACCTACCGCGCCCAACACTGCTTGATTTCGGTGATCTAGTGGGAACCGATGCTTTCAGTGTGTCAAGGCCGTTGAAAATAATAGCTATGACCGTAATAGCTATGCATTTCTTTGAAATACTTTTCATTCTCAAAAAACTGTATAATAGATAAAATTCAGGTTAAATAATAAAGAGTTTTTCAATAGGAACATAACAATTTTAAATTTTAAAACAAACGCACGCTTAAACTTTTTTTTATAATCTTTTAATATCAAAACGTCAGTCAAAGTTTACATTTTCATCATGGTGAAATTCACGAACTTGTAACGTTGGGAAATTACTACCAACATTTTAAAGCTCAGCCCACCGTATAGAAAATTTTTCTATTTTGTAGACTCTGCAACAGTTTGGAAAAAATCCTGAAACATCTTCAGCAATGAAGCTCATTTTTAGCTTAATGTTTTTGTCAATTAGAAAAATCTGAGTTATTTAACAGAAACAGACATACAAACATCAAGGGAATCCACTGCATAAACAAAAGGTGACCGTATGGTGAAGATTTCAAGACAGAAGTTTGATTGAGCCGTATTTTATAGCCGATGAAAATGATCGCCATGTTACAATAAATAAAGCAACGCTTAAATTGTCAACCTTGCTGTACTTCAACGATAGGTCGTTGGTCCCGTTCTATTGTTAACTTATCGTTAGTCACAAAACAGAATTAATGTTGCTTAGTCTTGGAACAAAGGAATATTTTATTCGAAATTAGAATGGAATGGAATCTGTTGTTGGGAAGGTGCTTATCTACATAAATTACATCAACTGATCATACTACAAAAAATGCGCCTTAAGAAAAATTGGTAATTTAGTCCGTTTTGCTCATTTGGAGGTATTTCGTTTAACAAAAATTCTACCAGTTCGACTCTTGTTTACTATAAGGTCCTAAAGATAAAACGATAAGAGTTGGATATATGCAGAGCCGTATCAGTGACTCTTATAATTTTCGAACCAATTCGTATGACAGCAGGCATACCAGCTTTTTGGACTGCACATTTTAGAAATTCCTACACCATAGTATCTTGTAAACTATTTAATAGAGTGCTTGAAAATATATGCGTTTTTTAAAAAGTGTAAAATCATGGCTGTTTGAATTTAATAAATTTAATGTCAATAGTTGGATGTTCCTTAGTTTTGTTATTGCATATTCCATTTCGTTTGCCAAAATTGTTCCAGTCCCTGTTTTATATATATTTTTATTCCTAATTTCTGTTTTTTAGCTATAATCTTTTCTTTCTTTTTAAAGTTTTGAAATCAGAATTTTTTTTATGAAATGTGGCATTAAGTCCCCCCATAAAAATGTAAATGTCACAAACTATTCCCTGTATCTGGATATTGTTAGTAACTAAATTATTATATCTCATCAAATATATATGCATCCATATTTCGAGTTTATTCTTATCCGATGTTAACAGAGTACCATTCACATTTTTTACTGAATGTTGAGATTAGTAGACATAGGTGGGTAAATAAGTCCCTGGAAATTGAAATAAGGAACACTCTTTTCGACAAAAAAAAAAATTTTGTTTTTCAATACAATCTCCTTTTATCTTGATGCATTTCGCATAACATTTCTCCAATTTGTTGAGGCCTTCCAAATAATACGATTTCTTAAATACGCGTTTATTTCATCAATAACCTCTTTATGCAACCAAAATCTTTTACCGCCGAGCCATTTCTTTATGTTTGGAAACAGGAAATAGTCACAGGGGGTAGAGAATATGCTGAATGAGGAAGCAATTCGTAACCTAAATTATGCAATTTTGGCATCGCGACTACGCCGGTGCGTTGTCCCGGTAGAAGAGAACTTTTTTTCTGGTCAAATGCGGTCGTTTTTGCCTCAAATCGGCGTGGAATCGATCCAACAGTTCTGCATAAGAGAAGCCGGTGATCGGAGAACTTCTTCAAGATAATAGATGTGAATGACCCTGCGCGCAGCCCAAAAAATTATCGCCATAACTTTGTTGGCCGACAGGCGCACTTTGACCTTCTTCGGCCTTGATTCACCAGGAAAAGTGCTATGTCTCGGCTGTTCCTTCGTCTCTAGTGCATTGTGGTTAATCCATGTTTGCAAAAACTCATTCGGATTGTGATTGAACATCGCCTAACAGTGCTTGGAAGTTGTCAAACGATCGCGTTTGTTGTCATTTGGCTTTGAAATTACTGATGCATTTGATAAACCTGTAGTCTCTTCAAGTTTGCGCACCTTCACCCGCCGATCACCCGTCCAATATAATACCGACCATTTCTGGGGTGCTGACCTCAATTAGGCGATCAGAACATTCTGCATCACTTGTGCTGGTACGACAGGACCGCAACGAAATTGAGTAAAACAGTAGTGGATGGTTTCAATCGATAGTAAAAAGTCCCCATAATACTGTTCAAGCTTTTGTTTGGTTTGCGTAATGGTTTTTTCTTGCGCAAAAATAGTGTTTAAAGAGTAATTTCTTTCGAAAGACGGCCACCAAAATTATTCCATTTGACATCAACGACTCATCTATGGTATTTTCTACGCGACAGAGTAAAGTTGTATTCTTATGTTAATAAATCTAGAACAACAACACTTTATTCAGTATCTTAGAATACTTGTTTAAAAATTAGCTCAATTTGTTTTTGTTCCTGTAGCTATATATCCACTTTCATGATACAATACAACTTAATGCCGAAATTATATCGATAACCGCACTGGTGCCCTCCTAGCAGTGCTTAGAAAACTCGAAGATAAACTGGGTTATACTCCTAAGGATAACATTCTCTCCACGTTTCGTACTCGTATAAGTTTAGTTGGTTATTGCAGTTGAAGTTGAAAGGAAGCATTTGAGCCTCCTGCCAAATCATGTATACACTGTGTGAGAACGTCATGCAAAATTTAATGCACTAATAAAATAAATTTCCATTACTTAAATTTTTCATTATGTTAAAGTTAAATTGATTCGATATTGAAATTAAATTTTTTTCGTTAGATATTCGTGTAAAAAATATAAAAAAAAAAAACAAAAATTAAATTGCGCGATTATAAAAAGAATTACGGATACTTTAATCTTAAACGGTTGAAAGTTCCATTCGATTGTTAAGGTTAGTTTTGTACCCAATTATTTTTTACCTTGTCCAGATTTTCTGCTAAAATGCCGTAACAAGGACACCTGTAATCACGTCACCCCCGTTCTCGATGTCGTATGATTTCCGTTTTTTTTTTTTTTTTTTAGTCTTTTCACCTAATAATGAGTGAATTGTTTTTATAATAAAAATGTGATTGCGTGTACATTGTTGTGAATTTGTATATACAATATATACTCATATATATATATATTTTTTTGTCTTGAAAATAATCGATAAAATAAAACTAATGGTAACGGTGTTGGGTGAAAATTTGAATTCGTTCAAATGAAGATGGTCATTTTAATACGATATGAGAGTATTATTATCCGTGAACAAGACTGTGCTGTGTATACAGGATACTTACGTGTGATTCTATTTTTGGTTCGAGATGTTCTTGTGTCTCTAATGTAGTCATGTATTTGCTTAAAAAAAAAATATTTGGTTTAGTGGCACTCAATCAGGTTAAAACAACTCAAATTTCTTCTGTATTCTCGTATCTGTAAATGACATTGATTGGTGGGAAATAATAACTTTGATTGGCGGGCAAAACAACCTTTTAGAGGGTGGCAAATTAAAATATTAAGGTGTGAATAGAAAGCGTTGGCTTTAGTTCTTTGCCGCCGGATTTCTTTGGCTTGCGGACGTCTGGTGTTTATTTTTCGTTACTGTTGAGTCTCATACTACAGTGATAAATATGGTTTCCGAATAAAAGGATAGTGGACAAATTGTCTTTTATTGTAAGCACGTCACTTTTAAATGTCATTAGCACACATTTTATGTATTCTTTATTAATCCAATTTATTTGTTTCTGAGAAAAACAAATACGAACACTGTAGTTACCTTTATTTATATATTTATTATCTTTATAAAGGGTATTTTCTTAAGAGCTAAACAACTTATGTTATATGATATATGCCAATAACAGCAGAAATTGAATTTGAATCCAAAACTTTTATTCACTATGAAGAATAGCCCATGACATCATGTTTTGTGTGCGACTTTAATCATAATACTGCCTTTACTGTCTTTAACGAAGACCAATCTGTCCATCTGATCAATAACGTATTGGATATTAGCTTCCAAGGCCTAAATAGTTGAGGATTTTTCTACATAACATACACCAAGAAGTATGTATGAATTATCACATAGCAGCACAAGAAGTAATCGAATGACATTTTTCTTGACCAATAATCTTCCTGTTGAATACGGTCCTCCTTCTAGAAGCGTCATCCTGCGGGAACCAGATATCATCCAGATCAATGTCTTTGAAGAAATAAATACCTTCTACTATTCTTTAAAGTTGTTCATTAACCGTAACGTATTTTGAAAAAATAAGGGCATCGACCCTTATATCGACCCTGCCACCAGACCACACCAAATAGTGCACTTTTTGTGCATCCACAAAAGTGGACAAATCCATTGAGTCGAAAACTAAACCTCGTTACTAAATAACTACCGTGACAACACGATTTTTCGATAAAAATAAGGATCGACTTAATAGATTTTTAAAAATTGAGTTACTCGTATATCTTTTAAAGAAAAAGACCTCCATGCACAGCTCTGATCCTTCTGTACAGCATCAGTCTGTAGTGATTCCAGTATCTTTTGGTACCATATTTTCGTAGTGTTTGAAATATGTGGGATATCCGCACCGTTTGTACTGGTGGCCTTGTACTGGCCTTGCGTCAAGCTCAATATGATCAATCAGCTTAACGTATGATTGGTCTGAAGTTTTGGATGGCCACAAAATTTCGTCCCACCACAAAGTCTATTAGCCTGAATCCAATGCGGTGTCATACAAGGAACACTTTCAATAGTGTCACTTAAAATGTTCTGCTCTACTGACTTTGCGTCAAAATTACCTATCGTCTTTTTTTATCCAGGAATTCATAGAAGCCGCTTATCTCGTTTCCATATTATGTCTTTGTATAAAATGATAATGACAAGTCTTGATGGCTGCTTTTGTAGCTGGTAGCAATCGTCTGAGTATACATACATGCTAGTATGTCGCAGTTTTTCAACATCTTGAACTAAGGCTGTGTCTGGTTTACAGCAAAGCACAATAAATGTGTGTTTAATATTTTGATTACAAAGTGGTTATAAAAAATATTTATATTTGCAAAAGTCAATTTTAGACATGTAAAATACTCATAATTACGAGCTTCAATTTATTACTACTTCAGCATTATAGTAATTCCAAAGATGTCGTGTTCAATAGGAGGCAAAACAGGACAACACAAGGGTTTGCTTAGAACAAAAAGTGAACCATCCCAAAGTTTACCACTTTTTTTTCCGACACACCCTTTTATGACTTATATACCATATGTACGTATGCATAGAAATAGTTGGTATACACTTGCTTAGAATTTCATTATTTGAAGGATAAACAATAGTTTTATTCTTTGGATTTTTACATCCGTTTTTTCACTAAAGATTTTCCATTTGTCTTTCTTCCAGCTAAAAGTGAATATTTTACTTTTCAGATCACTCCAAATGGATGTTTTACTTATTCTTATTTCAAGTTCATCACGAATTTTCTTTTTGAGGGTGCTCAATATTATAACTTCTTTTGTCAAATTGGTGGATGAAGTACATAAATTATCCCTTTTGATATACTCAAAGCCAAAGTTATTTAAACAAGCACTCTAGTACCAATAAAAAATATTGTAGTTAGGTGACCTTAGTGTTCCAGTTTTATCCTGTTCTTTTAGTATTTTATTTTTTTTTTTGTATTGAACATTTTTGTAAAATGTATTTTCACTCTTCACATTTTTGCCTATTTTTACCACGACAGACTCTCTTGGTGTATTATTGTAATTATAATATTACAAAGCGGAGAAAAACAGGGACGGACCTGCTATTGACTTAACATCTGACCTCGTGAAAAAGACCGTAAGCGTATCGAAAATCGGCAACCAGTGATTATATTGGTAATCGGAATTCAAACTTGGAATAGCGCCTACGCATCGCCTACGAACATAATCGAAGTATGGTAAATGCTTTTCAGCACTCAGTACTTAAGCGAGAAACGGAACTACAAAGCTCACCATAGAAATGGATTCGGAACGAGAAACTTATATTCATACAAATCGCAAGGTCAAGTCATACTGATTAAGATATTATTTTTTTTTTATAATTAGCACGCTCAACGGGTCAACACGAACTTTCGAAGGAAAGTTAGGGAGGAAAGAAAGAGGGACACCGATGCACGTTGGTTTTGAATGTTTTAAGGTTACAATGAGTAGAAAATATAGAGCTAGGAAGGGAATTCAATAAGCGAGTTGTTCGGCTTAGGAATGAATCACAAAATTTCAATGTGCGTCAGAAAGTGGTCTTGTGGGTAAACTGATGAGCATTTATAGTGAGACGGGTGTTACGGTTAACAGTTTGAAGAGGAAAAATACTTCTGACAATTTCAATGGAGCATTAGTGGTAAAAATTGCGCTGGAACAAGGTGTGGCAGGAGTTCGAGGTTGTCAATTGACTGGGCGATAATACCATAACCTATGAGTCTTATGGCATGGTTTTGAATCGTATCTAGCAGGTACAGAGGGGTTTAATGAGCACCTGCTACCAGATGCGGAAATTGTACTTATAAATTGAGACCAGATCAAAGGGGATGAAATGTTTCTTACATACCTTAGAGAAAATTAAACATTTCGCAGCATCGAATATGTGGTCATTCTAACGTATGTTGTCACTGACACGCATACCGAGAATGGAAAGTTGTGTTTTGGCAGCATTAAATTTCATTCTGTTGTAGATCTCCCATTTATGAAAGTGATGCTGTTTATATCAGAATTTAATGAGCTTACCATACGCTGCCGTTCCCTTTCTACAGCCGAAGTGCAGGGAGATATGTAAGTCCGGGAACGTATGTATATGAAAAGCAAAGTGTACTGTCCTCATCAAAGGAATATATTGGATTAGAAGTAACAGACAAGAGATCATTGATGAAGATTAAAAAAAGTGTTGGACACAGATAGTATTTATTTTGTGAATATCAGACTTGAAACCATCCCAGACAATTTGAATTGAACGTTCCATAAGGTAATTTCTAATCGGTTGAAGAAGTGATAGATCGATCCCAAATTCGCGCACTTTTGACAAAAGAGTCCGATGCCAAACTGTGCCAAATGACTTAGCAATGTCAAGCGCAAGTGCTTTTGCCAGGTCGATGTACGCTTTGGTTCCATTTTTCAGTGAAAAATGACATCAAATCACAGAGGATTTTGTGTTTTGAGATATTTCAAAAGTTCCATGACCTTGAAAGAAGAGATGTAAGTGTAATGTAAGAGGAGAGAGAAGAAGATTTGCCTTTTTTAGGGACGAGCTGGAAAAATGCTATGTACGCAGTGGTTTTGCCAACGATGAAGAACACCTCTTCAGAAAAAGGGGAGATATACCGTTGGGACCAGCAGATTTGTGTACAATATGTTAAGATATTTAAGTACTCTTACTCTAAGAGTGCACTCAAGTGAGGGCGGGGACAAAGTATAATCTAAATATGTCAAGATGACCGTAAAGTATGCAGCAAACAGTTTGGCCTTATTTAAAGAGCTCACAGCTGGAATAGAGGATAACGCAGAATTTTTAATATTTTTGACGAATGACCAACAACTTTTAGTACCCTTAATATATTGTAATATTTTTACCTTAGTTTTTGTTCGTATTGAAATTTCACACACGAAAAACGTTGCAGACATTCCTGGCTCGATTGAACTTTTTTCGGTTTTTCTCTGTCGAGTTGGAGCCGAAAACCTAAACCCGAAAAAATAGACTTTGGACACAATGACTGTGTCGTTGTCGAATGCAATTTTGATTCAATAGATGAATTGCTAGAAAGCAATCTCGTGTCCTAAAGAATCTTTTGCATATACTCATAAAGGGAACTCATTGTTCCCTTTAAAAATATATTTTGTGGGCGACGAAAGCAAGCTTATTCGCCTGGAATCGGATAGCAAAATATATTCTGTTAATATTTGATTTTTTTAATATTAGGACTTGGCGTTGGACAAATAGTAAAATTGTATGTGATCTACACCAGCACAAGACAGCACATTCATTTTTCAGATGAATCCATACCTATATCATTGATCATTTTGCATGACAATGATCCAAAGTTTTCTCGGTGTCTTGTGAAGAGTTGGTTTTCTCTGATTTTAATGTCATACGTGATTGACTAGCCCAAAATTTCAATCTGTATCCAATAGTTTACCTTTGAAACGATGTGGATTTCGTAGTGAATGAAGTGAATAGCATTTGGATGAACTTTGCAGAACCATCAAGTCAACGTGGGATACTATCAATTCGGAGTCGTGTAAATACCATAGTTGATTGAAAACATACCATGCCCAACACGGGTGGAGATAATAAGAAACAAAGGCCATCCCACCATTATTTTTCTGTTGTGTAAACAGTGATTTATTAAGTTTTTGAAGTCTTTCTTTTTAACGTTAATTAATTCTGGTATATTGGGAATGTTTGTATTTTCTGTACATAAAGTGAAATCTTCTATCTTTTATCAACTGAACAAAATTAATTAAAATGTAAATGTGTGCTCTTTAGGTATTTGACATTTGATCACTCTACGTAGAATAACTTCAACAAAAAATATAAGAAAATGATAAAACAGAACTCTGTATGGTGTTTCAGAAGTCCAGTTCCACAAACGTATGTAAAGAAACTTAATGATAGATCAATAAGACAAAAATTGCGGTAACGAACCCCAGAAGAGTCGAAGCGACTGGGAGCTAAAGCTCGTGCACGAACAATAAAGACAGATGACAAGAAAAAAAAAAAGATGAAGTGTAATGCGAAAATATAGGCGTATCCTCGCTTACGGATAATGATAGAGAAAGAGACATCCACAATAAAATCAGCAAGGAACGGCTTCTCTTCTTTTAACGGATGATGGCGCTATAAGCTTATAAGCAATAACGAGACACACCTTCAGGAAACTCTTAATTATTAGATAAGCATTCTTAAAGATAACAGGATTAACAATTAAGACTGTTATTCCGTTATCCACCTACAAAACGCAACTCCCGACATTTACATATATAGGAGCAGTAATCGACGGTAGTCGATGGTCAGCTTTATCATCATCGCATCGCAATAAATATGAACCGTGTACGATAAATATAAAGGACAAATGACGGATGGGACAAAACATGATTTAATAAGAAGTACATGTATTCCCAAAAGTCTCCACATTAAGAAATGAATATTTAGCAAGCTTGAAGCTTAGCAAATTAGCTTTTATTCTGTCGGAATAGAGCACTCAAAGAAAGAATCAGACAGCAAAGGCCTCTGACCTCTTAGAGACGCCGGGAAACATTCGTTCGGTCTACAAGCAACCTAGTGTGTCATGCTATCTGCAGTTACGCTCATATGAAACCCAATCCAAGACGCAGTCAGCCCTTACTCGACTTGTGATCCTAAAAACCGGTACTCAACTCTTGCCCAGAAAGTTCATCGGCAATATCATTTCTCTTGATTCCATTGTGAATTGGGACCCAAACAAAACTCAGTGTCATTGAAGTTTTGCATTCTCAAAATAGCTTGGAAGTCATAAGAGGGCTCAAAATGTTACTGTAAAGAATTTCGTTTGTTGTTTATTTGTGTCAGACTAGTCAGCTTCCTCCGCCTCGTAAACAGAACAACCGCAGTTTTTAGAGGATTAATTAATCGAAGAGAAAATACAGCTACATCATCTCTACATGCCTGAGTAATGACTTAACCAACATACACCATAGGAGTGGAGACGGAACGCCGAGTTACGGGCAAGCTCTGTTTACCCCTACCAGCAGATATTGCTTTTATGCACAAAATTAGTATTTCGTCTATGCCATGTTGCCTGTCCGGGTTACACATACTGTCAAAAGTTTCAAGATTCTAGAGCGCACTCCCCAATATCCTCTGCGTTGGCATACGTGTTGCATCTTAGACAGAGCACACATCCGCAAAGCAGTTTCGTACACGTTTAACTCGATCATTTTGATAGGTTTACAACTTTTGGCGAGCGTGTAGTCGTCTTTTTTTAATTTCCGGTATTCTCACTGTTTGCCAGCACTTCGGTATGTATGCATTGCCAGGCCAGCTGTGAAGATTTTGTTTAGAGTTACCAACACCTAGCCCAAGATCTTCCGCCAGCGCAACTGTATAAATGTCATTTATGTCAGGTTACTTGAAGCCATAATTTTTGTTTGAAGGACCTAACACTCAAGTGGGTATGACTCCACTTGAAGTGCCTGAGCACGTGTTAAGTTTTTAGGAAATAAGATTTTTGGCCTTAGTGAATATTTTTCTCCATGGGTGGCATCCATATTCATTTCACTTGCAGCTCTTTCAAAAAAAATCCAAATTAAGTTTCACCCCAGTTCGATTTTTTCAAAGTGTACATGTAAGGTAAAACCGATATGTTTGAAATATGTATTTATCATGATAGGAAATAGGGAAAATCAAACCGATTCATAAATGTCATTTTCTAGTTAGTTCGTTGCTCCCTCTCCCAATTGCAAAGTGATATGAAATGGACTGTACACGTAAGCAATGGTTTTGAATGTTTAGCATTTGTAATGAAAATGTAAAAAAGCGCATGGTGAACTATTTTGATTCGCACTTTTCCATTAAGTCCTTTTGTTGAAGGCTTTAAATTAAACTAAAGCACATTCATAATAAGAAATTTACGTTGGTCAACGAGAGTAAGTAGTTGAACGTAAATGGCCCTTGCATAGCTACCAGAGTATATCACGCATCGAAGTTAATATGTGTATACCTATTGTATTATATGAATGCAGAAACGTCTTGGATGTATGTATATATTTAGGCTAAGATAAAATTGTTTCCATAAATACTTTAAAAAATACTGACATTACGTTTAGATCTCATTCTCTACCATGTTTGTATGATTTACGAATGATGAGAAGAAGAATAATCTTCTTGAAACCGTAAATTCCACTATTGTGCTGTTTATTCTTACCCATTAACTAAAACTTTGTTGGTTTTATTTGCAGATGGAAACTCTTTATTCACATCATTTGCATATTGTTCCTGCCATCAATACGTCTAGCATGACATTTGGAGCACAGTGGGGATCTCAGGGAAGCATTATTGCTCTTGGTGTAGTTCTTGGAAGCTCTATCAGCTTAGTTGGACTAGCTTTTGCTTTTATCACCTATAGGTAAGTTCAAAAGAAAAATTAATGTATAAAACATACATAATATGTAAATCTCCTAAGGCACCAAAATCCGACTGACTACACATCCTTAAGTAAATTTTTATTATAAAATTATACCCATAAATGAGTATTACTCATATCCACATCTAACAATAATAAGTTTTTTTCTCATTTTTATTTATGTTTCTTCATCGAAAAAAATGAGAATAGGAAAATACTTTTTTTATTTATTACACCGCAACTGAGTTCCAAATACATTTAGTTTCTCTTGGCATATTGGCTTTCATATAAGGGCCAAGTAATCGTAGTGACGCCAAAAATATTTATTTCAACGTACAAATATAGGCTACGGTCATATGTATCTTTGGATAAATTGCAATAATTGCAATAAATAGCAATTCTAAGTCATAAAATTGATTACTTTTAAGAAAAGATATTTAGATATGAAAACATTAAAAAATGATTAATTGGAAAAAACATACAGGTTTCCAATTCGTTATTTATTGTCGGTCATCAGCATAAAAGAGGGATTTCAAATAGTGCATTAGACAATAATCGAAAGCTGTCATATATTTCATCTTTCGAAATCAACTGCCGAATTTATTATAATGCAATATGCTAGCGATTGGATGGGTAATTTTCAAAAAGAATATCGAGTTTCTCAAACTCCTGCAAATCGATGGAATCAATCTGAGGCATCACATCTAAAAAAAGTTTCCTCTAAGACACGGTTGTATTTGTATTGACTCTCATAAACTTAACAAAGCCAAAAAAAAGTTTAACACACGTCTTCAAAAGACTTTAAACCTATCAATATATGAATATTTCAGCTGAAAATATTCGAACGCCTATTTGAAATCTATATACATATATGTATATGTAGTGTGATTCGTGACGTGGAAAAGCCATTATACGAGCCATTTATCTTAGAAGCGTTTCTTGGTATCGAAGAATCCTTCAACCGCCTATCTTCTGACGTCGTTACTATCAGTTTACGTAAAACCCAACTCATTCCCCAGTCAAAAATATAAGAATCAACACATTACGTAGTACAATATATTATTATAATAGCATTTAACAAAATCAAAACTAAAAGATGTGCACTGCTAACTAATTTGTCGGGTCGACTAATGAGTTCTTGTTGTCAGCACATACGGTCTTTCCTTGAAATGCTCCGATATACAACAGATGGCGCATCGACTTGACCGTCCGTTCAAGGATGTATGTATTTGTATCGTATAAACTTGTATCACGGCTAACCTAGTCAATTCTTAGTGTCAAAGAGGAGATAAAAGGACCGTAAGCCGATGTTTTCCTTTTGACGATGTCATTCAAATATCGTGAGTTTCAACAAACTCTTAGCTGGATCTCAGGCTCATTTTGAAATTTGTTTCCCAAGTCAAGCCGTCAAAGATAGAACATATATACCTTTTTTTTATTTAAACCGACATATCGCTTATAGATTTATCACGAATGAGTTTTGCACTACCGGCCAAATGTTTAGGTCGCTTTGATGTATGAGATTTCGAAAATGCCAGATGTTAGTGACCTGCGCCGACGATGCTCTCATTCTGGTTTCAGTAAAATGTCTTCCAAAATAAAACGGAATATTTAATCACTACTACTTTTTAAAAATTGGGACAATAGTCGAGGTCTAACAATTTGCTCTTCAAAAACGGAAATTGTTTTATTAAGAGAAGAGGAACCCCTACATTCATATCTCAAAGAATAGGGAAAGCTGAAATAGCTTTTCTCAGTACAGCACGATAATTTGAAGTACTCTCAGTTCCCAAACTAAGTCGAAAGAGCAACATCGCTGACCGCATTAAAAAACCATTTGTGGCCATTGACTTATTTATTTATTTTGATGGCAGTACAATTCACTATGAACCTCAACTAATAAGTCTATAAAGCTGGCGCGTTTTGGCCAGCTTAACTCGCGCACTGCAAAACGTTGAGGACGCATTTCACTTGTAAGCGCCACGGGACGCTTCAGACGTAAACATTAATCTTTATTCGCTCCTTATGTCTTAGCCATCTCAGCCTACTGCCATTTACATTTTTGACCAGGTCGATGTAGCTGTACATCTCAAAGGTTTTGGTATTACCATATATCTCCTCCTGTCAAACAGGATCGAAAATCACCTGAAGAATCTCACGCTTAAAACGACCAAGGAGATTATCATTTACGTTCTCTAACTTCCAGCCTTCTGCATCTAAGAAACCAGCACGCTATTCTCAATGAGGTGTCATTATCAGGGAAAATAGCGGAGCGAAGGTAGAAGACGGGGATGCCAAAACTAAACACAGCACTGCATAGCCAAAGCACGCCTCTATATACAGATGCTGCTATATGTGGGCTTCAAATCGATAAACAGGATATGAATATCGATTTAATTTCTTAGGTTCTTTTTTTAGATCTTCAAAGTGTTAATATTTGCTTACCCATTGACTTACGGGCCCTAAAATCGTATTAAAAGGGCTCAATTAGATTGCTGAAAAGTATTCTTAACCACTCACACAATACTACTGTTTTTTTGACAGTTTGTTACAATTGCAACTAAAAATCTCCTCTCAGTATTTCTCCATGATTGTGGTGTTTAAGACAGCTGTAGATGTACATTGGCTGAAATTCGATAGTTGTCTGAGTATTTATTAGCCTTTCGAAATGTTCAAACATCTACCTGTATTATAGTAGAAGTGTGTCTTGCATCGATAGCCTCATGATCGATATGATTAGATAACTGTTTACTGATCACGTGTCCTCTAGTAAATACATATTGAGATGAGAAAACCGTGTGCTTGCTGTACATATTGTATATAGCCCAAGATCGTCTCTAGACATGGTGTCGGCAGACTAGGTTTTCCGTTTGCCCTATTCATTTTCGCTTTTAAATCACTTACAACGATTTTTAAATCATATGTAGTTTGCCACTTAAGTTTTAAGAAAAACAGTTTGAGAGTCGTGGTGGAGAATGATCTGTTGCTTTTCCTTGTTTCTCAAAAGACTTCTGGCAAACAGATAGTGGTATACCATTTGTAATTGACCTTTCTACGTTAATCTAATGGCACGGTGGAGACATATCCGGTTCTTTCAAAGAAACAGGATAACATTTGTTTTGAAGTGATTCGTGCGCGAACAACTTATAATGGATTTGACTCGTCTTGAGTCAACAGTCGACTGATGTTTAGTTTTGAACTGATATGCATAGATCCATGACTCGCCTGTCACAACCTTATAGACTTATTTTGAAGCACCGCGATCGAATTTTTTCAACATTCACTCCACACGAGCCTTTTTTGAGCGATTGTTAAACTATGCGGTATCCAACGCGATCCAAAATGTTCATGCAATATTAAGTGGAACTAAACGTTCTGAGCACGTGTACCATTAAAAACGTTAAACTGTATGATTCTGATGTCAAATTTGATATATCTAACATACACCGGTATTGCCATATCTAATAATTATATATAATTATTAGATTATTATAAATATATAATTGAGGAGCTTATAGAAACACTATTTGGTAGCATTATCTACTGCCTTTGAGGAGCATGATCGCATACCAGGGTAATGTTGATGGATTGTTTCAGTACGTTCTCTTACGTGTCGAAAGCTCAATACTGCTCTAATCTGTCGCAATCAAACAGGCGGTACTTCCGTTTTCTGTAGTAGTCAGTAGCGTTCTAACATTCAAGAGAGTAGTTAGTAACATGTGTGCTCTAAACCCTGGTACCATGGTTGTCAATTGTATATCTGCTTCTTAAGAGCTCCGTTAAGCTCGACGGTTTCGGGTTCGTTCGTACTTACAGATTCTGGCCTCAATAATTCTTGGCTTGGGGAAAATTTTGTGTTTTCACAGCTACAGAAGTTCTGGTACCGCCAGAGTCATCAAAACTCTAGTGCGTATTGCAAGTTATCTTAAGTTGCTTATAGACTTAAACTCACTTGCAGACATTAATTTAAAAATTGCAGCACCGTTAGCTCTAGACAATTTATTTTTCAATGTTCTTTCGTCTGTAAATTAATTTCATTTATTTTGACTTCATCATATAAATAGCGGTAGAATGAGGTAGACTTTTTACTTTTAAAAATGTAAGTAGCTCTCAAAGTCGTACCATCAAAGTGAATTTAATTATTTTTATAATTAAAAAAAATGATAATGCTTATGATATAAAATTCCACAAGTTGTTTGAAATAATCCAAAAACTTAAAATTATTAAAGTCCAAAGTAAATTAAATTTTTCACCTGAAAGATCAAAGAAATCCTCACTAGTCCTATTTACCCGACCCGACCACTTTTCCTAGCCCTTGTAAACGAATTTATTTATTGTTTTCCTTTTTTCACTGTGGTAAAACTTTTGTGCTTTACATTGCGACTGATAAGAGCAAGACTATTATGCGTAGACAAATGTTAAGAACTTGTATAAATGAACTTGTATCTGTGCATACGAGTATGCATATACTCGTAGAGTATGGCCTAGTTTTCTGTTCGTCGTTTTAGTGCTTACATTAACCACTCTTCCTTTTTGTTTATGTTTACTTAAATTAACTTAACGATAATTAACGGCCGTTTTGCCACCTTATAATTTGCGAATTAAATCCCTTAAGTTGTAAGTGGAAAGTTTTCAATTAAAAATATCAAGTTTAAAGTTTATTTTCAGATTTACGTTCGCTCGCAGGAACCACACTTCTAAGCCTTTTGGCATCCCTATTCATGGCACAACTTCTATTTGTCATAGGAGTTGGTGGTATACAGGTAATTTTGTACGCAAACTTTCGAGTAAATATACTAATGACATGAATATATTAATATAAATTAACCCTAGGTGCTAGTATTTACTTAGCTTAATCTAGTATACTCGTATGTGTGTGCGTATGAGCATCCATAAATATAGGCTGTTGAAGATTTTAAGGGGAGATTCCTAGACATAATCGTATGGATGGAAAAGGGGTCGGAAATGCATCCCACACGAGATACAGAGGTTTTTAGCAAAGTATTACGCTGCTTTGTTTTCACTTCTATTAAAAACAACAATTTATTGAATTCGTAATTATGAGCATGTACTTTAATGGTTTCAAAAAGTACATTATGTAAATATGTCAAAAGTTATTGAATATCAAAAGTGATTTTATCTTTTTAAAAACTTTAAATTTTAACACTTTCATAATTTTTTCGTGTTCCTAGTATCTATTTAGAAACATAAAAACATGCGCTTAGTTCACTTCAATTCAGTTGTTTCGAAGATACAACTCAACTTACTGAAACATGTAAAAACATTCGATTAAAAATGTTGGGGAACAAAGTAAAAATATTGGTTGCACATTTTAATTTTTTTAATTTTTTTCATTTCATTTTCATTTCATCATATTAACTGTTTCAAGTGCAAGTTATTACTTTATAGAAAGTAGAAACCGTTACCGTCAATGGTCTAAGGTATAGAGCGATGTTAACCGACTCTCTGTAGTCAGAGCAATCAATTTGCCGCGATCATGCGATTTGGCACCAGTCGTTAAGTCCTTAGTCTATGCTAAAAAGCCAACTACTTTGGCCGAGCTCGAGGCCAACATTCGACAAGCTATTTCCGGGATAACGCCGCACGTATTAAACCGAGTCTTCAAAAATTGCACCAACCGCTTGTAGCACTGCCAGTAAAGCTAAGGCATCTATTTGTATGATATGCTACTCCACATATTATGGCATAAACAGCCATTCAGAATGAATTTTATATCACATACCGTTTTTATCTTATTAAAATTGTCTTCCTATCTTTCTTATTCTTTTATTTCATAAAAAATCTGCCTACTTTTTTTTCGCAAAAATGACCTGTATCTATTTTTACCTCAAAAAATGGGCGTTGCCTTTTTAAATTGGTCCTTAGAACTTTTTTTTTTTAATTATTGTAAGTCCAGTAGTGCATGTAGGTACATTGCGCAACAATAAGCTTGTTTTACGGGGAAAAAGAAGAAGAATTTGAACAAGTTCGGTCATATATTAAAAACTTGTGGCTTGAGCTGAAATGACCTGATTCTTCTTTTGTTTGGTAATACTAGGTACACGGTTCAAAAAGTGGTGGTTAATAAGATATTTTTGCGACAAAAATGATGACAAAGTCAAAATTTTAAATTAAAAAAAAAAAACATGATTGATCTATAATAATTTTTGACACATTAGTTTTAGGGCAGTATTTGCGTTAAAACAATTAAAGTACTCATAATTACTTTAACTAATTCCATTTGTTGCCGTACCCGCATAAATTTGAAAAATCCTCTTTTCAATAAGAGTACAGGGCAGCGTAAGGCTTTGCTTAAAACCTCTGTATATCAGAGGGGTTACGATTTTTTTTTCTCAAAATGTCAAGGAATCTCCCCTATAAGTCTTCGAAACATTATTATCCAAAACAACATGTATATTTGTATTTATAAGCAGATATACTTGGGCATAGTCGTTTATTCTGTTCATACGAATATGTACATATGTACGTATGTATAGGCATTAGAAAGGTTTTATGTGATTATCCTCTTTAATTTATTTTAATTTAAAAGAAGACTAAATTCAGAACTCATATCATAAATCCTTCTTTCGATTATGTCCTTATATGTACGAGTATGATACGTAAGAAAAACGCAGAGATGAATTCGATAATAAAAGGGATTGTAAAAGATTTACAATTTTGATAAGCTTACATACATACGTACATAGAGTATTATTTTAGACATTGAATGCTTTTATCAACTGTATATGTATATTTACAGAGATATGCAGGGGTATTAGGTTATATAAATTTTTGTTCATGGCTTAATAAAAACGGTATCTTCCTTCTGAATTCAAAGCATTTTTTTAAATATACTTACTTGCTCCTGCAGACCTCAACCAATAAACCTCTTTAACCTGCTCGAATTACATAGGTCTTTTTTTCGATTGGCGAGGTAGCATGAATTCCGGCGGCTTCAAGATGGTCCTCAACCAACTTTGTAACCGGCTCAATCACAAGCTAGTTGACCCCAATTACGCTGCAAGTTGTCGTTATTGCTTCTCAAAGAAACCGCTAGTTTGACGAAAGATACTGGTAAAAACATGCAGCGAAATCAGAAATGTACATACTATAAGTTTACCAAAGCTGCAAGCGCGCTTTACACTCAAAAAAAGCCTGATGAACACCGACATCACAGAAGAAACAAAAAGGAACATGAATGCGTAATCTTTCAAAAATCAGTTCAATCACTTGTATGGTATATATAGTACACCGATAATATTTCCATAATTGAAAGAAAACAGCATGATGTCAGTAACGCGTTCGTATGTGTCGGTTTGAAAGCGGATAAGGTGGCCCTATCTGTCAACGAGAGCATAAAAAGATGCGGTTATTAATGTTACCTAAAAAAAAAAATCAATCAACACAGACGCCATTGAGGTAGCTATGGACTTTTCCTAAATCCCCAGTAGAGGAAAGCTGGGTCTTTGTGCCAATGCGACAATTGAGTACTTCAGTTTCCTATCGAGCAAATAAAAAAGACATTCATAAGACCCTACTTATCCCGGAGTTCAAGAATTAATGAGATAGAATCTTGTAATCTTCGGTCTCGCTTACAGAGATGATGAATGATGTAGGAGTTGATACAATGGGCAATATTCAATTCAATAGTCAATTGAGTCCTATGTGCTATCACATAGTTTAAAATCTAACCACTTTTCAACAAACGGCTCACTCAGACTTTCTATGCTGTTTTTTCTATTAATTGGTATTGGGTCAATTAATGGCTACTACCTAAAAAGAACAGCACACAGCAATACTATTGTATATAAAGCATGGCCAAGGACCCCTAGGCACAGTTTTATTTTCGTCATCACAGCGTAATCGCTTTAAGAAGTTTTAAGTATTTTTTAATGGACAAATAAAGATTTTTTTAAAAAGAAAGTTTAAAAACCGAATTATTAATTTACATGTATTTATTCTATGTACATTTGCTAGTACATAGATACAGTTATACTGCCTAGTTATAAACTGATGCCAATGCTTGAATAAGCTGCAGATTTGAGGTAGACTCTAAATACCTCGATTTACAGCTAGCGTTTGGTAGCTTTTGGCAAAGTTGTCGTCAGTCTTCCAAATCAATTTTTTTTTTAATTTGCTCTCTTTCACCGCTAGACAATGCTTTTGCTTTATTTTTATATCAGTAAACTCAGCAGCAATTCCCTGCTGACACAGTATGCCAGTAGTTATTTCTTGAATTGCTAGTCTGCTATGTCTGCTGCTGTCAACAAAGATCCTCGCGATATATCTTGACATCGCATATTTAAATACAATACATGAAAACTTTACATAGGTACAGGTACGTCAATGACTTCCATTAAAAGTTAATGTTGGCGTCGTTATGGACATTCGTTTGGAAAAGTGTGCGCGATTTTTCTGCAATTGTACATATCAGCCATCTAATTTAGTTGATTTATGAGGGCTGGCTTATATGTTAGTTACACATGTACTGCCAGACTCGCCTATATACAAACACTCATCGCTGGTTCCCTCTAATGTTGATGTTCTGCTATTGCGCTGGTTGCAGCCCAGGTCGCAGTATAGGCCCTCGTACATTTCCATTCTTGCACAAAGCCTGGCGATGTTTCAGTCGAAAAAGGCTTCGTTGATTTACGGGTTCGATGGATTTATGGTCGGGCGAAAGTGGAGAAAATTCCTTATTACCTCAAAAAGGTATATAACGTCGATTGTAGAAGCTGATTCTTGTAGACAGAATGGACTCGTATGTGCATATATCGTATTATTCATATAACATTCTGTCTTGGCTTCATTAATTGTTAATCTTATTTTGGCTTGCCTCGTTGCTACCAAGTATGTATTTGTACAGTCCTAAAAGGTGTAACCCTGGGTGTTTCAGACAATTTTTTTGAGATTGGTATTAAGCAATTTATTTGACAATCTAGATCCTTTTATTATTTAAAGTTTTCGATGTTACTTCTCGGGCGAGTTTGATAGTGGCTTATCATGGTTCTGTATAACTTAACATAGAAGATTCTCTTATAAACTAATCTTTAATTGATCACAAGAGTGAGTAGGTAAATCGTCACGCCTTGAAACCTTATTGAATTTAGCTTTACTTAAAAATGTTGGTGGGTGATATCCAACATTTAATGAGGGACTAAAGTATCATACAAATATAATATAATTCGACATTGTCTTCTCAGGAACTACTCACTAGCTGCTCTCATTCTTCTATTCAGAGCAACTTCATAGGCGAGTTGTTTTAAATTCGATTGTTGTGTTAAATAAAATAAATTTTGTTAAAGTTATTTCATACGAATTATTCTACCCTACTTTTGTTCTTTAAACGTCAGGTGAGTTCATAAACATCAGCTTTTCTACTAAAGCAGATCTTTCCTCGTATGCTTTTGAATACAATCACTGCGCAGACATAGCTTAGTATTATTGTCATTTGTTTTTGTTCAAAAACGTCATGTCAGTGCAAACAAAAAATAATATTCAACCAAATCTTGCAATAGATTTGCTTTTATCAAAAGGAAGAAGTTATTTATTTTTGTTACATATTATTTCAATAGTTCTTACATTTTTCATCTTCAAAACCCAAAACGATTCCGTTCTAAAATGTATTAAGCAAAAACTGAAATTGCACACCGTTTTCCTAGTTTTCAAAGAAGCTTTCGATACCATTGATCGTAAAGTCTTATTATACATCTAATCCAATATTATAATTTCATACAAATTCGTAAGAGTACCCGAGAATATTTACGACGATTACTGGTAAGCTGTTTAGAATAAAAAAAAATATTTTGGAATGATTCGAAATAAAAATAAGAGTGCTATAAGGATGTTCACTCAGTACATATCCCTTTGTTCTGCATATCGATGATTTAGTAGGCGATGATTACCCGACTTGTACCTCATGAACTATGTACCTTATCGTACAGACTTGACTTCGTATTGCACCCTATACACCCATCAGAGGCTGCTTTATTCTGCGAGAAATACGTAAAATCCATTTAGACAGTGATATCAAAACTGCTCTGATGTGAACCGTATTTCAGTGAGGGCGTTCTGCATCGACCGGAACAAATGGTAGTCAGAAGGGGCAAGGTCTGGGTTATAAGACGGGTGGGGTAAGACTTCCAATCCACTGTTTTCCAAATAGTTCTTAACCGGAATAGCAACGTGGGGCCGAGCGTTGTCATGATGGAAAATTATTGCCTCGTGTCTGGTCGCATATTCCGGGCGTTTTTCGGCTACTGTTCTCTTTAAATGGATTAATTGTGTTCGGTAGCGTTGTCTATTGATGGTATCACCCGGTTTTAGCAGCTCATAATACAGCACACCCATCTGATCCCACCAAATACAAAACATTACCTTCGCGCCGTGGATATTCGGCTTTGCTGTTGATTTGGCTGGTTGGCCAGGTTTCACATATGATTTTTTGCGCTTGGGGTTGTCGTAATGGATCCATTTTTCACCACCAGTGAAAAATCCGATGCAAAAATGACTTCCTTTTGTGGCGTTTCGACGTCTCTCGGATTGAGTTCATGTGGAACCCAATTTCCTTGCTTTTTTTGTTTTGACATGGCTGCTTGAGTGACACCCAAAGATTCTGCGAGCTCTTCTTGTATTTGGCAACAATCTTCATAGAGTAATGCTTCCAGTTCTTCATCTTCAAACTTTTTTGGCTGCCCAGGACGTTCATCGTCTTCCAAGCCAAAATCACCACTTTTAAATCGTGCAAACCACTTTTGGCAGCAGTTTTCTTCATATTAAAGTAATGAAGAAGAACTCCCCACAATAACACTTTTTCAGGCACAAGGTTTGACATATTTGAGTGAAAAAAAAAAAATATTGTTGTTTACGTTTCAAATGAATGACATATACTGAAATGACGTACAATGACAGTAGCTTTCCAACGCATGTTCCAATGGATTATTAACAATGGAATAATATAAGTTACGCCATCTCTTAGCAAACCGCAAATTAAGTAAAATATTTAAAGTATCGAGAACAACTGATAAACTAAGGCATATACGAGTATATATAAACACTTTTTCCTTTTTTCTATTTATGCCTTAAATTTTATAACTATTTGTTAAATGAAATCCAAATTGAGCAGATGGCATAAGCCACGCTTAAATGATGCTTGTAAAATATGTAGAAAACTTTAAATAAATAACAAAGCAAATCCTATCTCTCAGATCGAAATAGGATTGCTGAAACCACTTAGAATGGTACCGAAAAAATTAAAGTTCAGATAGTGGGTATTCAGCCCTGTTTTTGTATATATTTGCATTTGGTCTTGTTCTTTCATATAAGACTATTCTGGATCTTGTATTGTCAATTGAAATCTTGCTCCGGTATTGACAGCTCAGATTGTAGTCTTAACCTTGCATGCCAGACTCTTGCAACCTGGATTTTCACATTTATGAACCAATGGAGAAGAAGTCCAAGTATGTGAGAATTTGTGGAAATAATGTCTTGCATTTAGTCTTGATGTGGAAATGCAATCTGTTTCTTAATTTTTCATAAAAAATAATGGGGCTCGTATATGGATCATAGTATAGATCTTGGAAAAATGCACCAAAATTTAAAAAAAAAAAAAATAAACTAACTAACTATTAAAAGTAAGCTTACAAATCTGAAACGAATTCTTTTTATTATTGCACACCTATTTATGATATATTAATAAACAATTAAGCAAATGAATATCGTATATTATTTATTTTATTATTTTCATAAAAAAAAAACAGGACCCGGAACTATGTGTGTCCTTATCTCTTGCATTTTTATTTATGAAATTGGCATCTTTATGTTGGATGGTCTGTTGTTGTCATCAAGCTCTAAGAACATTTCGTTGTAGTGTTAATTTAATAATACGCCCAGAATCAAAAATGTGTAGACTTCTGATAGAGTACAAGTTAGTATTATTAACATAAAATTGTCATATTAATTATTTTCTAAATTTATGGAATGCTGATTTCAGTTGTTTCTCTTGGGGATTCCCACTTTTAATGGTGGGCGTAGCGGTTGCATTTAAATGTAATGAGTCCCTGGATATAAGGAAAACATTATATCGAACAGAAATAAAGACTGTCCAAGATGATTTGATGACTAAACATTGCTGGTAAGAAAACAAAACAAAATTAATAAATATAACATTTAATACAATATAAATATTATCTCAGGATAATGGATGGTCAAGCATATATTTGGGCATATATGGTTCCAGCAATATTTATTTTATTTATTGGATTCCATTTAGCATATCAAGCAAAGCATACCGCGAAATTATCAGCGCAAATGCAAGTTGACGTTAAAGCAAGACGTAAACTCATAAAAAGAAGACTTTTACAATGTGGCTTATTTATCAAGGTATTTATTTCATTGACATATTTTGTAGCACATGCAAAGACAGGGACATGAGACCAACCAATCAAATAAAGTCTTCCTTTTTTTGTATATATACTGGGATGTATGGACATATGAGACACGTATAAGATCACTTCCGTTGCATGCATTCATGTATTGATAAGATAATTCTTAAAAATAGCTCATATCTTGGCCTTCTAAAACGCTAGGCAAGCGTGGTCCCCCTTTCAGCGAGTTAAAGTTCGCAATTAAAAACATTCGATGTCTTTTTCTTCGATTTGCTGTTCAAGGTCTACTCTTGAACGATCGTTTTATCATACTCTCTATCAATACCAGCTCAGCTCTATTATTTCGATTGCCCTACAATAGCACAGAGACGAAGTAATTTATATAATTAATTTATTTATCCCTCAAGCTCTGCCGATTACACATCCCTTTACAATTAATATTTCCTTTAACAGAAATCCTCGTAATTAACGATTCTTACATCTCTCTTATGATATCTACCGACTTTTATCACTGCACCTCTTATGGTACCAGTGAACCAATCTCCCTATGCTGCGGAAGGCCTACTCAAGTTAGATCTCCTTCACTAAGTCTTCACTGGAAGCTTATGTAAGTTAGATCCTCTCTCTCCCGTCATTCTGAGTTGAAAAAAAAATATAGGCCTTTTTATATCGTGAACAAAATAACAAAACTAACAAAACTCTGGCTGGTAGAGACTAAGCCTTGGTTCATCTCGGACAACAATTCATTGATTTTTTGACTTCAAATAGCATGTACCAAAACATTTGCTAGTACTAGGTAAAATTTGAAAATAAGATGAAAATAAGTTACAAGCTGGCAAATGACAAACAAAGGCAAAGACAAAGAGGTTTATGGTATTTCGTGTAAACGTAAAATGCTATCTACTCGTGCATACATATTTTTTTCTGATTTTGTGTCTCATGAGCAAAAATATGCACAACTTGCAGACCAGCGCTGAAAATAATGGATTTCATTGAGCGAGCTGGTATATTGAATAGTACGAGTAGGTTTATAAGACCACAAGGTATGAGTTATAAGAACTTCTAAATAATTGTGTTTCTCTACAACTAAGAAGAGGCGCCATTTTGCACCAGGAGGATGATGCCGCCACAGCCTATTATTATTTTTATTGTTGTCCCAGGTCTACCCCGGACAACTTTATTGAGCTCAAAATAGATGCTTGTTCGAGGGGGGTGTTAAGAGAGTGACATACGAGTACTTGTATTGAGCCGGGCTTTTTTTGATTATGTATTTGCTGCTATTTAGCTCAAAGCTTCGGCGTAGCTGTTTGTTGTACGTATCATCCTTAATATTGGTTTAAAGTGACCGTAATTGGTGCAGTGAGTCCGAATAAGAAGTAGGGGACGAATTTAATATTTTGCATAATTCTCGGTCAGCCGATTTTTGAAGTCAATAACTGGTGGATATCGCGACGATTTTTTAGTTAGTTAATACAAATGGATCGGCCTTAGGTAGACAACTTAGTGCGAAACGAATGAACCTATGTTGAACAGCTTCGATCCTTTGAATTATTTTGGCTATGGGACTGTAATTATCAACTTCATGGTTTTCTTTTTTATGAATATGGATCATATAAAATTATTTACACACTCTTTTATTAAAATAGCCGAAAGGTCATCAGAGCCGGAAGAAAAACCATCTTTGGATTTGGTAATGTTTTATGATACCAACGATGTTGTTATATTTAACGATATGAATGACGTCTCTGTACAGTTTGTCATATAGCTAAAGCAACTAGGATCGGGTTCAGGTGTATTCTTAGGAAAAGAAAAGGTGTATGCTTAAAATAACAGGCAAAGGAATTTACAATGGTTTTTGGGTCAGCAGACCATGATCATGCAATAAGTGAGTTGACTTATTTTGTGATCTGGCTCATATCCAGACTTGACATGAGTTCCAATGGATCTTTGCTTGTGAGTAGATGAACGTCGTTTATTTTCAAAAAGAAGTACGTTAGATGACTTGAGCCATGGCTTTGGCTTCAAATAATGATTTATTTTCGCGTATAAGGATTTTGTGTTTGGAGGTTACATAAAATATTATAATAAATGAACTGTCATCAAATAATTTTGTGCACTGTGGGTCTATTTCGGATGCCTCTGTATTTGCAGCCATTGCTAGGCATTTGCAGCAGCTCTATGGACGACATCTATTCTGATAGGTGAACGTCTCGTATATATGTATAATTCGGAAAATCGAATGGTTCATCCAGTTCATTCTCTCGTACCATCTTAATTACGAAAGTACTCATGATGAAGTGCGTTTTTGCGAAATTCTATGAATTAAGACTTTTGTGTTCCACAAACGAGTAAATAAATAGTAGACGACCCCTAATAAAACCTCTCAAACACTCCAATTTGTTGTTAATACGCTTCTTCCAGCGATAAACCATGCGGGACACGGCCACGTTTAGAACCTGTTCAGATTGCAAAAGAGTCGCTCTTAACATAACGGTCGAAACCAAGTCAATCGGCTAGTCCATGGTTCTTGCTTTTGCTGTACCTTGCTGATTATTAACGGAAGATTCCCTGGATTCCTTTAGGAAGTGTGTTGATAGCGAGATGTAAATAGCAGGCGAACTCAAACGTAGTGCGAGTTGAATGCAGTTACCTTGAAACCAGTTATCAAAAAATTCAAAATAATACAGTGCTACAAGTACGTTGTAAGTTCAGAACAGATACCATACCGCGTAAATGTGACTTTCACTCATGAGAGTATACTCCTAGTGTTGGTTTCATCCCACAGAAACGTAAATTACTTATTATGATTTACATATCACTAAATGTGATGGACGTTCATACCTTTATATGAATTTATTTGAAAACACATAATGAATTCAATTTGTTTTATTTAATTTTCAGATATTGTTTGTGTTTAGCGTTGTTAACATATTTGGTTCACTTGCGGCCTTATTGGGTGTGATAGAAATTTGGGCTATATACTGCGTAGCGCAAGGCATTCAGGTGAGATACTTATTTTTTTTATTTCAAAGATACATAATTGAAAAAAGTTATTTTCTCCAGGGTTTAATAATTGCCTTATTAGTAACATGTAACTGCAGAGTTCTTAAACTATATACCTCTTCGAGAGGCCATAAAATTCAGCATGGTATATATAAGAATCTTCGAGAGGGTGAAGGTGGCAGATATGGTGTTTTAACGGTCACAAATCCTAATTACCACGAAGATGGACAATTTGTACCGTCGCAAGATGAAGTCGATAGTAATGGCAGCATTAATGGTAGAACTTCTGATGACACTTTTGTTGCTGCACATTATGAAGATGAAACTTTAGTAGAAAAGCGCGTAGTAAACAAAGATGTACCTAAAAGTCTTGATTTAAGTAATGATTTAACAGATTCTCTTCCAACTAATGCGATACAATCTAGTCCAATGCCACAAACTGTATAGAAAGATAAAACTTGTGAATTTGAGGTAGTAGTTCTACTGCATTCAAATAAAATCAAATACAAATAAAACATCTAATATTGTACTTGTATCGTCTTATATTGCTTTAAATTCTTCTAATTCAATACATATAATTTAATTTTTATTTAGTATTTTATAACATTCGTCTTAAATAATAGTGTAAAGGTTTTCGAATTAAATATTTTATAAAAGTTTATTGTTAATATGAATTCCATATCTAAACAGCTATACCTTTATATACATATCTACTGTTACGGAGCTTTATAAAAGTTTATTATTAAAAAACAAAAATCAAATCGTTTCAATTATTTATCTGTCCTTAGTTTTTTCAGTATCTTTTTTAGAACGACTGAAATCTATTCATTAAAACCGAATTGACAGCACTTCCTTTTGTTTTTAAACGTAACTACGTGCGGTGAAGAAAACGATGCCATTTAAAGAAATAGATATATATTATGATATGTATGGGACCATATACCGGGAATTTAGTGATTTAGGTTGGAAACCAGTAAAAGATATCCGGGCTGAAGAATTGATGCATCTAATCGTAATTTAGCTTCACTGTCGCAGATTGTCAGAGCCGGATTGTTGGTGTTCAATCGCACTTAATGCTTTAACCATTGTAGTCGTTGATTCGGTCCATCGATGAACTAGCATGGGTGGAAATATTTCCAGATTTTGTCCGTTGCCTCAATCCATGTGACCCTGTCTGCAAATATAGCACATGTGAATCATCAACAATGGCAATCCGCCTCACATTTTATCATACATAAAAACGCCATTGATGTCTTTCTAGCAAATTCTAGCAGTTTACAATCTTATGAATGAATTTAATGGATTACAAAAGTATTAGTAAGTTAACCCTCTTTGATCTGAAATTTTGTTTGTTGTTACATTTGAGCGGGTTTGAATCAAAACAAAAATAATAACACAACTGCACTGTTGAGAGTGTGTATACAAATGAAATAAGGACAACAACCTTCAAAGCTGGACGTGGAATGTTATGTTCCTTAATAGATAGAATACAGCGAAACAACAACAACACAACCCTCAACCGGATTTCGAGTGGCCAATATTGACTCGGACCACTGACTTCTTGCGGCCAAGGGACGGTTGCAGATACTTCGAACATTCCAAATATAAGAAAATAATTTTAGGAAGTTAGATGTCCGACGGCTACACTTCTATTATCGCAAATAACCGTCGCAAAGTTTACTAATCGAGTATTTCTTAATCCTATGCCGTTAATAGTAAGTATGGTACGTATCATTTTGATCATTTCTGCGACGGTGTAGCAGAATTTTGTAGGCAAAATAAATTTCTCTACCTTATCCAACAGTAACACAAACCAGCGCAGAGTTGCTAAGTTGCGATGCACCATTCATGTTATTGAAGGAGCTATCATTATTTTGTTTTTGAAGTAACAACTCCCAATTTTTTTGATCACGATATTCAGCCAATTAATTTAAAACCGGTAGAGTGGTTACTGAAATTGGGAATTGCTCCATGATGATATTGCAACGCTGGTTTTACAAATAAAAAATTTTTTTTTTTTTGGGTGAGAGATGCAGAGTAAAATTGTCTGTGTTATTCTTAAAGCGTTCTATAAAGGGAGTGGTTTTTCTAGCAAGTTATTTATTATTTCTTTTTATTAAAAAGAATTTGACTCCAAAAAGATGTTGATCAGAGTAACGTTCAGGAAGTTGGATGGGAGCAAATTACTATTACATCCAATAAAAACGACGGTATGGTGTGGTTTACGAGCTGGTGGAATCATTGGTTCATATTTCTTCAAAAATGAGGCAAATCAGAATGTTACCGTCAATGATAACAGTTATCGCGCCATGTTAACGGACTATGTGTTTCCTGAAACTCAGCAAATGGTCTCGGTGAGTTCTGGTTACAACAAGACGGCCTACGAGCCATACAGCGCGTGAAACAATGGACTTGTTGAGAAATAATTTTGGTGAGCACTTAATTTCATGTTTTGCTACGGTAAATTAGCAGCCTAGATCATGCGATATCACACCTTTGGACTATATAAAGTCTCAGGTCTTTAGGAATAATCTAGCTACGATTGACGTTTTGGAAGCCAACATTACTCCTGCTATCCGCGAGATACCAGTCGCTATGCTCGAACGAGTCGCCAAAAATTGGACCATCCAAATGCACCACCTCAGACTTAGTTGTGGCCAACATTTGTTTGGCCATGAATGTATGCCATGTTCTTTTACCCGATAATAAAAATGTTAAGTTCACTTTCAAATTTATGTGTTTTAATTTACATTATAAATCAAACCTTAGGATGAATCACCCTATATATGGTATACAATACAATATAGGTACAATCATCATCTAAGTTGAACGGTCTATTCTGCCTGCTTGCGTGATGTTGGGCTTTGTCTGCAGGCCATTTACAGTCTGCTGAAAATTTTTTTTTTTCATATTCTCAGCACCGACTGAGGTTTCTGTACGGGGCTTTTTGCCTTGTTCTTTTTACTTAATGTTAAATTTTCCGTACGAACTCTCAATGTCTTCGATCGCACTCTTCTTGTGCCTTTTTTCTTCTTCTGGAAAAACAGATGTACTTCCCGCCTCTTCTGCTTGAAGAACTCACGAGCAGCTCTCGTCTTTCGTTGCAGCTCCGCTTTGTGATCTTCTTGTTTAATTGCATGTGCTTGCAGGCATTCTTCATCAAACCAGGGATTTCTTGTTGGTCCAGTGAAACCCTTCACGTCAGTTGCCGTGTCTCTGAAGGCAAGTTTGCCATTGGCAGCATTGCCATTAGGGATCGGAACTTGATGCTGGCGACATAGGAGTTGTTGAGAGATTTCGGGATACGCGTTCAGCGGAGGTTCTGCGCTATACCTTCTCACTGTTTTGACGCTTGAGAAATCCACATTCGCACATTGGCTGAAACATGGTAGTGATCCGAGTCAATGTTGGCTGCGCGGAACGAACGGACATCCAAAATACTGGAGGTATGCCTTATGTCAATAGTGTTTTAATTGTTTCAAAGTATAGTTAATATTACCCGAAAATTAATCCGTCAAAAGTTATTGAAGAGCCTTGCGGTATCCCGTTTTCAAGTTTTAATTTGTTTGAGGTAAAGCCATTGACATTAACACAAAAAGTTCTTCCGGATAAAAAGGATATAATGACTTTTAAAATTTTCTGAGGGACTTCCCATTTATGTAACTGTTCTATTATAGGAAAGGTTGTGACACGGTCGAAAGCCTTCTCTAGATCAGATGACAAAACAACGCTGTGTTTACAAGACGAGAGATTATCTGCAAGTTTGTGTTCCAGGAGATTAATAAGAGACTGAACTCCTCTGGTCTAATAGCATATTGTTCGTTGCTAATTGAGTTTTCCATCAACCTGCCTATTATACGTCCTATAATTTTTCCAAAAATTTTAGATAGAACAAGTAGAAGCGAAATCGGGCGGTATCCATCTATTTGGTGATAGTTCCGAGAGCTTTTGGAAATCGGCTTGAGTATAGCTTTCTTCCAATCATGGGGAAAGATACCAGTCCATAGGATGTTATTGTAAAGCGAGCAAATTCGGTTCTTAAGACTATAAGCAGCTGATTTTACCATATTATATGTGATTTTGTCGTCTCCTGGGGTATTTCCTTTAAGCAATTCTAGTGTAGTGTCAAATTCAATTCTTGAGATGTCTTCTGAAAGTACTTGGCAAAGGTTTTGTTGGATCGGAAGGTCACTTATTATTTTCGCTGTACTTTCCCCATGTTTTTGAGAACGTGTTGGAAATTTTTATGGAATCATTTACCAAAGAGCCATTAAGAAAAATATAAGGAAAGTGGTGAGTGTAGTTTGAAGATCTTAGGGATTTTATTCAGTTCCATAGGGTTTTGGAGTCCAAGGCTGGATCCATTGTATTCACTAAGCTTTCCCAAGATGAATCCCAAGATTCATATTTAGCCTTGGCACTAGCTTTCCGATAAGATAACCAATTTGGTGTTGTTGGATATCTTCGAGCGTTCTTTCAGGCTATATTCTTGGCTTTAACCAAAGATGCAATGTCCTTATTAAACCAAACAGGATTTTTTTTACCATTGTCTCGTTTTTGTTTAGTTGTTGGCATAAATTAGAATTTTCTTAATCTTAGCTGCTTCTTGGTTGGTGTTGTTGGACGTTGTTGAAGATGTAGAAAGGGAGTGGGTAGATGACATAAAAATGTCCCAGTTAGCCTGAGTTTCCTTGAAACGTATAATAGGTTTATTTAGAAGTTTTCTTTCATGGGTGTGATATGGTCTCTACTTTCCCCATTAGGGAGTACTTCTCAATAAAGAAGTGGAGCTAAATCTTCCGATGCGAATGTAACATCAACAGCAGAGAAGGTGTATCTTGTGTTAAAAAGTGTAGGCGATCTATCATTTAGAATAACTGGGCCTTGATCATTGGCAAAGTTTTCGAAAAGTGTACCTAACCTATTGGTGTTGTTTGAGCCCCAAATTATATTTTTAGCATTTAAATCGCCTAGGACTAGATGATGAAAATTGTTATCTATTTGAATATCATTGAGAATTTCACTTGTAATGTAAACTTCATGCTCTCTATATACGTTTGTTAGCTTATTAGTTTTTTTGCAGGAATTTCTATGGTTTGGTAGAGAAGATTTGAAAAGGAGATGGTGTGGGATGTCACAAGTATATTATTTTTAATTAGAAGCCCTATACCTGATTTGGAGTAGTCATAACGCTTATTGTGATAGAATGGTTCATAATTTTTTAGCTTAAACATATAAGAATTTGATGAAATGATGTGAGTTTCCTGAAGCGCTATAATATCTGGGTTGTATTTTGAAATAAGAAGTTCTAGGGCATGTTTGTTATTAACATAGCCTTGTATGTTCCGTTGTATGTTATCTAACAAAGTTATAATTGTCTTTTACAAGTTGTTTGTTGAGTGTATGAATTTTTTGTGTTTAATTGATCGGTGGGTTTGAGTGAATTGTTGTTGACAGTAAATGAGTTTTTTTGTTTTTTCGTTTTTGGAAGGGGGGTTAGCATGTGACGATGCGGTGGGAGGATTGGATTGTGAGGGGATCGGGATGATTGTGTTGTTGTTTTTGTTATTGTATTCAGTATGGGAATGCATTTTTTGTGTAATATCTTTGATGTGGGATGCATCGATGTTTTTGGTTGGTGTTAATTGTGTTCTTATTTGGAGTTGGAACAAGAAAAGTAGTTTGGGTACTCTTTGAGTTAGTTCTCTCATTTTCAATTCTATTTTTTATTATTTCTGCTATGGTGGGGTTAGCATTTTTTCTCTTTTTAGGTGGAGGTAGCTGGTGAAGGTTAGGATTGTCATTATAAATTTGCCACGCGACGCGAAAAGTGCAACGTCGATCGGCTTTAATTTTATTGACGGATTTGTACCTAAGAATGGCGGGGCAGGAGGAGTCGTATGATGTGTGGCTTTCTTCGTTGCAATTAATGCATAAAATTCGAGTGCAGTAGTCATTATGTGGTGTTGATGCAACGCATTGGGTTTTGAATATACTCTTCAACTTTGCAATTCAAACCAACCTATTTTAACTTCGTGCGGGACGACGATTGACTAATGAGTCATTTTATTTCTTCATCATTTTTCGAACATCAATAACTTTGTATTTCTTGAGTTCGTCCATTAGTTCCTGTTTGCTAATGCTTTCGATTAGTTATGAATAAATTCTACCTTGGACTGAATTAAGACTAATTTGTAATGTGATTGATCACTTTGGCTGGAATTGAGTCTATGAGTCTCGATTTGATGAATTTATCGGCTGTCGCACATTGCGTACCTTAAGGAGCAAGTCACCTGACCTCATTGACTTAACCTCTAATATGTCTGTGGATATGTGTTCTAATCCGCGATTGATTCGGATTGGATTGTAGGTGTATAGTTTACGGAAATTGTTGGCGTTTTTTTCGTCTTTCTCTAATCCGCTAATTATGATATATCGAAGAACATTATCATCATTTTGTATAGCTGGTAGACTAGGGAAATCCTCGCCACCATGCTTTCTTTTATGTCCCTTGCCCCGGTTTAAGATCACCTCAAATTCGAGGCTATTAAAACGGTTATGGTTGTGGGGAACAGTCCACCCGTCCATTATTGGAATTTTTTGTTGTAAATATAGTATAGCTCTTCTTATGAGAAATATTTATGATTCACTCACCACGGATGGTAAATAATTAAATGGAAATTAAATTTGACCTCTTTAAGGGAATAGTCAAAGATGCTTGCACAACACAATACTAACACTTGTCTATTCACGGCGTTTGCCAGCTTAGGACTGAACGTACAACACTCTGTGAATTTTTTACACTCCTGGGCAGGGCCTACTGTTTATTGCTGGTTTTGAACGGCTCACCTGAGAAGCTTTTTCATAGGCAAGATTTGACTTTCGGAGGTTTGCCATTGCTCTCCGAAAGGGTGAAGACGATTTTTGAAAAATTTGTTGTTGTGCTCCTACCGGGACTCGAACCCAGGTAGGTGGCGTGACAGCCAGTGAGTCAACCATCACGCTATCGCCACCACCAGGTAAATCTCCAATAGTTCTAGTAATTTGTTTCCATGTAGGGATTCGAATTAACCCTTACGGGAAGGTGATGAGGTCTGATTAGCTTGTATACGGAATACTCGTATGCCTGCCGGCAAATTGTCGTTGAACTTATGTTGAAAATTTCTGTGGAGGTTGTTTTCTGCTCAGGTATAAATTGTAGAAATAAGTGATTTGATTGGTAAACTGAGACTCATCAATCGATAGAATCCGGCCATTCAATTTGTTTTCCGCAAGTGTCTTTCCATTATGTAATTTCAGTATTCTAAACGCTGCTCTGAGTCCCCTAGTTATAGCTCTTATACTGGTATATAATGAAATGCATGTATGCCTTATGAATGTAAAATTCTCCAGATTTAAGTCCTGCTTAGATTAAAATGTCTACTTAGTTGCCTAAGACCTGTATTTGGATGGTTTCTGGCGTAATTTAAAACGTCTTCGTAGCTGCGAACGCTTTCTGTTAAACCAGGATGTGAGTCTCTCGAAGATTTTCTGTCGTCGTTACTCCTGTCTCCCTCAACGTGGATATTATAATTTCAACGTCAATATCTCAGTTAAAAACTACAAACTGGTTATGCAAAGGATCTGTATTTTTTTTAACTGAAAAATATGCGTGACCTACTCGAGGTGGTACCTTTTTCCCCTTTGTAGCAGGCATAAAATGAACCTTTTTAAAAATAAAAAATATTGGATATACATTGCGCAATATGGTAATAAGCGCATTTTACGGGAAAAATTCTAAAGCAGCTGTTAACTCTCTAATTTTATAGGGTTATTGTATAAAAATTGCCCATTTTTTAGTTTTATAGTTTAAACAAGTTGGTCATATATTGACAATTACTTACTTGAGTTGAACTAACCTGACTTTTTTGGACGAAATATTAGGTACATTTTTAAAAGACACAAAAAGTGGGGACTAAATACACATCTTTTAAAGTCAAAATTTTTAGTTAAAAAAAAAAATGGCTCTTCAATTTTGAAACATTAATTTTAGGGCAACATTTACTTTGAAACAATTAATGTACTAATGTACAAATTAGAAGGGCGTCTCCATATCTAGGCATCTTGAGTTAAACGGTTTAAGCAGGAGGCTATGAAAGAGGTAGTTATGTTTTGCGACTAAGAAAATGAAACCTCACATCTAAAACAGGCGAAAAGAAAAAAAAAAATTAATTCCAAAGCACAAACACAGCTAATACTTATTCTTTTTACTCTAAGCCACACCGAATTGAATTTACGAGAAATTCAATCAATCCTAAGTAAGGACCAAGCTAAAGGAGAATAATGAAATTTGCATCAGTAAGAAAGAGCAATTAAAATAAAACCATATTAATTGTCCGCGGAGTACCATTTCCTCCCCTGTCGCGCACGAAGACGAAACGGAAGATTTAACTTAAGACAAAGTTAACAAGGAAACTGCAGTTGGACACTCTGAAGTATGGGCGACAATCAGGGGCCTATAACGCAAAACTACAACGCTACAAGTCAACAGGTGCTTGTATATTTATGTTTGATTGACAAGTGTAGATTATTGCTGTAAACAACTTAATTTGTAATTATTAGGCAGAAAAGAAGCAGTCGACAGAGGATCCCCTACTTCTCTAAATAAAAAAAAAGAAAACTGCTAATTTAGCATATTCAATTAACAAATTATTATAAAACGAGACTAGAGATTGCGGTATTGAAGAACCAACTCGGTTATCCTAATTTAAACTTTACTAAAAAATTTAAGTGATGGAATAGTCGATAGCAACGTCACGGGGAATAGTGCAAATAACGGCAATGATGAACGTCAGAGTTATGAAGGGAAAGTCAATGACGAAAATAATGCCGAAGAGATTATTGCTATAAGTAGATATTAAAACTATTGTGAATATTGTTTTTTTTTATATATGCATATGTACATCTGTATATATATTTGAATAATGAAACAATGGTAATCTACAAATAAATATTAAAGTATTTAAAATTCAAAAGTTGTTGTTGTCTTCGTTGAGCTTCCTGGATGATGCTGAAAAAATATTTTCAGATACGGAATTCTCTTCCCTTTGATGATTCTCGGTGGCCAGAACTTCAGAAATATTAACTTCATTAATTTGATAACGAGAAATATTGCATAAAGTAACACAACACTTAAATATATTTGCAGCAAATACACAAATATGATTCAAACATGGAAATTTTTCTTCTAAAACTCCAAATGCACACTCTACAAAGCATCGTGTTTGTTTATGCGCCCTATTGTACCGAACTATAGGTGCGCTGCCAGAGCTTGAAATTGAAGGCGGCATAAGGCACATTTTCAAAGGTTATACGCTGTTTCTTAAGATACTGGCGTTTGGAAAAGGCCCTCACCCGCCTCCCATTTTATGATATAATGTGGTATTAAGACTTACTCTTGCATACTAAACACTCCCTGGCCAGTTAGCGCTGACGTAATAAAATCGTAAGTCGGGACCACAAACTGCCATACAATTTAGTGAGCGTTTACCATGCTGATCGACGAAAGCTGGTTCATTATTTGTCGGAGCATCGATATTGATAAGAATGCCATTAATAGCGCCACCTCTAGCATACCACCTTTTTAAAAAAAAAAAAAAATTAATCACAAAGCTCACATCTTCTGGCCAAAGCACTTGCCTTTGAAATTCTACTTCATTGATTGCAGAAGTAACTTCATGAATGCATCGGCATACTATCATTTTGCTGACACCATGCATATCACCTATAGTATGGTACTGGGATCCGGAACCAAACCAGTGCAAAGCAATCAAATTTTTTTCTTTAACACTGAGCGCTTTGCTTTTATTAGTTGGCGACCGTAACTTATCCGAAAGTCGTCCAACTAGATATTCAACCACGAAATTTTTCCACAAACAAGTAATCTTCAATTTCAAAATTTATCCTCCCTTCATAATTTTTAATTCAACTTTCAACATCACTGTCACTGTCTGACTCTGAATCAAAAAAGTACATTTTGATTTTAATTTTTTTTTATTTAATACCAGGTGGAGTGAAAAGTAACCTCTTTGACCGCCAGAATGCGCTGCTACTGCAAAAAAGGTTATGGTGCCTTGAAGTCCGTTCATATTTAGGCAGACATGCCAAATTTCAGTGCGATATTGTCTTTAATTTTGTTTTGACAGCTGATTGTTGTTGACGTGTTTGGCATCATGTTGGGTATGGACAAAAACATCGAAGGGAACTAAAGAAAAGTTGGATAAATATTATGGGGCTAATGCTCCGTCAGATTACACCGTCAAATATTGGTTTCGAGAGTTTCGTGGTGGCCGCAACTCCACTAACGATCAAGTCCACAGTGGCAGGCCCTCCGATGTGGTTACAGAGGACAATTTCAAAAAAATACATGAAATGGTGTTGGCTGACCGGAAAGTGAAGGTGCGCGACCTAGCAGATACCACAAAGATTAGTACTGAGCGCACACGCCATATTTTGGGCAATATTCTGCATATGAAAAAGTTATCCTGTCGCTGGGTGGCACATACTCACTTCTGATCAAAAACACGAACGCGAGAGCACTTCGAAAAAGTGTTTGGACTTGCTGATGCGGAATCGGGCGGACTTTTGGCGTCGATTAGTAACTGTTGAACACCAGAGAACAGAATGAGTGCCCGCAATGGACTGAAGCCGGCACAAGTGCTCCGAAGCTACCGAGGGAGGCTCGATGGGTCAGAAATGTACATACTCTTCGTGGACTACCTCGAAAAAGGAAACACCATCAACAGCGAGTATTACTGTGCATTATTGGAGCGATTGAAGGCCAAAATCGATGCAAAACGGCTTCACATGAAGCGAAAATTTCGTTTTTGCAAGACAATGCACCGGTGCATAAGAACATCGCAACCACGGCTTAAATTAATGACTTACGGCTCCAATTGCTGTCGTATCCACCGTATACGCCCGATTTGGCTCCCTCGGACTATTATCTCTTCCCAAACCTCAAAAGATGGCTCATCAATAAAAATTTCAGCTCACGCGAGGAAATCATCGACGCCACGGAGGAGTATTTTGCAGACCTTCCGGAAAATAGAACAAGTGTATCAAACCAAAAGGCGACTATATTGAATAAAATAAAAAAAAAAAACATTTTAAAAAACTTTTTTTCATTCCCAAGGAGTTTACTTTTCACCCCATCTAGTAGATATTTATTTTAAAGACACACATCTTTCCTTTTAAATATTATTACACAGAATGATAGCTTTTTTTCTTCGCATAAGTCTTAAATCGCCTGTAAGATTTGATCAATTTTATTCAACCAGTGAAGTTTAATTTTTTTCCTACAGTTGTAACTTCTCATTACCTACAGAAAATAGGTAATCACTAAATTTCGCATTTGGTGTATTTGCCCATAACACTTGTTGAAGTGCCAGTTGACTTATTGTTTTGTGTTACGCAATTGTTCCATAATTGTATAATTTCACTTGTAATTGAATTGTAATGGCTCAGGATCCTCAGGATTTTGTTTGACAAAATGGTTATTTATATAAATTTAGCTTATGAAAAGAGAGTAGGGTACAAATTTAACAGGTTTATGTAATTTTTTTTCTCTTCGGAGTGCAAAAAGAATGCTACTGTCGGCCAAATGAAATCGCCATATGAGCAAAGATCTTTTCCTAATCACAAATCGATGGCAACGCGAATACGTCAAATGATGACAACTCTTTTTTAAGTGACAACCAACAACTTACTTTTGATTTCATTTGCACTTGGGCCGTTTTAGGTTTTAAACTATTAAGCAATTATTCTAATAAACAAAATAAATTGATCCACAATTAGTACTTTTTAAAAATAAAATAATATGTATAGACCACCTGAGACAGACTCTGAAGATGATTATGATGGGTTTTGCTTCGGAGATGTAAGTTTTTGCACTTAACTGTTTTTAATATATGAACTAACGTTAAAAAACATCTTAGAGTATAACCAAAGATCGTAGCACACATTTTGTATATAATATAAACCATGATATCGAAAACATTATTGAAGCTGGCGATCTAAATAAATTAATTCAATGTATAGAAGACAACAATATTAATATTAACAAGCCTTTACAAAATGGTATTAGCCTACTTGGATATGCATGTCAAGCTGGTCAGTTCGAAATAGTGAAATATCTGCTTGAGCAAAAAGCCAATTGTAACATGCAAGTTGATTCTGTTACACCTCTGATGGAAGCATGCTCTTGTTTAAAGCGCGATTCCCAAGTAACAAGAATTGTGGAACTTCTATTGGCTGCTGGGGCTGTAATTAATGTTTCGGATAAATATGGTACCACTCCCTTCATGTTAGCTTGCAGAAATGGTCATTTTGAAGTCATACAGCTGTTGATCAAAGATGTGTCCTTTGATGCTTGCGATAATCATGGATGCACACCAATTTTCCATGCCATTGAAAACAACCATGCAAACATTGTCAATTTTCTAGTCAAATCTGGAGCTAATACAACTATTGCGAATAAGAAAGGCTACACACCACGTCAAGTTGCACAATTCCACGGCTTTTATGATATCTTAGAAATATTGCCAAAGGAGAAGGAGCAGCCCTATCAGGTGCCGTCAACATTCCTTGCATACAATAATATCTGTGATATGATCCCAAGGATTTTCCTTAAAACTGAGTGCCCAGAGTATTTTCAGGATATAAATTTAATTCTAATGAACATAGGAATGGAAAATGTTCTAGAGTTATTTGCGAAAGAAAAGATTTCTTTAGCAGAATTCCTTACAATGAATGACTCAAAGCTGGAAGCGGTTGGCATTCAATATCCCATACACAGGTTACGATTATTAAAGGGATTGCTTAAGTAAGTAAATTATCAAATTATATTCTTTTTGAAAATGAACATATCCACTTACATTTTGATATTTGGTATGTTCGCCTCGCAAACGATATATGTACAGTTATTGAATACGTATATCGTTTGATATTAAATATCAAAATATAAGGGGATATCCTCATTTTGAAAAAGAGAATTTCGAAAACTAATCTTTATTAAACATGAATTCGAATACATTTTATCTTGTTACTTCAAGTTTACACATCTCGACTAAGACTAAGTCGCACTCTGAAATTTTTTACCTGTTTGCCTGTGCTTCGACGTTGCTCGTATTTTATTGCTTTTCGCTAGCTTATAGTGCTCATGCATGTTCTCCAGCTTTCCTTTTTTCACCCTTTTTCCCAAAATTCGTAGCCTAACTAAACACGCATGTTATCGATTTTTCATTTCTGCTAAGGTCAAGCTTAAAAACTATACCTTATAGAGCACGCCTTTTGAAACACCAAGCATTGTCTTTGAACTAGATTAGATTTTATTTTTATTTTTATAGTAAAACAACATATTTACAAATTGTAAACTTATTTTCTGTCTAGGACAAAGAAGTCGTTAAACTTTATTTTGGTCACTGGAATACTAGATCAACAGTATATTGTTCGACAGTTTTAGTAGTAGTAGGAATGTGCGAATTAGAAATTCGGTCTATTTCCCAATCATTGCTAATTTTTTGGTCACATAACCACATGTATTTTCAATTTCAAATTTAATTCTAACTCCAGGAATTACCTTTCGGTCGTTCAGGGGCATATATATCTCAGTCATTGTTCCTCCGTTTCCAATAACCGGGTTCAATTAAATAGGAGGTGTTGTCTTTTCGAAGCTTATATCCGGTCCGCTGCCACCGCAGTCGATGAAGTCTGATGTCAAACGATCCTGGCCTGTTCTCTTAAGAAGACCGCGTTTAAAATGCTGTGAACCTAATCGTATAATTGTATAATTTTTTTTCGCTACCAATCACGTTTCAAGGAAGCAAAAAAATAAGGCTTTCAATGTTTTTTTTTTTTTTTTTTTTTTTTTTTAAATCATAACTTCTTGCTTATCCAAAAATACAAAATGAAATTAAATGCATTTTCACTTTCTTTAAATGCTTATCAAATAAAACTATTTTCTTCAGTTTCCATCTCAATCAATGGACGAAAAGATCGATCGCTAGAGTACGTAAAGGGCATCCAGATAAGTATGGACATCGTATAATTGGTAATCAAAATATATCCTTAATTTAGTCCTCTTCATTTCAGTTTCTATGAAATTCTCATTCTTTCTGCGAATCACCTGCAAAACCTTATTATTATAAATTCATCTTTAAAATACGTCAGAAATAATCTAATAGCGGAGAACTTTGGAACTATAAGTGCCGAAATTATAAAAACTCTGCGTGAAAATTTACAAAACTATAGAAAAGCTTTAAAGGATCTCAACAGTACTACAAAATATGTATGTGATTAAAATTTATTATTTCAAAAATTATTTATTTTAGTATTTTTAGCTCCAGTCTTTCAGCCCTGATCGTCCACCGTTGTATATAGACTACGATGATTACTTACAGGAACAAAAACGATCAAAAATGCGAAAAATTTTCAAATATACATTCTTTTTTACACTTTCGGTTGTTATTTGTTTAAAAGTTAAAAAAGTATTTTGATCTAATCAAATTATAATTCTAATTAGTAATCTGTTTCTAAATCAGTCACATTGTAATTAATTTTATAGGTGAAATAATTTCAAAATTAATTTTTACGAATAAATACTTAATTAATAATATAATAATTTTGCAATACGCTTGCTTAATTTTATTTATATTTTTATTATCGAAAGTCTAGTAAACAGAAAGTAAATAACTGAGAAATTGATCGTCATTAAGGTACAGAAAAACATGTTTCGTTATCAATAGCTGGAAAGTTGTTTTTCAGAAACATAATTTCGTTGTTACACTGGCGTTTATTTATTTGAGAGTTTTCGCTGAGAATGTGTGATATACTTCATGTTAAATAAGTCATAAACTCAGTTTTGTGTCTTCTTAACGCACACCATTGTATTGAAATAAAAAACGTTTTATTGACTAAGAAACAAAACGTTTTTGGTTTCAGCCTTAGCCCAAACAGAAAAGATTCACTCAAAATCAAATCTCTCTTACTCTCTTACAGTCTGACACTAAATTTATTTCAATTCACTCAAAACCTACACAACAAACTACCACTTTAACCAAAACCTCCACAAGTACAAACACGATATTCACCCATTTCCGGTATATAAATGAATCAATCACACTTCTTAGAAACAGCCGTTGTCGATTTAATATAGCAGATGATAAAAATGATGATATATAGTCACAACAATTGCACTCAAAAGTCTGACTCCTGACAGCAAAATACCTATTTCTGCACATGTAGAACTCCCTATATTCTCCATCTCCTCACAGTAAGGCTCGAAGTTTTGAAGATTTCCCCTCCACCATCACCTTACCGAACAAAATTTAGAGTACAGGAACTCATACCCGATGATTAAAATCTCCCAAATGGGCAAAGAATGTTTTATAACATTTTTAATGCAGGTGTCATCCAACAAAGCTGGAAAACAGAATGAGTAATCCCCATTTCCAAACCAAGAAAAAAAAATCCACTAGAAGGCTACCGACCTATCTCCCTCCTTCCATCTCTTTCTAAAATGCTCGAAAAAATAATAGCAAAACGAATACTCTGGTATAGCGAAAAGCAACAACTTCTGAGCCCCAATAGACTCTGCGAATAAAAATTCTGATCATGACCCACCAACTGCAAACCTAAATATTCGAATTTCATTCGTTCTTTTATTTTCAATTCAGATAATTTTTCCCCACTACCCTCTTCAAAATCGACTAAAAATTTACCCGACTGGATCTATTGCCTTTTTCATAAATAAACTAACCAAAAACTTGAACTAGAAGGAGCGCACAACGTCGGCGAATTAGACAGAACGTCACAATAAACAACTACAGTTTTGAGCTACCAAAGACTTTGACCTCTATTGTGAGTGTCAAAAAATAGACGATAAATGATTGTCTGAATTGACAATTGATTGACTAAACGATAGTTGGTATAACGATTGTCAATTATCAAAAAATTATTGACTATGGTCAATTTGTTACAAATTCTCGTTTTGATCGGGACCAAAGTGAAACAATACAAAAATGTCATTTTCTGATAATAGTTTGTCAACAAATGTCATGTCTCGATTTATTAAATGAGTAACACTATACCGAACATTTTTTAGTATGATAAATGGCTAGGACATGCAGGACATGCGAATGAATACCAACGCTCCCGCGCGAAGAGTATTCGATTTCGACCCGTTGGGACAACGCAGTAGAGGAAGACCTCGCCCTAGGAGGCGCGCATGTGGGAGCGAACTTTATTAACTGGAGACAGTTAGCCAGAGACCACGCTAATTGGAGGGGCCTATTGGTTGAGACGCATATCCACTCCGGACAGTAGCCCAATCTAAGTTTGTTTACTTTACGAATTTTGACAGTCGATTATATATTAAAAAATAAAAATTATTTTGGTGATAAGTAAAAGATCCTGCAATAAAATTTCATACATTTATTAAAATTAAATTATTTAAATTCCAGATATTATTTGTATTAAGACTAGCATTTATTGGAAAATACATTAAACAATATTTGATTTGGATTTTGGTATATTATTTTCTTACTTAACTTGTATTGAACATTTTTTTTTTTTTTTTTAATTATTTTACTACTTATGCATATTTTATTTTTCATTTCAATTTCTTCAAAATGTTCCATTGATATTCTTTTTCAAATACAAAAACTAAAAAAATACATAAATGAGTACAATAAATTTAAAATTATTAAGCTATGATGGCTCCCTTTTATGATAAAATCGTCCTGATAAAAGATTTCGGTGGACAATTATATATCTATTTATTATTATTTTAGTTATATTGATGATATTTATGAACATTTAAAACGTTGTTACTTTTAATTTGACGCTATTGAAAAATTATTTTCTGAGTTGCATTAATATGCAAATAACAAAATTGATGCAAAAACAATAGAAATTTAAATAATAATAAAAAAAAAAAATGCTTACAATTTAAAGGCAACCATAATTTTTAGTAAGTAAAGCCGAAATTTCAATTTATTTACAGGTAAAGATATGTTTTGTACCTGCAAAATGGCAAAATAAATAATAAATTTAAGTCATTAACTATCAAATAAATATAGAACTAAGCTTAGAATCGAAAGCTCTGATTTTAATTCACCGACTGTTCAATATAAACAGTTTTTGTGTGCGTTTAACATATGACATTACTCCACTTCAAAATAAAATAAATTTTGTGTCTAAAATATAAAACATTGGTTATTGGACAAAGTTTGGCATTTAAAATAAATGAATATAACGTGAAATTATTGGATTCAATTTCTGATTTCTTCTCTTCGTTGCCTTATGCTGGATAATAGCTTCTATTAAATTGTTACATGTTTTTTATTCGTTCAATTTCTGGCCAAAATTACTTGGAGCTTTTCTTGTAATTACGGATCATCGCAAGCATTTTATTGAATAAGCTATGGTGCATTAACATTACATTTCTCATTCACGTGATACCCATATTGGCATTAGAAATCAAACTATACGCACTTAAATGAATATTCAGCCGTAAAATGCCCGAAATCCGTTTAAATATATATATATATTTTTTTGTCGTTTTAAATTATTGATGTAGTTTTATTATTTGTTTTTTTTTTACATTATATATAAAATTTGAAGAAATAGTTAATACTGATTTGCCATCGAACGATTTTTAATATTAATATAGTTTTAATTTAATTTTGACTAGTATGGAATTTTTTATTTATTTTTTGTTTTTTTTTCTTTTTGTTAATATCGCAGTTACAATATATTTTTAAATATATATATATGTCGGAAAAAGTATGTATGACTAGTAAAAATGTAGGTTTCTACATGTGATTATTGTTTTAATCGTAAATAATAAAGAAAAAAACGTCTGACTAGATAAAAAAAATACAATAATCAGTCATTTGTAATGCCAATAAATCTGTTCACCATAAACTGTAATAAAATTATAAACACATTAGATGAAAACATTTATACATTTTTATTATATTAATATTCGTCTAACCTTAAATTATTCTAAGATAAAATAAATAAGATAAAATTTCCTTAGTTCGGTATGCTTTAATTAAAGCAATTAAAAGTAAATTTCTTGTTTATCTTTATAAAATTAAATAAAAAATAAATATAAATTAAAATTTTCTAATGTATTGTATTTTTTTTTTTTTTAATATTTACATAAATATTTGTATTTGGGGTATGTATACACACACATACATAAGTCTGGCATGTCTGACAAAACGGGGGTACAAAATAAGGTCTTATAAACCCTTGTGGGTCAGGTACGTACATATTTACAAAAACGAACAAAACTATGACCAAACAATTGCAGGACTCAAATAAAAATGCTTATACATGTAAGTAGATTCGTTACAACATTACAAAAATGTAAATTAATTTTAATTTATTTCACGTTCTTTTAAAACGGAAATTTTATTTTTTTTTAATTTTATTGTTCCATCAAAATAGTGTCTTCTGTTTTTACACCACCAGTTATCGCTTCCATAGCTTTCGACAGTAGTGTAGCATCTTTGAGGCTAACTACCTGTAGAACCTGGGGCTCAGTTCCTGGTGCTCCTTGTATCATCATTTGATGCATACCTGGTGACATCGTTATTGTTTCCATGTGGTCCCCATTTTCTACCTATAATTGGACAAAACAAATTGATATTATTAAAGACTTTCCAAAAAATGTGTAAAATTAAAAAGAAGAAGAAATGTATTTGATGTTATAACATTGAGATACCTTTTGTAGAGTAAACAAGCGACAAATAAAAAACACAAAAATTAAATCTGAAAATAAAGAAATCATATTGTAAACTGAAACAAATAAAAGAAACAATAAATAATTAAGAAAAAGAAAAACATATTCATAAAATCTGAAATATTTTTGGCTACGATTTATTGATAAGGACTGACACATTACTAAACATTCACATATATTTATATGCACGGAATTTATTTTCTTTATCGGAGTTATCGCGACTTACCTTATAAATATACCATAGATATCATGGAGATCACGGCGTTGACCGAGCCGTATTATTCGATTGCAGTTCTTAAAAATAATATTAGGACAAAATTATTTATCCATTTTTATATATGAGTTCGAGCCTGATAGCACCATATCTATTTGGACTATTATTAAATTAAATTAAAAGGGAGGATTTGGATTTGGATTCGGAGGATTGCTCTAACGCCAATCTGCAATCTGACGAGTTTGGCAAGGATGCTAAAGCTAGACTCTGGCTTTGTATAGCACATGTTTATAGATCCTGTATGTGTAGCTTCAAAATTTATAAAAAAATGTAGTAATATCAATCTGGATTTCTTGGGTTTTCGAAAGGATCTGTATCAGTGCGTATTTAGTCAATTGTAAACTTTAGTGCCTCAAACCGATCATGTGGTTTCAGGCGTTAAAATAATACGACAGACAAGATCTTCTGGAGCAATTGAGATTCTATTCATCAGTCATACTTTACTCGTACTAATTCGTGGAAATAAGTTGATATACGCTCTTTACAACATTATCTCTGGACGCATTCCTCGGCACAATACTTCAGGTTAGAAATTGCTATCATTTTGGTCGATTAGTCGAAAATGATGGCTTCCGGAAGTTGTTCTTTAACATCGCCTCTCCATTTTCTCGATCGATCGCCAATTCTCCTTTTTTCTTTCTTGTTTTTATTCTTCCTTTCTCGTTCAGCGTAGGATTCACTCTCGTCCTTCTATGCTGGCGCATTGCTACATGAGATTAATGATATATTGCGGCATTTCTTCTATCAGCTTCTTGATATTAATAGCATAAACTTTCGTCCTAAATGAAAGTTGGAAAGGCGTTGATAAGAGCTTTGAGAATACGCAATGGGCAATCAATTTGGTTGACTGATCAACCGCCATGCTTTCTTGAGAAAAAAAACCGTGTGTTATTCATAGTAATAATTCGTCCCACAGTAACGTCAATTAGCCTAAGCCCGTTTCCGAACGTGATGCCATTTTTTTTTTTTTTTTTTTTTTTTCGACCATAATGCAAAAGATGACCAGTTTTCCTATTTCTCTATATATTGTGGCGTTTAGATCAACTAAAACTTCATGCTTAGGAAATAAGTTGCAGCTATTTTCGCGGTATCATCTTATTTTTACCAAAAAAGACTTAAGACGAACTAGGTAAACGAAACATTAAAACTATCATTACACAAAAAATCATTCGCTTTCAGATTCCGTATGTAAGTGATCTGAATCTGAATATAAATTTAATATCTTAATTAAATGTTTCATTATTTTCAGTTATAATATATTCAGCCATATCTGGTTTCTTTTTTAGTAAGATCAGATGTAAGATCTACTACTTACATATGTAATGATTTGCTTGCATTGTACTGCAGAATACGGCGAAAATGTTTGTGTGTTCATTGCAATGATTCTTCAGATAACTGACCAATGGGTATCAAAAATTATTAAATAACGGACCGTGTAATACTATTTTATGTAATAAATGGCATGTAATACCAATTATGATTACAAATATATATTTCTTTCACGTCGTTACCAAGTATTTAACAATTTTCGTACGTACACTTGTTTTTTACTAGAAATTACTCGCACCATTATTGATAACTTTCAAATTAATTGGTTGTTGATATATGTAATTAAAGCACGTAAGGAAGGATTTAAAAAAAAAAAAAACTACGAGTACAGGCGTTGTTTTGTCTTTATTGTTTTTTTTTTATTTTATTTTTTATTTTTTTTTTCTTTGTATTTTAGTTATTCTTTCTGAAAATATATTTTTTTTAGACCTTCTCTTCTGGCGTTTTCTTTGACCTAGTGTTTTTTTAAAATATAAATGATAAATCTGTAGCATGCATTCAAAAGTTCATTTGTGTTGTGGAAAAAAACCTAAACTTGTATGCACACCCTTTCGGCCGGAGATTTTCACATCTTTATTTGGTAGTAAATGTAAAATATTTAAATTTGTGGGTAAAATATTATACTTCCTAAAGCTAAGGCCTAAGTCTAAATACAAAGCTAATGCTTGAAGAGCAGACATAGATTTTCGAGTACTTAAAACAGGCCTTTGAACCTGTTGAACTCTGACAGTTCATTTGAGACCCAGTCTTGAACAAGCATCACAAGTTCTTTTTTTTTTTTTTTTTTAACTTTTGATATAAGTTGTTAAAATTCTTATTCGGTTAAAAATCTTCTTGGATTTCTCTAATTGCTAACTTCATGCTTCAGTGTGACGTACTCATTCAACCAGTTCCCATAGCGACTCATAAATGTTTTATTTTTTCGGTGGGTACTTTCCTACTACTCTTTTAAATTTAAAGAAATCAAACGGATAGTTTTTTTTTTTACAATCGAGATAATTTCACCCAACGCATTCTCCAAACCGTACTTAAACAAAGTATGATTTCAAATAGCGTTCACTTTATGATTTGTGATAGCCATTTTCCATATTTCAATGCAAGATGTTTGGGTGACTTTCAGGGTGTCATCTAAAAAAATATATAGTGAACTGAATCGGCACGTTTCAGCAGGTAAAACTTGTAAAAGTACAATGTTATTCATTTATAAAAATTTTACATAAAAATAATGAAAGACATGATTTGAGCTCATTTTTCAAATGCTTATCCAAAGTTGAAATATCACTTAATACCATAGTTATTTTAGGAAAAATACACAAGCTTGCCCATATGAAAAAGTTGATATAATATAATTTACACAATGAAAAAAGAAGGTACACTTCACTTTGTCCTCTAGTCGTTAAACTGTGGGTTGTTGGAAAATTTAGCCAAGATACGAATTGTGAAAAATCGTTTGCTGTTTTGCCGCTAACATCAAGTCCGTATCTATGCTACTTCTGTACTCCGCAAGAGTCACTGTATCATCATAGTTTTTTTACTCTATCCGACCCATTTCACCGCAACTTTTAGATGAGATCTACCTCAAGTAGTAAAAGGTCTCCGGTGATTGTTAGGCTGCAAGTTTAAGAAAATTTGTAAATTCGAAGATAGTTGTCTTTCTTTTTATTTTGCAGAGTCGTCAAAAGCAACAAATGACCGCTAGTAATCTATTAATTTTCTCAACTTACAACCTTTAAAGCTATGAAAGAAGAACAAATAAAAGAATCATTTCATTCCAACTCATCTTAAGACTTCATCATTAGACAAAGCTTTGTTCATATCTACTATTAGCTTCGTTAGATTAGGATGTTGAACTCAAAGAGTGATTCCCGTGTTGCAAATCTAAAATGTGAGTTACTTATGTCTTCCCCGAGCTATTGTAGACCCATTTGTGTATAATTTTCAATATCTTTAAAGTATGACACATCAAGCTTATTGTCCCGTAATCAGAGCATTTTGTAACTTTATTATTTTTTGGAAGAACAATAAATCTTGATTTCAACCATTCATCTGGAATCTGGAGTCGTTTGGTATCCCATCTGGTTCCGTCGCTTTTCGAGTTTTCGTTTCTTTCAACACTTTTTCGACTTCTTTTTTTATTATTTCTGATTCTTCTGGCCTATTATAGGTGTTTAATTAACCTCTTTCGTTCCAAAAGAGATCCTCTATGTATTCCTTCCAATGCTCTAACTTCTCCCTCGTATTTATTTCATACTTTCTTTTAATGTCTTTTACTTTTTTTTATAGAGGTTGAAACTATGATGATTTCTGTTATATCGCTCCAATTCCTCACATTGTTGTTGAATGTAATGAATGTAAGGATTCTTAGCCTCTCTGATTTTATAAATAAGATTACCATATATCTTTATATCTGTTTTGATATAATCAATTAATATAATCATTTTTTAGCAGTTTCGGAATCGTTTGTTTGTGATGATGTACCTTGTCTATTTGAATTCTTGCTATGGAATCTAGAGTGTGTTTTGGGGATGTCCAGATATATATCCTTCTTGTTGGAAGCTTGAACCTGGAATACTTTATTATTAGATCACTTGGCAGAATTCTGTTAGTCCCCGGCCTCTCCTTTAGACTGCATAAGCGTTATTCTTTCTAATTTTCTATTTTTCCTGAAACAAGTATTCTATTTTAAGTTGCGTTCGAGCACGAGTAGTAAAATTTGCGGCAGTCTTTTATTACCGCTCCATTTCCTTCCTCTCCATTGCACATCTGCAATTCCTATTATACCTTTTTTTAATCTTTTTATTTGTTATTATCACATATTTGTAATTCCTTAGTTTTTCACTGTTTTGTCTTCCGCTACAAGAGTACGTCTTCACAATTTGACAACTACTACGACTTAAAAACTAGAAAACCGAATGTCAGATGAATATTTAGGATCAAATTGTGGAAATTTGCCTACGCACAACACAATTTTTAGGAAGTTATGGCGGGAAGAACAGAAATTAGGTCTGTTTCCGCGAGATTTTTGTAAAAATTTGTAAAACAGAATTTTTTGCTTAAATAACAGGAGTAAGAATAAATTCTCTCTTAAACCCAAAATCTCGCGGGAAAACGTTTTTGTAAAATGTGTTTTAAACGTCAAAAGTAACAAGTAAAAACAAAACTTAAAAGAAATTGCATAGCAAAAGAAAGATTTTTAGATTGGTTATTATTACTATTTTATTGATGTAATATGCGTTTAATGAGTCCTATTGTGTTAGGCGAATAATTCGCTTCAATGTGAATCTCTTTTTTATCTTCTTTGTCCATGTTCAAGTCATCTTTTGAGTTAATTTAATCAAATTTAAATAACTTTAATATGAATTTGACAGTTCTTTTCAAACTTAATTGATTTGACATTTTTTACAATTCCTACCCAAAGAAAAATCTCGTGTAGAAATTTGTAAGAATTGGCAGTGTGGGAAAATGAATTACACTCTTCAATTCGTTCTCTTTTATAATTTTTTTTTTTTTTTCGCGGGAACAGAAATTTGTACAAATTTGCAGTCCTGGAACAGACCTATATTGAAATCTGTCAATTTTGTTTGATGAAAGCCTAATCGCCCTCCACACCATCCAATTTTCTTGCTGGTTGCAAATTGCAATGAGAAATTGTGTCAGAAATTACTCTGTTTGTAGGCGCTTTAATGAAAATACGACCACTTTTCTTATTTCATCTCATCGTTTTTGAACCCCTAAATTTTTTAAACAAAACATACAAGCAAAAAAAATATCTACAAAATAACATAAACAAAATCCAAAAAAAATAAAGGCAAGGAAACAAAAACTCAAACTTTTGGTCAAAATTAAAATTTATTTCGAACTTTTGTTGTACAAATAATTAATTTAATTGTTTTATTTAAAATCAAAATTAAACTCAAGATTAAAAAATAATTCAAATATTTGGCTTTTACATATCTTTTTTCATTTTGTTTTTTTTTTTACATCACAACAACTAAAGTATAAACGAAGGTCAAATATGTATTACTCTACGAAAAAACAAAAAACAAACACAAAATAAATAAAGTTCAAATAAAAGCTACAGCATTTTTTATAACAAAAACTACAAAGAAAAAAATATATATAAATGTAAATATGTAAATACTTCTAAAATAAACAAAAAAATATAATTTATACAAAAAATAAAAGTTCTTAACTTTTATCAAATTAAGTTACAGCTGGCAAAATAGAAACGAACGCTCTCCATTCTTCATTTTGCACTATAAATTATATATATATATGTATGTTTTTGTTTTTTTTTAACTTCTTAGCTTTGATTTGGTAAATTGCACTATGACTAATTTTTGGTTTTGGCTTAGGTTGAATTTAGATTTCAATAAATGGCTACATTTTGTAAAGCTTCGGTTAGCTTTGCATTTCTTATAACTCTATTTTAAATATTAATACTAATGTATTTAATATATATGTAGTTTTCTCCCGTAATAGCAACAATACTGTAGATTTTTTTTTTTATTTGTTATATAACGACTGTTTGCAAAGATACCATTATTTTATTTTTTAAAACAATTTTCAGAAATTCGAAAGTTTGAAATCCTCACATTGAAAATTGAAAAAAAAAAAAAACAAATACTATCTATATAAAATTGAAATATCTCAATTTTGTGTTGACTTTTTCTACTATTTTTACTTATAAAAACTACATAATAAATAGACGAGTTCCTCATCTACAATAACTTTACGAAAACACAGAGCACACGCAGTTTTTCTCAAAAAATATTTTATAAAAAAACCAATTCAACAATTCACTTCATGATTGACGTTATATAATTCAAGTTTGTATCGAAAACAATACGATGAGGATTTATATTTAAAAGAAAAAAAAACTGATTTTAATAAAACCCATATATACCGAAACAACTAAGACAATCCTTGCTGACCTGATTAGCTAAAACCTTTAAAATACTCAACCATGGTTGTATTTAAAGCTAGTGGAGCAGATATTTCAAAACTGTAACAGGTGTTCTAATATAATCGAAACTCACGTACATAAGCATGTTTAAGCTGTGTCAAAATGTCTGAGAAGGAGATGGTGACGCAAAAGCTCTTTTTCGGTCTATCTCTAAAGTGGGTTCCTAGAATCAAAAATGTATTTTCATTTCGAATGAATTTTTAAAATATAAATAACCGTCTGACAACAAACCGCATTAAGACTGAATCATAACAAAGGAGAAAGATGGTACTATTAAACAAACTTGAACAAACATGTTTACGAACAAACGAAGGTTTTCAAAGTTTTTATGATAAAATTAGAAACGAAGTTTCTTTAGTAATCGATTTACACGACTCTCAAAAACTAACAGGGGCTTATTGAAACTAAGTCCTATTTTAGGTAAAAACACCGATTCTTTTCATCAACTAAATTTGTCTTATTATGATCGATATAACACACTCATCCAGTATTTTGTTTCTTACAACTTGGGCTTCTACCTTATTGTAGCCGTTTACAAGTACAAAGGCAGGTCAAACGAACCGCGCTTAGCCATGAAAACATGGTAAGAAAGCTTAACGTCGAATAACTCGTAGGGCTATTGTTAATTAAGAGTTGTCTATTCTAACAGATAAGCACTGATTAAAAAAAAAAAAAAAATTAACTCCTTTAAAAACGTACAAGGACAAATAGTAGTAGCACTGCGATCGGTGCGAGCTGAGAACCTCAGCAAACTATTTAATGGCGATCATAACCAGCATGTCGCTATCTCCCAACATAATTGTTTTCTATTAATGAATATTCAAGTGTGTAGTGCAACTTACCACTCTCAAGTCATTAATATATGTTTTTATTCCTTAACAGTATAGAAATAATATACCTAGAATAAATCGCTCATTAGCTGAATACTCGCAATAACTACCTGGTATTTCAAATTTATTTCCTTACTCAAAATCCTTCAAGTATTGCGCTATATCACAAATGTAACTACGACATTTGCTAACTATGTAGGATATATAAACATCCCTTTACCCGTCATGCATTTTTATACAATACATATTGTAATAATATACTGTATATAAATAGGTAAGAATGTATGTTGAAATCAATGCCCAAAGAAAATATAACATTCATTCTTTGTTCCTCCGTCTATCTTATCACGCCATAGTGCTTATGGTATAACAATATCCAGGCTTAAGCCTAACAAGACTATCAAGATTTATATTTTAAATTTGTCAAAGGCGAGTGATGGTCACCTGTAAAATATGTACATGCTGTTGACACTTTAAGCAATTCGAATTATTGCCCGTTGGGCCGTTTGTTAGGATAAAGGTTAAGACATTTACAAGTGGGATACTCGATCTGATCAATCTCCTATTTGCGGATCAGAGGTTGGAAAATAGACTGATTGGACAGATGGATACTTTGCGGCTAATCACTTAACAAAAGAAAGATACAAGCGTTTGTCACCTCTCACTATAAGGACGTCAGCTCTCAAGGTAGAAAAATTCTTGACATAGCCGTGCAAATGTGCACATTTGCCATGTCAAACCCAAAGGACCCCAAGGAAAACTGGTTTGAATATTTCTTTGCGGAACATGAAGAGCAATATTTAAATCCTTCAAAAACGCAACCCATAGAGACCCCTGCGATCGTTGTGGAAACTACACACCTCGTATGCCTCTAACACTTCAAATGGAGAAGTGAAAAATTGGCTGATGATGTGGACTCGGCTCTCCGATTTATTGGAAGGAAGAAAGTCACGGAAGCAATCCAAAACTTCATTTATTGCCCTTAATGTTATGGGAATGACTTGCCTTTATCTATTCAAGATGCTAGTCAAAAAATCTGACAGTTTTTCAATCTTTAAATTATAAACTTCATATGATCATTATACGGCAATGTCCTCGAGGTATCTCTAGGCTTTGTAATATGCCAAATCTCTTAATAATTTTGCCAACTATATAAGGCGAAATAACACTCTGGGTCTAAAAGTACTTGCACTATTAGTTGGCCGATACATTTTGGAGAATGCAGATCCCTCTCCCACGAACCAGATTAAAGAGCTATTGTTAGGATTATGCACGCTGGATTGTACGGACTTGCATTAATTAAGCATTTCGAAGACGCGTCTGTTGCGATGGGGATGACATTTGTCGACTTTACGACACTTATCTAGACAACAAAATTTATGTCTTCTCTTCGAAAGATGTGTTATCCATATACTGGATATGAAAAGACTATCGAGACATTAACCCTAAAGACCAAAAGTATATTACCAAGGGTCCAATTGTCATGGAAATGATGGAGGCTGTTTAATCAGTAACACTTCTCAATATTCCAGTCAACCAGGATAGTTAGATGTGCTCCCTTTTTAAGCCACTTTAAAGAGTGAATACAAATTGGAATCATGGTTTTACTATTATCCTCCGCCAATCGGCTTCAATATGAAAATTAAAAAGAAAAGGCGCAGAGAACTATAAATAGAAGATCAGACTCATATTACGATGAAATCACAGCGACTGCTGTTACTGAAAATGGTGAAATGCCAGTACTACTAGTCATTGTGTTTTTATACATTAGTCTCGAGACTTTCCAAACCACCTATTATATAAAACCAGTGATCAGGATGATCTGCTGCTAGAGAAAGCACATTTCTTACCTTATGAAAACTTAATTTTTTTATGCACTTTATAGGATATATAGGGGCGCGTCGCAAATTAAGCTCTACTGAAACATAGAGATATGTAGAACAAAATTGCTTCACATATGATCTCATATATACATATATGTAAGTATAATTCATCTTTTCCACTTATATACTTTGATACAAGGTTTTCTTTCTTCCTTGTTAGTTTTGTTTTAGGTTTTATACAGGTATACAACGCCCATGATCTAAAAATCTTACAACACGGATGCAATTGGGAAAATTGTTCTAAGTCTATAATATATGCGAGTACAAACATATACCTATATATATATACAGGCAAAGTATATCCTAGCTTCCGAATTGTTTTAGTTTTTTATCTTTGACTAGAATTGTATTTTTTAAAACTTAATCTAATTATAACGTTATTGCATTTACTAAAAAAAGGAAAACTCTATACTCGTATTTGTTTTTAACTTATTTGGAATTTATCCGTTTTTGTTTTGTTTATTTAATCGATTTTTGGTCCACTTAAGTAATCACTTATCGTCCTTTTCTAACTTAATAACTTTAGTTTTGTTCAAGTCATTTTCGTCACCTATTTCAGTCCCTAATTTATTCAACTGCTTTATACAAGCTTTATTCAGCAAATGCTTTCTTCTTTTTGAAATTTTGTTAGCGTCTGTCGGTTCTATTGTAGTTTTTTTATTTTCACATATAATATTATTGTTGTTTTTTGTTATACTATTGCGACTATTATTATTACAATTTATAATTATACTATTATTATTCGCACTTATTCGATTTTCGCCAACAGTATTGTTGCTGTTACTAATAAATACTTTCGTTACAGCGTGTAGCGGCTGCTGTTGGTGGGGCTGGTGACTAGAATTACTTATATTAGAGGGACTATTAAATGTTTGGCAACGTGGAGTTGTTATAGTAGAAGCTATTGTTTGTGCAATTGTGTGAATTACACGGCCACCTGCATGAACTTGTGGCATGCCAACAGCAGCAGCCCCATTTGAGTTATTCGGGGCTGATAAAACTGAATAATATTGTAAATTATTATTTTGATTGTTTGAATCTACCTGCATTGGTGTTATGCACACTGTTCCATCACTGTTTGTATGCAGTTGTTGGATATTGGCAATCATGGACTGGTACATTGATGCTGAAACTGGTACAGTGATCATATTGCTAACTGAAACCGGATAGCCTGAAATTAGAGTTTAAACGTCATTTATATTCTTACTTTATGTTTTTTTTTTCCCCCAATACCTTGGCCGTCTTCTGCTGTAATATAGATTTGGCCATCCTGTCCTACTTGTGCTTCAGTAAGGTCTACAGTCATATTTTCATGACCATTGACATCCGAAAGACTTTGAACTGTTTGAATTGTCGCACCACCTTCGCCTTGATGAAGCTGTAAAAGATTAAGTTTCGTTAACATTTATGTAGGGCAAACTAAAAAAAAAAGAGAGAAAGGACAACAAGTCGTACCGTTGCGACTCCTTGAACCTGAGCTGTTGTGCCATCTGGAAGTGTTATAATTGGATTATTAGGATCCACTTGGATAAGAGACACTGTCCCGTCCGCATTTTGTATAGTTGATAAAACTGTTTGTGTATACTGAAATAAATATAAAAATAATTTAAACTAAAATAGTTTTAGATTTACACTCGTAAATCAAAATAGGAATGCTTGTTAAAAATAATAATAATAATAATAAAAAACAAATAACAAATAGATTTAAAAAAGCAAACAAAATAAAAATTATTTAACTAAAGTAAATGTGTTTTTATTTCTGGTAAAAACTGTAACTGTAATTGGTTATTCCAAATTCTAAAGTTTTAGTATTGCAAAGCCGTTTGCAAATAAACTTTATTTGCAATAAAATTCTGCAAAGATTTAGTTTGCCTTGGTATATGTAAGAGCAAAAATCGAAGAATACTGACAAGGTTTTACGTGAAGAAACAGATTTATTAAAACTTTAAGAATTTAACGCGAAAGTCTGAAAAACTTCAATTAATATGTATATATAGTACCAAAACTCTGTTCGAGTAAAGGACAGAAGCGCATTGTCCCAAACGCGAATTTCAGCTAAGCTAAACAAATTTATTCAAAAATGTGTTTGTCGAACCCGATCATATATTGAAATACGAGTATAGTTGAAATATTGGGTCTAAGCTAAATTTTATAGCAAGCAAGGACAATATATGTAATTAAACTTCATATGAGACATTGAAGCTCCTTTCACATGAACATGTTATGGAACATGAGTAGTATCGAAAAGTTTACTTATTAGAAGTACTCGCACATTGCTTTACGGCTAAGAAGCCGATAGTGAGAGACTTTCTAATTGAACACATCAACGAATAGTATATGCTAGGTAGCATCAGAAAACTCTGTCTCACAGACAGAGTTAAACATATTCTACATAAAATAAATTAACTTAAAAACATTTTGTTCATTCAACATTCACTCAAGAGTCCCAACAAAAACGGGAAATTTTAACTTTAAAGAAATATTTTTAAAAAATATCGAAATTTAAGTTAAATTATAAATGCATTTGCATTGTTTCGCTGAAATTACACGAAATCATGTCTCGTGAATCGGATATTTAGGTGTGGGGGCATACAAAAGACATACTGGCCATTTGCTGACTAACGTGCTTAAGGATAAAAGAAAACTCAAAGCGACTGTTACCTGATTGAACTGGTGCTGAATTCTGTCGAATTCTGTTTACGGATGAAAAATGTACACCGTAGAAGAATTTAATAAACAAAATGATAGAGTCTATGTCAGATCATCTAAGAAGCTGGGGAACTTATTCCAACAGTACAAAAAGGGCATCCATCTTCGTCTGTCATGGTTTGGTGGGGAGAGTCAAAACTTTGGGTGCAATCTACAAGGAAACTGTTTTGGAAAGAGTGGTAAAACCGCTGAACCAGTCCCTCTTCCAAAACAAGTCATGGATTATCCAACAGTATTTTGCTCCAGGCCATATATATGTCTAGCTTTATAACTATTGACGATTGATCAGTCATGATCTTAATCCTTTGGATGACAAGTATGGTTCGCTTTGGGGGGCACGGTTTCTACGAAAAGACACCCAAACCTGGAGTCCCTAAGAGTAACCCTACGGAAAGCAGTCAACAGTTTTCCAATGGAAATCGTGCGTGCTGCGATTGATGAATGGCCAACTCATCTAAAGGTCTATATAGCAAATTGAGGTCATTTTAAATTAAACAAATAAAAAAATATTTATGGAAAAAATTAATTTAATATTTTTTGTTTTTATCTTTTAATACCTATTTACATCTGTAACAGTATTTATGATAGTACTATGTATATGCGCATTCGTCGCAGCGTCTTATAATACCTTCTACTCAAAATCCAAAGAAAATCAAAAAAAGAGATATTCTTCGGAATATCAATAATATATATATAATGAAAAACTACACCAAAGCTATAAACAAATAAAGTGGAACTTGTACAGAATTATACCAGAAGTTTAGACGATTATCAAAAGTAAAACTCAATACTGCTTTTATTTTGCAGCAGAAACTGAAACCAATACGGAAATAATTATACACAAAAGCAACCTTTGAATATTATGTGTTCAAGAGAATCGTGATCTTAGCATGCTTAGCCAGTTATGACGCACATGCAGATTTGAAAGGGTTTAGATGAAGAAATAAGAAAATCCTGTCATACTCCTATGTATAGTATCCACATGCGAATATCAATATCAACTGCACATTTTATTATAATAACATCGCCAACTACAGAAAACTTAATGAAACGATTTAAATCGGTAAAAAAAACTAACCGAATGTAGATTGCGAAATAGGAATTTACTCTGAAAAGTCACCATTAAAGCACGAAAATTTAATATATAACTTATATACATACGGGATAGATATTGGCAATTTTACACTATAATAAACAGTGTTCTTGATAAGATTCTATTATACAAACAAAAAAATCTATAAATCAAACAGTATGATTACTTTTGAGAACAAGTACCACATTTTTAAGCATAACTAATGAAAAAACCAGTTGAGATATTGATAAGTTAAATATAGTATTATATTGCTAATAATGCGAAGAATAGGCATACAGAAGTTAATATGTCATTACCATTTTATAAAATTAACAATTAATACAAAAAAAAAATATTCAAACAAAACAAACACTTAAATTATAGAAAATTATCGGAAACCAAAATTTTGAAGCAAAAAAAAAAAAAATACTAAGTTGAAAAAAAAAAGGAAACAGCAGCAGAAAAAAAATAAACAGGAACAACGGATAATATTATCATTTGGTTAGTACGAACATCAACATCACTTAATGTCATCGGGTCGAGGCAAACCTGCGTGCCTCCTATTGTAGTAGTCTGTGCAGATGATGAATTTGAATTCGGCGTAGTTGTGTGAATTTCAATTTTGGTTCCTCCTTGATTTGATTGACTGTTCGTTTGAACCACTGTTTGTGGACTTTGAACCATTGTTGCTTGATTATGAATTTTCACGACATTTATTTGCTGTATGAGGATAATGTTCAATATTAAAGTCTTACAAATCTGATTAATGTTAATATGAAATATATATATATATATATATAAATATATGTTTTCTGAAAGATATTTATAATACTAGCTTAGGAGCTGAGTTGCATTTCTAAATACACACGAATGTGATTTAGTTTATGAGATATTATTTGAAAAATAATAGAGAGCAATAAGCCTTGTTTTTCTTTTACCAATACAAAACAATGTAGATCTTTTAGTAGAATATAGTATATCATTTGAGTTTGATTAACAAAAATGAAAAGTTTCAAAATATCTCACAAATAAAGTATGCCCTACGACTTTAACAGACAAAATGAACTTACATTATTATTGGTCGTTGCAGTGCTCGTGGATGTTGTTGATGTGGACTGATCGTTAGTTGTTTGCCTAACAATTTGTGTAACTTTATCGTCTTCGTCAGCAAACGTTGGTAAGAGATCTTCTCGTCCATGATATTTGTAACAGTTTATGACTATTTTACGCAAAGCATGTGTCCAACTTATCTATAACATAAAAGAAAGCCAAAAACTGATTGTAAACATGTTTTTTTTTTCTTTTTCTATAATCTACCTTTTGTTTTTCCTCTTCGGTTCGAGCATCCATTCTAACATTTGCCCATGGTAATTCCTTTGGCCACCAGGGCGGACGAGTGGATTCCCTTCCCCAACCAGGTTTACCTCTACCCGTAGAGTATTTCAACATTAACGGAATAAACGCTCGCAACTGTGCTTGTGTCATTTTTTCAACTGGTGTCGGTATACCATCTATTATAAGAGGAGGAAGTTCAAATAGTGTTGGGTCTTCTGTAGGCGGTGGCGGTGCTTGTTGTGCTAAAGCCGTTTCCAGTTCCTCCATTACAATGTTCTTTAAATTACGGACGACATCTTCAAGTGGTTTGGCACCAAACACTTTATAACTTGTATTCGGTTTACCTGGTGTTGCCACGAGTACTACTGCCTGCTTGCCAACACGACTTGTAAATTCATAGATAAATCCACGCAATTTACGAAGCAATCGATTCTGTTGACGTTTTCTAACCGATGGATTTGTTTCAAAGCAGTGCGGTCGTTTACGTTTCTTTGAAGAAGCAATGGCTGCCGCTGCAGCTACACCAACAGGACCAGCTGCTGCTAATTGGGTTGCAACTTCATCTTGCATACTCATGTGAACCATATCGGAATCATCGTATACACTTACACCATCACTGCTTATCACGTCATCTTCTTCATCATCAGAAGGAATACTCAATTGTTCGTCTTCAATCATTTCTATTTTGTACGTTGTGTTATTCATAGTTGTAGTATGGGTTGTAGTACCCGTAGAAACGGTGGATACATTCATTATCTATATTCTTAAATATTTTTTTTTTTATATGTGTATATATTTATATATATACATATAATATTCACAAGTTACTATGTAATTTTAAAAGTAGAAATCTAGCTCTTCTTTGGTATATGTTGCCTAAGTTTATTATTTTTTTTTTTTTTTGCTTTTTCGTGTTAGCTTTGTTGTTTGCTATGATGTAGCGAAATGCGTGCAATAGTTATTGACTAAATTTTGTTGGAAAATCTGAAGAAAAAAAAAAAATTTTTTTTGTTTTAAAATATATATAAACTATAAACCTTAACTACAATTTGAACGAAATAGGTAAGCAGGTTTGCATGATTTAATTCTAAATATAATAATAGCCTTTTCAAACCCCGCATGCCAATCTAGTTCCTGTGTCATTGTACAAGATTTAAATACCAAATTATACTTCAAGTCATCTATGATGATTAGAGCAGTTGGAGGAAACCGAAAAAGAGTGAAAATCTTCATGCCGATTCCAAGTTCTTGTATACGTTATTGGTTAAAGCACCTCAGTATTATCGCTGTCCTGTTATCCCCTAGTAAGTCGCAAGTCAAGATATTTCTGTCTGATCTGCTCTGTTGTTTGCATAATGCTTGAAATAACGTCATTCTATGTTTCGCTCCTAGTTGGCATATGGTATGCTTACATATTGCATGAGTATACGAACAGTAATACTAAAACATGCCATGCTCTGAGCGTTAATTGCATTCCAGCAGCATATTTTTGACATTCTCAATTTTATCTTCAAAATGACATTGGGAAGGGTTCAAATGACATTCCATACAACCATGTCCTGACAGGAAGTATGTACAGCGAAAGTTTACACTAGCAATGCTTCCTATATATCTCCTGGTCTACGACTATTTAGGGAAAGTTTGTGAGTCCACAGTTACAGTAGGTTCGAATACTACTATTTCCTTGATTGCAATCTCCATTTTTTTTTCTGTCCAAACCGATTGGCATTTTACCACAGATTACACTGATACCAACTGCTGAAACTGTTTGAAATGCACACCCTATTCTCAATCGACTACCCCTGGATTCTCCAATCTATACCTAAGACCGTCCTGAAATGCGTGGGTTATCAGCTCTTTAAATTTCAAACGGGCAGATAATAATACTCCTTACATTAAGTTTAATGAAGTGTTCTACAACTTGAATGTATTACTTTGTAATGAATGTGTTGAAAGTTCTATAAAGTTTTTTTCATTGTTTGTATATACATATATTCTTTATTTTTATTTTGTTTTGCAATTTAAAATAACACAAACGAACAGAGAAACCTAAAGATGTATTTAGGCATGGGCGAAACGTCGTTTATAAGAAATTGCATTCATTCATTTTAACTATGCCTCCACGTGCAATATCGAAAACTACTTATAACATATGGGTACTTCTTCGTTTTTTCTTAAATCGTGCTATCGGAAGCAGATATTGGTGTATACGACGATAGTTGTTCGGTTGATTTGTAACATTTCAGAATGAGCATATTCCGCTGTAGTGCAAACAGTTCGACAGTCGGGCAGTTTGGAAAAAAAAAAACTAACGCTCGGTCGAAAAACATGAAAATCTAGTTTGGACGAGAAGTAGAGATCTGGGCGATTGCAAGAAGTTGAGTTCAAAAGGCTAGAGAAAGAGCAGCCGATTATTTGCTGAGAGAAATAGGAGATGTGATCTCGGTGCCTTAGGGTATGTTGAAAACGTATCTAGCTATATTCCTGAAGACGATTTTTAGTTTATTAAGATCATTGTAGTCGGGTTTGCGGAAAATTTCACATCCGTGTAGTAGTTTTTGCCAAAGTATGTTTGGTTTTCGTACGAAGAGGATGATTTGTGACCCATAGAGTACGATGTTCATCATAAAATTTGGTTTATGATTGGTAATGTGAGTCCCAGCTAAGTGTGGAATTGAAAGTCACACCAAGGATTTTATCGAAGGCAACCCACTCTATGGGTAATCGATTTATATGAGCAGGTTGAAAACCTGGGTGATCAATAACTTTTCAATGAATAACAAGCACCTTAGATTTATCAGCGTTAAGTCGGAGGTCGTGCTTTATTAACCATCATAGATATGAGCAAGATTTCCATTCAAGAGCTTAATTGGATGGTCCGTCTCATCTAGATGAGTAGTTATTAGAAGATACACATCATCATTAACGTACAGTAGGTCCGAGGATAGATCCTTGTGGTACGTCACTTTGTATATTAAGTAAGTTGGGGAAATTTTTACCAACACAACTGCTTCCATCCTTTCCTCTATCTGTTTCACTCATACTAGTCGAAATGGCTTGTTTATCCATCTCAATCACGGCATCACTGTCTTTCTCGCTCACATTTGGTACTCATTTTAACTTATTAAAAATAATTAACTATGAATCGGGTTTCTTTAACAAAGTATTTTTATTCCTCAATTAAGGGTCTAGTAAGTGTCATACCATTATAATCCAGACTAAATACGCCATCTTTTAAAGAGTGATTAATGATTTCACAAATTTTGGGTTAAGACTAAGACCGTCGAGGCCAGCAGAATTGGACTTAACTATAAAAAGGGCTTCCACAACATCTACTTCGCTTACTCTGTTAAAAGAAAAGGCACTTTCGATGTTGATTAATGGCTAAAACTGGAGGATATCCATGATGCCAGATGGATTGCCATAGGAAGATATGAAATTCTTGTTGACCTCATCGCAGTTGGGATCGCGAAACTTGTTCCATATTGAATTTCCCGGGTCAAAGGGGTTTAGTTTATCACTATAGAATTATTTATAGGGGTCTGTACGGAACGAGTTATTTCTTTAAGAGGAATGTGATTCTCATATAGCTGCAATACTTGTTAAAGCAAAATAACTTCAGCATCTACAGAAAACATAAAATAAATCCGGTCCCAGCTAATGTGATTAATATCGCGAAGCAGTTTATTCTATATTACGGAATTTCCTACAGAATTGTTTCGAGTAGAAATGCGTATTTGAAATATCACCAACGAAAACACCTAACAGGGAACATGGGTCCTCCAAAAACTGTGTAGGTTTTCAAGTGCTTACCGCAGTTAGGTTAAGCGATTTCATTGAGTCAGAAAAGAAAGCCGACTCGGACTTATCCAGTTACATTTAAGTTAAGCGACAGACAACTGTGTTCGGGAAGCAAAACGAAATTTCTTTCAGAACGTCTAAAATTGGTGTAAAACTTATACGTTTGTTTGGCCTATAGACCGCCACGAGTACAAGCTTTTCGGTTTTACACGCTATTTTAACAAAATTTAATTTAATGGGGCATCCGGCAGGTGAATCTTATACGACTTGGCCTTTCAGGGATTTTCGCAGATATATAGCTCCACCGTCAGCTGTACGACCGAATCGATCAACTCCAAAAATCTAATAGCCATAAATAGAGATTTGTTTGTTTTTTTTTTTTTTTTTTGGACAACCATGTTTCAGGAACACACACTGAATCGACACGAATATTAACAAAAAGATGATAGAATTCGTCCAATTTAGGTACCATACTTTGAGCATATAAATGGAAAATGTAGGAAAAGGTCAAACGAATTTATAATCAATAGAAGGTAATAAAAAAAGAAAAAAATTCGTTTAACGGAATAATCTCTGAAGTCCAAAAAATAAAGAGAGAACATGATTTTTAAAAAGTGGAAGTGGAAAGGAAAAAATATAGAGGTATCAAAATCTATAAAGCGGAGCTAGGGAATTTTATTTATATTTACAATAATACTCGCACGCTAATTAAAATGATTACGTTTCCATCGTTGTAAGACAGAATTTTATTTCCTTGTTTTAGATGCGCGAACAGTCCGATGATTAAATATTTTATGATACTGCCATCAAGCAGTAGAAACCAGTACAAACATTGCCAGCAATTCGGAAGCAAAGCAGAACGAACTAAAGAGATGGAAGGATGGAAAAGAGGAAGTTGTGCAAGTTTTACCACATGGTTAAAGATTTCGCAAAAAAAAAAAAAAGTAGCGAATGCACAAGCCCTGCAAGTCTATGATCGAAGTAGTAAACGTATAACTCGCATTATTTCATTTTGAAACCGACTTCTGCAATATAAATATAATACTGCTAAAGTAAACTTCTGTAACATAATACAGGCAACTTAAAATCAATTACAACCCTTCATATATTTCAATGATACAATGATATTTCATTCAGCAATTTTTTTTAATGCCCCAATGTAACAAACCATTACTGATCGTTTGAATTATAGCAAAATTTATTTTTTTCTCTTTCTTTAATTTTTCTAAATTCATTTTATGTAGCACACGCACAATGAACGCGACTAATCAATTTGTTTTTATTTAAAACCTATTAAAGGCATTTGTTTATGTTAGATAACACTTAGACATAAAAACATATTTTTATACGGCCTGCGAAGCGAAAGCAGCAAAAGAAAATCAATGGTAAAAAAATCATAAGCTATCATAATTAAAATTATTATACATATGTATGTTTATGCAAATTTTTCTCACATTCTCACAGAATCAATTTAGCAACAAAAAATACACATGTCGCGCCGTCGCAATGAACTGAACTAAAAACAAAAAGGCTTTTCAGCGAATCCATTTAAAAAAAAAAATCAATATGAGGGGAATTTAAGTTTTCACCACCCCTAATAAAAGTATGCTTACTTGAGTACACTTCACCCTTTTTTGTTAATCTTATGTAACAGTGTAACCATATCTCTTCAGTTAAGTTACAAAATAAACAACCCTTATCAAAGAAAAAAGAAAACACTAGAGGGAGTATTTAGTCACTGACTACCGAAGTCAGGAAAAAACGTAAGTGTTGCGACAAAAATTGTAATGCGATCAGTTAATTTGAGGTCGAATGAATAGTTTATCAAGTCATTCATTTTATACCTTCAATATTTCTGCATACTAAAGATAGGGTGTTCAGGACAATGTATCAAGATAAAAAGGTTTTAAGCTAAGCTACGGCCGCGGCCATGCTTTGACTCCTATTGAAAAAAACATCTTTTAAATGTATGCGTGTGGTTACAAATGGGGTATCGTTGAACTTTTCATTTTCGTTTTAATTCACTAATCGAATTCACGAATTATAGTAACTTTTAGTTTGTGGCAAAAATTGGTAAGATTAGCTACATTTCCAATGAGTTCATTGATTATAAAATTTACCGGAATATCGGACGAAATAATCGGCAGAGGAAAATATTTAATTAGTTTGCAATCTGCATAAAAGACTTCAAAGCCATTAGGAAGATTTTTATTGATTCCAATTTAATACCTAAATTTTCTAGCCGAGGGGCGAATTTATCTTATAAGACAGATACCCACGCCTCATGGGTAGAAGGACTATAGTACGAAAGCACGGCACCGTAGAAGTAATATAAGTGTAGTGCACATGAATACACTACTAAGGCGGACACTACTTCTGCACAGCGGGAAAGTAATTCCACAACGAATAGAAATATTCACGCCAGAACGGATAATGACATAGCCCCTTCACTCACTGAGGTGTTCGCCTCTACATTTTTGTGCAGCAATGGAAACTCCGGACAGCGGAAATCGGAAATTTTGATAACTTTCGGAGGTTCGCTGTCTGTTTTTCGAGTGGGATAAGATTTGAACCCCGACACTCTCGTAATCGATAAACTAAACCCATGCTCTACGACACCATCGAAAAAAAAACTTTTACTCCAACTTAAAATCGATATAATATTAGTTTTAAGAAACCAAGAGGCAGAATAGAATTAGAGCTCGCTTAGACTTGTAAATGATACCGTTGACGAAATGGTTTCAGAATAAGAAAATTAGAGATAGAAGGAATGTTAAACACATCCAAATAACACGGCCTAACTATAATAAACACGCTTTTTATTACTAAGAGGCGGACTTAATGTACAACAAACCCAGATTGATTACCATCTGAAATAACGCGAAGTGGTGAGTTAAAGATCCTTAATAAAGACGTGTTTTCTTACAAATTACGGGGCCAAACCGTCGGTAAACATTTTTTTTTTTTAATTTTTTTTTTTTTTTTTTTTTTTTTGCAATTAAAAGGAAGTTTAAATTAACTAAATTATCATTTGAAAAATGAACGGCTTGACAATCGAAAAGCTGTTTGATCAACGTGGAAAATCACATCCAAGATTTCCTAGAATTAGTTGACCAAAAGGACCGCGGTGCATTAAATATAAAAACCTTGGTCACATTGCAAACTATTGACGCTCAAAAATGCAAAATGCGGAAGGCTGTGACTAGAAATCGAACGCGTTCAGTAGCGTGATATCGACTGTCAGTGCTACAAACAAAAACGTTTGGTATTTTGCCTCTGGTCCCACTTATTATATAACGAGAGGATGTTACATAGTATAAAAGAAGATTCTGATACAGTCGTTGCAATAACACAAATCTATATTGAAACCAGTCTGCAGTGCTCTACCAATTGAAATGGACGATGTTAAATACATCCTGAGTTGTCAACAAGTCCCTTATCCGTTGGACGCATCGTGAAACAAGATCACATTGTCATCTTTAACAAGAGAGGTGTTAATGTTCTGAATCCACAAAACGAGACAATTTGCTAATTGGGCTGTCAAAAAAGCAACAGTTTAATTGTTGAAAAGGCAAAATACATGTTTGACGATGCAGACTTGCCAAAGAAGTTTTGGGATTAATCAGTCGCATACTTAGTTTATCTAATGAATCGCTGCCATTCAAAAGACACAGGCATGACACAAGTAGAACTATGGACTGGAAAGAACCCAGATTCATCACATATCAAAGTATTCAGAACACTATGAATACCGCAGGTCCCAAAAGCACACGAAACATGATAGCTTTTGATGTGCACACCAATTTTTAATCCTGAAAATATATATATTTTAAAAAGTAATGTGTCTTTCACCAACGAAGGCTCCTATACTACCAGACTTTAAAATTCGCAAAACTTGATAAAAAATTCTACTCAAGAGTCACATGGACCATGTAAACAAAATAGAAATTACGTCTATGGAAAGCAATTTAAACAAATCAAACATAGTTTGCAGTTGCAAAGATTGAGACGCAGCGGAAGTTAATGCCAAATACCAGCAAATACAAAGATTTTATTATAAGAAAAAACCTATGACTTCATCTCGTTTTGTTATTTTGAATGTCAATTTACCGAAGCAAATAAGCAGAGCATTTCATTAAGTCATTTCAAAAGCTTCGATGTCTGAAAATAAAAATGAAACCCTGCTTGGATTTTCCCGACTTTTGGCGGTACGAGGATCGATATTCTCTAGTTTTTAACCATCAAGTGTCAAGACAAACGATGAGCATCGCAAACCCAAAGGCAAGTATTTGGAAATAAAACTATTTAAATTTCTATTTGATTCCAATTTAATACCTAAATTTTCTAGCCGAGGGGCGAATTTATCTTATAAGACAGATACCCACGCCTCATGGGTAGAAGGACTATAGTACGAAAGCACGGCACCGTAGAAGTAATATAAGTGTAGTGCACATGAATACACTACTAAGGCGGACACTACTTCTGCACAGCGGGAAAGTAATTCCACAACGAATAGAAATATTCACGCCAGAACGGATAATGACATAGCCCCTTCACTCACTGAGGTGTTCGCCTCTACATTTTTGTGCAGCAATGGAAACTCCGGACAGCGGAAATCGGAAATTTTGATAACTTTCGGAGGTTCGCTGTCTGTTTTTCGAGTGGGATAAGATTTGAACCCCGACACTCTCGTAATCGATAAACTAAACCCATGCTCTACGACACCATCGAAAAAAAAACTTTTACTCCAACTTAAAATCGATATAATATTAGTTTTAAGAAACCAAGAGGCAGAATAGAATTAGAGCTCGCTTAGACTTGTAAATGATACCGTTGACGAAATGGTTTCAGAATAAGAAAATTAGAGATAGAAGGAATGTTAAACACATCCAAATAACACGGCCTAACTATAATAAACACGCTTTTTATTACTAAGAGGCGGACTTAATGTACAACAAACCCAGATTGATTACCATCTGAAATAACGCGAAGTGGTGAGTTAAAGATCCTTAATAAAGACGTGTTTTCTTACAAATTACGGGGCCAAACCGTCGGTAAACATTTTTTTTTTTTAATTTTTTTTTTTTTTTTTTGCAATTAAAAGGAAGTTTAAATTAACTAAATTATCATTTGAAAAATGAACGGCTTGACAATCGAAAAGCTGTTTGATCAACGTGGAAAATCACATCCAAGATTTCCTAGAATTAGTTGACCAAAAGGACCGCGGTGCATTAAATATAAAAACCTTGGTCACATTGCAAACTATTGACGCTCAAAAATGCAAAATGCGGAAGGCTGTGACTAGAAATCGAACGCGTTCAGTAGCGTGATATCGACTGTCAGTGCTACAAACAAAAACGTTTGGTATTTTGCCTCTGGTCCCACTTATTATATAACGAGAGGATGTTACATAGTATAAAAGAAGATTCTGATACAGTCGTTGCAATAACACAAATCTATATTGAAACCAGTCTGCAGTGCTCTACCAATTGAAATGGACGATGTTAAATACATCCTGAGTTGTCAACAAGTCCCTTATCCGTTGGACGCATCGTGAAACAAGATCACATTGTCATCTTTAACAAGAGAGGTGTTAATGTTCTGAATCCACAAAACGAGACAATTTGCTAATTGGGCTGTCAAAAAAGCAACAGTTTAATTGTTGAAAAGGCAAAATACATGTTTGACGATGCAGACTTGCCAAAGAAGTTTTGGGATTAATCAGTCGCATACTTAGTTTATCTAATGAATCGCTGCCATTCAAAAGACACAGGCATGACACAAGTAGAACTATGGACTGGAAAGAACCCAGATTCATCACATATCAAAGTATTCAGAACACTATGAATACCGCAGGTCCCAAAAGCACACGAAACATGATAGCTTTTGATGTGCACACCAATTTTTAATCCTGAAAATATATATATTTTAAAAAGTAATGTGTCTTTCACCAACGAAGGCTCCTATACTACCAGACTTTAAAATTCGCAAAACTTGATAAAAAATTCTACTCAAGAGTCACATGGACCATGTAAACAAAATAGAAATTACGTCTATGGAAAGCAATTTAAACAAATCAAACATAGTTTGCAGTTGCAAAGATTGAGACGCAGCGGAAGTTAATGCCAAATACCAGCAAATACAAAGATTTTATTATAAGAAAAAACCTATGACTTCATCTCGTTTTGTTATTTTGAATGTCAATTTACCGAAGCAAATAAGCAGAGCATTTCATTAAGTCATTTCAAAAGCTTCGATGTCTGAAAATAAAAATGAAACCCTGCTTGGATTTTCCCGACTTTTGGCGGTACGAGGATCGATATTCTCTAGTTTTTAACCATCAAGTGTCAAGACAAACGATGAGCATCGCAAACCCAAAGGCAAGTATTTGGAAATAAAACTATTTAAATTTCCTAGTACAGGTAAAAATTTCTCACAGCATGGCATGAATGCTCTTGTAGCGCCAGAAGTATTATCATGCAAATAATTGTAAGCTGCCCATGGAACAGGAATACAAATCACTTCTTGAAAACGACGCTTGGACACTATCAGAATTGCCGAGAAACCTTGAGGCAATCAAATTCAAGTGAGTATTCCGGACTATGCGATGTCATAGGCCACTCTAGCATTTTTAAAGCAAAGCTATTCATAAAAGGATATTCGCAGCTAAAATGGATGGATTACATTTTGTTATAATTCACCACGACATCTTTTCGTTCTTTCTGCCCAAGTAAACTTTAAAGTGAAGCAGATGTATTCTTCAAAAACAAGAAGAATCAATCAAAGGTTTGTCGATTGAATAAGGCTTTACGTAGAATCGATAATAGTGAACATAAATCATTTGGTTTGCAAAAGCCGAAACACGATTCATATTCTATAAAATGGGATAAGAACAAGTTCTAATAGTTGACATGTGTGTTGATGATATTTCATAAGAAAGCAAACAAGCTCAAGGATATTAAGACAAAACTTCATGAGAAATTTCACATGAAAAAACTTAGTGACACTGCAGAAATACTTGAAATGCGAATCACTAAAGCAAACGGCAAAACTCAATTGTAATAAGAACACTACATTGAAAGAATTGTGGACAAATTCGGAATGAAAGACGCAAAACCGGTCAAGTCACCAAAGAATACATACATAAAATTGTCCCACGAAGACTGTCCTACAAAGATCGAACACAATGAACAAATGCGGAACGTTCCGTATCAGGAAGCTATTGGTTGCCTCATGAACCTCCCCAAATATTTGCTTCCTGGTAAATTGCTTAGCCGTTTTAATCCTGGGCCACGTCATTGGCTTGCTGCAATTAATAAAAGATGAAAGTAATGGCATCGTTGGATATACTGATGCTGACTGAACCCAAACTATATAGACGACAGAAAATCCACAACCGGATTTAGAAGAAGCCCAAGGAAGAGCCATATCTTGGTGCTCCAAAAGACCATTGCAATACCATCTTGTGAAGCAGAGTACATAACGCTTTTAGCTACAGTACAAAAAGCACTCTGGTTTTCAAACTTGATAAGAAATATCAGCTGTTGCAAATATTTTTCGATAATCAAAATGCCAATAGCCACAAATTGTTGATTTCATCCAAGAACAAAGCCTATAGATACTCATCATCATTTTTTCGATACACTCAGCCAAGGTCAAATAAAGTTAAACTACTTTAACACTGATTAGCAAATCGTCGCATTGACAAATTCAAAGACTACTCTTCTTTCTCCGACGAGAGAGTTATTATAAGAACCGACGTGATACCCAATAAGACAACTCTTAATAATTGATTAAAGGCACTGGAACAAAATAGGTTACAAATCAATCATCTTAAGACCGCATTGATTGTCATGACATTTTACAGTGCCCGTAAATCTAACTCTTAACATGTATTTAAAGGAACCACCTTGCCGAAGTGCAATGTATTCAAATACTTAAACTTTGTCGGGAACCTATCTTTATTGCAACGATGTCGCGGCACGGTGTAACCACTGTATGGCTTATTTGCCACGAATTTCTCAGATATATGAAGGAATAATAAAAACGAATGAAATAAAAATGTTACGAATGTCAGTGGGTGTAAACAAACGGGTACATCCGAAAGTCCAAATTGCCCAACTTCCGGAAAGAAGCCAATCGAAACCGCCATAAGAAACCGATAGTAGAGAAACTTCAGTCTGAGAAAATCAGCTGATTTTGAAAAATACAAGGACGTTCATCAGAAAATTTATTCAAAAATAAACCTTCAAAACTTTTGGAGGTGATCGAAAACAGATTTTTAAAATCGTATTCAGATCCGCAAATTTAGGCAACAAGCTCAAGTAGCGTTATACGTGAAAGAAATATAAAGCATCAAATGCATGATATGATATTTATATATATATATATATATATATATATATATATTTCTAAGAAATCTAAATCTTACATATTGTGCTCATTTGTGCTAGATTGGAAACCAGAAATCTGATACCCGAGACCAAAATTGATGATTATTATTTATGTAGTTCCTATCGGACTTGTTTGTTTTTTTTTTTAATTTATTTATCTTGTTGACACTATACCAAACCATCCGACGAGACCCCCAATCGAACTGTTGTCTGCTGCTCCACTAGCAAAGGTGAATGCTTCTTGAACCTCTTACTCTCTATGGTTGACTTTCCATAACACTATCAAAACAGGAAAAACCCGCAACAACATTAACTGAACAATCCAATCAGAAATCCAACCCTACCTCTAAACATGGTCAACGACAAAATAAATTCTGTGCAAATTACGAAATTAAAGCCAGCGTTTCCAATCAGTAGCACAAGCACAAACCGAACTTATTCGACTCATAGATGGCGGTAACACAACAAAATTAAAAAAACACGAAGGCCACTACTTTTGTACTCAGCAGCCCCCTGTAACGAAAAAAAAACAAACAAAAAAAAAATTAAAAATACAGGCACAACAATAATTAAAACAAATGCCATAAATGCCAAAATATATTTTCCTCCATTCTCTGGAAAATATGTAAATTAGAAAAGATGTACATTATAAAATATACGGCATTTGAAAAATTGAGACTCAACACTAAAAAAAGTTCCACAGATATGTGTAATACACCCGCAGCCCCATGGCTAACAAACTGTGCCCATACGCCCACTTTAAGGACGAAATATAAACAGATTACTAGAAAGAAATCATTAGAGATGTACAAGCAATTTTTGGTTTTTCATTTTATCCGACAAATTAAACCGATACATCTTTCAGCAATTTGGAACAGTGCATCAGCCCAGCCAACCAACCGACCAACCAACAAGCCAACTAGACCAAATGATCTAATTGGAAGCGATTTTCATGCCCCATAATAATTGTAATTAATGCACTTGGAGAACATGACGAGCGGCTGGTTGCTGTTATCTAATAACGAAAAGTCTGCAGCACACATGTTTGAAAAATAAAATCAAGCAATTCTAGTTGAAAAAAGCCATCGAGTGAATGTTTGGAAATTGGCATTAGCGTTCGTTCCCACTTTTTTACACCGAACAAAAATAATTATTTTTGAGAGCAAGCCCAGTTGGGCTGTTCTGTCACGTCTGCGTACGCACCTGCGTGTGATTTTTGATGATTTTTCATTGAATTACACACTCCACAACACCATTGCACGTCACAATTTAATTAATTAACGATTATTAATCCCGATTTTTGAAATAATCGACATTTTAAAGAGTTTTCATGAAGCACAGTTCCAAATACGCCACACTTGCCTTAGGGAGAAAATGCATTGGAACATTGTACTAGTGTTCAGCCTACACGCACACCATCAATGTAGGTGATTGTAAACAAGTCATCGGTACACGACACACACCAGCGCATCATGTGGTAGTGTGATGTAAAAAATTTCATGAGGTTCTCGGAAATTTTCAAAGATGGTGGTCATTTCAAAGCTAGATGGGATTTTTGTATGCTTTTTGGTATGCGGGGTGAAAAATCCACCCCTTAAATTGGATCGATAAATAGAAAGGTTTGACATACAACAAATCTACTACAATTGGGACTGGTCTTTAAAATAACAGTGTGTAGATGCGTTCAGTTATTTAAATAGGAAACAATATTTTTACTTTTCCATTACAGCGGCTGTTTAGACTGATGATTAGTCGAAATTTATTTTGTTTATGGATGTCTTTATTTTCAGTTTATTTATTTGTCTCATAAAAAGCCATTTTATAGATACGTTTCTTATTAAATTCATTTAAGGAAATTTGTCTGCTCTCGGACAAATAATTCTCAACTCTTGTCAATTAGAGGTCGCCTGATTGACAGGTATTCTGAAAATCTTTCTTTTTCTATTTCAGTCGAGACCAGACTCTAGTTATTGCGTTTTCGTTTTCGGCAGTTTGGACTCCAAAATCTAATGTAACACAAAAAAATTTTTTTGACTTTAATACCTACTTAACACAGTCGATTGTACAAAAACAAAAGTCTAATTTGACACACTATACTATTTGACGTTTATATTTATATGAGTTGGTATATTCTGACATAAAATCCAGAAGAGAAATTTTGCTGCTCAATGAAAATGTGAGAAGTGTGCCAACGTAAAAGTTTTATGCCATTTTGTTTTCTCCGGAGTGCAAAAAGAAGGCTTCTGTCGGCCGATCAAAAACGGTACGAAACATTTTTTTTTTTCAGCGTTTGTAAATTGCAAATCAAACACAAAGGTCCAATGCTTTTTGATCACAAATAGACAAATTTACTCCACTATAAGCATTATCTTTTTTAGAAGACAGTGTCTACGGAAACATCTGGCACAGTATTAAAAAGCTCAAACTCAGCATTTCTAAACTACAATGAACACCACTTACTATCCCCATATGCACAGGAAAGTTGAATCAGTTTTCTCACAGTCTGGTCTTTGGCGTTTCGGTTTTTTTTTCTAGGATTTCGCTTGTAAACCTATTTATTAACTATTACTTTAATATGTACACACATGCTTTTCATTTTATGTGTCCTATGTAGCCGATTTGTACTAATATGCCCAAAATCTCCATAACTTTCTTCCAACTTCCGTTGAGGACCTAATTTAAAAATAGTTGAATCTTATTTTCGGCTGCATTTTCAGACTAACCAGCCTTGTTAGTATGCGGAGTTCGATTTACCCCTCATCTTTAATTACTCAGGAAAAAAATATTTCAAACCAAAATAAGAAAATTCCTGAGATTGGGCGTGAACAGAAGGAAGCGAAACCATAAAAGGGCTGAAACACCAGTCTCACTCTCTCAGGCTACCCCATGAGAGCCGACTAGGTCATTATCTCTTTCCACGCCATCCTAAGTAGACCTAGATGACACCATCGTAGAGAAGGTAAAGACGGTATTAAACCTTCCGATCAAGATCTCCGTGAAAAATCACCAAGAAAGATCAAAAAGGTGAATCTGCACCATACAGATATACCATATGAATAAACAGGGTGATGAGATTGCTTACAATCAGGTTGGGTTGCGGCTAACTCACCTACCTTTGAGTTAATTTTTGAATATCCAGTAAGTACGTTACTTGTGTTGCAGTCTGTGACATAATTAATCCTTTTCTGAAAAACGTCAACAAATTCTTGACATAATTTTTTTTCTCTAACAATATCTATGATTTGATACAAAACAAGAATACGTGGCTCACCTCGAAAGAAATATCCTCATCAGATTTGCAATATGATGACTAGCCTCCAAAATCATAACATCTAGATTGGTTAAAGATTACCGTGCGTCTGTCAACGAGATGGTTGATTAAGAAATATCTACTTAGGAGTTACCTCCTAAGCTCTTCTTGTGGTAACCATTCATTCGTTCGAATGGATATGAGGATATAAGAATAAATGCCACTCGTACATAGGTACATACATGCTTTCGAATTGTGATGCAGATGATGATGATGGTAGGATTCTTATTGTTCACTATTGAAGCACGTTGGGAATATGTAGTTTAGATAATCGAAAATTTATTTTGTAAATAACCATTTAAAAACGTTTGCAGATTTCTAGCAACATTGGATAGAAACAGCGCAGTTGGTGTTTTAATTATATAGCATTAATTTTCTATATGCTAAACAAAAAGTATATACAACTCAAATCTTGCGTTTCCTTTCATCTCAGCTGATGGTCTTCAATTACATTTATAGGGTCTTTCCATGAACTCTCTCGATTTTTAAATGTATATGGTATGGTATAAAACAAGTGGTGTGTGAAAAATCCACAAATTTTTTTTTTTTTGTATTTGAAAGAACATTTTATATTTATCCTCTACCTGAGGACCGATCTAGTCGTTTTGTAGCGGCTGAGTTAGGTCAACGAATGTCGAGAAGTTCTCCAGGTTAGTCCCTGTTGCAATGCAACATGCATCATTCGCAAGCTTAACAGAGAACTTGAAAGTTCCACACACATGAAATGCCGACGGCATAGCACAAAAGCCGAATCCATGGCATGTCCTCTTTTTTGTCATTATATGGATCAGTAGGCTTAGCTACCGTTAAGCCAAAAATTGGAAGACCAAGAATGATGATACAAATCCCATTGTCAACTTGTGGGAGGTAACTCTGAACATTGGTTTTCAATAGTTTACTTTTGGCAACTCCCCACGATGTGATTTTTTTTGTGCATGTATGAAATTAACGTTTAAGCAGCGGTTGATGGCTACAGATGAAAACACGTGTAGACAGATTGGCATAGACGAGGAATACCACTATGGTTTAGTGATTGTCCTGGCGCTAAACAGTTCTGAAACTAAAAGACTCCTTTGTCACTGGACTGGATCAAGGTGTCATACGACCCGTGGCGAGAATCAGCCTAGCTGAGGGCCCAACATCTCAAGAAAAAGTTAGTTTGTGGCAAGCCAAGGACTTTTCTATACAGAAAAATATCTAGATCTCTTTTTTGACAGGAAACATAACTGAAAACCTAACATTTAAGAAAGAGTCAAGAAAGTCTGCCTTAAAGCGACAAATAATTTATTTAGTGTATCGATTACACTATACCCAAACTTTGGTTTGACAAAGACTTTCATGTAAGCTTCCCCTCTAGATCCTTCTGGAATGTCAATCCACTTTTTCACAGATAGATCTAAAACTGATAGAGTTGTTCGTGGCGGTGTTTTCTCATATAGGCTTCCGTTTTCAAAATCACTGTAGCATGTTTCAGTCGGAAATTTTGCCAATTAAAGAAGATATGTCCTGGCTAAAGGAAAACGTGATATTTGCAAAGGATATCCGCATCTTTTCGGATAGTTAGGCCGCTATCAAGTCCCTGCACTCAGACTCACTCAATTCAAGAACCGTCCTTGAATGAATTGTATCATCGGTATAACAATCGCTACGTACAAATTATTATTAAAGCTGGATTTTAACAAAACAACAGACTTAGGTGGACTGTTGAATCAACATGTCTAGCAACCAAACAGATCTGGCCAAAGCTGGATCTGAATCGCTCTAAGAGTTTGATCCTTTTAAAGAGAAAATATCTCATCGCCATTGTAGGTGTCGTCACTAGAATTGCCTTATAGGCAAGCATGCAATAAGGCTTGGCGCCTTTAAAAACAATTTCGGTAGAAGCTGCATGGATGATACCTACTTTGTACATGCCCAGCTTTCTCCCAAAAAGAAAACTTCCTTTAGGAGCTTTCTTCTACAATGACTTGATCTAAAGAATAACATATAACAGTCTCCTACGCTTCATCACAAGCGTACCAAGAGTAAGAGGATCACAGATCCACGTGGCATCACAATTGGCTAATAAACCTTAGTGGTTTGATCTTACAATAGCTACTTTTAGCTAACCTAACCAAAAAATATTTTATGCCATTAAGTATGGAATATAACGTCGTTCAAATGTCTCCCGCTGCTTTGCTTGATAGCACCTACTCATATTTGGTAGGTCCAATTTTCGATGACTTTGTCGCATAAATATGACTGAATTTGTAGACTTTGAGTGCATCAATAGACCGATGACTCCCCTAGACCAAAATCCGCACCAAACAGCAACTTTCTCGGAATGCATTTTGTGCTGGTGTTTCTCGTGTGGATTGGTTTTTGTACCAAATCTGACAATTTTGCTTGTTCACAATAAAGATGATTTTTTTCTCGAACCGAGCACTAATTTATAAAAAAAAAAAATGATTTGCGGACGTTGTTCAACGCTATAACCTTCCATGGTGATTTGCCATACACCATTGGACAGATTTTGTTTTAACAACATGACTGCTATATCCTTACAAATTTCGAGCATCCCAATTGAATTGAAAGACCGTATATTATGATACTATCGCTTATCACCAACAAAAAGGGTATCGAAAGAAGGATACATGCTTTCAATCTCAACAAGGTTGCAACGCATATGTCGTATGAATAGATTCAGCTTTTCATATATGTACATAGGTCTAACGGGCGTTTATCATTAGATGTCCTTCGGGAGTCCGAATATAATTTTTCTTTTCCTATTAATCTGCCGGATTAGATTTATGATAGATGAATTTGTGATATTTTATGTCCTTGCATGATTGCACAAGTTTTGATGTGATTGCCGACGGCTTTTGGTTTCATTTGACTATTTTTAAATAGTTCTTTATTATGTATCTTCTTCTCTTTTTTTGAATGATTATGTTGCACAATTGCAAAATATTACCACCAAAAAACCTCTGATTTTATGATACGAGTGTTGGCGAGCTCATGAAACCAAATAAGTAGCATACTAATAACGCTGTAAGGATCTATGAGCTTAAGAGGTGTACGAATATGAGCAAAAAAGAATAAGAATATAACCAGGTAGTCCGAAAGTAGAAAAGAAAGAGAAGCGTATGACAAAGAAATAGGGATAGGCAAAATAAAGTTCGGGAATATGATTTTAGATCAGATAACATCAGATCTCGGAAGGGAGTCAGAAACTTCAAAGTGATCCCTTATAACTCCAAAATGGTTTGAAGATGATAAAGTTAACAGAGATGATATAAACTAACCGCAAAACAAACGTCTACGAACAGTAGATTTAGAGATGCACTACCGCACATCAATGGAATAGACATGAGAACTTTGGAACTGGAACATCAGCTCTATTTATTTATTATATAACTGCTAAGTTCAATAGAATTAATAAAATACCTGCCCGCTTCAATTTCTTATTAAAAACAGAAGATCAGTGGGAGCATATGCTAAATATGACTCAGAGTATGGTCAAATTATAAGTACTAAGAATAACTAATAAATTGAATGACTCAAGATGACTTTTTGAAATGAATTTCTACAATAATTTAAAGATAAAGTAAAATTTGTAATACATGGTATACATTCGTGAAGGACTATTTAATAAGTTTTCTTTTTTAACTTAACATAACGATTTTAGAATTTTATTATACATATGATTATTCTACATTTATTCTTATTTTAAATCAAGCAACAGCATTCAATTATTTGACTAAATTCTCAATGGACAACCGAATTACAGAATTAAGTTTAGACTCCAAAAAATAAGGACTTAAGAATGTAAATACTAATCAAAAAGTAGTGTTACCACTCGGAGTGTTATTGATGCATTATTTTCAAAATAAAAATTTGTCGATAGTTTCTAACCCACATAATGTGATTAAATAACTTGGAAAAAAAAATACAGTTTGCTCCCAATTTCTGCTCTGGGTTTTGCGACTAAGCCCCTTCGATTTTTATTTAAAGATATAACTTTTACAAAATATTCAAATTTTAAGAATTAAAAAAATAAATAATAATAATAAAAATACTCATAAAGCGTATATTTCAAATATTCGAAGCAAAATTCTGCCACACCCTGATCGCTCACAGATCACTCATAGAAACACGTTTAATTTTGAAATTTCATTTTTGTTTAAATAATTTTTATTTCACTTATCAGTTTTGTTTTATTGTTTTTTTCGGTGAATAACATTAACAAGGAAGCCCTTCACTAGGCAGCTAACAATCATTTATCAGTTAGATTGCCAAATGATGGACCGGCTTGTAAAATGTTGAAAAGCAAACATTATTAGAAAACTCTTTTATTTTAAGAAAGTTTAGTGCACAGAACGAAAGTCGGTTTATGAATGATGAAAAGATTTATTTTGCATTCCTTTATAGTAGCAATTACAAAAAATATTTTACATATGTACACATTCTGACTGGTATTGAAGATAAGAAAACCTCGAATTTTATATTTCTTTTACTCTTGTGTGGTTTTAAAGGAAAATTATTTTGAAAACAGAAGCTGGCGAAAAAAAACCCTATATAAAATTACAGAATTTTTTTATTTGTAGAGCTCAAAATAGTTGGCATTGTATCCACGAGAAGATAAGCTCGGGATACTTTGATAGCAAGCCTTTGAAATAGTTAGCTTCTGATGCATATTATTTATTTAATGATAACTCTTTTTGAAATGAGGAGATATAGAGATTCATTCCTTATTTAAAAAACTTATATAATTTTCATATGATTTTTTATCTTTTTCCCGATGTATTCGTATATTAATTGTTCTTCAAGAAAATAACTACAATAGTTGCAATCAAGTAAATTTAAACTGGAAAATAAAGTTTGCAAATTTTTCCTATCAAATTCAAACTATCATAGAAATTAATTATTATATTTAGGGAGTCTGTCTGAAATCCTCTAGAGAGTTCTTTGTCTGAGACCCAACAGCCTCACATTCACTTTGATTTTACACTGATCCAGATTAAGCCCTCTGCCATCCAAATTAACATGATCTTCAGAACGATGGTTTGGTTTTCCTGGTTTCTACTAACCTGGACGCCGGGTCCCACAAATTTTCGTATCCTCCAAGATCGAGTTCCACTTTTCAGATAGCTGAACCGGCTCTTCTGCAATGAGATAATAATGATGACTATTTAACACATGCTGAAAATACTGATTAAAAACAAATCAAAAATTATTAGCTGGGTGATAAAAATTAATTCTCTATGAAGAGGAGATTGCGTTTCGGTATATCTTTGAGTTGGCAGATTGGGAAGTCCTTCTTCCCAATCTTCCCAGATCTGCTCAACCACCTTATTTGCCTACGCATACACTGAATATCATACCACGGCTTCTTTCTCTGGACAACAGATAACCTGCAATTACTTCAGCAATCTCCTTAATGATGACCTGCACTATTTTAACGGGTTATTATTGTAGCTGTTAAGAATGACAAATACATACATACCGAGACTCTTCTCTTATTAAGCGCTCTAGCTACAACGTACATATATGCTTAGGCGTCCGATGTCCATTTTTGTCTCCATGTGGTTAATAGCTTATTCTGGTTGTCGGTCGTTTCTCTTTGAATGTGACCAAGTTTAGAATTTTCATCACATGATAAATTCTGTAAGGTGTTATACTATCTAAAGTTAATAAGTCTTACGAGCTCCTACAAAGTCAATTAGTTGGAGGATACATCTCTTGACAGATGGACGAATTTATGCTTGCCAACTTATTTGCTGATATGCTAAATTTCATATGAATTGTTGTCTTGTCACCGCTAAAAGAACTTTAAGAACACGAGCTAGAGATTACAGGACTTTCTAATATCGTTGATATCAAAAAAGTATCTTCACAAATAGACTGAAAAAGTCCTTAAAACCACTTCAAACTATCAACCTTCAAACTGACGGCATGCTGAAAAGTTCGTAGGCTAACGTAGGCTAACATATACATGTTACTATGTAAAATAAAATCCATATGGTTTATAGTAGGTATAGTAGTACTAACCTTTAAACGACACGTGTATAAATTTGGCAGCTGTCGGACAATTGGTTCATGAGATATAGCATTGTGAGATAAGCAACTTTGGTTATTGTGAAAAAAAAGGAAAAAAAAGAGTTTCGTGTGTTTACAAAGCATTGCTTTATTATGAAAAAAATACTGTTGAAACCAAAGCTTGGCTTGATTTTCGGACTCTGCACCAGGATAATCAAACGTTGATAAGTGGTTTGCCAAATTTAAACAGAGCAAAATGAGCACTGTTACGGGCGAAAACGTGAAAAAAGTTCACAAAATAATTATAAATAAGTTAATCGAAATAGCTGAAACTCTGAAGATATCAAAAGAGCGTGTTGGACAAGAAAAAACGGCCCCATTTAAAAAAGAAAAAGTACCGTTTCATCAAGATAATAAACCGTGTCACAAATCAATGAAAACGATCTCAAAACTACATGAATTATGCTACGAATTGTTTCCCCATCCACCGTATTCTCCACATCTGCCACAAGTGACTTTTCCCTTTTTTGCAGACTTCAAAAGTATGTTCACTAGAAAAAAATTCTGCACTACTACAACTGATTCTTATTTTGTGGCTAAAGAGAAATCGTAGGTACTATAAAAATGATATCGAAAAATACATGACCGCTATAATCGTTGTATTACCCCCGAAGGGAACCATATTGAATAATAAAATTAAATTTTACCAAAAAAAAAAAAAAAAAAAAAAATTTACTATCTTAGCCTACGAACTCTTCAGCCGACCTGCTAAATACAGAGAAAAAATCACCGCATCCAAAAATAAGCTGAAAAGGAATAGATTTTCTGAGCCTAATAGCTTTTTTTCAGATCTTTTTGGAATTCGAAGCAATGGTTTTATATGGATTACTCGCAGGAGTGATAGGGTTATGAAAGCATCAACGAGGACAAGAATACCAGCTCTATCTGCCCTTTCTCCATAAGAGGTATATGCTTAACCTGCTTAACATGCACTTTACATTGCGCCCAGACCTTGGAAAGACTAATAAATTTCAGATTGATATTCATCATCACTTCATCGGCTTTAAAACCCCATTCGATAGCATTTGCAAAAATCAGTATTCCGTGAAAACAGATATGTAAGAAGTCGAATGCTGAACTCTATCTAAGACAGCTAACTGATTCAAGGTGATTCATATTTCAGTAAAAAAAAAATGTTGCATTTAGTGCTTTATCTTACTAACAACGTCCTGGTTATTACCTTTCAATGCTTAATAATTTGCAACTTACCAGCATACACCAAAAACTTTACAAATCCCAACAAGAAGTAATTGAATGGCTTCAAATCGCAAGCTCTCAATGGCTTTTTCACTGGTCTACACTGCATTGTGTCGTTGATCATTTGATTGTAATGAACCTTTTGCAAAATATGGACCGATAGTGCATTTTTGTGAATGTAATTTTGTTTGTTTTTAGACTCACCGATCCAAAAGTAAGCCTTTTGTACATGACAGCATATAGCGAGCTAAGATTTTGATGAGAATCAAAAAACATCACATAATTTTTTATACGTTTTGCAAATTAAAGAATAAAAAGTTTGAATGATATGGTAGCATTATTTGGGAGTAAAAAAAAAAACCGAATGGATTTAAAATTATTCCTACTGGAGATCTGTCAGTGGAAATAAAATAAATATCTTTTACATAGTTAAGAAAGTATAATTCGGCCGACAATAGTGGGTGTACAAACGAGCAAATGGACAATGTAAGGCTATGGAAGTGTTTTTGAGTTTGAATTCCACTTCTCTGGTTTGGGATCAAAAAACGGACTGACATTCTGGTTTAAAGATCAAACAACCACACAGTTTTTCTAAATATTAAAGCAGCCCACCTGGAACCATGTAGAATGGAATAAAGACCATGTAGCTGTAAGGTTCGCTGTGCGGATATGTAAGTAAGTTAAAATAAAGAAATTCCCTTTCTAGAACACAATATATGACCTAGCATTAATAAAAACAAGGAATATATTGCCATACGTTCATTCATATAATATTTACATAAAGAAAAAAATTAACTAATACTTATTAAAACATTTTTTTTCAAATTTTCAAACGAAGCTTTCCCATAGGAAAATTATGCCGACAACACCAACAACTCTAAAAGATCAAAGTTATCTATTTACAAATTAGCATACGAGTACATATTTTCCTTGATATTAACAACATTATAAATACGAAAAATAAGTTACTAATGATAATTAGGAGGTAGAATAACTTTACAAATAAATTTTTAAATAATTCAAAAGTTTTTTTTCATGTTACACATTTTTAGTTATTAATTCACCGACAATTTTATACAATTTGTTTTATTAATTAATTTTTTTTATACATAGATAGTTGCATAAATAATTTAATGTTATTTTGTACAAAAAAAAAAGAAACAGATGTTTTTATCTACATAAAACACCTTACTGACACACTGCTCTTGAGCATTATAAATGATGTTTAGTTCCCAATGCTTTGGTTTTTAGGTCACGTGCAGCATGTACTTGTATGTACATTTAAGAGAAATGAAAGTATACATATATATAAACAAAAAGCACAAAAATTGTCCCTTCTATATCTCGTGACTGTTCAATAAGGATATACGTACTCGTATATAATACCGAATAGATGTACATACTTTAAGCTAAAACTGACCTATGCACATACTTACATACGAGTACATATGCAGGGTATTCCCGTGTATTATTATATTTCGTCTTCAGCAAAGTCCTTTTAACTCGAATGGATTTTCATTTCTTTGCTAATTTTGATCTTTTTATTTTTCTTCTCAAATTCCATAATAACCGTACATACATGCGATGCAAGTTAAAGTTTTATTTTACATAACACTTTTTAATTAATTTATAGCACACAATAATAACACTTTTATTCAAACATTCTCTATTATTTACACTTAATATTTCAAACGAATTAATTGTTATATAGGTATATTTGTTTTCGGTTTTTCCTCATAAAGTTGTGCTCTTATTTATTTTTACTATATTTATTTCACATGGATACGAAATAACCTCTATTCTATCATACTTCCGACCAAAATAATAATAAACACGACACGAGCTCGTAGTAATCGTGGCCCACGAGGACATCACTCTCGTAAGCACTAATGCGCATAATCTGCACTATATAGGAAAAAAGACACAAATCAAATAAAAAGTGTTAAGCTATTTGGTGCTATTTGTATAGAATTGATCCATCGTATGTACCCATGCGAGTCCATATACAATATGCATATATGTAGTATGTACATATATATCGTATGTATAAACGCATTTGGATACTATGCGTTGACCTTACATTTATTTCCAAAAGGTGTATTCGTAATTTAAGTTTCTCACTCACTGGAAGCCAAGCTTTGTAACTTAAGGCAGTTAATTTAACTTTTTTAAAGTTATTAAGAATTATTAACAATATACATATGTACGTGTACATAGATGAATTGTGATGATCAAGTGAGTGAATTGGAGCAGGATAGTGTCGAAAATCTACTTGCAGTAGTTGAAATTTACTTGCTGATTGAAATTTTATCCGGATAATGATCCTTTAATGGTTCTTAGTCGTCCTGTTGAATGCTCTAATCTGAACAGATTAATACATGCAACGAAAGCAAGGACTGCTTCCATGAGCCCTAGTCCTCGAAGCCTTTGGGTAGGTTATCTTCACTAGGACATCTTTACTGCTTGCACTCTTAAAAGACTAGACTAGCTTTGTTTTAATTATTCTCCTCAGGATTTCGATTTTGTAAACTTTGCGCACAGTTGTTTCCTAACTGAAAGGTATTTCGTTAACTTTGTTATCCTCTGTTTGGCTTGATACTTAAACCCGCCAGTTTTGAGTCAGTAACAGATGCTATTTATTATCTGTCCATCTCCTACTTCCAAGAATCTACAAGAGCTTTAGAACCGAAAAGAGTAGTAATATTATCATGGAATACTTGTTTATCTAAATAATACACTACTGTAGTCTTGAAGTCGGAGTGAACATCATATAATCACTTTATCGGAGGAGACCCCAGCGCCGGTCAATAGAGTCGTATACGTTTTGGTTCCTGTCCCATAATTTTCTGTTTGGGGAAATACAGGAAAATATTCTAAAGTCAATATTTTGAAGTGCTCAGCTCATCAAGTTCCGTCGTTAAAGCAGTATAACAAAGATTTTTATTTCTACTTCTGATGTTCGCATTGCCCTCATGCCATGGCAATACATATAATACCATGCCCTTTTGTCTTTAATAAGATACCCTAATGTAATATGGGTCCGACAATTATTAGATAAATTTGGGGCTAGGTACTCACTTTTTTCTAGAAAATGGTAAGATTTACCTGCGGGCTTAGTTTTTAGATAGTTAAGTTGACAATCATATCATCCGCTTACGCTATGGACCTAACTCTCTCTTTTCCTAATTTCAAAGGTATGAAATCACATTTTCTCTGGTAACAGAAACCGTAATTAAAATATTACTTAGTTTTGCATTGATACACCTATGGCTGTGAATGATTTGAGTACTTGCATCCAGATGTGATATTTAAACAGGGATTCTTGTTACTGCCCTTAGGGAATTTCAGATGTGCTATTAATCAGAGACCCTTAGAAAACACATTTTTATAACGCCAAATTAGATGTAACTGACGATAGCAGCTGCTTCGGCACTGAAGTCATCCAACTAGACTAGATATAATATGATTAATTAGAATATGCTTCATATCAAAACTTGAAACAATTCTGCGATTTCTTCGCAAAGGGCAGACTTCTGAATTGTTCACCAAACCTAAGTTTTCTTTGTTTTACAGTACTATCCTTGAAACTATCCCGCAAGAAATATTTTTTAAGTGTCTCTAAGATTCTGTGGATTAGTGACCAAATTCCCGATTGGTGACAATCCATTCGTTGGTCAGTATTTCAATTTGGAGAAATCATAATCGCTCAAATGCATGGCGTGCCAAATCTGGCATGTTCTCTCGACGCATACATGCTTTTCTTTTCTTTTCGCTACCAACCGTATTCATAAAACTGACGTTTGAGTAGCGGTAAATCAAATACGCAGCTTGTTGTTCGATTCGGTCAAATCAATCTCGTGTTTTTTTTTTTTGAATAGTTAACCATTATATAAATAATTTGAAATGATATTTAGTGTATTGAATCAGATTATGAAATAAAAAAAAAAAAAATCGAAGTAAGTTTTTCTGTTCTCTGTTTTTCTGTTCCGTTTCTAGATGTCTGGCACTCTTAGAGAAGAAGAAATTGCTAAAATTTTATATAACATTCGAAGTGACAGTGAAGATGAGTTAGAAAGCGATGAAGATGTTTTGCATAACCAAATGGAAAGTACTACATTGAATGAAGAACTATTGAAGAGAATCTTCTTGGAGATGAAAAACAAATAGAAATTGAAGGTCCTGAAATGGAACAGCTTTCAGATACCAATCAATTAAGCGATATCATATCAGAGAATTTTGAATCTATTAAAAAAGATCTTCGTTGAGAAAAGAAATCCATTAGATTAGGTGGCCCTACCGATACTAAAATATTTTGAAAAATATAAATTTTTGAAGAAAAATATAAAACGGCATTTTTTTTTTTTTCCTTTCTTGTTATTTCGTCCATTACCTTGGAATCTGCGCGAAACTGGATCTACAGTTCACTGGCGTTTGTAGCACGATGACATAACGAAGAAATTATTTCATTGACTCTAAATCGCACGCGACCAGAAAATGATTAGAGTCAAAACTTAAAGTCCTGGAAGTGCATCCACCCAGCGTGTTGAAGTATGTTTCATCCAGATTTGGTTGGCAATTCGATCATCCGTAGTGGCCTGATAGCTAAGTGGATTTTTTGTGAAGGTACCAACAATTTTTTCTAATCTAAAACTTAACTTAACACTTAACATTTTCCCCAAATTGAAAAATTTGACAATTAACGCTTTGAATCAGAACATTGACACCGTTCGCCCCTAAAAGCTCCAATGCGCAGTTTACTTACAGTTATATGTACATATACTCGTATAAGTCAATGTTTTTGTGCGAGTCATTAGTTTCTTTTTCAAAGTTCGTCAATTAAAGCACTCGAATATTTTTCATTATTCAGATAGATAGTAGCAAGATAGTAGTTGTAAGAGCCTCTATTTTGTAGATCGGGTGTAATATGCTGAAGCTGCATTTTTCTGGCATACCTGCTTACCAGGGCATTTCTCTTACTCTTACTTCATCTTACTTGTCCAAAAATCTGGTTGCCTTCAAGGGTATTTTCGGCTAGGGAAAAACTATAAAACACACAGAGCGAGAGCAGGAGAGTAATGAAGTTGACGAAGCACATGTGTGTTGTGTTTGACTAAGAAACTCCGAATCATATCTAAAGAATGAGCGGGTGCACAACCGTGATGAAGTTTCCGACTGCCATTTTCCTAAAGGTCCGGCCGTTTGCATCTCACTGAATCATGAATGTGACGCTTAACCTCTCGGTAGTACTCCTTGACGATAGTAGTGCTGTGTGGGGCGTACTCATAATAAACCACGCCACTGGAGTTAAAAAAGAAAGTCGATATGACTTTTACATTACTAGGTATGCCTAATGCCCCCAAACTTTGTTCTCTTTGCCAACAAAAATTTATGGTCGGATACCTTTTAAACAGACCTTGTAATAGCGTGATGGTTCAACGTCAGATTTCACTGAGGACGAAATTCGTGAAATAACAGAAAAAAAGAACCACGTTTATGCAACCGGACCAGATCACATGCGCCATATCAGGTATGAAACCGTCCCATAAAGGCATGCGAAATTGCCATAATTTCCCATCCGTAAGCTATTGTCATATTAGTATGTATGCAAGCGTAAATATTCAACCTTGTTCCACATAGACATGTGGCTTTATGAGAGGCAGTTCGAAATACGGTACGATTCAAAATTCATAAATAAAGGTATTGAAACATCGCATTTATAAAATATATGAAAAAATATACAGTATAACCGTGGAATTCTCAGTAAAAGTACACCAAGGTAGTGTTCAAAGCCCGTTAATTTTCAATGTAGTGCTGTTTTTTTTTTTTTTTTTTATAAAACCGGCACATCGGCGAGCAAGGCAAATTCGTCTTCTTTTCGCCAATAAAAGCGCTACCATAAGCGAATTTTTGCTTGCGACAACCCTTCAAAAATTCGTAATAACTGAATAAATACACATGAAGATTATAGTTTACGAATAGGCGGTACAGAGACCGAATATCTGCAAAGTAATTTTCCCATATCCCCAAGCCCCAAAAGGAGTTCTCGCGAAGTATGAAAAATTTAATAGCGTGTGCTAAATCGCAAGCCATCAGGGAAAATTCGATGATATTGTTAGTGTTAGGGTGAGTTAAATGGCGCAGAAACTGCAGTCTTTTATGATACAACACATTTCGCCCAGGTCTAACACACGCATCGCAGTATTAAACAATATATGATACATATAAAAAAATAACAACGATGGAGAGCAGCTAATGTTCGAAGAATAGGCCGAAAGAAAAATAAAAGATCACTCAAGTGCAAAAAGATCAGCAAACTCCCGGCATCACTGACGATAAATAAATAGCGGCTAACAAGGTTAGCAAACCCCACCACCGACCTAGCAGCAAGGCAGACACGCGGCAAAAATATGTAAAATAAGTAGTAGGTTAAAAGAAAGAAACGTATGTATGTAGTTCCAGCCAAAAAACTTCATCTTTTGGTGCCCTTGAAATGATAAAAATGCACACACGTTTTTCAAACGATATTACATTATACATTACATTACCATTTCAAATGAATAACAATAAACAATTTCAAAAACAAGTAAATATTTACTCTGCTTTTTCTTCTTTAAACAATTTTATTTGATCAAATCAACACTCACATTGTGCTTACAAAATAGTTGACTAAACACTACATTTTAATTCAACTTTTAATTTGTGTTCTTTAAATGGTATATGCACTTAAATATAAAAAAATCAACATATTCATATGTGTGTATATAGTCAGTATAAGGCGGTACACAATCGTTAACATAAACTTGATATGGAATTATAAAGAATGAAACAAGAAAACGAAATCTAACTCCTCCTCTTGTACTTTACGATAAAAAAGGAAAAAAACACGGAAAAAACAAGGAAAATATAAATAATAATGAAATGTTTAACAAGACACTTTTTTTCTTAAGAAGCAGAAATAATACATAAGTATAAATAATACAGCTAACTTTGGACGCATATCAGTTGCCGCCCTTAATTCTTTGGATATATTTTCTGTGAAGATCGTTTGCCTCGATAAACTTAAGAGTACGGAGTTCTTGGATTTACATTTATCATTTCCGTTGTACTAAAAAGAAAAAAGGAAGAAAAAAGTATTATGATAAGATTATCAAAAAACAAAAATGCAAAATCAACCGCCAGTTGCGCCTACTATAACTGCAGTTGCGTTTCTCTTTAAAATAAAAGAAATTAAATAAAATAAAATAAACATATGAGCACTAACCTTTTGCTGCATTTAATGTGAATAAGAAGAAGTACAACTCCGGCAATCAAACAGATGGAACCAACTACGATATATGCAATCCCTAAGAATGGGTTTTTCCCACCCATCAGAGACGTTGTCGATAAAATCATTTTCTTGGTTCCACTGAATGCTGTTACTGGGTATCCTAAAAATATATTTTCAAATGAATTTTAAATGTATTTGTAAGTCTATAAAATAATTACGGTAAGCAACTTTGAGTGTATAGTTGCCTCTTCGTAGACCATCCGTGAAATATGGTTTGGTGTGATCTACACGTCGATACAATTTTCGAAAACTAGGCAGTGCTGCAGTACGCATCCAAACAATAAAGTCTTCATTCTGAAAATATAAAATGTAAGCAATTTACGAGTATAATTCAAAAAGCTTTTTTATTGTTTATTCCAATTCACTTATTCACTTTATTTTAACATTGGTAGAAAAGAGCTGGACTTTATAAAGTAGTCTCTAAGAAACAATTGATTAATACCCTCCTGGGCTCTTGAAATATATTTACAAATTTTGGGAACCTGTCCGAAAAATTGGATTGGGCCAGCAGGGCAGCAGATAACGATTAATTTACTGTTGATGAGCTTTGCAAACGTTTAAAAAATGAGCAGAGGCTCTTGGCTGATACCAAGCAGATATCCTCGTAATCCAGGAAGTGCGATAGGATGGACCGAACAAAAAGAGGATGAAAAACTGTGTAAGCTAAAGGGAAAATAAATCAGTGCGTATTTGGATGCGTACTAAGGCAAAAAGTCTTGATTTTCCAAAACGTGAGCGATCGTATATGACAACTCATACCGTCTAAATTCTCTAATATAAGCCTAATATGCGTCCATGCCCCTATGGACGACAAGGACGGCGCCACCAATGAAAGTTTCTACGAGTTCCTCGAGCAATGTCCGGAGTATGACGTTAAAATTGTACTAGTATGAAACGGAAGCTGCCAAAATGGGTTTAGCGGTAAATAAGGGCAAAACAAAGTATATGTTGTCAAAAAAAGGGACACACAACATCATCCAATTGGACATAACGTCATAGTCGACAGCTATAATTTCGATGTAGTAAAGAACTTTGTCTACCTGCTATAAACTCTGCCAAAAACTCCTCAACAGAAATAAAACTCTTGCCAATCAATGTTTCTTCTATATAAGACCTTGATCATCCCAGCCCTACTTTATGATGCTAAAGCATAGATTCTATCGAAAGCGGATGAAGTCGTTTCGAGAAAAATCCTTTGAAAAATATTCAATTTTCAAAATTTGTGTTGATGGGGGAAAAGATTTAACGACGAACTACTATATACGAGCTTTACAGAGACATCGAACTAGTCAAAAAACTGCGTATCAGTCGCCTGAGATAGTTAGGACAACAATGCTCCGACCTCCGAATCTTCGAATCAAACCCGGAGGGAAAACGCAATAGGTGCCGCGTACAAGTAAAACGAAACTTCAACCGACTTGAAGTGCGCGAATGTAGACAGTTAGCTAAAGACCGGTCTGGACAGGTTTTAATATTAAGGCCCATGTTAACAGCAGCACTACCTAAACCAGTAAGTAAGAAAGCAATGTCTAACTCAAGCGAAAACTAGAGAAATCTCTCGCAAGCTTCAATCAATCAGTTACTCCGTAACCATTGTCCTGTGGAAAATGCAAGAGATATTGTCTTAAGGCGGTAAGAAAGACATAGTACGTGACTTTCTTAGACCCTCTGCAGATAGAACAACCCCGACATAAGGAACGAGCTGGTGTAATATACCGAATAAAGATGAATTACGTACAGTGTAGTGTATGAAGCAAAATCAATATTCTAGCCATAGAAAAAGAAGAACCAGTATTATTTCCAAAGTACTACAAAACATACTGCGAAAGCGGTATTCAGAAAGGCAGCCAAATATTTTTTTGATAATGCGAGACATGTACTTATTTTATAAAATTTTCCTTGCGCAGCAGTTTTTGTCTGATTTGTAATTACGCGGTTTGGATGGCATTCAAGATCCTTATAGTGCGCGATCTGAAACAACTTCATAGAGCGATAAACAAATATTGTGTGTAGACGTCGCTCAAACAGAATACAACAACAAGTCCAATTACACTAATAATCTAGTCTCCTCATAAATTGTTGCATGCCACCCATGGAGAGAAATAACCACAGAGCCTAAAAATCTTTCTTCTTCTCTCTGTCCCATTTTCCTTAAAGCTTAACACATGCTCAGACATTTTATTATTATAATTTATTAACATATAATTAAGTGTTGAGGTGTAGTCGCTTAGGCACTTAAAGATTTAAGTTATAATTGTTAGGGTATTTTTTAAAAATTCGCCAGGCTTTTATCTTTTCCTGTCTTAGAGCTCTCAACTCTGGATTCCACCAGGGAACAGTACGCTGATAAGTGTTAGGGAAACTTTGAGGGATCGATTTATTGGCAGCGACTCGAATTGCTTTTTAGATTACCGAACCTTCTTTATTAACATTCAAAGAGAGAGTTTTATCTGAAAGATAGTCTAAAATGTACTTGTTAAAACAAGCCCAGTTAGCAGAATCAGTTTAAAATTTACGATTTATCATTGTCTTGGAAGAGTATAGGCCAGAAACAATAGTGGAAATTGGAGGAAAATGAAGTCCTCTACAATCTACCTGTGTGAAGGTCTTATGGGTTGAAAAGTGGGTTGGGGAGCCGTCATTAAGAATTAAAAGATTAGAGTCATTTAAAAAGCTTTCCAGTATAACCCCTCTAGGGCTAGAAGTAGAGGAGCTCCAGGATCTGGTTGAAAATGGTTTCCAAATCAGACCTGGGAAATACTTTGTCGGGCAAGATATAAATGGAGACGACAGTAAACTTTGGCAGAAGTTGTATCTCAATCGCTATTGCTAAAATGTTCGAGTTGACGGCTATTGGTTTATGTGGAATATTTTTTTTTTTACGTATCAGAATTCCTTGCTTAGCTGTTATGTTATAAGAAAAATTATTTATAGAAGTAGTCTTTATAGCCCTTAGGTATGTTGGGTGTAAAGCAGTGCGGGCAGTATGTCTCTTGGAGGGCTACAATACTAGGTGAGTGTTCTTTTATCAGAATGCACAATTCGTCATAATTGTTGACGAATCCCTTCATGTTCCGTTGCATTACTTTTATTTTTAAATTGGTGTTATATTGTTTTAGTTTTGGGTTGGGTAAGTTAGATGGGTGTAGGTTGGGTGCTTGAGTTACTTTTGATATGGTTGAGTAAGAGTGTGTGTTGTGTAATTTTTGGTGTTTGGAGTTGGAGTGGGTGTTAGTTGAGTGTTAGCAGTTATTCTTGAAATGGAGTGGTTTGGTGGTTAGTTGGTTAGTTGGGTTGTGGTGTGAATGAGTGGTTTGTTTGAAATTGTTCCGTTGTTGTTAACTTTGAGAGTATGAGTTTTCTTTGAATTTGTAGTTGTCAATTCTTTTACTAGTTGAGACTGACGGTGTGTTGGTTGAGACTGGGAGGTTATATGATCTTTTTTTGTGGATTTTGGTTACTAGACTTGAGCTTATCAGCGAATGTTTCCGAAATAGTTGGTGCTTGAGATGGATTTTGTTGATTGTAAATGCGTTTGGCTTCAGCCATAGAACATTTTTTAGTGGTTTTTATAGTTATTATCTCGTTTTCTTGTTTATATCTTAGACATATTCTCGATGATAATGGATGAGGCAGAAAACAGTTTACGCACATGATGCGAATGCAGTCTACTGGGGTGTGAGGTGATAGATTGCATGTTCCCACTTTTTGTTATCGTAATTGCGTTTGGTAGTGTGCTCAAGAAGTTGACAATTACGGCAGCGCATAGGGTTTGGAATATATTCCGTGACTTTGGTGGTGTAAAAGCCAATTTCGATTGATTTGGGTGTTTGGAAAAGGTCGAAAGTAAATAACTTCAAGCCCGTTGCCCTTTGCTTAGCATTGTCGTTTTTCGTGAACTTGAGGTTTCATCTCAGTAACTATGGTTAAACGTGAGGCGTAAACAGTACCCTTCTATGAGTTTAGACGATCATGAAGTTTCACTGTAACCGGACACACACTAGCAAGTGTTAACTTTTAAGAAAATGCCAGCAATTTTTTGTGACTGGACCAAGATCAGGAGGTTACAGTCGCGTAGTTGGGATATGTTTTCATATTCTTTACTGATAGAGTCTATATATTTTTTTTGATCAAAAACGAACTGAGAGAGGTAATGGGAAATTCTCTATTTTTTTGAGGAGATGAGATCAAATCTGGGATTTTTGTAATTTGTTTTTGTAGGTAGGTCAGGGTAATTGTATAGTAGTGTAAAGTTTGTTTTATGTTTTTTTATTTGGCTTGGATCGGGGGGGGGGAGGGAGTCTTCGTGGAGATCCCTGAAACGATTCCCCATCCTCTGCGGCCCGAGGGCCATATTACCACGTGATAAGGTAAACCCGCGTGTAAAAAAAAAATAAAAATGTATCTTTCAGAAAAAAAGAAAAACACAAAGAAAAGGCGAACAATAACTATAACGGAGGATTTGTACCAGTGTGCGCTGTTGCTAATAGAAAAAAGTCAACAAAATACTGCCGGCGATGCTATCGGCTCGGAGGTTAGACGATGACTTCTCAGACATTTTAAATGTAGCAATACCGACCTGTGTTGTTCTTTTAAAAAAAAAATAATAATAATAACTATTCGACTGATTACAAGTGGCCACCATATCTGGAAGATATCCTGTTTCATTTCTGAGATCAAGTACACCAATATGATTTTTTATATTAACGTATTCCATTATTACAATCTGAAGCCAAACAATTTTTACGAGGCAATTTTGCTTAAGGGATTGCCAAAGATGCGTTCAATACTTCGGCTCAATACTTTGAATGCATATTGACGTGTACCCGCATATATGACTAAACAAGATAGTGTTTTAATCCAAGACCTTGAAGGTATTGCTTTGATCGATGGCAGAACTAATAGCAATTCGAATACTGCCTGTTGAATGGTACAGTATATACTTTTACAATAAACATTAATCTAATTTTTGTTTAAATCATGTTACTTATTCTACAAATTAATTTTGAATTGAGTTCGATTTTATTTGAAAGATAATACTGACGATGTTTTAGGATTGTAGTAGGAAGCAAGTTCACAAATTTACGTGTTATCGTTATTCATTTCATAATAAAATGGACGGACGAGATGCTAAAAAGAAAACAAATTCATATCACACGAAATAACCGCAATTTACCTGGAATCCATTGTTATCGCTATTAGTTGGATCCAGTCCGGTTAGATTTCTTTGCCACGCTATGGGCTTTGAAAAATCTTTAAGCGCTTCACTAAGATTTCCTTCGGGATTCCGAAATTTGATCTGCTTATCAGATGGCCAGGCAATTCCAGTATTTAAGAGGGTCACTGACACGGGGCCAAAATCTAACTCGAGAGTATCTGTCAAAAATAAATTGATGAAATCAAAACAAAGAAACACTTGTATTCAATAACAATTTTACCATTAAAAAGCGAATTAGCAATAGCTCCACAAGGAGCAATTGGCTTATTATCAGCATAGTTAAATGGTGCGCAATCAGTCGAGGGTGTTAATGAAAGACGACCTAAAAGTTGATCGTCATCACGAGATTTTACATATCTTCGGTGATTCTGATAATAATTGCTCAGCCCATAGTACATGTAAACGTTTCCCTGCACGAAAAAGGAAATACTCGTAAACAATAAATAAGCAACAATTGATTTTTTTCAACACTTACCAAAAAATCTTTATTTAAAGTAAAATCGATTCGACAATCACATCTCGAGGCTGGGTGCGAAATCAAATAGTCTGCACATGTGAGGTTGGTCTCATTGACCTTTAAACAATTCGTATAGTCTATAATATGTTCTCGAACCTCATCCGAAAAGTACATAAGAGCAATGCCCACAGGAATGAATGCAATTCCAATAATGAAGAAAGTAGGCAGAACCGTTCCAGCAGTAAGAACTGGCTGCCAAGCGGGTAAGCGCTGTTGCTTGAAAGCAGAATCTAAATTAGAGATAAATGAATACAATTCAAGGTGTGTCAATAAGATTTATTTAGAAGTACTCAACTAATCAATATTAACCAATGACTCACCTGAAGGTCGCTTTGATTTTACATTAAGCTCTTGATTTTCTGCTTGCAGAGCCATGATGAATATTTCCGACTTGTGTATACACTTAATGCAGTTCTAAGCCCATTAAATAAATGAAAAACAATTTGTTTACTTAAATAAATTCACAAATCTATCTTTCTACTCTCAAAAAAATATTTTCTACGACAATGAGTTGTGGGAAAATTTGACAGCTCGATTGGATGTGCATTTTAGTTGGTACGTCTGAGTGGAAGTGTTCAGTTTCTCTTTTTTAGGTAGTCTATTTTTGGGGGCTGAATAAGGGATTAAGATAAGTTCATCTATGCATTCGTTAAGCATCCAACAAAATCTTGCAGACGAGTGTAGATAATCATCTTCATAGGACTAAGAGAGTGAAGGCAAATACACACATATGTGTGTACAGATACGTTTGTAACTGCCATGTAGAGTTTGATGTTAATCTCTAGAAAATAATCGTTTGAATATAAACACATATTTATTTTCCTCATATCAAAATGTCTCCCACAGTTTTGTTGTTACGTCTTTTAAAGGCGTTACGATCCTTTGGAGAATGTTTTATTTATCGTGCGGCTCCAAGTCTTATTAAAAAAAAACCTTTTTTTCCATGCAATTCATCTTACTGATTTTCAGATGGCGTTGACTTAGGTCGAAGAGGATACATGACACCGATTTGATTTTGAAACGACTTGAAGTCGACATGTCCCCCGTTGTAAGTTCATTTTGATACCTTTGTGAGAGCCTAGGGAGGGCGATGCCCTAGCTTATCCTAACGAGATCGTTAATTTTAATAAAGCATAGAGACCATCTAGGTCTCTGAAGTTTTGACCGTCTGGTGTTTGCATTTTCTTGTGTGCAAAGGCTGGGTAGATGCAAAGGACGTGCTTCGCAGATTTCTTTTCTGCTTTATCTCTGCAACTCCTATAGAAATCGCTGACTCTCCTGGAGTCAATTCTATTCTCTCAAAAATAGAATTTCCTTTCGAGTTTGATGATAATCAATCACTCCTAAAAAACTTCAGTGGGGTGTCATTTAATTGATTGCAGGTATACAACATCAAATTTCTTTGATGACTGGTCCGACTTAATATTGGATTCTTTAAATGTTCGGAGATCCAGAAGCCTAAAACTGTGCCTTTATCGCGATGTGATCAGGCAGGTTGAGATAAGAGAATGTTTACGCTAATTGCAGAAATTCTCTAAGGACAATATAGTGTGGTGAGAATGGAAAAAATGGGAAAAAACTGGTAATCGTTTTAATCGCAAATACAAGTCGATCGACTGACAAAACAAAGTCGAAACAAAGTTACATGATGCCGATTTCCAAAGTGGTCGAACATTTCTGGTCGTTTCAAAATGCATGACATCTACCCAGATTATTCAAAGGAAACAAGAAGAGATATAAAAACTCTCGGTAGAATATATGGTAAAGGTAATATTCCGAAGTTTTACCAGAAAGCGGAAAATCAACTTGTTCTATGTCCACATTTTCGAAAATGTGTTACAATTTCCAATACTAATTTAAGGATACTCTTTCCGAATATGAAACTCGTTTTTGTGTATCTCATATTGTTTATCAGATAATCTATACCCATTTTTTTCTAGGAGCCAAATTTTTGAATGGAAACTCATTGCAAATTGTTCGAAAAGACATGATTGTATGGTATAGAACATACATACCGTATCAAGATTCATAATAAATAAGATCCAAAATGGGAATTAAGTACTCTACGTTTGTAAGGACTTTTTTTTTGACAAAGAATTCTCCTTTGTGCTATCTAGAGTGCAACCCTGTTTAGAGAGAGAGTAATTTATTTCCTCACCGTGCCAATTCTTATAAATTTCTACACGAGACTTTTCTTTGGCAGGAATTGTAAAAAACGTCAAATCAATTAAGTTTGAAAAGAAATGTCAAATTCGTATATGTTTATATTTGTGTGAATTGCGGCAATTTTATGAAAGATGACTCAAAATAAGCTTGGGCATGGACAAAGAGAAGAAAAAATATAATAAATATAATATAATTTAATAAAAATATAACTCATTAAACGCATCTTACATCAATAAAATAATAATAATAACCAATCTAATGGTGTTTTCGTTTGGGCAGTCAGAAGTCTTTTTTTTTTTTTTTGTTCACTCCGATCTTATTGCCAAAGGAAAACAAAAACATTTTCGGAGTTATTATTATTATAAGATATTATATAGGATAATAAAATATTTATTTATTGTGCTTAAGGATAACACTTAAGGATAATAAATTGCCTAAAAACACAACCGATTGCACGAAAACAGAAATCTATTGGGTTGTACCACATGAAATGTTCGATTTTATAGTATAAATTTCAAAGACAATATTATTTTTCCGTACATTTTTATTCAATCAAAATAGGAGCCGTTGGCATCTATGGCATCTTTTTCGTAGAAGTGCTGACTTTTTGAGGCAATGAAATCTTCAAACGCTTTTATGACCTCTGCTCGGTTCCGGAAGACCTTCTGCCGGCAAAATGAATCTAGGAAAGCTGGTAATCCTGAGTGAAGGTAGTAAAAGGTTTTCTGTACTAAATTTTTTGTAAGTCCACTGCTTCCAAAAACGCTGAATATCTGGAGCATAAGAGGCTAAACCAAAATGCAAAAACACATCGCCAAGCCGGTCAAGACCTGTTGTAAAAGATAAAAAAGTTGTAATAACATTTTATAACTTACACAACGTGTTTACTATACCGTATGTTAATATTACAAACTTTTACTACAAAAGAAAAGCTTACCATATAAAATCTTACAATACGTATCAAAATTAAATGATATTGCGATATTTTATATATTTTAAACGCAAGACAATCCGAAAATAACCAAATTATACTCTGGTCAGAGGTGCACACCTCAGAACAGGAATCACTTACATCTTTTTTGGAAACTCATCCACATTTTTTTTTCATTTTCATCATAGGTACAAGAGCTTGATGCAGTTCACAGTATCATTGATCGACGCTAGAAAAGCATTTCGTATTTCAGTCCAATTTCCCTTACGCGTAATCTTAAAAACACGAATTATTCAAATGTAAAATTAAAACTAATCCGATTAAACTGAAAATACTTTTTTAATTACAGCACTGCTACAATTAAACTTTGTAAAGAGATAGTTTACGAACAAAGTGACCTGCTTCATATAAAATACCGTGAATATTATGGGGAAAGCATAAATTTAAAATCTGTTTCTTTATTTGACAAAAAAAAAAAAAAATTAAGAAAATCAAAAGAGAGAAAAGTTTTGTTTAAAATAATACAAACTTAAATGGGAGATTCGATTTCTAAAGAGAATAAGAATATCACATCAATGTTCATAAAAATGTGGGTGGTGGCGATGGCGTGATGGTCCTGCTCAGAAACGCAAATGAGTGCGAGAAGCTAGGTCTTGGCTCACACCGGGCTGTCGCGCCAAAAAATTTATTTATTTATTTACTTACATAAGAAGTACCTTCATGATTTTTTTTTTTTTTTTTTTTTTTTTTTTTTTGACTTTATCCAATTATGCTTTCCATTGACGATTTTTTTTTTAAAAAAAAAGCTTCATTATTCTGCAATACATTATTCTCTTTTTCATTTCACTAACAATAATTTCCCAAGAAAAGAAAAAAAACAACAATTGCATCTTAGAGGGGTGCATCGAAAACTCCTTTATATTCATCACAAATCTTTAACGAAAAAAGCAATAATAATAAAACAATAACATAGAATCAATCAGGGGTCCTAATGTTGTAAATTCAAGATTTACTTTTTTTTATAACAACAGTTTTGTATCACATTGTATTTTATTTATCATTTTATTTAAGTTAAGTTTTTCTACTTACATATAAATTTAACAAAATAGATAATTAGGTTTTTGTATTGTGCATTCACTTTACTGACTTCGCTTATTAGGCACATGTATAAACGACTGTCCGTGTTCTACGTATAAGTTATTGTTGTTCAACAGAGAAGGTTGAAGTTAACAATTTAAAAAATATCTTCATTGCGCAATTTAAAATTTGATTAGAAGTTTTTAATTAATTTAAGAAACTTGAATATAAACCCGGCTAATTAAAAAGTATTGCATTAGTAGAACACGAAATATATGAAAATGTATATACGATGATGTTATAAAAAACAAATTAATAAGAAATAGTCTTAGTACGTCTTGACGTATGACTTGTGCAGGTAATTTAACAGCATCAAATAATCCGGTCTCATAGAATTTCTTTAGTATTTTTTCCTTCTCATAATACCGTTCGTAAAGCCAGGATGTAAGTGATTCTTCTTCACTGGGTACCTGAAGCGACAGATAAAAATAAAATTTCAACATAATTTTCATTGGCGTGTTTATAAAAATATTGTGAGTGCCTTTTAGTGTTTTATTATTCCAACAAAATTCAATATTATAAAATGAAACAAATAGCTATTTTACAATTTTGTCAAATTTTCCTAAATATTTTATATTCGAGTACAATCATTTTATCAACATAACACTTTATCATACATCAGGTATATAACTCTTTCTCACTCAGATTGAGATGAAAACACACCCGAGCCCTTGAACAAATTTATCTATGATATTTCAGATAGCAAGCCAATTTCAACGACCTTAGCAATTCATAGTTCATCTCTAACCGTTAATTTTCAAAATAGCTCTGAAGTTAGGAGCTAAGGGATATTCCCATGTTCTAACCCAAGGATTAAAACATAAAGGGTTTAAACCGTAAACAATTTTAAAAGATTCTGTGAAACAAGATTAATTACATTAAATGAAGATCAATCTCAGAACCAAAATAAACGATGATTGATCGGAAATTTGAGTGGAAATTTGCTTAAAAGGAATTCCTAAACCAAATACCAAACAGGTCACAGGACATTAAATCATCTTAAATCTCCATTCCCATCAACTTCAAGTTTTTTTACTTAGCAATAAAAAGAACCAGCGTACATTTTAGTGTTTACTAAAAAAACTTCGAATAATGAACTAATTTACTTTGGAATTCGATTTAACTCGGCCAAATTTGAACATTGGAAACTTAAGCGCATCTTCTGCACAACAAAAAGTAAAAAAAATTTAGTTAAAGCGGGAACAAAATAAAGGCGACAACAAGTTTTGCATCACAAATAAACCAACGATAAAAATGGTACGAGATTTGTAATCGGTGTCAAGGAAGAAACGAATATTTCAGCAGACTGTGCGAAAGCTAACATTTTAAATGAAAGCTAAAAATTCCATCTAAGTTACCCCAATCGACTTAGTGAATACAAGAAAATAAATGAGATCAGCTCAACTGCGCTAACTACAAAAAGTGAGCCTTCTCAGCAAACGTGTAACATCGTTTTTATGTGAAGCTCCTGAAGTTTTTATTGACAAGCTGAGCGGCCCCTATCAGAATGGTTTTTATATTAAAATACATAAACTACATAGACCGGTAGCTAAATTAAGTATTCCTGACAAATTCTTCATCTGTAAAGGATAAAACAGAAATTTTTAGATGTTCACTCAGGAACGAAGGAAACCTCATCGATAGTACAGATGGTGGTGATTGATGGTGGTGCTCGCTGAGCTAGTACAGAGTGCACTGTGCATTTATGAGGTTACCAGCAAAACCACCGAAATAAGTTTAATGATCAGCAATAGCAAAACTATATAATGCTGACAACCAGAAGGAATACATAATGTCGACGGTTTGGGCAGAGTGCTACAATTGCAACCTAAAACTCTCGTCTCCCAAGAAACTATCATTGTAATTATCATTCCAATTTTACACTACGAAACGGTGAAGAATGGACTCAATAGAAAATATATGAGAATCAGTTCGAGAAAAAAATATAAAATTTAGATGGGAGGGATATATCTTGGACTTATGTGATGATTTTAGTACTTGAGCTTGTAATATATTTCTTAAATGCACACTCTAACTTTTTAAATCAAATTAAATACAACTTATATTGAATTTGTTATGAGGACTGAAAAGAGAGCTCAAATTTTATTTTAAGATTTAAATCGTTAAATGGATACTCCGTTTTAAATGTAATAAAAATATAAATATATAAAATGTACTAATCTACAAAATATTTTAAATTAATAATATTGTAAATTAATGGAATGTTCTCTGTCTGTCCTGAGCAGGGCTATAATGCATACTGAAAAATGTCAGTTGTTATCAAATATTAATAATTGTGGCCGGAACTTGAAGATATGGATGTGGGTGATGGTTATTTCTGAAAAGGTTGTGCTACGTGCCACACAAGAGGCGAAACTATTGCTTTTTTAGAAGTAAAGTTTTCTGGCTAAGTCATTTCCCGAAATAATGTTCAAAATTGACAGCCGTTATCCTGCAATGTAACACCGTCCGATTTTCTTCATTGCGAGAAGGTAAAAGATAACATTTGTGATAACGCGCCCTAGCCTATTGTGGCACCAAAAACCAGCATCCGACAGAAAACCAAAAACTTAGATGTGCAGTAGAGGTTGTGAAAGTCAGTTGGCTTGTATCGTTTTGCATTATTATTAATGACAACCCTATCAACTTATCTACAAATTTAATTTTATTTAATAAAAACGATGTGTTTTATCTCATTTTTCAAGTATTCTAATTTGTAAGCAACACAACGACAGCTACTATTGAAAATTCTAACGCAATAATAAGCTTTCACTGTAGCACTGGTTGACAAAATTTATTTTCAGTACGCATTAGACGTACCAGAGCTGACAGCGAACAAAGCTAAAATATGCATAATCGTTAGATGGCTTTGTAAATAGGCATATGATAAAAAATTTAAATAATACGAGTATGTATATCTACCTCTGATATTTTATATAATCTGTAATGCATATGAGTGTTACACGGTGATTTAAACCCACTCAATATATTAGGCAAATCCACCGGATCACCGTCTGGATATGCAATCGTTATGTCTAAAACATAATCAATAAAACTTTGTGCTTCTGAAAGACAGAATAACAATATAATGGAATAAAAACTTTAAATTTACATCGTACGTACCTTTTTCATTGTTATCTCTATGTAAAACATCCAATATCGCCTTCATTGCTCCGACCCTTGGTAAAGTCACATTTTCTAAATGAGGGAGATTATTTTGCATGGCAAATTTTTGACTGATATGTTTGCGTTTTCTAAGGAATCCTCCCTCAGGAAATAACACCATCCATTTTCGGTTATTTTTTTTAAAGGAATGTTCAAGATGATACCTTAAAGCTTTTATTGAAGCTTCTCGATTTTCTCTACCCTGAAATGTTCAATTTTATATTAATATATGTATGTGTTTTCAGTTTCAAATATACCTAAAAGCATTAGTTACATGAATACCAACATTTTATTACTATCACGTGATAATTCTCGATAACAATTTTATAGTGATAAGCATCCATTTAATCTAAAGAGACATGTGAAGATAAATATTTTCATGAACCTTGGCCGGAAAATTTTGTTTAATTAGAGCGGAATCAAAGACGCGTCTTACGGAAGTATAGGGTGATTCATCGTTAGGATTGATGTTCAATAGGCTTTTTTTGACAGATCACGCGTGAATTCTATCAAACTGCTTTGTCATTTTTGTTCAGTATCGTTTGGCAAGTCATCATGGAAAGACTCACACTACAACAGCGTCTCCAAATTGTTCAGCTGTATTACGAAAATCAGCGTTCAGTGAGAACTGTTTTTGCGATTCGAGGAAATTACAGTGCGCATAATCGACCTACTGAAACCACTATTGCCAATACCATTCGCAAATTTGAGTCCCAGTTTACATTAGTGGATTATACTCGACCGGTTAGACCACGTCCAGCACATAGTGAAGAGTTTATAGCAGCTGTAGCTGAGAGTGTACGCGAAGACCGTGACGAATCGATTCGTCGTCGTTCTCAGCAGCTTGGCTTGGCGTATTTGACAAATTGGCGTATTTGACAACTTGGCGCATTTGACAACTTGGCGTATTTGACAACTTGGCGTATTTGACAACTTAGCGTATTTGACAACTTGGCGTATTCGACAACTTGGCGTATTTGACAACTTGGCGTATTTTACGTGAGGATCTTGGCCTAAAAGCGTACAAAATTCAACTTGTGCAAGAATTGAAGCCAGGCGACTTGAAATTGCGTCATATTTTTAGTGAATGGGCTCTGGAACAACTCAATGAAAGTCCGGTGTTTTATCGTGAAATTTTGTGCAGTGATGAAGCCCATTTCTGGCTCAATGGATACGTTAATAAACAAAATTGACGTATTTGGGCTGATGAGCAACCCGAATAGACCAAGAGCTACCATTACATCTATTAAAAACAACGGCGTGGTTTGGTGTATGGTGGAATCATTGGTCCATATTTCTTCAAAAATGAGACAAATCAGAATGTAATGGTAATCGTTATCGCGGCATTTTAACGAACCATGTGCTTCCTGAAATTCAAGCACATGGACTCGATGAGCTCTGGTTTCAACAGCGCGTGAAACAATAGACTTGTTGAGAAATCATTTTGGTGAGCACTTAATTTCACGCTTTGCTACGGTAAATTGGCAGCCTAGATCATGCGATATCACACCTTTGGACTATGTAAGGTCTCAGGTCTTTAGGAATAAGCCAGCTACGATTGACGCTTTGGAAGCCAACATTACTCGTGCTATCCGCGAGATACCAGTCGCTATGCTCGAACGAGTCGCAAAAAATTGGACCATCTAAATAGACCACCTCAGACTTAGTCGTGGCCAATATTTACGTGACATCATTTTCAAAAAGTAAATGCCATGAATTGTTCTTTTAACCGATAATAAAAATTTTAAACTCACTTTCAAATTTATTGTTTTATTTTTAATTTTAAATCAAACCTCACGATGTACGATCGTACCTCAAGTTACAAAAGATTTTTAAAACTAAAAAGAAGAGCCCAATGTACATTGATGTAAATACATATTTTCCGCATAAAATCTAATTTTATCTTCAGATCAACTAAGAGTAAACAACTGGTGTAACAGCAATAAAGACATGGCAGTAGAACGGTAATATTCAAGAAGAATACAAAAAACATACATACTTTTTATATTTACTACAGCATATTTTGTGCAAACAATCGATAGGAAAACAAGAAAACTCCCGGTAAGTTACTTTAAGAATAGTGGCTTTCAATTGCCCATACCCTAGAATTCTCAGAATGATGCAGAATTCGGGCTGCAGAATAAATCAATATAAAAAAAAAAGGATTTTATTGCTATTTTATACAAAACCAATCTGAAGAAAAACTTACTCACACTAACGTTCTCAACTAAAAGACATTTAATAGCAGTTATTACAACGTCTAAAAGAAATATTCAACAGATTTATAGAGGATATTACACCTTGGATTTATTTTATGAGGGAAACGCCATGCGGACAATAAACATATTCTACTTGAAAAGAGACACATATGTGCGAATAGCTTTCCTATTCTGATCAACATGTTCAACATGATGGTCCTTACAGATGGAGTAAAAATACTACTACTACCCTAACCAAAACCAAACCATATCACCTGTCTATCATAAGTCCTTCCTTTTTTTTTTGAAAATGATGGAAACAGAACTCTTTCAAAAAATCTTCCTTTCAACCTTTCATGCACAATGTAAGAAAATGACACAGATATTGGTAGATTTCTGATAATGTACCGAAAACGTAGGAAAAAATACAGACTACACTGGGGTATGGTCCCAAAATTCATTCAGAAAAGAACGACAAAAAGCTTTGAGTTGAGTTAAGTATAAAACAGGAATTTTAATAGTGATAATATTAATCCTTTTTATTTATGGCGTAATAAATATTTATGTTATTAAATATCTAAAGTTAAAAAAAAACTTATATATACATATACATTTGATTAAAAACAATACTTACAGAAGAGATAAAAAAGTCCTCGTGTATAAGGCTGACTAGACCGAAATTCGTGTATTTAAAGAGACGATCCATTATCCACATAATGTTTGGTAAAATATTTGGCTTAGAATTAAAATTTGCCATTAACAACGGAACGTCTGCAGTGCTTTGATGGTTAGCTAATACTAAAGTTGGTTTGTCCAAGCAAGGTCCTAGATCGTCCCCCACTTCTACAACTTTAAAATAGAAAAGTTTTGCTTATGAATCAAAATCATTAAAAATATCACTTAAATTAAATGTTTCGGTTCAGTCAATGTAAATATGTTTACTTAGTACAGTAGAATTTGTAATTTTAAGTGGGATTATCTATTTGAGTAAGTTAATAAGTTCAAGTACTCTTTAATGTTTGTACCAAACTAAAATAAAAAAAATTATATAAACATTTATAAATATATTGATCGAAAATGATCTACTCATAAGTTATGAGGAAGATGCTAAATGGTTTTGAATTAAATACTAAGTTTAATCACAGATTTAAGATAGGATTTGCTTATTTAATAATATAACGAAGGTAACATTATAAATATAAATACATACGTATTTATTGCAGCGAAACGTTTTTTTTTATAACGCAGGTATTACAGCAATTAAACCAGCAATAAGAGGTCGCTATATTGACATATTGTACTTTTACATACGACAATATTGAAATTCTCAATTGTGTCTATGTTGTTATATAATAGTTAGTATAGGGTTTTCCAATAGGGACTTGACAACTTTAAATTTAATTTGTGAACGCACTCTTTCACTAATCATCAAACTGTCACTGTCAATTTATTCAGTAAACTCATTTTCACCATGGTAAAGTACACTAAAGAGGAACGTCTGCAAATTATAAAACTTTTCTACAGATATTCGGGGTCGCAAAATCATCTTCAGTGACGAAACTCATTTTTGGCTCAATGGCTTCGTCAATAAGCAAAATATACGTTATTGGTCTGGTGAAATCCCACATGTGCTTCATGAATCACCACTTTATAAACAAAAAATAACTGTTTGGTTCGGTTTGCATGCCGGCAGCGTTATTGGGCCATTTTATTTCGTCGACGATAACGATCGTCACGTTACTGTGAATGGTCAGCGTTATCACGCCATGATCACCGATTATTTTTGGCCCGAATTGAAAGATATGGACTTGGACGACATGTGGTTTCAACAGGATTGTGCCACAAGCCACATAGCACACGCTACAATCGATTTATTGAAGAGTAAGTATGGTGAGCGTGTTATCTCAAGACATGGGCCCGTCGATTGGCCGCCTCGTTCGTGCGATTTAACGCCGCTTGACTATTTTCTTTGGGGCTACGTTAAGTCATTCGTTTATGCCAACACGCCGACGACGTTGGGAGAACTCAGAGCCAACATTGAATGCAAAATAGCGGCCGTTACTTCCGAAATGTGTGGCCGAGTCCTTGAAAATTGGGTCCAACGAATCGACCGCTGCAAACGTGCCCGCGGTGGTCATATAAACGTAGTCGAATTCCATTCATAAATGTTTTGATTGTACTTCAAGCCAATAATAAAATTTATAAAATATCTTAAATGGTTTGCCTTTTATTTAAAAAAAAAGTTGTCAAGTCGTTATTAGAAAACCCTATATTATCTACTTTCTTTATTTTAAATCTCTGTTTAACAGGAAGGACTTCCCAGTTAACGTCGTAAAGTCAGCTTTCCAAAGAAGTCAATTTGGCGTTTTTTTTTTTTTTTTTTGGCGGGCACTATTGGGCACTGCTATATACCGACTTGATTGTACTTCTTACGCATACTTTATATGCTACACATTTTCTTATTTCATTCCTCCTTCAATAGCTATGACTTTCCCCCAACATATTCGGTATATATTTTAATTTTTTTTCAAAATTTGAACGTTTATTTAAGAAAAACATGTACAATAGTATTATTCAAAGTATTGCCCATCTGAAGCTATGACTTTTTCCCATCTTTCTGGCAATTTGTGGATCCCATCCCAAAAGAACTGCGCCGGCTTGGCAGCCAAGAATGAATCAAGTCAATTTTTGATATTCTGCTCTGATGTGAACCGTATTTCAGTGAGGGCGTTCTTAATCGACCGGAACAAATGGTAGTCAAAAGGGGCAAGGTCTGAGCTATAAGGCGGGTGGGGTAAGACTTTCCATCCACTGTTTTCCAAATAGTTCTTAACCGGAATAGCAACGTGGGGCCGAGCGTTGTCATGATGGAAAATTATTGCCTCGTGTCTGGTCGCATATTCCGGGCGTTTTTCGGCTACTGCTCTCTTCAAACGGATTAATTTTTTTTTTAGCAGCTCATAATAACAGCACACCCATCTGATCCCACCAAATACAGAGCATTACCTTCGCGCCATGGATATTCGGCTTTGCCGTTGATTTGGCCGGTTGGCCGGGTTTCACATATGATTTTTTGCGCTTGGGGTTGTCGTAATGGATCCATTTTTCATTATCAGTAACAATCCGATGCAAAAATGACTTCCTTTTGTGGCGTTCCAGCAGCATTTCGACGTCTCTCGGCTTAAGCTCATGTGGAACCCAATTTCCTTGCTTTTGAATATATCCAGCTGCTTTTAAACGTTTTGATATGGCTGCTTGAGTGACACCCAAAGATTCTGCTAGATTTTCTTGTGTTTGGCAACAATCTTCATAGAGTAATGCTTCCAGTTCTTCATCTTCAAACTTTTTTGGCTGCCCAGGACGTTCATCGTCTTCCAAGCCAAAATCACCACTTTTAAATCGTGCTAGCGCATGTTCACCACTTCCACTTCCACCAAAATACGATGACTTTCGGCAGCAGTTTTCTTCATATAAAGTAATGAAGAAGAACTCCCCGCTAAAACATTTTTTCAGGCACAAAGTTCGACATATTTGAGTGAAAAAAAATTTGAATGCAAAATAGCGGCCGTTACTTCCGAAATGTGTGGCCGAGTCCTTGAAAATTGGGTCCAACGAATCGACCGCTGCAAACGTGCCCGCGGTGGTCATATAAACGTAGTCGAATTCCATTCATAAATGTTTTGATTGTACTTCAAGCCAATAATAAAATTTATAAAATATCTTAAATGGTTTGCCTTTTATTTAAAAAAAAAGTTGTCAAGTCGTTATTAGAAAACCCTATATTATCTACTTTCTTTATTTTAAATCTCTGTTTAACAGGAAGGACTTCCCAGTTAACGTCGTAAAGTCAGCTTTCCAAAGAAGTCAATTTGGCGTTTTTTTTTTTTTTTTTTGGCGGGCACTATTGGGCACTGCTATATACCGACTTGATTGTACTTCTTACGCATACTTTATATGCTACACATTTTCTTATTTCATTCCTCCTTCAATAGCTATGACTTTCCCCCAACATATTCGGTATATATTTTAATTTTTTTTCAAAATTTGAACGTTTATTTAAGAAAAACATGTACAATAGTATTATTCAAAGTATTGCCCATCTGAAGCTATGACTTTTTCCCATCTTTCTGGCAATTTGTGGATCCCATCCCAAAAGAACTGCGCCGGCTTGGCAGCCAAGAATGAATCAAGTCAATTTTTGATATTCTGCTCTGATGTGAACCGTATTTCAGTGAGGGCGTTCTTAATCGACCGGAACAAATGGTAGTCAAAAGGGGCAAGGTCTGAGCTATAAGGCGGGTGGGGTAAGACTTTCCATCCACTGTTTTCCAAATAGTTCTTAACCGGAATAGCAACGTGGGGCCGAGCGTTGTCATGATGGAAAATTATTGCCTCGTGTCTGGTCGCATATTCCGGGCGTTTTTCGGCTACTGCTCTCTTCAAACGGATTAATTTTTTTTTTAGCAGCTCATAATAACAGCACACCCATCTGATCCCACCAAATACAGAGCATTACCTTCGCGCCATGGATATTCGGCTTTGCCGTTGATTTGGCCGGTTGGCCGGGTTTCACATATGATTTTTTGCGCTTGGGGTTGTCGTAATGGATCCATTTTTCATTATCAGTAACAATCCGATGCAAAAATGACTTCCTTTTGTGGCGTTCCAGCAGCATTTCGACGTCTCTCGGCTTAAGCTCATGTGGAACCCAATTTCCTTGCTTTTGAATATATCCAGCTGCTTTTAAACGTTTTGATATGGCTGCTTGAGTGACACCCAAAGATTCTGCTAGATTTTCTTGTGTTTGGCAACAATCTTCATAGAGTAATGCTTCCAGTTCTTCATCTTCAAACTTTTTTGGCTGCCCAGGACGTTCATCGTCTTCCAAGCCAAAATCACCACTTTTAAATCGTGCTAGCGCATGTTCACCACTTCCACTTCCACCAAAATACGATGACTTTCGGCAGCAGTTTTCTTCATATAAAGTAATGAAGAAGAACTCCCCGCTAAAACATTTTTTCAGGCACAAAGTTCGACATATTTGAGTGAAAAAAAATTGTTGTTGTTTACGCTTCAAATGAATGACATATACTGAAATGACGTACAATGACAGTAGCTTTCCAACGCATGTTCCAATGGAATAATAACAATGGAATAATACAAGTTACGCCATCTCTTAGCAAACCGCACAATTAAGTTATAGACCCAATAATAAAAGTAACCGAAAATAAATTGCCTCTAAAAACAACCGTTTTTCAGATTTTTGTATAAAAATCGATTTTTTTTATAAGATTTTTTTTTATAAGAATCGATTTTTGAATAAGAGAAATAAGAATCGATGAAGACATTTTGACTGGTTTTTTTTCGTAATAAAATTGTCTGACACCATCATGAATTCGGAATTGGATGTTAAGTATTCGAAATCTTCAGTTATATTACGTAATCCATCAGAGATAATTAGGTTTTTTTTATAGATTTTGTTTTTAATCCTTCCAGATACGTTCTGACTGCTTCTTAATATACTAAACTATAGTCAGTTTTTGATAGAATTATAGTTCTTTTAACGTTCTTGACTGTGTTTATGGAAATTATATTTTGAAAATTATATTTTAAATTATATTTACTTTGAAAGTTAGGCTTTGATTTATATGTGTAGAATATTACAAATATTACAAATTTGTCGAAGGATATTTTAGAAACGAAGTTGTCACCAAGATTCAATAAGCTCTAAACTTAACCACTTTGAAAAAGTGGTTCCTTATATAGTTAAATCTTTATATTTAAAACTAAAATGTGTCATGTGTTAATGAAAATGCAAATAGAAAGCCATCGCTTGCAGTGCATATTTCATCGATTAATTAAAATAATAAAATACCATTTTAAAAATTTAAAAATTTTAGGAATTTTGCGTTTCAATTCCTAAAGTTTTGCTCCTTTAGCAATTTTAAAATTTTATATTTAAAAATAAAATTGAACAATTATCGATGAAATTGTTGTTGGGTTTATAAAAGTACCAAACTTATAAGAGCGATCAAAATTTATACCGAATAAACATACGAGGGCTGTTTGACAATTTATTTCTTAATATAATTACATACCATCGAGAATGGGCTTGATTTCCTCGCAGGTCTTGCCACTCAAAATCCAGAATCAAATCACGGAGCGATACTGCTTTTTGTCCATGGTCACAAAAAGCACTAACACGATATTTTGAAATGGGTGTCAAGACAAAACTAAGCGTCGGTTTGTCACCAAATTTTGACAGGCGGGCTAAAGGGGGTTATACTTAATGGTACACTCGTTTTGTCTTACTAGCGCCCTTGTTTAACAATACATACATATGTAAACCTTTGGAAGTTTTAGGAAAGTTTAAATCTAACACAGAAGGACCAAACTGCAACGGAACGCATTGCGTCAATGCACCAGAAAAGACATTTTATGTTTATCAGCGCTTTTATCTACGCTGGACTATAGAGGAAGCAAAAGATTAAACTATGGATTGGAAAAAAATATAAAGTTCGTAATTTAGATTTCTGTAAATTCTGAAAATAAATCATCTCTCATATTAATATATTAATATTAATATATTAATAAATAATTTATAATATACGTACATACATAATAAATGCTATGATATGATTCATTGCTATACAGGGTGTCCCCTAATTCGTCAAGTACAATTTGGGGAATAATTTTTGAATATATTCTAAGAAAAAAATCTTTCTACTGTAAGTGTCGCTCTCCAATAGTAACATTATTTATCGAGTATTTAAGAAAACCCCTACTTTAGTGTACCCTGACCCATGTTAACTAAAATTGCTCATTTAATACTAATGCTAGAAACATCGTTTAGAACTTTATTTTTAGAAGAAATACTAGCCTTTGTAACTGCATTTAAATAAAGTTGATATTTTGTTTGAGTTTTCAGACATCCAATTTCTAAACCTGTTCCATTTTTTCCATTTTTTGATTTTGAGATCACTTTTCTATTGTACAGAAAATGCGTAACAAACATTACATTTTACTATTTTTTTCTTATGAATGTAACAATAATAAAAAAATCAACAAGTTTGCAGAAAAACGCTTAAATTTCATGATACTTGGCAAAACCTGCAGAAGGAAAAAAGAAATATGATCTTTAAACTTCTCAAAAAGAGTTAAGTTTGGGGTATGAAGACCTATTTGGAAAATTTACCAAACAAAAATGGTTGCTTAGAAACTTTCTTTGAAATATCTGAAATTATAAATCAAAAATACGCATACATTATTTATGTTTATGAACTTTACAATGAAAGTTCAGTTAAGCGCCACAAAGATACCATGAACTTTATCCTAACCAACGAAATGTATTTGCAAAAACGTATCGAAGGCTTCGATGAACGGGATCAGTTTCAAATACACGACCTGACGCGGGAGCTCCACAAGTAAAAAAGATTTCGGCTGATGAAATAATACTAAAAGCTGTAACAACTGATCAATCAGAATCATACGCTTAGCTCTTAACCTTAAAATTCAATATTTTCAGACAACAAATTTCGAATGTGCTGCATGGGAAAAATCTTTATCCACACCACCCTACACCTATTCAAGAGCTGCTTCCCAATAATTTTGATAAGAGACTTGAGTTTTCTAACTGGTTGCTGGAGCGGAGCTTTGATAGCAATGAGGTTATAAGCAGAATTCTTTGGACGGACGAATCTTAATTTACAAGAGAAGGAATCACAAATTTTCATAATCTTCATACATGGGCTGCGTACAACCCACATACAAGAAGACATAAATCGTTTCAACACAAGTTCAGTATCAATATGTGGACAGGTGTAATTGGGAACAAGTTAATCGGCCCTTCAAACTACCATCAAGACTGAATTCTAAAAACGATCTGGACTTTTTGCGAAATGATTTAGAACTATTGGGGGATATTCCACTGGCACAACTAGCTTCATCATATTTTCAACAAGATGGTGCTTCAACCCAACTAAGGTCGTAGAGCTAAGAATTGGCTAGATGAAGAGAACGGTAATCGTTGAATAAGAAGAAATTGACCAGAAAGGAAAGGAAAGAAAGAATGAAAGAACTTGTTTTTTCAACCGAAATAGAAACTTTAAGTGAATTGGAAAAGCGTATTCTCGAAGCGTCTTCAAAAATAAGACAGCAGTTAGCATCAATAAACACTCGCATGAAACCCAAAAACGGGCCCTAGCAAGCATACAAAACCAAGGAGTACACTTTGAGCACCTGTTATAACTGGGTTAGTATACTCATAAAATAAAATCTATCTAAAGCCTTACAAAATCATTTTTTATTCATAGCCTTTGGATTTTAAAGCAAAACAATTTTAACTTAATCTTAACTCTTTTTGAGAACTTTAGAGAAACAGGGAAAGGACCATACATTAAAACTTTTTAGTAGCAATGCAATTTAAAAAAAAATTATTGGAATTAATTCTTGTAAAACTACTCTTATTGTCAACTGTTATTTGAAACGTAGGTAAACGATCATACATTTTTTTTCCTCCTGCAGGTTTTGCCTAGTATCATAAAATCTATGCGTTTTTCTTGAAACTTGTTGATTAATTTTTTTATTATTGTTACGTTCATAAGAAAAAAAATAGTTATATATAAAATTAAAAAATAGTATAATGCATTTTCTGGAGTAAAGTGACCTCAAAGTCAAAAATTAGCATGGGCAAGAAAAATGGAACAGGATGTCTGAAGACTAAAACAAGATATCAATTTATTTATTTAAACGCATTTAAACTTTATTTTATACAAAGGCTAATATTTCTTCTAAAAATAAAGTCCTAACCGAAGTTTCTTCCATTTGTATTAACAGAGCAATTTCCGTTAACATGTGTCAGGATACACCGAAGTAAGGCTTAAATCCCCGATAAATAATGCATTGTTGACAGAGAGAGAGAGAGAGAGAGAGAGACCCTTACTGTAGAACGATTTCTTTTTTAGAATATGGTATATCCAACAATTATTTCTCGAATTATCTTTGACGAATTATGGGACACCCTGTATAATTATAAAATATTTTCCCATAAAATATTCTAATTTTTTTGTCTTTTTTTTTATAAATATATATATAAAGGTGAAAAACATTAATTTTTTTAATTATTTACGCTTTTTTGTTATTTTTTAATTCTATTTTGTTGTATCAAGTTTGTGGATGTGATAAACGGATACATATGAAGATATTCAAGAAGTCTCTTAGTTACTTACTGTCATATCCTGCTGAATAAGACCACATTGCAACAACTGCTAAAAGCCACGAAAATAAAATTCCTTCGATTTTGGTATAAAATACAGGATACACAATTTTAAATGGGAATAAGCAAGTCATCCATATTACATAAGTTGGAATGCAATAAATATTATTGATTATTATAATTGCTGTTCGTATAAAGGCAACAGGATATTTAAGGAATCTGAAAGATAGAATAAATTGGTTGTTTTATAACATTTATTGAGGTTTAAGCAAAATGAACGACAAATGACCAAATATTTTATGTATGGTATATCCGAGGAAATGATGCTCTTGCATATTATGTAAACATAAGAAAATTTACCAATGGTACTTTGAGCATTAATAATGTATTCAATTGTGTTAGTGTGCTTTAAGGAAATAAATATGTGCTATGAGTAAAAGTAAATTTTTGTAGGGAAATCTTATTGCTTTGTACACATTTGTTTCAACTTGTACAAAGTTTTATTAGAAATAAACAAAAAAAAAAAAAAAAAAAGAGATAAAAATATACGAAACTCATTGTTCTATACGATACTATGTATCCGTACTTTTTTCTACCAATTTAAAGATTTACTTAAACTTGTACGTTTTCTGTTCAACTTGAAAATTCGAATAATGTCTTATATTTTTCTGGAATATTGTATTTTTTTTAGAGTTTTATCATTCCATCATCAATAGTTTCTTTTGAACGTTAATGAATAGTTAAGTGATTTATTTAGAAATATGTTCATTCATTTATCACATAAGGATGAATTTATCCGAATAATGTCTTTTATTTTTCTGGAATATTGTATTTTTTTTAGAGTTTTTTCATTCCATCATCAATAGTTTCTTTTGAACGTTAATGAATAGTTAAGTGATTTATTTAGAAATATGTTCATTCATTTATCACATAAGGATGAATTTATATATTGTGTTCAGCATTCTTTTAAGCAATACTCTCTCCGGAAAGTAAAGTAACTTACAATAACTCATAATATAAAGGAATAACAACTCAAACAAAATAAAAAGGGAAAAATTAAAAATATGCAACGATGAGACAAATAATATGTCTGTTAGATGGCGTATACATGAGTAAAATAAAAAGCAATAAATTATTTTTTCTTATTACATTACAAGTCCCGAACACAACCGGCGTATATGAATGCTCGATTGCCAATCCACTTAAACTTATTCTCTTAGTTTTTTCTCTTTCGTTCAATCTCACAAGTTTTGCCACATGTCTATGGTCTAAAGGTATATAATGAATTTACAATATATTTTGAACTCAAAATAATGTAATCAACTAATACTGATCAATATACTATCTATGTACATAAATAAGTCCTAAGGCTTTGTGGATAACAATGTTTATGAAAATCTTTTTCAACTCAATTCAACTCAACAAAAAACGTGTTGTTTAAAAGGGGGAAAACACAATTAAGTACCTTGGAACAACAATCAACAAGAACGCAATTATAGTCTAAGAAATACAAGCCAACATTTAAAAACCGAGGTCAACTTTCTCCAAAATTGCCAAATTAAACTGGCAAAGGCAAAAACAATTTATGGGATTACACTACAAAAAATTAAATACAACGGAGAAGAGAGTGAATTAAAAGAAATTTTGGTGTGAACAAGCCTGAAAATACTAGATGAATAGAAATATAGATTTATTTTATGATTATACATACATATATGAATGGAAACACGAAGGATTGTGAAAACTACCTATATAAAGACTTAACACTCATCCTTGTAGTACAGACGAATTAAAATGAGAGTGAAGAAATTCGATAAATTAAATGAATATGGAATTTACTATGTGGAATATGGATCGGATTATGTATGCATGTATTTTACATATCAGAAGCTTTTAAAAAATAGCATGTACTTAGGAAAAATAAATACCAGTTGCTACCGGTAATTATACAGGGAAAAGCAGAAGGAAGAAGAGCTGTAGGAATGGGGACTGGCGCGATTAAAAAAAATCTATGCGAGAGGCTCATCCGCTACATTTCAACGATATTAACAGATGCTTTAAGCAAACAACACACCTCCGACGCGGAGAGGAACCTTAAAGTATTGTAGAATAAGAATAATCTTCAGAATGGTTAATCACCAATCATCCGTCAACAGAGTTTCCACAACAAAGATTAATGATCAGAAGTGCTTGGGAGTACTGTACTTTTAGAGCCCACAGGAAAACTAAACCAAGATATCAACAAGTGTATTAAAAAACAAGCCAACTCCAACCAACTACTCCTCTGGGACAAAACTTCTGAATGGTATAAAGCCATTAATAAAAACAAATTTTCTGTCAAAGATTACGAAAAAATTATATAACCTTCTACAATTACTCGTATTGAAGTAACTAAAATAATTAGCATTATACTCGGTCATGCCAAACTCACTCACGAGCACTACACAAACAAAAATAAATCATCTCAGTGCTCCTACTGCAACCAATTACAAACAAGCATTTAGCACACCCTCTCCGAATGTTCCGTATTCCACACCGCCAGATTCAGATTCCTTTCCCAAATCAATCCCAAAGAATTGCTCCCTTATACGAATCTAAATCATCGTGAGGTTTGATTTATAATGTAAAATAAATCACATAAATTTGAAAGTGAACTTAAAATTTTTATTATCGGTTAAAAGAACAATTCATGGCATCTACTTTTTGAAAATGATATCATGTAAATGTTGGCCACGACTACGTCTGAGATGATCCATTCGAAATGTCCAATTTTTGGCGACTCGTTCGAGCATAGCGACTGGTATCTCACGGATAGCACGAGTATTGTTGGCTTCCAAAGCGTCAATCGTAGCTAGATTATTCTTAAAGACCTGAGACTTTACATAGTCCAAGGGTGTGATATCGCATGATCTAGGCTGCCAATTTACCGTAGCAAGACCTGAAATTAAGTGCTCACCAAAATTATTTCTCAACAAGTCCATTGTTTCACGCGCTGTATGGCTCGTAGCGCCGTCTTGTTGAAACCAGAATTCACCGAGACCATGTGCTTGAATATCAGGAAACACATAGTCCGTTAACATGGCGCGATAACGGTTACCATTAACGGTAACTTTCTGATTTGCTTCATTTTTGAAGAAATATGGACCAATGATTGCACCAGCCCATAAACCACACCATACCGTTGTTTTTAATGGATGTAATGGATGCTCTTGGTAGGGTTGCTTATCAGCCCAAATACTGCAATTTTGTTTATTAACGTATCTATTGAGCCAACAATTACACGATATAACACCGGATTTTCACTGAGTTTTTCCAGAGCCCATTCACTGAAAATATGACGCCAATTCAAGTCGCCTGACTTCAATTCTTGCACAAGTTGAATTTTGTACGATTTTAAGCCGAGATCCTCACGTAAAATACACCAAGCCAAGCTGCTGAGAACGACGACGAATCGATTCGTCACGGTCTTTGCTTACACTCTCAGCTACAGCTACTATAGTCTCTTCACTACGTGCTGGATGTGGTCTAACCGGTCGAGTATCATCCACTAATGTAAACTAGGACTAAGTCACGCGTGATCTGTCAAAAAAAACCTATTGAAAATCAAACCTCACGATGAATCACCCTATATAATAGATTTTCTCAAAATGATTAATTTATAAAATGTAATCTAAATATATGTATCTTCAAAGCCGAAGGCCTTCGATGCTCTGGCTATACAGTTAACTTATAATTTTGGTTATAATTATAAGTTAGTCTTCTATATAATAATAATAATAATAATTATAATAATAATTATAATATTAATAATAATAAAACGAAGAGCACTAGCTACCAGGCTAGAAGTTTGTTTGCTAAATTTAATGAATTTATAAGCTTAAAAACTAGTTTTATATTAGCTTTAGAATGTAGTTTTAATGTTTTAATGCATCTGGAGATTAGGTGGTTGATGGATAGAGATGCGTTTTTTTGACAAAGATAGCAAAGTGTTGTTCTATCTTTGGTGATTAGGTAGCTGTAATCACCAATGTGCCCGAGTCGAAGTCTTGTAAATATTTTTTAACTCTAAAGGTTTGAAATTATTTGGATATCGAGGTCTTTCAGCACTGGGGTTTATAATATGATAATGATGATCGTAACAATCCCATATTCTTTTTTTACTATCGTGCATAGAGTAAATAGGATAGTTGTTGAGGTCTTTTCTATTAAAGGGGTGGAGTAATTGCAGTAGCTCATGTAGCGTACTCGTGTGTATCTAAATTATTCATTTAGTTTTTCGTTTAAGAAAATGGCAATTTGTATTTTTGAGTAATTAAATCACGTGATTTAATGTAGTATTAAAATAACCTTCGAATAATCCTTCGAAACCTATTAAAAAAAAAATATTAATGAGTGAAAAGTAAATTTAAATCAATTTAACGTATTTACGCAAAATAGCCTCTCACCAAGCGTTAGTTTAAGACAGTTCCGCAGTCAATATCATATACTATAATCACTGAGCATAATAATCTGAGCTAAACCTGATCTAGTTTAAAAATTATGTTTTGTTCGAAAACATGACGACAACCATTTTTCAGCTAGCTATAATAAAATTTTTAATGGCCGAGAAGCAAGAATCTCTTAAGTTTCATTTCCAGAAATTTTTCAATAAGAAAACGATACACACAATGATAAGGAGAAAGAAGGGCCCACTCGAGGACTCGCCACTCCCAATATTGAAAAAGACAAAGAAAACAAATCGCTAACAATGATAAAAGCAATTACATAATCAATTTTGATTCAATTTTTTATTATATTGATTTGATTTTTTGCTTCATTTTCTATCTAGGTGCTACAACTTTAAGATAGTTCAGGAAATGACCAGCCTGAAACAATAGTCAACTTATGCAGTCCTAAATGGCGGTCATCTACCAGGAAAGCAGAACATATATTGACGGGTTTAAGAAAAATAATATTTTGTTATATATTAAAATCTAGGTTGGAGTTGGGTGTATGAAGAATATGATATGTTACATTTAACCACGAACATTAAAAACAGTGACCTCTAATAGTTAAATAGCAGTAATGGTCTACTCACATTAAACTGACGAATGGATACCAAACCTGTACTGTATCCTAGCATCTGCATGGGAAAATAATTAAGTTTTCATTTGTTAATACTTATCTGCTATTATTTAATCCACTTTGAATTGTAAAATATATAAGTTTTTCTTGGGTACCCGTTTTAACCAACGAATAATCATGAATGACAAAATATCTGGCCAGATGAGCTGAAAACGAAATTTTTTTTTTTTGGATCGAAGAGGAAAGGAAACTTACAGATTGGGAGCGTGTTGAGCAAGTTACGAGATTAGATCATCGTACACAATTCTTTAAGAAAAATTCATTGCCGCTCATTAACTCTCGAGATAAAATTTTCAATCAAGCCACTACCTTGTTTCTAACTACTAACTACAGAACCCAGCATTGTTATCACAAAATTTCCATCTTTTTTTGTAATTTTCATTGTACGAGAACAAATATTTGTGGCAAATCAATCTACTCGCATGTCTTTTGTTTATGTTTTTAATTAGTATTTCATATCTACACATATTAAAGTATGTGCATGTTCTTTATTGTTTTGCATTACCTGCAGCCGCCTTCAAATGAATAAATAAAACAAAAAAGATGTCATTTCTTATCTACGTTAATTAAATTATCTAAAATAATTAAAGAATTATATATGATATATTATAAATAATTATTTACCTTTTAACGTAACTCATATTCAAAAGTGTGCAGTTGTTTTACAGAAGTAGTCCCATTTTATGTTTCTGAAATAACGAAAATATTTTTTTTTACAAAGCTTATTGATTGTTTATAGTATTTTTTTTTTAATTTCAATTTTAAGATTGTTTTATGTTTACGTGTATACACTTATGTATATAAATAACAGTGGTATGATTACTGATAAGAGGGTAATCGATCACAAGCATTTTATGAAAGCACAAGTTTATGACGAGTTTTTATAGGAAATAAAAAAAATCGAATTCCATATGTACTCGCACGATTTATAAATTTATTTGTAAGCAATTTATTTCATTTTAATATAATGTACTCGTAATTGCTCAATTTAATGTTTATTTCGATTTTGTTTGTGTTCCTACTTCCAAATTGACATAGTGATCTTCAAAACTATTGATAAAGCTGTCAGTTTACTGACCTATAATTAAAAAAAAAAAAAACAAAGTTGTATGTTCAAAAAACAATTATTAAATTCTTTAGATTCAATTTTATTGAAGATTTTATTCAGTATAACATGAATGAGGGCATTATTTAGAAAACTAAATTTTGATATTGATACATATTGTTTATTTTTTTTTTTTAAGTGTTTTCGTGCGCAGGTCGAAATGGAATCTTGTATGGCACATGCACTGCGTACGTACATACACTACGAATGATGAACGTGAGGCGCAGTAATATACATATATTATATTAAAACTAGCAAATATATCAAAACTTAGCAATGGGACAGAAGACAAATTAAATTAAATTCTCTAAATAAAAACATAAAATAAATTACAATAAACATTCTGGGATTCATACGGCTGGAATTTTATGATGATATAAGTTTTTTTTTCCATTCGTATGTCGATACTATGCGTTAACAGAAGCCTTTTCGCGTACTGTAAGAATCTACAAAAAAATTGTCTGTAGTGATGTGCATCACACAAGATCCTATCTACAATAGATCATATCTACAACAAATGAGCGAATGCCTTAAACCTTTTTTTTTTTGTTTTGTAAGGAAATTGTCTTTCAAATTCTGAAAAAAATCTAAAAAGCGCAAATCAATATTCGTAATTTGTTTAACGATGTGAAATCATTTTACTGTAGTATGCATATCATAGGAGCATATCTTCTTTTACTATATCTTTTCAATTTCTTCCATGTATGCAAAATGACAACAGAGATAATGGCAGTTCTACAAACATCGGTTACGGCCTCAACGGTGCTTTTAATTTCCAAAATAACTTAGCCAAACATAGACACTTCCACTTTTTTTTTTTTTTTTTTTTTTTTTTTTTTTTTTTTTTTTTTTTAACGTAAGATCTTAACACTTAAGTAAGTATGACTACACTTAAAATGCTTGAGCATTTTAGTTTTTTGTTTTTTGCTAAAGTTTTTAGGAAAATAGGATAAAGGATGGGTGGCATCCAATATTTAATGGTACGACTAAATTATTAGTGTAAATTGACCTTATGTTGTGTTTAGGCAACCAATTATCTCACGAATCTTAATTAACTAAAAAAAAAGTTTTTCGGTCACGGCTGGTATTGAACCCAGAACCGTCCGATTGGGAAGTGAATACACTACCACTTAAGTTATTCAACTTTTTCAACATTACACATGCAACCTAATGAGGCATGTTTCTATGGTCTACGCAATTACTTATACGAGCTGACAAAATGTGTCGGAAAGGTCCAACTAAGCGAGCGCTAACCGGTACGTATTCCATTTGCAGAAGCAAGGCATCATAACACTAGAATTCCACTACCTGTATCCAAATTTTCTTTTCGTTTCCAAATATTTTGTTATCCGCGTGGAACCGATCTTCATTGAATAAATGCCAGGAGAATTTTGATTATCAAATAAATTGTGGCAATTTGCCTACACACTCAATTTTTAGGAAGTTATGGAGGCAAGAAAAGAAATTGCTCGATTGCCGAGGCAACTGGTTTGATGTAAGCCCAATTGCCCTCCGCACGACGCAATTTTCCTGCTGGTTGAAAATTGCAATCGGAAATTGTGTCAAAATTTGCCCTGTGTATATGCTCTTTTAGCTTAATTCAGGATCAGTTAATGGAGATACGTTGGAGAAATATGTAGCATTAAATATACTTGTTACCCAAAGAACAAGAGGGTCTTTATTTCGTTCAAAGCATTGTCAACAGGCTTAAACTAAACCTTAACCTTAGAAAAAAATATCTTCACTTACAATAATTTACAGAATGTTATAGGCAGGCACATTAGAATCAGGTAAAAGAAATACGTGACTACATAGTTCGATGTAGACTACAAAGGCAAGTTTTATTCGCGTCACCGCAAATAAACGAAATTATCTGAGTTCTGAGTTTCAGTTTTTGTATGTGTCACTGAAGAAAAATGATAATACGAGTTAAGCATGAGATCAAATGTGTTGAGTAATTCCATTACTTCAACAGTCTTGTCATTTATACAAATATGTCAAGTTTCAACAGAAAACATTTTTGTAAAAACTTCACAACTTTTTGCAAAAGGATTTATTTCAAGGAGTTCATATTCTTAGGACATGTGTGTATGCCCTACAACTCCTACCTTTTTAATTAAATAAAACTAGGGCACGTTACATTATAACTCTAAGAATATGGTATATCTTAATATTTTTAACATGCATATACATATGCACATATACTTGTAATTGATTTTTAGAACGTTGATGTAAACAAATTCGCAATACATTTGTAGTGGCCTTTTTTTGTAAAATGTCGCTCTACATCGATGATGACATCGGTCGTTCGATACTGTTAGCTACTTACTTAAAAAAAAAAAAAAACATGACTAGTACGATTTTTATCACTTTGGGCAAATTTATTAGAAAAAAAAAATAATAATAATAATTAAAATTAAACCTGTAAACGATCATTACTTGCAATCATGAACTTTTTCTTTTTGTTTTTATTACTTCTGATGTGCTAAGGTAATAGTGATTAAAAAACCGATTGTCGCTATTGACTTTTTCCAAATATTAGTCACTGTGCAGCGGTGAACCCCCAGCCAAGGGCATATAAGCACTAATAATAAACTATGAATCTACTATTATTTTTAAATTCATTACCACAAAATTCGTCAATAGCCTTGCATTGTACAATAGAAAATAAATTATATACAAACCAAAGTACCATATATAAAATTCAATTAGATTTTATTAAGTTCAAAAGTTGGAATTCGAATAAATGATCTGCAGTTTTTGTTTCAAATTAAATTTTTATCAGAATTGTATAATAGTTAAACTATAGAATTAAGCTGATGGCCTTCAGTAAATTCACGTACATAACAAATTACTTAGATAGAATAAAATAAAAAAAAACACACAAGGTTAGGCAACTTACATTAACTAAGCATTAATTTCATTTCTATGTTTATTAAATAAACAGTAAGTTGTTCGGATGAGAGACAACTTAAATAGATTGTTAAAAATCCAACAATTGGTTCGTAACAACACTCAAATCTCGTTTAGGAAATAATTAAAACACACAATCCCTCAGATTAACTTTGGGGAAAAAATGTGACAACACGTTCTATGTCGATTTAGTAAGCACAAAAAAAAAATAATAATAATAAACACCGCATGTGCACACAGCCACTGACAAACCAAAAGGCGGCAGAAAATCGCCAATTGTTTTGGCTTTGAAAAGATAGATAAATTAATTTTTCGATTTTAGTAAAGATAGTAATATCGATTTAACTAATCAATCCAATCTAACTAATATCAAACTATAAGTTTCGAGTGCATTTATGAATACCATTAATACATCGTGTGGCGATTTCAACAGTTGACAAATTGATGCTTCCCAAGGTAAACGGGCCGTTAAAGTTCTGTTCAATTTGATTATTTATTTTACGAGTTTATATGGAGCGCTGACAATTCTGTTGTATCGGAGTTACTAAAATTTTATCTTTAAAGCAGCCTATTATGCAGCTGATGCGAAACAAAATTTTTCTATCGTCTTCAAAACAAGAGCGAAATGGAGACTTAAGTCAACTGCTTATAACCCAAGTGGCAAAGTGACAAGAGTCAATCTTTAAAAATGTGTTACACATTTTCAGTTGCTTTGCTAAAAAAAAAAAGGAAAAAAAACGCGAAATATCCAACACAATAAATTGTCTGCGAAAAAAGACAACAACGTTTCGTGGTTTCAACAATTCAAACAATTTTTGTGGAGATTTATGAAAAGTTCAATCAACTCTCAGAAAATCAGCTGTCAATGAACAAAAAAATCAAAAAAAAATACTTACATATATTAATTGAACGCCGTATTTTTCAAAAATTTGAACAAAGAATATTAAAATCTCAAAACTTTGCTGCCTTTTAATGTCCCGGACCATTATTTGTGTGCGAAAAGTGAATGGCGACTTCTACATATTTATCTAGTACGTTCATTGTAGTAGAGCATTTCGCTGCGAAACAGCATACTGCAAAACAGAAAGTACATCGCAATTTTTTGCTTAGGATTTCGTTGTGTTACTTTTGTATGAGATTTTTCAATTCGCATCAGCTGCTTCTTAAAAAAGTTTAAAAAAAGGGATTAACAGAAGCATTTCCAAAAAAAAAAAAAAAAAAAAAAGATTAAAATAATGAAACAATATATAAAAGCATATTAAACTTTGTAGGTATGTGACATTGGTTAGGATAGCTTATTACTTATTTTAAAATGACATTTATGTTTTTTGTTATTATAGAAAACAGTTTCTTTCTTAATTTTTTTTAGTTCAAATTATTTTAATTTTATTAACTAAATAAATTAAGTTAAGCTGTCGAATAACATAAAATAAGATTGAGATTAACTCTTGAGTGCCTGCGCAGTGACAGTAAGTTAAAATTTAAACTTAAGTTAAGGTTATTTTTAAGCATTTATTTTAAGATTTAAAAAAATATGAATTTTAAAAATAAAAAGACTTAAAATAAAATAAAAATTTCCTTCGATGAATACTTTCAGGGGCATTTGGGTTCATTGTGGAAAACAATGCTCTTTAATTTTGTTGCAAGAGTTTTAATACATTTACCATTGGTTTTCTATTTGGAAGTACGCCGGTTCGAACGCTAATGGAATCTTAAATGAACTAACATAGATGGAAAGCTTTCTAGATTTTGTTTACAATTCAGACGCATTCACAGCAGATGGCTAGACGATTTGAATCAATCAATGGAAGAAACCCACATCTATTGCCCGGTTTCGTAGGGCTTGAACTACTCCTGTATTATAAACATGCCATGAACATGTTTATTATTGAAGACACAAAAATCCTTGCCCAAACTAACATCAGGGCATAGACGTTTACTTCAGGCAGGAAAGCGGATGAAAATTGGGGCATACATTTCACATTTCTTGTATATGTGAGTTGTTTTCTGTTGAATGCAATGGTAAAAGTATTTTTTTCAGAATATCGAGTAAAAAACCTAGTATGCAGCTGATGGGAAATGAAATTGTCTTGTGGTCCCCAAACAACCAGCGAACCGTTTGCGAAATTAAACGCAAAAAAATGTTTGTGGAGATTTGTGTAAAATTCAATCAGCTGCAAAAAAAAAAAAAAAAAAAGGAAAAGAAAAAGTAAAAGAATTACTTACATTTATTAGGTGTGCGTTGTATTTTCAAAAAAATCAAACAAAGAATATTGATATGTCGAATTATCGTTACCTTTAACAGTCCCGGACAATTAATTGCGTGCGAAAAGTGAGTGAAAACTTCTACACAGAAATTTAGTACGATCATTATACTAGAGTAACTATTTACATTATTTCGCTGGGAAAGGGGGAAATAATTGTTCCTATTGTTGCATGTTGTCGTATGAACATCAGCTCACAAAATAAAATGTTTTGACATAATTTCTGCAGTCAAGACAGAAAAATATATGGCAGACTAGCTGTCAGATGTTATGTCTGACACAATTCTGTCTCTGTTGGAGGTTTGCATGACTACCCGTAAGAAAAAGCAATGTTGTGCAGATTCAAATTTGGCAAGCGTCATTAATTCGTTTTATAATTTCATATAAAGTCAATCCCTATATCTATTTTTGTTAGCGTTTCATCTTTAATGAACTAGACCAGATAGCAAACTTCACTCACGCAGATTAGAAGCGGATTGTCTCTACCCATCCCACCTTTAATGGTAAAAATACATTGCTTCATCACAAAATTCCGAAATAAAATCCAGAACCGAAAATTATTTCTAGGAATACACAAAAAAAAAAAAACCGAATCAAGAAAAATTTTAAAAACTTTTCTGCTTCGAAAGAACTTTTTTTACCTATCGAAAGTTTCATATTGTCATTTAACATAGGTTAACTAACATAACATATCTATTTTACTCTTTTCTGAACTTCTTAAAAACTTGAAAAAAAAAACTTTTGTAAAATTGAGCGAAATCCACAATTGATCTTCAATATTTTAATTATATTATATTCAAGATTATCTGCTATTATACGGTGATCCTTGGGTCACGACTCTTTTGAAATTACACAAGTGAAAAAGAGAGGAAAAGTGAGATAGCAAATCGACAAATCTGTGAGTCGTGGGTAGAATTTTGATGCCTCATTTTTGACGTTTTTCTTTCTCCGTGTTCATAATTTTCCTATTTTACTTTAATTCTTTTCATTCCCCATTAAGAGCTGTTAACAATAAATGACGGATTATTGTTCAGAGGATAAGTTAAAATGCTTGTTTAGAGGGCTCTATACACTGCACGGAAAAAAGTCAAAGTATAGTACGAGCCTCACAGAATGAAAATTCAAATCAGAAAAGGAAAAAGAGTCGTGACTCAAGGGACACCATGTAATAACAGACTTAATAGCACAAGCCTCACAGAATAAAAGTTCAAAATATCATACAAGTTGAATAGACGAAAAAGTCACCGTGTGATAGCGACATTACAATCACACAAAAGGAAATGTTAAATAAAATTAAAAAAAAAAACGTGTAGCAATGCTTTTGCTGTTAGTTTTCGTTTATCCGAATGTGTTTCAGCGTATGGAAATACACTCCAAACTGTTCGACCTGGTTGTCTCAACCTTTTCTATTGTTTATCCCCTTTTCGCAGTAGTTTCCATATTTTTGTTCCGTTTATTTAAATATAATGAATAGACCACCCTGTGCCAGTTGTCTTCTAATCGCGGACCAAGATCTACACACTTCCAATTTTATTGGAAAGTCAATTCCATACAATCATGGGACTTATTATGACAATTGTTTTTCTGTTTTGTCTGGTATCATTGTCCTAACTACTTGCTCGTTTTGTTTCTTTGTTTGACCCTAGTGTTTAATGTAGCTCGCAATTAATTTATTAAAATTTAGTAAAATATATGTATATTTCACAAAAATGGGGCACCATTTTACAATGAAATCTAGATTTTTATTAATTGCTATTTTTACAATAGTTAGTTGTGAAATTGACAAAGTTTTTCATTATCAGCCAGAGCAAGTGCATTTGTCTTTTGGAGGTAATTGTTTTCAAGCTTTAATCCCAACATATTAATTAAATTTTGTTGCTTAAGTTTAAGTTTTAAGTCACAATATGCATTGTTTCTGTGTACCTTCTCACCTTAAACAGATGCAATGTGCAATTTTAGTTTGGCACGCCAAACATGGAATCAAAATTGTGAAAATTTTTTATGAGAACAAATTTAGATATTATGTTTGGATATGTATAACCTATTTTTTTAGTTTCTCGTAATAATGACAAGATTCGGAATTAATTTAGCAAAACAAATAATAAGTGCTAACCTTTGTTCATTGATAGTGATGCTTATCTTATTGGCTGTTTTCTATTATACACATACATACGTAATATATTTGTACTGTTAACATATTTTGCCCCGTAAGCCTATAGATATTTATGTAATCATTGTTTATTTTTTTTATAAAGATATTTGTATATGTACCTACATAAATTGACTTCAGCTGTAACTAATGTAAATATATCGTAACAGTTGCGACTCTTGTGCAACTAGCAGTCGCAAATAAATGCATATTTATTTGATCAAGTCTAACACATAAAAAAAAAAAAAAACCCGAAAACGAGTGTATCATATGCGGGCCTAAAGTCATTGACAAGACTTTGCCTATTAACTTAAAATGTTTCAGGATTGAGTAAATAAAAATGTCGCCTTTAGTCGATTATTAATTGAAAAAAAAAAAAAAAAAAAAAAAAAAATCCAAAATGTTGAACAGAATCCATCTCACGATAAATACTTTGAAATTTCCATCCCAAAAGTGAAACAATTTGCCTGTGTAATATACCTACTATTCGAAAAAATGAGAATGGTTAAAAATGTAAGGAGTAAAGAGAGGGGGACAATTACGAAGGAAATATAAAAATCGAGGAAAGTCGCGTCTGGCAGCCGAAATAATAAGTCCCTATTTCATTTTATTATTACTAGTCCAATCGCTGAGTAGTGAACCTCGCGGATAATAATAAGTATTTCACTTACTCCCGCTTAAATTTCATCAAAATAGTGCAGGTGTGAGGACTACAGTGTGTAAACACGACATGACTGCCTACTACGTAGCCGAAAGTCACCATCTTAACAGGGTCCTACGTAGTCGAGAGTAAGCATTCCACCAGGTATATCTTAACTACCTCATGTCCATAAAGCACCTGTTAAAAATGAATCATGTGTTTTGGGCCTAGGTTCAGCTGCCAGCTTTCTGTTTGGCCATTATTCCTTGCTACACCTCAGTGCTTCCACCGCGTTGCAATCGTGAAGGGCTTCAGTAATTTATTTATGAATTAATGAACGATTAGTTATACAACTGATATCCTCCTAAAGATCAGCAGAAAAATGGAGTAGGGATTATGAGTATAATTAAATGATGGAGCGTTGAAAACCCTTCTAGTTGTTTCTTTTACTGCAAATTGGAAAAGAAGTAAGGCTCGCACTGGTATTATAATTTTACATTATGATATGAAGTATGGTTCGCTTACGTTTCTTAAAGTAAAAATTTATGGAAAAATGATTTACTTTAATGATTACAACGCATTAAAATTATAGCGGTCAGTATAACATATATTGCTGTGGACTGTGATTTGTCCGAAAATTTTATTTGATGAATATTTAAGGTCGTTAGCACCAGATTCATTTATATAGGACACGATAACCGGTCAGCACGTAACAGGACAACCAACCCTCCATCTGGGGGAGTTTTGAAAGTAGCACAGAAGCCTATCACGGAGATAACTGCGCTGTTGTTGGTTTGTTGATACAATCCTTTGCTTGGATCTCTATATCTGAGTCCTGAGTAGATAACAACAAAATTTTAGTAAACAGACACAATTCGATTTATGTCGAAATAGACTAACAAAATTACAGCTAATCTGACTGGTAATGTGGCCGTTGAAGCTAGGAAGATGACAATGCACGCAATAATTTTATCCCATACGAAATAATGGGCTACTTTCAAAGAATTTACGAAGAAGAATCACCAACAGTAATCACAGCGATAAAGTACTATATAGTATTGTTTTGTATAATGGATGCCAAAAAAAAAAAAATTTTTTTCCAAATACGAAACAACACAAACGTTAAAGTACATATACTACTTACTGTCAGGGGTTGTATTGTAGTATTCATTATACCATGGTATCAATACTAGCAGTCTTTCCACCATATAAAAATGAATATTTGCTTAATAGATTCGGTAGGATAAAACATGAGCTGGAGTCATACAGAATAGCCAATGTTTTCTTGATATATCCAAAGTTTCTTCGACCCAGAAGGCTTGTTGGTCTTTCATACATCTGTAAGACTTAGCATATAACTTTGACCTGGGAGACAACATGGTCACTTTTTTTTTTGGAAGGAAGATCACTTTTCTCTAGCTCGGTACTTTCCTTTTGCTGAATTTCTAGTACGTATTTACACTTAGGTGTGCATGGATTGCTCATTGCCATGACCCAAAGTCATTTTAAATACTGAAGCTGAATTCAATCACTTACCAAATTTCAATATCGTCTCTATCGTTGTGGTTTTTGCTGTTTTTAACGAATGTAAACCCAGTTATCAGCAAGTTTTTTTTTTTTCTTTTTTTTATATATATATATTTTCTAATAGAAAAGGAGAAGAAAATATAATTATTGTCTCAAAGTTTCCTTGAACTCTTTCTTTTCCAGAATCTCATGATGAAATTGTAGTGACTTGGTCAACACGTAATGATGCTGGCGCATCGATTGTTGAATATGGTATTCATGGTTATGCACTCACAGCAGAAGGCTCATCACATCTATTCGTTGATGGGGGTGATAAACGTAGATCTCAATATATACATCGGGTAAATTAAATCGTCAATTCTCAGCTAAAAAAAGCTTGCAAGACGTTTGTTTTTTTCGCATGTACCTAGGTAAAACTTAAATATTTAAAACCAAACTCAACATACGTGTATCATTGTGGGGGAAAACTTGGCTGGTCGCCACAATTTTCATTTCAAACAATACCCAGTAGTGTTGAATTTGCACCATCTGTGGCTATTTACGGTGATATGGGCAACGAAAATGCTCAGTCCTTAGTTAGACTCCAAAAAGAAACCCAGAATGGCATGTATGATGCAATAATTCATGTAGGAGACTTTGCCTACGATATGAATAGCGAAAATGCAAAAGTAGGTGATGAGTTCATGCAGCAAATTCAATCAGTTGCAGCTTACGTACCTTATATGGTCTGCCCAGGCAATCACGAAGAAAAGTTGTGAGTGTTGTGAAGATAACATAAATTGTTTTTAGCTGACTAACTTATATTTATTTATTTATTTTTTTTTTTAAAGTAACTTTTCGAACTATCGGGCACGTTTTAGCATGCCGGGTGGAACAGACAACATAATGTATAGTTTTAACTTAGGTCCAGTTCATTTCATTGGTTTCTCTACTGAAGTGTATTATTTTCTCAATTATGGACTTAAGTCACTTGTTTTTCAATACGAATGGTTGGAAAGGGACCTTCAAGAAGCCAACAAACCGGAAAATCGGGCTAAACGGCCTTGGATTATCACTTTTGGTCATCGACCAATGTATTGTAGTAACGAAAATGACAACGATTGTACACATTCAGAGACTCTAGTTCGCGTAGGCTGGCCGTTTGTTCATTTGTTTGGCTTAGAAGATCTCTTTTACAAATATGAGGTTGACGTTGAAGTATGGGCTCATGAGCATTCATATGAGCGTCTTTGGCCAATCTATAATTATAAAGTATTTAATGGATCAACAAAAGAACCGTACAGAAATCCAGGTGCTCCGATTCATCTTGTTACTGGTTCAGCTGGCTGTAAGGAAGGCCGAGAGCCATTTATATCAAATATCCCAGACTGGAGCGCATTTCATAGTCAGGTGGGGAGTATAACATATTTATTTCGTAAATTCTATTATTTAATTATCAACTATGACTTATTAGGATTATGGTTTCACCCGCATGAAAGCATTTAATCGAAGCCATTTATACTTTGAGCAAGTATCTGATGACAAGGACGGTCAAATAATTGATTCGTTTTGGATAATTAAGGATAAACCTGGGTATTTTGGACGAAGAAAAATTTAAAGTCACAACTTATGCATCTATCATTGCCAAAAATCATGCAAACATTCCCAACAGCGTGATCAAAGTAAACTTATCATTTTTTTTTTTTTAATTTTATTACAATTAAAATTTTACAAAATTTAACGCACCTGATTTCTTTACACGGTACGAGAATTAAACAATAATATTCTGATTTACAAGCATGTACAAACTTACCTAATGTAAAATGTACCTTCAGCTAAAGTTGAAGAGCAATAAATTTGATCCTAAAAAAACAATGTTTTCATAATGTTTATGTACATACAAAATATTGATTGCCTAAAGCCGACAAATTAGTTTCATCGATTTGAAAGCTAGGTACACATCATTAGAGGTTTAAACTTGACAAATATTTAAATATTTCCAAAATCAATGATGAATCAATCAATGCTGAAAAGTACCCACAAACTTTTTTTGACAAAGTAAAACCTGTTTTTTTTATTTTGGTAAAATTTGATATTATTTTTCAACGTAGTTGCCTTCGACGGCAATGCAACGATTATAGCGATCATGTAATATTTGGTACCATTTTAATAAAATATTACTTCTTCATTACTTCATTACTGCTCCTTTTTTTTCAGTGAGAATTCTTTTGAGGTCTGCAAACAGGAAAAAGTCACTGTAGGCTAGATCTGTAGAATACGGTGAATGGGGAAACAATTCGTAGCCTAATTCATGCAATTTTGCCATTGTTTTCATTGATTTGTGACATGGTGCATTATCTTTTTTTAATGGGGCCGTTTTTTTCTTAGCCAACACGCTCTGTTGATATCTTCTGAATCTCGGCTATCTCGATTAACTTCACTTTACGGCTTTTCATAATTATTTTGTGAACTTTTTTCACGTTTTCGTTCATAACACCCTCATTCGGGCGTCCACTGCGTGCATCATCTTCGGTGCTCATTTCGCCCCGTTTAAATTTGGCAAACCACGGTTGATCTTCCTGGTACAGAGTCCGAATAATGTTTATCAAGCTTTTTTTCAACAGTTTGTTTTTTTCACAATAACAAAAGTTGCTAACTTACAATGCTATATCTCGTTTTAGGGTTAGTACCTATAAAGCATATGGAATTAATTCTAGTAACACCATCTATGTGTAGTTTTTTGATTTAGCCGCCTATAAAATATTATTTTGACCGAACCCATAGAGATCCCAACTTGAAATTTGAAATTGAAGTAGAAGACGAATCTCTATATAATATATATATATATATATATATATAACAAAATATAAAACAAAATACCATTTTTTTAGTTATTCAAGGATATATGTAAAAAGGATATTCTGAAATATCATTCGTCCTTGAAAATAAAAATTATTCCAAATCTTTAAAAGTTCACCTTTTCCTGAATTCAACAAGGTATATTTTATCAAATTCTGATGAGCATAGCCAAAGTTATGATTTTTTTTAAATATAAAAGAAAGCACAAATTTTGATTTTTTGCCAATTTTTCAAGTTCCGCAAACTATATCGAATTCTGCAAAACTTTTTTTGCCTTATGATTCGTACCAATCCAATGAGTATTTCAACCACTTTTCAGTCAAATCGGAGAAATGTCGTTCAGAACGTCGGTCGATCCTTCATGGAATGTCCCCATAACCTTTTTTGGGTGCTTGGGGGTGTGTTTTAGATTTTCATCTGTATTCAACCACTGCCCAGATCTTTTACGATTATCATACAGTATCTATTTTTCATCACAGTTGACTACCCGTGCAAAAACGGTTCAGTTTAGTTTCTTAATGTAAGCGATGCGCAGATTCCCAGGCGCCGTAGTTTTTGGGATTCGTTCAGTTCATGGATTACCCACTTATTGGGTTTCTTTACCTTTCCTATGAGGGAAATGTGTCGACTTATTTTCATTGGGGGATACTCCCATGCTTATTGCAATCTCCCACACCGATTTTGTTGGGTCTGCATCCACCGTCGCTCTTAAAACATATTCCTCATTTAACGTTTCCAGGTTCCCACGTGGTTCATATTCGAGGCTGAAATCTCCCGAACGAAACTTTCCATACCAACGTCGTATAGTTCGTTCGTTTACCGCTACATCTTCAAATGCGTCATTAATATTTTTCATTGCCAATGACGCATTATGTCCCATTTTATATTCGTAAAAACGGTTTGAATTTGAACTGCCGACAGCATGGTAAATAATTCCTAGACAAAAAAATAGCGGTACTTGTAACGAACCCTAAAATTCTCACACGTCAAGCACACGTACCACCTTATTTTATAAAAAAAAAGAAAATTTAATGTTCTGGCACAGATGTTCACTCGAGAACTTCTTATTTCCGATTGAGCGAAATGGCATAATTTGTATATATGCGACTTATATTGTATAATTTCCTTAAGGGTTTCGATTTTTTTTTGTATTTTCGTAATGTACATACATATATCCGGTAAGTACTTTTTGAGATACACGCATAGGACATCACGGACGATTAAAAAGGTAGGTGGAGCAAAAAACGGAGTAGCAGCTGCTCTTTTCTTTCTTTGTGTCCCTAGCTATTAAATGATTTTATGAATAGTCCATTTTATTCCTGATGACTTAGACGCCTTTTTTGTTTTTATTTTATTTTCTATTGAACACTAAAAGCTTCTGCAGAATTATTATCATCTTTACTATCTTCGATGAGGATAGTAAAATATTTATTAGTTGTGCTTCCATCTTTTATTTTTCCAATATATTTGCTTGCGAATCAATTTGAACACTTAAGGATAATAAATTGCTCGGGGCGCGTTTCCATTATGCGCACTAAGCAAAAATTTTTTTTCTGGTTTAAAATGGCGTAAAAACCATAAATATAATATTTTTTCTTGAGGAAATGAAAAATTTAGAATAATCTTAGAATAATCCATATTAAAAAATATATATATATATATAAACATTGCTTAGTGCGCATAATGGAAAACTTAGCCAATTGCCCAAAAACACAGCCGATTGCACGAAAATAGAAATCTAGTTTGACACACAATACTATTTGATGTTTATACATTTTGGCACAAAATCCCCAAGAGAAATTTTGATTCTTAAATGAAAACGAGAAGCAAAATTTTGTTTCTGAAAAACTGAGGGTAGATGGTTTACGTCACTTCTTCTCCGGAGCACAGAAAAAAGCCCAAACGAGATTGTCATTACTCGAGTTATTTCTTGTACGAAACAAGTGAACATCATTTCAAACAGTTCTGCCACGTTTATAGCCGTGTGTTTAGTTTTAACTTTCTGGTCTCAGTTTTGCGTTTTATTAAATTTAATTCAATTTAATTCCATTAAATTGACTTTAAATCTGAATTTAAATGTCACGCAAGTGTAGCATTTCTGCTAGAAAGAGCATTTGAAAAAGTGTACTTATACCGATCTAAAAGAAGGAAAAATATATTTTTATATTAAAATTATATATTAAACAGCTGAGACAGACGAAAGTATTGTAATTTTGATGCGTCCGCCGAAAAATTCAAACTACTAAAGGAGATTTTAGTTCCCCATGATTCTTCTATTAAGTATAGAATTTTGAGCGTATGAGAGTACGCGAGAGGAAGGAATGGATGTAGACAACATCAACTCGAGGTACTATAATGGTCCTGGGATAGATGACTCGATGTAAGTAAAAAAAAATGTATCTATGTGTAAGCTTCTTCCGAAACTTTAAACACTTTCTCAAAACTAAGTTTTCAAAGACGGTGATCGAGATTTCTAGAAAACGGCTTAACTGATCGGAATGTTAACACAACCTTCTCAGATACATTCTTCAGGTATTGATCGAAGAAATAAGATTTCGGATAATTATGTACTTCTATTTTTTTTTTAACAATTTTACGTGGCAATTTTTGGTCGAAAATTCGATTTTTTTTACTAAGCCGCCATTTTGTCAAAAATCAAAATTTCGATTATTCCGCCGATCAATACCTAGTTTTGTTAATCCACTAAAAGAAACTTTTGTTTTTTTATTTTAGATGGGCTAAACCGGAGATAACGTGATCGCCGCCGAACACCTTTTTTTGGAGGACCTTCAGGAGATCGTCTGCAGAAGCACAACAGATTAATATTTTTACACTGCCATTGTAAACTTAGATGTAAGCACTAAATCTACCTTTACCTTTTGTTTTTGTAAAAAAAAAATTAATAAAAAAACGGGTTTTTCTTCCTCCTTGCAAATACGGATAACCCCTTAAATGCAAGCGATCGATAACTACTTTAAACTAAATTACTTTTGATCTCAGCTGCTTTCCCACGACGTATCCGGATCCTAATTTGTGCACACTTTTGTGACAGCTGTAATATATTCGTATATAAGTATGTTTGACCCACTCGTTTTTTTCATCAAAACCGATCCTAATAAATGTAGTTCATAGATTTAGTTGCTCGTATGTCTGTTTTATACTTATTCTCAAGTCTTTGCATAGCTTCCGAAGCGTAGAACGTTCCAACATCCCAGAATCAAACTCTAAAATTGCGCCATGTCGCCATTTTACACTCGGTTTATATTACACATAACCGCCAATCCGGATGGAGTAGAAAACGTGTTACATTAATTTACTTTTGTGCGAATGCCGAAATAGCTATCCAGAGGCGACGTCTGTAGCATGTATGTCAATTTAATTTCTAAATCGACAGCCACCGTAACTAGTGCCTCACCTGGTAGACAGCAATCAGGTATTTACTCTGTATGTGCAGTTCCAAGCTATTGGAAGAGTTTACACACCCCAAGGGTGTTCCAACTTTGTATCTACGTAAAATATATAATCTTGAGTCGTATCGAGAATACTGAACAATTGGTTTTGAATATTTTAAACGGTACAATTGTAGTCAATTTAATTTATAATTGTTATATACTCGTAGAAACTGCAAACGAAATTATCGTTACATGGTCGACTCGTGACGATCCTAAAGAATCTGTTGTGGAGTATGGTGAGTCAACAATGAAACTTTCATCCACTTCGAAGCCGATAAAATTTGTAGACGGTGGAAAGGCCCAAAGCACGCAATATATTCATAAAGTAGGAGCGCAATATTTATAAATTGTTACAGACCCAATTCAACTCATTCTTAATCAGGTGAAATTAGATAAATTAATCCCCTCTACCCATTATGTCTATCACTGTGGAAGCAATCTTGGCTGGTCGGCGGAATATTGGTTTATGACACCACCTAACGGAACAGCGTGGTCACCTCGTTTAGCGATCTTTGGAGATATGGGCAATGAAAATGCTCAATCTTTAGCGAGATTACAGCAGGATACTCAACGTGGTATGTACGATGCAGTAATTCACGTGGGAGACTTTGCCTATGATATGGATTCTGAGAATGCTGAAGTTGGCGATGAATTTATGAGGCAGATTGAAACTGTTGCCGCATACTTGCCATACATGGTTTGCGCCGGCAATCATGAAGAAAAATAGTTAGTACCTAGTTTTTTGAATTATAATCGCAGGCCTTAAATATCTTTGTTTAAATTTTTAGCAACTTTTCCAACTATAGAACCCGTTTTAGTATGCCAGGTAAAACAGACAATCTGATGTACAGTTTTGACTTGGGCCCGGTTCATTTCATCGGTTTCTCAACTGAATTGTACTATTTTCTAAAATATGGAATCAAACCGTTGGTTAATCAGTATGAATGGCTAGAAAATGATCTACAAAAAGCAAATCAGCTAGAAAATCGCGCTAAGCAACCATGGATTGTAACTTTTGGTCACCGTCCCATGTACTGTAGTAATGATAATGGTGATGACTGCTCTAAACACAATACTGTTATAAGAAAAGGTTTACCTTTGCTTGGATTTTTTGGATTAGAAGATTTGTTTTACAAATATGGTGTGGATGTTGAACTTTGGGCCCATGAGCATTCTTATGAACGTTTATGGCCGATTTATGATTACAAAATATATAATGGATCAAGGGAAGAGCCGTATAGAAATCCTGGCGCCCCAGTTCATTTAGTAACTGGTTCAGCTGGGTGCAAGGAAGGTCGCGAGCCATTTGATAAAATAATTCCAAAGTGGAGCGCGTTCCATAGTCGGGTGGGAAATTATTAAAAAAATTAAGTCTGTTTTTTTTTTTTTTTTTTTTAAATGTTTGTTTGTTTTCTTTTTAGGATTACGGATATACACGTATGACAGCGCATAATGGCAGTCATTTGTATTTTGAACAAATTTCTGATGATAAAAATGGGTCTTCAATAGATTCCTTTTGGATAATCAAAGATAAGCATGGTGCTTACATATAAAAATATATTCTTTTCTATTCCATTCGTATACGCAATATGCCTAAATATATATTTTATTTTTCTCACACATTGTATACATAAACCTGTACTCTTAGTTATACTTGCACTTTTAACTTCTATGTAAATAAAAATATTTTCGATATGTCTGCATTCAATGCATGACTTTGATTGTATGACTTATAGAAATTGCGTATGGACTTGCATTATTTATTTTTGGAAGTAATGACTAACTCTTACTCTTGTTTGTATCGCGTCTTTTTCTGTAGCTTACAAAATAGAGTTAAAACAAAGAATTTACATGTGGCGCCCGTCGATAGCTATAGCGATATTCATTAAACACTGAACCTTCTCGTTGCTTGATTTTACTGGCTAATTTTGATTAGGCCACTCCACTATACAGAAAGTTTTAATGGTCGTCAAAATGGATAGACGATAATACAGCCTTATTAGGATTGGCACATTTATTTTAACATATGTATCAAGGCAAGATTTAGACATTAAATGAATGGACTGGTAAGTATAAAGAATTTCAAGACTCCGTTAGGATCTTTAAATTCCCCTAATAAGTTTATTTACACCGTTCAAACAGGCTTAATATTCTTTAAAGAAAAAAAAACAGGAAGCTGACTTACTTAAATAGTGCTGAAGTTGCAGATAGAACTGACATTATAATTAATAAATAATTAATAAACTTGTTTGGTTAACGTGACTTTGGTTGACGGCCTTCAGTTATACACTCGAAAAAGTTTGAGCTATTCCTTCTGTCGGTTTTTTCTCTATTGCACAGATGTTTATTCACTCTATATATCCCAGCCTTCTCAGAGGACTGCTGATCAGGACGACGTTGCTATACAGCTCGTTGCTTTTGCTATTATATTCGCTCCAAAGCCCGTCTACGCAAACGAGACCAAAAATCTCTCGACAGGTAGGTGAAAAAAAAAATGTAAATACTGTGCCTAATGTAAATACTTTTGTATATTGGCGGTACGGTAAGCAATAAACTTATCATCATGTATGGATGAGAAAAAACAGACCCAGCTATTTAAAGGTTGCAGAACGCAGGAATAAACTTGGCTTTTTAAAGTCAGTGGAAAACTTTTAATTAACACCTGATCTGAAAAGTTAGAAAAATTTTAAACATTCTTCATGACTATCTCATTTCTAACTGACCTATATATAAGAAAGATTCAAAATAATTACTTACATTTGATTTACATCTATGTTAGAAAAGACATTTAAGAGGCATGTTTATCGTTAAAAACTTAATGGTTTTGAAAATTATGGCGTCGTACAGCTTATGATTGATTTAATCAACATTCCATTCCAATTAAAATTTATCTAAAAGAGCTATATCGTTTAAAAAAAAAAGAAAAACTTCAAATTCTTATTTTTCCTATTTTAGATGACATTAATAAAATTGTAGTTACTTGGTCTACGAAAGATAAAACGCCTGAATCTGAGGTTGAATATGGAATATGGAACTCGCAGAGTACTCCATTAAGAGCAACAGGCACATCTCAACTCTTTATTGATGGAGGACCAAAGCGAAGGCCTCAATATATTCATACAGTAAGCATACACATCGTTTTCATTCTGACAACTTATACCATATTCTTTGAACAATACATACCATATGTATATCCTATAGACGTTAATATATTTTTCTATTAATTTAACAGGTAGTCCTTGAGAATCTAGCGCCTGATATGAGATACTCATATACCTGTGGATCATCTCTGGGTTGGTCTGGCATGTTTTGGTTTACAACACCACCAAAGACAACAGAATGGTCACCCCACTTAGCAATTTTTGGTGATTTGGGTAACGAGAATGCTCAATCTTTAAGCCGCTTACAAAGCGACACTCAAAGAGGAATGTATAATGCTGTTATCCATGTCGGAGACTTCGCTTATGACATGGACTCTGAAAATGCAAAAGTAGGTGATGAATTTATGCGACAAATCGAATCAGTTGCTGCATATTTACCCTACATGGTGTGCCCCGGAAATCATGAAGAAAAATAGTAAGAAATTTTGTATTTCTCATTTGCATACTCATATCAACATGTGTTTTACATATATTAATAACATTTTAAATTCTAGTAATTTTTCGAATTATAAAACTCGTTTCAATATGCCAGGAGATACTGATAGTATGTGGTATAGCTTCAATCTTGGTCCAGTTCACTTTATCTCCTACTCAACTGAAGTATATTATTTTCTTGAGTATGGTATAAAAATGCTTATAAAACAATATGAGTGGTTAGAAAATGACCTCAAGGAAGCCAATGAGCCACAAAACCGAGCAAAGCGGCCATGGATAGTAACTTATGGACATCGTCCCATGTATTGCAGTGACGACCACGAGTATGATTGCAACGAGAAGTTAGAAACATTTATTAGAAAAGGATTGCCTTTGTTCAATTGCTTTGGTCTAGAAGATTTGTTTTTTAAGTACGGAGTAGATGTAGAAATTATGGCTCATGAACATTTTTACACGCGTTTGTGGCCAATTTATGATTTTAAAGTTTTAAACGGAACAAGAGAAAAGCCTTATACAAACCCACGTGCGCCAGTGCAAATTATAACTGGTTCCGCTGGTTGCAAGGAGAAACGGGAACCATTTTCTAAAATATTACCAGATTGGAATGCGTTCCACAGTAATGTAAATTTATGAATATATATATAAAAACTTCAAAAAAGAAATAATCATATTTTATTTCCTTTGTAGGACTATGGCTATACAAGAATGAAGGCACATAACGTCACGCATTTATACTTTGAACAAGTTTCTGACGATAAAGATGGACAAATCATTGATTCTTTTTGGATTATCAAGGACAAACACGGTGCTTATTAAAAGATAAATTAATTTTTTTACTCATAGTAGGTACCTAAATTAATAAAAGAAAATATTAAAGTAAACAATTTAGTGACACAAATAAGATGCTTTAGATAAGATGCTTTATAGGGAAAAAAAACCTTCAACATTTTAAAAATTAATTCAATATTATGTTCGAGTATGAATATTCTTGTGATAAAAATTCAATAAACGAAATGTTCAAATGAAAAATTGTTTTTCAATTGTGAACTGGCGGCCATTTGACATTAAGTTGAGAAAATGATATTGGTCAATGACCACCTCCTGAGTTTAAGGCATTTTAAATTGTTGCTTGCAAAGTATCTGGCTCTAAATTAATGATTTATTCTCAATGTTGGCTTTCAAGACGTGCAAGCTTTGTAGTTTATTGTGGTGAGCGCGATTTCAAAAACAAAGAAAAAGAAGTCTGGTGCCGTAAGATTTGGCAATATGGCCGGCCAGTTCAAATCGTCGAAATGGGAGATCATCTCCATCCTTGCCCGAACTGTGTCAACGGTTGGAACAGTGTCCTGTTAGAACCAACAATGCTCGAGACCCAATTCAGCAACTTGCGGCAACAAAAAAAAAAAAAAAAAAAAAAAAAAAATTGTTTATTGTCGCTCATCATTTGTTGTCGGGGTCCTCAAAAAAGAAAAGGGCGAATCACTTTTTCGCTGCAAATGCGCCACCAGTCACTTTTACGGAATGCAATGGGTTTTCGTGCATTTCATGCGGATTCTCCATGCCCCTGCAACGAAAACTTAGTTTATTCACATAACCACTTAACTTGAAATGAGCCTCGTCGCTAATTATGATTATGGACACCACATCATATTCTTCTTGCACAAGGTTTATCAGAGGATGGGAGTAAATTAGTCTTAATTGACGGTCAGCAGGCATCATTCGGTGAACTTTTTGCACTTTATAAAGAAACATCTTCAGGTCTTTCAGTGAAATTCGACGCAACGAACATCTGCTGACGCCAAATTTGTGCATTGTTGTATCGTTGATGGCAGTGATATTCTCGGTGGAACGAGCAATACGGGGCCGACCACTTTTTGCGACATCTCTAGTGGACCCACTTACGTTTGATTTTTCGCGCAAATGGTGCAGGACGCCGAGAAAATCGACGACGACGCAATTCATGCTGAGTTAAAACAACATGCCGCAAATTAGTCAAAAGAGCAGTAGCAATAAATCCGCATTCTTCAGATGTATATAACTCTATTGTTATAAACTAATTCTCTATCGGTCTACAAAATATATGTCAAAGCACAATGACACTTACCGCCATTTGCAAAAATAATGGTATATTTACATTAGGTCTGCTCCCCGAAAATTTGTAACAATTTATAATAGGAAATGTTTTGCTTAAATTTGAGAAGTAGGGTTGAATTCTCTCTTAAACCCGAGATCTCGCGGGAAAACATTTTGTAAAATGTGTTTGAAACGCAAAAAATAATATTTTTCATAAGATTGTTGCAATTTACACAAATTTAAACATTTACGAATCTGTCAGTTCTTTTCAAATTTAATTGATTTGACGTTTTTTTACAATACCTGCCCAAAGAAAAATCTTGTGTAGAATCTTGTAAGAATTGGCAGGATGGGGAAACGAATTACTCTCTCAAATGCGTTCTCTGTTACAAATTTTCTTCTCGCGGGAACACAGTTTTATACAAATTTACAGTCCTGTAACAGACCTATTATGACATTACTTTTGCCCCACCTTATACATAAATATATGCAATGTGTGGGAATGCCCTTGTGATGGTAGGGTTTTTTTTAAACATGTTTTTATTTAGTCGCCTTTTCCAAAAGTGAATTTGCTGCCATCGTTTTTGGAGTAGGAACAGAGAAAATTTGGGGTAAAGTTGTGAGATTTATTAAAGTTCTTAATAAAGTTAGAGAGCCAAGAGATAGTATAAGCGAAGGAAGATCAAACCATCTCAGAAGCAGGCGGTTACATTTATTGTTACATAATACTTAAAACATGGCAATATAAACTATCATACTATATCAGATAAACATGAAACCATCAAAAGTTAAAAAAGTTCTATTTCGCTGTACGATCAAGTGATGACCATTACCAACAAAGAGATTTTATTTGGATGTAAACATTGCAATATGAATGCTTTTTGAAATAAATAATTTTTTTTATTTGCGTCACAAAAATATATATTAAATCGCAGCCTGCCGGTCATTTCGTGATTGGTAACGATTTCCAGTTCTATTTGCATAAAAATTCGAAAAGCCATTTTTAAATAAATGCGACGAAGCCGCTTTTTAAGTTTGCTTTTCTTTTTGGCTAGATGTTGCACAATTAGGGTAGGCACTGAGCAGCGTCAAACAATTCTGCCGTGGTAGGCAGCTGTTACTAGTCCCGTCCTATCAGGCTTTTTATAAAAAAAGGAAAAAATACTATTATATTTAAAGCCCAGGTCTGAAAGGGGATGCAGAATCAGATGTCAGGGATTTCATGGATGGCGGAAGAACTTAAATTGGGTCAACCGCAGCACTTATAAACTCGTACAGATCCCTACGGCGGACTGGCACCCATGTACCTGATCGCTTACGGCCATGAATGTCAAAGAAGGTCTGGCCTTGCAGGTATGAAGTTACTCGTCGTCAACTGGGTCAACTCTCAGCAGCGTAAACAAAATAATGGCTACGAAATTAATCTCCTGACCAATCTACCAGCAACCAGATTGATCACATAGTGATCGTCGCAAAGCTCGCCTCCAGTATTCTGGGTGTTCGAATGATACCAGGGGACAGCATGACCACCACTTTTTTGTAGCAAAGGTACGAATACGGAAATTCCAGCGCGCTGAGGGGATCAAGTTAAACTCATTTGACATTCTACGCAGCGAGCACATTCTCCTTTTTATCAAAGTCCGAGTCACCTTGAGTTAATTTGCATAAAATTGTTACAATTAACACAAATTTAAACTTTTACGAATTTGACAGTTCTTTTTACATTTAATTAACATTTGACATTTCCTGACAAATTTACATTTGACACCCTGCCTGGCAGGAGGGAAAATGAATTACGCTCCCAAGTGCATTTTCTTTTACAATTTTTTGTACAAATTTGCAATCCTGGAACAGACCTATTAAGTATAATGTTGAAATTATCTATGAAATGACGATCCGAGTCGGAAGCCCAACTACAAAAATACAACTTCATGAATCAAATTAAAAACAAACTTATATTTACAATCTACTGTATATTTTCTTAAAATTAGGCACGATTCAAAAAATTAATAATATGTATTTAACTTAATTTTTATTTTTGTTCGCTTTCACTTTTTTGCTTCTTTTTTTTCTTCTTTTTTGGTTTACTCTCGGTAGTTGCACCACCTTCTGCTTCATTGTCAGCGCCTTCCTCTTCCTTTTCTGACACACCAACTTCTGAGTGCTTCCTTTTCTTAATTGATAAAGTACTGTCTGCTTCTGGTTCATATGTAAGAACCTCACTAAAAATAGCAAAAAAAAAAAAAAAAAAAACATTTATAACTTGCATACGAATTTGATTTCTTAAAAAAAAAAACTAACCTCTTGGCTTGGTATTTTTCAAACTTGGCTTTGGCCTTTCCGGTACCAGATAATTTTCGCAAGTTTCCTTCCTCCAAAAGCCTAAGACGTGCTTCAAGTTTCACTTTATGCGCCACACCCATTTCAAATGTAGCCTCTTCACCAAATGCATCTACCCTAGAAGCTAAAGACGCCTTTGCAGCCAAAGATCTTGACATTTTACCCTTATTTTTTAAGCTTGCTTGTCCGACCAACTGCGCATGGAATATTAAACCATATTTTGGTGTGTCTTTTTTAGTTTTTAATGCTCTGAATAGTGCTTTTTCAGCACCCAATATTTGTACTGTAGATGAAGGATGTTTAGCTAAATTAATCAGAGAACCAGCGTGAGCAATCAGTCGGGCGCCTACAGTATCTCCTACTAGGATGGTCAGATTTGGCGCCATTGCCATCATGCGAGTCTTTAAATAATCGTATAAATGAGTTCTATATTCATTTATGGACACAATTTCATCACACAGGGATTGAATGTTCATGATATCTTCTTCAGATATTTCCGTTCCTAGTTAGCAAAATAATACGTTTGTGTGATTGGGGATAATAATGTTTACATAAAAAAAAAAAAAAAAAAAAAAAAAAAAAAAAAAAAAAAAAAAAAAAAAAAACTCTTACCCATCGAGATTTCTGCTGCTTCTTTTACACGCTCTTCGATTTCTTCAGGCAATATGTCGGACAGATCTGTTTTAGACATATTTTCCCTCGTACCAACTAATTTGATTGTTTTTACAAACGAAACATTATCCGTAATGATTTTACCAAGTTCAGGAAAATGCCACCCGTACCTGCGTACACAAATAAATGTTGGCTATTTTAAAGATTAGAGTGAATTTGTAAGAACTAGTTAAAGCGATTTCCATCAGACAGCCAAGTTTTGAATCAAAATTCTATTAAAGAGATTCATACAAAAGCGAAACCATATAACTATCATCATTTGGAAATGTACTCGTAATTAGATAATTCAAAATCTTTATAAAACTAAAATATTTCTTACCATTCCCTAGCTCTCATTATATAATTGTTTAGTTCCTTATCCAAATCGTCCAATAAACATTGGGCTTGAACTATCATTGTATCAATTTTATCGGGAGAAAATTTCAGCTTATATCTTGATAAGGAGTGGGCAAGACCTAATGCCATAGCGGTCATCTCTTTTTTTGGTAAACCACTTAAAAGACTATCGGACTGAGTTCGAATACAACGCATCAGTTCTTGCACTCCAGTATTGTATATACATTTAACTGCAAATTTGTCTTTAATAGCGTTTCCTAATTTAGCATCAGCAACTAAAAGGGATTGCTGTATATCTTCATTAAATAGTTTTTTGAGTGTTTTTTTTAAGGGCTTGGCGATTTTTCCTTCTACTGCTGCTGTTGCTGCTGCCAAGGCTTCGGTGGTGTCATTGAATTTCTCAAAGTGCCTTAGTTTCAAACTGTAAATTTAAGGGAAAATATATTTTAGTAACTTATTGTAGTTTACTAAACGATTTGGTGTGAATTAAGTAAAAAATAAATGAATAAATAAATTAGTTAAAAGCCCGAACTATTCCATAGAAAAGGAATTTTCATCATTGTGTGACATACTTATTATCAGAAGTGCACCAAAAATAAGCGCGAATGATTAAAAACAAAACTAAAATTGCTAAAAAAGACAGATTAAATATTGTATAAGATAATGTTCATAAATTCAAAAACATAACACACAATATTTTTTGTGTAAATGGGTGAAAATTTACTGATGTTCTCTACGAAATTTTTAAAACACAAAAGTCAAACTTTAGACTTTCGTATGGAACAATTTCGATTAAAAAAATAATAATACATTTTCTTCAGTCTATTTCAATACTTCTTTTCACTCGTGGTGAAAACATTTCTGCCTACATCCCATTTCAAAATTTAGGTCATGCTCACACAGCAAAACGAAAAAGAATTTTTTAGCAAACTTTGGAAGACAATGTATACGCGATTGCGTTGCATGCGAATTTTGTCATTGGTAGAACTTGCAGTCACTGCATTAGACTGTAGACGGTGTTTAAACCAGTTGTAAGCTTCCCATGAATGAAGACAATTTTACTTACTGCATAAATGCCACATTCGACTCAGAGAACAAAATTTAATAACAAACTGGTCAAACTAGTATTCAAATTGCCATTAGCGTCCCACAAGGATCAATTTAAGGTGTATTATTATTAATTATTATATACATCAATGATACGCAAAATTATATGCTTTCTTCCGACGACATACTTACTTGTAGTACATATAAGCGGAAAAGAAAACAATGAATGATATCATATCAAATGAAAATAACTTTCTCTCTTTAAAAGACAAGTCATAAACTACATAAGATTTAAATTAATTAGCCATCTAAATTCTAATTGTATATAGACAATTTATCCGAATTTGAAGATGTCGCAAAATTTCGACAAGGGGGCAAATTACCTGCGTCTGCAGCGACAGCAAAGTTTGTCTTGCTTATGTTTGGAAATTAAAAGTTTCTCTGAAAAAACATGGAAATCCAAATTCACTAAATCTTGCCTTATTTCCAAGGCGATTGCAGAAAATTGTGTAATCTCTAATGTCAATATCTATTGGAGTCAGGAGCCCCTTAGTGAGAACGTTAATTTGGCTATGGTTTAAACCTAAATCGCTGTCTTCGCACTTGCCGGTTGGTTCGATGTAGAGTAACTAACACACAACAGAGTACCATAGCCCAAAGGTTGGCAGAGGTTTTGGTAGACCACGATCTCAACTATATGTGAAGTTCATGCTTATACATAAGTTTATTTGATACTATCGTAATATATATGTTTGGAACATTTGCCTACGTAAGATAGGCAATGCTTTCGCAATACAGTGAGCTTAACCCACGTAAAATAGACGACTATCGGCCATCAGCAGAATAGAATGCCGTATGCTTCCTACTGAATGTGTTCATTTGCTTGTGATACCAGTCCTTGCGGACGACTGGGGTGACGGTGACAGAAACAATATAAAGAACCTAAAGCAGTTATATATGTGCTAGGCGCTGTAGGTTTTATCACCGAAGCGATTTATAAGTTCTATACAAAATACGGACAAATTACGTTAAACAAACATGCAGTTTCGTGGACAAATTTTCACTGAGTATGTCGACTCATGGATACATAGCCTACCTGTATCCATTCAGCGGGTCTAAAGTCCCCATAGTCAGAACAAAAATGATTTAGGTCATTGAATTAGCTCTGCAGTGGGTTTAGTAGGAATGTACTTAGAAATGAATAAGCAATTTTCTGAAACGTTTTATAGTAGCAGAAGTAAATTAGAAAAAGGGGAAGACAGAATAGCGTACATAATGGCCTGCTTTTATTTCTAAGTGATAAAGGCGCACTATTTATAACTAAGTTAGTGTTCGTTAGCTCCACAAACGAGTATAATCGCAGATGATGTGACTATGTTAATGAAACGGATTAAATAAATCATTTAACCTAAATGATAATATATCAATACCAATGTATGGCACGTTGCAAGGTTGCTGGTCTCCACTGTAGTCATAAACATCTTAGATTCTGTCGGACCTTCACATATTGTTGAATGTAAATCAATTTGCCACATTTTTCATCAATTCGATTTATAACGCGTAACCGAATTGACAATAAAGAATTTTACCTCACATGAAACCCTAACTTTCTAAATTATAAACAGTTATTAATATTGAGGAACATCAAGTGTTAAAATTAGGAGCTTACATACAAATATGTTTGAGATAAAATGCGGCTTTGTGAGTACTTACAGCTTGTTGGCCTTCTCAGGAGTTTGAAACTCTAGATACAAGTTGTCGACTTCAGAGATCTTCTTTTCATCCAAAAGCTGGAACGAAAGAGGTAAGCACGATACTTATATTGTTATATGAATAAATTACCTTAAAAATGGCATAGCCTGCCGGGGTCTCGTACAACACGAACATGTTTATTAATATGATGCTTCAGTTACTATACCATGTAACGTTTATTTCGAAAATATAAAAAATAAAAACTCTCCGAAAAAGCAGCCGGGCTCCTTCGCGTAGTGATAGGAAAAGAGGAAGATGGACGACAGCGCGGTTTGCACGTGGTTTCTGTTGTCAGAGCCGATGAGAGCGCAACCTATATGTGGGACTTGTTACTCGTTTGGTAAGGGTTCGAGAGCAATAGATTAAAAATTGATGTGAGCGAGGTTTACATTTTTACCAAATATTAACTTTTGCCACTTTTGTTTGGAAAAAATCTAACAAATACCTAAAGGAAATAAATATTGATCTTTGATTTATATGCCTAATAAAGAATGTATCCGGTGTAGAGTCAATATACCACATGAAAGCTTGGTTATGTGAAAGGTACAACCCTCAAATTCAGCACTGTTTTTAAATAACATTTAAAGACTAAAACTAAATGTGAGACTAGAGTACTTTAAGTAACCTATTTTTTTTTTAGATTAACTAATGTTTTTTAGCTGAGTTAAGGCTATACATAACGTAGCAATATACACCATGACTGACTCGAACTGCAACCAACTTCAGACTGCTATAATTTCCAAACCGTTCATTACTGTGAGCTAAAATTTTGACATATGACAGATAATTTTATTATTTACAAGCCTTTTAAACGAGTTGCGTCTCAGTTGTGTTAAAATTTTTTATCCGCGATGGAATTCAAACGTGATAGTGTGATTGCTTTATATTTGGCTGGAAATCCACAAGTAGCTATCGTTAGAGCCCTCCAGCACCTCAACGTGAATAAATCATTTGTGTCTCGAACCATAGCTCGTTGCCGTGATACTGGCAGCGTTGCAAAACGCCATGGTGGTGGTCATAAAAAAAAAGCAGCATCGGCAGAAATGGTTCGGAATGTGAAGGCTCGAATTGAGCGAAATCCGCGACGAAGTGGTGAGCTCAACATATCATTGAAACGGATGCAACACATACTGAAAAATGAGCTTGGGCTCAAGATATTGAAGTTCCAAAAAACATACGATCTTACACCACAACAGAAAAAAGTTAGAGCCGAAAGAGCGAAGGAGTTGCTACGCTTGCACGAAAGTGGTGAGTTTCTGAATTTGATTTTTTCCGATGAGTCACTATTTGTTATAGAGCAATATGTCAACAAACATGCCAGAGAGGTCCTTCGAAAATGTACACCTTCAGACAGCCACCAGAAAGCAGGCAGCACCGACGGTGATGGTTAGGTCCGCCATAACCGCCGATGGTCGCTCTCCGCTCGTATTTTTGAAAGTGGCGTCAAAATTAATGCGATCGTATGCCGTGAAACTGTCTTAGAGACAGTATTGAAGCCTTGGGCAAACAATCATTTCGGTCGGAGACCGTGGACATTTCAACAAGACTTGACACCGTTTCACAAAGCACGTGACAAATCCGTTGGATTTCTCTGTCTGGGGTATTTCGAAGGCGAAGGTTGGCACTAAAAAATACCAAAGTTTGGACCACCTCAAACAAGCACTTCGCCGGGAATGGGCCAAAATACCGCAGAGCCACTTTCGTGCAGCGTGCGATGTTTCTCTGGCCGTCTCAAGGCCATTATACGTGCCAAAGTTTGACACATTGAAAACTACTGATACAATTTGAAATTTGATGTATTTTCCAACATTTTTTGTTTTGGCACAATAAAATTTATCAAAAAATAATAAAAATATAGCATTTTAAAAAGTTGCAGTTCGAGTCAGTCACCCTGTACTTAACACTTCGGAAGATTATTATTCGATATACTCACACCCGTTTCTCAGTTTGACCACACAGTTATAAAGAACTATAAACATAATTGTATGCTGAATTAAAATCAGCTCATTCGAAAATATTTTTCTGTTTGAATGCTCTATGACAACATCCATTCCCAATATTAATAGGAAATCATAAAAATTTACAACAGATAACAAACGAGAAACGAAATCAAAAGCTCCTTAAATTTATGTATGTACGAGGTGCTTTTTTTAAAGTTCGGAAAATAGATATAAAAAAATACACGATATTTTTTAAACGAGTTTTGATCTAAAAAATTTAAAATTTAAATGTGATTTCTGTCGTATGAGCACCGTATGAGCTGGTAATTATAAATATATCCTCTAAAGGTTTCTAAACGTAAACAAGCAATCTTACATACTTTCAGGCAAAAAAAAAAAAAAAAAAAAAACAGCGCAGAAAGTTAAGGTATAGAAGTGAAACACCATGAAGCTCGATAAATAGTTGAAATGAAGATTTCCACCCTAAATCACAAGTATAGAAGCAATTTTGGGGAGTAAATATTTCTAACTTATTTATAACCTTAAATACACTATTTAAACTCGATAAATAACAAATGCTGCACGACTAATGTCACGTGATAGAGTTACTCTACAAAATCTACAAAATCCTAATTCCCATGTAAATTCTCATGACAACTCGCAATATTCATACGAAGCCAGCCTTATTCTTACAAATAAAACACAACTTATTTGAATAATGTCTGACGACCGACTTGATATCTTAAACTTACTTATCGTAATACCTAGAAATTAGAATAATACAAAAAAATATACAATGAGGAGTTGATATTTAACAATCATGTTGTTTTGCTTGCACTGCTGATGCAGCTTATCCCAAACTAGGTCAACCGATATCGTTGAATCAATTCTGTTGCTGGGCTGTTCTCCGCTGCTTATATTCTTGAAGATAACAAATAAAAACCAAGCCAAGTCAAAATTTATTGTTAAGATGAAGTTAATTTTCCGTAATGTGTTGATGATGCTTTTGGTGTTGTTACCAAGTATAGGCAGGCACTTTGATTGCATTGCATTAATTTGCATTGTGTATTAAGCCATAACTCCCCCCCCACCTTTCATGAGTAATTTTGTCCGTGTTAGTGCCAACCACTCGCGTTACCCCCTTTGTTTTTGTTCTCTACTCATATGTCTCTTTCTACCCGAGCTGCCCCACCACGCAAGCTACCCCCCTCCCTTTTATTGTCATTTTTAGGAGAGTTTGAAGTGGAAGAACTTTATTGGCTACGTAGGAGCACTGCACAGTATTTTCCACTTACAACATTGTAAAGTAAGGAATACTTCGTCTCTGTTGGATAATATTAATATCAATAACTCTACGGTGATTGCAAAAGAGAACAAATGCAACGTTTGTTATGAGCAGCAGACTAAGGCGAAAAGCACTTAACTTTCTGCATGATAGGGAACACTTTGTGACAAATATTTACAAGAAAGATGGCGTTCCCGCGATCATCCAAACGTTCTCCAAATTGATAATTGTCAGAAAAACACTCCTAGATCTCCGCGGTCAGTGCGGATTACTATCTACTTGTAGCCAATTTACGTGTACCTACATCTCACATATAACAAAAATAAATATTATGAAAACATTTATCGTTGTACGACCACAATCGCAACAAGCTTTGCTGTAGCGTATTTAAAACCAGAGGAATCTACGATAAAAATTCATCAGAAACGCCGCAATTTACGTGCTGAATTTGACCCTATCACTTTTACGAAATAACTGGTTTGATAAAAGGAACTTAATACTCAAGTGGGTATGACAACACTTATAATGCCAAAGCATGTGTTAAGTTTTTTAGTAAACTTGACTAAACGGCACCATATGACTGGACCATTGCAGGTAAATTGTGCTAAAACTTCTTAGTTTCATGAAAAACACAAAAGTCATGTGATGCAAAATGCCCGCTCCAAAACTGAGTGGAGAAAACTAACGTTCACTATATATGTACAATATAATATGGATGATGTCGTCATTGAAATGGGATAACGTATTTACAGGTAACATCAAAGAAATAGGGGCAATAAGTGAAAAATCGTTTTCAAAAGGTTTAACATCTGGAAGGTTTTTCATTGATATTATTTCATTTATGATCAATCGCCTAATATTGCTACACATATTGAGTAATGGCGTTTTTGATTGGTTTCTCTCCGATTCGTATTCTAAAGTGTCACTAAAAATTTCTTCTGACACAATACTCTTTGATTTTTATACATATTTATATGGGTTAGTACACTTTGGCATAGAGTCCAGAAGAGAAATTTTGCTTCTGAAATAAAATCCAGAAGAAAAATTCTGATTCTAAAAAAAGTGATAATATAACAGTTTTATGTCATTTTTCCGGCATGTCATCGAAAACGCCATGAATAACACATTTGTCACCCGGAAGTGGAAAGTGACATTAGTCAACGAGTTGGTCCAAAATTTACTCGAGCTTAAGAATTTGAGGTTCACCTCGCTCTATAGCGCCATCTAAGTAAGTTTTTGGTTTGTCTGTTCGATATTCTTGTTACGCTCCTCATAATATAATAAAGCAATGGGGCGAACGAACTGAAAACAATTTTTACTACAATAATTTTTTATTTTGAGTTTACTTCTAGTAAAGTTATTATGAGAAAAAGCAAAAACAAACTACATACTCGAAAATCTGTTCAATCAATTTCGCTATGCGCATATAAATAAGAATGCATAATTACGGGTTCATTGCAACCAAATATGTTCTAATTTTAACGCCCCATACAGCGGATCCTTTCAAAATTCGCTCTGAATTGTTGCCAGTAACCTTATTTTTGCACTTCAGAGCCAATCTAAAACGATATAAGTTAACTCCTTCAGCAATTCGCAAAATGTTAAATTATGTGAATGCATGAGTGCACTCATTGTTTTACTATAACACTCTCTGTCATCTAACCGACTGGAAGACTTGGAAAGGTGTATAGAATATTTTGACAGGATGAGTGCACTCATTGTTTTAGTATAACACTTTCTGTCATCCAACCGACTGGAAGACTTGGAAAGGTGTATAGAATATTTTGACAGCTTTATCGCCTACGTAAAAATTATTTGTTTCTGAACTAGATTGAATCTCTTTTGATCTGTTGTTTACAAAAGGGTAACATTTTGTTTTACCAAATTCTAAGGCAGAAAATGTCTTTACCACCAGCTTTGCTTAAACGTTTAGCCTCAAGGGGCTTGGTAAAATCAGGAGTTTCAAATTATAGTAAGCTCAACAAGGTGTAATTCCAAAAAAAAACAAATTAACTCATTAAACCTTTTTAGCTACGGTAGAAAATAAGACAGATGAAGTTCTTGAAAATGAAGAAATCATTGCGGAAGATTACGATGAAGTGGAATACCCATCGCAGTATGATTCCTATGAACCTACAAGGAGGATAGAAGAAAATTACTGGATTGAGACAATGAAACTGAGAATCGGTGAAGCAAGTCTAAGTGGTTGCAAAGGCTGTCCAAACAAATACAACATTTATCACAAGTGCAGCCTGTACTGTGTGACCCGATGGGGAAATGGTATTTTAGAACCAGACAAGGGTTATCTTAAGCGGAAGATGATACTTTTGAAAAAGTATCCTCTACCCAAAGGATGGAAGGAAGTATACGACAGTGGATGTGGATGCTTTTACTTTTGGAACTGCACTAATAACAATGTATCGTGGTTGCCACCAACCCATCCCAACGCATGTATAACTAAAAGTGCAGCTGTCTTCAGGCGGCAGCTGGAAGAAATGACGCCGATAGGAAACGACGACTTTTCAGATGGAAAAATGGATGGCGAAGCTGGAGCAAAGTCGGGCGACGAAGAGAACATGATGGACACTCAGTCGTCAGCCCCGCATTTGTCAGCAAAAATTCAACCTACCAATCGTCCAAAGAGCGATCTCCGAAATCAGCACATTATGAGCGTGAAAAAGCACAGAAACCGCGATCTTGATAAAACTATTCGTCAGAAAGAGATAAAGCGCTACAGAGACAAGATGTCTTCAAAAAAAGACGGCGTACGTGACCCGAGTTATAAGTCAGCATTGCCAAAACAATTAAGAGGTCATTTAGAAAGCTAGTCAATAAAACAATATGTACACTCACTAACGACTTTAATCGATAACAAATAAAAAAATAAATGTAGTTTATCATAATAAATATAACATTTGATTTAACTTAAGATAGTCTCTGCTGTAATATTCATTGTGTTAAGAAAGACCCCCATTGGAGTTGTGGGCCCAAAACTCTCCATTGTGTTGACCACCTTATTACGAATATTCCTCAAACGCAATGAGGCGTGTACGAATGTAACTGAAATTGACAAAATTTATAAATCAAATTATTCTTTTTAAAGAAATGTTTGATATTACTTGAAAAAGGCAACAGCAACGTAAACAGGGACCAGAGGACAGCGTTAAACCAATACAATAGCATATAACTTGCAGCAAGTGTCACGGCCAAGTAATACCATTTCTGAGAATTATCGACCGTGCGTTGACTGCTCTGAGAATTTCCGAAAAAATGGACTAAAATCGCAATCACTGCTGCCTGAACCAACAGTCCACATATTATTTTAACCGGGTGCAATATAACCATCAAAAGGTAGATTGCAAAAAACAAAAGAAAGTAATTCGTCTGATAATACAGCAGATTTTTCACCACACGGTTGCCCCATTTGTCTAAATCTTTGAGGTTTGGAAGTTGGAAACGAGCAGATCCTAATATGAAATCATCTAAAGCTCGTAATGGTGGAAGCTGTAGACTTTGTGCACTTATTTGTGAATTAGAACTTCCGCTTGACATTTTTATTTTTTTTGTTTTTGCTAACCACAAAAATTATTTCGCGAACGTTAACAAATCGAATTAGGTAGATATACTGTACAACTATCAAGACAAAAGGTATGAGATTGCATGGACAAAAAAAATGACGTAATGAATATACACGCAGGCTCTAGAAAATTTGCAATAACAATTCACTGTCAACTGTCAAAAATGACGGTAAGGGATTCCACTTTCAATGGATTGTATTTATTCAGTTTAAAAGCATTTGGCATTATACCAATAATTAATTAAAAGGTTATTTTCTTTTTATTTTTATTATTCTGCATAACATGTGTTAAACGAAGGATTCATAATGAAATGTTGATGTCCGCTTTTATTGTTGTTAATTATGGTAAAATGCTTTCATAAAATTAGCGACACAAAACTTTGCTGTCAGACACCATGTTAAATTAAAAATATCATTTATGGACACGAGTCGTTTATTTGATGAATTCCAAGTGAAACTAATTTGAAAATTACCAGTTAAATTAAAGGGATACAAATGATATAAGTTTATTTTAAAAATCACTCAATAACCTTTTCATACGTAGTAAAATTTGTTCCAATGTGAGCCATATGAAACATACAATGTACAGTGATAATACTACTGCATACTGTAGTATGTACTTCAGGATTCGAATTTACTGCAATTGCAGTAAATCTATTGCGATTTTTTATTTAGCAATCTACTGCGCTTTATATATAACGAAAATAAATCATTTACTTTGAGGTTTAATTTCGAATTAATTAAAATATTTTGAAGTGAGCAATTTTGTTAAAATATCTTAAGCCTTTAATTAACTTAAATACGTTGAAGTATTATTTATTTTATAATGAAGCATTAACATTTTGTTCTTGTTACCCCTGTTATATCTTTTGAAAAATACTTTGATTCAAAATCTTTAACATGATTGTTTTTTTCTTTTAATTTACAACATCTACTGCGAAAAATATGAGTCTAGGTACAATAAAAATACTGCAAAATTAAGCTAGTGACGTCCGAGCCCTGTTGTGCTTCCACCCATTTACTGGCTCAGCTCAGAAAGAAATTCAATTCATTATGGCTGGAGGTAGACACAGTGGTATGACAGAAAGAGAAAAGCAATGAGCACTGAAGAATCTGATTAATTAATGATTAATGATTCTGGAACAACAATTGTAACTGAAAATAGTGTAGAATTATATGAGTCAGTTAAAAAGTTAAAAGGATGGTTACAATCCTAACAACGTTTATAACCTTTCTTTCTCAGAAGTTTCCATTGTCACTAAATATCTTATCAAAAAGTCTGGGTTAATGGAAAACGTTTGCAATAAGACGATAATTGCTTATTTTATTCTTTATTCCAATTTAAGGTTTCGTGAGGTTTTCCAAACCTGAGGAAATTCTCCTTGTTTGACAGAATGACGAAAAATGTGGGAAAAGGGGAAAAAACTAGGTGAGTACTTTTTAAGAAATATAGCAAAAAGACAATCGCAGTCAGATAGCATCAGAACAATACACATCTTTGAGCGCAGCCCTCTTACGTTCCTTGTGTATTCTTGTGTGTATCACCTTGTGTATACAGGTGATTCCATATGCCACACATCTTATGGCAGGATTAAAGTTTTGCATATGACATTTGATAACCGAATCATCTTTCGTCTTGGCGACATCATTTTGCTGTCAAGATCGTACGATTTAATGCCATTGGACCTTTTTGATCCAATGATAAGAGTCGTGTACATCCTCCTTTTGAGGAGTTTTCAAAATTTATGTTCGTCGAGTTATAGTCGGGATACATTCAGAAACATACAAATAAAAAAGTTGTGAAAATCCAGAGGAGCACTTATTTACTTAAATAAAGGGCTCCCCTATCTTTTTAGCATCCATCTCGGTTTCCTCATCAACCCGGATATTCGAATGAGCTTGCCAGGGAAGCCAAAACTAGACATGGCTATGTACAGTTTTCTTCTAAAGATGCTGTCAGATTAAAATATGTGTATTTTTCTTCGACTCAGATTTTACAGATGAGTGATCCAATCACCACCTACTGTGTAATATCCGCTGTTTTTCTAGATTTTCCTGTTTGCATTTGTTATTGAAACAGGGGTTGCTTTTATGGAGCGAGTTGAAATTCAGTATATAAGAGACGGCATCTCTGATTGCTCTTTGGCAGTGATGCCACTGCTCTTCTACTCTGCGCTGAGGGCCTTTAGTATAGCCAATCAACGTTGAATTTCCTCACAATGTTTCGCTTGCTTTGATTTGTTTCAGACACCTGTTTAGTTACAGAAAGATAGCAGTATGGGCCTATATTAGCTGCTGAACGTTCAAAACACTGGAGGAGTCTCTTGTGTCGACCGTAAAATAATTAATTTTGCTGACGGATATTGCACTTCTTAAAAAAAAGTTAATAACTGAAAAATTTATTGGCGGGTTTTGGTAAAAATTAATCGGGGATAAAAATCCACCATATGAAAAAAAAAAAATTTAAATCGAATATTAGACACATACTGTTTAAACACTTTACCGAAGACATTTTGATATTTTTCATTTTAATTTTTATTGGGGATATGTAGGAATTCCTGAATTGTGTTATATTTAAAAACTAATTCTTGAAGTGTATAAAATATAAAATACCTGTTACAGTAGCTGATATGTAGACGTTTTGTTTTGCTTTTGATATCCACGAAATGGCTGCACACATAGAAATAAAGGTTGGAAGAATAATCATTTTGACAGTAGAACATTTGAACACAATACATTTTTTTGTTGTGATATCGATTCAGACCGTGATATTCATTTGCTATTCATTTTAAAATTTACATTAGAACTGAACTGATTGATTTAGCTGTCATTTGCAATTTAGTCTTACAAAAAACAAATTGCTGGCCCTTTCTATTTTTATTAGGTAAACAAGAACTTTAACTAACTGTAAACAAATTGATCGACGACATCAGCGGTTATTTTTCTATTACCCGTTATATCTTGTGAACACTGCCAAATTCGTCTCCATTGAGAAATCATACGAAATGAGCCATTGGAAAGTAAAATCACTTTTAACAAATCGATTTGATATGGTTGCGTTCAATGGAAAGCTTTTCAACTTGGCGCATAGTTTGATTTCTGGTTTGTGATTTGCAATCTCCAATATAAACATCTGACTATTGATATCAAAAATATTTTGCATTTGCATCTCAAACAGAAATAATGTTCAATTAAATTAGTGTCGTGAAAATATAATAATTAATTACATGATGAATTTCATAAATTTATGTATAACAGGATTTGTTATTGCGTTTTTCGTTGTGCATGTTAAAAGTAAACGAAGTATATCCCTTGTAAATGCCTACGATGACTTCAGCAAAATTGAAAAAAGTGATTTTCTTGGATTCGAAAATGGATTAAGTGGACTTAGAGCGAAGCGTTCCCTTGTAAATGATTCCTCTGAAAATGTTTACGTCAAGGTAATTAAGTTTAAAACGAAAAATAAAGACTTAAAAATAATAATTGGAACTTAAGGTTTAACACAGCATTTTCTTGATTGTGCAATTCTGCCCTCATGCGAACAGTAAATTAATGCGCATTTACTTTCATAGTTTTATCGTAAAACTTGAATCCCCCCCTCCATTGCATTTTGTTTTTATTGCTATTGTTTTGACGTGTATTTTGCTATCAAAGTTGTGAAGATTAGATTTGGCGAAAGTAAGAAATTGATCGATAGGTTCCTGTTGAATTCACTGAATCTTTTGATTTAAAATTTATAGTTACAGTGCTGGTGGCGCACTGAATATTAGGGTCAAAATGCATTTTTTCGAATATGTTCATATTTAACATCGTTAATGTGTAATTTTATAGAGTTGACTAATTTCGATACGATACTCTTTATGTAGAACAGGAATTAGAATTATCTCATTCTTTATTCAATTATATATTTGTACCAGTCAGCGGCATTCTAGGTAGTGCACTTATAACTGTGTACTTTCGGTTCTCGCAACGATGAAATTACATTTGAATCCCTTTAAACTTAATAAGGCAATGAACTATATTTTCATTTTTTTGTATGACCCATCAATACAACATTTACGTAAATATTTAACAGTTGATATATGTAAGTATATATGTATATAATTATTCATTCGGAGACTGTTTTCTTAGTTAATTTTATCAGGAAAGTGTCGAATTAAATGACGAGTCAAGAAATTAGTCGTTTATCGCAAGACTCAACAAAATGTGGTATAATAATAATTAAAACATGTATGTATGTACATGTATGTATATTTTGCGTGAAATTTAAAAAACTGATCTCAGCGGTTCTCAATATTTTTTCTATAAATTCGTCGGGTAAAAAATATTGTAGTCATTCTTTGATTTCAAAATAAAAAAAAAAAAATTGTTGATTAATGCACGAATTCCAAAGTTTAATGGTTTAATGCTGCAATCAAAAATAACTCGTTGTTCACGTATTTTTTGAAAAGACTGAATGGACTTTGTTTTATAGCAACGTCGCCTTTCTTTGACTATATTTATATTCTAGTTTTCCAAAGTTTCCCATCACAATGCTCTCTGTACCCTTAAAATATTTACACACAGATTTCGTAAAGAAAATTATGGAGGCAAGGAAGAGAGATACGGATATCGATGTACGTTGATTTTGTCTACATGTTGTCAACACATAGTGACAAGGAAATAAAGAGTTCGGAAGAGCATTGCATTAGCGAGCTATGCGGCTTAGAAAAGTATCAAGATATTTTAGAGGACAGCCAAGGGTGATGAGTATTCATATCGAGGCGGATGTAACGGTTGAAGGCTGAAAAGTGAGAAATCTACTGGAAAGTTTGTTGGAGCACTTATTGTGGAAATAGCGACAACATCGGCGTAATATAGACAGAGATATTACGCCGATTTTGATGGATGTTAATTAACCGGTCAATATTGGGGTTTCCTATGAGTTTTATTGCATGGTTTTGAATACTTTCTAGCAAGTGCATATAGGTCTTAGAAACACAGAACCAGATAGAGGGAGAAGAGTATTTCTTATAAACAAAAATGGCTGGGTACTTAAATTTCATCTCAACGGCAGCATACATCATTGGGTTTTAGAAGTATTACATTCCACTCGGTTGGTGGTTGTCAATTATAACAGATATGCTGTTATATAGGAATTTAATAAGCTTAACATACGCTGTCCTTCCCGTTTTCCATCCGAAGGGCAGGGTCTTGAGACCGGAAACTAATATAAGAAGTAGAGAGCACTGCAAAGGAATATACTGGATTACAAATAACCAACAGGAGATCTTTAATGAATATTTAAAATAAAATGAAAACAAAATGGTACACCAGGTGAATATCAGAAAAACTGTCATAAATAATTTGAATTGAACGTCCCGAAATGTAATTTCTTACAACGAGGGAATTCATCATGAGGTTTGATTTTCAATAGGCTCCTTTGACAGATCACGCGTGACTCCTATCAAACTGCTTTATCATTTCTATTCAGTATCGTTTGGCAAGTCATAATGGAAAGACTCACACCACAACAGCGTCTTCAAATTGTTCAGCTGTATTACGAAAATCAGCTTTCTGTGAGAAATGTTTTTCGTGCGATTCGAGGAACTTACGATGCGCATAATCGACCTATTGAAACCACTATTTCCAATCTCATTCGCAAATTTGAGTCCCAAATTACATTAGTGGATGATAGTCGACCGGTTAGACCATAGCAGCTGTAGCTAAGCTGCAGGCCTAAAAGCGTACAAAATTCAACTTGTGCAAGAATTGAAGCCAGACGTCTTGAATTTGCGTCATATTTTCAGTGAATGGGCTCTGGAAAAACGCAATGAAAATCCGGTATTTTATCGTGAAATTTTGTTCAGTGATGAAGCCCATTTCTGGCTCAATGGATACGTTAATAAACAAAATTGCCGTATTTTGGCTGATAAGCAACCCGAAGAGTACCACATACCAAGGTGTGGTTTATGGGCTTGTGGAATCAATAGAGCGATAAGGGTGATTTGTTTCTTGTCTATTGCAACGCTCATGTCGTCAGATACTTTTAGAAAAGCTGATGTGCAGCTGTGATGTTTCCGAAATCCATACTGGTAGGCGGAAAGAAAAGTGGATCTTGTTATTATATTATTGAAAATATATGTTAAAGCTGGAAGTATATAGGGTAATATTAATTTAATGAAAGTTGGGTGAATGTTATCGATACCAACAGCGTTAGATTTATAATTTTTAACATAGCTCAAACAACGTGGCGATTGGGTATTGTTTCTATTTAGGCGCAATATCGCTTGAACTTTTGCGAATTCTTTGTTTAGTTCGTTAGGATCGACCTGGTCTACTACCTACACCTAATTCTCGTAAGTTTGTCCAAAGTGTTTGAGTTGGAAGTTTATGATCGAAGTGCTTGGCATAAATGTCATAGTATTCGGGAATCCGAAATCGTTTCCATTTTTTTGAATTCAGCATCACTCTTGTTTCTTAGCTTAAAAATTTCAGAGGTAAACCACTTGATGTTATTATATTTGACGGCTTTCCTTTTTAGAGGAGCACGTTTATCGAAGAGCTGTAAAACTACGTAATGGAGAAATTAAACTTGGGCATCGACCAAAGTTTCAAAAAATAAGTTATGCCAATCAAGGCAAAGGTCTTGTTAAAGTTGCTCTACATTTAGTTTTTAAAGTCCCTAAATTTATAAACCGATTGTTTGTTACTGGTGACTAGAATAAAAGTGGCAAAAATAAGGCCATGTTTAGAAAAAAACAGGAGCAGAAACCTGGGTAAAGAACACTTCCTGGCAGTTACTGGTGATAAAAATGTCCAAGAGTGTGCTGTTGGAACCAATAAAGTGCGTTGGAATGGTCAAATTTACAACATCAAGACTAAGAATTTTAATGGACTCAATAAAAGGTAACGATCTTATATATTCAAGAATAATACAATTAAAATCACCACACACAATAGTTCGCAAGTATAACGACGAATAATTTTCTAATAAGTCAAAGAGGGATGACAGGTCCATCTATAAACGACACTAAACAGGCATTTCCGTTTTTCAATTTCTGTAAAATAATACTGAAAATCACTATCGGATAGATGATTTACAGTTAAACTATCACGAACATAAATAGCAACGCCACCACCGGTTCTATTTTTTGTGTCAGCGGGAAAGATTTTATAACCGCACATGGAGTATGGATCGTCACTTACCCTCGGATCAAACTACGTCTCAGATACACACACAACATCAACGCAGGAACCAACAAACGTTGGTATTTTAAGATCAGAAAAAGTAGTACTTTTGCCTTGAAAAATCGATTTGTGCAATTTATTTTCGTTTGATACTCTTCATATGATAAAGGATCTTTTTCCTTTACTTTGATACATTTCATTCGATGGAGCATAAAGGATCTCATTCTTAAGAAAATGTTCAAAATACAACTGGCAACCTTTTTAGTCACACATATTAAATCAATCGTAGTTAAGGACTATGAGAATGTAGCCCGTGGTCCTTCATTAACCGTCTTCATTCCTCTCACAGATTTGCAACGAAGTAGCTTTCATTGGGTATATTTGAATCCACCAAAGGAATGTAGCACCATTACAGGGTTTAATGTTCATCAAATTTCAAGTAAGGTGGACTTTTTGAATAAGTCTCCAACGTACTCTCAGTAGCAGCAATTAATTAAAGAAGTCACGTGAAAATGCATCTGCTTTCTTCTAATATCCCGTATATTACGTAAAGCATATTGAGGATTTCCTCATGATGGGCGGTCCTTAAAGTCGATGAAAAGATGGTGTACATCAAATTAGAATTCATAGTCATTTTCCTGAACATATTTAAGAATTTAAATTCTATGGCATTCCGGAAAACACGATTGTATCTGTCGATATGTTTGCTGCAAAATATAATACGTTAGATAACCTTTTTTATGTAAGTCTCATTTAACAACAATACTCGTATGTAGTTATAACACTTGGAAGACAGGATCGGTTTTGTGAATCATCGTATACCATATATGGTATGATGATAATGACGACCAGTGTAATAGAGTCGGAATTCAATAAAAAAAAAAAAAAGAATGTTTTAAAAACTACTACATCTGGTGTACGCATACAATATTTTTCGAAACCTAAGTAACTTTTTCGTCTGAGTTATTCAAAAAGCACAACGGGCCTATAGGCATAAGTGGGTTGGTTTTCCAACCTATTTAAAGTCGAATATTTATGTATTTATTGTTTTTAATAGAAATAAGTAAGTACTTAGATAGTTATAGTAATAACAAAAATCTAAAATCAATTCAAAGTAAATAAAAAATAAAATACAAATTCCTCTCAAAAGGCAGCTATTCGAAACCTAAGCAATTTCTATGTAAACACAACTTTATCTTACGACAAACAATTTCCAACGGTAGCTTTTTTCGAATTTTTTGCAATTTTACATGCAACGCCTGTTATTTTAGCTAGCTAAGATCATTTGTTATGTAAAAAAGTTCCAATTGACACTCGTATTTTTTTTTTTTTTTTTTTTTTTTTTTTTTTTTCAATTAATGTATTAATAAATATGGAGCGTACACATTATAGGTATAATAACGGCGAATCCCAGATATCAAACCTAAAAAATTAAGATCAACAGATTTATTATCCCACGGCTTATTAAAAAAATATAGATCAATTGGGACAACTGAATAAGTGAATTTTGGTGGACGTCATCATAAAACATCGCGTCGAACAGATAGACGTATTATCGATTTAATCGGAAAGGACCCTTTTATGTCATCGAAGGACATTGTAAATGAACTGCAAGCACTTGAATAAGACTTAAAAAGTTATTATTACGTGCAAAATTAGACGAATGCGAGCATTAAAATTTTTTTTTTTTTGAGATCAATTAATTTAATCGGAATATGTTTTTGCTTTTTATTATCTTGTGTAAACATCAACAATTCAACTATATTAATGGAAAACTTGATAAGACATAAATAAATAAATTACAAAAGATTTTAAGGATTTTTACAATTATTTGACCAATTTTGTACACCGCTGTATTTTTTTTTTTTTCTAAGAACTTAAGTTTTAGTTTCCGCAAAAATGTTTGTATATCGGACCTCGGGCGGTTTTGAACGCCGGATTGTTCAATATACTACCGCTTGTGCCACGGCCACCTACTTAAATTGTTCTTAAAGCCTCTAAAATATTGCAAAATCTATGTAATATTGTAAAGCCTATGTAACATTCGCCCGTTGTTGGTTAACCGTCATTATTCACTATATTAACGTGAACGAAGTCGAGGGTATAAGTTAGTTGCATATTAATTAATTATCTATACATTTATATAATATACATACATATCACATTTTGTTTAATCTTAAAAAAAAAAAAAAACTTTATTTTCATTGTGATAGGTGAACGGACTAAATGATATGCATGCACAGCTTATGGTGCATTGGCTGGGAGAAGGTTCTGATGTAATGATTTGTCTTGCAAGGGATCCACCTGTCGAAGTTAGTGATGATTCAGTAACAGTCGAACAAAATCCACCAAAGGTCTTCATTTCATATGACTATGGAGATACTTTCGAAGAAAAGACAAACTTGTTTAGTGTTGAATTGAATGGGACCGAAAAATCAGCTAATCTTGATCAGTTTTTAACTCATCCTAAATTCGATACAATCATTTTCACCGATACAAGAAACAAAGCAATATTTAATTTTTCACCTAAAAATGGAAGCGTGAAAAGGACAATGCTTCATTTCACACCCTCTGATATTTCGTTTTATGAAAATGACCCGCATACCTTTCTTATTTTGGATAAAAAAGATGTAGAAAGGAAGCTTTATGTAACAACAGATGGCGGCATTAGCTTTACGCTTTTACAGGAGTATGTTAAATCGTTTGCATGGTCTAGTGGAGCAAATTTGCCGTTACTTTTATATGTAGAAAGAGGAGTACCTCAAGGTAAGTTTTCTTTCCTTCGAAACAAAAATTGATCTACTTTCGATTTGTATTTTTTCCTTTTTGCAGGTGGCTCTTCAATCATTTACATAAATCCCGAGCGTTTCTCACAATCAGATGAGCGTTTTATATTTGATGCCTTGATTGAAAATGTGAACGAATTTTTGATTAAAAAGGACTTTATGTTTGCAACTCGAAAGGTACTTCGTGAAACAAATATTTGCACTGCTTTCTAATGTTGAAATTGTTTAAAGGATCGAAATTCTGTGGAGCTTTGGGTTTCTTATAGACGAAATAGTTTTATCAAGGCAAAATTCCAAACTGAACTCGATATTAAGGGCTTGCATATATGTGATGTAGAAGATAAGAAATTAATGGTATCTGCTGCACATACCAATATAATGGCTCACCTTTACGTTTCTGAATTCGATGAACAACTAAAAATTTTAGTATTTACAAAGAGCTTGGAAAATATATTGACGTTTATACCAAATATAATTTGGAAGAATGGATGGATAACGTGCGTATATATTTTAGAATGGTTTTAAAATTGAATATATTTAATTTTTTATTTTTATGTTTTTGTAGGCAGACAACTGATGAACCGTTTACAGATTTGTATAAGATTGAGGGAATGAAGGGCATTTATGTTGCTTCGAAGATACAAAGAGTTTCATCGTTACCTTATTTGGAGACATCTGTCGGACCTGAGCATCTTGTATCGGTCATAACTTTTGACCATGGACATAATTGGCAGCCCATTGCAGCACCAGCATTTGATGACGAAGGCCAACCAATTAATTGCACACAGGATTGTAGTCTGCATTTGTCGCAAAAATTCAGTCAGTTATATCCCGTAACAAGGTATGTACATATGTTTGTTATACTATATTATTGTTATTTTTCAGTAATGAAATGAATATATAACGGAACGGTTTTGCTTATTAATTTTGTAATACCAATAGTACAAGATGTGGTCGGTATTTGAAAGCAATATTGTAAGCCAATATTTAACCATTTATTCCACTTCATTCGTTCATTTAATTAGTTTAACAAAGGCTTGAATAGGACTATTTACCGTTATATGAGGAAAGCCCTTTGTACCCTGATGTTTACCAAACCAATATAGCGTGGATAGTCTTGTTGAAGATAACGTTTTCAAAGTCAATAGCGCTAAGGCGAGATCTTTCTTTACTGCGTCGTCATTGGGAAAGAATGAAGAATCTTCGGCCTAGAATTCTCAGACCAGACCGATGCCGTTATACAGCTCGAATTTTTTTTTTTATTATTAATTATTATTATAGATATAAGTATAGGGTTTTCCAATAGGGACTTGACAACTTTGAATTTAATTTGTGAACGCACTCTTTCACTATTATTAAACTGTCACTCTCAGTTTATTCAGTAAACTCAACATATTCAACATGGAAAAGTACACTAACGAGTCACGTTCTCCGATTGGGTTCTGGACATGATGCGCCAAGATGATGAATTTCATCGCAAAATCATCTTCAGCGACGAAGCTCATTTTTGGCTCAATGGGTTCGTCAATAAGCAAAATATACGTTATTGGTCGGGTGAAAACATACATGTGCTTCATGAATCACCACTTCATTCATAAAAAATAACTGTTTGGTGCGGTTTGCATGCCGGCGACGTTATTGGGCCATATTTTTTCGTCAACGATAACGATCGTCACGTTACTGTGAATAGTCAGCGTTATCGCGCCATGATCACCGGTTATTTTTGGCCCTAATTGGAAGATATGGACTTGGACGACATGTAGTTTCAACAGGATGATGCCACAAGCCACAGACTCAAAAAAAGTTATGTATCATGATAAACATATATATTATACAATCAATATCATTAGCAGAGCTGCGAAGATGATAGAATCTATGATTCGGCGAATATCCGCTTCTTAGAAAAAATATTTTTAGAACTTTATACAAGTAATTGCTTCAATAAAAGCAGTATTGAAGAGTTCAAAAATAGTGATGCACATGGCGCCTTTTTTGCCAAATAATTCTAATCATATTTTTGTGCTACTAGCAACGGAGGTATTTTATTTTTGTGTGTACTCCCGCAACAAGTCAAACTATACTGCAATTTTGATTACATCAGATCATAGTACACTGTTTCTAGAAGTTATCTCGTCTCAAATGGTATAGTATTTTTGTCGTTTTCAGCAGGTATCTTCTTAAAGAGGCAGTGTGTGAGCTTCAGTTTATTCTATTATCTATTTCAAGATCCAGATACTTAAAAACCTGCACATTTCTAATACTAAAACAATTCGGCGAACAACTTTCGGTGGTATTATAAGTAATATGAGAATAAGATACATAGCATGTATCAGAACTTACCAAACAGTTATCGCATTTCGAGCTATAAAAAGTGAATTTGGGAAGTACTAAATCAGACTACCAGTACTTAAAAGCGTTAGTTTCATTTTGTCTCTAATAACTAATTTGTGCAAATAAAAGCTGAGTCTCAATTTTTTTAAATCGTAGTTGGTATCAGCTGACAACTTTATGAGAGAGTAACCTATGTCATCAGCAAAACCGGTAAATTTGCCTTTCATATGCAGGGTGAATATAGAATTTATATAAACTAGATACAAAATTGGTAAAAGAACGGAGCCTTGTTTAATGCCAATTTTTTTACCTCACCGCACTCACTAAATATTCCTTCTATTTTAAGAAATTGTTTTCTATTTTTGAGATAAGATTTGATCCATTTATGTAAGCATAAATCCTATGAATGCTGCTTTGTTTAGTTTACTTAGTAATATGTTATGATAAACAGTATCAAAAGCTACCGTTATATCAACACAGATAGCAGATGTTAACTTTTTGTTGTTAATACTATGATATATCCTGTTGCAAAAGCTAAGAGGGCATCTTTGGTGGATCTACCAGCTCTAAATCCATACTGGCTTTGGCTTAAGAAAGAAATGGAATCGAAGTATGACACGGTTATGTTTTTCAATCAATTGCGAAAAAAAAAAAAACAAAATAAGAAGAGAGATGGGCCTATAATTACATATCAACTTGTTATCACCTTTCCTGAAGATGGGTATGACTTCCACAATTTTAAGTTCGTACATCTGGGAATTCGCCATTGAAGATACTTTTATTAAATAAGTGAGACAAAACCTCCGTTATGTACAGTGCAATACTTTTAATAAATAGATTTGAGTAAGATTTATGGTTACCTGAGTTCGAGTTATTCAATAAAATATTAGTATTCAAAACCCCATTTGGAGAAATAAATTCGTAGAAAAAGCTAAGAGCAACTGCCCATTCCTTGTTATATCATTCGTTTTTACATCGATTGGAGCTTTGCAAGTTGAGCCCTGCATCAGATATTGTTTTATTCGCAACACTATAATATGGTATATATATTAAAAATTTAGACTTGTTCGGTGTTATTCGAAATATCGTGATTATTATAACTTATACAAAATGGTATGCCCTTCGAAACATTCCTATTAAAAAGTTCATTAACGATTCCCTATTCCAGTTTATCTTTATCTTTTACATTGTGGATTTTGTTGATATAGAAATTCTCTTTGCAAATTGCTTCCTCTTTTCTTTGTTTCTCTTTGCTTCTCTTTGCAAGCGATTTCTTGGCAAATTTTGTCACATACATTACGAAGATGGACATTTGGATGCTTTTTGCATTTTACCCTTAACATCTTTTTTTCATGTATCGTATTTTGTTTACGAAGTAGCTTGATATCCACGGCTTTAGTTTGTTAAGATTTTTGCATTTTCACATATTTTTGAAGAGTTATAGAAAATACTTCAATATTAACAGTATAATCATTCATCGACCAGCTTTCTTGTATCAGGCGAACATTTAAATAAGGATAGATGACCGTAAAAGATGGTATGAATTTCGTTTATAAGGATTTTGTACCGTAACGGATTGATTAAATAAACATATCATGGAATGGTCAGAAGTTTTGAGGTCGGCTGTACTACTAACTAAAGACCATTTTGAATTACAATCAATCCTAGTAAAAATATGATCAATAGATGTATTAGATGGTTGTGTTGTCGAAACATTTATACATGACTCTAGACCATTCGCACACAGTAATGATTGATAACTTAAAACAGATTGGGCTTGATATATCTAAATGTACGTCACCAACAAAAGAAAGATTTCCAACTTTTTCACTAATTCATCAAAAAAAAGCGTCTTTACTTATAAGGTCTACTATATAACAACTAATAAAAACTATATTTTATGCATCAATAGTGCAACTAACTTGTATCATATCCAAGCACCTAAGCATCTAAGCTATAACATTCTTTTAAATTTTTTTTGAATTTATTACATACTAACATAAACGACAATATGTACCACCTGAGTTGTTACAATTGGGCTATTTCATGTACCCTGATATTTCGTTGACATCCATTGCTTCATCGAAATTCCATATTTCGGAAAGAAAAATCAGGTCAGGCTTGTTTGAAAATGACTTGAGATGTTTTTAAAAGGTATCAACATTTTTTCGTAAGCTACGGATATTCTGATGTAATATGAAAATATCATTTACTTGATGTACACCGTGAAAAACACTTACAAATTTCACTATTAAACTGGCAAGGTGGAGTAACTAGATCGCTATTATAAATATGATCAATAAGATTACTTATGATGGAGAAAAAAAAAAAAAAAAAAATAGATTGCAACATTATTGAACGCTCTTTTTTTTGTAGATGAAGAACACCAAGATGATTTCAATCATAATACTGTCTACTGCTACTGCCTCATAAGGTTTTAATTTTTGACATACATGTAGACGTTGATATCAAGATACCATCAACTAGTTTGTCATTTATTTAATGCTTCCTGTTTTGCTCTCGCTTTATGATATGCTCATGATAATGCCTGTTTTGAATTGGGAAGTGGCTCGTAGTCGATCGTTCTCCCGGCTACCTCTTTTATAATGATATGGAAATAGATCCACTAATTGTTTTTATTTATAATATAATTTATGTTGGCATATTGGTAAACTTTTTATTTAAGATTTCTCGCTACTTGGACAAGCTTATGACCAGGAAGCGGTTATGGTCGACGTCTGTTTATAATAAATTGTCAATATATTTTCAATGATAGCTTCTGTAGCAATCTTTGCGTAAAAATCGTAGAATACGATTTTGACATGTATAAGTTTGTACTATCCGTCTAGAAAGTCGTAGAACTGCTTCTTGTTATCGTTTTAAGCTTCTTCGCAGTGACTTGAGCACATATTAGACATAAGTTGTAGAAGGTAGAATTGAAGTGATCAACAATTAATTTTATGTTCAAGAATCTAAGAATCTCGAATCTGGGTAACAGTCCATGATAAATATATACACTTTTCATGACGGTAATTTAATCGGTTTTGATCTTTTTGACTTTTACAAATATGTTTTAATGGGGCAAATCTCCAATATCAAAAATTTCTTTAGAAAAATGTAAAATGCTTCACGTCTGCAAAGAATATAGTTCTTCAAAAACCATGTGAGTAAATTTCAAAAATTCGCCAATAAATGATTTTAACTTTGCCAAAGTATGCCTAGTATCATTCAATTTTATGCTAAGTATAATTTCAAAAATGATTGTATAGGGTGATTTATCGTGAGGTTTGTTTAATAGGCTTTTTTTGACAGATCATGCGTGAATCCTATCAAACTGCTATGTCGCTTGGCAAGTCATCATGGAAAGACTCACACCATAACAGCGTCTCCAAACTTTTCAGCTGCATAGTATTACGAAAATCAGCGTTCTGTGAAAAATGTTTTTCGTGCGATTCGAGGAACATAATCGACCTACTGAAACCACTATTCCCAATACCATTTGCAAATTTGAGTCCCAGTTTACATTAGTGGATGATAGTCGACCGGTTAGACCACATCCAGCACGTAGTGAAGAGACTATAGCAGCGAAGCAGTGTACGCGAAGACCGTGACGAATGGATTCGTAGTCATTCACAGCAGCAGGCGACTTGAATTTGCGTCATATTTTTAGTGAATGGGCTCTGGAAAAACTTAATGAAAATCCGGTGTTTTATCGTGAAATTTTATTCAGTGATGAAGCCCATTTCTGACTCAATGAATACGTTAATAAAGAAAATTTCCATATTTGGGCTGATAAGCTGATGAGTACTAAGAGCTACCATTAGATCCATTAAAAACAACGGTATGGTGTGCTTTATGGGCTGGTGGAATCATTGGACCATATTTCTTCAAAAATGAGGCAAATTAGAATGTTACAGTCAATGGTAACCGTTATCGCGCCATGTTAACGGACAATGTGCTTCTCGAAATTCAAACACATAGTCTCAGTGAGCTCTTGTTTCAACACGACGGCGCTACGAGCCATACAGCGCGTGAAACAATGGACTTGTTGCGAAATCATTTTGATAAGCACTTAATTTCACGTTTTGCTACGGTAAATTGGCCTCCTAGATCGTGCGATATCACACCTTTGGACTATTTTCTCTGGGGATATGTAAAGTCTTAGGTATTCAGGAATAAGTTGGCTCTGATTGACGCTTAGGAAACCAACATTACTCGTGTTATCCGCGAGATACTAGTCGCTATGTCCGAACGAGTCATCCAAAATTGGACCTTCCGAATGGACCACCTCAGATGTAGTCGTGGCCAACATTTACATGATATCATTTTCAAAAAGTAAATGCCATGAATTGTTCTTTTAACCGATAATAAAAATTGTAAGTTCACTTTCAAATTTATGTGTTTTATTTTACATTATAAATCAAACCTGACATGAATCACCCTATACATGCTTAAGAAAAAATCTCACCCCTAGAGTAAACATAATTAAATATTTATCTTCAAAGTACAGTTCTTGTAATATTAATTCCGTTATCATTGTAATAGAATCTATAATTTTATATAATTTCGACTATGGTTGAACAAATATACTGCAAACGTTCAACAGCGTTTATCCAGAAAATTTATACTCTATAACATGCAGCCGTTAGAGCTTTTATGCGATTCTTTCGAACAACTCCCATCATAAACCTAATCACTGAATCCGGATTACCACACATAAAAGACAGATTTTCATACACAACCTCATTTTTAATACAAAAAATCAACTCCAATGTTGTCACCAATTCACTCTGGTGTTATTAAAATATTAAAAGTCCAGCGTCTGAATACAAATAAAACATCAATACCCTCGTGGAAATTATCAAGTCTATATGCACCAGTTTAACAAAGTATACAAAAAACTCGAAAGGTAGCGAAGTATAAACTATAATTTAATATAAGTAAACTATATTTAATATCCTGGCAGCTATGTTCTAATTTTTCCCTTACATTGTCTTTGTAATCTTAGATCAATTAGTTTATAAAAATAATAATAAATATTTTTGTATAATAGTTATCATTCGATTTGGTTCAAATATTGTTTCTTTCTATTTTTTCTTTAACAGATCAATAACAATAATGAGTTCGAAATTGGCTCCTGGGGTTATTATGGCATCAGGAGTCATCGGAAAGTCTCTAAAGGGTCATCCTGGCGTATTTTTATCACGCGATGCAGGCCTTACTTGGAAACAGGTGTTAAAAGGTTATCACTTTTTCAATTTTGGAGACCACGGGGGAGTTTTAGTAGCTGTCAAATACTTTAAATCGAAAGGCGAAACACGAAAAATACTTTACTCGACGGACGAAGGTGAACATTGGAATTCATACACATTTCATAGTAAGGACTTAAAAGTATATGGCCTAATGACAGAACCAAATTCGAATTCGACAATTTTTACCCTCTTCGGATCAGAAAAACAAGAGCATCGTTGGCTTATAGTTAAAGTAGATTTTCAAAAAGCATTTTCTCGTAATTGCACTGACGCAGATTACAAGTTCTGGACACCAAAATCCACATCCCAAAATGGTGAATTGTGGTGTACATTGGGAAAACAATTGTCGTTGCAGAAAAGAATTGCACATACAAATTGCTTAAATGGAAAGGAGTACCAAAGAGTTATAAGAACTGAAGTTTGTTCTTGTTCCAAACACGACTTTGAATGTGATTTTGGATTTATAAAACAGTCAATTAACAATGCTTGCATTTTAGATAAGAAAACTACATCAGCTCCGAATCCATATGAAATTCCACCAACTTGTATCTCTGGTAACTTTTATAACCGAACAAGGGGCTATAGAAAAATAGAAGGTGACGAATGTGTTGGTGGAATTGAAAATCGCTATTTACCACAAACCTTACCATGTCCCTTCGAGGAGCCAAACTATTTCCTTTTGGTTGCACAGAGGGAGTACATTTCACGAGTTGACCTTAATAATTTGAATGTGGAAAAATTGCCTATTAAAGATTTGAAGAATGCTATCTCTATAGATTTTGACATGAAAAATAATTGCGTGTTTTATGCTGACATATTTTCCGACAAAATAGTTCGCCAATGTCTAAATGGTGTTAGTGATGCAGAGGTTATATTAGAGGAAAATCTAGCTTCTGTTGAAGGAATGACATACGATTGGATCTCGGAAATCTTATTTTTTGTAGATGGAACGAGATCTAAAATAGAAGCGGTTAAAACTTCAAATGATTCTTTGTTTCGAATGCGTACTACTATCCTTGAATCGCCAATATTAATAAAACCTCGTGGTATAGTCGTTCATCCTCTGGAGGGTTATGTTTTTTGGACTGATTGGGGAAGTGTAGATCCATCACTTTCTCGAAGCAACCTAGATGGCAGTAATGTTAAAAAACTATTTACTAAGCCGAATGTTGTATGGCCTAATGGTGTGACGATCGATTTTTATGCTCAAAGAATTTATTGGGTCGATGCCAGTAAAGATTACATTGGTAGCTCGGATTTAGATGGAAAACATTTCTTTAAAGTTTTGCATCACGACTCAAGAATTGCCCATCCATTCGCCATAGCAGTTTTTAAGGACCAAATGTACTGGGATGACTGGAAGATGAAGTCGATATTTTCGGCCGATAAAGACCATGGAATTATGATTAAAACCGTTGCGACTGATCTGCAAAATTTAATGGATTTAAAAGTGTTTGCTCACTCCTTACAGTATGGAAATAATGGATGTGCTAACCAGAATTGCTCTCATATTTGCGTAGGATTGCCTGATAATAAATATGCTTGCCTTTGTCCAGACGGCATGGTTATGTCAAATAAAACAAATGAATGTGTTTGTGCCAATGGAAATGATAGTACAACTTGTCTACAAAAAACAGACAAATGTGGAATTGGATACTTTTCGTGTAACATTACTCATTTTTGCATTCCAGCTTTTTATACTTGCGATGGTGAAGATGATTGTGGAGACAAGTCTGATGAACAAAATTGTTCAGATAAGAGTGTTGTCAGCAAAAAAACTTGTCCACCAAATATGTACACATGCGATTCCGATGGCAAGTGCATTCCTGAATACAAAGTGTGTGACTACGAAAACGATTGTGAAGACGGAGCTGATGAGAAAAATTGTCAAATTCATGAATGCTCTTCATCCGATTTTCAATGCAAAAATGGGCAATGTATTAACAATCGTTGGAAGTGCGATGGAGATAATGATTGCTCAGATGGAACTGATGAAATAAACTGTGAAGTCGCCGTCAACAAAACGGCTCCAGCACCTTGTGGGACTGGCGAATTTCAGTGCAAATCAAGTTTCGCGTGCATACCACTCCAATGGGTGTGCGACAAAGATGTTGATTGCATTGATTCTTCAGATGAATTCGATTGTGTGAACATGAAATGTGAATCTTGGCAATTTAGATGTAAAGATGGTATGTGTATCAACAAAACATGGACATGCGATGGCGACGAAGATTGCGGATCAGGAGAAGATGAAGCCAATTGCACAAAATCCACGGAGAAAACAATATCATCGAATAACTTCCCGTCGATTATTTGCCATGATTGGATGTTTCAATGTTCAAATGCTAAATGCATTCCAATGTGGTGGAAATGTGACAATGTTAACGACTGTGGTGACAATAGCGATGAGTTGGGCTGTGATAATTCGAAAAATGTTGTAACTACAAATCAAACTGTAAGCTCAGATGATGTAAAAGGAAATAAGTGCGCCTTCAACGAATTTGAATGCAATTCCGGTAGTTGTATATCAAAAATTTACGTGTGTGACGGAACCAAAGACTGCCCTAATGGAGAAGATGAAGATCTTTGTTCAGAACATGCGAGTGAACATTGTCGAAAGGATCAATTTAGATGTAGCACAGATAAGACCTGTTTACCCATATCGAATTACTGTGATAAAATAGTTCAATGTTTAGATGGAAGTGATGAAAAGGGATGTGATGATAATTACACCACATTGCAATCACAAAAAACAGTAATTTGTGCTGCGGCTTTCTTTCCATGTGATGACGCATGTGAACCTCTTTATAAAAAATGTGATAAAAAACGAGACTGCTATGATAACAGCGACGAAGAGAATTGTGCAAATTTTACTCGTGTCTATCAAGTTGTAGATTTTAAGATTCCCTCAACAAAGGTGGCTGAAACTTCAGTTATGCTTACATGGTCACTCTCACCAGCAAGCAGATATATTCCTAATATTGAATACCTACCTTCCATAGCTGAAACAAAGCTTGGAAATTGGAAAAACAGCTCATGGATAGACAAAACACACTTTGTTTTTTCAGACCTGAAACCCAATACTAAATACAACATAACTGTCTATTCTAGAGCAAAGGGAAATAAAGCACACCCACCATTTAAATTTGTTAATGTCGAAACTTTAGAAGGAATACCTACTCCACCAGTTAATTTGGCAGTTGTTAAATTGAATTCAACTCACGTAAACATGTCATGGGAAAAACCAAATAATTTATATGGTCAACTAGATCGATATATTATATTTTATAAAATAAAAGCTAATACCAAAGCCGAACTGTATGACAGCAATATACATGATCTTACTAGCTTAGTTGATATAAGAAATTGGCAAAATGGAACATATGAATTTTGGGTAAGTTTTCTGTTTTACTCCAAATTTCTGTTAAAAGTTTTTATGGTATAAATTCAAACCTGCAGGTGAATGTGTTTATTTTTAAAACCTCATTTCTAATTCTCCTTCAACTATTCTGCGTCATAAATGTCCGGGGTGGACCTGAGATTCGACCAACCACAAGTTGCGCACATCAAGTGCTCAGGTAACTTTCGCGTAGCCTAAGGTACACCACATTGTGCGTTTTCTGATGTCGTGCTGACAATGTCACCTAGTTTCTGCGCTTGATGTTGATTGTATAGGGCTAAGGTTTTAGGAGAATCGATCAAAAAAGGCTCTAGCAGTTTTGCGATTGTAGATGTTCGAGTTCAAATCTCTTTATCATACTTCTTTGAAGTTCTTCTATCTATTTGCATTCGCACCTTGTCCACAACAAGTTAACGGTCTAAGTCCATGTTGGATCCTCAAAAATTACGGTAATTCAGAATCAAGGTGATTATTTTGGCTGACGTATTTTTAATCTGCAGACTTCCAAGGTCCCCTTAGTAAATGACATTTCGTTCGGCCATAAAATCGTTTACCCTGAGCCCGTTTTCAGACCAGAGGCTTCACAACATTCAGTGCATTATGTTTTAACCCGACGGCAAAATTCCCAACCTGTTGAGTCAGATCCTTCAGAGGATAGTGCTAGTAGTCTACTATATGGTTTTGAAGCTGCCGTTGTTTCCCAGAAACTCCTCCTTGGTCATCTCTATTTCAACAAGAAGTCTAGATGCTGAAAAATGCTTATTTAACTTGGGAGTTCCTCCTGCAAAGACTATCACTTTTTCAATTTTGGAACCTACGTTGGAATTTTAGTGGCTGTCAAATACTTTAAATCGAATAGCGAAACATGAATAATACTCTATTCGACGGACGAAGGTGAATATTGGACTTTATACACGTTTCATAGTAAGCAAAATGTCCTTAAATGTTTTTTCTGAATGTAGAATAAGTGTAAATAAAATGTACAATTAATTTTTTTTTAAATATATCTACACTTAATCAACTGTACTCACTACATCCTATAAATAAAATAAAAAACAAATAATCTTCTGCTTATTAGTTCCTCCTTTCTTGGACCAGCTAAGGCAGAAAATTAATTAGGTCAGAAAATTACAATCAACGACTTAAACTAATATGGCATCATGGATTCAACATTATCTATAGTTTGAAACAGCTCGATTTTTAAGCTTTTTAGCTTTGTTCTCACAGTTCGTTAGATTTTCTAACTGTTTTACCATTTTTCCGGTTTTTGAGATTAGATCATTTGTGCTTTGCGGATGTTGTTGGCGTTACTTTAAATAGCTTCGCGGAAAACCCATCAAGTGTTACCCTTTTTTTTTCTTGAGAGTTTGAGCAACTGCGGCGATTTTAACCTTTCTTGCAGATGAATTGTAAATATTGGCAATTAGTTTTTGAACAATCCAGCGCAAACCGCTGGCGGATCTACATAATATAGACAATAATTGAAGTAAAATGCTCTTATCCGAACTGAGAGGAAAGTGGTGTAGTGCTTTCCCCAGATTTACGATACAATTATAATGATTCGTATTCTTATGTGGCCTAAGAGTTGATGTAGTTACGTTTATCATTTGATATGTGATGCTGTATTTTTTTCATCTTTATTCGCTATAGTGACACAAGCAGGTTCCTCCATGGTGGACGGTTTTCTGCAATTATTAACATTTTATGGCACTATTTCCGCTCCAATGTTGGAAATGTTTTTATGGCATTCCAATATTCATAGATGGTTGGTTAGGTTGCTCGTTTTCTTAATTACTGACAAACTGACGTGTTTTTTAGTCGGTTGATGTTGTAATGTTTGGAATAACGCTTTAGATGCTCGTGTAATCCCGCATTTCCTACGTGTGCATTTTGAACGTCCACTAGACAAGTTTTACTAGCCTTCACATATGACGCCCCTTTTTATAAGGCTATTCAAAATATCATTTTGTTATGTGAAATCTTGGTTGGCCGTAAAATGCATGCATAAGTCCTTGGTTGCTATTTTCGATTCTGCGTTGGAAATAAAAGTGGTCCGTGAACAATTCAAATATGTAGTCTTATCTGCTGAAAAAAGGATGAATTCGCCGCTTATATTTTAAACAAAAAGTTAATTTTTCCGTGTTTACAACTAATGCCTATATTGCTTACATTGGCAAAGTTTAAAAAATTCACCTATTTTGAACCCATTTGAAAATTGAAATTAGGAACAAAGCACTTAAAGTTGAATTGCTCAAAACTATCAAAATGGCCCTACTAAGCTTACTGTTTATTTTTCGAATTCCTCTATGGAAACTTGCCTCAAGTTTTTTTATATTACGATTTTTAAACGCTTTTGAAAATTAATTTAGGTTACTGCATCAAACAAAAGACACGAGTCATCACCTTCCAATATTGTGACAGCAGATTTGTATCCAATTAATTCCAGAGCAGATGTGAAGAATCTTTCGTATAAAATCGAAGACAACAATACAACGATAATTATAACTTGGGAATCGGAACCAAATATTAAATCTTATCTCGTGAGAGTTATATTACCTGAACCGTATCCCGACATGTTGAGTAGGAAAACTGATACTACTAAAATTGTATTTGATAAACTAGCACGCGGATTTATATACACATTTAAAATATCATCGTTAAATGGTGATGATGTTGGAATTCCGCAAACGCTTCAAATTAAACTCGATGGCGAGCCTCTACCAGAGATAAAGAATATTAGAGCCCTTTACAATATTGATCGAACAATAAAAATTATATGGGAAAAAACAAATTTATCAAGCGGAAATATATCTTACGGAATTTACTATGGCACAACCTTACGCGAATATTTAGAAAGTAAGACAGTATCCACTAAATAGCAGAATGTATATAAATTTGATAATTTTTATTTGCAGAACCTCGTCTAATTACTAAAAATAGCATGGCAGTGTTAAATGAACTCAAGCCATGCTTATCTTATTTAATCGGTGTTAATATTGTCGGTCCGTATGGGCCAGGACCATTGCCCAAGAAACCAGTGAATGCTGAAACAGATGACGATTTTGTAGAAGCTCCAAAGAATTTAACGGCTAAAATTAATGAGCAAAAACGAGTTTTATTTATTGAGTGGGAACATAGTTGTCCGTTTACTAAAACGTATCCTCCATATCTTATCACAATTATAGAGAAAATACAAAATAAAACCTTTAATATTGAATTAAAAACATTTTCACATAAAGTTGTGTCTCAGTATATAGAGGATATACCTTTTGGCGCTATTTATAATATATCTGTAAAACGAAATACCAAAGATTCAAAACCTGCTTCAGTTTTGATTCATTCGAAACAGCTAGAAAGTCCAAAGCAATTAAAAGTGTGGCGTGAAAAAGATGGATCATATATGGTTTATTGGAAACAAATTCATGCGGACTACGATTTCGGGTAACATTTTCTACCCTTTGCTTATATATAACTAAGTTGTTGAAAATTATAATTTTTTTTTTTTTGATTTCAGGTTTAACTATGAACTTGTCATATATGAAGGTATACTATCCAATTATTCCAGTACAATAGATGCGCCAATTTTCAAAACAATTAGTGCAAACGTTCCTCCGATAGTTGTAAATCAATCAGATTTATCTGCCAAGGATATATCTGGAGTATTTACTTTAGGGATGCGCATAGTTTCAAATGAGGGTTACACTTCTGAGATATTAGAAACGGAGAATATCGAATTTTTGCCGGATTCAAAGTGGTATAAAAATGTGTCGTCATCTTCATACATTTGGTTTATTCCAATTTTTGTGATTATAACAATGATATTCTTAGCAACAGTATTTTATATCACCAGACGTAACAAGCGAATACGAACATCGTTTACAAGATTTGCAAACTCTCATTATGACCCAAAGACAGGTGCTACACAAATAGATGACGGTGGCATTAATGACATAAATACCTCTAACAATTACGACCATAATCGATTTTCTGACGATGATCCTCTTGTACAAACTTAAACTGATCATTTCCTTTTTATGTCTATTTTGTATTGTGTTGTAAAGTTTTGAGGAAATAGAAAACATAAAGTCTGAAACTAAATAATAATTAATTAATTGTTTGTCTTAAACTAAGTCTATCTGAAATATTATTCCAAAATAAAGACTAATTTTAAGTTAGTGTTTTTTTTTTATTTTTTTATTTGCTTTTCAATGCATCTAAATTGACAGGAAAATTATCAGAAAAACTATTTAAAAACATGTACAATAGTATTATTCAAAGTATTGCCCATCTGAAGCTATGACTTTTTGCCATCTTTCTGGCAATTTGTGGATCCCATCCCAAAAGAACTGCGCCGGCTTGGCAGCCAAGAATGAATCAAGCCAATTTTTGATATTCTGCTCTGATGTGAACCGTATTTCAGTGAGGGCATTCTGCATCGACCGAAACAAATGGTAGTCAGAAGGGGCAAGGTCTGGGCTATAAGGCGGGTTGGGTAAGACTTCCCATCCACTGTTTTCCAAATAGTTCTTAACCGGAATTGCAACGTGGGGCTATGGAAAATTATCAGTAAAAGTATTGAAAAACATGTACAATAGTATTATTCAAAGTATTGCCCATCTGAAGCTATAACTTTTTCCCATCTTTCTGGCAATTTGTGGATCCCATCCTAAAAGAACTGCGCCGGCTTGGCAGCCAAGAATGAATCAAGCCAATTTTTGATATTCTGCCGTATTTCAGTGAGGGCGTTCTGCATCGACCGGAACAAATGGTAGTCAGAAGGGGCAAGGTGGAGTAAGACTTCCCATCCATTGTTTTCCAAATTTTTCTTAACCGGAATAGCAACGTGGGGCCGAGCGTTGTCATGAAGGAAAATTATTGCCTCGTGTCTGGTCTCATATTCCGGACGTTTTTCGGCTACTGCTCTCTCCAATCGGATTAATTGTGTTCGGTAGCCTTGTCCATTGATGGTTTCTCCCGGTTTTAGCAGCTCATAATACAGCACACCCATCTGATCCCACCAAATACAGAGCATTAATTTCGTGCCATGGATATTCGGCTTTGCCGTTGATTTGGCTGGTTGGCCGGGTTTCACATATGATTTTTTGCGCTTGGGGTTGTCGTAATGGATTAATTTTTCACCACCAGTAACAATCCGATGCAAAAATTCTGCGAGCTCTTTTTGTGTTTGGCAACAATCTTCATAGATTAATGCTTCCAGTTCTTCATCTTCAAACTTTTTTGGCTGCCCAGGACGTTCATCGTCTTCCAAGCCAAAATCACTACTTTTAAATCGTGCAAACCACTTTTGGCAGGTTCGCTCAGCTACCGCAACTTCCATCAAAATACGATGACTTTCGGCAGCAGTTTTCTTCATATTAAAGTAATGAAGAAGAACTCCCCGTTGAAACACTTTTTCAGGCACAAAGTTCGACATATTTGAGTGAAAAAAAAATTATTGTTGTTTACGCTTCAAATGAAAGACATATACTGAAATGACGTACAATGACAGTAGCTTTCCAATGCATGTTCCAATGGAATAATAACAACGGAATAATACAAGTTACGCCATCTCTTAGCACACCGCACGAGTTATAGACTCAATAAATTAATTTCTATTTGTGGACCATAGGGTTTTCCAATTAAAGGTTTAGGAAGGAATGGCCCAAAGATGACAAGATGACAAGTACAAACGGCGTTATTAACAAAAATAAAACGATACACCTTTTAACAACAGATTAAAATTGTCAAAATTCAGTAGAAAATTGCTGAAAGCATTTTCTCGTCCAGCAAATTTTTAAATTAGTTCAGAAATTTAAGCTACTGCGATAGGTTAGTGTTGTTTAGAACTGAAATCATGCCCGTCGCACGAGAAAAACTTCGAATATTCCTTCGGTATTTTAAGCGACGAGGCATACTGGTTGTCGAGAAACTGCTCTAGAACAGGCCTATTTCCATCTATGTGGATACGTGAACAAATAAAATTTGCGGTTTTGAGGGGCTGAAATTCCGCAAATAATGCACTAATCTACTCAAAATCCCTGCATGATGTACTGTCATTGTACTATTTTTTGAATGGTGCGGCGCGGACCAAACGGTTACTGTTAATAGTGAGCGCTACAGAGTCATGATCAATAAATTTTTCATTCTTCAATTGGATAAATTAGTACTGGAGGACATGCGGTTCCAGCGGAGCAACGGCGCATTCTGCACGAGCCATAACCGACATTTTGAAGCAGGGTCATACAAGTTCATGGCCCACCTTGTACTAACTTTACTAACTGTACTTACTTACACATTAAAACAAATAACTAAACCAACAAAATATATAAAAACTATAAAAATAAATATATAACATAATATAATATATGTATAATATTATGTACTTTTTTGTGATTGTATGGACTGTCTCATACATATTAGCCACCGAATTTAATCACCCATTATTCTCTCATTATATTAACCACGAAAACTAATTTTTAAATACATAAAATTTTGTTCTTCAAAATAGTCACACATATTGTCTTTAAATTGGTACAAGTAAGCATGTAACATATGTATGTACTTTACAGAACATTCTGTAACCCATGAGTTTAAATCCTTAAACGCAATTTGAAATCAGCTTTTACGTTTCCGAGAAAAACATGAACTGAGGCCACCCCATGCTCGCCTTTTATGAGTATTGAGTATCTGTAAAAATTCGTTGCTGGCTATTATTTTCTTCATTTGTAGTTCGATGAAATTACTAGCTTATATTTCAGCTTCGGATAACTTAGGAAACAATTTTTTTAGATATTGGAAAGTTTCAGAATTTTTACGAATTGGTTCATAAGGCCTAATTATACAATTATAACACATTTAACATAACGTATTCCTATCTCGAACTCGGTTCGCTTAGGTCATGAATGCTGCTGGAAATGCGACTATCTGCTCTACTGTCCCATATGCAAGGATATTTTGTATAACCGCCTTGCGTTCTCACCACAAAGCCAATCAGGTGCACTGTATATACATACATATGAAACTTTAAACTCTCAATAATCTTTTTCACACTTTGGGTGGAAGAATGAAAGCTCTTTTCTCAAGGCGTTTCATTTCTGTCACATTTTTTCTAGTCATCGGAGGGTTGGAGGTTGGTCAAAAATATACCATAATTCTCTATGGAGCTATGGGTGTTTTATAGATTTTCTTCATTTTTTGCTAATGATCGGTGGTGAAAAGTATGACTAGAAGGCGAGGGAGATTGAAGGAAAAAGCGAATCAAATCTAGAGTAGGAAATCGATTCTGGATTAAAACCAGACGCGTTGCACATGCTGGTTATATTGCTGTTGTTGGACTGTAGATTTGGTGATTAAACTGCTAATAAAGCGTCCTCACTAACATTCTTGTTTGTTTTTTTTAACTATATACACAATTTTTTATTCGTGTAACTACTACACTACACTACTTGAACGATATCTTGTGCGATATCGATATCTGCCAACATTGCTTTCATTCCAATGAAGCGTTTTTTGTGTGTATCCACTGTGTTCATTGGAATGACGTTCATGAGTAAGCAAATGTAAACAGGCACTATAAATAACATTCAAATATTTTTTCCAACCCATATAGACCAAAGTCTATGAATAATACAAAAGGTAATTTGCTATGCATAGTTCCTAAAAACAGACAAATTCTTGCCTGTAATCAACTATAGTCAGCAATACAGGGGAATCCCTTTTAGTTATAATAATCTATGGCATCTTCTGGCGTAGAAATATAATACTAATCTTAAATATATTGTAATAATATAATTTCCTATAATTGGTGTCTCGTTTTAGGTTTACTTCAAGTGGGTGCATAGTATTTCAAACGCCAATAATAAATTTCTTGAAATTTATAAAAATATCACCAGCTGTGACAATTTTTTTGAAAGCAAACGTCAATATAAATCCTAAATCCCGGTGGAACCAACTTACGTAAATCAAAATTTTTTTTGTGCATAGACATAGCACTAGCATCCACATCATTGAACATATTCCATTATATATCAGTTTTTCAATTTTCAAAGATCAAACAAAGCGCTTTCAAAGCTGTCAATTTGACATTATTGTATAGAACTTGTCAAAGCAAGTTTTTGTTTTCGATTTGGTGTGATTAAATTAATAATAATAATAAAAAACCGCTCATAAGAAAAGGAAAAACAAATTCAAAAGTATTTGTAAGTTATTACAAATATTTTGCTTACTATTTAAAAATTAAACTTGTAAACTATGTTTTCTCACTTTTTGTCTCAAAGTGGTCAATTCAAGAAAAGTTTGGTTCTTAAAATGCTTCGAGCCTCCTTAAGGTTGCGGCTTTTAAGCCAGAACTTGCATGAATATTACGTGAATACCTTAAAGTGTAAATATGTATGGATACAGTTCTTGAAAGTTTTAAAATAATATTTGGGAGATATCCATAATTTTGTTCCTCTACACACGATATTCAAGTATGAAACTAAATTGGATTGTGTAATCCTATAGATCATCCTATATCAATTGCAGGCTCTCGTTTTCTCATCAAATATTTTGCGGTACGTTCGTAGAAAAGCCATTTTCTCAGCGAATTAGGCTAAACGGATGCCGGCTACTATGGCATGTTTTATAATGAAACTGTTTTCCCGGTGTTAGTTGTGTCAAATAACACTTGTTTTGCCATATAGTGACGTTTAGATGCAAGTTGTGTCTTCTCAAGTCAAGTCAGATGGTTATATGAAATGTGCATGTCCGAATTACGCCACGGTTCGGTTCACCAAGGACCGAAGAAAATTTAAGGAAGTAGTTTTCGCCACACACTAGTACATTTCCGCTGAACTGCTCTTCTACAAGTATCTTCCAAATTAAAAAAAAAAATAAAAAAAAACGAGAAGTGCTTAGATGAGTGAACGACACAACAATAGCTTCAAATATCTTATACTATCTGTGTAATTCCTCTCTTCCTGGCAGTCCACCTAAAATTTGTCTTATTAGAGATAGAAGGAAAAACAAAGATTTCTAACAGAAATCCGGATGAGTGACTTTTATTTGTCTTTAGCCCGCAGAAAAATCCAAGCGCCAATAAAAATCGTAATTACACTTGCAAGCAGATCGAAAGATGTATATTGACCTGATAGTTCTTCCTCTGGTATTGTCCAGCAATTTAATTCGAGTTTTCGTTGCAGCAGTGTGATCTGAGTTCCAGATAATGGTTACTTTTCGCCAACCTCTTCAGTTTTACTTTAATGTTTGGCGGGAGCAATTTTTGAACCTATGAATTTTGATTATGTCGAAACAGAATTGTTTGTCATTTTGTTAAAAGACATTGGGCATATGATGATGAGGGCACCTAAAAGTCATAATCGGCCGTGACGTAGGTATAACTAGCAGAGCCACAAGATGCTGTATGTCTCTACAAAAGTGTAATAATTATTTTATTGTAGGGACAATATTTTTTTTAAATATATTGTACATGCGTATATACATATAATATTCGTACACTGTAGATCAATTTTTAATCCTCTTTTTTAGCACTATGGCAACTCAACCACCGGATACTCCGGCGCAAAAATTAACCAATGATGATTTTCGAAAATTGCTTGCAACCCCACGTCCGTCTTCTCAAGCAAACGCGCCAGTTGGATCAGTTCGCGAGGTTGGACTAAAGCCAGTAAAGAAAATAACAACCCCTATCAGTTCAGATAGAATTGAAGCTAGAAGAAAGAAAAAACATTTTTATGCAGCTTTAAAGAAACAAGAAGATAATAAGTTAGCTGAGCTATCTGAAAAATATCGTGATCGAGCGCGAGAACGTCGTGATGGAGCTAATCCAGATTATCAAAATGTTGAAACTCCAGGTCATGGTAATAATGCATACCGCGCAGTTGCTCCTGATGTAAAATCCGGCATTGATGCTGCTGAAAGAAGACGCAGGATAATTCAAGAATCCAAGTTCTTGGGTGGAGATATGGAACATACACATTTAGTGAAAGGTCTAGATTATGCTCTGTTACAGAAAGTTCGTTCAGAATTGCAACATAAAGAAGAAGAACAAGAAAAAGAGTTGGAAAAAGTTTTTGAGGAGAAGGAAATAAGTGTAACTCTAGAAGAAAAAGAATTTTCAAACGAACCGACCTTCAATACGGTCATGGCAAAAAACATTTACAATATAATACATACGGCTAAATCGAAAGAAATATCGCGACATGAGCATTTTATGCCGGGTCGTATGGCATATATTATTGACTTGGAGGATGATAATGCGGAGAGTGATATTCCGACAACGTTGGTAAGATCGAAATACGATGTGCCTGTTAATCTGGAAGATACACAAACCCTAACAACGAATGACATTGTAATAAATAAACTTTCTCAAATCTTATCTTATCTACGTTCAGGAGGACGTAACAAAAAAAATCGAAAACGTGATAAGGATAAACCTTTATTTAATGATATAAACGATGGCTTGAAGAATTTCGTTAACGATAATATATACGATGATATAGGAGAGTATGTTCCACCGGTTAAAGGAGCGAACCGAGGCACAAGATCTCCCACAAAATACAACGATGAAAATAATATGGAAAAGGCGTTCCTTACAAGCGGTATAAGTAGGGAGGAAAAAAGATATTTTCAAGATGATATGGCAACAGGAGAAGCTTCTCCCCCCAAAAATATGTTTATTCCACAAAAAATATCAAAAGCTTTTGTTTCAAAGTTTTCTAATGAGCCGCAAGGATATGCTGAGTGTTATCCTGGTTTAGAAGAAATGAATGATGCAATAGATGACTCTGACGACGAAGTAGATTATACAAAAATGGATTTAGGTAATAAGAAAGGCCCAATAGGTAGGTGGGACTTTGACACCCAAGAGGAATACTCCGATTATATGAGTACGAAAGAAGCACTACCAAAAGCCGCCTTTCAGTATGGCGTTAAAATGCAAGATGGAAGGAAAACGAGAAAAAATAAAACGGATAAGAACGAGCGTGCTGAATTGGATCGAGAATGGCAAAAAATTCAGGTAGGCATATAGGAATTTTTTTAGGTCCAAACCACCTTCTGTTCTAATAATTCGCACCCAGTAGTACACTCTTACTGAGGTTCTTTAAGAATTAAAGTGTTTCATAATCTTAAAACAAATTCGCAAGTTGTAAGTAGTAAGTGTGAACAGAAGATGGATAGGCGGAATATATTTGGTAATAAGGAGCGTCATTTAACCCTTTCCCTATAAAGCACATATTTTAATAGTAAACACTTTTATTAACCTTATGTTTTTATTGCACTTTTCAGACTATAATACAAAAACGTAAAACCAAGAAGTCATCTGATGAACCAGAGTACAAAATAAGTAAATTCTAAAACTGTAAAATATTTTTTCTCAATACATTTTGCATAGACGAATTCAAAGTCCTTTGACTCTATTCACTTTATAACTGCCGCCAGAGAAATAATAGAATCAGTTTTGGGAATTCCTTTTGTTTTGTCAGAGAGTATAGTCATGAAACAATTGAAAACGGAGCTGATCAACAATAAATATTTTATTTAAGTGTGTTTAGCAAGAAATTACAAAATATGAACAATAAAAATAACTGTTACACCAAACTAAAATATTACTGACTTATTATTTTCTAGAGATACGAACAAATATAAGGGATACTAGGCGGCGCTGCAAAGAAAGACGAGAACTGTTCCTAACTCTATGAGGAAAGGAGTCGGTAGGAACATTGGGTTTTTAGAAAGAAAGAAAAAGAAGTCGAGCGATCAAGGCCAAAAATGAAAGTAATTTTCCAATCATAGATCATAAAAGCACTCAGTAATTCGAACGCACCACATTGGAACACCATAACAGAAGCATGCAGACAAAGGGATGAGAACGTAATACAGTACTACCTCGCTAGTTCGAAGACTCAGTAATTCGAACGCTCCATGAATCGAACACCTATTTTCTTAGATTAGGTATCTTGTTTCTTTGCTGAGCGCTTTTATAGTTACAGAGGTAAAACCTTTTTTCTAGAAATATTTAGGAAACAATTTTTTACGATAAAGATATGTCGATTCCAGTTCAATAGGCTGTGAAGTGCAATTTTTTGAGACAATAACATTGAAGGTTTGCGTACAGCTAGCATTTTTATGTCAATTGGCTTTGTGAATGGTTTATTATTTCAATAAATTATGTTTTTAAGTTACATTTCAAACATTTTTATAAGACAAAAGGTCCGTTCCCGCAAAATTTTTGTAACAATTTATTAAAAAGAATTATTGGCATAAGTTTAAGCAGTAGGAATAAATTCTCTCTTAAACCCAAAATCTTGCGGGAACATGTTTTGTAAAATGTTAAAAAAAAAAAAAATAAAAACTTTCTATTGTATCAGAAAGCTCCACAAGTTTTTGACTCTTCATTAGCAACGTAAAAGTGTACTACCAACTATAGATAAATTATTTTATTTAGTTTATTTACTAGGTGGAGTGTAATGTAACCTCCTTGACCGCTAGATGGCGCTGCTACTGCAAAAAAGTTTATGGTGCCTTGAAGTCCGTTAATATTTAAACAGACATGTCAAATTTCAGTGCGATACTGTCTTTATTTTCGTTTTGACAGCTGATTGTTGTTGATGTGTTTGGCATCATGTTGAGTATGGACAAAAACGATTTTCGTTCTCTCATAAAACATTATTTTTTGAGAAGCAAAATGGCGAACGAAACAAAAGAAAAGTTGGATAAATATTATGGGGCTAATGCTCCGTCAGATTACACCGTCAAATATTGGTTTCGACAGTTTCGTGGTGGCCGCAACTCCACTACTGACCAAGTCAGCAGCAACAGGCCCTCCGATGCGGTTACAGAGGACAATGTCAAAAAAATACATGAAATGGTGTTGGGTGGCCGGAAAGTGAAGGTGCGTGAGCTAGCAGATACCACAAAGATTAGTACTGAGCGCACACGCCATATTTTGGGTAATATTCTGCATATGAAAAAGTTGTCCTGCCGCTGGGTGCTGCGCACGATCACTCTTGACCAAAAACACGAACACGAGAGCACTTCGAAAGAGAGTTTGGACTTGCTGATGCGGAATCAGGCGGACGCCAAAAGTCAATTGGTAACTGTTGAACACCAGAGAACAGAATGAGTGCCAGGCAATGGACTGAAGTTGGCACGAGTGATCCGAAGCGGCCGAGGGAGGCTCGATGGGTCGGAAAGGTTATGGCGACGGCTTTCTGGGATTGTCATGGAATACACTTCGTGGACTACCTCGAAAAAGGAAAAACCATCAACAGCGAGTATTACTGTGCATTATTGGAGCGAAATCGCTTCAAAACGGTCTCACATGAAGCGAAAAAAAAAAAAAATTGTTTTTGCAAGACAATGCACCTCGGCACAAGAGCATCGCAACCACGGCTAAAATTAATGACTTAAGGCTCCAATTGCTGTCACTTCAACCGTATTCGCCCGGTTGAGTATTCGTCACGGAGAAGTATTTTGCAGACCTTCAAAAAATTAGTTTTCGGACGGGATCAGGAAGTTGGAAAATTGCGGAAATAAGTGTATCAAACTAAAAGGGGACTGTATTGAATAAAATAAAAAAACATTTAAAAAATTTTTTTTTTCATTTCCAAGGTTACTTTTCACCCCACCTAGTATGCTACCAACCCAACAAACAACAAACGAAATAAGTATTCCCAAGAAATTAATATTTTACGGAGCTGGATATGTTCATACATATTATGTGGAAGAAAATATTATTCATCGGGAGAAAATAGGAGGATAACCAGACGTTTTTCAGAAGATTATAAAGAGAGACAGGAACTCTAACAATGAGGGAAATCCCGTGTAAAGAATTGAATATCTATACTATCATCACAAACAAGAAGTAAATTCTGTAATTGATTCGATGTTGAAAACAAAAAAAAAAAAAATCTTAAGCAACCGATCGCGAGTCTTGTGTGATACCATTGGAAGTAGAGAGTTCAAATCGACGTTAGTGCTCCACTGCACGCAGATTAGAAATATAAAATTATAATACGATGTAACGGCCAGCTTGGTTCACTCCCATGCAAACGTAATAAGCAATTGACATGTGTCATCCTATCCTTATCAAAAGTCAAATAAGAATGCATAATTCCGGCTAAAGAAACTTGTAAAAAACATGTTAATCATACTAAAAAGTTTGAAATTAAGTTAAATTCGATTGCATGTTGTGGATGAATGAAGTATACAATGTTCCGAAATATAATTGTTGGCGTGTCAGGTGGAGTGGATAGTGCTGTCGCTGCTTATCTCTTAAAAGAAAAAGGTAAATATAAAGATCTCGCTGTAGGAATCGTGCCTTTAAAAGTATTTTAAATTAATAAACTATCAAGAAAAGAAATTTGTTTGTGCCTTAATGTTTTATCATCAAATCATCAAATTATTCCATTTAAAATTACACGTTTTTGTTTTTAAGGTTTCTTTGTAAAGGGAGTATTTATGCGAAACTGGGATGAAATTGATGAAACTGGTCAATGCTCCGGCGAAAAAGAATTAGCTGACGCGCAGTACGTCTGCAATAAAATCGGTATCGATTTGGTTGAAGTTGATTTCGTCAAGCAGTACTGGAATAATGTATTCTTGTAAACAATATTGTCTTATACAAATATAAACAAGTTTTGAATAACATTTCATTTTAGAAGTTTTCTCGAAGAATACCAAAACGGCCTTACACCAAATCCAGACATACTTTGTAACAGGTTCATTAAATTTGATCACTTCTATAAATATGCAACAGATAAGTTAAAATTTGACGCAATTGCAACTGGTCATTACGCAAATACTTCTTTTGGATCGTTTTTGGAGAATTATCAAGATGACAAAGGTTTCTAAAAAACAAAAATTCTATATACTCTGTTTAATTTGCTGATAAAGTTTGTTTCTAGGTGTACGACTTCTTCAGGCAAGGGATAATTTTAAAGATCAAACTTTTTTTCTATCAGCTGTAAAACAAAATGCCCTCCGAAAAACGATGTTTCCTTTAGGTAACTACCTTAAAAAAGACGTTAAAGAAATTGCCAGAAAAATTGGGCTTGGAAAGATAGCGGTAAAGAAGGAAAGTACGGGAATATGCTTTATTGGCAACCGGAACTTTAAAAATTTCATAAAAGAGGTAATATTATTCAACTTTATTATTACTCGAATTATGCAACTAAATAATTTAATCGTCTTAAAATCAGCATTTAAACTTATCATTTTGTATAATGATGTAAAGTTGTGCATTGTGGTATTATTTTTAGCATTTGTTGATATAATGAATCTCTTGTGATGGTACTAAAAAAACTTATTTAAACGAGGCTACATACCAACTCAACTGGTTAAAGACTGGCAATAGTTCGCAAAGTTTAATTACTGTGTAAGCTTTTCCATCCATCCTACTCTACAGGACCTTTTTCGAGTGGATGGAAAATAGCGCGTCCGGTCCGTCCTTACAAACGACAAATATTCTTTCTCCTCCTACAGACTCATTGCCCTTACGTTCCTTCTTTCCAAGGTCATGGAAGCGCTGATAAATCCTCAGATCATGAAATATCTAGAAACACAAAAACTTCTCAATGACCGGCAGTACGATTCATTGCTGATTTGATGGTATCACCGAAAGGTGGAAATAATATGTGCACCAATCTGGCGAAAGCAGTTGCACTTGATATTATTATTATTATTATTATTATTATTATAACTTTATTAGCAAGGAATAAATTACAATGTTTATATAAAAGGTTAGTACTAGCTACCAGAGCTTTCGGCTAGAAGGATTAAGAAAACCAGGGAGTTTATATACCTATTATTTACAATATTCAGTTCGGACAATAATTGGTAAACGTATTCAATATTTTTTTCTGAGGGAATTTTATGAAGGTCTAATAAGGATCTTTTATGAATTAGTTTTTCAGATACTTTTTTGACTTGATTGCATTCATAGATGAGATTTTTCATGGACAAGGCTTCGTTGCTGTAACATAGATGACACTGCGACGGTTCGGTTTTTGTCATTAGACAACCGTGCGTAAGCTTTGAGTGCCCTTTGCGGGGTCGAAGGAATAATTTGATTCCACCACTGCGTAGTGGTGGGTGTACAGTTTCCAGCCTTCTATCCTTTTGCCCTCCCAGTGCCTTATAATTATGTCCTTCTTATGTCCTTATTCGATTGGAAGTAGAAGGAAACTAGAGGTTCTGCTGTCGCCAATTTTGCAACTCTATCATCTGCTTCGTTGCCTTTGATACCTACGTGTTCCGGTATCCACATAAGCTTGATGCTGCTGTTGCTACCGATAAGTCGGTCCTGAATGGTTTCAGCTATTGGTGTTCCGTTGTTAATATTGTTGTTAATATTTTTAATTGCTTCGATTGTTGATAGACTGTCAGTACACATTATTATTTTTCTGTTGTCTGCTAATTTTAAGGCCCTGAGTATTCCCAGGGCTTCAGCTGATAGAACTGAGAAGAATTCTTCAAATAGTCCTTTAGAAAGAGTTTTACCATTTTGATCAACAACTGCGAAGGCTACACCGACATTAGTTTTTGATGCATTAGTAAAAAGGAAATTGCAATTAGCTTTTTATTCGCTGTCCATGATTTCGAGGAACATTTGCTGATATTCTTTATCTGCAGTGAATGTTTTCGGGAACGTGTTAAGGAAGGTATTGAAGCAGTCGATTAAGTGTCCATGGTGGGTGAAGTAGATTTTTGCATTTTCTCGCTGATAATAAAATGTCAATGTTTTTAGCGTGCATTACAACGTTGTAAATCGTTGATGGACACTTAGGTAATTTCTTGCGATCCAGAGTTTTTTTCATGTCGACGATGATATGCGTTCTATAGAAGGGGCTTAACTTCTGTTCAATGGAAGTCCGGTTTCAGTTAGGATTTTTGACTTAGTCGTATGGCTGCATGATACGTTGGTTTTATAAGTGCCAGCGATGATTGTAAGCATTTCTCATACATGCTTAATCCATAATCAATCTTTGATAGCAGAGTAGACATGATAATGTTGATGAGAGAATTAATGTGGCATAAACTATTCTTAGAGGCTAAGTACTTAATGATATCGCACCTGGTAGCTACTTAGCTTCAGCTAAGAGTTTTCAATCACAGCATAGAATAGTTAAAGCAACAAGCTATAGCCAAACTTTGTGTTACTCTGCTTCATTATTTTGTTTGGTTCCTTAAAAGAAAAGGTGCTGTGATTTGTTTTGCACTTACCAATTTTACAGAATTTTTATGAAAAAAAAAAAAAATATTTGTCTATACCTTTTGTTAAATAATCTCAAGACTATGATGTCATTTATACAGTTGATGTTTACCCCAAAGCAGATTGTATGATGTATTGTATCATTCAAAATTAACTTTTTGAAAAAAGAAAGGTCTACTATATATTTTCAGCATTAAATTTGTTTTTTCCTTTTATTTCAGTATATATACAATAAGCCGGGGAATTTCGTGGACATAGACTCCGGACTAGTAGTAGGGAGCCACGAGGGTATACACCAATGGACTGTCGGACAACGTTGTAGATTGCATTCTTTTTTAAAACCTTATTTTGTAGCCTGCAAAAATGAGGGAACTAATGATATACTTGTTGCATCTGGCACAAATCATCCTGCCCTTTACTCCAATGTTATTTATGTAAGAGACCCATCATGGGTTTGCATCGATCCTCTTCACGATAGACAGGAAATACGATGTCGGTTTCGTTTCCAACATACAAAACCATTAATTGATTGCACTTTACAAAGAACCTCTGATAAATCTGAGCTCTTAGTTAACCTAGACAAACCTTTGCGTGCAATAACTCCTGGTCAATATGCTGTGTTATATCTTAATAAAGAATGCTTGGGTAGTGCTAAAATAACGACAACGGAAAGGATGCAAATAAATTACAAACAACTAATCGAAATGAAATCGTGATAAAAAAAAAAAAAAAAAAATCTAGGTACATTTTGGTTACTTTATTTATAAGGTATCTAATTTCTAAATTTAAAAAATCTTATTGTATAATTTGTGCTCTTAATTTCTGCTGAAGTTGTAACAGTTTTTTTTTTTTTTTTACTCTGTCAATTTCAGTCTGTTTTTTGAATTAAATTTATGTTAAAAAACAAATATGAGTCCGAATAATAATTTGTAGGTTTCTGAAATTTGCGTACATACATGTAAATTAATAGTGGAACTTAAATAATGTCAAATAAATACTACTTAAATCTAAAACGTCTGGTTGCTAGTTAACGTCCAGTTTAACTTAACAGAACTGTTAATGTATCAAGAAATCGCGTTAAATCACTCTGTCGTATTTGTATCAATGATGATTCGAAGAAATCCTGCCTAATAACTGAATTGCTTTTCTGAGCTGCCTGTTCAAATGCTTTGCCAAAGAAACTTTTGGGTGAGTTTTCACGTATTGGGGGTATTCCTACTAAAAGACATTGTCCGCGTTCTGCATCGATTGGACAACTTGCAATAAGCGGCAATTCGGGTGCTCGACGACTTCTTGAAGCAGACACATATCCATTAAGAATGAATTTCGCCAACATAGTCAGACCGTAGGGATATGAGAAAAAGTTATTTTCCTCATTTAGTATATAGTAAAAGAAAGGCCCAGCCGAATGCACCTGATGTGCCTCAAGACTACTTTGAACTTGTCGAAATACTGCCGACAATAGAAGCTTTGAATTTTCAATGCCAGCTGTTAAAATGTCTTTATGATTTCTAGACAAACTATCTAGAGCTTCGAGGAAACAATCCTCAGGTGATTTATCCTTTTTTACTGATTCCAAAATTGCCAACATTGCATAAACGTAGTCAGCTGCTGAAAAGCGATTTCGATAACCATAACTGAGTGTGAAGGAACCGTAAACAATGTCAGGGATTCCATATTTTTCAGCAAGCTTCTCGACCATTTGATGAAATTCTTTTCTCAAGGTAAGATCCATGGAGTTGAACATTTGCCTTGCATGTGTTAATGGTAAACCCATTTCAACAAGCAGTTCGTGAAGCTTTTTCTCACCACGAAGTGTCCAAAGCTTCAATTTGCAAGCGCAATACATTGAATATCTGTAATTAAAAGAATCAAATAAGAAAGCTAACCATTGATTGAAAATTAATTTACTTACTTCATTGATTCTGTTACTGACCAATGTCGATACAGTGCCAAATGCAAATCATTTTCAAACGTTATCTTCAATACACTTTGGGTAGCCTGATCACTGGCTTTGTTTGTTAGTCTAGAAACATGACTTTGAATGTTATCAATTTCTAATGTGTACGTGGAACTTTCTATTTTGCCCAAAATCAATTGCTCTGTCGTTCCTACGATGGCCCACCACAGGAGATCTGAAGAATCTTTGGATAATTTCCAGGCCAGTTCAAAAAATGTAACAGCTGAACTTTTCCCATAAAAACTAAACTGTGAATACTCGAACATGATGCGATCTCGATTATTTTCCCATGTGCGACGTTCTCTTTGTTTAAGCACACGATTTTCGTGCCTTTGCATACGTGTAAGACCTTGGCCTTCGTCATTTGAATCATCATCATCGCTCTCTTCGCCATCGGATTCTCGAAATATTGTCTCAAAGGATGGAATCGTATCCTCAGCTGTTGGATCAGCTAATATGCAGACCTAAAAAAAAAATTATTCATAGTTGTTACTTTATTTTATTAAATTATGCATATATAAATATATATACAATACATGTACAGTGCTGTGCAAAACATTTACAACTATTGACACTTTAGGTTTTGCTGTCATTGTTGACTGAATAAATGAACTAAAATACATATTGAACTTAGCAGGAATCCAGTCTTAACAGACTGTTTATAAAAAATTTTTCTCCAAACAACAAGAAAAAAACACCTACATTAATGGAGCCATTATTTTTTCTTACATTTGCAACTAACGGCATGACTTCTCTTTTTGTGCTCCCAATTTTTGTTTTCAAAACGGTAAATCCCTGTTTTCCTATCCAATATTGATAGGAAGTTTAAATATATATATTTTTTAATTTTCTAATAAAAATGAGTAGAAATAAATATGTTGCGAATTAAAAAAAAAAGAATTCTGGTTGATTACAACAAATTGAATTCTAAATTTTTTAAAGAACAGTAACAATTCATTGACTTGAAAGAATTATGAAATTTGGAAATTACAAGGGAATTTTGTAAAACATAATTCTGCCCTGTGCAGAGTGGGAAATGCCGCTCGTCCGGTCATTTCAACATGACAATGGCCTCAAGCACACCTCTAAAATAATTAAAACTTGGCTTAAAAATCAAAAGGTCAATATTTTGCAGTGGCCTCTGTACTCCCCAGACCTAAAACCCATCGAGAACCTATGGGAGAAAGTAAAAAGGGGAATTGGAAACAACATATTCAAGAAAAAAAAAAACTTTTCTATGAAAGCCAAATGCAATGGAGCGACATTCTAAAAGACTTTATTGCCAACCTGATTGCTTCAATGCCCAGAAAATGTGCTTCTGTAATTAAGGCTACAGGATATGTGATTATATATTAAATAAAATATTGATTTTCAATATACAGTGTGTTTCGGTTTGGGATGTAGACATTTTGGAAGGGGTGGGGGTATCTACCTTTAACACCCACTGAGTTAGTTGGTATTTAAAAAAGTTCTTTTAGAAAAGTAGATACAAGCAATTATTTATAACTCTTTTGATAACCAAGCGATTAACTATTAATTTATATTTAAACACTAATGCAATCCACGCTTTCATTTTCGAGATATTGGTCTTTAAATACAATTTTTTTAAATTTTTTTTAATAAATTGGAGAATCGTATTTATCTTGGAAAAGTATGCTTAACATTTTTTTTCTTTTATATTATTTTGGTGCACCTATTGGGTCTATAACTTAATTCGCGCGGTTTGCTAAAAGATGGCGTTACTTGTATTATTCCATTGCAACATGCGTTGGAAAGCTACTGTCATTGTACGTCATTTCAGTATATGTCATTCATTTAAAGCGTAAACAACAATAATTTTTTTTCACTCAAATATGTCGAACTTTGTGCCTGAAAAAGTGTTTTTGCCCGGAGTTCTTCTTCATTACTTTAATATGAAAAAAACATGCACCAGCTGAGCGAACGTGCCAAAAGTGGTTTGCACGATTTAAAAGTGGTGATTTTGGCTTAGAAGACGATGAACGTCCTGGGCAGCCAAAAAAGTTTGAAGAAGTATTACTCCAAAAAGATTGCTGCCAAACACAAGAGCTCGCAGAATCTTTGGGTGTCATTCAAGCAGCCATTTCAAAACGTTTAAAAGCAGCTGGATACATTCAAAAGCAAGGAAATTGGCATGAACTCAAGCCGAGAGACGTCGAAAGGCGGTTTTGCATGTCCGAAATGCTGCTGGAACGCCATAAAAGGAAGTCATTTTTGCATCGGATTGTTACTGGTGATGAAAAATGGATCCATTACGACAACCCCAAGCGCAAAAAATCATATGTGAAACCCGGCCAACCAGCCAAATCAACGGCAAAGCCGAGTATCCATGGCGCGAAGGTAATGCTCTGTTTTTGGTGGGATCAGATGGGTGTGCTGTATAATGAGCAGCTAAAACCGAGTGAAACCATCAATGGACAACGCTACCGAACACAATTAATCCGTTTGAAGAGAGCAGTAGCCGAAAAACGCCCGGAATATGCGACCAGACGAGAGGCAATAATTTTCCATCATGACAACGCTCGACCCCACGTTGCTATTCCGGTTAAGAACTATTTGGAAAACAGTGGATGGGAAGTCTTACCCCACCCGCCTTATAGCCCAGACTTTGCCACTTCTGACTACCATTTGTTCCGGTCGATGCAGAACGCCATCACTGAAATACGGTTCACATCAGAGCAGAATATCAAAAATTGGCTTGATTTATTCTTGGCTGCCAAGCAGTCGCAGTTCTTTTGGGATGGGATCCACAAATTGCCAGAAAGATGGGAAAAAGTCATAGCTTCAGATGGGCAAAACTTTGAATAATACTATTGTACATGGTTTTCTTAAATAAACCTTCAAATTTTGAAAAAAAGCCGCAGAAATTAAAATATGTACCCAATATAAATTCACCATACAAGTTGAATTGTTATAAGTATTTTTTTAAATGACAGTGAAGGATATGCAGATATCTATTTTGCCTATAGATTTTGTAATGGCAATGATGAGAGGGCGCGAGTAGAGTATCAACGAAGATTTCCCATACGACGTGTACCTAATCAAAGGGTGTTAACAAATGCTCATAGAAGATTGTGAGAAACTGGAACAACTACTTACGATCAAGCGGAACCACATGCAGTAGCTGTAAGAGAAGCAGAATTAGAGGAACGAATACTGAATATGGTAGAAACAGAGCTATCAATCAGTACACGTTCGATGGTCTTTACGCCTAAATGTATCATCCTCATCATGCAACACCAGTTCAGGAGTTATTACCAGCAGATATGCCTCGATGATCGGAATTTTGCAATTGGTTGCTGGAACGGCTCTTCGATGACAATACATTTATCTCATATATTTATGCACAAATGAGGCGGTCTCAAGGAGCAACCGTTGTAGATTTAAGATTATATAAATTACGATTAGCGATAAAATTATTTATTTATTTATTATAATTTATTATAACGGTAAACGAACGTGCACTTATTTTAGAGTAATTTTTTAGTTATATTAAAAAATAATCATATTGGGGATTAATTTATTTAAACTCTAAGCCCCAGGTAAAAACTTTGTTTGGTGAATTAACGCACGTTTTCGAGATAAATGCGATTTTCACAAAAAATTTATTAAAAATTAAGAAATGTGTTTGAAGACCACTATCTAAAAAATGAAGGCATGGGTGGTAATAGCGTTTAAATACGAATTAACCATTAATCAGTTGATTATCAAACGAGCTTGGTTGCTATAGGTCTGAAGAAGTTATAACTAAATAATTGTTGGTTCCTTCTTCTTTGAAGGAACTTTTTCAAACATCCTGTAACTCAGTGGGTGTTGAAGATAGATCCCAATCCCTTGCCAAGGAATTGGATTCTAAAGTATCTGTATCGCAAACCGCACCCTGTATATTCAAAGCTTGATAATGTTATCTATCTATCCATCTAAATTATTATCATTTTTGTATATATTAGATTTATATATATATATATTATATACGATATTATTTTATCAGAGTTCAAAAAGCCATATTTCGAGGAGGATCAAACATAACTTCCGGACATATATGAATTATTTGAATTCATTGGTGAAAAATTACAATTTATCTATTATACATTTACTGTTCAAAGAAAAAATTCTTTGAATATGTAGGTATAAAACCGAGTTTATGTAATACATAATTGGAAATCAACAAAAGGAAGATAGAATATTATTTCTAGCTGCAACTACAATGAACATCTGCTTGTCTGAAAACAAGGTTTGATCAAACACAAGTCTGAAATAAGTGTGATTACGGAAAACATAGTTCCTAAAATCAGGGTTCTTTTATCCAAATACAAATCAAAAGTTATTCGCATGAACAACTTTGCCTACAAAATTTGCAGCTTGAGACTTCTGTCTAATCAATGCAGGTGAAAAGGGCAACCGTAAAGATTTAAGATCTCATTGTGCCAATCATATGATGTAGAACGAAATAACGATAGACAACAACATAAACAAAAAGGACAACAACAAAAAGCAACGTAGTCGAACACCTCAAACGCTACTATTAGCGAATCAACTCATAAGATCGGACGGTCAGAGGGAATAGTTCCGTACTCGGGAATCCGCCAATGAAGAAGCTAGTTTCGGATGAGAGAAGTGTCAGAACAACAGAACAATTGACATTGACATAGAAATGCTACTTCTCCGAGATGATGAATCCTGCTCCATGGCCATTTCATCCAAATTCTCCACATTGTCGACATATCCAGTTGAAAAAAAAAAAAAAGAGAGCTCAAAGAATTCAAGCGTAAATGTCGGCAGCGCGCCTGAGACTTTCTCAATGATATGGACTTCAGTGAGAGCGAGCCCATTTCCCGCATCTCAGAAGAACCCAATTCAGAAGTCGTGGGTGAGAGGGAGCCGATGGGACCACGGCTAAATGTACCCTCATAATGCCGGAGATTCTGGAACTTTATGGTGTTCGACATCGGGGTCTATGAGTTTATTTCTTCTACCTCTATGAAGAAGTCATGAAATTTTTAGATGACACGTTGGATTCTAGAGTGAATTAGCTTATTGGTCATACCTTTAAGAAAACGCCCAAACAAGCAAATAGCATTCAGTACACAAAGCAAAGTGAAGGAGCCTGTTGCTTGTATCCCTTCGGAGCCATCCCAAACATATAAGAACGAAGATAGAATAGATAGATAGGATAGGATAGAACAAATTAACCCGATTCGAATCCTCTCAAACAACCTACAAGCGTAAGAACATTGCTTAGGTCTTTTGGAAATAGCATCTTTTAATGGAAAAGGAAGGACTATACTAGGTAGGGCTCGCGTCGGCGTGGCGAGAGCAACGAAAGAGGAGTAGAGGATCTAGCGGGGTGGCAACTGCTGAAGGATGGGGGGCCCATAAACCTCCTACCCTGGCGGCGATTACTTGCAGAAAACCTGGTCCGGTTGCTTGCACATCGAAAAGAAGACGGTCAATTGCACAACCTTCTCCAAAGCAGGTCGGGATGACAAGAAGCAAAAAAAAAGAACATAGTCAAAGTTAACGGTAATCCAGAACGGAAGCTTTCTGACGTTCAATAGCGGCTGCTAGAGCTGAGAGTTGTAGACCTTGTCAATAACTCAAAAAGGGTTTAAGATTTATTTCTTTGTTTACTAGATTTCAAATTCATTACCATTTTTAAAAATTACATAGAACTTACATCTAGCCTTACATTTAGAAAAAAATAATTAAAATAATTTATAGTGGACTGGTTTCTTAATCGGAAGGTTCGCTGTCCGAACCTCAACCGCACGCAAAAGACATTCATTTTTTCAGTAAACAAAAAGCAAGTTAGATGAATAGTTGACTAGAAAACAACATCAAGCCGACTTCAACTAAGAATTTAATGTTGGATGCCACACATGGAGCGAAATAACAACTTTTATAACCACCAAACATTTTTCATTCCCTCTCTATCCCATTTTCGAAAAAAAAAACACGAAATTAGTAACATTTCTTTTAAATGCGGTAAAATTTATTTAATTTTTTAATTCATTTGGCATTGAGTCTCGACACTGACACATGGATGGTGACTCTAATAGCATATCTATATGAATTTTAGTTAGCACCAAAATATCACTTCAAAAGATACGGGTCAAACTTTTATATTATTATATATTTAGTAGTACAGATTCATTCTGCGCTTACCAATCTCCTGGACTGGGAGGAATTGTCATACCGTTCCTAAAAAGGCTCTTCAGCTGTAATACTAAATATGGACATTTGCCTAAATGCTAGAGGGAATTAAAAGTAGTATTCATTTGCAAGGCAGCCCAACAATACACATCTAAAATACTTCAGGCCCATAAGCCTAATATCATTAATTTTAAAAGACAGCCTTAAATCAGCATGCCTACATAAAAGTTAAAGGCACGGAAACTGACCTGCTTGGATTTGATAGCACGATTGAAAAATGTCTCTACAACAAAGAATACACATTAAAAGCCTTGTCAATTTCCTGCTTTACGAGTAAGTAGAAACTTAAGAAATGCTGGAGTAACAGCATCAATGAAGCACAAGGTAACACCGTATTGACGACCACTACTTCACTACCACTTCTTCTGTGGATCGTAGGTTTTGTTTTATATAGGGTTTTCCAATAGCGACTTGACAACTTTGAATTTAATTTGTGAACGCTCTTTTTTACTAATCATCAAACTGTCACTGTCAATTTATTTAGTAAACTCAACATTTTCATTATGGTAAAGTACACTAACGAGCTACGTTCTCCGATTGGGTTCTGGTGAAGATGCGCTAAGATGATGAATTTCATCGCAAAATCATCTTCGTCACTAAAGAAGCTCATTGAGCTCATTTTTGGCTCAATGGGTTCGTCAATAAGCAAAATATGCGTTATTGGTCGGGTGAAAACCCACATGTGCTTCATGAATCACCACTTCATCCACAAAAAATAACTGTTTGGTGCGGTTTGCATGCCGGCGGCGTTATTGGGATATATTTTTTTGTCGATGATAACGATCGTCACGTTACTGTGAATGGCGTTATCGCGCCATGATCACCGATTATTTTTGGCCCGAATTGGAAGATATGGACTTGGACGACATGTGGTTTCAACAGGATGGTGCCACAAGCCACACAGCACACGCTACAATCGATTTGTTGAAGAGTAAGTATGGTGAGCGTGTTATCTCAAGACATGGGCCAGTCGATTTGCCGCCTCGTTCGTGCGATTTAACGCCGCTTGACTATTTTCTGTGGGGCTACGTTAAGTCATTGGTTTATGCCAACACGCCGACGACGTTGGAAGAGCTCAAAGCCAACATTGAACGCGAAATAACGGCCCTTTCGGCCGAAATGTGTGGCCGAGTCGTTAAAAATTGGGTCCAACGAATCAACCGCTGCAAACGTGCCCGCGGTGGCCATATGAACGAAGTCGAGTTCCATTTATAAATGTTTTGATTGTACTTCAAGCCAAATATCTCAAATGGTTTGCCTTTTATTAAAGAAAAAAAAGTTGTCAAGTCGTTATTAGAAAACCCTATATACATAAATAATGAGTGCGCGCTTAAGGAATTGGGCCAAGCTCTGTGAGTTGGGAATCAACCCTTGAAAAACCGACCTTAATCTATTCACACATACAAGGATAATTACACGATTTGACCTTCCTTCTATAGATGGGATAACCCTTCGACTATCCAACAGTGCTAAATACCTAGGTATCATACCAGATAGTAAACTGAGTTCGAAGCTCAATGTCAAAGAACGTGTAAAGAAACCAAGAACCGCTTTCTACGTTTGCAGCCGTATATTTATGAGAAGATGAGGACTATTCTATAGATGTACATGGGTCTGATAGCCGTGCAATTGAGATTGAGCCAACTCAATGGGTGTAAACTAATCTTAATCCTTTTATGTTAAGTGAACTGGCTGGATCTCAATACGGACTATATAATACCCCATCATGACATTAAAATATCATTCCCAAGCAGAGAGGCAGGGATAAGAACCAAATGTAAGAAGACTCGAAATCCATCTATAAGAACAAGTGGAGCGAACGATACAAATAAAAGCCAATGAAAAGTGGAAACCTCACGACAATTATAACCGGAGCTAAGTAAATAGAAAGCGAGTAATATTCTCTTGAAAAGCAGAGACCAACTATCTACGCTTGATGGATTACTCGCAGGCCATAATTTTCTGGGGCCTACTGCAATAAAGCTGCGCCTTACCGACGATGAACCCTGCAGAGGCTGTGGGGACATAGGCTCACGGGAGGATACCCACCGCTTTCTGTGCCACTGTCCCAGCCTCAGTAATTTGAGACAAAGACTTTAGGATGTTATTATTTCGGCAACCTCTCCGAGCTATCCGCTGCTTCATTTATATCTCTTTTCAGATTCGCGGATACAACAATGACTTAGACCCACTCAAGGACTAAACCCCAAACAACGCGAGATGTGAGATGGTAGGCGGAAATTAAAACTGGGAACCGCAATCAAATTCCTATTCTCTTCACATTACCCCGCCCGGGCATCACATAGCCCTAAGCGCGAGGAGGTATGGAGAGCATTGGGATCAAGTTACCAAATCAACCAATCGAAGAAAATCAAATTGTTCATTAAATTAATTATTAATATTATTTTTATTTTATTAAAGTAATAAAATTACAATTATAAATATAAATTATAAAAAACCATACAGCACTAGCCACCATCTATATTAACAAAATAAACATTAACAACAATCATTAACAAAATATCAGAGACTAGAGCTAATAGTCTCTGCAGCTAGGTTCGTTAAAATGTAATATTACCATTTAATGTAAATTATGTGCTAATAAAATATTATAATAATATTTTATATACATACTTTAATTATGTTAGTTTCAGTTGGTGTTTGTAATACGTCCCCAAATGGAGTGTTGGAAAAGTATTTAACTGCTTTGTTGATTTAAAAGCATTCAAGAAAATGTTTAATGGAGAGGGCTGTGTTGATATGGCAAAGACGGAAGTTTAAGGGGTCGCTTCTGGACATTAGATTTGGATATTTAAGGCTTGTGTAACCAATGTGAAGCCTTAGCAAAATTTTATTATATTTTGTGAGTATTTTTCAGAGTATATGGCCATATCCGCTGTGGGTTGATTATTGATGTATTCTTTTTATATAAGCATGTGTTTTTTTGTGATCAGGTTGTCCCTGATCCGGGACACGGTGTCGTAATATTTTTATTTATTTATTTATTTATTTATTTAGCAAATCATGCCATTAAATTCAGTTGACAGTTTTTAAAAACATAATTTAACTTAACCTAATGAATGTATAAATACTTCAATACAAAAGTAATGGTTATTAGAAGGAAAACTATAGTTAGGTATGTGGGATGTAATTGTTGTATAGCTTGATGTTATTGGCTATAAGTCTTTTAAATGTTTGAAAATTACAATGTGGTAATGAATTAAAAAACTGGCAACCTTTGTATACAATACTATTTTGTACAGCATTTTGCCGATAAGCAGGTAACCTTAAATCATTACTACCTGTCAAATCATAGGGTTGAGTCTCTTACAAATCGTACACACTTTTTTAAATATTTTGGTACATCGAATATCGAATATAATTTTGAAAATGTAATTTAAAACATTGAATAGAATTTTTTGTTTTACACTTAATCACATTAAAGCGTCGAGCATCATTCTTATTGGGGTTAACCGACTACATTTTACAGAAATTTTACTTCGGATTCTTCCAAAGAATCCTACTTTTTTTGAATTTTTTTTTTATATATTCGCCATATAAACTCAATGTTATTTTATGGTCGATAATAACTCCTAAATACTTTATTTGTTCTATTTGCTGAATTAGTTCATTGTTTCATTGATTTTATATTTGAGAACCATACATTTGGATTTATTAACATTTAATTTTAATTTGTTTACCCTTATTCATGTATTTAACCTAAGTAAGTCCTCTTGTAACTTGCGTTCAGACTCATCAATATTTGTCCTCGTTATAAATAATAGGGCATCATCGGGAAATAGGGCAACCTGGCTGTAATTAAGTTGTCGGTTTATGTTTTTAATATATATAATGAAGAGCAAGGCACCAAGGATTGAACCTTGAGGTACTCCAAGGGTCATTTCAATGCTGTTCGATAAGGTAACATTGATCGTTGTTCGCTGAGATCTCCCTCTTAAAAATGATGCAAACCAATCGTGCTCTTTGGCTTTAATACCATATCTTTGAAGTTTAGATAGTAAAATAGCATACTTCTATCAATCGTTTCAAATGCTCTTTTAATATCTAAAAAGATAACAATTACAGACTCTTTTTTGGATAACTCCTCTTTCCAAGAGATAAGAATGCTGTTTAGTGCAGTCTCACACGAGTTCTTTTTCGGAACCCTGATTGGTTTTCGAAAAACAGGTTGTTTGTTTCGAAATATTCTTCAAGCTGAATTTGAACTATTTTTTCTTAAACTTTTCCATGGTGTGAGTTTATGGGCCGAAAGTTCTCACATTATGTTGTTCCTTTGATCTTTTCGCAGGGGAAAACTATTGACTCCTTCCATGAATCCTGAAATGACCCGGTTTTAAATGATTGATTTATTAGTTGAACAAATACAGGGCCAACTATTATTGATGTTTTGGATGGCGGATATCGTGGATAGATTGTTGCAACAAATAAGTATTTTATTATTTAGAGAGAGGAAAACAGAGTTATTATCATTAGATGTTCTATTATACTTATGAACGTTGGATATAATAGAGGATTCTTCGTATTCATCATTTAGTACGCCTAGGTGTTTTATGTGTTAAAATATTGATTGGCATGTCGGACCATAGCGGGGAGTATAGCGTTTATAAATTGCCGCCGATCGTTTAAGATTTGTTTATTTTTATTTATTTTATTTTATTTATTTATTTATTTTTTTGTTTGCCCTGGGTTCAAACGATTAATTGTCGGACAGGACTCAGACTTATCTTTGGACTCCAAATGGCCTATGATTTAAGCGATTACGAAGAACAGATAAAATAAAAGATATTAACTAACCTCACCACGCGAAAAATTTTATGAATGTGTAAGGGAAACATTGGCGATGAGATAATGAATAATCAAAACAGCCGAAAAGAGAAGTCTTCGTGCTACGAGTAAGATGAGGACTGTGCTCATTAAATTAAATATTTCCAATCTCTCTGCTGCTTATATGCCGAAACTTCGCATTCCATTGTCTTGTGGCTTTAAAAAGCCGAGATATTTTCGTAACATTTTTTATATAATAGACGGACCATGGCCATGGTCGTGATTAAGGTTTATACGTTGCTAGCTTCGGTTGTCAAACAGCACGGCTTGAAAAAGTCGCCTATTGGACAATCTATAATACCCCTAGGGTTTGCCAATATTTTAATAGCACAAAAGATGAGGATTGGCCGCATGTTATCGTAACCAATCTGTTCACTGTGCCAACTCCAGGGAAGTAGATGCAAGTGAGCGTTATGAAATTATGTATATGTTATAAAAAAGAACATGCTCTTTAAGTCGCACCACTATTATGATAGGTCGTTTATAGTTCAATGCGTATAAAGCTAAGCTGATATGATGCATGGATCTAGAAAGTTTATGTTCACTTAAAAAATTACAAATATTAATGACTGTGACTATGAAAAGGACAGTTTAACATAGTTTAAAATGAGGATTTGCTACTACTTTTAACAAGTAATAAGTGAATAAAATGCTAATATTAAAACAAAAAGTGAAAGAAGCACAAGCAACCAAGGCTGCCGGCTTATTTTGTCAATAAGGTCTGCAAAAAAATGCAAATAAAAACATGAATTTTTGATAGCTTACCTGCTTATCACTGTAAATATTGCAAACATCCAATGGCCTATGCGAATCACACACAAAGAATATCACCTCCTCTTCGGGTTGCAGCAGATCCACAATATCAACGCAACCGCCACAATTAATCAATATTACGTACTTAACATCTTCACGATTTTCGGAGTAGGCCCGTTTCATTCCGGCAATCCCCATGATCGGAACCACCGAATACAACATATGATCATATCTAAACAAAGACTGCAATATTTTACTGGCGCAAATTGCATCGATGTCATAATTAACGATAATTAAAATTCTTTTCCCTATAAGAACATTGTAAAATTCTGCTTTCAGGTCTTGCACAAACATTATAAAATAATTTTTCTGCAATTTATAAATTTAATGCTAGTGTTAAAGCAGTTCCGCGTGAGTTTAAATACTTAAGAGACACAACAGATCCACATTGAGATTCATATTGACATTTGTGGCTTAGCTTCCACTCACGTTTAATTTTTTTTTGTTAGCTCAAAAACACACACGTAATATGATATGGAAAAGAATAGATGATATTGAACATATAATACGAATTTTTATTTTGTAATAATTTTAGAACAGAACACGCAGATTTTAATAAGCGTTCGCCGCGGGTTTAAAACTTGTCGATCTTTTTATTTAAATGTCAAAATGTTGGCGGGAAATGTACCATGGCACAATCACAATAGACCATCCGACAATGGCAGCTATGCTACCGATACGATTTAGGGTATGTTGTCATTTGTTTGGTAAAAATAGTTACTGACTTAACATAGAGGTTTGTTCAAAAAATAAAGTTACTTGCAATTTCGCGGGCAACGTACACATTTGAGTATCGATATCTTTTTGCTGTTTTGGTACACATGTCCCGAACATATGTTCAAAGTTTCAAGTATATAGTATACTTAGTTTGTTTCTGACAGATAGAAAGGTTAGACGTGTTTGGTGTTCTCGGCAATTTTCAATTATTATAAAAAATGGAGCAAAGAATTTGAATCAAATTTTGTGTAAAAAATAGAATCAAGTGCTCTAAAACACTTGAAATGTTGACAATGGCATACGGTAAATATGCTCTAAGTGAAAAAAAAAAAAAAAATGTTTACAAGTAATACAAGCTTTTCCAAGATGGTCAAGAAGATGATTATGAGAAGTGCTTCGAGGATTGCAAAAAGCGTTGGCACAAGTGTGTTATACCTAAGGGATATTACTTTGAAGGAAACAACATTAATATTGATGAATTAATAAATATTTTTTTATAAAAATATAAAGTGGTATACTATCTCCCTTCAGGACATTGGTGGCTATAAGCCTTTCCACGAGTACATAATATATTGTTTCGGTAGCCATGCAAAAGTGCACAATACTTGCCCGTACAAATGTGATCAACAAATGAACAAATGTGAGAAACTTAAGTTTTTATTTTAATACATACGATTTTATAAAAATTAATAAGTGCTTTGTGACATTAAAAACACTCGCAGGTCTACTCCTGCGAGAAATTGTAATAATTTGTAAAAGAGAATTTTTTGCTTAAATTTGAGGAGTAAGGTTGAATTCACACTTAAACGCAAAATCTTGCGGGAACACGTGTTTGTAAAATGTATTTGAAACGTCAAGTCACAAGTAAAAACAAAACCAAAAGAAAGAAAAAAAAAAAAAAAGTAAAACAGAAGGAATATTTTTAGATTGGTTATTATTACTATTTTATTGATGTAATATGCGTTTAATGAATGCTACTGTATTAGGCGACCAATTCGGTTTAATATGTCGTTCTTCTTTGGGGAAATTAATTACTCTCTCTTATGTGTACTTTTTTACAAATTTTTCTCGCGGTAACATGATTTTCTACAAATTTGCAGTACTGGAGTAAGACTATTTTTTACCCAATTCCACTCAATTTTGAGGCAATGCAATTTGAAAGCAATTAAAAAATAAAGTAATTTGGGGTTTTACAAGTAAATTGCATTTTGTTTGTTGATTCTCAAATTTGATCAAGTGATGTTTGATTTCTTTTGACATTTGATGGCTGCCACTACTTCATTTAGAAGCAAATCGGGCTTAAAATAAAACTCTTAATTTGGCACTCTTCGAGAGTGTTTCTGGATTTCAATTCAGAAGCAACATTTTTCTTCTGGATTTTATGACAGAATGTACTATTTCATATAAATATAAACGTCAAATAGTGCTGTTTTTGGCCAATTTCTTTCGAATCTTTCATAGGAAATATAAAAAATAGAAAATGGAAGCAGAAACAAATATGCTACTAGGTGGGGTGAAAAGTAACCTCCATGGGAATGAAAAAAAAAAAATTTAATTTTTTTTTTATTTTATTCAATATAGTCATCTTTTAGTTTGATACACATATTCTAGCGATTTTCCAACTTCTTGAACCCGTCCGAAAAGTAATTTTCCGAAAGATCTGCAAAATACTCCTTCGTGGCGTCGATGATTTTCTCGCGTGAGCTGAATTTTTTATTTATGAACCATCTTTTGAGGTTTGGGAAGAGATAATAGTCCGATGGAGCCAAATTGGGCGAATACGGTGGATGCGACAGCAATTGGAGCCGTAAGTCATTGATTTCAGCCGTGGTTGCGATGCTCTTGTGGGCCGGTGCATTGTCTTGCAAAAACAAATTTTTTTTTTCGCTTCATGTGAAGCCGTTTTGCAGCGATTTCGGCCTTCAATCGCGCCAATAATGCACAGTAATACTCGCTGTTGATGGTTTCACCTGTTTTGAGGTAGTCCACGAAGAGTATGCCATGACAATCCAAGAAAACCGACGCCATAACCTTTCCGATCCATCGAGTCTCCCTCGACTGCTTCGGAGCACTCGTGCCGGCTTCAGTCCATTGCGGGGCACTCATTCTGTTTTCTGGTGTTCAACAGTTACCAATCGACGCAAAAGGTCAGCCCGATTCCGCATCACCAAGTCCAAACACTCTTTCGAAGTGCTCTCGCTTTCGTGTTTTTGGTCAGGAGTGAGTATGCGCGGCACCCAGCGGCAGGATAACTTGTTCATATGCAGAATATTGCCCAAAAAATGGCGTGTGCGCTCAGTACTAATCTTTGTGGTGTCTGCTAGCTCGCGCACCTTCTCTTTCCGGTCAGCCAACGCCATTTCATGTATTTTTTTGACATTGTCTTCTGTAGCCGCATCGGAAGGCCTGCCGCTGTGGACTTGATCGGTAGTGGAGTTGCGGCCACCACGAAACTCTTGAAACCAGTATTTGACGGTTTAATCTGACGGAGCATTAGCCCCATAATATTTATCCAACTTTTCTTTTGTTTCCTTAGGCGTTTTGCCTCTCAAAAAATAATGTTTTATAAGAGAACGAAAATCGTTTTTGTCCATACTCAACATGATGACAAACACGTCAACAACAATCAGCTGTCAAAACAAAACTAAAGACAGTATCGCACAGAAATTTGGTATGTCTGCCTAAATATGAACGAACTTCAAGACACCATAACCTTTTTTGCATTAGCAGCGCATCCTGGCGGCCTAAGTTTTGTTTTTTTATTTTCATTAAGGCAAGAAAGCTGTTGAAGCTTACAAAAAGATATCTGAAGTTTATGGTGGTTTTGGCTGTGCAACAGAACGCTGGCTTAAAGAAATCCGTTCTGGAAATTTTCACCCAAAAATAACCAAACGTTCTAATAGACCAAGGGTTTACATTAAGAAAGGTACACTTAACACAACGAATCAATATTTGCGATATGCAACTGAAACGCAAATAAATTGACCCTTTTTTGAAACGTGTTATAACTGCTGATGAAACATAGATCGCCTACAAAACAACAATAATCGAGAATGATCACTGTCTAAGCGTGATGAACCACCACAAACCGAATCAAAAATCTCAACTGCAGTCAAATGCTCAATTCAGATGTTTACTGTCAACACCTTATAAAACTTATGCACTTGCAATAGAAAAACATTAAGTCATAAATAATGATCTCGAATGTAGACCAGTTTCACTATGGGTCTATAATTTGGGATTTTATCTGCTCAGCCTTTCTTTCGGAGAAGAATTAAATACGGGTTTTTCCAGGTTTTAGTAAAAAATATCCACCGTGTTAGAACGGCTTGAAAAGGGCTGTGAGAGGTTGACCTAAGTAGCGTTGGTCCTTATCCTTTTCCTTCATTAATGCTCGAGTAATGCTTAATCAAATCAATGATGTTTGTGGACAACTACTCAAGTAAGAGAAAGAGTACTGATCTGGTTCTTCAGAGTGGTTAGCGAATGACTAGATAACGAATGAAGAAAAGAGAGAGAAAAAAAACGAGTTTTAAAGAAAAAGGGTAGTTATTTACTTTTCTTTTAGCATTAATAAAATGAAACAAACTTTTGGAATCAGAGATAAGAATGTAGTTCATACTGTTTGAATAATTAAAATATAGTGATTCATAAAGTTTGAAGAATTAGGTGTAGGCAATGTACTTGGTTTAAAAATCTATTTCTTAGCGTGATCTAATTTTCGGTTTTATCAAAGTGGAAATGATGGGGTGGTTTTGCTGTTAAAACAGAACAGATAGTGAAATACATTTGGTATAAGAAATGCTTTTCTTTTAGAAAAATATTCAGAATCCTTTATTAAATCCGGTAGTTTTACTAAAACCTATCTGGACCATCCAAACTCTATTTCTTTTCAACCTCAACCACAGAAAATTAAAATAAGTCTTAAATAATTTAGTTTTTTCTTTCCTTAATCTCACTAGATTTCCATTTGGATTTTGGTTTTGTGACAAAATAAGCTTTAGAATAAGGTTCTTTATGAAGTTTTTTTTTGTTTTTAATTGTTACAAAAGAAATCCTTACCAAAGCGCTGCAACTTTTTCTGATATTAACATTCAACTTTGTCTTCCATATATTCTTATTTTACCAAAATACTTTATCTTTAGAAAAGCTTGGTATAACACTACGAATTCGTCTACGTTCTTTACGAATGTCGCTCAAGCAAAATCTTTCCTTTGTACACACAAATAGTTAATCTTTCTCCGTAAGGGATTTTATTTAAACTGAATTTATTCAAATAAATAAATAATACAAAAATTTGTGCATTTTCTAAAAATAATTTTTATGTTGTACCTGTGTAACGGAATTTTGTTTAGGAAGAAAAATATTTTTAATATTAAAAATAAACAAAAATTATAAAAAAATGTAAGGCGTTTATGAAATGCTATTTTACAAAATAAAGAGCAATAATAAAAAAAATTTTTTGGGTGTCTCCGATTCGCTTCTTTTCGGGCTTCTAGCTCTCGGAATGCTTCTAAATATTTTTCCTGTTAAAATGTTTTTTTAAAGAACATGTGGACCCGTCTTGTTGGAACCGCATATCATACATACCTCTACTGGTAGTGACAAACCTAGAACTTCTTCCATTAATTGAAATTTTTGATATTTGATATCTTACGTTTTTGTGTGAATTGTCAAAATCACGTATGAATTAGGTTTCAATATTTTCCAACCAGAGATTTCTCACCAATCATCAACTACGAGTATTGAACATACCAATTACCATCACTTTTTTCAGTTTAAACAGCTGTCAATGTGTCATTCGAAGAATTGTTATTGTCAGTGCTGTATTTTGTTAAGCCCAAATTTCTTATGATCGATTTTATTTATATGTACTTTTAAAGCTTTTTAGTGAATAAGTTTTCCCCGGTTGTCATATAAATTGTAACATGGGTATTTACGATACAGTAATGCAGGAAAAACCTCCTGTAGTCTTTGATATCGGAACTGCCTACAGCAAGTAAGCAACATTTTATATAGTGTCCATTCAAATGATGTCATTCGTTGTGGTTCCTTCCTTTTTCAGAATCGGATTTGCTGGAGAAGCACATCCCAGGTTTATATTACCATCAGAAGTATTTGTCTCAACAACAGGGAAAATCTGCAATCTTTTCGATTATAAAACGAAAACTGAGCTTTATGACTACATGGTGGATTTTCTGCAGACGATATTTTTCAAGTAGGCTAAGTGTTATTGCAGTTGTGCTTATAAAAAATTTAATGTTTACAGGCATGTCTTGGTTAGCCCCAAAGATAGAAAGATAGTCGTTGTCGAAAATGTGTTTGGTGAAACAATTGTCCGGGAGACAATAGCCAAAGTTTTGTTTAAACACTATGAGGTGTCATCAATACTTTTCGTGCCAACACATTTGGTTGCTTTGTCGAGTCTTGCAGTATCGTCTGGAGTCGTTGTGGATATGGGATACAACGAGGCAACTATAATTCCTATTTTCAGTGGTGTCCAAATCCTTAAGGCATTTAAAGATCAAGCATTTGGAGCCAAGTCTATTCATGCGGAAATTAAAAGGCAATTGGTTGAGAAAGGTGTTGATGCCAGTGATCTCACTGAAACAGTTCTAGAAGACATAAAAGTCCGTACGTGTTTTGTTACGACTCTCGAAAGGGCCAAAGCATATAGAGAAAATCAAGCAGTAACACCCCCGCCGGATGTCGAATATTCCATAAAGGAAAAGAATATTATTACCATTCCTGGGACTGTTCGCGAAACAGCATTTGAAATAATGTTTACTGAAGACAATGAGCTATCTAGTTTGCCTTATTTAATATTGGATTCTATACTTAACTGCCCAGTAGATATACGAACTGTCTTGGGAGAAAACATATTCCTTATTGGGGGAACGTCCATAATAATGGGTTTGTTGGCACGTTTAAAAACCGAACTAAATCTTTTGCTTGGGAATAACATTTACAAACAGAAACTTTTTTTCAAAAGTGTAAAGTTTCATAAAGCTATTGGAAGGACAAATTTCGCAGCTTGGCTTGGAGGCTCTATTTGTGGAGCAACTGATGTGGTAGCATCTCGCTCTTTATCAAAGGAAGCGTATGCTAAGTGTGGTAGAGTGCCCGATTGGGTCAACTTGGATGATAACCGCTTGGCAGATTCTGTTTAATGATTTTACTTATTTATTTTTATATAAAGAATCATATATTTAATAAAGTTCGGCTAGGGTGTCGAGAGTATGTTTTTGAAAGTTTAATAAGTTTTCATTCATCACTTAACCGCTCAAATATAGTAGGCGTATTTTCGTTGGTTTGTCTTGGATTTGTTGTGCCATGACGGAAGCCAAATTGGTAGGTGCCTTTTCGCTTATAACAGAAACGCTTGAAACTTTGACAAGTTAAGGTCAAGTTTTGCAAGGAGCAGAATTGTTCTGTCACATTTTTAAACTACTTATCTTAGCTGTCGTTTCAGCGGTTCTTGACCAATAGGATTGGGTAAGTTCCTGCTTCAATAGACAACGCATACTTTCTTAATAACGATGCCATCCATACGGTTAGTTCTGGGCCGTAACTAGATCTGAGGCAGGTTTCACAAGATATTTCCGAGTCAAAGATGGATAAAATATACCAGCTGCATCTAGTGCAAAATTTGGTTCATTTTCAATCGCAAGTTATAAAGGTTGAATGTGAGGCGGATTTAAACTGATAAACTGAGAATATGAATATACGGAGCTAAATAACACCTGACAGCAAACATCTTACTTTCTCCCTCTGTCCATTTTCCTAAAAACTTAACACATGCGCAGGCAATTTAAGTATAGTTATATCCATTTGAGTGGCTATGAAAATATTTTACAGATGAGTTAATGTAAAGTTGCACTTGATAATTGTCGTTAGTATAAATATTGCGAAACATGATAGGCCCTTGGAACTACAGTATTCAATTAGTTTGGTGAGAAATATAAAATCCATAAAAGTTATGGTACTCCATTAATTTAACCAAACCCTATGTTCGTAGATTACAGAAAACTCTACTGGTGGCTAAACTTTTCTGGAATACGTGGACATGTTATTGAATCCTTTTAGGTGCTTAACCTAGTCGATATTATACTATATGCCCACATATTTTTGTTACTCGGAGGATGTTGACTCATATCCAATAATGAAAAACAAATTATTTTCATCTCATCACTACTTCAATGATACCTTTCTAGTACAATCGGTGACTTTCATTTAACATCTCTGCACAGTGTTTGCTGTCATTCCTTGTGTAAACTTTCCCTTGTACTATTAATTTTGTTTATTGTTTTCGTAGCTTATACAAGTTTCATTTTATTTATTTTTAAATCAACAAAAAACTACACCAAACCGATAGTGAGTTCCCAAAATCTATTTCCATCCAAAAGCAATTTTATAAAGTAATCTCGTCGCAGATATGGATATTATGGACATACAAGCTGTCGAATCGAAGTTAAGCGATGTAACCGTGACACCAATTCCTCGGTCTCAAGTACAAAATTTCTACAATTACCAACAACAAAGAGAGCAACGTGATCAAACGCCACAAATTCAAATTTCGGCAATTCATCATATTCCACAAATTCCGCAGCCACAAGCACAACCACTAACATCAGCAATAATAACCACACAGACCTCTGCCAACATCACTACTCCGATGACATCGGCCGCCAATATCCCGTCAAACCTTACTAATTTGCACGGTCTAACAAAGTATGCCCAACTTCTTGCGGTCATTGAAGAAATGGGTCGAGATCTCAGGCCAACATACACTGGTTCTCGTAGTTCGACAGAGAGACTTAAACGAGGAATCGTCCATGCCAGGATATTGGTTCGCGAATGTCTCATGGAGACTGAACGCTCGGCGAGGCAGTGAGCCATACTTTTGCAAACCCTATCTACTTGCCTCCGTTTAAAAACCATTAAAAACCATTTTGGGTTATTTTTTGTTTTTATTTTATTTTCTTAGAATTAAGATTTTTACTGTGGACAAATTCTAGGTCGTTCTAACTTATTTCTCAGGCAACGACAATGTCTTGCTGGAAAAAAGATAGAAAAGAGAAAAAAAAAACAACAAAGTACCTTTGTTTCGAACCTCTAAATGAAATAACCTTTGTATACCAAAAACAAAACGAAAATAATAATTAAAATGCTGCAACACGAAGGAAGAGCAAATAAAATAAATAAAAATACACTAGCTCAGGATTTTATAGTGAAACAAATAAACAAATTAAATAATTGAAATAAAATAATATTTAGTCACATAGAATGTAGATTGTAATAATTCTTATATGATGCTGTTTGTAAAATAGACTATTAGACACAATTGTATAACCAAACTTTCTCAAAAATGTTTCAATATTCATTGAGAAGCTAACTGTTTTAAAAGCAAACGCGCCTAATATTTGATCAATAAAATATGTAACTTTTTTGTAAAATGATGATTCCCTTAATATGTTTGTAGGCTAATTGTAATGCTTACATGCTATCTGGAAGTAAAGTCCTTCAGTTAAATCATACTTGTATTCGATCGCCTAATACTAAACAAATGTACTATTTGGTAGCAGTCCTAAAAAAGGACAAAAAAACTACTCTCAATAGTCAGATCAGAAAATTGTTGAAACAAATTTGGGTATTTAAAGAGCAAAAGAAAATTCATTCATTCAAAGTTATGATTCATACGCCAAGGACTTCTCCACTCCGGAGAAGAGTTCCGGGGTGAATAGAAATATTCGTGCCAAAGCCCAACAGTTTTCGGAGACGAGCAGTATGAAACCTTTCAGAAATAAACAATGCATCGCAGTCTGGAACGTAGAGATTCAACCGCCAAAACATATTGAAGGAGACCGAGAATTCATTCTGACGGAGAACAATACGATGCAAAAAATTAGGAAAAACACCAACGTAGTGCCAACTTTGGCTGTCGTGTATACAAAGGAAACGACAAATTTTATGAAAGCTGAAGCTAGCGAAGTATTGTAGTAAAATTAATGAACCATTGGTGACAATTGATCCATAGAAAACAATGATCGAAAGATTTGAGTATCGTTTATGCATGAAAGAGTTCCTGAAGATCTTATATGCACAGCGCCTAGACTACAATAATATGTGCGGCTTTTCGCAAAACAACAAGAGATATATAAAAGATATATAAAAGCGACAGAAATTGATGTACACGGATTCTCTGAATTTTCTTTACAAACGATTGTGGAAAAATTTCGAACTAAATAAATCAGCTTTTCGACAAGGGTGCTCTGGAAATGCGGTGCAAAAAGCAATTAACACTCAAAGCAATAAATGCTCAGTCAAGGTTCGACGAAGTGGGAGATAGAAAAATAATTGGACCAATTACATAATAAAACACCAGCAAACACTATTAGCGGGGCAGTAGCAGTGCAGATATGTATGGTATGTGGGAAAAGAATATACGTAGCATTAAATGGAATTATATACTTACTTACTTAAGGTGACGCTACAGTCCAGGGTGGATATGGACCTCAACCAACAAGCGTCTCCAGCCAGCTCGATCTTTAGCTGGCTGCTTTCAGTTTTTCATGCAAAATTGGCGTGCGCCGATTCGGGGGCGAATTCGAAGACTTTTCGGACCGCTCTATATGACCCAGTCATCTCAGGCGTTGGACTTTCACTTTTCTGGTTTATTCGATATCGTTAACTTTTCCTCCGTCCACTGTCTATGTAGACGTGACCAATAATCTTCCGAAGAATTTTCCTCTCAAAGCAGCCAAGAGAACCCCCATCCATTTTTGATAAAGTCCGTGCCTTTGCGTCATAGGACAGGATTAGGATTGGTAGTTTCTTATACGGGGTCACTTTTGTTGTCCGAGGTAGCCCACAGCGGCAGCTCGTATCATTTTGTGAATTGATGGTGGAGCCTACTAGGTAGAGAGAGTACTTAACTACCTTAAAGTCATATCTGTCGACGGCGACGTTCTGTCTGAAACGTCGGTATTCGTTTTCCTTACTTGTTGACAGCATACACTTGGTTTTGTCACGGTCAATGAGGCCGTTAAACCCACCTTCGCCACTACCGTCTCAATACGTGCGGAAATTCAACTGACATCACGCTGCTTTCTTCCGATTATTTCAATATCATCGACGTATACGCGTAATTTGACAAACTTTTGAAAGAATGTGCCTCTTGTATTGGCACGTGAGTTTTGCAGTACTCTATCAAAAACGATGCTCTGTAAAGCCAGTCTTTATAGATGCTGTCATACGCGGTTTTAAAATGATGAATAGGTGGTGTGTATCGAATTGAAGCTCATTCTGAACCAAAACCACATCGATATGGACCAATCAGGTTGTTGATAAATGGCTTCGGGCGTTCACACAATACGGCAGGTAGGATCTTGTATGCGATATTAGGAAGACTGGTGCCTCTGTAGTTGGAGCAGTTCAGAGGGTCTACTTTTATAGTACAAGGATAGGACAAAATGCTGAGGTTCCATTCATGGGGCATACTTTCGTCTGACCATTTTTTACATATGGGTTGGTGTATTCTTCTTGTCAAGTCATCGTATTCTGCTTTGAAGAGCTCGGCATTCATGCCATCCGCTTCTATTTTCACTTTATTCAGGGTGGTCGGAATTGTTGGTATAAACCGTTTAGGTTGATAGGTTCATTCTTCATGACAGCGGTATTTGTTTCGTCATCGAATACACAAATGCTCTTTTGAAATCCTCAGCACCGACTGCGACTTCACCACTATATTCTCTTGTTCGTCTTACAGGATTTGATTCGGGGTTTTTGTCCGTGACATGTTTTTTTTTAACTCTCGTAAGACTTTCGAATATCATTCCCGGATATTTTCCTCGTCCTCGATTGTGTGCTTCTCATACTCCCCTTTTTTTCTCCTGAGAAGTGTTCTTTTCGCCTGTTTTACTTGCATAGCTCTAGTCCTTCTATGCAACATTGCTTTGTATGCATCTCTCATAGCTGCATATGCTTGCCGGCACGCGCCTTCAAAACAGAGGTTTCTCTTCGGTGGCCGAATGTAACATTAGGAGCGGCATTTCTGATGGCTTTTTTGGCACCAAAACTGTTGCCACTTTTTTGGTCTTAGGTACCTAATGTTGTCGGCATAGCACCTATTAAAAGATTAAGGGAGATTAAGAGATTAGCTTGTCTTTGCGTTGTTGGGGATACCCGCAACCGTAACTTGGCTACAACAAGGTAATGGTCCGATGTTGGCCCCTCTGAACGTGCGGACATCCATAATACTGGAGGATTGCTTCGCCTCGATAGCAATGTATTCAATCTGGTTGACGGTTGATTTATCAGGAGATCTCAAAGTGCGCTAATGATTATCTGCTCTTAGAATCCACTTTGATGTCGTTATCTTTCTCCTACGAAGGGTCGTACGTGCACTAGCTGATGCTTGCCTCATGTGGTCAAGCACATTATCTGTCTGCAGGGACGAAGCTGTTGAGGGCGTTTCCTGCGATAAAAGCTAAGCTGAAGAGTGTCACTATGGCCATTTTTTCAACACTACCCTTTGAACAGCCGTGAAATCAAACCTTGTAGAGGGCCATTTGTTCGAAGAATGAGATGTTGACCCTGTCCTTAGAGATTGATGCGGTAAAGTAGTGCATGAGCACGGAACTGCCATTTGTGTTTGGACGTTAAGCTTTATGAAGCAGGGAGCAATTGCTTTTACTGTTGGGCTGTAAGTTCTGCTCCATTATGACTGCAGATTTTTTCGTTCCAACCGTAATTATCCCTAGTAGTTTCCTAGATCTTTTAGGCAGTCATTTTTGGCCATTTGTAGGCTTAGCCGTCTAATTTTTCAAGGTCAAGCAAGACAGCTCTTTCCCATTCAGCAGGCATTCGTACCTGCACATTCTTCAAAGAACCAGGAGATTTTCAAACATCGATAGTTGTTTGATAGAAGTTTTTTGTGATTGATATTGCGAGCGTAAGATTTTTCGAGCGTTTTTTAAAGAACTTAACACTCAAGTGTGTATAAATACACTTATAATGTCGGAGCTTGTGTCAAGTTTTTTGGAAAACGGGATAGAAACAAAAAGAAAGATGATTGGACTCGATGGCTATTTCGCTCCATGGTCGATGTTAGTTTCTCGTTATTTTCTTATCTAGCTTCAAGGAAGACGACCTATACATCATATTAGTAGTAAATTACCTGTATCTTTTGTATTATCGCAAAGTTCAATTACGTCTCAATTGAACCAAGAATGTACGACTTTTTTGAACACATTCAGAAGGTTGAATTTACTTAAAGCTATGGGTTACAAGTTACGCGTCTTGTGGAAGAATCCGTTGCATCCCCTGTCATGGCTCCCATTCTCATGAAAGTTACTGTAGGTGACCTGATTATTTTGAATCCAGAAAAGTCATAAGCGGTCAATGGCATTCTGTCGGCTAAAGAGGCTGCGCATTGCCATATCGGATTTTAGATTAAAAGCACCTAGAACCACGATGCTGAATCATAAAAAATTCCTTCTTTAGCTGAAAAAATTGAGCTTTAAGGACTACATCGAGGAGACTCTTAAGGTTCATAAGCAAAACTGTAGTTATTTTTCAGTGCTAAAGTTCCTCAAAAAGCACTAAGACTATATTCATTCGTTGTATGATTTGATTTTGCTTACGATATGCAACTGCAATCAATCTTTATTCCCTTCTTCCAAACTGTTCGAATTGTACAATTTTAAGGATACACATGCATGCAAAATTGGAAAACATCGTTCCATAAAAAATCTGAGAAACAATGTTCATACCTCGGCAAAGTATTTTATTTACAAATCATAAGAAACAAAATAATTCCAAAGTTTTGCTTAAGCAGCTTTAATTTATTAGCGACAGAGGTACATGGAATTGCTAAACAAAAGTATCCTTAAGTGCGCTTTCTTCATCCTGTCTCCCATCCTTCCGCCAAAAAATAAAATAAAAAAATTAACTTGGCGAATAAACTTTAGACAATTGAAGAATAAATTTGAGATGATGTTTTATTCATTTTAATGACTCAGAAGCCATTGCATCTTACAATTCTATTGCAAATATAAGAATGCCTTCGCACCGACATCGATGTTCCCCTGTGTAATATTTGCGAAATCGTATGTAAACTTAACTGGAATGGAAATCTCAAGAATGGGGGGTAAAACAAAGACAAAGGCACCAGCAATGTATGCGTCCAACTTTATGTACAAATATATCAGTGTGCTTACTTTTTCTAAATTGTTTTTTTTTCTACCGTTGTAATATTTGGAGAAATTGTTTTAACGTGTTTAAGGACTCCTCTCTACAGACCAAAAATACCCAACATATATTTGAGAAAAGAAATTTATCTTTTTCCACACAATAATTAGCCAAATACAAGATTGGTTCACCTGTTTTGTAGGAATCTCCGATAAAAGAAAACGTAAACTTTTCTTATTAGCAACTCTCAACGTTTACAAATTACGGTGCATAGAAGTGATTTGTTCAATTCAACTTATGTCCTAACTAATTATCACGTAACTAAGCTGACAAATGAGTGCTATCTGTTTTCCGCACTATGAAGGTACGAGTATATTCGAAGAGGGTAATCTTTTCCCGGGCAATTTGTAGACGTTCGTAAGGACTTATCTAATATTATGTAGTATACAAAAATACAGATACTTGCTTAACTTTTTCTTTGGCATGAGTTGTTTGAAAGAATTTATAAAATTAGCGCATCTATGGTGTCTTCTATTATATATGTATAATGTATATGTATATATATTTGAGTATACATAGTATCCATGCAGTTCAATGGTAACAATAAAAATCGAAGATGACATTAGATGTTAGAGTTGAATTTGCTTAGACTCATATATTGTAGTATTATTAAAAAAGAAAAATCTAGTTGGAGGATGACAGGTGAATTCTTACTAAATTATCCTTTTAATTATAATATGTATATACATAAATGTATGTATGTTATATACAACAATATAAGAATAAAATTTTAAAGCACTTATCTCTATCAAAAATACTGTGCTAAAGAATACCTAATTTTTTGATTCAGACAGTTAAATATATTAGGCTATTATAGCCTTGTATATTCCTATTGCTGGAAATTCTCAGTCTTTTTTAAAAAACATTAGGAAACGCTGCAGTGATAAAGTGCCAACAGTACTAAAATCTACCACATCAGTACCTGCAGTAAAAAGACCAAGCGTCGCAAGCAATTCTAATGCAGATTGAGAAACTCTTCTTTGAGCCTTGCCTAGAAAGATCATCGGCTATCTCATTTTCCATTATGACCAGGAACTCAGTCAAGTGAATTACGCCGTCTGAAAGCATCCAGAAAAGCCTAGCCTAAAGCTAACTTATCTAGGGTTAAGCGTAGGTTACACTACAAAAGCAGTTACTTCTCCTTCTCCACCATTTCTTTACAATATATGACAGTTCATGGCGATCAGAATTGTGTTCGTATATATTTCCCCTTGGAAGACAGATGTTTTGTTGAATATACCATAACAACATAAAAAATACTTTGAAAGTGCAGTACATTATATGTATGAATATCAAGCGCAAGGACGTTAATAAATTCATCCAGAACAGGGTCAGCCGAGTCAGACCGTTCTTTAGAATCTGGTAAAAGAGGCAGTGACGTATTTTCGTGAAAGTTTGTTCAGACAGATTAGCGATGGCATAGAATTATTCGTAATTGGTCTTATCATAGTCGAGTAGATCCAAATGCCGTTACGTGTGACAGTCTCCACATTTAGCCGAAAAATCCTTTACACTGACAGAAGACCGACAACGAGGTATTTTTCGGAGGTTTTCGATGTGAATTGTTTAGTTCAAGAAAGTTTTTTTAGCTAGGATAATATACAAATACTTATGAGAGTCATTTTAAAAATTATGAGCAATATTTTATTATATAAAGTCGCCTTGCCCAACGTCTGAGAAGGTTAAATCTGCAAGTCAACTTTCCACTTCTGTTCAACTGCCGAATACGCTGGGTAACTGCATCAGAGATACAGAAAACACTGCAGACGCATTAACTGCTTCAAGTTTGGGTACAAGTCGTAGTCTGGTGGGCTCATTGCCTTCAACATTGCCTTTGTTCCAATAGAGTTGCGGTGTCCATAAAATTTTTTTGTTTAGAGATGTTTTTTCTGCAGATCCCATCCCAATGGAGCACTGAGCTGCGGTCTATTGTCTTTTCACCACAAACCTCTCTTAAAACGTGATAACTTTCTGTTGGCTTTTTCAATGAATTAATCTAGATTTTCACTTGTCACAACACCCAAGGCTCCTGCAGACGCTATTTCTATTGCTCATTCACAAAAACTACTGGGATTATACAATCAGCAAAGGCGGGCTCATATTTAAGGTATTCGATTCCAACTGAAGCAGTTTTTGTTAAGGTTGTGTAATCTACTAATCAGTGTTGCAATATATAGAGCTGTCTGCGCTTTGGAGCAGAATTCCACAGTACAGCTAAATCATCTTCATATGCCTGAGGATAGAGGTAAGAACCATTGAGATCGTTAAGTAGTGAGTCGATCAACATATAGTGGAAACAGGACACTGACTTGGGAGCAACCTGCAATTCTGACAACAAACCATAATCCATTGGATTCAGATTTGGACTCTCCGACGGTAAATCTTTTGTTGCTATAAAGCCAGGAATATTGACTTTGAGCCACTCCTGCGAGGTTTTGGCTTTGTGCGCTGGAGCTGAATCCTGTTGGAAGATCTATCTGTATCCATTGAATAGGGTATTGTTCAAACCCTTCACAACACCCTCTTCTTGGTAAACCTTTGTAACAATTTTTAAGCGTTTTTCACAGAAATGGAGGGATGTGACACCATGGTGAGAGACCCTCCACCAACCATTACGGAAGCGGGATGATGTCTACGTTGAACAATTGGAACAACTTTTTTCGCTTCCTTAGATGAAGTGGCATAAATTTTGTCATTTTGTTTGTTGAAAACTTCTCCACGGTAAAAAATTTCTCATATGTACACAAAATGTATTTATGACCATTGTCCGCGTGCCACTGCAAAAATCGCTTGCTTGAGGAGTTAGAAGATGATCTGTGGACCGACGCACGATAGGTTTTCGTATGCAGATCATCCCGAATCAGTCTAGACATGGATCTGGTTGATATATCCAATTCCTTGGAAATAGTCTGCTTCCTAAGGGGAGTTCCCGAATTCGTTGGCGCACTGCCTTTACTATCGCATTCATACGGACGAACACTTCTTGGCCTGTGAGTGAGCAATAGCCCGATAAACGAATATTCTCGATATTCCGAGTGGTTTCAGCAACTCAAAAATTTGACAGGCGCTCTTTCCGCACTTATGCAACACTATTTCTATTTACTATTCTCATGATAAAACATTCCTCAAAGAATAGTACAAAAAGATTTTTTTCCTAATGGTCGATTTATGTGCAATAAACTAATTAACGATTTTTAAATATTTATGCAAAAAGAAAAAAGTGTCTTAAAAAAAAAAAAAAACGTTGCCTTACACTGGTTCTGCTCCAACAACAATAACATCTATCGGTAACGAAAGTGTTTTGCAAGACATCATTATGTGCTTCTACCTTCGGTAAGCAGAGACAATTTGGGGGAAGAATGGAAGAAAAAACAAGAAATATGCCAAAATAATTGCGTATTTCGATCACATAAAATTTTCATAATTATAATGTAACGTTGATTTGTGTTACAATGAAAGAAGGAACTACTTTTCTCAATTTCACGGATATTGACTTAAAACTTTTATTACATTTTGATGTTTGGAGCTTTTAAATGTTATGAATTTTTTTTTTCTGTCAATTTATTTGTCCTTAAAAGGTTTGTGAGTTTTTAACGTATGCATTACCTTGTTATTTGACGCATTTGGCTTGGATTTTATTTATAAAAAAAAAATAATTTTTGTTTTTTTATATGCGGAATGATTCATGCGGTAGAGGGTTAACGGCCGGGGTAGGCATTAATCCAACACCTGTCGCGGAGGTTTTCCCTTTTATTTCCTAGAGAAGAGCATATGTTCTACCATTCGCCAATACAACACTAAATATTAAAAAACTTTGAGTAACTATTGTGTTTGATAGACCGTTTTCATTTTTATACGCGATTTGGTAGTGGTGTATTGTCATTTATTTGTCTGTCGGCAGAACTTACATATTTATATACTCGTATAACATACATATTATGTTTTATGGTTCATCTTTTGTTTGCTTTATAGTGAACTAACTTTGGCTCTTCTCTTCTTCCTTTACAACTTTTTTTGATGCCCTTTTTACACGTGGTGCTTTGAGTTTTCTTCATTTTTGATACATAATTTTTGTTTTTTTTACTGAAGCCTTTGTTACTAGCTTAGCCTTCTGGTAAAACATTTATATATTGTGGTATTTTTCAATCTCTTTGAGCTAAAAGATATATTTGGAGACCGTCTTTTCTCCTTTCTTTTTGCTTTTCTATGTATATCGGTGTTAATTTCTTGTTGGGTAAGTTAAAGGTTGTGAGGAAAAGAGAACTCAGACAAAGAACTAGTCCATTGTACTCTTTGTAAGTTATTTTCAGCAGGAAGGCCGCTGACTTCTGAAACACGTCGGGAAGCATTTGTTTGATCTGCCTGCATTTTGGGTTGTCATGCCATCCACAGTCATGCCATTGTGTTGACCACGGTCAAGAACGGACGTTCTACTTAAAGTGTTGTGGGGTGCGCGCTTATATAAATAACTACAGCCAACTAACTTAAATCATCTTTTCAAAAATGCATTGTTTAATTTGCAAACAAAAAATTGTCCGAAACGATGTATTAAAAATTACGTGTGGCGATTGCAGTTGTATATTTCTCTCTGCGTGTGCGAACATTAATCCTAATGACTGAATACCTGACCGCTAACAATATCAAATATCGTTGTGACAAGTGTAACTCTCTGCGTCGAAAATCGCTGCAACCTCAACCAACAGCTCCAACAAATGCAACAGCAGGACCAGTATCAGCTTTACAAAAACATCGGCATCAATAACAAATAGCTGAAGAGCAGGTAAAACCAAGTCAAGCAAAAACAACAAGCACTATATGTGAGCAGCAAGAGTGTTCGAGCAACATGATCGAGCGCAAAACACACTGGGAAGCTGCACTCTTCAACAGCTATACGACCAGATGTTGTGTAAAAAAAATTAACAGCGAAATTCTAAGCACTGTTCACCAGTTGAATGAAGAAAATCTGCCTCTGAAATCGAAGGTCTATTAACTTTGAAGGCAAATTGAACTGGTGGGAGCAGAAACAGCTTGAAAATGTGATAGAAATTGTTGGTATAACAGAAGTAAACAACGAAAATGTAGAAGAGTATGCGCAAAAACTTTTTACCGAAGCATTGAACGTCTCTGTGTCTTCGGTTGACATTAAAAAATGCTATGTGAAAATGTTCATTAAAAGTAATAAGACTGCAAATATTCTATGCATATCTCTCATCGACTGATGTTAAGCAAAAAATTTTGAAGAGCAAAAAAAAAACCGGAAGGAAAAACCTAAATACAACAATATATGGCGATACTGCTAACAAGAGTTCCAGCATCTACATATAACATACATATATAGTAAATAATTGCTTCACGAATATACCCACAATCTATTTATGGCAGCTAAAAAGTTAAAGGTTGAAAATAAATTTAAGTATTTTTGGTACAAAAATTCACAAATTTTGTTAAGGAAGGTGGATGGAGGAAATGTTGTTGCTACAAAATCATTTGATGATTTATCTTTAATTAAAAACGATTAAAATTATTTTGAATTATGAACGATAACTTTGATTTTGTAAGCAACAAATTTCCCTCAATTTCCATAACTAGTTGTAATGAAAGCATTTTTTTATGACAATTCAATTAAAGAATTTATTTTCTTAATACACCAAATTTAAGAAGCCTTCGTCAAAACTTCGACATATTAGTTGGCAATCTTGAAGCTCTTGTTATCTTGCCTGAAATTGCTTTTGTGTTCGAAACTTGGATATATTCTTATGAGATCAAAATTTACGCTATCCCTGGCTATATTTTTTACGCAAATCCCAATGATTCATATGCAGCAAGTGGAGTGGGTGCCTTTGTGAAAGATTTGTATGATGATTGTGAAATAAAGCGTTATAGCCTGTCGAGTGCTGACATTATAAAAATCTCTTGTTCTATATGCAGTGAACTTTTTACCATTATTTGTGCATATACATAGATTTAGTGCACAGTTTTTAAACGTATTTCTTCTTGAGTTTTCGAATTTTCTGTGTAGTGTAAAAGTAGCAAATCTTGTTGTTTTAGGGGACTTTAACTTGGATTTGTTAATCTCTTGCCTTTATGTAGATTTGTACCTTGCAATTACTACCGAGCATGGGTTAACTTGCCTTGTTAATGAGATCACAAGGCCCATAGCTGGTACCTGTTTTGATCAAGTATCTGATCGTTTCTCTAAAATTCAGCCTTATCAATGTGCTGCTTTAAATCTTGACTTCAAGATCTCTGATCACTGTATGACTGGAATCTTGGTCCCAATCATGGCAAGAAAAGAAACAAAAAAACATTTCCGCCTAGTCTGATTAGAACAGATTATTGCGCTATAATAATTGGGATGAGGTTTATGACGAAGAAGATGCATCTAAGGCTTACGATTTATTTGCAAAAATCTTAAAAAACTCCATAGCCGCTTCCAATAGCATTTTTATACAGAGAAGATCAGAGATAAGTTTTAAATCCTGGATGAACTCCTCTCTCCTTAAGAAAATTAAGCTGAAATAGAAATAGCTTCTATTTTGAGTCTATTTCGGGTCTCCAGTTATTGAAAATAATTCATATTTTAATACATTTTTTTAATTTGAGTGTTATAACTGGAATTTTTCCTGAAGAACTGAAAAGTGCCTATGTCATACCTCTTTTTAAAAAGGGAAGTAGAAAGGAAAAAAGTAACTACAAACCGATCTTTTTTATGCCTTCTATTTCAAAAGTATTTGAGAAAATAGTCAAATGTAGGATTTTGAAATATCTTAAATATAAAAAGTTTTTTAGTCGAGCCAATTTGTATTTAGATCAGGCCTTTCTTCTGAGGATGCTCTTTTGGAATTTTGTACATTTATACACAAAGGAGTAGATGACAAAAGATTCTGCATAGGGCTTTTTGTAGATATAACCAATGCCTGGTTGATCACAGAATTTTTTAAAACAAAATGTATAAAGCAGGGGTGGCCGTGATGTAGTGGTAAATGCATACACTCTTCAAGCAGAGGGTAGCGGGTTCGAATCCCGTGCGAGGTATTTCTATAAAAAAGTCTTTTCGTAGAATTTGCATGTAGTTATCTGAGAATCCCGTCGGCGTCAACTCTGACATGAAGGCATAACACTGATGTTGGAGTGTTGATGGCTGGGCTAAATGTAACGAACCAACAACTAGCACGTACTAAGACCCACTGGTTGAGGATGCACTTGCTCGTCCTGTCCAGTTTGACAACCACCTCTGGGAAAAATATCGAAAACCTAATACACCTGAGTTTCAAACTACTACACCACCCGCCCGCGCCCTGGGGAAAAACGAGTATAAGGGTATTCATATCCCCTTGGTGCGCGCGCGGGACTATAAAAAAAGGCTTCCGTAGCTGTATCTATGATTGGTTCGCTTCCTATTTGAAAGACAAAAAAAGAAAAGGTCAAAGTAGGAATCAATCTTAGTAAATCTTAAACGATTGATATTGGCGTTCCCCAAAGATCTGTTCTTGGGCCTATTCTATTTTTGATTTATATTAGTTCTATTTTTGAATTACCGTTTGTTGGAAAAGCTCAGGCCTTTGCAGATGATTTGGGTATCGTCTATCGATCAATTAGCCCCCTGGACCTAGTATTCGATATAAATCATGACATTCACCTGCTGAGAATTTGGTTTGCTGTACATAAAATATTAGTTAGTAAAAAAACTAACGTCATGTTCTTTTCCCTTATATGGAACAAAGAACAACAATACCACAACAAACTTCAGCAACTATTTGTCCTGCAAAAATGTGCAATAAGAAAAGTTTATAATTCTCCCCGGCTAGCTCATTCTATGGAGCTATTTAAGCTCACGAGAGTTCATTCATTGAGACATCTATTTTATTTCAAGGTACTCAGAATTTGTTTTATGAGAGGTGGGTACTTGAAAAGCCCAATATCTGACGGTTATTCTTTACGTAGCAATTCCCAATATTATGTCCCAGTTCCTCCCTTACGCACCACAAGCTTTAGAAACTCTTATCCTATTGTCTCTCCCTGTTGACATAGGAATCTTGGTAACTCTATCCTCATTTTTGAAAAAAAGTAAAACTTTGGCTTCTTGACTTCGACCATAATGAAATTGAAGTTTTGATACGCTATGCGGTTTAATTATTTATTTATTTTGTAACTATTTTTTATTGTCATGAATTTGCTTTCAATAACTATATTTTGCTTTATTTACTTCCATTATTCTCTTAATCATTATTTTATAATTTGCTCACCAACATTGAATTGTTAACTGAAGTGGCATTAGCTCTATTTTTTTTCTCTCGAAATACAAATGCCACTAACTATTCTCCTCTTACTTGTTAATTAATTTTAATATTATAATTGATTGTACATAATTGAAAATAAAGAATTAAAAAAAAAGAAGGACAAAAAAAAGTTGTGTTCATTTCCCGTTCATCTCCTTGTGATCTGGGATCTGGAGAAGACTCAGTAAATTTAAGCTTTTGTCTGCTTTGAGTGATGTCTTGAATTCTTGAACTAAGTTTTTTTTTTTTTATAATCCCGCGTGCACCAAGGGGATACGAATACCCTTTTACTGGTTTTTATCCAGGGTGCGGGCGGGTGGTGTGCAGTTTCGAAACTCAGGTGTATAGTATAAGGTATCGGTATTTTTCCCAGAAGTGGTTGTCAAACTGGAGCAAGTGCATCCTCAACCAGTGGGTCTTAGTACGTGTTAGTTGTTAGTTCGTTATATTTAACCCAGCCAGCAACCACTCCAAGATCAGTGTTGTGCCTTCATGTCAGAGTTGGCGCCGACGGGATTTTCATATAACTACATACAATTTTATGAAAAGACTTTTTCAGAAAATTGCCTCGCATGGGATTCGAACCCGCGACCCTCTGCTTGAGGAGTCTATGCATATATCACTACACCACAGGATTACAACTAAATCGAACAAAATCCCAGCTGCTTCAGATATCGATGAAAAGAGTTGATTTCAATATGTTGCCTAATTTATATCTTAATAATAGTAAAATCAAAGTAGTAGAATCAGACTAGGCTACACAATAAATCGTTTTTCTAGCTACAACCACACTAATTCTGTCGTTGGTCGCATTTACGGATGTTTGCGTAATCTGTGGCTGAGTGTGTATTTCACTTAACCTGAAATACCGCGAAAGGTTGTAATAACGTTTTATTGCACCTCTAATAACTTATGCTGAGGTTGTTTACAGTAACCTAGACGCGTTCTATCGACGTATCTATGTAATTAGCATTCAATGATGCAGTGCCCTACATTTACGGAATTCGAAGATAGCATATGAACATATGTCTGTATACGTTAGGAGGCTACTTGAATGTGCCCTGCAAGAATATATCAACGCGAGAAATTGTGTAACCTTACACAAAATTATTCACTGTCAACGCTCATCTTAACTCTCTCGTTTGTGTTTCATTTACACTATTAAGCTATGGAACTCCTTACCTTTATATATCATTATATATTATATAGTACAACACCTCTTTACACCATCCCATGAACCCTATCTTATCTCTCATATCTCTTCCTTACTTTTCCCTTCCTCTCACCCTTACTTTTCAAGCCCTTGACCTAGGTTAAGAAATTATTTGTACATATAACTAGCTTTTAAGAAAGCAATGTGTCATATGAAGTATGTATAATTATTAGTTTTAAGTACTAAAAGAGATTTAGAATCTTAATGTACTTACAAACCTTTTTGATGCAATAAATGAAAATAATAAATGACATGTTTAGTCCATAGAAGCTTGTTATCCAGGATGACACCCAAATATGTACTTAGCTTCTTTGGAGAATTGGATGACGATGCTTTTAATCAGTAAATGAGTCAGATCCATCCTCCATCTCGTAAAGAGAGCAACCTCAGTTTTGAGAGGATTGACTGAAAGCCGATATCTTGTTGTCGCTTTAGAGCAGACAGTCGCTAAACACGATCCAAAAGACAGTAAATATACATCATTCGCGTATACTTGATCAAAGACTTCATAATATTGAGCGCGTTGAACAGTGCATCATACGACTGGAGACAGAACGCCGCCTCGTGGGCAGCTGTTGTTTGCAACCGCCAACACTTATTGGGCATTGTCAATCACATCACATCAATTTTTTTTTTTTCACCAGCATTATTTTTTTACCCACTACTAATTCGTCTTCGCCGTGTTGTCTGCTCGAGGTACACATGCTGTCAAAAGTTGTGTTGCTGAAAGCACCCTCAGGGCATATTCCTGACTACTAGATTCTGAAGCGCACTCTCGTAAGATTTTCGGCTGTGGTAGGCGTGTTGCATCATAGACAGAGGATGCACTCGCAAGGCAGTTTTGCTCATATCGATGTTGACAACTCTCTCTATGCGCTTCAACATGAAGGAAGTCAGTCAGGGTTTCGGTATGAATGCCAGTGCAGGAGCAGGAAAGTGAGCCTCAAGCAAGAATTCAAGCAGGTACCAGATTTTTGAGGACTTTGGCCTGGCTTTGGGCTTTGACTTTGCAGGTGGGCTTGCTCTGTCTTCTTCTTCATGTCGTAACATTGGCTCGACATATTGTTGGTGCTTTCATCCCAAGGTAGAGATCCAATTCAGGTGTTTATTATTTGCTTCTAGTGACGTTATGGTATCGACAGTGATATTAATTTTCTTAGAGGTACTCGCACACATTTTTATTTTTGCACACAACTGAGACTGAGTAAGAAGATTTCCAAATGCCATATGATAGGCGATGCCGTTGAGAGCGACAGGCGCATGTGTGAGCGGAACTTAGCCGAATCATTGTTTTCAGGGAATAAAGGAATCCGCTAAAAACCAGAAGTTGGAACAAGGAAATTTTTCCTGGTTAAGCCTTTGTATTAGAAATATAACATACTTCAAAACCCTTCCTTACATTAGCCAAGAAAAAAATGTTATTACGCGTTGTTGCAAATCTGCAACACTTCTCTTAATGATAATTAAGCTTACGATTGAGAGTAAATACCGTCACATTTTTAACTCTTGTTTATTTCAGTTGGCTCAATCGAAAATCACAGATAGGATTGCGATTTTAAAATTTAATTAAAAAAAAAAAAATACTGTTTTAAGTGTTTTTGTAAACGAAGTGAGTATAAATACTGTATTTATTACTTCTTAAGTGAAATAATTTAGAAAAATATTGTTAAGATAGGAGAAAACTAGCGTTCATCAATTGCCGCACTTATGCACTTGTGGTATGGCCATATATTTTAAGCCACTTTGTAACAGTTGACAAATATAAATTTGACAGTTGTTGATTCAAAGTTTTTATATGTTTTAGGATGACATTGCGGATAATTTCTCTGATAACGACTCCTTTAATGACCAACATTTTATACCAGAACGTGATTCTGAGGACGAACGGGAAGAAGAAAATAAAAATTTCGAAGGGAACATGGAAAATCTTGACGATATTAATAATAGCTTAAAAGAGATGTGCAATGAAGTATATTTCTTACAACCTGAATTGTCTGTAGTTACTCAGCCTTCTACCAGAAAAAAAGCAAAAAACTTCATATGAAAAAAAAAGAAATCACTTTTCAATGACATTCAGCTTTTTTTCCTCAGTGACACAAACTTGCCATTAGAAATTCGACAATTAGAGACCCCAATACAGTATTTCATGTATTTGTTTCCAAATTAATAATGCACGAAACTAATTTGTATTCTGCTCAAAAAGAGCTTAATACCACATTTGCAGTTTCACACTTAGAAATACGTCACACACAGGCGGATTGTCCCAAAAACATGGCCAAAATAATTTTTTTATTTTCGATACATAATTGCATAAATTTACCAGTAAAAAAACAGAAAAAATATAAAATTTGATTTCAGGAAATAAATAAATTTAAAAAAAAAACTTATTGCTAATGTAAATGTAAGGTAGTAAAATGTTTCAACTAATCTTTAATCTTGTTGTCAAGCCGATATAGACTCTGCTTCCTTAACTATTGGTTCCTTCAAAAATTGTAAATCTTCAGAAGGATACGATATCAGTTTTTTAGGGTTAAGTTTTTTCATACTACTAATATATGGATCAGAAGAAGTCAAAAGATTATAGGAAATATTTTCCCTGCCATGAAAATGTTTTTGAAAAGCTCTCTCGGAAACGTTTGATGGCTTTTTTGTCGGGTTTCTTGGGCTTTCTCTCCAAGCAATCCAATTGTAAGAATAGGATCCGAATAAATTTCTGAACTATGTATTTATTAAAATTGTTTGCTCTGTTGATAGCATATTGCACCAATGATCTAGTTGTACAAACTCTTTGAATTTACCGGGCAGCCACTAAATTCGCTAATATAAGCCTAATATACGCCACCAAAGAATGTTTCTACGATCTGCTTTACAAGGCATACATATAAGCAATGTCCGAGGTATTAAGTTGAAATCGTACCAGGGATTGTAGCGCCAGGATAGGAAAGGAGGACGTCTATGCAGCCAAGTGCGAATGCGGATTTCCTAAACGCCACAATAAAGAGGAACTACTGTGAGACGATTTAACTTAGAAAAGCTGCAATCGTATGAGACTGACAAGACAGAATCTTCACCGAACGCGTATCCTGAAGTCTTTTAACCATTGCTAACAAGCATCAAGTACCGAAGACCAGTAGTAACACTGGCAACATGCCACCAGAGACGCCACAACTGATATGCCGGGTTTCACCCGGATATTATCAATGAATCCCTGGTTCGAAGTAGAATTCCAGCAAGCACATGAAGCTAAACAAGAAGCATACAAAACGGCGTTTTAACGAAGTACGAGAGCTGCTTCTTCTTCAGAAAAAAAAGAGCACGTAAAGCGAACGTTCGAAGACATTGAGAGGTAGTAGTTTTCCATAAAAACATATACAAGTTTTACCAATAAGTAAAAGGAACGTGTCAAGGCAAGAAGACCCATGCAAAACCCTGTAGTGATAAAGAAGAAAACCTTGTAATTGAGCTATAGCCGGTACTGAGAATATGAAAAAAAAGCTTTTTCTGCAGACTATATAATGCCCAGGCAGGGACCACTTAAGTTATTTAATTAGACGATAATAGCCAACAAAGTGGCTGGATCCAACAAGTTAAAGGTCAAGGTATTCAAAGCTTCTGGAAATGAAATTGTGGAGAATATGCATCAACTCATTTCTCAGATCTGGTCAGAAGAGTGTTTGCCTGATGAATGAAATCTCAGCATCGTATGCCCAATCCACAAAAAAAGAAACAATCTCAACTGCGCCAACTATAGAGATATAAGTCCCGTCAACATCGGATACAAGATTTTATCTGCCCTATTGTGTAAACGTATGAGATTTTTCGCCAATAACCTGATTGGTCCCTTTTAGTACGGCTTCAGACCAGGAAATTCCACAATTGAAAAAATCTTCATACTCCCGCAGATCCTGGAAAAAACTCAAGAAGCCCAAATCGATATTTACCATATTTTCATTGATTTTAGGTCCGCATATGACAGCATTTAAAGAGATGAACTATGGTATATAAAGCCTTGCCTAGTTTTGCCATCCCTGCCAAATTTGTCCGTCTCTGCAGAATAACGACTTAACCGACATCTTTGATCCCAAACAACTTTTTGGACAACGCACATGCTGTCTTCAAGAAGGATCACATAATATCGATAATTTGGACAGAACGTCACAATAGACAGCTGTAATTTCGAGGTAGTAAAGGACTTTGTCTACTTTGGATCTTCAATGAGTTCTGCTAACGACAATTGATTATTAAGGCCCTATCCCGAAAAATTCAGGAGACTTATATAGACCTTGATCATCCTAGTCCTACTTTATGGCGAAGAATCATAGACCCTATCGAAAGCGGATGAAGATATCTTCAGTCGTTTGGAAGGTGACGCGCACAAGAAAAAGCTGACTTCAATTGACTGCGAGTGCGCAACTGGAGGCAGACCGGACTAACTAGAGAGGGTTGTTAGTTGACGAGCAGTGTTTCCATCATTCGTGCTGCAATAACTTGGTTTCGGTTTCTCGACTAACAAGCCCATTTGACTTCGGATTTCTTTTTATTTTCTTCACCACGTACTTGCCATTGTCCTATAACCAATTTATAGGACACATTAATTAAATATTCAATAAACCTAACCCAAACATGAAAAGGTGATAACCCAAACGTCAGCTTAGACTGACTTGAACTTTTTTGCTCACAACTATATCCATATTATTAAAATCCTTTGCAGTAAGTACACACAGATAACACCTTTATGTCGAAGAATCTTTTATTGTCAGTAGAATTTTATGTTAAATCGGAACGTTTCCGTTTAAAAGATTTATAACGGTTTCACTCAATGAAGATATTTGGCTTTCAGTATATTCCACTTTTCTTGTTGTATCTATTATTTTGGAGATAATGGACGAAGATTTTGCCATAAAATTATTTTGTTATTTGAGCTCGGGTCACCTGATACCAAATGAACAGGAGCAAAAGAGTTAAAAAAATATTAGTATCTGAAATATAAGGGTCTGTGAAACGTTGCCTGTATTCATTCATGCCTGTGTCCCCATCGCAACCCCACTTGGAAGTAAGGTGAAGGTTACTCAATTCATTGCAATGTGAACTATTTATAATCTCTTTCATAGTTTGAAATAAATGCTGAACTGTATGATCGAGTAAATTTTGCCGCGTCGATTCTGCGACTGACTCGGTTGTGCTCAAATTCGGAGGATAACATTTTGTTTTGCTTCCGTAACAGCTCCATAGGGAGAATAAATATTGGTGTTGTGTTCTTTAACTGCATCCTGTATTATAGTATACTGAAAATTTGTTAATTTGGCCTCAACAAGTTTTGATAAAGCCTTATTTGCGACATATGGTACGGAATAATATCATTGTCTAATTTTTTTTAAGCTTTTTCATAGTTTTCTGTGCGTGTAAAAGATGAAAAAACTGAGTTCATTATCACATTAAAAGAATTTAATTTTCCTTGTCCTAGAAGTTACATTTGAGCGGCATAGCAAAACTCTTCGGGTTCACATTCGGGACGTAAAATTTCGGGTTTTCTCCTCTTGAATCTTTCAATTAGCCCTATAAAATCCATGAGTTCGGCATGGAAACGCAATTTCAAATTCAATCCAAGTGTTGTTCTTATTTCTAAAAGGTTTATAATTCTTTGAAGAGACTAACCATCGAATTTTATATGCAGACACGAACTTAGTCGTGAGGTCGATTGTCATCATGGTTTCAGTATGCAGACAATTCGTACCATGAAAAAGTTTAAGCGTGAGTACACTTTTTTGGATCATAAGCCACCAACCAGACAGAGATTGGTGCGAAATAAAGAAAATATAGCCGCCCTTATGACAGATTCGGCGCTGAGAGTCAACTTGGTTTATTTTCCGGTTATGTTTGGGCCTACATTCATATCAGATTGTGCTGACGCGAGAATTGAAGACGGACGGCCATAAACAAAGCAATGTACTTGCTAATTGGACGCTGGAAATGCTCGCCGTAGACCCAGATTTTGTCCAAAAAAATCATCTTCTCGGACAAGACCCATTTTTGGCTCACAAAAATTGCCATTATGGAGTTAACACAATCCACAAGTGTTCGGCTAAGCATCAATGCATCCACAAAGATTGATTGTTTGAAGTAGATTATTACGTGTAATTAGATGTAAGTAGGTTAAGTATATTAAGATTTATCTTAGGTAGTTTGTAAGCTTTATTTTTAAGTTTTATATTACAACAAAAAAAAGTCCATTTACTAAGTTTTTGTTAAAATCTGTTTTCTTAGTTTTAGGCTTAATTAATGTAAATATCAAAATAAGAATAAACTGTAAGATACGTCGAAAGACATAGATTAAGTGTTAGGCTTATCTTAGAGTGCCCGCATGGGGCCAGTAAGTTAGATTAAGATAATTTTAAGTTAATTAAGCTAATTTTTAAGCATTTTTTTTTGTTTAGCCTATAAGAATTAATATATAAGAAAATAAAAAATGCATTTAAACTGAAAAAAAAACTGACTGCTTGAAGCGGTTTATGGCATGGCGTCTTCATCGGACATTGTTTCTTTCGAAATGTGAAAGAGGAAGACACCGTTACCGTCAATGGTCTCAAATGTGGAGCAATGTAGTTGTAGCTGTAGTTCTAACAAGACGGCGCTACATGCCATACAAGCGATGAAGTGTTCGAAGTTCTGAAGTAGAAATTTGGCGACTGTGTCATCTCACGAAGAGCGTTGATAAATTTTTTTACTGGAACTATATCAAGTCTTAAGTATATGCTAACAAACCAGCCCCTCAAGGTCGATATTTGCCACGTTATAGCCGAAATAACGCCGCACATATTGGACCGAGTCATTAAAAATTGGACCGACCGCTAGAAGCACTGCCAGAGAAGCCAACGTGAATGATGTGCTATTCCACACATAATGGCATGAACGTAGCTTCAAAATATGGCCAGAATCAATTTTATATCACACACCTTTGTTGTTTTATTTAAATTTGTTTTCATATCGCTCTTATCTAGTCAGCTTATCGAGGAGAACCAGAGCTCGAAACCTCATCCAACGTTGTTTCTAGCGAGAGCTATGATTATTATTATAAGGTAAAGACCAACAATTGTATTTTTCACATTCATTTTTTAATTAGAGTATTTAGCCTTCTATTTGGAAACAATTAGAAGGAATCGTATACCCAATTCAAAACTACCGGATGTAAAAATATTAAAAAAAAAAAAAAAAACAGCCTTGTGGGAACTCTGTTGAGCATGTTGCCAATGTAAATAGTGTTGATATTTATGTTACATCTTAGCGGGATAACGAAATTGTACACTTAGCGTCAACATTTGCCAGCGAAATTCCTACGCCAAGAGTTAAAAGAGAAGACAAATGTAACAAAAGATAAATCAAAATTAATTGGCCTTTTATCGTTGAAGAATATAACCGACATATGGGTGGCGGTACAAAATTTTGGTAAGAAGTGAAAGATGGCAAGTGATAATCTTTTACCACCTATTTGACTTGACTGTAGTGAATAAGCGTGTACAAAGGAAACTTCTTCTGATAAACGAAAGAGGTGCAAAGGATTTACTTAAACATCGTGTGAAATATGCTGCGTTGTTCTGCAGCAGAGAAAAATAAAAAATCTATTTAAAAACTGTTATTTAGAATAAAAAGACTGTTCATGACGCAATATTGCAGGCATGCTACAAACCTATTTTTATAAATAAAACCTAAATAAATTAAGTAAGTGTATTTTTATTTATCAGGCTATTGTGTACTCGTATAGCATTGGATTTGGACGGATGGACTAATTACCCAACTCTTCAAAGCGGTAGACGAAGAGCGTACACCAATCGATCTGTAAAAAATGGTCAGACGAAAGTATGCCCGATGAACGGAACCTCAGCATTGTTTGTTCTTTCCTCAAGAAAGGAGATCCTTACCTGAATTGCACCAACAGCAAAGGCATCAGTCTTTTTAAAATCGCCTACAAAATCATATCTGCCGTATCGTGTGAATGCATGAAGCCGTTCGTCAACAACCTCATTGACTCATATCAGTGTGGCTTTAGGTCAGGAAAGTCCACCAACGACCAAATACTCCCACTACGGCAGTTCTTGGAAAAAACCCACGAACTCAAAATCGATTCACACCACCTATTCATCGATTTTAAGGTCGCGTATCTCTATCTAGCATTGATAGAGACGAGCTATATACATAGAGCAATTTCTAATTTTGGTATCCCTGCCAAACTCGTCCGTTTGCGCAGGAGGACCATCAAGGTCGGTAAAGAACTAATCGAGATTTTTGAAGTCGAAAGAGGATTTAGACTATTATGCGATTTTTTCAACATCATTCGTGAAAGAATAATCAAAAGAAAGAAGCGTGATGTCAGTGGTAGTTTGGTGAGTATTGAGACCGAAACGACGAAGATAGGTTTAACAGTCACCAAGCAACCAACACAGACGTCTCGGACAAAACGTTTCCCTCGACAGATACAACTTTGAGGTAGTTAAGGACTTTGTCTACCTAGGCTCCGCTATCAGTTCAGATAACGACATCAGAGCTGAGATCAAATGAGGTATAACTCTTACGAATCGCTACTTCTTTGGACTAAGAAAACAAATGAATAGCAAAGCCCTCTGTGGAACAACAAAAAGAGTCTATATAAGACCGTAATAATCTCAGTACTGCTCTATTTTGCAGAGGAATGGACTTTATCAAAAATGGATGAGGGTGATCTTGGCTGCTTCGAGAGAAAAATTCGTTGGGTGATTTTCGGTCCCATCGGCATGGATGATGAGTGGAAGAGGAGATACAATGGACGAACTATACTATAGACTTAGCCAGAAGAATGACTCCAACGACTGACGTTGCTGGGTCATGCCAAGCGGTCATGTAGACACCAATGCTTCGGTCCGAAAAATTTTCGAATCGCCCCCGAGGGATTCCTTTCCATGCAGTAGAGGAAGACAGGAGGCGCACGCAGGTGGAACGGGACATTAACCAACTTCGCGTGGCAAAACTTGAGACAGCTAGCTAAGATCGAGCTGACTGGTGACGCTTGTTTGTTGAGGCTCAGGTCCATCCCGGTCTGTAGCGCTACCTTAAGTAAGTAAGTAAGTTTAAGTTAACAAAGATTCCCCAACGAATTATTAAAAGTTATTAGCCCAAAAATATGAATATGTAAAATGAAAAGTAAGTGGTGTTGGAACATTGGCTAGGACGTTAATTCGCGAATTTACCCTTCCGACAGGCAATTGTAGTCTTTGAAAAGTCCAAAATCTGGCATTCTGCTGTCAGTAATCAACTGACTTTAACTTTGACTTAGGAACAGAAAACTAGAAAACGTTAATGTTGATATTCATGTCAAAGGAAATGGGATTGAGTAACTAAGCCATAAGACCTTAGGTTTAGATGTAGCTCAACACCTAGTTCTAGATGCCTTTGCAAGGCAGATGTTAGGGATCTCTGTGTTCTCCGTTTTTCTAACTTTTTTTAGTTGATTTAAAATCATTTTGAAATAAACTATTCCTAATGCAATAAGGCTTTCGACAGGACAGAAAAATAAAGGGAGATTCACTGAATTCTGGGCGACAGTGCAATCTAAGAATAACAATGCACAGCAAGTAAGGTTGATCAGCCGACATCACAAATAGGTGTTACAATAATGCTCATTTTAGTAAACCGATAGGGAAGGCAATCGTTACGTCAACTACGATGTCAGTACAAGCGCCATTTTATTGGAGTATTTTTAAAAATGTGAGAATAAAATTGATTGTTTAAGAGAAAAAATAAACAAAGTGCAATGAAGTACTTTATTTCGACGCAGGCAATACAACAGGCAAATAGTGCTCAGTAGGGAAAAAAAATTTAATTTTCAATTTCGCTTATCGTAATTTTCTTTTTATAGCCAGAAAATTTGTACTTGATAAAAAAAAACTGATATTTATTTTAGTTTTCAAGATGAAACACAACTTATCAAAATAAGTTTAATTTCAAAACAGGTATTCTTTACCAAAAATAAAAGATTATCCTTAAAATCGGAAGTAGCTTAAATGGAAATATGCCATCGATGCCAAGCGACTTGAAGTATACAAGTCGCAGCAGCGTATTTGATATCAACGTCATTATAATTTATGACAAATATCAACAACATACGACCCTATGGCTCAACTAATTTACAGCTGCAATGAGCTAGTTGTGAGCCGGTTTGGTCAGGTAACGTGAGAAGTTAGTTCCGAGTTTTTACTTCTCCCTTAGTGTTTTCGGTCTGGCTGACTTGAGACTTTTTAAATTTTGACAAGTTTTCTGATCTCTATAATTTTTATTAGTTCTGAAGTCTGAAAGTCTCCTTACGTAGGCATTACAGATTTTCATTTCACCAAGGAACGAAAGTTCCTTAACTGAATACGAATGTTTGAATAGCTACTTCCTCGTTTTGAGCTTTGAATTTCTAGTCAGCTTTGAGACAAGAATAAAACAGTACATGGGTGGCGTATGTTAAGTAGTATTTTTGCTATTTTTATATGGGAAAGTTCTCCATATTAGAATATTGGGTTTATTTGCTACTAGAATAAAATTCAGCTCCAGACATATTATCATGGAAGTAATTCCTTGCATCAAAGTTGCCTTAAAGCCTTTGTTTCGGTAGTCGAACGTTTATACGAACGGGAAGATATACCATGCTTACCTCATTCAAAAATAAAAATAAAAATAGTAAAGTATTCTAAAACCATTTTGGGCAGACTACAGCGGCGAGTTTTGCTGACAGGAATTTTCGTGAGCGTTCAGACCAAAATCAACGAAAACTGGCATGAATAAATTAATGGAATTTAAATTAGGAAAAAGTTGGCTCAATTTGCAAAAGTGGCTCCAAAATGCCATAGACCAAGAGGAAAACCTATGAACAAAAAATAAGAATAACAATAAGAAGAAAATGTCTGCTCGATATTTTAAAAAGCCTGGCCCACATAGTAAAAGAAACGTGGTGGTGGAGACGAAAATTGTGGTATTGAACAAAGGGCAAGTCTTTCAAGAGCATTCTTGAAATTACTTTGAATGTGAAAATCGCCGTTTTTGTGAAAACAGCTGTGTAATTCGTTGCTCGTGTTAAAAGTTATACTTGTTTGAAAATGAGTGAAATGAATGAAATACGCTATGTGATGCTTTTTAACTATAAAAAAGGGAAAAACTCTGCAAAAAAATACCGAAAAATTTGTGCAGTTTACGGTGAGAATGCTGTGAGTGAACGCCAGACCCAGGAGTGGTTTGTAAGTTTCCTTTCCAAAATTTTGAAGTAAATTTCGATGTAAAAGATGCACCTCGCACTGGTCGGCTTGTCACTAAAAAAAAGTCGACAAAATTTTGCAACTCCAGACCGGCCCGGAAGCTGTCTGGAGAAAGCGGAGGCACTAAACATCGACCGTAAGACAGTTTGAAATCATTTAAAACGAGCAGGCTATTCAAAGAAGCTCGATGTTTGGGTGCCACATGATATTTAGTTGACCGATTAACTATCAGTGAAACGCTGCAGAAACGTAACGAAATCGAACCATTTTTTAAGCGATGAAAAATGAACTAAATTATTCTCATATGATATAATGCAAGCGGTCATGGTCAAAGGCCGGTGACCGACCACTAACGACTTCAGAGCCTGGATTGACGGCAAACAAGGTTATGTTGAGTGTTTGGTGAGATTGAAAGGGAATTGTCTATTATGAGCTACTAGAACGTGGCAAAACGGTCAATTTGATCCAATTTGATCGGAAAATGGCAAAAGGTCATATATAATAATGGCCAATGTATGTACCAAAATTTACCTAAAAAACCGCGAAAACTTTTTATATGACCTATATATGCATAATCATTGAAAAAAACGCTTCGAAAAATCTGCATATCACTTCCATCGATTTATTGTAGAAAAGCATTCGACAGGGTAATCAGACATCGTATTAGATGTGCACCAAGACCTAAAAATGTACCCGATATGTTCAATAACATCAAAATGATAATAAAAGGAACAGCTTTTTAATGCACGAGATTTAAAATTCTTTCCGACAATACTCAATAATTGGATGACAGCGTTAGGACATAACTGTTTGCAAACTAAACGTATAATTACAGAATATCTGCATTGTCGTTTTTCCGAACACGACATCTACAATATATGAAATGTGAACAATTTAAATACAAAAACCTTGTCGTAAACCACCAATCAAATTGCGATTACCGTATGCCATATATTCATTTAGGCGACTTTTTCGGTTATAAATTTGAAAAGTATAAGGACTTGAGGTTCATAAATGTGACTCAATTAGCCTGCATTTTCGAGAATATCTGCTTCTAAAGAAATAGTGAAATAACTTTAGGCTGAACGAATCAGTTAGTATTGTAATACATCAAGAATGACGCACCATAAACACTTATTCGGAAAACAATTCAAGATCAAGTTCTAGCTGAGATTAAAAGAAGAGAGTAAAGGAAACCAATTGGATCATTTGGATCTATTGACGATGTGATGGAACAAGGAGAAGACGAGCAAGTATTGAGTATCGGGTATGGGTTGATATACACTGAGTAATGTTAAGACATGAATTAAAGCCAATCCAAACAGTCAACTAGTCAATTAATAGTTATATACATACCATATGTGGGTATTATGGACGGCCTATGTATCTTGGAATTTTAAATTTCAAAGCGATTGTTGGCTTTTTATTGGTTTAAGTATGTTTTTAATTTTATCAGTGTTACATTTTGTTGCTCGACTGATAAAATGGTTCCTTAAATTTGCCGTATTGGAAGATATTTTTTCCAGTTTTGAGTCACACAGGCTCATAGAAAAGGCACTGATGTAGGTGTAATTTCTTTCGATTAAATACCACCCCCATTTGTTTATACATGCTTATTTGGCAAGGGAAATACTTTCTCCGCCATTTTCCTTAAAATTATATCTCTAACAAAAAATATAAGAAACTACTAAGATATTATCTACAACTAAATTTTATTTGATGGATAAAGATTTTTATTTTTAGTGAATATTCAGTCTTGTCATTTAAATTTATATAATGTTGTTAAAATCGCTTGTGTCTCGACTTTTCTTTACTGTTGCGTTTAACTTTGTATAAAGAGTTCACCTCTATAAAAAGAAAGAAAAAAAGGAAAAGAAACAAAAATAAAACAAAAGAAAATTTTTACGAAAGCTTACGTTATTTATTTGTATTGGTTTCTTTTTTTTTTCATGTTTTGGGTGGTTGCTTTTTTTTATTTTATTTGTATATGCGCATGCTCTAGCTCACCCTTAATATGTATCATACATGCACAAGTAAAATAACTCTCAATTTCATCGATAAACTTTTTCTAGGATATCACAGTTGTGTTTTTCACTGTTACAATAAGCCTCCTAAATTCGGGAGAGACTTGAAGCGCGTTCTAATTTACTCTAAGATTAACACAAAGAACTTTTAATCCTGTGACCTATAACACTGAGCAGAAACAACACTTTACCCATGTATCACCAATGACTATTAACCAATCAAAGTACAATTTTGACGCACACAAATACAAATGTGGAGAATTGTAAACGCCCTAATCCACCCCATTCATGCGTCAACTTTTTAAAGAGAGCATCGTTAAACGGAACTTATTGGGTGGTTCATATCCTGGCACCACCCTCTTCTCACCAAAATTTGACAATCAAAAGAAAGAATACCATTGCCACAGACGTGCTAAAGAATTCGTTATCCTTTCTTCGTGTCTAGTTGTAAAATTTGTTAAAGTTCATATGGTTTAGAAATTTAAAACACAATTCGAACGCCATCTATCTAAATTGTGCAATTTTTATTGTTACAATTATTGTAAATATACATACATAATATCTAAAAATTAGTAGGTACTGTGAAAGGAAAAAATAATTCTAAAACCAGTTCGAATCCAGTTGTATTCGTAAAGATACAATCGGGGATATAAAAAATAAATAAATAAATAAATATATATATACATAATTCAATATTATAAATGGTTCTTTTTGTATTTTCTGTTACCGCAATTGGATTAGAATGCTGTACACTTCGATAACACTAATGGATACCGTTTGATATAATTCTATACATATATATATTCAAAATAATTTTGATTTCTTATTCAAAAAAATAAAAAAGGAGAGAAAATAAAAATCACAAGAAAAGTCCTTAAAGAGTTCATTTGAAGTGAAGTGAAAATATTCGAGTGTTTAACAATATTTCAACATGGTTTAATTCTTTTCAGTGACCAATCTAAAGTGTAGAATAAATAAATAAATAAATAAATATAAAAATAATAATAAAAAAATTCACCAAAATTAAATTGAGGGAATTTTACAGAAAAAAAAATACCTTGAAACGGTTTATTTTAAGCGCCCCGCTTCGTAGTGCGGGAATATATTTGTGTTTTGTTAAAATTGTTAATAGTGTTTCAAAATTTATTCTCCTACGTCCTTTGACGCCTCTAGGGCGTTAAAATTGGAAGAAGATTTCGTTGGCGGCTGTATGACGATGTCGATGTATTCGACACCTGACAAAATGAAAATGGGGACACCGAGTTGTTTTCCTGGCCGCTACAGTCCATCTTATCGAGGACCAGATCAAATGCGAAGATGTATGACCAATCCGTCGGTATGTGTATCTTTGTAGTGAAAAATATATATTTTTTAAGAAAAGTACAAATTTGACCTATGCGTACAAGGATTCAGACATTTCATGTAACTCTTATGTAACAATTAAATTATTATAATGAATTGTTGTTATGGATTTCAAGTTCTATTTTCCTTTCAATTCCTTTTAATAAATTTTGAATACTAAATTTGAAAGCAACAGAACATGGTGATTTCGTAGAGTTCATACTTTATCAATTTTTCTGTTATCTGTAACCTACGAGTACATATTAAACAAAATGACCACCAATTAACGACATGATAACTTTATTATATATTTATCATCACATATATCTACAGTATAGCCATGCTTTTATAAACATGTGTACACCGTAAATAAGCCATTGTTTTTAGCAGAATATGGCGTGCCATCAACCGTGACCATCAAAGACTTTTAAAAATGCAGAAATTGGCAAATCGTTGTCAACATGCTTTTAAAAAGATTCACAGCTTTCAAATTACAGTAAAAGAAAAAAAATACAAAAAACTGCACGTCAATGTTCGCTGAACCCTGTTTTGGAGATTTATTAAATTTATACTTGTATGAGTACTTAACACAATTTAAGCGCTTAAAGATTACCCGGTTGGAGAGTTGTTGTTCATTAGCTATTTCTTGTCAAATATCATTGGTATGGTTTTGCCTTTATCCTTAATCCGGCACAGCAAAGCAGGCCTTTAATGACATCTTGCAACTGTATACAAAATCAAAGTTTTAAGTTTTTGCTTATTATCCTATGAAGGATGATCCAAAACAACGTAGACATACTTCAAAATGAGTACAAAATGGCACAAAATAGCAGGTTTTTGCCCTCTGTCCGTATGAGATATAGCTTTTCCTGCAATTAAAGCCACTAGAACCATTTACTGCGTTCTTTCCCAGTTTACAAGATGATAAGTAGTTTTAGCGAAAATTATGCTGACCAATAAAGCCAACATTGATATAAAAATTTATGAAATAAGCAGAAAAGGACCTGGTGACATAATCTCACTTAAGTTCTTAAAAAAATATTGTCGCAGCGAAATCAGGTGTTAAAATGGTGTGAACAATTAACAAACCACCAAATCTATTAAAAAACTTTGATATCTGATAATATCACGGTGTAAGTCTGATTTTTAAAAAAAATTATTTTCAATCCAATCTTTAAAAATGTCAGAAATCAAAATGTAAGATTCGAAAGAATTAATTATCAATTACTAAAGCATATTACACAGGATAGTTAACATTAAAGAAACAATAAAGTTTCTGATCTGGTTCTACCCGTATCAGCTTTGTACAACAATACTCTCAAAATCACCATTGAGCAGCGCTAAATTCGATATATGGATCAACGAAATGTACCATTCACATACGAGTATGTTATATTGAGGAAAGTTGGCGGGAAAATTCGAAAGCAAAACAAGCATGTGACAGGACTGATACTGTTTTTGTTGATAATTAAGTATATGAATTGTGCAATTCTATTAACAAAAACTGCAGGACTAGGACAAAACTGTCATGTCTGCTTAATTTCGCCAAATGACAAGCTATTTTAGAAGAAGAATGAAAAGCCGTCGGGCAGAAAGCAAATACAACAACTGTCAGATAGAAACTACCTTATCCGCATAGATGTTCAATGGCTAAAAAAAAAAAAAATATATACGGAATAAGCAGACAAATTCAGGGATTGGTACATAATATGTTCTTCAAGATATAGAAATGTAATACTCTAAGCTTAAAGACTCTGCTATATTCATCCAGCACCTAGAAATGTTCTTTCACCAGCATAAAGAGAAGTGCAATTTTTTTTTTTTTTTAAATAACTAACTTTCATAATTGCAATTCAACGCGGATCTCTATCTGAAATCAGTGGAACTGACACCAATTAAAATTCGAAAACGAATATATCATAGGAAACGAAATGCTTGCATAAGATAGAATATGCTTACATAAGATAGAAGAAAAGCGGGTTGATTAAGACATGTATTGTAGAAGAACAGTGGAATAACAATCACAGCAGTTAAGAAAACGTTGTCAAAAGTTGAAGTATACCGCTAGATATTGCAAACAATGGTATGCAGGGATAGCGGAAGGTCTAGGATTCATAAGCAACTAGGGGGTGTGCATAAATAAATATACAAGGTGGCGCAAAGTTTTATTTTTGAATTACTTTTTTTACTAAATAAAAACAAAAAAAAAAAATGATTTTGAGTGATGGAAATCTTTATTTGGACCTTTACAATTGTTTTTGTTAAGTGCAAAAGATGATATCCGCCAAGTGGCTGCCGCCAGTGTTGATACGTATATGTGCCTGTTTTAACTCATTTTCCATGACTTTCCGCAAGATTTCCGGTGATAACGAATATTCTCTTTAAGGGCTGCGATTGTCAGAGGCTTGTTGGCATAAACCCGCGCTCCAAAGAAAGAAGTCAGGGATGGTTAAATCAGGCGATCTTGCTGGCCATTCCAAATCGCCAAAACGGGAGATTATGCGACCAGGAGACGATTCCTTCACAATATCCATTGTGGCTCGTGCTGTGTGTGCGGTTGCACTGTTTTGTTGAAACCGCATGTTCACCAAACCCCGCCATCCAATTCCGGCAGTAAGAATTCGTTAATCATAGTCCTGTAGCGTTCGTCAATAACAGTGACCGTATTGCTGATGGCGTCCTGAAAAAATACGGCCCAATCACTCCTCCCGCGTGAACGCCGCCCCACATTATGGCTTTGAGTGGATGTAATGGCACTTCGTGCATCACACGCGAATTTTCAGTGCCACAGAGGCGAAGATTTTGCTTATTGACGTAACCGCTTAAGTGGAAATGCGCCTCGTTGCTCATGATGATTTTCGACACAAAATCGTCCTCTTCGTTGTTGAGATTGAAGATGAATTTACAGTAATTCACACGCGACTGACTGTCAGGAGGCATTAAGTGATGCACTGTTTGCACTTTATATGGAAACGTTTGTAAGTCTTTCACTAAAATTCGCTGTAGGGTCCGTCTGGCGATGCCCAATTGCGTGACCCGTCGTCTGGTTAAAGTTTCTTCGTTCTCAGCGACATCGGCAGCCACATCCGCGATATTCTCGGCTAAACGACAAGTTCGATGGTTCTACACTGTCCGAGTCGAGCGCTGAAATGTTTGCCCAGTTGGCGCGACACGATTAGGAAATCGAAGTCGAAATTCACGCTGCGCTAACACCACCGACCGATTATTAGTCAAATTATTATTAGTAAACTATTCCACGCTCTTGCGGAGTATAGCACTTTATTGCTTGTCTGTTTGTATACTGCAGCTGTCTAGTTCTCAAACGTTAAATATGATTGACGTACGACGCCATTTGCAAAAATCATATTATCTTCCGATAAGGTGATTAATTTTGCGCCAACTTGTAGTATCGTATTCACCATACATAGGGAGTTTTCATTTAACATTTTAAAAAAGTGAGGATATGAGAAATATATTTTATATCATTTAAAGCTGATATCTTTTGATTACGGCAGATAACGCCAAACAAGATTTTTTTGAAATCTTAAAGCAGGCTGGCACAGGCACATGCTTAAAACTTTCTGGGCTAATTTTTTTCGAACAAATATAAGAGTACCATTGAATTAGGATAACAAAGAATCGCTATAAAATATATTTAAATTTTTAAAAATCATATACTTATTTCAATTTCAATTTGTTGGCGTTAACTAACACCGCGAGCATTCGTTGCAAGATTTTTTTTTACAACATTGATATTATCACAGTTTCCGATTCATTTCCTCTCTTTTCGGTTGTATACCATATATTTCAAAATCAAAATTTTCTCTGAGGTCTTAGACTAAACATGTTAAGTAGAGCTTTATTTTTATATGTAAGTATATACGAATATAAGCTTATGCTTTTGAAATACGACTATAGTTAGAATAAAACATGGCATTGATATTTCAAATATAAAAATCTAAAAGAGATAATTTTTTATATTTTCCGAGTTTGCATTGAATATACTATACATTTGGGAAACTATCATACAATACACGGACATATATACTTACCATATGTACATGAAAGGTTAATTTACGCAAAGGGTCTAATCAGAGACTCTAAATATCTTTTTTAAAAACATATTTGAAGTTCAATTTCGTTGGACTGCTATACCTGATCCACACATTTATGTACATATACAATAACATAATTAGAATTGTAGAGGAGTCAAAAAGCACCCTTTTATGAGTCTAACTTTCATTTTCAAGCAGCCTTAAGCATTGATTTGTAGATCCTGTATTGCAAAACAATTCAATGTTTCCCTTCTTTGGAATCACTCTGAAACTTATTTCGCAAGTTTTTTTTTTTTTTTTTTTTTTATAATCCCGCGCGCGAACCAAGGGGATATGAATACCCTTTTACTGGTTTTTCTCCAGGGCGCGGGCGGGTGGTGTAGTAGTTTGAAACTCAGGTGTGTTTGGTTTCTATATTTTTCCCACAGGTGGTTCTCAAACTGGACGGGATGAGCAAGTGCTACCTCAACCAGTGGATCTCAGTACGTGCTAGTTGTTAGTTCGTTACATTTAGCCCAGTCAACAACCACTCCAACATCAGTGTTAAGCCTTCATGTCACAGTTGACGCCGATGGGGTTCTCATATAACTAGATGCAAATTCTACGAAAAGACTTTTTCAGAGAATTGCCTCGCACGGGATTCGAACCCGCGACCCTTTGCTTGAGGAGTGTATGCATATACCACGACACCTTGGCCACCCGTGATGGCTACCAATTTTAGATTACTGAATTAAAAGTTTGTAGAACGACCCTTAATATGGTTTCTTTTGTCGCAGCCTCTAAATAAATAAAATAGTGACAAAAGGTTGTTAACATGACTATGCATCATCAAAAAAAAAAAAAAAAAAAAAAAAAAAAAGCAAAGATTAACTTTGTTCAACTTGGTAGAAAAGTGCCATACAATGGTGAAATCAATAACTAGATAATAAATAGTTTCTTCACGACAGAGAAGTCGTTGATGAAAGTTCTATACTTACTATGGTAGAAACATGAGCATGAAATGAATCGTGCGATGTTAGTGACCTTATGTATAAGATTGTTTATTGCATGATATTTACCTATCTCCTACCTATGTATGAAAAAGTTTTCTGTTAGCTGGATTCTATTAAAATGCTCAAGAAATATGTTGTTTTAAAATTTAAAAAAATTTAAAAGCAAAAAAGTTTAATACAAGCGTATATATCCGAATTCTATTGACCATCCACTCTAGGTGGTGGTGGTGGCGAAGTCGTGATGGTTGACTCACTGGCTGTCACTCCACCTACCTGCGCTCATATCCCGGTAAGAGCACTACAGCAAAATTTTCAAAACGTCATCAGTCTTTTGGCGAGCAATGCCAAGCCTCCGAAAGTCAAATCTTGCCTATGAAAAAGCTTCTCAGCAGAGCCGTTCGGAACCGGCAATAAAAAATAGGCCCTGCTTAGGAGTGTAAAAATTCACAAAGTGAGAAATATAAATGGTTGCTAGAAGCTAGCCCTTGGCCCAAAAAGGGCTGTCGCGCCAAAATATTTATTTTATTTATATTCAATCTAGGAATATTTTTAAATGACAGAAAACGAGAATAGTAAAAAAGTACATTTTTCGCGTTTTCGTGGCTGAGACACATAAAGGCATTCAAAATTCGTGTCCCAGGTCTATCAACAATTGCATCTATCGTTTAAAAACTGTAATGATGAAATATCCTTCAGAAAAATAATAAATTCCTTCGAATTTAGTATCAAAACATGCCACAAATTAAATTGAGAAAAGCTCTAAATATTATGAGAACTTTTACCTGAAATAGTCATATAAAATTTATTATAGTTCTAAAGTTCTTCTCTTCGTAATATAATACAATACATCTATTGTTACATACTTTTCCAAGGAATCTGAGTCGCTTCTGCAGTGCTTGTGAGATTCGTTCGAATTTTACAGCCCACTTTATTTTGGATTGCCATGTTAGTCATACAGAGAGAGATTGCTATAATTGTTTTATTTTTTGATAAATTTTATTGTGCCAAAGAAAAAAATGTTGGAAAATACATCAATTTTCAAAAGGTATCAGTAGTTTTCAATATGTCTACCTTTGGCGCGAATAATGGCCTTGAGACGGCCGAAGAAAGCATCGCACGCTGCACGCAAGTGGCTCTGCGATATTTTGGTCCATTCGCGGCGTAGTGCTTATTTGAAGTGGTCCAAACTTTGATATTTTTTAGTGCCAACCTTCGCCTTCAAAATACCCCAGACAGAGAAATCCAACGGATTTGCATCCGGAGAATTTGCAATTCATTGTGTCGAAGAAGTGAAGTGTGAAATATTGTTTTTTAACCAATCTTGGTTGACGCGCGCTTTGTGAGACGGTGCCAAGTCTTGTTGAAATGTCCATTGTCTCCGACCGAAATGATTGTTTGCCCAATATACGAGCGGAGAGCGACCATCGGCGATTATGGCGGCCCAAACCATCACCGTCGGTACTACCTGCTTTCTGCTGGCCGTTCGAAGGTGTAAATTTTCGAAGGACCTCTCTGGCAAGTAAACTCGGTCATTTTGTTTGTTGAAATATTGCTCGATAACAAACGGCGACTCATCGGAAAAAACCAAATTCGGCAACTCACCACTTTCGTGCAAACGTAGCAACTATTTCGCTCATTCGACTCTAACTTTTTTCTGTTGCGGTGTAAGATCGTGTGTTTTTTGGAACTTCAATGGCTTGAGCCCAAGCTCATTTTTCAGTATGTGTTGCATCCGTTCCAACGATATGTTGAGCTTACGAGCCATTTTTCTTCCACTTCGACGCGGATTTCACTCAATTCTAGCCTTCACTTTCCGAGCCAATGGTTCGAGACGCAAATGATTTATTCACGTTGAGGTGCTGGAGGGCTCTAACGATAGCTACTTGTGGTTTTCCAGGCAAATATAAAGCAATCACACTATCACGTTTGAATTTCATCGCGGATAAAATTTTTTTAACACAACTGAGACGCAAATCGTTTAAAAGGCTTGTAAATAATAATTATCTGTCATGTGTCAAAATTTGAGCTCACAGTAATGAACGGTTTAGAAATTATAGCAGTCTGAAGTTGTTTACAATTCAAGTCAGTAAGGGTGTAGTAATGTATGGTATATTTCGAGATATTTTTCGGGTCTATCTTCGAATCTAGGTTGGAACTTTAGCCTATATAGCTTACTGCGATTTATTTTCCAACAGCCTTCGTTGAACAAAGCAGTATCAATTGATATGTTCAACATGAAATTATCCCGATTTTCCGATTCCGCAAATACGCAGAATCACATTTTGTCACACACGCTGACATTTGCAATATACGTTTTTTAATTTTTATTATTTTTTTTTTTTCACTTTGTAGATTTGATGTTTTAATAGAAAATGCAGCGTCGCGATTTTTCTTCACCGTTATTCACAAGTTTCGAGTCGTTCGAAAGCCACTTTGACCACCATTTGTTTAATTATATTGGGCTGCTGACTGTCTAAAACTTTGATGTATGACATAAAGGGTGATCCAATAGATGGTGTGGATGTTAGCTGTCAATTACTGTCATTCACTTTATACAATGTGGTTGGTCTTTTTGATAGATGTCAAACAATCTTTGACAATGACTAACGTGGAGTCATTGTGGATTTTTCGGTCAACATAATCGCCCTAGTGGGTCCGGAATTAGTGCAATGGTGAAGCGTTTTGAAGAAGCTGGTTCGGTATTGGGTATAACTCCATATCAGCATGCTCGAAGGGCACGTAAGCACTAAAACATTACTACTGTCAGCGAAAGTGTTCAAAACCAGTCAGGCACCTCAATTTGTCGCCGAAGTTAATAATTGGGCCTCACTTATGGCACTTTACGGCGAATTCTAAAAGTCAATCTTCATTTGCACGCCTATAAAATCCAAATTACAAAACAATTGAAGCCTTTGGACAATTTGTTATCGAATTTGATCTTTTCCGATGAAGCTCAGTTTTGGATAGATGGGTACGTAAATAAACAAAACTGTCGTTTCTGAGAACCGGAAAACCTATACGAGATTCACGAAAAACCAATGCATCTTGAAAAACTCAATGTATGTTATGACAGTTAGAGTAAATGGAGAACGTTATCGCAAAAAATTGACCGGCAATTTTTTTTTCAAAATTAAACTAATTGGCTCTGGATGATCTCTGGTTTCAACAGGGTGGTGCTACCGTCCACACAACCCATCAATCAATCAATTTATTGCTTACGAAATTTAAAGATAGCATTATTTCGTTTCGAGGAGACACTTGGACAATTCAGGATTTCAAACACAATATCTAAACTAAAATTGCGGCCATTGACATATTTATTCTTCAAAAAGTCATCAAAAAGTCATTTTGACCTTCGGATGGTCACTTGCAACAGTCGTGGTGGTTATATAATTGATGTTATTTATTCATATTTACCATATTCCAAACTTTATTAATTAATAAAATTATACATTAATTTTACACTAAATATATATTTAATTTAATAAAAACTTCCAACATTAATGTTGGCTCACCCTTTATGAGTATTTCAATAGTAAGCTATATGTATATCGTGCACCGTTTATGTATTATAACATCAGTTTTGCCTTTATGCAGTGGAATAAGAAAGGCCTTTGTTTGTTCGGTTTTCAAACATAGATTTATTCAATCGTTGTATTATTACTCTAAAACAAATTTTTTTTACAATAGTATTCGTATAATATTGTATTACAGAAGTTTTCAGGATCTTTTCTCAAAAATGAATATCTGTGATGCATTCATAGGAACACTCCATTTTATTCCAGATGCAGAATCACACAAAAAAATATGAAAAATCGTTTTCGCTTTTTGGAAATTCTAACTGTTGAATTGTTATTTGAAAACGATATTTCAAACTTATGAGGGCTTCCATTGGCTTTTATCCGGAATTCAAAAACTTCGAATTCTAAATGAATTTGGAAAGTCGCTTCGGCTTTTATTGTATGAGCTAATGCTTACATGTATTTGTACAGTGTCAAAATTATTTGCAATAATCAAAAGTATTCAATAGTGAATTAAAATGAAAAGAAAAAGATTCACGAATGCAGAATCAGATATATTTGTTGTTTTATTAGACGGATAATAATTTATAGACCATAAATCCCCATATACCACACGAGACTTGGCGTTTTTGTTTAGGTGTATTGTAACATTCTGTAATTCGTGAAAATTCTTCTTAGGAGGCAGATAAATTTGAATACCAATAGTAAGTTTACTGGAGAGGTTTCTGTTTCATAAGAAATAGAGGTTTGAGATTTTGAGAGTTTGGCAGCTACAGCTGCCATTTTTAGTTTAACAGCTGTTGGTTTAATTGTTTGTATTTCTGGCTTTGCCTATAGCATATCAGTTTTTTCAGCATTTTGCCTCAGATTTTTAGCTTTTTCTTTGTCAGCCTTCTGAAGTTGCGAAAGGTAAATTCTTTGTTTTTGTCTCTCCAGTTACTGATTTTTTAAAAACACAATCCACATATTTACCTATATACTGCATATCCCGTAATCTAGGACTTGAGTTTTTCCATAAAATATGTATAGGTTTACTTATTCTGCAAATAGCATATACTCCAATTCATCTTAATGTGATAATACTAAAAATTCTTTTTTTTTTAAGCAAAAATGAAAATCAGGAACATTTAACATTCAGACAAACGAGAGAAAATTATAACAACAGGGTATTTTGCGCCCGACTTAATATCTTGGTCCAAAAATATTGTGTATGGTAAATTGTATTATAGACTTTTGAAAATAAAGTTGGAAACGGCCAACGAGGTTCTTCAGCCGAAATGTGTTTTTAATAACTATTTCAGAGATGATAAATTAAATGATCAACGAATGTTCTAAATTTTTTGAAGCCCAAATTGAAACCCAGGTTGACATAGAAACTACTTCGGAAGGGCGCGGACGGCGCAAACTCTGTGAAAAATACCATATTTGTCGATTTATGGTATTCAACTAAATTCTCGAGGCCACAATAGATTCCGCATATCATTTATGCAGGCCCTTTTTGTTTTAATTATTAGTGTTAATTTTTAAATTGCGTTTGTCAAAGGTTCAGTGAATTACATATAACTGAAGGTCAGCATAGTCTACCGACGGAAGTGGAAAGTTGTGGAATATTGTAGAGAAATTACATTTAATTCAAGCAGCTAATCAGTAAGTACCAGGATATAGAACGAAAAAACACTCTTAAACGAGAATTTTGCTGCTGTTGCAGAAACTAAAGAAAAAACCTGACAGTTGTTAGGGGGAGCGACGAACTTGCGTGAACTATACATTGAAAATAAAAGGTTCAGAACCATTGAGTCAAATGTGTTCATTTCAGACTTCTTAGGATGGCAATTGATTTTTATTGGGTAAACTAAATCAAAAACGGTGAAAAGCGAAATAACGCCAAAATGTTAAAATTTGACTTTTTTCACTTATACCAATCGAAATAAAGTGAAATGCAAAAATTTGTCCTATTTCACTTGTTTTTGTGATATGTTACATTTGTTTCCAATAAACAAAATCAAATGGTTTACTTGCTGTTGATTTCAATTATTTTGAGTTGAAATGAAAATGTAACATTTATTATCTAATTTGTACAGTCAGTAAATCCACATATGGCAAATGATACTATTGCTAGACTTTTGCTAGTAAAGACAAAAAGGATTCCTTTTCTTTTGCTCTGAATTATAACATGAGTATAGAAAGTTGAAGCTTCGTACCGGGCACATAGTGTACGTGGTTTGTAAGCAGGAGAAATGACTATTAGAGTATTAATAGAGTTTGCTATCTTCATAGTTTAGGTTATTTATTGTTTGGGGGTTTCTATTTGTGAATATGGATCGTTTCTCAATCGAAAAAACGCATAATTATTGAATTGCTGTGTATGGACTACATAACGGATTCAGACTAATCTACTTTGAGGTGGGGCGAAATATTGCCATAGCTGGCACTTGCTTCCCGTATCTCGATATTCATAAGGGGACTTGGAGATCTCCTGAGCTATCAATCTTCAATACATCGCTATCAATGCAAGGCACTCCACTGGTATTGTAGATGTTCGAACGTTCCGAGGGGCCAATATGGACTCGAACTATTACCTTATTGCATCCAAGGCGAGGTTGCGGATACCGCGAACATCACAAAGACAAGTTAATATTGTGAAGAAATTTGATGCCGGGCGGCTACAATCGCAAATGAACGCTAAATCCTTTCCCTATAGAGTCTCCTTTATTCTCTTACGAAGTTCTATGTGGTCAGCATCCAGTATCGGAGACTAATGGCAATATTGCCACATAAGAACTAGAGCTGCTCATGAGCTCTACGAGCAGAAAAGGATGGGATGAAAACCGGCTTCTCAGGAGGAGCATGAATAAGATTCGGAAGTTTTACGAAAAAGTAAAAAAAAAAAAAATGCCACGGACACACGGGTGAAAGAGGAAGCTTGTAGAAAAAAGAAAAAAAAAAAAAGATAACATAGTATTAAGTTCACAGTCGATGCTGATGATTTGGAAACAGCTTTTCTGTAGACTGTATAATGGTGAACAGAAACATACCGCTGTCAGGCAGAATGAACCTTTCAATCTGGATGATGTACACCAAATGTAGACCAAAAATTGTGTTCCCCGACCCGAATGAAGTGAAAATAGCCATATATAAGAATAATTCCAACAAAGCTGTTGGAACAGATGGCTTGACTGCCGAGCTCTTCAAAGCGGCAGACGATGACTTGGTAAGGAGCATATATAGTACTTAATCGTTTGTAAAATATAGTCTGACGAACGTATGATCGACGAGCGGAACCTCAGCATTTTTTGTTCGATCCTCAAAAAAGAGACGCTCTGCACTGCGCTAACTACAGAGGCAACAGTCCTCTTAAGTGCTCCAAGTCGATACACACCTATTAATCGACTTATATAAAGCAATGTCTTGTTTTGGTATCGTTGCCAAACACGTGTGTTTGCGCAGGATGAAGATGGAAAGTGCAAGCTGCTCCAAAAAGGTCGGTAAAGAACTCACGGAGACCTTTATTTCTGCTTCCATATGATTTCTTTAACATCATTATTGAAAGAATAGCGTAAAATCATGGGCCAATGCAAGAAGCACAATCTTTCAAAAGCCCGCCCAATTATTCGCATACGCATATAATTGACTTAGTCAGAAGAAAGCAGCGTGATGTCAATGGGGCTTTCGTGAGTATTGAGACGGAAGCGGTAATGATGGATTTAACGGTCAATAAGACATGACCGACGTTTTGGACAGAATATCACTCTCGACATATATAATTTTGAGGTAGTTAAGGACTTTGTTTACCTAGGCTCCACTATCGATTCAGCACTCAGATCAAATAAAGAACAACACTTGCCAATCGCTTCTTCTTTGGGCTAATAAGGCAATTGAAAAGCAAAGCCCTCTCTAGAACAACAAAAGTGACGACGAACTGTACGGGCTTTACAGCGACTTCGACTTATCCAGCGCAGTAAAGGTAGACCGCGACTTAGGTAGCGCACGCAAGTGGAAGGGAACCTTAACCACTAAGTGTGCGAAACTGGAGTTAGCTAGCTAAAGATTAAGTTTATGATTGAGGCCCACCTCCACCTGAGCTGTGGAGCAACCTTAAGTAAGTAAGTCATGGACTTCTTAACCGAGAAACACAAACAGTTTGATGAGACAGTGAGTATTGTAGATACAGCATCGCGATAACCTTTGTAATTATTTGCCAAGAAAAGTGTAACTTATGAGCTAGAGTTGTCAATTTCAAAACATTCCTTAGCCATTCCATACGGCTTTCTATGTCAAATTAACGATTTGCATTTTCATTTGCGTCCAAGATACAGTTGATATTGATGTTAAAAAAAATATTTTTCGACGACGAGCAACAATCTGATTTCTCTTCGTACTTTAGTAATCAGAATTGCTGTATATGGCAAGATGAATCATTAAGAGATTCAGGAAAGATCTTACATGCACAAAAAGCCACTCTTTGGTGGCGGCTTATTTAAAACAATGAACAGAAACTTATAATTTCACATGTCATATAACGAATAACACTATAGGCATTTTGCGTGAAATACCATATGTGATGGCCCCACACCATTTGGTAACAGCTTTCGATAATTTGTAATAGTTGGTACTACGCTCAATCTGTGGTCTGTGCCAGTTTTTAAACTAAAAATATGGGATAATTCGCTTTACAAATGAGATCCAGAGAATTCATGCATATTAGAATGTTAATTTTATTTCATGCAACTAATTTATTTTAGTTTTAAGGAGCGACTTTCTCTTTAATCCGATCTTTTTTATGCTAAAAATAGAAAAATTTTAACAGCATAGATCATATCTCATTTCATCATAAATTTAAAGCCAAGTTTGGCTAACTATTGTCAAGTTGTGCTATTAAAAGTGAAAATGTTCAATACAATAAAAAAAAATATTAATGAGTAAAGAATGCTATGGCAGAAGAGCTCTGCTCTGCAGATTTGCAGTTGAACAAATCTAGTCACCGAAATGTATGGAATTATTGATGAATTTAAGATGCACATCCAACAGCTTCCGAATATGTTAAGAATGTGATAGTTTAAGAAAAAGACACAGTCTCTATTCCTAACATAAATGAGGTTGACCTAAAAAGCAACGAACTTGTCGATTTCGGTGGATTACCTCAGAGATTTATAAATACGATGCTGAATTAAGTACGAGACACAAATGTATAGTCGATAACTGGAATACATATAAGATTCATCTGCAAATAAATATCCCACAGAGGTATGCACTGCTAGCTAATTATTGCTTACAAGTTCTATTTTAGTGTGTTATATGAATGCGGGAAGTCTTTCACATTATTATACACGTAGCACTGTATCTTCTGGTCAGGAAGTTGACCAAATTTTTCTCTATAATTTTCAGCTTGAACACTCCGAATATTGCTCAGTACTATTTGGATCTATCTGATTTTTTCTGAACTTGTACTGGATTTCGACGAAGTGATGTGCCATTAATAACTATGTAATGTGTAAGGCATTACCTTCCACAAGTCTGTCCAATTGTTCGATGCTACGAATTGGTTTTACCGTAACCCAGGGTCACTGCTACACCTGTTTGTCAAAATATTGACAACTCATATTAAAAACTCATATTTCGAAAGACACAGCTGCCTTTACAAAACCTTAATCCTGCCAGTTGTGTTGGTGTTGGACGATAAGGATATTTGGTTTAATGTGCGAAGAGGGTGCATAGAGAAACTATTTGAGATGTGTCAAGTTGTAGGGGTAATCCAAAAAGCCAAAACACAGCGACATGACGATGACATGAAGACTTTACGATTTTGGCTCGATCATAGCGAGTGAAAAAAGTACATTGTTACAGGGAAGAGGCACTCAGAATCTCACTTCCATGATCAAAAGAACCAATTCATCGGATGCCAAAAGATTTGGTCTACGAAGTATGAAGAAGGGTACCGGATATGGAAGTCACGGATCAATATGAGAAATATGAGTTAAAAAATATCAGTAACCGAAAGAGCTAGATATATAATGAAAATCTAAATAATAAATGAATCAATAAGGCTCTACCGCAATATACTATACACATAAATTAATATGCTTTTTCAAATTTTATAAAGTTGGATTTTGCTAGATTAGTTTGTAATATCTAACTTCAAAGAAATATCAAACATTGGACATAGTACTGCAACATATTTAATGCCTATAAGGACACGTACTTTATCATATTCTGTGTATTTTCAAGTCAACGTAACTTTGAAACCCGCATTCTTAGCCATCAGTGGGAACTTTTTCGAAATAAAAATTAATCAAAAGTTTTAGTTAGCGCCTTCAATACGAGTAAATTAACTAAAAAAAGAAAGTATTTGAACTGAACGTTGTAATTTTTGAATAAATAATGTTAATTATATAAAATAGGAAAAAGTTTCACTGGTTTTGAATTTTATCACCAGATGACAAGCTTCCAAACTATCTATTTAAGTTAAAATTGTGAAGTAACATTGATTTACCGAGTTAAAGCTAGTAAGGAATTTATAAATATTTAATACCTTTAACGAATTCCGAATTCAACACAAATTTGTATTTTCATTATTCATCTTACGAAAAGTCTTGTGTTCATGTTTGTACTTGTGTGGACTTACATCAAATCAAATTCTTACTTAGTATACAAAAATTTATTATTTTGGATAGTCTATTCCATACAGAGAAATCAGGAAAATAGATCAGGGGATACAGAAAATAGATACAGGGGATACTATATTCATATAGTAATATGTAAAAAAAAATATTTGTATTAAACTGCGAGCTATTGGACTTCCGGAAAACTTCGAAATATTTGCTTATCTGGGATGCAAAGTGATTAAAGCAGGTTTCTTAAAGATGACTATCAGCATTATGCATGCCAACTCCACAGTGGATGAATTAAAACAACTGTGAACAATAAAGTATAGAAGAGCCTATCCATCTAAATTATGTTAACAAAACTACGGCTTGAAAACGAAGAATACAAGCGCACCTGCCAATTTCGACTTAGGTGCGAACAAGTGGAAGGAAACCTCAACCATCTTGGAGTTTCCAACTGGTTTAAGAAACATATAAATTAGAAATGTTTATTCGTTGGAGATTAAGTCCACTCCGGACTGTAACGCTATTTTAGTAAGAAATCATGTCAATCGATTTAAATTGAGTGAAAAGCAAAGAATAGAATATATTTAATCTCAGGACTAACCCGACAGAAGCTGAATTGAAAAGGCACGAGGATTATTTTCAAATCATTATCAAAGAACATATGTAAGCCTTATAATTGAAGATCTAACTAGGAAGTGACTAAGAGTCATTTTCGCAGAAGCTGTCCAGAAGAAGTTTTGTTTAACTGCCCATTACAAGCGTTGAAGGGCAGAATGCTTGCAAAATACAATACAATACTTGGGGGCCCCTGTAAAACATAACCAGTGTTGAAAAATATGTCGTGTAGTCAGACTGAAGAAATAATAAGTCCACTTACAAAAGAATACAATATGCTTAAAATATGAAAATACGGTCACTTCAGGAATTGCATCAGAAATCTTTACTCATTATAAAAAATGGCTCACGACATTGTATTTGAAGCGCAACTTCAGGAATATGTCGGCCTCATCTTGAGCCTATCTTTTGTGCACTTGGATTTCTACCTCGTCAATCACGCTATGAATATTTACCTACACTGCCCGAATCAGCAAATAAGAAATATTTTACATAGCCCCACGACAGGTAATCGAGTACAGGTAATATGAATTAATGGTTTCGTGGGAAGTATGGCACCTAGCGCCATCCTCTTAGAACCGGTTTTTTTTTTTTTTTTTTTTTTGAAAAACTCATTGATCATTTTTCACATTGTGGACGGATAAGGGGCGAATTGTGGCGATCGACGGTGGATTTTTACTCACAGCGTTTTGTCACGGAATTCTAGACATATGTCGAAGAACAGTCAGAAATGATAACCTAGTCTAACACTTTTGAAAGATATATCGGTGACAGCCTTTATAACATTGAGTCAAGAATCAATTTTTATAATTCTCTATCTCTATATCTCTATATAAAATCAGACCCTTTTCCGACTGTCTTAGATTGGGTTATCGAATTTTCTGCGTTCGCTGCTTTCCTTTTTAAAATATCAAATTGAAATCATTTTTCAATTACACTTTCAATATGAAAATGCAATTTCTTATTATTTACATTATTAATAATTTTTTTATTTTTGTGGCCGGTATATTATGAAGTATTTGTCGCCCAAGTTAACTTTGCAACGTTGGTAAATTTTGTTGGTAAATGTATGTTCAAATGGTTTCGGATCACTCTTCGTTATAAACGACAATATTATCCTTATTCAAGATTTCATCGGCCTAATTGTTTTAATAGACTTCAATGTGATAATCGATTTGCTAAATATTAAGGTTTCAATGATTTCTGTTCGGCAATAACATACATACTAGAAGTGTTCCTACTTGGATCGAAAATTAAGTACTGTGATAAAAAAAGGACATATTAATCCAAAGATACGTGAGTTACAAGTTTAAATTTGAGGCGTGTTCGAAATATGTTGGCAATTTTCATCTCTTGAAAAAAGGAAATTCTTGCTTATTCGGCTACATCAATGTAATCCTTTTCAAATTAGTCTCCATTATGGAGGCTCAAAGCAGGATAAAGGACTTCTCTTGCTGAAGCATGTACCATAGCAATATAGTCAATTGCCGGAAAGGTTAATTACTGCGTGCGAGAGTCAAATTCATTCCAGTGCATTTCGAATTGTTTCGTATGCTGCTGTACCTGTCTTACCTACAATGCTACCCGTCGGCATGCTTTCTGAAGAAATGTTAAGATTCAAAAGCGGCTGATTGTAAGATGGCAGGGTAAGGGGCGAAAAAAGCAAATACAAAACCGTAGTATCGCAAACTGGAAACAACAATGGAACTTATCTTTAAAAAATAATTACACTAAGACAATATTATCAATGTGGGGATTAGACAGAATAGGTCAATCTTCGATTTGACTTAGTTTTAACGGAACATGGATGTTTCAGAGAGCATCCGTTTAAGCGCAAACACGAAAATATCCCAAACGGTTCACTTTGTGAAACTGTTTCCGAAGGCGCGTCACACGTTTTTTTATCGTTCAATTTGGTGAGTGATCCACTCCTGATATTATTGTTGTATTAATGCTTCAAAACTGGGAGAAATTGGTTATTTTTAGTACGTAGATATCATACACTTATCTATGCATGCCACGGCTTTTCAAGTCCACGAATTACTTCTGGAAACGGTATTTGTCTTCATTTACGTGATCTTTGAAGCCCTGCCAGATACGACCAAAGTGTTTCGGATCGTTTTTCTGTTGTAGAAGCCAACAGATTTCCACATCTGAACAGCATTTACACAAATGCTAACAATTATTCATTGTACAGCTGTATCACTCTTTAAACATCGATATTCTCGATTAGTTTTCTGAATCCCGATGCAGAAAAATAGTCAAAATAATGCAACCGGATGCTTAACTGTTTGTTTGGTCCATAACTTGAACCCATTCAAATATTTCTTAATGTGCTTTTCGGTTTACAAAGTTTAGCCGCGACGGCTTGTTAAATCAAATCTTTTTCTCGAATTATCATGCGAATAGATAGAAACCTTATATCTTTTTTCTTACAACTAATATGTTTTTCTGAAACAAAATTCGTCATTTTTATTTTTTTTAACTGCTTTTGAAATGTTCTTTTGGAGATATTTTGCTGTAGACACGAAAAGAAACACGTCTTCAAATCGAATCTTTCATAGAGCACTTATTACGGAATAAGTCTTGTAACTTGTAAACATGAGATGCAACTGAAGTTAATTTTTGCCATGCATTAGAGGAGGAATAACTCTAATGGAAACCAAAAATTTTTATTAAGAGCCACAAGTTATTGCCAAACACACTGCAGCTCTTTCACCGATACGATATAATCTCACCTGTGCATGAAAACCAATGGTCCTCTAAGGTGTTCCGTTTTTTAGGGAATAAAAAAGCCATTTTTGTTGCGAATGGAGGCTAGGACCTCATTTCGGTGTTGATTTTGGCCAAAATTCATGAACAAGCAGTAGAGTTGAGCAGGTGCAAAAGTAGAGAATTATTTCACCGCAAGTCTTAACATTTTTTCAGATTACTTCGTCGTTGAAATTGTGTACACTTTATTGATCGTTTTGTCTTGTGGAAAGAGCTTATGGTGTGATTCGTTGTAGTCGAAGTACACAGTGAGTGCTCGTCATCATCAATATTTTCCCAGCCATCTTGAAAAAGCTTATAATACTATTAAGGCGTTAGGCCACTCTAGAATTTTCAATAAATCGATTTGTTTTTATTGCTTTCAATTGTCCCTTAGGTTATCTTAAAAGATTATGGCCGGGAAATATCTCGAAGTACTTGTTTTTTAAAGTAACATTAAGTGCAAGTCCGCCATTTTAGGCGACTAGAGTAGGTATACGGCAGATGTTTCTGAAGCTATTTGCCACGTGTTCAGACTATTGCCTGTTACGTCTTTAGAAATGCCGGTTTCAATCAATTTCGTACAGTGAAACATTCTAAAAGGACGATATTTGAGGAACGTTATTTTTTTATCGATAATTGTGCTAACTTGTTTTTGTTTCGTGAGTGTTATTGGTTCGTTTTTATAATGAGTGGCAAAGTATATTGCAGTCAAATAGGTGCAAAAGAGACACGTACATACAGCAATATGCCGAAAATATCTGAAAGAAGACCGCTGAAGCAACACGAGTTTGAGGCACCAAGTGAAATGAATGCTATTATATACATCCCCGAAAAAATTGAAGCAATCGGAAGATATAGTATGTACGATATTGAAGTGCATTCAGGTTTTGGTTAGCGCATGATCAACTTTATTGCAGTTTTTTCAGCTATTTCAAATGTTGTCGTTTGTAAAGTGTGCAAATCGCAAGTGAAATTTTCGGAAAGTGGTAAGCGCAGTTTATGATTTAAAATTGTAGTGTCCTGTGAAAAATGTGTACAGACTGAGATACTTAGTAGTTCATTTATTGAAAAAGTCTATGAAATAAACCGTAGAATTGTAATTTCCATGCGATTATTTGGAACTGGTTTGTACAGAATAAAAAATTTTAATGAGTTTATGGAATTACCTCGGCCTATGTTTCACTCTTTCTATGATAAGGTTGTCAAAATAATTTCAACTGCAACTAAACTAGTTTGCAAAAACAGCATGATGAAAGCAGTGAAAGATGAAACAAGTATTTCTATTGAAAAGGTAGAAAATGGAATTATGGTATCATACTATCATATCATGTTTACCTTAGTGACTTTCATTGGAAATTACAGTGCAAAAATTGTAAACTGCAAAATGAAATCAAAATACTGTAACGCGTGTGAATACTGGAAGAATAAAGTAGATACCAAAGAATATATGTAATAGGCACAAAATCATAAAGATAAGTGCGATGTAAATCACGATGGATCAGCAGGAAAAATGGTGGTCAATGCAGTTTTGGGATGTTTCAACGATCCGAAACTTTGCACCAGGTAAAATACAAACAATATATTGGTGCTGGTGATTCTAAGACTTTTAAAAGCATTACTGATACTATGTTCCAGTACTCAAGAACTCTATACACTCTAGATCACGTTCAAAAGCGAATGGGTACCCGCCTAAGTAATTTGAAAAAGAATGCAAAAGGTCTCGGTGGAAGGGGCCAAACTCACTATTTATTATGGATTAGCTATTCGTAGAAACTGTGATTCAGTTGATAATATGAGAAACAGTTTATGGGTTACAATCGATCATAAATTATCTACTGATGCAAAACCGCAGCACGATAAATGTTCGATTGGAGGGTATTCATGATGCTCATCACAAAAGGCTAAAGCTACAAATAGTTTGGCCAAATGCAAACATAAGCCAGCTCTTCCAATTAAATTGTACTAAGCTATTAAGCCAGTCTATGAAGAACCTTCGGTTATACTCAAACCTGTAATGAAAGTTTTATTTCGACTGTGTGGAAATTTTCCCCGAAATCCATTTCTAGTGGTAAAACTGTGTTGGATATAGCTATGAATATTGCAGTTTGCATGTATAATGACGGCTTTGCTTAAATTTTGCACAAAGTCGAAACGATGGATTTAGAAATCGGCCCGAGCAGCTACGAAATTTGCTTGGAGATTGACAAAGAGCGCATAAAGCTTGCAGAAAGATAGTTGTCGGAAACTGCAAAAGAGGCATCGCGGATTAAAGGTATTGAAGAATTTTTCATGACTTTCTATAACTTAAAATTTTAAAGGTGTTTATCTCAAAACTGCATTTTTCAAGTGTGCCGCACTCATAACTTGAACAATTTTCAACGAATTCACTTCAAATTTTAAGTTAAAAATATATTGTCTAAATAAGTATGTAGGATTTTTTATATGGCAAAGTTTATTTGTTATTAACAATTTTCTAGCGATTTTTCTGCGAATTTTGCATGTTTGATTTGCATTCGACAATGCATCTAAAAAAAATCCTACGTACTTCTCTAGCTGTTGTTAGGTACAATACAATAAAAAAAAAATTAGTGACACTTCCAAAAAAGAGAGATCATCAAAAAAACGCTGCACAGCCGCCATTTTTAAATAAATTATTCTAAAAAAAATTATGTTTTACAGCCAATCATATGTAAAATAAACTTCTACCTTTGTTATTTCGAAAAAAATCACAAAAAAGCCCATTTTTACAGCTTATAGAGTGGTCTAACCCCTTCAGCTCCTTATTTACTTCTATCAAACTCAAGAAAAGCAACAGTTACTTACTAATTTTTCTCCACTTTATTCAATTCTTAAAGCAAAGCTAAAACACTTTCTTTGAAATTGATGTTGTGTAGGCTAATCTTTTTGATAATAGTACCAAACACTATGTTACTTAAAGACGCTCTTCTTATACAGTTTTGTATTAAAATTCAAAAGTCCGCAGATATTATCGTATTTTTCCTCCGTTGATGCATGGGCATAATACAATATACACACGTATGTACTATATACACTCCGGTTCACTTGAATAAAGGCAACCCTTTAATAAGACAATTTTCTTATTATTATTTTTTTTTTCAAAAAACAAGGGTTTAAGTGCAAAAACAAATGAAGAATATAGATATGGAATTTTACAAGACCGAACAATCACAAAATCTCTTGACAGTAAAAGGGAATGGGACTATAACCCGGTTTTCTTAAAAAGAGTCTAAAACACAAGCAATAAAGTCGGTTCACATAAATAAAGGCAAAGACAGTAAATAAGTACAATGTACACTTTTTGTTTTTATTTATTGAATTTTTTGGTAATTATTAAATAAAGCAGTAGTGTGTATGGCCACCTTTTTGTGAAATTACTTCATAAACGCGGTGTGAAAGTGAGTCGTACAGTGATTTTATGTATTGGGTCTATAATTTTGTTTGATAAGAGATGGCGTAACTTGTATTATTCCATTGTTATTATGCGCTGGAAAGCTACTGTCATTGTACGTCATTTTAGTGTATGTCAATCGTAAGCGTAAGCAACAATAATTTTTTTTCACTCAAATATGTCAAACTTTGTGCCTGAAAAAGTGTTATTGCGGGGAGTTCTTCTTCATTACTTTAATATGAAGAAAACTGCTACCGAAAGTCATCGTATTTTGGTGGAAGTTTATTATGAACATGCGCTAGCTGAACGAACGTGCCAAAAGTGGTTGGAGGACGATGAACGTCCTGGGCAGCCAAAAAAGTTTGAAGATGAAGAACTGGCATTACTCTATGAAGATTGTTGCCAAACACAAGAAGAACTCGCAGAATCTTTGCGATCACCCAAGCAGCCATTTCAAAACGTTTAAAAGCAGCTGGATATATTCAAAAGCAAGGAAATTGGGTTCCACATGAACTCAAGCTGAGAGACGTCGAAAGGCGGTTTTGCATGTTCGAAATGCTGCTGTAATGCCACAAAAGGAAGTCATTTTTGCATCGGATTGTTACTGGTGAAGAAAAATGGATCCATTACGACAACCCCAAGCGCAAAAAATCATATGTGAATCCCGGCCAACCAGCCAAATCAACGGCAAAGCCGAATATCAATGGCGCGAAGGTAATGCTCATTGCATTACCACATCCCATCTGGTGGGATCAGATGGGTGTGCTGTATTATGAGCTGCTAAAACCGGGTGCAACCATCAATGGACAACGCTACAGAACACAATTAATTCGTTTGAAGAGAGCAGTAGCCGAAAAACGCCCGGAATATGCGACCAGACACGAGGCAATAATTTTCCATCATGACAACGCTCGGCTTCACGTTGCTATTCCGGTTAAGACCTATTTGGAAAACAGTGGATAGAAAGTCTTACCCCACCCTTCTGACTACCATTTGTTCCGGTCGATGCAGAACGCCCTCACTGAAATACGGTTCACATCAGAGCAGAATATCAAAAATTGGCTTGATTCATTCTTGGCTGCCAAGCCGGCGCACTTCTTTTGCGATGGGATTCACAAATTGCCAGAAAGATGGGAAAAAGTCATAGCTTCAGATGGGCAATACTTTGAATAATACTATTGTACATGTTTTTCTTAAATAAACGTTTAAATTTTTTAAAAAAAAAATCGCTGTACTGCTTTCCTCCTTCGTAAGCTTTACGGGTAAGCCAGCCCCAAACATTTTCTATAATGTTCAAGTCTGGTGAATATAGTGGCCAATTCAGTAATTCCACGTTTTGGCTTGCAACAAATGTCTTTACTACACGAGCAGTATGCATTGGTGCTTTGTCCTGTTACAGAATCCAAGGTAACGGTCCAAATAACTCATTAAACTTGGGAAAAGCTGATTTCAATATTCCTTTGTAGGTAATTCCCGTCATTGTGCTCTGAACATTTAACTGAAATGTTCCATAATAACTGATCGCACCCCAGACCATTACTGCAACCTCTCGGCTATGATGACGAGTTAAAAACCGTTGTTCTTTCCGTAAATCATGAAAGTAGAAGTTATACCCATCCGGCCCATCTAGATTAAACTTCTTTTCATCCGTGAAAACAACTATTCGCCAGTCATTCTTAATTTGACTCTGTCCTAAAATCCAGGAAATATGGTCTTTTGTGAATTGCAGTCGAAGCTGCTTACGCGCAGCATTAAGAGGAGGTTTTTTAACCAACTTTAACCGCTTCAGGTTCTTAGCACTAACAATAACACGTCTAACAGTGGATTTACTGGCATTTATGCCGGCCTCAAATATAATTTTTGATATTGAATCACTGGAATTAGAAGCACAACGAATGATTTTGCGCCTGTCAGCTACTAAAATCACTGTAGAAATTCTTCCTTTATAGTTTTTTCCATAAGAATCTGGATTCTTTAAATAATTGTCAACAGAAGTTGGGCTTCGACCAATTTTTTTTTCGCGATGTAGCGGTTGGAATAACCTTCCATGTGTACGAGTGGTACACATCTATTTTGGCTTTTTCGGATGTAGTTAAAGTGTTTCCTTTGCCCATTTTTGATGAAAACTGCACAAAACTTGTCTACTTTAATTTAAACTTCACTCTACAATAATCTAACACTGATTTTTCTAACAAACTTTCTTTAATGTTATTAACTTCGCAACTGCCTTTATTCAACTGAACCAATTTTATCGCTTGCATTTCCGACACTGTTTACGAACTTTTATAATGTTCCGTTACTTTGTACAGTAAAGTGAACTTTGTTAATGTATTCTGTTGAACAATTCTGAAACTGTTATTTTCACTCGCTGCTGATAATTTTCTATCGAATTTACAGAACAAAATGCTCTGTTTTGTGAAATAAAATAGTTGCCTTTATTCAAGTGAACCGGAGTGTATGTATTAGTTTGATTGTGAATTTAGTCATGATGTGAAATAACTTGTGTAAGCTCAAGGGTTTTCGTCTAAATCTTTATAATTTATTTAACATAAACATAATCATGAGTTAACAATGCATTGACATGATTAATTTCAAAACAAATAATTTAAAAATCCCCAAAATGACTTCCATTTCGAAAAAGAATTCGTTAAATTTCCAAGCAGAGTCGAATCGAATGTTCTGGAGGATAAAAAGGGAGTTAATTGGCTTCTGATTCAGAGAAGAAACACCTCAGCCAAATACTCGTATCTAAATATAACTAAATCCAACACACTGTATAATATGTATGTCAAAAGACTTGCTTCCGGAATTTTAAAAATCTGTACTGTCTTCCGTGGGGTAGATGCCGCCGGAAAAAGGTGATACATTGTAAGAATGAGAGATTTTATTGCTGCGGTAGGAGTTTGTTTTTTTTTTTTTTTACTGAGAAATCAAAAATCATACCTGGAATATCCAAAAATGCCAATACGTTCCTATAACGCTTAAATATACACAAATATACTATAGCAGCTTCTAATTTAAAGAATTTCTAAATTCGTATCTGAGTTTGCAGCAGGTATGTACGAGTATACCTACGACCAAATTAAATATTTATTTGGAAAACAAGAAAGAAGTTGAATACAGTGATTAGATAGGTTCAACAATTATCTCTTGTTTTTGGTGATTTATCAAAATGTTTCGCTTTTTTTCCATTCGGCCTTTCCTACCCTTATTATCATTTTGAATTAAACATCTCTATTCGTAGATCATACCATATTTAAATTTGTAGCTGAAACTGTGCAGAGAACTGATGGGAGTTTTTGAAAAATCGGAGTGGTGCAATTAATCTCATTTAATTTGCCTTAACGAACAATACAAGGGTGCATAATGATAAATTAGCTTCGGTTATTTCTAATGTTAATCGTTCAAATTAGTCAAGTAAATGATTATCTTCAGTTAAGTATCTTTTTTTATAAAGTCATGGTTTAGTATTCCGGACAGCAAAGATAAATATTTATGAATATACTATTCATACTCGCATGTATGTGTATATCTTGCGCATCATTTCATTAAAGTCATGTCCTTTAAATTGTAGATGCTCATCGTTTTAAATGGTTTCGGGGGTTGAGAATTTTAATTGTGTACATAAAAGTTATGATTCGATACTCGAGCCGGAGTAACTGGCTTTTGATTATTGCTTTTTGGTCTACCAAATAGATTTTTTTAATTAATTAGAAAATCGTTTTCAACCTATCGCTTTATAATTGTGTATAACATACACTGACCGGAAGATACTTACAAGTATCAAGTTTATTCAAGTGAATATCATTTGGAGGCGGTTTTATATTAAAACCAGTAATAGACACTGGTTTTCGTGCAGATAGATGCATCTAATTTTGACAAGTTGCTATATGGCGAGCCTTGCATAGGTGATGTTTTACAGAAAAATATGCCTCTATTATAAAGGTTACCTCTGATGCGTTAAATATCATAGTGGTAAGTTCGCAGCGGAGTATTAAGAGGTACATTCTTTTGTCACTGCTATTTCTTGTAGTAATGTAACGATGACATCGGGTCCGCCAGATGACTCCCAATATGGAGTCATTGGCGAATAAATTAAGGCTAAAAATAAATGCGCCCCTAAGCACTTCAAGTTTTCAGCACAACATGAGCGTTGCTAAACTCAGTAAAGCCGAGCAGCAAGTCCATAAAGTAAATAACAGGTTCTAGCATATGTAAGTATTACGCGTTTTTATTCCAGGACAACCAGAATAGAAATGAAGTCACTATAGAAATTCAAACTTTGTATTCTCAGCGAGTCCAAGTGTCGGCCTTGGTTTGCAAAGTTTAAAAACGGCAATTTTGACTTAAATGATGAACCTGGTTCGGGTAGGCCAGAAGAGCTAGACGATGAGCTTCTGAAGTTCAAAATAGAAAGAAAAACCACTGTTCCTATTTGGGAACTAAACGTAGGCCATATGAACATCCACCGGCCTTTTTTTTTTTAAAGATCTTAACACTCAAGAGGGTATTACTACTCTTAAAATGCTGGAGCACGTGTTAAGTTTTTCGGAAAATTGGATAGAGAGAGGGAGAGAAAGATGTTTGGGCTCAGTGGTTATTTCGCTCCATGGGTATCATCCAACATTTAATGGGGAGACTAAATTATTAGTGTAAATTGACTTGTTGTTGTATTTAGGCAACTAATCATCTCAAGACATTTTGGTTGCCTGAAAAAAAAGTCTTTCGGGTACGGCTGGTATTGAACCCCGAAGCATCCGATTTGGAAGCCAATACACTACCACTTGAGCCACGGCTCCTAACAAATATGGGAAAAGTCATAAAGTTGGGAAAATGGGTAACACACCACCTATGGAAAAAAAATTTTCAGCAAAGAATCGAAGCTTGCACTGCGATTACTGTCGCATCACAATCAAAAACCGTTAACAAAAATGAAAACTGGGTTCTTTATAATAACAAGTCAGTAAAGCCCTGGTTCAAAAAGACAGACTAGCACAACATCACAGAGATTGAATTTTGCCCACCCGTGGTGTTACTCTCTTTATGGTGAAATGTAGAGGTAATAATCCATTGTTAGCTGTTGGCTCTTAGCTAGATTATCACCGCAGAAGTTTACTTTCAGCAGCTGTGCAGATTAAAGTCGGCACTGGATCAAAACGAATAGGGTTGTTTAATCGAAGGGGTGTACTATTCCATCAGAACAGCGCTTGCCCTCATTCAGGGACCATCTGCATAGTTACAGGAATTTGTTTGAGTAAAAAATGGTGGATCCACCTTATTTTCCAGATTTAGAACCTTCAGATTTCCTTGGTGGAAGACATTTAAGATCCTGGGATGATGTCCAAGTGTTTCTTGGAGTATGTTTTTCGTCAAAGTCAGACTATTTTTTTAAGTGACAGCATTGAGAAGTTGTTGTTAGCAAAAGTGTTATCTAATGAAGAAAATTACATTGGCAAAAAAAATTTTACATTTGGTGCAAATTAATTCACAATAAAGAGACGTTAAAAAATCGCGTAATACTTATATTACAACCTGATAGCTTTTCATCTATGTCTATCAAATATGGTCTCAAAAAATAGTCGTACTGAACTGGATGTGGACAGCAAAACTCGCAAAGCAAAAGCTGTGTTTAGTACGCTTTATAAATACTACAACAGTAAAAAAACAAAGTCCATTCCAATCTAACGTGCACACGGTGCTATTTTATGGGTGCGGTAACCGAAAAGTGACCAACACAGTCACAAGGAAGCTACTAATCTTCATAAAAAGATATTTTTGCAAATAGGTATTTCTTGGCCAAACCATATATATTGAATGACCGACTAAAAGCGATAACGGGCCAAGAACTATTGTACGATAAAATTCGCACGAGAAAGTGGCGGTGAACTGGTTACACTTTAAGCACAAAGCCAGTTCAACTGCGAAGCACGTCATGCAATGCAGTTCACGTACCTAATCAGATAGACGGGCCGCTGTATGTGGACATGGAAAATGCAGATTGTAAATGATAATCGAAGGAAACTCAAGCACATTGTAGAACTTAGAATACGATTTTGGCATCCTATGCCCCACGTGGGGCTAAAGGATCATAGAAAGAAGATTTAGGAAACCAAAGTAACATGAATATCCACACAAAAATTAAAATAAGATGAGATCTGAAGTTCTTTTTCTATTTCAAATGACGAGGGGTTGAGAGTTTCTATCATAAGCAGAGCTTGTTATTTTTTGAGGTTTGCATTGCATGCCAAAAGATTGATACGTCAACAATTATTGGGATTTAAAACTAGATTTTTTTTTTGCACCACCCGCCAAGCAATCACTAACTACACATATACTAGTATATAAGTTCCTATCCGATTAACTTTGAGGAAGAAGTGCGACTTTATTTTGTTGTTGTCGTATGTTATAAATGCTCTTCATCAACATTTCAAACGTTTGACAGAGTACCATTTGGTGTTGTATAAGCTAAAGAAATAACCAAGAATCGCTTCTGAATGAGTCGGGAAAATTGCAAGATACTGAAGAACTTTAAATACCAGTTGTATGAAAGATTCTTCTCTGTGTGTTTGGTTTCTGCGGCAGGTATTTATGAAGAGAATCGATTTGAGATGTTTAGTTAAAATTGTCCAGTAATTCGGGACCGAAGGAGTTATAATTTTGTCTCACGGAAGATTAAATTCATAATGTTAGCTGTTTATTAGTTAAAATATAACTGACCGATTAGCGGCCAAAATGCTTAAGAATTTGTTTTTTTTTCGGAATTTTTGGTATTCTCAGTAAAAGGAATGGCTGATCAAGTGATCAGGAGTTGAAAACTTTCAGAGTATCGGCAGTAAATAAATGCAGCCTGTTTTGATCCAAAGTCGGCTCTGCTGTAGGCAATAGTCTAATCTGCCGTGTTGTCATTGCCCCCGTTGTAAGCTCCACAATTTGTGGTCCTTTTTAAGCCTTCTTAAGATACTTGATGAAACTACATGGCACATCGCAGCAAAAAATATTTTTAAATTAACTTTCGGGACTGTTTTTTCTCTCCAATATGAAATATTCTTTTTTCAGATACGCTAGAGACAATCTGTTTGATCAATTTTCGTCTATCTACTAATGAAAGTTCTAATTTTCAAAGAGGGTTGAGTTGTAAGCTGAACAAAATTAATTTGGCCACGAGCCCAGTACCTCATCAGACAAGCCTATAGAATGACCTTAGAAAAATTGAGTGTAAAGTAGTTTTCTTTTGACAAAAAATCAACTAATGGTGGTAATTGCTCTATTCATTATCTATTCACTCTCACACCAAGCATCGCAGGAGGTGTTTTTACTTATTTTAGTATTACTTGCTTAATGTTTATAGTCTTTCTTTTTAGGGAAAGCAAGAATGCCGCTGTCTTTTGGCGTGAAAACATAACGCTTTACCTCTTATTACCAAATATGTTAAGTGAAAATGGAAGATTGTGTAGACTGATCCTTAAGTTTTCTGTCACACAAGTTATAATTCGGATGTGGCCAAATAAATAAAAAAAAAAACACTTTTAAATTTCTTAATTTTTATTTTTGGTCAGCCTTTTGGACCTTACAATTTAATTACAATCGTATTACGAACGATGGCTCTGCTTGGCATTATATAGCCTGATTTTATGATGCTGTTGTATTATGTTGACCCATTTTTATAGGTTGGTTTTAGCTTGCCTTCGCTGTGTCAGCGTAATTGGGGTAATGTTGGTTATTGCTGGCGTTGCCTATATTGCTTGGTGAATGCCCGCTGTTGTTGTCGAATTACCTACTCCTCGGTGGTTTGGGGGGATTGACCATCGTTGCGGAAGTAGACTTTGTATATGTAACTCACATGCGAAATCATCGCTCTGTCGTCATGAGGCAGATTGAAGAGAGTTGCTGTGAGCTGCTTTTTTTTATAATACCCCGCGCGCACCAAGGGGTTATGAATACCCTTTTATTGGCCTTTTCTCCAAGGCGAGGGCGGGTGGTGTAGTAGTTTGAAACTCAGGTGTATTAGGTTTCGACATTTTTCTCAGTTTTTAAAAACTGGACGGGACAAACTAGTAAATCCTCCTCAACTAGTGGGTCTTAAGTACGTGCTAGTTGTTAGTTCATTACATTTAGCCCACCCAGTGTTAACTTCATGTCAGAGTTGACGCCGATGGGATTTTCATATAACTACATACAAATTCTATGAAAAGACTTTTTCACAGAATTGCCTCGCACGGGATTCGAACCCACGTCCTTTTGCTGGAGGAGTCCATGCATATACCACTACACCACGGCCACCACCTGCTTATTTCGAACGAATTGTAGAAAGATGTCACATTTGAAACTGCTGCAGTGAATGGAACGGTTTATCCGGTCAAAACCGTTTGAGTGTAAACTATCGTAAAAAAGCTGACTAATCAATTAATAAGTTAGAATTTTAAATAATAAAATATTGATGATTTACATATTATTATGAACTTGTCACTGTGACTATCAGGCAACGATGAAGCCACGCTATAAACAGCTGATTTATGGAAAACTTCTTGAAAAATCTTGATAAGGACACTTTTTAATGCTTGGCGCGAATTTCGTGAACGTTGGCACAACCGTTATAAAATAGAATTGGCATTTCCACTGAATATGTAGAGTCCGATATTTGTCTTGTTCTCTGCGATGACTTTAACTTCAATGTCATCACCATGTCTAAATTAGTGCACCTTATGTAAATCACCTAAAACCTTCTTTGACGAATTAGGAAAAGTCACTTCATATTCTCGCACCAATGGTGTCATTGCGACAGACTGATGGCTTTCCGATAGGAACCAAGTCAAAAGACCGTTGAGGTGCAAGTTTATTGAAATTTCAGTGCGAGTTGTACCGAAATTACTTCTTTTTTAAAGGAAGATAGCTTTGAGAGTGCAGGTTATGATATGAATTTGGACGGGAGGGAGATTGATCATTACATCTAAAGTAGGGCTAAGATCGCGAGGAAAAGTCATCGTACCTTGGAGTCTAATAAAATAAGCTTATTTCAATAAACAGCTGATGCAAAGGATAGAATTGGTGTTATTTTAGTTGATCGAACCAAAGAACCCACCCCAGTGACAGGCTCCATGCCTAGTTAAAAGCTGTCGTATACTGTCAAAAATTCGCCATTGCCTTGAAAGTTTTTGATGCAATATGTTTGGTCAAGACAAGATTACTATACAAGATCACATGCAGATACCTACATGGTTTTTATGTGAAAAAAATTTCGACAAGATTTCAAAAATGGCCACATCTGATGGATCAATTGTTAATTACCTCTAGGGGTGTTTACACTTTAGAGAAAACAGTGGTTAAACATAATCCGACAGCCATTACAGCTAGATCAATTGCAAATATCCGAATGAACATATTTAAACTGTAGAAAATGTTAAGCATAGACTTAACCAGCATAAAGGTTAAGATAAAACGCCAGTTTGCCGATAGTACTGCATTCGCAGCTAAAATTTACATTGCTTTAATTCACAAAACTTATAATTATCCTTAGTCGCATTATGCGACCGAGTTGCACATGTCGTCAAAAGTTATGTTGTTAAAGGCACCCTTGTCGAGTCTCAAAAGTATTGTACTCGTAGTTTTGCGCACATTAAAGCTTCGCACATTCTCTTTATATACCATGAATTATTTTCAGATAGCTATTCTATCTGTTCTCAGTTTTGCGTTATCAATTCATTCAAATTGACTTTAAATCTGAAGTAAAATGCCACGCAAGTGTATGATTATGGCTTGGCATTCAGGAGACACTGTGATTCTGTTGAAAATATGTATATTGCAATATGGGCAATTTATTATCATTATTTTTCAACAGATGCAAATCTGGTTAAGGAGAACAACACCTGATGTTGCTATATCTTTCAAATTTATACAGATCTTAGCGATAAAAAATTATTGGAAAGATGTGTTGGTGATACAATCAATTGATATGGTAAATAACTCCAAAAATCGTTCTGTGTGGCTCAAAAATCGTTAAAATATCAACTTACATCGCTGCCGGGATCTTTTTTTTTTTTGTCTAAAATCAAAATTTCGATTATTCCTTCGATTAATACCTAATTTTATTTATCCACTTAATGAATCTTTAGGGTTTTTTGATTTCAGATGAATTAAATTGGAGAATCTTTAGGTGATCGCCTGCAAGAGCACACCAGATCGATATTTTTACAAATCATCAGTGCCATTATAAACTTAGATATTGCCACTAAATGCACCTATGCTATAGTTTTTGTTTTTGTAGCATAAAATACTTTTTAAGAAAAAAATTCATAAAAAACGTATTTTTTCGTCCTTGCGACTGCGTATAACCCCTTAATACAAATTAAGGTTAGTAATTAAAGTTCTAGTAATGTTTGTTGGGTTGGTGATAGATAGAAATGGTCTGCAGCGGTCTCGGGAACTAAGACAATTGAAGTTTGAAAATCTTTTATTTCAATTGAAATTTTATGGTGCACAAAACTTACAGAAATTCATGGACCTCACCACAACGTGAGAAGAAATTAGGCCCTGGTTCAATGTCTCGTTGGGCCAGAGGCTTTCGTGAAGAACTTGAAAGCATAACGGATGCCACGCAGGAAGGTCAAAGACAACAACTGATGAGCGAAGTGAGAAATTTTTTGGCGGATTTTTTTATTGAAGTTCGTCGAGCAACGTGTACTATCCTGCGTTACCGGGGTTCTTACAACAGCTGATTTTCGAACTGACTTGACCAAGCGTAAGTCACTGATTTTACGTGACAATACACACCATCGGAAACATTGTGATTGTTTTAATGCGCCAGTAAGGCCTCATAAGCCCTCCACATCTAAAAGTTAAAGGAGCCTCTCTAAACGAGTTTTCGGATGTCGTTATCCAGTTCGTTCATCAATTGACCAGAAGTGATAAGGTGACTGGTATATCAAGTGGTTGAGAATCATTGATTGAGAAGCATTGGGACTACATTGAAATACTGTAAGGTTATACTGCATAAAATAAATGTTAGCTTTAAACAATTAAATAGTGAGCATTAATTTCGAAATTCCTTTCATACATATATTCCCTACATATGTAAGAGTTAGGGTGTTAAATGGAAAGGATATATATATAAGTTCGACAAATAAATAACCTCCAGACTTACTAAGTGAACCACGGTATTGAGAAAGACCAGAAAAAGTTTAAGCTAGGTTGAAATGAGTCCAGCTTATTTAGAAGCATAGAAAATTCTGCAAGATCTCACTTTAGAAATTTTATGACAATGTTGACAACCTGGATCGACAATGTGCTGGATATTTTCATCGATATTGAATGTGTCTCAGATGACTCATTTTGGACAGTATGTGCTTGTGGTTAAGCGCAAGCCAAATGATGAAAATCTGAGCGATAATAATATTGTATATGTATATAAAACTAAAGCAGGGCAGTAAAAAACGATGATAGTTCTTTTTCTACTACTGGATTAGTCTGTGATTTCTTTAGGAAGGAGCATTCCTTGTTTTTATTAATAGTTTCCTGAGAAACGTATATGTTCTTTGGCTGTAGATAAGAATCAGCATAAATTAAGTTTATTAGATTCTTAACAGTATAATTAATAGAGAACCACCATGGAGTGGGATTTATTGTAGTATCCTATTTCAGATATTCGGTTTTGTCTTTTGTTATCAGAGTGGAATCGAAAACACCATTTTGCTCCGGTGAAAATGTCAGTAGTACTTCGCCTCTTTTTGTTAAACTCGTATATCGTGATTGTGCTGTACAAAGGATTACACACTGGTAGAAAGCATTTCCTCTCATAATAGCCCATACGGAGCACCGCGATTTCGGCTCTTCATCCATCATTTTATGCACAGACGAGTGGGACTTGTCGTTTAAAAACTCCGAACGATGAAAACGAGGTTCTTCCTTATAGGGATAATATCGATTTTCGGGTATGCTGTTTTGAATGCTGAAAGGGTGATAGATACGTCAGAAATTTTTGTTTCAATTATTTTTGTGTAACGTACATGATATAAGCTCAGTTTCACAAAACTTGTTAAAATTGGACAATTTTTTAGTGTGCTATCGAGGACGTTCTAAAATTTCAGCCTCATATGCCATTAATAGTTTGCTTGTAAAAAAAAAATAGCAAAAGAAAACGGCTTAAAGATAAGTACACAATTTCCCAATCTTTTCACTTCCCATCGGAAAAGAACAAATGCTAAAACCCTGTATCGAGGAGTGAATACCCTTATTATTCGCAACTTGTAGTCATATATTGTTTTTCGTATTCGTACCTGAAGTTTTTCTTTATGATCCTATTTGCCAACCTGCCGTCGCTTTACTTGTCAGGGGAGTGAAAGCGATCGAAACCAGTAACTCTCTCGGGAATAATCTCACTCTCTACATAAAATACGAGTGAGTATAAATGTACTGAAGGGGCGAGTGGTATTGCAACCCTCCGACAAAAAAAAGTATCTGTAGATGTTTATTTTAATTTTTTTGCCGCTTTTGCTTCCGAAAAGGAAAAATAAGGATGCAAACTCGGAGTTGGTGTTTTTTTCTGTAGAAATTTTGTAATTTTTACCTCTCCAACTAGTAGATTAACAATTCTGTAGCATGGAAATAGAAAATAACTCTGGCAGTTTTTTGTATTATACGAGGATTTTCCTCTTTTTTTTGCATTTGTAGTGAATGGTCTCGTTTCATATGAAAATAACGAGTACGAAAACCATAAACCTACAAGAAAAACGCTGTATTCCCTATGTACGAGAACACACGAATATGTATACGAATAGTAGAGAGCAAAGTATTTTTTTGTCATATATTGAATTTTTCTATTCTTTGAAATACGGATAGTGGTGTTTTTGTGCTTAAAATTTTTCTATTCAAAGGACACAGATATTCGTTTGTATCCTTATGTATTTTGTTTTGTAACCCTTTCAACAATGGAGATTGCTTGCTTTCATAGATACGAGTACAAAACAAAATACAAAAGCATTTTAATTGTAGGGCCGAGGTGGGATTTGTAAAGACAGGATAACAGCTTTTGTTTTTGTGTTGAATTTTACAATTCAACTGTTAGATAGAAAATAGTTTTATTTTCTTAACTTGCTCCTCAATAACTCCATTTAAAAAAAAATATATATATATGTTTTAGAAATAAAAAAAACGTTGTTCATATGTATGTAAGTATGTTGATTCATACATATATACTCATTCTTCCAATTGTTTGAAGTTTATTTTATCAATGCCAGGACATGCTCTATCCGAGCGAAATACCCACATACACGTCTGTACACAGAATAAGTACAAAACCTTGTAAGGTGTATGAATAGATAGATACGAGGGCATACCTATCCATATGTTGGTACGTGGATACACTCAGTTGTACGACCATGTGACGACTCTGTTCGGAGTACATTCATATATAAATTTACTCAGCTCTTACAAACACAAGAATATTCGTTTGTGAAATGTTGACAACTTTTATTCCACCCATATAGCCTAATGTATGTACCTAAGGTGGTTTTATTATTTTTCTTGCGATATTCGTTCGTATCATACGTTGCTACATATGCAAAATGTTGGTCGCATAAAGGTGGAAGACAAGAGCAGCATACAAAATGATGAAAGCGTGGCATAAGAAAAAAGGAGTTCTACGGTATTCGTACGGTACTAGATGGAAACTTTCCTTTTATTATTTGGCAATAAAAAGGATAATTTTCCTTTTTATTTTCTGGTGGATCGTTTGAGGTTTTCTTGGTATTATTGTAGGTATTCTTTAAAAACATTCGTATGTTCATACTGTGGAGTTGGAGCAAAGCAATTTAGATTTAATGTACGAGAGTACATGAATACGAGTATATAGTAGTACGAGGTCTATTGTATTTTATGTTTGGGTTTTTTCTTTTCGTTATTATTTGGTTAGAATATCTTAGTCTTTTATAGTATTCTCTTATTTTCCTATACTCGTGAGATAAATTTCGAAAACCATAAAAAAAGAACCAAATAAACATAAAAGTGTTGCATTTTTATAATACAAATGGCACTCTTAGGTATGAAAATATTAACTGAAACTACCTATATTTATTCTAAAAATCAATTTGTATTAGACGCTTTTCAGACAGCTATTTTTACTATTACTGACAATCAGTCAAGTAGGCCCCGAATTCGTTTTGTCATTTAAATCTTGAAGACTTCAAAAATTTTAAAGATCTAAAGGGTTTTTCATTAGATGCGCTCCATTTTCGAATAAGTTTCCTCTGAGCTTACCCTGATTAACAAACCTTCTGACCGATGTTATATTTGTGTTCCAGATTGAATATTATTAAATGATAGAAAGGTTTGTGGTACGTTCGAACAACGTTAACGACCACATTACGTGCGTTAACTCCAACTTTCAGCTGTTTGAAAGTTTGAGCGTTTGTTGAAAAAATTCGAGTCGAACTAAAAAGGTTGGAAGAAATGTTTCTTGAAGAGAACGGTGTCGAGAAATTGAATACAAAGTTCGGTGATTATCTTATCGTTTAAAATAATCCTGTTTATTGGCCACTCTGCTATTGCAATTTAACGCATTTAGCTCCCTTTTTATGGAGCTACATTGAGTTTCTAGTCTATGCCTGAGTATTCGACGTGGAATTGCTGGAATATCGCCTGCTTTATGCGAAATAAGTCCGGCAAACCTGGACCGGACCGCAAAGCGGTTCCGTTAAGGACATTTTATTGATGCCATATTTCATAATCAATTGTATCATACATATAGGGTTTTCCAATAGGGACTTGACAACTTTGAATTTAATTTGTGAACGCACTCTTTCACTAATCATCAAACTGTCACTGTCAATTTATTCAGTAAACTTAACATTTTCATGGTAAAGTACACTAACGAGCAACGTCTGCAAATTATAAAAATTTTCTACAGATATTCGGAGTCGGTGACTGCAACTTTAAGAGCGCTAACTCCAATTTTCGATCGTAATTCTCGCCCTAGTAGACAGCCAATAACAAGTTTAGTGCAAAAATTTGAGTCTACATATTCGTTGTGTGATGTTGCCGTGTCAGTGAGACAACGAGTTGGTCGAAGTGTCGAAAATATCGCTGCCGCTTAGACGTCCGTAGCAAATGATCCAAATCAGTCAATTCCATGGCGTTCTCAAGAATTGGGCATGGCTCAGACCACATTATGGCATATTTTGCGGAAGGATCTTGGCTTACACCTATACAAGATCAACCTGACTCAAGAATTGAAGCCGATGGACCATTTGAAGCGACGTACGTTCTCCGATTGGGTTCTGGAGAAGATGCGCCAAGTAAATGAATTTCATTGCAAAATCATCTTCAGTGACGAAGCTCATTTTTGGCTCAATGGGTTCGTCAATAAGCAAAATAATCGTTATTGGTCGAGTGAAAACCCACATATACTTCATGAATCACCACTTCATCCACAAAAAATAACTGTTTGGTGAGGTTTGCATGCCGGCGGCGTTATTGGGCCATATTTTTTCGTCGACGATAACAATCGTCACGTTACTGTGAATGGTCAGCGTTATCGCGCCATGATCACCGATTATTTTTGGCCCGAATTGGACGACATGTGGTTTCAACAGGATGGTGCCACAAGCCACACAGCACACGCTACAATCGATTTATTGAAGACTAAGTATGGTGAGCGTGTTATCTCAAGACATGGGCCAGTCGATTGTCCGCCTCGTTCGTGCGATTTAACGCCGCTTGACTATTTTCTGTGGGGCTACGTTAAGTCATTGGTTTATACCAACACACCGACAACGTTGGAAGAGCTCAGAGTCAACATTGAAGGCAAAATAGCGACCGTTTTGGCCGAAATGTGTGGCCGAGTCGTTGAAAATTGGGTCCAACGAATCGACCGCTGCAAACTTGCCCGCGGTGGCCATATGAACGAAGTCGAGGTCCATTCATAAATGTTTTGATTATACTTCAAGTCAATAATAAAGTTTTTGAAACATCTCAAATGGTTTGCCTTTTATTTAAAAAAAAAAAGTTGTCAAGTCGTTATTAGAAAACCCTATACATATTTCATCCATTCAATTTCCGATATAAATGAAATAAGTAAGTGTTAGTTAGTGAACTGGGAAGCTTGAAGGGAAGATTGACCGAACTGTACAACTCAAATGGACTTAAGATCGTTCTCTTTGAATCGAGTGCTAAGTATCATATGTATATGGTCAGTGGAATGACATGTAGCGTCATCCTGTTAGAACAACATATAGTCCGGATTAATATTCTTTTTATTTTCTATCATGGTGGATCACACCAAACACACCGAGCACACGTTCGCATTTCGCAAAATGTTGCACATAGTTGACAACCCAAGCTGTTGCGATCGATGCCGAATTGATAATTTCGAACCTTCTGTCAGTGTTTTCTGAAAGCTTCGTGACATAACATATATTTTGCCACCTGATAAAAGCTATGATGACACAATACAAGTGAAAACTTCACCATTGAGTTAAATGGAATGTTACAACAAGGCATTGAAATTTTTGAAATTCATTGCAAAAATGGTAAAAGTTTGGATGAAACAGCTCGGGCTACATGAGGTATCTTCTCAACCAGCAACTGTTTAACTAGTTCAAAAATTTGAGATAAGTTAATTATACATATATGTAGGTATGTATGTATAGGGTATTTCAACAAGAGGTGTACAATTTTTTTTTTGAACAAAATGAACAATCGTTAAGATATCTTTGAAGCCTATGGTATTCGTATATTGCTTTATAAAATAGACAAACAAGGATTATTTATGGAGAATGCATGAAATAAGGAAGTGCTACAACAGGAACCATGTTGGGAAGTTATAAGAAAAGGTAAAAATGTATGCCAAGCCAACAAGATCTGAACAGAAACTTGTAAGGAAATTATGTCATAAAGTCACAGTCGGTGTTAAATAATTCGAAAAACCACTTCTTCAGATTTTAAAACCGCGGGACTGTTGGGTAGATCGAACCATTGAATTTGGGCGATAAAAATCAAAATAACTGTCCACTCCACCAAAAAAGTAAGGATAGCAATATATAAAATTAAGCATAACAAGATTGTCAGACCGGGCGAAGGTCCACCTATCAAGCTAATAAAGATAACAAGAGACGACCAAGTAAATTGCGATGAAAATTTCGTATATATAGTCAGTGTGGAGTGCTTTAAATAGTGCGAAACTCGCTATAATTTTTAACCTTAATGTTTGTTTATGCGAAAGTCTTTCGTCCGAGTTTCAAAGAGAAGGTCGCCTGGCGAATGGAACTTTAACATCATTTGTCCGATCCACAAAAGAAAAGGCCTACTATGCTAGTTTAAAAGCTGTTTTTCTGCTTAACATTGATCTGGTCGATGCGTATTTTGTATTTGTCAACGGTTTGATAGGCCTTAGCAAAAGTGGGCAAGTAAGTAAGTAATAACTATGGTTACTTCTAGTCAAAAGCGTCAAATGGTCTTGCCTGGATGTCCAAAGATCATTTTAAATAAAAATGAGAATTCTCTATAAAAAAAATTGTCTACAAAAAAAAAAATCTTATGTAAACGTGCAAAATGTCGCTCGATTTGATACGATGTGTTTGCATAACTAGTCGTACTTTGTGAAATAAAAACTTCTGTCGCTTCAACTTCACCTACACTCAAGTAATCAATTAATATTCATACTTATGCATTAATATTTTAGCACTCAACTTAGAACTGACATACATAAGTTACAGTTGAATGTGTATTCTACGTTTTGTTGCTTAATTCTATCTGCCCTTATTCGGCGAATTAAATTTGTTTTCCAAAGTATTACTTTTGTCAAAGTTGTAAGTTTTCTTTAAAATCCCATTTTCGAAATCGTATCTGTCCTTTTAAGATGCATCGTCGTATTGGTCCTTTGAAAGTCTTAACATTCACACACGCACCCAACATGAGGTGAAACTTTTTTCCAAGTTCTTGTAATCCACTTACATATTTTGAAGCAACATTAACCCATTACAGAATACGAGTACGTATCCGTAGCTTGTAGATGTCCATTTTAAGCTCCTTGACTTTAGGAACGCATTTTAGTAGTTGATGCTTTATTTCAAAATCCACTTTCGGTGCTGCCCCTTTGTATGATAGATACAGATACAATACGTAACATTTTACGTAGCTCCTTCACATTTTAAAACTCTCAGTCGCAATCAATGGCCCTTTCCCTTTTTTCGAATTAAGTACTCGTATGTAATTTAATTCCTGATAGAGATTATATATATACTTTTAAGCAGTATGCCGTCCGTTTGAACAAATAATACTCATATATATAGACGTGAGTCCTAAAAATATGTGTATATGCATATCTCCCCGATTTTTTTCTTTTTACAGTATTTGAATAACGAATATGGTATAGAAAGTATTATTGGAAGAATAAAAAAGTCAATTAATGCATCTGCTTAGTTTCTCACAATTACTGATATACGAATAAAGACAGACAATATGTATATAGATACGAATGTATATATGGTATCTTCATAACACAGAATTATAGAGCTTTTAAGCAGACAAGAAGAAACTTAAGTGTACACGAAAATATTTCTAATAATACTGACGACTTCTTACTAGTACGCGGATACATTTTAATTTTTTTTTTTGGCTTTAGGTACTCGCAATAACAAGCCGCTGGATTTTAATGACAGGTTATTTATGTATTTACATATATGGTATTTGAAGAAAATACCTATTGGAAAACATATGTATGAATGGCTTGTAGAATAGATTGGTATTAAAGGTTACTGTACGTATGCATACTACAATATATAATTTGAATGTCGTTCGGTTATTAAACCAATATCGTACACTTATACGAGTAATTAATAATCTATTAGTAATCTGTTGACAAACTTAGCCTTGATGTTAGTTCCGATGGTCCAAGACTTCTGCGGCTTACAATAAATCAATGGTGCTTCTTTTGGCTTAATCAGTCATGGTGTTATATGTTATAATCTTATCTAGTTCAGAACACCTAACCACCTACCATAATATGACTGCACTCCCAAAGCTTGTTTGCTTCTGTATATTTGAGAGCTTAAGTAGTCTTCACCGATAAGTCCTAGATACATAACATTGTTTATTTTTTTTATTAGCCTTACACTTGTCAATATGATTGGATTTACGAGCCGTTCACATAAAATTCCTTTACTGTGAAAAGGTTGTGTTCTCAGGTTGTACTGCAATTAGTTACATAATGTTCTTCTTGGGACTGCAACATATTTTAATATTGGAATCACTTAAAAAACAAACACATTAGTCTATGGGTTTTGTTGTAAATATATTATGTATTCAATGCCACTAATGATTCCCAATTCTTTTACGGCATGTCATCGAGAATATTTGTAATAGCGTTGTCTATTGTGTTTTAATTGTATCAGTATTGCTGGTTTGGTTTGGTTGGTCCTTCGAGTAATCCCAGAAAAAGAAGTCGGAAGCTAATCGACATTCCCAAATTTCGACATGATGCTGCTTGGAAATGTCTGTTTACAGTTTCCATTTTTTATCTGGTTGTATGACATGTGAAATGAACCCGAGAAAATTCTATTAGGGAATCTTGGTATAATGTAGAAGTCATTTTCAAACCAGTCACCGTCATTTTCGAATAAAATATGGTCCAGTTATTCCACCAGCCCTAATCGCACATTTTTCATGTCCAAAGTAGCATCTGCAAACCATGACAACTTCAGTTTTGGAGCGCTTCAATAGAATGTACAGTATTTAGAACTCAGACTTTCCCTTGGTTGTCTTTCAAAGAATTCTCCCATCTCTAATAAGCAACTTAAATTTGAATTCTTCGGAAAAGATAACATTGTTTCACATGTCTTGAGTCCAATTAAGATGCTCATGAGCCCAAAGTGATCATACTTCTCTGACACTTATTCGAAAATCGGACTTCCGTAATAACTTGGATGCTTCCAAATTTAGCTTTTTCGAACCTTTTTCTCACTGAGCTTGCCAAATCAATTTTTCTGTAGCTTGGAATAGATCATTTTTGATATTTACCTATTAACCCTTTCAATCCTAATTTAATTGTAATTTATAAATGCTTTGTGCATTAAAAAATAATCCTTAGGGCTTAATACTGATATATTTATAGTAATTTTCCACATACGTACATATATATCCTCTTTAGATGCTTGTCCAATATATTGAACATTGGGCCTTTGCAGTGAACAGTTCGGGTTTAGAAAGGGGTGCTATATTAAGAATGTTAAGTCAACTACACGAAGGTCTTAATTGTATTGGGTCTATAACTTAATTCGTGTGGTTTACTAAGAGATGGCGTAACTTGTATTATACCATTGTTATTATTCCATTGGGACATGCGTTGGAAAGCTACTGTCATTGTACGACATTTCAATATATGTCATTCATTTGAAGCGTAAACAACAATCTTTTTTTTTCACTCAAATATGTCGAACTTTGTGCCTATAAAAGTGTTTTCTTCATTACTGAAAACTGCTCCCGAAAGTCATCGTAATTTGGTGGAAGTTTATGGTGAACATGCGCCAGCTGAGCAAACGTGCCAAAAGTGGTTTGCACGATTTAAAAGTGGTGATTTTGGCTTGGAAGACGATGAACGTCCTGGGCAGCCAAAAAAGTTTGAAGATGAAGAACTGGAAGCATTACTCTATGAAGATTGTTGCCAAACACAAGAAGAGCTCGCAGAATCTTTGGGTGTCACTCAAGCAGCCATTTTAAAACGTTTAAAAGCAGCTGGATATATTCAAAAGCAAGGAAATTGGGTTCTGCTGCTGGAACGCCACAAAAGGAAGTCATTTTTGCATCGGAATGTTACTGGTGATGAAAAATGTATCCATTACGATAACCCCAAGCGCAAAAAATCATATGTGAAACCCGGCCAACCATCCAAATCAACGGCAAAGCTGAATATCCATGGCGCGAAGGTAATGCTCTGTATTTGGTGGGATCAGATGGGTGTGCTGTATTATGAGCTGCTAAAACCGGGTGAAACCATCAATAGACAACGCTACTGAACACAATTAATCCGTTTGAAGAGAGCAGTAGCCGAAAAACGCCTGGAATATGCGACCAGACACGAGGCAATAATTTTCCATCATGACAACGCTCGGCCCCACGTTGCTATTCCGGTTAAGAACTATTTGGAAAACGGTGGATGGGAAGACTTACCCCACCCGCTTTATAGCTCAGACCTTGTCCCTTCTGACTACCATTTGTTCCGGTCGATGCAGAACGCCCTCACTGAAATACGGTTCATATCAGAGCAAAATATCAAAAATTGGCTTGATTCATTCTTGCCTGCCAAGCCGGCGCAGTTCTTTTGGGATGGGATCCAAAAATTGCCAGAAATATAGGAAAAAGTCATAGTTTCAGATGGGCAATACTTTGAACAATACTATTGTACATGTTTTTCTTAAATAAACGTTCAAATTTTGAAGAAAAAAAACCGCACGAATTAAATTACATACCCAATAATATATCGACAATGGCTTTGTTCGCAGATATAACCAAAACCTTTGACATGGTCGACCATAACATTTTATTAAAAAAATTATATTTGCGGGCTTTAGGGTTTTTTTTTTTAAGTGGAAGTACTAGCGAGTCTGGTTTCTTATAATATGGTGTACTACAGGGTTCGGCTCTCGGTCCTCTTCTTTTTTTGATCTGTATAAACTTTATTTTTCAGCTCAAATTCAATGGATTTCCTACAGCTTTTGCTGACGATATTGTTTTTTTTTTACCATTTTTAAACGCAATTCGAATCCATTATGAAAATCTGGGAAGATTATGAAATCATAAGGCTCTGGTTTGTTGCAAATAAACTTGTCATTAGTGAAAAAATAAAGCTGTTGTCATTTAAGACATCCCAAAATGATTTATTTCAATCTCCACTTTCACTCACACGTTTGCAAATGTTTTCATATTGAGTCTGTGCAACATTATAAATACCTTGGTTTGCCTATCGATAACAAGTTAAACTGGAAAGAGCATATTCAGTCAATCAAATTTCTTATGATAATGATGACGCGTTATATGTATTTCGCCAATAAATATTGTTCTATCAGGGTAGCGAAAACAATTTATTTTGCGCTTGTTCATTCCAAGTTACAATATGGCATCACAAGCTGGGGCGGTACATTTAAAAATTCTTTTAGATCATTGTTGATTGCTCAAAAGCACTTAGTTCGTATAATTTCTTATATAAATCGTTTCTCTAACAGCTGGTCTTTATTTAAAGTCCTCGGTATTTTGTCAGCTAGATACCTTTACGTTTTTAAAGTACTTACGGGATGTTTTAAGCAAAGCGGAAGCTCTATGTTTTATAATCTTCGTGCAAACAACATGTATCTTGTTAACATTCCTTTGTCATACAAAACTTATTATTTGCGTTTTTACACTGTAATTGGCCCCAAACTATTGAGTAAACTACGAATACATATTCTTTCTATCCCAAATTTCTATCCATTTAAACAGAAACTTAAAGACTTGCTGTTCACAATATGGTAGATTGCGACAGAATTGAATCTCTTTTAACACACATAATTATTTTTTCATAATTTTTATTTCTTTTTCCTTTTTTTAACTTTTACCTTATTGATTTGTTTATAACAATATATAGTAACTCGAATTTCTTCTTTAGTTTATTTATTTCTGATAATCACTCCATATCCGAATTTTGTGGTAATTGTTTTGGATGCCATTCAAAATAAGCTATAAGTTATTGTACAAAATGTGCATTATTAAATGTGCATATTTATTTATTTATTTATTTATAGATGTTAAAACAGGCACCTTTATAATTTTACAAACACTTAAAAAAAACAACTTATAATTTACAAATACGACTATAAACCCAACTACAACTCCAAACATTTAAATTATAAATTTATTATGAAACAAATTGAAAAAGTGAAAAAGTGCAAAGCAGATTTCTGCCCTTACTTAGGCACATATGCACATTGCATTTTCGATACACACAAACTTAGATTTCACCCTGTAACCTTCGAATTTCCTATACCCTATATTTGGTCGTATTTCGGGTTTCTTTTTTTGTAAGCTCGGCCTCCCTCTTTTTTTGCCCTTCACTGGGTCGGACCTTTCATTCTAAACTCAAGCAGATCCAGTGTTTTTTTTTGTGGAATCTGAATCTTAGCAGATTGACAGTTCAGCCGGAACTCAGTCCAGCTATTTACAAGTGCCATGTCAATTGCATGCATGATTAGGTGCAGTGTCCATTTGTAAGACTCGATAAATATCCGTTAGTGGCTTATGAATTGATCTTAGAGGTTCACCCTTCCCATTGTCTGATATCGCTATTTTTTTTTGCCTGGCTTGGTGTGTTTGTCCATCTCTTCAGCTCATCTGACTGTTATTTAATGCCTGCTAAGTTCGATGCAAGAACTACCGTCATGTTATTTAGACATTAAAAGGTGAATGACTTAATCTGCACCCATCACAAATCGATTTATTAATCCTGCATCAAGTTCAGTGGTCCTTTCTTGATAAATGACAAAATCATAGAAAAAGCTACTCTTCTCAGTGAGCACAACAATTTCAACGTCCCAGGATGAGGGTTTACCTTTTATATACTGCTTTACAGACAATTTCCCTTGAAATGGCATTATCTGTTCGTCTAGGCTCACAAATTCTTCAAGTTCCAAACTGAGAGCTCGACTACGTATAGCAAAAGTGGTCGAACTTTATATAGGATCTTTTGGCATATGAAGATGTGCCTTAAATTGGAAAAATCTGTTGTTTGACATATTGTTCAAGAAGACCTTTAATCGGTAAAATGAGTCCCAGTACATTTTGCATCTAGGGAATTTCAAAAACCTCATGGACACATTCATATCGATCAGGTTTTTTATTTCTGAAGCATGGGTGGGCTTATAATTTACAGCTTCCTGTTACAAGGCGTATCTACATATCTATTTATTCCGCCATTTTTTTAACTCTTCTTCTTTTATTTACTTGATCACTAGGGTATTTGTTGATAACATTTTAGGTGTCTGAAGGGTGAGGTGAAGAGAAGTTGATATTTCAAGGGTGAAATTGGCTGTGCTTTTATTCATATTAGAACTGTTATCGACTCCTGTATAGATTTCAATATTTTCTTTACCTGGGTCAGCGGTGCCCTGAAACCCAACCTCTTTTATCTGGATGTCTTCTACTTATAGCCGAGATCTTTTGAACACCTTTTCTTAACTCATTCACTGCTGTGCGACCAGCTGTTACAATTTCCTCTTCATTATCATTGGATAAGTTGTCGAAATCAATTAAACAATTTTCATTATTAAGCCTGTAGGTCCTTGAAACTACAAATAAAAAATAAAAGAAAAATTTTAATGGAATAAATAATGCATTTGTTACTTCCGCCTGTTTATCTTGTTATTAATTATTGAAGTATTTACCTATACAATGGACTTCACACATTAAAATATTAAACGTTACCACGTAAAGTTAATTCATAACAATGTAGAAAATATTTAATAATAATATTTAATAAAATCTGCAATTTTACATCAAGTTTATTCTTTCTAAAAACTGCAACGGTAAAAGGCTAATGTCCAATATGCGTGAATAAAATCCAAACTGTTTATTTAATTACGTTTAACAGCAACTAAATAAAGATATTTTTTATTTTACCTTTTCCTAATAATACCTATTATACAAAGAAATATATGTCACGTAAATGATGGTAGAGATGTGGTATGATTGTGATACGATATTTTATGTCTGATTTTGTCTGTGAGTGGCAGATGGGAGCACGAACAGTAAATTCATTCAGAAAGAGTCCAATATACTGAACATTGAGTTTGATTGGCTGTAAAATAGTTATGTCCAGTATTCTGTTCACAGGGACTAACAGTTAACTGACGACTTTGGAGCACAAGAAATGGATCCCACACTTAGGTTTTTTGTCTTCCTTAACCTTTTTTCTGATGGTAGTCCTAGTTTCACAATATTTTTTAAATAAAATATAATTTTTTATTGATTTATTTGATTTTTTTCATTCAAATAAATATTTGATTGTTCCTTGAAGGTTATCACCGGCTAAATGCACCTTTCATTTATAATTACATCGAATTTGAACTACGAGTATTTGAACAACATTTTGCTAGCATTTGTACAATAAAACATTGTTGCTCTCAAGAATTCCAAGAAGTTTGAACTAAATTTATTCATCGAAGCTACTAGACTAAGGGATATCTTAATTTGATTGCTTTAAAATAATCTCATTAAATTTACAGGTATATATGTATATGTAGACGTTAGGACAAATTTAAGAGGCATAGAACTTTCAAATTAAATAAAACATATGAAAGTCGGGGTAAGGCCTAGCTAAAACACATATATATAAGTATATAGAGCACATTCTCCGACTATTTTTTCGAGCAGCTAGGGTGGTATATTGACAATGGAAAAACGTGAAAAATGTTTTCTTTTAAGCCCTTCATCATCTCCGTTTTACTGGTGTATCATATCGCCACAAGAAAGTATGTGTGGGGCCAAAACGATTACTTGTCCAGATGGACGACTATGTAAACCGTAAAATGGAAATAGCGTAAGGTATACCATATTTCGCGAGCTGAAACAAATTTTGGATGACTTGCCTTATTCTGGTTTAAGTCTATTCATGCAAATGCCAAACCAAACTGAGCACAAATCAGTTGGGAACTGTCAAATTGCTTTCGCTGGAATAAGTGTTGCGAAATTAAAAAACAAAACTGTTGCTTTTGATATCTAAAAAAGTACCAATGCTGAAGATTTGTCATCAATTTACCTTACATAATCGTATTTGGTAATTTGGAAGTTTTGTAAAAAAATTAATCGTATTGTGGCTCAATACATCTTATGGTTGGGTGCTATAGAAATAGGGTAGGCACTGAAAACTGTCAATTTGGCGATGTCCAGTGTTGTTACTGTTTGTATACATCAATTATGCTTATTTTTGTCAGGCCCTGGTTGATGCCAAGAAACGCGATAAGATAGGCACTGAAAACTGTCAATTTGGCGATGTTCAGTGTTGTTACTGTTTGTATACATCAATTATGCTTATTTTTGTCAGGCCCTGGTTGATGCCAAGAAACGCGATAGGATGTGCCGGACGAAAAGAGAATGAACAACTCTGACATTTACTACGGCGATTGTTATCGACAGCGCTTTTTTGGATGTGGATTCGTTATAAGAGGTAGGTTTAGGTAACGAGCGCCTCGTAACAATCCGTATGAGGGGTAATTTGTCAACACCAGCCTTATATGCAATCACGCCTCCACAGAGGAGAAAGATGACGACTCCAAAGATATCATTCTCGGCGATTTTAATGCAAACCTATGGAAGGCATCTTTGGTAGTACTGTCACTGTACCTGCACAGCGCCACCTCCGATGACAGATTCAGCTAAATCGACTTTGCGAAATATTGACGTAGCTAGAACGCAGTTCCTACATCTCGATATTCATAATTTCATAACTCCTGATCAATCAACCTTCAATCAGATTGACTCAGTGCAATCGACGTAAGGCAATGTGCCAGTATTACGGATGTCCGAGCATTCCGAGGGCCAACATCGACTCGGACCATTACCTTGTTGTAGGAAAAGTGTGGTTGCGGATATCGCAAAGACAAATTGATACTTTGAGAAAGTTAGACGTAAGATGGCTACAATAGCAAGAAATCGCCAAATCCTTTTCCGATCGAGTCTCGTTTAATCGCTTAGGAAGTCTTAACATTGCCGCCCCTGAATTGCTGCTTTTCAGTGGACTGCCACTGGATTTCACTCTTGGAAAAACCCACGAGCTCCAAATTGATACACACCAAGTATTAATCGGTTTCAAGGCCGCGTATGACAGCATATATAATGGCAAGCTATGCGAGTAAAGAACAATGCCTAGAATTGGCTTCCCTGTCAAACCCATCAATTTGTGTAGAATGGCGATGGAGAATGAACGTTGTTCCATCTTTAACATAATTCTGGAAAGAATAATGCAGAACTCACGTGCCAACACAAGAGGCACAATCTCTCGAAAGCTTGTCCAATTACTCGTATACGCTGATGATATTGACATAATAAGAAAGCAGTGTGTTGTCAGTTTCACTTTCAGGAGTATTGAGTTGAAAGGTCAGTGAGGGAAAGACTTATTATCAAGAAGAAAGGACACCCAACAATGACGTCTCGAACAGAACGTCATCCCCGACAGATATAACTAACTTTGAGGTAGTTAAGGATTTTATATGCCTAGGCTCTGCTATTAAATCAGACAACGACACCAGCGCACAGATTAAATAAAGAATAACTCTTGCCAATCTTTGCTTCTTTGGGCTCATGAGGCTGAAAAAAGCCTCTCTTGAGGAACAAAAGTGACCCTATATAAGACCTTAATAATCCCAGTCCTCTACTATGGCGCAGAGGTATGGACTCTATCAAAAATGAATGAGTTTGCTCTTTGCATTCTTGTCCCGTCTGCATAGACAATGAATGGAGGTGAAATACAACGACGAACTGTACGAGCTGTACAGCGACGTCGACTTAGCAAAAAGAGTGATGGTTTAACGACTGAGGTGACTGGGTCATATAGAGCGAATGAACACAAATGCTTCGATCTGAAAATTCTTCGAAGGCGCCCCAGAGAGACTGCGTAGTAAAGAAAGGCTGCGACTCAGGTGGCGCACGCAAGTGGCAGGGGACCTCAACCAACTTAGAGTGCAAAGCTGGAGGCAGCTAGTTAAATATCGAGCTGGCTGGGGACGTTTGTTTGTTGAGGACCAGGTTCATTCCAGACTGTAGCGCCACTTTAGGTAAAAAAGTAATGTGGGGGAAAGACTGCTGTTATTAATACATTGGTATGAAAAGCATGGTATAATGAATACTACAGCCCCTGACAGACAACATACCGTGGTGCACGCTGATTTTCGCGTTAGAAAGTATACTTTGGCATTTCACTGTTCTTATTTGCCTGGAATTGTCAAAGCATCTACCAAGATTCGCCAGAAGAGAGAAATGGTTTTGCAATCAGTAAGAATGTGGTATACCACAAAAAAAAAGATGCGAATCTCAGTACAAGATATGTTTCGAGCTATCCTTTAACGTGATATTGTAGTGACAGACATGTGGTAGAATACCATGGTATCAATACCAGCAGTCTGTCCCTCATATAAGTATCTACATATACTCCCATTCTTAGCATGAGCTAGCCATTGCTATCCTTATTTTTATATTATTTTTATTAATTCTTATTCATTCCTTTCTTCACAAACTTCGCTGGATTTGCATTCTAAAAAAGCTCCGACCTTAGCAACTTTATTCGCCATATATCTCCAATGCCAAAACAACTACTTGTATGTATTCTTTAATGGTTTAGCTAAGTACTTACAAGAGGAAGACATTTTGTGTCCTTTAAAAACACTCATGTTTACTTTTTGAAATCCCATTAACTTGTACATAATGGGGTAAAATAACTGAGAATGAAAGGCCCCTAACAATTTATTGGTTTTTAACAAGGAATTACGGTCATCAAGTTCTATTATTCGATTGTCAATAAACTAGAAAATTGATATCATGCAAACTGCACATTTAGTAGCGCTTAGTCTGGGAAATGAAAACAAACACTCATAACTTATGATTGAATTATAGATTGGCTCAAATGCTTGCCATAATAATTAAGGTCTTTAATTTTTAAGTTATACAATCAACTAGCCTTACATGCATATTTACATTGAGTTTTTTTTTTTTTTTTTTTTAACAAGTTAGTAGATATTGCAGTACAAATTGATCCATATTACAGTATATCCGGAGTATCGAGTGCTTGCAGTTTATTGCTTTCAAAATTTGTTTTGAAAAATTGCTAGTTTGTTTCTAGGTATGAGTGACAATTATAATGAAACCAATTATATCGTATCTATGTATGTATCCACAATGCAAGTGAGTATATACGCTGAATCAAAAACAGGTTCAATATTAACAATGACATATAACGAAAGTATTGATTTATTGATTCGAAATATTTATTTCGCTACGTGGCTTTGCAAGTTTTCTTCTTCAATATAAGGGAAAACTTAAAAAAAATATCTTTAATTGGCAGGTTTGATTTTTACTGAGCTTATGGATGTTTACTCGTAAGACAGGAAATACCGTGTACACACTGGAATACTAATATTCGCATTAGCTGTTTGAAGTGAAGTTAAATATATTTACGATACGTGTCCTTGTCTACACGCTTACCCGTTAATTAAAAGAGTTTATTGAATTGTTACTTTAACCTTCCGCCTGGTAGAGAGTCTTTGTAATATTCTGTGCTCCTCATTACAAATCACACAGTTTTCAGTTACATAAGCTAAGTATTCTGCCATCTGCGATAGCCTCACTTCAGGAACAACTCGTGTCAATTGTTCTTTAATCGATGTGAAGTGATCTTTGATGGCACGCCGAAAGCGACAAATCTCAAGGGCTTGGCCAAGTGTGATCATCTGATACTTTATACGCAGCTAGCATAGCCAGTAACTTTTAGAGAGGCTTGAAAAGTTAATTGCATAGGCTTCGTTTATTCTAACATATAGTACAATTGCAGCTTATAGACGGAGCTGTCTTGAGCCCTAACCAACATAAATATCCCGCAGGTTTGATTGCTAGTTAGTTGCCTTCTGTTATGCTCAGAAAGTTAGTTAAAGCCCACTTCTAACTACGTTGACCCTCTTAGATGAGGTCCATCTTTAATGTGTTAACTCACTGGATTGAATTCGAATATCTATATGGAACACTAATCTCAACGTGCTCTATACGAAATATTTGTATTAACCGCAATAGGCGGACCCTCCTGATCAGGCAGTATAGTTTTTTTTTGTTAAATTACAACTTCTACGCTTCACCATCGCAGGCGATCACACAAAGAATTTTTCGCTCAAATCAGGCAACATTGCTTTCATCTGCTCTAGAGAGTGTCTATGTCTCTTTAACAGAACAGGAATAATGGAATAATGAGAATTAAGTACTCAATCGCCTTTCTAGCCTTTAGAAACTATGCTTGGCAAGTGTTCTCCTTGACTTAATGTCCAGGTTGAGCCTGGGTACATACACTTCCTTATTACTTCAAAATTAAAATTCTCTATTTCTATGTTTTGCGTAGGTCCTCGATACCATCTTCTTCAATTGTACATACTCGTACAATTCGTTTTACTTTCACTTACCGCTAAATATATGTAGTTTTGATGCTTCTACCTATTTACGGATGTCAGTTCGTGCCCCTGTTTAAAACAATTTTGACACCAAATAAGTTTACAAGATATGCCAAAAGCAGGCATTGCTCTCGTCAGATTGTCTCTTTAGATTATCATAAGCAGCCTAAAAGCCGTTGTCGATTTGATATTTTTCAAATGTGACGTAAAATAATTGGCCAAATCCCTCCCATTAATTGTGCTATTTACGTTTTTATTTTGTAATATGTCGGACTCAGAACATCGGGAAAGTGATAGACATGATAGGAAATTTTGCTTACGGAGATTTGCTAATACTCACCGAAAGGATGGTGTCATCAGAGAAGTACTATAGATTACATTTTTTATCTTGTTGGCCGAGGATTGAACCCCGACTCTCTGTAGTAGATGACGAGCTAACCTATTGCGTAGGATTTTACATTCTTATTCATATTTGCAATTTTTCAATTGCCTGTACCTCTGTAGTTAGCGCAATTGGGGCTTTGTTTCATCAGGACATTCGGGCAGACATTGTTGATATGCAATGATGAAATTTTCCAGATGAGCTGGTGTATTCATATACTCAAATCATTTCTTCCGCTTTTGAAAAACTCAGAGGTTAAGTCATCAGCTCCTGAAGATTAGTCAGATTTGAGTTTTGATTTATTGTATGTTCTGCCTCATAGCAATATTTTCGACATCTTCGCCGTTAACTATTTTAGCGAATGAAGCTTAAATAAATTTCTTTCAGATCTGAAGGCAAATAGTTCCACCGTCATTTGCAAGAATTTGAGTTCATTGTATGGGTAGTCTGGCTTATAAGTTTGGATTATGTTCCTTAGAAGGCAAAGAAATCTGATTTTTAAAACGATAACAAAAAAGCAGCCGGTTATTTGCAAAAATGAAGTAGGAGATATGACCTGGCATGATAATGTGTTGCCTCAGCTAGGTGTGGAATTAAAAGTCACACCAAGTGTTTTATTTAGGTTGAAAGCATGTGGGATCCGACTTATAGAAACATTCGTAAACATACACTTTTGAGGGATATTTTTCTGTTCGTTGAACGTGAGGAAAAATTAAATCTTCAACAGCAAAAATAATATTTGTCCAGACCCTATATTTGTAACGGCGAGTACACTCAAATAATTGTTTAATGTGTCTTTTGTTTAGTATAAATTTGGCCTCATTAGCTTGTAAATAAAAGCTTTTTCTCTAACAGTTTTCAAAATAACGACCTTCTTCTAGCTATTTGACTTAATTTTCTGCATCAAAAAAAGATAGATCCTTGTTGTACACCCTTGTACATAACGAAAGTTGGAGAAATTTTTACCAACGCATTGCTTCCTTTGGGGGTGGCCGTGTATATGCATAGACTCCTCAAGCAGAGGGTCGCGGGTTCGAATCCCGTGCCAGGCAAATCTGTGAAAAAGTCTTTTCATAGAATTTGTATGTAGTTATATGAAAATTCCGTCGGCGTCAATCTTGACATGAAGGCATAACACTGATGTTGGAGTGGTTGCTGCCTGGGCTAAATATAACGAACTAACAACTAGCACGTACTTAAGACCCACTGGTTGAGGAGGATGTACAAGCTCGTCCCGTCCAGTTTGACAACCACCTCTGGGAAAAATATCGAAAACCTAATACACCTGAGTTTCAAACTACTACACCACCCGGCCGCGCCCTGGAGAAAAAGCCTGTAAAAGGGTATTCATACCCTCTTGGTGTGCGCGCGGTATTATAAAAAAAAATAATCGGGAAAAGTTGAGGATATTATACAGAAGTTAAATATATGTGTAAGAGGGCTTATAATATAGTAGGGAAGTATTATTTTCACAAAACGTAAATGTAGTCCATCTTCACCAATCGCATTTAATTTTAGTGCTTGAATAAGTAAAATCACTTCCAATTCGGTAGTTACATCAAACCCGAAACAGAATGGATGACCAAATAAAAGGTAATTCTGCGGAACAAACGTGGAAATGTTGCAGTGATTTGATGTTAAAGCATTACATAGCTCCTCAATATCCGGAATTTTCGTATTTGTATTATTTTTTCCAATTCCAATAGAGTGTAGATTTTTGACATTAAGTTTAGGGAATAAGTACATTTTTGTCGCCCTTATTGTAACAAAGGAAGAGTAATTTCTAGCTCTACAGAAAAATTTTCAGTTAATAGTAGTAGGACTTAGTTTACACTTAGCATATAGTTTTCTGTGAGTTTTCATTGCATTTGACTTTCAGCAGAAAACCATGGATATTTTATATTATTTACTCTAACAGTTTTCATAAAAACATGCATTTGAAAGAAATAGCTTATTAAATTTTGTAACATTTCGTCCTTTTCATTGATATCTGTAACAAAATAACAACTGCCATAGCAGTAAACTTGCATGATAGTGAAGATGATTAAAGTTAATTGCTGAAAAATCGCGAAAATGAAAAGTGCATTTAGAAGTTTTGCATGAAAAATCTTTATTATAAGTGCAAAATAACAGGTCGTGATCAGATATTCCATCAAGCGACACAACCACTAGGTTGAAAAGACTCGGTGGGGATTCAGGTCCAAAACAAGTAGCATGAGAATTAACCATCACCAGACTACAGGAAGCAATACCGTCAAGAAGTTGGCGTGATCTACTTTGATTTTTAAATAGATCCGCGTTAAAAAGTCACCGCATATTACTAGATGTCCATAGGATGCTGAAAATTGTAAAATATTCGCAAACAACTGCTCAAAGGAACAGTTACGATGAACAAGTTTAAGGAAGCATTTAACATTACGATTCGCAATTTCAACAAGTAGGTATTCGGTGTCAAGACCGATTGACTTCCCCAAAATACAGCAAGTCAAATCAACCATATGATAAATTACAATCCCTCCACCAGTTGTCTCAGTAATCCTATTATGTGAAACCACTGAATACCCAGGAATTCCATAAATTTTATCGTATTCATTTACATCATCGAGTGTCTTAAACACACACGATATTAACATCAGACTCAAAAAATATGTGTATGCCTAATATAATCAGGTTTCGATAAATTAAGACTTCTGGCATTAAAGTGGCACACGTTAAAACCCTATTTGCCATTGGCTAAAATGTTAATTTTAGTTCGCACCTCAACTTTATTGAACGAATCTGATGCATAAAAATTAGAAATAAGTACTATATATCATAAACACAAACAGGCGAAGTCAGGTCATTAAAGTTTTGTCGTTGATTTCCATCTCATTGCGCATTCTGACAGAGAACAGTAAGCCCTCAGGACGCAGCTGTAGAGCATGGCGAAGCAAAGAACTATATTTTAGTATTAGTATCAGAGTCCCCACATGAGAGGGACTCATTTTCCAGCTGAGGGAGAGCAAGGCCATTGTTTGCGCGAAAAGCAGCAAGCAGATAACTTTGCTCAATCTGAGAACAAAGTCGGATCAGCAGCGGGTTGTTGCTATTACCTCGAGCTGCCTCGTAATCAAAAAGCGTCGAAGTGAGGGCTTAGGTTGTTATGCTGCTTGGCAACAATCCGTTTCGATAGGGGTCTCTCCTGATTTTTGGGGAATACTACGAACAATTACATTTCGAGGACGCTCTTTACGCTTAAAGTCAACTAATTCCTCTCTAATTTTTCGGTTTTCATCTTGTAGTTCCAAAATGACACTCTCCAATTGTTTAATATGCCTGTTTAGAGCACAAATAGCTTCACTAAGTTTACTGTTGAATCTACATTCAAACTCAATCAGCAAATGTTTAAATTTATCCATAAAACTAGATTCCAAGTCGCGTAGTTGATCAGATAGGGATGTTTTTTTATCTGAGATTTTCACACACGGTGGGTGGGATTTCGACGGACAGTTACCTGATTGGGATCTGTCAGGAGTTATAGTGAGAGAAACAGCAAATTTTTCTTTAAGAACTTGATGTCGAGTAGTAGTTGACTTGTAGAAAAAAAAAAATATTGAATTCGCACTGAACACAGACGAGCAAAAAGTCACTAAAATGTCACAAGGCAACTAACTTTGTTCTATCAAAGTCTGCTTAGTGATCACTTATACTACCTTGATCAAAAAGTTCCCGGTAGCTGAGATCAGTTTTTTTTTATTAAGTTGGTACATCTATATTTGTGTGTGTTGTTGATTTCTTAAATTTAATTTGCAACAACGAATTTGTATTAAATTTTGCGTATAAAACGGATTTAATGGTGCGCGAACTTTGGAAATGTTGGATAAGTGTTTCGGCAACGATTCTCTAAAGAAAACGGTCGTTTACTAGTGACACGAGCCTTTTAAAAGTGGTCGTAAGTCAGTCGAAGATGATGAACGCAGTGGCAGACCATCGACACCGAAAACCGACGAAAACATTGATGAAGTAAAAGAAATGTTGGTCAATAACCGCAAATTAACCATCAGAGAGATAGCGGAGGAATTAAACATTGCCTATGGATCCGCCCAAGACGTTGTGGTTAATGATTTGGGTTTCCGTCGTGTAGCAGCAAAGTTGGTGCCAAAAGTCTTAATGATTGCGAGGCTGAATCCTGAAATGATCACCAAAAGGATCATTATTGGAGACGAGACGTGGATTTATAAGTACGACACGTAATCCAGACATCAGGCAAGTGAATGGCGTTCACCAAATGAGCCGAGACCAAAAAAACTACTTCGTTTCCAGATAAAAAAGAAGGCAATGTTCACGGTTTTCATGGATTACAACGGTGCAGTGCATCATGAATTTTTGCCAGAAGGCCAGACAGTAAACAAAGAAAACTCGTGGATTTTGCAACATGATAACGCACCGTCGCACATTGCCATCATTATTCGTAATTTTTTGACGAAAAATGCAACAACTGCCATCCAACAGCCACCGAATTCACCATATTTGGTTCCCTCTGACTTCTTTCTGTTTAACCGAGTTAAAAAACCACTACGGGGAACGTGTTTCAGCAGCCGAGAGGAAGTAATGGAAAATCGCAGGAAGCACTGATGGACATACCGAAAACCGAATATAAAAAATGTGAAGTGAATAGAAGGTTGTTATTCTTCAGAATGAGATCCTTAGTAGGTTGAGAGCTCTTCAAAATGAATCTTTGTAAATATGTTTAATTATTACTTCTGAAGAATATAATAGTCTGATAACGTTATTTGCAAAACAGTATTATATGGATTTTGAGCGTTCCTTGGATTCAAAAGTTTACTAAATTTAAATTATCTAAATCATAAATAAATTAGCTTATTTCTAAACAAAAAACCTAGAAGAGAGTGAGACCTTCAGCATGAAAGACATTTCCATGTTAGGCGGTATATGTAGATACCTGTATTTAATTACATATTCATGTAATCGTAACTAGATATAGTCAAATTTGTATATATTTACAAGTGATTTGGAACTTTCTTTTTATTTTCTACTGAGTTAACAATAATATAATGTATTAAGGGTTCAATTATTATAAATTAGCAGGTTCAACCCACCATTTTGCAGCCCCGTCCAACTTCTCAAACAACAGTTCCATCTCTTTCTCACTTGCGTGACTTATTCTTGTATTGAATGAGTATTTTCCTTAGCTCATGATATTTGTATACCCGTATCTGTTATATTTGTGTTTGCTGTTTTCACTGTGCGTAAAGCTCTCTCCTTTTCACATAGAGATAGATTTGATCGACCAATCACGAATAAGAATTATATATCGATTTCTCCAACGAAAGTTTAACGTTCTGTGAAGTTTTCACCGCCAAAGCTTTTTTCCATGAGAATTTTTATTTGCATCAAATACGTGGCCTCGAAGATACATATACGGATACAATCGAGTACAATGCGGATATATTCCATCTGTAAGATACTCGTATATACAAAAAATAGATAAATTAATGTACCACCTATAAAATTAAAAACATTTTATACGGACTTTAAGTTTATTTATTTTATACAAATAACAAAAATTATTAGAAAGGCACTATAAATAAAAAAGAAATTATATAGAATGTAGTCAATAACACATTTTTGAATAAAAAAGACTAAAACGATAGTTTTTTTTAAATAACCGAGAAACTTTGGTAATATTAATTTGTTTACCAGTATTGAATAACAGGGCAATTAACACAAATGCCACTTTAGGTTAACCAAATCGATTGAGGGTGAACCTGACTATAAATTTCTATGGGCAAGCACAGCACGTATCTATAAGTTTCATTTCATATGAACGACGTATAGATGCACATCGAATGTATACTTGTGTGTGTAGGGTTATGTGCAAATCTATAGATATAAACCTGCTATGCCAAGCTTTTATTACGAAACTTGGACAATTTATTGTTATTATACTTTTATAGATACTTGCACGTGCATATGTGTGAGATGGTTTTAAATTTATTTCATTGTTCAATTGATTGGGAAACCAACAATAAAATGAATAGCTACGTAGGTATATCCTTTGTAATACAATCTGCGGTGTATGCGAAGGACTCTATTACAAATATAGATACTCTTATATGTTAACTGCATACAAGGGGTATTTCTTTGAGAAAAGTTTTGAAATTTCATTAGTGTGCCTGGTTAAATTTTCAATTTGTATGTTTCTTTAGGAAATCGGTCCAGAAAATGGTTGTGTTTAATTATTTTAGCCATTATAGGTCATCCCTATGTTTTGTTTTATAATAGTCAACAAAACATCTTTGATACCCATTTTTCAGAATAACAAATTAGCATAACACGGTAAAAAGATTTAAAAAAGTATAAGGCTAGCAACGTTTGTTCGATTCACGCTCTATGATTTACTGCTTCAAATATAGAACCTTCAGTCTCCTTAAAATAGCGTTAAAGATCTATTTTTTGTGTGAACACTTGGAATCATTTATCAATGATCTGATCCACCCTTATCCGTTAGGATTCTGCCTGAGTTTCTTCAAAATTCATGCTACAGTGAAAGAACCAAAAGGAGTCGAGATATACAGCACGTATTTAGAGGCCGCATATGACATTAAAGCATTTAAGGAGACGAGCTGTACAGAGCCATGCTTACTTTGTCGTTCCTCGTCAGATTATGCGGAATGACGGTGAAGAGCGCTCACAAGTTTATTAAGACTTATGATTGAAAGAAAACTCACCAAGACCTCTGATGTCAGAATAGGTGCGGACAAGGTAATGCATTGACATATTACTTCCTTCATATGTTACTTGAGAAAAATGTGGGAAACTCCCAAGCCAACAACAGAGGTATAATTTTAATAAGTCCAGAAGCGGAGACAAATGTGTTAAATTTTAAATGTGAACAAAACCAAGTATGAAACTGTTTTGCTCGAAAGATAAGTCAACATTTAGGTGTATGAATTGGGAAACAATTTTGGCAGTCACATCGTGAGTATATATTGTATGTATTATATTATGGTGCAAGGGCTTACTTTCTGCAATCGCGGTTTTAGTATGCACGTATCATTATATTTTCATTCTATGTAAGAAGTGTTTACAGATACTAAAATGTTGCTCGATTGATTCTACATATTGTTGTTTTTGCGTGCCTTTTGCCTAAAACATTTTTATTAATTATTTACATTTTGTCCTTTACCGTTAACAGTAATCTTGATAAGAATGCAATTTAACATTTCCAATTTCAGACACGACTATTAGAAGATGCTTCCCTTATATGTAACTCGTGGTCTTCTCGACAAAATGTAAGTTAATTGCTACCTACATACATAATTGAACGCATGGTTTTTCTTTAAAAAATTTCTTCTAAGACTAAAATGTCAATCCAGCTAATTACTAATACTAAGGCTGAGAATTTTGAAATCAAATCCAAAAAATAAATCGCTCATCGACCTTTATCACAGGCGATGTTTTTTTTTTTGAGCTTATGATGATCTCAACAATAAAATTAAATAAATATTTCCTGAAAATTAGGCTTCGTATCTCAGTTTATAATTGCACGTGTGTAACTTTTTTCAATATACAAGTTCTGGACAGCAATTTAAGAAAAATTTTTAGGTATGCAGCTTTGAAATTCTTGGAGCTGCGAACACATTTAACCTGTTGTGACTTTATATCAAAAAGCTAATTGCTTTCTCGGCTCTTCCTGACCTTGATCGTTCTGTAATTTTATCAATAGTTCTACTTGTAATACTCTTGACCAAAGACCTAACCACACTTCCATTAGGACATGGATTTACTCTACATTCACATCAAAACAAAATTTGCATCAAATTTTGTATAGAAAACGAAATCAAGTGCTCTGAAACACTTGAAATGTTGACAGTAAAAAATGTTTACAAGTTCTTAAAATATGGCCGAAAATTTCGATCTGGCCGCTCCAGCACATCCTCAAAAGATGATAAGGGAAGTTGTTGAGGATGTTGGCATATCGATTTCGAATGTTTTGGGTATGAGACGTGTGTCAGCGAAGTATGTTGTAATTATGATCAGAAGAACCGTCGCATGAGCATCGTTTAGGAACTCTTAATTGCCGTCAATGATGATCCTGACTTTCTCAAAAGGGTCATAATGCATGACGAATAAAGGATTTATGGTTATAAAGTCGAAACCAAAGCCCAATCTTTCCAATGGAAGTACCCGGGAGAGCCCAGACCAGAAAAAAGCACGCCAAGTTTGATCTAATGTCAAAGTTTCGATCACTGTTTTTTCAATTACCAATAAGTAGTATTACGCCCCGTTTGCGAAAAGCAATAAGAAAAAAAACGTCCGGAATTGTTTATTTTATGGCTTTTGCAACGCGATAATGCACCTGCTTATTCATCGTTGCTTGTGAAAAATTTGTTGGCCAAAAACAACACGATAATCATGATTCAGCCAGCATATTCACCGGATTTGGCCCCATGCGACTTTTTCCTATTCCCAAAACCTAAGAGATCTATGAAAGGACGGAGATTTTCAACGGTTGAGAAAATAAAAACAGCATCGCTGGAAGAGCTCAAGGCTATACCAAGAAGTGTTATGAGAAGTGCTTCGAGGATTGGAAAAAGCTTTGGCACAAGTGTACGAGTATTATATCTAAAGGTGACAACATTAATATTGATAAATAAGTTAATATTTTTTTTATAACTTTTTAAACACATCTTGTATTTTGTGACAGATTCATTGACCTTAGCGAAGGCGGATGACAGTGTGTGTGTTCGTTTTGAACGATAGATTCTTCTAGAGATTTTTGGTCCCATTTGTGTTGTCATACTTTGAAGGAGGGAGATTTAACTGCGAACTTCGTTAGCTGTAAGCCGACACTGATCTTTTAATAAGAATGAGCATTAGCCGCTTAAGATATAAAGCATCCCAGCCGGAAGAGTCTTCAGGCTGAAGGGGACTTCAACCACCTTGGAGTGGTTAATTAGAGGCCATTAGGCAAAGACGGCAATAAATAGAGAGGTTCATGGATTGAGGCCCAGGTCCATGACAAACTGCGGCGCTTACTTAGTAAAAGGAGGAACACTTACACTAAAACTAAAGCTCTGAAACTAAGTTCTTCAAAATAATAAAGGAAATGATATGCCAAGAGCAGAACTTAACTCCACACGGAGGATTTTCAAAGAAACTGGCACAAGTATGAAAAAGCTAGGTGCCAAATCGAGCTTGGGTAGACTTGAAGTCATACTTCAGATTTCAGAACCGATCTGTGTGAGGTCAGTTCAAAAATATACAAAACATTTTTTAAAGATTTTTTTTTTCATTTTATAGATATTTGGCTTTTTTTCTCTTCAAAATATGATACTCGCCCCCTCAATTTACACACTTTTTCCATAGGTGCTTTCATTTTACAATGAGATTCCCAACACCTTGATATTTTGTGATAGTTTTTAGGTTTGTTATGGCAATGAAACTGCGTCATTTCAGCAGTGATTTTAACGAGAAAAAGATACAGTGAGCAAAGATAAGTCGTCTGATTTTTGACACAAAACTTGGGATTAAATAGGATGAGATGAGCGTGCGAATAGTCAATGTGAAGAAACTATGTGATGTTTCACCAAATCTCAGGTCACTTTTTGCGAATTTCCCCACGTAGCCGTTTTAGACGTATTAGAGATTCGAGCCGGTCTTACAAATTTTCTTACAGTCATACAAAGGTTGGCGTGCACCAAATAATTGGTTGTTTGAATTTGACGGTCATCACGTTACGTTGTCCAATTCCAAATTATTAACGACTACTTCTTAATCGGGTGTCATTTCTAAAATTGAGTACGAGAAAGAACATCACCTCTGTAAACTTGGTCCAAAAGCTGAAATGCGTCTATTCTACCTACAGTACCAGCACATCGTAAGCCACACAATAAGCGACGGAGGATGTGGTGTCAGTTATAACTTCCACACTTAGCAAACATGCTGTGCCTCGTCACGATTCCAGTAAGCAGTAGACAGTCTTCCCTTCTAAGGGGCACCGGCAAAAGGTAGGAAACTATTCGTGTAGTCTGTCCACGTCCTGGAGAATGAAGCAAGTTGCAGTTATGCTCAAACGAAACCGTACTGTCAATGGAAGCCCTAGCCAAAGGCTTGTTGGTTCGATTTGTAAAATAGGCGCAAAGTAACGTAAAAAAATTACCTTACTTTTTTATTTCAATATATTTTTAGACGATTCTTATAGAATTGTGCACTCATGAATTTGGAAATTTAAATTACAACTATACACACAGATATATGCATAGAAACAATTTTAATTTGAAAGCCATCGATATATCGTTTTGATGCAGAACGAGTATAACCGGTGGTTTGAAAAGTCCCGAAACTGACACATAGATGGGAACTGTAATAACATCTGGATGCGAGTGCCAAACTTTCCAACGATACGTGTCAATATTTGATGATATTTGGACTATTAGTCATCGAGGTATTGAAGTTTTGATAACGCACCTTTTAATATTTTCAAAATCAAAGAAAAATATTGTACGTTAATAAAACACAGACATTTGATGCGAAAAAATAATGTTAAAACTCAAGAATGGCTTGAAAAGTAGTATAAGGAAGCAGAAATGATGCTGAACGCTCTGGGATCCCAAATGAGGCTGTTACGCTGGAAAACATAAAAAAAATCTACAAAATCCTTTGCAACAACAGTTAGGTGAAAGTACGTATGAAAGCTAACATCGTAAAGATATTAACAGACTGTGAATATGATATTTTGAACGAGTATTTGGGTATGTGAAAGCTCTATCAACGTGTTGATGATTCAGACAGCTGTTTGGAGCTGCTCAAACGAAGTAAAGTGAATTTTTTATGCGGTATGTGACAATGGATGAAACATGGATCTTATTACTTGTTCGCTCACTTCAACAAAATATGGCTCTAATGAAGAGGTGATTGCCGAAACTGAAGCGTATTTTGAAGGGTTGAAAAAATTATTCTATAAGAAAGGCATATAAATGTAAGAGCGGATCACTCGAAAAGGAGACTGTGTTGAGGAATAAAGACGAATTTTGCAAAAAAATGTGTTTTTTTTATATATTTGTCTCGGGACTGTCAGTCAAACCAGCTGTTACTAGATATTTTAATGCGCGGATCACATCCAAAATATATCTTCAGTTTGTACGAAGGGTCAGTAAAGAGACTTCTTGATGCCAGAACATTACGTGTGCCGCGAATGAAATATTTACAATAATGTGTACTGAGAGTGTATGTAGAGAGTGTGGTGTATTTTCTAAAATGATAATTGACCCATATTTCTTTAAAAATTAAGCCGATGACGCCGTTACTTCTAATGGTGTTTAGAATTTTGGAAAATTGTTAGAGAGCAGTTGTGCAAAAACACCCACAGTCGTGGGGTCAACAGGATGTCACCCTGAGCCAGATCACATACTGCAAGAGTCATAGTGGCTCTTTCACACAGTTGCGACTTAAATTGTGGGTGGCCGTGGCTCAAGTGGTATTGTATTCGCTTCCCAATCCTACGGTTCGGGATTCAATACCACGAAATCTTTGAGCTGTACCATTGTGCAAGCCTACTAGGTGCTCTTGTTATGAACTTCTCAAAAAAAAAAAAAACAGTGTCAAAAATCAGATCGGTATCGATTCAAAGATTTTATATCACTGTTCGTACATTACCCTGAATAAACATTCAGATAGCGAAACAGACTCACCTTAATTTACTTAACTACTCGTCTATTTACAGATAAAGATAGTAACCGGAATGATAATTTTTGAATGATTTTTTATGAAGAACATGTGTGAGCGTTTTTCGCGCCCTTTACAGTTAAAACGTAAACTCACGAGCAAGTACGGTTCGATGGTAATTATAGGCTGTCTTAGTTCACATTATAGGTACGAATTTTACAAATATAAATAGATACCCTCAGATAGTCGTATGTATCTATGAAGAAATGTACTATATTCATTAGCTGTCGTTTTCTTTCGCAGTCATACATTTTTCGTCCTCACTCTTTCGACGGATGGTTGGCTACAAGTGTTCATATGTGCTATACGTCCACCCCAATCGAATAATAATAATTCCAAAGTTCTGACCCACAAAGAAATTTCTATTGAATGAGTTGAACCAAGAAGTAGGGTAGGGTTGCACTTGTTACAATCGCAGGATATTAATGTTTATTTAGCCACAAATTACTTCCGGTCACGGAACTCTATCTCAAGTGGCACATTAGAAATTGTAGCCACTGTATGCATGTTAACAATATTTGTGTATGCATTTGCAAGAAAATTATAAACATATGAAAGCTAGACCACGTGTATGTATTTAAGTATGTTTGTGTGGTTTATGGTGTATGGAGTGTGGTTTTTGTGTATCTTCTGACATTCGTCTTGTCCAGCACATAATTTGCGGTCCGTCAAGTGACCATTTATTATGCTTGAATGGATCTACATATGAGTGCGAGTATATTCGTGAGGTGCATTCTAAAACCACTTACAGGTGAATATTGGATGCATGTATATTTGTACAAAGTCCACCTATTCTCAACGGAAACTAGTAAAATAATCAAATAGCAATCAACCATATGCTTTTTTTTTTTGTTTTTTTTTTTTACTCTTATTGAGACAAACTGTTGACAGGACACATAAATAGGAGAGTCTTGACGAAGGGAATTTGTCCACATTTATTGTGTCGAATCATAAGTTTTGGGGTAAGGTTATACAAGTAGGTAGATTATGTACAAGCACACATACTTATCCATGTCCTTTTTACAAGAGCGAGGAAAACTTTTCTTCTTAAAGCTCACATAGAGATAATAATCGATGTGAATTTTATTGGAAGTTACGTACTCCTATACTCGTAGATTGCGCACTTGCCGCTATATTAAAGAGATAGAATTGTTGGCAGAAAAGAATCTTGTATCTATGGAAAATTGTATATCAGTGTATGTGTTCAGATATTTATTTTAAAAAAAAAAATAAAAAAAAAAATAAAAAAAAAATAAAGTAAAACCGTACCATCTTCTACATATGACTTCCAGTAATTCTTTAGATATTGTGAGGGAAGGAGATGGAAAGAGTTCGTCTCATTAAAAATTGGCCAGACACCTCATAAATATTTCAAAGACCTCTTTGCTGAAAGCACCCCTCACTACCAGCTTGATGAATGACGAAAGCCGTCAGGTTTCAGTGTTTTTTTCTTATACACATTCTGCTGCTCGTGGGGTGTTTTTCAGTATACATATCCGTATGTAGGAAAATATACTGATAATAGACATTGTTAATAAATTAGCTGGAAAAATCTTTAGGATACAAGTAATTTTGACATGTTTTTTTGCACAGTGTTAAGCACATGTAGAGTAAAAAACTTTTGTATTCCTAACCGGAAGAAAATATGATTGTGGTGTTCAATAATTGCTTTTGAGATGGTTAGTGCCTTATTATTACGGTCTAGTCAATCTGCAAATACAATGTATCTACTCGTATGCACACACGCAAGTTGTAGGAAAATCAATACAATATTAATAATTCTGAGAAATTTGTTGGTTTTACTTGTACAGATTCATCATTCATCATCCGAAAGTAAATTTAAATAAAATATATTTATGATATAGGTACATATCATAGATTTCAATCAAATTCTTATATCAACATAATGTGTTGATATTGCCATTATGATTTGAATATAACATCATTCAAATGTCCTCCGCGAAAGGGTGACAAATCACACGATCGTGGTGATCAGTTTACATCACCAAAACACAAAATAGGTCGTCCAAGAAATGTTTCTTGCAATAAAGCAACGGGTTGTTTTGTGTGAGATTTGGCACCGTCTTGTTGAAACCACATATCTTTCACATTTATATCTTCGATTTGAGATCAAAAAATTTGGTTAACATTTGGCTATAGCGATGAGAATTGACGGTGAGCGCTACATCTTCCTCATTTTCGAAGAAATATGGACCAATGACACCATCATATCAAATTGTCTTTTTCTGGATGCAATGACAGTGGATTTTCCACATATGTGACAATTTTGTTTGTAAACGTTTCCGCAGAGTGAAAAATGAACTTCATCGTTAAAGAAAATATTGTATGAAAATTGGTTATCCAATATCCAAACGCTGATGTTCATGTATCCAATCGGCGTATGTTCTATGCATTCCTTGGTCAGCTGACTTCAATTATTGAGCAAGTTGAATCTTATAAGGGTGCTAATAAAAATCCAAATGTAACACTTCAACACTTTCACTAACGGCAGCCATATTTACTGTTAAGCGTGCATTTCGATGATTGATAGACCTCCAGTCTCTTCGAATTTTGTTACAGTTTTGCCTATGGTACGTTCAGATGGATGATTAGAGACTCGTAGATATTTTGGTTTTAAGAGTTACTGTGCATCCCAAAATGAGCCAGCCATATTTGTAACTAGGTTCTTACTCACTTACTTACACTATTACTCCAATAAGTGCGGTGTTTGGCTAGTATTGTCCACTTGCTCACTGAAAGTTGATTGAGGTCCACTTGTACCTGTACGCGCCAACTAATGCTGGTTCTTCATAAACTCCAGGCTTAAAGCGAATGCTCGTCAGTCCAGTTCGTTGGTATTTTAGGCACTGATGCGTAGTTTCTGACCAGGTCGAGGTTCCATTAAGCAAATCAATTGAAGAATCTCCCGTGCAAAATAACTAGGGGCATATTCATCCGTCCTTGATAACGTCGATGTGTCAAATAGCAAAACTATGAGCAGCGTCTCAGATAGTATCCCCAAGTTGCAATTAGCTAGAACTAATTTGACAGTTGGCAGCTCATGTCTGCTTAGTTGGGCAGTACGACGAAACAACGCTTGCATGTTATACAAAATTAATTCGAAAATCATGCTTAGCAACTTATTTTTACGTTCGATATAAGTAAATAATTCGAATGACCATGGATTTATTTTCGCACCTCGCATACTGTTATTGATTTAACGAATGCGCAGAGACTCCATACAGTACGGACAGAAGAAGTAAGAGAACCCGAATGAGTCGATTCGCCATCGTGCGCAGCCATTGGAGCTATGTCCATCCACCTTATGAAACATATCGGTTAAAGAACTTGCTAGCGGAAGAACTTAAGCATTGTGTTTATCGTACATTCCGTGAATGGGCCGAAATCAAGATGGTTCTTGATCCTCAATTTTACTACAAAATTTTGTTTCGCACGCTCAATTACATCGTAGCCGAAAGACACTTAAGAAGGAAGAAAAGAGAGGAACCGATGCACTTTGGTTTTGAATGTTTGCAGATTATAATGCCTAGGAAATAAAGAGTTTAGGAGTACATTCCATAAGCGAGTTGTACGGCTTAAAAAGAAATCCCGATATTTTAATAAGCCCAAAAGTGGGCTTGCGGATAAACTGATGAGCCGAGATGGGTGTTATGGCTGAAGCTTCAAAGAGGCGCAATGATACTGACGGTAATTTCAATGGAGCACTTGCGGTAAAAATATCGATAGAACAAGACGCGACAGGAGACATGTCAAAGCTGTTCGAGATTGGCAATCGACTGGGAAGGCTTCAAATCTATGCAGAGATGGTATAGGAGCACCTAACCGGATGTGCGTATTATGCTCAAATTTTGGGCGAATAAATGCCTTATAAATTAAGGTCCGATCAGAGGGGAAAAAGTATTTCTTAGGTCGTCTGAGCCTAGACATTTCGCAGCATTTTTGGCGACATCGAATATGTACTCATTCCAACTTAAGTTGTCATTGACAGACATACCAAGAATGGAAAGTTTTTCGGTTTTAACGCTGCAAGTGCCATTTACGAATAATGGCTGGGTGTTTAGATTTTGCTTTAGCGACAGCAGACAGCATTATGTTCACTCTGTTGGTGGTTCCCCACTTAGTAATGCTGTTTATATCGTAATTTGATAGGCTTAACGTAAGCTGCCGGACGTAAGTCCGGCAACGAATATGAAAAACAGAGGGTAATATCATTAGCGAAGCAATATATTGAATTAGAAGTAGGAGCCATGAGATGATATAGGAAGATTAAAAAGAGTGTCGGCGAAAAAACGGAGCCCTATGGCACACCAGCATTTTTTTGTGAATATCAGACTTAAACCATCAAAGACAACTTGAATTGAACGATCCGAAGGGTAATTTCTAATCCATTGAAGAACATATTCGTTGATCCTAAATGCACCCATTTTTGACAAAAAACCTGGTACCAAACTCTGTCACATGTCTTAGACATATCAAGTGTAACTATCTTGCTTTCCCCAAATTGTTGTGCGCTTTAACCCCACTTTTCGGTGAGATATGCCATTAAATCACCAGTGGACCTGTTGCTGAGAAGTTTGTGTGTTTCGAGATATTTCTTAAGCTGCCATGTAAACAGCGTTTCCATGACTTTGAAAAGAAGGGACGTATATATGTTAATGCAATGGATCTGTAGGAGGAGACAGAAGAAGATTCGCCTCTTTTAGGGTCGGGCTGGATAAATACTTTTTACCATCTGCTCTGAAAGAGTCCTAAAAAGTAGGATTGATGAGAAAGCTGACGCAGTGTTTTTGCCAGCGTGGAGGAACAGCTCTTCAGCAAGGAGATAAACGTACTATCTGGACCAGTGGATTTGCCTAAGTACTCTTGCTGCTACACGAATGCGAAAGTGGATTCGTCCCATTGAAGATTCGACGCAAACAATGGTAAGTGAAAACAAAGCACAATTTGGAAACGTTGAGCTAGCTTACTGCACACGCCAAATGGCCTTGAGGTAGTTCTTGGATTAAACCGCATTAATGTGTAACATAATAGAAAATATTTCTTATCTACTATGTACTGAGCTGACAAAACTGTATGGTAGCTAAAAAGATATTATTCTCCATAGCAAAGTCAATTGGCTTAAATATATCTCCAGATGTACCGTCGTGAAAGCTATAGTTTCATATTGTACGAGTATCTACAAAATTGTCCTTCTTCTCTATTTTTGTTTCAAAATCACCTTAAACGATTTTAATATCATACTTAGTAGATTGGCTACACATTTTGTAGGTATTTTATCTTTCTTGACGATTGAGCGTCTGTTAGGCTGATATTGGCAAATTCAGCATTTATAGGAAAATTCATGTTTTCCGGTCCGAAGGTCACCGATTCAAACTTCTTTGGAAAGAACTATCTAAAAGTGCTTTTTGGACGACAATAACATTCGTTTTAAATAGACCCTAAACTATGGTGATTATTCGGTTGTATGTGGTCATTAAAATTGTACGAATCGCATAGGCGGGGTCTTGTCTCCACTGCCATGGTGCATCAGCTGATTCTGTTCACTTCACGGTGTAACTGTTGAATTATCTAAAGTTTAGTTGTAAAGTTCTTTAAATATTGCACAATTTGATCTTCCGAAAGCCAGCAATCTGTTGTCGTTAATGTGGTTATCAAGTTTTCTTCAAAAGATTTTCATCGATGAGAGTAATTTTATGTGTTCGGTGGAATAAACTTTCACGTAAATACAGTACTGATTTCACTAAACTTGAAGGAACATCTCAGTGTATCTCAGTGTATCTCAGTTTATCTCAGTGTATCTCGGCTATACATATGATTGATTTATTTATCATGCTTAACTCTGTTCTAAACTATAATTCACATTAGGAGTCCTCTAACTTCTATTTGGATGCAGATTCTTTGTAATTAAGATGTCTTGAGCTTTCGGCACGTAATCGAACGCATTATAATAATCCCCAACAAGAATGAATTCATAAACGTCGGCACCGCCTCCACAGAAGTAGATGATACTTCTAAAAATGTTTCTACGAGCCCCAGACAAAGACTCTGAGCAATGTAAAATTATTGAAGGTGGCTTAACCACCTTTGTTAATATAGTCGAAAAGAACATCCTACACGACATCATGTCTGGGAAAGGAAATGGGCTAATTAACATTGCTGCGCTCCGGAATACCATTACATCTTATATGCCACAAAAGAAAGTGGCGATAAATGATTCTGAAACAGTCAACTAAATTAATTCCTAGTGTAGACTGTGAAACGGTGGCAATGTCCAGAATTCCGTTGACAGGTAGAACGAACCATTTAACTTGGGCGACAAAATCTAATTTACGTACACCCAACTAATGTAGGTCAAAGATCGAAAAACGTAACTAACCTTTTGTATTATATAACAAGGCTGTGGATCGATCGAACTACCTGAAGAGCTATCGATCAACAGATTTTCATGATTTGATTGCAGAAAGCGTGCCTGGTGAATGGAACGTCAGCACCGTTTGGCCAAATTGCCGAATGTCCTGAACCATTTATCGCAGTGCTTATTGGCCCCTATCTTGTGTGGTTTTAATCCATAATTGACCAAATATTCACATTATGGAACACCCTAGTAAAAATTTAAGAATTCAGGTTGACAGAGAACATTTAGTCATCGCATATGGCGAAATCTTTAGAGACAAGATATACAGAGCTATGTCTAATTTTGGTACCCCTGCTAAACTCAAATTATTAAGACCGATATGGAAGAATGCTGCTCCCTAAATATCGGAAGAATTTTGTTGAGATCCGCTGTCATGAAACCTTTTCAATTCTATACATGAGGAATTTAGTGGAAATCTAGCAAGTCGACACTCAATTTTCCCAAAGACTGTGTATCTACATGTACACAATGATGTGATACTGGTGTTGTTGTAAGTACTGAAAACGAAAATTAAAAATATGTTAAACTGCGTAACATCGACGAATCGATATTGACAATTAAATATAATATGTTAAATTAGGACCGCAACTAAATTATCGCTGTTTTTTTTTTTTTTTTTGTAAACGCAACTTTATTGTGCAAGAATGGTTCCAAATGACTCATTAAAATTATTGCCCATCGCTAGCTACAACTTTTTCTCGTCTTTCTGCCAGAGTTTGAATATCGTTATGGTGAAAGTTTTTATCTTTTGAGGTATCCACAAATCAAGCCATTTTTTGTTGTCTTCACATGAGCGGAACTACTGATATCAGCCAGACTATGTGCCATCGAACGGAACTAGTAATAATCGAACGGCGAAATATCTAGAGAATATGGCGGGTGGGGTAGGACTTCCCATTTGTCATGATGTAGAATCACTTTTTCGTGCCTTTGCTCGTAAGCAAGCTCTTCTTGCGTGGGGTACGGATCCTCATCGAGCAATGCCTCCAATTCCGCGTCTTCAAAGAGTTTTGGCCTACCTTCACGCGGATGGTCATCAACATCAAACTCGAAATCTTTGAAGCGACAATACCAATCACGGCATGCTGTTTCACTTAGAGTAGCATCTCCGAAAATTTTTGTAGTTTTCGATGTTCTTTAGCCGCCGCAACCAAAAGTATATGAGGTCAATACTGACATGACACAAAATGTGTCAAAACGGTTTGTTAAACATATGTTTAAACTTGGTTCATGACGTTTTGTATATGTAAAAATCGACCAGCGCTTACTACTGGAGCCATCTATTGACAAAAAATACAGCACAGATCTAAGTTACGCACCTAATAACTTAGAAGTTATATTATGACACCTCATCAAAAATCAAACAGAGTTACAAAAGCCAATCACTACTTCCTTGCCCAGGAATATGGATGTAAGCGAACATTCTTGTGTGTTTTTTGGTCTAATTTGCATTCACTTGCCTTAGAGAATGAGATAAGATAATGACAATTCTATGTGCTGTACATTGAAATCGAGCTTATCAGAACAATGCACATCAGTCGCCTGAGATGGTCGGCTCCAAGAACCTTCGATTTCTACCAGCGTTAGGTGACATACATATACAAATGTATCTAAAGGCAGTGGAAAAAAGACAGAGGTTTTTCGCCACACACTGCAGATCACTTAAGTTATAAGTTACAATAAAGGACTGTCAGAATATCGATACGCTTTCCTACGTCCGTTACTTTATGAACATTAGTCCTAGTTATAAGTTGAATCAAGCTTAGCCTAGAGGGTCTCGTGGCAAGATAAAGCTCATTAATGTGGTGGTGTATGGCCTCTGCATCGGCACTATAAAACCACTGGAAGGAAAAGGCAATGTAGATTTGCTATCACGAAAATTAAAAATTAAACCACTGTAGAGACTTGCCTTTGGTAGTTTAATTTGTTTTAAATTTATACTTTCACTAAGGTAATTTATTTTATTTAAACCAAGCATGTTAAAATTTAACCCAGAAATATATAAAATTATTTCTAATTCATAATTTCAATTCCAATTTCTGAAAATAATTTAAAGTTTTGATTTGATAAGGACAAAATCCAAAGTGGAGAATTATTATGAATTGCAACATAACATTCATATGTAATTTTTTCAGCTACAAAGACAAATGACAATGACAAACATATAAATACGAGTGTCTGCATTATATATAGTAAGTATGAATACTTAAGAAGTCGTAGTTTTGCCAATTTCTTATCAGAAGTTACAAATTTTGAGGGTAACTACTGCAATAAATCTCGAATATACATATGTACACTTAGTTCATTGATTCTTATTTATTAGATGTAAGTCTGTAATTTACTGTACATCACCTGACCTTTCACAATTCCAGAAATGGCAACAAATATTGAATAGGATAAAGGAAAAAATCGAAGAAATATTAAAGAAAGAAAAAGCTGCTATTAAGTTTACATGCTGCTGCTGGCTTTTTGATTAAAATTTATTTTCTTTTCTCTAGGGTGACATATTTGCCGGACTGAACGATGGAATTCTCAGCAGAGCGGAGGCATTAGCAGCTGTCGATATAGGAAAACATCAGACTACACATGCCCATTCGCAAATGCCCTCACAGATAAAACACGATGTCATGTATCACCATAGCATGAGCGGGCCCCCACAAAGACCATTACAGGTGATTTACTTCTTGTAGTATTTTTCTATTTCTATTTTGTTTTGTTTTGTTTTGTTTTTTTTTTCGAAAAACCCATCAACCAATTAGAGGCACACGAGCGATAATTCGATCGGGCCTAGTTTTTGGTTAATAATTTTATTAGCTTCACGGTCTTGGTAGTAGACATAGAAATACGTTGCTGGCATTTTCTAATCAGAAACACGATTTTTGACGTGTGCACACCCCTGATGACTGTCACGTGTCTTTACACAAGGGGCCGTAGACAACCCTTCGAACATCAGCTCAATAAAAAACCAAACCTACTTCAATTTGAATGTACTCGTACACAGGTACTTGAGCATCAAGGGCTTTTTGAATTGTCTTCTACTCGAAACGCCGACGATTAGATCAGTTTGAGTCACACTTGCTGCTCCTGTGGATTTTGATAGAACTATACGGATACTTGGTATGGTATACATCTTCATACTTACCATAGAGAATCCGTAGCGTAGAGTTGAAAATTTGACGATTTTGGTGCCGGTATCGGATGGTGGTTTTTCAGCTCATTTGAAAATTAACGACAAAGCAACGCTTAGGCGGAAATTTAAATTGAGCAACGACCCTATGTTGGTGTTATCATCCATTAAACGTGGACAGTTTTCAGTTTATTGAGGGGAGAGGAGTATAGCTTAGTGGCTGTAATATGGGCCGTTACCCCTTGTGAAAACCATCTCTATGTATAAAGTGACTAGCGAGGACTTCTCTGAAGTGTGTTTTGAGCAATGGGAAATTGTTTAATTGTTTCCATTTGTACTAACAAGAAAACAACACTTAGGGCTGTTTCTGCACAAAGAGGGGATGATGGCAGAAAAGGATGTGAACAATAAAAACTTATTTTCAATTAGGATGCATTCACTGACACGTGATGTCTTGTACAAGTACGTACGTAGGTATATGTACTAGATAGCAAGTGCAGAGCACATGGGACTTTGGATCAACAATTTAAGTTGAACTAGTTTTCCTCTTAGTAGAGTTTATAATCCAGAAGATGTCAAAATTCTGATTTCAAAAGCAAGTTTTTTTTTTTTATTTTTTAATTGTAAGGACAGTAATCATTTTTTGCATGCATCCGTTGATATGGGCTGCAGCTTAATTTATTTCAAATGCTTTTAAGCCCTTGAGACTTTATCCTATTTCTTGGATTCATAAATATTTAATTATGGGTTAGGGGTATTTTCAAGACATTTCCAACACAAGGGTTTGAATTGATAATTTCTAAGTAGCTACTTTTCATGTTTCGTTTATTCATCAAGCTGCCATTATACAATTTGTTTCTGTCCTTAGGATCTTCGTCATTTGTGATCGTTTTTTCTTATTGTCAAGGTAAATGAGTAGGAACTATGGAACTTTACTAGAATCAGCATTTAGGAAACTGTTTTCCATAAAACTATATGTTCAACTTATTGTTGTTAATCAAAGCGGGAAAAAAATTTTCTGAAAATATGACAAACCTGTTTGAATAGTTTAGGGTTATGGAAAAAGCGAAAACTTCCATTCATTCTAATGGAATTTATCCTCAACAACAAACTGGATGTTTCGAAGATAAAATCTTGAAATTTTTTTACTGCCAAAGGTTCTGGCAGGCCACTTTGAGATGCGAAATCCAGCCTCAATGAAGGTAATGCGGACAAAACTGCAACTCAGAGGAATGTGCGCTAGATAAGGATGGAATAAGCTATTTATTAAATATTGGGACACAGCGTTCCAATATACCATATAAAAAGAGCAAATCTGACCCGGATCCAAAAGAGAAATTAAACGTTTGCCAAGAGTCCTACGTACGCTTAAATAGCGGAAGTATGCTACAATAAGCGAAGGTTGTATTTTAGGCCCCAGCACCTAGAGCAACAAAAAACCGTACCTTACATATTGGCCATTTTACACCCAATAGAGGGGCAGATGGTTCAAGTTTACCGTCATATATAGGAAGAGGATACGTAAAGGAACAAGATATACGCCCTACTGGCTCTTATGCACCTCCGTTCGTAATAGGTATGAATGTGTCCGAGCGAACCCTTGTGTTGAATATTAATTCACTGATAAGGTCCTTACGAAGAATGGCACTGTTTAGGTTGCTCAGAGACTTTTGGAACTAATCTAACTTTATACAAGAAGAATGTGGGACTACCTTCATATGCAAAGGCTTGCGATTTAAATTAACATTCATAGAGTGTGTAGACGTAAAAATCTCTCTCGATTTGATTCGATCTTCGTCCAACAAGACATGAAGAAATTTAAAAAAATTCCCATGCTTTGAAAGCTTTCCGCTTAGATGGCTATTATATCCTTCAAATGCACCCAAAGACAGAAATATAAGTTGAAATTTCCGGTGACGTGATGACTATAGGCTCAGTTGAAATTACACCGTGGAGTGAAGACAAAGTCGAGAAAGCGGAGTACATGCAAGTAATAAGGCCCACGGTTATTATTGTCATTTGGAATAGGCATTTAAACCCACTCAAAATGAAAAATCACCCCAATTACAGTTGTTTTTCTTACATAATTTTGGTAAACACTTCAATGCTATCATTAACATATTGTCTACAAAAAGGACGACAAAACTATATTACATTCTCTCACGATTGCGCTTGTTCTCAGGTGTAAGCAAACGCGGCACCTATCACGCGAACAATTTTCTCATGCCCAAAATGATTGTACACTCATTTTGGCTCAGTTGTGCAACCTATCTTCTGATCCTGGTACTTATCAAACAGTGTTTGTATGTAGTTTGGGGTGATGTTTAATTTTTGGATTCTAAATTTTGGCTACATGAAATTTAACCCCAATAGAAAAATCATCGAAACAAGTTTTTGTTGTTGAAAAATAAAAAAAAAACCTTTTTGGCTCAAAATAATTTGGCCGTATGCCACTTGCCGTTATGCCACGGTGCCTTGTCAAACGACTCGATAATCTATCGTTTCCTAAACACGACTGTCAGCACTTAACTATCATTGTGATGAAATAAAATATCGAGAAAACGTTTCGTTAAGTTTGTACTGCTTTTTGTCATCATCCAGCGCTTTCTCGCACAACGATAGTGATTTTAAAGATAGATTTGAACTTCTTGAGCAGGTTAGTTATACAAAGACTAGAACTCGTGTCGTCCGACAAGGTCGGCTGAAAATATCGCTACCATAGCTGAAAGTGTTACTGAAAACCCAGGTGAGTCCATTTTTAAACGATCACAGAATTGAGCCTATCCGCAACCACTTGCACCGCATTTTGCACAAAAATCTTAGTCTATGCCTTTAAGCTCCATTTGACGCATGAATTGAAGCCACCAGATCATGCACAATGCCGTACTTTCGCTGGTTGGATATGTATATAAGTGACCATTAGCTTCTGCCGCCTCTTTTGATATATGTGAACGGTGTTATTGTCGGTCATCATCCACATTGAATGATTTATTCTGCCTGACCTTAATGTGTTGGTCGTTCTCGCCATTAAAAAGTCAGCAGAAGTAATCGACTTTTATGTTCCCATCCTTGCCTATGTATGGTTCTGTTTGATATTCGTGTCCTTGCCAAGTTCTCTTCACATTTTAGTAGAACTGTTGAATATCGTTCGTTTCTCCAGCACCTCGGAATTGATTGGATCGACAGCTTCTTTCCTTTTTCTTTCTTTCTAAAATGTTGGTTTCACCTACTCATACTTGTGAGCAATTTGTCCCTTCCTGCAGCGTCGCCTTGTATGCCTCTTGTTTCATTGCATGCGCTTACTGACATTTTTCGTCAAACCAGAGGTTGTGGTGGTTGAATGAAACTTTTCACATCAGATGCGGTGTCTTTAATGGCTTGCTGACAATGTCGCCTGTGCTTAATTCCAGCGGTATAGGACCTTTCGAAAGAATTCGGGAGACTCAATAAGAAAAGGCTCTAGTAGTCTCTTGTGATTGTAACTTTTCGTCATTAAATAGAATTTCTTCAGTGTCCTGTTGTCTGGAATATTCGCATTGATACCTTTGCTACAACAAGATAGTGATCAGAGGCGATGTTGGCTTCTTGAAATGCTTGGTCATCCAGAATATTAGAGCTGTGAGTTGCGCCGATCGCAATGATATAAACCTATTTCACAGTGTTTTTTAACAAGTAACTGCCAGATCCTTTTGAGGATGTTGAGGTGTTTGAAAAGTATACTAGATTATAAGGCTTTGTCCATTTTCGGAGTTGTGGCACAAAAGATACTCCCCCTTTCCAACTTTTTTAAAATCAGCAGGTAGATTGCGAAAGGTTGTCTGCTTTTCTCTATGGGGGCATTAGCGCATATCAAGTTTATTTTATTTTAGCCTTAATGCGAATTGCAAAAAGGCGTTCATTCAGATGCATGGAGTTCAAGATTTCTTAGTCCCAGTCTCTTTCTCATGACAAATTCACATCCAAATATGCAGTAATGCGTGCTGCAAGGCAAACGAGACAGACGTGTTGTTTTGACATTTTATCTAGAATTTGAAAACAGAAAATTAAAATTCCAAAATTTAGTCTTTTTAGCAAATGAAAAATGCTAATTCCATGATAGAAGCAAAGAATTTGAAATCAGTTGTCTCTTATTTCTTGAAATAATTGAAGGAAATCGCAATAATCTTAGACTAAAAAGTTTTTCTTATAAGAATAATTCACAGAATTTAGAAACGGAAGCACTCAGGTTAGACTGCAATAAGCATACACACGGCTAAACATATAAGTGCACGTGTGTTCGCCTGTATAGAAAACTATGTTCTCTTATTTTGCGGCTCAGGTTTTAGACATAAGAAATTTTAATATTTTGGCCTTTAGCCGGGCTGAGCTATTAGGCCAGATCAAAATCCTTATGACAGGACTGAAAGGTTTCAACGCCACTTCATAGTTTTTCGTTTTGGGGTGAAACTGGGCTGTATTTTTTAACGGGTAACAATATCTAGCTGTAGTAAAAATGGAACTTATTCCTGAAAAAACTTTAAAAAAATTATTTAGCGCAGCCATACCACAGGGTACAAATGGAAGGGCATTACTTTTTTTATCTTTTGACATATGCAGTCTAATTTCTACGTCCATAATTTCTATTGACAGATAATTTTCTTACTAATTCCACTATATCGTGGGTCGTTTTATTTATTTTAATTCCAATTTTAACAATTTAAATAAATGTAAAGAATGATAATAATTTTCAGTTAGAATAAACAGATTTTTGTTTATTTTTATATTTGGCACATTGACGATTGGAGGCAAAACCCTGGTGGCAAAATTCGGAAGTGAGTTAATTCCAACGATTTTGACAGCTTTTATAAAACTTTTTTATATCTATAGCAAGAAGAAAAAGATCAAGTTTTAAAATAACAAATTTAATTATGTGACCGTTTCAAAATTGTTTCATTATTAAATTGAAAAATAAATTGTAAGGATCAGAATCTCTGAATTTTTAGCTTCCATTTCCAAAGATGTAAGCACTTGAAACAAGAGAAAAATCTGCAAAATATTGCTGCCAAACAAGTTATCGCATTAAAAACAGTGTTCTGTAACACTATTTTAGCAGTTTTTTTTTTTAATGTGATTTATAATATTTCCATATTTTTCCCATTCAATTTTTTCCAACAGAAATCTAGATGTGTTTGTGTATAATACATATTTTAAAGCTGTCAAACTTCTATGGTAGTTTCTTCTTACCACGGAGCCATTCAATTTCAATCAATTACCCATTTACTTTAGTTCAGACTGCCAAACTAGGCTTCAGCCTCCACAAAGCTTGATCCTCAACTACTTTCATCCAGTTATGCACTGTGGATTGGTTGACGCCGCCCTAAGTAAAGTCTTATATTAATATGTTGTCCCATTGGGTTTTGCTGTTTTGCTTTATTTTGAAGCTACGTTCATGCCATTGTATGTAGAATAAAACATTATTCAAATGACCGCCTCAACTTCGCTGGCAGTGTTCAAGAGGTCGGTACAATTTTTGATGACTCGGTCCAATATGTGCGGCGTTATTTCGACAATAGCGTGTCGAATGTTGGCCAATTTATTAACGCTCGCCTTGAGATTACCAAGTCGCCAAAATTTATCCTGCACAACTTTGAGAGTTGCGTCATTTGTTTGGCATGTAGCGCCGTGTTGTTAAAACCAAAGCTCAGATATAGACCGTTGACAACAATGATGTCTTTTTCCTCATTTCGAAAGAAATAAGGTCCGATGATGCCGTTATGCCATAAAGCGCCAAAAAGTCAATCTTTGTGACTCCAATAACGGCAATTTTACTTGTTGACTGCTGAGAGAAAAATGAGCCTCGTCCGAGAAGATGATTTTTTGGCCAAAATCCGGATCTCCGAATAAATATTTCCAGCGCCTAATTAGCTAAATCTTGGCGTCGCCTACGGTTGTCCGGCTTCAATTCTTGTGTCAGCACAATTTAATATGGATGTAGGCCCAAATTCAACGGTGGATATAAGCCGGGTTAACTCTCTGGCTATGCTCGATTCAACTTATCGGCGCCGAATCGACGTTTTTGGGTCTTCTTCGATACTGGCCACTACAATGTCTATGTTTTCTTCATTTTGCACCAATCTTTGTCTGGTTGGTGACTTAAGATTCAAAAGAGTGTACTTAGGCTCCAACTTTTCCACGGTGCGACGACGAAATTCACGTTGGGGATATACAACTGAGTCGGAATTTTGATAATATTTTTTTAATAATTTCTGCACGTTTGGCAAGCGTAAAACGAAACATGATGAAATGGCAAACCTTACTGAATATTTTAACAGCTGGATCTCATTGGTAACTTTGACTGCTGCTGAAACCCAACAAATGGAAAAACTATCATTACTATCTGGTAACCTTGTAGTCTCTTGTTGTACCCCATGAACTCATACGTGATCAAAGATAAGACGGAGAATATTTCGTTCAAAGCAGACAAGTGAGCTTTCATCCGCAGTGGAGAGTGTCCATGCATTTGCGCTTTACAACAAAGCAGGGCTTATGACGGTTTTAAAATGCGTTTTCTTCGTTGCCCGAGAGAGTGCTTTGCTAAATAGTCCATGGAATTAGTGTTCAGCAAAAATTATTCAAACAATTCAGTGATGTTTCCATCGATTTACTGTACGATTTTAGCAGAAATGATTCTGTATAGCTTATCTCTTTAGACGTTGTTATAAGCAAATTTATAATACTTTTAAGAAGTCAAGTATCATTTAGATCATCTAGGTCTACCTAAGAATGTATATTTGATCGATTGTCGATTTATTAGGTCTACAATCGCAAAGATATGACGATTGGTTTCAGATCTTGTATGTAGTCTTACGGCCATGTAGTTGTCACAATTAAAGGATTATCCTTTCTTCAGGATCAGATAGGAGATGAAACTGAATTAATTGAAAAACTGTGCAAAAATTTACAACTAAAAGAAATCAGTTTGCATGACATTGCATTTGTGTGACTAATTGACAACATAAAAAGCTATTTCATAAAATCTCGTTAAATATGCAGTAAACAAAAAAATAAAAAAAGATTTGCATTTAGTAAAAATGTCCGGCTCGAAAAATGGTTTGGTATTGTATTGCACTTTTAGAATACCAAAATAAAAAATAAATATTTATATCGTTGAGGAGTACTATGGCTGATTCTTCGACAGGGAGTCGTTTCCCAAGATCTTCCTGTTTCCCGCAGAACTGGACGGTTTTCAGTTTAATGAGGGATATCCTCCCTCTCTCGCAAATTGTACAAGCTGTGTTGCAGTGGCCAATCATCTTTGTCATGTACATAATTAAGTTTAAGGAGTTTGTCCCGCAGCCTCAAGATCATTGATATTTCCTTGATACTGTATTCATCCAGAAAGTTAGTCTTCTATTGTACAGCAAATTTTGATATAAACGGCTGTAAATCGTTCCATGGAAAGATCGCACAGCTTCCTCTAAATACTTAACCGTAGTATGTATGTGCGTCGACTTCTTGGATGAGTTGATAAACTTTATTTTTCAAACACCTTAAGTTCTCATGATTAATTTCAATACCACAGTCACAGTGACGAAGTGTGTGAAGTGGACTCCTATACTACTTGAAAAAGTTTATGTTTAGCTGTTGAAGCATCTTCTCCAAGTTGATATGTGCTTTCACATATTATTGCCTGCCGTAATCACTAAGCCGAATAGTCATAAGCTGAAGTCTTTCTGGGTAGTATCTATCCGCGAATAAAAGGGTTTTTATCCTGCATACGCTAATCCTCCTGATATAAACTAGTTTATGTCTCCGACGACGAGTGCAAGAAGACTTGCATTTAGAGAATAAACCTGTCTTACACCTAAACATGAATGAAAAAATTTCTGTAAATCGTCCCCGTTCCATACATTTGTTCTAGTTATATTATATTGGTTCTGGATAGTACGACCACATTTTAAGATATACCTAAGTTGTAGAGCTGTTAGAAAAACGATTCTCTAAAGAAAACGGTCGTTTACTAGTGGCACGAGCCTTTCAAAAGTGGTCGTGAGTCAATCGAAGATTATGAACGCAGTGGCAGACCATCGACATCGAAAACCGACGAAAACATTGATGAAGTAAAAGAAATGTTGGTCAATAACCTCAAATTAACCATCATAGAGATAGCGGAGGACTTGAACATTGCCTATGGATCTGTCCAAGACATTTTGGTTAATAATTTGAGTTTCCGTCATGTAGCAGCGAAGTTGGTGCCTAAAGACCTCAATTTCATGCAAAAAAGAGACCGTGTTGTCGTCGCAAAAGAAATGATTTGCGATGCTGAATCCGATCTAACATTTATCAAAAGGATCATTACTGGAGGTGAGACGTGGGTTTATGAATATGACACGCAATCCGGACATCAGGCAAGTGAATGGCGTTCACCAAATGAGCCGAGACCAAAGAAACCACGTCGTTTCCAGATAAAAAAGAAGACAATGTTCACGGTTTTCGTTGATCACAACGGTGTAGTGCATCATGAATTTTTGCCAGAAGGCCAGACAGTAAACAAAGAGTATTATTTGGGCGTTAGTACCAGAATTGTGGGCAGAAAACTCGTGGATTTTGTACCATGATAACGCTCCATCGCACAGTGCCATCATTTTCGTAATTTTATAACGAAAAATGCAAAAAAATACCATCCAACAGCCACCGAATTCATCTGATTTGGCTCCCTGTGACTTTTTTCTGTTCAATCGAGTTAAAAAACCACTACAGGGAACGCGTTTCATCAGCCGAGAGGAAGTAATGGAAAAATCGCAGGAAGCACTAATGGACATACCGAAAACCGAATATAAAAAATGTTTCGAGGATTGCATCAAGCGCTGGCATAAGTGTGTTGCAGTCGATGGGGATTACTTTAAAGGGGACAATATAGATTTAGATGAATAAACCTGTATTTTTAATTTTCTGAATAAATTCCGGGAACTTCTGGTAAGTTCAAAGCGGAGTGAATCGGAACTATTCTTGTACAATAGAATTTTTCCGGTATACGATTCGAACCTGCCACATTACCATCTTTTAAATTGATTATCCCACTAATAATAACTTTATGAGAGAACATGGTAGGCTGTCCAGGATATCATTTTGCAGATCTGGCGTGGTGAAAACAAAATGGACTAACACATTGGTCTAATAAGTGGATGAAATGAGCTAGAAGGATATTCGGGGTTAGCCTAATATTCATAATATGTTTTGAACCATTGATTTTTATTGCCAGCTTCCAAAAATTTGATAAGTTCCTACACCGAGCTTTTGCTTCATATTGCATAAGTCTTTAAATTCCCTATTTACTTAATGTAGGGATCTTTTATTGTGCCTTAATTGAAAAGGCGAAATAGCATACGCCAGGAACCACGGTTATTTGAATTGTTTTCTTTATTTACTTTGACTAGGAATTGGGTGCGAGTCTTTAATAATCTGTTCTATTCGGATGAAGTTCGCATCGCGTTGAATAAGCAGTTCATTAAGTTGTATTCTATTCATGGTGGCTTTGGATTTGTTCCATACCCGCTTAAAAACTAGATTTATATTCCTGGTTTCACCGTTCTCTGCTATCTTGTGGACAAATGTGACCACAGTCGAAGTATTGTACATTCTTCACATCTAGAACGTAGACAAGATGATAATATCTCTTTTCGAAGATCTATGAGTTTCTTCCTTGTGTTCGCCTTGTAAAATTAAGGAAATTAAATATGACAATGCAAGGAATAATTACACACTGTACGCAAAAATATTTTATTCTTGTTATGACTTCCAAGACGCATATTATCAGGTCAACAGGAAATGTAACCACTACTTGCTGAAAGTGTTTGTTTGTGATTTTAACTAGAAACGTACACTCTGATGAGTTGGTACTAATATCCCTCCCGTCTTGTTACCCCGACATTGAAGTTCTCCCAAATGAGCAAGAACAAGTTCGAGTACTCAATTCGTTGACCAGACCTAATACCATACATGCTCATCATTATTCACAAAAATATAGCTATCCGGTAAGCATCGCAAGGAGGTGATTGCCTATTACTTGTCAGTTGCAGTAATGTATGTTACTGGCATGTTATTTATTTAATAACTTTATCCCCATTGCTGAAGACCAGTATGCAGTATAAACTACAAGGTTTGTCTGTTGTGATTCCCCAGGTTCAACTGATGTTCCAACTCATAAAATAAAGTTCTCTGTGGAGCAAATTGGTGAGATTGAAATAGAAACCACACAACCTTGAGCTTGAAGTGAGTTTCTTGAACAATTTAGGTGTCAATAAAAAACGAATCAGAATAATTAAATCATCATCCTACCTGAACTCGAAACTCTTTTGTTAATTTCAAGAAAAAGGTTTTCGCTGTGGTAATATATTATGTTGGAGTTTATTTTAAACGAGATTCGTTAAGTATTCACTCATCCAAAGATTTCACTTTTGGGCGGTGACTAAGAAGCTTCTTACTGCCTGTCGAAGGGATGATTTTCCAGTGAATAAACATAGCTTGTGGTAGTAGGGTTGAATTAGTGTCTTCTATCTTACACAAGCATGCGTATTGCATCGTTGTTTTATTTTAATTCATGAAACCTCGTTACTTCTTCATTTTCTAATATTAGTTCAGTGAATCGAAAATTATAAATTGTCAGATCAAGACCTGTGTCTTAATCTAAGACTAAATCTATTTCGTATTAATTAGAAGGATGGAAATATGAGCTTTTAATGTAATGGTTCGTTCTGCCTGACAGCGGAACTTTGTTTTAAAATCTGCCAAATGTGTAGTGAGCATTTTGGATATGCAATCGACAATATTTCTGTCGTTTTTTTCAAAACTTTAGCTTTGACACAGCAATGTGCTCAGTTTGGTTGACCTTTTGATTTATGGTTTATTATTTCTTGATGATTGGTTATGTTTAATGCTGCCATAGAATCAACAAGACCGAGTTCGTTTTACCAGTTGAATTTTGGCGTAAAAATTTCCTTAGCTACAAATTTAGGACTTAGGATTTCATTTATCAAGCAATTTGTTAAGGATTTTACTGAAAGCGTTATCTTGATATTGACGAAACAAACCATTTTTTTTCTTTTTTTTTTAGTTAGTTAGTAGTCAGAATTCCTGTATTTTATTTTCAATATATTCAAATATTCAAGATATACGATTATATTCAATATATTCAAAGGCTACAGATGCCTAACTTTCAGAAAGCCCCAACATAATTCAAATATCGGTTTATGTACTGAGAAGAACATACTTCTTTGCAGCTGTCGCAGTGGAGTATCCTTTGCTACTTTCATATGCTCTTTAGGATATAGCTAAGGCTATAGATCCTATTTGAAGCCCCTTCAGCCTCACCTTTTGGTGAATGAGAGATCTGCTTATATAGGGTGATTCATCATAAGGTTTGATTTATAATATAAAATAAAATACATAAATTTGAAAGTGACCTTAAAATTTTTTATTATCGGTTAAAAACACAATTCATAGCATTTACTTTTTAAGAATGATATTATGTAAATGTTGGCCATGACTACGTCTTAGGTGGTCCATTCGGAAGGTCTAATTTTGGGCGACTCGTTCGAGAATAGCGACTGGTATCCCGCGGATAACATAAGTAATGTAGGCTTCCAAATCGTCACTCATAGCAGACTTATTCCTGAAGACCTGAGACTTTACATATCCCCAGAGAAAATAATCCAAAGGTGTTATATCGCATGATCTAGACGGCCAATTTACCGTAGCAAAACGTCAAATTAAGTCCTCACCAAAATTGTTTTTCAACAAGTCCATTGTTTTACGCGCTGTATGGTTCGTAGCGCCGTCTTTTTGACACCAGACCTCACCGAGATAATGTGTTTGAATTTCATGAAGCACATAGTCCGTTAACATGGCGCGATAACGATTACCATTGACGGTAACTTTCTGATTTGTCTCATTTTTGAAGAAATATGGACCAATGATTCCACCAGCCCATAAACCACACCAGACCGTTGTTTTTAATGGTAGCTCTTGGTTCTCCTCGGCTTGCTTATCAGCCGAAATGATAAGCCAGAAATGGGCTTCACCACAAAACAACATTTCACGATAAAACACCGGATTTTCATTGAGTTTTTCCAAAGCCCATTCACTGAAAATATAACGCAAATTCAAGTCGCCTGACTTCAATTCTTGCACAAGTTGAATTTGGTACGCTTTTAGGCCGAGATCCTCACGTAAAATACGCCAAGCTGTCGAATATGCCAAACCAAGCTGCTGAGAACAACGACGAATCGATTCGTCACGGTCTTCGCGTACACTCTCAGCTACAGCTGCTATAGTCTCTTCACTACGTACTGGATGTTATCTAACTGGTCGAGTATCATCTACTAATGTAAACTGGTACTCAAATTTGCGAATGGTATTGGCTATAGTGGTATCAGTAGGTCGATTATGCGCACCGTGAGTTCCTCCAATCGCACGAAAAACATTTCTCACAAAACGCTGATTTTCGTAATACAGCTGAACAATTTGGAGACGATGTTGTAGTGTGAGTCTTTCCATGATGACTTGCCAAACAATAGTGAACAGAAATGATGAAGCATAAAGTGATCTGTCAAAAAAGCCTATTGAAATCAAACCTCACGGATCACCCCTTTTTTGCCCAGCCCTTAAAAATAAAACACAACCTATTTGAATAATGTCTTTTTACTTCAAGTTCTTTCACACGACTCACTTGTTAGTCTAAAATAACATAATACCTACAATAACTCAATACAGTATATCATACAATAAAGAGTGGATAGTTAACAGTCAACAATCATGTTGTTTTGTTTGCATTGCTAATGCTGCTTTTCCCAAACTAGGTCAACCGTTCACAAAAGCCAATCCATGTCAAATTTTATTGTTAAGCTTAAGTTTTCCGTTACGTGTTGAAACTGCTTTTGGTGTTGTTACCAGGTCTTTTCAGTCCCTATTCCGTGTTTGTAGTTTTTGCGTTTCTCTTTCATTCTCATTCTGCCAGAGCTGCCTCACCACACGCGCTACCCCCTCACAATTCATGTCGCTTTTTTGTTTCATCGGAATTCGAAATTACTGCCCAACGAGCGATCAAAAAATTTACTTCAAAAATGATTTATAACATTATACTTTGAATACGACTTCAGGCTGTCAGGTTTCTTGGATGTTTTTGACGAAGGGTATCCTGTCTATTAAATATTGAGCCACACATTTGGGGTACTATTTCACCAATAACGATCTTAATATGGACTTCTAAAAGCTGAACTTTAGCGCCAGATCAGGCCCCGTTTTTGACAAAAATAAGGATCTATGAGAAACATTGTATTTTTATGGGTGCAATTAAGTCTTATAAGTCCCTTCTAGATTTTTGTATCTCCAGAAACGATATCACAAGCCCATTGAACCAAAAGTGAGCCTTGATTTTGAGATCAGACAAGTACCAAAATGTTGCCATTTATACCGAATCGACAATTTCGGACCTACCCCCAAACTTTCATTCAAAGCAGCTGCAATTTCTTCATAACGCACAGTACGTAACTCCTTGTTGGCTTTGTGTCGTATAATGCTATTTAATGTTTTCCAATGATACGGAAAAGTTCTTCTGGTATAAGCCTCTTCATGACATTTGTCAAATAATTCCAAACAATTCCATCAAAAATGAGAGCAAGTTTTCAAGTTACCTTTATTTATCAGTCGAAAAAAAAGAACACCCCTTGTTAAGACTTTTGTCAACGAAAGAAAATCCAGGTGAAATAAGAGGAAAACACATGGATACTCTAAGTGATTTCATACGAAACGCTTTAGAAAAAGGACTCACCAACTAGTCTTAAGAGTATGACCTGGTTGTAAAGCTTATCTAAGTGATCCATTTACTGTATTCTATCTAACAGGCAAGTTTTCTATAAGTGGCTTTTTACAGCCAATTGAATCAGAAGTCAAATATTGCACTGTGTTTGAGAAAAATTTTTTACTTGCTTACTTACAAAAAAGCCGTTGAGAAAAGCTTGCGACCGCGAACCGTCTATGCATACCTGTGTACCTTTGGACGTCTATGGCCGGCAGATGGCGACCTAAACTACTATTTATCTGAAACCTTTCTTGCAGTGGAGCAGTGTCCAGAAAGACCGTTAGTTCATTTTCAAATGGAAAGTGAACATCAGTCTAAACATTGTACCAACTTCTATGTTTTTAAGCAATTGCAATCTGAGCTCCCATGAACGAATTAAGAAGCCTCCGAGCTGGTCACTCTGAGTACTACTTTCGCCTGATAAATTATCGGCTAAAGGTGAATGTAATATCTGCATCTGCCATAAAGCAGCTATAAAATCTTCAAACTTTTCTTTGACGACATCCAAAGTAGGAGAAAATTGTTCATAATCCACATTTTCTGGATACCTGGTCATCGTAACTTTCAGAATTCACTGCATGTTAATTCAGTTTCAAACTATTATCTAGTAGATGTGATAGAGCAGGTAGTTGCAAGTGATCAGAGAAGTTAGGTTAGATTAGATTAAGCGTGGAGTTGAGACTATGTGTCCTTATCACTGAAACCTTTGTGATTTCCTCAAGTTAGAGCTAACCCCTGATACCTGAAATTTTAATAATTTCGACTATATCCTTGAGTGAGTTGGCAGTCGTATCTAAGTCTCAAGGTATGGCTTACTTAGAAGTCGTAGACGTGTTTTGCTTAAGCGAATACAGTGGAAAGGGATCTGCTGTTTCCGACAGTTGTTATCTTGTGCTTTTGCCATAGTCTTAAGGTGTTTTTTGACTCTGTAGTGACTCGTTAGGAATCCGGTAACTGCATGTACTATATATGACCCCAAGAAAGCTGTAGGAGTTATTTTGTTATTTTGAGGGAAAGAAGTGGTAAAATGTTGTTCACTTGTTTATTACCTTCAGTTTCCGTCTAGTACGGAAATGCCTTTGTTTTTAGCCACTTATTTATATAAATCTTTATGGAGCTAATTGGTAAACCGCAGAGTGGTATTGGCACCATGAATGTTGAAGAGGCCAAATATTTTTTGTCCAATTCTTCTGCTCTTTTATTACCATCCTAACCACTATATGATGTAACCCAGATAAAATTGACTCTATTGGTGCTAGATAGTATAATGCAGTCCCAGGCAATTGTTAAGGTTATCTCAAAAGCGCTGATAGCAAGTAGGGCCGTTTTGCTCTCAGAGAAAATATAAATGTTCCTATTTGTGGCGGATCTGTTTAAGTTCTCCGGTGGTTTATCTCTATATGCCTGCTCCAACTCCTTCTGTTCCCAATTCTGTCGATCAGGGAATTTAACCTTGAAATTATGGTTGAAATTGTACTTTTTCAGATAGTTGTCTGCAAGAGTTATTCCTAATAGTTCCTTTCCCCCGAGTTCAAATAAATTCTCTAAGTGTGCTATTTTGAAGTTATTCTCATCCCCCGAAATTGGCCAAGGTTGCTTTTTATATGTGAAAATAAACAGTTGCGAGGTTCTGCTCTATTACTGTGGTGGGTGCTGTTCTCATTGCACCCGTAGCACACGCACAGGCAGTTTTTGATCCAGGAGAGGCCCTAGGAATTTCACCTCACTTGAAAACTTTATGATTTCACAAAAAAGTGTTGGATCTTTAAGTTCATACATTTTTTTTATCTTGGTGAAATTTATCATGGCTCTCTTTGTAGTTGAGGTTTAGGCCAACTTTCTTGCACCACTTAGAAAAAGGGTTGAGTGTCCTCTGGAGGAGTTTCGAGATTGTTTCTTTGAATTTGTCACTGATGAGGATCGCAATATCATTAGCGTATGCTTGGACATAGAAACTATCGTTGCCGAATATATTTAGCAGTTCATTTACTACGATTGGCCATAGCAGATGGGAGAGATCACCAACCTGGGCTAATTCTGTCACTGCCTAATGCAACGTTGATATTTCTACTGTTAAGCATGTGCTTTATCCAGCAACATGTAGTATCTGTACATGAAGATCTGTGTTTTGGATGCATCAGAAAATATGGGCATGTTCGGTGTTTTTGATGTCAAATCTTCTGCCCACGGCAATTTCTCTGTCTCTGATTGATTTCTCAATTTTCGTGTGAGTTCTTGAAGAGCATGCGTACTAGATTTTCTTGGCTGATGGGCATGCTGGGCTTAGGAAGTGGGTTCTCATACATGTAGTGGACTTTCCCGTATGTCTATTAAATATTTTTTCCATTGTTTTTAGGAAAAATGAGGTGAGGCCAATATGTCTGCATGATTTGGTTGAATCAATTCCTCTACCTGTTTTGGGTATAAACTTAACTGTTACGTTTTTCCAACTGCTTCTGAATATGTTTATCAGAAGTGGAGTTATTTGCGTATTATCTTTTAAAGGGAGTGCTGAAATTTAATGGAGTCATGAAAAATGTTTTTTACGGTGGTTTGGCTGGCTTGTGGGGTCTTAGACTTTGAGGACAAGTATTCTGAAGTCTTCGACCTTTGGGGCTATTTGACCATTTCCACTGAGCTCTCAGTTCCAGATGTGATGGGTTCAGCTTTCTGGTGGTTTTCTTGGGCCATATCAGCTCCATGTCTACTCTCCTTTCCCGCGTCGAGCAGTATTTAATTCAGATACTTTATTATAGACTCTTCGTTATGATACTTTTATTCTAATCAGGATCTGTGGGAACTTGAGGAAAAGTTTACATCCTTGGCTTAGGAGAGCAGTCGATGAAAGAAGATAATATCATCTACGTCATTGCGGTTTTCGAGGGTATTCAGGTGAAGAAGTTTGAGTTGGTCACAATAGGGAGGTCAGAAAAAGTTTTATCCCAAATGAGTCCTCGAACGATTAATCGAAGGGAACGGAGTTGAATGTTTTTGATTCGGAAAATATGAACTCGCTGAAAGGGGAATGGGCCGGCAAGGGGTAACGTAAAGTGACCTTGTCACATAAGTTTTACAAAATTCTTAAGAAAATTAAGTGATAGGTTGGATTTAAGGATTCATAAATATGCGAACGCAAGTTTAACTTTCTATCGTATAATATTTCAAGGGATTGAACCTGGGGCATAGGTTGGGCATGTAGAAAACAAAGTCATGGAGGAGATTGACTGGACTTACGTAACAATGTTATAAATTGGCATTGGGGATTAAGATTGTTTATACTTAAAATGAAGAAGAGAGGACCTATATGGCTGCCTTGTGGAATATCAGAAGTGGCTATAAATAGGGTTGTATAGGCTGACCTAAAATGAACACTAAAATAACGGTTATCCAGATAAGAAGATATCCATTTTAATAATATGGAGTCAAAACCGACGAAAGACAATTTGAAAAGGATCAATTGATGAGATATTTTATCGAAGGCCTTAGCAAAATCTGTAGAAACGGCATCGATTTCGTTACCATTTTCTAGGGTGAAAAGCGCAAAGAATATTAGGTTTCTAGTAGTTGATCTACCTTTCAGAAATCCATGTTGACTGGGTAATATAAGTGACTTTTACTGAAAGCTTAGCACTTCGTATAAAATACTTTCGAACTATTTAGGTATATGAGAAAGCTAAGCAATGGGATGGTAGATAGTTAACTTATTCTTTGATCCCTTTTTGTGAACCGGGGTTATGAAAGAGGTCTTCCAAACTTGGAGGAAATCCCAAAAGTGGGAAAAGTAAAAAGTGGGTACGAAAGATTGAAAGCAGATTTTTTGAGAAATATTGCGGGGAGCCTCTCTGGCCCAGGTAAAAATTTATCATTGTGATTTTGTAACTTTTCTTCGATAAGGGTAGAATCAAAAGGTTGAGAGAGGGCGGAAGAAGGTACTTTAAATATATAAGGTCAGGTTCGAAGTTATCTGCAAACGATTGTTTAAAAAAGTTTTGCAGAATGGTTGGCAATAGTATGTGGGTCGGCATGATATATTATCGAACGAGAGAGAGGATTGACAAGTTGATAAAAAGTCTTAGGATCGTTGATAAGGTTGGTTTGCGCTGTGCCAAGAAAAAGCTGATAGAAGCAGTTATAGAGCTGTGTGAATTGAATTTTAGGCAATATTACTCTTATTTTGGTTCCACTTGAGCTTTTGACATCTTCTAAGTGGGTGCTTAACGTCGAATTTAAGAGTGCCTGCATATATGTCTCTAAATGATTGTGTGATGTCTATGGTTTTTCTTCGTTCCTGCCATAGGAGATAGTCCAGTTCTGAAGTTCCAGCTCTGTCCAGTTCGAGATTCCAGATGGGTGGCGTGTAGAATTATTTTGAGATCAGATGAGAATCGTCTCGTCTATGTCCATCTCAGAAATTGGTGAACAGAGTAAAGAAGCTCATATTTTATTCCGGGTTAAATGAATAGAGTTGGCCTATACTAGGTCAGGTTCTCATACCGGCATACCGGCATACCAACATCTCATTTAATTGGAAGGTTTACCAAAAAATAGGCTTGGTTTCCTTAAAATTGATTTTCACAGGAAAGCACTTCTCGTTTTTTTTCCGGAGAAGCCGATGCTCCTCCTGTCTCTTCTGCTGGTAGAACTCACGAGCGGCGCCGCTTAATCCAAATGATCCAACCTATCAAATAATAATGATAATACTTGATAATGTGGACACAACGTAGATAGTGAAAAGGTGCTGGTAGAAGCTTGGAAATCCTAAGGAATTATTAGTTATGAATAAATAATTCACTTCGACTTGTCGACCATGGTATATCTTTATGCAGAAATATATATTATGTAGTTCGACGTCCGTACAGCTCTAGGATTCGTTTTAGCATTTACTCAAATTTCTTCAGCAGAACAAGCTCAACTCCTTAAGAATGATACAAACAGGCTGTAATTAAAAAGCCCGTCAAGACGGATTGAATATCAATCCTATCTAAAAGGCAATTATTATCATATATCATAAATTGGCTGAAAGGTATCTATGTTAACGTATATGTAAATCCATGTCTACAAATGTACGTATCTACTCATAGTCATATGGAACACTTGTCAAAATAATAATAATGAACAAGTGATTCCGATTCTCGTTATCATGTCTGTTAATAAAAAAAATCACTTTACTTCCAAATTGCGTTCTAATGGACATATGTTGTTTTACTACTACGGTATGGACAGGTTTCTGCTCCGTGAAGCCATTACTGGCATTACCCTTAAGTGCAGTTTCATGTGTTCCACATTAATGAATATTATTTGAAAGTAATCTGTTAAAAATATGTTGTACGAGTACTCCTAGTTCCCTGTTCTATCTACCTACAAGTATCTACTACCATGTGTTGCGTTGACACCCCTCTCAACGTAACGAAAGGGAAAATTCCTTGTATCAACATTTTTTTTTTTTAAAACAATACAACTTTTACCGACAAGCATAAATACAAGATACAACATACAATGTATTTCTATGGTTGTACCTTCTCAACACTCAATACTTTTTCAATTCATAACCCTTGTGTCATTCCGATTAGGGAAACGAAAGATAGAAAATAAAATCCTGAAAATCCCGAAAAGTGCACATTACTAACGCAAAAGAGAACAGCAAATTGATCGTATTAATAAATATAACTGGTTCATCCCGCCCATATAATCAACTTAAAAATAAGACCGATTTTCCATATCAAAACTACTCGCATGCCATTTTATGGCAATGAATACGATTAACTATCTCCCACGGGGTTAGCGCAATATTCTGGTATTGCATATCAAAGACAACCCCTTATTGAAAATCTCTCAATATGGTTTGGATTCAACCGCCGGACTGGTGTTTGCAGATTGTACGAATACACCCTAAATACCGAAAACAAAAAAAAAAAAACACAAGAAAATGGATAAATCATAATACGCTTTTCTTAACATGCGTACAGGTTATAACCCTGCGTAATATGCGTTGAATAGAAAGCAGAGAACATCCCAAAACCTAGAGCTCCGAATCGAGGCAAGTCTTGAAATTCAGATTTCTTTCCCATTACACCCCCTTTTTATTCGAAAATAACAAAGGCGGTACGAACGGATACATATGGGCAGGATGAGTGCTTTTTGTGTAGAAGTCATGTACCGCATTAACAACATGTTAACCCCGGCAAAACTCAAGGTTGAAAAACTAATACAAGATTGCTAACCAACAGCAGGGTGATAAAATGGGAAGATGCAGAGTCGATTACGTGGGCAACCCCAGTGGCAATTTGTTGTGTTTTTATTTTTGTTTTATTTTTTCTTTTCCTGTATATCTATACAAACATATTTAGTTGATTCACCCCTTATTTCTAAAGGCTACAAATATACGAGCACATACATACATACGTTTTGCAAGTGCCCTTGTAGCACACCCCTTTATAAACAAAGTATTCGAATAAGTATATCAATTTTGTTGTTTATGCTTCATAATAGAACAACAGATGGTTTACAGAATCACCGTGATACATGATATGTATCTCTTTAGAAGAAATTTAGATAGATTTTCCTTTGATATATCTTAGTGTATATAGTCTGGATTTGTTGATTTTGTTTATGGGTAAGTGATTTGTCTCGATATTGAGAAGATCCCAGTAAGACAGCTTGACTACTTACGATTTGAAACCTGTATCCCTTTGAGTGATATGGAATTTCAGAAACACCTTAAGCTCTATTATGGTTTTGCAAAGCGTTATCTCAATCTCATCTTTGATGTCCCAGATTTGTCCTTCACCCTATGCCTGATTGGGCGAATCGATTGTACTGCTATTTTCATTCCCTATAATGTGATATTTCCATTTTCGTTTTTTTTTTTTTTTTTTTCATGAAGCTGACCGAAAGAAATGCAGTTTGGCCATAATATTTTCAGTTTTTTAGCCCCACGTCTGCTTAAAAAGGCTTATAGCTTTCGACTAATGTGGTTGAAACCTGTTATGTACTTATGATGGCTATTAGTGCGAACTTGTCTTCTCCAAATTAGACCACCTGCATTCTCGCCTGCTTGTTATTTTCTCTCAAAAATTTTATTACCTCGTCAGAAACTTCTTTCCATTTCAATTTTTCTAAACAAAATTATATTGTACTAAACTTAACAATCTACTCAATAGTATTGACTTTACTTGTATACTCGATAAAAACACCTCTGTTGATCCTGTCATGGAAATCTACGAAAAAATCTTCCACTGCATTACGCAGGTGATCCCTTACAAACGAAAGATAACTTCTTCATCATCTCCTCCTTGGTATAACAAAGAACTACATACACTTCGTAACAAGTGAAATAAGTTATAGCACGTGTACATTAAATCTGGTTCTGAATCTGACTATTAGATTTACCTACAATCTTACTACAATTTCTCCCAACTTTTGATATTTGCTACAACAGATACCACAACCAAATGCTGTGTATTCTTTCGCTTTATTAATATACATATATATGAAAAAAAAAAAAAAATTAGATAGCTATCCGTGTTTTCTCAAATTCTTCAATATGTTATCGTCTGATACTACAACCATCGCCACTTACTATATTTCGCTAATTTCTTTAGTGAATCCTTTTCCACCCAGACTGAAGATCCGCATCCCGAATACTTCGGTTACTTGAATAACTGCGCTCAGACATATCTAATGTCTATTGAAATAACTCCAGCACAGCTACTAAACAAGATAAACGAACATAAAGATGATTCTTCTTCTGAACCCGATGGATTGTCCCATGTTGATTACCACTAACTTTAGCAAGTCAAGCCTTTGAGAATATCGCTCAGATTATCTACAAGATAATCTCAATAGGTTATCTGCCACAAAAACTTCCTTGAGCTCAACATAAAGAAGTGCCAAGCTATCTCATACTCCCTCGAGTATGTTCAATACTTCCTGACCGAACTTACTATATGGTATGTATATCAAGCCGAGCTGTAGCTTCGGCCACTTCAATGCAAGGCCTGGGCGTTATCTGTGGTACTGAATTTCTCAATTTTCGCATCCATATTGATTCCATAATTACCAGAACTAGCTTTACATTTGGCTTTGTTAAACGATGGTCCAAGAGTTTTCTGACCCTTACGTGACAATATCCCTGTACATCACTTTGTTAGGCTACTTCTCAAATATGCTAGCTACTTATGGTCTGCTTACTATGAAAACCATATTCTATGTATCTAAGCTGTCCAACGTAGATTCCTATGCTTTGCTCTGCGCAGACTCCCATGGGCTTACCACTACATCCTCTCGCTCAATAATGATCGACTCAAATGGGTCTTCTATCTATGGAAAAACGTCGGGAATATGCCGATATTTTTTTACACTCGTACATCAACTCTTAACTGGCACCATCGATTGTCCCTCACTGATGTGTCAGATCTTGTTTAATACCAACCCACGCGATATAAGGAATGTTCTTCTTTTTCGTCCAAATAACCACCGAACGGCATATGATTGGAACTCACCATGTGTTTGATTCCCAATGCAGCTGAACTACCCTCTGGGACGCCCTCAACTATCACCTCTACCGACTCTGATCTTCCCTGTCCGGATGATCTGTAACCTGCCATTTTTCTTACGTTGGCATTAAAATGGAATTTCGAAGCTTAACTCCCAACTCCTTTTTAATAGATCACGATGTAAAAAAAAACTATCCGTAAACCTTTATTGGATATAAACTAAACTGGCTTACCATTTTCGGTGAGTGCCTACAGAGAGGTTGGAAGAAAAAGCACTTACCTATGCTCAAAGTAATTCATTTAAAAATAACAAGTTATGTTAAATTATGCCCCACAGCAGCGTCCAATAACCTATTTTTTCTCTCAGCGATATGTGAGCAGTAATCAGCTTCGTAACGTCATACTTGAATGCGTCTGTGGAAAATTCCTTAGATGACAGGTGAAGTCAATATAGGGTTATAGTTGTCGTGAAGACCTACTGCCAACCTATGCCCTATATGCGAACTCTGGCATGTGTTACAACTCTCATATTTTTACTAATTTTGACGACTACTCCCAATGAAAAGGCATACATTTCCAATAGCCTTTAGAGAAGCGAATTCATGAAAAACTTTCCCATTGAATGCATTCAATTTAAGAATCTTCTGTTGACTGGAACCCAAAACGGTAGGTACATATTTTCTTTTCGCAGATATCCTCCCTTCCTAACATGAGTAATTGGCGCTTCAATATCAATAGATTTTCCAACCTTCATTAGCAACAAAATTACAGAGTTGTCCCTCTATAAAAACAACGATCAATTTTATTTCACTTCATAAGAAAAAAGTAACCACGACACTTGTCCGTAAAATGTGTACTCATGCTCATGTTGGCGCTCACATCACGCAACGTTGGTGCTTATGAAAACGTTTTACAATTATTGTATCGGCGATACATCAGGCGAAATCGTTGCCATTCTCTCAAGTACGAAATGAAGGGGAAAGCAATTATTTCACATAATGCCACATCAAAAACCTTGACATAAACTTGAAACAAAAAGGACCTCTTCTCTTAAATTGTTGTTATTGGTGGTGGCACAGCGAAAGGGATACGAATCTTCGTACATGCATACATATTTGTACTCGTAGATATGCGAGGGGAGTACAAATACAGCCATAGGGCAAAATTGCCAACGTGGGTATTGAAAAAGCAGCAAAGATCTTAAGTAAACATAAAATTAATTTCAAGTGCTCTAATCATACTACGATGATATTTACCTAATTGAATGTAACAGTAATGGAAGTCAAACAAGAGACTTGAAAGTATGTACAAGTACAGTACTTGTACGAGTACATGCTTTGTTTGCCGTATTGAGCTATGAGCTGCAAGAATACCCGAATATCCAATAATGAATTCCGAATACCGAATAGCGAAAAGCGATTTCAATATGTTTATTAGGGGCTGCTTCAAGCTACGAATAAGCCAATGCCACAGTGTCTAGATAATTTTGTGGCTTTTTGATCAGATGAAATAATAGGAAAGGCAAAGTTTGAATGGAAAATATTTACATTGCATCGTTGGTTGAGAAATACATTGAGTTAAGAATAGTTGCCTAAAGCGACTTTAGAAATCCGGTCACTTTGTGCTGCTTTTTTGAGTTACAACAAGTACATAATGCTCTTACATACAACATAGTTGGTGTTGTTATTTTTACGTTTTTGCTAGTAACTCGACAGCATTTTGGTGGTTAATTTGAACTATGCAGCCCTTTGCAACTCTGTCAACAGTACCAATGTTTGTTCAACAAATTAAATCGATGTGTACGAGTCCGAGTATGTAATTTAATTTAGTTACCAAACAAGCAAATCTCCCGTTCTCCCTGTAGATACTAGTCTCGTTCCATAATACACCATAATTTGAATTTTTTCCTTATTATAGATACATTATATAGGAGTACTATGAGTACTGTAAAAACAAGACAAACAATTTTTTTTTTTTTTTTAAATGAACATCACTTTTTTAGATGCACCATACGATGGATGGACTTGATATGCTGGATCCAACGGGCTCAATGACAACACTAACGCCAATGTCTGAAACACCTATAACCCCCACGCATCATCAACTCCATGGGTCATATCATGGCATGAATCATATGATGGGGCATCATCATGCCGGACCTTTAGGTGGACACACACCGGGTAGGAATTATGGTAAACAAGTTTCATGGACAGTTCAGCTGTATAATATTATGTGTTCTCTATTTTCATTTGTGGCATTCAATTTTAACAGGACATCATGGGCATCCAAGTGCGCATCATCCAGCAATGGCAGCCGCTGTAGCTGCTGCCGGCCTGCATCCTGACACGGATACGGATCCTAGGGAATTGGAAGCTTTTGCGGAACGCTTCAAACAAAGGCGGATAAAATTGGGTATCGTATTTAATCGATTTTTTCATTTATTTATTTTTTTATTATTATAGTTTGACTTTTTGTTGCTTTATGTAGACAGATACATCTCCAACATGTCAAAATTGTATCAGTACGTTAAACTAGTCTAATCTAAAGATTTGAATATATAAAAATGTGTTTTTGTCCTGTTAACCCACCAAAGAACTGCGAGAGAGATCAAATTCAACTAAGAAGACTCCTCAGCTATTCGTGATAGACCTTTATTATTATGCCATACCCCGAATAAATAGCGAAGGACAAGTGTAATTCTTTGTTTTATTTTTTAAATAGCGCGCGCGTAAAGGATTTTGTATATACCTAAAATATTTGTACACAGCGCGGGGGAAAGAAAAAGAGATACCGATGTACGTGGGTTTTGAATGTTTGCGGTTTAGAATAAGCTCGTCCACGCATTCCATAAGAGAATTGTACTTTCGATCGTATCGATCCCAATACTTCAGAGAACGTCAAAAGTTAACAATGATGCCCTTTCATAACGGGATTTGTGTTACGGTTAAAGATTGTAAATGCCAGGTAAAACAAGAGAGATTACGTCAATGCTCGAGAGTAAATTGACAATATTGGCGTCACTTATGAGTTTTAACGCACGATTTTAAATCCTATCCAAAAGTGCTGATTATCTGACCAGATGAGAGCATTGTGGTCCAATTTTGAGCGCGACTAAAAACCTTATATAAGACAATATATTAAGTGCAGATCAGATGGGGAAAATACGTTTACAGTGCTTGATGAAAGTTATTTTGCAGAATTTTCGTAGATGTCGTCAATCCGTTTCAACAATGCTTGGATGAATGGCACGGACAATGGCTGGATGTTTAAATTTCACTTAAATGATAGCAGACAGTATTGTGCCTTGAAAGAAATTAATTTCACTCTATTGCCAATTTAATGAGCTTGATATACGAGGCCGTTTCTAAAACAATAGGGTTCATAAAACCATAGACCTGGGTCCGGTATCAAAGGAGTTAATAAAAAATGGCAGACGAGAGAACATTAATAAAAATTAAAAATAATGTCGGTGACAGTACGAAGCCCTATTGCACACCTGCACTTATTATGTAAATATCAGGCTTGAAACCGTCAAAGACAATTTAAATGCCTAGAAAGGAAGGACATAAGTGCAATGTGTCTGTAGAAGCAGGGGAAAAAAGATTGTAAGCTAGTTAATTCTTGTTTTCTATCTTATCGCAAAAAATTACAATGAGTGGAATTAGCGTATACAATAACTTTGCCAGAGAGAAAAACACTTCTTCAAAAAATATAATCGAGACTAGCAAATTTGTGTATACTGAGATCTTTTGGTACTCTTGCTACTAACAGAGTGCAAAAGTGAACTCATTCCATACAACGTTCAACGGTCGTTGATGTATATTTGGACGTTTAACAAGCAGGATTGGAATGTAATTATCATAAAAATGGGCGTTAAGATGGAGGATGAGCGTTTCGTATGTTTCTAATGAACCTCTGGGACACTGTAGTATAGTGATAATAAATGATCGTATTTAGATTATACTTTTTTTTTTTTGTTGAGTTGGTCTTGTTAGACAGAAAAAACCGTTATCTGATCCTGATAGCATCTTTTTAGCTTGGGTCTTACCACACCTTTTCTTTTAGTTTAATACTCTTCACCAGGTGATAGATAAACTATTTCAATCCAACGATAATAGTGTTTATGGTCATGTCAACAGCGACATCCATGTCGTTATCGAGCAAGATGCTAAGAACGTTCTAATTTTATTTTTCATATATGCAAACGCCTCTTCTAGGGATATTTTATAACTCTGTAGGCTATGTACACTGGTCCGAGGAGCCTAGAGGAAAGGACACATCAACAGTGTACAACAGAGTGAGAACGCTGGAAATTCGTGTGGCCTATTCTAAACTAGGTTAAGCTGTTTTTCGTAGGGAAGATCTCAATACATCGTTTTCTGAATTTGAGCTGAGATTACATTGAAGTTGAGTTTGGTAAGATATATCAATATGCACGTAAATGTCGAGTTCAGGGGTTGAAAAAAATAATGACACTGATTCGTATCCAGTCACTGTTAGATCTGAAAGCTCCGGGAGCTGTAGGCAGCGTTTTATCTCTATTTTAGCACAACTGACAGGTTTTTACAGACGCGAATATACGCAAAAAAGCAAGTTGCATATTATCCTAACTTGCTATATCCACTCTGAGTTTCCGAGCCACAAACACAGTCGATGCGAAGCCGGGTCAAATTTTTTTAGCTGTTCGATATATAGTAGTTCGATTGCACGTGGTGTGTTCAAAAAGAAAGCTTAATACTACATTCTGACTACATTCGATTATCGATTTTTTTTTGCTGTGTTGGTACACATGCCCCGAACATATGTTCAAAGTTTCAGGTATGTAGTAAACTTAGTTTGTTTTTGACAGATAGGTTTTCAAATTATTTTAAAAAATAGAGCAAAGAATTTGCATCAATTTTTTTGTAAAATGGAAAAATTGAATCAAGTGCTCTAAAACACTTGAAATGTTGACAGTGGCATACGGTGAGTCTGCTCTAAGTAAAAAAAAAATTTACATGTGCTACAAGCTCTTCCAAGATGGCCGAGAAAATGCCAATGACGAACCGTGTTCTGGACGTCCCAGAGTATCAACGAAACATGATAACGTCGAGGTTGTGAAGAAAACTGTTTTGGAAAATCGGAAAATTACCATAAGAGAAGTTGCTGAGGATGTTGGCATATCGGTCGGCTCGTGTCATAAATTTTTTTCAGATGTTTTGGACATGAAAGCTTTGTCAGCGAAGTTTTTTCTAAATTTTAATTAGAAGAACTGTCACATTAGCATCGCTCAGGAGCTCTTGTATGACGTTAATAATGATCCTGACTTGTTCAAAAGGATCATATTCACCGGATTTGGTTTCATGTGACTTGTTCCTGTTCTTAAAACTGAGGAGACCTGTGAAAGGACGGAGATTTGCAACGATTGAGAAAATAAAATACCAAAACGTGCTTATGAGAATTGGAACAAGCGTTAGCATAAGTGTATTACATCTGAAGGGGATCACTTTAAAGGGGACAGCATTAATGTTGATGAATAAATAAATATTTTTTTTTTATAAAAGTATATAGTCACCTTACTTTTTGAACACATCTCGTAACACACTTGCTTCCTTAGGCCAAATAAAAAGCCATTTCCAAGTGCTATTTTTCGTTTTATTATAAGCTATCACTTTAGAAAGTAACAGTGGAACCAAAGTACTCATATAATAGATAAAGTCCCTTACGTAAGGCCGTAGTTTATGGATTAATATATGATATTTTGTCTTATTCATCGATGTTTTTTTTTTTTTTTTTAAGAACTTAACACTCAAGAGCGAATAACCGCTAATAAAATGGTCTCCTTTACTGACTGAGTACGATCACGTTGCTAACCAACATCTTTGTTTGCTTAAGAAAATTATCCATCTAAAATTGATCCAGTTAAAGATATGTTATCTCAGGTAATCCGGTCATGATTTTAGAAATCTGCAGAAATCTACTGAAAGAGAATTAAAGTAAAGTGTCTGATACCAGATACCTGAATTTTTCAATAAACAAAGGGCTGATAAGTTGGCATAAAAGGATCGGTAGTAATTAACAGGTCTTTCTTAAAGTTCATTAAGCTTGATCGAAGAAAGCATTAAAAAGGAGTAATTGCACACTTTTTGGCCGACATAAAGCAAGAAGAGATCGCACTATCTACTTAGCCTTGGTCGTAGAAGTCGTAGAAGTGCTGAGTCTGTACAGTTCTTTTTGTTGATTTCCCATGATAGCAAGCTACCATTAGTTATCAGTTTAGATATTGCAGTTCGATTCAGTCAGAAAATTCATTCTGCTTTACAGCGAAATGTTGGCAACAACAGCTATATGGCTGACTTGTAGTAAATACTTTTTAAATTGAACGCATAACTACATTTTTTACTCATTTCTGCAGAGTGCTTTCCTGGACTTACAGCTTTATAAGCAACATGCCAGACTTAACCCTATGGTAATACTTCCGTACTGGACTTTTCGGAAGCTTTTGTCCTTAATGATTTATTGGAAACCTGTCTATATAAGGCTCGTTACAGTCACTTAATGAAATTTATAACGTTGTTGGTAGGGTTTTCCCATTACCTTCGGTAAGATTGGCTAACAGAAGTCTGAAGGAATTACGTTTTTATTTTATGAATTTTAAAACAAAATTTAAATCAATAACAAAATAATCATAAATATCGTTTTTATAATTTTTTTTTAAAGGTGTCACCCAAGCGGATGTTGGGAAAGCTTTAGCCAATTTAAAATTACCTGGTGTTGGGGCCCTTTCACAAAGTACAATATGTCGTTTCGAGAGTCTTACCCTGTCTCACAACAATATGATAGCGTTAAAACCGATTCTACAGGCATGGCTAGAAGAAGCGGAGGCGCAAGCGAAAAACAAACGGAGAGATCCGGATGCGCCGAGTGTTCTACCTGCTGGTGAAAAAAAAAGGTAGACAACGTTTCAATTCGATAAAGGGCAGAATTTGAATTTGAATTGCGTGCTAATATTTGACTCATTGATTGATTGATTTATTTGGCTCCGCCGTTTTCAGATAAGTGTCCTTTTAGCACACAGAAATTCAAACAAACTTTTGTCCGAAATGTTTTTTTTTTCGTTTTCAAATTCTCTTTTGTACAGTTATCTATATCGAGTCTTTTTTCAAGAAAAAGGACTTCCATTGCTGCACCTGAAAAACGCTCCCTTGAAGCTTATTTTGCCGTCCAACCGAGGCCGTCTGGTGAGAAGATAGCTGCCATCGCTGAAAAATTGGATCTGAAGAAGAACGTGGTGCGAGTCTGGTTCTGTAATCAAAGGCAAAAACAAAAACGTATGAAATTCGCTGCACAGCACTGACAATCAAATAATACAGCCACACAATTAGGTATAGTTAGTAGTGTAACAGCATCAATGACCGGTCCTGGACCCGCTGGAGTTACTGGTTTTGGTTACTGATAGTAGCTTACATCCCATCCATCCCATAGCAGTACATTGAACAGCATCAACCTTATGGACTCTATCCTCTACACCACAACGAACCCGACGGCATATTGATTCAAAAACTCCCAAAAAATCTCTAAAGTGGACAAAATTAACTGACAACTGAACTAGGCGCCCCTTATTCCAACGTCCTCGACGTCGTCGTCATAAAATCGAGTTTCTGTAAACGTCTTCATTTAAAATTTATTTATTTTACTTTTTTATTTCTCGCATTTTATTTTCCAAAACTTTATGAAGCAGTGAAGCCAGTTATTGAAGTAAATTTTCGTTCCTAATAAAATGTATTATCTTAAAATTGTACTGTAAATTTTATCAAAAGAACCAAACAAACTACAATACGATAACAATACATGCATACATATTTCGAAGTAAGAGTATCATTTTGAGTTGAGCGAGCAGAGTTAAACGAAAAAAAAAATAAAAAATAAATAAAAAACAAAAAGATGCAAATAGTAACATTTCTAGTGTCAATAACAGAAACTTTAGTTCAGAAATCAATAGACTCAAGAACTAAGCTAGCAAGTCTTAGCACAGAAGGTTAAATTGCTTACCTACAAAACTTTAAGAGAATTTAGTATTATTTTTTATTAGAATTATTTATTAAAAAAAGAAAAGAAAACAAAAAAAAGGATAACGAATGTGCAATAGGCAATAAACTATATTGAATTAAAAAAAAAAAAGGAAAAATCAATTCGTTTATTTATTGATTATTTTGAATGTGCTAATAGCTTTTTTAATCAACTGATAATTGATAATTAGTAATAGAATAAAAAAATTGCGAAGAAGAAAAAAAAAAACAACAAAAGAACAAAGAAAAAAGAATTATTTGCATTAAGCAAATTCCATGTAAATAGTATCCTGTTTCATTGATTCACTAAATGAAGATCATTTTCGGATAAAACACTATGATGTAAGGATTTACTTTAAGACAAAAAATAGATTAATAAATACAAAAAAGAAAAAAAAAAATAAAACCAAAACAAAACCAAACAGAATACATATATAAATGTATATATATAAAAAATAAGATTTATTATTAAACGTTCTTGTATATACAAAACTTTTCAAATACAAATAAAGTTAGACTAATTTTTTTAGAAGAATAATGATATTTTTGTATTGCCGAACGAAAACCTAAATCGAAATAAGGAAGCTCTTGCATTTTTCTATTAGAAAACTGGATTTCAAAGCTCTGAGGTAATTTTTTTCAAAAGCATGTAAACATATTTTGAAATATCTTACAGGACGCAACAGAAATACTCAAGAAGAAGCAAAAAGATGTCTAAACGTAAATTCGGAATTTTAACAAAAAGTATTGATCGACTTCTTAGTAGATGCATAAACTGTCCAAAGTCTGAAAAGGTATTTACAATAGCACAAACGTAAATTTTAATTTTATTGAAAACTTTGCATGTGGGAGGTGATAACGCGTTTATCAATAAGTAAGATATTTATCTATTCCCAGATAACTCAACCAATAAAAAATACCAAAAATTAATATAGGCCTTTAGTACTTACATTTTTACAAAATGACCAGGTCATAAAAGCTCATCTATTCCACTGTTGCTAACTAATCAAAGGAAAAAAATCGATTTTCCCAAATATCTTTCAAATGTTAGGTCTTGTCATTTAAAAGCAATAATCGAGTTGCATTTGAGTGAGTCTGGGACTCAACTTCAGTTAAATAGGTCTTTAGCTAACTGCCTCCAGTTACGCAATCCTACTCGATTGAGGTCCACTTCTACTTATGTGCCGGTCTACACGTCTTTCCTATCTCAGGCGAGAAATGCGCAGTTTTCTGACTAGGTCGACTGAATCTCCTCCTCCAATGCTCGTTAATGCAAACGAGATCGAATATTTTACGAAGAATTTTTCTCTCGAAACGGCCGAAGATAACTTTTTCCGCTTTCGATAGAGTCCATCCATCAGCGTCATAAATTAAGACTGGGATGATCATAGAGTTTCCATTGCCTTCTTAGCCAAAGAAATAGCGATTGGTAAAAGTGGATCTTCGTTTTATTTCTGCTGAGGTGTTGTCGGCAAAATAGACAATGTCCCATACTACTTCAAAATTATAGCTGTCGACTGTGACATTCTGTCCAATTGGTTTGTATTGTGTCTCTATTGTTATTGACAGCATATACTTGGGTTTACCCTCATTTACCATTAAACCTATTTTGGCAGCTTCCTTTTCAATACTAGCAAAAGCACAGATGAAGGCACGCTGACTACTGACAATTATGATATTATCGTCCGCGTACGCTTCTCTTTGTACAGACTTTTGAAATATTGCGCCTCCGGTGTTCGATTCTCACAATAATTTCAAGTATGATGTTGAAAAAGACCGTCACAGACAGAAGTCAGCACGGAACAAGCGTTCACGACTCTTATTCATTGAAAGGGAATAAGTCACCTGGTGAATGTGCCTTACAACTAAAAGACCTAAAGCTGAATGTAGACGCATTAACTTCAGCAATAACAGAAAATGCGGATATGAACTTTGAACAATCGATAACCATACTTTCGTTGAATGACAAATTATTAGAAGATATCGTTGCTAAAAGGTTATATTATTACCTTGAGAAATACAACATCTTAGCAGGCAACCAATTCGGCTTTAGGTCTAACAGATGCATAAATCGACTATTCGTTGGTTTTTCAAATAAAATAAACTCCAACCAAGAGAAAAACCAACACACAAAAGTACTTCTTTTTGATTTCAAGAGACTGCTAGAAAAATTGGACATATGAGGAGCGCTGTTATTATAGTTTGACAGCTACTTAATAAACCGAAGACCCAAAATAAAAATCAAGGATAGTGTGAATACGGAGTACCGCCAGGATCCAAACTAGTCCATAAGTATTTATCTTTTACATGAACGATATGTAGGTAGCCCTCAACCTTCATTCCATATGGGTTCATTTCTACGCATATGGGATTTTAGTGTATTTGGCATGAATTTGTTTTTTTTTTTTTTTTTTTTAATTAAAATAAACAAAAACATTGCTTTTATAATTTTATTTTAAGGAAGGAAATTTAAATTTAAAATTTAAAAACAAACATTTCGATTATGTTGGTGTTTACAAGCAGCTCTTATGCAGTAACAACAAATTGTCTCATGTATATTATTTTTGAATGATGGAATTTTCTTGTATTCGAACGCTTCTTGATCATTTCGGTGGATTTGATGATGATGAGGCAGAAATATTCTCTAAAGATTGTGCTGGTGAACTTTCTCCTGAAACAGTTGCAGGCTGATGATGGCGATCTTGGTTTACGACTTCCAGCTGCTTGCCGATTTTGCAACTAAAAATCCAAGTTCAAATAGAAAATTTCTTCGTATTGTTGGGTTTTTTTTTTTACTTATTTGAAAATAACTAATGAATTCAAATCAGAAATATCACTCATATCGTCATTAGACGACTTGGAATTTGAATAATCATTGTATATGTACAAACCTTTTGTTTTATTGTAATACTTCGTAACTGATGGTTACTTTTTTGCATCAGATCCAATTTCAATAGAGTTATGTATTGTATTTTGCAATACAATACGTTTATTTTTAATTCCAACGTAAGAAATAATTGATGTGTTGTCGGTAAATGCAAATGTAGATAGTTTTACATTCAAGAAGTTTTGATTGAATGTTTCTTTTATTTTTTCTCATAGTGCCAACCATTGTAATGTAAAAAAGAAGTTATCCATTATTATGTTGTGAACTTTCAAACCGTCAACGAGATCTAAAACAACACGTTCGCCCTGTTTTTTTTTTTCACTCGAACTTGCACAAATTACCTTTCCCAAATATGATGGAGTTTTCCAAACATAACATGTATAAGAACCATAATTTTATTCCATATTTTACTGGTTTCGACAGCATGTACCAATTGACGAAATTTACATAATAACGCCGCACATATTGACCAAGTCATCAAAAATTGGAAGCGAAGCCAAGGCGGCCATTTAAATAATTCCACATATACTCGTAATGGCAAGAATGTAGCTTCAAAATAAATCCAGGATCAATTTTATATCTCACACCGATTGCAGCTTTTTCATCGAATCAAAAAAGTATAGGTTCCACATCAAATATATTAAAGTTTGTTCATGTTGAAATAATATTTAAAAACACCAAGTTTCTAGTAAACGTCGTCCTTTATGTGGATTATAAAAAAAAACGCGAACGTCAGCCAAGGGGCTGACCCAACTGTTCGACTTACAATTAAAACACTATTTTTCTCTATACGTTATTAATATATTTTTATCTCCGAATTTGATTATACAATTATAATCAAATTATAACACAAAAGCTGCGTTAGCTATACAAAGGTTTCCATGCATTCCTCCTGACTGTGCACTTTACCTAATTCGCGTGTACTTGATCCGGTGTCAAATAGCCTGCACGTGCATTCGTTTCTGTGGAAAATTCAACAGACCAATTATTTGCTGAATCAGCTGAAAACCTGTTTGCACCTTTTGGAACAAGTTATTGGGGGGCGCGTATCAGATTATGATAACTTCCTGCACTAGAGGATAAAACTGACAAAAAAACAAAAACGACAACAATGTGAGTTGAATTCTTTTAAAATTCAGTAGTCATAATTCTGGTGTTGTTGTTGGTGTTGGTGTTGTTTTCGTGTATAAAAACCATAATTTCTACCTGAAGATTTAGTTCTTCTTTGGGCCCTTTCGGCCCAGTCCATCACCACCAAAAATTAGTAATTACTACCTGGATTTTTCGCCATTTTTGGAAGGAATGACATTTATAAATTAAATAAATTATCATTTATTTTTAATGTTATAATTTATTTACGGAATATTGGTTGTTAATCCTAATCAAATCTATGATGTAAGCAGTTTTTATTACAAATCATATACCAAAATAACACAAGAAAATATTAAGTTTCCTTTATACGAGTAAAGTACAAGAAACATTGCCGATGCATAGATAAATCCTTTTTTATCGAGTCACGTCCATTTACAGAAATGTAATTATTACTTTCTATTATAAGATTGTGTGGCTTCAAGTTTAATTATTTTGTTAAAAAAAAGCAAATATTATTAAATTATTAATTTGGTTAAATTCAAAGCCAAATAGGCTTTTTTAACTTTTCTGTAGATCAAAGAGAGTTGTTCAATACATCGAAATTCAAAAGAAAGCTTATTGAATAGCGTTGATGCTACCAAAGAGTAGAAATTTAAAAATTGATGAGTTTTATACATTAAAATTCTCCACAACAAAGTTGATAATCCATTCCTCACTAAAAGTTTTCAAAACTTTATAGAAGTAGAAGTGCTTCAATGGAAGAATTTATAAAATAATAAACTGCAAAAAACTATGTTCATGACGCCCTCTTTTCCATAAATTACGCCTGTAAATTTTTTTGTGCAACTAATATAAGATAAAGAAAAGAATTGAAAGTGCCTCCCCAACATGCGGGTCCGTATTGTAACTTAGATTGTAGCAGACCATAGTAAACTGTTTCTAACAATCTTCTAGAGCTTAATTTGCTAGGATGATGCATAATTTATGTAGTTTTGAAGAGCTGTGTTTTAACCGATTTGTATGCATATACCACTTAATTTTCGAGTGTATTTACCGCTATTTAAATGTGTTAACTTTCTCAATAAGAAGACATTTAAAAAAAACATTTTATAGTACGATGTATGTTGTGATTTTTCCAGTTACTGATCCAGAAGTTCCAGAACTCAGGAGATTATTTTTGCACGTAGCCCGATGGTGTAAAATAAGGAAGATTAAAAATACATTATATTGAGTTTATCACTAAAAACGCATTGTGAACCAATGTCTCATGATTATCATGGTTAATATCAGAAATCAAGTCCAAAATAAAGGATTTGGAATAGAAGCATGCAATGTCATCTGCAAAACCGGTTTGTTTCCCTCTTAAAGGTTGGTTAAATATTGAGTTTAACATATATAGATAAGAAACCGAATAGTGCCAAGTACAGAGCCCTGCAAGACGCTAGTTTGTACATCATTTTTAAATTTGTTTCCTATCCGTAAGATAAGACGAAAAGCAATTAAGTATAAAACCTCTAATAGAAGACTTTGGTCAACAGTATCGAATCCCTTCGTGTGCTTAGGGATAGGTGGCCGTTGCTCAAATGGTAATAAATTGGTTTTCCATTCGGACAGTTTAGCGTTTAGTCCCAACCGTTCCCGAGAAACTTTTTTTTTCCAGGCAACCAAAATCACATGAGATGAATGGTTGCCTAAAAATACAACAACTAGTCAATCTACATTAATAATTTAGTCTCTCCATTAAACGTTGGATGCCACCCATAGAGTGAAATAACCACTGAGCCCAAACATCTTTCCCTCCCTCTCTAAACAATTTACGGAAAGGATACTATTCAAGGTTTCATAAATGTAAATGCAAAAATTTAGGAGTGCATTTTCTGCCGATCCTTCGGCTCTAAATATACATTGCTTTGCACTGTAAAAAAGAAAGTTGTTGACTTCTTTAACATTTTCAAAAATTGGAGAATACAAGGAGGAGGGATAGACGTTCCGCTAGTGCTCACCAGTGCTTAAAACTCTTTTCTGACTCGAAGAGTCAAATACCACCCGGATTGCTACAATCCTCCGCCCCAACCTTTCTAATCATTCGGCGATTTAATCTGTCTCAGCTGAAATGGACTCCATCTGAAGACCTATTTTTTATTTCATAGCTTTCAATCCAATTTCTACTAAGGAATGTCTCTAAATCTAATCTATGTGAAATTAACAATTTTCATCAACCGCTTTTTCTTCCATTTTTCCACAAGTCTTCCCTCCAGCTGCCTCTCACCATAATTTATTTTTCTTATTTAGTAATTTATTTGTGGTCGATCTCCCTCTACCTATTTTACAGATAAATATTCAAATCTATTTCCCTTCATGTACCACATTCCTGCCATAAAACATCTTCTACATCTCCTCCTTGGTATAATAGTAGACTCTGCTCCCAACGAAACAAAAAAGAAAAAAACAAGCTATGGACGGCATACTTTCGCACCTACTCTTCTTCCGACTATTCAAACTATCTAGGTAAATATCTTTATTTCATCGAACTCTACAACTCTTTCTACCAACCCCCAAGCCCCCTTTTCAATTTGTCAATCGTAAACGTAAGACCGACGGTTATTTTTCGATATCAAATCTTCTACGGTCGTCAACTATTTTGGTATATTTTTCAAGCAATCATTTGACAACAACTTCTTTGTACCAGATCCTTCTTACTTCAATGACCTACCAAATTTCACCTTTAGCCCCTTTTTGTTATTAAAAAAAGTTACAAAAACCTAAAAATGAATTTCTACCAGGCAGAATCTTTTACAACTTTTCTTTCCCCTTTTACTGCCTGTTTCGTCTATCGGTTACACTGGGAGAATTTCACCAGATTTGGAAGACCTCTTTTATAATCCCGATACACAAAAAGGATAAAAAAATGAAGTTATCCATTAGTGTCCCATTGCTAAACTCTCTCATATATTTAAACTCTTTCAAAGCATTTTATACGAAGCCTTAAGCTTTAAGTGCCAGTCTTTTATATCGCCATGACGACATAGTTTTGTAAAAAGCATATCAACTATGTGTATTTGCTCTTGCAGCCTTAAAAAATTGCAAAGAATTTGATGTTAACGAAACCGATTTCAATAAAGCTTTTCAAATTGTCTGCTCTCTGCTCTTTTTTATTAAAATAAATATCTTCTGACCTGGTAAACCGATATAACAGTGTTCGGTTTAAATCCGTCCTTTAATTTATTTTCCTGGCGTCCTCTGAGGCTCCACAAGGCGGGCGTCATGGTCCCCTTTTCTTCATGCCAATGTCTTGATTGCCAATCTATGATGCCAATCTATAACCTTTTCATGTAAATGTAACCCGTCTCATGCCCGAATTTATTTTCTCTATGGTCAACCTATTCCCCAGGTTAAATCTTCTTAATACCTTGGCATATTGTACGATAAGGATCTTTATTTCCGTTCGTATATCGATTTGATGATCTTTGAAGCCAATAAAGGAATTTTTCAACCCATAAGTAACCAGATCTCTCTATGTTAACTTACCTGCTTGAGCATGTCGGTTAGCCCCGGTCCACCTTTTACCGAGTTCATGTTTTTCAAATCGAGGGTATTCAACTTCGATCTGGAACTACTCTTTAATCTTACCTCCCTATCAGGAGCACCTCTGAATTCCATAGAAGAACGTAGGAATATTGCTGACATTATTTTCATTCATCGATTGCTCTCACGTACATAGTTAACGTTGTCTTCGTCTCTTCTATCTGCCGGTCCATCGCACCTGTTATGGTTTTGACGAACCTATCTCTCATATGCTCCGCATGGTTAGTTCAATCCTATCCGTTTTTGATATCAACCTGGGCACTCCTTCTCTCAAACATTATCTCCTCCACCATTCCCTTAATTCCTAGTTATTAAGTATTTTCGTTCATTTTTAAATCCTAGTAATAAACTTGTATTAAGCCAAGTAAATGGGTGCCTCGGCCTTACCGAAATCAACTTTTTTTTTGTTTTATCTGATAAGAGAATATCATTCTATTTACTTATGGTATACCTCATCTGCCTGACATCTTTTCTGAGATTCATAATCCAGAACTATTTTCAGACTAATACCAGTTTTGTTTTTGGTCCTGAAAAGTGAAGGAATATCAATTTTTTGCTTTTACATTATTTTTTTATTTGAATTTAATTTTACCTTTTAACATCCTTATTTCCATATAAGCAATCTTTAAACTATATGAGTACTCCCTTCTGATGTTGATTGTTGGCAAAAATGCCAAGTCATTACTCTGTGTGTTCAATAAGTAAGGTGACTTTATATTTTTATAAAAAAAAAATTAGTTTTTTACAATATATATTTATTTATTCATCAATATTAATGTTGTCCCCATCAAAGTAACCCCCCTCAGATATAATACACTTATGCCAATGCTTCTTCCAATCCTCGAAGCACTTCTCATAAGCACTTTTTGGCATAGTCTTGTGCTCTTCCACCTATGCCACTTTTAATTCCTCAATCAAATTGCAAATCTCATCCCATTCATAGGTCTCTTCAGTTTTGAGAACAAGACCAGTTTTTCTTTACCAGATATGATCCTTTTGAGCAAGTCAGGATCATCATTAACGTCATTCATTCATTCATTTTCCAAAACAATTTTCTTTACAGCTTTGAAGTTATCATCTTTGATGTGCTGGGGCATCTAGAGCGAGGTTCTTCATTGGCATATTCTCGGCCATCTTGGAAGAGGTTGTACAATTTGTTAAAATTTGTTTTAGTAAGGGCAGACTTACCGTATGCCACTGTCAATATTTCAAGGGTTTTACAGCACTTGATTCCATCTTTACACAAAATTTGATGCAAATTCTTTGCTCCACATTTTATAATAAATGAAAATCGCCCGAACAAAACGTTGCCTCAGAAATTTCAGAAGTCCCCTTACTTTTGGAAAACACAACTCGTATATGTACAGTTTTGCTTAGCCGCACTAATCAGATCGCTTACAAATTGCTTTCAGGCGTTCACAGAACACAGCGGACAAGTACGTGTGATGTACGTGATATTAAGGTCACTGATGCCTCTAGATTTTGAGCAGTTTAGGGAGCAATACTTGGAAATGAGTAGATATACACTCTCTGCTAAATTATCTTCTGAGTGGCTTGATAGCTCGGAGGTAGGCAGGCTCAGTAATCTTGATGCACTTAAATTTAGAACTTGATACCTGAACTTCATTTTGGTCGAATAAACGAAAATCTCGGCTTCATCACCTAGGTTAAATAGCTCATTTTGCCGGACACCGAAAATTGGAGATGTTCCTATCCTACGGTATTTCAGCATTCTTCAAACGATCTCCTACTTTTTTAACTTTCACTTTTTTTACGAAAAAGAGAATGGGAAACATTATTATTATTTCGCTTGCACACGGGATTCCAATCCAATAAAATACTATTTCTATTACTCATCGATAAATCATAGAATATATGGGCTTGAATTTTCTGCAATTTAAAAAAATTAACGAATCCGGGCACTGACACATCCTTTAGTCAGTTGAAGCTCATTTTCGTCTTCACTTGTTGTAAAGACACTCAGGAATTGAAAATCCACTTTCTCTATCCAGGGCTTTCTAAATATAATGCATAATAGTAAAATGGAGCTGAGCAATCCCATTTGGATCGAATAGTGATGATCTTAGAGTTTGAGAGAAGTCTACCTATTCACGTATGATACGGAATCTAGAACTAATGTTCCAAGCTGAAAAATTTTTGCCGGCTCCTTAACTAAGAATGGTGTCAAAGGCAACATGTTCAATTTAAAAAAAAAAAAAAAAAAAACCTATAAACTTTTATGACGTATCTCTATCCTGTGGTGCATTAACTAGTATGATAAGATTAAAGGAATAAGATTTGCCAATTTGCAATATATCACTTAACTCAGCCGCCCCATTTATATCTGGTATGAGAATGAGGAAAACTTATTTTATTCCTACACGCATTTTGATTTATACAATACTTCCTTTAAAAACAAAAATCGGTAGTTTGAGTTGCTTAATCTTCAGCTTGCATTATAGTAATACAACTCTAGGAAGTTCGACGAAAGTGGTCTCGGAGTAATTAATTAATTATTACATTTAGTAGTAAGAATTGAAAATGCACTTGACAAAAATTAGTGCAATTTGGGCACTTTTATCAATAATTATGGTGGTTTCGATAACTCTGCTTTTGATAGCATGCATATTCCTTGGTTGCAGAGAGATTAACTTTGGTCAGTATTTTATAAGATGGCGGTCCAGAAGTAAACACAAAAATTTTACAAAAAAAATTTATTTATTTTTCAACATAATCGCCTTTCAGCTCTATACACTTTTCCCAGCGATGTTCATAAAGTTCGATATCCTTTTTATAATAAGAACGTTGGAAAATCTTTGACCACTGAGGCATTTTTTCAATTTCGGGAACAGAAAACAATCCGAGGGGGCTAAATCTAGCGAATAGGGTGCATGAGGTAGCAATCCAAACTTTAATTCACTGATTTAGACCATTGCAACAACGGATTTGTGAGCTGGTGCACTGTCTTGATGAAACAACACTTTCTTCTTAGCCAAATGCGGCTGTTTTTGCTTTCTTTCTTGGCTCAAACGTTGCAATAAGTTCGCATATAACTGGCCGTTGATATTGTTTACTTTTTCAAAATAGTCAATAAAAAACGACGCCATGACCTTGTCTGCAGATGAAACAATCTTCGTCTTCTTTGGAGCCGGTTCTCCCTTTTGAATCCATTGTTTTGATTGTTTTTTTGTGTTTAGGGTGTAAAGTGATGGACCCATGCTTTATCCATTGTTATGAAACGGCGCAAAAATTCTGCTTTGTTGCTGTGAAACTTCGCTAAACACTCCACTAAAACATCTTTACGACACTGTTTTTGCTCGAGTGTGAGCAAACGCGGCACCCATCTTGCACACAGCTTTCTCATGTCCAAATTTTCAAATAATATGCGATGTACCGCACCGCTATTGATGGCTGCCAAACAGAATACTAAACAACGTGGCGCTTTCAAACATACGCTTTATATATGCTTTATAAACTGCGTATTTTTCAATACAGTGATATTTTCAAACAACTACCGCCATGTCTTGGTCAGGCCGAGTACTTCTGCGACCGCCCTCGTAGTGGGCATACACATGCACCATTCTACTTGTATGGTGCATGTTAAAATTCTCAGCAGTTCTAATGTAGTGAAGTGTAGTAGAAATTGGCTTTGAGCTAATCCTCTAAAATCTAAGGCTGTTCTCTTCAGGAAGAGGAAAAAGTTAATTCCATCCGTCTCTTGAATAAAATAAGTGTTGGGGTGGTGCTCTGTATAGCAAATTTCATTTACAATAATCAATTAAAGACCCCAAAGATGCTGTAAAGTCTCTGGGAGTGTAACCAGCTTTCTTCTTGGAGATTTTCACTGAAGACGAAGCTTCCACACAAATATTTCACTGCTTCTTTCAGCAGACTTAGAAGAACGGCCTGTCATGGCTCTATGTATGAAGGCTTTTCACTTTAGACGCACTGATCAACCTCCCTCCGCTTATTGTTTACATAAGCTACACTCTCAATGCCGTCTTTACTTTAAAAAGAAATGGTTTTTGGCACAACTAGCACTGAAGTTTGGTTGACCTTCACATATCAGGTCGTTTGACCCAAAAGGATCCTACAGGATCCTACAGGCGGAATCCGATCCAGAAAGTAAATATAGTCGGATCTTCATAGGACAAAAAATGATCAAGACTTCACACGTTGTTCTGTAAATTTGCATCTGTTTTTAAAGTGAAAGCGTATGAAATCCTAACAGTAATAAACTTTATTGCGAAGAACATCTAAAGATGGTAAAGTATTTGTCTCTGTAGTGATAGCTGAGATAGTTCTATAATGCAAAGCTTCTTTGAAAGTAATCTCAATGCTGAATTTATTGAGCTTTATCTAGGTCCCAAATTACGAGTACAATCGATTTGCGGGAAATGATAAAGTCCGTGAATCTGGTAAGAAAAGCTTATCATGATTTGAACCCAGTTGTGAGTGGATCCGTAATGAAACGAAACTAATGCCTCTTTACTTAAAAAAATTATCTAAATTATTTCAACGAACATAGAACAAATGCGTGGATTCTTTCTTTCAGTGCTCTGTTCTGACATAAAATTATATATCTTACTGATGAAAATAATCTGAAACGATACAAGAGTGAACGGATAGAATCAGACTTTCATTCCAATCATTAATCAACACATTTTTGAAGCTGTGTGTAACTTGCGTTAGCCCTTTATATAGTATTAAAATACAAAATACAAAATGAAGATATTGTTTTTTATTTTGTTCTGGACATAATTTCTCAAGTCCATTCAACTTAAAAAAATTTAATTCCATTTGAGATATCCTTATTTTTCACTTTATGGTAAAGAACTTGCTAGAAAATCGATTAAAGCTCCCAAATAATCCAGTTAATCACTTCAAATATCCCCCAATTTTGTACAATCGAAAAATTACCCAACTTGATGAAGGGGAGCCAGCTAAGAGATAAACGAAAAAACAGATATAAAAAAAATCCCTACTCAAGATTTGTATCCGTAGTACGTAGATTGGTCGGCCACTCACATTTCGACTAGCAAAAGAAATTTTAATTATTTATGAAACTCTAATGCACCTCATTCAAGGACTTGACTCCCTAGCCGTCCTTACAGTTGAACGTTGTTGCTTTAAGGTTCAAACGCGCACATCATATAATAGGAATAAACGGAAGAGTATTCGTACGTACGTCATCTGTTCCGACTTATCAACCCCCACCCACGCTACCTCATTTATTCAGAATAAGATTGTCTTATCCTGTGTTTACCATTGCCAAAAACCTTTTAAAGGGGTTGTTAGAGATTTTTCAAATAAGTAACCAAATGAATAATTATTACATAATTCATGTTTAATTTCTGCTTTATGCCATGTGATCAGCTTAGTACAACACAAAATCATTACGCGCTTCAAATATTAAGAAATGCTTCCGGATACATATCATATATAGTACTCGTAAATGATGTTTTAAAGTATTTCAAAGTTTCGAGTTGTTATATAAACTAAAGTAATTTCAGCAAAAAAAAACCTTTGTACATATTCATTCTACTGTATTACGTAAAGGTAATGACCTCTTTTCGGAAAAGCTAACATTTTTTTCGAATGTTACAGGTGAAATTTGAGTTAAAAGCGAGTTGATATGCTCGAAATATTGTAGTTTTTAAATTATTAAATTCTCTGCTGAATGTACCATAAGCAGTAGTAGATCTCGATTGAAGGAACCAAAGCGGAGACGATTTTATACCTTTTCATACATTTTCTAATAACTAATCAACAGCGGAACGAGCGCTAGAATTGTTTTGATTCTTAAATTGCTAAGTAGTTTTTCAGACATTTTAGAATAGCAGTTTTAAAATCATTTTTAACGCCCTGTGAACAGATACCCCTTGCTTTACCTCTTAGTCTTGTTGTACTAATTGCTTAACCTTATTCAAGAAAACCAATAATGATAATAACATCATGTTCAGGACATTGGTCATATCCTTGTGCGTGTTAGGCGCAAGTTGATCATATTAGCCGTAATGCTGATTATTCTTCAACTTTCTCGATCTTTTTCGAAATTCTTTGTAAGTGGTTTGTAAGGGGTAAGAACATCATAGTGAATAAGGGGTTGGCTTACCACAATGTTGAAGACCGTCGACTTTATAGTCAAAATAAATCAATTCGAGACCAAGGTCGAAAGATTGAAGCTGCTGGGATTTCAGCAAGATTTCAAAATATCTTTCAATCTGATGGACAAAATGAATAACACAGTAAGTGGGAAGACTATGCCTTGATCCACACTAGGCTATTGTATCATCAGCTTACTAATATACGTCTTCATTTTCCAGTAGTAAATTCATCTACGTACATAACATGAAAGTCCATGGCTGAAAAGTCCGTTTTATAGTAAAATACAAAATTCCACTTTATTTATCAATATAGTTGCCTTCGAGGGCGATACACTCATTGAAACGATTTTACAATCTTTCGATACCAGTTTTGTAGTACGATTTCGGTTAAGTACCAAAATAGGCCTTTGTTTCGGCAATTACTTCTTCATCGGTCTTAAATCTCATCCGGCGAGCATTCTTTTGAGGTCTGCGAACAGGAAATAGTCGCTGGGAGGAAAATCTGGAGAATACGGTGGGTTGTGAAGCAATTCGTAGCCGAATTTATTCAATTTTGCCATCGTTTTAATCGACTTGTGACACGGTACATTGTCTCGATGAAACAGCACTCTCTTTTTCTTCAAATGCGGCCGTTTTTCTGCGATTTCGTCCTTCAAACGCTCCAAAAACGCAACGTAATAGTCGCTGTTGATAGTCTGCCCCTTTTGGAGATAGTCGATGAAAATTATTCCATGTGTATCCTAAAATACGGATGCCATAACCTTGCCAGCCGACTGTTGAGTTTTTGGTCGTTTTGGACGAGGTTCGTCGCCTGCTAGCCACTCAGCTGACTGCCGACCTGACTCTGGTGTGAAGTGATGGAGCTAAGTTTCATCCATTGTCACTTACCAATGCAAAAATTTGACTTTATTGCGGTTGAACAGCTTTATACACTCCTCGGAATCATCAACATGTTGTTGTTTTTGGTCGATTGTGAGCAAACGCGGCACCCACTTTGAACAGAGCTTTCGCATGTCCAAATATTCGTGTATGAAATATCCAACACACTCTTTTGATATCTTCACTTTACGGTCATTCGTAATCATTTTGTGGACTTTTTTTGATGTTTTCATCTGAAACAGCCTCTTTTGAACGTCCACTGCGTGCATCACCTTTGGTGCTTGTATGACCACTTTTAAATTTTTCAATCCACTTGCGAATGGTTCGTTCGGCTGGTGCAGAGTTCGGGTAACACTTATCAAGGTATTTCTTTGCATCGGCTGCATTTTTTTCCGTCAAAAAGCAATGATAAATCAACACACGAAATTAGTTTGAATCCATTTTTTTTTTTTCACAATAACAAAAGTTGCTTCACTCACAACGCTATATCTCGAGAACTAATCGTCCGACAGCTGTCAAATTTATACACGTATCTTTTGAAGCTTGGTACTAACTGATTTACTATGTTGGTACTATGGATTTAATTCAAGTGGTGCCCTCTCTTAGAAACGGCACGGACCGTTGTGCCCATGTGCTATATCCGAGGATTCTCTTTTTTAAACTAGAAGACAGAATGACCTTAAAGATGCGGTGCTATATCATAAGTTAACTTCATTATTATGAGCGCGTTTGTTGGTTTGCTGAAGACATCTTTACCACTATCTCTATTTAAACATCCCAGTATATGACATGCCAAAAAATTTTTCAAATGCCCTGAGCTTTAAATATATCAAAATATCTTACACAATGTTTCGGAAAAGTTTAATTTTATTTCTATTGCGACCTTTATTGAAAGCACAATACTTCATTACAATTCATTAAGTTGATCAGTAGGCCACACGATGATAAAAAAGTCAGACAATAAAATGCCTAGCCTCTCCAATAGTCCAGTCACTTTAGACTGGCTTCTGATCTAAAAAATTATATTCAATTTTTTTTTAATCGTTTTGTTTTGGTATTTTAAAAATATATTAAAAATCAAGAAGGCGATAATTGTTCTATTGAAGCTATTGTATCGGTTAAAAGATCCATGAAATTAAGAAACGAACGTTGAAAAGAGTTAGCTTTGCTAGACGATTAGTTTAAGGTACCATTATTTGGGTTCCGGGTTACAGCACCATACTCAGCAATGATCAAGTTAAAAAATTAGCCTAGGCAAGGCTCAGCCCTTCATTTGAAACGTCAAGGCGAAATCACAAGGCAACCACAAATGAACTAATCGAAAAATTTTAAACAAATATAAATATATATTTAGAGGGATAGAGATTTAGGTATCCCCCATGGCAAAAATGTGAAGACAATAAAAAGAGAAATCTTTAGACCGACAGCGATTACATTACGATCTCACACAAGCTGATAGAGTTTCATGCAGACAAATTAAGCATTACGCACTATATTCATTGCCGTAGCTACAGAAATGCTTGTCTGACACTTGCTATAGCCAGGTTAGAGGTATTCTGCAATCCATTCTTCAGTTCATTAGATGTTTAGATGTCAGAAAATAGACAGATTTATTTAAGCTTATTACAAGTACACTTAAATTCTAGACTTAAAACTAGCAAATTATTTTAAAGCTATCCATAAAACTAATGAGTGGGAGCAGTAGGAAAAGGAAGGTGGAAGTCGAAGTAAGCTGGGACATATGTAGAATTTTCGTAGCATTCTAAACATCAGAGAATCACAGTAAGTTGAAATAAAGAGTGGCTATCAATATTACAGTTAAGATTTGAAGAATAAAGATTGTATCGGCAACTTTTCGGCATACAGAGAGAGCCTGTAAGTCTATGAGCTTCAGCCGATCAATTACCATCTTACGATACGTTTATTTTGTTAGTGTAGGAAATGATCGTAATAAGAATAAGAGAGACCTTCGTTTCTACCTGGAAAATGTGTGTGGTGGTGACATGGCCAAGAGTATTTAAGAAAAGGACAGTCAAATGTTATGTTATGTTATGTAGATTAAATGACATGAAACTTAAATAAATCAAGCTTGAGCACTTTTGACTTTTTTCAAAAATGTATGGTCACAAAGTAAGGTGACTTTATAATTGTGTAAAAAACATTTATTTATTCATCAATATTAATGTTGTTTCCTTCAAAGTAATCCCCCTCAGTTATAAAACACTTGTGCCAACGCTTTTTCCAATCCTCGAAGCACTTCTCATAAGTACTTTTTTCTATAGACTTTAGCTCCTCCGGCGATGTCGTTTTTATAGTTTCCCTCAATCGTTGCAAATCTTCTTTCTTTCATAGATCTTTTCAGTTTTAAGAGCAGGAAAAAGTCACATGGAGCCAAATCCGGTGAACATTGACAGGGTCATCATTGACGTCGTTCAAGAGCTCCTGAGCGATGCTCATGCGACGGTTCTTCTAATCAAAATTAAGAAGTTTCAGATCAAACTTCGCTGACACACGTCTCATGCCCAAAACATCTGAAAAAATTGTATGACACGAACCGACCGAAATGCCAACATCCTACGCAACTTCTGTTATGGTAATTCGACGATTTTCCAAAACAATTTTCTTCACAGCTTTGAAGTTATCAACTTTTGTTAATGTGCTGCGGCTTCCAGAGTGAAGTTCGTCATTGGCATCTTATCGGCCATCTTGGAAGAGCTTGTACTACTTATAAAAAATTGTTTTAGTGACAGCTGACTCACCGTATGCCACTGTCAACATTTTAAGTGTTTTAGAGCACTTGATTCCATTTTTTAAACAAAATTTTATGCAAATACTTTGCTCTATTTTTTACAATAATTGAAACTGCTGAGCACACCAAAACACGTTTAACCCTTTCTACCTATCAAATACATGCAATACTTGAAACTGTGAGCATATGTTCACATGTGTACAAACACAGCAAAACAACCTCGTACAGTGTCATTATCAGCTGACGAGAAATATTATTGCTTAGCGTATACCATAAAAATGTCTCACTAACCTCACATATTTTTCATAGGTTGTACCCTGGGTTATTTCATAACACCTTACACCAGGTACTAAAAATATATTGCGTATATATTTTAATTCGTGTGGTCTTTTTTTTCTAAATTTGAACGTTTATTTAAGAAAAACATGTACAATAGTATTATTCAAAATATAGCCCATCTGAAGCTGACTTTTTCCCATTTTTCTGGCAATTTGTGGATCCCATCCCAAAAGAACTGTGCCGGCTTAGCAGTCAAGAATGAATCAAGCCAATTTTTGATATTCTGCTCTGATGTGAACCGTATTTCAGGGAGGGCGTTCTGCATCGACCGGAACAAATGGTAGTCAGAAATGGCAGGGTCTGGGCTATAAGGAGGGTGGTGTAAGACTTCCTATCCACTGTTTTCCAAATAGTTCTTAACCGGAATAGCAACGTGGGGCCGAGCGTTGTCATGATGGAAAATTATTGCCTCTTGTCTGGTCGCATATTCCGGGCGTTTTTCGGCTACTGCTCTCTTTAAATCATAATACAGCACACCCATATGATCCCACCAAATACAGAGCATTAACTTCGCGCCATGGATATTCGGCTTTGCCGTTGATTTGGCTGGTTGGCCGGGTTTCACATATGATTTTTTGCGCTTGGGGTTGTCGTAATGGATCCATTTTTCACCCCCAGTAACAATCTGATGCAAAAATGACTTCCTTCTGTGACGTTCCAGCAGCATTTCGGACGTGCAAAACCGCCTTTCGACGTCTCTCGGCTTGAATTCATGTGGAACCAAATTTCCTTGCTTTTGAATATATCCAGCTGCCTTTAAATGTTTTGAAATGCCTGCTTGAGTGACACCCAAAGATTCTGCGAGCTCTTCTTGTGTTTAGCAACAACCTTCATAGAGTAATGCTTCCAGTTCTTCATTTTCAAACTTTTTTGGCTGCCCAGGACGTTCATCGTCTTCCAAGCCAAAATGACCACTTTTAAATCGTGCAAGCAACTTTTGGCACGTTCGCTCAGCTAGCGCATGTTCACCATAAACTTCCACCAAAATACGATGATTTTCGGCAACAGTTTTCTTCATATTAAAGTAATGAAGAAGAACTCCCCGCAAAAAGTTCGACATATTTGAGTGAAAAAAAATTATTGTTGTTTATGCTTCAAATGAACAACATATACTGAAATGACGTACAATGACAGTAGCTTTCCAACGCATGTTCCAATGGAATAATATCAATGGAATAATATAAGTTACGCCATCTCTTAGCACACCAATACAAATTCTCATATGCTAAGATTAATGCTCGTAGAAAATCGTCGATATCGTCTAAAATAATAATTTGATCACAATATGGTTAGCTATGTATGTATGTGTATGCATGTATGTAAAACCGTACAAATTTGTATCCTTGTTAAATGTGCAACAAAACATTTAATTTATGTTATATGAAAAAAAAAAATTCATCTATCTATCTATTCCATTTTCAATTGTTTTGAAAGTTGTAGTCTAAGCATAGCTTAACAATATTTATATCAGCATACAGTGCATACTTGATAATGTGTCGAAAATTTTAAGGAAAGATTCATTGACATGTTTCGACAAAAAAATCATCTCGTCTGAGATGATCCATTCGGAAAGTCCAATTTTAGGCGACTCGTTCGAGCATAGCGACTGGTATCTCGCGGATAACACGAGTAATGTTGGCTTCCAAAGCGTCAATCGTAGCTGGCTTTTTTCTGAAGACTTGAAACTTTACATAAAACACCGGATTTTCATTGAGTTTTTCCAAAGCCCATTCACTGAAATTATGACGCAAATTCAAGTCACATTGCTTTAATTTTTGCACAAGTTGAATTTTGTACGTTTTTACTCCGAGATCCTCACGTAAAATACGCCAAGTTTTCGAATACGCCAAGCCAAGCTGCTGAGGGCGAGGACAAATTGATTCTTCACGGTATTCGCGTACACTCTCAGCTACAGCTACTATAGTTTCATCACTACGTGCTGAATGTGATCAAACCGGTCGAGTATCATCCACTAATGTTAACTGGGATTCAAATTTTGCGAATGGTGTTAGCAATAGTGGTTTCAGTAGGTCGATTATGCGCACCGTGAGTTCCTCGAATCGCACGAAAAATATTTCTCACAGAACACTGATTTTTGTAATACAGCTGAACAATTTGGAGACGTTGTTGTGGTGTGAGTCTTTCCATGATGACTTGCCAAACAAAAATAACAAAACAGTTTGATAGAAGTCACACGATCTGTCAAAAAAGCCTATTGAATAAAAAAACCACACGATGAATCACTCTATACATTTAAAACACTTTATTTGTGCGGCATTAACCCCACGTTTATGCGTGTATAGTAAAACCTACTTTGTTTCGCTTAAGCGAAAAGGTATTATCTGATAAAACTCATAAGATTGCAAATTGTGGCGATATAGTACCAACATACCAACCTTTAAAGCTAAGGACCAATACTTCTTTCGGTCCACTTCAATTCACTATTTGTACTCGATGTTAAAAAGATTATAAGAGACTTTGCTGATGATTTGGCTTTTGTGCATTGGTCGGATAGTTCTATAACTAAAACTAAAACCAAGTTTTTTAACTTTTTAATTTTTTGTCAAGCTCCAGATTGTCCAAAATTCAATTTCGTAAACTTTGCTCTTAATCCTACTAGTTTCTTCTGTAAGGAGTTTAACTCTAATGGATATTGTTTTCAGATTGAGAAAATTAATGAATTCAAGTCTTTTTTTATAAATAGCGCTCAATAAACAGCATGTGCGATCGAAATGTAGGGAGGAAGATATAAGAGTTAACGATGTACATTGTTCTTAAATGTTTGCAAGTTATAATAGACTAATCTTTGATGTCTTTTTCTAGTCTTACCAAGATCTTGCGAAAATATTTTCCCATTACCTAAAGGGCGTTTGTTCTACAAAGCTTCTAAATTCAATTTGCTCTCGAATATTACATCCCAAACTGGAATGCGGTATTAGCTGTTAGGCTGAAAATTTATAGTTTGTTTCAAACGTCGCCTTTATCCTAGTTTTTTACATTGTTTTGTGATTTGAAAATTCTTTCAATTCGTAATCTGTACGAAAGTAAAATGTTTATTTTTAGTAATTTTATTTTTAATAAAATTTAGAGTCTCTAACGATTACAATCTTCGTGAAAATTACCGAAATCTAAGATCAGTACCTGTATTTCGCACAACTTATTTTCGTAATTTGTATATTGTGCATACTTGTCGCTTGCTTAACAAATTACCACAGTCTCTTTAAGCAATTAACTCGCGAAATTAGTTTCTGACACAATTAAAGAATTAGCTATGCAGTATTGAATTTGAATATCTAGAAATTCTCTTAAATGTCTAGTCCTAGCTAATTAATTTACATGAATACGCAAGTATCTAGAACCAAATGGTTCTTGAATCGTTTTTTTTTTTTTCATTTATATTAAATTTTTATTTTTTCTTTTATTTTTTCCTCTTCTTATTTCAGTATATTTATATTTTTTTCATGTTTTTCTTGATTATTATTATTGCTTTTTACCTGGATTGTTTACTTCAATGATTTTTTTTCCTTAAACTGTTACATAATAATATATTGGCTTCCCCACTTATTTATTTAATAAGTACGGCTTAATAAAGTGAAATTAAAAAAACAAAAGAAGTATTTACTTTTTTAAATACTGGTTTCTCAGGTTTTGTACTATTAAATTCGTGTATTTAGCCTAAGATAACTCTGTTATGTTTGAGAAATAAACTAAAAAAAACTAACAAACTAAGAGTTATCGTTGAACTCTAAAGTGTATTTTTAATCAGTGAAATGTATTTTTTGTGAACTATTTTTACTATATTGCTACATTAGTTTTAGTTATTGAGCTTTTTTTATGAATTTCTAAATCTGTTGATTATGGTAATCTTAGATTAAATAAATAAAAAAGATAAACAAGTGTTTTATATAAAGAATAATTGGTTGTCTATTATTCTTAGTCAGAAAATTAATGCAAATAAGTTGTTGAAAAGGACACAAAGTTGTTTTTTTTTGTAGGTTTTTGTAGGTTAAATTTAAATGTATAATAAACATATAAAATATAATAAAAATAAAAAAATAATAATGTTGCGTAATATTGTTGAAGCGTAATTAAATTAGTTAAAATCTAGTAAACAAGTAAGTATTTAAAAGATGTTTTCACTGTTGTCCAATAATTATAAAATATATAAATCAGTCAACAGTTAACAGTTAAAAGTCACTGTTGTACTAAAGAAGATGTTTTCAGAATCATTGATACCTGAGAAGCCTTAGGAAACCACAAGTTATTAGTTTAGCTATCCAAATCCAAACAATAACAAAACCACTAGTTATGAGAGCGGAGGTTGAATTTTAGTGCAGAACACTATACTAAAAACCTCAGCTTTTGGCAAAAAGCTACTTCTAAGTGAAATTCTTGGAAATTCTAAAATATAAAATCATGATCAATGACTCCTTATTTTAACCCCACACTTAGGACATCGCTCTTTATATCTGTAGACGGCTCGTTGAAACATTCTTTGGTATCTTTGTGGAGACGTGAGTGCATGAAGTTAATGTATTTAACCTTGATGCTGATCATTTTAATGTGTTCGGCCGCATTCTAGAAGCTCAAAATATCTTGCTTAGTCTGCTAACAACAAGTCACCGGACTCTCTGAATAACAATGACAACTGCTTTATCTATCAAGGCAACCCACTAGTTGTTCGCCTGCATATGGCCTACTCAAGGTTCCAAAATTTCGAAATCTATTCTTATCCAAGGCTATTGCCTATTGCCATTAAAGTTTTCAGGTGTCCGAGCCGCATATTCAACCCCACGTAAAACCACCTTCCTTGAAAGTCGAACTCCTTCTGGCAACTATTTGGCAAAAGGGACCCAACTCGGGGATTAAAGAACTGCCGCTGACAGATTGAAATCTTTATTGACTTTAGCTCCAAATACGTATAAATACATGTATTTTCTGGCAGAAAATATATTGTTGCTTTTTTCTTCTGCATTTACAAGTTTCACAAGTCAAGCCTGGTTTGACATGACCAATAACTGGTAGCTCCAGGTGAGCTTAAATGAGCTCTATTGATGTGTAGTCATAATTGCAACACAAGGTGTTCTTCACCAGGCTGAGGTCGGTTAGTATCTATCTTAATCGCACAACATTTAACCACAATTCGATGCATTAACTTTGAGCGGTGACGGCATGTGTAGTTTTTTTTGAAGGAAATAATGAATCAAATCCTTACCTACCACCCACTTATCAATTTTTAGTAACCATATGAAGCATTTACTGAACTTCACAACACAATAGAACAATTCAGAGTTCCGAAAAAGAACCCGTCCAGTTGTATTTCACCATTGAAATGGTGGCGAGCAAACTATGTCTCAATTTATAGAAAAGTCACAAACTTCAGGGGAAGAATTTTGATAAATTCTGTAAGTGGTAAACAATGAAACTGTTTTGCTTCTCCCATTCTAGTCTATATTCCTGCCCGGTAGCAAACAGATGTTAATAGCGTAGTCAGCGCATATAACAACGCTGAAGACTACAACTCACTCACTCACTCAGGCACACTCCATTTCGTACTCCAAATTTTTCAATATCTTATCTTATAGCATATTTTTTCTATCGGAACAAAGCATTCAGAATGAGAACTATTCCGTTGCATCCTTGTACGTTTTTTATACTTTCTCAGTCTTTCTCTTAAATGATAAGATTGTGTTCATAAGGACATTAACTGTCAAAAAAAACCTATGTATACAAAGGACGCAGGCAGTCCTAACAATTATTCAGGTTCATTCATCTAGTTCATTGAAGAAAACCCGAGGGATTCAGTCTTCTGAACGCCGTCAAATAGGCCTTGCAATATAGAACTAGCTTGAAAGTGGTGAAAAGGTTCAGCACTTATTAACGCAAGTTCTTCGCCCTCTCCACCTATTGTTCACAATAAAGTTTGTTGAAATTGGGATTCCGATTAAATTGCAGAGAAATGTTTACCTTATGATGAACGACATCTAAGGTAAACCACCTACCACGAAGACCACAGTACCACAACATGTATCGATTTTAGAGCCATTCGTGAATATCCGGCGACATTTCTTTTCTGGCTCAAATTCTAGCTAAAGTATTTTCCTATAGGGAAAACCGACTCCGAATTCTTGCAGCGACCAAAGTTCTGGTGCCACTGCGTTAGGCGATATTCCCTTAAAAACAGTAGAAACACAGTTGTCAAGTAAAATCCATTAGTTGTTTCAAGAATCACATTTTTTTACCAGAAAATGTAGCCCATGAATGAGCCATCAAGCAAAAGAAACAGTGAACATTAAACTTTTTTCCGATAAACATGAGAAAATGATATTCGTAGAATTGTTTGGAGAAATATATGGTGATACCTTTAAGCACTAGATGAGACCGGTCTAGCTTCATTCTTCTTGTAAAGAGAACAACCTCTGCTGTAAAAGGATTGACTTAAAGACCATTTTTAGTGTACCAAAGGACATACAGTCACTGGGTATTATCCATCAGACAGTGCACATACATCATCTACATACGCTTGAGCAAATACGTCAGAACTGCTTTTATCGACAACGTTGCTTTTATCGACAAAACTAGTGATTCATTAACGCTGTCAAAAATTGCGTTGTTGAAAGCACTGCAGAGCTCGACCATTCCTTTTTATCGAATGCGCCTTCAATTCTGCACCACTAGTTTAAAGTTATGAACCACAATTAAAAGACCAGTAGAGCAATGCGTGGAACACAAGATACCCTAATTCAGTAAACTGGGATGGACCTTTCCCCTACACTATCAAGTGTTCAAACGTCCTTGAATTTACAAATTGAAAAAAAGAACGCGGGTGCTAATTCTTGGATAAAAGTCGTCAAATCAAAATCAACGTTACTACCAATATTGAGGTTGGAGCTTTTAATTATTTACAGCAAAAATGGACCACATTTCGGCAATAAGAACACTTCGTGATACCCCGCAGGAATGTCTTGAATATTTGGAAATCAGATTTCAGTCGCGTGAGGCGGTTAGGTGCAAATCCAACAAAAGCTATTATTAGTCCAAACCTTGCTCAGTTCCAATTAAAAGGCAGGCGCATCTACAAAAGGTTGCATATGTTGCAAAGAAGTATGACATGCATTCTAGCAAGTAATCATCAAAATCATCAAATGGGCTAAGAGTTGCAATAATTGTCTATAGAATGGACGAGCATAATCCACAAGAATGTAATATATAGGGTTTTCTAATAACGACTTGACAACTTTTTTTTTTTAAATAAAAGGCAAACCATTTGAGATGTTTCAAAAACTTTATTATTGGCTAATAGTACAATCAAAACATTTATGAACGGAACTCGACTTCGTTCATATGGCCACCGCAGGCACGTTTGCAGCGGTCGATTCGTTGGACCCAATTCCGCTATCCCAATGGCCGCTATTTCGCGTTGAATGTTGATTTTGAGCTCTTCCAACGTCGTCGGTGTGTTGGCATAAACCAATGACTTAACGTAGCCCCACAGAAAATAGTCAAGCGGCGTTAAATCGCACGAACGAGGCGGACAATCAAATGGCCCATGTCTTGAGATAACACGCTCACCATACTTAGTCTTCAATAAATCGATTGTAGCGTGTGCTGTGTGGCTTGTGGCACCATCCTGTTGAAACCACATATCGTCCAAGTCCATATCTTCCAATTCGGGCCAAAAGTAATCGGTGATCATGGCGCGATAACGCTGACCATTTACAGTAACGTGACGATCGTTATCGTCGACGAAAAAATATGGCCCAATAACGCCGCCGGCAAGCAAACCGCACCAAACAGTTATTTTTTGTGGATGAAGTGGTGATTCATGAAGCACATGTGGGTTTTCACCCGACCAATAACGCATATTTTGCTTATTGACGAACCTATTGAGCCGAAAATGAGCTTCGTCACTGAAGATGATTTTGCGATGAAATTCATCATCTTGGCGCATTTTCTCCAGAACCCAACCAGAGAACGTAGATCGTTAATGTACTTTACCATGATTAAAATGTTGAGTTTACTGAATAAATTGACAGTGACAGATTGATGATTAGTGAAAGAGTGCGTTCACAAATTAAATTCGGAGTTGTCAAGTCCCTATTGGGAAACCCTATATAAGATCAGCGAGGTTACTGGCACCGGACTGTTTACCAACATCCTTTATTGAAGGGTTTTTTTAAGGATATGGACCTTCAGGTTTGGGGTTGCGTTTGGGCGTAACTTTCCCACCATGTAAAAAAAAATTGTTCAAAGACAACCATTAACCTAGGATTTAATTACGACAACCAACAAACGGTTTAAGGACAACTAATTTCGAAGATATAAATACATAAGTATATGCTCAGTGGCCCAGCTATGATACCAAAATTGTGCTACGAAATTTTAATACAAGGGTGGGTAACAAAGCCGTCTATGAGCGGATTATCCAAAAACACGGCTTCCAATCAACCGCCACACAGATTAATCACATTGCTATCGACGTCAGAAACTCCTTTAGCATTCTATAGGTTAGAACTCTCTGAAAACTAATATTTACTTATGAAGTCACATAAGACCACCAAAATTCGATGTTGGATAGATGCAACCACAAAAGACTGTTAGAATCTTTGGCTATCGCGTTTCCTTCAAGCTCTCTCAAAATTCTAGCCCCTATACACAATAGAGGAATATTGTCAATATGTCATCAGAGAATGATGTGATTGGTTCGAAAGTGCAGGTATAATACCGAGAAATCTCTGGTTTGACGATGAATACCATATGTCGGTATTTACATCATACTTGGCATCACTGTACACATGGTACCACGATTCCATATCAGGGGGAAAATTACCGCTCACGTTATCGATCAAGCAGATTCCATTCGCGATCAAGTGGTTTTGGAAACTTCAAATTGTAATAGTTAACGTCTACTACAACTAATTTCTGATACTTGTTGGTAGTCCTTACACAAAATGTCAATATATTGGAATTTGTTTAATTTATTTAATTTCGACTAAACAGATTGTAAACTGTCGGTAGAAAGGCATCAAATTTGGAAAAATATATCTCGTGTGTAGTTACATTATATTACATTTGATAATTTTTTTTCTCTTCCTTAGACCCACAATCCATTCGTATGTTACATGAGCTTGGTAGCTTTCGTACGTGAATGGCACTCGATCACAGATGAGAGAATGTCAAATTATGAAACTCGAAGCTGAATAACTTATGCGGGAATACCAAATCAAAAGTCAGAATGAATCATCCTAAAATCAAAGCTGATCAACGTTGATGTGTTATCGCTGGTTTCAAGCGGTCTGAGTATTCACAATGACATGGCAAGCATCTTTTCTTCCTGGGTCAAAAAGATGATTCACGAAATTAAATATTCACAGATAAAGTGTGTCAAGAAACGAACGTCGATCGAAGCCGGTCATGGTGTCTAGGCGGGGGCTGTTCCTCACACATGTGCAAGAACTGCAATGCATCTAAGAGGTACCAGAGGAGCAACTAAATTTGGGAAGCAGGCTTCAACAGATATAAGGACGCGTGGTAGTGAGAGTTCAGGAGAAAAGTGCGACTAAAGTTAACTGATGTGAGGAAGGGTTGTATCTTATTCACACAAGTGGTGAAAAACGCATATAATTGAGTAGTTCTTCTCGTAAATTTGTTAACAATCACAATATGGTCTATGTTTGGCATCGCCGTCTGAGCCAACTCAATGTAACGGACATAACATAGTATTGAAGTTGAGGCACTAGGGAATATGGAGGGTTTTCCAATAGGGACTTGACAGCTTTTAATTTAATTTGTGAATGCACTCTTTCACTTATCATCAAACTGTCACTGTCAATTTATTCAATAAACTCAACATTTTTATAAAGGTAAAGTACACTAACGAGCAACGTCTGCAAATTATAAAAATTTTCTACAGATATTCGGAGTCGGTGACTGCAACTTTAAGAGCGTTAACTCCAATTTTCGGTCGTAGTTCTTGCCCTAGCAAACAGGCAATAACAAGTTTAGTGCAAAAATTTGAGTCTACATATTCGTTGTGTGATGTTGCCGTGTCAGTGGGACAACGGGTTGGTCGAAGTGTCGAAAATATCGCTGCCGTTCAGACGTCCCTAGCAAACGATCCAAATCAGTCAATTCTACGGCGTTTTCAAGAATTGGGCATCGCTCAGAGGATCTTGGCTTACACCCATACAAGATAAAGCTGACTCAAGAATTGAAGCCGATGGACCATTTGAAGTGACGTACGTTCTCCGATTGGGTTCTGGAGAAGATGTGCCAAGATGATGAATTTCATCGCAAAATCATCTTCAGTGAAGAAGCTCATTTTTGGCTCAATGATTATTTTTGGCCCGAATTGGAAGATATGGATTTGGACGACATGTGGTTTCCACAGGATAGTGCCACAAGCCACACACACAGATTTATTAAAAAGTAAGTATGAAAAAAAAATTGTCAAGTCGTTATTAGAAAACCGTATATTAGGAGAAACTAAATTTTTGGAATTAGTGCATTAGTCATTGGGCTAGAAAAGTACTTTGTCACGTTTATAGACCATCATTCGAGATGGTGTGATGTGCGATTTCTTAGAAAGAAAGATAAAGTTTTGTCAAAAATTCAGGGCATCATTGGAAAGAGACACGGATGCGCGTGTCAAAATTTTTCAATCAGACAACGGCTCAGAGTATAAAAACAAATTCTTTAATGACTTCTTAGAACGGTAAACTATTTACAGGCGATCAACAGTTACATACAATCCGGAGCAGAACGGATTCGACGAACAGAAAAATTGTACTCTCTTTGAAATGGCAAGGTGCCCCTTTATACAAGCTGGACTTCCTGTTTCACTGGCTAATTATATTTGAAATCGAAGCCTCTCAAAGTAACTCAACTGAAAAACACCATACGAAGTTCGATTTGGGAAAACTACAGGCATAAGCAATCCTTGTGAGATCGGCTGTAAAGTATTTGTTTTGGAATTTGCAAATAAAGGTTGATAATAGATCTTAAAAGTATGTTTTTCTCGGTGACTCCGAAGAAAACAAAGACTTTAGAATTTGGATCCCGGAGAAATAACGATGCTAGGTCAAGTTTTTGGACATCTCGGAACAGGTCGAGAGTTTGGAGTTTTTACCAACACAAGCTGAGTCGTCGAACGATATGACAGATGCAGACGACGTTATTGACATGAAGGACGTTAAAGCGTAAAACTTTTGGAATGTCCAGGGGTCAGCCCAAACCGAACGATATCCAAACTGAGGCGAACTGAGGAAGAATGTAGCGCAAGCAATGAAGAACACCTGTGAAAGCGCTCGTAAGCAGAAGATAGAATTGTCTAGAAGACTCAGAATATTTTACACACGCAAGAGGTAAATCATGTGTCTACTGTGTCTACTGACCGAAAAGTTCCCGGAATTTATTTAGAAAATTATAAATACGGGTGTATTCATCTAAATCTATATTGTCCCCTTTAAAGTAATCCTCATCGACTGCAACACACTTATGCCAGCGCTTGATGCAATCCTTGAAACATTTTTTATATTCGGTTTTCGGTATGTCCATTAGTGCTTCCTGCGATTTTTCTATTACTTCCTCTCGGCTGATGAAACGCGTTCCCCGTAGTGGTTTTTTAACTCGATTGAACAGAAAAAATTCACAGGGAGCCAAATCAGATGAATTCGGTGGCTGTTGGATGGTATTTTTTTGCATTTTTCGTTATAAAATTACGAAAATGATGGCACTGTGCGATGGAGCGTTATCATGGTACAAAATCCACGAATTTTCTGCCCACAATTCTGGTCTCTTTCGGCGAATTGCCGAAGAGCCAAATAATACTCTATGTTTACTGTCTGGCCTTCTGGCAAAAATTTATGATGCACCACACCGCTGTAATCCATGAAAACCGTGCCTTCTTTTTTGACTGAAAACGACGTGGTTTTTTTGTCTTGGCTCATTTGGTGAACGCCATTCACTTGCCTGATGTCTGGATTGCGTGTTGTACTCATAAACCTACATCTCGTCTCCAGTAATGATCCTTTTGATGAATGTGGGATCGGATTCAATACGGTCTCTTTTTTGCATGAAATTGAGGTTTTTTGGCACCAACTTTGCTGCTATACGACGGAAACGGAAGGATCCATAGCAATGTTCAAGTCTTCCGCTATCTCTCTGATTATTAATTGCAGTTATTGACCAACATTTCTTTTACTTCATCAATGATGTCGTCGATTTTCGATGTCGATGGTCTGCCACTGCGTTCATCATCTTCGATTGACTTACGACCACTTTTGAACCGCTCGTTCCACTGGTCGTTTACCGTTTTCTTTAGAAAATCGTTGCCGAAACACTTTTCCAACATTTCCAAGGTTCGCGCACCATTAAATCCGTTTTTTACGCAAAATTTAATACAAGTTTGTTATTGCAAATTTATATCCATTTCTAAAATTGTTAAAAATCGCCAACACACACAGATATAAATTTACTCTAGGCTACGCAACTTTGCAAATGTCTAGCTATGATGCTAAGATTTAGAGCGAATGTCAATGTCAGATTTGGATTTAGCAATTTCAGCTCTAGACGCTTAAGAGTAGTTATATGTTATACACTTGCGGTCATAAAAACCGCACCATATCAAAATGATTGAAAAATTGTTAATAACTACGATAATAATTTTTATAATGAAATGAAATTTTTGTTGAGTACTCCGCAGTAGTTTATAAGTATTTCTATCTTATTTCTATCTGTTTATTGAATGTTTGAAAAAAGATATTAACAAAGAAAGAAAAACCAGTTAATTTTCTTATTTTTTTAAAATATTTGAATACAGTCATTTGTTTACAAAATCGAACGATACATTTGTATGTATGTATGATGTATGTATGTATGTATGTGTATATAAGATGTTTAGATATGCCACTTTTACCAAAAAATTATCAAGACCGAGTAGCTCCTCCTTTTACGGTTATAAACGCTTTTATTCTAGAAGGCATCGAATTTACTAGAAGTTCAGTAATATTCCTTGATATTTCAGTATTCCATACATGTTCCAGAACTTCATTTAGCTTTTTTTTTTACTCTCTGGTTTATGTTCAGCCACCTTACGTTTCATTACATGCCACAAGTGTTCGATTGGGTTTAAATCAGGCGAATTAGCTGCCCAGTCTAGTCTGGTAATTCCGAGGTCATCAAACGTTGTCTTGAGCTGAAAACTATTGAAAGACTCTAGGTACTTGTCTGTTTATTATTTATAAAGTAGACATCTAGAAGTTGATTTATAACACTTTACTTACGGATTTGGCGCAGTGCCAAGGTGCAGAATCACCTTGAAAAATGCACTTGTCAGTATACGAATGATGCTGTTTAATTGCTGATACCAAAAACTCCCTTACTACTTCTCCATACTTTTGAGCGTTCATAGTTCCATTAACAAAGTGCAAAGAAAAACATCCCCAAACCATGGCTTTGAGGAAACTTCACTGTTTTGACTATGCTGAACGTCGTACGTATTGCAAATTGTCAGCACACAACAAATTAAATTTACTTTCATCGGACCATATCACACATCGCCAATCATCCTGCGCCCAATCTTCGTATTTTTTTTCCCACGTCAAGCGAGCTTTTTTCATTTTTGTGGTTAGGAGAGGTTTTTTCGCTGGTCGTCTTCCATATAAACCTCCATATAAATGTCCCGTAGCCGTCGGCGTATGGTTTCGGCGCTTAGATCAACTTGATGAAATTCACTCAGCTCTGCTTTTATACGGACAGCACTTTTAAAGCGATCTTTCATGCTAATTCGTTGTAATACATTGTCCGTCTTCTGGGTTGTTTTACGTTTTCGTCCCGAGCCTTTTTTTTTTGATGATATTTACCAGACATTTCACTTTTTTTTTTACTTGTCACCGTCACAACTCAATTTAAACTGATTCTTTTTGAACTTAATACGATGCCGAACTCCGCTATGGGGAATACCCTTCATTAATATGGGAAAAACCCTTACGATCTGATGTAATTAGGCATTTTTTGAGAACTCATTAGGTGGTGCGGTTTTTATGACCGCAAGTGTATGTACTGTATCGGCCAGAGTGATACTTCGACGTTCATCGACCGTTCATCTGTAGACGAGTTATAGGAAGTCAAATAGTTATAAAAAATAGGTACTGGTCTGACGGAGAACTTCAACGAAGGAAGTCCATAATTGTTGTAAGATGATTCTCGCAGCGCTTCGGTTTTGACTTCGACGGAACCCTTGCTTCAATGGCACGGTTAAGCTCTATGCACGTTCTACAAATGACTGAGGCTTTTCAATACATTATCCGAACCGAAAAAATGTTATGCTTAATAATAAAGCCAAGAGAATGCTGATCTTCACAGGGTGTGTCTTCTCAAGAAATCACTGTTTGGTTTGCAACAGGCTGGTACAAAAAGTTAGAAAGAGAGCTGCAAAATCTTGGATTGTGTACTACAAAGTCCGATACCTGTATTCGTGTGGTTCGGCTAGAAATATGGTACTAGTATTGATATACGTAGATGGCTTCTAAGTGTTCACGTGCGGCTTTAAAAATATTACGGAACTCAAAGACACCTATTGAAGACTTTTGCGGTCAAGGTCTTAGCGAGAACCTGTCTCGGATTGGAGATTATAACGATATATCAACGAGGGTACATTGAGGACATATTAGCAAGATTTGGAATGACAGACAGAAAACCAGTGTCCACTACAATAAGAGTGAGTGGAGTGTTAAGCAACAACAAAATCCAAAGGACCGAGATTCGGAAAAGGTGACATACCGTGAGTCATGGAAGTCTCAGAAAGAACGAACTGTTACGCTCTCATCCGCTGAGGTGGATTACATGAGCCTCTCTGAATCTATAAAGGAGACCATACTCCTACAGATATACCTGAAAAAACTTGGATTCGTACCAGTCGTCAAGGATGTGGTGGTATTGTGCGACAATGCGGGAGCTCAGAAGTTGGCCTCGAGTTCAATATACCAATCCCGTACAAAATACATCGATACATGCTATCATTCTGTCCGACAAACTTTATCGAAGAAACATTAATCTGAAAAAATGGGAACATATGTGGTAGCCAAGGGACTACCCGGTCCTAAACGCAAGAAATGCATCGAAATCATGGCTTGCATTATAAAGACATGCTAGGGGTAGGAGCGTCGGTATTTAAATTATACTTGGTATCACCGTACACATTGTGGAACTAAAATCATATGTCACTTGTTTATCTCATTGAAAGAAAAACATGTTCGTTTTTTCTACTTTTCTTTTTAATCTTCTAATGGTTTAGAAATAATCTTGACAGAATATATTATAAGTAGATGCACTAGATACTGCAGGAACTACGTAGTCCACAAAGCCACAATGGAAACCTGCGGATAAACTTGGACAGCTAATAGTAAAGACGCAGTCGGTGCTGAGAATATGGAAACACTACTTCTGTAGACTGTATAAAGGCGATAATGGTCAAAATATCGCTGTCAGGCGAAATGAACCATTAAACCTGGAAACAGACGACAGGGATTTCCGTTCTCGTGATCTGGAGAAGGATAAGGTAGCAACATCGAAACTAAAGTCTAATGAAGGTGCTGGTGCAGATGGATGTCATCATTTATTCGAACTGTAAAACAAAAATCCTTTTTTACTGCGCTAACTAGCGAGGAATAACTTTCCTAAATCAAAACTCACTGGCCAAAAAAAGAGGGACGGAATCGAAGGTTGCGCACACAATTGGATGGGGAACTCAACCAACTTAAAATGAGACACTGGAGGCAACTGGCGAAAGATCATGCTAGCTGGAGATCCTTTTTGGTTAAGGCCCAAGTCCACCGTGGACAGTAGCGCCACCTAATAAGTAAATAAGTACTAAATTTTTGAATACCACCGCCAAAGTTAGGCCGACAAGAAAGTCTGATATTATGTTTATAAGGTCGAACTAACACGGATTACAGAAAGCAGGCTGGCTTTCCAGGGACTCATCACAAGTCAAGAGTATATTATCTAAGTAATGTTTAATTTGAAAATGAGAATATTCAATAAAACCCACAAGCAATATTAAGTGACTGATTGCATTCCATTGAATTCACCATCTAAGTGACAATATTTTATATGAATACTTAAAAATAGTCCTGGTGCTTAAGTTAATACTTCTATTCCTACAATATGGTCATTTGCGACTGGTAACATATGAGCTTGCTTGTACGTACCTTTAATTCCGTATGTACATTTTCTAACTCACACACCTGCATACATATGGTACTCATACACACATACACGTAGTTATGCCCCTGACAGATATCCATACGTATTTGATTTGAGAATGAAAATGTTTTCTAATTACTGCCTACCTTGCACCTTACCATGCAAAATAAAAAAAAAACCTTTTCCGAAATCTAATTCTCCGTTGCGTGAATATAAATTAGAATTTAATATGGTGTACACGTTTTAGGCCCATCCACCTGGTGTGGGATTTTGTAATTAGTAGACCGCTGAGAATAAACCGAAAACTCAAAAGTTCTCGGACAATTTACAATGTACAAATATGACATCATGTTTACGGATAAATCCAAACCTAATATGTACTCAAAACATACGAATACTAGTACCTACCTAATAATGCTAATTTCACATTAACGAGAACAATGAAGACAATTTGCAAATCGCATGCAATATTCATTCTCATTTAATCCAGGGTAAACATAAAATCATCCTCTGTGTTCTTACGACAATATCGTGTAGCTCGTTCACATATTCGTACGAATATTATGTCCCTTTTCACTATACTCACGTATGATGTATTTCACATATGGATACGAGAGATACGAGAGGTGCAGGCGGAACAACAGCGCTGAGCGGCAGGATGTGGGTGTTTTAGAACACCACAGCCATATTCATATGATAGAAACATCAGAAGAATCTGAATCTGAATCTCTGAAAGCTGCTGGCCCATCAGTTTGTATTCGAGAGAAGGGCGTGTGTTCGGTTTGAATCTATATCGAATGGGTCCAACCTGAAACATGGACATTAAATTTCAATATACATATGGGTATGTAAGTACGAATACTTGTAATGACAAATCCTTGTTTCGTTTATGGTAGTTCTGTAGTCGCAAAAGCACCCACTGCATTTGACTTTAAATCTATTTCAACTGACGCACGAATGGCAGAGAAGTTTAGATACTAAAATGACGGTTACGTATTCGTACATATGAGAACTTAAATCTATGTAAGCCAAGGTAAATCACTTTTATTGGACGCCCTTTTTTGGTATGAGTAAAAAGGATAACAATTTACGAATACTGTCGTTTCTTGTTTGAAATCAATGAGATTGACAGTCGTTGCTCTTGTACCAAGAGATTGTACTTTAAATCTGACCTATCAATTGGAATATGTGAGTTGAACGCATTTTCTCGAAAACAGACAATGAATAGAGATTAAATATGATATACCAATCTTTTTTCCTCATTTTAAAAATATAAACAATTTGTATAAAATAAACAATTATCGACTTTGTACTACCAAAGCCAGTAAAAGATTTTGATATTACTCCTCATACTGCAGAAAATATTATTTTCATAGGAAGTCTACGGTATATTTTATTTTAGACCAAAAAGGTCACCCTCCAGAGTTTTTGCTAAAGATTTCGAAGACTCTATGATCTCAAGATGTCAGTTAACCTGAACGTCAAAGCAAACACAGTTATCTGTTCATGTTCACATTGCCTAATGATTAATAATTTGAGTAATGTAAAATACATAAATAAAAGTAGGTAGCTAAGATTTGAAGCCTTAACTACAATTTTAAGCAGTTAAAAATCACAATCAATTACTCAAAAGTCTGGAATTCGAACCTTATAACCTTGGTATTATTACTGTAATACATCTTTTTATAGTCTACAAATACTAGGTGATGAATTCGGAGCTGAAATTCGTTACTAAAAATATGTTAGTTTGCCATATATAGGGTTTTCTAATAACGACTTGACAACTTTTTTTTTTTAAATAATAGGCAAACCATTTGAGATACTTCAAAAACTTTATTATTGGCTTGAAGTACAATTAAAACATCTATGAATGAAACTCGACTTCGTTCATATGGCCACCGCAGCGGTCGATTCGTTGGACCCAATTTTCAACGACTCGGTCACACATTTCGGCCGAAACGGCCGCTATTTCGCGTTCAATGTTGGCTCTGAGCTCTTCCAACGTCGTTGGCGTGTTGGCATAAACCAATGACTTAACGTAGCCCCACAGAAAATAGTCAAGCGGCGTTAAATCGCACGAACGAGGCGGACAATCGACTGGCCCATGTCTTGAGATAACACGCTCACCATACTTACTCTTCAATAAATCGATTGTAGCGTGTGCTGTGTGGCTTGTGGCACCATCCTGTTGAAACCACATGTCGTCCAAGTCCATATCTTCGGTGATCATGGCGCGATAACGCTGACCATTCACAGTAACGTGACGATCGTTATCGTCTACGAAAAAATATGGCCCAATAACGCCGTCGGCATGCAAACCGCACCAAACAGTTATTTTTTGTGGATGAAGTAGTGATTCTTGAAGCACATATTTTGCTTATTGACGAACCCATTGAGCCAAAAATGAGCTTCTTCACTGAAGATGATTTTGCGATGAAGTTCATCATCTTGGCACATCTTCTCCAGAACCCAATCGGAGAACGTACGTCGCTTCAAATGGTCCATCGGCTTCAATTCTTGAGTCAGGTTGATCTTGTATGGGTGTAAGCCAAGATCCTCTGAGCGATGCCCAATTCTTGAGAACGCCGTAGAATTGACTGATTTGGATCGTTTGCTAGGGACGTCTGAACGGCAGCGATATTTTCGACACTTCGACCAACCCGTTGTCTCACTGACACGGCAACATCACACAACGAATATGTAGACTCAAATTTTTGCACTAAACTTGTTATTGCCTGTCTACTAGGGCGAGAATTACGACCCAAAATTGGAGTTAACGCTCTTAAAGTTGCAGTCACCGACTCCGAATATCTGTAGAATTTTTTTAAAATTTACAGACGTTGCTCGTTAGTGTACTTTACCATGATGAAAATGTTGAGTTTACTGAATAAATTGATAGTGACAGTTTGATGATTAGTGAAAGAGTGCGTTCACAAATTAAATTCAAAGTTGTCAAGTCCCTATTGGAAAACCTTATACGCAAAATTAATCACCCAATTTTGTTTTTGAATTACAAGTACTTTTTTTAACTAAATAAAAAAAAATAATTTTAAGTGATGAATATATATATTTGGACCTTTACAATTGTTTCTGTTAAGTTGAAAAGATGATATCCGCCAGGTGGGTGCCGCCAGTGTTGATACATATTTGTAATTGTTCGCATTCCTGTCGAATATTCTCCTTAAGGGCTGCGATTGTTGGAAGCTTGTTGGCATAAACCTCCGACTTCAAGTACCCCTAAAGAAAGACGCCTGGGATGGTTAAATCGGGCGATCTTGCTGGCCATGCCAAGTCGCCAAAACGGGAGATTACGCGACCAGGAAACGCTTCCTTCACAGTATACATTGTGGTTCGTGGTGTGTGTGCGATTTCACCGTCTTGTTGAAACCACATGTTAACCAAGCCCCACTCATCCAATTCCGGCAGTAAGAAGTCGTTTATTATGACCCTGTAGCGTTCGCCAGTAACAGTGACCGTATTACCGATGGTCCACAAAAAAATACGGCCCAATAACTCCTCCCGCGCGAACGCCGTACCACACAGTGGCTTTGAGTGGATGAAATGGCTCTTCTTGCATCACACGCAGATTTTCAGTGCTACAGAAACGAAGATTTTGCTTATTGACGTAGCCGCTTAAGTGGAAATGCGCCTGGTCACTCATGATGATTTTCGACAGAAAATCGTTCCCTTCGTTGTTCAGATTGAGGATGGCTTTACAGTAATTCACACGCGATTCACGGTCAGGAGGAATTAACTATGCACTGTTTGCACTTTGTACGGGAACATGTGTAAGTCTTTCACTACAATTCGCTGTAGGGACCGTCCAGTGATGCCCGATTGCGTGGCCCGTCGTCTGGTTGATGTTTCTTCATTCTCAGCGACATCAGCGGCCACAGCCGCGATTTTCTCAGCTGGACGGCCAGTCCGGTGGCTGACACACCTTGCATGTTTTTACTCTGTTCGAATCGAGTAGCTAAGCGCCGGAATGTTTGCCCAGTTGGCGCGACACGATTAGGAAATCGATGTCGTTAACATCACTGACCAATTATTGGTCAAAAACATCGACACAATTATTCTACGTTTTTGCGGAGTATAACGCTCCATTGCTTATCTGTTTGTATACTGTAGCTTTCTAGTTCACAAATGTCAAATATGATTGACGTACGACGCCATTTGTAAAAATTAATCACCCATCTTCAGATGAGTTACACTTAAAATGTCTAAGCATTTATTATTATTATTATTATTATTTTTTTTTTTTTTGAATCAGATGAGAGATAGAAAGATGTTTAGGCTTATGGATTATTTCCCTCCATTGGTATCACCCGATGTGTAGATAATGAGACTAAATTTTCAATCTAATTCAACTTGTATTCTAGACAGAAGAATCTCGTGCTTGATATTAGACACTAAGTTATTAATCCACTTAATGTTAATGTAGTGACCACAAAGTTGATAAACTTTAGTACGGATAATAATTTTGTCAGAACACGCTGAACTATTTAAGGCAACAGGAGAGGTCTTGTTAGAGCGCATACGCTAACTTATTTCTACGACTTGGTCGGAGGGAAGTATACATGACAAGTGGAATCTTAGCATTAGTAGCCTGATCCCAAAAAAGAGACCTTCTAAACTGTGAAAACTATATGGAGACTTCCTCAACACTGCGTATAAGATTATGACCGCTGTACTATGAATGCCCAAAACCATTGGCAGGAATCTGTTTGACCTCTATAAGTGCGATTCTAAGCCGTGAAGTTCTTCAATTGACAAAATATTCCTACCACTGCATTTTCCAATGAAAACCTGAGATGTTCAGTTCGGTACACCCCAATTCTTACCGATTTCAGGGTAGAACATGACTATAGAGATGAGTTATGTAGAGCCGTGTTTATTTCTAGCATCTCTACCAAGCTCATCTGATTCTACAGAATGACGCTGGAGAATGCTCCCTGCTCTGCAGTGGTCGGAAATAATCTCAAAAAAGATTTAAGGTAAGGTGATGCAGTGTCATGCGACTCCCTTAACATCATACTTGAAAAAATGTGCGATTCTCGTAAACCAATAGCTTCTTTTCCAAAAACTGTGCAACTATTGCCCTTACATACGCGAATCTGTATATGGGGTGCTATCAAATATTGAAAATGAAGCTCTAAATATAGGTTAAGCTGTGAATGAACATCGACAAATCAGTCACAATGCTCTGCTATTAACTCTGATAATGATACCTCATTAGAAATCTGACGAAGAATTAAATTTGTCAATCGCTATTTATTTGAAGACAATTGAGTAAGAAGGCCTTGGTAATAAGCGCTTAGAAAACCCTACAAATGTACGACCTAATCGTATCTATGGCCAGAAGCTTGGACTGAAGCGAAAACAGACGTTTTGAACGGAATATTTTTCGGACAATTTTTGTGTCGTTGGTGTTCTTAATGTTGACAAGTTGACTGTGGCAGATAAACAGCGTACTCTATAACAGCGACATCAACCTGGTTACAAAAGTACTTATCAATCACATGAGATGGCTAGGTCTTCCTCTAAAACGTTGTCCTTCCCGATAGGAATCGAACACAATGTTAGTCGACAAATTCCAGCTCTTCTAACAAGACCCAATGACAGCTCGCTCATTTCTTTTCATATAAATACTATGATATATACATAACAATACACATTATATATATATAAACTATGAGAAGAAATAAGCGAGCTGTCACTACTACCAATTGTATAGACTTGAAAATATTGTGCGTGACAGCGCGTCACTTTGCTAAAATTCTTTGGTTTTGGTTTTGTTTGAATACCAAATTTTTGTGGAGTACTGATTTGAAGTTCCTTAGTTTATTCTAATCGTTCACATAGCACGATAGATAAAATGTTGTTCGCGATTCTAAGAAAACTGATTCCTCTACACATATATTTGAGGTAGTTTAGACTTGAGGATCTCCTGCCATTTTTCTGTCATACTTTCTTACAATCATATTTTATAGATGAGTAGAATGTGTAAGCTCAGATTGTCCGCTCATGCTAAATTGTTCATTTTACCTGCCAGATGGATGTTTGTCGTTTTTTTTTCTTTGGCAGAAATTATTCATCCAAAATTTTAGTAGAACTTCTGACTAAGACTTCAAAACATATAATGTATCTAAAACCACCTTCAAATTACTTAGATCATCTGCTTTTCTGCTTCTCTGCTTCTTTCTTTTTCTTTTTGAGAAGCTATGTTACTCACCTCTTTCTTGCTCATAGAGTTTGTGAATGGCTGTCGTCCTTCTTTTTGTCCACACCGCCTTGTACGTCTCTGCATGGGCTTGCCGGCATTCGTGATCGAACTATGGGCTTCGTTTCAATGGTCGGGTGGAAAGCAACCCATATACTCGTATGCGCCTTTTCTGATGGTTTGCTGACAATGTGACAATGTCAGTCTGGTCTATTACGCCTGATGCTGCCAATATAGCACTTATTGTAAAGTTTCAAGGGAACTGATCAGAAAAGAGTGACCGTCACGGGTCACAAATGCTAAATTTGACAGCTGGTTTGGTAATAATACCTATCAAAAGTTGTATCGCTCAAAACAAAAAAAAAAGGAAACCTTTTATGATATTCCCTTCATCCTATATGTGATAGATGTAAGACAAACACAAGAGATGTGTAGTCACAGTTCCAGAACTTGTCATTGTCCAGTTACATCTTCTTCCTATGTAAATGAAAATTTTATTTTGTATATCTTTCACTTAAATTAATAATTCAAACTTAAATATTATAGAAACACTTTATTGGAGTCTTATTTGTCTTCAGCAGAAAAGCATTATCTAAATTAACGTTGGTCCAGAATTGTGTATTCCACAATTGTATGATATACCATATCCTACCAATTAATTTTACATCAATTTGTTCATCCCTTGCTTTTATCCTCATCAGTCTGTTAACAAATTTGTTTCCACCAATATAAAAATATGCTTCAGATTTTTTTTTAAATTAGCAGTTAAATGCGCTCGAATTAAATACATAAAAAAAAACGAAAAAAGATTCACCCCAAATGTCTACCCGCTAATTTATTTTGTTTTTCTGTTTTAGTGTTCAAATTTTTATGTTATCTAGGGGATTTTCCTCAGATTTTCAATTATTTTATTTACATCACCTCCTGGGAAACATTTCAAAATTAAATAAAAGAAATACGCACTGAAGGGATCTGTATTTTTCTATTATAACTTCTTTTTCTTAATTTTAAACAAGGGAGGGAAATAAATTTGACATAATATTTATATCAAGCTAAAGATTTAATTGAATTAAAACTGACTTTGCATCTTATTTTCAAAAGCCTTTCTGCGTCTAAGACAATTATTTACAGAACATACGAGTATTTTGAACAGTGAAAAATAAAACTCTCTACTGGTCAAGGAATTTGAAATAAGATGATAAGATTGTGTGCTGGCCAACTAAAAGCCTACATGGCGACAGGAGTTCATATCATCACAACTGATGTTAAATCTAAAAGCACAACGCTGAAACTTACCCGTTTTCTGTTGGCTATCTAATTTTATAAAAAAATAAGATCAATTCGCTACAAGTTTTGATTCATTCAAACAGAAGGGTAGATTCCCCAATCAAAATAAATTAAACACCTTTTTGAACTTCAAATAATCTGCGCTAAATGACCGTTTAGGTAAATTTTTATTCTTTCGCGAAATATTCAATATACTGATCCTTAACCGGGCGAGATTAATTTTTAAAATCTAAAGTGAAACCTCGAAGGTAACATAACGTAAAAGTTTATTCGAAAAGAACAAAGCCATGGTGGAAATCAGAACACAGTCATTCGTTGGCACATAGCATTATTTTTTCTTTTTCTTCTTTTATTAGCCTTTGAAATATGCAACACGTACGAATACATTCAATGATGCATTTTCAACCCACTTCTTCGGGCCTTAAAACCATTGTATAGGCCGCTCTGTTTTGGATCTTTAAGCCTCTACTTCAAACCTCAGCTTGATCTTGATCTTCTATTGCTTTGGGACCTGATTTTCAGACGACCTTTGTTAAACATTGCATACCTTTAAGTTTAAGTAGCAGTTTTTTAGTCATAAATAACTACGGAGTACTCACGCCATTCTTTATGCCATGTCATCATCGCAATTTCAGTTGCGAAATGATAATTCGTCCTTAATGTATAGTAAAATGAAGTTCGTAGAAATGACAATGCAAATATTTGCTTTTTCATATTATTTAAATTAGACTGAATTACTATCACGTCGATGCTTTCAACAGCCGTATCAGCCACATGACTCATTAATGTGGTATTTTAAGGGGAAATCTTGGACAAAATTAAAAAGCAATGTTAACTAATGTTAACTAACTTTCGCATTTAGCTTTCGTTTTTAGTTCATTTTACAGCGATTAACTTGATCTCAGTAAGCGCCTTCTATGTCAGAACCCTGTTTCCAAATCGATTCGCGATGTTTCTTCATCATTATGCGTAAATCCTTCGGAGGGTATCCAATCTGCCACGATTGGACGATCAGGTTCACTTTTTTTACTAACTAACTTCAACTTTCCTAAATTCACTCCTAAGTCGAGTGAATGGAACTAGGTGGAAATTTTTCGTTAAGTGACGCATTGAAGTTCTTTTTCAATTTACTACAGATTTCGTTGCCCGTTAACAAGTATTTCTGCTCGTCTTCAATACATTTCGCTGATTGAATCTCTTCTGAGTTTTTTTTATTCATTGTGGCACGGTCTTTAAAATATTAAATATTTCGTGGCCTTCTTATAGGTTGTAAGGGTACACATTTAATTCACAATACATAGAGTTTCTTCTGCTATTGCACGTGCTCTAACATAGTTACTCCTTTCTTTTCCTATTCACCTAAAAACCTTTCTTTATTCAAATTGTGATAGTTTATTTTCCCTGGTTTCTTAAAAAAATTCCGTTAAAAACGTTGGTGCTGGCCTGATAATGGTTTGTTCAAGATCACTTAATTCCTTGCAGTTAACATACATAACATATTATACATATATACACTTTCGGCAACGAATTTCAGTAGCTGGCCTTGTGCCCAACATTTCAGAACTTGTTTCCTTGAACGCATTTTGTCAAGATACCAGCCTGCCACACATAATTTTGTATTTTGTATTGTTCAAACTTTCTGACCCGAATGTCTCTTCGCCCCGTTCTTCGCTATGCAGCAAAAGTGGCCGGTGGTGAAGTAGTCTTATTAGATATTATTGCATCTCAGGTTAATCTTTGAAGTCTAAATGCTGAAATATGATTTTTGTACACTTAGTCTACGTCAAATAGAGAAAAATGCCTAGTGTTTTCGGCAGGTTGACATCAAACCGATAAATGTACATATAATATTTCGCTGAGGTAATATACTTCGACATATGATACTTAAATCACACGTTAGCAAGATATCTAAAATCTAAGGCAGGATTTATGTTATACTTTAATTAAATTTAAATATGTATATGGAAAACTGTCAACATTTCGACACTTGGATTGACACTCAGATGGGCTCGATTGTCATGTACAATACTATAAAAATCGTTTGCCAAAAGTGTTCTTGATTTTCTTCGCAGTGTAGTATCATATAAGTGGACTTAATTAATTATAAAAGTGTAAGAAAAGTATACCATCTAATTTTGTTCAATTTATTTCTGAAATAGAGATGGTGGCGAACAAAATCTTTATTGGCAAACAGTATTCCTCGCATGCTCACAGCAGAGAACTGACAAAGATTCGCACCGGTCCTGTATTCCAGGAGTTATAAAGAGAAATGGTCCTCAATCAAAGGTTATAAAGAAAACTTCAATAGTTTCGGATAAGAACCCCATCTATCCTTTAAAAGACCCAGAGCAATAACACACATCAATTTAATAATATGTCTCCAGACTATTCAAACAATGTCAAGCAAACATTACTGCAATACAGGAAATACACTAAACAGAAGCCAATATCCTGAGAAAACTGAATTATGACATCTTTTTAACTACGATAAACAGATTCACGTATTGCGATTCATCGTGGGAAATCGGCTGAAGAAATGTGTTATTGACTTCAGCCAATACACTTTCTATCTACTCGCATTCGCATCAAGTCTTAGCTATAAAGCATCGGTATATTTTGTGCACCCGGTCTTTTCCTTTTAAGAAAAAATCATATTGTATCGCTGTTTTTTTTTATATATAAATGTAACTTTATTGTGGAAAATGGTTACAAATGAATCATTCAATGTATTGCCCATCGCTAGCTACAACTTTTTCCCATCTTTCTGGCAGAGCTCGAATACCTTGGCTATTCAGGGATCAAGACATTTTTTGATGCCTTCATATGAGCGGAACTGCTAATCAGACAGACCATATGCCATCGAACGGAACAAATAATGGTAGGTTTTAACGGGTTTGGCAACGTGAGGCCAAGCGTTGCCATGCTGTAGAATAACTTGTTCATGTATCTGCTTGCATTGAGGCTATTTTTCGCGCAGTGTTCTGCTCAATCACAGCAATTAAAGTTAATACCGTTCCCCAGTGCTGGTTTCATTGGGTTTCAATAGTTTATAATAAATAACACCTACCTGGTCCCACCAAATACACAGCATAACCTTCGCAGAGTGAATATTAAGGGGAGCTTACGACGTAGAAGCATGACCGAGCAGTCCCCATGACTTTCTTCTCTTTGTGTTGCTGTAATGAACCTATCATCACCCGTCACGATGCGAAGAAGAAAACCCTTCATTTTTTGCCGCTGAAGCAGTTATTCATGGGCGAAAAAACGACACGCAACGTCCCTTGGCTTCAAATCTTTGAAGGATTTTAGCCTTCCTTCACGCGGACGGTCATCAACATTGAAGCGACAAAATCAATCACGCCGTTTTCTTCGAATGAAAGAAGAAAATCAACACTTCTCGCAAATGACGATTATTTGGCATAAAATCAGATAACCAAAAGTATATGACGTGAAAAAAAATTACTAATGTGACAAAACGGTTTGTTTACCATACGTCTAAGCTTGGTTTATGATACGTCAAAATCGACCAGCAATTACTGCTGGTCCCATCTATTGTATTATTATTTGTGCACCTAATACTATACGAAGTAACGCAAAAATCAACTCAGGAAACACACGAATTAGTAGCAGATGTAGGCTTTGGATATAAAAATTTCGTGGCAATATAGTTATAGCTTAAATTTCCACGTTTTATTATTGACATAATAACCCAGCTATTTCTAGACCGGATCCAGGTATTTCTGTCGGACCACCAACAAAATTGACAATGTGCTAATAGCTACAAGGCAGTTTGCCAGCATAATAAATGTGTTAAAATTAAAAGGTGCAAACGCTGACTTTGTCTACTTTCTCGTAGAATGGCTTCATTCAGTTCATCCCAGCATTTACAACAGTAAATGCCTTATGAAGTCATGACGAAGGTAACCTTAACTGTGTGTTATGACGAGTACATCTAATATCAAAAAGTTGACATAAATTACTCGCAGAAAAAAAACGATGTTGAGTCAGGAAAGGAAAGAAAATTCTGCATAAGGAGCAAAGGACCTCGCACAAAACATAACTATTTCTTGTCCTTAAATATAGACAGTATAGACAGACAGCCCCAATTTCGTTTTTAATATACGGTAATTCTCTATTTATTCAACCATTACAGCTATTACTGACGTGATCGCTCTATGGTATCTTCCTCCAAAAATAACCATCTCGATTTACAATATTTGTTGATCTGAACTCTGATTTAGATTTACTACGTAAGGTGTTTAATCTTCATAAACTAGTGATGATGAACTGATTTCAAGTGATTTAACAATATAGGTTCGGCCACAGAAGATAGGATTTTGTGTTTTCACTCGCCTAATTGTTTAAAATTTCTTCTAGTTAATGCTTGGTATGATACTCAGTATATGCTTACTTATAACCACAACGCCATATTTTCTAATGGCTGCTTTACTGTAGAACGTGTTAATACTCGTACTTTTTAATACTTTTGCATTACATTGGAAGAACCACACTTTATACTATACTTAAAACATTATTTTAATAGAATTTTGAGGCAAATGTATCTTCTAAGTCCATACTGCAATTCAGCTACAATGGTTTATTTAAATCAAAACTTCGATATGGATTATCGTGCTGGGGTGGCACGTATTTTAATAAAATGCAACCTCTACTCCTAAAACAAAAGCATGCAATTGGTATTATTTTTTTAGGATAAGTCGCAGAACTCCAGGTTTTGATTTGTTCAGAAATCTGAAAATTCTTCCTCTAAACTTCTTCAAAGTCCTTAAGATATTTTTCTTTAAACCCAGGTATATGGGCTTAATATAACCTACGTAAAAATCTTTTTTCATGGTTTTATAATGTTTTTGTGTATCCTTTATTTAACTTTTTGTCTGATAATCTTAAAAGCGGAAGAATGAAATCAGAATTTTCAAAAAACCTTCGAATATGGCTTTTTTCATTTAACAATTATGAAATAGAAAATTGGTTTAACCCAATACCTTGAAACATTTTACGGTTTTTGCATACATGAATTTGTGAATTATCCTTTTTATATAGGAATTTTTTCGATATGTGGTTTCCCGTTAAAGGTGCATTCACCTCTTGACCTTCTGACAGGAATGCTCCTAACTACTTCATACTTAAACTGATTTTTAAAACTTGTAATTCTAATTCTTTTTCTCTTTAAATAAGACTTTATTATTATTTATTTATTTATTTATTTAATTTAATACCTTAGTAAAAATTCTGTGAAAATTACCCAAGAAAATCGCTGATACTTCACGTTGGCACAACTAATGGGCTCAAAACACTTCTCATAAAAGATAGAGGCGAGTCCAGAAGGCCAAGCAGGTAAGCAGAACTGATTCTGTTTTCGAAACAAAAATTTTTTGCTGAACATTGACTTCTGTGTGCAAAGGGGGATACAACCGCGGCCTAAATGAGCTGTATCAAAATGGTGAGGTAATCCAAAAGCTTGTTTCAACCAAGAGGCTCTTCGAATTCCAGCTCCCAAATTTGAGGAATCAGGAAGGCTGAACATCTAGTCTACAAGAAAGGAAAAAAAAAACTTACTGCTAATTAAGTAAGCAACTATAAGAGTGTGCGCAAATTGAAGTTTTATCATCGGCTTCCTTTTCGATCGTTCTTCGCCATGTTACACAAGAACGAGTACACGAGTACCTTTTGATTTTTCCTTTTTTTTCTGCCTTTCTTTGACAATTAGGTTAATAATCCTCTTCTCTTATCCTGGAGGAATATTTCACTGTTATAGAGCTTCTCTTCTAATGGAAGATTTGGCTTCCAACTGCATTGAGTGGCGCTCTCCCTGAGAACTAACTCACGTAATCTCCATAAAAAGAGTTGCGAAATCGCAAAAAAAGGATCAAAAAAAAAAATTCTTCAATTTGTCAATTTTCTTTCCTTTAGCTGTTTTTAAAATTGTACTTTTGTTTAACTGAATCCAAACAAAATAAAAAAAAAACAAAATTTCCCTGTGAAAGGCGTGTGGAGAACAACTTTCTTACAAGGATAAGCGATTTTCTTTTCCTGCGTCCAATATCAGGATAAATACCCGTAACTGACCACAACGATTTTAAGTTTTTTTTTTTGTGAATTTCCCTTCGTACAATAGTACAGTGTACACGAAAAATATTGGCACAGGTGTAAGGTATGGAGAAGAGAAGGAGAAAAATCATTACCAATCCGTCTTGTTAGGACAATTCAAAAAATAAAGAAACAATTGTTAACTGATTAAGTGATGTGACACACCATCTAAAAAACCTGACAGTCTACGATTTTATTTTTTTCATTTTTTTCCCTTGATAATTTGTACGCGCGCAGTGCAATGAATCTATCTTTTGCTGATTGTTGCTTCCTGGGCATCTATCATGTTGGGGTCGCCGTTTGTTTTAAGAAGTGCGCACCACATCTGTTGCTGGAGAAGATCGGCGGAGCAACGGTAGGCACTCTTTCCGCCTGTTGTCTGTTGTGCGACTTACCACTGGGAAGCATGACTTCAGACTTCTTTCGAGTTGTAAACGAAGCTCGCCGTCATTCTCTGGGACCCTTTAGTCCATCATTCAACATTCAAACATGCCTCTTTGAAGGACTCCAAAAGCCAGTTACACATCTCTTTAACTCGAGTCTATGATGGAAAGAATGTCGTGATGATCTCCTACAAGCGCTGCTATGTGTCTTTTTTATTCCTGGATTTTCGGGCAATCTATCACCAAAATTCCAAGGATTACGCTACATGAACGGTGCCTTCTCGGATAATTTACCAATTCTTGATTAAAACACCATAACAGTTAGTCCGTTCTGTGGTGAGAGTGATATTTGTCCAAGAGATCAAAGCTCACAGCTTTTTTATTTGAACTTGGCCAAAACGAGCATTGATATTTCACGACAGAATATAAATCGTTTTGTGAGAATTCTCTTTCCACCTAGACCAGAGTTTTTATCAAAATTTTGTCAGCAAGGATTCGATGATGCCTTACAGTTTTAACATAGAAACAATCTAATCAATTGCGCTCGATGTGTTGCAGTCCAATTAACTTTTGTAGTGTCTGAGACCGTTTCATAACCACAGGAATTTGACCCAGAGTGCAGGGAATGTAAGAAACATAGAAAGGAAGCACTTCGTACAGATATGCCACAAACTGCGTTGGATGTTATCCAGGACTACACTGAACGATATTCAAATATCGTGGTATTAAACTCTTGTCACTACCAGCTATTGTACCTGTGGTTTTCTTTTTGGCAACTGTCTCAAAAACCGTCAAACAGATATCATTTCCATTTGGGAAAACATTTGCAAGCGCCTAAATAAAACTTTTAATCATCATGATTTATACTTATTCCATTAGAATAATTTATTAAAGACGGAACCACCATTATCTATTGACTCCGTTTAAAGCCTTAGAAAAACTTACTTAATAATTCTATTTCAAAGTAAATATTGTACTTAATATAAACCAAAAGATAATGTATCCTATTAAGTTATAATCGTTTTCCTTTTATTTTTCTTCTCTTTTGTTTGTACCTTAAGAGAATTTCATATCTAAAATTTCAAACATATTCACGAGTACTGTGAATTTGCTTCTGGCAAATAAATTGCTTTACTATAGTCAATTGAAATAAAAAAAAAAAAAACGATGTAAAACATTTAAAATTTTCAATATATTTTAAATTATTTATGTAACACTAGAGTAAAGAAATAAATAAATCTGCAGTTGTTGCTGACAAAACTATGTAGAGCTCCGCGAGAAAGCCATGAAGTTCTAACTCATAGTTTGACTTGAAGGTTTTGATCGCACCAATAATTTCAACCTTTCTGGGAGGCTTAATGCAAATTTTACAATAGAATTAGTTTTCTTTGGAGAAATAGCTGCTCCTTCGTTCTCCTTCGATTTCCGTAACTGATCTTCTACAAAGAGATCCGTCAAACCTCTTCCCCATAGTCGGCAGAAGCTGTGAACATTCTACAGTGTTTTTGGTGAATCTGTAAGTGGTCTGCTATTGTATTGTATTATAAGAGCTTGCTTCCATCAAATCACCTTATTTCGATAAGTCAAAAATATCTGTACTGTACAGACTAAATTCTAATTAATATTTGTAGAATTCTGGAGTTTTTCACTGTCTGGAAAGGTTTTCATATCTGAGAATTAAATTTTTCCCGGGCACGACTGCTAAAATCCGTCACAAAGTAATAAGTCCTATTCCTAGAAATGGTATTCATTTCAGAAATACGATGGCTTCGGTAATGGCGAACGTTGGCCCACGTTGCCCATTGTACAATTGTTGTGCTAAACTGCCTGAGTTTAAAACTTTAGTCTACAGTTAAAGGATTTATTCATGCATCTATAAGGATCAAACACGAGAAAGTTGGATATTTCACTAAAGGCTCATGCCGTGTCCAGATGCGTTCAATAATCAATACAAGCCCTTTAAAACAAAGGTTAAATCAATTAAATTATCTCAAATAAAGAGCTTATTAGAAAGTATTATATCTCTATTTTCTATTAACTTATCAGCAACTTTTGACGTCTATATAGCAATATCTAGATGAACTGTATTTACAAACGGAGATAAAGTAACTATGAATAGATTTTCAATCATTATCCAATACGTTAAAAACTGTATAGAAAATAACTAAATGTATTCCAATATCTAATAGATTCGATTCTGTTTCTTTCAATATTTTATTGCATTGTAATTTCATATATTATTCACAGTTTTAAGTCCACCTCATGAATCACTATAATTCGTTTCTAAGTATAAAAAAACAAAAATGAAAAACGCTCTTCAAATCTGTTTATTTTTTAATCGTAAGACATAATATTGATTTGGAAATTGAAATAAACAACCCTTGGTAGCGATGGTACCTTTACCTATTGTACTCACTTATACTTATTGGTATGAAGTGACAAAAAAAAAGAGCTCTTATGAATAATTTAGCTTTTTTCCTAGAACTTTAAGAAATCAAGTTACTTCTTAGACAACAATAATAGATTTATTTTTTTGACAAAAAGAAAACAAAGATACAAAAATCCTTATTGTTTGCAGTAAATTTCGGATTTCAGGAACAAACTTATACGAAACAGTGATGTGTGGAAATTGAATCGATGTAGCTATAAAGCAAACCAAATTATTATTTTTTTTTTTCATTCCTTACACGCTCGTACTTCAACCGATGTGCGGAGATTCTTCGCCTCAAAAAAACAATTCAATTGTGCCTGTAAAAAAACCAACACGTTTACGTTACGTTGACAGCCAGCTGCCAACACTTTGGAATGATTTCCGGCATCTCACCCTGACAAGCCGATGTTTAATCCACTCCTATTCTGACCACACAATTCGATAAAGTTGAACTGATATTAGAAATGAATGGACTCAGTAATTCGTACTTCCAAAAATATAAAAATCCATAAATAAATCGAATAAATTAATTGACTAATAAAATCCAAAACTAAATCAACTTAAAACGTAAACGTAATCTTTAAAGAAAAACTTAACCCAAACCTACATAATGCTCTTGCAAGAAACCTGGGGTAATCAATTCGGCCTTTATCCGTCAGTCCTCAGGCGAATGGTGCGCAGTTTTCTAACTAGGTCGATGTCGCTGTACAGCTCGTATAATTCTCCGTTGAATCTTTTCCTTCAAAGAGCGTCAACGCAAACTTCACCTACCACATTCGACTGAGAATATCTTTGTCCGCTTATGAAGGGTCTATGCTTCACCACATGGATTTGGATGATCAAGATCTTATAGTATATAGAGTCTTTTTAGTTTTTCCTGATAGGGACTTACTACTAATTTGCCTTCTTAGCCCTAGGAAACATCGATTAATTAGAGTAATTCTTCGTCTTATCCCTGCTGAGGTTTCGTTGGCAGAATTCATAGCAGAGCCAAGGTAGACAAAGTGCTTTACTATTGGGTCTATAACTTATTGCGGGTTGCTAAGAGATGGCGTAACTTCTATTATTCCATTGTTATTATTCCATTGGAACATGCGTTGGAAAGCTACTGTCATTGTACGTCATTTCAGTATATGTCATTCATTTGAAGCTTAAACAACAATAACTTTTTTTCACTCAAATATGTCGAGCTTTGCGCTGAAAATGTGTTTTTACGGGGAGTTCTTCTTCATTACTTTAATACGAAGAAAACTGCTGCCGAAAGTCATCGTATTTTGGTGGAAGTTTATGGTGAACATGCGCTGGCTGAGCGAACGTGCCGAAAGTTGCTTGCACGATTTAAAAGTGGTCATTTTGGCTTGGAAGACGATGAACATCCTGGGCAGCCAAAAAAGTTTGAAGATGAAGAACTAGAAGTATTACTCTATGAAGATTGTTGCCAAACACAAGAAGAGGTCGCAGAATCTTTGGGTGTCACTCAAACAGCCATTTCAAAACGTTTAAAAGCAGCTGGATATATTCAAAAGCAAGGAAATTGGGTTCCACATGAACTCAAGCCGAGAGACGTCGAAAGGCGGTTTTGCATGTCAGAAATGCTGTTGGAACGCCAAAAAATGAAGTCATTTTTGCATCGGATTGTTCCTGGTGATGAAAAATGGGTCCATTACGACAACCCCAAGCGCAAAAAATCATATGTGAAACCGCCAACCAGCCAAATAAACGGCAAAGCCGAATATTCATAGCGCGGAAGTAATGCTCTGTATTTGGTGGGATCAGATGAGTGTGCTGTATTATGAGCTGCTAAAACCGGGTGAAACCATCAATGGACAACGCTACCGAACACAATTAATCCGTTTGAAGAGAGCAGTAGCCGAAAAACGACCGGAATATGCGACCAGACACGAGGCAATAATTTTCCATCATGACAACGCTCGGCCCCACGTTACTATTACGGTAAAGAACTATTTGGAAAACAGTGGATGGGAAGTCTTACCCCACTCGCCTTATAGCCCAGACCTTGCCATTTCTGAGTACCATTTGTTCCGGTCGATGTATAACGCAATCACTGAAATACGGTTCACATCAGAGCAGAATATCAAAAATTGGCTTGATTCATTCTTGGCTGCCAAGCCGGCGCAGTTCTTTTGGGATGGGATCCACAAATTGCCAGAAAGGTGGGAAAAAGTCATAGCTTCAGATCTGCAATACCTTGAATAATACTATTGTACATGTTTTTCTTAAATAAACGTTCAAATTTTGAAAAAAAAAACCGGACGAAATAATATATATACCCAATACCTCGAAATTAAAGCTGTCGATTGTGACATTCTATCCAATTCGTCGTTCTTATGTATCTCTTCTGGTTAACAGCATATACTTAGTATTGCCCTCATTTACCGTTAAACCCACTAAGGCAACCCACCGGTAACAGCCCACTAAGTTTTCCCGGTGCCCCAATGTCATCAGTGTACGCTAGTAGTTGTACAGACTTTTGAAAAATTGTGCCTCCAGTGTTTACTTGTAAATTCCGTTAAGTTCCGATTGCACCAATCAGGTTGGTAGCGAAGGGTTTCAGACGTTCACACAATATGGCAGATAAGACCTTGTATTTGACGTTGAATTATACCTCTGTAGTTGGAACAGTTAAGGGGTCTCTTTTTTTCGCTCAGATTCTGTCCATCATTCTTCTAACCAGATCTGAGAAATGAGTTTTTGCATGCTCTCCACAAAGTCATTTCCAGCAGCTTTGAATGCTTCGGCGGTAAACCGTCAGGTTCAGTTGATTTGTTGGATTTTAGCATTACTTCAGGTAGACTGAAGTTTTGGCCATCGTCGTCTAAGCTGATTGGATGCAGAAAAAGTTTTTCCATATTCTCAGCACCGAATGTGACTCTTTTATTTTCCTCCTTCATCTCTATAAGTTTCTGTACGGGTCTTCTTGCCTTGACACGTTCTTTTTACCTATTGGTAAAACTTCCGTACGTTATTCCTATTTATGTTTTCGATCGTCTCTTGTGCTAATAAAGCTTCGTAGGCTTCTTGTTTAGCTGTATGTCCTTCCGTTCTTCTTCAGGCCAGGATTTCTTTGTGGTGGTCGGGTGAAACCCAGCACATTAGTTGCGGGGTCTCTGATGAAACATAAGAGTTGCTGGCAGACTTCGGGATACGCGTTCGGCAAAGATTTGGGCGGTCCCTTGCTATTGCAGCTTTTCTACGTCATATCTTCTCACATTAGTTCTTCCTGGTTGTAGTGTTTATAAAATCCCACTGTGGCTGCAACAAGGTGGTGGTTCAATACAGTGTTGGCTGACAGACATTCAGAATACTGGCAGTATACCTTAAATCTATCGCAAAATATTCAATTGGATTTAGCGTTTGAAGATCCCGAGACCACCATATCCATTTATACTGCTATAGTGGTATTTCGTTCCGCCGCAAAGTCAATAAGCTCAAGTCCGTTAGCGGACGTGGTATCGTGTAGGTCATGCTTACCAACTGTCCTACCAAAGATGTCCTTCTTTCCTATACTCGCGTAATACTTCGGACATTGCTGATATGTCTTATCGAGGAGCTCGCAGAAACGTAGGTGGTGTCGCCCTTGTCTTCCATAGGAGAATGGGCGCATATTCGGCGTATATTGGGTTTATGTTAGGGCTTCTACTAATTTGTTGGCTGAACGTGGCCTATTAAGGGTCTAGAAATTCCACATGCAGATCCGAAGGTCGTTGTCGTTGAAACGTTTGCTAGGATCGTCAACTGTAAATCAATTTTTTCCATTGTCATTAGTTGGTTCGGCACATCTTTTTTAATCTCTTCCGTATAGGTTGTGAGATCTATGACGACGTAGGCCAATATAGTGCGCTGGCCCAATCCAAGTTCTAGGACACTCAAGAGTTTACCGTTTAATAGCTACGCAAGCCCCCTGGACCTAGTCATATAATATAAGGGCTGGTGCGAAGACTCTACGAAACAATTGAACACCGAGATCATAAAATTTAAGGTCACTCTATTACTTCTTGTTGGCCTGGATTTTATAAAGTCGTTGGCGTATGGTGATAAGCTGAAAACTACATATTTAGGCATTTAGAGCCAATTTTCCGCGGTGAGGTGGATCCCAAAATACTTGAAAAGGTGGCCCAAAAATGAACCGACAATATATGCTTCGTCAAAGATAGCAGTCATAAGCACAAAGTCAAGCTCTGGTAAGTATCAGAGCACAAGAGTAATGAAATTGAAAATTGAAAATTAAAATGGCGATAGGCGATAGCCCAGAGACTTTCTGCGGCATCCCGTATTGATAAATAAATTCACAGATCAATTAAGAATTAGTCAGGAAACTGAATGTTGCTTTTATATAGAAGATGGAAGACTGTGTGAATACGTCATAAGGATAAACCACACATTCTCTGAGAAATCTTAGTGACTAAGAAACTGCAAAATATATGCACTAGAGTGATGGTAGCACAACATAATTTTAAGGTCGCAATGTACAATACAATTGGCGGGTTAGTAGCCCTATATAAAAAAAAAAGAAAAAAAAACTTAGTGCTGGTACCGTTTCAGAGGAACACCGAACAGTGGCCTGTGACCTTCTTGGGCATAGAAAGCAACAATGTAATTGTTCCTACTTGTTTTGTTCTTCACTGGGCCATAATTCTGTGCGGCTTCTGAGCAGTGGTAGCCCGGTCTCTTGACCATTCCAAATGACCTTCGGCCTAAAACTTCTGACGGATTATAAAAAAAAGTTATCTTTACCCTCATTAAAGCTCGCGGCGTGAGGTTAACTTTTTGTTTGAGTAGATCTAAGCGATAGAGCCGGATGGTTCTTCATACAACCTAAAACCCAAACCATTTCGGCCATCTGACTATCATGCAACAATTTCGTTGTATCTTACTGTCACCTGGAAACCAGTCTTCTCAATTCTTTCGAAGTGAGTCAATAATGAAAATTTGATGAAATAAATAATTTCCAAGGTAGATTTTTTCGTCATCCTATAACAGACGTTAACCATGGCTATAACCAGCCACCTAACAAACTTCACGATAAAATCATTTATACGAATATATCATACATACCTATGTATGTACCATAAGTTGCAAGAAAAATATCTTTTTTCTTGCCTTGCTGCTTTTTTTTTATAAACAAAAGTTTTAACAATCTCTCTGATCGCGGCATTTTAAATTCAAAAATATGCTAAATTTAATTTTTAAATAATACTCAAAATAATACTTGAACGATTGTTTGGTGTTTCCTTCGTTCCGTTTTACAATCAAAATTAAATAACGAAAGAACTACACAATTTTTATCAGATGCAAACAAACAAACCTTAAACCCAATGCTCAAGAAAAAAGGTTCAAACTCAAAGATCCTAACTCTATAACGTGTTATTGGCAGTTCGAAATCGAACTATTAAGAACGGGAAGGATGAGAATAGAAGTGGAATTGCATGGTATTAAATTGTGACGTGGCATATTACTTTTGCCGTCAGTCTTCCCTACTTATAGACTTACAAAACCACTAGTCTCTCCTCCTTACAACAATTATTCATTGTAGTAATAGTAACAAGTTGGGTATTAGCAGAATAGTAAATGCAGCGAAGCTTCGTTCTGTGTCCTACACATTTTTAAATTTTTATGAATATTCTTCTGTATGCTACTTTTATTCCTGCTACTTGCTGCTCATATTTATTGTCGGACGCACATATTGGCTCTTTGCTGTAAAATAGCAACAATAGAGTTTAATTCTGGTAGCAGCATAGACAAAGGGAAACAAGGCAACATCGCCTTGTTTATCGATGATTAACATTTACGTGTGCATAGACGAAACTAAAACAAATTAATTATATGCGAGTATAATTATAAATAGCAACTTAAAACAATATATTGGCTTTTTCTAGCAAGTTAAAAAAATCTCCATATCTGTCTAATCTGCCCACAATTGGATTTTAATGCTCAAACCCGGTCGAGCGTACCCATCTCTCTGCAGACAGTATTCAAAACTCTCGAGTAAAAGTTGTATTGGTTAAAATTATTGCGCTATTAATAATTAATAAATATTAATTAGGAATCCTTATCAGTTCGTCATTAAATCAACATTTTAACGTGCTGTGAAATATATATGATTTGGAATAATTTAATTTAATTTTTAAAGCAATATATACTGTAATATGAGGGTTCACTTTATTCGACTTACGATGCGTTTCATTTTAAAGCACCTGGCGTACTGATACTGATACTGATACCATGACATAGTCATCTACTTTATAAACGTGACGCCTTACGTTTTTCATCATACTTCTGCTTATTGTATTCCTGCATCTGTACCTGCTTCCGAACAGCTTCTGCTCTCATTACCTTTAAATCCGATACCTCCCTTAACCCGATAATTTCTTCCAAATTTTCTTTTAGACGATCGATGAACCTACTCCTCTGTCTCACACCGAATAGGGCCATCCCTACGCTTCTATGCACCGTATTATTCATGGTAAACTCTATATCCAACAACATGTTCTCTAAACTCCTGTTTCCATCGTGACTCACCGCTTTCGCTATCATGGGTCCCAGGCTCCTATTTATTCGCTCCACCTGTCCATCGACGTGCGGCGACCATGTGTAGCTATCTTTATATGTCTTATATAATTCTTTTCCATAAAATCTTTAAACTCATACCCCGTAAAAGCACTTCCCATATCCGGTACTATGTTCTTGCGACGACTGTATGCAACGAAATACTTCCTCAAGAGCCCTAGAACCTCCCGCGCGCCCATGATTTGAGTGGCGTATTATTTAACTTACTTGGTTACGTTAGGAATACATAGTTCTTCTTAAATCTCTTCAATCCTATCGGTCCAAATGATCGATATGTAACGTGTCGAACGGAAAATTGCCCTTTGGTATGTTATGTAGAAATCCCTCTTTCTTTCCATGTTTTGGAGAATATGCAACGTTAAGCAACTCTCCAAATGACCCTTCACTTTGAATCTCATACGGGGGAACCAGTATATCTTCGGAATAGAGTCAATCTTATCAATGTATGGTAATTGTGTAAAACACTTTGCTCCATTTCCTCAGGCACATAGAAAAGAATGCCGTCCTTCACTTTTCAATACACCAACCCATTATGCATCTCGTAAAAAGCATCTTATCTCTCTTCTAACATTTTCCTTAACCCCCTGATCTGTTCGTCCCGCCCCTGACTAATTGATTGACTCTGCCCGAAGGTGTTACCTTCCTCTCACCGCAACGATACTCAACAGAGTAATCGTAAATTTGGAATTCCATCGCCCACCGAGCAATACGCGCGTTAATGTTCTTTTTGTTTATCGTAAGGGTCAGCGAGTTGGAGTCCGTCACTATCTTGAAAGGGATACCTTGCAAATATATACGAAAACGCTCCAAGGCATAGATAATTGCCAGAGTTTCTAACTCGAAGCTGTGGTATCTAGCCTCGCATTCTGTAGTTCTTCTTAAAAAGAAAAACACTGAGTGTAGCTTTCCGTCCGATTTCTTCTGCATTAGTATAGAGCCAAACCCAATTGAACTAGCATCACAGTGTAGTTCTGTCTCATCTTTCGGGTCATAGATTGACAAAGAAACAAATTATGGGCAGCTTTTCTTCGCACCAAATCTAATTACGACCACTCTAACTATCTTGGAACTTTCCTGCAATTCACCCAGCTCTATAACTTCCTCTATCAGCGCTTTCTCGACACAGCGCAGACCAACCTTATCAATGATCCTAAGACGTTTTATCAATTCGTCAACTAAAAATGAAAATCAGACGGATATCTCCCCTCTCTCTCGTTCGATAACATATCATCAACCGACCCAAATATTATTGCCAACTATTTTGCAAACTTTTTCAAGCAGTCATTTGCAGACAACCCCTTCATACCCGACCCCATGTATTTCAAGTATCTTCCCAATTTCTCCATTGGCCCCTCTCTCTCTTAACCTTTTGAACCCACGCTTATCGAATAAAAGTTACAAAATCTCAATGATGAATTTTTATCCGGTCCAGATGGGCTCCTTGCAATATCTCTCAAAAAGTGTGCCTCCTTTCTTTCGCACCCACTTTCGTCCCTATTTCATCTGTCCCTCACACAAGTGGAATTCCTCCAAGTTTGGAAGACCTCTTTCATAACCCGGTTCACAAAAAGGGATCAAAGAATGAAGTAACCAACTACCGTCCCATTGCTAAGCTTTCTCACATACCTAAAATGTTTGAAAGTTTTTTATATGATGTTCTAAGCTTTCAGTGCAAGTCACTTATATCACCCAGTCAGCACGGATTTCTAAAAGGTAGATCAACTACTACAAAATTAGTTGAATTCGTATCCTTTGCGCTTTCAGCCCTAGAAAATGGCAACGAAATTGATGTTATTGCTACAGATTTCCCTAAGGCCTTCCATAAAATATCACATCAACTGATCCTTTTTTCATTGTCTTCCCTCGGTTTTGACCCCATTTTGTTAAAATGGATATCTTCTTATCTGGTGAACCGTTACTATTGCGTTCGCTTTAGGTCAGTCTTCTCAACCCCGTTTTAAACCACTTTTAGTATCCCACAAGGCAGCCATCTTGGTCCCCTTCTTTTCATTCTAACTATAAACGATCTTGAGAATATCATCAAACACTGCTCCGTATCCATCTACGCCGATGACACTAAGTTCTCCAAAACTATTTCTTCACCCCAAGTTCATTTTATTCGACTTACGATCCGTTTCACTCTAAAGCTAAATTACGACTGCCCCCTGTCTACTGACAGGCTCTCATATAGTGTTACCACTTTACAATTTTTATTCGATGTTCAGTGCTACCAATTTATGTATATACATGCATTTTTTTCTTTTAACTTACTACAATGCATACAAGTATGTGCATCGACATCATAGAAACCCTTCTTCTCCTACCTAATCTTTCTTCGTGCGTTGTGTATATACATTTGAATATTTTCAACAGTTCAGTGACAAGATCGAAAAAATAGAGTAGACTTCTAGACTTCAACCAATAAACTTCCCAGCTATCAATCGTCATGAAAAGCGCCTCTACTACGCTGTCGCTCAGGATGGATTCGAGGACCATTCGGTAGTAACTGAAACCTACTTTTTTTATGTCGCTGTACAATTTGTAGAATTTGTTTGTAAATCTCGTCCGCCAGGGTAAGTCAACGCACATGACACCAAAAATGTCTCTATTTGTTGACAGGATATAAAAATTTTTATCACATTCACAACTAAATCCATTCTTTCCGTTTCTGATCAAATTCTTAAAAATGTTCCATTAACAGCAAAATATCAAAACTACCACCTATTCCAATTTCCAACATAATGGAAACTAGAATGCGGAAAAAATACAAGCACAAAAAATTATTTTATTTGACGAGTGGGCAAATTTCACTTACGGCATTGGAAAACTTTGACAATTACTGGGCGGTTGGCAATATGTGCCAGAGCAAATACCATACAATATTAAACCGACCTTTGTTATTATAATAAATCAAACTAGTTTTCTCGGTTTAAATACGTTTTTATTGATATATGTACTAGGGACAGTTTTTTAGTGCGAGATCATTGGGATTAAACTAGACTTAACCTCAGAAGCAAGTTTGTCAGTAAATTTTTACTCTGAGTTAACTCCATAGTGATGTGCTAACTCGGGATTAAATAAGCAGATGCTTTTGACAGCTGGCAAAACAGCCAGCGAAGAGGTTTATTTCGTTTTTATTTTCGCGAACATTTTACTAAAATTTATTTTTTTGTCAACATTTCATGCGTGGATAAATATAGGAAAAGCAATTGAAAGCTCAGAATAAGAAAAGAAAAGAATGGAAATCTATGAAAAGAACAATGATGAAAGCTCACGGAATCGATAGATTTTGATGGGTTTTTGACAGCTGAATCAAAAAATCATAGTGAAAGAGCATTGGCACCAAGTTATGATTCAACGCATGATCTCAAAGTTAATTATGTACTGAAAAACTCAAGAATAATTTTAATCCAAAGTTAGTTAACTCTGGTTTAACTCCAAGTTAATTCAGCACTGAAAAATTGAGCTTAAGAGGTAGCGATAAATGCGCAATCAACCCTGTATATATTCCACGTGATGTAGCCAATTACAAGTACCTTAGACACGTATAAAGAGAAGTGTGCAATCTGTCTCCAAACTTTGTTGTGTGTGGTGATATTAATATTAATTTAAATATTTTATAAATTAAAGATTATATAGAAGGTCTCAATTTATCTTTTTTAAACTATGTATACAACCCCAACAAATTTTGTGCACAACAAATCCATAACTTGATTGACATAGCCCTCCTGAGTTATACGAGCTGCTTAAAATTTTGTGGTCAGCTGTTAGTTTTCTACCTTTTCGTACCAAGGCCTTATTTTCATTTCCTTGGACTTGCAACTAACATAATAAACAAAATATGGTACCTTCCGAGACATTAATTTAACGTTTATCAGTAACGAACTGTATCAATTAAACTTTCACTCGATTTACGATATTTACAGGTCAAAATTCTTAACAAAATATACAATACATTATCTCTATGAAAAATTTGTCCCCTTACGAACTGGTATCGTAAAAAAAGTTAAATTTCCAGGGATGACTAATAACATTTTACAGATATGTCAAGAAGAGACAAGTTGTTTAGCGCTGGAAACGCTTCCGGGGTACCGAACTGTATGACGAATTTATAAAATCTAAAAATCTTAAAAAAGACAAAGTGTTTGTATTTTTCTAACTACAAATGAACTCTCTAAGCAGCTCTGGAAAAAAGTACGAAAGCTTGGCATTAGCAAAACATCTCCATACATAAGCGACGATGCTAATATTGAAGAGATGGGAATATGAGAATTTTGTTGATGAAAAACCGAAGAAAGCCCTAAGATGTTCTCAATTATTAACACGATTATTATCTGCGATTATTACTCTACTGGCTTGTGAGGCCATTTTTGCAGTCATATCAAAATGCATAGAATTAGATGGTGTTAACCCAGATTTCATAAAAGTTATTCAGCCGTTAGTGAGCCGTATTTTTTTCAAAATAATTCTGATCTTTGGAAACAATCCAGAAATATACTAATTCCTAAAAATGCAGCACCAAAAACTATAGACCAATAGCTATATTGATAGAAAAATCAATAACTAAATAGAACAAAACAAACTCTTATTCTCTTTCCAAATAGATTTCCGTGCAGACCAGAGGTGGATTACAGCACTACTCAAAGTGACAGACGACATCTTCGTTTCCATTGATCTTAACAATATAATATTTCTAACACTACTTGACCTTTCTAAAGTCTTTGGATAATTTGACTCTATAATTCTGTGTAATTAACTTTCTAACCAATTTAATCTGTCTGAAAAAAAAACCGTTAAACCGTCTTTCTTATGTTTCATCCGTAAGGATGATCCTGAAAGCTCATTACTCGGACCCTTATTATTCTCAACGTTTATAAATCATTTACCAACGTTATTGTCTCATTTTAAAATCCATATGAACATATGCTGACATGGGGTTGATAGAAAATGCAGAAGCAAAGCTAAATGCCACGTTAGATCTTCTTGCAGTATCTTTTTATTGTTGAATTGTCTAGGATATTAGTAGATGTTATTGGTTCCAATTAAGTATCGGTGTTAGTACTTGTTGGCAACTCTAAACTTCCGGACATCTTTACTACTGCAGAAGTCCCACGTCGCAATTTAGTCAATTTGGTTAAGGATTTTATGATTATGATTAATGATTTGATCCCATGTCATGAAAAACAAAACGAACACAATTAATGTGTTCTCATACTTGTTTGCCTTTTAATTTTTGTACACAGTGATGAGGTCTTTCAATATTTTAATCGACTGATGAAAAACCCCTCGGTTAATCTCTTCTAGCTAGCTTAAAACTCATATTATATAAAAAAAGATAAAAATATAAAAACTAGAAGTATCCTGTGAGCGAGTTGGTAAAGTCCGACCACACAATCTTTACAGCATCACTAAAGAAATAATCGGAATTCAAAACAATATGCAGTTAAACGACTAGAAGTACCAGACTGCGGAGGAGCAGAGATCGCAACCAGATCATTTGTGGCAAATAAAGCAGTGGGCATTACGATATCCCTGTAAATCAAACTCCAGGTGCCAAATGCAAGGACAGAAACTCTCTACTCATCTACATACTCGTATAAACAAATCCATAAAAACGGATCTCAAAGCAATAGAAAAGATGGTTGCGCCATTATGAAGAGAGGGGTCCACAAAAAAGTTTTACTTCAGAGCTACATACCATATGGACGTGGTAAAACTTATATTCTGCGACATAGTTTTGAAAAGAGACAACGACAGACCGATCCCCTCCGGTTGCCAGTTTTGTCACAAAAAAATTAAAAAGAGCTAAAAGAGAATTCTTTGAAAATGCCCCGGGTACTTGCAACTTCCGCGAACAACTTAACATTATCAGAGGTTGAGCTAAGATTGAATTAAAATATTTTTAAATCCAGGAAGCACAGCTTCGGTTAAAGTAATGAGAACTATAGACCCCAATAGGCATGACCATACAAAGTTAGAGATGGCAATTGATGGGACACTTTCCATAGCGTGAAGGTAGCCCCATAAGAACCAACCATGCAACGTAATCTACTACAAACAGACAGAAGGATGAGACACCCTAAACATGCCCTTCGCTTCACTATTTTCCTCTAAATCTAAGCAAACAAAAAAAAAAAAAAAATCGACTCTAAATGATAGTCCCAAGAGCACACCAAAATTGTAAATAACCCCAAAGACAACGTCACAACTATAGTCTTCTTTGGAATAGAATGAGGGCACATCTCAAAATTATAGTTATTGTTCATTATACGAGTAGTTTAAACAAACCCCACAGTTACAAAATGTACTACAGCTGTACTCGTAAATTCAGAAAATGCTTGAGAAATTTTAAATAATTAATGCACTTGTCCGCTTCAAATATATTAACATACTCTTGAAATTGCCCAGTTGTTCTAATTATAATCTGGTATACATTCATTCATATTTGATTGCCTACATCTATCAAGAATTACCCGATGTTATAGCTTAACCCTTTTAATTTATGATTTTTCATAACGATGGTTGTCTCTACGACCTTAAATCAGGGTGTTGTTCTACTCTTGAGCAATGTCTCTTTTTTAATATTATACTTTGTAAGGAATCAGGGTGCTTTATTTTTTGTTGTTTCAATGTAACAAATCATGAGTATTTTTCGAAGCTAACAAATATTCTGACGACAATTTATCTTTTGTTTCAACATTAATTTTCGTTACCTCCGATTAGGTAACGTTTTTGATAGCACAGAGTACCTATATTAAAAAGGACTACCAAATGTTCATGTGTTCATCTCTGAAAGTCGTAAATTAACTATTGTTATGTACATAAGTAGAGTATTTTCGGGATAAAATTTGTGTGGTATAAAATGTTTCTGGGAGCAAAGGACAATCTAACGAGCTTTTATTTATCCATATTCCATGAATTAAATGCATGGTATGTTAAACTAATATCAAATAAGAATACAATGCTGGGTGACTTATGATGTTTGTGTATGACCTCGACAATTCTTTTAACAATGTCATTTGTTAAAGTGGAATCTGATCAATGCTCTAGGTTTTGTTCAGAATTTATTTTAATCTGTTAGCTATTGAAGAATTTGACCCGATATACTCCTTTTGCTAGAGTCAACAATCATCCTCAGACATTTTCACTATCTGCAGATAATATTTTTTTTTGTTAGTTTTCCCTCGCGTTTTGTTTAACTTTTTTATGTGCAGTTTCATTGTACGACTTACCTAATTACTTAAGGTGGCATTAAGTAAAGAACGTCTCCAGCCAACTCGATATTTATACATAGTATTAAGCTGCCTCCAGTTGCGCACTTCAAGTTGACTAAGGTGCCTTTCAGCTTGGGTGCACCACCTGAGCATCGGTCTTCTTCTACTGCTCTGTCTCTCAGGTGCAGATTCAAAAATTTATCGAACCGAAGCATTAGTTTCTACTGCTCTGTCTCTCAGGTGCAGATTCAAAATTTTATCGAACCGAAGCATTAGTTTCCATCCGCTCTAGATAACCCAGCCCCCTCAGTCGTTGGAACTTCACACTTCTGGCTAATGTCTCTGTACAGCTCATACAGCTCCACTCACCGTCTTTGCAGACGGGACCGAAAATCACACAAAATTTTTTTGATAAAGCCTTTCTTTCTCTTCGCCATAGAGCAGGATCGGTATTATTAAGGTCTTATATATGATCACATTCGTTGTTCGAGAAAGGAAGCAGCGATTGGCAAGAGTAATTCTTCGTTTGATCTCAGCGCTGGTATCGGTGTCGGAATCGATAGTGGAGCGTAGTTCTTAGCTACCTCAAAGTTTTATCTGTTGAGGGTGATGTTCTGTCCGAAACGTCGGTGTTGGTTGTACTTTCTTGTTGGCAGCATATACTTGGTCTTGCCCTCATTGACTGTTTAATCTATCTTGATGTTAAAAAAATTTGACATCAAAGGTCTCGTTGAGTTCTTTACTGACCTTGATGATGTATTCTCCATCGTTATCCTGCACAAACGGACGTTTGGCAGATGTATAGCTAATCTCTGTGATGTGATGCGGTCTCCTTTCATCGGGCATACGACCGGCCATATTTTAAAGATTAGTTGGTGTACGCTTTTAAAAAGACATTGCTTGCCAAGAGCACGGCGGTCACGCCGTCTTTATACAGAAATGTTCTTTCGAAACTCTCAGTATCGGCAGGGACTTTATTATTTCGGCTTCGGTGCGGTGTTTGTAACCGTAGCATATTTTTTTTTACCTTTTGGTACAATTTCCGAATCTCATTCTTTGAGTAGCATCTCTCAATTTTCTCGACCTCACGCTTCTTATGCTCCTTTTTTTTTCCTTATGCTCGTGAGCAGCAGTTCTAGTCCTTCTATGCAGCCCTACTTCGTATGCCTCTTGCGTAGCTGCATGTACTTGCCGGCACTCGTCTTCAAACCAAGGATATCGTTGTGGTGTGAAACCCAGTACATCAGAGGCTGCATCTCTGATGGCTGTTTAGCAATGTTGCCACTGGTTTTCGATACTTCGTGCTGTAGGCATAGGACCCCGTAAGAGGTTAAGAGAGACTCAATCGGAAAAGGATTTAGCGATCTCTTGCGATTGTAGCCGCCCGACGTTCGAAGTCCGACAGTATTTTGCTTGCCTTTGCGGTATTCGTGACAGTTTCATTCGCACCTTGGCTGAAACAAGTTGGTGGTCCGAGACATGGTTGGCTTCTCGAAACATTCGGACATCCATAATACTGGGAGAGTGAGAGACGACAGTTACCTTGGCGGCACAACTCCAAACCTAGAGGGCCAGTTTTATTATGAAGAGAGGTCGGCTAGACCGAAGCCCGTAACCATTTCGGGGATGTGAACGCTGCTAGTAGACTTATCTGCCAACACTTTTTCAAAACCCTGACTGCCTGAGATCCAAATGAGATACCATTGGTCTTATCATAGCCGTGTAAATTTGAAAGATCGGTCTGGGTGACTTACCCCTCGTCTTGCCAAATGCTAGCTTACACTCCCAAAAATTCGACAGCGCCTTATAGGTTATCGATGTAAAGTCTTTAATCCAAAGAAATTTGTTATCCGGTATGACACCAAAGCGTTGAGCTTCATTGGAAAATGGTTGATAATTACTTCGGCTATTATTGCTTATCTGCTTCATGATTCTGTAGAAAGTCTTGGTATTGCACGTACTAGCAAGAATATCTGCTTAACCCACAAAGGCGTTGATGTGGATTCATTTGTCACATCTCACATCACGCCGCACTTTTTTATAGTTTATCCGATATTAACCTCCTATCCAACCTCTCTCTTTTACTTGAAATGCCATAAATCGCGTTTAAAGTTCTGTGTGCCCACGACTCATCTCCAGGTATTTTCAGATATCCATATGCTGTGATTTTACTGTCTGATACCTGTAAAGCTAGTTTAGTTTCTTTTTCTTTTTTACAGCTTTCCAATGCCTCTCTATGTTCGCTGGCACTAAACCGCTGGTCATTTGAATCGGCGATGTGGTCTATAAAATGTACTCCGTTTTCACAAAAAGTTTATCGTAAAATTGATGACAACAATTTGAAAAAAATGATATCGGCCAAACGGCAAACATCCTAAGTTGTGCTCGTTTTACGGCATTTCAAATTGTTGGTCGCTTTCAAGACTTGCAACATTTATGGTTTGTTGTGGTTAACACGAGATTTCAAAAAGCCTCAAAGGAAGAAGTCTGGCTACGTTAGATCTTGACAAACTGCCAAAATGGAAGATCCAATGGCCTGGAAATTAGTGATTCAAAATTTTCATCGTTGCCCGAGCTGTGCAAGAGGTTGCACCGTTCTGCTGGAACTATTAATGCTCTTGACCCAATTCAGCACCTTGCGTTAAAAATAGCATCATTTAACATCCCTCTGTAGCGCACATCAATTACGACTACGGTGGTGCCGTTGACGTCCTCAAAAAAAAAATAAGGGCCATTCACTTTTTCACTTCAAATGCCGCAACAGTCACTTTGAAGGAATGTAATGGCTGTTCGTGCCTTTCATGTGGATTCTCCATCCCCAAGAAACACAAATTTTGTTTATTCACATTACAACTTAAGTGGAAATGGGCTTCGTCACTCATTATGATTTTGGATACGAAATCATCCTCATATTGCACCAAGTTTAACAGATCATGGGAGTAAATTATTCTCAATTGAAGCAATTGGTGAATGATTTGCACTTCATAAGGGAACATTTTCAGGCTTTTTTTCCAAAAATCAAAGCAACGAAAGTCTGCTGATGCCGAATTATGTACATCGATGTTTCGACGATATTTGTAGACTCGTTCGAATGACCTCGGCCACAGCAGATATTTTAGGTCGAACCCAACTTGCACGAGACGCTCAGCCATACGCTTAATTGTTTGCGCACGTGGTGTGTTAAAACAACAGTCCGGAAATTGGTCAAATAAGCAATAACTAAAGGGTGATTCATCGTGCGGTTTGATTTATAATATAAAATAAAAATCATAAATTTGAAAGTGAACTTAAAACTTTTATTATCAGTTAAAAGAACAATTCATGGCATTTAGTTCTTGAAAATGAAATCATGCAGTGTCCATTTGGAAGATCCAATTTTGGGGGACTGATATCCCGCAGATAACACGAGTAATGTTGGCTTTCAAAACGTCAATAGTAGCTGGCTTACTCCTGTAGACCTAAGACTTTACATATCCCCAGAGATAATAATCCAAAGGTGTGATATCGCACGATCTAGATGGCCAATTTACCGTAGCAAAACGTGAAATTAACTGCTTACCAAAATGATTTCTCAACAAGTCTATTTTTTCACGAGACATACAGGCTCATAGCGCCGTCTTGTTGAAACCAGAGGTCACCAAGAACATGTGCCTGAATTTCAGGAATCACAAAGTCCGATAACGGATATCATTTTTAAAGAAGTATGGACAAATAATTCCACCAGCCCATAAACCCTACAATACCGTTGTTTTTAATAGATGTAATGGTAGCTCTTAGTACTCTTCGTGTTGCTCATCAACCCAAATACGGCAATTTTGTTCATTAACGTATCTATTGAGCTTCATCACTTAACAAAATTTCACGATAAAACACCGGATTTTAAATTTTGTACGCTTTTAGGCCGAGATCCTCACGTAAAATACGCCAAGTTGTCGAATAAGCCTAGCAAAACTGCTGAAAACGACGACGAATCGACTCGTCACGGTCTTCGCATACACTCTCAGCTACAGCTGATATAGTCTCTTCACTACGTGCTGGATGTATTCTAACTGGTCGAACATCATTCACTAATGTAAACTGGGACTCAAATTTGCGAATAGTATTGGCAATAGCGGTTTCAGTAGGTCGATTATGCGCACCGTAAGTTCCTCGAATCGCACGAAAAACATTTCTCACTAAACGCTGATTTTTGTAATAAAGCTGAACAATTTAGAGACGTTGTTGTGGTGTGAGTCTTTCCATGATGACTTGCCAAACGATACTGAACAAAAACGACAAAGCATTTTAATAGGAGTCATGCGTGATCTGCCAGGAAAAGTCTATTGCAAATCAAACTTCACGATGAAACACCCCTTATAATTCCGCATTTTTCAGGTGCGTATAGCTCCATTGGTCGTTGTCTACCAATTCTCTATCTGTCTGCAACATAAATGACAAAGTACAATTACACTTGACGCCATTTGCAAAATTTATGGAAAATTTACATTATGACATTACAGGGCGTGTTTTAAGAAGACATCGATAAATCTACAGACCCCTGAGTTAGAACACAAATTGGCAGAGAGCTATGTAAGTATATTATGTAGTTGGAGCTCTCTAGCCACAGTCGAGAAAACCAATAATTGCCATTATTTCGAATACAAACCTTTAACTGGACTATCTAGAGCTTTAGAACTTTATTGAACTTTTCAATAGAATATAATATTAAAGGAGGAAATGCTTTTCATTAGTTCTGATTTCAATGGGCACATCGAAAAATTGAACTGCGAATACGAATACTGCCATGGAGAACACGATTTCTAAACAAGAAACTTAGCGGAAGAAAATATACTGAGCTCATGCAAATCACGCGGTCTAGCTCTACTAGATACGCTTATTATTGTGTGATTACGGCAATTGATTATACATGTACTGCAGCAGTGGACACCAAACAGGGATAGATTACCTTCTTTCTTAAAAAAAAAAAAAAAAACAGTAGAAATCAGCATTGACTTTTGTTGACAGAATTTTTCACGAAGAACCTAGAGAAACACCAACGAAAACCGATATCACTTGAATAAACTAGCAAACTTTTCTTTGGCTACCTTGTCATGGTTGGAAGACTCAAGAATCAAATATTGTAAAGCTCCGAAAAGAACCCAGATGAGAAGAGGAAATAAGCTCCAAAGACGTTCAGAGTAGTCGTTAAATGGTTAAACAGTATGAACACAGGATTATCATCGTACTCCAGGTGGTATGTACAATAGTGGCAATAAATTCGTGGTCTTCTCAACCCCGGCCTGCGTACGGATTCTGTAGGCCCAAGCCATCCTCCTAAGAAAACTACCGCCGATTTAAGAGCTGACGCAGAAGTTTCCAGGGCTTTCGATTCCGATGACTTGTGCGACTAATCCTATGACTAGTTCGGCTGATTTGGCTAGAACGATGAAGGAAGCATCAATGAGGCTCTACCTATTGTTGTGAAATTCCTTCAGAATAGAAATATAGTTGCTCAGAGTGTTGTCTTTGAGGGCTTCTTTTTATTTTTGAAGAACGATAAAGTATTTCAAAAGGAGATAACACTCATTGCAATGGAATGTATTGCGAAGAATCGAAGGAGCGGCTTCTCTTAACGTAGTCGGAAGACTAAGTTCCCTGGCTCTTAATTAGTTCCCGGGTCCATAATCAGATCACGGGAAATGAAATCGCCGATGAATATGCTAGGAGACTCACATAAAAGATTTTCAGAACCCAAAAATCCGTTGGAAATACATACCTCTCAGTCATGGTTTCCATTGGCACTTGAGTTTCATATGACTACAACTGCATAACTTTGCAAGTTCTCAGCGATCAAAGGAATACTTCCCGACGTCCGGCGTAGAAATAAAAAGTTACGCAATATCCTGTGACACTCGCTGAGAAAGTGATGGCGAAACCATGAAGCAATATCTTTGTGGGTGTTCAGCCTACGCTGGCATCAGGTTACAGATATTCGGCGCTGATATGATGGGTATTGGTAAATTACTGATAAATTCCAGTAAAAGAAATATATAAAGAGTACAATGGCTTAGTTCCGCTTAGTGGAACTAATGTCACATTTTATAAAAATATAAAGTCCAAATTTGGGCAATTAAAATTTGTTTACTCCACTTAGATCTGCGATGCATGTGATTGTTAATAAAAGGGGTCCATATTTATTTCTCAGAAATCAGGTTATATATTTTCTAAATAATTGTATAAGATATCCGTGTAGATTATCACACAACCAGTGACCTACTTCATCAAACTACAATTGGAACTTGTGAATAGCAACCACAAATTTGTAATATAATAATAATATGTTTCGCAAAGTACAAATATATAAACGACATTAATACAAGTCGTGCCCGAAAGACATTTATTTTTTTTTTTTTTTTTTGGCAACTAAAATCTCGTGAGATGGATCGTTGTCTAAAATACCCATGGAGGGAAATAACCGCTGAGCCTAAGCATGTTTTCCTCACTCCCTATCCAACTTTATGAAAAACGTAACACATGCTCCGGCATTTTAAGAGTAGTAATACTCTCTTGAGTATTGAGTTCTTTTTATAAAAAAAAAAAGTAACAAAGACTGTAAATATCTTCAAGATGATGCTTGGTAAAATTTTAAATGGATAACCCTGGCAAGTACGCATGTATTATTGCATACACAAAAAAGGACTTTAGCCTTTAGCTATACTTGTCTCTCAAAAAGAACTTAGGATTTCCAACAAGTCGCCTCACAGCGAAACTGTAGGAGACATTTTTTATTTAGACTCAGAATGCTTAAAATTCAAAGAAAGAACTTTAGTTACTATATGTACAAGAGAAGAAAATTGAATAAAAAAGAATAATAAAATGATGGATATTAAAATTTTCAGCATTTGTACAGTTGTCTGTTTCTTGTGCTCTATTATACAATATAGTAATGATAAATCTCAGAAGTTAAGTTTCTCAAAATCAATCGTTTTACGAAAATCCCGTATCCTGAAGTAAGATAGCATGATGATAAAGTCGAAAACTCCTTTCAAATTAAGTCAAAAGGGGACTTTTTCACAGCAATCTTGAATCGTATACGGTTCCGGGCCAATTCGAGTATGTGTTATAGAAGTTATAGTCAGGCCTGAATCCCAAAATACAATTAATGGAGAGCTTCCCATGCCTTACGGCGTATGCAGATTCAAACTCGCTGCGAGCATGTATATATGATTACTTAAGTCCAGTAAACATATCGCATATCTAATAAGAAAGACACATGTATATTCTAGATATTCTACAAAAAATAGAACAAAATATTTTGGCCGCAATTACGTAAAACTTTCCACATATGCGTTTGTGCTCATCAGACCAAAATACAAAATTTTCAAACAGTAAATTAATTGCTTTTAAGCTCGGTAAGCACATCGGCGTATGATAGACTTAGAGATTCCACGTATGCCAGAAACTTCATGGAACAGCCATACATTTTCAAGTCGGGGTAAGGCTGTGAGAAACTGCTGCCTTGGTGCTAATGTTGGGTTTTGTGAGAAATCTGTAATACAATTATCGCTACTATTTCCTCCTTGAAAATATTTCCAAAATGTGATAAGTTTGAACGCGGCTGATCAGTTTTTTTTTTTCCTCAAACGTAATTGTTTCTTATGCGACTATTGCTATTACTGAGGTTTCATCGCATACATTTTTCCGATTAGTTGCAATAAGAAAAAAAAAACTTGTAGAAGGAATTACACGTCAACTTTCAACTGTAAAATTATCACACATTCTGGACATAATTTCTAAGGTGAGGTTTGGTGAGGCGTAAATAAGTCAACTTTTTACAAATTTGCAAATTGTAAATTACAACTAAAAATAATCTTTAGAGAAATAAAAAGATGAATATTCCCACAAAATTCCCTTTGTAGAAGCAATTACAAATTTGTAATATCCAGAGTTTAGTGAAACGACATAAACCAAATAAATCACAAATTTTGTTAAAAAGTGCTTGTAAATACAAATTTGTAAGTTGGTGAAGTAGGCCACAAGTGCTTAGGATTTCACAAGCACACGTTTCTTCATTGGTTAAGTAAAAAGTATATTCATTATTTCTCGTTTTGCGTTCTTTTTTTTGTCATCGGGCATTTTGCGCAATGTTGCAGCGACTAGTTCTCCAAAAATCATATCTTCACAGCGATGTTTCTCGGATTTGTTATCACACGTTGTGGACGTTTCCATATTCTCATTCACTATCGTAAGAATTTCAGGAGATAATTGCTGTGCTTGTTTAGGCTCAGAAGAGTTGTCCGATTCGCTGTAGGTGGTTTTCGTTTCATTATTATTCTCTTGATTGTTGGCATTTTCCTTCAAATCAACTGCTGCAGATTTGTTCTCTTCTTTAACTTCGACTATTTGGAAGGTCTCTGCTTGTTGGTTGAATTTGTAATTTGAGGTCTTGCCCATTTGTATGTTTTGAGAATAATCGTTTTGTGACACATACACTGTCTCGTCGAGTTCGTTTTCAATGTTTTCTTCTGAGATGTTTAGCCGTTGTGGTAGTTTTACCACCCCTTTGTTGTTTCCATCTTCAAGATCTAACTCTACAAAGATATTTGTTGAATCATCGTCACTTTCAGTCTCAAGATCGCCCTTCAATATAACAAACTCAGGCTGAGTTTTTGAGTTGTCTTGTCGTGTATGCATATCAAAGGTGTTAATATTTATGTGTTCAATTAAGAACGACATTTCATTGAAATATTTAAAAGTAGGGGGCTTTCCCTTCAATTGCGCGGTGTATTCCATGAGAAATTTAGTTCGTAATAGATGCCAACGGCTTTTCACCCATGAATCTTTAAAATGTAAATATTTAATGATTTAAACAAAAGAAATATATTTAGTACCTTCTTCCCTAAGAATCTCGGCTATTTCTTTCCAATGGTGGTTTCTTCCGTGGAAATCGCTGCATTTGGAGTAAAGAACTGGCTTGCTTTGAACCAGCTGAATAATGTGAGTGTTTGTATCGATTTCCATTCTTTATTTTATGAAGAAAATTCAAATTGTTCACTTTGCGTGGAAGCTGTTTTAAAATTTGCAGAACCGTCAACAAACCTGTCTAAAGTAAACAAATGATAGGAATTCAGGAAACCTGTCAACGTTCAATGTTAACTTTAGTTTTTTTTTATTTTTTTTTTTTTTTGTATCCCCAGAAACAATTGGAATTGGAACAAGTTGCCTTTGACAGCGATGTGAGATATCACCAATCACAATCGAAATTTTTATTTTTTTTTTTTTATTATTGTAGATACAGATGTCAAATTTGGAAGAACGAAATTTTTTAAGCTATGTGTAGCTTTGTTCTCTCCGTAAAGGAGAGATAAAACAGTATCAATACCGATTATTGTACATCATACAATCGAGGCAATTTTTGTTTACATTAGCAGTATTGACAGGATGCTTAATTAGTGATTGTAAGCGATGCAAGCTAATAATTAGCACGCTGTCCACCAAAACCGAAGTAAAATACTAATCTTAACGCTAACACTGTATTATTAATACTGTTGCTGCTTCAATCAAAGACGAAAATAAATGCTCATTGTGCTCCGAACCGTTTGCGCTGTGGCGATGAACTAAAAAAATTAACTAAAGTTTGGCTTGTTCATGCCGGGCAAGGAAGGAAATGAGTAAGTTAAAATTAATGTTTTAATCATGTATTTTTTCAGATAGTTATCCATCTTTTACTATGTTATAATATTAACTTGTTGCTCTTGCTCCTAGGACCAAAAATATAGATATGGTATAAAATATAATCGGTGTCGTTGTCGAAAAAATTACTTGTCGCCGTCTGGTCGCTGCCATACCAGAACATTTCTATTATTCTCGTATCATTTAATTCGATTGCCAACAAATAGTTTAAAATTCTGCAATGACAGCAGTCTATGAAAAAGTATCAACTTGTTTTTAACAAAATCCACCCTGTGACAATACCTCCAAGTTAAAATCTCAGACTTAATTGTTTGTTGGTTTCTTATAATTACTTTACAAAATTTTTCAAAGTTCATAAACTTTTTGACCTACGGAAAGATTCTCCTTCGATGTAGATTAAACTAATGAACATGTCATAAAAAGAGGCACAGTAGTAATGGAATCGAAAGATTTACAGATTACTGGGTCATCGCCTAGTTTAGCGGGCTGGTGATATCACGCTGGTTATAACCTCTAGCATTCGTGCCGCAGGAACGATCGAAAAAATCACGTTTTGTTTAGTAACACCAGAGATATTATACGAGACCTCTTTGGTACTTTGTTCGACATCTAATCTGTGTTTGTCTTTTTTTTTCAAAAACCTATGATCTTTAAACCTAGCATTCCTGCCACGATAAGGCGGGTGATAACAGAACAAAGAGTTATGGAATATAATTTTATTTAAACTTATGCATTAGCTAGCTTGATAGTAGCTCATCTTCTAGTATCAATTCTGCAGCGCATTTACGATGATTAAACGTTGCATTTCACAAATAGCGCAATCGAAATTGTACCTAAATCATTCATCAAAATCAAAATATTGATATATAACGGTACCATACCAATGACTGTAATAGCATATAGAGAAACCAGCAAATATCTCAACCTCTATACTTACAGTATATGAAGTTTGGCAACAAAAAAGCAAAGAGAAGACTTGGCTTACGATTTTTTTCCCTTGAATCAGTCCTCTCCGCCACCCTATTTTTTATACCAGTTATTGCCTATATTTGTAAGAGTCATGTGCTACCTACCGCTGTGTTTTCTGCAGCTGTGAATTTTACTTACCAAAACAAATTCTTGCTTCTCCACTTCGTCTATGATGTCTCGTGGGATTGAATTTCTCCAGATTTTTGTACGCTATGCCGCAATCTTAAAAATACTAGCTTGTTTGCCCGTGTTTTGGGATTTCACTTTTTCTATTGCTTATCGCTGCCAAATCGGACTGGTCGCTGTTCAATACCCGTCGCGCCCAAAAGACATTCTTTCTTTCAGCAAATTAAAATCACGTAAAATGTATGGTAACTTACTATTATTTGATGATGATGCGGATTTTCATTTGTTTTTTTTTTTTCTGTTTTCTTCATGAAAATGTCTGTCAGCAAAACTCGGCGGTGTCTTACTTAGGTTAGTTAAGAATCTGCAGTATGTATTCAAACTCCACTTTTCTTCAATAAATAACGTATTTGTCTGATTTTGCATGCTAAAGTATATCCTCTTCTGTTGAGTGAACTCATTTGAAATCTTATTGGTTTTCCAGTCCAGTATTTATGCTTTTTGGACCATTAGCAGATCTTCATATTTAGTTGTAGCTCTAGGCATTTTTAAACGTGAGATATCCTAAAGGCTTCCAGTTCAATTGAACGCAGTACCTGGATAACTTCAACTACGTAGCAACTTCCCGCTGCAATATGCCTTCTTTAAGAAAAGTGATGATTGCAGATCATTTCTTGATTCTGGTTTCTCCGACTTTTCCCATTTTTAACTAATTGTTTACCCAAGACGTCATGAATCTCAATCTCTCTTTTATGTAAGATCCTTGCAATCCAGGTCATTTTTCCCCAATTGCAAACAAAACGCCCACTGTTCAAAAATGTGTTAAATTCGACTTATGTATCGCTGCAAGTAACATATATTTTAAAATCTTGCGTTGAGAATTATATAGTATTAAAACTGAATAACAATTTTGAATACGACTAAAAAAGTTCCTCAATCGTAAGCACATACCTGACTTCTATATTTCTAAACATGACATTCCTTTTTTCGTTTCCTCTTTGACATAGTTTTGCTCGGTATCAGCTGTCCTGTTGAGTTAACTTTTTGTTGTCATTTCCCTATTGATTAGTATTGTATTGGTTTCGTTCTTTTGAGGGTAGTGTGAAATGTTTGTGTACTCTAAGTTGGTGTAAGCCGGCAATATAAATTCAAAGTTAAGTAAAAAGTTTTAAATAAAAATCAACGCTAGTTATTAAGTAGAAATCGCTGGCATGTATAAGCACTTGGTGCTAGTGGTTGCGTTGTCCAGCTTGTGCTGTTTTATGTACGGAGTCCTACATATCCTTTGGGATGTGGAGAAGAATGCCTGCCAGATGACCTACATGTTGCAGCCTCCAAGGTTTATTGTAAGATATTTCGTTTATCATATTCTATGACTAATATCGCTATTCTTTATATGTATCATATGTGTCGCATTAATAGCATATTTATTTAAAGATAATGAGATACATACGTATAACCAACATTGTAAAGTACCCATATCCTTAACCGTGATTATGAAATCTAGAAAGGGTGGATTTCACCAGGTGTCTATGGCTCCCACGAAAACTTTATAATTGCTACCAAATCCAATAAATTTTAAATTTCAAAAATTCTTCGATCGGAAATATTGAATATGGAAAATAAGTAAGGAAATGCAAGCAGATGTTTATTGATTCTCAATTAAAAGGGTTTTCGATTTAAAACAGCAAGACCACTTTAAGGTTAATATTTTAAAGCAGTACTTCTGTAGAAGATAAAAGAATAATTGGTATTGAAAGAAGGTGCTCGTTAGTTATGTAATTGGCATATTATCTGCCATGATGACCTTTGTTTCAGGATATTAAGACACAAATCGTCATCATGTTCAGTCTGATGTCTCTGCTTCGGAGCACTTACTCAGGAGCCGGCAGACAGATCGTAATTTTCGTTAAAGTTTTGGAGTTTTAGCAAAGTCGTTAATGTTCATTTTCTCATAACTTGACAGACTTAAGAAAGGTTGCACTCTGAGTTTCGCGAATTTTCAATTCAAGTACGAAGTTAAAGAAGTCGCATTTGAAGGACAATCGTCTTATTTAAAATCTTTTCGGGCATTGTCAGTGTACAGTTTAGCGATTCTAATGATTACTGTATTCCTATTGTAATTCTGCAAATGGGCTTATCAAAGATATCATCATAAACTCACCATACGAATTTAATTGAATGAAGGAGTTTCTGGGTATAAAACCTAATTTATTTAGACATATCAGGTTATCGACGAAAAGTATAAGCCCTTCTGTCATTACAGCAAAATATCTTGTTGACTTTCTTTCGGCGAGCGGTTTCTTTATATTTGAATCCGTTTAAAGAGCCTCATCGATGGGGTTTTATTGGTAGGGCATATGTACTTTTATCTGATCAGCTTTCGGCTCTTACAATATTGTGATGGTGGTTATGCAAATTCAGCTAGTAAACTTTTATCAGTTTAAGGTATGCGTCCAACATACTTAAAGCGAGCGAGGTGTTAATGTCAATTTTGGTGGGTAGCCGTTTGATTTGAATTTCCACTGTCCAACAAAAATTCTTTACAAAATGACTCCGACTCAGTTTAAATGATTTCTTTCAACACCATCGCTTACATGAATTCAATGACAGCTTACAATTTAATCGCTTTTCTCTACAACTTACATATATAGTACTTCACTTTATTTTTTACTTAATCACTACTCTTAATTCACCTTTCAAATTCCACTTTAGAACTGAATTCACTTCTGTTCAATATTGGTGTTTATATTCCCGGCCATTTTTCGAGAACCTTCTATGCTAGCCAGCTAGTCCATACTACTCTCTATTTGCTACTAGTTGTCAAAGTAATTCCATTATTTCCCAATTGGTTGAGTCTTCCGCTCTCATTGCATAGGTAATGGCGTGCCCTAAATTATTGGTTGCGGCCTCGATATTGAGCGAACCGGCTATAAATCAATCACCAGTACCTAACCGGTGAGTACGATTAATACAAGAAATCCGCAGATTTACACCTACCATGCTGCCATCTGCGGCAAAGGGATATCCATAAGATGGTGTATTCCCGCCCCTTTTACGGTCTGTAGTTATAGATGTCCTGATCACCGAATTCATCAATATTGGATTCAAAGTTTTTATGATAACAAATGATAGTGGTATAAAACGCATCATCTAATCATCACAATTACCGGTAGGCACAAATGCAAAGTGTACGATCATATACAAAACGTATTATAACACGTCTTCTAGTGGTGTGTCATGGAGGTTCTGTCAAGAAACCCAAGAATAAAGTTAAATCCAGGCTCAGAGACTCTCAATAGAACAACTAAAGATTTCCTTGACATAGTCTATAGTAGATAAAAAAAAGGCAACTAGAATTTCCACTTCAACAACAAAATAAACAGGCATGTTGTCGCACATACAAGCTTGCAATTTTCGAACTTTTGTATACTATTGTATACCATGACAAACAGACCTAAACAAGTTACTCAAAAAATAATCATGTAGCTACAATGTCAATTATATGTCTCATTATCACAAAAGCAATCCGAACCGCAGTCTTACCAACTCTAATTGGACTCGCTCCTTTGAAAAAAAAAAAATCAATACAAAAAACAGCACAGCGCAATACAAAGGAGTGCAGCAGCAACAAGCGATCTGCAATTTTCTCGACTCATTCTAAGAAGGCTTTGAAACGAAGTTTGGGATTAAGAGTCCAAATCGATTTGGCTGGAAAACTGGGGATCCCCTTTTAATCGGGAGTGGCCGTGGTGTAGTGGTGTATGCATAGACTCCTCAAGCAGAGGGTCGCGGGTTCGAATCCCGTGCCAGGCAATTCTGTGAAAAAGTCTTTTCATAGAATTTGTATGTAGTTATATGAAAATCCCGTCGGCGTCAACTCTGACATGAAGGCATAACACTGATGTCGGAGTGGTTGCTGGCTGAGCAACCGAACTAACAACTAGCACGTACTTAAGACCCACTGGTTGAGGAGGATGTACTACCTCGTCCCGTCCAGTTTTTGAAAACTGGGAAAAATATCGAAACCTAATACACCTGAGTTTCAAACTACTACACTACCCGCCCGCCCCCTGTAGAAAAAGTCAGTAAAAGGGTATTCATATCCTCTTGGTGCGCGCGCGATATTAAAAAAAAAACGCTAAAGAACTGATGTGGTAAACTGTGTTGGTGCTGGTATATTTGGTCCCAATCATAAAGTTTCGAAGGCGTTATGGATGTGTTAAGGATACAAATGTACCACCATCAATATGGCCACTGGCATTCAGTTAAACAGCGCTTTAGACACTGTGATATGATATTTTGAACTCAAAAACTGTAGACATTACTCCAAAACCCAATTAGACCCGGTGAAATGCCATATTCACAAAATGTAAACTTCTCCCGAAACTGTGTCAACTCGGTTTAGAGGTTCACAAAACCATGGATTAATAGCGTTAGAGTAGGTTTAGTGCGGTTCTCTAGCACTTAAAACCTTTTATGGGTCTGGTTGGCTTCCGGAACAAAATATCACAAAGGTCACAGTGTCTATTGCTATGGAAGTTAATGAAGAATTCTGTATTGAAAGAAAAAAGAAATGGGTAATTCATCTGTATCGACAGGTCGAATTTGATGTGCATTTAATGTGCAGCCCAGATCAGCAAGACGAGATTTAGTCCTCTCGTTTGCAAACATTTTTTTGCGGCGTTTATTGTGACATTTTGTTCATCCTGTATGAACCTGTCGTCTAAAAAAAATAATTGCTTTATAATTTGTTTTCGTCTTCTAAACTGTGGATATAACTTTGCTTTCAGAAAATTCGAGTAGATGGAGAGGAAAAATATCCAAAATACAACTTATACACTTATGCAGAAGGACGTTCAATAGAAAATGCACGTTCGCTTAGATTTAGTGGAGCTCCTGTTATTTTCGTACCGGGAAACAGTGGCTCCTACAAACAGGTATTTAAGGGTTTCATTAAATAAATAAATACACTTACAATGAAAATAAAATTTCAGGGAAGATCTCTAGCATCGACTGCCCTCCGAAAGGCTCTTGACAATGACCTAAATCATCATTTGGATTATTTTATGGGTAAAAGTTTATAACAAACCATTGATTCATATTTTTTTACTAATCATTTTCAGTTGACTATAATGAAGAACTTTCGGCATTATTTGGAGGATATCTTAGTAAACAAAAGGAATTCCTAAAGAAATGTATTTTTGGTGTATTGAAACTATACGCTGGCCTGCAAAATGCTCCAAAACAAGTTATTCTAATAGGACATTCAATGGGAGGAAAAATTGCACAGTCTTTACTTACCGATGTGTCTGTAGCTCCATTGATTAATACCATTATATTTATTGCAACACCAATAGATCGGCCGGTAATCAATTTCGACGTCTATATGGAGGCAACATATCGTGAGAGTAACGATTACTTGCTTTCCGAACGTACAATAATGGCACTGCAGAATGAAACAAACTGTTGCACCAGTTCTTATTTAAATATCAATTCTAAAATACACAATGAAGATAAAAGCTTGGATGACAAATTACTTATTTCGATTGGTGGCGGAAATCGAGATTTATTAGTTCATGCCGGGCTAACCTTCTCCAAATTTAGCGACATCAACGTGATGGTAATTCAAAAGTTATGAATTAAGAAAAAATACGTATCAGATTTTTGATTTTAGGCCTCTGCTATACCAAATGTCTGGTTAAGTACGGATCATGTGGCATCTGTCTGGTGTCTTCAATTAGTTCTTGTAATAAATCGATTCCTGTTTAGTATAATACACTCCACCGGAAACAGGCAAAAGGAAGCCCTTAGCTTTGTTCAAGATAAATCTGTGCGACTAGCTAAGGCATCATACTATTTTGTGGTAATCAAATCTATATAATTTTTTTTTCTAACAAAGCCTGCATGAAAACACAATGCTCTGTTCTGCACTTAGTCACCAAAAACGAATTATAGGAGACGTGACGTAAATCTAATGACAGAAAAGGACTTTGGCGAATGGTACGAGGATTCTCGAAGAGTATTTACTAAAGATTTTGAAAATGGCTTAGATCATACTTACCTGCAAATGATCCCGCTAGTGGACAAACAACAATATAAGGTAATTATGGAGTGTAAAACAATTGTCTTTTAAAGTTATCTAAAAATACTGATATTTTGTTTTGCAGAAATTGTATGCTGATGTACTGAATTTAGAATCAGATGATTGGGTTTTTGGCTGTGATGCGAAGGAGTTCACACGCAACATGCGATATTGGTTTGCATTATTTTATATTTATTGTCTTAAAGCTATCATATTGTAATACTTACTGGCTGGAAACTTTAATTCATTGATCTTATTTCAGTTGTACTACATATTTATGATTACTGCATAATATGTAAGTGTTTGAGAATTCCTGAGGATTCATTCACGAATCTTTCTATGTATGGAATTGAAATTTCAGCCCATGTACACATACCACCTTGACAATTAGAAATACGAGTTTATTCATCTAAATCTATATTGTCCCCTTTAAAGTAATCCCCATCGACTGCAACACACTTATGCCAGCGCTTAATTCTATCCTCGAAACATTTTTTATATTCGGTTTTCGGTATGTCCATCAGTGCTTCCTGCGATTTTTTCATTACTTCCTCTCGGCTGCTGAAACGCGTTCCCCGTAATGGTTTTTTAACTCGACTGAACAGAAAGATGTCACAGGGAGCCAAATCAGGTGAATTCAGCCCATGTACACATACCACCTTGACAATTAGAAATACGAGTTTATTCATCTAAATCTATATTTTCCCCTTCAAAGTAATCCCCATGGACTGCAACACAATTATGCCAGCGCTTGATCCAATCCTCGAAACATTTTTTATATTCGGTTTTCGGTATGTCCATCAGTGCTTCCTGCGATTTTTCCATTACATGGTATTTGTTGCATTTTTCGTCAAAAAATTACGAATAATGATGGCACTGTGCGACGGTGCGTTATCATGGTCCTCCGCTATCTCTCTGATGATTAATTTGCGGTTATTGACCAACATTTCTTTTACTTCATCAATGTTTTCTTCGGTTTTCGATGTCGATGGTCAGCCACGGCGTTCATCATCTTCGATTGACTCACGACCACTTTTGAACCGCTCGTGCCACTGGTAAACGATCGTTTTCTTTAGAGAATCGTTGCCGAAACACTTTTCCAAAATTTAATACAAGTTCGTTGTTGCAAATTTAAATCCATTTCTAAAATTGTAAAAAATCGCCAACACACACAGAGATAGATGTACGTTTGGATACATTACTTTTGCAAATGTCAACCTATAACGCTAAGATTTAGAGGGAATGTCAACAACGGAACTTAACAAAAATAAAAAAAAAGTTAAATGGGAACAATGGGAGCGCTACACGGTGGTTATTCCGATTTTTTTTTGATCAAGGTGGTATATGCAGTTGCTGATTAAATGCACGTTACGATTTGGAGAAGATTTAAACACTTGAGTCAAAAATCCTCTTTAACTCAGAACGAATCAATAGGTAGAGATTTAAGATCTGAATAATGTTTTCATCAGATTTTTTGAATTAAGGTATTCTATTAACAGAAATAGGAGAACTATAGGGTTTTCATCAATTAAACACATATCAATTGAGTATGTATGGAAATACCAATTCGCCTATCAAGTGAAATCTTGTTGGAAATTTTATAAGCTGTTAACAGATCGAGTCACTTAGTGTGACTAGTGGATTAGTAAAAATCATTTAAAGAGCGGGAGTTATTGTTAAAAAATAATACTCTCACATCCAGGCGAACTCCAAGCACCAAAAATGAACTTCTTTACTACATCACCAACCTTTTCCCAGGCAATATGCCAAACCTTGGAAAGTGAAAACTTGGACATATGTGTAGAAGTGGATGTGCGCAATTACTCTCTAAGCCCGCACACTCTCTTAAATGCATTATATCAGTGTTTGAAACCCTTTGCGGTCAAGTTCGCCGTACTTTCTGCCAATTGCATTTAGCTTATCGTCAAAAAAAAAAAAACATTGAATCTATATAGAATCTATAAGACCCTTTGTGGAACTTCAAGAATAGTTTGCATTGCATCTGAAGACAAATTAAGCTTCGCTTAAGTAAAACTATAGTATGTTTTCCTCTAAAGAAGAGCATAGAATCGCAGACCATTTTCTCTGATATAGGTTTTGTCATACCTGCTAGCATTCATTTCTTTTTTATGCTCTTTCTTAACTATCGAACATTGCGATGCGTATGTTAATGCCGAGCGAACGACTGCCGTATTTAAACGACTCCACGCTTACTCTATACCCGAATTCATCATCGCAACTTCCTTAGTGTTAACGACAGAGTTTAAGTATTTAAATTTTCCGCATATCGGTACGATGATTCATTCAAAATAGATATCATAAAGCCGAACTGACTGCGATGGGATTAGTAATGTCGTGCTGTATATTGTCTAGAACTCACTCGTATATAATATTTTCATAGCATGCGATATTTACTTTCACATACAGTAGAATAAGAAATTTCTCCCTCCACTCATTTTGCATCCAAACACCTCTCATCGTTTCATTAAATTATGACGACGGAAACAGCAACTTTGCATCTGAATAGGCGATGCTTTTGCCGTCGATAACAATCCGTAGTAGTAAATTTCGAAGTTTTTCATGGTCCATCACATCGCGGTTCTTGGATGGGGCAACATCTGCTTTGTTAGGGCTACTTATAGTTATTCGGCTGCACGTATCCTATTAATGGACAACAGATACGAAGTTTGTTGTCTTTATTTTATTGTCCTTATTTTGTTGACAGGGATTGTCACGTGTAGATCCATCCATATCCGAGGCTAATTGTTGTTTCGTAACTGGATTTGTTTTCCATACTCCGAAGGTACAACCCGCAACCCGGACGGCCATTTCCATTACACATAGCCCTAATACAAACGTTCGGTTAGACCAAAGCCAGTAATCTGTTCGGAGATGTGAGCGCTTCCATTGGTCCATTAAAGACTCATCCGCCACCATTTTTTTTATAAGACTCTGACTTAGTCTCAGAATTCTTTACGGGCCTATGCTCCAAATATGTCGGAATAGCCCGGATGTTATTTGTTTTATTCCGGAATTTAACTTCACTGTTGATTCCATCTGTGGAATTCATCAGCTATCTTATTTATATTGCTGCTATTTTTGTTTGCTGGATAGGGCTTTTAAGTTTGGCAGTTCAAGTCCGAATGGATATCGACCAATACCCGATGGTTACTTGGAGGTAAAATAAGTTGATGTGTAGAAATAGTTACAACACTGGGCACCACTAAGTACCTTGAAATACTGGAGATGTTTATTGTCACACCGGACACACCATTTTAAAAGAAGAAGCATGTCTTTAACCATTCTCTTCGCGATTGTTAGTTTCAATCTAAAGCTGCAAATACTAGTACCATTGTTATAAAAAATGAACTTCTCCTTTATTTTTTTTTTATTTTTTTATTTATTTTTTTTTTTAGTTCTACTGGATTTTCTATGTCTCATCTTGCGGAAAAGCTACCATATAGTCCTCAGAAAAGAACGTCTCTATCAATCGATCTTCATAAAATAAAGAAAACTTATCCGAGTTGGTCGCATATTGTGCTGCGAATTTTGCCAACCCGAAGTTCAGTACGTATTTAAATCCAATTATTCCGTAGAAAGTATTTACATATATTCTATTTTGCAGGTCAAACTCAATGTCGACATCCACGATCTAGATGAGAGAACTTTAAAAGTGAAAGCCCCAAAGTGGTTTTCCTACACCGAAAAGCAATTAGTTACAGATTCGTCGTTAGGAGTTTCCTATTATAAAATACTTGTATCAGGTAAATTAAAATGATATGTAGTTTATACAAACTAAAACTATTTTTTCTTGTTTCTCTAAAGACCTTGACGAATCCTACCAATCTATAAATTTTTATATAAAGCCAAAATCATGTTCGAAACCTTTACATAATGCTATTGCCAAAACCTGTGTGCCTTGGGCCAAAGGCTCGGATCGTTATCAAAACTTCTCGTAAACTCTAATTAATTTTTTTTGTTAAATTGTAATCGAAACATTTTTTTCTTTTTTTTTTTTAATATTTTAGAGAACTGGAAAATAAGCCATTATCAATAAGTGTGCCGATTTCGAAACCACTCGGGTATAATAGTACTGAAAACCCGGTCACTATATACTTGTATTTGGACTCGAATTGTCGTTATCAAATATCGTAAGGAGTCATGTATTAAGTTTAACTTCTTAACCACGTCTTCTGTTTTGTGTTATCTTAGATATCAAAATTCGTTTGGTGGAACTTTTTCGCGTATAGTAAGGCAATATGCGCATTGGCTGCCTGCGCATTTAACTGCAATATTGTTTTTGTCGTTTAAATATCAAGTGTCACTAACACCAAACCGAGCAGCATTCAAATGTGGGAAACTTCATTCAGCAATCGTACACTCAGGATCTTTTTTCATTATCACGGGTAAATGAACATTATTGTTTGTAGGAATATTTTTTTATTTAAATATATTTTATTATTAATTTAGTTACACCAGTATTTGCCAAATTGTTACAATCAGTTAAGTTCCTACCTGATCCTGACAATTTTCACCATTCTATGGTAATATCATTCGTAATACATGGGTCGGCATCTGCGCTACTCTTTCTGTCTGCTGTTTTTATCTGGACAATTATAGTGTTTAATGCAAACATCATTCATAGTATATTTTTAAGGTAAGTAGTTTTAAATGTATTTCATCACATGTTGGATGAGTAATGCAGTGAGCTGATGATCGCCGATTTCTTAATACTCATTAAATTTTCAGATTTCCACAAGCCAAACTCTTTTTGCTTTCTTTTTCATGATCTTCAATCAATTTTTGACAGATCATGGAAAGATGTTATTTTATATCGATAACAGAATACTAAGCAAACACTCACTAAAATCACTAACAGAGTATTACTATGTTCGGGCAATGAAGAGACCTTGGCTACAGCCATATTAACATGACCATCATTAAATGGTGGAAAATAATTATTTTTCTTACAAAAATGCTACTTGGTTAAATTCCAGCACATACATATGTACTAAATAAAAAGGCATTCAGCTACCATTTAGGCCTTTGTTATGTATTGTTGTACCATATGTTGTGCCACATGAAATGTCCGATTTTTGCTCAGTCGAAAATAACAAGTTCTCGAGTGAACATCTGTGCCAGAACGTTAAATTTTCTTTTTTTTTTATAAAATAACATAAAGTACGTAGTGCTTAATGTGTGGGAATTTTAGAATTCGTTACAAGTACCTTTTTTTTTCTAGGAACTATTTACCATGCTGTCGGTAGTTCGAACCCTCTTCCTTTACAAATTTAAAACGGGACATAACGTCTCATTGGCAATGAAAAACATTAATGACGCACTTAAGGATGTATCGGTAAACAAACGGATTATACGACGTCGATTTGAAAAGTTCCGTCCGGAAGATTCTAGCCTCGAAAATAAATCATGTGAGAAGTCGGAAACGTTAGTTAACGGAAATCTGCGCTGCGCTTGCATTAAGAAACCAAACTGAACGGTTTTTGCACCGGATAGTCACCTGTGATGAAAAATGGATACTGTATGATAATCGTAAAAGATCTGGGCAGCGGTTGGATGCAGATGAAAAACAAAAACACACCCCCAATCCCGATTTTCCCTCAAAAAAGGTTATGGTGACAATTTGGTGGACATCGAAAGGATCAATCCTCTTTTCATTTCTTCAACCAGGAGAAACGATAAACGCTATCAAATATTGTGAGGAAATCGACAAATTGCATGCCAAATTGGCTGAAAAGCAACCTGCGTTGGTTAATAGGCACGGTCCGATCCTTTTGTATGACAATTCTAAACCCCATAGCTCACAAGTATCGGTGCAAAAACAGTTGCAATTGGGATTTGAGATTCTTCTGCATCCACCGTACTCTCCTGATATTTCCCCAACGGATTACCATCTTTTCCGCAATCTGGATTCATTTTGCTGGCGGAAGGTTTTCCGGAACAGAGCAGAGGTCATAAACTCATTGCCTCAAAATGTCAGCACTTCTACGAAAAAATTTGACCTTGTATCACATTGGAAGAAAAACATAGATGAATATTGGCTTTTACATCTTTACTATAAAATCAGATTTCATTTGGTGCAACCCAATACCACACATAAAGAACACACACGAAAAGAACTACAACCTAATGTTTTAAAACTGTGAAGTTATCTAGCGTAAAAAAATACCAAATTATCTGGTAAACGTCTTATCAATAATAACCCTCAGTCGATGGAAGAACCTACTGGCAAACAGGCAGCTTGTTCTTTGACATGAGAATTTGTTCTTATTTATCTATTCAAATCATATAAATTTGAAGATCCGCTGGTTGCAGATTTATTATGAATTTGCATATTGGAAGGAGGCAATGCTCACAGAGTGTAGTGTATTTCATAGATAGTATCCTGTAAGAAAAGATTCCTAAAGAAACCGTATCCACAATACGAAAAACCCAATTTGAACAGACTTAACGATTTGTTTAGGAATTTTAACTCATTAAATTTCCTTGATAATGTTGTATATATGGCGTCACAAAAACTTTTTACTTTAAAACTACAGGAAAAGACGTGTTATAACTCGAGCTGTAAAGAGGCTTTCAAAGGACTAGAGAAGAAAATGATTGATCATATAAGACAAACCTAATAGAGAAAAGCCTGTAAAACGTAAACCAAATAATTACAACTTCCATTTCATAATATGAGTGCGTCGAATTTCTTACCAGACCAACCCATTTTTGCACTCATGTATAAGTAAGAGTACTTGAAACATATGTGAATTCACTGGTTGAAATTGTATGCCTCCCATTCTTCTGACCAGAGTTGTCTTATGCTGTGAGCTATTCGATGGTTAATTCTTCTGAGCAGATGGAAAAAAGCATTTATCCAACTTGTCCCTAAAAAAGACAAATCTTATTGTACATCTTAATACAGACAATAGATCTGTGCTATGGGCACTTCTTTCATTCTAAGGTGAAACGCTGATAAATCGCTAGCTCATGAAATATTTCAAGATAGAAATTTTCTCAATATTCGAAGAAACTTAAACACCCAGCCATGTATTGTTGTACTCGTCACATTTTATGTATGTTGGAACGATGTCAAAAAATTTACTGCGACATATCATTATTTTCTTAAATATCTCAAGAAACAATTTTTCCACTCTAATATGGTCTCAACGCATGAGGTTCCTTGTTCTGACGTTATTTTCACTGTTCAAAGACCCCTTAAGCCCATTTTCGAATGCATTTTGAAGCACCGTGAAGCCGTGCATTTCGCTTATGGAATGCACTGTTTAGCCAATAACATATTTTTCGAATAAATAGAGTAACAGTTGCTGTTCTACTTTCATACTTTTCCCACAGTACTCGGAGCAATGTACAAGGTATGTTCAGAAAATAACGGGAATTTTTAAATTTCGCGAGTTTGGAGAGTCCGATTGTCTTTTTTTTATGTTGGTATACATGCCCCTGAAGTATAATAAAATTTTCAGTTGTATTCATTGTGTACTTTGTGGCAGCCGCTAAAGTTACACGTGTTATTATGTGCTCTGCGATTTTCGTTTGTTAAATAAAATGGATCAAAGAATTTGTATCAAATTTTGCGTAACAAAATTAAATAAAGTGTAACAAAGTATGTGAAATGTTAACAAGGCCTTTTGTGAGTCTACTATGAGTAAAACAAGAGTTTACTAGTGGTATAAGCGTTTCAAAGATGGCCATGAAGACGTTGAAAATGACGAACGCCCCGGACGCCTCAGAACATCAACAACCGATGAAAATGTGGAAAAACTGAACGAAATGGTTATAAACGATAGCCGGAACGATCGAACAATCAGAGAAGTCGCTGATGATGTTGGCATATCGATTGGCTCATGCCATGAAATTTTTTAAAATGTTTTGGGTATAAAACGCGTGGCAGCAAAATTTGTTCCAAAATTGTTGAACTTTGCACAATGCTTTTTCGTGAATTTTTGGCCAAAAACAATACTGTAACGATGCCACAGCCTCCATATTTACCATACATGGCTCCGTGTGATTTTTTCCTATTTCCAAAAATAAAGAGAATCTTAAAGGGCCGTCGTTTTACAAGCATAGATGACATTAAAAGCGCATAGCTGAAAGAGCTAAGGCTATCCCAAAAATCGAGTTTGAGAAATGTTTCGAGGATTGAAAGAAGCGCTGGCACAAGTGCATGATACTATATCTAATGGGGACTATTTTGAAGGCGACAACATTAATGGTTTTTTTTTTTTTCTTCAAAAACTAAAATTCCCGTTAGTTTTAAAACGTAGTATGTATATGTATGCATCAGAACATAGACCTCTTATGCTGCTGTTGTCCGTATTGACGTATTTATCTTTAAGGGCCTTTACTCGTTTAAGAGCCAACTCTATTTGCATTTTTTTCAATTTCAGAAAAGTCCTTTATGACGAAACGCTGGAAGAGATATTGTCTGCATATTACAGCAACTTGGCAGATTTGTTGAATATAATCTCTTCTGTGGTAGCACCATTGTCACCTAAAGAGTAAGGCGTTTATTACCTTATTCCACTAAAGAAACTATGCAAAGCATAAAACGGGTCTTATATTAGACATTCTTCTCCGTTAACAAACTGAATAGATAGAAAAGTGACAGCGCCTTTTTTAACTTTTTCAATCCACGATATCCCTTAACTTTGTTAGAAAAATGAAGCGCCTTTAGCATATACTGAGCGAGACATGTAAATGGATTTTCAGTGAATCTTCTAAAACTGAGGTTGTTCTCTTTATGAGAAGGAGGAAGCTGACTTGTCTGACTTAAAGGCATTACTATCCATTTCGCCAGGATAATAGTTCACTAAGTCTTGTTTGGGTCCTAGTCACAATGGAATGACGAGAAATGAGATCGCCGAGAACTCTCTAGATAAACCCTTATTCAAACAGAATACGTTTTTAACGCTGCGGTTAAATAATTTAACGCTATTGTTAAATTATTTTAACCGGCGCGCTGCGTAAGAAGACGTCAAACCAAACAAAAAACAAGTAATTTTTACCATTTTCATTGATTTTCATTACATTTCCTATATGTCGGCCTTAAAATAGAATGTTTTAGTTTATATCACTCTGGTCGTATAAATATTGGTATTTACTTAAAAATTCACTTAACATTTCCATTGCTTCATAAAAAGAAGTAAAATCAACACCGCGTTGAAACGAATGATTTGTATTTTAACATATCACAGCGTTTTAACGCCTGCTATCAATGCCGTGGTGAATTCACCGCGACGTTGAAAACACATTTTTTGTGACAGTTTCTATGATTTTAATAAAATATAACGCAGCTTAAAACGCACTTTGCTTAACGGAATCTTAGGGCTCAATATTTTTCTTGATTTCTTCTTTAATGATATCGCGAAACCACTTTGACACGAGAATGCGCTCGTACATGTAATCTTTTTATCTGTTCTACTTGCGGCTTCAACTTGCTGTAAGCTCTGAATTTCGGTTGTTAGAAAATTATGGTCTGTGACAAAGTCTACCTTTGAGTCTCTACATGTATGCACATTTAGGATTTGGGGTGCGATAAGCGGGTAGTCGATTTGTCTTGCAAACCCGCATTTGACGGGTGACCAAAAAACACGATTTTGTTGTTTTAGAGCACTACGAGTGTGTGTTTGTTACAAAGAAATAAATATTTAATTTAATTACATTATTGTATTTTCTACTAAATAAAATTTCGTTTTTAATTCAAATTCAGATTAACTAGGCTCTCTTCACCGGTATTCGCAGTAATACTGCCTATTATCGAACGATTCCCTATTTTAGCTGGAGGAGCTTTAATTGCAATCGGGTTTGCGTCTTGTGGTGGAATATCCTTAATTCTAGGTTGTCTCATTTATTTTATGCTGGTGAGTACATAACGACTTTTGTATTATTTTCTTACAACTCTAGTTATAACCAATCAACATTTTCCAGATATCCAAAGAATATGAGGATTACCTGGAAAAGTTTGTTTATAACACAGTAATATTAATTGCTACTAAGGTATTTGGAAAGCAAGTGCAGGAAGAAGAACTTGAAAGTGAAGATCCAAACGAAGGTATTCAACAGACAGATTTGGAAAGAACTGTGCGTGATGGAAATCTAGCTAGTGATACGAAAGGAGCTGAAAAGACAAAAGTACAAAACCAAGAAGAAAATGAAAATTCGGGTGAGTTGAATTCAACAAATGAGGAAGAAACCGATAAAAAATCTAGCGAAGAACAAGACGAAGAACTTGAACGGCTACTTAATGAAGTAATAGAAAAGCAGAACGAAGCTTTAAAAGAAAAGCAGGAAAAGAAAAGACTAGAACGCATGGAATATAATTCAATTCAAGACGGTTTAATTAGTGTTCACTTCCACATGACACTTTTTCTTTTAATGTGTCTGCTAACAATATTATTTGTTCCAACAACTATATCTTGGGCGAAAGACTTTAGGTAAGGTTGTACAAAATGGTTCTTAAAAAAATTATTTGTATGAAATCTTTCTTAAAGGTATTCCAATATTCTTTCCCCTGATCCATCAATTATGCCCGCAACTATAGCATTAAGTTGTGTTTTTATACTTTGGCAAATATCGGCCCCAAAAAATCTGTAAGTTATTATTTTTAGAAAAGAACTATCTTGACTCACATGGCTTGACTCCTTTCAGGTATGCCTACAATTTTGTAGCCAGTATTTTATATGTATGTGCTGCCATTTCTGTGATTTACTGCAGGGATTCAGTATATCGTTTAAATGGAGTGATATGTTCTGCTTTCATTATGGTAGCAGCGCATCAGTTATTTTCATCAAAAAAGACAGTCACAGATGAGTTCGATCCAGATGAAGCTGAGATTAAGGATAGAATCGAGAAAATGAAAGCTGTTTTGGCAGATGCAAATGCAAACAAGGACATAACTTTATGAATTTTCTTTGATTTTATTATGTTTTCTAGTCTCGTGCACATTTTATTTGTGATTTCATTAAACAAATCTTGTAAATCTTCGTTGGCACGTTCTTTAAAGCAATAGATTGAGAAAAAACAAATAAATTGTTTTAAACCGTTTTAGTTTAAATCGCATTTTTGTACAGCCAAAAAATCATTTTAGCAATAAATATTTTTAGTGGCAGTAGCAAGTAAACAATGACCATCAAAATATTGATAAGTTTGAAATGTTTTTTAAATCAGCAAAACTCCAGATTATCTAAACAAAAACAATAAATGTCCAGGAGCTGTGCGTCCTGCGCTGTCCATTTAACAACTTCAATACAAAAAGTTGGGCTGTGCGGAAGTTCTTGGATGCATCAAAGTTATTAATATATTTTCTGCAAATGGCAAAAGGTGTAGGTCGACATTATTTAGCTGCTATTTTGAACTGCTATTGGAGAACATTCTATTATTGAAATCACAATGGCAACTATTTTTAAATAGAGATTTGGATTCATTAAAAGAAATAACTGATAATTGAGAACCGAAAATACGCACCTGATACAGCAAGGATTTTTATATGCAACTGTTCAAATTATGATGCGATTATTGGACCGGTATATGCCAACGGGATTTACTCTAAAATAGATTTCGTTATCGTCCGGGGTGATCTAAAGCTTACACAAAACAGCAAAACCTCAAAAAATTTTATTTTTCTGAAATGATATTCTGTCACGTGACAACATATAAGTCTTTTAATTCTGTTTGATGCATTGAACTATTTCGTTTCCTAAACGAAATACACGAACGCGTTCCTGATAATCCGATGCGTTCCTCTGATTTTGTTAACAGCGTGTTTTGCATATTTTTTCAAGTACCTTGGTTTCGTCTTTCTGTTATATCGAGGGTCTTGGAGAGGTCTGAGCTTTTAAGGAGCAGCGTGTCTTCTCCATCGTCCCGCAAAATCGGTTGAGTATGGTAGATGTACCAAAATTAGACATTTCTCTATATAGCTTATCTTTTATAAATGTCATATGCTGCTTTAAAACCAATAAAAACATGATGTGTATCAATCTGGAACTCATTGACTTTCTATAAGATCTGCTGAGTGAAAAAATTTAATGGATGTTGGACATTTCCGGTCTGACGCTTTACTAATATGGATAAACCTTAAGAGGGTCACACAGTACACCAGGCGACGTTACGGAAACTAATATCTTTCTTGTTCAAACAGTTCTGTGTCGTTAGACGTAAAGTTTATTAATGGTCCCTTTGTATCTGTATGTAACAATATTTTGTTGATTTTATCATGAAACATAAGTTCTCATCGTATTTTTTACTATATGAGCCATAACACAGAAGTTCATTATGATTATCTTGACGAAACAACAAGCACTTTTAAATCATCATATACGGTAGATTTGATAGTTTTGATGCCTTTATTAGCAGCAATGCTAATAAACTGGAAAAAAAAAGTTACAGTCTTATGAACAAAACAAAGATCTAAAAATAATTTCAGAAAGCATAAATCATAACAATTTTTCATTTAATGCTTACAAAGGTGTATTTAATTTGTTGTTTGCTTAGAGTAAAACATTAATTTGTTTTATATGAATGAAAATTTAAAAAACTTAGTAACGAAAATCGGCATCACTTTATTTACATTATCTACATTTAAATAAGGAAAAAAGCAGGTCTGGACAGTAAATTTGCAAGAATGACTACAAAGAACCATAAACCAAGAAGAATTAAGCGCACAAGGTATGTGAAACATCTTCGAAGAACAGAGTGTTACCGATTTGGGGAAAGAATTCCGATATCTTATTTGAACCGCGCTAAGATCTTAAAATGTATCCGAGACGTATGTAGGAATGATACGTGATATATACGATGATGTTAAAATGAAAGTTAAATGCACAGCGGGATTAACCGGAGAATTTAAAATTAAAATTGGAGTGCACCAAGGCAATGTACAAAGGCCTTTATTTTTTTTTAATGTGGTGCTTGTATTAAATCAACACATCAACAAATACATAACAACTTTATTTTTTTTCGTCGATGAGAGCGCTTTTATAGGCAATGACGTGACATCCTTTCAAGAAACTCTTAATAATTGGAGTAAGGCGTTAGAAAATAACGTGTTACGAATCAGTGATATTAAAGTAAGACCGAATATCTGCATTGTCGTTTTTCTAAAGCAGCAAATACAACTCCTGACACCTAACATATTTAGAAGGAACCATCGTGTCAAAATGTCATCAACCATAAAGCAAATTGCGATGACGATGTCGCATGTAGAGTCGAGTTGGGTGATATAAGATTTTTAAGTGGCGCGAAATCTCCGCTGTTGTTTTGTGACAGAAAAATCACATTTAGACAAAAGGGTTTGATTTATACGACAGTCGTTCGTCCACCTTTAACGTACGTATTGCAATGTTGGACGATATATCATAAATACATATAAAGGAAAAATGATAGAGACGGAAGTGAAAATTTTTCGAATGCCAGGTGTAACAAAACGCAATCTTATTAGAAATACAGAAATTCGTGGATTCACGCATTCGCACAATAAGAAAGCACCATTGCACAAACTTCAGACAGCATATCAGTCGGCTTTACCGTGTTCAACGAAGTTCGTAGAAAAATCCAGCCAATTTCTTAAGTCGTTTCCGAAATTGATTGCTGTCACAATTTCCAAATCAATTATTATCAATCATATATTGACGGTGAATCGATGCTGCCAATCTTTGATGCCTTTATAATCCGTTGAACGATTGCAAACGACCTTCGATTTTACTGTTTCCACATTTGAAAAGTTTGCCTTTTCTCTTATAAATAAAAACGTATTGTATATTCAAGCCCTTAACATGTTAATTTAGAATCGCGTTTCTTTTTTTTATTATTTTTGGAACTAAAACAACAAAAAAGAAAAAAAAATAGAACTTATCAACAAAATATAACAATCTTTTCTTTTATATATATAAAATGCTGAATATCACTTTTTTATAATAATTTAGCCAGTACTACAACAACCTGCACTAGGCGCAGGATGTACGTCTGGATTTTCATCCGATTCATCGACAATTAGTCTGTTTGAACTCCGAACTGAACTATTGCGTTGAAAAGACGAAGCTTTGGCTTCTTTTATATCACTTTGCTGAATCATCTGAAATTTTGAATGAAATGTTATTATTTCACTTTTATGTTAAATTCAAATGACTAACCAAAGTTGTGAGCTCGTGAAAAAGTTCTTCAATTCCTTCGTTTTGCTTAGCAGATGTTTCGAAGAAATTAGCTCCAACAGCTTGCGCATAGCTAAAAACCAATTAAATAAATCGATCAGTCAATGAATAAGTTTGCAAACTAGGAATACCTTTGAGCCTCCTCGATAATAACCGTTCTATCTTTTTCCAAATCTGTTTTATTTCCAACAATCGCTATAACTATATCCGAGCCTAGCATTTTTTTGAGTTCCTTTACCCAATTTTTAACCTGTTCAAAATCCAGATATTTCTATTAGTAACATTATTAAAACTACGTAGATGTAGGGAATTTTCGCACCTTCAGAAATGAATCTTGATCCGTGATATCATAAACCAATATTGCGCCATTAGAGCCACGGTAATAAATCGGTCCAAGTGCATGGAATCTTAAAAATGTAGATAAAATCATCGTAAGTACATTTATGGCTATAATTTATTATGAGTGCAGTGTGCAATAAATGCTACATCATCTTCAACTGCTATATACCTTTCCTGTCCGGCAGTGTCCCAGATGTTTAGTTGAATCCGTTTACCATCCAAATCAATTTTCTTTGTCAAAAACGAAGCCTTAAATTAAGAACACACTTTAAAAAACAGTTTCAAAAAAAGTATCTCCACTTTATTGCGAGATTTATCGCAATTTGATTTTTGGGGGAAATCTGATTGTGTATTACCTGTAATGTACTTATGTGTTTATTACTAAATTTATCTTCCACATATCGCAGAACAATCGAAGTTTTTCCTACACAGCCCTCTCCAAGCAAAACGACTTTTAGATTATAATTGGTAATGGCGTTTGTAGTCATATTCTTATCACATGTATTTTCTTATCTTACGTTAAAAATCGTTGGACAGGTTGCGGAAATATCGTTTCATTTCGCGGCCATAAATAAATGGCAAAACGGCTTTCAGTTCCCAGATATCCAAATACAATATATTCAACTTGTAAGCAAATTTGGTAAATTCACTGTTGCTTTTTCATCTTATTCTTCTTTAGATAAACGTCATTCATTACTTTTAAAGTATTGCCATATTAGAAAATTTTTTTAATAGTACACAGTTCAAAAAGTTAGCATATCTATTGTTGAAAAATATTACATGACTGCGTATTTTAGTAGAAATAAGCAGTAAGAAGCTGAAATAATTGCAATGACGATCTGTAAAAGAATGGAGCTCTTACCTAGTCGCGTGCTATTGCAGATATATGATACTACGCAGTTTAGTACTAAGAAATTTCTATAAATTTCTATACTTTGTAAGTCGCCCATTGCGCCCTATAAATTTAGAATAGGAAGATTAGAGGACCTGCAAATATGTCCAAGATCAGCCCTATCATATCAAAATAGAGGAACGCTCCTGTCAAATTAATTGCTTTGGCAATCTGCCTTTCAGTTATCTTCATAACAAAATTACGGATTTTAATTACATTTTTCCTGCTGTACAAATCCTGTTGCCCTATAGTAAATTATAATTTTCACCTTTGCAGTGAGCAGGCGACTACGAAATAGTTTATATGCTAGGGCGACAGCATCGCCATTCTTCACAACAAAATGTTTACTGGGACCATGTAAACAAAATTTACAGCAGTGGTCTATTCAAGCTCAGCCTGTTTAAGCTTAAGAAGAGTCCCTCTAACCATACGTTGTCGAAATTATATATAAGATATCAGCTTAGATCCAATAGCAGATGTATCTGTTAGCATGAACAGATTGCGCTACTGAACCATGATCAATAAATTTTTATGGCCAGAATTTGTATGCATGAATGTTTAGGATGTAAATGCCAAATAAGTTGGGAAGTTATTGCTGCTTTGCAATTTCTTAAAATTGTAACGAAATCAAGTTGCATCACACAATGCGACTTCTTTGTTGGGTGCCATGTAAAAGATAAAGCCTATGCAATCGTAACACACAAAGCGAACATCCGTGCTGTTATCAAAATAAATCCGCAAATGGGCGAAAAGGAAATAAATAATTTTACGAAAAAAAGCTGTTTTTCATTATAAACAGCAACTCTTCTTCAATTGATGATATTTTAAAACCAAATCTTTTTTATAAAAAAATTCGTGTTTTCTAAACAAATAAGCAGCACGCGCATTCGCGGATGTGATGTGATGTGGTAATGTGATGAGAGTACACAAAGTTTTTAAGAGGGACGCCGCATGGTGGCATTCTACCCCCTGATAAAATTCTAAGAAATGGAGGATTGCATTATGATTACTTATCCAAATGATGTTTCTATAGTCATCTTAGAAAAGAACCGTAATACTTTAAAGAAGCTCCTACAATAAGTTTTCAATAAACTAACGAGGAGGATAGATCGATATGGATTGGGTACCACCAAACTGAACATATCATTTTCTATAGGAAATGTGAAATTCCATAATTTGTACAAGGTTCACACATTCTGGCTAAGCTAAATATCTGGGTCTTACATAACACAAAGAAAGAAAAGAAGATTAAAAAAAAAAAAAAACTCCAGAGACACCAACTTTCCCTATGTTCTGCCCTTTATGCAAACGACATTGACATAAAAGGGAGCGTTTGCGACTATCGAAGTAAAAGCTGTTAAGTTAAGCAGTTAACTTCGACTGCACCAGCGCAGAAATCATGAGAAGAATCGCTCTTCTTAATCGCTGTTTCCTTGGAGTTAGAACGCGAGTAGTAAAGACCTCTCTCGAACAACCAAAAAGGCATCATACAAGACACTGATCATCCCAGTCCTACTTTACGGCACAGAAGTGTGGACACAGACGAAAGCGTTTTCATCAGTGGAGAATGTAGAAACATTTCAACAGCGAATCGTACGAGCTAAACAGATAGATGGCTAGGTCATCAGCGTTCCAATCCGAAAAGATTTCGACTTCAACCCAAAGAGACAAAGCTCATCTTAGGCAACGCGCGCGTGTGGAATTAGAGCTCAACCAACTGGAGGCTGCTGGAATAAAAAGATCGCGCTTTAACTTTATGTATAAGAGCTTGATTTCCTTCAAAAGACGGTAAATATGCGCATTAGTAAAAATAGATGGTATAACTGTATTCTGTCCCATAGACAAGCTTGTAGTAAAGTTAAACGAACAATTTTGGTGAGAATGATTGGCCGGTTTTGATAAGTACGACTGCAAACACCATATCTCCTTTCGCTGATTTATTTTAAGCTAAGTATGTGATAATCGCTTGCCTCTTTTTTCTTTATTTTTAATATGTATAGGTGAAGGACCTTACGCAGTTCTTATCAGTCTCCTGTATCATATTCAACAACTTATTTGTCGAGAAAAAAATAAACATATGATAACTGACCAATAGTATGTCCATCACTTTTTCAATGAAAAATAGTTCTTTCGGCAAAAATATTTCATTTCTCAATATGTATATGGTAGTCTTTTTTTAAATCTATATACATCGTCAAACGTCTCTCTAATTTGTTCACCCCGTATTCTCAAAATAGCGATCATTCTATCCTAGGAGCAAAATCTTTTTCGATAGAACAATCTTTTTAGATTTAAAAATGTCAAATAGTCACAAAGAGCTAAATCTGGAGGATACCATATGGCAGTTGAGGGAGAAATTCGTATCCCAATTAATAGTATTCCATCATGACGACTACATGTGCAGCCGTGCATTGCCCTGATGGAAGAAAGTGTTCTTCCTGGCCAAATGCTGTCACTTTCCTTCAGATCATCATGGATTCCGTCCAATAAATTGTGATAATTTGCATTTTTTTTATTTATTTATTTATTTATTTTTTTTGTCGCCGTGTTCATGATACGAGGGGTGTTTGATGAATACCCGTATTAGAAATGCCAACGCAAATTTTTTAGATTTTGAGCGGTGCTTCAAATTTTTTAACCCCTCCGTATAGAACTACTTTTGTTGGCCTGCAAAATACTCCTCCTCGGCGGCGATGACTTCCTTGTTTGACTCGTACTTCTTTCCGTCGAGTGATCTTTTAAGGTTTAGGAACAAAAAGAATTCGCAGAGAGCCAAATCCGGAGAAAACGGAGGATAGGGGAGCAATTTGAAGTGCAATTCGACCGATTTGTCGAATTTTTCTTAAAATCGCCATTAAATCATCCAATAAATCGGCGTAGTATTCTCCTGTGATTGTTTTTCCCTTCTCCAAAAAGTCAACGTGGATCACACCTCGCGCATCTCAAAAAAAAGGTGGCCATCAGCTTTTTGGCCGAAGGCACGGTCTATGCCTTCTTTGGAGCAAGTTCACCGGGTTAAACCCATTATTTTAATTCTTCTTTGGTCTCTGGTGTGTAATAATGAATCCATGTCTCATCGACGGTCACGAAACGATGCAGAAACTCCTTCGGATTTCGATTAAACAGAGCGGCACAGCACGTCTTTGAAATGGTGTCAAAATTGCGCTTGTTCTCCGGTGTAAGCAAACGCGGAATCCATCGCGAGGAGTTACCCAGGATATGGCTAACGAGTTCAGTTGAAATGCCTGTTATCTCAGTCAACTCGCGAATTTTCACTCGGCGGTCGCCAATACGAGGTCATGGATTTTGTCCACGGTTTCCTCTGTGGTAACCCTTTTTGGGCCACCTGGGCGCGTTTCATCAAAAATCGACGTGCGGCGACGGCGAAATTCTGCGAACCAATGCTAAACGGTTGTACGGGAAGGTGAATGGGTCCCATATACACCTTTAAGTATGGGCTTGTTTTCTTCGTAAGTTTTGCAAATTAAAAAAAGGATCAGATCACGGAGCGATACTGCCCTTTTTCCATGTTCGCAAAAAACACTAACACGATGTTTTGAAATAGGTGTCAAAACAAAACTAAACATCGGATTTTCACAAATTTTGACAGGCGGGGTAAAAGAAGTTATACTAAATGATGATACCCACATTTTTGCTTAGTAGCGCCACATATTTTCCAATCCGGGTACTTATCAAACAGCCTTCGTAGTCGACAGACTTTTTTTGGCCTTGTTCGTCACCGATCCGGTCATAGAAATCCAGACGGTATATTGTGATGGGTACATATTTCATCTGCGGTTAAGAAACGGTGAAAAAATTTTAATTCTTTATCGTGTTTCTTTAAGGTATGTTAACGACGAATTGAAAGCAAGTCCTTTTTTAATCACAATTTTTTATGATTTTATTAATGCAAATGTAATTTACAGTTTCTTAAAGTAAAAGAATAAATTTAAATTAAAGATTTTCAGATAAAATGGATACGACCAGAAATTGATACACCTAGACTGATTCTTGTATGTACCTGTTTTATATAAAAATTAAAAGAAGAAAACCAATTACAAAAATAATATTAGTGTTAAGAATAATGTTATGTGAAAGCGCTTTATATGTGTACATACCAGTGTGAAAAAACAGAACAGAACAACACATATTTCTGAAGAATGTCAAACCAAGTTAGAATAGAAAAGAAGGACCATATTATGTTAGCTTTCAAAAATTGAAACATTCCATATTTTTCAGTTCTAGCGGTTCAAAATCAAAATAGTACGAAATTCTCATTGTCATTTAGATCAGCCCCAAACGATTGTTCGAAAATGTTCATCCAAAGGTTATCATCTCAAAGAATAATGAAAATTAGCGTAAAACATGTTTAATTCCACAATCACAAATCGCTGGAATTAAATCACTTTTTGGCATTTCTCAAAAATCTGTTCTACCTTAAGTGTAAGTGCAGAAAATCCTGTTTCAATCTGCTTGGAGCAACCTGCATGGTTGATGAAAAGAGAACAGCTTAAAAGGAAACAAAACTCAAACTAAAGGCTGTACAGACGAACAAGGAAATATCAGTAGACTCCAAGATGGTACTGAGAGCTGAGAATCAAACACTTCTATGGATTGATGACCAACGTCCCGTTGACAAGTAATACGAATCATTCAACCTGAAATATGAATACAACAATTCCATGTAATCAATATCGTTAAAATTTGGATGACACCAAATATACTGATAAGGTCGCTGCGCATGATGGCGAAACTGCTAGAAAAGTTTAAAAGGTTGGAGATAACCTGATTAGAAATATACATAAGGACGATAAGAAGATATTTTTGGGTGCTTTAGCTATAGAGATTTTAGCCTCCTGTACTATAAATCGCAAAAGCTTATCAACAACCTGAAAGATATATAATAGAAATCAGAAAAAAATGCAGTTTCGACCTATCGAAATCAAGAAGTCTTGAGTTAAAAGATTGTTAACAAACACCTGATTTTACTCCACAGCGAAAATAAAACCACCAATGATAACCTGATATGTCCTTATTCATTTAGAAAGAACGAGAAAGACAATAACAAAGCTTGCTTGTGCAAGCACATCGGCAAAATATACGACCAATGACTGAGCACGTCGTTTAAACAGTTCAAGCAGATGAGAAGCTATGAAATGAATCCACCCTATCATTACACTTGGAACTTACATGAATCACACCGGGAAAATAAAATTATGAGGGCTGTTTGATGAGTACCAGGACTGGAAGATAGGTGGTGCTACTAAGTCAAAATTTGGTGACAATCCGATGTTTAGTTATGTTTTGACACTCATTTTAAACATCGTGTTAGTGTTTTTTGCGACCATGGTAAAAGAGCAGTATCGCTCCGTGATCCGATTCTTGTTTTTGAGCTGCAAAACTTGTGAGAAAATCAAAAATTCGCGAGTTGACTGAAATAGCAGGCATCTCAACTGAATGCGTTAGCCATATCCTGCACAAGATTTTGTGCATGAGAGAGCTGTCCGCGCGATAGTAAGTAAAAGGGTATTCATATCCTCTTAGTGAACGTCCGGGAATATATATATATAAAAAAAAAAAAAAACTTCGAAGACGTATTTGGTTCTGTTTAATTAGCTTAACTCTGACATGCAAGTCGTTATCCAGATTGATCATATTGCGATCGAAACAAGTTATGTTACATACGAGATGTGTTACATAACCGCAGTATATGTGAATAATATCTATGTACATATATACAGAAATGGAAATCCTTTTCAGCCGAAATCCGATAATGACATAAAGGTAGCTGTTGAAACCAAAGAGCCGTTGAAAATCTAGAGGAATTTCTTTTAGTACAGGCTGTTTAACTGCGGTAATGAATACTTCGTTCTCGGTCAAAGTGAAATGTTAAACATTAATTCAACGACGGTCACGATCCGCCGATTAAATACTTAAACTAAATACATATAGTACACAGTTATTTGAAAAAACTGCTGTCAAATTAAAAAGGTGCATATACCAACTCATTTGTGGCTGCGGTGAAAAAGAAGAATAGTCTATCGCGTACTAAGTTTAGATACCTTAATCTTCGTCTACGAAAAATTATATGTACACTGAATTTTGTTTGGGCTTTCAATAGATTTACGAGTATATCGGGAATGTTTGTTGACTTTTCAAAACTATACTCGTACACTCTTACTGACAAACGTTCTCATGTTTTGCTGTTTGACCTGCAATATCGTTTAACGACTTCTATAAAGCTTTTAGACAATTATTAACAAACAACACCAATTTTAAATTTATTTTAGTTATTATTTATGCAAAATTTAATACAAAATAATTTGTGTATAATTTCACGTTTATTTTACACAATACTAGATGTATATACATATATTTTATTTCCAAGCTAATTTTCTCGTCATGAATATGTTCTTGATCTGACCGATCCAACTTTCAAAGGTCAACAATTTCTATGATATCCAAAATAAATCTATTCTAGAGCGGTCTGTCACCCCTTCTAACTGATCTACTAGGGGTAGCTATATATAACTACCAGATTCAGAAACAACTAAATAGAAAATTGAGTATCTATTCTCACTTTAAATTTTAAGGAAACCATAAATTACACAACGATCAGTTGAATTTTATATTGAATGCTTGACCGTACACATTTCAATCGGACTCTATCTCTTAGATTTTCATCCAAAGGTCTTATATGCAGGAGACAAAAGACCATTTATGTAGTCTTTTGAATATATACAAAATCTTTATTGTACAATAAAAAGTGCGGTTTTTAACCACTTGAGGGGAAAAGCCTGTACATGGTCGTTATGAGAACCACCTTAGCACACACTCGATAGCCTAATCGAAGGTACTCGAAAAGAGTTAAATAAGAATACTTGTTTTAGTATGGCATATCTTATTTAAGAAATTACTCCTGAACAGCCAACGTCTGGTCCCCTTGTTTAACCAATTGTTGGTACAACTGTTTTTGATATTCCTACCAAATTTTGCCTTCATAGTATGAAATTAGTTAAAGATACAAAATTTTCTTCTTCTTGGCGATTTGTCAACATTTAAAATAACGAGACAAACAAAAAAAAAATAATAATAATAATAATTTGCAAAGATGCTCTAAAGAAAAAAGAAATCATCCACGGAAAAGACATGCTTTCCATGAAATTCAAGTCTTTCGCCACCAGTTTTGCAGCGTCTAATTAATTGATTAAAATGACGTAAACGGATCAAATAGATCATCTTATTGCTGTTTATGACCAGTAGATCTATGATTTCATCGACGTGTTCCACTGTTGTAGTTGTTTACGGTCTGTCAGAACGGCTTCACGACCACTTCTGAAGCGTGCATGACAATCGTGAGTTACTAAATTTAATCAAATTCGTTGCTTAACTTTTAGTAAGTAAAGTAAACAGATTAAAGGTTAAATATTAAAGTTGAGGAGAAAGATTCTACCAATTCAAATTTTTTCTTCATCTAGGTATTGATACTGAAAGATTGACCGGCAGATCTGAGACACGTTAATTTTTAAAGTGAAAAGTAAAACTCCAATTTTTCGATGCCAATTTTTTTAAAAACATTCATGGCTTGATATTATCCTTGATTTTGCAATTTCTTCTAGAACACCTTTTTAAAACAGAAAAAAAGTTAATTCAAACATCGTATAGCGTGGAATGTTAGTTTAATATTTTCAACATTACAAATCAGCGTATATTCTCTGTACAAAAATACATACGATAAATAGTAACAATACATACTCGTATAAATAGACATAGAATAGCAAATTCATTTCCAGGTAAAAGACAACAGTGAAAAATTAAAATTAATTTTCTAAAACCTACAGCTGCAATGCATTTTTGAAAGCCAAATAAATAAATGCATAACACGATTGATATATCAATTTAAATCACTTTTTTTTTTTAAGTTGGCTCCTATTAAAAATTTGTATTTACAGTTCCGTCGAAAGGTCCCATTTCATCACCGAAATCTTGTAGCTCATCATCTACGATCTCTTCCAAGTCTTCTCCGTCATCCTTCGATTCGGGACAATGCCTGCAGCGACTATCGTTTATACCGTAGTTAATGCAGCTCGCACCAACACATTCACAACAGCCATCGTGGAACCATCTAAAACCAAATTTAGAAAATTCGAGTATAAACAATTCTAATTGATTTGTAAAGAAACCATCCCACACAATAAATCTGTTGGCACCTAATCAGGTAATTTTACTCTGAGTATCTATTGTAATGTATATGTATGTATGTGAACATAAAAATAGGTATATGTATAGCAGTTTAAGATTCTGATTAGAAATTCTATTGCGTACGAGTATACAAATTTTATAGGTGCAGGTAAAAGATTCTTTTGTTTAATTGAACCTGTACAAGGTCACAACATGATAGAAAAAGTGTATCCGTATACCTACCGATAGCTGCTGGCGCCAGTGCTCTGACAACTCTGGCGACATTTATTCCAAGAAATACACGGCGCTAGGTATATGACGCTGCAGTTGACGGTTATCATGTTATCACGCCCCTTAAGTGCTTCATCCAAATCCTGTTCGTTGGATCCTAGTTCATGAATAGAAAAATGTTTTTTATTTTGTACAGTTCAGGTTAAAATTTCAAACATACTTAAATAATACTTGACATCTTTTTCCAATTTAGGACCCGCTAGGACAGTATCAAAGTCAACCGGAAATGTAACAATGTCCCATTCATATTCATCTGTATCGGATGTTATAAGGGTATTGAACAATTCCGGAACACCTAAGTCGAATTCTTCAACGTGGGATTTTTTTGATAGCGCATTTCGTGTTTCGTTGGGTTTAGGACATAATTCTAGAAAGAGAACATAAAATTGTTTTTAAATGCCATAAACTTGTGTTTATTTTAAAAAGAAGGTAAGGAAAAGTTTACGTCGTTTGATCCGGATTCGATATATGGTATGTAAGGCTACGGTTACAGTGCATGCATATTCTGAAAAATTGCGGCTTTGACGGATGCATCAGAACAAATGTACTAATATACATATATCAGTGAAATACGAAAACTTACTAACACATGTAAGAGCAACAGTTCGTCAATCCACTACTATCTAATTGTAGCCTAAAGGAGCTTAGATTAAGGCTGACTGCCAAATCAAGATATTCTATCTGGACCTATCTATATATCTATTGAACTCAAACATAATGCGATTTGGCACCTCTCAATATAGTTAGTTTCCCATTTCACCCATTCAAACTTCTACCCAAAACACTGTCTCATCAGTCGCTCACGTACTTTAATTAGATTTTTAATAGATTCGTTATAATTACAAAGGTTTCTTTTACAAAAAATCAATTTTATAATTTTCTCGTCTTTCTGGTTGGCAACTAATTTTGTTTCATAGGTGACGAAATTTAAATTGTTAACAAATTACGGCTAAATATTATATTACTTAACGATAATTGAATGCGTCTCTGCAGTTTCGAAAAAGCTTGGGCATCTTAATTTCATTAAGAATTAGCGCTCGAACAGCCGACAGGATATTACTTCAGAAGGTATGCCTCCTTATTTCTTTAAGAGTTTGATATTTATATTTTGATGTCCTGGATTATCCTGGTGTCCGGCATACTCATAACTTTCAGAATGCAGTCCGCTTAAAAGTTTTGGTTATCAGTCGGGACAAGCCTCTTTCTAGTATTAACATGTTGTTTGGACTGCTCTGTATATAGTGCACCTTTATAATTTTTCGACATTTTCATATTTTCTAAAAATTTTGTTACATAACGCATGATCAATTCTAATAAAGTTACAAAAACATTTGCTTTCCACATTCAAGTTATTTAAAAAAAAAGGATTTAAAGGGATCTACTTCCATTTATTCCTCTTCCCTTTCACCGTTAAACTGGCATCTACTATGTCTTCGATGTACAAACAAAAAAAGTTTGAATTCAACCAACATCCTTAACTTAATTTGGACTACGACTGGAACTAAGCTGACTATTCCTCGCCATTCTACACCGCGGGCACGTTTGCAACGGTCGATTCGTTGGACCCAATTTTCAACGACTCGGCCACACATTTCGGGCGAAACGGCCGCTATTTCGCGTTCAATGTTGGCTCTGAGCTCTTCCAACGTCGTCGGCGTGTTGACATAAGCCAATGACTTAACGCAGCCCCACAGAAAATAGTCAAGCGGCGTTAAATCGCACGAACGAGGCGGCCAATCGACTGGTCCATGTCTTGAGATAACACGCTCACCATACTTACTCTTCAATAAATCGATTGTAGCGTGTGCTGTGTGGCTTATGGCACTATCCTGTTGAAACCACATGTCGTCCAAGTCCATATCTTCCAATTCGGGCCAACAATTATCGGTGATCATGGCGCGATAACGCTGACCATTCACAGTAACGTGACGATCGTTATCGTCGACGAAAAAATATGGCCCAATAACGCCGCCGGCATGCAAACTGCACCATGTCTTGAGATAACACGCTCATCATACTTACTCTTCAATAAATCGATTGTAGCGTGTGATGTGTGGCTTATGGCACCATCCTGTTGAAACCACATGTCGTCCAAGTCCATATCTTCCAACTCGGGCCAACAATTATCGGTGATCATGGCGCGATAACGCTGAACATTCACAGTAACGTGACGATCGTTATCGTCGACGAAAAAATATGGCCCAATAACGCCGCCGGCATGCAAACCGCACCAAACAGTTATTTTTTGTGGATGAAGTGGTGTTTCATGAAGTACATGTGGGTTTTCAGCCGACCAATAACGCATATTTTGCTTACTGACGAATCCATTGAGCCAAAAATGAGCTTCGTCACTGAAGATGATTTTGCGATGAAATTCATCATCTTGGCGCATCTTCCCCAGAACCCAATCGAAGAACGTACGTCGCTTCAAATGGTCCATCGGCTTCAATTTTTGAGTCAGCTTGATCTTGTATGGGTGTAAACCAAGATCCTTACGCAAAATACGCCATAATGTAGTCTGAGCGATGCCCAATTCTTGAGAACGCCGTGGAATTGACTAATTTGGATCGTTTGCTACGGACGTCTGAACGGCAGCGATATTTTCGACACTTCGACCAACCCGTTGTCTCACTGACACGGCAACATCACACAACGAATATGTGGACTCAAATTTTTGCACTAAACTTGTTATTGCCTGTCTATTAGGGCGAGAATTACTACCGAAAATTGGAGTTAAAGCTCTTAAAGTTGCAGTCACCGACTCCGAATGTCTGTAGAAAATTTTTATAATTTGCAGACGTTACTCGTTAGTGTACTTCACCATGATGAAAATGTTGAGTTTACTGAATAAATTGACAGTGACAGTTTGATGATTAGTGAAAGAGTGCGTTCACAAATTAAATTCAAAGTTGTCAAGTCCCTATTGGAAAGCCCTATAGAATAACCTAGCCTGAATTACGCTTAAAGACCCTTTAGTAAATTATTCTCCCTAATTCATGTAGCTCGTCTTAACTCTAATATTCCTGTTAACATCTTATAGGAATCATTTAAATGAGCCAAAAATATAGGTATTTTAACTAAAAAAGATATAATTAATGATAAATACAAAATAAAATAATTAAAATTATAATTATTTAATAAATAAAAATTTATTGTATTTAAATTATGTGGGGCGTGAGGGGCATGCCAATCGGCTGGCCGGTTTGTAGGAAGCCAATCGCAATGAAGAGTTCCTCATGAGCGGGCCATGCGTTGATTTGGCGACTGTTGTGCAAAGAAAATTCACTACAATCATCGTGGTTTGCATAACAAGTATTATTGAAAACATAAAGAGTGTAGATCAGTGGGCAAAAATTAAAGCCCTAAGATGCCAATCATAGGTTTCAATTCATTAAATATTTAGTATAACTGAGCGTTGAAATGCACTAGCAAAATTAATATCCAGAAGAAGGGACATATATTGACACCCCATGCAGTCCTGCTGCTGCTGTTGCTGCTCGTTGGGAAGAATGCCGTGGATGTGAAAAAAAAAACAAATATCACAAAGTGTATACTTTAAAAAATAAAAAAGATTTTTTTTTTTCAATAGAAGACTCCCATATATCATATTTATAGGTATCACAGCATTAAAAAAAACTTTCTTTTGGAACACCTTGTAGTCTTGTTAATTAACTGAAAAAAATTAAGTTTGTCTAATGGATTGGGACTGTAAATGTTGGCATGAGGGCCGTTTCTAGTTTATATTTAAAAAATAAATAAAATAAAATGAACAAAAATCAATTATTTTTGGTATGTTTTCCCACTAGTTCTAAAATACAATTTCATTCATTTGACTACCTCGACTGGCTTCGTAGTAGCGCATCCTATCAACCCAATTTTCCCAGACCTTGTTAAATGTTTATGGCTCTATCTCACAAATGAATAAATATCGGACGATATACGCTTAAACGAATCATTTCTGGATTGTTCGCATAAGATCGAATTGTAAGCGCACCACACAAAAAAAAGTCTAACGGGAGGTCAAATCGCAACTCCGAGGCGGCAAATTGACATCACGGAAGCGGATAATAATACGATTTTCGAGCTTAGCCCGCAAAATTACGATCGTTAAGTTGTTGAGATCGATGGCGACTCGATGTTCCTGAATTGATTCGCTTTTTCTTTTCCACAGCAGACACATTCTAGTCGTCCGCAAGCAAAACAGTCTCGCGAACTTTTTGCACAAACTTGCGTACAACAGGGTGCTTCATTTCGACCAAAACTTATTTTCAATAAAGTTTTAATAAACGCATTGTTTAGGTAACACAGCGCTCATTTTTGAAATAAGTTGCACTATATCCCAATGTTTTCGAAGTGTTAAGCGATTCGTTTCGTTCTGCGGAGGTACGAGAATGATAATGACTGACAGTCAACATTTCGAGCGAGGAAGAGCTTTCAGTATCAAAATAACATATGATTCAAAAAGAAACTAGTATTTGGACTACTCTATACATTTTGAACTAAACATAATAAAATAATAAATTACGATTTATTTTGATACTAGGTCTGTTCGCGCACTGTCCGAAACTACGAAAAACAGTTTAAAACCCTTTGGTGTGCCTCATATTTTTCGTTGTTTTTGCAAAAGAGAGCGAAATGAGAAACCAATTCATATCCTCTCTTGTGAGCAATTGACAAATATTACTAAAAAATATTATATACGAGTATAAGACCATAATAATTGGCTCTATGGACTCTAAGTATGGACATTAGCAAAGGCCGATGAAGAAATTTTTGGTGGTTTAGAACACGAGATTCTTGTAATTTCGTGCTGTACAGCCACATCCATCTGATCAGAAAAAAAGCGCAACAGTATCCTGAGATTGCAACAACATGTTAATCGAAAAAATAATAACGATCCGAGTCAAAGAGTTTTCGATTCTTACCCGGATAGACAACGCAGAAAAAGAACACATTGCCTTAGTCATCGCGCACAAATGAAATGGGAACTCAACCGCCTTAGAGAGAATAACTAGAATAACTTAGCTAAAACCAAGCTAATTGTTGCGCCATCTAAGTAAATAAGAGAAAGAATGACTGACCTATTCTGTATGGGAGTAAGTGGATTTTGCTGGATGAAGCAAACCGTAATAGCATATCTGTTGAATAGGTGGCAAAGGATATCATATATTCTAAGAGGAGTCATAATCATATTTATTGATGTATTTGTAGTATACGGCAAAAGATGCAGCAGCAGTTAGCTGAGATTGAACTTATCTCTTATGGCTTATAGTTAGTTAGAAGATGATGCCTTTCTGCATGCTCTATATCGGGTTCGGAAACATCCAGACGATTAGAATATATGAGCATAGAGCAAACCAATTTTTAAAAAAAAAAACTCTTAGTTGTAGATATCTCGTATTTACTAAAACTGAGCGAGTGTGCAAGTCACAGAAAGTTGATACACACTTATCTGAGGCTACAGGAAAATGAAATCGATGGAAACAAAAACGAAGGAATATGGAAATTAATTGAATTAAGAAAATGAGAAGTGCCTGAAAGCTTAGGCTCTGCTTCTTATAAAACTAAGCACGTACATATTTGGCTCCAATCATTTGATCTTTACACTTGTGCAAAAGGTGCAGTCATCGATTGCGTACATTTTTATTTTTACTTTTGTTTTGAAAATTAAGAGGCATTAAAATACGTAAACAAGGAAGTACGTATGTGCTTACATATTCGTATCTAGAAACATTAACTGTGGGAAGCTGACGAGAAACAATTATACACTTTGCATGTCATGTCTCATAATGAATAAACCGACATTATTAATTGATTCTGCAAGAGCTATTTTATCGGGACAATCTGTTACCATATACAAGGGTTACCTTGTTTAAATTTTTGCGAAGACTGTAAATGTGAAAGAGCGGGAAATAGCTAACATTGAAGAAACTCACAGTTGAAGTACCATATGAAGGAAAGAATAAAATAAATAAAATTAGGACTTCCCTGGTAATCGTTGGTCAATTAGTCTGCTTCTTTATCTTAGCAAGGCATTTGAAAAAGTATTTAACAGAGCTCTATTGCACATGGTAATATACTATATAATGTCTGAGGCTTTTCTACAAGCCGAGCGGAATTGACATACCAAAAACGTCATTTTGAACAAAGTCTTCAACATTTAAAATGGCTTACTATGGCTTCCCTCTATCACACTACAGCCTAAATGGATGAAGTTTTATACATTGGCATTGAAAATCAATTTTTAAAAGTTAGAAACAATCTTGTTTAGAACTGCATTAGGACGGGTTTTAAGAATAACAGAAATAACAGGCGAGGTTTGGCCAACATTGAAGAACACGGACTGCCATTGGCGATGATAATCCCATTTAGGTAGCTGGCTCAATCATTTTTATTTCATAAATATAGTATACAAATGCTTTTTTTGCTAGTACGGGGAAGGTCTCAGCCCTGGCAAGAAAACTGTCTTAAAGTATTCAATTTAACTCCAAGGTAAAAGTGAATTACTACGTACTATAACTCTAATTGAGACAACATATCGTTGCGTAGTTCAAAGTAGTGTCATATGAAAATGTTTCGGGTGCTTGAAAGACACTGTCTTAGGGCTGAGCCCCAGGGTCTGAGTACATAGAATAAAATATAAGCCTAAAAGGCCGTTTATGACTTGGCTCGTAAACAAGATTAGCAATTTTCTGATTAAAGTGATTCAAAGGAATGTCGCTGCAATTGCCCCATCTTTTCTGTAAATGGTTATTACCCTAATGAATTATACCTTGAAAGTACATTAAAATCTGACTTTATCTCACTGAACGCTTATCTCCATATTGACGCAAAAAGCCTAGTAAAGAGTAGGATTATTATTCCGGTACTATACTACTGCCACTGCCAAAATATTAATCATCTACCATATGTACGTTGTTAATGGTATGAGCTTGTCCGTTTTATTTCCACAATTGCGGACAGGGATAGGATGGATGCCGGTGAGCAGAGAAACGTATTCTAGTGGTTAATATAAGAGAAGAGGGACTATATGATTCTTTAGATCGGTGGGTTACTTCTGCAATGCATTATCATGAAGTTAACTGGCGCTGCATAATATCGATTAGGCATCAGCGATGCATGTACACACATTGTTGAATGTAAGGCATCCAAAAACAAAACAGCTCATTCCTCAAATTAACGGCAGTTATTCAGCAAGAGGTACAGAAAAAGTTGTCGAACGCTATAGTAAAACGATGTGATTATTTGGTTGACTCGGTAAGTAGTATAAACCATCTCAATTGTAAAGTACGATCGGATGTAAGTATGCCCGGTGCGGATTTAATGGTGCGCGAGCGTTGGAAATGTTGGTAAAGTGTGTCGTGATTCTCTAAAGAAAACGGTCGTTTACCAGTGGCACGAAGGGTTCAAAAGTGGTCGTGAGTCAATCGAAAATGATGAACGCAGTGACGACCAACATCGAAAACCGACGAAAACATTGATGAAGTAAAATAAATGTTGGTCAATAACCGCACATTAACCATCAGAGAGATAGCTGAGGATTTGAACATTGCTAATGAATCCGTCCAAGACATTTTGGTTAATGATTTAGGTTTCCGTCATGAAGCAGCAAAGTTGGTGCCAAAAGACCTCAATTTCATGCGAAAAAGAGACCGTCGTCTCAAAAGAGATGATTTGCAAGGCTGAATCCGATCCCAAATTCATCAAAAGGATCATTACTGGAGACCAGACGTGGGTTTATGAGTATGACACGCAATCCAGACATCGGGCAAGTGAATGGCGTTCACCAAATGAACCGAGACCAAAAAAACCACGTCGTTTTCAGTCAAAAAAAAGGCAATGCTCACGGTTTTCATGGATTACAACGGTGCGTCATGAATTTTTTCCAGAAGGCCAGACAGGAAAGAAAGAGTATTATTTGGGCGTTATGAGACGTTTGCGTGAAGCAATTCGCCGAAAAAGACCCTAATTGTTGGCATAAAACTCGTGGATTTTGCACCATGATAACGCACCGTCGCATAGTGCCATCATTATTCGTAATTTTTTTGACGAAAAATGTGGCAAATACCATCCAACAGCCACCGAATTCACCTAATTGGGCTCCCTGTGACTTCTTTCTATTCAATCGAGTTAAAAAACCACTACCGGGAATGCGTTTCACCAGCCGAGAAAAAATAATGGAAAAATCGCAAGAAGCACTGAAGGACATACCGAAAACTGAATATAAAAAATGTTTCGAGGATTGGATCAAGCGCTAGCATAAGTGTGTTGCAGTCGATGGGGATTACTTTGAAGGGGACAATATAGGTTTTCATCTAGAATAAACTTTAATATTAATTTTAATTTTTTTGATCAAGGTGGTATGTTAAACCTTAAATCTCCTCTCAGGAACAACGAAAAAAGTATTATATTATACAAGCTCCGTATCACCGTATTCCGTAGTATAGGTATTGCAATTGGTTGCTTCGGTAAAAAAGTTATTCGAGTGATTTTCGGTCGGATTGATTTTTGGAAAAACAAGTTGTACGGGCTATACGTTGATCTGGTCAGAATTCATGCTGGGCGCAGCTATAGGTGACTCAAGCAAAATCTCGCCGAGTGAAAAGAACTGCTTAATGAGGCCCAGGTCCATTTCTGACCGCAAGGCGACCTAAAGAAATCATCACTCTGAATCCATTTCATTTCAGGTCATTTAAAGCCCTTAATCACTACACTTAAGAGAAAACACAAAAAACAACACCTTAAAGTATCCCGCAACAGGAAAGTCTTTAAGTCATTGCAACTTTCAGTTGAGTGCAATTTTGTTTGCCTGTAAGCAATTAATAAATCGAAACTTCGAGCGAAGCTTCTACCTTCAAATTGGAATCTCATTTAACGTCGTTAAGAACTATGTGTGGAGATTTTACTAAGTATCAAAACAAGCTTCCAAATCGTATTCCTTAACATTTAGATTGCGAGCGCATATTGTCACCATTCTTATGTGCGGTAATGAAGTATAAAAAGATTAACTAGCCAGGAACTGTATCCATATAGCATCTCTATGTATGCAGTCTTACAAATCATTCAATAAAAGATTTGCCTTTCCTGTACTCATGTTTGGATCAAGAGAACATTTTCGGGCTAATACTCTGACGCAAATGGATACCAATTATTCTTTCCAGAATTCGTAGCTGTGAACCAGGCAGACTGGTAGAACAGGAATCCGTCGGTGAGTCTAACACGAAAGGAAACACTACGTCTTCATATTGCCAAATCTTTGCAGAAAAAATGAAGTCAGATTTTGGCAGTTTGGTTAAAAACTAGTAGCCAATCAAAGTTTTGTTAACTTCCCATAGTCTAAGTCAATCAGAAATGTTTCCCTTCTTTTAAAAAAACCAGTTTTCCTTCAAACAAAAAAAGTATTTCTATTTTAAAATTTCATGAAATCGGGATTCGAACCGAGAAGGAAATTGCGGAAAATTCTTCTTTTTTTAATTTAATTCGTTTTAGTTCTTATAATGAATATCTAAATACTAATATTTACCAACACAGCTACAGCATTCTTCATAGTATTTCTTTCCCAAACAACTTAGACATTCTTTGTAGCATGAGCAATTTTTTGGTTCGCACTTGCAACTTTGTGTTAACATGCATTTAGAAACAATCGAGGCACAAACAACTTCATTGCACGACTCAACTTCACTTACGATCAAAATACTCCCGTAAATCACCAGTATGCAGAGAGACAACACTTTGCGGAACACCATAATGTTGCGCACATATATTACAGCAGTTCCTCGAAAACACAAATTTGACCTTAAACTAAAATTAAGATCATTTAAATTTTCACTTATTTACACAATTTCAAGTCGATATATTGGTTTCAAAATGTTGGTCTTTTAAGAACACAAGGGCTAGACCGCTTTGATCTTATTACTGGTAAAAGAAATAGGAATCCAGGAATTCAAGAATATTAAAGCGATCGAATCTCTGTAACACGCGAATTAACGAGAAATTTTTACATCGCTCTCGAACAACTACTCAATATGTGGATCTCAATACAGAGATAAATGTCTTTACACCAAGATCGAATTTGATCAATATGATCACATCTTCGATTTGAAAGATACATAGGTAGCTGCAGCCTCACTCTAAAAAAATGCGTCTGGAAAGATATATGTACGTCTTTCTCACTCTCGTTTAGAAGTAAACAAGTTTAGTGCGTTGTGACTCCCTCCTCCCCTTCAATTCTTGATTTTTAATTGTAGCAGGTGCTGGTTGCTTGGCCGCCTTAGTAAAACAAAGAGGTTCGTTTGACTTTGAACTTCTATGTAACTGAAAGAGAAACCAACGTCAATTAATAAGCAACAACGAGACCCTGTTGATCGTGTTTGTACACCGTTTACATGGCAATCAAAGTTGATTTTAAAATAATGGAAATGAAAAACTCATCTAAAGGATCTTTCGATTCGCATGTCAAGGGCATGTCAGTAATGTTTAATGTTGATTTCGATATGTAAGAAGCGTTTTTTTTATCAACTAATAAAACTTCAAATTAACTAATAACGTCATTCTGTGCTGTCATTTTTGAGGGTTCTTTGACATTATACTATATACTTACACCAGAGGAGCGCTTTTGCATCCTTCAAACTTTGTTTAAAAATCAACCCATTGAAGTACTGAGCTCGCTATTTTTCGTGTTGTGTGTTTATTTCGTACCACGATGATGTAGAGTGTCATCAATGCGCACAGAAGATACAAAGTTGTCAATTCAGCGTTGACCGCAGCAGTTTGGCTTTTGCCCATTTACTATATGGAAAATTTTGCAGAATGATCTAGACTGCACCCGTATAAGATCTAGCTGGTGAAAGAATAACGAAAAATCGGATTTAATGACAAGGATCCTTGTAAGCAAGCAAAAGTGTCGTTTTTAGAGTGAGGCAAATCCAGAAGAATCTCTTAGTCTTCACGATGATTGCATCGTCAGCCCTTATATATATTTTCAAAAATGAGGCATTCCCGACAGCAAACCGTAAATACTTCTTCGAAAATATGGGCGAATTAACAACAGTGTATTGGCTACCGATATCGCGCAATCTGACAATCAATTATTTTCATTTTATCCCTGGTCCAAAAATGTTTAAACAGTTCGTTTCGATGATATATTTTTTACTTCTACAATGATGTCCATTGACATCATTATTGACTTAGATTGTGTCCCTTCAGCCGATTTAATATGTGATCAGTTCCACCAGTTTCATACAGAAAATTCTTTCGGATGAATTCAACGAAAATATAATATTATCACTTCATCAAACGTTTCAAGGTCCTTTTGAATATGACATTGGATTTTTTGAACAAATCTTCGACTTTCATACTATCTAAACGTATTGAAAATCCAAAAAATCGTCACTGAAAGTTTTAAACTTGATACGAATTTTGGGAAAGAATAATATTCAAACAAAATGCGATACTCTTTATATAAACGTAGCGGAATTTTATTGGATTCTGTCTCTTTTTAGTTCTTACAAGCAACAATCACTTCTCATCTCTGATACACCTGTTTAACGTAAATATTGTTCAGGGCTGCCAATGTGACTTCGATTTCGCTGCTACTGCATAGTATTGAAAGTATTGCCGTATTAGAAAAATAAAATAATAAAATTTGTTGAGAAAATAGCTGTTTCCTTTGAAATTATGCAACATTGTTGTTTAAGATTCTTAGTTATGTTGACAGTAGCTCACAACATGTGAGAAAAATCCAAGATCATAACAAAGTAGTATTGCATTGTGCATTGCATGATGCTTGCTTCTCAGAATTTATGCTATGTGATGAAAATGTATCAAACTTTCATGGCACTTGACATCATACTGTCCTACTTCAAAATAAATGTGCTTGACGCAATCCTGATTAGGGCTACAAAATCAGTAAAAATTCTTTAAAATTCGGCTGTAGTAGAAAATAGGAGGCTATAAAAAACAAATTGTTTACATATTTTAGATACTGTCTTATCAAATTTGTAAGGTTAAACATTTAACGAAGCTTCAACGAAGTCACTTTAGGCATAGGTTTAAAAATGAGAAGAGGATTTGCTGAAGATATCACAACCCTTTTGCAGTTCCAAAAACTGCAATTGTAACTGGGTAAAGTTCAGCATAACATGACCTAGACAAAGCACATTAACATGTTTAATAAAACATTATATGTTGCGAAGGAATAAATAGCCTCGTCCATTGGTGAACGACATCAACAGTAAATATTCCCGTAAAATGTTGGCACTCTTTACAGACCATATGCAGCCGAACAAGTTGTATCCGCTGCCGCTCAAGATACATACTTCGGTGATTGCTAAAAAGAAAAGCAAAAAATAGTCTATGTTTGCAGATTTGTTGTAAACGTAAGACTAGTTCCGAGTGTCTTGAGCCGGGAGGTGAGGTGTTGTCAACAAACGAGCAGAGCGCAGAACACATGTTAATAAATCGGGGCACTGTTGGGAGCTGTTTGAAGTTCTTTAAACGAAATAAAAATACATTTTCCATGCGGCATGTGACATTGGATGAAATATAAATCCTGTAACTTGTTCGTGAACTTAAGAAAATGCTCGTCAGAAAGAAATATGACTTAAATGAAGAGGTGATCTGCGAAACTGAAGCGTTTAAGGTTGGACAAATCTTTCTATAAGAAAGTCATATAAATATTAGAGCGGCGAATGTCTGAAAAGCAGACAAATCCCAAATAGAAGCATGCAGGGATAAGGATGAGAAAAAGTCAAAATCCGTGATGAGAACTAAAAAATAATTACTTCTGGAGACTGTTTAATGAGGAAGACGAGAAACATTTCGTTGTGAAGCGAAATTAACAACTTGAAACGGTTTAAGTAGCGACATCAGACAAATAAGACTATTAGAGCAGACAGACCTCCTCTCGATTTATTTAATGCAGTAGGCTTTAATAGAGTAAAACAAGGTATGTACAAATATCCACAAAAAAGGCACCTGTCAACAACGGATCGGACAGCACATCACAACATGTAATTATATCATAGCTGTGAGGTGGTAAAGGGCTAACATAGCCTCTTCTGTAAATTTATGCGACGGCACAAGCAAGAAAAAAAATTCTCTTTTGCCAATCCTAAAAAGGTAACTGGGAAAAATGTCTCTTTCATGGGCCACAGAGAAAGCAATGTAATCCTACTACGTGTTTCGGAAATGTGACCTTCGTCAAAAGCAGATGGAAATTCCCTTGTTTTCTTTTGGAAAAAATTCTTATAGTGGATTTCGATTCCGTATGAAAAGGCAATAATTTGTATAGGTTATACTTACGATTTAGACTACTCGGCCACTACTGTCCCCAAGCGACAATGAGGTAAAGGAAACGGCACAGGGACTTTCACTATCTTGGTATGTGGAGCTAAGGGTGATTGACACAACATTTTTCTAAAAGAGAAAGATTTTGGTTGCGTTCTAGGGCCAACCGGGATCTAGCGCCAATTTAAGTAAAGGAATGAACACCTTACGGCGATGAGTACGCTTTGAAGACCAATCTCGGAATTTTTTCTGGTCTTTTGTCTGCTTAAACGTTTGTATATACAATTAACATATGGTATGTATTTTCTTTATCTCACTTTTTCAAGCTATCGATCCCAAGAAGCTAGGCATCCACCATAACATATTTTAAAAACAATTACAATATTTACTTTTTTCTTTGGTTTTGAACTTAGGGGTCGTGACTAAATTCGACCTCTAGTTCGATCGTTTCCACAATATTGTTCGTTACCACAGCTACAACCCAAATAACACAGCTCGGTAGTATTTATTGGCATCTTGATTCACTTAGAAACATAGACAGTGAATTCTAATTAATGAAAAGATGATTTGAAATCCACTGATCTTGCCAAGATTTATCTTAGTATCAAAAAGTACGCCTCATAGAATCTTACGATCTTACGTGTTAGGACGCACTGAAATCGTTTTGTTGGCATGCTATAGAACTTTAAAACCATTGGTAGATTATTTGTTAAACGCACATCGCCTATATTTTTATCCCTGGCTTCTTTTCAATAACCACCGTTGAAATGTATACGCAAACAAGAACGTCTTATCAGAAGGCTTCTCTCACTGCGTTATTTACTCTTTATTAAGTCAAGTTTTGTTATAGCCGATTACTACCGAAAGACTCACCTCGTTGTTATTTTCCCATTATACTTATCGTACACCATTTATATGCTATATTAATATCGAATACACAACTCTCGTGTAAAGCAAACTAATATTTTCCAACCACAAACATCGTTGTCCGACAGTAAAAAAACAATTGTTAACTGACTTTTTGTACTCTAAATTGAGCATTAATCTCTCCAGTTATTTCGATGTTATAATACAGATCATGCAACATTCTTATTTATTCACGCTTTCGCTACTTTTACAGAGACCTTACCTCCGTCCATATGGGACATTTCGAAATTCTGCTACGTTTCTCCATTGTTTTGTGTGAGCTTTGAATTATGTCGTATTTCAAATCGCCATCCACGAAGCTGCCTTGAATTTCCACGCTCTAGGCCCAGATTTTTTTGTGCAGTTTAAGTAATACTAATCATCGTATTAACATCTGTTGCCAAATTAAAGTCGAACAATTTCATCTGTTGTCGTTACAGAATCATTCACCGAAAGCGTTTCCCATATCGATATAAGCATTGAGATCTCATAGCAAGTTTGTGACGCCGTTATGTTTATCCAGGAAGATTGAATTATAATACATTTTTTTGCAATAAAAATTAAGCAACTAAACAAGAAATAATTTTTAATTTGAAAAATGTTTACTTAATCTAGTTGTATAGAGGTTTCTTGAAAATTTTCAAGTTAAAGTGCCACTAAGATTCTTGAGAGAATCTTCAAAATCTACAGGCTCAATTTGCCGTTTTGATTTCTCGTGTAAGGGAGGTCCTATTAATTCAACAACTTCATCATAATTAAGCGTTTCTTTTTCAAGTAAGGCTTCGGCAAGCTAAAATAGAATTAAATACAACACAATTTACACATTTCAAAACGAATTTTTAAGAAACCAACCTTAACTAATTTGTCTTTGTTCTTTGTGAGAACATTTTCTGTGTTTTCATAAGCCGCTGCCACAAGTTTTCTTGCCTCTTGGTCTATTAAATTGTCGAGAGCTTTGGAAAATGGTTTGTCTCCCATGGGTCCATCTTCTGATTCATTAGAATCGGTTATATACATGGGGCCAATTGTCTCATTCATGCCAAATTTCTTGATCTTCAAAAATAAAAAATAAAATGAAAAATACACAGATAAAGGGATTTCTTTCTTTATAGAAACTCTTACTTGAGCATATGCTATTTTGGTGACCTTTTCTAGATCATTTTGAGCTCCCGTTGTTATACGACTAAACATCAAATCCTCTGCAGCTCTTCCGCCTAGTGCCATACACATTTTGTCAAATAATTCTTCTTTAGTAAAAAGTTTCTGTTCGCTTGGTGTGTACTGTGCAAATCCAAGTGCTAAACTAGTTCTAGGCACAATGGTCACTTTTAACAATACATCCGAATTCGGTAAAAGCCAGCCAACAAGAGCATGGCCCGATTCATGAAATGCGATGACTTTACGTTCGGTAGGTGATAATGCATGAGATCGTTTCTCTGTTCCACCTTTTGACAGTAAATTTATTTATTTTTAAAAAGGAATGAACCAAAAGTTAATCACTTACCTACAAGCCGTTCGACGGCGTATTCTAAATTTTTGGTTAAAACAATTTTTTGTGAACTTCTCGCAGCATGAAGAGCTGCTTCGTTACAAACATTCGCAATATCTGCTCCAGAAAATCCAGGAGTTAGTCTTGCAAGTCGCTCAGAATATTGACTTGGATCGTTTTCTAACTGAATTGAAGAGAGATGTTTTTCGAAAATCTCCTTCCTCTCAAAAAGAGTAGGGAGATCAATAAGTATGTGTCGATCAAAACGGCCAGGTCGAAGAAGGGCTTTGTCTAAAACGTCTGCTCGGTTTGTGCTCGCAAGCATCAGTACACCCTCTCGTGAGGCCATTCCATCCATTTCAACCAAAAGTTGATTTAAAGTTTGCTCTGATTCCCCTGAACTACCTTGACCGCCTCCTCCAGCTCCAGACCTTGCTCTCCCAATTGCATCTATTTCATCTATATAAATTATGCAAGGTGCACGCTTATTGCCCTCTTGGAAAAGATCTCTCACTCTTGCCGCCCCCAAACCTCCAATCATTTCAATAAACTCTGAACCATTCATGCTAAGAAAGGGCACATGCGCCTCGGTAGCAACTGCTTTAGCCAACAATGTTTTTCCACATCCAGGTGGTCCCAGTAGTAAAGCGCCTTTGGGAACTTTAGCACCTAATTTCTGATATTTTTCAGGTGCCTTTAAATAGTCCACAAATTCTACGACTTCTTGCTTAGCTTCTTTGAGACCTGCAACATCTTGGAAGAGAACTCCACGTCCACCATCAAGTGGATCAACTAAAGTGAATTTAGCTCGACCCATTTGAGTCTTATTTTAAAAAATCAAATTTTAGATATAAACTTGAGCGTTTGTTGTCTTAAACTTACGAATGAATCCATGCTGATTGGGCTTTTCATTCCCTTCATTCTTGATGCTAGTGCCGAAATCAGGGCAAAGAATATTAGTAGCACCAATATCCTTCCAGTTATATCGGTTTGCCGGTCATAAGTAACAGAAATTCCTTCAAAAATGGACATGGACAACATTAACATAGAGTTTTTGCTTCTGATCACATATCATAAAGTACCTTCTCGTATTCCCATCCTCTTCTCTACGTCACGTACTTTTTCTTCGAATTTAGAAGCATCAGCAATCGCCATATGGAAGATCGGTGAAGCTACTTGCCGCCCTTTTACAATTGCTCCATCGTGAAGGATAATAGTGACCATTTCCATGTCCGGACGAATGATTAATTCTTTTACTTCACCAGCGGCCAGCATGTGATAAACAAATTCGTTCCACGAAACGTATCTAGTCGTTGTCTAAAATTTAAGATTCAATAAATAGCAGATTGTGTTTATTTTTATAATATTTCCAACCTCCGGTCGGTCTGGCCGCTTAAAAAACAGCGACATAAATGTTATGAACATATAGACGGTGAATACCCAGAGAAAAACTTTTGTCAACACGGACTTCATTTTCTCGTCATTTTCATCTTTCTTCCCATCATTGTTACTGCTGCTTCCACTGTTGCTGGAGTCGCTCGATGATTTTTTATCTGCACTTTCTTTTCCGTCGACATCTCGTTGATCATCCGTTTTACGTGAGGAAAACAGACTTGTGTGAATACCCCGCACTTCCAATGGTGAAAGTCCAAAAGAGCTACACAATATTCTGACAATAGACTTGTACTCCAATTTAAAAAGCTTTAACTGCGAAGAAGATGATGTAACCAAAGGATTGTTGTTTTCCAACTGAATATGAAAACTTACTTGCTTTTTGGTGCAATAGATGTTCGACTGTTTTGGTAAGTGTGTCAAAGTAGAAATAGATCGGTGCAGTCTTTTCCATACATTTTGTTGGATTCTAGAGAATGCACTTATTGACCTAAACATTTTAATACAAAATTTTAGAAATTGCAAGTAATATATTTGGTGTATGTATCTAAATCGTATTTCATGATTCTTTAACCATGTTACACTTAATGAAATGTCACTAGACAGAGTAATAAAACATCTGATTTTGACATTACCGGTAAGAAATTTTTGAAACTGTCATTCCCGTGACAAATAAAGGAGTGTTTGATGTGTTGGTGAATAAATTGATAAGCAAATTCGAAGTTACATACACTACGTTCTATAAGCGTTAAGCCAGTCAAGAAAATGTTTGATTACTCTTAAAGCTTGTGGACTTAAGATCTGTAATCTTAAGATCTAAAATCTTAAGATTTGTAATGCTTATTGTTTTTTAAAAAACGATCGATAAGGTATTTCTAATGAAAAAAGATTAACTTGACGTATGCTTGGCTGTCTTATTCATACCCACTTGAGTGTTAAGCTCTTAAAAAAAAAATCAAAAACAAATGTACTTGCCTGTTATTTCTAATTGCCGTTATGCTCCCCAAACAAAAGTTTGTTTAATATATTCAAAACATAATAAAAAAAATATAAATAAAATGGGCACCGCCAGCACAACATGCAATTTTTAAAAACAAACGTGAATACTGTAATAAAATGGTTAGAGAGTAACATTCGTTTTTATCAAAAAAAAAAAAAAACGACATCAGTGCTTTAGTAAGATTATACAAGGCAAGGGAAAGTCTTGCCTTTATTTAAGTACTGCTTTAAAAAAAGCAACAGAGAAAAGTCTCGATAAAGGTAAATACAATGCCATAATGACCATACAATTTCTATTAATATGAAAATATTTCAGATTCCTACTAGCACATTTTGGAAGAAGGACGTTGCTAAAAACAATGAAGAATAAAAAAAAAAAATTTAAGGAAAATTTTCGAATATCCTGAAATAATTTTGAAAACCTATGCGTTCGCCTTGAGCGCTTAAAAAAAAAAAAAAAAAAACAGATTATATAAAATGCATACCATTACGCAACGAAATAACAATTGCCTCATACCATATGCTTTGGGATCTTCAGCAGCTGTTAAAGCCTGGCAAATATCTTTGGAGTTGGAAAATGCACTATGCAGAAAATATTAGCGAGGAATTGGTGATGGAAAATGTCAAAAAGCCATTTCTAGAATTAGGGTTTCTACAATGCTTAGAAGCAATATGTATGAATTCAAATCTTACGACTATAATAACTTATGTGGGATTAAAAAAAACACGTCCGTTTGTCACGTCTTCTTAGTTTTTCAGCAACAGTCTCACTACTCAATTGCCTTCTTAGGCCAAAGAAATAACAATCAGCAAGTCATTTTTCGTTTTACTTCTGCTGAGATTTTAGCAGAATTCATAGTAGAGCCAAGGTAGACAAAGTATTTTATTACCTCGAAATTATATGTTAGCTGTCGATTGTGCCGTTTTATCCAATACGTCGATGTTGCCGCATCAGTTGCGGCTTCTGGTGGTCAATTGCGATTGCAGCTTTTCTACGGTATGTCTTATCACAATACTTTTTCTTTGTTGTGACGCTTGGGAAACCTGCCTTCGTACTTTGCCTGCAACAAGTAGGTGAACCTAGTGAGTGTTGGCTGCCTGGAAGGTTTAGTCCACAATACTGGAGGCATGCCTCCATAAATTGATAAATTGGATTGAGTGTTCCATGATACCGAGACGGCCATGTTCCCTTGTATATACTGAGATGAGGAAACCGTGCTGTAGTAATATTTCGTGCTGTGGACAAGATAGGGGGTTTTTTTTGTTTAAATTTTCTTTAAATGGATATTGACATCGAACAATTGATCAGCTTGGTTAAAGCAAGGTTCGTGATTTGGGACAAAAGCTTACAAGTGTATAAAGACCGAAATGCAAAAAAAAAAAAAAAAAAAAAAAAATGCGTGGGAAGAAATCTTTAAAGAATTAAATAATGACTTTGAAGTGATGGATGAAAAACAGAAAAATGAATATGGTAAGTCTTTTTTGTTTAATAGTTATTTATTTTATTTCATTTTTTTATGGATAAAATCATATTATATATTCCTTGGATGTATGTATCTATGTAGTTTTAGAAGAAGAATTTAAAGCAAAAGAACTATTTATTTATAGTTTTGGTTTAATAATATCTTAGAATATACAAAATTGTTCAAAACCATTTAATTTTAGATAACTGCCATTTAACTGACCCCATAAGGGTTAAAAAATAATCGGTCATAATTTTCCCTGAGTTGTTGGCTAATATTAACCCTCGTACCTCAGGCGCTGAAACTAATTTTCAAGTCCAGTAATTGTCATTTTATCCTCAACCTCATCTCTGATACGCACACAATTATGTAGAACAACACAGGCTTCGACTATGTCTGTAGCAAAATCAGTACTGAGGTTTATTGGTCGATGAAAAATCCTCCTTTATTGCTTTAAATTCCGAAAGCACATTCTATATATCTTCGAGTCCTGGACAGGCGATAATTGAAAAAAATTTTTCAGTTGTCAAATTATGCCCACCAATTGGACGAAGAAGATACCTGTCTAGCGTAAATGCTTCATCTCCCAGTATAAAAATGGAACTTTTGAAGGTGTATTATTTTAATAGTTTTACTTATAGTCAAGGCCAACATTTTTTTTTGGTTGTATACATTCACTAATGAATGTATCCTGGGATTGGAGAATATCCTTAATTTTATCAAAAAGTTTATTAAAACTCGACAAATTATTTCTAAAGTAATTAAAAACTTTTCAGGATATTCGCGCAGTTGATTAAAAAAAAACATAAAAAACTCCACATTCCTTCCGCTTTTGATTAATCGGATGAACCCATTGAATTCTATTTGGCCATGCCAGAAGTTGATTTCTCTCCATCAATACCGGCCGACTCAATGATATGAAACTGAGAACATACTCGTACTGTCGAATGGAACAAAATTCACATTTCATAACTTTCTGACGGTTGCCGGATGTGTGTGAAAACATACTTATTTTTTGAGAAAACCGGCTAACGGGAAGCCGGCTGAGTGTGAAATGGTCCTTATTTAGATACATATTCCTTAACATAAACATACGTAGTCCCGGTCGCTGCAACGACTCCCAAAACTGCGGTTTTAATGTTCCCGTTGTTCTCATCAGGGATTCAGCATTACTGATCTTCGACATTTTAATGACGCCGTATCCATATAGTACACTTCAGGTCCGTTTCTGCGAGAACTTGTTACAATTTGTAAAAGAGAATTGTTGCTTAAATTTGAGGAGTAGGAATAAATTGTCACTTTAGCCCAAAATCTCGCGGGAACTCGTTTTTGCAAAATGTGTTTCTTGAAACGTCAAAAGTAACAAGTAAAAACAAAACAAAAAAGAAATTGCAAAGCAAAGGAAATTTTTTAGATTGGTAATATGCGTTTAATGACTTCTATTGTATGAGGCGAACAATTCACTTCAATATGAAGTTCTTTTTTCTCCTCTTTGTCCATGTTCAAGTCATCTTTTGAGTTAGTTTGCATAAAATTGTCACAATTCACACAAATTTTAATTATTGCAAATTTGAGAGTTATTTTCACATTTTTCCAATTTGCAGTCCTGGAACAGATCTTTTATCTCTATGAGAAAATAATTTTTATTTCGTTCTTTTAAAATGTAGACGAGCCGTTGAAAATGCAATCGAGCAAATGGAAGGCCAGGTATCGAAGAACTGGAAAACGATTTTGATAACCACAAAGATAATAATATAAATCTAAACATAAAAGCTTGTTGCTTGCTCCATAATTTCTTGAATGAATTTCTTGATGCTCTTAGCAGTCAATGGATACAACCTTCAAGCGAACATTCAACACGAAAACAACCAGAATACACTCCCCAAATCTCTCTAGGAACATAAAAAGCAATTACAAACTATTATAATGAGTTAAACACATTTCTTTCATGAATATTATATACATAAAATCATAACATTTATTTCAATTTCAAGCATTTTCTTATCAGACTTTGATCTTTTTTCTATATTCTATAAGAATTATTTAACATTTTTAAAACATCATTGATATCTGACGTGCGATTCATTCTCCTTTTAATAGACTTCGAGGTCGATGGGTCACTGGAGTTGGGCATGAATTCTCACAAAACTCGAATGCAGGATCTAGAATTATAACAAAATTAATAAAAATAACAACTAAGTGTTTTTGAATAGTTTTGCTAACCTTTTAAAATACTGTTCTCCTGCATTGCCTCCAAATTATTTACTTTATGCTTTCCAAGCATTTAGTTTTTTTTATGAAAATTCATTCCGTTCGTCAAACTATGAAATTTGAGTTTGATTTCTTCTGCGGATTACTCAACATATCTGAGATTTCTTTGAAAATATGAGAATTCATCGTCTGTCCACATAACTGATTGATTTATTACGTAAAATAAAACACATAAATTTTAAAGTGAACTTAAAATTTTTATTATCGGTTAAAAGAACAATTTATGGCGTTTATTAGTTGAAAATGATATCATGTAAATGTTGGCCACGACTACGTCTGAGGTTGTCCATTCGGAAGGTCCAATTTTGGGCGACTCGTTCGTACATAGCGACTGATATCTCGCGGATAACATGAGTAATGTTGGCTTCCAAAGCGTCAATCGTAGCTGGCTTATTCCTGAAGATCTGATCCCCAGAGAAAATAGTCCAAAGGTGTGATATCGCACGATCTTCCGTAGCAAAACGTGGCTCGTAGTACCGTCTTGTTGAAACCAGAGCTCACCGAGACCATGTGCTTGAATTTCAGAAAGCACATAGTCCGCTAACATGGCGCGATAACGGTTACCACTGACAGTTATATTCTGATTTGCTTCATTTGTGAAGAAATATGGACCAATGATTCCACCAGCCCATAAACCACACCATACCATTGTTTTTAATGGATGTAATGGTATGTCTTGGTATTCTTCGGGTTGCTCACGAGCCCAAATACGGCAATTTTGTTCATTAACGTATCCATTGAGCCAGAAATGGGTTTCATCACTGAACGAAATCTCACGATAAAACACCGGATTTCATTGAGTTTTTACAGAAAATATGACTCAAATTCAAGTGGCCTGGCTTCAATTCTTGCAATTCAATTCAAGTTGAATTTGGTACGCCTTTAGGCCGAGATTTTCATGTAAAATACGCCAAGCCAAGCTGCTGAGAAGGACGACGAATCTATTCGTCGTTGTCTTCGCGTACACTCTCAGCTACAGCTGCTATAGTCTCTTCACTACGTGCTGGATGTGCTCCAACCGGTCGAGTATCATCCACTAATGTAAACTGGGACTCAAATTTGCGAATAGTATTGGCAATAGTGGTTTCAGTAGGTCGATTATGCGCACCGTAAATTTCTTGAATCACACGAAAAACGTTTCTCACAGAACGCTGATTTTAGTAATCGAGCTGAACAATTTGGAGACGCTGCTGTGGTATGAGTCTTTTCATGATGACTTGAAAAATGATACTGAACAAAAATGACAAAGCAGTTTGGTAGGAGTCACGCGTGATCTGTCAAAAAAAAGCCTATTAAAAATCAAACCTCACCTTATAAATCACCCCTTATAAACATAAGATATTATCATATAATCAGATAAATTAGAAACGAACATTTTGCAACAATTCTTACCAAAACAAGTCAAGCGGTTGAATATTCTGAGAACAGTTGGTTTGTTATGTTGAGAACTGATTGTTTTAAATTGTTGACGTCTCCTGTCGTGATGGTGTTATGTAAAAGGTGTGTTTGATTTTAAAATAACTTTATTCTTTTCGAAGTACGATACGTTTGATTTCACAACTCTTGCTTCCGAGAAAATTACTAGGAGTTTCATAATAAAACTCAGTCTACCTCACTTTTGTATGGTAAATCTCGAAATTTATAGCAGAATAGATAACAATTTTGGTTAATCTCGGCTTAGCGGTTGGGGCAAACATAGTTAAGACTACTTTATTTCCGATAAATTTTACATTCCCACAGCGTGTAATATGAGATGTCAGTGATAAATAGGAGCTATCCGTACGCCTGTGACCACTCTGTACTGCTTTGGTGCAAGTTTCATTGCTCTTTTCAGGATATTCCTAAATAAATATTCTGTCTTGTGGACATACGAACTATTTGAGTGTACCTAATCTTCAGTTATTACGATTTTTTGCTTATACTTAAACCTGTCCATGGCCAGAAACTCAGCCCCGGAACATTGTAGTCAATCTCCAGCGATATCTCCAAAAAACAATAAAAAAGTGTCTCCCCAAGAAGCGACGCGAAACACTAATATCTACAAACCCAATACTGTTTGTATCCTATCCTGCCGAGTTTCAGAACGCAAAGCTTGAAGTTAGTTACTCTCGCTATATTTCAGGTCGAATTTCATTTCAGGAATTTAATACGAAACTTAACAGCTACAGAACATATGGCCTAACATTAATTAATTTATTTACTAATATATTTCACAATCTTACATTAAGAAATAAAATATGTATGGTTCATGTAATTCGATCAATCATAAAAATAATACGTTTGCACATACGACTGGCCTTTGTGACCATTAAATATAATAAAGACAATAAAATTATCAAGTCGGAAACACCCTCCAGATTCGAACTATTATGTCAAATATTTTTCGCGCCATTTTTTTTGGCGGAATAAATTTTTTCCCTTGTTTCTGTAGATGCACTGACTAATTCATTTTACGAAAACGAAGTGCTCTTTCGATTTAGTGTTTCTTTAAATCGCGTACATTCCAAGTCGGGTGGATAATTCATTAGATAGAAAAATTCAACGATTGCAGTCGAATTGCCTCTGTTGAAAAGAAAAAAAAAATGGAGATTAAAACAAAGTTTCAAGATCTCTGTCGAGAATTGAATATGGATAAGGAAACAGAAGAAATTGCATGGAAAAATTATTTGGATATTTCACAAAAATTCTCACTGGACGTAAGTCGATGAACATTTAAAAAGTGCATTTAGATGGTTTACCTTATTTTTTAAGAAGTTTTTCACAAATTCTCTTTGTCGTGTTAAAATATTTTTTAGAAAACAAAGTTCTTGTTATTTCGAGAACGAATAAATTTTATTTGTTTTAAGTAAAACAGCGCAAGTGGAGTGGGTGTATTCGTATTTGTAGTTGTAGTTGTCGATTTAGACCTATGTGATAAGGTTTAATTCGACCTAGCAGCTGATTTCTGTATATAAACACAGATCACTCTTGATTTTTTAACAGGCTTTCTACTTCTTTTTCACCTATATGTAAATTTAGAAAATTATAAGTCTGGTAGCTCTGTGCCTGTTTGTACATGTTTGGTTTATTTTAGGGTCACTCGACGGATCCTGGTCCTAGTTATGTATACTAAAGTTTGATGACTAGCTAGTCTAGGTATTAAGGGTAGGATGAAGTAGGTTATAGGTATGTATATTTTTATATAGCTATGCTGCAATTTCTAAAGGTTTTTGCATTATAATTTGTTTATAATTTAAAAATATTAAGAGCATTAGGGATTTTTATTTATATAACATTGTTTTTTAAATATCGAAAGACAGCTGTTTTAAAGTATATTCAACTAGTTAAGTTTGTGATGGATGAAGGTAGACTTTGAACGGTTGAAGGCAAACATACATTAGCCTGACTTATGCTTGTGATCTCGTTCGCAGAATATTAAAATCTTCCTGGTGGCGTAGATCGTATGAAACGATTCTTCTCTCAGGAATGTTGGTTCGTATATATTGCGCGTACATTCCATCTTTGATGTTATATACAGTGGTGATATAAGAAATATATGTGTGGGTGAGTCGTCAGCTTAAAATTTCATTTACACCAAAGATACTGGTATCTCAAGCGATCATACATATGATGGTGCTTTTTGTGCAACTGCATTTCAAAAATTAACTTTAAATAATTATTTCTTAGGAAGTGAGTCGGGAAGAGTTGAGATAGCACATGCTACTGATTTGCGGTGGAATAAAAAAATAGGTAAATCAGTTTTGCGCTTATTTTATCAAGAACACTTATAGGCCATAGATGAACTAACTTAGATGGCAAACTTTACTAACACATTTGCAAACCCTTAAACCTCGTAAAGTTCACTATGTATGTGTTATGTAATGTGAATGAAGTTTTTTTAAAAAGTAAAATTTGAGGGAAATTGCATTGATTACAATTAACACGTATTAACAGACATGGTCACATGGATAGAGGAAATCAGTTGAAAGGGGGTTTTGGATTTGCAATATCTGGAAAGTTTGCCATCTATGTAAGTTCTTCATAGTCCAACTTCAGCGTTGTATCTGGCAAGGGTGATATTCAGTCCGAGTGTGTCCTTTTTTTGTTGATAACATATACTTGGTCTTGCCGTCGTTGACCCTTAAAATCGATGAATATTTGGCGTATAACGATTTGAAGCTCATGGATTTTTTTCCAAAATCTGCCATAGTGAATATTTGGTCGATGGTGGACTTTCCGTGGCCTAAAGGCACACTGATATGGATCAACCAGGTTATTGAAGAACGGCTTCAGTCGTTCACACACTACGGCAAATAGGACCTTGTAGGTGATGTTAAAAAGACCGATGCCTCTGTAGTTGACGCAAATAATTTTGAGGTTCCATTCTTCGGGCATATGATACTGTCGTCCGACCATATTTTGCAGATGAGTTTGTTTATGTTTGGTAAGTTATCGCCTGCCGCTTTGAAATGGTCGACAGTCAGGCTGGGCGCTCCAGCAGCTTTGTTGGGCTTAGGCTTAGATATGGCTATCTTTACTTCATCCATCCCACACTACTTCGTCGGATGGACGGAATTGTTGGTGTACATCATCGAGGTTGAAAGGTTCCATCTGCGTGATAGCGGTATTTGGTTCGTCTTCGACGTTATACAATCTACAGCAATGCTCTTTTTAAATTTTTAGGATCGACTGCGCCTCTACCATTATGTTTCCTTTTCGCCCGTACAGACTCGCTGTCAAACCAGGGTTTTCGTTGCTGTGGCCGAGTGAAACCAAGCACATCAGAATCAGCATTTCTACCGTAGATAACAATCGACGTAGTATATGTCGCAGTTTTTTGCATATTTGTTGGGTGACGGTAATACTCGGTAATACTTCGAACAGCCCAGGACCACTTCTAGTTGTTCGACTGCACATGGCCTATTAATAGACCTAACATTCATTGTATCACCAACATACAGGCAAATTTTCCGTTCAGTATGTTAAGTTTGACTGAAATTTCAGTCCCTAGAATGCTGAGCTCGCTTATTGTTTGCCTGAAAATCCATTCAACTACTTCACGAAATGTCACCTAGTTTTGGTGGCATTCTTGGGCCCTCGACCAGAAAAGATCGTTTGACCACAAGAAAATTAATTTCGGCACAGCAACAAAATACCTTGTACTGATGTTCTTTTATTTCTAAAGGCCACATACGTCTCTTTTTCCATTCAGTATTATAAGCTATAAGCAGTTTAGATTTCTCTTTATTAACATAATTTTTCGTACCAATAGTCGAATTAGATTTACTATTGTATAATGTCAAGTGGCTCATTATAAAATTAACGATCTGCGAATTGAAATGCTATTTAATGAATTTTAGCTAAAGTAGAAAACAAAAATGCTTCGAAATTCAGGGAAAAAATTTCAAATAAATCATAATCTAGGAAAAAAGCCCAAAACTGTGAAAATTCCGTGTGGTTTTGTTGTTTTTCATAGAATTTCACATTAAGCGAATTGCCCTAATATTTTGTTAATCTGACTGAGAGCTGGTTGTTAGTGTGCAGAAATGAGTTCGGGGCTAATTTGAACGACAATATGGTTGTGATGACATCACATTCCAATATTTCGTTGTGATATATTTTAAACACAACGTTTAAATTGTCTACATATTTCGTGGACGAAGGCCATTTCCCGGAAAGGTTTTGTTCCGCGGAACAATCGAATTTATGTCAGAAATGCGGGTTGTCCTCGTACTCGGCAATGTCTGTACAATGTACATGGATATGCATCGCGGTTATTAGACGGTAGCGATAGGCCTCTTTTATTAATTTAGTATAAAGATTAGTAAAATTATAATTTAATTTTTTTCATAAAGAATTGCAAAATATCTACTGTACCACACACTTGCTACCTCTACCTCTAATGGTTATCCTCAATATAATTCATAGGAGTTGCCTCTGGTTTATCAGTTATTCGTAACATTTTGGCATCTGTATAACCACAACTGTATTTGTTTTTTTTATATTTTAAACATTTTAATTTTTTTTTTTTTTTTTTTGTATTTTAAACATTTTAAAATTGTTATTTATAAATATATTTTTTTTTTTTTGCTGATTTTAGGGAGATCCATGTCAGTGGCTCTGTTGTGGATTGTATGCAGCTTGCCGAGAGTCTTACCGGCCTACCGTTGGGGGATTCAATGAAATTGTTAGAGGGAACTGTGTATCCAATACAAAATTGCTTCGCAGTTGCAATGTTAGGTGACTACTTAAACAATTAAATTAACTAAATGCAATGGCCGGCCACTTAATCAATTAACAAATGTATTTTTCTTGTCTTAGTTTCTATGATTTTTTTAACAAAATGAAAAACTGGTGTGAAATGGCAAACCTCCCAAAAGACTTTCTCAACCAAGTAAAAAGGATGGAATGTGGTGTTTCTATAACACTACAACTCTTTCATTGGTACAATAAGTTTTTTGAACAAATATTTAATGTGCCTCCACATGAAAAAAAGAATAAAAAATCAAGGTAAATCAATCAGTATTCAGATTTTCAGTAATTTTTTTAGATGAAATCTATTTCCTGATTTTAGACCAATCAAATGCGCTGCCAATAAGTTGTACGATCTCTGTTGGTGTTTGTTTTTATGTGCAAAAAACGAACGCAACAACTGCACTATGGACTTTGTGCCATTACTTTATTTATTATTCTGTTGTACAGATTTAATTTATGTAAACGCACTTGCGGAGAATCGAGTAGATCTAATTAATCCAAATTTCGAAGGAGTACCAAATGGATGGAATACACCTGAATTCAATTCGTCCGATATTCATCAACATTGTATAATTCAACCACTGTGTAAATTAGTCGGAGAGGAAAACGAAGGTGAAGTGAAAATGGCGAAATCAATAAAAAATAAATTGTGGAATGAAATTATGTCTGAGTTTATTAAAAAAAATGTAGGTGAACTCAACTTCAGTAACGTTATGATGAGCCTTGTTAATATTTTAATTTTATTGCAGATTTTGCTTGGGAACAAAGACACTTTTACGGAGATTATATCGAATAACAATTTTGAACCAAATTTAAAATCATTAAATAGTGCTTATGAACAGTATGTTTTGAGCGCCGGAGAATTTGACGAAAGAATACTCTTGTACAACCCAAAGTTTAGAAAATTGAATAACAGTGGTAAGTATCTACTTACCTAACTTATTGAACATTATAATCAACATTTTTGCACGAAAAAACACTTGAAAGTATTCATTGTGATAGATTCTAATTAAGCATTAATATTAAATTTTCAGCGAATAAATTATTCGAATTCCATGGCATGTCATATTTTGCTATAGAGTTCATTTTGCGTCCTAAGTTATGGCATGTCGACTACAGTTTTAAGCTTTAAATTATAAATTTCTTTTATAGAAAGACAGATGATGTGTAAGGGTCTATGTTCTACCCTTTAAAGTCACCAGGGCTTGATGGAATTTTAGCTAAGAGTTTTTTCTAAGATATTTATTCACATTACATCCCCCAGTTCGAGTGGCATGTATGATAAATAAAGTTGGCGATCCAAGTCCGCTTATCTATGTTCCCGAACACTTTCTAACAGTTGTTTATACTACTTCTGATTCTGTTATTTTTATACTTTTTTCGAGAATTATATACGTTGAAACACTATTAGCTTCAATAGTCATGCTTTTGAGTTCGAATGTGTCTATTCTTATAATTTATAGATTGGTAGAATGGTATTTGCCATTCAATATTCTGTAGAAGTGTTCCTTCCAACTTTATTTGATTTTTTTCTACAGGATTCTGATTTCTGTTTCCTGACATGTCTCTTTGATTTTTTGATAAAATGTTTAAACATCATTCTTGGTATAACACCACTCAATATACCAAATTATGCATCTTGTGTCTTTTATTTTTCATTTATTTATTTTTTTTTTGTGGAGAAATTTTGGCTACAGATTTTCGGATTAAGTCACGTTGTGGAAAACGAATCCATGCTTAAAAGATCTTAACATTAAATTTAGAATGTTGCTTACCATATCTTTGTTAGTGCCACCCTTCTCATTTATAGGGGCGTGTTAAGTTTTAGTGTAAATTGCCATTATTAACCGAAAGTCCCTCAAGATTTCCTTCTTCTGTTCTTTGATCATTTTCCGTACCTCAATTACAGATCTGTTTCTGTTTATTTTTAATAGAAAATATACTTATACATTTTTGTAAAACGATTTATTTGTCTTTTCATTTAGAATCATCTGCCGGTAATATCGCGTACAGCAATCAGGTAAAAAATTGATAAGTTTTAATTTGTTATTTATTAAATTTCTATTTGTTTTAGAACATACGCTCAGTAGGACTAGAAACTCCGCTGACAAGGAGACATTATCTACCTTCAAAAGATACGTCAGAAACACTAGCAGGTGCAACACAAAACGTTAGAAAATTACAAGATATTGCGGATATAAAAGGACCGTCCGATTATATTAGGTAAGTAAATAATCCTAAAATTGTCTTAAAGAGTACAATAACAAAAATGATTATATATGATAGACAAGCAGGTGAAGTAACAGTGCAAAAATTGGAGAGTAAATTAGACACAATGAAAGCTAAATTTCTATCAAACTTTCCAAATGAATCAGAAGCGGCTGAAAATCGTTTTAAGCTAGCACGATCTCTTTATTACTTTTTGTTAGACAAAATTGTACGAGCTGAAGTCGCACGCAAACCAAACGTTGATCTCCAGGTAATGGCTCAAAATTTTTCTTTTCTAAATTTGTTTCCATTTTAGTTTTCCTTTTTCTATTTGAAAATTTTAAGGTTTTACTAGAAACAGAGACTTTTAATATTGCCCTCATAACATGTTGTATAGAAATTGTTCTAGTGGCCTACAATTCTCAGCATAAATTTCCATGGGTGTTAAATTGCTTTGATGTTCACGCGTTTAATTTTGCTAAGATTATTGAGATAGTTGTGAAGCGACAAAATGGTATTCTAAATAGAGACCAAATTAAACACTTGAATTACGTTGAAGAGCGCTGTCTTGAATCGTTAGTATGGAAGCGAACTTCACCTTTTTGGAAAGGGTGTCAAGAGAGAAAGCCACTTCCACCATGGACAGAGGTTGACGTGAATAAAATGGCTCCAATAAGTCACGGACGTAATGGTAATTAAATACTTAATATTTATTCGGTCAAGTTTTTTTTTTTTTTTATCAACGTTCAATTTTAGTCTTACAATCACCAAATTCAGCATATGACTGCTTTAATTCAATGACAACAGCGTCCACATCAGAATCAGCAAGAAGAGATCTTTTCAATGCAGGAAGAGGTAACATAATTATTTTATTTATTGTACGTAATATACTCATTTATTTGAAAACTAACTTGTTCATCCCTATTAGAAGGGAGTAAAACACTTATTCGGTGTTTTAGTCAGTAGAGTGTAGCTTTAAGCTACAATTTCACTGGCTCTTGGCTAGAAGTCCAACCAAATGTTTTCAGGTTTATTTCCATTGTACTACCCACGCAAGGAGAGGTTTTCCTTTTAGTTTTTGGTGATCATTGATGAGTAGTAGTAGATCTGTCAAGATAAATCATTAATTTATTAGTATTAGATTTTTGACGAGATGTTATATTCAGGAATTGCAGCGGGCTAATTGTGGGCAAGTTGTCTAACTACGGGGTATTTTTTGGGACTGCGTCTGACATTTAAAATTGGGAGAAGTGTTCGGTTAGCAAGCGATTTTATTATAGAGTCTGACGCTAAAAAAAAAACGCATTTTAGTGATTAAAACATTTTATCAAAATGGTTTATTAATTATTGCAACACAGAACTGTTACTTTTTTTTTTGTTACTTAGAGTTCCTGTATAGAGCAATGTTCAACAAAAATATATTCATATTTTCGAGAAGCTTTGCATAAAAAGTGATTTACCGAAACATTGATGCAGTGAGAGACAGTGTGAAGCAGTTGCGAAAACTGCAATTCGTCGTCTGTATCTGCATTTCTCTCCGTACGAAATAAGTGATTCAAGAACTTCAAAAAAAATGACTACCAGCTTCTACAAAACTGAATTGCTAATTGAATACAGATGACCCTACATTTTTGTAAAAATTGATTGTGAGAGACGAGGCGCATTTTAAGTTGAGTGAGTGGAGCTGTAAACAAACGAGCAACTTGAGAACGACATCTTTATCCTCGTAGACTGACTATTTGCTGTGCGATTGGTGAATGTGAATTTGGAAAGAAAATAGTCCAAGTGCCATACGGCCAGATTAACAATAAATGTAAAAACAGACTCCGATTTCTTTCTATTTGAAGGCAGGATATCGAATCAATTTCGACTACAAAGGCTACGCATTTGTGCCAGTGCAAAATATGGCTATTTGACTTGACCGCCATAATTTTTCATCAACTGTATATATGTATAATAGTCAATAAAAAAAAGCAATGCTTTTTGCTTTTGTTTTATAATTCCAATTTAAAATCGCACGTAATCCCAAAATACACAATAATCTAGAAATTCTACTCTTGTAACGAATTGCCCAACGAGATCGTTGCATCATGGCAACGAATTTGTCCATGGTGCGTGTTACGTTAAGGTTTTTAGCACATCTCTGATGCTCACAACTTTTTGTCTTTTGACTTTTGTCTTTTGTCTTTGTGAGTTCGTAAGCATTTCTACCTTAGCACATTCTAAGAACTTTCCCCGTGTGTTATAGAACGCATTCATTGCTCAAACATATTTTAGTACTATCGTCAAGTCAGTTTTTTGAAAAAACCCACTCTCTGATAACAAATCCGCATTCGTAAGTTCTCCATACTCCATAAGTGCTGTATGAGGTAGACAACGTTTTCCAACTGTTTAAAAAAATGCTTCCTTTTTTATCTAGGCGTTAAAGTTACATTCCTCGTTTATATTTGGACAGTGTTCATACGCGTTGTTGGCAACCTTTTTTAGTAGCTTTAATTTTTCCCATGCGTGGAATAGTTCTCGTATGTCAAGTTATGTCTTTTATAGACAATTCAAATCATCAGTATTTCATTTCTTTTACGTGGGTTATTCGTCGCGTCTACGTAATATCTTTTCCAAATGTAAGAGCATTGTAAACGGTTGAATCGGCTGATTTCGGTGGCCTATTTCGATCACCACTTTCAGAAATGACGGCCGAAAATTGTTCTTGCAAAAGGACAATTATTTCGCTTGTGTGTCACAAGTTGGAAATAAATATTGTACGAGTTAAAATTAACACCTTCAAGTTCTGACCATTAAAATTCATTAATTATGGTTTGGTAGCGCAACCCATAAACGGCTACAGCCAATCTCTTCTTTTTGTAATAAATAAGATACAATGATGCCTTCTGCCGTGTTCTCCAAATTCGGAAGCCTTAAGGGGATATTCTAGTCTAGGCATGAATTTCAGGCAGTTTTTGAACAAAACTGTACAAACGAAACAAAAAATATTTTTACTATCCTTTTTTTATCATATGTTTATTTGATATTTTAAGATAACATAGAAAATTAACCGAAAAAAAAACTCAAAATTCACAAAGTTATGAGCTGGCAACGTGGGGTTTAAAAAAATGATTGTCCTGGCGTGCACGATTTTAACCCTTCTGGTCATCTGAAACAAAAAAGACGAACAGATTCTTAATTAGTATAGATGCCGCTATAGCCTTGGAAAAATAAAATAAAAAATTTGTTTGGCATGTTTTTTTTAACAATTCCGAATTTTTTTTAAAATAGTGAAATTATATAGCGATAGAGAAATGATTAAAAAATATTCATATCAAATTTTAAATAAATCGGTTCATTAGAACTTGAGATATCGTGTACGCCAACTCGAAAAAAGTAGTTTCAAGAAAAACGCTTTTAAAATTTATTTGTGGCGCTCACAAAAATGGCTGTAACTCATAAAATAATTGAAATTTTGAAAAATCCTTTTAATGGCATATTCTTGAATGTGTAAACTTTGAAAATATGAATTTTTAAAATTTTGAAATTTAAGGGCAGAAATGTGATTCAAGGCTCAAGATGATTTTTCAATCAATTGATAAACTTAGGTTTTCCGCCACACTTTGAGCTACAGCACAAATATTTCCAGTTGGTATAGGACGACGGAAACAATTTCGGTGATTCACATCACTAACTTCACAAAATTCCAAATTTCTGTATTAATTTAAAAAATTTTGTAATAAATTTCAGTGCCCATGTTAAGAAGTGTGCAATATTTCATTTTTATTGTGGCAAAACAAACAAAAACTTTATTGGAAAATACTGTAGCTTTTTTGGTTTTTTGTGTATTTAACACATTTATAGGCTCCCAGTTTTGGGAGAGTTGGCTTCGATCAAAACAATGCTGTTCCCAGCTGATTAGGCAAGCTCCTCATGATCGCATGAAGCATTCTCGCCAATTAGTTGTATGTGGGTGGGTGATCCATTAAGTTCGATGACTTTTGTTGTACTAGGTGGAGTGAAAAGTGAACTCCTTGACTGCTAGAATGCGCTGCTACTGTAAAAAAGGTTATGGTGCCTTGAAGTCCGTTCATATTTAGGCAAACATGCCAAATTTCAGTGCGATACTGTCTTTAGTTTTGTTTTGACAGCTGATTGTTGTTGACGTGTTTGGCATCATGTTGAGTATGGACAAAAACGATTTTCGTTCTCTCATAAAATATTATTTTTTTGAGAGGCAAAGCGACGAAGGAAACAAAAGAAAAGTTCGATAAATATTATGGGTCTAATGCTCCGTCAGATTACACCGTCAAATATTAGTTTCGAGAATTTCGTGGTGGCCGCAACTCCACTACCGATCAAATCCGCTGCGGCAGGCCCTCCGATGCGGTTACAGAGGACAATGTCAGAAAAATACATGAAATGGTGTTGGCTGACCGGAAAGTAAAGGTGCGCGAGCTAGCAGATACCACAAAGATTAGTACTGAGCGCACACGCCATATTTTAGGCAATATTCTGCATATGAAAAAGTTATCCTGCCGCTGGGTGCCGCGCATACTCACTCCTGACCAAAAACACGAACGCGAGAGCACTTCGAAAGAGTGTTTGGACTTGCTGATGCGGAATCGGGCGGACTTTTGGCGTCGATTGGTAACTGTTGAACACCAGAGAACAGAATAAGTGCCCAGCAATGGACTGAAGCCGGCACCAGTGCTCCGAAGCGGCCGAGGGAAGCCCGATGGGTGGGAAAGTTTATGGCGTCGGTTTTCTGTGATTGTCATGGCATACTCTTCGTGGACTACTTCGAAAAAGGAAAAACCATCAACAGCGAGTAGCACAAGAGCATCGCAATCATGGTTAAAATCAATGACTTACGGCTCCAATTGCTGTCACATCCACCGTATTCGCCCGATTTGGCTCCCTTAGACTCTTATCCCTTCCCAAACCTCAAAAGAAGGCTCATCAATAAAAAATTCAGCTCACGCGAGGAAAACATCGACGCCACGGAGGAGTATTTTACAGACCTTTCGGAAAATTACTTTTCGGACGGGATCAAGAAGTTGGAAAATCGCTAGAATAAGTGTATCAAACTAAAAGGGGACTATATTGCATAAAATAAAAAAAACATTAAAAAAAAAAATTCATTCCCAAGGAGGTTACTTGTCACCCCACCTAGTACGGTGTGTTGGAGCATTGCGCATATTATCTCATTTCTTTATATCAAGTAAATTTCAAGAATACATAGTAAGAAGTTTAGGTCAAGGGTTCTTATTCTTTTTTTCTTATTCTTATTTTTAAGGTAGGGAGGTCTCTTTTTTTTGCTCTTAAAAGAAACTATATATTCTGATTTAAATGACGACAATTTGATTTCTTTTAATTGAATCCATTTTTTAAAATGTGCTAATTCTCTTAGCTGCAGAAACAAGACCTCCAGTCGAAACCGCCAATTCAACGCCTGCCGACAACAGAAAAAATATTCCTTTATCGATATTTTTAAGAAAGGTATTACTTATAAACTTTTAAAATATAAATTTAATTATTTGATATAGTATATACATATATGTCTGTTTTGTTTTTAGTTTTACGAATTAGCTTGGATGCGAATGAAACAATTGTGTAAAGATCTTGAAATGGGAGATGAAAATCATATGGAAAAAATTTGGACTCTCTTCGAGCACTCCATCACTAATAAAACTGAATTAATGCAAGACAGACATCTAGATCAGTTACTTATGTGTGCAATTTACATATATATAAAGGCATGTGTATAACTTTCTTCTATATAAAAATGTATTACGTTTGTAGTTACGTATATTATTCGTTTGTAGGTTGGCGAAATAAAAAATAAAAAGTTTTTGGACATAATGAGGTCGTACCGAAAACAACCACAAGCTGATAGCAATATTTATCGTGAAGTTGTAGTTGAAATTACAGCCGATGAAAGTAAGCAATTTTGAAGGTTTTAAAAGTTGTTGTTTAAATTGATATTTTCTTTTATTTGCTAGAAAAAAAAGCCGATATTATTAAGTTCTACAATGAGATTTACGTTCCCGAAATGTCGCCATATGCCCTTAATTTCAATGAAAAAAAGAAGTCGGTAAGTTCAAGATTTCATTTTTTTATTTCTTCTTATTATTCTATCTTTGCTTTGATATTTTCGTCCAATTGGTTTAAGTTGGAAATTAGTACTTTTCATATAATTTGCGGTTACATCTAAATATCCGAAGAAGTATTTTTCTCCTGAAAATCTATCTAATATCTGACCTATCTCCTATTAATCTTTTAGCACTTATTTATCGGACCTATGCATATATAGCGACAATGCTGTCTTTTAAAGCATTCAACATAAATTATTAATTTCACAAAACCCTAGAAGCGAAAAATTAACATTTTTCTTATAAGTAGGTCTTTAACTAACAACTGATCCAAATCTTGAAACAGCGGAATTATGCTAGCTAAATGCCCACATAGTAGACAAAAAGAGTTCCAAATTCTACTGCCGACAAGGAAGTAATAACAAAGTATGCGCAATGAAACCTATTCCATTTTGGACGGATGACTTGCTTAGAAGCACAAATATGTGGACCCTTTAGTACGACTGGCAAGATCAAACGAAAAACTTTCTTTCCAAGCAAGTAATTATGGAGTTAAGTACAACTTTTTTGTCCAATTAAACCAAAATTAAAATGTGTTCCTTTTGTATCTGCGAATAATATTCTTTTACTTAAGAATCAGCAGGCTAGATCAATGTTTCAATAACTATAAATGCTACAAATATGGCTTCATTGAATCTCGTGATACCATGATACCATGTTTGTTTAAGTCGGATGTAATTTGAAAATAGTTTCCCAGCAAAAAGAGCAATGCGTTCATTTTACCGTTTCACTGGGGACTTTAACTTAAATTTATGAGCCATCGAAATTCGCCAGTGTGCTTTAGAGTTTTATTGCTGAATGCTGTCTGAGGATAACGATTGGTGGTATTGGTTAGTTTTCGTTTATCTTCATTACAATTTATTTTAGTAAAAAAGGTTTATATTCTAATAAGAAATATGGGTATGATCCTCATGAACTGTATCATGAATGCGAAATTAAATGAGTCTATAGTTTCACTCACGTACCTTTGTTCGAATCCCGATAGGAGCACAACACCAAATTTTTCAAAATCGTCATTACCCTTTCGGTGGGCAATGGCAAATGGCAAAACCGAAAGTTAAATTCTGTTTATGAAAAAGCTACTCAATGGAGCCGTTCGGAACCGGCAATAAAACAGTAGGCCCTGCTCAGGAGTGTAAAAATTTACAACGTGAGAAACACAAATCAGTGCGAGAAGCTGGCTTGGCCCACACAAGGCTGTCGCGCCACTTATTTATTATAATTTCTGCAACGACCTAGTGCGAGTGTGTTTTACTAAGTTCCAAAATGGCTTTATCACAGTATAATAAACAAACACCTACGATTCTAATCAAAGTTTTAAAGTGGAGATTCTATTGTTGGTTTATCGTATCTAATGGTTGTAGGTGTTATACCCGTACAACTTTAAGAATTATTTCACTAACCAAATTCATGCTCACAGATAGCTATCCGCCGGTTGATACATACATTTGATATGCATTAACTCTCTTCAAATCTTTGGAGAAACCTATCAATTGGGATAGTAAAAATAGATGATAGAGAGTATACCAAATGATGACGCTTCCATGACAAATCTCGAGATACGACAACAAATTTGTGATTTGATGACATGACTAACCGTAAAATGGAACCAAAGCCTACACAAATCTGACGAAAGCAAAATAGTTGAACTTGATATTTTTAAGATATTGACAGAGTGTGACATCAAGCTCTTTTGTCGAAAATGCGTGCATTCGGAATCGATGAGACTTCTTCAACAGATTAGAAATTGGCATTCCAATTAACAAATCTAGTTGTCTTGAATGCTTTCAAGTCAGTTGCCCGTTTCAGGTTTCAGAGTGCCGATTAATCCGCTTTGAATTTTGATGATGAAGCACCATCCTGGGCCACCGTGTTTCGCTGGTTTTCCGAATTCAATCGTGGTCGTCGTTCGCTCCAGGACGAAATTCGTAAAGGCCGTCCAAAATCTGTTGCTGTGCCAGAAAACATCGATTCTGTGCAGGAACTGATAGGGCAAGATTTGACAATCGCTAAAAAATGACTTGTGTTGATTGGTTCAAAGAAATGTTGAAAAACTTCGATCGTGGTGCTTCAAAAGACGTCTATAAGGTCTTTACAAGCAACGAATCACGGATCTATACATATGAACTCGAAACTAAACAGCTGTCGACTGTATGGGTCGTTCAAGACGAGCCAAATCTAACAAAGGTTGTTCACGTACGAAGCACTTCGAAGCAAGTGGTCGCCTGTTGCTTCGGGAAAACCAGACATAAGCCACCGTACCATTAGAGCAACGTAGAACGGTCAATTTGGAATGATACGCCACCAATTGTTTGGTAGAAGTCTTTGGAGAAATGAGGGAAAGTAAATGCCGAACACGGATTATTTCCCACCACAACAATGCGAGCTCTCCAAATCCGGTCAAACCAATGAGTTCTTTATATTCCCGCGCTTCAAAAATAAATCGCGACGTCAACGTTTTTGGGCGCCTGAAGAAGTGGTTGATGTGTTTAAAACGCTTTTTTTTTTTTTTTTTGAGTTACCTCGTTCGGAGTGTGAAAATGCCTCGAAAATTATTGATCTTCATGGAGAGTACTTTGAAAAATAATAAAATCATTTTCAGTGATAAATATTTATTTTTACTTGTTTTTCTCCAAACCTTAAGTAGTAACCAATAATCCAGCAATCCAGTTCTCTGGTAAGCTCATTAAATTCCGGTATTACTAGGACATCTAATTGGGGATCCACTGAATGGAATTGAATCCTTGCCAACCACAATGTTGTCTACTGTCCTTAAAGAGAAATTTAAATATTGTTTACATTGTTAAAATTTTTAAATGCCCTGCTGAACTCTGTGTTTTCTACTAATTAGAACCTGCAATCATTCAATGTGCGTTACATATCTTTAAGTTTTCTTTATTCGTGTTGTGCCCAAACATTTTAAAGTTGTTCATAATTGCTTAAACCCGCGTTAATTATACAATACAAAAAAAAAAAACTTCTTGACTTAGTTTGTCTTTAACAATAAATTCGCATTTAAATTGCATTTACTTTTTAAAGCAATCGACATGGTGGATTTCGAAGTTTTCCATCTATAAGGTGATTCATTGTGAGATTTGATCTATAATGTAAAATAAAACACATAAATTTGAAAGTGAACTTAAAAAAGTTTTTATTATCGGTTAAAAGAACAATTCATGGCATTTACTTTTTGAAAATGATATCATGTAAATGTAGGCCACGACTAAGTCTGAGGTGGTCCATTCGGAAGGTCTAATTTTGGGCGACTCGTTCGAGCATAGCAACTGGTATCTATCTCCAAAGCGTCAATTGTAGCTGGCTTATTCCTGAAGACCTGAGACTTCAATTCTTGCACAAGCAGCCAAGCTGCTGTGAACGACGACGATCAATTCGTCACGGTCTTCGCGTACACTCTCAGCTCCAGCAGCTATAGTCTCTTCACTACGTGGTGGATGTTGTCTACCTGGCCGAGTATCATCCACTAATGTTAACTGGAACTCAAATTTGCAAATGGTATTGATAATAGTGGTTTCAGTAGGTCGATTATGCGCACCGTAAGTTCCTCGAAGTTTGATAGGAGTCACGCGTGATCTGTCAAAAAAAAGCCTATTAAAAATCAAACTCCACGATGAATCATCCTATACTTTTGCACGGCCCGCTTTCTAGCATTCTTAACACTCGAAAATTTAAAAACCGACGAAGTAAAAATATTTATCGTGATGATCTAGCCCCTAGAAAATGTAATGTCATGTGCGTTCCTTTTTTTCAAAGGGGTATACCTATGTACCTTTTTTGTTCTGATGACGAAAATTTAAAAAGTTTTACACTTGTTTTAGATTACCCGTTCATATAATATTGTATAATATAATTTTTAACAAGTAGTGGCCTGTGGATTACCGCTAGGGATAAAACAATCACAAGGTCATGTATAATATATAAAAGTTATGCTCTGGTTGAATCCATGTTCTTTTTTTTTTAACTTTTACATAGTTGTCTCTGTATGAAAATCGTGAGTCTTTATTGAGTTACGAGCTTGACCAAAGGCAATTTTTGCTTAAAATAACTTTTCGATAAGAACAGAATGGTTGGACCTCTGTGTGAGAAGTATTCTAGTTCTGCTTGGTCGTGTAAAAACAGGTTTGATAAACAAAAGTTCTAATGTACAAACTTCCATTTCATTACATTACATGTGTTGTCGGTTAAGTTTTTATATATTTTTTATAATAATTGCATTGTTTTCCGTTTTCTTTTTACAGCAACATGATCTCCTTCTCTCGCCTCATCCCCCCGAAAAAGTGAACCCTCCAAAGAAAGTTTCAAATTGCATTTATGTCCATCAAATGGAGAAAAATGAAATTCAATATTCTCCAAATCATATAACATATGAATTCCACAAAAGCCCCGCCAAGGTAAATTCACGTATTATTTCATCATTTCAATTGAAACTTAATGTATTTTTTTTTAATTATCTTCTAGGAGTTGGATAAAATGAATGAAATCGTGCGAAAAGGTAAACGTAATTTAACATTTGAAGAGTCAGTGGTTAGTAAAAAACATTGCAAGTCGAACCTTCATTTTCAAGGGAAAATACTAGAAATTAAAAAGGACAGACAATTAGAACGAAATGATTAAAAAATATATAAATAGATGTAGTTAATATTTGAATTATGTATAATTACATAACTAATAGATTATTATTTTTTGAGTACCCAGGTTCTGAAAACAAAAACGAAAAACAAACATTTTTCAAATTAAATTGATAGATTTCTACTTACGAGTATAATTAAGAATTTAAGGCTGGTATCTTGAATTTGAATGCGTCTATTAAGTTGTATGACTGTTAAAGATAAGACAAATCGAAAAGTTCGAATGAATTATAGCCCTTATATCAGCGTTAAGTCGGACTTTTTATTATTGCCATGCGTTGTTGATAATTTCAATATCTTCTACCACTCCACATAATTTTTTTTTTTTGTGTCTATTTATTATATTTGCTTTGTATACAAAATTAAAACGTATATAGTACGCTGGTTATGGAAATTCTATATGTGTATTTACAATCTCAAATTAAAATAAATTTTATTACGAAAAAAAAAGGAAAAAAGTTTGATAAAGTGTATAACGAATTTTTTTATATGGTTTGATATAAGCGTTAATCGATTACTTTATTATGTATACATATATATTTTTTTAATTATAAGAACAAATTAATGTATTAATTATTAAATAGGTAGTATTTAAATAAATGCATACACAAATAGATTAATCAAATCAAAAAATATATAAAGTAATTATCTTTTTTATTTTACAATAATAAACATTGTGTTAAATTTAAACACATACACAACAGAGAACTCAAAAGAATTCTTTATTTGGGATGTGTTTTTTGGCGTGGTTGCTTTGGTCTGCAGTTAAGACCGTCTTCCGTTCCGGAGAAACTCCTCACGCTGCTCAAAAAGAAGAACTGCGACGTGTTCACATTCGGAGAATGTAAAGGTCTAAGGATCGTAAAAAATAAGTGGGTAATTGGCAAAATTTAAAGAGGATCTGAAATATTCTATAATGTGTTCGCCGCCAAACATTCGCCCACGCCGCACCGAGCTGCGAAATACCGGGAGTGTGTTCAAAAAGTAAAGTGACTTGCAATTTCGCTGGAAAAGCACATTAGATTATTATCTATTTTTTTATTTTTTATTTGCTGTTGGTACACATGTCCCAAACATATGTTCATAATTTTAAGTATAAAGCATACTTTGTTTTTGAAAGATAGAAATGTTAGACGTATTTAGGTGTGCTCGGCGATTTTCAATTATTTTTAAAAAAATGGAGTAAAGAGTTTACATTAAATCCATAATAATAATACCATAAGAGAAGTTGCCGATGAGCTCAATCGTCCCAAGAGAGCCATGTCCGAAAAAGACACGCCAAGTTCGATCAAATGTACATATATAAAAATTTTGATCAATGTTTTTTTCGATTGCCGTGGCGTAGTGCATCAGGAGTTTTGACCTCAAGTTATGCGCCGTTTGCGAAAAGCAGTACGAACAAAATGCCCGGAATTGTGGAAAAACAATTCATGGCTTTTGCATCACTCATTCATCGTTACTTGTGAGAGATTTTTTTTGGCTAAAAACAATAAGACAATCATGCCTCAGCCACCATATTCATCGAATTTGGTCTCATTTGACTTTTTCCTGTTCCCAAAACTGATGAGACCTATTAAAGGACGAAGATTTGCAACGATTGAGAAAATTGAGAAGAGCCGGAAAGTGAATTATGAGAAGTGCTTCGAGGATTGGAAAAGCGTTGGCACAACTGTATTATATTATTTTTTTTTTATAAAAATATAAAGTAACCTTACTTTTTGAACACACGCCGTAATCTTGTTGATTATAAAATGAATTATTACAAATCCGAAGAATGTGCACACAACGCACATTATTGGGGGTTGTCTTATGGTAAACACAAGGAAAGAAGATCTGGCTCGGCAATAAAAAATGGAGGTTAAACAATTACCACAACTTAGTCAAACACTTCCCAAATTACATGGGCTCCAATGGTGGTAAGTATGGGAAGTGCTGAAAAAAGCGCGAATATTGGTTCGAATGCAGATAGCGGAGAGAAGTTTAACGGAGTCCTTGCGGTTAATGCAAATTTATTGATAAGGATCGATAATCTCCCCTGTATAAATTGCTTAAAAATCAAGCCCCTGATGTGCTCTTGATGAACTAAAAGAAACCGATCAAACTCCATACAAATGGGTGGTGCGTACGATCTACATTAAAAGAAGTTGTTTTCAAAAACATTATACTAACAAAGAACTTGTGTTCAATAATGCACATTTTCTATAGAACAAAATTAGTCAAACTGTATTGCTCTTGTGATCATAAATGTCGATATATCTCATACAGATTATTTAGACATTTCAATTGTGGCTACAGGAAAAGTTTGAAGATTTTAGTGCGAAATAGTTTTGTGTTTTTTTGAAGAGGAAAGATGTAATAACTATCTACTAAGATATGATTGAAAGCGAAATAGTCATTCCCAACCAAATTCCAGAATTTGATGAGTTGTCCAAAGGTAATCATAATTCCATAATAATCGAATGCTACGTTGAACATACTCGTATTTTCTAGAACATTGAATTTTTTACAAGAATGTTAAGTAGCTGGCAGCTGATTTAAAGCATGAAATGTAGCCTTCAGTTTCAACAGCAGTAGATAGTGGTAGAAATGTGCCAACACGCATTAAACAAGCCTTGAAGATCGATGTATGTTGATTTCTGCAATGCCAACTACTTAGCCATTGAACGAATAATGTTTGAGCTCCGTCTAGTATGATGGATTGCGAACATAGAATTCAAGATAAGCCAAATGCAAATCTAGAGCTGTTTCATTAGTTCCCATGCCAACGTGCTATATTAAATTTTGCTATGCCAACAATTGAGGGAATATCTCAGAACTTTTTTTTCACTAAAGTATGACACAATGAAGATAGCTGCAAAGTTATTGTAACAGACATTTTGTTCCAATTTTAAAATCAATGCTTCTTGGTTAAAGGTGTTGAATGCATTAAAAAAGTCTAGGAAGCCAAAAAAAAATATCATTGCCCCTTTTAGATCACCTGTTATTTTTATAAGATTTCAAATCTAACATAGTTTTGCTGTGCTATCTAAGTCGTTCAAACGTGATTGCAGCAAGTTTTGAACACAGATGACATAGAGTAGAAACATTTGCTCTCAAATTTCAGGAAGTCTCCGTAGAATATTTTGAAAGAAACTAGTAACAATATAACAGGTGATTAGTAACAACCTTCAAATGATACATGTTAAAATTTTGATGACATTTCAACCATTAGTCATCGGAATATTGAAGTTTTAGTGACGCACCTACTTACATTTTGAAAACCATGAAAAAAATATTTTCGTACTTTGATAAAATACTGTTATTTGATGGGAAACAAAATTGGAAATTATATTTATACTTATACGCCTGCTAATTAAATACATATTATATTCTAATTGCTGGAATTCTGAACTTCATCAATTGCCTATGGTATAATAGCATGCTTTTTCTTCTGTGTCTGTGGTGTATATTGTGTCTGTGATGGATATTACCAATGACCCTGGTCCAGGGTTAAATGCAGCCTGGCGGCATCATTATGAATAATATTGTATTTCCTTGAAGACGCAATTGAAAAATTATTTAAATAAAATACGTTAAAAACACAAACACGTTGCTGCAGCATTATATATTCCAAACTCAATTGTTATCGATAACACTTCACTGATGTCAAATATGAACTGACAAAGGGCAGTCAAATAAAATTACAAGTGATTATCTGGAGCATACGATGCAACCTGTATTTATTTTCGAATTCTAAAAAAATATTAACGATCAAATTGACGTCAGTGAAACATTAACAGCTCAAATGGAACACCCGTTATCACTATTCAGAGTGTTGTGATGTGTTGCCTTGTTTTTGGTCGAATTTCGAACATTCGATTGAGTTGTATAAAATCGTATAGAAATGAGTGGAGTGAAAACAACGAGTAGTTGTTTGTCCATACTTTAGCTCTCTCTGGCTGCTCTGCTGGCAGGCCAGCCCTTTTGCTTCGAGTGTTTCATCAGTTTTGCTTTAACTCTTTTACGTGTGGTTTGTTCTCGTGGTGGTTCTGTGTTGAGTTAATTTCAGAGGCGAACGTGGAGTCCGATTTGTTCTGCACAGAACACTGTAAACTTACATATATGCATATGTATACGTAACAGCACTCTGGCGCACGCGGTCCTTATTTCGTAACAATTGAACATATTCCCGTTAAGCACGGTTGTCAGAATCGTAATATAAAAAAACCGCTTTGAGTATTGTTGATTGATTGCACAAGTCATTGCACGAGTTTTAAAATGTATTCCCTCTTCTATCTGCCTTCCGAAATTTGATGAGAAAGCTAGTGTTATCCAGTCCGACAGTAAAAAAAACAATAATAATTGTTTCTTCTTTGTGTAACATGTAAATTCAGCACAATAAACGACACCCGTAAAAAAATAAAGAGAGCTTCCAATGTTGTCTTGCAGTGTTCATATTTGTTGCAAGTAAACAAGCGAGAAAACGAAAATAAACAAAACAGAAAAAAAGAAAAGAATTTATTTTAAACAGAGTTTGGTGGTTGATTCAAGTTTTATTTTATTAAAATAAATAGAAGCGTGGTAAAGTGCAATGGTTTTTATCTCATGATATACAATGTTGCTTCCATTCTATTTGTCAAGGCATCTGCCACTACAATGATATGCGTACAAATTCTGGAAAAGTGAAAGGTACGGTTATGCATGTTTTTAGTTATAGGCTTTATAAACATTTCTATTAATAATTTTTCTAATGTTTTTATTTATTTTTGTACTTATGACGATGACAATGTCGCAATGGGTCTCAAAATAATATTTATTATCTAAACAACTTGCAACTGCATATTCGTTATTTACATACATATTGAATTGATCTTGGTGTTGGTCTGTACTTCAATATCTGAACTCGATGTACATTCATATATATATGTATATAGGTTTGGCGCAGTGCCATGGTAAATTTTATTTGGCAATGATATTGCATCTAAAATAAATAAATATTTCGAGCTGCGATGTTGCAATATTCGTAAATGTACTCAGTTAATTGAATTGTTGAATGCCTCAGACTACATCCGACTTCCGTGAACCTACATATATTTCAATATAATTACGACTTAATTTTATTGCGTTACAAATTTAGTACAAATTTAGATACACAGTAATACAGGAAACACTTTCTTTAATAAAAAAGCAGGTTCCTATTTTTTTTTTTTTTTTTTTTTATAAAAATCAAATAATCTGTAACGCCTTAAGTCCTTCTACATCATCTATATCTGACATCATTTAAATTAACATTAATGCTTCACCACTTAAAATTTTTTTAGAATTCACTTGATACGGGAGACGATGAATCTTGCTTTGTGTCGATTGAAGGATTCTTAAATCTAAAAGATCATGCGTATCTGCATCGACAGTATCCAAACTTATGTAATGATTTCAATTCACCAAGAAAGACTTCTCATTAATCGTGTTCTTCTTTTATTGTTGTAAATTTCCGGATCTTAGAACCATTCTAACTATTGGACTACCTCCAGTTTGCTGATGTCTTTGTTATTGACTATGCTATTTATTTGTTTTTTGTCTTCACCTTCGAACTTCGACTGAGTGCGGAAAAACGGCGATGCAGATATTCAGTCTTAGTAGGACTGATTCGTAACCCATGATCTTCAAACGCATTTAGCCAATTGCTAACAGTTGCCTGAAGGGCTGGTACGGCGTTGCTTATGATTCTTATTTCTTTATTCTGTATTCTTGATATATCTACCTAGCTTAACTCTAACAGATTCCAGATTAAATTGAATAAAATTACAAGATACTTTATTTTTCAATGTTGTAAAATTCAATAATTATATTTTAGAGCATAAAAATATTAAATAATGACAATTTAAATTTCGGTCTATCATCACATAAAACTATTTTATTACAAACAGATTTGAAAATTCTTATATAACACATGGGCTGAAAAGTCAGTGCCGTTTTATAGTAAAACACAAAATTTAAAACTTTATTTATCAATATAGTTGCCTTCAAGGGCGATACACTGATTGAAACGATTTTTCAATCTTTCGATACCAGTTTTGTAGTACGATTTCGGTTTAGCCTCAAAATAGGCGAGCACTGTTTTGAGGTCTGCGAACAGGAAATAGCCGCTGGGGGGGGGGGGGGGGGGGGAATCTGGAGAATACGGTGGGTGGTGAAGCAATTCGTAGCCGAATTCATTCAATTTTGCTATCGTTTTCATCGACTTTTGACACGGTGCATTGTCTTGATGAAACAAAAATTTCTTTTTCTTCAAATGCGGCTGTTTTTCTGCGATTTCGTCCTTCAAACGCTCCAACAACGCAATATAACAGTCGCTGTTGATAGTCTGCCCCTTTTGGAGATAGTCGATGAAAATTATTCCATGTGTATCCAAAAAAACCTTGCCAGCCGATTGTTGAATTTTTGGTCGTTTTGGACGAGGTTCGTCGCCTGCTCGCCACTCAGCTGACTGCCGACTTGACTCTGGTGTGAAGTGATGGAGCCAAGTTTCATCCATTGTCAAATACCGACGCAAAAATTCGGCTTTATTGCGGTTGAACAGCTTTAAACACTCCTCTGAATCATAAACATGTTGTTGTTTTTGGTCGACTGTGAGCAAACGCGGGACCCACTTTACGCAGAGTTTTCGCATGTCCAAATACTCGTGTATGATATATCCAACACGCTCTTTTAATATCTCGATAGCCTCAGCTATCTCGAACAACTTCACTTTACGGTCATTCGTAATCATTTTGTGGACTTTTTTGATGTTTTCATCTAAAACAGCCTCTTTTAGACGTACACTGCGTGCATCATCTTCGGTGCTTGTATGACCACTTTTAAATTTTTCAATCCACTTGCGAATGGTTCGTTTGGCTGGTGCAGAATCCGGGTAGCACTTATCAAGCCATTTCTTTGCATCGGCTGCATTTTTTCCCATCAAAAAGCAATGATAAATCAACACACGAAATTGCTTTGAATCCATTTTTTTTCACAATAACAAAAGTTGCTTCACTCGCAATGCTATATCTCGAGAACTAATCGTCCGACAGTTGTCTAATTTATACACGTATCTGTTGAAGTTTGGTACTAACTGAAAAAATGGATTTAATTCAAGTGGTGCCCTCTCTTAGAAACGGACTTTTCAGCCCATGTATTATTTAGTCATTAGCTAGCAAGGATCATAATTGTCCATGGTTCAATAAAAAATTTCTTCTTCGAAGAATTATTTTTGCTGCATGCAATTTAAATCATTGGGACATGTCATATTATACATACAATGAATACCTCGTCTTTTGCCTAGGGTATCTAGTCCAATCAAGGCACACCTAGTTGGATAAGAAGGCCTTATAACAAATTTTGTAAATTACTTTTGTACTTTTTCTAGTCGTGTAATCGAATTGACTTAGATTGGACAACATACTATATATAGAGCAATACTTCAGGAAATGTTGGTTCAAAAATTCAGAACACATTCGCTTAAGAAATTCAAGAATTGAGTTTGCTTTATGAACAACATAGTCTATGTGAAACGAAAATCCAAGTTTCGAATCGAAAATTAGACCTAGATCTTTAATTTCGATTTTTCGAAAAAGACTGGAACTGGAAATTATAAAGTCATTAATAACAGGCAATATTGTATGGTACAAAGAAAAAGAATGACACTTACTTAAGTTCAAGATAAGTCGATTAACCTCACACTAATTAATTACTATGTTTAAATCATTTTGGTGATTTTCACAATCATAAGTATTTTTAACACGCAAAAAGATTTTAAGGTCATCGGCATACATCAAGCACTTAGCTCGATTCAGTAATGAAGGGATCTCGTTAATAAAAATATTAAATAACACAGACTCTAAGGTTCCACCTTGTAGAACATCAATTAAGACCTCATTGAGCCCAGATTGAGAACAACAAATGACATACTGATTTCTATTTCAAAGGTAACACGAGATTCACTGAAGAAGTGTTTAACAAATGTCAAATGATTTTAATTTCATTATGCAAAAGGATACTATAACGAACTGTATCATAAGCTTTTTTGAAATTAGTAAAAATGACACCAATTTGATACCTCACATCTTGTTCAAAAGTGGTCATGAGTCAATCGAAGATGATTGACGCAGTGGCAGATCATCGACATCGAAAACCAACGAAAACATTGATGAAGTAAAAGAAATGTTGGTCAATAACCGGAAATTAACCATTAGAGAGATAGTGGAGGACTTAAACATTACCTATTGATCCGTCCAAAACATTTTGGTTAATGATTTCGGTTTCCATCGTGTAGCAGTTGGTGCTAAAAGACCTCAATTTCATGCAAAAAAGGGACCGTGTTGACGTCGCAAAAGAGATGATTTGCGAGGCTGAATCAGATCCCATATTCACCAAAAGGCTCATTACTGGAGACGAGACGTGGGCTTATGAGTACGACACGCAATCGGGCAAGTGAATAATGTTTTCAGTCAAAAAATAAGGCAATGCTCACGGTTTTCATGGATTACAACGGTGTAGTGCATCATGAATTTTTGCCAGAAGGTCAGACGGTAAACAAAGAGTATTATTTGGGCGTTATAAGACGTTTGCGTGAAGCAATTCGCCGAAAGAGACCAAAATTGTTGACAGAAAACTCGTGGATTTTGCACCATGATAACGCACCGTCGGCACAATGCCATCATTATTTGTAATTTTTTGAAGGAAAATGCAAAAAATACCATCCAACAGCCACCGAATTCACCTGTGCTTTCTGTTTAATCGAGTTAAAAAACCACTACGGAGAACGCGTTTCAGTAGCCGAGAGGAAGTAATGGGAAAATCGCAGGAAGCACTGATGGATATAAATAAAAAATGTTTTGAGGATTGAATCAAGCGCTGGCATAAATGTTTTGCAGTCGACGGGGATTACTTTAAAGGAAACAATATAGATTTAGATGAATAAATCTGTCTTTTTAATTTTCTGAACAGATTCAAATTTCAATTTGATTCAAAAGATTCAAAAAGATATTTTGTAAACAGCGTCAAGTTGGTTAATGTAAATCTACCCGATACAAATTCCAAGTTGATTGCAAAATGAAATTTAATAATTTGGGAATAGCTAGTTTAAATATTTCAAGATAATTTTTAACTTTTTGTCGGGATCTAGCCTTAAATGTTAGTTATAAATGAATATTTCTATTCATCTGAAATTGTGCAGGAAGAAATTAGTTTTAACGGAAGGGACAAGGAAAGGATGCACTGTTTGAAAACATTGAATTTATGCAATCGAAAACATCGTCAATCAAAAGATAATGTGATTCAATAAACGAGCCACTTTCACGTATATACAGTAACTCAAATTTTTGATCACATGATCAGAGCAAAGTATAACTTTAAGTTGTAATTATGATTACGGATTGATTATGAATTAGCACAACGAAAGCAAACGAAAATGCGCTGTTATTGTGTGAGAATTTGTAAGATTTTAGGCAACGCATGTGATCAATGTGTTGACATGTCGCAGTTGCATTTTGTGAGTACAAAGTTTAGTTTTCTCTGTGTTTTTTGTTAAAATTAAAAATATTTAAAGTATTAAAATCTTACATAAGGTACATTTCAATTTTAGTTTCAGTGGAAGTTGTATCCAAAATACGCAAAAATTTGAAGCCTGACGCTGGAAAAAATAAGTCTGGAAGGAAACCAATTTTAAATTAAAATATACAAAAGCATATTGTGTGGCAGATTAAATATGGACTACATGAAAATGTGGTCTAGAGTAATAAGGCATTAAACTAAAACGATGGGATTAATGTAACAACTAAGGCTGTAGGAACAATTTTGCGCAGAAACGGTTTTCATGAATGCGCTAAAATCAAAAAGTCCCTATAGACTAACCGCCATAAGAAATTAAGGGTACAATTTCGCCAAAAATATGAGGGTTATTGTTGGGCAAGGGTAATTTGGTTGGATGAAACAAAAATAAACCATCTTTGGTCCAATAGTCGCCAATGGATCTGGAAAAGTCCAGGTGAGCCATTCAGCGATCGCCATATCAAAACAACATTAAAATTTGGAGACGGACATCTTATGATTTGGGGATGCTTGTGCATGGAAGTGGTTGGTGATTGCATTAGAGTGGTGGGTCTCATGAATGCCACTCATTACATCACCATCCACGAAGACGGACTCCTTACAAAATTGCAAAAGTGGTATAAAGATTGTCCGACATTACCTTTCAGCAAATAATTACCCGAAACACGCAGCCAAGCCTTTTATTCTGCTTATCATGTGATCAAAAAGTTGAGTCACTAGCATTCTGCAAAATATACAATTTAAAGGTACCATCTCTTGTAGAATTAATTCAACCTGGGAACTCTTTGCAAAGATTTTTGAATCAATTTATGTTGAACACTATAAATCACATCGCATAATCACAAAAAACAGAAGGTTTATAGTGATCAACATAAATTGATTCAAAAATCTTTGCAAAGAGTTCCCAAGTTGAATTAATTCTACAAGAGATGGTACCTTTAAATTGTATATTTTGCAGAATGCAATTATCTGGCGCTTACTGTTTAAGAATGACCAGAAACCTTAGGAGACTCAGCGTTCATTATATATTGTTAAAATAATATATATTATTGTATTATATAAATCAGATTTTGACTTTTTAAATAATTTAAACGTTTCGCTTGGTAATTTAAAATATTGCTTTTTCCTTCTAAGAGGCACGAACTGTGTAATTCTATAGTGTAATGTGCTCAAAAATGTATCATAGACTTCTTTAAGTTGTAGGCCGGAGAGAATATTCAACCAATCAACGAATTTAAACTAGACTCATAATCAAATTTGATTCTATTCATGGAAAATCTAGACATAGAGCATTATATGACAAAAAATTTCTCTGATAGTACAATTTATGTTATAATATTGTCAGCAAATATTAAATCTAGAATTCTATTTAATGAATTAGGATAATAATTTTTTGGAAATAAATTCAAACAAACTTATCAATAAACGTAAACTCACAAACTTTTATTATATTGGGTCTATAACTTAATTCGGTTAACTTAACTTAATGCGGTTTGCTAAGAGATGGCGTAACTTGTATTATTCCATTGGAACATGCGTTGGAAAACTACTGTCATTGTACGTCATTTCAGTATATGTCATTCATTTGAAGCGTTAACAACAATAATTTTTTTTTCACACAAATATGTCAAACTTTGTGCCTGAAAAAGTGTTTTTGCGGGGAGTTCTTCTTCATAACTTTAATATGAAGAAAACTGCTTCCTAAAGTCATCGTATTTTGGTGGAAGTTTATGGTGAACATGCGCTAGCTGAGCGAACGTGCCAAAAGCGGTTTGCACGATTTAAAAGTGGTGATTTTGGCTTGTAAGACGATGAATGTCCTGGGCAGCCAAAAAAGTTTGAGGATGGAGAACTGGGAGCATTACTCTATGAAGATTGTTGCCAAACACAAGAAGAACTCGCAGAATCTTTGGGTGTCACTCAAGCAGCCATTTCAAAACGTTTAAAAGCAGCTGGATATATTCAAAAGCAAGGAAATTGGGTTCCACATGAACTCAAGCCAAGAGACGTCAAAAGGCGGTTTTGCATGTCCGAAATGCTGTTGGAACGCCACAAAAGGAATTCATTTTTGCATCGGATTATGACTGGTGATGAAAAATGGATCCATTACGACAACCCCAAGCGCAAAAAATCATATATGAAACCCGGCCAACCAGCCAAATCAACGGCAAAGCCGAATATCCATGACGCGAAGGTAATGCTCTGTATTTGGTGGGATCAGATGGTTGTGCTGTATTATGAGCTGCTAAAACCGGGTGAAACTATCAATGGACAACGCTACCGAAAACAATTAATCCGTTTGAAGAGAGCAGTAGCCGAAAAACGCCTGGAATATGCGACCAGATATATGCTCGGATCCACGTTGCTATTCCAGTTAGAACTACTAGGTGGGGTGAAAAGTAACCTCTATAGGAATGAATTTTTTTTTTTTTAAATGTTTTTTTTATTTTATTCAATATAGTCGCCTTTTAGTTTGATACACTTATTCTAGCGATTTTTCAACTTCTTGATCCCGTCCGAAAAGTTATTTTCCGGAAGGTCTGCAAAATACTCCTCCGTGGCGTCGACGATTTCCTCGTTTGAGCTGAATTTTTTATTGATGAGCAATCTTTTGAGGTTTGGGAAGAGATAATAGTCCGAAGGAGCCAAATCGGGCAAATATGGTGGATGCGACAGCAATTGGAGCCGTAAGTCATTGATTTTAGCCATGGTTGCGAGGCTCTTGTGCGCAAAAACAAATTTTTTTTTCGCTTCATGAGAGGCCGTTTTGCGGCCTGCTGTTGATGGTTTTTCCTTTTTTGAGGTAGTCCACGAAGAGTATGCCATGACAATCCCAGAAAACCGACGCCATAACCTTTCCTACCCATCGAGCCTCCCTCGCCCGGTTCGGAGCACTCATGTCGGCTTCAGTCCATTGCACTCATTTTATTCTCTGGTGTTCAACAGTCACCAATCGACGCCAAAAGTCCGCCCGGTTTCGCATCAGCAAGTCCAAACACTTTCGAAGTGCTATCGCACTTCGTGTTTTTGGTCAGGACTGAGTATGCGCGGCATCCAGCGGCAGGATAACTTTTTCATATGCAGAATATTACTCAAAATATGGCGTGTGCGCTCAGTACTAATCTTTGTGTTATCTGCTAGCTCGCGCACCTTCACTTTACGGTCAGCCAACACCATTTCATGTATTTTTTTGACATTGTCCTCTGTAACCGTATCGGAGGGCCTGCCGCTGCGTACTTGATCGGTAGTGGAGTTGCTGCCACCACGAAACTCTCGAAACCAATATTTGTAGGTGTAATCTGACAGTGCATTAGCCCCATAATATTTATATAACTTTTCTTTTGTTTCCTTCGCCGTTTTGCCTCTCAAAAAATAATGTTTTATGAGAGAACGTAAATCGCTTTTGTCCATACTCAACATGATGCCAAACACGTCAACAACAATCAGCTGTCAAAACAAAACTAATGACAGTATCGTACTGAAGTTTGGCATATCTGATTAAATATGAACGGACTTCAAGGCACTATAACCATTTTTGCAGAAGCAGCGCATTCTGGCGGTCAATGAGATTACTTTTCACTCTAGTATACGAAGTGTGCTTAAAAATACCTCGTATACTGTCATATGCGGCTCTGAAATCGATGAAGAGTTGGTGTCTATCAGCTTGGAACTCTTGGGTCCATTCGAAGATCAGCGATAATGTGAATATCTGATACATGGTTACTTTCCTGGCCTAAAATCATACTGATAGGTGCCGGTCAAACTATTTACGAAGGTCTTTGCCGTTCACATAATACAGCAGACAGGATTTTATATGTGATGGAGAATTGTTCCTCCGGTCAAGGGATCGCCATTCTTTAAGATCGGATATCGGGCTACTTTCGCCAATCCAGATTTTGGAGATGAGTTTTATATTCCGTATCCAATTATCACCTGCTGATTTAAACAGTTTGGCAGTAAAGCCATTGGGTTTAGCAGCTTTGTTGGACTTAAGCTTGGAAATTGCTGTCATGACTTCATTATTTGTCTAACTAAACTAAAAACTTGCAGTTGCATATTACTTCTGTAAATAAGTTAAACCATAACCAGACTAGTGGTAATATGCCAATGATATATTTAATAGAATTATCTGCATATACTGGCAAAAATCATTGATTACCACATTACATCAAATCTGCTTGGAGCATGCGAAAAATGATTGACGAGAAATAAAATGTTGGATTATTATTAATAATTGACATTTAAACTATTAATCATTCATCATTTAACATTAAACAGTGAAAAAAGATAACGTCGCAGTAGTCATATGTCAATCATGCAGAATTAAAATAAATGTAGATAAGAACTTATCACGTTTTGCATTCAGACTTACTTAGAAGACGCACTTAAAACTCAATTAAACACATAGCAACTTGCAATCCGCTCGGCCCAAATAATAAAACTGATAAGGTCGGGAATAGGAAGCGATCTAACTGTTTTTAAAGCTTATTCGTTTTTGTGGTTGATAAGTTATAAACGAGTAGTACTTATTTATGTAGATACGACTAATTCTTAAAGTAGCAAATCCTGCTAAGACAATAGTAAATAGCAATAAATAAAAATATAATTGTTTTATGTACTATAGCCAGGTCATAAAAAAATGTTTGGATAAATGTATTTATGACATGTAAATCACTGACAACGTGAGAACAAGGGATGCAATAGAGCACCGGCACGGTAGTATTAAAAGATATTTCCAATAAACACTCATTTCCCATAAATATCTTCGATTTTTCATGAGCTTGTTTAAGGTCGTCATCCAATTGCAAGTTTTTTTTATGGCGCTACAAGAAAACCCGTATATAGTATTATACAAATTGCGACATCTATAATTCTATTCTTATTTAATAGTTTTTAAGGAAATAAAAGTGTGGTGCGTCAGCGCGGTTGATCGAGCTATTTCAAGATCTCTTCTTTGCCACAAAGATGCCATCAATTTGGTTTTTAAGAGGGTCAAACTTTTTTGTTTAAATAAAACAAAAAAAAATTAGCGTGATGACGATTTATGAAATTCGTTCGAAAGATTATTTTATGCCATTTAGTATTTGAAAATACTTTCGGGCATATGTCCACCACGGTTGCCCCGTATAAAGCGCATTCTAGAGGTCTAATGTCGGGTATTATTCGAACACTATTTTGCTCCAAAGCGTCAATTGGTGCTGTTTTACTGGCATAAACTAATGACTTGATGTAGCTCCACAGAAATTGGTTGTCAATTGACGGGTTAATTTCTTGAAATGACTATTGCCAAATCGTGGTGTTAACAAATCGATGTTTTCGTTCGTAGTATGGGGTGATGCACCATCCTGCTAGAAACACAGTTCTACTACATCCTTACGTAGCCGTTTAACCAGAAATGAGCCTCAATACTGAACAACGAATGGATAAATTGGAGTCCTTTTCAGTACAAGCTCTCACAGCCGCGGTATTTTTATCTAAACGCACTGTTCTCGTTTTTGCTGGGTGCGAAATTCCCATGATTTAAAATGGCAAACTGTATTGAAAACAAATGAAGTTTGGCAGCTCAATATGACAGCGGATTTGAGCTATTGAAAAGTCTGACACTGTAAAAAAAAGATACCCATAACATAGTAAGCTCTGTTGAATTGAAATAGCTTACATGACTGCTACAATCAAATCAAGCTTGGCTAAACTCTTATTCCGAGTAATTAGAACTGCTCTTGCTCGCCTTGGCGAACTTCAACGTTTGGGTAACAAACCGAGTGAGGTATGTATAAGTCATGGCGTCTTGGACTGTTATTATTCCAACGGCTAGCTAAATTTTATTATTTTTTTTTTTTTATAATACCGCGCGCGCACCAAGGGGATATGAATACCCTTTTACTGGCTTTTTCTCCAGGGCGCGGGCGGGTGGTGTAGTAGTTTGAAATTAACGTGTATTAAGTGGTTGTCAAACTAGACGGAATGAGCTAGTACATCCTCAACCAGTGGGTCTTAAGTACGTGCTAGTTGTTAGTTCGTTACATTTAGCCCAGCCAGCAACCACTCCAACATCAGTGTTATGCCTTCATGTCAGAGTTGACGCCAACGGGATTTTCTTATAACTACATACAAATTCTATGAAAAGACTTTTTCACAGAATTGCCTCGCACGGGATTCGAACCCACGACCCTCTGCTTGAGGAGTCTATGCATATACCACTACACCACGGCCACCCTTTTGTTGACATAATCGTTTGTAATACGAATCATAGAAATAGTTAAACGCTATACGGAGAAGTCATTTACGAATCACTAGCGAAATCTTATGAGTATCGTCACAAGTATGTAATAGAAATCGTACTCGGCCACCATATTGTCAGAATAGCAAAGAAAGGCAACAGTGCGGTGGTCATACACAGGCCTGCATAACATTACATTAAGAAATATATGCAAGCTAATAGACATAAGTATAATAGTATAATATTGCGGTAGACAAAAGACACGCAGACGCCGCATATTCAGAGATGCCAACATTGACTCGGACATTGACACTCGGATATCAAAGGGCAACACAATTTTATTGACTGTTTATGAATTCTTTTGTAAATACTGAAGTAAGAAAATTGTTTACTAGCTATAATCAAGTTCCGTTCCACCGCAGAGTCAACCCTTAGTTCTCTCTTTTTATTTTGGCGTTAAAATGTTCTGCAATTATTCTTATTAGTCGTATTACTCAAGCTTTTGCTCGGGAAGTTCATCCTTGGTAGGATCATCTATTTCTGTTGTGTCGGTGTGAGCGCTTGGTTTTGGAATGTCTTATACACTAAATTCGTCCTTATCCGAGGCTTTTGGTTGTTTTGCAGCAATTAGATTTTTACGGAATCGGCTTGTTGACTCCACGCACATCCTCGAACGTGAAGGGATAGATCGTTTCTAGGACGCACTGGGTAAAAGGGGTCAGATTATCAGGAGTCCGTAACCGGCTTCATGGATATGAGAGCTGCCGTTGACTCATAAGGGATTCATCTAATATCCTAGAGTTTTGAATAATCTTTATTGACCTCAGCTATAAATACGTTGAAGTATGTTAGCTCATATAAGGAATCTGCCGTGCTGACTTTTAAAGCCGCCATTGATTTAGTTGTCCGAAGTGACAGCACTGAACATTTGGTATTTTAGAATGAATCACTTCTCTTAATAATAAATATTGGATTTTAGTAAGCTTAGCTTCATTAATAAATGAAACAACTTAACACGTGCTAAATTCCAAAGAACTTTCTGATCGATTTGAACTGCTAAGTAAAGTAGTTACAGCTGAATCGTCCATTTGTGATAAAATTGCTAATCTGCGACATTTGGACCTCTTGCTGCAGTCTCCAAACTCCTTTCTGTTTCGCGTCCCACTTGTAGATTGAAAAGATTCCTTTTGCTCGTCGTTGTAGTTTCCACATACTTCTCCATCAGATACTTTAAGTATGCAAACTTCGGTCTCATTTAACCAGCTTTCATATTTGGCCACTAGCTTAGTTTTTGATCTCCTAAATTGCTTCCAATATGCGGCAAACCGTATACAGAGATTCAAAAAAATTAAAAAAAAATTCTTTCTAGTACTGGACCTAGTCTCCTCAATGACCTGTAACAACCTCCAGAGCACCTAGGAGCACATGGACTTTGCGGTTATTAAGACTAGGAAAAAAAGATTATATAGATATATGACTCATATGGCGATTCGTGCCTTCATAAATAAAAGCTTAGTTGAATATGGAAAATGGTTAAAAACAAAAAAAGTAGAAGGTGTGTTTTGACAGAGCTAGTTATGAATAGTCGCATTGTTAAGGAAAACATAATTACTTTGAAAATATCGTACGTACCTTCAATTTGAATATCCATTGCACAATTATATCACAAACAATAAATTTCTCGAAAAAACCACACTTTAAAAACAACACCAATTTATGTGAACAAATAAACTAATGAGCACTAATCAGATGTTACCACTTCCGGTGCACAAAATTAACTGTGCCGTGTTTGTAAATGCAATGTTTTTTATACCTGTGAATAGAAGGGTTTTTTATGTTTTCTATACCGGTAAAATAACATCATATTTGCAACATCGGTATTTCGGCCCTATGACCTACGGCAAAACCACTGTGGGTCGGTCCAATTTTTGATGATTCGGTGCAATACGAGTATGTGCGACATTATTCCGCTAATAGATGTCGAATGTTGGCCTCTAGCTCGTACAAAGTGGTTGCTTTGTTAGCGTAGACTAAGGACTTGAAGTAGCCCCAGAAAGAATAATCGAAAAATATCTCTACTAGCTTTGGACATGAGAATCTATTTTCTTTAGATAAATTATCTACCATTAAAGTGGGAAAAGTTATTCTGTTTAAATTTGAACAAAACAATACCATTTTTTTTTATAATTCCGCGCGCGCACCAAGGGGATATGAATACCCTTTTATTGCTTTTCACCAGGGCGCGGTGGGTGGTGTAGTAGTTTTGAAACTCAGGTGTTAGGTTTCGATATTTTTCCAGAGGTGGTTGTCAAACTGGAGCCAGTGCATCCTCAACTAGTGGGTCTAAGTACGTGCTAGTTGTTAGTTCGTTACATTTACATACATCAGTGTTATGCCTTCATGTCAGAGTTAACGCCGACGGGATTTTCATATAACTACATACAAATTCAATGAAAAGACCTTTTCAGATAATTGCCTCGCACGGGATTCGAATGTGATCTGGGTGCGCAAGATAAGATTTATAAAAAGGGTACTTGTATGATTTTGAAATATAATAAAGAACCGAAATACGAGTATCAGTCCACTTTCGGAATGAGTAGAAATTTTTTATATATTTTTTTTAGAGTCAACTGCGTTTGGATCAAGCCAATGTGAGTGAAGTCTGATGGCAAATACATAGATGCGAATTGTTTTCATTACATTTATGTACACGAATAGAAAATTCTTAATTTTCATCCAGATCAACCTTGTCTGGAGTATTGTAACCTTTGGTCAGGTTTTGCTTATCCATAAGAATAAGAACTCCTGTGATAAATTGTATTCAAAACGATATCGTTGCGAAATAAATTGTGAATTAATATTAGAAAAAAAATTTTTTTTTTTTTTTTGATTAACATGAAACTATTGCCAATCTGAACGCATTTCAAATTTCCTATGCAAATGAATTACATTGTATAAGTCTGCAAGTCCTGTATAAGTCCAAAGCCTAGAAAATTATAATTTAAATAAATAGAAAGCAGTTGCATATGTACGGGCATACATGTTTCATACATCAAAACTCACGTATTCTAAGCTTATGCAAGTTGACCCCTTGATTATATTTTAATTGAGTGCAATGCAATTATGGCAATCAAGATTGCCTTATGAGAAAATATTTTCGATTTGCTAAACAGAGTGTTACTAGCTTAACTGCACTTGATAAAGTCCATTCACTTCTTTTTTATCAAAATTGACACATGATCTTTGCATCTTTATAAAATTATTTAAATTGAGCTTGTTACTCATAGTAAATCTTGACGCGCGTGTAGTTTTCATTTTTGTGTAGATAAACGTATAATAAATTATTTTAGGATTTTTTATTTGAATACTGATGAAAGAAAAGGTGAGCTTATAAAATTAAGTGAACCAAGTTACTGGCACGTCTCTTGGCTGCAGCATATTTGTCAGTTTTTTCATAAAAGCATGGGTTCAATCTATATCTTGAGAAGTCTTTGGAGCTTTCGATTGAGTCTTATCTTTCATTCACTTTCCTTGCAATCATGATGATAAATCTCCATGTTTTTCCCACAGTTTTTTTTTCACTTAAAGTGCCTGAGCTCACTGAAAAATTGACAAGCAAAAAAAATTTTAACTCGCAAGGCTTATGAAAATCGTCAATATTCCTTAGTTCATGAGTTAAAACGGCGGTTTTGAGGCAGAAGTGCTGTAAAACAAAATTTCTTGAATTGAAAATCATATATTTCAATATTTTTTTTTTTTTTTTTTTTTTTTTTTTTTTTTTGTAAAGCTATGTAACAAGTAAATTTAAGGTGCTCAGAATACATTTAGTACCGGGGTGCGCTTCTGAAAAAGACTGCATTTTAACCCTGACTGTTTTAGTTATGTTAGGTCTTTTAAGCTGGACGGTTGCTATGTGGTTTTTATTGATAAAGGGAACTCAAATCTGTTTTATTGGTGCTATACATAGTTAGAGTTTGGTTTTCTGAACTAAGGCGCGCTTAGGCTAGCGGATAGGTCTTCGCCAAAAAATTCAAGATATTAAGTTAATGGGCTATTGCAAATCAATATTTGTTATCGTTTAGTAGGGCCTGTATATGCCAATTAATCTGCCGAAGATTATCTTCTTATTGTTGTTATCAAAAAACAGCTATTGTACAGTTTTGACACTGGGTGAGCAACTACCAGTACAGCTACATTAATATGAGTATGAATGCCGAATCTACTTCGCAAATTATTTAAATCAATTTATCCTCTTCAGTATTCCAGCAGAGCTGGCTGGAGCTAGTAAAAAGAAAATATATACATATTTGAGTTTTGATTTTCAATAGGTTTTTTTTTTTGACAGATCACGCGTGACTCCTATCAAACTGCTTTATCATTTTTGTTCAGTACCGTTTGGCAAGTCAGCATCTCCAAATTGTTCAGCTGTATTACGAAAATCAGCGTTCTGTGAAAAATGTTTTTCGTGCGATTCGAGTAACTTACGGTGCGCATAATCGACCTATTGAAACCACTATTGCCAATACCATTCACAAATTTGATACTCGACCGGTTAGACCACATCCAACACGTAGTGAAGAAACTATAGCAGCTGTAGCTGAGAGTGTAAGCGAAGACCGTGACGAATCGATTCGTCGTTGTTCTCAGCAGCTTGGCTTAGTGTATTTTACGTGAGGATCTCGGCCTAAAAGCGTACAAAATTCAACTTGTGCAAGAATTGAAGCCAGGCGACTTAAATGTGCGTCATATTTTCAGTAAATTGGCTCTGGAAAACTCAATGAAAATCGGGTGTTTTATCGTGAAATTTTGTTCAGTTATGAAGTCTATTTCTGGCTCAATGAATACGTTAATAAACAAAATTGCCGTATTTGCGCTGATGAGCAACCCGAAGAGTACCAAGAGCTACCATTACATCCATTAAAAACAAAGGAATGGTGTGGTTTATGGGCTGGTGGAATCATTGGTCCATATTTCTTCAAAAATGAGGCAAACCAGAATGTTACCGTCAATGGTAACCGTTATCGCCCCATGTAAACGGACTATATCTGGGTGAGCTCTGGTTTCAACAAGACGGCGCTACGAGCCATACAGCGCGTAAAACAATGGACTGGTTGAGAAATCATTTTAGTGAGCACTTAATTTCACGTTTTGCTACGGTAAATTGACCGCCTAGATCGTGCGATATCACACCTTTGGACTATTTTCTTTGGAGATATGTAACGTCTCAGGTCCTCAGGAATAAGCCAGCTACGATTGATGCTTTGGAAGCCAATATTACTCGTGTTATACGCGTGATTCCAGTCGCTATGCTCGAATGAGACGCCCAAAATTGGACCTTCCGAATGGACCACCTCAGATGTAGTTGTGGCCAACATTTACATGATATTATTTTCAAAAAGTAAATGCCAACCTCACGATGAATCACCCTACAGTAATAGAAAAAATACATATTTTTATCTTCTTACTAAACGATAAGACTTAACCTACTTATTTGGGGGATTACCATGGACAAATGCCATTTGCTAGCTATTTAAGCAAAACCCTTAATTGTTCTTATGCTTATGTGCTTAAATAAAATTTCACATAGGAAAGCAAAGTTCCATTTGTGTATAATTCAAGAACAATATTTTGATTACAGGAACCGCTTGCCAGGCTACGAAATAAGTATTGAATAGTCCGCTCTTTTGCAATTTGTCCAGAAATTTTCGTCGTTTTTCGATTGATTATAAGTAAGAACTATTCCATTTCCAGCGCTCAACAGAATAAGACGAAAGATTTTCTTCGGGGAACAATTCAGCTCCAACGAACTAATGAATTCCTCTTCTAGTATTGTTATCAATTTCATTCGGAAGGAAGAAAAAAAAAAAAAAAAAACTACCAGCCTAACTATAGTAGAAAAGATCCTTTAGGTCTAAGTTCCTTAATTCCCTATTAGCAAGTTAGAAAATTAAAAAAAAAAAACGCTTTATTAAAACTGGAACGATGTTAGTTTAGCATTGAAATGGTAAATATTTAGTACAAAAAAGGTAACCGGTTCAAATTATTTTGAATTTTTTTACCCAGCAATTGTTAAATTGGTTCAGAAATTTAAACTGTTGTCATAGTTTATTTAAAAGAACCGAAATCGCGCCAAAAATTTCATCGAATTTTTATTTTCTTAAAATTGATACATTTATATTATATATTTCTACGTTGTGTTATATACATTTCTTAATTGTGTTATAACAATTTTAATGACTTGAATCAATCTATAGCACTTTACGTGACTGTGGCGAATGATCCATAAATTTAGTTTAACAATATATTTGTGTATTGGTGGGGTAGATATAAAAGATAAAAATGTAATATAAATTCAATTTAAAATTATTAAGTACAAAAAAAAAAAGAACTATGTAATACGCTTTAATAATATTTGTTAATTTTGTTTAACTTATAAATTGACTGCAGAACTATCCATATTAAAAAGTCATATCTTTACTTTTTTTAGAAATATATATTAGTTGGTTGGTTGGTTTTTTTAGCTGGCGGCATATTTACAAACGCCATATTATTAACTCTCAGTCCGTAAATATTTGAGCTTCTAAGCGTACTTTAAAGTACTTAAGTACTTTAGATGATTTAGTGGAAATACTCTAAGATTACAAAAAAGAGGCCCACCTGCTGTTAATCTGTTTACCCTACAAATTATTCTCATTAAGTGCTATGTGCTGTATTTTTGTTGTTGAGTTGGAGGCACCTCGCCAACTTGTAATTTCATATTGTAGCTTGGAGTGTGCAAGTCCATAGTATATCGTCAGCAAAATACTTTTTGAACAATGTAATCTGAGTATGTACATTTTACGTGTAACAGCTAACATATATTTTTTTAATTCCTCGACATGTTTTTTTTTCAATTTAAATTCCTGTCAATTAGTACTCCCAAATATTTAAAACTATCTACATTTTCAATTTCAAAACAACTAGAACTACAAGCATATTCTTGTGAAAAATTATGTTTTCCACATGTATGAACAGATAAAGACAGTTTTTTACATGCAGCGGAGTGAAACTAGATGAGACAGTCAATACGACAAGGACCTTTTAAGTTGAAAGACATTAATTTTGTTTTTTCACCAATTAACAGTTTGTATAGGACAATGCAAAATCATCAGCAAATGCTGTGATGCAACTGTTCAGTTTTGGGAAAATAAGGAATTGATATTAATTAGAAATAGTGTGGGGTCCAGGACTTATCCTTGAGGCACTCCAATACATGTTTCTAATTCTGTACTGTACACGTTTTTCAATTTAACTCGTTGAGTACGACGAGCTAAAAAGGAATTAAACCAATCGTGAATTGCTCCTCTCAGTCCAGCTTTATATAGTTTATCCAAGAGTATCTTATGGTTAACCATGTCATATCTATAAAAAGGACTGAGGGATTAACATTTTTTGTTGAAGCATTCACTGATCTCAAAGCAGGTATTACTGTTAACGAATGAATACGAGTAGATTGCGTTATCCAACCATGATTGAATAATTCTTATAACTTGAACTTTGAAGCTATGAATGGGCGATGTTTCTTTGCAACAAAACTGGACTACTTGTATTACTCAATATCGAGTCAGCAAACATGCTGGCGGAACATTTATTTTGCTTTTCAACCCATAATATGATAGAATTTCAGTTCATATTAGATTTTGTGTTGCATGGCATTCTTCAATTAATAAGTTTCCATGAGCACAATTATAAATTCTAAAATTCTAAAAACGGACTAGAGTCGATCGGTGTTTAAAGCGAAATAAATAAATATCATTTGTGTAACTTAAACGCATTTACTTATTTTTAAGTAATATTTGTTCATTTAAAAAACAGAATTTGTAAAAAGTTTTTATAAAAGTACTAACTATCGTGAAAACAAAAGATTACAACTGTTCGAAGCTAATCGCAGTGTGCAAAATATAGAACAATCAGAGATGGAAAGCGTTGTAGATACATTAAACACGCTAACTGTTGTACAACGGCAGCAGCAAAAACTCCAACAGCGAATCTTCGAGAAGATCAGAACACAACATGGACAAAACTACAGCTTACATAAAGGAATTTTCAGGTGTTAAATAAGAACTGACCTAATTACTGTCCGCAGTGGATACACACTTGGCAGCTACTCCGGAAGAACAAAAATAAAAATATATTTATATATAATAATAATATTTATATAATATAATAATATTAAAATTGTTGGATTGATTTAACATGACAAGACACTAAGATGCGATTAGTTCAACATATCCTGTATTATTATAGTATATTAGATCTATGTAATCAAGTAGATAGTACTGTAGTTCAGAAAGTTTAAAATCTGTTAACCAGCTAATAGCAGTTAAGATAAAAAATTTAACAGTGAGGTATTTGTCTAGAGAAATAAGAACTAAATTTTATTTGAACAAAATACATAAAGGGTTTTCCAATAGGGACTTGACAACTTTGAATTTAATTTGTGAACTCACTCTTTCACTAATCATCAAACTGTCACTGTCAATTTATTCAGTAAACTCAACATTTTCATCATGGGAAAGTATACTAACGAGCAACGTCTGCAAATTATAAAAATTTTCTACAGATATTCGGTCGTAATTCTCGCCCTAGTAGACAGGCAATAACAAATTTAGTTCAAAAATTTGAGTCTACATATTCTTTGTGTGATGCCGTGTCAGTGAGACAACGGGTTGGTCAAAGTGTCGAAAATATCGCTGCCGTTCAGACGTCCGTAGCAAACGATCCGAATCAGTCAATTCCACGGCGTTCACAGAATTGGGCATCACTCAGACCACATTATGGCGTATTTTGCGTAAGGATCTTGGTTTACACCCATACAAGATCAAGCTGACTCAAGAATTGAAGCCTATGGATCATTTGAAGCGACGTACGTTCTCCGATTGAGTTCTGGGGAAGATGCGCCAAGATGATGAATTTCATCGCAAAATCATTTTTAGTGACGAAGCTCATTTTTGTCTCAATGGATTCGTCAGTAAGCAAAATATGCGTTATTGGTCGGGTGAAAACCCACATTTGCTTCATGAATCACTACTTCATCCACAAAAAATAACTGGTGCGGTTTGCATGCCGGCGGCGTTATTGGCCATATGAACGAAGTCGAGTTCCATTCATAAATGTTTTGATTGTACTTCAAGCCAATAATAAAGTTTTTGAAATATCTCAAATGGTTTGCCTTTTATTTAAAACAAAAGTTGTCAAGTCGTTATTAGAAAACCCTATATTATCTATTTTACATAATTACGCGTATATTTCAAAAAGCGACTGAAATTTAAAAAAGTTTTACCAAAATAAGAGGCAACATAGCAATATTGCACCGTCTAGGATTGTAGACTCAAATAGGGCCAATAATAATAATTTTAATTCATTTCAGGATAGAAAAATAGAACAACCACGATGGCAATATAATGATGACAGGAACGTAAACTATACTAGCCAAAATAGGAATTTTAATAATATTGGATCAGGGCAAAATAGAAGTCCTTACAACGGTAGGGCAATCGCGCCAAAGTTTTTGTTTAACATTCAACCCATCAGGATAGGTTAGAAATAATAATTAAAATCCACAACCAATGGGAATAAATACCTTAGGAGCCAATATAGGTTGTATTGAATATATATGTAATGAAATTAGTAGCGTAGAGGCTCGGAATTAAGTATCGGTGTTTATTAACCAATAAAGAAATGTGACTGATCTTAGCGTAAGTAAAACATTTGTCAGATTAGTAAACACCACAATAATTAATTTATATTCAGAAGAAACCTAAGAAGTTGAGTATTGTGCACTTGCAAATCAAAATGCCAATTCAATTGATCTTTTCTCTTTTCTCCCATAGTGGTTGTTCCGAAAAAGAATCGGTAAGTCAAGAGAATAACAATTCAGGCTTTGTGTTGACTATATCATAGAAAAATAAACGAAATTATATTCGACGACAATTACCCTAATATCGAGGATATATAAGATAAGTTAGGAAGGCTATTACAATATCAAAATGCATCCGAAACATATTCATAGCACCGCTTTTGTAACCCAAAAACGGTTTAGTATACAGGGTGACTGACTCGAACTGCAACTTTTTAAAATGCTATAATTTTTTATTATTTGATAAATTTTATTGTGTCAAAGCAAAAAATTTTGGAAAATACATCAATTTTCAATTTGTATCAGTAGTTTTCAATATGTCCACCTTTGGCGCGAATAATGGCCTTGAGACGGCCGAAGAAAGCATCGCACGCTGCACGGAAGTTGATCTGCGGTATTTTGGCCCATTCCTACCGAAGTGCTTGTTTGAGGTGGTCCAAACTTTGGTATTTTTTAGTGCCAACCTTCGCCATCAAAATATCCAAGACAGAGATATCCAACGGATTTGCATCCAGAGAATTTGCAATCCATTGTATCGAAGAAATGAAGTGTGGAACATTGTTTTTTAACCAATCTTGGTTGACGCGCGCTTTGTGAGACGGTGCGGAGTCTTGTTGAAATATCCACGGTCTCCGACCGAAATGATTGTTTGCCGAAGGCTTCAATACTGTCTCTAAGACAGTTTTACGGTATACGATCGCCACGCTCCAAAAATAGTAGCGGAGAGCGACCATCGGCGGTTATGGCGGCCCAAACCATCACCGTCGGTGCTGGCTGATTTCTGGTGGCCGTTCGAAGGTGTAAGTTTTTGAAGGACCTCTCTGGCAAATAAACTTGGTCGTTTTGTTTGTTGACATATTGCTCTATAACAAACAGCGACTCATCGGAAAAAACCAAATTCGGCAACTCACCACTTTCGTGAAAGCGTGGCAACTCCTTCGCTCTTTCGACTCTAACTTTTTTCTGTTGCGGTGTAAGATCGTGTGTTTTTTGGAACATCAATGGATTGAGCCCAAGCTCAATCAGTATGTGTTGCATGCGTTCCAATGATATGTTGAGCTCACGAGCCATTTTTCTTCCACTTCGACGCGGATTTCGCTCAATTCGAGCCTTCGCTTTCCGAACCATTTCTGCCAATGTTGCTGTTTTTTTATGACCACCTCCATGGCGTTTTGCAACGCTGCCAGTATCACGGTAACGAGCTATGGTTCGAGACACAAATGATTTATTCACGTTGAAGTGCTGGAGGGCTCTAACGATAGCCACTTGTGGTTTTCCAGCCAAATATAAAGCAATCACACTATCACGTTTGAATTCCATCGTGGATAGAAATTTTTCAACACAGCTGAGACGCAAATCGTTTAAAAGGTTTGTAAATAATAAAATTATCTGTCATGTGTCAAAATTTGAGCTAACAGTAATGAACGGTTTGGAAATTATGCAGTTTGAAGTTGGTTGCAGTTCGAGTCAGTCAGGGTGTATACGGTTTACTATGAATGAGTTCATCATTCCATTCCAATTCATTGGCATATACATGATGTTTAATGTTCTCGCCAAACATAATTTAAACGTACAGTTTGATAAATGTTTCCTTCTTCAAAAAGTTACTTAATTTTTAGGCCATGTTTTGGCTGAAAATGGTTTGAAACTTCATCCGGAAAAGATTAAATTTACAAACTATCATCTTGACCTCACTGGATTTTATAGAAAACTTGTAAAGAATCATTTCAAAATAGGGTCTCCGATAATAAAGTGTCTGAAAAAAGGAGCAAAAATCAATACCAATGATTATTCAGGCTTTTAAAATGCTTAAACAGAATATCATAAACTATCCTCTTCTTAGATTTCCAAATTTCAGGAAACCATTTACATTATTTACCGATGCCTCGAATTTTGCTTTTTGGAGCTGTGCTTACCTAAGAGGGACATCCAATATGCTTTGCATGTTTTTAGCGATTGTTCAGCAGTGACATGCTTCTGACCATAGCTATTGCGCAATAAGTTTAAAATAATTAATGATCACCAACCCATCAAGAACCTCATAAAAAAATACAATGGAAAATAATTTTCTCTAAGGAATCAGGATGGTTACTTAATTTATCAGAATTTTATTATGAAATTGAATACCTTAGGGTAAGGACAATAAAGTTGCAGATTTTATTAGTCGTATAAAGGAGGTCGATTAGTTGGATGAAAAGACCGAGTCCAATTTAGCCGCGATGTATTCGGCAGGGTATAATAAATAAATTTAAAACCCAACTTATTCTATCTTATTCTGTTTCGATCCAAGAGGAAGTTAGCCATGGAAGAGAAGTTATTAAAGTAGGTACGACTAAAAATTATTCATATTGGGAAGATTTCTTCAAACGGGCTCTCAACAAAAGAAAGGTAGGTATTTATACAAAAGTGTCACCCTGAATATAATAAAGAAATAAAAATATTTCATTTATTAAGTGTACATTAAGGTCACAAGAAATGGTAAAAACCGAAACACAGATCTGCAAACAAATTTCATTATACCATATAAAGTAAGTAAGCACTCTGGAATTCTGGAAATAGCCAACGTAATACGATTCTGCTTAGTTGATCCATCTTCCCATGGTGTTATGACTTTTAACGAAAGTGCTAGTTGTTATGACGGTTGCTTTAAAATTGAACGCGTTGACAGTTTTAAATACCTAGGTATTATTCTTTACTTTAAGCTCGAAACGATCACACTAAAACAATATATAAATAGAATTGTCATGCAGCTGTATCACCTCAGTTTCTACTGCAATCTACAAATTTTAAAAAAGGTCTATAATGGTTTATTAAAATTCAAGTTCAATTAATTAGATCCCTTGTCAAAAAAAGTACACAATTAGATTAATGGCTATTCGCAGAACCCCTAGTTTTGTGTTGTTTAAATGTCTGGAAATTCTTTCTTTAAGGCATTTGTACTTCTACAATGTATTATAAGTATTCTTTGAAAATTCTTGTATTTTCATGTCAGACTACATGATAATTATAATTTACGCGTCAACACTAGAAACTTCGTTACTACTCCAATTATCTACAAAACACACTTCTCCCGTTTTTATTTTGTTACCGCTCCTCGATTATTTAATTTATTACCTACATAGTAGACCTTAGGTGTGAGAGAAAGAAAACGGTATTCGTAAGCAACGTTAAAAAATGGCTTTTCTCTTTTGATCATTCTGAAATAGATTCATTTCTAAGATTAACCGAATTCGGCCTTTTACTATTTCATGTTATTCCATTACTTACTTTTCCCCATCAATAGTTTATAAGAATTTTCTCTTAATTTTAACTGATAGGTACTTTCACCTCTTGTCATTTATTTGACAATAGATTGTACTAAGCTATTTCTTGCAAAAACAAAACTGATGATCAATTAATCTAGTATATTTGAATTTTGTATCGAATTTTTGTATCTTTGTTTTGTCAAGAATTAAAGGAATAAAATAAAAATAAATAAATAAAAAAAAATGTCAAACTTGCCAGCGAGGTGAATACGACCAGAAATTTATCAAATCCAAATTTGATATATATCTTATATCTTATACTTTTAGATAAGATTAATAAAAAGCATATTCGTATAATTTAAACAACAAAAGTTAGGGTAATAAATTAGAATGCATTTAAGATCAGTTGGAAAGCCAATGAAAATTATTTGTGAGAACGAGTTCAAGTCAGAAAATATGAAAGAGTTCCTCAGGGAAGAAGGGATATAACTTCACTTTAACAAGCTAAATTTCCACACAGAAAATTCAGATACTGAGCGTTTCCATTCAACTAACAACATCTTAACATTTTAACAATCATCAATAAGAACTTTACTACGAGTAGAAAAATTCACAATGCGGTTCGAATCTACAATAAGACCTATCATTTAATGATAGTACCAATAGAGCAAAAAGTACAGATTCACAAATTTTAAACGAAACGATTAAAAAAAGGTAAAAGTTTTACTTTAGAAAAAAGAAATGCAAGTAGGGAAAATTATCACGAAATAAGAAGCGAACTATAAACATTTGCGTCATAAGAATGAACCTTATAGAAAACATAAATTATTGAATTTATGTACATCCAACAACGATTAAAAGACCTAATAAATTTGCAGGTTCTGATGTGGGTAATTTTTGTGACGACTATGACAGCAGCAAATCAAAACTGAGCAAGGATTTACAATAAGTTTGTTCCTGCGAGATTTTTGTAAAAACATTGTAAAAGTGCTTGAAAGTCAGCGGTAGGAATAAATTCTCTCTTAAACCCAAAATCTCGCGGGAACACGTTTCTGTAAAATGTGTTTGAAACGTCAAAAGTATTGTAACAAGTAAAAACAAAACAAACACAAATTGTAAAACAGGGAAAAGTTTATTAATACTATTTATTGATGCGTTTAATGAGTTCTGTTACATTGGGCGAACAATTCGCTATAATATGACGCTCTTTTTTCTTCTCTTTGTCCATGTCCAAGTCTTCTTTTGAGTTATTTTTCATAAAATTGCCGCAATTCACACAAATATAAACATATACGAATTTGACATTTCTTTTCAAACTTAATTGATTTGACGTTGTTTACTATTTCTGCCCAATAAAAAATCTCGTGTAGAAATTTGAAAGAATTGGAAGGGTGGGGCAATGAATTACTCTCTCGAATGCGTTCTTTTTTACAATTTTTTTCTCGCTGGAATAGGTTTTTGTACAAATTTGGAGTCCTGGAACAAACAATGGTATTAGACAATCAACGAAATTTAATATTAAAGCTTTTGAAAATCGATCAGCTATCATATCTAAAAATTTAGATTTTTCAAGTATGCTTAAATACATGCAATTCAATTGAAAAAAAAGAAACCAAATGAATTTAAGTGATTAATTTGCCAAAGAATTATATTCAAACACAGTTAAAAATGATTGTCCCTATGCCAAAAAAAAAAGGAAATTGATATGAATGTTATAGAATTTGTTGAAATATTGGGTATGTAATTTAATTCGTGCGGTTTTTTTTTTTTTTTCAAAATGTGAACGTTTATTTAAGAAAAACATGTACAATAGTATTATTCAAAGTATTGCCCATCTGAAGCTATGACTTTTTCTCATCTTTCTGGCAATTTGTGGACCCCATTCCAAAAAAAAACTGCGCCGGCTTGGCAGCCAAGAATGAATCAAGCCAATTTTTGTGATTTTCTGCTCTGATGTGAACCGTATTTCAGTGAGGGCGTTCTGCATCGACCGGAACAAATGGTAGTCAGAAGGTGCAAGATTTGGCTATAAGGCGGGTGGGGTAAGACTTCCCATCCACTGTTTCCCGGTCGCATATTCCGGGCGTTTTACGGCTACTACTCTCTTCAAACGGATTAATTGTGTTCGGAAGCGTTGTCCATTAATGGTTTCACCCGGTTTTAGCAGCTCATAATACAGCACACCCTTCTGATCCCACCGAATAAAGGGCAATACCTTCGGGCCATGGATATTCGGCTTTGCCGTTGATTTGGCTGGTTGGCCGGGTTTCACATATGATTTTTTGCGCTTGGGGTTGTCGTAATGGATCCATCTTTCATCACCAGTAACAATCCGATGCAAGAATTACTTCCTTTTGAGGCGTTCCAGCAGCATTTCGAACATGCAAAACCGCCTTTCGACGTCTCTCGGCTTGAGTTCATGTGGAACCCAATTTCCTTCCTTTTGAATATATCCAGCTGCTTTTAAACGTTTTGAAATGGCTGCTTGAGTGACACCCAAAGATTCTGCGAGCTGTTATTGTGTTAGGCAACAATCTTCATAGAGTAATGCTTCCAGTTCTTCATCTTCAAATTTTTTTGGCTGCCCAGGACTTTCATCGTCTTCCAAGCCAAAATCACCACTTTTAAATCGTGCAAACCACTTTTGGCACGTTCGCTCAGCTAGTACATGTTCACCATAAACTTCCACCAAAATACGATGACTTTCGGCAGCAGTTTTCTTCATATTAAAGTAATAAAGAAGAACTCCCCGCAAAAACAAAATTTCATTCACAAAGTTCGACATATTTGAGTGAAAAAAAATTATTGTTGTTTACGCTTCAAATGAATGACATATACTGAAATAACGTACAATTACAGTAGCTATCCAACGCATGTTCCAAGGGAATAATAAGAATGCAAACCGCACAAATTAAATGCTTTAATTCAAAAAATATTTATATGAAAGATTTAAAGAAAATTGTTAATTATATAGGGTGATTCATGAATCGTAAGGTTTGATTTATATGTGAATTAAAACACATAAATTTGAAAGTGAACTTAAAATTTTAATTATCGGTTAAAAGAATAATTCATGGCATTTACTTTTTGAAAATGATATCATGTAAATGTTGTCCACGGCTACGTCTGAGGTGGTCCATTCGGAAGGTCCAATTTCAGGCGACTAGTTTGAGCAATTGAGGGACTGGTATCTCGCGGATAACACGAATAATGTTGGTTTCCAAAGCGTTAATCGAAGCTGGCTTATTCCTGATGACCTGAGACTTTACATATCCCCAGAGAAAAGAGTCCAAAGGTGTGATATCGCACGATCTAGGCGGCCAATTTACCGTAGCAAAACATGAAATTAAGTGCTCACTAAAACGATTTCTCAACAAGTCCATTGTTTCACGCGCTGTATGGCTCGTAGCGCCGTCTTGTTGAAACCAGAGCTCACCGAGACCATATGCTTGAATTTCAAAAAGCACATGGCGAGATAACGGTTACCATCGACGGTAACATTCTGATTTGCCTCATTTTTGAAGAAATATGGACCAATGATTAAACCAGCCCGTAAACCACACCATACCGTTGTTTTTAATGGATGTTATGGTAGCTCTTGGTACTCTTCGGGTTATTCATTAGCCCAAATACGGCAATTTTGTTTATTAACGTATCCATTGAGCCAGAAATGGGCTTCATTACTGAACAAAATTTCACGATAAAACACCGGATTTTCACTGAGTTTTTCCAGAGCCGCCCATTCACTGAAAATATGACGCAAATTCAAGTCGCCTGGCTTCAATTCTTGCACAAGTTTAATTTTGTCAAAAAAAAAGCCTATTGAAAATCAAACCTCACGATGAATCACCCTATATAACAAAAGCCTTTTGTAAATCTAGATTAAACCATAAAAGTGAAATTGTTAATATAGACGAGAACCTAGTAATTTGTAAGAATTTATGTAGACAAAGTGTCATAAACAGACGTGATGATAGGGAAATAATTCTTCAAAGAAATTTAACACTAATACCATACATATAAACAATTGTTCAATAAATATACTTAATATTTCAATAACTAATGCCAACTTGAAATTCGTGCATATGTTATATCAGAAGAAAATCAGAATATTACAGCTAAAAAAAAGGTAAATTTTGAAAATATGTTACAAATTTATCAAATTAAAAATCTCAAACATTGCAAAATTAAAATACCATACAAATAAAAATTAGTAGTTCAATTGTTTGCATAGCATTGATTGATAATTATGTTTAAAAAGAAATATGATCTTAAAAGTAGTTGTTATAAATATCGAAGAAAATATTGCGCAAAACCCAAATAATAAAATTCAGGAAAATTTTAAACTTAAGGGCGTGGGAAAGGGGTTAAGTTACACAATCTCGAGTCAGCAAACATGCTTTGCAACCCATAGTAGAACTCCAGTTGACATCAAATTCTGTTTTGCATGTCATTCTTTAATTCAGAAGTGTTTCAGCTTAAATTCCCAACGTATGTTAATATAAACCCGACTAGAGTGAGTCGGTGTTTGAAACAAAAGAGATAAAGATCATTTGTTGAACATGAACTCATTTGATTTTTTATGTTAGAAAATTCCAACGTAACTCGTTCCACACAAGTTGTGAAACCATTTCTCTTTTGGGAAAACGTTTCCGAGCCGTAAGAAAAGGTAGGTAGAGGTGCAAGTGTGAGAAAATATGACGAATAATTTTATCAAAAGAGCCTGTATGTGCAACAGAGGGCGTGTAAATTATTTGGCCGATATTTTTCTTCGTTCTTCTATCAATTAAAATAAAAATTAAATCTCTAATTGGAAAAAAAAACTTGTATGTGTTGAATTTTGCATATAGATTTGTATAAGCGTATAATATTGTTGACATAAGAACTCGAACCCAGCGACAATGGAAAACGTAGTACAAGACAGGAAATAATTGATGCTGATTCTTCGCTAAAAATATATTCTAGTGATGAGACAAATTCTCAATTTTATTTGCATGTTTATGGTATAAGCAGAATTGCCATATACGGGAATATAAGAATTATAAAACGATTCAGAAAAGGTAGTTGCATGGGTAATAGTTTGGTGTACATTGTCATGGGTCCTTTTGAGAACGAATATGGTCAATCATCTAGAGACAATGGTCCGCGTTATAGTTTATGTTAATTTTTTATTTTTGGGACGAAATCGACGATTTTGGCCACTTGCCAAATAGAAAGGAATGGACGTCTCGTTACAAGTTTGGTAGCTACATGATCTTTTGTTTCGGCGCTATTATTTTTGTGATAAAATCGTACGATTCGTTGTCAATGCATTTTTTTCGAAGGATCTACCTGATATAGTAGATATAGTATAGTGGTTGGCCGTAGCTCAGGTGGTAATGTATTGGCTTCCAAATTTAACGGTTCTGGGTTCAATGGCAGCTGCGCCCGAAAGACATTCTTTTCTTCAGGCAACTAAATCCGCGTAAGATTAGTGGTTGCTTAGAATATAAAACAATTCCAATTACACTAATAATTTAAGCTCCCCTCATTACGCTCCCCATAGTGCGTAATAACCACTTAGCCCAAACATTTTTCTCTCATTACTATATCCCATTCTCAAGTGCTTAGGCATTTTAAATGTAGTAATAGCCACTTGCGTGTTAAATTCTACAAAAAAAAAAAAAAAATAAATAAAAAAAATAAATAAATAAACTATTGAGCGCTGCAAAAAATTTAACGAATCACACATGACTTTTATTGCGTAGTATACATAATGTTATAGTAGCACAAAAATTGTATTAAAATTTTAAAAATAAATCTTTAAGCTTGTAGCAGATAACCGTTTTGGCTATCTTGTTTTATGATTCTTTAGTTCTGAAACACACGTTTTCACCAATCACAGTCTTATCCATGGATATCCATGCATATGTGTTTCGGCTCGATTGCACGCCCTAGGTCCATTTACCTTCCGTTAAATTTATAGGTCCGGCTTTGTGCCTGACAGCTGAAGGAATGCGTCGACTGTAATATATTTTTCTTCATTGTGCCGCTTAATTAAAAACATTAGCTCGTTTGCCCGTGCCCTCTTTTCGGCAACGTTTTTTCCACTCTTCAAAACCTTGCTTCCACCATCACATTTCCTTATTTATTGGAGAGGTCCTTGTTTAAAAAACACCGTATTGGGTGTAGTTAGATCGTGTTGTTTTGCCTTAGTTTAATATATGTACCTTCTCCCACTAAGTATTTCTTTCCGAAATCGTTTTTTGCTTGACAGTCGCATTCACGGTTTGCTTTCCCGACTTGTCTGTTTAAATCTTTACAGATGAAATGCATTTTATTGATATTTTATTTGATTTATTTATTTATTTATTTTTTTTATTCCACTAAAAAGATCAAATATCATTAAAGTTGGGGTAAAATATTTCTTTATTCGAAATACGCTAACGATATTCCAAGTCCCGTGTTTTTTTTTTTTTTTGGGTACCTTGCGATTCAATTATCGATTCCTGTGTTCGACATTTCGCATTTCGTATATCGATTTTACGTTGCCGCAATAAGTTCGCTAGTCCGAAATTTGTACCCGTCATTGTGCCAACGTTCCAGCTTGGGAAACGGAATTTATTTCTTAAAAACATCAAATTGGCCGATCACGGAGACCTTCGAGCTCTAATACCTGCATCCGAAAGACATCGTTTTTTTTCCAGGCACCCAAAATCACGTAAGATGAGTGGTTGCCTATAATATAAGTCCAATAACACTAATTATTGAGCCTCCCCATAAAATGTTGGATGCGACAATTCGATTTTGCCCTACCTCGCTTTCAGTCTTTATACGTGAGAGCCCAGACGACAAACTCTTCAGGTAAGCTCGTCTTATGTGTAAAGTGTGTGAATATGATATCAACCCATTAGTTGCGTTTTGTGCCGAAAAGGGAACAAATCTCCAGCAATATTCTATTAGAGGTTGACGTATGACGTTGGAAAAGCGTCTATTATTGGAAAATAAAGGATTCTATCGTAGTGCAATTGCTTTAGACTTTTAAGCTTTACTATTTCAATTTGCCTTAATACGGTACTATAAACATATCTTAATTCACAGACGTACTATCATTCTATAAACAATTTTTTTATATTTTTTTCAGACCTTTTTCGGAATTCCTTCTTTTCAATTTTAGTTGGAAATCTATACATGGTAAAGACGGGAGATATTTTATGAGTTCTGCTAAATTTATGTATATTGTAGAAAAACAAAAATGGACAATTTTCTGCAACAAATTCAAAACAAATATTCTTTTATTGACAATATATTGAAAAACTTTTGGAAATCATGGCTACGTTCCAATCTTCTAATAAAATTAGAGGTACAAAATCTTAAATGGAAAAATAGCAAGGCAAAACCAGGATGCGCCTATATACCTACAGAAGTGAGTTTTACTAAAAGTGCCCATTGGAAGAAAGGGTTAAAAAAAATAGTATTTGTTTTTAGTTAGAACAAATGGCTAATTGTGTTACCCATGGATTATGGGTATTACCATCGGTGGTGGCTACAATGAAACTAATTGAGAGATCTAAGACTTCGGGGCAGATGTTAGTGGCATGGGTTTATGGATCAGCGCTAACTTTATTATTTTTCATATCCACTTTCTTCCACTGCTCTTTCTACTGTGATCGCAACAGGTACGAGTATGATGATATTTCCAGTTTTTGTGTTATTTTAAATTGATTTTAAATAGGGGACTGAAGAATGTTTTGCATCGCTGTGATCGTGCTATGATATACGTTTTTATCGCTGGATCGTACTTTCCCTGGCTACAGTTGGAGAATACAAAACACTCTATTATTTTAGCTTCGTTAGAATGGATTATCTGGATAATGGCAGCTTTGGGTATAACATATCAGCAGGTACTACCCACAGTTTTTTTAATTTTTGATTTCCATGTGTGATTTATGTATTTTATTTGTTTCAGATATTCCATGAACGTTTTAAATGCCTAGAAACTTGCTTTTACATTGTGATGGGGCTGGGACCAGCTATAATTGTCATAATGTCAGGGCATGAATTTCACGGAATGACTGAACTTAAGCTTGGTGGCTTCCTTTATATAGTTGGGATAATATTCTTTAAGGCAGATGGGATTATTCCAATGGCACATGCCATATGGCATTTATTTGTCGTTTTTGCTGCAGGTGCTCATTATTATGCGATTTTAAAGCATTTATACCCCGCTGGAGTTAGTGAATTTATTAAATAATATAACATAAAAGAAAAAAAAATAGTTAAATTGAGTTAATTAAGTAGGTTTTTAAAAATAATTATAATAATATAGCAAAGCCAAATTATTAAAATATTAGAGATGCCCTCTTGTATCGATATATCTTAAGAAACTCTAAATTATAATCACTATACTCGTACGCTAAGATGCAAAAAAAGCTACACTTAAGTAAAACAGAAAATTTTGACTTTGACCTGCTCTGTTTACTGTGGTATTTTAAGGGTGGAGTTGTTCGTTTTTATTCGTAGCACTTTTAAAAAGAAGTTTTATTTTTTGTAACTTACAAAACATATTTAAAATTACTTTATAGGTCTTATGAGGGTATTCTAGCTGTAAAAATTAAGAAAAGAGATAGTGTTTCTTTTCAATATGGGCGTGTGGCCGCCCTTACCTTTTATAAAGATTTTAACCCTTATTGACATTTAATCGTAAAGGCTGGTGTCAATTTGCAACCACTCCATTTTCTACAACCTCTTTGTACTTTAAACATTTATGGATCCTTTCCATCCACTATCAAAGATATCCAACATCGGCAGTTATGATCCTCCAAAAAATGACACCTTTAGACCTCTTCAGACGATTTGAAAATTCCAAGTTGAATGTGGACTCATCTAAGAAGACGACCTGTTGGCAATTATCTCGTGTCTAATTCTTCGCCTTTCTCTTGCTCATTCCAGATGGCTTTTCTTAATTTTTGAGAGAAGTGGTTTTTTTTTCACCTTTCTCCTTAAAATTTGGAATTTGACCCTTTTAAAATTTTGTTAACTGTGTCCTGTTTATCGTTCACTTTTTACTCCACAGCCAAAAAACTAGAATAACTACTAAGAATCCTATTAACACGATAATGAAGGGGCTTTTCTTGTCAAAGTTAAAATTTTCTGTTGTACTTGAGTTCGTTTGTTCTTTTGCATCTTAGTGTATATAAAACAAAAGTTGACGATTTATTCATAGTAATTATTGCTCAAATAAATTACCTGTTATACATTTAAATCATTGTTCAAATATATCAATATACCAAATCAACATTTTCAATTTACGAGTAGGTACACACATTTATTATTTATCATAGAAAAATCATACATCGCGAATGTCTGTTCTGAATAATATCAGGAAAAAACGTAAAAGGGTTTAAGTACATAGATAACTATTAGAAATAATTTGACAAAGTCTTTTGATTTTCAAATATTATCACTGCCATTAAACGAATCAATATAAACGAAATTCGAATGAAAAAAGCCAGACATGTAACATTGAGGGGTCAGTATTGGAAATTTAAAGTTTAGTTCGTTACATGAGTGCAAATCTTGCAGGGTTTATTAATAAAAGTCTTCATTTTGATTTGTTAAAAAAACACTTTATGAAATAATGTGGAGTTTGTTTTTTTAATCGATAGAAGTAGATTTCCTTTACTAATGAAAAACAGTATCACTTTTTTTCAAACAAATGAACAAATACAACAAGTCTGACTACACTAATCATTGAGTCTTCCCATTAAATGTTTGATGCCATCCATGAAGCGAAATAACCACTGAGTCCAAACATATTTCTCTTTTAATCACATTTTCCCAAAAAAACCTAATACAAGTTTGGGCATTTTAAGTGTAGTCATACCCACTTGAGCGCTAAGTTCTTTGAAAAAAAGAAAAAAAAAAAGAAAAGAAAAAAGAGTCCAGTAACATATCCTGCCCAAAATCTGCAAAAAACAGTAACACATTGTAGATCGAGGGGATTCTCAACAATCATTCTTAGATTTTCTAAGCCCGAAATATGGCAGTTCTGCTTATTGTTAAAGTCCTGAAAATGGAAATGTTAAATTTTTAATTAATTTTAATTTATTATCAAGACCCGAAGTTACGACGCTGCTGATAGTAGCCAGGCTTACGTTATTGCGTGAATTCAACTTTATTGGGGTATTGCTTATACAATATCTGACATCAACTCGAAATCGACGAACCTAGGTCTACACTACAGAAGCTGCAGAAGGAATACACCTAGTTGACCTAGCGCGACGGACACGATTTCGGCTCTTTACACCACTAACTTGTCCCAATAACTCGAATAACCAATTAAACAATTGTTGAGTGAAAATTCACGTCCCCTGGGAAACTTTGAACTTTTCGAACTATTTAAGCCAAGTTTTCACTGTTTTTGTGGTGAATTTAAACAATCTTAATGCGCCGTTGTAGGGTGTATCTTTTCAGTTTTTCTTTTTTTGTATTTTTAATTGTTGTTTGGTGGCAAAATAGCAGAATAATTAAAATTAATAAAAATTAGGGCGATAATAGTTATTAAGGCCAGATAAATTAGCCTATGCTGGATGCCAATCAGAAATTCGGTAGAACTCGTGTTAGAAGTAATTATTGATGGAAACTGTGGTTGCTAGATAGATTTATTATACGCATATTGGAACAAACGTAGTACAATTGTTAAAGTTCAGTTAAAAATAATTTGTTCCCAATTACAGGCTGAGATCTTAATTTTATTATAATTAGTTCAAGTATAATAAATCTCAAACGAATTTGACATATCTTGCTTATCGCAAGAAAACAAAGAATATATTCCAGCTTGAGATCTATCGCAGTCCACATCTCTTAAAAATATATAGTAAATTAGTTTTGCAGAAATATTGCTATTGGTTTTTTATTACCTCATTGGGGCTGGATTTTAATAAAAAACAAAAGGATACAAAGTTTGAATTCGGTTTGTTTTAAAGACGAACTTCTAAGAAGTTTATTCTTTTAACACACAAGCTTTTTGAGAGATAGAACGAATTTTTGAGCATCAGTTCACGTAGACTTGTAAGACTTTAGTATTTACTATCACCTTGATCAAAAAAATTTCGGAATTTATTCAGAAAATTAAAAATACAAATTTATTTATCTAAATCTATATTGTCCACTTTAAAGTAATCCCCATCGACTGCAACACACTTATGCCAGCGCTTGATCCAATCCTCGAAACATTTTTTATATTCGGTTTTCGGTATGTCCATCAGTGCTTCCTATGATTTTTTCCATTACTTTCTCTCGGCTGCTGAAACGAGTTCCCCGTGGTGGTTTTTAACTCGATTGAACAGAAAGAAAGCACAGGAAGCCAAATCAGATGAATTCGATGGCTATTGGATGGTATTTGTTGCATTTTTCGTCAAAAAATTACTAATAATGATGGCACTGTACCACAGTGCGTTATCATGGTGCAAATCCACGAGTTTTCTGCCCACAATTCTGGTCTTATTCGGCGAATTGCTTCACGCAAACGTCTCATAACGCCTAAATAATACTCTTTGTTTACCGTCTGACCTTCTGGCAAAAATGATGATGCACTATATTGTTGTAATCCATGAAAACCGTGAGCATTTTTTTGGTCTCGGCTCATTTGGTGAACGCCATTCACTTGCCTGATGTCTGGGTTGCGTGTCGTACTCATAAACTCACATCTCGTCTCCAGTAATGATCCTTTTGATGAATGTGGGATTAGATTCAGCCTCGCAAATCATCTCTTGCGACGCCAACACGGTCTCGTTTTTGCATGAAATTGAGAACTTTTGGCACCAACTTTGCTGCTACACTACGGAAACCCAAATCATTAACCAAAATGTCTTGGGCGGATAAATAGGCAATGTTCAAGTCCTCCGTTATCTCTCTGATGGTTAATTTGCGGTTTTTGACCAAAATTTTTTTACTTCATTAATGTTTTCCTCGATTTTCGATGTCGATGGTCTGCCACTGCGTTCATCATCTTCGATTGGCTCACGACCACTTTTAAACCGCTCGTGCCATTAGTAAACGACCGTTTTCTTAAGAGAATCGTTATCGAAACACTTTTCCAACATTTCCAACGTTCGCGCACCATTAAATCCGTTTTTTACGCAAAATTTATTACAAGTTCGTTGTTGCAAATTTAAATCCATTTCTAAAATTGTAAAAAATCGCCGACACATACAGAGATAGATGTACTCTTAGCTACGTAACTTTGGCAAATGTCAAGCTATAATGGTATGATTTAAAGGGGATGCCAACAACAAGTGTACCAATTTAACAAAAAAAAAAAAAAAAAAAAAAAAAACTCAAATCGAAACAATGTTGGCGACACACGGTGGTGCGCCGGGAACCTTTTGATCAAGCTGGTATTTAATATTTACTATACTCAGTGAATAAATCGATTCTCTCATCTCCAATACGATATTATTGATGATATTTTCATAAAAGAAGGAAGTACTTTAACTGATCGTGATATTAATTTCGGTATTGTATTTGATTATTATTTTATTACTAACATTTTACCGTCAACCGTGTTTCATTAAAATATAAACCAACAAATCTATTGGTCAAGGACGTTTTACTCTTTGAATTATTTTCCCACTCATGTTATCTGACATAAGTTGTTTTCTGTGATCTACGTGCCTCCGTTTTTAAATGTGCCAACGAGAAAACAAAAGAATTCCCACCTGATAATCCTTTGCATTTAGTATAAACCATTTTAAACCAATTGTTACATATATTCATTCATAAATTCATTTTTAGCCATCGTTTTCTTATTTTCGTCTTCATTACTCGTCCTTCAAACCTGCGCATAGCGTACATATGTATTAAGTATGGACGAAAGTGAGATAATTTCTGTAGTATTTTAAATAAATTTCTGAATCCTTTAAACATCTTTACAATGTCTTATGTCGAGACACTCGTGTAATATTTGAGAATGACGAATTTACGTTTTATGTTAAAACAAATTAAAATCTGTAAAATGTTAATGTTTCGACATTGTAAATTTTCTGTGTATATTTAAATAGTAGTTTCTTTTTTAACTGAATGGAAATAATTTGCTAGTGTTGTAGAGGAAGAAAAGCACAAATAATTGTGTAAGGGGATGCTCGGAAAATTATAATTTTGTTGTTACCAAACAAAACATTTTGCTTAGATTGTAGTTGTATTACTTTTAAATTTACCATATACTGTGCTATACAGTACTCACAAGATTTTATTTAGCAGTTAGTGAAATATTTTATTACCATCTTTTGTTATTGTTTTTGTTTTTTTTTTTTTTTTTTTAACTGCAGAGGGCATCACTAGCACAATAAATTGTCTCTCTTATAATAGAAAACAATATGTAGACATATATAAATTCATATAAAAATATTTAAATATATTTTGCGAGACATTTAACTAATTATTATTCATATACATAAGTTATATAACTAAACAAGTTGTTTTTAGTATAATAAAATAAAATATAAACATCTACCATATTTCTGGATTCCATTAAATATTTAAAAAAAACTATGCCAAATAAAAATATGTGCTGCTGGAAAAAGAAGGAATATCTGTTTAATAATTAAATTAATTAAATTTCTCATTTGAATATTGATGAATTAGTTTTGAATAGAACAATTTCATTACTCGTTGATGCAATAAATTATAAGTTTTGAAATAGGAAACTAAATTAATTTGAATTACTTTGTGATTTTATTTTCGTGGTGATTCCTGAGGGTTCCTTATTTTAATTTGCAAAGTTTCGCAGCAGTATAATGGAACATGTATAAGAACTAAGCACAACATATATTTATGCTTGCAAGCCTCGGTGTTAGATTTCCATCTTGGAGGAGGAGAGGTTTGAGTAATTAACTCCTTAATGCAGACATATGATCGAAAATAAGTGGCCAACAGAATAAGTGTCTACCTCAAGCTAAATTTCAAAGGCAAGTCGGAGAATGTTTTATGTTTAGATAATCAGAGGAAACAAGCTTAGTTCTAATAGAGGACCTGGTGAACGCTGAGAATTAGTTCTGGTGATGCTCTATTATCGTTGTAGCAGAAAACCTGCTGACGAGTAGAAGGACATCGAAGAGGAATTGCTTGGAGGAAAAAAAAATTACAGCCGCATGAAACATTCGAAGGGTTATACGCATAGAAAAAGGTTGTAATATTTTTACTCGTACTTGCAATATTAAACTGTCAGTGAACTTCTCAGACCTTTTGTCTGTAAATGTAAGGTGACTTTTGATATTTTGCGAGAAACGTACATTCGATTATCGATATTTTTTTTGGCTGTGTTGGTACACATTTCCCGAACATACATACGTTCACAGTTTCAATTATATAGCATACTTAGTTTGATTTTGACAGATAGAAAGGTTAGACGTGTTTTTGAGAGCTCGGCGTTTTTCAATTATTATAAAAAATGGACAAAAAAATTTGTATTTAATTTTCTGTAAAAAATGGAATCAAGTGCTTTAAAACACTTGAAATGTTGACAGTGGCATATGGTGAGTCTGTTCTAAGTAAAAAAAAAAAATACTTAAGTGGTACAAGCTCTTTCAAGAAGGATGAGCAGATGCCAATGACTAACTTGCGCTGGACGCTACAGCACATCAACAAAAGGTGATAACGTCGAAGCTGTGAAGAAAATTTCAATTACCATAAGAGAAGTTGCTGAGGATGTTAGCATATCGGTCGGCTTGTATCATGCAATTTTTTCCGATATTTTGGGCATGAGACGTGTGTCAGTGAAGTTTGTTCCGAAACTTCTTAATTTTAATGAGAAGAACTCTTAAGTGACGTCAATAATGATCCTGACTTGCTCAAAAGGGGGTCATAACTGGCCCCATGCGACTTTTTCCTGTTCCCAAAACTGAAGAGACCTATGAAAGGACAGGGATTTGAAACGATTGAAGAACTAAAAATGGCATCGCTGAGAGTTCTGGTTATACCAAAAAGTGCTTATGAGAAGTGCTTTGAGAATTGGAAAAAGCATTGGAACTAGTGTATTATATCTGAACGGGATTCTTTTGAAGGCGTCAACATTAATATTGATGAATAAATAAATATTTTTTTATAAAAATATGTCACCTTACTCTTAGAACATACTTAAAGGAGCTCAGATCAAAATTAACTGCGGAGATCGGGAGGTACGCTCGTGGATCTTAATAGCTTCCTGTTATAAATATGCCTTCTCAACAAACTATAGAGACTCCCTTAAGTTAGGAACGGCGAAGGAGGCTTGAAGCTAAAATGGTTGAACCAATTGACAAAAACATAATTGTCTACTTAATCCTCAGGCAAAATTCGTATGAAAGCGGCGCTACTATTAGCTAAGGCTGTAGCCTACCCTGCTGGTAGCTTTTCAAGCGAACACGGTTCAGCTGAAACCGGGCAGGTGGGATGTGGATATCGCGGCAGAATCCACCTCCAAAAAAATCTGAAACGCCAAAAAGGATCTGCTTGTCATCAGGGTGCCGCTATATCTCCTCTGAAGCTTCGAATTGTGAAGGCTGGGAATGACAAAAGTTTTAACAACGTTGAAGACGTGATCAGCGATTGGTGCACTATCAGTGGGCTCTTGACGAATCCTTTGAAAACTGAACTTTGTAATCTTCACCACTATGAGGAATGTAACTAGTCCGACTCATCTAGTGTTTAAAGGCATTATCATTCACTTTTTCAAAGAAGCCAAATATTTGGGTGTTGTTCTAAATAACTTCTTTTTTTCTGGCAGTGTAATAGAGCCTTTGGCAAGGATGCCTTGTAATGATTTATAACATATAGTGAAGGATCGATGAAAGGGGCGAAGCATCTTATAAGCTGTGCTTAAGACCTTGCTGAAATCTAAAAACTGGTTTAAAAATTCAAGGCTTGCAATATAACAATATAATCGCCGGAAAGGATATTGTTTTAAGACTTGTACCAAAAGACCAAACAAATGCTACTCGACGTCTTTCAGAAGTCAGGAGCTATCTGTCCCTCGGCACGAAAAATTGTAGGCTTCTAACTGGCATTTTACAAGGCCATATGCTAGCTATATGCAAGTGACACAACATCTAATAACGTTTGGTGTGAAAGTATTGACCATACCGGAGCAATTTTATCTTTGTGTTCAGCTTATGTAGGTGAACTAACTTAGATGGCAAACTCTACTAATACTTTTGCAAACCTTTAACCCTCGCACAGACACACTGTAAGTGAATTACCAACCCATTGTACATCTCTATAACCTGCTAGAATGAAAGCAATTTACAAGTTAAGTTGCACGTGCATGTGTAATGTAAATGAGTGTTAAGGGTTTGCAAAAATATTAGTAGAGTTTTATGTATGTTAACAGTACTAACTCAACGTCGGGGTAAAACAGTTATACTAAAATTATTGCTTTTGCAGACTTTGTGCAGCATATAGTGTGCATCTATCCAATTCTTTTATCTATATCGTCAACATGCTCGACCTCCTCCGGCAATTTCAAGTTCTGAGCAGCTTGAAAAGCCGACGACTGGTTTCCTTTTCCTCAGTTTTCAAAATTTTGATCATCCTCGCAGCTTTAATGGTGGTTGGGTGTACAATGCACACCACGAGCTGTACCTGGACATTGACTTGGTTTAAACCGTGTGCATCGGTTTCTTAAATGCCCACGACATGTAGAGCGAATGGGTACCATCGGAAGGGCACTCATTAGAGCAAGACGTCATATTAGCCGGGGAGCCTTATTAAATTTGAGAACGTCGACCACCTTGGATTGCAACACTGAGGCAGTGAGACTCCAGACCGCGCTAGCTGTAGAAATTTATTAATTAAAGTTCAGGTCTATGTACCTAGCCTTAAAACCATTGTTAATTTTGTCAGGAATGCTACTACTGGGCAGGCTGTCCAAACGAACTCACGATTAACTTTGGAAAATGTTTCTTGCAGTCGACAAAAATCAGGGTAGGGTCTACATTTTGGGTCGAATGCAGGTATTCTTCAAGCTTGACCAGGGTTATCAGGTTGCGTTGTTGAGTTATATACAATACTCTTCGGCTCTTCGTCTGTTTCTGCCGTCGGAAAGAAAACATCTAAATCGTTGGAAAGCAGCAATGTATTGTAGTGTGTTTAGTCCGATGTTGGCTGCCTATTAAATGAAATTGAGAGACAGATTCGGTGCTTACGAGTACAGTGTACTTCCTGCCTAGCATTGATCAGTGCTCGCACGTGGTCGATCTGGGCGATGCGACGGCTAACTATTGACGCTAAGAGCTTCTGTATGTAAACGGTTTTCTTTGAGGATCTGTAGTCTAGGAAGGCGAGTGGCTTAACGGCTAACGGAAGAAAATAAAACATTCGGGTAATATTTGTGCTTGCGTCGTTAAGGCTTTGCTTTTCCACAGACTTGCTGAATGTTTCTATAACAATTCCTAAATTCATAATCAATTGATTGTCCAGAAGTGATACCATATATATTACTTGGAGTTGAAATATACAGATAAAATACTCGAAAGTCGTTTTGAACATTTTATTTTTTATTTTAATATTAGTTTTGCAATACATATACACATTAGTTGTTTTATTTGATTACAGTAATATCTTTAGAAGTAATTAAATTTTCAAGTGTTTTATTAAATATGTGAAAGATACATAATATTTATACTAAATGATTTTTAATTAATTGTTTTTTTTATTTTTAAGTTACTTGTTATTATATATTTATGTTTGTGTATGCATAGGGATTCAATGAAGAAAAAATTGGTAAAAAGCAATAAATAACAATAAAAGGCATAAGAACTTGGATTAATTATATTAAACTCAGTCTACTGTTAGTTTTTCTTAACTGTGCTCGCCATGGTATAATATTTTCATTATCGACATCCCCTTCGGGACATCTCTTTTGCTCATCTGTGGAGTCATTAGATTTTTCATTTGAATTAACTGCCTGGTAGTCCATTTCATTCTCTTTGTTGTCTTTGTTGTTATTGTTATTGTCAACAGGTAAGGTCTTTTGATCATAATTGGACTCTGTGCAATAGGACGACATGCTAATATTATCAATTGAGACTGATTTGTTTTTCATTCTCCAGGTTTCCGATACTTTATTGCCTTCTTCTATTCTCGGGGTATATATAGTAGCCCTTTAAATAAAATAATATTTATGTTAAAAAATACAAAACAGCAGTGGTTTATTTATTTACTTTAGTTTACTTTCGGCTTCTTCACGCCTTGCTAAAAGATCTCGCTTCCATTGGGGTATTTGAGATAACCGGCGATTTTCTGCTTCACGAGCCATTCTATCCTCGAATTCTTTTTTGGCGCGTTCAGCCGCTTTTTTGGCAAGCATTTGACGTTTCCAATCGGGTATAAGATTGCCTGCTTGGTCCTTCTCAGGAATCTGCAAATGAACCTTTGAAATTGTATGAAAGCTCCGTCAGTGTTAACATAAGTGCACGACAAAATCTCACCTGGTCTACAAAATTGCTGGCGTTGAACTGTCTGGAAATCTCTGAATAGTGTTCCTGGTCGTGCTTGTCGGCCAGACGTGCTTTTTCGACCTTCATCTTCTTGATGCCTGATATGTCTTTAGACATTTTTAGTTCGGCAATTAGATCTGTCTTAAGGTAAGTTTCTGTTGTTGAAGATAGGCATTGCATGCTGAAGCTTCGGGTAGGAGCAGCAAAGGATTTTTGCATGATTTTTGTTTCTGTTCTTCGTAACTATAATTAAAATAAAACGAAAGTTGTGAATATGAAAAGTATACGAAAGTTGTATTTTTTTTTTATCTATTTTACCTGGACACTGTTTAAATCTTGAATGGAGATTGCTGATAGGGGTTGGTGCTGTTTACGGCTGACTGTGTCCTGGTGAGATGGCGGAGCAGGTAATGCTTTGTTAAGAGTTGAATTTTTAAGTCCACTTAGAAGAGGAGCCGGCATAGGTGGTGGTGGTGGTGGTTTTGGAGGCTCAGCACCACTCGAATGATGATGCGAAATTTGTATTTGCATATAATCTTCAGTATCAGTTGACCTACATACAAAAAAGTATAAACATAATATGGAACACTCTTCTTTTACAAGTATCTTGGATATCAATTTTATCAATTTTAAACATAAATTAACCTTTACGAATAAAGACTAGAAAGATTGACTATGAAAAAGTATTAGATTCCTGTCAAAGCTGTGACCACATCAAGTTTTTATTAAAATCAACAAGATGTCATGTCATGCCATAATGAACTTAATTTTTGAAAAGGACACATGAATGTGATGGGTTCTATTAAAAATGTCTTGCAAGGGTTGGGAAACGAGTGGAATATGTTTGTAAGTTGCCGTGTTCCTATGACATTTAATCCTAAAATCCTCGGGTTTATAAAATGCACATTTTGGCATTTCGTATATGAAATGCAATGGGCCGGCAGGGTTGCAGTATTTCTTTGAGGACGTCATTGTTATGCTTCAAATAAAAACTCATCCTCAAGATAAGCCTTTGCTTAAATTCGAGATTCTTTAAAATTAAGGAGCATAGCATTGGATAAACTTTAAAGAAGATTTTACTAAAGTTAAGAGGAAATTGCACTAAGGGTACAAACGACAAAATATGTCAAGTTGGTATTTATCGATTCACTCCTAGAAGTATTTTAGGTCAGGTAGTAGAAGTATAAGCTATAAACATGAAGTCCTAAAATACGATATGTTCTCAAAATGTTTGGTTATAGCAGGGAGTTTAGTAGCTGTGGTACGATAGTTGTATATTATATTACATTTTTATAACCTTCTTTATTATTTTACCTTTCACATAAATTTATTATTACGAATACGTGAAAGCATTGAAATAGAAATTTAAAAGATGAAGTAGTTTCTATGGATTAAATCAAATTCTTGACAATTTTCTAGATAACAAACTCAATATGACGAAACGAATAAGAAAAGCATCGTAAGCGTTCTATTTTTGCAGCCTCGATCTAAATAACGAGTAATAAAATATATTAATATACGCAGTTAGAATTTTTATCCGGTAAGTACTTTTCGAGATATACGCATATTTGTAAGGAAGTCTCGGACTAACATATTTGTAAACTTTAAACGCGTTTTATTCAAAACTATGTTTTCGAAGTCGGTGATCAAAATTTCTAAAAAAACGGCTCAACCGATCAGTCTGAAATTTTAACACAGCCTTCTTATATATATTACTCCGGTATTGATTGAAGAAATAAGAATTCGGATAATTGTTTCCATTTTATCAAAGAATTTTACGTGGCAATTTTGTCGAAAATTCGAATTATTTTTACGAAGGTGTTACTTTGTCAAACATTAAAATTTTGATTATTCCTTCCATCAATACCTAGTAGTGTTTATTTTTTCAGCTGAACTAAACCGAAGATATCGTGATCACCGACGAACACCTATATTTTTTTGAGGACCTTCAGGAGATCGTCTGCAAGAGCACACTAGATCGATACTTTTACAAATCATTAGTGGCATTATAAATTTATCAATATTTTTTGTTTTTGTAAAATAAAATACCTTTTCAGATTCATAAAATTAATAATTCGTCCTTGCAACTGCGTATAGCTACTTAAGAGAACTGACGATACAAAAAGTTTAAGTCTGGTGGAGGGCACTGGATACAGTTGGCAACAGGAAATACCTGACTATATTTAGTTTTTAATTGCAATAACGATGCATAAAAATATAATTCTACGTAACAATGCAAATCTCTGAATGAAATTGCTGTCAGATACAAAGTACAGAAGCATTTTACTTGGTTCCAGGTCGAAGTAATAACTTAGGCAACCGCAAAATGGGTGGACTGAAAGCTCCTTATATGTCCTTTGATTCAATAAAATTCCGCTTAAGGATTGCCACCGTAAAAGGTATAAACTTTTAGATACAGGTTACACGTCACCAAAAATCGTCTTGGACAAAATATAACTATCGATATTTATAATTTTGAGACAATTCAATTTATTTGCTTAGTCAAATTTTATTCCTCATATCACTAATCTTATCAAGGATATTTGGCTTAATCCGAAGCAGGTGTATCAATGAGAATGCACTAAATTGTGTTACAGTTCTGTAATTTGTACAAATATGTCTTTACTCGTATACGATTAATCAGCAAGGTAAAAATTCCCGAAACATAGTGGCCCAAATACATCGGACGAATACAAGAGAGTTTTTGGTTCACAGCCACTTACTTCAAAAATCTGGATGTAAAAAACTCAAAATAGTGCGCGAATTTGTAAAATTAAAGAAGCCCTTAATCCAGGACATGACCCTTTAGGATTCGCTAATCTGATGAGAACTTAAGTTCAATGTTACAACTTATCTGACCTATAATGTATTGGAAATCTACAAGATTTATAAACGACCCTCACAGGCAATTGATTTATATTATATGTAAGAGTGCACTTGGCGATTTCTCTAGAAACTTGAAGTATATATCAGTCACCTATTATGTCTATTATGTAAATGTGTGACCAACCTAACATAATTTTACCTAACCTAAACGTAAAGGGAAGGCTTAAGAGTCCAAGGTGCAAAGTCTGTTAGCACGAAATGTGTTTACACAACGCGAATGCACCAAAATTCCTGCCGACTCAGCCTGTCAGCCATGCCACGCTAAAAAAAGTTTAACCCAAAAACTCCTAAAAAAATATTCATATTAGTTTATCTATAATAATAAAAAAAAAAAAAAAAAAAAAAACACAAAAGGTTCACCTGTAAGTTATTACCAAATTCCTGAAGAGCACACGGAATACGATGCGAGCATTTCTGTATCTTTCCATGATATAATGGAAGGTGCCATTTGAAAAGCCGAGTCAAGGTCATACGTCAAGTTGGTGCTCAAGCAGACTCACGTCAAAGAGCCTCATAAATTTTAGGCCGCCGAAACAGCATGCACCGCTTCTTTAGCTCGTAGGTGACAAGTTGAATTCAACGTAAAAAAAAAGATTTGAATCGACCTACATTTTATTGATCGAGTATGAAGAATAAATGAAATGAGCATTAAAATAACTTTTGTGAAAAAACCCTTCGCTGATGTAAGCGTCAATCTAGGAACTGCTAAATAATTCGATTGCGATGACTCCTCCGACTCCTTTCATGACACATTAGGTGAACTAGGCTACGATGCCTCTGGCGTTTTTACAATTGCAATTTCACACTTTATTGTGTTGGGTATATGATAAATGGCATCATTCCGACACCGACACCATAGAATATCGTACTTTTTTTTGCATCTAGCTGTAGGTTTTAACTGTATCAAATAACTACATGTTTTAAAGGAGCACATATATGAAATACAACTTGAGTGTACGACAGGAAAATAGTCTAAAGCAAATGGTTTTGGATAGACTTAAAAGTAGAAGCGTATTTTATGATCTTTTAGCTCTTTTTGTCGTATATAGTAGGTATATACAATATTACAAAATGCTGCATATTCTAACGCACACAGCTATCAGACCTAATTATTTTTTTCAAACGAAATACCTCTACCTCACGAAGATCTACATACCATATGTCTATTTGTACTTGTACATATGAATGTACCTACTGACGATTATGTGCTGTTTAGGATACGACAAAAATTGGTAACATACATGGTTCTTTACTTTCAAAACTACGCTTTGAGATGATATGTTTGTTTAATGAATTGTGAAGGCTTTTAAGAGCAATTGTAAATATGCGTATACTTTCTGAGGTTTTCACTAATTATACTTTATATTTTACCTTATGGACATCCTTGCACAAGAAATTATTTTAAGCTAAACATGATATGTCCACAAAATTTACCATCCTGATAAGACTACTAAATTTGTTTCAGCCGTTATGATCTGTGATTACAGGGTTCATTGTATCTCAAAAGTCAGAGAATACAATCAATTCTATATATCGCGTAGAAAGTTATAGAAGTTCACTAAGATCAATAACGATCTTTTTAAACGTTGTATCCCGGATGTGAGAAAATACGTTTAATCAGCTTATAGTAAACGAGTACATATATAAGGAAATTCAACATTGATGTAATTACTTGATCAGCATTTAGTTACACACGATCGTTAAGTTACAATTTGTAAAAAAAACACTATGACTTATGCATATTCACATTTCACAAATGTTAAAAAAAAAAAAAAGAATAATCGAGGTCACTACTGACATTATTTTCTTTAAAATTTTGTAAAAACAAATTTGTAAATTACAATTCTTATATGTTACTAACCTGGCTGATGATGTGCAGGATCGTTTGTCACTGATACTTTTTAGGTATTCGGATGGCTTAATTAAATGTGTAACGCCATCCTGTGAGTTGTTGGGAAAGCTGGGCGGTACAAATGGCAATACCAATTGTTTGTTAACAAGATTTGGCCCACCTGGACGTCCTCCAATGCTAGTGCGATCGTATCCTGCCGAGGAGTAATGCTGATCGTTATAGTCGCTTTCCGAACAATTATAATTTTGCGATATTATTCCAATTCCAGAAGTGTGATGGCCGTGGTGTTGCTGCTGATATGAAGTTTCAAATGTACCTGAAGAAGATGTTTGCACGCTTGAAGTTCCATTAAGAAGTTTGGCTTTCTTGTTCGCTGAAATTGAACCAATTTATGTATGAAACTCATCTGAGTATGTCTGCGCCGTTTACTTAAACACTAAAGTGTAACCATGCTGCACGGCACAAAATATACAATTTGTAATTACGAACGTTAAATTAGCTCTAAAGGGTGCATTAAGCGGGTAAGACACGTAGTAAGTTGATTCAAAATGCTCAGTTGTGTGTATTTGTGTGTTTGTGGAGTGGCAATAACATTACCGTTTTTTTTTTTTTTTTTACTTTTTTGTATCTATAGAGCTAAGATTGTTTGTTGTATCGTATCTGGTTAAAGTTTGAACGGAATTAATTGCATTTTTATGTTTACAGTCAGATGCGGATATGGTTTTATTATATTTTGTATTGTGGACTGATGTTTGGGGTCTTTGATGTTAGGTTTTTTAAAGACACCAATAGACAATAGAGATAGAGGGTTAAATAATACATTTACGCGTATTTGTATGTTTTATTGGAACGCATGGCAAAAGTAAAAGTCGAAACTTGAAACTACTCAAGAAATTGTGTCAAATAACTTAAATAAAAGACTTATGGAAACCACATGAGAATGTGTGCGTTAAATTGGAAATATAACATCAACTGATACTATGGTGGTGGGATGCTTAATTGAGGCTTAAGATACGAATACATAATTATTTTTTATTATTTTATTACATATTTATTATGTATGGGTTTTTTTCCTATAAATATGCATTCTCTTTGATATCTACATACATATGTATGAGTTACATATGTACAAGCGTGCTAAATAAATTCATTTTTTCTATTTTCATAAATATTTGCTAGCTCCTCAAGCAGACGGTTGCGGGACTGTTCTTTTCTATAAAACTAACATATGACGCCCTTGTCCATGAACCACATAAGTACATGTTTCTTAATTGTATTCATACCTCCGCTCAAAACACCTTTTATTACATAGTTGGTAATAAAAAACAAAACGGCGAGAAATAAATTATGTTTTTAATGACAGATGTGTTAATTTGCGAAAGGAAGTAAATACATATTCGTACATATAGGTATCTAAAAACTATTAACCTTGGCAACTTGCATTAAAAAAAAAAATTGGTTGGTGTTGTGGAAATGGAATAGGTACTGCGTGCTGCTACCTAAACCTTTATATCAATTTTCCTCTGATAAGTTGTAGTAATTTGATACTGGTTATAGCCAACCAACTAAAATCTTATTGAACTTACGAATATAAGCGTAGTTGCGAGCTATTTCCCAATGTGTAACCCAAGGTCTCTACTATCAATACTATACTTGTTTCGTAGCTTCTTTATTATTGGGTCATTTTGTTCCTTTGGAAAGTGTGATTTTCAATGGGACTGCCACATTTTCAAAATGTGTGTCTGAACTGCTTGCACTTTCATATTTTATGATCCGATGATAGGCAAGGTTTTTTTTTTTTTAAAGATGCTACTGGGTAGTAAAACTAACAATGTGCCACAAATAATGTGCCACCTATAAATGTTGTGTAGTTATGTAACATGACGGGACTCAACGTTGAAATGAAATAGTCTTCAGCTTATTGAATTCATTATCTCAAATGAAGACTTATCAGTGCTTACGTGAGCTAATACGTTTGTAGTCATTCGAAAGTAGCCATAGCAACATTAATCTTCACGTTTCCACGTAGTTGATTTGATGAAATTCCATTATCTAATCACATCAGAGTTTTCGGAGTGGATGATATCTAGAAAATCTTCAAATTCTTGTATTTTTCGATGAGAAAATAGTCTGAAGCAAATTGCGAACCAACGAAAATGGCTGTGAGATCAGGCTTTCCCACTTTGAATCTTAAACTTCTGAGATAAATTTTCTCTATATAGAGCTTCTTCTTTTATTAACCGTTGAGATATGCAATGCGTGTAATTACATCAATAGCTACATCTTAGAACCATTCTATAGACCACTCTACTTTAAAGCACATCGAGGCCAAGATTTTGTTCATGTTCTTGTTTTTGAGTGATCCAATTATTTTTGTTTTTTTAAATTCTTCGAGTCTTGGCTGATGCTCGTAATTGAGCTTTTATTGTTTTTTTTTTCTAGCTGATTTTCTCAGTCTGAAATTTGCCCACTATTGGCTTTTTAATGTAAAGATTTCCGTGAGTGCAAGTGTTTCTTATTAGATCACATTTTACTACACCTGCTAGCACTTCCTATTACTATATATCGCTGTAATTTTGCCTTTCTATGTTTTCCAAAAGTTTTTATAGTTAGCATATAGTATATTTGCAGAAGCGGCAGAGATGGGTTTAGGACAAACAAAAGGACAAAATGTTGTGATAGACAGCTAAAACTAGTAAACGACCGATAGCGACACCAGCACGAAAATCATGCTAACAATCCAGCGCATTTTTGGGATTTGAAAGCAATTGAGTAGTAAAGTCCTATCTCGAGTAACCAAGAAGACTTTATACAGGAATAAAAATGCTCTCGGGCGCATCGAAAGAAAAGTTCTTCGGGTTATTTCGGTCCAGTATGCATCAGTGAAAGATGGAAGAGACGTTTAGAGCGATGCTGACCGCATGGGATAGCCCCAATTAGTAGATGGCCAGGTCCCCATAAACGCAATAATAGAGAACGACTTCATCTTAGGTGGGAGACACAAGTTGAAGAGGGCCTCAGCCATCTTTGTACTCGCAACTGAGGGCAACTAGCAAAAGTCCGCGCTAGCTGGAGAGGCATGTTAGGTAGTCTACCACGGACTGTAACGCCATAATAAGTGATAATGGACAACGCCCATAGTTTCGATCCCTACACTAAATCTAGACGAACAACTTTCGTATATAACAAACCTTAATGTTTAAGCTATCCTACTGGCTGCGGGTTCGGAAAAATGGCAATGCAGACTGATTCACAACCTGTCAGTATTTAGGGCCTTTATTCAGCTATTAAGAGTTTCCTGAAGGCTTATAAGCGCTATTATCGGTGGAAGAAGAAAAGCCAAAATTCATATTTTCATTCTTTGCGATATATACGAGTATGTATTGTACATTGTACATAGTTTCAATGATCGGTAGTTGTTGAAATTTCTCATGTCGCCTTTGCCGCAATTTAAATCCAAGAATTCCGATTGTCCGGAGGATTGTTCCCCTGATCGTGGTTTTTAATGATTATTTGACTTTGGCTCTCGTAAAATCTGCCATTTTTGTGTGAGACAGCCGAGGATAAAGTCAAGTACTCTTTCCATCTACAGGGACGGATATCACTGTCCTTCTTTAATGTATTTCGGTGATTAATTCTCTTCCGATTTGTTTTCTTTGCTGTACTAGAACCTTAAGGATATTAGCTCATTTTTCCGTGTTTCAACATTTCGCTTGGTAATAGGTTGTGTGCGTACTTCTTCTACCTCTTGATACAATGTTTTTACTGCTTTGTTTCTCTTTTTACATTGTTCTTAGTCTATTTCATGATGCATTTTATCGATTTCGCTATTTTTGCTGTACGCAGTACATGTTTGAAAGGCTTGCTTTTCGTTTCTTCTGTAGTCGAACTATTCAATTATCAATCAGAATTTTGCACGGCTCTCACGCTTTTCACCGACGTTGCTCCGCACCTCATGTAATCACATTCTTTCTCCTGGTTTATTTTACTTCGAAGCCATTTAAGCATATTTAGCACTCAGATCTGTACTCATTACTTATTTAAATTGTGGCATTTTATTTTGGTGACTCTCTGGTTTCTTTGCGAAAATTCTATCAGCAAAACTCGGTGTTAACTTTAAAATATTTTGTTTGTCGATTTGCGCTATTCCAACAGAGATGGTAATATTTCCTTTCCTGAATGCTCACTGCCTCCTGTTAAGCACTCAGCAAATCATATCCGTTATAGTATATTTTGCAAATTTTCAATTCAAGTAGCGAGTCCTGTTTGGGATATTTTGTCCTTTGGTTCTTGAATGCATATCATAATATCGTACGTTTTCCAATTCAAATTATTAGAACGTCATTATGATAACGTTTCAGTTTCCGATATGTATGTAATTTTCTTGTATTTCTTTAGAAGATTATAGTGCTTGCTTTCGGAAACCGTCGAACTTTGACAAGCATTTTTGGATCGCTCTGTTTCTATGCAGAAGAATTGCTGGGCAGCATTACCCCGCTCCGTCAAATGTATACTCGTTAATGTACGTTCGCTTCTAATATGATGTACTTTCAAACTATTGTTAATATTGAATGTGTTTGATCTCGAAATGTGTGCGTAACCTTTAATTAGAATTCCAAATATGGTTTCTGAAGTGGCACTTTTGTATATCATCAAACATGTAGGTGCATCTCATGTTCCTCTCCTCTTTTATAATTCTTCATTTAGGCCCAGAATGTTTCCCGTCTTTTCCTCTTATAAAACAACTCATCTTATAATGACAATCAGATCTCTGCAAAAGCCTATCTGTCTTTCTCGTTAAATCAAGGGGATGGTTCTCTGGCCTTCGGTGGTGGCTTCATTGATGGCGCGTTGGCTTTTCCTAATTGGTTTTCGGCATTTATTACTAAGGCTATTGCAGATTAACAGAACTGGAGCTGTTTTGTATTTTCAACTTAATTTAAAAAAAAAATGTAACTACTCGTACAAACTGGTAAATTTTTGCAAAAGACGTTTTAAAATAAATTTGACAAATTTTGCGCATTCACACACCTGGTTTTGTTTTACTGGCATAATCAGGCCGAAGCCTTAATTGGCTCTCTCAAATTGTCCAAGTCAAAAGTTGTAATTAAACATATGTTAGATGTAGCATATTCTAACAATTTCTTATAGTCTTAGTTTTAAGATATTGCTAAACTAGTATGATACTCGTAATTAACACCATTTTAGGTCAATTTAAAGCCAGTTTCAAGTATATTTGGATTCTAACACCTTCTTCTTGATTTAAAACTCAATGAGGTAAGACCAGCTCAAATAGGTGTAGATATCAGTCCCAACCCTGAAAAAGTTTTTGTTTTTCTTGGTCATTATCGACATAAACTAGCAACCAGCAGAGGATATTTCAAAGTCCAACACATCCTATATCTTAATGTGTGTACGAGTATGTACCTTTTACAGCAGCTTTGCTGAATTGATGTTTAACGCAGAGAAAAAAAAATATGCAACTTTCTAACTAGAAAACAAAATGTGTTTAAGGCGGAGGAACTTTCAACTAATGGGATGAATTTTCGAGAATCAACTGAAGGGAATGCAAACATTATGCAAAATTAACCATTTTTCTTTCATTTGACCTTTTTTTGTAAAATGATTGCAAAATAAATAAAATTTTCGGCTCGTCAGCTGGCCTTCTCACATACCGAATAGCACAAGAAGCGACTTTATTTTGTTTGAATATATCAATTCGAAGGTTAACAATAACTCGAATATTAGCGAATAATAACTAAATGTTATGGTACAAATTGTAATTAATTTTACAATTGAAAATTTCACACCGGACACCCTTTATCATATAAATCGTAAGTATGACTCTTTAGAATTAAAGAACGTTTGAATTTATAGCTCTTACGCATTCAAATCGTGTATTCACGACAGACCACAACAAGAATAGAATTATGGAGACAAAGCAAATTGTATGATTATGTGGAGTTCTTTCGGGGTACTTTAGATGTGTCCGAGTATCAAGTGAATTTGTTTTAATCAGTGGCTACTGAAACATCAGCGAGACAAACACAATTTATGTTTTTAATATGATCATATGTTACATACGTGTCTTTTTTTACTTTCCTCGTAATTTTTCACCACTTTCGCACCTATTAATCAGAACCAGGTCGATCAGTCTACAAAATTTCACACCGGGCATAATTGATAGACGCAAATAGTCAGATATGACTCGAAATCAGAGTTTCGCGGCGTGTCTTCCAATTTGGCCTGATGTTGTCAGAGAAATAAGTTTGTATGTGAGACATGTAGTTCAATGATCAACTCACACAAACGTATATTTTTATTTAATTAATTGCTTGCATTTGAAGAGTTTTGCCGCAGATTGGTGAGAACAGTTTCGTATCGCTCACTTTATGAATTAGTTCTGAGTTGTACAATGTTGACTTCTAAAAAAACCAATTCACTTTGATCATTTCTGCTGCACACTAAATTTCTATAGTTCAAACAAGTATTGACAAATGAAATAATCATAAATGTGTATATTTTATGTGTTTTGATAGTTTGTTTCTTTTGAGTGAAAAAAAAAGTCCAATGATTTTTTTTTTATCGCACACTTGGTATTTTACAATTTTTATTAAAGAATCAAAATATTTTTAAAAACCTTGTACGCTTGCAGGACTTACTTAATAGTTTAGATACAAGTCCAAAATGGAACATATTATTGCCTTGTAGTGTAAACCAGTAAGAGCACTATTTCATTCACTTTAGTACATACACATTTTAGTAACACAAATTATTGTTTTGTATTAGTTTATTTGAGAAAAGGATCTATTGTATATCTAGAATTGAATGTTAGGCAAGAGAATTCATTATTGATTTACTTAAAAAAAAAAAAATCACATTAGCCTTCATGCAGGAAACATGCATATTCAAGTATGGGTATCAAAACGAAAATACCTCGAAACTTAAAACAGGATAATATTGGTTCATGGCGAATCCTCCATTTGAAAGTCATTTTAAAATGTTCACGTTTAAATTCCAGTTATTCCGATTGCAAAGATAAATTAATTCAATTTAATCAACAATCCTTAAGCACTTACATAAAATAGAAAAAAAATCTAAATTTGGAAGGCGTGCAAAGTAATTCATTGTCAAGTTACTTGTACTCGAATAGTTATTTTACAATATTTCACTTGCATCTATTCGTATCCGTATCTACATACAATATAATACAATCAAACGACGACAACGACAATAACGATGATGCGATATTTTAACTGTTTTGTATTAAGTGCGCTGTGCAACTGAGCAAATGAATAGTGATAAATGTTTCACAAATTTACCGATGCAATTGAAAGTAAGTATAAGTATAAGTATAAGTACGAGTATCTACGAGTAATCCGCTGCACTTTGGCGCTCATGTATATAGAAAGTTACCAAGCAAGATCCAGATCGATCACTGAAAAGAGCTCTGCTGGTATTCGTATTCTCATCGTTCGGTCATTAAAGCAATTGAACTCGGTTACACGAAAGCATCTTGGACGCCATATGGCTGATCAGATTTACCTTAATCGTGATATGGTAAAAAATATTTCAAATTTGTCAATTCACTTACGTTTCACATAAAATGTCCAAATCTGGAAGCTTTGGAGATTATTGACACTGTTAATTGTAAAAGATTTCATAATAGTTGTCTATGGTAAAACTTGTATTCGTATTACCAAGCACAGTTTGGGACTGACGAGCATAAATTTGCGGTTCAACTGGCCATGTCAAAAGAGAACAAACTCTGGACAATTGTGAGTGTGGACACTTTCATTTGTTCAAATGTCGGCAAGATGTTTGGTAACTTTCTATTATTTATAATTTTTTCTCAATCACAACTGTTAGAAAGAGTGCATTGGCCTAGTAGTTGACCCATTCTAGTTTACATTTTCAGAGTGTTGAGATGTGATTACCCTTAATTAAATTGGTTATAGAAAACGATATTATGGACAGTCTAACAATAAACTATAGATTTATGTACTCGTTTTGTCTTTCCATTGAGCAAATTTGAAATTTGAAGAGTTTTTGAAAGAAAGCATTTACTCGTAAGTGCATGTGGGTTTCACTTTAATTCTATGGTCTATTGTCTGTATTTTACTTTCCGACAAAAAATGTGCCATCAAGATGTTTACATCTGAGTTGCATTGGTTTGTAGACTTAACCAGCTTTGTCTCAGGACTCCTAAACTGGATATAAAGCCAATAGGACAGAGAAATGTTTGGGTGTATCATTTACGTGAAAGGTGGATATAGAGTGAAAAACTTCAGTACTGGGAAAAATAGAACTATGAGGAGAGCAAAGGTTCATGAAAAAAAGTTTTTTCTATGATTTACAACTACTCGTTTTTTCTGAACAAAACAGTAGTGAGCTGACTAAAAAGTGTCGTTGAAATTTTTAGAAAATGTTTAGGCATTTTCACTGCTATGAACTAATTTTGAGCTAATTTCTTAGGAAGGTATACAGATTTATATTTGCAAACTACCGTATGAAACAGAAACTGCATTCATTGCTTCGAAATCAAAAATAAATTGGAAACATACCATACTATATATGGTATAATAGTGATAAATTGTGTATTTTTTTTCGGGAAGTTGGGGTTTCATATCCCTACTAACACACTAAACATTGGCTTCCAAGGCTTAAATATACGGCTTATTAGCATGCACAAAAGTAACACAGTTAACAGTAGGCATATACTTAATCCAACTGGTCTCGCCGAAAGAGACCAGAATTGTGAGCAAAAAACTCGTGGATTTTGCACAATGATAACGCACCGTCGCACAGTGCCATCATTATTTGTAATTTTTTGACGAAAAATGCAAAAAAAAAAAAAAAAAATACCATCCAACAGCCACCGAATTCACCTGTTCTTTCTGTTCAATCGGTTAAAAAGCCACTACGGGAACGCGTTTCAGTAGCCCAGAGAAAGTAATGGAAAAATCGCAGGAAGCACTAATGGACATGCCGAAAACTGAATTTATAAATTGTTTCGAGGATTAGATTATGCGCTGGCATAAGTGTGTTGCAGTCGATGGGGATTACTTTAAAGGGGAAAATATATGTAGATTTAGATAAATAAACTAGTATTTTTAATTTTCTAAATAAATTCCGGGAACTTTTGAACTTGATCAAGGTGGTATCTCAAAGATAGTACTTAGCTATGTCCGTAGCTGCCCTTCATGTCATTTTGTCCTAGGCGTCGATTCTGTATGTCCTTTTTTGTTAATAGCATATACTTCACTTTTTCTTCATTGACCGCTAAATTAATCTTTGTCGCTTCTGCTTCAATAGTCACAAATGCTCCACAGGTCGCTGTGTTCTTCCTATTATATCAATGCCTTCTGCATATGCGAGTAACTGAATAGGTTTTTGAATAATCGTAGCCCCTGGAGATGACTTGTGGGTTTCGCACATGACACATGTCAGTCCTTTCCTCTAATTTAAGGTCTCGGCTTTGTCATCTTGACGGAGGAGCGTATATTCTTCATCGGCATCCTGCTTAGCCGAATGAGCTTAGCAAAAATTGATATCATTATAAATGCTGTTATATGCGTCAAATGGTGGTGTGTATTGGTTGGAACTTCTGGGTTTTTCGAAGACTTGGCATAATGTGAAAATTTGATCTATGGTGGACTTTTCTGTGATCTAATACCACACTGATAGGGAACGGTTGGACTGCGGACTAAAGGTCATGTGCGTTCACATAATACAACAGACAGAATTTTATACGCTATGTTGGGAAGACATATTTTTCTATAGTTGGTAAGTTCAGGGGATCTCCCTTCTTTAGGATCGGGCAATCAATGCTGAGGTTTCATTCGTCGAGCATACTTTCATCAAACCAGATTTTAGAGATGAGTTAATGTATGCTCCGTATCAAATCATAACCTGTTTAAATAACTTTGTAGTTAAGACATCGAGCACAGCAGGTTTGTTTGACTTAAGCTTGGAAATGGTTGTCTTGACTTCATCTTGGTCGTATGGAGGAAACGTTGTATGTCTTCGTCCATGTTGAATGGTTCCACCTGGCTGACGGTGGGATGTTGTTCGTCATCACAGTTCAACAGTCTGCAGAAATAATCTTTCCCGACTCTCAGCACCGTCTGTGGTTCTACATACTATGAGGTTTCCTTCTCCATCCTTGTTTATTTCGGTTTGGGATTTACAACTTTGGCATGCTCGTTTTAGTTTTTGGTAAAACTTTCGAACACATTCTAACGGTACCATCTCTCGAAGGACTCGATAGAGCGTTTCTCGTGCTCTTTCGTTTTTCTTCTGAGGAGCCTATGTTCCTTCCTCTCGTCTCCTCGTGACTCTCGTACTGTCACTTTGTACATCTGTTGTTTTTCCAGGCTTGCCTGTCTGTGTTCGCCATCAAACCACGGGTTTCTTTGTTGGAGCTAGTTGAAACCAGGTAAATCAGAGGCCGCTTCTCTAATTTCTCTTTGGCAGTGATGTCATTGGTCCTCTTCGTTCGATGCTTGGGATTTCCCGAGAGTTTAAGGGAAATTCGATCGTAAAAGATACCGGCGGTCTTTTGTGATTTAAGTCGTTCGACGTTGAACTTCGTCACAATGGTTTATTGGATTTAGTGTGTTATAAATATCCGCATCCGTATCTTAGCTATGTCCGAGTCCATGTTAGGTGCTCGGAATGTTCGGACATCGAAAACACTGGAGGAGTACTTTGCGTCGATTGCAATATGATCAATTTGGTTGACGGTTTGTTGAACAGCAGACAGCCAGGTCCTTTTATATATATCAAGGTGTGGAAACCGAGTACAACAAGCTAAAAAAGAGGTGATGGCGTGGAGGCTGTACTTCCCCACTGTATTACCAAAGATGACCTCTTTGCGTAGTTTGGCGTTAAATTCGCCAGAGACGATTTTCACGTCATACTTACGGCATTGTTCGTAGAACAAAGGTTAGGTAAGATCACTCTGGTCGTAAAGTCAGGATGTGTGCGTCTGCGTTTATTAGGCTTATGATAGCAAATTAACCATTTATTCAGATCGTTGTCAGGCGTTCGCTTACATGTATGAAACTCAAGACTGGTTGTCTAAGTCTAACTCTTGGTCATTTTTTGAATTCCGCCGCATAGCAACAGCCATAAACATAAATTTTTGATGGATATTTCACTGTTTATTGAACGGCGCCATACGTGGGGAAAAACTTAATCATCAGCAGTAAAAATAGTTTTTGTTCAGACCATATATGTACATGTAACGGCGAGTCCACTCAAACAATTGTTTAATGTGTTTTTTTGTTTACTATGTGGATATACTTTGCTATAGTTGCAACGGAAATTGGTCACCGTCGATAAGCAACAAACTTATCGCTACATCAAGAAGATGTAACTAAAGTTAAGTATCGCCTACGACTAATGGGTTATTTGATACGAGCCTTTGCAGAACACAATATATTTTTAAAAATTAGAGTTCAACAATGTGGGGTCTTTTTTTCCTAAATCGAGTAAGTAATTACTGCTTCTTACTTTCACAATTATGTGAGCGCACATGTGCAACGGCCGTTGCTCCACGGGGGTTATTATTCTGTAGGGTCTGAATCATTCGAGAATTATTATTATTCCACTTTGGGCATTTTTTTAACTTAACAATCAAGAGGGTGTGACTACTCTTAAAACGCCAGAGTACGTGTTAATTTTTTCGGAGAATTGTATAGAGAGAGAGGGAAAGATGTTTGGGCTCAGCGGTTATTTCGCTCCTTGGGGGGCATCCAACATTTAATGGGGAGACTAAATTACTAGTGTAAATTGACTTGATGTTGTATTCTAGGCAACCACTCATCTTACGGGAGTATAGTTGCCTGGAAAAAAAAGAATGTCTTTCCGGCATGACTGGTATTGAACCCAAAAACCGTCCGATTGGGAATCCAATACACTACACTACCACTTGAGCCACGCCCACGCACAAGAAAAATCCAAATGGTGCGTGAAGCTGCTTTGAATTTCACTGAACTGTATGATTTAAAACATTCTTATTGGTCGAAATCGTTCAGGGATTGTGCTTGCGAATGTTTCTTGCAAGGGGTAGTCGTTATTTTCATCTTGTATGACTGGAAACTTGACTGTTGGTATCTGTTGATATCCTTGAATTAATGTTCTGCCGTCGAAGGTCCCGAAGAAGTTCTGTAGATCACTACCACTTCTTGTCTGATTCATTGATCTTCAAATATTGGTCCACCGGACGAGTTCCCGACGAGACGGTTGAATGGGAAAAACATGCACACTCTTCCATTGTTGAGAAATTACAAATTTAAAAAACATTTTTCACTAAACACTGTCTTTGCAATATTAAACTGATCATCTGCAAGCACTTGATTGTAAATTGGATCGGCTACCCAAAACTGAAGAGCAGTAAGGCCGGTGGGGGTGATATTTGATAGACTGTCTGGAACGAATTATCAACCACTAGTGGAGTTACGAAACCCTTTAAAACAAGACGCGCCTTTTGATCATGTAAGCACCTCAAGAAGCATATACCTTGCAAATGTTGCATACTTATAAGATCCTAGCCAGTCTGCTTCCTTAATACGTCAAACTTTTTTGCACAACACAACTCAATATGTATTCGTATTTAGTGTAGTATCCGGATCGACAGATCATTGGAATTTCAATATTAAGTTTTATTCGTCGAAGGTCGAACTCGGGATCACTGAATAACAACTGATCTACTTGTGACTCTAGTAGTACTGATGATCGTCCTCGTCATGAGAGGTTTCTACAACTTTGGTATCCCATTTCCAAGAAAGAATGAAAGCAAGCTCAAAACAGATGGAAGTATCTCTCACCAAAAAACAACATTGCTCCACTCAGCTGTTATTTTTGAGATAAGTACTTGCGCATGCATATGGCTGATCACTCTTAGAATTATCTTGGCAATCTTTTAAAGGTTCTTAGAGGTAGATAAAATGCTACATGGTGAAAGATTGGTTCTGCTCACTTTTTGTTAAAAATTAAATGATTCATAATTCGTTCAAATTGTGGCGTACTCGTATGATGAAAAATGGAGTCTGGCTGACAAAAAAGAAAAAGGCATATGGCATTTGAATCGAGAAGGATAGTCATTTCAAGCGAAATCATCTCAGTAAAATAGTGGTGTACCGGTATAAAGTGAGCGTTTTTTTGTGAAAATAAAACACTAATTTTTAATGGGAAATAAAAATGTGTGGTTGGTTTTGAAACAAACCAAAAAGTCACCCAATTTTCGATTTCCTCGTAGGATTCGAAGTGCTGCTCAGCTTATGCGTATCCCATCGATAAAAGCGAATGATAGTCAGAAGGAACCAAGTTTGGTGAATACGGCGGGTGGGGTAGCAGCTCCCAGCCAAGTGCTTTGGTTTTATCCTGAACCAGTTTTGCTTTGTGTGCAAGTGCATTGTCATGGAGCAAAATTATCTTGTCGTGTCTTCTGGCCCATTTTGGTCATTTTTCGATCAATGCATAGTTCAAATTGATCATTTGCAGTCGAAGTTGATGGTTGTCCCGAATTAACCCATGGTTTTTTCCGTTTGGAATTCTGAAAATCCATTTCCATCCATTTCTTATCGCCAGTAACAATTCGATGCAAAACTGATTTTCACAAGTGGTTTTTCGGTTTTCCATCTGTCTTTCATTCAATTCATGTGGCACCCATTTTCCATACGGATCTTCCCCGTAGCTTTTAAACGGTCAGAAATTGTTTGTTGTGCAACATTTAACATTTCTGCCATTTGTTTCTGACTCAAAGTGTCATCTTCATCTAATATTGTTTGCAATTCGACGTCTTCAAACTTTTTTGGTGGTCTTCCACGTTCTTTATTTCTCACATCAAAATCGTTATTTCTGAACAGTTGAAACTACCTTTTGCATGTTGCTTCTGATAGAGCATGATCACCATATAAAGCCCGATAACAATAAATGTTCCCTATCCAGACATTTTTATCACTTCATACCGGTACAACTGGTATACGTTTGACTTTGTGAGGGAGTGTCCGATGTTAACACCTAATCTATTGTCTGCTGATAAATATGGTATTCCATATTGTCTAGACTGTAATGTCCTTATTCTACAGCACTCAACAAAGGTGAATGTCAAAGTTCATCGTCATCTCTTAAAGAGGTGAATGGCAGTTAAGAGTCGCTTAATAATTTACAGAGACTGATTCCATGTTTGCCTATCCCAATATTGCAATATCCCAATACGGATATTCACGCTTTTCTCATTCCTAGTGACCTAATTTAACTAAATCAACGATGTAGTGATCAGGAAGACGGTAACAGAAATCAATACAGAGCTGGAAAAACCTTTTCTTACACCGATATTAATGTTACATATGTATGGTTTATCAAAGAATTCATTTTCCTCTCAGAATAACCTCAAAGGAATGATGATTGGAAAATTTTATTTAAACTATGTAGTCTACGACTATGTTAACACGCACTTATACACAAAAATGTAGACCGTTTGACTCTTTTGTTTTTGCTTTTCTTGATTTAAATATTGCTTTGCTCAAAGCAGCACACAACACAACCAATGTTAGTATTGGTCTTCTAGCCCAGGAATATGGTATGTACACTGACTCGAACTGCAACCAACTTCATGTTTTGACACATGACAGATAATTTTATTATTTACAAACCTTTTAAACGATTTGCATCTCAGTTGTGTTGAAAAATTTTTATCCGCGATGGAATTCAAACGTGATAGTGTGATTGCTTTATATTTGGCTGGAAAACCTCAAGTAGCTATAGTTAGAGCCCTCCAGCAAATCAACGTGAATAAATCATTTGTGTCTCGAACCATAGCTCGTTACCGTGATACTGGCAGCGTTGCAAAACGCCATGGAGGTGGTCATAAAAAAACAGCAGCATCGGTAGAAATGGTTCGGAAGGTGGAGACTCGAATTGAGCGAAATTCACGTCGAAGTGGAAGAAAAATATATATATAAAGAAAAATATCGTTGGAACGGATGCAACACATACTGAAAAATGAGCTTGGGCTCAAGCCATTGAAGTTCCAAAAAGCACACGATCTTACACCGCAACAGAAAAAAAAGTTAGAGTCGAAAGAGCGAAGGAGTTGCTACGCTTGCACGAAGGTGGTGAGTTATCGAATTTGGTTTTTTTTCGATGAGTCGCCATTTGTTATCGAGCAATATTTCAACAAACAAAATGACCGAGTTTACTTTCCAGAGAGGTCCTTCGAAAATTTACACCTTCGGACGACCACCAGAAAGCAGGCAGATGGTTTGGGCCGCCATTACCGCCGATGATCGCTCTCCGCTCGATCGTATACCGTGAAACTGTCTTAGAGGCAGTATTGAAGCCTTGGGCAAATAATCATTTTGGTCGGAGACCGTGGACATTTCAACAAGACTCGGCACCGTCTCACAAAGCGCGCGTCAACCAAGATTGTTTAAAAAACAATGTTCCACCCTTCATTTCTTCGATACAATGGATTGCAAATTCTCCGGATGCAAATGCGTTGGATTTCTCTGTCTGGAGTATTTTGAAGGCGAAGGTTGGAACTAAAAAATACCGAAGTTTGGACCACCTCAAACACGCACTTCGCCGGGAATGATCCAAAATATCGCAGAGGCATATTGCGTGTAGCGTGCGATGCTTTCTTTGGCCGTCTCAAGGCCATTATTCGCGCCAAAGGTGGACATATTGAAAACTATTGATATAATTTGAAAATTTATGTATTTTTTAACATTTCTTGCTCTGGCATAATAAAATTTATCAAAAAAAATAATAATAAAAAATAAAATAAAAATATCTAAAATAAGAACCAACTTTTTTAGGTTCATCGAAAAATTTTAAACCCACATCAGTCTGTTCACCTGGCGAGCTTCTTGAAAACGTTCTGTAGGAATTCCTTCAATGAGTGAGGATCTGCATGCGAAATCAGTTTGCAACTCTACGCGCTATAGCGGAAAGGTGCAATTTGACCTATTTACAGCATACATAGGATCATACACTTTGTGATCTCGTCCTTTAGAGCCCTTTAGAGGTTTTAAATTTTCGTGGATAGATCGTCAACAAAATTACCGATCAGTCATCTATTTTGTTTAAACTTTCGACATAGTATTTTATTCGAGATATACTCTATGAAATTGTAAGAAGATGAATATTGAAAAAATACTTCAATAGTTATGAGCGCGTCTTCGACCCGCATATATGGTATTAAGCCTAGTCATTTAAATTTGATAATTGTATATGACTTTTTTGTCGGAATGTGTGAAGCATAGGTAGCTTTGTTAATTTCAGCTAAAAAGGAATATTATTTGCATATTTAGAAGGATTTTAAATGCAAATGGTATTTGCTATTATTTGTAAAATATTTCTGATTGTTCAGTCTTGCAATTTATTTGTTTGAGCCGAAATGAAGATACGATATGAAATATTTCCTCCTACCTCTTATATTTTTGTTGCTTTAATGTATTTATTTTCCCTTATTCCGATACGCTTATTACTTGAAGATATTCTTAATAACAGCATTTGTTATTTAAGAACATTATTTTGAACGCATTATTATATATTAATATATTAATTATATTTTAGTCATAATATTTCTAAAAATTAGTAATAAACGGCTCGAAAGCTAACTTACCCGAAATTGTTGACATAGTGCGATTATGATTCCCTCGAACCAACTCTGAAGGCCTTAAACTTGGCTCTTCGACTACTTCAAGTCCAGAATCGGAATCGAGATTTTCTACTAGCGTGCCGTTGATATTTTTTGAATTATTGTTAGCAGAGCCATCTATATTAAAGTTGTTTTTATTAACACCAGCTCTTAATGGAGGTGGCAGTGGTGGAGGCGGAGGTCCATTAGCTGTAAAAAATAAATATGATTAGCATTTTTTATTTTTACTTTTATTTTTATTTATAGTCAGCTAATTTTTAAATTAACACATTTACTATACTCGTATTTTAATATACTTTTACACTTTTACTTTTATTACACTTTTAAATTATGACCGAATATGCTAATATATGTGTTGGTTTTAGGGTCATAGTGGCGGTTGGTTTCATCCAACAAACGGGAAGATACACGTAGCGTACTCGTATGTTTAAAAAAATAAGATAAATAGTGGCACGGTTTAATTGAGTTCAATAATAAGAAACATAAATCATCACGGTTGAACAATTTTTGTGCGAAAAATTTATCATGTGTGCATCTTGGAGTTAATGGAAATAGAGAGTCGTTGAGTTTAGACGATGCCCTAAAGATCATATTAACACAAGTCCTCGTAGAATCAGGGGACATTTTAAATGACAATATTTAATAACGCGTCTATGCGCATCTAAATCATATCGGTTTTAATTATCTAAAATTCAAATTTTCCGCTAATTAGTTTTGTTTTCGAATAAAAGCAAAGTATTTAAGACGCAAAACATGCAACATAGGAATATATGGTTAGAGCTACTTTCGAACCCAAACAAGAAATTACATTTTTTCGAAACATATTGATTGGTGGTTTACAGGGCTAAGAAGGCTTGAAATTGGATGAATGAAAAAGAAACATCACCTCACCAATATCACTTTACGGCATAGTATTACGTAAAATTGATTTGGGTGCCGAACGCGCGGAAATTATGTTATTTAAAAATATTATCGAAATTCCGCCGTAGCGAACCGTATCGAAGAAAAAACAAGATGGCGCTACATGCCATACAAGCGATGCAACGGTGGAAGTTGTGTAGGATAAATTTAGCGACTGGGTAATATTACGGCGAGCGGTTATCAATTGGCCGCCGCGATCATGCGGCTTACCACTTTGGATGAGCTCGAGGCCAACATTCGACACGCTATTACCGGAATAACGCCGCACATATCAATTATCAAAAATTGGACCGACCGAAATCGAAATCTAATACACCTGAGTTTCAAACTACTACACCACCCGCCCTCGCCTTGGAGAAAAAGCCAGTAAAAGGGTATTCATATCCCCGTTATAAAGTATACATTCTTACTAAATAAATTAATTGTGGTTGGTGTGCACAATTCACAAGTTATTTGTGAGGGCTCTGTTCCAATAGAAAAAGGATACGTACGAGAGTTTTTGTGCGGAGGTGAGATCGTTTAAATTAAGACTCAAGTAAGAACATTAACGACATGTGGCTGCCTGTTTCCGTGTTGAAGAAATATGTAGTAGAAGGATAATTTTTAACATCGGAGTTATTATGTTGCAATCCAATATTACTATATATGTATGTACATATGTATGTTTCAACTGTACGTTGAACTAAAATCAATTTCGACAATCGAACCACCAGGAATAGGTAAAAGTGTGAGAAAGTTAATTGAGGAATACTTTAACTTCTTCGACTACATTAAATAAAGTGAAACAGTTACTACCAAGAATGACACAAAAGATGTGCAGTCTTGATGCTTATTTGGCAAACAAATGCAAATGAAATGTAGTTGTAGGGTCTTACAGTTGGAACTGAATACGAGTATATGGAATGATTTATTCTGCAGATTTTTATACGACAAAATACCACTGCTAGACAAAATTAACCTCATCCAAAGCTGATGAGGCCGTCTAGTTGGCTCGCTACGAATTCCTTTAAACAGCTCCGATAATAGCGCCGTGGATGGCAGAAACTGTAATTGTCAGGAAAAAATATTTTAGTTGAGTTGAGTTTGCATCCCTTCTAAGCTCATTTGTCTATGAGAAATTTCAATAAATAGTGTGTCGATGCTATTGCTGTTGCCTTTGTCACTTTGTGCCAGCCGTTTCACATAAATTGGCCTAGATTGATTGATGGATCGATGGTACCTTGCAGTACCGGAAATGGCAAAAAGAAGTTTTTAAAGTTACCAAGGGTGAACCATTTGCAAGTCTGCCCCGAATTTTGCTGTAGGGGCATTTTATTTTTATTGTAAAAATGTTTAAGACGACAAGCTTCAAAATATTACACCTCTTCTTCGAATCAAAACTAATCCTTGTAAAGGCAAAATCATCAGACGTTGAAGCATACACATATACATTCATGAGCATGTTTATGAGCACATTGCATAAAGAGTCAGATACGAGAACTAATAAATGGTAATCAATGCACGATTTTGGAAGGTAGGCTGACAAAGTCTACGGATAATTATGGAATAATATCGTGTGGCTTTGAAAGATCTGCTTATCGTATTCAATACGTTTCATAGAATTCTAAAATATTTCAGATGGACGGCAGTGAGAACACAAAGAGTATCTGCAAATATAATCGATCGTGATCAAAACAAAATAAAAAAATCACGGAACTCTCAGTGAGTGAAAATATGTTTGTGCTTTGCGTAAAAATCAGTTAAAAAAATTAAATATCTGTATTGCCGTTTCTCCGAACCTGCAAGTCCAACACCAAACATCATTTTTAAAAAAAAATCATCGTAAGCAAGCGCCTATTGTTTCCAGCCAATTTCAAATGGCAGTTGTTTGACAGCATATTCAAAATTGAAATTGGAAATATTTTTGATAAAATATTTTAATGACTTTAATACGTTATTGTTGAACTGACAAACGAAATCGACCTGAAACATAAAGCACACCTTGCACATGAGCCCAATTGGGAATTGTTATAACAATACCGCACATAGATTAACTTTAGGTTGAACACCAGTTGGTATTGCCATGTTCAACGAAGCTCATCGGAAACGCCGTCGAAAAAATATAGGGGGAAAATTCTAGTTAAAGTTCGACGAAGGGGCCGAAAGAAAAATAATTGGTTCATTAAAATGCAAACTCTAGACCTCTCTGATGATGTAATCTAAAATGGAGTAGCCTGTAGAATGTTTCTTAAAATAAAACAAATTATTAGTCCAGGTTGGACCAAGCGCCCCCATTCAAAGTGTTGTACTTCTTGTCATTTTGTGCACATTACGAGCGGCCTATGATTTCTTTCCGAATTCGAAAAGCGAGAGTGTGAGAAATTTTGTCATAGCAAGAGGCTTTCACTTTCGATAGTTTTCCATTATGCGCCGAAAGGGTGGTGACGTCAGAATAATAATAAATAGATAATTTATTCTGCTCCGCCAATACTGACCGAGATTTAACGAATTTAACCACTGCGTCGCGATACCTACATAGTTAAATAGTACTAAGTTACCCAAAGTTAGGCAATCCAACAAGCGACGCATAAGAGCTATGCAGATGCTGTAATCGTAGATAGGAGAAATGTGTAGTGTAGGACGACCGCATAGTACTTTATTAATTAATCAAAATTAAAGCGGCACTATGAAACGAAAGAGCTTCCACTTTGATACGAATCCTTATGCCTAATTTTATAGTACAGTTGTATTATGATTTCGAATTCATAGTTTGTCATAGGTAGTATTTCAATATCCTTACCTATTTCGTTGCTCTGAATAGGCGGCGCTGAAGATACACGCTTCAAAAGTCGACTGGTGTTTATGGAATTATTTTGAGTATCGAGATTGTTGCGAATCACTGTTGAATTTCTGCTCGCTTGTTTGGTGCGTTCTGCTACATCCTCTGGTGGACAAACACTTTCGTATGTATCACTTTTAAGGCCGCTATTAATTTGGTTTTTTAGATTCACATTCTTTGTTGTGTATGAATCTTTTCGCGGAGAATCGTATTTACTGTGAAGGCCATTAATTGACTGCGACTTATAGCGATTGAGAAGTGCCACATCACGTTTGTTATTCAAATCCTGTTTAGAAAAAAGATACAAAGAAAAAGACAGAGAGAAAGAGAGAAAGAGAGAAAAAAAAATAGTAAATATGTATTAGTATATAGGTCAAGTCGAAATTTACATGTTTAGCGTATTGTATGGCCACATCGATGCTTCTTGCTGAACTGGCACTTGCCGAACGACTATGCGATCCGCTATCTCTCGACCGAGATCTACCGATGTTGTATTTTTTCTTGATAGCATTCCTCGCCTCTTCGCGCACCAGATAGATATCTTCATAGTCATGCATATTATTGCTGCTGCTGTTGCTGTTGTTGCTGTTATTGTTTTTGCAATGGTTGTTACTATTATTATTGTGAATGTTTCTGTTTAGATTGTGGTTCAAGCGAATGTTGTTCTTTGGTGAATCTAAACTGGATTGCACAGAAACTGATTCATCCGAACCACTTCCGGCACCACTGCTAGTCGAATGGATATCGGCCTGAATGTTCATCGCCTTGTTAGAATGGTCTTTTGACAAAGCATTCTTACTAATGCTGCTGCAATCAGATTCAAACAAGTCTTTAACCCGATTGTAGATGATTTCCTGCGGGTCATGTAAAAAGAAGGATTCACCCGATATACTGCCATTGGGTGAGGGCGGTGTTGATGAACCATTCCGCATTGGATTAACGTAGAGTCCATCATTTGGTACTATACCCCCACTGTAGATTTTCTCCGACGACGATCTGGATTGGGAGTAAAGTCCGTCATTGCTTTGACGTACCGATGGTGGATGTAGATAGAATGGCTCAATGTCAGAACTCCCTGTCGATGATTTCGATTTGATGGTGTAACTGCGGTTTGTCTGCTTACTGCTGTTGTTGCTATGTTTACCATAATTCCCATAAGACTTTTGTCGAGAAATATTACTTTTCTCTCTTGTGTTATAGTCGACAGACGTTCCATGTTGAACTAATATATTGAGACACTGTGCCGATAGATACAAAAAAAGTAGCAGTGTCATTTTAAATGGATAATTGTCGGACGATGAACGATAGTTACTAACCTCAACCTGTTGGTTCTCTGCGGCATCGTTAATTGGACTTTTACCATATTTGTCTAGAGACAGTTTTGCTCCATGATTAAGCAACCATCTAACTGTTGTAAGATGACCGCGGGAGGCAGCAAAATGTAATGGTGTAGCACCGTCGCCGTCTCTTAAATTTGGGTCAACTCCTTGCTCTTCCACCTAAGTAGAAAAACAAAAAATTAAATAAATAAAACGTTTAAATTCACTTAATTGCGATAGATGTTGTTTTATGGATTAAACTGAATTTGCATAAGATATACATAGTTTAAAATTGAACATGACATTAAAGTGATCGAATCAAAACTAGTTTCGATGTGATCTAATTTATTGCGTATCTATTAATTAAATATTAGGTTGGAATCATAGCTTTTTTAAGACGCCAAAACAGGATGAACGAGTGTGTGATATAAATATTATTATGTATAAGAGAAACTCTATTGAATGATTTTTTGTAATTTAAACTTTAATATTTATATCAAACACGGTGTTATGATTTAAGTGCTTACTTATGTATATATACATATATCTGTTGTCTTTTAAACATGTTTTTATCACATTTAGCCAAGTTATGGTATGTTATTGATCAGGATGAGCTTAAGGATGCTGGATTGTAGAAGAACAAAGATACTGGATGAGGTTTTATCAATTAACTGCTGGATATTGCTAACTAAAATACAATATGTCTACTATCATCTGCACGTTTCGAGCGTCAACATAGACTTGAAGTCACACGCCGAGAGGAAGAATGAAACATATTTTTTTTTGAAAAGATAGGTAAAATTTACGCGAGGAATATGAACATGTAGTGCAATGAAGTAGGCGGCGTATAAAATTAAATTTCCAAGCACAACGAGAGTTCCAATTTTTTTCTATAAATCTTTATAAGAAAAATAAATGGGTAAAAGGCCGGCTCTGAATGAAGAAAAAACCATGAAGCGTACCTGTTGGGCAATATAGAGAAGTGGCTCTCCAGTAAAAATGCTTGAAAAAGGTTAAGAAAGGATTTTGAAATCATACGCAATGAGAATTAACCCTCACAGATGAAAATTAAAGTCTTATAATTAAAACAGATGGGGTGCTGGGAGTAAGGGAAACCACTTTTATAGCGAAAATGGTAGACTTTTACAAGCGATGATAGCCACGACTCCTTAATGTGTACAAGACTCAACAGAGTATACAGCATAAGCACAACGTTTAACATCTCCTACAAATGCCAGAAATAACAATAATTAGCCAGCAATACGTAACACCTCTTGTATCTTGATTTTGTCGAACCACTTTTTGTTCGAAGTTGAACCTCCAATTATTTTAATTTTATCGTGGAAACCTCAATTTAATGTAAAAATAGTTTTACGAGACCGAGTATACCAGCAGAATAGTGCTGCAGTTTGTATGGAAAAATCATATTCAGACGCTTTATCTTCTAAGATGTGCCTAAGCGTCATTAATATCTTATGAGAAGTCATTGGGCTCCCACCGATGGGGTGATCCTGAGTCGAACCTACATATTCGTGTCAGAACCCTAGAGTTTCCGAGACTAAATGATATTATGCTTTCAAGAAATAAATTACGTATCGAAAGCTGGAATATAAGTACAGTGATTGCGCAAAGTTTTGAAATGGTATAATGTCAATACAAAATCCAACTAATATGCGTTCAAAAACCCAAGAGGCGAAATGTATATATATAAGTACAATATAATATATTAATAATAATAATAACATGTAGGGTATAGTACACTGCGACCTTGTGGTCTGTTGTGCCCAGATACTATACCTCAGGTATGGAAGGAGGGCTTCGACATGTTACTTAACGAATTCCCACAAAGAGAAATCGTCAGACTTAACGGAAGTCAAATTTGGCGAAGCAGTAAAAAGAATGAACCAGAAGCGTGCAGCTGGGCACTCTACCTCTACGAAGAATGGATGACAATTGGAAATCATTGAGTTAAATGGTCGATGGTTTTTTTTTAACTAACGACAGGGAGCGATGTCTAACCAGCTGACGAAGAGTGTTCTTGTTCCACGGCTTTCTGGGAGGCAGGTCAACATGTGCACAAGGTGGTCCAAATAAAAATGTAAAAAGTAAAAAAATAAAATTAAAATTAACAAAAATCAATTATTTTCGGTATTAACATATTATAGGTAACATCAAACATTCTTCGGCTGATTTCGCAATAACATATCCAGTCAATCCAATTTTTCAAAACCTCGTTCACTGTTTCTGGCTCCATCCCACGAATGGCTCGGACGATATTCGCTTTAAGGACTTGAATCATATCTAGATTATCCGCATAACGACTTTTAAGGGCACTCCACGAAGAAAAGTCCAACGGGTTGAAATCGCAGCTGCTAAGCGGTCAATTGAGATCGCCAAAACGGTTGATATTATGACTAGCGAATATAGCTCGTAAAAGATTAATTGTTTGATGGGCTGTGTGGCATGGCGCGTCGTACTAAAACCTAAGATCGGCCAACCTGATTTTTTCAATTGCAGTCCACGAAAATTCCGTAGTCATGGCTCTGAAGCAGTCACCGTTGACTGAAATACAGTTTCTAGCAAATGGGCCAATGATGCCATCCGCACCAAACTGACACTATCTGTAGACTCCGATCCCCAAATGTAATAATTTTGTGTATTAACATAGCCGCCAAGGTGAAAATGGTTAGAAAAAATTATTTTTTAGCCAAATTTTGACTTCTGTAAGGCCCAAATTAAAAAGCGATAACGAAGCGGATGGTAGTTTGCCTTCAATTGCCAAGTCAATTGGACGTTTTAAGGGAATGATCCGAGATCATTGTACAAAATTCTCACTAGGATGGTGCCTGAAATGTTGAGTTGTTGAGATCGATGGCGAATCGATTGAGTCGAACGCTCTCGGTCATAGCAGCCACATTCTCGTCGATACGGACCGTGCAACGAGAAGGACTATAATTGTTTTCCGCAAGCAAGCAAGAAATTTGTGACCTTTTGCACAAATTTGGATGCTTTATATCGGCCAAAACTTCTTTTCAATAAACGAACTGTTTGGGTAATACAGCACTCACTTTTGAGATTCAAGCGCAAAATTATTTATTTCGTCTGCGGAGGTATGATACTGACTGACAGTCAAGATTTTAAGCGGGAAAGAGCTGTTAGTGTTAAAATAACAAATGATTCAAAAAGAAACTTGTATTTAGACCCCCCGTTATGTATGGACTATACGAATGTATAGATGTTTAACATCCACCTTGATACTTCGAAAGATCTGCATATTGTCTTAGTCGATTTGGATGAAATCTTTGGTATAATTCCCAGGAAATCTTAAATTACACAATGAAAAGATTTCAAAATGTATCAGAAACTGATATAAAAATGGTACGATGAAGTTAAAATTAAAGTTAAATGCATAGGTTAAATACACAGGTGGGTTAAATTATGGTTGGAGTGCACCAAAGCAATGTAAAAAGTTCTTTTGCTTTTAAAGATATGCAAGATTGATTCATTTATTTAAGCAACCCTTTAACGAGTTTGGCATGACTACTCTTTTGAAGATATCGCTATCATTAACAAAACCTGAGAGCCCTTCATGCAACTCTTAATAATTAGGAAAACATGCTCAAAATTAGTGGGTTACAAATCAGCCGCAATAAAACGAAATACTCGTATTGTAATTCCTGATATTATTATTGTAAAAGGATTCATCGTACAAAACTGTGTAACTTTTACATATTAAGGCTTTGTCATTAACCACCAAGGAAACTACGATGACAATTTCAGCAGTGAATAAAAGAAGATGACAGCGACGACTCAGGTTAACCTGACCAAAATTGAGTAACGATACGAGTAGAAATATGAAAACTCAAGACAAAGGCTACGTAGATTAGGTTGGTAGTGTTACAACACCAACTAATTTCTAAGATTTAATATTTAGAAAGTATGCTTGATGAATGGAACCTCAGCGTTGTTAGATCATTCTTTAAGAAAGAAGAACCCGAGAACCGAGAACCCATCAATTGTGTCAACTATCTCGGTAGTTTAATCCACTCAATATCACTTATAAAATCATGCTTGCCATAATATTGTATATAGATAGATGAATCTTTCCATCAATACCCTTTTTGAATAACAAACGGCATATTTTCAAAGTGATACATAGCGCTTGGGAAACATAATGGGTTTCGGAATACCTGTTAAACTCCTTGGGCTACGTAGTATGGGGATGGAGAATTAAAAATCTCGCTGTTTCGTAGTGATAGGTGATGATCTTACTAAGCCCTTCACTATCAAAAGGTTTTAGATACACTGTCATAATTGTGATTCTAGATACCGAAAAGAATTTTGCGAAACTAGGAAGCCAACAACAGCTGCATAATCAATTAAAAGTGTTTGCAACTGCCGGTATATGTCAATGACATTGAGATGGTAGTTTAAATTGAAGCCACAAAAATTCGTCTGACATACAACGATGATTAAACAAATGTGTGCTGCCAGCTTAAAGTAATATCAAACATTCATGTTTAAAAACGGTAGATATAACTTTATGATAGTAAAGGACTTTGTCCTCGCCGACTCCCTACTAATACTGAACACAATATCACATCGCATCAGAGATCAGACGCAGGATAAGCCTTACCAATCGGTGCTCTTTGGGTTAGGAAATGCCGAAGCCCTCCTCGAAGGTCCAAAGTAACCTTGTATAAGACCGTTATAATCCTTGATCCGCTTGGCATGTGATTAATATATAATAGGAAATATATGGTCTGATTTTCACTGCCGGACTTAGAAATCAATGATTCAGCCATGACTATATGAGCTGTAAACCTTCATCACTTTCCTCCTATTGAAAGGATTGTAAAGTGTATACAGAATATTAGGAATGGATACCGATGCTTTGGCCTGAAGAGTTTAGAATTAGATTCAGAGGGACAGCACAACAAAGGAAGACTGTATTTTAAGTGAGATGAAAAAGCTGAAAATGATCTTCCTGATCTGAACAATGGGATGCGAATAGTTAGTGGCTGAACTTACTGGACATGCATATTGATTGATTTTCGATCCACCTCGAATTGTGACATGACTGGTACTCATATAGCTACGCATCAATTGTTATGCTGCTTGTGATTTCCGATGTTACAGATGTGTTCCGGATTGCTGAGACATGAACACCAGCATTTCAGCTTTGAGAATATGTAGGGGAAGTAGGGGAAGACCTCAGCTTAAGTGGCCCACTCAAGTAGAAAAGGTCCTCGACCAAATCAGCGTGCGAAACTTGTGGAAGCTGGCTATCAATCGAGATGGAAACAAAAGGCTTCTTGGTTTGCGTCCATCACGGAGTGTAAAGAAAAGTGATGTAATCATGGTCGCAATTCCCGTTATCCTACCAAATAGTGGGAACATAAGCCTGGAAACTAGTAGAGATTACTTTCATTATCAGGGATATATTTTTGTGGAAGCAGATAAAACAAATATTGACAGAGATAGATTGGGTACTAGGGAAACACTAATATTTATTTTGTGATAACCACATATTCAGAATAATTTGAATAATCAAATTCATTGAAAAAGAGTTTCATGCGTCACAAATGCTCTTATTTTTTGCAAAAGTATAAATTTATGTGGTCAAAACAGATTGAAACGGCTCAAGGTGTATGGTGATGGTGTATTGAATGCAAGTAAATAATCGGCCAGATATGAAGTCAATCGTCCTTAAAGTTTTAAGGACTTAAGGTTTTCCCATAACCTTACACTATTCTAAATGCATTTTTCTTTAATGAACCCACTTAATGGGCTGTACCCTCGAAGACACCTCTCCTTGATAAGATAAAGAAAGTATGTCAGGTTTCATTAACCTTGTGCGTCAATTTCTTTTTGACTTTAGATAAACGCATATGCCGTCTGATGCAATAACACCAGAATTCCGCTTGCTGCGAGAATGCAAAGTCAATTCTCACTGTGTATAGGACCCCCCTTCCAAGGGGTACGTGCGCAATCCTAATGGCAAGGATCTAAATTGTAAAGAAATGCCATTCCTTAGTATGACTTCTCCGAACGCAGTGGGAAGGGACAATTTACTGGGATTTGTCTGGATCTCAGGTGACAATAAAATCGTTTCAAATAAGATCGTCTATGAAGACGCGAGGTAAGGCTCACGGAAGAATGCCTGAACCTGCGTTGGGACTGCCAAATACCTTAGTAAGAGTTTTTTTTTATAGACAGTTATAGACCGCTATAGGTGGAAGGTAGACCAAACGTTAGCGAGATTTTTACTGCCACTCAATAAGAAAAACTTTCGTCTCACTCGTACCGAGACATATGCTTTTGGAAAATCCTAAAGTTACACGTCTTCTGCGATACTTGCTGTGAGACTGATGAAGACAATGCAGGGTACTTTTCCGTGAATGTTCGACTTAGACACTGTTGTGATGGGTGTTAGTACTTCAAGCATACAAGACTGAAGTGACTGGTTCACTTTCTACAAAAACTAAGAAATTTTGTTTAAAGGAACACAGGTCTATAAGGAGCGTAATGAACTTATTGCTTGTCACCGTGATATGTTAATAAAAAAGGAAGTGAGCATTAAAAAGAATGAATCCGAAAAGAAATAGGTCACGAATTTCGAATTCAAATATCTCTTCACGCTCTACTAGTAGAAGGGAGCTGTTCTTCTTCTACTAAATGTATTAAGGCATAAGCAACAAAAGAAACTGCAACATTTACCGATCGGTGCAAGTATGTCGTATACTTTATGACAGGAAGTAGTATACGCGTAATCAATGTCAACGTTCGATATGGGAAACAATTTTGGTGAAAATTCCCAAATGTTATTAGGATCGAGAGGAATCAATCTTTAACTATGAGAGTTGAACCGAGAAATTTGGCTTTTTTACGTACGTGTATATGGACATGCAAGTGTTGTACTGCAAGATAAAATTGTCTGTAAAGATTCTCTAGTTAATGTAGGGAAATCTAAGAATTTTACTTAATTTTAATATTGTTTGCAACAGATTAGATTTGAAATAAAAAGAAAAAACAATTTCAAGAACAATGTCGGTTTCCAATAATAAAATTCCTATTTAAATTTAGAGAAATGCATTTATTTGAGGAAAATAATAGTGAAAAAATACCAGCTTTGCATATAAGCTAGGTAGGTATATTTATCTGTAAGATTGAATTTATTTTTAAGTTTGAGCACTTTGTGGTTACTGGTGTAGTCTTTAACTGCAACCTGTGCATAAATTTCTTAATAAGAAAACATTCTGCCAATAGTTAGTGTGCTATTTGAATCTTATTACCATTGAGTTGCAGTGCAGCATCGTGTTGAAAGAAAAGAAAGTTTAGATAATCTCTCTGGTTTTCATTTTTCTCTTCATTCGCTTTAGAAAGGTGAATTTCAACTATGCTATAGTTGTTGTGATATAGTTTTTATATATGTATGCCAATAAGAGGGGAATAAGAAACAATGTTGGTATGGGGAAATCTCGATTTAAACACAAACGTTTTAAGCACTTAGATACAGTCTCTTGGGTACGCACACAAAATTAAAATTAAGGCTATTGCTTTTGCATTGTCTGCTCTTCTTTAATAATTGGTAAGAAGAAAATTATTGTTAGTTAATAGGTGAAGGTAAATTAATTGATGATAAAAATAAGGCAATAATATTTCTTGTATCAGTGCCTCTAAAAGCAGCTGTTACGATTCAAAATAGTTGCACACTTATCTTTTTGTGATTGGATTAAATTCGTTTTGAATTGCAATATCGCACAAGTTTGATGGATATCCATTTGATTTTCCAATAATGTTTTATTGTCGTTGTATGCACTGTGTGCAGGTGATAAAAATTATTTGTTTTCTAATTATGCTAACAAACTTGTAATAAAAAATAAATTTGGCTTATGGAAATCCCTATTCACCTTTGAGCAAGCTGATTTAATAAGTTGTGTAATTTTGCCTGTAGTTTTGAGTTGTTAGAAATGCTGATTTTGAATACACTTTTTTATCTCCACATATAGAAACCTATGTAGTATCTAAATCATGAAACTGGGGCGATTATACTTTTTTGTATTGACTTTGTTATTGCCAAATGAGAAACAAAGGCGCAGGTGCATCCACATAGAAAGCCTTCACTTAAGTAAAACGGTTGTGGAGGAATACTCACCATTTATGAATCAATCGAACTAGTTGGTGAGCTCTTAAAGTCATCAATCCCATACATTTGATGATCCAATTGGAATTCTACAAAGCTTCATCGAGGGTATAAGTGTACTTTTGCGTATAAAAAATATAATTCTAATAAATTTTGCGTTTGTTTAGCTGATACATCTTTCTATAGAGATTACTTTCAAACCATGCTGCCATCTTAGACAGTTCTTTGACATTAATGTTCAGTATTCTTTAAGAAATCATCATGACTAACACCACCCTTTAATTCGGAAGGTATATTAGATTATCCGATTTGTTTGGTCCTCATAATTGACCAACTGGGCTGGCTTATACAAATAGGGTTTTCTAATAACGACTTGACATTTTAAATAAAAGGCAAACCATTTGAAATATTTCAAAAACTTTGTTATTGGTTTGAAGTTCAATCAAAACATTTATGAATGGAACTCGACTCCGTTCATATGGCCACCGCAGCGGTCGATTCTTTGGACCCAATTTTCAACGACTCGGCCACACATTTCGGCCTAAACGGCCGCTATTTCGCGTTCAATGTTGGCTCTGAGCTCTTCCAACGTCGTCGGCGTGTTGGCAAAAAACCAATGACTTAACGTAGCCCCACAGAAAATAATCAAGCGGCGTTAAATCGCACGAACGAGGCGGCCAATCGACTGGCCCAAGTCTTGAGATAACACGCTCACCATACTTACCTTTCAATAAATCGATTTTAGCGTGTGCTGTTTGGCTTGTGGCACCATCCTGTTGAAACCACATGTCATCCAAGTCCATATCTTCCAATTCAAGCCAAAAATAATCGGTGATCATGGCGCGATAACGCTGACCATTCACAGTAACGTGACGATCGTTATCGTCGACGAAGAAATATGGCCCAATAACGCCGCCGGCATGCAAACCGCACCCAACAGTTGTTTTTTGCGGATGAAATGGGGATTTATGAAGCAAATGACGAGCCAAAAATGAGCCAAAAATGAGCTTCGTCACTGAAGATGATTTTGCGACTCCGAATATCTATAGAAAATTTTTATAATTTGCAGACGTTGCTCGTAAGTGTACTTTACGATGAAAATGTTGAGTTTACTGAATAAACTGGCAGTGACAGTTTGATGATTAGTGAAAGAGTGCGTTCACAAATTAAATTCAAAGTTGTCAAGTCCCTATTGGAAAACCCTATATAACGCAAAGCCAACAAAGCGCCAACGTTATGTAAGCCCAGAAAAACCTGCAAAATTTGACGAAAGATTCGAAATTATCAATTCGTCGTCGGTTGAAACAGTTTGGCTTTGGTCCGCCTAATATGTGTAAAATTTAGCGAAAAGACCTCGGTTTAAACTCGCATAAGATACAGCTAGTTCACAAACATTTTGAAGTCGGTTCTAAATTTTATGAAAAGAAGTGACTCATGATACTCAATTTTACCCTCAAAAGTGCACAGTTTGTGTTGTTTATGCTCGTGGCATTATCGGTCTTAATTTTTCCAAAACTGGGACCGGAGCTCATGCTACAGACAATAATTAACATTATCTGACAATAATCAATATTATTTCTTCGAAAATACGGACGACATTGATCCGGCCACATGGCGTACCAGCATGATGGCGCAACGTGCCACACTGCTATCAAGCCATTGATTTTCTAAGAATTAAATTCAACATCGACATTGTATCGCGAAATCGACCAGTGAATTAGCCACCGGAATCGTGCGAATTGGCGTATGATAATGAATACTTTAGGCTGTGGAAATCAGTACTTAGAGCTTTATTGGTTAGGAAAAGTTGTAAACGTTTAAAAGAGTGACCCAGAAAATAACCGAAAGGATGCGCTCCGTTAAAAAAAAATGCCTGATGAGATGTTCAAAACAAGAGTTTTTATTGTTTTTGCTTAAATAGAAATTGTATATCTCTTAACAAATCACCGTCTACAAAAGTAAAGGCTATTATCAAAACCAGCCATGAAGTCACCAAATACATATCACGTGCTACATGCACCTAGATTGTCTGATGAACTAGATTAACGCTATGTCATACAAAGGTAACGCTAATAAATATTATGTAGTAGATAACATTGGACTCTTGTCAAACCGTACTATGGATCTTCACAAAATGACCACGGGTTTGGCAAAGGTCTCTTAATAAGGTAGGCTTAAAGATGTTCGCGGCTAAAATGACATATTTCAGCCTAAATAGATTGACGAAGTAGAATAATTCAAATACTTAGGTAAATATTGTTTCGAAGGACACCTTAGGAATGCAATTACAAATTGGAGAATTATTTATATTATTAGCTTGAAAGAAAATTTCATTTGATTTCTTCAAAGGAAGAATCTTAATATGGTAAAGGTATGGGTGCAATCTGTGGAAGGTTAACGCCATTTTCATAAGGCAGTTGTAAGCTTTTGTGGATTGACGGTGGTGTTTGCCAACACTATAATCCCGGTGAATAGATTCGTGATTTAAATAAATATGCCATTCGAATGGACAAGTCTGCTTTAGATGTATAGCAAATAATCTAGCCTTTTATAATGGAAGATCTGCAAGGCATTGTAACGCATACGTATAACCTGCTTCATACCACATTTGAGAATGCGTTGTTGAATACGATGTAAGGTAAATTTGGACAAAATTGTGAGGAACATAAATTAGGGCAACAATATCTGCTCAGTAGGCTTTTGTGCGTAGAAAGAACGTTGGAAACTGAAACCAAAAGCAGTGTTAATAATATGAGAAAACCATTTCTACATATCTTTGAGCGGAGTAAGGTTTTTTACCATGGAATCAACGATGACTTCTACCATCAGCATATCCCTTAAGACCTAGTCTTACGGTCTATCAGGGCTTTCAGAATTAAGTTGAGCTAAGTTGAGTTAAGGGACGAGCCAGCAGTAGTGTGTTTATTCTTGAAATAAACCTGGCCTGGCTTCAAATCTAAGCAATCATTTTTGGAACTCTAAAGTAACATTCAAATCTATAAAAGCGAAACTTGCTAAGGAAAAGAAACTAACGTTCTAGAATTTGGATGACAATACGGAACGTCCACAGACTACGTGTTAAGTGCACTTATCTCGTATGTGCAATGCTAAGCTCTAGTTAAGTTTGTACCAGACAGATATTATCTCGATCGACATGGTTATGTATGCAGAAGCAAGAAAATTGTGATTAACAAATTATTGCACTTAGGTATGTATGTATGTATGTTACTACCATGAAACACGCATGAGAAATCCATTGGAGCTAAAGATCATTGAAATTTAACCGATTAATAATCACCTGCCAATGATCGGCAGCCAAGAAAAATTTTACAATATGAAAGTGAAAACTTTTCTAGAATACATCTAATCATCTCCGGATTTGGGTATGTGCAGTGCATGATGTCAATAGTGTAGTTGGTGACTTTTGTAATAGAATTTATAAGGAAAAATATTTTTGGCGCACAAGTTGACAAGACTCTGCGAAACTGCAGTAGACTACGGCTTCTGATTGACTGATTTAAGTCCAGCCCGCAATATTTGCTCGTGAAATCCGTTGAATTAAATTTCAGGTGGTACACCGAAAACTATAAGAATTTATTTCTTACATCACTATCCATTTAACATGCAAAAACAAACCTCAGAAAGTCTCTTTCTGTGTTTGTACCCTGTACAAGGTTTGTTAAAAAAAGTAAGCTTCTCGAAAAATTACAGGATGAACAACACAGTGGTTGGAGATCCTAAGCCATGGTAAACACTTGATTATCACACCATTAATCAATTTATGTATTTATTTTTTCAATGCGGTGATAAATACATAACATACCTGTATTACATTGATTTTTTACACTAGAAAAAGATATTGAAATAAGTTAAGAAGTTTCGAAGTTTCTCGAAGTTTATTTGATCTACGAAAAGACGCTAGAAATTCGACGAAGACTTATCCTAAGAAATTGTGGTTTAATGGGCTTAAAAAAGCAATTTTCAACTATAAGATATACTGGGTCTGCTGGGCAACAAATATGATTTCAAGGAAAAGTTATTTGACCAATATTAAGTCCTTTGTGCAAGAACTTCATGGGCTGTACCAACATATAAATGCAATCAGAAAAGATAAAAAGACGTTGACTGAATAATTCGCCCATATTTAAATCTAGAGAATACACAAAAATCCTCCATTGGCTTAAGTTCCAGGCTGCATTTTTAAGAATAACCTACAGCGAATGTAGAAGGTTCGGCAAGATAACTTCCTTATTTCATAAAGCAATAAACAAAAAGAAGTGACGAGGATATATATATATTTTTTTAATTAAAAAGTTACAAATTTAAAGTTGTGGTTTACATGGTTTTGTCGCTTTGTCGATACACGTGTTATCACTCTCTCCAGCATATGGATAGGTATGTTTTCCATTTCTTCCTAAATGTTTCTTTTCAGGTCGTCCAGAGGCTGTGGGCACTTAGCAGAGACACGGGATTTCAAATACTCCCACAAAAGGGAGTCACAAGGAGTCAAATCAGGAGTGCCACTCCAAATCACTGCTCAGTGAGATGAGTTACCCTGGGAAATGCTCTTGCAACACAGCCAACGATGCCCTCGCAGTGCGCGTCGTTGATTCATCGTGTTGAAACTATATATTCACTAAGTCTATTTCGTCAAGTCGTGGAAAAAAAAACTCCTCGATCATTTTCACATAATAGCCTGAATTGACTGTGATGTTTATTTTCATCGAAAAACCATGAATCGATAATCCCCGTTGTTCTTTTCTGCACAAAACCAGTTTCCTTCAACGTTGACCGTTTCCTTGAGCACAAAAGAATTGGTTTTCGGTCCGGGATATTATGCAATGACTCAAAATTGAACCGATTTCGGATGACGCGTTGGGCTGAAACCACCGAACGGCTGTTGGAAAAATATGCTGCTAAGAAAAACGCAAGCTGCTCGTTACTTTAACTCATGATGCCGATTGAAACACAAGTTAACAAAACTTTAGGAATTATACACCTGAACGAGACCACGCACAGCCGCCTGGGACTCTCATTCGATTCAGAGCGTTATCTTGCTGCAGTTTGCACTGGATTCAAAATGATGATGCTCTGTCTGAAGTAATGTAAGTAAGTAAGTAAGAAGTGTTATATAAATGCCTAAATACACTTGTAAGGAAGTGTGAGTAGTTTCTGTCAGTTTGATTAAGTTTCGATGCAAAGATATATAACTATTAAAATACCTTAATGTTTATGTAAGCTGTGTTTCGAGCAGTGCGAACACAGGTTTCTCAGGAGGAAAAAGAAGGAGCGTAAGAAACGCGCAGTCGGGGAAATTGAAATTTTTACCAAAAGGTAAAGAAAAACATGTTACGGACACAAAACAGAGACGAACTAGGGAACGTAGTAGTAGAGTCGCAGTCGATGCTGAGGATTTGGAAAGAGCATTTCTGTAAACTGTATAACGGCAATGACGACCTTTCAACTAAAATGATGTAGACCAACAATTCCGTCCAACTGACAAGGAATAAAGTAAAGATATCCATATCTAAGCTTAAGCCCCTATTTTCGACAAATATAACTTTGAAGTAGTTAAGGACTTTGTTTACCTAAGCTCCGCTATCAATTCAGATAACGACACCAGCGTTGAGATCAAACACAGAATAACTCCTGTTAATCATTGCTTCTTTGGGCTATGAAGGCAATTGACTGGCAAAGGCTCTGTTTTGAACAACAATAGTGATCCTATATAAGACTCTAAAAATCCCAGCTCTGTACTATGAAGCAGAGGCATGGACTTCATCAAAAATGCATTGGGGTTCATTTGGCTGCTTTGAGGGAAAAATTCTTGGGCTGATTTTCGTCTACATAGACGGTGAATGGAGGATGAGATACGACGACGAACTGTACGGGCTGTACATTTCCAATTGGTTTAGCCAAATGAGTGAAAGTCCAAGGACTGAAGTGCTGGGTAATGCAAAGCGGATGGATACCAATGCTTCAATTGAAAAAATCTTTCAGTGCAGTAGAGGAAGACCGCGACTCAGGGGGCGTACGCAAGTGGAAGAGGACCATAACCAACTTAGCGTGCAAAACTGGAGGCAGCTAGCTAAAGATCGAGCTAGCCAAAAACACTTGTTGCTTGAGGACCCGACCCACCTCGGATTGTAGTGCCACCTTAGGTAAGTAAGTAATTGCTACATGCTAATTTGTTGTAGGATCTTAGGGTTGCCATAGCTTCTCTCGCTGTTATGAAAATGAATTTGTTTTAGCCGTTGTATTAGTAATGTAGTTTGACTTGCAGAGAACCCTTGCAATTGACCTGAACGAGTGTTAACCTGATCGGTAAAATTATGTCATATGTATGACATAAATAACTATTAAGCACGGTTTTCTGATATTTTAATTCAAAATAAGCGCAAAAAATATATTCTAAAATCATAAATGTAAGAACATGGAAGAATGCCCAGTGCACCGTGTCAACGGACCTACAAGCCACGCGTACCTAAAAATGTGAAGATCAAGAAATTTGCAACATAAAAAGATGCATGAGTATCTACTGGAAAATGAAAAGAATAAAACAATGGATGAAATTACATACACAATGTAGGCAACCAGCAAAAATTTTAGAATTTTTTCTACATTGACATTATCATGTGTCATGTTAACGTCATGAAGGTCATATCGAATTTTCAGAAGTGAGCATAAGTTTGAGCGGGGATGCTAGTTACACAAGTCAAATGGAACAAAGTCGGAAGCACTTTTTTAATCGGCGTAATTTAAGTAAAGTGCAAAAATGCTAGTTCCCCGATCTCCTGTTCCAATTTTACAGGTAATTTTCTCTAAAAGTTGTCTTCACAATGACAATTAATACAGGAAAAAGGCAAACGTTATGTTTTAGATTGCGGATGTGAAATTAGAGAAACCATTTTTCCTACCGTATACTTGTATAGAGGTCTGTGTGGCATGTTCGCGTGTGTTTAATTGATAAAATGTCCCCACACTTATACTAAATACGTGTATTGCAAGAGGAAGTAACAATTAAATAAAATTAAATAGAAATATATGGTAGTTCGTTTACGAAATTATTGGGTCATTTATTATATTTTAGAAATGAAAAAATTACTTAAGTATTGCTTCTCGAATGACTTACCATCCATTTGAGGCAATCCAAACAACCCATTTGGGAAGCGGCATGAATCGGTGCCATTCCATCACGAGCACGAACATATAGAGAACCGCCTGCTTCAAGCACCAAAAATTTTAACACTTCCAAGTGTCCTTCTTGCGCAGCTAAATAAACTGGTGTGACATCGTTATCCATTTGAGTATTAGCACTGCAACAAAAAATTTAAATTAAAATTTTTCAGAGGAGAAATAGTACTATTGTGAAATGGAAATTAACTTTGCACTTATTCATATATATAGATACAACGCAAGCATTGTTGATGAGGAAATAGAACTAAGTTTAAAAAAACTCTTAAAAATTTTTTAAAACTCGTTTTTCCTACTTAATGAGCACGAAATTTAATAGTTCCTTTTCGGATGCATTTTAGACAAAAATATGTTGGAAAAGCCCATATTGACCCGACTACATATAGTACATATGTAGCAAAAACCAATTTCAAGAATCATGGGTTGAAGACTGATGCAAGAAAACGTGACATACACTATTCCGACTATACAACGACGGTGTGATGAAAGGAATGTACAATAGATGCCTAAAAATATTATAAGCTACTTGAGAGTTCGAAGCAAAAAGAAAATTTGGGAACTTGCTAAGAGGCATAAGATATGTTACTGCAGACATTTTTCAATCGCACCATTAAATCTAGCGTAACTTCCAAAAAAATACGTGTGAGAGACCAATTAGCTTACATGGGATTTTGGAGGCACGTGATCAGAGAATTAATTGGCGGTGAAGCAGTAGAATCTGATCTGAATCTCTAAAGTTTTTAAAGAGTTGATTTTTGAATTCATGTGATAGGAAATAATGTTCAGATTTTTTAAAGCTTTTCACTGTGAAGAACTTATAAAAGTATCACAGATGCTAAGTCATTTACTATAAAACCTATTCGCTGCGCCAAATTATCTACATAAAACAAGAGGTGCTATTTAAGTTGTGGAAATACATTTGCGAAAAAAAAAAAAAATAAATAAAGGTGGTACCCAATAATGAATCAGTGTAAGCTTCATATTTGAATTACTTAACACTCTGCCTGTGCTGACTTCTTCTACTAGGAGGCGCAAAACTTACCACCCTATCGGAAGATGATATAATATTTGCAAATGTCAATTCTATTTTGACATTTGTGAAGTAAATACATAAATATAAAATACACATCAACAAGACATGAATCGTTATACTCCTAAAGAAGGCAGAATATATGTAACGTTTTTTTTTTTTTTTTGCGGAATAATTCGTCAGTAGTCGTCGTCTGACAACAACTGGGCAAATACTACGACGTTTAGCTGCTCGCCTAGAAGAGTGTTGAACAACATGAGATGTCGCCAGGTCTGGCGGCCCGGGAGCAGCCGTTCTGGTGACAATATTGCTGTTCGGTCCTTATTTTTTCGAAAACGCCGCGGGCCAAACGACTTTTGTGAACGGCAAGCGCTACAGAGTCATGCTCAACGACTTTCTCCTTCCTCAATTGGATGAATTGGAACTGAAGAGCATGTGGTTCCAACAGAATGGAAAAACGGCATATATTTCACGAGCCACAACCGATTTTCTGAGGGCTCATAGGCTACAGACTTCACAGAATGGTCTCTAAACCACATTATTGATGAACTAGGAGAACTCGGGCAAGTCCAATTAAAGAATAATTTGCATTATTTGGTAATGAATACATATGTGAAATGTGGACTAGAAGACCTAAATAGACTGGACCTTGCAAAGCATAACAAACTGATCTTGTGGCAATTAGTCATAAAAAAAAAATGTTCAGACGAGAAAGTTAGCTAATAGAACTGAAACTTCACGAAGTTCGATAAATATGTATAGGTAGTTAAAATGATGATCACAAGTATTTTAAAAAATTTGTATTTGATAAAAGAAGGCGTTTTTTATTATTGAGGAATTTTTTGGGAAGTATTTTTCTCTTTTTTTATAATCCCAATAGTTTAGACACACTATTTAAGATCGATAAAAAACAACTACTGCGCTACTGATGACACGCGACAGGGATAAAAAAAATTATACACTTAGTTACAAAAAAAGTGGTGTACCTTGAAATTTTGCGATAACTTTAAGCAATTAAAAAAAAAACGCTTCTTTTTATTATTTCTTGTTTATTTATAAAAAAGTAAGTAATTCATGTACAAAAAAAGGAAGAAAAAAAATTAAGCCATAAATTCAGAAAAATGGGCAAAAGCTTCGAAAATATTTTTTTTCTCTTGTATTTTTTTGAACAAGTTTACGTTGCGGTTCTCAGGCCCCTGAGTGTCTCTGGAAGGGCAGGTTGCATTATTATCTTTCTCCCTAGTAGGTTTCAAACATATTCAATGGGATTCATGTTCGGACTCATTGCAGGCCAATCCACTGTGTCGATTTATACCTCTTGCAAATACTCCGTAATGTACCTGGCATTATGCGGTCGAGCATTGTTCTGCATTAGTAAGGAGTTTTGTCCAATGAATTGTGCGAAGGAAACCACATATTCCTCCAGGATGTTGCTGTAGGATGTAGTAGCTGGAGTTTAGTGATCCTTCGACAACGATTAACTCGGTTTTTCCGTACATCGAAATTCCTGCCTATACCATGACGGAACCTCAGAAAAATTATTCCCGCTGTGCAACTGTTGCTGAAGAGTATCTCTCATCTCTCACCTGGCTGTCTTCATACACTGCTGCGTTCATCTGGTAAGCGTAGACAAAACCTGGACTCATCGGCGAACAGAACTCTACTCCGGATACTTCGCCTACCCTCAACCAAAGCCAGGCCACTGGGGACTTCTTCCGCCGTTATTTGAATATTTGCTTGCACAAAAATCATTAACAGCGAAAAAATAATCAAATTAAAACACATTCATTCATTCACAATAAACTTATTAAAATTCTTCGGGACCACGGAAGCCAAAGTTGGTATACTTCACGTCTAGTGTAAAAACACGATTGCAATGCGGTTTTCCTCAATACGAAGCACGTATCACAAAGAAAATGGAAAGAGATTATGCAAACATGCACAAAAATATTCCATTTATTCAAAAAACCACAAAAAAATAAAGCACCGCAAAAACATATTGGTATATTACTAAAATGATAACAAAACATGGAAAAATATGTGTGCGCCACTTTTTTTGTAACTCAGTGTAAAATGAAGAGCCGAGAGTCACACACACACACTACATCAACCAATGTCGCTGGAGCAATTCATTTGCTGGGCTGTTGTTCTTCTTGGCGTTAACAAACAAATTTTGTTGTTAAGCTGAAGTTTTCCGTTGTGTGTTGAAGACGATTTTGGTTTTATTACAAATTAATGTCTAGGTAGGTGCTTTGATGATGGTAGCAATGTTGATAACCTTGCTGAGGATGTTTCTTATTTACGTAACTAGTGCATTGTACATTCATCCACGACGCCCCTTTTACCGCTCATGAGTCATTCACTTAGAGGTAGTGCCCTACCAGTTCCCCACTCTGAGTCTGTCGCCTTTTCGTTTCCCTCCCATGCCTTATTATGATCGAGCTGCCTTATTCTTGCTTCGCTTTTTTGTTTTATCGAATTTTTAGCATTTACAACGAGATGGGTGTTAAGTGGAGTTTGAAGTGGAAGCTACGTAGAAGCATTATTGGAAATAGCGATACAACATCGTGAAGCAACGAACGCCTCATCCTTTTTGGATAATGTTATGGTCATTTACAAGTATTATCACACGGTTTTGAATGTTATCTAGTGGGTGCAAAAAGCCGTACGAAGTGTATCAAATGAGCTTTCAAATGCATTCCCACTATAAAATTTTCTAAACTTTGGTACAGAAGGACATACTCATTTATTTATCTAGATGGTATAACAGTTCGTGCCGAATCTGGACCTCAATTTATAAATCTTTTTAGTCAGCGTCATCTTTGGTCAAATACCTGCAGTTCAAACTCCAAGATTGTTGAGGTCCTTTTATACTTTTCCGTGCCATTTAAGGCAATATCTTTCTTTACTGTTTTGTATCTCAGAGTAGGAGTCGAAAACTTCTTGAAGCATTAATATCTATTAGCTGTAAATATCCCTGTCATCTCAATCTTGATGCCCAAGTCGATGTTGTTGTACAAATTGTAGAGTTCGCTGTTGTATTTATAATAAACTCAAACAGGAACAAAAATTAACCATGGATTGACCAAGCATATTTCCATGTTCTCGCTTCTGCACAACAGAGTAAAAAAGGATAATAACTGCAAGAAATTCCGATTTATTGTATTAAACATTCTCAGGGCTACAAATTCTTAAAGGAACCTGTCAAACTCAAATTTTTATTTTTATATAGTTCATCTATGAAAATGGTTCTCTATTTTGTTAAATCTGTATAAGTATGGATTACCAAAATGGACCGCACGGGTTTGTAATCAAAAAAAGGCTCTCTTGCTGCGCATGATTAGCTTACTTGAATAACTTCCCATTAATTTTAGACATTGACAAATGTTCCTAAACTTTCTAAAAATTCGATGAAGGCTTGAGCAGTCAGTTTTGTTTGTATAATTGCAATGTTTGTATAAAAAAATGTCAAATCAAACATTCTTAGTGGCCTGTTGCTGACGCCAAATCTTGAAATTTTAGTGCAGTTGAATGATTGTTTTACCGATTTTTTAGGGGCTTGGAATTCGGCGTCGTCCCATTTGCAGTACATGCCTTTTAAGTTTTGCGAACAATAGTCAGACACGGCTCGGCACCTTCATTGAAGAATAAGGGCCAAAGTAGCGGCAACTTTGTCTAGGTATTCATTGAAGTGATACAAACTCGGTCTTAACTACATCTTTATCTCTCAAAGTTATTCTGTATACGAGATCGGTCTCGTTAAAATGTAGACAGTCAAAATTCTAATTGAAGACATGACGGCAGAAGTTGTAAAAGTTTAAAAATTCTGTTCATAATAACCTTTTTAATTTACAATATCACTATGTCCTCTATCTCACCGGATCAACGATATGTAGACCAAATTCTTAAACATGCAAATCCTAGAAGAAATATACGAATTCAGACTCGAGATTCTCTAGCTCTACATCGATTTGAAGCTTACATATGATCATGTGACTTAGTGTGCAATTTAAGAATACATATTTACGAGTACGTACATACATAGTTCTTCAGAACTTCTTTTACGTAAAGATTTCATCAAGGCTAACAAGTACCCTGTTCAGCTGTTGAGATATGCAAACAAACGCATATAATCAGTCGCATAACATGTGAAACAACGGCAAAATCAATTACTATATGGTGTCAGCAGACAATAAACCAGTTCAGCACCCAGAACAAAATGCCACAGAAGTGGTGTAAGAGTTTATTATTTATTTAATTATTTATTTAATCAATTTAAGTCTATAACTTAATTCGTGCGGTTTGCTAAGAGATGGCGTAACTTGTATTATACCGTTGGAACGTGCGTTGAAAAGCTACTGTCATTGTACGTCATTTCAGTATATGTCATTCATTTGAAGCGTAAACAACAATAATTTTTTTCCCCTGAAATATGTCGAACTTTGTGCCTGAAAAAGTGTTTTTGCGGCGAGTTCTTCTTCATTACTGAAAACTGCTGCTGAAAGTCATCGTATTTTGGTGGATGTTTATGGTGAACATGTACTAGCTGAGCGAAGATGCCAAAAGTGGCTTGCACGATTTAAAAGTGGTGATTTTGTCTTGGAAGACGATAAACGTCCTGGGCAGCCAAAAAAGTTTGAAGATGAAGAACTGGAAGCATTACTCTATGAAGATTGTTGCCAAACACAAGAAGAGCTCTCAGAATTTTTGGGTGTCACTCAAGCAGCCATTTCAAAACTTTTAAAAGCAGCTGGATATATTCAAAAGCAAGGAAATTGGGTTTCACATGAACTCAAGCCGAGAGACGTCGAAAGGCGGTTTTGCATGCTGCTGGAACGCCACAAAAGGAAGTAATTTTTGCATCGGATTGTTACTGGTGATGTAAAATGGATCTATTACGACAACCCCAAGCGCAAAAAATCATACGCGAAACCCGTCCAACCAGCCAAATCAACGGAGAAGCCGAATATCCATGGCGCGAAGGTAATGCTCTGTATTTGGTGGGATCAGATGGGTGTGCTGTATTATGAGCTGCTAAAACCAGGTGAAACCATCAATGGACAACGCTACCGAACACAATTAATCCGTTTGAAGAGAGCAGTAGCCGAAAAACGCCCGGAATATGCGACCAGACACGAGGCAAAAACTTTCATTCTTTTTCTAAGAACAATACTAGGGGAAATTAGTACGGAACAATACACAACGAATAAAATCCATCGAATTATATTTGAATGTTCGGATTACACTCACGTTGTCAATAATATATTGTCTGGTTGCATATTCTTATTTTCGGCAATAAGGATTAGTAACGAACCTCCCTGGTGATTGAAAATTTCGACGTACACCGGTGAAAATACCATATTTAACGTGTACGAGAGTGTACAGGACAGGCCAGACACATTAATAAGGAGAATTTTGTCTTAACTCGGACTATCGCGTTGAGAGGATTTCCGCCACATTACGCATACATAATGCAATTTGAACATAATCCAAAGGAGACGGATTGATTACGAGTATGTAATTTCGAAAGTGGAGCGAAATTTCTAAATTTATTCCCGATAATGAGCAACGAAGCTCATTCCCAATTAAATGAATTCGTTAACAATTAATAATACAGGATGTGGGCTTTGAAAATCCAAAAAAGTTCGTTGGCGACAATCATATCAACTTAAGTATACTGTTTAATGAGGTGTATCATTCCAAAGGATCATGCCCAACCCATATTTCTTTGAAAGTGAAGCCAAACGATGTTGGAATATTATTATTATTATAATGTATTAATATCTAATTAACAAAAACATAAATTAAAAAAAGGAACGAGCAATAGTTGTAAGGCTTTCAGCTCAAAGTTGCATAATTTTGTTTATTATTTTTATATAACATTTGCAAATTAAAACGTTTAAAATTTCTGATAGATAGAATCTTAATTAACAAAATAAACAAAAACTCCTCATGTGTTAAAATTAATGCGACAATTGTTGAAAAATTGTTTGGGGCTAGCTATACAAAATCATTCGCATACTAGTTCCAGCAAAATATTCAGGACATTTACGAAGACTGACTACTTCAATTGCCATCGCTTTCACCGGATTTAACTTCGCTCGTATGTTTTCTTTGTACGTACAAGTGTACGTTTCTATTAACCAACTAAAAATCAATATTCAAAAACATATCCGCATCATGAATAAAACATGAGATAAGTTTTGGAAAGGGCATCAATAAGCGGGGGACGTAATCTTTCATGGTTCAATAAAGTTCTCTTAATAAAAGGAACTTTTAATCCGTTCTATCCGAAATAGGATTATAATTTCATTATGGACTCACAATTCTGTCGCCTGATTAAAAAAAAAAAAAAAATATATATATATATATGGCACTGTACATACTTTCTTCTAGACCAATCTTAAGGATCCAAGATTTTTCTAAGATAGAACACTTTTTATTGATTCCGCTTTTCACTTGTCGAAAGAGTGGTGATGTCAGAAATTGTCTTTGTTTTTCTAGGTAAATGAACCCAGAACTCCTAGCGTAGAAGTCAAAAAATGTTTGCTACCTCTCGGCTCAGTGGTCCACATTAAGGTGTTAAGTTGTAAAAGATCCTATACTTAATAATTGCAAACTTAGCCTTGAGTGGAGGAAAGTTCAACAGCCGGGGAAAGGTTTTATTTCTCTTATCGCGTATTCAAAATTATTTTTTGGCTTATGACATGAAAATAGTATTTTTTAAGGGTCATATAACTCTTTTTTTTAAACAATAACAACACGAAGTTCGAATTAGAAGTCTTTATTTATTACCAAAAGTGGTTCATGGCACTGTGTCTTAAACACGACTTCAAGCATATGGCTCTTTGACTGTCCGTCTAATTTTGGACCACTCTTTCTAGGACTTGAGATTCTATCCCACCAGTAAAATGCTGAGTATTGGCTTTCAAGGCCTGAAAATAATATCTCACGGTTTATCAGCATAAGCCAAGGACTTTACATACCTCCACAAGAAATAATCGAGTGTTGTGGTTTAATTGAGCTCTCAGTATGCTACTGGCACATATCACTATTCTGCTGGAACCACATATCGTCCATATTAATGTTGTCCATATTTGTTTATGATTGAGATTAATGAGTGTCTTCTGAATTTACCTCACTCTAGAAATGGAAATTTTTCTTCGCTACAAAACGCGATTTTGCGATCAAAATAAGACTCAATTATAAGTTGCTCAAGGATCTAATCTGTGAGATTCCGTTGCAAGCCATACCTTCGTATATGAGCTAGATCTACTCTATACTTTTGTTAACTTTGCGCCATGTGTGTTAGTGCACGTGCTACGAAATTTATCGGCAACACGACAAGAAGCGGGCTTAATTGGTCAATTGTGAGGACAAAAAAAAATCACATTTCTAACACAGCATTCTTAAAAATGTTTCATAAATTCTGCATTATTATGCAGCCCCATTATAAAGCAACTGCCATTCGATGGAAAAATTTACTTATCGACTTCTGATCACTCTCCTGAATTTAAGGAGATATACCATATGTTATTTTGTAAGAAGATTGTCACAACTCAAAAATTACAATATTCTGGTTTTACTCAGTAAAAAAGGTACTGGAAACTGTTCTAACTTTTTTTTTCGAAAATAGTCACTAGTGCTTGTTTGACTATTCGCCGTCAGATAGCAGATTTAGCATTTTTATAAACATTAGCAAGCTGTATTCAAATTTTATTCAACAAAAGTTTTTCCAAATGAATGTTCTTTTTCCAAAGTAACGATATGTTATGTTAATACTCGTACATTCGGCGCAAAAATAAAAGCCGCATTTGATTTCCTTAAATTGTTTATTCAAAATGTACTTAGCAACTTAGCATATACAATTCATTGATTATCAGTTTAACAAGCGCTTTAATGCAATGTTGTAAGTTGATAAAAGGATCAGAAACATAAGTTCGCGGCAGCGTCTAGAAGTGTATGATGCTGGCAATAAAGCACCGATTGTGGCTTTATTTGATAGGATTGTACGTGAAATAGCAAGAGAAGACTTTTTTTGTTATTAAAGTTTAGTAAGAAGATTTTTAACACAATATCGTCAAGTTCAAGCTCTGTATAGGAAAGTTGGCAGTGAACACCATTTAAAAGAAGCTACTAAAACACACTAAAATATTAAAACACAAAATCGTCCCTAAGTGATAGGTTTCCTTGCAAGGAGATAAGCTAAAAAGTCGCGTATCGAATGATAATCAAAAGAGGCAAACATAGAGCGATTTATAATGTTTTGTTCAATTATTTGGTTTTCGGATGAATCATGGTCCCGCTTTATTCCAGCGATTGGAAAGCTGATGACTAAGGAGAAATGCAAAGTACAAACTGTGAAGTATCTCTTCTACTTCATCGTTTGATGATACAGCACTTTCATCGGGTTGGCTTCCTCGAGGTACCAACAAAAAAAAAAAAAAACAAAACAAGTATATCAATTATGAATATAGAGCCTCGGCCATCAAATATATCGGCTTCAGCTGTTGATAGGTGATTGAAAGCCGTATGTACGTAGAAATCAATCAGAGTAAAGGCTATTGAGAGAATATATGCAGTAGCTTATGTTTTCTCAAGCTATTCCTCCATGAAGCTCTAAACTTTCGGAATAATGTATATTTATGAAAAACATATAAAATACGATTTTATTAGAGATATATGTATGTCCACAGTGATCATGATGGTCTGATTACGACAGTTTGAAATATCTAAATTGTAACTACATATAATCACTTTATGACTATGCTCACACCCAACATTTGTGAATAGCCGATTTTGATAACTAGATGGTGAATACAATTTAAATACAATATATTCATGTCGGACAGCTATTTCTCCTGGAAAATGTAATTTAGACGATAGGTACGCCAAATTAATTGACCTAAACTGTTATGTATAAGACTTTTACTAAATTGGACATTTTTAAAATATGCATGCGTTAAAATCCCCCATGCAATGATATAACCACATCAAATTTAAAACTAACTTTGAATAACGCTTTCCATCAAGTAAAAGATTGTATCTTTCCTAATGGTATAAGTACGACTACATCTAGTCTATCTATCTCTCTGATATAAATTCGTTCATGCAACTAAAAAAATTTTTTTTTAATGAATTTTTTTACTTTTGAAATGTTGAAAATGACAACAACTCTCACTTTGAAATTTTTATCAGTTATATAATGAAGATTTGTTTCTGAACGAAATTAAAGAAAAAAAGAAAAGAAAAAGGGAAAGAAAGGGAAAAAACTGAATGAATAATGATGCAGCAAAAGTGGTAAAGGTATATACAATATGCATGGCTGTGTATTTGTAATAAAAATTGTCATCACATTGGATAGAATTAATGAAAATACTGGCACAGAGAAGAAGATTTGCTAACACAGAGATAAATAAGAAATTACCTTACAACACCTCGTCTATTATTCCTTTCTTTACGCACTAGAATCTTGTTTTCGTCGGTTTGCTCCTGATTACGAGTATTGTCTAATTTTGTATCTTTATTTGGATCATCGTTGGCTAAAGCAAATCCATCGGATGCAATTATATTCGCAGCGTTGCTTTCACCAAACTCATTAATAACAGAACGGATATCACTGTTCGATGTGGAACTTTTGATCTTGCTGCGTCGATACGAAGTTAAACTTGTCATTTTGCCGAGCAATCCTTTCTTAACATTTATCGTTGAGAAATAGCTAAACATGAATAAAAATATTTTATAAAGATACCTCTTCTTTTTATTGTATATATGGTAAATAGGCAATGTTGCCCAACTAAACGGCTGCAATCATGTGGGATTTCTTTTAAGAATATTGTATATAGCAGTGATCGTACGGTACGAGTAGTTGTATTGTAATTGTATTGTACGAGTATAATTTGTGTTTAAGATGTGACAAAACTAGCTCAGCACTTTGTAAACACTCCTTAGTTGTTTAGTTAAGAAAACAAAAAAAAAAAAAAAAAAAAAACATTGAAACAAAGACATGAACATAACCCACCTTCATAATTTTTAGTAACAATACGAGTACAAAGAAATTAGTATCTATGGTATGTAAATATACATATATGTAGATTTACGTTTAATTTTTTTTTGGATTCACAATTGTTGTGCTTCTTGTTGTGGTTGTTAAAAAAAATTCATTGCCAAGATCGAATTAAACAAAATGTTGAGAAAAAATTGCTTCTTCAAATGGGCTCACTGACATACATTGCAAATTGACCAGAAGTCCGTTGAATATTCGATATTTGATAATGAAAAACTACGAATAAAAGTAGTAATAAAATTTTGTTAAAAACATTCTAATTTGCACTTGTTGGCCGATCAAATCTAAGTAGACGACTGAGGCGGTGAAATTGTGAAAATCGGTCGATAGCTTGATTTTAAGTAACACTTCATTATCCACTACACTGCACTATGCTGCACTACACTATACTGCACTGTATTGCATTTCATTTATCGCCTGAACATATTCGCGTTGCGCCAAGTGCACTATTTTTCAAAGAAGAAGAATAACAAGTTGAATGAGTATCTATGTGAAAATGGAGCTAAATCAACTCTGCCTCTTGGAATTTACCGGTGTATAGTTTTGATTTTACAGTTTATCTTCGATTTTTTTTTTCTTCTTTTCTTTTTCACACAATAATTGGATGAATTTTAAATGAAAACCCAGTGACCATAAAAAAATATAAATTCAAACTGTGGTCTATCAATTGGTCATAAAATAATATCCACCTACAACATTGATCTTCAAGGGAAGATTTACTCCACAAATACACGAACACACGATAGTTGATACACTGATGATCGTATTTATTTTTTGGTACAAGTACATTCGTATTTTCGGAACAAAAAATTGAGGTGGTCAAGAGCAGCCCTATTACATATGCGATTTTAGCACTTTAAAATGCACAAAAAAAAAAAAAAAAAAAATAGAAAAAAAAAATAACAATGACCATCGAACCGAACACTTCAGGAAGCCGATGACGAATAGATACAAGTCTTTTGAAGCAAGCGGAAAGCAGGTCTCTTCTTCTTCGGCTCTCGAACTCGTTCGCTTGGTTTTTCTCATTAAGCTTTCTGGTTTCTTGTGCGGACAGCCAATATTTTAGCGCGCTATAGTACATTACATACAAGATTGTGTAGAGATACATATGAGAGGATTGCATTGTAAGTCAGTGGGTAAAAGCAGCTAATAAGTGCTCTTACCTGCTAGCGGACTGTAAAATATCGCGTGTTCATGTAGGAATCAGCAGCAGACGTTTTTGCGATTCTTGGTTACAATTTGATTATTGTTGCTGCTGGTTACCGAGACATAAGACATGATACATGAGAAGGGGGCAGATAAAATGCTTATAAAAGTCAGGACTGTATGGTTATTTGTTTGCTATTGCTTGTCTATTGCCTTTTGGGTGCATGCTGACTTTTGTAGCATGAAATCATGTTGCAAGCGGAATTCGTTTTTAGTTTGCAATTTCGTGTAATGTGTGCACACTTTCATGCAATCACTTATTAACTGGTATGCATATTAAAACATAAGTTCATTAGTATATACAAGATATATTTTTTTTCTTTCAAAGAAGACGCGTTTGGTTCTTGCCAAATATGTGAAGTATCGAAATCAATTGTTAAGACAGTATGCAATTACTTAGCGTTTTTGAGTAACAGAGTAGAAGGATTTATAAATATTTGGTGCGCCTCTAAGTTCTTTGTCAATAGATGGCTCCAGCAGTAAATGCTGGTCGATTTTGACAAACGTTAATCATGAAACGTCATGAACGAAGCTTAGACATATAGTATGGTAAACAAACTGTTTTGACACATTCAAGATTTTGTTTTGGCGTCATATATTTTGGTTTTGTAAAAATATCTTATGTTATTTTGTGGGAAGTGGTAATTCTCTTCTTTCATTCGAACAAAACGGCGGCCGAAGCGCATCGAGATCTTCAAAAGTTTTATGGAGATATTGCTCTAAACGATTGCCATGCTTGGTTCCGTCGCTTCAAGACGGTGATTTCGATGTTGACGACCGTTCGCCTGAAAAATCTTTAAAGACGTTGAATTGAAGGCATTGCTCGATGAGGATCCGTGCCATACGCACGGAATGCGTTGCATGCTTCAGGATTGGTAATGAATGTAAAAAAAATAACTTGGGTGCCTTATATCTTTTTTACGCCTGTGAACAACTGCTCCAGCAGCAAAAAATAAAAGGTAGGTTATGTTGTGTATTTGGTGCGACCAGGTCGTTGTTATTTATTATAAACTGTTGAAACCCAACGAAGCCATCACTGGGAAATATCATCAATTTCAATTGATGCGAATGAGCCGAGCACTGCGCAAAAAACAGCCACAATATGAGCAGAGGCACGCTCGGCCTCACAATGCCAAACTCGTTAAAACCTACCTGGAAACGCCCAAATGGGAAGTCCTACCCCACCCGCCATATTTCGTAGATATTACGCCGTCCGATTAATACTTGTTCCGTTCGATGGCACATGGTCTGGCTGATCAGCAGTTCCGCTCATATGAAGACATCAAAAAATGACTTGATTCGTGGATAGCCTCAAAAGATATACACTTTTACTGTAACTGTATTCCAGCTCTGCCCGGAAAATAGGAAAAAGTTGTATCTAGCGTTAAACAATACTTTGAATGATTCATTTGTAAACATTTTTTTACAATTAAGTTGCATTTTCATAAACAAAAAACAGCGATAACTTAGTTGCGCACCTAATATTATAGGGACTCTTCAACATCGATTGGAACCATCCACCACTGGTTTACTAAATGTCGGTGCGGTCGCACCAGCACAAGTGACGCCCAATTGAGGGCACCACAACGAGATAGTTGATAAAATCCACGGTAAATATTCGACGATAGGCGAGCGAAAGTGCGCGAACTTTAAGAGGCCAGAGGCAAAAGTAGTTGAATATGAAAAAGTTACCCGCCAGATGGGTGATGCATTTACTCATAATTGACAACAAATTTAATCGTGTTTGGCGATGTGCAATCACAGTTCAGTTTTTGTGCCGTTTTGCAATCCTGGATGAAACATAGACTCATCACAACGTACCAGAGACCAACGAATAGTCGAGACAGTAGACTTCTCCTGGTGAATTAAAGTCGACGAAGGCCAAGGTGCGTTTGTCGGCCAACAAGATCATGGGGACAGTTTTTGGGATGCGCATGGTGTAAGTCACATCAATTACCTTAAAAAGGGTAAAACGATCACTTGCGCCTATTACGTATTGGATCGTCTCGACGCCGATTTGAAGTAAAACCAACCCTATTTGGCGAGGAAAAACGTCCGCAATCGCAATGGCAAAATTTCAGGAATTAGATTACGAATTGCTCCCTCATCCAGCATATTCTCCAGATTTAGCCTCCTTCGACTATTTCCTGTTTCCAAACATGAAAGAATGGCTTGGCGTAAAGTGATTTACGTCGAATGAAGAGGTCATCGATGCAACAAATGTTTATTTTGAGGATCCTGAGAAATCGTATTATTTGAAGGCTATCAAAAAATTTTAAATTCATTCCTGATCCACAAACAAGGTGCAGGATTCTCTCACAATATTGCGTGATTAAATACAAACTTTGTTATTTAATTTGATTAGTCAGTATTCAATATCTTTTTACCAATTTAAGAATGGTAATATTGCTAGAAGTCAGGTTCAATTGGTAGCTGTTGTTGTCTTAAAACAAAGAATAACGATTTTCAAGTGAAATTCCTTAAGGTAGTTCCAGCAAAGAAAACCGCTTCTTTCAAGCGAAACGCATGACCAGAAAAAGATCACAAGTAATTTGAAGACTGGGATGAGGGGCAGTGCTCTTAAAACCCGACCTACTGAAGAGATTTGTTGATCGGTACCAAGTTTATCCTGAACTTATTAATTTAAATATTTCAATTGCCATGATTAAGCAAAATGGTATACATTAAAAATCATGTGTGTTTCGAAATAACAAACATAAAAATGCGGATCGATAGTGATTGTCTTTTCATACTATTCTTCATTTTAGCTTTCGCAGAAATTTTTTCTCGAAATTAAATTCTCGAATAAACCATCCATAATTTAAAAAATTAATAAATCTTACAAAATTGAAATCATATGCATCCATTATATAATTTTAAACAGGTTACGTAATTTCGTTGTTAAAAAAACATGACTAAACATTTTATGCTTATAAGATTCAAATTAACTCAATGCGAATACGACTACAATTATTTAAGATTAATATATTATTTGGGCGTGTGAAATCAAGTTTTACGTATATTTTTGGTTAAGCAAATTGGTTTTGTGTCAGTGTAACAAATGCCTTAACGAAAGGTTTACTAGGTTTACTAGATTGGTAGATCAATATGTACTTATTTGCATTGGTAAAACCCAGATCTGTAGCCTATACCATACCGATGCCCCAAAATTTGCATAGGCAACAAATAGACCAAGGCATATGATACATGCAGCATGTCTGCCAAGCCCCTAGTGAAACCGTAGCATGTATTTAACGTGATCCATAATACACACAAGCCAGATAAGGCTGATCCACTCGCCCATGTTATACTTAGATAATTAGCATGGGTCACATATCTGGGTCTAACACCATTCATTACAATCGCAGGTGGTCGAATTGATGCTCACGAACCTTTCAGCAGCATTTCTTGGTAGCCAATCTTACTTGTGCGCATCTTTGTGAAGATACTAGGTCTGCTTAAATTATCAAATCACCTTTTAAATCAAATTCTTACTTTTGTTTTTTTCTTTTTTTTAAGAACTTAACACTCATATGGGTAGACTACACTCATGATGAGAAAGCATTTGTTAAGTTTCTCGGAAAATGGGTCAGAAAGAGGAAAAAAAGATGTTTAGGCTCAGTGACTATTTCGTTCCATGGGTGGCATCCACTTGTTTTTGTATTATTGTAGGCAACCATGTTAGTTATTGAAAAAATAATGCTTTCGGGCGCGGTTGGGATTGAACGTCGAACCTTTCGATTCCAATACACTATCACTTGAGACACGGCTACCCACAATCTATAGAAAATGTCAATGGTAAGTACGTGATCCGTACTTAGGACAGCTTTCCAAATGGCTTACGCTGTTTCTCCGGTTATCCTGCCTTAGCCATGAGACTTGGAAGTAGGGAGTCATGGAACCTCAACTCCGAGAGGACACTATACCCTTAAGTTAAAGATCCTTAAGCCAACCTCGTAACTACTTAAATCTACAAGCACCTGAGTACCATAAGTCTTTTTATGAGTGATTTCAACTTGAATCCAGTTACGGCACTCATGACAAACCGCATAAAAAGCGCAAACTTTACTCAGCTCGTTAATGACTTAGATTTCGATTATTCTGCCTGTAACCTGGAGTGTCACGCCGGCTGTGGCCATAAGAGAGGCAGTGCTCGTGCGGGTTCGTGTTCGCAGCGCGGATTGACTGTCGCTACACACTCAAACACCTCAGAATTTTAACATTGATCCAACTACACAATTTTCCTCGCTCTTATTCTGGGCGAAGCCATTACTAAAATTGAAAAAGGCTTCATATCCTTGTAGCAACCTAAATTTCGGTGTCACAGCCTTAGACGATGTGTCCATAAGATCGGAGTCAAATTCGCGCAAGGACAATAAAACTACAGTGCGAGTTGTAACAAAAACTTTTTGTTTTATACCGAACATGGTCATGAGACTCTATCGAATGGTATAAATGTAAAGGAGAGGAAGACTATTAAAGAAGGGAGATCAGTACATCAGTAAACAGAGCCGGCCGTACTAGGAAAAGTTTAAAAGAAGCCGCTATAATCTGTTCTTTGACCTATTTGAGTGAACATTTACGAGTATTCCACTAAATAACTGGCACAACGGATAGAATTGGCCAATAAGTTTCCCCCTTTTTGTGGATTGAAAATCCATTGTTTGTGTACCAATTGTCGAATACTTTTAAAGATACCTACGCTTTGAAGCAGATATATCATCTTCATATGTCTGAACGATCACATCACATATTAACTACAATTAGCACTCACAACCAGGCTTTTGTTCAGTACTAAAGCTTTATATTATCCGGTGGCGTTGAATATTCTGATTAAAGGTGCGTACTTCTTCTTGTCGAGTGCACAGCCAATTCTGTTGACAAGATTTTGAGGCACAGTTTATGCTTTTGTATACATGTTGGATCTTAGATAGAGGATTCATTCGCAAAAAAGTTTTGCGCATACAAAACTCAAGAAAAATCTTCATGTTCTTTATCCAGGAGAAAGTCAGATTATTTAGTCTGAAGTTCTTAGTGAATGAGTACCGGCCTTTGCCGGTTTTTTTTTAGTATACTCTTACTAGGCGAGTGCCAGGCCTAGTATTATCTTCGGTGTTGGTAGCAGTTGTCCTACCATATATCTTTTTGCAGAATTACCAGACGATTTGAAACTTTGAATTTAATTTGTGAACGTACTCTTTCACTAATCATCAAACCGTCACTGTCAATTTATTCAGTAAACTCAACATTTTCATCATGGTAAAGTACACTAACGAGCAACGTCTACAAATTATAAAAATTTTCTACAGATATTCGGAGTCGGTGACTGCAACTTTAAGAGCGTTAACTCCAATTTTCGGTTGTAATTCTCGCCCTAGTAGACAGGCAATAACAAATTTACTTCAAAAATTTAAGCCTACATATTCGTTGTGTGATGTTGCCGTATCATTGAGATAACGGGTTGGTCGAAGTGTCGAAAATATCGCTGCCGTTCAGACGTCCGTAGCAAATGGTCCAAATCACTCAACTCCACGGCGTTCTCAAGAATTGGGCATCGCTCAGACCACATTATGGCGTATTTTGCGTACGGATCTTGGTTTACACCCATACAAGATCTAGCTGACTCAAGAATTGTAGCCGATGGACCATTTGAAACGACGTACATTTTCCGATTGGGTTCTGGAGAAGAGGCGCCAAGATGATGAATTTTATCGCAAAATCATTTTTAGTGACGAAGCTCATTTTTGGATCGATGGGTTCGTCAATAAGCAAAATATGCGTTATTGGTCGGGTGAAAACCCACATGTGCTTCATGAATCACCACTTTATCCACAAAAAATAACTGTTTGGTGCGGTTTGCATGCCGGCGGCGTTATTGGGCCATATTTTTTCGTCGACGATAACGATCGTCACGTTACTGTGAATGGTCAGCGTTATCGCGCCATGATCACCGATTATTTTTGACCCGAAGTGGAAGATATGGACTTGGACGACATGTGGTTTCAACAGGATGGTGCCACAAGCCACACAGCACACGCTACAATCGATTTATTGAAGAGTAAGTATGGTGAGAGTGTTATCTCAAGACATGGACCAGTCGATTGGCCGCCTCGTTCGTGCGATTTAACGCCGCTTGACTATTTTCTGTGGGGCTACGTTAAGTCATTGGTTTATGCCAACACGCCGACGACGTTGGAAGAGCTCAGAACTAACATTGAACGCGAAATAGCGGCCGTCCGAAATGTGTGGCCGAGTAGTTGAAAATTGAGTCCAACGAATCGACCGCTGCAAACGTGCCCATAGTGGCCAAATGAACGAAGTCGAGTTCCATTCATAAATGTTTTGATTGTACTTCAAGCCAATAATAAAGTTTTTGAAATATCTCAAATGGTTTGCCTTTTATTTAAAAAAAAGTTGTCAAGTCGTTATAAGAAAAATAAGGTATATATATACAAATCAGGTTTGCCGTTTTTTTAAAAAAAAAAACAATTTTTTGTTTTTTAATCATTTATGAAATTTTTTCGTCATCACTTACCAAATCTCGGAAGTTGCTTCAACGAGCAACCGAACACAGTCCAAGCATCCTCTTGCAGCTGCATAGTGTAAAGCTAATGCACCTCCATTGGGCCTTTCGATTGAAGAAATGCTCCCAGAGTGCATGGAGTCGTAATTTTCAAATTGATGTGAATGCATTGTTTTGATAGTATTTGAGTTCTCAGGACAATCAACCGTTCTAAAAAAAAAATGTTAAATAAATGATTCGATAGCATAATAAAATACATTTTCGTTGTATACTTTTAGGGTGAAGTTTAATTTGCCGCAAAGTAGGCTATATTTATTTCTAAATTTCGCTGCTCTTTGTTTTGCGCCAAATTGTATAGTTTAAAAAAAATTCTAAATTGATCTCGTTACTAAAATTATGTAAGATATGGGGAGTATTTTGATCAGGATATACTTGTACATATACGTACTTAAGCCGCTAGTGAATTGTCCCTGTGAGTAAAATGCTACTATTCTCCGGAGTTTAGTGCTGGACGGTCTTATGTGTATTTTTTTGAGAACTTTTACTTACCGCCAAGCCGCCAAGAGATGTGACTGTGTGCTAAAAATGTTCACATTGTTTTTTAAATCCGCATACATGGTAATCTTGGGAGATTGGCTTGTAATGGCCGCATAAAATCGCCCATTTAGGTCAACAGTATTTCAGAGGTCTTTCCGGAAAAAGTCTCATCTTATGAATTCGTCTACGTACTATGTGACGTACTGCTACATCTTGGTTTTATTGAAAAAGACGTGTGATACCCAATCTAGTTTTTAATTACATTCAGAGCATCATAGAGTAAACAGTTGAACATACAATTTGTGAACTTTAAACTGAAACAAAATACATATAAATCAATTACAATAATTGGCCATGATTTTTACTTGTTTGAACATTTTTGGGCTTTTTATGTTTGAAAACGATTTAAGGCAAATGACCATCTCAGCAATCTTTTACAAAGGTTTAGTCAATTTTTGATCATATATCGGGAGGTATTTTGATGAAGGGTCTTTTCAACCAGATCGATTGCTATTTGGCTGCATCTCTAGTTGTTGGCTGGTTTCCCATTCGAACTAGTTGCGTCACCTAATGTACAGTACTGCATTGTTTCAATGGGATCGATTTGAAGATCCTTCAGACTAAACTACGGCTGTCCATATGCTTTACATGGCGCAGTCATTTTAACAGCTGTAAGCAATTATACTGCAATATTATACATTTTCCTCCACACTCCGGCAATGCACATGCCACCGAAGATCATACGGAAAATTTTTCTCTCAAAGTAGCTAGAAGAACATTCATCTGCGTTTGAGATTCTGCGCCGTACACCAGGGGAGGGATAATGAGAGTCTTGCATAGCTCTTTGTTGTTCGATGTACATTTTTAGTGGGTAGTTGCCTGGCTAGGCCATAGAAATCGCGGTTAGCACAATACATTTTTTGTTGACTTATGTGCTTATGCCATTATTGGAGTTAAAACAAAAAACCTAATAATCTCAAAATCAAAATCATAATCTCAAAATTACAGTTGTTCATGGTTACATTCTGATTGGGTGTCGGTGTTAATTGTCCTGTTTTGATGACAGCATGTATTTTACTTTTCCTTTTTTTACCGTCATATTAATTTTACCTGCCTCTATCTCAAAACTCATAAATACCTCAGTGACATTTCGCTGGATTCACTTGATTATGTCACTGTCATCTTCAAATGCTACTAGTTCAACATACTTTCGAAATATTGTGTCCCTGGTGTTGGCTTGTTGGCACAATTCTTTTAAAAATGACGGGAAAGAAATCGCATGATTGCACTTTATCCTAAGACTCCTTTTAACATTAAAAAGCTCGGTGATATTTCTTCTGAATTTAATAGAGCAGCAGGAGTTTTTTAATCAACATCCTGCACAATCTAACGAGTTTGGCAGGGATACATAATATAGCAGCGGGATTTTTTTATGTAGTTGGCGCAGTTCAAGGGTCTCCTTTTCATTGGGCACGCATTCCTGTGACCAAGTTTTACAAATAATTACAGTTTTGAAAGGCCAGAGGGTAAGGCCGTCGGCTTTCGCGGATTTGTTGCAATTGGGTTCAGAAATTGCTACTCTTATTTTGTATTGTTCAGATGGACGAAAACTATAATTTTCAATAGTGTGTCCTGCTTGACAACAGGTTTTTCGGCATCTTCGCCGTTTAAAATTCTATAGAAGAGGTGCTACAAAATTTCGAGCATCAAATGCGTTTCTATAATATTGTACTATGATGTTCGCTTGTTCTTATTTACAGGTTTTGGTGCGGATTTAGTTGCCGTAACACATTCATTTTATCTTCTGGTAAAACTTTCAAATTTCACTACTGTAATGGCTTCAAACTCCTTTACCTCGATTTTTTCGAACTCCCTCTTTTTTGTTCTGGAAGAAATTTGGCGATATACAATACATATGCCAACATGAGCACTCAACTGGCCTTCACTTGGTGTTGCACAATACGAGATTGCCATCTTGTCGAACCAAATGTTTTTTGTTTGTGGTCAACTAGTGCATCAAAGCCTTTTCTGATGTCCCTCGCTTATGTGCGATAGCTATGACATTAAAATTGTCCTCGGCACGGCGTTTTCAATACAAAGTTGGTAAAGGAGGACTAGCGGATTCAGACTAATCGACCTTTCCGGGGGCAAAACATTATCATAACTAGTTGCCGTCTTTCGATATTCATTTATTAAGCGGACTTGACTTGATTGACCACATTGCGATCGATGAAGTTTTATCAAAAGTTAAAAAAACAGACAACAGGTAAATAGGTAAACAGACGAACAAGGGGATATAGTTGTAGAGTCGCAGTCGATGCTGGAGATCTACACATATTGTCAGGTAGAAACAACATTTCAACCTGGACGATGTAGACCAATAATTCAGTCCATCCGATCTAGATGAAGTGAAGGTAGCCATATCTAAGCTTAAACCCAATAAAACTACCGTAGCGGACAGCCTGACTGCAGAGCTGTTCTTGGTAAGGAGCATTCACCAACTCATTTGTAAAATGTGGTCGGACGAAAATATTCCTCAACATTATTGGTCCGTTTCTCAAGAAAGGCGACCCTCTGAACTGCGCTAACAACAGAGGCATTATACTTCTTAACATCGCCTACAAAGTCCTATCTGCCACATGTGTGAACGCCTGATGTCGTTCGTTAACAACGTGATTGGTCCATATCAGCGTGGCTTTCGGGCAGGAAAGTCCATCATCGAAAAAATATTCACACTACGGCAGATCTTGGAAAAAAACCCATGAGCTCCAAGTCGATGCACACCACCTATTCATTGCTTTAAAGGCCGCGTAAGACAGCATCTATAGAGACGAACTATACAGGGCAATATCTGGTTTTGGCATTCCTGCCAAACTCGCCCGGCTGTGCAGGACGACGATGGAGAATGCACTCTGCTTCATCATGGTCCGTAAAGAACTCACTGAGACCTTTGATGTCAAAAAAGGATTTAGACAAGGTGATACGCTGTCACGCGATTACTGTAACATCATTCTTATAATAGTGAAAAACTCACGCGTAAACACAAGAGGCACAATCTTTCAAAAATCCATCCAGTTACTCGCAAACCCCGATAATGTTGACATAATCATAAAAAAGCAGCGTGATGTGATGATTGTGTCTAACGGTCAACGAGGGAAAGACGAAGTATATTGTCTACCTAAGCCCCGCAACCAATTCGGACAATGACACCAGTGCTGAGATCAAACGAAAAATAACTCTTGCCAATAGCTATTTCTTTGGGATAAGAAGGCAATTGACTAGTAAAGTCCTCTCTAGAACAACGAAAGTGACCATATATAAGATCCTAACAATCCTGTTGGTGCAGAGGCATGTACTTCATCAAAAATGGATGAGGGTGCCCCTGCTGCTTTGAGAGGATAATTCTTCGGGTGATTTTCGGTCTCGTCTGCATAGACGGTAAGTGGTGGAGGAGATACAACAACGAACTGTACAGGCTGCGAAGTGACATCGATTTAGTCAGAAGGTAGAAGGTTCAACGATTGAAATGGCTGGGTCATGTGGAGCAGATGGAGACCAAAGTTCCGGTCCTAAATAGAGGAATACTGCGACTGAGGTGGCACACGCCAGTGAAAGAGGTGTTTAGCCAACTTAGCGTGCACAACTGGAGACAGCTGTTGGTTGGGGTCCAAGTCCACCCCGGACTGTAGCACCACCTTAAGTATGTTAGAGAATTTCGTCGTCCAAATATGCGCTTCGCTTAACAACAATCACTGTAGTAGATGTTGTGAGACTTAAGACCTTTTTGTTTGTTGAATAATACCGGCATTTTTGGCTTAGGGTACTTGCTTAGGGACTTGCTGTTTTTCCCGAAGGCGTTCTTGTAACTTATGACCCATTCAATTAACTACGCTTTTTAATAGCTTAATTTTTGCTTATAAATGGTATTTTCTTTTCTTTCTTTCTTCCAATAGGGACAATTTTCAAGTTGTGTCGTAATTTCGACAGTTCCTTGACATTCAACAAATAATTATAAATAGACTTACATCATCGAAACTTGTTTTGAAACTCGATTTTCAATTCTATCATAGAAACTAAAATAGATTTATTGATTCTTTGGTTCTCATAATTGACCATCTTGATTCGATATTCATCGTCTTGTAGATAAACTTCGTACCACATACTATACACTCTACACGTAAGGCAAAGACAACAACGTAATGTGCGTATGTATATAAGAAACTATAGCTGCTGTGAGTGAAAGTGTAGCAGAAATATTCAATTGCAGCAGTTTAGCCTTTATCTTGTGGGGAAAATTGTAGAAAATTATGCGAAACATCTTCGACGAGATTCAGCTAGTGAAGGGACTACAACAGGGTTGCAACGGAAATTCACGGATTGGGCTTTTAACAGCTTGAAGTCGACCCATATTTTGAAATAAAAATTGTGCGAAGACGAGGCTTACTCTTGACTTGATGGGTTTGTGAATAAGCAAAATTGCCATTTCTGGAGTGAAAGAGTCATGAGACTTATGTTAATTACACCAATAAACGTGTACTATTTGGTATGGTCTTCACGCGAATGTGTCATAGGTCCTTATTTTTCAAAACCAGAGCTTGAACTCGCCAGTCAATGTTTAACTTTACCGGATGGATCAGTGTTTGTTTCTTCGAAAATATGGACGACATCGATCCGGTCGTCCGGCGATATTTGTTCAGCAGAATGTCGTGCTGTGTCACCAAGATTGTGCGTTTCGACGCCAATCGATTACTTCTTGCGAGTGTATATAAAGAGCTTTGAAGCTAATACTCGGTACGTTATGAGTGAGCTATAGCCTCAATGTTCGAAAGAGTAGCCAAAATTGGCCATACAGGACGTGTTTCTATATTGTATTATATTAATCAGATTTTGAATTTTTAAATAATTTAAACGTTTTGCTTATTAATTTAAAATATTGCTTTTTCCTTCTAAGAGGCACGAACTGTGTAATTCCATAGTGTAATGTGCTCAAAAATGTATCATAGACTTCTTTAAGTTGTAGGCCGGAGAGATTTTAAATAAATATTTATAGCACTATAATTTGCCTTTAAAAAATTAAAACTAGACTCATAATCAAATTTGATTCTATTCATGGAAAATCTAGACATAGAGCATTATATGACAAAAAACTTCTCTGATAATATTGTCAGCTAATATTAAATCTAGAATTCTATTTAATGAATTAGGATAATAATTTTTTGGAAATAAATTCAAACAAACTTATTATCAATAAACGTAAACTCACAAACTTTTATTATATTGGGTCTATAACTTAATTCGGTTAATTTAACTTAATGCGGTTAACTTGTATTATTCCATTGGAACATGCGTTGGAAAGCTACTGTCATTGTACGTCATTTCAGTATATGTCATTCATTTGAAGCGTTAAAAACCAAAAATTTTTTTTCACTCAAATATGTCGAACTTTGTGCCTGAAAAAGTGTTCTTGTGTGGAGTTCTTCTTCATTACTTTAATATGAAGAAAACTGCTGCCGAAAGTCATCGTATTTTGGTGGCAGTTTATGGTGATCATGCGTTTGCACGATTTAAAAGTGGTGATTTTGGCTTGGAAGACGATGAACGTCCTGGGCAGCCAAAAAAGTTTGAAAATGAAGAACTGGAAGCATTACTCTATGAAGATTGTTGCCAAACACAAGAAGAGCTCGCAGAATCTTTGGGTGCCACTCAAGCAGCCATTTCAAAACGTTTAAAAGCAGCTGGATATATTCAAAAGCAAGGAAATTGGTTTTCACATGAACTCAAGCCGAGAGACGTCGAAAGGCGGTTTTGCATGTCCGAAATGCTGCTGGAACGCCACAAAAGGAAGTCATTTTTTACGTCGGACTGTTACTGGTGATGAAAAATGGATCCATTACGACAACTCCAAGCCCAAAAATCATATGTGAAACCCGGCCAACCAGCCAAATCAACGGCAAAGCCGAATATCCATAGCGCGAAAGTAATGCTCTGTATTTGGTGGGATCAGATGGGTGTGCTGTATTATGAGCTGCTAAAACCGGGTGAAACCATCAATGGACAACACTACCGAACACAATTAATCCATTTGAAGAGAGTAGTAGCCGAAAAACGCCCGGAATATGCGACCAGACACGAGGCAATAATTTTCCATCATGACAACGCTCGGCTCCACGTTGCTATTTCGGTTAAAAACTATTTGGAAAACAGTGGATGGGAAGTCTTACCCTACCCGCTTTATAGCCCAGACCTTGCCCCTTGTGACTACCATTTCTTCTAGTCGATGCAGAACGCCCTCACTGAAATACGGTTCACATCAGAGTAGAATATCAAAAATTGGCTTGATTCATTCTTGGCTGCCAAGCCGGCGCAGTTCTTTTGGGATGGGATCTACAAATTGCCAGAAAGATGGGAAAAAGTCATAGCTTCAGATGGGCAATACTTTGAATAATACTTTTGTAGATGTTTTTCTTAAATAAACGTTCAAATTTTAAAAAAAACCGCACGAATTAAATTACATACCAATAGAAAAATCGACATTTCAAAAATTTTAAAATCATATGAGTTGAACCAGATCACTCTTTATGGTACCTTCGGCAATGCTGAACTTTACATTTATTGGTATAAATATTCAAAAGCGCTAAACTTTGGAAGCGCTAATCATTAAATTAAAGATCGATTGATTTCACTTGATCGTTTTGAAATAAAACTTCTGGTAATGGATGAAGAGATTATATCACGAACAATAATAACGATATTAATCCGACCAACAAAATTCGCATCGAACGTCTACGAGGACATTTAGGTTTAAGTAAATCCCAAATGCACCATTGTTCAGCCCGGAGAATTTTAAATACCAAATCAGAAGGTTAAAGCGGTAGAGAAAGGCATTCTCTTCGATTACATGCACAAATACAAATATAAAAGGCAAAACTACTTGAAGTACATAATTTTCGTCGATATTTTATTTTAGAAATTTTTTTTTACCAGTTGTATCTTTTGTATCATGTATCAATTGTAACCTTAAGTTAAAGCTCTAACAACAAATTTAAGTTACAAACATACTTATTTTCGGCTCTTTTTGAATTATTTCGTATGGGAGACTCTATAGTGAAAGGTTATTAGTGATCATTTTTACTTTCCAAAGAACACCGGTAACACCATTCACTGGAGGAAATATTAATTTTTTCCCCTCTTAACTTTTCTCTAATATACCAGGCACAATTGCAACGTATCGAAAGCAATCAAATTCTACACCTAGCCTCAGATGTTGATATCCATATACAAGCACAAGCAAACAATGTCTTTGTTATGTTTACGTAAATAACATGAGGTATACGGGAGAAAATGACAATTTGCATAACTAGAAATTTTGATATGACATTGTTGTTTACCTTAAACGTACCGCAACATCTTTACACTTTTTACATGGAACACTTCTTTTCCTATGCACCACTGCTGCTGCACTTGGCTTTGGTTTGTGAGATTTCGTTTTAAAATCTGGCAAAACATGTTGAGGTTTCTTTTTAGACGAGTACGAGTTCGAGTACGAGTATGTACACCTACCGTCATTATCACCGATTTGATTTAAATTGAAAACACTTGCACTTCTTTGACTAAAATAAGCAGTATTACCCGCAATGGGAACACCTTCATAATCAACACACGGATAATTCAGTAAGCCTGTACTTTTTCTAAACACACGCGGCTGATGGTGGCACTTCCGAAGCACTTCCATTCTTTTATGGCGGAGTTCAAAAGAAAAAATCAACCTGACCCCGATAAAACGTTGCTTCTCCGCCGATTTGAGTTGTTTAAGTCGCCGTTGATTTTTTCGAATTTCCAATTTGTGCAGCCAACAAATGTTTTTCTCGATTTCGCGCAACAATTTGGAATCTCTCTGGTGCTCGTCTTGAAGACTCGTGTTTGCCAAGTCCAAATGGATTTTTTGTCTTCGCCACGGAAGCAAATCAAATTGTGCGAACTTATTTCTTTCACCACGAGACCACGGGTGAAAGTTTGTTTCTGAATCACTGTAACGTAATATCCATGCAGTGGTTAAATCGCTTGAGGAAATTCGGTAAGAACCATGCAATGGTTCTATTTTGGCATCTTTACTCTTTTGGCTGTTTGGTGAAACTGCTCTATTTTGTATGGCGACCGGTTTGATTTTAATGCACCTATCATTATCAACAGATGAAGTTGCTTTATTAAACATTTTTCATCGGCAGTTGTACTCGTAGGTCTAGGCAACCAATTTGAGTTGATCATTGTGTGAATTAATTAAATTTATTCGAACACATGGATGTCTGGAAGTGATGCGATGATTATGCTCGAAACATCGAAATACTACTAAGTCGAGCAGCACTTCATAATTCTAAAGCTGACCACTGAGTCAGTCACTTGCTGTAGAACTCAATGTTGTCTCTGTCTCTTGTGCGTGCTGTGAACATTTTGAATTATTATTATTCGTACTCGTGTTGTGAGAAGTGAGGGGTCGTTTAACATTAGTCATTAAGAATAACGACACATAGAAGTACGCGCTCCGGTCGTTTTGGCTGGATGAGTACGGTTTAAGGTCGTCCCTATCCAATGATTTGAAGATCTATAACATGATGATGGTATGTTCATACAAATATGAGTTTAGCACGAACTGATATGATGTGTATGGATACCTACGTACTTGTCATTCCAATGTACAATCATAATAGTTAATTCTGTTACACAATATTCTTTGTGGATTATTCGTGAATAGAATAAAGTAGTTGGACCATGACTTTTTTGTTTAAACGTGAACTCGTTTCGTATAGAAGATGCATTATGCTTAAGTTCATATTTTATTTATGCGAGGGTTATTTTTTACTCCTTTTTTGTTTTGTTTTCTGTAACGTTTTGTACGCAGAAATGCGGCTTGGAATTTTATTGTAGTCACATACTGTTTTTTTTTTTTTTTTTTTTAATTTGACTTTAATTGCACAATGCTTATTTAGGGTACATTCAAAAAGCAAATTATGCAGTTCTATCCATGCGTGTATCTGCACACTGAGCTGCAGCCTAAATGGTCCAACTGATTTGCTTTATATCTGCAAGAGATTAAAAGCGTTGTTTAGACGGGTTTTAGAAATCAGTACTCTAATCCCTAAATTAATTATATCTATTTTTCATACAACGATTTTAATGAAATTTTGGTAAAACCTGCACACAATTCTGTCTGTACTTTTTGTATTAATCAGTTAAGATTTTATTTGTTAAGTTTCAGCCATGAGCTCATTTAGGACAAGTTTCTCTAAGTTCCAAAATAACGACGGGTGTTGCAGTGAAAGAAACGGAAAAGGCATAATTGTAAGAAGGCCAGATGTAAGGGGGATCACCTTTGTTGCAGTGTAAATGGAATACGTGATATACATATGTATGTATGTATGTATGGGTCTACAATATAATTTTCGTGTGCCATTTGTTCATCAGAACCATATCTGATGAATAAAGATTGTTTTCATTGATACTCACATTTAACAGAGTAATTTGGCGCCGTGCTGCAACGGCTAATAAAATGGTTCTCTGCCATAAAAGGCGACCAACTAGACACAAACTGGTATACGGATGGATAAAGATAAACACCAGGTGTGTGCCGGTATATTTGTTTCAAACACTAGAATTTCGGAAACAAATGGGAAAAATTCCGAGCATATTTTAAGCGTAAATCCATGTTATTTTGGTGTGCGCAAATCTCATACTAGATAAGAGAATAAAGGGTGTCCCATTCATATACTGGTCAAGCAGCCATTAAAACATTAAATTCTAATCTCATTTTTGTATCTCATTTTGTAATCTCAGTTTTGCACTGTTTCAACAAACTATAAGATGTTTCCCATAAGAACAAAGTACAACTTTGATGGCTGCCTGGTCATAAAGATATTGTCGAAGATGAAATAGCCGACGAACAGGATAAAAATGCTTCGGCTGATTCTTTCATAGCCCTAAGTCGTTTGTAATATTATGAATTCAGCAATTAATTTAACACTTTAGAGTTATGAGAACTTTCCCTTGCAAAATAAGTTTAATAAATCCCTACAACTCAAAATGGATGACATCAGAAGATAGTTCTTATTCAGGAAACTGACTGTCGTCTTTGCATGCAAGATGACGAAGCTGGGGAGCACATTTTATGATAATTCCTTAGAAAACTTGAAAACAGAGAAATTCTTCAATATATCAGTGAGACTCTCAATTTCATCAAAAGAGTTGTGCTTCTCTTGGGTGACCGTGCCTCAAGTGGTAGTGAACTGGCTTCTAAATCGGAAAGTTCGGTGTTTGACTCCCAACCTCGTCCGAACGACCTTCATTTGTTCAGTTAACGAAATCAAGAAAGATGAGTAGTTTATTAGAAGTTAACAACAACCCAATTTCCACTATGAGTTTAGTTGAGTTCGATGCCACCCATGGAGCGAAATCACCCAATGATTCAAAACATAATTCTTTCTCTCTCTATCCCATTTTCCAAAAAACTTAATACGTGCTGAGGCATGACTGTATTCATTACATATCCACTACTCAAGTCCTTAAAAAAAAAAAAATTATTAAAAATGCTGATTTTGTGGTACAAAAGATGTTTTAGGTCGGAGTATTCTGTATTTAGCGGATCAGATCCTTAAAATAAAAAAAAATAAAAAAATAAAAAACACAAAATCATGTCCACACACTTTAGCACCATAAACTATTGTAAGGCACAATTAGCAGTTAATTAGAAATGGTTTTCTGACATTTGCCAGATTAATGCCTTAACTCATATATACTGGCTATCGATGTATGCTTGTGATTTTGTTGCTCAGACCTATCTTGACCAACAAAGAAATTGCATGCATCAAAATTATAGACTGTTGAGAAGCCTTCGAAGAAAGTTTTGACTAACATATGTGTCACATATACACCCTGACTGTTTCGAACTGCAACCAACTTCAGACTGCTATAATTTCCAAACCGTTCATGACGATTTGAGTCTCAGTTGTGTTGAAAAAATTTATCTGTGTGATTGCTTTATATTTGGCTGGAAAACCACAAGTAGCTATCGTTAGAGCCCTCCAGCACCTCAACGTGAATAAATCATTTGTGTCTCGAGCCAAAGCTCGTTACCGTGATACTGGCAGCGTTGCAAAACGCCATGGAGGTGATCATAAAAAAACAGCAGCATCGGCAGAAATGGTGCGGAAAGTAAAGGCTCGAATTGAGCGAAATCGAAATGAGCTTGGGCTCAAGTCATTGAAGTTCCAAAAAACACACGATGTTACACCGCAACAGAAAAAAGTTAGAGTCGAAAGAGCGAAAGAGTTGCTACGCTTGCACGAAAGTGATGAGTCGCTATTTGTTATCGAGCAATATGTCAACAAACAAAATGACCGAGTTTACTTGCCAGAGAGATCCTTCGAAAATTTACACCTTCGGACGGCCACCAGAAAGCAAGCAGCACCGACGGTGATGGTTTGGGACGCCATAACCGCCGTTGGTCGCTCTCCGCTTGAATTTTTGGATCGTGGCGTCAAAATTATTGGTATCGTATACCGTGAAACTATCTTGGAGACAGTATTGAAGCCTTGGACAAACAATCATTTCGGTCGGAGACCTTGGACATTTCAACAAGACTCGGCACCGTCTCACAAAGCGCGCGTCAACCAAGATTGGTTAAAAAACAATGTTCCACACTTCATTTCTTCGACACAATGGATTGCAAATTTTCCGGATGCAAATCCGTTGGATTTCTCTGTCTGGGGTATTTTGAAGACGAAGGTTGGTACTAAAAAATACCAAAGTTTGGACCACCTCAAACAAGCACTTCGCCGGGAATGGGCCAAAATACCGCAGAGCCACTTGCGTGCAGCGTGTGATGCTTTCTTCGGAAGTCTGGACATATTGAAAACTACTAATACAATTTGAAAATTGATGTATTTTCCAACAGTTTTTGCTTTGGCACAATAAAATTTAACAAAAAATAAAAAAATTATAGCATTTTAAAAAGTTGCAGTTCGAGTCAGTCACCCTGTATAATATATGTTATCGTGCCACCTGAGGCACTGTTTTCTGCGTTATCCTTCTAAATTGAACTGAAGACTCATCGGGCCAGAACTAAATAAGTATCATTCGCTCTATATGCCTTAGTTATCTCAGGTGACTGATGCTTGGGTCGATGCCGTTGTAGTGTTCGTGGAGTTCGCTGTAAAATTTGTTTGCTACGTCTGTTTTAATGCTTGCAAACGCACATGTGGCAGTTGCTCAGATTTTTAGAAAATTATGCCTCTGGCACTGGGTTTACATTTTCATACAATTTTCTCCAGTACGATGTTAAACGGCAGTGCATCACCTTTTTAAACCCTATCCGGAAATGGTTTCCGACCTTTACAAAGCAGTAAGAGATCTCAATCTTCATTCTGCACAATCTGACGACTTTAGTGGGAATTCCTTCACTAGACTTGGCTCTGTATAGCTTACCTCTATAAGCTATCTGCTTTTGTATGTCAGTCTGTACAAGTAGTTTTTTTTTTTTTTATCATATCCTCAGAAACGGCTGTGACTATACTATAGAATTCCCTTGCTCATATCTCTAGATTTCTTTTTGAGTCTTGTTAACTTGCCACGTTCTTTTTACATTTTCATAAAACTTTGGAATATTGTTCCAAAGTTGAGAGTAGTTTTTATACATGTACTTGCCTACACCTTTTATTAAATCAAGTGTTTCGTGCTAATGCCGGGTAAAACCCTGCACATAAGTTAAATCATTTCTTAAGGCTTCTTGATATTGAAGACACTAATATTCCGCACATAATGCAGGTTAAAAAGATGTTCGCAAGAGGTTGAGTGATACGCGATTGGCACAGATTCTGACAGTTGATTTTTGTTGCATTCCATGAGCAGACCTAAACGCCAATGTGGTTTTTTTTTTTATTTGCAGGATCGTCAACAATAAATCGATCTTTATTCGAGGCGTTTGGTTGCTCGCAACAGGTAAGTTTTTACATGTGCTGATAATTACCTCCATACACAATCCCTTACCTGCAGAAAGATACGATTCATAGGATTTCTTAGCAAAAGGTGACGTATATTCTGGGGCTAGTTACCCGTTTCGGAGATATGAGATCTTCCCTGCATACTCCACCTCTTAGCACCAAATGCGTTGAAGTAGCCGTACGTCGTACTTCCGTCGCCTAAGAGTAAATCATTTCTAACAGAACATTATTGTGTTGGTGTTTTTTCTTGTTTAACACCCGCACTTAAATAGATAAGACCAGTGCCCGGTGCTACCACGAGAAGGTAAAATAACCAGAATTGATGTATAGTCATAATCGCACAACATACTGCCAGCTTCACCGATCGGAACGAGAAGTTACAGTTTCGTGTGCCACCTTTGGTTTGATTCAGTGGAATAAAAAGTTATCTTTTCACCGGCTAGACATCTGCTCGCCTGTTATTATATCATATAAAATAAAAAAAGCGAGCTATTTAAATCCAAGATTTTGTCCGACCTCACATTTACTTTTTCGCTCATCGAACGCAAAAGTAGAAGGAATTTTTCTTCGTGCTATCTCGTCGTTAATTAATTACACTCGTACATTGATGGATTTTTATGGGAAGTTAACAGCGTCTGCAGGAGAAACATTTTAAAACCTCATCCGACTAGCAAGATGACCTTGTGATATTTTTCTATGTACCCGTAACCGGGAACCTAGAGGAAAGTGACATTATACTGATCGTTAACCTGTGCAATATATTTTTTGCACCGCTCAATAAGCTGAAGCTTGCAAGACAAAAGATGAATTTGAAAGGCGATAAGTCATAGATAAAATTAGCTTTTCTGCTCGGTTTTTTCGGTTTTCCAAATTTATATTCAAAAGTGAAATTTTGGATACAGATATTTGCAAAAAGGTAAGAGGATAATCGCCATGAGATCTTTTCATCCATTATGCCGCACTTAATTACGCACGATGTGTAGGTTATTATCTTGCCTGATAGTCTTGAATTGATAGTGGGAATTGAATACTATATTCATACAAATCTCTGACAATCGTCATGTTTTATGATATTGTTTGATATAAAAAGAGGGACGAGTGCTCTTTAGATAGAGCTTTACTGAATTTATCACAGAATCTTCATAGTTCTCAATGTATTGACAGCACTTTCTCAAGGCCTGCGTCTTGGTCTGATAGTTTTTTTTTTTTCTTTTTGATAAAGAAAAAGTTTTCATGAGAAATTGGTTTCACACGTCTGGAGGTTGAACAGTTTATTTACATAACCATCACATGGAAGAAAAGGTTTGGGAAACGGAAATTTGGCCAAAAGAGATGCACCTTAGTCATGCAAATCAATCAACTGAGACATCCTAACTACGATAGGATGACTATGCACCGACATTTCCTTACAGAGTTAAACTTACATATATTATTTAAATAACTCGGTGTGTTAAATTTGTGACAAAGCTGCGAAATGGACAATTAACTCGACACTGCAAAAGATCTGCACATCATGTTGGTAAATCTGGAGAAAACACTAAAAAAAAGGGTTGCACAGAGATACTTTGAAGAAATTACTCAACCAATTTGTTTGAAGAAATAAGTGCAATCATAAGTACCTTAGCAACAATGCACCATTAATCAAACAGAATTCTTTAGTTTTTCGTTTAATAATTGAAGGCTTACGCTTCGTGCTCGCAACGCATTGATAAACATTCGTATTTATCCAAGAAGTAAAATTAGTTTTTTAACTAACTAGGGTCTGCATAAAAAAAGTTATGGGTTTTAAAACATAAAACTAAACGGTTTTCGGAAATATCGTTTTTAGTGTCCTTCACAAAAATTGTGGTTTAATTACATTATACGAATGTTATAATTTTGTAAATATTTTATCATGAGGAGCACCGTAGAGCTCCGTGTCGAATTTGAATCTCGACTCCATATGATTTTTATTGCATTTGAGAAAGCCTTATACAGTCAAAATTTGACAAATCCAATAGATTAAGTAACAAATATCTATTCATATCTCGTAATAAGATTTCAGAATACTTGAAATTCTTCATATTAATGAAGGATTATGCCAAATGTGTGTTCCGTAAAACGAATATCAACACTGAATTATCCACATTACATTCCCTATCTTTCCAAGGACCTAAAATAACTTAGAAGATGCTATTATATAGATATTCATTTAGAGTCAATAACCTTAAAACCTTATTAATCACAGGTCTTTCAGTTTGTGTTCACAGAGCAAACGGCAATGTACTGCAGTATTTACGTACTTCAAGACGTACAATCACACATTTGCCATCACTAAATCTACAAACTGACTGCAGAAAAGTAGAACATAATGTTAGGCACCCACAAAAACCAGGCTACTTATTTACCAACTTTGTCTGGATACAGTTCTCCTTCCGGTCGGGAAGGAGGGGAATGAATTCCGGGGAAGTCATTGTACTTAATTTTCATCTTAAATTTTGAACATCTCCGGCCAGATTTCATTCAGAACCCCCACATGGCTTCGCTTAAGTTACAAACCATATTAGCTACTAAAATGAGGTAACCTACAGAACACAACGAGATTAGATGCGACCTAAATTCTGGCATTGATTTGGGATCTGTCAGTATCCTCTGCAAAAAATTTTGCAAAAGCCTAAAACCATGTAAGATCAAGCTGTTGCAGGTTCTAAGGCCACGACACCAGGGATTCATAGATTGGGCTCCTGAGCAGCTTGAAGTCAGGCCAATATTTAGCGAGTTATTGCTGAAATAAAGGCCCAAATGCTCGAAAGATTGGCATAACATTGAAACCACACCAATAAGCCTTCTTACCTTCTTTGATATCTTTGCGCCGTATTCATATTCAGTCTTCAAAATTATACTTTTCTACACCGCAATATACTTATTTTTACTATAAGCTTAACAAGTCTTTATAACAGTACGAATTAAATTAAAATTTATAGAAACTCATGCAACTATTGATTGTTTACCGACGATTTGAAGGCAAAGGTAAAATATTCCTCTTCCGCCGTAATCTTCGAATATATCCTTAGTGACTTTTTCCTGTTTTGCAACTTGAAGAAATTGTTCAGCGGTTAAAGATTTAACTCATCATTCACGCAATCGCCTACTTAGAGGACTTTGATCAATCTTATTATTATTATCATGATGAAATCATGAATTTTTTGATCCACTCTAATGCATTACGGATTTCTTCTCATCTCTAATGACCTTATGAGTAAATAGATATGCATATGTTCTGCTTACCTTTATTTCGTCCAGCAAACACCTAGCAGGATATTCTACACATAGTATCCGTTTTAATACTGAAGATTGGAGTGTCCCTAACACCTCCTTTACTATGGCGATTAGCCGTGTATAACGCTCAGGAAAATTGTAATAAGTAGACAGAGTGAAGCCCAAGACTGTTACATACCATCTTAGCTCCTTTGCTTTACAACCGCCAGTTATGCGGTTTCGTTTTATCTTGTTTTATCTCGTTTTACCATGCGGTACATCCGATTTTGTGTTAAATAAGGTTGAGACAGTTCTGTCTGGCTTTATATCATCTGCAGTTAGATATGAATACATCCATTGAATTAATGGAAATAATTGTTCTCTATTATTATTAAAGGTGTGCATAGAGTATACATTTTTATTTGCAGTATTAAAACATAAACAAACAAAGATATGTTGAGATATTTCTCGATTATAAGAACTGTTTCCCCCGTTTGAAGCATTATGCATAGCCGATTTTTATAAGGCAAAAAAACTTCTGTAATTAAAGCTTTCGAGTCCAATGAGATTTTGCTGCGGTCATCAATGTTCTTTCATGTTATTAATATGAATGCATAGGTTTGTATATGCATCTTCAATCTAGAGCCGTAATCAAGTATCCGTGCCTTATGCACTTCTGAGCAAAAATGAACGAATAGATATTATGAAAGAATTTCTTATTGCAACGATTGGTTGAATAAGCATGAAAAAAAAAAACGGGGAAATTTAAATTGCAGATTGCACAGTATCTATTCTTTGCAACACATACCATATGTACATATGAGCATAGATAGATTTTTATATTTTCTTTATGTCTGGCATCTAGAGAATTATTTCAATAAATGCACATTGCAAAAACGAGTAGTACTGACTTCAAGCAAGTAAATGAAATAGTTAAATGACCTTTTCTTATATGTATAACATTCGAGTATGATATAAATTAACGTGTGCATATTGATGCACATAACAGCTCAAAGCGAAAAGAGTGGTAATTGTTTATAAATTTAAAAATATCGGATACGATGTTATAATTGAACGCAAACCCGCTTTTATTGCCACTAAGCTATTAGTTTGACTGGCAGCAATAATTTTAAATGGTAATTGTAATGAAATTATTTATCTTTTTAAACAATTATTTAAAAATTCTGTCTCACTACTAAAGTTAGGTTAGAGTATGTTGCAATAATAAATGATTTTCCCTATCCTCTGAGTGACTTAAGTATTATATAAAAAAAAAAACGTTCAATTTCACGATGTGGACATTAAATGGTATGCCGAACTCTTTAATTATAATCCTAAGACATTCAACGGAAAATTTTGCAAATACCATACCTTTCCTTTGATTTTCCTGTACAATCAAATATTTTGTAACTCTGTTAGTAAGATCTATCTCTTAATAACTGCTCTGAATTACATTTCTTGAGAGTGGCTCACTTTACTGCCAGACATTCACAATAAACGAAGGCAAGACCGTCCATGTCTTGGGCTCTCTGTTATTTTAAAATGTATATATTTCTTTGCCGAGAAGAAATATAATGCAGCCGATACAAACTTCAAGATGGTGGTAATATAGTGCCTATATAGCTAAATGAGAAACTGTGGAAACGATTATGATAAACTGTGCTATTACATTAAATTCATTAAACCTAATGATCATCGGATACATCATGCCATTCCTAAAATGAAGCCGTAACTCTAAAGATGTATGATATTATGCGATACCAAGGTGCTAAGACCGTTGAGTTAACAGATGCTTTAGATTATTCTATTTTAAATTGAATTTGTGATTAATTAATTCTAGCGCTGAGTATTGCTTGCTCGGTTACTGATTATATATACTGATCGACCACATGCCTTTGGAAATAATAATTAAAGCAACAGACAATTCAAATGAAGTGCATTCAAATCAACTGAAACTTCTACCAAAATTAATATATTGTGATACAAAACTGGAACAATATTAGTTAAACTTAAACGAGCTTCTGAATAATGTTTATAATACATCAAATGAAGCACCATCAAATCAAAGTACTTACAGAGGTAATTAGAAAAAGAGGTACACGCGACGCCTGTGATGAAATAAAATTATTGTAGTTCGATAACGAGTGCATGAGAGCCAAAGACAAGTCCTTTGCGTTTCTAAAACTCGTAAGATTAAATATATAACACCAACCCTTTAATTGGTATTTAAATTCATATGCCTTGCAAAGAAAGTCACATTATGAACAATTAAAAATCAACGCTCTGAGCCATGCTAAATCTTCTGTAGAATTTTGGAAAGCAGTCACACATAAACGGATAAACAAAAGACATTTCGCCGTCCCAACATGATCAACAATTGGGAGACCACTTCAAAACCCTACTCAATTGCAATTATTTATCATTAGTGCACCAATATGCAGCTCTTCTCTTTGTTGATGAATATTTAGATTCACCATCTGCTTTGAGTGAAGTGCAAATGCAGACTGTATACATTTCGAGTTCCTTAAAAATTATACAACAGAGTTTGTAATAGCCGTTACAGCAGAATTTAACGGAATTCTTGAAACATCAAACCTTATACTTAGCTTCAGAAGTGCTATCATATTTCCATTGCACAAAAAAGCGAATACGGCAAATTAAGGAGTAGTTATAAGGAGGGTTATCCTTTTAAAACACTTCAGCAAAAATTGGTTGGAGCATTGCTGTATTACATGCTAACACAATGAGTTAATAACAAAACAATTCTGCAGGAATTAGAAGCTGGATTTGAGAACACTACTCAGCTGTGGACTAGATTTTACGACTTGTTCACATAGCTGAAATGTACAAGTAAAAAAAAATCTGTATGCTCTATTTATTAATTTTAGGGCAGCACAACTAACATATGGGCTGAAAAGTCCGTGTCGTTTTATAGTAAAACACAAAATTTTTGCAAAATTCAACTTTATTTATCGATATAGTTGCCTTCGAGAGCGATACACTGATTGAAACGATTTTTCAATCTTTCGATACCAGTTTTGTTGTACGATTTCGGTTTACTTCTTCATCGGTTTTAAATTTTTTCCCGGCGAGCATTCTTTTGAGGTCTGCGAACAGGAAATAGTCGCTGGGGGCCAAATCTGGAGAATACAGTGGGTGGAGAAGCAATTCGTAGCCGAATTCATTCAATTTTGCCATCGTTTTTATCGACTTGTGACACGGTGCATTGTCTTGATGAAACAGCACTTTCTTTTTCTTCAAATGCGGCCGTTTTTCTGCGATTTCGTCCTTCAAACGCTCGAACAACGCAATGTAATAGTCACTGTTGATAGTCTGCCCCTTTTGGAGATAGTCGATGAAAATTATTCCATGTGTATCCCAAACTACGGATGCCATAACCTTGCCAGCCGACTGTTGAGTTTTTGGTCGTTTTGGACGAGGTTCGTCGCCTGCTCGCCACTCAGCTGACTGCCGACTTGACTCTGGTGTAAAGTGATGGAGCCAAGTTTCATATATTTTCACCGGGTAGCACTTATCAAGCCATTTTTTGCATCGGCTGCATTTTTTCCCATCAAAAAGCAATGATAAATCAACACACGAAATTAGTTTGAATCCATTTTTTTTTCACAATAACAAAAGTTGCTTCACTCACAACGCTATATCTCGAGAACTAATCGTCCGACAGCTGTCAAATTTATACACGTATCTTTTGAAGGTTGGTACTAACTGAAAATGGTATGGATTTAATTCAAGTGGTGCCCTCTCTTACAAACGGACTTTTCAGCCCATGTGTTACACTTTTTAATTTTGAGCAAAATTATTAATTGCTTTTAAGCTATGTACGAGAACAATATGACAATGGTCTGGGATTCGGACATTCTATCTGAAGAGTTTGTTACAACAAACAAGGATGCGTACCAAGTGCACAACTGTTCATTCTATTTATCAATGCTATAACATACAACATTGAAGGTGGAGCTAAAGTCAAATATGTGAATGTGCCAGCGCTGATGTACGCAGATGATATTGTCAATAATTTGCAGCTTACGATTAACAAACTGGAAAAATACTGTTACTCATGGAATCTTTCTGCTTACTTAGAACGAAAACCTTGATATTCAAAAGCGGCAACGGACGTTACTTAAGAAATGAATTCTGGAGGTATGGAATAGAGGACAAAGATAGTTAGAGAGTACAAGTATCTAGGAGTATTAATTTCAGTTAAATTAAATATGAAAGAAAATCTCAGAACCAAATTGAAGAAGCAACAACAAATATATTAAACACAGTTCTAAACTAAAAATAAAAAGGCACTGCGATATCGAAAAGTTCCTACGTTATTGTACAAAAAGAGTCCTAATTATATGCTTAACTTAGAGACTGGCACCGCTCCACTATTTTTGGAAACATCAAGACCACATTCTAGTATTATTGTAAAAGTAATACATATGGAGCAAGAAATACTACCACAGATAATACTTTTTCACATAATTTCCACAAAAGGAGGATTTGCTCAAGTATAAGAAAATTAGCACAAATTTGTGGGCTTAAGACTGAAAATCTCTAAAGTTGGAACACCAGAACATTTTTGGACGAGTCTTGTTTGACTTTTTTGATAATGATTGAGGCCCGGGTCAGGACTGGGGAGTTTATAAACTTAAATCTAACATTAGTATAATAAAAAAACTACGATAAGTGCAAGGCTTAAAGGTGCTTGGGAAAGGGCATTTTTAAGACTGGTTTTACTAATGTTGAAATCGAACCCATTAACCATGTTGTTTGTATTCCGCAGCATTCTGGTCAAAGCGTCGTTATAGCCGTAGACGGTGCGGTGAAAGTTGATGTGGAAGACCTAAGGTTGCGCGAATTGGTATATGAATAAGAGGACATCAGCAATTTCTCGACGTTTTTTGAGGGGCGGTTATAAAGGTGAGGTTTGATTTATAATGTAAAATAAAACACATAATTTTGAAAGTGAACTTAAAATTTTTACTACCGGTTAAAAGAACAATTCATGACATTTACTTTTTGAAAATGATATCATGTAAATGTTGGCCACGACTACGTCTGGTTCATTCGGAAGGTTCGATTTTGGGCGACTCATTCGAGCATATCGCTGGTATCTTGCATATAACACGAGTAATGTTGGCTTCCAAAGCATCAATCGTAGCTGGCTTATTTCTAAAGACCTGAGACTTTACATATCCCTAGAGAAAATAGTCCAAAGGTGTGATATCGCACGATCTCCGCGGCCAATTTACCGTAGCAAAACTTGAAATTAAGTGCTCACCAAGATGATTTCTCAACAAGTCCATTGTTTCATGCGCTGTATGGCTCGTAGCGCCGACTTGTTGAAACCACAGCTCACCGAGTCCACGTGCTTGAATTTCAGGAATCACATAGTCCGTTAACATGGCGCGATAACGGTTACCATTGTCGGTAACATTCTGATTTGCCTCATTTTTGAAGAAATATGGACCAATGATTCCACCAGCCTATAAACCACACAATACCGTTGTTTTTAATAGATCTTGGTACTTTTCGGGTTGCTCATCAGCCTAAATACGGCAATTTTGTTTATTAACGTAACAATTGAGCCGGAAATGGGCTTCATTACTGAACAAAATTTCACGATAAAACACATGAATTTTATTGGATTTTTAAAGAGCCCATTCACTGCAAATATGGCATAAATTCAAGTCGCCTGGCTTCAATTCTTGCACAAATTGAATTTTGTACGCTTTTAAGCCGAGATCCTCACGTAAAATACGCTAAGCCAAACTGCTGAGAACGACGACGAATCGATTCGTCACGGTCTTCGCGTACACGCTCAGCTACAGTTGCTATGGTCTCTTCACTACGTGCTGGATGTGGTCTAACCGGTCAATGTCCACTAATGTAAACTCGGACTCAAATTTTCGAATGGTATAGGCAGTAGTGATTTCAGTAGGTCGATTATGCGCACCGTAAATTCCTCGAAGTGCAAGAAAAACATTTCTCACAGAAAGCTGATTTTCGTAACACAGCTGAACAATTTGAAGACGCTGTTGTGGTGTAAGTCTTTCTATGATGACTTGTCGAACAATACTGAACAAAAATGACAAAGAAGTTTGATAGAAGCCACGCGTGATCTGTGAAAAAAAGCCTATTGAAAATCAAACCTCACGATGAATCACTCTATAGATATCTGTAGAAGGTAGACCCCGTAATGCAAATCGAATGAATCTGCGTTGAATAGCTTTAATTCTCCTAGAGCGGCTTTCGTAGTAAGCGAACCAAACTTGGTAAATTAAAGGGATTTAGTGAAGTAGTTGTTAGAGAATTCCTTGGACCATCGCATAATGAATCTTAGTAAAGAATTTGCTTTGTTAATAATATTATTAATATACATACGGAAATTAAGTTCTTTGCCGCATATAACACCTAAATCGCGAAGTAAGGTGAAGGGGGGTTTTAATCCATTGCCGATAAAACAGGTGGTTATGGCATACATTTACGCGAATGAGCTATAGTTTAGCATTTGCTAGCATTAAGCTTCAACAAATTTTTTTTTCACACAAGATTTTGTAGTGCTTGAGAGTTAGAGGGTATAGAGATGTGCTTATAGATCTTCATATCATCTGCATAGATGTAATTGCGGGATTATTTGATTGTCAATATAAATATCGCATGATCGGGGTGACTTCCTGGAGATACACTAGTTTTAGCTACAATGGGATTAGAAACAGAAGATCTAAAAAGAACATTATATTGACGATTTGCAAATAAGTTTTGATCCACAAGATGAACTAAGCTTCAATCTTGAGAGAGATTATTTCGTGCGAAATTTTATCGAAGACTTTTCTAAAATCGGTAACAATTACATCGATTTTGTTTCCATTTTCCAATGCACAGAGGGTAGTAGAAACGAATTCCATTAAATTAGTAATTGTTGATCTTCCTTTTGGAAAACCGTGCTGATAAGGAGGGAAGATGGGTTTGCAGTAAATTAACATCAGGTCGTAAACAATGTTCTCAAATAGTTTGGGTATAGAAGAGAGTTTAGCATTGGGACGGTAATTAGAGATTTAATTTTTGTTACGTTTTTTATGCAGCGGAATTATGTACGATCTCTTCGAAACTGAAAGAAAAATATTTTGCGATATAGAGAGCTGTGAGAGAAGTGTGACCAAGATGTTTGCACTTTTTTCAAAACAATGGCAGGCACTCCGTCAGGACCCTGGTTTTTAGCAGTTTTGTCAGACTGGAATAAGTTTGAGATTTCTTTAGGGTTGTACGAGGATTCATTTGAGAATCTCAAGGTAGATTTGTAATTATCAGATTTTTGTTTGATGTTTATGAAGTGTAAAAAGCTTTTAGGATGAAAAATAAGAATAACAACCACATCGACCAGAACTACCGATAATCTACGATCTCTGTAAGCTAAGAGAAAGACCCTCTCTGTATTCCATTTTATTGCTAAATGTTCAATTGTAGGATGTTTTCGTGTTTTATTTTTGGATCAAGAATTGTTGAGATGGAGGACGTGTTTCGTATTTTTAATGCGGCAAAAACGTTACGTTACGCATTACGTAAGGCGATTTTTAATAAATAAAAGTAACCAAGACTTTTGTTATACTATATGTATGAATAACACAAATTATGTATGTATACTTTTTACTCAATCCTAAAAAAAACAATTAAAAATTAACCAAACCAATAGACAGCTATAAAACGTGTCTTAAATAAATAAAAGTAACTAACTAACCAACTCCTGGTTAGTTTATATCTGTAGAGATGGTAAATATGGGTTAAGCAGTACAAAAGTGCAGAAGATATTGTACAATGTGCTTTTGGTAAGAATAAACATCCTCATTCTCGCGATACTCTGTTTCTTTTGTGTAAATAAAATTTGTAAGACTAGCAAATGTCAAACAAAGTAATAAAGAAAATGGATATTCAAAAACTTGAAAGCTAATTTCAGTGAAAGTAAAGTTGTATAAACATACAAATTAAGGTGCAAATGAAATGCGTATAGGGTTGGAATACTCCTTAAAGGTTGCAAAATAGTCTGTGGTTTGAACAACTAGGATATTGAAAAGTGCATGGCTTGGATAAAATCTTTGTATAATATTATAGGCCAAGTTATCTTGGAAAATGAGTTTTGTGGTGATATTTCAGAATAAGGTGATCTCATTGTCAAACATGATTATACATAGGTACTTGTAATATAATGAATAGATGCACTTTCAGTAATACAAATGTTGACTTAAGAAAGGCGGCGAAACAGCTTTGAACTATTAATAACCCAAAAGAAAAAAATCGATAGTAGATAGGATAGACAGAAAGATGTTGCATATGGCAGCATCTATAGAGTTTCGACATCCCTTTCCATTCCATTTGACTTCAAAATCGTACTTGAAGGAACTGTATGAAACTCATATATACGTTAATACCATACAGCTGCTAGGATACGTTAAGGACATTGACACAATATAGATAGTTAAGAGTCAGCGAGCTGTAACTGAAGCGTTCGCGGCCATTGAAGCAAAAGCCGGGAAACTAAGTTTAGCCGCCAATGAGGGTAAGATAAAGTATTGTATATATAGTGGACAAGAAAAGGTACCCAACATTAAAGGTTTAACAATAGGAAACTATAACTTTGAGGTAGTAAAAGACTTTGTGTACCTGGTCTCCACTGTAGAATGATAATACCAATGTAGAGATTAAGTATCACTTCTGCCAATCGCTGTTTAGACTAAAAGGAAACTGAGAAATATATATAAGACCCTTTTCACCCCAGTCAGAGTATGTATATAACGCAGAAGTATGGACTTTACCTTAGCGGACAAAAATGCTGTTCGAGAAAAATGTTCTCCGAATTATTTCTGTCTGCCTAAAAGAAGTTTGTAAAGAAGATGTAACAATGAACTGTATGGTATACTGACATTAATGTGGTATACATCGTTGGTAAAAACTCAACGGTCCCGGTGACTAGGACATGTTGAGCGAATGAATAACATCGTTTCGGCTTGGAATGTAGTCGAATCTATTCCGTAAGGAAGAAATGAGAAACTTCATATTTGGAGGCTCGCTCAAGTAAAAAAGGGCATCAGGCAATTTCAGGGCAAGAACGTGCTCACTGAAGAGAGTTTTTGGTTGAGGCCAATATCCACGATGCTTGTAGCGCTAGCGTTGACTTTTGATGGATTACTCTAAAATCAATGAATAGCCATGTGGAGAGGGCTTGTTGATGAACGACAACTTCCAATCTGGTAAGTACGATTAATCGATTGTGGCTCGGCCAGCTCCGGATAGGTTTACTGCTTAATAAAGGCAAACTATTCTATAATCATGAATACTTTTTTTTTCGAATAAAATCATAGTTTGGCATACGTGGGGGTGATCTTCTAAGTTCAAGATTGCAGATATTTGTTAAAGAAACTTATTTAGTTGAAGGTAATTCATCTTGTTCAGATTCCAGATAAAAGATAATTGGAATAAATTCTCTTACTAGACAAGAAAATTTCCACTATCCGAGTCCGCATTAAGGATTTTAAAAAGTTGTTTCCATTTGAACTTCAATCGGTGTCAAGTTGAATTTTTCACAGAAACGATCGCAGGTTGTATCTCCTTAATGTAAAGGAAGGTGAAAGTCCACAAATATCTTTGTAAAGTCAGCTTATTTATGGTAGCTTCAGATTGCAGATGCTTCAAATTTGTGTGAAATATACCGTATCATTTTATTTTGGATCAATCGGACCACCTTTTTAAAATTAATCAAGTGCGGTTAGTCTCTGATAATCTAGATATTAAATGAAATAAATTCCGTATTGCATTGCAAGACCGTTAAATTCAAAGTCTATATTGATTGTACTCGTATTATACATAGAATTTCAAATGTAGTTGTAAAATTTTTGACCGAGCATAGTCCAATTTTTTTTATCATTCGTATTACACGTATGTGAAATGGACAGATTGAATAGATTTTGGATAGACTCAAAGGTTTATCTGAGCCCTCTCTGCATAGTGGAAGAAAGTATAAAGTAAAAGTAAAACATACTTATGCTTAAAGTTATTCAGAAAATTATTATATTATAATGAAAACAAAATGAAATTATGTAAATTTTTTACTACAATAAAAAGTCAAAAAGTAGAACAGAATTAATTAATTTGTAGAAAGGTGCTCATTGGCTTATTTTCTTAACTAAATTTAGTTGAGGTCGAAAAGTGCAAGTTCAGATGGATTTAATACTTGTAGACCGGTCACTTTTAATTAAGTCGATAAGCGTGCATTTATAAAGATGTTTCTATATGCCTAGATAATTAATCAGAGTCTTAGATTCAAGTACGAGAATATTTTGTAAAAGAAATTTGAGGCCTAAATTACATGTTATTAGGTCAACGTGAAATCGATCATTTGAAAAGATTTTTTAATAATTTTTTTTTTTTTTTTTGTAAACTGTTTGCCTAACAAATCATTTAGAAGAAAGTTGAACGTACATACATTAGCATTTTACATCAAAGTTCTTTGGTGTACAAATACAAAACATTGTGTTGGAAGGAAAGATTGGAATAAAAGTTGTTACCTATATTTTTTCTTAATGAAAAGATATTTTTGAAAGAAAACCTATATCAACATATACATACATATTTTAATACTGTTTTTGTGAAAGTGTGTCAGTCCAATACTTCATAAGATCTTAACATAAGCAACAGCAAAATCAAAATCAAATCGTAAGCATGGAAAGAAAGAAAACAAAAGTAGAAATTTGAGATTGCGTGCTGCTGTTGCCGATAGTGGTGCTGCTGCCTTCGCTCATCTGGCGTTATTCTTTACTAAATTATTTTTCTTCCTTCAGATAATATTTGATAAATTCGGAGATACGGGTAACAAAAGAGTACTCGTATGCGAGGTAAAAATACAACTCTAAGGAGGTAATAAATGTTTTCAATTATTTTATTCTGATTAGCTTATAATCTGAAATTGAAATTCTCTTACGAGTATTTCGATAGTGCCTATTAATGGAATCAATGGAGCTGGGGATCATCTACGTTTTGCGGGATTCTTCTCAACAGAGGAGTGTGAATACAATTATCTAAAATATATTTGCTATCGTCCACTAAATCAAGATATTGCTAAGGAAGCAAGAAATCGATATTGCCAAGCTGAATGAGCGCAGTTGGAGCCCGCATCACATGGTGCTTAAATACATTTTCGGTATCTTGGTACAATGACATCAATTTGAATCAAAAACATGTACTGCCTCATTGAACATATGTTTGTGGAAAAGTTTACTCTCAATGTTGCATAGATAGAAACTGGCTATGTCGAAAATCTAATTCATGAAGCCTTTAGAGGGTAAAAGAATTACCCATAGATTCCAGATCGACATGCAAAAGATGAAAGGGGGTACCATTAATCAAGAAGAGTGAATAAATACTCGTATAGATATATATAAGGACTGAACCTTTAGTCAGGATATGAAGACTTCTTAGGTAAAGTGAATGCTGTCATCGATAAGTTAAAATCATATAAATGCATTGTTTTGTCGCTCTGTAACTTAATTGCTTGCGTGGGTGTTATGACACAAATTTGTGCCAAGGCATTGCCTTGAGAAAATATATTGAATTTTTGTGATTCAAACGGCTTTTATATATAATGATCAGCGCATTGTAATATCAATTTTTTTTTTTTTTCATTGAGTTTATCAGAGTTTGTTTTTTTTTTTTTTTGGCTGGGTATTTTTAAACTGAGCTGTTATTTTAAACACTTGCGTTCAGTATTATTTGGAAAACTATTGTGAATATATTATATTTACACCAGAATAACGCTTTTGTGTTATTCAAACTAATTTTGAAAATCAGTCTTTGATTCATGAAACGTATATCATAGAATACTAAATAATTTTTATGATCCTCATAATTGGCTAACTGAGCTGAGCTTGCTATTCGTCGTGCTATGGACAAATTTCGTAACGCATACATCCAACATGACGCATAGTTAACAACGTCTATTTAATGTGTGTACAGAAGAAATTGTAGACCCCAGAATAAAGGAGTGAAGCAATATCCGGAATTGTCAATTCGGGGTCGATCGCAACACTTTGGCCTTTATTCGTGCACTGTCTGGAAAAAAAAATGAACTGAAATAACTTTAGATACACCATAGCTGCTGTAGCAGCCGAACCTTATTTTTCTCCAGTTGTGTTTAGCGAGGAGAATATCTGCTGCTTCTGAAGTGAGGCAAATCCAGAACAGACTCAATTATAGCCACATTACTTGGTTTGGCCCCGAACTAGCTTGGTGTGGTCTTCATAATTCCTTTCTTTTTATTAAATTAGGTCACAACTCGCGTTACAATCAATGGTCAATGTTATAGAACAATAATCAGTGATTATTCCTTCGAAAAAAGAAACGTTAATAATATAGAAGATATGTGATTCCATTCCAGCCGTTAAAATAAACTGCGGTAAAGGGTGGATCTGCACTTTAACGAATAAACATCTAATTAGCGCGGCTGTTAAAGAAATGGTTGAGGCACTTCTTACACATCCAGAGATCACAAAATTTGAAAAATTCATCAACGAATTCCTGAAATAATAATCGTTCACAATCTGCAACCTCAAAGCCTACGACTCCTACAGAGTCCCAGATTTAGTGCAATCCGAATTCCCCAGTTTGAATTTGTACAACGCCATCTACGTCCAGAAGATGGCAAACTTGTAGAAGGTGGCAGCCCATTGGAACTTTCAAAAAAAGAACTATTCACTCCAGAAGTGGCTTTAATCAAAGCTAAGAAAACTGGATATGATATATTTTAGTTTGGTTTATTTGGTTTAGAATTGCTCCTGAAACGCTTTATTCCTATAATTGTACAACTTCTTCATCCATTTTTCCCACTCCCATCCCGGGTCGCCCGGGAAATACCTACCATTCATTTCGATTTAAAATGGCTTTAAAAGCAACAAAAACCAAAAGAGCTTGTGAAAATACAAGTGAAAAAGCAATATCGCTTCGTTCAATTTAATATTGGTAGCACTGGGCCTGTTAGAAAATCCAGAGGAGGTCAATGGCAAGTACACATCCCATTGTAATAAGGTAAAGCAAGCCGGATTAGCGACGGGTGTTCTTGGTATAATTGTAACAGAATTTTGAATGGCTATTTTTTTTAGGATTTTTCAAACAAAAAACCAGTCCATTGTATACTTGTAAGTTCCTTATAATGAAATGTTTCAGTCTTTCGAAGAAACATGAGGATGCGCAATATTGATTAAGTGCCTACAGTACCAGCACTCACCACTTCAACACCGAGTACCTGCAGCCTGATGCGAACGTAAGCCGGACATTCACAGATGTAGTGCTCTGCGGTGTCATCATGAATTTGACAGCATGCATCATGTTGTATCAATTATGCTCAGAAAAAGTTTAGTGCTCCTTCACTACATGACGCCAGTAGGTAGCCTGCAATCTTTTCAACTGAGCTACAGTAGGAAAGCCGCTGAGCTCGTACATAAGTTGAGAAGCATTCGTTTGGTTTGCTGCCATTTGCAGTTGTGCTCATATGAAACCCAACTGTCAATGGAAGCCCTAGCCCAGGACGCAGTCAGACCTAACATAGATACTGATCCTGAAAAACTCCCTCCCGTGTACGGATACGGATTAGCGATATGTGGAACTTATCACTAGGGCTTAAAGCTAGGGAAGATGAAGGAGATCGAATTTGAGGGAAAGTGTGCTGCGATTAAAATCGAAAACGGAGAGGTTGGAGTTTACCTTACGCAGCATACGGGATATTGGTTCGTTAGAGCCATATGTGGTGCGGTGGATAGGTAGATAAAAGAGACGGGGGCAACGTAGATTTCGAGGGTTAGTGTAAAAGAAAATGGAGTTGCAAAGAGACATGCAATCGACGGAGCCTGAGAGGAGTCGGTGAATGAAAAGAATGTCAGCTACGTCCCTTCGTTCCTCAAGGGTATTCAGGTTAATGAGTTTGAGACGGTCTCGGTAGGGAGGTAAGATAAGAGGATCGTTCCAAGGTAGATATCGAAGAGCAATTCGAACAAAACGACGATGGATGCTCTCAATACGGGATACATGAACTCGTTGAAAGGAACACCACGCTTGGCTAGTGTACTCGAGAAGAGGGCGAACGTAAGTGATGTATAGTGATCTGGTCACGTACAGGTTGCAGAATTCTTTGGACCATCTTGTGATGAGTTTGCTTTAGTAATTATCTCATCAATATGCGAGCGGACATTTAGCTCCCTGTCGCATAATATTCCAAGGTCGCGGATAGTCTGAACTAGGGATATAGGTTGACCGTGGAGAACGTAAATTCTGGGAGTAGACATGTTGCACTTACGTGAAAAGGTAATCGATTGACATTTGGTGACATTAAGTTCTAAGCAGTTCTTGATGCATTAGGTGGAAAAACTATTTAGATCTATTTGAAGGAGGCTGAAGTCATGTTGTGAGGAAATGGGTTTAAAAAATTTGGTATCCTCAGCATAGAGAGAAAGTGCTGAGTGTTGAATGTTATAGTTAAGATGAAGAGAAGTGGACCGAGGTGACTACCCTCAGGAACACCTGAAGTGGCCAAGAAAGTGGCCGATAGGACAGACCTGAAACGAACACTATAAAAACGATTATTCAGGTAAGAAGAAGTGTGTCGATCCATTTACAGATGCGCATCTTTCCAACATTGAAATTAGCACCAGCAGGGTTCTTAAATAACCATTCGTTATTAGCAGGTAGGTCGAATTTAAAGCTTTGATTACCTTTGTGGTGAGATGGCAGGAACATTTCACAATTGCTGATGGTGATGCTGTTTTTGTCCGCGAAGAATTTCGTGATCCAAGAAATATCAGCGTTTACGGCGGTGCCTTTGATGAAAAATGTACTACTATCGGTTTCGATTTTTACCGGTCTACTTCTTCTTCCTCAATTCGGAAGGTGTCCATGTTGTACCAAAATGTTTGATGAGCTTGCGTGGGGCGGCGACGATAGATAGTGAAACAGTTCCGGTCTCTTGGATTGAAGGGCCATCGGGACAATTTGTAGATTTATTTAACCGTGGTGGACGAGGAGGTGGTGGTGAAAGTGGGTCGACTTCGGTTTCTAGTAATTCAGCCAAAATTGATGTATTGTAGTGGACATTCTGGTGATGTTGTGTGTGGATTGGTAAATTGTCAATATGATTCTCGATATCGAAAATGGTTGATTGTGCTGCAGCCAGATCGTCACCAATGCCGTTGATTCTATCAAAGATTACTTCGAGCATTGGATCAGGCTGCATTAGAGATGGTTGTTTCTTTGAGGTGGATTGAAAATGAGTCTCAAGATCTTCACGCAGGCTGTTTATCGATTCGCACAGTTTTAAGTTAGAGATGTTTTGGGCGGAACAAACAGTATTCATCTCGACCAGACTTGCAGATTGTTTTCCGATGTTGGTGAGCTTGGACTTAATTACATCAGTTGAGGACAGAACCGAGTTGCCTAATTCATCAGCGTAACTGACACTACTTTCTAAATTTGACTGATTCGTCGTATTCATTTTTGTGAGACTTTTTTGGAAAGAGTCATTAGATTCACTGATACACTTTATAGCAAGCAACACGTGCGAAAGTGAGATAATCTTGCACTCACCAGAAAGGAATAGGAGGTTGTCAGAGAACTCTTTGATGAATACGGTATTCCTTTTATTTAATTCGACATAAATTGCATGGAATGATTTTCCACAGATGCCGTTATAAGTTACAAAGTCAGCATTAAGATCAAAGATTGAGCAGTTAGTGATTCCGCAAGACATGGCAATTATAACAAAAGTAAACGAAAAGGGTAAACAAAAAATTGGAAAATTGGTCAACATTTGGGGTAATGCACTAAATATATGCGGAACCGATATCAGAAGTGGCAATGCGACAGTTATTGAGCACGAAAAATTGAGGTTAGTCAAAAAAAAGAAGAAAAAAAAAAAAAAACCTAAGAGACAGCCAGCACTTGGGGTCGTGAAACTGATAGCAGAAGTAGAGATATGGAAGGGGAAGAAATAAATTTAATGCGGAGCAAAACGAAAACACGTCCGAACTCGGTGAATAGTAAAGTTTCTGGCGCAGCTACGCTGTTAATACAGATGCAATTGCCTTATCCTCCAGCGGTTCTTCGCAATATATTTCGATGTCATCAGGATTGCGTATATCTTCGCTTGAAAGACAAACGGAAGTTTTCGTAATGAGGAGTGACATCTAATATTTTGGTCCTCCAGAAAGATGCAAGCGCAGCTTTCTTGATCGGTTTTGGAACCATCAGTGAAGACCCGACTACATTCTTTTCTTGGCTCGGATTCTGAAAGAAACCAGTCTTGGGTACATGGAAAGTCGATTTTGTATTTTTTCTGCAGCAGGAGTTCCGGTGTCATTGCATCAGCCGGAATGTTCATAAGACAAGCGTCACAAGACAATCTTCAAAATTCCAGTAGGTGTTGTATCAAAGACCACTTATTTTTAAATCGAGGATGGCTTTGAGAGTGTAGCACATGATATGAATAACGAGCGGAGGAAGATTCAGCAATCCGTCTAGAGCCGAGCCGAGTAATGAATAAGAGCTTATTCCACTAGACAACCGACGCATAGGAAATAATTGGCCTGTAGGTTCAAAGGATCCTTCTTCTCAATGACAGACCCCATTTCCTGCCGATAGCACTAGATGAGTTATACCACTGAGTTTTCTCCTTATCTTAAAGAGAACAATCATTAATGTTTTGAGAGGATTGACTGAAAGCCCATTTTTAGTGCAATTATAATCGATCACGCTTAGGACTGCCTGCGCTTTAGAGCGAACAGTCTTTCCTAATGGCTTCAATAAAATATTTCCTTTAAACAACGGGTCACCAGAAAACCCTCCTCAAGATTGACGATTGTATTGTGTCGAGTAGAAGAATTCACAAAATTTCTACCTCCGAATCTACTGAAGTAGATATGGGGGACTCAAGTATGATAATACCATATGTTAGTTAGCTAAGTTATCAATTATCCCTAAGATACTGTGCACCTGTATCAGATAGGCTTCATCCTATTAATTAGATAATTAAAATTGGTTAACGATTATGAGCATGCATTGCAACAAGATAGAACATCGCATTATGTTTACTTCTGTCATGATATACTCGTATTAATCACAATTCGTATTGGAATGTATGGTTTCGTTCATGACCAATCATTTACAACACCACAACAGCTTCTTTAAATTTTTCAGCTGTATTACGAAAATTAGAGTTCTGTGAGAAATGTTTTCCGTGCGTTTCGAGGAACTTACGGTGCGCATAATCGACCTACTGAAACCACTATTGCCAATACCATTCGCAAATTTGAGTCCGAGTTTACATAAGTGGATGATACTTGACCGGTTAGAACACATCCAGCATGTAGTGAAGAGACTATAGCAGCTGTAGCTGAGAGTGTACGTGAAGACCGTGACGAATCTATTCGTCGTCGTTCTCAGCAGTTTGGCTTGGCGTATTGTACGTGAGGATCTCGGCCTAAAAGCGTACAAAATTTAACTTATGCAAGAATTGAAGACAGAAGAGAAGACAGGCCACTTGAATTTGCGTCATATTTTCAGTAAATGGGCTCTGAACAAACCCAATGAAAATCCGGTGTTTTATCGTGAAATTTTGTTCAGTGATGAACCCCATTTCTGGCTCAATGGATACGTTAATAAACAAAATTGCCGTATTTTTGCTGATGAGCAACCCGAAGAGTACCAAGAGCTACCATTACATCCATTAAAAACAGCGGTATGGTGTGGTTTATGGGCTGGTGGAATCATTGGTCTATATTTCTATAAAAAAGAGGTAAATCAGAATGTTACCGTCGATGGTAACCGTAACTGTGTCGTGTTTACGGATTATGTGCTTCAAGCACATGGTCTCGCTGAGCTCTGGTTTCAACAAGACGGCGCTACGAGCCATACAGCACGTGAAACTATAGACTTGTTGAGAAATCATTTGGTGAGCACTTAATTTCAGGTTTTGCTACGATAAATTGGCCGCCTAGATTATGCGATATCACACCTTTGGACTATTTTCTCTGAGGATATGTAAAGTTTCAGGTCTCCAGGAATAAGCCAGCTACGATGGACACTTTGGAAGCCAACATTACTCATGTTATTCGCGAGATACCAGTCGCTATGCTCGAACGAGTCGCCCAAAATTGAACCTTCCGAACGGACTATCCCAGACATTTACTGATGTCATTCTTAAAAAGTAAATGCCATGAATTATTTTTTTAACCGATAATAAAAATTTTAAGTTCACTTTCGAATATATGTATTTTATTTAACATTATAAATAAAACCTTACGATGAATCACCCTATATATATTATTAAATAATATTTAAAATAATAAAATCGACAAATATTAATCCGCGATATTTTTGAGAACTTTTAAGGTGTTAAAGTGCATTCAGACTGAACGAAACATTTCAGAAATATTTTTTTCTTTGATTCGTTTGATCTGGACGCCAGGGAAATATTTATGAAATGTTTTTCAGTTACCCATTTGGGATGGAAAATTACAAAAAATAAAAACAAAAAACCCAGTGCTTTAGGTGAAATTTTTTTAAAAATGCATGTACCTATAAAAAGATGAAGTGGAAAAGAAGCTCCTGCTCTTAAAATGCACTTTAGCTTTGAGAAAAATTGTCTTTTCCAATGTTTTTTTTTTTTTTTTTTTTTTTTTTCTTCTTATAGCTTTGCATTTTTTGCATGATTATGAAACACGATGCTATTAATCTTATCTGTATTCTAGTGAAAAAATGAACAAGAATGAAACATTTTATAATCATTTAGCGTCCACACTGACAGAAACATTTCATAAACGTTTATAAAAGGTTCCTGATATATTTATCAAACAATATTTCGCTCGGTCTGGACGTACCTTTAGAATAAATTAAAAGATTTTATTTCTTATAACTTGATCTTTTATAAAAAAATACATTTCATACGTATGTACATATATACGAGAATGCAGTTATATCTTCCAAATTATGTTTTCCACATTAAGCATTACTATTGAGGATATTCATTGGTACGTTTGTGTCATACAGTTAGCAAATAAAGCTACCTTCGTAATGGAATTAGAGCGAATTGATCGTCAAACGATATACTTTGTCTTTCATCGTTCTGCAAATAAATTACACATAGAAAAACAATTAAAATATCTTTAAGAGCAGTATGTCATAAATTAGTGTACATGACAATTTAAGCTTCTAATCCCTTCTAGACACTATCTCAACATAAATTATATTATTTTGATTTTGTTTTATAATCATATAAATAATAATATGTTATATGGCAAATTACAATAATATTTGGGAAGCTCCTTGTTTCAAATTACTATATTATTGTTCATACTGAAATTTCAAGCCAAAATTATAAAAATTTTCAAAATGTAATCTACCTCTTTTAATGTTTTCTATTGACATCATTAATCACGAATCTGTCTGTAGTTTTTTTTACATATAATTAAGTAAGCAGCTGACTGGAAGGACTTCAAGCGTTCACATAAAAGCAAATCGAGTGTGGCAAATGGTTTATTCTTCAAATAATTCAGACTGAATATAATTTTTTTCTTACGGAACTTACTTTTAGTTTAGATGCGGCTACACCCCGCACAGATGTAGGCCTCAAACAACAAGCTTATCCGTTCAACTTGATAGTGAAATAGCTGCCTCCAGTTACAGACGTCAAGTTGATTAAGGCACCTTTCCAGTTGAGTGCAAGTCGAGGAGATTTTTCCTCCCTCAGGGGTGAATTCAATTCAAAGATTCTCCAATATATTCTGATGTCGCTGTATATTCCGTAAATTTTTTTGTAGAATATAAGGAAAGAAGCGCTCATTCTAGATCATGGAGAGATGCTTCTAAAGTAATAAGGTTCAACAATTACGAGTATACCTAAATGTGAACATTTAAATTTAAAATTCAACTTGAATGATAGTTTACTACATGATATCTCGATACTTAAACTTAACGAAGGATCCCATCCATATACTAGTCAAGCAACCATTAAAGCATTCGACTCTAACCTCATTGACTCTAAATTAGTCTTCCACTGTTTCAATATATAGGGTTTTCTAATAACGACTTGACAACTTTTTTTTTTTTAAATAAAAGGCAAACCATTTGAGATATTTTAAAAACTTTATTATTGGCTTGAAGTACAATCAAAACATTTATGAATGGAACTCGATTCGTTGGACCTAATTTTTAACGACTCGGCCACACATTTCGGCCGAAACAGCCGCTATTTCCACTTCAATGTTGGCTCTGAGCTCTTCCAACGTCGTCGGCGTATTGGCATAAACCAATGACTTAACGTAGCTCCACAGAAAATAGTCAAGCGGCGTTAAATCGTACGAACGAGGCGGCCAATCGACTGGCCCATGTCTTGAGATAACACGCTTACCATACTTACTCTTCAATAAATCGATTGTAGCGTGTGATGTGTGGCACCATCCTGTTGAAACCAGATGTCCACCAAGTCCATATCTTCCAATTCGGGCCAAAAATAATCGGTGATCATTGCGCGATAACGCTGACCATTCACAGTAAAGTGACGCCCAATAACGCCATCGGCATGCAAACCGCACCAAACAGTTATTTTTTGTGGATGAAATGGTGATTCATGAAGCACATGTGGGTTTACACCCGACCAATAACGCATATTTTGCTTATTGACGAACCCATTGAGCCAAAAATGAGCTTCGTCACTGAGGATGATTTTGCGATGAAATTCATCATCTTGGCGCATCTTCTCCAGAACCCAATCGGAGAACGTAGCTCGTTAGTGTACTTTACCATGATAAAAATGTTAAGTTTACTGAATAAATTGACAGTTTGATGATTAGTGAAAGAGTGCGTTCACAAATCAAATTCAAATTTGTCAAGTCCCTATTGGGAAACCCTATACTACAAAATCTCTCCCATAAAAGAAAAGTAAAACTTCGGTATTGCCTGGTCATAAAGTTATATTCTTTTTAGTCGACAAACTGGCTAAAAACGGTTTGGGTGATTTTTTCATCGGTCTTGAGTCCTTCTATAGTATTCTGAATTCAGCAATTAACTCAACAATAAGAAGTTGTTAAAACAAATTGTGTATATCCCAATGCGAACACATCCTAGGGCTTCGCCAGGCTGAAAGAGCTCTCAAACCCTTCTAAAACATAAGAAACCTTACAACAAGAATGGTTGGATTTCTAACCGGGCACAACTACCATCGATATCATCTACACAAAATATGTCTTACTCAGGAAACTGAATGTCGTCTTTGCAAAGGCGCAACTGCATTCATATATGTTATGTGAATTTAAGTGCCTTAAGTCTACGATACTTTCTAAGAGAAATTTTAATTTCGGGGTACTTCCCAAAATCTCTCGCAGAAAGATTTTATTGGATTGAGCCTTTCTTGGCTTCGTAACATTGATTTTTTGGTACAAAATATCTTTTCGGTCGAAGTGCGCTATGCAATTGAGCATACACCCACTTATCTACAAAATATTGTCGGATGAGAGTATTCCTAGCGAATGGATTTTCGGAATCGTTTCACAGATCCCAAGAAAGAACCCCTTTTTATCTAAATCGTGCCAATATCTAGAAGTATTAGCCTCCTTAATATAGTGTACAAGATTCTATCTACTGTATAGTACATTATGGAGGTTTAAAACCCTACATCAACAATCAGATAGGAGCTTCAAATTATGAATTATCTTGGATAAATCCAGGAACTTAAAATCAATACTCACTACCTGTTTATTGATTTTAAAGCCGAATGTGACAGCACACTTGAAAGAAGTGTACAAAATTTATAGGACACTAATTGTCTCAGTTCTACTTTATGGTGCGAAAACATGGACATTATTTAAAGTGGAGGAAAACGGCATACGTCACTTCAAGAGTGAAGTTCTTCGAATGATTTTCGGTCTTATCGTCTCCGAATACATCGAACTGTATCGGCAATATAGTAATATTGACCATTTCCTGTGATGAATAAGACATACTGAGTGCATGAACAACATCACTCCGGTTCGGAATGTCTTCAAATCTATTTGAGAGGGTCAAAGTAGTAAAGGAAGACCTCGCTTAGTTGGTATATTCAAGTGGAAAATGACTTCAGCCAACTTGGTGGAGACGTTTTGGGCAAAATTGCGCTAAATAAAAAAATCTGTTGGGTATGCCATGGATTAGTCTAGGACTATAAGCGTCATCTAAAGTAAAGTAAAGTAAAATTATAGCCCATCAAGCCCACAAAGAGTAACAATTGCGAAATACACCAGAATAATCGATCAATAAAACATTTCTTGGTGATTTATTCCAAAGATAGCCACCATCTAGAATATCGCAACTGTAAGTGAATGACTCAAGAAGCATAAGTCAATTCCAATAAGTTACCGGCCATAACGTATATTTTAAATCTTGGTTACATATGTATATATTAGACAAAGGCACCTAGACATGACAAGATTCAATTGATGTTAAATTTTAGAAGACAGTCTTCTTCAGCGATGAGCACATTTTCACCTCTAAAGGAAGAATCTTCAAGTCACTGTTCGTTGTGGTCAGTCAGCATCATCGGTGTTTACTTTTTAAAAAGGATGCACGTCAAATAGTCCTTGGCTTTGTATGTAACTGAATATACTCGTACTTTAAAAGGACAATATTCGAATCAAGATCGTCAACTGTTTTACTTGTGACATTGTGATTTCAATACATTCTTTAACACAGAATTATAGGATTCATGTTTTTATCTTTGGACTTATCACTGGCTATTTTACATAAAAACATACCATATACACGAAGCATGAAGTGAGGATATTAGCATATAATTTTATAATGATAACTAGCCCAACGGCTATAGTTTTTCGCGATTTTTGAACCGAAAGATATATTAAATTATTGAAATACTTTTTCTTTAGATAAAACAAAGATGTATAATTGTGTTTATACATGTTACAAGTTAGTTTAGATGAAATCGAAACCTGAGTGCATTGGTAGACAAACATAAAAATCCAATTAAAACCATTTTGTTTCAGTTCACTTCTCCGTTAGCCTAAGTCAGGCGTAAAAAAGTATAAAATCAAAATATAATAATAAATGGTAGATTGTTTGAAAGGATTGCATTGTGGTACATCAACACCTTTAGACGATTATTACAAATGTACACTCGTATCTGTGAAGTAATTGGAAAACAATAGCTCATTTGAACTTAGGGTTATAGAAAATAGACATAAGAAGATACTTGTAAAGAAAAAAGCGTAAGTGTAGTAAAACTGGAACCAAACGCATCAATTACCAATAATAACTTTCTGATAAGTTTTCACTTTTTGATAAACTTTCATTGATGTTGTTCAATACTAGTTACTAGTTAAACGAAAATCAATGGAAAGTAGGCGCACAAAAGCAATATGTATCTGTTGATGGCAAAAAAACAGAAAATGGGTAAAAATCGTCAAGAAAAAAAAAAAAAAAACTCATAACTTCACTTAGTGCCTATTGAAAAGAACCTGATTTTTCAAAATTAAAATGTATCCATTGATATACTACTTTGTAAATATATATGTACATATGTACAAATCTATGCACGTAGTGAAATAAACGAATTGCATCTGGACAAGGCGGGAGAAATTTCTGATGCCAAAAGGAGAAAGGAGTTCTCTGCAAGCAGCATCACCATCATCATAATTATACTTGTAGGCATACAATTTTCGAAAGTGAAATAAATTCAGAAAATCGGAGATAAATGAGTTTTTACTCCATAGTCAGTATATAGTATACACGGCGGTGCTTAATTCCTCTTAAATTCTTAATTTTTATTCTGCAAAAATTAACACACTTATTAGCGATTTCTAATCTCAAAGTGTTTAATGTTCAATCAAAATTTAATCACATTAATGATGTGAGTACAAATATGGATAAATGGGTAAAAATAGAAAGTGGACTTCATGGTTTTTTTCTTTCGCTTAAATATATTTCAGAAGTTTTCTTTTCTTATTATGTCATTTCATCAAAGAATTTAAAAAAAAAAGTCAATTTGCGCCTTAGATTTTAAATCAAGCTATATCTGATCGCATAAAAGGCAGATAAGCTCAGAAGGCAGTTCCTCACGACCTTAAACCGGCGGTTGTTGATTGATGTGCAGCTAGATCAAACGCAAGGGATATGGAATATCCCTCTTAAAGGTGAGTGTATATATACGGCATATATATTTTTGACTCAGGCCAGAAATAACACAAAGCCATTGAGCCGAAGTAATCCTCGCAAATAAAACAGTTTACCAAAAAAGGAGGGAAAAAAAAATAGTCTACTTCAAGCTACTTTAGAACCTAGTCCGTGGACTTCTGTCAGAAGCCATAGTCTGGCGGCCACTATTGGATTTGACAATTCTAATTCCATTTGTTCTGCTGGACCTTTACTCATGGTAGCTACAGTTTGTTCTGTAGAGTTTTTATATTGATGTGTTGTTGGCTTTGCATCATATAGAGTTTATGTGGTACGAAATGTGGTCGTGAGCTTGTTATCACAAAACTTTGAAAAATCCCAACAAAAGTCCAATCGCGCGGCGTTAAATCCCATGGTCAGGGCTGCCAATTCTGATGATCTAGATGGAAAATTACACGACCAGGAAATGACTCATTCCGTAAATGAATTGTTTCTTGTGCTGAATGGCATGTAACACCGTCTTGTTGAAACCATATGTCGTCCACATGCATATCTTGCAAAATTAGGTGCATAAAAATAGATTATGACCAGATGCATTTTAAACGAAGAATGGTCCATTGATGCCTCCAGCTCAAAATCCGCAACAAACAGTGACACGTTGTGTTTGAATTTTTTGAACCCTAAATTCGACAATTTTAATGATTAACAAAGTCATTTATTATTGTTAAAATATTGCTCAATATATATATTTTTTTATTTTCAATACTTAACTCTTTTACGTGAATTTTGGGACACGCTTTACAAGTTTTGTGAATTTTATGGCGTTTTTCATTGGCTTATCTACCAAAATTGGGAGTTAATTGGACTCCAATGCAACACTAAACACTTCTTCCGACTTTGAAGCCAAATACAGTAGATTTCTCGAAAACAAAAATCTGGTTAGACACCCATTACCATTTGACGTTTATACATCTTTAAATGGGATAGTATTCTGACATAAAACTCAGAAGAGAAATTTTACTTCTGAAATGAAAACCAGAAGCAGTGTTTTGTTTCTGAAAACAGTGAGAAGAGTGCCAATGGAATAGTTTTATTCCATTTTTTTCTTTTTGGAATGCAAAAGGAACGCTTTTTTTGGCCAATGGAAAAAGCCTTTGGACTGATTTTCAAAAAAATTTGATTTTTTACACAATACTGAACATATTGTCAAAGAACTGTCAAGAATGACAGCATGATTTGGAAGTATGGGATAACAATAAAACAAGACCTTTTTAATAATTCACCTATAGGTAGCTGAGTCAGCAGATCTAGTGCCGATGAATCTTTCTGGGATTTCATTAAACTGAGAATTGAGTTATTGTTCGTTAAAGTTGGATATTTCTTTTATGTTGATATCCTATTGAAAAACAATAGAGGCCACACTGCCTTCTCTTATATACGGAATCAATAGTTTAACAACATTAGGCAACTGACAGTTAGAGGCTCAAAAGTGACGTGCCGTTCTAACCGGCTATACGAATGTGGGGCCCTAGCATGCATCAAATCAAAAATCGGGTATATTAGAATGATTGGAATACCAGCTATTTTCTCCCCATTTGCAATAAATTCGATCATATGGCTTGAAAGATCTACTAAGGCATATTTCTTATAAGTTATATGCTGCGTAGATACTGCGCATATGTTTTAGATGGTTTGCATCACCCTTTTTCGTTAATGTTGGATTGACTTACGTTGACTGTAGATCAAATCAATTTTAAGTTGGAAATTCTGTCGAAAAGACTTATGAAATTCAAGTTAATGCATTCCAATTTTTCAACAATTTCAGGGCCGTATGAGACATTTCAGACGTGAATACAAAAGTCGGCATATAACTCGATATTTGCCTTCTTCATTTCAATGCTAGAACAGTTAGTGGATAGTCAGGTACTAATACGGAAAGCGCTCAATGTTGACACAAGGAGGTGTTGAAGACGTTTTGACATCAATTGAAGAAAATGTGAAAAGTGAAAGTCAAAAAGTATCATATCAGACTCAAATACATGTAATCGATGAACAAAGCATCAGCTGCTCATCTTTGGACCAAAACATCACTAGTAGTATAATAGTAAATTATTGTAGCTTCTCTACTTCAAAATAAATGTAAGCCCCACAGATGTAACGATTGGAAGTGATCTTAGTTTGTCGGAATAACTGGTCTCAAAACTTTTAGCACAAAACGCGAAGATAATGCTCTATAAAACCATGGATCTGCCTATACGACTTAACGACTTCGCGTGTTGGAATCCTTCGAATACACTCGTCACGTGTGGAGGGAAATGGCAAATGGAGGATAATGATTTCTGTAAATTATACTCGTTCCAAGATGTGGATGTATTGCAAAATTTAGTGTATGGAAGTCAAGAAAGAAAGGAGGAACTAGTATTTTCGTTCAAGGAACATGGAATCATAGACGGAATAGATATTTGTGTGGAAAATTGTTACTGTGACAATGGTCAGGCGCCGGTTAAGTAAGCAAGTATTGGGTCTATAACTTTCGTGCGGTTTGCTAAGAGATGGCGTAACTTGTATTATTCCATTGTTATTATTGGAACATGCGTTGGAAAGCTACTGTCATTGTACCTCATTTCAGTATATGTCATTCATTTGAAGCGTAATTTTTTTCCACTCAAATATGTCGAACTTTGTGCCTGAAAAAGTGTTTTTACGGGGAGTTCTTCTTCATTACTTTAATATGAAGAAAACTGCTGCCGAAAGTCATCGTATTTTGGTGGAAGCTTATGGTGAACATGCGCTAGCTGAGCGAACGTGCCAAAAGTGGTTTGCGCGATTAAAAAGTGGTGATTTTGGCTTGGAAGACGATGAACGTCCTGGGCAGCCAAAAAAGTTTGAAGATGAAGAACTGGAAACATTACTCTATGAAGATTGTTGCCAAACACAAGAAGAGCTCGTAGAATCTTTGGGTGTCACTCAAGCAGCCATTTCAAAACGTTTAAAAGCAGCTGGATATATTCAAAAACAATATTCCACATGAACTCAAGCCGAGAGTTCGAATCATACCCGTACGAGCAATTGATAAAATTAAGGCAGGTTTAAATAAACAAAATATAAGTAAATATTCGTTTAAGTTTTTTTTTTTTTGGGATGCTTATTTTCTTACGCATTGATCGAGATAACATGAAATAAATGTATGATACTACGGATTTTTACGTAGGGTCTAAGTTGTGTATTGGGAGTAGTTTATACAAATAAGAAACATGACATTGATCAAGAATTTAAGCCAAAAACCATATTCAGCGATGAGGAACATTTTCATCTTGAAGACTGTGTTAATAAGCGCAATTGCCGAATTCGGGGCTAAGAAATTGAAAGAAATTGAGGAATGATGAGAATGATTGTCGGAAAACTTCTCTATAAAAAACGTGTTATTATTTTGGGCAGTTTTTGAGCAAAGGCATCATTAGACTTTATTCATTCGAAAATGAGGCAGAGGTGGCTTTTATCGGAACTATGGTTAATTTATTTTTTATGACCCGAATGGTCGTATCGACCGATGTTTATTTGCAATAAGACAGCTTTATGAGCCACACAAGTGCCAAAACTCGTGATCTTGAAGGTTTATCCAAAGCTTCTGAATTAATTGAAGCACTAAAAGTCAACGTCAGTACCGTTATCGACGTGCCAAAATATGCTAAAGAATTTTATCTTTTCATTATGCGTTCTTTATTTTTGTTTTTTGATAAATGAAAATTAAACCAGTTTTTGGAAAACCCTATACATATATGTAAGCTAATACGGTTAAATTATATGATTACAAAATGTTTAATTAATGTTGAAGAACTGGTGGTTCTAGAAATAATTGAAAATGCGCTAACAATTTTGATGGTGTCTAACACCAATAAGTGATCTTCCTATAAAATAGGAAGATGTTGCAGATATGTTTAAACCACCCAGTGCTTTCATGTATAATTCATTGAATTGAAGAATATTAATATGGTGTTACATTTAACTTATTATCAGGATCCGTTCTATTTCAGAATATTTATAATTCCATTAACTTTTATGACAAAAAATTAAAGTTATGCTAATTTTCATTTGAAAATTCTCTCTTCAAGAAATGTTTGCAAATATTTCCATCACTATCATAACCATAAACGCATACTAAAGGTGTTCATTAAAAAAGTTTATTTACATAGAAATAACTATAACCTAAATTTGAATCATTTTTGAAAATAAAAACAAATCAGTACAAAAGTTGACAAACCTTTTGAAAGCAGTATCCAAACAAATTAAAATTTTTCATAACTCTCTCCGTCCAAGGGCAGCAATTTCTTTCCTCTCGAGATATACGAGTAAATACTAGTTTGTTCAAAAATTGTCAAACACGTTGACATTTTAACATATTTATTTATTTGCAGCGAAAATATCTTACAATTTTGTATAATCTTAATTTTTTTTTTAAAATACTAATGCAAATAAGAAAATATAAATTTCACTAAACTCTCAAATACAATTTTCTTTGAGATCTGTATTAATTTTTATTTTTATTAAACAAAGTAACACCTTTCTTTTGAATTAGGTATAAAGAGGGTAAGCAAAAAAAACAATGAAATGCGAAACTAACTCCGGGAAAAATTCTTAAAGACAAACACTAGGAATGAACTTTTAAATTATGCCAACGAAAGATGTCTATAGATACATCGAAGAAAATATTTAGCTCACAAATATTTATACCCGAGATAGATACTCAACTTGTAGCTTCAAAGCCACAGAAATATCACGTGCTATCGCAACAATAGCCGAAGAATATATGAGCCGGGAAAGATTTCTCGAAGAAATTGGTCCCGAGACCCATCCGATGAAAGAAAATTCGAGGTGACTGCTTGCCATTTGCTGTTGGTTGGTGTATTTTTCTCTCCATCTCCAACGCAATGCCGCTGCTGCATAGACCTCTTGGCCAGCAGCATGCATCGCTGCCGTGTTGCTGAAGTGTTATTCAAGATACGAGTATACTTGTAGTGCGGATACACTGCATCGCCTGGGTATGTATATTGGTAAGAAGAAAGACTTGAAATAAAATCATTGGTTTTAGTTTGCTACCAATTAACCATCATGAGTGTATTAACCGTTTGAGCTTACAGACGAACAGACAAGCAGACAGGTGTGAGTTGGATTTCGTTTCAGTGGCCTATACTGTACTATGTATGTTTGTGCGTTAGTAATGATCTATGAACGAGTTTTTATTGTTAAATGCCCAACATCGACCATTAAGCCCTAAGTGGGATGTACTCTCACTCTCTATATGGTTACCAGTTACATGCCTGATTCTATGGGTTAATAAAATAAATAACTTTCAAGAGATTAAAATTTTAATTGCTTTACATTTATAAAAGTAATACTGATTAGACTAGATTGAAGCATCTTTAATCCAGATTTGATTGAATTTCTTGAGAGATAAACTATCAATTGTTGTGAGTGATATATTGATGGTACTTGCCAATGGTTTCTGTGATGAGATATTAATAGAGTTATCGAAATGTTACCAAAAACTGAGATAGCCCTTTGCGCTGAAATAGCAAAAAAATTTAGCTAGAAATTATGCAGCCACGTTATTTAAAGTGAGGTGGCATCTAAGGTGACTGAAGGTGATAAATTTGCGAATACACCAACGTACATACGTAACTGAGATTTTATATAAGAACCACAACCACAATTGGGAATGCGTCTGACATCAGTGTTGCCTCGATGACTATGTATAGAACAAGAGGTCAATGAATTATTTATGATTATGTATAATTATTTATAATACTATTGAATTTTGAAAGCAACTTCATACAAACACACAACATAAGTACAACACAATTTTGAGTTACTTCATATTTTCTATGTTGAGAACCATTTTACGGTTTGAAGGCTTAACTCGCCCTACTGGCTTTTGATAGATGCAATATTCTTTGAATTCTAAAAATATTTCTATGCCCGCACTGTGTGTAATCATTGAGCGCTCGCAGATTATAAAAGCAAAGATGCTAAGAGGCTATCAGGGGCTCCGTAACTCATACCCTGGGTTTTAGCTAATAACCAGAAGAGAAAAAGAATGTCTTGAGCTTTTGACACATAAGCCAACGCCTTATAGTAAAATGGAATACGCGCCAGCCTCACATAAAACAACGCTATTAAAAAAATGATGACAACATCTATAGAGATAGGCTATACAGAGCCAAGTCTAATCCTCGTACCCCTGAAGTATGACGATATAAAATGCTGGATGCTCTGTAAGGGTTGAAAATTATTTCTCTGAGGCTCTTGTTGTAAAAAAAAAAAGATTAAGGCAATGCGATACTCTCTCATAAAACTTGAAAAAGTACTCTCATATCAACACCAGAAGCAGAAACTTTTCTAAAGGCCTGTATATATACTAGCATACGTATTTGACATTGATATCATTGTCAGAAAATAGTTAGCTGTCAGTGGTGCGTTATCAAGCATTGAAACAGAAGTGAAAAAATTAGTTTAGCCGTGAATGACGAGAAAACTAAGTGTAAGCTGTCAACACGAAGCTGCATTCGTTATTAAGTCTGATAATGACACCTTATTAGAAAGTAAACAGAGTGTTAATCTTTCCAATTGCTTTTTTCCTTAGCTTATGAAGACAAATAAGTAAGGCTACCTATGTCGAGAAACACTTACGAGTAGGACCAGTTTTTCAGTGAAAAAAAAAAATACTCTGTGTTAAACCAGAGTTAACTAACTCTGGATTAAACTAGGCTTAGAGTTAATTCATGAAGTACTTTTTCAATACAGGACTAACCTTGGCTTCATGCGTTGGCTGTTAACATGGTATCACCGCTCTTTCACTATGATTTATCGATGCAGCTGTTACAAATCTATCGAAATTTATCGATTCTGTAAGGACATCTTGCTTTCATTCTTCTCCTGGGTTAGCGAAGCTGGATGAAGATATCCATTTGAAGATTCTACATTTGAACAACATATTATATATTGTCAGATCAAAAAGGTACATTCACCCACAACTACTCATCTGCCTAACTTTTCTTCCTGTACGAATACAATTTTAAATTGGCATTAAATGAGAAGAGGTTCTGTAATGGTTTGGGGTGGGAAAGGATACTACGAGCGGACCGAAATAAAATTTGTTAGCGGAGGAATTAAAAGCGTCAAATATGTTGAACTGAAACAAATTGAGAGTTTTGCTTTATTTATCCATTATTCAACAGTATAATTTGGCAATTCATAATTACCACCAAGTCAAAAAACTTATACCCACTTCACCGGCCAGTAAAACCACCTTCAGCATATGTGAGAGGGGAGCCCGCGCAGTTTCTTCAGTACAAAAAGGTTGTGCACTTGAAAGGATTCATTACTGAATGAAACATGTTGGATCAAAAGTACATACAATATATTTAAAAGTTGCTAAAAGTACGCCTTTGCGAAGTTATAGATAGTACACATGGTAGCACATATTACTATGTAAACAAAATATGAGATTTTATGGTGCCATATCTTTGTGTCTCATCCAGTTTTCGGTTTTTCAACCAAAACAAGAAAATGGGGGTTTTTCCAGAAATTATTTTACGTCAGGGCGGTCTAGTTATAGTATAACATCTGTTATCTAATGATTTATGGGGCACAGAATGTAGATTTATGCGAAAACATCAATATAATTTTATATTATTGTAATTTTAATCAGGAAAGCTGCAAAAAATACGGAGCCACTGCGAATTATTCAAAGTTGATTGACTGACATTGACATTTTTGCCGCTTTGATTCCAATACCTGTAAAATGTACCAGTAACAGCTTGCTTTTATCAAATAAACTTCATCAGAGTATGCAGTTAAATCTGTTCAACGTTTAATCTCGTCATTGTATTTCTCCGCAGTCATTGCTTGATTGCAACTAGACAGTGTTCTAAGTCTTCTTCGGTCGGTCGTAATGTTTGGACGTTTATAATACTGGCGGAGTATCCTGTATCGATTTTCGTCGTGTTATGATCAAATTTATTGATTTATTTATGATTATGTAACCGCCAAACCCTTTTATGGATATTTAAGTTGAGAAACCATGTGCTATCGCCACTAAGATCCGCCTCGCAGCAAAGTCAGTTAGTCTATGTCTATTTCCAGACGTGGTGACTTTTCTATGAACTATCAAACATTTTATTCTTTCCGATTTTGACGCTGGGATTATTCAAATCGATTTTAGTTTTATGAAAAGGTCATTATTTGGCCAAGTAGTAAGCTCTTGTAGTAGTAAAGTAGTAAGCTGACTTGGATATTTCACTTACTTCAAAAATCAATCTTAGTCAGTATCCCTCCGCCATCTGACACTAAGGTCACCAAATACCATTTGAACATCTTTCTCTGCAGGAATGAGGAATTTCCAAAACAACAGCAACAGTCAGAAACCAATTAAATACATAAGTGAAAGCTAGAAATAGTAACGTTTCTTTATTTCCCCGTCAGATTGGTCATGATGCTGTTGTTGCACGATACTCCTTTCGTGCTGATAACGTTAATAGGAATCGCTATCTTGTTGTTGATATGCTAAATGCAAAAACTGTTTGAGAAAATGTCACCAAATATAATTATTGAAGTATTGGGAAAAAATTTAATTGGCGTGCGTTCAGCGTGGAAGATGCTAATTTACTCGCCACTACCGAGTTATAGGGGCACTTACATACATAATTTATTTAGTCGTATGAATAAATAATAATTATATAAATTACCGTGTTGTACATGATTTATTACTGTTATTTTCATTTGAACACTTCTCCGAGTCACACTTGGATCCACACAACGAATTTTCACAAAATCTGCAACATCGCGTGTAGCTAAATGTCGACGTACACAATGTGCAAAAGGAATCCAACTGGTCTGCATTGTTAACCTGGGCTAAATTATCTGTTTCATACGAATTGCAATCCAGTTCACTTTCGGTATCGTTCCCAGAAGAAAAATCAATTCTTAAACTCTCGCAATCGTATTTACGCATAAATTTTGATTTAGATGAACGACGCGTGAAACTATCACTGCCACTATTGCTGGTCGAGCTGAAGTTAAACGATCTGTAGTAGCCAGGATCGATTCCATTCAATTGTCGCGTTTTGTACTTGCTGGTCATAGATAAATTTTCATTGAAAAAAATCACATTCACGTCGTTGTACTTGTTCATTAGATCAGGCGGGTATTTGTTGCAAATATCTTTGAGGGATTTCTTCGGCTTTGAACAGGATCCAGACGGTCGAATCAGGTCCAACAGGCAGAGTTTTAGATCGAGCATTATATGTAGTTCACAGCTGGTTCCGATTGTACGAGTATCTAAAAATATAAAAAGATATTTTTCGTTATTTTTCTGTATATTAAAAATTTAACATATTAATAATGAACATTTTTAACGAAAGGGAGGACCGTTTTCTATTGTATCAGAGTAGTAGGAACACTAGGTTTTGACTTATTAAATGTTTGAGAAAGGAGAAGAGAAGCCTCTTAAACATCACAGGCCGTACGACGGCATGCCACATTTAGCTGTGCAGTATCTAAAAGGGTCACATTAGACAGAATAATGACGATCTTTTAAAAGAATTGCCGGTGAATTATTGAGCTATTGCAACATATTTGGAGCACAAGTCATTAAAAATTTTTGACATCTAGTCAGAATATTGAAAAAAGTAAGCTTGCAACGGTACTACGAGTTAGCATCTACGAACTACTGACACTTGTCTTTTCAGAATCTAAATTATCACATTGGGGGCGAGAAACTAGAAACCTGCTACAAAGTAGGCATCGCTTTGATAAAACGATTGGCTGCGAAAAATAATAATGCTGCATTCTTTAAGGACAATTGAAGCGTGAACATAATTTAGGTTTAAAGCATGCGAGCAAATAATAATTTGGCGGGTGAATTTCCATTAAAAATTCCTGCATGTTCCTCTTTTTAACGCGGCTGAGTACATTTTATCCCGTTAGGTCCAAAAGTTTGATCCTTTGGAGACTGCCCAATAGGTGTCCAAAATTTGTAGGACTGTATTGTTAATATGTCCGTTTAGTGCAATTTTGTATCTTCTTGCGAAATTTTTTGTTTCTTGTTTGTTTTTTTGTTTGTCACAGTAGGTCTTTCACAGAATTTCGATGGCTCGGTATAAGTTGATGTTTCTTACGTATCACGGTGCATGGACAATTTCTCTTAGAACTTCATTTTCAAGAGTTTGTAAAATATTGGCATTCCTTTTCTTAAACAACCCCAATTTGTATACCATAGGTTCACACCGGCTTTATCACTTGCTTCATAGAGCATTCTATCTTTCTGTGGTGTGCATCTTGAGCCCCAGCAGGTGTGGTTTGCTCAAAATCACTGCCAATAATAAAATTAGATACAAGTGATTTAGATATATTTCTTAAGACACTCTTTTCGAGTGCGGATCTTGGTCGGCAGAAAATTTCTGAAATGATAAGGAAATTATGAAATGCAAATCGTGCTTACAAGCAAATAAAAATATGAAATCAGAAAACTTTAGTGTCGCTGGTCAGCAAGGCAACTCCTGAAAATGATGCTGAAGTCATATTATAGGGTGATTCATCGTAAGGTTTGATTTATAATGTAAAATCAAGCACATAAATTTGAAAGTGAACTTAAATTTTTTATTATCAGTTTAAAGAACAATTCATGGCATTTATTTTTTAAAAATAATATCATGTAAATGTTGATCACAATTACGTCTGAGGTGGTCCATTCGGAAGGTCCAATTTTGAGCGACTTGTTTGAACGACGCTTCCAAAGCGTCAATCGTAGCTGGCTTATTCCCGAAGGCCTGGTACTTTACATATCCCCTGAGAAAATAGTTCAAAGATGTGATATCGCACGATCTAGGTGGCCAATTTACCGTAGCAAAACGTGAAATTAAGTGCTCACCAAGATGATTTCTCAACAAGTCCATTGTTTCACGCGCTGTGTGGCTCGTAGCCAGGACTTCTTGAAACCTGAGCTCACCGAGACCATTTGCTTGAATTTCAGGAAGCACATAGTCCGTTAACATTGCGCGATAACGGTTACCATTTGAAGAAATATGGACCAATGATTCCACCAGCTCATAAACCACACCATACCGTTGTTTTTAATGGATGTAAAGGAAGCCCTTGGTACTCTTTGGGTTACTCATCAGTCCAATTACGCCAATTTTGTTTATTAACGTATCAATTGAGCCAGAAATAGGTTTCATCACTGAACAAAATTTCACGATATAACACCAGAGTCTATTCACTGAAAATATGGCGCAAATTCAAGTCGCCTGGCTTCAATTCTTGCAAAAGTTGAATTTTGTACTCTTTCAGGCCGAGATCCTCACGTAAAATACTCCAAGTTGTCGAATACGCCAAACCAAGCTGTTGAGAATGACGACGAATCGATTCGTCACGGTTTTCGCGTACACTCTCAGCTACAGCTGCTATAGTCTCTTAACTACGTGCTGAATGTGGTCTAACCGGTCGAGTATCATCCACTAATGTAAACTGGGACTCAAATTTGCGAATTTTCAATAGTGGTTTCAGTAGATCGATAAGTTCCTCGAATCGCACGAAAAACATTTCTCACATATCTTACGCTGATTTTCGTTATAAAGCTGAACAATTTGGAGACAAAGCAATTTGATACGAGTCACGCGTGAATTGTCAAAAAAAGCCTATTAAAAATCAAACCTCACAATGAATCACCCTATATATTCCCTTCATTGTACTGATTTCAAATTTTTCCAGCAAAATGAATGCGGGTCATCAAACAACATGTCCTAGCTAGAAGACAGACCTTAACAGAAAGAAACAGAAACGAATTTTTATGGAAGCTTTTTCTACAAATCAAACTACACATGGGATATGATTTACCCTTTCATAGAATGTAGGTCCAGAAAACCGTTTTCAGTGGCAAGACTCATGTCTTGCCGAAAGGCTCTTTACACTTCCAGAAGGCCGACAGCGCTTTGGAGGTTTCCGATGTAACATGTTTAGTCTAAAGAAATGTGATTGCAGGATGACATCTAAATACTTATCTTCGCTGGAAAAACACATGATGATGCGATAGTGCTATGCATTTGGATGACCCTATCATTTTTGTTCATTAATTAAAAATATACTTTTACTGTGCCAAGTGTATAGCACCGAGATCGAAATCGAGACTTAAATTTAAAATAAAACGGTTCAGCAAAATAATAATCAATCTGGACCAATCGCAGGCAGCCCTATGCGTGGTCCAACAGACAGTACTGCTACATCATCTATCATATGACTGACTATAGCTGTTAAGAGCAATAAGAGCATTAATCAATCAGTCGACCAACATAGCAGTGAATACAGGACAGTATACCAATTTTGCCCACCAGATTTTGAAGCGTACTCTCTTTCACAGGGTATTCCGGTTGGTAAGCATGTTGCATCATCAACAGAGGATATATTCACAAATCAGTTTTGCCCACATGAAGCTTGTCTATTCTCCTCATGGTATTCAACCGCCATGGTATGTATCACACCGCCAGGATAGCAGCGAATTATGCCTTTAGAATTGTCATATCCCATGTAAACATATCTTCTCTCCTAGTCAGCATGGTTTCCTTAGGGATTGATCAACAATTACCAACTTAGTAGTTAAAATCTATATCTTATACGTTGTGTGCCTTGTAAGATGGGAAAGAAATGGATTTCTCTACAAGAAAAACGTATCGATCATTGGTAGTGAGCATATACTCTCTATTACTTCACATTTAAGTGTTATGTAGGGCAATGAACTACATTTTTACGCCGATATTGATAACATCATTAAAAGGGATAATTTTGCGCTATGTTCTTTAGCTTTTACGGCATAAAATCCCTTTACCTTATCCTCATTAAACCTAAGCTGGAACATGCAAGCCTGGTTTGATCTTCCTATTACGACATCCACTCTACATTTAACTGTTTAACTAAGTCACCCGTTTTCCATTGCCAGGTACTAATAACTTGTTTTCCTAAATAGATTGACTTAAGTTTATAAATCGCCTTTGAAAACGTCGATGAGTTGCTCTTTGTTCATTATTCTTGGATGTAGCAAGTTTATGACCAGAATGCTAAGAATTACGAAATACAAAGTAGTTCACGTTCAAATCTTCTTTTTAATATTCCTCTCTAAGCTCCACAACGTTTCATCATGAGCGTTGTCCTATAATTTTAGGTTTCAAATCTAAATTATTGAGTTCGTATTGAGCTTCAATAAATTTGTTTGGGGTTGATCTGAATCACAATCAGACAATCTATGCGGAAACAAAGTGAGTGCGTTTACAAAATTTTTTTTGTAATCAGAACTGATACATTTAGTTTACCATCAGATCAGCTAAGTCTTTTAAGCGAGTTCCTAATTTTAAGAATAATTCTTTTTCTTGAAGGTTGCATCTATATTTTAGTAACCTACGGACTAATTTTATTTAATTTAAAACTATTTTTTTTCTAATTTTTGGTATAAACATATTTGAACGTTTTGCAATAAACACCAATAAGCTTAAATAAAATAAAACCCAAACTATAATTATCACATAGAAATGAACATTACTTATCGTAGACACAAACCGACGTTCAAGTTCCACATCTGGTTCGTTTACTGTTGAAGTGACTTGAAAGTGGTACTGTCTTACCTTTGACAGCTTTCATATATTTGAGGTTATACTCTCCAACTCTTCGTTTATTTATGTACAATATCAGAAGCACGTTCATCACTTTGCAGAAAAACATAAGTTTCTGACTAAAATATCAATTTTTCGCAATTTTTTTTTAAAACATATATTGTAGGCATCTTAAGATATGAGCACACAACGAGGAAATGCCCTACGCACTCGTGCACAGAAGCACAAAAACCGTCATGTCTTCAAAAACGATTTGCACGACAAGACACCGCAACAGAAAATGCTCAATTCCTTGCACATTTCCGAGGTCTGCCAGCATTGCAAGCAAGTGATAGAATGGAAAATTAAATACAAAAAATATAAACCTCTTAGTCAACCAAAAACCTGCGTCAAATGCCAACAGAGGAATATTCGTAAGGCCTATCATGTTTTGTGTCGAGATTGTGCCTTGTCGCAGAAAGTTTGTGCGAAATGTTTAAAGACTGCGGATGAAGTCGAAATCGAAGCTCCGATACCTACTCCAGAAGAAGAATTAAAGCTAAAAGTGGAGATGGAAAGGCTGATAAAATCATTCCCAGAAAGGAAACGTAGAGCATTCCTTCGTTACATGAAAAAGGGTACATCTGACACTACAAATCTCGAAGAAACTGGTGAAGCAGACAGCCAAGATGCAGCGGTAGACAGTGGAAATATTCCGAAGCCACCTCCCAGAAGAATTCCACATTCTAGAGAGAATCTTCTAAAGAAAATAAAGGAATTGCAATTGGGCGAAGATGACGAGTTTGATTCGGACGAGTTGAATGACAGTGATTTGTCCGAAGATGATGGGGAATCTGAATAAAATTGTAATAATAGGAATAAAATAGTAGAACGTTTAATTGTAAAATTAAAAAGAAAATAAATACTAAGGATGGTGGCTTAGAACAAGCTCCAAAACAGATTTGTAATTTCATTCCAGCCGTGCCCCTTTCTCAAACATCTAATTTGTCTGTACCAATGTATTTGTATCTATATTCATTTGTCACTTATCTTCCTCCTTGCTTATTCATTTCACCTGTGAAAGGCTAGGGATCTGACATGATATGATTCCCAGCGGTGGTTCACAGTAACAGCATGAATGAATCTACTCATACAGGCTAAAATACACATCCGCTTGATTTTTAAATTTCTGTTTACTGTTAATTTATTAGTACCAATTGCAAAAATTAAGTCGTCGATGTAATTTTCTTCATTAGACAACACTTTCGCCCACCTCTCAGGCAACTTAATACCGTCTCTAAAAATTTTTTCGACTTTGACGAAAAAAATATCCGAAGAACTTCTTAGACATCATTCATAGATCTAAAATTTTTTCCATCAAGGAAGGAAGTTTTGCAGACTTTGTAACAAGTGGAAATCTAATGGTATAGAATAGTGCGGATATACCTTTTTTCCTAATCGAACTCCTGTAACCGTGTGCAGGTTAACCTCGCTGACTGAAGACGATCGTTATCCTTCGATTAGCCAGACCTGGCCGTTTCTGCTCTAGTGCCGTCTTTAATCTACACAGATATTGATAGTAGATCTAGTTACGAGGGCAACAGTTCAAAATGGATTATTCCCTCAGCATCCCACCATCCCAGTAACACCTTGAGCGGGTATGTTGTGCTGGTCTGCTTTCTGGACTAAGCCTTTGGTAGCAACGTTTAATAATATTGTTAAGAACTCATTTTTCATCTGCGGTTCAAAAACGGCTCATGATTGCGACGCAGCAGCAGCGCGGTGCAAGCTTCGATTCTTTGCTGAAGATTATGTTGGGATAGGTGGTGTATCCATTTTCCCAACTTCTTGACTTTTCTCATATTTGTTAGGTGTTGATGAATAGTCATTTAGTTTACGTAAAGTAAAGTAAAAGCGAGTTCCCCTTCCATAACAGTGGGATTTCCCTTGGCGGTGGACTTCAGGAGGTCATCTTCCAGCTCTTCTGGCCTACCTGATCTACATGAACGAGCTTAATCCCTTAGGTCAAAATTGTCATTTCTAAACTTTGCATACAAACGCCGATACTCGGATACACTGAGAACAGCCTCTTCACACACATTTTGGATTTGTCTAGTGGCTTCACTTCCATTCTTGTTTTTCGGGAACAATAACAATAAAATATGCTGAATATGGTCTTCACACCCATTTCAAAATACAGCTAAAAATGCTTACAATGATGTTAATGCAACGAAATTTGTAGACCGAATGCGTAATATAAACTAAACACTAATTTCGGGAATTCATTGGAAAGTAATCATTGAAAAAACGCGTAATACTTACATTTGTACCTATTGCTAATAGCGTAATGTCCTACGCCATCATACGGCTAATAACCCTATGTGGAAGAGATAAAAAAATTTGACGAACCAGTTAAAAGTCTCGGATAAAAACATATTCACTGTTGACGAACCTGGCAAACGATTAAATGCCAAAGATCTTCGGATCGTCTCGTGGAATATTCTAACTCTTAACAGACCGCATGCAGCTTAACAACTGGCGGATATCCCCAACTGCTTCAAAGTAGACACAACCGTCATATAAGAAGTGCGATAAGAGGATGAAAAGCTATTGTATCTACTATGGAGAATGTTAGAGAAGAAAGTCGCGACAAGCACAGCAGTCGGAGAGTTTACTCGGATGCAAATTCGCCGTAAGAAGAAGACTTAGAGAACAAGTTTTAAACTTCAGGTATGTAAGTGTATGCTTGAAAACAACTAGTATAAAGATTAAGTTCGCCAACATTTGCCTTAGAAACGCCCAGGCCCCTACAGAGGAGAAAAACAACCTTACCAATGCCCTAGGAATGCTCTAAATATGACGAAAAATCCGTCCCTGTCAATTTTAATTTCAAAATGGGCATCTTTGACAATTAGTGAGGAAGTACAGCCTCCATGTCATCACTTCCGAAAACGGACACAGGCTTATTGATTTTGCGGGACGTAATGTACACGACTATTGCCAGTACGCGACTTCCATGCCACTTCCTTGATATCCATAAAGGTACCTGGCTGCCTCCTGATCAACAAACTGTCAATAAAATTGATTATATTACGATTAAAGCAAGGCACTCCTCCAGTGTTTTTAATTTTCGAACATTCTGAGTAGCTAACATCGAAATAGACCATTACCTTGTTGTAGTTAGGGATACCCATAACAGCTCAAAACCACCGAATTATGGTGAGGGAGTTCAAAGTCGAACGGCTACAATAGCAAGAAACCGGCAGGGCCTTTTCCGATTAAATTCTCTTAGCCTCTTGAGAAATCCGATACAGCCAGTATCAAACGTAGACTACCAGTAGCATCAATGCCAAAGAGCAATCAAGCATAGGCTTTAGAGATGTGCTACCGGTAGAATGAAGTTCGGAAGTATAACCACAAAATAAAACAAAAATGCCAAAGTTGTAAAAGGCCGAACCTTATAGTAGAAACACAGTCGGTGGCAAGATCTGGAGAAATTATTTCTGTAAACTGTTGAACGGTGATGACAAACAACATTCGGGCACCCGACTAAGATGAAGTTTGGTTACAGCCATTTCCAAGCTAAAGCCCAACAAAGCTGCTGGACCCGACGGCTTAGCCGCCGATCAGTTTAAATCAGCAGGTGATGATTGGATACGGAGCATACATCAACTCTCCAAAATCTGGGTCGGCAAAAGTATCTCCAACGAATGAACCTCAGCATTGTTAGTCAGCAGTCTAATCAATTCATATCAGTGTGGTTTTGGGCCTGGAAAGTCCACCATAGAAAAAATTATCACACTATCACCCAGGGGTTCCAAGTCAATACATACCACCTATTTATTGATTTCAAAGCCGCACATCATTTATACAGATGAAGTTTACAGAGGCATGTCTAGTCTTAGCACCCCTGCCAAGCTCATTCGATATGATATGAACTCAGAAAATGACTTGAACAAAACACCGTTCTTGAAACAATTGTACGAAACTCACAAGTGAACTTCGGAGGCACCATCTTTCAATACCTCTGTAAAGTTACTCGAATATGCAGATGACATTGACATTTAAAGATGTAAAAATGGATTTAACTATCAAAGAAGAAAATACAAAAAGACAACATCGACGCCTATGACAAAATGTCGTGATAGGCACCTATAACTTTAAGGCAGTAAGAGACTTTATCTACCTCGGTTCCGGTATTAATTTCGACAACGACCCCAAGCGGAAAACATGTGAAGAATCACGCTTATTAATAGCTGGCTCTTTGGAGTTAGAAAGCAAATGAGTACTCCTTCGCTTAAGCAACCAAAAAGATATTATTCATTGACTTGTTAATACACTCCTGTTTTGCGATGCAGAGACGTTGACACTGAGGAAATATAATGAAAATGTCTCCGGGAGATGTGGAGAAAACTTCTTCTGGTTGTTTTGGGCCCTGTTTAAATCAATGGAGAATGGAGGAGACGTTTCAATTCAATAGCGAACTGTACGAGTAGTACAGCCTGCCGACCTCGTCAGAAAAGTTCGGATAGCATGGCTTAGATGGCTAGATCACCTTAAGCGCATTGACATCAATGTCCTAGCACGGAATCATTTCGACTCCATCCCAGAGGTACAATGCAGTTAAAGGCGACTTTACCTTAGCTGGCGCACACAAGTGGTAGGCGATCTCAGTCCACCTTGTTTGCGTAACGGGAGGTAGCTGACAAAAGATAGCTCTAGCTAGACTATAGCACCATCTACGTTATTAAGTATTTCTTTTCAACTACGTCCCAGATGTGGTCAATTTCGTACACATTACCAAGAAACTAGACCAATATCCCTTTTTTGTTAAGTACATTGCAGCATTAAATTTTCATCATCTCAGGGACACTTTCTCAAGGGCGCATATCTCAAATCTTCACAGCATTCCGAAGAATATGAATGCTGTATGTACTAAATTCATATAGACATCTCATAACAATAGTCTAGGCACATTAGAATTTGATCTTATGCCCGCCTTACGGTAACTGTTTGTAGAATATTGCTGCATTTGGTTCCCCTGTTTGTGTTAGGTGCATTAACTGAGTATTCTCAGAATAAAAACCCAGGGTCTCAAAATCATTACAATTGCCAGACTCCGGAAATTTGTGACATGGTTCAATTTTTCTTTTAAATCTTACATATAATCTTTCCGGGCAGCAAATATGTATATACATGTGTAGCTCAGATGCAACATTATTTCGAATGGCTGCAGTCACAACAAATTGCCAGGACTTTGCCAGTTACGTGTACCTCAACCTTTACTCCTTTAGAAACCTTTGTAACCAGTATTAAATGTATGATACCTATATACATGCCAAAAATCCATAAGAAATGCCGTAAATGATGTGCAGGATTTCAAATGAACACCCGTATGATACCCGTGGTTTGAAGAACTCATTTCCACACATACACACTATATACACAACTTCTTTATCAATTTTATATGGTCACATTGTCTAAAAAGACGAGTAGTCAGTCAGAAACATGTTTAGTTTTAGCATTCTTCCCAAAATCTTCAGATTGTGCAGAGTGGCAATAAATAATACTAACTGCTCCATTAATGTCGAAAGCAATCTTGAAGAGGCCTTTGGCGTCAAAAAAAGGTCTTAGACAAGGTTATGTACTTTCGTTAGACTTCTTCGACATCATCATTGCAAAACTCGTAAGCCAACATTAGAGACACAATTAGCATACCTTGATGACACTGATATAATTGGCAGACTACAGCGAGTTGTCACTGTGGCTCTTGCCAGTATTGCTGAAGAATTGGTAAAAATAGGTTAAAATGTGAACGAGGGAGAAACCAAGTGTGTGCTATCAATAAAAGACACTTTCAACATAGAGAAATCGGACAGAATTTTAAAGCCATAACTTTTCGATATGAAGGTATTTTATCTACCTCTGTTCCTATATTGACTCTAATAACTCGAGGTAACTCTCGAGGAAAAGTTTATTGAATAACAAGGCCTTGTCAAGAAACACTAAGTTAAATCAATCTATAATCATCCGAGTCCTGCCAATGCGAATGAAGATATACTTGGTCATTTTGAATTTAGGATTCTTTGAACTATTTTTGGTCTCGATGAGATATAACAACGAACGTCGGATGTACCGAAGAGACACATGAATACACTCATGCTGTTGCAAGGAATATTACATTTAAAGTGTTAGGTATTTATGTTATCTTATTTGATTGTGATAAACATTTGCATTCCGGCGTCCCGGAATGTCCAAGTAGTGAATCCCAAATATTTTTACTGCGAACACTGAATACTTGTTTGAACTCTCTGCAGTATATTTCACACAATTTAGATTCACTTCAGTGTAAAGCACTAAGCATATACATATGAGAAGAATATTTTTGATATTCTTATACATTAAATAAGAGTTATTGCTTACATTAACTTTGGTCAGTTCCTACGAAATTTCAAACTAGTACTTGAAGATTGTCTAAAAAAGTGGCAATGTAAATTTTTTAAATTTCTTATTCATTTTAGTTCTTCCACTTAAACATTGAGAATTTAATATATGAAACTCTTGCTCTCAACAGCTGGGATCGAAAACTTTGTTGTATTACAAACGAGAACGAGCATACATTAATTGAAAATGAATGCTTCATTGTGTATTGACATATAAATTTTATATCTGGTCAATTATTCACATACTTCGATTCTATTCACATTCGGTTGTTCTGTGAAACTAAATATTCGTAAACAAAAAACCGCTATTTACACAAAATCGACATTTTTAAACACAATATAATCGGTGCTGTAATTGGAAACATTTCCCTCACATTTTAACATTGAACGTAACTTCTTGGAACGAGATAAATAAGTAACGTAGGTGTCAAACAGATTCCAATTTGACAGCGACCATAAGAAACAAATGCTAAATGTATATTTAAAAAAAAAAAAAAAAAAAAAAAAAAAAAAAAAAAATATCGTGTGGTTTCTCTGTTAAACGGCGTACAATTAATTTTCCCGCAGATACATAGATACAAATTATTCCGGGTTTTTATTGTGATTTTTATTTTGAAGGCGAACTTAACGGCCAAATCGTATTATTTGTCGAGATCATCATATAGCTGGGCCAATGGCTAGCAAGCACATAAGAAACCAAGAAAAGGTGAATCTACCCCGTGAATTGCAGAGGGAACTTAAAGCTAAAGTTACAAATTTCCTCAATTATGGCGAGTCGAACGTATTGGTACTTAAAGCGCTGCCAAACGATCAACGAAAATTTCTACATAGATACGCAGGTAACTTGGGATTAAATTCGAGGAGCTATGGGGAAAAGGATCACCGCGAATTGCACATAACAATGCCGACGAAGCTGAGAAAACTGGGCGACGAACGGATTTTGGCCTTTTCCGAAGAAACAAAAAGCTACTTTTACAAACCGTTTTTAGACGTATTGAAAGAGGAGACATTTTTACCGAATTCTTCATGTGACAATATCGGTCGAAAGCGCAATAAAATACGAAATGAATGCTTGCTGCTGGGATTGTGTTCACGCCTCGTGCCACCCAGGCCAAGTCGTCTAAACAAACAAATTCAAAAGGATCGTATGGAGTTGCCCATTTTTATGTATCAAACATCAATTAACGAAGTTCTTCGCAACAATTCTGTCCGTATACCCGACGAGTTCAAATTAAAGAGTAAAATGACAATTTTTTTCTTTTACATGTGTTTACAGGTAGTCATCATAAATGGACAAACTGGGTCGGGAAAAACAACACAGGTTCCTCAGTACATCTTGGAGGAGAGCACAAGGTTTAATAAGCCTTGTAGAGTAGTGTGCACACAGCCGCGGCGTATAGCAACAGTTACTGTTGCCAATCGGGTTGCTGAAGAACGCGGTGAACCTGTTGGCGAGTCTGTCGGATACCAAATACGTTTAGAGAGTATGTTTATTAATTCAGTTAACAAAAGATTTCTGGGATGGTGTAGTCCGATGGTTTTGAATTTGCGTTCAGCGATGGGTTCTTTTTGAGCGCGGTTCAGGATTCTGGTTTTAACAGCTGTTTTTTTTTTTCCAGCACGGGCTTTCCTGTTATCTTAAGTTACATATCTTTTCACACATCTGCATGACTACTGCACCGCTTGGGTGGTTAGTTAAATGTGCGGACCTCAACATGTTTAATGATATTCGTTCTATTTTCGACTACTAAACCAACTAAAATAAGTTTGTTTTAGAGTGATTAAATCAAGATTCCTTGGGCTCTTCCTCGATATTGCTTGGAGTTTAGTTGTTTTTAAACGATCTTTTTTGTATTTCTAAGTACCAGCTGATGGCATTATTTTGTATACGTTGTATGACTTCGCAAATATTCGTAATATCGCTCCGTGACATTCGTTATATTTTCCTCCGTTTCTGTCATTCTTTTATATTTTCTAATACTGCGGTGAGTATACTAAAGTGCAACGATTTAATTTCGGGTAAAGCAACCTCTAGGTTCGGGTGGCATTGTTCTGTACCAAAAATTGCAGTTTTGTATTCAATTACGGATCCCTATCTCTCACGACTGAGCTGACTGACCAAGCATTCGGGTTTTGAACATTTTGGCCGACTGATCGTGAAATCGTATTTAATGTTGTTTGAATGATTCTCACTTTGTTACTTATTGTAGCGCTGTCGTCGTCAAAATAAAGAGCAGTCGTTACCATGGGATCTCAAGAAATCCAGAATTTCCTCAGTATTGCGATGTTTCTCAATCGTTTTTAGTTTGGGTTTCGTTGCATGTCCACTTGTCATCAAAAAAGTTGCATTTATCTCCATAAAGTTGGATTATGTTGCGCTGACTAGTATGTAGAACTCGCTTAAACATTTTGTTTGTACATATGATAATTCTTTTGCCGTCTCTGCATTTGTACCCTGAATCAAGAACGCTCTTTTTGTGAGCCATTTATATTAAAAATTTTCGATTTCCATTCAAGTTCGGTATGTCTGCACGGTTAATTTGTTTTAGTGCTTCGCTGACTTCTTCTGCCGTTAAATCCGATGTTACACTTGCTTGCGTATGCCTCGACGTTGCATCTCTTCAAGGACCATCTTCTAAGTTTTTTGTCATTTCTTTAACTTCCGTAAACTCTCATACAATGACACGTTCATGTCACCAGAGTAGCAAAATAACTAGACAGATTGGACACAATAAGATTATGAGATTTTATGAAAAATTTCTCAGAAGCATGCCAGTAAAGTAATTCCTTGGTTGATAGTGGTTTCAGAACTTTCTTTCTGCTCTTGGCGTAGAAGGAAAGCGAAGGCATGCATATGTGAAACGTTTCAGAACAATTTTCATGTACAAATACCAATATGTATGAGCAGTTCTACGCAATTCAATTTCAGAGCTTTGCTCAAACGATTAAGAAAACTTTACTCTATAAACAATTTATTTTTGCTGTCGAAACAGAACACTCAGAGAACATTAAACTCATTTAATGCATATTTACTACAATTTTTCAGTTTTTCGAAAAAAGATTAGTATACACTAACACCTGCAGCCTAATGCCAGCGTAAACTGGAAATTCACAAAGGAACTGATTTGCCTTGTCCTTGTCATTCTCAGAGCACGCGTCGCAGGAGGTGATTTCACTTATGCTTGGCACACTTAGGAAGAAGCATACAATGAAACACTTGTGCAAGTTGTGCTCAAGATCTTTTTAAACATAATTATATGAATATTAAGAAAAGGGAGATTTAACAATGTGTGTAAAGCAGAGGCAGGTGAGATGGGGGAAACTTCCGAAAAGTCGCGACAAACCGTTATTTATAGTTTGTTAAAAATTGCAGTGATGAAGTTGGGTGAAAGCTAGGCTAACGCATAGGATAGAAGTAGTTTTATCATAGCCGCATAGATCCCAACAACCATTTACGGTATCAAACTCCATGTCTTACCGAAACGGTAATATCGTTAGAAAATCTTCGTCGTTACATGGAAAAGGATGTTGCTATGCAGGATGTCATTTCTTTTCTTTAGAGAAACGGATGATATTGCCTTTTAGTACTAGGTAAGTCCAGCCAGTCAATTGGCAACAAAGGTTTTGTTCTTTAATCCAAAAATCTAAAATATTCTACGCCGTTGTCTGGCCATATTGCATGGGTTCGGAAACGCACTCAATATCGATGAATATTCCCAACGCTTACGCCTTGTCAAGGGCATATTCAAATCAGCTTACAAGGTTTTCAAACGTAGTCACCAAAAGTCTTCACCGTTGGCCTGCGCATTACATATTTGATGGACGATAAGTTTGCAAAGCAGTTTTGCGCACATGAAGCTCTTAAACAATAATGAAGACATGTTTGCCTTTTTCTGTTTAAAAGCTTTTTTCACTGTTCGTCTGTAGTTTAGTATGTAAGCTAGTGCCAGGTAAGCAGTAAAAAAAAAACTTTAGAGCTGGCTAAATCTGGTCGGCATGACTTTAAGCGACGTAACGTGTTTAATGTCTCACCACAACTCTCGGTTTCTTTTGTAGCAGATCTACTGACGTTACTGATTCGTCTTGTGCTAGTTAAAGTTCTAGCAATCTGAGCTCTACTTTTCTCTGGCAGAAGGAAGTTGACCCTCCACTATAATTTATAACCTGCAATTTTTTTCAACATTCCGAATTGAAGTCCGAAAAACTTGACAAGTTCGTTGTCTCAAGCAAGATTTCGCTCATTTACAAAGAAAATAAAGCACTTTTTGAATAGAAACTATACTAATAAGATAATTAGTATGGGCCATTGGTAATTCTTTAATTGAATTGCAAAAATTAAAACGAAAAGCACAAATTTAGCCCTAGTCAAGACTAGGTATCGCATATTAGGCAAACTTTACCTCGATATTCCTTCAGAAAATTGATTCGTAAAATTTTAAAGTTGAGGGGCTATAATTTTCTGACAGTATGACCGTCTCAAATGCACACATAGGCAATCAGGTTGCTTGAGGCACTTATTAAATAGAGTACCAACTATTTCAGGACTAAATTGAAGAGGTTACATAAAATGCATCTTCCTGGTAAATTCGAAAAAAGCGTTTTATATGTTCACATAGTACTTGCATGACAAATGGTGAATGTGATCAGTAACAACTAGCTGTTTGCAGCGCTGTGGTAACTCCTTCTGGCAAGATTGTTATTGTCCGGATATGGATTTGCTTCATACCAGCTGCTTAAATGCTTTGTATACCCTTTTACGATTGTCTGTAATCATTGAATTAATTTTCGTCAAAATTAAAAAGCCTGCGTTGCACGTTTAAAGCCAGTTGTCAGCTTCTTATTTTTCTTGACCAATATCCGAACGTTGTTTCTAATGCAGATTTTTTTAAAAATTCTTTGAGTTGGGACGATGTAGTTTTTTTTTTTTTTTTTTTTTTTTTTGCTGTTTTAGCTTTTTATTGTGCCTGGATTAATTCGTTTCCTTTGCATGCATAACTATCTTATTACTGATTACTTATCGGGGTAGGTTGATAGCCAAACAGTACTTGATGATTGTGCAATACTCAATCCATTGTTTGCGAGTCTAATATGGACCGTAATTCTCTGTTTCGTCTATTGCACTTTTTAACACACCTCGAGAGGCACAGTTCGATAATAATGCTTGCATATATTCGAATGTTCCGCAACAGTTTGTAGTTTTTTTTAAACTTTTATTCATTTCAAATAACGCTGTCACGTCCAGATTAAGCTTCTCATTGGGTATCTGCTTTAGCTAACATATCTATCATTAATATATTGCGCATATATTCGTTATTATATGTATGCAACATATTCCTAATTCTACATCTATCAATACTGTTTAGATATTGAAACAGAAATGGGTTAATTAAAAATTTTTGCGAAAATGCCATACATTACACTACATTGTCGGGGCTCTGTCTATCAATATTAAATTGATTTCTAGACTTTGGAATGCTTTGGATCTTTGTTTCTTTAGCCATTATCTTAAGATCCTGAGATCCCAAATTTTGGAACATGTAGTGAAGATTTATAAGTTTATGAGAAAACTGGCAAATGGATTCCATGTGTCGCAGCCGTCATTACCCATGGTGCACTACTTTTGGGGTTGCTTTTATACAATGCGTTGTACATAACAAAAAATGCTGGTGGTAATCACAGAGAACAAGATCAAAAAATAAGTCTGCATTCTTCATTGCGAACTGTAGCGTCCTTGAATATGTTTATCTTGATTTTATGCGGTCGCAATGCTTTGCCACCTTTGAATGAGGGCATGCATTCACATATACGAGTAGATGTTAGTCCAGTGGTTAAGCACTGTTTCGAAGTGCTCATTCGAAGCTAAATCTATTGGCTGCTTATTCAGCCTTGATGTATCTCTGCATGTCATGTTTTACATCCTTTCTCTTTACGCGATATTAGGTGCCAGGTACGAAATTTTTCGTTCTTCCATGGTACCAAACGAGAACTTTATTTGTTATTTTCGAGCATACATTCGACTTATTCTGACCAGCTTTGCATGGTGCAAGGTGCAAGGCTATACCGAAATATATAATTAATCATATGTTATTCTGTACTTTACAAATCCCGAAATATTTTCTTTAAAAATGAATCGGCTAAAATTAAAATTTATTTTTAGGTCGTGTACGAAAGACTACAAATCTTATATATACAACAAGTGGCTGCGTCTTGAGATCCATTATGGCCGATGCCCGAGACTTTTTCCAAAAAATCACACACTTGATTATTGATGAAATACATGAGCGCGATAAAGATACCGATTTTATATTGATCGCAGTAAAAGAGCAACTAAAACACAATAAGAACCTTAAAGTGATTTTGATGTCAGCTACAATGGATATTCATTTGCTTTCGACTTACTTTAATGGTTGCCCAATCGTTAATGTTCCCGGACAAGGGTATGACGTAAAGATATATCATTTAGAGGACATTCTATTCCACACAGGCTACCGCACATCACTAATGGAGAAATATTTGCGTCTCTCTCCGGCAGAAATACAAACTAAAGCAGTTCAGACAGATGAACACACACAAAGTATTTTTGATGCAATCATAGATGAAATACTTGACGTACACATTAGGCTTGAAAGTACAATAGAATTTTTCGATCAACTGCAGTATTACATTGAGAATGAAGGAGTTTCTATTGACTTGCGGCATTCAAAGAGTGGAAAAACATCTCTTATTACAGCTGCCCAATGCAACATACCGCAATATGTGGCGCGCTTTATGCAACTGAACGCAAACACCACCATTCGAGATTATTCTGGAAAATCAGCGCTAACTTATGCTGCAGCATTTGAGGATGGAATATGTTTACAACTGCTTGGGTACGCACAACAAAACTGTGACACATCGGAAAAGCAAATATTACTTTCTGCGTATAATCAGCAGTTCCACGATGAAAACGAAGTTGATCATTATTTAATTATTTCATTACTTGAAGGTTTATATCGCAGTAAGCATCCGGGTTCAATATTGGTTTTCTTACCGGGTTATAATGACATTGTAGCGCAACGAGATTTAATAACCAGTACACTTCCTGGGGGTACATACAAATTATTCATACTGCACGGACAAATGGAATCGAACGATCAGAAGTTGGTAATGCAGCCTCAAAGAAACCGCAAAATTATATTGTCTACAAATATAGGTCAGACATCAATCACAATTCCAGATCTCGCTTTTATTATAGATTCTGGTAAAGTTAAAATGAAAACACATGACGTGGTTACTGGTTCGTCGGAACTACGATCGGTTTGGATATCACAAGCAGATGCCAATCAAAGGTCTGGCCGTGGTGGTCGAACACAAAATGGTGTATGCTATCGGCTATATGCAACAGAAAAATATCAATTAATGAGCAAGCACTGCATTCCAGAGTTGATGCGCATTCCCTTAACAGAAATATGTCTGTACGCCAAGTCATTTGATCCACAATCAGATGTACAAAGTTTCTTATCACGTGCTCTAAATCCGCCTTCGGGTATAATTGTACAAAATGCAATTAAGAAACTTAAAATTATAGGCGTATTTACAGAGGACGAACAAGTAACAGAGTTAGGTAAACATTTGGTTGAAATTCCAGTCGACGTACAGTTGGGCAAAGCTTTGATGTATGGTATATTTTTCAAGTGTATCGATCCTTTAGTTACCATAGTAGCGTTTCACTCGGTTAAGGATCCTTTTATATTACCAAGTGATCGTTCCTTGCAAGGACAAGCATCTTTCCAACGCAAATCACTGTCAGGAGATTATTTCAGTGATCATATGGGAATTCTAACACTATACGATTCTTACATGGCTATCAGAACAAACAAACGAAAAAAGCAAGAGTTCTGTAACAAACTATTTTTGTCAGTTCCATGTATGGAAATTTTCTGTGCAACACGACGACAAATATATGAATTGATTGTTACCAAGTACTCAACATCATTGGATAAAGAAAATAATTCTGATTGGAACATTATTCGATTGTGCTTGGTGGCAGGACTTTATCCAAATATTGCTCTGATTGATCGCAAGCAAATGACTATAAGATCAGGTCAGGAAAAACAGTTGATACTACAGCGAAGTTCCTCGCTTAATCCGCCTGGAAAAAAAATGTTAAAAGAGTTCGCAAGCAAACTACCATATGATTGGGTTGTGTATTATGAAAAATCAAAACTCTACAGCATGTATAGCATAAACATGAATACTTTAATTGCACCTGTTATCATTGCATTGCAATGTGGACGAGAACATACAGTTAAAACAGAGGGCGATTCAGATCCAGAACTAGAACCAGAACCAGAGCCAGAACCAGAACTAGAACTAGAACTAGAACTAGAACCAGAACCAGAACCAGAACCAGAACCAGAACCAGAACCAAAAGCCGAACCAGAGCCACAGCCAGAAGAAGATTTTCGCAACTATAAATTAGACGAGGAAGAAGAGAAGATTTCAAGAAGAAGCCTATTCAGGCTGGATAATTGGATAAATTTCGACATGACCGAAGAGGATGCTGACATATTGGTAACAGTAAGAAACTATGTTCAAAGCGAGTTCTTTAAATTTCTAAGACAAGGCCATTCCGAGACATCTGCAGAAGCTATACGCAACGTTCAGTATATCCTAAATGCAGAAATCAACAAGTGCAACTTGCAAATTTAATTGGCAACAAAAAGTCGTTTTTTATTTCAACTTTTATTTTATTCATTGTGGTCTAAAAATATCCGAGATTTTCGAGTCTCGCAAGTTATAGTATTTCGAGTTTTATGCACTTTGTGTTACAAATTACCGTCGGAATGCTTAAATATTTTATAGGCATAGGGCATCGAGACGTCATCATATATGTAATGTTATAAAAATATTGAAAACAAGAAAAAAAAAAAAAAAAAATATTTTTCTTTTGAATCTTTAATATGGCATTAGAGAAATGTGATTTTATACATAAATAAATATTAAATAAGTAGTGTCATTATAGAGACGTTTTATTTTGAACACAATCGTGGTAATTGCTTTCACAATTGAAACAGTGCAGGCTCTATTTGTTTGCTGTCAATCTTGCGTTGTTAAAAATTTTTTTTTTAAGGGTGACTATTCGGATTCAAGTATTATAAAGCTTTGAGCGGATGAAATAATAACTGTCCGACATCTGCCATCAAGAACACTACAACTTTTGTGAAAGTTCTAACTACAAAGGCTTTACTTCTAAGTTAAGGTTCAACCATATTAAAAGGGGTTGAAAATCGTTTTATTAGCTGTTGAAATATGGTATGTGGTGCGTATATGTATTTGTTCTTTGCAGCTTATAGGATTAGCTAGGCTTGTAGACCGCTTTTGACTTTGAGTTATCCAATTTTTTTTTTTGTCCTCGTTGTTTCTTTTGCTTCTCGGAACAAACTTAGACGAACGTCTTTGTACATGACAATACTTCAGCATGAAATTTGTTAAAGGGTTAGGCCTCTTTTTCAGGAAAAATATAAAATAAATCGAGTTTACAAAGGTAGAAATATAGGGTGATTCATAGTGAGGTTTGATTTATAGTGTAAAATAAAACACATAATTTTGAAAGTGAACCTAAAATTTTTACTACCGGTTAAAAGAACAATTCATGGCATTTACTTTTTGAAAATGATATGTAAATGTTGGCCACGACTACGTCTGAGATGATCCGTTCGGAAGGTCCAATTTTGGGCGACTCGTTCGAATATAGCGACTGATATCTCGCGGATAACACGAGTAATGTTGGCTTCCAAAACGTGAATCGAAGCTGGTTTATTCCTGAAGACATGCGACTTTACATATCCCCAGAGAAAATAGTCCTAAGGTGTAATATCGCACGATCTAGGCGGCCAATTTACCGCGACAAAACGTGAAATTGAGTGCTAACCACAATGATTTCTCAACAAGTAAATCGTTTCCCGCGCTGTATGGTTCGTAGCGCCGTCTTGTTGAAACTAGAGCTCACCGAGACCATGTGCTTGAATTTCAGGAAGTACAAAGTCCGTTAACATGGCACGATAACTGTTACCACTGACGGTAATATTCTAGTATGCCTCATTTTTGAAGAAATATGGACCAATGATTCCACCGGCCCATAAACCACACCATACCGTTGTTTTTAATGGATGTAATGGTAGCTCTTGGTACTCTCTGGGTTGCTCATCAGCCCAAATACGGCAATTTTGTTTATTAACGTATCCATTAAGCCAGAAATGAGAAACCGGATTTTCATTAAGTTTTTTCAGAGCCCATTCACTAAAAATATGAGGCAAATTCTTGCAGAAGTTGAATTTTGTACGCTTTTAGGCCAGAGGAGGTTCTGGTCGCTTCATGACCGTCGATGAGACATAGATTTATTGGTACACAGCAGAGATCAAGGAATAATCAAAATAATGGGTTTTACCCGGAAAAAGTGCTCCAAAGAAGGCGAAGACCGTGCCTTTGGCCGGAAAGGTGATGGCCACCGTATTTCGAGACATGCTAGATGTAATCCACGTTGACTATACGGAGAAGAGAAAACCGATTACAGGAGCATACTACGTGGATTTATTGGCCCGATTCAACGCCGATTTGAGAAAAAAGCGCTCTTTCACCACGATAACGCACCGGCTCACACATCCATAGTCACCACAGCCAAATTTGTCCCCCATTCACTGTATTCTCCGGATTTGCGTTCCTGCGACCTCGTTTGCGTTTTTGGATCGAACGAGGAAGTCATTTTCGAAACGGAGGAGTATTTTGCAGGCCAACAAAAGTCGTACTATACGGAAGGATTAAAAAAGTTGCAGCACTGCTGAGAAAAGTGTATCGAGTTGAAGGGGATTATATTAAAAAATTAAATCTTCGTATAATTTGTACTTGTACTCTACTACAGGGTGACTGACTCGAACTGCAACTTTTTAAAATGCTATAATTTTTTTATTTTTTGATAAATTTTATTGTGCCAAAGCAAAAAATGTTGAAAAATAGATCAATTTTCAAATTTTATCAAAAGTTTTCAATATGTCCATCTATGGCGCGAATAATGGCCTTGAGACGGCCAAAGAAAGCATCACACGCTGCACGCAAGTGGCTCTGCGGTATTTTGGCCCATTCCCGGCGAAGTGCTTGTTTGAGGTGATCCAAACTTTGGTCTATTTTAGTGCCAACTTTTGCCTTCAAAATACTCCAGACAGAGAGTATTGGGCTTGAGCCCAAACTCATTTTTCAGTATGTGTTGCATCCGTTCCAACAATATGTTGAGCTCACGAGCCATTTTTCTTCCACTTTGATGTGTATTTCGCTCAATTTGAGCCTTCACTTTTCGAACCATTTCTGTCGATGTTGCTGTTTTTTTATGACCACCTCCATTGCGTTTTGCAACGCTGCCAGTATAACGGTAACGAGCTTTGGTTCGAGACACAAATGATTTATTCACTTTGAGGTGCTGGAGGGCTCTAACGATTGCTACTTGTGGTTTTTCAGCCAAATATAAAGCAATCACACGTTTGAATTCCATCGCGGATAAAAATTTTTCAACACAACTGAGGCGCAAATCGCTTAAAAACCTTGTAAATAATAAAATTATCTCCCACGTGAGCTCATAGTAATGAACGGTTTGGAAATTATAGCAATCTGAAGTTGGTTGCAGTTCGAGTCAGTCAGAGTGTATATTAATAATGGTAGCACTGCTCTTGACGGATAAAACAGAAGTCGATGTGATTTTTTAATAGAAAATCTTGCTCGATATTAAAAAATCAACGGTCTTTTTATAACCGCCTTGGTTTACCCCAACTTTAATCTCGAATTTTGTAGTTACTCCCGTTGGCCAATTTACTTATGTTCTGACGTAATCGAATATATCGCGTAACATTTTAATATACATGTGTATATCTTATGTATGTATCCTTGGGTATTTCTAAAATTTTAACGCTGTCTATATTAAATCACTTGAAACTCAGACGAACGCTTTCCCAAGATAAATGAGAACAATGTGTAGATGTTTTGATGTGTCGGAATGTTTTTCCATTATTATTCGTAATCGTGAATTACCTCATGTATCGACGAGGATTCCACGAAATCGCATTGACTGTACTGTAATATAATTTTATAAGATTGCATTGCCGATTATCTTGAACTCCCTCATATGTAGAACCGTCGTTTTACATTCAATCATTATTTTTATTGAATGAAATCATGAGCCACTTGAATCCAATATTTCTGATTTTTGTCAAAATTTCAGATGTGATGTGATCCGACATCCCGTCCTTGGTTTATCCTTCTATATCTGACTTAATCTTTCATAAATTTTGATATTTTCTTCTTGTGGACAACAGAAGAAATATTTTCGATTGAATTCTTTGCTAAGCAACGCGTGAAAATATTCTCCACCCATTACAATTTTCAATAATTTTACACAACTGCCACCAACATTTTGCAGCGTGTTGTTTGTATTGTAATTGGGTAGTCGAACCAGCACAGGTGCGGCTGCGTGATCGAGGTAATATCCAATACGGTCATTCTGACTGAGGAATTCCCAAGATGTAGTCAAGGATGACGTCAGAGGCAGTTCCAGCGTTGAGCTACTTTGACATATTCAGAGCTCAGGTCATATGAGGATTTTTCGGTATCTATCAAGGGAAGTAGTTGAAATAGAGACTGTGACGGTGAAGCAGCGATCGACCTCGGATATGAACCATTCACTATTGACGACCTCACTAAACAAAACGGATTTTCTACTTAACCTTACCACATATAGCCCAACAATTAGCAGAGTTCCTAAGTTGCAACAAAGCAGATATCTTTGCCATCCTAATAGTGCGATGAGATGGACCAGGTAAAAGAAGAATGAACAATTGTGACTATAACCACTTTAATTGCTATACGGAATTGAAGCGGTGCTGATTTCCATTTGTCCCCAAAAGAAGGAATCAAGTTTTAGGCATCAGAGCGAAAGTTCGATTACAATCCGGAGAAAGAGGACAGCTTTGCCAAATACTACGAGATCAACTAGAACGGCCAAAGACCTAGGAGTATAACTTGATGATATTCCAGCGTACCTATAAAAAACAGAACCATATACAACTTAAAAGTATTTATTTCATAACAAGGCATAAGAGGCTGTCTTTTTACAAAAAAAAAAAAAAAAAAAATAAATAAAAATAAAAAATAATAGACAATCTCTCTGAGAAAGTTAATAAAACTGGAAAGCATTCCGCATGCAGTTACAATGAAGATAAAGAAAGTCATTATTAAATGAACAGAAGTTTACTTTGAGGACACTGCCAGGACGAGCAAGGTCTCCAGTTTGGTTCCTCTTTTGCGAACCGGATCTTACGAAGAGCCATTGAAGTGTCAGAAAAGTGTCGAATCTCACTTTATCTGCTGTTTATTGAGTATTGAAAAAGAGTTCATCCATCTGTTTAGTAGTTATAAGGAGTAAGATTAGCTCCAAAAGTTTTAATCATAAATAAATTATTATTAAGAGGGTAATCTATTCACTATACATCTATTTATTTTACGAAACTATTATAGTTTAAGAAACTAGTCCTGAGACGCAGTAGCTCTCTATGCTTTTTGATCCCAGATATGCTGTTTTCTGTTATTCCTACAAATTGTTGTGCCATGAGTAACAGCTTTTTTCGTAGCTTGATTTGGTCTACCTTTACCTTCGAATCGAAGATCCTCCTCCTACGGGTTGAGCAGAAGTTTTAAGCAAAGCCTTACGCTGCTCTGTTTTTACTTCTATTGAACATAACAACTTTCAAATTTCAAACGGGGCATCGTTAAATTCGTAATTATGAGTACGACTAGTATATGTCGCCCTAAAATGAATCTGTCAAAAGAGAGAAGATCAAAAGTGATTTTGTTTCTTTTTAGGACTTAAAATTTTGAATTTGTTATCATTTTTTTCGGAAAAAAATGTAATTGATCTCCACTTTTTGCAACTTTTAAATGTGTAACTAGTATTTACAAACAAAAAAAAAGGTCAGGCCACTTTATCTCTATCCAGTAGTTTTCAAGATATGAACCAACTTATCATTAAGCCTTGTATTATTTATATCAATTGTTCAAAGTGCAAACCTTAAAGTTCTCGAGATATTATCCAAAACACCCTGTATATTTGAGAAAATAAATTGAGAAAACATAAAAATGAAAATACTCCAGGTCCGGGCAGCAAGTTTGCGAAATGTGCAGGGTACATATGTGGAACGACTTCGATGAAAAATCCAAGAGTAGTGGAAAAACTCTGCTCGTTGTTTCAAAAGACCGGCTCCATATAAATAAAGGAACATGGTGGTGGTACAATGATCTCGAAATGGCGGCAAGGAACAAGGTAGAAAATAAGTAACTTTTCAAGCACGGACTTACGAAAGCGAAAATAGGAGTTAGAGTTAGAGTCTTGAGTTAGACTACAAACTTAGAAAAATAGGGGTAGCAGAAATATTTGCAGTAGCAGGGGCATTGCATCTTGAATAAGAAAAGATATCCTCACAACGTATAAGCAATACGTAATACGCAAATACGCCGCAACGAATAAAAAAAGGTCGGAAGAGATTCCATTTCGAAAATAAACTGAAGATGAGCAGATAGAAAAATACCGCTTCAACAGTAAGGTTTGTTATACACGACAGTCGTTCATCCAGCTTTAACCAGCATCGCAATATTTGATGATGTGCGAGAAGTATAAAGGAAAAGTGACAGCTACAGGAATGCAAATATTACGAATTTTAGTGATAACTCGTCAAACCGAAGTCTCAAGTTCGAGCTGATATTTGAAAAATAGGAAAATAATTGGATAACTCAAATAAGAAATCATCAGTAAAAGCTTGGCTAAACTAACAAGATGATTCAAAACAAAGCAGCCTGCAGAGCAGTTCTTAGTAGTTCTAACGCAAATGAGCGAGAAAAATATGTAGCATTAGATGCAATTATTCTCGCCTCATATTTCAAAGCTAAATAAAATAAGAAGTAAAAGAAGTTTCGGATGTTCGATATGAAGCTCCCAGAAAAAAAAAGAAAATTAATTTATTAACATTATTAGTCCACAATAGAGGTCACATGGGATTGTGCATACGTCTTGCAAGGCATTATTTCTAGTTTTTGTCATATAGTGCATTGGATGACATACTCGTTCATGACTCTAAACTATCGAAATGTATAATATAGGAAAAGTTGAATGGGAACAAGTTCTATACGATGATGCCTACGCATTTTGCAGGCGATATTGTTTCGAAAGCGATTCTACAAAAACATATATACACATAGTAGTAATAAGTATCTCTTTTAATCCGGCAAGGTAAGCAGATGATCTAGTAAAAAAAAAAAATAAAATAAAAAATAAGAAAAAAGAAAAGTAGAGGTTCGGATTTTTAAAACATCCGAAAAAATTGAATCACACGAGCCGACCGATATGCCAATATCTTCTGCAACTTATGGCAATTCAACGATTTTCCAAAACAATTTTCTTCACAGCTTCGACGTTATTAACTTTTGTTGATGTGCTGGGGCGTCCAGGGTGAGGTTCGTCATTGGCATCTTCTCGGCCATCTTCGAAGAGCTTGTACCACTTGTAAACATTGTTATTACTTAGAGCAGACTCATCATATGCCACTGTCAACATTTCAAGTGTTTTAGAGTACTTGATTCCATTTTTTAAACAAAATTTAATGCAAATTCTTTATTCCATTTTTTATAATAATTGAAAATTGCCGAGGACACCAAAACACAACTACCCTTTCTATTGGGTATATAATTTAATTCGTGTGGTTTTTTTTTCCAAAATTTGAACGTTTATTTAAGAAAAATATGTACAATAGTATTATTCAAAGTATTGCCCATCTGAAGCTATGACTTTTTCCCATCTTTTTGGCAATTTGTGGATCCCATCCCAAAAGAACTGCGCCGGCTTGCAGCCAAGAATGAATCAAGCCAATTTTTGATATTCTGCTCTGATGTGAACCGTATTTCAGAGAGGGCGTTCTGCATCGACCGGAACAAATGGTAGTCAGAAGGGGTAAGGTCTGGGCTATAAAGCGGGTGGGGTAAGGCTTCCCATCCACTGTTTTCCAAATAGTTCTTAACCGGAATAGCAACGTGGGGCCGAGCGTTGTCATGATGGAAAATTATTGTCTCGTGTCTGGTCGCATATTCCGGGCGTTTTTCGGCTACTGCTCTCTTCAAACGGATTAATTGTGTTCGGTAGCGTTGTCTATTGGTGGTACCACCCGGTTTTAGCAGCTCATAATACAGCACACCAATCTGATCCCACCAAATACAGAGCATTACCTTCGCGCCATGGATATTCGGCTTTGCCGTTGATATGGCTGGTTGGCCGGGTTATCGTAATGGATCCATTTTTCATCACCAGTAACAATCCGATGCAAAAATGACTTCCTTTTGTGGCGTTCCAGCAGCATTTCGGACAAGCAAAACCGCCTTTCGACTTGAGTTCATGTGGAACCCAATTTCCTTGCTTTTGAATATATCCAGCTGCTCTTAAACGTTTTGAAATGGCTGCTTAAGTGACACCCGAGGATTCTGCGAGCTCTTCTTGTGTTTGGCAACAATCTTCATAGAGTAATGCTTCCAGTTCTTCTTTTTCAAACTTCTTCTTTTTTGGCTGCCCAGGACGTTCATCGTCTTCTAAGCCAAAATCACCACTTTTAAATCGTGCAAACCACTTTTGGCACGTTCGCTCAGCTAGCGCATATTCACCATAAACTTCTACCAAAGTACGATGACTTTCAGCAGCAGTTTTCAGTAATGAAGAAGAACTCGCCGCAAAAACACTTTTTCAGGCACAAAGTTCGACATATTTGAGTGAAAAAAAAGATTGTTGTTTACGCTTCAAATGAATGACTAATACTGAAATGACGTACAATGACAGTAGCTTTCCAACGCATGTTCCAATGGAATAATAGCAATAGAATAATACAAGTTACGCCATCTCTTAGCAAACCGCACGAATTAAGTTATAGACCCAATATCTGTCAAAAACAAACCAAGTATGCTATATACTTCAAATTAATAACATATGTATGGGATATATGTATATACGTTGTATTAAAAAAAAATTATCTGAAAAAAGAAACTCAAGGGTTTATACTTTTACTGTCATTTAAATTGAACGCTATTTATGAAGAAGATTTTTTTTTTTGCGGGCAAGGTATAATTCCAAATTGTACATTGTATTTGTTTATTAAGAAAGCCAACCACTGCCAGTTGTAATCGATCAGTATTTCTGGCACTGCATTCGTTAAAAGATACCTAAGTTTCTTCATATTTATTAGCAATTAATGCACTAATAACACGCCAATTACAATAGAAAGGCCTTCCATTAGTATAGTTTCTCTAATTGATTAATATACTTATACATTTCTTTTATATTTGGCCAAGACGCCGAATGAGCCTAAGTCTTACAATTGTACCTCATTGTAGCAGATACATTGTAATGGCCTTGGCCACATTACCAGCCCACAAACGATTAATTTCAAAATAGAGAAATTTTTTTTTATTGTAATTTTTTTTTTTTTTTTTTCGTTTTATCAATTATACAAATACTCATACATTGTATTTTAGATCTGAGTAAGTTGCCAGTGCGCTTTAGTGGCGGATCGATTTTAAATATATAATAAATGTAAATCTCTTATTTTTCACTGACCATTATAACAAGCGATTCACGAAATCAAAATGTGAATACGATACCTTGGAATACTGCCTGACGATGGTAAGACAATCAATTTCGGACTTAAGCCGATTAATTTTTCTTCTATTCAATATGTTAAAAAAAATAAACCCTTTTGTATGGGAGGTGATGAGGAATGATTTATCGACATATGGTAGATGTGTAATATTTATGATATAAAGTGGAAAATATGTGTCAGTTAAAACTGAAACTAATTTGTTTGTTTCTTATTTTTTATTTTTACTTTCTCCAAATCGAATCGGATTTTTTCCTCTTTCTTTCTTTTATTATGACATAGCAAGCAGGCGCTACAATTTCTTCTAAAATACAAGTAGATAAAATATTTACATACGTATATGGTATGTGTATTTATGGGTAAGATGCTTCTTACGAAAAGATCCAAGTCGGCTTAGAGACACCAATAAAACTTGAGTGTATGTACGGATATACGTATGTTCTGTATACTCGTATCTGTTAATGGTGTATGAAATTTGAACTTTTATTTTCAATTCCGATTACCCTTCATCTCGGATGTAGATACAATTAATTAATAGTTACATCCATACATCCTTAAGTATGAGTAGACCAATTAACGCTTAATAATCTCCCAACTGGTGTGAATACATTTCGGTGAGACCGTTAATGGCGTCGTTAAAAATTTTAAGATAGTTAATTTTAAGGTACAACGTGAAAAGTACCTAATTACAGTATGTACTTGTAGTCTACTTGAATTGAGATATAATAAATTAAAGTATACTGTTGTACTGATTAAATTTGTTTGAATTTTTATCAGTTTCCACTTTTTTTTTGCATGCCTTAAACAGTATCCGTTTGATTTATAATACTTAACTTTTATAAATACTCGTATAATTAGTGTAAAATAAGATATTCGTATCTTGTATATTTCTACATCATACATACACAAGGGGAAATGGTGTTCCTTCCGATCAACCATATTGCTTACATTGCGTTTAAATCCAGACAAAGAAATATTTTAAACGTTCGAACGTTCCGAGGAGCCATCATGGGCTTGGATTACTTCCTTTTTGCAGCTATGCTGATATCCATTCCCTAAACTTCTTGAGAAGTCGTACACCGCGCAGTTATGGTGGCGATAATAAAGACATCACATCTAATGTACTGTATCTTACTCGAATACCGCACAAAGCTTGTTTTTATTTATTTATTTTTTTTTAGCAGACCGGATAATTAATCCTTTCGTTGCCAAGATCAAAATTGTATTTAGGCTTAAGATGTCGACACCCTGAAATTACCAGTGGTTGGAATTGAAACAGAAAAATTTGTTCTAGGTGCAAGGGCCGAAAATAATCGGGTGGAAATTGTATGAATGCAACATTTCTATTTCACTCTATTTCATTCTCTTTCGCTCTTTATGATTTCACTTAGAAGTGACGCCTTAAATTACTAATGTAGGCAGCATGTGTTACGGTTTCTAGTTCGTGCGCCAACCTATCCAGTAAGCTCCCATATTCGCACGTGTTTGTTTTTAGAATTGAGATTTAAATCACAATGTCGAAACATCTATTGGATAAAGAATTTTTTAAAATTATGAACAATGAAACGGACAGTGAATGGCTCGTCCGAAACTTTCCCAGGTGACTCTTCCGATAAGAGAAAACAATTGGAAAATATATCAGAGCAGCAATTTGAGGGAGATTGCCACTACAATCGACTTGTGTGTTGATGAATGTATCATGTCTTGGAAATGTCGTCTTATATGTAGGCAATTTATAAAGAACAAAAAGTACAAACATGGCATAAAAATGTATAAGTTCTGTCAATCTAATGGTATGATTATTAACGTCTCTACACTGGTTAAAATTCCGAACAACCAACAGAAGACCCAAACTACAATTGCACTATGAATATACTCGTAGTTTTTAATTTAATGCACGATTATCTTTTATAATTCTGTTCCATTGTTGAATAAAATGACTAAGAGTCATAGGTAAATTTGCTGTACTTTACGTTCTAGTCGTAAAGGCAACCCAGCAATTGTTCTTATAAGCTCAAGAAAAGAGAAATGATTTGGAGGTGGTTTCATAATACACTCTGCCTGACTCGAGCTGCAACTTTTTTAAATGCTATAATTTTTAAATTTTTTGATAAATTTTATTGTGCCATAACAACAAATGTTGTAAAATACATCAATTTTCAAATTTTATCAGTAGTTTTCAATATGTTAAACTTTGGCGCGAATAATGGCTTTGAGACTTCAAAAGAAAGCATCGCAGAAAGCATTCCCGGTGAAGTGCTTGTTTGAGGTGGTCCAAACTTTGGTATTTTTTAGTGGCAACCTTCGCCTCTCAGGAGCCTTTCCTTTCCACTTTGACGTGGATTCGCTCAATTCGAGCCTTCACTTACCGAACCATTTCTGCCGATGTTGCTGTTTTTTTATGAACACCTCCATGGCGTTTTGCAACGCTGCCAGTATCACGGTAACGAGCTATGGTTCGAGACACAAATGATTTATTCACGTTGAGGTGCTGGAGGGCTCTTACGATAGCTACTTGTGGTTTTCCAGCCAAATATAAAGCAATCACACTATCACGTTTGAATTCCATCGCGTATAAAAAATTTTTAACAGAACTGAGACGCAAATCGATTAAAAGGCTTGTAAATAATAAAATTATCTGTCATACGACAAAATTTGAGCTCATTGTCATGAACGGTTTGGAAATTATAGCAGTCTGAAATTAGTTGCGTTCGTTTCAGGCAGGGTGTATTATAGTTGGTATATGAAAAGAAAGCGTGACGTTTTAACAATTTCAAAAGTGCATTATCCAGAACCTGTTAAAGTGACGAGCTGATAATTAAGTCAAATTTTATGCGAGATTACAATTTGGGAATGAGAAAGAGGAGTTGACAACTCCGACTAACGCATTTATTATTATGGTATAATGCCGCATGTAAATCCAAATTCTGGTACAAAAAATTCGGCATACATGTTTTTCAGATGTATTGTATTGCAGAATGTTCATAAGTTATTTCTGATGCAAACAGGTATAAAGAGGAATTTGAGACTGCATTATTTTGAAAAAAATTTTATCGGTCACTTGTTTAGTGAAAATTGTCAGACATATGTCGTACTCGTATTGCAGAGAGTACCTAAAAATTATCACGGTCTCAGCCGATTACCTCTTAACATGATTTCCAACACCATCTGGAATCTATTCCCAGAAACAACAAATAAGGCCAAGCCAACAAGAATGTGTCGTGTATGTTCGAAAAAAAAAAAAAAACTTAAGGAAACTAGATGTAGCTAGAAAATCCTTCGTTGTGTATTGTTTTCTTATATACCATAACCCATAATTGCTTTAATTTGTTGAATGTTTCATGTGAAACTATCTTCATAAGACTTGTTAGAAGCCTACAGTTTTTACGGATTAAAAATCGTTTTATTTAAATATATTGTTATTTAATATTGTTTTATTTCAAATACCAGGCTACAATGTATAATTAAGTTATTTATGCCAACGAAAATAGTTTTTCTGTGAAGCTGCAGTAAAATTGCACGAGAATTCTCTCTCTCTCCTCCTATAAAGCATACACCAACTCATCTGTGAATTGTGTGCTCACTGCGTTTGCCATGTCCTGAGATAGAAATGATAGTTCTCGTGTACTACACTTATTGCAGAGACATTAGTTTAGTTAATATTAAACAATCCTCATGCGTAAATAACGTGGGCTTCAACCAATAAATCTCTCCAACTAGCGCGGTCGTACACCAACTTTTTTTTTAACGAACTTAACACTCAAGTGTGTATGATATTGAATATCTATAAGTTTTATCGAAATGTTTGAATTCTATCTATTAGGTGCAGTGAGGTTTTTGGAGCACCTGACCAGATTTTGGGCGGATAAATGCCTAATATATTGAGGCCTGATCAGAGAGGGTGAAGTATATCTTACGTCGCTTGAGGAAACCATGAAATTTTGCACACACATATCGAGAATGGAAAGTTTTTCGGTTTCGGTGGCCGGGGTTCAATACCAGCCGTGCCCAAAAGACTTCTTCCAGGCAACTGAAAGTCTTGTAAGATGTTGGATGCGACACATTAAGCGGAATAACCACTGAGACCAAACATCTTTCTCTCTCGCTCTATTCAAATTTCCAAAAAAAAAAGAAGTGAGTCCGGTAACAAACATAACGAATATAATATCATGCTTCTAATTGTCCACTGTTTACTTAGGTAGACCAACTTTAGGTCCATCGCTGTCATTTTCAGATTTTCAGTTATATCCCGGATCCTTTAAAGGCATTCCTGATTGAGAACAATCCATATAACGATATGAATCTGATTTTGCTTAACCTCTTCGAAGATGGATGTATAAAGTTATCATTTTTCCGTCAGCAAGTGTAAGTCTTTTATAAAACAGCGATAATCTCAATGATGAAATGTGTTCCTTTACAGGTAAATAAATTTTTGCAAATTTTGAAATAAATTTGTTGTCCAATATAGGCCTTTTCGGAAGTATTCCAATTCATAAACAGTGCAAAAACAAAAGAGCAGCGCGCAAATAAAAAGAAATAGAAAACTGTGTTTTTAGAGCACAGTGGATGTACTGGGTCTGAAAGTGAATTTAGCTAATAATAGGTGTGTTTTTTGGTATTCTATGTATATAGCCTCAGTAGAAAATTCCCATGTTAAATACAACAACAAAAATACTGTATAAAAGCACTTAGACCCTGTTTAGATGGTTACTCTCGACTACTAGTAGGCAGTCATGCCATGTGTACTATACCATACACCATAGATAAACTATCATAAATTACAAACTCTACCAATACTTTTTCAATCCCTTAATCTCCTCAGAAATACACTGTATGTTAAGTGAATTACCAACACTTGTCTAAGTCTGTACCCGCTAGAATTTGCTAGAATAAGAGCACTATTCGTTCATAATGTGAATGACGTTTTGGTGTAAAATACGGAGGGAATTGCGATTACTGACAATTCACACGTATTCACAGACAAGATCACACGAATAGAGGCGAAGGTCTGGAAAGTTTGCAATCTATGTTTTTTCATCTATGATTCCTGCCCACACCAATGTAAACAGGCACCGGGTGACTATCCCCCCTCTATTTTGTTCGGTTGTTATCGAAAAAATGATTTCAAGCGAGAAAAGGTAAGAACAAATAAAGTTAAAGCTAAAAAATACATTTTGTTTATTTTTGTTTTTGTTTTTTAAACAAGCATTCGGAAAGTATGGTCAAAGGAGTTGTTGGAGTTGTAAAACTTTTTACAAATCAACAAGAAAAAAACCTGAAAGATGTCATTTTAATGTTTTTCGTATGCTTAATTGTTAAACCTATATGAAATAGAATACAAAAAAAAAAAAAAAACAACAACAACAAAAAACGCGCCTAATAATTGTAGATCAATTCGATAAAACGTTTATTAAGTTCCAATTTTTGTTCGCTAATAGACTGCTGAATGTATCCAAATTGACAAAATACATATTACAAGCATTTCCAACAACTTCGTATAAATATATCATAAATTTCTTTTTCTTGGGCTTGAATATATTGACTCAAGCTTTATAAAGTCTATACAAGTATATACATACATATGTAACATATGTATGAACTGAAAATATATTTTAATTTATCAGAATTAATAAATTGTTTGAATTTGCCATCGGTGACAATTTAGCAAAAGAAAGTGTAAAAGAAATTTGCGGGAAAGTTAAAACTAACATAGATTATAGTAAATTAGGGAAGTGAAGATGTCTAGAAGTCGGATTTAGAAAGGATTTTTTTCATATGTTAAATGAACTATTTAAAGTACGATAGTATCAATATCTCATTGTCCAACATTAAAATAATGTTGATCCAAGAAATTTACTTCTTAACTTGATCTTGTGGAACGAAGAACCCGAAACTCACTCTTTCAAAAAGTAAGGTGACTTTTTAAATTTCGCGGGCAACGTATCGATTATTAATTTTTTTTCTGTATTGATACACAAGTATGTTCACAGTTTGTATAGCATAATAACTTTGTTTTTGACAAATAGAAAGGTTAGACATGTTTTGATGTGTTCAGCGATTTTCAATTATTATAAAAAATGAAGCGAAAAATTTGCATTAAATTTTGTTTAGAAAATGGAATTAAGTACTCTAAAACACTTGAAATGTTGACAGTGGCATATGAAGAGTCTGCTCTGAGTAAAAACAATGTTTACAAGTGGTACAAGCTCTTTCAAGATGGCCGAAAAGATGTCAATGACGAACCTTGCTCTAGACGTCCCAGTAGTGAAGAAAATTTTTTTGGAAAATCGTTGAATTAACATAAGTTGCTGAGGATGTTGACATATTGGTCCGCTCGTGTGATGCAATTTTTTCGGATGTTTGGGCATGAGACGTGTGCCAGCGAAGTTTGTTCAGAAATTTTTTAATTTTTGGGTGGCCGTGGTGTAGTGGTATATGCATAGATTCCTCAAGCAGAAGGTCGCGGGTTCGAATTCCGTGCAAGGCAATTCTCTGAAAAAGTCTTGTTATAGAATTTGTATGTAGTTATATGAAAATCGGCGTCAACTCTGACATGCAGGCATAACACTGATGTTGGTGTGGTTGCTGACTGGGCTAAATGTAACAAACTAACAACTAACAAAAAAGCGTTGGCACAAGTGTATTATGTCTGAGGGTGGTTACTTTGAATGGGACAACATTAATATTGCTGAATAAATAAATATTTTTTCTTTATAAAAATACCTAACTTACTCGTACAAAGAAGGTGAAGGATTGTCGCCGCCTATTCCTCGTTCATGCAACTTCGGTAGAAGTCGTTTGTGAAAACGTCAAGACTTTTTGCATGCTTGCCTATAAGACAGACATATCGAGCACTTCTTAAATTTTCTGGACTAATTATTACTATTTTAAAATTACTTCTATAAAATTACTTGTTATGAGATAAGTGCATTCTGAAGAAAATACCGCCTTAATTGAGGTCAGTGTTAATTGAAGACCCGAATTTGTCAGTTTGTATGCGTGCACGTATAAGCTTGAACTTATGCATATACAATATGGATGGTTTTTGGAAAAAATTTTGTCTAAATCTCTAACAAGATTTACATGGTACAAGAACTGAAGCCATTGAATTATGAGTTACACCCGACTGTTGCTGAATATGCTCAGAACCAAATACAAGATGATCCGAAATTTATTTTTTTAAAATTTCTCCATATTTAGATAAGTACGTTAATAAGCAGAATAGTCATATTTAGAGTCTTATTTATTGGCATGATTGCACCCTATTTCTTTAAAAATGAGGCAAGTGTTCGTGCTACAGTCAATGGTGACCGATTTAGAAAGACGACCAACAAATTTATCCTTGTTCCCAAATTTACGTAACATCGATGTGGACTTTATGTATACCACCAAAGTTCCCAGAAATTATTCAGAAAATTAAAAATACAAGTTTATTCATCTAAATCTATATTGTCCCCTTCAAAGTAAACCGCATCGACTGCAACACACTTATGCCAGCGCTTGATCCAATCCTCGAAACATTTCTTATATTCGGTTTTCGGTATGTCCATCAGTGCTTCCTACGATTTTTCCATTACTTCCTGTCGGCTGCTGAAACGCGTTTTCCGTAGTAGTTTTTTAACTCGATTGAACAGTAAGAAGTCACAGAGAGCCAAATCAGGTGAATTAGGTTGCTGATACCATCCAATTTGTTGCATTTTTCGTCAAAAAATTACGAGTAATGATAGCACTGTGCGACGGTGCGTTTTCATGGTGCAAAATCCACGAGTTTTCTGCCCAAAATTCTGGTCTCTTTCGGCCCAAATAATACTCTTTATTTACTGTCTGGCCTTCTCGTCTGTCTCGTCTCGTCTCCAGTAATGATCCTTTTGATGAATGTAGGATCGGATTCAGCCTCGCAAATCATCCCTTTTGCGACGTCAACACAGTGTTTTTTTTGCATGAAATTGGGGACTTTTGGCACCAACTTTGCTGCTACTCAATGGAAACCCAAATCATTAACCAAAATGTCTTGGACGGATCCATAGGCAATGTTCAAGTCCTCCGCTATCTCTCTGATGGTTAATTTGCTGTGATTGACCAACATTTCTTTTACTTCATCAATGTCAATCTTCGTTGACTCACAACCACTTTTGAACAGCTCATGCCACTGGTAAACGACCGTTTTCTTTAGAGAATCGTTGCCAAAATACTTTTCCAACAGTTCCAACGTTCGCGCACCATTAAATCCATTTTTTTACGCAACATTTAATACAAGTTCGTTGTTACAAATTTAAATACATTTCTAAAATTGTAAAAAATCACTAACACCCACAGAGATAGATGCACTCTTGGCTACGTAACTTTTGCAAATGTCATATGATGCGTTTAGAATGTCAACAACTGATGTACGAACTTAGCAAAAATTGGGAGCTTCACACAGTGACGCCACCGGGATCAAGGTCAAGGTGGTATGGTAGGTAGTTTCAGCAGGATGGATTTGCGTGTCAACCAATACTATTGGTTTTAAATTTAAAATTGGGCCCTATATATTGAATTGGCCAAAAGATCTCGGGATAACAACCAATCTTTTAAATAAAAGCATTTTTGAAGATCAAAGAGCAATGAAATTAAATTTTTTTTAGAGGGGGACCCTAGAAACTTTAGGATGATTCCTTTAGGGTAAGCCAGCTTTGATCTGTTTTATCTCACATTAGTTGCTATTCACAAAAATAGGAATTAGGAATGTCATAGTATCCATTCACCACTTGGGGAGCATCTCTTTGTTTTTTGAAAGTTTCTAAAAAAAACTGTCGAGTAGTTTTTTTTTCGAACACATTTTCTATCATGTGCGTTATTTCTAGCATGAAATTACGATTATGTTCGAAGACAAATTGATGTGTCGGGATAAGTTGTTTGCCTTCAATAAAAAAATTTAATGACTTCCAACAATGTCGAGTGTCGGCTTAAACCATTTAATGATTTATATGGTGACTTTCCAGGCTTACAGATGCTTTTGTGAGAAAGTTTTGTCAGTATTTCTAGCTAATATCCAAATTGAAATCTTCACCAGCACGTTCTGTTATACGAATATATATTAGGGTCTACTTTAACTATATTTGTCGAGAACATAATCCGCAAAACTTGTTCTTTTAAAAGTTGTTTCTAGCTCATTGTTTGACACTTGTTTTGATAGACTGTGCATTCTATGCATTTTCAGTGCAGGTTATATTTTCGTATAGGTGTTTTCGGACACTGAAGAGATAAGCAACCTCCTTCTCCTTTAACCGAAATTGCAAATATAGCCTTAGATCTGGGAGCGTCGATATCCTTTCTAGAAATGGACAGCGACGACACCAATTCATCCGACGTGACTATTAAGCCGTCGGCCTCCTCTTCTGACACTGTCTCGGAAATGGAAACCGATGACGAAATAAAAAAAGATCCTACACGATCAGAGGAAGAAGATGAGCTCTTGGGCTTATGAAACACTACGTGGTAGAGGCCATTCTGGGAAATTGTAGCAATGAAACCGTTTTTCTAGATTAATCTTCACTACTCAAAAAAGGCTTTGACCGGCACTTATTCTGCGTCTTTCCAAAAGCGCAGAAGACATCATTTTAATCCAGGAAACATGGATCGCGCATAGCGTGTTTCGTGAACCTGGGACACTTTTATAAGCTTCATTCTATACAAGACACAAAGGTAAGATTAAAACTTGTATACTAGTGAAACGAAGCCTTAATGCATTTTTAGGCCTAATGCATTTAGCCAGACTAGAGACTGCCAAAGGCTTCTACTGGCTGGCATTGGCGTATCTTGGCTAGGAAGGGTTGTACTTGAAGTTGGAAGGCAAAAAACAGGTCTCATAATCGGGTGAGACACTAACGCTCATCATACAGTATGGGGCAGTACCGACATCAACGAAAAAGGTGACTCACTTTTTGATAACGTTTTAAATACTTACCTCATTGTTTGCAACATTGGCAATGATCCCACTTTTATAACAAGAAACCGACATGAAGTGCTAGATATCACTGTTGTCTCAGACAACATCACTCAAATGCTAACGAACTGGATGGTATCGACTGAACACTCGTTTTCAGACCACAGATACATCCAATTCAGCCTGGGTGATGCTCCTTCCAGACAAATAGCATTCCGGAAACATTATCCTTTGAACCCTCAAGTCCCCCTCTTGACACCAATGAGCTTGATATGAAAGTCAAGGAATTCGCCTTGGTTCTCAGTCAGGCTATGACTACTTTCTGCCCTCTGATTCAACCTAGGGGCATTTATCATTGCATAAGAAATATCTTTTCCTCGGTATTGGAAGCTTCCAAGTAAAAAATGATTCCTAGTCATTTGTGGAAAATACTGATATTTGGGTCCTGGAGTTAAGAGTTGTGGTCTGTATTATTTAGGCAAGTGGGTGAAGAAATTCAGAGATTTGTCTTAAATTTTTGTGCAAAATGGTTGAAATGGTGGCTGACTACTTAAAAGAAGATTATAATAGAAAACGGTCTTGACGATTCTGAATGTGAGGTTATACACTTTAATAATTTTGTTGAGGATAATATAGACGAATACAGTTCTTCCAAGTTTTAAATTTTAAGTTCTTTAGGTTTCTACCAGCATATCTCTAAGATAATATCATTCTACATGTAACAGCTTTAAATTTGTATTTTCTATTGTATTATTTTCCGTCCGATCGGACTTGTGGCAATTATGAATTTAAAAGACCAATGTGTTCATTTTAGGCTTTTTGGGCATATTCATGGATATTTTTATTTAAAAAGAGTTAAATGAGTTAGAAAAGCACTCTGAAAGGTATGTGATGTTTATGATACCTGAATACTAATAGAACGCACGTGCCAGAATTGGATTCCAAACATGATAACATTTAACATTCATCGAAAATATCATTGGAAGCCACTTGTCGCAAGGGGTCAGCTTATACGATTTGCTTCTTAAACGTTATCAAGACAATCTATTTTGCATGAATATGGTGACCGATGACATCGTATGAATTGTAAACAATAACTTTGTACGCCAAAGACCATGACCATGAAACAGAAGTTTATCAAAAGAAGGTGGGATTTGATGAAAATCGTGTATTTTGACCTTATGCCATCTGACACAATAGTTTATTTGGATGTTATTCCTTGCTACAAAAACGATTCTGACGACACAGAGAACCTACTCTTCATTGGTGTCTCAACAAAAATGACTAGTGCTTGGCTGGTATGTGCCATCACATCCACATTACACCCATGGTAATCGTAACTTCCAATTGCTGCAGGACTACTTGTCTGCAAAAGACCATAAAAATATAATATAAATATGTTTATCGTGTGAAGTAGAATGTATAAAAATATAGATAATATGTTTCTTTATTTGAGAAAGAAAAACACAATCGGAGGGAACATTATTCTCAATATCGATCAAACTGCTCAATGTATAAATTGTAGACTGAAACCTATTTTTTATATAAACAAAAATGTTTTTAGTTATAAAAAGCCAAGGACATTTGAGCACGCCCAATATGCATAAGCTTATTTTAGATATTTAATTTTACAAATAAATCAAAATAGGATGCGTTTGATTGAGCAGAATCAGATTGAATTAGTAAATATACTTTATAAGGGCTTACTTACAACACATTAGGTATAGTCAATATGGTCAATGTAAAAAGACGTTTTGAGGAAGTCTGTTCAGAGTTTTTAGAGGGATTTCCTTAGTTAGCGATTCCAAAATCATTTGTAATACATTCTTTGGCCAATACAAGACTATATAAAGAGTAAACTATTCTGGATTCTGTTTCCCTTCAGTTACAAAACCGCGTGAACTATTTTGGGTTTAAATCAACAGGTTTCACCAAATATTTGAATTTTTTCTTTTCATTGTCAACGTCAGCCTTTATGCTAGGCTTCCTTTTCAGACCGTTTGTAATTCTGTTTTGTTTTGGGAAAGAAATCGATAAGATATCACTTCAAAGTTGAAATTCTTTACCACTTAAAAATTAGTTCCCAGCAAATTAAGTGGAAAAATTAGACAGAAGTTATTTTCCTTTTTGATTTTGCTCTAAGAATCTGATTTGACATATGCCTTTACAATACAACCGTCGATAAACTACTTAATATGTTAGATAATTTAAACGACACTATCTCACATCAATAAATCTCAAAGTTGACATATCAGCAGATTTTTATTTGCAATCATTAGATTTGCTTGAAGAGAAATGAACTTTTTACTTTTTGAAATGAATTATGTATAGTGTACGCATACTCGTATATTACTTATATAATATACGTTCTGGTTGCACTTTCCTTTTTTAATTTGTAATTGTATTTTTACCCACAATACGGATACGCTTGAGGTAACATTTAAAGTTAATTTAAGGCAACTAGCTCATGATTTACTGGCAGAGCATCGGATGTCGTTCACGCTAAAAAAAATTGTCTCTTCTGGCGTGGAACAGTCGGATTAAACAGCAAAACTTTCATAAAACTATATCAAAAGAATGAAAGCTGTTACTTTCTACGATATTAATGGCGCTGCCATTTGGGTATTGTGGTGTCTCCAATACTAGCAAATGACACTGCATGCAAATGTTTCTAGATAAGTATGATAATCACTACCTAAAATTCGCTTTACCAGAATTATGTGATGCACACAAGAAGCTGGTGCATTTAGAAAAATTGATGAAATGTGCATTTTAATGAAGGTAAACGATTCAACTTTTATCTAAGATGAAATCGAATGACGGTGGATGATCCATGTTATACTCGCAACCGTCAGCATTGTTGTATGGGTATTTAAAACGCAACTAAGAGCTGTAGTTGGGTGTTATTGATCGAGTCACTCAAAGAGCTTCCAATAGAAGAATGGGTAAGCTAAATAACTAACCTTATATCCTCAAAATACTAAGTGGTATTTTTGATGTTGATATAACACTTTACCTTATAAAATGTGTCCCAATAACATAACCAAACATTGAGCTTTTAGTAATGTCTACATTAAAAGTTTTTTTTTTTTTTGGTTAATCATATGGTTTGGTACGAGTAACTATGCTGAACTCAAGAATGATACAGTTAATCCTAAGTAGCAACTAAAAACTCAAATTGGTAAATCCAAGAACTATATTCCCCTTTACTGAATTGTAGTTCAAGTGCTCGATAGTAACTTATTTTAAAATAGTTTCTGGCATTAAGCCAAACAGACATTGCGCAATTTTGGAAGCCAATAGGTCTATTTTTCCAAATAAATTTTCGTCCAATTGTGAGATCTGAATTACTTAATATCACCAACAATTATGAACATCATTCAACTGCTTGTATAAATGGATGTGCTGTATCCAATTTTTCATGATTTTTTGTAATTTTTCATATTTCGGTAATTTATTTTCGAATGTTCGCATCGAAGTCGTATTAAGTTTGTGGCTTGTGTGCTTAGATCACAGACTTAATGTAGCACCAAAGAAGAAATATAAAGATATTAATTCGAAGGAGGTGACAGGGCCGATTATCACTGGACTAAGTATTCTCCCCGTTAAAACCAGTAACTCTTCAAGTTCCAATTTGTCAAAAAAAAGAAGAAATGGTTAGCATGGAGCGAATGCGGTCTTAATTAGCTGAATCCAACTCGGCGGCATCATTTCTTAGAGTGTGGAACGTTTCCACAATAAGCCCCAATATGTATGGTAAATCTGGTACCAGACATCTGGTATCTAGCTTATTAAACTTTCAGATTCCTAGATTTTTAGATAGTTTTGTAAAGGAAACTATAACCTATATAATTAAACAATATGTAAGTGAATATAAACATGGCTTTTGGAAGGGTAGATCAACTGTTTCGAACTTAGCAGAATTTACAAATTTCTGCATTAATTTCTTGGAAGCCCAAGAAATTGTTGAAGATTTTAGCAGAGTTAACTTGACTGTTTTTTTTTTTTTTTTTAATAAACTGACTGTATATAGCTCTTATGGTTTATTTAAATCCCACTTGCATGACAAAAAATAATATGTTTTTATTGTAGACTATTTTGCTAAAGAAATTTTAGTCACCTCTGGTGTTCCAGAAGGAAACCATCTAGGTCCATTGTAATTCTTACTTTTTACCAATGATTTGATAAAATTTTTAGAGCATTGCCAATGTTTCATGTATGCCGATGATATTAAATTTTCTTCTGAGATATCAACAATAAATGCCTCTTTTTTGTTACAAGAAGATCTAAAGTCTTTCACTAGATCAAGCGTCGAAATCACTAGACAAAGGTCCTTGCATAAGCTATAGTAGAACTTTGCATCATATAAATTAACACTATTTATTAAATAGTTTTCAAATAAAAGTACATAGTATATTTGATATTAAAGACATTGGTATAATTTCTGATAGCAAGTTTATTTACATACATAGTTATCAAAGGGAATTCTCTTTTTAAATTTGTTAAAAGAAAATCCTCTAAATGTCTCTTGCTTGGAATACAGTCTATTGAATCAAGGAGAAAAAATGTATGATGTTACGTTGATCCGCGATATTTTTTCTGTGACCATTGATAGTGACAATTTATTTAGATGTTTAAATTTGTACACTCCTTCATAAGGTCTACTACTTGAAATTTCTCATAATATTGTACATTGTATGGTTTACGTGAATATTTTTCTGTTTGTGTATTAAAACGTTTAACATACCACTTTGATTAAAAAGTTCCCGGAATAACACCCCAGTACATCTGTTGACATTCCCTCTAAATCTTAACGTCATAGCTTGACATTTGCAAGTTACGTAGCCAAGAGTATATTTATTTCTGGGTGTGTTGGCGAGTTTTTAAAATTTTAGAAATGGGTTTAAATTTGCAACAACGAACTTGTATTAATTTTTTGGTAAAAAACGGATTTAATGGTGCGCGAACGTTGGATATGTTGGAAAAGTATTTTGGCAATGATTCTCTAAAGAAAACGGCAGTGGCATGAGCGGTTCAAAAGAGATCGTGAGTCAATCGAAGATGAACATTGATGAAGTAAAAGAAATGTTGATCAATAACCGCAAATTAACCATCAGAGAGATAGCGGAGGACTCGAACATTGCCTATGGATCCGTCCAAGACATTATGGTTAATAATTTGAGTTTCCGTCGTATAGCAGCAAAGTTGGTGCCAAAAGACCTCAATTTCATGCAAAAAAGAGACCGTGTTAACGTCGCAAAAGAGATGATTTGCGAGGCTGAATCCGATCCCACATTCATCAAAAGGATTATTACTGGAGACGAGACTTGGGGTTATGAGTACGACACGCAACCCAGACACCAGGCAAGTGAATGGCGTTCACCAAATGAGCCGAGATAAAAAAAAACACGTCATTTTCAGTCAAAAAAGATGGCAATGCTCACGGTTTTCATGGATTACAACGGTGTAGTGCATCATGAATTTTTGCCAGAAGGCCAGACAGTAAACAAAGAGTATTATTTGGGCGTTATGAGACGTTTGCGTGGAGCAATTCGCTGAAAGAATTGTGGGCAGAAAACTCGTGGATTTTGCACCATGATAACGCGCCGTCGCACAGTGCCATCATTATTCGTAAATGCAACAAATACCATCCAACAACCACCGAATTCACCTGATTTAGCTCCCTCTGACTTCTTTCTGTTCAATCGAGTTCAATCGAACGCGTTTCAGCAGCCAAGAGGAAGTAATGGAAAAATCGCATGAAGCACTGATGAACATACCGAAAACCGAATATAAAAAATGTTTCGAGGATTGGATCAAGCGCTGGCATAAGTGTGTTGCAGTCGATGGGGTTTACTCTGAAGGGGACAATATAGATTTAGATGAATAAACTTGTATTTTTAATTTTGTGAATAAATTCCATTTTTGATAGGTGTGGAGGTAGTATGTATGTAAATATATGTATATATAGCTCGGAAATCGACATTTTACCAAGAAAGATTTTCAAAAATAAATTAATGTCATTATTTTCTTAATGAATTGATATACAATATGATTTAAAGTTAGTGTTTAAGATACAATCTTATTTGAATTTTGAAATCTGTAGATTGAAGTAAGTAAATAAATAAATAAATAAATTTCGGTAGAAATTCATACCTCTGGCATGAAAACCGCAGTAAAAAGTAAGTTTGGCCAAATGCGGCAATTTGCTTATTAAAAAAACCATTTAACCGCAAATGTGCTTTGTAACTAAGAACGATTTTTTGGTGAAAATCCGGATCATCTTCCATCTTCAATCGAACTCAATCAGCAAGAATTCGACGTACACGATGGTCATTGGGCTTTAGCTCCTGGGTCAATACTAATTACATAAATGGACGCATAACATTAAGTCTTTTCGCTAATTATGACATATGGACGTTTGAGAGATGCCGAGCTCTTGAGAACAGCACCAAATTGATTGATTACTATCTTGGCTTACCGACTTGCGTACGTCTGCAATATTCCCATCACTTCTGACATTTTGCTATCTCACTGGTAGGGCAACATTATAAATTGAATAGGTTAATTCGAATTTGTTCACTAATTGCTTAATTGTCCGCTTAACGGGACGTTTGTAATGACTGACAGCTCGGTTTGAAAGTTAAGTTTTCCTAACGTAGGGTTAATTCTTGCTCTTGCATTCAGTATGAATAGGGTCATATAATTCGTGGTCCGGATTTGACATCCCTGTTTCAATTACATGTTTTGTTTAAGGTTTTCCATTTTACAATACAATCGCTGAATGTGTTAAAATTCTCTAGTAGGTATGTTTCTCACATTACAAGTAGATTACGGTCGCCATAATCGTCTATCTGGGCACAGTGTAGGCAAAAATGCAAATAAAGTCAAATAAACTGGCTCTATCACAAATGTTTTAAGACCTATCCATCATCGAAATGCATGCTTTACACAAAATATGGCTGTCGTTAGTAAAAGTGTTGAAGAATATCCAAATCTATCGATTTCACGGCGAGTATAGCATTAAGGCTTGTCTTACGGTACAGCATAGCATATTTTGAATTTGGATGTAGGTCAACTCATTCAATAATTAACGTCAGCTGATCACGAAATGCGGAGAACATACGCCGATTGGGTGCTTAAACATCAGCGTTTAAATGGCCAATTTTCACACAACATTTTGTTCAGCGATGGGGCTCATTTCTTACTCGGTAGATACGTTAACAAACAAAGTCCTCGCATATGGGGAAAAAAAATCCATGAAACTCTCGAAAGACTATTACATCTATAAAAAGTAACTGTATGGTGTGAAATTTGATCTGATGATGTCGTTGGTCCATACTTCTTCTAAAATGAGGTATGTAGGTGTAACCGTCACCATCAATTCTCATCACTATAGACAAATGTTAAGCGAATTTTTTAAGCCCAGTTGAATTATCGCTGCGGGAGTGAAAAATACTATCATCTGAGATGTACACAATTGTGCATGTACGAGTACATAATAGTAAACATTTCATAATTAAATCAAGTTTGAAATATATTTCTTGCAGATTTATATTTTCATCAATTTACTTTCTGTAAAGTGAAACATACGTGTTAGAGATAAAATACTACGATATTGCGCTTTAAACATTTGTTGATGGACTTGTGTGTGCATTTTAAAATAGAAATACAATTCAATTTAGAAGACACAATGCAACTCCGCCAGGAAAAACACGGCGGACAAGACATTGGTCTTACGGATAGAAGCGTTGCGCATGAACAGAACCCTGTTAAGGGAAGAGAATCATGATGAATATATAAGAGTATGCTGTCTTGTTGGTTATGTTGGTCAGTTCTCTGCTCACTACTCTCAACAATTATGATATATAGGTTCAGGCCTATGCCTAAGCCAGACAACTAATTATGACGTAACTACAACTAAATGCTTTTTTTCACTAATTGAAAACTCTTGGGAAAATCTGAGCATAGAAAAAAAACTGTTATTTAATACTTCCATAGTGCTCTAGAACTAGTCAGGGAATTTAAACTGGGGTCTTCGTAAAAAATGTTTTATTCAAACTACAATGCATTTATTGAAATGTAGATATGTAATGGCAAGAGATTATACTTGTACTGTACAAAAATTGATGCTCGATACCAAAACAGCACTTAAAGCAATGCTTATTCCTGCAGAAAACTGCAAAAAGAAATGAACTCCGTTCATTAGATTTTATCTTGGTTCCTTGTCATACTGAGCAAAGAAGTCACCATTGAATCAACCTACTTTAAAAGTTTTTTTAAAATTTTTGTGATTAAAACGGAGTTGGTCCATTTTTTTGGTCCACACAGCTAATGTATCATCAAACACATTTTTAAAATCATTACTCGATGGTTTCACCGGCAGTATGGCATGTGACACCATCCTGTTGAGACCAAATCTTCTGCAGACCAAATTCGAATTCATTCGTTAACCATGACTTTTTATGGGGCGCTATTTCGATTGCTTTTATTTTTGAAGATGTACGGCTCGATGATGTCGCAACCCCATAAACCGCCCCAAATAGTGTATCATTTTTAGTGCATTGGTAGCTGATGGATCCCTTTACATTTTCCCGCTCTAAATTCAGCAATTTAGTTAATAAATAAAGCCACTGAGACAGAAGTAAGAATTATCACTGAACAAAATTTAACGGTAAAAAATTGGGTTAACTTCCAATAGTGAAGTGCAGTCACAACAGTATGTGTGCAAACCGAGATCCTTGCACAAAATTTTCCCAGCCGATAGACACAGGCCTGTTTCCTTGGGAACGATGATGAATCGATTGTGTTGCGAATATCTAACTCACTTGACCGATTATAAATTTCCACAATTTGTAACCCTTGCTTGAACGATGTATTGCCAAACAATATTGAATGAAAAGATGGTGTTAAGCTATCAAATTTATCACCAGCTGTCTAAGTGGTGCCATATTGGAAAAAAAACACACTTTACATCCAACAGAGATCATTTGGCTTATACTTTTCATTAATACTGGTAACACTAACACGGTAAAAAAAAAACTAATCTTATTTCATAAACAATACGTGTTGTATTGTACATCAAAATTAAGGCTCTTATTAGAAAATCCTTATTTAACTGACAGGATTTAAAAATACAAAATAATGTAGTTCACAGAAAAAATACCGCATATACCAGAATGACTGTACTTGTATGTTCATTAGCAAGGAACTGACATTAAAAAATAAGGAGGAGGACTACGTGATTTACTTTATAACCAGTTTTCTGTTCCTCAAATTTCGATTACCATGACATATGCGGTGATAGATAGAGACTTTAATAATGATGTTAAGGTAGACTTCCTCATATTTTTGAGAACAGCTGGTGAAAGATAATGCTGATCTAAAAAACTCTTCTCGACATCCTTTGCAAATGTCAAGTAAGATGTAAAATTGCAAAACAGTTTCAAATTATATCCAATATGAAAAATATTTAAACCTTAGGATAGTTATAGTACATGTTAATTGTTACTTACATATTAAATTCTCTTGCATCCGTAAATCCGAACTCCGATTGAAAATTGTATGCATATAGATACATTCGCTTGCTGGTTAATTATTTAACTCACGTGGTTCATCTTATAACATTTACTGCACTTAAAAACAGTTCCTATGACCGTGTAGAATTTTTTTCTCTAAAAAAACATTGTACTATAGGTAGAGCAAGATCACTGAAAAAACATTTTTTTAAACAACTTCATAAGGAGATTCTTATGTTTACTTGCACAAAATATTTAAATTGCTGAAATTCAAAACAAACAGGTCATATCAACACCCAAAAATTGTATGATAACACTCTTTTTGGTTTCAAGATGTGAACGTATTTTAACCCCTTTCACTCATCATTGAATCAATATTTATCGGAATTTTCCACAACATCGTCGTAAAACTGAAACTAAAACTGAAACTCACTAGTAAAGACACTCGCGATTCCAAGAGAGTGCGCCAACGAAATGTTTGAGGAAAATGTTACCACAGTTTGTAGTAGCTAACGACTATCCCAAAAAGACATGACTAAAATGGAAAAAAGATAATGCTTTCGTGACGTATTGTACATTAAAAATACAAAAAACAAGATTCAACACTGCACGGCCAGATGCCAAGAGATGTGAAGAAATAGATAATTGATGCAGAAAGAAAATAAGAAAAGTATTGTAGAATTAAATTGTTTTACGAATATAATAACATAGAGATTTGGAGTAATCTTTATTAATATAATTTCAACATTAAAATATTGTTTAAGTAATTTTCTCAAAAAAAGTAAAAGTTCTGAGTTTTGTTGTTTTTTTTAAATTTTTTTATTATTTTTTGTTTTAAGTGGAAAACAATTAACATATGTATGTATATATATAAGTAATTAATACCGTGAGAGAAGCATTTTCAGAGCAAAAGCTAAACACGAATTGTCATTTGATAAGTAAAGTCAATGTAAAAGGTCTTTCAAAAGTCGCGCCTAGATGTTTTCTTAAGTAAAACAAATGTTATTTACATATTTAGATGTTTAGATGTGTAAAAAATACAATAACATCATTTTAATGTTAACCACAAAGACGTCTACAGGCTCTCATACAAATACGAACATTTCAATGACTTGCTCACACATTACCGCATTAAGTTCATCAATTTCGGTCCGAATGTTGTTTTCCAGCTGTGCAATTGTTGTTGGCTTATCCGACCAAACCCAAAGAAAACATGTTAATCTAATCTAATTGAATCCAATGATTAAATAGGTGGCCAGCTTATGACACCATTACGTGAAATCAATGGAACTGGATAAAAAGACCGTAATAGCTCAATGTTTGCAGGTATTGTGTGCCGCGTAGCTCCATACTGTTAAAAATAAAGACCATCTGTGTCTATTTTTTCATTTTGAGTCCACAAAAATTTCAATCTACAAATACTACTACACCAAATAGTACGTTTTTGTGGATGTAATGATCTTTCCGATATTATTCAAGGATTTTCTTCTCCCCAGATGCTAGATGTTTGTTGACGAATCTATACAAAATGAAATGAGCTTGACCACTAAAGATGATTTTGCGTGAAAAGAAAGAAAAGAGATCGACCAGATAAATATTGTAGATATATTTATTAAATAATAGTTAAACATTTACAATATTTTCATTTAAATTCATAAGGTACAGCTTGTACAGAAAAACTAGGTGGAGTGAAAGTAACCTCCTTGACCGCCAGAATGCGCTGCTACTGCAAAAAAGGTTATAGTGCCTTGAAGTCCGGCAGACATGCCAAATTTTATTGCGATACTGTCTTTAGTTTTGTTTTGACAGCTGATTGTTGTTTACGTGTTTGGCATCATGTTGAATATCGTTTCGCTACTTTCTAACTGCCGCAACTCCACTCCGATGAGGTTACAGAGGACAATTTCAAAAAAATACATGAAATGGTGTTGGCTGACCGGAAAGTGAAGGTGCGCCAGCTAGCAGATACCATAAAAATTAGTACTGAGCGCACACGCCATATTTTGGGCAATATTCTGCATATGAAATAGTTATCCTGCCTCTGGGTGTCGCGCATAATCACTCCTGACTAAAAACGCGAACGCGAGAGCACTTCGAAAGAGTGTTTGGACTTGCTGATGCGGAAACGGGCGAACTTTTGGCGTCGATTGGTAACTGTTGATGAAACTTGGATCCACTATTACATACCAGAGAACAGAATGAGTGCCCGGCAATGGACTGAAGTTGGCACGAGTGCTCCGAAGCGGCCGAGGGAGGCTCGATGGTTCGGAAAGGTTATGGCATCGGTTTTCTGGGATTATCATGGCATACTCTTCGTGGACTACCGCGAAAAAGGAAAAACCATCTAAAGCGAGTATTACTGTGCATTATTGGAGCGATTGAAGGCCAAAATCGCTGCAAAACGGCCTCACATGAAGCGAAAAAAATCTTGTTTTTGCAAGGCAATGCACCGGCGCACAAGAGCATCGCAATCAATCAATGACTAACGGCTCCAATTGCTGTCGCATCCACCGTATTCGCCCGATTTGGCTCTTCCCAAACTTCAAAAATTGGCTCATCAATAACAAATTCAGCTCACGCAAGGAAATCATCGACGCCACAGAAGAGTATTTTGCAGACCATCCGGAAAATTACTTTTGTATGTATCATATTATGTCGCATATTCCGGGTGTTTTTCGGCTACTGCTCTTTTCAAATGGATTAATTGTGTTCGGTAGCGTTGTCCATTGATGGTTTCACCCAGTTTTAGCAGCACACCCATTTGATCCAACCAAATACAGAGCATTACCTTCGCGCCATGGATATTCGGCTTTGCCGTTGATTTGGCTGGTTGGCCGGGTTTCACATATGGATCGTAATGGATCCATTTTCCACCACCAGTAACAATCCGATGCGAAATTGACTTCCTTTTGTGGCGTTCCAGCAGCATTTCGGACATGCAAAACCACCTTTCGACGTCTCTCGGCTTGAGTTCATGTTTAACCCAATTTCCTTGCTTTTGAATATATCCAGCTGCTTTTAAATATTTTGAATAGGCTGCTTGAGTGGCACCCAAAGATTCTGCGAGATCTTATTGTGTTTGGCAACAATCTTCGTAGAGTAATGCTTCCAGTTGTTCATTTTCAAACTTTTTTGGCTGCCCAGGACGTTCATCGTCTTCCAAGCCAAAATCACCACTTTTAAATCGTGCAAACCACTTTTAGCACGTTCACTCAGCTAGGGCATGTTCACCATAAACTTCCATCAAAATACGATGGCTTTCGGCAGTAGTTTTCTTCATATTAAAGTAATGAAGAAGAACTCCCCACAAAAACACTTTTTCAGGCACAAAGTTCGATATATTTGAGTGAAAAAAAATTATTGTTATTTACGCTTCAAATGAATGATATATACTGCTTTCCAACTCATGGTCCAATGGAATAATACAAGTAACGCCATCTCTTAGCAAACCGCACGAAGTTATAGACCCAATATATACATTATCTTACTCCTGAAAAACTGCAATTAATTAAAGGCTTTGTAAAACAATAAAAAAAGCGAATAATTAATAAATTAATAACTTGTTATCCATTTTTAGAGCAGAGCGAGCTTAGAAACAGAAGTATTTTTGACATTAAAGCATCTTGTTAAAAGATTTCCGTTAAGAATTAGGCCAGCATTTTCATGAAGAATAATAGCAAAAAAATACTTAGGTAGATTGAAGGATTTACTTTTGAGCAATTTGAAGATTTTTGATGTGTGTTTTAGTGCCATTACCCCAAACAGGGGACCATATGTTTTTAAAGCTTGAAAAACTACTTTAAAGATAATCAATTCATTTTAGCTAATCAGCGTGTAGTAATGGCAGATTAGAGGAAAATGCATTTTGATGAAAATATTGATTTTATTGAGGAAACTTTTAATGAGTATAGTAAAGACTAATTTCGGGTCCAAGCCCACCCCTAGGTATTTGAGTTGATCTACCCATAGTTATTAATTATAAGATTATTTTGAGTAAGAAAGCAAGAAGATCTTCGTGTAAAAAATATCGCCACCAAGTTTCAAGTCTCTATCTTAATTTTCACTCGTTCCGCCTTGCAATGTAAATTCGTTATCTGAACAACATGAGGTTTTCTTCATTGAATAATAATTAAGCAACTAATCAACGTAAAAGAAGTCAGAATCTTAAACAAATGTGGCTGCGGATAGGATGTATTCATCTCGCGAATTCGGTTGATGCTTTTCAACTTCCCTTTCCAGTTTAAACCACTCCAATCCTCGGTTGTTTTCTACTTTACCATGACCGTCTACGAGTTGCGGAGCCAGACGCTAAAGACGCTCGGCATAAATTTACGGATGACTTGTTTCGCCCTCGCCAAACTCTACATCGCCTATTTGAGGGCCTATTTAGAACGCATATGATTTTATTTGCATGCAAAAATTTTTGTCTGTCAGCTCACCCTTTAATATAAAACTTAAAATAAAAACTTGCAAACTACCTAAAAATAAATCTTAAGCTTCTTAAGCTCCTTAACCTACTTTTTGTATATATCATACAATTTCTTATTTTTTTTTTGAATAAATCTATTTTAACAAAATTTGCCACTCGTCACTATGTCCTTTTTATAAATGTTTCTTTATTTTTTATTTTTATTACAATATTATTTTTTTTTTTGTAATTTTTATAATTTTTTCTTTTATATCTACTCTAATCCTATCTAAATTTAGGTAGACTTTGCTCCTTATTGGAACTACCCAGTATTTGAGAAAAACGAGGGAGAAGCTTCCCCTCCTTCACCTAGCCCCTAAAATTGGTGGTACTGCCGAGAAATATCCCATATGTCGCGACTCTTTACAAAGCATACTGTCTTACGATACATATAATTGGGGTAGAAAGCCCCGGAAATCAGGTTGATCGATGAGGTCATTGCTCTTGCAATGTGCCTTCGAGTCACATCAGTAATGGATGGATGGAATTTTATGTAAAAGCTCTAAGGCAAGTCTTCTCGAACACATGAATCTTTTCCGAACATCAAAATATAATCATAGATCGGATAAGAGGCACGTAGCAGCCCAACTTCCCCCTCGGATCGAGTGATCGATTCTATATGTTTGTCAAAATATAGATATTGTTCTAGCCTACTACTACTCGTACATTTTGCCCGTATTTTCCAATGATTGAAAACTTTTGCCAATTCTTTCTGGTGTTCCTGACAAAGGCGCTCTTAACAGAATGGTTTTCGACTTCTGAAAGTTGATCTTCGACTTCCAGTATCTTCAACTTCGCAATATTGTTCAATTTAATTGAAGTCACGTTGCAAAGGATTATTAATGACCTCAATATTTGGACTTATCCGGTTAAGTCGTGTGCGTATGCTATGACATAAAGTGACTATATCAGATCACTTGTGTAAATGCTGAATTAACAGACAGTTTTAGGTTTCAGCAGAAATCACTTCGTCATGTTTCACTATGAACTGTCTATCTGTGAGCATATTGTAAAGAATATACACAAGTGGGTTACTGATGCGCAACCTGTTTAGCTTGAAGAGTAGCTCCTCTAACCATACGGTATCGAAGGCTTTTTCCAAATCAATAAGGCAGGCACCACTGCACTTGTCCTTGCCTTTGTTCCATTTTATATCAGAAACCGGTTTAGACGCGGCTTGATTGACATCATGCACTACTTCAAAACCGAATTGATTATCCGGAACAATATGTTTGTCCTCAACCTACTTAGTCAGGATTCTATTGATCACTTTCTCGAAAACTTTAATGATGTTTGGAAGAAGACTGATCAACCGGAAATTCGCCGGGCTGGAAGTGTCTTATCCCTTCAGGGGAAGGGGTGTACCACCGCATTTTTCCAATGCTAATGCTAATGTTTAATGGCTATAAATTATTGCATTATTAAACAGGATTCTGAAAATATCTATCGCTTTTAGTGGAAGATTTCGAAGCACAATATTCGGTATTCCATCGGTTCCCACTGATTACTTAACTCTGATTGTGTCGAAGATCGTGGAGCTCTTTTTCGAAATAAATGCAGGTTGTTCCCGCATATTGACGATGACGTTATTCGCCATATTCTTGTGACTGTACTGGGTAAAATCTGAGCTCTGGAATCTCCAGTTTACTATTTCGGAGGTAGAAATTGTGCACAAAGACTCGATTTTCCAGGTCGGGTTTCGGACAAATGATGTCATTTTGTTGATTTGATTATTTATTCGAAATATTTTATTTATTTGCGGGAACATATTCAGGGTGCCGGTGCTTACAGCCTGAATTTTATTATTCTACTACACACTTACAGAGAAACCAATACACACCATTTGGCGCCACAGCCACAGACTAAATATCTTATTCTTTAAAAGCCTATGTAATATTCTGTGTAATATTCAACCCTAAGAGACCTTTTATCAATTATTCCGAAGTTGCGCTAGTATACATACATATATACATAAATAGATTAGAGAGAATATGATGAAATCCTTAGTTTTAAGATGATTTGATATTGACGTCAATTAGAGAATTCCATGTATCTATAGTAACATGATTAGAACTTGCATTCGAAACAAACTGCAGCTTTTAATTAATCCATGCACTACTTTCACATATGATATGACTTAAGTGAAACATTTCCTCTGCTAATTAATTTTCAATACGTTGCAGCGCATTGAAATTTTAATTAAAACTTACACTTATAATTTTAGTACAAGAATATCCTTTGAAATCATTACAATGGGTTTGATTCAACCAAAGCAATTTTATTCATATTTTACCTCTTTACCTCTTTTTGAAATATTAAAATACTGTTGATGGAGGCAGTTTAACGTATCCAGGGTGAAATTATTACATTGCTAAAGGAGTATAGGTCATTACTGCAGCGGTTTTCATAATAAGAGCATTAGCAGAAAAATCCATGGTTTAGTGAATTCAAATCATTTAGTAAAATTTAACTTTCCATTGTCCTTGTTTGACTGATTTTGATCTAATTCGCTTGAGATAGCAACGTAAACAATGAAAATGAAAAACGAATTACCTAAAAGCCAAAAATTTCAATAATTATGATTAACTTTAAGCTATAATACAACTTACGGCAATAAATGTTTGCAATGTGACTGTAGTAAGGCCAGCCTTAATGACATTTGATTTTTGTGTGCGTTGCATAAATATAATAAGACATTTGCGAAATTTGATTGACTGATCCATCCAATTGCAGCTATAGATAGCAGTAGTTAACATATCTGCTTCTGACATTAAGACGTTCCCAAAATAACATACAGGAAACGTTTCAACCAAAATTCCAACTGCATAGATACAGGTGCCAACTAGTTGACCAATTTCGCGGTTAAATACGAAGAAATGAACTCCTGATACACACAAAACTAATGCTGTCACTATAAACTGAATGATGAGAGTAAAACCAATCATAGGCTTTACAGTTTCAAATATACTAAATAAAATTTAATTAATTAAACTACAACAGTAATTTTTTTGGTTAAAAAAAATAAAACAAACCTTAAGATGTTCTTGTGATCATTGATACAGGAAACCAATTCGTTGTAGTTGTCCTTCGAAGACGCACTCAAATTATATCCAATCCTTGAAACTCTCATTCGAAGAACGTGATACTGACCCAATAGGACGTTGATATACACCGGTGGATAGGCATCATTAGCTCCATTTTGGACTATTTGATAACTTGCTCCAAATAATTGAAATAAAAATGCAAACAAATAGAGTGATAATGAAGAGGACCAATCGAATGGAAACCATCCCTCGAAAACCAGCCGTCTATTCAAGTAGCCAGGTATTGTAAATGATGCTAAAGACAGTATGAATGCGGTTACGGTTATAATTGGAATTTGGCGACATTGCTTGATGACATTTTTAAGATATCGGACTTCATCGTTATTAAGACTGGCTCTCTGATCTAGCTCATTTAGATACGGTTTAACTTTGTGCAAGTCTGATATTCTCATAAAAACAACAAAATGCTTAAGCGTTGCAAATAAAAGTGTTATGCTTGCCTGCAAGTTATCCATAATCAATCCGATATCTTTTAACAAAAAAACGTTTATAAACAGTAAAATTGGTGATATTACACTGGCTGTGACATTTACTAAAACCGCATAGATATAATAAAGCCATTGTAGCCTTTTATATGGATGTATACCGGCGATCCTCCAAAGAATCCATATGCGAGTGAAGGAATCGCTCGTGTCCAGATTATTCATTATATTTATTTGCACCCTCACGAAGGAAATGTCTTTTAAATTACTTTTTGGACTATATAAATTCTTGGTTAAATAGGTTACTTTACATGCAGTACTCCATTCGTTGGTCAAAACTGATTAATTATTTATTTTTTAGGTGATTTGGTTGAAGGATAATGATTCGTTGCAATTAAAATTTGATAACGTGTTATAACCCAACAGGAAGGTGCCTCGATGACCTCTAATAACATATAATTATCAAATTACAATTTGAAATGTAAATTACATTTATCTAGGGGCAATTGCACTGTCACGGTAAACTAAAATTAACACGTATAAATAATTAAACCAACTACTACTATTAATTATTAGTAGAGCATTTGACAGTAGCGGAAAGTAGAGAATTCTGAGCACTGCATAAAAGTGACGACTTTGACTTGACATAATTTACAACACCTTTTGTTTGTGAATATAATAATGAAGCGAGAAAAATATAAAATTTATAAAGTACTATACATTACTGTATCGAAGAGGTGTTAAGGAAATTCCTTCATCAATTTCTTACGTAAATCCACATCCACTATTCTTTAAAGGAAAAAGTTGTTGTATGAAATTTCAGAGATCATCTTTCGTCATGATGACAAACATCTTCAATTATAAATCTGAAATCGTTTGCATAATTTATATAACAGATTGATTGCCGCACTTACCATAAAGTAGTAAATGGTTAGCCCTGCGATACTCAACGTAGACATACTAGACGCTGTTCGCTGACTTTTATCCCCACATGGTAAGAATTCAAAGTTTGATGCTTAAAGCATTGATCAAAGAAACTTATATATTGTAGATATACTCGTATGATAATTTGTTGGGTGCGAATCGAGGAAAGGTGGATATGATCCCACTAAGGTGCAATCTTCCAAAATTGTGGTAAACCAAAAAAGAAATGAAAGGTGCTGATTTTAATTGCAAGGGGGTCAAATTTCTGCAGATCAGGATACTTATCGGCCTCATTGCTCTTGTACTGTACCATCAAATCATTTTAATAGCGAAATAATTAATTCTTGTTAGGATATTCCTGTTATGCTTATTTTAGAAAACATTTTTGTATTGGGGTTTTGATGTACTGCACTAACGAAGTAGAGTTCTTAAGCAACTCCACTCACGTCACTGTCTTTTTTAACAGCAAAAAATGGTCCTACCCAGCTGTTCCTAGAAGGCCTGATCCTGCTCTGGATGCACTTAATCTTTTTTCTCTTGATATTCATATCATGGGCTGAATTCTCAAAGCCATCTTTTTGAATATATATAAGTAGTCTTTGGTAGAATATAGACTCGAGTTTTAATGACATCGTTCGTAGATTGTCTTTTGACTCCAGTCCTATGGACATACCGTCTAATGTAGTCACAACAGAACTCCTATGAAATCGGCTTTCTCTGTGCCCAGAAATAGTTTCGTCCAGAATTTAAGTCAAAAAAGAAATATAGTCCGGTCTTTACTTATAATTTCAAAACCGATATAGGATAACGTGTTTTTTTTTTTTTTTTTTTTTTTTTTTTTTTTTTTTTTTTTTTTTTTTTTTTTTTTTTTTTTTTTTTTTTTTTTTTTGACAGATCATTTGATAAGAGAAGTATTTGTATCCCTGCTGTGAAATCCCGAGTAAAGAAATATATCAGGAAATATCGGATATGCATCAGATGAAAGGTTAAAACTATCCAGTCAATCATAGGCAATATACTTTCAGAACGCATCACTCCAGTACCTGCATTTAATAAAATCGGAGTCGATTTATGCGGTCAATTGCATATTAAAGCCAGCGCGATAAGGCTCGAAAAATCATTAACATTTTGGTGTTAGTCTTTGTTTGTCTAGTTAATAAGCCCTTTTATTTAGAAATTTGATTGGACTTGAGCACAGTTATGTTCCTTGAATTCACACGTTTCACAAACAGCCAAAAAGAAAATTAAAGACGAATGTAGCAAAATCACTGAAAAGAGCAAGGGTCGGTGGCAATCCAAAAAATGGTTACAGCCCAAACTTCGATGGACTATGAGAAGCCGCTGTTAAGGCTATAGAACATTTTGTCAAAATAACCGGTACCACTAATTTCACCTATGAGGAACACCTTATTATGTCGTGTTGAAGATATACAATATAGCAGGCCCCTACATGCAGAATCGTCGGAAGCAGAACATGCACAAATTGTTTGGTTCCATTATTCCCAGATGATACTCAGGAAGATCCAAAACTACGCAAAAGTAATCGAAAGCAAAATCGCTTCACTACGCTACATACTCGGTTTATTTTTATTTTTTGGATTTTCCTTACAAACTCAACAACCAGTTCTTTGGTCATCCAATTTTTTACCCCTGTCATCTACATAAAACGATTAGGAGATGCTTCAATTAAACTTTTCTGCCTAGAGTCCTATCTTGTCTGAATATCACCGCTGATCCGTTTGCTATTGAGACCCTTCTTCAAAATTTCAAAAGATTTTGCAAGCAGTATGAGAACAACAAATAGATCAAATTAAACCAACACTGCCAGGCTATAAAGGAAGGCCTTAATATAGAAATCACGACAGTGAAGAAGGCATCATCGCAAGTTATCCCAACGGACGATCAAAACACGCTGCCATACCAGTGGTAATAAAATTATTTTTTGAATACATCCCACAAGTACTGATGATTGCCGGTTAAGCCTATAAAGCCGTGGAGAATAATAATCTGGAGCAGCAAATTATTCAGCTGAAAAGCAACATAAGTAAGGTCTTCTAACTTATGACAAATATCACAGACATTTAGTTTAAACTGTAGATATGCAATTAATGAAATGATAGAACAACAGCATATAAAGGTCTATTCAGCGAGTATCCAGTTACTCATTGGTTCTATTCAAGGAAATCACCAGAATATAATCGCTATACCCGAATGAAAAAAAAAACGGATATTTTGTTCATTGTTACCAGTCTTCGATATATCCTCATTATTTACCATAAACAGAATAATGAAATCTATCCATCAAAAAATGGTTATTGTGACCTTGTTCAACTTTTTTGACAACCTGCAACTCAATCACAGTTGACGGAGAGTTCGCTGTGATTAATCATGTACAGATAGATCTTGCAGTCATCTATAGATCAAGGTTCACATAAAGGTTATTTTATCTGGATGCAAAATTTCCAGTAATTTGTTTCAAGCAATTTCTCCAATCGACGAAATCAAAAAAAATAACCACGCTTCCCCAATGATAGATAGTTTGTCGCCACCAAAAATTAACATAGGGGGAAAACAGCCAACTGACACACGAGTTGCCCTATTTCAGGAAGAGATTTCAAATCAACTTAGCCATAATATTGACTGGATCCTACAAGAAAATCAGTACTAGTGTTTGGGAGGAGCATCATACAAGGTGTGACTTTATATTTTTATAAAAATATTAATCTTTTTCCTTTCAAAGTAAACCTCCTCAGATATAAAATACTTGTGCCAGCACTTTTTCCAATTCTTAAAGCACTTCTCATAAGCACGTTTTAATGTAGATTTGAGCTCTTCCAATGATTCTGTTTCGGCTCACCTGGGGGCTTCCGTTGAGAAAATTGACCTTTGGTTTTGACATCATAATCTTATACGCATTATTCGTTACCAGTTATGACCCTTTTACACGTCTCATGCCCAGAACGTCCGAAAAAATTGCATGACACGAGCCGACCAATATGTCAACATCCTCAGTCACTTATGAGAATTCGACGATTTTTTAAAACAATTTTCTTCACAGCTTCAACATTATAATCTTTTGATGATTGCATCTTTTCAGCCATTTTGGAAGAGCTTGTACTACTTGTTGACATGTTTTTTTTACTTAGAGCAGACTAACCGTATGTCACTGTCAACATTACATGGGTTTTAGAATACTTGATTCCATTTTTTACACAAAAATGCAAATTCTTTGCTCAAATTTGTATAATAATAATTGAAAATACGTCTAACCTTTCTATCTGTTAAAAACAAACTAAGTATGCTATATAAATACTTGAAACTGTGAACATATGTTCGAAGCATGTGTACCAACACAGCAAAAAAAAAAAAAAAAAAAAAAAAAATGATAATCGAATGAACGTTACACTTAATTTTTTGAACACACCTCTTATACCATATTTTCGACCACAATAATTTCAATCGCTGGTGTACGAAAAAATCCCATTAAAACTCGATTAGGAAGTACCAACATTGCTTACCTCAGCAAGCAAGATAAGATACCTGGAAGCTGAGCACGAGCACATATCAACAAAAGCAATCGATATTTGTATCCCGGAAGCAGACTAACCATTGTCTCTTTAATATTACACCTTTTTGGGCGAGAGATAGTTAATGAATGGCTTCCGAAGTGAACAAACTCGACCAAAATGACAACTTAGTATAATATATAAATCCAGAGTCCAACTGAATATTTTACTAAAATAAAGAACTGTCCCCTTACTAAAGGTACGGTGGTTATTTGTTATAACAAAGTGTTAAAACTATGATATTTCTATAAACAACAACGTTAGTTTTTACAGCTCGATAAGAGAACTTAGGTCTGTGTTTTAATAATGGGTATAGCCAATCTTAATTGCACTGAACTATATTGTGAAAACTCTATAGGGAGGGTTAAGCATATCGTCTGTATCTGTACTGGTGGTGGTGGTGGCCAATCTGCACTTAAGGCTTTGTTGAACCACCTCTTTACTTCCAAGCTAGCCCGAGAACGCAAGTCGCAATCGAAATGCTGAATTCAGTGACTCTTATTTAAGTCCAAATTCACATTGTTATCTAGGGAAATGAGATCGCCACTGAAGTTGTTTTGTAGGTCTTAGAGGTAGATTGATCGACTTTTGGCTAAAGCTTCAATTGAAAATTCGGTTGCGAAGGAGCAAAACTGTATATGGCATGACTTGCTAGAATTCTGCTTTAGCTTACTGACCCCTCAACTTAAAATTAGGAATTTGCTAAACATTAAAGTACGCTAGGCATAGGTGACACAACATCCTGTGATATTGATGATGATACCGCAATATTTCTCTTAACATTTTGCACATTCTCGCATTAGGTAACAGACAGTGATGTTTTGTATGCCGATACTAAATCCGTTAATCAGTGAGGCGTTTACTCATCTTTTTACGAAGGACTGATTTTCCAGTAAGGGAACATACAAGGTGTACAGCAGACTACTGCATCTTAGTCTTCTGCAGCAGGATTTCATGATTTACTATGACAAGTGCTTCGGTAATATGTATCGACGAATAGACCTACTGTCCAATTTTTGTTATCCAAGCTGTTGAAGAATTCAATAATGCATCTTCCAAACTTTTACCTTTTTGAAATCCAAATCGAAACTATCAGGAAACTAACGACCCTTTTTTTATAACTTTTTGAAACAGTTTACTAATTGAAGGAAGAAGTGAAATTGATCTATAATTTTTAATATTATTTGCGATACTCTTTTTAAAAAGTGGCATCACATCCGCATTTTTAAAGGCTTTTGGAAAGACTCTAGATATGACACTTATATTAAAAATGCCCGCGAGGACATCAACAAAAAAGCATGCAAATATGAATTTGAATTTTTTGGAGTACAGCTTTAAGCATCTTCGTACTGAGTACTTAGAAAACTGGATTTCTAACAAGACCATGTAGACGGATTCGAATGGACAATGCTGTAGAATTAATTATTCAAGTTTATCATAAACGATGCGATCGGTTTCTAGCTTCATTAAATTTAGTTTTGTTTAAGTTATCCCGGAATTTTAGAACATCATTTTTTATTTCTAAGTAAGGTTTTGTATTTATTTATTAAATTAACATCCATGGAATTTCTGATACATTATAATCGGATTTTATTTATTTTTACTGTTGACTTTACCTTATCTTTGTTTCTGATATCTTTAACCAAGCCTTGACGTGTGTCCTGGTGAAATACAAAACGTTCGGCAATTAATTTCAAACCAGAAGTCACTGCGTGTTCTCCCAATATTGTTGTTGCATGCAATCTTATTCATTTTTCGAATCATTTGCTCTAGATCTTCTACTCCAACTTGAAGAGAAACAACACCAGACCGTAATAAAACCGAACAATACAGTCTGATAGCATCTTTTACTTAGCGCTGCATCCAACGAAACCTCTTCGTTTTGTACCAAATACCGAGAACTAGAATCCATCAATCCATTAAGCTATGTTGAAACCTTCTTCCGTCCAGTCTTTGTGCTTTTTGGCCCATAGGATCTCGAACAGTCCAGTATAGTCCAAATAGTCTAGTATGTCTTAATCTCTGTTTGATCAATGTTTAGGACAGCGGTTTATTCTGTGTTTGATTTATTTTGGGGCGTATTTCGGGTGCTGTTTTTCGTCTACTTCGTTTGCATGTTGTGACTATTAGCAGCCCTGACAGTGATTTATTCTTAAGACTTCCGGTTTGAGCGTGTCGTTCAATGATACGTTGAATACTGCATCTTGATACCTTCAACTGCGAATCAACTTCCCGCTGCGATTTGCCTTTCTTGAAAAGCGTGATGGTTGTAGATCATTTCCTGATTTTTATTTTCGCGACTTTTCTAATTTTTAACGAGTTAATTTCTCAAGGCGTAAATAACCTCAATTAATTTCTTATGACTGCAAAGTGTGTCTTTTTGTAAGATCCTTACTAACCATGTCGAAAAATTTTGGGTTTTGACAATCCTTTTGATGTAAGAAGTCATAAACCAGTGATGTATCAACTACCAAAAATTATGAAAAACTAAACATTTCTCAATAAGATACCAGAGTCGTTTTGCCATATATGTGTACAAAACGCCCGCAGTTAAAAAACGTGAGTGAAGGTCCGACTTTAAATATTTGAATGTGTTGTGTATTGTTCAGGTAGAAATTGTGAGATAACGCAATGTAACATAATTCATAAAATTCAATCTTCATGCATGCATGAAGTAAGTTGCCTATGAAGATCTCCAACTTTTGTCCCGTAGTTGACATATGTATGTATATTTAAATACCTTACGCCTTAACGTACGCAACATTTCATATTATAAATTTCGTTAGCATAGTATACAGTGAATGATCGCTGTATATATAATTTTAGGCTTATAAATTCGTTTCTAGCAGTACAGTAGTAACGAAGAAATTGTGGACAATATTGTAAAATATTTGTATGAGTTCGAATGATAGAATTTACTTCCTTTACCACAATCGCTTTATTCAATGCAATTACAATTTACAATTCAATCCCTTTTAGGAAACCATTTTACTTTTCTTTATTATTTAATTAAGCCCACTTAATCACTTCTCTTAAACTACTTTTCCAATTCTACTTTAGAACTGCATTTCACTTCTATTCGTACTGGTTTTTACACTCCCTAGCATTTCTCGCGAACATTTTATACCAGCTAGCTGTCAAAGTCATTTCCATTTTACTAGAGCATTAGCCATCAGCTGTCAGATATATATAGATGGCACTTTTAACATTTTAAGATATCACAATATTTTATTTAACGCTTTCAAATTTAAGTGCAGCTATTAGAATAAAATAGTAATTATTTACTCTCTCGGTCATTTGGTTTTTTGTCCATAAAAAAATCGAAAAATAGTTGAATCTTTTTATTTTTTTAAAAAGATGCTTAACTTCATCCAATGTATGAAAACGAGACCGAAAAAAAATTAGATCTCTTAAATGCAAAAGCATCAGCAAGCTCTGATACGAAAAATAATAGAAAATAGAACGGCCTATTTAATGATTGTGTGTTCCGAAAATTTAGCCTAATTCACATGCGCCGCAGTAGCAATGTGGATACATAAGAGAAATATTTGGAAGCGAAGAAGAAGAAGGAGTAAAAAGTGTGGAAAAATTATTAAGTTATTTTAATTCTTTTAATAAGGAGTTTTTTCTGTAAATCAATAAATTTCTCCAATTATGAAAAGTCTCTGCTGTCCGCCTGAAGATTTTCGAAATAAATTATAATTTTTTTTTATATACGCCAAATTGATAATATCTGCACACTCTCTAGCGGTTGGTAATGTATCATATTAAAGTTCAGCTACATAACATATCGGTGTTAGAAATCTCATGTCGATTAAATAAAAAAACAGGAAAGACGTAATGCTGGAATTCAAAAATTACGGTATATAAGACGTATGGAACATGGTAGTCACTTTTCTGGAAGGGCAATAAGGCAAAATACCACCTTGATAACAAAAAAAAAAAAAGAAAACACCGTGTGGCGCTCCCATTGTTCCGATTTGAGTTCTGTTTTTTGGTAAGTTGGTACATCTGTTGTTGACATTCCCTCTAAACCTTAGTATCATAGCTTGACATTTGCACAAGTTACGTAGCCAAGAGTGCATATTTCTCTGTGGGTGTTGGCGATTTTTTACAATTTTAGAAATGTATTTAAATTTGTAACAACGAACTTGTATTAAATCTTGCGTAAAAAAACGGATTTAATGGTGCGCGAACGTTGGAAATGTTGGAAAAGTATTTTGGCAACGATTCTCTTAAAGAAAATGGTCGTTTACCAGTGGCACGAGCTGTTCAAAAGTGGTTGTGAGTCAACGAAGATTGAAATTGATGAAGTAAAAGAAATGTTGGTCAATCACAGCAAATTAACCATTAGAGAGATAGTGGAGGACTTGAACATTGCCTATGGATCTGTTCAAGACATTATGGTTAATGATTTGGGTTTTCTTCATGTAGATGCAAAGTTGGTGCTAAAAGACCTCCATTTTATGCAAAAATGAGACCGTGTTGACCTCGCAAAAGAGATGATTTGCGAGGCTGAATCCGATCCGAGATGAGACGTGGGCTTATAAGTACAACACGCATTCCAGACATCAGGCAAGTGAATGGCGTTCACCAAATGAGCCGAGATAAAAAAAACACGTCGTTTTTAGTCAAAAAAGAAGGCAATGCTCACGGCTTTCATGGATTACAACGGTGTAGTGCATCATGAATTTTTGCCAGAAGGCCAGACAGTAAACAAAGGGTATTATTTGGGCGTTACGAGACGTTTGCGTGAAGCAATTCGCCGAAAGAGACTGGGCAGAATTGTGGGCAGAAAACTCGTGGATTTTGTACCATGATAACGCTCCGTCGCACAGTGCCATCATTTTCGTAATTTTTTGAGGAAAAATGCAACAAATACCATCCAACAGGCACCGAATTCACCTGATTTGACTCCCTGTGACTTCTTTCTGTTCAATTGAGTTAAAAAACCCGTACGGGGAACGCGTTTCAGCAGCCGAGAGGAAGTAATATAAAAAGATAGTTTTTCAATCTAATCTTTTTATTTAAAAAAAATTAAGCTACATGTCGTTCTTTTTATCTATTGCCTTTCATTATTTTATTGCATTACCATTAACATTCTACTTTTTTGAACCCCAGATATTCCGTACAACCATTTTTTCTCTTCCTCTTAACTACGGTGATTCCTTTTTCGTCGGAATAAAACTCTTATTCAATATTCTGGGTTATTCCTTTTCTTTCTCAGTCATTCACAGGCACCTTTAAGATCACAGTGCATTCATATCTCTTTTGCTTAAGAACATAAAATGGTATATATTACATAATCGCTTAGGTGTCTTATGCACTAGTACTCGTATCTGCGAGGTACGTGTATGGTCTACAAGCTGTAATAGCATAATTTCTGCTTCTATCACAATCGTACGAATTGGAGCATTTTTTTTTTTTTTTTGTATATTTCTTCACTTTGTACATATATTGTCATTTCAATTTTTGTTTTTATTGTTTAAATGTTTTTATTAAAAACGATCGATCTAAATTAGAAATAATTTGAAGTGATAAACTCTTGGTCACTCTAAAGTCTACACAATCAATAAGTGCGAAGTACAGTTGAAGTTTTAATTTGAGTCTATAGTCGGTTTATCTTAATACTTATTCGCAGGCAATCTGATAAGAAAGATTAAAACAGTTCAAAATAAATCTAATCACAATGATGGTCGACCAATCTATAAAATAAAGCAAATTTTCACCTTGATCAGGTAGTCTTTCTTAACCATTTACTAAATTAACAAACATGCAGTTCACGGTTATTGCACTGTTCATTGTTGCCTTAGTTTCGGTCGGTACATACGAAATTTTTCTTTACTTTTTTCTTGAAACTTCAATTTAAGAAATATGTTTAACTTAAAATTATTTCAATAGGTTAATGCCGCCACTGTGGATCCTTTGGCGCTAAATATTGCAACTATAAAAGATTTAAAAAAGTCTGTAGTTGAGGAAGCTCACAAGGTTGCAAGCGAAATGCAAAATGCTTACGAGCAGTTTATGATTGAGCCAGTGTTGCGTGTCGAGAAATCTGTGAATGAAATTGAGAAACGAAAAAAGGAAAGTAAGGTATGTGTTGAACAGCAAGAAGCTAATATTGATGCGACACTTGAAAATTTGGATGATTCTCTTGATATCTGTTTGAAAACTGCATCTAAAACCAGTTTGAAACTTACTATTGAAATTGCTAGTGTATCCGAGGAAATTGTTGCTGATACTGTTAGTTTAGTACAAGGAGTACAAAAATGCAGACGTAAGAAGCCTGCCCTCCAGACTATTTGCTACACCAAACAAATTTACAAGGCTAAGAAACTTATTTCGAAAACAAGGAACGCTATAAACGACATGAGAAAACATATTAAAAAAACTATTCCAGGGGTTGTTACCGATTTTAAAATTTGTTCAGTTTCTGCTGAAGAATTAGCACAATCGCAGTTGAAAAAAATCAATGACAACATTGACAGATGTATATCTGGGCAAGCATACTAGAAAAAATTAATTTGAACTTGTCTAGAATTTTAAAATAAATTTGAATTTAATTTGCATCCCCTACAAGTTGTTTGAAAAATTTTGATTGCTGTTATCTCGCACGAGAATTCGGAACCCTGCATAGATATCTATGATGCGAGATATTGTTCGATGGTTCTAGATTCCTGAAGGTCATCATTATTTTAATTTCTCTTCAATTGAAAGAATTCCCTTTTGTAGCTACGGAAATTTTATAATTTACCTAGTCGAAATGATTGTGGGTCAGGCTACGAACTTCTGATAAAAAGAACTTCTAATATTCTCTAATGGTTTTTAATATTTCATTTCCTACCAGAATTTATGAAAAAAATTGATCGTTTAGATGTGAAACGCCCTGCATTAACGAAATCGTCGCTAGTACTGCATTGACTGTTCTATAATTTGAATAAATCAAATAATTCTGGCCCAATTTTTTTATTTATTTTTTTTTTAATTTGTGCTGTATTAATAGATTTGGATAAGTATTGAAAAAAATTGAAAGAGTTGTCTAATCTAATGGCTATGATTTGGCATTAAGACGCATCATCTAACAAAAATTCAAATAGATATCACTTTTCGTTCGCGAGGGATAGTGGGCCGACACAATTCACACATACGAACATACATACTCATAAACAGCAACTTGGAGTTTTGAATGTTTTGCTCAAACGGCTGCGATGATTTGGATTTTATTAAAGCTCAGTTTTTACATTTCTCTATATACCCAAACCCTAGCGAATAGTAAAATGACTACTTACTTACTCAGCGAGAATTTTAGTTTTAGACAGATAAATCCCCACAGGAAAGTTAATATCTAAATTCCACCGTGATTTTGAAAAACTCAGGAATGTTACGAAGGTCTAAGGTGTCGTTTAAAAAAAAAAAAACTGCGTTTGACTTCATCATTCAGGAGAATGATTCAGCCGCTGGTTCTCTGGTATTTATCTTCACAGAGCTAACATCTTAACCTCTCAATAGTAACATTTTGGCCCGAACTATCATTACTTATTCTTTGTTTATCGTATAATATTTACTTTAGTTTTGTTGTGAACATATGTTCAGACATTTATTTTACGGTTCTGAAACCGCACCTTGAATGAGAGCAACGATATCGTTGATATCGATACTACATTGTGAAGATTTGGTTTATAGTCGATACTTTTGGCTTAAGAGTACGCTGTATCTCACCCATTTTTAAGAGGTGCGGAATATAATAGGGCATATCTATAGTTCTTATAAAGTGTAGGTCCACGTTTTCTGTGTCTGTCTATCATCTTTATAGGCTTAACCATAATAGAAGAATGGTTTTTTTTTTATAATCCTTCGCGCGCAAAAAGGGTTGTTGTCAAACTGGAGCCAGTGTATCCTCAACCAGTGGGTCTTAGTACGTGCTCGTTGTTAGTTCGTTACATTTAGCCCAGCCAGCAATCACTCCAACATCAGTGTTATGGCCTTCATGTCAGAGTTTACGCCGACGGGATTTTCATATAACTACATACAAATTCTATGCAAAGACTTTTTCAGAAAATTGCCTCGCACGGGATTCGAACCCGCGACCCTCTGCTTGAAGAGTCTAAGCATATACCACTACACCAAAGCCACGCGATGTGTACGTCCACTATGAAACTGTACGAATGCAGGGAATACGTATTACACGACCATAATAGATATTAGCTTCGATTCATTAAGCTTTCATTCACTTTTCCTTCATTCGCTATTTCGTACGAAAATTTGACAGCTCTGAACATAAATTTGTTAGTCTGGTATACTACATATACATAAAATATTGGCCACCATCCAGAGTACTAAATTTTATTATTGATCTCTCTAACTCTCCATTGAAAGTATTTACAAGCTTTGTGGCGTAATTAATATTTGGATCATATTTCGGATAGAAAACTGAGCTGGAAAATGGTTGAGAAAAAGATTTAAAAGCTATTCTTCAGTCATTGATTTACTAGGTGGAGTGAAAAGTAACCTCTTTGACCGCCAGAATGCGCTGCTACTGCAAAAAAGTTTATGGTGACTTGAAGTCCGTTCATATTTAGGCAGACATGCCAAATTTCAGTGCGATACTGTCTTGTTTGGCATCATGTTGAGTATGGACAGAAAAAATTTTCGTTCTCTCATAAAACATTATTTTTTGAGAGGCAAAACGGTGAAGTAAACAAAAGAAAAGTTAGATGAATGTTATGGGGCTAATACTCCGTCAGATTACACCGTCGGTGGCCGCAACTCCACTGCCGATCAAGTCCGCAGCGGCAGGCCCTCCGATGCGGTTACAGAGGACATTGTCAAAAAAAAAAATACATGCAATGGTGTTGGCTGACCGGAAAGTGAAGGTGCGCGAGTTAGCAGATACCACAAAGATTAGTACTGAATGCACACTCTATATTTTGGGCAATATTCTGCATACGAAAAAGTTATCCTGCCGCTAGGTGTCGCGCCTAATCACTCCTGACCAAAAACACGAACGCGAGAGCACTTCGAAAGAGTGTTTGGATTTGCTGATGCGGAATCGGGCATACTTTTGGCGTCGATTGGTAACTGTTGAACACCAGATAACAGAATGAATTTTGTTTTTGGAAGATAATACACCGGCGCACAAGAGCATCGCAGCCATGGCTAAAATTTATGACTTACGGCTCTAATTGCTGTGGCATCCACCGTATTCACGTGCTTTGGCTTCCTCGGACTATTATCTCTTCCCAAACCTCAAAAGATGGCTTATCAATAAAAAAATTCAGCTCACGCGAAAAAATCATCAACGCCACGGAGGAGTATTTTGCAAACCTTCCGAAAAATTACTTTTCGGACAGGATCAAGAAGTTGGAAAGTCACTAAAATAAGTGTATCAAACTAAAAGGGGACTATATTGAATAAAATAAAAAAACATTAAAAAATTTTTTTTTTCATTCCCAAGGAGGTTACTTTTCACCCCATCTAGTAATGGAGTTAACAATGGCGGGTAATTCATTGACTTAACATTTCGGTGATGACTGATATTAATGCCTGGTCAATCGCAAAACATATCAATTAATAGCGATAAAATAAGCAAGGTCCAAGGAAATGTATATTTGTGTATTAGCGGAAAATTTTAGACTATTCTTCGCAGCATTAGACATTCTGCTTTACCTCATACCCCTCGACAGTTTTGGCAGGCAAACCTCTGCTTTTCGTAGCTTTTCGAATTTCTGCAATCGCACAGTGGCCAGCAAGGGGGTATCTTTAACACATACGGTATTCTTTCAGGAATGTGTATCCACTTAGAAAGTCACTCGTATACTGAGGCCAGATCAGATGGGATAAAGTATTATTTATATACATCGCTTGAGGAAACCTTGACTTTTTGCATTTTTGGCGACATTGAATATGCTGTTATTTTCGCATTGTTTGTTACTGTTACTAAGACGAGGGACTGTCTTGCTAAATGTTGGCCCTTACACAAAAGGCTTTGCACCGATTGCACCTATTGATGTAAACAGGGCTATTTGGTAAACTCAAATCTAACTAAACAATCACGTGCAGTGCACAGACCTAGACTAGCGTAAGTGTTTTTTTTTTTTTTTTTTTGCAGTAGATTTGTGAGCAGTGAAAATGGTTGCAAAAATGTAACTAGAGCTTGCAATCTAGTTTAGTTTATTGACGACAAATTTCCTAGTACCTCCTGTTTGATGCGAGCGGAGACTGGACACTCAGAAAAATATTGCTCCACAGTGTCGTCATCACTCTCACAGCGAGCGTTACAGAATGTTGTATCATATATGAGTATCATATGACCACCACACTTAGGTCCTTATCGTAACTTACGTACGGCAGGAAGCAATCTACAATCTGCGACTGAGAGAAAGACTCTGATCTCTAATAAAATTCGGGAAGCATTTGCTTGCCTTATCGGCACCTATGAAAATCAAAAGTCCAAACTGAGGCCGTACGCAGCCCGGGTTTTGAGAATCTCTCTTTTGAACCTTGCTCAGCAAGTTTATTGACGATCACATATCCCGTGATCACAGTATGAGCTTGGAATCAAACAAGACACAATGAATTCGTCTTTCAGACTGCGTTCAGAGCAGTCTTGCATTCTCGAAATAGCCTGGAAGTGGTGAGAGAATCAAGAAAAACCTTCAACGTAGCTTTCACTATAGATGTAGAGATTGTATCCTCAGAACATAGCTCATTGCCATCAGGATTGCGTATGAGAGTACATCTGCTTGTAAAGCAGACGCTAGTTTTCATAAAGAGGAGCGGAATATCATCTTCCGAAACGACATCCTTGATCATTTGGATGCCACCCATGAAGAAAGGACTACATTCTCCTTTTCTGAAATAAAGAAAGTCGATTATGCATATCTGGAATAACAGGCGTTTGGGTAATAATTTATTAGCGAAAATGTCCATAAGGCCAGAATCAAAAGGAAAGGAAAGGTCATCAAAACTTTAATGCATGTTGTATTAAAGGCCATTGATTTTTAACCTCCGACGCAAAATGAGGGGTGTTATAAGTTTGACGTGTGTAAATCTGTGTATCTGTGTATCTGTCTGTGGCATCGTAGTTTCCAAACAGCTAAACCGATCTCGATGATTTTTTTTGTGTGGAAGGGGACTTGATCGAGAGTGTTCTTAGCTTTAATGCAAGCAAATCTGTTCAGACTTTATTTTTTATAAGTTTGACGTGTGTATCTGTCTGTGCCATCGTGTGTCCTAAACGGCTGAATCGATTTCGATGATTTTTTTTTTTTTTTTAAATTTTGTTTAAAAATGTTGATGGTAGCGTATCTACACTAGCAATATATATGTTATAGAAAACATAAAACATACGCCCCCAGGCACTTTACTTTACTTTTTAGAGATAATTTTTGCGTCGTGGGTTTTTTAAATTTTTAATTTAATCTTTTGAATATAAGATGGGTTTAAGAGTACAGCCCATGTTATGAGCTATATATAGGGTTTTCCAATAGGGAATTGACAACTTTGAATTTAATTTGTGAACGCACTCTTTCATTAATCATTAAACTGTCACTGTCAATTTATTCAGTAAACTCAACATTTTCATCATAATAAAGTACACTAACCAGTTACGTTCTCCGATTGGATTCTGGAGAAGATCCGTCAAGATGATGAATTTCATTGCAAAATCATCTTCAGTGACGAAGCTCATTTTTTGGCTCAATGGGTTCGTCAATAAGCAAAATATGCATTATTGGTCGGGTGAAAACCCACATGTGCTTCATGAATCACCACTTTATCCACAAAAAATAACTTTTTGGTGCGGTTTGCATGCCGGCGGCGTTATTGGGCCATATCTTTTCGTCGACGATAACGATCGTCACGTTTCTGTGAATGGCCAGCGTTTTCGCGCCATGATCATGGATTATTTTTGGCCCGAATTGGAAGATATGGACTTGGACGACATGTGGTTTTAACAGGATGGTGCCACAAGCCACACAGCACACGCTACAATCGATTTTTTGAAGAGTAAGTATGGTGAGCGTGTTATGTCAAGACATGGGCCAGTCGATTGGCCGCCTCGTTCGTGCGATTTAACGCCGCTTGACTATTTTCTGTTTGGCTACGTTAAGTCATTGGTTTATGCCAACACGCCGACGACGTTGGAAGAACTTAGAGATAACATTGAACTTGAAATAGCAGCCGTTTCGGCCGAAATGTGTGGCTGAGTCGTTGAAAATTGGGTCCAACGAATCCACCGCTGCAAACGTGCCCGCGGTGGGCATGTGAACGAAGTCGAGTTCCATTAATAAATGTTTTGATTGTACTTCAAGCCAATAATAACGTTTTTAAATATCTCAAATGGTTTGCCTTTTATTTAAAAAAAAAAAAGTTGTCAAGTTGTTATTAGAAAACCCTATATTATATTCAGAGGAGGGAGATTCATCAGGGCATGTAGTCAGTAGAGGCATGCGTGGAAGTTAAAGTTAATTGTAGTTGAAACAGATCGTTCTTCAGAGACTGCTAAAGACGGAAGTGAAATATTTTCATGAAGTTTGTTCCACTAGAAAACAGATGCATAGAATACATTATAATTCATCTTATCACAGCCGTGTAGGAAAAAAGAACCCTACTTTTTGACAAACCATATGTCTGGCCGAAAACACTTTTACAACCGACAGGCAAGCCCGTTTTTGTCTGCCAGTACATGTTGGTCAAATCAGCATTTCCATTCTTACTTACAAATCTAATGGTTCTTCTACTTAGCAAGGTCCATTCATCGATAATGCCTGGGTTTTGGAAGCATAAAATTCCACTCAGTTGGTGGTTCCCTAATTGGTCACATTGTTGTTAATATCCGAATTTAATGATCTTGACATTAATGTTCTGGAAAACGAATACGAAAAGCCAGACGTCGCGATGTGTCAAAAAACATCTGAAATCGATTTTTGGAAAATTTGGAATACCAGAAGTGGACAGAACCGACAATGGTCCACCGTTGGCCCCAGTCCAAACATCAGAATTCGCCGATTTGCTAAGTCTTTTAAGCCATCACTTCAAAGCAATGGTTTCTTTTTATTTGAAATTATAAAGATGCTTTTAAGGAAAAATGAGGAAGATTCGCAGTTGGCTCTATTGGAGTGCCGTGTTACGCCACTCGCAAATGTGTTATGTACTGCAAAACTGATTATAGGTCGAACAATTCGTTCGAAAATGCCGATAACAAGCCAACGTTTACAAGCCAGGCACATTTATGTAGTTCAAATCAGGAAGATTGAAGACCAACTTAGAGAGCAACAAAGAGACACCGTTAACAACAAAAATAACGAATACCGGAACATTTAAAAAAAAAATTTTCATCTTAACAATCCAATTTTCTTCTGGTCGCAACATTTGGTCAAATATATAGACTATGGATTTGGTTAGTTAGTTCTCCATCTCAGAACGCATATGCAATGGAATATTTCATGCTCTGTCTTCCTCCTAATTTGCGCAGTCTGGGCAAAAAGGGGAGTTATCGTTCGGTGTAGATACAAGGTGTGTTAAAAAAGTAAGGTGACCTTTGAAATTTCGCGGGCAACGTACATTCGATTATCGATTTTTTGCTGTATTGGAACACATGTGCCAAATATATGTTCAGTGTTATAAGTATATAGCATACTTGGTTTGTTTTTGACAAATAGAAAGAATAGTCGTGTATTGGTGTGCTCGGCGATTTTCAATTATTACAAAAAAAAAAAAAAAAAAAAATAAAAATTTAAAATTTAAAAACCCTCTAACAAGTAAAAAGCTAATGTGTATTGACCCTTTAAATTTAATTCAAGAAGTAATATTTTAATCCAAGCGTCATTGTGTCGGCAGATCGCTGAGTAAATATAGTATAAAAAACAATATTAAATTCTTGAGTCTATATAATGCTATAGATTTATTATTATATAAAATATGATAACAAATCCGTCTATAATTAGCCTAAAATTGTTAAAGAATAGAGTTAACTATTTATTTTATATGTTATATTCTACGCGCGAACTTCGTTTCATGGATTAAGCTATCTCACCAAGTCTGTATCATGCAGTGGTTTTATGATAGTAAACTAACTCACGGTTGTGTTTATTTTGTGAATTTTTCGGAGTAAATTAATTTAGACTTAGACTCAACGATTTGATGTCCCCAGGTACTTAACTTTACTTTTTAGAGGTTATTTTTGCGTCGGTTTTTTTTAATAAATTTTTAATTAATTTTTTTTATTTTATGCTTTTTATACTTTAAACATATATTGCTAGGATAGATAGATAAAAAAAAATCATTGAAATCGGTTCAGCTGTTTGGGAGCTACGATGTCACAAACAGATACACAGACACATACGTCAAACTTATAAAACCCATCTTTTTGCGTGACGGGGGTTAAAAATGGAGCAAAGAATTGGCATTAAATTTTGTGTAAAAAATGGAATCAAGTGCTCCAAAACACTTGAAATGTTAACAGTGGGATACGGTGAATCTGCTCTAAATTAAAAAAAAAAAAAAAACCTTTACAAGTGGTACAAACTCTTCCAAGATGGCCGAGAAGATGCCAACGACGAACCTCGCTCTGGACACCCAGACACATCAATAAAAGATGATAATGTCGAAGCTGTGAAAAAAATTGTTTTGGAGAAACTTCAAATTACCATAAGAGAAGTTGTTGGCATATCGGTCGGCTCGTGTCATGAAATTTTTTCGGATGTTTTGGGCATGAAACGTGGACAGCGAAGCACCTAGGAGAGCCAAGACCGAAAAAAAGCACTCCAAGTTCGATCAAATGTCAAGGATTTGATCACTGTTTTTTTCGATTACCCTAACGCAGTGCATCATGAAGTTGTGCGCCGTTTTCCAGACGAAAACGTGTGGAAAAACAATTCACGGGTTTTGCATCACAAGCATTCACCGTTGCTTGTGAGAGCTTTCTTAGCCAAAATCAACACGACATCGAGTTTGACTGTATGCGACTTTTCTGTTCCCAAAAACTGAAGAGATCTATGGAAGGATGGAGACTTTTGAAGAAATAAAAACGGCATCGCTGGAAGAGCTCAAAGTTATTTTAAAAAGTGCTTATGAGAAGTGCTTCGAAGATTGAAAAAGCCTTGGCACAAGTGTATTTTATCTGAAGGGGATTCCCTTAAAGGGGACAACATTAATAGTGATGAATAAATGAATATTTTTTTATAAAAAAATAAAGTCACCCCACTTTTTGATCACACCTCGTATTTTTGAGTTTCCGTGACCAGGTTGTCCATCTGTAGGTCCATTGAAGTCGCTCTTTCTTCTTCCTTGATCTTTTTGACGACTAACGTTTTTTTGTTATTAGAAGTAATCCTATTATAGATTCTATGCATCTCGTCCGTAAGAATATCGATGGGCATCAAAACTGCTTCGCCCGAAGCCTAACTGCCCTAAAGCCACTGAATGCCCTAAGTCGATATGTTTATGATAGCTTTTTCCTTGCTTCCTTTGTCGCGTGGACCTCCACACGACGATTCTTCTAGCATATCCAGGTCCTCCGATGTTTGACAGTATTTCAGAAAGTGCTGCATGGAGCTTTGGCGCCTTTTCTCCCGGATGCTCGATGTGAGGTATAAAGCTTAGTCTATTACCTATTAAGTATTACTCCTAGGTATTGTATATAGTCGTTTGATCTAATGGTTTGATTTCATACTATTATTTCTACATATTTCAAATTTTTCCGGCCGGTTATTAGAAAAGCTTCCGTTTTGTGACCTTTTAATTCTAGGCAGGAGTATACTAGTCTTTGATGAGATTAATTGAATTGTTTGTAGCTGACTCTATCTCGCAAATATTTCTTGCGACAGTTACAAGTGCAATGTCGTCAGCGAAACCGATAATTTTTGCTTCTGATGGTAGTGTTAATTGCAGAACTCTATCGTATATGATATTTCAGAATAGGTGCCCCAGTACTGTGCCTTTTGGGACTCTTTCGGATATTTTATAATACCTCTTTCCTTCGTTGATTTCATATCACCACCCTCAATTGGTGAAGTGATTGGAAACAATCTTTCGCAAGTAGAATGGTGTATTCATTCTAGTTAATTTGCTGAGTTTTTTTATTTATTTACATATAATATGCGCGCACACAAGGGATTTCAAATGGTTGTACACAGGGCGAGCGAAAAAAAATCAGGGTGGGAAGGAAGAGAGGTACCGATTAACGTTGGTTTTAAATGTATAAAGGTTATAAAGAATAGAGTTAAAGTCATTTTTAATATCCAGCGTCACTATTGTACAATATTCCTTTGTTTCCCATTGCCATCTTTTTTCTTGCTGCTATGTAAGTCTACCACCGTTTTTATGTCGTCGACGATGGAGCAAGATTTTCTGAATTCAAACTCTTAAATCTGATAATGGTCCTTTTCCTTCTGCCACAGAAGCAGAAGAACCCTCTCTGCTGGGTTCTCTAAGTATACTGCACAGAGTAAATGGTCTATGTTGGAATAGGTGCTCCATAATGGACCTTAACATTGATGGACTTGACAATTTTGGAGACGTACAGCCTTTCAGCTTAGTCATTAGCATTCTGTAGGCCGTATCTCAAGGATTAATATCCGCTTCGTGGCACTGGCGCTTGAAGCATCTTGCTTTACTTTGTTTTATCGCCTTTTTTAGCGTACTGAGTGCTTTTATTTTTTGGCTCTACTAGTATCATGGTGTAACTTTAGTGAGTATTCGTTTAGGGATCGCTGCGCCTCATGCTGTAGTCATTGCGCGAGTGAGGTGATGCTGTCTATTAGCTCGCTGATATTCACCATATAGTTGAATATTTGCTTGTCGAATTGTTTATCTTTCCATCTTCAGTCCTTTTCTTTCTTTGCGGTTTCTAGCATTGCCCGAAGTTCACTTATCGTCCAACTTGGCTGCGTGTAGCAGCTGCAGAAGTTGATCCCGTTGATTTTTGCGCGAACATACCCAATCGCCGGATCACTGGCATCTTGGATGGCATGTTTTCCCCATGCCCAAACTCTTGCATTCGTTGATTTGTCGCAGATTCAGGTGTTGCTGTCGAGAGTTTTATGTTATACAGCCCTCAGATCAAAATGATGTCCGCTCCCTCTTCTCTAGCCGTTTGTGGCAGGATGTCCTGGATGTCCTAAGGTTAATCTGTATTACCTTCATGGTTGATTGCTGGTAGTAGTCTATGTGTGTGTGTATATACACATGTGTGCGAGGATGTATGTACGTATGTGTAAATTATTTTGGCCAACGATTTAAGTTTTTGTCAGATGATGCGTCTTATTAAAAAAAAAAAAAACATCTACACACAATACAATTAATTTTTTCTTTAAAAAAGAGGACTCTTTCGAAATATTCGCAATACTAATCGAAATCTATTGACATAACACATATTTAAAGAAAATTAAAAAAAAAAAAATCGGGTCAGAATCTGAGCTATGCAAGGAATAGTAATAATTAAGAACAGTGAGTGCATTACAACATAAGATTTTTTATAAAGCTGTTTATCTTTCTTGTTATCTTGGTAAGATTAAAATATAAATTTGTCTATAAAATGAAATAATATTAACAATAATATGTATAGCAATGATCTACCTTTATGCACATATAGTATCAAATTCAAGCTGCATTAACTTTCAATTATTTGATCCAAATGTTAAGAACAACATAACTCAACAGACTCAATTTTGTCTATTAAAATTAATTTAAATTTCTTAAAAAATAACTGAATTTCATTACTCTGTGAAGGTTGCACTACGGTTCTAAATCAAATAACGAAGTTGTGGTAAAGTTTGAAACGTAAACAATCCCGGGAAAGCGTAAAATATGTAAGTGTTAATCAACCAACACAACGATAGTTTTTCAAATTTATATACATATTTCAAATAATACATTTACAAATCACTTTATATGTTCACCCATCAAGTTTTCTGTAGTTCACTATTCACTGGATACCTGTTCGTCGCCTACCCAGTCTCAGATACTTTGTTTTTATGTGCTAAACTTAGAAGAATCGAGTTGAGTCTGCTTAAACATCAGACAGTCACCATTGAACTTGCTCAGTCTAAAACGAAACGCGTAACCAGACTTTGGTTCCCGTGCGACATCCAACACGTGGTTACTTAAAAAAAAAAAAAAAAAAAAAAAAAAAATAAGAAAAAAAATAAACTAATTAAGAATTGAACGGAAGATACAAAATAAAAACCTTTTCAGACTCTGAGAAGATGAACTGAGAATGACAGTATATAGCGTAATCGTACAAATTATATTGATTTGCCACTAATTAATCGAAAACATATCGCACAGAGAATCAGAAATGGCATCGGCTCCCTGTGGAAATTTTCAACAACCCTATATCGAAGAAGATGGTTCGGATGAGGAACTTATATCGAAGGTCAATATCGTGAATTTTGCAATTTTTACAAATTCAGTTTGAAGTTTAGGTTGTTCGTGCGTTTTTTTTTTTTTCAAACTTGTGATTGTTTTTAGTGTGTTAATTGTGATCGTGAGAGAATTTGTTTTTTTTTTTTTTTTGCTGCTAAAACTCCTTTCGTGACTGTGTTTTTGATTACCATTTACTTTGACTACGATTTAAAAGTGACATTACCAATTCCAATTACATATCATTTGACATATTTAAATTTGCCTATTTGAGTGCTTGCAATTTGAAGATATGTGCATATGTAATAATTAAGATTACGCTGATTGACTAAATTATCTATGCCAAAGATAATTAAATTTCGTCATAAATTATGTAGAAAAGTCAAAACATATGTTGAATTTTTTTTTCAAGAATTTACACCGTTTTTAATGATTTAGCCATAAATGTAGCTGTGTGCAAATGTTTTAATATGACAGTAGGTGTATGAGCATTTACTTTTATTTTAACTCGTACTTATGAGACCAAATTACAGAATTAAAATGAAGAATGAGGTAAACTTGACAATAAAAGCTCGTAGCACCAGATACTACAAGAGCAAGAAAATATGTACGTATGCATAGATACATGCGTATGGTATATGCATGTACAAGGGCATGCGCATGTTCTTACCTTGAGATTAGTTCTTACTTTACCTTAACAATGAAGCAAATTGATCTACCATAACGCTAATATATGAAATGCATTCTTATGTTGGAATCTAGCTATTTTAATAATTGCAAGGTAATATGCGTTGCATATACATATGAATATAAATTCTCTTGGAAATAGTTTCTGTCATTAGGTGCAGATATGCTGGTATACATGCTCGTTCATACATGTGTACAGTGAACTCTTCATTTACCTCTCACTAAACCGTTTTTATAATTTTCAAGTCAAGTCAAGATGTCAAGTTCAAGGTTTCTTATGTCCGTGAATTGTATACATCACATCACAGTTAACTGGTTAGTACTAATTACGATGTTTTGATTAATAGAGGTTTGAACGAGTATCTCTTAGGGTAGCGGAACTGAGTATTTATTGACATGAGCTTCATTTACTTTGAAATTAACAATCAACGCAGTTTAAATATTTTTATTTTTTCTGAGAAATAATTTGTTGCCAACAAGATATACACTGGAATAACCCGGAAGTCTTATAAGAATATAAAACTAAAACAAAAAATTAAGGCTTTGAGTTCAAGGCTTAAAGAAGAATACGAGCAAAATTCCGCTTGCAGATTTTAGCATACTTTTTTACTTTTTTTATACGCTGCTCAATGATAAAACAAAACAAGAAGTAAAGTTTTTTTTATTGAAATGGAAAAACGGAATACTCATCAATTTGACAATTGGGTGGCTATTCATTTTTAGATTTTGTCAATTATGTAAAATTTTTTAAACTAATCCTACTATAAATTCAATGTTTTCTATTGGCCATTCAACCAAGGTTCCATCGAATCGATCAGTTCAAAAAAGGTCGTAAATTTAAATGTATGATTTATTAAAGATGTAACAGATCTTTTTATTACCATTTGAGTGCAACATGTAGGGAATATAATATCTTTGAATTTTTTATGGGTTGGTTAAAAGACCTTATACCCGAGAGTTTGTATACGATGATTTTTGTTTTTTATTTCTTAATAAAGACCAAAGAGAAGAGCTTAATTGTGACAAATTGCCCACATTTGGTGGTGAATTAATTTTACGTCACGTGAAATAATGTGAAACAATATCTTATTTCGTCATAAGTCCACAAAATCTGTTGAAATTTAACGACTTGATTCAGTTTTAGTTAGAAAAACAAGCTTTTTATAAGACTGTACCATTCTTAATAGACAATCAAGGCCGATCTATGTATAGAGTGAGCAACTAAGTTATCGATGTGTTTTTTTTTTTTTTTTTTTTTAAATGAAAGTGTTAATTTTTGGGAAAAAAAATGGTTGCAAATGAATCATTCAAAGTATTGCCCTTCAATAGCTACAATTTTTTCCCATCTTTTGATGTCTTCATATGAGCGGAACTTCTGATCAGCCACATCAAGGGAACATGTACTATATTTATCGAACTGCGCAATATCCCATTTGAGCGTTTCGAGGTAGGTTTTAATGAGTTCGGCAACGTGAGGTTGAATGTGTCATGCGGTAGAATCAATTTTTCGTGCCTCTGCTCGTATTGTGGCCGTTTTTTGCGCAATGTTCGACTTCAATCGCATCAGTTGAAGTCGATATTGTTCCCAGTAATGGTTGGCTTGGGTTTCAACAATTCATAATATAGTAAATAATAACGACCTAGTCCCACCAAATACACAGCATAACCTTTGCAGCGGGAATATTCGGGAGAGCCGACGACGTAGAAGCATGACCGGGCAGTCCCCATGAATTTCTTCTCTTCAAATTGCTATAATAAATCCATTTTTCATCACCCGTTACGATGCAATAAAGAAACATATGTTCACAGGCGAAAAAACGACGCTCAACGTCCCTTGGCTTCAAAACCCAAGTTCCTTGTTTTTGAATCATTCCCAATGCATGCAATCGCTTGAAAATGGCTTGGCGGATAGATCCTAATGCTGAAGCAAGTTCTTCTTGCCTTTGGCACGGATCCTCCAATTCAGCGTTTTCGAAGGATATTGGCCTTCCTTCACGCGGACGGTCGTCAATATCGAAAACCCCGTCTTTAAAGCAACGGACACGTTTTTTCACTTAACCCAGATATGCTTTAAACTTTCTGAAACGTAAAAAATTATTTTTTTTATACGTGTTACTAATAATATGTTAATAATAACACTATTTTTCGAAATTTGGACAAGTTTCATATATATATTTCCTATATATATAAGACGTTAGGCGTATATGGTACCATGACACAATTTTTTTATTGTTTATGGAAATCCTCAAAGCACTTCACGTGAACTCCAACATCGCACTTAAGGCATTTTGTCGTCGTTTTTGTATGACAAAAAACACATCTCGTCTGTCTTTCTTGTGGGACTACCATATGATCAATGCGATCGTGGCGTGTGTTTCGTCCTTCAGACGCTGATGGACGTCCTCGGTTAGAAGAAAATGTTTTTCTGTTCTGTGTCAGCGATTGTACGGCGATTTGTCTTCTAAAACTTAATTGGTCTAAGTCGCCTCCATGGATTCAGTGAATTTGCCAAGCGTTATAAACTGCAAGGTCGATGCAATGAGTGATAAGCGAACAGTACCATTTCTTTCCTCGAATTGAAGTTCTAAAGAGGAATACATTCTGATCGCACCTATCTACACTTCCCATGTTTACATTGTATAAATGTACCAGGTGCGGCTGCTCTACCTAAAGTCAAAGCATATAAAATTTGTTTATTTTACAAAAAAATGTCAATAAAACAGTACCTGTATGTTTTTTTTGGTAATAACGCTTCACTTCACTGAATGGATTGGTGCTATACCTGCAAAGCTTGAGCAGAGCGATACAATATTATTATCGTTCCATTTCACAGCGATTGTATGTTGTCCTTGAATTTTTATAAAGTCTTAAGAACATCTGCACTATTCGGTTTTCGCGGATGGTACCAGTAGCTAAGAGGTTTTTTTGAGCGAGGAGGTCTATAAGTTCTACTGATGTGAAAAAATTATCAAAAAACAAATAAAATTGTTTGTGTGCCATTTTCGTCTCAAAGCATCTGCATATTCAAGGACCACCCCAGCACCAACTCCGTACTCCGCATATGTGGTGCTAATATTGGTAGACGCGCCTTGGTAAGGTTTAAACCAATTGACATATCTTAACCTTGTTGTACCAACTCACAATTTATAGCCATACCCAAAGGGTTTGCCATGGATAAATTGCTTCGTCAAGAGAATGGTTTTCCTCAATTGGGGCACTATCCATAAACTTTTTGTGCAAGTGTCTGAATAAAGGCCTAACTTTGGAAAATTTGTCGGCTTGGTTCAGGTTGAAGATTTGAAAAGATGTATTCAAACTTATCCCTTGTGATTGCCTCTACAACCAAGGCATTATGGCCATCCTATTCTTTTTTCCAGTAAATTCTTCTGCGTGGCACCTGAATGTAACCGCTCAAAACTAAAACTCCAACGAAAATTTTGAGTTCATTCAATTCGATGATTCGTTGCCTGTTTTTTTGTAAAATATATCTGTTGCTTTCAGTTAGTATAAATTCAAATAGATCTCCATCAAAAAATCTATAAAATAAATCCTAAGGAGTTTGTAAGGGATGGAACTCTTCTGGAATTTCAAAGTCGGTATTGTTTGAAGCCAGTGCCGGTAAATCCTCTTTTACCCAATGGTAAATCTTTTTCTTCTCCTTTAGTTGGTTCTTAGAAGATTGCCCTGAAGTACCTGGCGTCGCTGGCTTTAAAAATTCGAACAAGGGAATGTCATCATCAGACGAATATTCATCATGAATACAACCCCTGCATGTTATTTGAGCTGAAGCTTGTAACTGAGAACCTGATAAATTGCTGACAGAAATAAATTCTTCGCCACCAGAATCTTCATCTGTCAATTCCGCACAAGCATTTGCTTGTCATTTGTTATTTTATCCATCTTCGCCGTAAGATATTCATCATCTTTGAGATAAGAAAGTGCTTCATTCAAAGAAAATCCCCTGAAAAATAAGATGTCGTAGACGTGTATTTTCCTGACGTCCTACATATAGTACACCAGATTTTATACACAAACAACATGGTGAAACGAGATTCTAGAAACTGATTTGATTATTTCTATTGAAGGAGTAATCATATGATAGAACATACCACAATCAATCTAATTTGTAAATCTAAAATTAGAAAAAAACGAATACATACCTTGCGAACCGAATACCGTATTTTGACATGTTGCAATTTCTTTATAATAGACCTCTCTAAAATCATACTTTATTTATTGAACGCTCTAAAAACACGTCTTTTCGTGAAGAATGACTATCTCTCAATGCAACCAGCTAAGAAGTAAACGGCACGTGTCAAATGGTTTTTTCCTGTTGGTACTTGTTCTGACCGACCTACATGTGGGACGTCAGGGATATCTGGGTTAAGCAGCATATTTGTAAATTTTTCGGAGCTTGCGATGCGTTTCAGTCGCCGTTTTCTTCGAATGAAAGAAGAAAGTCAACACTTTCCGCAAATGAACATTATTTGGCACAAAATCAGACATTTTCATACAACCAAAGGTATATGACGTCAAAACAAAATTAATAATGTGTCAAAACAGTTTGTATAAGCTTAGTTCATAACGTTTTTGATATGTCAATATGTACCACTACTTACTGCTAGAGCCATCTATTGAGAACTTAGTTGCGCACCTGATAGGTAATTTTGAAAAAAAGAAAAGAAAAAATTGTTTGCTTTCCCTTACAATCGGAGAGTTTTTTTGTGAGGCAGAAGCTAATTGTGTTTTTAAAAGCCATTGAACTTTTTTTGTTTTAAACAATAACGAGAGCAATAGATCTTGAATCAATAGTCTTTGTTTAGTATGAAGAATGGTTCATGATATTATATATGACATATGGTTTCCTCGTCTGTTTTTGATGAAGTGCATCTTGTTAGTCCAATTTTTGGCCACTCCTGTGAACATATGACCAACAATGTCCTCAATATTGGTTTTTAGTGCAGCTTATCATCATACATCAATGATGGCAATGTGGCTTATTCAAAAATTCGATAAATATGTTATAACAGTCGAATTTAAGCTGTTCAAGAGGATGTTCAAGAAGATGCGATCTATCATTGCCAACCTTATTTTCGTGGCCTTAGTTCCTGATGAATCTTATAAGGGTGAGGGCTGAGATCTCTTTGGAAAGTTTCTCATATAGTATGTGGACAAAAGCCAAACTAATTCGATTGACGTCGAATTGGCAACTATGGATATTCCGAAAAATTTTCACTCACAATTGTTATCGTCTCTTCTGTTCACATATTCGGTTGACGTTTGCCTGACGTTATACCGGGTGAGTTTTTCAACTTGAGACATCCAAATTACTCGAAAAGTACGAAATATCGCGAAAAATGTTTCAGACAAAAGTCACAAGGTTCTGAAGGGGACATAAGATGGTGACCAAGAGTTTGACCTTGACACCCATTTTCAAGGTCAAACGAAGGTCACTTGATTTTTCAAATGTGTTTACCAATTGTTTCTGGTATCCGTAAAAGCCCCAGACAACTTCAAGCCCCAAGCCCCAAACTTCTTCAATTTGCAGTTGTTGCAATGTCGCTTAATTTTACCGAAGTCACAATTTAAGAGTATGTTAGTGATTTCAGACCAAACCGGTCTGTACATGATCATCTCATCCTCGTTCGCTATGGCATGGAAAAGTAAGCCCACAAATCGCTTTAGATGTAGATGTTGAATACATGTCCATCGTTACACGTCCAATTTTCCTAAAAGACTGGAAAAGGGCAAAAATATTACCAGTACCTAGAAAAATAACTCAAGCATTTTGAAATATAGACAGACAGTTATACTTCGATCTTTTTTCCAATTTAAAAGTAGCTGGCCAAATATGAGCTACTGTTCATCAATCTAGTTTTCTAGCAAAAAGAAGCTGCCAAGCTGCGCTGCTGTTGGTTGTTGAGGAGATTTCAAAAGGTGAGGTGAGTTTTTTGACTTTTTTAGATTTTTCAAAAGTTTTCGACACAACTAATCATGGAATTCTGTGTATAATAGAAAACTTAGAAAGGACTCAAAATTCTCTTGGGAATTAACAAAACTAGTTTCTTTCTACATAATTGAAAGATATCAGAGCGCCGGGGCTGGCAACAAAATGTCAGGCCTACTTTCTGTTAACACCGGCGTATCACAGGACTCCATTCTAGGACAAGTTCTCTTCACTTTGCATGTGAACGAGCTTCCCGTCTAGTTTAAACATGAATGTGTACACATGTTTGCCGACGATGTCCAAATTATTTTAAGTCAGCTTCTTCATATGACAGATATAGCCGGTAAGTTTGCGAATAATGACCTATGTGATATACAAAATTGGGCCCTAAAGAATGGCCTCTGTCTTAACTCAGTTAAATCTAAAGCACGTGTCATATTAAACGTTGGGATAATACTATCGAGTAGGTACGTTGAGTATACGAAAAATCCGTATCCTATGGCAATAGCAACGTGGTCTCCCAACTAAAACTATGTTATTTTTAGCCAAATCTGGATGTGAGATCTTCTGTGACTTGGTCTGCTACACAAGGTAATACAAACCGGTCAGCCAGAATACCTTTATAAGAAACTAGCTTTTGTAATGCAGAGTGTTTGTGTTAATGCAAACGAGATACTCCTGTCTGACATCCGAAAGACAATTCTTCGTAAGCCTCGTTTTATTTTGGAACTCTCTACCCAGGAACATCAGAAGAACCATAAGAGAATTTCCTTGAAGAAGTTCCTTCTATTGCACTAGTATGATTGAAATAACAAAATACCATATGGTATGTAATGTAAAACTATAAATATACTTGTAAACGGTGATTCTTTTGTTATTTTATTTTCCAGTGTTTTATTTTTGACAGCTCACGCGTGTTTCGTGACATGTGTCAAACACCCTACAAATTATTGAATTTTATTATCAAAATTCATGCTCTGTGACAAAATTAGCTCTACGACTAATTTACGGTCGTCATAATCGTTCTACTGAACAAGCAATTCATACCATGGTTACCTAATTTCGCACCAATTTTATGCAATTGGACATCAAGCCACCTACCCGTATACGCAGAGTGCGTACAGAGGAAAATATTGCTGCTGTATCTGCCAGTGTTAATGAAGACCTTGATTTGTCCATTCGTCAGCATTTGAAGCATTGAATTGAGATTTTTTTACTCGACAACGTGGAAGATTTTATGCAAGGATCTTGGTCTAAAACCTTACCAAATACAGCTCGTACAAGAACGTCGAATTTTCGGTGAGTAGGCCTTCGAAAAGTTGGAGGATGATTAGCTCTTTTATTGAAAGATTGTCCTTAACGACGAAGCTTATTAAAAGCGTATGTTTATAAACAAAACTGTCATATTTGGTACTATGAGCAATCTCAGGCAATACAATAGTTGCCAATGCATCCGAATATACACGGTTTTGTGCAGTTTATGGTCTGGCGAAATCATTGGCCCGTATTTTTACAAAGATGACCGTAAGAACAACGTTACCGTCAATGACATCCGATATTGTACAATGATTTCGAAGTTTTTTGCCCAAAATGCACGAGCTGAATCTGGTTGATATGTGGTTCCAGCAAGACGGCGCTACATCTCACGCATCACGTGAAACGATGGACCAATTTATAAATGAGTTAGATGAGCAATTTATTTGTTATTTTCGGCCGGTAAATTGGTTGAGTAGATTATGCGAATTGACGCCCTTAGACTATTTTTTATAGGGATATGTTAAATCACTAGTTTACGCTAATTTACCAGAGTCAGTAATTCGAAGACAACATTGCACGTGTAAGCAGCAAAGTGATTCAAAATTGGACTCTCCGTGTGGACCACTTAAAACTTATTAATTCAAGGAAAAATTGTCTTTTTTTTGACAATTAAAAAGCAAACACTAAAAAGATATCAAATTACATACATACATATACATATATACCTATGTTCAGCTCCTGACAATAATTAAGGCTTAATATTTCTTATTTCTTATACAATATTTCTTTATTTATAATATTTCTTATTTAATACTTAATATTTCTTTCTTAATATTTTTTTCTTAATAAATCAAAATGAAATCTATTCTTCTAAAACAATTTACTCGTGTGTGACTCTCTCGCTTATACCTTGTGGTAATAAAAGCTTGCAATCTTCATTTCTAAGGTTTTTTTTTTACCAATAGTTAGTATTGAAGGCCGGTCGATAATTAACCTTCGAATTTAAAACTCTAAAAACAAAAAGATTTATTTAAGGCCAGTCCATAATAAACCTTCAAAAATAAAAAGATTTTTTTTTTTTTAATATTAATAAATTTTAAATGTTTTTCTCTCTTTTTAGATACCTTCAATGGTTGCATTTCTGATATTGGATTGAAATGTTAAACTACTTGAATACAATTCAGTTTTACAAAGAAACATGATCTTGTGATTATTATATTATAAGAAGTCTGCTGTCATATGGCCTGATATGATGTAAAATAAATAAAATTAAATATAAAATCGTTATACTCTGTAATTGTAGACTTGTGATATAAGAAACAAAACAAATGTAATATTATTTTGTACCAAATTCACTGCTTTTAATAAAACCGCAAAATGAAATAAAGTATCGCACATGTAGGAAGAATCATGTTTTTTCTTTTAAAGGTAAGGCGGTGGAATAATTCGGTGTGTAAGTTCGCCGAGTATTACGCAAGTGTTTTGGGTTCCAAGCAGGAAAATAGTCTATTTTTGTGACGTCACCAACCTTTCGTGGGACCATTCTCTGTGCATAGAGTGACGAAGCAAATAACAATAGTGAATGAGAACGACCAGAATTTGTTCCTCCTCAACAATGTACTAAATGGGGTGAAAAGTAGCCTCCTTGGGAATGAAAAAAAAAATTTTTTTTAAATATTTTTTTATTTTATTTAATATAACACATGGACTGAAAAGTCCGCAAAATTCAACTTTATTTATCAATATAGTTGCCTTCGAGGGCATTACATTGATTGAAACGATTTTTCAATTTTTCGATACCAGTTTTGTAGTACGATTTCGGTTTAACCTCAAAAACGGCAATTACTTCTTCATCGGTCTTAAATCTCTTTCCGGCGAGCATTCTTTTGAGGTCTGCGAACAGGAAATAGTCGCTGGGGGCCAAATCTGGAGAATACGGTGGGTGGGGAAGCAATTCGTAGCCGAATTCATTCAATTTTGCCATCGTTTTCATCGACTTGTGACACGGTGCATTGTCTTAATGAAACAGCACTTTCTTTTTCTTCAAATGTGGCCGTTTTTCTGCGATTTCGTCCTTCAAACGCTCGAACAAAGCAACGTAATAGTCACTGTTGATAGTCTGCCCCTTTTGGAGATAGTCGATGAAAATTATTCCATGTGTATCCCAAAATACGGATGCCATAACCTTGCCAGCCGACTGTTGAGTTTTTGGTTGTTTTGGACGAGGTTCGTCGCCTGCTCGTCACTCAGCTGACTGCCGACTTGACTCTGGTGTGATGGAGCCAAGTTTAATCCATAGTCACATACCGTTGCAAGAATTCGGCTTTATTGCGGTTGAACAGCTTTAAACACTCCTCTGAATCATCAACACGTTGTTGTTTTTGGTCGACTGTGAGCAAACGCGGCACCCACTTTCAACAGAGCTTTTGCATGTCAAAATATTCGTGTATGATATATCCAACACGCAAAAAGCAATGATAAATCAACACACGAAATTGCTTTGAATCCATTTTTTTTTTCACAATAACAAAAGTTGCTTCACTCACAACACTATATCTCGAGAACTAAACGTCCGACAGCTGTCAAGTTTATACACGTATCTTTTGAAGGTTGGTACTAAATGAAAATGGTATTCAAGTGTTGCCCTCTGTTAGAAACTATTAGACTTTTCAGCCCATGTAAAGGTCCCCTTTTAGTTTGGTACACTTATTCTAGCGATTTTTCAACTTCTTGATCCCGTCCGAAAAGTAATTTTCCGGAAGGTCTGCAAAATACTCCTCCGTGGCGTCGATGATTTCCTCGCGTGAGCTGAATTTTTTATTGATGAGCCATCTTTTAAGGTTTGGGAAGAGATAATAGTCCGAGGGAACCAAATCGGGCGAATACGGTAGATGTGACAGCAATTCGGCCTTCAATCGCTCCAATAATGCACAGTATACTCGCTGTTGATGGTTTTTCCTTTTTCGAGGTAGTCCACAAAGAGTATGCCATGACAATCCCAGAAATCCGACGCTATAACCTTTTCGACCCATCGAGCCTCCCTCGGCCGCTTCGGAGCACTCGTGCCAGTTTTAATCCATTGTGGGCATTTATTCTGTTCTCTGGTGTTCAACAGTTACTAATCGACGCCAAAAGTCCACCCGATTCCGCATCAGCAAGTCCAAACACTTTTACGAAGTGCTCTCGCGTTCGTGTTTTTGGTTAGGAGTGAGTATGCGCGGCACCCAGCGGCCGGACAACTTTTTCATATGCAGAATATTGCCCAAAATATTGTGCGTGCGCTCAGTACTAATCTTTGTGGTATCTGCTAGTTTGCGCACCCTCACTTTCCGGTCAGCCAACACCATATTATGTATTTTTTTGACATTGTCCTCTGTAATTGCATCGGAGGGCCTGCCGCTGGAGACTTGATCGGTAGTGGAGTTGCGGCTACCACGAAACTCTCGAAACCAATATTTGACCGTGTAATCTGAAGGAGCATTAGCCCCATAGTATTTATCCAACTTTTTCTTTTGTTTCCTTCGCGCCACTCAAAAAGTAATGTTTTATGACAAAACGAAAATCGTTTTTGTCCATACTCAACATGATGCCAAACACGTCAAAAACAATCAGCTGTCAAAACAAAACTAAAGACAGTATCGCACTGTCTTGGCATGTTTGCCGAAATATGAACGGACTTCAAGGCACCATAACCTTTCTTGCAGTAGCAGGGCATTCTGGCGGTCAAGGAGGCTACTTTTCACTCCACCTAGTATTTATTTATAAGCGATTAATATTTTACTTTTTTTTATTCTATATTTTTATGCTGAAGTTCAGTTTATAAAAAATATACAAAAAAATTCAAGTAGTAACAATACATCAAATAGAGTAGATATTGAAGTACAATATTTTTCATTAGTCATTAAAGAATAAGCAGATACGCCCTATACTGGTAGTTCAAAGAGCTAGTACCGAATGTATCTTATCAGATATACTTAAATGGAAAACATGACATAAAAAGGGTTGTAATGTTGTAATAATGGGATGAAAGAAGCAAATTAAATAGTTTATCAGCAATTAAATGAAGTCTTAAGATTGTTGTTGTTTGAAAAAAATTATTTGTGGATCTCAATACAAATAGTAATTTATTGTAAGGTCTTGGAGCTACTGAAGAGAAAAAGTTAAGATAATTATTGGTCTAATGCGGTAGAATAGCTGCCACATGCTGATTAAGGCTACGAGGTATGTGTTCAGTTGGATTACCACATCTAAAATAAAATATTTTAAGAACTTTGTAAAAGTTAAGCACCTTTACTTCAGTAAAGAGGAAGTAACTTTTAGTTATAAAAAAGCAAAAAGCTATTAACCATACGCTCCTTTCGCCAGATAATTCTTTTAATATATTTTTGATCAATAATAATCAAAGATTGAATTTTATTGCGTAAGTACCGTCCCAGCAAACCAAACTTTATTGCAACTTAAACTGTATTAATTGTTTCTCGATGCTTTCGTGCAGAGTATAATCTTAAATGTTATATTATGCCCAAGGTTTTAAGCAAAGATTTTTTTAACTAAAGTAGTTTGCGCACCTCAGTTTAGTTTACTATCAATTTCAATACTCAAGTACTTAAAAACAGGGGGGTGCAGCTAACATCATTCTTATACGTACTGGAAGTATTACTTTAAACACATGCAACCGGGCTTAATAGCATGTGTGAGCAATTGGTGCTATGGTTATTCAAATTATAGAATACCATAGAATTACTCAATGTCGCAATGTCCCAATGTCAGAAATGTTGAAAATCGTAAGAGATATTAAAAAATAAGTTCAAGTTATGCCATCTGACTGCCTTTTAAGCTTAGGCTGAAAAAAGAACTGATGTATACCATATACGAGTATACAAGGTGACGGACTCGAACTGCAACTTTTTAAAATGTTATAATTTTTTTATTTTTTGATAAATTTTATTGTGCCAAAGCAAAAAATGTTGGAAGATACATCAATTTTCAAATTGTATCAGTGGTTTTCAATATGTCCACCCTTGGCGCGAATAATGGCCTTGAGACGGCCAAAGAAAGCATCACACGCTGCACGCAAGTGGCTCTGCGGTATTTTGGCCCATTCCCGGCGAAGTGCTTGTTTGAGGTGATCCAAACTTTGGTCTATTTTAGTGCCAACTTTTGCCTTCAAAATACTCCAGACAGAGAAATCCAACAATGTGGAACATTGTTTTTTAACAAATCTTGGTTGACGCGCGCTTTGTGAGACGGTGCCGAGTCTTGTTGAAATGTCCACGGTCTCCGACCGAAATAATTGCTTGCACAAGGCCTTAATACTGTCTCTAAGACAGTTTCACAGTAAACGATCGCATAAATTTTAACGCCACGGTCCAAAAATACGAGCGGAGAGCGACAATCGGCGGTTATGGCGGCTCAAACCATCACCGTCGGTGCTGCCTGCTTTCTGGTAACCGTCCGAAGGTGTAAATTTTCGCAGGACCTCTCTGGCAAGTAAACTCGGTCATTTTGTTTGTTGACATATTGCTCTATAACAAATAGCGACTCATCGGAAAAAACTAAATTCGGCAACACACCACTTTCGGGCAAGCGTAGCAACTCCTTCGCTCATTCGACTCTAACTTTTTTCTGTTGCGGCGTAAGATCGTGTGTATTTTTGGAACTTCAATGGCTTGAGCCCAAGCTCATTTTTCAGTACAGTATGTGTTGCATCCGTTCCAATGGTATGTTGAGCTCACGAGCCATTTTTCTTCCACTTCGACGCGGATTTTGCTCAATTCGAGCCTTCACTTTCCGAACCATTTCTGCCGATGTTGCTGTTTTTTTATGACCATGTCCATGGCGTTTTGCAACGCTGCCAGTATCACGTTAACGAGCTATGGTTCGAGACACAAATGATTTGTTCACGTTGAGGTGCTGGAGGGCTCTAACGATAGCCAATTGTAGTTTTCCAGCTAAATATAAAGCAATCACACTATCACGTTTGATTTCCTTCGCGGATAACAATAAAAACGCGAATCGTTTAAAAGGCTTGTAAATAATAAATTTATCTGTGATGTGTCAAAGCTTTAGCTCACAGTAATGAACGGTTTGGAAGTTATAGCAATCTGAAGTTGGTTGCAGGTTGAGTCAGTAAGGGTGTAGTATATCAGGGAAAGAATAGGACCAATGGTAGACCAATGTCAATATCTGAGCTTTCCCTAAATGTATCTACAATCTTAACAACTTGTTTTCGGTTCTTGAAATTAGATGAAAATTATGCATGCATGAACCGCTTTTTTTAATTTCATCAGTAACATTTCATGGTGCACAGTGTTAAACGCTTTTGTAATGTGAATGAATAGAGCAACAAGGAGTTTTTTTTTGTATTGGGTCTATAACTTAATTCGTGCGGTTTGCTAAGAGATGGCGTAACTTGTTTTATTCCATTGTTATTATTCCACTGGAACATGCGTTGGAAAGCTACTGTCATTGTACGTCATTTCAGTATATGTCATTCACATGAAGCGTAAACAACAATCATTTTTTTTCACTCAAATATGTCGAACTTTGTGCCTGAAAAAGTGTTTTTGCGGGGAGTTCTCCCAAAAGTCATCGTATTTTGGTGAAAGTTTATGATGAACATGCTCTAGCTGAGCAAGCGTGCCAAAAGTGGTTTGCACGATTTAAAATTGGTGATTTTGGCTTGGAAGACGATGAACGTCCTGGGCAGCCAAAAAGTTTGAAGATGAAGAACTGGAAGCATTACTCTATGAAGATTGTTGCCAAACACAAGAAGAGCTCGCAGAATCTTTGGGTGTCACTCAAGCAGCCACTTCAAAACGTTTAAAAGCAGCTGGATATATTCAAAAGCAAGGAAATTGGGTTCCACATGAACTCAAGCCGAGAGACGTCGAAAGGCGGTTTTGCTTGTCCGAAATGCTGCTGGAACGCCACAAAAGGAAGTCATTTTTGCATCGGATTGTTACTGGTGATGAAAAATGGATCCATTACGATAACCCCAAGCGCAACAAATCATATGTGAAACCCGGCCAACCAGTCAAATCAACGGCAAATATCCATGGCGCGAAAGTAATGCTCTGTATTTGGTGAGATCAGATGGGTGTGCTGTATTATGAGCTGCTAAAACCAGGTGAAACCATCAATAGACAACGCTACCAAACACAATTAATCCGTTTGAAGAGAGCAGTAGCCGAAAAACGCCCGGAATATGCGACCAGACACGAGGCAATAATTTTCCCTCATGATAACGCTCGGCTCCACGTTGCTATTCCGGTTAAGAACTATTTGAAAAACAGTGGATGGGAAGTCTTACCCATCTTTGGGATGGGATTTACAAATTGCCAGAAAAAGTCATAGCTTCAGATGGGCAATACTTTGAATAATACTATTGTAGATGTTTTTCTTAAATAAACGTTCAAATTTTGAAAAAACCGCACGAATTAAATTACATACCCAATATTTGAACTTGGAATAAATGGACCAACTCTAGTTTCAATATAGATATAACGTCAACAATTTGGAACTACATAAAATATTATTATTAAATATATGGGCTTTTACATCGACAATATTGAATAATTTTTTTTTTCAATAAAATTATGGGACCAACTATTTCTCATCGTTGAGTTAGAGTTTCTGAGAATCTTGATTGTTCTAAACAATTCTGAGAAAGAGTCTTACTCAAAGAAAAAACTAAGCGTTAAATCCATTTCCCTGTAGAAACGTTACTTCTCACAATGAATGGAATTATTACAACACAGCATCTAAAGGTGTATTTGAGGCAACACATTTCATGGCTATCTAAATATTGCCGACCCAGTATTGTAAAGTAGAACAGGCACTAGCGTCGGTGTTAATACGGTTAAAACAGCGATCGTTTTTAAGACAACATGATGTTTCTCCAGACTCCCCGCAAAGGCCAAGTGTCCTTATCTGCCTAATCCGGTGGTCAGAAATATCCAGATGGGAATCCAGATATGATGATGTTTATTTATGCAAATTAACGTCTGATCATAAGATGAGTATGAAACTGTTCAAAAATAGATCTTTAGAAACTATTACTGGGGTTTCAGCACTAAAGACCGAAATTTTTCCTAAAAGCTGTTAAGAGCAGAACATAGGTGGTGACTTCTTTGGTTTATTGTAATAAATTCAAATCTCTTAGTGTTTAACAATATGATTTTCAAAAGCAGCCTCCAGAGACTTGAGTTCAAAGATAACCTCACAATTTGAGTAACAGCATTAGATGTAATTCCACGTATATCATATTCTAAAGTTTAATGAATGAAAAATAAGACATATAGCACGGTGAATGATAGTACTTATTAGTTATGAACGTTAGAGCGTACCTCGATGGTTCCTTTCGAATATCATAGATGTTAAGTGTTGGCTTTGTGGGTTCCGAAAGATAGCATTGCAAATACTCGATCTATGACTGATTCGTAAGGAGTTGGCTAATGGACTGTTATATCTTTTATTCCATCTGTGCCTTAAGCTTTTGTTTGAACATCATGGTCAATGCGTGTCATTGTTATCACACCTTGATCAAAAATGGCGTTCCGATTTGAGTTTTTTTTTTTTTTTTTTTAAGTTGGTACATTTGTTGTTGACATTCCCTCTAAATCTATCTCTGTATGTGTTGGCGATTTTTTACAATTTTAGAAATGAATTTGAATTTGCAACAACGAACTTGTATTAAATTTTACTACACTACAACGGTGTAGTGCATCATGAGTTTTTGCCAGAAGACCAGACAGTAAGCAAAGAGTATTATTGAGGCATTATGAAACGTTTGCGTGAAGCAATTCGCCGAAAGAGACTATAATTGTGGGCAGAAAACTCGTGGATTTTGCATCATGATAACGCACCGTCGCACAGTTCCATCATCATTAGTAATTTTTTTGACGAAAAATGCAACAAATACCACCGAATTCACCTGATTTGGTTTCCTGTGACTTTTTTCTGTTCAATCGGGTTAAAAAACCACTACGGAGAACGTGTTTCAGTAGCCGAGAGGAAGGAATGGAAAAATCGCAGGAAGCACTGATGGACATATCGAAAACCGAAAATAAAAAATGTTTCGAGGATTGGATCAAGCGCTGTCATAAGTGTGTTGCAGTCGATGGGGATTACTTTGAAGGGGGCAATATAGATTTAGATTAATAAACTTTTATTTTTAATTTACTGAATAATTTTCCAAGGTCCCAATTAAATCTCTAGGGACTTTTTTGAACGCAGAAACAAAAAGATTCTCCTTTCAGAATCTGCTCTCATTATTTTATTAGATACAATCGCAAACTATTCGAGTACAGGATTTCCAATTGTGGCCTATTCTTCGGAGGATATGTGATCCAGCCTGACTGCACTTATGTTTTTTTTAGTGCTTCGCTAACATCAGTTTCTTTATATCTACTGTTTCCGCTTCGTTCGACGTGAACGAGTAAATTCTTCATTAAGTAAAGCATTAAAGTTCTCTTTTCATCTAAAAATTTAAGAATCCCGTTTCTTCCGAGTTTTTTTTTTTTAGTTGACCCGCAATCTGAGCGAATGTATACCAATGCTCCGGGCCGCAAAGTCTTCGTATCTAACTCGGAAGGCCAATGCAATAGATGGAGTCTTCACGTTAGTTTGCACGCACAAGTAGAAGGGTACCTCAACCTATTTGGAGTGCGCAACTGCAGGCAGTTAGCTAAATACCCGACTAACTGGAGAGGCTTGTTAGTTGATGCACAGGATCAGCTTGAACTGTAGCGTCACTTAAGTAAGTAAGTAAGATTACCCGAGATCCCTTCATAATTTCCCACACAGATGTTAATCTATCTACTTTTGCAAAAAGTAATCTATTGTTGCACTTGCTTAATAAAAACCATGTTTTGGTATACTTAGATGGTCTGACTTTATGGCGGCGAAACTCAGACCAAAAAACTTCATGCCAGTTTTTGTATTCGTAGTTCCCAAAGCCATTAAAGCCATTTCCTCGCGTAATTATTTATTTAAAAGCTCATCGAAGTTTCGCGAAAATATTTTAAAGTTGAAGTAGCGGACCCTGTTTCCGACATTTGGCCACTTGGTTTCTTGAACACATATTTTATCGATTTAACGACGCCGTATCACATTTTCTAGTTCGAAAATTTTGGCCTTCATTGTGTTGACGTTCCAGCTTGCGATTGTCAATCTATTTTTGGAAAGCATCATATTACTTGAACATTAAAACCGTCGAGCTCTGACACAAATATTTCTATATTTCCAGATGCTGTACTTTCGTACTATTCTCCTTTCATCCATGTATGGTATGGTATGGTATGTGTGAATGTTTGAATTTATTATGCGACTTTTCATTTGGCTCACCCGTAGTTACGAGACGTGGGAACCCAAATACGTATACAGACTTTTTGTATACACATAGTGTATATTTATCAGTTTCCTATTTTTTATTTTTTTTGACAATAAATCTATAGTCTGCATTGGCCTTCCAGTTGGTGGTGGGTTGTTCCTGGGTTAACTTTTCGCTTGGTTAACCACTCATTTAGGATGAGAAGGTTTCGCCTTATCGACTAAGAAGTTTCTTTTTTAAATACATAATTCTACAAAAGTAGTGGGAGCTGTCTACTTTTCCGATACCAATTATAATACTTGTTCTCTGCGATTGATTGGACTAAAATTTCTGTGATTCAAAATTCATCCTACCGCCCGGTTGGATTACAGAAGAAAATTACGAATATCTACAGACTTACAAAAAAGGTAACATTCAAAGCATAGTTTAAAAGTGGCAACACTGATATCTGAACTCCTACAGTTTGAAGATGGCTATGCGAACTGGTTGTTGGAAAAGATACAAATTTTTTTCCAGTTTCGAAACCTTTCCGATTGAAAATTCAAGTCACATCCGGCAAACAGTGGAATTTTAAATTTACAAAAGATATAACTAAATTTTATATAAAAATTGTTGATAGACGAATACGAGTAGTTCTATTGATATTAAAGTTGTTTTTAAATACCTAAAGCACGTCACGTTTCTAGTGTAGCCGGATAGTATCTGTAAAATTTTTTGTTTAATATAATTTGAATGAGTAAGGTTATTTGAATTTGCCAGTGTTTAATCATACAGAATAACGACTCGTTTGAGTTTCTTCATTTATAGATACTTTTCCCCTTGAGCTTGCGTAATTATTAAACAGGTGGTAAATTTGAGTTTTCAATGAGTCAGCTATTGGTGGAGCGTGAAGCGAAAGAGGTTCGGGTAAATTAGAATTGCATCGCGAGTAGTTAAATGGTATTCGCGCGTAGCGTTTTACCTTGCTTTGTTATGCCAACAGCAAAGTTTTTAGGGCAAGTCACACTGTATTGAAGAGCCTACGTGTACAGTGACTAAGAAATGTATTTAACTCTTATTTGTACTTATTATAATAGTTTTGTTTGTGTATAAAACAAGGTATCTACGACTAGTCTACGACGTATTTCTAATTGCAAATGATTTCCAGATTACATTCTGTGTTCGTTCTTCACTATTTGCAACATTTTGTTTTCGTTCTTTTATTTATTTTTCGTACCGCCGACGTATCGTGGGTTGTATGCCATGAAACAAGAAACACAATCAACTGCGATAAGTACAACAAAGCCATGCCAATATCTCGAGTGCTTGTATCGCGTCAACATTGATAATGGATACTAAAATTGTAGATTTTGAAAATTTTAAAATTAGTCTCTGTGATTGCTGAACCGATGCAGGATGAGCTTCGAACGAATTTATTTCTAGTTTGTGTTTGTGTTGAATTTAGGGAAGAGAAAAATTTAAATAAACAATAGTCAGATATGGAGAATGACGAAGAGCCCTACAATAGGATTTTGTTTCGGAGCATATCACAAATTTTATACACGAGGGGAAAACCTTCAGGTGATGGCAGCGTTAATGTAAGTAATGGAATTCTAAAAAAAGTATACGATATTCTAAAGGCTTATATGGACATATGTATATGTGTGGAGATATGTGTCGTATGTGAATGTGTTCATCTAGAGAGCGAAAAACTGCCAGACGTTTTTATTGGATTTAAAAAAAAATAAGGGCATTCGAAATGTACTACATAATTCCTTTTGTAAATACTTGTAGATGAAGAAGTTATAGTGCGAAGTAGTGTTAAAGAGTAACTTTTAAAAAAATCTGTCAAAATTGATTCGAAAGATATGTATATTAATTCCAAGTGGGTGTACCGGTTGGATATAAGCAGAAATCATCTGCCTATTTCTTTACTTAAACAACCGTACTTTAAATCTTTTATACCAAAAATACGATTCTGTCATTGCGGCTGACATTATTTGATTTATTCGCTTACTTGTAGTTTAGTGCTTATTTAAGAAACTCTGACTTACTTGGTGACGCTAAACAAAGGTGCATATTTTAAGTTGAACATTAGAGTTCAGTTAAGTAATGCAATTTGAAATGAGTGCTTCTGAGGTGTGGTTGGTGATTTTATACATTTAGAAAATATATTTTTGTTTCATTTTTGATGAAATTCATCAAAAGTTGGAACGTACATGTGGGATCTACTACTAATAAATTTTTAATTGGACTATTGACGTCTTCTGTAGTTTAACCTATGAACGAAACCACAAAGAGTGTAAATGAAATTAGAAGCCTTTACCAAATTATCTAATGTCCTTATAATTCTAGTTAAGCTTGAATCTAAGTCTCATTCTCCATCTCAACACCAGTTTCCAAAGATATTACAGATCTTTGGACAAGGGCGCTCTGCTAGCTGCGTACATAGCAATCCGTTCAATGTTTTTGGGTTGTGTCGTGTATTCTATAGATCGAATCCACTTATGTGTAGTAACAAAAGTACTTTAAGATCATATCATATACAAATCTGCTGGTCCAGATGATATATCGCCCTTTTTTCTGAATAGGTGTTCTTCTACGCTGACAAAACCACTATAGAAAATTTTTCATCAATTTTGGAATCGATGAATCTTGTTTTCTATGGATTGAAAGTAACCTTACGGAACTTTCAATCCACTATTGCACACTATTTTATCATACAAAGTTGAAATTAGTTTTTTACAAAATTATTTCAAGGCTCTTCAATGAATTCCCTGCTTCTTAATCACTGATACCCAATGTCTTGGGTATGCCCCATGTTCTGGGCAATGACAGCAAGAAGAGGAAAAATGCAGCACACTCATTGGCTCGTTTAAATTAGGAAAAAAGTCTGGTGGGCTCATACCTAGACTATAAGGTGCCTGAGGTAGGACTTTCACTCGTATTGGGGCAGTAAGTCAATCATAATGCATCCGAGGGCATCTTGAAAAATCAGTGGCTAGGAGTGATTAAATCAGATTGTTTCTTGTGCTTTGTCCATTTCAATTTCTGCAAAAAAATGCACTGCTCTTACAGTTGTTCCACACAGCACTCGGTCTGAAGAGATTATTCTCAAGAGATCGTAAGCAAAAATCATCATCTGTTGGGCCTTGATTTGCGCTCGTTGAAATTTGTTGGTTTGAGGAGTGGATGGACTTTACCACTCGCTTGATTGAGATTTAATCTACGGGTCGAAGTCTCTAGCTCACATTTCAATAGTGAATAGTGTTTCAGAAGTTTCAGAAGCCATTTCTTTCTGCCACCAAAAAAAAAAAAAAAAAAAAACTATCAGGGCTATAGAATGAGGTAAAAACGTGCTCAATCGTCAAGCATTCGACTGCAACTAGTATAAATTTTAATTGAACCTCGGACAAAAAATAAATGTTTATGTGCCCTAGGTTCCGTTTTGTCTCAAGCATTCTTTCTAATTTAATAAATAATCTCTTGTCTACTACTTCTAAGCCAGTATATTCCTTTCCTCAATAAACTAAAGGTAGCATAAGTTATTATTATTACGTTGGAATTACCACATACTCGACGTCCCAAAAAATGTTGCGAAATTGTCAGATTTCCTCAAGTGATGTACAAAATACTAAAACTCATCTGATTTGTTCTTGGTATAAAAGGCATTTGTGGGCCCCAAATTGGAGCACAATGCCAACATCTGGCCAGACGATCCTTGGAGTTAAAAAACCCAATAGGTTCCGCCCATAATGCCCAGTTAATTGACACTCTTCAACGCCAACATTGAGTGATCCAACAAAATCGCTTTCAAAGTTAGTACCCGCCTTGCTATAAATGTTCATCAGTTAACCCTTAAGCCAACTATTGGCCGTACTTTGATTCTTTCCTAAGCTGTAACACTCGCATTATAACCTGCCAACATTCAAGACCAACATAAATCGGTATCTCTCTTTCTAATTCTATTCGCTATTTCACTTGCTACATTAAATTGCAAAATTAAATAAATATAATTTTTTTAGCTGCAAGTTGCTATTGTTGCCTTTCTTCTTGTGGTAAGAAAGGATATGTTACCTTAACAATTATTGCCTTCTTTCAGAATGTTTATTAAAATTCCTGCTTAAATAAATTGTATATTTTCCCACTTAAATGGCAACTTATTATGGAGTGAACATGAGGTTAGACAATCAATCATTTTCGACATAAGCCAGTGCGCCTTCGTGCGACTTCGACTTGTTTCAAAATCTATTCCATATTTTGTGTTTCTTCTTGGTAAGATTTCTTTAGATAGCACGGATTAGGGAGTATATCAACGGCTTTTGTTTCGTCGTTCATATGTAGAGTAAATTCCGTTACAAAAAAAAGAGCATAACGTTGCTAAGAGTTCAGCAATGCTATGATTGCGCTTGCAGTTTTAACAGAAATCATTCAAAGGCAACCTATTACTCTAGCTATTGTTGGATTAGTATGGTATAAACGTATCATGGAGATCCTATCTTCTGTTGGCCATTGCTCTATATCAATATAATATAGGGAATCATGGAGAAGAATATATGTACATACATCCGGTTCTCATGCTCCATGACTGTCTAACACTTTTTATTGCTTGAGTAGCTTAAAGATAGTTCCATGCCGTCAGGTCTTGGGCTTCTTTTTGAATACTAAAGGTCTAATGCAGTTCAAAAATTCCCGCAACTAGGATTACTAGTGGCATTTGATTATCTGTTATATAGGGCTACAAGTTATTAGCAGTTAAATGAGCACCATTAAAAGCATAATCTTGTTTCTATAAAACCTAAGAATATAATTTTAGGCATATTAATAATATAATAAAAGCTATTACGCCAATATTCAGGCTAGCAATTGTTTTCGAATTATAAGCAATCAAAAGTTTCACTCTTATTTGCCAGTTTGTATGCATGAACAAGTATAGGACTAAGATATTGCAAAGTAATTGAATATAAAAATTTATCGCAAATAAAGAAGTTGATATGAAGGTGTTTTGTAAGGTTTTCTAGAGATAACTTTTATCGTTCTTAGAGGTGTTTAAAATGTTTTTCCAATTGTATTTAAGTCGGTAATATTATATACAAACTCGTAGCAAGAATGCACGCAGTGCTTGTTCCGTAATAAATGTTTTAGTGAGATCCGTAACACTACTATAATAAAAAAAAAAAATTGTGTGTGTAGTGTTTTACGATAGCTCATTTCCCTATCAAATACTTAACTATTTCTCTGCGTGACATAACGAACTGCTGTGGATTTAATGACTCTTTATTTGATGGCAGATTTTATTTAAATATTGTAATTATGGCCTTTAGCTATCCCTAATCTAATCCAATTCAAAATAATATTCTGACGAAAGTGTTAATATCAGTTTATTCCAGATATACGACCTTTATTCAAATTCATCCGGCATGTGCTAAATTGAGTGCCGGAGCGATAAGGAAATAAGTGGATGTGATTACCACTGACTGTAGCAAGGTCTGTGATAAAATTACACATTAGTTGATTGTTTTCAAAGTTAAAGCATTTGGTTTTCAAATTGTTCTGATTTATTGGTTCAAATCCTAGATGTAAGAACGCTATTTTCGTTCTCGTTTGTCTGAAAGGCACTTCAGGTATTCCACAAGGTATTCATCTTCGTCCATTAATTTTCATTTTCACTATTATCTTCTGATTCTCAACTTCTACAAGACGATCTCAATAGGTTCTAAACGTTTTTGAGCTCAACATAAAGAAATGCCAAGCCATCACATACTTCCGGACGCGTCCAGCACTTCCTAACACCAAAAACTTAGTGTTATATTAACAAATTTCTATATGTTATATTAACCCAAGCTGTAGCTTCGGTCTCTTCAATGAAGGACTTGGGCGTTATCTATGATACTGAACTAAATTCCCGCACCCAGGTATTCCATAATTATCAGCACTAACTACGCGCTTATCTTTGTTAAACGATGGTGTAAATAGTTTTCTGATGTTTTCCATGTACATCACATTTGTTAGACCACTTCGTGAATATGCTAGCCAGGTATAAAAACTATATTTTACGTATCGAAGTTATCTAATGCAGATTCTTACAATTCGTTCAGCATAGGCTCCCATGGGCTGATCTTACACCCTATGAAGACCGACTCAAATTACTGGGTGTTGCATCTCTAAAAAAATTGTTACGAATCAGTCGATATTCTCTTTATATAATAGCTCTAAAACGGCATCATCGTCAGCCCCTCATTGGTTCAGATTCCTTTTTGATACCAACCCACGCCATTCATGTTTTTTTTTTTTCCTACGAACGACCACCGAACGACGTATAATTTCAAAGAACCATTGTCTGGTGTGCTATGTGGAGCTAGTAGAACTCTCCGTGCGTTCGATTTTCATTCCGGCAGTAGCACCCTTAAAAACGCCTTCAATTGTCATCTCTCCCGATCCTGATTTTCTTTGTCCTTGAGTTTTAGTTTTAGTTAGCCCAGTTTGTATTAAACTAAACAAAGTCATCTTCGGCTGATCCGGGCCTTTTAAATTAAAATAATTTGGCATAAAGGACTAGTCTCGAGTTTTCTAAAAAGACAGCCCCTCTGACTGTTGTATATCATGAATTCGTGTTCAAGCATGGCTTTTTTATGAGTCCTGCTTTAAAGAAAAAAAAAAAACAATTTAACAAATTGCCTCCTCGTAGAATACGAGTGTTCCAATCAATAAATATCCTGAATTAGGAAAAAGGCCATTTTTTCTATTAGAATATTACTTTCAGGCCTACCGTATGTCAATAAGTCCTTGAAAATTGAAATAAGAGTGTACCTTCAACAAATAAAAAAATTAATTTTTCAACATAATTTCCTTTTAGCTCAATACATTTCATCCAGTTCCAGTTCTCGAGGCCCTCAAATAATAAACCTTCGATGGCTTCTTCATTGTACCCAAATCTCTCACCGCCGGCCGAGCCATTTCTTCATGTTTGGAAACAGGAAATAGTCGCAAGGGGCTAAATCTGGAAAATATGTTGGATGAGGGAGCAATCCGGAACCTTAATTTATTCAATTTTTCCATCGCGACTGCGAACTTGTGCGCCGGTATATTTCGCTGGTGGTAGAGGACTTTTTTTCTCGCCAAATGTGGTCGTTTTCCTTTAAATGGGCGTGGAAATGGTCCAACAGCCGGTGATCGTTTTACCCTTTCCAAGGTAATCCCAAAAAATGACCTTTTTCGTGGACAAATGCACCTTGACCTTTTTAGGCTTCGATTCACCAGAAGAAGTCTACTGTCTTTGCGGTTTCGAAACGGCGCAAAAATTCGCTCGGATTGTGATTTAACATCGCCAAACACTCCTTTGAAGTTGTCAAATGATTGCATTTGTTGTGAATTGTGATCCAACGCGGCAACCATCTGGCGGATAGCTTTTCCATATCCAAATATTTTTGCAAAACTTTTACCTCTTCAAGTTCGCTCACCGTCATTCGCCGATTGTTCAGTATCAGATAGATTTAATCGAGCATTTCTGGTGTGATGACCTCAATTAGGCCAACAAAACGTTCGGGTCATTTGTGCTGGTACGACCACGCCGAAATTTAGTAAACCTGCTGTGGATGGTTCCAATCGATTGTAAAGAGTTCCATTACACTTTTTAAGCTTTTGTTTGGTTTTTGTGATGGTTGTTTTGAGTAAAAAATAGTGTTTAATGAGCACACAAAATTCACTTTTTTTGGGTGGTGATGCGGGTCAGTAAGGCCTTCAGTGAAACTTGGATGTCGCTACATACGCAGATACTTCGCAATCCTTCTCTCTTCCTTCGCGATTGCGTATGTCGTCGCTTAGAAGAAAGTTTCCCTTTTCCAAATAGTCAACGTGGATCACATCTCGCGTGTCCAAAAAAACTGTGACCATCAACTTTTCGGCTGAAGGCACGACCTTATCCTTCTTTGAAGTACGTTTACCGGGTAAAACCCATCGTTTCGATTGTTCTTTGGGCTCTGGTGTGTACCAATAAATCCATGTCTCATCGACGGTCACAAAAACGACTCCGGATTTCGTCTTTGAAGTGGTCTCACGATTGCGCTTGTTCTTCGGTGCAAGCAAACGCAGTACCCATCGCGCGGACAGATTTCTCATGACCAAAATCATGGAACATGGATTTTTTTTTCAGCTACCTGGGCGCGGTTCATCAAAAACTAACTCTGCGAACGAATGGTAAACTGTAGTACGGGAAGGTGAATGGGTCCCATCGAGAATGGGCTTGATTTTCTTGCAGGTTTTGCCACTTGAAAACAAGAATCGGATCACGGAGCGTTACTGCTCTTTTTCCATGGTCGCAAAAAACACAACACGATGTTTTGAAATGTAAGTCAAAACAAAACTAAGTGTCGCATTGTCACCATATTTTGACAGGCGGGCTAAGAGAGGTTATGCTAAATGATGATTCATTCATTTTGACTCAGTAGTGCAGCCTATCCCCCAATCCGGGTCCTCATCGAACAACCCTCGTAGGAAGAATTAGCTTTTGGTGCAACAGGAAGTGAAGTTTTGGTGACCTTATGCATGGACTGTCCTTGGGCCACTCTCTTATGGACATTCCGTCTAATGCTATGATACCAGAAATACGCTATTACTTTCTGAATCTAAGTGATCATTTAAATGAAGTTGAAAATGGCTCCCCGTTCTTTTACGTTTTTGAATGTGTTGTGAACGAATGTGTATGATTTTTTTCATCTTTGCATTTGTCAGCAGACCATGATCATGCCATCATGCTATAATTGCGTTGAAGTCCTTCTGCATTATTTTATTTGCTTACTACACACATATGACTGACGATTGCTGTATCATCTGCATAAGCGTAGCACGTGCAGAGAAAAGATTATTTGCATATATTATGAAAAGCAGGGGTCCAAGTTTCTATTTTTGCGGTACTCCACATAACAATCTCTCGGGATGGCTTTAATAATCTTAAACTTTGAAGCTTCGATTTTTAGATAGTTTTCAAATCACGTAAGAATGATTGCTCGCACAATATTTTGATGACACGGGGTGTCAAACGCTGTTTTGAAATCTTGGAACAAAACAATTGTGTTATTCAATTGGTTATTGGAAATTTTTCTAGCAGTCGGTAAATGCTTTTGTTCTTCCGAAAGTCGAATTAGTTCCTTTCTAATAGCTCAAATCTTTGAAGACAGTTATACAGCCTTGTTGATAGAACCTCTTCTAGAATTTTATCTATTGCTGACAAAATAGATATAGGCCTGTAGTTCAATACATCACTTTTCTTCACTTTGTATATTGGACTGACAGTAAAGACTTTGAGCATTGCAGAGACTGTGAAATTATTTTATTGATCAGTTTACATCACACTGATGATAATAACATCGAATTTTTTTTGAGATCTCTTACCGTTATACCGTCTATTCCTGGTAATTTTTTGTCTATGAGTGCGGGGAGAATATTCTGGACTTCTATTGCGATTACTATATTTCTTCTTTACAGTGTAATCTAATTTTAGTGTAATTTTTTAGTATGTATTAATATACTCGTACTATATTTTACCTTATACCATGAAAACTGTTCACGGGCGGGGTAACTTCCGGTTGCGTAAAACATATATACCATAGTCGCGAAGCAACAACAAGCCTCGGATACGGATGATTTTACTGTTGACGAACCATGCAAACGAAACGAGGACAACTGCGATATTTATTATGGCGACCGCTATCGGCAACAAAAACAGCGCTTGCATGTGGATTCGTCGTTGGCGGCAGACTTAGGCAAGAAGTTTTAAGTTTCAATTATGTAAACAAGCGCCTCATGACAATCCGCATTAAGGCTAAATTCGCCAACATTAGCCTAATATCCGCGAATGCCACCTTGGAAGAGAAAGAAGACGGCACCAAAGAGAGGTTCTATGAGCTATTAGACAAAACATACGAGCAGTGCCCTAACTATGACATTCAAATCGCAAGAGATCATCAGATCTTCCTCCGATCGAGTCAAATCTCAAAAGGATCTATGCAGTCAGCATCAAGCATAAAAGACCACTGGCTACACTGTCATAAAGCCATAAAGGTTCGACGACGAGTGCCGGCAAGCACATGCGGAGAAACAAGAGGCAAACAATGCAGGACCAGAGCTGCTCGTGAGCTCTATGCGCAAAAAAGAAGAGACGAACACCTACTTCTCAGGAGAAAAAAGAAAGAACACGAGAAGCGCTTTTTACCGAAAGGTAAAAAAGTACCTGTCAAGGCTACAGAGGCCGAAATGAATCCTGCAAAGACGAACAAGGAAACATCATAGGAGAATCGCAGTCGATGCTGAGGATATGGAAGAACTACTTCTGCAGACTGTTCAACGGCGATGACAAATTAATCCCGCTGTCAGGCAGAATGAACCATTCAACCTTGACCAAAGCGTCTGGCGATGACTTGGTTAGGAACATGCACCAACTCATCTGTAAAATATGGTCGGAAGAAAGTATGCCCGATTAATGGAACCTCAGCATTGTTTGCCCGATCCTCAAGAAAGGATACCTTCTGAACTTCGCCAACTACAGAGGTATTAGTCTACTTAACATCGCTTATAAGATCTTGTCTGCTATGTTGTGTGAACGCCTGAAACCTTTCGTCAAGAACCTGATTAGCCCCTATCAGTGTGGCTTCAGGCAAGGAAAGTCCACCACCGATGAAATATTCACAATCTGGCAGATCTTGGAGAAAATCCAGAAAGTCCAAATCGATACCTATCACTTTTCATTTAAGGCCGCCTATGACAGCATTTATAGAGACGAGCTATGCAAAGCTATGTCTATCATGTCTATCATGTCATATCAAGATGGTAAAGAACTCACAGAGACATTTGAAGTCAAAAAAAGATTTAGAAAAGGCCATCCGCTGTCATGTGACTTCTTCAACATCGTTCTTGATAGAATAGTGCAAAACTCAAACTCTGACACCAAAGGCACTATTTTTCAAAAGTTCGTCCATCTACTCGCCTATGCCGATGACATCGACATAATGGGCAGAACGCAGCGGGATGTGACTGCCGCGTTCGTAAGTATTGAGACGTAGGCGGCGAAGATGGGTTTGGCGGTCAATGAGGGCAAGACAAAGTATATGCTGTCATCAAGAATGGACACCCACAATGAACCCAGGCAATGACACTAGCGCTGAGATTAAACGAAGAGTAACTATTTTCAATCGTTTTTTCTTTGGGCTAAAAACGCAATTGAGTAGCAAAGCCCTCTCTCGAACAACTAAAGTGACACTTTATAAGACCCTAATCATCCTAGTCCTTCTCATTGGGTAGAGGCATGGGCTCTATCAAAAGCGGATGAGGTTACTCTTAGTTGTTTTGAGAGGAAAATTCTCCCATCTGCAAGGACGCTTAATGGAGGAGGAGATACAACGACCAACTGTAAGGGCTGTACAGAGACATCGAAGAAGAAGAATGAATGTCCAACGACTGAGATGGCTGGATCATGTAGAGCGAATGAAAGTGAATGCTCCGGCCCGATACATCTTCAAATCCACTCCCGAGGGACGGCGCTGTAGATCAAGACCGCGACTCAAGACATCTGATTTTGTTGGTTGAGGCTCAGGTCCACCCCGGACTGTGGCGCCACCTTAGTAAGTAAGTAACCTTGAAAACTGTAAGGTCCAGGTAAAAATTTTGTATGGTGAATTTGTAGGTAACTTTATGACGCATAAAAATAATAAAAAATAAAAAGAGTTCTAAGCACACTTTTCCTAGGTAAATGCGATTTTCCCAAAAATTTATTAAAAAGAATTCAAAAATTTTATGTTTTAAAACCAATATCTCAAAAATCATAACATGGATGATAATAATGTTTAAACATGAATTAATGACTAATTAATTGGCTATCAAGCAAATCAAACAAAGTTAATACAATAGAAGTAACAACTTAATAATTGTTATTACTTACGAGAACTTCTTAAGATACCCTGTAACTCAGTGTTATCAGGTTTTTTTCGTAACATACACCAATGAATCAGATCCAAAAATATCTGTATTCCAAACCGGACCACCCTGTGTGCATCGATTTTTGCGAACGTTATTATAATTTTTTTGTATGCACCTATGTATAGTGTTGTTTACCGTTAAAGTCAGCTGGTTTGCAAATTTATTCGCAAGATCTTCTTTATACGACTTGTTTGGCAAGTTTTTCGATATAATGTCGTCGAGGTTTTTGAATTTGTTTTTATATTACGAAAAGGTTTTTAGAAAAATATAGATTTTGTAGCGTTTATTTGCTTGTTCAAACTATTTACATATATTCCATTAATTATTTTCCTTGTCATCCAGTTGCACCCATAACTTTTTTTTTTCTTTTGTTGTTTCTGATGTTTTTGTTATATTTCGGTATATTTTCTTAAATTGTCAATAGAATTCGTTTACCCTTTCGTATTGTTTCAGTTCATTCCAGTCAACATTTCTCATAGCTTGAGACACTTTGTGATCACTTATGTACGATACTTATGCATCATTATTTATCTGTCTTCCAGTATACGAGTACATCGCATAGCGATCAGATATATTTAGTTCTATAACCCCTGATATTAATTTCTTGACTCCGACGTGCACTAAAATGTGATCGATTAATGTGGTGGTGTTCCGTGCGAGGTTGGTTCTTATGGTAATGAACTCTACTGTGAAGAATCGGTGGACGTAGTGAAGTATCTACATCTATAGCGACAGTCAAGCTGGACTTAAGATCGTATTAAACTATCTCAGGACTTAAAACATGAACTTCTTTGAACGAAGTCGAAAGGCTCAAAACTTTATCTTAGGCTAACATTTTTTACGAAATTAAAATTTTGTTATCCTTGCCTGTCGATATAGGAGTTTTACTTTAATATTAGGTCATTCTGATGTGGATCTGTGATTCTCCTACTCTTTGAATCAATCTGAGCTTCTGATGAAGATTGGTCAGTGAGAAGTCATTGGCATCCAGCTTTAGTATTATTTTGCACGTAGCGATTGGTATAACGATGCTAGCTAGGATAGGTAGAGTGATTCAATCTACCTGAGAGATGATCAGCAATTAAGGACGGTTTTAGAATCCCCAGAAGTCCAGGGACTTGATAGCGGCCAGACTATCCGTAAAACATGTTTTTCTTCAGCCAGAACAGAACTTATTCGATCGCCAAAATTTCCACCTGGAACACGCTATAGTGATTTGGAATGCGAAAGGTGAGATTAAGGTTAAGCTTATCTAATAAAACACTACCACCAACTCCGCTATCAGTCTGGAATCTATCCGTTTGGAAATTAATTGACTTGTCGTCCTTGAAAGCGTCTTCCTCCTAGAAAGATCTAGAGGAGATGCTTACATGAAGATGTTTGTCAATGTTGGGGCATAATGTTGTCGATGTTGTTTGGAAGTGTGTTAAGAATATTAGCGTGGCCAAATAGTTTATTTGTCCACTGTATAGTCGCTTTAAGGCGAAAAGCCACTTGCTTGCTGCAGTTGACTGCGTTGTCTAAGGTCGTCTACCAGACAACCACCCCGTAGGTGGCCACCCAATTGATTTTTTTAATACAAGAAAGCTACTGTAGCTCTCCTTAATTAAATTGAATATCATTTTTCCAGTTTAATTTCCTGTCAAAAATAAGATCCAGATATTTCGCTGTATCGGAATAGACTAAGCTAGTACTATTGTTTGAGGGAGACTGATAAATTTCTCAACACCTTCAGTGTTGAACGCTCAGAAGGCACCTTCTATGTACAGGAACGCGACCATTGTGTACTCTTTATAATATAAAGATGGCTCGATGTGGCAAGTCGATGAATGTAGAGCCGTTTCTACCGACTTTCCTTTACAGTAGGCATGTTGAGCCGTAGACAAAAGTTGTGGATCAATTCCACATCGTATATAGATATAAATCAATCGTTCTAGAGGTTTCAGAAGAAACGTGATAGACTAATAGGTCTGAGGTCCATGAGAACATTTTCCATTTTGCGAATGAAAACTACATTAACTTCTCTTGATCACAAGGGAATATGTATCATTTCTACGCAGATCGTCATGATTTTCTCTAGCTTTGGTAAGATGATATCTAAGAACTTTTGTGGTTCGGCAAGTACAATATTATACCGTCCGGCCCAGTAGACTAGTATGGTTTGAAGCTACGCAGCGCCCAAAGTATATTGTCTCTTGTAAACAGACCATTCATTTTAATCGCGGTTACGGTAGTCCTGCTAAGGTTGTTACTGTCCATGAATAGGGAGATACTTGGAAAGTGGGTTTCAAATAGGAGATTAAGTGATTCATCTCTTGAGGTCTGAAAAGAGCCATCAATTTTTTTTAAACAGCTTAGCATCGTAAGATTTGTAGAGAGGATTATTCTTATTCTTTAAAAGAATAAGAAAATTGACAACAAATGGACCGTTAGGCCATTAAAATTACTTTAAAAGCCTATTTAGAACAAAACTCCGCTTAAGAGTTCAATTTAGAGTAATATAGATCCAAAATCAGACTAATTGCGCTTGAGGCATTTCCACACAAACATACAGAGAGATAGTCTTTGCGCAAAATATGTATAAAGCACAACAAAATGCCATCATACTGCATGTCGGGACGCCGAGAATCGTATACAATGTTGCTCCACATCCAATACGTATCTGTATATTTATAAAGATGGACGGATTTGATTAGAACTTCCGATGCTAATTGCATATGTACATGTGTATGAATAAGTTCCACTGGGATGCATATTGCGTACGTCATATGTTTATAACATAAAATTCTATCTCAGGCGTTGCTTATTTTCGATCACCCTATGTTTGTTTTTTACGGGTTCAAATACACGAGTTGGCTTATCAAAAAATTATTGAAAAATCAGCGGTAAACAGTATAAATTAATCTATATTATTTAAAGGCAACAATGTCAAATAAAAGTTCTACGAATTTAAAATACACTGAGAGGCCTGTAGTTTAGTATGTGGTATAAGCTTCAAACGAGATGATCATCGGGGTGAAGCAAATGCTCTCACAGTTTCAACTCGCGATCGCAGCTAACTCCAACACAATTGTTATTTATACATTCATTCATATGTATCTAAAGTATATGCCTAGTCGGACTCGTATATACTCGTATATGTTGGAATAAGTTGGTAACAAGTAAATAAAATCGCGATGTGTCATTGAGTCACATCAGGAAATACTCGTAACCCTGTATTAAGGTTCTTTTTTATGTCATAATTTTATTTCCTCCGCTTTACGCCTGCCGTCGCGACGTCGACTACTTGTACATAGTGAGTGTTTCATGTTCTCGTATTCGAATTTTTAAATTGCATTAGAGCTTGGCATTGGTTGGGCTTATGCGCAGGGGCTTCCATTGATTGCCGGCTTGGCCCCAATTTTTTATATATTTTTCTTCTGTTTGTATTCTGGCCCGAGTGACCTCTTCAATTTAGCGCGCTACTCCCTCTTTTGACGTTCCAGAATGACGTAAGCTGAGCATTTTATTAGGAAGATATATATAAATATTTTTTTTTTAATTTGTTTGTTATTTTTTCCTTTGCTTTCTTTGTGTGTTTGTAGTGGTGATAGTGATTGTATGATAGTTTGCAACATTTAAGTCTCAAGCATTTCTGTTATCGGTTTTGTTTTAATATATATATGTTCCTATATGTTAAATCGGAAAATTCGCGACTTAGCGGTTGCCTATGTTCTTTTAATTGTTTATTTTTATTTTGTTATTGTAATTTTGGAAATGTTTTAATTATTTATATTTATAATAGTATGTATTGATATTTAAAAGAGATTGATGTGTTTTGGTTGTTTTTATTTACCCTTGTTCTATTTATAAACAATTAAGCTACCAGTTTTAATTGTTTATTTGTTTTTGAATAAGATTTCGATTATATATTTTATGTTTTTTTTTTTCTTATAATTCTTAATTACTTGTAATGATGCTACACTTTGTTTGGAGCGATTTTGCGCTAATTGCCTCCAATTGTGTACGCCAGAATTGTATGATGTCTGGGGGCGAGGCCGTCCTTCCTTAATGGCGGGCCGCATCGAGAGTGTTTATTCGGTCAACATTTCTTAGCTTTGAGAGGCGATGAACTCTAGATCTTTTGACTAGGTCAATGTCACACAATTTTTGTACGCTTTCGATGAAGCTCATGCTTCCGAACCATATAGTAGGACTGAGACGATAGGAGTCTTTTAAACCGGTTTCTTTGTTTTTCGTAAGTTGCCTGCTTAGTCCACAGGAACAGCGATTGGTTTCAACCAATAACCGTCTCCAGCTACCTCGATCTTTAGCTAGCTTCCTCCAGTTTCGGACGCTAAGTTGGTTTAGGTTCACTTCCACTTGCATGCGCTACTTGAGTCAAGCTTTTACTCTACTGCACTGTCCCTAGGAAGCGAATTCGAAGATTTTGCGGTTCGAAGAATTGGTGCCCATGCGCTCTACATAATCCAGGCGCTTCAGTCTTGGGACCTTCACTCTTCTGGCTAAGTTGATGTTGCTGAATAGCCCGTACAGTTCGTCGTTGTAACTCCTCCCCCATTCACCATCTAGGCAGACAAACAGACAGGACTGAGATTATTAATGCGCTATGTACTATATATAGAGTCAATTTTGTTGTTCGCGAGAGGGCTTTGTTAGTCAATTGCCTCCCAAAGAAGCAGAGATGAGCAAGAGTTATTCTTCATTTCATCTCAGCGCTGGTGTCGTTGTCTTAATTGATATCGAAGTCTAGGTGGACAACTACTTTAACGTTATATCTGTCGAGGGTGACATTCTGTCCGAGAAATCGGTATTGGGTGGTGTTCTTTCTTGTTAACAGCACATGCTTGTTCTTGCCTTCATTGAGCGTTAAACCAATTACATCAATATTGTGGGAGTATGTGAGCAATTGGACGGACTTTTGAAATATAGTGCCTCTTGTATGGGCTCGTGAGTTTTGCACTATTCTTTTAAGAATGATATCAAAGGAATCGCATGACAGCGCATTGCCTTGTTGTACCGAGTTTGATGGAGTAACGGGTATTATCCATCGTTATGCTGCCGAAAGTTTGGCAGAAATGCCAAAATTAGACGTTGCTCGGTATAGTTTTTTTTTATAAATGCTGTCAAACGCGGCTTTTAAAACGATGAATACATATGTGGTGTGTATAGATTTGGAGATAATGATTTTTTCCAAGATGTGTCGTAGTGTGAATATTAGGTCGATGGTGCACTTTCCTGGAATGAAACCAAACTGATATGGACCAATCACGTTCTTGACGAACGGCTTCAGGTCTTCACATAATACCTCAGATATGATCTTGTAGGTGATGTTAAGAAGATTGATGATCTTGTACTTGGCGCAGTTCAGATCAGGCAAACAATGCTAAGCTTCCATTCATAGGGCATACTTTCGTCCGAACAGATGAGTTGGTGTATGGTTCTTAGCAAGTCATCGCCTGACGCTTCAAAGTCAGGTTGTCCGCTTCAGCAGCTTTGTTGAACTTAATCTTAGATAAGGCTATATTCACTATATCCAGTTCGGGTGGCTGGAAGTGTTGGAAAAGTTTATTCATTCTGTCTACAGAAATGCTTTTTCCAAATCATCAGCAAGGGTTGTAACCCTATTACGATGTGCCCTTGTTCGTCTCCACAGGCTTCTCTTCGGGGTTTGTATCTGTGACATATTTTTTTTATCTTTTGGTAAAACTTCCGAATCTCACTCCTGGAGAAGCATGTCTTAATTTTCTCTACCGTGTGCTTCTCATACTCCTTCTTTTACCTCCGTCTCTCCGAGCTCTGCTTGTAGAGCTTGTGAGCAGCTCTACACCTTCTAGGAAACCCCACTTTGTATACATCTTGCTTAGCTGCATGTGCTTGCTGGCATTCGTCGTCAAAAAGGGGATTTCGTTGTGGCAGCCAAGTGAAACGCAGCACATTAGAGGCCACATCTCTAATGGCTTCTTAATAATGTTGGCACTGGTATTCAATACATGATACTGGCGGTGTAGGATCTCTTAAAATACTAAAAGTGACTCGATCGGAAAAGGATTTGGCGATCTCAAACGATTGTAGTCGTCCAACGTCAAACTTTCTCACAGTATTGGCTAGCTTTTGTGATATTCGGAATATCCGCAACCCTAACTCGGCTACACAAGGTAGTAGTACGAGTCGATGTTGGCCCCTCGAAACTTTCGGACGACCATACTGGAGGAGTGACTAGTCTGAATCCGTTATCGGAGATGGTGCCGTGCAAGCTATGGTTTCCGACAGTAGTACCAAAGCTACCCTCACTTCCTAGATTTTTCTGTGGGGCGTGTGAGCATATTAGGCTAGTGTTGGTAAATTTAGGATTAATACTGATTATTGAGAGACGCTCATTAACATGCTGGAAACTCAAGACTTCTTGCCTAAGTCCACCTCTATCAACGAATTTGCATTCCAATAGGCGCCGCTTTTACGACAATAACAATCGGCGTAGTAGAAGTCACAGTTTTTCATCCTTTTCTTATTCAACCCATCCCGTTACATTTCGTGGATGACGGTAATATCTGTTTTGCAGTAGTTCAGGGCCTCCGCCAGTTGTTCGGCAGCACGTTTCCACGTGCAGATTCGAAGTACGTTGTCCTTGTTTCGTTTGCAGGGGTTGTCAAAAGTAGATCCGTTTGTATCTGAGACTTGTTGTTGCTTCATAACTTAACTTTCTTTTTTATGGCCGGGCAGTTACACCGGTGACACAACCCCCAATCTGTTACCGTTGGTCCATTAAGTGTTCATCCGTCGCCATCTTGTTTCTCAAAACTTCTCCTTTCCTTATTTCAGAGCCTGAATAAGGTCTCATTTGTTTTATACCGGGACTTTACTTCACTCTTGATTCCATCTAGTTCAACGCCTGTTTACAAGTATGGTGCTGCTATTTTTGTCTGCTGGTCAGCACTCGCACAAGTCTGGATGGACATCGACCAGCACCCGATGGTTACCACTTGGAGGTAAATTAATCACAAATGATGTGTAGAAACAGTTACAACACTAGGTAACACCAGGTTGTCACATCTCTGTGCCTACCGTATTTCTACAGCACCCAACCACCGCCAATACAAGACATGGCTCTATATACCTTGTATCTGTAATTGCTGTAATATGCGGCTTTAAAATATAAAACGGGTATCAATTTTAAGACTCTCTGTTTTTATTGGATCTGCTGTAAGGTGAATGGTCGAAGGTAGACTTATTAGGCCCAAAACCACACTGTGAACAAATTTATTTTTGTAGAGTGAGTAAAAGTGGATTAGTCCTTATTCGAGGCCCTTACTATCTTCGCAACAGTGGGGTTTTTAAAAGGCAGACTAAGAGTAGATAATTCGACATATAATTTTCTACCTTGAGGACAACACCCTTTAAGCGACCCTTTGGTAAGAAAGGGGCCATGTGTTGTGGATCTAGTAACACAGTTTGAAAATAAGATGGCTACTGTTGACCGTTTAGTAAGCTCACGCTAGTTATACAATATTCATTCACTAGGATTTCAGGACAATAACCAACGGTAAAAAATAAATAGAAGACAAAACTGAAGTTGAATTAGTATTAATGTTTCCTTGGCTAAAAAAAATTCGATTTAAATTTGTACTCAGACTCATTCTGTTGAGCTAAACTCAAATTATCAAAATGTTTATCCAATACTAGCTTATAAAGCCGGTTGTATGCACACGTAGGAGTACATACGAAGCATTTCGCAAAGTTGGGATTAGGTAATCACATGACATAGCATATGCTGCCTTATAAGGAGATATTTACAATTATGTACAATTATGAGATTTGATTATAACAAGATTCTGTATTTACTACAAGATTCCTGATTTTCAGTGCAGTTTGCTTTCGAAGAAGAATACTGGGCATTTCCTTCTCCCCTTTCGTTATTCATTCCTTAATTATTATCATTTAAAAGCATTTTGTTCTAATTTTTTATTTTTATTTTATGGAAAACACTTTTAACTACTTGTGTACGCATGTACATGTGTTGAAACATTAAAAGACCCAAGAACATGTGTATATGATATGTGTATATAATAATTCAAATTGTTAAACAGAACAGTAAAAAAAAAAAAAAAACTAAAATGAGAGATGATGCCTTTACCAGAGAAATAGCTTCATCCTTTCACACAAACAACTGCATAGTTCAAAAATGCACGTATTTCGAAGTTTACAGTAGATTGCAAAAATTGTCCGCCACTTTTCTAAATATATGAGGTGTGTGCAAAATGTAAGGTGACTTTTGAAATTTCGTTGCAACCTATGTTCACAGTTGCAAGTTTATAGCGTACTTAGTTTATTTCTGACAAAAGGTTAAACGTGCTTTGATGTGCTTGGCGATTTTCATCAAATTTTGTGTAAAAAACGGATTCAAGTGCTCTAAAATACTTGAAATGTTGACAGTGGCAGTTCTAGGTAAAAAAAAAAAATGTTTAAAAGCTCTTCCAAGATGGTCGAGAAGATGCCAATGACGAACTAAGCTCTAGACGCCCCAACACATCAACAAAAGATGATAACATCCAAGCTGTAAAGAAAATTGTTTTAGAAAATCTTAGAATTACCATAAGAGAAGTTGCTGGGGATGTTGGCATATCGTTCGGATAGTGTCATGCATTTTTTGTTTTTTTGATGCCTTAGGCATAAGACGTGTGTCTGCGAAGTTTATTCTGAAACTTCCTAATTTTGATAGAAGAACCGTCGCATGAGCATCACTCAGGAGCTCTTGAATGACGTCAATGATGATCCTCACTTGCTTAAAATAGTCATAACTGTTCCCTGTTTCTGTACTTGTTAACAAAACTGAAGAGACCTATGAAAGGATATACATTTGCAACGAATGAGGAAATAAAAAACGGCATCGTTGTAAGAGCTCAAGGCTATAACAAAGAGTGCATATGAGAAGTGCTTCGAAATTTGGAAAAAGCGTTGGCACGAGAGTATTATACCTGAGGCGGATTACTTTGAAGGTGACAACATTAATATTAATGAATAAATAAATATTTTTTTATAAAAATATAAAGTCACCTTACTTTTTGAATACACCTATACGTATCAATTGCTGAATTAATATGAAAGAGGTAGATAGATTGAGTTATTTGTTTCAAGATATGTATGTACAAATGTTTCATGCGCAAATTTTCAACTTGAAGTAAAGGTATGGGGCTTAACCATATTTTATGTGTATCCCTTAAATATGTATTTTCTTCATATTTTCGCAAATTCCCGGAAGGGCTATTGGAGGTCCATTTGAACTCGACTTTTGGAAAAAGCAAGACCCATAATTCTGGCTCTCCCAGTAGTGATGTTAAAAAGTTTATCTGATGTGGTTTTTCTGTAAGCAATACTTAATCAAATAGCGCTAAAAAAAAACCTCTCCCGGAGAATATCACACATGATTTTAATAAATGTCGCAAAGAATTTGGGTCTTACAATGCAGCTTTGAGGTAGGCCAATTATTATATAATATACGGCAAAAAGGATATATACTTCTGTGCGATTTCGTCTACGAACGGTAGCTTGTAGATTACCTTCTATAATATGTACTTGTTGACGATGTCGATGGTGACTTGAAAATCTATAAAAAGTGTACAATTCCTCATTTTTACGTACATACATAGATATCTTTGTTATCGCTCAAATATATTCCGTGGATGAAAGCTGATCAGGTAGAGTAAACCATGAAAGTTGGCCATTTTATAGTGTATTTTAGGTTAAGATATCTAAACGCTCGTGAAAACAAGGAACTGGTTGAAATACTGAATAAAAGCAACATAGACGTTCGAAAAATGTTTAGAAAGTGAAGGCTTATAAGCTTGGAAGCTATTTGTCACTTGATTGGATAAAAACCGGAAATTGGTTTACGGATGTAAACGATGTAAATTAAACGAAGTAAACACTAAAGATACCGTTTTTGTTTACTTTCCGCTTGTTTAGAACCGCGTAAGTTCTAACATTTTTGATCGAGCTTATAAAATTAATGTGGCAGTGGTGTCTGTCGAATCATACTACTACTTCGCACTAAAGCTAAGATATCTATGATAATTATAATGAAAGATTTCTGTACTAGGAAAAAATAAGGTCATTGGTAACTCTGGAATTACTATCAACCGTTTCCCAAACAAATCTATGAAAATGTATTTTGTTGTTTTCTAAATTTGTCCCTTTTCAAGCAGTAGATGGAACTTTTTGACGAGCTATGTTACAGAGAGTCATTTATACGAGATGCTTTCCAATGTAATATAAACAAGACTTTTTAAAAGTAAGAACAAAACATACAGCGATTTGTATGGTTTAAAATTATATTGAATGAGAGTTTTAGACCATTGTCGGCCGAGAAGTCCTTCAGGATGTTGGTACAAGCCTTTTGGATGAGTTCTACGTCCACAAAGCGCTTCCTTTCATCGGAAAATGTATTTTTTTTTTTTTTAAAGTTAAAGTCGCACGGTGCCAAATCAGATGACCACGGCAAATTGTTGACAGTTAAAATGCGATTTTTAGCCGAAAAATTGGTCACAAGCTTCGATTGATGAGATGGCAAAAAATGCGAACATCCTTCTGCGCGATATTTTAGCCGAATATGACAAATTGCATTATACTTTAACGGTTTGGATTTGCGGAACGAACTCTTTGAGACAATGCACTTGGAATTGTAAAGACAATTTACTATCGTTTTAACTTCTGACTTCTTCAAACGAAATTTTTTGGGTTTTGGACCGTCTGGATTCTTCCATTCGGCACCTTGGCGCTTTGTTTTTGGATTATAATGAAAATACCACGTTTCATTACCAGTCACAATGTTGTAAACGAAGTCGTTGTTCTTTTTGGCCTCTTTGATGATTTCTTTCGAATGTTGAATATTGAGCAATATTTGGTCGATGTTCGTTTCTGTGCAGACGATTGTCTTTTCAGACGCAATAACACTACTTCTATTCGCCCAAATGTAATGACAGTTTGACAGTACATCAGCGAAGGATCTACAATGTAATTTCCTAACTATAACTACCTATTAAAAAAAAAAAACTTCTGCGGAATTTGCAGTTATACGATGACATATATGTATTGTTCTGATCAGATGCGTTCAGTAATATCGAAGAATAAAATTGCATGCAGCTAAATGATTGCTTTGCCTCAGCTTTATTAACATGCCCATTGATAGCCATAATACACAACTGGATCCTCAAAGCTTTCACTTATTTAGTTAAAGGTATGTAGTCTTTTAGTCTCGTACAACTTGAACTGATAATTTTTGATAACTTTAAGACTCTGAATAGTAGAAAGTGGCTCTGGTAAGATTCTGAAACCGGAAAAGATGAATGTTATTCTCGCCACAGAGGTACAGATGTAAGGTTACGTGGATTAATGCTTAAGGAGATAAGTTAGAACAGAGCAGGGCAGTCGGTGAAATTGATACACCTCGGTTTTGAGTGAAATAACTCGAAAGCGGCACTATGGACCATAATATTGAAGAAAGAACACATGCATATAAGAAGGCCTTTTTTACCCCTGCGATGATATATTGATCATAATTTGCAGTATTTACTTTATTATCTCTCCAGGGTTGCACAAGAATTCGAAATATAAGTAATCCTATTAACCTTCATTATCAATGAGCTTCAAGCTTCTTGGCAAATGTACACTTCTTCGCTTCAACAAGGCTTACACATGCAGGTTTGCAAGATTTTTTGCGAAAGTATGTTGTATCTTAGAAAGAACGAATTGGAAGAGAAACTTTGGGATAAGCTAGACCCTACAAGATTTTTAGCAAGAAAGAATAAAGGCAGATATTTACACCTTAAACGGCTTTCTCAGATCTCAACCTTTAGTCAGATCCTTAATTTCAGTTAAGTCCTGACTCAATTGCCCAACTTCTTTCAAAATCATATCTAGTAAGCTTTTTTGTGGAAAGTGGAGTACCATAACCTTTAGTCAGATCCTTAATTTCTGTTAAGTCCTGACTCAATTGCCTAACTTCTTTCAAAATCATATCTAGTAAGCTTTTTTGTGGAAAGTGGAGTACCACATCTTGGGGATGCGATCGTTATTTGAACCGGATGGTGCGAATAGAGACGTATGTTGTAAGAGCTGGTCGAAGATTTGTTCAAATTTTCGATAAAAGCAAAATCTTTCTGGCTTGAACGATTTACTCGTATAATCTGCTTGTAGGACGTGTCGAGCACAGGATTTCCTTTTTCAAACGCGCTTCATTCCAAAGCTGTAATGAAATAGCCTCGATAGAGGAAGAGGTCTTAGGTATATGTATTCTAATGCAACCGCTTTATTATTGTAATTATAGTGACAGATTTTTTTTTTTTTTGGATTCGTATATATGTGGGTCCACTTGTTTAATAAAATCGTTTGATATGTATGAGAGAGCAAACGCTTATGATGTAGGTGTCTATCATCTTCTTTAAGAAAGAACTAAACGAACAAAGTCTGTGGAACAACTTCGATGAAAAATAATGTAAGAGCCCTGCAAAAATCGGTTCAATTTTCCAAAAACCCGGATCCAAATAAATAAAGAAACATGGCAGTGGAATATTGAGTATTGAATATTGAATATTGGAAATGGCATTAAGGAACAAAAGGCAAGCCTTTCAGTGATGGACTAAGAACATGGGAGGCGATGAACGAAATAGCTAAAGCAAGTGGAATACTAATGGCATAGAGGTATTGTATCGGAAATTAGAATAAGTATAGGAGAAGTGCATCTTTTTAATATTGCGGCACAACAAAGAAAAAACTTGAAACCGAGAAACCGAGTCGGCGATATACACTTAAGGTTTTTTTATGCTCTATCGAACGAACAATTCCTGAGCAGTGTTGTTACCCCGGCTGTTGCTGCCATGAAAACGTAGCGACATATTTTACGAAACAGTAAAAAGAATCGGTCAGTGGCATGCAGTCGGGCCCACCAAATTATGGACACAATCGGAACTATTAGATTTGAATGGCTTACGATTTTGTTAAATTAAAATTTGAGAAACGATCATATGCCTAACCAGTTTAAGAAGAGCTTTCTGGATCCACTATATATAGGTAAAAGCAACACTAGAAAGTATAACAACTGTCAATCGTCGCTTATTGCGAAAATTTGCGAGAGAGGTAGGTACAACTACATTCAATGTTTACGAATAGTGATGAAAAATTTATTCGCCAATTTTAATACTAACGTGGTTTTTATCGATTTGAAATAGTTTTCAAGATCTGGCATAGATGGCAACATCTATTTAGAAGAAGTCATCATATCGGAATGCAAAAGAACCTGAAATCCCTAGGTTCTGCCGTTAACCACCTGAGCAAAGCTAATGGCTTTGTCAAGAAGCGAACGAAATATAATTTGATCACTTAAACGCCAAAATATTATCAAAACCTTGGCCTCAATTACGAGGTGATCAACATTAGAGAGGCCTGTAGAGTGGTTCTAACGCCGATAAATTTAGCCAATTTCACAAGAAACGTAGTAGAAATACACATAAGTAGGACAAATATTCAACATTAGATCTAATTATACGCGTAACAAATTTTAACGGTTAATAAATGAACCGTTGATGATGACAAAGTCGAGGAGACGTCGCTGAGAGCAAGACTAATTGATTTTGTTGGAATGGTCTAAGTCGAATTATTCCTTTTACTGCGATCGTCGAGGCGTTGAAGTAAACTTGTTTGACTTAAATATTCTGCGTCTTCTCCTATGGCTAGTGAATAGCTGTAGGAAATTGTTCTGAAAGAGTTCTTCTGTTTCACAGCTTAAATCGGAGCCTTACTCACACGTAATCTTGCTTTAGCTTATATAGCATTACCATTATAGAATAAAATATGGACAAGCATACAAATTTGGTTAATATGACTTTTCTTAAGCAGAACAGAAAGTGTGGAGGAGCTTCTATGAAACGATGACTGCCGCTTGAAATTTATATGTATTTATCTACAAAAAAAAATGTTAATTTTTCTGTCGGGTGTTAGTATCTTTTATTCACTACTGTACTCCTCGGCGACTCTCGTCTAGATGATCTTTGAACTTAATTAATTAAGCACAATGATCTCAATTGTTGGTTGTTTTTTCTGAATTGATTTTGATTAAACTACACATGTCTTCGGCGTCGACACATGCATGCAATGTTACTTGGCTTGAGCATCACCCTGGGCATAAATTCATTCAATGTGTATAATTTCTTTTTTGAAATGAAATATCTTCACTCAGAACATTTTCCGATTGGGGTCCGGACCTTAAAGACGCAAGATTTGTCCGTCAGATCCAACTACACATCAGTTTAATTGAAAGTGAAAATTCAGAAAGAATCGTTTCAAGCTTAATTTTGTTTTGAAATATTGTTAACGATAATACAGTAGCTTTTTGTGAACGACGTTGCAATAGTAATGTAACTTAGAATTTGAAAAAAAAAAAAAAAAAAAAAAAAAAAAAAATATCGAAATCCTGTAAAACATGATAATATCGCGCGCACGATTCAAATATGACTCATTGTGGAATTTAAATAAAAAAAAAAAAACAAAAAGTTGTTGTTCTTGATTTATACTACTACTGGTACATACAAACCACAATAAACGATAAAATAAACCGAACGTCACACAACCCAACAACACCAAAAGCAACAACAAAAAGATACACTCACAATTAAAAGCAAATAAAATATACAATCACATCGCATGTAAAGGCAACGATCATGCCCAGGGGAAGTAGCTCTGAAAATACGAATATTCATTCCGATAGTCGAGAAACGCACGAGACGTCGACGTCCACCATCAACAGTCTGGGTAGTGTTCGTTCAAACCAGACCGCGGATTATATCGGAAGTGAGCAAAGTGATCTGCCAAACGATCGTGACTATTCAAACATTCCCATTTCATCTGAGCCTTGTAGGAATATAATTTTCTCCAAATACTTCAACAGTACGAATACGAATTCTAGAGCTAATTATTCGACTTATGAAAATCTCTGCTCCGGTTGCGGTTATGGGGTGTTTGAGGCTCGCGGTAATCTATGCAATTTCTGTCAATACGTTATAAATGGGTATCTTGAAGATAACTCGAACATTTACGAGAATATCTGTGATAAGTGCTCCGAAGTGTACGGTGGAGGCGAGTGCTCGGTTTGCTCTAAAAATAACAAAGTCAACCGGAAAGATAAGGTTTGTAAAATTGTGAGCAGTAATAATAATAAATCGACATCGAAAAAGTTGAAGAAACGCATATTTCACAGTCTTCTTGGGTCGTTGAAGCGCGTGAAATCGTTTAATGTGTCAGCAACTTCGGTGACTAATGACAAGGTTCCGGTTAAAGGTCTTACGCGTAAATTAGAAATAGTTCACAATGTCGACGGCTATGATAATGTTTTTCGCACCAATGAAACATTCGATCTAAATCGTATCTGTGAATTGAAGAAACTTAAATCGAGCACAAGTGATCATCATATTTATGGGAAATTGCGGCAAAGTGATGATCATTTACAGACACCCTATGAATGTGTGAAACAAAAATCACAGTCAGACGATTATCTAATCGGTGTAAACGGTAACGCGTCGTCGATTTTTGGGAGCACCTCTATCAATAGTGCCGATTCGATTGATAACAATTCGCCGTTGTCTTGTTTACTACGTCAAACATTACACGGTAGTATAAGTGAATGGGTGACATCATTGCGAGGTGAAATCCACGATTATTATAGTTTTGGAGCGCCAGATTCCGGCTCTTGTAATCCGAAAAGTATTCCGGCCAGTTTTATTGGTGCAAAATTAACACTTGAACAAACCTTTGGTGTTGCTTCGTCATTAGGTTTTTGTACTGATCACACATCAGATGACAGGTGGTTGACATCAGATGGTCTTGCAGAGGTAGTTCATTTAAGATCACTTTCGGATGAAAGTAAAAATTTCGAGTTAGCACAACAAATGGTAAATGAATTTAAACGTAATTTAATGGAGAGGCGACAGGGGCGCACATCAGCTCAGTACCTACGATCCAGACGTCAGGGAATCTACCTGAATCTCGATGGAATCGAAAGTAAACAAGCAACATGCATGAGTACAAGTAATTATCATGTGAACCCGGTGAGAGATCATTCCAGCGACTATAATGTTTTATCGCCACAATCAGTGCCAGCGCAATCGCAAGTCACACTACCTATAGAATTGGAACTGACAGCAGCTTCAGAGCACAGTCAACGTGGAGCAGCGCATCAGTTAAACAAACGCTGCTGTATCTATCAGAAAGACTCGGAGTTTGTGAGTGATATTCTCCAAGCATTTGATTCATTTTTGCTTAGAGGAACTGACACAGATGAACAAGTGCTCGAATCAAATCAAAGTGAATTTGTTCCAATTCATGAAAATTCTCTTTACCATCAAGTGTCACATAGAGACAGTGAGCAAAGTGATTTTAATTCTGTTTCAATATTAGTGCGAGAAATTGACATTAACAAAATTACCCTTCAATTAGAAATATCAAAAAGTCTTAATAGAACAGTTATTAATTACGATCTACCCCTTAAAGTGTTTTTAAGTGCTGTTGAAAAATCAGCCTATCTCTCACATTTAATATTCCGCAACAAATTTAAGATATTCCGTCGGCTTCGAGTGTTTTTATTTAGGAAAAAATGCACGGTGACGAGTTCTGTTAATTGCATTGAAACTAGCTCATTTGTGAGTAATCAAAATAAAATAATTCCTCAAATTGACTGCATTCCAGAGAAGAAAGGAACACCTTCGTCTTCGGTATTAAAAATTCACTCAAATTTATTGCATTCCACTACAATGACAGTGCCAAATGGAAACATTATAACCCAAACCCAAGAAAAAGAAAACGACAATACGCTGGACGATGAAGAGCCAATTTACCAGCCAATATGGAAATTTAAGACCGTAGGGGAAGTCCAGGAGAACTACACCACCGATGAATACTACGATCACTTGCCAAGAACCTGTGACTCATCGGCATCCATAGAGGGAGTGAATATCGAAGATCACGACGAATGGGAGCCCGATGACGAATTCACATTCACTACCAAGTTAAGTGGCAGCATTAAAGAGATGGACACTTTGAGTGTGAATACGACACAATCGGCAAGTGGAAGTACCATAACTGGATACGACAGTAGTGTTAGTACGATGACGCTTGAGTCTATGACAAGTCTGACACATCACATTTTAAGAAACATATGCATAATCTATAGTCTTAAAGAGCCAAAGATACGTGCTGTGCTGTACGAGTATGATCGAAATCGATGCTTAAGTTATTTTGCGCAACAGCCGCCTCTTAAGCAGACAGGGCAGGGTGCAACTACATCTCTACATACGGATCATTCGAGATCACACTGTGAATTGTCTAATTGTGTTGCGAATAAATCGAAATTGAAAAAATCAAGTGAAAGTGGAGGCCAATTTATAGCGGATTCAGTTCAAGCATGGAAATACATGCTGTTAGATGCTAATTATCTAGAGGATGAAGAAGACATGGTAAGCAACATGTAAACGAATACTGACAGTTTTCGTATTCCTATTCGTATTCCTATTCATATCTACAGAATCACATTCTTTTGTTTTCATTTATTTTCATTTGTTTTCAAAGACCATTTTCTCTTTCGTATTCTCACACAGTGCACACTAAAATTAAAACAATAGAAACAATAGAATTTTTTACATACGGATATGTCTTTTCATGTAGTGTGAATCATTTTTATATTCCCCGTTCATCTGAACGTTTATGATGAGTTTCTCAAAACAAAAACACAAAAACAAAACGGGAAATGCATGATAGTTTCACTTTACTTTAACAATATTTTCTCTGTTGAACTTTGCGGTTGATAACCTTTCGTGTAAATGCCAAACAAAGGTCATTTTTAGAAATGACTACATCAGTCCATTACATATATAAGTAAAGAACTCTTTCAGATACTACCAATAAGACGTTTTGTCAAGACCATGTACTAATTAAGTCCCCACACAGTTTAAAAAAAAAATAAAAATAAAAAATTAATATTTCTATGTATCTACGCATGATTTTTATTTGTTGGCTTTTGAAAAGCACTTGCTTATAATTATGTACATGTTGTGTCTACGGATACATAAGCTTGATTTATAAATTCAAATTGCGCATTTACCCGTATAGTTAATAATGTTAATTAAAGCACACGTGTACTCTATGTAGGGAAATACATCTTCGTATTCGGAAATACATATATGTATGCACAATTGCTTTGACAAAATTATAGACTCCCTTTTCAGACTAGAAATTTTCGATTTGTAATTATGAAAGTAATTAAAATGATAATTGTAATTTTGCTTACTGTTACCAGTTATAGACCTCAGATATCTATGCTTTAATTTATTTCAAAACTTTTATACATATTTTATGGTACATCTAAAGAAGGTAGATTGGTATTTTTTGTCACCTCGAATCTGAATACCAGGACAAACAAATTTTCTTTACTGAAGTACATATGGTATTTATGCCCTTTTATTTTCCATTCTGTATGCATTCAGATCAAACTATTCAACGAAATATATTTGTCCAAAAAGATAAAGTCCTACTTATCGATGAGCAAATCTTACCTTAGACAATTGAGTGCTAAAGATCGGACTTTCACATTTACAAAAACTTTCCTATTCAAATGTGGTCCTATTACTCTAATTCGAACGCGATCAAATTCTAGTTTGGGTCATTACATCACATTCCAATCATCCTCTTCGACTTGTGGGCGTTATTTAAGATAAGGTCTTTTGTTTGCCGGTTGTCCTACCGGATGGGAAAACTATCTCATGAGACTGACTAGGACTTTTTTTTACATCAAGTCGATGTCGCTGTACAGCTGTAGAGTTTGCTTTTATATTTCACCCATATGTTACAATCATATAAAGAATATTGCGTTCAAAACGACCAAGGATGTGTTCATCCACGTATGCAAACAACCATTCTTCTGGTCGAAAGAGTAATACTGGAATAATGCGGGTTTTATAAAGTGAACAACAAGTTCATTACTCGATTACTTTCCTAGGTTAACGATACAGCGATTAGCAAACGTAAATCATCGTCTACGTCCTTAAGTGGCATTACCAAACTTAGAAGCGAAGACGGGGTCAACAAAATCTCAAACTAACTCAAAGGTAAAGCTTTCTATTGTGACCTTCTGTTCAATTCGTCGTTTACCTCATTCAATTGGCAAACCCAATTTTTCCGATTCTGTTTAAAATTTTTGCAAGCAGAATAGAGACAGATCGTGCTACCAGTGATATCGGCGTATGCAAATAGCTTCACAGACTTTTAAAAAAGATGCCTATTTGCTTCGCTTGCGGGTTTCCGCCATTTTTTTCTCAATTATTAGGTTAAATTAGCCAAAGAACAACGCATAAATTTGTCTAAGCCATATAATATAAAATAGTCTCGATGATATTGCTTTTGGCATTTACCAAAAACAAGACATGGCTCTCTGGGCTTAAACTCTATAAAACCACATCAAGGTCTCTTGAACAAGTCTAAGCCACCTAAAAATGGCCAATCAGATCGTTGAAAATGGTTTCAGGCTTTAATACATACGTTAGACATAAACTTCAAGCGATATTAAGGAGATTGGTGTCTCTGATGTTGGCAAAACTTATTGGATCTATTTGTAGAAAACGATACTAAAGTTCTACTTATCAGGCATACTTTCCTCGGACCAAAGCTCAGAAATGCATGCTCTCCACGAAATCATCTGTTGCTGCTTGTTGGATAGGCCCCCAAGCCGACAGTTTTGATATGTTTAAGTTGGTATCCTTTACATCATTTGCCTGACAGTGGATTTTGAATCGTCCTCACCTCCGCAGAAGTGGCTTCTCAGAATTTTCAGAAATTTATCACACATTTTTTCCTAAATAAAAACACATCACACATATGATAGTGGCTTGTGACTGTGGCGATATTTTCGGTTAACCAGGCATCATAAGATTCACTGCTCTGCTCCCAATATAAACAAAGAAAGTAGCTATGGTCTCATGGTATTATCAGCTACTCTTTCTCAGGCGAAGGATATAAACTCCAGTCGGGTGTAGACGGTTCGGCCAAACTAAGATTTTCCTTTATTTGATTTCACAGCTCAGGGAAACATTTTTAGCTAGAACCCTAAGTACTCTTTTTACTTTCATATTGCTGACGTATTCGGCAGAAGACTATCGGTAGTTTTCTTGTGGCCGTATTCGTTTTGTACTACGTACTAACCCACATTCTACACGCTTTCACTACTTGCCCCGCTCTTCGTTTCCTTTTTGCCGTTATTTGTTTCAAGAAGGATGACGTTTGTGCTTGGTTGCTCTACCTGACTTTTTCCAGCCGGTGAAGTACCTTAATGAAAACTGCAATTTGTTTCACACAATCCCATATTGCGCTCGATGTAAACATATGGTTCACAACATTCTCGGTAGACGGTATTTCTCCAATTCTTTCCTCTATATCTGTACGCTCTATACGAAAACGTGAACACTGAAAAAATACGTGTTGTGCATCCTCTCTGGTCTTCCGGCAGTTTTAACAGATAGGAGATTCCTCAAGACCAAATATGTTCAGATAAGATTGCCGTGGGTCTTCATTTTTGGTTCATTTTTAGATATCCGGTATAAGTCGATATGTCCATCTTCCTTTTGAAGACTGAATCCATGTTCTCATGCTTTTTTCCAGCTTGATATCTTTGTCTCATGCTAGGGCTTCCTGGAACTTGGCATCATAGGTTCTTTCTAGTTCACTAGCCAAATTATCCGCTGCTAGCATTCCCGTGATAGCACATATTGCATGATCTGACTCCATTCGATAAGCACAGCACACTCTTAGCGCACACAGACAGTTGACGAAGTTAATCCTTTTTGCATAAGACTTAATTTTCAATGCTTTGGTTCATATTGGTGCCGTATACATACTATATTAAGAATAGCACCACCTTTGATAGAATTAGTCTCCAATATTGCATAAGGCAGCAAGGTGTTCCTTCTTAGCGAGCCTAGCGTCGATCATCACACTTAGATATTTGATCACCGGTTATGACGTTATATTTTGATCGCCTACCCTGGTGATGTCTTTTTTGCAACTGCTTTCGTTTTATGTATGTTCGGATACATTCGTTCCCAATGTCCTCAATTTCGTCCTGATGTTTCGTCGCCGCAACGATTGCAGTATCATAGGCAAATTCTATTATTTTTGCTTCGTTTGAGATTTCAAGCCTTAGAATCCTGTCATTCATAACGTCCCACAGAACAGGATCTCGTACCGATCTTTGTGGTACTTCGCCAGATATTAAGTACTGCCTTACTCCATCCTCGGTATCGAAGAGCAGGAACTTAATAACAGAATTAAATGCATTTTTGATGCCAAGTTTTATTACTGCAACATATTTTTTTCCACCTCCTCTCCATCTCTTGCCTTGTATAGCTTTTTCCAAGATTGTGGTTACCTTTCGTATAGCCGTGGCCGGGGGTGGCTGTGCTGTAGTGGTATATGCATGCACTCATCAAGCAGAGGGTCGCGGGTTCGAATCCCGTGCGAGGCAATTCTCTGAAAAAGTCTTTTCGTAGAATTTGTATGTAGTTATATGAGAATCTCGTCGGCGTCAACTCTGACATGAAAGCATAACACTGATGTTGGAGTGGTTGCTGGCTGGGCTAAACGTAACGAACTAACAACTAGCACGTACTGAGACCCACTGGTTGAGGATGCACTTGCTCGTCCCGTCCAGTTTGATGACCACCTCTGGGAAAAATATCGAAACCTAATACACCTGAGTTTCAAACTACTACACCACCCGCCCGCGCCCTGGAGAAAAAACCAGTAAAAGGGTAATCATATCCCCTTGGTGCGCGCGCGGGATTATAAAAAAAAAAAAAAACTATAGAATGAGCTTTCCTAACTTCATACTATTGATTTGAGAGTCCTCCGCTTCATTAATTGCCACCACCATCAGTGGGTTGATTCGCTTCAGTGTTTTACCTATTGTGTCTGACACAATGACGTTGTTTTTACTTTTATACATTTCCACAAACAGTTCCGTGTTTGTTTTGATGGCAGCTTAAGGTCCATATTTGTTATGCCATCCAATCCAGGTGACTTATTATCATCGCGTCGTAATACGTAAGCCTAAGGCATAACTATTGTTTGTAGATCGCATTGAGCTTGTAGTTCTCTTGCAGTTTGTTGTCCAAAATGAGATTTACGTACTTCGAGGTATTCATAGGACCGCTACTTAGCTCCGTGAAAGATTGCGGAATTGTTGGTGTTTGCCAGGCTTATAAAGACCAAACCATATCTCACATTCTTCAATTTGGGAAGCAGGTCATTGAGGACTACATTCCAAAGGGGAGCAGCAAATATTTATGACTCTCCTCTTGTAGAGGACTAAACTGCTAGCGGACTCGTTTATGTCCAGTTCTTGAAGAGAGGTAACGAACGAAGTGTTGTACCAACGTTGTTAAATGCTGCCTCTACATCAAGGACTTCCACCGCGAGAAAGAAAGTGTAAATATCAATAATTTTATATTTTTAGTAGGCACACTGGTAATTCGACAGTCTTCCGTCAAGATTGAGGCGTTTCTCGGATGTCTTTAGTAGGAAGGGTAACAGACTAATCGCTCTGAAATCTTTCGGGAGCATATGGGAGGTTTTACCAAGGTATTTTACCAAGATAATTTGGCACAGCTAAAATTCAGATTTTGCCGAGCGAGCTTATTTGCGAAATATTTTGCTTCAGTTCTGCTCTTTGATAGCTAAATAAAATTAATAAGTTTTTGATGGTTTTCATTGATGGTTTTCAAGAGCTGTGGTTAGGCCGATAGTTATGAATTTGAAGTTAAATATCCTTGATCTACTCATTATCATATTTCAATTAATAGTGATTCTGGTTTATTATCTTTTTGTTTGCAATTTCATTTTTTATTTTTAAGTCTTGCCATTTTAAGGACATTTTTTTTTTGTTGAAAATCAATCAACATTTTTATAATTCAATTTAGACAATTGGATGCTCAGCCAACTATAGGTCTGCTTTACGTGTTTATGAATGCCAATATGCACTTATTTCAGTTTTGAGTTGATGCAATTTATAAAAAAAATCAATTCATGCAAATTACTCGTACACAGGAAATATCAGAAATACAAACCAAATCATTATGCTTTACTAATGTAAATTGTAATTGAATAATTGGATACTGAAATAAAATATAATACATTAAACAGAAGTGAAGTGACGGCATTTGAAATTGAAATTTACGCATGAATGAAACTACTGCAGCTTGTATTCTTTCGATTTTGCCAACAATTTGGTTTAGTATCCGGAAAGCCAATCAAATTAACTTCCTCTTGTGCGTGCCCGGAAACAGTGGGGATATCCTCGTAAGTAGAGGGTTTTGGTACTCGTAAGATGACCTTTAATGCGAAAATTAAGTTAGCTTTTGAAATCACTTTATTATCCGTATCCTGGCAATAAGAGGACAGGTAGCTAGGTAGTAAAAGGTATCTGCTTTTGTTTTTTGGAAAACAATTGCAGGCTATACTTAGCCTAAAGGCATTATTGACTAAAATATTGCTCACAAAAGTTGGCTGTGACCCAACTGTGTCGCAGATTTTTTTATTTTTTTATAAACTTTTGATCTTTCTGTAGAACTTCTTCTGTGATGAGGTCCAACAATTTAGGGAATCTTATATGAACATGGAACTAAAAACGAGTGATAATAATCATAGGTTTAAGGATATGGAGTGAATAGGGATTTTCCTACACCCTCAATGTTGTTAAGGTTCCGAGTAGGTTTTTTGTCAAAAATTACTTCGAGTTGTTTTGTTTTACTTGTGAGCTAGAGCAGACTTCATTAATCACTTTAACGTTGGGAAGAATTTATCTTTCGTTTTCGTAATAAATCCTTAGTCCTTTTTTTAAAAACCATCACACTTTTCTATTGAAAAATAAGTTTTGCCTGTGGTGTGCTTCTACATACTGTCGAGACATAGCTTAGCATGTATCTTTTATTTAAAATTTTCTCAATACATAAGGTAATGTATCTGTTGTTCTACAGCTTAGTAAGGGCATTGCTTTTGGCCTTAATACGAGAATCTCTCTTATAGAAGATGTTCTTTTAGATGCTTATAATGGTAACCATAACGAATGAATTAGTTGTTAGAGACGGCACATGTTTTAAATCAGATAAATACAGTATTTTTGATAAACCTGTTGGAAAAAACAGATAACAAGATAAAAAGTTTTATCAGAGAAAATTCACGATTTTATCAAATGTGCGCTGGATGGATGATCGTCGACTGAAAGTGCGCGAGCTAGCAGACATTGTAGGCATTTCAAAAAGTGCGGTACATCGCATATTATTTGAAAATTTGGACATGAGAAAGCTGTGTGCAAGAACAGTGTCGCGAAGATGTTTCAATTGAGTGTTTAGCGAAGTTTCACAGCAACAAGGCAGAATTTTTACGCCGTTTCATAACAATGGATGAAACATGGGTCCATCACTTTACACCCGAGACAAAAGAACATTCAAAACAATGGATTCAAAAGGGAGAACCGGCTCCAAAGAAGGCGAAGACCGTTTCATCTGCAGGCAAGGTCATGTCGTCGATTTTTTGGGATGCGCGTGGAATAATTTTCATTGACTATTTTGAAAAAGGAAACACTATCAACGGCCAGTATTATGCGAACTTATTGCAACGTTTGAGCGAAGAAATCAGGCAAAAACGGCCGCATTTGGCTAATAAGAAAGTGTTATTTCACCAAGACAATGCATCAGCTCACAAATGCGTTATTGTTATGGCTAAAATGAATGAATTAAAGTTTGAATTGCTACCTCATGCAACTTATTCGCTAGATTTAGCCCCCTCGGATTATTTTCTGTTCCAAAACTTGAAAAAAGGCTCAAAGGGGTCAAAGATTTTCCAACGATGAAGAAGTGATGTTGGCAGTTAATGGCTATTTTAAGGAGCAAGACAGTTCTTATTATAAAAAGGATATCTAACTTTTTGAACATAGCTGGGAAAAGTGTATAGAGCTGAAAGGCGATTATGTTGAAAAATAAATAAATTTTTTTCGAAAATTTTTGCGTTTTCTTTGTTGGGTCGGGTACTTCTGGAACCGCCATCGTACATATATCTCAAAGACATAATCCGAACTAAAATTAAGGAAAATATATGATATATCTCTTAAGCACTCAGCTACACTTAGAGCGAATGTCTTTCTAAATTTTTTTAAATTTTTTTGGAGGTCTTTACCAATCTAGCAAAATATTTACTTGTTGAGGATCTCTAACTCTTTGTTGGCTTCTTAATACTTATAATTGTCTGCTGTCTGTCTGATTTTTAATATTCTTTATAAAATCGTTTAGTTTTAAATCTGCATTCACATGATTGAAGTAACTGTGGCTTCAACACCCCGCATGAAAGATACCTTATATGAATTTGAAGCTGAATAGGTGTTTCAGACCAATTCGGGATTATAAAGAAATAAAGATTGTGGTAGATAAAACCTTAAAGGGTCCACGGCTGCTCTTATATCACCGAAGTGTGTTGATGCCTGTGGAATAACCGACCCCTTTTGGCGCGGTTTGGCCATAGTAAGTTGGGGGTTGTAACATTCGTGGGTTTCGTTATATGACCAGGAAAAGGCTCTACAGTTGGAAAGCAATTAATATCTTCGGATGAAAACGGACTTGCTATTGATGACTCTGCAAAATGAAAAAGGATCTTGAACAGGCTACAGGAACAACAAGCGGAGGCACTAGACTGCTATAAAGAAGATATTACCAAAAAATACTGTGCCTATTGTATGTCCTACTGAACTCATTATTTTCTACCACAAAACATTCAAGACCAACGTACATCGGTATCTCTCTTTCTTTCTTCCCCAATTTATCTTCACTCGCCCTGTGTGTAATTTAAGGGTACACAAAAAAATTTAAGAGCACGCAAATTAGAAAAGTAAGTGTAAAATATCAGTATCTTTGATGGCAAGAAGCCGTCAGAAATGCCGCAATAGATATGTCGAGTGTTTTAACTTATTAATCGCACGCAATATCTGAATTGATGAAGAGTAAAAGCCACCACATGAAGCTTAACGGCGCTGCATAGAAGAAGGATACCAGCTTTCGTGCTCTGCGAAATATGTGGGAAGCAAAAAACATTGGCTTCTCCGAAGATCCAAAGGAAAAATATGGAAGCCGAGTGATCGAGGAAATTGGGAGACAGTACTGCAGGAAAAGCTTTCAAAAGTATCATAAAAAGGTGATAAATAGCGCACAGATTTAGTAGAAGATTCATATTAGGTACTTGAAAAATAAATTTTGTCAAGCGTCGCTGTCAAGAAGAACGAATCACTCAATTTGAACGATGAAAGATAATATTTTCGTGCAATCGAGTGCCCTGCTTGATAAGCTATTTAAACCAGCACGAGATGTTTAGGGTAGACAGTCCGAAAACCAACTTGTTTTAAAGATTTGGTGAAAAAAATGTATGTCTGGTGAATGGAAACTCAGCAAGAAAACATACTCCTTAACAATACCGTAACTAAACAATCATTAGTCTCATCCGCATTGAGTAAAAGATCTTGTCTTTGAACACGTGATGCCATTTTTCAAGGAACAGTACAGTTTTAAGCAGGGAATGTCCGCAATTAATAAAATTTTCACACTATGACATATTCTAGGGAAGAACCTAAGGAAGTCTGCTTACTCCATAAGGGTCGGAAACAATTTCATCTATATCTTTGATGTCACAGAAAATTTTATGCAAGGTGAAGCGCTGGTTTGTGACTTCTTTAAGATTATACTTGAAATATGCTACTAAACACCAGGCCACGTGTATTGCGCCAGCTTGTGTGGTATTTTGATTGAGGTACAGGTCCATCATGGACTGCACCGCCATCTGTAAGTAAGTTTTGATCATTGTAAAAGATTTTCCAAACTTTCAATATTCTCATGTAGGATACGAGTACATGCCACCTAGTTTAGGACTTCTGTTTTTCCTTAGTTTAGATGAACAATATTATTGTGTGGACCTAGGCCCCAATCAACAAGCTTTCCCATCCAGTTAGTTGAAGAAAATTCTGATAAGTGTCACTAGGTATAGATTTGGTAGTTCCAAAAGTTATTGGATTCTTGCTTGTATAATGTCATCAAGTTTGGATGATATGCCTTGCCTGTGTACATATAAAAATAACTTAAGTCAGATTCAATAGCTTAAAGTTCGTCGCCATCCTCTTCCATTCTTTTGTCGTCACTATCGTGTTTACGATCATAAAAATAAGTACCTCTTGTGAAAAAGATATGGATCTGAACTCAATGAAAGCCTGTATATTACGTGTTTTTTGCAATCAACTCGCGAAAAAAATTTTTAATCTATTATACGAGTATGTATATTGCCGGAAGTTACCCGCCTCCGATAACTGACCAATAGGTACGATTGCGTAATTTATCATTTCGGTGCAATATATCAATATTTTGAGTATAGGTGTTGACGTAGGCTGCCAACCATACACATTTATATACATTTTAGCGGAATCGTGAGCAAAAGCATAACATTTTTCAGCGTCAGTACTTTTCTCACTCACTTAAATCTATTGGTTGTTCGGAAAGCAATCTCTTTTTTTTATGAAAATTAAAGACGATTTTATTTTAGTGAATACATTGGACCATTCTGGTCCAATATCTAATCCAGGTGATTTTTGACCTCCTCACTTGAAGTAAAGGTTTTACCGTCAAATTTTTTTTTGTAGAGACCGTAACAAATAATAATCGGAAGGTGCCAGATCTGAAGAATTTGGTGGGTGTGGCAGTAGAACCCATTCAAGTTGTAAAAGCTTTTGGCGAGTTACCAAACTTGTATGAAGTTTTGCATTATCTTGGTGAATACTACACCTTTTCTATTGATCAGTACTGACCTTTTCTATTTAGGTGAATCGTTCAATTTGTCCAGCTTGTGACAGTACACTTTAGAATTGATTATTTTGCATTTTGTTGTCCAGTAGAAGCTAAAAAAACGATTTCTTTGAAATCCTAGCAAACATTCACCTTTTTTATGAATATTGTCTTTCGAAGTACTTTGAGCCAGTTCATCTCTTTTACTCCATGATCTCATAGATTTAGCATTATTGTCGACAAATCATTTCTCGTTCCCAGTAATGGTGCACCTCAAAAAGGGATAATTATCTTGACTCCTTTAAAGGTATTTTATAAGCGAAATGAAGATGTAATTCGGAAAAGTGAATTCTCACATCGAGAATCTAGAGTCCAAATTCCTGTGACTCTGCATTGATCTGCTGGGCTTAACAAATTTATTAAATTCATCAGAAGTTTGTCAACAAATATAGCACTTCATCTAGAGGCAGTATCAGAAGCGGCATTGCAGACTTTTCCATCTCCCGTTTTTGTCGTCATGATTTGCTTTATGGACAGAAATACTCATGCTAGAAATGGAAACCACCGTATCACGTTTTCAACGTACGAGTATCTTACTTAATTTTTGGTTACGTCCATAGATTCGCTAATAAAGCGTCTGCGTATCAACATGCAGAATCTAGAGAAAGAAGCGGCTGCGTTTTGCAAAATAATTTTTCTCTCTTCTTCATCGATCATAACTAGTCTTAGAGGAGTAAGTGAATTTTAGGAAATATGAGAATCACCGTCGGCTTAGGTGTTTTCTTTTACTTTGTTTGTTGCGACCCGTTACAACCTCTGAGTACGTCTCTACAACCTATGCGGCATATTTACATAGACGCAATCCAAACTGATAAAGTAATGCTTGAAGTTGTATTTCGGGTTTCAGCAGCCCGCATCGATTCCTTATAGGGATAGCATTGATTTTTTGCTTTTTTTATTATTGGGTAGCAGAGACAGATACTATTCCTGGTACTATGCATAGGGTGATTCATCGTGAGATTTGCTTTACGAGTACAATAGGCCTTTTTCGACAGATTTTTTTTTATAATCCCGCTCGCACTCCCTTGGGATATGAATACCCTTTTACTGGCTTTTCTCCAGGGCGCGGGCTGGTGGTATAGTAGTTTCAAACTCAGGTGTATTAGTTTTCGATATTTTTCCCAGAGGTGGTTTTCAAACTGGAACCAGTGCATCCTCAACAAGTACGTGGTAGTTGTTATGCCTTCATGTCAGAGTTGACGCCGACGGAATTTTCATATAACTACATACAAATTCTATGAAAAGACTTTTCCAGAGAATCGCCTCGCACGGGATTCGAACCCGCGACCCTCTGTTTGAGGAGTCTATGCATATACCACTACATCACGGCCGCTACACTACAGCCACGGCGTGACTTCTATCAAACTGCTTTATTATTTTTGTTCAGTATCATTTGGCAAGCCATCATGGAAAGACTTACACCACAACAGCGTCTCTAAATTGTTCAGCTGTATTACGAAAATCAACGTTCTGTGAGAAAGGTTCTTCTGGCGATTCGAGGAAGTTACGTTGAGCAAAATCGACCCACTGAAACCACTGTTGCCAACACCATTCGCAAATTTGAGTCCCAGCTTACATTAGTGGATGATACTCGCTGAGAGTGTACGCGAAGACCATGACGAATCGATTCGTCGTCGATCTCAGCAACTTGGCTTGGCGTAATTTACGTGAGGATCCGGCCTAAAAGCGTACAAAATTCTACTTGTGCAAGAATTGAAGCCAGGAGACTTGAATTTGCTTCCTCTTTTCAGTCAATGGGCTCTGGAAAAACTCAATGAAAATCTGGTGTTTTATCGTTAAATTTTGTTCAGTGATTAAGCCCATTTCTGGCTCAATGAATACGTTATTAAAAAAAGTTGCCGTACTTTGGCTGATGGACAACCCGAAGAGTACCAAGAGCTACCATTACATTAATTAAAAACAACAGCGCGTGAAACAATGGACTTGTTGAAAAATCATTTTGTCGAGAATTTAATTTCACGTTTTGCTACGGAAAATTGGCCGCCTAGATCGTGCGATATCACAACTTTGGACTATTTTCTCTGGCGAGAAGTCTCAGGTCTTCAGGAATAAGCCAGCTAAGATTGAATCTTTGGAAGCCAACATTACTCGTATTATCCGCGAGATACCAGTCGCTATGCTCGAAAGAGTCGCCCAAAATTGAACCTTCCGATTGGACCACCTCAGACGCAATCGTGGCCAACATTTACATGATAGCATTTTAAAAAAGTAAATGCTATGAATTTTTCTTTTAATCGATTATAAAAATTTTAAATTCACTTTCAAATTTATGTGTTTTATCTTACATTACAAATCAAACCTCACAATGAATCACTCTATATCACTTCCAACTATCTTCTGGTTAAGTCGCTTTCTATATACAAATATTTCTAGCGCCTCTGGTTGTGTAAATTTTTTAACTGTGACTTGCTAAGCAGAAGAACAAAGTATTTTACAAAATTTTCTAGATCTTGTTGGCGATAGGTAATTTCTTTCATAATTTTTGACGCATTAGCATTCTTGAAGTGCATTGGCTCACGTTCGCTGTATACATCAACTCTTTGACCTGTACTTGCTCGCGTAACTCTAAAGTTTTTCGAATAATTTGGGTGGTTGTCCTAGTTTCTGTTCAGTATCTATAAAATAGTGAGGTATATCAAAGGCTGATTTGAGCCATTCTTCATGGTGTTTCATTGTTCGTCTTTGTAACTTGCGTCTTTTCATTTTTGATTGAAGAACTTCATAGCACTATTTATATTAATTTTTTGTTCAATAAGTTCATAAGTTTTTTTACTAACAACAGAAAATTTTTATCTACTTTATCTACTTTTCAAATTCTTTTCACATATCGTACAATCAATCCTTTTCGATTGTTAATATCAAAATAGCAAAACATTACTCAGTGGACATAATTCGAAATTTTATTCATTTTCTTTGAAATAATGTTCAACAAAGTGGATTGTTTTATATGATACTCATTAAAAAAATTTAACTCGGCAATGCCAAACATCTTTGGTAAACACACTATCAAATTACATTTTACAATATAGTACTCGTACTTGTGAGTACCTTCCGCATCCATGAATAAAAGGTTTTTCTCTAAATTTCCAGTACACAAAAACAATAGATAAAAAACAAATACTATGTACTTACATGCGATACCAAGAATAACTGGATTCCGATTGACAATGTAGCAAGGGGCAAGAACGGAGGAATCAATAATGAACTTTAAAGAATAACATGATTAACAGGGTGGTTTGCCTAATTAGTATTTTTTTTTTTTTTACTTTTGAGGGGATTTATCATCCAACTACAAAAACGTCCTATGTGCGAAGGTGGGACATGTGTAGCAACGAAATCATAATAAAAAATTGTTGACACGATATTTTTGTTATTTTGAGTTTTATTTTTTTTTTTTTTTTTTTGAATTAGGGAGTTCCCATTGGGTCGGTATAGTCGTCTTTTGTCGTAGATTGGGAGCATAATGCCTACATTTTATCAATCAGTTTTACTTCCCGTGGAATTGGGAAAAAACCCTTTTTTTTTTTTTTTTAGTTTAGTTAGTTAGATAGATAATTTGAAATGCACAATAATATGGTAAGCAGAACTTTTAATTTGTCGCTAGAAATGTATATAACCTACCCCACACAAAAGTTTCATTCTCACAAGATTGCTTTTAGTCACGTATAAAAAATTTCGAGTACCTTTTCTGACTCATACTTCAAGGCAATTTCACCAGAACGGGATGGTTCCGAGAAATTCCCATAACGGTTTAATATGTAAATTGTTTCTCATCATATACATATATATAAAGAAGTTAACATTCCGCAAACCAAGAACCAATGTATAAAGGCGTGGGATTGGGTAAGTCCATGATTCTTATCAGTTTCTGGAAAAGAGATAAGCTTTATTTTATTAAAGCCTTTCAAAGAAACGTAGTATTTGTAGTACTTGTTGGTATTATATATATAAAAAAAAAAAATCTTATGCAAACAGACTTTACCAGAAGTTGTGGGGTACATATATACATATCTGGGTTCATATCATTGTGTACACAGAAGATTGGAAATTTTCAAGTATTTGAATATAAATATATGTATACAAAAGAACAGTAATTTCAAAATGTAAATAAACAAAAACTGAATACTTCTAACAAAAAAATTCTTTACTGAATAATGTATGCATACCTTATGTTTCAGTACACGGCGAAGTTAATTTGATGACGGGATGGAGTCAACTTCTATGATGATGATATGCCACTGGGTGGAGCGCTATGTCCAGTTTTTGTTATTTTATTCAAAAGTATTGATTTGTATAAATTATTTGCTATTGCAGGTGATATTCTTTTGATAGTGTGAAAAGCAGCTCTAAGTATACCCAAATTAAGTAGGCGCTTATTCGTTTGACGAAAACAGTAAAAAGCAATGCCTTCGAAGTCAAAAGATATTCGTAAATGAATTTAGTCAACAAGCTAGATGCTAAGTTGGCATCACCATACTTACAAAGATTAGTCTAGTGTGTGAATCATTCAAATATAACAAACCGCTACAAATTGACTGCTTCAATACACATATTGATGATCATTTGAGTGGGCAGGTACCATATCACCATATTTGTACTCGTATCTGTGTTCTTTTACATTGCAACGCCTTGGACAACTTTTCCAGAAATAGTGTTGTGGAAACATTTAAAATCAGCTAACTTAGTAAAGAGCACTTGAGGGTCTGCCTTTTCTGTTAAATCCCGAATTAGTAACAAAAGAACAAGCTTTTTTTTTCGATATTTATAGTTATTTGCTCCATTATGGGTTCATATAGACTTCTATTTCTTTCTGGACGTAGTTATTTATTATAGAAGATGTCAGCGGGGGCTTCTGCTCATTTAGTAAAATTAACTCTATATTGAATCCTGAAACAAAAATTATTTTAAAAGTATTGACTTACACAGTACATAATTTCAAGTTGTAAAGATAATTGTAAACGTACACTTCTTCCAAACTTAATTGTTTTATATTCTTTTTACACATTATTTTTAATATTTTTCTAAAGAAGTTATTTAATATCAAAATGCTATTATGATCATGAAACAAATGTTTTTAACTTTAGTCGACAGTATTAATGAGAAAAAAATAAGTCAAATGACCTCTACGATCTCTGTTGTACATCCAGGCTATTTTCATAAAATTGGTCATTATATTTTTATACATTTGCGGATCCATTTCATCGATAAGAGCACAGATGTTGCTTTTGAGTGCTTCAAATTCATGCCAAAAATCTTCTCTTTCACCATTTCGACTCGCTCAGGATAGTTTTCTGCCAAAATAACAATGATTTGTGTGTCACAAAGCGTCGCCTTATTGTAAACACAAGTAAACCATTGAAACCGTCAAGTTTCAGGCACAGAAATTAATTGATAAGTGTTCAATAGCGCAATCCATGGTAACCTTTATACACGCTTCATTTTTGAAGAAATAAAGTTCAATGATATGTCCTGCCTAAAAACCAAACAAAATAATAACACATTGTGGAAAGAGAGGTTTTTTGACAACCATTCTGGGATTTTCTGACTTTCTAGTTAAAGTCTTGAACAATTTCAACACACAATGGCAAAGTTATGACGAATCGAATGGGGTTTACAGCCCATGTCTTTCTGCACAATGCTGTGAGAAGTTGCTTATGATATGCTCAATTGCTGAGATCGACGTGGAATCTACAATCCTGGATTCTTGGCCATACTTCGAGCTACAGAGGTAATATTGGCATTTGTTCTTACTTATATTATTGTAGCAATACGAGGGTGGATCAATAAAGTTAATGACAGGTGGCGTGGCTATGGAAAGTTGGCATTGGCATCCTGTACTTCATTTTTGAAACTACGCCATACCAAATTTCAGATTGATTCATCGGACAATTTTGATCTGACATCCATTTGCATTAAAAGTGTTTGGTGTTTTTTGAAACAAGCCATAGGCGGGTCGTACTGAACGGCAATCAACACTTTGCATGAGAAAGCTGTCGACAAATTTTGATAACCTTAAAATGCTTGCATACAGCGCAGGCGAAGGAAAATCAGAGAGGAAAGAAAGAGAGGTACCGATGAACGTTGGTTTTTAATGTTTTAAAATTATATTGACTAGGAAATAAAGTGGATATGGAAATTAACTTTGCAACAGTGTTTGTAGCTCTTTAAGGCAAATCTGAAGGATTTTTTGCGTGAAGTTATCACCGTCGATGACGGCTGTTACTACAGCCAAAGACTATGCAACAATTAATTTTTCAGGCTAACTTCCTTTAAAGAAACGAAGACGGTTCCATCGGCTTTAAGGTTTTGGCTACGATTTTTTTGGTTTCGAATAAAATAATATTTATGTACTTTTTAATGAAAGCTAGCACGATCATAGGGCAGCACTAGAGTGAAATATTGGGCCGATTTGATAACAAATTGACAGAGACACTGACCTATTTGGTAAAAGAAAAAGTGTTCTTTCATTATGACAGTGCATCAGTGGACACTTTCGAAAACGTCGCTCGCAAGAAAAAAATTTAGCTGGAACAAGAAGCTCATCGGCAAGACAAAAGCTTCAAAAAGGCAATGACTCTACTAAAAAAGAAAATATTGTTGCATGTCTTCTTTGCGAATTTCTAATGATTCTATTGAGCTCAAAGCATATTTCATAAATTATATAAGATCAGAAAGTGGTGAAGGCAGATGTAAGAAAAATATTTTTCTGAAACTCGGTTTTCACAATACAAGTTATACTACAGTCAAATAAACTTCAGTTTTCGGGACTGCTTTGTTTCACCACTAAATTGACAAAATAAGCATTATTCTTAAAATGAGAGTATCTCACCAACTTGCATAATTATTTATGTAAAGTTTTAATAATTTGAGAGAGTATGATATGTATGAGTACGATATTTTTGGTTATATGTCAGTTCAGAACAAAGATGGAAATTATTTATGTCGCAAGTGCGTTGGATAAGTGCATACTATTCTATAAACTACATATAGTCCTCAGTTCAATTTTTCGAGTCCTTTCCGAAGGAACTATGCAGAAACAAATAAAGCCCTGCATAAAGTTATTATTATCTAAATTTTGCTCGAAGACAAAGTGCAAAACATGAACAATGACAAATCCTACAAGCGGTAAAGAAACGATAGTTTTATCGAGAAGTGGTAACTCAAAACTAATAGGATATTAAATGTATTTGGTTGAGGGTGAGAAACTAACTTAAAATAAAGGTCTACTGAAGTATGGGGCAATACTCATTGCTTCTGAAGTTTGTTTTAACTAACAAGTTGTAGAATATATTAAGAGCTCAAATCAAAACCAAAATTGTGCTTCTATTAATTGAATTTGTAATATTATCTTAATTAGGAGAATATTTAAGAATTTCAATTACAATAACATTATATTATTATTATGAAGGAAAATGTAATTTTCAGAATTTTAATGTTTATTAAGTATTTAAAGATAGAAAACGTCTGTATTTATTGTTTCATTTGGTTTTAGTTTGTTTTAGAAAGCGAGGTTTTAAAAGCCCAAACCGTGAAAGAGATGGACAGCCTACCACCACCTTCTGGTTTAATAAAGAGATACAAAAGCAGTGGGAATCTTACGGATGGCCCAGCGGAGGAAGACAAAAAGTCCATAACAGAAAGAGTGCGAAATAAATGTAAGTTTATTCTACAAATGGTAATTATAATTTATAATTTTCATTAGAAAATCATTTTATGAATGAAATCTATACAATTCACAAAAAAATCTCAGGGAATTTCTGCTGATTTCATTTTCACTTTAAATTAGATATATGATGGGAGTTAGTTATACTAACTAACTTAACAATTTTGTTAATAAGTGTCTTACAATATATGAAATTATATATTAAAGTTTTAACACAAAAAAAAAAAAAATTAATTTGTGTTGAGATCTAGATATTTGAACAATTTATCCATACTTTTGTTTCCTTCTTTAAGCACAACAAAAACTTGATCGATAAAATTATGATAATATGTTTCGGGTCAACTAATCGGCATGTACTCGTATGTCACTTGATCGATGAAAATTATCTTGTTAGACTATTGCACTGTCAAGCAATATGCCTACATTTTAAAGTATTTGAAGATAAAACAAATCAAAAGAGTCCATCGAAAATTGCAACTTTTATAACAGGGGTTAAATTTTGCAGACGAACAAATAGCGTACCTATATCTCATTAAAACTTTCAAGTGTTTATATTGTTTTAATCATGTTCCACGTCTATCGATGGCTATGTGACGTAAGATGGGTAAGAAAGGTTCTGGATTAGTTAAAAATGCTTCTATGTCTAGAGCCCCAAAATTATGTATCGATGAGCTGAGTTCAAACTGATTCTAGAGGAAAACGAATTGCTTTTGAAAAGCAGCTTATAAAAAGTTTTAACTAGATACATCCCATTCATATAATATGGATTCTTTTAAGTTATCCCAACATTTTTCTGACAGATGTCATATTTGTATTCCAGATTGTCTACAATATAATCATGAAAAGGCAAACAATTCAACAAAGTTCAATTATTCTTATTTTATCAGAATTCGCTTTCAGTTACGACTACGTTGTGTATACTGACCAAAATTTTCGACCATTCTAATTGTCTTGATAAGTGAAAAATTTAGCGCATAGTGAAAAAATTCGAATCTATTCATTTAGTTCATAACGTTACCATGTCAGTAAGCCAAGGAACGCCTTAAGTGAACATAATATTAAGTCGGTGATTCTAGACTGCAATCAACCGATTCCGTGCTATTTTTAAGAGCTGGGGATCTCTCGACCGTCTCGGTGACGTGCTTTGTGAAAAAACTTGGCTATCTATCGAAATAAGTGCGAAAGTCGAATAACCATTGTGAATGTTGATCTTCACTCAGCGGGCTCTATTTAAAGAAAATCTAGGCTTTCACCTTAATTACGAGGCACATTTCTGATGTTAAGTGTTAATAAGCTTAATTGACATATTTGGTTAAACGAGCAGCCGGGATAATTACGAGGAATTGGTTACAGTCAATAGAGAGCGCCCATACTAACCAATTTTCTTCGAATTAGTTAGAACCCGAAGGCTTGCAGAATATTTGGTTTTGATGGAATGGTACCACTTGTCACAAACTGCTTGCCACAATCGACGTTTTCAAGTTCGATGATTGTCTTATCTCCAGAAATGGTTTTGTCAATTTGCCACCTCTAGACTCTTTTCCTGAGAAAATAATAAGTCTTTGATGCATGCCATCAAGTCAGAAACATTGGTCAACTTTTAAGCGGACATTCGATATAAAATTGCTTTGAATATCGCCGGAAAATTTGGTCCAATGCATCCACCCATGCAAGCGATTCCGTGGACGGCGTTCGATTGATGTCATATATTCTAGCTTAAACACACGTCTCGGTATATTAAAAAACGAATGGAAATGTAGTTGCAAAGTATCGCTTAATGTTGCTTTTAAAAAAGAAAAAGAGCAGGTGAAGATGTAGAAGATATAGCACTGCTAATTTTGTTAGATTTAGCTAAGTATGGTAAACTTGGGTTTTTGCAACTTTGAGTAGTACACGAGTTATTAGGAGGTTATCACTTTTAGAGAAAATAATTTTCAAATACACAAGTCCAACCTAACAGAGAAAACAAAAAGATTAAAAACCAGACAGGAATCAAAGTAACTTTAATCTTAATCTTGTGGCGATCCTATTTGACCGAAAATTGAGGCAAAAGATACACGACGCTTCCAAAAAAGTAGAGATTGTCGATCGTTTGCAAGTGAAAAATACAAAAAATTCAGTTTCTTTGTATCCAAAATCCTCATATGCAATATTAAGCTATCAGATCTTTTGGCAAGACCAACATGCTTGAAGCGCACATTGTTAGCTCGTTCAATGCTTCCATTTTGAGCTTTAATTAATTCACGTAAAACATTAAAATTTTAGAAAAGGCTACTTAAATATCTTAACCTGTTCAAGTTGGTACATATATTTGATCGCCTAGTTTAATAGTCAGTTTGGAAACAATGAGAACTGGACCATTATGGTAAAGTTCGTAGACTATTACATCAAAGATTCTATGTTCGGTTATTTATTGAAATTTTTTTGACATTTCTGACACCATCACCTTGTTGCTAAGCAATGGCAAATCTTCGAAAGCCACGACCTTTGGTTTTAAAAGGTTCAATTTCTCACAGTTAAGATTTGACAAAATATCGTTATTCCCTCTCTGTTTACACAAAAGAATATAATTAACAACATGTAGATGAAGGTCCACTAAAGTCCACACCGGACAGTTGCTCCATTAATATCGGTCTGGTGAATGAATACACGGTCCAGAAAGTAAATATCTTTCACCTATAGCACTTTCTTCCATCTACCACTTGTTTCTTTTTCTTTTCTGGTTATTATGTTTGAATTTTAAACTAAATGGTGAGATGAGCTTGTTCCTTTTTACTGCTGAAAATGATGCTTTCATCAGATCAGTAATTCGATATCTGTCAATATTTTCCATTTATGAGGTTAAAACTTGTTGACCGTTTCTTAAAATTGCGATAAATATTTCCATAATTATTGTCGCACTTAAGTGTCCTTTATTCAGTAGGTACTTACTATAGTTTGACAGTGGATAGCAAGTGATAATTACCTCATGTGATACAAACACAGGTTTTCTCCCCTATAAAAAACATAGGTTGACGATACTTAGCCCACTTTTTGCTCAAAATTTGTAGCCCGTGTACATGGGCATCCAATTCACTATCATCTTACTGACATTTATCTGATCATTAATAATTTCGACCCCGATCGCAAGATTTATTTGCATCTAATACATGTTTAATTTGATCCAAAATTTGTTTGGCCTTCCGTTAAAGCCATTTGTATCAAAAGAGATCAATCGTGAGAAAATCATGTCATTAATCATCATTAAACATTTTATAGGTCCATTGAATAGGTTCATCGGGCCAAGAAATTTATTTGATCAGAATCTGTGAGAAATAGAGAGACTTAATTACCTTCAAAGTAATCTCCATTGCAAGCAATACACATATTGAAACGCTTCCTCCAATTTTCAAAACAATTTTCATAGGTCGATTTTAGAAACGCCTTCAGCTCCTTCTGCGAATTCTCCTTTATGACCTCAATCGTCTTAAAGCGCTTTCCGGAAAGTGGGAACCTGAGTCGTGGGAATAGGAAAAAGTCACAAGGAGCGGTATCAGCTGAAGGCGGAGCTTGCGGAACGGTATAAACTTTGTTTTTGATCAAAAAGTCGCGTACAAGATTTTCAAATTCAAATCAACAAATTTCGCGCTTCAACTCGTCTCATGTCCAAAAAATTGAGCAAAATGCTCTGCATCGATCCGAACGTGACTAAAAAATCGGCTGCTGTCTCCTGATGCTCACACTATGATCTACGAGGACATTTTTCTTAACTTTTTCGATGTTTACATCAGTCATACTGGTAGATTGACGACAGGAACGAGACAAATCATCAACCACAGTACGGCCTGTTTAAAACTCTTTCTATAACTCGTACGCTTGTGCTTTTGACATTGTCGAGTCCCCGTAGGCTGCCGTTAACATTGTCAATGCTTCCGCACATGATATTTTGTTAAAAACACACAAAATTTCAGGTAAACTCTTTTCTCAGCTAAATTTGATATTGCGAAATTCGCAGAACATAACAAATACCGACTTGTTTACAAAGCTAACACACAAAAACTCCCGACAATTGGCGCAAACTGACATTTGAGCGCCAGATGACAGATGTATCAACCTAACAAAAAAAACTTTTGACAATATCGTAGGCGCGGTTTTTTTGAACGGCAAATTCCGGGTTTTAATAAATTGATCGGAAGAGATGTAGTTAGCGCAACCCTAATTTTATTTCAGGGCGCCGCGGGGATCTTAAGAAGATAAAATCGGGCTACTGATTCAAACAGTAGTTACCAGGCGTACTGGCATAAAGTGAGCGTCAAGATACAAATGTCTCGATAGGGAACATTTATTGTGAACGGAACTTAGATAGTTTTTTTTTTGTTTGTTTGGTTGCTATGACACCTGTCAAACATATTTAGTATACATCAAGTGACTAAACAAACACCATCTATTTTCATGGTGTTAAAAATGTCGAATTTTGCACCAGAAAATGATGGGTTGCGGAAAGCATTAATTTTTTGTTTTCTTGCTTGCGGAGTCATATGGTGATCATGTTTTATCAGAAGTAACATGCGAAAAATGGTTTCAACGGTTCAGAGATAACGATTATGATGTGAGAAATGAAGAACGTGGAATTGCAAACAATATTAGATGAAGCTGACACTTTGAGTCAGAAACAATTGGCAGAAATGTTAAATGTTATACAACAAACAATTTCTGACCGTTTAAAATCTATGGGAAAGATCAAAAAAACTGGAAAATGTGTGCCACGTGAATTGAATGAAAGACAGATGGAAAACCGAAAAACCACTTGTGCAATTTTTCCACAAAGCCACGATAAAACAATCAGTTTTGCATCGAATTGTTACTAGCGATGAAAAATGGATTTGTTTTCAGAATTCTAAACGGAAAAAATTATGGGTTAATCCGGGACAACCATCAACTTCGACTGCAAGACCAGATCGATTCGGCAAGAAGACAGTGCTGTGTGTCTGGTGGGAGCTGAAAGGTGTGGTGTACCTGATAAAATCGTTAATACAGATCGCTACCGACAACAAATGATCAATTTGAACTATTCATTGATTGAAAACGACCAGAATGGGCCAGAAGACACGGCAAGGTAATTTTGCTTTATGAGAATGCACCTGCACACAAAGCAAAACTGGTTCAGGATACAACCAAAGTACTTGGCTGGGAGCTGCTACACCACCCGCCGTATTCACCAGAATTGGCTCCTTCCGACTTCCATTTGTTTTCATCGACGGGACACGCATTATCTGAGCAGCACTTCGAATCCTACAAGGAAGTCGAAAATTGGGTGACTTTTTGGTTTGCTTCAAAAGACGAACAGTTTTATTGGCGTGGAATGCATAAATTGTCTGAAAGATGGGAAACATGTGTAGCTAGCAATGGCCAATACTTTTAATAAAATCTTTTTTACTTTCCCATTAAAAATTCAATCCCATTTTATTTTCACTTCATACCGGTACACCTGATAAGTACATTATACAATTATTATTACTTAATCTAATATTTTTAAATAACACAATGCAATATTATTTAAAAGAAAATATCTTTTTCATTTCAGTGCAAAGGGGAGTTTTCAAATTGTAAGTAAATGGTTTAGTGACTCATACATAACCTTAACAATTAAATTTTCTTTTACGATCCCGACAGGCAAACAAGATCACCAAAAGAGAACAAAAAAAACCGAAGCAGACGTAATGAAGCAACTAGTCTATACCTAGAAGATGGAATGAAACCAAAGTATCCTATATTTAAAGCACCTTTAGAATTTTTAGAAATGAACGAAACTTCATATCCTGACGTGCCGCGTTTTGTTGTCGATTGCGTTGAATACATTGAGCAAAAAGACTGCATCCAAATGGATGGTTTATATCGAGCCTCAGGCAACAAAGTAGCTGTAGATGAGCTTAAACAAAAACTTACCGAAAGCTATATCTATGACCCAAAGTTATTAGTTACTGATGATATTCACACATTGACTAGTCTTTTAAAACAATTCTTCCGAGAATTAGGCTCTCCTCTTATAACTGAAGAGACTTACCAAAAATTATCTTCCCTAAAAAACTTGATGCAACCACCGGCTGTTGATTGTATGAAAAATGCATTTCAAGAGATGAGAAATCCAAATCGAGCTACTTTAAAATTTCTAATCAAACATCTGACAACGTAAGGAAATATTTAGATTTTTCTTCGTATTTATTAATGATTTATAAATTCTTGATTTTTACAGGGTGGCATACTATAGTAATGAGAACCGGATGCCTCCATCTAATCTGGCGATTGTTTGGGGGCCCTGCCTATTATCGACAAACCAAATACAGTATGATATTGCCCGCATGAATACTTTGGCAAAAGTGCTTATTGAAAACTATGATCGGATATTCGGAGACAATGAACGATTAGTTAGCTAACTTTAGTTGTATTCAAATTTTGAGAACGTTTTCAAAGTTTATAAACGAAACCAAAAATTATTCAACTAATCGCAAAAAAGTTTCAATTATTTTAAGTGAGATTTTTCTAGTACATACTACATTCATACATGCATAAAAGAGTGTCCTGGAACGCCTTATATTTTAATTGTGATATTTATTTAAGTTTTCATTTTTTAAATAAATAAAAAAATAACAACAAGACAAAACAGACAACAAAAAATTGCTTTAAATAAAGAAAATGGTCGAATTTGTATAAAAGAAGAAACAAAATTACTAGTTTTATGCGCCAAGAACTTTTGTTCTTTAGAGCCGTGATTCATTTCACACAATAGTTTATAACACTTTCTTTCTTCTTCTTCTTCTTCTTCTTATGCTAAATAGTTTTCCGTCGTATCTGGGTTCCCTTATAACTATTCTATTTGGGGTTACTTGGTTTGGGGCCAGGAGTTTGCTTTCCTTTCTCTTTCGCCAAAGTACTAGGAAAGTTGCAGATTTTCAATTTTAATTCAACTTAGTGGATTCACTAACAAACAACAATAAACCAATACCACAATGTCCAATTAGAAGCGCTTCGATGAGGAGAAAAATGGCTTCATCAATGAACGTGTCTTTGCCGTATCCGGTCCCATTGTTGGTGCGTGTCGGCAACGTCAAGCTGATGGGTGAAACCATTCGTATTAAAGATGACATTGCCACCCTTCTGGTATACAAAGAAACATCTGGTGTTGCGTATCCAACCTCCATTGAAAGACCAACTCCATTTACATCCCAAAGGGTGTTAAAGTGCCCGGTCTGTCTCTTACAGGTGCATGGTGACTTATACGGTTTGGTACATGAATACAATTTCGTCAGGCACAGAATTATTGTTGAACCCCGCAAAAAGGGATTCGCTATATTGCACCATCTGGCAACTACATACATACAGTGTCGAGGGTGTTGCCTTGGAGACCAAATTCGATGGTGGCATCATCAACCACAGTATGTTTCAAGTATGGCCTGTACGTCAATTACGTCCAGTTCCTGAGAAGTTACCTACTAATAATCTACTTCTGACCGATCAACGTGTATTGGATTCATTATTACGTTTTGTCCGAGGTTGTATAACTGCCATCCCGGAGCTTTCAGTTGTAGTAAAGCTGTCATTTATAAGTATTACCAAGAACTTCAACTCGGATGTCATCATCTAGGTCCGTTGCGGAGAACATGGTAACGAAATGTCTGAAGTACTTCGTGATTTCTTCGAGTTGTCAGTTGAAATCGGTGGCTTTACCGAATCTATCATGAAACGTACCACTCTTGTTGCCAAAACACCCAACATGTCTGTCGCTGCTCGTGAAGTTTCTGTGTACACTGGTATTACTTTCTTTGAATACTTCCGTAATATGAGTTACAACATGTTCATGGTGGTTGATTCTACCTCTCGTTGGGCTGAGGCTTTTCATAAAATTTCAAGTCGTATCGCTGAAATTCCTGTCAGTTCTGGTTATCCAGCCTACAGAGCTGCCCATTTGGCCTCCTACTCGCTCAACACAAATATTTCTCCCCAATCAGATGGTTTACCTCATACAGTTAATTTCATACATGCGTGTCCTAAATGATTTCTCTGACAAGAATTTCGTGTCACTTCGAACGAAGGTCAAACAAATCCTGCAAGCGGACGAAGATCTTTCTGAAATTAAACAACCTGAGACAGGTTGCCTAACTACTCAAGGACGATTCCCAATAACAGAATTCCTAGGTAGGTAAGGGCGGATAGCGGTTTAACATGAATCCAAGTAGCACTAAAATGTGCCTTTTCGTTACCACGACTCGTGTGACAAGGTTGATTATGTTTGTTGTTAAAGCATGTAAGACAGTCGTTGCCTAGATCCAGTCTGTGGAATTAAGAAAACGGATTATAGTAGATCTCGTATCCTTTTACACCAGATGCCATTAAGGTCGTCGAAGAATTGTTGGCTTAGAGTACACATACCTGGCTTGGCCGCATGGTCTTCAATGGGCGTATAGCTCGTGATTATTGCCGTAATTCTGGCGATATCGTGGGTTCCTTTTAGTAGGTCTTTTGTTATACACTCATCGTAAGTCGGACATATTATCTCTTATATGTCGCAATTGGTGAACCCCCTCCATGGAGGTAAGCCTTCTTTAGGAAGTATGAGTAGATTTGTCCTAGCGGGAGTGAACTCTTGCTGCGAGTAAGCCATGCAGAGCTGAGTATTGGCTGGCCAGTGTGACGCTGAAGCGTTCGCCCAAGCGGGCAAACTCGATCCAGCACTTCAGCACCAGTTTGGAGGATATGGTAGAAGAGTCAATAGCTTTTGTAACGGCATGGCTATCTATAAGGATAAAAATGTCTTGTTCTTGCGCTGTGTCATGCTCGAGTTGCATTCAAGCTTTTCCTATTGCCAGTAGTTCCGCCTGGAAGACGCTTACAAAATCTGGCAATCGCTATGATATTGATATTTTCAGTTATTCCGAGTATACAGCTGCCCTTATACCATAGTTCACCTTTGATCCGTCGATGTAGACAACACCGTGTTGAAGTCCTTTACTACATCGTCTTTCTTCCTGGTCTTTCTCTGGTGGAAAATCCTAGTTTTCAAATTTTTCGTGAATACTAGTTTGGGTGTGATGTAATCCATTGGAAACGTGACTATGCCGTTTGGTAATAAGTCCAGGACGTTGCTGTGGCCGTGAGGCTATGATTCTTTGAGTCTGCAGAGTGCAGTATTTTTTTTTATGTAGGTAGGACTACCTCAGTGCGCCTGTAGTGACTATACTGGTTGTTTTTTTGTTCAATGCGGCCCACCATACTAGTGACCCCTAAGTGAGAATTTTAAGCACTGTAACTGTAGACATCCACGAGGATGTCGGTTTCGCTACAGGCATAGAAGGCGACACGAGCCTTCTTACCCTGTTTTCCATGTTTTGCTCCCAGTTAAGTTTTGGGTAAAGCCAGATATCCAGATACCTAGCGCTGGAAGATAGTGTGAGCGGTTGACCATTAAGACAGCGAAGGGTAAAGTCGGATATTTTTGTTTTGGTAGTGAGTAGCATCCATTCAGTTTTCACGGGTTAACACCAAGACGGGTACTTGCGACCCAAATGTTCTTGGCAAGCAGCATCCATGATTTCACTTATCGCAGAGAGAAACTTCTGTGACACTAGTACCACCACGTGATATATTACTTCTCCACTACACTACTATGCACACTTCGCACTACGGGTCTCCAAGAGTAGAGTGCGTAGTTCAGTATTAAATATCTTCTGAAGATTAACGCTAGCCAAGGTTTTGTTAGGAGACTTGAAGCTGTTGAAAGCCAGCAAATTTTTCCTCGGAGTTGATTGAGTTGATACTGCTGTGGGATGTAAGTTTTACTTTCTATGACTTGCCGGATTCCGTACTAATCACTACACCAGGAGTTCCAGGGTCCAGACTTTTAAAAAGAAGTCTGTATTTTGACTCTTATGTCTATAAGGGAGCAGGAACTATAATGCTGTTATTAAATTGAAGAGAGTGCTCGTCTCATAGGCACTGAAGATTTTGCTCATATTTTTATGAAAGGTTGAGAAATCTCTTCAATAATTCAGATGATTTGGATATTTTAATTTTTTTTTGAATAACTAAAAAAGCTTTCGGCGGATTTTAATAAAAATAAATGGCCATTAAGTAGCAAAAAGATGTGCCATTTGATAAGGATTCATTTTGGGCCAACAATTCCATACACATACTGGTAATAATGCGATGCGTATAGATATTAGGTTAGGTTCAAGCCTTTTTTGGCTGCCGTGGAGAAAGTTCGCGTGCCTTCTGGGACGCAGAGATTTGCTAATTTGGCCTTGTGGATTTATGATTGTAGATTTGTGATTGTATAATTATTTCTGTAGCTGGAACACAGAAGTAGGCGTTGGTGATGGTAGAATGATGAGCAGTGGATTCGATGTTATGTCGGATTGTATTGTCGGCATCGGCCGATAGGGGTTGTTGGACTCTTACAGTCAGCAAATTTTAAATTAAAAGTTGGTGGTAAAGTATCTCGGATTCTAGACAAAATGGCATATGCACAACTTTATTTACGAGCTTGATCTGGTTAAAAACCTCGCATTGCAATTTAATCCTGCGCGAAAGATGCCATATAGACTTCAAACCATGGTCAAAGCAGAAATTGATAGAATGGTAAAGTTAGGCGTTTTAGTAAAGACGAATGGTAAAATAAGGGTATGTCTTGACCCCTCGGACTTAAACATCAATCCTTTAAGAAGACATTACCCAGTGTTCATCCTCGAACAAATATCCGCCCGAATTAAGAGTTCGAAATACTTTACGTTGTTTAATTGTAAAAAAATTTTCGGCAAAGAAAATTGTCGGAGCGCATACAAAATTATGTTACAATATCAACCCCATGGAGAAGATATTCGTATACTCAACTCCCGTTTGGTCTTGCTTTAGTTCTTTAAATATTTTAACAAATTATGACAAGTTTTTCCGAAATGACATGAAAATGTCGAGTTGTCCATGGACGAAATTCTTATTCACGCGAGGACCAAGGAGGAATAATTGAAGTCGTTAACAAAGAAATTGCTTACCATACCTATTGAGGGGGCTTAAAGCTTAACAAAGAGAAATGTGTATTTTGTTTGACAAAGGTAATATTCGTAGGTCATATGCTTACATCAAAAGGTTTCAGATAGATAAAAGCAAAACCGAAGCTATTAACTGTTTAAAATCACCCACCAATGTTACACAACTTCAAAGAATGGTTGGGCATAGTAAGCTATCTATCTAGGCGAGCTCATGCAAAAATTACGGGACTTCATTAAAAATGGGACCAGAATCACGAAAAAGCATTCGATAAAATAAGAGAATGTTATGTTGCACTGTTTTACGCTATTTTGATCCAAATGCCAACGTAACGCTTCTTGTCGATGCTAATAAGCATAGTTTAGGGGCAGCGTTATTACAAGGCGACCAACCAGTTGCATATGTGTCGAAGGCCTTAATCTTTGTACAACAGAATTATCTTCAAATGGAAAAGGAAGTACTGGACATATGATTTTCGTGCAAGCGGTTTCCCGAACACTTACGAGGTATGCTCAAAAAGTTAGGTGACTTTTGAAATTTTGCGGGGAAGGTACATTCGATTATCGATTCGTTTTTGCTGTATTGGTACATATATCCCGAATATATATTTACAGTTTCAAGTATATAGCATACTTAGTTTGTTTTTGACAGATACGAGTAGATATAGATAATATTTCAAATATTATAAATATTATTTGGATGCCCTAGCACTTAAACAAAAGATTATAACGTCGAAGCTGTGTAGAAAATTGTTTTATAATATCGTCGAGTTACCATAACGGAAATTGCTGAGGATATAGGCATATTAGCTGGCTCATGTCATGCTTTGGGCATAAGACGTGTGTCAGCGAAGTTTGTTCCGAAAATGCTTAATTTTGATCAGAAGAATCGTCATATGAGCATCGCTCAGGAGCTCTTGAATGACGTCAATGATGATCCTGACATGCTCAAAAGGGTCATAACTGTTCCCTGTTCTTGTACCTTGTGCGTTGGCACAAATGTTTTATATCTTACAGGGATTACTTTGAAAGGTACAACAATAATATTGATGAATTAATAAATTTTTTTTTTATAAAAATATAAAGTAACTTTACTTTTTGTACACACCTCGTATACCACTAGTTTACGGTTAAAACAGACCAGAAACCCTAAGAGTCAACCTTTAAGAAATCTTTACATCGTGTTTCCTACGTGTTTCCTCCGTTTTTACGAAATGACACCATATGCTCTTAATGTCATTTATAGAATAGGCAAGGCAATTCCATTAGCCCTTACCTTGAGCAGAGACTTAAGAACTATTGCAGATGTCCGAAGGAGATCATAATATAATTATCAGAAGCACCACTAAAAACGCAAAGCTTCTAGATGTCGTAACGCATATACGAGATGGTTGGCCTGAGGGCTAAGATATACTGAAATATGATGGATGAGCACCATCTCGAGGAGGGGGTTATAATAAAAGGAGAAAAAGTTGTGATACAAGCTTCCTTAAATTTAACAATTATTGGACGAATTCATGAGGGAGATCCTGGTATCCAGAGGTCAGTTAGTTATGCTGTTTTGGCTTGTAATGGTTGAGGATATTAAAAAATCATGCGCTGTTTGCAAATCAACATAGAAGTCAAAAATTGACTGAGATGTATATACAAGAAGCTAAGAAAATCCCAAAAAGGTTCTGGAAGGATAACTCAAAAGTTGACTTACCCTGCTAAATAAGAGTAATACCCATCACCTGATATTATACCATATTAGGCTAATACACTCATTTAATAACACGACTTGCGAGAAGATATTTATTGTAACAACACTTAAAGCATGAACACTGAGAACTTGAGTATATAATCATTTGTATAGTGTATTGTATAGTGATACATAACCTACTGTAACATCAAGTACTCAGATCAACGACATCTTACCGATTACTATGTCCAAGTGCACAATCTCCTTTATATTTCTTTATGCATATCCACGTTTTTCACAGTCAATGTAGCCCAAATTTATTGGTGATTCAACTGTCTCGTAGAAAATTAAAATGAAGGAAATGCATCTAGTAGAACTCCTACACTTTCCGATTCGGTTAACAACACTGTGTTGCGAAATACTGAGTGTGATCCCAAATAAAATGTCACCAGCCATAAAATACAATTATAAAAGCTTATGCCGTGGACATGTATTCTAAGCCAAATAGATTGTCAAAGTAAAATATATGGCGCGAAGTAGACCTATGTCAAATCAGCAATAAATTTCGTCTTACCCTGGACTACATCTTGTCCCTGGTTAAAAATTTCGAAAAGTTAAAGAACCACAGATCAATAAATTGAGAATATATGGTATTCATACCATATGTCGTGTACTCGTATAATAACGTTTGCACTTATTTAATAATTTTTAAAAAAGAAAATCCCAAGCGGTTTTAAAATCCATAATCTTTACATAATTACTATGTAAATTAGAAAATCAATTTAAGATTTTCTTGTACGTGAGACTTTAACCACAAACGCAACTTGACTTGAATAATCAGAATTGACCAACCCTAAGTGTCATAGTATAAACTAACTAACCACACTTGCTCTTCTCAACGATTTTTCAATGAGTTACTGCAGACGATGTTGTATTCATTTTTGAAATAGTTTTTAATCTTTTGCCATCTAATCGTACTCATTCGAAATTGTCTCCCATAGAAGTGCGGTTGCTCTCAAGAAAAACCTCAAAACGTGATAAAGGTACAAAATCTTCAGCTGTAAGTATTTGGATACTTTAGCATAAATGAGAAATTGCTTATTACCGAAAATATTTTCCACAAAATTGGAAAGTGCAATCTCGCCATTTACTCTGAATTTCGGGACCACAAATTGGGTAAATTGAAAAGGCCTTCAATTAACATTCTTTACATACGAGAACTTATAAATCTGGTTAGTCTGGGGTTTGCGTCCTTATTTTTGACGAAGATTATCTGCAGGAGAGAAGGATACATGTACGTGTGGTCTTCAAACTTTTGTTGCAATCATAATGGTTGAAGATTCTGTTTCAAAACTCTTGTTTGAATGATTATGAAGACAGATAGAGCCAAAAAATTCGGTAGAGAACATTTAATAAAGATTAGGGGATTGCTATTAAGCATCATCCATTGTAGTTAAAAGCAGCTTCATGGTGTTTTGAAAAGAAAAATAAAAAATAAAATGAAAACAGCGGAGAATAGCTAGTTTTTTCATGAATTTTAAGGTTCTGCTGTCATTCTGTTAATTTATTGGCACGTAAAGCGATATACTGCCCTCTTAAAGGATCTATTGATATGGGCTTACTACTAATTTGCGTTGAAGCTTTCAGAAATCCGAAATCCACAGCGTTCTATAGATGTTTAATAATTAAGAATTTGATATTACATGTTCCTCTTCAATACTTTTCCCAAAATTATCTTGGCATATACAAAAAAGCTAATGATCAGTTTCGAAGATTATTAATAATCAGCAAACTAAAAAGCCTTAAAGACTTCACAGCACATATTAATCCGAACTTATCCACAAGCACCGTTTGGCAACGTATTAGGACTCTCACAGGCAACTCCACACATAAATATATTCTATCTATAAACACACCAACCGGCTCTGTAACTGATCCTCACGAAATCTGTAATTTGTTTACCCAATCGTGGTCATACAATTCGGATAACTCAAATTTTCCACCGGCCTTCAACAACAAGAAATCGGAAAATTTAAATTTACTTCCACAACCCGCAATGAACGCAGCAGCCAAACGTATTGAAAATGATATCACCTTAAGTTGCTTAAGTAAATTGAAAAGGAAAACACCAGGTCGGGATAGGATCTCATATCCCCTGATAAAAAAGCTCATATCACTGTACAATATCTTCAGCAAAGGCATAATACCTCAAAGTTGGAAAACAGCCACAATAATTCCAATTCCAAAGCCTAAGAAAAACATCGCAAGTGTAAATGGATATCGTCCAATCTCACTGCTTCCTTGCTTATCAAAAGTATTAGAAAAAATAATTGCCAACAGAATTTTGTGGTTTGCAGAGTTTAAAAAGGTCTTAAGTCCCAATCAAGTCGCCTTCAAACCAAAAAGAGGGTACATAGATGCTCTACTGCACATTGACTATGTTGTCTCAAGTGCACTCTCAGCTCGCAACCATGTGATTAGGCCTTAGATTTTGAAAAGGCATTCGACCGTGTAGGCATTAACCTTGTCCTTAACAAATTAAGGGAATGGGGAGTTGGCCCAAAAGTATTTCGATACATAAAATCGTTCTTAACATACAGAAAATGTTTCATTAAAATTCGAAATACATTTTCAAAAACCATGCCACTAGACAATGGTATCCCGCAAGGATCTCCCTTGTCTGTCATTTGCTTTGCAATCGCTTTTGACGAAATAAGTACAGTTATATTTAACTACAAAGATCTTGATCACTGTATCTATGCAGACGATGCATATATATTATGTAAATACAATGATCTAGGTAAAACAAAGTCAATATTTTCTCTGTTGCTTAATGAGATTAATCAATGGTCGTATATTTCCGGCTCTAACCTATCTTTGGAAAAATGTAAGATAATTCATATATGTAGGAAAAAGAAATGTTCAAACTTAGAATTAGTTATTAACAGCACAAAATTAGAAACAGTTACTAACCTTAATGTTCTAAGACTTGTAATAAACAATAGATATAATTGTAAACAACACTGTATTAATCTTAAGAAATCATTAGCAGGAAGGCTTAATATTGTAAAGTATCTATCATCAAGTAGAAGTAATGTTCACGTTAATTCACTTTGTAACATAACTAAAACGTTAATCTTAAGTAAGATAGACTATGCTTTGGCCATCTATGGTTTTTGCTCTAAAACCATCAAAAATATTATTGCACCAACATACCACCAATCAGTTAGGAATAGCCTAGGTGCCTTTCCAACTACCCCAACCAACAAAAACTTTCTCGCTGAGGCCGGACTACTGGCAATAGATGAGCGATACTTTGAAATCATCGCGAAACGAAATGTGAAGCGAAAAAGCCAGTAATCACAAACGCAAAAGAAGAATCCCCTCTGCAATACACAGGATCCTTGACGCTGGTATAAAGCTAAACTTACCTCGGAATAAAACAGCTAAATTCACTCCAATATAACCACCTTGGTTACTACATAAAACTAAGTGCTCCTCGATCTACATGAGTTGCGTAAGGAAGTTACCAGCAATAACACTTATAAAGCACGATTCCTCGAAATATCGACTGATCTGAAAGGCAAAAGCTGGAACTTCATATACACAGATGGTTCAAAAACAAAACCAAACACAGCTTTCGCAGTTGTAACTGAAGCTGGTTCTATCATCATATAAGGAATTCTGCCAAATATTGCTTCCATTTACTTATATACTTGAAGCCGCAAGCAGGCAAATGGTTCATTTGCTCTGATAGCCTGTCAGTACTATAAGGCATTGTGAATCCTAGAAATGACACACTTATCAAAATCCTAATAAAATCGAGATCGAAGATAAAGCTCATGTGGATACCTGGTCATGTTGGAATTAAAGGCAATGAACTCGCAGATGCTGCAGCAAACTCCGCACTGAAAGCTCCCATCTACACCTACAACACTATCTCCCGGCGCGATCTAAAGAGACACATAAATCATAAAAATCATAACCAACAGCTTCTTGAATGGGAAAATTATCAGCATCACTACTAAACAGTAAACCCACATAAAATTCAGCCAAAATATCCAACAAACACCCCTAAATCGGTTTTAACTATGTTTATACAACTTCAACTTGGACACACTGCATATACTCACCAACACCTGCTCAAAAGGGAACCTCCACCCACCTGTCCCACCTGCCTCTGCAACATAGCGGTAATGCATCTCCTCAGCGTATGCTTTTTATCTTCATACCCATCACTGCAAATCAACCATAGCCAGAACCATAATCTATTGGAACATCTTAGAGAACCAAACCAAAGCAATATTGAGAAATTAAATCTTTTATTACTTTCAAGAGCCACTGTTGCTAGTTGCTCTGTACTCTGATTTTAGTAACAATTTGTACTTTTAATAAATAAATAAAAATAAATAACTTTTACTTACTACATTAACTAGGCCTAATGACCCTTCGTGGGGACGTCAAAAACGCCTTTGTTCACATTTCTGCAACGAGCTTGAGTTTCCTTTAAGTAATCTTCATAGATCTGACTAGGAACATCTCTCTGCACAAGGCTGACCATATAGCACGTTCATATACATACTCATTCACAAGCTGTTGAAATCCTTTGCAAAACTATCGATACATGGTTTTGATGGATCGATACAGGATGATCCAGCCCGGTAACTTTATATATCTGTCAGGTTCCCCTTCTTGAGCATCTTTACAACCATTCTTCCCTTTCAATCTTCGTGTGAGGCCACGGTTTCTCATGCTTTCGTAATTAGTGCTTGTAAGATTTCCCCCAAAGGAAAGGGCTGGGTTCCTTCTCTACGCCGTCTATGCTATTTTATTATCGCCGAGGTTATTTTAGAGATATTCTGAAAAAGTACATCACAATGTTAGGCAGCTAACCTTCCCTTCGCTATTTTCGGTGAGACATAATTAATCCAAAAGAGCTAGTTATCCAGGATGATATAAAAATAATTAGTTTCTTTCGTTAGTCAGCTTCTCATAAAGAGGTGAAACTCTATTTGTAAATAACAAACCGTATCTTTAGAGCAGACAACCGACGGACATGGTACAACAAACATTGCAACTACAGTACATTATTTGCATATGCCAAAGCATAGATGTTAGAACCATTGAGAGCGTTATAGCGTTGAAGACAAGAAGTCACAATGCGAATGAGCCCTCTTTACCCCACCATCAAAGTGGCGTGTTGCCTGACCGAAATATTCCATCAAAAGCGCGCTCAGTATTGATGAAAATGACTTATTATTGTAGAGTTCGTCTTCAATTCTGCCCTCCACATTTTAAAAAGCATGATCTTCTGAGTTGGTAGATATGTTCCACTTAAGGGGGTATGACTACACTTATAGTGCCTGAAAACGTGTTAAATAAATGTTCGCTCCATCTTGGACAAAGGAGGTAGTCGTAAAGTAGTTTAGTTCATATTAAGCTCGAATGCTTTCTCCATGTTCTTCAAGGTAAAAGAAATCAGCTTTTGAATGGGATTGAAGCTTTTGGCCAGGGATTGATTTCATTTTCATTACATCGCTGCACTTCTGCGATTCATTAGCTCAGATAGAGTTTTCCAAGTGTCATCAAAGAGCAGCTCTAGCACGCATTCTTTCGATTCATTTTCTTGGACCCGTAAAAAACTGCTACAGTCATTCCGAATCCAAAAAGGTAATTCAATATTTTTCATCTACAAAGAAGAAAATTCAGACCATCACACTTTAAGTTTTTCGAGACATCTGAACGAGGTACTTAGAGCTCAGCCTTTCCCTTGGTTTTCTATCCGGAAGAATTTTTCCATCTCCAGTATGTTGTTTAAACATGTATTAGTCGCAAAAGATAACATCCAGTTACGTTGCTCCGGAGATCAAAGTAATTATTTTATCTGACTTTTAAAGAAAATCCGACTTCTGTACTAGCTTTGATTTTTTCTGCGGAAAATACGAACTTTAGGTTTTCCTATTTAGTTATCATGAACCCTGCCTCTCAAATATCTCTACAAGCGAAAATCAAGCGGAGTTAAATCAGGTGATGGCCAGTTAAAACTATCATTTCTTGATATGAACCGATAAGATGAATCGATTTTTTCACAAAAGGTATAGCATGTTGCCATTTTCGCCCAGTTCAAATGCAAGAAAATGTGTACCAAAGGCCGTAACGTAGACCGTAGCCGTCTCGCCATTACCGTGTTCTAAAAAATTAGGGGTCCAATGGCTGAGCATATATCACACCGACCGTAACATTTGATAAATGTAAAGGAGGTTCAATAATTTGTGAACCATTAAATGGTTGAACTTAGTGAAGAATTGTAGATATCAACCTTTTAAATCTTCCAGGTTGTCGATGGATGCAAGCTGTAAGCGGCAAAGATATGAAAGTTCTGGATATTGGCCAATATCGACTTTTACAAAAACAATGGTCTCGTTACTTCGATATGGATGGGGTTTAATTTTTGGCTTTGATGCCACATTACTACTTTGGTTACTAAACGTTGAAATGTTTTGGCTGTAAGCACTGTCAGAGTGCAAAAAAATTTTCTATACGCACGTTGTGTTAACACAATAAATTAATTGATTGTTTGATTTTGAAAGCAAAATTTAATAATCCCAGGTCTTTAGTCTTTAGTGTTACATGATAAAAATTGTGTTAAAATGAAGTTTCTAACTCGAGCTGCCAAATGTCATTTTCATTCTTCTTTAACATCAGGTGAACTAAAAAGTAATCACTCTAGCAAAAGTATCAATGATGTCAGATCCTAAGTACGTAAGTAGTACCGTCCCCCGTCCGGCGAGCTCTAGTGGTCCATACCACACATGTCAATCCAGTAAAAAGTATAATGCCATCATATTTCCAATATAAGAAGCTGCAGTAGTCCGATACTAAGCTCTAGGAATGTTTCAGGTTTTTTAAAATAAACTTTCCATGGTAAATTTAAATTTTTAAAAATTTAATTGTAAACAAGATTGACAATAACAGGCAATTCTATCCTTAGGGAAATAAAAACGTTCTGTATTGACTTTTGGAATTGCCACTAAATAATTACAAAGCCAAAGCCAAAGTCTACAGACTATCTGAAATCGAATGATGAAAACCCAATTTGAGAGCATTTTTGCATATTTCGTTATCTTTTACGAAGATTTTCGCTGAAGCAAATCTCAATAACCAGCCCGTTTCTACGTAATAAAAACAGTGAAAAAAGGGGGTTAAAAAAATTCATAAAAGGCCACGTATTCGTATTTGATATACCAAAAATCCATACACTCATATGCATACATAGATATGAATACAATATTCTAGTTTTGTAGTATTTCCATGCAACAGTGTATCCATAGCTTGACCATATCCAACTTGTTCAACGGAATAGAATTTCTTCTGCTCTCCGGCTGCAAGGAAGCAATATGATTTTTCAATATAATTTTGTCGGAGCTTTGGAAAGGATTTCTGGTTATGAATAATTTAGACGTTTTCCTTTCATTTTGGCTGCTCAATTTACGAACCAATTTATGCTTATGTATGTTTAAAGCTAGCAATATTATTTTTGTATTAATATTGAAAGTTCACGAGTGAATCCTTTTGTTGTAGCTTTCCTGTTCGTTTTTGGCCGGGAGCTGGTTTTTACGTTGAATATTGTCAACATTCGAGACTTGAATGGATTTTTATTCTGGAATATATAAAAGGAGATGTGGGTTTCGGGCTATAGTGCTCGATACTTTCTTTATTCCAGAGGATAAGGACATTTTATTATGCACAGTTCGCTTGTAGACATATGCCTTTTCTTAGATATGCTTAAATAAATAGCACAATACATCGACTACTAGTTCCTTTTCGAATGAAAGTAACAGTAGGCACAGAACGTTATATCAATATATAAAAACGTAGTCTGTACCCCTAAGTCATATTATTTCCTGCCCAAGAAATCTAGTTTTATCATTCATTTAGTTTTTTGTTTCCTTTGTTAGAAGAAGGAAAGAATAATATTTATGTCATCTGTATCGACTTTTTCTATCCGTGTAATCCATTCTTACCTTGGTAAGGACGTGATAAGTTTATCATTGACCAGATATTCACATATGTAGATCGGGAGAAAAACCCAAGCACTTCAAATCGATACCCACCACTTCACGTTTTCACATCATTTATAGAGAGTCATCTAAAGTTTTGGTATCCTTGTCAAAATCTTTCATCTGTGTTAGATGAAAATGAAAAACGTTCACTATTTCAAAAAAAGTTGGCAATGCCATTTGATGTCAAAAAGAGATTTCGACAATATAAAGAGTCATCACAGCAAACCATATCTAACTATGAAATTGTAAACATTTTTCTCAAAATGTGCGCAAAGAATGATACCACCGTAGAAATGAAGCGAGGAAACATTTTTACCATTCACGTTTTTGTTGGACTAATAAGGCAATAGAGAAATAAATCAGTTTCAAGGAAAACGAAGACCCTTATCATCGTAGTCTTATTGTATGGCTCGAAAGCATGGATTTTATTTAAAGACTTTATCTAAGGGTTAACAGATGTTAAGAGAATGAACAAGCTCCGGTCCATAGTGTCTCCGAATCTATGCCAGATGAACACAATGCTAATGGTAGACCTCGCAATTTTGAACTCAATCAATATGGGTGCGTAACTGGAAGCGATTAGTACGATACCGAGCAAAATATAATATAAAAAACTGTTGGCTTGAGCCTTAGGTCCACATGAGATTTAAGCGCCACCTAAAGAACAGTCTTTTAGATACAAAAATATTACACAGTAAAGGTACGACGCATATATGATTCAGGAGTGTCTGATTGACCATGTGAAGAGTAACTGAAGAGAAAAAATTCTACTCGTATATAATTTTAATCTAATGGGCAGCCATAAAACTAGTGCCTTTAGAGTCCAAAGATAAGCTGAGTAAAAGCCTACCAAATCTCGTGAACTAAGTCATTCCAACCCATGCAGTCATCATAGCCTAGAAATCTTAGTCACTGTCGGATTCATATCCTTCTAACTACATCAGTGTCGCTTTAATCTCCTGAATTACTTTCAATATACATTAGATTAAAAATATGTATATGTATTTTTCTTTTGAAAAAACAATGAGAGGCCCACCCATTAAGAAAGAAAAAATCCTTCAAGATATTTTTGACATCCAAACTCGGGGTAGTGATTACTGATCTTAACGACGCAGGCTCTATTGCACATCGAAAACTGGACTTATCTAACATCCGATAGACGATATCATAAATAGCTCTGAGTTTGATGGAATATTGAGAAATATGCGATGAAACTTTAAGGTGATATAATATTGCAAAATCAATTGACATCTTTGAACACCGACGTAATGTCTTGTGCCTCATTTTGTTCTATGTATTGTTACAACATTTTCACCACCAGTACTCCAATGAAGTTGCCAGCAGCATTCCGCCCCTTTAAATCTTCAGCCGTAACAATTATCACGCTGCGAATGCTCATCAGTTTAACCACAAGTCCATTTTCGGACGCACATTGAAATATCATGATTCTTTCCTAAGCCGTACAACTCGCTCGGTAATTCTCTTTCTTTCCTTCCTTAATTTTCTTCGGCCTCGCTGTGCAAACACTTTTAGGGTTCTACAAGCATCTTGAGCGCACTTTAATTACATAAAAAAAAATATGTTTAAGAGGTTTTTAAGACCACTTTAATACGCATCGGAAACTGAAGTTTGCAAAAACTCTCGTACCACTAATCGAAAACAAAGGTTTTCCAAGTTTTTGATTACACCTCTTCAAAATCTTCTGTCGATTGTGAGGCTATTGAAGCAGCCACACCATTTGAAACATGGCAATTTTGTAACCGAGATTTAGTTGCTTCAGAAATAAGTTACGGAAGGAACTCAGAATGCTACAAATTCATCGAATCATTTTTCCTATGATTCGGTTCTATCAACACCATCGAAGGCAACTCAATACGGTGACTCCAAAAAGATGAAGCTTATCTGTATAGTGTAAAGGTGAAAGGTTATCGTTTCCTGGGTACCATACTTTAATGACCTGGGTGCCCGTAATGTTGCTACTCAGTCAACATTGATTTCGAAAGTAAGCAAGCAAGTAACCGACTAACCGTTAGACGCTGAGGAGATTACTGTCGGAGTCTTCAATGTCATACCATAGGAATATCGATTTGATAATTGTGGAAGCGAGGTCTCGATAATGTTGAAGTGTGAAATTCCGAGATAAGCCAAGTGAATAAGTTTCAAGGAGTAGCTCGGCAAGTCCGTTTGTGGTCCTCGCACACTCAAAACGAAAAAGAGGTTAGAGGCAACTATCTCTTCCTTAGAGGAACGCAGATTTGCTGCGACTACGTAAGTAAACCCGTGAAATCAGCTCACTTAAGACTAATATGGAGAAATATTCAAATTTTTGCAGATCGAATTCTTACATTTTGTAGAGTTCTTCTGATAAAAATTTTGCGGAAAGATCAAGGCACTTGTTAAAACCCGCAGACACTCAGAAGATCAAATGTCAGCTATACTGAGAGACTCTTTGTCTCATGGTTGAAACTCACTTCATAGGTTACCCGATCAAAATTAGTTGACAACCAACTCCTTTAACAGAATTTGCAAGTGAACAACTCCTGTGATCTGGTATCTATCAAATGTTAAATACTAAAGTTGCCTCAAGATGTATGTCATCGGATACATCTAGTTATCTTACATAAGGGTATAGACCAGCTGCTGGCAACTCTGAAGAGCTCTGGAGCTCGCTAACCTAATACTGGCTAATATACCGAATCTTTGGCAAATAGTAAAAGTAACCTTTGTACCGAAAATCGAAAATGATGACTACATGCTCGCAAAGACCTTCAGATTTCTTTCATGTTTAAGAGCATGCAGTAAATTGCTAAGCAAAACAGTCTTGCTAATGCATCTCCATACAACACACATAAAAACCGGAAAGAAACTGCGAGACTCTGCTTTAAAATCTGGTTGGAAGAATTAAAGGGGCACTGACTGCGTATGTAATTCGGCCAGACACAATGACAAAGATAGGTCACTAGTTTTGTGGTTAAGAGCAAGGATGGAATATGCAATACGGCCACTAATTGTTATAGCGGGGGTAAACAGTGGTTGCCCTTAAGGCGGCGTTCTGCCTCCAAAGCTGTGGTGCATGTTGGTTAACTTAGTACTCAACTCCCTCAAAGATCCTAGTATCTACTTTAAGTGCACTGAGTACAGTTTTAGGCAAAATTCTTGTGGTTCTAAAACCGATCTTATTGAAATCTTGTAAAGGACACTTTCGTATTTCTTCCAAGCGGAAATATACGAGGGTTGTTTATAGAATAGCCGGATTAGAAATGACAACCAAAATTTTTTTTTGGTTTAGACACTTTATTTTTCAATATAATCCCCTTTCAACTCAATACACTTTTGCCAGCGGTGCTGCAACCTTATTAACCCCTCCGACTTTTGTTGGCCTGTAAAATACTTCTCTGCGGCGGCGATGACTTCCTCGTTCGACCCGTACGTCTTTTCGATCACGAAACGACGCAAAAACTCATTAAACAGGGCCAAACACGTCTTGGAAGTGGTCTCATGATTGCGCTTATTCTTTGGTGCGAGCATACGCAACATCCATCGCGCGGACAGCTTTCTCATACTCAAAATCTCATGCAGCCAACTCGCAAGTTTTTACTCGGAAGTCTGCCAATACGAGATCATGGATTTTGTCCACGGTTTCCTTTGCGAACCAATGGTAAACGGTTGTACGGGAAGTACATCGAAAACGGACTTGATTTCCTCGCAGGTCTTGCCACTCAAAAACAAGATTCGGATAACGAAGGGATAATGCTCTTTTTCCATTGTCGCAAAAAACACTAACACGATGTTTCGAAATGTGAGTCAAAACAAAACTAAGCGTCGCATTATCACCATATTTTGACAGGCGGGCTAAAAGAGGTTATACTAAATGATGGTGCACTCATTTTGACTCAGCAGACCCTCCTATCTTCCAATACAGGTACTTATTTAACAGCCCTCGTTTTAGGTGTTGGTACTGTAGTCACTTTATCAGTGAAGCGTTATTAAATCTTTCAACGAAAGATTGAATCCTTGTCTGAAAGCTCTTTTTTTGCCAAATATGCAAAGTGTTTCCTTTTTTCCCCTTTTATACAATTGTTCCGTGTGTATGATTCCTTGAGAATGCTGACACCGATTGGTTGCATGGAAAGCAACATTAATTCTTGAATTCGTTCTCAATCACAGAGATATTGAACGGCGTTATCAATTTAGTTTTGGCTGGTTTTTCCCAGATGGAGCTTCTGATAAATTCTGACAATGTGAATGGGATGATTCCAAGAGAAAGTTTCACAAACAGATAGTATGGAACTTTCAAGCTAATGACGAAGCTTCTTATTCTTTTTGAAGAATAACTACTCTGTAGAGTAGTGCTACAATATGTCAGAAATAGGCGTCTTTTCTTAATCAGTGTGGATCTGTCCTCCCAATATGTAGTTCTGACAAGGAAAGTGATGCGAGGAACAATCCGTGGAGTTATATATATGTAATGAAAACTCAGGTGGACCCACATATTCTTGGTGCTTGTAACTTCAAAGATCAGATTGTCGATTATACAGGGTGAGTTTTTTAACTTGAGACATTCAAATTACTCGAAAAATACGCGATACCGTGAAAAATGTTTCAGGCAAAAGTCACAAGGTTCTAAAGGGGACATAAGATAGTGACCACGAGTTTGACCTTGAGCCCCATTTTCAATGTTAAACGAAGGTCACTTTTGTTTTTTCAAATGATAATTCCTGATTTTCATTGCTTAGTCGTATTCCTCAATGGGGCACACGACTTTGTCTCAAAGGTCTTATTCATTCAGTGCTAGATACCACTGCACTGGCACGCATAAATCATTAATCGGTTTCCAACGTTATTAGGCTGTTAGAAGGTCGAGATTTGTTTTGAGGAAGTCAAAACTAAAAGAAATTTCAGATAGAGTACCATATTTTATTGAAGCCAACTTGAATGGCGAAAAGTATGCAAATTTCTTGCGGGACCATCTTTCAGTATTACTAGAAGAACTGCCATTGGAGTTGCGACACAAATGTGGTTTCAACATGATGGTTGTCCAGCCCATTATTCCCAAGTAGCCCGGGGCGTATTAAACAAAGTTTACCATCAACGATGGATCGGATGAGGGGGTCCGAGGCAATGGCCTGCTATGACCTAATCTTACGTCACTTGATTTCTTCTTGTGGATCTACTTAAAAAGTGAGGTTTACAGAAAAAAGCCAACAACACGTGAGGACATGAAAAGACGAATAACTCAAGTATGAAAATCAATGAAAATCAGGAATTATCATTTGAAAAATCAAAAGTGACCTTCGGTTGACCTTGAAAATGGGTCTCAAGATCTGATGTCCCCTTCAGAACCTTGTGACTTTTGTCTGAAACATTTTTCGTGATATCGCGTATTTTTCGAGTAATTTGGAATGTCTCAAGTTAAAAAACTCACCCTGTATGTCTCACTGAGGTGAAGTCGATGAGATATATAGGTATGAGAATATAAAGGTATCCTAACCTAAGACTCACGACAAGGACATTTAAAAAAAGTTTTATTCAACGAAAATCAATATAAATTCCATTAATTAAATAAAAAGAAATAAAGAGAAGGGCAAGTCTTCGCTGACACAGTGTTTGGACTACTTCATCTCGTAGGAAGTGTAGGCAATAAATTAGTTATGCAGCTGAATCATATAATTGAAACATGGGCTTTATCGTAACGATAACGTTAACGATACGCTTAGAATAATAACTAAGTAGACAAACAAAAATGACTCCTCTTTTTTGTGAAAATTTTTTATTTTATATATTCAGAAAAAATAAATAAACATGTAGTATATGGTATATATATATATGTAGGTACATGCAATTTAAGGTCAGTAATATCCATCTCGGCAATCAAGAGAATTTTGTAACATCTAGTGTTCAGGTTCTGTTGCTAATTAAACTCAATTCGTTTTATTCAATTATGCATTTGGCTGAGGACAGTATACATTGAAAACGAAAATCGAATTATCTTGAAAAAAAAAAAATTGTAAAATTATTTGAAAAAAAAAAAAAAATGAAACAATAAACACTTCTTACTCACAGCGATAAATGTTTGTAAGCTTATAGTAGCAAGACCTCCAGCAAGGAACACATTATTTTTTTGTGAGCGTTGCATAAATATGATGACACTGGCTCGAAATTTCGGTGACTGATCCACCCAATTACAATTATATATTGCGGTGGTCAATTCCTGGGTCTCCGACATAAGAGCATTCCCAAAGTAACAAACGGGGAAGCATTCCGACATCAGACCAGTCACGTAAATCAGTGTACTAATCAACTGCCCAAAAGTGTTATTAAATATAACATAATACACCATTGATATGCAAAGAACAGAACCGGTTATAACAAATTGTATAAGCACCGTATTCGAAATGGCTGGTCTAATTGTGTCAAAAAACCTGTAAACGAAAATCTTTTAAGCTTCTGTTTCACTTTTAAAGCTGTACGAATTAGTAGATGATATACCGTATTATGTTCTTATGATCATTCACACAGGACTTGAGTTCAATGAAATTTTCTTCAGATGTAAATCTTGGGTCCTTTCCAATTTTTACAACTCTCATGTGAAGAGCACGAATTTGACCCTTGAGCACATTAATGTATATCGGTGGGTAGGCGTCGTTTCCTGTATTTTGTAGAATTTGAAACGCTGTTGCCAGAAGCTGATAAGTATAGGCTATATAGTAGTTCCTTCTAGAAGCCGTCCAGTCAAAAGGGAACCATCCTTCGAAAACAAGCTTACGATGTATCAAACCAGGAACCGCATACGATGCCAATGAAGCTGATAATACAATCAGAACTACGAGCGATATTATATGGCATTGCCTTATGACACTTTTTAAATATAAAGCTTCGTCCTTATTTCGAGAAGCTCTCTGATCCAATTTATTCAGATATATTTTGACATCAAGTAAATTCGACAATCTCATAAAGACCACGAGCTGTTTCAACGAGCATATGATGAGTGTCGGACTTATTTGCAAGTTATGCATAATTTCACCCAGGTCGCCCAAAAAAAAAACATTTACAAATACAAAAATCGGTGACAATACACTGAATATGAAATTTATTGAGATTGAATAGAAATTATAGAGCCACTTGTAGTTTTTGTAAGGATATACACCTAGGAATCTCCAATTATACCACATGTAGATAAAAGATTCATTCGTGTCGAGTTCCAACATTCTAGCTGATAAATTTAAATTTCAATATGAGGACTACAATGTACAAAAGCCTTTGTTGGAATGATGAGTAAGTAACAAAATATATTCAATCTTAAAGGGTTGATTGAAATGAAATATGTATGTACTAAGAAGACAACGTTACAACAGTTGGGAAGTTAATCGTTGTAATGAGGGTGTCATAATTGCTTTTAAATTACAAATAATAGACGCATTTACGAATAGTAGCTTAACACACTCTTAATATCGAATTTAGAGGTGACAGGTATCGCTCCGATTTAAATAATTTATTTTATTTAATACTGATTGAAGTTAAAAATACATAGTAACCTCCTTAAGTGCATATATGTTACCTATACTTTGCCTTTAAGGACGAAAAAAAAAAAAAAATGATGGGTCTTAACTTGATGAAGTGTTGATATGTGTATTAGTATATTTCAAAAAAGCTACATACGTTCATATGGTACTTTAGATAGGATTTTGTTTTAACGTGAATAAACCTTTATACTTAGTTTCAATCAGATATAAACGTAGAATCATATTTCTGTTATACTGTGTATACCAATACACTTTACATTGGTATACACGGAAATAATCGTGATTATTTGAACTTCGAAATGTAGACTCCATTTTCATATTTTAAGTATTTTATTCGTAAATTTCAAGCAAAAGACGATTAAATTATGGGGGTGATTGCAAAAGTTCGTTCCGGTTTTTGACAAACAAAATTTAGTACTTTGCGTTCAGAGTATCATAACAAATAGTGTGCTTTGCAGTCGACAACATTGCCTTAATCAATTAATTTTAAATTTTATCGAATTGGGAATTACGCTTAAAGTAAGAACAAAGACAATGTGCATTTGCGACATACTATATTATATTATACATGTTATACAAATTTTGGAAAGATGTACATGTTAGAACTTTACAAAAGAATATTCAGAGCGTTTATTTGGACCATACGCCTGCTATCTGGATAGTAAAAAGTGGTATAGAAGATACTGTACGAGTGGAAGAAAACCTAAGAATTAGTACTAAAGAGATACTTGATAAGCTGAAAATTGATAATTCGACTGCGTTTTGTCATATAGAAAAGCTGGGATACGTTTCCGAACTTGACATTTGGGTACCCCATCCTTTAACGGACAACAATAAGATCGACCTCGCACGTAACGACATTAAGACTCTTTTGGCTCAAATAATAAGAGGAGATGGAAAGTGGATACTATAGAATTTTCCAATAGGGACTTGACAACTTTGAATTTAATTTGTGAACGCACTCTTTCACTAATCATCAAAGTGTCACTGTCAATATATTCAGCAAACTTAAAATTTTCATTACAATAAAGTACACTAACGAGCAACGTCTGCAAATTATAAAAATTTTCTACAGATATTCAGAGTAGCAAAATCATCTTCAGTGACGAAGCTCATTTTTGGATCAATGGGCTCGTCAATAAGCAAAATATGCGTTATTGGTCAGGTGAAAACTCACATGTGCTTCATGAATCACCACTTCATCCACAAAAAATAACTGTTTGGTGCGGTTTGCATGCCGGCGGCGTAATTTGGCCATATTTTTTCGTCGACGATAACGATCGTCACGTTAGTGTGAATGGTCAGCGTTATCGCGCCATGATCACCGATTATTTTTGGCTCGAATTGGAAGATATGGACTTGGACGACATGTGGTTTTCTGTTGGGCTATGTTAAGTCATTGGTTTATGCTAACATGCCGACGACGTCGGAAGAGCTCAGAGCCAACATTGAATGCGAAATAGCGGCCGTTTCGGCCGAAATGTGTTGTTGAAAATTGGGTCCAATGAATCGACCGCTGCAAACGTGCCCAAATCGAGTTCCATTCATAAATGTTTTGATTGTACTTCAAGCCAATAATAAAGTATTTCAAATATCTCAAATGATTTGCCTTTTATTTAAAAAAAAAGTTGTCAAGTTATTATTAGAAAATCCTATATTATACAGTGAAAGAAAACCTGGAAGGTGCAGAGCCCATTGCTTAGAGGCTAGTTGGCATAAAGTGAAGATGTTGCTATCGATTTGGTGGAATTGCAGAGGAACTGTTTACTTTGAGTTTGCTGTGAAGTGCACGTAGTTGTTTGTTACACCAATGAGGAGATGGTGAAGGATTTTACTTTTGTTGGTAAAGGACCGCTTGCGTAATACAGTGGAAGATCTTTTCGTAAAAGATTTCTACGACGGAGTCAACAGAGTTGTTTTTATCGAGTATACAACTGAAGTCTACACTATTTAGAAAAGGGAGTTTCTGAGGGGATAATAAAATTGTTGATATCATATAAGAAAGTAAGTGCCGTGATTAAGGCCACGCTTTCACAAATTGAATGGATTTGTAGCCCTTACTGATCAAATTTCATCTTTAAAAGCTCAAAAAGGTTTTATAAGAACTGTATATATTTATTTTTCAATAAATACAATTGTGTTAATTTAGGTATGAAAAATAATAAATTTTAAAGATTTTTAACAGAATATATTGTAGTTGTTCTATTTGTTACAATTTGTCTATAAATTTGGCAAATATTGCGTTGTTGTTCTTTGTATAAATCTCCGACAGCTGTGCAAAATAATTTAAACACAATTTAAAGCGATTACATGTTTGCAAGAAAATGGTGCGATTGTTTTCGCAGCAAATAAGGCAAAGGACTGGTGCTTCAACTGTATTTAGATATTGTTGTTGGGAAAAATCTTGACATTCTTCTTCATGTGGCAGTGATCTAATTTATCAGCTTCCTCTGCATGCAGATTGTTGTGTTCATTTGTAAGATGGTTGAGGAAATCATCGATCTAAATGATTTGTTTGCTTAGTCTTTTCAAGGCTATTTCAATTTGAGATCGAAGATGTTGAATGTGCCATCTAAGTAAATTATGAATTCTCTCGATTTATTTCGATCCTCGTCCAACAAGATATAAAGAAACTTTAAAAAAATGTCATGTTTGGAAAGCCTCCTGCTGAGACGGCTATTAAAATCTTCAAGTGCACTTGTAGTAAATACTCACACGGAGAAGAGTAAAGGATTTTCCTGAAGTAAATATCTGCTATATATGTATTAGTAATATATCCTTCTCCATGCATTGCCTATTGAAATCAATTAGAAAGTCTTTAAAAATGCTCACCCCATATTTTTTAAATGGTGAGCCATTCGCTTCTCTATTCAGAATCTCAAAAACTGATTGTATATATTTAGGTCTCATTAGCGGAAGAACTAAAAACTTGCGAAAAAGGCAAGTTGGTAATATTGACGCAACTCAATATTGACAATAACTCAATGTTATTGTCGTTTGTTTTTTTAATTTCCCACTTGGAAAACGGGTTGCGCGCAAAAATAAGGGGTCTTTAGGATTACTACGCGTATCACTCATCGGGAAATGCTAGAGGCGGGTCCCCCTTATATATCAAAGAGATGATCAAAGAGAGCTCGAGCCTGTGCAACTAATTGCTGTTTCAGTCATTTCATTTCAGTCAATTATTTCCCTCCGCGATCCAAGATCACCAAATATATTATCAAGAAAACATTTATTTCGCTTGGATCTGCTTTTATAATTGGAAGTGACTTTATTGCTAAATACACTTTTTGGGGCTCAAGATGTGTTTCCCAAAAACGTAAATTGGTCTATGAAGCTGGCATGGAACACAACTGTGAATTCCATTCGTCGGGTAAGCTGACTTATTGGCCGACAGACAGAATGAAAATACCTGATCTTGTCGATTTTTTGATGACAGCTTTGATTTTTCCTCCGACCATTCTCCAGTCATACTGACGATAAGTGACACGCTCATTAAAAAATAAGAACCGCTTCGACTTACGGTAAGAAATACCAATTGAGAAGGATTCAGGAAAGAAATCGAAGATAACGTTTAATTAACATCTCAATAAGATCACCACTTGAAGTTGAAATCGAAGTTCACTCCTTCGTGGAAATCATTCATTGTGCTGCGTGGAACAACAGACCTCATTAATGACAAAGAACGGCTAAAAATAGCACAAATTACCCGCCAGAGATAAAAGAAATGGTAAGGAAAAAGAGTAAAGCACACAAAAAATGGCAATTTACTCGAGCTCCGCAGGATAAAAGACGTCTAAATATATTCTGTAATCTGCTCAAGGAGACTCTAAAAAATCACAAAAATTGCGTAGTAAATCAGAAAGGGTGTCTGATAGCTTTACAATAGCAAACGCAACTTTGGCTGAATTAAGGAACCGAAAAAAAGCTCTCGGATACGATCTGATAGCCGAAGAAGTCCTTAGAATGCTGCCCTTGAAAGCACTCAATAAGCTTTTACGTGTTTACGTAATTTACGTGTTTAAAAATGTATAGATTTTTTTCGAAATATAAAGAACTTGTGGTAACTTCGAATTATGGAGAGTTTCGAATTATCGCTGGTTTGAATTAACGAAAGGCGACTGTAATTATTATTGTAATGGCAACATTTGAATAATTAACAGCCAGAGAGCTTAGTCAGGTTTGGCATTTCGCAAGCTATGGTCGGGTTCTGCCACTACCGCCTCGCGCGATAAAACGGGTTATCCGCCGTCATAACAACACATATATTTGTGTACGTGCAGAATTTTATTTCTTTTTTTGATACCAAAATTCCGTTTAAAAAAAAACACAATTGAATAAAATTTGTTATTAAGAAAAAAAAAAACATTCTTATTCTCTTTTTTTTCCTCGAATTTGTTTTTTTTTTTTTTTTTTTTTTTGGTTGACATTCATTTGTTGGATTGTCGGCTCAGCGTATTGCTGCGCTTTTCGAACAGCACAAATTTGAGGCAGTTAATCCAAAAAAGCGGCGTTCTTTTGGGTGGGTGTTCCTGCGTCATCCTCTCCTACGATTCCTGCGAGACCTTAGGTCTCGTGTTACAGTCTCGATTTCTCTTTGACTATTGTGTTCGCCATGTTTGGATTCCACTGCATGTCATATATCCTAATAGGGCCATTTTCACGACAGACGAAGCTGTGCGTTGGAGATACGGTTCGGCCAAAAACTCCTTATGATGTTACCTAGACATCTATTTACAAAGGTTTTCAGTTTTCGAGTGACAGTGTGGTAACCTTCCAAGTACTACACCCGTATAGTAAAACTGATTCTACATTGGATCCGAACAGTCTTAGCTTGGGTTTTGGGCTCAGAACATTGCTTTTCCAAATTTTTGAGGGCATTCCAAACGCAGCTTTAGCTTTTCCAATTTTGCTGCCCACATCGAGTTTGGTACCACCGTCGGTTGGCCGCTACGATGCTTTTTAAATACAGATAGTTTTCGGATTTCTCGACCTGTTGTCCGAGAGTTGAGCGTTTGAGTTTGAAGTCCTCAGGGCCTTTGGTTTTCAAGTATTTATATTAAGCCCCCCCCCCCTTGGTTGCCACAGCTTGCACAATTTGTGACATTTGGAGGAGATCCAATATTTAAATGCGCAAGAAGGCAAACATCGTCAGCGAGTCTAGGTGTTTGAGTTAAAACGTTATCGTACACCTCAATCTTTGGTTCCCTTCAGTTAGTGCTGTCAGTTTTATTGGCTTCTATCTCGGGTTTTTCTACTGCAGCCCGGGCTTTAAGTGAAATACGTTCATCGTTCTGCTTCTGTGGCATGACGGTCAATGAATTGTCGACAGACTAGGGGATCCCGAAGTCTGTCGATATTGTATCTGGTAACTCAAAGCAAAATTAAGCGGTTGCTATTGATGGATGCACTACGAAGGTGTACGAAGGTAGTGGCTAACATTAGATGATGATAGCGCGATATTCTGATATCGGCTCCACTTTAATTTTGGACGTCTAGGATACAATTTCCCTACTCGTTAGATGTGACCCAACTGATCTTGTAGCAGGCCTTTTGCTCTAACGGGGTACCTTCAATAACTAACCGGTTGGCATTGCAAAGATCTACAAATCGTTCCCCATTATCATTGCGGCGCTCAGGTTGATGTCGGGAATTGAACACTGAAATAATCGATTTAAGAGCAAAACACCACCACTGCTTCTTACATTGGTCAAAAATATTGTCACTTGTGATCATGAACTGGTTTCCAGGACTTTAAACTCTCTTTGGTAGTTGGTGTTAGCCTTTCCATTCTTACGATTATTTTTAGATGATTGCCCATAGTAGAGTGCGGCAGGAGTTTTCCCGATTTTTATATCGACGAGCTATGTATAGAGCTACATATATGTATATAAGTCATGTTTATTTTTTTTTTTATCTTTGCCAAACTTGTCTGTTTGTTAAGAATGTGCATAATGAAGATTTAGAACAATCGCTGCTCCGTTAAGGTAAGTAAGACTTAACCGAGATTTTGATGTCAAAAAAGGTTTTAGATAATGTAACGTAATGTCGTTTAATATTCCTTAACAACAAACAGCGGAACTCACAAGCACAATCTTTAAAAAGATGAAGATATCCGTAGTCATTACGAAAGCAAAATCCTTCGAAATAAATTCGGTCCCATTTGAGGGCTTTAGAGAAGGCAATTCAATGACGAGCTATATGAGCTGAACAGCGGCATCGACGTCGTTAGAAAATTGCGCATCAGTCACCTGAGATGACTAGAGTATGTAGAGTGAATGGGTGTCAATACGCATAGCCCTAAACTTAGCTAAAGAACGAGCTACATAGAGAGACTTTTTGGTTGAGGGCCAGGTTCACACCGAACTATAACAGTCACTGACGGTTCGGAGAGGTTGGATATCATTTTCTAAAAGAACTCTGCACCTGCTAGATAGGATTCAAAACCGTGCGATGAAACTAATAGTCTAACTAACAGTCAGTCCATTGACACCTTGAGCACAGACATAATGTCTCCTGTCCCACTTTGTTTTATCGCTATTTCTACCACCAGTGCTCTACCCCTTCAAACCTTCAACCTTAACAACCGTCTTGCTATGAATGTCTATCAGCATAACCTGAAGCCCACTTTTGGAGGTGGGTGATTTGTTCCTAAGCCGTAAAACTCGCTAATGGAATGCCCTGCCGAACTCTCTATTGGTAGTTAGAAGATTGCATGTGCACACATCTATATCTACATATACTCCATAAACTAACTGGCACTCAGACACAAAGAACAAGTACATTGTACTTTCAGTCCTTCGATAAGCTGATAAAGTGATAAAATGCCTACAGTACCAGCACCCCCCACGTCAACGTCGATTACTTGAAGCCTGATGCGAAAGTAACCCAGACGACCACAGAGGTAGTGTTCCCCGGTGCTATCATCACTTTCACAGCAAATGTCGCAGGATCTAGTATCACTTACGCCCAAGTCATTTAACTGTAGCGACCCGTTATGAAGGCAGGAAAAAAACGTGGAGCCTTTCATGCTATGGGGCAACAGGAAGCCCGCTGGGTCATTAGAGACGTCGGGAAGCATTCACTGATCTGCTTGCAATCTGGGATGCCGTGCCAAAACTCAACTTTCAAAGCCTTAACCAAGAATCCTACTCTGAGCATTGCCTGGCAAGTTTATCGACGACTTAATTTCCCGCGATCCCAATGTGACCTGAGACCCGACTGCGTTCAGTGATATCTTGCAATACCGAACTAACTTGGAAGTCATATGAGGGTTTAGCAAGGCTCTAAGCGCAGTTTGGCTATTGCTGCAGATGCAAATGCTTCGGCTGATCTGCTTTTAAGGCAGACGCAAGTTTTTCTAACGAGGAGTGAAATCTAACTTTCATGTATGTCGGTTTTGGAGCCGCCCATGAACTTCCTACTGCATTCCTTTTCTGGCCCAGTTTCTAGCCGAAACCAGTCTTGGGCAAAGTGACACGACTACGAACATTTAGCTGTCAAAAGAAGTTCATGCTATGGAGACATCCATTAAATTCGCACACTACCAAATATTCGTATATAGGAATGAAAATGTAATATCCTTCAACGAATATAAACTAACTCTTTATCATTTTCAAGGCGACGGAGAATATCACCTAAACGAATTCAAGCGAGGAACATTAAAATTTATAAATCTTGTACCTTTCATATTAATATCTACATTATCCTTCAAATTATATAACTGTAAGCAACACGTTTTTAATGCTAATACGAGTATGAAAAAAATATTAAAATTTATACATTTATACTTCGCCCTAAATCACATTTGGAAAGTTGATCCTTCGACTTCTGACATCAGGTAAAATATTGTTAATATTACAATGTTAACATTCAGAGGAATGTTACAAGAGGATGGCGTTTGACATTTACTTTTAGCAAAAATCTTTAATAGAGAAAAGTCGGTGGAAGAAAGTTGAAGTTTTCTCCTGTCCATGGTCCCAGGAACATTGTTTTAAAGAACTTTTTTCTATCAAACTGGAGGAAAGTTTTTTTTTGTTTTTTGTTTCTGTGCCCCGAAAGTTATATTAAAAACTTTTCCCTCTCAAGAATGTGTGTTTGGTTAGACAGGAACAGTATTATAACATCAAACAGGAATATGACATATGATTATAACACAGCAGATGACATCGGATGTGTAACGTAACGAATAGTTTATAACTGACTTTGAATAAGTTTTGATTTGTTCTTTCTTTTATTAATTATTTTATAAGCTACCATATATGAAACAATATTTATTGTACACGAATTGGTATCAACATTCTACAACTTGGAAGGCGATAATCTCGTCCGCCCCTATGGTATTCAAAATATTTTTTTACTGACAATAATACCCTCTGTTTTTTGTTCCAGGACTCGCATTCCTGCTCCTGGAACCAGCATGTAATGTAATTCTTTTAAAATACAATAGTGTTTGCTGCTGACAAAGTGAAGGTTAAACAGGCGGCCATTGTTTATAACCTGAACTTGCTTCGAAAAAACAGAAAAATTGTCTGTTCTTGGTATGTGCATCAAAAACAAACTACAATGTCGCTGAAAAAAATTCCGAAATATTTAAGTATCCTCAAGCAATAAAATAAATACTGTACCCATGTGGTCAGGTGTTCCAAAATCACTGTTTGATTTGAAACCATGTGATAAGAACCATAAGTGACGCTTACTATATATTGTCCACTCACCATCACCGGTACTTCTTTCCTAAGCCGTACAACTTGGTTATGGTACGCACTACCAAATTCGTTTTATTCCAGTTATTTGAACCAAAAATTATTGAAAACCAGGGTTTGTCACTCCTTCCTTTCTCCCCAATTTTAATACGCCCACGCTGAGTGAAATGATTTTAAGGGTATTCATTATCCTTTTAGCGGACGATAACTACAAAAAAAAGAATGTTGTGTCAACCTACAGCTATAATACCCATATGTTACTCGTACTATCGATTTAGTGTTTCTGTTTAAAGGCCGAACATTATATCATATGATACTTTGAATACAATCAAGGCCTTTACAAATTTGCTGTTTACATCCTGTAAGCTCTTACTTACTCGATTGTATTTCCGAGAGTGTTATGTTCATTGTTGAATTTGAAAGTGCTTTCGATTTTTGTTCTTAGTGCATTTGCTCGTATCTTTACGCCTACTCAATTGAATAATTTCAAGCAATTTGTTGGGCTTTATGAATATAATCGTATTTATGAAAAAGTTACCTTTCAGACTTAAAGGTTTTCCGACAACTCATCATAACACAAAAAAGGAGAGCTGTTTTGGTGTTATTGCACGACAACGTGTTTAATTCAGATTTGGTGATGAGGTAGATATGAAAACCACCGCAAAGAATAAGAAGTTATCAAATTCAACCCAGATAGAGGACAGTGTATGTATGAATACAAAGTCAAAAACAAAAACAAGGAGGGACATAATGTTAAGAGTTCTCTCGGGATACCATCTATGGGTCCGGACATGAAAGTGAAGTTGGTTTTCTCAATGTCTAGGGGTACTTCAGCGAAACAAGCTCTTTCCACCTAACATAATTGAAAACTCTTTTAGCTTCACAATAAAAGTGCAAGCAAATTCCTTACATCTTTCACAATTCTGAAACGGATAGATCAACATCCACGAAATTTCACACTGAGTCTTAATAATATAGCTTCTAGCCCAAAGAAACAACGTAGCCAATCGTTGTGAGTGAGTCCGATTAAGACCGCCCTGTACTGTGCACTGTAATGTGCGTTTTTGTTTCCGCGACTCGTGTGACCTGGTTAATGATGTATATTGTTGAGGATGGGACACCATCGGTGCCTAGATCCAGTCAGTGAAGTTGAGAAAATGCATTGAATTCCGTATCCCTTCACCCGAGATATCATTAAGGTAGTCGAAGAGTGGTTTGTTTAGAGCACGCAGTACAGCTCTAGATAGTGTCGGACATATTTGCAGAGGAAATGGGAGAGAGTTTCCTTCTCATTATCATTTCCGCAACTGCGGTATGGGGGGTTGTAAGGGATACCTAGTTTGGCCGCATGGTCTTCATTGGTTCAATCCGCCGTAATTATCGCCGTGATTCTGGCGATATCTGGGCGTGTTCTGTTAAGTAGGTATTTTGATTTACTATTATCGTAGTTTGTCCATACTATCCTTAATATTGCGCAGTTAACCCCTCTATTGGAGGTTCGCCTTCTGCAGGAAGTATGAGTAGATTTGTTCCTTAAACGCTCCTATCGGAATGTGGACTATTGCCGATTGTGAGCTATTCAGAGATGAGTGTTACCTGGCCAGTTCATTTGCATCTGCCAGAGCAGATGACCATAAAGAGTTCGCCCAAGCGGGCAAGCTCGTTGCAACACTCCTGCGCCAGTTTGGAGGATATGGTAGCCGAGTCAACAGCTTTGAAACAGCTTGGTTAACTATGAGGATAGCAGTGTTTTGCTTGTATGTTGTGTCACGCTTAAGTTGCGTGTAAGTCTTTTGGATTGCCAGTATTTCCACCTGGAATCCGGCAAGCGGTATAATATTGATATTTTCAGTGATTCAGAGTAGACAGCGGCCCCCACAGCACAGTTTATCTTTGATCCCTCGGTGTAGATGATACTGTCGATATCCTTTACAACTTCCTTTTTCTTCCACTGAACTCTAGTGGGAAATTCTATGTGAAAGTTTTTCTTGTGGTCTGAGAGTGACTCCAGATTGGAAACTTTCAAATTTTCGACCCTAAAGTTTGCATTTCAGAATATTTCCGTACTAATATAGACAAAGGTTGGGGTCGTACTCTTATTGCAAACAAATAGGTTAGTGGTTAAAAGTAAATCAAAAAGTGACTCACATCTTTCATTATCTTCTGTACTTTCACATACTGTGTGACTAGCGTTGGCATCATAGCCCAGTTGTGAGTTGTTCTGGCGGTGCTAGTCTCTCAAGAGCCATGTACGCTGGTGTGAGGTATATTGTTTGGTTCGAACACTCCAGTTTAACAACTGTTTAATCGTTTGAGCTAAGGTTGTGACATAAAAAAGCTTTAATACGAGTATATTTCTTAGCGAATATGCATGTTCTGGGCTTACCGATAGACTAACGCTTATAGAGGAGGTCATATTTTCTGCCTGGAATCCCCTTCATGGCCGAGTCTCTCACACAGGGTACCTAGATAGTGCCGATTTCAGTAATTTCCTCCCTTAAGAAAACGAGCAGATTATCGGAGGCACACCAAGAGCGTCTCAGTATCACCAGGTCCTCCAATAATTTGTCGGTTTTGACGATATCTTCCTCACGAGCCAGTGACAGGAAAACCATGCGTTGCTCAACACTTCGACTTAAAAGTGGAATTTTGAATTGAGTTTACTTCCGGCACCTTAATTTAAAATATCCGGTTGCCCTAAGTTTTATTCTAGGGAATATTAGAAAAATTGCAACTGGCCCTTCTTTGCTTAAGCCTCCCATGTGTCCCGTAGACTTACTAGAAGGCTTTCCGCCCCGACAAGGTGGCAACCCAACGTATCAAGACAAAATCCGCTGTTTTAAATACTTCAATTCGGCAGGTAGCCTGCTTGAGCCTGCAGCCGTATTAGTTTTTATTTTATATATCGCTATTCCGACCTCGATTAAATCGGATGGATAAAGTTTTTGATTCTCGTTCATGTTGGATGATTCGTTCTGGCTTATAGCGGAATGGTAGTCGTGCCCACCGTTAAATAGCCTGCAGGAGTAATTCCTCAAGATTTTTAGTGCCAACTATGGTTTTACTATGCCGTTTCATATCTTGGCAGGTTGTTTTCACGTTTTGGTAGAACTTTCGTGAGCTTCTCTACTTCTTTCTTTTCCTTTCCGAAAGCCGGTGAATTTCCCGCCTTTGTTGTTTATATAGATCGTGAGCAGTTTTTGCCCTTTTGCGCCTCGCAACCTTGTATGTCTCCTAAACGCTGCATGAGCTTGTCGATACTCCGTCAAGCTATGATGTTCCGCTAAAAACTACCGCATCAAATTCAGCACCACTTATGGTTTAGAATGTCCCCGCCGATCTTCTGTGCTTGATACTGGTAGAATAGAACTTATCGAATGGTTTTTGGAGAACTCGAAACGACTCTAGCAGTTCCTTGCGACTCTGGCTGTTTGATGTAGTATTGTACTTCTTGGTTATTTGTTATCATAGATACTCGCATTTGTACCTTGGCTTGGTATCTGAGTCGATTTTAGCTAATTAAAACCTTCAGGCAACCAGGATAATAGAGCTGTGTCTTGTGTCTATCGTAATGTGGTCAATCTGGTTGATGATTTTTTATCAGATGACTGCTAGGCCCTTTTTGGATGTTGGGTGTAAAAAAATTGTGTTAGCTATGATGACATTCCGCCACGTTGCGAAGTGGATTACCTTGAGTTTATTTTTGGAGCTTGTATAGTGTAGGCTATACTTTCAATTTGTGCTGCCAAAGATCCGGTCGTTTCCAAATATAGCGTTAAGATTAAAAAGAACCATGCTTACGTAGTGCTTAGCACATTGGTTAAAAGTCTTGTAGAGAAGCTCGTGGAAGAAATCTTTGCCAAAGTCCTTCGATTCCTCTTTGGTGTCGTGAGCGCATACCAGGCATACCTTTGGTGCGGAGAAAATTAATATGGCATCCTTCTTTGTCTGGCCCATCCCATCTCACGTCTTGGACTGCATCGATATACTCGTACGTTAGTGGCCTCCGCTTATTGTTCGGCTGCATGTAAACTGCTAAGCCCATATCAGGCTTAAACTATCCACATACATAACAGGACGTCGTTGTCCATTTTTCGTTTGCTATTGTAACTAACTTCTAACTAACTAATTTTTATTGGCACTGGCCCTAAACACTTTATGTTATTGTTATTAAAAATACTGGGAATGATCAAAAATGCTAACAACATCTTGCAAACTTTAGCTGTTTCATTTCAAATATTACTAAAAACCATTTAGAAAATAGTTCATGCCTAATATCCTCCGTTGGCAGGTGCTTGAAAGTCTCCTTGATTGCACGTTATTTGTTAAAAAGCTTAGATATAAAATACATTACTAAGCAATTTTCTTTAAAGTATTAAACGAACATTGTTTTCTATAGAGATGACAGTCATAAGTTTCTTTTCCAATCCCTTTGCTTAGTTTTATTTTACATGGTTGGCGTTAAAGGTCCGAAACACTAATGAAATGTAATGACAAAAAGGATTTGTGCATACCAACATCCATTAATATACACTAATGCATTTGGTCAATATTAACTTTGATAGCAAATACAATTCGACCGACCGACGTGTAAAGGCATATCCCTTAATAAAATAGTTTCGCAATCAAACTATAAAAGTGACTGCCCTTTTAGTATCGTTATCAATAAGATCGTGCCGCATTACCGTAAAACGTGACTGAAATTCCAAAAGCACGGCGACGTAGGCTGTAGGCTGTATGAGCTAAAATATTGCCAATTGGAATGGAATGGGAAACAAGTCTGCTGGTTAACCTATCCGCAGATGGAGTGGAGTTAGCTTTTCGCAAAAGTATTCTCTGTGGAGGGAATAATTCAGTCATTCTCTCATAAGTGGAAAGATGTGTTAAAGATGTCTCCATTTCCCTATTTACTTGTATCTTTACGAAGATTGACACATTTTTGTATTTATTTGTGTTGAGTTGCGGTGGGGCCGTATCCTTGAATTGATAATTTCTTGAGATTTGATTTTGGTTTGATCATCTTGGGATCACAAGATTAATTGTATAAAATGGACTTTTTTTAAACTCTCCCTAATTTAAATTTGATATTTAAAAAGAAGGAAAGAAAGGGTATTGTTTATTAACCGATGAAATATGTAAAGCACATAATTAAAATTAATGCTAGATATTTTCCTTATGTAGCATGTATGTATTGCTATTGCATTGATTGGGAATTTCATTTAATTTGCGGACCTTTATACAATTTTATAGGGTTTTCTAATAACGAATTGACAACTTTTTTTTTTTTTTTTAAATAAAAGGCAAACCATTTGAGATATTTCAAAAACTTTATTATTGGCTTGAAGTACAATCAAAACGTTTATGAATGGAACTCGACTTCGTTCATATGGCCACCGCGGGCACGTTTGCAGCGGTCGATTAGTTGGACACAATTTTCAACGACTCGGCCACGACTCGCTATTTCGCGTTCAATGTTGGCTCTGAGCTCTTCCAACGTCGTCGGCGTGTTGGCATAAATCAATGACTTAACGTAGCCCCACAGTAGTCAAGCGGCGTTAAATCGCACGAACGAGGCGGCCAATCGCCTGGCCCATGTCTTGAGATAACACGCTCACCATACTTACTCTTCAATAAATCGATTGTAGCGTGTGCTGTGTGGCTTGTGGCACCATCCTGTTGAAACCACATGTCGTACAAGTCCATATCTTCTAATTCGGGTCCAAAATAATCGGTGATCATGGCGCGATAACGCTGACCATTCACAGTAACGTGACGATCGTTATCGTCGACAAAAAAAAAATATGGCCCAATAACGCCGCCGGCATGCAAACCGCACCAGAAAGTTATTTGTTGTGGATGAAGTGGTAATTCATGAAGCACATGTGGGTTTTCACACAACCAATAATGCATATTTTGCTTATTGACGAACTAATGACAAAAATGAGCTTCGTCACTGAAGATGATTTTGCGATGAAATTCATCATCTTGGCGCATCTTCTCCAGAACCTAATCGGAGAACGTACGTCGCTTCAAATGGTCCATCGGCTTCAATTCTTGAGTCAGCTTGATCTTGACCAAGATCCTTACGCAAAATACGCCATAATGTGGTCTAAGCGATGCCCAATTCTTGAGAACGCCGTGGAAATGACTGATTTGGATCATTTGCTACGTACATCTGAACGGCAGTGATATTTTCGACACTTCGACCAACGCGTTGTCTCACTGACACGGCAACATCACACAACTAATATGTAGACTCAAATTTTTGCACTAAACTTGTTATTGCCTGCCTACTAGGGCGAGAATTACGACCGAAAATTGGAGTTAACGCTCTTAAAGTTGTAGTTACCGACTCCGAATATCTGTAGAAAATTTTTATAGTTTGCAGACGTTGCTCGTTAGTGTGCTTTACTATGATGAAAATGTTGAGTTTATTGAATAAATTGACAGTGACAGTTTGATGATTAGTAAAAGAGTGCGTTTAATGTTGTCAAGTCATTATTGGAAAACCCTATATATGCCACTTCATTTGGTGACCTGTATTGCTCTTTGGATCGGATTTTCTGAAAACCTTCGTTGAATATTGCAAACTTAATTGATTTGCTAAGCTTTTTATTATAGAGACATCCGAGAATGCGCATACTTCTTACTTTTAGTTACACCCGCTGACATTCGCAACACTATCATTTTCTTCGCTGTAATTTTTCGATTATATTTCTCGGACGAAGCCACACCACGATGCGTATGTTAATTCCGGAAATAGAGATATGGTTTATAACACCTTTGGGTCTTACTAGCATTTTGCTGTCACAAAATAATTCTGACTTCTCTGTGGGACATCGTAATTACAATTTCATTGACGGTTATTTCCAAAGCTTAAATATGCAAACTGTTTACACGATTGGACAGGATGACCTCTAAATAGCTGACAGGAGTTCGGTGTGCAAATATTCGGTCTTAGTACTTAGTACTTAGTACTGCTCCGATTTCAACTTTGAATTCTTTGTACATACGAGGTCTGTAAGGTGGCTTTATATTTTCATAAAAAAAATATTCATTTATTTATCAATATTAATGTTTTCCCCTTCAGAATAATCCCCCTCAGATATAATACACTTGTGCCAACGCTTTTTCCAATCATCGGGTCACTTCTCATAAGCACTTTTAGATAAAGCCTTGAGCTTTTCCAGGAATGCCATTTTTATTTCCTCTATCGTTGCAAACCTCCGTCATTTCATAGGTCTCTTCAGTTTTGGGAACAGTTACAGAAACAGGGAACAGCTATGGCCCTTTTGAGCAAGTCAGGAACATCATTGATGTCATTCAAGACCTCCTGAGCGATGCTCATGCGACGGTTCTTCTCATCAAAATAAAGAAGTTTTGAAACAAACTTCGCTGATACACGTCTGCCCAAAACATGCAAAAAAATTTCATGACACGAGCCGACAAAAACCATTTTCTTCACAGCTTCGATGTTGTCATCTTTTGTTGATGTGCTTTTTTTTAAAGAAAAAAAAAACCGCTCGCGCACCAAGGGCGATATGAATACCTTTTTTACTGGCTTTTCTCCAGGGCGCGCGCGGGTGTTGTAGAAGTTTGAAAGAAACTCAATTGTATTAGGTTTCGATAGTTTTCCAGAGGTGGTTGTCAAACTGGAGCCAATGCATCCTCAACCAGTGGATCTTAGTACGTGCTAGTCGTTAGTTCGTTACATCTAGCCCAGCCAGCAACCACCCCAACATCAGTGTTATGCCTTCATGTCAGAGTTGACGCTAACGGGATTTTCATATATGTTAACAACATACAAATTCTATGAAAAGACTTTTTCAGAGAATTGCCTCGAACGGGATTCGAACCCGCGACCCTCTGCTTGAAGAGTCTTTGCATATACCACTACACCACGGCTGATTCGCGAAATTTCAAAAATCACCTTATTATTTGAACACACCTCGAACATTTTCATAGTATACGACATTAGTTTCACTGATCGGTAATTTTTGCAATTTATCCTATTGCATTCGAAAGAACTTTTGTGATGGCTAAAGTAACATTCCGGCTACTTCTGGAATATCACGAAAAGTCCCTTTTGAAAAAATATATTCTAACAAAAACTTAGAAGAGAACCTTACAGACACTTGAATGGAAACATTAGAGCTAAGCCAAAGTAGACAGTTTAATTTTATTTACAATGCATTTTTATTAGGTTCAATTCATTAAGTCTTATATGCTAGACAAAAAAACGCTTAAAAATTAGCTTAAATAACTTAAAAACTATCTTTTCTAACTCACTGGCCCCATGCGGACACTCTAAGTTAAACCTAACAATCAAATTTTGTCTCTCGACATTGCCGTACAAATATTTATTTTTTACCTTAAATATAATTAAAACTAAGAAAAGTTTAACTCCATAATCATCATAGTATATTTAAAACCACCTCAAATAAGGTAACCTCCTTTTGGGACTCCTGAAAATACTGAAAAAGATTGAAGGCAAATCTAAAACTCTAAACCTACATCTCATCTACTTATCCCCAAGGGAGGAATGGAATATAAGGCCAGAACGGTGACTCACAAAAGTGATATACTGAAAACGTCTCAAGGCTTAGGACAAGAAGTGACAAAATCTTGAACCCACTTCACATTTGCTCCCATTTCAGGCAAAACTAACTGCCTTTTTGGAAGCTTTATGGATTCTACTAAGTACTGACATGAAGGAGTCAAAATAAGCATACTCTTGGTTATTCAAGCGACAACTCGCGTTTCCATTCGTAGCACGTATACTTATTGATTTACTAAGCAGCCACACTCACTTAGAGTGCCACAAAGCACTCAAAAACCTTGTCACCACTCATTGGTATGGGTACCAGGGCATGAGGTCTCGATTGGAATGAAAACGCGGATCACCAGCGCTAGAAAGGTGCAGAAAATCAGTTTGTCGAAAACTGCCCAAGCTTTGGCTTTAGTCATAACGACTTACTTACTCAAGTGGCGCTGCAGTTCGTCATATATTTTAATATCTTCCGTATAGGAGTGTAGTTGTTAGCTCTAGGTTCATAGATGAGCATGACGATGAAATGCTATGTAACATTTTGCTTTGCTCCTATACTCTTCATCAAACCTGGAGTTTCATGTTGGAGCATTTTAAAGAAAAGTGTGCACTATCACTGGGTAGTAAATTATCTTGCACGGCTCCATTTAAAGAAGAAAATAGTGCTGTTCCATCCCGACATCGTACCAGATCACTTATCCGGAATCTCAGTGGCGAAATTGCATGAGCTACGGTATGACTCGCAGGAAAAAACTTCAGCTAAGTTTGACATATCGTACGTAGCACGTAATATATGTATAAGGGGTGATTCATCGTAAGGTTTGATTTTCAATAGACTTTTTTTGACAGATTACGTATGACTCCTATCAAACTGTTTTATAATTTTTATTCAGTGTTATTTGGCAAGTAATCATGGAAAGACTCACACTACAATAGTGTCTAAAAATTGTTCAGCTGTATTACGAAATGTAATACATGTTCTGTAAGAAATGTTTTTCGTGCAATTCGAGGAACTTGCGGTGAGAATAATCGACCTATTGAAACCACTATTGCCAATACCATTCGCAAATTTGAGTCCCAGTTTACATTAGTGAATGATACTCGACCGGTAGTGAAGAGACTATAGCAGCTGTGACTGAGAGTGTACGCGAAGAAGGTAACGAATCGATTCGTCGTGGTTCTTAGCAGCTTGGATTGGCGTATTCGACAATATTTTTAGTGAATGGACTCTGGAGCCATTTCTGGCTCAATGGATACGATAATAAACAAAATTGCCGTATTTGGGCCGATGGGCAAACCGAAGGGTACCAAGAGCTACCATTACATCCATTAAAAACAAAGGAATGGTGTAGTTTATGGGCTGGTGGAATCATTGGTCCATATTTCTTCAAAAATGAGGAAAATCAGAATGTTTTCACCAATGGTTACCGTTATCGCGTTATGTAAACGTACTATGTGCTTATTGAAATTAAAGCACATTGTCTCGGTGAGCTCTGGTTTCAACAAGACGGTGCTACGAGCGCGTGAAGCAATGGACTTGGTGAGAAATCATTTTGGTGAACACTTAATTTCACGTTTGTAAAGTGTCAGGTCTTCGAGAATAAGCGAGCTACGATTAATGTTGGAAACCAACATTACTCGAGTTATCCGCGAGATACCAGTCGCTATGATCGAATGAGTCGCCCAAAATTAGACCTTCAGATTTGACCACCTCAGACGTAATTGTGAACAAGATTTACATAATATTATTTTCAAGAAATAAATGCCATGAATTGTTCTTTTAACCAATAATAAAAAATTTCAAGTTTACCTTACATTTTATGTGTTATATTTTACATTATAAATCAAACCTTCCGCTGAATCACCCTATACTTATTGATTTACCCTCAAAAGCAATGGCAAACATCAATTACTCAATTATCTTCCTAGTACACAGAAATAGCGGTAGCCAAAACTTATTCATTACTTAATTTTCACATTGAGGTTATTTCTGAAGATCACTGAGTAACCCAGATAGATTGATTCTTTTGCCATTTCAAAATGTAAGCTGTTTTTAATCACAATATATTCTGCCTAAGGCGTTGTTGCAAGTTGTTCGTTTTTGATGACTTTGAATATTTTGTCGTCAGACCCTAGTTCACTGTTTCTATCCTAATACTCACAAACGGCCCATTAAGAGCCCTCTAACTTCTACGGATTATATCAATGTCACAGGTTGAGGTACGGACATTTAAAATATTGCACCTCTACATCTTTCATGAAAGTGCTACGGCTCTCCTAAATCTTCCCGTCCTTCTATCATATATAATTCTATAGGTTGATGCTTTGCTGTAAAGTAATGGATTTCGGCAGTATTTAAAAGAATTTATTTAAATTAGAGAAATCCAATGAACGATTATGCACAGTAGTTTCATGCAACCATGCTGTACATAAATTATTGGAAATTGCGTTTACTTTTGCACTGAGTAAATTGAGCAAATGGCGTATTGGTAGTCGTAGTCGTCGTAGTAGGTAAGGATTTAAAGCAATAACAACCCTGAAAAGTACGTGTGTATGAGTATGTGTGCGAATTAGCTGCAGCCAGACACAATTTATATGCAAATTTAATGGGAAGTTGTACATACAAACGAGTATGTATGTTATGTACTCGTATAAGATTATTCAGTTACCCAAAGTTACAACATGAAAGTCAATCTCAAGATTCAGGCTTCCGCACAAGAAACTCTGCAGGGACACTGCCCCATTCTGTTCATTTTAGCCACAAGCTCGTTCTTCAAAGCATATTGATCTCGAAGAGACATTTGTAAGTGCATACGAATATTAGCCATATAAAAGGAATTACCTTTTTCTATACATACCATATATCCGCAACCGTAACCGTATCCGTAACAGAATCATTTGCTATCACTCACAGATGCTTGGCACCTTGGAAAGCCTTCTTCGGTTTTTATTGAGACTATTTTTGGCTTCTCATTCAGCACTTTGTATGTAAATTTTTATGTGTAAAATGCATTTAAGAGGATAACGCTAACAGATTTCTATTTTTTTTTTATTTTGTCGCTCCTTTTTGGAATTTCGTCTGGTGCTGTAAAAGAAAATTAGAGGATTACGTCCGATGTTAGATGAAATTAGATGAATTCCTTTTGCCGACTAGGGGACGTGATTTTCTTGGGTTCAGGCGTGTAAATGTATGTTTGTATTTTATTTCTTTTAGTAAGGATTCGAATTGGAATTGTCGTTATCTGCAGAAGTAATTTTTTATAAGGCGCTGCTTTCTTTTTGTTCAGTGAAGTGGTTACTTACGGACATAAATATTCGTATGTACATATGTACATACATAAGTACATACAACTGAATGGTACTGAAATCAGAATATATTTCTTCTTCCTTTTTTAGATTTTCACACTTACTGGTTTTGACAGTTTTATTTTCGGATGTAATTTGATTAAGTTGAAGGAAACACGTAGGAACATACAAACGTATGTAAAAATTGGCTTTGAATATGAAAAGAAAACTTGTGCAAAACCATACTGCCTAGAACCTAAACCGAATGCTTAAAGTAGCTAATCACCTTTGGATCGATTTCTGTTGTAATAAAAGGCGAATGAGTGAATCGACAAAACATTGAAGTTTCACTTTTTTTTCTTTTATGGTCTCACTTATCTAGTTTATAGGTGAAAGTAATAGGACAACTCCAGTCGGCAATACATAAAGCAATGATAGGTTAGATTAGATAAGGTTACAGTGATAACCTACATCGAATAAGGCGTACAGCAACGGATTATATAATATTGCTGCAATTCGTTGGCTTAGCTGTCAAAAAAGGTGACTAAGCTGGTAAACATCAAATGAAGGCACTTTAACACCTCATATGAGTCTGAGACGCATTAACATCTGATGAGACCCATGTTCCCAAGTGTGAAGACTGGCGGTGGGGTAAAAGCAAAGTTGGATACACATTCACGCCACACGCCTGAAAGATGAATATTACGGAAGCACGAAGTCGTGGAAGTGAACATATGTGGATACATTACCCCGGCGGGTACTTTTTTTTTTTTTTTAAGAACTTAACACTCAAGTTGGTATGAATATACTTATAATGCCGCAGCATGTGTTAAGTTTTTTGGAAAATAGGATAAAAAGAGAAAGAAAGATGCACAGTGGAGGTGTGAACTCTTCGTGTCAGAGCTCGATGGATTGCGGGGGCAAGCAATATGATGCTCGCATATCACAAGCCGGAACGTCAACACAATGACGGGAATATTTCGAAATAGAAAACGTATTACTGCAACGTAAAATAAAAGAAACGCAGCCCGCTACTCGAATTTGCAAACGAAAGTGCAAAAAATGTATTTTGCGGAGCAGAACAAATTTGGAACGGAGTGGAATATCATCTTTAAAGTTGGACTCTTATAATATTGTAAGCGTTTAAAATATGGCAAGAAAACGAAACTTTGAGTGCTGTTAGTACCTATGCAACTCAAATGGGGACACCTTTGGAATCAAACTTCGAATACTAAAATTTCCATGAAAAAAATTCCCGAGAAACTCAGCGGGAGAAGACATTGTAAGCTTTTTCAAATCATACGGTCTAGCTAATTCAATTGAATTAATTACAATTAGATAAGATACATTACCTTTCAAGCACGAATAACGCAAAACAGAGTAAAATTACCTTTAAATTACCCTTTGGCTAACCATCAGCAAGTGATAAAGAAAAAATGCGAGAATGTAAGGTGCGAAAACTCGGCTTTTCAAAGATCCGGGATGTTATACGAGGGCAATTCACCCTCAACATGAATATGGCAGCTTTCGACAAGTTGGGGAATGTATTTGCGCATGCTTTGAAATGTTGCAGTTGCAGTTGTTATTTGATAATCGTTTGAATGAGTACATGTGAGTGTTTTTATTTAAATGCAAAAAATCATTAAATAATTGTTTTTCAAAGCCAATATGCCTAAGTAAATTAAAGACGAGTTGGACGCAGTATACGAGGACACAACACCATCATAAACAACCATGGAATTTTGGGCAGCTGAATTGGAACTGGCCGTACCAGCTTGGGTACAAGTTCACCAAATGGTTTTAGACAACCATCTCTCTGGTTTGAGAGATGACAAATGTGTTAGTCACATATTGAATCAAGATTTGGGCATAAGAAATATTTCCAACGGTCTGCTGACGCAGCTTAGGCCCTGAAAATTAGGGTTTTGGCATTAATTAATTAATGTGAATGAAACTCGGATACACCATTATCTACATCATACTTCGCCTGCGAAGGCTGTTTGTTCGGCTGGGAAACTCATGGCGGCTGTTGTATGGGATAGTCATGGACGTATCTTAATCGATTATCTTAAGAATGGAAAAACCATTACTTGGTAAGCTGAAGGAAGCAATTGGAAAAAAAAAATCGCCACATTCGCATTAAACAAATCGTTGTTTCATCAAAATAATGCTCCGTCTCACACTTTAACGTTTGCCATGGCGAAAATCTAGAAATTACTGTTTGAACTGCTTGACCCTTCTCCTAGCTCGTCAGATCTATCTCCAAGCGGCTTTTTTCTGCTCCCTAGGCTAAAATTTACACTCAGAGGACAGAGATTTTCATCGAATGAGCAGTCCACCACCTTCAAAAACTACTATTTTGCAGAGAAAGGCAGGAAATACTATTTGAATGGATTGAATATGGCTGAGTATGGACTTACGAGAAGACTATGTTAAAAAATAAAAAATAAATTTGAAGAAAAAAATATCTTGTTTCTTTGTAAGGTCGGAAAATTTTCAGGCAACTCTCCACCCTCATAAATGTACTGATGAGACAAAAATTGCTGCAAGGAGAAAAGTCAAACCTTTCAAGCGTATAGCGGAATAATAAACGAAGAAAGAGGTAAAGAAAGCAGTAGCTAGAATATAGACAATATCAATCTACGTTTTGTATTGGGAATAAGAACAGGTTTCCTCACAAGAAAAAATGCAATATCGAGTCACGGATAAGAAAACTAGTCTTTTGAGGTTTGTAGCCCTAAATTAAATTTTCTAAAGAGATTAAATCGCCAAAATGTTTGTATCGAAAGCCGTTTGGACTAGCCAATTCACAGATTATTTTACAGTATCGATTAGGTCACTAACCTAGACTTCGGCAATGTTCCTGAAGCTATCTGGAAGAACCCTGAGTGGCAAAGAGGTGCACAGTTAAACACAATATGTTTTCTTGTTTCGTCATCATTTAAACAGAGTCTCCACTTGCATTTGAGATAAATTGGTTAGTCTCTTCATATCATTTCAATTTTTATTGAGGCCCTTTTTAGGGGGACTTACACCTTGTAGTCCGGATTTGAAGCCAATTTTCAGGAACTAATTGTAAAAAACAAGAGTAGATTTGGATACGAAACTTTTTTATGTTATTGTAAATCTATTCAATTACACACATGTTTTTTTTTTTACACGTCAATATTGACTTCCAAGTGCTGCAGATGGCACTGCACTGTCAAAAAAAAAAAAGGGTTACGTCAGCACAGTCCCGATCGTTTTTTCGATTTTTCGCTAAATGCCGGTCAATTTTCCAAAATAGTAATTCTTTTACTGTTTTCAGTTCTAATTGAAACTGTCAAAAATCAGCAAAACCAAATTTTTTCAAATATTAACAAACGGGAGCTTGCCAAGCTTTCCTGTGAATTAAAAAAAAAAAAAATTATCGCGATACGTTGAGTTGTTCTCTTTTAATCGTGCACGGTGACCTTTCAAATTTTGTACATTCGATTATCGATTTTTCTTTGCTGTATTGGTAGTTGGTACACATGTCCCGAAAATTTATTCACAGTTTCAAGTATTGTATAAAGGCTACATAGTTTGTTTTTGACAGAGAGAAAGGTTAGACGTGTTTTCGTGTTCTCAATGATGATCCTGACTTGTTCAAAATGGTCATAACTGGTTACGAATCTTGGGTATGTGGCTATTCCGTCAAATTCAAAGCCCAGGAGAACCAAGACCGAAAAAAGTACGCCAAGTTCGATTTATGTCAAAATTTTGATCCCTGTTTCTTCGATTATAAAGAAGTGGTGCATCAAAAGTTTTTATGTTATAGTATTGGGTCTATAACTTAATTGTTTGCAGTTTACTAATAGATGGCGTAACTTGTATTATTCCATTATTATTATTCCATTGGAACATGCGTTGGAAAGCTACTGTCATTGTACGTCATTTCAGTATATGTCATTCATTTGAAGCGTAAGCAATAATTTTTTTTCACTCAAATATGTCGAACTTTGTGCCTGAAAAAGTGTTTTTGCGGGGAGTTCTTCTTCATTACTTTAATATGAAGAAAACTGCTGCCAAAGGTCATCGTATTTTGGTGGAAGTCTATGGTGAACATGCGCTAGCTGAGCGAACGTGCCAAAAGTGGTTTGCACGATTTAAAAGTGGTGATTTTGGCTTGGAAGACGATGAACGTCCTGGGCAGCCAAAAAAGTTTGAAGATAAAAAACTGGAAGCATTACTCTATGAAGATTATTGCCAAACACAAGAAGAGCTCGAAGAATCTTTGGGTGTCACTCAAGCAGCCATTTCGAAACGTTTAAAAGCAGCTGGATATATTGAAAAGCAAGGAAATTGGGTTCCACATGAACTCAAGCCGAGAGACGTCGAAAGGCGGCTTTGCATGTCCGAAATGCTGCTGGAACGCCACAAAAGGAAGTCAATTTCGCATCGGATTGTTACTGGTGGTGGAAAATGGATCCATTACGATCCATATGTGAAACCCGGCCAACCAGCCAAATCAACGGCAAAGCCGAATATCCATGGCGCGAAGGTAATGCTCTGTATTTGGTGGGATCAGATGGGTGTGCTGTATTATGAGCTGCTAAAACCGGGTGAAATCATCAATGGACAACGCTACCAAACACAATTAATCCATTTGAAAAGAGCAGTAGCCGAAAAACGCCCGGAATATGCGACCAGACACGAGGCAATAATTTTCCATCATAACAACGCTCGGCCTCACGTTGCTATTCCGGTTAAGAACTATTTGAAAAACAGTGGATGGGAAGTCTTACCCCAGTCTTAACCCAGACCTTGCCCCTTCTGACTACCATTTGTTCCGGTCGATGCAGAACGCCCTCACTGAAATACGGTTCACATCAGAGCAGAATATCAAAAATTGGCTTGATTCATTCTTGGCTGCCAAGCCGGCGCAGTTCTTTTGGGATGGGATCCACAAATTGCCAGAAAGATGGGAAAAACTCATAGCTTCAGATGGGCAATACTTTGAATAATGCTACTGTACATGTTTTTCTTAAATAAACGTTCAAATTTTGAAAAAAAAACCGCGTGAATTAAAATATATACCCAATACCTCAAGGTCGCACGGTTAATAAGGAATATTACCTTGAAGTTATACGCCGTTTGCGAGAAACAATACGAAAAAAACGTATGGAATTGTGGAAAAACAATTCATGGCTTCTGCATCACGATAATGCACCTGTTCATTCATCGTTGCTTGTGAGAGATTTTTTTGCCAAAAACAACACGTCAATCATGCCTCAGCCACCATATTCACCAAGTTTGGCCCCATGCGAATTTTACTTGTTTCCAAAACTGAAGAGACCTATGATAACGACGGAGATTTGAAACGACTGAGGAAATAAAATTAGCATCGCTGGAAGAGCTCAAGGCAATACTAAAAAGTGCTTATGAGAAGTGCTTCGAGGATTGGAAAAATTGTTGGCACAAGTGTATTATATCTGAGGGGGATTACTTTGAAGGGGACAACATTAATATTGATGGTTAAATACATATTTTTTTTTATAAAAGTATGAAGTCACCTTACTTTTTGTGCACATCTCGTTTGTTTCGTCAACATCTGTAATTTTTCGAGGATAATTGCAAAGTATGATTTCTGGGGCTGCAAGAATTTCTCGGAAGAGCGTTCAGACTGTTTACTTTAGTGGTATTTAAAATTTGTCTATTTAAGTTTACCTCGAATATAAAAATTGAAACCTATACTCGTATTGGCCATTAGCTTAATTCGAGACATGCCAATCTTGGATGGCATAAAATATAAAAGAAATAGAGATCTTTATCTTTATAAACGTTAATTTATTGCTTCTATTAACAGAAGTAGAATTCTTACTAAATATGTATATTTTTCCATAACTCTATAGATGTATGATTGAGTAGGTTTTTTTTTTTTATTTACACTTGCATTCGAAAATCGTTAAAAGACATTTCGAATCTATTACAATGTATAGTAAAAAATTTGTACTCGAAGTTATTAAGTTAAGAGATGTGTGCAGTCTATTTCTGTGTGTCAGATCCAGCTTGAACCCATCTGCTTGGTGAATCTGATATTGATTTTATTAAATGCGTCTCGCATTCATATGTAGCGAATTACGTTTCTTTTTTTTTCATTTAAAATAATGTGTATCTATACCGATAGCCAAGCTAGAAGAGAACTTTTTAAATGGACAATATTCAATTCCTTGAAATATGATACAGTAGTGCATCGCTGCGCAAAAAGCGATACACATTACGAGTTGGTCTATTGATTTACTTTGAAGTGGGTAAACTCTTCAGCTTAAAATTCTCATTCAGTCCTCTCTGCTCAGGATTGCAATACATAATCTGTTGTCAGTTGTTGCTTTCCTTCTATTTGTCTTTTTAGATTTTAGGATACTGGTTCACTGCGGGTGACTTTCAAATTGATTGTGCTCGTGTGCCACCATCTTATTTTCAAAGACGTCCGGTGGTAATGGGTTGAATAGACATGTGTTGCAGAGACAAAGGTAATGCTACACTATATGCTATCATAGTATAGGAATAGGACTAAGGGATAAAGCCAATAAATGCTTTTAGGCTCATGCTCACATTTTCGTCACTTGGGAAGAAAACTCCTATTCAGTCTTTGTTTTCAAATTTCTGGATTTTTCAATTAAGTTTGCAGATTAGAATCATTCCAAGAAATCTTGTTTGTTTGATAAATCCCAGCTAGAATCTGGAGATAATAAGCAAAATAAAGAATGAGATTTTATATTTCCTAGTAAAAGGAATTGAGTTGAAACCAATCCATTCTTTGGGTAGTTTATAGTCTTTGCACTTAGTCTCTTAGACCATCCTATTGTAATTATCAGTAATATTGTATTAACTGAAAAGTCGTCTGCATAAGTGAAAACTTTTTAAAAGTTAAAGTAGTTTGCTAATTTTTTAGTTCTATGTAAATTGAAAAACAGTCCGTAAACGGAAAGGTACTCGCACCGTATAATCCTTCTCCTGAATAGTTAATTTATTAACATGCCTTGAGGGATGTGTACTTCCAGATAATGAGCTGCTAACGCCTGCATCCCTATTATGACATAGTTGAAGACACTGTCGATTTCAAGAAAAGGTACAAAGGTACAACTTAAAAAAAAAGAAGATAGTCCTTCTTGAAAATACAGGTTCTTAGTTTAACTTTGTTTTCAACAATGATATTAGCAAAGTTTTGTTGTATGAGCCCTTGAACTTCCTTGTTCATAATCACAATTCTATGTTCCTGGGTGAGAACAGTGTCTTTTTTGATTTAGAGTGGCGCAGTAAAACTAGCCCCATAATGGGTAAAGTTGATCTGAGCCAACTGCATCAAAAATCATGAAAGCAAACCTCCAGATTGGGATGACTAAAAATGTGAGAAAATATGATGTATTTTTCTTATCTTCTTATTTCTTATCTGATGATGATCGATGCCATCTCGTTTGTCTTGCCGATTGATACTCAATTTTTAGGGTTGCATCAAAAGCCTATAGCTGATAATCCAATTATCAAGAGACTTCTTGTTGTTCACAATGATTGCGCGATGTAAATCAAAAGAGTCTTTTCAGTTATGAGTAGAAAGTTAGTAATTACTGGTTTTGATGATCTCTCATACTATTTTATGATCAGAAGTTCCATTTTGTATACAGATATGTAAATAATTTCTAGTAAAACCATTCAGTTTCCATCTTGGCCAAGTCTCCTCCGGTTTGAAAATGACCGTTGGATGAAAGTGAATCTGAAAATGCTGCAGTCTTGCATACGCACTAAATGTGTTGTCTCATGTGTTCTTAATACTATCTAGCATGATAAAACAATTTAGCTGTAAAAGGATTTGCTTTCAGTACATTAAGGAATATTTTGACTAATGCCATTTCGACCCCCTTATCCCTTCGATATATATCGGCACGTACTATTCCTATCTAAGCTAAATCATGAAATAAGCCAATATCCATAAGCTTGCTTATAAGAGTTGTCAACAGCCTACTACCTCTTAGTATTTTAAGAAGACCCTGTGGACAAGGAGTCATGCAATGGCTTCTCTAGGCATACTTAAAGTGATTCAAAGAAAAATGATGAAGTGACTACACTCCAAAAATCTTAGATTTGAAGTCTTCATATGACCGCCTACTTCGATCAAGTGGATCACATCGCTTCAGCTAAGATGGTCTTGGAATTTCAACCCCTTGTTTCGAATTTTTGAAGAAGACGAAAACTTGACAAATGGCCTCTTGCCTTCCAAGAATCAGGAAATGAAAGGAAAATATATTGACCTTTAAACGACTAATGGGGCCTTGACATAAATAAATTGAAACGAGAAGCTTTTTTCTTCCATAATGGAAATGGGATATAAATGGAAATGCAGCTCATACTTCCAGCTACATTCAATTGTCTTTTTTGCCTTTCTAATTGTCTTCTGTGGGTATTTTTTAAAGGATGCTATACTTGTACTCTGCTATCTTTTCCAGGTCACCCCCCTGCCACGACTTGCCTTGAGTTAATCCCAGATCGATTATGAAATACCAAAACTTTCAATTTCTTCTACTGACCTCTAAGTTCCAAATATCGCATTATTTAGCCTGCTGATCATATTTTGCATCATTATTGACAATTCAAAGAGGATATATAGGGTTTTCTAATAACTTGACAACGTTGAATTTAATTTGTGAACGCACTCTTTCACTAATCATCAAACTGTCACTGTCAATTTATTCAGTAAGCTCAACATTTTCATTTTATGGTAAAGTACACTAACGAGCATTGTCTGCAAACATTATCCGATTGGGTTCTGAAGAAGATGCGCCAAGATGATGAATTTCATCGCAAAATCATCTTCAGTGACGAAGCACATTTTTGGCACAATTAGTTCGTCAATACGCAAAATATGCATTATTGGTCGAGTGAAAACTCACATGTGCTTCACGAATCACCACTTCATTCACAAAAAATAACTGTCTGGTGCGGTTTGCATGCCGGCGGCGTTATTGGGCCATATTTTTTCGCCGACGATAACGATCGTCACGTTACGTGAATTGGAAGATATGTACTTGGACGACATGCGGTTTCAACAGGATGGTGCCACAAGCCACACAGAGTAAGTATGGTGAGCGTATTATCTCAAGACATAGGCCAGTCGATTGACCGCCTCGTTAGTGCAATTTAACGCCGCTTGACTTCTTTCTGTGGGGCTATGTTAAGTCATTGGTTTATGCCAACACGCCGACGACGTTGGAAGAGCTCAGAACCAACATTGAATTCGAAATGTGTGGCCGCGGTGGCCATATGAACGAAGTCGAGTTCCATTCATAAATGTTTTGATTGTACTTCAAGCCAATAATAAAGTTTTTGAAATATCTCAAATGGTTTGCCTTTTATTTAAAAAAAAAGTTGTCAAGTCGTTATAAGAAAACCCTATATATGCCCTCAGCGTACATCAATAATTTTATTTCTATTCCGCCGAATGCATATCAAATCATCAAAAAAAAAAAAAAAAGTTAAAAAAGCAATGGACGCACAAGACAGGCATCCTTGCTTTACACTTGCATCTGAACCAAATCGGCCTGAGATATTCTCTTCATGCCACACTTCAGTTTTTTTCTCATCGTAGATTGTTCTCATGTGGATAATTTTTTTTAGATACACCCAAATTGCTCAGTTTATTGAAAAACGCTTTAAAATGTACAAAGAATGCGTACAGATTTGTTTCTTTTAATATGTATGTATATATGTAATAGTTCCTTGCGACGCAAATCAATGCAAACTACCAAAGTTATTCTTACTGAATCCAGTCTCGAATTCACTGAGTAGTCCATCCAAGCTGTCAGATCCCGATAATGAAAATTTATACCGATGTTATGCCTCTGAAGTTCAAAGGGTCACTGTGATTACTTTAAACCCTTCCTGAAGATGAACGGAACTGCACCGAATCGAATATGAAGTTGTATGCAGTCGCATTTTTAGAAAATCTATATTTCTGGAGCCTTATTAGATTTACACCGTTGTATGACTTTGCAGACTTCATGAGCTAGAATTATAATGTCCAGCGTATCCATTCTCTGGTGAGCTAGTGTATAATGAATTAAATTTCTCCTAATTGGTGCGTTAAGTAGCTGCTAAAAATTCTCATCTAAAAGTTTTGCAATAACTTGTGTGCTTCCTGCAAAAGTTTGTCTATTGATTGTTCTTGCAATTTCAAAAAAATAAAGTCTGTCTTTGACTTATTTAAGTTTTGTTATCAGTTACTCCAAATACCGTTTCTGCGTTTCGTGAGTTTCTGGTTTAACTGCAATTTGTAGTTATGTGCAAACCGTTATTCCCATTAAACTTTTGAAAGTAGATATGCCTGTGCTTGCACTGTATGGGTAGTGACTTTAAGGTTCAATGAAACAGTTAAGGGTAGATAAGTGTTCTGTGAAGTTAAACTACTCGGCTCAATCCACTTTGCATGCGCAGAACGATAGTCAATTGTCTGGCATGCAATATTTCTGACGAACGTTAATTTCCTCCCCTTCAGCAAGCCACCAATTTTTCTTGGATCAGCTCTTTTTATCAAAATAGAAGGAACTCTTCTGGGGGCATAAGGCCGTTGAAGTTGAGGTAATAAGCCCCAGAGATCATATCGTTCGTCCCCTCTTATTAAGCCCGCCCTATTGTATAAGACCTCATTTGGATATAATTTTATACACTTCAAAGCGAAAACAAACCCTAATGGACGGCCTCTCAACTGCCGAATCTTTTCCATTAAACTTGCCCTCACGTATAACTACACGGGACATCCAAATATGAGCAAAGAGCGGAAAAGGACCACGTAGCAGATTACCTTTACCCTCGCATCGAGTTTGCTGCTATTTTTGCTCTGGTCAGGGCAACATCTATATGCATAAATGTATATATATATACATATATATTGTTAAAATATATGGTATAATATACATATATTGATTTAGCCAGATCAAAGAGTGTTTGATTGTATTTCGGCAAGCCAGTGGCTGTTCGCTTGATCCCGCGATGGAGAAACTTTTGCTAATTTTTTCTGGTATCCGCAGGTACCCCAGACAAAAGAGTCCTAAAAACAATGGTTTCCGAGTTCTGAAAGCTGATCTTTAACTTCCAGTCATTGCAATATTGTTTAATTTTATCAAAGTCGCTTTGTAAGAGCATATAAATGATCTGGACTTGTACGCTATGGCATGGTAAAGGGAATTCACAAGATCACTCGTGTAGATGTTAAACAGGATCGGCGGATCCGCACCTTGTCGCAGACCATTTTTATTGTCAATTGCCACAACAAAAGTCGCATCGACATTCTTCACAGTGAGCTTTCTACTGGTGAGCGTATTAAAAACAATGAACATCAACTTATGCCCAACCTGTTTAGCTTGAACAATAGTTCTTTTAACCATACGGTGTGTAAAGCCTCCGCCAATTAAATCAGGCAGGCACCCGCGCATTGCTTTTTGCATTAGATATTAGATATCAGTTTAGAAGCGACATGTGAAATAACATACCCCGCATCGGAATCAAATTGATTATCCGGAACTATACTTTTACCCTCAACCCATTTAGTCAGGGCTCTGTTGATTACCTTTCGGAAGGAGACTTATCGACCGAAGATTCACCGGATTGGACAGATTCTTTTTGGGGATCAGATGGACCACATCTGTCTTCCAATGCTTTAGATAATGGGTGCATTATTTAAAGCATTACTAAACAGAATGGTGTATATATCCTATATACAAAGTTTGGAATTCTATCAGTTTCCACTGATTGCGAATCGTCAGTTCTTCACATTATTTCAAAGCAAGGAATTGTGCAAAAGAACCTGATTTTCTAGGATGCGGTTCATGCCAATGACACCATTCGCCTTGTACACTACCTTTTCGTGCAGATCTTCGACCACAAAGAAGTTATCACTATCAACGGGTTCTTCGTTGAAAGTTATTCGGGCGATCTTTAAATATGGAAGGGCGATTTAATCTATTAAAAAAGGAAGAGTGAAACGCTGTATTACTTAATATACAAAAAACTTTATTTGACCTCACAGGAAGACGAGATTAATCCAAAGAGATAGAATTCAAAAAAAGGTTATTCTAAGACATGTGGAATAAGAATTAATTTTTATATGTCATAGCATTGCCAACATTTTGTGTAGAAACTTCAACATGTATGCTATGTATTCAGATTGCTGGTGTTTACACACCGAATTTTATTGTTTACAGATTATTAATATTTGAAGTTTTTGATCAACGACTTCAGTGTCATGACCTCCACATTATGTTTCTCAGCAAACTGCCTATAAAAGGTTTTTAATCTCGACAACAGTCTACTTTTGTGTTACTATAGTGCAGTGGGTCAATATTTTCTTCGCGAAATGTATCTTTATTGCAAGTGTGCTGATATCGAAGTATAGTACTATCTCTTGTCTACTATTTGGTCTCGTCTATTTGTTTAAGATACCTGTCAGTCTCTCCATTTGATAAATTGCTATTGGACGAAAATTCTCGTCAATGTTCTAAAAAAGTGTGTTCAACGTACGTTACTTCTCATATAGTTGCAGGAATACCTTTGAATAAACTGCTCAAATTCCGCAACCTCAATGTTTGCTGTCATATACGAACGTATGTAGACAGTTAGTAGTTTGTTGGTTTGTGCCTGTCAGCTGCATGCGCGTGTCGAACGATTAAAGATTCAGATAGGAGTCGGGTCAGATTCTTCGTACTGTCTTATATCTTCTAGACTTCATCCAAAAGTGCAACAAGGGCTTGCTTTTTTTCCAACTTGAACAGTATGGCTCTTCGTTCGATCTATATCAGTGAATTTACATTCACCACATGTTCATTTAGGATTTGCTCCACTATCTTCATAACTACTATACTATGACTGAAGGTGCTTTAGGCCTGGCAACAGAGATTTATTTCACACGCATAGACTTCTCTTGGCCATTTCATGAGCCGTTCATTTATTAAATTCGTAGGAGACACATTTGCACTTCTAAAATCTACTCGTTTCGCAGTCTTCGATTGAAATCCTCATAAGGTGTGCATGATTGAACGAAATCACAATTTGGTAAGAGGGTGATTTCGCAAAATGCATCAGCTAATTGGAGCCCTTGATCTTGTGATTTGACAGCCATCGCCTATTTTCTTTAGGGTCATCAGAAGCTATTGCATTATGTTCATACTTCAGAAACTATTGACGGCAGTAAAAATTGCTATTTATCTATTGAAAAAAAAAGGTCAAAAACTGGACTGAAAAGATGACTTGTGAAAATTAGTCGAGGTGTTCATATTCCCAAAATTGTATGTATGCAGCTAATGCCAACAATATCATTAAAGAAAAAAAAAAAAAAACTTATAGCTATCTTAATGATTAATTGTCTCTTATTCCAATTCAAATTCAATTTAAAATTCACAAAAATGCCTTCAACTTGTGCTTCGACTACTCGGTTAATTGCAAACTTTGAGTATATTTTATGAATGAAAAGTTCAAGTTGAATACAATACCACACCTTTCAAATCATGTCATTGCATCTTGTGGTCAAAGAGTCGTCTTGTGCGTACGAATCCTTTAAGATTCAGTTTCAAATCAACATTGCCATTTCCAGAAATGCTAGGTGTATAATAAAATAGAAATGCAACCCTGAATTTAAAGATCAATCCACATACCAACATGAAGACACATAGAGAATAGTCTGTTTTCTTTGTTATGGTTACTTCACCGTATTTGTAAAAGAAGATCTTGTGAAATAAATGGCCAAGAAGAAAGAAAGTCCTGTCTGTAAGTGCGCACGTGTTCGCCTTTCCATATAAATGAACTAAAAAGGATTTTAACATGTCCGCTCATGTTTTGGCCACTGATGTACGAGACCTCTTTGAATCTTCTTTCGTATACTCGTATCTAACGAATTACGAGTGTTTTCTCTACAGTTGAGTACAGAGAGTAAGTCCTTTATTGTCCTCTAGTCTGAAGGACGACCAAAACCGTCAGCAGCGACATGGGTGACTAACAAACTTCAAGTCTTCAAAAGTTCGAACCGGTTAGACACGGTGGAGCATAGAGCACATCCCTAATGCTTTCCTGTTGTGATGAGTAATAGGAAAACTTAAGCTGCTTGGATAAGGGATACACCATCCCATGTATACAGAAAACAGAAAAACGTCCTCGTTTTTCTTTGGGGTTCGACATTTGTTGGATGTACATTGTTTTTGTTTACTAAAGAGAAAAGCATCTATTCGAATGGATGGGAATGGGGTGGTGACAAGTGTTGGTAGATAGTGGGTGACTGGAAAGTTCCGACGTGAGACTGGATACAGTATACTGGATACTGGATAGTGTGTAAACAAAGAATACGATGTTATCCACAAATACAAATGATGGCAATATGTCATCTACGAGAATCATCTTTCAAGGACGGTCATATAGTTTTCCTCAGACGACGGATGACGACGTTTAGTATATGAATTTGTTTTTCTTATTTTTCCATTCGTTTTCTATTTGTGTGCCATTATAAGCTTGATGCGAATCCTGGCCAGAAGCACATGTTAGCTATTTGTTAGCGGCCAGTGAATTTGATAAATTTCTGCTGACAAACCCGAATCATACATTATTCCAACTTGTGTTTGTTTGTGTCTTGGTTTTTTTCCTGTTTTCGTTTCGGTTTTAGGCCTCAAAATGAAGAAGACAATGGTACGACAAGGGGATGAAACATTTCCGCCCACTCGCCTTTGGTTTGTTAATCATTTGTCTTCTTTTTTTTCTCTTCGGTTTTGTTTTTATTTTTATGTTTTTTTCTATTTCGATTTCAGCACTGTCACTCTAGTCCAAGATGGTGACTTTATGACTGTAATAAAATTTAACGTTTTGTGTTAATTTCTGCTTGGTTTGCGTATTATTTTCAACCCCTCTTATGTTGAGCTACCGTAAATGTGAAGGACCCTTTATATCTCATGTTGTAGTATGGTTGTTATAGTTGTTTTTTTCTTTTCACTAATTTGATTATACTAAAATGTGTTCGTCATGACCCTTATGTGAATGCGAAAATCCATATAAACGAGTACTACTGTTTATTTTTTATGATTTAAAATTTTCATTCAAAACTATGTACTTGTATACACATATATTCCAAGGAAGTAAGTAGTAAGCGTACATATTTCAATATGTATGTCTTTTCAATACGGATTTAATATCAAATCACTTGTTACATTGAGCTACCAAGCTTAATTTATGAAATTATTGATTTTGAATTGAAATTATTGAAAAATTTCGTACCTAATTTAAGAACAGTGCGTTCGGAGGAAAATATCGCCGGTATCAAAGCTAGTGTTGGAGAGGACTCTCTTTTATCGACTCGTCATGCTTTGCAGAAACTTGGCCTTTGTCCATCCACTAAGGGAAAATTCTGCGTAAACATCTTGGTTTGAAGACTCACAAGATCTAACTGATGCAAGAGCTAAAGCCGCGTGACTATTTATTACTTTGGGTTTTTAGTGATGCGGTTCATTTCTAGTTAAACGGCTACGTAAATAAGCATATTTGGAACGGGAAAAATCATCAAGAAGTTTATCAGATGCCATTGCATTCAGAAAAGTGTAGGGTGTGGTGAGGATTGTACGCCGGTGGAATTACCGGACCTGATTTTTTAAAACTGAGGTCAAAATTACTACATTCTCCCACAGCTAGTAACAATTTTTGGTCGTTTGTCAAAAACATCAGAAACTCTGTCTTATCCTCCATCCCGAAGCTTATTTGCAATGACATTTTAGCTCTTTGGAGAAGATAAATCTGCTTGCTGCAAACTACAAACGGCCAGTTCAACACTTCAAGATTTCGTTTTGTTTCCGAGTACACTTGAGTGCGTCGAATCTTCAATAGGGCTAATCCACTTTTGAACTCATATATAGCAAGAGTACTTAAAGATTTTAACATACAAAAATCCGCTGGATGGTAAAGATGGTATATTTGCCCTTCTTCTGAAGAGATGTTCTTTCACGCTATCAAAACCACTGCGTACGATTTTTCACCAATCCTACGCTTTATGACTATTTCCGTGCAAGTAGAAAACAGCATTTATCCAGCCCGTCTCTATAAAAGGTGAATCTTCTTTTATCTTCTCCATCAGACCTATTACAATGACGTCCTTCTTTCCAAAGTCATGGAAGCACTGATAAACCGCCAGCTCATGAAACATCTCGAAACACGAAAATTTCTCAATAACCGACAGTACGATTTTCGCAGCAATAGCAATAGCAATGATCTTTCATCTGTAGCTTAAGTACATGGCATCCATTCAAAAGAAACATACTCGTATGCTTACGTAAAAAATCCGATCGATAAAATTCAGTGCAACAATCGTTCTTGAAAAATACACATGTGCAGATCTTAAAGTTTTTGGAATATTGCTTGGGTTGCAAGGAGTCTACAAGGAGGTTGTTTTTTGTACGAATGGAAAAGCAGACATAGAAGTCAACACTACATTAAAACAGGATGGCCAATGAGGAGTAATTTCATTTCTGGACCAAAAAATATTTCTGAAAACCCATTAGTAGAGCAAAACAATATCATTTCACCGCCTTTACACATCGAATTTTGCCTCATGAAAAACTTCAATAAAGCCATGCATAGAACTAGAAAAGCTTTTCATATATTCGAAAACTTTGTTTCCTAAATTGAGTGTAGCTACAATAAATTAAAAAAAAAAGGAATTTTTGTAAGGCCGGATATCAGAAAGGTCTCGAAGGATTCCAATTTTATTAAAAATTAAAAACAGAACAAAAAAAAAAAAAAAAAAAAAAAAATGCTGAGCTTTCTTTTGTTGAAGTGGCAAAGGATTTTTTGGGAAAAACAAAGTCAGCAAACTATATGGAGATGGTTTCTAAACTACTACAGGATTATAAAATCTTGGGATTTAATATGTCTTTGAAAATGAATTTCCTTGATTCCCATCTAGACTTTTTCCCCTAAAATGTAGGTTGGGTAGAAATTCCATAAAGGCATCATGGCGATGGAAAAAAGGAACCACAAAAAGTGGCCACAAATTTTTGTTTTACAAGCAAAACGAATAAAAAAGTACTCGTAATTAGAGTATTTTTTTTAAAAATAAAACCACTTGAACGCAGTTATTTTTATTTTTTTTTATATAAACACATTTTCTTTAAAAAATGGGAGTTATAATTTTTTTAACTAATCTCATGCAAAGGTATGAAAAATAAAAACTGTTTCGAACCACAGTAACAATTTTTTTTTTTCTAACCAGTGTAATAAATTTTTTATTCCAGGCACAGTACTTGCTCAAAAAATTTCAAATTTAAAAGTTGTAGTGGTAGCTATTCCTTAAAATTTTTACTGATTTCTATATATATACTTTTTTTTTTGGGAGAGTACAATAACTTAGGTGTCAAAAATTGATAACGCTTTTTTGTAGAGCAGTTCAATACAAGCAATTTTTTTACAATGGGAGGGGGTCTATCTCCCTCCGTTTAGGCGGAAGGGGCAATTTTTTTAAAAAATGACTTAAAAAAAAGGTTTAAAAACGGCAACACAAAAATTTATCAAAAAAAAAATTGTTACTGTTTGTTTTATTCAAAATGGTGAAATTAATTATTTGATGTTGACATTGGATATATAGGATAATTTCAAAGTTTCTTTAATTTTAGATTGTTTAAATGCAAAAGAAACTTTGCATACACCCAACCTGGCAGCTACTCTAAATCCTATAGTCTTCCCAAGCAGGGGGGTTGTTCGTGTTAAATGTTATACTGATTTGAATATGAGTGAAATATCTGATGAAATATGCTATGCGATGCCTTTTTACTACAAAAAAGGTAAAAACGCTGCAAAAATATTCAGAAAAATTTATGCAGCTTACGAAGAGAATGCTTTTTGAGTGAACGCCAGACCCAGGAGTGATTTGTTCGATTCCGTTCCGGAAATTTCTATGTAAAAGATGCACCTCGCTCTGGTCGGGCTGTCATTGAAAAAGTCGATGAAATTTAGCAACTGATGGAGCAAGACTGGCACGGAAGCTGTCTGGAGACAGCGGGTTCACTAAACATCAACCGTATGATGGTTAAGAATCATCTGAAATGAGCAGGCTACTCAAAGAAGCTCTTTGTTTGAATGCCACATAAATTAATATAAAGAAATTTAATAACCGAATGGAAAGATTTTTGAAGCGATTCATTACGCGCGATGAAAAATGGATTAAATACGAGAATATCCAACGCAAGCGATCATGGTCAAAGGCCAGTGACCGACCACAAACGACTTCAAAACCTTTATTGACGGCAAACAAGGTTATGTTGAGTTTGGTGGGATTGGAAGGGAATTGTCTATTATGAGACGCTAGATCGTGGCGAAACGGTCAATTAAATCCTCTACTTTGCACAACTCGATCGTTTGAATGAAGATTTCAAAAAAGAGCGACCAGAATTGGCCAACAGCATGACTTCCATCATGGCAATGTTAGGCTACACACTTCTTTGATGACCCGGAACTAATTGACGGTGCTTAGTTGGGAAGTTTTGATTCATCCACCGTATAGCCCGGACCTTGCACCCTCTGATTACCATTCGTTTGCAAAACACTCTTAGTGGTAAAAAATTGGCCGACCGAAGAGCTGTTGGAAACCACTTCGTTAATAAACCACAGAAGTCCTACACCAATGGAATTGTAAAACTACCACGAAAACGGCAAAAGGTCATAAATAATAGTGACCAATATGTACTTGATTGAAGTAGATTTTGAATAAAGAGATTTTTTTTTTCAAAAATTATATGACCCAATATTAACATAAATAATTAGATTGGAGCAAAAGATAAAAAACAGGTTTGTGGCTTTCAGAAAACCTATAATTTTTGTGTTGCCGTTGTTTTTTAATGTGTGGTTTTCATTTCAAGTCATTTTTTAATAAAAATTGCCCCTACCTCCTAAACGGGGCGAGATAGAAATGCTTGTTTTGAACTGTTCTCCAAGAAACCGTTATTATTTCTTGGCGTTATTATTTTTTAGCATAATTTTACAGTTTAAGTTAAATAAAATAATTTTTTTGCATATTTTTATAAAATTTGTTGAAAGATTATTAAACCGTTTTTGAGGAATCGATATGAAAATGTAATAAAAATGTCAAAGTTAGTTGGCATTTTTAACGTCGTGTGGAATAACAGAATAATTTATGAATTTGATTAAACGCGTTCGGCCTCCCTGCGCATGAGCTGAAGTCAAAAGTTGGAATATCTATAATACTCAAGCGCACCCTATGCAATAGGACACAGCGGCAAAAACAACTAAGGAACGTCAAACAAGCCATAATCTTAAACGGATATTCTTTTTTTATAATTTGTACGCGCTCAAAGGATTAAAGTATCCTGAAAATGCTTGCACACAGCGCGGGCGAAGAAAACTCAGGAAGAAAAGAAAGAGAGGTACCGATGAACGTAGGTTTTAAATTATTGAAGGTAATAATGACTAGGAAATAAGGAGCTAGGCAGGGCAATCTACAAGCAGGTTGTACAGCTTAAGGGTATACTGATGAGCGTTCATATCGAGACGGATGTTAGGGGGCGGAATGTTACTAGCGATTTCTATAGCGCAGTGATAAATAGCGATAAAACAGAGTAAGACACTACGTCGGTGTTCGAGAGTGTCCATTGATATTAGTGTCACCTATGAGTTTTATCGTACGGTTTTGAATTTTATCTAGCAGATGCAGAAATGAATGAGTGCACCTTCAATTTCGGAAGGATAATTGCCTTATATATTGCGGCCTGTTCAAAGAGGGTCAAATATTTCTTACATCGCTTGAGGAAATCTAGACATCTCGCAGCATTTTCGACGACGTCGTATATGCGGTCATTCCCACGTATGTTTTCATTGACACACATACCGAGAAGGGAAAGTTTTTCGGTTTCGACGATGCAAGTGCCATTCACGGACAATGGCTTGGTGTTTAAATTTCGCTTTTACGACAGCAGTCGACAGCATTGTGTTTTGGAAGCATTTAATTCTAGTCTGTTAGTAGTCCCCCAATTAGTAATATTATTACTAAATATCTAAATTCAATAAGATTAACATACGCCGGCATTCTGTAGTGTCGTCAGCAAAGCAATATATTGGATTAGAAATATCAGACAAGAGATTGTTGATAAAAATTAAAAAGAGTGTCGGAGACAGAATGGAACCCTGGGCCACACTAGCATCTATTTTGTGAATATCAGACTTAAAACCATCCACGGCAACTTGAATTGAATGTTCCGAAAGGTGATTTCTAATCCATTTAAGAAGATAGTTATCGATCCCAAAAACACGCATTTTCGTCAAAAGAGTCTGATGCCAAATTTTGTCAAATGCCTTAGAAATAGCAAGTATAACTATCTTGCTCTCCATAGATTGGTGTAGACTTTGGTTCCTCTTTTCGGTACGACATGCCATCAAATCACCAGTGAGCCTGTGACTACGAAAAACGTTCTGCAGGTCATTGATAAGTTTTCGCGCTTCGAGATATTTCTTGAGCTGACGGTTTATCAGCTCTCCCTTGACCATGGAAAGAAGGCTTGTAAGTGGAATGGCTCTGCTGGAGGAGAGAGGGACGGGCTGGACAAATGCTGTTTTCCATCTCTTCGGAAAGGGTCTTTAAAAGTAGTATTAATAAAAAAGTTTACGTTGCCGTTTTGCCAGCGAGGAGAACACCTCTTCAGAAGATGGGGAGGTATACCATCTGGACTGGCGAATTCGTGAATGTTAAGATCTTTAATAACTCTTGCTACTTTACTAGTGCGAAAGTGTATTAGTCCTTTTGAAGATTCGAAACACTCAAGTATAGAGCTGCCAGATTGGCATTTTCCAAAGAGCTAACAGATGGAATGTCATTATAAATGAGTATTGTGATGGAGGATGAGACAGAATTTGTCGATCGACCAAAAAGATTTACTACCTTTGGGACATTATAGTATTTTTTTCCTCAGCTTTTGGTGGTATTGAAATTTCACACACTTAAAGAAGACGTTGCAGTCATTCCTGTCTCATTTAAACCTTTTTTGGTTTTCCTCTGTCCGGGTGTGACAGCGGAAAAGATGTTTTCATCTCGCGAACTCCGCTGAGTTCTTCTTCTTCTTCCCTTCATTTTTAAGTTTAATTGACTCCAATTCCCCTTCACCCTCTGCTTTGCTATGACCATCTACAAGTCACGGAGCCAGACCCTACAGATGGTCAGCTTATACTTCCGAACGCCTTCGTTCGCCCACGCCGGACCCTATGTTGTCTGATCGTAGGACAGGGGCTCCTCGGATCTCATCATTTACACTCCTGAGAACCAAACAAGTAATATATACAGAGAAGCATGGATTTAAAGTTAACTCCATACCGTTTGGTTTATTTTGATTTCCTCCGAGTTATGTAATACTCTGTGCAATATTCAACCGTGAGATACCTTTTATCAATTTGTCACTTTACAAGCGCAAACGAAGTTACGGATATGAGCTAGTAAACATATACATATATATGCGATTATAATAGATTAGATAAAATACTATAAAATCCTTAGTCTTAACTAAGCAGATTCTGACGTCAATTACAGAATTCCCTGTTCTATGTTTCTACGATGATTAGAATGTTATTCAGTGCAAGGTTAAATGCGGTGAAAAGGTAATGTAGGCCTTTGAGATACATTGAAATTGCATTCGAAACAAACTGCAGCTTTTAATTAATCCATTCACAGCTTTCACAAATGAATATTACGTACGCAATCAGTTTGGAATGAGATGACTTAAATGAAAAATTTTCCCTGCTCATTCATTTTCAATACGTTGCAGCGCATTGAAATTTTAATTAAAACTTACACTTATAATTTTAATACAAGCATATCCTTTGAAATCGTTACAATCGGTTTGATTCAACCAAAGCAATTTCATTCATATTTTACCTCTTTTACCACTTTTTGAAATATTAAAATATTGTTGATGAAGGCAGTTAAACGTATCCAGGTTACTTTGTAGCTAGCTATTAATGGTGAAATTAATACATTGCTAAAGAAATATAGGTCATGAAGGCTGTGGTTTTCCAAATAAGAGGATTTACAGAAACATCTATGGTTTAGTGATTTGAAATCTTTTCGTAAAATTTAACTGTGCATCGTACTTTGATGATCGTTTCTGTGCATCTGAATATTCCTTCTAATTATGTTTGCGATGTTATTAAATCGAATTTGACTGATTTTGATCTAATTCGCTTGAGATAGCAACGTAAACAATGAAAATGAAAAACGAATTACCTAAAAACCAAAAATTTCAATAATTATGATTAACTTTAAACTATAATACAACTTACGGCAATAAATGTTTGCAATGTGACTGTTGTAAGGCCAGCCTCAATGACATTTGATTTTTGTGTGCGTTGCATAAATATAATAAGACATTTGCGAAATTTGATTGACTGATCCATCCAATTGCAGCTATAGATAGCAGTAGTTAACATATCTGTTTCTGAAGTTAAGGCGTTCCCAAAATAACACACAGGAAATGTTTCAAGCATTATTGCAACTAAATAGATACAAGTGCTAACTAGTTGTCCAACTTCACGGTTAAATACAAGGAAATAAACACCTGTTATACACAAAACGAATGCTGTCACTATAAACTGAATGAGGAGAGTAAAACCAATCACAGGCTTAACAGCTTCAAATATACTAAATAAAATTTTTTTGATTAAACTAGTAATTTTTTTGGTAAAAAAAATAAATAAAATAAAACAAACCTTAAGATGTTCTTGTGATCATTGATACAAGAAATCAATTCCTTGTAGTTGTCCTTCGAAGACGCACTCAAATTATATCCAATCCTTGAAACCCTCATTCGAAGAACGTGATACTGACCCATTAGGACGTTGATATACACCGGTGGATAGGCATCATTAGCTGCATTTTGGGCTATTTGAAAAACAGTTGCAATTAATTGAAATAAAAATGCAAATAAATAGAGTGAATCTGAAGAGGACCAATCGAATGGAAACCATCCTTCGAAAACCAGTCGTCTCTTTAAGTAGCCAGGTATTGAAAATGATGCTAAAGAGAGCATGAATGCGATTTCTACTGTCATTGAAATTCGACGACACTGTTTGATGACATTTTTAAGATATTGGAATTCATCGTTGTTAAGACTGGCTCTGTGGTCTAGCTTATTTAGATATAGTTTGACTTTGTGCAAGTCTGATATTTTCATAAAGACAACAAATTGCTTAAGCGATGAAACTATTAGTGTTATGCTTGCCTGCAAGTTCTGCATAATCAATCCGACATCTCTTAAAAAAAAAACGTTAATAAACACTAAAATTGGTGATATTATACTGGCTGTGAGATTAACAAAAATCGCATATATATGATAAAGCCATTTTAGCCTTTCATATGGATGTATGCCTACGATCCTCCAAATAATCCACATGTGAGTGAAGGAGTCGTTGGTGTCCAAATTATCCATTACACTTGTACCCTTATGAAAGGAATGACTTTTTGGACTATATCAATTTTTGGTTAAATATGTTCCATTCGTTAATCAAAATTGATTTTATATTTATTTGGTGATTTGAATGAGGGATAATTTATTATTGAATTTAAAATTCGAGAACGTGTTATAACCCAACAGGAAGGTGTCTCAATGACCTTTAATAACATATAGTTATCAAATTAGAATTAAAAATTTAAATTACATTTACTATGGTACATTCATTTTCGCGCCGTCGCACTGTCATGTTAAACTAAAATGCACATATATAAATAATTAAACCTAGGAAGTATTCATAATTGTAAGTAGAACATTTAAAGGCGGAATAAAAGTAACAACTAGTTGTTTGAATTAATTTACAACCTCTTATTTGTGAATATAATTACGAAGCGAGAAAAATACAAAATTTATAATGTACGGGAACATTACAGTATTGAAAATATTTTAAGGATATCCCTTCATCAATTTAACGTCTAACGTATGCCCACATCCACACTATGAAGTTTCAGAGATCACGCAATCTGAAATCGCTCAAGTGATTTCTATAGCTGGGAAGCGGTTGCCGGAAGTATCTTATGATATTGAGGGTACAGAGGTAAAGTAGATTGATTGCCGCACTTTTATTTTTAATTTTCGTTTATGTACGAATAAATAATAACGACTTTAAATGGTTAGCCCAACGGTACGCTGACTTTTATTTCCACCTTCACATGGTAAGGATTAAAAGTTTGATGCTTAGACCAATGATCAGAGAAATATATACATTGTAGATATAGTTTGGTGTGAGAAAACCAAGGAGATGTGGAAATGATCCCACTAAGGTGCAATCTTCCGAATTTGTGGTAAACTAAAGAAGGAATTAAAGGTTCTGATTCCAATTGCAAAGAGGTCAAATTTCTACAACAAATAAGCTTACTTCTGCAGATCGGGATACTTATCCTCATATACATTATACATATTGCTCTTGCAATATGCTATCAAGTCGTCTTTATAATGAAATAATTTACTGTTATTACGTTATCCCTGCTCATTAAGAAAGCATTTTAGTATTAAGTCCACATTAATCCACTCAACTCCACTCAGCACCCGCATTTAGTTAAATCGGTGCCAAATTGTGTGGTCCTTTTCATATTAAAGCACTGGTTCGAAAAAATCATTAAAATTAGGGTGGAAGTCTTTCTTTGTCTTGTTAAAAAGGTCGTTAGTTTAGAAATTTGAGCACATATATGATCCTGGTAGCATTTACATGTCTCGCAAACAGATTGTATTGGCCTTCTTGGAGCCAAAAGAAATATCAACGACGAATGCAGCAAAATCACTAAAAAAAGCAAGGAACGTTTTGCAATTCAAGAATTGCTTGGAAGCTTAATCCGCCATACAGTGCAAACTTGGGTGGACTATAGGAAACCGCCGTTAAGTATATTAAACATTTTGTAAAGTAAATGTCCAGTACCACTAATCTCACCTATTAGGAATTTAACACCTTATTACGTCGTATTGAAGATATTCAAAATAACATCCAGAATCTTCGAAAGCATTTTATTTCATAACACAACGTATCTTCAAGAGCTCTGCAAACGACGCTGTTCCACCATCTGGTGTTCTAATTACGAAACGCAATTACGCGTATATGCATAGACTCCTCAAGCAGAGGGTCACGGGTTCGAATCCTGTGCGAGGCAATTCTCTGAAAAAAGTCTTTTCATGGAATTTGTATGTGGATATATGTAAACTCGTCGGCGTCAACGACATGAAGGCATAACACTGATATTGGAGTGGTTGCTGGCAGGGTTAAATGTAACGACCTAACAACTAGCACGTACTAAGGCCCACTGGTTGATGATGCACTGGCTCTAGTTTGACAACCACCTCTGGGAAAAATATCGAAACCTAATACACCTGAGTTTCAAACTACTACACCACCCGCCCGCGCCCTGGTGAAAAGCCAATAAAAGGGTATTCATATCCCCTTGCTGCGCGTGCGGAATTATAAAAAAAAAAACTTGGAAGTTCTCTACTCGAATGCTTGGTATCAAGAATTGTGTACTTCTCCAGGAAACGAGCATTACGCCTACAGACTGAAAAATGGGTCATAGCCTGATGGAAACTCTTTTAGCAGAATCAATATAAAAGCTGCAAAACGGGAAGTCGTGAATAAAGTAACAAACCATTCGGTTCCACTATTACCAAGTAATACCCGGGAAGATCCAAAACTATGGGTCTATAACTAATACTAACTAATACTAACTATAACTAATTCGTGCGGTTTGCTAAGAGATGGCGTAACTTGTATTATTCCATTGTTATTATTTAATTGGAACATGCGTTGGAAAGCTACTATCATTGTACGCCATTTCAGTATATGTCATTCATTTGAAGCGTAAACAAAAATAATTTTTTTTCACTCACATATGTTGAACTTTGTGCCTGAAAAAGTTTGCGGGGAGTTCTTCTTCATTACTTTAATATGAAGAAAACTGCTGCCGAAAGTCATCGTATTTTGGTGGAAGTTTATGGTGAACATGCGCTAGCTGAGTGGTGATTTTGGCTTCGAAGAAGATGAACGTCCTGGACAGCCAAACACAAGAAGAGCTCGCACAATCTTTGGGTGTCACTCATGCAGTCATTTCGAAACGTTTAAAAGCAGCTGGATATATTGAAAAGCAAGGAAATTGGGTTCCACATGAACTCAAGCCGAGAGACGCCGAAAGGCGGTTCTGCATGTCCGAAATGCTGCTGGAACGCCACAAAAGAAAGTCATTTTTGCATCGGATTGTTACTGGTGATGAAAAATGGATCCATTACGACAACCCCAAGCGCAAAAAATCATATGTGAAACCCGGCCAACCAGCCAAATCAACGGCAAAGCCGAATATCCATAGTGCGAAGGAAATGCTCTGTATTTGGTGGGATCAGATGGGTGTGCTGTCTTATGAGCTGCTAAAACCGGTGAAACCATCAATGGACAACGCTACTGAATACAATTAATCCGTTTGAAAAGAGCAGTAGCCGAAAAACGCCCGTAATATGCGACCAGACACGAGGCAATAATTTTCCATCGTGACAACGCTCGGCCCCACGTTGCTATTCCGGTTAAGAACTATTTGGAAAACAGTGGATGGGAAGTCTTACCCCACCCGCCTTATAGTCCAGACCTTGCCCCTTCTGACTTCCATTTGTTCCGGTCGATGCAGAACGCCCTCACTGAAATACGGTTCACATCAGAGCAGAATATCAAAAATTGGCTTGATTCATTCATTTTTTTTTTTTTTTGATGGATTCCACAAATTTCCAGAAAGATGGGAAAAAGTCAAAGCTTCAAATGGGCAATACTTTGAATAATACTATTGTACACGTTTTTCTTAAATAAACGTTCAAATTTTGAAAAAAAAACCGCACGAATTAAAATGTATACCCAATACGCAAAAGTAATCAAATCAAACTGCTTCACTACACTACTTATCCGAGTTGTTTTCTGTTGGATTTTCTTTACTTACTCAGCAGCCAGTTCCTTGGTCATCCAATCTCTTACCCCTGGCATCTACATACAACGATGCTTCTATTAAACATTTCTACCTAGAGTTCTATCATCCCTGAATATCACCGCTGATCTGTTTGCTATAGACGTCCTTCTCCAAGATTTCAAAATATTTTGCAACCAATATGAGAACAACAAATATATCAAATTAAACCAGCACTAAAAAGCCGTAAACGAATAATAATAATTAATATAGAAGCCAGGACAGTGAAGAAGGCGTCATCGCAAAATATCCCATCGATCGAAACGCGCCGCCATACCAGTGGTAATAAAATAATTTTTTGAATTCATCCCACAAACACTGATGACTGCTGGTAAAGCTTATAAAGCCGTGGAGAATAATAACCTGGAGCAGCACATCATCCAGCTGAAAAACAAGATAAGTAAGTTTTTGTACCTTACATATAAATCCTGATTGTACAACACCAGATAAATTGTTACTCAGCGAGTATCCAGATTGTCATTTGTCTCCGATATCCTCATTATTTACCATTAACAAAATAACGAAGTGTATCCTTTAAGAAATAGTTATTGTGAAATGGTCACTCTAATTTCAATTGTTTTTGTACGTAAAAATCTCATTACAATCCGATCAGGAGATATCAACATTAGTTGCCTTAGCAAGGAAGATAAGATAGCCGGAAGCTGAGCACGGCACATGTCAACAAAAGCGATCCAGTATCGTTTAATATTTGTATCACAGAAGCAAACTAACCTTTGCCCCTTTAATATGACACTCGCTTCCAATTAATATATTTTTTCCATCTAGTCCAACTTATGTAACTGATAGTTCTCGTAAAAGTCCATTTGTCCTCGTCCTATTTATTTCAAATGATTCTAATCACTGATCACAACTTACCAATGTAACTGCACTTAATTCAGATCACAACCCAGTTATCAGTAAACTTTAATGTTCCAGATTATATCCTCTGAATATTTATTAGATAAAAAAAATTTTAACTGGACGGTTTCTAGAAATAAAACAGAAAGAAATTGGCAGCGATACCGTCTCAAAACTTTTAAAAATAAGATGAAATATTATAATAAACAAATTTCAGTATTTAAAAATCTGGAACGAATCAGAAGCCTGAATAAAAAGCTCCAGAGTTTGGAAAAGAATGCTAAAATTTTTTGGAATATCTTCAACATAATCAAAAATAAAAAAAGTCAGACTCCACCTTTTCAAAATGCAATAATACGTGGACTGAAAAGTCCGTCCAGTTTCTAAGAGAGGGCACCACTTGAATTAAATCTATTTTCATTTATTACTAACCTTCAAAAGATACGCGTATAAATTTGACAGCTGTCGGACGATTAGTTCTCGAGATATAGCGCTGTGAGTGAAGCAACTTTTGTTATTGTGAAAAAAAATGGATTCAACGCAATTTCGTGTTGATTTAAAATGGCTTGATAAGTGTTATCCGGACTCTGCACCAGCCGAACGAACCATTCGCAAGTGGATTGAAAAACTTTAAACTGGTCATACAAGCACCGAAGATGATGCACACAGTGGACTTCCAAAAGAGGGTGTTTCAGAAGAAAACATCAAAAAAGTCCACAAAATGATTACGAATGGCCGTAAAGTGAAGTTGATCGAGATAGCTGAAGCTCTGAAATATCAAAAGAGCGTGTTGGATATATCATACAGGAATATTTGGACATGCGAAAGCTCTGTTCAAAGTGAGTGCCGCGTTTGCTCCCAGTCGACCAAAAACAACAACGTGTTGATGATTCAGATGAGTGTTTAAAGCAGTTCAACAGTCGGCTGGCAGGGTTATGGCATCCGTATTTTGGGATACACATGGAATAATTTTCATCGACTATCTCCAAAAGGGGCAGACTATCAACAGCGACTATAACATTGCGTTGTTGGAGCGTTTGAAGCACGAAATCGCAGAAAAAAGAAAGTGCTGTTTCATCAAGACAATGCACCGTGTCACAAGTCGATGAAAACGATGGTAAAATTGAATGAATTCGGCTACGAATTGCTTCCCCACCCACCGTATTCTTCAGATTTGGCCCCCAGCGACTATTTCCTGTTCGCAGACCTCAAAAGAATTCAAGACCGATGAAAAAGTAATCGCCGAAACAGAGGCCTATTTTGAGGCTAAACTGAAATCGTACTACAAAACTGATATCGAAAGATTTTCAATCGTTTCAATCAGTGTATCGCCCTCGAAGGCAACTATATTGATAAATAAAGTTGAATTTTGCAAAAATTTTGTGTTTTACTATAAAACGACACTGACTTTTCAGCCCATGTGTTACACAGTGATACTGATAAGGCGAAATTGTTCGCATCCATCAATATGAAATCAATATGAAAGGAAATTATATAGATAGATAGATAGATAAATAGATATTGTGGCACAAATTTACAGTCTTTTAGATACAATTATCATTTTATAGAGAATTGGTTTAAAGTACTTGGAAATAAACAAGCTTCCTTTTTACGTGTGTAAAAAATAGCTTGTGAAGGGAATTATATTGACCTTGAAATCGGACCTCCTCTGTACTAAATCAAGTTATCTGCATATGATATGGCTTGGTGAGTTGACGGCTTGATTTTCTTCCGATGACCATTTTGCTAACTGGAGTCTTGCTGTCTTTCCACTCGATAGTTTTTAGCCTGCACAAAATCTCACGCTTATATTCAGTAACTAGCATTTTTTTACGTCACTGCTGAAGAAATTTGCTAGTGATCGGCGGCTTTTTGATTAAAGGCTTGTCTAGTACTTTGTACTATTGTGGAAGCTTTAACTTTATGAATTTCTGACTTTTGTTCTGTGCAGTTCATATTTTGATTTAATGGTAACTTTTGGGGTCATCTGCACCAATGTGTGACGGCAAAAAATATCTTTTTTGCGATGACAAAAAATTATATTCCTCTACAAGTATCGCAGTTTAAATGTACCTTTGTTAACGGTCAGTCAAATGATATTTCTATATTTAGCGTATTCTTCTCAGGTTATATTTTGACTATGCAAATGGACTATCTGAAGTCATGATTGCTTCAATCCGATGTGAAATCCCAACCTGAAAGACCAATCCATTGTCACTGTTTAGTTTTTTTCCACAAGCCATTACTAAGCTATATACATTATAACATAATTTGCCATTACTAAGATTTATATACACCGCGGCTATATACACCAAAAATATTTCGGAATGGTTTTGATTTGGTAGGTGCTGTACCGGCTATAGACTTCACGGTGAATTTCGCCGGGGAATTCTTCCAAAAAATGTCCTTCTTCGGAGAAATATGATTATTTCAAATTCACGCTCTCTTAGAATTGCGTTGCCATTTCACTTGTGTAATTCATTCTACATACAATAATAATAAACCAGATAGTCCAAGGGGCTATTAGTTACTGAATTACAATTTTAACCGCACCACACAATGCCAAAGTCAAATCTTTCCAGTCAATTGAATAAAGGATGAAAAGAGTTGTACATAAACAAATGTACTAAATAGCAGATATCTTAAGAACATCCGATTACGCAGTACGAGTATTTGTATATTTTATATTTACTTACAAATTGTGTCAGAAACTGTTTATTGGTATAGTTTCATTTACAATTTCTTTGGGAAATATCTCGAAAAAATCACTTCAATATCCGAATTGTGATAAGACAATTTATTGTGAATACCAACTTAGTAAAGGCATTTCCTTGCGGTCTTATAGAGAAATTAAAAAAATATTAACAAGCGAGTGGGAAAAACAAAACTAATACTATAAAGGAAAAATGAAAACATTCCTATTTAACTATTTTGTCCTTTCGGCTGTTTTCAAACATTTGGATATGCAAGCAATTAACAAGAACAAAGATAATTGTCCCGTCTTTCTGTCGTTTAATTAAGACATGGCCTCTTCCTTTGATAATGAGGTATAACTTGCTTCGAACACATTGCTGAGAATAAAGATAGCGCCAGTAATGCGGGTGGAGATTGGAATGCCTCTAGTCGTTAAATCAAGATCCCAATCGTTAGTCAGTTTGTGTACAAATAAAATATAGGAAGAGGAATTCATTTACTACCTTTTGCTAATACAATAAGAGTTAGTGTTTTGTTTTTGTTGAGTAGGAAGTCATTTACCAGAACTATTCAAGTATGCACAGTCGGATAAGCAATTTAGTGGCCATGTTCGAAAAAACAAAACGTTTGCCAACCTATTTAAGAAACTTATTTCTTTGGTTTTTTTTTTTACAAAAAAATTTTATAACAAAGAACAAACAACTATGGTAAGTGAATTCATCTAGCCGGTTTATTCTTTATTTGGGTTGTGAAGTTAGGGTGCTTTACTTTGTACTTGTGAAGATCAGTGATCCATGTATGTCTTAGAAATTATATTGAAGACAAGGATTTCATATAACTGTCTCTGACTAACTCCTTCCAGTTGAGCACTTCAAAATGGTTCCATAGACATGGTCTTCATCTTCTGTGTTCTAAATATGTGTAGAAATCGAAAACTCTTCTGCCGGAATGTCCATATTTATTCGGTCTACATATGGTAAGCATCTAAGGTGCCCTTTCTGACTAGATCTGTGTCTGTATTATATCTCTTCCACCAAAGCCAGTGAATGCAAACGTGACATCGAACCACTCACATAAACCTTAGATTAAAACGACCACAGCTGATGCGCATAGCTGCCTAAAAAGTTCATGGTATGTGTAATAAAGTTCGAATGGAATGACAAGGCCTTGTGTCTCGATTGCTCGAAAACAGCTATTGACAAGTGTAACTCAAAGTTAATACAGCAGCCTCTGCTGTACGTCTGTAAGTTTAGCACAATTTTGTAAAAATTTATCTTAAGTGTTGCTAACATGGCAGCGCATCATTCTTGTTGAGAACATCGCTTAGAACTTTCTGGACAATATGGCGGGTTTGGCAGTGATGCTAAAAACATTGATGATGCTAAGCATTGAAATTAATTAAGAAGTTGTGTGTATTGATCTGTACTTTTTGGGTTTTCTCCACGATCTGCTATATTGTGAATATTTAGTTAATTTCGGACTTAACAAGTCTAAGACCGCACTGATAGAGGCCAATAAGATCATTTAGACTTATAATTTGTCTTCGTCTTCTTTCTTACTTTTGCTGTTCTATTCTATCAATATAAGCGTACGAGTATATGCTAGAAAAAAGTGCTTTAATTAATGATTATCTAATCCAGCTGACTAACTTCTACCGAGTGCTCTAAATTTAACAACATCACTAAATAGTGTTAAAGTGTTTAAAATTATAAGTATAAACCTGAGTATATTAACATTCTTCAACGAATTCAAGTGTGTAAATTCCTCAACTGTGTAAGACAACGTTTTATTAGATCTTAAAAAGATCCACAGGTTCGATGTGGTCAATTCATGTTATTTAAATCCTTTGCCAGAAGTGTTAAAGGACTAGATGACCGGGAGAAAACAATTCAATTGAACATTATATCATTAAAAGAAGAAGTTGCAGCAACAAAAATTTCTGTCGCAGGAATAATCGAAGAGCTAAAGTACACATCAAGTAAGTAGGTGCTATGTCTTGTGGCTCCTCACTCCCAATTTATAAAAACACTGACATTTCGGGCACCGATAGATATCAACCGAGTGGAAAGATTGGCTTGAAAAACTAAACAAAGCGAACATGACGAGTCACCATACTAAGAAGCCCCTTAGAAACAGTAATGCTCCTTGGGTAAGCAAATATTTTGTGGGAAAATATGCATTCACCGTTTATAGTGAGGAGAGAGATGCTTCAAGACTTGCGAGTATATCCCTTGTGAATTTGGGTGCAAAAAAATTTAACACCAATGTTTTTAATCTTTTCATCAATAGGATGAAGTTGTTCAAATAGAAAGAAATAAACAGGAAAACATCAGCGAAGTCTCGGACAGTTTTAAAACCAAATATTAAGCTTAAGTCTATTCCTAAAATTAATTCCTAATTAAATTCTTCCTCTCTTAATTTCGATCACGGTTCGAATTTGAGTTTCAAAATTGGAGCGTTTCCACATTTGTATCCTAAACTGCTTTAGCATTTATCCATTATCCATCCCAATCAATAAAGAATTATGGATCCTTATATTTTATCATCGCCTCTAAATCAGCTTCTATCTTGGCTTGAATCAAAAATCGACTTCATGGACTTTATCTCACAAGTCATGTGCTGTGTATTGACATCTAAGCCCTGAATAGTCTGCGATTTATCAGTATACATACACCAAAGGCTTTACAGATCCCCACGAAAAATAATCAATTGTCGTCAACTCGAACGATCTTGGTGAGCTATTCACAGCTTCATTTCAAAATGTAGTGGTGTAGTTGAACCGAGTCTTCAGTAAATGAAAGGCTCCGTGGGCATCATGTCACGAAGGTCTTTTCTGGTGGAAGTACATATAACCTCGTCCAATATCGTTCATACGAATACTTTTAACGAAATAATCACCGATTATTGTCCGGAAATGTCGAACATTGAGTGTCTATCTTATGAAAAATAAGGACCAATGATGGAACACGCATGAAAATTACATCCAACAGTATACTTTTGTGGTTGTAATTGGGTGATAATAATCTGTACTTCTTCACAAACCCATTGAGCCAAAAGTGGGAATCACGACTTAGCATAATTATTCGATAAATATTGTATAAGGGTCGACTTCAAGTTGCTCCAGACTCCCGTCACAGTGAATGTTATCCGGGTGTAGGACGAACTAAAGTCAAACTCTTGCCTTCGAACCCGAATTGACAATTCCCCACTTTCACTCTTAGTGGTTACATAGTATGTGAAAAATGTTTAAGTTTAGGCTGTATTTTCAACTACTTTGCCAAAAGTGTACTTCTTGTTGCTACTGCCGTTAAGGGCGTTAAGGCCCTAATGTGCGATTTGTTTAAGATATAACCCTGTTTTAAGTAATTCGTTAGGTAATTCGTTTTGGAAACAACTTTGTCCGACGTATATGATAATTATAGATACAACTTCTAAATAGCTAATTATATATTGTAAAATGTCCCATTTCATTATATTCTTATTCAACTTTTTTTTTTTAATTCGAGCTAACAAAAATTTAAATATTTGTTGTACGACAAATATACTTCAGTTTGAAGTACTTAATGGCATTTGCGCATTTATAGGTCATGCATTAAAATTAAACAGCCAAATTTTCCTGCTGTAAAGGCTAATTTATTTACTTGTGTGAATGGATAACATGCAAGTTGCCAATTTCCGCTAAATAGGCCTAATGGAGCGAAAACCCCTAATGTTTTCCTTCCTGGCACTGCGTTCATGTGTGTTAAAACAAATAAATATACAAAGGCAGAGCATGAGTGTTTTTCCATTAGCTAAAAGTCAGGATACCTTATAAATTATGACCTTAAAAGATACATCTCTTTCATGCCGTTATATCTATAGCCATACTTAATGAACAGCTATAAAAGTATTAATTATAATTCTTATTTATATATAAAGCTTTTCTTTATAGATTTATTTGCAGTATTGTTGTATAGATTAAGGACTAGTATTGTCATAACCATCAGTTGTCAATTAAATATTCATTAGAGTCCTTTTTAGTGATTTTGCAGAATTCCATTCCTTTTTAACTTTTTCTTCATTTTTATTGTTTTGCAAGTCATCGCTGATATAATAATGTGTTTTTTGAAAGCAAAAGTTGTGCGTGATAATCAATTTGTTTGTCAGGGATGATGGAAACCATTATGTATGACAAAATTAAATGACTAAGCAATAATGTCAGCTTGATTAAAAATATTCTTTACAAAAAATAATGTCAAAATACCAGTGTACAAAATACCATGGATATCTTGGTATCTCTTATCCCTTTAGTAATTTTAAGTTACAATACAATGAGTTTTTTAGTTTTTATTAATATTCAAAATTAAACAGTTAACAAATACATATGTACTACCCGCAAAATATAAGCTTATCTACAGAAGATCAAACTGTAAGATATTTAAATTTAAACTTTAAGTTTAAATAATAACATTACTTATGTGAATTCAAAAAGATTTAAGAAAACAAAATTAATTAATTAATTAATCAAAATTAAAATGCAATACTATTGATTTATGAAAGCAAAAATTTCCTTATCTCTTTTTTTCTTTTTTTGAAATTAATAATGCTTATCAGTCTCAAAGGAAAATTATTTAAAACGTGGGGGATATGCTGCATACCTCTAACCTTTCGTCTAGTGTTTATTTTGATGTGAAATTGGTTTCAGGAATCTTTCATCTCTGCCATACTCCATTACAGTCACCATCTTGAAGATTTGCTCTACAGTAAGAACTTTGAAATCATCCTCGTCCCGCCTCACACCTCGCTGCATTACTTTTAGTATTATTGCTTGCAGCTTTTGCAATTCATCTAAATGGTATTTTGCTGCACTTCCCCAGGCCAATATTCCATAGCTTAGTTTGGATTCCACTAATGCGTAATATAATTTTTTAAGCACTGTAATAGTTAAGCATTTCTTCTGATATACTATGGCGAAAAGTGCTTTTTTCATATCTGACCTAAGCCTCTGAATATCGTGAATAGAGTCACGAAAGTGACTGTCGATTACAATTCCAAGATATTTATATTTTTCCATAACTTCTATTTGCTCAGTTTTCGCATGCCGATACTCGAGGTTCCGAAAATGAATTGTAGGTTTTGTTGGTCTACCGCGTGCTCCCCTAATGTGCATTAGCTTAGCTTTCTTTGTGTTTATTAGAAGCCCCATGTCATGACACCACTTTATAGCTTCCTCGAAATCCTTCTTCATTATCCTCATAGCTGTTTCGAAGCATGCATGCTGAACTACAATTGCCATATCATAGGCATATGCGAATGAAATAAGAAGAACGATTTTAAGAAGTTCGTTCGTGTACAGGATAAATAATACAGACCCTAATTCGAGCCTTGTGGAACCTCATATTTGACTTCCTTCCACTCACTCAATTCGCCTGCTATTTTCACTTTAAAACCTCTGTTATTTAAACAATTGCATAACCAATCTGCTAAGACCCCTCTTATTCCAGCACGATTCAGGATGTCCATTAGTTTACGGTGATTCAAAGTATCGAATGCCTTGCTAAAGTCGATGAACATTATCATCACGTGATGATTTAAATTCAGACTCTGATTGACTAAATTTGCAAGTTCACCAAGTAGTTTTCCTTTGCTTTTATTCTTTTGAAACCCGAATTGATTCTTCGCTATGGTTTTCTCCTTGTCTAGATACCTCCAAAGTCTTCTTGTTACAACTTCTTCAAGACATTTTTTAACTATTGGTAATATAGAGATAGGCCTATAGTTCTCTAAAGCCCTCTTTTCACCACTTTTGTATATTGGTCTTACAATTGCCGTCTTAAAAATAGTCGGAATTTGTTGCTCAGATAGACACTTATTAACGATTTTGCTTAAAACTGGGGCTAAAATGTTTGCATTATTTTTTAGGTCGCATGCCCTTATGCCATCTGCACCTGGAGATTTTTTGGCTTTGATAGATTACAGATAGATAGTTTTAATGCTCCAATCGTGAATAATTTAATATACCAGTTAGCACATTCATTAGCTAATGTCCAAATTGGTTTTTCTTCTTCCCAACAATTCGTTTATTATTTATCAAGTTTTCTTTGGGTTATTATTCGCTTGGTCGAAATATTTTATTTATTTATTTATTTGGTTTCGCAGTAACTTGTATTCTGCTTCATAAGATTTGTTCAGTCTATTATTTTTCCATCTCCAGTACAGTCTGTCTGTTTCTTTGCATTTCACTTCAAGTCCATTTGATATCCATGGCTTATGGTTTTTACATCTTCTCTTATTTGTTTTTAAGGTTGCGTTTGCATAGATCTCGTTCATTTTTTCTACAAATTTCTCATACGCTCCTTCTACATCCGCACAGCTTTCAATAATTGACCAATCAGTTGAGGAGATCAGATTGTTAACAATTGCACTTTTTAGACTATCCACACGTTCCTTGGAGTTTTCTACTGGAGGTTTGTTTTTAAAGGTCCCAAATACTACAGCATAATGATCTGATATATCAGTCTCCACTACTCCAGATTAAATTATATTTTTATGCATTTTGATTATGATGTGGTCTATTTGAGTAGAGGTCCTATTTTGCAAATCCACTCGAGTATTGCTATAATACTCTTTACTATAATTCTTTAATTAATAGTTCTTTACATAGGAATTTGTTTCATCACGAATGTTTATATTTATATCACCCATCAGTATTATTGGGTCTATAACTTAATTCGTGCGGTTTGCTAAGAGATGGCGTAACTTGTATTATTCCATTGTTATTATTCCATTGGAACATGCGTTGAAAAGCTACTGTCATTGTACGTCATTTCAGTATATGTCATTCATTTGAAGCGTAAACAACAATAATTTTTTTTCACTCAAATATGTCGAACTTTGTGCCTGAAAAAGTGTTTTTGCGGAGAGTTCTTCTTCATTACTGAAAACTGCTCCCGAAAGTCATCGTATTTTGGTGGAAGTTTATGGTTAACATGCGCTAGCTGAGCGAACGTGCCAAAAGTGGTTTGCACGATTTAAAAGTGGTGATTTTGGCTTGGAAGACGATGAACATCCTGGGCATCCAAAAAAGTTTGAAAATGAAGAACTGGAAGCATTACTCTATGAAGATTGTTGCCAAACACAAGAAAATTGGGTGTCACTCAAAAAGCCATTTCAAAACGTTTAAGAGCAGCTGGATATATTCAAAATTGGGTTTCACATGAACTCAAGCCAAGAGACATCGAAAGGCATCCGAAATGCTGCTGGAACGCCACAAAAGGAAGTCATTTTTGCATCGTATATTACGATAACCCCAAGCGCAAAAAATCATATGTGAAACCCGACCAACCAGCCAAATCAACGGCAAAGCCGAATAACCATGGCGCGAAGGTAATGCTCTGTATTTGGTGGGATCAGATGGGTGTGCTGTATTATGAGCTGCTAAAACTGGGTGAAACCATCAATAGTCAACGCTACCGAACACAATTAATCCGTTTGAAGAGAGCAGTAGTCGAAAAACGCCCGGAATGTGCGACCAGACACGAGGCAATAATTTTCCATCATGACAATGCTCGGTCCCACGTTGCTATTCCGGTTAAGAACTATTTGGAAAACAGTGGATGGGAAGTCTTACCCCACTTACTTACTTATCCAATGTCATAGCTTCAGATGGGCAATACTTTAAATAATACTATTGTACATGTTTTTCTTAAATAAAAGTTCAAATTTTGAAGAAAAAAAACCGCACGAATTAAATTACATACCCAATACCTCCTCGCCACATTTTATACTAAAATCTAGTGGTCTGTAGATTGCACTTATTTGTTTTTTTCTAAATGAATCTGTTACTTTCATATGCATAGGTCATTAAAGGTACTCGTTCATAAGACATATCATTTTTAAAAAACATCATAATCCCTCCGCCCCTTGATTGTTTTCGGTTTATGAATTCCGGTTTATGAAAACATTTGATCTTAAAGAATTCGTTTTCTTCATCCTCAACGTTTGTTTCAACCAAAAAATGACACTTACATAGTTGACTAATTTATTAACATTGCAGACAAAATTATCCCAGTTTTTACGAAGTGATCTTATGTTTAGACATATACAGCTTAAATGCAGTTTTTAAGTTCCTTAATTTCTATGCTGTTAAATCCACTCCATACCCTATTTTCGATATCTAATATTACCTTGTTGTTTTTTTTTCTGCGTCATCCATTGTTACAAAAATAATTGTTGTCTATCTCACTCTGACAAATTGGAGTTATTACATACGTTTAATCTTACTTATATCTTCTATTGTGCTTATTTGCAAAGCAGTGGTGTTCTAGCTTTTTCTTGCCAGAACTCTCCCAGAGCTCTCCCACACAAATGATCATCCTTCTTTTTTTGCTTGTTGCTTCGCTGTCCAGAGAATTAAAAGTATACCTGAAAGCTTGGTTTTTTTTTTTGTTTAAACAATTGTAAGCGATGCTTGTGAAAATTCATATTGATATGATATGGCACTTAGTTAACCATATTGTGAAAAAGTTGGACTTGGAATCAGCGTTAATTTAAGAACACAAGTTTTTTCGATGTTTCTGACTTTGAGCTGAATGAAATTTCTTGACCTGTGCAAGGCGATTTTTATGTTGTTTTCCGAAAGTGAAGTTATTGACTGTGTTCCAGATATTAAGTTTTACTCATCTGGTGTTGATGGAGAACCTTTCGTTTCATTAAGCGTGTATTGTCTCAAATTATTAGCCACCTGACTTACATTTTTAACCATTTTATTTCCTGAAGCATGAATCGCTTAAGTCATAGCGATTGCCAAAAAATTAAATGAAGTCTGGTGGTGATTTTAGATATATTAACATTTTACCATGGCTCTCTACTTACCTATCCTTGAATCGCATTTAGACCTCTTCCAATTAGAGCTTAGATTCAATCATAGCTGCTCCTTAGCTATGATAAACATCTTAAACGGTATAAGGCGTGAATTTGATAGAAGTTAAGTAACACTTCTTTGCCTACTTAATTTCTCAAAAAGTTTCAATAAAGCCAATCATTAAATCTTATGATGTTCCGTTTATTGGAAGTTAATTCTCCAATAGGACAAAGGACTATTATTTGTGACAAATCTTCAAAACTCAAAATTATAAGACAAGGCGTACCTCATCTATTCTCCGGCTCATTTTATTCTGCGCTTAATTCACCTTTATACTGACGACATTTAACTATATCTGGCCCATCCTATAAATCTCTAAAATTTAACGAATATTTGGTCAGACAATGCAGAGCCTCGAACACCGACGTAATGTCTCTATCGCTATTTCCACCTTCAGTGCTCCATAAAAATCGCCAGTACCATTTCGCCCATTCAAATTTTTAACAGCAACACTCGCCTTACTAAAAATACTCAATGTGATTCGTTCCTTAGCTATACAAATCGCTTATTTCAATTTCCTATTTGTAATAACTTGCAAACATTTAAGACCAATGTACATCGGTACCTCTCTTTACTTCCTTCTTAAGTTTCCTTCGGCCATGCTGTGTGTAAACATCTTAAGGGTACTGATATCTAACGACATGTGTTTGATAAGATAATAAATTTTAATTACGAATAATTTGTAAATTTAAAAATAAGTAAGTAAAAAAAACTTGAACGTAAAATAAAAAGTTCAATTTAGCTTTGTTTTTAGAAAAACCTTACTGCTTGCTATATTAGTAGACGCGTTTCGTTTTATCGAATAAAATCTACTGAATCCATCAGAACGACATTAGCCAAAAAAGTAGAACTTTATAAAATACTCTGAACGTTATTAGCTTATGTACAAGGAATAGATATCTTCTTCACTCCAATATTGAAAATTGAATGGGAATATAATCATAAGCTCAAATATAATACTCTAAGGGAATGAAAATAACTTTCAGATACTTGTACAAATATACCATGTTCAGATATACAATAGAAAATATTACCGCCAAGTTTCCGGAACAACGCACTTCCTTCATAATATTGCTTCTGGGGTTTCTTTATATGTGATTGGTACTCAAGTGGTTTTCGTTAAACCTATATATGTATTTATGTAATGAAATTGTTTTATCTACTTCTCAGCTGTGCAGCTGTGATAAGGTAAAGGAACTTAGCCTTCATTTAGTATTTCATAGAAAAAGATAAACACCTTTTAATTTAGACTGCAACTAATACTTTGCGTATGATGTGGTCATCTATTTTAGATGGCCTCTAATTTAAGTGCCTATATACTTGCCCCATATTAACTTCTATCATATCAAGCAATGTCATCATTCCCAAATGAAATAATTAAGGCAAAAAGCCTTCGCTGATTATCGCTTTTGAGTGTACAATAGTAAAACAGAGTAAGGCAAATAAAACACGTATTCCCTTTCACATTTTATCTACGAGTATTTGTAATAAAAATGAGAGAAACTGACCCTTAAAATCAGTACCAGGAACAACGTTTCTGCTTATTCAACTACCTCCTGCATGGAAGAGAAATCCTATCCGTGAAGAGAACAAATCCATCTTACATATTTTGAAAATACGAATTCAACTGCGACGAGGCTTGCAAATTTATCAGTAGCTAAAAATATTATATAAAATTTTGCAAAAATATTATAAAATATGATATAAGCCTAAAGAGATAAGGAAATGCAAGTCTTGGTCTAAAGAAAAGGTTTCAGCTGAATGCTTAATGGCGGCGACAGATAGCACTTTACTGATTCGCTACGATTCGGGCCAAACATATTGATTATATATATATATCGGTACATATATAAGACAATCCACTTGTGAAAAGAAGCCAAAACCTGCAAGAAGCATCCCTATTTTAACCTTAAATGTCAGACCTTGCGGAAAACAACTTGTTAAACCCTATAATCCAGTGTATTAAGGACATTACCAATCAAATAAATAGCACAATCATGAGTGTGTCTTTAAACGTTAGGCTAAAGTTACTTGGTATTCAATTGAACAGAATGGCATTCCCTACCTCATAAGAAAAGCGTATACTCTTATACAAACAAACAAAACGAAAAAAATATATTGGGGGTCAGTATCCTTCAAGAAGCTTTTCACGTTACTCAAGGACTATCTGTCAGACTAAAACGTTTGACCTTAGTGATCAAGTGATCACTTCTAAGGATTGATGATGTAGATAGAGCTTGCACAGTGAATCAAAAAGCAGTCAATGTTCGGACTTAATTGATCCCATATCAGCCATTAAGAACAATAAGGCAGGTATCAACTGCCCAATATAACGCGACAACTTTTTGTCTGGCTGGGAGTTTTGATTCGTGTTGTCTTAAACGCTCAAGGCTATTTGTGAGATAAGTTTTGAAATTTTGAAGTAATTAAGAAAATTTTAGAGCCACACTAAGGGTAAAGAGGCTAATACTATTCTTCTTTTATTAAACATTGAAGTCCTTATTCTGGAATTGTCGCCAAACGCTTGGTCAATTACCGACGGCTTTGATATATTCACGTATAGGAACTTATGTACACGCCATGCTCAGCTAAGAAAGCGTGACAGTCTTCAAAGATATTTAGACATGGGTATTTGGCATGGATCTATCCACTCATTCTTGATTAATATTTTTGAAAGAATCACACCTACGTTATTGCCTGGCTTGCAAGGCATAAGTATAACTGAACTATAAGTTCTTAAGCTTAAAGATCACTTTGCTGCCTCGACTATATGTCTAATGGAATGCTTTCAGCAGCTAAATACAAGACAAAATAAAGAATACAAATAACATAAGACCTCAGACCTAATGAAGAAGTAAAGGCACCATGTACTTGTGTGTTGCTGGTAAGATGAAAATGAGTCGCATCTACAATATTTACATATATTGAAGAACCCTATAAATGCAAGTAAGCAATGAAGCGTAATCTACAGTTTTTAAACTCGGAACTCCTCACTAAATATAAGAATGTCATGTATTGTAGATCCAGGAACAAAATGAAAATGGTAAGGAAGTTCTGCTACTAACTTGCAAAGTTGGTGCGTAGTATTACACAACACATACTTTCACTGTTGGTGTAGTAGGCATGAAACGAAAGGGCGACAGACCATCACAAAGGCATAAGAAATCAACTGATACTGTACTGAGGCGGCTTTACGAATTACCCGGTAATTTATTTTTTTACCGAACCTGTCAAGAGAGCTAAGCATGAGAAAAAGGATCTTCGACTTTGATGTAAACCCCCACCATGTGCAGCAAAAAAGTTCTAAATGAAAAGAAATCTAAGATCAATATGGTGTAATGGACACTGTGTCGATTCATATACCAGAGTTTTGAGCTCAAATCCAATCACCATGTCAAAAAAATAAACAAAATTTGTGTCTGTCACAATTTCTGGCACCCTCTTTCAGTGAACAAAATTTATTGATTATCAAAACATTGTTTGAATAGACAAGGTTACGTTTCATTAGAGACTGTCATTGCCACATTTACCTACAATCTAAGGTTAAGCACCATCATACAGCAAAAAATTATATAAGAAGACAAACTTAGATCGAATCTAAGCAATTTTTCACTAGCTACTGGATAATATATTCGGATATGGTGTACCATATGCAGGAATAAGCTGCCTAGAATGCATTGAACTTAAGAACCAAAATCTTAAAATTATTGTATTTATTCAGCCCTGACTATGTATATATCTCTGTATGATAACTTTAAGAAGTCATTATCATACACCTCGTAGAGAGAAATTGAAACATGTAGATACAAAAAAATCTATACAAACCGATTTAACAAAAATTCGCTTTATTGAAGAAATTTAAAGTTCACAGTTCTGACATCTTGACCATAGTCAAAGATTTTACACAACTCTCAATCAGGCGATGGCTGCTTTTTGCCTTTTTATTGAACATAGAGGCAAAAAATCGCATATCAGCACTGGGACTGTCTCAACTTATACAAAAAATAACTGAGATAGGCAAAGCGACAATCCTAGAGGTCATTTTGTGATTAAATAACAGAAACATCGGAGGAGTCGCGGCTAAGAAAAATCTTCTCTAAAAACCCTATGATGCCTTGTTGTTTGAAAAAATCGATGGCTCTTGCAAGACCTCAAGTGATGAATCACTCAACCTGCTACTGGACACCCACTTTCCAGGTAGCAGCCATGACTAAAATTCGCTGTCTAATTACAAGAGACAAGTGACAAATAGCCTCAAACCTTACAAATCTGCTGAACTGAGGAGCTGATATTAGAAGCTGTGTTGAAATGAAAAACATTCTCTTATTGTGGAGAGAAGTTAATGTAGTTTTAATTCTCAAAATTTGGAAAATGTTCTCATGCTGTCCGAAAGGACAGACCTATCCACATATGCTACTGGATCTAGAACTGATCCACGACTTTGTCTTCAGCTCAACAAGCCTTCGGTAAAGGAAAGCCGATAGAAACGGCTCTAGATTAATTGACCAGCCACATCGACAGTTGCCTACACTACAGAAAGTACACAATGGTAGCTATGCTGTACATAGAAGGTGCCTTTAACAACACTAACACATCCACTACCACGGCTATGCTGTAAACTCTGAAGGTAGACCACTCATTTAGGAAGTTATTCAGTCTTATACTGAAAAGTAACAGGCAGATCAACTCTAAACTGGAGGGGCTTCTGCTTAAAGATACATCAGCAGAGGTACACCGCAAAGCTATGTCTTTTCAACTCTTCTCTGAAAATTGGTGGTCAACGACCTACTGATATGCCTGGAAGCGGGCGACAGCAGTTTGCTTAAACTGAAGACGTTGCTATAGCTGTCCCAGATAAGCATCTCAAAACCTTTAAAAAAAACTTCTACAGCAAAATCTTAAATGATTAATACGTTGGGTGAATTACTGTGGATTACGAGTTAACCCATATAAAACTGGTTTTGTCTTTTTTAGGAAATATAAAATTGTAATCGCAGACCCGAAATTTTCCGATACAACGAAATATCTTATTTTTGACAGGAAATTAAACTGGATACCTTATATTTCAGAGGAATTAAGCAAAGCCACAATAGCTTCATTCTCCTAAAAAAAAAAATTATATGGGAACAAATGGGACCTTTAACTTCATATTACCCGCTGTTTATATGGTACATCTCGGTTATTGTCCGATACTCACCTACAGGGTGGTTGTCCAATGGGTGGCCTCAAACAATGAAGTTAACTACAGCAAACCAAGTAAAGTCCAAAGGACCAATGCATAGGCTGAGCCTTGCTTACGGCTCCCTCCGCGGCACTGGATATTCTGTTCCGCTTGGAACCCCTCGATATTTTAAGCAGGCGAGTGAATACTTATACTCGTATTCTTAACACACTAGGAATCCTTCCAGAGAATATCGGCTACACAATGCCAAACATTGGTTAGACAAAGACTTTTATGTAAGTATCCCGTCTGCATCTTACCAGATAAGCTTAACTAAATCCTGTCCTTCCGCCTTTCAAATCACTATCGCATGTTTCAACTGGAAATTTTGGCGATTAAAAAAAACCTTATATCTGCATCTTTACCGATAGTCAGGCCCCTATCTAGTCCCCGAACTCGGTCCCACAAAATTCACCCAACTATGTTGGGTGCCGGGGTGGGACTACCATAATACTGGATGCTAATAAAAGAACAAATCTTAGGTGGACTGTTGGGTCAAAATGTTTAGCAACTAAACAAATCTGGCCAAAGCTGGATCTGAGTAGCTATAAGAGTTTGATCTTTCAAAGCAGGAAACACCTCACTTCTATCATAGGTGTGATGACTGAACACTGCCTTATAGGCAAGCATGTAAGAGGGCTCAGCCTCTTTACAAATGACTACAAAAGCTGCATGGCCGAAGATGGGAGGATGTGAGGCTGTTTGCAGCAATTTGGCCTTCAATCGCTCCAATAATGCACAATAATACTATTTTTAATTGTTTTTCCTTTTTCGAGGTAGTCCACGAAGAGTATGCCATGACAATCCCATAAAACCGAATCGAGCCTCACTCGGCACTCGTGCCGGCTTCAGTCCATTGACGGGCACTCATTTTGTTCTCTGGTGTTCAACAGTTACCAATCGACCAATCGATTCAGCATCAGCAAGTCCAAACACTCTTTCGAAGTGCTCTCGCGTTCATGTTTTTCTTCAAGAGTGAGTATACGCGGCACAAACCGGCAGAATAACTTTTTCATATGCAGAATATTGCCCAAAATATGGCATGTGCGCTCAGTACTAATCTTTGTGGTGTCTGCTAGCTCGCGCACCTTCACTTTCCGGTCAGCCAACACCATTTCGTGTATTTTTTTGACATTTTCCTCTGTAACCGCATCGGAGGGCCTGCCGCTGCGGACTTGACCGGTAGTGGAGTTTCGGCCACCACGAAACTCTCGAAACCAATATTTGGCGGTGTAATCTGACGGAGCATTAGCCTAATAATATTTATCCAACTTTACCTTTGCTTCCTTTGCCGTTTTGCCTCTCAAAAAATAATGTTTTATGAGAGAACGAAAATAGTTTTTGTCCTTACTCAACATGATGACAAACACGTCAACAAAAATCAGCTGTCAAAACAAAACTAAAGACAGTATCGCACTGAAATTTGGCATGTCTGCCTAAATATGAACGGACTTCAAGGCACCATAACCATAACCTTTCGCAGTAGCAGCGCATTCTGGCAGTCAAGGAGGTTACTAACCTGCAGCACATAATTTCTCAATAACCGGGAAAGCCTTATCCACAGTTTTATTACAGATATATATATTATGTATGTACAAAGAGTGTTCCAAAAATAAGATGACTTTTGAAATTTCCTGGGCAACGTACATTCGATTATTGATTCTTTTTTTTTTTTTGCTTTATTGATACATATGTCCCGAACATATATTCACAGTTTCAAGTTTATAGCATACTTAGTTTGTTTTTGACACGTCTAACCTGTGTTTTGGTGTGCTCGGCTATTTTCAATTATTAAAAAATTTGGGGCATGGAATTTGCATACAATTTTGTGTAAAAAATGGAATCAAGTACACCAATACACTTGAAATGTTGACAGTGACATGCGGTGAGTCAACTCTAAGTAAAAAAAAATCTGTCCGAGAAGATGTCAATGACGAACCTCGCCCTGTACGCCCCAGCACTTCAATAAAAAATAGTAAAGTCGAATCTGTGAATTTGCTGAGTATATTGGCATATCGGTCTTCTCGTGTCATGCAATTTTTTCGGATGTTTTGGGCATGAGACGTGTGTCAGGGAAGTTTGTTCCTCAACTTCTTAAATTTGATCAGAAGAACCGTTGCATGAGCATCACTCAGTTGCTTTTGAATTACGTCAATGATGATGATGACTTGCTCGAAAGGGTAATAACTGGCGACCAATCATGGGTATATAGTTATGACATTGAAAGCAAAGCCCAATCGTCCCAATGGATATTGATAACTAAAATAATATTTTTTCTTAAATATAAAGTCCCCTTACTTTTTGAACACATTTCGTATATCAGATGTTTTAAAATTAAGACCTGTAGAACCCAGAAGGTCACACTTAATAAGAATGGCCTATAAAAGTAAGCAAAAGTGATCGGAAAGGACCAGTTTTCTAAAGTTTATTCCTCATACTTCACCGTAAATATACCAAGCAATATACGTACTTTCCGCTGCCGACATGTCTTATAAGCCTCCAGTCATTTTTAATTCTTATTAATGTCAGTATAGTTAATGTGGTTTCTTATTTATAAATAAGAAAATATCTACTTTATACTACAGTATATCATTAAACGATCTTTTACTCAGTGTTATGAGTACCTACAATCAGAAATGTTGGTGAAACAATAACGATTAAGGACACCGAATACTTAATAATAAAAATACGGCCCAACTTAATATTTCATTTACACTCAATTTGGGTTTATTACAAGACAAACTTATCGAACACGAAAATCAAATAAATTTACAATTAATTAGAAAACATGACCATAAATAATTTCCAAGTGCGTAAATTTTGCAACGCAATAAAGAACATCCGTTGTCGTATCGTCGCAACCCACCCCCGAGAATTCGCACCCCAAAAACGTAGCGCAGCCTTTTGGTGTCCTTTCATGGCTTCTGCCATTGCTATTCGTATGAAATGAAAACGGTTTCAGTTAAACCAAAACGAAAACAGAAATATCCGTAGTCTAGTAAAGTAGTACTGAAATAGAATTGACGCACTGGTATCCGTTTATAAACAGGGATAGGCTGTACTCGTACATCTATTTTTCTTCAAATAAATTTCATACTGAAAAAAACTGGTATCCTTGTTTTTTTTTTTTTTTTTTTTTTTTTGAGGGTTTCTTTATATCTAAGAGGAATCTATCCTTAGCATAATGGAAAGTTTTTTTTTTCCTTCATGACAGATACAGTTTTAACATATGTATGCGTAGAAAAACATGGCCAATATACAAATATAAACTTCTATTGGCGCATAAATATTTTCCTTCTGTCAGTTGGATGTATCGAAATCGTTTGATCGGAAAAAATATATTTATTCGTGTAAAAACCGTTTTAATAGCTTTCAATCGAAGGCACAGATACGAGAATATCTGTACTTGTATTGGCATGTCCGCTACAGATATTCCTACAACGACCAAGTCAATGGAAGGGACGTAACTTCCAATTTGATTTCATCGCATATAAAATAAGGTACAAAATGGTACGTTTCGTGGTTTTCCGCTTAAGGACGCAAACGATTATGACGACGTGTTTCGTATTTCCTTGGATGTATTTTGTTCATTTTTATTTAATCTGAGGGTTCGCCTTAGTTTGCGTTTTTTTTTTTTCAGATATTGGAAATTCTTTTGTTCTGTGCACATTCTGGTCAACAATGGGAGGTTTAGATGATATTATTTAATCCAAATATATTATGGCAACAATTTGTGGCTGCTGCCGCAGAAAGAAAGATGTGTTTTAGTACTGACAATTCTTTCATTAAGTGAAATAAATCCGCTTCCTTCAGGTTTATTCATTGATTGTTACCCATATACGAGTATGTTATAATGAAGTAGATTTTCTGTTATTTACGTTCGGTGATAAGGATTACGAGCAAAGAAACCAGAACAGGGGAAAAAGATATATTTACCTAGCAATCTCTATTCTATGACAGTTCATACATGAGGATGAGTGGTGCACCCGGACCCGACTTGGATCCAACAGATATTTGTCCCCTTAAAAACCGTCACCCAATTCCCATTGAGGAGGAGTGATATGTTACTATCGGTCTCTTAGTAGAAGGCCATTAGAAAACGTCCCAACATATTTCCCAACTATTTCTGAATTCCTAGTAAAAACAAAAAAAAAAAAAAAAAAAAAAAACTAGGAAATGGCACCTGCGAATAGAGTTGAAATATGAATTTCCGATATTCAAGTTTGCTCTCCGATTGCTAAAACCCACCTTCAAGCAAACTTTGGAAATTTTGAGATTGAAATTATGACTCCGAAGTTTGCTTAAAAACCAACAACTGACTAACATTCAGAATACAGTTGTTTGTTGAATTACAGGACTTACAAAATGTGAGGTCAAATCAAACTTCCGACTGACAAACTTTACACCGAAATGACTTTTTCTTAATTTCAAGAAATAATTTGCGGCAGACTCGGTTAGACTCCTTAGTATTCCGCGTGTGGAGGATGTGACCGATGTGTGATACTACATCTCTTTGAACCCCTATTCGGAAACAAAAACATCCTACGGCAATTCCTGGCAAAAGTGAGAATCTTCTTGTTTCCGATTGGCGAGTATACGATTTAAAAAATGTAAAACATCATCATACTTACCTTGATCGCATGTTCATGTTGTGCTTGAAAAACCTAGAATTTAAAGCGAAGGATGTTTTTTTTTAAAGCAGTTCAGATTTTTTTGTTTAACTAAAATAAAGGAATTAACTTGATGACAATTTAATTCAGGGGATATGTCCACCATGGCTTTCTCGTTCAAAGCGAATTTTAGAGGTCCACTTTTTGACCACTATTAGAGCTTTTGGGGGTGTATACAGCTTATTATTCAACAATGTCTTGCTCCAAAGTGTTAATTGTTGCTAGTTTATCGGCATGAATTTGACGTAGGCTCTCAGAAGGTAATCTAATGGCGTCAAGTCGCACAATATTGGTGACTAATTCACGTGTCCATTTCCTGAAATTATCAATTATATAATATCAACCAGCGTACAATCCGCACCATATGGTACATTTTTCTAGATTTTCTTCACTCTTAATGCTGTAGCTCTACTTGTTTACGTAGACAGAAATAAATCTCATCAGTAAGCAACATTTTAGGGTAAAAAACTGGGTCAACTTCCAGTTGATTTGAAGCCCAATCACTGAACACCTGATGCAATAAACAGAGCTTTAATTTTGGAAATAAATTTCAACAATTTCAAATCGTTGTTGTGGCGTCAATCTTTTCCTGATAATAACGAAAATAAATTAATATTGCGAGCTTAATGTGACACGTGATTTGACATTAAAGCCTTGAAAAGAGTGCCACTGCAAAATATTCACCCATTAGACTACAAGTTCATAGAAATCGATCTCCAGAGGCAAAAAATCTTGTTAGGACAAAAGGCAAAATATCTCCTTACTAGTACTTTACATTCCCTCTTAATACAGATCCAAACTACAAACAAGGGAAACCCAATATGTATATTCCATCGAAGATGTTCCCTATGTCACCCAACAAAGTGACCCTCTTAAAAGGCGAGTTAGCACTCATCAGCTTCTCAGACACATCAAGTGTCCCTTCGTATTCGTGCAATTACTTAAGTCTTAATAAAAATCCCCCAAGCTCTTCTTCCACCCAAAAATCCCAATGACCAACTCAATTTAATAGAAACTCAACAGGAGTTGAGTTGGTTGTCATTTTTTTTCAAATCCTACAATTTAGATAGGGGCAACGAGCAGGCCAACTTTCAATAACTCAATCAGACAAGACATACTGTATTACACCTTCTGCTCTGTCTGATTAATTTCCAATTGAGAATCCTTCTTCTATCTTCAAGTAAAAATGTATGCTATCGAGCCTTGTGCTATGGAATTAATGAAGAAATTCAGAAGAAACAACCAAAAATCTCGTATCAGTATACTCGTATTTGTTAATATCAAGCACCCTTTAAAGCTAAACCGTATAACATTGAGTCTTAGATGTTTAGGAAATGCCAGCAGATCTTCCTTTAGCTTACGCATAATAGAATCACGCTGATATGGGTCCATAAGCATAAAAGCGTTTCATGCAAAAAAGCAGCTGAGGACAATCTCCATTTGTTGGTTCTGAAACTCTTTGTGGCTTAGTTGCAAACCAAATGAAGTGGCATTCAGTATTATTTGCCCTGCAGTTTGTATGAACTTACGAGGCAACGGTGCAATGGCAGAGAACTCTGGGTCTGCGAATGGTTTGCTTCTTCAGCGAGAGTACGCTTGCCCTGCAACAATTTCGGAACTATTTTGTATATATAGGATTTTCCAATAGGAACTTGACAACTTTGATGATCAGTGAAAGAGTGCGTTCACAAATTGAATTCAAACTGTCACTGTCAATTTATTCAGTAACCTAAACATTTTCATCATAGCAAAGTACACTAACGAGCAACGTCTGCAAATTATAAAAATTTTCTACAGATATTCAGAGTCGGTGACTGCAACTTTAAGAGCGTTAACTCCAATTTTCGGTCGTAATTCTCGCCCTAGTAGACAGGAAATAACAAGTTTAGTACAAGAATTTGAGTCTACATATTCGTTGCGTGATGTTGTCGTGTCAGTGAGACAACGGGTTGGTCGAAGTGTCGAAAATATCGCTGCAGTTCAGACGTCCGTATCAAACGGTCCAAATCAGTCGATTCCATGGCGTTCTCAAGAATTGGGCATCGCTCAGACCACATTATGGCATATTTTGCGGTTTACACCCATACAGGATCAAGTCGACTCAAGAATTGAAGCCGATAGACCATTTGAAGCAACGTACGTTCTCCGATTGGGTTCTGGAGAAAATGCACCAAAATGATGAATTTCATCGCAAAATCATCTTCAGTGACGAAGTTCATTTTTTGCTCAATGGGTTAGTCAATAAGCAAAATATGCGTTATTGGTCGGGTGAAAACCCACATGTGCTTCATGAATCACCACTTCACCCACAAAAAGTAACTGTTTGGTGCGGTTTGCATGCCGGCGGCGTTATTGGGCCATTCGATTGGCCGCTTCGTTCGTGCGATTTAACGCCGCTTGACTATTTTCTGTGGGGCTACGTTAAGTCATTTGTTTATGCCAACACACGGACGACGTTGAAAGAACGCGAAATAGCGGCCGTTTCGGCCGAAATGTGTGACCGAGTCGTTGAAAATTGGGTCCAACGAATCGACCGCTGCAGACGTGCCCGCGGTGGCCATATGAACGAAGTCGAGTTCCATTCATAAATGTTTTGATTGTACTTCAAGCCAATAATAAAGTTTTTGAAATATCTCAAATGGTTTGCCTTTTATTTAAAAAAAAAGTTGTCAAGTCGGTATTAGAAAACCCTATATAATAGTTCTTTTGACAGATGAATGCATGGGTCCACTGGGTTTTATATAGGATAAAACCAGGATACCAAAAAGTAAGATAGACAAAAACTTATTCGATGTGAAATGTAATTAAATTCTAAGCGTATTCATAAATTTTCAAGGATTGAAGCCCGCATTGGTGCTGCCATTGCTCCGACCTAAACTTTCACTACGTTTTTTGTGAAGCTGTAGATGGTAAGATATCCTGACTTCTCCGCAAAAAAGCAAGTAGCATACTTCCTGTTTCTTAGCTGAAAAGACCGTAGACAGCTTGCTGACGTTTGAACAGTCGAATAGGCTTCACTGTATTAGGCATTGGCGACTCAGCTCCTACGATACTCATGGTTTAAGGGACCGTCCAGCTAACGCTTGCATCCAACTGAAAGTACTAGACACCATTTTGATGAGTGGTGATAAAAGTTGTGTTTTGGCAAGGGACTTCCAGGGACTGATCACTGTACTTGGTCGTAAGATACAGTTGATGTCACTGTTAAAATTTAAAGAAGAAAGCAAAGCGGCGGTAAGGCTAAAGACCGAAATGATGAAATGTTGTGAAAGTATAAAGCAATAAAAAATATGTCATCAAAGCAATGGATTAAGGTAACACGTTAAAAATACTAAAGTCCTATGTAATAAGAGCCCCAAAAGAATTCTTAGCTACTAAAGTCAAATAGTTTCGAATGAAGAATAACTTGTTATAACAGTGCTCTTGGCTATAAAACTAAACTGTCAGAGTGAGATTTTTTACTTGAATTTCTCAATCTTTCATACAAAGATAAGTAACCCTTGATAATCTGGTTAATTAGGTGTCAGTTACCGCCACATCAACGCTTAGTACCTGCGTTAGCGTAAACCATTGGATCCACTTATATCTGCAACTCTTAAAAGACTTCCAAAAGCGTGCAAGAAACTTCGTGTCTTGACGTGGCAGGAAGGCTAAAAAGTCAAAGATCCTAAGGTTCTGTAAAGAACCCAAATGAGACGTCTGCGGCTCTTTCTAGATACGTTCGATAAATTGAGCTGGAAGGATGGAGAGAGTATCGGAGGGGTCCTGTTTGTTACGGTTAAACACCATCAGAAGAAACCAGTGATTGGTCAGAGTGCTATTTATAAGGGCTTGTCCCGAAAAACTGAAAAGGTGGCTCTAGAAGGGTCACACTCTCAAGGACTACCGTCTAAACGGCTGATGAAGAGGAAACGGAGAGGTGGGGCAAACGCAAAAAGACGGTAGGTGCTGTCGAAGGCACGAGTGACTCTAGCAGCGACAGAAAAGAGAAATAGATCAGCGGAAATCGGCCAACCTCTCAGATATGAAACAGCGTCCTCTACATAAGCTCAAAATGAACAGAGAAGAGCACACATTTTTCGTTGTGTCTTCTTACTTTTGCTATGATTCATTATTTCCATCATCACAGAATCCATTAGCACAATATTACTCATTAAATATTGTAATTCCAAGATGATGTGTCTTATCATATCCTGCGATGCTAATGCTCAGAATACTTTTTGAGGCAGTACCAAATACGTCGCGAGAGGAAATCATCTCCTGGATTTCATACTATTGTTTGACCTGGTTGTCAACAATGTTGGCTCTTACCCAACTTTTGTTACGAGAGTAAGACAGCAAGTAATCGACTTAACGTTATCTAACAAATATGTTAATGTGAGCACTGGCTGGAAAATACTATTGGAGACCTTCACCATACTATAGGTACACTGAATTTAGAATCGAATACAAGATCTCCACCTTGTTGAAAAGAAGGAATCCGCAAAAAACCAACTGGACACGATTTAAGGAGGAATAAGACCATTCCAACAGTGCTCCCCCTAAGCTCAAGACAAAAGAAAAGCTAAAGGAAGTTGTTCAGAGCTTTAACGGTACGCTGACCAAGTGTTTTTAAATGGCATGTTCGGCAAGAAAGAAATCCTGCAGTTCATTCGTTCCTTGGTTCTTTTCTTCCTGCATATCTTCATTGTCTTCGTTAAGAAACCAGAAACAGGTTGCTACAAACTAATTTGGAAGAATATTGAAATCTTTTTAGATCGGAGCAAAAATAATACAAGAGGCTTATTTAGATTTCAAAGAGTTCCTCGATTTGATATCGAGAGAATGAGCGACTTTATCATAGGTAGACATTCTAACTCTTCTGCGTACGGTACGAAATTAAATCCAAACATCCAGCGTTGTAGCCAGGTACAGGTACTCAACCTTCTGCACATAAGACGTATTCTTCATCATGCGAAGAACCTTTTAAATTGTTTCCTTAGTACTAATTCTTCTTAGTAAGTACAATAACGAATGGCCTTATTATTAATCTTATAACGTTAAGAAAAAATTTTATTATATTTTTTTTTATTGCAAAAATGGCACGTATTTCCGGGCTTTCTACCACCTTCTACTGCCTGCAAGTGTTTATGGATATGGATAAATGTTGTTATTCACGGAAAAGTTAAATTAAAATTTTCTTTCTTTCCTGAGCACTTCTCTTTCCGCTTGGTGTCAGCAAACTTCGTTTCGCTTCATTCTCGAAATACAAAGTGCAAAACTACTTCACTGATTTCTTAAGAATTTCCCAGAAGCACAAGTTCCACGAGGCAGTAAGTGAAACATGTCCAAGTTGCTGCTCTTCTAAACACAAGTTCACTACTCTGTACACTGTGTGTATACAAGTACCTCATCACAAGTGGACGACGCATTCTACTTCCCACCATTTACCTAACTCAAGAGGGCGCCAGATTGACCCCCTGGCCGGACGTTTTAGTCAAATTAAAAAAAAAAAAAAAATAATAACCATTGTTGAGCAACAAAAAAATGACCCTTTTTATTGCTTACCGTTGTTGTTGGCGCTAAGAAAATTTTCGCCATTGAGTATTCGTAGTCTTGGGTGTCCTTCTGCGTAAAAATGCTCTATTGTCCTGCTTCTGTAATGGGGTCTTTCAAGTGATTCTCGCATGGCTAAAAGACGACCGACCGAGACCAGTGCGCTGATATTAATATCACAACTTTGTGGTTATTTATTTTAATGTTTTTAATTTTTCAATTCTGCAAGGACTTTTGTTGAAGCTTATTGAACCAACAGCACGGCCATAGCAGTGGTTGCGATAAAGTGTTTGTCATTTTTCCTCCTTATTTGAGGGTGGTTTGGTGATTGTGGAAATGATGTTGCGCAGCCATTTGCAGCTAGATAATTCCGGCAGTTAAAAGTAATGACAATTAAATAGATTTGTCTTATTTCATTATGAAAGGAGTCACTGAACTATATTGAAGGCAATTTATTTTAAGGGACGACGTTGGGATTTTAGTTTGCGGGTCAAACGCAAACTGATGGCTTAGTTAAACTGACACTGAAATTGTGAGAGATTATGTTATTGCCTTAACAAAGTTTACGATTGTTTTAAGGGTGGAATTGTTTAATTGAGAAATCTAAGTATCTTCTTTTGTGTAAAAAAGAAGGGGAATGGGTATTCATTGATACCAAAATGGTTCGTTTCTCTGGTACTTTTTCATAACTTAGCATAGCATAAGACAGTGAATTTAAATTCAATTGTAAACCTCTAAAACGCATGAAGATCTTGTCCTTGAAGGCAACTCATGTTAAGATTCGTCAAATTAAGGTGTCGCACGCAGAAAAACTGAGGGTTAGGTAAAGCTGTTCTAACTAAAATGACAGGATACCGAAATATATGTTCTACAAATACTTTCCCTAAGTTTGTTGAATGCCCCACTGTCCGGATAAAAAGATACCCTAAGAGTTCGAAAGTACGACATCAATGATGAAGTAAATAAATATATGGTCATATAAAAAGTCTCCGCGGTTTTTTGTCACTAGATGGTGTTAGTGTCTATTTATCTGGAAACATTAATCTGATTGTGTCAAACGAACACGTGTTTGAAAGGTGACATGTCAGGCTACATATTTTGTGAAGAAAGCTATTTAATTTGTGGCTCGTGTTAAAAGTTATACTGATTGGAATATGAGTGAAATATCTGAAGAAATACGCTTTACGATATCTTTTTTATAAAAAAGGGAAAAACGCTGCAGTTTACGCTGTGAGTGAACGCCGGACCCAGGAGTGATTTTTTCGCTTCCATCGATGAAATTTTGCAACTGATGGAGCAAGACCGGCACTTAAGCTGTCTGGAGATAGCGGAGGCACTAAAGATTAACCATATGATAGTTTAGAATCATCTGAAAAGATGATTTGGGTGCCACATGAATTAACACAAAGAAATTTAATGACTGAATAATAACTAACGTTTCAGATGCTGAAACGTAACGAAATGGAAACATTTTTGAAGCGATTTATTACGGGCAATGAAAAATGGAATAAATACAAGAATATCCAACGCAAGCGATCATGGTAAAAGGCCTGTGACCGACCACAAATGACTTCAAAACCTGGATTGAAGGCAAACAAGGTTATGCTGAGTTTAGTGGGATTGGAAGGGAGTTGTCTATTATGAGCCGCTAGAACGTGGCGAAACGGTCAATTCGATCCTCTTCTGTGCATAACTCGACCGTTTGAAAGAAGACTTCGAGAAAGTGCGACCAGAATTGGCCAACAGCAAGAGAGTTGACTTCCATCATGACAATGCTAGGCCACACACATCTGTGATGACCCGGGACAAATTGACTTGGTTGGGAAGTTTTAATGCATCCACCTTATAGCTCGGACATCGCACCCTCTGATTATCATTTGTTTCGGTCTTTGCAAAATATTTGCGTCAGTTCTCTACGGTTTTCGGACAAGCAATTTGATGCTTTTCAGAAATCAATTACGTATCTCAATTAAATTCAATTCAATTCAATTAAAAAATATTTAATTTCACTGGATTAACAAATGTTTGGAGCTCTGTTAATTGGTAAAATTATTTCTTTTGGATCAATGGTTTTGCTTGCATAGTCAGTCAAACATGAGTTATTTTTAAAATTGCCTAAAACTTTTTTTTTAATTTTTTAGGTTTGAGTGTAAAAAATAGGCAAAGGGTTCAAAAATTATTTCTTTCTTGATTCTTAACATATATCAGTTCATATCAAATCAAAATGTTTCTTGAAACACCATCTCTGCCACACTTTTTAGATTTTAAGTTGAATCTAAAGAAAAGCTCCGTAAGAGTCCGCCTTGGAATCAACAGAAAATGTATTCCTATGCATTTTTAAATATGTGCTTGCAAACTAAGATGCGGGAACTTAGGGACCCTTGTGACAGAGAGGTTTGATTTGAACAGGTCAGTCAAATAAATTTTTTTGTTCTCTCTCTCTCTCTCTCGCCCCAATTTGTATTTTTCTTGTAAATGGGTAATAAACGTTTGTTCCAAAATACCAATGTACCAATGTTCCAAAATAGAAAAGAACAGAAGAAACGTGTGATTTACTAAGAACACTAAAGTCATTTAGAGGAAGTCGAAGGAGAACAATATTTGAGTACTCGACGTTCACCAAAAAAAAAAAAATCTAATAAATACTACCGAAAACACAACCACTGCATATCCTTCTAATGCCTTAGCAATAAAGTATAATAAGGAAAAGATGAAAGCTTATGTAATCAAGCCAGTCTCTACCGCAAGTCCACTGCAAGTCAAAAGAATGAAAAAAGCTTTTCCAATCCATGGCTTTATTTATGGATTTTAGGTTGTCAAAAGAAAAATATAAGATTTTGAGAAGTTCCTTTAGAAAACAGACAGGGATGATCGTCACGCAACGCGACTTTAAGAAAGCAGAAGTGAGGGGGAATTAATTCCATTTCCAAGAATTCTTATATTACATAGGGTGACATAGGCAAGATGCCTACAAGCAAAAAAATAAATACACCAAATGGTGAAACAGATGTAAACATGTTTATGGCACCAGTTACTCCACTGAGGTTTAACAGATGGTGAACATTCGAGAAACCCTTGTCCAGTTAATTTTAAAGTACAGTCAACGATATCAAAAGACAATATGCTAATCTTCAACCAACTGAATACAAATTTAATGACGAAATAGGGATAGTTCTTCAGCAGGGTGCGGTCAATTCGCCGATCCTATTCAACATTTATACAAGCGACTTGATAGGTTCACTTCCCGTACAGAACAGGTCCAATAATCGAGGCCATTAATACTCTCGTGCAGCGTGACTTCGATAAGATAAGACGATTTTGCGATGACTGGAAGTTGAAAATCAACGTCGGAAGCCATTCTCTTTAAAATGCCGTTGTCTAAAGCCTCTAGTGACACCAGAAAAAATTGGCGAAAACTCGATGCGTACGAGCAAGCTTAATGGAAAAGATTCGGTTGTTTGAGAGGGCTGGCCTTAGGGCTTGCCTTCGCTTGTACAGAACACCAGAGTCGGAGTACAAAAAATGTTGTCCTTTAAAACAAGGTGAACCACAGAGAGTGATAGGGTTGATCCAGGATAGAGCAGCGGTCCCGTTAATCTTCCATGTCGCTCGGACAGCTGGGGACAGACGACTCAACTACAACAGAGACGTTGCACATAGCAGTGTGGATCATCTCAGGTTCAGTAGGGCGGTGGGGAATCCCGATAAGAGGGATATCGTTCGGCAGCACCAGCATCTCTGAAGGTTAAATTGTGGAGAAGATGGTTCGTCGTCATTTCCTTCAGAGCTGACCAGTCTATTTGCACTGTAAATATGCAAATAGATGGCCAGCTTACATAGGATTACGTTAGCCACTAAAAAATATATACATATATTGGAATATACAAAGGCATATACTAATTTATGTATATTATTGTGTATAATGTCTAGGTGTGTGTATTTTGTATGTAGGTTAGGTAAACCAAGGTTCATTTTAAGTTAGATATTAAGTTTTTATAAAAAGTTAAAAATAATGTCCATATGCTAAGTTTTTTGTGAACAATGTTTTTCTAAGCCTTAAGCATAGAAAATAAATATTATAGAATAATATGTTAATTAAGTCGAAAGCCATACATGTAAGAATTTAGAGTAGCTTAGAGTGCCTGCGTGGGGCCAGTAATTTAGTATAAGATTGTTAAGTAATTTTAAGCTAGCATTTAAGTATTTTTAGTTAGTATGTTAGAGTTAATGATTAAGAAAATAAAATGCATATAAAACTGAAACTGAACGAAACGGGGATAGCTGTCAACTACGAGTTCTTTTCAACTATGATTGATGGAATAGTTCTAAACAAAATAAAAGATACAAAGTCAACGAGGTCATATCACATATGCAAAAGCGCATATGAATCAGGGGGGGTGGCCGTGGTGTAGTGGTATATGCATAGACTCCTCAAGCAGAGGGTCGCGGGTTCGAATCCCGTGCCAGGCAATTCTGTGAAAAAGTCTTTTCATAGAATTTGTATGTAGTTATGTGAAAATTTCGTTGGCGTCAACTCTGACATGAAAGCATAACACTGATGTTGGAGTGGTTGCTGGCTGGGTTAAATGTAACGAACTAACAACTAGCACGTACTTAAGATCCACAAAAATATCGAAACCTAATACACCTAAGTTTCAAAACTACTACACCACCCGCCCGCGCCCTGGAGAAAAAGTCAGTAAAAGGGTATTCATATCCCCTTGGTACACGCGCGGTAATATATATATTGAAGAAAAAGAATGAATCAAAAGATAACCGCGAATATAACTAACATATATACGTGAAGAAAAAGGATAGGGAAATGATGAATCTATTGGAATCTAGGAGGCAGAAAAAGGAAAAGACAAGAGACCCAAAAGCAATTTCGCGATGAGATTGGGCTCAATGTAGATAGGCCAAAACAAGGATTTGAAAATACCAGTAATGGAAATATTTCGAGAAATTTTTTTGCAAATAATCAGATAAAATAAATAACGAGGCTTGAAGTAATACTTAATGTTTAGAACAGCAGGGAAGAGGTTAACACTGTCAAGTTTAGGGAGTTTGCCAAAAAAACAGAAAGGTTATTAAAGCAGAAATATCCCGAAAAAAACTCACACTTACTTTGCATAAAATGTTAAAATATAATCAAGTTCAATCGTTATCACTTGAAAAATTATTAGAAAAAGCTCAGGGATCTAAAAATAAGGTCTACAGAGCTACATATATTACAATACGTGCAAGATTTTAAGGATGCGGCAGAATGAAGGCCTTTTCGACATGCTTGCAGCCTAATCGGACCCACTCATTTTTTCATTAAGGCATGTTAGAACCAAAACAGATCTGAAAGCACAATACTTTTCAAAAATGATAAGTTTATTAGACATTATCCCGGATGTTGACGAAAGTTTCCAAGAAGTTTGATTTTTTTTTATTAAAATTTTTTGTCCGTTTAATTTTTTTCCACTGTTTGGATTGAAATGCATCATTGAAATATTTTATTACGTACAAAAATACATCCAAAAAATGGGTTCTTTTACTTTAATTTAGATTGTTTTGATTGGATTCGCTTTAAGACATCATGGACTTTTGAATATTTTTAAAGCGAAATATTGTAATTGCCCCTGTGGTCAAAAAGTTGTATTTCGGCAGAAGTTTTTGAAACACCTTGCAAGGGATTTTTCTCAAAATTCATTCTTTAAGCAGAAACAAGAAACTGTCACGATATCTTTATTCGTTTAGGAGCTATGATTTTTGCAAGCAAAAGTTCAAAATAAGCCACTGTGCGTCGGCGCAATGACGAGCAAAAGTTTCGAACTAAGAATGCGTGAAATCGACATAATATGCCGTCAGCGAAATGAACGCTACTTGAACCGGTACACGTCTCATAGCAGAGCATTTTTTCAAACACGGTGCCTATCGCTCAGTTTTCGGTTCAAAACCATACGGATTGCTACTGGTTTACACTGAAATTTTTGCTGTTACTCATCTAACAATCTCATACAACTCCAGTGCGACCAGTCTGCTCTGAAGCCAGTGACAGAATGATCAATCGGATTTTCCAACAGAACCAGAGTTACTAGTATTGATTTTAACAAAGCGATATTGTTTTTTCGCTCTTTTGGCTTTTTTTTAAAGCTGTTATTAGCTTTAACTAACCGAAAAAGCCGTTGTTGTTACCATATGTAAATGTACCATACGTTTATTTGATTAACATTTCTTATATAGGTTTTAAAATGCGTGGTTTGATTTCTACATAATCGTATATTAATAAGCGAACAAGAATCTTGTGATTAATTACACGACTCTTCTACAGAACCGATTTTTATAAGGTACATAAAGTTGGAAAGCCCTTTTATGTGGACGTGTGCAATGTTTAATCTTTTTAGAACATGGGAATATGATTGGCTTAAGATACATATAAGATACAACAAACATATAAATGTTGAGTTCCAAAACAAATTCCAGTTGTATTACCATAATTAAAATTTTATGACATAGTCGCTTTCATTCATATATAAACAAAAATTGTGAATAAATGTGAATAAATTAACTTTTGGTGTAGGAGTTTTTAATTTTTTGTTCTTCCAGAATGTTTGACTATATTTACGCAAAACATTTCGAACACTTTTCGATGTTAATCACTCAATTACTTAGTGCAAAACAGGCAGAGCTCTTAAGTCAATAGAAGTGATACAGAGATTTTTCTTTCCCTCATTCCAAATGAAGTATTTTCTCTTCGTTTCACTTCGTTTTCTTTGTTTCACTTAATTTTCTTACAGCAAAAAATCGAGCAAATTGGAAATCTTTGAAAACGTGCGAATAGTTAGATGTGGTCAAACGCCACAAAGACAAATGGTAAGATACAAAGTACTATGCCTTGCCATTGCGAACTGAATCCCCTAGTGTTGATTTGGACCCAAATAAACGTTTTCCATGAAACTGCAATAGCTTAAAATGGATTATTCCCTCAGCATCGCACCATAGAGACAATAACACCTTGAGAGGGTTAAATACATTTCTGGACTGTTGCGCTGGTCTGTCTTATGGACTAAGCCATATCATAGGCTGCACCCTCAAAGCCATCTTCCGATTAAAAAGAAGTGGTCTTTGGTACAACACGCACTGGAGCTTCGATGACCTTGCGCGCCGGCTGTCTTATGTTTCCTGTCTTATGGACATGCCGTCCAATGCAATAACACCAGAACACCTTTTGCCGAAAAACTACGAAATAGATTTCGGCCAGAATCTGAGCCAGGAAAGGAATGCACTCGGGTTTTCACGGACGACTCCAAAACCAATATAGGATGTGGCGCTGGTGTCTTTCTAGAGGAAGACAACGTTAGATTTCACTTCACGTTAGGAAAGCTTGCATCTATCTTCCAAGCAGACATTTACGCAATCCTGATGGCAGCGAACTATATTGCAGAGAAACGGTGGAGGGAGCAAAGTATTTGCATCTGCAGCGACAGCCAAACTGCGCTTAGAGCCTTGCTGAACCCTCTTACGACTTCCAAACTAATTCGAGAGTGGAAGAGATCACTGAACGCAGTCAGAAGGCTAAATTCAGTGACCCTTCAGACACGGCTCAGAGGAGAGTTTTTCAGGACCCGAACCTACGTTGAGTCTATCTGCGTCCTGTGTTAAGGCTCCATTGACAGTTGGGTCTCATACGAGCATAACTGCAAATGTCTCTCAGCAGGTCTTTGTGGTGACGGGACATCACACTTTTGCAAAGCACTTAAATGCGCTGGGTATAATTGATGCAAAATCCTGCGATGCTTGCTGCGGAAGTCATGACGACACCGCGGAGCACTATCTCTATGAATGTCCGGCTTACCTCCGCATCAGGATGCAGGTACTTGGCTCTAACGTGGTGGGTGCTGGTACTGTAGACACCTTATCTCTGAAGAGCGTACTCATATCTTTCGTAAGACTGAAAGATTTCAATAAAAAGGAACTTTACAGGGAGTACAATGAACTACAAAGTTCTTTGTCTGAATGCTCTGTTCCATTGGTGGCATTCTACAATGTTATAACCCATTTTTCATTTTCGGTAAAATTTCAGTTAAAAACGGCTATTGATTGTGAGGCGAAAGAAGTGCAGTACTGAAGATTATTTAGCGATAGATAGTGTGGTCAGTCGATTTATCTTCATGACCCCTGTTAATTACCTCATTTTCGCAAATTTGCGGCTCTATTTCAGCGATAATAGCACTGCGCCGCAAAAAAATAACCGTGCGGTGCAAGGCCACATGATTTCGACGTCCAATTTCGAACACGAGAAATGACTCGGAAAGGAATGTTTTCCCGCAAAAGTCACATGTTGTCTTGTTGAAAATAAATATTGACTGCCCCAATTACAAAAACATCAGCCGAAAGAAGGTCTAACTATATTACGTATTGTGTAAACGCCTTAAATCTCTAATGAATTGGGTACGGTTATAAATCAGAAAAGTTTAGGTTAGGCCTATTGGCCCGTTGTGCTGCTACGTGGATCTATGATCCCCTCACTCATGGAACCAATTTGAGCTTACGATGAAACGCAGAAGACTGTTAACGTCTGTATTTTTTAGATCGTTTAAGTCGTTGTAGAAGAAGGCTCCTAGGTGGAGTTTTCTTCTCTGAGAGAGAGCTGGACATGCACAGAGAAGGTGAAGGATTGTCTCTTCTTCCACCTCGCCCATGCAGCTTCTACAGAAATCGTTTGTAAAAGCGCAAAGCCTTCTTGCATTGCCTTCACTAGGCAATGTCCAGTGATGACACCTTTAATGGCGCTGAGATGTTTTCTATTTAAAAGAAACAGACTCTTAGAGCGATTCAGATCCAGTTTTGGTCAAATCTGTTTAGTTGCTAGACAGTTTTCCTACCGGTCTATCTAATGTCTGTTCTTTTAGTAGCGTCAAGCTTAAATAATAATTTGCACGTAGCGATTGGTATACTTATGCTGCCTTTTTTTGGTAGAATAGGTAGAGTGGTTCCAATTTTGGCGACTTCGCCAGCCCTACAATTCTCTGGAATGTCTCTGTGGCCCGGCACCCAACAAAGGTGAAGGTTGAAATGCTCTGCCATCTCCGTAAGAGATGATTTTCATTCAATGACAGTTTTAGAGTTTAGTGAGACCGAGTCCTGGGACTTGATAGCGGCTAACTATCCGAAAAGATGCGAATATCTTTGCAGATATCACGTTTTTCTTCAACCAGGACAGAACTTAGTTAATTGCAGAAATTTCCGCCTGGAACATGCTACAGTGATTTGGAAGACGGAAGGAGAGGCTTAAACTTAGCTTATCTGAGAAAACACATCCACCAAACTCGCTATCGGTTATAGATCCATCTGTATAGATTAGAAAAATCTAACATCGATCAAAACCTCTAGACAAATGATGAAAAAATAAAGACAAGAAGTCCAATTCCACACTTAACGTTTCTTCTTAGCAAAATCCATATTTGACGTCGGTATTAGCGGCGTGTTGTAGAGAGCTATGTCCGTTAGCAGTTTTTCCTGCCAAACTTGTCCGTCAGAGTGACAAAGGATAAAATATGGTTGACGACCTAACTGCTATACAGTAGTCAAGTAAATTTTTAAAAATAATTCTCAATAAAATAGCGCAAAACCGGGTTAATTGTGTTGGAAATTCGAATAAATGCCTTAATTATGCATCTGTTCTAAATATGAAAGGTCTAAGATAGGAACTACATGCTATTGCTTCTCTCTCTTGAATTGATTAAATTTTTGATATAGTAATAGAGACATGGACTTAGGCAGCAATCGTTTAGATGATCATTAAATTGTCACCTACAATTTATCTGAACACAGTCAGTCGATGTTATACCACACTGTAAATAGAATGAAGAAATGAGTAATTCTCCTTTTATTCCCTTTTCTCTTGGGACGCTATTCGGCGAAGCTTGGGGAGGCTGGTGACTTAGCAGATAAACTCACGCCCAAGCGCCTATTGAAGGATAGATATAGCCATACGTGGCGTCTAAAGTTAGGCTTTTTATTTCTTGTCACAAGGCTCTTTTCGGTAACCAGCTAAAGATATGAGTTAACGTTTCTACTTTTGAAAGTGCCCAAATCCAACGTTTTGGATCAATGGTTTAATGCGTTTAGTGTGTTCAGTTTAGTTTAGTGATGCGAGGAACCTTGTGCTAGTTATCAAGGTATTACGTGCAGTAGCGGCTCCTTTTAGCTATAAGTTATAATTTCTTGTTGTTAACTATATTTTACAAGTTGATCTCAGAACCCTAGATTATTGCCTTAATACCCACGAATACGGGGTTGTACTTCAGAAAGCCTCCAAAAAATTATGATTAAGACTGGGTTTAATTATGATTATAGGAATGAACTTAGATACTACCTCAGGTACTAGCACAAAATCAGTGCATCGTTCACCTAAACCGCCAGGTACTTTTTGGGCCTCTAGGTTAAAGAGGTCAGGGTAATGTACCTATAAGTCAGAAACCTCATTAAAGTTCACCAAGTTGAGAAAGTTGAGCAAACATCTCTGAGGTGCTTAGAGGAAGCCAAGTAGAAAACTGTTAAAATGAATGCTATCTATGTATTGGACTTAATCTTATAAAAGGTCTTGCACGTAAACAGAATCTGACAAAAATCAATTTTCGTTCTCATTTACATTTTCAGGACTGGACTCAAATTATTTGCTTTGGCTTAAGTGTCACCTTATATGTGACACACTGTGTGAATTACGATTACGTTTCCAACTTCCTCTAAAAACTCCCTGCCAATATCTTTTTAGTGGTTCCAACGGACTTTGATATTGCTTTGGGCATCTTTCTAAAGCAGGGTTTGCTACTTTTTTGAATTATATTAATTGAAAAGATTCAGGGAGAGGTTTTCAGATCAAGATTTTTGATAGTGTACAATCCAATTGTAGTTTTTTACTTAAATTTTTTTAGATCGAATTAGATTACCTTGGTAACTATAAGGGACTACCAAAACCATATTCCTAAAGTCCATCGATTTTAATAAAATTGAGCACCCATGACCTTTTGATCTCCTTCAAGAAGAAATCAGAAAAAGTAAATAGAAACTAATTTATATCAGACCCTGACACGAATCATATTTTGAAAGAAAAATTGGGGTTATGTATTTGCAAGAGTATCTATAGTTAAGTCTCCCATTGAATGAATGCCAATATACGAATAGCCTCAGCATCTCAAATATAAATAAAAAGATTATTTTCTAAGAATGCTGATGGCTGAATGCAAGAATGCATAAAGCACATTTTTCTATGAGTGAACGTATTTGCTTGCTTACAAAATCACAAACATCGGCATACATAAAAGAATAGTTTATTGACATACTTTATGAATCGAAACTGTTATGTCTCCAGATGGCAAGATGGAGATTGAGGAAACGGCTGGGTTTGTTATTTGCCGAAAGAATCTCATCTCACATTGTTGTCTTTCGAGAAATTCAAACTTTCAACTGGGATGAAATAAAAAGGAATTTAATAGTTATCCCAGAAGCAGATTCAAGGAAAAAAATATAGCGTCCTTTATGCACAAACTGTGAATGAAAAGCAAGGCTGTCCGCTTTGAAAATATATAATATGTGGATCAATATTTTCAAAGAAGAAGACGAAAACAAGAAAACAAATACGAATAATATAAAGAGTCCCTGAACTCCTTGATTGGAAGGCACATATATGTATATTGCGAATCTATAACGCTGTAGTCAAGGATAAATGAGGATTCAAAGCAACATATTTCGGACATCCTTAGAAAAACAGTGTTCTTCACGATATTTTATTCATTTCGAATGATTGTGACGATGATACGAACTGTTTAAATGACGCTTAGAAGTTTTATGGTTAAAAGAAATCTTGATAGAAACATGCATGCCATGAGCTTATCCAATAGCAACATGACGAAAACACTTGCAATGACAAAGAGGAAAGCTACTAATTTTCACAAAAAAATTTTTTTCATAAAAAGCATTCAGTACTGTTAATAAAATCGGTGAACATTGTTTTTTTGTAATGCCAATTAAGAGTGCAGGAGATTAAAAACTTTGCTTACTATAGTAAGTAAGATGGACGGCTGATAGGTTGGCTGATGTTGATGTTGGTTGATCGTTTAGTTGGGCAGTTGGTAGTTAACAGGTAGAAGGGTGGTTAGTAGATGAGTCTTTAGTGTAAAATTAGAAGGTTTATATAAAGTGAGAAATTTTAAAAATTATGGAAATGTAGCCACATTTTATTTAAAAAAAAAGAGAGATTCTGAGAAGATTTAGAATTTTTGGGGAAAATTAGTGCTTCCCTTCTTTGCTTTTTATCATTACATTGGAATTCCTTTTAGCAGTCACATGATCTAAGGAATCAATAGAACCATCAGCAAACTGAGCTTGTTATTTAGTTGAAAATGCTCACAATAATTGTATGACATGTCATTTGTTAACTGGTCAATTTCGCGATTAAATAATGTTGCCGTTGAATGAAATCCTCAGATAGTAAGTGATTTTTTGAGAAACATGGTTCGAGCAAATATGAGGACCGATGATACGACCCAACCTGAAGCCCACATCAAACTTGAGTCTAATCGGCGGACTCCAGTCACGAAATGCCTTTTTTCAAAAGATCTGCATCTTAAATTTTGTTTCTACAATAGTCTCTCAAGCAGTTACCTCGATTATTTATTGTTTTAATTAAGTTTTCATATATACAATAAAACAGTGTCAAGTTTTAGATGAGCAAGAGCACACACAACGCAGATAACCATCCTTCGAATATCTGTTGGACTGCATTTTAAACGAATCTATTGGCTCTGCCAATATTGTTAATCGGGTAATTAGAGGTTATGCATTGTGTGGCATAACTTGATTGCAATCAACTTTTGAAAGTATTTATTTGCAATTGTCTTTCTTATGAAAAATATCTAGAGGGGAGCACCCTTAACAAACGTGCTAAATTTTCTATTTTTTTTTTGCACCTGTTCTTGCAAAGTTTCATAATTTAAATGATGTCTGTTAGTTCGCTAAATATCAAAGATGAAACTCTGAAGCCAAGCATATAGGAGATCTTGCAAAATGGTTGATCTGATGACTGACTTCTGAAGAAATGTGAGCTTTTTCCGGTACACATGGCATATTAACTTCTCATCATCTTAAATTAACAATTTAGAAATAGAGTCATTAAAGATGATTAAGTCGCACTGACTTATTGTTGAGACTATAAAATAAATAAATAAATACTTTGGCGCTATAGCCCTGTGTGGGCCATGTGGATTCTCGCACCCAGTGACAGCCAGTGAATCATCTAACGTGCCATTTCCACCACCAGCACTGCCTAAGGTTATTCTATAAAGAAGATGACTCAAACCCATTTAAATGTAAACTTGAGCTGAACCCTAAAACAAAGTAGATCAAAACGATGACTATCCGTCATCCATCCGATGGATCGGAACGGAACAAAATGCTTGAATACAAACAAAAAAATTATTGATGATCTTTATCTACTGTTTACGGACAACTTTCGGGTATGTGAAGTCCTCAACTCATACAAAAAATCTCCTCAGAATTTCGGGTTTCTTAAACTTGAGAAAGGCTTCACGGGCGTCTTGAGTGTACTGGGTGGGGTGAAAAGTAACCTACTGCAAAAAAGGTTATGGTGCCTTGAAGTCCGTTCATAATTAGGCAGGGATGCCAAATTTCAGTGCTATACTGTATTTAGTTTCGTTTTGACAGCTGATTGTTGTTGACGTGTTTGGTTGAGTATGGACAAAAACGATTTTCGTTCTCTCATAAAACACTATTTTTTGAGAGGCAAAACGGCGAAGGATAACGAAAGTTATCCTGCCACTGGGTGCCGCGCATACTCACTCCTGACCAAAAACACGAACGCGAGAGCACTTCGAAAGAGGGTTTGGACTTGCTGATACGGAATCAGGCGGAGTGTTGGCGTCGATTGGTAACTGTTGATGAAACACGGATCCATTATTACACACCAGAGAACAGAATGAGTGCCCGGCAATGGACTGAAGCCGGCACAAGTGCTCCGAAGCGGCCGAGGGAGGCTCTATAGGTCGGAAAGGTTATGGCGTCGGTTTTCTGGAATTGTCATGGCATACTATTTGTGGACTACCTCGAAAAAGGAAAAACCATCAACAGCGAGTATTACTGTGAATGACTGGAGTGAAGGCCTAAATCGCTGCAAAACGGCCTCACATGAAGCGAAAAAAAATTTTGTTTTTGCAAGACAATGCACCGGCGCACAAGAGCATCGCAACCACGTCTAAAATCAATGACTTACGGCTTCAATTGCTGTCGCATCCACCGTATTCGCCCGATTTGGCTCTCTCGGACTATTATCTCTTCCGAAACCTCAAAAGATGGCTCATCAATAAAAAATTCAGCTCACGCGAGGAAATCATCCACGCCACGGAGGAGTATTTTGCAGACCTTCCGGAAAATCACTTTTCGGACGGGATCAAGAAGTTAGAAAATAGCTAGAGTAAGTGTATCAAACTAAAAGTGGACCATATTGAATAAAATAAAAAAAACGTTAAAAAAATTTTTTTTCATTCTCAAGGAGGTTACTTTTCACCCAAGTAAGTACTGAGTTTCATTCGTCAACCAAGAACAAACGCTTGTTCCACTCTGACAAATAAGCGGTTTTGGGCTTATATTTACATATCTTTTTGTTGATATAGAATGGAGAGTGGAACTAAAATGACCATTATTTAACAGAGTCACCTACCGACGGAAGCCTCAACTGAAGAAAAGATTTGAAAATTATACGATCAAGTTGGTGACGTCTAAAACTAAGTACAGCTTCAGAGACTGTTCATCTTAAGCATTATTTTGAAATAATAAAGTATTTCGAACAAATTATGCCACATTTCATTATGCTGATAATATTAAACTTGCTTTTCGGACGTCCACAATAGACGAAAAGACGATACCTGAATAAAACGTAATTACGTTCTTATGGTAGTTCAGCTACGTCTGAATTTACAATAGTGCCAAGATGATAACAATATACAAGTGCCCAGTAAAATTCAGGATCTATCACAGCTTAGGAGTGGATCCAATAAGCGAATTTATGCAAACAATAGTTTTACGACTTCTTGATATCTGTAAAAAATATTCGTACTTACTTACTTATGCGGGGCTACAATTCAGGGTGAACCTGGGCCCCAACTATCAAGTCTCTTCAGTTAGCCCGGTTTTAAGCTAGCTGCCTCCCGTTTTTCACTTCAAGTTGGTTGAGGTACGACACCTAAAGTCAGGTCTTCCTCTACTGCGTTGTCCCTCCTCTGTTTGTTTTAAAGACTTTGCGGGCCGGGGCATTGGTGTTCATTCGCTCTATATGGTATGTTCTGGCCATCTCAAGCGCTTGAAGCGCAAGTCGATGTCGTTGTACAGCTCTTACAGTTCAGCATTGAATATAATGTGACCAAATTTTTTTCGAAGGTTCAAGGGAAAGTTCAAAAGGAAGATAAAGTCCATACTTCAGCTCCATAAAGTAAAACTGGGATGATCAAGGTCTTATATAGAATTTTTCGGGATAGGGTCTGGCTACTCAATTGCTTTCTTAGCTAAAAGAAATAGCAGTTGGCAAGAGTGATTCCTCGATTTATTTCTACTTAGGTGTTGTTCGCAGAATTTGTAGCAGAACTAAGGTAAACAAAGTCCCTTACAATGTTCTTTAGAATTATAGCTCATGACTGTGACATTCAGTCCAATTCGTCGATCATGTGTGTCTCTTCTTTTTGACACTTGATTTTGCCCTCATTTACCACTTAACCCATTTTGACAGCTTCTATTTGAATAATAGCGAATGCACCGGTGACAGCCCACTGAGTTCTCCCAATTATGTCGATACCCTAGTAGTTTCACAGATTTTTGAATGATTGTGCCTACAGTGCTCACTCGCGAGTTCCGGAAAACTCTTCAAGTATGATGTTAAAGAAGTAACAAACTTAAAGTTGATGAAAAGATAGCGGGTATCGACTTGGCCTTTTTTAGTTTTTTCCAGGATCTGGCGGAGTGTGAAGATTTGGTTGATTGTTGAAGAAGGATTTCAAACATTGACAGAACTTGGCAGGTAAGACCTTTAATGCGGTGTTGAGGAGATACTCTTCTGACTAGATCTGAGAAATTAGTTGAAGTATGCCTCCCACGAAATCACTTCCAGCGGCTTTGAATACCTCGACCGTCAAGTTCAGATTCTTTATTGCATGTCAGTTTAATCAAGTGAGCGGAAGTTTTGAGTATCATCGCCTAAGGTGAATGGTATATTTTGCCTGACGGCGGGATGTTTTTCTACTTCGCCTTTATACAGTCCAAAAATTGTCCAGATTGTCCGCACCGATTGTGACTCTACTACAAGGCTTTCTTTTCCATCTCTACAGGTTTCTGCACGGGTCTTCTACCTTGACGCGTTCTTTTCACCTGTAATAAAATTCCGTACGTTATTCACGGAATACAAACTCTCAACATCTCCGACCGCACGCTTCTCGTTTTCTTATTTCTTCTTCTGGAGAAGCCGATGTTCCTCCTGCCTCTCCTGCTCGTACTTGTAGAACTCAAAAGAAGCTGTCGTCATTTGTTTCAGCGCCGCTTTGTAGTCTTCTTATTTACCTGCATGAGCTTGATAACATTCTTCATCAAACCTCTGATTTTTTGTTTTGGTCGGGTGAAAATCGGAACATCATTTGTGATGGAACATGCCTTACGTCTATCGCAATGTGGTCAACTTGATTTAGCGTTTCATTATCTATAGACCGACATGTTCTTTTGAATATATTGAGATGAGGAATCCATGTGCTTGCTATAGTAAAGTCAATAAGTCTAATTCCTTTGCCAAACATGGTGACGTGCAGGCCATGATTACCAATTGTCCTACCAGAGATGTCTTCCTTTCCTATCCTGATGTTAACATCACCACCACCATCAACATTCTACAATATCCTTGGTCCGACCACTTAAATGTGACTGAAAAATCTGACCTACGTTTGAACTTCAGTTCACATGCATGTTCCAGGTAAAACACAGAATGCACGTTTTAGGAGGAGGAACTCCCAAGAAAGAGGTAAAGGCAACGTCAGGAGCAGATTAGCGATATTATGTTTCAGCATGTAGCCAATTTGTAAAAATAGTAATTGAAATAGAAAAGCTTCAAGAGAACTAACGACAGCGCTCAAGTCCCCTTAGTGGGCTACTGGTACTATCCTCTGAGAGTTGAGAGATGTGCCATCTAACTGCCTGTCCACGTTAAAAAGTAATAAATAAATAATTATATTGTATGTTGTTAAGTAACAGACATCCTTAGATAGATATAGACTTACTTACTTACTTACGATCACAGGAAAAAAAAAAAAAAAAACGAACAACGAATTTCAGCCATGAACATGGAATATTCTTACCGCAGTCAAATAAGAAGCGAAGCGAACCTAAATCGTTACAAAGCGGAAGAAGTTTGGTGGGATTGTTCGGGCAAAATAATACAAAAAAAAGTGAACCTGTAGCTTATACTTTGGTAACTGATATAAGGAGCAGAATCAGCTGCGTTTTGAAGTGACCACATAATTACAATCTGCATCAAGGCTCAGTTCACCAACCTAAGTCTGATGCGTACAGGAGAAAAGGATGGCTTTGCCAAAGATTGAGCGATATTAAGATCGTTCTTGGTGATTGTAACACCAAATTAGAATTGAAGAGCATATTTGGCGGCACAGTTATAAAACATATCCTACATGATTGCAGCCTACATACTTGTGGTTTTCAGCTCTTAAAGTTTTGAAATAATTGAGAACGTTCTGTTTAATCTATGGATGTTGAGCAAAAAAGACATCGGCTTGAGATATTTGAGAAGATGGTGTTGTGTTTTTTAGTGTCGAGAGTCTTCACCTTTGAACACAAAAGCACATCTTTCAAAAAACATAAAAACAACCGAAAAATCTTTTCGGGTTTAAGAAGAAAAATTCTATCCGGAGAAGCCTATTCCTTGGACAAATCAAGGAAGTCGTAAGATTAGAATTTAAAAAAAAAAAAAATTACGTCGAAGGTTATTAGCCAGTTTCTCTACAAAATAGAGTAGTACAGCAGCTCAGCCATTGTTTAACTAAGCTTCTATTCGATGTGAGGCAGCTACCAGTCCCATTGCAACATCTGGTATTGGAAAACTATTAACAACAAAATCTTAGTACCCACTAAAGCTTTTTTTAATTAAAAAATATATCTTTAATTGCTTTAAACTTTATTGCACTCTAATTCTTCCCTAATTAAGATTTGCTTTGTTTTCAAATTGTTTTTTCCATTGCAAAACAAACGGGGACCTACAACAATACGAGAACTCTACTAGTACCATGGAATTTAAGTAAACCATTTGATCTGTATTGAAAAGAAGGGCAATTAGAATTAAATGGCGGTTTCACTCTGCATTTTCTCACTAAGTTGATACGAAATCAACGATTAAAAAACAGTTCCATGGTAGAATAAAATGGATTTATTCTTTTTTTCTTTGTCCTCGTTTTTCTTAATGTTCAGCAAAGGAAAAATTTACGTAAATTCGTTTCAGAAATTAATTAAGTGATTCTTATTGCCAAAAAGGCGAGTGTCGTTTACAACTCATTTTCGAAAATCTTGTGGCGCAATTTGGAGAATAATCTAAAAGAAATTCAAAAGTAATAAATTAATTAAGTTGGAAAAAGTTTATTCAGCTCCCTTGTGCGAAGTGCTACATACATACGAGAATATCCCGTCCCGTTGAGAAGTTCCCCAATGTTAAGCCCATTTAATCTTTCTCGATTTATTCATGATACCTTCAGTAAAAATTCTTCCAATGTAAATAACAATTTTTTTTTTTTAAACTTGTACGCATTTGACTAAGCTATCTTGATGGGCAAAAACACATCACAAAACCTTTTTTTCTTAAATTAAAGATATTAGTTCAGTCTAGGGGCAAAGTTGCCATCCTTAATTGATTTGCTGGTGGTGTTTCGTGGTTTTTGGATTCATTATGCCCCGAATTAATTAGGTCGAAGGTCCTGTGGATGCGAAAGAGAACATACATACAAATGTACCTAAACTTAAACAAATTTGTATCCTTCTGTTGCGGCGGTTAAAATATCATCAAACTTTAGCGGTATTTTTTTAAAATATTGGGTTACTACTTAATCAAATTGGGCCTCTGATGGCAGCAACATACGGTTGAGCAAGCCAGCAACTGGATCGATACCAGAACAATATCTAGAACACTTTCGAAAACCTGGAAGCCGTTTAAATATCCTAAAATATCCTAAAACTTTCACAAATGTTCATCTGTAGCAAAACATAAAGGGTTGAGATTCTTTGATATTTTGTAAATCACATGAGGGTTTACCAGGTCCCAGATAAGAGAAAATATGATTCATGAGAAAACATCACCTTTGATGAAAAATTGCCTCTTCGTTCTAGTGTCCATTGAGAGATGTCGTGCGTGGTTCAATGGCCTTGATTCCTTTGTAATTTGGATCGTTTACTAGTGTAAATGCAGGTCAGCGGTTAAAATACTAAGGAAAGAGGTGTAGATTAGATTAGATTAAACGGGAATGTGGGAATATGTAACCTTATCACTGCGACCATCATAGCTGAAATTTTAATATACTCGGCTAGCACGTAGATGTGTTCGGCTTGAGCAGTTGCAGTCGCAGAGGATATGTGTTTTTTGGATCTGGAATGACCTGCAAGGAATCTAGATACTGCATGCATCTAACCCATAGAAACCCGTAGGAGTTGTTATGTTATTTTGAGAGAACAGATTGGTAAAAAGGTTTTGGTTTGCTTTTTACCTTCAGTTTCCGTCCAGTAATGGAACCAATTGGTAATGGTCGTGGAATCAAGAATGTTGAGGCCGAACCGAACCTGTCCAATTCGACTGCTCTTTTATTACAATTGCTGGATAGCGTTTTGGAAAGTATAATGCAGTCCCAGACGATTTTTGAGGTCATCTCAAAACCATTGATAGCAAATAGGGCGATGGGTGACAGATCTGTTAAAGTTCTCCCTAACGAAGCTCTCTACTGCGTGTATCTAAGCTTGAAATACAGAGATCCTAATGTCCATACTTGTGAAAGGCGTGGGTAGTTTTTCCGTACATGCCTTCGCTAATTTCTTTGTCTCTTTTGGATTCAGCAGTCTACCACACCAGTAATTCTCTTTTGACCCGGGGCTTATTCTGCACTCAGTTCTTTTAATCAGGGAATTTAACCCTGAAATTGAAGTTGTACTTCAGACACTTGTCTGTATGAGTAATTTCTAATAGTTCGTTTCTCCTGAGTTCAAGTAAAAACTCTGGATAACAGCATACTTTCGACATAATCTCAGATAAACACTTTTGTTGGTCTATGGCAAGATCCTGAGTTTTTTTACGCCTTTTTAGGCATGTGTATACCGTGTGAATTTTCGATCGATCAAAAACTGTTAAATTTAAGGCTTGTCCAATTTTTTCTCTTAGTGAAGGCAACAATGGGGTTATTTTTTGGGTTGACGTTTAGGCCAACCTTTTTGCACCAATTAGCAGCAAGGTTATGTAGAGTTTGCCTCGGATAAGGATCGCAATATCGTCAGAGTATCCTTGGACATAGAAACTGACGTTGCTGTTTAGCAGCTCATTTACTACGATGCACCCTAGCAGGGGAAGGGAACACCAAGCTGTGGGAAACCCTTCGTAGCCACAACACTGATTCCGTCTCTGCCTAATGTAGCGTTTATATTTGTATCGATATTTCTACCGTAAAGCATGTGCTTAATCCAGGTACGTGTACATATACAGTATTATGTACTTCTGTGTTTTAGATGCATCTGCATATATGGGCGTTTGCGGTATTGTCGAACAGTCCTGAAGATTTTTACTTTAAACAACCTTTCGGCTCGGTTTGGAATTGATTATCCTGCTATTTAGCAGTCATCTACCTTCAGAGTTGACATCGCAGTCGTGATTGCGGATGTGTTGAAATTGTTAAAGATACCTTCTATGTCCAGGAAAGCGACCATTGTGTACTTTGTATAATGAAGGGATCGTTAGTAAGTGAATGTAGATCCGTTTTCATCGACTTTCCTTAACAGTAGGCATATTGAGCCGTAGACATAAGAACAGAGAATGTTAATCATTTTTTACTCAGCTCCTCATTATACTCTCTAGCGTTAGTAGGATGATATCTGAGGACCTTTCTAGCTCGACAGGTATTATATTGACCAGCCCAGCAGACTTGTATAGTTTGAAGCTTTGCAGCACCCAGAGCAGCTTGTCAAATCGCGAATTTTAGTCGCGACTTCAGTAGTTCTGCTAAGGTGAGTGATTCATCACTTCAGATCTTTTAAGAGCCATCGGTTTTTTTTGCAAACAGCTAGGCTTCGTAGATTTTGTACAAAGGACTTTTCTAAGCCACGATGTCTCAGAGGTTTCTGTTATTTTGTCACAGAATGACTTCCAGTATTGTTGCTTTGACTTTCTTAGATTTTTTTTTTTTCATATATTTTGAGGGAATCCTTGTCCCAATCAGTCACTGTTCTCGTGCTTTTTGCTTGTTTGGAAGATTTTCTGCAAACATGTATAAGCGATCTCAGTGTTGATGTCCACCAGTGCGGCTTTTTCTTGCCTCTTGCCTCGCAAATCATCTCTTCTGCGACATCAACACGGTCACTTTTTTGTATGTAAATTGAGGTCTTTTGATACCAACTTTGCTGCTGCACGACGGAAACTCAAATCATTAGCCAAAATGTCTTCGACGAATCTCTGATGGTTAATTTACGGTTATTTACCAACATTTCTTTTACTTCATCAATTTTGTCTTCGGTTTTCGATATCGAAGGTCTGCCACTACTTTCATCATCTTCGATTAACTCACGACCACTTTTGAACCGCTCGTGCCACTGGTAAACGTCCGTTTTCTTTAGAGAATCTTTGCCGAAACACTTTTCCAACATTTCCAACTTTCGCGCACCATTAAATCCGTTTTTTACGCAAAATTTAATACAATTTCGTTGTTGCAAATTGTTAAAAAAAAAAATCGCCAACACAAACAGAGAGAGATGTACTCTTGGCTACGTAACTTTCTCAAATGTCAAGCTATGACGCTAAGATTTAGAGGGGATGTCAACAACAGATGTACCAACTTAACAAAAAAAAAAAACGAAACTTAAATCGGAATAAGCCACACTGTTTTTATTCCATTTATTTATTTTATTTTATTTTTTTTTTTTTTTTTTGATCAAAGTGGTATCTGTGATCTGAAAAATAGTGTTCAGACTATGCTATCCAGTTCTTGACCATTTAAATTATGTTTTCGGAGATAGAATGGATATCTAGCACTTCTTTCCAGTTTTTCGTTATGCATCTGGGGTCATTGCCAATATTATAAACAAAGAGGTTAGTACTTATTATATGATCAGAAAGTGACTCAACCCCTATTATTAGTATCGGTACTGCTCAATATCGGATGATGTGCGTTAGCATCGGACTCAATGATAAGGCGAGTTCATTACCTTTCAGCTTCTAAGACCACATTTTCTAGGTTGTCACCACATAGAGGGCCAACATAGTCATGGTCAAGATATTCCGCTACCAGCCAGTAGGTACCTTTGGCAATCTGCAGTCTAGCAAGAGTACATTAGGGCAACGTTTCACTAATATAAAAGTTCTGATTGTCTTTTGTACAGAACGAAACGTATTCAGGTGTCCGAAGTTCCCGAAACATGCTTTCTACAATTCATGGTTCCTGAATTAGGATGGTATCTTCTGCGTGCAGAATGAGTGCTCCTGAGGACTTTTTTGGAGTGATGGGGGTTAGTTTGAAGGAATCTATCATAATTGCCACAATTAAAAAGAGATGTCCCCACCACGGTGTCATTTGAGTACTCCGATTCGGAAAATGTGCCCAAAGGTTCAACTTCATCATAGTGATCGTAAAGGATTTCTTTTTGATTGGACTAACCCAAGAATCATTGATTGCAATCAGAGTTGATGTGATAAGGAGCACGCACCAACTAATTCGCAATATTTGCTCTGTTGAATGGTATATTAACTCCTTGTGTCCAATACTTAGGAAATGAGACCTTCTAAACGGTCTCATACAAAATCGTAGGTGTATACTAGGAGAGGCCGAAACCTTTATCCAAATCACACAGGGCAATATATTTTATGTTTTTGGAAACAGTTGTAGGTTACTTTTCAGCTAATGGCAACATCAATTTTGGGAAAAATTTTGTGACGACCAGACGTTTTTATAGATGTTTCCTATTATCTGTCGTTTGGAACACCAAAAAAGCCACAGATATATGGTATGTAGTTGCTTTTACATGACTCCAGAATATGTGTCTGCGATATATTAAAAAAAAAAAAAAAAAAACAAAAAATACTGCAAGGTTTTCCTTTCGAAAACAAATTGTGCACAAGGTCAAGCTTTTTTTTCACTCTTCCTGGTCTATTTTCAATCAAAAGACCTTCTTCCAAACAAGAATACTTTGTGTTAGTGTTCCCATGAAATTCCATAAATGAAAAGTGTAAGCTAATCAAACGCCTATAAACCACGAATTTATGCTAAAACTTAAACAAACCATCCCAATGATTCCCAATACATAAATTTGCAAGGAATAAGATATCAAACCAACATAAAAAAAAGCCGAAAACATGCTGAATAGGGTATTTTGTATTCTATAGAATGCTAATTCAAGTCAAGGGTCTATTGAGAACAAAGGACACCCGCATAGAAGGACTACGACGTTCTTCTGTTTTGTAATGACTTTTTTTTTCGTTGTAATAAATCTTCAGGTTCAAATCGGTGACAATAAAATATTACTTCTTTCCCTGCATCCGCATGTTCAATTGGATCGGTTTTGGTGAAAAATGTGACTTTCAGTCTCGGTTATTGATATGGGTTGACCGCCCTTCCTTTCTTATCACAAATGACGCATTCGGTGACGATAATGGTTAAAGCTATCGATATAGATGGTAACAAACCGAAAAACCGAAAAAGTTTCGCCATTATTTAATGGCAACAGTAGCATGGGCTTTGGTGAAAATAAAGATACCAGCTACGGATGCCAACTACCAGATGCCTGGGTATTATTTAAAGGTCTTGGATCATTTTTCAACTATAATGAGCTCCCAAGTGGCCATCATATTCGTATCTTTTGGATCAGATATATGAAAAAATCAAACATGAATCGGGTGAAATGATTATGCCAGCATCCCACACTTAACACCCTAAACTTTTATCATATGTTTTCGTACCTTTATGTATCCGTATCGTAACAAATGCAGGATTTTCCTTCTTTTGTTTTAATGGTGTTGTCACATTGATCGCTTTTTGTGTGAACAAATTCACCAAATGAGTGTGGAAAATGATAAGACCCTTCAATACCCTTAAAATATTTATAGATTTACGGATACATGCACGTGTAAGATAACGTTTTTTTGATACTCTCAAGGGAATTAAGAGTACGTTCGCAAATGTGAAACTATCAAAGCGTGGGTATGAGTATATTGTATCTGCAGCAGAAATTCCTTTTCTGTAGATGGCATAAAAGAGTCCCATAATCTTTAAGTGTATGGATTGGTAAGGAATCGGAGACATTTTTAACAATATTTTTTGTTTCAGTTTTATAAATAGCTGTGCAAGTAACTTGCTGAAACTGAATACTCCTTTTTTTATTTCATCTTTGTTATATAAAATTGAATTGGGCCCAAAAATTTATTATTTTGCCTGCAAATTCAGGATGGTTTAGGTAGATCTATAAAGTATGTTGGCAATTCATTGATTGGAGCTGGAACTGACACTACATATACTCTTGGGCAGTAGTCAATTCAGAACATTGGGATCATATATGTTTCTGTTTTCTTGTTTTAACTATTTGTTGCGTTGGTTTATTATCTCCAGTTTATACAGTTGAAAGTTTATACAGCTTGAAAGAAAGTTAAGGTTTAATGTTCTTACACTGTTTTTCTTTTTGACTTTGCGATCTTATCATCATTTTCTGAATACTTTTATGTATCGTGTTCAATTTTTGGAGCTATGGTGCATTGCCATAACCATTAGTTTCGACTTCCCCAAGCTGAGCTAGTACTATCGAAGAAAATTTTGTGAACATCTATAACTCAGATGGAATAGAGCGTAGGCGGTCAGCCGTGCAATATGGTAGCTCCACTTAAGGTTTTAGTTTACTACAACTTTCAAGTATCTGTACGTTGACACATTCTCTAGAACTTTCATGTCCAATTTATGTTTTAGCGTTAATAATAAAATCATTATCATGACATCTTGACATAAGTATGTTGAATTCATTTTGCATGATGCTTCCAGCAGTCTTAATATCTTTGTGATTTATCAAAATCGTGTATCGTCTGCATAGGCAAATACAGTGAGCACTAACAGAATGACATTCAAGTGCTTCGACATTGTAAGAGGAGTAGTATCCCCTTGAATATTAAGTTCATAACTTAGAATCCCTCCTCGTATTTACAAAGTATCCAATTAACTGATTTATATATTTGTTTGGTCTTGAATTAAATTGATTGCTTGTAACGATCCTATTTTTTCAAGGTCTTCAATCAGGCTTTTGACAGTGATATCTTCTAAAACCGAATCCGTTATCGGATTCCAATACGTCAGCATCATACTTAAGATTTATTGGCGGCTATCATTTTCACCAGCCGACTTGTTCTCTTTTAATGCAGTAATCGTCTTGAAAATTTCTTCCTGAAATCCTAAAACAGATTTCCCTTGTCCACGCAAAGGCGTGTCCTGTCCTGAAAAGATAAAGCTCACGTATGATGTGAAGTCTTCAGATTAAAACGAATTGGTTCCAACCTGGATACCTGTGGTACTCCAACATTTATTATCTTAGTTTCGGAGTCTGAAATGTGTTCAAAAACAGAACATGTTATTTTATTAAAATAATTAGAACATAACTCTTACCTGACATTAGTTGCAACCAAACTGAATTGGTTTGAAAATCAATGCCCTCTCAAAGTTCAAAAGTCGTGCAGTTTACATTCAGTTTTAATCTTGTTCTAGGCGATGTTTAAAAGACTAATTGCTGCTTAACTATTTACATTTAAACACTCTCCTTTTTTGAGATCCAAAAAACCATACTGAGTTTCTACTTATTCGACATGCTCTTATTTGGCCAAGCCTTGCAGATGAGTTGAAACCGATTTTGCTGCTTTGAATAGTAAACAATATGGTGATTTAGTCTTGCTAATTTTGAGTTTAGATATGGCCATACCATATTCACCTCATGTTGTTTGGGTAAATAAAATTGTTTGTTGGGTAAACAATTCTACCTAGTAACCGAAATTTGATTGCTTTCTCCAATAAGCAGGCTATTACTAGGTTTTCTTGCTTGTCTCAGCCTTTTGTTTTTCTTTCGGTAAAACATCCAAACATCGTTTTTGCTATAGCAGGATTGAACACACGTTTCTCGTCCTCTTTTTTTCTGAGACCTGCTCGTCCTCGTGTATAAAGCGGCTATATATGGTATTAATCTTATTTTTGTGCATATGCTCGTGAAGTTTTATTAATAAATCGACAATTTCATGTAGAAAGTAAATGTAGCCATCCGATCGCTTTTGCCATTATCGTGGTGTCTATTATATTTGGATACGTGCTAGGTAAAGACCCTCGTTATTGCTAAGTCCATCCTTATCTGTCTTTGTCATATTATGCTCTATTAAATATTCAAATTAAAAAGTATTAATACGTTTTTTTAAGAGACACTTTTAAGGTATGTTTTAATATGTGACTTGTAGCTAGTAGCACTGTTTCAGACAACTTTTCATACCTTCTTGTGTTTTTTACTTCAGCAACTAAATAGCAGATTGAGTGAAAATAAAATGAGACTTCAAAAGCTAAACATTTGGTCAATTCTACATCAGAGTCACTTTTCCCTAGAGAAAACATCACTTTACTCAAATCACTGAAGGCTACTGACAACTATGTTCATCCGACATTGGACACACTGCCGTACCGTAGACGAATGCAATTGGCAACGGATCATCAATTAAACTGAATCGTTCATAGTACTCGCATCCATCTACTCGTTTTCCATAAGCGAAAATCTCTAGATACGAGTATGTCCATACACATGTAAGAACTGTTTTTCATCAGCAAACTAAGGGATGTTCTCGTACATAGTTCCTTTTTCATCTTCCGAAAAATAGAAAAAACACACGTTCTTCAGTCCATTGTAGTCGAATCGGTGGGTGAGTTTACGCATCAACCCCCAAAACGTAATGGGAATTGTCATTACATTGTGAGGAGTTAAAAGGACTCAGTGCTCACCGTTCTGGCCTTTCAAAAACCAGAGAATGGAAGGCCCAGTGCTCATGGTATTAATTATTCCGGTCCAATTTCATTCAAAGTAAACTTATTTACAAAATTTCGATGGGATGCAACGACAGAAGCTGACGTCCTGAGATTTACATTTACAAAGCGTGTGCACGTCGAGTACGTGTCTATGTACGGGCACTTGGAACGAGGGTGAATGGATTCCTCATGGGAAAAATCAAAATTAACACCTCCGGTTATTTTCAGACCGGAGAAAGGTTAGCACTCGAAATTGTTGTTTCAGATGACTTTAAAATGTCTATTAGGTTCTGCAGGTTAAATGCATGTAGAGCAAAAGACTGACGTACGTAAGGTTGAGATTATTACTTTCGAATTTTGCAAAGGTAAAGAAAATTTTGTTTTTTTTTTTTCTGGTTTTGGAAGACATTCCTTCCTCCTGATGTATTTTCTTTTAATAATGTATACCAAAGCAGGTAATTAAAAGTGATGATGGAATTTTCAAATTTATTCTATGACAAGTATCGTTTTTTAAAGTATGAACCTTCTCCATTCGAGCTCCTCGTATGTAATTGAACACACTTCTAGTTTTTAAGTAGGTAAATATTGTACCATATATTTTATATTTTATATGTATTCTCGTTAAACTGTTTGGCGGATGTTTACTTCCTTTCAAAATTGAAACGGACCAATATATGCTTCAGAGATACTTTTTTATTTGGCACAACAGAAAAGTTCCAGTCATTCATCATTCAGACTAAAAACAAAAATAAAATATTGAAGGTGGAAGCTGCAGGGGTTGTGGATGGAAAAAAGTCTTCTCTTGTCTGAAATATTTTCCAACTTGTGTAAGGGAAAATTACGAAAAAAGAAAAAAAAAAAATAAAATAAAATAAAAGAAATTGTTGACAGGATGAAGGGATTTATTATTTACGAGCATCCGTTTGCTGCCTTTGACGTTTTATATTCGTATCTCATATTATTTTGGAGTTTATGACTAATATTTGTTGTTGTTAACTTTTTTTTAAATTACCAGAAACTTTTAATTAAAAAATAAATAAAGTTATCCGAAAATATGTTTGTTATTGATCCTTCATTGTTATCTAAACCGACATATCTCTAGCGAAAAACTTAGTTTAAATTTTAAAAGCCATAACATCTTAGCTGTTGGTTAATTTATCTTAACTTAACTTTATCTCCTTGGCCGTAAACAAATCCTGGTTATACGTCTCAATATCTCAAGATGCTCTCTTATGTAATTTAAGTGTTAGATTTAGATTAGAGCGCCCGCGTGAGGCATGTAAGTTACCATCAGATAGGATACGTTAATTAAGCTAATTTATGAGCACTTTCTTCTCTAGGTTGTAAGTGTAAATGAATTTGATGTAATATACACCCTGCCTGACTCGAACTGTCAGGCCAAAGCAAAAAATGTTGGAAAATACACCAATTTTAAAACTGTTCCAGTAGTTTTCAATATGTAAACTTTTGGCGCGAATAATGGCCTTGAGACGGCCGAAGAAAGCATAGCACGTTGCACGCAAATGGCAGCGAAGTGCTTGTTTGAGGTGGTCTAAACTTTTTTAGTGCCAACCTTCGCCTTCAAAATACCCCAGACAGAGAAATCCAACGGATTTTCATCCGGAGAATTTGCAATCCATTGTGTCGAATAAATGAAGTGTGAAACATTGTTTTTTAATCAATTTTGGTTGACGCGCGCTTTGTGAGACGGTCTCCGACCGAAATGATTGTTTACCCAAGGCTTCAATACTGCCTCTAAGACAGTTTCCCGGTATACGATCGCATTAATTTTGACGCCACGGTCCAAAAATACGACCGTCGGTGGATATGGCGGCACAAACCATCACCATCGGTGCTGCCTGCTTTCTGTTGGCTGTCCGAAGGTGTAAATTTTCGAAGGACCTCTCTAACAAGTAAACTCAGTTATTTTGTTTGTTGACATATTGCTCGATAACAAATGGCAACTCATCGGAAAAAAAACAAATTCGTGTGCCTTCTGGAACTTCAATGGCTTGAGACCAAGCTCTTTTTTCAGTATGTGTTGAATCCGTTCCAACGATATGTTGAGCTCACGAGCCATTTTTCTTCCACTTCGACGCGGATTTCGCTCAATTCGAGCCTTTACTTTCCGAACCATTTCTGCCGATGTTGCTGTTTTTTTATGACCACATCCATGGCGTTTTACAATACCGCCAGTATCACGGTAACGAGCTATGGTTCGAGACACAAATGATTTATTCACGTTGAGGTGCTGGATGGCTCTAACGATAGCTACTTGTGGTTTTCCAGCCAAATATAAAGCAATCACAATATCACGTTTGAATTCCATCGCGGATAAAAAATTTTCAACACAACTGAGACGCAAATCGTTTAAAAGGCTTGTAAATAATAAAATTATCTGTCATGTTGCAAAAATTGAGCTCACTGTCAGGAACGGTTTGTATATTCAATGAATGAAATGAATGCTTACTCATCAGACTTTGACGTGTTGATGGTAACTGTAAAATACAATCGCTTTTCAATTTTTTCGATCCCGCAGACTCTTGTCATACTACAATAAATATTGTTTGATTCGCAAAACGGAAACCTGGTCTTCCCACCTTCTATTCGAGAATTTCTTCAAAAATTGCGAAGGAAAATGAAAATATGACTAACCTACTGCAGCACAAGCCACGATAATGTCGGTTGGCTGTAACCGTGGAAATCGAACAGTGGCCGGATATGAAGAAAGAAAGATAACCATTATCCAGTGCTATTGATAGAAGCCTAGATTTTCGCCAACTGCAATCCGTGGTATATTGGTAACAATTAATGGTGACATCGTCATCCTGATATGAGATTTTAGCGACCCCAAGGTAGATGTGCACGGTCCAAAAATATCTAAATGACATCAGTAAATCGTTTATAGATATCTGCAATGAAAGTTTACCAGTAATTGAATGCACATGAATGAACGCTAAGCCCTCTACACGATTAGCTGAGTCACTCTTGATAAGCAGCGAACATCCACCATCCCAAAAAATGACTATCGGAAAGCAAATCTGGTGGCTGAAATTTTGACTTTTGAAATTTCGCGGGCAACGTACATTCAATTATCGATTTGTTTTTTCGTGTTGGTAGACATGTCCCGAACATATGTTCACAGTTTCATGTATATAGCATACTTAGTTGTTTTCGTGTGCTCGGTTTTTTTCAATTATAATAAAAAATGAAGCAAAGAATTTGCATAAAAATTTGTTTAAAAAAATGTAATCAAATTCTCTAGAACACTTAAAATGTTGACAGTACAGTGGCATACGGTGAGTCTGCTCTAAGTATAAAAAATGCTTGCAAGTGTTACAAGCTCTTCGAAGATGCCCGAGAAGATGCCAATAACGAAACTTACTTTAGACGCTTCAGCACATCAAAAAAAAAAAAAAAAAAAGATATTGGCATATCTTTCGGCTCGTGTCATGCAATTTTTCGGATGTTTTGAGCATGAGACGTATGTAAGCGAAGTTTGTCTGAAACTTTTTAATTTTGATCAGAAGAACCGTCGCATAAGAATCACCCAGGACGTCTTGAATGACGTCAATGATGATCCTGACTTGCTCAAAAGGGTCATAACTGGTTACAAATCATGAGTACGAGTACATGGCTATGATGTTGAAACCAGAGCCCAAACGTCTCCCAGGAAAGCCAAAACAACTAACCTATACCAAAAAGTGCTTATGAGAAATGCTTCGAGGATAAAAAGCGTTGGCACAAGTGTGTTATATCTGAAGGGGATTACTTTGAAAGCGAAAACTATAATACTGATGAATAAATAAATATTTTTTTTATAAATATATAAAGTCACCTTACTTTTTGAATATACCCTGTATAACTATCATTTATATTAGGTATGTTGCAAGACCTCGAAACTACGAAGTCACCAAAACCGAAGGACGGGGTAGCAGATGAGTTTAAGCAGCATTTCTAGCAGCTGCTAAATAGGCAGCATGTAGAGCGAATGATAGGGCAAGAAGATAACCAACATTTCGTCAATGAAAAGCCACTTCCACCATCCAGTAAAAAGAAATTGGCTCAGCTATAAAAAAGCTTAAAAACAACAAGACCGCAGGCTCTGATGGCCAGTGGAGCCCTCCAAATACGGTGACGACGCTTTTGGCAAGGCGCATGCACCAAACCATCAGTAAGGTATGGGTGGAAGAAAGCATGCCCGATGACTGGACTATCAGCTCCACATGCCCCATCTTCAAAAAAGGCGATCCTATGTCTTGCATGAACTGTCGAGGCATATCTCTGCTTAATGTGCATATAAGATCCTATCCGATCTCAGACCGTTCTCCAACATACTAACCGACATGTACCGGTGTGGCTTTCGGTCCGTAACCAAATTTTACACTGAGATAAGATCAATTTGAAGTCGAGGATATTGCTTGGATGGAACATATTGACGGTGGGGACATTGACCGCTGAAAGGATTCATCTGCTCATCTATGGAAAGGAATTGGCAAGGTGTATTTTCCTGAGTTTATGTGGATCTTTCTATAATTTCCGTATTATCCATAAAATATAAACAGTTTTTATTCAATCCTAAATTGTTGCACCAATACATCTTTAATTGGGGATATTCAAGACAATTCATATTGACATACAGGCCAGTCAAATGTAAGAGCACCACTCCAGATATATTAATACTTCCGGGCTTTTTTGCTTGCAAGATGACGTTGATAATTGGTGCAGAAAGAAATGACAAGAACTTTTCCATATACAAATCTACTTAAAATGATATCATCTAAAAGATTTAACCAGTACTCTCTCAAGCATTTGCGGAGCGCCTTTTTCATTTCGAATTTAAAGTCGATTTCGGAACAATAAGAGCAGAAGTAAATTCACAAGTAGACTCGAAACAAAGCGTCTTATTTAAAAGCGCTTGTAGAAGTCATCTCGATCGGTTGCAAGGATATTGAAAATTTAAATAACTGCAAACTACATAGAACACAAATCAAAGTTTTCTTCCATTAAGATACAAATTCGAATGAATTCAGTGGCAGTCGAATTGTTTCTAGTTTTATCTGTAACGAGAATAAGGCGAGTGGACGAACACTGTCCCGATTGTTATTCCATTCGAATCCTACGTACGTGGCTGTCTTGTTGTATTATATATTATAAATGTATGTACATATAGACAAAATGTATATATAAGAAAACTATTTGACTTTTTCAGAGACACGCCAAACATTAAATTTGTTTATCTGTGAAGAAATTTCAAACAAACATATTGCTACACTTACGTTAAACTAAAATGTATCCGTGTCCCAGGGAAAAGGTGCTGCAGATGCACACTGGATATTGTAAAATCAAAAGCCAATGGTCGTTGCAATGAAACTTAACGACAAAGTTAAGACCAGCACTAGCTGGAAACGTATCATAGTAAGGTTGTACATATGTACATATGTGCATACAAACATACATATGATAGTAGAAAAATAAGAAAAGAAAAAGTTGTATCCATCTTTCCTTCCGTAGGGATACCATTTTTGCTGAATGAAATTTGCATAATGCCCAAGAAAATATTTTCTTATTTCATCTGCCCTCTTGGTATTCTGCATAGATTGCATCAAAACGACACGATTGGGGGTGCTGAGATATAAAGTGGCCAAACATGCATGTGTTAGCTCTTCATTTCCTGACGTTTGAGGAAAGAACATTTTTATCTAAAGCCATGTATATAGGTGCACATCCGTTTTGGATGTATGTATGATACATATTGGTATTTTAAATCAATGGGAACAAAACTGCTTACGCAAATGTTTTTGTTATTTGAAAACACGGGAAGCTACCTCGTTGGCAAGTGGACAGTTTTGGGTTGGTTAAGATCTTCTTTTTTTAAGTGTGACAGCATTATTTACGATTTCAATATCTGGGTTTAAGTATTGCTTTTTAGTACATTCCAAATTTTTAATAGTGTCTAGTGTATTTGAAGATCCACAGAAGAAGAAGTCAAAGCGAAGTGTGTTACATCACAGGTCGAGTGCACATGATCAATCCAAATTGGTATGGACGTAAGTAGATAATTCTAATAAATTTTGGAAATTAATTTAACTATTTTAAATTTTTTTTTTTTAATTATAAGATGTGCGCAAACGTGAGCAAAAAAAGTAATACCTTTTTTTTGGTGTCATCACAATAGCATTACGGAGGGAGAGCTCTTTTGATACCTGGGAAGGTGCACCAAAAAATAATGTCATCGATGAAGTATACTCAATATTAAATATAGAGAGCACAGAACTGGAAAAAAATGAATATATAAATATATAAATATTTCCAGATTTTTTTTAAAGATGAAGGTAAAGTAGAATGGTGTTATTAGGCGGCTAGATCGCTTTTTGGAAACTAATAGCTCACGGTTAGAAAAAAATTCGCTTCTGTACAAAGCTGATGACAATGTTCCATCCACTTCAGGTGCGAATGGATTTTAGTGTGGCTTCTGTAAAGACAAAAAACGACGCATCTAAGAAATAATTTCTTCTCATTCAGAGGCCGAAATCTTGTTTGCACCCTAACAAACCAAATGATTATCAGGACAAGGATTTGTTGATCGTATCATGAGTGAGGTTTACAGGGACACATCTGCCTTTGTTGCCAATAAAAAAAAGAAAAAGTAAAAACAACTGCAATTCAGTGCTGTAATATAGTAGCATTACCACAATACGTTGATTGTAAAATGACATGACATTCATATAAGCTGATACGAAAACAAACAAAAAGTATCGGTCATCATATTTATCCACCTACCATGACCTAGCAAAAGCCAAAGTGGCATGTACCAGTTTAATGAAAGCAGTATTGAAGTTACGGAGGTCAGTGCTGCCATAAATTTACAATCCCTGATAGATTTAACGACTAGTCGTTTATGCGAAGTTCAAAGGAATGTTTTGGATAGAACTGATTTTATTTCATTAAAATTAATATGTAAGTAGGTCTGCGATGGCAATTCGGGCCACAGTCGTTATTAACAGAAGTTTAGTCGGAATGATGTCACTGACGATTGTTTTTTATGGTATCCTTTGTACTTTGTACCTCTGACTTTAATTACCAACGATGACACAATTATTTTGGAAAATGCAAAGTCCTCTTCTACTCGCTACTGTAGGACAATTGAACTGTAAATACGAGTAAAAACTCAGATTAATTCGCTCATTCCACTACATCTTAATCTAAGTGAAAGACAAGTTGTGGTGGACTATGATTTTCACTCGACTATGAGCGATGGTAAGGTCTTTGACAGAAACAAAATCTAGTCAAAGAAATGAATTTACCTCATACATAGCATATATGTAGGCAACCACACTCTTTGAGTGCCTACTTCATATAAATTATAGATTAAGTTTCAAAACATTGCAAGCTAAGGGAGAAATATAAGACATTGCTAGGGAATTCAAAATAAAATATGTAAACACACACGTTTTAAAAATGTATTGGGTCTACTAGCAAATATCCCTAAACAAGGATTTGGGTCCACAAACGACGGTAAAACAGCTCGTAGATTTTTTTAAGAAACTTTTAAGGAAAAGTGCCTCTATAACTGGTATTGAGCAAACACTGATGTCATCTTACGGGCTTTGTCTAGTGGGTACATCAAAATAGCCCAGCTTGAAAAAATACTGACGAAACGCAAGTTCTTTATTTGAATCTGTATCCATGGTATAACATGCCAATATTAATAAAATATTATTTCATAGTGCAGATATAATACATAAATGCAGATACCCTAAAAAGTAGTCACAAAAAGTAAATAAATCACTTAAAACATGATTTTTTTATTACAATATACATACTTAAATCATAAGAATAACATCAAATATGTAGTTAGAAAAATAATTTTGTTTACTTAATATGAATTTTTTTTACCGAATATTTGGTTTTAAAACGATCTGTAAGGAGGTTTACCTTCTCAGAAAAAAAAAAAAAACAGAAATCGAGGCCATAGAGAGGTACTATTACAGAAATGATGTTCGGAAACGTGAAAAGAACTTCTCACGGAAACCGGAATTTGTATTTACTGCTGTATATTTAGAAGAGTCACTACTTCTGCGGACTATTAAATGGTGAGGAAGGCAAACATTTCTCCATCAGGTAAAATGTACTATTTAACATTGACTATGAACAACAACAACCAAGAACAACTAAGGTAGGGCTACTGTGGAAAACGGACCACCTGCAGAATTATTTAAAGCGGTGAAAATTGAGTCGAAAACAACCATCAGCCAACTCATCTCTAAAATATAAGCAGACGAAAGTGTATAAAGTAAAAGAAGTCCTAGCATTGTTCCTATCCTCAAGAAGGGAGACCCACTAAACTGTGCCAATTATAGAGGAATTATAATCCTTACCTACAGGTTTTTATCTACCGTACTGTGTGAAGTACCAACAATCAGATAGATCCTTATCAATGTCAGCATTTGTAACTTTGTACAATCAGCGCCTTCATTGCGCAGACATATTTTAGTGCGATCGTCATTTGTTTTGCGTTCAAAATCGTCAGCTCAGTGCAAAAATAAACAATATTCAGCCAAATCTTAGATTAGCTGTTGTCAAAAGAAAGGATTATTTATTTTATGCAAGTTGTACTTCTATCTTTCCTTTTCGAAAAACACAAAACTATTCCACACTAAAAACCTTTTAACTTTTTCTGCAGCTACAATTGAAATGAATAACTAATCGGCACAAGTATGATGATATGTTGACATTTATGAGCACAAGGGTAATACAGTTCTGCAGAAAATCTGCATCACTGAACGCAACTAGAGCAGTTTTTTGTTAGTGTGAGGTTCCTTAAAAACACCAACCGTTCATTGATTTAAGCTTCGCATACGACAGCATTTATATACCATAGGGTAATTCATCGTGAGGTTTGATCTATAATGTAAAATAAAACACATAAATTTGAAAGTAAATTTAAAAATTTTATTAATGGTAAAAAGAACTATTCATGGCATTTACTTTTTAAAAATGATATCATGTAAATATTTTCCACGACTACGTCTGAGGTGATCCATTCGGAAGGTCCAATTTTAGGCTACTCGTTTGATCATAGCGACTGCTATCTCGCGGATAATACTAGTAAAGTTGGCTTCCAAAGCATCAATCGTAGCTGGCTTATTCCTAAAGACCTGAGACTTTACATATCCCCAGAGAAAATAGTCTAAACATGTGATATCGTACGATCTATTCCGCCAATTTACCGTAACAAAACGTGAAATTAAGTGCTCACCAAAATGCTTTCTCAAAAAGTCCATTGTTTCACGCGCTGTATGACTTGTAGCGCCGTCTTGTTGTAACCAGAACTCACCGAGACCATGTGCTGAATTTCAGGAAGCACATAGTCCGTTAACATGGCGCGATAACGGTTACCATTAACAGTAACATCCATTAAGCCAGAAATGGACTTCATCACTGAACAAAATTTCACGATAAAACACCGGATTTTCATTGAGTTTTTTCAGAGCCCATTCAGTGAAAATATGACGCAAATTCAAGTCGCCTGGCTTAAATTCTTGCGCAAGTTGAATTTTGTACGCTTTTAGGCCGTAGGCTTAACGGCAAGTTGTCGAATACGCCAAGCCAAGCTGCTGAGAACGACGACAAATCGATTCATCACGGTGTTCGCGTACACTCTCAGCTACACCTACTATAATCTCTTCACTACGTGCTGGATGTGGTCTAACCGGTCAAGTATCACCCACTAATGTAAACTGGGACTAAAATTTGCAAATGGTATTGGCAATAGTTATTTCAGTACAATATGTGCTCTTAGAATTGTTTTAAATTTTATAATTGGTCTCCATCTATAGATAATCACTTTTGTGTTTAGTTCATTGAATGGAGCATCCAACTCTTGTCCATCGGTCAATCGGATGTTCCCAATTATTTTATATGAAATCTTATAGTTATTACTGTGTTTTTTGTTTTCTTTTCTTTCTAATTAATATATTTTTCTGAATTGTTAGTTATAAGTTTTCAAATAAAATAAAGTTAAAAAAAGAAAATTTGGAGACGCTGTTGTGGTGTGAGTCTTTTCATGATGACTTGCAAAATGATACTGAACAAAAATTACAAAGCAGTTTGATAGGAGTCGCCCGTGATCTGTCTATTTGAAAATCAAACATCATAATGAATCACTCTATAGAAGTTAAATTTATAGAGCAATGTCAGGTTTTGGCATACTTGCAGAATTCATCCCTCTGTGTACTTTACGACAAGATGACGCGTTGGAATGTTCAACATCATAAAGGGTTTTTCGATAAAGAATTTGCGGTTTTATTTTATCAATAGCAGCACGGACGTTGGGTCTGAGTACTACAATTGCCTGAAGAGTGTTGACATAAAAATAAAGAATGGAATCACACGATGATCCCGTCGACCACTGTTGATCACCAAAACGAGATGGAAACTTTTTTTACCCAAAAAAGTAAAGGTTTCACTATTGCAAATAGCTCAATCTCCACATGACTCCATCAACATATGGTTGATTTTCAAACAAATAAAGTCCTCTGATTTTTCCTGCCCACAAAATTCATACAACAATAACACGAGAATTGAGGGTTGTTCGACAATCATTAAATGATTTTCTTAGCCCTTATTGCGGAAATTGTGGTTTTAAAAAGGGAGATGTGCCTCATCGCTTAAAATGATTATCCGGCTTAGTCTTTGATCATTTTCATGCATTTCAGATACCCAAATGGTAAAGTTACGAGGCTGCTCAGCTTGCGTCAATTGAACCTTTATGACCAAATTCTTATTCAAAATTCTGCGGAGTGCTATTTATGATATGTCCAATACCCGATTGATAAACTAAGGTTTTTGGCTACATTTCGGGTTACAAAGGCAAAATGCCTAATTGTAATCCATTCATTTGACACTTCTCAAATTGCTCAAATTTCTGAAGTTACTTAACAACGGCCGAGCGAGAAATTGCTTCACATTGGGCAAAAATATCATATTTTTAACTGTTTAAGGAATATTTCACCATTTTTCTGTTGAATTGTAATAATTTCAATGCGTTGTTGAAGCAAAATATGACGGCACAGGTGGAAAAGGGCGTTCCATTCAAAATGAAAACCCATGAAATGGAAAACTATTTACTTACTGATATCTAGAAATCTAGAAATCCAACCACAGTAGAGATCGAACGAAGAATTACCCTTGCGAAGCGCTGGTTCTTCGGACTAAGAAGAGGTACGTCTCACGAACAACGAAGTGATATATGGTCTCTTCACTGTATGGCCTGGACGCATAAAATTTATTCAAAACTGCTAAAATGCCAAAATGATTTTCTGTTCCTTCTGCATAAAAGAAGATATAACGACGAACTGTATGCGATAGACAGCAATATTTACCTGGCCAGAAGGATTAAAGTTAAACTACAACGATGGCTAGGATATTATAAGCGCTTCTTTTCGAAATTTATTGGAACATATTCCAGAGGGAGATGGTAGTAAAGAAAAACATTGCCTTTGATGGTGAGCCTGCAAATACAATAGTAGTTTGGTAACTGACATATTAACGGGACACTGCTCTTCATACCTAAATATAATGTTCATTGTAGGCACTTCATCATTTAACCGATTGTTAACTCTTTTTTTGATGAAACACATCCTCGTGGTAGCAAATACGTACTTATGTCGTTCACGCCTGTCTTGCCAAATTGACAAGAGCTTTAATTGTTTTTACTTAGATGGCGCTACAATAAGGTCGTTTTTAGCTAACTGCCTCTACTTGAGCACTTCAAGTCGGTTGAGGTACCATACTGCTTGTGCATGCCACTGCGTTGTTCCTCCGGGTTAGATTCGAAGACTCTAAGGGCGGAGTATTGGTGTTCATTTAGTCTATATGTCCTAGCCATCTTAGGGGACTGATACGCATTTTTCTGACTAGGTCGATGTCGCTGTACAGCTCATAAAGTTCGGGACCGAGCTTTTTGAAGGACTTTTCTATCGAAACGACTGACGATATCTGCATATGTTTTCTATAGAATTCGTGCTTTAGCCCTATAAATTAGAACTGGGATCATCAAGGTCTTAAAATGGGTGGTCCAAATACAAGTTTCGTGTATTATTATTTCAAAACTTAGTGCTGTGTTGCCCAAAAAGTGCATTTACTGAAAATAGATTTTGGCTCAAATGAAGCAGGCGCTTTATGCAAGTTTGTCCAAAAACATCGTGGGATTGGCTTGCTTGCAGACAGTACTCATGGTTCCCGCTGTCGTAAGGTACATACCTTACGTACCTTACAAGATCCAGCTGACGCTGCAGTTCAAAGAAAATGACCATCCGCATCGTTATCGCTTCTCAGTTTGGGCCTTAGAGCAGCAAATTGGATCTTAATATTGACCGACAAATAATTTTTTTTTGACATTTTCATCTCTGTGGCTATGATAACAAACAAAATTGCCTCATCTGGGGCTTGGAAAACCCGGTCGTGATTATCGAGAACTAGTAACAGTTTGGTGTGGATTTTAAAGTAGTGGTGTCATTTTTTGGTGGATTTTTTTTTATGGGGTGACCTTAAAGAGCTATGTTTTGCGGAAAAATAAAAAACTATTCGAGCCCTTAAAGTGAATATCGTACGAGCCATTCGTGAGATAGAACAACAAACTGTTAACAAGATTTTGGAAAATTAGTTTGACAGGATGCGCTTCTGTGATGCCTACTGTGGCAAGCACATGAATGAAATCGTATTCCATAACTAATGCGAATGTTCGCCCTTTCTAATAAAGCCACAACAAGCCGAAAATACTTGATTTTTGTTCATTTTATTTGTTTTTAAAAGAAACTTGTATTTGGACCATCTTGTATAAAGTCCCTTTAGTTTTTCGAGATAGGGCTTTACTACTCAATTGCCTTCTTATTCCAAAGAAACAGCAATTAGCAAGAACAATTATTCGTTTTATTTGTGCTGTGGGGTTATTAGCAGAATTTGTAGCAGTCACGGTAGAAAAAGTCCCTTACTACCTCCAAATTATAGTTGTCCCCTGTAATTTTCTGTTCAGTTCGTCGATGATCTGTGTTTTGCAGCTTCCATTTCAATACTACCGAACACACGCGTGCCAGTCCGCTGACACATATCAATTATATAATGCCAATATCATCGGCGTACGCTAGTAGTTGCATAGACTTTTAAAGGAATGTGCCTCCGATGTTCGCTTATCAGTTCCGCATAATTCTTTAAGTATGATGTTAAATAAGTCACATGACAGCGCATCACCTTGCCTAAAATCCTTTTTGATATCAAAGATCGCGGTTAAATTGATACTGAGCTTGACAGAGCAGCGTGTATGGCACAGACGGATGTGTTTGACAGGGATGCCAAAACTAGATAAGAGCCATCTAGCTCATCTTTATAAATGCTATCATATATGGCCTTAAAATGGATGAAAAGATGGTGGGTATCGATATGGACTTCCTAAGTTTTAGCACTGGTCTGAAATAGCACTAATAAAGAACAATCAGTTTGTATGCAATTTTGAGGAGACTTATGCCTCTACCATACAGTTGGAGCAGTTGATGAGGTGTCTTTTTTTGTCAATCGGGCAAACGATGATGAGATTCCATTTATCAGGCATACACTCTTCTGACCAGATCTGAAAAATGAGCTGGTGTACGCTCTCCGTAAAATCATTTTCAGTAACCTTGAATACTTCGGCCGTTAGGCCGTTGGATCCAGTGTTGGATTTTTGTTTAGATAGAGCCATCCTTACTTCGTTCTTGTCAAGTGGACGGAAGATTTGTCTATCATCATCTGAGATGAATGGTCTATTCTGCCTGACGGCGATGTGCTGCGCTTCTTTAATTGGGCATCGACCGTGACTCTACTACAAGCTTTTCTTATTTATCTCTACAGGCTTCTGTACGTGTCTTCTTGTCTTGACACGTTGATGGAAAATCTTCTGTACGTTATTCTTGGAATACAACTTCTCAATGTCTTAGATCACGCGCTTCTCGTGCTCTTTTTTCTTCGTCTTGTGAATCCGGTCTATTATTGAACAGAGAAAATAGCAACATTTTGATGTCATGTCATTTCTGACTGAATTTTTAAAGGACTAACGACGGATAAATTCGCTTGACTGAATCAACTGTGAAATCAATAGTCAGCATGGCAGATTCCTTATATAACCTACTGAAAGTCTTTGGAGCTGAGGTCATAGAGGTTTTAGTTAAAGAGCTAATACAGTTGCCGAAATAATGACGATGACGAATAAACCCAACCTCAACTCTCATTACCCCGAACCAAATTACTGGTTTCAGGGTACCCGACCGTTTTTGCCCAAAAGACTACAGAAAGGACCATGCTCTCCAAATTAATAGTGCAAGAGGTGAATTGTCTGATTTGTTTTAAACGACAGTGTAACACAAGAAATCTTAAACTTTCGGCACTTGAGCGGCACGTAGCAATCCGCTTCAATACTAAGTTTAACAACGTCTGCCTAATATGCACTTACCCCTCCACGGAAAGATAAGGCTATCGAAAAATGTCTACGAGCAAAACCCTGAACATGGCGTTAAGACCGTTTTAGGCGAGGTTAAATATTCAATATAATATAAAATATTCAACAACCAGGGTTTTGATAAAGAATGAAGGCAAGCACGTATTGCTAAAAAACTCACCTCACAAACGATAGCAAAGAAAGATGGAAAAACATCAGTTTCTCTGGAGAAAATGTAAGATCTTCAGAAACGAACGATCGAAAATTGATAGATGTTTTACTACATGAGCAATCCTACTACAGGCAATCCATTTATTTCAAGCTCCGACCAAAAACGTAGTAAAGATAGCAATACAAAAACTTACATATGAAAAGACAGTAGACAGACTAGGTAAGTCTACAATTGGCCAAATATTCACACTACGGTAGATGCTAAAGAAATCCAAAATGTGTAGATCGATATTCACTACCTCTTTATCGATTTCAAGGTTGCATATGACAGCTTCTTTAGAGACGAGCTATATAAAGCCGTGACTAATTTCGGCATCGCTGTCGAATAGCCGTCAGATTATGCTGAATTAGGGTGTACCCGTACAACGCTTTCTATGGTTAGTTTGACGTCAAATTAGGACAAATGAAAGTTCCAAAACCGATTTTAATACAAATAAATAAATTAGTACATTTTTATTATATTTTGCAATTTTGAACATAGTACTCTGCCCTCTCCATACAAATTTATCGGTCGTAGAACCCCTGGAAGCTGTCGAGAAATTTTAATCCGGAATGTTTCACGCACCCTCGTCACATTACGTTGAATAACCTCTACGTCCTTCAAGCATTCATCTCAACTTAGGAAATAAAAATGGTGTATGTATAATGAGTATGGTGAATGTTTGATCACAGAAACTGATTTTTTAGCCAAAAACCGGATTACCAATAACGACGAGTGCGCTGGAGTATTATCGTGAAGCAAAAACCAGTCACCCGTGTGTACAATTCAATAAGATGTCCTGCGCAACGTCGACGAAGCGGATGTATCGTCACAAGTGGGAGCTAGAACTTCGAGGTACGAGTAATGGTAATGTTTATTTGGCCTTAGAGAACAATTGAGGTTTTGTCAAGAAACGCTAAGGAGACTCTATATACGACCTTAATTATCCCAGTAACATTAGAGAAGGCGGATAAAAATTGCGTGAATCGCAAATTTCTTTAATTGATTTTTGGTCCCGTTTGCGGTTACGGACCTTAGAGAAGGAGACATAACACCGTACTCTACGAATTGTATCGTGACATCGGCCTAGCGAGAGAAGGGTGCATCAGTCTCCTAAAATGTTTACATATAGACCGTGTTATTATTAATGCTTCTGTCCGAAGAGTCATCGATTCCAATCCCGAGAGGCAACGCAGTAAAGAATGTGGCCCAGAAGCGGAAGAGGTTTATTGGTTAAGGCCTAGTTCCATCCTGGAACGCACTGTCATCTAAGTAATTATGTCATAAGTTCTTCGAAATAAAACAACCCAATATAGATATTTTAATAATTATAACCTTTTATATTCATGTTCTTCAAGTTTTACAAAATATCACATTTTAAGCTTTTTGGATTTATCCATTTATAATAATTTCTAAAACAATCATTCTTCGGATCATAGTTTTGATTCGACTTTTAATTCTTTTTTTTCTTTTCTTTTTCCCATAATGTTTTTGTTATACTTAAAATCTATATGTATACTACCTTTTAAATTATTATATATATTATATAATAATTTCTAAAAGTGTTTTTGTTCTTATTAAAAATTTGAAAAATTGAAAGGAAACAAAAAAACGTTATGAAAAATTTATAATCATAATGTGCTCTTAAGCACAACAAATTTGATTCTTTTTTCAACTGCATGTATTTAAAGTGTATGTGTGGTTTTATTTTATTACCAAAAAGTTTGAATGTTTAAATTTGTTTTCCTTTTTTTCATAAATTGTTTAATAAATTTTTTTATGTACAAATTTTCAGATATCCCTAGTAAGTTGTATGTGCTTTTTTTAAATGAAATTGTATTTTATTTTTTGTTTTAAAATTTTATAGATTGTACATATATACAGAACATATACAATTAGGCAAATATATTTTTATAAATATTTAAACTTCTGAATATCTATTTTTTGTTCATAAACGTTAAATGTGCATAGTAAGTTGTAAACTACATTGAAATAAAAAATTGTTAATTCACATTGTAAGCAAAACTTTTAGAATTCATTCTAAATTCAAAAAAAAAAAATAAAATAAATCTGTTAGTTCAATTAGAAGATTTCATACTTACATACATACATATAATTATTTAAATCTTTTATAGTTAAATACAATAAAGTGTACGATGGTTTTTTTTTAGTTTAATTTAAATATAATTTGAAGTAAATTTCTTCTTTTTAGGTGTAGGCAGCTTTTTATAATTACTTCAGGTTTGTTCCTTCCCAACTTCATTGAAACGTTTGATAATTATATCTAGCTAGTGCTAGAACATCTGGAAGGGAACTCAAATTAGTTAATTCGAGAGATCATAGTTCAAAGTACAAAAACGCTGGTGAATTCATACCAATTTATTTACAAAAAAATGGCTGTCTACAATCTTCAGTGTCTCCCCATTTTGATATATTTTTTGAGCAGTGATACTGAATAACATGGCATGAGGCAGTCTTAGAATTATATTCCTGTAAAATAAGGACATGTTAGATAATTAAAGAAATAAAAATATTTGCTTTTATACATTTTGTTTTCGAGGTGAACTTTATTAGAATTAATTATTATTTAAATTACTCGCTAAAATATAAGGCCACAAATTAGCTTTTTCCCCACTTAAAATAGGCAAGCCAATTCATAAAAACCATACTTACTTGAAGTAAAAAGACAAAAGGCAGGCATCCCGAAAGGCATTAAAGATGAAAATATTATAAAGAAACATCTTTACCCTTCAGAATTCGTCTCAATCCCAGTAATTGGGATCAGACTTAAATTTTTCAAACAGTACCTCAATTCGATTTGCATACGAAAGTATCAAACGAATTAAGATATTCTATTTCTACCTTCTAAGCAAAGCTAGATATTTTGTCAAATTGTCAAGCACCCATCTAGCATTTCAAGTCTTTTAATCTTTGAGTCTAAGCTTGTAAGGAATAGTTTGAAGTTTAAGGCACATAATAAAGTCACACAAAATCTAGCAAACACGTATGGGAATGCTTGCAAGATTCTTCTTCTCACGGACTTTTATTAGAAATCCTAACTGTCGGCAACTAGTGGCACCATTTTATTTCAACGATGAAACTTAGCTGACTAGCACATGCGGTTAGATATACAAGAAGACAATAGGATGTATGACAATAAAAACGGATGGTAAATTCTAAGCAAGATAAACAAAATCAAAAAGCACATTATTTTACCAAAATTGCATGTTACGAGTGCAATTGAACAAAGCAGGGCTAGCGAAAAAACCCATAACTTGGATGAAAAAAATATGTCATTGTCTGAAATGTTTGATGTAATCAACACTAAACATTAATCCGTATACTTTTGAGCCTCATCTTCCCTGGATAGCTTAAACAATACTTTTGTTCATCACAACTTAATGCTAAATGTTACTTTTAAATTAGACCATGAAGCATACTTCACTCGTTCGCCTATATGTTTTGCAGAGATTATTCAAGAATCATATCTCAAACTACACTTATTATTATTGTTAACTACACATGTCCTCGATCTTTGCATTGCAATCTCATATTTCCCGTAAAGCAACATGGATTTCATGAGGTCAATCTTCAATTATCAAGTTTACCAAATATGTCTTCGAAAACACCATGTTGGTGTTTTAGAACATTAAAACTATTTTACTCAACTTCGGGTATTCCACAAGGCGGTCACTTAAGACGATTCATTTTTAATTTGGCTATTAATGAATGTTGTGATAGTTCTTTTAAAGAACCAGACAGAAGAATTCCGAGACCAGTGCACATTTAGTAGAGTTCGTTATCAACATAAGTTACTCTTGTAAGTATTATTCTTTCCCTTGCTTAGAAGAATAGGCGTTGTTTGACGGTTACTTCATTCTGAAATCTATGTATTGAGCTTGACACAAAATTTAGTTTCCACACACAAATTGATAACATTACAATCAGAGCAGAGGTTGTGTCTTGGATTCATCAAACACTTGAAGTTGTCTAAGCCCTGTGCCACCGAATATCCGGGCATGTTCTATGTATGTATGTATGTTAGAGCAGTACTTGAATATTCTATCTGCCCTATCATCCTATTAACAGATTCACATTCTACTCTTATCAGCTGACCGCTTTTCGTTCTTCCTTAGGCTAGGACGATTTCTTTAACTTGGCTCTATATTAAAAATGGCTCAGATTGTTTGCTTAAAAACGTACATCATATATCCAATACCCTCTTCGTATATCAGTTACTAACAGGCTATATAGACCACTTGCTTAAAAACAAAGAACGGGATGTATCTGGTTTTTATGATAGTTGTCTCGGGTCAAAACTGAAATCAGAGCGACAAAGTTTCCCTAGAACTTTCGGCAACGCTGGTTACTATTGTCGCCCTTAAAAAGAATGAGGTTGGATAGAAATGTTGTCAAATCTTTACCGAAGTATGTACGATCAGTCAAGAGTGTGGCGCCTTTGTGAAGAACAGTAAGATTCCTCTGAAGGAAGCTGTGAAATGCACAATAATAACGATAGGCTATATTGAGAGAAATAAGGGGAAGCTGTGAAGTAAATATGGATTTTGCTCATCTCTTAAACACTTCCAAACCAACGTAAGATTCTAAGCCGGGGAGCTGCATTTATTTAGTATTTTTTGAGTCTCAAATCACAATTAAATAGCGGAAAATATTGTCCGTGAACTTTCTAGGCCAAATTCAGAGAACGACTACATAAGACATATACCAACATAAGGAATGAATGCGTCTTGATTTTACTTTCTAGCCGAAAAACAGTGGAATCTACTTAATCCCGTGTTACGCTTTAATTAAACACTTTAAATGGCCCTACTTCGTATCGCATTTATTCTGAAGAAGACAGCGTGAAATATTTTGTTTGCGTCTGTCTGGCTTACATGGGTTCAGATACCAATACTATTTTGTCATTACAACGTAATCATGCAACGTGTTGATGGATGAAGTTTACTATTAGTATAGTACTCATGGGTAACTAAACATTTTATTTGGATCCTATGCAGACAGATTGGAAAACATCGAAGTTGTGTCTCAAAGTGCAAAATTGTAGAAAGCCTAGACCAATACCTCTGATGGTTTGACAGTGAAAATTTTAAGTAGTTTCTTAAACTAATAATATTTTGGTTCAAGATGTGTACTAAATCATCAAAAAATTACGTACGTTTACCGGACATCTATGTATACTGTCACCTCTGTATACCGAACTAAAAAGAACATCAAGATTTTCCCAGTAAAAACTTGAAAGACATTTCTTTACAAAACCTTGTAAATTAAATTCTCTACAACAAACGTGTCGTCATTCCACTTTTTTTTTTAACAAACACAATAGTTCTGGTACCTTCATTAAAAAGAATGTCTTAGATACGACTTCTTATTACCTACATCGGATATAATATTCATTGTAAAGAACCCCTCAGGCCTGGGAACTCCACAAGCTCTTTGCAAACCTTAAACATATGCCATGTGCCCGAATCTAGGAACTATATGTGTTGTTATGTAATTTATTTTAACTGATGCTGGACTATAGAATAAGGAAGGCACCGCAGGCAACTTCAGCAATAGCGATCAGTTTCAAAATTTCGTCTTAAACGTTTTAAGCCCAATTGAAGAACAGGTGAAACGACAAACTTATAAACTGATTAAAAACTTTTTGATTTGCCAAAAGTTGATAAAAGTTTGGGGTGTCCAGGCAGAAACCCATCACTAAACCATAGTTGGTAAGACTGGGATTCATAACATAACATCAGTTAAAAAATAGGACATCTACTAGACAGAGAAAAATGCAAATTGAAATAGACCACCATTCATTTGTCGATCTCTATTTATCCCAAACATTATATGTATTGACTCTAAAAATAGTCCACGATGAGTAATGGATACGCATATTCGAAAAGGTATTATAAGGTTTTTGTGTTTACCTTAGAATTCACGATGCAAAAATAATATTATAGAATTTGAGAAAAAAGGTGTTCACCCTTCCTTCTCCCAGTACATACTTCCAAAAAAAAGATAGAAAAGAAAACCTTACAGTTACATTTGAAAATCGAGTTTTTTTGAGAAAATTAAACCGCAAAGTCGATAGAAATCTTTTACAATTGGATGAAAAAAAAAAAAGGAAAATATAATGTAAATTGGATTTGTGGCCATTTGTTTGTGTCCTACAGAAGTGATCGCTCTAGGTATCTAAGGCCCCTTGTGTAGACAGGCAGTATCCACCCCATTCATACACCCACAGAGCATTTTAATAATTTCAAATGGTAAGGACAGACATCCCACAGATAAAATCGATAATACCCCCAACCACTAGCCGAGTACGACTACCACAGCATGCTTCTTTCTACCTAACAAGAAAAGCAGAAGCAGCAGCAGTAACACAAGCTAAAGCCAAACAATGAAGTTAAAAACGACTACCAAGATAAGAATTAATTCAGTCTGGCAAAAAAAGGAGGGAATTCCATCATGATTTACGCAAAGTTTCGGCGTCGAAGATCTGGGGCGACATCTCTTCGAATTGCGTATTACGAGTGCGTCTCCTTTTTTTATGTGATAGCACATTTAATCTGACACCGATATGGGGCGAAAGGCAAATTTTTGAACGAACCAAAGAGGATAACTTCTGTATAACTTCCTACCCTTATCCAATATTGCCAGAAGAGAAATCTTTAAGATACACACGAATATACGAGTATATTGTACAATAGGGGTTAGTCAACAACGAAAAGATTTGGAGATTTTTTTATTACATCACACAGCATCCGAAGGCAAATTGACATATTTATTACTCGGACGGATCAATTTCATCCCCCTTTACTTTTTTGTGTAATAGTGGGTAGTGGTAGATTTCAGAACGAAACTCAAACTATTGGATGAATAAGGAGGACTTTGGCCGGATTAGTACGACGCACGGATAATGTTCGGCTAAGGAAATTAATGAATTCTAGTAAAGATATCATCACGACTGAACTACATACCATAGATTCAAAAAAAAAAAAAAAAAGATAGAAATAAATACAAAACCGAAATAAGGGTGCGGGCGGTACAGAAGACCCATTGAAATGGAAATACTTATGTATCCGTATGAGGGTATTTGGCGGCTTATGTTTCCACACTCAATTGATGATGACATGACAGAGTTTCGTTAATTGATTTCTTTTTCTTCCTTAGACATTTTCAATTGTCAATACGAAATTGTCCATCCGTTGGACTTTGTCCGTCGAGATTTTTTTAATGATTGCAGATAAATTATAATAAGGGAGTAAGGTTATGGGTACTACGTGTACAAATTAAAGTAAACGGAAGACAAAACGAAACGTTTCTTTCACAATGTAGGTACAATCTTATATACTTTGCAGGCTGGAAGATTTGTCGCCGTATTCCGTGCCTGAACATTTAAGGGTTTACTTTAGTTGGCACCCTTCCAAGTTATGCAGGGTTTCTGAGAGTACGAATAGATTCCACTTAGTCTTTTTCAATAACTCAAGCGCCTGAACACTCGTGTACCATTTAACATAAACTCTTATGAATAATTGGTTTAGCGTTGCACATTTATCAGCAAAATAGCCTAAACAAATCTGTTGTACAAATTAACCCGGTAAAAAAACTGGTGGTCGAAGAAGATCCTGCGAAAGCTGAAAAAAGAAAAGCAACTCATATACATAACTTAAAGAGACGAATGATAGAAACAACATCCCAACATTTTTCAAGTGAGCTTATAAGTTAGTTGCTGCGAAAGTATGAGATTGACTTTACCTGTGCCCAGGCCACAATCTAGCTCGGGAAAAAAGTCAGGTCTTGCCGGATTGCTACAAAACCGATCTAGGATGAAGTGCTCATGGAAAATGCAAGACTTTTCTGAATGCAATCGGAAGTCTTGTATGGGATGGTCATACAATGATCATATAATGGGATGACGGAAAATGAAATCGCCGATGAACTTGCTAGGCGAAGCTCAGAAAGAGTTTACAGGAGCCAAATTTGCGTAAGGATTTCCTACTTCTTCAGTTATTGCTTCGTATGAGTATAACAGCAGATAGCATGATAGCTGACAGACCAAAGCAGTGTTTCTCGACGTCACCAAGAGTTCAGCAAACTTCCCTTCTATCTCTCAGTAGGAAAGACTTTACTGACTACTGACTGACGTTATGAGGATGCATTTCACTTCTGCAAAACATAAAGCGTGTGATACACACACGGTTGGTGCGAGAGTTATGTAGCATCGCGGAGCACTATTTCTATTGTACTCGGACGAAACGCTGAATCGTCGTAAATATCTTAAATTTTATTGAATAAAAGCATTTTTCCCAATTGCATAATAATTTGTGAACGAAACAATAATACTTCTTTAGCCGAGAAGAGATCCTTGCTTCGATTCAGATGCTCAAGAACTGCAAGTTCGTCAGCTCCATTATCGTGAGGTTTGATTTTTAATAGGATTTTGTTGTTTTTTTTTTTTTTTTGACAGATCACGCGTGACTCTTATCAAGTCATTATGGAAAGACTCACACCACAACAGCGTCTCCAAATTGTTCAGCTGTATTACAAAAATCAGCGTTCTGTGAGAAAAATTTTTCGTGCGATTCGAGGAAATTACGGTGCGCATAATCGACCTACTGAAACCACTATTGCCAATACCATTCGCAAATTTGAGCCCAATTTACATTAGTGGATGATACTCGACCGGTTAGACCACATCCAGCATGTAGTGAAGAGATTATAACAGCTGTAGCTGAGAGTGTATGCGAAGACCGTGGCGTATTCGACAACTTGGCGTATTTTACGTGAGAATCTCGGCCTAAAAGTGTACAAAATTCAACTTGTGCAAGAATTTAAGCCAGGCGACTTGAATTTGCGTCATATTTTCAGTGAATGGGCTCAGGAAAAACTCAATGAAAATCCGGTGTTTTATCGTGAAATTTTGTTAAGTGATGAATTTCATTTCTGGCTCAATGTATACGTTAATAAACAAAATTGCCGTATTTGGGCTGATGAGCAACCTGAAGAGTACCAAGAGCTACCATTGCATCCATTAGAAACAACGGTAAGGTGTAGTTTATGAGCTGGTGAAATCACTGGTCCATATTTCTTCAAAAACGAGGCAAATCAGAATGTTACCGTCAATGGTAACCGTTATCGCGCCATGTTAACGGATTATGTGCTTCCTGAAATTCAAGCACATGGTCTAGGTAAGCTCTGGTTTGAAATAGACGGCGTTACGAGCCATACAGCATGTGAAACTATGGACTTGTTGAGAAATCATATTAGTGATCGTGCGATATCACACCTTTATACTATTTTCTCTGGAGATATGTAAAGTCTCAGGTCTTCAGGAATAAGCTCGCCACGATTGACGCTTTGGAAGCCAACATTACTCGTGTTATCCGTAAGATACCAGTCGCTATGCTCGAAAAAGTCGCCCAAAATTGGACCTACTGAATGTACCACCTTAGACGTAGTCGTGGCCAACATTTAAATGATATCATTTTTTAAAAAGTAAATGCCATGAACAATTCTTTTCACCGATAATAAAAATTTTAAGTTCACTTTCAAATTTATGTGTTGTATTTTACATTATAAATCAAACCTCACGATGAATCACCCTAACATATCCCGGTGCGCATTTTAAAAATTTCACATAGGAAGATACTCGTATATTCTATCGTATGTTACCGAAGGAAGTACCTTCAAGGAGTTAGCTTTTCAAAAATATGATAAGATACAAAATGTGTAGAGAAATGCCCATAACAGCAGAATGGATTCCAATCTTTTAGTTAAGAAGGTTCTCGAACATTAGACCGAACTACCAGTTCATTGACTATGACGGTTAACATCGCGGATAAAAAGCTTAGTGTGCAAATTGCCTAAAGCGCTAAAAAGCGTCTGTGCTTTGTATTCAAAGACAAAAATTACTTAGTGGGTTTTCAAAGCCGTATAAAGTCTAAAGATTTCCTCTATATGACAGTCAGCAAGGAAATGAAGCTTGCCAAAAGTTTTGGTACACGAAATGAACACATTCATTTTTAAGAACCAACCAACTTGATTGCTTTTTGACAAGTGACATTTCTTAAAGTTCCCGCGCATAATCTTTTTGACGTCAGTTATTTGCAATCATAGATTGGGGCTCGCTTGAAAATCATGTTGTCGTAAATGTCCTGCAAAAATGCGGTTGCAAAAACGGCGAAATCTTTCGGATGTTGCGTCCTCTGAAAATCGCATGAAACAGGGAATATAGTGGCCTTAGCGCTCATTTTCAACAAAACCATATTTGTACTGCAACAATTCTTATTTCTTGGTAAAATCACTTTATGACCACCTTGCGGTATATTCTGAATACTTACGAATTTATAACAGCGAATTACCTGGATGTTATAGAACACATTCGAGTGAATTTCGACTTACATTATAACCATGGATGGTGCAGTGTTCTTGACATTCATTAGCAGTAAGACACCCTTGAAAAGCTCAGTATACTCGTAGTTTAAATTTGTGTGAATTGCGAGAGATTTATGCAGATTAACTCAAAAGCCGACAAAGAGAAGAAAGAAGAGCTTCATATTGAAGCGAATTGTTGGCCTAATACAATAGAAGTCATTAAACGCATATTACATCAATTAAAAAGTAATAATAACCAACCTAAAAATTGTCTTCCTGCCTTGCAATTGGTTGTGATTTGATTTTTAATTGTTACTTTTGACATTTCAAACACATTTTACGACAAAAGCGTCCCCGTAGGATTTTAGATTTAAGAGAGAAACCATCCCTACTCGTCAAGCTTAAGTAAAGAATTTTCATGAATGGACTTAATATTTTTTTTTTTTTTTTTTTTGTATTTTCAGTTACAATTTATCATTACTAGACTTAAAACGCAGCAATGTTACCAAATCGTGAGATATTATTTCCAAAACCAGCATTCAATTAGTCGAATTTATTGACCACTTCATCAATTTTAGATTATGTACCGAGTAGTTGCCCATCGTATTGTGTATAGATTTCGCACTTCTTTAATGTTCCATGATATTAAGCCAACAACAAGAATAAGACTAGGAAGTTACGAAGAAAATATCGCCGCAGTTGAGATCAGTGTTAATAAAGAACCGAATTTGTCAGTTCGCAGGTGTGCACATGAGCTCGGGCTTTGTCAATCCACAACCTGAAATCTTTGTTTAATATGTAGGTTGCTACTTAAGTTTTGAGAAAAACAAGTAAAAACGAATGTTTATCATGGGGAATGGCTTTATTGTTTTTTCAAGATACACTTTACGAAGACCAAAACGCTTTTGTATGCGTTAAAACTAATTTTCAAAACACTTTTTACTGATAGGGTGAAAAGTAACCACCAATTTTTTTAATGCTTTTTTATTTTATTCAATATAGTCCCCTTTTAGTTTGATAAACTTATTCTAGTGATTGTCCAACTACTTGATCTCGTCCGAAAAGTAATTTTCCAGAAGGTCTGGAAAATACTCCTCCGTGGCGTCGATGATTTCCTCGCGTGAGCAAAATTTTTTATTTGAAAGCCATTTTTTGTGGTTTGGAGAGAGATAATAGTCCGAAGGAGCTAAATCGGGCGAATACGGTGGATGCGACAGCAATTGGAGCCGGAAGTCATTAATTTTAGCCATTGTTGCAATGCTCTGTGAGGCCGTTTTCCATATAACAGTAATACTCGCTGTTGATGGTTTTTCCTTTTTCGAGGTAGTGCACGAAGAGTATGCCTTGACAGAAAACCGACGCCATAACCTTTCCGACCCATCGAGCCCTCCTCGGCCGCTTCGGAGCACTCGTGCCGGCTTCAGTCCATTGCCGGGCACTCATTCTGTTCTCTGGTGCTCAACAGTTACCAATCGATGCCAAAAGTCCACCCGATTCCGCATCAGCAAGTCCAAACACTCTTTCGAAGTGCTCTCGCGTTCATGTTTTTCGTCAGGAGTGAGTATGCGCGGCACCCAGCGGCTGGATAACTTTTTCATATGCAGAATATTGCCCAAAATATGGCATGTGCGCTCAGTACTAATCTTTGTGGTATCTGCTAGATCGCGCACCTTCACTTTCCGGTCAGCCAACACCATTTCATGTATTTTTTTGACATTGTCCTCTGTAACCGCATCGGAGGGCCTGCCGCTGCGTACTTGATCGGTAGCGGAGTTGCGGCCACCACGAAACTCTCGAAACCAATATTTGACGGTGTAATATGACGGAGCATTAGCCCCATAATATTTATACATCTTTTTTTTCTTTGCCGTTTTGCCCCTCAAAAAATAATGTTTTTGTCCATACTCAACATGATGCCAAGCACGTTAACAACAATCAGCTGTCAAAACAAAACTAAAGACAGTATCGCACTGAAATTTGGCATGTCTGCCTAAATATGAACGGACTTCAAGGCACCATAACCTTTTTTTGCAGTATGTACAGTATCGACCACTTCTTCAGGCGTCCAAAAACGTTGATGCGTCGCAATTTATTTTAAATCGGGGCAATCAAAAGAAGTTATTGGGTGCCAAATCAGGGCTATATGGTGGATGATCCATAAATTCGATGGTTTGAGAGCTCAAAAAGTCAGAAGAAATCTTTTTGATGGCCAAATGTTTATGCAATACTTAATGTATGCGAGTGGAACTAATGTCCAAACATGCCTCAATTTCACTATAAGGCATATTTTAATATTTCTATCAGTCATCGCACAGCATCATTTTTTCTAACACAACAACCGATTTTGGACCAACTTCAGGAAATTCGACCTGCAGCGAACGACGACCACGATTGAATTCGGAAAACCAGCGAAACACAGTGCCCGGGATGGTGCTTTATTACCAAAAGTCGAATCCACGTCGAAAATCATAAAAATTTATCGCAGGATTTAATTCCACTATTTTGGCTGATATGAATTTTTCAAGTTTCTGTATAAAAGGCAAATAGCACTCGTATGACAAAACGTTCTGAGCTCAAACTATGATCTTCATGTCAGATTTGATGTTTCTGCACCGCTATTGCCGTATCTTAAGACGTACGCACCTCACAAAATTCAATTGATGCAATAATTGAACCCGTTGGATGATAATATAGGTTTGGCCTTCGCTAAATAGGTTCAAACCAATTGCGGAATGATCCGGAATTTTATACAAAATAATGTTCTACGATGAGGCTCACTTTTAATTCACCGGATACGTCTATGTGCAAAATTGTCATATGTGGAGTGAGAATAATTTGCAAGCGATTCTTCAGACACTTGTGACATCTTCGGCCTAGTTTCTTTAAAAATAAGACAGAACCTCGTGCTGCATTCTAAGGTAACCGATACAGCTAAAGAAAGATGATCAACGAATACTTGTTATCGGTTTCAAATTTAGAGTTTAGTTGGCTGTAATAAAATGTTTACAAATAAATAATTACCTGTTGTCCGAAATAAAAATAATATAACCCCTAACGAAATTTAATTAAAAAAAAAAGAATCATAATTGATATCTTACCACTACAATACTCCACTTGCGACAGAATTTTCGAAAAGCTGTATAGCATCACGGTTTTATCGCCCAAAAGTTTTTCTTCGGTTTCGTACCAGTTGTCGCCGACGATGACCGGGCCGATGAACGTTGAGCATCCGAACACCGACGATTGTAGTTGAATGGAGAGGAAGAAGTTGTAAGCATACCGATACTCTGGTCTTCAGATGAATTCATACTGCTCTTTGATGTTGAGGTACCCGATGCTGTTGATGACCGACAACTTCTAAGATTATGTGGCAGAGTTGTTGTTTGCATCACAGATTGTGTACCTGTTTTGTAATATCTAAGGCTTTCATTATAACTAGCACCACTACTACTACCACTGCCGCTGAATCCGCTATCCAGATCTCCCTCATCGAACTCCGGATTAATGCAGGTGTGATCCTTCAACTCAATGGAATTCAGTGTACTGGACAGATTCTCCATGCTGGCATGAGCATGCACATGGGCATTGGCATGAGACATCCCTGGTTGCTTCTCTTCCTGGGTGGGACTGATGTCAGGTGGTGTGGGTGGCATTATAAGTGCCTCCAATGATAGATTCAACTCATCAAGGACACGAAAATGATTATGCTGTACGCGACGAAGTTCTTCTTTGACAGCACCTGGGTTAGCTGAGCAAATTCGATTGTCTGATAAGACTTTACGAATTTTTTGCTCATTAACTTCTTCGTAGAGATTTTCAGTTGTACCATACCGAGTTGTGTAAGTGTGTCGTTCTTCAGCTGAACTATTATTTGCCGAAAGCGTTTTGGAACGGAAACTCTTGGCTAATAGGGCTCGGATAGAATTTCTCGATGGACTTTTTGATGGACCAGGAATTGTTGGAATAGGTGAAAGTCTATCTTTATGAGGTATGTTTGTATGGCATTTGGCAGCACCAGGCTCGTAGTATGCATACGAGTAAACGTGGTTAATAGAGGTTTGCTGCTGCTGTTGCTGTTGTTGTTGCTGATGTGGTGTTATAGGCAATGTTTGATGAAGTGGCGTTAAGCTTGATGCCGTAGCTGATGGAGAAATAGCCATCGAAATATTGGGCGCTACAACGCCAGCAGCAAAACCATACTCCAACGTTTGACTCGGTTCAAAGCGTTCCATTGTCGCAGGCATATTCTTTCGTGACCATTTTACCTGAAATTCGAGGACACCATACGTTAAATAATACTTGTAATTAGTCAATGTAAAACACTTCAACTTACTTGTTTTTCAGCGTCAATCTTCTGGTTATTTCTCCTATTGTGTCCTCTTCGGCGGCGTTCCGGAAATGAATCCCCATGACATGCATTTGTGGCAGCTCGCATCATTTCGTTAGATGTAGGTGGTATGCAAAATTCAATGCTTTCGATGTCATCGGGAAATATTAAATCACCACGAGCACCTATAGTGTTCGACGATAACATCCTAGTACTTGCAACGCTCTCTCCGTCACTATTCATCATCATGAGCTTAGAAGATTTCGGATGTCGCATTGACATTGAATGATGATGAGAAGCCACCGTTAACGTTGCTGTTGTTGCCGACGCCGCCGCCGCCGCAGATGGGTAATCAGTTGGTGGCGAGAAATTTACAAATTGTGGCGATGAAGGCCTTGTGGAAAATTTCGCAGACGGATACATATCCCTTTGCCTAAAGTGTTAGGATAAAAGTGTGTTCGTCGTAGATATTCGATGCGGTGAGCTATATCGTTCATATAAAAGTCCTTTTGGTAAATGATGACGTTAATGATGATGATGGGGTACAAACTCAAATATCGTATGCTGATACTCAATGAAAAAAACGTAGCCCAGCACTCAAGGATTTCAAGATGCACTCATTTATTTATTTTGCCACTGTAGGCAAAGTCAGCTTCAGGCTGTTGCTTCAACCTTCTCCTATTGCAGTCACTGTCGATACACATCACACAATCTATAAAATAGGATAAAGGGAAAAATGAACATTAATCAGTATAAAGAGCATTGGAATAGAAGTAGAGAAAAAAAAAAATAATAATAAAAGAATTCTGCTATGCTAGTTGGTGTGCAGAACGACGGGCTTTATACTCATACGATAAGTCCTCTTGTGGATTGTTGTGGTGATTGTAAGGGGGAGTTAGGAAAACCATCGTTATACACAGCAACGACGCAATATTTGTTCATTATTTTGGGAAAGTGTATGCATTCGAAACTGCCAAATGGGTGTCTAGTGCCTGCTTTGAGGACTTTGTGTGGTCGAAGAGTTGGTATTAGAACTACACACTAAATAGTGGTCTGGTGGAGCAATCCGACAATATTTCACCCTACTCCTTTTCCAAGACCGAATGATACAATAAATCAATCATACTCGAGAGCCAAACAAATGGTGTTTTAAGCCGCCTAGTCACCCCAGATGAATGTATGTTTTGTTGCTCGTACATAGATGGATGATGGCTTGCACAGATACATAGTTTTCGTTACGCTTTTTCATTCTATCTTCGTAAATTTTATGATTTTGCTTCGGTTGGCCTGCTTGTGTGGGGGTTGCTTAGGAAGGCATACAAGTATCTGTTTCTCTTTTGTCGATATTTTTTATGGCATTTTTTCACACTTAATAAAAAAACGAGCACCAAGAATAAATATCTATAAAAAAAAAAAAAAAACATGTCGGTCCATTTCGACGAATTCTTATAATCTGATACAAAGTGTGGACTATTCGGTTAAAGTAGCGGCTAATACATTGTGAAGCTGAAATTGCGATTATGGCAGCTCGTAATGTCCAACGTGCTATGGATACAATGACTAAGGGCTATTTTCTGGAAAATTTGCCCTCGATAATGGTTAAGTATAGCGTGCGTACTATAGTGAAGTGCTAATGTCCATATTGTGTGTGTGGATGCTATAAAGCTTTGCAATTGGACGAAAAAGGTATGATTTACCTTTTTTCACTCAATGATAAGATACGGATACAATAATTGTTTCTTAAAATGAAAAAAATAGAAACGAAAAATTAATGAAAAGAAAAGTAAAACATTAAAATTAACGATGGCTACTAAAGAAATGCCAACAATGTTTGAGCGCATATTTTAAGCACATATTTGAGGAGGTAAAAATTAGAAAAAAAAAAAAAATAAAATAAAAGATTTAATGGATGGATAAGTGTCATGTTTGCAGCATATTATTACAATTGTGACATCGTTGATATTAGTGCCGCCAACAGCAACAAATTTAATGCAGATAGTTCGCAATGGAACACAGCATTTGCAGAATAACAACACCATCTTTTTACGTGTGGCATTTACCAAAATTACCATACTAGTCCGGGGTTATATGTTTTTCCCCAGAAGATAGATAGGTACGAGTAACCTTACGATTATTCGAAAAGGCAAACAGGCTGGTTACAAAACGAAAATAATGAAATCTGAAACAAGCTCTGCGCTGATGGGTATAAGAAGGAAAAAGCAGATTTTAAAGAAAAATAAAGCAACAACAAAATAAAGATGAATAAATGCAATGTTTAAAATTGTTAACGATGAGAGATAACCGAGAGTTTAATCAGTGGAGAAGCAACTAGTGACACGAAAATACATAATATCATGTCATCGGCGAAGCTGATGTCGTATACGCAAATATAGGCAAGTATATGATGCAAATTCACCAGCGAGTTGTAAACGATTAAACTTAATTAAATCCAGGGCGTTAGAACTGATTAATAAACAAAGCGACGACACGAAAGATCCCTGCATCTTTGCCTCCAATTCAGAAAGAATGTGCGAAAATATTCCAGCTTAATGAACGAAAAAGAAAAATCTATAACGTCTTGCCTTTTGCCAATGTCAACACAAACGGTAACAGCGATGTAACAACTTTTCAGAAAACATTATAACGGTTTAAGAATCTATGTTTTAAGACAAACTATCTGCCTTGCTGTTAATCTGAATTTGAGAAATTAACTTAAAATCATCTTTTTAAGAAGTTTTAGTGTCGCAGTGTGAACATTTCTAATCTATGACCCTTGTATAACATTCAGCAAGGAAATGAAGCTTACCAAAAGTTTTGGTGTACGAAATGAACACATTCATTCATTCTCAAGAACCAATGAACGCATCCACTTCAACTTGATTGCTTTTTGACAAGTGACATTTCTTAAAGATCCCGCGAATAATCTTTTTGACGTCAGTTATTTGCAATCATAGATTGAGGCTCGCTTGAAAATCATGTTGTCGTAAAGGGATGTTGCGTCCTCTGAAAATCACATGAAACTTGATGTATCGTACCATGACGTGTTGACGTCGCAAAAGAGATGATTTGCGAGGCTGAATCCGATCCGAGACGAAACGTGGACTTATAAGTACAACACGCAATCCAGACATCAGGCAAGTGAATGGCGTTCACCAAATGAGCCGAGACCACAAAAAACACGTCGTTTTCAGTCAAAAAAGAAGACAATGCTCACGGTTTTCATGGATAACAATGGTGTAGTGCATCATGAATTTTTGCCAAAAGGCCAGACAGTAAACAAAGAGTATTATTTAGGCGTGATGAGATGTTTGCGCGAAGCAATTCGCCGAAAGAGACCAGAATTGTGGGCAGAAAACTCGTGGATTTTGTACCATGATAACGCTCCGTCGCACAGTGCCATCATTTTCGTAATTTTTTGACGAAAAATGCAACAAATACCATCCAACAGCCACCAAATTCACCTGATTTGGCTCCCTGGGACTTCTTTCTATTCAATCGAGTTAAAAAAAACCACTACGGGGAACGCGTTTCAGCAGCCGAGAGGAAGTAATGAAAAAATTGCAGGAAGCACTGATGGACATATCGAAAACCGAATATAAAAAATGTTTCGAGGATTGGATCAAGCACTGGCATAAGTGTGTTGCAGTCGATGGGGATAACTTTGAAGAGGATAATATATATTTAGATGATTTTTAGATGTATTTTTAATTTTCTGAATAAATTCCAGAAACTTTGATCAAGATGGTAGTCAGTGAATCACTTTTATAAAATCTCTTTTTAGTTGTAATAGTTGTCAATCAAGCAGATGGCATAGCCACGCCAATTGCATTTTTGTAAAATTAATATCAATATTTAAGCTGAAAAAATAAAAATCATTCTATTCTAAAAAAAAAAAAAAAAAATTCTACACCCTTGTGATCAACGGGTTTTGTTGCTTTTTATGTTTCGCGGTTTTCGAGAGAGTAATATACATATATACCATATACCTGATTAACCTAATTTTAGTTCCACAACACTCTTTGGTTTTGGCATCTGTTTGAGCATCAAAATTCAGCGTAGGGAACTCCGCTGCCTTATTTGTTCTTGCAAGTGAATATATCCCTTTCAATCGATTTCCCTCAAAAAAATATATACCGACAATATGCGCTTCACCAAAGACAGCCACAGATACCATATACCTTGAAGTCGTGTTCCAAATACTATACAATGTAAATGTCGTGAACTGTTCTTTAAATTCAAACTCAATTCATGTCGTTATTGTCTCTTAAGACAAAAAAAAAAAAAACAAAAACAAAAACAAACACATTTTGTAATACACATGCATATGCAATAGGATCTCCGGCTTTAACCATAATGTTTTATTCTTATATTGTTCTTTGGAAACGTTGTTGGCCCGACTAGAATGCTGACATCCATTAAATCCTCTTCCCCTCTATTCATTATAGTGGTTGACAATACCTGTACAGAAAATCATCTTAAAACAAACAAACTATTACTGGTATAACGATTTTTTTATTTTTCTAAAATAAGGGACAAGTGTGTTTCGTCAAATGAGGAATGCCAATAATACTTGCGTTTCGGTATTGTAAATTTCAGAGACTTCATATGCGAGTACATATAAAATAGTGAATAAAAAAAAAATAATAAACTAAAAGAGGAAATGTTTCACAGACCATTTAGAACTCAGAGTACTCTGTTTAACACGTACGATTTGCTTCATTGGATATGAAGTGGAAGGATCGGCATTAACATACAAACTAAATAGACTGTAATAATGTCAGACAAGTTCATAGAGGAAGGAAACACTTATCTTTTGTAGACATAGTTTTCTTTTTTTTTTTTTAGTAAAAATAAATATACGAATACATATCTCAAAAGGATATTCAAACTTAACTTGAACTGCCTTTGATGTTCGATACCTTTTTCAACTAATAAGGTAACATCTGTTTCGAATTCAAACTGATGCAATAGTTGGTCTTTGATCTCAAAACTCTTATCCTAGTAACCTAAATTGAATGATTATGAAGTCAAGCTATACATTTTCTCAGTACATAATTTGTACTCTATGACTTTACAGAACCATGCAACCATTCAAGTCACATAACCACAATTAGTTCCATATAGGTATGAGATAAAAACGACTTTTAGGAAATGTTATGATTCTTTGGAGCAAATCTCGATGTAGTTACAAAAGAAAATGAGACATACATTCAGCGATTCCCCACATAAAATACTATATCTCTCAATAGCAATCAACTGATTGCTAATTACATTTTGTGGATTCATTGGCAACAACAGATTGACAATTCAAATCGCATAAGTTTGGTGGTCACTCTTCGAGATGTGACTCCAAAAATATTCCATGCAAATAATGTTTTTCTTTTAATATAGTAAGCGGTTTTTTTTTTTTTTGCCAAAAGAGCAGAGGTATCACTAAGCAGTGACACATTGTTTATAGGAAGGTTTCTTGATAGTCATTCTTGTATTTTCTAAGTTTTAAATGCGAGAACTCCGCTTGAAGATAGAAATATGCCTCATCGCTCAAATTCTTGATCAATTGTATGCACTTCCAATACCCAATTGGTTGTATATGGTCGGCAGGTTTCAATTCTTCCGTCAGCTGCACCTTTAAGACCTTGTGTCCCAATTCTTTAAGACATTGAATTGACAAACGCGTTTTTGACCAAATCCCAAACTACAGAAGTATTATTACCAGTTGCTCTTGTTAAATTTGTCTTCCAATTTCCAAACCAATTCAACAATTTTTGGGAAAGAAGAACCTCATTTTCCATTAGCTCGTGGTTGGATAATTTCTGCTGTATTCAGAGCTGTTAAAAATTCATTTAATTCATTATTGAATACAAATGGAGTGCACGAGTACAATAATATTCAAATCTTTCTTAGTACTTAGATAGTAAACAAAGTATAATAAAACACATAAATTTGAAATTGAATTTAAAATTTATTATCGGTTAAAAGAACAATTCACGGCATTTACTTTTTGAAAATGATATCATGGAAATATTGACCACGACTACATCTGAGGTGGTCCCTTCGGGAAGTACAACTTTGGGCGACTCGTTCGAGCATAACGACTGGTATCTCGCGGATAGCACGAGTAATGTTGGCTTCTAAAGCGTCAATCGTAGCTGGCTTATTCTTGAAGCCCTGAGACTTTACAGATCCCCAGAGAAAATAGTTCAAAGGTGTGATATCGCACGATGCACGCCTAGCGTCCAATTTGCGGTAGCAAAACGTGTAATTAAGTGCTCACCAAAATGATATCTCCACAAGTCCATTGTTTCACGCGCTGTATGGCTCGTAGCGCCTTGTTGTTGAAACAAGAGCTCACTGAGACTATGTGCTTCAATTTCAGGGATCACATAGTTTTTTGACATGGCGCGAAAACGGTTACCATTGATGGTAACATTCTGATTTGCTTGATTTTTGAAGAAATATGGACCAATGACTCCACCAGTCCTTAAACCACCCCATACCGTTGTTTTTAATGGATGTAATGGTAGCTCTTGGTACTCTTTGTGTTGCTCATTAGCCCAAATACGGCAATTTTGTTTATTAACGTATAAATTGAGCCAGAAATGGACTTCATCACTGGACAACACCGGATTTTCATTGAGTTTTTCTAGAGCCCATTCACTGAAAATATGACGCAAATTCAAGTCGCATGGCTTCAATTCTTGCACAAGTTGAATTTTGTACGCTTTTAGGCCGAGATTCTCACGTAAAATACGCCAAGTTGTCGAATACGCCAAGCTAAACTATAGCTGCTATAATCTCTTTACTACATGCTGGATGTGGTCTTACCGGTCGAGTATCATCCACTAATGTAAACTGGGACTCAAATTTGCGAATGGTATTGGCAATAGCGGTCTCAGTAGGTCGATTATGCGCACTGTAATCGAATCGCACGAAAAACATTTCTCACAGAATGTTGATTTTCGTAATACAGCTGAGTCTTTCCATGATGACTTGCCAAACGATACTGAACAAAACTGACAACGCAGTTTGATAGGAATCACGCGTGATCTGTCAAAAAAAGTCTATTGAAAATCAAACTCACGATGAATCACCCCTTATATAATAGATAAAAAAAAAATTGAAATAAAGTAATTCTAAGAACTAAGATAGATTGCTATATGGTTTAAAATAGGAGGGATGGATAAGAGTTTAGGGTTGGATGGTTGAAGAGAAAAGGTAAAGGATGATTGCACTTTTAAAGTTTGCATGGTTGAGAATTAGTTGGAGTGAATTCCAAAGTTTGACAACATGAATAAATGTTCATAGCGAACTGCATCATTGAATGCTCCTTTTTTGGAAATTGAATCTAGGACACTATAGACAACCTCATAATAAGTAATGATAGGCAATATCAATTATATTACTAACTCATGTTTAATTTCCACATGGGGAAAATACGAAGTTAGCTACAATTTACGTAGGCAACCATAGATGAGTCTAATGACTGCATCAATACAAAATCCCAAACTACTGCACCATTCAACAGACTTAATTTTGTTATTGCAGATGAAAATGTCTTGCAAAGTATTGAGTTCAAAATTTATTTTAGATATGGGTATTAACTAAGATTCATTTGGGTTAAGAGGATGAGCCTTTAGCCACGGATCAAGCTAAAGTTCGGCTGACATTTGCCTGGTTAGATTAAACGTCATCGGGTTATAGATGCACTGAGGTGTGGGTGCAGACTGATGGGAGATTGCTAATAAACATGCTAAAGAATATTGGCCCAAGAATTGATCCATGAGGAACTCCTTGAGCTAAAGCCTTTAGTGAACAGAATCGGTTCCTAGAGATTACTCTCTGAAATCTATCTGACAAATAACTACCAACAAGTTTGATAGACCTGTCACTGAGGTCTAAATAGTTTTTGAGCTTCCACAAAAATATAGAGAGACATGAGAGACACATTATATGATTTATAATTCATAATTTTGCCTTATTTCCTCAATCAGCCTGACCATACCTGTTGAGCAACTGTGATCTGCTCCGAAACCAGATTGTTTGCTGTACAGTAAATTATTCAGAAACAAATTTCTGAGAATTTGTTCCTCTAATACCATCTTTTCGAGGACTTTAGAAAGTCAAGGTAAGATGCTGATTGATGTGATAATTGGCAGGATAATTAGCGTATTTTCTTGGTGATAGAAAATTTTAAAACACCATCTTCACTTACTGGGTCTAAATTTTTGTTGGTATCAAAATCACATGCATAGAGTTCATTACCCATGAAAAAATTATTTAATATTTCAAGATCCAGATTACATTGTGAGTCATTTGAATGGGTAATACGGTACCTCCCTGGAACTTTGAAGAGTAATAATTCATTTTGAATTAATGTATTGTCGTAGTGGCATGATTACATGCCTTCTTGAATGCTTCCCAATCTACATTAGTAGGTTTTCGTTTTGATCTACTATACAACTTATTGCGATTCAAGATGTATGAGCAGATCTCGAACTGGCTATTATTCTCTTATGAGAGATAGAGCAATATAGAAAACGTGGAAACATCAACAAAAAAACGATCTGCAAAATCGCAACTATGCGCCCACCTTATACAGTGAATTTTGGAAGAGGATTTATACCTCCTCCTTTACAAAATGCAGCAAATTGAAAAACTTAATCCGGGAGATTTTGCATTACGGAATACCGAAGAGCGATATTTAATCTCTTTGAGCGCACTTTCACTTAAGCGGTTTGAAGATTTTAGCAACCCGAAAATCATAAAAATGTTCATCCCATCAATCCGCATTATATTGTATATACAGCCCATTTTTTCCGAATTTGTAATAAATGGACCACAGATATACGAGTTTATCAACAACTATCACCAAACGCCAATACATGGTTTCAGCAAGATGGTGCAAAATTTCCAGATAGGATGATTTTCAAACACGGCGATTTGAGTTGACCGCCACGATCACCTTATTTGGCTGCTCGAAATTTCTTCTTGGGGGATTATCTTAAGCAAAGCTTATATGTAAATAAGACCCATACGTTGCGGCATCTAGAGCAAAATATTTACAAAGGAATTGATCCGACACAACAAAAAACACTCCACACAGATATGGAATATGCCATTCCATTCCATTCTATTCAATATTCATTAAAAAAAAATAAATCTTATATGATGTTTTTGTGAACAAAAAAATATCAAGAAACTTGAAACCTAGAATATTTTTATTTGATTATTTGTTTTGAAGATTCGCTGCGAATAAAAGCACATAAAGGATAGTTTTAATTTCTTAATCATTCTGTGGGACGACTTCTTACCGCAAACATGTTTGCAACGTTAGTCGACTAAGATCCCCAACAGCTGCATAGCCGTTTGAGCATCGAGTATGTACTACGATGTTTTATCAGGAAATATCTTTTCCCTATATTTAAGGGCGGCTTTTGATTCTTGATCAGTTAATAACGAGTATTTATCTGCTCAGAGTACCAAATCATTATCATACCTCGGTCACTAGTCAACGTTAAGCCTTGCTCGCATAATTTTCGTCAATATATGCCAGTCGTTAAACTAGCTCGTTGGCCAAAACTAGCTCTGGAAGAACATAAACTGGATATTAGACAAAGTAAGCTGCATGACAAAATTATGAGGCATTCGTTGTCTAGCTATGCAGCTGGATAAAACTGCATCTTAGAAAAAGATGTCCGCTCGTGTACAAATTGATTGTAATTTATTATAACAATAAAATATCTAAATAAATGTTAATAATAATAGATGCACTCAACTCATTGCAAAAAGGAAAAAAAAAGATTGAATTTTTATTGTCATTCATTATTATTGCTCTCAACTTATCCCAACTCATTTCCTCTCTACTTGTACATGGATACAACCCATATTAGTTAAATCCGTATCCAACATACGTACGAGCGTGTTTTGACATCAACAATAATTAATTATTTGTGTCGAGGATCCGCAATATATATTTAAAAATAATTAAATGGATTGAATACCATTTCAAAATGTATGCTTGGCATATTCGTATATTTATTCGTTCTTCGTAAAAACAAAAATAAATATTTTTAAATATTATTTTTAATTTTTTGTCACATACTCGTATGTTTACATACATGGTCATACATATGTATGTCAGATCAGGCATCCATTCATCCATACATATGTAAGATTAATGAATTTCTGGATACTAAAAGAGTAAAAGTTTTTGTTACCATTTAAGAAGACTTTAATGATTTGACACGACAGGTTAAGTGCGTATTCTGTTTAAACATTGTTTTAAATATTTCCACTTTGCAAGTTTCCCATTAAGCATTAATATATTATCGTGTTCAGCGGTTTCTACAACATTAAGTTCCCTTGCCAAAAAAAATCTATGAACATGAAAACTTTCTGATGCTTGATGGTTCTGGTTCTTTCAATCACAACATGTTACTTAGGAATTGCCATATTCAATATTTATACAGTGGCACATAGCATAGACACAGATACTACCATTGGTAGTGACTTTACATATCTCTCGTAATAGGTTAACTTAATTTAAAATTTTTAATTTTGTTTCCTTGTTCTCATTTTAATACTAAGGCTCCCATTAAACCCACTTTTAGACGTTATGTAGTGCAACAATCGCCGGGTTTTTCTTATTGCTGTGAACTATCTATACCTGTTCTGGCCCATATCTGTCCCGGTCGATTTGATTTTTTTATGTCCTTACTAAGAGGACACCATTGTGATCAGCATTTTATGGGCGTGACCTGAGAAACTGTTGAAGTGTTGCAGAATAACAACAGAAGAAAGTTTACCAAATTGCATATATCAGCAAGAAAACAACATAGGACCAGAACAACGTTTCCACGATGTTTAATCTAATTGTTTTGCTTTGCTATATCTTCGATAACATACCAAACACAGACTCAACGATGTAATTTCAATTAGCATCTTCTGTGGGATCCACAGACACTCCTTTTACTGCGCCCACTACGAAGGGATCAGTCTTTTTAACATCGCGTCCAAGACTTAATGATACGAAAATGATTTGAAAACCGCATTGAGGAAACACATATCAGCGTAGTTTTAGGCCGGATAAATCCACCAACCTAAGAAGTCCAGATCGATTTCAAAACCATATACAACAGCATTTATAGAACCATGTCTAGTTTTGGCGTCTTTGCCAAAATCATCAGATTATTTATTTTACAATGACGACGTAGAGCACTCGCTGTATCGTTAAGGTAAGAAGCAATCTCATCAAGACATTTGATGTCTAAATGTGACATGTGACAACACAGGAGGCATAGCTCTTCAAAAGTCTATGTAACTACTTATTTACGTTGATGGCATTGATATCATTGGCAGAATGCGGCGGGCTGTCAATGGTGTTGGAAGAGAAGCGCCAAAAATGGGTTAAGCTGTGAATGAGGGAAAAGCAAAACAAAGGTCGAACAGAATGTCTCAATAGACAGCCTAAACTTTGAAATCATAATTACTTACAATATAATTACTCCTTATCAGAAATTGAAAGCGCAGATTCAAGAGCGAACTCTACGGATGTACATCAACATGGATTTAGCTAAACGAATCTTAATTCATCGGCTTTAATGGCTGGTACATGGATCAAATTATATAGATAAAAAACTTCCCAGATTTTGACCGTTCCATAAACCGCCTTCCACTGATCGCCTCTATCTGTGTGACACTATCAGTGAATACGTGTGAATTGTCAACAATGTGCAAATCCCCTCACACTTTACACAAAAACGTCATACATATTGCTCAAGAATATTGAAATTTATGTGCATACTGCTGTCATTCTAGCAAATTCTAGCAGTTTACTAGCTCGGACAAGTGTTGTTAATACAAAAGTATTAGTAGAATTTGTCATCTATGTTAGTTCGTCTATGGCCAGTAACTCAAAGACCGCACCATTTGGAGAGATTTATTGGCTGTGACCCAAGTCCATCTCGGACATCTAAAGTAAGTAAGAAAATTGTGTGATTTAGTTTAATAGTTGGCGTACTAAAGGGTGAACCAACAGATGGTGTGCATGTTGGATGTCAATAACTGTCATTTACTGAATTGACCTTTTTAACAGATGTCATACAATTTTTGACAATTTTAGTCATGGAGTCGTTTACCATGCAACAGCGCATATTTATTATTTAACGTTTAACTGTAAAACTAACATTTCGGTAAATTGGTGAATTTTTCGAACAACTGAGTCGCTCTACTGAGTCTTAAATTCCTGCAATGGTGAAGCTTTTTGAAGAAACTGATTCCGTATCGGGTCATGATCGGAATGGGTATCAGCATAATCGGCCAACATGTACACGCCAAAACAACACTACTGAGAACACCACCATTATTCAAAACTAGCCAGGCATCTCTATTCGTCGTCGAAGTAAATAATTGGGCCTCATTTACTTTACGCCGAATGGCCATTTACAAAACAGGCCCTATATAGTGCGGATTATGGGTTGGCGACATCATTGGCCCATCCTGCTTGGAACGTGAATGGAGAACGTTACCCCAACATGTTGACTGCCTATTTTTTTTTCCAAAAATGAATGAATTTGGTCTGGACGCTCTCTGGTGCTACCGCCCACACAAGCCATCAATCAATTAATTTATTGCGTACGAAATTTGAAGATCGCACTATTTCGATTAGAGGAGAAGTCGATTAGCCTTCAAGGTCATAAAATTTGACGCCTTTGGACTTCTTTCTGTGGGGTTATTTGAAGAGTAAAGTCTATGCCAATAACCCAGCGATAATCATGATCTCAAATTAGAAATAAGAGAAATCACTTATTCTTCAAAAAGGCATCGATAATTTTAGCTTTCGGATGGTCGCTTGCAACATAAGCCGTGGTGGTTACATGAACGATGTTGTGTTTCATTCATATTGCCATAAGCCGAACTTTATTAATCAATAAAATTCTACATTGATTTCACAATAAATGTGTGTTTAATTTAATGAAAACTTCCACACTAGCTATTGGGCATCCTTTAACTATTGTATATTATTGCGGAATCTATTAAGTTGGACATAATTTAACCTTGTAACATCCACGTCTGTATCAAACGTCTGATTTATAGTTTCTACAATGTTATTTCAGCCGACTGTTTGACTTACTTTCCAGGTTATATCTACATAGCTGATCTTTTAAGAAACTTGTTTCAATATAGTGTTCCCATGCATATAGGGATTGTAAAACTTACCCTTGGTTGAGCATTTTTTTTCGCTTTGTCTAAAGTCTCATTTGAAAGTTACAGTGTATTGCAATGATTTTTCTTATTCCAGCCCAGAATCCAATTTTCGATATGGTTGGCATGATTGCCATCATATTATCGAACTTCTTTCGAAGATCTTTTTTTGGTAATGTGACTGGTTTTGTCGGGATTTAAGATAATGAATTACACGGTGTTACTACCAAGGCTAAAAGATGTCAAATTGCTACTTCCAATTATAATTAGCGGTCATAATGGTTTGTGCAAGTAATTTCGACGGACCATCGCTGGCAAGCGAAACAAGCATTTCATCCCAAATACAATTGCCACTCCATCTACTATAAGTATTATATGTACAATATTATATAGCAAAATGGCTTATTCGAAGGAAAATCTCCATGCGGTGCGCTTCTAGGGTAACAGATAGTGATGAAAAACATCATGGGTCTATCAAGGTCTGCAAGTTAATTTTACCCATGTTAAAATATATCTAAGAGTGCGTGCAAAGTGATTTTAGAAGCAATGCCGTACTAAAATAAATATCGGACTTAACGCAATCTAAGTACTCGTACAATACTCGCATATTAGAAATACGAGTATTCGTAGATGTCTTCATGTTAAAAAAAAAGGCAATTGCGGAATAGATTGGACATTGGCTAGGACAAAAAGAAAAGCATTTATTGGATTCTGCGTAAACCATGATCTTTTTCGCTAAATCTTCTGAATTCTTTCTGGCCAAAATTCCTAAATTTATACATCGACGTAAAGTGTTTAATTTTTATAAATAGGGTCAGGGTACCATCAAATTACATTGTAGAGCCTTAAAGCGGTAGATATTACACACTCCCACGGAAATATATTTCAGTTTGTATGTAATATAATATCGATAACAAACCTTGGTTTTTAATGAAAAATGTCGAAAGTTATTTTAACAGGCCAACAAGCATGAAGCAGTCAACCTAAACCCATTGTCTTACACAAGTACGAGTATGCATCTACACGTTTACTTTACTTACTATACACCAATATGTGTGTTGATATATTTAAATATTTTCCTTTGCTTCCAGTCGGATGCGTAAATGCTCATTGAGCTAATTAAATTTCTCATTTCGACTTGATTCGGAAATAAAGGTTCACCATGAGCGCGTATAATATCGAATGAAACAAAATCGGGAAGCCTTATTAAACTATTAACATTCGTTGTACGATTAAGGACGAAAACTTGAAGGATGTGAATTTCCTATGCCCGTACACAAAGTTGCCTCCCTTTAATATCGCATTTCCACAGATCCGAGGTTATTTCATTCACATACTTTCGGTAAAATTCTCATACATGTGCGTAGTTTATGTGCTCGCACATTAATCGATACACAAATAATAAATTAGCCTTTATCACGTTCTTAAATAGTGAAAATGAGCAAGATTTATTGACTAAAACTCGCTAGAAAACTAACAGATACAGATGGCCCCTAAAGGGAAACTTCGTTAGTCCGTAGTTTCTTAAAAAAAAATTCTTTCCGATTCAAGACTCAATGAGAGAATCAAATTACTCGAAGAGAGATTTTTTGAAGAAAGAAAGAAAGCAACACCAACTGCAGGTTTTTGCGTTTCTATTTGCTTTCAGCGTTTTGTTGACTCAAAGGACCTAAGCAAACAAATGTTAGTTGAGTCTACGCTCCGTTCTTTTTTACCAATTAGATGTTAATTAAAAGAAAATACAAAGAATGAAGTCAATATCTACGGACAGTTATCAATAAACAACATCAATCTTGCCCTTTTCATTCCCACAGCCAAGTAAACAGAACTCTTAAAGGTGACTGATGTTAACTTCACCTTACGAAAAGAGCAAAATAGTCACCCTAGATATTTGTATATTATAAATGAGATCAAACTGAAATTTATTATTTCTCAGGTTCGGGTGTATGATTTTCGTCAAAAATAAATATTTACCGTGGACACGTAAAAAAGATTTTTTCTTTTTTCCAAAAAATGTAAAAGATAAATTGAAAGGAACACGGGATGGGATGGGAACAAAATATTGTATAATCAGACTGAATTTGACAATGAACTTGAAACCAAGCATCCGTCAGTTATGGATTTGTGAAAAATATATGTATGTATTTGCGTGTATCTTCTAAGCATTGTCGGTTTTAAGTTGGAAAATTATTAAAGCTTCTGATCAGAAATATGGACTTCAAATTGATTAATATCACATCAGAACCGATTTATTGAAAATGATCCTAGCAGGTGGCCACAAAAGCTTTGTTACCTGCAAAATTAAGCTTTAGGAGTTTATTCTGCTTCTGGTGACAACATCATCAATTCGGTCTCTGGTTGGCAAAACAATGTCTAAGAACTGGACTATCAGTAATAAAGTAATAAAGTAATAAAGTAGGGCAGTTGTAAAAGAAATGCGCCACAGATTCCTCTTCCTCTTCGTTCCTGAAGCTCATTTAGAAATCGTTGTAGGGAATACTCAATCTCTCCAAGCGAACAATGTGTGCCGTAATTATATTAATGAGCTTTGTAATCTCCTGGAGTTATTCTGATAAATCCATCTATGACTGACCTTAGAGATCATTTGAAAATATGTCACATGTTTGGCTTAGGATTCCAAGTCTGACTGGTCCATCAGCATCGCAGTTCTCTCGAACGTCCGAGTATCCCGGAACCCTTCAGAGTACTATCTTCTGCTAATTAGAGAGCTCGTTGCGAGAAGCGCGACAGACTCAAACTATAAACGAATGTCTATGTATATCGCAATTTTTGAACCCAGAGTGAGTTAAATAGCGGCATGAAAAATAGTTGACACTTCGACTTCGAAGGCAGTATTTACGCAGATTTAAGGGTTTGTGTATACAGAGGTCCTTAGAGAAGGCTCCTATGCCAACGGCATCGGCCGGTAGATTTGAAGAAGCATAAATAATTATCAGAGTAAACTGGTACACCCCACATTCTCATTGCTGGTGCCTCTCAATCTGAGGGCAGAGTTAATTGCCATTTTCATGTTAAACAAATCTTTAAGTGATAACTTGAGCCAAATTTGGAGAGCTAGCGTTGGAGAGGTTATTAATACGCAAGTGTTCCTTTCACGGCTTTTCCGCTTTTACATTGCTGGCTTGCAAACAACTATACCATATGGTAAATGAGAGTTGGTTCCGCGACGTTCTACTTTAAAATGTAAAAAATACCTTAAGGCTACAACCGGCTTGCACGAATAGAGGCGTTTTTTCGCTCTGCAGCATTTACTTCCTTCCACAGTTGGCTATCCAGGATGAGACCTAGATACGTTGCACTCCTCAAGCAGCTCAGGAGGGTGTCATTTGACTTGAGTGGGATCATATAAGGTATAATGATTTTTCTTATAGAGATGACCAACTCTGTTTTGGCCAGACTTACCCCTACGCTACAGATGTGTGCTCAAGGACAGAGAATGTCTAAGGCATACTATCATAGATGATATTACAGTATCTATGAGTATTTGTCTGACGTATAAAGATTGACGTTACATGTTTGTTAGCTACCGCATCACATCCCGTGTGGCAGTGTCCTCTAATTTGATAAGTGGCGTGTTGATGAATTGCGTGAGTGTTCCCACTAAGTCCAAGTGTAATACATGGGTGGTCAAGGTTCACACGAAATTTAGGTGTTTTTGACAGATTTTGTTTTAGTTTCGACGGTTAACCTATGCTTGTAATCCTTTCGGAGAAACTACACAAAGGCCTACTTTTGCAGCGCAGTTCTTAGATATCCATAGTCCGCGATTGTGGGCGCTTGTCCCCACGTAAATATACGTCAACGATTGTTTATTAAATCAGTATGGAGGTAAAGGTCCAAGCGGTTTTAAGTAAATTAAGAGTAAAAAATCGACAAGTTGCCGAGAAATTAAGAGTTACTTATCCACCTTCCTGAAAATCTGAAATCTGGAAATGTTCAAGAAGGTCACATTGCTTCGGGAAAATACCAGCTACACAAAGGTCATCTTAGTGAAGACCTATCACGAGTAACCAACGATTCTGAAAACTTACTAGAAGAACAGAAGTTTGGTCTGTAGAATCCTGTTCTTGTCAGTCCTAAAATAGTTGCACAAACTGGTCACCTTGCAAGGTGACTTGCAAGGCAGTTATTGGAGAAAATGATGAACAACTTACATCAGCTCGAATAGCGAACACCCCTCAGCATCGACATGACAAAGTCCGTAGACTGGTAAAGATTTTTTTTTTTTCCTATCCGAACAGATTCCTATCAATGGAATCATTCAGTTTCTCGAAGAAAGATGAGTACCATAAGCGCCTCAGTGATAAAGTGCCTACAGTACCAGAACTCACCACGCCAACGCCGAGTACCTGCAGCCTAATGCGAGCAGTCGGACATTTACAGAAGTAGTGCTCCACGGAGTCGTCTTTACTTTCGCAGCAAGGGTTGCAGGATGTCACATGGATGCCCAGAACATTTATTTAGGTGCTTAGCATCACGACGTCAATAAGCATTATTCAGTCTTTTTTGATAAATCAAGATGCGTCTTTTCTGCCTACAGTCTGGCGAGTTATACCATCTGCAGTTGTGCTCATATGATGCAGGCAAACTCTACGAAGGTTCCAGTCCTGAGAAACTCTGCTTTTACCCTTGCCTGGCAGTTTCATCGATGATTTCACTTCCAGTGATCTCATTGTGACCTCGGACCCACACAAGACTCACTTACACACACATACTCAGCCATACTCGCTCCGCAAACCTTGACTTGGAGTACAAGTATACAATATGGTACATTCCTTTAAATGTTTCATTTCATCTAAATTTGGGAATGACCATATACCCTCTCTCGAAACATTTTAAAGGCAACGTTTGGTTGGCTAATCTAAGGTTTGCTTGCCTAAAGCCAAATTAGCAATAATGTCCCTTTTGTATCTCCATACACAATTTTTGGTACATGATTGTTGATGTACCATGGCTTGGGAATTTGGAAACTAGAAACACAATTGACATTTCAGCTGAAAATTTGTGCGTGTTCTTTCAAGTTGTGAGTAGCTGTCGGCGGGAGAAGATTCGGTTAGCGATTGGCCCCTGTAAGGGTTTTTATTTCAGAATTTTTGTTGGGAAAAGCACTGAATCCTGTTTAGTTTTAGATTTACTGATTTTAATTTCAATAACCTCGTCTCTGTTTCCAAAATTCAATAAGAATAATTCTCAAATGATTTCATCCTAAAAAACAGTTTTCCATAATTTTGTTTTTCTTTTTGAAGTACCATCGAAACCAAAATATCCCATTAACACATTAACGCAAATGTGAATTGTGAAATTATGAAAACGGATATTGAGCCACTTAAGTTCTTTATCAGCCTTCCGAGGGGCAACAGCATAGCCAATAATCTAAGTGCATATCCGTATCTTTTACGCTACTTGATTTATTTTGAGTGGCGTCATCCGTTCCCATACTAATACAGCGGAGCGCCACAATTTGACCAATAAAATCATCCAGCAGTGGCTCTAAAATTAAAAATCCCAAATATGCTATCCAATTTAAATGAATTTGAATGGATAAATTGTCGATACCCGCACATTTTCAATTTCTGTCTTTTTCTTAGATGGAGGGACAGTGAAAGCAATTCAATTGTTTACACTAACGCCAATGGATAGAAAACATCATGAATATAGTGTGTTAGAGTACATATGTATGTATATGGAAACGTAAAAGGTCAGAGGAGCCCTGGAGGGGTATAACCGTGCAGGCGGGTCGATTTTTTCAAGGCTCATTACTTGATGCGTTAACCGATCGACCCATCCAAGTCAATGATTATTATTCCAGAGATATTCTATTCGTATTATTTTGCGGTATACTTTGGTTCTACAGCTCGTTCGCTCCTAGAATGTTATTCTAGTGGTGGTGGTTCGAGGGCTTCGTCGTCTCGTTTCTTCGATGACACACAGACAAGCAATCCCTTTTAAAATAATGAAAATTCCAGACATGCCTTAGTTTTGTAAGGCATTTTGATTCGGTCCGTGGCAGGGCATATCGAAAGGGTTGCTTGAATGAGTTTGGGTTATTTTGATATATTGTTATGTATGTAACTATCTATAGACAGACGAATATTTTTACAGATGTTTTAGGTTTTTTTTTTTTTTTTTTTTTTTTTTGTTTAAGGGTCGTCGAGGCAATTATGGATAGTAATCACGTACGTATGCACTTTAAGTACTACACTAGAAATACTAGCCAAGTGGTTTGTAGTAGAAATGTAGGAAATGCTAGTTGAAATCATCAGTAAAAATGTTTGATTCGAATGGAAGTAAGACTTAGAAATAGTCATTAAGACGCTCTAGGCGTTCATGGAAGAAATTGCTGGATAAAGTCTGGCAATTCTTTGTGTTATCTTAAAATTAATTTTTTGGGAGGATTTTTAAGTCGAATTTTTGGCATTTTCTTCGTTCCCAAGGACCTAAAACAAGCTTTCATTTTAGGGAATTTGTCTCACCCTATAGGCGCTGTGAATGGTGTGCTAATATGCTTCGAGATGGCATATGAAAGTAAAATCCAAAACTGGGTCCTTTAGGTTAAAGTGGCAGTCTAGGGTTGAGTTGTTTCTCAATCAACTTGGAGGAATGAGGCATCTATTCAAATAAAATGTCCACCGAAGACGTGGCCTGGTATGTCATTAATCTGGTGAGGACTGCAAACTACAGGAAAGATGCTATTAATTCGCTTTACATGACGCAGCCATTTTAATCGTCAAATTACAGTTATTTTGTCTGATATTAAAGCTAGGTATTATTCTAGAACTGAATTCCTTTTACCTTAAATGGTTGAGCATAACTTTTTTTGACAAGGCTTTGTAAAACATCTGCTTTACAACCCTAATCTAGTTATTTCTGGAAACAATTTAGCTGTTTATTCAACCTTACACCGACTTATTCGACGTAAGATTTGGCCATCCCAACTTCATCGTGGTTATCTCCCAAGTGGAATACTATTACCAAATTTACTGCAGGATCTTATTCAGGACATTTACCTCTTTGTTGGAATTTTGAACCGAGCCACAGTAGCAATTGTCTGTTTTATCTTCCTCTTTCGGAGAAACTGGTATGTTTGTCTTTTTCTATTTTTTTCCTTCCTTGTATCAAACTAGATAGTTTACTGACATTAGCGTTGAACTTCTATATTTCGTACAGCTGGCGTTGTCAGAGCTTAAAGAGTTCTCAGTAAATAATTTTCACAGAGTTTTGTTGGTTTAGTGTTGCATGTGCCTTGGCAGCTTGGTCTAGGTCAGAAGCGTAAGGTGTGTCTGTTTTCGTCATGTGCTTGCTTTGCCACCTCATCTTGGCCGTTGAAACAGCATGTGAAATATTTAAGTTAAAAGGAACAGTGGAAGAACTTTCTAAATAGAATCAACGTCTTAAAACCAAATCTGAACTTCTGAGCTTAATAGGGTTTTTGAAATAGAGATGTTATCGCAAGAGTTCGAATTGGGCCAAAGATAGCTCTCACAAACTCGTACGTGGCTATTGGCGCGGGTGTAGCCTCTTTCTTATATATAAAAAGGACAATACCAGAACTGTAACAAAATACATATGTATGTATATGGTTACGAATCAACTAAAAGCTTCGGATACGAATACCACTGTTGACTACTAATGCTTCTCAAAAAAGATAAATGATTTTCGAGAATGCATATAGAATGTAAGGTCATTCTAAAAAAAAAAAAAAATGAGAGCATGCCAAATGAATAGAATATTAGCATTCTACGCCCCATTCCGAAGAAAGAAGACCTTCTATTCTAAACCAACTAAAAATGTATTGGGCTCCTCAGCATTGCTTTTAAGATCTCGTCTGCGTAGTATGACATCGCCTAAAATCTTCTGCCAACCAACTAATTAGATCCTTATCAGCGTGTTTTCAGAAATTCCTGAGTTCCTGGAAATTTCTTCGAGTTCCAAATATACAATTAAACACCGTCAATTTGACGCTTTTAAGGATACCGTTTATTGGAAAAAATTAAATGAATCTATTTTCGTTTTTGGTATCCTTGCTTAACTTGTCTGGTTCTATAGTACGGACATGAAGAAAGTTTCTTGCTCGCTGAGGTAATTAATTTTTTCAGAAATTTAATATCAAAAATGTCTTCCGATAAGGCAAACCACTATCATCCGGTTTCTTTAACATCGTTCTTTAAAGCATTGTGAGGAACTCGCAAACTAAGACCAGAAAAACAATTCATCCATAATTCTGCGCAACTAATTGCCTGTAAGGACATAGACGGGTATAACTTCCAGATAGTCGAAAAATTTAGCTATAGATTATACAACCTGACTGACCCGAACTGCAACGAACTTCAGACTGCAATAATTTCCAAACCGTTCATAACAGTGAGCTCAAATTTTGACACATGACAGATAATTTTATTATTTACAAGCCTTTTAAACGATTTGCGTCTCAGTTATGTTGAAAAATTTTTATCCGCGATGGAATTCAAACGTGATAGTGTGATTGTTTTATATTTGGCTGGAAAACCACAAGTAGCTATCCAGCACCTCAACGTGAATAAATCATTTGTGTCTCGAGCAATAGCTCGTTACCGTGAAAAATGACTCGTGAGCTCAACATATCGTTGGAACGGATGCAACACATACTAAAAAATGAGCTTGGCCTCAAGTCATTGAAGTTCCAAAAAGCACACGATCTTACACCGCAACAGAAAAAAGTTAGACTCGAAAGAGCGAAGGAGTTGCTACGCTTGCACGAAAGTGGTGAGTTGCCGAATTTTTTTTTCCGATTAGTCGCCATTTGTTATCGAGCAATATGTCAACAAACAAAATGACCAAGTTTACTTGCCAGAGAGGTCCTTCGAAAATTTACACCTTCGGATGGCCACCAGAAAGCAGGCAGCACCGATGGTAATGGGTTAGGCCGCCATAACCGCTCGTATTTTTGAACCGTGGCGTCAAAATTGAGTGGCGATCGTATACCATGTAACTGTCTTAGAGGCAGTATTAAAGCCTTGGCCAAACAATCATTTCGGTTGGAGACCGTGGACATTTCAACAAGACTCGGCACCGTCTCACAAAGCGCGCGTCAACCAAGATTGGTTAAAAACAACGTTCCACACTTCATTTCTTCGACACAATTGCAAATTCTCGGGATGCAAATCCGTTGGATTTCTCTGTCGGCGGTAATTTGAAGGCGAAGGTTGGAATTAAAAAATACCAAAGTTTGGACCACCTCAAACAAGCACTTCACCGGGAATGGGCTAAAATACCGCAGAGCCACTTGCGTCCAGCGTGCGATATTTTCTTCGGCCGATATTCGGTGCGATATTGAAAACTACTGATACAATTTGAAAGTTGATGTATTTTCCAATATTTTTTGCTTTGGCAGAATAAAAATTATCAAAAAATAAAAAAATTATAGCATTTTAAAAAGTTGCAGATCGAGTCAGTCAGGGTGTAGCTCATTTAATGAGTACCTCTTGCCAATCGCTTTTTATATTGGGCCAAAAAGGCAGAGACCTTTCTCGGACAGTCAAAATAGAATTCTAGAAATTATTAATTGTCTCAGTATTCTAATGTAATGTATTACATTAGACGGCTAGGTCATGTAAAGCGGATGGATACCAGGGCTTTGACTTGGAAAATCCTCGAATTCAATTTTGAGTTAAAACGTAACAAAAGTAAACTCTTACACAAGGCATGCACAAGTGGAGAGAACAGGACCAGCTTGAGAAGCATATTGTTTCGGATTCACTCCAGATTGCATCGCCACTAAATAATTAAGGTACTAGATATTGTAAGAGGTCATCCATTAAGTATAAACCCAGCTTTGATGTGAATTGCCTTGAGGCATCCAAGAATTGTTGTCTATGCCTGTAGCGACAAGACAACATCCAAACAAAAATTGTTTTCAATAAAAGTCGCCTTGAATGGCCTTCAGATTTAATTTCTTACAATCCGCTTACTGTTCTGCTGGACTTTATACCATATGCCTCAGTCTAAATGTGTTTGTTCTTTTTACGTTTATTGGGGTCACAAGCTCTGACTAAATTCTAAGAACCGTACTCCAAATAACTTGGTATTTCCATCGGTCTGTCATATCAGGACGGCATAGATGAAATATTAATGCTGTGGATTAAGCAATTCCAATAAATAAAAACTCGGTGGCGAATGCTGACTGCATTAAATAAATGGCTGGGGTAAGCAAACGTTGCTACTTGACACTCCTTGGCTTTTTAAACCCATCACTTTTCTGTCTATCAGATCATAAAAATCAAAGGGCCCTGGACACGTGTAAGCTTTCAATTAATTTTCATTGAAGTGGAATTGATTTTTTTCTCAAGAATGAGGGAGCTAAATAAAGAATCAATCTCAAAGCTGCAAGTGTTATTAAGTTCTTATGTAATGATTCATTTTCTCACTAACCGATCATAGGGTGATTAATTTCAATCGCTGCCGTCTCACAAAAGTAGAAAACCGAGCCATACTGGCTCTAACTGCTCCAGAGGGTAATAGAAGAGGAAGAATCTCTAGCTCTGTAGTAAATCTCGGTTATAGGATGCAAATACTCGTAGTTTCGTAGTTCATAACTCCCGGAGTAAAAAAACAACAACACAACGAATAACATCCTACCTAAAAAGACAGTACTTCTTCGATTTGGCAACACAAATTTGCTCAAATCTCATAACTCGAAAAATAAATAGTCATGGTCGCCACAGGACCTGGTCTAGTTAACTAGTGTCTAAGTTTCGGTTATTGTTAAGACACGATCTACTTTTCAATGAAACTAATATTTTCACCTAGGTACAGTGAAAGGACCACAAATTACAAAAAGAAAAAATAATAAACATTTGCTTGACAAGTAGGTAGTAAGTAAAATCAGTTGTCTAGACACCTAGTCCACTTAGGACAACCACGACGACAACGTCTACTTAAGAATAAGTTAAAGGAAAGGAATGTCGCACGCCACAGCATTGACTTTAGATGTATAGTAGTTTCGCTTCCCTTAAAGTCCTTATGGAATGCTGCCATAAGCTTACCGCATTAGTGGGTGCATTGCACTCCACAGCAGACGAACGCAAACAAGTAAAATATAAAATTCCATTAGAGCAATTTTATGGCAGAGCACCTTTAACCAAAGAACGACCAGTGCCCACATTGTAACTCGATGTGCTATGTACTCTATTGATGGTCACAAAGTCAGCTTCGGAATATCTTGCGGAACAGCAACACGTATCTACACATACAATGGACCACATTAAATGTGAGTTGTGATGTTTCCCTCAATCGGAGTGGAAAAAGAAATTCAAAATAAGAAAAAAAAAGAAGCGAAAAACAAAAATCTAATCATTTAGAGAAGAACGAGTTTTTCATATTATTTTCCGCATCCAAAGGCCTAAGGTCTTGTGGTCTGCCATAAGAAGATGGTATACGACGAGTATTCTTGTACCAACTCTGGATCTGGAAAGTTGCCGCAGTGTTACACAACCAAGTCAAAGATTATCTCTATCTGGGACTTTGGAAGAAAACAAAAAATAAACATCCCGTCTAGGTGTATCACTGCATGCAATTGACTCGCCATCATTTATTTTACGACCAGGTGCATTCATACATAGATACATCTATGTACTATATGCTTGATTATGCGGTTATGCATTGCAGTATAGAAAATACAAGTAATCCGATATACTATTGTGTACAGATACTTAAAGCAGAAATGCCAATCGGTTGGTCAACATTCATTCCATTTTAAATTAATTCGTATAATAATAGAGTTTGTCGCAATAGTGAGTTTTCGGTCTCCTTTTATACGGTACATTGTCCACATATACATATGTATGGATTCAGGAATTTCGTATGGAGACCAGGAATCCAGTTCTGGAATTGATGGTTTTTCTTCCTTAGTCATCTCGCCACAATAATGTCATGCGAATAATGTTATGGGAATTCAATTGAATAAATTTCTCCACAAAAGCTCCAAAAGCCGACAGAAGATAACGTGCTGTGCCATACCGTTCCCTAAATCGAATCGCTTAGTAGTTTTAGATTGTCTTGCCACAAAGAAACCAAAAGGAATAGCTGACATCAGGAGCCAAGGATGTCAATTTAAATTAATTCTCTCTGAGTGATTTTACCCAAACGATTGCACACATGTAGTTTTTATGAAAAAGCAACATTTGTAAAATATTAGTGATATTTGTATTAAAGAAGGTACAATTTAAAAAAAAAATAGTCTCCAAACATTATTCGGAGCTCCCAATGATCAACATTTCTTTACCTTCATCAATGTTTTCGTCGGTTTTCGATGTCTGTCACTGCGTTCATCTTCGATTGACTCACGACCACCTTTCAACCGCTCGTGTCACTGGTAAACGACCGTTTTCTTTAGAGAATCGTTGCTGAAACACTTTTTCAACATTTTCCAAAAAATCAGTTTTTTACGCAAAATTTAATGCAATTTAATAATAAGAATTTTTGCGCAGTATCATTTCCCCGACTGAACTGTATGAAAAGGAAAGGCCAGATCTTACGGAAGCCGAAGCTGGCAAAGCAGTAAAAATAATATATCGGTGCATGCATTTGGATCTGACCACATGCCCGAAGCCAGGGTTACAATCGGAATTCTGGGAGCATTTTGACTTAATATGTATATACAAGCAAAAGCGACAAAAAAATTTAAACGATTACCGATCGGTGAAACCAATGCCGCATACAACAAACATAAACGAGAGAGTTCTACGCAATTAACAAGGCAATATTTCTACACTCATGGCAATCAATTGTGTTTTGTGGGAGGCAGATTGTCATATGACGTAATTCAAAGTTTACGCTTTCAAAGATCTGCATATATGCTTCAGTGCCTTGAAAAAAGAAACATTGAACAGAGCTCCCTGTTCTCTCGGCGGTAAGATCTCAAAAAAAAAAAAAAAAAAAAATCGCAAACCCAACTCCTAATATCTATTAAGAATGAGTGATCGTACTGAAGTGGGAATGTGCACGGCGATTGGTCAGTAAACTGCTGACTGTCCATTACCGTCAAGATAATGAACTATATAGAGGAAATGCAAAGTTGAACAGCTTCAATCGCAAGAGACCGCCAGTTCACTTTGCAATCGAAGAAGTCCGATGCTGCTGGCATCAAACATAGGTCACCAGTTGTATCAATGCAAAAAAGTAATCAGCGAGGCCGTTTCCGGTGTTTTGAGTTTCAACCTGCCAAAAAGAAAAACCCTGTCTTGATGACGAATGCAGACAGGCGACAGTTCAGCGGCTCCACAGAAAATAAAAAGAAGGTCTAGAGAGGTCTATGTACAGAAAAGAAAGAAGGAACAAAGAATCGGCAAAAAAAAAAAGGAGGAGCACGAGAAGCAACCGATTGGTGCCTTAGAGAGATGCTATAGAAGAATGACGTTCGAAAGTTTTAGTGAAAAATAAACCGAATATGTCAAAGCTATAAAGCCTGAACAGAAATCTCCAAAGATGGAGCAGGAAACCTCATAGTAGATCCACCATCGGTGGTAAGAATCTGGAAAAAATATTTCTGAATACTGTTAAACAGTGATGACGAACAACATCCACCGGCAGAATCAACCATTCAACATCGACGAAGGCAGACAACATTTCCGCCTACCCACCCAAGGTGAAGTCAGAGCAGCGATGTCCAAGTTAAAGTTCAACAAAGCTACTTGACCTGATGGGTTAACTGCCGAGCTGCCTAAAGCAGCAGGTGATGACTGGATTCGGATCATATACTATATACCCGACGCACGGAACCTGAGTATTATCCGAAGGAAGATGCAGCTCACAACTGCATCAATTTAAGACGAATAAGGCTCCTCAACATCGCATATACGCATATGACAGCATTCCCAGAAACTGACTTCTCAGATTCATGTCTAATTTTGGCATCCCTACCTAACTCATTCGATGGAAAACGCACAACGGTAATGACAAAACCGAGACCTTTCATATCAGAAAAGGACTCAAACAAGGCGATACGCTTTCAAGTGATTTTTGCAACAGCGTAATTGAAAGAATTGTGCGAAACTCACAAGTCAACCGCAGAGGCGCCATCTTTTAAAAATCTGCTCAGTTATTCGCAGACTACATTGACATGATGAGAAGAATACAGCAAGGTATCAAGGGAGCGTTTGCGACAATTGAGCGGTCGACGAAAGACAAATAAAGTATTGGGTTGTACCACATGAAATTTCACTTTCGTTCAGTCGGAAATAAGAAGTTCTCGAGTGAACATCTGTGCCAGAACTTTAAATTTTCTTGTTTTATAAAATAAAGTGGTACGTGTGCTTGACGTGTGAGAATTTAAGGGTTCGTACAAGTACCGTTTTTTTTTCTAGGAATTATTTACAATGCTGTCGGCAGTTCAAATTCGAACCCTCTTCACTTACGAATTTAAAATGGGACATACTGCGTCATTGGCAATGAAAAAAACATTAATGACGCATTTGAGGATGAAGCGGTAAACGAACGCACTATAGGTACGACGTTGGTTTGAAAAGTTCCATTCGGAAAATTTCAGCCTCGAAAATGATCCACGCTAGTTGACGACGATGCTTTAAGCGCAACGGTGGATGCGGACAATAAGTCGACACCTTTCTCTCATAGGAAAGGTAAAGAAACTCGATAAGTGGATACTCCATGAACTGAAGGAATCCCAAAAACAACGACGCCTGGAAATCTGCGCATCGCTTACACTAAGAAACCAAACTGTTGGATTCAGATGAAAACCAAAATACACCCCCAAGCCCGATCTTTACCCAAAAATGGTTATTTTTATGGTTATGGTGAAAATTTGGTGGACATCGAAAGGACCAATCCACTTTTTTATTTCTTCAACCAGGAGAAACGATAAAGGCTATTAAATATTGTGGGAGAATCGACATATTTCATGGCAAATCTGCTGAAAAGCAACCTGAGCTGGTCAATAGGCACGGTCTAATTCTTTTGCATGACAATGCTAGATCCCATACCTCAAAAGTAACTGTGCAAAAACTGTTGCAGTTGGGTTTTGAAATTATTCCGTATCCACCATACTCTCCTGATATTTCCCCAACGGATTACCATCTTTTCCGCAACCTGGATTCATTTTGCTGGCAGATGGTCTTTCGGAACCGACCAGAGGTAATAAAAGCCTTTGAAGATTTCATTGCCTCAAAAAGTCAGCCCTTCTACAAAAAAGGAATATTTGACTTTGTATTACGTTGGAAAAAATGTCATAGATCCGATTTTGATTAAATAAAAATTAATGGAACAATAAAATTGGCTTTTAAATTTTTACTATAAAAATTCATGTGGTACAACCCAATATATGCTGTCAACGAAGGAAGACACATAAAGTTGACGTCTAGGACAAAACTTCACAATAGGCATGTATTACATACTTTCGACAACGATACCAGCGAGGAAATCAGACGCAGAATTACTCTTGCAAATGACTGCTTGATCAAAGTGCAAAAGCTTTGACACCGACGAAATCGGATAAAAATACTACTCGATGCTTGGAGAGAAAAAATGTCCGTCCCGTTTCAAAAGGATCTCTACGGATTGTACAACGACGCTGACCTCGTCAAAAAAGCTTAAATGGCCCTGTTTAGGCGACTAGGTCATCTGGAATCCATGGACACCAGCAACCCAGCACAGAAAGTTTTCAACTCAAACCCAGAGGGACAACAAGGTAGAGAATGACCTCATTATGTGACATACATAAGCAGAAGGGAACCTCCGAAAATGCCGCTTAAACTTTAAGGCTTGCTGTATACAGCAGTGGTTTGTCGAGCATAAATGCTGATATACTCCAGGAATTCGTTTGGAGCATTTTTCACTAATAATCTAACGTCTACCGCTTCTAATCCAGTACATTTATTTATTAACGAAAGTATTTTCTGTTTTTCATATTCATTCCTAGAGTTATATCTCTGCTCTTTGGCCATAGAATGCCAACTGCAGCGTATGTCAGACTCATGAAATTACGATAGTAATAACATAAATAATTGGAAAAGTATCAAATGAGTGAAATACGAGTATGTTGCTACCATAACACAACGCAAAGCGAAATTTAAACGCTCACACATTATACAGAATGGCATTTGTATCTTCGAAACAACATACGTTGAAATGACTACCATTTGAAAAATACCATATGTATTTTATTTGCAAAATGTCTAGGTTTCCTCAAGCGAGTAAGAAATTTTCGCATTCAATTACATTGCACACATCTTGGCAGGTGTGCTCAAAACCCCTATATTCTTTCTAGATAGAATTCAAACATGTACGACAAAACTCACATGTGATGCCAATATTTCCCAGTCAATTCATACTCTGGCGTAATGTCTCTTGCCTTATCATGTTCAATCGATATTTTCACTATCATGATTCAAGGAAATTGCCAGTAGTGGAATCCCTTCAAGCATTCAACCATAAGTCGTAACACTCGTCTGATCATCAATTTACCGTCAAACCTCAAGATGTACTTTAGAAACCTACATTCTGGCGTTTCGAAAATATCGTAATTTTCTAGCATAACCCATGGAACTCGCTTATGAAATGAGTGTGGAGTAGTCACCCACTCATTATAACCTGCAAACATTCAAGACCAACGCATACCGGTATCTTTCTTAATCCTCAGAGGGTGCGCTAATCATAAATAAAAAAATAGGTTTGAAGCAGGAAAGATGAAACTCGACGCAGATAGTTACACAAGCAGACAATAAAATAACATCTATAACGATGTTAATTGAAATCAACATGCTGCCACTATTTTTTAAGGTATTCTTACATTTTTCCATTTTAGATATGGTGTGTGCAGTAAATCTACGACCCAAGTTGATATTTTTTGATCTATTTTCAACATGCTCTGATAAAAAATACGAGTATTTATAGGGTGTCATTACCATAGTTTCGATATCTGTCTGAAAAACAAGTTGCCAGATTGTTTGATTCTACACATAATCGTACCTACAAAACAAAATTCCAATTCAAGCATTTTTGTTGAGGTCGTTGCTCTTTTCACTTGAATCAGTTTTTAGTTGATATAAAATATGGACGTGTTCAAAATGGGCAATTTTAACTTTGAGTTAGATCAGTGATAGTAAATAATATTAATTGTAGTGCCCGTTCTTGATCTACACCCAGATAAGCCCTAGCTCCAGGGAAATCATTTAAAGCCCATGCAAAGAAAACGACATCAACTATGATACAATCGCTTTCACCAAAATGTTTTTGTTTATTTCGAAACAACGTTGATGTATGGTATAAAAAAAATAAATAAATTACACGTAATGGCTGTAATCTTTTTGGGAAGACAAGTGACCAAAAAAGAAAAGATAAAAACGTTATTCCCAAAAAATAAAGATGTGAAAACAATTTTAGAGTGAATAATTGAATGCTTTTTAATTACGTGTAAATGGAAGATGACATTTATGAAGTTTAGCAAAAAAAAAAACATAACAACAACAACAATTTCACTAGAAACAATCTGCTGTCGTCTTAAAGCCCTATAACACCAGCAAGATATATTTTTATTTTGCCACCATAAATACTGTTTAATTCGAAATTCCTCATTCTATTCTCCAGAAGTAGCAATGGCCAAAGGCCATTTACAAACGAATTCATACCTTTCTTGACATTTCGGTTTTGAGCATTTTATCTTTTATTTTGAAATTTATGTGTGACTCGCATCCGCATAAGGTGCCAAGTATGTATGTATACGAATATTAGAGTAAAATTACGAAAGATGTTTTCGGGCGATCCAACAACGAATAACCAACAACAAAACAGCAGAACAACATAACAACTAACAGCCAGGAGCACAGAAATTAAAGCAGACAAACCGACAGATGGTGTTTTAATCCAAATAAATGTCAAGTGGTTATCCGCTTTAGATGCGACTACATTCTCCCCTTAGCTCTGTCATGTTTTCCCGCAGCTTTTTATATGTACGAGCACTAGTACATCCCAAGTGTTGGGCGGATGAGATACAAACGGGTAAGAGGTACGACTATGACAATAACATAACTCATTTTGGTTATTCTATGATACTTCGTGGCAGTTGCAGGGTTCATATTTGTGTGTTTGAAAATGTTAATTCCCCAGACGCACGTAGCGGTGTAATTTTGAATTTTCGGACGGGTCAACAAAAATCCTTTTACAGAAAAACTACCACACAATTGTACCGATTGTACCGACAGGATAAACATCATCAATGAGTCAAGAGAAATTTGTCAAATGCGACAGAGATATAATCTGAATGTGTGATTAATGCTGTCATTTTACGCCGACTGATTTCGGTTATGAGGAGGTACGGACGGATATCAGTGGCAATAGCCGCCACAGCTGGGTCTAGAAATTCTCTAATGAGCGTTCATATATATGTACATATGTGTGCCTATTGTACTTATAGATACGAAATAATTTATTTTTTGGCTGTCAGTTACTTGACAACTGACTATTTCCTGTAGGTGGCTTTTTTGATGAATCGTAAGACAAAATCTTCATAAATGGTTCAATCAGAAATAAATGAAACTTGTTAATTGTCGCTTTGTCAACAATTGAACTAGATTGCTGCTCTATTAAAATTTCACTTAAGATTTAAATGAATACACATAGAACTTCCATTTGAGTGTGCGGCATCGGCAATGGTCTTTTTTTGAATTTCATCGATAGCAATTGTCACTGTCGATCTTAATTTTGAGCACATACCCAGTTGCAGTTATGCAGAATGTCAAATTAATTAATCTCATCAAAGAGGATATTTTCATTTGAACACTAAGTCGATATTTTTAAACTTAAGCATCATGAAGAGCCCTACATCTTGAAGTCATTCCATTCACAGCAGTCTTTCGTCTTGCATTTATATGGGCACTAGTCCCGACCACCTGCTCTTCGCGACATAGTTCAGGGCAATCAGGATTGCGTATGCATGTTTTTGGTAAGAAAAATATGTGTAGACATGGGTCATCTGTTGGTTTCTTACGCTTTAAGGGCTTTCTTTTTATGGGTTACCATTAAAGATTGATGTTGTGCTGACAAGCCAGAAACAATCCACATACTCAAACACAATATTGGTTGAGCTATTCGCGTAAAGCAGTCAACAAACTTTCGAAAATGCATTTTAAAATTGAGTTGACAGGATGGACGAAATGAAATTAAACGAGCATTTAAAAAGTATTGAAGTAATTGAAAAATATTGAAGGGTTTTCACGTTTAAAAATGTAGTCACTTAAAGATGTAACTATATTCTTTAATCGACTCAGCCCACGGCCAAAACCAGTCGAGTGAATTACGATGCATTTTTTCTAAGTAGTGGAAATTAGGGTGTTATTGTGAGATGGTATGTATGTCATCAAAATTTTAATGCGAATGCTAACAAATAGGCCTTTTTTTTAACCAAGATTTCGTGATATCAATGTTAAGTGGAGCAAGATTCTCCAGTCCATCAGACCTATTACTACATACCACTACTAGAGAAAGTGGATAGTGACGTACTTGAGTACTATTTAATGTTTATTCCACGGAACAACCGATGCATAGCGGGGTATATTTGCATGAACTCACACCTTTTTCTATGCAAGCCCCAAACCAACAAATTTAATTTTCAATACGACTCTATGTGTATGTTTCGTTAGATAGATAGGTTAGATTCGATAGACTAATATTGGGTATATATTTTAATTCGTGCGGCTTTTTTTTTAAATTTGAACGTTTATTTAAGAAAAACATGTACTCAAAGTATTGCCCATCTGAAGCTATGACTTTTTCCCATCGTTCTGGCAATTTGTGGATCCCATCCCAAGAGAACTGCGCCGGCTTGGCAGCCAAGAATGAATCAAGCCAATTTTTGATATTCTGCTCTGATGTGAGCCGTATTTCAGTGAGGGCGTTCTGCATCACCCGGAACAAATGGTAGTCAGAAGGGACAAGGTCTGGGCTATAAAGCGGGTGGGGTAAGACTTCCCATCCACTGTTTTCCAAATAGTTCTTAACTGGAATAGCACCGTGGGGTCGAGCGTTGTCATGATGGAAAATTATTGCCTCGTGTCTGGTCGCATATTCCGGGCGTTTTTTGGCTACTGCTTTCTTCAAATACAGCACACCCATCTGATTCCACCAAATACAGAGCATTACCTTCGCGCCTTGGATATTCGGCTTTGCCGTTGATTTGGCTGGTTGGCCGGGTTTCACATATGATTTTTTGCGCTTGGGGTTGTCGTAATGGATCCATTTTTCATTACCAATATCAATCCGATCCAAAAATGACTTCCTTTTGTGGCGTTCCAGCAGCATTTCGGACATGCAAAACCGCCTTTCGACTTCTCTCGGCTTGAGTTCATGTGGAACCCAATTTCCTTGCTTTTGAATATATACAGCTGCTTTTAAACGTTTTGAAATGGCTACTTGAGTGACACCCAAAGATTCTGCGACCTCTTCTTGTGTTTGGCAAAAATCTTCATAGAGTAATGCTTCCAGTTCTTTATCTTCAAACTTTTTTGGCTGCCCAGGACGTTCATCGTCTTCCAAGCCAAAATCACCACTTTTAAATCGTGCAAACCACTTTTGGCAGCTAGCGCATGCTCACCATAAACTTCCACCAAAATACGATGACTTTCGGCAGCAGTTTTCTTCATATTAAAGTAATGAAGAAGAACTCCCCGCAAAACCACTTTTTCTGGCACAAAGTTTGACATATTTGAGTGAAAGAAAATTATTGTTGTTTACGCTTCAAATGAATGACATATACTGACGTACAATGGCAGTAGCTTTCCAACGCTTGTTCCAATGGAATAATACAAGTTACGCCATCTCTTAGCAAACCGCACGAAGTTATAGACCCAATACATCGAGTGTCGGTGTTATAGTAGATAAAGGTAATTGCCTCTGAGTAAGAATATTTTTTGTTGATAGGGAATACTTAGTTGTTAACGTCAAATGAAAAACTACTGAAATGCATATACGTAAATGGCGATATTTTCATTAATGGGGAGCTTTTTCTTAAAATGGGCCTTCGAAAATATAGTAAGAAAGTCTTGATCATCGAAATAAAAACCCTCACATTGACTAACATGAGATTATTTCGAAGCGCTACGAATGTCTTATCATGTTGTGAGGATAAAGAGAATACGTCAAGCCGCCTACAAGAAACGAACGGAAACCTATAGAAGAGTTACAGTTGGTCTTGAAGATATGGAAAAACTATCTCTGAAGACTGTTACGCGGCGGAGACCAAACAAACTCCACTGTCAGGGAGAACGAACCAGATTTCCTCCACCCATGAGTTACGTCTCAGTAAAGCGCATAAACTAACTCTTTTTCAAGATTTGGTTAGAGGAAAGAATGCTTGAAAAATGGAACCTCAGCACATTCGATCCACAAAAATTGAGACCCCCTGGACTGCGCCATTAAAACTGGAACCATTTGATTGATTGGCTTTATCAGTAGGATTTCAGGTTTTGGCACCTTCTCTTCAGATTTTTCAGAAAGGTTCTGAAAAGTGGGGAACGTTTGCGTCTCCATAAACCTCGAAAGCAGTCTCACCGAAACTTTTGATGTGAAAAATTGGTTTTCACAAAGGCCAACACTGGAGGCACATTTCTGCAAAGGTCGGCGAAACTATTTGCGTACGCTGATGAGATTGATGAAAATATCATTGGTGCATTTGATTGTAGCATTCTTTGGTCCAAATTTGGTCAGGAATCAATACTAAGCCTCAAAGAGCCATCTATACCTACTCGGACAGTTGACACAATAGAGGGAGACCTCAGCTTATGTGGAGAACACCATTGGAAGCTTCATTCATCTCGCAGTGTGCACCTCCAGGCACTCCAGTAAGCAATAATCGCCCATAAATAATAAGCTTAATTTTCAAATTCTTTTAATTCTAATTCAAGATTTTGGACCGCCGCATTCTTATAAGTAATGAAAACTTTTCCATTCGAATTCTAAAAATAATAAAAGCATTTCAGCCGTTTTCATCCAATTGTTGCATAAATTTTTAAAATTCGAAAACCAGCTTACACTCTCTACAACAAACTCTTCATCCTAAAGCAACACCATTTTTCTTTACAAAAGATATACTCGTAATTAATGTCTTGTTTTTTTTTTTGTTGTGATTTTAATGTTTCCTAAACTAATGTTGGTGGCTCGTTATGATTTTAACACGCACTGTGTTGAAAATATCCGAGAAAGTTTATCATAATCTTCCCAATCATGAACATCGGTCTGGCTACTGTAATAAACATGTCGCATAAAGATGAAAATATGATGACAAAACAATTTTGACAAGAATGAAAGGAAGGGTTTGTGGTTAATGATGTCAAAACACAGAGAAATATAAAGCTAATACTGAAATAGTGTTTTTCTTTTTTTTACTTTACGCATTTAGTGGATTTAGTGGATTAAAAAATTAATAAATAACGAGAGTGTTAAAGTATTGAAAAAGTTTTTAATACCCTTGTTTTTAAATTTAACAAAAACGATATTTAAAAAAACCAAAATCACTTAACAGACAATGTGTTTTCTTTTCTCTGGCTTATTTTTAATTCACTTGCCTGTCTCTTAGGACTAGTAGCGGAGAAGGAGAAAACATCACCAAACATCACCATCACATTTTACAAAAATATGAGTACATATGAAAATTATGGCAAGGAAAGGAATTTTCGGTGCAAGTTTTTTAAAAAGATAAACCGAACTGAACAAGGACGTATTGAGTTCTGAATATGAAAGGACAGAGTAACAGTAAGCGCTAAATATATGGAAATTGTGTCCATCGCGCAAAAACGACAGTGATTATTGCTTTTGTACCTCAAAGTGTGCGTCGGGGTAAAAACAAAAAGCCTGTGATATAGATGACCTTCCTGTTGAAGATAACGACCTTCGAATATGCACTAAGAATATCCAGCCACGTGTGGCTGAACTACATATTAACAGAGGCATTTGAGTGCTATCTTGAAAATATCACCGTCATCCAAGAAATGTAATCAAAAACCATGGCATCTAACACGGTGATTACTATAGGGGAACAGAAAAAGCGTTTATTCGCGTGTCGATTTGTCATACGCGCAGAGTCAGGCAATAAGTCTTGAGCTTTCGATACCTGAGCGAGCGATTTATGTTAATCGCCAACAAAGCTAAATAGGTTAACATAAACTTTATATGCGCTCATGCTGCAGCGGAAGATAAGAATAAAGCTATCAAAGAGTGTTTCTACAAGCTCCTCGACAAGGCGTTTGAGCAAGGTCCGAGATAGGAAAGGGAGACATTTCTAATAGAATAATAGGCAGGCATATCCCATAAGGCACCATCTTTCGCAACGGGATGAAATATCATCACACAATTTCCTCATCGCAAAATGATCACTTTGACTAAGCGTTTCATAAGATCATATTCCCATCTCCAAATACAAGTTTCATTTTCAATCACAGGTTCTTTTGACACAAAAAGGTTTTTCCCGCTCGAAATCCTGACTACACTGACAGTATTATACTTCCACAGATAGAAATGAATCGCTTTACGCTTGAACAACATTTGAAAATATTGAATATTATTTTAAAAGTGAGTGGTGTGTTGTCCAAGCAGTGCGCTTATTGAAAAGTGTTAGTTTTAGCCAACATAAAGCACCAAACGCTCCTGCTGTACGCAAGTTTGTGCAAACAGTTTGCAAGACTAGCTTGCCTGCGGACAACACTTTTGGTCCCCTTCGTCGTTTGTAACGTACAGACGAGAATATGGCTGCTGTAGCCGAGAAAGTTTGGCTCAATCCACAAACATCAACTCGTCATCGATCTCAACAGTTCAACGTTTCACACACCAGCCTGATGAGAATTTTAAGCAAAGATCTCGGATTATTCCCTTAAAAAGCCCAATTGAATCAGCAATTGAAGGCAAATGACCGTCTACCGTCAGTTTGGGCCTTACACCAGGTTGAATTGGAGTCGAATTTGGCTGAAAAATAAATTTAGTGGTGTCGTCATTATCCCATTTCGGTCAATTGTGACCGTTACAGAGCTATGATTACCGAATTTTTGTGGGTTTAAAATGAAGAAATGGACTTGGAAAATCTTTGACGCCTACCACATAGGCCATTAAACAACCAAAGATTTGTGCGCTAGTTTCGGTAATCATGTTCTCAGCCGCTTTGGCAATGTCATTTGGCCACTTTTTTGAAAGGTGCCCTTAAAGATCAATATGGTATTAAGCCGAAAAATCCAGAAACGATTCAAGTCCTTATCGTCCGAGCCATTCGTGAGATAGTGTCAGAAGCATCTTGGAAAACTGGTGTTTCGGATTCCTACTTACAACAACATAGTAGAACTACTTTGAGAAGATATAATGTAGAAAATCTGCAAAAGCAAGAAACCGAAAGGATCTTTGCCAAACGCAGATTCTAGAGAAAACAGAAGATGTTTAAATCTAAATATAATCGCCACCTCTTATGTTATCTAATAGCGATGTCTAGTTTTCGTATCCCGGCCGAACTCGTCAGTCTATGCAGAATGGAGATGGAGAGCGCTCATTGGTCCGTCAAGGTTGGTAACGGCCTAACCAAAACTTTGGATGTCAAAAAGGATTTTATACAAGGTCATGTGACTTCTTTAACATCATACTTGAACGAATTGTGCAAAACTTACAATCCAACACTGATGGCATAATCTTTTAAAAGTTATTCAAGTAATTGACAGAACTTAACGGGCTGTCACCGGTGCTGGCTAGTATTGAAACGCCAAAATGAGTTTATTGGTAAACGAGGGCTAAACCAAGTAGTTAATATCAACAAAAATTGACACAATCGACGAATTGTACATAATGACATAGTCGACAGCTACAGCTTTGAGGTAGTAAGCGACTTTGTCCCTCTTAGCTCTGCTATGAGTTCTGGAAACAACACCTCATAAGATTTAAAACGAAACACTGGTTTGCATTGACGGGCTTTGGAGGAGAAGATTCCACGGCGAATTATACGGCAACTCGATCCAGTCCGAAAGCTGCGCATCAGTCGCCTCGGATGGCTAGGATATGTAGAAGAAATGGACAGCGTTGTACGGCCAGCAAAGTCATTGTATCTAAAGGAGTGGAGAAAGACGTGACCTCAACTGACTTGAGTGTACAATTGGAAGTAGTTGGCGAAGAGTCGGGCTAACTGGGGAAACTTGTTAGTTGAGGTCCATATTCACCCCGAACATAACACAAAATTATGTACGTTAGCTCAAAGTGTGGCCGAAAACCCAGGTTTTCCGATTTCACATTGACTTTGGGAATTTGACATACCACAAACAGCACTCTTCAGAATTTTGTATGAAGACTTTTCATAAAGACTTTAAGCGTCAATTGAAGCAGATAATTAATCCAGCAGCGCCGTATATTGCCAGTTGGCAAAGAATTTAACAGAGCAATAATTTTCAACAATAAGACAAATTTCCATCGTCAATGTTTTCTTGATAAGCAGAATTACCGCATCCAAGAATGAATGTCAGGAAGTTTCTCTATCCACAATGTGTCATTGCAATGTGTAGCTTTTGGATAAGAGGCATCATTTGGCTTTCTTTTCATTTCTTCGAAAATGAAGAGGGAGGTGGCTGTTACCGTAATGAATTACGCTGTTGAATAATGGTTAATGAATTTGTATGGACGGAACTTAAAGGTATGTGCGTGACGATGTTTATTTTTAACAAGGCGTCGCCATGCCATTGTTCTTTTTCGAAATGGTGACCGAAATTGGCCGCAGATATTATTCGATTTAACACCGTGCGAATTCTTTCTTTAAGATCATGGGAAAAAAATTATTTACGCCAATGTGAGCACTTGAAACTTAAAGCTGTTAACAATGAAATACAATAGAGCCGCAGATTTGCGAAAATTAACTGAAGAATTTAATCAAATATGTGAATCCATACATACTCGTATACGAGTATTTGGAAATATTCTGATGTGACATACAGGAACTTTGACAACCTATCGGCATGATCCTGCAGTCACCCAATTGATGAGGTTGTTTTGAATATTTAAGATCAAAAAATGGAGGTTCATTCTATTCGTATTCAAGGGCTCTTAAGCATGAGAGGTAAAGTCGTTTTAAGGTATATTCAGGAATTTTGCCAAAAAATTACGTATTTGCTGTAAAATATGTTTAGGACAAGAAGTGTAAATGGACAAAACGTCTTCAATTGCAAGCATCAATGCACATATGGGCTTAAATGGGGCACTCAAATGGAACCATGTATTAACCAAATTTAAGAGCAAAAATAGCAAAGGGGATGAAGCTAGTTGAAGCGACTGGTTAATGATTCATCCTGAATGGTACCTTCATCTACGGAGTACTTTTATAAGGTACTGAGTGATGATGTAATGGGTAATAAAACTGTTTGGATAATATTGGTGAAGTAATCACTCTCGTTTCTCAAAACAACCACACATGGAATATAATGGACTAGCCTTCCTCAGGGCTCATACTCCTCTTCAGCCTCTATTTTTACATGAAACACATGTACACATGCATGTACAAAAGTATATAACTCGTTCTTGATGAGTGCATGAACTTTTTCTTGTTGCACTCATGTTTAGATAATACAACAGAGTTTCACACTCTAGACCGTCTGTAGCTTATTGTATTATCACCAGAAGCGATTTTAATGTTTTATGTAACTCAAGTTCATTACAAATGCGATAAAAAATCCGCTTCGACTAAAAATTATGTAAGAAACTAGAATATCAAGAAAAAAAAAATATTTTCCTCAAGATGCAGTTGCTTTAGAATGTATTTTTTCTTCTCTTCGAAATCGAGATAAGTGTGGCGCCGAACCAGAGAAATAATTGGTTGGGTATTTCCAATGAATATTTCATCCGACAATAGAAGCAGAAATAATTGTTTAACCCAAACAAGGTAGCACATTTTAATTGTTCTCTTCTGATAAAATCAATTTAACGCTTTGATAAATGAGTCAATTGATAGACATTTCCTCTTTAAAATAAAAAATCTATTAACACAAATTACTATGAACATAACAAAATATTAAACCGACCATGCATCCCGTCAATTTGCGAGCGGTTTCCCATTTGCTGGTTTTTGCTTAAGGTGATTGTAATAAATTTTATTGCCAAAATAAGAAGTTCACTATCACGCATTGGGATACAATTTTATTATTAATTTCTCCGGGGTAAATTTCCTTAATATTCACAACCATACATACGTGTCATAAATGTATATGCCATACTCACATACTCATAATCAAACAAAAACACGCATAAGCGTACTGCGACGATATCAAGGAATTTGGATTATTCAAATTTACGAGTAAAACTTAAAGAAGCCCTTGGTAAAAGAACGACGATACAACTTTTTGTGCCATAGGTTTTCATGCTATGCCAAAAACAAAAATATAAAATGATATAGCCATCCTCGGCTTATTGAAATAAAAAATAAATAAAAACCGCGTAGATATGTAACGAGCGAGGAGAATGTTGGATCGCATGTTTTATTACGATTAATAAAAATAATACTCATTTAAGTATGTATGTAAATATTCACTAGCATAAAGCGAAATTAACTTTAATTAGTGCACACTGTCGTCCTTGAGTGAAAAATTTTATTACTATATAAATAAGGATTAGCGACAGCGTGTGTGTACGAGTATAGGCGTAAGCTGGAGGTGTTCTAAACAAATGATTGAAGGATTGGTGGGACATAATAAATTCATTTGACTTCTTTGAAAAGTACCATGCAAAGTTATAAAGGATGATTTTATGGTGCCAGTAAGTATCTTTAAATTTTATTGAAGTTAATTCATTTCGAATATCGTAAAAATGACATCAACTCAACGTAAGCCGCTTAGTAAGTAACAGTTTTGTTTACAATTCAACGCTCACTCTTAGAGTTAGAGCGTACTCACAGTTTTGCAGCCCAAAAACGTATATATGACTACGTGCGAGAAGCTGCAATACTGAGCATACTGCATTTAGGACAGTAGTTTATTATCGATCTAGCAGGAATAAACGTATAAATAATTCGCAATATACTCGAAATTATAGAATTATTAAAAAAAAATCTGTTGATTCAGACAGTTGAAGCATATGGAGATACTCGTATTTCTCCAGATACTTAATTTTCTCTATTGCCAAACCACAAAAGATTGCATGTCTGCACAATATTCTGAAACGATTCAAAAAGTTTTTTTCGAAGTTGATTCTTAAGAGAGCAATATATACATAAATCACAGCTGTATGAGGGTTTTGCTGTCCTAAAATTTCCTGAGGAAAAACCTCTACTGTCTAATGCTTCAAAAGACTGACACATAAATAAAGAAATTTGGTGAACGATTAGACAAAAAAAGGCGTTTGTCTACAAACTTTACAAAGAGGGGAAAAAGCGTGTACGGGTAGAGACTTTCTACAGGAATAGGAATGAAAGTACCTCATGCTACCTATAAGTCAGAAATTGAGGCTAATAGATAAGTAAAACGAATGAATCCAATTTGCGCCTTCTAGAGAATGGGCCACAATCGGAAATCTTGGGCTTAAATTGTTACAGATTACCACCGATTACCCAACCAATGAAGAATATAATTCCACTTTATAAAGGCAAATGCGACACGAGAAATTGTAACAACTACCGATTAGTGAAACTAATGAAGTTTACTACGAAAATATATTTGGTTGTAGCACATGAAATGTCCGATTCACTCAGGAAACAAAAAACGAAAATGTATTTTTTTTTTTTTTTTTTTTATATGATAAAGTGGTACGTGTGTTTGGAGTGTGAGACTTTTAGGGTTCGTTGCAACAACAGTAATTTTTTTCTAGGAACTGTTTATCAGGCTGTCGATGGCTCAAACTCTGACTCTCTTCCTTTAAAAATTTCAACTGAGACATAATGCGTCTCTGGCGGCATAACATATTAATAACGCACTTAAGGATGTAGAAGTTAACGAATGCAAAAAACTAGACGTTGGCTTGCTAAGTTCCGGTCTTTGCCTCGAAAACGAACAACGTGAGAAACTAGAAGTAGTAATTGACGAAAAAGTTTTAAAAGCAGATGCAGACTCAACAAAAACGGTGCTGTATATTGTACAGAACAAGTCAACACCCATCTTTAATAGGAAAAGTAAAAAAAACTCGAAAAGTGGATGTTTCATGAACTGAACGAAGCACAAAAACTACGCCGCTTAGAAATCTATTCATCGCTGAGCTTAAGGCACCAAAATGAACCTTTTTTACAACGTATAATCACATGTGATTACGCGTATGACAACCGTAAAAGATCTGGGCAATGGTTGGATGCAGAAGATAAATCAAATCAAATCACCCTTTAAACTTAGTTTTCACCCAGAAAAGGTTATGGTGTCAATATGTACGAAAGGACCAATTCACTTCTTATTTCTCCAATCAGGGAAAACGATATATACAATCAAATATTGTGAGGAAATCGACAAAGTACAGGCGATATTGGTTGCAAAACAACCTGCGTTGGACTACCACCTTTTCCGCAGTCTGGAGTCATTTTGTCGAAAATAGCCTTTGATGACTTTATAGCGTCCAAAAATAAAGCCTTCTATAAAAAAAAGAGCATGGACCTTATTCATATTTTGAATAATTGACCAGGCTTTGTGGGAGCCAGATCGTGATATAAAGCGATTCAAAGTTTTCCGATAAAAGTGGAAAAACGTTACGACACATCGTAGCATCTGCATATTTTATTTATGAACATATAGGAACAAAACCTTTATGAGAATGATACACGATATGTACGGTGAGATAATTGGAGAATTTGAGGTTTAAGTTAAAGTACACGAAGGCAGTGTACAAAGTCCGTTGCTTTTTAATATTTTCTAAAATTCGGACATAAGCTTTCAAGAAAATTATGGTACAATGACGATATCGCACATCGAATTTGTGTGGACTATCATACTCCGCAGTATTATGTGACAGAAAAATGTCGCTAAAACTTATAGGTTTTGTGGGTTTTGTAATACAAGATACGAATAGTTGTGCTTCAAGCTTTAACATACGCTTCGCAATGTTGAAGGATCTATGAGAAGTAGGAATGGAAAAATGACGCTGACGTCAGTTTATGTTGCTACACCGTAACCTAATAAGAAATGCACTCATTCGCGGAAGTCTTCACGTTAAGAAACTCGTAGTAGACAGATTTTGGGCTGAGTAAGCAAATCCTGTCCAAAAAGCAAGTTCAAATCGAGCTCTGAAAAAGAAGCTGAAAGAAAAATAACTAAATCACTCAAATGCAAAAATATCATCAAACGAAACTAGATGATCCAAGAAAAGAGCAGCCTTAGAATGGGCAATATAGTAGCAATGCAGAAACGTGGGAGAAATATAGACTTTTCTTAAGGACCACGATCGATTTCATATTGATACTATTTCTCATAAAGAGGATTTTATCTTATGTTAACGGTAGTATTCACCTCTCAATTTTGTATTATCACAGAAAGTTTGACGACACAAGAACGTGTCGCCTAAGTGATTAAAAAAATTTATCGAAACGATTCATCAATTGTGGCAACACAGCATAAATTTGATTATGTTTTTGGTTGATTCGATGTTCTTGTAAAACTCACTGTTTAATAAGTTACCCACCATTTCGAGAACCTTTACACAGTTAGTGGTTAACGAAGCTTGGCCTATAACATACATGGATGAAGTGAGCGACACTGTGAGTGAAAGTCCGGAAAATTCGATTCGTCGTCATGCTCGATAAATTGAGATTTCTCCAACATCTAGGTGGAAAATTATGCATCGTTTAATAGACTTTTTTCCGTAGAAAATTCAAGTAACTCAACAACTTCAGGAAAATAACCATCAGCGAAGACCGGACTACGGTGCAAAAATTTACCAACTGAACGGAAATGGCTCTGGCAGAACAGTCGTCTGTGGGGAGCAGAAACCTACTATCAATTCATGAACGATCTTTTCCACCTAATAGAGTGACTGCTTGGTCATCGATGGTATGGTGATATGGTAAACAATTTTATAAGTCTGAAATTACTCGGCTTTATTTCCGCAGCATGATCAAAAAGACGCGCAGGTATTTTCATTTTGATAGTTTTGAGATATCAAATTAGTGTAGCAATACCATACAATGGCGAACAGTTAGTTAGTGGCATTAGATATGATAAAAACACCGGATGGTGGAGAGAAAGTCTTGCTTTAAAATCGAAATGTCAGGATATTCTTTCGAATTTAGACAGAAATCAGCATATGCAATGTATTTATCATCAGTAAAAGTTTAGCTTTTCACTTAAAACGTAATTCAAGCACGGAATTAATGTATACTAAGAACAAAATGGATCCAAGGACAGGCCCTTGAGGAACACCAAGATAAAGACCCATCGGTAGACTAAGATTCGCCCCGATTTTTACTTGTTGTATTCTCTATTCTGTGATCAACTTTATCAAAAGCTTTGGTTATATCAATGAAAAGATTAGCACAGAAACTTTTGTCATTCAATCCTTTCTGTATAAAGGAGCATAAGTCCATGGAGCATGGTCCAAAGACCATCTTAACTAGATAAACTTGTTTGAAACTGCATTGGGCTAGAGAATTGATTCTCCCAAGATAGTCCAAGAATCCATTTTTTACCGCTTTTTTAAAAAAATTCAAAATCGAAAACAATACTGAGAAAAGCCTGTAGTTATTGCTCTCTTTTTTTACCTTTCTTAAAAAGTGGAATCATATTGGGGCATTTAAGTTTTTCGGGGTAAACTCCTGTCAGAAAACTCAAATTAAAGAAATGTGCTAAAATTTCAACGATGTAAAATTTTTCAGCAAATGATTAGAAACTAATTTCGATGGTTTAAGGAATTAATAACTTTCAATAAAGCTAATTAGCCACTGGCTAGTACAAAAAAAAGCTATTCATGGAAAAATAGTTATGTACGACGTACAATTGGATTTTATGGAGAGCAGCTTTGTCATATTATAAAAAAGTGATTATTGAATACATTTTCAACCTCCATGGGATTAGTAATAAAATCATCACCCCTATAAGGAATTGAGGATTGATGTTGGTGTTTGGCGTTACGATGAAGCAAGCTATTTATCACTTTCCATTCATTTTTGAAATTACATTAAGATTTCCTCATTTCCTCATTTTCTCAGTTGTTTCTGCAATTACAATATGTATCTGCTTGTTTATTATTTTGAAGATACGTTTATAGCAATTTTTTAATGCTACATTTCGTGGATGCCTGTTGCATTCTTGATGCTGCTTATTTTTGTAATGTCATTCCAATATCAAACTTGAAGATATGACAATTTAAATTGTTGATTTCAGTCATTTCCAGTTGGAAATACGGAATTTATAGTAAACAGAAGAACAGGACATTACAACAATTAACAGACAGTATAACGAGACTTTTGAATTTCTATTTCCACATTTTGTTATTATCTTAATCTTTTAGGTAGATTTTCTTTATTAAAGGTGGAATTTGATTGATTCTCAGACGATAATTTGAATATTAGCATCGTGGTCATGAAAAGAAAACGCAAAAATCCTTCTCAAAAATCACCTCCCTCACATGTGTGTTAGTAAGTATGTTTCTTTGATATCATAAATTAGTCATTTGGAAAAGCTTGTATATTTCAGCTAGAAATAACTGGAAGAAGTACGGCCAGAAATAATGAGGTCAACCCAAAGAGATTGCACATCCAGACCTATCGATACGACATTTCCACAAAAAGAGGCAAATAAAAAATTGGGCCCCTCAACCTATCATTATCATGGACTGGCATTGCTCACCGAAATATGATTCATAAATTTATATAGCTGTAGACACGTACTATGTTCATATACATACATACACTTTTATATTCATAAGGATGAAAATTCCAGGGGTAATGAGCAACATAATCAAAATGCAACAGAGCCGCAGTTTTGATTTCATAATATAAAGAGTCATTCGACTACGTTTTTGTTAACGAATAAAATATTCTTTACATTTAGCAAAAAAAAAAAAAAAATGTTAACAAGAAATAAACTAAGACAAAATACCGATATCTACTATCTACTACGGCACTTGCATTTCGCTTTGAAGTGGAAAATGAAAGAAAAACCGGTCAAACTGTATTCGATAGCAACAATTTCAAAAAAAAAAAATTCTTCATTTACTGAATGCTTCTCGGTTATTCTCAAGCTCCCTGCCTTGAAAAAGTATCTAAACACTAATAATCACACTTCTCATCTAACCTAGCTCATGTATCTATGTACTTCCACTCAATCCGCGTTTTGAATTAAAATTATTCTTCCGTTGGCATGGCTTTTGTATTCGTAGTTTTTATTGAAAGATACCTACATGCAGGCAAACATACGTTTGTACCTACAAACAAAACATATCCATGTACATGCCCATGTATGCACATACATTTGATATAAAAACTTGTTTCGGATTCTTTGGTTTATTTCTGAGCATTGGAAATCTAGCAATGATTCGTCTCAAGCGTCTCAACATACAAACTAAGCAAAACGAGTTTATTTGAACGCAAACTGGAATAAGAAAATTCAATACATACAAAGTTAGTATCCGTAATCCCAAAAGGAATCCAGAATACAGGCTTTATTTATCCAATCTTTTTTTGTCTGCGTTTTTGTTCTTGCCTTGCCTTAACGCCAGCTTTTACTTACTTTATCAGACCCGAAATCATTATAAAAGATTAATGCTGGAAAATGAAGCTGGTGGAAGTCGAATTCACAAATGTATTAAATTTTTTTTTTAATTTCGCGGTTTCTTGGCATTAAAATTAGTTAATATAATATACGTAGTGCTGATGGAATCCTTAATTTTTAAAATTATTCTAGAAACTTAAATTAAAAGGTCGTGACATGTATGTATAAAGGATGCTTTTTAAGAGCTACAGAACTTTTTTTGTAAATAATAACGACAGGGATTGAATCTGATTCAGCAATCCTTATGCAGAGTTTTCCACTAAGAATTATACATTTTTATTTTTTTATAAACTGTCATAACTATGTTGCTTGTAAATGTGTGTCATTTATTCATGGTCTAGTACTCGCACGAGCACCGTTTACAAATTATTAAAATTTATTACAAAAATTCGGAGTCAACTATTAAAGCGTTAATGTCATTTTTTGATCAATATAATCTCTGCATTTTTCCCGCTTAATGTTCCGGTGCCAGTGAGAGAAAGAAATGCAAGGAATGCTGAAAATAGTGAGGCCATAAATGCATCTGTTGAAAGCGACCCAAATCAATCCATTCCACAGCATTCGCAAGAATAAGACATCGTTCAAACAACATTGTTTGAATTACAACTAATTCGAAATTTTATCACAGAATCATTTTCAGCGATGATTCTAATTTCTTGCTCAATAGCCTAAAATGTGTGAAAGAGTGGTCGAACATACGCAATAACATTCGAGTTGATTCGATATCTCAAATAATGTAGTCTGTAATGGAAAACCCGAATGCTTCATTACAAAATGTTTGAATATGACCTCAAGCATATGGCTTTCTCGGTTGTTTTTAGAGAAGCGTATCCCTTGTGCCCAATTTTAGGCTTGAATAGTTTACAGCTCATCAGCATACAAGGGCTGTTTGATAATTACCCAGATTAGAAATGACAACGCAACTTTTTTTTAGATTTTGACAATTTATTCCCAATTTTTTCCAGCGGTGCTGCAACTTTTGTTGGCCTGCAAAATACTCCTCCAAGGTGGCGCGGCGATGACTTCCTCTTTCGACCCGTACTTCTCTTTGGCGAGTGATCTTTTGAGGCTTAAAAATAAACAGAAGTCCCAGGAACCAAATCCAGAGAATACGGTGGATTGGGGAGCAATTCGTATTGCAATTCGACCAATTTGGCAGTGGCGACTGCGGAGGTGTGAGCCATCGCAATATCGTGGTGAAAAATCTCTTTTTTCTTCGCCATATACGGTCGTTTTTTCGACCATTTTTGGCCATCACTTTTCCGGCCGAAGGCACGCTTGCTATATTCACATATGCTGCGATTATTATACCACCCTAATAGCACTTCGCATGATCTTAAATCAACATTTTTATATGCTGCATGCCAAACTGGTGCTATGAAGAATAAGGTGAAAAGGTAATAATAATATAGACTGAACCGATTGGCACCCTAAGCGCAACTTGCGGCACCAGTTTATACAAAATACACTCGTACATATGTTAAAAATATTTATATAGCTCTATATCTTCAAACTAAAATTTTGTCACCAATTTACCATCTGGAAAGAAGTTAAGAAGTTCCTTTACTTTTGAAGTGAAAATTTTTATCTCTCGTTGGGCAATAATTCCGAACTCCGATTAAACGAAAACTCGACAGGAAGTGATTTCACATTTGAATGAAAACAAAAAGTAAAATGGATTGATTCCGAACTCCGATAAAATCTTATAAGCGGTATAAGCTTCTTATAAGCTTCTCTTATAAGCTTCATCGAACTCCGATGAAGCGAATTCTTAGATCCTTTTGCATGCAAAACATCACACTCAAGACAGCGCGATAATACTGGTAAATTACCCTAATATAATCCACTCCGATGAAGTTAATTCATAGATCCTTTTGCATGTAAAACGTCACACTCAAAACAGCGCGATAATACTGGTAAATTACCCTAATATAACGCACCAAGGATGAAGTGTTCCTTGTTTCACGATGTTGTATCGCTATTTTCACCAGTGGTGTTCCTACGTAGCCAATAAATTTCTTCTTCTTGAAACTGTCCTTAACACCCATCTTGCAGTGAATGCTAAAACTCTGTTGAAACAAAAAAGGAAACGGGTTATGGGATAGGAACGAAAAAGCAACAAACTCGGAGTAGAGAACAAAAATAGAAATGGTAACGGGGATGGTGGACCACTATCTCAAACGAAAAAAGAGATATGAGCGGTAAAAGGGACGTCGTAGGTGAGTGCACAATACTTGAGTTAGGTGCATAGCAACACCATCAACATCGTCATCATTACTGTTACCATCGTCAAAGTCCTACTTAGACATTGCTTGTTAGCAACACCAAAAGCATCATCAAAACGTAACGGAAAACTTCAGCTTAACAACAAAATTTGGCTTGGCTTGTCTTTTGTTTGTCAATGCCAAGAAGGTAAGCAGCATAGAACAGCCCAGCAATAGAACTGTGCTCCAGCGATATCGATTGACCTAGTTTGGAAATATCCACATTAGTAATAAAAGCAACACAACATGATTGTTAAATGTTAACTCTTCACTGTTCATTGTATATTGTTTTGTATTATTCTATGTTAAGTTAGTTTAAGATAACAAGAAAGATCTTGAAGTAAAAAGACATTATTCTAATAAGTTGTGTTCTATTTGTAAGGGCTTGACAAAATACATAACTCGCGCGCGGAATACTGACGCTTCATCTCGTGTCCGTACTATATGGTAATCGCTAGAAGAGGTGCATAGAGTCATGGCTGGCTTTGTACGAATATGAATAGGTATGACAAGTTCCCATGAGAATTTACATGGGAATTAGCTCTGTATGTTGTACGAGTAGTGTATCCATAGCACATGCCATCAGTCGTGCAGCATTTGTTATTTATCGTGTCTCGAAGTTATTGAGGTTATAAAAATGTGAGAAATATTCCCAAAAGATTCCACAATAATGAAAAAGGGCTTCTTCTATCAAGGAAAAGTGTCTTTTTAAATGCTCGTGATCTTGAGGTGAGCATCCTCATTTTAATTATTTATAAAGCTTTATGCAGTCTAGCTTCTAGCGCTTTGTTCTCTTTGCTAACCATTTTTTTATATTTGTTTAACATACTTACGTTATTTTGAAAGGGTAAAAAGTAGTTTTCACTTACCTGAAAGGGTAAAAGAGAGAAGTTTACAACAAAATATTACAATAAATTTATGTACATATACATTATAACTTAGCCTTATTGAAATATTTACGATTATAATAGTCTTTGAAATCAGCCTACGCTTGACTAAAAAAGCGAAAGTCTTAAAACCTTAACGAATTAAGGCTTACAAATATTCAAAACCCTCAGGTAATGCAGAGCTTCCCACGACCAAGACATCAAAATGAAGCAGCCTACGAAAACTACAACTTGTATACGGTGTTGCTTTGAAGGTATTCAAATACAAAAAAAATCAACTGACAGCGAAATCATCTATCACTCCAAGCCAGTGGTGATACCCACATTTCCGAATACGGCAAACTATTAATATAATACATCATGATTAGCTTGTATGAATTTCTAGCATTCCCATTCGGTGCAGATCGCTAGAAAGATCGGTGTATATAGCTCGTTATATTAAGGAATCCAAAAGATTCGACAAAATTCGAAGGAAACTGCAAGTCAATGCAAAGAACCAATTCACTGTTGAAGACCGTGCAAATTATAAAATTGGATTTAATCTGTAAATAGAAACTTTGTACAAGACACTTACACACTAACAACTACCGGAAGTCCATTGAGGACGCATTGCTGTGTTTGAAACAAGAAACATAGCAACATCTCATTCAAATGCACTGTATAAGCAAAGAATTATTGCATTTCCCATTACTCATGAGTAAGCTAATATGCAATGGGAATACATAAACCAGAGACAGCGAATTTTAAGTGTCCCATAAATTTCACGAATGACAAAATATATGGACTAAGAAATGTCTATGAGATGCGTATAAGAGTGTTCTTAAAAATCAAGAGAACAAGGAAAAATAAATAAAAAACTCTTGGCGATGAGAACATAAAGCACGCGAACATTGATGTGAAAATATGCCATCGGTTTTAAGTTTTGTTTCAGTGAAATAAAATCAGTTAAGAAAGTTACAGAACTTAAGTGGAAAACACTGTTCTTCTTCTAGGCCAATTTTTTTAACGAACTTCCTTCAACATAGCAAAACTAATTGATTCTCTTAGTCTGCAGATTGTCCACTATAGTTCAAAGTACTTAAATTCTACAGACTTTAATACGATGATTATGAACGGCAATACAGATATTCGCACTTAGTACCACTGATTTGTATTCTCATCGGCAAAAAGAGGAAAACTAGTCTCGTTGATGTGCTGCTCTTATAGCAAATTCTGTACGACACTTAAAAAGCAACGGACTTTGTACACTGCCTTGGTGTATCCCGACTTAAACTTCGAAATCGTCGGTTTTTTCCATTATGCACTGAACTTTGATTTTAACGTTATCATGGCACATATCGCGTACCGTTCTTATATACGTATCGGGTATATTTTGAAATTTAAGCGGTGTACATACTTCTGAGAACTTCACCGAATCCTTTTTTCGAATCGCTGAACGATCTGCAGATCCTTCAAATCGTCGCAATGTTTCTCCATCAAAATCTTTAATTAAATCATATGGTGACCTGGCTTCCATAAACCCGCATTGTTTGCCATGGAGCTTAGTAATATTGCATTGTTGACTGTCTAGAACTACCTGGTATATTTTCATAATATGCGGCATTACTCCCTCAGATCCGTAGTTGTTGCTATTTCATGCAAGCTCTCTCTGCACTGGTTAGCCATCAGATCGCCTCTTCTAGGTTTCTTGAACAGAATCGTGAGATATTTCAAGATTTACGATCACACGTCGAAGGGTATGTGTGAGAAAGCTGGCGTTTTCTCTAAGTGTATGACATGCAAGGGAATGAAAATGCGCAGGAAGTCTTCGTTCAGTAATGCATTACATTGCTATTTCCATCTATTGGAAATTTTGTTATACTTCGTTAGTAGGTGTCTTGCTGGTCTTTAATATTTGGGCGATTGATTCTTATCATTTGGTTTTTCTTCGTTGTGCCGCAGTTTTAAAAACATTTCCTTAGTCGCCTGTGTTTTGATATTGTGCTGCTTCCATCGAATTATTGACGCCTGCTTATGGTTAGTGAGGGAACCTCTTCTTATTCCCGATACAATGCGTAAACTATTTTAAACTTTTTTTTTATAATTAGCGCGAGCTCAAGTAGTTATTAGTAGCCTTAAAATGTTTTCACACAGCACGAGTGAAGAAAACCTTGGGAGCAAGAAAAGAGATGTACCGTTGTATCTTGGTTTTGAATGTTTGGAGTCTGTATTGGCTAGGAAACAAAGATCTCGGAAGAGAATTTCGACAGCGAGTTGTAAGGCTTAAAAAAGGATCACGATATTTCATAGTACCTCCGATATTTCATAGAAAGGATTGCATTTTGTTTCTAACAACCAATTTCAGCTCATTGTTCCACGACCACGATGCATAATTTATGTGAAACCGGCCTTTGAAAACATAGAGATTTTTGACGCCAGTTTATCTAGAAGTTCAAAGACGATGGTAACTCTTTTCTAATCTTCCTCCGTTTTGCACTTCATGCGGCCTCTGATTTCAACATTTCGCCATTTGGTGGTAGCTTGGTAGCTGGTAGCTGGTCTTTCTACCGACATTCTAGCTAGCGATCAAGCCACTTATTTGAGCCAAAATGCTGTTAGATTTGATCTTAGCATCGCTTGCCCAATTTATGCAATTATTTACATGAACCGATTGTATTGAAGGGCGTATGCCGCAACAACCCGGATTGACCTATTCTAAATAATTAACGAAACTCAAAACGATTATGGAACCTAATCCTTCGAAACTTTATTTAAGATGCTAAAACATAGTTTTTTTTAAGGAGATAAAAGACATCAGATACAACTTACTTTCCTAGCAATCCGTTAAGCTGGAAAAAAACTGCTTATTGCAAGTCAGATACCGGTGAAGATCAATAGTTCAAGTGCCTACTAGATGTAAGTGGAGAAGTTTGCCTACGTAAGTCATATAGAAAAGCATAACTTGCCATGTTCTTGATTTTTTTTATTCACAAAACACTAAACAAATTCCCACTTGGATGTGTGATCATACATGCATATGGTATGTATTTGGTACACTCATTTTGAAATATGACACATAATCATAGAAGTTAGGTGGTAGTCAGAGATTTAAAATGAAGTATCGCCTTGTGGACAAAGTATTATTTTCTATTTTTTTCACAGGAACAAATGCAGAAAAAGCTCTTGTAAATGCCATGCAATCAAATACTTTCAAAATGAGCCAGACATCAAAGTCACACTCAAAATTATTGGGACGTAATCCAATTCCAATTTTTAAGTCACTACTCGAAAGGCTTACTATCAAAGAGGTAATTGTTACACCCGAGGCGATTTGTCATTGAAGTTCGTACTTATATCTTTTTTTTTTTTGCTGAACAGCACATTTGATAAATGAACTGAAAACAGGGCCCAGCACATTCATGCAAACAGTATTAAATTGCATGAGCACACCTTTACTTGCTTATGAAACCACTTGCTCTGGATTATTTGTAATTGAATCTTTTATTTTCAAATTCCCTATGACTGCTTAGCACATAAATACCATGAACACGTACGCAATAGTGTTATTTTGAAAAAATAAAAAAAAATAAAAAATTGAGTATGAGTGATACCAGGAAATAATTGCCTCATTTTCCATTTATTTTTCCCTTCGGGTAGGGATCAGAATATACCCGAGGTAGGCATGCCCATCGTAAGGGGCGTCTAAAGTTACCAGAAACGGAGACGAAAACTTCGCAGAAATTGCAAAAATATAAAACAAATTATCCCTCCCAGTCTATGTGTAGAATTTACTGGACTACCTAGTAAAAGTGACTCACATAAAATATGGCAATGGACAAAACAGTAAATATAAATACCTCAGGTTGCAAATTAGATAAACTAAAAAATCCACCTTCCTCGGAGGTAGGTGACAAAGATTAAGGGGGGGAGACCATTTATTGCTTCTTACGCTAAAAAACTATACGGTCAAATATAGCGCTATATTTGTAAATATCCCGAAAATACCAAAATGAAATCTGGAATTGAAACCAGTATATGGATACTGGATATGACGCCATATCAAATGGTTTGCTCCATAAAAATATCGATCAACCTACAATCAACTGGATCAAAGCTAGAAAACCGGATGATTACGACTTTATTAGAGCCGAGATGACCTAATTACACTTAACGCCACAATCGTTTAGTACTCCGACGAGTACTCAAATATCTGGCAGTATTCCTAGACAAAAGACTTAACTGAAACTCTCATTTAAACAACACAATAACTAAAACAACCTTTGCTTTATGGGCCTGCCGTCATATGTATATCAGCACATGGGGGATCTCTCCAAAGATCAGTCACTGGATCTACACAATGATGGTTAGGCCCATTATATCATATGCGTATATAGTATGATGTGCTAAAGTCACGCAAAAGACCACCATTTTAAAGCTCAACAGAGTACAGCGTCTTGCATGTCTGGGCATTTCCGAACTTGTTCCATAGCAATAATAGGACTAACCCTCCTACACTTATATATAAGCAAAAAGGCATTACGCAGCACAGCAAGTTGGTTAAAAATTAAACAGTTTAGTCTTAGCGAACACCCTGGCCTAAGGACCATACTCTCCGAAATACTGGACCTTGATATGATCTGTGCCTTCAAAAAACATTATTCAATAAAGGCTTCTCCACGGAGATTCCCAGTAGAGAAGCATGGGTTGGCAATAACCCACCAAACAGCCATAAGTTTGTCACAAAGTCACAAAGTAGTATGCGGATGGTTTTAAAATGGAATTTAGAATGGGAACTGGAATACACGGACCAAACCTAAATTATGGCTTTGGGCAAAAGTTCCAGTATATTCCAGGCAGAACTCCACGCCATTAAAGTGTGCCATATTTACAAAACCAGATATCAAAGACGCAAACATCCATATATGGTATTCGCGGATAGTCATGCAGCTATAAATATTCTTAGTTTGCACACTATTAAGTCCAAATCAGTTATTTACTGCTCCGAAACTCTCCAAAAAGTTAGCTCCAGGAACAAAGCCAAACTGGTGGGTTTCTGGCCATAAGTGCATTGATGAAAAGGCAGACGAACTCGCCAGCAAGGGCTCAGAAACTGCCTTTAATGGACCTTAACCCTTCTGCTGTATATTACTCCTAAATTAGCAGTCAATTTAGCTATTCGAGATGCATCTCGAATATTAAGGAAATGAGATCTTAGTCGGCACGATATCAAAAACTTAGTAGGTTACGTCACAAGACACCACAGTTTAAGATTTCACCTCAAAAAACTGAATCTAGTAGACTCTCCGGAATGCCGACTTTGTCTTAAAGAAAGACGAAACTGCTCTCAATGGAATTAGAAGAAAGATTTTCTACAGCGAACAATTCGGCTCTAACGAACTAATGAATTCTAGTAAAATTCAGTAGTAGAGCTAGTATTGGTATCAACTTCATTCGGAAGGTAGAAAACCTACTAGCCTAACTAGAGCTAGATGTGCCATCATACAAACACTAGGCACGAAAACATGCCCATCGCGATCTCTGTGAAATCAGTCGAATTTATATTCATATGGCAAAATTTTAAACAATTTTTCATGTGAAACATCCAATTTTTTTGCAAAAATCAAAAAGGCCATTGACGTTCATGTCGGCTATTTCCTTTAGGTTTTCGAAAAGGTATTTCCCTAAAAATTTTCTTCGACTATGCAATGTTGCCCTGTATTTACACATTATGTGTGTTATGCGCTCAATAGCTTGAAGATCACAACAGAATCTGCAAATATTCGTAACTCACAACTTGAGACTCTTTGTTTGTTTCCGCAGAAGACAGTGTCCTTGCCAAGATTTCTATTATTGTTCTAAGCTTATCCCTGTTTAATTGTATTAACTCCCTAGACCTCTTGCCATCAAAAAGTGGACAAAGAACTTTGGATACTCTGTGTCCTTCAAAACTTGACCAACTTAAGTTGGCAGCCTTTATAATTTTTTCCTCGATAGTGGTGCTTACTATGCAATGAGGTGTTTTGATGTTAGCTACCTCACTATTATCGAGTAGCCCTCCTTTTCTTGCAAACTCATCGGCTTACTCATTTCCCTTTATATCGTAGTGTCCTGAAACCCAGCCCAGTTTTACCCTGTTCTGACTGCATGATGCCTTGAGCACTGTGCGACAACCCCTGATTATATCAGAATTGATGTTGGTCGATTCCATGCGGATTTTAAGAAAAGTTAATTTTTGTTTCTCTTTATTGTACAAGATGGGCCATAATGTATGACCATATTGGCAAGTGCCATCGATTTTATAAATGGCGCGTCGAATAGCAGTTCGGTTTTGACATTAATGAAGCAAACAGAATTAGAATGTATGTGAATAAGCAATGGAATGCAACACTTCTAAGGAACGCGAAATAATTGTCACGATATTTTGATGAACAATTCGTGATTTTGTAATTTTGGCGCAACGTGCATTTCGTGCCGTTTTCTTCACCGCCTGGCTCCCACGCCATGGAAGATCTCGTACCTCTCTTTCGGCCGAGAATATCACTGTCATAGCTGTAGATATCGTAGAGGCTTCGTCAACGTCGAATAGACAACGTGCAACACAATTTGCTATTGCATTGAAGATGTTTCTTTACAAAGTGCCGACAGCGCATCAGCTGACAGGTGGTGAGCGTGAATTGCGTTTTCTACCTACAATCACGCCCTCCTGAATCTCAGCAACGAAGTGGACGACTTTGCATCAAAATAATCGTGAGTGGCGAGGCTCATTTCCACTAATGTGGATACGTGAACAAACAAAATTTGCGGTTCTGGAGATCCCGAAAGTCCACTCAAAGTCACTACATGATGTTCGGTTTACACTGGAGAAGGCATTGGACCATATTTTTTTTTAACGGCGCGGACCAAATGGTCAACACTGTGGATGGTGAGCGCTACAGAGCCTCGATTATTGAATTTTTCATTCCTCAACTGGATGAATTGGAACCAGAGAAACTTTTGCATCAACTAAAAAACTATTTAAAACAAATAACTATAACAACAAAATATATAAAAAATACAAAAAAATTATTACTATACCATATGTACTTCATTTGCATCTCGTTCACTTGCGTCTCTTATAAATAAGCCTCAAATATAATTTTCCTTCATTTTCTCATTATATTCGCCCTGGTGTTGACGGTCAAAATAGGTACATCAAATCTTGTTTTTACTTTACAGAACATTTTGCAAAACATGATGTTTAATGTCTTCAATCATATTTGAAATCAGCTGAGAACTCTCTTGTTTCAAAGAAAACCATGGATCATTACTTTAAAGCTGTCCCATGCTCGTCTTTCATGAGTATTGAGTATAGTTATAAAAATTCGTTGCTGGCTATTATTATTATACTCCTGGCCCGACGAAAATACTAACTTTGGCTTTGGCATCGCATGACTTAGGAAACAATTTTTTTTTTTTAGATATTGAAAAGTTTCAGAACATGTATAGAGCTTGCACGAATTGCTTTATAAGTTCTAATTTTATATGAGATGAAGGCATCAATATGTTTAGGCCCGGTAATTAGGTCACATTTAATATTATGTTTTCCTGTCTCGAAGTCGGTTCGCTTAGGCCATAGGTGCTGCTGGTAATGTGAATTGTCTGCTCTTCTGTCCCATAAGCAAATATAGCAAAAATGTTTGGTATACCCGCCTTGAGTTCCCACTAGAAAGCCAATCATAGTAAAATCCGCTATCACAGGCCAAGTGTACACCATATATAGTACATATGATACTTTAAACTCGCAAGCACAATATTCAAGCTTTTGTAATTTTCTTTGAGCATCAAGGAATGAGCCAAAGGTATGGATGCAAAGTTATTTCCATTTTGGAGGAGGAAGCTTTGAAACATTTTGTGGAACAATTTGTGAAAAGATATCAGTCAGAATGAATGCCAGAAATTTCGATTTCTTCAAACAAGCCCTTCACATCATTACAATAACAAAGTCCGTCCTTGAATCTTTCTTTGATCACTTATTCTACTGCTTCAACTTTTGGGCAGGTTCAGATCTCTAAGTCGTTTAGTTCGTTGAAGTTAATGAGGTTTGGTTCGCAACTTACTGATTTCATCACGAAGTCATCGCTCTCGAAACTTGTACATGTAGTCTTAGTTGCTGGAGTTAATATGATATCTTTTAGCTTTTACGATATCATTGCGAAATATATTCCCATACTAATTAACATACCACGTTTGTAAAGAGTCAAATCTCCCACCGCTTCTTCCGATTTTATTTAATACAACACGTTTCACTTTATACTCGTATAAAAAGGTATCATAGCAAAAGGTACAAAAGCAAAATTTTTCAAAAATAATCGATGAGTCTTTTGACTTATTCATCTTGTCTAGTCGTTCTAACGTTCTTCTTCAGGACCAGTTGTCCCTTGAAGATATGTCTGATCACGAATTTCTGTTCTGTGCATATCTCGTTCATCTACATACTCGTATACTCATACTGAAATCGAAACCCAACTCACCTAAATTAGAGTAATTTCTGCCATTCTCGCAATCATTCGACTTATGTATAACGAAGTGCGAAAAAAAACTTTGGAATTTCTTCGAGTCGGGAATAAGAATACCTTAAGCCGATTACCCGATATTAATGATCTCAACGAAACTTTTATTTCTAGTGTATCCGACAGTATCGATATTTTTTGAAAATAAAGATGAGGGAGCGCATGAGAACTCGGTACAAATACCGCGTGCTATTTACAACGCCACATGGTCATGGTACAACAGTGTATATTAGGATCAAGAGCTTTACAAATTTATTTGTATTGTATCCTTTAAAAATAAATAAATAAATAAATTTTGCCTTCGAAGTCGTAGTAGAAATTGAAGTCATTGAAACTGTCACTGTCAATTTATTCAGTAAACTCAACATTTTCATCATGGTAAAGTACACTAACGAGCAACGTCTGTAAATTATTAAAATTTTCTACAGATATTCGGAGTCAGTGACTCCAACTTTAAGAGCGTTAACTCCAATTTTCGGTCGTAGTTCTCGCCCTAGTAGACAGGCAATAACAAGTTTAGTGCAAAAATTTGAGTCTACATATTCGTTGTGTGATGCTGCCGTATCAGTGAGACAACGGGTTGGTCGAAGTGTCGAAAATATCGCTGCCGTTCAGACGTCCGTAGCAAACGATCCAAATCAGTCAATTCCACGGCGTTCTCAGGAATTGGGCATCGATCAGACCACATTATGGCGTATTTTGCGTAAGGATCTTACTTTACACCCATACAAGATCAAGCTGACTCAAGAATTGAAGCCGATGCACCATTTGAAGTGACGTACGTTCTCCGATTGTGTTCTGGAGAAGATGCGCCAAGATAATGAATTTCATCGCAAAATCATCTTCAGTGACGAAGCTCATTTTTGGCTCAATGGGTTCGTCAATAAGGAAAATATGCGTTATTGATCGAGTGAAAACCCACATGTGCTTCATGAATCACCACTTCATCCATAAAAAATAACTGTTTGATGCGGTTTGCATGCCGGCGGCGTTATTGGGCCATATTTTTTCGTCGACGATAACGATCGTTACTGTGAACGGTCGGCGTTATCGCGCCATAATCACCGATTATTTTTGGCCCGAATTGGAAGATATGGACTTGGACGACATGTTGTTTCAACAGGATGGTGCCACAAGCCACACAGCACACGCTACAATCGATTTATTGAACAGTAAGTATGGTGAGCGTGTTATCTCAAGACATGGGCCAGTCGATTGGCCGCCTCGTTCGTGCGGTTAAACGCCGCTTAACTATTTTCTGTGGGGCTACGTTAAGTCATTGGCTTATGCCAACACGCCGACGACGTAGGAAGAGCTCAGAGCCAACATTTAAAGCGAAATAGCGGCCGTTTCGGCCGAAATGTGTGGCCGAGTCGTTGAAAATTGGGTTCAACGAATCAACCGCTGCAAACGTGCCCGTGGTGGCCATATGAACGAAGTCGATTTCCATTCACAAATGTTTTGATTGTACTTCAAGCCAATAATAAAGTTTTTGAAATATATCAAATGGTTTGCCTTTTATTTTAAAAAAAAAAGTTATTTTTCTTCTTTATTTAAAAAAAGAAGTGCAATTTCAATACCTTAATGCAAACGGTGTCAAGGCTTCTGGTATATGCAGAACTACTATAAAGAGATCTGGCCTTAAATGTAAAGTAAAACATTAAACAAATAGCTGTCCACTAAAAAAGGATGAGAAAGCGAAATGTATCAACTACCATGGAAACTACCCAGATAATTAAGGAAGTTGTCTGACAGCAGAGGAACATCAAGAAAGAAGAAACAGAGTTACTACCAATCACCAACACAACGCACTCAAAAATGAAAACAATACCAAGGGGTACTTAATCAAATGCTCGGGTTCCGAATAAAAAATCGTATTCCCAAATGATGAAAAATCCACGTAAAGAAAAAATATATATATATATATCGATAAAGGAAATTCTTCTTACTATTATTCAAAAATTGGATAAGCACGGTAAGTCCATTAAGCTTATAATGATTAAAAATTTTAAGGTCGCACCTGGCATGCAAAAGGTTTACTCCACCACATCTCTGAATTTCAGGTATTTTAATTCAATTAAGACATTGACGTTTGCCTGATTTCTGAAATCCACTTCAAACAGGGAACAAAGATAAAAATTCCTCGGTACCTCGGTTACCACTCTCAACATCCAACTAACATTGCCAGAGGAGGTAGTGATGTAATTGTAAAAAAGTATTTTTGAACCTCACAAATTCTGAAAAATAGCAAAACAAACAATGCAAGTAGCAAGTAGTGGTAGACTAAAAGCAAAGGTTTTAAAAAAGCTTCCATATAATGACAACCCAAGCGTTGGGGGAAAGAAAGATCTTAACGACCTTTCACGAATTCTAGGCCAGAAGTTTATCATTATAGGTAATTTCAATGCATAAAACACTTACTGATTAAAGGCAGTAAGCCTTACAAAGCAGCGCGAAAATTTAAGTGTGATTTTATTTTGATTTCCTTCCAACGAAAGGAATCAATACAAAATAAGTAAAATGTTGAAAGTAGTGATGATCTGTCGTCGAATTGTACACGTAATCCGGTAAGACAGTCAACGGCATGTCAATAGAACGGGTAAAAAACGTAAGACTTACCGACAAACGAACAATTGAATGTTAATTAAAAGAATTACTCGAATGATTTATTAACATCAGAACTCCACTGGTCACAACAAGCCATATTGACATCGAAATGGAACAATTCATTGCCAATATGCAAATACAACAGACAACAGAAGATAGCACACCGACTTATCAAAAAACAAGTGTCGGTAAAATATCCTGCAGAAATTAGGAAAGTCATTAAAAACAGAGAAGAACTTGCAGGAAATATCAAATGACAAGATATCCTGGCGATAAAACTATTTTTAGACAACTAAATGACAAACTTGAATTTGGGAATTTTAAAATAGATCTCTTTGCAACTTAACTCCTGACAAAATCACAGACTACTCTCTTTGGAAGGGTACGAAAAATTTAAAGAAACCTTAAGCGAAAGATCTCCCGTTAAGAACATCTGATGTTAAATGGATCGGCGACCCAAAAGAACAGGTCAAACGTCTTGACTTCCCCGATGGAATAGATGAAGACGTAATCCGTTTTGTTTCGCTAAGAGAGGCACATGTACTCATAAACTTAAAAAATTAGATAGAATCATTGGCAGAAGACATAATTCCACCCATCAGTTCGGGCTTAGAAATAAACACTCGACAGTAGACAATGTGCATCGTGTAACTTAACATGTAATATGTAATATGTACTTATAAACTATCCAATAAAAAAATCACCAGTTTCTTATTAAAACTTTTCGAGAAAAGGCTTCTTAAAAAATAGATAGAATCATAGGGCAGAAGACATAATTCCACCCATCAGTTTGGGCTTAGAAAGAAACACTCGACAGTAGACAATGTGCATTGTGTAACTTAAGTTATTTGAACAAGCACTAATAGAAAAACAAGTTTGCTCTACATTAGTACTAGACGTTCACAGGCTTTTGACCACGTTTGGCATAAGAGTCTAGAGTATAAACTTCATAGGGATCCACGTAGACAGTACTATGAGTTTCATAAATCCGAAAGAGCAAATAAATTCTTTAGACTTTGCTATGGCTCAGCATATTCTGAACTTAAAGAAATATATTACAAGCAGGAGTTCCACAGGGAAGTGTTTTAGGACCCACCCTATATACATACATAATACTCGTATACTAGTGATATACCAACTGCGAACTATGCGATGATAGCTGCATTCGCGGCGATACTGCTCTTCTATCGACAGTTGGATGCGTGGTTAATGCAACGGAAAAGTTACAAAATTCAGTTAAAGAGACACTCGTATGTGATTGAACGTAACGATGGCGAATTAAACTTAATAAGCCAAAGTTCACCCGCATCAAGTTTACAAATAAAAAAAAAACGAATGTTCCTGTAGTTATTAATAATCAAGTAGTTCTCTATTCCAACACAGTTAAGTATCTGGGTATGAATCTAGATGCTAATCTCAACTGAAAGGAACATGTGAAAAAGAAAGTAGAAGAGGTGAATATTAGATACAGAAAACTTTATTGGTTGTTAGGATATAATTCAGAAATGTCCACTGAGAATAAAATCGTCTTATAATTGTAATCAGACACTAAAACCCGTTTGGACATATGGTATCCAATTATGGGCTTGTACAATCAAAACCAATGTACAAATAATACAAACATTTCAAAACAAAGTCCTTCGGGGAATAGTACGCTCTTCATGGTACTTATATTAGAAAAAAATTACTTGCATCGTAATTTGCAGATTGATCTTGTAACGGAAGTAACGTAATTAACAAGTACGTCACACTAAGCGTCAGATACTTACTAATCCTGACATAGAAAATGTCTTATACGTACGACATAGTATTCGTAGGTTAAGAAGAAATAAACTTCACGAATTTAACAATTATAGTATAAGAACCCGGATTTCAATTATAGTACCTTCTCAAACTTAACTGAACATTGAAGTAAGAATCATTTGCATATTTTTCTTTGATTGGTTATAATTAGGGGGCGTTTTTATTGCGGTTGGAATACAACACTATTCTGGATTTCTAACCCCTCAGTGCCTTTCGAGATTTCCACCTTCTATAGCAAAAAAAAATTCCATTTATCAAAAACGACTAAATATTATGTCTATTCGTATGGATCCTTTTACATACGAAACAAAGAATATCTAACTAAATTAAATGCACCTATTTTATAAACTATTAAACCATTAATTAGAAGGCTGTAATACACATGTTTGATTTATTTTTTAACCAATTCAAGCAAACAGTTGTTCCTTTATTAATAGCTTAACCACAAAGTTTCCTAGATAAATTAATCTCGTTTAGAAAAAATGAAAAACAATTTTTTTTTTAACCAAAACCATTGAAATGTCATTTATCAAGTCGTTATGCTCAATAGCCGATGACAAAAACATTCGTACGAATGTTGGTAGCAATACCCGTTTTTTTAGGAAAGAAAAAGCCCTAGGCTTTGCACACAAGATGAATGTCTGACTCTGACGTAACTTAACATTTTCTTGGCTCATTAATAACATCAATACATACTCGCTACCGAATTTCAATTTGGAGGCAAATGTGTCCTGTAGTAATTCCGATTGTCGTGTTTCTTTTTTGTAAAAAGAGAAATATGCTAATTAGCCCTTGTTTCAGTGGGAAATGTTTCAGTACTCAAATTTTGACTTATACTACACCCTGACTGACTCGAACTGCAACCAACTTTAGACTGCTATAGTTTCCAAACCGTTTATTACTGTAAGCTCAAATTTTGACACATGACACATTATTTACAAGCCGTCTCAGTTGTGCTGATGAATTGGTGGTTTCAGTAGGTCGATTATGTGCACCGTAAGTTCCTCGGTGATTTTCGTAATAGAGCTGAACAATTTGGAGACGCTGTTATGGTGTGAGTCTTTCCATGATGACTTACCAAACGATACTGAACAATTATGACAAAGCAGTTTGATGGGAGTCACGCGTGATCTGTCAAAAAAAGGCTTTTGAAAATCAAATCTCACAATTAATCACCCTATATAAACATTTAAGGATCTAAAATTTACTTTCGATTTTATTTTATTAGGATGACATCTGTTCCCTTTCCATCTTAATCAAAGATACTCGTACACATCAAACTTTTTAAAAATCACTTAAGTATCTACAAACAAATTTTATCTATGCGAATATTTGTATACTCATATGCACCTACTAAGGTAGTAGCGAATGCCTAGTTTACCGCTATATGTAAACGTGCAATATCTAAAGATCTCTTGAGCTCATTGTAAACAGGATGAGGAATAGCGTTTTCCTAGAATTTTCTCTGTTATTTTTGCATAATTTATTACAGGGTAGGTACGGTGAGATGAAAACTGTTGCTCTGCTATATATCATACATATCTACCTAATCAGAAAAGAAATCTCCTAGGTGATGGCTCCGTTACAATCTATTTTCCTTTCACAATGAGCTTTTGTACACAAGTGATGTATGATACTTTGTCTGTACATATATATATTTAAGTACATATGTATCGGTATCTATTTGTACGTATGTATGTATACTGGAATAACTCACATCTTGTGTTTTTCAGTTTTTTGTTTTTGAAAAGCCCTATTTTCCAGCATCGTTATTTCATCTCAATGTCATTTAAGGATGTAAACAGCGCAAGCTGTTGTCCTAACCTACATATGGTTGGAGATAAACTTCAATAAGAATGCGAATCGTAAACACATTGCGAAGCGAACGTATTCCTTCCGATAATGGCTTATAAAAATATCTATCATATAAAAACAAATGTCGTTTTTACAGATATTCGAGTTTCAGAGAATACTCATTCCCATTCCCCATGTTTTATAAGAATACCTGCGGCAAGTCGGGTAGCAAACCTTAAAAAGTAGAAAAGTAGAAAAACAAAACAAAGGGACGACCTCCTATGTTTGTCGGCATCCTTTTCCTGTTGTGTGGATATAGAATTTTTTTTTTATTGTTATAATATTTACCCACATACAATTATATGTAATTTTATGATGGCAACAAAACGAATTCCTATCGAAGATACTTAGAGGGATGCTATCACACAAATACCCCACTGACAACTCTGCATTATCGAAAAGGAGCGAACCCTACTTGTGGTATTTGTTTCATGAAGGAGCTACAAAAACAACACGCAAGCCTGTTTATATCCAAGATTAGGTAAACACAAAGAAAATGGTCGTATCTGACTAAAAACCTGGTAAGGAATGGGATAATAGAAAAGGTACAACAAAGAAGGACCAATGCTGCTGGCGACACCATAAGTGCAAAAAGTATGTTACACCATTTGGATGGCATCAGAATCAGAAGGCAGATTGAAGTATTTTACCTGCCATATACTGACGTACCGAACGTATGTAAGTTTGTAGTATGTTAGGAATATGTGTATATCAGTTTGTGGTGAATCAATTTCGACACATGTTGCGGAAATTGGTTAGGAAAAAAGGTCATTACGATTGCCTTTATGTATGTTCTTATGGGGCGCCTTCAAGTAATTAATGAAGGCAATTAGCGGTATGCCTATTCATTAGGAATCACTGAATGGCGCTTTTGACTTTGGGTTTATTTGCCCTAATCAAATTCTAGAAATGAGCTGAAAGCCTGGTGCCGACAATCAATTGTTAGTTTTGAAATGATTCAGGTGCGATTTGGACTATAAAAGCAACCAGAATTCACTCCTTAACAGCATTTCAGTTTGCAAAGTTCATGTTATTTCAACTTAAGAAGATGGGACTATTATGTAAGCACAAAAGCGTTTAGATTCACCTTGAAAACCACACAGTTTTGAAGCGACTGAGCAAACCAAGGAAGTGGACAGCTTAAAGGGTCCCTTTAGAAATGTAACGATTATACATAATCAGCAATCAACTAAAGATATTCTATTCAAAAATATCATAGAACAATGCGAATCTTTAGAAACTAGAATAAAAAGCGAAAAGGAATTTAAATGCTGATTGAAATACTGAGAAGTGTTTCATAGTCAGCAGACTAATTAAAAATTTAAAGTCCACCAAACCGATTGATCATTATCTTAAAGAAGCTTAGTAATTGGATATTATCAGAAGTCCTAACAAAAAAAAAACTTTAACCTTAAGTAATACACATGGCTTATCACTGAGTAAGGTCTTATAGATCTACACAGCTACATATAATAAGAAGTGTTATATCCTTTTGTGGTTATTTGATACAAATAAGCGTTTACATTATACTGTGCCGATGCTGTGATTATTTTGTCTGCATAAGATGGATACTCGTGCATTTATCCCCGTCATTTTCATATAATGAATCACACACTCAAATTTTAAAAACAAGTGTTCCTTAGTATGATAAATACGTACTTGAGTTTATAACGATAATGTTTAAGAGCTAAATCAGGGTTAGTCTTACCGCAACTGTCTAACGTGATTTATCAGCATGTTACATAAATATTGCATGATTTCTGAATGTCTGTTTAATATAGTCATCAATATAATTTCCTTCATTAGACAACACTTCTACCCACCTCTCAGGCAACTTCTTAATGCCGGCACTAAAAAAGTACCTCGAGAGTCTCTTGGACGACTCGAAATTTAAAGCTTTTTCCATCAGGGAAGTTTTGCAGACTATGGAATATGTAGAAATCTGATTTTTTTCCCAACTGAACTCCTATAACTGTATGCATATGGTCCTATCTATGTGAGAGCAAGCATTATCCTGATGAAACAGAACACCCCTTCGATTAACTAGCCCTGGTCGTTTCAAAAATGGATAATATCCTTTTTTTCATCTTCGGTAACGATCCGTTTCAAAAACAACTCTTGATTATGCCGCGATGGAAATGCAGTACACGCTTTGATTCCTCTTCATTTTCTCAAATTTATGGTTTTTACATTCTGCTTTTTCCGGAACAAAAACAACAAAAATATGCCAAATATGCTCTTTTGATACATTCATTCCAAAATTTTGTTAAAAATGCTTACAATGACGTTAACAAAACAAAATTTGCAGACTGAATGTGCAATATATTTCAAATAATTATTTTAATTACGATTTTGGCATTAAACTGATTCTGTGCACTTTATGGCTATCGGAAAATAAATCTCGAAAAAAACCGCACAATACTTATGTTGCAACCTGATACAGGTGAGTCAATACGTCCCTGAAAATTAAAACAGATGACGTTGCCACCTCAAATCCAACATTTTGCTTGTCAAGAAACATCTTTCAAAAGCACTCACTCTGGTTTTCAGGCAGATCTGTCAGATCTGTCAGATCTGTTTACGAGAATTCTCATAAAAAAAAATTTTTCACACTTAAATTTTCGCGCTGCTTTGTAAGGCTTACTGCCTTTAATCAGTAAGTGTTTTATGCATTGAAATTACCTATAATGATAAACTTCTGGCCTAGAATTCGAGAAAGGTCGTTAAGATCTTTCTTTCCCCCAACATCTTTCAAAAGCACTCACTCTGGTTTTCAGGCAGATCTGTCAGATCTGTCAGATCTGTTTACGAGAATTCTAGTAAAGATGGAACAAAGTGGATTTCGTGTGCTCAGCAAACACTGAGCAAAAAAGCCATCGACAGCCTTGAATAGGTGATATTGTTTACGGAAAAGTGTAAGTTTTATTCTAACATAAACTAACAATCCAAATTCTGATGTCAGTGTAGGGTTTAAATTAAAAATGAGATATTATCCTCTTGCTCTTGCGTGCATGTTAGGCCATTGTCACATCAACCCATTAAGCAGGATACGTGTCACCTATTTTCGCATAAGAAAATCAAAATTGCTACATATATCTTCCCTCATCCTTGTCTAGTATTGAACCAGTAATATTGAATAGAAATATAATGGGATCAGATTACGTAGAAGTAATCTTTGTTTAATACTGCCCATCAGACTACGATCCCATATATATTGACTTTTTGTGTTGAAACAAAGCAATTAGGCAAAGAACTGTTGAATTGTTCTTCTTAAATGTTTCCTTTTACAAAAATTGCCAATCTTTTGTACAAAGATGAGCAATAGCCGGTGATAAACAGGTTACAGTATTAGGAGCCACAACTTCAGCACCAAGTTGCACTAAATGTGACCTTGAACCGAACATTCACAAAGCATATTTTCCGAAGTGTCGACATAATACTCACAGCAAGATTTGCAAGAGATATGCTAGGAATAAGTATCACTTAGATGCTTAGTAAAAGAGTAGTACTCTGCAAAGGTGTCAGTGCGTAGTTTAGTTTTTCGTTTTGATAGGCACCAGCTTTGCCAAGGCATACATTTGTTTGCAAATGGGGTCGTGCCTAAAATAAATTCGATTGCCAGTGGATCGAGGACGCTGTAGCGAATTTAAGTCCCGCAGAATTCTTAACTTTGCCGAAAATTTTTATTGGAAAAACGGCAATTTTCACCGATTGTGACCTAAGACTAAGGCAAGTCTCAAAGAATTCAGCCTTCCGCCCGTGTTCAGAGAAGCCTTTCATTCTTGAAGTTTACTGGTACCCTCTACCTGGTCTTCACATGCTAATTGCTATCAAGTTTGCATACATATACCTCCTCATTCCTCAAGGAGTACACATCTCATATCACTTTGTTGCCATCTAAAAAGATTCAAATACATTTCTTTTTTTTAGTTTAGTTTCATTTATTACAATCACATTAAGGCACATTTTCAATCTCAAATTCTGGCAGTGACTAGCCCTGAATATATGGTAGAGAAAGTCGACTTCGACCAAAATTAAAAGAATAGATAAAAAATAGGGTGACCATTGTGGTGGCAATATCTTGACAAAAGAAATCTTATACTGAAGGTGTCGCCATTTAATACTAGATGAGTAAGATCAGTTTTCTTTCTCGTTTTCCAGAAGCGAACACTTGCAGTTTGGAAAGGGTTTGCGGAAGCCCGTTTCTATTGAACCAATACTCGATTACCTCTAGTGCTGCCAGTCCTTTGCAACAAACAGTTGCTAGACATGAATATACATACCATATACATAGTACAGATACATCATTCCTATACATTATACTGAATGTAAACGCACATTAGAACTTTTCTGTGTGTTAAGCAGAAATTCGGTCAAACATAACGCATAGCAGTGGAGTGAGGACGACACCCTGTGGGTGGAATCTGTCTGCTACCAAGGGAGAGCAATGTAAACTGTGTTGACATCCTCGATGTTGGTAGACATCCTACGCGTACTCCTCCAATATTACCCACTAGATTTTGAAACAACTTTTTACAAAATTTTCCGCGTTGGTATACAAAGATTATCTGTGGTTCCGGACTAAAAATGAAGATGAACTCGTCAATAAAAGTTTGTGAATGTGTTTTTTCTTTGCCTTGAAAGGCACACACAAAAATTTCAGTCATTTTCGACGCGCAGTTGTTGTTTTGCAATCGTTGGGCGAGTCGATGTGAGTGCTTTCGTAAACATAGAAAAACCGAATATCAAACTGTCATTAAAAAAAATGTTTTTTTTAGAGGCAAAACGCCTACGCATATTAAAGACGATTTGGATGCTATATAGTGGAAATTTTTGACAGTGATGAATGTTTGGGACTGCCAAAACTGCAACCACTGACGATAAGCACCGCTCAGATTTACAAAATTGTTGTAGACAACCATCGAATTAAGATTAAAGAGATAGCAGAGGCTATAAACATATTTATCACATACTGAACCAAGATTTAAGGATGAGAGGGCTGACCGCGCGTAAGGTGCCGCGTTTTTTCACTCCGGAACAAAAACTAATTCCAACGCTCTGTTATCGCAGTTTAAGCGATCATTTAAATTATGGTTCTGGCGCCGATTAATTACCGTAGATGCAACTTGGATGCACCATTATTCTCCAGAAATCAAAACAGTGGACTACGGAGAAAGAACTAGCTCTTTTTCGACTGGGAAAGTGATGGCAACTTTTGTCTGGGATAGTCATGGACTTATATTAATCGATTATCTTGAAAAAGGAAAAAAAAAAAAGCATTACAGGAGCATACTACACCTCATAACTTGATAAGTTGCGGAAAAAGGGTCACATTTTCAGAAAATAAAATGTTTGTTTTACCAAGCCAATGTGCCGCCTCACACCTCAGCAGTTGTCATGGCGAAAATCTTCGAATTATGGTTCGATGCATCTTATGTGGGGATGTAACTGGATTTTATTCGTAAAAAGCTCAACCTTTGTCCTCACGCTTTTCAGTAGAATGGAAGACATACTGATAGGTCTAAGCAATATTAGTCTAATAGTAAAGAATCTTTCTCTATCTCTAAATACGTGTTTTTCCTGACACATGACACATAACTTACAGGCAGAATATATCATAAATACTATTCCTACTGATACATAAATACCTTCTTTAAAATCAACCAGCGACCTTTTGTAATATTTTAAATTTAAATTTTTTTTTAATAGGAGGTATTTATAACGTAAGTATGAAAATCTACTAATGATTATTGGAGCATGTCCCAGATTGAACAAAAATGAGTGCAAAACTAAGTACAAACTTTTAAATCTCCTTAAATCACAAACGAAAAACAACTCGATTCGACGGCATTTGGTTGTTTTTTTTTTTCCTGTTAAAAAATACCAAAAATGTTTGATGTTTTCAAATCCTAAATAATTGAAATACCTACACATTTCTCTACGCTGGTTTTGTTTACCGTATTTATTCTACCAATCTATCATCACAAAATATACATTTACTTTCTGTAAGGCAAAAGGAAAAAATCTCGAATTTGTTGTCAACAAAATAAAGTCATGGATTTTCTGAAAACAACAAAAAGTTAAATACACAGCAAATCCAATAGATTGTCTTTTTGCAATGAAACGAGTATAATAAAGGTAATGTCCATAGTTACAAAGCTCGCCATAGTTACGGTCTTAACGCAAAGATAACTTTATGAACTTTTCTTCCCAATGAGATGTTAACGAAAATGACATCTTCTTGTACAATCATTACCCTTGAGCAGGAAAATGTTATTTTCTGATAAAAAAAAGACATATACACATATACAATCAGGGCATACATATTATAATCGTCAAGGTAATGTGCCCTACAGCCACCACCTGGTCACTATCTCATGCAACCATAACGTAGAGTAAATTTCACCCCCATCCCCACTCCAACGACCGACTTTATACATTCCCCATTCTTATACGTGCATAATTCTGATAATGATACTATTCAAAGCTTAACGTTGAGAGTTGAGAGTATCCTTCAGGACACAAACCTACCTTTTTGGCTTAACCAAATATGTACTCGTATCTCCGCCTGTGCTCTGCTGTTCTGTGGTGTGCTGTGCTATATAACACTGTGATGTGCGCTCCCTCTATCTATCTGATATCTGTCAATGTGATGTGCTTTCTGTCGTTTCGTTTAGATGAATCCGAATATACCTGGAAGCAAAGATCGAGATAAACCTTAGAATATAAACTTTCCATCATTAAATTTTGAGTGGGTTCAGTGTTTTAAAAGAAAAAGCCAACAGTACTATCAGCATTCATGGGACTATGTATACGACCCAACGACCCAGTAACCGAGCAACAGAACGACTGTTGTCTGTTGCTTTGGTACTGTAGTTGTGATACATTTTGGAAAAACTCGAAAATGAAAAACATAGCCTGGGGACAACGGTCTTTTTTAGATGAGCCAGAGTAATGCTACAATTTTACATTACCGAAATAAAAATAAAAAATTAAAAACGGTAAACAAAATAATTAATTCAAATTGTAAGAATATCTCATCCAGTATTCTTTGCTGTAACATACGAGTATGCAATAAAGATAAAACGGAAGCGTAAATAACTTTTAAATTTCCTTCTTTAACTTTTGATTTATGCTTCTTTCCTCAGATTAATGCGGTTTGAAAAGGACTTAAAATTGTGACTTATCTTGGTACCTAAACTGTATCGTATATACATGTATGAGAGTTGTTTGTTGAATACGCGGACTAGTAATGACAACGCAACTTTTTTAGGTTTTGACAATTTATTTTTAAATATAATCTCATTTCAACTTGATAAACTTTTCCCAGCGATGCTGCAACTTATTTAACCCCTCCTTATAGTACGACTTTAGTTGACTTGCAAAATACTCCTCCGCGGCGGTGATGACTCCCTCATTCGACCCGTGCTTTTGTCCGGTGAGCGATCTTTTAATCGCCATTGAATCGGCCCAATTAATCGACGTAGTATGCTCCTGTGATTGTTTTTCCCTTTTCAAAATAGTCAACGTGGATCACTACTCGTGCGTCCTAAAAAACGGTGTCCATCACCTTCGTCTTCGCCTTCTTTATAGCAAGTTCACCGGGTAAAACCTATTGTTTCGACTGTTCTTTGATCTCTGGTATATACTTGCATCTATGTCTCATCGACGGTCACGAAGCGACCCAGAAACTTCTCCGGATTTCGATAAAACAGGGTCAAACACGTTTTTGAAATGGTCTCACGATTGCGCTTATTATTCGGCGTGAGCAAACGCGGAAATTGTTCTCATGACCAAAATCTCGTGCAGAATATGGGTAACGCGTTCATTTTTAATGTCAATACGAGATCATCAGTTCATCAAAAACCGACGTGCGGCCACGGCGAAAATCTGCAAAGCAATGGTAAACGGTTGTACGTGAAGATGAATGAGTTCCATACATACTTTCGAGAACGGGCTTGATTTCCTCGCAGGTTTTCCATGTTCGCAAAATAAACTAACACGATGCTTTGAAATGGGTGTCAAATACACTCATTTTGGCTCAGTAACGACATCTATATTTCAATCCAGGTGCTCATCAAGCAGCCATCGTATATTGTAGATACAAATGATTTGAAAGAACCTCATATTTGCAATGCAAACCCACTCAAAATCAAGTTCATTCTGTTTACCGAAAACGATGTACTCGTATTATTTTGAAAATATTTTTAAGAGGAATATTCATAATGAGGTTACGTGATTAGATACAATGCTCAACTACAATAAATAAGTCGAAACAAATATGACGTACTTAAAAAGCCCACGACACGTAGATATTGTGTTATCTACCAGAAGCACAGCAGGCTTTCATTAAGTTCTACAAAAGTCGATTCTATGTATTTTACAACGAATACGTATATATTTTGTAAAGGTTCCGTCGGGTTAGGAGCCAGAGAGAAATATATAGTAATAGTAAAGTACAACTAATTTGAAGTAACCTTTTTAAGGTGGCAATCGAGCTAAAATGGAGCCTTGACCAACAGATGCACGCACCAAGTTGAATGTGGTTCTTTTTCCACATCTTTTTCTATTTACTAGGATTTGATAAATGTTGAATTGATCAGGCCTAACACCAAACCACTAAGATATTTTCAGGTTTTTTGGGGAGAGGGATTTTATGCAATCACACAATAAAGAAGAAAGGATCTTGTAAGCAATATTGTGGGGACTGATGTCGCAAAACGGAAAACAAGCTTTTGTTTGACTTTTAGTAAATCATACTGAAATCCAATTATAAAGTATCGAGTAGCCAATAAAATCTAAACATAAAAAAAAAACTCCAGAATTAGTGTCATTTTAAAGATTTGCTCGACTTGAAGACCGTTAAACCTTCTTTCCTCATGTCGTGTATTATTATTATTTATTATCTTCAGCGCCGAGTTTTGGAATTTTTGCAGAATTTTATCGCTGCCTTAAAACAGGGATCGTGGCATGGTATCGCAGGTGTGCTAGTGCTTATAAGGCCTTCTTAATATCCAAGCGTAATTTTTCGATATGGGTGTCCCAGAGAAGATGTGTGTCGATGCTGACTTCCAGATATGTAAAGTTTTCTACAACTTCAAAAGTATGGTTTGGAATAGTAGCACAGCCATCATTTGTTTACTTCATTTTATATTGGGTGGATTTAAAAGGCGGACTATGGATGTGCACCATCTTCGTTTTGGAAGTGTTGATCAACGATCCGTTGTCGTGTCACCATTTTACTGCAGCATTAAACTCCTCCAGCAACATGTTAGCCGCTGTTTTCAGAGACAGGCAATAGCAAATGGGATACTATGCTTTAAGATGCAAAGTAGATCATTACTGTACAGGATGAAGAGGATCGGACCCAATTTTGACCCCTGAGTAACTCCAAATTGCACCTTCTTTCTTCCACTTAAAACGTCCTTATTCTTGACGCAAAACAACCTGTTATGCAAGTTATCCCTTCGCCAGTTCGCCATAACTCCTCGAATGCCGATTCGTTGTAACACTTTTAAGAAGGTAGAGTGATTTAGTGTGTCAAAAGCTTTACTAAAATCCATGAACAGGTCTAGGACATAATGGCTTTTATGTAAACTCTCGTTGACGCAGTTAACGAACTCTCCCAGCAATTTGCCTGAGTTTTTTTTTTTTTTTTGAATCCGTACTGACTTTTATATATGTAGTGTTTTAAAAATTACACCTTCGAGACACTTATCTACCACCGGTAAAATTGATATCGGTCTAAAGTTGCTTATTTGATTTTTAGGTCCTACTTTATAAGGGGTGATTCACCGTGAGGTTTGACTTTCAATTTGATTTTTTTGAGAGATCACTCATGACTCATATCAAATTGCTTTGTCATTTTTGTTCAGTATCGTACATAAAATTGGAACAAACATATCTACATGTCTTTTTATATCAATTGCTCGAATTCCGTCAATTCCTGGCTGTTGATAAAACTCCTAATGAATTTATGATGAAGTGCATTTAACAGATATTTGTGGGATTTGCAAAGATTTTGTTGTCTACTATTGCATTTTCATTATGATCGAACTACAATTATGAACTATATTTGAGATCTGAGTCGAAAATAGTTGTGCACATTCATTAGGTAGTTCACTGATCATTTCTGTTGGAAAATTTTTTTACCATGGTTTCGTCAATATTTAGTTTTTTTGTACCGAGTATTTGGTTTCTTAAATCCCAGATTTTTTTTAAGAAATTTGATTTCTATGCTGCTACAATTTTGTTAAGTTTGTTTCGGAAAATCTTTTACTCAACCTCGTAATTTTGGTTTAAACTATTATTATTCCTCCTTCTGTACGATGATCTTTTTTAAATGTCTTTTTATTTCTAAGATAGCTTTTTATAGAGTAAATCATCCCAGTTTGTTCCACAAAATAAGGTGGTTCACTTTTACGTCGTTTATACGTGTGGTTTTAACAATTTCACCACCTGATGTTGTTTTGACACCTGTGGAGTAAAAGGTTGCGTAATGGTCGCTGATATCACTTTCGATCACTAAAGAATTGATTTGGTTATCTGCTTTGCTTACTAGGATTTAATCAATTACAGACTTAGTTCCATTATCTGGTTTCACTCTTATATATTCTGTAATGACGTTTATAGGTTTTTAAGATGCGTTTGATGATGCCTTTATTCATTATAGTCAAGCCAGTGAGCTTTCTGTTTATCATTCAGAAAACAACCTCACTTTTGAGATTAACTGAAAGCTATTTGCAGTCCACTAATCATCAACAACGTCTAGGTCTGTCTGCACTTTAGAGAAGAAAAGAAATACTCGTAAATGTACGACCACGTACTCAACAGACTGTATTAACATAGTCGAGATAATGCAACACAGAAAAAGATTATATCTAAGATATCACGCAAGGACGGAAAAGTACCTCAACTATCTAAAAAATCAACAATTTAAAAAAAATTGAAGGCTGAAGTCCAGGTTAACCTCGGATTTCTTGTACAATCGTCTATTCGTATGGAATGTCTTGATATTTGGACATGGAATGATGTTTGGACAGAGAAGCATGCACGCTGACTATAGCATGAGAGACGGTCGTTCCAAACATCAGCGAGGGCAGTGATTATGAGCAAATATTTCTGAGAACAGAGCGATATGTACATTTACATACATATGTGTAAGTTTGTCCCACGTATGACCCGATAATGTGTTCATAGTACAATACATTCAAAACCACAGTCAACCAATTTCGAAAGTATCTTTAACTTTTAATAGGTTTTGAAATATTTTTTATAAACTCCCGAAGGAAGCTTGCCTATCTACAGAGTGTCTATTTTTTGTATGTAAATTTCTTCTTTTGTATTGCGCTTTGTAATATATGCATATACATATTTAGCATTTACAACGTGTCCTCAAGTTTTTATCTTTTAATTTATTTGTTTGTTCTTTTCTGAATGAAACTTGATACTAAGATTTCCGACGCCAAAAATAAAATTTTCGAGTTAATTGATTAATTATAATTTACGTGGACAGGTTTCTTAAACCAAACCTCTGTCTATCGGTTAAATTTGAATAGGTATACAGAAAATAACAGTCTTTCTAATGGAGGCACGTTTTATGAGTTTGTTTGCTTTACATCAAAAAATCAGTTGGCATACCTCCATATAGAAAAAGGCATCCAGATAAAACATAATTTACATTGAGTTCTAACTGTCAGCTGAAGAAAGGAAACCGGAAACGCTAACATCTTGAACAAATATCGTACACGAAGAAATATCGCTGATACACATTACAAGGGTGCGGTTCAGCGCACAAACAAGAAGGTGTGGAACCAGATACAGTGTATCGAAATGTGGACAGAATTCGTGATATATTATCATAGTTAGTCGTTATATTTAGTATTCAAACCGCCCTCTATATACTTTGAGATTTATGAATTTAAGTATAAGGATGTCTCTTACAAAAGCAAAAAATATACAAAATCATAGATACCATTTGAATATCTGTAAACAAAGCCAAACAAGTTGACGTCTAACCTTCAACAAATTAAACTACTTTTTTTTTCTTTTTTATTTAATTTGAATTTAATTGAAAGAGGGCAACGGACAGACATACCATCTTTAGATTTTTCTATCTATCGCTATTTGTTTTCTTTTTCTTTTTTTAATAAAAAATGTGATTTGAATAGTACAAATTAACAAAACCAGACAATAGCCGCAACTAGCTTACAAAATTTGAAAAAAAAGGGAAAACGGTTATATAACTCTCTGACTGGTATGAGACTTTCATTGAAAAAAAGCTCTCCTTTAAGGCCTTTTTTATCAGATAAAATATTATACTTTGATAGACAAATGGCTGTGCCTATCAAAATGTAATTTTTATTACTCAGACTGGTTTTGAATAAAGACAGAAACCATTTTTGGAAAGCGATTGTTCCAGATTATAAAAGAATGAATGCATTTCATTTTCCTTATGCATGTTTCAGAGGGGAGATCGGAGTGTGAATTGTTGAATAAAATAACAGGCTTCGTAGAGCACCTTTCATTTAAAAGTCAAATTACTTAGCTCATGTGTATGTCCATGTCATGTCTATCATAATGGTTCACCATGTGAGACATTTTAATTGAATTTCCTCTTGCCGAGAGTTGGTGATATTTGACATGTGATAGGGATTTCGAAATTCACTATTTTTATGATGAATAAGGGATGCTATTTATGCTTAATAGCCGCTTGTGCGGCATTCATCTCGAGTGGAAGTTTTTTTCGTCCTGGGATTCATTTAGAAGTTGGTAATTGTCAACACTACTGGATTCGCAGCGCGTTTTTAAATTCCATATAAAGTTAATATGTTAGCTAATATGACTGCAAGCAAATCAATCTTGCCAGTCCATAATACGTCAGGCTCAAACTTACACCAAAACCTCTATATATAGGGTTTTCTAATAACGACCTGACAGCTTTTTTTTTAAATAAAAGGCAAACCATTTGAGATATTTCAAAAACTTTATTCGGCCACACATTTCGGCCGAAACGGCCGCTATTTCGTGTTCAATGTTGGCTCTGAGCTCTTCCAACGTCGTCGGCGTGTTGGCATAAGCCAATGACTTAACGTAGCCACACAGAAAATAGTCAAGCGGCGTTAAATCGCACGAACGAGGAGGTCAATCGACTGGTCCATGTCTTGAGATAACACGCTCACCATACTTACTCTTCAATAAATCGATTGTTGCGTATGCTGTGTGGCTTGTGGCACCATCCTGTTGAAACCACATGTCGTCCAAGTCCATATCTTCCAATTCGCGCCAAAAATATTCGGTGATCATGGCGCGATAATGCTGACCATTCACAGTAACGTGACGATCGTTATCGCCGACGAAAAAATATGGCCCAATAACGACGCCGGCGTTATTTTTTTTTTTTTTGTGCAAGTGGTGATTCATGAAGCACATCTGGGTTTTCACCCGACCAATAACGCATATTTTGCTTATTGACGAACCCATTGAGCCAAAAATGAGCTTCGTCACTGAAGATGATTTTGCGATGAAATTCATCATCTTGACGCATCTTCTCCAGAACCCAATCGGAGAACGTACGTCACTTCAAATGGTCCATCGGCTTCAATTCTTGATTCAGCTTGATCTTGTATGGGTGTAAACCAAGATCCTTACCCAAAATACGCCATAATGTGGTCTGAGTGATGCCCAATTCTTGAGAACGCCGTGGAATTGACTGATTTGGATCGTTTGCTACGGACGTCTGACACGGCAACTTCACACAACGAATATGTAGACTCAAATTTTTGCACTAAACTTGTTATTGCCTGTCTACTAGGGCGAGAATTACGACTGAAAATTGGAGTTAACGCTCTTAAAGTTGCAGTCACCGACTCTGAATATCTGTAGAAAATTTTTATAATTTGCAGACGTTGCTCGTTAGTATACTTTACCATGATGAAAATGTTGAATTTACTGAATAAATTGACAGTGACAGTTTGATGATTAGTGAAAGAGTGCGTTCACAAATTAAATTCAAAATTGTCAAGTCCCTATTGGAAAACCCTATAATATAGAGTATTCATTTGGCAAGAGCCGACGCATTGAACAGAGAAAGAGGTATCGGATATCGACTAGCCACCTTCACACAAAAGAGTAAGGTCACATGCACATCAGCAGGAATTTTCGTACCGCGACTCTTTAAAATAAATGGACAAGTAGATCTAATATTAATGTCAACCCTAACCAACAAACTAATACAGAAAGAACAAACTAGGATAACTATCCTTTCGGATTCCATACTCTAACTTGGTTCAGTTGTGGACAAGAAGTATAAGGGAAACCTGGTCCTGCATCACAGATGATGAACTCCTCAGACATTACTTTGGTTTTGTGACTAAATTTGTAGAAATAGTTTTCTAATGACAATCAAAGTAATTTTTTTAAAGTCTCTAAACATTTTTGAAAAAGATTTCCTCAGAATGAAAAGCGGATGTACTATATGACAATACCTGCCCAAAAAGTTTATCAAAGTTATTCATCAAAATTTTCAGTAATCATTCGTACACATCCACAGATCTGCCACCAACATAAAACTCAAATACTAATAATAGTAGGCAAGTTAATCAAAAAATATTTTTCAACTCGATAGGCAACCAGTAATATTCGTCATGGCCATAGTGCCTTTGCGAAACGACGATATAGTTTAAGTGATCTCTTGCAGTGCGGATTTATTTTAGAGGTGTAGATCCGTTTTTTTTAGATCGACTCAAGTCTAAATGGCGAATCTTTTCCTTTAAAAATATCAGCCCGCGTTGTATGAGAACATTTTAAGGGTACAAATAAACCCTTGAGAGTGGGCGCTAATCAGGGTGTTCGTATGATAACGCTGCAAAGTGGCAATTAGTTTAATTTGATTCAAAAGTGATAAAAAAAAGCTTGATGAGAGAAGTAAGTGGAGAAGATTAATACCAATAAGGTAGAACTAGCTCAAAGCACCTTAATAGCGACTCGCATCAGTCGAAAGTTTTGCTGATCCATTGTACTTGGCTTTCTGGTGCCTTAAAGATACGTTTTGTAATACATTTCAGCCGAACTGAGTTCACGTCATTTAATACATATGCAAATTAATTTTTTTAAATATACACCTACGTCCTCTTTGAATTACATCATACTATCAGCAAGATAAAATATCTTCTAAGTATAGTCATTTTGGTCATAATTTTCAAGTCTCTATTGTGAGCCGACTAATTGCCATTTTCATTAGCCAAAAACTGAATTAATGCGTAGGTACCAACTAAGCACATTCCTAAAAGCACTCCAATTTTCTGTTGGCGCCCCACCCCCTCAACCAACCCACCCAAACGGCAAAAAAAAAACGCCTAATGTTCATACGTATTAGGGAATTGCGTGTGTCTATCACATTTGTAGCCCCACTGAGGCATCTAGAACTTTGTCATATAATGCTAAACAGTTGAATGAAAATAAAAGAAATGTATTCAAATTAATTGCACCAATCGCTGCAAAACTGCACGATTTCCCACAATCCTCCAGGACATATTATACTGAAATTTATTAACCCCAGACCGGGCAAACAATTTTTCTTTTGTAAAAACTTACATCAAATTTTACACACTTAGGAATGTACTAAGCGCAACCGAAGCGAACGCTGACGGCGGGGTCATAAATATAATTTCTTCATTCTAATAATCCTAATTAATCCTTAGTTCTAATTTTTTTTTTTTTTTTTTTTCATTTTTATTTATGCAACCCTCTATTTAAATAGGATTTGAAATTTCGATCAGGATTTTCTTTAATACGCATGTGCTCCCTTTACGCAACATAACATTACGAAAATACTCGTACATATATTTTACTATAAGCATTTGCATTAGTTTCAGACGTTCGCAAAACGGAAATTCGTCCTGGTTAAGAGGGTATGAAAATTCATTAAAGTAATTTCTTCGAAGACGAAAACGTACCCTTCCTCCCTTATTCGCTGACCATGACGAACGCGCAAACGGATACAGAGTAGAAAAAAAAGCCGACAGTATTATACAAGTATGGGCGCAACACTTCAAAACTTCTAGTCGAACAACAAGAACAAAAGGGAGGGGAAGAAAAAATGTCAAATCGTTGGCGGAAAGTCATTAATCAAAAATATCATGACCCGCCCTTGTTGACATCCTGTATGATGGACTAGCCAAAATTTGTGTTGCTGCGTGCTATCAGAGGGTGGAAATCAAATGCGAGTACCTTTACCATAATCCTCATCATCATCACCACCACTTCTGGACTGTCTTCTTTTCAATCATTTACGTCATCAATTTTTCGGGCCACGAAGGGAACCAAATCGATTCCTTTTTCAACTCAACACACTGACTGAAACATAGGTTTTTATTTTTTCGTATGTTTTTCCTTTTTTTTTCATTTTGGCTTTGATCCTTTATGAGGGATAAGTAACGAATACTTATACTACTTACAAATTAATTGTCAGCAAAAACAATTAAGATGAAATTATATGGAATTATGGGCGAAGTAGTTATTAATTGGAAATTAGAAAAAAAAGGATAATATTGTGATAGATATCATATTTGTAGTACGCATACTGCTCATGTTTTGAGAAATAATTTCATTTTAAAAATAATTAGAAGGTATTCCTTGAAATGGCGTTGCCTTTAATTAAATCAAATTGCAAATTGGAAAAATCTTCGAAAATTTCACTTGATTCCAATCTGAGTGAAAGATATTAGATTAGCCGTCTCTCGCTAGGTCTACTACAAATTGTTTTGATTTTACTGTTGATGACATGCGTCCTATGTTACTTGACTAAATTATTGTTGGATGGAACGTTCGTTAGGGAGATGTCAGTGTCAGACAATGTAGCTTTAACAATATTTTCAATATCAGTATCCTAGAAGTTACATCTGCCGAGTGGTTTGGGTGAGCTAAGTAACAATAAAGAGAAGCAGCCTAACATCGGGCAACTCTTTTAGAGTGCCCTACTTCACGCAGATGATTGCAAGGTGAAAGTGTCGCATGGCGACCTTTCTGTGCCACAAAATAGGCAAAGTTTCGGGTAACTGTGGTTGCTGCTTGAAACACAACAAAAGGCCTCTGATGTAGGCGGATAAATTATTGGTGACACTTGGCTATCGTGTATGCACAACGATGAGAAATTGGATCCTTTCAACTTAATAAAAGAATATCCTACGAACGTCAGATGACTACAGCCGGAGACAGAGAGAACTCACGCAGTACAAGATTGATATTTTGGAGCTAACTGAAATTATCGAATATCGTATGCATTCTTCGCCAGTCAGGAAAAATTTGAATTTTGCAAGAGAATGTTTCATGCAAACTTTTGTTGCTTAAGAGCAAAGGTTTCACCATTTGTTGGGCAAGTAGTAATGTCTCGTTGGAAATAAACATCGCCCGAGTCCATACCTTCAAAGTTCATTCATCATGATTTGATGAATTTGATCAATTTTCCAAAAATTAAGGTCCATCCTTAAAAATTACACCAAACAGTAATACGTTGTGGATAGATAGGCTTCTCGAAAGTCATTCTTAATTTAGTAATTCGAACTAACAATAGTAACTAACCCTTGAAGAAGGAAATGTAGCCCAAAGTTCAGAATGATTTTTCGGTAAAGTTCTTGATCAATGGCATGCATTTCCAACACTCAATTGACAAATTTACGACGCTTCTTATTGTATGTAGGCTTCAGTTCCCTGTCATCTGAACCTTATAAGCTTTATGTCCAAAATTTGATGGTCATGTGCACCGAACCTCGGTGTTCGGACAATATACCTAGTTATGCTTACACGACAGACACATTTTCGGTGCCTAAGCCTTATTTGTACACTCTCCCTTAACCTAACTAGCTAGAAGCGTGCGTGAGTCCGATGATGGATGAAGCCAATATTTACATCAGAAGCACGAAACAATCTCGTGTCGTGGAAATGTTGAAATGACCGCAAGATTACAGATTAGGGTAAGCAGTCTTACTCACCGAGAGAAACTGCGATTAAAGTGTCGCTCGCAATTAGGTGTTAATGAAAACATTGCAATTATGATGGTAGGTACCGCATAAGAGATCGAAATGACAACGAAAATGGCAGTGAAAATTTAAAGTATCAGTTCCCTAATCATTATTATTTAGACACGAAACAATCTGATATGTAGGAAAAATTGAAAGAGATATTGCAACAAAAGAAGGATAAAAATCGAAAACCAACTTTGTATTGCATCTGATAATGATAACCATCCCACCGTGCGCCAACATTTCAGAGGTCGGTCGTCTCAGTTTAAGACCGGAAATTGGTAGACACGATTCTCATAGCAGCGAATACCAATAAAGATCTGTGAAAATCTTTTCATAACCGAAAAATGAATTATGTTACAAGGTAGAGAAGTTGTGATAACGGTAATCACATCAATGCCTTAGCTCATCGGCCTGAAGATACAGTAAGTCGATGCTATTTTCTAGGCTTACAGAAAGGCAAAACTCAAAACACTATGCCGTAAAATAAATAGACGGTTCCTTGCTGATATCGAATGAAGAACAACTCAAGAGATGTATATAGTAGATCATAAGAACAGCGACACGGTGTCCCGGAGTTTGAATAAATGTTTCGAAACAAACAATTCGATAAAATGCGCCGCACCGGCGAGGTCCAAGAACCTCAAGAATTACAATAGCGTGGGCATACTAGCAGAACATTTTTGAGCTGCGTTGAGTTTATTGAAGAAATAATCGCCATATTTTCGAAGGCCAATATGACGGATTACAAAAGCCGCTTGGAGTATTCTTATTAATGTGTGCGTGGGATTATTCCCCAAAAAATGATCGCTATTATAAGGGCTACATTAAAAGGGAAAAATTATATCTATATTCGACACAATATTAAGCGTAAAAAGCCACAGTTGCATTTAATCACTCATTTTGTTCGCGATAGAAAGCGATATTTCCTGCGCCCTGCTGTTTGAACAAAATAGAGAAATGCAATAAACAAGGAAATCTTAGTTGAAGTAACTGGACTATAATGGTGAAAGTTTTCTGCTTAAGATAAATTATTATCCAAAACCAAAGCTCTTCGAATTTTAAGCTCTTTCACTGAATTGAACATTGCTGTGTAGCAGGCCAAAAAAGTTAAGTTAATAGATTTTTCAATGTAGGAAATACTAAACTAAAATCAGAATTTATATGCATAACCCAGTCAATTTGATAGCTGTAAGAGAAGTTTTCTGACTAGATCCACGTCGTTGTACAGCCGATAGAGTTATTCGTCAATCCTTTTTCTCCACACTCCCTCAACGCAGACGGACCCAAATATCACAAGGAGAATTTTCACTCGAAGTACCTATGAGAGTTTTCATTCATCCTTGAGAGTGTCCACGTCTCTGCGATGTAAAACAGATCAGAGATTATGAGGTGTCTATATAGTGTCTTCTTCATTCCTCAAGACAGGACTATACTGTTCAATTATCATTTCAGTCCATAGAAACAGCGGCTTGCAAGAACTTTTCTCAATTCGGCTGCTGTTCTCACGCGCAGTTTTTTGCACCATATGTTTGGCTGTAATTGCACGTCGGCATTCATCCTCGAATTGTTGAAGCGTTATTATGGGAGAGGTTGTGATGGAAGTTATCGACAAAGGCTCTCTCATGACAATCTCATGCGAATGTGGACGCTTGACATTATAGTAAAAGTCCGCACAGTATTTTCCTGACATTGTACTCCTTTTGAAACCCCCATTTGAATGGGGTAAAAGGTAATGATTTCAATCAATTTTGGAACCTTGGAATGTGCGGATTTCGTCTAGTTGCTACGCCCATATTTCAATCACTCTACAACGCAATGGCAAGAACAGTACGTTCTAGTCTCCTACTTTAAACATTTATAGAGAAACTTACCTTTTTCCGGATAACCCCATCGGCAACCAAATCAATTCCATTCCATAATGAGAAAGATCTCTAGATATACATAGTTTTAAACGAATCAAATATCTGTGTAACAGGTAAGTTTGGAACGCCTACCTTATTTCAGTTGATAAACTCTGAAAAATTGAGGGTTTCATACAAACTAAAACAAAACCATCCATAGCTGATCCGGAGACCTGAGAGATTCATCGACGCTAAACATGGACAAAAACAGTAACACAATGTACCATAAACATTCCTGATATGAGAGATCAGCTCGTCCTATATTACAGCTACTATGTCAAACATTAAGCCATGAAGCCAGCTATTTTGCACGAAACAAGAGATGTGTTTTAAAAAAAGCAATATACAAGTTTTGACCAGAATTACCAATGTTACATAGTTCTTGTTGCTTAAGTTTACCATATTTGTTACCATAAGTGTATGTGATATGAAGAATACATTTTAAAACAACAAATTCTGCGAAAAGATGCAGACTTGAACAGTCATGATGGAGTTATAATTTTTGCAAAAAGGTTATTTGCCAAAATGGTCAATGAAACTGCCTTTATTTAGGAGTAGGAGAGTCTTTAGCAGATCAATCAATTCCATGAAATGGTGTTGTAAAATAAAAAAAATAAAAAAAAAAACCTTAGCCCAAAACGAAGAAAAGAATGTTTTTGTCTGCAGGTATAATAGAAACCTCCTTCTCCTATCGAAATCTGTTTGTGTACGGCTTATCCGAAAATTAATTCCAAAACGAAAAAAAAAAAAAAAAAAAAAAATAGAAATAAAGAAAATCCCGAGGCGATTTGTGTTGTGGGTTTCTCTATAAATGTTTAAATAATTAATGACTACACATACGACCTGGAAGGTCAGCAAGATCAGGTCGAGCATCAAATTAGAAACTAATCGTTTTGAAATTCCTTCACACGCAGCCTGATATTGACGGAGAAGTACACGTCCAACGAGATGATGATCGTCATCACCATAGATTTCAATTCTCACACCTCTTTCAAATGGTGAAAGTGTGAAGTACGGATATGTATCTAACTTTTCCCGCCATGTAATTGTTTGTAATTCAACATTACAATTCTTAACAACAATGGGCAAACCACCTCCATCAAAATGCATTTGAAAAGCAAACAAAAAAAGTTGTTACACGTTCCCGGAATGGATATGGCTTCAGGTTGGTCCCCTTTGAATGATGATCGACGCAAAGAAAAAGCCAAAGCCAACAACATTAAGAGATCGGTTGAAAGTCAATCTTGTTCCGAACAAAGGAAAAAAAACCTATCTGCTCGCAGAGTTGAAGAATTTAAAATCCAAAGTTGCATACATATTTTATAGCGAACAAGACACACGTCTATGTAGCATTATGTGTGTGGGTGAAACAATATAAAAGTTTTCTCTTTCCTCAACACCCCGTCCGCTCACGGGCTATGCAGATCTTCTAGACGCCTACAACATATTCGTACGAGTTTATTTCTTTTCTTATTTTTTTATTCTCGATTTTTTAGGTAATCATTAGCTATTCAGTCGCCGTTTTTCGCTCCCATGAGGTGACACTTCATAAACTGGCAACATGGTATAAACGGATTGAATTTCAAAGATATTCGAATCATAAATAAAGAGCGCCCTCCGGGATTATCAGATTTACTCGTACCCAATGCGGGTTGTGGTTTACTGTACGGACACATCTGTGTATGCTTATTCTACATAGTATCCACGAGTTTCTTCTAAAACTCGGATAGCACCTAGTTTTTTATTTATTTATTTATTTTTTTTTTTTTGGTTTCTTCCTTTTTTTACACAATTTAGTTTTCGAAACAAATAAAACGTGTTGAGACTGAATTTTGTTTTGCAATTGAAGTTTGTGTTTACGATTTCTATGTGCTATGTCGGCAAGTGTTAGAAGCAATTGGATCAGCCTGTGTACGGATAGATTCGAGTACGAGTACGAGATACCTGTCTGGAGTGGGTACGGAAACGTGTCTCGTATGGATGGATGAAGTGATGATGTGAATACAAAATACTGGAATGCACAACATTTAATATTAAAACAATTGCAAGCAGAACTTCAAATTTACAGATCTATAGTTGCAAATGCCTTTTTTAGAAATGTTTAGGACTTAATACTTTGCCATTTAATTATTTGTTAAGAATCATACAATGTTTCTCAGGAAAACAATGCAACTTCAAGCCAATATACCATACTAACTTACATATGTATGTACGATATATAGGAGACGCTGCAACTTGAATTTCTTTTTCACTATTTTTAGCTGTGTATTGGAAATTGGGTAATTTATTCAAAACTTTGGAAGATCAAGTAGGTCTATTTAAATGGGCACGAATAATTAGGATTAGGTACGGCAAGAAATATGTTTAAACCCTAACAGTAATAAGAAATGTCGCCTCCTCCTGTGAGTTACTTTGGAAACTACAAAGTTTCAAAAGAGCGAATAGCGAGTTTTGTGAACCATTATAAAACAGGGCAAGTATTGGATCATTTTTGGCCGTGAAACATTTTAACAACAACGCACAACTCGAATACAGAACAAAATTTCAATGAGGATTACTGGCTATCGACCACAAATAACGTGAATTTGAAACGATACACGATACTCCTTTACAAAGATGACCCCGAAAATTTTAAATTTCTACAATTGGAGCAGGAATCTATGCGCTAGAAACGAAAACGTGAACTCCACTTGCGAATAGAACTATATCCATTATCCGATTCTACGCTCATACAAATTATGCGGATGGCATAATTACAAGGATAACTTCTAGAGCATTCTTGGCACAGCCAACACTCAACGCTTAACAGATCGTGATCGTGATCATAAGGTAAGCGACCAAAACATCACTTTCGGGGACAAAAGAAATGTCAATGGCGAATGGTGTATTGACTTTTGCAACCTCAACCAACTGGTCATTGGAAGGAGATTAGCTGAGTCACAACAACTCGACAAAGTATTTATATCGAAACATCAGCGGACGCTTTAGAAATTCCATCTAAAATAAGACGAGACAAGTTTTACTAACTACAAGTACATCAAACAACAAGGCTGAAGAAGCAGCAAATAGATGCCACAGCAGAACTCTCGGTATTCTTACTAGGGAACTTCCTAGTGGTCAAGATTCTAAACTATATCAAAGATCTAGACGGAATTTTGTAAACTTCGGATGAGGATGAGGGGAACACTTTGCAGCAGTGCTTTTAATGACTTAGGCAACGGCTATACGAGTATGAACCCACGCTGAGATGAGACCTCTGCAGCAACAAATACAAGTGATCCGAATCTGTATAGTCAGGCCTAGTGACTGAATAATCCAATTAATGGTTTGTGGTATGACTTTTTTGGATAGGAATAAAGCAATGTATTTGATAAATAGCATACATTGCAAATTGGCTGGCATTATTGTAACATCACCTTTGATGATTTGACAATGAGCACGGATAAGCAATACCAAAGCGGTGTTGTTTGTAGCTGCTATTATTCGTAGCGTCTACGTAAAACAAACTAAAGAAGCTTTAAAAAAACATGAAGAGCCACATTCCAAACGGAAGCATGCGGGGATGATAAGGATGAGAACAGGAGAATATAACTTAGCTTTGTGCTAAAAATCAAGGAAAATAACATTTTGTGATTGTTTTACAGTAAAGATGAATAAAAGTCCAAGTCTACAGACCAATTAGACTATTAGGAAAATGGACACACTAATAGTTTAAAGCAATAAATATTAAACTTAAAAATACCAAACAATTTGATATTCCAGCTCATCTATCGGTGTCGGATAAAATTGATGATATTTCCTTATCAATTTGGTTTTAAGCCTGATAAATTCACCTTTGACCAGAAATTCAATTTTCGCGAGAACATGGACAAAATTCGTGAGCTTCATATTAATATCAACCGTCGGCTCATTGATTTTAAGAGCGCATATGACAGCATTTACAGAGACGTGCTACATACTCGCAAACGCAGCCATGTCTAATATTAGCACCTCGGCCAACCTCGTTTGCGTGGACAAGATGACAATTGAAATTTATAATATTATTATATATTATTTACAGAAGGATTGAAAGTCATAAGCCTAATGGTTAAACATGTAAAACACCGACGTGCACATCAAATACATCGTTTTGTGTAGTGCTTTCAGGCTCAGAGAATTCCGATTTTGGTCTCCGATCTCTTGATCTGTTGCCTAGCGATCTGGCTTTATGATACCTAAACTCAATTTTAACAATAATATCTAAGTTCACATTCCGGAAAGGACGGAATAAATACAGCCTTATAGCAGATCTTCTCAACGAAACTGAACGTACCCTAATCGTATCGCTTTCCAGACTTTTGGAGTGTTTTCCAGGTGGAGGTACTAGCGATTAGAGAGTACTGTAAGATACTTAGCCTCAGCTCCATTACAATAAACAACATAAAAATTTTATGAACAGCCAGGTGTATCACTTGATTAGGTTTAGGCCAGGTGTATTAATTAGTAAAACAGCGCTTGGTTCCCGGCTAGTCAGATGCTCAAAAGACTTTATGATGTGAAGCGATTTAAATAAATAAAATAAGGACACCGATTTTAGGCTAAACACTTAAAATGTTGGAATCTTTAAAATACAACAGGAAGCCGAACAATTCGAGGAAGCGGAGGCCGTTAATATCACTGGCATCGAATAAGAGCGATGGAACAAACCGGGCAGGAGAAGAGCGGACAACTGTCGCAGATACCATGGTGATTGCTCTATGTAGAAAAGCGAAAACAGGATACAGGATCAGGCTACAAGGCTTTAGCTTCAGCCGTATAGTAATTACAATTTGCATCATTGTAAAATTCACCAATATAATCCTAATATGCGCTCATTACCCCCAAAAGAGAAAGATGACCTCGCCAAACGAGCTTCTACGAGCTATTTAATCAGATATATGAAAATTGTCCTATGCATCTTTATATAATTTCCGGAATAAAGGCTACTCTAACTTCTTGCTAGGCATTCGGTATACATGCCAGTACTAGGGGGTAGCTGTCAATGTTAGCTACTTGTTTATAAAGTGTGGATATAGCCGTCGGTGTCAGACGACTTGAGGCCACTAAAGAAAGTAACAGTGTGTTTAATGGCCTCATCCGTCATCACAACCGATGACAGTTACCTGCTACTCAGCTTATTTACAATTTTAATGCTTGGAACTGGTTGTGAGATGGCAACCTGCGCAGTGAATTTTAAGCATAAGACAGAATCAGTATAGCCGCATTCTAAAATTTTGAGTGTTTGTTTGCTACTATTGACGACATTGACCAATCTGCTAGTTTCACTGAATATTTAAATCGTTTCGCTAAAATTTATCGAAATATGCTTGTTATATTCTTTTGCTTCGACCTGTAATTTTTCTCGGATTACTTCTCTTCAACAAGACGGTCGGCTGAAAGCCAACATTTTTGCCACCTAAGTCAAACACCATTATGAAGTCCGGAAGACGATTGCATTTGCTCCCATACTAAATATAGTGTTCTGGGCACTAGCATCGCAGTATATTATATGTCCCATCATCCTAAAATCATAGCAATCAATAAGTCCGACTACTGCCTTTTGATGGTAGTGATACCAAATCATAGAGAAAATAGGCAGACGCAACAGCAAATCAATTCATAGCTCATGTCTCCAGCAACCAAATTTCGGTTACAGAATGGCCTAAGTTAAAAGGATGGGTATTCGGTCTAGGTCTTTCCGATTGCTCATCATAAAATATTGTCAAACATTCGAAACAATAAATGTTTTCGTTGGAAAATCCGATGCAAAACCATCAGCAAATACTTAATCTTACTACCGAGATGATCCATAACAGAATGGCCTGTAGAATGATTCTAAAGTCCGCCAAAATAGCCAATCTCCACAAGAGGTGTAATAGCACTGCAGATACGTACTAGAAATATGTAGCATACCATAGGTCATATCATAAAAGGTGTGTGTTGTTATTTTCTTTAAAAAAAATATATATATCCTCAATCGATTTAACGCCTTGTTAAGGTATTAATTTCAAAAAAGACCAGACTAGAATATTTTTTCAAAGTTTTTAGCCAAAATTTGGATATAAAATAAATCAAAACGGAACCAGTTGTTGGCTTTAATCAGCCATAAACCGGTTAAACGAAACAACACCAACGTTTAATGCTATGTTCGATTTTTAAACTTTGTCAAGCCGTTTCGAACGATATCAAATTACATGTGCTAAGTTACACAAATTTCAAATTAAATTGTAACATACTACTGTGGTATAATTACGATTAAAAGAAGAAAACAGAACGAAGCAAGAAAAATAAAAAAGAACAAAATTAAACGTTTGTCTTATCTTCAAATGTGTTATAGCTATCTTTCCACTCCCCTTGTAAAAGTTTAAAGGAAATTTTTTCCCAACCTTTCAAGAGCTTGCCGCCCATTTTCTAAACATTTTTTCGTGTTCGATTTCGACACATAACATTGAGTTGAGTTTTCCTTCGGTATTCTGCTTCGTTTTTCAATATTTAATTTAATATGACATGATTTTTTCACATCAATTCTGCCTACACGTTCTAATCGTACGAGTATACATTGTGAGATACTTGCACATTGAAACCAGATTGAAAATGAATTCGATTTTTTCACATTTTTTCTTTTTTTTTTTCACTAAACTATTTCATGTTAACATACCGTGAAATACTCATTTACATAAGTAATGCAAATGTTGATTTCGTCAAAGTTGTAGGACTAATACTGATTCAATCTTGCACCATATCACTAGAAAAAGATTTTTTTTTTTTTTTTTTTTTGTTAATGTTCATAAATTAAATATTCCAACAGTGGTATTGAAACACACGGTTGAAAAGTTTTTCAATGGAGTAGTTCTAATAGTCTCTTTTAAAGGTTGATTAAGTTTAAGGACCGTCATGCGATTTGAGAATTTGGCCGTTACTTCGTTGATTTATTTTTGCCTTTTGATGAAGGCAACAACAGCCGTTTAAGCGACTGCCCCTCATATATGACGAGCGCACTAATGTTACCTGGCCGCTGTTTAGTTCTCTATATAATCTATAGAATGGGCACTTGTCTGCGTGAAATAGTCAAAAATACCGTTGTAGATGCTGAAACTAAGGCTGTAAAGAAGATCAGAAAAAAGAGTCTGTCTGGTAAAGGGAAGCTTACGGCTAAAATGATTAATAAACTAAAGATATACTATGGTTTGGCTATTACACATTACTTTGATTCTGTGGAAAATATGAAGAATGCTAACTGGGCAACAGTTTTTCACTACAATTTGACGGGCGAGAATTAACAGCATAAAAAAAGCGAATAACAAAAAGCTGCAACTGCTAATGCATTGGATTCATTCAAACACACCTACAGTGCTCTTCTCTAGGATGTTTTGGATGTGCTCAAGCCTATCTATAAAGATCTGAGCAAAAATGCCCTCCTGGAGCGATGTGTCAGAGGCTTTACACAGAACAACAATGAGAGTTTGAACCAACTTATTTGGAAAATCTCACCAAAGCACTTGAGTGGAACCTCTGTCATCGTTAAAATTGCAGCTTATGTGACAGCTTGTGTCTTCAAAACAGGTTTTTTTGTTTTACTAACCTTCATGCAAGACATTGGAATCAGTAGTAGACCAAGCGCTTATTAATGAGCGCGATCAACTAACTCCCATGCGTATAAGCTTAGCGGAGCAGGAAATTTTTTTTTGTTTTTTTTTTTCATGGGAAGGTGAGAAATCTTCATAGACACTATGACACTATAGGCCCTGAGCCTATTCTTACTCACTAAAAAACACCTCCCTTATGCAAACCACGACTGAGTTCACACTCAACAAGCAGTTCTTCTATCGCATTTTATTTTGTTTTTATAAGATATCCTGCAAGCGATTTTCTATTGAAAATTCCTGTGTACTTTAGAAAAATTACGCGCTGCTAATCACCGCGCTAGATCGAGAGGCTTAGTCCTTTTCAGACGGCGCAATAAATTTGTCTCGTCGAGGATCTATTGAACGGAAATATTCGTATGACCTTGTAATCGATTATTATGTTTTCGCGCAAACATTTTAATTACGTTTTGAACGTTTTCGACTTATAAGTTTCTGTGGATATCATCGTTTCTAATGTACCACGGCGCATTAACAATACCTCGAAGAACTTTGTTTTGGAATGTCTGTAATACATTAATGTTACTATTTTTAGTACAACCCCAAAGTTGTGCACCATATGTCCAGATCGGTTTTAGCACTTGCTTGTATAACAGCAGTTTGTTCTCTGAGCTAAGCTTGGAATACTTTACAATAAGCCAGTAAATATCTCTATATTTGATTTCAAGCTCTTCACATTTTTTCTTGACGTGTGCTCTCCATTTTAAGTTAGCGTCGAGTGTCATACCGAGATATTTGGCCTCGTTCGCATAAGGAATTCGTACTGCGTTGATAAACACCGGTGGATTCTCAATTTTCTTGAGAGTGAAGTTCACGTGGACAGACTTGTTTTCATTAAGTGCGATTCGCCAAGTCTTTGTCCAATTGTTAATCCGTGTAAGGGCACGTTACAACTTGGCAGTTGCTTCTTCGACTTGCCAAAATGGCAGTGTCATCAGCAAATGTGGCTAGGACAGTGTCGTCCGTTTGCGGTATATCGCGGGTAAAAAGCAAATATAGCAGAGGGTCAAGTACACTTCCTTGCGGCACCCCCGCCTTTATTGTCTTAAAAGTGGAATATTCGTTTCCGTGTCTCACACGGAAGAGTGGAAGACCGACTCAAGACAATTGGTGGGGTAGGTCTTGTCAGAGTTTATATTTTAGGCCTTCATACCATACCTTATCAAGGGCTTGCGAAACGTCAAGGAATGAGCTTGAACAGACTAACTTACACTCGATTGCTCGTTCAATTACATCGATTATTCGATGCACTTAGTCAACTGTAGAGTGTTGGCTTCTAAAGCCAAATTGATGATCGGGCAAAAGGGAATTTGTGTCGGTAATTGGTTTAAGACGATTAAGAAGAATTCGCTCGAAGACATTCGATGTAATCGGGAGAAGCGATATTTGTCTATATGACTTGACTTCAGTCAGCGGTTAATTTCCACTGGTGCGGTACGTGCTCTAATCTAATGTTGGCATTTATAAGATAGAGCAGCTTTAGCAAACCTTTTTTCGACAACGCTTTAAGTATCCCTCCCGTTATGAAGTCATATCCCGGGATTTTATTGGGCTTAAGCGTGTCTATAACTTGTCTAAGTTCCCTAAGTGTAGCCTTTTCTACTGGAAAGTTTGTCGTCACGTCTAGCGTATTGACATTCTCTGGAAGCACTTCCCCGTCGAATGGTTTAAACGTTTCTGCAAGATGGTCGGCGAAAATATTAGCTTTTTCCTTATCTTCTTTCGCCCAGTCATCCTGGTTTCTTCTTATTGGCGCCACGTGTATTTGGGGCTTTCGAACACTTTTAACGGCTCTCCATATGGAGTAGTTGGTATCCTTTGTCGCTGTGAGTCTTTCAAATAATACCTTGATTATTGAAGTCCTTGATCAATTTTTTCAACAAGTTGCAGAGCCTATTGAAGGACGTTTTATCTTGTGGTGCCCGGGTTTAATGCCACTATTTCCGCGCTCTTCGTTTCTTCCTTATCATTTCTCTGATTTTCGGTGGATATCTTATGCCGACTTTGGGAACTTTGTTCGATTCGCGGGGAGTGTTCTTCCAGGCCGCTTGCTGTATGACTTCAACAAAACGTTCAACTTCTTTTTCAAGTTGATACGGCGTTCTAAGTGCTACTTTCAACTCAGTATTGTCTACAACGTCTATTCGGAAATCTTCCCAGTGAGTTTTGCTGTTAGTTAATCTGTGTGGTCTTTGTTTCTTAACCAATGATTCGGACAGTGAGAGGATAACTGGAGAATGATCGGAGGAAAGATCGAAGCCCTCTTCAACTTTGACGTAACTAGCGTTTACTCCTTTTTCGATAAAGAAGTCTATTAGATCGGGTGTTTTGGCGACATCCGAGGGCCAATATGTCGGCTTGCCTGTTGAGTAAAAATAGCAACAACATTCCATACCAGCCCTGCAAAGAGTTTCGCCTTTTTCAGAGATACATCTTGAGCCCCAAAATGTGTGCTTCGCGTTAAAGTCGCCACCAATAATAAAGATTGGTCCAAGAGAGTACATAACATAATTAACGATGTGACGCTGGAAAGTTTTTTTTTAAATTTGTCAATACTTTTTTTTATAAAAATAAATTTCAATTTTTTTCACGAAAATCCCGTGTTTCACTCAAAGTGTTCTCAAAAAAATGAAAAATTAAAATTTCGAAAAACTCTCTTAGCATTACCTGGGAAAATCGATTATCTAACGAAATAATGTTGGTTTTTTTTTATTTCAGATGATCCAGCACCGAGTTATGAGGGGCACCGCAATTTTTTTCAAGGCGCTTCCGAATAATTGCTGCCCATGCCGTATTTTTTAATATTTCTCCCCCCTTAACAAGATTGCTGGACATGATTTGTCCCATTTAAATACACCACTTAGTCCTGATTAGCCTCCGACTGATTGTAATCAAATTTTAATCAATTTTAAGCAATGTATTCCCGATGAATTACAGCCCAGGCAGACCGTTAGATTAACAAAAAAAAAAAAAATTATTTCTTTGGAATAAGAAGAAGGGAATCTGGGCAGCGATTGATTTGGAAAGGCCTGACTGTCCTATAACCTATGCCCCTGTCTAATTATCAAGACTACGCCCATCAATGACGAAGGTTAATAATAAATGCAGGTAGAGCAAAGCTGGTCTTATGAAAAGGAACATCATGAGTGGCGGCTGATGTATTATATATTGTATTTAACCAGCGTTTTTAGGGGTCTTACTGTTAGCTCGAAAGAAGCTTAATTCTGTATCATAGAACTTCGGTTCCAGTCTGATTTGTTATATAGGTAGACCCCGTTGTGGGAGCATTTATGTGGTTGTGCTCCAAACCTTAAGTCCCAGGCAGTGTTTTATGCCAAAAGGGAAGTCTAGCCTACACGATGACTTACAATTGGTAATGTTCTGAATGGGGTTTCCCAGGATAATAAAATTATCAAGAATAGATAGACATAGCATGTACCCACGTAAAACACTACAGACGTTCTGTTCTATAACCTGAATTGGGGCAACAACGCAACAATCAAGTTCGTAGTGTAGTGATAGCCGCACCTCTCAGTAGTCCCCATAACAGCATAAATCATGAAGGTTAAAATGACAAGGGCATGCTCGACCATTAACATAATACTGGTCTACCCGAAAGAGATAAAAAAGTCTGACAAACCGGAAAGCGATTAAAGTAGAGCGATCCTTAAATCCGCACGTGGAATGTTCGGACCCTTAACAGATCGCGTGCAGTCAAACAACTAGCGAAGATTTTTAACTACTACAAAGCAGACATAACCGGCATTGAAGAAGAGCGATAATATGTACCAGAAAAAAGAGGATGAGAAACTGTGATATGAAGAATGTTACTGACAACCGGCCCGACAAGGACAGCAGTCGCACCGTTTATTTGTACGTGGATTTACCGTCAGGGAAAGAAATAGGAAACAAGCCTTGAGCCTCGCCTCGCGAGAAAGGGTAAATTCGCCAACATAAGTCAATTAACGCCCATTCCCCGATAGAGGAGATAAGAGAACAGAAGTCGCCAAAGATTTTTTCTATGAAATAAAAATCATGTTTGCCTATTTTATTTCTAACGCAAGGAGGGAAAGTACAACCTCCACGTCATCACCTCTAGAAATGGACACCGGCTTATCGATTTTGCACCGGAACGCAATGTAATGGCAATGTTGAGTCCTGATTAATAAACGGTCAACCAAATTGATCATAATACGATCGATGCAAGACACTCCTCCAGTGTTTTGGATGTCCAAACATTCCAAGCAGCTAACATCCACCCGGACCATTATACTGTTGTAGACATGATACGAGTGCAGATATCAGTAAAAACCCAAATGTAGTGAACCAATGTGAGGAAGTTCATCGTCGAACGACTTCAATCATAGGAGACCGTCAAGAATTTTTCCAATCGAGTTTTTCTTAACCACTTAAGGACTTCAATACCTCCAGCATAGAACGTAGGAGTCCAGTAACGTCACTTCAAAGACCAAATAGAGTCGCCGCCTCTGAAATATTGGAAACCTTTGGTTCGATGAAAGACAAATCTAGAAAAACATGAGCGTTCAGTGCTGGGCTGCAGAAAATAGTGAAAGCTCTAGGTCTAGAGAAGAAAAAGGAAGGAAAGGAAGGAGTGCTCTATCGCGAAGTGCTAGGAGAATAATGAAGTTTGGAAGTGTTACCAAAAAATAAGACGAATATATTAAAGTCGTTAAATTCAAACAGAAATCTGAAGGATGGAGAAGGACCCTCATAGTAGATCCGCAGTCGATGCTGTGAATCATCCAAGATTATTTCTGTCATTCAACATTGACGGTGACAAACAAGGTGGATGGCCAAGATGAAGTCAGGACAGCAATTTCCAAGCTTAGGTCTACCAAAGCTACTGGCATCACTGCCAAGCCCATTTAGCAGTGCAGGATGATGGAAAATTGGCGCTTATCCGTCAAGGTCGGTTATGATAAAACTGAGATCTTCAATGTCAGAAAAGGACTTAAACAAGGCGATGCATTGTCACGTGACGTTTTCAACTTCGTTTTTGAAAGAATTCAGCGAAACTCACAAGTCAACTCCAGAAGCATCATCTTTCAAAAGTCTAGTTGACTGGCATACGCAGACGACACCAAAATAATAAAAATAAATAAAAACAGAGCGAGCTGCAGAACTATAACCTTACTTACTAGGTGGAGTGAAAAGTAACCTCTTTAACCGCCAGAATGCGCTGCTACTGCAAAAAAGGTTATTGTTCCTTGAAGTCCGTTCATATTTAGGCAGACATGCCAAATTTTAGTGCGATACTAAAGCTCCGTCAGATTACACCGTCAAATATTGGTTTCGAGAATTTCGTGGTGGCCGGAACTCCACTACCGATCAAGTCCGCGGCGGCAGGCCCTCCGATGCGGTTACAGATGACAATGTCAAAAAAATACATGAAATGGTGTTGGCTGACCGAAAAGTGAAGGTGCGCTAGCTAGTAGATACCACAAAGATTAGTACTGATTAGATATTTTGGACAACATTCTGCATATGAAAAAGTTATCCTGCCGCTGAATGCCGCGCATGCTCACTCCTGACCAAAAACACGAATGCGAGAGCACTTCGAAAGAGTGCGTTATTGGAGCGATTGAAGGCCGAAATCGGTGCAAAACGGCCTCACATGAAGCGAAAAAAAAATTTGTTTTTGCAAGACAATGTACCGGCACACAAGAGCATCGCAACTATGACTAAAATCGATAACTTACGACTCGATTTGTTGTCGCATCCACCGTATTCGCCCGATTTGGCTCACTTGGACTATTATCTCTTCCCAAACCTCAAAAGATGGCTCATCAATAAAAAATTCAGCTCACACGTTTGAAAATCGTTAGAACAAGTTAATCAAACTAAAAGGGGACAATATTGAATAAAATAAAAAAAAAAAACATTTAAAAAAATTTTTTTTTCATTCCCAAGGAGGTTATTTTTCACCCCATCTAGTAGATGGCTAGGTAACCTTGAACGCAGAACACCAGCACCCCGCCAAGGAAATTTTTCGACTACAACCCAAAGGAGCAGCGCAGTAGCGGACGACTTCATCTTGGGTGGTGCACACGAGCGGGACAGAACCTTCAGCCAACATTGTGTGCTGAACTGGATTCAGCTGGCAAAAGACCAAGCTAGCTGGAGAGGTTCACCATGGACTGTAGGGCCATCTATGTTAAAAGAAAAACAAAAACATTCACTTAAAAATACTGTTCCGGGTTAGAGCACTGATAAAAGCGCATCTAGGATATGGTATTATTACATTATTATTACTATAAAATAAAAATTCACAAAATTACTGTTCCTGATATACAAATGCAATAAAATCCTTCGTCGAAAACGGAAGTCTGACAAACGAATCGTCATCAATGTAGCATTAACCTTTTTTTTTTTATTTTCAGATTTCGAAATGAAGCGAGAACGTTTTACATACACATGTATATGAGAGTAGTCTTACGTACTCGTATGTAAGCATGTGCTGTACCAAGGTTTTGCCATTTAAGAAAAATCGAGGTCAAAGGAGAAGATACGATGAAAGACCAGTAACACTAAACCTTTTCCTACTGTTATTTGTTACTTTCTGGGTACATTGAGCATTGAGCAACAATCGTCGCTACCTATGCAAAAGGAATGAATATCTTCTGAATGCATCTTTCGTTGAAGTAAAAATGGTAGTCAGGTTTCGTGGTTGTTTTTTTTTTTTTTTTGCAGTGGCGTTCTTTTCAGTTAAATTGTCGTGGAAGACCAAAGAAGCAAATATACATGGATACAAACGAGTATAAACGATTTTAAAATACTTTTCTACTTACGTATGACTCTACTGTGCAATTCTTCTACCTGGAGTTCAGAGATACAAGAAGCCCCAGTTTCTTTTATCTTTTCTTTGTTCGATATTTTTTCTTGGTAATGCTGGTCTACCTATAAATAAGTACGTAGCTAGATAAATAGTGTGGAATTTAATATATTTCTTTAAGTGGCTTGTGAATGGTTTAGATTGTGAGCTGCAATTTATGTCAGAGACTGCTACCTTCTCATAAGATATCCTGCCAATGAGTTGTACCTACGATATATATGAATTTTGATTATTATTCAGGTAAATGGGAGTGAATGCTCTTTGTAAGGATTTCCGGCCTATTTATGCTTTATTAATATAATTCTGCACTAAAATTTAGTCTGTCAATGACTCCATCGTTCTCATAATTAGACACATCGGTTTGCTATACTTAAAATGGGTGGCATAGCTACTCCTAGGCCAGATGAGGTTCTAGGAAGACCTAGCTAACCTCTGTTATTTTGTTTCATAAAGCCGAATTGTCGATACAGGCTCTACAGTACAGTACAGTACAGTACAGTACATAATGAACAGATCAGAGTCAAATTTATTTTTTCTTAAACGAAATATAGAAAGTATGTCCGGTGACCGAAGTCTCACTTATATCAATCCTTCAAAAAAGGCAATCATATGTCTGTGATGAACATAAAAAGCATTGTACGTATCCCTAAATTCGTTTAGAGTGTATTTTGTGGAGATTTTAGTCCACAAACTGACACATATCAATGTAGCTTCATACACCACATCAGCAACAGGACAAATTTTCATAGAACGTATAATACATATTGATACTATCTCCAAACTTATCTTGAGGTGCACTGGATTCCGATAAGGCGACACGCTGTTGTGAGACTTCTTCAACCTTGCTTTTTGGAGCAGCCGTAACGGCGGGTAGGTATTAACATCGAAGGTACTGTTCTCTGCTAATCAGTCGTGCTGTTGGGAAAAATTAATTTAAATGTGAATGGGGATACAATGAAACATATACTCCCAATCACACACTACTCTACTAGACACTTCTACTACACAACTTTAGAACAGTTAATAAGTCAACAGTCAAACAACTGGGAAGAAAACTCTTAATTCCCAGAGCACGGACCCTGTTCTATGAAACAACAAAACTGTTTCCATTGTTGTTCATGACAGATATTTAGTCCTATCTGTAAAAATCTGTAGTGATCCGACCAATGGGGTTTTGTAATATTGTCACTTCTATTCTCCAGACACGTCTTTCTCTGAATTTTATCTTACAAGTTCATTAGAGATCCTGTTTACCACGATTTCAGAGTAATTAGAACTCAATGAGATTTTTTTTTTTTGCTTTTAGCTAAAGACGTATATGATCTTTTCTATGCACTTACCCGTATTCTTCACATAATGGTGCATTGGCATGGCTATTAAAATTTCAAAAATAGATTCAAAAACAGTTAGTAGGTACAAGATCAACAAACTATCTGGACAAAACGATACACAATCTATCATAATTCGGACCTATGATTTCGAAACGTGGAATTACAGGTCTCTCAATATTTTTTGATAACATAAGCCAAACATGCTCTCATGCCCCTACGGAAGATAAGAACGACGTAACCAAAGAACGTTTTTACGAGCCGCAACTGATTTGCTGGGTTTCACCTGACCACCACCAGAAATCCATAATTTAATGAAAAATGCCGGCTAGCACATGCAGCTAAAGAAGAAGTGTATAAAACGACGCAGCAATGAAATTTGAAGAACGTCGGCTTCTCCAGAAGGAGTACAAAAAGCAGAAGTGAGCGATCAAAAATATTAAGATTTTGTACCCCAGAACATGTACCGAAGTTTTATCAAAAGCTAAAAAGAACGCGCCAAATCAAGACGACCTGTGCAGAAGCCCGTAGAAATGAAAAGGGAAAGCTTGTAGTAAAGTCACAATCGGATGCCCAACATCCCGTCTTCAGGCAGAATACACCATTCAACTTAGACGATGACAGCCAAATCTTCCATCAACCTGACGAAATTGAAGTAAGGATAGCAATATCTAAGCTAAAATCCAACAAATCAGCTAAAAGTGATGGCTTACCGGCAAAGATATTCAAAGCTGCTAGAAATGACTATGTGGAGTGAATGCATCAACTAATTTCTCAGATCTGGTCAGAAGAGTGTGTGGCTGATGATTGGACTTTCAGCAGCGTATACCTGATCCACAAATAGGAGATACCCTTAACTTCGAACGTCTGTAACCCTTCACAGGGTGGCTGTCGGTCAAGCGGTAATGTATTGGCTTCCAAATCGGCCGGTTCAAAATTCAATCTCAACCGCGTCAAAAAGACATTTTTTCAGGCAAGTTAAATCCTTTAAGACGAGTGAGTGGTTGGCTAGAATACAAGTCCAATTACACTTATAATTAAGTCTCCCCTTTCTTTCTCTCCCTGTCCCATTTTCCTAAAAACTTAACATGTGCCCAAGCATTTTAAGTGTAGTCATAACCACTTGAATGTTAAGTTCTTTCTAAAAAATAAAAAAAATAAAAATTTGTCACTATCAATGCAATTTCAGACAGGAAATTTGAAAAAAAAAAACTCAACAAGTCCATTTCGGTACCCACCATCTATATGGAGCCATATTTAGTTTTGGCATTTCTACCAACTCGTCCGATTGCGCAGAATGACTATGGAGAATGCACACTGCTCCATCAAGGTCGGTAACTACTTAACGGATACTTTTGGTGGCAAAATTTTTTTTAGACAAGACGACGAGTGGTCATTTAACTTCTTAAACACCATACTTGAAAAAATTGAACGGAACCCACAAGTAAATACTGAGGACGAATCTTTTAAAAGTCTATGCATGTGACGATTAGCAAACGCTGATTATATCGGCAGAGTTCTCGAATCTAACCCAAAGAGACAATTCAGCAGAGGAAAACCTCACCTTTGGTGGTGCACACAAGTAGAAGGGGACCTCAACAGACGTGGAGTGGGCAACTGGAGGGAGTTAGCTAAAGACCGGACTAACTGGAGTGACTTGTTAATTGATTCCCATTTTCATCGCGAATTCTTGCGCCACCTAAGTAAATCATTTTTTTATCAGTATTGCCTGACTTTTCATTGCTTTTCATTTCACGTACCAAAATATCAATGAAACATTCAAGTCTTTTTCAAGTAAAAATAAGAAAAAAAATTGTATGTACTCACAACAAAAAAGGTATTTGGAAATACACTGACTTTTAAGCGGTGTCAAGAAAAAATCATTACTGGCTAATATGCACATTTTAGATATATTTTGGGATTTGAAATAGTTTATGCATATAAAACGGTATCTTCACTGATTATTAATTAACAAATCAGCGAAATAGTTCTAAGTTGGCAGGCATTCACTTCAAGATGACGTAGTCATACAACTGCCGATGGAAACTAACCAGTAAGGCAGTGTTTAATTTTTTTTATTAATTTTTTCTCCTGGTTGTTTTAATCTATAATTAGCTTAAGATAATACTCAACATTTGACGGATTAATTGAGCCCCTATCATTTGGGTTAGACTTTCTTTGATTTCTTTTTTTTTTTTTCTTGGAAAACCTTCACTTACCTGAACTAGAGATTTTTCGATAATCGGCTCATCAGACAGAGGACTAGGTCTTATTTAGTCGTATTTTGAGAGAGAGGATGTCAATCATTATTAAGTAGTGGAAGAATTAGGAACGAAGGTCAATGGAGTAGAAACTTTCTTCTGGATTTCTTAGAAAGCGCCTTGCTTGATAAATAAATAGAGCACGAGTAAACAAAAATTACTTTAAAGTTGTAGCTAATAACGCCGAGAAAATTAGAATGACATTTATATAGTAAGACTAACTGGATACATGGAAAAGATTTTGAATAGCAACATATTTGACTTTAGGATGTTTGTCATTGCTGAAATGGGGATTTCAGTAAGAAATGTATTTTTCTCTTTTCCGATATGCTAGATAGGGTGAAAAGTAACCTCCTTGGGAACAAAAAAAAAATTTTTTTTAAATGTTTTTTTATTTTATTCAATATAGTCCCCTTCTGACGGTCTGCAAAATACTCCTCCGTGGCGTCGATGATTTTCTCGCTTGAGCTGAATTTTTTATTGATGAGCCATCTTTTGAGGTTTGGGAAGAGATAATAGTCCGAGGGAGCCAAATCGGGCGAATACGGTGGATGCGACAGCAATTGGAGCCGTAAGTCATTGATTTTAGCCGTAGTTGCGATGCACTTGTGCGCCGGTGTATTGTCTTACAAAAACAAAATTTTTTTTCGCTTCATGTGAGGCCGTTTTGCTGCGATTCGGCCTCAACTCGCGTTGATGTTTTTTTACTTTTTCGAGGTAGTCCACGAAGAGTACGACATGACAATCCCAGGAAACCTACACCATAACCCCTCCGACCCATCAAGCCACCCTCGGCCGCTTCGGAGCACTCGTGCCGGCTTCAGTCCATTGCCGGGCACTCATTCTGTTTTCTGGTTTTCAACAGTTACCCGATTCCACATCAGCAAGTCCAAACACTCTTTCGAAGTGCTCTCGCATTCGCGTTTTTGGTCAGGAGTGAGCATGCGCGGCATCCAGGGGCAGTATAACTTTTTCATATGCACAATGTTGCCCAAAATATGGCATGTGCACTCAGTGCTAATCCTTATGGTATCTGCTAGCTCGCGAACCTTCACTTTCCGGTCAGCCAACACCATTTCGTGTATTTTTTTGACATTTTCCTCTGTAACCGCATCGGAGGGCCTGCCGCTGCGGACTTGATCGGTAGTGGAGTTGCGGCCACCACGAAACTCTTGAAACCAATATTTGACGGTGTAATCTGACGGAGCATTAGCCCCATAATATTTATCCAACTCTTCTTTTGTTTCCTTCGCCGTTTTGCCACTCAAAAAATAAAGAGAAAATGAAAATTCGTTTTTGTCTACACTCGACATGATGCCAAATACGTCAACAACAATCAGCTGTCAAAACAAAACTAAAGACAGTAATCGCACTGAAATTTGGCATGTCTGCCTAAATATGAACAGACTTCAAGACACCATAACCTTTTTTGCAGTAGCAGCGCATTCTGGCGGTTACTTTTCAAGCCTCTTGATGTAAAGCACTAAAATAATCCAAACCAAAAACAAAAATCTCACGACAATTTTAAGTAGTTTCAGGTAACAATGTATGATACATAGGTTTGAGGTGTTAAACTATAAATAATTCTGATTTTCTTAGTTTTGCGACAAATACTATCATCAGCATACCTGGACAAAGCATTTACTGCGTTTCTTCTAATTATTTCAGTAAAAAGAAAAATTAGGCCTTGGTAAGTTACATTTTTGGACTGCATCTATGAAAGAATTATCAGAAGCAAACGGTTTGTTAAAATCTGTATGTGTGCTCCGAAATTCACTCAAGATTTGATTTTTGCGCAATTTGTGCGGTAAAGTGTTGTCAATGAAGAAAATAGACAGCGTGACAGCTGACAGTTCAATTTTATTTATTAAAAATGGGGCGCTACACGAAAGAACAACACCTTTACATCATTGAGCAGTATTTTAAATATAATGAAGATGTGGCAACTATAGTTCATAATTTCCGTGCAAAATATGGTCGGAATAGTTATTTAACTTCATCACCTGTGAAGAAATTAATTCAAAAATTGAGAGAGACTAGATCAATTAGTGATCTTGAATACTAACAAGGCGTTCACACAAAACAAGGAAGCAGATCATAAAAGTGTTACTGAAGCCCCAGGCACATCAATTCACATTTTATCACAATTCGAGAAGCTCTCTACGTCATAATCTCACGAAAGATTTGCATTTTCATGCATAAAAAGTCAAATTGACTCAAGAACTGAAGCCTACTGACCACGAACAACGAAGAGAGTTCGTTGAATGCAAATGAAATAACAACAACTGAATACTGATTTTCCAAATGAGCGATGAGGCTTATTTTCATCTTGTTAGCTTTGTTATGTCATCAAATTTGTCAAATTTGGGATTCAGAAAATCCAGGAGGGATAGTTGAGAAACAAATCAAGTTACCGCAAACTGTCACTGTTTGGTGTGAAATTTGGACTGGAGACACATCATCGGACCATTCTTCTCTGAAAATGGGCACAGTCAATGGTGCTCTCTATCTCGACATAATCCAGTTTTTTGTGTCCAGATTACAAGATATGGGTGTGGACGACATGTGCTTTCAACAAGACGGCGCGGCGCCACATGTCATTTCCTGGTCATATATTATCTCGTTTTGGTGATCAGAATTAGCCGCCCAAATCATGCGATTTAACGCTGTTGGACATTTTTTTGGGTTTGTTTCAAGTCTAAGGATTATGCCAACCAGCTCACGAAAACCAACGCCCTGAAAGAGCAAATTGAACAATGTATCAAGTGATGTCATCGAAATTTTCGGCAAAAAAGTGCGTACGCCCGATATGCTATTTCATACACAACCTTATATTCTATACTTTATGAATCAGTAAAAAATTTACAAATTTTAATTAAACCTCTGTGTTAAAAAAAAAAAATAATATCTTTCGCGTGAAATTTGGGACACATTTTGGAGATGTGTATCTCCAACACAAAACCATATAATCAAACAAAGTTTGCAATCGAATGTCTAGACACAGACCTCTTTGACTGATTTTTATAAGGGACCGAGCATAACAACGCTAAGACTGAATAAATCAATAGTAAATCGTACGCTTTAATACTCATACTGTGGTGGAATACATCCTTTTTGCATTTTTCGTAGGATTAACCCTTTCACGAATAAAGTGAAATAAAAGTGAAACACATTCGTATATTGGTATATTCGAATTGGGTGGTAGTTTCGAAAAAGTTGAAGCCAAAACAAGAAATGCCCCTAAAGCTGTTCGGAAAGTCAGTTGAGAAAGGAGGAGGCGAAACGCCAAATATATTACTATGTACAATAATATCATCTGAATTTGCTGAACAATCGAACAAGCTCAAGCACAGTTGGGTCATAATCTCTGTCTAGTCAAAAGGAATTCTTCTAGATGGAGTCAATGGCAACGATTTTAATATTCTTTAGCGTTTAGTCAGGAGATTGAAACAGAGATTTAAAAATTCTCAGCTAGCCAAGGATACAATGCTCAAACAGAACAATACAATGATGAAGATGGTAAGGTAATAGTTTGTTCAACAACAAGCCCAAATGCAAAATAGTTGGTCTACTCATTTTTGAACATACAATATGAATACTGCTTTGTTATAGCATACACTAATTTTTTATTTATTTATTTTTATTTTTTTACTAAAAGATATCTACTTTAGACATACGTTTGCTCTTGTAATGATGCAAAGGATTATAGATTATAGAGTCAGTTAAGCTAGGATATTTTTACTTTTCTTAATAAATAATGAAAGCAAAAAAGTTGGTTTACGCTACTGCTGAGGCAAAACAGTTGGTCTACTGCATCGTAATCACGTGATAAAGAAAAGTTTACAAGAAATTCAGTAAAGAATTTATATTTCTGTTCTGACAGACGATTAGTGACTTTTAGTTCTTGCTGAACATGGCGCGTGGGGAGTCTATAACTAAAGCATTTGAAAATCGTTTATTGAGCTATAAAATTGCTCAGAATTTACATAAGTCTGCCACGATCATCGCTTTACAATAAGGCGGGAAATATACAGATTCGGGAGAAAACAGGAAGGCCTCCAATGGCAACGCCTTGTAATTGTCGGGTATTAAAAAAGATAATTCAAGAAAATCGTTGTCAAACTGCTGCTGGAATAACAGTTAAATTAAAAAGCCGAATCAACAAAGAAATTTATGTGGACACCTGCAAACGAACTTTGAAAAAAAAGGGATACAAATTTTTGAACGTTTGTTTAAACATAATTTTATTAAACTTTGGTTTCGAGTATTAAAAAAAAGTTTTCATAAAAGCCACTTCTGACACCCAAACAAAAAAAAAAAAAAAGACGATTTGGATGGACAAAAGAACCGAGAAATGGGACACTACACCACTGGCGGGAAGCAATTTGGAGTGATGTATCCAGATTTGAGGTTTGTGTTGGTGATGAACGGAAACGTTTAATTCGCAACTCAAAGAAGGCATTTCACAAAGACTGCATAAAAAAAGTGAAATTTCCACCATCCCAAATGACATGGGGATGGTCTTGTACCAGAACATTTTAGAAGTGCAGCTTGTTCCTTCAGTACCACTACCTCAATCAACGGAAAAGAAATTATATATTTCAATAAGATGGTGCTTTTCTCCTGAAATCAATTAAGGTTGGGTTATCTGCCTAAGCTGTTCCTTTAATGGAGTGGCCTTCAATGAGCCCTGATCTTTCAGAATTTACGTCAGAAAATAAGTAAAATATGGGAATCCTTCATTACTGAAGAATGCCAAAAATTAGTGAACACTATGCTTCAACGAATTCATGCTGTCATATAAGATAAAAGCGATGTAACACAGTGGTGAAACCATATTTCGATATCATAGACCAACTTTTTTGTATTATTGGGTCTATAACTTAATTCATTGTTCATTCCAACATGCGTTGGAAAGCTACTGTCATTGTACGTCATTTCAGTATATATCATTCATTTGAAGCGTAAACAACAATAATTTTTTTCCACTCAAATATGCCGAACTTTGTGCCTGAAAATGTGTTTTTACGGGAGTTCTTCTTCAATACTTTAATATGAAGAAAACTGCTGCCGAAAGTCATCGTATTTTGGTGAAAGCTTATGATGAACATGCGCTAGTTGAGCGAACGTGCCAAAAGTGGTTTGCACGATTTAAAAGTGGTGATTTTGGCTTGGAAGACGATGAACGTACTGGGCAGCTAAAAAAGTTTGAAGATGAAGAACTGGAAGCATTACTCTATGAAGATTGTTGCCAAACACAAGAAGAGCTCGCAGAATCTTTGGGTGTCACTCAAGCAGCCATTTCAAAACGTTTAAAAGCAGCTGGATATTTTCAAAAACAGGGAAATCGGGTTCCACATGAACTCAAGCCGAGAGACGTCGAAAGGAGGTTTTGCACGTCCGAAATTTGCATCGGATTGTTACTGGTAATGAAAAATGGATCCATTACGATAACCCCAAGCGCAAAAAATCATATGTGAAACCCGGCCAACCAGCCAAATCAACGGCAAAGTCGAATATCTATGGCGCGAAGGTAATGCTCTGTATTTGGTGGGATCAGATGGGTGTGATGTATTATGAGCTGCTAAAAGCGCGTGAAACCATCAATGGACAACGCAACCGAACACAATTAATCCGTTTGAAGAGAGCAGTAGCCAAAAAACGCTCGGAATGTGTGACCAGACACGAGGCAATAATTTTCCATAATGACAACGCTCGGCCCCACGTTGCTATTCCGGTTAAGAACTATTTGGAAAACAGTGGATGGGAAGTCTTACCCCACCCACCATATAGCTCAGACCTTTCCCCTTCTGACTACCATTTGTTCCGGTCGATACAGAACGCCCTCACTGAAATACGATTCACGTCAGAGCAGAATATCAAAAATTGGATTGATTTATTCTTGGCTGCCAAGCCGACGCAGTTCTTTTGGGATAGGATTCACAAATTGCCAGAAAGATGGGAAAAAGTCATAGCTTCAGATGGGCAATACTTGTTTGTTGTACATGTTTTTCTTAAATAAACATTCAAATTTTGAAAAAAAAAACCGCACGAATTAAAATAGATACCCAATAAAATTTGTGCAGGTCAACTATTTTCCCTTTTTTTATCCACCTACAACTACACAACACAATTCCTTAGATATAACTTCCATTATATAATTTTTTAAGTGAAATAAAGGTTTGCAGTTATATAAAACACAAATAGTCATTATCTGTAGAATTAATATAACCAAATTAAAGTTGACAGACCAACTATTTTGCATTTGGACCATATACCACCTTGATTAAAAAGTTCCCGGCATCTGCTGGTGACATTCCCTCTAAATCTTAGCGTCATAGCTTGACATTTGCAAAAGTTACGTAGCCAAGAGTACATCTATTTCTGTGTTTGTTTACGATTTTTATTGAGTTTTAGAAATAGATTTTTTTTAAATTTTGCGTAAAAAATGGATTTAATAGTGCGCAAACGTTGGAAAAGTGTTTTGGCAACGATTCTCTAAAAAAAACGGCCGTTTACCAGTGGCACGAGCGGTTCAAAAGTGGTCGTGAGTCAATCGAAGATAATGAATGCAGTGGCAGACCACCGACATCAAAAACCGAAGAAAACATTGTTGAAGTAAAAGAAATGTTGGTCAATAACCGCAAATTAACCGTCAGAGATATAGCAGAGGACTTGACCATTCATTGTCTATGGATCCGTCCAAGACATTTTGGTTAATGATTTGGGTTTCCGTCGTGTAGCAGCGAAGTTGGTGCCAAAACACCTCAATTTCATGCAAAAAAAGAGAACGTGTTGACGTCGCAAAAGATATGATTTGCAAGGCTGAATCCGATCCCACATTCATCAAAAGGATCATTACTGGAGACGAGACGTTAGTTTTTGAGTACGACACACAATCCAGACATCAGGCAAGTGAATTCCGTTCACCAAATGAGCCAAGACCAAAAAAAAACACGTCGTTTTCAGTCAAAAAAGAAGGCAATGCTCACTGTTTTCATGCATTTTTTCCAGAAGGTCAGACAGTAAACAAAAGTATTATTTGGGCGTTGTGAGACGTTTGCGTGAAGCAATTCGCCGAAAGAGACCAAAATTGTGGGCAGAAAACTCGTGGATTTTGCCCATGATAACGCACCGTCGCACAATGACATCATTATTCGTAATTTTTTGACGAAAAATGCAACAAATACCATCCAAGAGCCACCGAATTCACCTGATTTGGCTCCCTGTTACTTCTTTCTGTTCAGTCGAGTTAAAAAACCACTAAGGGGTACGCGTTTCAGCAGCCCAGATGAAGTAATGGAATAATCACAGGAAGCACTGATGAACATGCCGAAAACCGAATATAAAAAATGTTGCAAGGATTGAATCAAGCGCTGGCATAAGTGGTTTGCAGTCGATGGAGATTACTTTAAAGGAGACTATATAGATTTAGATGAATTAACTTGTATTTTTAATTTTCTGAATACATTCCGAACTTTTTGATCAAGTTAGTATGGTTACACCTATTCATCTATAAAATATAATCAGTTAAGGTGATCTGTATGAAGAAAACGTCAGTTCTATGTTAATAATCATTCTTGAATAAGCACCGGGAAGAGCCTCTACATCAAGATCTGGGCATCTGGCTATTACCGCCTCTGCTTGACATTGTAGAAGGCTCCTGCAGCATGTAGCATATGAAGCTTACTGTTGGTATTCCAGTGGAATCAATGTGGTTTCCATTGAATTTCACTTAGAGCATGCATTTTGAAATGGAGAGAGCTAGGTTTGAGCTACGGTTAAACCAGGATGGGTGCAAATCAGACTTTTCCTGGTTTTCGGACAAATTTTTTTAGGTCATTGGGATAGATAATATCAGAGCTACGTTAACTTCGGTATATGGACAAAGCCAAGAGAGCCCGTTTGGATGACTTAATGACAGAGCTATATCGAAGTTTGAAAAGATTTCAATTTATAAATTGATGGTATCGTACCATTCGAGTCTTTTCTTTTCTACAAGGCTATGTAGGTTTTTGTATCTATTTTGGCATATTTATGTAATTGTCCTAATTTTGTTAAATACAATATTTCTGCTCAACATGAAAACAGGGTAGATTTTGGAGACCTTCCAAATTGGGAATTATATTTTATATATAATTATATATAATTATTATTATATTTTTTTTTTTTTTTTTTTTTTTCCGCTTACGATGTAAGAAGATCTTCAACCCTTACTACACTGGTACCATTTGGATCTATCTATTCTTTTCACTCACTGTCTCTTAATCCTTAAGTCTCATTTTATTCAACTGCACCTCTTTACTTTACTTTGTCTTTATTAAGTATGGATTTACAAAAAGCTGGAAGTTTTTCCCCACTTCGCAAGCCGGTCCAAAAATGTGGGATACAGTTTTTAGCATTACACCATAACCCCATAAGGTATTATGAAGCATATTTTTGAGCATATTTTTGAGCATGGGTTAACCACATCAACCTAAATGATTGGTCGTTGCTTGCGGCAATTTTTTGGCGTAAAGATGTCGTAAAAAAAAACCCTTTACTTATCATTAATGAAATATTTTGGTAGCAGCTGTCCTTCCAATCTTTTTTTAATTTTCTAAAATTTATGCTTTGAAAAATGATAATTTTTTAATAGACAAGAGCAACAACTTGATACTCATTTCGTCATCAATATGATTTATATGAACGGAAAGCAAACATGTGGTGCTAGTCTATATTTATGTATTGTAGGTAGTACACTCGGGTATTTTTTAAGGTTCTTCATTGTATGCTACCTACTACCCCAATAGGGATGGACTTTACTCACTCATACCTTTTTTTAACAGATGTCAAATTTGTGTTTCAAATTACTTATGTCTTAGCCATTTTAAGCGACTAATGTACACTTTTATGAGTTAATCAATTTCCTGCTACAAATGGGTCTAAAAATCACTCGAAGAATTTTACGTTCAAAAAAGCCAAAGATATTCTCATTCACCTCCGCTGTCTATGCTCCTGCACAGCAAAGTAAATGTGATGTATAAACCCCCCTTAGTGTTTCTTAGCAAGGCCTTATTACTCATTTGCTTTCTTAGGCCAAAACAACAGCGACTGTTAAAAGTAGCTTTTCGTTTGTTTTTTGATGAGATGCCGTTATCAGATTTAATAGCGGGGACGAGGTTTTCAAAATCGGTGACTACCTCTGTCTATTGTGACGTTCAATGCAAATCATCGATGTGTCCTTTCTATATTTAGTTTTGCCCGCATTCCCGACTAAGCCCATTTTTGCCACTTCTGTTCCAATACTTTCGAACGCAGCAGAGACAACTCGCTGAGTTCTACCAATAATGTCAATATCATCAGGGTATGCAAGTACAGAAATTTGGAAAAGTGTGTTGTTGACTTTTGAGTTGCGAACAATCTCTGAAGTATGACGTTGAGGAAGTTACATGACATCGCATCGCCTTGCAGAAATCCTTCTTTGGAATCTAAGGTCTCGAATTTTTTCGAAACTTTACAGAGCAGCGATCGTTCTGCACCGTCATTCTGCACATTTTGACGACGAAGCTCTGAGCATCTTGTGTCTACAGATGCTATCATATGCGGCCATAAAATCGATAAAAATATGATGCGTATCGATGTGAACATCTTGGGCTTTTTCCAGGGCCTGGCTTAATGTGAATATTTAGTCGTTGTATTCAAGATTGTCTAATTAAGTCATTCAGTTACGACCAGGTTACGTGCATTAGCACCAATTTCTGGCTTTATAAACGCACAATTGGGCGTTTAATGAAAAAATTACATTCAACCCTTTCACTTCATAATATTATCATACCAGTGGGACCGCGAAACTTCAGAAGTGAAGAGAACCAACCCAACCAATCAACCGATTCTGCACTGTTCTCAGACATCTCTCTGACATCCCTGTGTCGTATTTTGTGAAAGGACTTAACCATACGTCCATATGAAATGTTATTGACTCGCTTATTGCGCTCTATTGGAGATGGAAGAAGATACAAGTTATCACCAAACACTCTCCCTAGCGACGAAGGCAGATGCTTTTAAATATGAGAAAATGCCGCATTTGATCAAGCAAGCAGCCGGAAGTGTTTCAACAGCATCCATTGCATACGAAAAAATTGACTGTTTGGTGTGGTTTTTATGCCGGAGTTGTCATTAGGCCTGACTTCTTCCGAGATGACCTAGGCGTGTCAGTTACTGTCAATAAAACCCGCTATCGATCTATGTGAACCAATTTTTATGTAAATTGGAAGTAGGTGGCTTAGAAGGTACGTGGTTTGAACAGATCGATCGCTCTTAATAATTAGGACGTACCACAATCAACTTATTGAAGATGAAGTTCGGTGAGCGTTTCATTGCCTGAATTATGCCTTTCAATCAACTGACCCGCTTGCTGTTAAATCAGCTCTTTGGTCTTCCACAAAAAGCAATAAATTGATGGAATATTGACCAAATTATGCGAAAAATTTATGCAATGGATTCCGTGAAGGACATTTAAATACGCGTAAGGCAATATTTCATAACTTATAGTAACAATTATACTTCTCTTCAAAATAAAGATTGTAGAAAAAAATGGGGGCGCATCTAATAAAGAAGCCTGTAAAGAATGCAGCTGGAATTCTTAGTTATCCGTATGAAAGCAAATTATCGGATTAAAGTCAGCATGAAAATAATTGACATGAACATAGCAAAGGTTAACAGCTTTCTTGAAAGTCAAGTATGAGTACCTACATGTTTTATGCACATTTTAATTTACACAAGAGACTTTCTGCGAATTGTTTTTTTTTTTTTTTTGCAAAAATTGACGTTTTTAAAACAATCAGATAGGATCATCGATCTGTGTTTGTGTTCGCCTGTCTGTCTAACTTGTCTGTAATACTGGATGAAACCCACGACTTAATGTAACACCAGCCCATCAGGAGATTTTCATGGCAACGATGTTAAGTGGGAGCTGTTTTGAATGCAATGGTTCAGCGAAATTCAATGCAGCACATCCGTACGTACAACTACGACTACATGTGTGGTACTCGTATAGTCGTATCTACGAATTCGTGCATACATACAAAAGTGTAATAAAGGTTTTTTTCCAGAGTTTTTTGTTTGTTCGTTTCCTTTCAACTTACCTTCTCTGGGAAAGACAACTTGGCCCAAATTGTGTCCTTTTTCCGAGGGAGTTTTGTCGGTTTTCTTCAGAGTTTACTTAACAACGCTCACGGGGTTACAGAGTATGTAGTCGTATTCCTACGATTCTTCGAACATTCGAACATGCACTTAACATAGTAATATCTAGGTATGTATGTATAGATACCTTTTTTTTTATACTACGTGCGGTACATCTATAGGTATTCGTATATAGTTGGCATAGTAATAGCAAATATGCACTTTATATGACACAAATCCCGAAATGGTAATTTTTTTGTGAAAAAAAATTTCAAAAATTCACAATTCACAATTAGATTTAAAAAGAAAAAAAAATTTTTTTTTTTTACTTTTTTGGAAAATTTTGCACTTCACAAAAAATAACAATTTTTTTTTTTATTTATTCCAAATTCCAAAACTCGAAGGCAAAATGGTTGATGCTCCTGATGGTGATGGTGGTGGTGCAACCATAGTTACACACAAATAGATATTTCACCTTGCCGATGCTAAGTAACACTAGGATAACTTTGAGGACAAAACCGGTTTCACTTCCAAACGAAATAACCGCCCGAAACTAACTAAACTCGCCACAGCGACTCTAAGATGATTCAACGTTAGTCGAACTGTCGACGAAAGGCACCACCGACTGTGAATGGAATTTCCAAAGTAATTCTCCGACTGTTTGTTGTGGATGGGGACTATAGAGTTCAATGTAATTTCCAGTAGATGATTTCCATCCATTATAAGAGCATTACCGATACTGGAAGGGCATGAACAGTTGCTTAGAAGATTTGATTAAAGGCCTGAGCTTGTGGATCGTGGAAGGACGTACCAAAAACCAATACCTCTTCATTGGAAAATTGAATGCATTCCCAAAGAGAGAGTGGATATATGGCCTTCTCTCTTAAGAATCCTGGTTTTGTCCATCTTTTGTCTTCTATTTTATCAACAAACCCAAAAACAAATTGTGGATTTTCGACATCTATTTAAAGATTGTAAATAGAACTATTAATTGCATAAGCAAACATTTGTACAAGATTTTTTAAAAAGCCTTAATTTAATGAGACATTTTTCCATTGGAAGAAATATGTAAAATTTATACTCTTCTGATTGTAATTACGGTGTGGTATGCGTATACATATGTTTACATGTAGTAATCCAACGAGAGATATAAAGAGACAATTAAGAGAGAAGAATTACAATATTTTCTCTTTACATGTGATGGACAAACATGGAAATTAACTCCTTGCATCGCAGGTGCACTCAACTATTGTTGGCTTTTACTTCTCGATATGAAATTAATTAACGCATGCGACTGTAGGGAAACATGAGGGCACACCTAAAAAATAAATAAAAAATACCTAATTCAAACTCTAGTCCGGAAAGGTGTCCAATTACTCATACCTACATCAGACAGCAGACATATTTTGTTGTGTCTCGGTCAAGCCCTATCATTAATAGGTATATTAAAAAAAAAAAAAAAAAAAAAAAAAGAGTAACAAAGAAGCTAACCTGATGAGAGAATTTTTTGGCCCCAAACGATATGTCAGGATTTATTAATTATAAAGGATTTTTCAAACGACATCCATGACTGCCACGACTTCTGTTGCACCGTTTTTATTAAAATGCTCATCACATTTTCGCTCACTTGCTGCTCGGTTTCGTTAATAATAGCACTGATGTGGGCTTCGAATGCTATTCCTGGGGGCATAAAACTTCTCTTTCACAGGGCCCCAAAAAAAGTTCAAACTGTGTTACATCCTACGAGGGTTGTCTGAAAAGTTTCCGACCTAACAAAGAAACAAAACATTTTTTATTCAAATTTATTTTTATTTTTCTACATAGTCTCCTTGTTAGTCTACCTCCTAGCGATGCCCCCATCTCTTCAATCAGTCCAAATAGAACTTGGCATTTTTCTCTGCAAAGACTTATAGTTGTTTTCGAAGGTGATGGCCTCCTCATTCGACGGAAATCTCTGTCCGCCGAGTGCAACTTTTAGGCTAGGGAAGAAATATAAGTCACTTGAGGCTACATCTCAAGTGAGTAAAGGGGGTGGTCAACGGTTTAAACTGTAACCCCTGAGGTGTGAGATGACGTATTGGTTTGATGAAAGACTTTTTTTTTGTAAATGTGTTACCTTTTTCCGCTATTTTTTATAACAATAGTTTTTTTTTTCCTTTTTCAAGAAAATCGATTAAGAAAATTCCATAACTTTCCAAGAAAACAGTGTTGGGAAAATACCTCCTTCACAGTACACTGTTTCGACTTTATTTTCGTTGACGGAGTATACATATATATATATATATAATCGGTGCCACAACTCTGATTAAGTGAGCCTAAACTGCGCCAACAGAGCGTTGCAAATGTTCATTCGAACATGTTTTGGTTCCACAGTGAACAAATGTGACAACCAACATGCGGTAAGCTTTCTGCCTAAATCTTGGATCAATATGTGACAAACATGTTCCTTGGACATGTTCATAGCTTCTCCTATCTCTCTAACCTTAATTTAACGGTTGTCCAGAACTACTTCCTGAATCATCCCAAAGTTGGCTACCCAAATGTTTTTCGTTACCCAAGCTGGGTAAATTGCAGGGTGGCAAATGATGGTACAACAACTTTTTTTTTATTTTCGAAGGCGTGTTGCCTTTCAAAAACAAATATTTAATGATAGCTCAATACTTGATTTTTTCCATTTTCACAAAACACTCACATCAACTTACTTAAAAGATTATCAAACAACAAATGTACATACAAAATGGCTGAAATATTAATGAGTGTATTTCAAATTCTCCAAATTTTATGGACGAATGCTACCATCTTCAGCCAACTTTCGTATAATCTTCGCAGCCAATTTGGATCACCATTTCGCGAAAAGACAGGGTTAAAAAACTTTTCTCGCGATAAACTATGGTTTTACCACTTCCCCGGTACGTTACACCGTTTTGTTGAAAGTAAACATCGCCAACATCTAAATATATGTACGATAAGGCCATAAACATTTTTTGAACTTGGTTCGCCTTATTTTCAAAGAAATAAGGCCCAGTGATGCCTCCGGCCCTACAACCGCATCCAACACTTACAGGTTGTCGGTGGGAAAGCTTTTTTAAAGCCATCTTTCGTTCCGTATGTTTTAGGAGTTTTGCACGATCGGAAATCTGAGGGCTTGTATGTTAGTGCCAAATTTGCTTTCTCCGTCCATACTTGGCCATTTGAGCAAGCAAAATTTAGTTACTTACTTATTTACTTAGATGGCGGTGGACCAGCGCGGTCTTTTGACAGCTGTCTCAAGTTGCGTACACGAAGTTGGCTGAGGTCCTCTTCCATTTCCGTCCTCTGCTTCGTTGACCCTCTGGGCTTAATTCCAAAACTTTGAAAGTCGGGACGCTAGTGCTCATACACTTGAGGGTTATCCGAGCTTTTCTGACGAGATCGGCATCGCTGTGCAGCACGTACACTTGTTGTAATGTCTCCTTCATTCTCTATTGATGCAAACAGGACCGAAAATTATTCAAAGAAAGTTTTTATCAGTGCCCGAGGTTTTGCAGGACTACATCCTAGTCCAATGCCTTGTATAATGTTTTTTTTTTGGTTGCTTAAGTGAAGGTTTTACCGTTTACCTTACAGCCATTAGCAAAAATGATTATATAGTCGGAGTAAATAGCGGAACCGAGGAATATTCAGTTGCCTACTACCTCGAAGTTGTAGCTGCCTATCTTGTTGTTTTGCCCTATATATCGATGTTGCGTTGACTGTGTGTACTTTGTTTCGCCTTCATTGACCGCTAAACCCATCTTTGCCACTTGTGCTTTCATAGGCTGATTAGGCAGGATTTAGTTTTATTTTATTTTCCTGTTGCATAAAGCAGAAGCCGATTTTATTGAATACCGTGTTTCTAGGAAAATAGGACCTATCATATGCTGAGATACATACACTGTTTGTGGTATCAACACCTGGACCTGATTAATTAGATTGTTTCAGCAATTTTTAAATGCAAACGCTTTGACCCTTGGTCAATATTTGTTGCGAAAGTAAGACAGCAAATAGTAGCTATTCAACAGGTACGCTAAGCAGAAAGTAATGCCAGATGCATACTGTAGAATGCAAAATCGGGCGCAAATTGTCGGCTTTGTTGAATTCAACGAATTCGCGGAAATGCAACTAGGCACACTTTAAAGAGGAGCTCGGCAATTCCGTCAATGATAACCCTAAACTTAACAAAGTGCAGATGAAGGTATTCAAAACCTGAAGGGTGCCCTATCCTAGTGCCTTGAGTTGACGTGTCCGAAGAGGAAAAACTCATGGAGATCGCCCATTCAGTGGTGAAACGTAAATTTGAGGCGACAAACATAACCTGAAAACTTCTAAACAAGTCACTAAGGACTAATATGGAGAGAAAGACTGGAATGTTAACAGATCGAAGCGAAAATAAGGAGTCAATTCGAATTTTAAAAGACATTTGCAAGAAGATGAAAACATTCGGTGAAACCATCCAGACTGAAAATATTCAGGAGATTAGATGGCACCTATACAGAGCCGAAAATAGAGACTCTCTACCCCAAGCTTAATACTCAAATTTCAGGTATTCTAATCAGAACCACCTCACAATCAACTCATATCACAGCATTAAATACGCTGTTGATTCTTTTGATGAATTAAAGTCACCTGGCTACGATGGATACATCCAATTATGCGACAGAAGGCTATTAAATAGACTAGTTGCTAGCTACTCTGAAGAGAATCTTCACAGTTAGCTTGGTACTGCCATACGTTGACAAACCTGACGAACAATAAGAGTATTCTTGTTTACCGAACATCAGAAAAGATGGTTACATGCTCATCATGAGCTTCAGACTTATCAGTCTAACGTTTTTTATGTTGAAGAGCATGGAGAGAATGGTTAAGCTTCATGTGAGTTGATTTGTAAATGCATTCGCTGTCCAAGATCCAATAAGCCTACCAATGCGAAAAATCCTCCAAAGACTAACTTTCGAAAAGTGGTGGTCAAAATTCACACTCGACAAGAAGGAGTACGGGCTGAGCATTTTCATCGTCATTTAGACTGCTTTCAACAATACATTTACGGCTTGTCTAGCACTGCAAGAAAACATTGCGTAGACGAATCACTAGTTTTGTAGATAAGACAAGTTCTGGTGAGTGGGACCATAATTGCGAATGCTGACTACGACTAATATTTGATGGCGAGAGTATAAAGGAATTGCCGGTTTCCTGACTGGACGAGATCGACGGTTAGTTCACTAAATATAGGCTTTCAGTCAAACCTCTCAAAGCTGGATTGCTCTCTCTACCAGAAGGATGAAGCTGACTGGACTGAATTATTTAGAGACATCATGATCTGTTTCTCCAACGAAGCTAAGTATTTAGTTGTGCTTCTAAATAACAAACGCTTTATCTCAAAAACTTCTAAGGCGGCGTAGGCGTTTTTGCAGTGCGAAAAAACTTTCAACTAGAAATGGGGCTATTTAGGACCAATTACATCTCTTCCCTTTGTTCCCTTTCTACATGCAGTAGAGTTTTGGTTATCTTTCGCACTGACATTCTTTTGAATTTGGTCTTATGTCGATGCCGTCGATTCGTCTTAAAAATGAAATTTGTAGCTTAAATCTGAGACAGGAAAAGAAATTAGTCGGGCCGCTGATGTCTTTCTGGAAGACGACAACTTTACATTTTACTTCCGTCTTCCAAGCGAATATGTACGAAATCTTGTTGACAATAAAATATTTTGTAAAGAATCAGTGGAGAGAGCAAAGGACCTGTGAAGTTTGAGAATGACAGGTTTCTCTGAACACAGTCGGAAGACTGAATTCACTTAGCCTTGTTTGATCCCCAAAAACGTCATGGCAATGTTCAGAGAAGAGATACTTAGAACCCGCATCATTTAGGATTGTCTGCGACCTCATTTAGGGTTTCCATTGATAGTTTGGCTTCGTGTAACTAAAACTGTCCTTAGGATGCTGGCAGACCAAAAAAATGCTTCTCGATGTGAATGCCTCTCAGTAGAAAAGCCTGCAGGCTGCCAATTATCGTCGTAAGGGGCAGGGTTGGCTAAAATTGCAGACCTAAGAAGCATTCTAAAAGACGTTCTATTTTGGATAGGAATTAATGAGAATAACAGTTTGCTGATGTTTTTTCTAATGTTTTTGTATTTGAGTAATTCAATAATGTTTTTTTTTTTTAAGCTTTTATTACTTTTTGGAACAAGTTTCCCGACATCCTTCTCATTAAAGGCAGAAATAGCTGATTTTCTAAGCATGAAGTCCTTATAAGATTACGTTATGTCTCACTCGCTGACTTTTCTTTCTTTATATTGCTCGTACATCGTTCAACGTTGCAACCTATAACAAGTCATTGTGCTTAAACGACACTTTTCTGTTACAAAATATTAGGAAGTTTCACGCCATATACGCCGCCACAAGGTTAATTAATGTACGGATCGCATTTTCCGTGGTTTATTAACGGCAATACCGAAGTTTTGCAATCGATCGCACTTTGATACGATAACTCTTCCTAAATCGCTCTCAGGAGCTAAATTGTCTGAGCAGATATGCGTTCTTATAACGATTGATTCGTTATCTTTTAGCACTTGTATCTTTTTATTAATATTCGGACTGCGCCGTTAAACTCTCTCGTTAAACTCTCAATTAAAGTTTTATATAATTTTTTAACTTTGCATTACAATATATGCAACATATTCATAACATATATGATCAACACTGACGCTCTCAATTCGAAAGCATGCTATCGACCAATCCCTTTTAAACAAAAATCTCTACGATTCTTAAAAAGAAAAAGAAAATGAGACCAAAACCAGTACAGAGACGAATAGAATATTAATTGGTATTAATAAGATTGTTGTTCGGTAGCCAGACGCTTCATTGAACTTTTGATGGAGTCAATTAATTTATGATCAATCATTTTTTTCTTTCACATCAGAGATGGCATGAACATGAGTAGAAATTCTTTATGATTAATTGCGTGTGCTCCTCCAATAGACCATATGTTGGTTTTAAAAGAAATCTTGTTATTCAATTCCTAAAGATGAACACTAAGCAATGCTTTTTGTTGTTTTTAAAAATTCCGAATTCGAAAAACCTACCATCACGAGTATTTATAGTAGTAAGTTCCAGCAATAATGATCAGAAAATGATATTGTTAGTTAACAATACAGGCATACAAATCACAAATTCAATTTTATTTTGTATAAATAAAAATTGAATTGAATAACCTACAGCTTATCCGTTCAATGAAAAACTGGTCACGTAAAAATGTGCATCAGTATTGTGACATCCGTCGGCAGACAAGTCGCAGCACTTTTCGATATTCAACTTCCGCGATCGTGCTCATGAACACTATCGTACAAATGTACGATTACAAATACAATAGTACTGACGTTGCAACTCAAAAATTAAAATAGTTATCAACTTACTGAGAGGAGGAAGTGCAGTCAATCTCTGTTATTATCTAATAAAACTTTCTTTGTATCTTTGCGTATAAATTAGGGGCAATTTAAGTTTAAATGGCTGAAATGAATTTGGAGTCAAAATGATGACCCAAAGCTGGTATAGTAACCTTTATGAACCAGATTATTATTAACTAAGCTTTCCTAGTTAATATTAACAACAACGTGACTAATATTGGCTCCAGGTTTTTCCTCTGCGAAAAATCTTAATCTCACTTGAATCAATGAAAGAGTTGTAATTAGATTTAGATTATGGAATTCCGAAAAAAAAAAAAACAAAAGAGCATCCAACTCCCCACGGATTGAAACAAGAATTTATGCAACCTTTCCCGACAATCAAAACTTGGCTTCAAATCGAATAAAATGTACTTAAAACTCAATCAAATAACACAATTTAGAACAAAGTATCCGGATATATGGCACTTTCGGATTATCAAGCCGTACCTAGATAAAGTATAATGATAATCCCTGGCACTAGTAAAAAAATCCTAAAACATATTGTAAACAGCAAAGTCTTTATGCTGGCATCCTCAAATGTAAGACTTGCCTGCTATGGTTTAGGATATTAAACCTGCCCCCAGCAGCAATAAATGGCAAGGGCCTACTTTTATTTAGCAATTCGGATGGTACTTCCTACAAAGTTCAAAAATAACCACACCCTCAAAACAAACTCATAGTGACAAACGTAAGCGCTTAAAATGAGAAAAGCACGAGATTGAAGTATTCTATAAACTGGGCTAAGAACATGGTAGAGATGAGAAATATCATTCACGTTGAAAGGGTTATTCTGCTTGACAGCCGTATTTACTTCGTCATCGCCGTTATACAATCCACAGAAATGCTCTTTTCAAATCCTCAGCATCGACTGCGATTCTACTACTACGTTACCTTGTTCATTTCGGCTTCGATTCGGGCGTTATGGCCGTGGCATATTTTTTTTTAACTTTTGGTAAAATATCCGTATCTTATTCCTGGAATAGCATTTTTCAATTTCCTCGACCGCACGCTTCGCATGCTCCTTTTTTTGCGAAGAAGCCGGTGCTTATCTCTCCTCTTCTGCTCGTAGAACCCATGAGCAACTCTAGTTCTTAAATGCATCTTGCCAGCATTCGTCGTCAAACCAGGGATTTCGTTGTGATGGCAATGTTGACACTGGTCTTCGGTACTTGATGCTGGCGGCATAAGATCTTTTAAGAGATTAAGAGAGACTAGATCGGAAAAGGATTTGGCTATCTTTTGTGATCGTAGCCGTCCAACTTCACACTTCCTCACAATATTAACTCGGGATATCTGCAAGGAATACTTGGATAAAACAATATTTATTTCCAACAGAACTACCAAAAATGTTCTCTTTTCTTAAGCTTGCACTTATTTCGTCAAACACAATTTTAATGTCCTAACTAGGGCATTGCTCGTAAGTCTTGGTCAAGAGCTCGTAGAAGCTATCTTTGGTATTGTCATCTTTCTCCTCTATTTAGGCGTGTGCGCATATAAGGTCAATATTGGTCAATTTTGCGTCAATACGAATTGTTAACCACGTATATCTAAGCAATTAAGATGGTATAATTATGTATACTCATACGACTATCATAGATTAAGCTGTTTGCACTTACAATTTTAAAGCGTAGCCTACGTATTAGTTGACCAGACTCACAGAAACTTGACAAAGAACCAAAATGACCTACATTTATTGAAAATGGGCAACATCATTAAGTCAACCTAGAATACTAAAACGGCAACCAGGAGAGCTATAAAATCCAGTAGATTTTTCAAAGCTGCAAACTAGTTTTCAAACTACCCGAACTGGTCCTAACAACATATTAAAATATCGGATATTTTGGACAGCCTCGACTCCCAAAGCAATAGACAATCATAAGCAAGAGGTAATGATTGCATCAGCCAAAAGACTTGCTGTTTTCTTAAAGTGTTATCTGGATAGGAATCTATAAAAAACTAAGCATCCTGCGCATTCTGCTCTCGAATGAACTTGTACGAGTACTCGTACATCATGTTGTGCGGATAAAGCTTGAGAGTGAGATTCTTCTGCACTATTCGGCAAAAGTAGGTATTGCTGAATACACTGCTGTGTTGAACCATCTCACATAAATTATCAGAAACTACAACATTCTGTGTTACAAACAACAAAGGGCTTTTTTAAGCAAATCATCGAAAAAAATCATCTACAGAAGCTCCGAAAGATCAGTAATTTCTATTACAAAACCAACATTGGCTTCGATTTTCCAACTTTTACTAAGGGTAAACAATGTTATAGCAGTGAATCAACGGTTCATGGATGTTGCAATTTTTTTTCATTCACTTCAATATTTCAGGATTAAGTCATGAGCCGAGCACATACCAGATCTGGTCGTGGGTGCAAAGATTCAGGTAAGATGGGACAGTAACCAGATTATAATATTATTCTTGTAAGTTATAAAAGTACGTTATTAAAGGCAGAATTATCGCCAGGATCCACTTTAACTCGTTATTTCACCCATGAAGACATAGCAGCACCTAAACTAAGAGCTGCTGGTTAGTTGTCTACTATCAGGGTTACAATACGATGTGGTTTCCAACTTTGAATGAACTCGAAAACTCTAATATCGCTGAAAAGAAAGCCACCCGCACTGAACTCATCCTGGGAGATTATTTGATGATGAGAACAGCAAGGAAGTGTTACTTTGTGATTTAATCCATACCAGAAATGTTAGCCCTTGTCATCTACAACCACTAATCTTGTAATATTTACTCATTTTTGTTTGCACAACATGGAAAAGCGTATTCAGTTTGACTGCGCCTATGCAGATTTTTTCGAAGCCTTTGGCAGAGTACAACACAATGCTTTTTTGAAAAAACTCGAAATAATCGACATTTACTTAAATTTTTTTAAATTGATCGGAAATTATTTAACTAACCGGAAGCGATATATGAAAATCGGATCTGGGCTCTCGAAAATAATTTTCAATTGTTCTGGTGTTCCTCAGGGAAGCCACATTGGCCCACATTTTTTGTTTGATTCATCAATGACTTACCATCTTATATATTTAGATTTAAATAAAGTCATAAATAAATCCATAAATTCATTATCAGATACAATGGATCCGTTATATAATATTGTATAAACTGTATAAATGATTGGTACATCAACAATGGTTTGTATTTTATTACATTTACTAGAAAAAAAAAATCTTATTTTATATGATTACTACATTCAAAATTGTGTTCTGAAGAGAGTCAGAGATCAAAAAGATTTAGGAGCTATTTTTGACTGTACGCTAACTTTCTCTTTACACTTGGATTATACAGGGTGTTTCCTTATTCGTCAAGAATAATTTGAGTATCATAAATTCTATGGGTCTTTCTGCAAACTTATTGATGATTTCTGTGATTAAAAACTTCAAAAGAGCAAAAAGTTCCCAGAATGTATTCAGAAAATTAAAAATACAAGTTTATTCATCTAAATCTATATTGTCCCCTTTAAAGTAATCCCCATCGACTGCTGTTTTCGGTATATACATCAGTGCTTTTGAACAGAAATAAGTCACATGGAGCCAAATTAGGTGAATTCGGTGGCTGTTGGGTGGTATTTGTTGCATTTTTCTTCAAAAAATTACGAATAATGATGGCACTGTGCGACGGTACCTTATCATGGTGCAAAATCCACGAGTTTTCTGCCCACAATTCTGATCTCTTTCTCTATCTCTTTCACGCAAACGTCTCATAACACCCAAATAATACTCTTTGTTTACTGTCTGGCTTTCTGGCAAAACTTCATGATGCACTACACCGTTGTAATCCCTGAAAACCGTGCGCATTGCCTTCTTATTTGACTGAAAACGACTTGGTTTTTTGGTCTCGGCTCATTTGGTGAACACCATTCACTTGCCTGATGTTTGGATTGCATGTCCATGTCCATAAACCCATGTCTTGTCTCCAGTAACGATCCTTTTGATGAATGTGCGATCTGATTCAGCCTCGCAAATCATCTCTTTTGCGACGTCAACATGGTCTCTTTTTTGTATGAAATTGAGGTCTTTTGGCACCAACTTTGCTGCTACACGACGGAAACCCAAGTCAATAACCAAAATGTTTTGGACGGATCCATAGGCAATGTTTAAGTCCTCCGGTGGTTATTCCGTTTATTTATTTTATTTATTTTTTTTTTTTTTTTTTTGATCAAGGTGGTATATCTTCTAAAAACAAAGTCCTAAGCGACTTTATACCGTTAGTATTAACAGAACGGGGTACATCAATGTAAGCCTTTTCGATAAATAATGTTAACATTGGATATAAACCCTCACTGTAGTAAGAACGATTTTATCTTAGAATGTACCCCAAAATTATTTCCTTATCCTTGGCGAATTAGGTGACACCCTGTATAGTAAACTACGCAAATCGCAATCTAGGTTATTTGTTTCGTAACTCCAAGGGTATACACTAAAGTCTCTATACATGTCTTTAATCCGCTTTATACTAGAACATTGTTCTATTACTTAGAATCCTTACTATCGTAATACTGAAGCCCGACTGAAAATGTATAAAAATGGAACACAAATTTTTACTACGTAAATTGCGTTCGAATAATATATTACTCACCACTTTTTGCGCATGATTTATTAATAGCTCACATTGATTCCACATTTCTTTTATCAATGTCTAATCTATACACCCCATCGCGCAATCTTCGACCTAGAGAACACTATTTTTTTCATGCTGCTAAACATAAAACTAATTCATTCATTCGCAAACTTAGAAGTAGTCTATAATAACTTATTGTAAGACGATAAATAATTAAATAAATAAGTAGTGGCAGCTAATCACTCTACAACTCCTTTTCTGAACACATACAACTAGTAAATGTGTCCTCATTCTCTCTTGAAATAAAAAAACTCGACACCTCCACAGGCGTAATGCAAAGGTAAATGATATTTTTAAGTGGAGGCCGATGTGGATACAATTAAAGTAGTAAGCAATTCCTTGGAGGCATTTAATCGTATCGATGTTGAAACTCGAGTAAGTGCGTTCATTAATGAGAACACAACAAAAAACTGCATAAAAAATTTACTGACTAGGAAAACATCTGGCCTGGACAATATCAAAAATTTTTATCTGAAACATCTACCTAAGATTGGAATTGAATATTTGACATTAATAATAAATGTATGCCTCAAAATTCAATACTTTCCTACTGTCTGGAAAATATAGTAGCTAAAGTAGTTCCGATTCTGAAAGCAGGAAAACCAATCGACAGCCCGGATAGCTACAGGCCAATTAGCTTGCTTAGCAGCCTGAGCAAGATTTTCGAAAAAGTTATCAAGGACAAGCTGCTAAGTATAATTGATGTACACAAAATAATTCCAAATGAACAATTTGGGCTTAGACGATTTCACAGTACTAGCCATCATGTACTTCGAATCACCAATCTTATCAAGAAAAATCGACAAGTAGGAATGTCGACGGGCATGCTACTCTTCGACATAGAGAAAGCACTTGACTCCGTCTGGCACAATGGACTTGTATTCAAAATGTTTAACTTTAACTGTCCTCCCTTTTTGTGCAAAGTTATTCAAAGATTTTTGTCAAGCAGTAATTTTAAATTGCTTGTGAATAATAGCTCATTTAATTTGTTAGGTGTGCCTGCTGGTGTCCCCCAAGGCTCTGTCCTAGTACCACTCCTATATAATTTATATATATCCGACTTCCCAACAGGCCGATAGCCTGGGAAAACACAGTTAGATACCTGGGTATACATCTTGATAAAAGATTGGCATTTCAGGAACAATGCTATAAAAATTTTATACCCATTTATAAACAGAAAGTCTCTCTTATCCGACCAAAATAAAATAATTATTCATAAAGTCATTTTTCAAGCACTATTGCTTTATGGTTGTCCTGTGTGAAGAAAATGTACCAAGCGTCCAGTTTTACAGATCCAGCAAAACAAACTAAAAATGATAATAAACCTCTAAATTACACCCACATGCTAATATTGAATTGGTCTCTGACAGAATAGAAAGGTTAACTAACTCTTTTCTTATGAGATGTAGTATACCTGGAAATTCCCTCGTTAATGAGTTAAACGCTTAAGTTAGCTTAAGTTGAAATACAAAACAAAATCGCTCTTAGTAAATCGTTATTTATTTATTTGTTAATTAGTTTGCTTATCTATTTGTAATCATGTCGTTAGTATATAAATATAATAGTTAGTGTGTAAATATATAGCTCTGCATTTATTTATTTATTTTCCTATTTTTTTTGAACTTGTTTATCTATATTTATCACATTTTTTTATTCACTCTCTTCATAAGAGGGTTTTTAATTGTTATTTTCCCTTTAAAAATACTCAAAAGTACAAAAAAGTTCGTAAACAATATTGTAAAGTTTTTTCTCAGTTGAAAAATATATTAAATATCATTTTTCTGTGTGTAAAATGTGTGTTGGCAAACTTTGTACAAATTTTACAAACGAAATAAATATCTATCTATCTAAATTTCAACTAAATTACACGACAATCTGTTTTGATCTAAAAAAAAAAGCTTTTTTGAAGGAATAATTTGGTTTAATTTTTACCCAAATTTTCTTTTAAAGTTTAAGATAGCCATCTAAAACTCCATACTACAACCATTATCAAAACAAGCCACGCGTCCACATTAATGCAAAAAAGACAATTTTGGCTGCTCTCAGTACTGTGTTTATCATGTAAAATGAACCACGTAAAAATGAAAACTTGGGAAGAAATATACAGGGTGACTGACTCGAATTGCAATGCTATAACTTTTTTATTTTTTTGATAAATTTTATTGTGCCAAAGCAAAAAATGTTGGAAAATACATCAATTTTCAAATTGTTTCAGTAGTTTTCAATAAGTCCACTTTTGCACGAATAATGGCCTTGAGACGGCCGAAGAAAGCATCGCACGATGGACGCAAGTGGCTCTGCGGTATTTTGGCCCATTCCCGGCGAAGTGCGTGTTTGAGGTGGTCCAAACTTTGGTATTTTTTAGTGCCAACCTTTGCCTTCAAAATACCCCAGACAGAGAAATTTAACGGATTTGCATCCGAAGAATTTGCAATCTATTGTGTCGAAGAAATTAAGTGTGGAACATTGTTTTTTAACCAATCTTGGTCGACGTGCCCTTTGTGGGACGGTGCCGAGTCTTGTTGAAATGTCCACGGTCTCTGGCCGAAATGATTGTTTGCCCAAGGCTTCAATAATGTCTCCAAGACAGTTTCACGGTATACGATCGCATTCATTTTGACGCCACAGTCCAAAAATATGAGCGGAGAGCGACCATCGGCGGTTATGGCTGCCCAAACCATCACCGTCGGTGCTGCCTGCTCTCTGGTGGCCATCCGAAGGTGTACATTTTCGAAGGACCTCTCTTGCAGGTAAGCTCGGTCATTTTGTTTGTTGACATATAGCTCTATAACAAATAGCGACTTATCGGAAAAAACAAAATTCGACAACTCACCATTTTCGACTCTAACTTTATTCTATTGCGGTTTAAGATCGTATGCTTTTTGGAACTTCAATGGCTTGAGCCCAACTCATTTTTCAGTATGTGTTGCATCCGTTCCAACGATATGTTGAGCTCACGAACCATTTTTCTTCCAATTCGACGCGCATTTTGCTGAATTCGAGCCTTCACTTTCTGAATCATTTCTGCTGATGTTTCTGTTTTTTTATGACCACCTCCATGGCGTTTTGCAACGCTGCCAGTATCACGGTAACGAGCTATGGTTCGAGACACAAATGATTTATTCACGTTCAGGTGCTGGAGGGCTCTAACAATAGCTACTTGTGGTTTTTTTTAACACAGTTGAGACGCAAATCGTTTAAAAGGCTTGTAAATAATTAAATTATCTGTCATTTGTCAAAATTTGAGCTCACTGTCATGAATGGTTTGGAAATTATAGCAGTCTGAAGTTGGTTGCAGTTCGAATCAGTCAGGGTGTATTTTCGTTTTGTTCTAAACATAGACGAACACCTTTACATTCGCTCATTTTTTTTTAAATTCTTGGCATTCTAGCTATGAGTTTTAGACCTGTCGCCTGTGGTATATTACACTAGCAATCCAAAAGCAATTCTCTAGGGCTTAAATCTGGTGATTTCGACGGATAATTTTTAGGATTTCTTCATCTTTCCTCTATTTCTGATAATGTTGACAAAGTTTTGATGTGTGTTTAGTGTCGCAGTCCTGCTGAAATACGAAACCATTCGAGAGGTCACAGATTTTTCTTCCAATATCATTTTGTATGCCCATTATTTATTTTTGAAATCACTCGAACAAGATCTCCCACCCCACTTGAAAAGAAAGATATCAAGACCATAACAGAACCACCTCCGTGATTGACAGTAGGAACCACATGGTCTGGTAGCATCTTTTGTTTAGCGCATCGTGAGCATCGTGAACATAGCTTTTAACGTGAACATCCATAGGACCAAGGATACGCCTTGCCATCGCTTACCAACATTAATAGTATAATACCAAAGCAGAACTTGAGTTGGAGGCACAAGTTCCACCCGCCGCTCTATAACCGCTTTCTGGTCTTAAAGTCAGGCCCCCAACAGGACCTATGGCCGGCCATTTGGAACTGGTCAAATCGTAGCAACCTTCGGTGGCGTCATCTAAAAAACGATAATACCAGTACTTTGATCTGCCCATGTTTTTTATTAGACAACGTCATTGAGGGGCGAAGCCTTAATAATTGGGCGGGGGCCCCGTTGTCAAAAACAGTGGTTTATTTCGTGTTTGATTTATTTCGGAGCGTATTTCATGTGATGTTTTTAGTTTACTTCATTTGCTTGTTGGTACTGTTAGTCGATCTTCGTATTTAGTTGTAGCACAAGGCCGTCCCGGCCATTATTTATGGTATACTGAAGACTTCAGATTTGAGCGTGTCACTCAATGGTTATTGGAACGCAGTACCTTGATACCTTTCACTTTGAAGCAACTTCGCTTTGTGAATTGCTTTCTATAAGAATGGATGACTGCACATTGTTTTTCGATTATGGTTTCCGTTTCCCATTACCCAATCTTAACGATTTTTTTTAAATGGATCTGGTCCGCCAATTGCGGGTGCACTGAGATCTAAAAGATCTTTTGTACCACAAAATCAGTGATAAAAGGGCAGTAGACGCTCAACTTTTTGGGGTGGCCATGGTGTAGTGGTATATGCTCAAGCAGAGGGTCGCGGGTTCGAGTCCCGCAATTTCTTTTCATAGAATTTGTATGTTGTTATATGAAAATCCCGTTGGCATCAACTCTACATGAAGGCATAAAACTGATGTTGGAGTGGTTGCTGGCTGGGCTTAATGTAACAAACTAACAGAAGGTGGCCGTGACTGGTTTGAAATCCAAACAGTCTTCTGATGAGAGGCAAACCGTTTCAAGCCATTTCGTCGGCTATATCATTTTCGACAATACCTTTATGACCAGGCACCCACGAAAGTTTTACTTTGTTCTTACGGGAGAGATCTTGTAGTGTATTGAAGCAGTGCAAGACTGATTTGAAGTCAATGAGGTTTGAGTATAATGCTACAATGGCTGCTTGACTGTCCGTGAGTATATGGATGGGGACAACATTCTTTACCTTACCGAGGATGAGATTGGCATGTATGTAGGTTAAATAGTTGAATCACATACTGTAGCATGCCGACTTGACATTTATTTGTTGATTTATTCGTTCGTTCGTTCGTTCACCGCCACTTTCCAGAGGGATCAGGTAGCTACATCGTCTAAGGGGCACTGCACTGCAAGCCATACAGTGACAGTGACACAGATTAGAAAACAAATAAAAACAATGAATACGACGCGGAGCAAATGCAATTAAGAAGCTGCTAATATTCGTTGCTGCGGCGTGTGGCATCGGTTTCGTATTCTCATGGATTGCCAGGGCGTGGGCCTGATATAAATTGCTAAGTAACCTAAATGGTAAAGCGAAATGGATGACGTGAGGATGGACGAGCCGTAGCGGAAGGAATTCGTTTTTTTGCAGTCGTCGGAGTAGGTTGTTGACAGTCCGGAAGAGTTGGCGCAGCAATTATTTTGTACTTATCATATTCTTGTAATCTCCCTGTTATTCTTTTGTGAAAAAATATATTAACATATCCACTTTAACCAAACAAGAAGTCTACATGTCATTCCGCTTCAAATGCACTGATAGCGACAGGTTTTGAGGTGTGGTTTTTGTAATCCCATGCTTCTCGGCTTTAGATCACTATATTGAACTTGCCAAAAAAAAGTTCATGTCAAGCTCGGCGAGTTCGGAGAGAAAATCCAATTGATCCATGTGATCTGAGTGATTAATCTCTCCTGTTTCTAGTTGCCTCATCGGGCTGCGAATTGTCACTTTTTTTATAAAGAGATGAAGAGGCGTTCAGCCAATGAAGGCTTCTATAGCTGCTATGGAGAATGCGTTTATATAACTATCGATGCCGAGGCATGTAAAAGTTTGTAGCCGCTGCAGCTTTTATATGACAGATTTCTTTTTCCAACATACTACTGATGAGTAGGTAAAGATGGGTCATGCCATCATTGTATATATCCAATGGGTGACCTTTGGGGTTAACCCCAGGTCTTACTATTTATAAGACAGCAAGGCCACATGGCTTTGCCGCTCCGGCAAATTTTATATTAAAATGTGAATTTCAATTAAGTTTTTTATCGAAAACCCATTCCAAGTTATTTTACTTCGTTAAGATCTGCTCAAGAGTCAGATTTCTTTTACGATTAAACTATAGCTTTACTGGTGTTGGTTGAGAGATTTTTTCCAACACACCAGTCAATTGACTATTTTAGAGCAGTCGGCATTTTATATCAAACGCTTTTAGTGTGTTTACCCTTTACTATTATGACTAGGTTCTCAGCATATCATATGGTTTGATAGCCCAGATTTCTAAGTTTTACTTGTAAGTCATCAATGAAAAGTGACCAGAAGCGGTGAAGGAACACTTTGTGGAAAGCCTTTGACGACTGAGAAAAAGATTTAAGTCTCAGTGGAAGATGTGGAGATTGCCTGGTTTTCGAGTATCGCTCCAAGGGTCAAGAGTTCATATCCGGTATTGTCGAAGATACCTTCAATATCTTGTAGTGTAGTCTGTAGTCTCCTTTTGCCAGTAGGCCTCTTAAATCTGTGTTACAATATTCGACAGAACGCATTCTGTGAATCTTTCTTTTCTGTATGCGTATTATTGAGGGTACAGAAGTGAATTCATGGTAAGAAGATTTCTGATGTTTAAGAGATTATACGCAGTTAAAACAGTTTAAGTTTATGATGGCACCAATGATTTGCAAAAATATCGATCGGGTGTTTTCCTGCAGACGATCTCCGGTTTATTTCATCTGAAATTAAAAAACCCAAAAGATTCTTTTAGGGGATAAAATAAACTAGGTATTGATCGAAAGAATAATCGACATTCTGATTTTTAACAAAATTGCGGTTTCGTAAAAAGGCATTGAATTTTCGACCAAAATTGCCACGTGAAATTGTTTAAAGAAATAGAAAAAATTATCTAAAATCTTTTTCTTCAATCAATACCTGGGGAATATATCTGAGAAGATTGTGTTAAAATTAGACCGATCGGTTGAGCCGTTTTAAGTTTCGGAAAAAGTTTACACATGGTCCGATACGTCCTTACAAATATGCGTATATCTCGAAAAGTACCTATCGAATCGATTTGAACTTTTTAGGGATTATAGTCAGATGTATTTACATTACGAGAATATAAGAAAAACTAACTGGCTTTCCATGGAATTCAGAAAAAGCGAGCGATAAGGGTCGATTAGATTGAGGTAGTTCGTTAACCTTATGGGATGTATCTCCATAGAGGTAAATTAAATTGGTCCAGACTTTTTGAATCAGTGATCCAGGTGCCTTATGACTTATATGATTTCAATGAGTTTATGGCCCAATCAACTATGTCTATGCTGAATACATTTCCAGATAGCCTGTTAATTCGGTTTTTGTAGCTTTCCTGTTTTGTAATCTTCTAGCTTCAGAGCTGACATACTGTGTGTTTTTAAAAGCCTCGAGTCTAGGGAATGAACCTTAAGTAGCATTTTTATAGTTTCCTTTCAACTAGCTGTACCATCTACTTTTTGTAACAGATCTAAGCTTTCTCAATTCTTTATTAAAATTTTTTAAAGCGAACTTGTACAGGTCCCAATTACCGGTGTTTTTGGGTTTATTAAAAAAATGTTTTCACCATTTAATGCATCTGTTCAAGTACACACCTTTTGACTATGTTACGTTTCAACAACTGCAGTTGTTCCTACTCAAGACGTGAATCTCAAATAAATTCTTATAGCTTCAAAGTATGGCTTTTATAAAAGACTCTTACATTCCAGGTCGACAAATTTTAGTATTTGACAACCCTTTCGATATGACGAGTCATAAACAATAATCAGAAGTCATAGAATAGCATAAACACAAAAAACCTTAACACTTCTCAATAAACTACAAAAGCTGCTTCACTTATATTTGTAAATAAAAGGCTCACTGTTCAAAAACATGGGCGTAGAATATGGTAGTACTTTCACTATATGAAAGTGTTTTGTATTGTTGAGGTAAAAAATGTAAGTAAAAACTCCCAATGTAATTTATAAAATTCAATCTTCATGCATGAATGCCATTAGTTCTCTAGGTAAGCTTCAAACTTTTCGTCTGCAGTATATTTAGATGTTTTCGAAGTTAACTCTGATCATTTCAATACTTTAGGGTCAAACAATTTTTTGATTTTAAGCGGCTTCTTTGTTTTCACACTTTATTTCCAGTTCATTTCCTCGAAATTGTGGCTTTTTATCCTATTTGGAGTCCTATAAATCCGTAGTCGAGGAACGCCAGCTTAACACGCGCATTAATACTGTGCCTTTTTTTTTCTACTGATGCGTGACGATTTTACCAAGTAAAAGCTGCAACTTTGGTTGGTCGTAGCATTAATCTCATTCGACTATGATATGCAAAAAAAAAAACACAGAACAAATTTGTGCAATAGTTCATCACATACTTCATTCAGGTGAACCTATTGTGGAAACAGAAAAGGATTCAGCCATTATTCTAAACGACTTCCCGTTTTGTAAATTTGAAAAGGCATACGCTAGGGTCTCTTAAAAATAATACTGATTTAATGTACTTCATGGTAGTTTAGTCCCTTCGAAATGAAGTATACATGTATACGTGCCGTCGTCAAAATATGCAATTTTAACTTGGAGGTAGTCCTGAAATTAGTCTACCTAAGCTAAGCATGAGTAATGCAATCAGCACAGAGACCAAACGGAAAATAACTCTTGCGACGCTGTTTTTTAACTTAAGAATAGTGCCGCAGACTCCTTTTCACAATGACCGTGATAAATCGATTCGGCGCCGTTTTCAACAGCTTGGCCTGTCATGTGCAACAACTTATATACAAAATTCAATTTGTGCAAGAACTGATCTTGAAAAAAGCTTGATCTCTTGAAAAGCTTCAAGAAGAACTGTTACTTACGAGCAAAATTGTGTTCAGCAATGAGGCCTATTTCAGTTAGCAAAATAGGAAAATTTTGGGTGCGGAATAAACCGATGATGTTTAAGAGCTACCATTACATTAAAAAAAAAGTGGCGGAAGATCAGGAAAGATTAAGATGTTCCTTAAGCAATGGTTACAGTGTATGTTCTTTTCATGAACTGTGGCTTTAAGAATACTTCGGAGCAATTTAGTATGAAATCATTGATACCCGCATGATTGCCACTCTCATATCAATCTATTTTTTTGCCTTTAAATGTCTTTATGTTAATTACTGACTTAATTCCTGTTAAACAAGACACTTATGTGTCTACACATCAGTCATCAGGAATTGTAAATAGCATTAATAAACAAAAAATTATCAAAACATGTTTCATCTCAACTATGCTTGTTCATCTCAAAAAGCTTAGGATTGAGCCAATTGATTCTAGAAATTGTATATTCCCAACTAATCATAAAAGATAATCACAAAATGTCAAAATATTTACGCCGTGTCATCTTTAAGAAAAAAAGTTATTAATGTTCTTTTGGACTAAACAGCGGGATTAAGAAGATGGATCACTTTGGCGCAAAGTACCATATTTACAGACAAAAGGTTTGTTGGAATTTTCGGTCAAATATGTACATATCTTCAATAACACATGTAAGCCAGTGGTTGGAAATTGTATTTAACATAGTGAAAGCCAGTTATGAGCAACAAAGCTATTGTCTTAACTCGATTTTAAATTAAAACAACCTGGCGTGAGCATTCATGCATAACCTACTTAACGCGTGAATATATTTCTCTATTACCTAACGTGTTTCTGAGTCATGTTTTAAACGGTCTGACAGCCCATTAGATTCGAATTGAAGGCGACAAACTTGAACACCATATTAGACCACCCACGAGAAGCTGCATGGGTACAACTGAATTTCGTTTACATCATTTAGTAAATAAAAAGTTCACCTACCTCAAGTGTTATCAATTGAAGGAACAATCAAGAATCTTGTTGTTCTAAAGTGGTCACTTCCATTCTCTCCATCGCCATCTCCAGTACCTACAACTACAGATACACAGCCATACTGAGGCACACTTTGTTGTATTGACTACTCGTATCTTAGTGCAAGGTGTACATAAATTAGCTGCGTAGATGATAAAGTGGACAGTTTAAAGCACATTCCTCTTTGGAGAGCCCAAATGGAATTCGGGGGACCTTATTAATGCTGTGAACCTTTGACGCCGCCGCACTATTTTGATTATTTATATTTTCTTTTTTTACCATATTTATTTATCTTTAGTAAGTTTTTTTTTTCATTTTTTTGTTTATACCTTTTCATTTATTGTCTTTTCTTTTAACCCACAGACAAATTGATAAGTGATTCAAAAGTTGTTAACGGCAAAGTAGCAGACAAAGAGGGTTTTTTTTTTTCTTGTATTCAACCAGAAAGTGTACACATCAATTTGTGGATATCAGTGAAATTGTCGTTGTTCTCATCCGTTCGAAGGAGGACACGGGCGGGGATAGATACACGGTCATGGTCTTGAAGAGGAAGCCAGTTTTGATTGAGGAGCTAGGTTTGATCAGACATACATATGTACATGCATCCTCGTACTAGTATAGCCGTAGATGCACTTACATTGTGCACGACACATAAAAAATTAAGGAGCAATCGCAAAATGCACTTATCGCGTAGATTGCATCCGTAAATCCATTTTAGATGGACTGAAATGGCCTCGCAGGGCTCCAAAGAATGGGGGAATAATAAAACATGCTCTTCCATGGTGCTTTCCATACATTGCACTTCGAGCAACTATCCGTATCTGTCGTTTGAAGTGTGTTACTATAGTCAGAGTCGCTTGTTAGTCTATGTACTACATAACTACTACCGGTTAGTCCAGTTTCTCGCAATGACCGTCAGAAAATCACATACGGATACATTAGCCTTTGTGGGCTGCTAAAAGGAGACTTGAAGAGACTTTGGAGTTAATGCTCGTAAGGCAAAAAAAAAAAAAAAAAAAACGTGTAATGGCTAAAAGTGTAAAATAAAAGAAACCAGGGACGAAGGCGACGAAGTTTTATAGAATTCTCGAAGCCATCTACAAAAGAATACATGTAAGCCAATATAAATGACAAAATGGTATTCTAATTATGATACTTTGTCTTGTATTCAAACAGAACTTAAGCTTCAATTATCAGTGCAAAGCTTTAACTTAAACTTTAACGAAGCCACTTTGAGGTGGAATAAGGGTATTATTGTAGAAAAGTGGTTTTCAGGTTTTGGATATACAGGTGCATATGAGGAATCTTAATGCGGCTACCGCAAATGACGCTATGAAATTTGCTTGTACTGAAACTCTGTAGTCAATTTTCCGGAGAACCCTCTTAAACCAAATTTGGATTAATTGGATGCATCATTCTTAAACAGGTGGTGACCACTAATTGGGTTTGCTGATTTTTTTTTATAACCGAAGTTTAGTGAGTTCTGTTACCTGATTTTTAAATTGTAAAGAATAAGACCCGACTGCAATTTTTTTCTTGCAGATGTTTATTGACAATTCCTACATACTGAAAAGTTTTCTCATTTTGAAGTTCGTATCGAATCCCAGCTGTAGACTAACACACTTTTCAGGGCTTCAATTGCTTTTGCGAGCTATCTTGTTAACCTAGGTTCATTGCTGAACAGATATTTTCAACTGAACTTGGGATAATTTGCGGACCTTGGAACCAGTCTACAGATCGGTCTATCTCATGACACCTCGTAAGTGAGGCCAAGATTTTGATAATGTTTTTGCACTTGAGTGAACCAATTATTTTTCTTTCTGTTCCTTCTTCCAATCTGGGCCGGAATTTGAACTGAGGCTAAACTAGCTGATTTGCTTACCCTGGTATTTGTGCACTATCCACCTGTGGAGGCTTAAGCGAATTGCGCTTACATCATCACTGCCTCGTACATTATCCAGAGCACAAAAAAGAAACGTCTTGTCCAAAAAACCGTTAAGTGCAAATGACATTTCCCGATCTTAAAATACTGTGTGTTTTGGTGTCATTTAAGCTACTCCACGCTTATTCTTTGCATAACATAGTCACCGCAATTTTCTTGGTCGGTCTTAGAGTGAGTCATTCCTAGCGACTAAAACAATTATTAAAAGTTTCTTGTATGGTTGTCAGGTCGCTGTTTAAAGTAACACTATCGAATGCTTTTTCCATGTCAATATCCAGGGCAAATGAAGGTTTTCGATGTCTCTAAAGCAGCAATATCTCTTAGCTTTAAAACACTTCTTACAATTACCTGCCCCTACAAAGACGACTGTCAAATACAACATTAATTTCACCGATCCTCTTTATACAGTGAAACAAGTAAGTTCTCTATTGAATTTTCAAGGAAAATTTAGTAAAAATGTCTTAATTTCAATCTCTTATGATTCACTGTGGAATCCTATTATTTTGGTCACTTCTGTATTATGAAAATATGTACGTATATATATTTTTTTTCTTTTTTACAGTGGTCAGTTGGAAGGTTTCCCATAAACTGATAAACATTTTGAGGTTTTGTTCTAAAGAACCAAATGCAGTTCTAATGGTGTGGCGGCCTCCTAACGGCCAATATTCTGCCGCTTGGATACCTGCAAATGACTAAAGAAGTAATTGGATGCCGATTTTGCAGTACTAAGGTATATTCCGCACTGAACTCCAGTGTTGTATTTTGAAGTTGTCCACCCACAGCTACGAGCAACTAATTAGAAACGAAGCATCGATGAACGAAAATGCACCGGTAAAAATGTAACGTGTTTTTTTTCTCTAAATTGATTCAATATTAGCTTTGCTATTGACTTCTATAGTGGTTGGCTGTCTGATCTTAGTTTTAACAGTGAGTAAATAAGCAAAAACAAATTTGTTTGCATAAATAGAATATGATGGACAATTAAACTTTCAATTTCCTGTTATCGATTCTGTTAGAAATGGGAAAAACAGCCAGCTGCACTCCAGACGTTCGAAAAGCTATTTTAGAATTAAGAAATTTGGATCTATCATACAAACAAATTTCAGATAGGATGAACTGCTCCAAAAAGAAAGTTTTTGATGCAGTGAAGCATTTTAAAGTTTATGGAACCACGCACTGACCACGAAAAACTACAGTGCGTGATGACAGAAAAATCTTCAGACTCTCGAAAGCTGACCCAAAAAAAAGTGCAAGGGTTATCAAGCGCGAGGTTTTATATGGAATGGATTCTCCAGTTTCATTCTGGACCATAAGAAGGCGATTGGTCGAAGCTGGACTTTATGGCCGTGTTGCACTCAAGAAGCCAATGGTTACCAAGAGGCAAAGGCAAAAGCGGCTGGAGTTTGCTCGACTTCACTCACCGTGGACAGCAGAGCAATGGAAATTTATCATCTGGTCTGATGAAACCAAGATAAATCGAATTGGTCCTGAAGGTAGAAGATTCATACGGCCGCCAAAAGAGAATTTCATCCGAAGTACACATCACCTGTTGTAAAACATGGTACAGGATCCATCAACGTGTGGGGATGCTTCTCGTTGGGTCAATCCATCGTATTGACGGCATCCTTACCAAGAAAAAATATGTTGACATCTTGCAGAATGTGATGGTTCCATGGGCAGAAGATAATGTACCTGTGATTTGGAAGTTCCAGCAGGACAATGATCCAAAACACACTGCCAAGCATACCAAAAAGTATTTTGAAAATAATTCTATTGATGTTTTGGACTGGCCATCGTCAAGTGCTGATCTTAATCCCATCGAACACCTATGGGGAGACGTCAAGAACAAAATAAGTTTGCTTAAAATTTCTAATATGGATGCATTGTTCGAAGAGGTCAAGAAATGTTGGTACTCTATACCTGTCGAACGGTGTAGATCATTAATATTATCCATGCAAAATCGCTGTAAAGCAGTTGTAATGCAAAAAAGTTTTCCAACGAAATATTAACCAAAAAACCTTTTTTTAATAATTGTTATTGTGCTTTTTATCATTTTTTGAGCGGTCTACCTAGCCGTTTCTAATTAGGTGCTCCATCAAAATTGTTGTTTACTTTACTTTCAAAATAAAATTACATATAACGTTGAAGCAAGTTTTTGTGTTTTATATCCTAAATTTTGTTTACGCATAAAAATATACAAACAACTAAATTAAGAATTGCACGACGAAAAATACAAGTATTATAGATGCTTATCATCGTTTCCAATTATGTGCTCGTAGCTGTAACTTAAAGACATTCAATCGCTTTTGTTAGAGAATACAAATTCCTTTTTTTTATATAAAACGTATTAACATTTGCGTGCCATATTAACGTCTTTTGTTTGTAATGGCTCAAAACATCGGTCTTGCTTTGAATGCTAAAAATAAAACCAAAAAAAAAAAAATAAATAATAATAATAATATTAATAATGATAACATTTTTTTGAATTTTGTCATGCTCTTCCCTGATATGCGTTGACATATTCTTACCAGAGCGACGAAGTTGCGTGAGCAGTTAAACCCTGCGGAAAGGGAGTTGAAATCCCTTTTGCCACGCAGGTACTTGTAAGCCATAGGCGCCCACCAGACAGTTGGTCATAAAAAATAGAAATCAATTTTTTTTAGCATTCAAAGCCATAAAACTATAGAAAATGTTTTTTTTTTTATATCTGTGATTTTTACTTTGTATTTATTTTGAAATACTCGTAAATATTTTAAGTTGTTACAAAATCCTCCCAGACTTGATAATTTAGAACTTTTGAAGATGGTTAATGGGCTGTTTGAAATTTAATCAGGTAAGGGAAAACATCCATTTTAAAGTGACATAAAATTGTCTTTAACGCAAGGGTGTGGCAAAAAATAGTGAGGACGTTGTAAAACATCAACGGGAGGAGGTGACATGTGCCCAAAACTAAAATATTCATTGATGAATTCAGAATATTTATCCGATTGATAGCAGATCAAAAAATATTTCAGATAGCTTAAGATATCGTGGAATGTTCCAGTTGAAATCTTTGATAGTTTGGCTTGGGAAATTTTGAGTCATTGAGATTATGATACGTGCATTGATAGTGGTTGAATACTTATTCATTCGAGAGCAAATGTTTACATTTAAGCTTTTGGTTTTTGAAGATTTCAGAATTCCGATTACAATAATCGATGAACAAAGTTTATTACATATTTAGCTGTTGTGCAAACGTTCAGTTATGAAGTTTAATTATGCTCCAGCGTTCAATAAGCGTCTGCAGGGCATAAAGCAAGAAAAATGAAAGTAGTTTGATAGATAGACCTTTCATTAGTCAAACTATCGAGTTTTAATAGTGATCGTAAAACTATTTTAATTGCCTTTGATTCTCTTTCCACCTGTGGATAGGAGGAAGGTAAAGATGATAAAGAATTTACAGCTAAAGCAATACGTAACAAAAAATTATGACGACCAGAACAATATTGGCAGTTTTGTGCTCTGCAGTAGTGAATCGTGTGAACCTTTCCTAGACAGTTTAAACATCTGGTTAATTTGATGCAACAAGTTCTCGATTACTACGACTAGTTTTTCTACTGTAGATATTTGAAAATCTTGCCTATTTATCGAGTTTACCTTTGTTAATTTTTGAGACAATCGGGTTGTTTTAGTTTTATGAATCACAAATGATATAGCTGTTTATCCAATGAGTGCGAACTGGTACTCTTTGTGTTAATCAAGGTAAAAATCTTAGTTTTAAGCTCACAATATGCGTCTTCAAAGTTGGAACGTGTGCCTTTGTCAAGTTGAGACTCATCAAGCATCTCAATATTGTTCTAGATATTATCAAACTAGGTAAAATATGTTTCTAATTACTTCAATCGTGTGTTCAATTCTACCATAGTTATGCCAGCTGACCTTGAAATAAAAACTGACTTTATTTCTAACAAATGTGTTGCCTGACAGTAATGCGGATAACAAATGAAACTGACAAATTATATGGATTTCCGTTATGATATCGTATGACTATTGAAATTTTGAAAGCTTATATAGGGTGATTCATAGTGAGGTTTGATTTTGAATAGGCTTGTGTTGACAGATCACGCGTGAGTCCTATTAAGCTGTTTTGTCATTTTAGTTCAGTATCGTTTGCAATTCACCATGGATAGACTCACACCACAACAGCGTCTCCAAATTGTTCATTTGCATTACGAAAATCAGCGTTCTGTGAGAAAGGTTTTTCGTACGATTCGAGGAATTTAAAGGAAACCAATGTAAAAATAATAATAAATATTCCCGATTAAATCCAATTCTAAAAGAATAAATTCCTGAATATACTTTACCATGTTGTCTATAAGCATATAAATATAAAGTATAAGCAGCACTAAAAAAAGATAAAAAAAATTAATATAGTCATAGTTAACCAAGATCATATAACAATTCTATTTACAATAATAATGCTTATTTCTCGACCTACTGAAACCACTATTGCCAATACCATTCGCAAATTTGAGCCCCAATTTGTTAAGAATGCTTCAACCAAACTTAGTAAATTTGTTAAATTGACGGGAATACAGCATGTTATGTGAAACCGTTCCAAGCGCACGACCGCGATGAGCGGCAGACGTTTAGCCGTTAAACTGGTTTACTACCTGCCCATCCTTTTTTGACTTCTATGAACAATTATCATCCTTAATATAGGGTAATTCATCGTAAGGTTTGATTTATAATATAAAATAAAACACATAAATTTGAAAGTGAACTTACAATTTTTAATATCGGTTTTAATATCGGTTAAAAGAACAATGGCATTTACTTTTCAAAAATGATATCATGTAAATGTTGGCCACGACTACGTCTGAGGTAGTCCATTCGGAAGGTCCAATTTTGGGCGACTTGTTCGAGCATAGCGACTGGTACCTCACCGATAAAACGAGTAATGTTGACTTCCAAAGTAACAATCGCAGCTGGCTTATTCCTGAAGATCTGAGACTTTACATATCCCCAGAGAAGAAAGTCTAAAGGTGTGATATCGCACGGTCCAGGCGGCCGATTTACCGTAGCAAAACGTGAAATTAAGTGCTCACCAAAATCATTTCTCAACAAGTTCATTGTTGAAACCAGAACTCACCGAAACCATGTGCTTGAATTTCAGGAAGCACATAGTCCGTTAACATGGCGCGATAGCGGCTATCATTGACGGTAACATTCTGATTTGCTTCATTTTTGATGAAATATGAACTAATGATGCCCATAAATCAAACCATACAGTTGTCTTTGATGGATGTAATGGTAGCTCTTGGTACTCTTCGGGTTACTCATCAGCCCAAATACGGCAATTTTGCTTATTAACGTATCCATTGAGCCAGAAATGGGCTTTATCACTGAATAAAATTTCACGATAAGACACTGGATTTTCATTGAGTTTTTCCAGAGCCAATTCACTGAAAATATGACGCAAATTCAAGTCTCCTGGCTTTAATTCCTGCACAAGTTGAATTTTGTACGCTTTTAGGCCGTGATCCTCACGTAAAATACGCCAAGCCAAGCTGCTGAGAACGACGACGAATCGATTCGTCACGGTCTTCGCTTACACTCTCATTTACAGCTGCTATAGTCCCTTCACTACGTGCTGGATGTGGTCCAACCGGTCGAGTATCATCGAATCGCACGAAAAATTTTTTTTTCACAGAACGCTAATTTTCGTAGTACAGCTGAACAATTTGGAGACGCTGTTGTGGTGTGAGTCTTTCCATTATAACTTGCCAAATTGAACAAAAATGACAAAGAAATTTGATAGGAGTCATGCGTGATCTGTCAAAAAAATCAAATTGAAAATCAAACTTCACGATGAATCAACCTGTTTTACTCCATAAAAAAGGGGACACTTCAAATGTAAACAACTATACCCAAAAGACTTGTCTCAATTTTAAATAAAGTATATGCAAAATGCAAGCCAGTTTTCGTCAAGGCTTTACAACAATGAATATCAACAGGATTAAAGATTAGCTGTCATCGATTTCACGAAGTCGTGCGATACAGTAGAACACATAAAAATCTGAAAACGCTGAAAACCCAAAGGATGCCAACGAAAATAATAAGAATCACAGAAAACGTCTATACAAATAGAGTTAGACAAAGAGAACCACTTTCACCAGCATTCTTTTCGGTAGTACCAGAATAAATATAGGGATAAAATTGGATTGAAAATAGATGACGAATACCGAAATAATCTAAGATTTGCGGATGATATAGTGATAATTGCAACTTCAGCAGAAGATATGGGGAAAATGATAAAAGATTTAGTGTTTCTATGCTTAACTTCGGATTTATCAATGACTCAATACGCATTTTATCTGTTTTGGTTTTACCGCTGTATGAAGTCTACGCTTAAAAGGCACCAGATTTCCTTATTTATGTGGAACTGGCCTTTCCAAATACCAAACAGAGTTTTTGCTCAACTCAATGATTTTTCATCAAAGTAGTTCCACATAGATTGCGCGCCAACAACAAATAGCATATTTAATATAACAAGGCCATATGATTTGAATGAGTTTAGTATATCTTCTCTCGATAAGCTTCTTGTTTTGAGACTGATTTCTCCATGGCAGTCGTCGTTTTTCACAAATTCTTGTTTAAATTCTCATCAAAGTTGCTAAAATATTTCATTTTCTCATTATCAATTTTATCGGTATACTTGAATGATACCTAATGATGTGATTCTAGAAGTTTAGCTGTGAAGATGATGGGAACTCCATTAGTATTTTGTTTCGTACAAGAAAACGATCTCATTTGCAAGTTTAAGCAGCGGCCCCTATTTGTTTTCAACACTTCATCACTAAGCTTCTTAAACGCATATTACGAGTATATTGATTTGACATCATCGCTATAATACGTTATCTAGCTTTAAAATTCTGCCGGTCAGTGTGCCAGCGTCCCAGCGGTCAGTATGCCAGCGTCCCAGCTTGCGATTAATAGTTTTTATTGCTTGCTTCTTGGAACCCGACAGTTCTAAAAATTCCCACTGGTATTAGTCCAACGGCAGAACGAGTGCACGGCGAAATAATGTGTAGTTTGTTTCATGTTATTAATACTTTCGTATTTTTCTCCTTTCATCCGTATAGCGCTGGCATTTGAGAATGTATGAATATGTGAACATATCTGACTTTAATTTTACTCTATCTGATCATCCATACAGACTTTGGGTGATCTTATAAGATGTTACTCAGCCGCATCCTCATACTAGGTTTTTGACATTTAGCAATCACCTATAAATCACTGTACAACATTTTTTTCACCCTTCATGACCTGTTTCTTCACTAGAAATACATCCTCAGAGGTAGCATCATTCTCTTTTTGAAGCACATGCAAAGACTTTCTAATTCTTATTCAATTCACACTCTGCACTGAATTTTTTTTAATCCTCACTTTGTTCTATATTGCACAGTTTTACACATACATGTTTACAGCGCTGTTCATATTAAAGAGACATGTCATCGAAAGATGTCCTCACAAAAAACTCAATCATCAAGAAATGCCTTCATGGAGGCCACCGGCCAGATCCTGAAAGTCGTTCCGTAAACTTGATAAATAAGTATATCGAACTTATTATAGTTGTATATTAATGTAAAACCTTTGTAGCAGACGACTTCTGACTTCTGCAGTCAAAAGAAGTCAGAAAAACTCTAAGGTACTAAGCATCGTGTAGAAAGCAGATGCAGATACGTGGGGCAATCAATACAGGTTTCTTAATTCATTAGGGAAATAACTATTATTGATGGCCCATTCGTTGATTATGCGATTTAGAGCAGACACACGCTGTATTATTTTTTTTTTAATTGGCTCTTAGGACTTAACAATTTTTATAATTTTCCGGGACGCCAATAATGGCTTTTCTGCAGAAGGTTGCATTTCGGAACTAGTTTTATTAAAAGTTAACAAGAATTAACTCTTGCAAGAGTAATATTCCAATGATTTAGCTATATTTTTACATACATAAACAAATTATTATTCGTATTTTTTTCAATACGTTAATTTAATTAGGTAAGTTTAGAAAGAAATTTTTTCTTCTGCATTTAACGTTCGTTATATTTTTGAGATTATTAGGCAGTTCATTATATAATGTATAACCAACTTTGAGCTCGTTTTCTTGTATAGATGTCATGGTCAATTGGTTTCTTAACTCATACGTCGTCACAATGCTCAATGATAAGAGTCATCTATGCTCTACTTGCATCACTTTGAAACGTTTTCCATCAGAAATGGCTCTGTGGTTGATTAGCTACAGCGCCGAAGTTTGAAGTTGTTGAAGCTTCTACCCCAAGCAAGTATACCATAACCTTAATTTGAAATCTATCAAGACATAATAGATTTGCTTTCAAATTTGCCAAGCGGCATGTTATCACAGATATGCTAGAGCAAATAAAGCCTTCTTGCTCCTGTCAATGTGCTTGTCCCAGATTAGGTGACTGTCAACAATAACACCTAGGAATTTATATGTTTCTAATATCTCAATGAGCTGGTTTAGTGTAGATGAACATAAATCACTTTTTAAGGTTATCTGCTGTTGTGTAACTCTATGATGTGGACTTCTTATACTCGAACATATCATTTTAGCTTTAGCCGCCTTGATTATAAGGCCATTGTCATGAGACCACTTACTGCTAAACCACTTGCCTGTATAAGCATACAATTTTTTTAAAAAGACGTAGAAGCTCATGTGTGTAAAGTATAAAGAGGATGGGTCCCTATTTCGAATCTAGAGGTACCTCATGGTGCACTTTTTTCCTTTTACTCGACACGTCCTTGATTTTCACACTAAACAGCCTTTTGTTAAGGAAGTCCTTACAATACAGCACGAATGCCGATACGATCGAGAGCTGTTTTTAAAGAGCGATTTTTTTGCTGTTTGTTTTTTCAGTATTTTATTTTTGACAGCTTACGTGTAATTCGGCCTATTGAGAAAGCAATTCAAAGCATAGTGACCAAATTTCATTCTATTGGACATCAAGCCACCTACCTGTATGCGTAAAGTGCGTAAATTGCTACTGTATTGCTGCTGTATTCTTCAGTGTTAATGAGGACCGTAATTTGTCGCCGTTCGCACCAATTAGGATGATTTTACGCAAGAATCTTTTTCTAAAACCTTAGAGCTTGTGCAAGAACTGAAGTCGAACGACCTGCCGCAGCGCTGAATTTTCGATAAGTGGGAATAAGAAATGCTTAAGAAAATTTCATTGAAAAATTGTATTCAGCGACGATTCTCATTTAAGCTGCCAATTCATCTGGAAAAATGCACTGTTTGGTCCAGCGAAATCATTGCTCTGTATTTTTTTCAAAGATGACCGTGAGAACAACGTTACTATCAACGGCAAACTATCATTTAATTATATCAAACTCTTTTTTCCCCAAAATGCTCGAGCTAAACCTGGTCGATATGTGGTTCTAGCAAGACGGCGTTACATGACTCACAGCACGATAATCGACGGACCAATTAAGAAATGAATCCAAAAAGTGATTCAAAGTTGGACTCTCCGCATAGACCAATTAAAACGTAGTCGTGGCCAACATTTACAAGAAATAATTTTTAAAAAGTAAATAGCAAGCATTGATTAATCAATTCAAATAAAAATTGTATACACTTTTGCAATTTTAAGTTTTAGGTTTAACTTAACTGGGGCCATTAAGTTAGAATAAGAGATATTTTAAGTTAGCATTGAAAGGAATGAAATTAATGAACACTTATAATGCTTCAGCATTAGTTAAGTTTTTTTTAGAAAATGCGATATAGAGAGAAAGAAAGATGTTCAGACTCAGTAGTTATTTTCTTCCATGGAATGGCATCCAACATTTAATGAGGAGACTAAATTGTTAGTGGAAGGTGGCTTGTTGTCGTTTTCTAGTCAACTACTCATTTTACTTGATTTTTCTTAACTGAAAAAATTAATTTTCCAATTTGGAAGGCAGTCCACTACCACTTGAGCCACACCTATGGTTATTCATATTTCTTACCAAAATGTGATCGATTATAGATTTTGTTCCTCTTTTTGTGTCGATCTTTGTATACTAATTTATTGCATAAATCAGACCCTGTGACGCTAAAATATCTAAATAAGAGTTGGCATAGCTAGAGTTCGTATCACAAGAAACACAACGGGGACAAGTCACACGATCTTGGTGGTCAGCTCACATCACCAAAACGCGAAATAAATCGTCTAGGAAATTTTTCTTGCAATAAAGCCAAAACAGGTCGTGTTGTGTGAGATGTGGCACCGTCTTGTTGAAACCACATTCGTATCTTCGATTTGTGGCCAGAAACAATGTGGTTGTGGTTACACCTTCCTCATTTTCGAAGAAGTATGGACCAATGACACCACCAGACCATACAATGGCTTTTTGTGGATGCAATGGTCAGTTACATGTGTATTTTCCCTTCTCCATATACAACAATTTTTTTTTTTTTTTTGCTAACCGAGTAAGAGCTGAACCTGAAAATGTTGAGTGAAAATTGATCATCTAAACGCTGTGTAGATGGATTTGGATCTTCTTCATTACTTTCACCAACGGCAGCCATATTTTTTGTAAAGCGTGCATTTCAATGATGTATAGGCCTTAAGACAAATGTTACAGGCTCAGTACGCTTAGATGGACGTTTACGTCAACTACAATCTGCTCGTAATTCGCGAAACGTACCTCTTACAAAATCACTGTTTTTGTAGTAAGTTTTCACAATTTTAAAACGTACAGCGATTGTTTAACAATCCATATTGCAAGCTGGCAAACCTTAAACTAAACATATACAGTCTCTGATGACCACCTCAAAAAGTTCCCGGAATTCATTCAGAAAATTTGAATATACAAGTTTATTCATCTAAATCTATATTGTCTCCTTTAAAGTAATCCCCATCGACTATAACACACTTATGCCAGCGCTTGATCAAATCCTCGAAACATTTTTTATATTCGGTTTTCTGTATGTCCATGCCCATTCCTATGATTTTTCCATTACTTCCTCTCGGCTGCTGAAACGCGTTCCCCGTATTGATTTTTTAACTGTGGCTGTTGGATGCTATTTGTTGCATTTTTCGTCAAAAAATTACAAATAATGATGGCACTGTGCGACGGTGCGTTATTCTGGTCTCTTTCGGTGAATAGCACTACACCGTTGTAATCCATGAAAGCCGTGACATGGTTTTTTTGGTCTCGGCTCATTTGGTGAACGCCATTCACTTGCCTGATGTCTGGATTTCGTGTGTACTGATAAACCCACGCCTCGTCTTCAATAATGATCCTTTTAATAAACGTGGGATCGGATTCAGCCTCGCAAACCATCTCTTTTGCGACGTCAACACGGTCTCTTTTTTGCATGAAATTGGGGTCTTTTGGCACCAACTTTGCTGCTACACAACGGAAACCCAAATCATTAACCAAAATGTCTTGGACGGATCCATAGGCAATGTTCAAGTCCTCCGCTATCTCTCTGATGGTTAATTTGCGGTTATTGACCAACATTTCTTTTACTTTATCAATGTTTTCGTCAGTTTTCGATGTCGATGGTCTTCCACTGCATTCATTATCTTCGATTGACTTTTGAACCGCTCGTGCCACTGAAAAACGACCGTTTTCTTTAGAGAATCGTTGCCGAAACACTTTTCCAATATTTCCAACGTTCACGAACCAATAAATCCGTTTTTAACGCAAAATTTATTACATGTTCGTTGTTGCAAGTTTAAATCTATTTTCTAAAATTGTAAAAAATCGCCAACACACACAGAAACAGATGTACTCTTGGCTACGTAACTTTTGCAAATGTCAAGCTATGACGCTAAGATTTAGAGTAAATGTCAACAACAGATGTACCAACTTAACACCTTTTTGATCAAGGTGGTATAACCGAGTTAAAAATGACAACGCAACTTTATTTTTCAATACATATAATCCCCTTTCAACTCGATACACTTTTCAGTATCCTCTGTATAGTAGACTTGTTGTCCTACAAAATACTCCTCCGCGGCAGCGATGACTTCCTCGTTCCACTCAAACTTCTTTCCGGCGAGCGATCTTTTAAGGTTTGGGAAAAGACGTTCCAGCGAACTAAATCCGGACATCGGAGGATGGGGGCACTTCTTTCTTCGCCAAATATGGTCATTTTTGGTTCAAAACGGCGTTGAATCAGCTCAATAAATCGACGTAGTATGCTCCTGTGATTTTTTTTCCCTTTTCCAAAGAGTCAAGGTGGATCACACCTTGCGCTTCTATCTCGTTATTTGGCGAACTTAGGAGGTTTAATGTTCGCCGTTGCCACTAAAAATGTTCTTCGTCGGTAAAAAGTATGTTTTCAAGCGTCCGTACTATTCAATTTCAATTTTTTCCAATTTCAATTTATTACAAATTGGAATAATAATAAATTATACAATAACAGCATCATTATAAGCAACCTGGAGCTTGCGAAAAGATAGTGAGTCAAGGTCACTGTAGACAGCATATGAAATAATGGGAATTATGAGATTGCGCACTAGTCTCCGGCGAGTATTCCAGGGGGTATAGCTGGCTGAAATCCAAAGATTACGCAAGCATCCGTACGAACATGTTTACCCAGAAAGCTTTCAGTTTATGATGATACCAAGACTTGTAGCCGCCTCAACTAACCTAATCTTACTACCGGCTAAGCAAACATCAGGAACTAGGCTTATCTGAAAAGACTTGTTTGATTTCGGAAGTACTTGGCTTTTTATTGGATTGAAAGCTAGTCCATTTTTAGTTGCCCATTCAACAATACAATCGAGATCCTCATTTAGTAGTGACACTAGTTCACCCATTTTTTTAACCGGATGAGATAGGTAAAGTTATACATCGTCAGCATAGAAATGAATAAGCGCGTGCTTACAAATCGATGCTAAGTCATTTATGTACATGCAGAACAAAATTGAGCCCAATATTGATCCCTGCGGAACCCCTTGAGAAACTGACCGGATACTTAAGCGGTTATTACCAACAACGACTATTTGTGACCGTCCACATAAAAAGCTTCGAATGAGCCTTACAGCTCTTTCACTTAAACTGTAGTAATGGTACAGTTTCCAACAAAGAATGGAATGATTCACTCTCTCAAAAGCCTTAGAGAAATCAAGCAGGCAAAGCAGCGTCACAAATCCTTTGTCAAAATCTTGCCTGATATCATCCAAGATTTTTACCATGGCGGAAGAACATCTATGGTTCTTCCTAAGGCCCGATTGGAATGGGCTCAATAGGGAATTTTCAGCCAAGTGTTTCTGAATTTATGACTCTATTACCTTTTTAAAGACCTTAGACAGGCAAGGTAAGATACTAACAGGTCTGTAATCAGAAGCATCGGAAGCAGTGATCTTTTTAGGAACATGCCAGAGGAGTAGTTGATGTTGCTATACAAGAATTGACTATATGTGTTAGATGGCCTATTCGAAAGCATTCCAGAACCATTCTTGCTAAGGTTTTTTGTTCGAAAGAATTTGTTGAGGAGCTGCATGATTTGCATTTTGTATGGGTGAAACTTTAGTTTCACATAGTGCAGGCCGCAATCTTCTTTATCAATATACGCGGATTCCGCATAATTTCACATCGAACTTGAACCACATGCTCTGGCTTATATTGATGGTCCCGGAGGATTTTGGTTAACTGTTGTCCAAACTTTTGAACCCACGACCAGATAAATTGAATGCTCGACCCATCACTTACTCGTCGAATACCATAAAATGCAAAACGAGCGACGCGCACGAACCAACAAATTGCCGCACATTAATTTTTGCTCAACCACGGACGCGAGGTTCGCTCTCGACTAGTGACAGAGTGCGACTGGCAAATTCACAAATTACGCGCGTCGAACAATGGTGTAAGCCATACATTTCAAATTCAATAGTTTTCAAATCAGCACTTTTAAATTTAACATTCTTTACGGGTACTTTACAGCTTACTCATCAATTACTTGGGATACTCGTACATTCGTTTTCGTTGCATTACAAAAAATGGAAAAGAGTTGGTATTTCTTTTAAAAAGTTTTTTTTTCGCGCTTTAATTTCGTATCCCCTATTGTAAGCTCTTTTGAACAAGTGATAAACCAAAATTTAAACCAAAAAATTCATAAATAGATTAACAGTGACGTGCCTTTTGTTCATTCGCACGTAATACAATATACCAAAGCGCATTTGTAAAAACGAAAAAGCAACAGAAAAATAAAAAAAAAAAAAAAAAAAAACACTTTCTATAAAATTTTAATACACGTTAACGTTTATCAGTAGAACAAAATTGGGGATTTGCTCTCACGAAATGCCAGCTTAAAGGTGTGGTATGCATATGGCTTCAAAAGAAACTGACAGCCTTCATTCTTGTTTGAAATTTATTAGAAATTGAATTATAATCTCTTCTCAAAGAGCATTCAAGAACCAAGAATGGTGATTTAAATATTTAATCAGGTATTTTCTAAACACAGATTTTCTACAACAGAAGATTAACTTCTATCAAAGGCGATGAATGCTCCTAAATATGTTACATGTCGTTAAATTCGAATAAAAAAAAAAAAAGAATTTCAGAAGCGATGCTTATCCAAAGCTGATTGACTGAATTTAAAAAGAAGAACATCGTAAAAAATTTAAGCAGAAGGCATATGTAATGTCTGCCACTTCACTGTCATAAATTATATTCGTAAGTCAAAAGTCTGAAATCGTCATCCAGACTTTTATCGCGCATGGAGTTTTTGGTAATGTATAAAAAAATATTTTAAGAAGTTAAGTGTTTATTGTTATTCGTATGTATAGCAAGCGAGTTTAATGTAAACGCCCCGGAATGGATATGTGTACCTTTGATAGTGAGGGTTTGTCTGCCCTCCCCACGGAGTGAGAAGTATTGACTTTAAAATGCTAAAAGAAAAAAAAAAACACCAAGTGAACTCCTTTTAGAAAACCAATTATGACGTGTCCAAAACCTTCAAGGGCTTACAAGGAAATGTTATTTAATATCAATTTGTTGAAAAAAAAAGTATAGTACTTTTCTATAGAAAATTTCAAAATTTTGCGTAATTAAGGATAGATCAATTTTGAATATGTTATTTCTTACACAATTAAAACAAAACAATTTTAAGTTCACAAAACATTGGTTAAGACTGTTCGCCCATGCTGTTACCTCTTACTGTTTCATCAAACTTCAAAAGGTTTAGCCAGTTAACAACCAAAATTCGTTATTCATTTAAACTTCAGTTGTCTAATAATTTTTTATACATTATCGCCACTGTGATCCTTCATCAGGATGGGTGCGAAGTAATCCCATATGCCAATCAATGGCGGCATTCCCGACATCTTCAGTTTGAGCACCTTGAAATGCACGCCGCATTAGAGCTATTGCGACGTGCAAGGAGTCCCGCTTTAAAGGAAGCTGGTTCCGGCGGGTTCACAGAGCTCACAATCCAATACAGAAGAGATTAAAAAAATCTGACAAACCAACTATTGACCTAGAATAAAAGCGGGCTCGCAATCCGTGCAAACGTTTTACGAACAACGACCCCCTGATCTGCACGTGAAATAATGCAATTAGCAGATGCTCTTAACTGCTATCACGCAGATATCACCGATGGGTGACTGCGCTTAATCGAATGCGGATTTGCCATAGGCGATAGACTTCGTCAATAAGTCTTGAGCTTCCGATACATGAGCTAAATCCGCTTACATAAGCCTAAGATGCGCCCATACCCTTATGGAAGACAAGGATGACGCCCCTAAAGAATGTTTTTATGAGTTCCTCAAGAAGACATACAATATGGGTAACACATAGATGTATGAGCAATGTCCAAAACCAGTATATGAAAGAACATTTTTGGTAGGATAGTTGATAAACTACACGATACCACTTTGCGATGGGATGCAATATCACTCAGTTTACTCATCTCAATATACACTTGGGGACATGGCGGACCCCGGATTATGAAACGCAAAATCAAATTGATTGACGTAAGGCATACCTCCAGTATTGTGAACATTCCGGGCAGCTAACATCGTTTCGCATCACAACATTGTTGCGAAGGCGGATTTCTCTTCTGAGACTACCAGAATGTTCGCCGAATGTTCATCTTGAAATCTCTCAACAACTCCTATTCCAGTCCGCCAGCATTAAGACCAATGGCAATGCTGAGAACGAGCCATTCGTTCCGGGTTTCACCAGACCAACACGAAGAAATCACTGGTTTGATTAAAAATGCAAAGCTGCTTCTTTGCCAAAGCGCATGCCCCAAATTATCAATCAAGTACGAGTTGACGAATGTATGACTAAAAGTTGGAATTTTAAAACACCAAATACTGGAAATCTGAAAATCTCACGAGGTTCTATCGTATATTGGCTCATACAAATAGCGTTTTCTAACTTGTAAAGGATTTTAAAGCAATGCACAATAGTGCGTAGTATTGTATATAAAACCGGTTTTAATACGGAAGGCACTATCTTCAATCTTTCCGTTAACCTGATGAAATGCACATCACTTATCCGGGCGATGGTTGGCGACGATTTGTTATAAACGAGATTCATCAACAATAAAAATATCTTTAATTGACAATATATGAGACAAGATCGCTGTTGATAGCTTCAACTTTGAAGTAGTTCAGCAGAGATTCATCTAATAAACACTGCCACCTTGATTTGACACAACATTCCCCTTTTTCCGAGATATAGGGCTTTCAAATAGGGACTTGACAATTTTGAATTAATCATCAAACTGTCACTGTCAATTTATTCAGTAAACTCAACATTTTCATCATGGTAAAGTACACTAACGAGCAACGTCTGAAAATTATAAAAATCTTCTACAGATATTTGGAGTCGGTGACTGCAACAGGCAATAACAAGTTTAGTGCAAAAATTTGAGTCTACATATTCGTTGTGTGATGTTGTTGTGTCAGTGAGACAACGGGTTGGGCGAACTGTCGAAAATATCGCTGCCGTTCAGATGTCCATATAAGGATAAGACGATCCATATAAGTCAATTACACGGCGTTCTCAAGAATTGGGCATCGCTCAGACCACATTATGGCGTATTTCGCGTAAGGATTTTGGTTTACACCCATACAAGATCAATCTGACTCAAGAATTGAAGCCGCTAAACCATTTGAAGCGACGTACGTTCTCCGATTGGGTTCTGGATAAGATGCGCCAAGATGATGAATTTCATCGCAAAATCATCTTCAGTGACGAAGCGCATTTTTGGCTCAATGGGTTCATCAATAAGCAAAATATGCGTTATTGGTCGGGTGAAAACCCACATGTGCTTCATGAATCACCACTTCATCCATAAAAAATAACTGTTTGGTGCGGTTTGCATGCCGGCGGCGTTATTGGGCCATATTTTTTCGTCGACGATAACGATCGTCAAGCGTCAGCGTTATCGCGCCATGATCACCGATTATTTTTGGTCCGAATTGGAAGATATGGATTTGGACGACATGTGGTTTCAACAGGATCTTGCCACAAGGTACACAGCACACTTAGCGTGTTATTTATTGAAGAGTAAGTATGGTGAGCGTGTTATCTCAAGACATGGGCCAGTCGATTGGCCGCCTCGTTCGTGCGATTTAACGCCGCTTGACTATTTTCTGTGGGGATACGTTAAGTCATTGGTTTATGCCAACACGCCGACGACGTTGGAAGAGCTCAAAGCCAACATTGAACGCAAAATAGCGGCCGTTTCGGCCGAAATGTATGGCCGTGTCGTTGAAAAATGGGTCTAACGAATCGACCTCTGCAAACGTGCCCACGTTTTGATTGTACTTTAAGCCAATAATAAAGTTTTTGATATATCTCAAATGGTTTGCCTTTTATTTAAAAAAAAGTTGTCAAGTCGTTTTTAGAAAACCCTATATAAAGATGTAAAGATGTTCGATAGAAAAATTCTTCGTCGAATATTAGGCGAAAAGAGAAGGTAAACTATGTGAACCATACTTAAGATGTGCTAGTAGTCACAATACCAAAACACAACAACTACTTCGGCTCAGGCAACCAAAGATACTACATCACCAAAAGACCGAGAGGATCATTGAATCGATGTCCACCAAATTCGAGCATAAAGAAGAACGAGTTTAGATACAGGCTATTCGCGAGGTAGTTTTCAAAAAATCACATAGTCCAGTCATCAGGTCCAGTTGGCTAGTTTAACTTTAATTTTTGTAGTGCTGCTAAGATTTGTACACTACAAATGGGTATATTTCGTAATATGATTAATTAAAACAAAATCAGCCAGTTTCCTGGCATGCAAACGCGCATGTATATCCATAGTTGCCTACACTAGTTTTCAATATGCTCAATTTATTTAATGGCAACATTATGGAAATTTTCAAATTGAACTACCTAAACAATTCCAGTGATCATTTGTGTAAATGTTTGGGCATTTGCTTTTGTCAAAACGTGAAATAAATTACCTGATAAATGTTTTCTGTTTAATCATTTGCATTTGCAAACATGTTTACCTATTTCCATATCAATTAATGCTCTTAAAGTGTTTAGTTTAGACCACAAATTATGTCAGGGTTCCTCAATAAATATAATTTTTGTGTGAAAACATTTTTTTCTTCTTCCCAAGTCTTTTAAGCTTTAGTACATGTCGGCTCTCAAACCGCAAAATTCTTGATTTTCTGCTATTTCCAATAAGAGGTAAAAAGGTTAAAAAAATTATTTAATACCTAATACCCGAATGAGTCAATAGCTGTCGAACGAATTAATTTTTATGGTGTGATTTGTCAAACGCCTTTTCACATATAAATGGCCCGCCTTTGCTCGTTACCGCCTTTAAAGCTGACACTTTAACCTGACGGAGGTATGATTTAATTTTTTTTTTTTTTTTTGTGGTAATACGTATAAAGTAGCAAGTTGCCACACAATGGCCGATGACTTTTCCATTTGTTAGGTTTTGCCGACCAAAATGAATATTAAGTAGTTGTATGCAAATTAAAGTGGTTGATGCTCCTTGTTTATAGTCTTCACACATACTTCAGTACCCACATAAAATATACGAGTATGAATATGTAGATAAATATACAAAATTTATAAAAAAAAAAAAACTGGAATTTGTTTTGTGTTTTTCGATTTACCCGGAAAAAGATGTATCTGATAGGTTGGCCGAAGATTGATACGACAAGTATAAACATGGTATACAAAACAGAGCAAACGAAATGAACAGGGGATGTAATTTTCCACCTGTGGCATATCCAAGTACGAATGTTTCAAGTCTGATATTCAGAAAGTAAATGATGATGTGCCTCAGAGCTCCATTCTGTCTTCGATATTATTTTTAATTTTTATCAATGATCTCTTGTCTGCTACTTCTAATCCAATATGGTATATTCCTTTGATTTTCATATTCATTCTCGGACTCACGTCCCTGCACCTCGCCAGTAGAACGGAAACGGCGGGGTATGTTAAGTTCATTAAATTCCCATATTTACAGCATAACCAATTGGATAACTATCAACAGAGTATAGTTGAATGCCTCCAAAACACAATGTCGTTAAAACGGAATTTAAATATCCAGCCATTATCTATGAGTGGCACTTACATTGTCGAAGCCGAAGAACTTTCCATTCTCGATATATATGTATCAATGACAACTTACGTTGAAATGACCGCATATTCGATACTTCTCCCTTCCAATTTAGCCACAATACAAAAGGCATTTATCCGAACAAAATTGGAGTACAATGTCCACATCTGGTCAGGTGGCCCCAATACCTTTTTGCACTTGCTAGATAACATTCAAAACCATGCGATAAAACTCATAGGTGACGCCAATATTGGACTGTCAATTGACGTGTTTGAGTACCGACGACGAAACGTCTCTCGCCTTACCTTGTTCTATTGACATTTTCACAATCAGTGGTCCACGGAAATTGTCAGTAGCATTCCGCCCCTTCAAACTTTTAACCATAACAGCCGTCTAGCTTTGCATGCTCATCAGTGTACCGAGCTCTATTGAAACCAATGTACCTCGGTACCTTCTTTTTCTTCCTGCCTAGGTTTCCTTCGACTGCGCCATGTGCAAACATTTTAAGAATGCTAATAACCTCTTCTGAGTATGTTAATTATAAAAAAACAATAACTTTAAAGCTTCCCATGCCTGGCTCATGAATTGAAAGTAAAACATTACTCGACAAACAAAATATAAATAACTTGACGTCACTAGCAGTTAATATTGAACCATAGCCTAGTCTCGCATCCGATAGCCATTTTCTGTAAAGATGCAATCTACGAATTTTACCAATTCCGAGTGTGAATTTCTTCATAGCCAAATGCCGGATTTATTATTTCTTACGGTGGTCCTTTAGGTCTCGTAGTCCAAATTAATCGCACTTCAATAGACATAAGAAAATACTTACTGACGTCTTCATTTATGTAGGTGGCGCGACAATCCGAGATGAACCTGGATCCCAAGCAATTAACGTCTTTAGTTGCTGCGGTCTTCTATCAACTGCCTGCAATTGTACACTCCACCATAATCGAAATCTCATTCCATTTGCTGCTATGAAGAGGTTCGCTCTCTCTTTGATAGTCGCCTTTATAGCCTTCTTCGGAATGTCGCGAAGACCGAGGGCTTTGCCGTCGCCTATCTTTGAGCATGACTTAATGTCCCACACAATTGCACATGCATTAAAGGCTTTTCTTATAACCATTTCGGATCTGTGGAGCGTCAGTCAGATTGTCAGTACCAATTGGTATTCACTGGCCGGGTCTTAAATAGCAGCTATTAAAATGGACCCTATTTATTTTTGCCATCACGAAGCGTTCGGTTTGTTCGCTTGCTTCTTGAAATGTGTAGCGTCCACATGTCCAAATCGTTGTCCGTTTTGCTTTGTCGCAGATCCAGTTATTATTTTGGTCGGGACATTTATAGGACTTGCTGAGCATGATAACGTCCGCCTTTTTGTTCATTGCCTCCGGCCTTCTATTTCACATCGGAAAATAACCCAGCCGATTTTAATCTTTCCTTCTCTATGCAGCATCTTCGTGAGCTCTGCGTGGAGGATGATAGTTGCAGTTTCTGGTCCGCCGTACGCTTTCTTCAGCGATAGTACGTCTGGAGGCGATGTACTTTCATGCTTACATATGTGCTGTGCATACATAATGCTTTATTTTGGTCACGCTGTGCCTACAAGATGACTGATAAGATAGACTTTCTTGAGGTAAACTACCCCTTGTAAGTCAGATATGAAACCTCTTCAACGACTTCAGTTTATTGAGAGGAAAGAAGATTAATGGTAGATCACAAGCTATGTCAAATTATCATGCGATTATAACAGACAACATTGAAGTTAAGCTTTTTGATGTCACATTAAAATTAATTTGGGGTGATAACATGCAAATTTCAATGGAAATGTTACATGCATTCGTGTGTTCATCTGAGCAAATGCCCTATGACTTTCATGAAGTATGAGTGATTGGAAAATAAAACATTAATGATGATGAAAGCCAGAATATAAATAAAGGGGCCCACCTCAAAAATAATAATCCAAAAAGACAATACTCGTACTCTCTAAATTCCGCAGAGTGACTTTCCCAGTATATGCAACCGCATATTCCCATGCATTCACAGGCCAGAGATCCTAGCTCTGGAATAAAAATGCATTCTGGCTGAGTAATTGCCACCGCAAGTGATTGCCTTCTTGCATACTCATGCACATTGCCAAAGGCCGGACTGAGCCTGATACGAATAATAAACAAATTTCATAATAGTTTAACCACCTTGTCAACTGGCAATTCAACACGACTCGGCAGTACTACTCGTATACCGACGATCGTCTTTAGAAATGCAAAGTAGCTATAGGATTGCCGCAGGAATTGGATTCCGCCTCCAAATTAACACATTGTGGAGCTGGTTACTGCCAGACCGGGTTCAACACTGCCACATAGCAAGGAGAAAATTTCATATGTAAATTACATTTGAACAAGTGTCAGACACTTGCAACGTCATTTTCAGTTGATTTGTCGTACTCATCTGATGAAACTTCGGTAAATACGACTGGATATTTGTATGAGAATAGAGTTAATAAGAGTGGATGTAAAATGGAAGCTTGATTGAAGGTGAAATGTTTTATCTTTGAACGGACGGAGGTTCTAAATTTAATCAATTGACATCTACCCGATGCAAAAATGCACTATCGGTTGATATATAATAAATGAGTGTATTGACTGGTAGAAGTGGTTGTCATTTGAGTCTGGACAGTTCATCATTTATCCCGGAACTTTGTTTTCAACGTTTCAACGACTTATTCCTGACATTCGATATTATTATGGAATCACGTTAGAAATGATAAAGCAGAAAGTGCTGGTTCATGATTTCTTATACAAATTGCAGTGAAATGCAACGATTTCACGATAGGAAATTAGAAATTATTCCCCATGAATAGATTCAGATTTATAGTAGATCCGAAATTTAAGAAGAACTCGCTATGCCTTTGGACAACTTTTAAGGATGCTGAAAAGATAGGCTTTACCACTGTATGAATAATTGAATATTAATCCATGAGACGACAACATGACTATTACGAAGACCATGAAGCCTAAAAGAAGCACCCAATTGTACGAGTATATTTGAGAGGTTTCTCGGTTCAGTTAACAAACATCTTTGATGAGTTTTAAAAACAGGAACAATCGCCAGCAAAATCTGAGTTATAACTGCAAATAATACAGAATATTAATGTAAAGACGTGACAAGACAACATAATTATTTTACGGCAGACCTCCTGGAATAGTCAGTACCTGGAATTTCATTGCGATGATGCGGATATTTTTCTTCAACCATAGAATGCAACAATCAAATGTTTCGCTGCTGACCATATGGAAAACCCATTCAACGGGCCGAGGATTTAAAGTAACCCTGTCATTGAGCCTGCTTTATACAATATATTGTGAAGTAAAATTTTTTTATACTATGGTAGGACAAATATATGCCCGGTGAATTTGTCCGATCCTCAAAAAGGCACAAGATCCCCTCTACCATACAAAAGACCAAAGACGACAGATCTTAGACAAAATCTTAAGAATGTTTGGTGCTTCAAAAAGCTCGGTAATTAAACCACTGAGACCGCCACTGATGTGAAAAAAAAGATTTCAAAAGATAAGACCTGCTATGTGATATCAGAGGTGCACAAAATCTAAAATAAAATAAAGATTAAAAATAGTTATTTAGGAAGTTAGTGTTGTATGGCATTTATTTCCATTACGTTATTTAAATATATACCACCTTGATCAAAAAAACAACGGAATAACCGTGTGGCGCTCTCATTGTTTCGATTTGAGTTATTTTTTTTTTTTTTTTTGTTAAGTTGGTATATCTGTTGTTGACATTCCCTCTAAATCTTAGCGTCATATCTTGACACTTGCAAAACTTACATAGCCAAGAGTACATCTATTTTTAAAATTTTAGAAATGGATTTAAATTTGCAACAAAGAGCATGTATTAAACTTTGCGTAAAAAATGGATTTAATGGTGAGCGAACATTGGAAATGTATTTCGGCAACGATTTTCTAAAGAAAACGGTCGTTTACCAGTAGTAACAGCGGTTCAAAAGTGGTCGTGAGTACATCGAAGGTTTACAGTGGCAGACCATCGACATCGAAAACCGACGAATACATTGACGAATTAAAAGAAATGTTGGTCAATAGCAAAGAGAGATAACAAAGGACTTGAACATTGCCTATGGGTCGGTTCAAGACATTTAGTTAATGATTTGGGTTTCCGTTGTGTAGCAGCAAAGTTGGTGCCAAAAGACCCCAATTTCAAGCAAAAAAGACACCGTGGTTGAAGTCGCAAAAGAGATGATTTGCAAGGCTTAATCCGATCCCACATTCATCAAAAGGATCATTAATGGAGACGAGACGTGTGTTTATGAGCACAACACGCAATTCAGACATTAGGCAAGTGAATGGCGTTCACCAAATGAGCCGAGACCAATAAAAACACCACTTCGGGGAATGCTTTTCAGCAGCCGAGAAAAATTAATGGTAAAATCGCAGGAAGCACTGATGGACATACCGAAAACCGAATATAAAAAATGTTTCGAGGCTTGGATCAAACGCTGGCATAAGTGTGTTGCCGTCGAAGGGGATTACTTTGAAGGAGATAATATAGATTTAGACGAATAAACTTGTATTTTTAATTTTCTGAATAATTTTTAATTTTGATCAATGTGGTTTATTCAAAATCCATTATGGTTTGGCCCATTGCCTTCTACCACACTGACAATAATTTATATAAACATTTATACAAAAGAAACCACATACCATATGTAGATATTTTTTTTAAATTTTAAAAATCTTTAACTACTATATATGTTACATTATCTATAGCGAATTGCATTTACGTAGGAGTTGCAAGGTACATCCCACCCACGATCCTAGTTCAAAATTTTAATTGCTTCATCTGGTTCTAAAGTTTGCGAAATAAAGAAACTCATTCTAATTTCTTTTAAAAGCGGACATATTGCAAGAAAGTGAATTATATCCTTTCGATTCTTCATATTGCAAAGATTGCACAAGATAGATAGATCTGGACGGTGTGGAATGAAATTCAAATTCAGTAGCTCTCTTCTGATTTTAAATGTATCTTCTCTATTGGATTGCAGTTCGTCGGTGTTTGTTTTTGCTGTGTTTGTTTGTAATTAGGACAAGGGAATTCAGGGTGGACGTAGCCAATATATGAGGGCTAAAAAGTAATCACTTTTCTGCGTACATCCACGTTTGTAAGTACCGACCAGCTGTTTTGGCACTTAGTGAAACACAGGTAGATTCGAGCCCACACCTCTCAGATCACTCTGATCTGAAGCTACCTAACTACGAACTAGTGCCACTATTCTTCCCCCATTGCGGTTTCGCCATTTATGTGCTTACCAAATTCCACCACAAAGTAGTCCCTGTTCCAATCCGGAATTCAATTTCATGTGGTTAAAATTCCATCTCCATAAGAAAATTATCCACTACTACAGAAGCCCCAAACTGGACAGCAACTCGACCTTTCAGAAGTTTGATGCGCTGTCTGACTCCATTCAAAGAATTGTATCCCTGAATCCTCATACTGAAATTGTGATTACGGGTGATTTCAATATACACAATTCTGGTTGGCTTTGACATTCTGGACAGACAACATCTGAAAGACGGTGTGTTGAGATCTTCGCTGTGGGAAATAATTTAACCTAGCCTGTGAATGAGCCCACACGAATACCAGACGTTGATAGTCATACCGCCAACACCCTGGACTTGTTTTTAAATTCTCTGCGTTGATATGCTCTCACCTCTATGCTCGTCGGACCATTGTGTTATATCTACTAAATTCTCGTACATTCACCACACAGTCAGAGAAAAGATTCTTCAAAGAACCATATGGCAATACGAGAAAGCCAATTGGAGCGGACTTGATAACTTCTTTCCTCGATAACGACGTGGATGCCGCTGCTGATATGATCACAGAAACTATTCTTTATCGGTTGAAGAGTATCAAACCAAAAGAAAAGGCATGGTATGATCCGAGTTGTAAGAAGGCTGTCAGGGTTAGAGAATTATTTTTTTCGGTCCTACAAGACCAACCCAACAGAGGAAAACCGAAAAAAGTTTAAATGATCCAGAAATGACTGCAACGTCTTTCTTAAGCGTGTGAAATTCCAATACGACCGAAAACTGAGGCAAAAAATTCTGCAATATCCCAGAAGCAGTAAAAATTTTTGGTCATTCGTCAAAACCTTAGAAATTCTGCCTCATCTTCCACCCCAACGTTCATTTACAATGACGTTCCAGCTGTCAGTTCTTTGGACAAGGTCAATCTGCTTGCTGCACACCTTGCGGCTAGCTCAACACTCCCAGATTGTGCTTTGTCCCCGCCTACACTTGAGTGCGTCGAATCTACAATGGGACGAATCCACTTTCGCACTCGTGTAGTACCAAGAGTACTCAAAGATCTTAATATACATTAATCCGCTGGTCCAGATGGTATATCGCCCCTTCTTCTGAAGAGGTGTTCTTTCACGCTGGCAAAATCACTGCGTAAGCTTTTTCATCAATCCAAATCTTGTCCAGTCCGTCCCTAAAAAAGGCGAATCTTCTTCTCTCTCCTCCTACAGACCCATTGCACTTACGTCCCTTCTTTCCAAGGTCATGGAAACGCTGATAAACTGTCAGCTCATGAAATATATCGAAACACGAAAACTTCTCAATGACCGTCAATATAGTTTTCGTAGCAACAGGTCCACTCGTAATTTGATGGCATGTCTCACCGAAGAGTGGAACCAAAACATACATCAAACTGGCGAAAGCAAGATAGTTGCACTTGATATTTCTAAGGCATTTGACAGAGTTTGGCATCAGGCTCTTTTGTCGAAAATGCGTGCTTTTGGGATCGATGACTTTCTTCTTCAATAGATTAGAAATTACCTTTCGGAACGTTGTCTTGGACGGTTTCAAGTCTGATGTTCACAAAATAAATGCTGGTGTGCCTCAGGGCTCCGTTATGTCTCCGACACTTTTTTAATTTTCATTAATGATCTCTTGTCTGCTACTTCTAACATATTCTAATACATTCCCGGACTCACGCCCCTGCTCTTCGGTGGTAGAACGGGAACGGCAGCGTTTGCTAAGCACATTAAATTCCGATATTAACAGCATAACCCATTGGGGAACTATCAACCGAGTGAAACTTAATGCTTCCAAAACTCAATGCTGTCTGCTGTCATTAAAGTGAAATTCAAATACCCAGCCATTATATTACATTATCCATGTAAGCGACAACTTCCGTTGGAATGACCATATATTCGATGTCGCCAAAAATACTGCGAAATGTCTAGGTTTCCTCAAGCGATGTAAGAAATATTTTATCCCCTCTGATCTTGCCACATTATATAAGGCATTCATCCGCCCAAAATTGGAATACAATGCCCACATCTGGTCAGGTGCTATTAAAACATCTCTGCACCTGCACCTGATAGGATTCAAAACCGTGCTATAAAACTCATTGGTAATACCAATATCAGTCATTCAATTGACACGTAACACCCGTCTCGCTATGAATGCTCATCAGTAAACCCTCAAGCCCATTTTCGGATGTACTCTAAAATATCGTGATACTTTCCTAAGCCGTACAACAAGCTTATGGAATGCCCTGCCGACCTCTGTGTTTCAGATAATTTATCTTCGCGATGCTTCTTCATATTTAAGCTCGAAGATTTGTATCCACGGACAACTTCGAATATTTTTTCTTTGAGTGTATCTGTCGCGGCTACCTCTAAACACCATAACCTTCGACTTATTCAGATTCGTACTTAGATTCCAGCATTAACACTAGACGCTGAGCCTGTTCATCAAAAGTTGCAAACCAATATGCGTATCGGAAAGGAAAACTGTGTCATTTGCATACATTAGAGAAGTAATTTTCTTTCTACTTAGCCGCCTCGTTCGTGAGATTTAACGCCGCTTGAATATTTTCTGTGGGGCTACGTTAAGTCATTGATTTATGCCAACACGCCGACGACGTTGGAAGAGCTCAGAGCCAACATTGAACGCGAAATAGCGGAAGTTTCGGCCGAAATGTGTGGTCGACTCGTTGAAAATTGGATCCAACGAATCGACCGCTGCAAACGTGCCCGCTGTAGCCATATGAACGAAGTCGAGTTCCATTCATAAATGTTTTGATTGTACTTCAAGCCAATAATAAAGTTTTTGAAATATCTCAAATGGTTTGCCTTTTATTTAAAAAAAAAAAGTAGTCAAGTCGTTATTAGAAAACTCGATATGTTTCTGCTTACATGTATATTTCCTCAATAATCGTTTTAAGTAATACAAATACATGATCGACCGTAGAATAGTTCTTTCTAAATCCTGCTTGAAAGTCCTGCAACCCTTTTTTTTATTTTGAACCCAACAGTCTGTTATATAAAAGAGTAGCAAGCTTGGCAGAGGGGTTCAAGAAAGGTATTCCTCGATAGTTTGTAGTATCGTCATAGTTACCCCCTTTTGTGAAACGGATAAATAATTGATTTCTTAAAACTATCTGGAATATTGGCAGATTCAAGGGTTCTGCAGAATCCCATTACGAGTGTAGACATGAATTCATTTGTGCAGTTTTAATAAAACTCATATTTTAGCTCTGTCAACTGAAAGCAGCCTATTCAGCAATTCATCGGTAATCAGTGGGGCTGCATATTGAGATAGTGCTGCTATTGTGAGTAGATTGAGTAAATTCATAAAGTGGCCTCTTGGCTGTGTTGCTTTACGCGACGCGCACTGGGAATTGACGGAAAAATTCAAAATTGCAACAAACAACCTATGCTTTGTCTAATGATATTTCTAAATTCTGGAATAGAACCTACAATAAAATCAAAAAGAAAAACTGTAATCCAACCTATGGTTTTTTTCTATAGCTATGGCAAGTGTATGTAGTGTTAAGCAGAATGAGAAAAAACTTCAAAGGCTTAAGTGTCCTGTAAAAGCTAAAATATGGTACAAGTAAACATGGTAGCGATAAAACCCGCAGACGCTGAGACCAATTCACGCCAACATAATTGAAAACATCTCTCCATTTGTCAAAAGCTATCAATTTATTTTGTCACTCAGTGTCAAATTGATATATTTTATTACTTATAACAATGACGACAAAAGAAAGATTTTTATTTATCCTTATTATAAATGAATGCTTAGAGGATGAAGAAGAGCTATTTTCGAAGTGCAAAAGAAAAAGAATTTGGGCAAAGGAATGGTTAAAGCGTAGTCCTGAATTTACACATACAAAGTTATTGAAATAACTGAAGTATTCGTGACCTGATGATTGCAAAAATTTACTTCGTATGGATAGTGAAACTTTTAATTATTTATTGAACATTGTACAATAATACCTGACATAATCAGACAAAATACTTTGATGCGCGATGCTATTTTACCACATGAAAAACTATCTGCAACTTTACGATTCCTTGCTTCGAGAAAAGTTATGAGGACCTCAAATTTTTAATAAGAATTTTGGCCAGAAGCTTGAGTGATTTAATTATAGAAACGTACTATGCGATTATCAAATCAATAAAAAATTACATAAAGGTACTGTGCGTCCTTATACGAATTAAGTTAACTTAAATTTACCTTTTAACTTTGTTTCAGGTGCCACAAACTGAAGAAGATTGGAATACGATTGACGAGCAGTTTAGAAAATCCTGGAATTTTCCCAACTGCATAGTGACGTTGGACGGGAAAAATATAAACATCCATAAGCCAGCAAATACAGGATCATACTATTTCAATTATAAAAAGAGTTTCAGTATAGTGTTGTTTGCTATAGTAGATGCAGATTACCAGTTCATCGTGGCAGAAGCCGGAGCAATATCTGATGGTGGGATCTTTGCAAATAAATTTTTTTTTTTTTAAATGAAGGACTTACAAATCTCCCAGTCGAACAAGTTACCCGGTACAAACATCGAACTGCCGTATGATTTTGTTGAAAACGACTTCTTTCCTTTGCAAGAAAACATAATGAAACCTTTCAGAAGACACAATTTGTCCGAAGAAGAGACGGTTTTCAAATACAGAATATCGCGAGCTCGTAAAATAGCTTGACAACAATCAGTTTACACCCTGATAAAGCAAAAGTAATTATTTTAGCATGTTGTTATCTACAAAATTTTTTAAGGCAACCTAACTTGACATACTATTTGCAATCGGGAAGTATTGACGCAGAAGACGTCGAAACTGCTATAATTCAGTCAGGATACTGGATGACATCTTTGCATTCCACTCAAACAAGAAACTCATCAACTAAGGCAAAAATTTCAGTAGTGTCGAAGTAGTACCATTTTAAAAAACATTAATATGTATTATTTTTCACATGTCAATATATTTATGAAAATACTCGTATTCATGAAATTTAAATAATATTATATAAGGTTTTCCAATAGGGGCTTGACAACTTTGAATTTAATTTGTGAACGCACTCTTTCACTAATCATCAAACTGTCACTGTCAATTTATTCAGTAAACTCAACATTTTTATCATGGTAAAGTACACTTACGAGCAACGTCTGCGTATTATAAAAATTTTCCACAGATATTCGAAGTCGCAAAATCATCTTCAGTGACGAAGCTCATTTTTGGCTCAGTGGGTTCGTCAATAAGCAAAATATGCGTTATTGGTCGGGTGAAAACCCACATGTGCTTCAATAATCACCACTTCATCCACAAAAAATAACTGTTTGGTGCGGTTTGCATGCCGGCGGCGTTATTGGGCCATATTTTTTCGTCGACGATAATGATCGTCACGTTACTTTGACGTTATCGTCAGCGTTATCGCTCTATGATCACCGATTATTTTTGGGCCGAATTGAAAGATATGGACTCGGACGACATGTGGTTTCAACAGGATGGTGCCACAAGCCACACAGCACACGCTACAATCGATTAATTGAAGAGTAAGACATCTCAAGACATGGGCCAGTCGTTTGGCCGCCTCGTTCTTGCGACTTAACGCCGCTTGACTATTTTCTGTGGTACTACGTTAAGTCATTGGTTTATGCCAACACGCCGACGACATTGAACGCGAAATAACGTGTTCTTAACATGAGTTAAGTATATATATCTTCTTCTAATAAGTTTCATCCACAGCAGTTTTTTTATTTATGGTTCGATTAGCAGATGTGACCATTTAAATTTGCACCGATGAAAAGCATTTTCTGCTCTTTACTTAAAAGCTCCACAAAGACGTGTCAAAGTATTTTATTTTTTGACTGTTCACAAGCAATAATTGATCAGAACCAATGCGCTAACAACATTCTAAGTTAAGTGTTCTTTTATCAATTTTATCGCCATTAGCCTATCGCTAATTTTTTTTAAATGCTTTCGATTATATTTACGTTTGCAAGTCCAAGTAGTGAGCTCTGCCAAGTGTAGAAGTTGGAAGCACTCTCACTGAGACCATGTCCTGTCATGTCATGTCTTAACGTCATATTTAAAAACTCCCAAGCAAACATTAGACCCAAAATCTTGCACAAATCTGTGCAGTTGATATCATTGGCAAGACACGGCAAGCTACCAGTGGTGTTTACTAGTATTGAAACAGAAGCGGAAGAATTAAGTTCGGCTATGTATGTGGATATGAGTGACATGAGTTACTCATTATAATTATTTTACTATTTGCTTCATTCCATTTGCTTCATACTATTACTCATTTTGTTTATAACTCAGACCGATTATATTTTGTAACTTAGATTACACTCTGCGAGACAGCCGACGCGCCATGCAATGATGACACACGACGGAATAGGCTTTCAGCCAGCCAATAACCTAATAAGTTCAATGGGGTAATAAAAAACCATCCAGTACAGATGAATCATAAACAACGATACCCCAATAGAAAAGTGACCCAGTTAAGTCGGGTAATAAAAGCATTTAAAACAGATGAAGTGTCAACAAAAGCAACGTATCCCCATGGCCAATTGGAAGAAAATTGTGTTGCTCGTTGCTGGATTTATCATCTTGGGTATGATTTACTCATGGTGTTCAGAAGCTTGGGCCTGGTATAAGGTCCTAAGTTCGTTAGGGGTCTGGTGGCTGTAGTAGCTGTTGAGGAAAATGAAGAAGCCCAGAAGAAGCAGTTCGTACTTTACCAGCAGCGTGGTCGTGTCGGCAGTCTCTCGCATACCTTTTCTCTGGTTTATATATTTTGTTTTATCTTATGTTATAATAAAAAAAAACTAAAAGTCACACTCTGTTTAAATTTTTATTTTCTATAGTACAGGTATGAGAACAAAACCGACTAATCGAACAACTTTAAAAGCGCCTACACACAGGGTAGTTTGTACACACAATTTTCAGGACGTTTAAATAGGAAGAAATTGTGTGTAATTCTACATACATACATTCCTACTTGCGACTTCAATCGAGGATTTCGTACAAGTAGGTCGTCATGTCCTTGTTGTTGAGGAAACAAAAAAATGGAATTTCACTAGAGGGAAGGCATCATAAGCCAGATAAGAATTCCACTACCTGTATCCAAATTTTTATTTCGTTTTAAAAAGTTTTCGCGTGCAACTGATCTTCATTCAATGAATGCCAGAGGAATATTGAGGATCAAATTGCGGCAATTTGCCTACACACGACACAGTTTTTAAGGCGTAATGGAGAGAAGAACAAAAATTGTGAGATTGCCCGATGCAATGATCTCCCTGTTGGTTGCAAGTGGTAATTGGAAATTGCCTTAAAAATTGCCCTATGTGTAGGCGTTTTAACTGTGATATTGATACCGCATCAACAATCAAATGGACAATTACTATTGCCAACGCCTGAAAAGACACCTATATGATAAAGCCTTGTCAAGCAACACTAAGAAGAGTCTGTTAGAGGATGTTAGCCAAGACGGATCACGATATCGTTAGTCATTTTGAACTCCAGATTCTTCAAACGATTTTGTGACCCCATCTGTGTTGGTCGGTTTTAACAGAAAAGTTAAACCAACGAACCCTACGAGTTCTACAGCGACATGGATCTGGATTGAAAAGTGCTCCTTAGTCGCCTAAGGATTGCTAAGACATGTAGAGCGGATGAATATAAAAGGTACGGCCTGAAAAACCTTTGATTTCTTCGGAGGGGAGACCTGGAAGGATTAATTGGATGAGGCCCAGATCCTATTTGGACTTCAGTGCCATCATAATACAATCAGCAAGAATATTTTTATTATTCGGCTCATTAGTAGTAGTTGCTTGGGAGCCGCTTTTAATTCGATGGCCGTAGAAGTAATTTTTCAAGTAGGAGACTGAGAACCTTTATTTTCAATTTAGTTTGCTTCTTTTGCAGAATATGAACAGTCTGCTGGTTTCACCCAGCGTGAATTTCGATATTCGGAAAAGATTCCTTTATTACTTTTCAGCCTTGGTCGGAAAGGATCCTAGTCTCTCCTTTAATAACTTTTACGGGTAATTGTTTATGTAAAAGTTATCTACTTTCTTCTATTCACATGTTATTTTACGAAATTAGTTTTAAGGATCATTAGCCAATTTTTGATTTGAACATAATCTGCCTTTGTTGTAGATTTTGAAAATTCAACACAAATTAATGGAGGAAGTTTGTTGGAGATTAGAAACTCTATATTCGAATTTTATGATTGCTATCGACGGAAACTAATACAGAAATTCTCTTTCTACCAAACTGGGAAAATATCGTTTAGATGTTAAGCAACATATTAACACCGACCCACAAAATCCATCAATGTCCATTATCTAAATCAAAATATGCATTAAGGAAAAAGAAATTCGTTAGACTTTTGTCTAACTTTAGAAATTTGTCTGTTTGTTTTTGTTTAACTTTGTTTTTCAACCTACATACGCATATACAGAAAACTTACTTGAAAATGAACAGGCTAATTGGTATATTGATTTTTCTTTTTTATATTTTCAAATGTTTTTGTTTTGTAAACATTTTTTCTTTCTTTTGTCGTAATTTGCTCCTTTTGAATGAATTAGGCAGACAATATATCGCCAGTTAGAAGACTTCAAACAGCGATTAGCTTGGTATTAAGGTTTCTCAGCATGCTGCAGTTCGTGTTTATATAGGTTTTTGGAAAAAATGGTCTAGTCTCTTTATTAAAATTTAACAGAGATTAATGAACACTGAAAATTAACACGACGCATTGTGAGCCGAAAACGAAATACTCGTCTCTATACTCGTACGTATGCATGTATAATATTTGATTAATTATCAACTTCTTTTGTATGATGGAAAGAAAACCTTGCGAACGGTGAGCAGTATATGCTCAATAGATAACAATATAACGAACACTTATGCATATACAAATATATTTGTTCATTAATTATATTAAAAAAAAAAACAAGCACTTCCCATACAAAATTACTTAAATTTGCCATAATTGCAGCAAAGATGAAACATGATCTACACTTACGGAGTCGATTGCTAAATCCATATCTGTGCGAAGCTGCCAAAACTTAATTAAAATCGCTGAAGAAGAGATACATAGAAGAGAACACTGATTCTAACCGACAGGGTTGGAGAAGCTACCAATTCGAACTCCAGAACTCCCGACAGCGGCTAACCATCGTATATGCCAAAAGAATTCGATCTCTTCATCTGCGACACTACTCCAGTAGTATAGCTTAATAAAATGTTACGTAACATCTCTGCTGAGCTTAAAACAATGGAACAACTATAGGAAGCTGAGCTCGAAGACGACAATGAAATAATGCCACGACAAACAGAAGAGAGAAGGCTCTAATGAAGCCATAGCTAGCCATAGCAAAAGGATGTGTCACGTTCGTTGCAACTCTCGCCAGTAGAATCATTGTAAACAATGAGTCTGATTGCAAAGAGTGACCGCTGCGCTTTTATCTTTGGAACAGAAAATCTGGAATGGAAAATTAAAATTGTGAACATCAGAGTGCTTTAGTATAATACAAACATGCAGAACAATAAGAGAACGAACCTATATACTGGTGAAACGAGAACATTTCCTCGAGCAGCAGATTCTCCAAGAAGTCGTTAGCGTCAGCGTGAACTGGCTTCACTAGAAGTGAAAAAGGGTACGCGGTACAGATATATAACAAAGACAATACCTCCGAAATTTCATGCTGAAGAAGCCATCCAAAAAAGTCGTCATCTATGTTACGTGACATACTTAACGGAAGACATCTTTCCGCCTTAGTGAGAATGGCAACTATAAGTTCTCAGTCCTATGAGTAACAAATCACATGATTCATGAACAAAGTACAAAGCTGTGCGTGAAGCATTCGCAGAACAAAATTAATTAGGAGAGAAAAATCAGTCGTAAGCCGCCATCGTAACACTCGACAAACACGCTTTTAAAGACGCCATATGAAGTTGTAAAGTGAATGCACTAGGGAACCTGCTAAGAATGCAAAATTTTGTACAATGATTGTGGAAAGTATGTATATTTTGCCAATTGTCGTTTTCTGAGCCCACAAAGAACTCTACAAAATATTGACCATCTCAGCTATGATCTTTGTCAAAAAAGATGAGGAGATATTTCGTCGTTGCAAGAGTACTTCGGTGCTTCAAGTGCTCTTCAGCTTCTTTTGCGTTTACATATGTAGACCGTAGGAGGAGATTTAACAAAGAACTAAACGGTCTATAAAGCGACATAGATTTAGCTTAAAGAGTCAGAATTAATCGACTTGATGTAGAACAAGTGGACAACCGCGCTCGAAAAACGTAAAGAAGAAAGACCACACCTCTAATAGTGCGCATAAGTGCGGAGCAACCTTAACTTACTTGGCGCGCAAAATAAGAAACAGCTAGCAGATATAATAAGTAAAGACGTCAAAGGAAAGAGTATGTTAATGGTCGTAGTTGGCTACGTCCTAAAAAGGCACAGATCCTGTCATAAAGTACAGCCTCATAGTTGCTGTTCTGCGGCTTGTTGAGTGCTACTAACTAAAAATCCTCGAACGCACTGCCTAGTGCTTTGTTAAGACCACAACTGAATAGACTACATTAAGACTGCCATGGGTGATCTTGATAATGTTTAACCAGGAATTAAACCTGAAGTCTATGACAGGAAAATATCCCACATAGACCAATCAAGGGCCCGAGCCCTCCAATTGTGATACGATTCTGAAATTCTTAAGAAGTTTCTCCCAGACCACTGCGCTGCAAACTACAGCGCGACATTTGGCAGAAAGAAGACGGTCATGAGTCAATTCATCATCCTCTCCTTGACTGCCGAATTCATTCTCTTGCTCCGGGTAAATAATCTTCCCAATAACTTTGGTGTTTAAGGTGAAGAGATACCGCTATTCAAGAAAAAAAAGGGGACAACGGGCTCTTCTTCTCCAAAATTTCCTTTTTATGGACTTATTCGGCATTTCTACATTTCTTTGGCCTCATGATGAGAAACACACAGCAATAGAAAGAACTAAATATGAAGATATGCCAAGCTAATCACACCATATCTCTCAATCAATCGTATTTCAATAGAAATTAAATTCAACGTTAACTTCAAACACCAGAAAGAAATTAAATTTCCATCTTCACAGATGGTTTAAAGATAGCCGATGGCATTGGGGATGGGATCTTTTCTGAGGACCTTTGCATACCAAATCCTTCAATCTACTTATTATGATGCTACTGAACTGAGCTTAAATCCAATTGATGTAGACACGAAAAAGAATTTTTGCAAACTTGAATAAGACCTGCCACTGCACGAATGCAATCCTAAGGCAATTGTCACTTCCGAGATCAGAGCGATCTCTACGAAGATCGCCGACCTTGACAAATTTATCAAGAAATTTCTTTGGTTCCGAGATTAGCTAGAGTCGTTATAGATAGGGGAACAATCGAAGAAGCTTCTAATAATCTCCAGGAATACCATATACCAGGATATCGGTCAGATGTTGAAAGTATATAGCCAATGTAAGCCTGCAGGCTTAACTTATTTGGAATTCACGACGATTTTGCAGTAGAAATCGATAGAAAATACATTTCTTAGCTAACTCCAGTTAGTTTTTAGTTTCAGATGAGCTTCCTATGTTCGAGGTATATGAGCAGTGTTATTAGGATCAAGGGCGGCTTCTTTTATTAACTGGGCTAATATACATATTTCTTTTAGTTGGAAATACATTAAAGCCGCAGAGACTGATCCAGGCGGTAAGCCTGTCAAATTGAAAGTGCCTGTAAGTATTCTAAGAGACCATTTCCATGACGTTATGCAAACACAACCTTTTACTGAGAATTATTCGGATATTAGAAAAAATCATAAGCATAAATCATAAATTTCTACACAACTGTAGCACAACTGTAGTTACTCCAAAGATGATTCGCTGACCCAGTCAATTCACCAGCTGTAAGGATGGGATCTTTACTAAACACCTTAATTTCTTTTACCTTGAGGCCATGCTTTATAAACGGTAAAGTAGCCCGGAACATAAAATATTTGCTGACAACCATACCAAAGTGCTTATAATCGTAGCAAGTGGCTTGTGATAGGACGAACAATTTAAAATGTCTTAAAGTCAAATATTGATTGAAGTTAATTGCCGCCTGCCTCAAACATTAATTCACTCAAAACACATTCACACACAGAGGTAGTACATATACCTATAGACCAGCATCTATTGATTTCTCATGTATACGAGTACATATTTTCTAACGCTTTGACGGTAATCAAATGATCAAGAATAAGCACCTCTTGTGACATCTCATTAAAGCAGGAGAAACATGTATACATAGGTTTTAAGTGGAGTATTAATAATTATAAACGCCTTACGAATGTGTATATCGTCACAAAATACGAGTATCTCAACTTAATTACGAGTACATAAGTAAATCCCAAAAATGTATCACAAATATACTCCTAATGTGCTTTATTTTGCAAGACTAAAGCTATCAAGTGACTCCAGTAAGCTGGTGTTTATCTGCTGGCCCTCATCTTCATTTAATTTCTTATAGGAGTTATATAATTCTATACTATGCTCCCCTTATGCAGACTCGGAGCACTATAAATAAACGTTAAGAAGCATGCAGGAACATTTATCCATTGAATATAATGGAACAGCAGCTTTGGCTGTGGTAAGCTAAATCCAATTTCATTTTCTGTTTACTGGTAATTGTAATTTTTCTAGTCAACTTGGTACATATGAGTATGTATGTGTATACCGGTACTTGTACATTGTGTTAAATGTCATGATATCGTATAATAATGCAGCAATTTCGGTTCAGAATTTATACAAATTAGTGACTATTTGAAGCTTATAAATGAAAGGACATTTGTTCCTGACCTAGCAAGCAGAAGCTCTTTAGGACACATAACAGAGACACTTTAATCGATTTCTTAGAACTTGTAGGGTTGGAGATGATTACTCAGGTTTAATGGCAGTGTTGAAACTCCCCAACTAGGCAGCCTATGTCGTGGATGAATACCATAGTAAGAGGCTCGCCTCCAAAATTACAAGATTTTATATTTTTTTTTTTTTTAGCAAGTGTGTACCTATCTGTACGGGAGTGACACAAACCTAAGATGAAGCACCACCAGAATTAAATTCATGACCGAGAATGAAAATGATATCGTACAACATACCATATCCCTAGAATTAAGAAAACTTGATTATTCACTAGATGTTCCGACACACTTGTAACTAGAATCGAATGGGTAAACTGGATATGAATACTTCATCTTACAAATCCGGGTGCCCTACCAGCCTCAACCAGCATACCTTTCCAGTAGTTGGTTCCAGTAAAGCACACCAGAATTAGTTGAGGTAACCTTTCAACTGCTTACGCCATCTTATCTCAATAGGGTTCATTCAAAGATCTGGTGGATTGGTGTCAATGCGGTCTACATCGTCCAGCCTGCATAGGAATGAACATGAATGAAGAACCGGATTCGTCGTTAAAAGTTGGCTCATTGGTAGACGAAGCGTCAAAATTTTATGCAACCGCCAACGACAGTATTAACATTCTGCTACATACCCGTCAACGCAAGCAAGTATTGTACGAAGAATTTTTTTGTCAATTCGACCATAAAGTAGTTCTAAGATTACATAACGTCTCCTTTGTATTTCAGCGTAGTGCCTTCTCAGCCGAAAGACACAGCTATTGGCAAGAGCGACCCTTGATTTTATTTTTATTGAGGTGTTGATGCCAGGATTGATAGTAGAGCCAAAGTCACTTTTAAAAGACTTTTGGAAGACTTGTGGTGGTCAGACAGACTAGTGATACTAGATATCGATCATCCTTTAGCGAGTGTGAACAGCTGCATTTCTGTCACGATACAAAAGATCTTTGTAACTTCTCTTTTTGGGCTGGCCTTTGTGCAGACCAAAAGAACAATTTTAATCTCCACCTATCCTAAAGCCTAAATTAACGTAGAAATTATAAAGATTTTGAAAACATTAAAATAAATAGTTAGAAGTAAATATCCTAATCATTTTTCTTTTGTGTGGCGTAGTAAAGCTCACAGATTGGGCCTCCAGTGCTCGCTTGCGAGTTCTGCGCAGCTCTTCAAGTATGATATTAAAAAAGTCACATAACAACGCATTCCTTGCCTGAAACCTTTTTGGCCATGAAAGATCACAATTGCATCGTTACTGAGCTTGACGAACGGGCGTTCTTCATCGTTATTCTGCACAAATGGACTATGTGGATTCCAAAACTAGAGAAGATTCTATATAGCTGTCATATGGCATCGATGAAATGATGGTGGATATCGGTTTGAATTTCTGGATTTTTTGTAGGATCTGTCAGAGTGTGAAGATTTGGTCGATTTCGGACTTTAATGGTCTGAAAACTTACTGATGGGTCCCAATCAGGTTGATGACGAAGGGTTTCAGAAATTCACACAATATGACAGATAAGATCTTTTATCCGTTGTTGAGGATAGTTGACGAAGTTGAGGGGGTCTGCTTTTTTGTGGACCAGGCATATGGTGCTGAGATTTCATTCATTATTGAATACCCAGTCCGGTCCAGCTGATATGTTGGATTTGAGCTTAGATATTTTGACTATCATCGTCTAAGCTGAATGATCTATTCTACCTGACGGTGGCATGTTAGGCTTCATCGCCATTATATAGGGTTTTCCAATAGGGCCTTCACAACTTTGAATTTAATTTGTGAACGCACTCTTTCACTAATCAACAAACTGTCACTGTCAATTTATTCAGTAAACTCAACATTTTTATCATGGTAAAGTACACTAACGAGCTACGTTCTCCGATTGGGTTCTGGAGAAGATATTCCAAGATGATGAATTTCATCGCAAAATCATCTTTAGTGACGAAGCTCATTTTTGGCTCAATGGGTTCGTCAATAAGCAAAATATGAGTTATTAGTCGGGTGAAAACCCACATGTGCTTCATGAATCACCACTTCATCCCCAAAAAATAACTGTTTGGTGCGGTTTGCATGCCGGCGGCGTTATTGGGCCTTTTTTTTCGTCGACGATAACGATCGTCACGTTACTGTGAATGGTCAGCGTTATCGCGCCATGATCACCGATTGTTTTTGGCCTGAATTAGAAGATATGGACTTGGATGACATGTGGTTTCAACAGGATGGTGCCACAAGCCACATAGCACACGCTACAATCGACTTATTGAAGAGTAAGTATGGTGAGCGTGTTATCTCAAGATATGTGGCAATCGATTGGCCGCCTCGTTCGAGCGATTAAACGCCGCTTGACTGTTTTCTGTGGGACTACGTTAAGTTGTTGGTTTATGCCAACACGCCGACGATGTTGGAAGAGCTCAGAGCCAACATTGAACGCGAAATAGCGGCCGTTTCGGCCGAAATGTGTGGCCAAGTCGTTGAAAATTGGGTCCAACGAATCGATCGCTGCAAACGTGCATGCGGTGGCCATATGAACGAAGTCGTTATTATAAGAAAACCCTATATATGAAGAAAAATTTTTCCAATTTATCAGTATCGACTGTTACTCAAATACAAAGTTTCCCTTTTCATTCTGTACGGGACATTTTACTTTGACACATTCTTTTTATCTGTTGGTAAAACCTCCGTACGGTATTTCTGCAGTATAATCATTCAATATCTTCTATTGCGCGCTTGTCATACTCTTTTTTCTTCTTCTGGAGTAGCCGCCTTCGTTGCAGCACTGCTTTGTTAACTTCTTGTTTAGCTGCATGTGCTTGCCATCACAACCAACCAGGAATTTCTTGGTGGTGTTCGGGTGAACCCTAGCGCATCAGTTACGGCGTCTCTAATGGCATGTTGTCACTGGTCTTCGGTACTTGATGTAGGCGGTTTAGGGGTTGTTGAGAGCTTTTGACAAGAAGGGACATACAACATCGACAAATTGAACAGAACGTCATAGTCGATAGCTATAATTTCGGGGTAGTAAACTACTTCGTCGACCTTGGCTCTGGTATAAGTTCTGCTAACAACAACTCAGCAGAGTTGTTGGAGCTAAGAATGCAATTAAATAGGAGAGCCCACCCTCGAAAAACTAAGGGGATTCCAAGGCCTCGATAATCCCAGTACTACTTCATGGCACAGAAGCGTGGACTCTATCGAAAGCGCTTGAAGATTTATTCAGACTTAGCGAACTAACACCAATGCTTCTGCCAGCAGAGTCTTCCAATCTAACCCGGGGGGTCAACGCAGTACAGGAATATCTCACCTTTGGTGGCGCACCTTGTTAGTCGTGGCCCAGGTTCACTGCGAACTGTTACTGTAAGTAAGTTGTGAAAATGAAGTAACAAAATTACAAACATAATATACCCCAGACAAGACTTTACCAATTATGACTTCCTTGAATCTTTCAAAGCGACAATACCAGAAGCAAAAACATAACAAAGTAGAAACTTTCTTATATCCATCCTTTTATAGAATTCAACTGGCCAAATCTGAATGTTGTCCCGATAAAGAATCAATAATCATTAATGAAAAGGAAGTCCAAATCATTCTTCAAAACCTCCTTGACCACACAAATTAATAAGAATTTTCAAATTATTAAATTTAAATGACGAAGTATCACATTGTTGTTGGAGGATGAGGGATGTGATGGCCAGAGCTTGTATAAACAAGGTATGGAACAAGAAACGAACCCGGATGTCTGGGATGATTCTTCTGTTTTTGTTACTCCTTTTGTCCCCATAAAATTAATTGATTCACTTGAAGAATCAAACGTTGTATGGGAAAATGAAAAAAGCTTCGTCAACCAGCTTTTGCCGGACAATTAGATTTTGCTTCTACAAAGAACCGCCTGCAGTCATAATTTAAGAAGTTAATAGAATTAGGGTTCAAATATATTCACAAATGCCCACTACCAAAGGAACTGTAAAGGTTAAATTTGAGTTAGTTATGACGATAGTAGATGAGAAAATATGCATTGCTATAACCCAAACTCTTCAGCTAAACGCTGCTAAACGTAGCATATATATATAGTTCAGCAGGCCCCAAAGATACAAACATTTAATTGGATTGTTAAATAAAAAAAAAGCCTGACGAGGAATTTTATCAACGTTGCATGTCAAAATTTTATTTTGAGTGCAAATTTCATATGATTTGGGATTTGAGAATTAAACATCGAGATCTCCAGAACAAAAAGCACTTCAAACTCCATCAAAATTATCGATTTAGAATAAATTTCGCATGCACCTAGGATTGATTGTAAATTAAGTCTGACAGGGAAAAGGCACTTCAATTGTCTGTCCACAATACTGTCAGCAAATTCTTCCAAAATTCCACAATTTCACCCGAAATCACTGAAATTGATTAACGTTTGGTGTATGGACTTACATTGATTCTACAAGCTATGGTATTTCCTCTGGAATGGCAATTCATGCAGAAAAGTTCGCCTCCTTCGCCAGAAAAATGCCTCATCTATTTGTGTCTTTGAACTCATGTCCACAAAATTTTAAAACATCTCGAAGATCCAATCAAGAAAGTGTATGAACCAGTTGGATAATTATTCGAGAAAACACAGCTCGATTTCAAAAATTTTCAGATTTTCAAAAATTTAGAAAACAAAAATCTAGCCAAATGCACCAACAAGCTACTAACGCAGATATTTTGCATGCATTTCTTATAACACCGATCCTTATAATTCAAACACGAAGCCAAAATGGTCCGTATATTCCGGTAGTAAACTTTTCCGGAAGCGCTTGATCATTCAAAGATTGGGATCATCGTCAATCTAAAAATAGTGATATAGAGATTGAGATGGAATGCGATGAAACGATTAGAGGTAACCTCTTACTTTTGATTTCTGAATCCGATTTTATATATCCGATATTATATATATTTATATATTCTTTTCAGATTCAGAGAAAATATCGTGCAATAGTAGTAGACTCTCTTTTCTTTTAGATAAATGAATAAATCTTATTTTGTAACTCAGTTTTATAATGTTGTGATTTTATTGTATTTTCTTAGTTTAATACTCTCTATCAATGACAAAATAAATCATAAAATTAAAATGACGCAAAGCATTTGCGTAGGTTATTTTCTTTTTAGTTGTTATTTTTAGATTTCATTGAAATTTTATATGGTTTAAGTAAACTAATATCTTAAATAACTCACAAAATTTCATCAAAATCAGTTTACTAGTGTTCCAGAAATTGCCATGTCCGCATTAGTCTATATCTCGTTAAATTGTCCGACAATTTCTTTCTTCGTACCTAGCTGACCTTTTCGGTTTGTCTGGTAATACCGTCAGCAACAACACTTCCGAAGAACATTTAGCGCCTTTGATTCTTAGTCCATATCTTAACTTTTGTCCGAACAGAACTAGTCCATTGCTAGGAGTTCCTTTAAATGGAATCTTTCAATCTCCTGAAAAAAGATAAGTAAGTGATTCAACGATAAAGTGCCAAGTACCTGCAGCCAGGTACTTATGTACGAACATAAGTCGGAACTCACAGAGGTAGGGGCTCTGCGGTGGCGTCATCACTTTCACTGGAAGTGTCGCAGGAATGTTGTATTTTAAGCACAGTTAAGTGTTTAGCAAAATGTAGGGTCCAATCACAACGACAGTAAGTAAGCTACACTATTTCCTTCTGCGGAATAGCAGGAAGATCGTTGACTTCTTAGAGACATCGGGAAGAATTTGTTTGGTTGCCTGCAACCCGGAGAGTCATCTATTCTATAATTGTGCTCATATGAAATCAAACTCTCAATGGAAGTCTTAACCGAGGACGCAGGAAGACTTATTATAGGAAAGTAAGCAAATTCATTGGCGATTTCATTGCCCTTGATTCCATTCTTCCATTCCAGTCTTGCAATTACAAACTAGCCGGAAAGTCGTAAATGTGTTCAGAAAGACTCAAAGCCGAGCTTGGCTTTCTCTGCAGATACAATTGGTTCGCCCCCTCCACCGGTTAAAAACAATAATATATCGGGTTTTCCAATAATGGCTTGACAACTTTTTTTTTAAATAAAAGGCAAACCATTTGAGATATTTTAAAAACTTTATTATTGGCTTGATGTACAATCAAAATATTTATGAATCGAACTCGACTTCGTTCATATGGCTACCGCGGGCACGTTTGCAGAGGTCGATTCGTTGGACCCATTTTTCAACGACTCGGCCATACATTTCGGCCGAAACGGCCGCTATTTTGCGTTCAATGTTGGCTCTGAGCTCTTCCAACGTCGTCGGCGTGTTGGCATAAATCAATGACTTAACGTAGCCCCACAGAAAATATTCAAGCGGCGTTAAATCTCACGAACGAGGCGGCCAATCGACTGGAACATGTCTTGAGATAAGACGTAACATATTGAGATACAGTTCAATAAATCGATTGTAGCGTGTGCTGTGTGGCTTGTGGCACCATCCTGTTGAAACCACATGTCGTCCAAGTCCATATCTTCCAATTCGGGCCAAAAATAATCGGTGATCATGGCACGATAACGCTGAACCTTCACAGTAACGTGACGATCGTTATCGTCGACGAAAAAATATGGCCCAATAATGCCGCCGGCATGCAAACCACACCAAACAGTTATTTTTTGTGGATGAAGTGGTGATCATGAAGCACATGTGGGTTTTCACCCGACTAATAACTCATATTTTGCTTATTGACGAACCCATTGAGCCAAAAATGAGCTTCGTCACTGAAGATGATTTTGCGATGAAATTCATTATCTTGGCGCATCTTTTCCAGAACCCAATCGGAGAACGTACGTCGCTTCAAATGGTTTAGCGGCTTCAATTCTTGAGTCAGATTGATCTTGTATGGGTGTAAACCAAGATCCTTACGCAAAATACGCCATAATGTGGTCTGAGCGATGCCCAATTTTTGAGAACGCCGTTGAATTGATTGATTTAGATCGTTTGCTACGGACGTCTGAACGGCAGCGATATTTTCGACACTTCGGCCAAACCGTTGTCTCACTGACACGGCAACATCACACAACGAGTATGTAGACTCAAATTTTTGCACTAGACTTGTTACTGCCTGTCTACTAGGGCGAGAATTATGACCGAAAATTGGAGTTAACGCTCTTAAAGTTACAGTCACCGGTGGTGTCACCGACACCGATTATCTGTAGAAAATTTTTATAATTTGCAGACATTGTTCGTTAGTGTACTTTACCACGATGAAAATGTTGAGTTTACTGAATAAATTGACAGTAACAGTTTGATGATTAGTGAAAGAGTGCGTTCACAAATTAAATTCAAAGTTGTCAAGTCCCTATTGGAAAACCCTTTAGTTTGTTGCCATCAGGATTACGTATACGTATCTCCGCTTGGAAGCCAGACACAAGTTTTTCTGACGAGGAGTGAAATCTAATGTCATCGTCCTACAGAAAGACACTATAGCCTCATCATAAAGATCTCATTACATTCCTTTCCTGACTCAGATTCTGGCCGAAACAAGTCTGGGGCACATGGAAAGTCGATGTCGTATTTTTTCTGCAACAGGGGTTCTGGCGTCATTGCATTAGACGGTCTGATAAGACCATAAGACCGGAGTCAGCAGACGTCATCAAAGCTATTTAAAACGAAAGATGACTTTGAGTCTGCAACACATGGTATAAATACAATATAAAGGGGAGCAGTATTCATCAATGCATCTAGAGTAGAGCCAAGCGTGCAAGTGTAATCTGGTAAAAACAGCAATGATGTATTTTCGTGAGAACTTATTCCATGCGTAGGATATAATTGGCCTTATCATAGCCGTGTAAATCCATAGGACCCTTCTTGGTGAAAGACCACATACCTTACCGATAGCTCCCTTTAGACGTATATATTTAGTCCATAGAAGTTTGTTATCAAGTACTTAGCTTATTTGGGAAATTGAATCATGATGTCTTTAAGCACTAGATGGGTCATACCAGACAGCATCCTCCTTCTCGTAAAGAGAACAACTTCAGTTTTGATAGGATTACCGTGTAAGGCTGCCTGCACTTTACAAAAGACAGTCGCTACAGAGCTACAGCTCCGTAGATGAACTAACATACGAGCAGATGGAAAACTTTCTAGATATTGGCAAATCAAAGCCCGCTTTCCACTGGTCGCCATTAACACAAAACCCGCCCTCATCCACATTACACATACATAATAACCCTTACGTGCAAATCGCTCTCATTCAAGCAAATTCTAGCAGGTTATAGAGATGTACAATGTGTTGGTAATTCAATTATAGTGTTTCGGCGAGATGGTTAAGGGTTTGCAAAAGGATTAGTAGAGTTTGCCATCTAAGTTAGTTCATATATGGCTTCATCATCCTCGTATGCTTGTGCATAGAAAACACCGCCTTGTGGACAACCCATGGTTACCTTCGCTTATTGGCCATTGTCAGCATCCAAAATTAGTATCCTATTCACCAGCATCACTTTTATCCACAAAACGTGGATGTCTGCCATCAAAAGTTGCGTTGTCTAAAGTTACTACGTGTGTACGTTGATCTTAAAAGTTACAGTAAACAAAGGAACCAAATAAAAGTTAAGATGATTCATTGGTCCGCTATGGACAGTCACACTAGAATAACCTGTTCTTTTAGTTTGTTTCCTTCAAGGTCAATTGAAGATTTCATGGCTATTTAGTTTAAACCATTATTTTGCTTTGAATATGGAACTTAACCTTAACCTTAACAATCGTCAAAATATGTTAATTTCTAGAAACCTCTCGAACAGAACACTTTGATACAAAAATATATTATTACATTGCTCTATTTCACAATCTAAGGCCCCTCTTACAGTACTTTTTTCCATTTAATTCATTCTTTCCGTATCATAAATTTTCTGCTCAAATCAAAACCAATCCATCTTTCTGAAGGCCAGTCTTTTGTGTGCCTAGCACATCATCAATTAATTGTAACCTTTAATTGCTTGGAAATGCAAATTTCACCACAAGTTCCAACTAAATTTGTTCTCCTTTTGGTTTCTTAATTTTTTTGGATTGTATAATTTACATGTTGCGGCGGGGGAGGCAAAGCAAAATGAGAGAAGAAATTAATTTGTTGATGATGTGTTAATAAAAGGAGGACCTGCACGAATATAAATGTGTTCACGTCGAGGCTTTTCTTATGCAAAGAAGCTACGTGTAGTTTAAGATCTTTTTTTTTTTGTACACCTTTGTTTGGACAACATTTTCCATGGTCTAGATGGTGCGATTTAGATTCACATTTTCCGGACTTCACTTTCTGCACTTCAAGCACTTGATAAAAATATCCGAGCGCTCCTATTTATACGTAAATTGTAATTGTACTCTCACAATTGGGTGAAAAAGTGAGAAAATATTGAAAAACCGTCCTAACCTCTAAAACTGCTGTACTCTGATTGCTGAAGGCAGCCATGATAGAAGGTGCATAGCTCCATTAACAAGTCAGTTAGCAGTTTACACTCTCTCTACGCTGTAGAAAGGATGTTATTGACTTTTGGGAAAGTTAGGGAAACATTCTTATGATCAGCCTGAAACTTGAAGAATCATGCCAGCTATGGTTGTATTCACAAGAAGGCAAAATGTCAATAGAAGCCCTAAGTGAGGACAGATAATTCTAATTTGCTGTGGAAAACCGTCCTCAGAGCTTAGTTGGTAGCTTAATCGGTTATCCAATTGATCGCGATTCAATTGTTACCCAGACTGTATACAGAGGAGTCTTTTACGAGTGTGCTCGAAATAGCTTTGAAGTGAAACTTACTTTATTCACTTGTCCTATATATAATTCATGGACAATAGGAGTGCGAATGTTAAGGCTTTGAAGAATTACCAAACAAATAGTGAAGTCAGCTTGGACAAAGACGCTGGTGCCACATTCTTGATTGGTCCTTTCCTGATCGGGATTATGACCAAACCCGTTCAAAAGAGTTCTGGCGTCGTCGCGTTCGACGACATATTAAGAGCCAAAGTCAAACTCAAGGTCAGTGAAACTTTAGCTCAAGTTGCACCAAATACACTTCTCTTTATGTCTTCAGACATCATAGGCATAGATTCTTGTGAATTACCTTTGAGGTATAGGCATGTGTATGTGAGAGTATTTCGAACAAACAATTGACGTTTATCTAGAATTGATACTATCATAGTCACGCAAATACGGAAAGTCCTCCATGGTCCTCTTATAGAGAATAACCTCAGTTTTGAGAGTATTGACTGAAAGCAACTTTATAGGGAATTAATCCCCAAATGTAGAAAGTACACTGGCCTACGGATAGTCCCTATTCTACACTTCTCTCATATATTTGCCTTAGTGATTATCCGCGACTAACGTTCTGCTAATAAGGATTGCTTATATCTGCAAAACTAATGCCTTGTCTACACTAAGTTTTCTATTTAGGTTACAGATATAGTAATGTCAGAAGTTGTATTGTCAAAGTCGTCCTCAATGTGTATGGAAATACCTAACCTGTACTCCTTTTAGGCGAACGCATATTTAGAATTAAATTATTCCTTTCGTACTCTTCAACATGGAGGAAGTCAGGCTGTTAAGTCTTAAACTCATGTGGAATTAGCATTTTCAGATAGAAGTCAGTACTAGGCAACCAGCTAACCAGGTATCCCGTTTTTCAGCATAACTGGATACATGCTATCGACGTTAGGTGACTTGAAAACATTCTTGTCACCCAGCATTGACTACCAACACAACCGTGCTCCAGTGATAGGAACTGCTTCACAACGAGCCGGTGATGATCTTGACCTGAAAAGCAAATTTGAAGCCTGACACTGAGAGTCTTCACTTTCTGCTCAGAGTATGTGGATCTAATATTCTGAGCCGTTTAAGTCTGGTTGATTTTTTCCCCTTTTTGATGACTTTGACCAGTGTGCTGATTTCAACTAGGCACCGAGTAAGAAATTTACATAAATCCAAATATTCTTTTGAATTTCTGATAGAGAATCCTAAATCCTCTCCTGAAGTGAGAACTGCAGAATACCAGTTCTGTCATTTGTCAGAAATCTATCAAAGACTTCGGATGTACGTACGAGTATTAGTTATCATTCATAGTTTGGTAAAAAGTGTCTACAAGTGCATAAGTACCACAAAACAGAGAGCACACAATGCGCGCTATGAAGAAGAACATAGGAAGAACGTCGGTTTCTTAGAAAGAAAAAGGGCAAGAGAAGAGCCCGATTAAAGCTCGATTAGAGCTTCTGCATAAATCCTATTCACAAGATCTACCAGAAAGTAAAATGAACATACCAATGACACAGAGCTTGTTAGAGCCCAATCTATGTTGAGAATCTGGAAGGATGATATCTGAAGATAGTTAAACGGCAATGACATTTCTACTGACAGAATAATTTATTCAATAAAGTGGATCTCTATCGACAAAGAATCCGTTTACTTGGCGAAACATTTCTGATAATCGACGTTTGGTATGTCCTTTAGCGCGCTCAGCGATTTTTCCATTATCTCTTCTCGTCGGTGAAAACGTGTTCTCCAGAATGGAGTTTGTAGTCAACCGAACAGGAAAAAATGAATTGGGTGGGTATTGGATGGTAGTTTAGTTGTTTTGTAGGCAGAAAAAGCACGCACGCATCAACGAATTATCTTTCCACAACTGAGGCTGTATTTGAAAATTGCTGCTCGCAAACATCTCACAACGCCAGTCTGGGCTTTGGGAAGAAATTTATGATTTGCAAAACCATAGTACTCTATGAAAACAGCGAGCATTGCCTGATTTTGTGACTGAAAACGAGATGGTTTCTTCGGTCCTAGCTCATTTAGAGCTTGACGTCTGGTTCACCAGTAATGAAAGGTGAAAATATCTATTATTAACTCCCTAGATCTTTTATCATCAAAAAGTGGCCAGAAGCCTCAGATACCCTGTGCCCTTAAAGACTTGACTAACTTGTGTTGGCAGTCTTTATTATTTTTTCCTCAATAGTGGCCCTTACCAAGCAAAAGGGTGGTTTGATGTTAGCAACTTCACTGCTGCTGTTGTTCATTTCCCTCTACATCTCAGTGTCCTGACACCCAGCACGGACTCACCTGGTTCTGATTGCATAATGCTTTGAGCACTGTGTGACAGCCAATGACTATATCAGAATTGATGTTGGTCGATTCCATTGCCTTAAGTGCGGCCTGGCTATCGATGTAAATAGCGATATCTCTTCTGGATAACGATCTCCTCTGCATTCGCTCAGCCGCCCTTAGGACAGTCAGAAGCTTAGATTGGGAGACACTACTAGCGTTCGTTAGTCTTATTGACACTCTTAGTTCTGGGTCTTCTAAGAAGATATCAGAATCTCTTTTTTCCTCTGTTTTCTAACCATCTATGAAACCTGCAATTTTATTTGACCTGACTATTGCATATTTTTTACCAATCCTCCCTTTCCGGATACGTTATGACATACAGAATGTCGAAATCCACAAATGAAGGATATTTATCCGTTAGAATTGGATTGCCCAGCAGTAGCCCCAGTCGGACTGTTTTGTGTTCGAAATTATTGCTTTTGAAGTAACGATATCAATCGTATCGCTCTGTTTCCACAACGAGTGGGCTGGCGGTGTCATTGGGCCATATTTTTCCGAAAATGATGCTGGTGCGACCTGTTCAGTGAATTGATTGCGCTACTGAACGATATTGAATGACTTGGTTATACCAAAAATAAATGCTATGAATGGGTTTCGAGTGAGCACGACTGCAGATGGTATGACATCCCAGGATGAGTTTCCTGCTGTTCATCATTTGAAAACACTGTAAGCTGCTTACCAGCGTCTTAACGCGGTACTACGCGACCTACGTGCTAGGCATAACTAACCTAACATCCTGATACGCTTGCTTTGTTAGTGAAAACGGCACCAAGGAACACTATCTAAGTAAGTTTCAGAAATACGCAATCATTGGACTCCATGTTTTTGAATTTGGCAGCGAACTTAAGCTTGAGGCAATCCCTTTTCTTGTAATCGGAACTGAGGTTCCGTTCATTAGACATCTAATCAAGTCTTAAAAGTTGATGTTTGTACTAAACCAAATCAAGTCCAGCTGCTTTCAGAAGTATTGCCGTTGAATTTAAGCTTGCACTTTCCTCCCCATATTTCAATTTGAGTATGTCAATACATGTTTCTATCGACGTTGATGCCTTGGGTATTCGACATTCTGAACTTAAACATAATCGACTTAAGTCCAGAACGTAAGCTCCGGCATTTCTGGCGCGTCCCTTAAAATTGTACTTCTGGTACGATTGCAGCTCAAATCATTGTTGGCTACTCGGGAGTTTCAGCCATCGAATACATTCTTAGCATGCCTTGCTCCGATCGCAATTGGGTCCATTTGGTTGAACATTTTTCATTAAGGACATAGATATTGGCCACGTCCATGCTTATAACTGTATGAATAACACCCAATTGTATTTCATTACATATTCATTTCTACTAAAATCTAGTAGGAATAAATTTATTCAAGTTTGCAGTTATATAGTTCTAGATAAATGGATCTAACATACCTATCAGTAAAGTTGGAAAAGTATTTCAATGGGAATTCTTTGCAATTCTTTCTGACAACCCGATTTCATTACGACACTAACAATATTCAAACTGTCACAGTGTATTGAAATTCCGGAGAGCGCGAATTTAAAACATCCTGACAAGTAATTATGTTGACAATCGACAAGCAATTTTGTGTAGTGTAACAATGTTCACCCCAAATGAACCCACTTACTTCAGAATTAATTTGTTTTCATTAGGCTTAAATTATGTGGATGGAAATTCTTTGTAATTATTCCTCTACGTGCTACATCTCGTGACAGAATATTCTATTTTAGTGCTGCATGTAATTCAGTTCAAAGACGCGTCACGATCGTTATTCTACTGGCAGCCGCACTGATACAGCAGCCATACCAAATGATCAATCAGAAGACGTTTGCAGTCTCGCTTACAAATCCCAGCAGTCACTTCTTTGAAATGAACACAAATATTTTTAGCATCACAGATGTACACCATATCGGGATACTCTAGCTTCTCGTCTTCCCTACTATAGGATTGCTTTGGTACTTACGAGTACCATTCACAATGTCGGCAATATTTATATGGAGGTTGCGTTGTAGATACATGCATATTGGTTGTGCCGTAGGATTTGAAATTTGAGTTTCGAAACTCGTACGATTTCTTTATTAAGCTGCATAATGTCGTCGGTAGATCTAGGTCCATTTAAGCACCATTTCCACACCGAATAGCCTGATAATTTGTAGGAATTTCCAACTCTCTACCTTGAACTCCCCTCATTGTTGTTCTGTTGCCACTTGATGGCACATACTCGTACTTGCGTATGTTATTCCTCTAAAGAGGCGCAGCATACACTATAAATTTCTGAAAGAAGTCTCTTGCTTGCTTCTGTCGCGAGTAATTATTTCTTCGACATGTCAGCCGATGACGACAATGATGTTGATGCCTACTGGTGATATAGGGCGCATGGCGCGCACCAGACAACACCATTACAATAATAAACCATCCAGTGGCCAGAAAGTGAACTTTTACACGCCGCTATTCCGAAAAGAGCGCGATACCAAATAATTAAATTATTCCCGGATTCTGAGTGCATTTATACTTATTCGAAATATGTATTATACGTACTTGTATGCCCCCATATCTGTCGCCACACATACCTACACCCATACATGACTTTTATGACAGTCGTAAAATTTTATATCTGACTTGTCATCATTAGCGGAAAGATACAGGCGCAGACCGACCGAACGCTCCTCAAATGGCAGGTGTTGGTTTCAATTACACTTGCACGGGGATTTTTTATTTTTTTTTTTTTATGCTTTTTTTGCTTTTTTTGATGAGTGTTTTTACAGAATTATTGTTTTAATGCTCTCATAAGGCATTAATTCTGATATATAAAAAAAAATGTTATATACTCAACGTACTCACTGTAAATACATAGTAAACATGCATTAAGATTCGCAGAAGATTCCCATTTGGCATTGAAAATTAAACTGAACGACGAAAATGCTGTCAACAATCCGATTAAGTTTCTATGATTTACCACAAAGCTGACAATAAAGTCTTTGTTAACTGCTTTGGAAGCTATTTATAGGGGCACAGTATTTCTTTTAAACGTCGTGCGGGCGTTTATGGTTGGAAATTAACTGGGCTCATCAGAGAGTTGATCGGTACCACGTGCGTGGTACGTGCGTTTTAGGCAAAAAATGGTGCCACCACGATTACTACTTCATTGATCGAAACATTGCAAGATATCCATATCCGAGAACCATATAAAAGGACGACCCCGTAGCAACCATGATCTGTTGATATAGGGTTTCCTCTTGTATGTTTAATATACGAACACGCTTCCGGTAGTTACTAGTTGCCTATATCAAACGAAATCGACATCAGACCGATTTACAATCATCTGGATTGGATTCGGATCCAAAAAAGGATTTGCATAGATTGCATATCAGGGAGCAGTTGTACAGTCTTTAGAAAGACTTCCACTGAGAATATGATGCCAAAATCAAACCTTCGGTAGCTTTGGTCCACCTACGGAGTAGGGAAGTTGGTAGTATCTTTTGTTTAATACTCGTAAATCTAAAAACAGTACTAATGATCGAGCCACCAACCAAATCAAATGCTATGTTAAAGTGTGCATAAGGATGTCAATAGAACAAACCAGTTGTACAAAAACACTTAACGTTGTTGACAACATGGGCGTCATGGGAATTGTAAGCATCCTAGAACTTTCAGATCCTCTTCATGGATTCATGAAATTCGTGATGTCGTCGCCTACAAAAAAATTAAAAAAAAACCTCGAGTATGAATCCTTGAAATCATGTAGAAAATCACCCATATTTTTACAGGTCGAGTGCGACGTTATCACCATTTTTAGCTCGAGTGGCCCTTAAATCGGCTGCCTCTTACCCAAGTACCCATGAACACCGACTTCGTTGTTGTAGTCAGCGAATATTTAAAATAACATCACTGCAGATCTACTCGAATGGCCAACGAGATGTTTTGTCTAGTTGAATGTTATTATGGAGAGAACAAATTTGGGATTTTCTCCAGCGAATAAAAGCCACATTCAGATTTATTTCACTTAACCACCCAGGTGCTTGAGTAAAGTTTAATTAGATTGTAATTTCTTATTTGAGTATTTACTCCTTTAATCTGTGAGGCGCCAGAATCGCCAAAGACTGATATTGAAATGTGAGTAGAAGCACGAAATTGAATTTCTTGACACTTGACGTTTGACGTTTCATAGGATCCGTTCAGATTATTGACTGCTCGCATGAGACGTTCCCAAATCTGTCGACACTGCAATCATAACAACCCCTTGTCCCACGATGTCGAAGGAATTTCAACCATGACTGTGCAAAGACGATGTTTGGGTTGATCCTTTGTGATCATTTTGAAGTCATAAGTTGTAGTCAATCTCATTATTCAACGTCGAATATTATATTTCAATATTTCCTGGTTTGATAACTGGATCATTCGTATAACGTACTTACTGCAGAGGGATACATAGAGGGGCGACTCAAAGCTATAGCTAAGGATGGAAAGTTCATAGCTATGATGAAATGAGAAGGGAATGAGTGAAGTCGAAAAAATAATAAGAAAGCTTGGCAATACTTTGGTTGATACGTCACATCTGACATCAGCACTGTAAAGTTTGACGTTTTTAACGGCATCTTCATGTCATAAAATTGATATTTGCGTTATTTACAGAAACTTAAAAATTCATTTTAGCCAAAAAAATTAAATTAAATTAGAAACATTTTCGTACTATGATTTTCGACAGTGTGCTGTTTAACTCTTCGACTTTTGATGATGAGGCATCATCCCGGCCACGGTGTTTCGGTGATTTTCCGAATTCAATCGTGTTCGTTGTTTGATCAAGGATGAATTTCTTGTAGATCGTCCAAAATCGGTTGTTGTGCCACAAAACATCGATGTTGTGCGGGAACTGATAACCATCATGTGACTTATCGTGAAATTGAGGCGAGTTAGGGCATTACAATAGTTTCACTCGCATACATTCAAATTGATTGTCGAAAATATTTCTTCGAGTTGAATATCACACAATTTGGCAATCGCTCAAAAGAGGCTCGTGTCGATTGGTCCCATGAAATGTTGGAAAAATGAAAAAATTCGTTCGCGATATTTTAAAGTCGTCTAAGCACTAACTAAACACTAGTTAACTTTATGGGTCTTTCAGGGCTCCCACCTAATCATCAAGGCATCACCCATCATCGACGTTGTCTTATAAGGTAGAAGGGTTGGATAAGGAAAGCAAGATATTGGTCTTGTCGTAGCGGTTTTCAGATGTTGTGAATCCATCACAAATTTCCTTTGGGTATCAAAGTGAATTGACAAAGAGGGATAGCAAGGCGTATGGAATTTTTAATGGATATTCAGTGGAATTAAGCGTACACGGCTGGAGTGCACTTTAGAAACCAAGACGAGCCAAACCCAACAAAAGTTTTCCGCTCACGGAGCTCTTCGAAGCAAATGCTCGGAAAAACCTGACATGATGCGACCCTACCATTAGAGCAAGATAGAATGGTCAATTCGGAATAGTGCACCACCATTTGTTGTGTAATCCTTCGAGCAATAAGGAAAAGCTACCACCGAACACTGATCATTCTTAATCACAACAATGCGTGCTTTCAGACGCCGGCCTAAACAAGCGACTTTTTGAACACTCAAAACATCCATTGACTTCTTTATAAACCCGCACATCAAAAATAAATTGCGAGGTCAACGTTTTTCGACGCCTGAAGAAGCGGTTGATCATTTAAAATGCATGTTTTGGAGTTCGGAGTGGAAAATATAAGCACTACTTTCGTTATTGATGAGATACGATGAAGCAAGTATTGGAAAAAGTTGTTACAAATTGAACGTACCGAATTAATTGTCCGAGGACAGCGGCTTGATTCATTTGGTCGAAATAATTTTCGAACATTAAAGGTCACAAAATTTCCGTTGAAGCCAACAAATTGTTTCAATAAGGGTCACTGGAAATTTCATTATGAAACTGAATTTGACCTAATCTTAGCTAAGCACTTGGCTGAGTATGACAATCCAGATCAAGATTATTCTTCGTATCCTTCATCAATAACTCCCTAAAACTTTCTATCTTTTTCTGCAAGAAACTTGTCAATCTGCCGTAAAGGTAAACCTCACGGTTTTCATGGATTACAACGAGTATTATTTGGGCGTTATGAGACGCTTGAGTGAAGCAATTCGCGTGGGCAGAAAACTCGTGGATTTTGCAATATGATAACGCACCGTCTCACAGTGTCATCATTATTCGAAATTTTTTGACGAAAAATGCAACAAATACCATCCAACAGCCACCGAATTCACCTGATTTGTCCACCTGTGACTTCTTTCTATTCAATCGAGTTAAAAAAACACTACGGGGAACGCGTTTCAGCAGCCGAGAGGAAATAATGGAAAAATCGCAGGAAGCACTGATGGACATACCGAAGGCCGAATATAAGGTTGGATCAAGCGCTGGAATAAGTGTGTTGCAGTCGTTTTTGTTTTTTTGGTCTCGGCTCATTTGCTGAACGCCATTCACTTGCTTGATGTGTGGATTGCGTGTTGTACTCATAAGCCCATGTCTTGTTTCCAGGAATGATCCTTTTGATTAATGTGGGATCGGATTCAGCCTCGCAAATCGTCTCTTTTGCGACGTCAACACGGTCTCTTTTTTGCATGAAATCCATAGGCAATGTTCAAGTCCTCCGCTATCTCTCTGATGGTTAATTTGCGGTTATTGACCAAAATTTCTTTTACTTCATCAATGTCAATCTTCAATTGACTCACGACCGCTTTTGAACCGCTCGTGCCACTTGTAAACGACCATTTTCTTTAGAAAATCGTTGCCGAAATTCTTTTCCAATATTTCGAACGTTCGCGCACCATTAAATACAAGTTCGTTGTTGCAAATTTAAATCCATTTCTAAAATTGTAAAAAATCACCAACACACAAAAGGATGGATGTACTCTTGGCTATGTAACTTTTGCAAGTGTTAAGATATGACGCTAAGATTTAAAGGGAATGTCAACAACAGATGTACCAACTTAACAAAGGAACAGAACTCAAATCGGAATAATGGGAGCGCCACATGGTGGTTATTACATATATACATATGTTAATCTCGTGGTGTTTGCACTCTCCCGATATAATAATTACCACACCCTTATGATTGATCAGCTTGGGAAGTTTCTGCGTGATGTTGTCACTTGATTTCTGTAACTGCTTGCTGTAAGAATTATTATCGGAATGAATTGTTTGTTCCTTGGAAGCAGTTCATAGAAGACTGGTATCTTCCAATCCCACTAGATCGACAGCATAACCGATGTTTTATCTTGCCTACTCCAACTTTTTTTTCAGCTGACATTGTTGTAGATAATCTATTTTTCGTCGCCCATAGTTATATGCTTCGAGAATGAATCGTTTTATTCGTGTTTGGTGAGTTGATCGCAGATGTTTATTCGCTTTGTCAGATTTATTTTTCTTTCAACCCATGCGGCACCCAAATATAGAGGGAAGAGATTTCAAATTAATATGACCGCTTCCAATGGACACTTTTATAGCAGTAACAAGCTCCTAAACCGTTGAATGCTGGAGTCAATGCATTGATTTTATCGTCATCAGTCTCGGAAGCGTTACTGAAACGATAATTGAAATCGAGCGAACCAGTTCTAGCACTGGCATATTTCGACGATATTTTTGCCGTCAGCTTTACTCAACTTTTCCCTTGCCTCAGTTTGCTTTCTCCATTTTTTGAAGCAATTAAGCAAAATATGGCGAATATGTTCTATTTAAAATTTTCCATGTTCGAACCATAATTGCAAGGACAAGACTCGATTGAATCGCTCCATTTTTTTTTTTTTTTGTATTTACGTTAAGTGTCAATAACAAAATGCGCCCAAAGGCAAACCATTTGAGATATTTCAAAAACTTTATTATTGTTTTAAAGTACAATTAAAACATTTATGAATGGAATTCGACTTAGTTCATATGGCCACCGCGGGCACGTTTGCAGCGGTCTATTCGTTGGACCAAATTTTCAAAGACTCGGGAACACTTTTCGGCCGAAACGGCCGCTATTTCGCGTTCAATATTAATTCCGAGCTCTTCCAACGTCGTCGGCATGTTGGCATAAGCCAATGACTTAACGTAGCCCCACAGAAAATAGTCATCCGGCGTTAAATCGCACGAACGAGGCGGCCAATCGACTAGTACATGTCTTGAGATAACACGCTCACCATACTTACTCTTCAATAAATCGATAGTAGCGTGTTCTGTGTGGCTTGTGGCACCATCCTGTTGAAACCACATGTCGTCCAAGTCCATATCTTCCAATTCGGGTCAAAAATAATCGGTGATCATGGCGCGATAACGCTGACCATTCACAGTAACGTGAATGAAGTGGTGATTCATGAAGCACATGTGAGTTTTCTCCCGACCAATAACGCATATTTTGCTTATTGACGAACCCATTGAACCAAAAATGAGCTTCTACACTGAAGATGATTTTGCGATGAAATTCATCATCTTGGCGCATCTTCTCCAGAACACAATCGGAGAACCTAGCACGTTAGTGTACTTTACCATGATGAAAATGTTGAGTTTACTAAATAAATTGACAGTGATTAGTGAAAGAGTGCGTTCACAAATTAAATTCAAAATTTTCAAGTCCCTATTTGAAAACCCTATTTTTGACGTGTACTAGTATGTCAAACGCAAGCAAAGCCATCTGTACCGACTGCATCTTTACAACGATGTTCCAGCAGTCGTACTCACAGGCTCCGTTTCAGGTTTTGTTGCACTGACACATCTCTACCGGTGTACCTGTTTCGCATGATATGTGTCCTGTTTGGCATCCAGTGCTCGCCAACGTATATCGTCGAACCATAGATTTCTTTTTTTGTAGTAAGCTTATGAAACTTGGGGTATCTAAGATTGTATATACTGAACGCATAGCCAGCGGTACATACTCCTTATGCAATGCTGATAATGCATGATTGTTAGAGAAATTGTGGCAGTCTCTTCCGATTGCAGTTACCCGGCGTCAAATGTCAATTTTCCAACAGTTTCCCAATGCTATACGAGTACAGCCTTTGACATTCTCATTGTTTTGACTATTATTAGGTAGTACGAGTTAATGTAACGTTGGATATATGTTTCAGTAAATCGCAGTGTTATCAATCAAGACCGCCTTGTAGAACCTAAGATGATAATTTTCTAAACAATCGCAACAGCAATCACTTTTCTGACTGCGATGTCGTGTAACTTGTAAATGCCCATCAAACTACCAAAATTTAGTCTTCTCTTCTCCGGTATTAAGGTCACCTGAAGACTGTTTATAGGTGCTGCCTAAGAGTTCGTTGAAAACTTTCTTTGACTTAATATCTATCTTCTTAATTGTACAATATTATTATACCCACAGTCCAGCAGCTAAACCATTAAAGAAGCATCTTTTAAATGTCGACAGAGAATGCGGGCTGTCTTGACTCAACAGCAGCTAAACAATCCCAACGACTGTGCATGCGTATTTCTAAAGACTCCTGAAAACTGATCAGGTCCGAATTGATATAACTAGATAGATCCGTAGGACTAAACGAGCTATGACTACCATGACGAATAAAGAGGTTTGAAGTACAGCTAAGCATGTAACTTGATATGGGTAACAACATCAGCGCTTTTGCAGCAGGGCCGAAAAAGGGCAAGTTATTGTGAGAACAAAATCGACCTCAGAATCATCAAAAAAACTGATGGATGGTCAGAGTTCTAATCACTATCGGGTAAAAATTTAAACAACTGTCTGCGCATTCCGGACGACTTTATTGCGCACCAACTAGAAATATTAAAGTGGCATTTCACGACTTCGCTATGCCATTAAATCAAAAAGGAGTTTACCGGAGTAACCTTCGTGAAATTCAATGTTCAGCAAAGGTGAAAACCAGCAGACTCTAAAGCAGAATAAGGCGGTAAGAGTAAATGGCATTAGCTATGTGCTATTAAAAACGCCAACAACGTCACTTCAAATATTTTGCATTTACTAAGGAAGAAGAAGTCCTTAGATCTGAATTATCAACATGCGGGTTAACTGCAGTTTTCAAAATAATAATACTCTCGACTATATATGTAGAAGAAAATCTCTGCTCTCGCTCTTGCTGTAGTGGAAACTTCAACATCCTGCGGATCATTATTGTGCATCTGTTAAAAGATATTAGAAAATGCCAAATATTTATTAAGAATTTTGTTCGCAGGATTATGATTTAGATGCAGCTATTATGGGCTTTTAAGGGATCAACGACAGACAGAAATATCACATTCTACACTGTCAGAGAAATTCAATTCAAATTCAAACTGACCTGACACGCAAATGTATCCTTTTTTGACATTGTTTTGTTGGCGAGTAGCAGTGCGCGTCGCTTTACTCGAAAACATAGGATTTCTAGATGAGTAAGTATCCTATTTTTATCGATTTTAAAGTTGATGAACGCAAGAAACACTGTTCATGTCAATAACGTTCAAGGCCTCTAAATTCTCAGAGTTCGTAGCTATTTTCCAATAACAGTTTCGATTGTGCCTTAATAAAATGTAAAACTTTTAAGACTATGGCAGGGCAACATACCATATAGAGAAATGAAGCCTTTGCTGGAGTAACAAATATTTGAGTGCATACTTTCATTGGAGGAATCGACGACATTTCCTTAGCTAAAAAAACCTTTCTTAGTTTTGATTAAAATCACTGAAAATTCTTAATGAGTGTTTCGTAGTAAATTTTTTTAATCAATTTAAAGTCCATTATTAGATAATTACAGGGTGGGTCGCTTATTTTAACCATTTGTCTTCGATGAAAAATTCAATTTGATGTGATGACTACATCATGACATGAATTCCAAAAATTTGTTTCACGCTAATGCCTCTCTCTTTCCGCACGTCTTCTCAAGTGTTTTGCTCACTCTGTTTCACGTTAATTAATGCAGCTTTATTGACTTTATTTTTGTAAGGTGAGCGATTTATCTGAACTGGAACGGAAGATGGCTTGCGAAACTTCATTATCCCACAAACAAAGAGGATTTTGTAAAGGAATGCGTTCGCAGCAGTTGGTTGCCGATTGCTCGTTCAATAATTTAAGGAAGGCAATCACGTAATTTTCAGAAATACTCGCGAACAATCTTGATCAACGCACAGACAAAAAAATCGAAAGAAACAAAATTTTGCACCAAGGCGGCCGTCAGACTAATTTGAGGTGGGTCTAAATTTGTCAGGTTAATGGGCAGCTGTCAGACGAAAATTATATGTAAAGTTTGCGGATGCCTTATAAAAAAAATGAAAAGGAAACACTTTTACTCTGACATATGTATTGAATTTGTTTTACAGGAAATTCATTTTGTTCGAAAAATTATCTCCTTCGTTGTCTTGTTTTCTCAAACTGTGAGCTGGGTGTATAAGATCCTACATCTGAGCCAAATTTATTGGATGGTTAGTTATACAACACAAAAGATAATTTAACTGGAAGCAGTTTTTCTTATGTCACAATTCCTGCTTGTTTAGGCAATTGTGTAGGTGTCCACTGTATCTAAAGTAATCGTTGGGAAAATAGTCCCACTGAAATTATCTAGACAATGTGGAAGCGAGTTATTAAGAAAAGAGCCAAAACTGGGTGGTCAGGTAGGTATCATTTGATGAAAAGGCTTGTCTATAAAGAAATTATAAATTTAACACAATTCATGCTATTACTTCTTTCGTTGACTATGTTTTCGAGATAATCAGTCGAGACATCACAAATGGCGGTCAAAATGTTGGCTTAAAAGTCGTTAATAGTTGTTGATTTATCTGCATAAATTTCGTTTACCAATGGTAAACGGTTTGTCAATATGACAAATAATATAGTCAAGAACTGCTACAATGAAATTACCTGGCTTAGAAATTTTGCCTCATCCTCCATCTTAATGTTCGTTTATAATGACATTCCAGCTCTAAGCTCTTTGGATGAAACCAATCTGTTTGCTGAGTAGTTCGCAGCCAGCTCAACACTCCCATTGTATCTAAGTCTATCCTGGAGCGCGTCGAATTTTTAATGGGACAAATCCACTTTCTCACTCGTATGCAAGAGTACTTAAAGTAAAGAGTACAAATAGTATAAGCTATTCAGTAGAAAATTTTCAAGGTAAAATTGTATTTACTCACTATTGGGACTAGAGATGAAAGTATCGTTGGAAGCGAGTGTTTTATGGATTCATCAGTCGCCATTAATCACGCGAGTCGCATTCGCAATCGAAAAATATTCGAAGAGTGGTGAATAACGGTTCGTGTACCTCGCATTTTTTGCTCTCACTTCATTATTCAACAATCAAGCGATGTTCCGAGCACGGAATTGATTTTGCCAAATTAATTCCTTCGTAACGAAAAAAGTCAGTAACGACGCCAAAACATGTGGCTCAAGTTCAAGATGCGGAATCCACCTAAATCGATAAAGGAAATTGCGGCCTTTGCTGGAATTACAAAAATTAACAAAAATTTTGAAAAAGAAATTAATATTTCTGGCATAGAAGGTGCAAATCGTGCAGATTGTTAACGAAGGTAACTCTCCATATTTAAGAAATATACACAAGGACAATGCTGGAACGTTTTTGAACAGCAAGGATGATTGGAAACACGCACTCCAGTAATGAAATACATTTCAAGTCGATGGTTATTAAAATAAATGTAATATGCAGACCCGATGTCTCATCAACTCCAGACAGCACTATCAAAAGCCGCGGTGTGAGATTCAATTTCTGCCTGCAGGAATATTGAGATTCGCAATTTAAACTAAAATGAAGCAATGACTACCGATTGCCGACCGATCGATTGTTTTTGTCGCCGCAACTTCAACTGTTTTTCGAAAAAAATAACAGGATGCTATTTTAGTAAAATTAATTTTTTTTTTTTTTTAATTTTAAATTTGAAAATGTTTACTGGACACCCTTTTTAAGTTTCCTTCGCCGCGATTCTCCAAGTAGCAGGAGAGTATTCAATCTGGAAAATTACCCAGTTATCTACATATAATTCTATATTTCAATGTCTTATTGAACATTAGTATTGGATGCTTTGATATAACCGAAATAGCCGAATTGCAGCTTAGATGTCCGCTTAGCCATTGTAAGGCGAACCCGAAAAATCTGGTTAATGGGGCAATGTCTATGCTGGACTTTTAAGCCCTTGCAGCTTTCAGCCAAGCCCTTTTATTGCTTTGTTTATGAATGAATGAAGAAAATGTATGTAAAGCCATCAAAGATAAGTCCTATATGAAAGCTAGTTCTGCAAAGATCGCTGAAATTTTCATAAAAATACTCAGGTTGTTCATGTGTGCTCATGAGGATAGCACAGCACTAGCACTATGATATACATACATATACATAGTCATCTTATAAGGATTAGGCCATATTCATTTCGAAGACAAGGGAAATTGCAACACGTGGCAGGAAATACAGTACCAACACTCTGTTTACCAAAAAAGCTTCGAAAGCCTCAAGAAGAATATGATAGTGCTTGAACTAAACTTAAACCACTGCGAAGTGGCACAGCTCTAATGTTTGTTTGATCATACTGAGCGATTGTCTGCTCCAAGCGCAGGCAGCAAAACTGACGATTGGTTCACTAGACATAGAATTTTAATCAATCTGCCAAAACTTAGAAAGAGTAAGCTGATCTGACCTGCTTACTACTCAAAGCATCAAAATAGATTTCTTCAACGATGCTAGCACTAAACATTTTACGTCGATATCCTCTTGGGCACTACTGGCTTTCTGGCATTATAAAAAACCGAAGAGGGTCCTTTGAATGCGCATAACTATAATAAAACCAATTATATCCCACACGTTGGTTTTGGCTGTCTGGTAAAAAAAGCTTAAGCTGAAATATATTTCAGTCATAGACATTCGTATAAGGGCACTTTACAATTTTCAAGCACGTGAAGCGTAATGTTTTGTTTTTATCAAAAGTGAGCTGCTTTGTGTGAAACTCTAATTCTTGAGAATTTAGCCGCTATTTAGAACCAGTTTTCTGCTAAGTAAAACTACCGTTATCGCAAACAAAGACGATTTCATGCCTCCTTGCATTTAAGTCATGGAAATATTTGCGACATTTGTTCACGCGCAGTGAGCTCGAATTTTAGTTTATTTCACAAAAATACTGCGAATTTAATTTAAAGCGATAATTTACATTTAAAATAAAAGAAAAAAGCAGTTAAGTGAGAAGGTAGTAATCATTGTTAATATTATTATGAATGTAATTTTTTCAGAGATGCCAAAAGGAAAGCGATTGTCAAGTAGATTTGCTCGAAGAAGAAGGCTATTCTAATCGTCAAATTGCTAAGCGGATCAAGAGCAGTGAGTGCCTCATAAAAAATTATTTAAGAAAAGGCAGTAAATATGGCATAAAAGCACCCACTATAGACAACACTAAGTTTTCACGGCGACGAAAAGGGCAAATATTAGGCAAATTAAGGAAGAACTAGATTTGTCAGTAGCTGTGTGCCAGGGTACTTAATGCGTCGTCCAACATAAAGTGGGCAAAACTCAAAGCTAAACTTCGACTAACAGCACGGCATGCGCAGACGCGGCTAGATTTTTCTAAACGACATAGTCTTGGACAACTGAGTGGCGCCATGTCATTTTTTCAGCCAAAAAAAACAAAAAAAAAATCAATCTGGACGGTCCTGATTGTTATGGTTGTTACTGGCACGATTTTAATCAGCATAACGTGGAAAGATCCAAGCGAAATTTCGGTGGCGGTAGCGTTTTGGTGTGGGGTGCATTTACCTATCAGAGTACTTTACAGCTCGCAATAATTTCGACAAAAATGAATTCGAACGCATACATCACCCTTTTTACAGAAAAGCTGGTCCCATTTTTACATGAAAATCGTGACACAGAATACATTTTTCAACAGGACAATGCCTCAGTTCATGCCTTAAAAATGCCCTCGGAGTGGTTTAGAACTAAAAATATCAAAAAATTGGAATGGCCAGCATGCAACCCAGATTGCAATCCGATTGAAAATTTGTGGAGAATACTTGCGAAGCAAAGTTTATGGTAACGGCCGTCAATTTAACTCAGTGCGTGACCTTAGAAACGCCATTGAGCTGCAGTGGGCAGAAATCGACACAAAATTGTCAGATTCAATGCCCAATCTGATTTTTTCTATCATCGAAAATAGAGGAAGTCACACCAAATATTAATTGCAAAACAAATTTTTTTTTTTAAATTCTATGAATTTTTAATAATTTAGTTCTTCTACTGCGCTTATATGAAAGTCTACATGAAATGTACCAACTTTTTAAGTTTATGAATTTAATTTTCAAAATATTATAGAAAACAAAAAAAAAACTCAATTAGAATAAGTAAATAAAAGACGAAATATTAAATAAAAAATTATGATACAAAACAAAAGACTTTAATTTGAAACTTTATAGAGAAAACTGAAGTTCGCTTATACGAATGTCTATGACTGTATGTCGATGCTGATTTTACAAGACGAGTCGGTCAGATTCTGGTCTGGTTGCACGTGGTCTCTGGTCTTATGAACACGCCGCTTAATGCAATGACACCAGAACGCCTTTCGCTACGTAAGTACGAAATTGATTTCCCTGTGCCTAGGAATGGATTAAAATCGATCGGGTGAAGAATGCGGTTCTGGTGTATTTTTGGAGGACGACATCATAACAATTCACTCCACTTTAGGAAAACTCAAGTCTGTCTACCAAACGGAGAAATACACAATCGTAAGAACAATGAATAAATATTGTGAAGAATCAGTAAAGTGAACGAAATATCTGTGTCTGTTGTAAAAGCCAATTGGTGATTAAAACATTGTCTAGCCCTTTCACCACTTCAAAGCTAGTTCGAGAAGGTAAGGGTTCTTTTTGCGCAGTAGGTAGGCTGAATTCACTTAGTCTGTTTTGGGTCTCATGTCACGATAAGGTATTGGCAAGGCTCAGATAAGAGATACTGCATAGATAAGAATATAAAATATACCCGAACCTGCATTAAGACTGCCTCTGTCCTTGTTTAGGGCTTACATTGACAGTTTGGCTTAATATAGTTTTATGACTAAAAGATGCCAAATGATTTCTAACGTATTTGCCTCTTAGAAGGAAAGCTTGTAGGCTGCTTACTGGAGTCGTAATGGAGCCGATCATTATATGATTGATTGATTTCTTATAAAAAATACACATGATATATACAGTTTTCTGTTTAGTGTGTCATGTGAATTCTGTGCCATTAAGTATAACGCATGTAACGTTAGTACAAACCTTCAAAAGATACGTGTATAAATTTGACAGCTGTCGGACGATTAGTTCTCGAAATATAGCGTTGTGAGTGAAGCATCTTTTGTTATTGTGAAAAAAATGGATTCAAAGCAATTTCGTGTGATTTATCATTGCTTTTTGATGGGAAAAAATGCAGCCGATGCAAAGAAATGGCTTGATAAGTGTTACCCGGACTCTGCACCACCCGAACGAACCATTCGCAAGTGGATTGAAAAATTTAAAAGTGGTCATACAAGCACCGAAGATGATGCGCGCAGTGGACGTCGAAAACAGGCTGTTTCAGATAAAAATATCAAAAAAGTCAACAAAATGAATATGAATGACCGTAAAGTGAAGTTGATCGAGTAAGCTGAGGCTCTGAAGATATCAAAAAAGCGTGTTGGATATATCATACATGAATATTTGGACATGCGAAAGCTCTGTTCAAAGTAGGTGCCGCGTTTGCTCACAGTCGACCAAAAACAACAACGTTCAACCGTTCATGTTCAACCGCAATAAAGCCGAATTTTTGCATCGGTATGTGACAATGGATGAAACTTGGCTCCATCACTTCACACCAGAGTCAAGTCGGCAGTCAGCTGAGTGGCGAGCAGGCGACGAACCTCGTCCAAAACGACCAAAAACTCAACAGTCGGCTGGCAAGGTTATGGCAATCGATATTTTGGGATGGGATGCCTCTCCAAAAGAGGCAGACTAGCAACAGCGACTATAACATTGCGTTGTTGGAGCGTTTGAAGGACTAAATCGCAGAAAAACGGCCGCATTTGAAGAAAAAGAAAGTGCTGTTTCATCAAGACAATGTACCGTGTCACAAGTCGATGAAAACGATGGCAAAATTGAATGAATTCGGCTACAAATTGCTTCCCCACCCACCGTATTATCCAGATTTGGCTTCCAGTGACTATTTCCATTCGCAGACCTCAAAAGAATGCTCGCCGGAAAGAGATTTAAGACAGATGAAGAAGTAATCGTTGAAACAGAGGCCTATTTTGAGGCCAAACCGAAATCGTACTACAAAACTGGTATCGAAAGATTGAAAAATCGTTTTAATCAGTGTATCGCCCTCAAAGGCAACTATATTGATAAATAAAGTTAAATTTTGCAAAAATTTTGTGTTTTACTATAAAACGGACTCTTATCAAACTGCTTTGTCATTTTTGTATCACTTGGCAAGTCATCATGAATAATATTATTAATATTACCAATACCATTCGCAAATTTGAGTCCCAGTTTACATTAGTGGATGATACTCGACCGGTAAGACCACATCCAGCATGTAGTGAAGAGATTATAGCAGCTGTAGTTTAGCTTGGCGTATTCGACAACTTGGCATATTTTACGTGAGACTCTCGGCCTAAAAGCGTACAAAATTCAACTTGTGCAAGAATTGAAGCCATGCGACTTGAATTTGCGTCATATTTTAAGTGAATGGGCTCTGGAAAAACTCAATGAAAATCCGGTGTTGTCCAGTGATGAAGTCCATTTCTGGCTCAATTTATACGTTAATAAACAAAATTGCCGTATTCGGGGTGATGAGCAACCCGAAGAGTACCAAGAACTACCATTACATATATTGAAAACAACGGTATGGTGTAATTTAAGGGCTGCTGGAATCATTGGTCCATATTTCTTCAAAAATGAGGCAAATCAGAATGTTACCGTCAATGGCAACCGTTATCGCGCCATGTTAACGAACTATGTGCTTCCTGAAATTCAAGCACAAGGTATCGGTGAGCTCTGGTTTCAACGAGACGGCGCCAGGAGTCATACAGAGTGTGAAACAATGGACTTGTTGAGAAATAATTTTGTGAGCACTTATTGTACACGTTTTGCTACGGTAAACTGGCCGCCTAGATCTTGCGATATCACATCTTTGAACTATTTTCTCTGGGGATATGTAAAGTCTCAGGTCTTCAGAAATAAGCCAGCTAATATTGACGCTTTAAAAGCCAACATTACTCATGTTATCCGCGAGATAACAGTCGCTATGCTCGAACGATTCTCCCAAAATTGGACCTTTCAAAAAGACCATCGCAGATATAATTGTTGTAAATGCCATGAACTAATCTTTTAATCAATAATAAAAATTTTAAGTTCACTTTTAAATTGATGTATTTTATTTTCCATTATAAATCAAACCTAACGATGAATCATCCTATATTTGGTTGAAAAATACAGCAAGATTTAATTATTTAAAACATTAATCCATATTACCTTCTCGCATCTATTTTGAGTACTACTGGCTGTAACTATTTATCTTTAAAAAGACGGGGGATACTTTGGCGCTTTTTAAACTTTCCCAGAGCGTCGACAGTATGCTAAGTTCTCTTTCGATGATACTGATTCAGTTGCCACCAATTCCACCTATGAAGTACAATTTGTACATTTCTACCTTGCTGGGCGACGGTTATTACTAAAACCAATCTCTAAATCTAAAACAAACGCCCGTTGTGACTTTACTTCGATAACTCATACAAGAATGTTGCCTATTAGGTCACTTTCCTTCTTTCATGCCTTTCAAGTTTCAGCATGCGATGCTCTATATAATTCTAAAACATTTACTCGCACATGTTTCTATTGAAGTAAATGAGCTTCGCTCTACAACAATAGAATGAAATAAACGACCAAGAGGCTTAATTTGAAAATGCGTTTCGAATGATTCAAACACCAGTCATTAGCTATTAAATCAATTACGGATTTATTGCAGATACTCAACATTTGCTTACCATGACATTTACAGACACATACTCATACGGATAGTGGGGCAAGAAGCCCTACATGCTGTCGGCAATCAGCAGCACCAGTCACCACACTTGAAATTATGCCACCGGCAGAAGAAGCAACGCCTCAGAGTCGTAATATGCTATTTTAACATGCTGGGCATGTCAGAAGTTCGGCACAAGATGTTAAGCGACGACGACGTGTGTGTTCTCCGGATATTGCATTATGTGGCAAACGTTTGAGTCATGTATTTATATTCTTTGCATTTCTTTGGAATTGATGTTCTTCTGTATACTAACATACGGATACAGATACGTACGAAGCAAACCCAAACTTATTGGTATGTTTTCGTACATCATTAGCGTTTTAATTTCAAATTAAATAGCTACTTTTGCGTGTTAATTTGAAAATTGATGTCACCTTTAATTAACGAGCTAAGAATAGAGGGTAACTATGATCTTTTCCAGTCTGCGGTGGTTTTATGAAGGATAAAAAATAAATTTTTTTCTTTTTACAAAGTGGATTTATCATTAGGTTCAACTGACACTTTAATATTTCAAAAACTGGAATTTCTGGGAAATTGTGATTTTTTTCAGATTTTTAAATGGATTATTTAATATTGGGGCTCTTATTTTACTAAAACTTTTTTGTGTATAGACTTTGTAGCGCATTTCCATTTTTTTTTTTTTTTTTAATGGAAAGTTCTGTACTTAATTAGGTTAAGTTGGTTAGGTAATGATTGGTCCTCGTTTAGGTGCACTTAAAACATCTGGGACAGCGACACTCTTGGAACCAAACAGATTTTTTGATCTTTATAGAGCTGAGATCATTTAGACCTTAGAAGTGGAGACTCACTAGGTATTGTATTCTCATATGTGCCAAGGCAGATTAGTCGCAAAAGAAATGACCCAAAGATTCCTATTCCTCTACCTACTTGCAGCTCATGCAGTAATCATTAAAAGTGTGCCATTTGTTCAGAGTAGGACATGGCTGGCTTGATGTTATCAATTTTTTCCAAAAAATGTGAGTACTGCCCGTTCAACATTGAAGCAATTCTCTGGGACTTATTTTTATCCCGGAACTTAGGAACTTATAAGATGTTCAAACTTAGGAATCTGATGAACAACAGGAACTTTAGTTTGGAAGACACTACGGTAAGTGGGTAGACTAAAGAATTTGTTTATAAGAGCAGACACCACTGTGAAGATGAAGATGTACTAACTGAAAGTGACCTTCGTATTGCCTCCATTTATTCTGGAATCAGGTGATTATCTTAAGTAAATTTAAGGCTGTTTGAATTCAGGAAGTTGCAATGTAAGCATGTCCTAAACTAATTGCAATCTGCATGTTGAAAAAGTATTTAATCAGCAGATGTGGGGAGCATACTATATAATGGAGAGGTTCGTTACGCGCTAATGTTACTTATAGAGGCAGCTCGTTCATTTTTTTCTAACAGATATGGGTATACTAGTTTGTCTTTCCAGTGTATGCCAACGACTATACCATAGTAAAGAACCAGTACATGACTTTAGGTTTTATTTATCAATTTGAGCTTACAGCTTTCTTGCACGAGTAGAGGGCAATAGAAACTTTTTTATTTTGTTCTGCAGTACAAGATCTTGAAGATCTGCGGCCAAAAGTGTGATTTATGAATCTGTTATTGGAAATGAAGTAAATCAAACTGCAGAGTCATTTATGTCTAGTTTTGAAGAAAGTTTATGAGCGAAGAGGAGCCGACATTGTTGAAAGCTCTATCGATATCAAGGAACGGCACAATTACATACTTCTTTGAAAAGGAGAGAGTGGTTTTTCTTATTTAAAACAAATAGATAGATTTTAAATTGGTCAGCTAATCCAGTGAATTGGATTTAAATCCAAGAAACATCAGAAAGATCCCGATCTTATTGATAAAGTAATTCAAAAAAGAGCAACCCGTAGAATTATATTAGAATCTGAAAATTTAGCCAACCCAATAAGGTGCCGTGAGAAAATCATGTTTCATTAGACCCTGGTAAACAGAAAACACGTTACATATTACATTATTAAATAAAAAAAATTAATAAGAATACCCTAGACGATGCAGAAAGCAAAATCACTGCCAGATGATTCAATTTCTGCTACTGCAAAACTGCTAGGATTTTATTGGTTAAAAGAACCCACTGGATTAAAAAAGAACTGCATCTTTAAGGTCAGTGGAAAATAAACTAACCTCGGAGCTCAGTCAGTATTAAAGGACGTTCAAATAAAGTAACGATCGCTTCCTATACCTGCAGTCGTATATTAAATTCAAGACCTAGCCTTATCTTATGGATGTACAAGTCGGCAGTTAATAACAAAGATGTAGAGGGTTGTATGTATTGGCATAACTCATGCCGACCCAAGGGAGGGGATAGAAACTTTACTTGATCTCATCCCCCTAGATCTCTACATACAAGAATCGGGATGAAAAAGTGCTTTAGGATTGAGTCAGCTTAATAGGTGGAAACCAAATCCGAAGTCCAAAACTTCAATTCTTTCAAAGAACTGAGTTCATACGTACGTATGAACACGTACTTTTCTACATTTTCCCAAAAACAAAGGCATAGGGTAGAAACCAAAAAAGATTCGATATCAATTTTCATAGATGGTTCATTCCGGTGATGGCATCTTCTCCGATCGATGGAAATAAGATGCTCAAATCGCCTACCAGACTACATCTGTACCTCCCAGGCTGACAAAATGACTGTTAAAGAAGCGACCGCTCTTTCGGCAATAAACGCAATATCCCACTAGAAATAAGGTCATCGCTCCTGTCGAGATTAAATCAAAAATTTTGAAACGCTAACCTAAAGAACCTAAGGTTCTTAGTATTACGTAAAGCTCTCCTAGGTTCCCGGCCGGAAAGAAGTGTCAGCCAACAAATATGCAAACAAGTTAGCTGGAAAAGCATTCTCCTTTGATAAAAAACGCGAATCAAAACAAAAAATCTACACTTTGCACTACAAGACTGCAAGACTTTCACACCTGTGGAACCTCAAGACAATTATGACCTGATCTAAACGGTTAAACCATCTACCCTTGTAGGACTATATACAGGTCATAGCTTTCTATAGACACATGCAATAGAGCTACGCTTTAAAGACGACAACATCTGCAGAGGCTGTGTGGACGAGGGCTCTAGGGACTTTCTGCGAAACTGTCCTAGCCTCAGTAATTTGAGACAATGGAATTTGGGAAGTTACTACTTCCATGACCTACCTTCTGTTTCATTTATATGTCTTTTCAGGTTCGCGGATTCAACAGGATGGCTGAGACTCATTCAAGGAGCAAATGTAACCTAAGTGCGATGAGGTGCAGATATAACAACACCCCGCAAACCTAACCTAACCTAAGGCTACCAACGCCATAATTGGGCACTATGCGTTGAGTAATCACATCCGTGGCACAGACTTTTAAAGTAACAACTTTAAATGGAACATTATAGTTTAGTTCTTCATTACTAGATCTGATCCCGCCAGCATTAAGAACGCGTAGCTTGGAAATAACTTTTTTTTATGATAAAGTGGATCTTGGCAACCATTCATCAAGAATAGTCGGTTAGGAGAGAAATATTGACCTTCCCCCCAGAATTGACCTAAGTGATCCTTATTGGAGACCACACTCAAATGAATTACCTACAAATTGATAAATTATTTCTCAAGCAATCACATCAACTCACGACGAGTACAAATAATTCATTTTGCCGAAGCATTTGTTCACATATAATTCCCCTTTATATCCTATGCTTACATGAACATAGTTTCAACTACTAAACACCACTTTTTAACTATGCATTTCTACAGTATTCGTACATAGCTATGCGGATAGCAATTGTATTTGTATAGAATTTTAGTTTTCCTTTTAGTGAACAGGTAACGCTTCACTTGCTTGCAGTTTGTCTACGAGTACGTATACTAGTTCATATTCCAAGTTGAGTTTATCTTGTTGGAAACAAGAATTTCCCACAGAATAAATTAAATTTAATTACTCTTGGAAACTTCATGGGGCATTCATCATTCTAAACTGCCACCTGACCACTAAACACAAGCCCTTCCAATAGGATACCTTTCTTTGTAAATTCCAACTTTAAGGAGGCACAGCGATTCACTTAATCAATGTCATTTCGGTTGCATTTTCCTCCTTACTATTGAGACATTGAAATGTTTAAATGTTCAGATGTTCAAATGTCCACCGGTTAAATCCACAGAACTTGACTGAAAGAGAGATATTATTAAAATGGATAATTTGAATAAAATTAAAGTTGAAAAATTTTCTCAGTCAGCAGTGTTGATTAACGAATTACAGAAACTATACAGAATACACAGGGTGTTCCAGTTTAAAGAAAATATATGCGAACATGTAGTGTACTATGTAGTCATTCCACATCCTTCTTATATCTGGCAGAACATTTGAAATAGACAACTTTGATTTGAGTTGGAAAGCGCATGGTGCGTCTCCTGTCCCAATGTACAAATATTGTTTGGTGTGTGACCCAGCGAACTGCAATCGCGCAACATATCCTTACTCCGAGACCGGCGCAACACCGTCTTACATATAACTGGATACGCTATTGATGACCATTTGCTATCAATCACAGACAACAATAGGACTTTGGAATGTTAAGGACTCTACTTAACAAAAGAAATGAGGGCTGCCAATACGAGTATTTTAGATTCCTACAACTTGGGCGGAAATGCATGCATTCAAACTGGACATCCTTAGAGTGAAGGGAATTAAATGGTCGGCATTCAACACTCCGAAACAGGCAAAAACTTTCCTTGTGTACTCTGGCAAATCAGTAAACACCACTTACAAGAAATGGGTACTAACTTCTAAATATGGAGACGCATATAGTATTGACGACCAAGGTCAAGGATAAGGTCAGGTAAATAATTCTTATAGAAATTTTTGTGTGACAAACTAGAAGTTACGTACTCAGGAACAAGAATACAAAGTCTCAGCAATCTCAACGGGTTAGTACCTCTCATAGTTTTGTTACTAAATTATCGAAATATTGTCATTTCAAGATACAAAGTAACATTTGAAAACGTTCAAGCTATTTACATAAAAGGTTCCGTCACCCAGTGATAGTGTATGGAATAATTTGTAAGCTATTACCTTTATCGCTTTATTAAGGCATTCTTGTTAGCCTTAATGCTGTCAGCTAATTTAAATTTTAGGTCACCCGGATAGCGCCTATGCCGCAGCATCTAGTTTAGGTTTATACTATTAACAAGACGAAAGCATAATGCTCTGGTGTATGTTGGCACTCCAAATGTTCGATCCGTTACGCCAAATATGGAATGTATCTGGCTTTTCTCTTGGCTTCATCTTCTTTTCTTTTTTTCTTTTTTTTTTTCTCAAGAATATCGGAAAAAATCGAAGCAACTTGGTTACTATTTATGGGTTCCGCTACAGACACATAATAAATTAATAATTACTATCTTCAAACCGGCTCACGAACATGAACTACATTTACCTGTGTGGTGGAGAGACTATACAAAGAAAACCTTGAAAAGTGACGATGAGTCCACCAAATCTATTCTATTGTGAGTGTGAACTGGGTGAATGGTAACTTTCATGATAGAAAAAATAAAAAATAAAAGAGAAGAAAAAAAAAACTTTCCCCATTTGTTTTGACTTCACTGTAATTGAAAAGGTGCGGCGGCAAACCATTAGGGCGGATTATTTATACCTGTTTATTTCTCGGCTCAGAACTCTTCGTTTTTTTTTTTTTTTTTTTTTTAATCTTCCACCTTCACCAAGGGATTTCCCGTGGATAAATAAAAGTATTCTGTGGATTATTAATTGACCTCTACCCGTGTGGCCGGTCAGCGCACAAAAGGTCAGGATAACTTTCCATTTAGATAGGTGCTTACGGCAGACCTCGTCACTGTTTTTCTAGTTATTAAAATTGCATTCGACGTAAGAAACTTACTTATTAATAACTGTTCTTTGTTGAAAGTTAATGCCAACTATAACGATCAAATAATTTCGAATGTGTGAATTATTTGTTCGTTAGTTAGTTAGTGCTTGGTAGCAGCAGCCTCGTGGGCTTTAAGTAATTCATTTCAGAGGTAAAAGTACATTTCTCAATATGTTTTTAGGAGTGTACTATATTAATAAATATTCAATTGCCAAGGAAGTGGGTTCATATGTTTATAAGAGCACGTGTCTTTTGTTGGATTGTGACTAGAACCTGTTGAATAAATTTTCCATGGATATAACTTATTAGAGTTGCTTCGGAATGGGTTACATCGTTTTTAAGTCTTACAGATTATTATTAAGATTACAGATTGATCTTTTGCCGACATTCACTAAACGAAATTTTCTAAGAAGTTCTGACCAGGAGATTTTTTAATTATGTCGATTCCTCCTTTTGTAGTGGTTGCGTCATCTTAACTTTAACGGGAGATCCAATACCAGGAATACTACATAGTATATTTATATAAGATGTAGTTACATAAAGGGGCAGACCTTCATGCCAGGGGAACACATAGTTTGAGAGCCCGCTTATCTTGTGGAATTAAACTTATAGAGCTGTTGATATTTTTAGGGTTGAAAGCACATCTTTTACTTAGCTTGGTGTTAGTTTCAATACCCCATGTTCAACCAAATTAATTTTTCATTTTAAATTGACACAAACCTAAAACATAAGGTCTGGGGATATTAAAAGTCGATTATCCAGCTCTTTCTAGAAAATAACTCTTGCTATTTTTTGCTGTCCTTATTTCCGGGTTCTTGTGGTATAGGAGCTTGTAAATACCTCTGGCCTGGACCTTTCCCAATAAATCTCTGCAGTTACTGCGGTAGCTCTCACTTTCTCTTCTCCCTCTAACAGCCATTCTCCTCGGACCGAGAGAGAGGGTCCCTTTTTACTTCGCGGCCCTTTTTACTTTGGTCTCTTTCCAACTGCGTTGTCCCTTCAGGTAAAACTTGAAGACTCTGTGCCCCGTAGCATATGTGTCCAATCGCTCTACATGGGCTAACCATGTAAGGTGACTGATATGCAGATTTCTGACTAGGTCGATGCCGTTGTACAGCTCGTATAGTTTGACGTTAAATCTTCTCCTTCAAAGCCCGTCAACGCAAACGGGACCGAATTTACTGGGAAGGATTTTCCTCTCGAAACGACTGAACCCTTTTTTGACATCAAATCGCAAGCTTGGCAGGGATACTAAAACCAGACATGACGCTATACAGCTTGTCTCTATAAATGCTGTCATATGCGGACTTAAAATTAATAAAAAAAAAATTACTGATATCAATTTGAACTTCTTGAATTTTTTCCAGGATCTGCCGGAGTGTGCAGATTAGGTAGATTGTGGATTTTGATGGTCTGAAACCGCACTTTCTAGCCTAGATAATGCTATCCTTATATCGTTCTAATCAGGTGAACGGAAGTTTTGACTATCATCGTCTAAGTTGAATGACCCTCTAAAAGGGTCTTCTTAGTTTGACACGTTCTTTTTACCTGTTGGTAAAATTTCCGTAAATTTCTCGTACTCATTTTTCTTGTTCTGAAGAAGCCGGTGTTCCTATCATCTCTTCTGTTCGTAGAGCTCAAAATCAGCTCTCGTCCTTCATTGCAATGCCACTTTGTAGGCTTTTTGTTTAACTAAATGTACTTGCCGTTACTCTTCATTAAACCAAAACATCAGTTGCGTGATCTCTGATGGCATATTGGTAGCGCTGCCTCTGGTCTTCGGTATTTGATGCAGGCGGCATAGGAGTAGTTGGGAAATTTCTACTTTATTTCTTCTCACAGTAGTTCTTCTTTGTTCTTCAATGTTAGCCGCCCAGAAGGTTCGGATATCCAGAATAGTGCTTAACCAATTTAATTTAGCGTTTGATAATCTGGAGACCGCCATCTTCCCTTATGTATATTGAGATGAGGAATCGCCTAGTACGATTTTAACGTAAAAATTCTGACTTATGTATGTTACCGAATTTAGCCTTGATGCGGATCGCCGTCAGATGCAAGCTCACGTGTCGCAAGCTCAAGAATTATTATTATCCACATTCGAGTAAGCGCGGGAAGGTTTTGTATTCCCATTCTTATCCAACTAATGGTTGTAGGATTTCCGCAAAAATATTTAACGCCGCTTGTTGGAGTTCTGCCTTAGGACCCTTATCACTGATGTTTTTTCAGCGTTGTTTGAATAACTGAAGGTGCAAATAGAACTGATGAGGCAATTGCAAAAATCAGAAAATAATTGGAGGGAATGAGTATTATACGAACTTTTTAAAATACGGAGTTTGGCATGCCTTCGAAGCAATGGTTCCGCTTTTTTTTCAATTTGCATTAGTTTTTCATTTAACTGTATTGACCTGTGTTGATAAGCTCTCAAATATTTTAGGCATAACCTCTACGACAATCGTTAGACTTGAATATGAGAAGTAAATCATTGCCAATGACCATTTTTTTTAGCAGGAACTAAGGAATTGCATCAGAAAAATTAATTCTGGTTTATACACCCAGGATACTAAAATAAGGATATTTCACTTAGCTGTCTGATGAAAAATACCATATTTCAAAAATCTATGTTTGTATTACAGGACCAAAACCGGGAACACTTATTTCTAATGTCGATGCAGCACTGGAATGGACGTAGATGTAGGTCATAAATACTATCTGATAGTTTTGGGCGCAATGAACATAAAGAAAGTGAATCTCAATGATGACGGACACCAAGCTCATAGAAACAACTCTGATTTGTAAGATACGCCAGTTAATTATTATTATTTTTGTATCCTTTAAACTTTTAGGATTATTTAAAAAAAAAAAAAAAAAAAAAAAAAGCGATCCCTTCAAAAGTGAAACTGAGGGATATTACGAAAAAGGCATATTTATGAAACTTTCTCACATTTGACCATAATAACGGCAACAGACTTCTCTTGTGCTTCACTGGCTTTTTGAGTATGTCTTATTCTTTACTTTAGAAGGTTAACGCATCTCCAGAAAATTGTTCGAATTCAAATAAAAAATCTGTTTATGCTTTCAACACGAAAATCTTCAACAATTAACATGCGATTTTTTTTTTAAGAAAAGGGAAAACATTTTAAATTCAATAACGACGCGGAGTCTTTCAATAAAAGTGGATGATGGTCTTTAAAACAGTGTGATAGCAAATTAACGATAACTACAATATCTATACATATGTATGTATATACGTAGATATGCTCATATGTAACTATTGTTACAAAAAGTTATAATTTTAGAATATTTCTTTTGAAATTGGTTAATACCTACCAGCTTTGTTTAAAGCCATGTTATAGGCGAATCCTAACATTTGAAATATTAGCACGATATCTGATAGTTTTTTTGGTGAAAGGAAATTGTAATTTTCGATGCTTGGGTAAAATTAACAATTTGTATTGTAATTAACTTTGTTATTTGACAAGTAGTTTTCTTGTTTCATTAATTTGTGTGATTCCATTTATCGGGCATGGTTCAACCACATTTTGCAGACGACTTGATGCTTTTTAAGAGTTATCTCCCGCAGCAGCCTTACTGCACTTTAGTTCAGATATTGCTATCCTCACTTCATTTTAGTCGGGTGGACGGATATCTTAACTTGCACCGTCTAGGTTGGATGGTTGATTCTGTCTGACAACGGAATTTGGATTGTCCTCACCACTAACCAGTCAGCAGAAGGGGTTTTTTTAAAATCCTTAGCGCTTTCCTTTCTTATCAGTACAGGTCTCTTTCTGAAGACTAGTTTTGATATCCTTTGGTAGTATTTCTTGATTTTTCCGATCACGTGGCTCTCATGTAATTTCCCTTTCCTTCCTTCATCCCGTTGTTCGTAGAGCTCATGAGCCGTTGTCTTCATTTATTACACTGTCACTTCAGAAGCTTCATATGCTTACCTGCATTCTTCATAAAACCACGCATGGAAAAACACTGTTCTTGAAAATTCGCCTTATATATTGTACATACATAGACTTATATATGCATATAAGTGGTAACTACCACATACAAGCATATGTGCTAACTAGATAACTCCCATGAGGTGCTGGACAATACTTGTATTTATTAGCAATGCAGTAAATATAACAAAAAAAGGGGATGTCCTTGGTAGGATCATCGAAGAAGATAACCTCTGAGGCGGTAAAATAAAATAAGGGTTCATCGATCCTGCTACCGCTCAAGGGGTTTTGTACCCTTAAAATGCTCGTACACAGAACTAACTAAGGAAATTTAGGGAGGCAGAAAAGACAGGTACCGATGTACATTGTTTTTAAATGTTTGTAAATTATAACGACCAGAAAACACGGAGATCAGCAGGGCATTCCATAAGCGAGTTGTACGGTTTAGGAAAGAATCACGATATTTGAGAGTATTCCGAAGATGGGCATTGTACTCCAATTTTGGGCGGATGAATACTTTATATATTGTGGCCAGATCAGAGGGGGTAAAATATTTCTTACATCGCTTGAGGAAACCTAGACATTTCGCAGTATTTTTTAGCGACATCGAATATGTGATCATTCCAACGTAAGTTGTCACTTACACACATACCGAAAATGGACAGTTTATCGGTTTCGACGATGCAAGTGCCATTCATGGATAATGGCTGGGTATTTGAATTTCGCTTTAATGACAGCAGACAGCATTGAGTTTTGGAAGCATTAAATTCCACTCGGTTGATTGTTTTCCAATTGGTTATGCTGTTAATAGCGGAATTTAATGAGTCTAACCTACGCTGCCGTTCACGTTCTACAACCGAACGAAAATGAAAAGCAGAGAGAACTGTTATCAGCAAGGATTATATTGAATTAGAAATAGCGGACAAGAGATCATTAATGAAAATTAAAAAGAGTACCGGAGGCAGAACGGAGCCCTGGGGCACACCAGCATTTATTTTGTGAATCGTATTGAAGAAGATTCGCATTTTTTAGGGACGGGCTGGACAAATGCTGTTTTCCATCTGCTCGGAAAGAGTCCCAAAGAGTAAGATTGATGAAAGAGATTACGCAGTGGTTTTGCCAGCGTATAAGAGCACCTCTTCAAAAGAATGGGCGATATACCATCTGGACCAGCGGATTTATGCATGTTAAGATCTTTGAGGATTCTTCCCATTGTAAATTCGACGCACTCAAGTGTAGGTGGGGACAAAGCACAATCTGGGAGTGTTGAGCTAGCCGCAAAGTGTGCAGCAAGCATATTGGCCTTGTCCAAAGGGCTGATAGCTGGAATGTCATTGTAAATGAGCGTTGGGATGGAAGATGAGGCAGAAATTCTAATGTTTTTGACGAATGACCCAAAATTTTTACTGCCTTTGGGACATTGAAGAATTTTTTGCCCCAGTTTCTGGTCGTATTGGAATTTCACACTCTTGAGTAAAGTAAAGTAAAACGTTTCTAAGATTCACAATAGTTTTACTCGTTTTCCTATCAATAGTTGATTACAGCAACTTGACGTTTTTCATCAACGCCATTACTAGAAACTGCTAGAGTTCTTGAAGGAAACATATCTTAAAATATGGAAGCAGGGCATAGATCTTACGCTAGATTCATTTTTTTCTCTTTCACATAATACTATATTTGGCTTCAAGTTTAGATATCTCGTCCTTGCAGACTGTGACAATTTTAACTTTGAGTGAGATATATAGTACTCCTCCATCTGTTTGCAGATATTTACCGATAGCCAAATACTGTTGTTTATCGACCTCTTACTGAAATGTCTCTGAGCTTCACTTGTGATTGCAATACGGAATACATATAAGCATTTGAGGAACTACAACATGGTGATCGCCTTCCACTTCGACAAATGCTCCGCGCAACTTTTACACAATCAGCAGCCAAATAAAGTAGATCCTATGATTTGGTAATAGGTTAGGTATTTATGCAATATGCATCGTTAAGCCGCTGACCGTAATCATATCTATTGTTATCCTCATATGAAGCCCAACTATCAACGGTAACCCTAACCGAGGAACCAAGCAGATTGAAGGTAGCTTCGTGTCCTGAAAATCTTTCCTCTGAGACTTACTTCTCAAGTTCATCAGCGATTTTATCTCCCGTGATCCCAATTTAATCTAGGATACAGACAAGACTCGGTGAATTCAGCATTCCGCTGGCATCCAGTAAAATCTTGTATCCTCGAAATAGCTTGGAGGTCGTAAGAGGGTGCCTGGCTGTCGCTACAGATGCAGATGATTGGCTCCCTCCACCTATTCTTCACAATATTCGTTACCAACAGGATTGCGTATATATTCACAAGACAGTTACAAGCTTTCCCAATGAGAAGTGACAAAGTGACGACTATATTCCTTTTCTGGTTCAGATTTAAAATCCTAACACATGGGCTGAAAAGTCAGTGCCGTTTTATAGTAAAACACAATTCTTTTGCAAAACTCAACTTTATTTATCAATATCGCCTTCGAGGGCGATACACTGATTGAAACGATTTTTCAATTTTTCGATACCAGTTTTGTAGTACGATTTCGGTTTAGCCTCAAAATAGGCCCCTATTTCAGCGATTACTTCTTCATCGGTCTTAAATCTCTTTCCGGCTAGCATTCTTTTGAGGTCTCCGAACAGGAAATAGTCACTGGGGGCCAAATCTTGAGAATACGGTGGGTGGGGAAGCAATTCGTAGCCGAATTCATTCAATTTTGCCATCGTTGTCATCAAATTGTGACACGGTGCATTGTCTTAATGAAACAGCACTTTCTTTTTCTTCAAATGCGGCCGTTTTTCTGCGATTTCGTCCTTCAAATGCTCCAACAACGCAATGTAATAGTCGCTGTTGCTAGTCTGCCCCTTTTCTAGATAGTCGATGAAAATTATTCCATGTGTATCCCAAAATACGGATGCCATAACCTTGCCAGCCGACTATTGAGTTTCTGGTCGTTTTGGACGAGGTTCGTTGCCGGCTCGCCACTCAGTTGACTGCCGACTTAACTCTGGTGTGAAGTGATGGAGCCAAGTTTCATCCATTGTCACATACCGACGCAAAAATTCGGCTTTATTGCGGTTGAACAGCTTTAAAAACTCCTCTGAATCATGAACACGTTGTTTTTGGTCGACTGTGAGCAAACGCGGCACCCACTTTAAACAGAGCTTTCGCATGTCGAAATATTCGTGTATGATGTATCCAACACGCTCTTTTGATATCTTCGGAGCCTCAGCTATCTCGGTCAACTTCACTTTACGGTCAATTGTAATCATTTTGTGGACTTTTTTAATGTTTTCATCTGAAACAGCCTCTTTTGAACGTCCACTGCGTGCATCGTCTTCGGTGCTTGTAAGACCACTTTTAAATTTTTCAATCCACTTGTGAATGGTTCGTTCAACTGGTGCAGAGTCCGGGTAACACTTATCAAGCCATTTCTTTGCATCGGCTTTAATAGTTTTTCACAATAACAAAAGTTGCTTCACTCACAACGCTATATCTCGAGAACTAATCATCCGACAGCTGTCAAATTTATACACGTATCTTTTGAAGGTTGGTACTAACTGGTACTAACTAACGGCACGGAGTGCCCATTTTCTGGTGTCAGTGCATCAGACGGCATGTCCATAACACCTGCATCAAAAGACAGTCGGCGTGCAAAGTCATTAAAGATCCGATTCATTTTGTACCACAGACCACTCCTTTTTACCCGGAAGATGGTTTTGAGAGTGCAGTCTACATAATGAATATTAGGGGAGGGGGATTCATCAATACGTCTAGAGTGGAGCCAGCCATGCTTGGGAATGCAATGCAATAGAGACAGACCATTCTTTGGAGTATTGTAAAAGCAGCAGTGACGTGTTTTCGCGAAAGCTTGTTTTACCAGACAACCGACGCAGAGGACATAATCGGCCTAGTCATAGCAGTGTAGATCCAAAAGAGCCCTTTCAGTGACAATCCCCATGACCTGCCGACAGCTCCTTTGCATGGCCAAAAGGCCGATCAGATCTTAGAGGCCTTCGACGTAACATTTTAAGTTCAGATAGCTTTGCTATGTCGGATGAAACCTAAAAACTTGGCTTCTTTGGAAAATTGAATGGCGATACATCTAAACACTAATTGAGTCACACCAGTCAGCTTCCTCCTTCTTGTAAAGAGAACTAACTCGGTTTTGAGATGACTTGCCTAAGCAGACTACTCTCTGCATTTAACGTGATATTGCGCTGATCACCTCCGGTCACGCAAACAAAGTTGGCTGAGGTCTCTTTCTACCTAAGACCGGTAAAATGTAGCGCTTCTGACCAGGTTAATGTCGCTAGCCAAGGTATGCAAAGCTAAAACTTATAGTTGTCGATGTTTCTTTGTTTCTTTTCAACGACTTAATATACCTACATGTCGACTTACCCACATTTACTAATAAGCCACCATCACCGCTTCTGCTTCTGCAAACGTTCCGGTGGAGCTCGGAGATTTACACTTTAGAAATTTTATGCCTGTGGTAATGGGCTGTGAGTGCCGAAGAAATCACATGAGAGTGCGTGACCTCACCGAACTCCTTTCTTGACTTCATATGCGTCAGTGGTGTCAATTATATATTTTATGAAACAGCCACTATTCTCCACTGTAATCCTACACAGATTGTCGAATTTGGTAGAGATCCCAAAGCTTGGCATGACTATATATGTCTCTATAAATGCTGTCATATGCAGCACAGGTGGTGGGTATCGATTTCAAATTCCTGGGTTCAAGATCTGCCGGAAGATGGATACCACACTGATAGGGGAACTTCAAATTGTTAATAAAGATATTAAAGGATTCCTACACTCGTAGTGCGGTATCTTTTTATTATAAAGTCAGATATGCTCACACTAAGACATTCTATGTATTAACTCTACTCCTTAGTAGTTTTATTGAAACTCTCGAGTGGCGCAGGAATTTAAATGGTTCGTCTTTTCGGCTATTAAGCATGTTGTACTCGTAGCATACGAGTATGTTCATACCAAAGGATTCACATTTAAAAGAATTACGTAAATCTGTTTAATACCTATTATTAAATTAATTACGTAAGACTTGAATTTTTGTACGTCTCGTATATACGAGTAGCGACAGATTACTTGTATTTCATGAAATTGAATCACAAAGTTATAACTTTTGTAATACAGAAAATACAGAGAAAAAAAACCTTTAAAATCCCCACCTGGACTACGCGTAATTTAAATAAATTCATTTCATGGGTTCAGTGGCAGAGCGTAACCTGCGCGAACCATTTGCAAGGAACTAAAGGAATTGTTCCATAATAAAAACGTCGTTAATTGCATCGTTAAAATCATCCGAGCGGACAGCTCTCGTGGATGGATACGGAGAATTGTAGAAAAACAATTTACCCACTACTACAGGAACCGTCACAGCTACGATTGTCGTAGATTTATTAACTGATTACGATAATTGCTGCCCTTGGAGTGGAACTTAACGCCAACGCAGATTCTTAAATTTCAGTTGGGACTGAGATGAAAGGTTGACAATTGTTATAAACACTTTAAACAATAATTCTCATGAATAGTTTCTTTTTTTTTTTTGTTAAACGAATTCTCGAAAACTAACCAAAAAAAAAAAAAAAACCGAAATGTTTTCAGAAGTATTTACGAGTATTTGTACAGGTGCTTGGCTTGAATTAAGTTGTGTGCGTTAATTAAAAAGTGAAACCACCGGTGTGTTCCAAGTATTTGATATTTTGATTTTCAAATAATAAAAACCATTCACTGTTTTAATATTATTATTTGAAAAATATTGTACACAATTCGTCATGCAATGAATGTGCACATTTACAATACACACAGATATGAGATACTCGTACTTGGTGTCCTCAAAATGAGAATGCCAATGAGTTAAACTGACGTCGCAGCAAAAATAAACAGTGCACGACGAATTTATGGACTGTCAGCTGAAACACCAGTAGCAATGACGGGGTACAAATAGTAATAATGAAAATAAAAATCATTGAGTGTACTCATATTAATTACTTTATGTACTTTATGGAGTTCTGTTTGCTCAAATTTTTCGAAAATACATATTTAACAATCATCAAGTGTAATTAGCTCTGTTTGAGTTTATACTTTAATATTGTAAAAGGAGGATGGACAGCTACATCTGCTATGATCTTTGCTACTGACAGGAAAAACTAGGTAAACAATTTTGAGGCTTAGGCATCTGAGCCTGAGATCAACTGGAATAAAAGTTGAAATCGTCCACATAGGTCTGGTAAACACACTCCCGCTCTCAGAAAATAAAATTAAGACTTTGCCAAAGATTTCCATCCTCCTCGATAATAACGGATTCACAGTCTACGACCCTGGCAAACGATTAAAGTACAACGATCTTCGGATCTGCACTCGGAATTTTCGAACCTTAAGTATACCGCGTGCAGTAGAAGAACAAGCGGATATCCTAGAATACTACAAAGCAGGCATCCAAGAAGTACGATGGGATGGATCGGACAAAAAAGAGAAAGAAAAACTGTGATATCATCTTTGGAGAATGTTACAGGCAACCGACACGATAAGGACAGCAGTCGAAGCGGATATTAGGATGCGGATTCCTAGCAAATCTTGGGCTTCAAACATATGAACGAACCTGACGATGATCCGCATAAAGTATAAATTCACTAACATAAGCCTCATAGTCTTCATGCCTCCTTTACGATTTTAATGCCACGTTACAGGATACAGGCTTATTGATTATGCGGCGGAACGTAATGTATATAATATTCAGCACATGAATTCCATATATTGATATCCATAAAGGCACCTGAAAAACTCCTGATCAACAAACCGTCAACCAAATTGATTATATTGCGATCAACACTCCTCCAGTGTTTTGGTGGTTCTATCGCTCCAGCAGCTAACATCGGATCGGACCATTTTCCTTTTGTAGCCAAGATACCGATGTATAATATTGGGTATACATTTTAATTCGTGCGGTTTTTTTTTTTTCAAAATTTGAACGTTTATTTAAGAAAAACATGTACAATAGTATTATTCAAAGTATTGCCCATCTGAAGCTATGACTTTTTCCCATCTTTCTGGCAATTTGTGGATCCCATCCCAAAAGAACTGCGCCGACTTGGCAGCCAAGAATGAATCAAGCCAATTTTTGATATTCTGCTCTGATGTGCACCGTATTTCAGTGAGAAAGTTCTGCATCGACCGGAACAAATGGTAGTCAGAAGGGGCATGGTCTGGGCTATAAGGCGGGTGGGGTAAGTCTTCCCATTCACTGTTTTCCAAATAATTCTTAACCGGAATAGCAACGTGGGGCCGAACGTTTTCATGACGGAAAATTATTGCCTCGTGCCTGGTCGCATATTCCGTGCGTTTTTTGGCTACTGCTCTCTTCAAAAGGATTAATTGTGTTCGGTAGCGTTGTCCATTGATGGTTTCACCCGGTTTTAGCAGCTCATAATACAGCACACCCATCTGATCCCACCAAATACAGGGCATTACCTTCGCGCCATGAATGTTCGGCTATGCCGTTAATTTGGCTGGTTGGCCGGGTTTCACATATGATTTTTTGCGCTTGGGGTTGTCGTAATGCATCCATTTTTCATTACCAGTAACAATCCGATGACTTCCTTTTGTGGCGTTCCAGCAGCATTTCGGACATGCAAAACCGCCTTTCGACGTCTCTCGGCTTGAGTTCATGTGGAACCCAATTTCCTTGCTTTTGAATATATCCAGCTGCTTTTAAACGTTTTGAAATGGCTGCTTGAGTGACACCCAAAGATTTTGCGAGCTCTTCTTGTGTTTGGCAACAATCTTCATAGAGTAATGCTTCCAGTCCTTCATCTTCAAACTTTTTTAGCTGCCCAGGACGTTTATCGTCTTCCAAGCCAAAATCACCACTTTTAAATCGTGCAAACCACTTTTGGCACGTTCGCTCAGCTAACGCATGTTCACCACAAACTTCCACCAAAATACGATGACTTTCGGCAGAAGTTTTCTTTATATTAAAGTAATGAAGAAGAACTCCCCGCAAAAACACTTTTTCAGGCACAAAGTTTGACATATTTGAGTGAAAAAAATTATTGTTGTTTACGCTTCAAATGAATGACATATACTGAAATGACGTACAATGACAGACAGCCTTCCAACGCATGAAAAGCGTTCCATGGAATAATAACAATGGAATAATACAAGCTACGTCATATCTTAGCAAACCGCACGAAGTTATATATATATATATATTGTATATGGGGAAGTTCATCGTCGAACGAATTCAAACGTAAATATCAGTCAAGCTTTTTCCAAACGAGTTTAACCCCTTCATTGTAGTAGTTTCCGATTCCGACAGCATTTAACGTAGGTGACATTTTAGCAATCCGGGTTTGATAACGATGATAGCAGACAGGCAAATCTCAAAAACTACAGATGTACAGAGCTATCCTACAGAAAATAACAAAAGGGTATTCCAAACTCTATTAATAGAAAAGAAGAGAAGAGCAAAGGCTCCTCAAAAGCGGGGAGAGGAGGAGATAGGGAAACCCTCGATCGAAGGTCTTACAAAACTGCTTAACACGATGGCTTAACTGCTGAGCTGCTTAAAGCAGCAGGTGATCATGGGATACAGGGAATACATTGGCTGATATTCAAAAGCTGGGTCGACGAACGTATGCTTGATGAATGGAATCTTAGAATCGTTTACCCGATCTTAAAGAAGGGAAGTCCGCTGAACTTGAACTGCGCCAACCACTGGCGAATAAGTCTTCTCAACATCTGCCTTATTACGTGAACGCCTAAGTTTAAGTGTAGTTTAAGGCCAAGAAAGTCCAACATAAATCAAATTTTCATATTATATCAGATCTTGGAAATAACGCAAGAGTTCCATGTCGATAGGCACCACCTACTCATTGATTTTAAAGCCACTGTCTATGATAGCATTTATAGAGATAAACTATATAAATAAATAAGTCCATCTTAGGAACAACGAAGAAAGCACTGTATAAGACCCTTATCGTCCCAGTTCTACTGTGTGTTGCGGACGTATAGTCTTTAACTAAAAAATAAGATGAAAAGCCTTTGGTTGTCTCAAGACAAAAGCTATTCTAAGGGTTTTCAGCTCCGTCTACCTAAGCGGAATTCGAAAGCAAAGATGTAGTAATAAACTTTGCAGGCTACCGAGCCACATTGACCTGGATATAATAGCCCGAACTCACAGGCTTGGATGCTTATACATAAATTGTTAAGTTATTGAACAGCACCGCTCAACACCCCATGGATTTAATTGACACACACACGTTGGAGGTGGAGATCTTAGATATTTTTAATATGAATATACAAGTGGCTCAATAAGTCCCTGAAAAACAAAAAATATGGCGCTGCCACCTCAAATTTGCTTGTCAAAAATCGTCATTCAAAGAACGCACCCAGGTTTTTAGGCAGATCTGTCAAATAGTTTTGTTGTCACAGCCATTTGAAACATATGGAAAAATGTGAACTTCGTGTGTTCAGTGTAAGCACTATTTTTTGCGCAAAAAAAAAAAAACCATCACGCAAGCCAAACAAACGATTAAAAGGTATTATTTAGACTGTTCATCATCAATTGGAACCATCCACCACTAGTTTACTCCATTTCGGTGCGATCGTACCAGCACAATTGAGGTCACCACACCAGAAATGGTCGATAAAAATCACGGTATGATATTGGACGATCGGCCAGAAAAGCTGCATGATGTTGAAGAGGCTACATGCTTATCACATGGAACATGGATTTATCACAACACATCAGAGACCAAAAACAGTCGAGATAATGAACTTCTCCTGGTGGATCGAATCCAAAAAGGGCCAAGGTGCGTCTGTCGACCAACAAGGTTATGGCGACAGTTTTTTGGGAAGCGCCCATTGTCATTCTCATCTACCTTAAAAAAGGGAAAAACGATTACTAGCGCCTATTATGTAGATTTGTTGAATCGATTTGACTCCGATTTGAAGCAAAAACGACAGCATTTGGCGGAGAAAACAGTTCTTTCCCACCAGGATAACGCAGCTTGGTACAAGTCCGCAGTCGTAATGAAAAAATTGCAAGCAAAAAAAATTGCATAGCTCCTTGCTATTATTTCCTGTTTCCAAATAAAACTTTCTTTTGCCGAAAAGAGTGATCCACATATAAATATTCAGGGACCTATTGACCCACCCTTATTTATGAACAGTGTTAGAAACAAAAGTTTAACATTTTTGCACCGGCTCTTACACTGTTGCCTTAAACAAGAACATTTTTTTAAAAGAATTAATGGAAAACGGCAAAAGTTATGCCTATTAATATGTATTTCTACCCTAAGGGTCAATATGACCGCTGCTTCTGTTCATTACAGCGATATTAGCAGTACGTGACAAAAGTGTTCAGCCTTCTTTGGCAGGTTAATTCCACCTCAATTCCTGTATATATATGGATATGTATATGTATCAACAAAAGCTAATGTAATCAACCCTTTGGCAAACTCAAATTTAATAGTTTTATATAATTTGCTTGTAGCTATTCACCGAATTGAGTGGTTTTGCATGAGCAAATCCAACTCAAAAATAAATATCAACTATCTACGTGCAAACAATGTTTCTCCGAAAGAAGCAAGCCTCTTCGTCGCTGTTCTCTTTGTCGGGCGAGAACCGGAAATGTAAAACTCACTCATTCAACCATTTTCAACCAGACTCTGTTGGTTGGAAAGTATTTCCTCCCAAAATGTATTTCATGCGATTTATTTACGATATTGCAGTTTCACTCACTTTAGTGAGTTTTCACTGAGCAGACTCATTTCAACATAAAATTTCTCAATAAGACAGTGGAGATTGAGGTAGCAATTGAATTGAGTTTTTAGATAAAAGTTCTCAAATATGAAGGGCTTATTAGTTTCTATAGGTAGGCAGGCAGCAATATCCAGAAAGAAACCCTACTTATAGAATGCAAGCAGAAAAGAATAGTTTCCTTGGAAAAAGATTCATATCCGGTATTTACGAGTACAACCGTCTAAAATGACTCATTTAAAACCAAGTGAAAGGGTTCCTTATTGATAAACGTTGTATTGGTATCAAATTACCTCTTCGTATAGCAAACAAAAAACATGGACCTTATTCACATAATAATGCTAATTTGGACAATCCTTGACAGGAAAAGATATCGATTTCAATAGAGCCGCTTTCTCTGCCTTAGCTGGTGCGCAGTATAGAGTGCAAAAGTGCTACCGGAGATAGACAATTATCGGCTTACAATAATTGCCTGAATGAATCATAATGGAATACAAAGGTTTTGCAGTAGATGGTTTTTGCCTTGTGTTCGAGTATGTGTGAGGGTTTTTTCATCATTGGAGAGTATCACAATGCGGCAAAGTAATGTAAAGCTACTCTCGCATTGACATAGTAACTAGATATTGATGTTGAATAACTTGAAAATAGAAAATAGAAAATAGAAAATTGAAGTGTAAATTTAATATTCTATGCAAAAGCTAAAAACGTCGTCAGAAAAACTCAGTCTATCAACTCATTGCCACAAAAATGAGATATAACAATTAAATATTTCATTTTTGTTACAGTCTTTTTGAGATCTAAAAGTTACTAACTTACTAACTTTTAGATCATCCTAAAGTGAACTAAAAAATTTAACCGAACTCCTTCTCGTAAGAGTAAGGTAGCACTAGAGATTTCTGATGCCGGATAATGTGTCGAAGGCTTTAAAGGAAGATTTTTTTTTTATTTTGGTTTTCTTTTTTTTATAATTTGCGCGCTCTCGAGGGACTTAAGTACCCTTAAAATGCTTGCACACAGCGCGGGCGAAGGAAAATCATGGAAAAAAAAGATAGGTACCAATGAACATTGGTTTTAAATATTTGAAGTTGTACGGCTTAGGAACGAATCAAGCCCCAGAAAGTGGGCTTGAGGATATACTGATGGGCATTCATTGCGAGACTGGTATTACTGTTAAAAGTTTGACGGGGCGGAATGCTACTGATTTCTGGAGCACTGGTAGGTTAAGTAACAATGAAACAGAGTGAGACACGAGACATAACCACAGTATTAGAGGGTGTTCATTGACTGAGTGATATTGAAATTTTTAAAAAAAAATAAAGTGTATGGATGGGAATGGAGGCATCGGAAATGCATCCGTTCCATGATACAGGATTAAAAGCAAAGCCTTACTCTACCAAGTTTTGACTCCTATGGTAACATAATGGGTATCTCGTTGAACTCGTAATTATGAGTACTTATGAGTATTACATGTTGCGCTATAAAAAAATTGTTTCATTTTATCTCAAGTCAGCGGTTTTCAGGATACGACCCAACTTTTTGAAACAGTTAAAATTATAAATTAAAATTTTTTAGCAATTTTAGAAAAAATAATACAAAAATTGATTCCACATAACTTAGTTTTATTTTTTTTTTTTCATCCTAACTTGTCCTATATGCATGCCAAAGCTCGTCTTCGAAAGGCTCTTACAATGTTCATGCTTTCCAATTCTTCTCGGAGTTTCGCAGCTGCAGTGGCAAGTCTATGAATCAAGTCATCCAGTATTTTTATTTCTGATAAGTAATAAACATCCATTGTACTCAAGTCCGGAGACTTTAAAGGTTTTTGTCACCTTACCCACGAATTTTAATACACGCTATCTAACCATTCTCTAACTGCATGGCCACAGTGTGTGGGATGCCATCCTGCTACACAATGCCTTTTCTTTGTAGCAGTGTAATATCACGAATAGATTCGAAACCCAATATTTCTATGTTTCATCGAGTGGGGGTTGAGTTCTGCTCAGGTATACATCAAAAATTATGAAAAATAGTGATTTCATCTTTGGTGAAACGACTGATTCGTCAGCATCAAGCCTATAAAGTTATCTTCCACAAAATGTCGTTCCAGAATGTAATTGCCAAATTCAAAACGCTTTTCTGAGTCTCGGCTTGTAGCTTCTGTCCTGGTATATGATTATTATTATTATTAGTATTATAATATAATATATTGCAATTATTTACTATAGTTATTATAGTAAAATATAAATATAATATGAAATTCAATATATACAAGTTGTTTAAAAAGTAAGGTTACTTTGAAATTTCGCATTTTGAATTTTAAAATTCGTTTATTATTTTTTTTTTTTTTTTTTTTTTTTTTTTTTTTTTTTTTTTTGTATTGGTACGCATGTCTCGAACATATGTTCACAGTTTCAAGTACATAGCATACTTTGTTTGTTTTTCACAACCTTTCTGGTTAGACATGTTTTGGTGTGCTCGTTGGTTTTCAATTATTATAAAAAAGGGAGCAAAGAATTTGCATCAAATTTTTTGTAAAAAACTGGAATCAAGTGTTCTAAGGCACTTTAAATGTTGACAGCGGCATTCTGTGATTCTGCTCTTAGTAAAAAAATGTTTATAAGTTGTACAAGCTCTTCGAAAATGCCCGAGAAGATGCCAATGACGAACCTCGCTCTGGACGCTTCAGCACATCAATAAAAGATGATAAAGTCGAAGCTATGAAGAAAATCAGAAAATCATTTTGGAAAATTGTCGAATTACCATGAGAGAAGTTCCTGAGGATGTTGGCATATCCGTCGGCTTGTGTCATTTTTTCGGATGTTTTGTTCATGGGACGTGTGTCAACGAAGTTTGTTCTGAAACTTCTTAATTTTGGTCAGACAAACCGTCGTATGAGCATCGCTCAGAAGCTCTTGAATGACGTTAATGATGATCTTGACACCCTCAAAAGGGTCATAACTGGTGACGAATAACTGGTTCTGTTCCCAAAACTAAAGAGACCTATGAAAGGACAACGATTTGCAACGATTAAGGAAATAAAAACGGCATTGCCGGAAGATCTTAATTCTATACAAAAAAGTGCTTATGAAAAATACTTCGAGGATTGGTAAAAGCGTTGGCACAAGTGCATTCTATCTGAGGGGGATTACTTTGAAGGGGTCAACATTAATATTGATGAATAAATAAAGATTTTTTTATAAAAATATAAAGTCACCTTACTTTTTGAACATACTTCATATAGTAAATTATTTATAGGAAAGATTCTTTAGCTATGCTTAAGGCGAAGCAAGAGTTGAATGCACCATTGAAACAAACCTAAAAGAATTAATATAACAAATTATGCGATAGTGGGAAATAGCAATTATAGCAAAACAGTATTTTTTATTTGATTTACAAATAATATTAATTTTGCGAGTTTAAAATATTTTTAGTCAGTGATTATATTGTACGATTAGTTGTTGTTTAATAGCCAAGATTTTATTTCTTAATCTTAACCTTCTGATAGAAAGTGGTAAATTGTTAAAAATCGTAGGGACTACTACTGTAAAAAATCTCCTACAATTTTTTTTTTTTTTTTTTTTTTGGCAAAGTAGTCACTTCTTCTAAGAAATACTTTTAAGGCTTTATAGTAATAGAGATATCTTAGCGGAAACGATTTTTTCTGCATATACTACGTACAATATATTTTTGCGACACAAGCAACTGGCTAATTTTATTGAGAAACGTTCCATCCCCACAAGATAGACCATACTGAATTTTTGAATGAACTAGCCCAGAATATTCCACAAATAATAATCTTTGTGAAAAATATCAACTTAAACTATAAATTTGACTGAAGAAACTTTTTTTGAGACAGAAGGGTTTGACTTTCGACAGGTTATGGCTAACATGCTGAAAATATTGTAATGTGTTCTCCTGTTTTTTTTTTTTTTTTTTTTTTTTTTGTACCAACCTCTAAAGCCAACGTTGATTCTATATTATGTTGGGATATCCAAATCTGAGTCTTGAGTAGATTGCAATCTAGTATTCCACGACCCAACCAACACTAAAGCAAGCTTCTAAATGAATGAGCAATATGATACTTCTGTTCCTGTTTGTCTGCGGAAATTAATTTAATTTTCTTGAACTTATTTTTGTCGGCACTTGACACTTTAAGCATGAATATCTCTTTAAGAACTAAGCAGTTGCTGTTGGGCACAAGCTTTTTTCTATGAGTTATGAAGCTATCTTGTATAACTTGTTTAACTTAAAAAAAAAAAATACACCTTGGGATAAGAAATAATCACTTGTGCTCAGATAGTCAAACCACAAATAATGCCTGTTGGATTAGTGTAATAAGATTGAATATAAATAAGAAATACTTTGGTTCGACAGCTCGGTGTGGGACAAGGCCTAGCTTTTCGCACTCATTTGTGTTTCTCACTTTGTGAATTTTTTTACTCCTGAGCAGGGCCTACCGTTTATTGCCGGTTCCGAACGGCTCTCCTGAGAAGCTTTTTCATAGGCAGAATTTGATTTTCGGAGGTTTACCATTGCCCGCCGAAAGGGTGATGACGATTTTGAAAAATTTGCTGTTTAGCTCCTGCCGGGATTCGATCCCAGGTACGTTGGCGCGACAGCCAGTGAGCCAACCATCAGGCTATCGCCACCACCAATAATTACCAAGACAAAAAAAAAGAACTGAGGCAATGTCATACTGTTACGCTAACATGAAAGTCGACCCCTACCTGTGTACCGATTGAAATATTCTGGCGATATTACGGTCACCAAAATGCTCCTGTCGGCTTGGTCTACATTATTTTTCTCTTTTTGAATATATTCTAACAGACTGCATTTGTTATTACCTTCGATCAAGATTTTTCCATCTATCATGTCCTTAAACCTGTCTTGCTATGTAGTCTCAGAGAAACATACAAAGCTGGAAAGCTAAAACCGTTTCCCACACATGACAAACGTTTTTAATTTTCATCAATCCATTTCTAGTTTTTATTATTCCTATCCCATCTTTTCAAATATATCATGCGTCACTTTGTAAATATCTGAAAATTGTTCTACAAAAGATTTTGTACAGTCTTTGAATGCTCTATCACACGGTGCTCCCGATAGGCCCAGCTCTTCAGCATAATAGTATTCGTTATCGGAATATATCGATATTGTATCAGCTGACGCCGATGGTCTAAAATGAAATTATAAGTCATGCACTGGTCGTTAATTGGAATGCTTCAAACTTACGTGAAAAGCATATGAATTATCTCCGCGTAAATACCATGTTGGTAATGAAGTGGAATCTCAGCCATCTCACAAATGCTTTTCAAAACACAAGCCCTTCCAACGAGACCCATTCTAAAAAATAATAACAATAATTAGAAAACAGATATAATATACATATTTCTTTAAATTTGTTGTACCTGTTGCCAATGGTCTCCAGCCCTTTGTATATTGCCCATCGATATCCTGATGCCTTATCTTGTAGCGTGTTAGATTCATCAATATAATCCTGGCTTACTGTGACATTTACGTGAGTTGAATTAACATCAGTGAAACCATCGTCTCTTCCCCTTCCAGCAATATTTAAAGTTTCATGAGTTAGCAATTGTTTCGCTGATGCGGGCAAATGAAATCTTGCCTTGAACACATATCCCAACAACAAATTTTCATATGCAAGATCCTGGATAGGTACGCCAAAGCCCGCAACAAGCTGTAGTTTCAAAAACAGATAGATGTACAATAAGTAATTTTGTTTTGACATAAAGGACTCGTAAGCTATCACCTTGTGGAGAGGACTTGTTGTTGGAAATATTAAAAATTTACATAATGCGATTTCAACAAGCAATACTATCAACAGAACAACACTTTGCCTCATTTTGACGATCATTTGAAGTTTTACTAATTTTAGAAGTTCACTCCACCACGTACGAGAATAAACCAGTGCAGTGATTTGAAAAAAATCTTTCTTTTTGTACTCCATATCATGATTTTCGTATTCTAATCATCCATTAGCTCCCCAATGTGATCCCACTCTTTTCATGGCTTCCTAATTAGCACCCGAAGTCTTCTAATGTCTTTTGATGTCTGCATATTGAAGATGGAAAGTTTATTGTTATTAATTTGTTTTCTTTTAATTGTTTAAAAAAATTAAAAGTGGGTTGGAACCAATAAGGCCCAACTATGTATAGGTTTTTTTGAAAACGAAAGTGAAATTATGGCAAAGTAATAGGTCATGATGTGAGAACGTTCGTGAATACCTCAACAACCTGAATAACTGACCTTCTAAATTGAAACCAAAAGTAAAACAAACATCTAATGGAAAATTATTTTGACCATTTTACACAAGACCATGCGAGATTTTTATTAATTTCGGGTTAACGATATCAATGCTGACATATAATACTCGTACATACATGCAAATGTCACTTACGTATTGTACGTTGGTAAAATTTCTTTCGTTTAGTCTTCTCTTTTTGTTTGCCTTGTAGTGGGAGAAAGTTTATTATAATTTTTATAATGTCAGTTCTTTATTGTTGAGAATTCAATTTGTTTAGTTTGCGACTGACTGCTCAACATGTATATGCTGTAGAATGCAATTAAAGGTAACTCTTAACTAATACATGTGATCATAGTTATATAACACATTATTGTACAATATCCCCCCGTAACCCATTAAACAAAAATGTCATTTGAATTCAGACTAATTCATTAATTTATTTATTTTGAATATCTATCTTTATTTTGAGCCTGCGTGTACTCTATTCGTTTCTTGTTATGCTTATTTGTTAGAAATTCATTACTAAACTCACCATCATAATTTTAAATTTAGTTTTCTTTTTAATTAATATAATTTTCAATCTTTTCGGATTGCATTTAAGATTAATTAAATAGTTTAAACAGTTTCTCTTGTTTTAACGGAATTACAATAATTTTTATCAACGTTCTTAACAAATGTTTGCCTTTCAGTAACATCATCCATTACTACATTACATACCGAATGTTTATCGTAACTTGCATTACTAACTAATTTTAAGTGATTTAAGTGTCTTTTCCATTTTTTTTTTTTTTATGACTTTGACCTAAAAGATCTTTTGTAAGGGGTGATTCATCGTGAGGTTTAACTTTCAATAGGCTTTTTTTTGACAGATCACACGTGACTCCTATCAAACTGCTTTGTAATTTTTGTTCAGTATCGTTTGGCAAGTCATCATGCAAAGACCCACACCACAACAGCGTCTCCAAATTGTTCAGCTGTATTACGAAAATCAGCGTTCGTGCGATTCGAGGAATTTACGATACGCATAATCGACCTACTGAAACCACTTTTGCCTATACCATTCGCAAATTTGAGTTCCAGTTTACATTAGTGGATGATACTCGACCAGTTAGACTACATCCAGCACGTAGTGAAGAGACTATAGCAGCTGTAGCTGAGATTGTACGCGAAGACCGTGACGAATCGATTCGTCGTCGCTCTCAGCAGCTTGGCTTGGCATATTCGACAACTTGGCGTATTTTACTTGAGCATCTCGACCTAAAACCATACAAAATACAACTTGTGCCAGGCGACTTATTATTATGTCATATTTTCAGTGAATGGGCTCTGGAAAAATTGAAAATCTGGTGTTTTATCGTGAAATTTTGTTCAGTGATGAAGCCCATTTCTGGCTCAATGGATACGTTAATAAACAAAATTGCCGTATTTGGGCTGATGAGTAACCCGACTAGTACCAAGAGCTACCATTACATTTACTAAAAACAGCGGTATGGTGTGGTCTATGGGCTGGTGGAATCGTTGGTCTATATTTCTTCAAAAATGAGGCAAATCGGAATGCTACCGTCAATGGTAAACGTTATCGCGCCATGTTAACGGACTATGTGCTTCCTGCAATTCAAGCGTATGGTCTCGGTGAGATCTGGTTTCAACAAGACGGCGCTACGAGTCATACAGTGCGTGTAACAATGGCGGCCTAGATCGTACGATATCACATCTTTGGACTATTTTCTCTGAGGATATGTAAAGTCTCAGGTCTTCAGGAATAAGCCAGCTACGATTGACGCTTTGGAAATCAACATTACTTGTGTTATTCGCGAGATACCAGTAGCTTTGCTCGAACGTGTCGCCCAAAATTAGACCTTCCAAACGGACCACCTCAGACGTAGTTTTGGCCAATATTTACATTATATTATTCTTAAAAAATAAATGCCATAAATTTTTCTTTTAATTGATAATAAAAATTGTAGGTTTGCTTTCAAATTTATGTGTTTTATTTTACAATATAAATTAAACCTTACGATGAATCACCCTTTCAAGGCACTTTTCTCGGGTTGCACACGACACCAGAATCAGAGTACAAAAAATACTATCCCAACAAAGCCCTTTACGATGGGGCTAGTCTGATTAGGATTGACAATTTCCTAACTAAGGTGGTTCGATGACACGTTGCCTGATCTTTGGGGCTATGATGATGGCTGCATTGAAATATATTACGAGAGCTCACTTTTATTGGGCCTTATCCCTTCAAAGCCTCCTCAAAGGCTTCAAGAAGGGGAGAGGGTTGGCACTGTCTCCTAGGTCGGTACGTTACTAAGGTAACATACTCCTCCTAGTTGTAAATTAGGTTTAATATAGTTAGGGGGATCTCGAAGAAAACATGAGGCAGCGCTTCTTAGAAATGACCGATATCATATGGCGTTGGTTAAATCTAGGTATTGCTTATGCACGATGTTGCCAGGCGAAAGAAACCACCCTGTGCGAGAGGCTACGAGTACTCACCACTCCGATTATAGTTAATTTAGGTTAAGTAGCTTAGATAGTTTAAGTAGAATAGGGCCAAAAATTTAAGTTTTATACAAAATTTAAAAGATAGAGTATCTAAATTTTTTCTAAAACTATTTTTCTTAGAAATCTCATATATTGTATAACTGATAGGTAATAGTAATCGTAAGATAATCGTTAAGGCCGAAAGGCAAACTTTGAATGAAATTGTTGAGTTTTGAGCATTCGATAAGAGCTAGTAAGCTAGAATAGGTAACTATCATTGTCAAATTAGATTTAAGTCATTTTTGAATAGAATTTAAAGAAAGAAACAATAAAAACGAATTGTAAAATTTAGTCAGAACTGTAATTAGATAGGTTTCTTACCTTCTGAGTGAAGTTGATAATACTACAGGTAGAAGAATTCATTAGTTCGTTGGAGTCGAATTGTTCCATGAAAAAAATCTTCCGTCTAACTCCGTTGAGGGCTGGACATTCACGTAAGATGTATTCAGCTGTTTCGTCTTCTTCAAGACAAAATCGACACTCTGGAGAGTCGACTAGATTCATTTTATTTAGGTGATATCTTAAGACGTAATGTCCTGCGAGGTTCCCTACTATGTTTTTGAAATCGTTCCGACTTAGAGTTAGACATCTATTGACATTTTTGTTGAAGGGCAGTATGGTTCGTTTAGCCTTTCTTAAACTTATTCTCCGAATATGAGATGCATCTCAAATACTCTCAGCTATTAATTGCTTAATTGACTGTTGATTTAGAAGTGCAACAAAGGGGTTCATGTCAATTTAAAGGAGTTTCTGAGATCTTTCTGGCCAGTCTGTCGGCCTTTTTATTCCCAATAATGCCCTCATGACAATGAACCCACCACAGTTAAGTTTTGTTTAGTACATGACTGATTTGGAGTCAATGGTGTGCGAGCTAAAGGAATTTATAGCTCCTTGACTGTCCGTGAATATATGTTTGCTTGCGCCTTTAATACCAGAGTTGTAAATATGGTTGATACATACTGAAATGGTATGGAGTTCTGTCTGAAATGCTCTTATAATTTGGTCTGTAGCTGTTGTTATATTTAGGTTTGCGCCGTGTATTCCAGCTCCCATTCCTAATTCCCTTTTAGAATCATCCGTATACCACTTTATGCCATTATGGTTCTTTGATTGAAAAGCCTTTCATTAAAGCATAATGTTTTTGGAAAGGGGTCTGTTACCGCGTAGATTGTATTAAGTTCCGATATTTTGGAGTCCCTCCTCCTTAGGTCGGGATTGTTTGTGATGTTCGCTAAGATTTAACTCTTTAACTTGTACAAGACTTGCTGTGGCTGCCATATGTCACTGTATTTATATAAAAGTCGCCCCTACACTTATTGCTTCTATCGCAACCATGGGACAGGTCCGGAAGGCTCCAGAAATGCCCAGACATGTAAGACGCTCTACTCAAAATTTGTTTATTATCTAAAATTTTAGCTAAGTAAAACTGCTTTCCTAAAACTTTTATATTTATCCTTTGGACTACCTCTGTTTACCGGCAATAAAGTAATATTTTGCAATGCAAAAGTTTCCTTTTTTTTCTTTTTTTTTATTTTTTTTTTTTATTTTTTTTTTTTTGAACACTTGTTAGTACGGGTGATTTATCTGCATCAACTTAACTTTAGAATCAATATTTTTATCATTATTTCCATCGTAATGTTCTTTGCTTTTAATTGGGTTAATAACATCAACATACTTTGTACTGAGTGTTGATAATCCAACAAGAATGCTTCGAAGCATTTATTTATCCCCCTAATAATTAAGGACGTTTGAAGAATCCCCTGCGTGCATAGATCTTTTCATCGCCAATTTACATATATTAAGGCTATTTTCAGCGTGCCTGTTAATTGCTGGGCTACTCACCGGACTGTTTTATATTTTACATTGTTTTTCACCAAAAAAAAATTCAAATTCATCGTTACTATGACACTAGTTATTCCGAACCACGAGAACAACGGACCAAGTTTCTTTATCGTGTTGCCACTTGATATATTATTAGCTATATCGATACACTCAATCTATGTTGTACTATTATATGCATCAGCGACAATTAAGACAATCTTTTTTTAATTGCATACAGTATTCGCATGCCCTAACTTCACAACTCCCATGTGCGTTTTATTTTTTTCAAAATCACTTTCATTCTCTACAGAAGTTTCCAATTTCCGATAACAATATGATTTGAGACTCAGTTAACATTTCTCTAGTAAACCGTTCCTAATGTATTCCACTATAGTTTGTAAAACTCGATGTTTTTTTTGTTCATTCTTTCTTATCACCAAAGGAAGTGCAATTGATCCAAACTTCTTGATAAAACCTATACACACGTCATTAGAATGTAAAATTTCTGACCCATTATTTTTTGAATTAACACGTTCCAAATCCAAAGTATAAACCGATTGGAATAGAGAATACAGTTCATGCCGTCGATCCATTCGATCCATCCCCCGCAGCTGACCTAGTCTGGGTAATTCATCCACTGTCCCGTTTATAGTGATCCTATTTTTGTCTGCTGGTCAACACTCGCGTTTATAAGTTTGTCAAGTCGAGTCAATACTGTCAAGCAGCTACAATACTGGGTATTACCAAGTTTTGCCAACCTTAATATCACCTTTAGCCTTAAATAGGACAAAGAAATAATAAAAGCATTTTGACACTTCTTCTGCTGGCCTTGGAACGACGAATTTCCGTAAGTGTAAAGACGAATAATAGCTCTGGTATGTGTCTACGATATTTACACAGATTAACACTTAAAATCATATACAGGTTTTTTATGCTTTTATTTGCTTTACCTTACTTAGACGGAACTCAGTCGAGAGTGAACCTGGGCTTGAACTTACATGCCTCTTCTGCCAGCCTTGTTCCAGCTCTGCTTCCAATTTAACACACCAATTTGATTGAGGTCCCTCTCCACTTGTGCGCATTACTTGAGGTATGGTCCTACTCTGCTGCGTTTTTGATCGGTGATGGATTCGAAGGCCTTTCTAGACCTTCCTAGACAACAGAATGTCCATCCGCACTATGTGTCGCGGTTATTTGAGCCGACGAATTCCGACTCTTTTTAGTTTAGTTCATGTCACAGTTCAGCCCGTGCAGTTCTGAGTTAAATCTCCTCCTCTCTTCTCTGGCAATGCAATCAGGGCCAAACATCACTTCGCGTTCATTAATTTCCATGTCTCTTTGTCATAGAAGAGCAATGAGAATATCAATATTTTTAAGAATGCTATTTGGGTGTCTGAGAGAACAAGAAATAACGAACAGCGAACGATCTAATCTATAAGATCGAGTATTTTCGTTTAAGTCATTGACTACCTTGAAATCATACCTATTGTTTAAGTAAACAGCTGTTTGTTTTCTGCCAGTAATGTCTAATCACCCGTATAACAATGCAGTTGTACTGATTATAAAATATGTACGCCTTCGGTGTTGGTTTGCGAGTTTCGCATAATGCTCTCCGGTACAATATTGAAGAAATCGCATCACAGTAAGTCGCCTTGTCGGAAGCCTGTTTCTGACATCAAACTATTACATATCCTCTCTGAGCAGCGACTTTTTTTCTTGTACATCCAACGAGGTGGGACTATCTTACGTGGTAAGTGTCAATTTGACATTGGAAACTTTTTTCCAAGAGATGCCGTATCGTAAAAATCTAGTCCATTGCAGACTAGATTGATCAGCTTCTTGAGAAAATAATTTAAAAGACTACGTATTGTAATACGGCAGAGAAAATCTTATATAAAATGTTGATGAAACTGAATGGGAAGGTATCCTTTCCTTAAATTCGAGCATACAACGCTAAGGTTCTATCAGTGTCTGATATATTTTAGAGGTGACTTAATGGATGCTCTTCACAAAGCCACCTACCTACACATTAAACAGCTCTTGATATTGGCTATTGGCTTGATATTGGTTACCAAAGAGCGTTGAGAATTGTTGCACATCCTGGTTTAGATTAATTAATTCATTTTGCCTGACAGAGAAATTTTGGTCATTATCACCGTTTAACAGTACGTAGAAATGGTTCATCCATTACCTTAACATTGACTGAGAACTTCTTGTTTGGCTTTGCAGACTTACGTTGGTATTTTGTTGATCTGGAATTTGTTCTTACTTTTTGGAAAGTTTTCTGAACGTCTTTGCTGCTATAATATTTCTCAAAAACCCCGCCGTACTAAACCGATTTCTATATAATCAATATGGTTGGTGGTAGATTGATCTCCATGTCAATTAATGCCAGATCACCTTATAAATGACGAAGTACGGGATTCAAGTGCTTGCTACGATGATACTTAGCCTCGAAGCGAGGCCAGTAACGCTGAATACCTCTTCGGAAGTGGTGTCATGCAGCCAGTCTTTACGGATTGTGCTATCAAAGATTTCCTCAATTTTTAGCTTTGTGTTCAAAATGCGTAAAACAATACTTAGGACATTGAGAATATGTGTTATCGAGGAGCTCAAAAAGTAGTCCTTGATGTATTTAATACTCATTGAAACCGCGGTAGCCGGGGTCTATCATCTGTTGTAGTGACGAATAAGGCCACTAAATACGCAGTTGCATCTTTTTATGGATTTAAGCCGCGTACTGCCGAAGGCAATTACCTATCTATACTTCATAAAGGTATGCATCATGCTGAGAAAAGCTATCATAACTAACCTGATACTACCATGCATACCTAGGTAACGGTGTAAGAGAGCCTTCGACTTAAATTAGGATAGGTCATCAAGGAGTATCCTTTTGATTTATACTGCATTGATCACTTCCTTTTTTTTGATGATGTACTACCCTCATATATAATAGGCGTTAATAACACACATCAATCATTCCACAACTAGCCTTTGCTCTCTGTAAATCGTTTGAAGTTTCATCAATTTATTCTCAACTGTCCTGGATCACATTATCTTAGAGCAATACACTCTTTCAGCTCAGTTAGTAAGCGGATTTCAATACTTGGAGGCAATTACCGTTTACCATATAATGGTGTCTATTGGCTTCAGACCTGTTCCCACGCGGATCTTTACGTCCAAGATACGATTCAACTAAAAAATGTCCTAAAACTTTTTTTTACAAAAGTTTTTAGTTTTGAAATGACTAATTTTTTATGCTCGTATATCATACTATGCCAATACTATGTGCAGTATTGACTCATCACTGGAGGAAATCATTGCATAGGCACCGTTGATGAGTATCTGTGTTATAACTGAGATTTATAGCCAATGGGTTACGCTAGTTGAAATGTGGTCCTTACAAAATAAGTTTTTTTTTTTCAAAGGAATGTCTCTTACAAAGCTTTCTGTTTGAACTTACGATTCATGAAGTTGAAACCTTCTTCAAGTCGATAAATACGCAAATCGAAGACCTGCATTTTATTATTTGCTTTGTCGATGTAACATGCTTAGTTATGTAGGTAGCTTGGGGGAATTCAAGCTTGAATACGGTTCGGAGACTGGTGCGTACTTGGAAACTACTTAATTTTTCCTCCTTCGATATCAACCAGGAAAAGTTTACTGGGCTTTAGCTCAAATCGCTTTAATATTGACATGACTGTATATGCAAGAACCTTACGACAAACGCTCACAACCAGAATCTAAAAATATCACAAAAATACCAGTCGCATCGGAATCAAGAATTTCCGTTTCGAAAAAAGCTTACTTATATGGTGGTTCTGTTCTATACGGTGGTTATAGGGCACCTTGTGCTACAACTGACCAACACCTAACCAGGACTTTTTCCTAGATACATCACCACTTCTGCTCTTTACTTTGTAATCTACAAGGAAATGGCCGAAAGAAACTTTAATTAGCATTGCTGATATGTGTCTGACTGCAAAAGCCCGTTCTCACCGCTAACCAGAGACTGGTTTTATATCGGATGTAATTTTTAGAGTTACAGCCCTTTAAAATTCCCCCACAAAAAGTAGTCCAAAGGAATCAAATCACATGACCTAGGTGGCCAATGGATAGGTACATTCCTTGAGATGATTCGCTCACCAAATGTTTCGCCCAATAAAGTGATGCTTTGACCTGCTGTCCTGCTAAAACTATCATAGCGATCGTAAGGATTGACGGCAATGTTGGCCAATAAGGCCAATTATACCTCCGGCATACAAACCGCACCGAACAATAACTTTTCACCATATACTGGGGTCTCTAGACCACTGTGCTCACTCCAAAAATAACAATTTTGTTTGTTAACATACTCATACACATTAAGCCAGAAATGAGCCTCATCAACTTCCAGTTGATTTTCAGCCCATTCACCGAACGTGCGATACAAACAATGAATTATCAACTTCAAGTGCTGCACCAATTGAATCTTATATGGGTGAAGGGCAAGATTTTTTTTTTCAAAATCATTCCCTTAGTAGACGGGCAGAGGCCGACTTGCTGGGAACGGCGTCAAATATGGTATATAAATTTGGGTCCTCGATCCATAGTATTACATATAAGCTGCTCAGATGGACGATTATGAGATCACAGAATATATCTCTAAAAAAAAAACACCCGTCACCTCAGATAATCAAGCAATATCTAGAAACATGGCACATGTGCACATGCATATTTGTTTAATACCACAAATAATACGAGTATAACACCGGTTTTACAATTTTTTTAGAAATCCATAAATTGCAACATTAATAATGCCTTCCATATGATTATAAGCCTATTGACTCAACAAAAGTAGCGTGTGACCGACAACACCTTTCTACAAGTTCCTTGTCGATGAGCCCAGTCAGTAAAAGTCACGAATTCGATTTGTGTCTCAAAGTCATGGCCTCTTCTATTAGAAATGCTATTCGAATGCAACGCAGCTTAATTTTTCTACTTCAAAGGGGTCAATATTAAAATTAACTGAATCGTGGAATCACTGGATAAAAACAACTGATTGCCTGACAGCAACAATCTCAACTGCATTCCTATATCTGGATAAAACACTTTTCTACAGTTAAACCACTATCAGATTATTTTTGAATTACGAGTATACTGCCAGCTCCACCATCTCTGATGGCTATTGGTGCTGGTTCTGTTGCTGTTGCCGTATCCGTAGTCGTAGCTGGTGCCTATTCCAAAACTTATGGCATTCACTTCGTATCTTTTTTGATGGCGCAGGAGATTGTGCAACAATTTGGTGGTACCACAGAGGCTTGGAATTATGAACTGTGAATGTACTTTCGCAGTAATATGGGTCAATGCTACAGCGCTATATGTGGTTTGTTGAATGCAAAATGCCATTCGTTCGTTTTTATTTGAATCTAAAGCCATCCGTATGTGTACAGTAAGTCGCTTGTGCTCAACCACAAATCTGAACGTACATAGCGATGGCTGAATGAATGGGAATAGCTTCCAATTGACAATGTGACTGAATTGAAAATTTAAAAGCAATAAATCTTCTTTAAGCAAATTGTCAGTTGCACTTGAGGACATTTTGTGATTTGCATTTTGTTAGGGTGGTTAATTCACACGCGGGCAGGGTGAGTGTAATTACAAAAAAAAACTTGAGTTTTGAATTTATTACATAGAATGTGCTCTCATCTTGGATGTCAATCATGGCATGAACCCGGAGATTGAATCGTTTTCTTGTTTTTTGTTTTTTGTAATAAAAAACGTTTAAGAGGAAGTTGGCAAACAATAGAGCAATCATTTTGTGCTATACTCGTATATATTGACTATATTGACATTCATCTTCAGCGCTACAGTTTACAAGGCATTTGAGGTTATCATTCTAGTATTCGATGTCTTATATTCTACAGGGTAGAAAAATATTCTAGCCATATCAGGATTTAAAGATTTTCATTTTAGTTTTTCGAATCAGTTATTCTGAACGTAGAAAACGTGTAATATTGTAGATACCTATACCATGCTAATTACTCTACGGGCTCTTCGACAAGACATACTCATATGTATAACAAATGTCCGAAGTAAAGGAAAGGATGACATCCTTGGTAGGGCAGTTCGTAAGTATAGACTACACATCTCGTCTGGTGGAACGAAATATATTACCACTATAGCAATTACACCGTTTCCTCATCTTAATATACAGAAGAGGACATGACTCTCTCCCGACCATGAAAGGCTAAATCAAGTTGATCACGTTGCAATAGACATAAAGCATGCATCCAGTATTCTGAACGTACGAACCTTCCGGGTAGCCACCACTCAGATCACCACCTTGGTACGAATGCGGATTTTCCAAGCGACACAATAAAGAAGTACTTCTGTGAGAAGGTACCGAAGTCCAATGGCAACAACGCCAACGTGCCATCAGAGATGCCGTAACTGATGTGCTAGGTTTTACCCTAGCAACCCTAAGAAATTCTGGCAAGCACATGCAGCTAAATAAAAAGCATATAAAGCGGTTCTGCAGCGAAGAGTTTCCGTCTCGGATAGAAACATAGAGCAAGAGAAAATATATTGTGAGCTTGTACTCCTGGAATGACGTGTATAATGGCAAAGAAACCCAACATCCCGCCATTAGGCAGAATAGACTATTCAACTTCTGTCCACCTGACCAAAATGAAATCCAACCAATCAGCTGGAATAGACGCCTTACCGACCTTGGTATTCAAAGCTGCTGGAAATGACTTTGTGAATAGTCAGAAGAGTATATGCTTGATGAATGGAATTTCATTATCGCTTGCCCTATCCACCAAAAAGGAGGCGCCCTCAACTGCGCATATATGCTTCGTCAACATCGAATACAATATCTTATCTGCCATACTCGTATTAGGTGAATGTCTAAAATCCTTCGACAACAACCTGATTGGTCCCTAAAAGAGTGGTTTCAGAATAGTAAAGTCCACAATCGACCAAATCTTCACATTCCGGCAGATCTGGGGTAATATTCAAAAATCAATGACGATTGAAACCGCTCGCTGTTAACGTTAATCGACGTTGAAGGGTTTGATTGGTTTAATTTGTTTAAATCTTTAGTTTTTACATTTTACATAATTTTATACAAGGGGACGATCTATCACTTACGAACACTGAAGACACAATCTTTTAAAAGTCCGTGCAACTACTGGCGTACATCGATGATATCGACATAATTGGGAAAACACAGTGGACGGAAGCTACGAAAATGCCGATACCTAACCTATTATACTTACTGCCATGCTTACGTAATAATTGTTGACTGAGTGCCAATATTGTTAGAAAACCGATTCCGACAATAATATAACTTTAAGAAGGTAAATGTCTGCTGCATTTAATACTGCTCTAAAAGTATTCTGAGTATACAATAAGTTTCAACTTCCTGGAAACACAGTATTCAATGTGTTCGACTACTGCCTTCCGTTATATCAATTATACCAAATTATAGGGAAAATAAGCTGTCGCAACCACTAATTTGAGCTATTCCCCGTTCCTTATGTCTGCAGTAACCAAATCTTGGTTGCAAAATCGCCTAAGCTGAGATGGTGAGAATGGATTCAACATAAAGAGGAAAATTCTGAGGCTTCAAATCGCTAACTTTAAACATCCGAAATCAAAGGTGTGTTTCTTGAACACTATATAGATATTATGTGAGGTTTGGTATAAAAGACTGAAAGCCTTCTACATAGGGTTACAGTAGCAGACTTGGAATGTTTAAGGTTAAACTACTTTGGATATGAAGCAGGTACGCAAATAGGGACATAAGTCATACTCCTTCCTTGATTTAATGGCCTTGATAGAATATTTGTCTAAGCCTAATAAGAGAGAAGCGCCGTCATATTTACCCAGTTCCTTATCTCCCTGTGATTTTCAACCTTTCAGTGTTGATTCCAAAGTATTGGGTATGAAAACACATCAGCACATCCTCCGTTTGCCTGACTACCACAGAATCCAGAAGAAGATGAAACTTTAAATTTCACAAGAACAACAAATCATATCCATATTCAGGAAGCGTATCTCTCCAAGGAAAAATAAAGTTCAGTTTGTATTGTTGAACCCAAAACTTATAAATTATGGAGTTGTTGAAATGAATGATTTGGTGATTATATTTTTTTTTTTTTTTTTTTTATAATCTTAGCCAAGAAGAACAATGTTTACATCACTGTTATACAAGATACCTAGTAAGCCACAAATTGGCTACTTATCAGGGAAACTCTTATAAATTACTTTTGATGTTTTATTGAACTTAGCGTCTTAAGGATCCATGCGATGAAACTAAATCTCTACCCTGACGGTATACTTCCACAGCGCTAGTATCCTTTAATTAACCCCTTAACATTTAGATATAATGACGCTTAGCAGTCCATGTCTATTACGACTGATATTGCGAGCATAACATAAAACAAAATGAATTATTTTTTAGCTTCTCTACATTCCCAAGGTGCAATTGCTTGCTTTCGCTTAGAAGAGTCTTTCATTACCTCGCCGCAGCCTGGAAGCCTGATGCGGGCGTAAGCCGAGCATTCACAGAGATAGTACTCACTTTCGCAGCAAGCATCACAAGATGTTGTGTCACTTATGCCTAGCACATTTAAGTGTTTTGCAAATTGTGTAATGCCCTGTTACGACGCCAGTAAGCAGAAGGACAGCAGAAAAGCCGCTGACTTCTTATTAAGGTCGGGAAGCATTCGTTTGGTCTGCCTACATGCAGAGGAGCTGTACCATTGCAGTTGTGCTAGTATGAGATTCAACTGTCAATGGAAGAGTCAACCAAGGACACAGGCAAACCCAACGTGAGTTCGGGTTTTGAAAAACTCTTCTCTGAACCATGCCTGGCAAGTTCATCGGCGATTTCATTTTCAGTGATCCTGTTGTGACCTGGGACAAGTGTCAATAAATTTAGCCTTCCGACTGATCTTTTGCATACTCGAACTAGCTTGGAAGTCGTAGGAGGGCTCAGCAAGGCTCTAAGCGCAGCTTGGCTGTCGCTGCAGATGCAAATGCTTCGCCCCCTCTACCAGTTCTCCGCAAAATAGATCGCTGTAATCAGGATTGCGTAAATGTCTGCTTGGAAGATAGATGCAAGCTTTCCTAACGTGAAGTGAAATCTAGCAACAGGAGTCCCGGTGTCATTGCATTGGACGGTATGTCATCAAAGCTCCAGTGCCTGTTGTACCAAACACTATTTCTTTTTAGTCGAAAGATGGCTTTGAGAGTGCAGCCCATGGTATGAATATCAAGGGGAATATCAAGGAAGATTTATCAATGGTCAAAAACTCATACCGGGACTTGACTTCTAGCACTCACCTGGAGGTTCAGTTTGTGTAAATTTGTCCGTAATACTGAAACGTCCTCCTAAGCCATCATAAGGAAGCCTGTAGATTCTTGACAAAATTGTTTGCAGCTTGTGAGATTCGACAGTTTCATTTGTTTCATACTACACTACTACTACATATTACCACTTCTTGGTGGACAGGGTTTGCATGAGACGTTTAGCCAAATGCTTAATTTTTCGGAGATGAATTTCACGCTGTGCTGAAAAATCAGACCGGAAATTGGTCAAATAAGCAGTAACAATAATTCCGCGTTCTTCAGGTGTGTTTAGCTCCATTGCTTGTTGTCAACTAACTCCCTGTCTACATCATAAATGTTAAATCATTGTGCACTGACACCAATTGCAAGAATTATGGCACATTCACATTATAACATTACCTTTGACCCACCTGGTACTATTAGATTCAAGTTGCAAAAATATCAAAGCATGGTTACTGAATGAGAATCAAGGTTCTCTCACACTCGTAAAACTTAAGAAACCCGATATGGCTGCTCGTATGTATCTATAATAATTGAAGATGTCTGCTAGTATTACTCAGGGGAAAAGAGAGATTAAACATAAATCTACTATCTGCATAGTCTTCAAGACCTAACATCTAAGAATAATTTACGGAAGGTTCATTATAATTAGCTTTGCACTGAATCATGTACGGATAACGATGATTTATGTTAAGCATATATAACAATATAGTATTGCACATGACGATTGTATGTATTTATGTTCGAAGACGAATGACAACGGTATTGTTATTACCATCAATTGAGCCAACTACAGGGTAATCATGCTGTGTGGCTTCACTGGTTATCACTGCACGCAAATAAGTTGGCACTAGCTGTCGAACTGTCATGAACAGGTGGAGCCCACATTACATACTTTTGTCTTGGGCCAAGGACCTCTCAATTCCAACCCACATCCATTCCAAAAGGATATTCTACATCTAGTGTGGAAATGAATGTGTATAAAGATATTTTACGGTTGCAAATAGTATAAGATACCTGTGGTGGGTTTTATTCATTCACCCACTTTCACTTTAACAGAAGGCGGGTGTTTGATTTTTTTTTTTGGTGTTTTCCTAGCAACCGCAAAAATCTGTCTCTTCATTTTGAATACCAAAAATTGATGAATTTGATGAACTTTAACCAAAAAGTAATGGAAAACATTTAGGTGATACTCATACTCGTACACTTTCCGCAAGAACAATTCTGGTAATTTATTTTCGTTGCACAAATTGGCGAATGGAAATTGAGTTAAATATTTAAGTACTGCAATGGTTTGCCTATAAACATGACCTATTTGGACCCCACACATCTACGAGCTCTTCAGTTATCTTTGGATTAAGTTTATTAATGCAATTAACTACTCGCATCCTCGAAATTGCATTCGCTACTGGTCTGGTAACTACTTATTTGCACAGTTCGCACTTGAGGTTGTAGATTCTGGTATGCCGTAAATGAAAACCCCCTTTTTCTGCTGGAAGTGGACTGGTTGGTATATTGGAATACGTTATGTGGCTACCGCAGTGAAGTTATGTTTAAAAGTAATTAACTAAATTGCAGCTGTTGAATCAAAGTTAACATCAATAAATACTTTAACCAAGTTTGTACAGTATTATTGAGAACTTAAATCACTGCTGGATTTAAATAAAAGTATAAAACTGTTTCTTTTTATTTTTTTGGTTTGGATGTTTTAGAAAAAGAGAAGCCACCACTGATCGGGTTGTGTGGTATGGTCTCAATGAAAAGATGTCTATTTTTCTTATATTTCCAATAGACGTCAATGTAATTCGTTGTATACTCAGATTTAACAACCGATGCAGGCGGCGACTCGATAAACATATATGGTATGTTAAGTGCGATAAGCAGCTACATCAACCTTACGGAGTTATGAGATCATCATAATAGTCAGTGCCGATGAAACCACAATAAATGCACATAATTTTCCAAAATAAATTTGTCATTTGAGGAAGACTAAGGCAAGAGTCTTGAGCTTTACTCACGTGAGAAAATGCCTGATTACGATTCGCACAAAAGCTAAATTCACCATAAAAGCCAAATTGTGGGTGGCCGTAGCTCAAGTGGTATTGTATTGGCTTTCAAACCGGACGGTTCGGGGTTCAATACCAACTAAATTCAAATTCATGGAATACAAAAACAAGTCCAATTACCCAAATAATTTAGTCTCCCCATTAAATGTTGAATGCCACCCATGGAGAGAAATAACTACTGAGCCCAAAAATCTTTCTATTTCTCTCTGTCTCATTTTCCTAAAAACTTAATACTAAAATTCTAACAGCCCTTCGACCAGCACATTCTAAAACAAACGTTTGTGATTTGAACGACAAGTTAGATAAGTAAGGCAACTTTGGCGCCAGCATTGGAAAACATAATCTTTATGACGCCATCTCCGAAAATAGATTCAGATTTATCGATTGCCAAAGACTGGCAGATCTTTTTGTAACAAAATATTCAAAAACCTCTCGCAAATATCTTATGCTACCAACATCAAGCGCAGAAGACCAGTGTCGACATTGCCAGCAAACTATTGAAGACAAAACATCTGATGTGCTCAACTACCACAAAAAAATCCCTGGTTTGATGAAGTGACAGCGAGCTCGTGCAACGAAGCTAGAGCTACAGAACGTTGTGCTTCAAAGAAAGACGAATTTTATGAGCAAAGAAAATGGAAGCAGACTCAACTGCTCCGAAGGGAAAATAAAAACCCAGAAAAGCACTCAATCCGGGCAACGAAAAGGTGCTGTAGAAATGATGTTCGAAAATACTATCAAAAAATTAATAACTTGTAAGTGATACAAAATGTGAACAGCAACATGCTGAGATAAGGATAGAAACATTATAGCGGATTCAGAGTCGGTGATGAAAAGTTGGAAGAATTATTTCTGGAGACTGTTAACATGCAGAACATAACATTCAACGTGATGATAGTTGACATTGCAGCCAACAAGGCTGCAGGAGCAGATTATTTAAATCAGGCGAATTGAGTTCGAAAGAAGCAAACGCTCTTTCAAAAGTCGCGCCTAGATTTTTTTTTTTTTTAATAAAACATGTAAAAATTTTACTGGTGTTTTTATTTTTACAAAAATATGGCTCTTAACAATTATGTGTGAAAAATAACATCGCGTCCACCACGAGGCTCTCATACGAACATCAAAATTTTCAAGGAATCGCTCACAAATTACCGCATTAAGTTCATCAATTCCGGTCCGAATATTATTTTTCAGCTCTGCAATTGTTGTTAGCCTATCCACATAGACTTTAATTTTCAAAAAAAAAAAAAAAACGAAGAATGTAATCTAATGATGTTAAATTCCATGATCTAGATGACCAGTTTATGTCACAATTACATAAAGTTACTTTACCTGGAAACTTAGGCCGCAATAGCTCAATATTTACACATGTTGCGTGACTCGTAGCTTCATCCTTAACTTAAGGCCACAAAAAAAAACCTTCAATAATTTATCTATAGCGCTCTCAATTGACAGTAACAACTCTTTCATTTGCCTCTTTGAAAAAAAATTCGACTAATGATTCCACCAACCAAACAACCACACCAAACAGCTCATTTTTGTAAATGTACGAGTAATGTTGGGTATATATATTATATTAATTCGTCCGTTTTTTTTTTTTTCAAAATTTGAACGTTTATTTAAGAAAAACATGTACAATAGTATTATTCAAAGTATTGAACATCTGAAGCTATGACTTTTTCCCATCTTTCTGGCAATTTGTGGATCCCATCCCAAAAGAACTGCGCCGACTTGGCAGCCAAGAATGAATCAAGCCAATTTTTGATATTCTGCTCTGATGTGAATCGTATTTCAGTGAGGGCGTTCTGCATCGACCGGAACAAATGGTAGTCAGAAGGGGCCAGGTCTGGGCTATAAGGCGGGTGGGGTAAGACTTCCCATCCACTGTTTTCCAAATAGTTCTTAACCGGAATAGCAACGTGGGGCCGAGCGTTGTCATGATGGATATTCCGGGCGTTTTTCGGCTACTGCTCTCTTCAAATCGATTAATTGTGTTCGGTAGCGTTGTCTATTAATGGTTTCACCCAGTTTTAGTAGCTCATAATACAGCACACCCATCTGATCCCACTAAATACAGAGCATTACCTTCGCGCCATGGATATTCAACATTGCCGTTGATTTGTCTGGTTGGCCGGGTTTCACATATGACTTTTTGCGCTTGAGATTGTCGTAACGGATCCATTTTTCATCAGCAGTAACAACCCGATGTAAAAATGACTTCCTTTTGTGGCGTTCCAGCCTTATTTCGGACATGCAAAACCGCCTTTCAACATCTCTCGGCTTGAGTTCATGTGGAACCCAATTTCCTTGCTTTTGAATATATCCAGCTGCTTTTAAAAGTTTTGAAATGGCTGCTTGAGTGACATCCAAAGATTCTGCGAGCTCTTCTTGTGTTTAGTAACAATCTTCATAGAGTAATGCTTCCAGTTCTTCATCTTCAAACTTTTTTGGCTGCCCAGGACGTTCATCGTCTTCCAAGCCAAAATCAACACTTTTAAATCGTGCAAACCACTTTTGGCACGTTCGCTCAGCTAATGCATGTTCACTTTTGGCAGCAGTTTTCTTCATATTAAAGTAATGAAGAAGAACTCCCCACAAAAACACTTTTTCAGGCACAAAGTTCGACATATTTGAGTGAAAAAAAAATATTGTTGTTTACGCTTCAAATGAATGAAATACACTGAAATGACATACAATGACAGTAGCTTTCCAACGCATGTTCCAATAGAATAATAACAATGGAATAATACAAGTTACGTCATAGTTATAGACCAATAGATAATTCAAGGACCATTTCTTAATTTAATTAACTGAGAAAATCACAAAGTTATTCTTAAGTTAGTCTGATTTCAATAATTTTTCTGAAATTATTCTAAAATTTTCTTCTCTCGAGATGCGACAATTTTGTTTGTTGACGAATCCATCCAATTGTGAAATGAGCTTCATCAATAAAGATGATTTTGAGTGAAAAACCAGCATCATTTTCTAACAACCAATTAACAAAAGTTCTGAGCTGATTATGATTTGTTGGCTTCAATTCTTTTGTTAATTGGATTTTGTAAGGATGCAAATGCAAATCCTTACACAAAATACGCCAAACAATCGATGGATGTCGATGAATATTGTCGTCGTGATATCGATGATACAACAGCAATGTTCTCAGTAGAGCGTCCACTTTTTTGCAAGTTAGACCTTTTTCAATCCTCGACAGAGATTCTTAAAATATTTTCACTCACTTTTGGAAATTTATTATTAAAAAAAAAAAGCGACGAATCTTGCGATATGTATAATAATATATAAAGATCGACCATTTTCATAAAAAGTTTGAATAACTTTAATGGGTTGTTCCAGCGTGGTTAAAATTTTACATTTGTCTACTTCACAAATGTCAAAGACGACATAAGAAAAGGTAGTTTTCAGAAATTATTTAATACTGCCATCTAGGCACGACTTTTGAAAGACCGTTTATATTCACAGCATAATCAGACCCTTTTACATTATTTCATCTACCATACTATGTGACCGCTTGTAATTATGATTCAATAATTTGATAGCTTCTTATCAATGTTGTTTTAGACCTGGTTAGTCCGCCATCGCCTATTTATCTTACGGATCTTGGACAAAAAAAAAACAATTTAACATAATGTCATCCCAATCTCTCTCTATCTAAGGCTGACGAAAATTTCTTTGGTTGCTTCGAGACAAGATCTCGTTGAGTAATTGGTCCTGTCTGCTGAATTCTTTTCTGCAGGAACGCTTTGTACCAATGCTGTTTTCTAAATTTGCCTATATGCATTCATCATCGAGCCAGGGATTTCATGGTTGGGACGAATTGGAGCCCACTGCATCAGATACGGCCAATTGAATTTTAACAGTGATGCCAGAGTTCAACTACATTTGATGTTGGCGACATCGGATTCTTCGAGAGAGAAGGGGGAAACTCAATTGAAAACGGCCTTGGTGGCCTCTTGCGATTAAAGCCGTTCGATGGATTTGGGCTGCTACGGATATCCGCTACAATAAGGTAATGATCCGAGTCATCACGCCCGCTCTTAACGTTCGAAAATCCAAAACAATGAAAAATTGCATTGCGCCGAGCTCATGATGATCATTTTGATTGACGGTTTTTTGAAGTCAGCCAGTTCCTTTTATGGATGTCAAGGTGTACAAACCGTATGCTAGCTATAGTTATATTACGCCCGGCTCCAAAATCAATAAGCCTGTGTCCGTTTCCAACGGTGATGGCGTGGAGGCTGTACTTCTTCACTATATTACCACAGATGCTCTTCTTGCCTCGCTTGACATTAGAATCGTGAAGGACGACTTTCACGTCACACTTAGGGTATTGCTCGTAGAAGCAGTCTTCTCCTCTGTCAGGGAATAAGCGTTTATGAGGCTTATGTCGTCGTCAGACGTTCCCTAAGTCCCTAAGTCTTCCTCTTACGGAGAATCCGAATTCTGAATACACGCTGCGACTGCTGTAATTGTCGCGTCGATTGTCTGTGACATTTTCCATAGTATATATCACAGATTTTCATCCTCATGTTGTCCGGTCTGTCCCATCACACTTTTTCATCACTGGTTCCTCGGCTGCGCGAGTTATGTATATTTGAGCTTATCCACGAAGTAAAATTAATGATGCATTGAATAGTATCGATACTATATGAAAATATTGTGGTTTTGATTGTTTCATCCACCCTCGGATTAAATAATTTTTTTAGATTTAGAAACTGAAAGTGTTTTTTTTTTTTTTTTGTATTACGTTTGTCACAACGCGAAATCAGATTCGCACGGTTTTTTAAGGGTAGTGAAGGGAAAACTACACGTCCTTTGAACATTTGCAATAGTCGTCAAAAGTGGAACTGTTATTAACTGTCATATTTTTTTTTTATTCTCCTCCCTACAGGGTTCTGAGACTTATGAGGGTGTAGGCTAGTGTTATGCTACTGGTCGAGCTTGCCCTTGCATTTTTAACTTGCATATTTAAGGGTTACAGGATTACAGGGGACGCCCTATGAGCTTGATTGTTGCGCTGCTGGCCCAATCCAAGTTATAGGACAATCAGTAGTTTTCCGATCAATCAGTCTAAGTCAGCTTTTAGCATATTCAAAGTCCACTTATTTAATGAGGACATTAAGGCCTTTTTTGGCTCGTTTTCATCCATTCTTTGTCTGCAATTTTATTGAAAAAAAAAAAAACGTCGCAAACAATTAAGGGTCATTATTGCCGATTTTGGTTTTACTTCCGAAGACATGCTACCCAAATCGATCGCCCGTCACCAATTCATCTTTTCGACTAATGTCACTTCTTTATGAGCAACAGGAAAGGGAGCAACATTTCACGCATTAAAGTTATATATTTACCGATGAGGCTTAACTTCTACAAAAAAGTGAACACATTTGATAACATTAATTGAGAAATGATATTCTGAAAAACCCCTCGATGCAGTTTGTAAGACTGCTCGCATAGTGTTTCTATACGCTATGCGGTGCAGTAATAATTTATGAACACATGCATCTTATCGCATCGCAAAGCTGTATAGCATTACTATAAGGAAGGTCTAACTTGAAAATTTTTTTTAAATTTTCAGAGACGTGTTGGAATTTTGTGATCTTGTGATAAAGTGCATAGGTAAGGTGTTAAGTCAAATTACGCTCTCCTTACAAAATGCAAAATAAAAATTTGCATACTATGTATGGCCACTGTACAACAGCCATTGACTGAAATTCGCCGTCGAATATCTAAAACCGGTTTGTCTTCTGAAACTATTTTTGTTGGTATCGTAATCGAATGTAATCCAAAGATCAAAGAGAGACTCTATTTAAACAGACAAGATAAGGTGCTCCAAAAAATAAACACTAACTGATATATCCGTAATCAAATCAAATTACGAACATATTTTACGTACGCGTGTTTCAGGAACACCGCTCTCCAATTCAATATCAGACTGTCGGCTTGCAAGATTAAAAGCGCCGCTCTACTAGCAATAGAATTGTTTACATATGTATATATAAAGTTCATGCATACCGTTATTGAACCCTTATAAAAGTTTTTCGAAACAATCATAAAAACTTGAAGTGCAATATCGTATATTTCTCGTAGGAACTAAAGAAATAATATACTTAACTAAACTTCAGTCTCGGTCTTTTCTTGCAAATTTAAAGGAAGCACGCAAAAGATGAAGAAAACATACTCCCTGAAATCCATTCCAAAATAAAGAAGAAACTTATGATTATGTGTAACTTGGGGTGTATGCGTGTGATGTTTTACATTTTGTTTAATCAATTTAGTCAATCGAGGAATATCTATGATATCTTTGTTAATGGTGAGCCAACAGCTACTATGTAAGTTTTCATAAAATTAAGTAAATATTTATTATGAAATCTATAAAAAGTTTTATTGATTAATAAAGTTCGGTCCATGGCAATTATAATAAAATATATCATCGTTTATGTGACTATCATAGCTTCTGTTGCAAGCGACCATCCGAGGGTAGATCAATTATCGATGATTTTTTGAAGAATAAGTGTGTAAATTCTCAAATTTCTGTTTGGATGTTATGTCTGAGATCCTGAATTATCTCTAGGTTACTAGTATAGACCTTACTCTTCAAACAAAGAAACGAGAATTTTGTTTACTTACGTACCCGTCCATCCGAAAAGGGGCTTCATCTGAAAAGATCAAATTCGATGGCACATTGTCCTGGCGATACAACAATCCAGTTAATAAATCGGCGACGTCATAAATGGTCCAAAGGCTTCCATTATTGTGTAATTTAGATTTTATGGGCGTGCAAACGATGATTAACTTTTAAAATTCGCCGTAAAATGCCATAAGTGAGGCACAATTGTTCACTTCGACGACGAATTGAGCTACTTTGCTGGTTTTGAACACATCACCGCGTGGTGTTTTGGCGTGTATGTAGTTGCCGAGCATGCTAATATGGAGTTTGACCCGATATCGAACCAGTTTTTTTAAAACGCTAGGGCGACTAGGTTGACCGAAAAATTCACGAATTTTACGAAATGTTACTTTTACAGATCGCCCATTTTTGTTATAAGATTGAATAACAAAACTGCATTGTTACGTAATAAATAACTCCATGACTAAAATTGCCAAAGATTATGTGACATTCGTCAGAAAGATCAACTGTATTAAATTCAGTAAATAATAATAATTGACGGCCAACATTCACACCATCTGTTGGCTCATCCTTTACTATATTGCATGTATGTTACTCATCAGCCAATCCAAATAAATGTAGAAGCTTTATTAACTTTATTTAGTTAACGCAGCAGTCCGAGGTTTTCTGTTCTTCATTTTTAATCCATTGGAACCCATGGTTCGTTGAAACGGACGTTCTCTAAATTCCACTGTTTTTTACAGAAATGGGTTAGAGTTTTGAAAATTTTCAAATTAATAGTAGATTTAGGTAGGCTTTGCATTATTAAAAATGACAGATTCATTTCATGCCATTTCGTAAAAATGCTGTGACAGATTCAAATAAGCGCGTGCGTCAAGCAGTGAAAATGGCACATCGTAAAGGGTAAGTTTTAATAACTATTTTCAGAAGTAATTATTTCTTTTTAAAACGTTAATTTGTGCAAATAATCGGAATTTGTTTATTTTTTATTAAGTGAAAGTTGTTTGTGTTTTTTAACAATGCCCACTTGTACAGGGTTTTCCAATAGGTACTAGACAAATTTTAATTTAATTTGTGAACGCACTCTTTCACTATTCATCAAACTGTCACTGTCAATTTATTCAGTAAACTCAACATTTTCATCATGGTAAAGTACACTAACGAGTAAGGTCTGCAAATTATAAAAATTTTCTACAGATATTCGGAGTCGCAAAATCATCTTCAGTGAAAAAGTTCATTTTTGGCTCAATGGGTTCGTTAATAAGCAAAATATACGTTATTGGCCGGGTGAAAATCCACACGTGCTTCATGAATCACCACTTCATCCACAAAAAATAACTGTTTTGTGCGGTTTGCATGCCGGCGGCGTTATTGGGCCATATTTTTTCGTCGACGATAACAATCGTCACGTTACTGTGAATGGTCAGCGTTATCGCGCCATGATCACCGATTATTTTTGGCTCGAATTGGAAGATATGAACTTGGACGACACGTGGTTTCAACAGGATGGTGCCACAAGCCACACAGCACACGCTACAATCGATTTATTGAAGAACAAGTATGGTGAGCGTGTTATCTCAAGACATCGGCCAGTCGATTGGCCGCGTTCGTGCGATTTAACGCCGCTTGACTATTTTCTGTGGGGCTACGTTAAGTCATTGGTTTATGCCAACACTTCGACGACGTTGAAAGAGCTCAGAGCCAACATTGAACGCGAAATAGCGGCCGTTTCGGCCGAAATGTGTGCCCGAGTCGTTGAAAATTGGTTTCAAAGAATCAAACGCAGCAAACGTGCCCGCGGTTGCCATATGAACGAAGTCGAGTTCTATTCATAAATGTTTTGATTGTACTTCAAGCCAATAATAAAGTTTTTTGAAATATCTTAAATGGTTTGCCTTTTATTTAAAAAAAAAGTTGTCAAGTCGTTATTAGAAAACCCTATATATACATTTTAAAGACTAACTGTTTCGGAAATTTTTTAAGAATCGGTGGCTGGATCGGAGTTTTCTGATAAAAACTTTTATGTTCTACCTCTTATCAATGGTTGCTATAGGATTCTGATAAGGATTTTGATAAAAGCGAAGACGAGCATGAAGGTAATTTGAATCATTTGGTAGCTGGCAGTGGCGATGTGTCTTCAAGTTCCGATAAAAGATGATGATGCACATCTTTTGATAAAACTGAAAGCTAATTGTGGAAATCATAAAGTTTCAAAAAAAAAATCGAATACTAGCCACTGGGTGAAATCACAACCGGAATATTGTATAAAAACAAACTTTGAGCCAATTCCAACAAGCCACGGAGCTCAATTATGTCAGTCGCCCGTCGGTTTTTTCAAGCTGCACAAAACATTTTTCTGGGTGCTCTTCTGATTTCCTCCTAATAAAAAGATGTATTGGTCCGATTAAAAATATCTACCCAAATTGTTGTTTGATTCAATGCGTCTGAATAGATTTGAGTGCATTTTGAACAACACAAAAGTAAATACTGATCGCTTACACAAACTCTGACCTTTGATCGGTTATTTTAATCATTTATTTTAAAAACATAGAGGATTGCATGAGTATCTGTCTCTCTTAATCTCAACAATTTATGCATGCTTCAATTTGATATACAGGGTATACCCTAATTCGTCAAGAATAATTTGGGAAATGACTCTTGGGTTTATTTTAAGAAAAACATCGTTTTATAGAAAAGGTCTATCGCCAAATGACATTATTTATCGAGGATTTAAGAAAAGGCTTACTTTGGTGTACGCTGTCCCATGTAAACGGAAACTGCTCTGTTAATACTGATAGTAAAAACTTCGTTTATAAGTTTATTTTTGAAGAAATGCTGTAGTTAGTTTCATCGCGTTCATGGTGAAAGAGCTAAAAATTGAAATCCACCATGCTATTTCAAAATAAAAAATAACAATACAAAAACTAGATACGCCGAGTGTATTCATGACGGACAACCGACATTCAAAATTCCGTCGCCTTTTTGTTCAATGCAAAATTAATAGATTAGATTTTCTTACTGATACCGGTGCTGAGATATCGGTTTTACCGCATACTCTTTTTAAAAACCAAAGCTTTTCCATTTCAGAAGAATATTTTACAGCTGCAAATGGGTCTTAAATTAAAACTTATGGCTCAAAGCTTTTAAATCTCGACTTAGGCCTTCGACGAGAATTTTCTTTTCCGTTTACTCTGGCTGCAGTCACCAGACCCATTATAGGTGCAGATTTCTTAGGCTTTTTGAACGTACTTATGGATATAAAACGTCGTAGACTTATTGATCGTTTAACGAATCTATCCGCATCCGAATCTATCAAGCATAGCCTCAAACAAAACCGAGTTTGAATCGCCACGACTTTCCATCGTTGATAACGAATATGGGAATTTTATAAGGCAATTTCCTTCACTAACAAATCCAACAGATTACACAATGCCAGTTTAACATAATGTGGTGCATTGTATTGTGAATTGCGGCCACTTACCAGTTTCGACACCAAGCCGTTTAGACAGTTCAAAATATAAAACTGCTAAGGCCGAACACATGCAAAAGCTAGGTATCTGTCGGCCTTCTACATCTCCAACATGCTCTCCACCACACATGGTACCCAAGAAAGAACCATATAAATGGCGTCCGTGCGGGGACTATCGAGGTTTACACTGTGTTACTGTGCCAAACAGATATCCTACATATACCACATCTTCACAGTTTTTCACAAAATGCACTTGGATGTAAGGTTTTCTCGAAGATAGATTTAGTACGGGCATATAACCAAATTCCGGTGGCTGAAGAAGACATTTTTAAGACCGCAATCACAACTCTTTCACTAAGAATGCCTTATGGTCTTCGAAATGCAGCCCATGAATGAAGTTGTAAGGGGCTGGATTTTTGGCTGGAGTTTGGTAAGCAATGTTTAGATTTCTTAGGACACAAGATAGGTGAAGCGGGAATCTTACTGTCAGATAAGCGGGTTAAAGCAATTCAAAATTTCCAAACCCATCCTCTTTGAAGCAAATTCAACGTTTCGTTGGAATGGTTAACTTTTACCATCGTTTCATCCCTAAGCTTGCTTAACTTTTGACACCAATTTACGAACAGATAAAACTTCTTAGTAACACCAAAAACAAAAAGGCAAACTATTGGCCGATAAAATGTTCAAATGCTTTATTGAAAATCGAAACAGCTCTTTCTGTATCATACGCGTCTCACTGAAGACGCATCCAGCTTTGCAGTAGGATACGTGCTAAAACAGTTTATTGATAGAGAATGGAAACCGTTAGGCTTTTATTCGAAGAAGCTAAGTAAATCTGAAATTAAGTTCTCCGCATTTGATAAAAAACTGTTAGCAGTCTATCTGTCTATACGACAGATGTATTATGAGCTGCTAAAACCGGGTGAAACCATCAATGGACAACGCTACCAAACACAATTAATCCGTTTGAAGAGAGCAGTAGCCGAAAAACTCCCGGAATATGCGACCAGGCACGAGGCAATAATTTTCCATCATGAAAACGCTCGGCCCCACGTTGCTATTCCGTTTAAGAACTATTTGGAAAACAGTGGATGGGAAGTTATACCCTACCCGCCCTATAGCCCAGACCTTGCCCCTTCTGACTACCATTTGTTCCGGTCGATGCAGAACGCCCTCACTGAAATACGGTTCACATCAGAGCACAATATCAAAAATTGGTTTGATTGGCCGGCTGCCAAGCCGGCGCAGTTCTTTTGGGATGGGATCCACAAATTGTCAGAAAGATGGGAAAAAGTCATAGCTTCAGATGGGCAATACTTTGAATAATACTATTGTACATGTTTTTCTTAAATAAACGTTCAAATTTTGAAGAAAAAAAAAACCCACGAATTAAAATATATACCCAATACAATATTCTCATAAAACATTATTTTTTGAGAGGCAAAATGGCGAAGGAAACAAAGGAAAAATTGTATAAATATTATGGGGCTAATGCAGTAACTGATGCGGTTACAGAGAACAATGTCAAAAAAATACATGAAATGGTGTTGGCTGACCGGAAAATGAAGGTGCGTGACCTAGCAGATACCACAAAGATTAGTACTGAGTGTACACACCATATTTTGGGCAATATTCTGCATATGAAAAAGTTATCCTGTTGCTGCGTGCCGCGCATACTCACTCCTGACCAAAAACACGAACGCGAGAGCACTTCAAAATAGTGTTTGGACTTGCTGATGCGGAATCGGGCAGACTTTTGGCGTCGATTGGTAACTGTTAAACATCAGAGAACAGAATGAGTGCCGCGCAATCGACTGAAGCCGGCACGAGTGCTCCGAAGCGGCCGAGGGAGGCTCTATAGGTCGGAAAGGTTATGGCGTCGGTTTTCTGGAATTGTCATGGCATACTATTTGATGGAAAAACCATCAACAGCGAGTATTACTGTGAATGACTGGAGAGAAGGCCTAAATCGCTGCAAAACGGCCTCACATGAAGCGAAAAACATTTTGTTTTTGCAAGACAATGCACCGGCGTACAAGAGCATCGCAACCATGGCTAAAGTCAATTACTTACGGCTCCAATTGCTGTCGCATCCACCGTATTCGCTCCCTCGGACTATTATCTCTTCCCAAACCACAAAAAATTGCTTTCAAAAAAAAATTCAGCTCACGCGAAGAAATCATCGATGCCACGGAGGAGTATTTTGCAGACCTTCTGGAAAATTACTTTTCGGATGGGATCAAGAAGTTTAAAAATCGCTAGAATAAGTGAATCAAACTAAAAGGGTACTATATTGAATAAAATAAAAAAACATTTAAAATAAATTTTTTTTTTTCATTCCCAAAGAGGTTACTTTTCACCCCATCTAGTACAACGCCTATTTGATGAACTAAAATATCTACAATGCTAACTTTTGTAAGAAAATTAACATCTTGTTTGAGTTTTTAGATATCTAATTTCCAAGCTTGTTCATTAGATTAATTTTTTACTTCAAGGTCATAGTTGCTTAGAGGCCCTATTTGATATGTCTGCATTTATAAACCAAGAATACACAGACATTATTTATGTTTATGTTATGTATAATGGAAGTTCAACTAGAGCGCGACGAAAATATCATAAATTTTATTTTACTGAACGACTATATAGAAATACATATCGAAGTCTTCGAGAAACAAGATCAATTTCAAATACACGACCTAACGCGGAACCTGAAAAAGTAAGAAGAAATTCCGGTTGATGAAAGTTTACTGGAAGCTGTTACAACTGATCTATCAATCAGCATCAAACGATTTTTTTGCAATTCTATGTTTCTATATAAAAAATTAAATTTCTAATGTACTGCATGGAGAAACTCTGCTTCCGATGATTTAGAAACAAGACTTTGGTTTTCTAACTGGTTATTGGAGCTAAACTTGGATGACAACGAGTTTAATAGCAGAATTCTTTGGACGGGCGAATCTCAAGCTACAAGAGATGGAATCACACATTTTCATAATCTTCATACATGGACTACAGACAATCCACATACCAGGAGACATAAACAATTTCAACACAAATTCAGTGTTAATACTTCAAGTTACTACCTAAGCTGAATTTTACAAACTATCTGGAGTGATTTGCCAGAAATATTGGAGGACATTCCATTGATTCAACTAGCTTTATCATATTTCTAATAGGATGGTCCTCCAACCCACTATGGTCGTGAGGTTAAGAATTGGCTAGATGAAGAGTACGGTAATCGTTGGATAGGAAGAAATGCACCAGTTCACTGGCCCACAAGATCTACTGATCTTACAGTATTGGACTTTTTTGCATGGGAAAGAAGGAAAGAATTTGTTCATTCAACCGAAATAGTAACTTGAAGTGAATTGGAAGAGCGTATACTCGACGCGTCATCAAAAATGAAACAGCAGTTAGCATTAATAAACATTCACGGTGAAATCGAAAAACGGGCTTTAGCATGCATACAAAACCAAGAAGAATCTAAAACAGCACAAAATCATTTTTTTATTCATAGCAAAAAACCCTTTTTTTTTAAATTCATAAAATTTATGGATTTTTTAGTGGGCACCCTGTATATGGGCAAGACTGTGGATGGTGAACAACTGGAACTGGGTCGTGCTGTTAACAAGGTGTTAATAAGGTAATTGAACTTTTGATAAGTTCTCATTATTGTTTCAATAAACAATTATTAAATTTGAACCTACACATAACAAGTTTTTTTTTCACAATTACCTAACCTCAGTAAAATATTTGAGAAATTTTTCCAGTATTAGAATTTGCGCTACTGGGACTATGCGGAAAATGGACAGAGGGTCGTACAATTTCTATTTTACCAATAATGATCAAATAACCTCGGTACGTTGGAAAGACAACAACGGTGTAACAATGAAAACTAATTTTGACGGAGTTGGAATCAGACATTCTACGAAGTAAATATGAGGAAAGGGAAAAACAACAGTTTGTCAATCAAAAATTGCTTAGTAGCTATTGATATTCATTTTGCTTATAGTTGTGGTTATCCTAGATTTTTGGAAATTATAATAAAGGTATGGGCGGTGAGGTTAAAATGGATCAGCTAGTTGCTGTGTACAGAACGAAGATAAGGCAATAGAAATTGTGGTGACTAATTATTGCATACTGCTGCATGTTTCGGTGGTGAAAGCTTGGCTTCTTGTGGGAAAACTGAGAACAAACGATCTTCAATCAAGAACACCACATATCCACCACCCTTCTACAATCGCATGGCACATGTTCATTGAGAGGGTCGAGAACTTCTACTTGTACCGACGATGTTCGCTTTGACGAACGGGATCGCTTTATAGAGTGTTGCCCAACGGATATGCCGTGCACTACGTATGGCACAAAAAGCATATTTGCTTGTAAAAGGTGTAAAAACCATCTCCACCCAAACAACTATTTTTCTTAAATTTCCATGCAAAACAATGAATTCTCTGACTAGAGTCCATTTAAACAGGCACCCTATATCTTCACCATAAGAAACAAAATGTTTTGAAATCACTTTTGAATAAAAAGAACCAGTAAGGTGACTTTATATTTTTATAAAAAACAATATTTATATTATTTGAAAATCCCCGAGTACACCAAAACACGTCTAACCTCTCTATCTGTCAAAAACTAAACATGCTATATATGGTACTTGAAAATGTGAACATATTTTATGTTCGGAACAGGTGTACCAACACAGCAAAAAAAATCGATAATCCAATGTGCGTCGCCTGCGAAATTTCAAAAATCATCTTACTTTTTGAAAACACCTCGTATTGTTTTATTAATTTTATGCAACAATGGGTTAAGACCTATCATACCAGCACGATCGCTATTGGGTATGTAATTTAATTCGTGCGGTATTTTTTCAAAATTTGAACGTTTATTTAAGAAAAACACGTACAATAGTATTATTCAAAGTATTGCCCAACTGAAGCTATGACTTTTTCCTATCTTTCTGGCAATTTGTGGATCCCATCCTAAAAGAACTGCGCCGGCTTGGCAGCCAAGAATGAATCAAGCCAATTTTTGATATTCTGCTATGATGTGAACCGTATTTCAGTGAGGGCGTTCTGCATCGACCAGTTGGTAGTCAGAAGGGGCAAGGTCTACGCTATAGGGGTATAACTTCCCATCCACTGTTTTCCAAATAGTTCTTAAACGGAATAGCAACGTGGGGCCGAGCGTTGTCATGATGGAAAATTATTGCCTCGTGTCTGGTCGCATATTCCGGGCGTTTTTCGGCTACTGCTTTCTTCAAACGGATTAATTGTGTTCGGTAGCGTTATCCATTGATGGTTTCACCCGGTTTTATCAGCTCATAATACAGCACACCCATCTGATCACACCAAATACAGAGCATTACCTTCGCGCCATGGATATTCGGCTTTGCCGTTGATTTGGCTGGTTGGCCGGGTTTCATATATGATTTTATGCGCTTGGGGTCATCGTAAAGGATCCAGTTTTCATCACCAGTAACAATCCGATGCAAAAATGACTTCCTTTTGTGACGTTCCAGCAACAATTCGTACAAGCAAAACCGCCTTTCGACGTCTCTCGACTTGAGTTCATGTGGAATCCAATTTCCTTGCTCTTGAATATATCCAGCTGCTCTTAAACGTTTTAAAATGGCTACTTAAGTGACACCCAAAGATTCTGCGAGGTCTTCTTGTGTTTGGCAACAATCTTCATAGAGTAATGCTTCCAGTTCTTCATTTTAAACTTTTTGGCTGCCCAGGACGTTCATCGTCTTCCAAGCCAAAATCACCACTTTTAAATCGTGCAAACCAGTTTTGGTACATTCGCTTAGCTAGCGCATGTTCACCATAAACTTGCACCAAAATACGATGACTTTCGGGAGTAGTTTTCAGTAATGAAGAAGAACTCCCCGCAAAAACACTTTTTCAGGCACAAAGTTCGACATATTTGACTGAAAAAAAAAAATTATTGTTGTTTACGCTTCAAATGAATGACATATACTGAAAAGACGTACAATGACAGTAGCTTTCCAACACATGTTCCAATGGAAAAATAACAATGGAATAATACAAGTTACGCCATCTCTTAGCAAACCGCACGAATTAAGTTATGAACCCAATAGTAAACTACTTTCAGTACACTAATTTATTTGAAGTCTCTTTTCACGCACACTACATGGTTTGAGGACTTCCCTTACCATGTTGTCCCTCCGGAATGAATTCGAAAGCATTCTAGACCAGAGGGGTGGTATTCGTTTTCTCAACATTCCCCGATTTAGATGTTTCAGTGCCATACAATAGAATTGGGACATAGTCCAAGAAAACAGCGAGCAAACCGCACGAATTAAGTTATAGACCCAATAGTAAACTACTTTCAGTACACTAATTTATTTGAAGTCTCTTTTCACGCACACTACATGGTTTGAGGACTTCCCTTACCATGTTGTCCCTCCGGAATGAATTCGAAAGCATTCTCGACCAGAGGGGTGGTATTCGTTTTCTCAACATTCCCCGATTTAGATGTTTCAGTGCCATACAATAGAATTGGGACATAGTCCAAGAAAACAGCGAGCAAACCGCACGAATTAAGTTATAGACCCAATAGTAAACTACTTTCAGTACACTAATTTATTTGAAGTCTCTTTTCACGCACACTACATGGTTTGAGGACTTCCCTTACCATGTTGTCCCTCCGGAATGAATTCGAAAGCATTCTCGACCAGAGGGGTGGTATTCGTTTTCTCAACATTCCCCGATTTAGATGTTTCAGTGCCATACAATAGAATTGGGACATAGTCCAAGAAAACAGCGAGTGATTTCTACAGTGCTGTCGTTGTTTGATTTGCCACGGAGCCTGGATAAGCAAAATTTTTTATCATCTCAAAGATTTATGGTAGTCTGCCATTTTGGCGAGCTGTTCGAGCCGTTGGTTTTGGTTGGTCGACAAAAACCACTTCGTTTTGTTCTCATTTACCAGTAAAATGACAAATGCTCCAGTCACACCTGATTTTTTCCTATGAAGCCAATATCATCAATATTGTGGTTTAGCACAGTGCTTTCAAGAAGGAAAATGAACAAATGAGATGACACCGCGTTGCCTTGTCGAAATCCGTTTTGAACAACAAATTTTTTAGTGACGTTTCAACCATTGTCACAGACGGACAAGATTAGCAAGAAGGCCAAGTTGAAATTTTCTATAGATGTGCAGTCATATACTTTAAAAAAAAAAAAAAAAAAAAAACTTAATACTCAAGAGGGTATTACTACTCTTAAAATAGCGGAGCACGTGTTATTTTTTTCGAAAAATTGGATAGAAAAAGAGAAAAACATGTTTCTGCACAGAGCCCATCATCATGGGCGGCATCCAACATTTAATGGGGAGACTAAATTTTGAGCATTAGTCTCACGAGATATTATTTGCCTAAAAAGTCTTTCGGGCACGGCTGGTATTGAACCCCGGACCGTTCCCGGAAAGTCAATACACTACCACTTAGGCCACTCCTGATTTTTTTTTTAAGATCAGTAAAATTAATATATAGTCGATGGTGGACTAAGATGCCCGAAAACTACAGCTTCTTACTTAGCTTTAATATGGTGGACACAGAATTTTAAGCGTTTACATAGTACAATAGATGAAATCTTGGACTGAGAGACTGATTCCTCTATAATTTCAATGATCCTTTTAGAGGATCGGGCAAGCGATGCTTAAATTCAGTTCATCGGACATCCATCTGACTACTCCTCCTTTCGTACTCATTCCCAGTTCCCAATGGCTTGCTCTGCCCAACAGAATCGCCTTCCCTGTTAAACAGTCTACAGAAATAACCCTTTCAAATTCTTAGTACAAACTGTGACTCCACTGTAATTTTTCCATTTTTATCTCTGCATGGTAGTGTCCGCTATTTGTATCTTTTGCAAGTTGTTTGTTAGAACCTGCGAGCATGATTTCTGAATCACCTTTTTATGACCTCAATCGAGCGCTTCCAAGATTCTTTCTTTTCCTTTCTGAGCAGCAGTTCCTTTCGCTTCATTTGCTTACAGAGTTCGTGAGCAGATTTCGTCTGTTTTTTAAGGATATGTAGCAACTTCAGCAAACCAGGAGTTTTGTTATGATAGTAGAGTGAAACCCAGCACATCAAATCCTGTGTATCTAATACAAAACATAGTTTGCTGGCAATGTCGCCACTAGTTTTCTACGTATGATGCTAGTAGCATCGATTAGAAAGTCAAGGCACATACTGGAGGTTTGTTCGTGGGTACTATAAGAGGTTTGTTGGTTGGGATATAGACGAGATGAGAATATCGTAGTATAAGTGTTGAAGGAAATAAAAATGTAAAAGTGAGCATAATTCACAGAACACGAACGCAATCGATGAATGAAAAAAATCTCAGCTATGTTTCTGCGTTTTTCATGGTTCATAATTTTGAGACGTTCATGGTATGGTGGTAAAATTATGTTAAATGTTATCGAAAAAAAATTTGAAGGAAACGGCGTTAAATGTTCCTAATTCGCGATATATCGGTCATATAAAAAGTATCCGCGGTTTTTTGGTAAATTTTTGAAAAAAATTTTTCTTTATTCAAAATCAATGTCAATCAAGTACATATTGGCCATTATTATCTATGACCTTTTGCCATTTTCCGGATAGTTTCATAATTCCATCGGTGTAGAATTTCTGTGGCTTATCAGCGATGTCATGATGGAAGACAACTTCCTTTCTGTTGGCCAATTATAGTTGCTCTTCAATGAAAGCTACATTCAAACGCTCGAGTTGTGCACAGTAGAGGATCGAATTGAGCGTTTCGCCACGTTCTAATCTAATCTCATCAAACACTCAACATAACCTTGTTTGCCGTCAATCCAGGCTTTGAAGTCGTTTGTGGTCGGTCACCATCCTTTTACCATGATCGCTTGTGTTGGATATTCCTTATTTATTTACTCCATTTTTCATCATCCGTAATGAATTGCTTCAAAATTGGTTCCATTTCGTTACGTTTCAGCAGCGTTTCACTGATGGTTATTCAGTCAATTAAATTTCTTTGCGTTAATTCATGTGGCACCCAAACATCGAGCTTCTTTGAGTAGCCTGCTCGTTTCAGATTATTCCAAAATGCCATACGGCTGATGTTTAGTGCCTCTGCTATTTCCAGACAGCTTCCGTGCCAGTCGAGTAGTGCGAGGAGCATCTTATACATCGAAATTTCCGGAACGGAATCGAACTAACCACTCCTGGGTCCGGCGTTCACTCACAGCATTCTCACCGTAAGCTGCACAAATTTTTCGTTTTTCCCTTTTTTATAGTAAAAAAGCATCAAACTCTTCAGATATTTCACTCATATTCCAATCAGTATAACTCAGTATAATCAGTATAACACGTGTTCGTTTGACACAATCAGATAAGTGTTTCCAAATAAATGGACACCAACACCATCTAGTGACAAAAAACTGAGGAGACTTTTTATATGACCAATATGAACTCACTGTAAAAGGAACGAGACTTGGCTGGCATATCCCAGTAGAGGCCGGAAAAAGGTAATGTAACATGTAAAGACCTTCTTTGGATTATCGTTTGATAAAACGAAATGATTAGTTGCTTTAAGGATTATCTCGTCAGTATGCTAAAGAAAAGTAAACTCTCTATCGTACAACATCCCAAAGCCGTAAAGGGTTTGGACCTGGAATATATGTTGGTCGTGCAGAAGATAAAGTCGAGAATCAAGATATCAAGCTTTAAGCAATTATCGAAGCACCAAGTGAAAAATCTATCAAGGTCTTCTTGAAGGGGAATAGAGTCTTGTAGTGAAAAATTTTTTAGAGAATTTGGTGTTATTAGCATATATGGATACTATCTTATACCATATTATCGTCATCATGACGATGCAGTGTCATCATGACGTGTGCAGGCAATTCGTTGCACCATGGAAAAATTTAACCATGAGTACACTCTTTTGGATCTTAAACCGCCAACGAGACGGAGATTGGTGCGAAATGAAGAAAATATTGTGACCGTAGCGGTCAGTATTAAAGAAGAATCAGAAATGTCTATTCGACGTCGATCAACTAAATTGGGCATCGCCAGAGATTTCCTTATTTGCGGTTGGATTTGGGCCTACATCCATTTAACATGGTGCTGACACAAGAATTGAAATGAAACGACTATAAACAATGCCATGAGTTCGCTTATTTGGCGCTGGAAATGTTGGCCGGAAATCCGAATTGGCCAAAAAATCATATTCTCGGAAAAGACCCATTTTTGGCTCAGCAGCTATGTCAACAAGCAACATTGCCATTTTTGGAGCAAACAAAATCCATATGTGTTTGGCCCAGCATTAATGCATCCACAAAGATTGACTATTTGTTACGGTTTAAGGCATGGCAGTCTTATCATAATAAGAGCTCGTCAACATCGATATATCCAAGCTGTGGTTCCAACGAGACGGTGCTGTGAAGGATCATCTCATCATCTCATGGCGAGCGTTCTTCAATTGCCCGCTGCGATCATGCCATTTGACATTACTCGATTATTTTCTCTGGGGCTACGTCAAATCCAGAGCCAATCCAGCCAATCACTTTGGACGAGCTCAAAGCCAATATTCGACACGCTATTGCCGGAATTACGCCTCACATATTGGACCGAGTTATTAAAAATAGGACCGACCGGTTGAAGCACTGCCAGCGAAGCCGAGGCGACTATTTGAGTGATGTGCTATACCTCTTATAATGACAAGCTACATTCCCCTTCAAAATAAATCAATTTTATAGCTCAAACAATGTATATTGCTTCCCAATAGAAGTAGAACACATTGCCAATACCCCACTATGGGGACTTAAACGCGGCTATTGGTTTATTTTTAACTCCTCATCTCACCATCTTTATTTCGGCAATCTGGCTAAATCCTAAAAACAGTCCTCAAGTTTCATGAACTGTCTAAATAGCTCAAATGAGGTAATCGCTGGATCTGCCTCTGAATTCGCAATGTCTTGGGAGTTCATTACTCAAAACGTCCGTATTATGTACTGCCTCGATTATGTACCAAAGTTTACTCAGATGTCCTTGTTCATACAATTGGAGAAACATTTCAAGATGAGTGTTTTAGATGGTGCCGTCAAAAAAGGATAACGAAAAATTCTGTCCAGTCGTTGCGTGAAGCAAAAATAATTAGAACCTTCAAATGCAGAACAACAGCAATTTCTTGTCTTCATTGATGAAGTCATCCAGTATAGAGCAATCTAAGGAGGTACGCCATGTCAATATGGATATCTGAATTAACAGTTCCAATTTCAATATGTATTAAAAGGATGATGAATCATAATTACAATACCAGGTTTTGGTAGATTTCCACCGCTTACAAATTCCAACTCATTAAACTTTTATCTGAAACTATCTATTGTACTCGTATACGAGTAAAAGGATTCGTACCAATGAAAGTTAATGGCACGAAATTCACGTTAATAAAGAGAATGCTAGTATTAAAAGGAATGTACTCGTATCTCGTAAATTTAGCATTTTTATTTCACTTACTTTGAAACAAACACTTCTAAGGACCCTATTCAACTAAATGTATTTCAAAAAATAATTTCATCTGACGATTCTGATATCCATTCGTCTTCAATTCATTTAATATGACGACAAGAAGTGTTAGAACCGAATTTGTATCGGCAATCCTACTACTTTATTCCGCCTTTGCCATATTATCCCAGAATCTTCATTTCGAAAAATGAAAATCATAAATTTTTATGATCTCGGCAAGGGTATTCGGTTCATGTTTTGCGTACTGTTCCCCAGACCCGCTTTACTGTTATTTTATATTTTATTGTTACGCATATCTTGTGTGTGGTTTACCAAAACATGCCCAAAATCGCATTTTTTTATTTCTATTACGCTAATGCTCTCCCCTCAGTCCAATATCCGTACACGATGTGTTATAGATATTAAATCAGTGAGTTAAAAACAGCAGAAAAAAATTTGTTTACCAGAGACCTCCTTGTATATGAGTATTCGGATCCATATATGCAAATCGGATATATGGTGTGGTATCCGTATCTGAATTCTAACACATCTGAAAGAGAGTTACTGATATTGGGATCACTGAAAGAAATGTTACGTCTTAATATTCAGAATATAAAAAACTAAGCTTGGAAATAATAGACAAACAAACTTAAATTTATAGTCCTGTTACTGGCTAGGCCTAAGAGCCACATAGACATTGGATGGGTGTATTTTCAAGTGTTTTCCATGTCTTTCCACAGCTCCATGCCCTAAGGGAAAATGATACAAAAAATATTTGTAGAGTATCGAAAATTTCCACTTTGTTTAAAATGACAAAATGAAGCGGAAATAATTTGAGGGATACCTACCATACTACCCCCGGAAACTGAGCTAACAAAAGGCAATAAAAAAAAAACACAGTCTGTGGGATAAAAGTTTAGATACAAAGTTGAAAGAAGCACATCATGTTTTTCTTTCCCAAACAGTGGATACAGTGTGGAAATTTATTTATTGGAAATAATTTCATGGATGTGGTCTAAATTGATTTCATCGACAAAAACAGGATTTAATGTATTCTCGTGTGGGGCTTAATATTTTTTTAAGGAAAAACACTTACTTAGGTATTGAGCTATGATGTAACGACAAATTTATAAAACAGTTTAGAAAAACGTTCAGACATTAGAAGGGTTAAAGAAAAAATTCCAATCTAAACAATTTCGAACTCGAATGTTATTACAAAGTGGTGTTTTAGTAAGGACATCATATTGTGGGCACGTTACATCATTGTATCGCTTGGAGATCTACCAAAATTAAGATCCGAACAAATTTGTGTGGGTCAGTGCTCCTATTGTGAAGTACAAGATGCTTATGAAATCGTTATAATTATACCTCAATCCAAGCACATCGCACAGTTGCATTCCACATAAATTCCAAATTAGATTACACTCAAAACTTTGAAAAAAAAAAACTAATTTATTTTAATACACTAAAACTAATTATAATTTTCTTAAAATCTATATCTTAAATACTATTTTCCTGTTGACACAGAGGTACTGCATCCAGGTTGTGCTCCCACAGGTTGATCAGGCAACAGGAGTGGGTTCTAGGCAGACGTGGTGGAACACGATTATTTGAGGTGGATGGCATGTGGTGGGAAACTTGATGCGATGATGAAAAACAAATGCAAACATGTGCATTAGAAATATCGTGTGCATTCTGATATAATGTTGCGTTAACTTACATACAGTGCTTATCGAGTAGAGTGTTACACAATACTCTTATATCTTCTAGATTCTGATACTCAGAATCCTTAACCTGATACTCAAAAATGGAAAACTTATTCTCACAGGGAAAGCAAAGGAAAACAAGGACGGCTCCTCTCTCATAGTATGGTTAGACAAGATTTAGTCGAAACCATTAAAGCTCAAGGTATGACTCATGTCGCTTAGATGCGCAGACGCCTGACTAGAATGATATTACTTAAGAACCGGTACTATTTGTAGTTGAATCGCTTTCAACATTCCCCGCCAAAACAAATGAGGCTTATCACTTTGAATACAAAACTTCACTGTGCGGAAGGTGCGGAATAAATAAATCTGAATTTTCAGATGATTAAAATTTTTACACCACCATACTAGGTTGAGTGAAAAGTAAACTCCTTGGGAATGAAAAAAAAAATTTTTTTAAATGTTTTTCTATTTTATTCAATGTAGTCTTCTTTTAGTTTGATACACTTATTCCAGCGATTTTCAAACTTCTTGATCCCATCCGAAAAGTAATTTTCCAGAAGGTCTGCAAAATACTCCTCCGTGGCGTCGACGATTTCCTCGCGTGAGCTGAATTTTTTATTGATGAGCCATCTTTTGAGGTTTGGGAAGAAATAATAGTTAAGGGAGCCAAATCGGGCGAATACGGTGGATGTGACAGCAATTGGAGACGTAAGTAATTGATGTTAGCCGTGGTTGCGATGCTCTTGTGCGCCGGTGCATTGTCTTGCAAAAACAAAATTTTTTTTCGCTTCATGTGAGGTCGTTTTGCAGGGATTTCGGCCTTCAATCGCTCCAGTCATGCACAGTAATACTCGCTGTTGATGGTTTTTCCTTTTTCGAGGTAGTGCACAACGAGTATGCCATGACAATCCCAGAAAACCGCATCAGCAATTCCAAACACTCTTTCGAAGTGCTCTCGCGTTCGTGTTTTTGGTCAGGAGTGAGTATGCGCGGCACCCAGCAACAGGATAAGTTTTTCATATGCAGAATATTGCCCAAAATATGACGTATACGCTCAGTACTAATCTTTGTGGTATCTGCTAGCTCGCGCACCTTCACTTTCCGGTCAGCCAACACCATTTCATGTATTTTTTTGACATTGTTCTCTGTAACCGCATCGGAGGGCCTGCCGCTGCGGACTTGATCGGTAGTGGAGTTGCTGCCACCCAGAAATTCTCAAAACCAATATTTGACGGTGTAATCTGACGGAGCATTAGCCACATAATATTAATCCAACTTTTCTTTTATTTCCTTCGCCGTTTTGCCTCTCTAAAAATAATGTTTTATGAGAGAACGAAAGTCGTTTTTGTCCATACTCAACATGATGCTAAACACGTCAACAACAATCAGCTGTCAAAACAAAACAAAAGACAGTTTCGCACTGAAATTTGGCATGTCTGCCTAATATGAACGGACTTCAAGGCACCATAAACCTTTTTTGCAGTAGCACCGCATTCTGGCGGTCAAGGAGGTTACTTCACTCCACCTAGTATTACGAGTAATTGGAAAGACAGAGAACTTGTCTTAAAATAACGGTTTTGTGCATTTTATGGCAGTTGGAAAATAATATCCGAAAAAAACGCGCAATACTTATGTTACTTATGTTACCCCCTGATATAGACATAGGCATCTATGTATTTATATTATACTCGTACAACGTTCGAAAACGGTATCTTCACGCACGCGATGCTGCAGAAAGCGTTGCCAGAAAAAAAATCTCACGCATACAAACCAGACCTTTTCCAATAAGTACATAATCTTCTGAAAGACGTTTTAAAAAGTTTAACGAGGGACGATTACCTAAAATGGTGCCATGAAATAAATACCCAAAACAACAAAGAGAGTTTAAACAACCTCATTTAGTCTCTTGGTCCCACGCACAGTTTCTGTTCCAATATATAAGCACGTGAAAAACAGGAAGAGTTAGCCCTATGGTCGAATTCCGCTCGTGTATTCGCCTACTCTCACTCTACTCTCACACTCACAATTCCGATTCATGCGATTCCGCAACATGGTAAGTTTGTATAGCAAGCAGACTAGCCTTATCCGAAGTCCTGACAGCTGTAATTGCATTATATGTATGTACATACATATACATTTTCGAACGTCTTGTTAGACCGAAAAAAACAGTTCTCTACCCCTGACAACCCCTTTACAACATGGGACACACTACTTTGTTCCAAGAGAGAATGGTGTTTGTGATCATAACAGAAGAAAAAAACGACCAGCTTAAACTGCTAAGGAAGCTATCTACTCCAATAAGCTACATATTTCGTATTGCCTTATAGAATTCTAAGAAATTTTTAATCTAATTGTGCGGTCACCGTACGAGAAATCACCTGATATGACACTGTTCCAACGAGCTTAGAGGGGTGAGTATAACAATTGGACTCCTTATCAGGAAAAGAAGTTAAACATAATTCAAATACCATATGTTGACTTGACACAAATATGTTTAAATAAAACACGAAGGAATTAAATTGATGACAATTCATTAAATTCATTCAAAAGACTATTTCACGCCATTTAATATTTGGAAATAGCTTTGGGTATATGTCTACCATGGCTGCGTCGTACAAAGCGCATTCTGGAAGCTCAAATTTCGACCACTTTTTCAAACAATTGGTGGTGTATAACATAAAGCATATTATTCGAATAATGTTTTACTCCAAAGCGTCAATCGTTGCTGGTTTATCGGCATAAACTACTGACTTGACGTAGCTCCCGTAGATCCTTATGGCCAATTGATGGGTCAATTTCTTGAAATAACTCTATTGCCAAACCAACAAAGCGATTTGTTCGTTGATAGTATGGGTTGAAGCAGCATCCAATTGAAACAGCATCAAGTTGAAACCACAGTTCTTCTACACTGTCACGCAAATTTGAAAAGAAATAATCGTTGATCATCGCATTGTCCCGATGTCTATTGACAGTAACTTGTGCCCTGGCATCGATTTCTGGAAAAATATGGATCGGTGATAGGTGATATGATATATGATATATCATCGATGATATATATCCGCATCATATTGCACATTTTTATGGATGCAGTGGCATCTGCTAAACTTTTTGAAAATTGTTCTCGTTCCAAATATGGCAATTCTACTTGTTTACGTAGCAAAAAATTGAATCAATTTCCAATCTCTGAACATCTTATTGTATCTTATGAGCCTTAAAACTAAGATCTTTATGCAAAATTTTAAAGATAGTGAATGGATAAAGGCCAAGTTGCTGCTAACGACGGCAATTCGATAAATTTGGGTCTTCGTCAACGCAAGCTTCCACAATCGTGATATATTCTTCCGAGCGCACTGTTTTTATTATTGTTTTGAGTATCTAATACAGTGAATATAAGTTTCGTAAATAGAGCTTACATCTTGGAAATAAATTTCAACGATTTGAAATCGTCGTTGTGGCATAAATCTGTCCATAATTAGAAAGTGAAACAACTTCTTCAAATGTGTACAGAGCATCTGTCAGATAAAACTCACTGACCTTTTCTGAAACGGTAAACAAGATTTCTCAGAGACTAATTATCCGATTGACCCAAAGTTGTATGCATTCTATAGATAGACGTATTGGGTAGTTATTGAACCAGAATCTTAGCTCAAGACACAATACATTCTTTGTTCCCCCTTTTTTTATTAAAAAAATTTTTTTTTTATAATTTCATAGTATTTTGCATGCCATTCTTGCAATTCTATTTTTATTTTTATTTTTTTTTTTTTTCAAAATATCCTAGTTCACTAAGTGGATTATGGTGTTTTTAATAAAATGCCGTTTGGATTTTTTTTACTTCAAACCCATAGGTGAGGGGCAATTGTGTTTAGCATTTCATTTTTGGGCGTCAACGTAAGAACTAAGCTTAGATTTAGGTTCTCTAAGAAAAAACCGGCACCAAACCCGCTATCAGTTTTAGATCTATCTGTGCAAAAGCGAATTGACTTGTCCTCCATGAAAGAATCTTCCTCCCAGAAGTATCTAAAGGGGAATTTTACATAAAATTCTTTGTCAAACCAAAGTTTGGATATACTTGTAATGTAATCGATGTTCTTTGTGAGGATTCCTAGTATATTAAAAATATTAGCGTGATGACCAAATATGGTAAATTATTTGTCCACTATGTATTCGCTTTAAGGCGAATTCCTGCGGCTACTTGCCTGCTAAAGATATCGAGTGGTGTCAAGTAGAACAGAATATCCAGTCCGCTTATTCAGACATGCTGTTCTTTGGGCTCTGCATTGTCCGGCTGTCCTCCAGACAACAACCCCTTAGGTGGGTATCGGTCTTATTACCAAGATCTACTGCCAATGGGTTATACCACTTGAAGGCCTCCTTTGTTCCCAATGACTTTCTGGCACGAGAATAAAGCTACTGTAGCTTTCTTGACTCTTTCTTGAATGCTAGGTTTCTAGTTCAGTTTCCTCCCAGGTATATCAGCATTTCATTAACCAATAAGCTCCAGAGAAGTGGAGAAAGAACACCGCCTTGTGGCGTACCTCTACTGGGTCCAAGTTGGTCGTCCACCTGCAAAGTTAACAACACAGTCGTAATTGCCGATGTGTGTTGACGTTGTTAAAGGCACCCTCTAAGCCCAGGGAAGCGTCCGCCGTGTACTCTCAACTTGTATATTGTAGGGATCGTTCGATGTGGCTAGTCAGTGAATGCAGAGCCGTGGACTAAAGTCGGGGATCAATTTTAGTTCATATATGGATATCAATCAGTCATTCTAGAGTTTTCAGAAGGAAAGATGATTAACTTATAGGTCTGAAGTCCTTTGGGACAACATGAAAGCATTTTTCGTCCTTGGGAATGAGAACTACATTGACTTCTTTCAATGACAGTGGAGTGTGGATAGGCAGAATAATATTTGAAGACATTTTTAGCTCGGCAGGTATTATATCATCGGCACCAGCAGACTTGTATGGTTTGAAGCTATGCAGCAGCAACTTGACTCTTGAAATCAGACAATGAATTTTGGTTACGGTTGCAGTAGTCTTGTTTTGGTTGCTACTGTCCGCGAATAGGAAGCTAACTGAAAAGTTTGTGTCCAGTAGCAGGTTGAGTGATTCATCCCTTGAGGTTATCCAAGAGCCATCGTTTTTTTTTTCAAACAGCTAGGCATCATAGGATTTGTAGAGACGATTTTTCTTATCCGCGATGCCTCCGAGATCTCTGTAATTTTGTCAGAGAATGACCTCCAGGATTGTCGGTTTGCTTTCCTTAATTGTTTCTTATATAATATTTTGAGCGATTCTTTCTATGAATCCCAATCAGTCACTTTTCTTGTACTTTTTGCTATGTTGAACAATTTTCCGCAAAAGTTTCTAAGCGGTTCCAATGCTGACGTCCACTAGTGCGAATTTTTCTTGCCTCTCGGTTGATTGAGAGCCAGGGTAAATTCCTTGACATTAATGACAAGCTCATTGATGTCATGTGGTTGACTTAAGAGTTCACAAAATAGTATTTTTGACTGTATTCCTTTTTTTGGCCAATCAGTTTTTCGATAATTCCGGAATCCTGATTTTCTGAGTGGAGAATCAATCAGACTGAATTGGATGTATCTGGGTGATACCACCCAGTTCGCTAGCATTTAAGTGATGTTGTCAAACTTTGTGCTTGCTTGACCCAAAAAGGCGAGAACAGCCCCTTGGTGGAAGACATTCAAAATTGTTACTTTTTCTTTGTTGTACTTCACTTCGTGGCGAACTTGAAAATTGAAAATAGGATTGGTGTGCTCTAATGTGTTGCGGGTTTCGGTACTTTCCCTGAAAAAAAACATAGGCATGCCCCGATTTTGATATCAACACAATGCAGACGCATTTGTCTAGGGAGTACACTTAGTCAAGCGTTTCTATAATTGTTTGAGCTCTTCCAAATTAAGCGATGATTTCATCCCATTCCGTCTTCAGGTTTGGAAACGGGAGAAAGTCTAGAGAATATGGCATTGAGGAAGCAATTCGTAATCCAATTCATAAAATTTTTCCATAACGGTTATGCATATGGTATGTGGACAAGTCTATTGTTTTAATGGCAGAACATTTTCTTCGTTTTTCCTTCAAATTCGGTCCACTAAGTTTGAGTAATATTTCCCGTTGATTATCTTTCCCTTTCGGGGGTAGTCGCTGTGGATTATGGCCGCGTTCGTCCAAAAAACAAAACTCTCGTCATGATTTCGTCGGCCGATAGACCCACTTTAACCTTCTTCAGCATCAATTCGTACGGAAGAACCACTATTTTAATTGTTGCTTGGTATCCGATGTATCGTGGTGCACTTTTATGAAAAAGTCCGAGGACTCATCTGAATTACCTTTGAACTACGCCAAACTTTTCTTCCATGTTGTCACATAATTCGCGTTTTTTTCATTTTCGCTGTAATTCATGCATTTGTCTGTTTCCATGACTGGTACAAGCAAACTAAATGACGCAGTAATCTCAAAATTTGTCAGTAGTCGAGTAGTCTATTGAAAGACATAAGCGATGCGGGAGAGAGTTACAGACTCATTGAACCACCCTTGAACATCCTATTCCACCCAAGGATCCCTATTCCAAGTCATATGTGTCGAACTTTGTACAACTATGAAACCATTCTTTGAAGTATAAAGGCTTCGGTTTTGTGAAGATAGTGTTAAACTATTTTAGTTTTCCATTACTATGTAGAGCTGCTAAGGGATTACCTAAGTCCTAAAATGAAACAATCACAGGTATTTGAAAGGCAAATAATCATATGACATAGTTTCCCATACGTGGCAAATTAAAGGTATATCCAAGCCAAAAATAATTAATTCAGTCAGCCTACGATAATTTTTTTAATACCATCTCTCATTTATTTTAAATTTATTAAGTTCTAAAAAAATATTTTGTCCTTGAAATCTAATCTTGATCGCATGGTAATTTTTCGGAAATTATTATAACAAGACCATTATTTTGTCTTCTTAAAACGTGCTTTCTTTTTACTGCCGCCTTTGAACGATATCTGCAAATGCTATACACTGAACGTTTGAAGTGAACAATTGTGTATTTCAAGCACGTATCTATTGTGATTTTTGTAGCGAAATTATCTAATGAATAAATCCAAATTTCACCCTGTAGACCGTAGTTTTATCCAAAGCTAAGAGGCACAATGGCGTACAATATTAGTTAATTTTGTTGAGCTGGCACACCAAAAATTACCCTTAATCCTTGCCAAGATAAAAGATACATACTTGTAAATTGTCCACCCTTTTACGCAACTGTGGTGCAACAAAATTGAAGAGCAAGAAAGGAATGAAATTGGCTAATGCCTATACTCAAAGCCAATGAGGCACGTGCAGACAGAGTTTTTTCGAATACGGGATTATATTATGTAGTCTATAATTTAAAGCTTATATATTAACACATACTTATAAGAAAGTATGTAGAGTATATAGAAACTCGCTACATTGAAGTACCTTTGGATACATAATTCCTTTCTGTTTTGATACAAACTGAATGCTGAATGCTGAGTTGACTTTTGCTGCAGAACTTTTTCGTTTCTTTGGGAGTTTAAAATGTCTTCCTAAATCTTTCATTGGAGTTGCATATACGAGTACATACATACATTGCATATACGTATATACATATATACTTTTAATAAATCGTTAAATTGTTAAAAAGTAAAATTACTTCATTTGGTTACATGAACATCCGATGTTGTTCCAAAAGCAACTATTCTTTACGAAAAAATTGACTGTTTGATGTAGATTTCATTCCGGAGACGTCATTGGGCCATACTTCTTTCGAGACGATAATGGCGCGTCGGTTATAGTTGATGGAGACCGCTAGCGTTCTATATTAACCATTTGTTTTGATGGTAATTTGGAACTAGGAGGATTGGAGTATATGTGGTTTCAATAAGACGATGAAAGGGAAGAAGTGCAGTCATCGTCTTATCGCTAGAAATAGCTCTATCAACTGACTGCCCCTCTCGAGTGATTTAACACCTTTAGGATCTTTTCTATGGCACTAAATAAGATCTCTGATCAAATCCAATACTTTAGAAAATTTAGACCACTTGGTCTGACGGAAAATTGCTGGAAAATCGTCCGTATCATTCGATAAAGTCATAGAAAATTGAAAGCATTCACTGCTCATAATTAATGGTATCAATGAAGAATATACATATTTTGATCCAAAACCATTAAGACCCTAAATAAACGTCTCTTCATTAAAAACAAAAAAAAAATCTGTATAACCACACCTAAAGATTCGATAGCATTTCTTAATCATCTCAGAGACCACTGGTCAGTCATTTTCAATCCTGAAAACAGTCGACAGACCATGCAGTTTTTATGTTCTTAAATTTCTGCTGTCGTTATTATATTCATCAACAAGACCTAAACCGAGGCCTTTGAAAATGCACAAGGAAGCAAGGTAATATATCACAGTCGGTACTAAGAATATGAAAATGCACTTCAGCAGATTGGCGAGAACAACCCAAATTCCGCTGTGAGAATGAATAAACCTGAACAGAAAAAGTCAACAGATCCGTCCGCTCGACTAAAATGAAGTGAAGATAGTAATATCCCAACTTAAGAACAACAAGACTGCTGAACCGAACAGTCTACTAGCCGAGCTTTTAATGATAGTGGAAGATTACGTGGTAGAGGGCATGTACCATCTTATTTCTAATATTTTGTCTTTAGAGAGCATGCCTGAGGAATGGAACCTTAATATCATTTACCCGAACCACAAGAATAAAAGCTCTCTTAGATGCATCAGCCTGCTTAACATCGCATATAAGATCATATCTGCCATCTTGAATCAAACCATTTATCAACGATCTGAAGCCCCTATCAGTGCAGCTTTAGACCCGTTAATTCCACAATATCATTTTTTTTTTTTTTTAAACACTCAAGTGGTTATAAATACACTTATAATGCCTCAGCATATGTTAAGTTTTTTTTTGGAAAATGGGATTGAGAAAGATAGAAAGATGTTTGGGTTCAGTGCTCAATTTTTGTTAACTGAAAAAATGAATGTTGCGATTCGAACACAGAACCTTCCAATTTGGAAGCTACTCCACTATCACTTGAACCGCCACCCACAATCGACCAAATATTCACACTACACTTATCAAGGCAATCTAAATCCATATGCACCAACTCCTTATTGATTTTAAGTCCGCATGTGACAGCATCTGTAGAGACGAGCTATACAGAGTCACGTCTAGTATTGGTATCCCTGCCAAACCCTTCAATTTCTGCAGAATGACGAATGACAATCGACGTTTTTTCGGCCTAAAAAACAAATGAGTAATAACTTTGCGCATATATTAGCGATCGTCACAAAAAAAACCCAACCCCGCTCAAGAGCTCATCTTTAAAACTTGGTAGCACAGATTTATCTATGACGTTTAAGGCAGTTCATCTGTCGGTAGATAAACAAATTTATTTTGTTTTTGAAAAATTTTGTTGAAAAATGTTTGAAATTTCTAAAAATCCATTATAAAGTTAATCGCAAGCGAAAAAACAGGGATTGAAGGCACTGTTTTATATCCGCTATGTTTTTATTGTAATTTACACGTAAATTATTTTTTAGCGGATAGCAATGTGCAAGACAACACGGCTATTGTTTGTTGATGCTTGTCTTACTATAATACTATGATTGGACACTTTTCTTTTTATGCAGTATGAAAAGTGACACGTGTCGTTGCCAGTTAGGTCTTGATTCATGCATTTTCAATTGGTTAAATATTTAATTTAAACATCATATTTTTACCTTCAAGCCTTTCTCAATAAGAAAAATTACCACATTTGGGGCTTAGATAATCCAAGCATTTTTAGACTAGAGGCATTATTGGATTACATATAATCGAATATGAAGGGCGAATGTGATTAAATTCCGCAAACGAATTAAATTAAAAGAAGCCAACTTCAATGAAGGTTCAAAAGCAAAACGAAGTTTCATTACAGATACCAAAAATTACACATTTGACAATTACGTGGTATCAAGTACCAAATATATTTCTTTCCCCCAAATCCGACATCTTTGCTAATTAACAAAGCCACTGAGACAAGAGTGAGGCTCTTCACTGAACAAAATTTAAATTTAAAAAAAGTGGATCGACTTTCAAATGTGCAAGCGCCCAATAGGTAAAATTACGGCGCAAGCGATGATCGCATTTCTTCAGTTCATGCAACAATTGAATCTTAAAGGCGTATAAACTAAGATCTCTTCACAAAATGGACTCAACGATGGTCTCGACGGCGCTATTATTTTCATCTGAGAGCAGTCTTGTAAGTTGTTTGAAGTTCGAAAAAATTAATAAAGTACGAATTTTTTAAATTGTGTTTGAAGCAGGCGACTCACTTAGTTTTCTTACTAGTTGCGGCCATGTGAGATTTTAAATTTATGCCAATATCCTCCAATTAATTTGAGAATTCAAATCCAACATACGTGCTGTTATTAACGCATCCACAAGTCGAATATATTATTGTATAATGAACAATTTTATCTGAATGTGTAACAGGATAAGATGTCATTTTCCATTCCATTGCTAATGGCAACGCTTCTTCTATCGATTGAAATAAAAATAAAAAACAAAACACGACGGCGTTTTTGAATAAATCAAACTGAAAGAGTTTTTCATTTCAAAAACTAATAATTCGACATTTAATCCATTTTTAAACATCTTCGCTCTTTGTGGGTTTTCTTAATTCGTATGGAGAACTGACTGCATTTACCAACATCGAAAAGAACACTGTTCTATAATTATACAACAAAATTCACTTAATAGCAGCATTATAAATAATAGCAAAAGCACGACAGTGGCAACACTTTGAACAAAAAACCTATTTACTCCCTATAGCATTCTCCTAAGGATGGCAACATTTTTATTTTCTTTCAATTTAGGCTAAGCATTTCAACTAAGAATTGTCACTTACCTGACGTCATGTGTCATAGTCGTGTTTGAAAACAAATGAAAGTAATTCGAATGTCGAATATTGATAAAGTACGAATACTTCTTGTAGGGGATTCAGGTTATTTATTTGTAATTCTATATTCACAGAAGAAAAACATAATTCCAATATTTAATTCAGGTGTTGGCAAAACTTGTCTCACGCATTTGATTGCCCACAATGAATCCTTGATACACCCTGGCTGGACGGTCGGCTGCTCTATAGAAGTTAAAATCCACGAATACAAAGAAGGCACTCCACAACAAAATACATTCTTCATCGAGCTCTTTGATATTGGTGGTTCGCTCAATCACAAAAACACCCGCGGAGTCTTCTACAATCCAACTCATGGCATAATCTTAGTTCACGATCTGACAAATCGTAAAAGTCATGAGAATTTGAAGGAGTGGCTCTACGAAATCCTAAACAAAGATGGCAAGGATACAGCAAAGGGTAACAACAGTGCACCTCCAAACATAGACCCAACGATATTTGATCCCGAACAATTCCTTGGTTCGACACAAATACCTATTTTGGTTGTCGGGACAAAGCTTGATTTGATTGATGAGAAGAGGCATCCGAAGGTGTTACAGAAAGCCGGTGGAATAGGTTGAATTTTAAAATAACATATTAATTAGTATTTAACTTTGTAAAGCATTTCATACAGCAGAACAATGTGGAGCCGAAGAAATATGGTTGAACTGCAGAAATACACGAAGCTTGGCAGCTGGAACAACAGATGCGGTAAAACTGTCGCGATTTTTTGATAAAGTAATTGAGAAGAAAATAAATTCACGTGATTCCGGTATGTTTGGTAGCACAGATAGGAGAAAGATGACCACAGCTTATTCGTATATATCCCCGGAGAGCGCTCTGCTATATAGTCAACCGAATGTGCCTAGAAATGTTGACGCCGAACTATAATTTTGTTTAAAAAATATATATTATACGAAAAATGTTAAAAATCATTTTTATTCACTTTTTTACTCCAAAGTGCACGTACTCGTATTGCGGTATATCGAATTCCTTTATCATCGAATCCAAGGATAGGGATGTATTCACCTGTGATGTTACAGAAAATTTCTTGCACTGCAATTTATGATTTTACTGAATCATTTGCTCTGGAAAATATATGAATCTGTTCAATAAGTTCTGTCGTTCTATAAGAGATGACGCTTTAGATTTGTCGCTTTATTTTTCTAAAACGGTATTACTTTTTTTATGAACACTTGTGAGTTGTGAAGTTTCATGAGAACCTGTTAACTCATTCGTATATTTACAAATTAATATAAATTATTGAATGGTTGTTAAAAGTTTACAAGGACTGACTCGTCACCTTCAATTGGAATAGTAGGAAGATTGGTTACTGAAACTAAACGTGGTCGTACAAGTTTTGAAAACGATCCACGCGAAGGATGTCCAAAAAGTGCTTCAACACCAGGTTTTCGAAGATCATCAATTAGCCGAGAGAGATTTAGTAGAAATCCTAGGCATCTGTGTGCACAATGGGTGCCGCATTCACTAACAATGGAGAACAAATACACATTCGACACATTATGCGTCGTTTCATCATTATGGACGAGACTTGGGTCTACCACCATGATCCTGAATCAAAACAATAAGCTAAGGAGTGATGTAAACCTAGTATTTGGGCTCCGAAGCAAGTTAGGGTTCAAAAATCGACCAAGAGGTTATTAGCTTTCTTTTTTTGGGATGCAAAAAGAATCCTTGGTTTACCTCTAAGCACATAAAACAATTTATTATTGTAACCTTTTGGACCAGCTGCATGTAAAAATTTGTGGGAAAATATCTGGTTTGCAAAAGAAAAAAATATTTTTTCATCAAGACATCGCTCACACAGCTCAAAAAACAATGGCGAAAATCTGCGAATTAAAGTACGAATTGTTACAACGTACACCCTATTTGCCAGGTTTAGCTCCCTCTGACTTCTGGCTGTTCTCACGTCTCAAAAAATTCATTTCACAGTCATCTCACTTCAGAGGTTTTATTCAGAAATTAGAAGATTACTGGAGCAATTGTTTTGAAGTTAAGTCAGATTATATTGAATAATAAAAAGAATTTTAAACCATAAAATATAGTTTTTCTTATTAAACGATAACCTGGAATAACCTGGTATGTAAAAAATGGACCAATGCTTACTGATCACATGGGCTCAATTATTTGAATAATTTTCCAAGTACCGCTGTTAGAAGAGCAAACTATTCTTTTTCTTAACTCAATGATTTACCCCGCAAACCAACACTAGATTTTTTTACTTTATAACTTTGCTTAGCATTGTTGGTGTTTGAGTGTTTGTTGAATATAATAACTCGGGAATTGAGAGTGGATATAGCAAATATACGCGGCCTATCAAGTATTCAGCTCACTGCGTGTGTGCATGTTTGTAAGTACAGACCAGCTGTTTGGGCACTTAGGGAAATGCAGGTAGATCTAAGAAAGGATATGAATTATTGCCACTATTCTACTTTCAGCGCGATCCCTCCTTTTAGGTGCATAACGATCTAGCTTTCTAAACTCCAACATTTCATCTCCGTAGGGAAATTATACATTACTGCTTTATTTACATAAGCCCCAGACTGGAAAGCAATTCGGTTTTAGACGAGTTAAATTAACTATCTGACTCTACAGAAATAATTGTATGATATGATTACAAACTAGATTCTCGCTCGAATAAGATCCTACATCTCTCATCGCATGAAGAACATCAAACCAAAAGAAAAAGTGTGGTACAACTCGAGCTGTCTCGAGCCTGTGGCTATCAGGATACAAAAAACTGTTGTTTTTTTTTTCAGTCTAACTATACAAGACCAATTTGACAGAAGCATGTCAGACTCCAATACGAATAAAAACTGAGGTAAAAAATACTACAGCGCTTTAAAAGTAGTTTTTGATTTTTGCTAAACTCTCTTCCTAAATTCAAACGCTAGCTTATAATAACATTCCAGTTGTCAACGCTTTGAGCAACCAAATCTGCTTCCTGTGCACCTCGCACCAAGCTCAACGCTTCCAAATTTTGGCATGTTTTTAACTACATTCGTGGGCATCGAAATCTCTGTAGAACGAAACCACCTTCACACTCGGGTAGTGGCAAGAGTAATCAAACGTCTCAACATATATAGGGTTTTCTAATAACGACTTGACTACTTTTTTTTTTTTTTAAATAAAAGGCAAACCATTTGAGATATTTCAAAAACTTTACTAGTGGCTTGAAGTACAATCAAAACATTTATGAATGAAACTCGACTTCGTTCGGTCGATTCGTTGGACCCAATTTTCAACGACTCTGCCACACATTTCGGCCGAAACGGCCGCTATTTCGCGTTCAATGTTGGCTCTGAGCTCTTCTAACGTCGTTGGCGTGTTGGCATAAGCCAATGACTTAACGTAGCCCCACAGAAAATAGTCAAGCGGCGTTAAATCGCACGAACGAGGCGGCCAATCGACTGGCCCATGTCTTGAGATAACACGATCACCATACTTACTCTTCAATAAATCGATTGTAGCGTGTGCTGTGTGGCTTGTGGCACCATCCTGTTGAAACCACATGTCATCCAAGTCCATATCTTCCAATTCAGGCCAAAAATATTCGATGATCATGACGCGATAACGCTGATTTAAAGTAACGTGACGATCCTTATCGTCGACGAAAAAATATGGCCCAATAACGCCGCCGGCATGCAAACCTCACCAAATAGTTATTTTTTTGGATGAAGTGGTGATTCATGAAGCACATGTGGGTTTTCACCCTACCAATAACGCATATTTTGCTTATTGGCGAACCCATTGAGCCAAAAAGGAGCTTCGTCACTAATTTAGATTTTGCGACTCCGAATATCTGTAGAAAATTTTTATAATGTGCAGACGTTGCTCGTTAGTGTACTTTATAATGATGAAAATGTTGAGTCTACTGAATAAATTGACAGTAACAGTTTGATGATTAGTGAAAGAGTGCGTTCACTAATTAAATTCGTCAAGTCCCTATTGGAAAACCCTATAAAAATCCACTGGTACAGATGGTATATCGTATATTCCCAGCTCTTCCAAAGAGGTGTCCTTTCACGCTGGAAAAACCAGTGTGATATGATATTTGGAAAGTCCAAAAGAGTTAGTGCTGCCAAATTCTCAAAATTTATCGAACAACCTTACTATTTGAAGAATCTGGACCCACTGTCATTTTATTTATTTAAAAATTGACACATCTTTTGGCGTTTCCATACAAGTTATTGCTATTATGGAAAAATAGATCTGAAGGTTTGTTGCTATCTGCATTAACTCCGATAAATATCTTTCATGAAGTTAGCACGTATAGGTTAAGTTGTTAGTGAAATTGACATGTAGATCGGAAATAAACGCTGGTATCGATGCCAAAAAAACACACCTACTAATATATGTATTTATTGATTAATTTTGAGAAGTAGCGGCCTCTTAATAATGTATTTGTTAATTAATTTTAAGAAGAAGCGGGTGTCTGAAGGCCACCATATTATATTTTGTAAACTTAATGTACCTTATGTCGCTCTAGTGATTCGAATGACATTTCATTTATTAAAATCCACTTAGCGGTTTAAATGTGAGAGAATAGAGAACCCAACATACTCCAATACATACTGCATATGTGTATGTCCCTATGGATGTACAAAACAGTTTTTAAGCGTTAGAAGGGCAATGGCGAATATTATTGAGCTTGGAAGCTTTAAGGGCACATTGGAGCTCTAAAGAGAGGGTTCGTAATTTTTTGCGTTGTACTTACCTAGAAAGCGCATTTAACCAACTTTGAACGCAAGTAATAAGGCTTAGAAAGAAACAAAAATTGTTGGTTGCACAGGCTTACCAATGCCAATAGCAATAATGTTGAAAATGAAAATTATATTTCTCCATTTTTCTGGAGTTTGAAAATGAAAAGCATCACTTTAATCTTAAAATACATTTTCAGTATTTATTACACAATAAATATAACAGTTAATTGAGTTTACGATAATTCAAGAATTTTAATTATGCAATTAATTGTGGTGGTCTCCAAATTGAGTTTTTTCAACTCATACAACAAGCGAATGTAATTAACTGTTCCAGTTAAGTCGACCAGATTTAGTACGTTAGGACACAAACCAAAATAAACAATAGCCGCTATAACTTTTAAAATATCATCTGCATTAGCTTCGCAAAGACTATCCAAAGAATTAGATGCAATGAATCTTTTTAGTGTTTCACTACAACTACTTAGACAATGTTCAATATATGATTTAAGATTTTCTAAAACTGCATTAACAATTTCCTTAGAAACTAGAACGTTTTCCTTTTGTTTTCGCATATAAATATCGATGAGCTTTAATTGCCAAACATCATAGGCACATGGCTTGGTTTTGATTGTTTGCAAAGTCTATTATAAAAATTAAAGTTATGATAACATGACTTTATTTTTGAAATGAAATATGTACTTACATTTACAATCGATAAATAGATCGGTAAGCCATGCATTTTGTCCTTTATAACAGCGTTGTAGAAAATAACAATCAATTGTTGATAACGTTCCATTTCTACTTTTGTCAATTTGTTTTCTTTTGCATCCATGCTTAAGAATCTATCTGTGAAACCAATAACAATTGGATCTGATGAGAATGTTTCAAGTGATTTTGTATCTATTTTCCAGCACGTATACTGCTCGGTGGTAAGAGTTTGAGCAAAGAGACTTTTGAGCCTGTCGGGATCATCTAAATGCGAATGACAACCTGAACGTTTTTTGATATCAATACAGCCAGATACTTCCAATGCTTTACTGTAAATAGAAAATCAATTCTCGTTTTATCTCAACATTTGTTTTTTTCTTTTTATTTTGAATATATTCATACATTAACTGATCCCAGTTACGTCCTTTTTCGAAGCAAACTGGCCAATAATTTGGATCATCTATTATAACCGATTGTAGTGTACTTAGGTCTGGCAGCATGCACGGTGCCATAGGAAGCTTTTTTAATTCTGATGATCCAATCTCAAGATATGATACCTGGCATAGACACAATTTTTTTGTATCAATATCTCTGGGCAGAAATAATCGAGGTTCAACTGCCAGAACATAGAGATGACGGAATGCTTGTAAATGATATCTAAAATGAAGATAAATATAAATATACACGTTTCCAACCAAATCTGTTAAGAAAATAAAATTAGCTTATAGCAGTGTAATATTGTACTAAACAAAATCTAACACCGCTACTAAATGTAGTAAAAAATAAAGGTCGGTTGTAGATAATCGACCCAAAAAAGGAAATACTTGAAACTCTTACAACATGCGTTTACTTTATGCAAGGTAAATATGTAGTTATGATGTAGCTCTAATAAATAAGATATAAAGAGGAATAAATGTATACTAAAGCAACAATTAACATAGATTACAATAAATTAGATTAAGTGGATAAGTGGGACTATGTACGGGTACCCTTATCACTCCCGAAATTTTAATAAATTCCGCTATATTTTTGTTGTGCTCAACCTTTTCTGGTCGATTCGTCTGCTGTGTGATCTGGCACCCAGATCAAATAAGCGCTATTGGTGCTGGCTGGTGTTTTGAGAAGTACAATGCAGCCTCAGACAATTTTTAAGGTTATCTCAACAGGGTTAGCAAGTAGGACCGCTTTGCTTTCAGGAAGGATATAAATGTTCTTGTTGGTGGAAGATCTGCTTAAGTTCTCTCTAATGCAGAGGTCTACTGTGTGTACCTCAACTTGAAATAAAGAAATGCTGCTGTCCATTCTTGCATACAGTGGTGTACGAGTATTGGTAGTTACTCCGTGTGTGCCTGCTTCAACTCCTTCGTCTGTTTTGGATCTGTCGGTGTACCACATCAGTGAAGTTCTATAAACAGGTGCTTATTCTGTTTCCATTTTGGTCTATCATAACCTTAAAGGTATGGTAGAAGTTGTACTTTTTAGACAATTGTCTGTAAGATTAATTCCTAGTAGTTCATTTCTCCTGAGTAAGAGCTCTATGTGAACTATTTTAGAGTTAATCTCATCCACTGAGATAACCATGAAGGCGTTTGCCAAAGCTTTTTTCTGTTAATGGAGATGAATAGGATGCTGCGGTGGGTTGTGTTCTAAAACACTCGTAGTGCAAACACAAGTTTTTGAAGTTTTTCGCACTAAACAATAAACAACTTTTGTTTAGTTTTTTGCCACCGTATTGAAGCTGCATAAGTGGTTAAAGATTCAGAAATTGCTGTGTACATTCGCGGTTTCGTCAAGTTTTTACCCAGTAGACTTTTCCGCGTCCATAGTCAGATCTTGTCTTTTTCTATGGTTTTTTTTGGATATGTGTATTTCAAGTGAGTCTTTGATCCAGGGTATGCCCTAGAAATTTTACTTCATTTGAAATCATTATGGTTTCACCAAAAAGTGTTGGATCTTTAAGTTTGTCCAATTTTCTTCTCTTGGTGAAGGCAACTATGGTGCTCATTTTAAGGTTGACGTTTAGGCAAACTTTCTGGCACCAGTAAGCAACAAGATTGAATGCCTTTGACCAGAATCGGAATATCATCAGCGTATCCTTGGACATAGAAACCATCGCTGCTGGGTATATTTAGCAGTTAATTTACCATATTACATTGGACCATAGCAGTGGTGAGATAACACCACCCTAGGGTCAACCTTTTGCTACAGTAATGCCGCTTCTGTCACTGGCTAATGTAAAGTTGAATTTCTTTTTTTCTGACGGATTTTTTAATCTTTGTGGCGAGTTGCTGAAGATCATAAATTGATAGGCATATTGATTTTGTGAAGCGGGTTCGTATATAGTTTAACCGCTACTTCTTTCCAACTTTTTGGCATATTACCCCAGCATAGCTGGTTCTGAATATGTTTTTCAGAAGCAGGGTTATTTGTGTAATACTTTTTTCGAGTAGTGTTGGGAAGATTTCATCTTCACCAGGGGCTTGAAGTGGATCAAATGCATTGATGGCCCATTCTATTTCGCCTTCATGAAAAATTTCCTTTTGGCCTCTTCTAGACCTTTCTGGTTGGTCTCTTGATCAGCAATAACTTATGTGTTGGTGGAATCAGAGAAATGGGTTTTGGCTAAGAGCTGTAGCATTCCACATGGGTGGCATTCGGGTTTCTATTAGTTCGATTTGATTTGTGTGCTGTTTTTATAAAAACCTGTTGATACGAGCGTTGCTTCGAATATCACAGAGATCTTGGCTGAACTTTTTCAATGACTCTCTTTTAGCTCTTCTAATTTCTTGGTTATACTTACTGAGCCTTTCAAGGTTTCTCCATCGCATTTCGCCTGATGATAGGCAGATTTAATTTCAGCGTTGAGACTTTAGCAGCCATGTTCTAGGCTGTCAATGTGTCTTTGTAGCAATTATCTGTGTATTCCATGAGTCCTAGGCTGCGTGTGTCGAAATTTGTGGATCTAGGATGTCAATAAGATTTGGAAATGTTGAACCCTAATAGGATGTCGAAACATATTTGTCGATAATCAGACATCAACGTTTTAATTGAAACATGAGAGTGACAATTTTAATATCACATAACATTAACAAAACCACATTCCTGGTATTGACATACCGCATAAGGTGACTGCAATCGTTATTGGTTTCTAGATTACTAGATTACTCTGAAAAAAATAGCCTCTAGGGTATTCATAAGTCATGATACAGAAAGCCTTCCGGTGACTACTATTGTACTGAAATTACTCCCTGCGGGGACTTCAACAACACAGCGAGAAGAATGAAATATGAATCCTTACGATTCAGACCCGAATATAGGATTAAATAAATGAAATCACACCTTTGGTTGTTGCAGTTTGTGTGCAAGTGAAATTCGGGTTGTATACTTTGAATTGACGGTTAATGGCATAATTGCGAGTCAATGCTCGCATTGTTTAAGTGATGAACAATAATCCGGACCAAAACCTTATTGCAGCTTTAGTTTGAATGTAAATATCCTGAAAACGGAGAACCATTGCGAAAAAGTATGATTTCAATCGAATAGTATTGAGTTGCAGGAGCAAAAATGACGGGAAGAACATCGTCTGGAGTAAAAAATTGTCTAAAATGAAAAAGAATGGCTTAATGCAACAACGCAAGATGTAAGTCGAGCTACAGTAATGTACAGAAGAACAATCTGTGAAGTCTATTAAATGATTTGAACACTAGTGAATAGAAACGGTGGATGAAAAATTGTCGGCCGCAAAGCAATAACTAATATTTGACGATTTATAGAAAGAGGTGAAGGATAATCTGCCCTATGGTGACTCGAAGATAAATGCCTGGAAGAGAAAGGCTCAAAACGCCGAAGGTATAATTATTCTTTTTCTTCGTAACAACTAAATGGACAATTGCCATGAAGAAAGGTTTTCAAGTTCTGTTCGTGTGTCGCTATTAACGAGATTGAGCCCTACAAGGCTAGCAGAATAGGGAAGTGTTGAAAACTATTTGTTTGATTTCGGAGAAATATTCAATAGGCGATATCAAAGTAGTATACATAACAATAGTATACATAACAAACGTAAGTATAGTTCTACAGTCTCACAGATTCGTTTAAAACATTAGGTATCTTCATGGATTTGTTGAAGAAAAATTTGTTTCTGATACAATGTGGTTATAAGGTAGTATTTTACATGTCAATTGAATAAAATTTTTCACCGACTTAAGAAATCAGAGCGATGGTGGAAACAGACTTCTACTTTATGTTTATACGTCAAAAGTATCGGAAGGACGGGGGCATTCCTTTTTGAATACATTAGCGATGTGCCAGCATCGATGCTGGAGAAGTAGATAAATTTTTAATCAGCTTAAGTTTAAAAATAGAAATTTACGAGAAGTTTGCTATACTTTTAATATTCTTTTAATACTTTTCATATTCATATACAAGATTCTTTCAGTTTTTAAGATATCAGCAAAGAATGCACCGTCGGACGGTTTCCAGAGGGCAAAAACAAGACAACCAACGAAAGGAAATCAATTATACCGCCGACCAACAGAAAAAGGAATTCCATCCCAAAGAAAGGGGGTTAACCTGATCCAGAAGGGCCCTCAACCTGTGCGAAGACAAAAATCTTGAGCAGAGAATACAGTATTCGCAGGATGATTGTTCACTACTTTCAATGAAGTAGTGAAGTATCATCTAATCCTTGGTATCTTTCATCAAGGAAAAGACGAAGACAAGATGATGATTTATGCGAGTTATGAGTGGACCTTGTTAGGAATGATTCTACGTTTCAATAAAATTAAATTATAAATCATTATGAGACTATGATTTTACTCACCTGTTGTCATTGCTATGATTTGGAAACTTTGGAAATAGAGCACAAACAAGCGCCGCAATTGCTCCGGGGCTTGTTGAAAACGTGTAACGGCCAGCTCCAAGAAACAGAAATCCTAAAGACATATGTATGGCCATTTGAGATCCGTATGTAACCTGTGAATGAGAAGGTCCAATTCTCGATCGAAGATAACGTATTATTCGTAAAATTTCTAAATTCCCAGTTCCAGCATAAACTAATGATATGGAAACAAGAATCAACATAAGACTACTCTCCACAGTGGCTCGCCCGGCGAACTCCCCAACATATTTTCCCTGAAATCCAAGGAATAGTTTGATTGCTTTTCGAAGAGACTTAAATGCTTCTTGGTTTTCAGTGCCAGCATATTTTAAACCAATACAAAATGCTGCTCCGGCTATTATGTTACAGTAAGCTTGACTGAAAATATTTAAAAATGTTTTCTTGTTTCCTTTTGGTGAAAAAAAATATTTTGTGTACTCGTAACTTACGTTATCGCCTCATGATCTATTCCATCCCCACTGGAGACAGGTCCTCGATTGATATCGAACCTTAGGTTTGCTGGAAACTGATTAAAAAGCCAATCGGAACTCGACTGTACATCACTCCAGAGTATCAAACCTCTAGCAATTGTTCGTAAGAGCAACAAATCTGGACGTACAAGATCAAGTAAATAACTTGTGTCTGGAGGGTCCATCCATTGGGCTACAGCCTTATTGTCTGTATTAAAAAACATTAATCCAAGAGCTAACGTTGCACCAGGCGCCGTAACATCAATATTCACAGTGTCACCCTCGCGCACTTGAAATGATGGTAGTTTGTACTTTTCTTTTTGAGAGCCCATCAACTGTCGTTTGTTTCCTCCAACCATGTAATAATGAAGCGTGTCTGGCAATTGTAAATCTCGCAGACCAGCTGGAGCTTCACCTTGACCTAAAGTAACAAGACCCAAAGCTAAGCCAGCCGTAAGGGCATATGATTCTCGTTCAACACTGTTCTCCATTTCCGGACCAGGTGGTCGACCTTTAGGAAAGTCACACATATTTTCAATAGGAATAACATAAATCATTCAAAGCTCATATATACCTATTTCTTGTAATAAAACTTCTGCTATATGCCGCTTAGCAGTTCCTTGATAAATCAGCCCTATTCCCATCAGTGATGCCACCTGAATATTCTGTGGGATATCCAATTCAAGAGCTGTTGCCGGTAGTAACGCTTCGATATGTACGCTCAGTAACTTGGTTGTTGTTGTGTCCATTGTACCTTAGAAAAATTTGAAAATAGTTTTCGTAAGACACTAAAACTTTATGCATTATCGTTTACCTCTATGGGTCGCAGATATTCCCAACAAAAGACCCACGTTTGTCATCTCGTCGCATTTCACTAAATATTCATATATACTCATAAACGAAAGTGTTTTAAGATGGCCATTCAGTCCAAGTGCCATTAAGAAGCCCGAATGTTCAGTAGTTTGTTCAGTGGGCCCTTTTGGTTTATTATAAACGATCCAAGTAGAATCAACATCTCTGGCATAAGGAGAAATTCTTAGCCCAGCAGCCACTCCATTGTGAAAACTCGGCCATAAATTCATGTTGGCAGGGAACTCAATTTGTTGCATCTCAATTGTGGCACCTTTAACTGGTTCCTTTCCCGTAAGACAAAGCTTTGGAATTGGCATTGATTCAGTTGGTGTGGGAATTGATGTTCTCAATGTGAACATACCCCTACCCATTGGTAAGGTCATTGTTCTAGTACACATTGCGTATAATTGCTTCTCTTGCTCTTCTATAAATTCATGATCGGAAATACCAGGTGACTGCGATATATCGATCAAAACTGGTTCAGAACTTATAAGCAATCGACGAACTTCTGCTATTCTTAAATCATCCGGAAAACGAAGGCTGAGGAGCTTTGTATCGATGTTTTCCATTCCATCATCATCAACAGATTCGGCTCTTGAAAAACCGTTTGGATTTGGCGGGCATCGTGGTGATAAGGAGTCTTCTGCATCAATGTTTGCCTTGTTGAATTTCACCGAATATAGCTCTGTTGAATCTTGATAGCGAGTGTGTTCTAAGAGTTCGGATCGTAGAATTAATTCATATGTTGGTGGAGAACATCCCATCGGCGGTGAAAGACGGCCATGCTCTAAACACTCTGAAATCATTAAATATATGGCTACCGGTAAACGCTCGACATCCGTCCGTGTCATATCTGAAAATGTTAGCAAAATTTACTTACTTTAAACTTTAGGCAAAGTTCGTAACACTCATAAATTGGGGTAAAAATATGTACATCTACAAACACTATTAACATTTCAATAGAAAATTATCGCGAGGAGTAATTTGCCTTGTTCTTTAATTTCTCACTAAGTGACCTGATGTTGCAAAGATGTTTGGTCCTTTTTATAGCAAAAATACATACACCACAGGCAACATTCTAATCTACAATAAGTTTCGTTTTACACACGTGGTCCATGCTCTCAAAGATCTTGCAGGATTATGGGCAAAGTAAAATATTTCACGTGATTTGGTTTAGCCACTAGAAGCGACTCTGTATGATGAATCCGATACAACCAGATGGAAATTATAACGGACCTTGCACAAAACCTTGAGGAAAACCTGTTGAAGACGCAAATGCTATTTAATACTGTAGAAACATCTTGGAGTCGCTTAATGGATATTATCTTATCAAATTGGACACCTCTTTCACAAACTCTAGTTTGTGACATCAAGCTTTTTGATCCATCTCGATTCGAACTAGGGCGCAGGATTCGTAGACTCTTTTCAAAAGAACTTTGCCTCTTATTGACCCCACATCATAGATTTTTAAACTGCATTCACGTCGTGATACTGCTTATATAGTTCGTCTCTTTATATACCATCCCAAGGAGTATTTTCATTCGAATGACCACAATCAATACTACATCAACCTTTCTGCTCATCGTTTTTATATTTATATATTTTTATATTTTTACTTTAGATGGCGCTACAGTCCGGGGAGGACTTAGGCCTCGGACAATATCTCATTCCATTTGACGCGATCTTGCGCTAATTGCCTCCAATTGCGGACACCAAGTTGATTAAGGTGAGCACGCCACCTAAGACGAGGTCTTCCTCTACCGCGCTTTCCCTCCGGGTTGGAATCGAAGACTCGGCCGAAGCTCATGTATATGCCATAGGGATAAAAAACATCACTCGAAAAACTTTCCTCTTAAAGCTAGCAATAGTATTTTCATCCGCTTTTGGTAAATACCATGCCTCCGCGTCAGACAGCAAAACTGGGATGATGAGGATCTTACTGAGTTCCTTTCTTGTTGCCCATGAGAGAGACTTACATTTTAATTGGCTTCTTAGTTTGCGGTTGTTTCGTTATACGTGTTTACAGCGGAGACCAGGTAAACAAAGTCCTTTACTACTTCAAAAATGATGTATTGTTGTATTGATGTTTATTTTGTACTTTGTTTTACCTTCATTTACCACTTCGCCGCGATTTCTTCAAATAATATCAATGTCATCAGCATATGCTGATGTACAAACTTTTGAAATTTTGTGACCCTAATGTTTGCCTATGAGTTTCGAACAATTCTTTCAAGAAAAGTGTTGAAGAAATCACATGACAGCGCGTCGCATCCACAAAGTATGTTTTTAACATCAAATGTTTCGGTGGTGTCACTACCGAATTTTATGGAGAAGCAAGCTTTCTCCATTGTCATCCTGAATAACTAGACAAGTTTGGGAGAGATGGTCAACTGGAAATGGCTTTATATTTTCGTCTCTATAGATTCTGTCATATGCGGCCTTGAAATCTATGAATGATGGGCATCGATTCTGAATTCCTGTGTTTTTTTCAAGATCTCCCGTCATTTGAATATCTAATCAATGGTAGTGGTGGTCCCCAGACCTAAAACCAAACTGACAAGGAACATACTACGGTAGATATAGTATATTACTTGTAAAGGACACTGATTCCTATGTAGTTGGCGGAATTCAAAGTCTCGTTTCTTAACGATCGAAAAACTATGCTGAGGTTCCATTCGCTGGGCATACTTCACCCTTATTGAGAGTCCATCTGTTCAGCAGAGTTTTAGGTTTTTAGTGAAGATATTGCTATCCAAATTTCGTCTTGGTTGGGTGGACGAAGCGATTGTCGGTCACTGTCCAAGTTGGATGGACGAAAATTGAATATAGAATATTGAAACTGCGTCTTGCGTCGATTTCAATGTTTTCACTTTTGTTGACGGTTTTTCGATTGGTAGATAGGCAGTTCCCTTTTTGAATGTACAGGTGTGAGCACCATGTGCTGGTTATGATGGCATTTCTCGTCGAGTCGAAATCAATCAGCATTAATTCTTGTCAGGAGGTGGTGTCGTGCATACTCTCTTTTCTAGCTTTTCACCAAGGATGATCTCAACGCGATGATTAGGATTCTATTCATTAGTTTGGTCGATGAGCTTCTTGAATAAATCTTTGACATATTCATCCATCTCCTCTAAGGGGGAGTAAGCGCATATCAGGCTTATGTTAGCGAATTTAGCATAAATACAAATTGTTAGTAGTTGTTCGCCTTCATGGTTAAAGATTAAAACTTGTTGGTCTAAATCTGGCACCGGTAAAAAATCCACCTCCAAATATGCGCTGTTCCTTCTCTCTATAGCAATCACCACAACAGATGTCACAGTTTACCATACTTTTTTGACTCTATCTATCACAGCGAACTTCTTGGATGACACTTAACACATGGGCTTTTCTAAGAGAGGGCACCACTTGAATTAAATCTATTTTCATTTAGTACCAACCTTCAAAAGATACGTGTATAAATTTGACAGCTGTCAGACGATTAGTTCTCAAGATATAGCGTTGTGAGTGAAGCAACTTTTGTTATTGTGAAAAAATGGATTCAAAGCAATTTCGTGTGTTGATTTATCATTGCTTTTTGATGGGAAAAAATGCAGCCGATGCAAAGAAATGGCTTGATAAGTGTTACCCGGACTCTGCACCAGCCGAACGAACCATTCGCAAGTGGATTGAAAAATTTAAAAGTGGTCATACAAGCACCGAAGATGATGCACGCAGTGGACGTCCAAAAGAGGCTGTTTCAGATGAAAACATCAAAAAAGTCCACAAAATGATTACGAATGACCGTAAAGTGAAGTTGATCGAGATAGCTGGGGCTCTGAAGATATCAAAAGAGCGTGTTGGATATATCATACACGAATATTTTGACATGCGAAAGCTCTGTTCAAAGTGGGTGCCGCGTTTGCTCACAGTCGACCAAAAACAACAACGTGTTGATGATTCAGAGGAGTTTTTAAAGCTGTTCAACCGCAATAAAGCCGAATTTTTGCGTCGGTATGTGACAATGGATGAAACTTGGCTACATCACTTCACACCAGAGTCAAGTCGGCAGTCAACTGAGTGGCGAGCAGGCGACGACCCTCGTCCAAAACAACCAAAAACTCAACAGTCGGCTGCCAAGGTTATGACATCCGCATACACATGGAATAATTTTCATCGACTATCTCCAAAAGGGTCAGACTATCAACAGCGAATATTACATTGCGTTGTTGGAGCGTTTGAAGGACGAAATCGCAGAAAAACATCCGCATTTGAAGAAAACGAAAGTGCTGTTTCATCAAGACAATGCCCCGTTTCACAAGTCGATGAAAACGATGGCAAAATTGAATAATTAGGCTACGAATTACTTTCCCACCCACCGTATTCTCCAGATTTGGCCTCAGCGACTATTTCTTGTTCGCAGACCTCAAAAGAATGCTCGCCGGAAAGAGATTTAAGACCGATGAAGAAGTAATCGCCGAAACAAAGGCCTATTTTGAGGCTAAACCGAAATCGTACTACAAAACTGGTATCGAAGGATTGAAAAATCGTTTCAATCAGTGTATCGCCCTCGAAGGTAACTATATCGATAAATAAAGTTGAATTTTGCAAAAAATTTGTGTTTTACTATAAAACGGCGCTGACTTTTCACCCCATATGTTATATCCGATTTGTAGTAGTCCAGTGTTTCCATTAGTTGTTTGGCTGCGCTTTTTCTTTGATTTTTTGATTCATAAGTTCCTAGATAATTTCAATCGGATTGATATCAAGAGACTGAGATGACCTGTCCAACACGTTGACGTCATTTTGATCTTTGAATCTTTGACCTATACGACTACGATGTTTTGTATCGTTGTCCTCTTGTAGGAGCCAATTACAGTTTCCACGTCTTTCGGATAATTTTTCGAGCGTCAATATTCCCCGTGATGGTCATCAATTTCCGTCACACAGAACAGCTATAAACATGCATTGTTACCAGATGTTTACCGTGGACGGAAGTCAAATCGAATCGTAGGTCTTAGATTGAAATGACTCGCAGTTGTTATCAACAAAATTATAAGAGACAGATGCTGTGTATAAAGACAAAGGCATCACGGCATCATTTCACTCTAACCGGTGAAATCTATGTCACATACTATGAAAATATATTCTAAACAGTCAAAAAACGTTGAACACCTTGTCAGTCAGTCTTATGTACACATGAGTACCATCAATTTTGAAAAATAGTTTGATTGAGTTCCCAGAGGTCTCATATGGACGACGGCATGATCTCAAAATTTACCCAAAACGTATGTATTGTAAGAATATTATGCGATATGTACGATGACGTTGAAATAAAGGTTAAACGCACAGCGGGAATAACCAGAAAATTTGAAGTTAAAGTTGGAGTACACCAAGGTAGTATACAAAGGTAGTTGCTCTGTAATGACGCACAAGATTTCTTTATTGAAACGGCACATTAACTGCTGTTAAGAGTCCTGTACATCTCTCTTTTTTTACCGATGATAATGATTTTGTAAGCAACAACAGAAAAATCCGCCAGAAAATAACGAATTAGTCGAATGTCAACTTCGGAAGGAAGGTGGGAAAAATGTTTAAAAAAACAAGAAAATTGCGATGAAAATGTTGTGCATGGAGTAGCATGGGTTATGCTAAATAGGTTGAACACTCTTGAGTATTTTGTGACAGAAATATGAAGCTTAAGCTTAAAGTTCTTGTATACACGAACCGTGTATTTATACAGCTTTAATATATGCATTACAATGTCGGACGTTGAACGAGAATTAAAAAGGAAAAACTATAGCGACTGAAATGGGAATGTTAAAAATGTCAGCGGGTGTTAAAGGATGTGATCTATAAAAAGTACGCGTATTCGTGAAAGTCTTCCGGAACTTTCGGCTTCAGACGCAAATATATAAAGGGCATTCATAATCACTATTTTGAAGACTTACCCTACAAGAATGTATCATGACCTGTATCATAAACTGACTACTTGGCTTTTTGCAATAATGTTCACTAGTAGATATATAAATACATTTTATGAAACGACGAATAAACGAACTCATCGGAAGTTCTTTTAGCCCTTCAAAAAAAGCTCATCTTGACAGCGGAAGTCAAAAGTTTCAGATGCTCAAGCCCTGAGTATTTCTTTTATGAAAGGAATGTTGGATATTACACCGAAAATATATCTTGTTCAGTTTGATATATAGTCGTTTCCATATTCATCAAGTATAAAGTAAAATTACTAAGCTACTTACCCATACTAATAAGCATCTGTATGAGTTGTTCACAAAGAGGAACAGTTACGGAAATAAAACGTTTCTTCGTCTTTGGCCAATCGGAATACATTGTATCTGGAAACTCCAAGGGCTTAACCCAATTCTTTACTTTCATACATCCCTGCGCTATTAGAGAAACCAGCTGGATAAAAGATTTTTTGTTTTTTAGAAGGGCAAAATATACAGTATCACAGTACGATACTAACCTGCAGAACGTTTCTACTCATAGTATTTACATTTTCTATGTACGAATATTGATATACTTCGCGATTTTTAAGTATATTTTCTACTTGTTGGAATATATTTGGAACAGGTTCGGTAAGCAACTCTTTGTGCTGCATTTGTTTCGCATGTTCTTCTGTTAGAAACGACTGTGATTTCATGTTCATAAACTGAGGAAAATCAAGAATATAATGGAACGAATATGCACTCAATTGCATATTCAAAGATAATTGAAAAAGAAACTGAAATATAAAGAAAATAACAAAAAATTGTTTCATTTTGGTCGTTAGATATTTTATTCTACCTACCTCTCCCAACAAACTTAGAACATCTCGCATCATATTGTCAAGCTTAAGCTCTTCATACAGCAGATGTAAGGCGAAAAATATTTTTGGAATATCTTTAAAAAATACAGCACTGCTATCTACAAATTTGACTGTGTTCGAAGTAACTGGTTTGCTTTTATTGTGCTCATTTAAAACTAATTCTAAGTAGTGCCAATCTTCATCGGTGCCCTCTATATCTTCGTCATTTTTCCTTCGTTTTTTCGGTTCCTCTGCGTTATACGAAGTATTTGTGCTTGATTCCTCAGAGGTAACTATACACCCTATTAGTTCTGATAAAACTGCTTTAAAAGTTTGCCATTCCTTTAGACTGCTAAAGTCTTGTGATCCTGGGGGATTTCTAGCGGCATACCATTGAGTTATAAATTTTATAAATTGATCTTTTCTTAAAATTCGTCTTAAAGTTGCTATGCAGTGAGTTACAAACGTTGTTTCATTGATACAAGGCAGAGACAAACGATACATTTTACCCGATGGGTAGACCAGAGTAAGTCGATTTCCAGAGGGATCACGTAAATTCAAACAGACACCGCTGATATTTCTAAAAAGGAAAAAATCTCGTAATAAATTCTTTTAAATGGATCTTACGCACCTTATCGGAAATTGAGGTTGTAGTGGATGTACAGGAGATAACATATGTAACTCTTCTTCAAAATTAGAATCGGTCTGTTGATGAGCCGTAGGTAGAAGACTACTTCTTCTGTAAAAATTTAATATTTTGTAGGAGTAAGTTCCTGAAGGAAGTTTAAATGATTTTCTTTAGTTTACCTGGGAAATGGAGAGTTGAGAGCTTTGTTTTGTACTACAGAAGAAGATGGCATAACTGCAGCGATATGAACCTTTGATACAAATACGTTTCCAGTATACAAAATCAATGTTCCATTCGGATCAAGAACTGCAATCATTTTCATTTTCTAGAAAATAAAAATGGATAATTTAAATTTGTCTGCAATCGTTGAATAGTGATAATATAAATATTAGTGACACTTGGAAAATAAATAAGAAAACAAATTGCTAAATGAGCATCTTAATGTGCCTAATTAGACAAGGCACGGATTCAGGAGTTCAGAACACTTTTCGAGTCAATAGCAAATGCAACATGAGAGGCAATTATCTTTTGGAGTTCATATCTAGTTGAATCTCTTCAATATACACTATTTGAACAGGGTGCTGCTGAAAAATAATGTCAGAGTAGTTTATGTCAGACTGTACGTAACAGGTACATCAAATTCAAAATCGGGTGCGAAGTTGCGCCCTTATTAAAGATGAGGAATTCATGAAAAACCATCTTGAAACATTGTAAGGTCGCAATGTAAGAGAAGCAGAACTGTTTTGAACCGACATATACAACCAGGAAAACTTCTGCAGATCGCCCGTTCGACGAAGGAAAGCAAATTTACAGCGAAAAGGTAAGAAAAACACCCGAAAAAATCTGAACTGGTAGCTTGAGGCTCACTGCTCATATATAACCATATAACAACCGGCTTATAACAAGCGACTAGCACTGAAGCTACAAGAGAGCTGAATAACAACACTTCGTAGTTGGTACGTGTCATCGATTGTGGTGAAGTATAAGGTTACACTACAAAAACTAAAATCCAAATCTCTTTGGACTTTGTAATCTCAACTATGAAGGGTATCTTCACCGCTGGTTTGGAAACACATATTTATGCCGCCCTTTGCTGCGTGAAGCATTTATATCGAAAATTGGAAGAAATGACTACACGATTGCCAAGAGCTTCAGACCAATCATTCTGACCTTATTTATGTTGAAGACCATAAAAAAAAGGTTCAGTTTCATGTAAGCAAAACTGCTCTGCGAATGCACCCTCTATCCAAGATGCAGCGCGCCTACCACCCTGAAAAATCTTACAAAACTACGCACCCAACAAGGAGTACACATATTTTCATCGACATTAAGCATCCTTTCGACAACGCAACTTTTTAAAGCATTTTACCTTCTGCCAGAGAAAACAACATAGATGAATAACCAGTTTTATAAATAAGAGTAATTCTAGTGAATATAATCGTGATTACCTCAAATATATGTCCGCAAGGCGGCGATCTGTCTCCATACTATATTGCATGTTTGTCGACTCACTTTCTAACGCTTTTAATGGTTCGAACGTTTACTCTTAGACGTTTACTCTTAGCCATATGCAGATAATGACCATATAATGACCTCCGTTTTCTCAAAGGCCTTGTCACTAAGGAGAATTCCTTGTATGTACACAGTTATGATAAAACCAATTATATGCTATGCGTCGGTTGTCTAGTGGAACAACCTTTCACAAAAATACGTCACTTTTGCTTTTACCAGGCATCGAAAAAAAATCTGTCCCGACTACATGGGAGCCTTTCATTCACACCTAATTTTGTTTTAGACGGACTGATGAATCTCACTCCCCATGATATTAATACAATGGGTTGCAATCTCAAAGCCATTTTCCAATTAGAATTGTTCTTTGGTAATTCACGAACTGGGGTATTTATGACATTACACCCCAACTACCTTTTGTCTTACTGACCTGTATCCAATGACACAAGAACTTCTATTGTTGCAACCTTTCCTGTGCTCAAAAATGGTTTCGGCCAGAATCTGAGCCAGAAAAGGAATGTAGTCGAATCTTCACGGAGGCTCCAAAACCGATCTACAAGACGACGCTGGTGCTTTTTGGAGGTTACAATCTTAGATCGTTAAAAAAAAAAAAAAAAAAAATGTGTCTGTCTTTTAAGAGGAAATATACCCAATCTAATGAACTACATTGTGAAGTAGTATCTGCTTCTGTAGCGACGACTGAGCTACGCCTTAGCCCTTCCTCAACTCTCTCAGAATTCATAGCTTCTCTGAAAGCAGTTTGAAGGCTGAATTCATTGAATCTTGTATATCTCTAGGAGGCCAGGATCTTTCTTCACTAGGAAAGACTGTAGCCTGTTTTCTGGCGTCGTAATGATGCACTTCACTTTTGCTAAGCATTCAGGTGTTCTCCGATACCACGGATTACTTTTCTTTTTTATGATTGAAGCGTTTACTCAACCTTCTACGAAAGACTGAGAAATGTTGACGCAATGAGGACTCGAGTAATGTTCGACTCAAGGCCCAACACTGAAACTACTTCAAACAGTAGAAAATGACGATCATTGTAAATAAAAGTAAACTCAGACGTATTGGCGTTAAGCGTACCCAGTTTAACGAATGTTCTAGATATCATAAATCAATAATCCGAGGTTGATCTGAAGTGAAGGGGAGTGAAGTGAAACCAAAGACAAGTAAGGCAACGCAATATGCAAATGCCAACTCATAGTATTCGACCTGGCAGAGCAATGGGATTCTCAAAAAGAGTTTGATGTGAAGAGAAAGTAGATAGACAAAACAGTCAGAGCTTTTCGAAAGTCAAAAAGTTTTTAGCATTGCATTTGAAACAGCGATGTTTAAAAGACACAGCTAAATGCACCATTAATTATTATCTTCTCGAATTTTTGACAATATTCAAGACCGTCACATGAAGACTCAATGTTTCCGCTCAGTAATGTTGGCACAAATGGAGCTTTTTTATAATCTTTTTGGAATAGATCAGCTAGTATTGATCTTATTTGAGCACCTGTCCCTTTAACAAGTGTTGAAATAAAAATTAATTACTTTTTCAATAACTTTAAGTTCAAAGGGTGAAAGCTCTATCTCAGCGGCGCAGGTATTACAAATGATTGAACTGGGTCTGAACTATCTTAAGCTGTGATTAAAGACACACTTCACATGTCATTTAGCTCTTTGTGAGATGTTCTATGTAGAATAAGTTTCTGCAACCCATATGCTACGTCAGATACGTTTGAAATAAACTATAAAATAAAATAAGTCTTGAGAATATCCTCTAGAATAAACAGATTACATATATGCAAGGGGATGTTATCTATGCAACAAAAAAGCTGCGCAACAAAGACTTAAGATTGTTTTTCGATATTTTGAGCTACAAATCAGAATGACTGTGGTTCGTTTGCTGTCATAAAGCTACTGAAATATGATTAAGGACAATTTTTCGAAAGTCAAGGAGAAATCTTGTTATCGCCATGTTGTTAGAAAAATGGATTTTATTTTAAGAACTACATAAGAGAAAAGACTTCTTAGCTTACAAATCACTTAGAATTCTGCTAAAAGCTGAAGAAGCTGGGCTTTTTCATTACTCTACAGTGCTACCTAGCGTTTGAATGACCTCAAACGTCACGTATTATTCCGTTTCAGTAAGCTGAATATCATTTTAAATAGCTCCGCCTACTCTCTTTTTTAAAAAATTTCAAAGATTTAGTCTAGATTTCTAGATTTGTCTTGTGTGGGTACACTGCTAGACAACAATGATATAAGGGAAATAAAATTTGTGAATTGTTGCTACTGGAAGCATCCTGTTTTCAAAACCCTGTTATCAGAAACAGATTATGAGCAAAAATTACTATCACAAGCAACAGTATATTCTAACAAGTAAGAAACAAATAGATCCTTTTTCAAATAAAAAAAAGATTTATATTATACAAACCTCTAAGCAAAGAGCGTCCTTAGCAGGTATAGTAAATACATCTCCTTCAATTTGTATATTATCCTCACCAAAATTTACTATTCGAACAAGTTGAAGTTTGCATGAACGCGGCAGTAAAAAACAGAGGAATATCTGCCCAATCAAGTCGACATGCAAGAAGGCTCGCGTTGCAACTTCACAGAATTCTCTAAAAATAAAAAAAAATAAAAAAATCATTTTCATTAAACCATAAATCGCCCATCACTTCACACTTCACTTTGAATTTGCATTTTCTGTCCAGATGTGCTCTAAACAATATTCGGGAACAATTGGTTTGGATGGTTGAGCCTGTCCAGGTTTTCGAATATCCTGCAATGACATCGAATGCAGTCCCATAGATGAATGCAGACGCGTAAGTGGAGACTGACTACTTGTTCGGCTGTAAGTGAAGAATAAGTACAAATTCATACCAATTGTAATTAGATAAAACTACTTTAAACACCCAGCTCCACTGTTTAACGATTGCGAATTTAAGAACTTGCTTATGTGTGGGTTGCAACATGTATTTCCTAAGCTCGATCGCGGTTGGTAGGCTGTACTGTTCTTCCCACCTCCTGTTTTATGTTACATTTATTTAGTATCAAGCGAAATTGTAAAATTAAAAAATTTTACCTGAAAATTTCATAAAATGTTGCGAAAAACTACATGCCCCTGGTCTTTGTGTTTGATTTACAGTGGCACTTCCAAAAGCCGTCTCATTATTGCATCCAACAAAAACTATTTCTTCTTCAGTTGCTTTCCTCAGTTTGGATACAAAATGTTTGCCCAATTTATTGTCATACAAAAGAACTAAATCACTGTTCTCAGTGGAAAATATCACACTGTAGTCAGCTTCAGTGAGATAACTAACCATTCCTAGAGCCGATTTATTAAGAACTGGACAAATTTCATCAAGTGGATGAGATAACGAAAAAATTCGAGGCATAGATATAGCCAAATTCTGTACTATCGTATTAGTAGCTTCCTTTTCAAGTAGAATTCCATATTTTGTAACCCAAACATTGGATACGGGGAATTCCAAATTTGTAATGAAATCCTCTCCATTACTACAATAAACTCTCAGACATGTCGCATCTAAAAAAAAAGGAGAAAGTAGATGACATGGCAAACTACAAATGTTTATGGATTGTTTATTGTTCTACCAATGAGGCATATAGTTGTCAGGTTGCTCTTATCGATTTCCTTCTTCAAGACACCTTGTAAAAAGCTGGGATTGCAGAAAAATGCAAACTTAATTGGAGTTTCACAAGTGAAACACATGTGTGGAAGAATTATCCTCTCTGCGTATAAACCTACAATCGATATCTTTTAATCAATCCTTTCTTTTTAAAAGCAGAATTCCAACTCAAACCTCTATTCCATATTGCTGTGTTTTTCTTTACATATAGTTCCTCCTCGGAATTGACATAATAGTCCGTCATGTAATCGGGACTATTAAACGGTGGATTCTTCTCTGAATTTGAAGCGTGTCGTCGGCATTCTGAGTATACTTCGCGTATTGACCAAAATTCTTTATGTTCCTCAGTAGATGAAATATTAATATTCTGCAAGCGATGTAAAAGAACATTCTCAGGAATGCCAGCAGAATTCTGCATCGACACTACTGGTCCTGGATGCTCCTCAACCGCCTGACGCCCCCGAGGAATGAATTCCTAAGAAAAAGTTTGCAATTTGCACGTCAAGTTGTAAGTCAATATTGGTCTTTCGAACTTACCAAAGGTTCTGAGGCGGCTATCATAACTTCGCTAGTTTCATCCAGATTTGCAAAATAATTTTAAACGTGAATAAAATATCCACTCAAAACAAATAGCTGGCCAGGTCCAGGTTCAGAATTTTCCAATAATAACCTGTAGAACGAGAACCCGCGCAACGAAGCAGAACCAAACCGCCGGTATATTTCTCAACCTAATGTCAACCATTTTTTTCTTTTCTTTGTTGTTTTCTCCGTTTTCCTCTTATTTATCTATTTTGTTGTGTTATCCTCTTTGTTACGGGATAAGGTGCGTTTATTTTAGCTTTATTTTATTTTATTCTCTACAAAACAAAATTTACAGTATCGCATAATTGTATTGGAACAACAATGTTATAAATTTAAACAATTTAAAACCCAGCCTAAAAATCGATACAAAAAAAAAAGTATATAAGTTACAAAAGGAAATGAAATACATGTCAACGAACTGGAGCACCAATTTTTATGGAAGACAATGTTTCGAACTAGATGATCGTCTTAAATATGAGATGCTTATTCGAAAATATCTTTTGTAGAGTATTGATCTGCAGCACTTCTTAGTTTTTTTCTCCCTTTTTGCACTTTCTTATTTGTTACGAAGATTATCTTATAAAAATTAACTTCTGTATGTGTCTATCACATAGAATAAGGTCTAACGCTTCAGGTTAGATGCAGAAGTTTCTGAAGTTATGGCGAACAAAAAATTGTATTTCCGGGGGTCTATTTTAAGGCCGTAAAAGTGAGAAATCTCTGATTTCGAGGTAAAACTTCTTAAAAGGCTTAAAAGTAGCTGACTAATGGATTTAGCTTGAGAATCCGTTGTGCACATTTTTGAAAGAGAATTTCAGTGTGCATAGAATACTAAAATTTCGTCGAATTCGAAAAACGCGAGACAAAATTAGCTAACATTTTGAAAAATCGATGGACCAATTTCATCAGAAAAATTATTAAAGCTTTTGTCATCTACAAATTTTATGTATGAGTTTTCCACCTACGAACAACGGAAGTTGTTGCAACCACTATTTTATTCAGGCAAATGGGTCACAAAATAAAAATTTACTAAAAGCTGTCAGTTAACAAGTAAAACAAATTTGAAGAATTAAGCCAATGATAAATATTCCGCTATTTTGTGGAATGTTATTGTTTAATTCGGTGAAAACTTTTGAAATGTGCCGATGTTACTTTCTTTACTGATTAAAAGTGAACGAGTAAAATGTTTAGCAAATGTTTAAGAAAAAATGTTTTCAAAATGTTCTTTTCCAAAAATGTGCACAACGGTTTCTTAAGCTGAATCTGTTGGAAAACTACGGCCTTTTAAGAAGATTTATCTCGAAATCAGATTTTCCTCACTTTAACGGCCTATAACTTGGGGGGGGGGGGGGGTGAAAATAGACCCCCTGCACTACAGTTTTTTTTTTTTTTTTTTTTGGCTATAACTTCAGGAACCTTCAGCTGTCAGGACGAAAACCTAAAATCGGACAACCTGTATATACACTTTTAACCTTCAAACCCCTATCCATTTTGTGTGAACATATAAAACGTTCTTGAACAACATAAATTTGGCCTCTTAGCAAACTCAATAAATAAAGTTAAATTAAATTAAAATTAACTAATCCCGGAAGTTTGGATAACAAAATCGTACGTAGGAAGATTGTGGGTTGGGTTAAATGACGCCAACAACAAAAATGCTCCTTAAAAACTTGCTTTCATACGTTTGGGCTTCACACTCATGGTTGGATTGGGCAATGTGCAAGTCATGTGTTTTAAGGGAACACCTGCCGTGCAGGCCTACATTCGTGGGAGCAAGGATACGCCTTGCGGCCTACTGCAGGCTACCGGTTCACTCGAATTCCTTCGCTAACTTCGGCTTTCCTTTAATCTACTGTTTTTTTTTTTTTTTTTTTTTTTTTTTTTTTTTTTTTTTTTTTTTTTTTTTTTTTTTTGTGCGAAACATCTAAGAGTGCTGCACTCCCGTGCGGTAGCGTTCTAAGTTGTACGCTACATAACGCCATTAAATTGGTTGTACTTCTCTTTTTCGCATGTCTCCTGCCTATAGGTTGTGGAGATTCTTCTTATTTATTGTACAATACCTCCTCTGCTTTCGCAGGATTGTACATATGTATGGTACTATGCACACACTATGATAACGCACTTCCATTCTATTCTCCTTTATTCCATATGGCGCTGGTATTTGTGAATGGATTAGTATTTTCTCTACATATGTGGCGCTACAGTCCGATGTGAACTTAGGCTTCAACTAACAAGTCTCTCCATCTAATACAATATTTCGTCAGCCAGCTAAAGTGCTGAACCCTAAGTTAGTTAAGGTTCTCCATCGCTTGCGTACCCAGATAGGGTTTATCTTGAAGACTCTGTGTGGCGGAATTGTGGTGTCGTATCATAGTCGTTCCAACTCTGACTTTGGATCTGTAGAGACCTGAGTAAGTCGATGTCGCTATACAGCCTATACAGTTCGTGGTTAAATCTCAACCTCCACTTCCCTTCAATACAAAAGCGACAGAAAAAGGCACGATCTATCGAAACTAAGCGCTTTTTTATACACTTCATACACTACGCTATAGAGCAGAGCCGAGTTGATAAGGATATTCTATAAAACCAGCCAGTTTAGTGCTGCAGTTAAGTCATTATTGACCTTGATGGAGCAGCAAGAATTCTCAATAGTCAATCTGCAAAACCTGACGAGGCTAACAGGGATTGCAAAACTACCATATACATGGTGTTGTATAACTCGTCCCTATACACGCTATCGAATGCGGCTTTGAAATCGACGAGAAAATGATGAGTGATAATCTGAAATTTATATCTCTTTTCCTAGATCTGCCATAGTGTGAATATATGATCGATGGTGGACTCACGTGGACTGAAACTGCACTGGTTTGGGTTAACCAGGTTGTTCATGAATAGCTTCGGACGCTCAAACAACAAGGCAGAAAAGATCTTATCAGCGTAGTTTAGGTGACCAAACAGTTCGTTGCCATTTGGCCCGGTGAGGTTATGAGAACCTTAAGCGTACGAGGATTCTTGCACCACTATTTCTACTCCGAATATAACGAAGTAGCTCTGGGTATGCACCAAATAGCGCAAACTGAGTAAAGCCGCTTGACCGCCATTAAAATCTGACTTGTCTTCTGACTCAGCGATAACCTACTTATCGCATTGTTACATTTAACATTCTATATTTATTTGAAGAGTAATTGTCGCAGACCCGAGAGGATAATAAATGATAAAACTCTTCATTGTCACGAGAGATAAAAACAAACATGAGGCGGCAATGAACACTGCCAGGAGAAAAGTCAAAAACACCTGGCTTTTGTTTAGTTGGAAAATGCTGGAAATGAAATCCATAAACACAAATCAAGTCGTCGTTTATTTTGTCCGCCTTTCGCCAGTTCTTTTTTTGTTATTGTTTTTTCTTATCAATTTCCTTTTGACATTTCATTTTGCATTTTCATTCGACCGAATGTCAACTGTCACTATCAGGCTTCCTATCGTACGAAAGTTGTAAATCGAAGTTTTTCTTTATGTTAATTTAAAAAAAGATTTAACTTGTTGCGGTATTGATTATTGCAAAGAAAAATCGAAGAAATAATTGTTATCGTCCGATGTGTGTGGGCATGTAAGACATCAGAGGAGACGGTTAGTTACGTCGTTTACATGACCATTTGAAAGACCATGCCCAAAATATCTGCTGGACAAATATAATTGAAATTGTTACGCACGCTTTTACAAGATTACCATTTTGAAATGAATTTAAATTATTGGCTCGGAGGTAGCCTAATAGCGCTGTTAACTATAATCTTTTGCTACCCACCGTTTTTCTATATATTCATTTTCATTGCCTACTCCGCTGTTCTCGTCCTAGGAGGTGAGTATACTCAAACTGATAAGGTGTCTGCCCCTTGTATCATTCAACTATCACTTTGTAGTACACACAACAACAATTTCTTTTATTTTTAGCTATTGCTGGAACAATCTATGTACATTTCAGTTTGTCGTCCAAAACTCAGCCTAAATTGGTACATCAACCATATTCAGTGGTATATAATGCAACAAAGTAAGTACAGGCGACGATGGGATACAGCTTCTCAGAATTTGAGCCATACTTTCTATACATTTGCAGATCTAATATTTTTAATCTACCTAATCCCATAAAAAATCCGTCAAATTTACCACTGATTTTTGGTAAAACTGTTGATCTGCAATTACAACAAATAGCTGAATATGTATTGCGTGATTTCATGTCACCCTGGTTGGGGTAAGTCAAGCCTAATGTAGACGATCATAGTGTGTGGCTAACGAATTTCTATTTAAAGATATGTCACGACGAAACCGAAACTCATAAATGATGTATTGCGGGAGGACTTGTGGAATGCTGTACAAAAAGTGCGTGAACGTGCAATCAAAATCGATGCGGCTAAAGTTATAGCTGTGGACATGGTAAATCGGGTCACCGTTCACTTGGAAAAAATTCGAATCGCTGAAGCTAGAGCGTGAGTTTTTTATTTATTTATTTTTTTTTTTTTTAATCAGAAAATTTAATTTTCTGGTTTATAGTTGTGAAAGCTAAACTTTAACCCATATTAAATAGGAATTGAGTGAGTACACTGTACTATAGATACCTGCATACTAATTAAATTCAAATCACGGAAATTTATAGATATTCACATTCATAGTTCATGTTCGTCAATTACGCTTGCAAATGGTAATACGTTAAGAGTCTCATTCAACTGTTTAATAGTTGAATTTGCTTGTTCTGTTTTTGTTACATAAAATCTTGTTTAGCAGCATGTTTCGGGGATGTACATGCGTTTTACAACATGTCATTCGTGAAATCTATTTATATAAATGTACATATACGTCATAAAGATTATTGTTAGGAAAATTAAAAAGAAAAAAACTACGCCATTCCTTCGTTCCACGGAAATAATTGCATTCAACCTATTACGTACTGGTTACGAACAGTAAAGGTTCGTAAGCCTTATGTGGAATGTACATCATTTACAATGTCTTTGGCATAAGCGTGAGGTAATATATATATACATAGATAAAAAAAAAGACAATTTCTCTCACTTACGTTGAAATCGGTGAAAGATATATGTGCCGTGTCCCAGGAAATATTGAAGTGGGTCGGAATGTTTAATGTAGAAGAGACGATTTGGTTGCATCAGTTGACAATAAAACTGAACATTCAGCAAAATACTGTGACTTTAGGAACAGCCCTAACAATTTCTCACCAAAGCTGAAATGGAAGGAATTTGAAAAAACACGTTCTCAAAATAAACTTAGCTCCAATTTGTAAAATGTCAAGCTTCGAAAAGATACGATCGGGGTAGTCGATCTCCAGTAGGAACAGGAAAACTTTCATTCCAAAGAATAAGTGGTACAATAACCAAGCAAACATATAAAGTATTGGGTTGAATTGTTTGAGTTTTTTCTTGGAAGTAGTGTTTATCGTTTCACAAAATCTCTGAGTATACCGTTATAAAATTTTGTTGTTTATTCAAATAGAGAGTGTTATTGTAACGAGAATCTGTTTTGATCAGACGTGTTTTAAAAGGTCAACATTTTTTTTAAATGGAGGATAGAAAAAAAAAACGCATTTTCGGCATATTTTGCTTTTTTTCTTTAAAAAATGTGTCAAAGCGACAGAGGCGCAGCGGGAGATTCTCAGCGTATATGGAAATTCAGCTATAAGCGCTTACGTTTAGGAAATACAGACCTTGTTGATACTGTTCGCTCTGAATGTCCACCCACCACAGACGACAATCAAATCTTAGCTGCAATTACCGTTAACAGACATTTGACGACACAGAAGCTCACATAACGATTTAACATTGCCCATAAAACTGTTTCACAGAGACCTAAAAGGCTTAGAATGTCGATAAAGGTCGATGTTTGGGTCTCTCACGAACTCAGTGAAAGAAACATTATGGATCCCATAATAGTCTGCGAGACATTGTTGAGATGGAATGCGCATGAAGCTTTCCTGAAAAGTGTGGTTACGGGAGACGAAAAATGGGTGATTTTCTTCATGGTCATGGTGCACTCCTGGTGAAACATCGCCAACTCCGATTTGCATTTAAAAAAGGTCATATTGAGAATTTGGTGGAGCTGGCAAAGTGTCCTTTACTTTGAAGTTGCTTTTACGCAATCAGACAATAAATGACGTTAAATATTGTTCTCAGCTCGATACTTTGAAGCAGATAGTGGAAGAAAAACGGCCAGAGTTGGCTAATAAGAAGGGCATTGTTTTCCATCTTGACAACGCCAGACCACACACAACTTTAGGGACAAAACAATAGCTGAATTAATTTGGTTTGGGAGCTATGCAGCACGCACTGTACTCTTCATACCTTGTGCTTTCTGACTACCACCTGTAATGCTCTCAATTCCGAAGATGTGATCAAAACGTACTTGGAAAACTTTTTTACCCGTAAGTCTGCTGACTTTTACAAAAGAAGCATTATGTCTCTTCCAGAACGTTACAAGTAAATAATATATCATGACGGACAATCAAGATGTTCATTCCAACTACAGGCAGAAGAAGGTATATACCTCTTAATTTTCCATATTCGTCAGGTTTTCGTTCCTTGGCAATTTCACAATCATTTCCCACAGGGTTTCTAGCTTAGGACGCTCTACTACAGATGTCTTTGATCGATCCATCTCCAGGTGTCTGATGTCATCCATGCTGTTTTTCACAGCGTTCCGGTAGTTCCTTGGCTGTTAATACACTTAGAAATTCCGGAGCTTGTCGTTATTATACCCGGATATCTTAAGCAAATTAGATCGGTTGTTGTTTACAGATACAATACGAAGACGTATAGGAACTAATAGGCACAATATGCATAGAATAAGACAATATCATTTGTTGATCGGAGCGGTAGTGAATTGTGTACGGCTTCCGAAATTTGGTGGTTTCATAGCTAACCATATAATACAAGATGTTTCAACCATTGACAAATAAACGCTAGTGAAGTGAAGAAAGAAAAAATAACAATAACGGTAAAAATGTAAAATAAACCAGCACATTTGTGGGGGGGTTGGGCTTAGTCATTTTCGATGCAAACAGTTTGATGCAGTAAACCAGATAAAATTTTCATTTTCATTTTTTCCATAATTCATTGATACTCACAAATGAAACTATTTTAACTAAATGTGAGCACTTTAAGCTAATCCTAATACTTGAACTATGTCTTTCGGGAAAACCCAACTTAATTACGTACAAATTTCACTTTACAACTATGTTTACCTCGTCGGTGTTGTCTTTTTAGTCAACACAAATATCCGTTGGCTAGGAAGTCATCACTTCTTTGATTACGTCCTCGTCTGATCAGCTATTTTGGCACTTTGTGAAACAGAAAGGAAAAAACAGAGGTGGCGAAAAACTCGAAGCGTTCTGATCTTAATCTACCTAGATATAAATTAGAGCTACCGCAGTCTCGCCATGTATCATATATATGTTTACTACGTAATAACTTAGCTAGCCGTTTTCAATTACATTACGTACACTGATCCAATCCATAATAAAATTCGCATGATATGAATAAAATTTATTCAAACACCAGCCGTCACTCACAAATGGTGCCAGATGCGTGAAGTATGGTACAATAAGCGAAGGCTGCTTGACAGGCCCCAGCGTGTACAGCATCGTATGTACCTGACACGCTAGCTATCTTCCCCTCTATGGAGAAAAAAATCTCACAGCTATGAGTACAACGCTATTGCCGTATCTGGCGCACCTCCAGCCAAAATCGAAGATGGCAGGGTAAACTCTAATGGGCCTTAGATTGAAAGCAAATTTACTCATAAGGATCGAATGTAGAGCCACACTGTAAAAAAAAATCTTGTAAATTTGAAGAATGTACAGTCGTTTAATGGGTAGGTTTTAGGTGCCGGAGGGATGCATTGTATGCATCTCTTGTCTTCCAAAGCTTTCATCGGCGCTGGTTTGTCTATATAGAGAAGCGATTTCACGAGCGACGTCCTACAGAAAGTAATCAAGCAAAGTTAGATTAGAAGTACGTCACTTAGCCCCATCCAAACAAATATTCGTTGATCATCTTGCAGTCAACATACACTGTAACGCAAGGCGAATATCCTTTCGCAAGATTTGAACGGGCAAAGCCAAAGTTTCAGTCCACGCCTGCGATATGACAAATTCGGATTTTCTTCAACAATGCCTTGACATGGGCGATATTTCATTCGAAACCATAAGATTGACGAAGTGCTCGATGAATTTGTGTAACTGAGCAGTGATTTTGGGACTAATATTCCATGATTTGCTAACGTTGTTGCGGTAGTTTCTTACGATCATCTACGAAGAAGTTCATTTGTAGCTTCCTACCATATTCATATACGAGTGGATCTACTGATCGATACACTTCAAAAAGTAACGCCGTATCTGATGCCAGGCACATTTTCTTGTGAATTTCCCATGGTTTGTCTAAATTCATAGATAGTTCTGAAATTCTTGTTTTACGTTTCTTGATTTTGCCCAAATATGATGTCAAATAGTATTCTTATTATTTAAAGAGTTGATCAATTGGAAAAAATAAAAAGAATATATTTTTGTTTATTTTAGGTTTGAGACCGGGGCTGCTCCTGTATTTTCCACAAACTCTTACCTGCAGGACGATGATCATGAACTAGAATTTTTACGAAAGCTAAGTGAAATCATTGTTATACTCTTACTACCAAGGGGATATTCGCTGCCACCTTTAAAAATATTACTAACCGAAATTTTGTCTTTTAAAAGTATACTAACGAAAAGTACACTTAACCTTTCACTGAATGATTTTTTTTTTTACAATTTATTTTAGTATTTTTTCCGATGATTAAAATGCTAACTTCACCCGATTATATAAATCAGAAAGTTGTACAAAATATTGAGTCAAGGTTAGCTGCAGCCGCAATCAACAAGCGTACTTATGAATATGCTGCTAGTTTTGAGGATTTTGTTAAAATAATCAACAATGCAGGGAACTTAGAAGAACTCTTGTTAATACGGACGAGCATTGTAAACGATCTCATGCATGCAACTACAATGCAAAATTTACAGCGTGCCAAAGGTTAATTATTTCTGAAAGATCAAAATATGAATTAATTTTCAAAAGATTATTACTTGTGGTAGGTTTAGATCCCGATATAGATGATAAATGTTTGTCCCGTTCGGAAATAACAACTGCAGTACGACTTAAAAGGTATATCCAACAACTTTCTTACGCGAAATCCCAATGCGAAAAGAATCTCTTGAAGTATGGATGGAAAGAAAGCTGCTCTAACGATTTGGTAATTTATTTTCAAAGAAAATTCCCTGTAAAGAACTAACTGAAACATTTACTTTCTCCTCATCAAAGAATTTATCATTAATTGATATTTTAAATACAAGTCTTGGCCGACGATATTTGACATTGTTTTTAGAACCCTTAAAAGCTAGTAGCCTGGTTGGATTTTATTTAGCTGTAGAAGATTTGAAACACGCCTTAAAGTCTCAGTGGCATCAGTTAGGAACTGAAATATTCTATGTATACATTAGAGTACCGAAGCCAGAAATAAAAATCGAAAAATCTGAACGAAAACTTGTTGAGACTTTTCTACTTGGTGACACAGGACCGGATATATTTTATCAAATTCAAGCAAATGTAGAGAAAACTCTGGAGGAAAAATATTTTCCATCATTTTTGCTAAGCGAACAATATCGACAATTAACAGACGCACTATCCTCCGAAGATTTTAAGGATCCCACCCTAAATTCACTCCCTGATGGCCAAGAAGATCAAACTACCTCATTGGAAACAGATAACCAAATGGATGTAGCAACCCATACCACCTATGCTAGAAAAAAGCTGGAACAAATTCAAGAACGTCTTGATAAGAAAATTCTAGCACTAGATGCATTAAAATATTCAGTTAAGCCAGAATCTAAAGTATTATTGATATTAGAGAAGGAAATGGAGTGGTTAAAGAATGAGAAACGACAAACGGAAGCTCATTTAAGACGAACGGATGCTTGGTCCGATCACATAGGCAAATGGAAAGCAACAATACAAAGTCTTGAAGTATGAAAAAGAATTGAATTACACTTTTAATGCAATAACTCACATATGTATTATTGTACTAGATTTCAGACGAAAAGGAATCACTTCAGTTTATGGTGCTAGTTCATGTCGATGAAGATATTAATAATCCAAATACGATTTTAAAAGATCAAAAGCCCAGCAACATATCAAGTGGATGGGTAGTACTACGTTCATTGGCACAGTTTCATGTAAGCTTTTTTATTATTTACTTAAGCTATTTCAAATTTCACACGTCAGTTTGTTTTTTAGGAGCTGCATAGAAAACTACGACCAATGTGTTCTGAACTAAAATCAATGGACCTGCCAACAAATTTCAAGCTTTTCTTCTTAAAGAATGACAAAAACTCACTTGAGAAAACGAGAGTTCAAGTTCAAAAGTACTTAAATGTAAGTATTAGTGGTCTTTTATTAAAATACAGGGGCACTTCCCGTAAAAAGCACGGATTGCTATGTACCCTTTGGTTAATTGCGGTTATAAAAAAACCGCGATTTTGAATCTAAAATTTGATTGCTAAAGAGGTGCCAGAATATCGGCGACCAAGCAAAACTTTTAAAATAAATTATTAGTTTATAATTGACCTAGCTGATCATATCGGTTAGTAGTCGCCACCTACACCTACTGATCAAATGCAGGCAATTATACCATTTCGTTCCACCATTTTGTCTGACAGAGGAAACCGACGAGACCCCCATGCCAGGGACACTTTTAGGGGACAATAAAGCGTCTTGGACCCGTTAGTCTCCACGCAGGCTTTCTACCTTATAATGGTTTTGCCGACATCTGAGCTCATTAAGGCGCGAGCCATCTGTACGCTTGAGTTAATCATCCATCTGGCTCCAAAGTCATCTCTGGAGCAATAGGTAGAGAAAGGGAACTAAATCCTATGGATACACTGAATCCCACTTGTACCATGCCATAATGGCAAAAAACTAAAATAGATGACAAATGGACCAAAGGGGTTAAACGAATTTTAGAACGGTATTTGCATGTAACAATTTTATTTTTTATTACTTCGTGGACTTTGTAAAGTTTGAAGTTTGAAAGATTTAACAGTATAAACGAACTCATTTAGAGTTCAAAGTCCCATAAGGTCTAAAAATCATTGAAGATGATGCCAATTATGTTGATTAGAAGTAGTTTCTCTTTTCTTTTTTTTTTTGTCGATGTACCTCTGGAAAAATATGTTTAGTGCGTATCGAAGAAGTTCTACAATATTTTGTGTTAGTGACTGAGACCCCACATTTTCCAAATAGAATTTCGCTGATCCAAAGTGGACGGGTAGTTATTTGATCTTATCTTTTGCGCTTGCAAAGTTTTAATACCCGTTTCGTACTCAATTTATAGTATATCGCATTAGTGTTTCGATATATTTGAGATAATTGGATCGAAAATTCTGTTTTCGGGTAATTATGTTTTTCGCTTGAAATATGTTACTTGTGATACTGTTTTTTAATCGGTAGGCGGATTATAAAAAAATGTCTGTTTACAATCAGTATTTCACATAGGAGTTGTAATAATAACACAGGTAGCCAGTCATATCAAGAATAAATACATATAAGAATTTTAAACTGGCAATGACATATCATACATACCGAACCCGTGGCGAAGAATAAGAGTACCCTTCACACTGAAGATCGGTTAAAATAACTACATGCTTCCTCTCCTAAGAGAATGGTGAGAAGAGTTGAGTTGCATATGAGCAAAACTGCTTTGCGAATGCATCCTTTGCCCAATTTGCAACATGACATCTAACTGCGGTACTACATCGTGCAACTTTTAACGGCATAGTTATACATGCTAAGTCAAACAACACAACTGTAGACGAGTTACTAGTTTTGTGAATAAGAGTAGTGCTAATGAATAGGATCGTGATAAATAGGATTTGCGAAGCGGCGGCGGCCTGTCTTTGCCTCTATCGTGCATTTTAGTTTACTCAGCGCTTAATGCTCTCAATGGTCCTAATGTGCACGCTCAAGCATATGTAGATGATGTAACTGTACTGTTTGCTAAATTACGTCTGGTGTTCCATGCCTATGCTTTAGAGCGCACGCTTGGTACGCTAAAAATGGGCCTTCCGTCAATTTTCCTAAAATTGTGGATGTTATCTTAAGAAGAAGGAGCAAGCTATCTGGTCTGATCCGTCTAATGGTTAAAGGGATAACCATCCCTTTTTTACAACGAAACCAATTGGTTTGGAATAAATAGGTCGCATCGAAAATTTTCCAAATCGCTGTCGGGTTTCTGGCAGTGTAAACGGGCTTGTTAATGAGGTGATTTCTTAGCACCTACTCGGCTATGATAAGACTAATTATATCCTATTCGTCACTTGCTTCATCTCGGTTGGCAGGGGCCCTTTCCGTAGCACGTCTTGTTTCTAGAAGCACTGATGGACTTTTTTTTTAATATTCTCCATATAAAAACCTTGCTCCCAGACAGCATTTTAACCTTTTAGACATGTCGTCTGCGCCAATGGTATACAGAAATGGTTTCGGCGAGAATCTAAGCCAGGAAAAGAAAGTAATCTGGCTTTCATAGATGACTCCAAATCGATCTACTATAAGATAGGGCGCTCGTGTGTTTTTTAAATTTTCGCCAGAATTCAAAGCGAAAATATATGCAGCAATCCGGGTGGTATCGAATTATATTGTGAAATATTGGTGGAGGGGCGATGTATGCATCTACGTCGAAAGCAACAACCACAATAGGATGGCGGTAAATGAGATAGCTGATGAACTAACTAGGTAAGGTTCATTTTGTAATTTCTTTGGAACCGTATCAGCGTTAGGATCGTCTGCGTCTTCGAGTTAGGACTTCCATTGACAATTGCGTTTCATATGAGTGTAACTGCAGATGACACGAATATGCAGGATTCCTAACATCTCTAAGAGGTAAGTGACTTTTCTGCTGTAGGTTGGCTGGCTGACTGGCTTTGTAACGAGGCACTACACTTTTGGTAATCCTATATTTCTCTTTCTATGAAAGACTAAAAAATTCCGGTAACAGGAACAAATAAGGAATACAATGTTTGAGAGGTCTCTTCCATATATTTGTGCTTTTTTACGCTCTGGTTATTAATCGGGTAAAATTTTTCGATAGTGTTCTTATTTTTAATTTACACAATTGTTTGATTAACTTCTTGTAAACTAGTTTTCCGTTCGCTTTAAAGATATTTCATGTTTCTTATGATAGCTACTAAACTTATTTCTAAACTATAAATAAATCGATATCAAAACAATAATGAGAGCAAATTAAATAAAATTTTTGTCCAGTTCATACTTGAAGACGATCACTTATGTGGAAGTGAAGCAATTTATACATTCCTTAGTCCTAGCTCAGATCACCTTAAGCAGACGACACCATCGCCCAGAAAAACAAAATTTTCTCTATCAACATTGTTTAAGAGCGATAATGCTAAAGCGGAAAATAATAAATCTACAGATCCGTTTTGGGGTCTAACACATCACAGAGAAGACGATGATATATCGATGTATTTAGAAGGAGTTGATTCAGAGTCAAAATTGTCAGCTGATTTGGACAGTAAGGACTCAATTGCGGAGCCTTTGTATGCCTTGATGGGTGAAATTTTCGATAAGGGCGGTGTTTTTAAGTGGTTACGAAAAAGCATTATATCGTTTGTTCAAATTACATACGGCAGGACAATCAATAGGTAATAAATACTCTTAAATATATTTTAATTCATCCAATTCAATTTCATTCTCTTCAGGCAAATTCGTGAGTCGGTCGCATACTTATTTGAAGAATCAATGCTTCATCACTATTTCTCGGCGATATTGAAATCCTTTTGGCCCGGTGGTGTTCTGGCATCATCCTACCCGCCACGATCTGAAGATATGGTAGAAATGACGAGAAACGCCGCTAAAGCTCTCCTCATCGACAACATTCCAGAAGTATTAAGTAATCTGGTTGGCGCACAGGCGGCTAAACACGGTGTAATGAAAGTGTTTGAAGCTCTTCAAAATCCCTCGTACAACAAACAGTTATTCTATGTAAGAAACACTAAAAGAAATTGCATTTTTTTTTTCCTTTTTCTTATGTGATTGATTTATTTTTTAGGAACTAGTTGAGATTTTGATGATTGAACTCTTTCCCGAAATAAGACAGTTAAAGGTTAGCGCTACAGCTAAAACTAGCATTAAATAAAATTGTGATTTATGTTTTATTAACTTATTGATTGATATTGACAAATAATTGACATTTTCTCTTTACACCCATCCTTAGTACAATTTGTAATATGTAATTTCATATACATACACATAGATATACACATGCATATACTCAAAGTTACAATTAGATATAAAAATGTAATTTCTACATTAAAAAAACGGTGACAAAGTTCTATACTACGAGTATGTTTTGAGTTCACAAATTTTTACTTCATTAACTATAATATTTTGTTTTTTTTTTTTTTTAAATATTTGAGTTGGTATTTGTTATTGTAATTTTGTGTTATGGAGGTGCAAAGCTTTTTTTTTATTATTATTTATTGGAAACCATTTGTTTTTTGTTTGATTTCATTAGATCAGTATTATTTGGTAGTTTTATTGCCTAGCTTCATAGGTATTACTGTTTTATAAGTGTGTGTAATCTGTAATAATAAATAATATCTGTATATTAAGATAATGAGTTAATTAAATATTGTAAAGCAAATATTTATATAGTAAAAACATGTCTATAGATAATTATATACATACAATATACAGTAAATAAAAAGAACTTTGTGTAACAAGATTATTTCAAAACAATTGACCCAATTTGAAAACAGTGAATTTATCAACAGTCATTGCTTTAAACAACTGTGCTCGAGTTAATTTTTGTCGAGATTAAAGCTCTTGTAGTAGTAAAATGTGATTTTATTGTACAATTAAAATATTTTTTTACAAAATTCACAAAATACAGAGAAATTTACAATTTGTATCAGAATATGATCAGTAAGTTGTTGTCAAAATATAAGTAAGGTGCTTTTTAAAAGTAAAGGCTCCGGCCTATGGAATCCGTTGTGCCCGTTACGATGTCGGATAAGTTGACGTTGACGTATTTGACGGAAATGACATTCCCACAGAATTCGTCGCAAAGGAAATAAAATAATTGAAATTTCAAATAATGTAAATGTTTTCTTTTCAACTCTTAATTTGCGAATGCGTGAACCTCAATATGTGAATATATAAACTGCCAACGGATTGAAAAAGTAGAAAATAAAACTACTTCATTCGTTCTTCCCGTCAAATCCGTTGCTAATGGACCTTCTTCCATAACAAAGTGTATATTATATCTAGCTGTCAGTCGATAACGTCGACGCAACGGATTCTATGGGCCTATACCTTATGTCGTGGTATTACAATGACTTCGAGATAATTGTAATTCTGTACATTCTCAAATTTTTCTCTTTGGCAGATCCATCTTTCATTCTTTGCATATTGCCAAAAACCGTCCCGGAAAATCATATTTTTTAATTTTTCGGTGTTCAGTTGTATGTTCGACAAACTGCAGTACTGTTCTAGTTTCTGATCAACAACATGATCAATGTTTCGTATCATGGTTGACGTTTCTGATAAAATGACTAGGTATGACTCCTATAAAATAAACGATAAACGATACTAATCAAAAAATTGCAGCAGTTGGTATTTTGATTGGAATTAATAATTATTAATGAATGATTAACTATCGTCGATTTCTAAAAAAAATTTCATTTTGAATGAAAATCTAATTGAAATCGATTTTTTTTTAAATAAATGTGGACGACAAAGTAAAGCGCTAAATGAAAATGTAAGTTTTTGTAATATTTATACGTATTTATAACAAAAAATATTTATGGTCTTAGGGCAAAAATAATAAGAAAAAAAAAAAAAAAAAAAAACAGTTAGAGCGTTCGGTTCAATTAGTGAAAGAACACAAGAATATTGCATGATAAGATGGGGTGAAAAGTAACCTCCTTGGGAATGAAAAAAAAATTTTTTAAATGTTTTTTTTATTTTATTCAATATAGTCCCCTTTTAGTTTGATACACTTATTCTAGCTATTTTCCAACTTCTTGAAACCGGAAGGTCTGCAAAATACTCCTCCGTGGCGTTGATGATTTCCTCGCGTGAGCTGAATTTTTTATTGATGAGACATCTTTTGAGGTTTGGGAAGAGATAATAGTCCGAGGGAGCCACATCGGGCGAATACGGTAGATGCGTTAGTAATTGGAGCCGTGAGTCATTGATTTTAGCCGTAGTTGCGATGCTCTTGTGCGCGGGTGCATTGTCTTGTAAAAACAAATTTTTTTTTCGCTTCATGTTTTGCTGCGATTTCGGCCTTCAAATGTTCCAATAATGCACAGTAATACTCGCTTTGATGGTTCTTCCTTTTTCGAGGTAGTCCACGAAGAGTATGTCATGACAATCCCAGAAATCCGACGCCATAACCTTTTAGACCTATCGAGCCTCCCTCGGCCGCTTCGGAGCACTCGAGCCGGCTTCAATCCATTGCCGGGCACTCATTCTATTCTCTGGTTTTTAACAGTTACCAATCGAGGCCAAACGTCCGCCCGATTCCACATCAGCAAGTCCACTCAGTACTAATCTTTGTGGTATCTGCTAGCTCGCGCACCTTCACTTTCAGGTCAGCCAACACAATTTCAGGTATTTTTTTGACATTGTCCTCTGTAACCGCATCGGAGGGCCTGTCGCTGCGGACTTGATCGGTAGTGGAGTTGTAGCCATCACGAAACTCTCGAAACTAATATTTTACGGTGTAATCTGACGGAGCATTAGCCCCATAATATTTATCCAACTTTTCTTTTGTTTCCTTCGCCGTTTTGCCTCTCAAAAAATAATGTTTTATGAGAGAACGAAAATCGTTTTTGTCCATACTCAACTTGATGCCAAATACGTCAACAACAATCAGCTGTAAAAACAAAACTAAAGACAGTATCGCACTAAAATTTGGCATGTCTGCCTAAATATGAACGGACTTCAAGGCACCATGACCATTTTTGCAGTAGCAGCGCATTCTGGCGGTCAAAGAGGTTACTTTTCACTCCACCTAGTATAAGCAGTTTTTTTTTTACTCCATTTTTTTTACTCATTCTCCCTGGCTGAAAAGTTGGTAGATCATCCATGATTAACGAAAATAGTAGGGGACTACTGCAGTTCCATTCTTTTAGTAAAGACTTCGTATAACCTTAGGTACTTTTGTTGACACTCCCAGATTACTAAGTTTATGGAAAAGTGATCTTCGAAATCGACGAAAAATGTGTATAATTTTTTGCTCTTGGAAAATAAGTCCTAGCATTTATCCTGTAATTACTAGTATCACTGTAGCTAAGCAGCTGTTCAAAATGATAGCAACGATGCTTCTACTTGTATGCCCCTCGCGAACGCTTATCCGTTCAGTGTTCTTGCTAAATTCTAGAAAAAACGGATGACCTTAACCCTTACAAGTTCCGTAGTCAGTTATTGAGTGTACCTTTCTTGTTGCTACTTGAATATGCTTTTGTGTGATTTGTTGGATTATTAATATATAGTTTGTTTATTTATTTATTTATATATATATATATCTACTAAGTGCTAACAGATTTCAGAGAACAAATATACATACTTAAATGAAATTTAAAAAACGTATAGGGTTTTAACTAATTTTTTTTTTCTATTTAAATAAACGTCCAAGAGGTTACTAACTTCGTTATAGGCTTACTAAAGTAAGCGATTCGTTAGTACCATTAGTAGATCGACAAGCGACAAAACCATGGTGTTCATCCAGCAGATACTCTTTTATAAGGAAACAATAATAATTTTTGTTTTAATAATTCCTTCAAATAACTTAGGGATTACGGAAAGCTTACAAATTCCTCTGTTATTCTCAACATTGCTTTTGGTCCTAGACTTATGAATGGGAATTAAAAAGGATTTCTTCCAAACATCAAAATATACACCTTACGAGAGGGTAAGGTTGAAAATTTGAACCAGGGGAACGGAAAGAGAACCAATATATTTATTGAGTAGGATGGCAGGAATACCGTCTGAATCTGTCTATCTAAATGCACTAAATTTAGATTGGACATTTCATCAATCCAGTTTAAATTATTGAAAAAGTTATTAAGTTCGCTGCAGTTTGTCTTTGAAAAATTTAAATATTTCAGGTTATGGTTAGCGTTAAGTTTCAAATAATAGGACAATGATAACTTGATACAAATTTCTTTATGATTAATAGAATTTTTCAGAATGTAACTTGAGTTACATTTGCATCAAATTCATCACAACATACAAATATCAAATCTAAAATTTTAAGAAGTGAGTTAACTACTAAATTGATTTGTTTTAAATTTAAAGAATGTAGGAAATAAAGTAAGAGAGATTCGTGGTCATAAGAAATATTATGCGCTAAAAGAAAGTTCTTATTATCAACCCTACCCCAAATATTATTACTAAGATTAAAATCCTTGAAAATTGGTAAGTTGTCGGATTGAGTACAGTAATTATTAACATGTTAAATATTGAGTGAATGGTTTTCATATAAATCAAGCATTCTTCTAGCCGGAACATAGCATATAATAAAAAACAAATATTCATTAGTGTTAGGATTAAGAGTCAAAGATACACAAATTTGATCGATTCCAGAGAAGGGAAGATTAAAACCATTAAAACAGGAACAGGCAACTATTACATAGGGTTTTCTAATAAGGACTTGACAACTTTGAATTTAATTTAATTTCATCGCAAAATCATCTTCAGTGACGAAGCTCATTTTTGGCTCAAAGGGGTTGTCAATAAGCAAAATATGCGTTATTGGTCGGGTGAAAACCCACATGTGCTTCATGAATCACCACTTCATCCACAAAAAATAACTGTTTGGTGCGGATTGCATGCCGGCGGCGTTATTTAGCCATATTTTTTCGTCGACGATAACAATCGTCACGTTACTGTGAATGGTCAGCGTTATCTCGCCATGATCACCTATTATTTTTGGCCCGAATTAGAAGATATGGACTTGGACGACATGTGGTTTCAACAGGATGGTGCCACAAGCCATATAGCATCTTCGCATCTTTTCCAAAACCCAATCGGAGTACGTCCGTCGTCCATCGGATTCAATTCTTGAGTCAGCTTGATCGTGTATGGGTGTAAACCAAGATCCTTACGCAAAATACGCCATAATGTAGTCTGAGCGATGCCCAATTTTCGAGAACGCCGTGGAATTGACTGATTTGGATCGTTTGCTACGAACGTCTAAACGGCAGTGATATTTTCGACACTTCGACCAACGCGTCGTCTCACTGATACGGCAACATCACACAACGAATATGTAGACTCAAATTTTTGCACTAAACTTGTTATTGCCTGTCTACTAGGGCGAGAATTACGACCGAAAATTGGAGTTAACACTCTTAAAGTTGCAGTCACCGACTCCGAATATCTGTAGAAAATTTTTATAATTTGCAGACGTTGCTCGATAGTGTACTTTATTATGAGAAAAATGTTGAGTTTACTGAATAAATTGACAGTGACAGTTTGATGATAGGTGAAAGAGTGCGTTCACAAATTAAATTCAAAGTTGTCAAGTCCCTATTGCAAAACCTTGTATATTAGATCCGTAAATAAAATTGATCTCAAACTCACTTACAGCACTGAGTTTCTGGGAGAGGTCTTGTCTTTAAGTCGTGCCTTTAATTGTGTCTGTAAGAAGAAAGACAAGTCCTTTTTTAACCTTGTCTATATAAACCCGTGAATACGAGTTTGGATTATTAAGTAGCCGTCTTAGGAATGAAAATGCATCGTAATCTTCTTTTGGGACAATACACTTTTTCCAACTTTGTTGCCATTTTTAAAACTATTTAAAATGTATGATTTGTTCAACTCTTCAAAATAGGCTTCCGTTGTACCGTAATTCATGCAATTTGGACATGGTGATTCCGGATAAGTGAGCTGATTCGATATCGTGGTGAAACAGCTATTTTATCCTTGCCAAATGGGAGCGTATCTGTGTCAATTCCTTATCAAATTGGTTCAGAATTTTACTCGTACTGTAGTGTTGCCTGTGATCGTGCTTTCTTCGTATTCCAAAAAAAATATAGCTAAGATATTCCCAGGCGAAGGAACCTTTGCCTTCTTCGGAGTAGATTCACATTGAAAAAAAAATCTAGTTGTGATTGTGGACTGGTCTCTGTCATGTAATAATGAATCCGGGTTTCATCAACGGTGACGACTCGATGAAGAACTCCTGCAGTTTTCGTTTTAAGAGTTGCTCACATCTGTCTGGTATCCTGAGCGCTCCCCATCAAAAACAGCTGATGGTCACGTTTGAATTCGTTGAACTAATATCTCACCTTTCTCATAGATGGAGAAGAGTTTTCAAAGACAGCATCAAACTTCGCTTTTTTTCACACCTTTATCGCCCTAAAGCAAAAATGGCAGATATTACTCTTTTTCCATTGTATCAAAAAACAACGCTACATTCCGAGGTGGACCTGGGCCTCAACCAATAGGCCTTTCCATTAAGCCCGGTCTTTGGATAATTACCTCCAGTTTCGCACTCCTAGTTGGTTGAGGTCTGCTACCACTTGCGCGTGCACCTAAAGTGTGGTCTTCCTCTAATGCGCTGTCCCTCCAGGTTAGAATCGGGGACTTTTCGGGCCGGAACATTCATGTTCATCCACTTTATTTGTCCTTGCCATATAAGCCGACTAATGTGGACTTTTCTGACGAGGTCAATGTAACTGTACAACTTGTAGAGTTTGTCATTATATCTCCTCCTCCAAATCCCGCCTCAGCAAAGGGTTCCAAAAATCACACGAACATTTTGCATTCGAAATGGCTAAGGATATTTTCATCCACCTTCTAGTGGGATGATGAGTGCCTTATATAATCTCCCCTTAATGATTCTTAACTTTCTTAGGCCTAAGAAATAGCGATCGAAAAGAGTAACTCTTATCGGATTTAAGAGTCGAGCTACATATTTATAAAAAAGTTCCTTACTACCTTAAAGTATATAGTTATTGTGACATACTACCCGATTCTTCGATATCACTCGTATGTGATCCTTCTTGCGTACAGCATGTACGTACGTACAATGTCATCAGTTAATTCTAAAATGGGTAGAGACTTTTGGAAATTGTTGTTAGTTTGGGTGTTTTGCATGATGTTGGAAAATAACACGACAGTGCATCACCTTATCTAAAACCTTTTTCGACATCAAATTCGACTTTTACATAGCAGCGAGCATTCTCTATTGTCATTTTGCACAATCGAAAGACGTGGTGGGCTTTGATTTTGACTTCTAGGGTTTTTTTCAGTCTTAGCGTGAATAATTGGTCGATTGTGGATTTACTGCATTCCTGCGATAAAAAATTATAAAAGAGAACGGATTTCAGAGAGTAATTCATTTCCTCACCCTGCCGATTCTTACAAATTCCTTCAGGAGATTTTTTTTTTTTGGGCAAGAGTTGTAAAAACTTTTAAACAAATAAAATTTTACGAGAACTGTTAAATTCGTAAAAGCTTAAATTTATGTGAATTGCGACAATTTTATGCAACATAACTCAAAGGGCGGCTTTTATATGGTCAGCTTCATATTGAAGCGAATTATTCGCCTAATACAGTAGAACGCATATTACATCAATAAAATACAATTACTACCCAATCTTCAATTTCTTTTGTTTTTTTTTTTTTTAATTTGTTTTTACTTGTTATTTTTTATTTTTCAAACACAGTTTACAAAAACGTGTTCCCGGGAGATTTTGTGTTTAAGATAGAATTTATTCCTACTCCTGTAATTTAAGCAAACAGTTCTTTTTTAGAAATTGTTAAAAAAAAACCTTGCGGTAACAGACCTATATAATTGCATTCTCTGATATAAAAAACAATTTAAATAAAACAATATTTTAATAAAAGATATATTTTTTGAAATATGTTGGTTAAAATCAACACACGTAAATTTAATAAAACTGTTCTATTTACAAGTCAGAATCTACCCCGACATCAAGAAAATCGTTTACAACTTGAACAGCTTTCATTGGTATGAAACCCATCGCCTTCTCCAAATATAGATAATGTGCGGGAATACTTTGATGTTGAACGCCACGTCTTTGTGCACCAACAATATATTTAGCAGCGTCCTGCGGAGCAACTAATTTCATATGGCTAAACCTGAATCGTGGTTTCTTGCACAAGCCAGTGTCGATCATGTATGGGTAGATTGTTGTTAGTTTTATCTAAAACAAATTTTCAATGTTAAATCTATATATATATTTTTTTGTAATATTATTTTTATTATTATTATTATTTTTGTTTTTCATACGTGTTCATGTAGACCAATGGCGCGGAGTTCTTCGTAAAATGATACCATAAGTCCACGTACAGCAAATTTAGTTCCACAGTATGGAACTAAATTCCTTAAACCAAAAAGTCCAGCACATGACGAAAGGGCGACAATGTGTCCCTTTTTCTTTTCAATCATCTCTGGCACAAATGCTTGAATCATCTAATAATACAAAAACAATATGCAAAACAACTGTAGTTTAAATAATTAAAACTTTTAGTAAAGGCTTACCCAAAAGTGTGCCAAAACGTTAATATCATACATCAGTTTTATCTCTTGCTCCGTATGTTGCAAGACTGGATGACAAGGCATTATACCAGCATTATTAACAAGAATACTGACAAAACCAACTTCTTTCTTCACCTTTTCGGCAACTTGGAAGATGTCTTCCCGTTTTGTTACATCACATCTAGTAATCAAAACAATTCAATATTTTTATATTTATATACACCCTACCTGACTCGAACTGCAACTTTTTAAAATGCATAATTGTTTTATTTTTTAATAAATTTTATTGTGCCAAAGCAAAAAATGTTGGAAAATACATCAATTTTCAAATTGTATCAGTGGTTTTCAATATGACCACCTTTATCGCGAAAAATGGCCTTGAGACGGCAGAATAAAGTATCGCACGCTGCACGCAAGTGGCTCTGCGATATTTTGGCCCATTCCCGGCGAAGTGCTTGTTTGAGGTGGTCCAAACGTTGGTATTTTTTAGTGCCAAACTTCGCCTTCAAAATACTCCAGACAAAGTAATCCAATGGATTTGCATCCGGAGAATTTGCAATCCATTGTGTCGAATAAATGAATTGTAGAACATTGTTTTTTAACTAATCTTGGTTGACGCGAGCTTTGTAAGACGGTGCCGTGTCTTGTTGAAATATTCACGGTCTCCGACCGAAATGATTGTTTGCCCAAGGCTTCAATACTGCCTCCAAGACAGTTTCACGGTATACGATCGCATTAATTCTGACGCCACGGTCCAAAAATACGAGCGGAGAGCGACCATCGGCGGTTATGGCGGCCCAAACAATCACCATCGGTGCTGCCTGCTTCCTGGTGGCCGTCCGAAGGTGTAAATTTTCGAAAGACCTCCCTGGCAAGTAAACTCGGTCATTTTGTTTGTTGACATATTGCTCTATAACAAATTGCGACTCATCAAAAAAAACCAAACTCGGCATCTCACCACTTTCGTGCAAGCGTAGCAACTGCTTCGCTCTTTCGATTCTAACTTTTTTCTGTTGCGGTGTAAGATCGTGTGTTTTTTGGAACTTCAAGGGCTTGAGCCCAAGCTCATTTTTCAGTATATGTTGCATCCGTTCCAACGATATGTTGAGATCACGAACCATTTTTCTTCCAATTCGACGCGCATTTCGTTGAATTCGAGCCTTCACTTTCTGAATCATTTCTGCTGATGTTTCTGTTTTTTTATGACCACCTCCATGGCGTTTTGCAACGCTGCCAGTATCACGGTAACGAGCTATTGTTCGAGACACAAATGATTTATTCACGTTGAGGTGCTGGAGGGCTCTAACGATCGTTTAAAAGGCTTGTAAATAATAAAATTATCTGTCATGTGTCAAAATTTGAGCTCACAGTAATGAACGGTTTGGAAATTATAGCAGTCTGCAGTCTGAGTTGGTTGCAGTTCGAGTCAGGCAGGATGTATAGGAATGAGAATGAAGAGAATTCCTTTCTTACTCATATGAAAAAGCTTTTCCTCCCATCGAGTTGATTTCCTTGACTGTTTCTAGATTTCCTTTTACGTTGATATCCCAACAAACAACAGTAGCCCCTCTAGCAGCATATTCCAAGGCAGTTTCTTTTCCGATTCCATGAGCAGTACCGGTTATCTAAATAAAAATAAAGAAGATTTGGATTACGAGCATGGACAAACAGGATAACAAAAAATGGTCATTTCTGGTTGGATATGTCATTTAAAACGAATCTCAGTGTCCTCAGTTGTATAGATATAAAAACGTCCACCTTAAACACAAAAGCACAATACTGCACCACCAGAGAAACCATTAAATTTATAAATGTCAAACGTCAAACGTAAAACTTTTACCATTGTGGAGAACCGGTAAATGCGTTAAATACATTAATTAAGGAAATTGGGCAACCTTATACAGAATTGATAAAGAAAATGTGAAGAACCAGTTAATAGGATAATGGCGTATTCACTATTGATGACTCCGACTATTAAAGGACAACGATCTTGGGATCTGCAAGTGGAATGTTCGGACTCTAGCAGCCGAAAAACTATCAGAGAAGAAGTATGATAGGATAAAAAAAAACTCTGATATCTACGGGTACTATGGAAAATGATCAGGCAATCGGCGCGACAACAGTTCTATCGTTTGTTCGAATGCGAATCTACCGCAGGAGGATGACTTAAAGAACAAGTCTTGATCTTCAGGCATGTCAGCAAACGGCTGACAATGATTCGCGTAAGAGGTAAATCCATCATTATAAGCCTCATAAACAGCACCGCCCAGACAGAAGAGAAAGACGATATTACCAAAGACTGATTTTACGAGTTCCTCGACAAATCCTACGAGCAATGACTTAAGTATGATGTCAATCGCCCTTGATCATATTGCGATCGACACAAGACATATCTCCAGTATTTTGGATGTCTGAGCTAAGATTGTGCCGATCCAATATCTTGTTATAGGAAATATTCGGATCCAGATACCCGTAACAGCCTAAAGCCGGTGAACCATTGTCTAGAAATTCAAGGTCGAACGGCTACAATTACAAAAGACCGTCATAGACTTTCCTAATCGAGTCTCTCTTAACCTCAAAAACTCCTATTCTGACAGTATTAAACGTAGATGTGCTGGGTGTCAGCTTGCACCAACAAAGAAACCCCTGATTCAGCGACGAATGCAGACGCATGCGGTCCTGCAGAAAAAAAAGGAGAATTAAAGGCTCATAAGAAGAAAAAATAAGGAACACGAGAAGCGTTAAATTGAGACTTTAAAGAGGTGTTCTCAAAAGAATAAAGTTCGGAAGTTTTACCAAAAATTTAATAGGTAACGTCAGAGCTGTAAACTCGAATAGAAATCTGCAAGGAATGAAAAGTAAATTTTAACTTAGAACCACAGTCGGTGCTGAGAATCTCCAAAAATTATTTTTGCAGCACCGGAATTTGCATTTGATTTTTCTCTAACCAATACAACTTAATTATGTAATGTCCTGCAGAGCTCCTTATTTTCTACTCATTACTACCCGCAAACATTTATTACCAACGTACCTCGGTATCTCTCTTTCTTTCTTAATTTTCCTTCGCCCGTGCTGTGTCTTTGCAGACATACTCGTATTTTAAAGGTACTCAAATCCCTTTGAGCCTATGTACATATACCAGCAAAATAAACATTTTGCTCTCTATATAATAGAAACAGCTGACGAAGTTACATGGAACTAGTTATATGTGTGGACCAAATCTACGAACCGCTGCGGATCGGAACGAATCCGTCAGGTCCTTGCGTTCAATGTTAATCTATTGATAAGGATTGAAAGAGCCACACTGTTTAAGTTGCTAGTAGACCAAGTCATCGATGGATGCGATTACTTCAACTACAAAGCGAAGTTTGGCATTCTGCTTTTGGCTGTAGTAAACACGTCGTATTACCTTATTATCATATGAGCGCTTCAAAGGGCATGTCTAAATTTGCATGTATCTGCAAATATAGCCAAAGATACTTTGCAAGTGATAAAATATTATTAGAAAGAGAAAAAACATGTCATACGTAAGTATGATTAAGTAAGCGATTAATCATTATCAATGCAAACTCGTACAATGGAAACATTTAATAAAATAAGTAAGGAAAAATTAATGTCTTCCATCACTTGGAGCATTGCAATAAAAAAAAAAAAACATCATTGCTGAAATGTTTTTTACTCGTAAGTTTGTTTTCGCTTTCTTATGTAGACCCACCTCAACAAATGTTATTTTTACGAACAATACATACCAAAACAATTTCTCCATTCACATCTTGTTCCTCTTTTCGAATAAAGAGACTCACTATGTTTTCAATAATATAGTAACAGAATTTTAAGAAAACTATGAATATATCCAATACCAAAAGAGCAATGGCTTGAATACCATCCGCGTTCACTTGGGATTCACTGAAAAAGAAGAAAGAAAGAAGAAGAAATAGTTATTTATTACCAACCAACAGCAGAAATAAGCGATTTAAACAAAATGAAATCAATGCAAATCGACATGTATCCACTTGTAAACCATTAAGTGTTAAATGAAGCGAAACTTTACATATTTCTCTTAATTGCCCAAAAGTCAAAGTACGAGTGAGTGGACTACGAAGTAGACATGGCCCTAAAAATGGAAAAATGCTCTCAGATCCTTCTACACTTACAGAAAGCTAGTTTTAATTTAGATTTTTTAAGTATTAATCCCAGCATTCCAAATTGATCTTGCATAGCTACAAAAGCATTCAACTGGCCACCAGCCATGTACTTTATATGTAAATTTTTTTCAATATTTTGTACTTAAAAAAAAAGAAAAAAAAAAGCATGAGTATACCCTGTGGGCCAAAAGTTTAAGACCTCCCCCAGTGCTCGAAGGAAAAACAAAATCTGTCAACATGATATGAGAATAATACTCATGTTAAATTAACAGCGAACGTACTCGTATTTGTGCATGCATGTTATATGAAATCGAAACAAGAAGAAAAATATGATTTCCTGTTCTAAACATAATCGAATTTATTAAAGAGGAGAACAGGTTACTTAAATTGATTTTTCGTCGATCCCGGACCCTTCTATTCAACTCCTCTCACAATGGTTCTAGAGGATTTAAATATGGTATGGTGATGGCGGCGCCATCAAGATTTCTGTATCTGTATGTAAGATTTCTGTATCTTTCCTTTGTTTAAGATAGTCTTGACTAAGTCTTGACGTGTGTTTAGGGTCATTGTCCTGCTGAAATACGAATCCTTCGCCAATTAATCTTAGTCTATAGGTCACAGCGTTTTCTTTCAATATTGTTTTGCATACCTCCTTATTTATTTTTCCAATCACTCGAACCAAATCTCTCATTCTATTTGAAGAGAGACATCCCCAGACTATAACAGAATCGCATCCATGCTTGACAGTAGGAACTACAAAGTATGGTAACATATTTTTTCATTTTGCTGCATCGAACCAAAACACTCTATTTTGTGCCATATACTCCGAACTTGGATTCATCGCTCCATAAAACTCTGCTAAAATCTTCTTCTCTCCAGTCTTTATGCTTTTTGACTTATTCTAGCCTTTTCTGCTTGTGATCGCAGCAGAGGTTTTCGAACAGCTAGATGCCCAAATACACCACCACGTCTTAATCTTCGTTTGACCGTAGGACAGCGGTTTATTTCGTGTTTGATTTCTTTCGGCTCGTATTTCAAGTCTTGTTTTTTGTCTACTTTGTTTGCTTGTTTTAGCCCGCATTGACCATGATTCATCCTGAAGATTTTCGGTTTGAGCGTGTCGTTCAATGTTACGTTGAATATTACGGACGAACCTTGATTTCTTCAACTGGAAAGCAATATTCCGCTGCTTCTTTTTATTGGTGTAGATTTAAACGGATATGTCGGGAAGTTGAACTATGAATATGAAGACTGCCGTGAAGAAAACCGTTTCGGGGTAAGAAACACGGCACAAAAAGCTATATTAAGCTCAAGCAAAACAGACAGCGTAACTATTCTCAATACGCTAATTACAATACTAAACGAAAGTGGCCATTTGCATACTGCAGATAGATTATCATCTATATATGCAGCAAATTTCTAAAGTGATCTTTGGCGGATCAGTAATAAGTCAGCACCGACTTTTACTGACAGAATTTTTCATAACGAAAATAAACTGGAAAAACTTAAAACGAAAGAAGCCACTTCTGGGTACAAAATTTGTAAGTATGACTTTTAGGGATGCACAAGAAGAGGAAAAAATAAAGGGTGATTCATCGTGCGGTTTGATTTTCAATAGGCTTTTTTTGACAGATCACGCATGACTCCTATCAAACTGATTTATCAATTTTGTTCAGTATCGCTTGGCAAGTCATCATTGAAAGACTCACACTCGCTCACAGTGTCTCCAAATTGTTCAGCTGTATTACGAAAATCAGCGTTCTGTTAGAAATGTTTTTCGTGCGATTCGAGGAACTTACGATGAGCGTAATCGAGCTACTGAAATCACTATTGCCAATACCATTCGCAAATTTGAATCCCAGTTTACATTAGTGGATGATACTCGACCGGTTAGACCACATCTAGCACGTAGTGAAGATACTATAGCAGCTGTAGCTGAGATTGTACGCAAAAACCGTGACGAATCGATTCGTCGTCGTTCTCAGCAGCTTGGCTTGACGTATTCGACAACTTGGCGTATTTTACTTGAGGATCTCCACCTAAAAGTGTACAAAATTCAACTTGTGCAAGAATTGAAGCCAGGCGACTTGAATTTGCTTCATATTTTCAGTGAATTGGCTCTGGAAAAACTCAATGAAAATCCGGTGTTTTATCGTGAAATTTTGTTCAGTGATGAAGCCCATTTCTGGCTCAATGGATACGTTGATAAGCAAAATTGCCGTTTTTGGGATGATGAGCAACCCGAAGAGTACCAAGAGTTACCATTACATCCATTAAAAACAACTGTATGGTGTGGTTAATGGGCTGGTGGAATCATTGGTCTACATTCAAAAATGAGGGAAATCAGAATGTTACTGTCAATGGTAACAGTTATCGCGCCATGTTACTGGACTATGTGCTTCCTAAAATTCATGCACATGGTCTGGTTGAGCTCTGGTTTTAACAAGACGGCGCTACGAGCCATTCAGTGCGTGAAAGAATGGACTTGTTGACAAATCATTTTGGTGAGCACTTAATTTCACGTTTTTCTACGGTAAATTGGTCATCTTTGAACTATTTTCTCTGGGGATATGTAAAGCCTCAGGTCTTCAGGATAAAGCCAGCTTCGATTGACGCTTTGAAAGCCAATATTACTCATGTTATCCGCGAGATACCGGTCGCTATGTTCGAACGTGTCGCCCAAAATTGGACCTTCCGAATGGACCACTTCAGACGTAGTCGTAGCCAACATTTACATGATATTATTTTTTAAAAATAAATGCCATGAATTTTTTTTTTAATCGATGACAAAAATTTTAAGTTCACTTTCAAATTTATGTATTTTATTTTACATTATAAATCAAACCTTACGATGAATTACCCTTTATATGAGTTGTGTTCAGACATCATCTAAGTACAGTTGAAATTGCAAAACCGATAGAGTGCGTCTTAGTTACACTACAAACGTTGCAAAAAAAGTCCAATAAAATGGTAGGTACTGGTAGACCACGTTCGATAGCAATAGAGCATTGTGTCGGGAATAAAAAGAGGTGCCCTCACAATCTTTAAGAAAGATTACAATTCTGGGATGGCGGCGCAACGAGAAAAAACTCGCAAATTATTGTCGAATTATATTAAAATGTAGTAGCTTTCGTTTGACTCTCGCACACGAAAAAGAAATGGCAAATTTTACAGGTGAAAGTTAGAGAATCCATAAAAAAATTGACACGGAACGTGCAGTCGGACCGGATCACATGCTCTCCGAAGTATGGGCAACAATCGGAAATCTTGCCTCGTCTAATTAAATGATGAGAGGCGTCGAATGTCGTACTATTCGAAGGTGAGCTTGCTTATTTCACTGTACCATAAACGCGATAGGAGAATTAACAACATTTCTTATACAAGTCGATAAGGCAATGCCATTTTACTCCATGGCTATGTGGCTTCGTGGGAGCCATGGAGAATGGAGGAGCATATGGAAGCTTCGAAAGATATGCATACCATATACATCGATTTGAAATTTAAGATTGATACGCGATATGCACGATGACGTTAAAACTCAAATTTATTTGGTAACCAGTTTAATCGGAGAATTCAAAGTTAAAATTGGAGCCGGTTTTAATAATTGCCTCACAAGATTTGTTATTGAAGCAGCACATTGATAAGTCCGGAACGATTTCTTTTCTTTTCGCCGACGATAGTGCTATCATAACAAACAACTTGACACTCCTTCAGGCAACTCTCAATAATTGGGTAAAGGTACTGGGGGATAGTAAGTTACGAACCAATCGTACTAAGATCGTATATTATATTTATCTAGTACTAGCAAATATTTTGGTACACAGAATGAGAATATTCCTTGTCAAGTATCAAGGACATTTACGCAAGGGTCCCGCGTAAAATTTATAACGTCATTTATTTACAATCATGGAATGAGGCTCGCTTGTAATTTGCCTGCAAAAATGCGGTTACGAAAAAGTCGAAATCGTACCGTAAAGTTATTTGCGAATATTGGTGGAATAGTCGACCGTGCAAAATAAGTCGGTCCGCGCAATGTACGAATGCCCTAAGCCATCAATGGTGTGGCGAATAGAATTCGTTGATATTCATATTCGGAAGATAGATATTAGCAAGAAGAGTACGTCTCGCATCTTAAAACGTGATTTGGGACTCAGCGCATACTAGAAACACATCGGCCACTTAGTCCCAGAAGCATTGAATAAAAAAAAAAAAAACATAAGTCAAAATAGAAAACATTGCTTCGCCAATACGCGAAGAACGGTCATAGACGAATTCTTTTCATTGACGAGAAAATTTTCTCCGCTGAAGCATCGTTCAACCAACAGAACGATATGGTATATGCCATGTTATCACTTCATGCGTCTGAACTCCTTCCAAGAGTTTAATATTGCTACCGCTTAACTTCTGGGATGGTTTGGTGGGGGGTCGCCTGTATTAAAACGTTTGCTAGTCCTTGGTACATTGCAATTTTGCCGAACCAGAAAACCCAACTCCTGGGTTCACCAAAGTGCGAACAATTTAGATACTAAGGCTCTCTCCATACCCACCAAGAAATTGACAATGTCACACATAGGGTTAGCTTGGAGTGACAGAAAAATGCTGCTTAAACTTAAAGGTTTGTTTCACATCACAGTCATTGTCCGTCATTCACATACGCATGCACACGTAATGAAAATGTTAAGGGAGTAACAAAACGTGGTCTAATTAGAAGTATACGAATTCACATAAACTAATAGCAGAAAAGATTCAGGTTGAAGAAATGAGCTGGTTTCACCATTTTCAACAAAGTTCGTTGAAAAATCCTGTGCAAAATAAGGAGGCCTATTGAATAATATCAAAAGGTTCTAAAGTTTAGCCAAATCAACGATCGAGTCAGTAGCAATACAAAATATGTGTAGCATTTGACTTAATAATACGCGTGACATGTTTCAACAATTTATAAAAGAAGATGATTGGTAACTTTTAATGGAAAATTCTTCAACTAATTTGAATAGATAGGGAGAGACAGCAACAGATGTGAGTTCAATGGATAATAAACCTTGGACATGTGAACTGAATAAATGGCAATGCGCCGGTCGGACTAATTTTCAAACCGAAATAAGAACCATACGAGTAAAACGGTAGAGAAAAAAACATGATTTCACGCTTTAAAATCTTCTTTTTGATAATAAGTTTCATAATACTCATTAGCATAGATGACTTATCATATATGGAAAACTTCCCAGATATTAATCGTTCTAAAAACCGTTGATTCCACTGATTGCCCTTAACTGTGTGATCCTATCTGTGATCAGTTATCACGACATCCACATTAGAAATCCATAGTGAAATTTACATTAACATTGTTGTCATAATGTATATGTAATGTATTTAAACCTAATCAAAAAATCACGTGTGGTGTGCAGGCAGTGCTTATGCTAGGACAAGTGTTGGTAATTCATTTCAAGCTGCATTTGCGATTAGTGGATGGGGTTGCCAAGTGATTAGTAGAATTTGCCACCTAGTTTAGTTAATTTATTGTTTGAAGTTTGTACTTGCTTCTATAGAATAACAGTTTAATATCTACGAAGCAATCAGGTCATAAAAACATCTTAAAAGGGTTATTACGTTTGTTATTTTAACAGATCTAATTGTTAAATGGCACATTTATAATTTTTTCTATCGACGTATTTTACATATTGATTTGCAAAGAAAAAACCAAAAAAAAAAAAACGAGGGTTAAGGGTCAGTTGTACCTGAAGGTACGACTACCACTGACTTGGGGATTTTATGAAACCTGCAGCATATTACAAACAACATCACTCATATATTTCAATTTAATTTGCTCACATAATAAGAATCTATGGTTAGTTACTTACTTTTAAATATACTCATAAGTATAAAATAGTGAATTGATATCATTCAGTTTTAATTTGTAGGATTGATTTGCTCTATTTTTAGATTTTTATTTTACGGCTTTACATTGTTTTCCGCTTACACAAATCCCATTCATACATACAACCGCGGCAAGTCTAGCACTTTCTAGATTAACACATCTTTTATCGTTCTGGACCTCATAACCCACAAATTCATTTTTTTTATTTTTTTTAATTAAAAGTTCTGCCTCTTGTTGTATGTATGTTTCAATTTTCGGACTATGATTCGTTATCTTATGTACTTCAATGAACTGGATTACTTAGTTTTAATATCAAATACAATGTCAAATATCAAATGCAATATGAAATTAAATATCAGTCAAATGTCTTCCTCCGAAGCTCTTGCAGCAGCCGATTATTTTCCGGTTAATCTCGATAAATTCTTCATGTACATACATTCAATGACATACATGTCATTCAAAACCAAAAAGTCGAAATTTCTTGCTCAAAATCATAATGCGTACTTAACACTGACATTTTGTATTATTAGTAGTCTTTCCTCAAACACTTAAGGGTTCTCATCTCCGGTGAAACTGTGTCCCGTAGGTGAAAAAGATTTTATTCGAAAAATTATGGTCAACCTGCTCTTGATTCAACACCAAATCATGGTTGTCCACTGTCTCAAGGTAAATTAAGATTGCTCGTTCCATATAGAACTTAGTTTTAAAGAGACAACTTAAGGAAATCCGAAAACTCCTTAATATATCATTTAAGTTTAAGTTGGAGGAAAATTAGAATCTTTACTATCTTTACAGATAGTTCGGATTGCGAAGAGTGCGTCTTATAAAGATTTTCACGAAAAGAGTAAAACACTTGGTGAAACCAGCGGAATGCTTAAAGTCTTTAGTATGATGGCACATACACTCTGTCGAAATCAAAGATTCGTTGCTTCATGCTTTAGTCTCACTTAGCTGGTAACATAACCAGAACTCTATCACAACCAGCTTGCTTTCTTCGATGGAAGTCGCCTAGCACCGAAGGCAATAATCCAGTTATTGTGGAAAAGGTAAAAACCACCTGCTGACAATTCTAAAGAGAAACTTCTCTACTAGCCTCGCATTGATAAACCAATTTGACCTCTGAGGAACAGCAAGAGTTGCGTTTTAACTTAAATTGGAAAAATTTGATCAAACGCTCACAAAGAGGGTGTATCCTCTGTTGCAAGTTGCAACACGTAAAATCCTGCGGTACTGCAAAATCATGTGAACGCGCATTCGGCAGAAAGATGTATGCCCTGTGCGTTTTTATCACAAATGTCACGTCAAAAGTTTCCAAGATAGTGTCGGCTTTGTGGGAGGATAAAGGTTCTATAGTTAAGATATGGAGCTTGTTACTAATATGGATCGTCATCTGGATCTACACGGCTATCATAAGTTAAATTACACCCTATGAGTAAGTTATTTGGTGGAACAACATTTTACGAAAATATGTCACTGCCGCTCTCCAAAAAAGGGTCTTTCACTGCTGCATATATGTAGGCTTTCACTAGCACACATTGCTCTGCTTTAGACGCATGGATGAATCTCCCTCCCCTTAATACGAGGGCTGTTTGATGAATACCCTGATTAAAAATGAAAACGCAACTTTTTTAGGTTTTGACAATTTATTTTTCAATTCGATACACTTTTCCCAGCGGTGCGTAACTTTTTTAACCCTTTCGTATAGTATGACTTTTGTAAGAATGCAAAATACTCCTCCGCGGCGGCGATGATTTCCTCGTTTAACTCATACTTCTTTCTGGTGAGCTATCTTTTAAGATTTAAGAACAAAAAGAATTTGCAGGGAGCCAAATACGGAGGATGGGGGAGCAATTCGTAGTGCAATTCGACCAATTTGGCTGTGGCGACTGTGGAGGTGTGAGCCGGTGCGTTATCGTGGTAGAAGTGCACTCTTTTTCTTCGTCAAATGCGGTAATTTTTTCTTCAAATCGGCAAAATAAATAGACGTAGTATGCTTCTGCTTCACTTCTTCAAATAATCGACTTAGATCACACCTCGCGCGTCGCAGAAACGGTGACTATCACTTTTCCAGCCGAAGGCACGGTCTTTGCCTTTTTTGGAGCACCTTCACCGGGTAAAACCCATTGTTTCGATTGTTCTTTGGTCTCTGATGTATACCAATGAACCCATGTCTCATCGATGGTCAGAAACTCCTCCGGATTTCGATTAAACAGGGTACGGAAAGCTTTCTCAAGTACAAAATCTCGTGCAGGATATGACTAACGCATTCAGTTGATATGCCTGCTATCTCAGCTAACTCGCGAATTTTCAATCGACGGTCCGCCAATACGAGATCATAGACTTTGTCCACGGTTTCCTCTGAGGTAACCATTTTTGGGCCACCTGGGCGCGGTTCATCAAAAACCGACTTGCGGCCACGGAAAAACTCTGCAAACCAATGTCAAACGGTTGTAGGGGAAGGTGAATGCGTCCCATATACACCGGCTAAAATAGGTTAGACTAAATGATGGTACATTCATTTTGGCTCTGTAGCACCGCCTATCTTTTAATCCGGGTACTTATTATTCACATAATAGAGACTTTATTAGAAAAGCTTGCATATGGTATGTCTTCCAAGCGGAACCCAGATGGCAATGAACTATATTTAACTACGAATTATTTGAGGAAACAGTATCTGGGTCTGTAGCGAACACCAAACTGAACTTGGGGGCTGCAAGGATTCTCTTAACACAGTCAAAAACCTAAATTTTGCTTGGGTCCCAGGTCATGGGTGAGCATAATTGCAAATGGCATCCAGGTTTTAATTTTGCTTTTGTTCCCCAGTACAATAATTGGTATTGACGATTACGTTCTTCTGTTTGATTTGAAGTTAAAAGAAGTAGACACTGGTTTTTATCTGCACTATGATTTGTTTGTAAAGGGTGATTCATCGTAAGGTTTGATTTAAAATGTAAAATAAAATACATAAATTTGAAAGTAAACTTAAAGTTTTTATTATCGGTTAAACGAACAATTCATGGCATTTAACTTTGAAAAGGATATTATGTAAATATTGGCCACGACTACGTCAGAGGTAGTCCATTTTAAAGGTCCAATTTTGGGTGACTCGTCCGAGCATAGTCACTGGTATCTCGCGGATAACACGAGTAATGTTGGCTTTCAAAGCGAAAATCGTAGCTCGCTTATTCCTAAAGATCTGAGACTTTACATATCACCAGAGAAAATAGTACAAAGGCGAAATTAAGTGCTAACCAAAATGATTTCTCAACAAGTCCATTGTTTCACGCTTTGTATGGCTCGTAGCCCCGACTTGTTGAAACCAGAGCTCACCGAGACCATTTGCTTGAATTTCAGGAAGCACATAGTCTGTTAACATCTCGCGATAAAGGTTACAATTGACTGTAACATTCTGATTTGTCTCATTTTTGAAGAAATATGGACCAATGATTAGATCAGCCCACAAACGACACCATACCGTTGTTTTTAATGGATGTAGTGGTAGCTCTTGGTACTCTTCGAGTTGCTCATCAGCCCAAATACAATAAATGGGCTTCATCATTGAACAAAATTTCACTATAAAACACCGGATTTTCTTTGAATTTTTCCAGACCGAATTCACTGAAAATATGACGCAAATCCAAGTCGTCTGGCTTCAATTCTTGCACAAGTTGAATTTTGTACGCTTTTAGGTGGAGATCCTCAAGTAAAATACGCCAAGTTGTCGAATACGCCTAGCCAAGCTGCTGAGAACTACGACGAATCGATTTGTCACGGTCTTCGCGCACACTCTCAGCAGTTTGATAGGAGTCACGCTCGATCTGTCAAAAAAAGCCTATTTAAAATCAAACCTCACGACAAATCACCCCTTTAAACAGCGGTCATGGAGAATTTAAGTTAATCTAAATAGGACGCATAAAAATTCGTTCGTGTTTCCTAGGTCTTACGTGATCGAGTTTAATACTCCAAGTAAACTTTTTATTTCTTTTTTTTTTGAGCGAAGATTTGAATATAGTCAACCTAATAAAATAAAGAGATAACCTTCCTCAAAAATGCCAACATGACTACAAGGCCAATTTCAGTTAGAAAAAAAAATATATATATAGAATAAAAAAAAACAAAAATTTGAGCAAGTTTGTGATAACTTACTGAATACGGTGATTTAATTGGAATTGTTGGAATTGTTTTAGAATAAGTGGCGAATGAGTTTGAAAGTCAAGTAAATTTTATTATTGCATTGCATTATCAGCTATTAAGTATCTATTTTTAGTTTTTCAACAGTAGACAAAATAGTGAATATGAAGGCATATTTTAACATCGAATGTTAGGAAAGTTGTAATGCCTACTCATCAAAAAATATATATGTATATTCAGTGTGGAGCATAAGTCATGATACCCTGGAATAATTTTTGAAAGTAATTAAAAATCAAATTACTGGCATAAAAAATTTAAAATACAAAAAATAGTAAAATTCAGCTAAACAATAAAAAAAATAGTACTACACCTAACTCCATAAAACTTGGGTTGCAAAAGGCTTGGTACCCCTGGAAAATTAAAGACAATTTTAACTTTTGTTTTAATATAATGTTGAAAAGCAATAAATAATATTTAGTGGGAAATCTATTTGGTTTTCAAACCTCGTTCAAATTATTTGGCATAAATTGCATAAGCTTTTTTGTTATATCCGGAGTTATTTGCTGCCATTCTTCTTTAAGTAAATCTTTGAGCTGAGATTTAATTTTTATTTCACGTTTTCGCAAACGTTTTGTGGTGGTATTACAAGCATATGGGGTGTGCTATAGTTAATCCACACCTTAACATGTAAGGCGGTATGTTTAGGATCGTTGTTCTGTTGAAAGTAAAAAGTGCTCGAGCTACCCAATTTGTTCGCGCTCGGTTGAAGATTTGCTTTTAAAATATTCAAATACACTTCTTTGTTCATGATCTCGTCAATTATCACCAAATTCCCCACAACAGGAGACATCATACACTCCCACACCATAACACGATCAGCACCGTGCTTCACTGTCTTTATGTTATTTTTTGGGTTAAGTGCTTCGCCTTATTTCCTCCGTACTCTGAAACGCACTTCAGAGCCAAATACATTAAATTTCGACTCATCCGAAAAAAATCACATCATCGCAATAGTCATTTGCCTTATATTTAAACTCATTGGTGAAGTGAATTCTCTTCTTCTTGTTTATTTCACTGACAAGTGGGGGGTGGCCGTGGTGTAGTGGTATATGCATAGACTCTTCAAGAAGAGGGACGCGCGTTCGAATCCCGTGCCAGGCAATTCTGTGAAAAATTCTTTTCATAGAATTTGTATGTAGTTGTATGAAAATCCCGTCGGCGTCAACTCTGACATGAAGACATAACACTGATGTTGGAGTGGTTGCTGGCTGGGCTAAATGCAACGAACTAACAACTAGCACGTACTTAAGACCCACTGGTTGAGGAGGATGTACTAGCTCGTCCCAGCCAGTTTGACAACCACATCTGGGGAAAATATCGAAACCTAATACACCTGAGTTTCAAACTACACCACCCGCCCGCGCCCTGGAGAAAAAGCTAGTAAAAGGGTATTCATATCCCCTTGGTGCCCGCGAGGTATTAAAAAAAAAGTTGTTTTCTGCGAGGTGTACAAGAATTGTAACCGGATCTCTGAATCGATCTTCGTACAGTCCAAGCAAATACGGTTTTGTTTAAATATGTTTCAATATCTGCAGCCTCTTTTGGGGCACTTTCAAATGGATCTTTTTGAATGATAGCTGCAATTTTCTGGTCATCTTTTTCTGTAAGCTTACTCGGGCGTCCGAAACACGTCTTAATCTCTATCCTATTTTCTTTCTCATAGTGGTTTATTACCTACGTTCTGAATCGTCGATTTAGTTCTTTCCACTTTTAAGATATGATTTTTCTTGTTTGTGATAATAATTATCTCCCTTTCTTCAATCGTTAATTCTTTCATGTTCATTTTACCTATAATTTTAATTTTTGTGTAACTTATTCCACCTTTTCGTAAGAACAGATGCAAGTTGTACACCAAACTGACAGTTCTACTCATTACGAAATTAATAATTGAACCAGAATTTACCGCTGTATTTTCGTACAGTGGAACCTTAACTATTGTAAGAGTACCAAGACTTTTGCACTGCCATTTTGTTGTTTTAAATTATTAAGTGTGATTTTTTTTCATGTTTGTTAATAATCATTACTTTTTGTTTGTCAAATAAAAGAATCCATTTCATTACATTACTCCTCGTTAGCTCCAATGAATAAAATCAAGCAAATAAATTTAAGAAAGTACTCCAACATAAGTTTTTTTCGTAATTCGTACCGCTTACGCACTTTTCCCGGTCAAATCCGCGAAAATATCGTAAACCTGTTGTTGAATCCACAACAGTCGGCATGAAAAACAACAGTGCAGTTGTATCAAAGACCAATTTTTTTAAATCGGAAGTTGGCTTTGGGACTGTAATACGTGATATGCATGTCGATGGAGGAGAGATATAATAGTGCGTCCACAGCAAAGACATGGGTGTTTAAGAGAGACTCTATGGAGCCGGGACTATACGTTTGAGGAATACGGTAAAAACAGCACTGACGAACTTATATGAACGTTTCTTCTACCAATACAACCGACCCATATATGTATTTATATCGGTCTTTGATCACTGTGCTGATCCAAAGAACCAGAAACAAGCCTCATTGTACTTGGGTATGTACGATTAGGTAAAGAGCTGAACGAACGTCAACCTATAACTATAAATAATTACACATAAATTGTGCTTACTGGATACTGGCCTCGTCCAACCGGACGTAACCTGCCAAACTTATAATAGCTAGTTGAGTAAAGGAAAAAAAAACTTTAATTCACTGTCAGAAATGTCAGTCAAAGTGCTGAAATATAGTTGGTGTCGGATGAAACCTAAATGGGTCAACGGTAGCTCTCATATCCCCAAAGCGAGTTACTGACTTCGAAATATCTAGCCTCTTTCTCCCAAGGGATCACAAAAGGTCCTGGCCCTCTAGATTTGGGGTTGTGTGAGGGGTTAACTACTCGATCACGTAAGAACCCAACTATGATATTATGAAGCAACTTATATTTATTATGACAAAATACATAAATAAATAAATAATAAAAAAAAGACAATAACGTTCGGAATAAGCCACAGACAACTGAGCAACTAGCGAAGGTCAGACTACTGCTTAGCAGATATCACCATCATTCAGAAAAATACGGCGATTACTACAAAGAAAACAAACAGGACCTATTTGGGTACGTATTTGTTGTAAACGGCAGATTTAGGTAAGAAGTATTGAGCTTTCGAGACGTAAGTGAAAAAGGCATCGAAATTCTATTCATTAACATTGACCTGATATTCGCTCACCGCTTCCATTTAGGAGAAAGTTGATGCTACCAAGAAATGTTTCTACGAGTTCCTCGACAAACTCGACTACTTAAGAAATACTGCAAGGAGACTTAACGTTTAATGGCTGCAATCGCAATGAACCGACAAAGTCCTTTTTAATGCAACTAACATTAAGTGCTGAAGACCAATTTCATATGCCAAGCAGTCATCAGAAATGCCGCAAATGAAGCGAAGGGTTGCATCCGCTTTTCTCCATGAAACGATTTGATGAAGAATGGAGGCAAGCATACGTAGGGAAAAAACTCGCCTACGAAGCAACACAGCATAGGAGAATAAGAGGAGGGGAGTACATCTGGCCTTTCGGGGGGGAAAAAGTGCACGATCGAGGAAAAAGAGAAGCGTTATTCTAGGAACAACGTTCGGAGGTTTTTTTTTTTTTTTTCTTTTTTATAATTGACGCGGGCTCACAGGATCTTGCCTTAAAATGTTTGCACACAGCGCAAAGGAAAGTTAGAAAGTTAGGGAGGTAAAAAAAGAGAGATTATGATACACGTTGGTTTTGAATATTTGGAGATCATAATGACGAGTTGTTGACTTAGGAAAGAATCACGACATTTCAATGAACGTCCGAAAGTAGGCGTAAGGATATACTGATGAGCATTCATAGTATGATGGGTGTATCAAATGTATCAAAAAAAAGGGTAAGGGTAATAACAGCGTGGCAGTCGGTGCTCAGGCTATATATGTTATACTAACTTACTTAGATGTAAGTGCACCTACATTTTGAGGTGAACCTGATGCTCAGCTAACAAGGCTCTCCAGTTGGCCAGATCCAGTTGAGCAATCTAATCCGGCTGAGGTCCCATTCTACATATATACTTGAGTGAGGTTAAATTTGAAGACTCCGCGGGCAAGAGCACAGGTGTCCATTTGTTTTACATGCCCTAGTCATCTTAGGCGACTAGTGGGCAGTTTTCTGACTAGATCGATTTCGCTGTAGAGTTCATATATATTAGTTCGGATCTTCTCCTACAAAGTTCTTCTACATAAACGGTACCAAAAATGGTGAAGAATGGTTCATAATGCAAGATGTCCGAATTAACAATTTTCTATTTGATTAGATTAATGCTTGAACAAAAAAACTGCGGGACGCGCTGCGCGGGAAGCGGAGCGAAACGTGCGTTCAGCGTTGGCGAATTTTACGAAAATAGTGATTCAGCTACAGCTGCGAGAAAAAATTTCGCGGTCAATATGTTTTGCATATCATAAATCCATCTTCTACCAACAATTCTATCAACAACTGATGAAAACGTAGAGAATGTATGTATGTATCCATTCAAGGTAATCTGGAACTATCAGTTCGTAAACGAGCACATGCTTTAAATGTTAATTGGTCATCATTAAACCGCATGTTGCGAAAAGATTTAATACTGCATCCGTACAAGATTCAGTTAGTGCAAAAATTAAAATTCTGATGTCATCGGTGTGAAGATCACACCAAGCAGTGCACTTTCATTCGTGTGACTGAGTCTCATGAGTCTGTTCTAGATTCGGTTCTCTCCAGAAGTAGCAATATTGCTTGTTCACGGACCATTGTGCCAAAAGTTTCCTAAACAAATTTTTGTTTTCATAAAACAATGCCAATCCTGCCTGCAGCTTTCCGATGTAGGTTGACATATTTTCCCACAATTTTTGACAAATTGGATGGACAAAACTGCCGAATTGATAATTTCAAATCTTCCGCTGCAGTTTTATTCACAGCAGCTGCACTTTCACGTTGTCTTCCATACGTTTTGGGAACTAAAGAGTGATTTTCAAAATAAGTTTAAAAGATGTAGAAAATTAATTCTATTCATGATGACTTGTCATCATGTTTAGATGTTTTAGATGTCCCCACAAATCTCGCAACTATGATATACTTGCGTTTAGTCGTTTTAACAAAGACCCAGCAGTCGATCAGTATTTCGTGGATTATTACAAATATGTTAGGAATATTAAGGAGATTGTCCCGTAAATATGCATATAGTTTAGACTTTGAAATATTTTACTTCACCCCATTATATACGAGTACTACTGCATAATTACATATTTTTATTAAATGCATGGTTTCCTGTTTCCATCACTCGTGTAATCTTTCTAATGTTCATATGAGAACGATGATTAACTCGTTTAAATCAGAAAAGCTATAGATATAATGCAGTACATTCGTTCATTGATCAATCCGCTAGACAGAGAGATTATATTTCTACTACAATAATAATTAATCGTTCACCAGTTATTGTGTTTGGATAAGAACCAGAATAATGAAGGCTCAACAATTTTAGCATTGAATACACATCAACAATCTATTTTAAACCTGTAAAACTAACTATATTAAATTACTGAATACGGGCGTATCTAAATCTCTTGGTTAGCCTCTTGTTTTTCTCTTAGAAATACACCTTATCTACTCAATCCGTTGGATGTCAAGTGACGCACACATTTGATAGGTATATTATGCAATTATATATATTATACACTAGCGCAGTTTATTGTCAATTACTGAACGACGTATTTCATGGTTTCAAGTTCATCATAATAAGGGGATCGTTGTATGTTCAAAATTGCTTTGCGCTCAACATGAAATGATGCTGTTACGTACAGTGTAGCTTAGTCATCTGACGGTATGGTGCTATTAAAATTTACACTTGATATATTTCAATGAACTAGCTGTCGTTGACTAAGCACACGCGAAAGTGTTACTAGTATTCTTTAAATCTGAATGTATTATACCAGTATCTGGGCTATAATACGAATACACGCTCGTATACATACTCGTAATGAGTAGAAGAAAAGCTGTATTTTTAACTGAAAGTCACCTATAATATGACATTTAATTGCTAGCGTCCACGATAATGAGTCTTTTTATTAGATTCAAGTAAAGCATTTGGTTAAAAAATTAGAAAAGTTCTTTATCCAAATATTTGAATTCAAATTATTTTGAATATATGTACAACAGCTCAGTTAATTCGACTTTGGTTTTGTTAATGATGTTAAAGGGTTAAGCCACTCTAGGATTTTCAAAATATCGATATTTTTATTGCTTTCAATGGTCCCTTAGGACCTTAAAAATTATGTATATCCCAAACGATTATGGCCGGGAAATATCTCGAAGTACTTGTTTTTCAAAGTACTATATAGTGCAAGGCCGCTAGGTATTTATCGTACTTCTATAATTTAAAAATTTAAACTCGTTTATATCAAAACTGCGTTTTTCAATTCACTTCAAATGTTAACCAGATCTTTAAAAATATAATATTATCTAATTAACCTTCCTACGATCCTCGGGTCATTTTTGACTCATTTTAAGAAAGAAATTAAGTTTTTTCTAAGACAAAATTTTTGAAGGACTTGATATTTCTTGACTTTTTCTTAAGTGTTGAGCTGAATACAATTACGTATGATGTTATAAAAAATATTAGGAAATTTGGGAAGTACAAACTTTTTTACGTCTGCGTCCCAACGTATGAATCGAACGGTAATTGCAGTTTGCTTTGATTTCTAATTACCTACTCAATTTGGGTCATTTATGACCCAACCAGCATATTGTTGTTTCAGCTGCGATTTTGTATGTATTATCTATCTTTGCATTGTGCATTTGTACCCTTTTTATCAGATATCCAGAGAAAAACTTATTCATCCAAGAATAGAGATCTATTTCGCATTCATGTTAGTTATGTGTCGCGAGATAGTTCATTTAAAAATATTGAATAATATAATGCTCAAAGAAAGGGAAACGAGAATGAATTGTTAAGTTTATTATAATCCACACAATTTCAAAGGTACATTATATCAGTTTTGGTTGTGCAGTTACATTGATTGGCTTACGGCGCTTTCTTAGTATTACGTTAAACATTTAATGATTAATACGTACCTTTGTACCTCTGTACCTTTGTAGCTATGAGTGATAGCGAAAGTGAATTCTCTTTGACCGTATTTTTGGATGAAGAAGAATCTTGTTCTGAGTTCGAGGATCAGGTTGAGGCACCTGTTTCATCAGACAGTGATGTTAGTGATGTTGAAAATTTCCTTGTGCCTACCGAAATGATGGTGTCAAAAAATGGTCAAATAAATTACTCAACAAAACCTAATGAAAACAGTGCCAGAAGAGTCTCAAGGAAAAATATTATAAAATTGGTGCCAGGACTGACACGTTATTCTTTTTTCACTGGAAATTGCCAAAAAATTCAAAGTGATTTTCAAACCGATACATAACCATCTTCATCATCTCAATCGTGAAATATTTCAGGAAAAAGAACAGCTAATAGCAATCGATATCAATTATGCCAAAAAACAGAAAATTTGCGACATTTGTAATATATGTACATATATGTACGAGTAAACATATATGTAAACAGCATTCTAAAATGATAACTTTGTGTACGAATTGTAATAACTGACTGTATTTTCTTTCCTTTTGTATTTATAAAAAACATGAAGTTGAAATAAATTTACCTTAATTTTTATTTAATTAACTGTTTTTTCTTTTTTAATATTAATATTATTAAATAATAATATCTTCAAGTAAAAACCAAACAAATATCTGAAATAAAGACTGAAAATAAAGTACTGGGTCATTTCGTCATCGTTCCGGAAATTTCGATGTAATAGATGCACCTCGCACTGGTCGGCCTGTCACTGAAAAAGTCGATGAAATTTTGCAACTGATGGAGCAAGACCGGCACAAAAGCTGTCTGGAGATAGCGGAGGCAATAAACATCAACCGTATGAGAGTTTGGAATCATCTTAAACGAGCAGGCTACTCAAAGAAGCTCGATGTTCGGGTGCCATATGAATAAACGCAAAGAAATTTAATTGACTGTGGAACGATGCTGAAACGTAACAAAATGGAACCTTTTTTGAAGCGATTCATTACGTGCGATGAAAAATGGATTAAGTACAGGAATATCCAACGCAAGCGATCAAGGTCTATTATAAGCTGGTAGAACTTGGCGATACTGTCAATTCGATCCTCTACTGTGCAAAACTCGACCGTTTGAATGAAGCTATTGGCCAACATAAAGGGAGTTGTCTTCCATCATGACAATGCTAGGCCAAACACATCTTTGATAACCCGGATCAAATTGAAGGAGCTTGGTTGGGAAGTTTTGATGCATCCACCGCATAGCCTGGACCTTGCACCCTCTGAATACCATTTGTTTCGGTCTTTACAAAACTCTCTTGATTGTAAAAAATTGGCCGACCGGAGAGCCACTGAAAATCACTTGGCCAAGTTTTTTGCTGATAACCCACAGAAATTCTACATCGTTGGAATTATGAAGCTACCTTTAAAATGGCAAAAAAAATCCTAAGTACTTCTCTAGCTAGTACAATAAAAAAAATTTAATGACTCATTATAATTCAAAATTAACGGAAGCTGTTGGTACGGCCGTAGACCCTTTCAAAAAGAGAGGTCATCTGAGAAACACTGCACAGCCGCCGTTTTGAAATAAATTATTCTATAAAAAATATGTTTTACAGTCATCATATGTACACCCTGCCTGAATCGAACTGCAACCAACTCAGGCTGCTATAATTTCCAAACCGTTCATGACAGTGAACTCAAATTTTGACACATGACAGATAATTTAATTATTTACAAGTCTTTTAAACTATTTGCGTCTCAGTTGTGTTGAAAAAATTTTGTCCGCAATGGAATTCAAACGTGATAGTGTGATTGCTTTATATTTTGCTGGAAAACCACAAGTAGCTTTCATTAGAGCCCTCCAGCACCTCAACGTGAATAAATTATTTGTGTCTGGCATACTGGCAGCGTTGCAAAACGCCATGGAGATGGTCATAAAAAAACAGAAACATCGGCAGAAATGCTTCGGAAATTGAGCGAAATCCGCGTAGAAGTGGAAGAAAAATGGCTCGTGGGCTGAACATATCGTTGAAACGGATGCAACACATACTGAAAAATGAGCTTGGGCTCAAGCCATTGAAGTTGCAAAAAGCACACGATCTTACACCGCAACAGAAAAAAAGTTAGAGTCGAAAGAGCGAAGGAGTTGCTACGCTTGCACGAAAGTGGTGAGTTGACGAATTTGTTTTTTTCCCATGAGTCGCCATTTTTTATCGAGCAATATGTCAACAAACAAAATGACCGAGTTTACTTGCCAAAGAGGTTCTTCGAAAATTTACACCGTCGGGTTGATCTTAAATGTTTGCGGTTATAATAATGACGAGGAAATAAATATAACATGAACAGAAAACTCAGTGCCGTTTTATAGTAAAATACAAAATTTTTGCAAAATTCAACTTTATTTATTTATCGCCTTCGAGGGCGATACAGTGATTGAAACGAATTTTCAATCTTTCGATACCAGTTTTGTAGTACGATTTCTGTTTAGCCTCAAAATAGGCCTCTGTTTCGGCGATTACTTCTTCATCGGTCTTAAATTTTTCAATCCACTTGCGAATGGTTCGTTCGGGTGGTGCAGAGTCCGGGTAACACTTATCAAGCCATTTCTTTGCATCGGCTGCATTTTTCCCATCAAAATGCAATGATATATTGCTTTGAATCCATTTTTTTCACAATAACAAAAGTTGCTTCACTCACAACGCTATATCTCGAGAACTAATCATCCGACAGCTGTCAAATTTATACACGTATCTTTTGAAGGTTGGTACTAACTAAAAATGTGGTGCCCTCTCTTAGAAACGAGTTCTATTAATTAAAATAGAGTTCTGATATTTCGGGATACTTCCGAAAGTGGACAAATCAGTATTTGTACTGGTGGTGAAAAAGCGATATAAAAATATATGGGATCACACAAGAGTCATTATCTAGGTGCTACAAGGGTGTCAATTCGCAGAATTGGCGTCACCTATAAGTTTTATCGTGAGTATTGTCAACAAAGGAGAACACCTTGGGCTATAAGTAGCAAACAAAAAATCATTAATAAAAAAATTAAAAAAGGTGCCGGAGACAGAGTGAATCCCTGGGACAAACTAGGATTCAGACTAGAACTGTCCAAAACAACTTGGATTAAATCAACCGGAAATAAAGTTCTTATCCATTAACGAAGAGATTCATAGATCCCCATTGAAATATCAAATTCAACTATCTTGATTGGCTTCACTTTTAGAGAAGCCATGTCATCAATTCAGCAATGGAACAGTTTGCGACTCGAGATTTTGATGAGCTGACAAACTGTCCGCATTTCCATGACTTTCGAAAGAAGGGACGTATGTCCACTAAGTCTGAGGAGGAAAAAAAAGTTCGCCTTCCTTGTTGAACAAATAATCTACTCGAAAAGAGTCCAAAAGAATAGTATTGATGAAAAGGTCTTGTCAGCTTGGAAGAGCAGAAAAATAGGAGACATACAATCCGGACAAGCGGATGAGGTCTTTAAGGACTTTTGCTACTACACGAATGCGAAAGGAAAGATTTGCCTTGTAGATACAAAGAGCTGACACTTGGAATGCCCTTATAAATGAGCATTGGGATGAGACAGAATTTCTTATATGTTTTGATGAACATCCAAAAATTTGTACCAGGTTTGGGACATTTTAGAACTATTTCTGATCAATTTTGTTTCATTTAGTTCTATTTTGATCGTATTGAAACTCTTAAGAAAGGCGTCCCAGTCATTCCTACTTTAGTGACACTGCAACTATTTCTGCAGTCCTGGGTCAATCATCATTGCGTTCCCACACCAAACCTGCTGACTTCCCACATCTCTGTACGTATGCGATGCTCCACATAGCATAAGTTAGGTGATAAGTTTAATTAATGTTCGATTGTAAGTCACTCGTATTTTTGAAATCAAATAAAGAGGACGTTTCCTCAAAAAAAAAAAAATTTTTTTTTAAAAATTTAGTAAAATAAATTTTTAACTTATGTTATAGCATACGTGTACAGTCTTATCTAAAAATAGATAAATACTATCAAACCGAAATCTGAAAAGGCATTCCGAAAGCAGGTACTTTCTGACAAGATGATTCATGCTTACTACTACATATATCAATCGTCGTTATTTGACCCCTGGAGGGCCTCCTGCAACTTAAAACAAAGTTCAAAGCAAATCTATAAATAATACTCTCTACGATTCCAGAAAAATATTAAGATCCAACAAATCTTATCAACTTATGTTCCTAATTTTATATCTAAATGACATTTCTAAGTGTACAACTGGGAAATACGAATAATATAAACAAAATGATCTAAAAGACATAATATTTTTTGTTAACATTTCAATTTATACATACATACGAGTATCATGTATGTACCATGTATGTACCATGAGTATGTACTTGCTTTTCACATTTTATTTGATAATCATGTCAAAGACACAACAGCCACACAAATGAAGTAGATTTGAAAAATTAATCAGAAATGACCAAGAACATTAATTCGGCGTAAATATAGGGAGACTCATCGTGAGGTTTGATTTTTAATCAAACTGCTTTGTCATTTTTGTTTAATATCGTTTGGCAAGTCATCATGGAAAGATTCACAATCAGCGTTCAGAGAGAAATGTTTTTCGTGCGATTCTAGGAACTTACGGTGCGCATAATACCAATCGCAAATTTGAGTCCTAGATTATATTACTGGATGATACTCGACCAGTTAGATCACATCTAGCACGTGGTGAAGAGACTATAGCAGCTAGAGCTGACAGTGCACGCGAAGATCGTGACGAATCAATTCGTCGATTCAGCTTGGCTAGGCGTATTCGAAAACTTGGCGTATTTAAAGTGAGGATCTCGTCCTAAAAGCGTACAAAATTCAACTTGTGCAATAATTGAAGCCAGGCGACTTGGATTTGCGTCATATTTTCAGTAAATTCGCTCTGGAAAGACTCAATGAAAATGCGGTGTTATATCGTGAAATTTTGTTCAGTGATGAAGCCCGTTTCTGGCTCAATGGATCCGTTAATAAACAAAATTACTGTATTTGGGCTGATGAGTAATCCGAAAAGTACCAAGAGCTACCACTACATCCATTAAAAACAACGGTATGGTGTGGTTTATGGGCTGATGGAATCATTGGTCCATATTTCTTCAAAAATGAGGCAAATCAGAATGTTACCGTCCATGGTAACCGTTATCGCACATACAAGCACATGGTCTCGGTGAGCTCCGGTTTCAACAAGACGGCGCCAGGAGTCATACAGAGTGTGAAACAATGGACTTGTTGAGAAATAATTTTTGTGAGCACTTATTTTACAGGTTTTGCTACTGTAAATTGGCCGCCTAGATCGTGCGATATCACACCTTTGGACTTTTTTCTCCGGAGATATGTAAAGTCTCAGGTCTTCAGGAATAAGCCAGCTGCGATTGACGCTTTGGAAGCCAAGATTACTCATGTTACCCGCGAGAAACTAGTCGCTATGCTCGAACGAGTCGCCCAAACTTTTTGAATGGACCACCTAAGACGTAGTTGTGACCAACACTTACATGATATCATTTTTAAGACGTAAATGCCATGAATTGTTCTTTGAACCGATAATAAAAATTTTAAGTTCGCTTTCAAATTTATGTTTTATTTTACATTATAAATCAAACCTTATGATGGATCACCCTTTACATACAACTACGTATGTTTTTGTTGCTATAATTTCATACATATATATGTTCCAGAAACTATCCGAGCTTAGGCCTTTGTTTATAAACAATTCAGATTGGAAAAAAAATGTTAATTTACGAATATTATGAAGAGAGTTCATAACATTATGTTTAGAACGCGACTTTAGCCATATCCCGACTTCCTCGGTCGTTTTTGTTAAAGCGCATCCTGTTGGTCCAATTCTTTCAAGAATTTCAAGCTCTATTGCACCGAATAGAATGCCCAAAACAATATCTTCCAAGGCCCACAGGAAGTAACCTATAATTGAATAGAGTGCTTAATAAACCAATAATTTCATGGGCCATATGACAGGTAGCTTGATCCTACTTGAATCACGTATCATCCGGGTGGAAGGCAGCGGTGGTAAATACAGATACATGCAATCCGGTGACTCTTTGGTCTATAAATCTCCTTTCCAATTTCAACGAAGTATTCGAAAAAGTGATCAGTGTGGGCTTAGGACAAAAATATAGTTCCGGATAATCAATTTAATTTCAACGTGGAGCACGATATCTCATATGCCGCGTCTAAACTGGTATCTAATATCCAATGGACAAAAGCAAGAAACAATTAATGGGCGCCTACTTGATGGACTTGGACAAGGCGACATGACTTCTAATAGAATATTTGACATTAAAAACGGTCTGTTACAAGATCTTGTGAACTCACTTCACCATGCCAGACGACTTGATCGCTTACAGATCAGGTCCAAAGATCGAGATCATTAATTTACTATTACAACGTGACTTAGATATAATTAAACGATGTTGCGATGTCTGTAAGTTTATGATCAACCTTTAGAAATCAGTTCAACTGAATCACGCATGACGTTCAAGTTGCAGGTGAAAATATTGCCGTTTGTGTCGCGGTAGTACACACGAGTATTTGATGCTGGGAGAATAGTTTTGTAAGACTTTACACCAGCCTTATGCGCCGTGAGGATCTTTTTGGAATCCATAGCGAAAGAAGAACATTTTCGGTTGTAGCAATGTTTTCTCAGTTACCGACTTCCAAAGTTAGCTCGAGGCGTATTAAAGTGAGGAATGGTGTGTGGCTTGCAAAATGCAGACCAGAAGAAGTCCGGAAATGATAGTACTGTCAGACTGCAGCACAGTTTAGGAATTGAGCTGAGTCCTAAAGTTGGTTTGCGAGCTTGTTCTTCTGTAGCATGGTCTTGTAGAGGCTGTAGAGATACATGATGCACGAATGTTGCACCTATAGTTTTCTTTATTGCGTAATTTTAAATGGATGTGGGTTCAGGAACTTTGTTGAAACTGTCTCTACGTAAATTACCTTTGTGAGAGCGGCTGTCGGGCAGAACAATAAGAAATCAATAAACGTTCCTTCTTTTCCGAATACTTTATCGAAAGAAATCACAAATTAGGCCTAGCTCCACGTGGTATCATGAGGTTGCTGACGTTGATGCCTTACTTTGTCAAGTGCTGTGTGACAATTGTGTAGGGGAACTTCACGAGTTGCGACGACAAATCGAAAGTGCGATAGTCGACTTCAAGAGAACCATAGTCTCGTGGGCTTACATGCTGCACCATCTGGATCTTATATAGGAAGATGTTTTCTCAATTTTCCTATCGATGCCGAATTGTTTATTCCGTATTCAATAGATTGGAATTTTTGGCGAAGGAATCTTGGCAATATCCCTTACCAGATTCAATTGATGGAATCCGTTGAATTATGCGTTGGAGCTTTGCTAAATGAGCGTTATTGCAAAATTATTTCAGTGCAAAATTATGTTTAATGACTTTTGGTTAAATGTATAAGTCAGTTGTAAATTTTATCCATTAAAATGTGTTGTATGATGTGGTTCATATGCTCGTGACATCAAACTATTATTTTTTTTTAAATAAGGCATGATCTCGTGTTACAACCAATAGTGAATAATGATACAATGATAAAAAAGATGGCCAACTAACATTTTTTAAAAATTTTCGTCACATCGATATAGTCGGTATGTGGTTCTAGAAAAATTGGGCTACATGTCATACTGAGACCATCGAATTATTCAAATCAAATTTTGGTGAGAGAGTGATTTAAATATTGGGACCTGAACCAACTCCAGAACTTTTCTGGCATCTAGCCGATACCCTTCCGAAGAAACTGATATTTCGGTGTCATTGATCCAGACTCTAAAGAAAGTCAGGCCATTGAAAATCCACTACGAATCGTACCAAATACTCTTCTTTTTAACAGAAGATTTTAAGAGTACTGTTCATAATATAAATATCAACGGAAGAAGGATTTATCAGCTCGCTTAGAGCAGAGTCAGACGTGGTGCGGGATGCACCGATAGTAAAGGCACGCCATTCTTTGGAGTCTATGGACAATATCAATGATATATTCTAGTAAAAGCTTTATCACAGCATTGTAGATCTAGATATTACGCTAAGAAAATAACTATAAATTCATCCTCTTCAATGATAACATTCAGTTTTTGGGAATAGTTTAAACTTGTTGAAATTATATTCGACTTGACCATCGGACTCTTTACGTGTGTTATATGTGACCTTCATGGCAGCCCTAACTATAACTATCTTAGCCCTTCTATCATGTCTTAGGTGCTTTTTCTTTCTTTAAATGTTCAATATTTATTTTAATGACGGTACCATTCGATTAGGTTCTCCCCATATGCTTAGTCACTGTTGTATTGTTCTGATATTCATCGGGTAACAGCTTATTATCTTTCGTACTGCCTGAGTATTCATAGATTTAAACAGAAAACCAGAAAAAATTTTGATTTAGAGCTTAAAGATTCCTGTACTAAAGTAAATTTTATTGGTTAAGTTCAAAGGCATCGGCTTCTTATTCAGACTTTATTTTGGAGTCATGCGGAAGACTTTTTATAGTTTAAGGTAACTATGCAGAATATTTACATTAAAAATTGCATTCAAAACTGACTCAACAACTCAAACCTACAAATCATACACAGCAAAGAGACTTTGTCAATCGGTACATTCAACAACAAGGAACTGTGAATTTTTTAGCAAAACCATCTTTATCAATGACCAAAACTAAACTTATTCTATTCACTACCAAACCGTAATACCTGATTTTACCCTTCCTTGTCTCATGGGTCAACAGCTCGCACTATCCTTCAGCGCTATGTATCTGGGTATCATGCTAAACCCAAAACTTAGCTGAAAGCAAAATATCAAACACAGGGTAATGTTGCCATGTGTCGCTTTCTATCCCTGCGACAAAACCTTTAGGAAGAAATATGGACTTCAACCTGGATGACTTTGTCGATTTACACAGGTGAAGTATATCCTGCGGGTCACTAGTATGCTGACTCTAGATTATGACTTGAGCATAGGCTATAATCTCACGAGATTTAAAAGGCTTCAAAAAACAACCAGTATTGGCACCACGAACGACGAAGGTCGGCTCCAATGGATGCTCTTACTGTGCTTCTGCAACTTCTGCCTCTCGACCTACACACAAAAAATACCACACTTTCCAGTGCAGTCAGATTCAAAAAATCTAGGTGCTGGACTGCACGGCATTACGGCCACAGTAGTGTTCTGAATTCGTTACCAAAGGGTATGGTCACGTTTCCAACGGACATTCAAACTAAGCTTAAAAAAAAAAACAACGGGTCAGAGATGAACTGTAGTATGGGGGCCGGTGTCTATTAGGAATCAACTAAAATATCATCATACCGCTTGCCTAATTTTACCAGCGTCTTCCAAGCGAAACTACTGGCAATCCGAGAAACCTGCTCCCAACTCGGGCGTGATACAACGCCCGAACAAAACATTTCTATGCTTATGATAGGTAAGCCGCTATTAAACCTATTGACTCGGCTACAATATATTCCCAACTGGTGCAGGAATATCGGAACAAGCTTGCCCGCTCGGGCGAATGCTTTAGGGTCACACTGGAGATGGACTGCCGAAGAAGGGCTCAGCTCTACATGACTCACTCATGACAAAAGTCCACATAATGATGGCAACGTTATAGTAGAGTCCCAGCCGATGGTGAAATATAGCTTGATAAGATAAGAATGACAACATCAAAGATGAATTTTATTACCTCCTCGACTGAACACATGATCAGTGCTCCAGCTATGGCACCATAATTGTGCGAGGAAATCTAAACGCAAGGCTGGATACGGAAGGCGTCTTTGGGCTGTTTATCGGAAACACAGCCTACATAACCCTACTTCTGACAATCGATGCAGATTTTAGGAATTTGTAATAGGATGTAAACTTTTAGTGGCTAGCACGAAGTTCCAAAATCTTAACATTCATTTACTGACTTTGCTATATTCCCTTACCAAATAGCCGTCAACCAGATTGATTATACTGTGACCGGCGTCAGACATTTCTAAAATATTCTAGATATCTGTACTGTCTGAGAACCCAACATCTACTCGGATCACTACCTTGTTGCAGCCAACGTACGAACGCCGCTGTTATCATATCCATAACGGAATAAAGTATGTTAAGACCACCAAATTTCGACATTGGCAATCACGTTTCCCTCAAGCTTGATAATGACTGTACGAGTAGGCAGTTCCATGTAGCGAAACAAGAACCATATAGAGCTGCGCTACAAGGAATAACAAGAGATGTACAGAAAAGAATTGAAGAGCAAAGGCTTCTCAGAAAGAAAAGAAAGAGCACGAGAAGCACATGATTGAGTAAATAGAGAGAGATATTCTGCAAGAATGACCTTCGAAAGTTTTATCACAGAGTAAAACGAACATACCAGGACTACAAGGTTATAATGGAAATCTACAAAGATGAACATGGACAACTAGAATATAGAGTCTTATTCGATGTTGAAAATATGTAAAAATCATTTCTGCAAATCGTATAATGGCGACGATAGTCAAATCACATCTATTAGGCAGAATGAACCATTCACCTTGGACGAAGATGACAGAAAATTCAGTCTTCGACGTAATTAAAGTAGAAATATAGAAGCTTAAGTCTAATAAAACTACTGTTGCAGACGAGATACCTGGTGAGTTTTTTAAGCAGCTGGTCAGAGAAAAGCATCAATGCATTGAAAATTGGCATCTTTTGTCCGATTTACAAAAGAAGAGACCTTTTTGACTAAGGCAATCATTAGTCTCATAAACATCGCCTATGAGATCTTTTCAGCGATATTACATATGTGAGGATCTGAAACTATTCATTAATAATCTGGTTGTTCCATATTAGTGCGGTTTAAAACCAAGAAAATCCACTTTTGATCAATTATTCGCACTACAGTACATCTGGGAAAGGACGCGGGAAATTCAGATCGACACTCACTATCTTTTTGTCGACTTCAAAGCTGCATATGACAGCATGCATAAGGACGAACTATACAACGCCATATCTATCACAGTTCTGATATATTTGGCAAAATCTATCAGTCTAGGATGACTATGGACAATTCTCACTACTCTATTAAGATCGTTAATGATTTAATCGAAGCCTTTCCGGTCCGCACAATTACCCGAATTACATTGATATGATATGTTTTGAGGCGGAAGCAGCCTACATAGGTTTGATAGTAAACGAGGGCAAGAAAAAGTACATGCATAAAGCGACGGCTTTACCAAAACGTCACTATTGGTCGTTAAAAAAATATTGTAGTTCCGAACTTAGTTTTTCTTGCCTGTTCAATGATATCAGCTCAGAAATCAGACGCAGAATTCCTGTTGCCTCTCTTTTTTTTGACTCAGGGAGCACTTGAGTAAAACAGTGCCCACTCTCATAAGATGCTTATCATCCAAGCTCTGCCCTATGACATCGATCCTTGGATCTTGTCGAAAGCAGTAACATCTTGTGAGGCTGTAGCGCCACGTAAAGTAAAGTAAAATTCATTTTATGCATTGATATTTGAAATGGAAAAAGAAGCTACCAATATTTTTTTTTTTTTTTTCAAAATACAATTGAGCTTAAAACAACACAAGTTACGCAGAATAAAAGCCCCATCAAATGTGCAACATTCCAATATGATATCACCACAGTTGAATCCAAATAGTCTAATAATCTACAAACATTATATACTCGTTCATAAATTGATACCACTAAAGTATCATATCGAATATCTACAACACAATCTCTAATTTCTAAATCGTTTAAGGCATTCATATCTAAATTTTATAGAATTAATATCATGACGAAACGTAAAATATGAACAATTTGGTTAAGTCATAAAAACTGGTCTGCCGACGAAATATATACTATATACAATGAAGTCTATTTTTTTTTTTTTCAAAAAATACGAAAAAACACGTGTATTCCAAAAACATCTGTCCACATCGTAATATTCAGATAAAATATATTTTAGCACATATCAACAAAACGATTTTAAGATAAGACAGACCAGTTGCTCCAATATAAAAATAGTATTTAATAAAAAAAAAACCACTCGTATGGGAAATTGTGTATCTGTTATCATTATTTCAAAAACAACGGATTTAAGTATTTTAAGTATTTGAGAAAAAAAAACCTTTTTTAAATATCTCCCACTATTTACTTTTACACAACACGATAAAGTAAAGAATTCTACTTACCCTGCCATATCATTAACCAAAATTATTTAATACCACACGAATCGATTTTATGCCCGTTCTTTCGACGGCTTGCGATACTACTGATACTTATGGAACTAAAAATCAATTTTTAAAATTAAAAAAAAATATACATATATGTATATATATTGTATACGTATATATTACAACCGTCTGAGTGCAGTCAAATTCTCGTCCAGAATAAACGCCGCCGCCGATAGGAGTACTGACTGACTATAGCATGTGTTCTAGTCTCTAAGCACAATTGTATTATTAATACCTCTGTCTATTATCTGCGGCCGCTTACTGTGTACATTAAAGATTTTAAAATACATTTACAATTTGTACAGCGTATAATATCTTCGCGAGAGCGACAGCAATTACTTACAACCCCAGCAGCAGCAGCAGCGTAGGGTCGCGTTCTTATCGGACACAATCTAACAAAATAGGTGCAACCTCATAGTGCTCGCTGATATCTCAACAGAAATTCTATTTATTTGTTTGTTGTAGATTTTTTATGTTTTTTTTTTAATTTTTTTTTTTTTATCTCTCTTAAACCGGGTTAAAATGAATTAAACAGTTTAGGTTAAGTTCTTTATGACAATTATGTACACATGGCTTGCAATTGTGTGTACAAGTGACTGAATAGCTCGTCCGTTTTTGAATTTAGAGTTCAAATGTCACCGAACAGATACATATGTAGTATCTGTGATTACATTTTGTACTTCAATATACACGAAAATATATTATATTACGAGTAAAATATATAGTAAAATATAAAAAATAGATTGGCACTTAACATAAGCAGATAGTTTGTAGATGCTTTACAGGGGTTGATTTAGAATTTCATAAAGGCTCTGGGAAATGGAACATTTGTTTGCAAGGTCATATTGAAAAAATCATGCCCGTATTGATTCAAATGTCTTTTAAGGTACAATATTATACAAACCATAATAGTACCCACATTCATTTTAATCATTGATAAGACAGGTAGATATCCCAAACTCTAGTCGACAGGTTCAATGGAGTGTTGCAGGTATTAGCCGGAGTTTGAACTTTCCTTGATAAGATGAAATGTTATCACATTTTTATTTTTTTTTTTCCACGAAAAATAACTACGTCGCTTTAAACCTAAAGTAAACAAATAGATTGAGAGTATTCTTAGATTTGATATTTGGTATGCGTAGCATAGACATTGATCATTGTAACCCCTACGTTACGTTTGTGTTACTCATTTATTTGCAAATCCATATCTTTACTCTTATCATAAAGGAAATCTTTTTATTTGCTCTATATAATTGCATTTTTAAACAAAATTAATCCCCAATTTGGTTCAGATTTCTGTTACAAATATAAAATGCTATAAAAAAAATCACAGATATATTTTATATTAAAGTTTTTTTTTTTAGTGCATACGAGTATATGTGATATTTATTATTAAAAAAATAGTGCTTTAATTCAAACTTTTATACTTTTTGGCCATCGCGCAATATCGATGACTCTTTTGCTTCCTATGCTGCTTGGAGGATTTTCAAACTTATGTGGTGAGTCTTACAGCTCATGTTCTCTATTTCTAACCACAAACAATAATCCAGTGGATTCAAATCTGGTCTTCCCGACGGCCAATCTTCCACTGCTATATATAAAACCATATTGATCGGGAACAACATGTTATGTTATTTTTGCTCTGTGCGGCGGAACAAAATCTTATTAAAATATTTATCTGTCTTTATTGAAGAGAGTATTAAACTCTTCACAGCACCCTAATAAGCTTTTCCACCTTGCTGAAATATTTCCACCTTACCATTACGAAAGCATGATGATGGCCAACCCTTGGAATAATTTTTTTCGTTTTCTTTGATGATGTAGTATAAATCCTGTCGTTTTGTTCCTTAATTACTTCTTTCATGGTAAAAATGCTCTCATCTGTTTAGAAATATCCCGTTCACCGACGATAGGCTTTCATATGAAGATCATCCCGAATTAGTCTTGACATAGATCTAGGAGATGTCTCTAGTATTCTAGTAATAATTTTCTGCTTCTGAAGGGAATTTCTTCGAATTTGTTCATGCACGGCTATTACCATCGCACTATTACGAAAGACCATTTCTTGGCCTGTCCTTTATTTTTGGCTGTTTATCGAAGCGACTAATAGGCCAAAATACAATCATTCTCTATATATCTAATGGTTCTAATAAATCAAAAATTTAGCCAACACTTTATCCACATTTATGCAACGCTATAACGCCGAAGAGTACGAAATTAAAGACGGTTGAATGGGGTTAATTGAAAATTCCGTGCCTTAAACATTAACTCTCTAATCAGGATCAAGCGAAGAAACATTGGTAAGCGAAACTAAGCTTTTCACAAAAACTAGGTATAGTGGCTACCATGTATCGTATATAGAAGAGACCGGCCTGACTACACTCGAGGGGGTGAAAATGTTATCTTAATACGAGAAGGTTTGGTGCATAGATTCCATAGATAGAACCCCAATAATTGACGCACTATATATACACACACAAAAGTTGACGGTTCTCAAGGCTTAAACAGCTTTAAAGCCAGTTTACTGAAAGGAATAACTTAGAAGGGACGGACTATAAAATCCAGTAGTTCGAATATGTTCCAGCAGATAAATAAATTGTTCAGGCAGATTTTCAGTTCAGAATGGTTTTTAGTTTATCCGAATTCCATGAACGAAAGAAAATAGACAACCATTAGTGTGAAATTGTGGGGAGCTTTTTTCGAAGCCGTGTACACAATGAACAATCCAACTCACCGTAACAAAAACATTGAGAATAGAGCCCACGTGAACCACCTCTATCTACGCAATAAACTTCAAAATTGGCGATCTAAGAATAACGGTTTTAGGGAACTTAATAAAGTATTCATAAATGTACAATAGAAAACGTACGTTATCGTTGCTAATAAACGAGCTGCCACTCATTTGTTCGTGCGCAGAGATGAGCTTCTGTACACCTTCCACTCACTAAAAAAATAAAAAGTCGTTAGGAATAGACGTAATCCCAAACGTCGTATTGAGATACCTGCCCTTGGAATTTTTTTATTATTTTTACTTTACTATTTAACGCGTATTATCCAGCGCATTGGAAAATAGCAGCGGCACACCCTATCCTGAATACGGATAAAGTTAAGACTAACCCTACAAATCTTCGGTCAATTAGTTTACTCCTGAACATAAGAAAGATATTTGAGAAAGTAGACAATAGGGCTATGTTGAAGTGGATGGAGGATAATGTTATAATTCCGGACAATCAGTTCGGTTATTCCCAATTCGGTGAATTAAACGGGTTTAAAGTATAACAAAGACGCAGTAATCCAGCGGCTATCTCGAGCTTTAGTTATTACAGCGTTAATCGCGTCAAATTATATTGGATAACGACAGCCGTATTGGTGTTCCGGTAGACTTTCTGCTGTTCCAATCGTTAGCAAAAGTTGATTGTAAATAATTTGCTCAAGAATTATCCGACCGTGTTCAGCAAACAGATAGGCAGATAACACGAAGGATCGCTTGGTTCCCTTTAGAAGTGGTATTAGCCATTGGCGTTTCCAAAGCTTAGAAAACAGAAATAGAGAAGGTGTTCTTTTCGAACTGGGTGACGTCGTCGTATATATGTATAACGATAAAGTATCCGCAGTTCAGATGGTAGGATGGAGGATAGCTACTATTTGCAATGTTTTTGGATTTTCTGTTAAATTTTTGCCGGCAAAAGTGAAGAGACCACGACATTTTCTCTCTCGATTCTATCTGAGCATTTTATAAGTTAAAACGTGTGGTTAACGTGAATGTATAACATGTTCACAGAAGGCTTTTAGTTTGGTTTAAGGTTAGTAAAGTCGTAAAGTGGTTTTGCTACCGATTGAGATTTGTTGAAAACACAACATTTTCCTCAAAATTTTTATCTACAATATTCGGAGTATAAAAGACCAGTACACCAGACTTCGAGATATCCAGTCTCACATTAGTTGCAGGCCGTAATATTATATTGTATTAGAATTAAAGACTTGAATAAAGTTTTTTTTTAAGTTTATTTAATAAATCGCTTATTTGTTCACTTAGATATTATATACATAAATAAAAAATTTTTTTCGACTTAATATGATAAATTTAAAATATTTTTGTTTTATATTTGAAGAGTTGAGAAGAACGAAACAATAGCACTTTCAGAAGGAAGACACTGTCCGAATGCTTCAATTAACAAAGGCTGTTCAGTAACAGTATTTGAAAAGTCCTCAAAGGATAACTGGGAAAATATTAATTCAAACTACAATAACATTACTTTACAATGAGTAGCAAAAAAAATAATACCTTTCCATCCTTATCTACATCGAATTTTCTTAAAACGATTTCCACTAAGTCCTTTACGCCTTCGTCTGGATCTTCATCTTGTGGTTGCTTAATAAGGCAGTTTCTTAATAATGTAAACATTTCGTCCTTTGTGATAAATCCATCGGCATTCAAGTCATAAACTCTGAAGCAGAATGCTGCTTTCTCCACCTTGGTTCCACGAAGAAATACCGACAAACCTGTAAGCCAACCTTCTAGACGGAGTGGAAGACCTTCGTGAGTTTTATCCCAACTGCAAAATATTCTTTCCATTAAAATTTCTTCAGTTACAATATCAAAAGTACTGTGCAATAGTTCTCGAAATATTATACGATCGATGCCCTGGAATGTGAAAAAAGAGGAAACTTGATTTTGCATGTTTACAGAAATATACCAGCTGAATTATGATAGTTTTATTAGTGACTGAATGTTGTATGGCAGTCACTAAACAGCTTTGACTAGTACTGTAATTTCAGTTATTCATGTAATAAAGCCACATTGTACTGGTCCCCTTCAATCGGGCTTGAAGGAATGGAATGTGATGACTTAACCTGAGAAGAAGAATATTTTCCTCAATGGTGTCGTAAACAGTAGGCAAACTACTTACTGCTACTTCTACACATTTGGAATTGAGGAGCTCTTATACGTGCGTACTCTGTCATAGCTGGTGCTAAGCCTGGATTGGGAATGGAGAATGCATTTGAATACTCGGACCTCGAAAGCACAATACAGACGTATATTGTGCTTGTGACGGAAGAAATCCCAAGATGGAGTCAACAGCGACACATTCAGGTAATTTTTTGGCATTTAGCTAGATTATCGAAAAAGAGATGGTAATGAAGCAGTTTCAAACAAACCAACGCACCACTTAAACCTCCGTAGTATATTCTGGAAAAACATGTAAAACACTATACGAGTAAGGAAGGACTTACTTTAGGCGAACTTAGCAAATGGAAGCTTAATAGGTCAAGCAAAAGAAGGATAAAAATCTGCGGCCTTTACTAGATGGTTATAATGTTTCTACTTTCGCTAACATACCACCTTGATCAAAAAAACGGAATAACCACCGTGTGGCGCTCCCACTATTCCGATTTGAGTTCTGTTTTTTTCTTAAGTTGGTACATCTGTTGTTGACATTCTCTCTAAATCTTAGGGTCATAACTTGACATTTGAAAAAGTTGCGTAGCCAAGAGTACATCTAACTCTGAATGTTTTGGCGATTTTTTACACTTTTAGAAATGGATTTAAGTTTGCGACAACAAACTTGTATTAAATTTTACATAAAAACCCGATTTAATGGTGCGCGAATGTTGAAAATGTTGGAAAAGTTTTTCGGCAACGATTCTCTAAAGAAAACGGTCGCTTACCAGTGGCACGAGCGGTTCAAAAGTGGTCTTGAGTCAATCGAAGATGATGAACCCAGTGGAAGACCATCGGCATCGAAACCGACGAAAACATTGATGAAGTAAAAGAAATGTTGGTCAATAACCGCAAATTAATAATCAGAGAGATAGCGGAGGACTTGAACTATTGCCTATGGATCCGTACAAGACATTTTGGTTAATAATTTAGGTTTCCGTCGTGTAGCAGCAAAGTTGGTGCCAAAAGAGCTCAATTTCATACAAAAAAGAGACCGTGTTGACTGTCGCAAAAGAAATGATTTGCAAGGCTGAATCCGATCCCACATTCATCAAAAGGATCATTACTGGAGACGAGACGTGGGTTTATGAGTACGACACCCAATCCAAACATCAGGCAAATGAATGGCGTTCACCAAATGAGCCGAGACCATAAAATCTTTGTCGTTTTCAGTTAAAAAAGAAGGCAATGCTCACGGTTTTCGTAGATTACAACGATGTAGGCCATCATGAATTTTTGCGAGAAGGCAAGACAGTGAACAAAGAGTATTATTTGGGCGTTATGAGACGTTTGCGTGAAGCAATTCGCCGAAAGAGACCAGAATTGTGGGCAGAAAACTCGTGGATTTTGCAACATGATAACGCTCCGCCGCTTAGTGCCATAATTATTCGTAATTTTTTGAAGAAAAATGCAACAAATACCATCCAACAGCCACCGAATTCACCTGATTTGGCTTCCTGTGATTTCTTTCTGTTCAATCGAGTTAAAAAACCACTAGGGGGAACGCGTTTCAGCAGCCGAGAGAAAGTAATGGAAAAATCGCAGTAAACACTGATGGACATACCGAAAACCGAATACAAAAAATGTTTCAAGGATAAGATCAAGCGCTGGCATAAATGTGTTACAGTCGATGGGGATTACTTTAGGGACAATATAGATTTTAATGAATAAACTTGTATTTATAATTTTCTGAATAAATTCTTTTTAATCAAGATATTTTGAGCACGATGTTAAGATCATCCTTTGCGTTTTTAAAGCCAAGTTAAGAAAGGAATGCACCTTTGGCGGGACACTTATTAAACATAGCCTACATGACATCAGATCCGAAAATGGACTCAGACTCTTCGACTATACATCAGTAAAAGATTTCAGTTGGATTTCTTTAGATAATTTAGGTCCATAAAGGGGCCTGCCAATCTCCTTTCCAAAAACATCAACCAGATGGATTACGAAAACATTGCAAGAGTAAGTCAAGCCCATAAGATCATTCGCAGTATTATCAGGAAGCTATTATATGTAGATGTCGCATCTGATGTGTTCGACTGCATTGCACTCCTAATGTAACAGAGAGTTTTACCAAGAGCATGATGCGAAACAAGAAAGGTACATTTCACCGCCGCAATGAAGAACAAGAGCTGCTTAAGAAAGTAGCAAAGAAGCGCTCGATCAAGGCCATACAGAGGCGGTTCTGTAGAAAAAGTGTTCAGAAATTCTACAGAAATGTAGAATGTAACATTGATACGGAACAGACACATCCATAGATAGTACAGTAACAGTTGGTGCTCAAAACTTAAAAGAATTACTTCAGTAGAGTTTTTACGGAGAAGATAACCAATATTCCGCTTCCAAAAAAGAATGAACCAGTCAACTTGGACGATGAAAGCTAAAATTTTCGTTCATCCGACCGAAATAAAGTAATGACTGGTATATTTAAACTTAGGAATGGCCAGGCTGTCAAATTGGGAGGCTTATATTTTGAGCTTTTTTAAGATAGAAAGCAGTAACAGAGCATACATCAACTCATTTTCAAAATTCAATCGGAGGAAAGTATGCCTCATAAATGATACCTCATTATCGTTTCAACGATTTACAAAAAATGAGGCTTTCCAAATTGTGTCAACTGTAGAGCCATTTGTATTCTTAACATCGCGTATAAGATCATGTCTGCCGTATTGTGTCAACGATCGGATTAGCCTCTATCAGTCCAGTTTTAGGCTAGATAAGTCCATATTTGACCAAATATTCATTCTACGGCAAGTGCTAGACAAAACTGGAGAAGTCCAGGTACAACCTCTCAAACAATTTTTAAAACCCATATGGCAGCATCAATAGTGACGATCTATAAAGAGTCATGTCTAGTTCTAGTGACTGTAGAGAACCTGCTCTGCTTTATAAAGTCGATTTCAATATTATCTGTGAATTATGTAAAGGATTGAAACTGTTTATAAAAAAGACAGCTCCTAGTTGTATGTGGTCGCTATTTAACCTAATCATCCCGCTCATGGTTAGATGGTAATGGGCACCAACCGCAGACAGATTACCATATAAGCTGAAATAACGTGAAACAGCAAGTAAAATATTATAAAGTGATCTTGCGCCGAATACTTGCAAGTCAGGACAAACTTTTGCTGAAATAATTTTTTATAGATAAAAAACTAAAAAAAAAACCTACGGAAATTGGCATCAGCATACTGACACAACTTAAATAAGGAAAGAGTACAACTGCCTTGTGAGTGCTTTATTTACTATATGAGGATGGCTTCAAAAACCAAGAAGAGGTTTTTTTTTAGAGGTATACAAATTTAATATAAAATAAAAATTACATTAGTATTTATGATGTTAGCGTTATCTGACAGATGTATGCCATTAGTATAGTATAAAATCGTATAATATCGGCCATATGTGTGTTACGGCTAGCTCAAATGAAGCGGAATCATGTAGTCCAAATATGAATGTTAACTTCCAAATCGTCTAACGTCTCTGGTTTATCAGCATAGACTAGTGACTTCACATACCACCAAAGAAAGCAATCTAAAGGCGTGAGATGACAGGATCGTGGAGGCCAGATTGCAGGTGGTTTGCGCTCAGAAAATGTTTCCACAATAAATTAATGGTGTCCCACGCCGTGTGGCATGTTGCGCCATTTTATTGACACCAAAGCTCTGTCATGTCAATGCCATTCAACTGAGGAACGAAGAAGTCAAAAATCATGTTCATATAGTGCTCTCAATTGACGGCAACATTCTCGCCGATATCGTCTTTAAATATATATGGGCCGATGATTCCACCAGCCCATAAAGCACACCAAACAGTAAGTTTTAATGGTTGTAAGGGCCTTTCGACAAAAGGTTCTGGGTTTTCTCCACTCCAAATTCGGCAATCTTGCGTGTTTACATATCCATTTAACCAAAAATCATTCTTCTGTTCTGTCTTTGTAGATGCGTATTATCCACTAGAGTGTATGTGGTGCGAAAACGATTCATCGAGTTCCGAATAACTTGTTTAGATGAACGATTATGTCGAACGTAAAAGTTTGGCCAACCGAATAGTTTTCAAAATAAGTTTGAATAACGTTATTCTGGCGTTAATGTATTCATCGTAAAATGGCAAAACGTACTAACCACAAATCAACAATATGTAGAAACATTGTTGCCAGTTTAAAAACCAAACCTCTAAAAAACACTCTTTACTATGTAAATTTAAGCGTTAATATAAATAAATAAGTCTTATGGTAATGAGAAAAAAGTGGTGATAACGATTAAAATTTTAATCGTTGAATAAGTAAAGCAAATAAAAACTTAGTCCGGCTATAGTTGGCGTTAAATCCACCAAATCTTAAGAACTGTAAAAGCTGAAAGAAGAAAGAAACCATCAATACGAGAATGTAACTAAAATAGATATATAATTTTCTATCTTTCCAAATTTTATGCGTTTCTATTGACATTTTACAATCTTTGAAGTCAAAATTAATTAGAATAAATAAATTTAAAAATATTGCTAGAATAACAACTTAATTAGAATTTGTCACAGGAATTTTTTATTGCCAAAGAGCTACTAACAACTGTCCAGAATTAGTTGTAGTAGACTTTTACTATTAGAATTTGAAGTTTCCATTCGATATCGAGTGCTATCATCCCAAAGTTATTCGATCACGTGTGAAATCTACTCACTTGATAACGTGTGCGGGAATTTACCTCGCAGTTCTACATGTAAAAGCACGTCTCTCTGTTTGTCGTTCATCATTTAAATGACACCCAGTGTCTAAAATGCAACGGACTTGCGATTGCTCTAACCTTTCCCTAGTGTCAAAGGTCAGACGGACCTAAGAATGCTCCAATGCCTCTGTGCTTTAAGAAATACGTGACACTCTTTATCTTAGGACCGGTGGGCCTGTAATTACTCCTTGGTTTCTTAGGTTGGAGTAGCTTCCACAGTTCGAGCTTTCTTGGAGATACGCGCTAAATTAGACTTACGTTTGCTTGGCATATCGTAGAATAAATTATATCAATAATATTCAAAAAGACAAGAAAATCACCTAACTTTTAAAAAATAGATTAAAAGATTGTTTAAGAAATTGAAAAGATGAAAAGATTATTTTAGAAAGGTTATTTTAGAAACAAAGAAGCATTTAGTTGCTATAAAAAAAACTGTTCATAAAAATTCAGTAACACATTCATAGACAAAGACGAAAAAAGCGAACAATAAAAAGCTAAACAACTATTTAAAAGACGAAATAGAAAATGACATTTTAAACACTATCTACCTCTAATTGTAGTTCACATTTACTTCGTAAGTGTGAAAATGTCAACTGCTGGCGGCCTCTTGAAGTAGGTTTACATTGAACTCTATTATATAATTTTTTTTTCTTTAAAGTAACCTTCGTAGATCAGATTTTTTACAACGTCATGTACTATAGTAACTTGTCATTGAAGCAAAAGGTGACCAGATAAAAACGATAGAAAAAAAAATGAAATAAAACAATAACGGTGTGAGATATAAAATTAATTCAAGCTTTATTTGAAAGAGACGTTCATGCCATTACGTGTAGAATAGCACATCATTCAAATGGCCGCCTTTGCTTCGCTGGCAGTGCTTCAACCGGTCGGTCCTATTTTTGATGACTCAATTAAATATTTGCGGCTTTGTTCCGGGAATAGCGTGTCGAATGTTTAGCCTTGAGCTTGTCCAAAGTGGTTGGCTTGTTAGCGTAGATTAAGGATTTGACGTAGCCCTAGAGAAAATAATCGAGTGGTGTCAAATCGCATGATCGCGACGGCCAATTGATGAACGCTCGCCGTAAGATGACTCAGTCGCCAAAGTTCTCCTTCTCGTTTGTATGACATGCAGCGCCGTCTTGTTGGAACAACAGCTCAGATATATCGATGTTGTCGAGATCTGACCACAGAAAGCCGGATAACATCGTTCGATACCTGAGACCGTTGACGGTAATGGAGTCTCTTTCTTCATTTCGAAATAAATAAAGTCCGATAATACTGCCATTCCATAAACCGCACCAAACAGTCAATCCTTGTGGATGCATTGATACTTGGCCGAACACTTGTAGATTTTTTTCGCTCCAATAATGACAATTTTGCTTGTTGACATAGCTGCTGAGTCAAAAATGGGCCTTGTCCAACATTTCCAGCGCGTCAGCACAATATTATACGGGTGTAGGCTCAAACCCAACTGGGTATTGCCAGAGAGTCATATCCAATTTGGCTGATCGGCGCCGAATCGACAATTCTGGGTCTTCTTCGATACTGGCCGTTACGGCGGCTATGTTTTCTTCATTTCGAAACAATCTCTGTCTGGTTAGTGGCTTAAGACCCAAAAAAGTGTACTCAAGCTCAAAGTTTTCCACGGTGCAACAAACTGCCTGCACACTGAAGTCATGATGACGACTGACTTCACGGCGATATTCACGTTCCGCGTTTACACCTGAGCCGAAATTTCAATATAATTTTTTAAAAATTTCCGTAAGCGTAAAATGGTGCATGATATTTCATTAAACCTTGCTGAATATTTTGACATCTGAATACCGTTGGTAACTTTGACAGCTGTTGGAACATAACAATTGGAAAAACTATCATTGTTATCTGGTCAACCGTTAAATTATTTAATGTTTTGTATGACTTGTTTTGTTTTAAAGTAACATATGTTCTTTCTCGGGGCTTAAGCTATATCTGTGTTATATCAAATTTTATCAGAATTAGTTCCTATACGAGTATGTATAGATTCGCATTTTGAAATTTTGGAAATACAAGTATATATATACAAGGGTAATACCGCTGCGCAGGCTTGTAAAATTATTTGTGCTGTTTACGAGAAAGGAACTTTATCAGAATCTGCAGCGCTGAAATGATTCACTCGCTTTAGTTCAGACAATTTTGATGTCAAAGATCTACCTTTGGCGTGAATAATGGCCTTGAGATGGCCAGAGAAAGCATCGCACGCTACACGCAAGTGGCTCTGCGGTATTTTGGCCCATTCCCGGCGAAGTGCTTGTTTGAGGTGGTCCAAACTTTGGTATTATTTAGTGCCCACCTTCGCCTTCAAAATACCCCAAACAGATAAATAAAACGGATTTGCATCCGGAGAATTTGCAATCCATTGTGTCGAAGAAATGAAATGTGGAACATTGTTTTTTAACCAATCTTGGTCGACGCGCGCTTTGTGAGACGGTGCCGAGTCTTGTTGAAATGTTCACGGTCTCCGACCAAAATAATAGTTTGCCTTCAATACTGACTCTATGACAGCTTCACGGTATACGATCGCATTAATTTTGACGCCACGGTTCAAAAATACGAGCGGAGAGCGACCATCGGCGGTTATGGCGGTTATGGCGGCCCAAACTATCACCATCGGTGCTGCCTGCTTTCTGGTGGCCGTCCGAAGGTGTAAATTTTCGAAGGACCTCTCTGGCAAGTAAACTCGGTCATTTTGTTTGTTGACATATTGCTCGATAAAAAATGGCGACTCATCGGAAAAAACCAAATTCGGCAACTCACCACTTTCGTGCAAGCGTAGCAACTCCTTCGCTCTTTCGACTCTAACTTTTTTCTGTTGCGGTGTAAGATCGTGTGCTTTTTGGAACTTCAATGGCTTGAGCCCAAGCTCATTTTTCAGTATGTGTTGCATCCATTTTTCTTCCACTTCGACGCGGATTTCGCTCAATTCGAGCATTCACTTTCCGAAGCATTTCTGCCGATGTTTCTGTTTTTTTATGACCACCTCCATGGCAACGCTGCCAGTATCACGGTAACGAGCTATGGTTCGAGACACAAATGATTTATTCACGTTGAGGTGATAGCTCTAACGATAGCTACTTATATAGGGTGAATCATCGTGAGGTTTGATTTTCAATAGGCTTTTTTGACAGATCACTCGTAACTCCTATCAAACTGCTTTTTTATTTTTGTTCAGTATCGTTTGGCAAGTCATTATGGAATGACTCACACCACAACAGCGTCTCCAAATTGTTCAGCTGTATTACGAAAATCTGCGTTCTGTGAGAAATGTTTTTCGTGCGATTCGAGGAACTCACGGTGCGCATAATCGACCTACTGAAACCACTATTACTAGATAATACTCGACCAATTAGACCACATCCAGCACGTAGTGAAGAGACTATAGCAGCTGTAGTTGAGAGTGTACCCGAAGACCGTGACGAATCGATTCGTCGTCGTTCTCAGTAGCTTGGCTTGCCCTATTTTACGTGAGAATCTCGGCGTAAAAGCGTACAAAATTCAACTTGTGCAAGAATTGGAGCCAGGCAACTTGAATTTGTGTCATATTTTTAGTGAATGGGTTCTAGAAAAACTCAATGAAAATCCGGTGTTTTATCGTGAAATTTTGTTCAGTGATGAAGCCCATTTCTGGCTCAGTGGATACGTTAATAAACAAAATTGACGTATTTGAGCAGATGAGCAACCCGAAGAGTACCAAGAGCTAACATAACATTCATTAAAAAGAACGGAACATCTTGGACCTTCCGAATGAACCACCTCAGACAGTGGCCAACATTTACATGATATCGTTTTTAAAAAGTAAATGCCATGAATTTTAACCGATAATAAAAGTTTTAAGTTAACTTTAAAATTTATGTGTTTTATTTTACATTATAAATCAAACCTCACGATGAATCACCCTATATTTAAAAAAAAAAAAATATTTATTTATTCTTCAATATTAATGTTGTCCCCTTCAAAGTAATCCCCCTCAGATATAATACACTTTTGTCAATGTATTTACCAATCCCCGAGGCACTTTTCATAGGTACTTTTTGGTATAGCCTTGAGCTCTTTAACGTTCTGGATTTAACGTCAAAATGTGCTTACCCTTATGTCAAATTAGATTTCTATTCTCTAGCAGTCGACTGTGTTTGGCTTCGTCTTTAAAATCTTTATCAAAATTTTATAGTTTTTTAACTCAACTAATTGGCCTCCGGCCATTTTACAAAAACAAAGAAATTGCGAAAAAAAAAAATTTGACATCTAACCAATTTTGACAGAGGTCAAAAGAAGTCAGAAGAAGTTTTAGTGTCTTATTGGAGTCCGAATTGCCTCTAAGAGACCAGTATGGGACTAAATTCTGGCTGAGCAAATCAGTTGGTTTTGTCATGTTCAACGAAAGTCATTGCAAGATCATGCAATGATTTAAATAATGATTTAAATGATTTAAAATTCAACAATTTTAAAAAGAAAAACAAATCTTAGGGGAATGGAACTTCAGTATAAATGGGGGGTATACTTAAAAAGGAAACCGTGCTGCAAAAAATGATTTGAAGCAATTATTTTCCAAAAATATTCTTGGATATATAGATTTGCCAATGATTATCTTTTCGACCAATGTGATGTGGAACTAATTATACTCAATCGGTTATTATAGTATAATCGTATGCGTCATTAGGCATTATTTATTTCGAAATAAAACCGCACAATCGTATTTTTCGATAAAATTGCGCTACGTCTAACTTGACAAGAAGAACTGTATATTTACAATATTTAAATGTTTTCATCCAATAACATTATTTACACTTATATTTTATTCGTATTTTTACTTATACTGCTAGTACTTTTCTTATTTGAAATGTCTCACAAGCACAGATTGGGATTATTTTTTTTTTTTACATTTATTGGTTGGTTAGTACCTAAAGTTAGTGACACATTTTTGATTTTTAATTTGGAAATAGTATTTTAGCACACTTTTTAAAATGGATATTCGCGACACTTTCCCTATTAATAAAGTTGTCTTCAAACGAGAATTGCCGGGTAAATAGTTCTGTATATTTTAAAATGTTATTAATTCTTATAGAAAATGAAGAGAAATATAAAAACAAAAAATAAATAAATAAAAGCTTATAAAATTTAAAAAAAAAAAAACTCACCTCAACAGCTGCATGAGGCTTAGCAATTACCGAACTGGATGTATTCGAGGCCAGGGCTTTCGCAGCATATTGACAATTCGACACTAATTTTCTATAAATTCTATATAGTGCGTCGATTTCATCTCTGTTCAAGATTAATAATTTTTAAATTTTTTTTAAATAAAATTTATTTCTCTTTACTTGGTAAAACGTGTTTTTCTTCGTAAATTTTCCAACAACTTTGCATTGGTTTTGCCACTTGATTCGTCCATTTTACGTGTACGCTTCTTAGTTGATTCCGGGGTACTTCTTGACTGACGAATGTTTCTCTTGCCACTGGCCAAAAAAAGTGAAACACTTTTTAGAATTGTCTTGTTTGCGTGATGTGAATGTGATTCGGGCTGTTGTGTTGCCTTGCCACGTAGACTCGGGGTTGAAACACTTTTGGTGCGAGCACCAACCAATGCCGTCACCTTTAATTGCATGCTCCTTTGTACCACTATAAAATAAGGGAAAAGAACACGTTAGGGGGAAACCCAACTTTGACAGGGGCTTTTTAGTGTGCTAATTGTGTGAATCTCTGTATGCCACAAACTCTAGTTGTGATATTGGAGGAGTTAATTCCAGACAGTTTGATTACCTTGTTGGTGAAATGGATGCAATAAATGATGGAAATGTGTTAATGAGTAATACAGCGCATTGCCCCATTATGATTATTATCTGTAGCAGACATTTTAATTGTTTAATAGGAATAAGAGAAGATCTTTTGCACTTTATCCATGTTGGCGGCGATTTTTGATTATTATTGAAAATATTACCAACCGCTTATCCGTGTGCAGATATTTGCTTAGTTAGAAACTTGACGGCATGTTTAAAACGTACTTATTTTGTATTGTTTGTATTTTCCGGCTGCTAATAGGTCACCGACAGAGGACCAAATTTTGTAACAGTTGTAAGAGTGCTACATCGCACCATAAAATTCGAAAAGTATAGAAATCTACGTCTCAAAGGTTAGCAGATGGGAAAAACATATAAAGTCCTCGATTACTGTCTACATATATTTAAAGTACTATTTGTTTCTTCCCAACGAGGAAGAAAGGTAGGTAAGTTAATAGATCTGTCATTGGTATACGATAATGACACCCTGTAGTTTACCAGGTAAGATGGATCTATGCCGCGAAAATCATTGCTAATCATATACAGTGTCAAAGTACTGATATCAATCAAAGAGGTCTATGTCATTTATGTCGTCTAACCCTTGGGCGCGAAGCATATGTCCGATACAAAAAACGGACAGGAAGTCTGTTGCTCATTCTTATTATTCCAGCGCTTGATCCAACCTTATATTCGGTTTTCAGTATGTCCATCAGTGCTTCCTGTGATTTTTCCATTATTTCCTCTCGGCTGCTAAAACACGTTCCCCATAGTGGTTTTTTAACTCGATTGAACAAAAAGAAGTCACAGGAATCCACATCAGGTGAATTCGGTGGGTGTTAGATGGTATTTGTTGCATTTTTCGTCAAAAATTTACGAATATAGTAATGATGACACTGTGCGACAGTGCGTTATCATGGTGCAAAATCCACGAGTTTTCTGCACACGAATTTAGTCTCTTTCGGCGAATTGCTTCACGCAAACGTCTCATAATGCCCAAATAATACTCTTTGCTTACTGTCTGTCCGTGAACATTGCCTTCTTTTTTGACTGAAAATGACGTAGTTTTTTTGGTTTTGGCTCATTTCGTGAATGCCATTCACTTGCCTGATGTCTGGATTGCTTGTCGTACTCATAAACCCACGTTTCGTCTCCAGTAATGATCCTTTTGAAGAATGTGGGATCGGATTCAGCCTTGCAAATCATCTCTTTTGCGACGTTAACACGGGCTGTTTTTTGCATGAAATTGAGGTCTTTTGGCACCAATTTTGCTGCTACACGACGCAAAACCAAATCATTAACCAAAATGTCTTGGACGGATCCATAGGCAATGTTCAAGTCCTCCGCTATATCTCTGATGGTTAATTTGCGGTTATTGATCAATATTTCTTTTACTTCATCAATGTTTTCGTCGGTTTTCGATGTCGATGGTCTTCCATTGAGTTCATCATCTTCGATTGACTCACGACCACTATTGAACCGCTCGTGCCATTGGTAAGCGTAAACCGGAAAACCTCTACATCTCCCGGTGAGAAGAAAATCTTTGTCTCTGACGCCAAAAGTTGTCCCACGATGGGGTGATCGCTCACCGCTTTTGTAGTCACTGGTCATTAAAGATCTACTAGTGAAACTTAGTAATCTGGTCTATTAAACAATAGAATATGCCGTCAACTTTGCTATAAGATGCAGATTGTTCTAAAGACAGTAAACGACTTTTGTGTTGGAGAAAATCTTTTATTTAAACCTAGTAAATTTATAGCTGATCCCTTTACTAGTAAAATATAGTAAATCGAAGGTTTTTTTTTCAAAATTTGAACGTTTATTTGAGAAAAAAAATTGACAATAGTATTGGGCATATATTTTAATTCGCGCGGTTTTCTTTCAAATTTGAACGTTTATTTAAGAAAAACATGTACAATAGTATTATTCAAAGTATTGCCCATCTGAAGCTATGAATTTTTTCCATCTTTCTGGCAATTTGTGGATCCCATCCCAAAAGAACTGCGCCGGCTTGGCAGCCAAGAATGAATCAAGCCAGTTTTTGATATTCTGCTCTGATGTGAACCGTATTTCAGTGAGGGCGTTCTGCATCGACCGGAACAAATGGTAGTCAGAAGGGACAAGGTTTGGGCTATAAGGCGGGTGGGGTAAGTTTTCCCATCCATTGTTTTCCAAATAGTTCTTAACCGGAGTGGCAACGTGGGGCCGAGCGTTGTCATGATGGAAAATTATTGCCTCGTGTCTGGTCGCATATTCCGGGCGTTTTTTGGCTACTGCTCTCTTCAAACAAGTTAATTGTGTTCGGTAGCGTTGTCCATTGATGGTTTCACCCGTTTTTAGCTGCTCATAATACAGCACACCCATCTGATCCCGCCAAATACAGAGCATTACCTTCGCACCATGGATATTCCGCTTTGCCGTTGATTTGGCTGGTTGGCCGGGTTTTACATATGATTTTTTGCGTTTGGGGTTGTCCTAACGGATCCATTTTTCATCACTAGTAACAACCCGAGGTAAAAATGATTTCCTTTTGTGGTGTTCCAGCAGCATTTTGGACATGCAAAACCGCCTTTCGACGTCTCTCGGCTTGAGTTTATGTAGAACCCAATTTTCTTGCTTTTGAATATGTCCAGCTGCTTTAAAACGTTTTGAAATGGCTGCTTGAGTGACACCCAAAGATTCTGCGAGCTCTTCTTTTGTTTGGCAACAATCTTCATAGAGTAATGCTTCCAGCTCTTCATCTTCAATTTTTTTGGCTACCCAGGACGTTCATCGTCTTCCAAGCCAAAATCACCACTTTTAAATCGTGCAAACCACTTTTGGCACGTTCGCTCAGCTAGCGCATGTTCACCATAAACTTCCACCAAAATACGATGACTTTCGGCAGCAGTTTTCTTCATATTAAAGTAATGAAGAAGAACTCCCCGCAAAAACACTTTTTCAGGCACAAAGTTCGACATATTTGAGTGAAAAAAAATTATTGTTGTTTACGCTTCAAATGAATGACATACACTGAAATGATGTATAATGACAGTAGCTTTCCAACGCATGTTCCAATGGAATAATAACAATGGAATAATACAAGTTACGCCATCTCTTAGCAAACCGCAAGTTTTAGACCCAATATTAATTATAAAATTGACAAGGCGACCAAAGCTTGCCTTCTTATGTATAGTAAGACCTTAGGATTAGCCCCAAAAGTCATCCATTGGATATATATAATAGCGATATGACCCATCATCCTTTACTCATCACTAGTATGTTGAAAAAAAACAAAAGTGAAATCTGCTGTACAAAAGCTGCAGAGTGTACAAAGACTTGTATGTCTCGGCACAGTAGCAATTGAATCCTTCATTGGTTTAACGCCACTCCGTCTCTTTATATAAAAGATGGAAATTGGCAGAGCCATCAGGCTCTTACAAAAAGGAGAGATTAATCACTCAGATCACATGAACCTTAACGCGCTAGAGAACCGCCTACCTAAGACTCTGTGCTTCAGCAAAAGTTTCAATATAGTGATCTCAAGCCGAAACCTCTCAAACTTTAATAGTATCAAGTGGTATACGGATGGATCAAAGATAAATAACGGGGAAGGTGCTGATATATTTGGACCGGTGCTACGAATTAAGACCAAATGTTAAAAGTTGGTCTTATTTCGTTTTGTGAAATTGAAATACAGCCAAATCCCCAAAATATTTAAAATATATTGTATCAAAGTTAGGTTTTTTTAAACCGTCTCTAATTTTTCCACTTAACTTCATTTGAAGACCTTTTCAACGGTCAAAACATGCTATAGTATGCAAAAATTTGGCCTTATTTCACGGTACCGAAAAAATTCTAGCATATTTAGAGCAGAAATACTTGTCATTCAGGTGAGTGGATATCTCATTCTCGATAAAGGAATGAATAGTGTTCCCATCATACACTAACGGACAGCATCCATTTATCCATTAAACATTCATAAAGTATTGCACTCTAACCTCATTGACTTCAAACCAGTCTTGCACTGCTTCAATACACTGCTAGATCTCTCCTACAAGAACAAAGTAACTCTTTTGAAGGTGAATTGTCACAAAGGTATTGTCCAAAGAGCTGGCTAAAGACGGTTCGGCTGTTTCCTTCATCGGCCGGATCCGTTCTGTATTATTCTGAATTCAGCAATTAACTCAATAATAAAGAGTTGGAAGAACAAAATGTGTATATCCCATTGGGAAAACATTCCAGGGTTTCACCAGGCGAAAAGAGCCATCAAACCCTTTTACAAAAAACCAAAAGAATCCCTTCAACTCAAACGGGATGATATTAGAAGAATACTTGGATTTCTAACCGGACACAGCCACCTTCGATATCACACACATAAAACAAGTCTAATTCAGGAAACTAATTTTTGTCTTTGCATGGAAGGAACACATTTTTATGAATGCATGGCTCTAAGTTCTTTAAAAATACGACACTTCCTTAGAGAAATTTTAATGCCTGGGGAAATTCTAAAAATATCCACCAGAGAGATTTTTAATTTCATCAAAAGAGTTGAGTCTCTCTTGGCTTTCTAATACTGATTTTGTGGTACGAGTGCAAAAGATTTCTAAGGTCGCAGTGCCCCCGCAATTGGCGGATCAGATCCCTTAAAAATAAATGTATATATATAGCATAGAAAAAGCACAAAAAAATACGCATTTATGCATGTATGAGTACTTAAATTATTTTATAGTAAATTTTGCCTTACAATTAACGAGTCAAAAGTTATTGAAAAGCAAAAGTGGTTTATTTTTTTTTTTTAAAAATATTGGTTTTGTCATCACTGTTTTCGGAAAAATATCTTATTAACCCCGCAACTTTGATTTAATTAAAATTTTTATTTTTATTAATTTTTTTTTTCACCAAACCTTATAATATTTTAATTGCTCAAATTGTCCACAATGTCCATTCTTTTCAATTGTTCTCAAACTTTCACTGCTTCTTCATCAATTCTATGACTCAAGTCATCCAATAGTATTTTTCCTGATACAAAAAAATGCCTTTCATCCGTCACTATAAATAAGTTCATTAGGGTTAAGTCTGGTCATAATTACGAGCATAACGATACTCCATTTGTTATTATACTATATAAGGCTTTGCTTAAAACCTCTAGATTTCGGAAACGATGCATTTCTAACCCCCCTCCCCCCACCTTATTGGAAGCTACCAACGGATAAGGACGAATTCACTGTTGACCACCCTGCAAAACGAACAAAGGACAACGACTTTCGGATCTGCACGTGGAATGTTCGAACCTTTAAACAAGCCGTGTGCAGCCGAACAATAAGCGGAGGTCCTAGACTGCTATAAAGCAGATATCAACGCCATCCAGGAAATGCGGTGGGATGAGCTGGGAAAAAGAAGTTGAAAAAATGTGATGTTTACTACGGTGATTGCTATAGGGAACGTAAGCAGCGTCTATTTAGATGTAGGCAAGTATTCTTGAGCTTTCGACACGTGAGTGAACGACTTATAATAATCCGTACCAAAGGTAAATTTGCTAACATCAGCCTTATATGCCCCAATGGAGGAAAAGGACTTCGAGGTAGTAAAGGACTTTGTCTACCTCGGCTCTGCTATCACATCTGAAAACGACATCTCTTCAGAAATCAAGATAAGAATAACGATTAGTAAGCGTTTCTTTGGGCTGAGAAGGCAACAAGGCCCCCTCCCGAACAACCAAGAAAACTCTATATAAAATCCTTATAATCCCAGTCCTGCTCTATGGGTCCGAAGCAAGGACTCTTTGGAAAGTGAATGAAGATATCCTTGGTTGTTTTGAGAGAAAAATACTTCGTATAGTATTTGTTCCCAGATGCCTTGATGGGTTCTGGAGGAGAAGATTCAAGTATGAACTCTACAGCGTTTGAGATAGCTGAAACATGTAGAGCGAATAAACACCAACGCTCCAACTCGCAAAATCTTCTACTCTAATCCGGAAAGACAACGCAGAAGAGAAGGTATACGTCTTAGGGGGCGCGCGCAAGTTGAAGGGGATCTTAACCAACTTAGAGTGCGCAACTGGCGGGAATTAGCCAAAGATCGCGCAAATTGGAAAGGCTTATTGGTTTAGGCCCAGGTCCATTCAGGTGAACTGTCAATTGGCATCCAAAATTATGTGATTTTGGCTCTTGTGTTCGCTCCCGAGTTTGTCATATTTTCTTTAAATACATTTTTTTAAGAAGTCCTGATCGAGTGGAACATTAGTAATTAAGCATGAGTTAGCGCTAAACCAATTAGATGTATTTAGATAGCAAAGAATTGGATATTTGTAAAATTTCATTTTCTTCAGGAGTTCATATACTTGAATTTGTCAGAAATGATAAAATCGTGGCTCGAAGCTTGTTGACACATAAAACAAGAAAACAAATTTAATACTTTTTCTGTTTAAGAAGACCTTTGCAATGGTATTGTTGCCTTAATGTTCAAAGCATTTTTCTAAATGACAAATAAAAAACGTCGTTATAAGCTATCACAAAGGATATGGCACATGAGACTAAAATCGAGGATTATGTCTGGTAAGCACGCAAACCAATTGTTCGATATCCAAAGCATATCAATACATTGCACACACATTTAATGTTCTCAAATGAGAAAAATTCATTCATACCATACTCGTAATCTATCAATATTTACGATTGACAATAATAATATTGATCCCTAACAAGTTCACCGAAGATTTTTTGGATATCAACTCATGAATGCTCATGAATGCATAGCCCGCTTCGAATGTCCTCTATTCAGCAAAGCATGGGGCCACGTTAAGGATTTAAAACATATCCCTATGACTTAAATAACTAATAAAAGAACATCTTTGTGGTTTCATGATAAGCCCATGGTTGTACATTGGTATCATTTAGGTATATCATAATGCAGTAGAAAGTATGTACATATGAGTACATGGATTGCCTTCATTATTGATCAAACTGGCTAAGACATTCCCTCTATCGTGTCTTTTTTTTTTATCCCTTTACAATTAAACCTGTATCCTTGTGGCTAACGCATATACAAACTGTGCAAATAGGTACAAGTATCCCTCGTGTGAAATAAGTAGAACGCAAGTTAGAGGCAAAACTAGTCACGAAAATAAAAACATTCATTCGTGTACAACACAGAAAATAGCTAAACTGATAGAGTTTATTTTTAAGAAATAAATTCAAGAGCAAGGGTGCAGAAATATCTTCAAATTAATATTATTTCAAGTTTAAATTCAAAAATATGTGAAAATATTTCTAAAATTCCCTAGAAAGCCTGAGGGTTGCTCAATTGTGACTATTTTACAGCATAGCGGCGACAGCAATGACACTCAGATGTTTTATTGAAAATTCGATTATTATTATCACACGAAGGATAACTCTAAAGAAAAACAGACGTCATCTTGTTGACGACATACTTCCAGGCTATGCCAGACAATTAATTAGGATGGGAAACCAAAGCGTTCTCCTAATATTAAAAGAAGGGAATGCCAAGCGTTCTTCAGCCCGTAGCTTAACTATTGGCTAGAATATATCAAGGACATCTTGATTTAATGCTTAATATAAAATCGTCAGGCTTTCGAGCTGGTTCCTCTTACATAGGCTACATCAACACCTTGCGAATCTTTGTTGTACAATGCATGAAGTACAGATCTCAGCTATTTTTATTATTCGTCGGTTTTCAGAAGGCCCTTGACAGCTATATAATGAGCTTTGCGCAGGGTAGTTTTACCAAAAAAAATTATATTTATTATAAAAGCTAGTTATGATAGCGGATAATTGTATGTCTTACGCAATATCAAGACGTTAGAGAAATTTAAAATGCGTTACAGAGCACGACGAAGTTGCTTTGTTTCACTACTTCTATTTTTTGTAGTAATCAGTGATGTGATTCAGCAGCATGCTGGTTAAAGTCTTCAAAGGCCGAGATATTCTGACTAAACACTTTTCAGATAATATGATAGGAACTGGTGTCTATAACTGAAGCTCCATGGCAGGTGAGTAAGGCACTGCAATGAAATATACTTCATAACGGCATAGGCCGTTAACAACTTGTTGAACCTTTTCACTTCTTCCAGGCTAGTTCCGAAAACAACGATTCTCTGAACGCAATTAAACTCGCCTTAGGACTGCCTACGTCCTCAAACAGGGCATCCATTGACAGTTGAATTTTATGTGAATATAATTGCGAATAGCATGGCTCTCCAGAATGCTGGCAGACCAAGCTAATCCTTCCCGACATTTTTAAGGACTTCGGTGGACTTAACCTTACGTCAGAACCGAACGAAAAGCCTACTTAATTTCTGTCAAAAATTCAAGCTACCCACAATGTAACATACTTGAGCAAACTTAATAATATTCTGTCAAATTGTTTACATTCGGATTGGTTTCATAGCAAAAAAAAGTGTAGATATGGCGAGATTTGGAAACCTGGACGCAGAAATCATTACTTCTACTAAAGAAACTCCGTCATGAAGAACTACGGCACGCAGTTAATAATAAATAATAATAATTATATTCTGTATAGAGACGGCATACCAGTCAGCTTTGTGTTATCTGCATGAAAATTGTATATTTCACTGAAAGATGTCCAGTCTCAAAGGAAATAAGGAAACATCATCAAGCCCAACATATTATCTTCGGAACTTATTTTACAACATTAATATAGTAATATAGTAATAATGTTATAGTAATTATATATATAGTAATTAATGAATCAATTAAAAAAAAAAAACTATTTTTATGTGTATATCTCCATTTCCCCAAAACCCTTTTTTTTCCACCCCCAATTAATTACACTTTTTTCTGAGAATTATGAAGAAATCGTCCTTTAAAGTTACGACCACATAAAAGCGATCAACCTGCATTAACCTCGAAAATAAAAAGCAAAATAAGTATTCCTACTTTATGTTAACTCCACTTATTCATTCAATATTATTATTAATTCTGTTGTGCATATTTAAAAATGTTTTTATTCCAACATATTCGAATTTAATTATACATACGAGTGTATTCCAACTTAACTAAGAGTATCAATTTAAAACTTCAACAATTTAAGCAAGGATAAGATTGTGACAATAATCAGATAAAAAAGAGCTGCGTGCAAACATGGCCAGTTGCAAAAACTCCAATTAAAAGTTTTGTAAATTACCTGAGTTCATTTTGAGTAAAATATGAAATACAAATTAGCAAAAACACTTTGCACTTGCACTCTAAAATAACTTTTAATATTATTTACATTGTTTCTATGGTACTTCTTGAACTTTTGGAATTTTTAATATTGATAAAACAATTTACGTAAAGTTCGAAGACTTGCTGAAGGCAGTCGTATCGAAACCCGATTAATAATTGTCCTATGTATATGAATGTAGAAATCTATGTACTTTAATCTACAACAGGATGGCTACAAAACTTTCAATGTCTTCAAGGTCTTCAATACTACACGAACAGAAATTTGATTCTGATTTTCATATGAAATTGTTAATGTTCTTGTGAAGAACAAAATAAAGCAATTTAAAAAATTAATATCTAATTAAATAGTCTCCATTTACATGTTGCACATTTTTCCAATATCTGATGATGCAATATTTCATATCCTATCTCTCTTATTCAGAATTGTTTTATCATATAGCAGGATGGAAGCATTCCTTTTAATAACTGAAGGTTGTTGTCACAGTTTAATATATATTATGTCGTTATCTCTAAAGTACAATATGATTTGTTTTATTTATTTTATTTATTTATTTCTAAACTTAAAAAAAATTTCTTAATAATAGCAAAAATACATACAATATAACGTAGTTGTCATTCTTTAACTAGAGGAGTTAGTGTTGAATGACACAAAATTGTAACATCAGTGGGGTGTTATAGTCAGTCAGTTATAGATAAAATCAGTTATAAAAATTCAAGGCCACAAGATTATTAATATTCAGGTAAATAGGATAACAATTTGCATGAAAACATAAATACAACCTAACAACATTGATTTGATTCTTAAGATACATATATTTCGTAAAATAGGTTCAATATTAACGAAGTCAATCGTGAATAACCAGTCTTTAATTTTTAAATTTAAATTAAAAATTTTTTAAAATTAAATTTTAAATTTTAGGGCTTGTAACGGTGTAGAAATTTTAAAAAAATGGGTTTTGTATGCGATTGACATATACGTAGACTACATATCTGAGAGTTCCTACTGGAAATGTTGCTACTTTTTTAAAAAAAAAAGTCTCCAACACTTTATAAACGTAAAGGTGTGTTGAAAAACTTACAGTGTTGGCCAAAAGTAAAGCACAAAAAGATCTCGCTTTGGGAAAAACTACAAAAAATTCAAAAAACATAAGAAAATTTTCTAATTTTTATATTTTTCTAATCCAAATAAACATATTAGTCGGCAATTCACAGCTCGTCAAAACTCAGCTTACAAAATTCAAACACGACGATCCGGTGAAGAACCGTTGATAGTGGCTTGTCATCATGTCGGGCAACAAAAAAGCCATTTATTTCTCAAGACGGTACGGAGGCCAAAGGGCGAACGATTAAATCCCCATTTTATAAAGAACAAAATTAAGCACGATATGGGCAATATTATTGTCTCATTTGGACATAAGAAAGCTGGGTGCCACGTTTGCTTATACTCGAGCAAAAACAGTGTCGTGAAGATGTTTCAATTGAGTGTTTAGCGAAGTTTCACAGCAACAAAGCAGAATTTTTGCGCCGTTTCATAACAATGGATGAAACGTGGGTCCATCACTTTACACCCGAAACAAAAGAACAATAAAAAAAAATGGATTTAAAAGGGAGAACCGGCTTCAAAGAAGGCAAAGACCGTTTCATCTGCTAACAAGGTCATGGCGTCGAATTTTTGGGATGCGCGTGGAATAATTTTCATTGACTATCTTCAAAAAGGAATAACTATCAACGGCCAGCATTATGCGAACTTATTGCAACGTTTGAGCAAAGAAAACACGCAAAAACGGTCGCATTTAGCTAAGAAGAAAAAGTTGTTTCATCAAGACAATGCACCAGCTCACAAATCCGTTATTGCAATGGCCAAAATTAATGAATTAAAGTTTGAATTGCTATCTCATGCACCCAGATTTAGCCCCCTCGGATTATTTTCTGTTCCCAAACTTGAAAAAATGGCTCAGTGGTCAAAGATTTTGTAGTGATGAAGAAGTGCAGTTAATGGCTATTTTGAGGAGAAAAACAGTTCTTATTATATATAGAGCTGAAAGGCGATTATGTTGAAAAATAAATAAATTTTTTTTCCAAAATTGTTATTTTCTTTGTTGGGTCGGGTATTTCCGAGACTGCCCTCGTATTTATAGTGTACCACCATCACAAACTCATTCGATTACGTCTGAAATCGACCCACTCGATGACGTGTGCGGGAATTTTCCACTGATCAGGGCGGTTTCAGACCAGAAATATCCACAATCATCCAAATCATCATTCCGGCAGATGCTGGACAAAACTTAAGTCCAAAACGATACTCACCACCTTTTCATCGATTTTAAGGCCGCATATGAGAGTATTTATACTGAGTGTTCCGGATAATGAGAGAAACATTTTAAGGGGAAATTCATTGACAAATTTTTTGAAAAATATTTCATGGAGAGAGAGGGTGGAGTTCAGAAAGGCACACTTTCAGAGATGCAAAGGTTTTGAAAAAAGCCTTAGGCTGAAAACACACTGGATCAGCCAAAACTTCTTTTTTAGTTGACTAATGAAACAATATATTGATTCTTATGAGCTAAAACACACCGTAAATGGCAAAACACAAAAAAAAAAAAAAAAAAAACAAAACAAAACAAAAAACAGCCGAAACAGAAAAACATGCTTTGTTGTTGATAATTGTAAAGTTGTTTTTCATTGTTGGTGTGTTGAAATAAGAAACATTTTTCTGACCATGAAACAAAAAACGTTTTGACTGATTCGGTTTGTTCTCAGCCTTATGCAGGACTGTTTTGACTTCTATTGAAAACAACAACTTTAAAATTTATATATGTAACGTCGAACTCGTAATTTTGAGTACTTTAATTGTTTTAAAGCAAGTGTTTCCCTTATTATTTAATTAATCAACCTAATTAATGTGTCAAATGTTATTGAATACTTTATAATGCTTAACCCCCATTTTGTACAACAGGTAAAACATTAAATTAAAAATTGTTAAAATTTTTATGAAAAAAATACAAATATTAATTGCACATTTTTATTTATCTCATCAATCCTTTTATTTGTCAATTGTTCAAAGTATAGGGTGATTCGTAGTGAGGTTTGATTTAAAATAGGCTTTTTTTGACAGATCATTCGTGACTCCTATCAAACTGCTTTGGCATTTTTGTTCAGTATCGTTTGGCAATAGTGTCTCCAAATTGTTCAGCTGTATTACGAAAATCAGCGTTCTGTGAGAAATGTTTTTCGTGCGATTCGAGGAACTTACGGTGCGCATAATCGGCCTACTGAAACCACTATTGCCAATACCATTCACAAATTTGAATCCCAGTTTACATTAGTGGATGATACTCGACTGGTTAGACCACATCCAGCACGTAGTGAAGATACTATAGCAGCTGTAGCTGAGATTGTACGCAAAGACCGTGACAAATCGATTCGTCGTCGTTTTCAGCAGCTTGGCTTGGCGTATTCGAAAACTTGGCATATTTGATGCAAGGATCTCCGTCTAAAAGCGTTCAAAATTCAACTCGTGCAAGAATTGAAGCCAGGCGACTTGAATTTGCGCCATATTTTCAGTGAAAAACTCAATGAAAATCCGGTGTTTTATCGTGAAATTTTGTTCAGTGATGAAGTCCATTTCTAGCTCCATGGATTTTGTTAACTAACAAAATTATTAATTGCTACGTAATTAATTAAAATTGCGCGTAAAATAATGGACTTGTTGAGAAATCATTTTGGTGAGCACTTAATTTCACGTTTTGCTTCGTTAAATTGGCCGCCTAGATGGAGCGATATCACACCTTTGGACTATTTTCTCTGGGGATATGTAAAGTCTCAGGTCTTCAGAAATAAGCCAGCTACGATTGACGCTTTGGAAGACAATATTACTCGTGTTATCCGCGAGATACATACCAGTTGCTATGCTCGAACGAGTCGCCCAAAATTTGACCTTACGAATAGACCACCTCAGACGTAGTCGCGGCCAACATTTACATGATATCATTTTCAAAAAGTAATAGCCATGAATTCTTCTTCCAACCGATTTAAAAAATTTTAAGTCCACTTTCAAACTTATGTGTTTTATTTTACATTATAAATCAAACCTCACGATGAATCTCCCTATACAAGCTAGTGCTATGCACGCCAGAGCTCATCTTTGAAAAGCTCTAACAATGCCGATTCTTTCCAACCCTTCTCAGACTTATGCAGCTAGCTCGTCAATCCTATGGTTCAAGTCACTTATAGTTGTTATTTCCGATGAGTATACAATGTCCTTTATCCCTCCAAAAAAAATAAAGGTTCTTTAGGGTCAAGTTCGGAGACCTTGGAAAGTTACAGAATTACATTACATTACATCGAATTCTCTTTTTCAGGCAAATAAAATCTCTTGGGATCTTATCAGGGTATCATTTCAGATATTCCAACCTCACTCATTGGCCATTACCGTTGCAGAAACTATAGACATAAATCATGTCTGCCAGGGGCGTAGCCAGAGTCGAGCTGTGGAGGTGACTTCTATTGAAATGCCGACTTATTTTAGTAATTTGCAGACTGTATAGATTTAGAATCCGTATTTAAGAAATAATATCGTGATGTAATGCATAATATCAATGACTTTCCACGAAACAATTTAAGAATATTGGGAATTATAATGCTGAAGATGTACCATATGACATAAATTTTTATAACAGGGATTTATTTATTTATAATAAATAATTTATAACAATAAATGAATATTATCATTATTGTAATGCGTTATATAAATAATATATACTCGTATAATTTAGACTAATTCATGTTAGATTTTAATTTGGCGGTGTTTTAGTAGACTCTTATTCGACGACCTTACTAAAATTAATTTCGTCAACTTTATCTTTCGAAGAATAAAACAGCATCAATGCATTCAAGCGATCATCACCCATTGTCGTACGTAAATAATTTAAAACTATTTTTAATTTACTAAATGAACGTTCACAAGCAGCTGACGTCTAAGGAGTAACCAAAATGAAGCAAACAAGTTTGTCCGCCAAGGGAATTACACTTTTTAACTTGAACATCACTTTGGTAATGTATTGGAAATTTGTACACTTTGTACATGAATCAAGAAGAATTTGTAACTCAGAAAGCAATTATTCGGGATCTTCTTTTCAAAATAGGGGCTCCAATTGTGGCATTGCCTCTGTCAACTGAAATTTTCGAAATCTTTTGAAAAGGTTTTTTAAAAAATGAGAAAATGTCTTTTAAATTATCGTTTAATTCACGTGGTAAAAACTTGCAAAATCGTTCTAAATTCTTTTCTATAAAATGTTTGGAAATCGAAAGCGATTCTCTGAACTGCTCTTTAATTTCTAAGCGAATGAAGATGAACTTTTTATTACTTCATCATTTGCTAAAACGATACCGATGTGTTTTAAATTAACAATAAAGCATTAATGACGTTCAACTCTGCTGTTTCTAAATTTTACATTACAAATGGCATTATTACAAAAGTTTAAGAACTAATAAAATCAAAATTCAAGATTTTTTTTCAGCAGACCACAAGCGGATTTTGCATTGAATTTATTTCTTCCAAAGCATGCACAATGCCTTCAAAAGAAATCCACATAGCCTCGACTGTTTCAGCTCTAACTGTCCATCGAGTTTTTGACAAATTTTTCAGTTACAATGAATTTTCACCGCTTTTGAATTCCTCACGTATACGTTGAAAACGTTTTGCGCTGCTAAAGAAGAAAACAACAATGCTTCCAAAATATTAAAAAAAAAAACACTTTAATCAACATACTCGCATTACATCTTGATCCGATGCGCTTGACATGAATGAAAGGGATTTTCTTACCGCATTTTTCTGACAGTTTTACCTGCGCGCCGTTATACTTCTCGGACATTCACTAGAAATTCCTAGTGACTGAAGGGCCACTACGATTTTTTGAGCCAACTTTTCTCCCTTTTATTTTTGTTATGACGACATCCATTTTCAGAAAACAGTCAACAGAGACAGGTCTCTCGTTTTTTTGGACTAAGTATCGAATGTTAATAGCAAATCAATCTTCATCTGATGAGTCTGGAGTTGTGCCCGCTTTATTTATTTCATTGGCAATGGCTTTTTAAGTTCTAGTTCCTAAGAGATAAATGAATTCATTTTGAGTAGTCGAACTACCTCAAATGACGTTGTATTTTTGATGAGTCATCCTACCATTTTTTCATTAAAGGGCAGTGTCGTAAAATCAAATGAATAATTTCTCGAAAATTTCCATCGTTATCTTCAAGTGATAGTTTTCCGAGCTTCAATTTTAAAAAGGAAGATCGCCATCGGTCACTTTGGGAACTGAACGTGTGTAGATTACCTTGTTTACATTTTTCTTAAAACCAATTCAATTCTAAAAGAAAATAATACAATGTCACATGTCCGTTTCGTTTCGAAATATGTATTTTGTTCGTTTATTGGTGCAAAAATTTTATCTAATTGGCACTAGGTAAGACCTTATGCGTCTAGTGCACAGTATTATGAATTTGTTTATACAAAAGTTCAATTACTTTTTAGAACATATAACAATTAAAGCTTGTATGATGTCCTACAAAAAACAAGAAAACAAAAAAAAAAAAAAAATACAAAAAATACAAAAATTACGGAAAAAATGTAGACCTAACGATTTTCTATTCTATTGCTTATGATATTTGTGAATTTTCTACTTCAAAATTTTGCCTTTTGTCATATTCCTATATCTCCTCGTATATATCATTTTCACGCAAGATTTTCAAAATTTACAATCAAACAAATTTACATTCAAATAAAGCATTTGCCATATCAAAGAGTTTTCAGCGTTCAAATAATAATAATTTGTTATATAAAATAATTGAAGAATATGCAAAAATATAACGGTGTCAAAATGTCCTAAGGTATATTGTATTGAGATCTATGAAAGCCAACTGTTTTGATGCTATGTATATGTATTAGAGTATGGTTTATATGTGGGCATTAGGGGCAGTGCTGTCGTATAAAAGCGAACTATTGAGAATACAACTTTTTGAGCTCAAAAAGTGTTTTTTTTTTTTACGAAATCTGTAAATTCGTTTCTTTGCTTAAGAAATTGTTAAACAAATTGAAGAAGAACAAAACGTTCACTGTCACCAATATGTTCACTGGCTCAATATGTTGTTAAATGGTTTTTTTTTTTTTTTTTCTATTTCAAATGACATGTAATGGACTCAGTTTTAAAATGTTAAAAATGTTTTTTGTTTTTGTTTTTGTTTTTATAATTAGTTAATATATATTAGGTATCCTAAATAAAAGTCTTTGACGACGTATTGATTTTGAGACAATCCGTAAATACGTGCACATAAATTACGTTTTAAAACTTTGAAATGTGTGACATAACAAATTCGTAATAATTAAAATGTTGTAACGCTGTAAACAGTTTACGTCTCTTAATCCTTTGTGAATAATAAATTTGTATATTTGCGATGATTTAACAATTAAAAATCGAAATAAAAAATAGACAACAAAAAGAAAAAAAATAAAATAAACGACTACAAATTAAATCAATCGCAAATAAGTAGTCATTTTGTTGGAATGGCATACATTTGTTCATCGGAATACGTCTTTCTTGTAATTAGTTGGTTCTCTACATTTGCAGGTGTTTATATTCTTTGTCTTGTAGTCAGATGCTTTCATTTACATTTTCTAAGATCTTCTCTGTACTAAGTAGTGGGATTTTGGCGACCTCATGGAAAATCTTATGCGAATATTTGTTTCTAATCGTTTTTATTGTTCCTTTTGGTTTTCTGTGCAATCCATCATTTAGAACTGGAATAATGTGTGCAAAGTCTTCCAACGAGTAACCTAAAATATAATAATAAAACGAATGTATTTTTAATAAATAAATAAACGAATTTGATATATGAAATTGTATTGTTAGCCTATTTTAGGTAAGTAAAAAGTATTTCTGAATGTAAATCCAGGGCTTATAAAACAATTGCCAAACATTCTTATGAACCCAGGAAACATGCCACGGGCTTGTGTATGCGGATGATAAATAGACTTTAGGAGTATTGTAAGACATGGAACTTGTTTGTCAACTTGGAGAAGTCGAAGATAGTTATAATCAGAAGTGCCGACAGGCGATATTCTCGAAATGAAATGCAGACTTACCCAGATGGTCATATCGAAGTCGTAAAAGATAACAAATATTTGGAAGCCTTGATGACGTCTAATTTAAGTATGAGAAATCACCTTACGATCAAATCTGAATTTCAAAGTAAACTTCCATCAACCTGGGGTTACTGTATTAAAAATAAGCAAGTAACCCATATCTGAAAACAGAAAATATTTCATATTGCTGTTATCTCCATACTTTTACACTTTTCTATAGAGCCCAAACATGGGGTTATTGTTACTTTGAACTTATGGAATAATGCCTTCGTTATTTCCTCAAAACAATCTTTCAATTGCCAAGTGGTACTCTCAACTACTGTATATGTTGCATCTAGAGACAGGATGTCTGCCTATATTTCTGGATACTCTTAAGCTACACTTTAACTATTTAATAAAATTTATAGCATGGGAATCAGAAGAAGGAAATCTCGTTCAAGAGTGGAAGAAACCAGCGTCCAACTGCGGCTTGAATTCATATTTTACATCCGATAAGCAATCTATAGGGTTTTCCAATAGGGACTTGACAACTTTGAATTTAATTTGTAAACGCACTCTTTTACTAATCATCAAACTGTCACTGTCAATTTATTCAGTAAACTCAACATTTTCATCATGGTAAAGTACACTAACGAGCTACGTTCTAGGATTGGGTTCTGGAGAAGATGCGCCTAAATGATGAATTTCATCGCAAAATCATCTTCTGTGACGAAGCTCATTTTTGGCTCAATGGGTTCGTCAATAAGCAAAATATGCGTTGTTGGTCGGGTGAAAACCTACATGTGCTTCATGAATCACCACTTCATCCACAAAAAATAACTGTTTGGTGCGGTTTGCATGTCGGCGGAGTTATTGGGCCATATTTTTTCGTCGACGATAACGATCGTCACGTTACTGCGAATGGTCAGCGTTATCGCGCCATGATCACCGATTATTTTTTGGTCCGAATTGGAAGATATGGACTTGGACGACATGTAGTTTCAACAGGATGGTGCCACAAGCCACACAGCACACGTTACAATCGATTTATTGAAGAGTAAGTATGGTGAGCGTGTTATCTCAAGACATGGGCCAGTCGATTGGCCGCCTTGTTCGTCCGATTTAACGCCGCTTGACTATTTTCTGTGGGGCCAACACGCCGGCGACGTTGGAAGAGCTCAGATCCAACATTGAATGCGAAATAGCGGCCGTTTCGGCCGAAATGTGTGGCCGAGTCGTTGAAAATTGGGTCCAACGAATCGACCGCTGCAAACGTGCCCGCGGTGACCATATGAATGAAGTCGAGTTCCATTCATAAATGTTTTGATTGTGCTTCAAGCCAATAATAAAGTTTTAAAATATCTCAAATGGTTTGTCTTTTATTTAAAAAAAAAATTGTCACGTCGTTATTAGAAAACGCTATATATACATTCTTAAGAATGATATTCAGCAAACACATTTTGCTATATAAAGTGTGTTATAGAAGGCGATTTTTTAAATACTAACGTATACATATTTACAAAAATAAATTTGGAAATAGCCTATATTTCCTATTGATTTCAATGCATTATTATTTTAAATATTAATTATATAAATATTGGATTATTCAACAAGTTCTGCGTTTTTTTTTTTTTTTGTTTTTTTTTTTTTAGGGGGAAAATTAAACACATTTTTTTGGTATAAAAGCTTATATTTAATCCATCAGATATTGTCCATCATGGTCTATTACTTTCTTCCAACGTTCTGGAAGAGACATAATGGCTCTTTTGTAAAACTCGGCAAATTTATGGGTAAACAAGTTTTTCAGGTACATTTTGATCTCATCTTCGGAATTTGGTTGCCTTCCGTCAAAATTGTTTTTGAGAGAGCGGAACAGATGGTAGTAAGAAGGCGCAAAGTCTGGAGAGTATAGTGTATGCTACATAACTTTTCAGCTTTTGTTTTGTCACTAAAGCTGTGTGTGGTCTGGTGTTGTCATGATGGAAAACAACGGCCTTTTTCGTTCTCTCCGTTTTTCTACCACTGCAAATCTTGCTTACCGACCGATTGAGGTGTTTAACCAGGAGCACACCATGACCTCTTACACCGAATGTTATTGTAACCCAACCATTTTTTATATCCCGTAATCACTATTTTCAGGAAAACCTCATGCAAGTTCCATCTCAACAAAGACTCACAGACCATTATGCGATCCATAAAGTTTCTTTCACTGAGTTCGTGAGGAACTCTGCAAAAAATAAGTTGTACGGGCAATGCTAAACTGCTGAGCGATCTCCCGCTTCGTCAGATGCTTGTCAAAGGTAACTACAGCCAAGATTTGACTGTCGTCTATGGTGGGGGTGGACGTCCAGAGCTAACATCGTCTGCAAGGTCTATATTTCTTGAACGAAAGCGTGTAATACAACCCTGACAAATGTAGGCGCAATGCTGCATTAAAAAAAAAAAAAAAAAAAAAAAAAACACCGAAATTGCACTTCCTTATCTTCCATTTAAAAAAAAAAAAAAATATATTGATAAGGATAACCCTACCCTCTCTATTGGAATATTTTTTTTTATTTATTTAATTTATTCATTAGATAACATGGTATGTACATTAAGACACAGATCTCTTATAGTACTAAGGCTTGATAGTAAAAATAAGAACTTAATTTCATTACATTAGATGTTTAAGTTAACAAGATATGTAATAGTTCAAAAGTAAAAACAATTCATGAGATGACTGAAATAAGCAATTTTAACATTTTTTTTTTTTTTAAATATAATTTGTATAAGCGATTAGACAAAAAAAGAAAAGAGAAGAAAAAAAAGAATAGAAAAAAAAGGAAAGTCAACGAAGATGAAAAGTAAGAAGTAAGAGAAAGAGGAGTTAAATATACATTAATCTTATTGTTGCTGAATAGAAAAATGACTAAATGTTGAAGTTTTAAAGCTTGCGGCATTGCTAATACACTTGATATTCAAGGGTAGAGAATTCCATAAGAATTCCACGAAAAAGAACCTTGATGAGTTGAGATATTTAAATTTTGGTAAGTTTATATTAAGTGCTCGGCGAAAAGAAGCAAACTTAAGCTTACAAAACAAATAATTTGGCGTTTTTGTCATTATAAGTTTGTCTAAGAATATACAATTTCTTGCATACATGTATTGTACTAAAGTGCAACCCAATAAACCTTTCACATAGGCTGATATCCGATCATATCTGCGTAGTCCATGAATGTATCTAATTGCATCATTGAAGGCTGCCTGTAACTTAATACTTAACAACGAATCCATGCTACTAAAAACAACATCGGCATATGTTATTATGGGAAGTATAAGGACTTAGACGAGCAAACAACCATAAATGCGACCAATGACGAAGTTGTGGTTGTTGTGGTTGTGCAATGTGGTTGTTGCAGGACAGATTGCGGTTTACTAGGTGGAGTAAAAAGTAACCTCCTTGACTGCCAGAATGCGCTGTTACTGCAAAAGAATTTATGGTTCCTTGACAGACATGCCAAATTTCAGTGCGATACTGTCTTTAGTTTTGTTTTGACAGCTAATTGTTGTTGACGTGTTTGGCATCATGTTGAGTTGGACAAAAACGATTTTCGTTCTCTAATAAAACATTATTTTTTGAGAGGCAAAACAGCGAATGAAACAAAAGAAAAGTTGGATAAATATTATGGGGCTAATGCTCCGTCAGATTACACCGTCAAATATTAGTTTCGAGAGTTTCGTGGTGGCCGCAACTCCACTACCGATCAAGTCCGCAGCGGCAGGCCCTCCGATGCGGTTACAAAGGACCATGTCCTCTATACCATGAAATGGTGTTGGCTGACCGGAAAGTGAAGGTGCGCGAGCTAGCAGATACCACAAGTACCAAGTACTGAGCGCACACGCCATATTTTGGGCAATATTCTGCATATAAAAAAGTTATCCTGCCGCTGGGTGCCGCGCATACTTACTCTTGACCAAAAACATGAACGCGAGAGCATTTCGAAAGAGTGTTTGGACTTGCTGATGCGGAATCGGGCAGGCTTTTGGCGTCTATTAGTAACTGTTGAACATCAAAGAACAGAATGTGTGCCCGACAATGGACTGAAGTCGGTAAGAGTGCTCCGAAGCGGTCGAGGGAGGCTCTATGGGTCGGAAAGGTTATGGCGTCGGTTTTCTGGAATTTTCATGGCATACTCTTCGTGGACTACCTCGAAAAAGAAAAAACCATCAACAGCTAGTATTACTGTGCATTATTGGAGCGAAATCGCTGCAAAATGGCCTAAAATCAATGACTTACGGCTCCAATTGCTGTCGCATCCATTGTATTCGCCCGGTTTGGCTCCCTCGGACTATTATCTCTTCCCAAACATTTTAAAAAAATGTTTTTTTGATTCCCAAGGAGGTCACTTTTCACTCCACCAAGTATTACGAATCCAAGGCTAGTAGCCGACTCCACTATCGCCAATTTCGATCCCAATACGCATATACTATATTTGGCATCAGACTCAGTTCGAAATTGCTTTTTGATATGGGTAGAACCTGACACTTAGAAGAATTTAGCAGCAGCACGAGCCTTTTGTCATAGTCTTGCATTACATCATCCAAAATCTTCACCATTGTCGACAGACAACTAAGCCCTTCTCGAAAGCCTGCCTGAGAAGAAGTCAATAGAGAGTTGAAGGATAAGTAGCATTTGATCTGGCGGTATAAGACACTCTCAAATACTTTTGATAGGCATGGGAGAATGCTTATTGGCCTAAAATCGTCAACAGAACTCGCATACGATTTTTTGGCAATCGGAATAACCCACAAACATGCACTTCCAAGCCTGAGAAAAGGTAGATGTCATAATACATGAATTAATTATGTGGGTTATATGACTTATAATACTGGGTAAAATTATTTTTAGAAATTTGACTGATACCATCTTCACCGATTGCATTTGACTTAATGAAGGCAATGATTGAAATTACATCAGTCTCAGTTGTTACCTCAAAATCGGCTTGTCTTTGCACTGATGTAAAGGTGTTCGGATGGAAATCAAACCTACCACCAGCCATTGCATTATCAACAAAATGTGCATTAAGCTCATTTGGATTTAAAGAACAATTATCATACCCTCCATTGCTAAGATCAATTTGCCGAAGGTTCCTCCACAGTCCCTTGGGGGCAAAGACATACTAAGTTTAGATAAATAGTAATTTCGTTTCGAAACAACAAAAATTTCAAACACTACTTCTAAGAAAAAAAACCACAGAACTTTTTGAACAACCCCATAGAAATATTACAGTCAGTCAATCAGACTTTCTTCCCATATCAATATAATAAATTTTTTTTTTCTACTTAAATAAGTCTTTAAAAACTAAAAAAAATAACGGGCTACATTTTGCATCCCAAAATACATCAAACTGCAATTTAGCTAAAAGAAAGGCAACAACGTCTTTTAAAAAAGTTTTTGAGCAAACGGAGAAATCCTTTAGACTACTACTCTGCTCAATCGATTTGTTAAAATAGAGTGGAGGGCGACGTGTTCGAATAGAATAAGATCTTTTAAAATAGTATTGTAAGAACACTAATATGACTAATTATATAGCGCTCTTTTAAATCGAACTTATTGTGTCTAGAATGCAAAGACAATGCTACTTCGGACTATTTACTCATAATATAATCCAATGTTGCATGGTTAGCGAAAGGATATACCATGTAGCAAATTTAACCACCATCGATAATAGAAATATTTTTCTTCCTTGGTCTTACATCGGCGGAATAATGAGCTTAGTCTTTGGCGACGTTCACATTCGAATAGAGGGAACAAGGAAAACCAAAATTTCGAGGCACAAATGCGGTGCAAGAACAGAACCTGCAATTTCGATTACAATATATCAGGTAACATAAGTATTGCACGTTGTTTTCACAAATGCACAAAACCAATTTAATGTTAAAATCGTTATTGAAATAAGTATTTGGGATATACGAAGAAATATTCACAGAGGGAATGCGCTAAATGCGGTCGTTTTTGCTTCAAATCGACATCGAATGTATCCAACAGCTATGCAAATAAGCGCCGATGATCTTTTTACCATTTTCAAGCATACGATGTGAATGACACCACGCGCATCTCAAAAATCTGTTACCATGGACTTTATGGACGGCAAACGCAAATTGGCCTTCTTCAGCTTCCACTTATCAGGAGAAGTCAACTGTCTCGACTGTTTACGAAATGACGCAATGTGATTGCGGGGTCGAACATTGAGCATTGATTGAACATCGCCAAACGAAGTTGTTGTTGTCCAACGATTGCGTTTGTTGCTTACGGATAGCTTTTTCATATACAAATATTCTTACAAAACTGAAATCACTGATCCATTTGATAAGCCTGTAGTCTATTCAAGTTCGCGGACCTTCACGCGAAGATCGTTCAGTATTATGTATATGTATACCGTATCAGGATAAGACTCGCTCTCACAGAACCATGACCACCTGCAGTTACAGTTATAGAAGTTCGGTTGGGAAAAAAATGGTGCATCCGCGTTCTTAGGATTTAGCACCTAAGACTTTCACTTTCACTTGCTCAGAAGTCTACAAAACTTACTTGATGGAAAAAATTTTAGATCTCGGAATGATGTCCAAAGATGCTCTTTGGGTATTTTTTTTTTCGACAAAGCCAAACAATTTTTTTTAGTGACGACAGTTTTGTGATAAGAAGTGTTGTCTTATAAGGGAAATTACATTGACGACAAAATTTTTGCGTTTGGTGCAATTTAATTCACATTAAGCAGACATCGCTCAACTAAGCTAAACAAGAAAGATACAATACATTACGAAGAAACTGACTCAACTTATACAAGAAGTTGTATTGCGACCTTCAATAAAAATGCGTGTTTTCCAGGTGCTGGAAGCACAGATCGTGTATCACCCTTTTGAGACTTTTTTGGTTCTAAAGACTGTGATTGGAGGAGAATTATTTTATAATCGGCGAAGAATTTAACGTAATGATCTCAACGCACAAGAGCTGTCTTCCCCAATTTTGTAAGTTTATAAAAAAAAAAAAAGATAATCGAGGATGAACCAGTCTTCCAAGTCACTAGAAGAAATATGGACAGACTACTACACTACAACAGAGACGTCGTATACGTCGATGTGGTGAGTATCCGCTTCAATAGGGAGAAAGGGAATCGAGATCATTTTGCCCATGTCATCTTCCAGAAAAATCCTTGATCACTTCAAAATCCAGCTCTTGCACAGATCATTAAGCTTTAAAAACTAAGGTTTTAGTACTATTTTTCTTGTTATGCGGATACCAGGATTGGCAGCACTAATATGCGCGTATGTATAAAATCTTATAGCTAATCGTTCTTCTGCTATGCTTAAAGAAAAAACAGGTTCAACTTACCAGTGTAATATTCCAATGTTTTTGTCCAAGCCTTCGGTTCTTTGTTCATGCATAATGCTATCATTAGCGCTGCAGATGCCATTTTTGAATCACTAAATCTAATCGTTTCATAGTTCATAAGAGAGAACTCTAAAATATACCTAGCCAGGGTGAGGGTTGACATTGGTACTTTGGCACACTTTAACAAGAAATAAAAAAAAAAAAAAATCAAAATTAGAATAAATATGTAAATGATTAAAAAGTTCGACTTACTCTAGCGTATCTTCTTAAAAATCTATAGGATAATGGAATTCCCAAATCGAAGTTAATGGTTTTTAACGTAGCCATTTCCATCTTGATCAATTCGTTGTGATTGTATGCTCCATCACATATGTACAGAAAGTCTTCTATTAACGGTGGCGTTCTTTCCTGTGGGTAATAAAGTAAAAAAAAAAAAAAAAAAAACTTTAAACTAGACACGAAAATAATAAAACTATTTAAAAGCAGAACTACTCGATACAATCCGAAAACCATGTTCTCTTATAGATTTGTCTCTCTTTTTTACTTACATCAAATTTGGACGCAATGAAAAGAGCAGCCGCTCCAAGTAATTGCAGCCTATCTTTGTGTATAATAACTTTGCCTAAAAATATATCGACCAACTTGACCGCTAAGTACAGTGTTTCATGATTCAGTTCAAAAGTCTCCTGAACCTCAACCATCCAATCAACGAGCAACGACCGCATCCATTTCGAAAGATGTGTCTGTTTTGGCATATAGTCTTCTATTGGGAATTCCATCTACATAATATTCAATTAAATTATGTAGATCACTTTTGATGAATTAAATCTATCAAACCATATACCTCTCTCGATTTTAGATAGTTGAAAATGTCCATCGCATAGTGAGACACTTGAAATGGATCGTTCCAATTTGCTTTATCGAAATCCACAACCCCATCGGGAATTTCTACTGGATTACTCTTCAATGGTGACGGAGTAGCTATCCTATTTTCATCGTCTTCCACTGGAATTTCAACGGAAATATCTGTCTTGACATCAGTTTGCTTTTCCTTTTGTAGATTTGTTTGCCGTTTCGAGTCAAAATTTCCTGAATAACGAACTGAATCCGAACTTGAAATATCCTCAAGTGCTGACATGTATAAACTCTCTTCAGTCTTATTAAACTCATTTGAAATGCGTCTCGTTGGTTGTTTAATTATTTCAAGATCATCTTTCTTTAATATTGTATTGATTAATAATTTTTGTTCTTCGAGAATGTGTGTTATGGCATTGCGAGTATTGGCACGAGTGCCGATTTTCGTTGGCCTAGATGTTATCGCTGCTGTTGCATTTTCTTTCTACAATATAAAAATTTCAATTACGTTTAAACTAAATTGTTAGTTATTTTACTCGTATTTGTAATTGTTACCTTTTGGGGCGAGGTTTTCTTTTGGATTTCATTTAATTTTGTACCAATCTTTTTAATATCATCGTCTAAATGCAGCGTATTGACGTTGTTTGTTAAATTTCCTAACGCTGATCTTTTAATTTTATCATTTTTCAACGGACTATTTTCAGCTTTTCGTTTAGCTCTTGTAATCATAGGTTCGGCATTTTGGTCTTGAATGTTTTGCGTTCTAAAAATCGGGATGAGTCGTTCGTTTAGATAATTGTTTTTGTTTGTAATTTATTAGAATTATTACCTTTTAGTTATTCCTTTTCTAGCCAAAGGCAAGAGAGTTGTCGACTGTTTCGTAACATTTTTATTTGATTTTGTTGAAGCCATAATTTCCTCCCGTCAAAATAGAATAAAATTTGTTTAATTGAAATTATAGTTACAGGGATGATTATGACCAAAAAGATTTACTTTTTATAATTCTGAAAGCAAAGAAAAAAAAACATTACATGGATGGCTTTAGAAAATAGAATAGAATAGAAATATTGAAAGAAGCATGGTCCATAGTAATACTATGGCCATAAGATAATCTATGCATTTGCAGAACACTGCCCAATAAGAAACTCAATAACAAGAGGCACTTCTCAAGCGTCAAAAATCATTTCAAATGTAATGCACACTATTTAATAAAACAAAATTAAAACTTATTTTATGCAGCATTACTTTAGGGCTTTTCAATGCATGGCCCAGCTCTCAGTCACTGTTTTCCGTCTTGGAAGCTTTGATATACCAGTCAGATAACAACGGTACTTTACCTCATTAACGGTCAGATCAGGTCAGGTCAGGCCACAAACAATAATTCGAGTGCCGAATACATTGCGTAACCGCATCAGAAAGCTCTTTTAGAGCTGCATTAGGCGTAAGGTAAAACTTCTCACTCGTACCAGCGCAGTAAATCAACCACACTGCAGTTCTGTTCTGGCAAAAGCTGTGTCAACACGTTTCGCGGAAAGAATTTTGTTTGGTAAGTTGGTGCAAGCTCTCCTAAAACTTCTCTTTTTACTTGTTTACTTACTCTCTGTGGTACACAACAAGTGTTTAACTGAGTCAAAAAACGAACTAAAAAAAAAAAAAAAACGAAACGCAAGCATTCAGGCGAGGAGTATCCTGAGCTACCTATCATTTACAATGACAAAAATATCTCACGTTATATAGTTGTAACGGAAATGGGAAAAATAGGCGAAAATGTGCGTCCTCTCGCTTCCAACAACCCAATTCAAATCAACAGAGGTCTGGAATTTATTTCTAAAGATATCCTGGAAGTAAAAGCCATGAGGTCAGGGGGCACTTACTTCTCAAAGTGCTGAATTGGAAGTAGCTAACAAATTCCTAAAAACTAAACTCGTTGATTCAATTCCTGTCAAGGTATCAAATCATCTAAGCCTTAATTCTACATAAAGAAGAAACTTCTCAAAGCACACTATTGAAATCACTAAAGAAAAACTTTTAGAAGAATTGAAAAAATTCAAATTCATAGATGTGAAAAAACTACTGAAAAAGGAAAATGATCTTTTGGTTCCCACAGATGCGGCTATATTAACCTTCAATTGGATGGGTAAACTGCAAGGTAGACGTGTACATATCAAACCATATGCAGTGTATATCTTGCCAGAAACTTGACAGTTGATCTTGTGCTATTCACATAGTTACATAAGGTGTTTTTTGAGTCGTTAGTAGTGACCCGTTAAAAATCCGGTTATCTAATAGCTTTTTATGGAACTAATTGGTAACTCGCAAAATGATAGTGGCAACATGAATGTAGCGGCCGAACTTTTTAAGGCCATTTATTTCTTTTATTACCATCATAAACACCGTGTTAGCTAGTATAATGCAGTTTCAGATAATTTTTAAGGTTATCTCAAGAGCAAGTTGATAGCAAGTAGAGCCGCTTAACTGTCAAAATATAAATGTTCTTGTTGGTGTCTTATCTATTTAAGTTCTCCCTAATGTAGAGCTCTATTGCTCTCAGCTTGAAATGCAGACATGCTACCGTCACTACTTGCATACAGCAAGGTATTGACAGTTTCTCCGTATATACCTGCTCCAACTCTCTTATCTGTTTTTGTTTTGTGCATTACACCAGTTAATCTCTTTTAAACAGGAGGGTTCATTCTGTTCCCAGTTCTGTCGATCAAGGAATGTAGCCTTGAAGTTTTGGTTGAAGATGTACTTTTCAGAGTTACCTGTACATGCAATTCCTAATGTTTTTAATTTCTCTTGCCTTCAAGTAAAAGCCCTGGATGAACTATTTTGGCATGATAAGCATGTAGGCGTAAACCCAAGCTTTTTTTTTGTATGGGAAGATAAAGTGGTGGCAGGTTCAAGAGATCCTCTAATCCTGCGGTGAGTGCTGTTCTCATTGCATCCGTAGCACATACACATGCAAGTCTTTGAAGTTTGTTTAGTCCAGCCCGTGTAGACTTCTGTTTAGTACAGCACGTGTAGACTTTTGTTTAGTTTTATGCCACCATATTGGAGATGCATAAGTGTCTATGGATTAATGCCCCAGTTTTTACTCATTAGACTTTTGCTCTGTCCATAGTGAGATCCTGACTTTTTCTATGGTTCTTTTGATACGTATTTTCCAAGTGATTTTTTGATCTAGGGTCATCCCTAGAAATTTCGCTTTAACTGAAAACTTCAGGCTTCCACAAAAAGTGTTTAATCAGCTTAAAGCTTGTCCAATTTTCTTTTCATGGTAAGGGCAACTATGGTGCTCTTTTTGGGATTGACGTTTAGGTCAACCTTCTTACACCAGTTCGCAACAAGGTTGAGTGCGTTTTTGAGTAGTTTCTTCGAATTTGAAAACCGTCATTGCTGAGTATGTTTAGCAGTTCATTTACTACGGTAACCCATAGCAGGGGGAGTGTACACCACTCTGCGGGCAACTTTTCACATCCGTAACGTTGATTCTGTTACTGCCAAATGTAGCGTTGATATTTTCATAAGAAAGAAATTCTGATAAGAATTAGCGTAATATCTTTTTGAAGAAGTACTGGTAAAATTTTATCTTCACCAGGGGCTTTGAATCGGTCAAATGAATTGATGGAACATTTTATTTTGCCTTCACAAAAAATTTCCTTTGACCTCTTCCAGTCCTCTGGTTGAACTTTCGGTCTTCCTGTTGAGAGGATTATCGCGAGCCATGCATGTGATTTCCATATAGTTACTATCAGTTTTTTCACTAGTGCGACTCGATTTGTGTGCTGTTTGGATAGATTTCTATGGATACCAGCGCTGTTTCGAATGTCAGCGTAATCTTGGTAAACCTTTTTCCAATAATCTCTTTTAGCTACTTTAATTTCTTGGTTATACTCGTAATTTGTGAGTGGTTCAAAGTACTCAAGCCATTTTCCATCGCGTTTCGCCCTGTTAAATATCTTCTCGGTGTGCGTGCTTAATTTGGCGAGTTTATTATTCCACCATGGCGTAGATCGATTGCCTGACTTTTCTTTCTCTGGGCAAGCCTGATGATAGGGAGAGATTCCTCGACATATTTTTATGAAAAAAAAAAAAAAAAAAAAACGTAAAAGGGGAGGAGGATGTCAAACGCATCCCTTTGAAATACAGAGGTTTTAAGCAATACCTTACGCTGCCGTTTTGACTTTTATTAAAAATAACATCTTCCAAATTCATGCGTGTATAATAGCAAATGGGGTATCTTTGAACTCGTAATTATGAGTGTTTAAATTGTTTCGAAGTAAATACTGCCCTAAAATAAATGCTTTAAAAGTTACTGAAGATCAAATGATTACAGTTTTTGCAACTTTCAAACATGTACTAGTATTTACAAAAAAAGTCAGATTATTTCATCTCAAATCTGTAGATTTTAAGATACGATCCAACTTCTTGAAACAAGCAAAACATTATGATAAATTAAAAATTGTTAAAAATTTAAAAAAAAAAAACAAATACATGTCAGTTGTTCAAAGTGCAAATCATTGCTTTGTATGCACGTCAGAGCTCATCTTTGAAAAGCTGTAACAATGCCCAATCTTTCCAGCTCTTCTTGGACTTATGCAGCTAGCTAGTCATCCAACGTTGTTATTTTCGATAACTATACAATGTCCTTCATGCGTTATTAAAAGAATGCGTTCATTCCTACCTGTTTACGAATTTTCATACACGCGATCTAATCACTCTCTAACTTTATGGTAATAGTGTGCGCCATCTTTCTGATACACAATCGCTGTAATTTATTGCAGTGATACACCACCTAATAGTTCTGCTTACTGTTTCCAAATAGAAATTGAGATTCGAATTAAGCCTTGAAGAAAGCCGAAAGAGCCCGATAATTTTTTTTTTTATATAATTAACGCACGATCAAGCGGTTATTATCCCCCTTAAAAAGTTTGCACACAGAACAAACTCCCTACTACACGAACCGACCGATATGCCAATATCCTCAGTAACTTATCTTATGGTAATTCGACGATTTTCCAAAACAATTTTCTTCACAGCTTCGACGTTATCATCTTTTGTTGATGTGCTCTGGCGTCCATAGCGAGATTCGTCATAGGCATCTTCTCGACAATTTTGGAAGAGCTTGTAGGTACCACTTGTTAACATTTTAACTGTTTTAGAGCACTTGATTCCATTTTATACACAAAATTTGATGCAAATTCTTTGCATCAGGAAAGCCGGAAGCGTTAGTTGACGACGATGTTTTAAGAGCAACGGCGGATGCGGACCCAGTGCAATCGGTGCGGAGATTGCACAAAGTATGAGAGTATCCCCAAAGACAATAAGTCGACAACTTTCTCTTATAGGAGAGGTAAAGAAACTCGATAAGTGGGTACCCCATGAACTTAACGAATACCAAAAACTACGGCGTAAATTGGATACTGTATGAAAATCGTAAAAGATCTTTGCAGTGGTTGGATGCAGACGAAAAACCAAAAACCACCCCCAACCCCGATCTTCACACAAAAAAGATTATGGTGACAATTTCGTGGACATCGAAAGGCCCAATCCACTTTTCATTTCTTCAACCAGGAGAAACGATAAACGCTATCAAATATTATGCGGAAATCGACATATTTCATTCCAAATTGATGCAAAGCAACCTGCGTTAGTCAATAGGCACGGTCCGATCCTAGACCCCATACCTTACAAGTAACAGTGCAAAAACTGTTGCAGTTGGGATTTGAAATTCTTCCGCATCCATGGTACTCTCCTGATATTTTCCCAACGGATTACCATCTTTTTCGCAAAACCGAGAGAAGTCATAAAAGCCTTTGAAGATTTCATTGCCTCAAAAAGTCAGCACTTCTACGAAAAGGGAATATTTGACCTTGTATCACGTTGGAATTTCATAGATGCCAAAGGATCCTATTTTGATTGAATAAAGATTTATGGAAAAATAATTCTGACTTTTAAATTTTTACTACAAAGTCTATATTACTATTGTAACAACCCAATATTTTCCGATTCACAACGAATTTATTTCTTCCAACCCCAAAAAGTCAACGTATAGATATACTTGATGGACTTCTGAAACGGATACGACTGCTTCTTACTTCAGGATGTAATGAATGTTCGTAGTTATTGGTAACCCAGTTTTGGGCTTAAAGATCAGTTTCTGTGATCATTCACTCACCATGCTCGCCGGATCTCGCCCCGCCAGGTTTTTTTTTTTTTTTTTTAATGACTGGAACGTAACCTAGGTCAACTTTTCACATTATGGCAGCTCTAGGTCAAAAAAACCCAAAGTTCCAAACCGCTATCGATTTTGCAGGGTGACGATGGAGAATGGAAGCTGCTCTTTCAAGGTCGGTAATGGTCAAACCAAACGGCTACAATGTGATGTTTGTAAGCATCGTTCTTGAAAGGATTTTGCGAAATTCTCAATTCAACTCCAGAGGAACCATATTTCAGAAGTCTGTTAGTTACTCTCAAAGACGACATTAATAAAAGGGAACGAGCACAGCATGTTGGGAAAGATAAGTCTAGTGGTCAACGAAGGAAAAACAAAGTATATATAGTATATACTATCAACAAAGAGTGATACACAATACCTTAGGACAAATCGTCACTAAAGGCCGCTAAGGTAGTAGAACTTAATCTACCTCTTCCCCGCTATCAACGCTAAAAAACGACACCAGCGCGAAAATCATACGAAGAAACACTATTGCTAATCGCTGCTTCTTTGGGCTAAAAAAGTAATTGGACATTAAAACGCTCTTTTCAGCAGCCACAGACTTTATACAGAATGCTGATGATTCCAGTCCTCCTGGAAAATACGACGAAAACTGATGAAAATACTGTCGGGCGAGAAAGAACTGAATGGGCTGTACAGCGACTCCCACTTAGCTAGAAAAGCCGGGAATAGCTACTTTAGATGGCTGGATTACTCTGAGCGCATGGACACCAATGCTCCACCCCGGAAAATGTTGAACATCAATCCAGAGCGATAACGCGGTAGAGGTGCACCCAAGTGCCCTGGCCAACCCCGGATTTTAGCGCCATCTCCGTTATTCACTAAATGGCAGTTAATGATCGAATTATGAATGCTACCCATCGGACCCCATCGGATTTGACTGTAAAAAGAGGTAGATATATGTGTACACGCTTTACATACATATAGATCCACTACAATTAAGTATGCACTTCGGTTAGGAAAAGAAAAAGAATGCTTAAATGCCTTTACTAAGTACGTAACAAATGATGACGGAAATGAAATATTATCTATGTATCTATGAATACATATTAAGCGGCAGAAAGCAATTCTAAAAGACAAGCCTCCGTATCTCTCGCGCACATTTCAACTTACCAAACTGCCACAAGTTCAACAAACAAAAAAGACAACAAAACCACTAAACATATTTAATAAGAATAATAAACAAAAACAAAAAAAAAAAAAAAACGAAAATATTAAATTGTAACAGTTAAAATATAAAAAACTTAAAAAGAAAAAAAAAAAACTGAACTAAATCGATCAATATAGAGCGGCAGCGACTGCGAACTACACCGCCAAAAATCTGATCGACAGATGATTTTTCTAATTTTTCTGCCATCCTTGGATGATCCTGAAGAAAATCATTTCCACAATCCACTTTCGCGGCAAACCAAAAGCAAACAAAAAAAAATGATAGATACAACGAAAAGAGTACACCCTACTCCGTGTGCCTAGAAAAAGACAACACTCCACTAATTTCATAGCCAAGAACAGACAGAATCCTTTCTTCGTCTCTTCCTCACACACACATACGCAAACACACATCACACATCCTAGGCACACATCTAAGAAGAGGTATTCCTAAATTTTGGCAGGTAATGGATTTGTCGGTTTCTTGAGGTTTTGATTTAACAGTTCCCAATCATTATGTACGCGTTTATGTTTGCGTGAGAGCATGCACGAGAAAACAATATCGGTGGTACAAACACCAACTCCTGATTCTCAACCCCCCGAATTCTTGAGAACACATAAACAGGGCGCATTGTCAAAAATTAACAAGAATTAAAGTAGCAGCTGTGATGAAAGACAAATATGCCCTTTTCCCATCCTTGAACTTTTCCTGCCAAATAACCAGGATATTGCTGCCGAACTGAATTTTTATTTTTATTTTAATTCTTCACATTCTTTTTAGGTAGATGGATTTTTTTTGAATCGCAACTTCCAGATATAAACTGTTATGAATGATAATTCTTTTCTGCACATAAACTTAAACAAGTACTATATATTCTTACACAAATTCGGTATTAGGAGCACTATTATTAAAGTCCACAACTTACCTTTGGTTTGGAATTGTTTTTCTTCTCCAAAATAAAGCAAATTAATTTAACCAAACATGTTTGTGGGAAGACAGTTATGCAGAAAAATCCGAGAAAAAAACAACACACCTCTTTTAGCGGTGTTTGCTCTATTTATTTTTGGGTTGGTTTTGCTTATTAATATCGGATTTATTTGAATTTTTATTTGAAAAAACCTCAAAACGCTGGTTAAATGCCGTTCCTTCGTCCGTTCGATCGTTTTTCCAACACTTTTCAAAATTTAATTTCGGATGCCTGTAAATCGCATAGATAGCTGTCAGTTGTGTTGGCAATGCCATTTGTGGGTTTTCGTCAAGTTTGACTAAGGGTGATGTATCATTGGCAATTTGTGTTTTACCTTTTTTTTTTAATAATTAACGTTACAGAACAAAATACTACAAAAATTGATTTTGTTTTTTTTTTTTTAACTCTGTGTATGCCTCTTTATTTATGTGGAGCTAGTATTTTCAAATCCTCGAATGACTGAATTTATTAAGTCTGGTTTAGATTCCAGCTCACAATGGGATCGCACAAAATTAAGTTGTGGATGAACTTGCTAGCTAATGCTCAGAAGAGAGTTTCTCAGTACCCAAACTAGCGTTAGACTGCCTTCGACCTCGGTTATGCCTTCCATTTACAGTTGGGCTCAGTGCGAGCATAACTGCAGATGTCATGATACCCCAAGATGACTGTAAGCCAAGCGAATTCTTTCCGAAGTTCTTAAGAGATCAGCGATTTTCTTGCTTTGGTTCAATAGTCTCGAAAAAATCCTTGTCCAAGGATCTCTCTCTCTCTTCCTGTGAAAAAAGATTCTGATTCATCTTGTTGAAAGCTCTTTAAACCAAAATAATCGCTAGGCCGATCTTTTGCTGTCTCTGTATGTACTGAACACAGAGATCAAGTCAGCGTTTTCAATTTTGCTTTATATATGGTTTATATCCGCAGAGAGCTGACCATGTGTATCGCATTCGGATTATGTGTATGAAGGCGCATTAATACAGCATCCATTTCTGTAGTTCCGGATCTGCGATATGACGCCCTTAAGTTTAGTTCGGAGGGAAGACATATTCGGCTCAGATAAGCTAAGCCATCCAGAGCTTGATGCGTTTTATTTTCCACATCGCAGCCCTCTGCTTTAGGTAGGTTGACCAACATAGTGCTTGCACTCAGCGCCTTTCAGACTCTTTTATTGGCAGCCTTCCCATTTCGAAGAGATGATAGAGGCATCCTTATTTGTAAGCAGATCTTTTGCGTTTAAGGGTTTTCTTTGAAGTGGTTTTCAGGCGCTATGCAATCCATCACCAGGTTTGTTTCTCAGGGTAGATTTCCATTCATCAGAACTATGATTTTTGTTGGTTGTAATTCTGGCTTCAATCGGGCATCATGCGCAGAAAATTTTATCAACAACGGAATGTCAACAACTTTCTTTCTGTTGGCGGAAGAGAACGATGTTACCAGTTATAAAAGCTTAATCGGTTTTAGTGGGTGTCACTTCCCTCGATCGCGGGAGGATTGAGATTCTTAGTACTCTGGCCTTCCGCAATACTGGCTGTTTCTCTGCGCCGTGCATGTGCTTCACATATTCAACTGCCCCTTAGATAGCAATTGGTGCACTTTCGAATTTCTTGGTTTCTCGGTACTTTCTTCATCGTTTCAGCCCAATCTACTGAACGCCATTGGAATTAAAAAAAAAAAATAAAAATAACATGGGATGGCGTGTAAATCGACGAGCGGTTTTCTTAGTTGGTTGGGGCCTCAAGAATCAGTGCCGGGCGGATTTTCGCTATTGGGAGAATCACCTGGAGTAATACATTGTGGGATCAACCCTTAACGTCTAATCTGGACGTCTTTTGCGCCTACATGAAATAGTACTACTTAATGAGTGTCGTATGTGGAAAGTGATCAACACTGTACCAAGTAAGCTATAAACCTTCAGAAATAGATGTCTTCGCATTATTTTAATGATGTCCTCGGATGTCTTCGCATTATTTTAATGATGTCCTCGACACATCGTATGTCGGACGACCTACTTCATGCAATTGAGTGGCCAAGAACCAATAGACGTCAAAATGCACAAAAAAAGTGGCATTGGATTAGTCACACCTTCTAGAGCAAAGGTCCGCCTTAAGCAGACGTAGTAAGGACGATCGAAGAGGAACAAAAATCTTTGCTTATGACTTGAATTAAACCCAAGCGCGTTGCAGAATTCCGAACACGATAGCACGCAGGTGTTATTAACTCCCTATGATCCACGATGACCTATTTGAAGGAAAAGAAGGAAATAGTCCAGTTTCCTCCATTGAATCGCGAAAGACTTCATTCGAAAAAAGATTATTTTTCCCAAAAAAGAATATTCTAACTGAGCTTAGAATGGTGTCTTTTTCTGTTCTATGGTTGCGCAGTGTACATTCATCACTTCCATCAGTCCTATGTGGCATGTACGAGGGCGGTCAGAGAAGTACCCGGCCTGACCAAGACATGGCGGTAATTGTTTAAAAGTATCACTGTATTAGAAAGTACGCAGTCTATAAAGCAAATGTTTGAAAGTGCCACGTTGTTTAGTATTAGTTTGGCAGCCATCATTGGTGAACGTTGTCAGTGAATTTGTTAAAATGGGGAAAATTTGTCATCGTTATGTGATACAATACTTTTATTTGAAAGGCCTCAGCCCAACCAATATAAAAGCTGAACTGGATTCTACTCTTGGTGAGTCTGCTCCTTCGTTTACAACAGTATAATTTTGAGTTGCTGAGTTTAAACTTGGCCGTACGAGCTGCTAAGACGAACATCGCAGTGGCCGGCCAAATGAGGTGACGACTCCAGAAATGATAAAAAAATCCACAAAGCGGTATTGGATGATCGTCGACTGAAAGTGCGCGAGCTGGCACACATTGTAGGCATTTCAAAAAGTGCGGCACATCTCATATTATTTGAAAATTTGGACATGAGAAAGCTGTGTGCAAGATGTGTACCGCGTTTGTTCACACTCGAGCAAAAACAGTGTCGTGAAGATGTTTCAATTGAGTGTTTAACGAAGTTTCCACTAATAAAGCAGACTTTTTGCTCCGTTTCATAACAATGGATGAAACATCCATCACTTCACACCCGAGACAAAAGAACAATCAAAACAATGGATTCAAAATCGAGAACCGGCTCCAAAGAAGGCGAAGACCGTTTTATCTGGAGGCAAGGACATGGTTCGATTTTTTGGGATGCGCGTGGGATAATTTCCATTGACTATCTTGAAAAAGGAAAAACCATCAACGGCCAGTATTATGCGAACTCATTGCAACGTTTGAGCGAAGAAATCAAGCAAAAACGGCCGCATTTGGCTAAGTAGAAGACAATGCACCAGCTCACAAATCTGTTATTGCAATGGCAAAAATTCATGAATTAAAGTTTGAATTTCTAACTCATGCACCCTATTCGCCAGATTTAGCCCCCTCGGATTATTTTCCGTTCCCAAACTTGAAAAAATGGCTCAGTGGTCAAAGATTTTCCAACGATTAAGAAGTGATGTCGGCAGTTAATTACTATTTTGAGGAGCAAGACAGTTCTTATTATAAAAAGAGTATCGAACTTTTTGTATAGAGCTGAAAGGCGATTATGTTGAAAAATAAATAATTTTTTTTTCCAAAATTTTTGTGTTTTCTTTGTTGGGTCGGGTACTTCTGGGACCGCCATCGCAATTCATCATGAAAATAGTTCTGATCCTCAATGTTATGGCTTATAAATGTTTCTAACTTGGCTTTGTTCGCTTTGCCTTGGAAATAACTAACGGGATGATGGTCCCATCTAGATTAAAACTTCCTGCAACGTATTTCCTAAGTTTGTTTTGTTTACTATACTTTTTGTAGGGATATATTATGCTCATGGCCCAGACTAGTGCATTCGGAAAAGAAATGAATGTTCCGATTTTCGACGTGTGTAGCAATTTTATGTGGAAGACGATGACTCGGCTTTGATAAAATTTTCAAGATATATCATAAAGGAAGTGTAGTCTAAGCGTAAACATATGGAGCGGTGGGTACCCAGTTTCCAGGTATAACATGTAATTTGGCATATTTTTTACCAGACGGAACACTTTTAGAATGGATCTCTACAGTTTTTCAACCTCAAACTGCCATATCTCATACACTTGCTCCCCATAGGCATGATTGGCCTTATGAGTGCTTTAAACACTTTATACTTTACACTCGATGTGATTTTCTTTTTCCCAAGATCCCTTTTCAGTTACAATTGATTGCCCTTTTTGATTCTTTTAACGGTGTGATCAGTATTCCGAAGTATTCGTATTCCATGACTTTCTCCATTTTGCCAGTGCCATTTTTCATCCATTGCGTAGCGCCCCTATTCGTTTCGAAAAATCATAACTTTTGATTTTTTGGTGTTAAGTTGCAAGTTTCATATTTGGCAGTATTATTGCAGCTTACTTATCATGATTTGTAGCATGTTTGGTGTTTCCGCGAGTATTATGATAAAATCAACGTAGAGTAAGAGGCTTAGACGTAATCCCCTAGGAGATGTACGACGAGATCGTCCAGGAAAACTGAGATTAAAAGGGGGTTCAGCAGACATCCTTGCTTCACTCCCGATGTAGACTGAAAGTAGTTAGAAAAAGTGTTTCCAGCCCATATCGGTGTGGTGTTGTCTTGATACTCTTAATACTTTTGTCGAAATTCCCAGCTTGCTCAGTTTAAAGAACAGAACTGTTCTGCCACCTTAAAGTCCACGAAAAAGGAATACAGTTTTTTAAACTTATTCAAAATTGTCCGGGCGATGTTTTTTAGAGAGATGTTGTCAACTCTTGATTAATGTTTGGGGAAACCAGTTTGAGACTCACTAAATAGATCATTTTCATGTATCCGATTTGTTAGTATTTCGAAGATAACAGTTTACTTCGATGTGAGGTAGTGCACGTTGCATTTTGTGGTATATTGTGTTTAGCAACTTTTCGAAATATTCTGCTAAAATGGGGCTTCAACTTTGACGCCATACGCGAAGAGCGCACCATAAAGCGTTTCGCACAGACTTTGTTTTTGTGCGCAAATGCTTTTGACCTTCTTCTTTGCATTTTTGGTGTCCATGCTTCTCAACAGCCTTAATAAAGGCAAACGGGTTTTTCTTGGTTACCTTGCATTCCAAGTCATACCAAGGTTGCTTTATTTCTTGTTTTGGTTTGCAAAGGTCTGCATGCGATTGATATACATGTAAGCATTTCACTATCATTTATTTTATTTATTTCGTGGTTTTTCATTTCGTTTCGCTTTTCCAACGCAGTTTTGGTATCATTAAATATAATTCAGTGGTTAGGAAGATTGTTGCCAGTTCAGCTTTACTTTGACGGATATTAGAAAGGATCTGACTGGTCTAATTCCTAAAGAGGGAAATCTGTTACACCCTTTAACCAGTTTCCCTCCAAAAAAATACGTGCTATAGTCCGTTTCAAATCACTGTGCAAAAGTACGCGCATGTTTTCTCTTTTCCAATCATCCTTTCTGAAAAGAAAAAAAGATAAGAATTCCCCGTTGCCAGATGCGAAAACTAATGGATAGAGGGCATTGACGTGGACGGAGTATGCTTTGTTTATGTTTTTGCAGTGGACTGGTTAATGACGGTTTCAGGGAAAACACTTTCATCATAATCTTTGTGTTGAAAAGAAGGAATGAATAATGATTTGCTAATATGAATTTAAAAGGATACGGATATTTGAAATTTAAAAAGAAAACGGAAAAATCCGAAAAATAAGAAAAAAAAAAACACGAATATTGTGGGCAAGAATTTTGTTGATTGTGCACACGGGCAAAAAAAAAACACGCTTTCGTGCGTGCTAAGCTCGATTTTTTCCCAAATTACTCAAGTAGGTGTACGTGTAAGTAAAAATCGGTATGAAAAGAAGGGAGAAAGTTCACCCGTTACGTAAAAATCATTTCCAGGCAGCAGATGAGTGCACATATTTCGTTGCTCTCTCTGCGGAGCTTTCTAATTACACAGCGCAAACTCACGTGTGTCAAAAGAAGCTGATATATTCTAAATTTTTTTATTTTATTTGACAATAGCTATTATAATTATTTTTTAATAGCAACTTCATATTGGTTGGTAATAAAAATACTTTTTCTTATAAATCATCACTAAAAAATCTTTTTATAAAAGTTTTCTACCGTTTTTTAAAACGGATAAATGGTTAACCAGAAATTTAAATGATGACCAAACAAGTACGAGCAAAGCCAAACATCATGAAAATGAAAGTACTCTGTCGGAAACCCCTAAACCAGATATACAATGCCAAAACAACAAGCGTAAAGGTAATTGGACTCGCAAATATTATGACGAATATTTACGGTTTGGGTTCATTGCTGGTGGCAGCAATGGTGGTGAAAATAAAACACTAATTTTTAATGGGAAAGTAAAAAACATTTTATTCAAAGTATTGGCTTTTGTAAGCTACACATTTTTCCCATCTTTCAGGCAATTTATGGATTCGACTTCCTCGTAGAATTCGAAGTGCTGCTCAGCTAATGCGTGTCCCATCTATGAAAATAAACGGTAGTCGGAAGGAGCCAAGTCTGGTGAATACACCTTGCCATGTCTTCTGGCCCATTCTGGTCGTTTTTCGATCAATGCATGGCTCAAATTGATCATTTGTTGTCGGTAGCGGTCTGTATTAACGGTTTCACCAGGTCTTAGGAGCTCGTGGTACACACACATTTCTGGTCCCACCAGACACACAGCATTGTCTTCTTGTCGAATCGATCTGGTTTTGCATTCGAAGTTGATGGTTGTCCCGGATTAATCCATGATTTTTTCCGTTTAGGATTCTAAAAATAAATCCATTTTTCATCGCCAGTAACAATTCGATGCAAAACTGATTTTTTTATCGTGTCTTTGATGCAAATCTTCACAAGTGGTTTCTTGGTTTTCAATCTGTCTTTCATTCAATTCATTTGGCACCCATTTTGCAGACTTTTGGATCTTTCCCATAGCTTTTAAACGGTCAGAAATTGTTTGTTGTGCAACATTCAACATTTCTGTCATTTGTTTCTGACTCAAAGTGTCATCTTCATCCAATGTTTGCAATTCGGCGTCTTCAAACTTTTTTGTTAGTCTTCCACGATCTTCATTTCTCACATCAAAATCGTTATCTCTGACCCATTGAAATGATCTTTTCCATGTTGCTTCTGAAAGAGCATGCCTCGACAAGCATTCGATGCGACTCTGCAGCACTTTTCTTCAAATGAAAACAAAAAATAAATGTGTTTGATAGGTGTCATAGCAACTAAACAAAAAAAGATTTATGGCTTAAGTGTTCCCTATCGAGACATTATCACTTCATATCGGTACGCCTGGTAATTTGCCTCTAAGTGTTATTTGCAATGAGCAACTTTCATATGAAAGCATGAAACCGTCAAAGTTGATACGGCATTTAGATACACTTCATTCTGAGTACTATAAAGCCAATTAACTTTTTTGCCGATAAAGAAAAGGAATTGAGGAATTGATAGCTACTCAAAAAAATAAAAAAATAAAAAATGCACTCTTCCCGCACCAGTCAAATAAAAATCTCACTTTGACAGCTTTCGAAATTTCCAAATTAATAGCTAAAACTGGGTACCCCGATAGTGCTGGAGAAAAATTATTATTATTATTATCAAGGGAGCGATAGAAATTAATTTGTAGGGTCCGGGATTTAACGCCGGAGTACTGAGTTTCCGACGATATCGTTACCAAATAATACTCGTACATTTAAACGGAGAATTGACGATATTGCGAAACATTTAGAAGAAGAACTAGTTGCTAAAGTAAAAAGAGCTAGTTTTTTTTTTCCTTGCAAGTATTTGAAAACACAGATATCCAGGATAATTAAAATCTAATGTGTTTGATTAGATACATTGACGAAGACAGCATGCAAGAAATTTTTTTGTTTTGTAAAAGGCTACCGACTAGAACGACCTCAGATGAGATTTTTAAGCTTACCAATGATTTTGTAATTGGTCACGGTGTTGATTGAATGAAGTATGTTGGTCTAAATAGCGATAGAGCAATGGCAACGGCAATGGCAGGCTGTCTTAAGGGTTTGTTTAAACAAATTCAAGAGTAAGCCATTAATTGTGTATGAGTGCACTGCAGTATCCACAGACAAGCGTTGGCAGTAAAACGGTTGCCTTTAAATTCAAACACAACTTTGCTTTGCAAGAATGTTTTAAATTTTAAACTACATAAAATCTATCCATTAAATAGCAGACTTTTTGCCGAATTATGCAAGAAAATAAGGAACGATCATAATAACCTCATTTTGTATTTTAATTCACGATGGCACGATGTTTGAATTTGAAGACAAAGCTTTGTTATTTTTGAATGAACACCCATCATCTACAAACGATGCTATTTCTTCATTTAAGCATAGATTTCACGATTTTGAGTGGTTTATAAAAGCAGCTTATACCTATGTGCGACATATTTATTACATTCAATGAATTGAATTTAAATTTGCAAGGCTTTAATTTAAATATTTTCAAAGTATCGAAAAAAGTTGCTGCAATAATTGAAAAAAAATACGCTGTGGAAACAACAACTTTCAAAAGGAAATTTTTAAATCTTTTGATAAATTACATAAATTTATTATAACAAATGCAAACAAAGACGGAGGAGATTCACGTCTAGAAACACTATCAGTTTCAATTCAACATAGTTAAAAAAAACTATGATACTTTCCGGATATTCCTTCAAATTATATGTGAATTAAAGATCCATTTTTTGTCGAAATTGAAAAGGAAGAAGTTTTAAATCTTAGTGAACAAGAAGTTGATACTTTAATTGAAGTTTCAGGCGACACCGATCTGGAAAAAGTGTTTGAAACGATACTATTAATTAATTTTTGTCAAAAGGAGTATCCAAGCATAACCGAAAAAGCGATCTAATTTTAATGCCTCTTGTCACCACTTATACGTGGGAAGCTATGTTCTCAGCATTGGTGTAATTAAAAAATAAAAATCCAAACAGTTGTTATGTGATGACAAACAACAACATCATTCTCACAAAGTTTACTTCAGTTACTAAAATTTGAATATTTGAATATGAATATGTTAACTTTTTTATTATTTATATCTTTCTTCTATAATTATTTTGCAATTTTTGTGTATGAAATGAACAAACAAATAACTTGATTTTAATCCAAAAATAAATAAAAAGTATTTTTTCCATAAGGTGTGTCGCAATGCTGCATTAGTGCATTTATCTGTTGGGTCCTTCAGCGCACTAATCGATCGTAGCAATAGTTCCAGTTCCTAGAAAGGCTAACCAAACACTGATTTCAGGAACAAGCTATGTTCGACCAGTTACTCCCATCTGATATCGGTTCTGCCTGAAATTCTTTTTGATCTAGGCCCAAAAGTTAAAGCAATTTGCCATAAAGATTTGTTTTCGTGGAAAAAAATTCATTTATATTCAATTTAAATATACATTTGTTTAATAAAAAGATATACATACACATTTTCCAAAAAATTAAGCCATTGTAAAATTGTCTAGGAGTACTACCATGCCAAAAAAAAGTTCATGTTCATGGACAAAACTAAAATTTTAAAAATTTTCAAGAAAAAACCCAAGAACGCATTTTAAATGCAAAAGTTTGTCAAAATTTCGGGAGGTCTGAGGATTTGTGTTAAACTTTTAGGTCGTATAAAACGTTTAGTGCAAATACATTGAAAAAGCTGAGCCCAATTGTTATAATTTCGTCCTTTGGCACACTATATCGACTGGAGAGCTGTTTAAACACGAAGTGATTCAGGCCAACCAAGGCGATTAGTCCGCCAGTCCATACGCCGGATTCTTTGACTACTTGAATGTAAGCTAGTGAGGCCAGGTTTCCAAGCAACGTTATGTTGACAAATTCCCTTGTGCGGTTTTCTATTAAGTTGTTTGCGACTACCGGCAGCAGAGCCGAGACTAAATGTGCATAGGCGAATTCCTTCTGAAAACCACTTAGGCAATAAATTTCAGCATTGATCATTGCCAGAGGTGCAACTTCAGCCAGTATTGATGTGTTTTTAAATATTTCCCTTATTATCGTTCCCGGATTTGGATGAGTAGAGTGCAGGAAACCGATGAGACTGTGGCCCAACAAAAACGAAAACGCTCCAAAGGCAAAATGGTTAGCTTGAGAAGTTTGCTTCAGTGCCCAACCAGAGGTGCCCGTCAACACCAAATATGCCACACATAGCGAGGGTTGGCATTCTGTAGATTCTTCCATGCTTCTCGGGCGACCCTTTCAAGTAAATAAAAAAATGTTTTTATTTATTTTTACATTTATATGACAGAGAATTCAAAGTCGAAAACGATTTAATTGCACTTGTTTTGCCGACGAATCAGCAGTGTTTTTTGTCGTGCTCACATTGTTCGTGTTGCGTATTTTGTTCATAATTGTTGCTGTGGTTGTTTACAAGCTTTCGGGTTAAAAATAATTGTTAGACCGGCTGCCGACAACCGCTTGACTGGTGTAAAAGTAAATAAACAAAAATCTGCTAGTTCTGTTTGCCTTTTATGGAGGTATATATGGCTTGAGTTGATGTCAAAAGCAGCTGGATTGCTTCTTATGGCGACATCTATTCACTCAATATTGTTGGTCAAAAAAGGTTCGTGCCTTAGATGAAGACTGTAGAAAAATTAAAAGAATTTCGCATATGGGTCGACGCTGGAGAGGTTTCGCTGATGCTGGTAGTATCAAGATGTAATTTTGGAGAAATCTGGAGTGCAGCGAACATCGCGCATGAAATGCTGCAACAATTGAGTGCCGCAGCTGATTTTTTTTACAAAAGCTCAGTAGACGCATATTTACCCCAGCAAATTTGGTGTTTAGTAATGAAATTGAATTTGTTGATTGTTTAACATAATTCACGTTGTTAGTCCAAACTCCAAAGAAAGATTGGTTATTCACTTGATGTTTTTAGTGGTTCTATTGTTTGCGGGGCACAGAAGGGCAAAGTAAGGTACCACCTTAAAGTTACATTTTTTATTTTGGCATGTTGTCCGAACCGATGGGGTTTGGTGTCTCTTCTTATCAATAGCACGTGAAAGCTGTCTTGACTTTGACTGATATATCTTCGAATAGGGGTAGCTTTCATACATGTAATTTTTGCCGGTTTTTTACATTTATGTTTGAAAAATCATCGTAAATAGAACTACGTTAGGAGAGCACTTCCATATCATTCAAACTTATTTTGAAAATTGTCCTGGAGATCGCGAAACGTATACGCGACTTTGTTGGTCATTGTTGATTGATTGTTCAGAAGAGCAGGTAACTTCAGAGTCACAATTAGTAAGGTTAGGTTAGGTTAGGCCTATTGGCCCGTTGTCTTGTCACGCGGATCTATGATCCTCTTACTAATGGAACCAATTTGAGCTTATGATGAAGCGCAGGAGACTGGAAGGTGGAGTTTTATTCTTTGTGAGAGAGCTGGGCATGTACAGAGAAGGTGGAGGATTGTCTCCTCTTCCTTCTAGTCCATGCAGCTTCTACAGAAATCGTTTGTAAAAGCGTCAAGCTTTCTTGCTTGCTTGCCTATTAGGTAGTGTCCAGTGATGACACCTATGATGGCGCTGAGATGTTTCCTATTTGGAAGAATCAGACTCTTAGAGCGATTCAGATCCAGCTTTGGCCAAATCTGTTTAGCATCCAGCTTAAATAATAATTTACACGTAGCGATTGGTATACCTATGCTACCCCTTTCCAGTAAAATAGGTAGAGGGGTTCCGATTTTGGCGAATTCGTTGGTCCAAAAATTCCCTGGAATGTCCCTGTGACCCGGTACCCAACAAAGGTGAATGTTGGACTACTCTGCCATCTCCGTAAGAGATTATCGGCATTCAAGGACGGTTTTAGAATTGTGAAACCGAGTCCAGGGACTTGATGTCTAACTATCCAAAAAGTTGCGGATATCATGTTTTTCTTCAGCTAGGACAAAGCTTCCTTAATCGCCAAAATTTCCGCCTGGTACACGCTACAGTGATTTGGAAGATGGAAAGAAAGGCTTAGATTTAGCTTATCTGAGAAAACACCCAACCCTGCTGTCGATTTTAAATCCGTCTGTGTAGAAAACAAATTATTAGTCCACTGTGTAGTCGCTTTAAGGCGAATAGCTGCCGTCGCAGCTACTTACCTGCTGAAGATGTCGATGGGTGTCAAGTGAAACAGAATGTTTAGGCCACGGACTCTGCTAAGTTTTTTGCAGTTGGCTGCGACGTCTAAGGTCGTCCAGCAGACAAAGACACCGTAGGTGAGTATAGTATGTATAGCTAGTGGGTTATTCGAGGTTGAAGGCCCCATTTGTTTCCAATGGCTTTCTTGCAAGAGAATGAAGATATTAGGTTTCCAGGTACCCAGGTACCTTGCTGTATCGGAAAACACTAAACTGGTACCGTTTACTGAGGGAGGGGCTATAGTTGGAATTTTATATTTCCTAGAAAAGAGGACAGGATCAGTTTTATGGGTTTTTAACTCCCAATACCCAGCGATCCGCCCAACGGCTTCCAATTCGGACTAAAAATAATCGGTGATCATGGCGCGATAACGCTGACCATTCACAGTAACGTGACGATCGTTATCGTCGACGAAAAAATATGGCCCAATAACGCCGTCGGCATGCAAACGGCACCAAACAGTTATTTTTTGTGGATGAAGTGGTGATTCATGAAGCACATGTGGGTTTTCCCCCGACCAATAACGCATATTTTGCTTACTGACGAACACATTGAGACAAAAATGAGATTCGTCACTGAAGATGATTTTGCGATGAAATTCATCATCTTGGCCTATCTTATCCAGAACCCAATCGGAGAACGTACGTCACTTCAAATGGTCCATCGGCTTCAATTCTTGAGTCAGCTTGATCTTGTATGGGTGTAAACTAAGATCCTTACGCAAAATACGCCATAATGTTTTCTGAGCGATGCCCAATTCTTGAGAACGCCGTGGAATTGATTGATTTAGATTGTTTGCTACGGACGTCTGAACGGCAGCGATATTTTCGACACTTCGACCAACCCGTTGTCTCACTGACACGGCAACATCACACAACGAATATGTAGACTCAAATTTTTGCACTAAACTTGTTATTGCCTGTCTACTAGGGAGAGAATTACGATAGAAAATTGGAGTTAACGCTCCTAAAGTTGCAGTCACCGACTCCGAATATCTGTAGAAAATTTTTATAATTTGCAGACGTTGCTCGTTAGTGTACTTTATCATGATGAGTTTACTGAATAAATTGACAGTAACAGTTTGATGATTAGTCAAAGATTGCGTTCACAAATTAAATTCAAAGTTATCAAGTCCCTATTGGGACTTCAGTTTGCACACTGAGTTTTCAAAGGCAAACTGGCTTGCAACTTTATTAATAAGGATTTTGTGGCCCAACGTGTTGAAAGCCTTTGAAAAGCCAAGCAGTACAATCAAAGTTGATACTTCATTGTCTATAAAAGCGCGTATGTCTTCAGTGACTTTCATTAGTGCTGTGATGCAACTGCGTTTTCCGCAGAAACCAGACTGTGTTCCTCAAGATAAACATTGATTGGATCACTAATATTGAATTCAAGTATTCGTACCTTGCTGAGTCGCTATTGGCCTATATTAATTTTTTTTTTTTCATTTTTCATACATTTCATACATTTAACTTAATATTATTAACAATCAGGTAAATATAGGATGATTCATCGTGAGGCTTAATTTTCAATAGGCTTTTTTTGACAGATCACGCATGACTCCTATCAAACTGCTTTATCTTATTTATTCAATATTATTTGGCAAGTTATCAAGAAAAGACTCACACTACAACAGCGTCTCCAAATTGTTCAGCTGTATTACGAAAATCAGCGTTCTGTGAGAAAAGTTTTTCGTGCGATTCTAGGAAATAACGGTACGCATAATCGAGCTATTAAAACCACTATTGCCAATACCATTCGCAAATTTGAGTCCCAGTTTACATTAGAGAGTAATACTCGACCGGTTTGATCAAATCCAGCACGTAGTGAAGAGATTATAGCAGCCGTAACTGAGAGTGTAATCGATTCGTCGTCGTTTTTAGTAGCTTGGCTTGGCGTATTTTACGTGAGGTTCTCGGCCTAATAGCGTACAAAATTCAACTTGTGCAAGAATTGTAGCCAGGCGACTTGTATTTGCGTCATATTTTTATTGAATGGGCTCTAAAAACAACTCAATGAAAATCCGGTGTTTTATCGTGAAATTTTGTTAAGTGATGAAGCCCATTTCTGGCTTAATGGATACGTTAATAAACAAAATTGCCGTATTTGGGCTGATGAGCAACTCGAAGAGTACCAAGAGCTACCATTACATTCATTAAAAATACCGTCAATGGTTATCGCGCCATGTTAACGGACTATGTGCTTCCTGAAATTGAAGCACATGGTCTCGGTGAGCTTTGGTTTCAACAAGACGACGCTACGAGCGATACAGCGCGTGACACAATGGACTTGTTGAGAAATCATTTTGGTGAAGACCTTTCACGTTTTTCTACGGTAAATTGGCCGCCTAGATCTTGCGATATCACACCTTTGGACTATTTTCTCTGGGGATATATAAAGTCTCAGGTCTTCAGGAATAAGCCAGCTACGATTGACGTTTTGGAAACCAACATTACTCGTGTTATCCGCGAGTACCAAACGCTGTGCTCGAATGTGTTGCCCAAAATTGGACCTTCCAAATGGACCACCTTAGACGTAGTCGTGGCCAACATTTACATGATTTCATTTTCCAAAAGTAAATTGTTCTTTTAACCGATAATACAAATTTTAAGTTCACTTTCAAATTTATGTGTTTTATTTTAAATTCTATATCAAACCTCACAATGAAGTACCCTATATAATGTAAATGGTCATTCTGTAGCCAGAGGTTAGTGGTGAATGACACATCAAATTATAATTACAATTCATATGTGGGCTACCAATGTTTAAACTATTGATTACAGAAATAATAAAAAAATAAAAAGATAAAAAGATAAAAAGAAACTAGATTCACAAGTGCATAGAGAAAAGAAAAAAAAAAATGAAAATACAAGAGCTTTACAATTTCTTAGTTATATACATTATAGTTCTTGATATACATCTAGATGAAACTATACAAAGCATTCGACAAAATCATAATTTAATGTGAGTAACCAGTTATTAATTTCCTTAGTGAAACTAAGCCCAATCGTCCTGATGGAAACACCCAGGAAAGCCAAGACCGATATCGCTGGAAGAGCTCAAGCCTATACCAAAAAGTGCCTATAAAAAGTGCTTCGAGGATTGGAAAAGGCGTTGGCACAAGTGTATTATATCTGAAGGGGATTACTTTGAAGGAAACAAAATTAATATTGATGAATGAATAAAAATATAAATTCACCTTACTTTTTGAACACGTAGATCTTGATTTATGCATCATGTTACGTCGGAAAATCTACTCTAAAAAGCAAATGCAATTCAAGTTCCAGCGGCGGTTTACAGAGAGGCCGAAAAAAAAAAAATTTAATGGATCAGTCAAATGCTTTAAAGACCGCAAGTTTTATAAATGTCCAAACATTCCGAGTGGACAATGAACATAAATTTGGATCGCTCCGTAGTTCCAGCGAAGGAACTTTTATGAATAACTTACATAAATGCCACAAAAAGGAACAAATACTGTAAGAAGATTTTACGTTAAAGTGCTGTAATCGCAACAAACCTTTCTGACTTATGCCTTAACAACTTGCTGAAGATCAGTGGCATCGATGCCAGGAAGTCTTTAGCTACGAAACCCCTAGTCTGATGAGGAGTACAGTCAAGCACAAATATACAAAATAGAGGGTTCTCAGAAAACATGCCCCAAACACCAGAGCAAGGCAGAACGAACCATTCAAATTGCGCGTTGAAAATTGAGCTATTAAAGTCAGAAGGGTGCGACTTTGTATAGAGCTCATTTTAACGAGTTTGTCAGAGAAAAGTATGCCCTTATGTATGAATTGAAACCTTCATGCATACATAAATGAACCAGTCTCATTAACATTGCGTGCAAGAACTTGTCCGCTGTAATAGAGTGGACGCGTGAAACGATATATTTTTGGCGTTTTAAATCCACAAGAAATCCGGATGGACACTCATCACCTATTTATCCGATTGAAGGTCACTTATGACTGCAACTATAGATACCAACTATACAGAGTCATGTCTACTTTTAACATACCTGACAAACTCTTCACAGTTTGCAGGATGATGATGAAGCACGCTCGCTCCACCGTTAAGTTTATAGGCAACCTCACCGATAGCTTCACAACTCGCAAGCTAAAACAGAAGCACAACTTTCCAAAGACTTGACTAATCACGTTCATACTCGGATGACATGACGTCATTGGCAGAACTTTGCAAGTATTGAAACAGACCAAGCAAAAGTTGTTTAAGTTATCAAGGAGGACAAAACAAACTAAGCATGTGTTTCCAACTGAAGTAAATGCACAACATAAGCGAACCGGACAGAATGATAAAATAGACAACTTGGAGATACACCTCATTCGAAATTAAACGAAGATTTACAGTTTTCAACCACACATCCTTTGGCCTGGAACGCTGGGGAGATCTTATAAAAGACTTCAATCATTCACTTAAGCTCTATGGCAAAAAAGCATAAACACTTGTAAAGACGAATTGTGATATACATATAATACTTGGCCGTTGTGAACGCAAGGTTCTTCGAACAATGTTTGGTATCGTTTTCGTTGCAGGCGTTGGAGTAGGAGATATATAAGCGAACTTTCCGATCTGTACAGCGACTTCAATTTGATCAGAAATTTCTCATCAGTTAGTTGAGATGCTCCACAGACCCCGTTAACTGAAGAATTTTATTGGCAGAGGTTTAGGCCTGTCTACACAGGTAAGTATGGTAAGTAAGTAAGATTGCGAGGTGGTAATATGGATGTATAGCGAACCAAATCTGTTAACGTACGTATCACATAATTTATTAAAAATATTTTTTGAGATTTTGCCTGAGCAAACTTTCAATTATCACTGACCATAATCGATTCGCATAGTACTATGTAGTAGTTCTAACTGAATTGTGTATACATATCGGGACAATGGTTTAAGTAAGGTCACGTGATAACCACAGCCAGAGATAATAAAAAAATGTGTTGATATACAGGGTGACTGACTCGAACTGCAACCAACTTCAGACTGCTATAATTTCAAAACCGTGAGCTCAAAATTTGACACATGACAGATAATTTTATTATTTACAAGCCTTTTAAACGATTTGCGTCTCAGTTGTGTTGAAAAATTTTCATCCGCGATGGAATTCAAACGTGATAATGTGATTGTTTTATATTTAGCTGGAAAACCACAAGTAGCTATCGTTAGAGTCCTCCAGCACATCAACGTGAATAAATCATTTGTGTCTCGAATCATAGCACGTTACCGTGATACTGGCAGCGTTGCAAAACGCCATGGAGGTGGTCATAAAAAAACAGAAACATCGGCAGAAATGGTTCAGAAAGTGAAGGCTCTAATTCAGCGAAATCCGCGTCGAAGTGGAAAAAAAATGGCTCGTGAGCTCAACATACCGTTGGAACGGATGCAACATATACTGAAAAATGAGCTTGGGCTCAAGCCATTTCCGATGAGTCGCCATTTGTTATAGAGCAATATGTCAACAAACAAAATGACCGAGTTTACTTACCACAGAGGTCCTTCGAAAAATTACACTTTCGGACGGCCAGCAGAAAGCAGGCAGCACCGACGGTGATGGTTTGGGCCGCCATAACCGCTGATGTTAGCTGTCCGCTCGTATTTTTGGACCGTGGCGTCAAAATTAATGCGATCGTATACCGTGAAACTATCTTAGAGACAGTATTGAAGCCTTGGGCAAACAATCATTTCGGTCGGAGACCGTGGACATTTCAACAAGACTCGGCACCGTCTCACAAAGCGCGCGTCAACCAAGATTGGTTAAAAAAACAATGTTCTACAATTCATTTCTTCGACACTAAAAAATACCAAAGTTTGGACCACCTCAAACAAGCACTTCGCCGGGAATGGGCCAAAATACCGCAAAGCCACTTGCGTGCAGCGTGCTATGCTTTCTTCGGCCGTCTCAAGGCCATTTTTCGCGCCTAAGGTGGACATATCGAAAACTACTGATACAGTTTGAAAATTTATGTATTTTCCAACATTTTTTGCTTTGGCACAATAAAATTTATCAAAAAATAAAAAAATTATAGCATTTTAAAAAGTTGCAGTTCGAGTCAGTCACCCTGTATAATATATCCTCCATGCTGGAAGTGTCATCCTTTACCTGAAAAAAATATCTTAATTCACAACGGTGCCAAGCGTGTTTCTCATTTATGTAATGTGTGGTTTGTTTTTTGAAAAATAGTGCGTGTGTGACGAAGTCTTCCCAGTCAATGAAGGCATACTTCGGCACCCTGAAATTATTTTCTAAGCACCATAATAAACCATCGAAGTAATCCTAGAACTTCCATTCTACCATCATCTTGTGGGATGAGCATAATTTATTTTTTTAAAACCGCAAAAGGTATCTTAACCACTTGAAACGCTATGTAGCCAACATGACAAATTGACTCTGACGTTCTTTACATATCCGAGAGCGTACGATCGTTCGCATATAATCAGCATTAAGATGAACCGTGTGGTTACTTACTTATTATATGCCTCAGGAATAGAAAGCACTGAAGTCATAAAATTTCTCCCCACACGATACGGATTGAATGTCATGAAGTATTGTCGGGGCCGTTGTTTCACCTGGGTGGTATTCTGAGATCATAAGCGATTTTATGTATCTTTTCAGCTTGTAATTCATATTTAATTAACTGGTTCATTGAATTTTGCCTGGCTTGCGACAAAGGTGCAACACATGCACAGGAATACAGGTATATCAGTTTTCATCAATGTTATGCTCACTAGACTTGGTCGACTTGGAGAGGGCCTTCGAACAACAAATATTAATATAAATTTTGACTAATTTTTATCAGGAGTATCATTTTCAAGTTTTCAATTATGATATCACTCTACATACTGGGTGAATGCGTGAAACTAAATTTAAGTATGTATCCTACTACAAGTACACTAGTATTAAGAAGGTATCATATACAACAAGTACATATGTTACAACAAAATTCTGACAAAATATGGGGGGAGAGCGGTAAGGACCAATAACAGCATTATTATTGTAGATAACAAAGTGTACTTACGAAATTATTTTTATTGCTCACGTATACTCGTACGTACGAATATATTAGTTTCGAGTGCGGCCATCTCACGGGTTCTAAAGCCCTAACCGAACTAGAAGAGGCACCATCTAAAGGCCAACTGTCTAAGAGGCAAATGAAAAGTAGGAGAAGGCGTAAGGATGACGCAAGCCGCAAAACAGTTCATATGCAGTCAAGCTCATAAGTGCAAAGAGCAATACTCGTCTAGCATCCGGGGTAAAATTAAACCGATCGACCAAAATCACAATTAACTGAAACGTATCAACCTGAAGTTGAAGTTGCCTCATGTTTTCTATTTCGGACAGGGCGATTTGGAAGAACGCTACTCGTACTCCCTTTATTAATAACTTTTTCAAGCACGATTCCCGGATGAAAACGATACTACAACCCGAAAAGCCTGCAGTTCCTGAGAAGGAAATTGATCGAAGTAGTCAAACCTATCGATAAGCACAAAATAACAAAAGGTTTTAACCACTTACTCGTACGATGTACCAATGAAATCAGCAAAGGTTGTAGTACTGCAAATACGGTTGGTGCCGCACAAGAATCAAATTGAGCTGGTGCTGCCTTTCGAGTGGACGGATGTACAGGAAATGAATGTCATGGAATGGAATGGATGTCCCTCCCTGAAAACTGCAAACGACAAAAGAAAAAAGAGGTCTTACCTATACGATTACCACCAACAATCTTTGCCTATTCGGAATGGGACGGCAGGCAGTAGGAACCAACTACTATAAACGACGCAGATTTTAAACGTTGCAAAAACAGCATTAGGGCACTCTGCTCAAGCAGATTTTTTTTATTTTTTTAATATTTTCAACATAACTCAACACTATATGACCGAAAACTTGTCTTATTGCGCCTCGATTCTATTGCTTAGAACTTCTTTGTGAGAAGTAAGTAATCCATCAAACCCTCGCTTGAGCTCAGAACGAAACAGAAAAATGTTTTGTACTAACCGGCCTGTTAATAAAAACTCCATCTCGACGCCCCTTACACGGTAGTGCAAATCTGTAGCAAAGATGTGAAAAAATCTGGAAAGCTTTTAAGCGGATCACAAAAGTTTGATTTGTAAAAGGACTTAGTCTCTACAGATCAAAACAAAAATAACCGAAGAGGATAATTCGGATTTCGAAGGGTGCGTTCTACATACAAGGAAACTATGGAAATTATCAGTGAAACCGGCAAACTGGCCAAATTCTCAGAAAAGGGGCATTGCTGAGATAGAAATATAGGTAAGATGCAAACAAGTTTTGCACGCTTATATTCTACGCTGAATACAACTTTTATTAATTTCAACAGGGATAGTTAGCAATATTGTGGTTTTTGCTAAACTGCATGATTTAATTCACTTATCTCGGTTACTCATCAATGTTGGGGTGCCACAACGATCCTGTATTCAGATGTTTTTAAGATGTGACCAGATAAGAACGTTAGGAAAAAAATCGCATAATCGTGGCGGCCAGTTGATGAGATGACCCAGTCGCCAAATGCCACGCTTGTATGGCATCTAGCGCCGTTTTGTTGAAACCACTGCTCGGATATATCGATGTTGTCGAGCTCTGACCACATAAAATTGGGTAACATCACTCTATGGTATATCTGAGACCATTGACGGTAATGGTGTCTCCTCCCTCATTTCGAAAAAAATAAAGTCCAATGTAGTTGCCATACCATAAGCCGAACCAAATAGTCAATCTTTCTGAAGATATTGATACTTGGCCGAGCACTTGTTGTTGACATCCGGATCACCGGCCAACATTTCCAGCACCAAATTAGCGAAATCACGACGTTGTCTATTCATGCGTCCGCACAATCTTATATCGACTTAGGCCCAAATTTAACCAAAAAATAAGCGGGGTTGACTATCTGGCCATGTCTAATTCGATCGGCGCCGAATTGACATTTCTGGGTCTTCTCGATACTGGCCTCTACGGCGTTTATGTTTTCTTTCTTTCCCACCAATCTCTGTCTGGTTAAAACCCAAAAGAGTGCACTCACGGTCAAACTTTTCCACGTTGCGACGAATTGTCTGCACAGTGAAACCATGAAACCGACCTCACGACGAAATTCACGTTGTGTATTTACAATTGAGCCGGAATTTCGATAATAATAATTTCCACACGCTAGACAAGCGTAAAAGGAAGCATGGTGAAAAGACAAGCCTTACTTAATATTCTGGTTTTTCTGTGTTTTCATGGGCAGTTTGGCACGAACGTAGCGCCGTCCTTTGGAACCACACATAGTCCGCACATAATGTGGGCCCTATTTCCTAAAAAAAAAATAAAAAAAAAATAGAAAAAATAAGAACAGGAGGTCAAGACCCTGTTCTGCCCGTGTCACAAGCCATGGTTTTGTGGGTTTCATTTCTGCACCAACTCGACCTTATACAGGTGTAGGCCGTTCTCTTTTCGAAAAAATTTTCTCAACTTGAAATGGATGGACCAATGCCAAACGACTGCGATCGACTACATATCGACTTGATACTTCCGGATCTTCCGCCACACTTTCACTCACAGTGGGTACATTTTCTTCTTTACGCACATTACCTTGACGCGTTTCTGGCTTTGCATCATTTAGAGTGTGCTAGTTTTTTGACGTCCCACCCAGAGCAATTTGAATTTGTCAACACTTTTCGTGATTTGCTTAAACAGCCAACTCATTATAGAGGTTAAATTGATGAGAGTGCTTCGTTGTTAAAAATGAATTGATATTTAACAGAGTAGTGATTTCTTATTGTTAAAAATTATTTCAAAAAAGTTTGACTATCGAAATTCGTGAACGGCGCCTAATTTTTGGTAATCGGAATTTACTAAATAATTCGTATCACCCGTCTCGCTATGAATGCTTATCGGTTTGTCTCTTAATCCATTTTCGGACTTGATCCGAAATAATGGGAATCTTTTCTAAACTGTACAATCCGCCTAAAAATACTCTGCTGAGGTCCTTTTTTCATAGTCGTTGTAACCTGCAAACATTTAAAACCAACATATATTGGAGCTTATCTTTCTTTCTTTGCTCCCCGATTTTTCCTTCGCTGTGTATAAACATTTAAAGGGCGCATTAAATCCCCTGAGCTCACGACAATTCAGAAAAAAAAAATCATCAGTATGAAAATGAATAATCGACACTGAATTCTTACTGAACTCAGTAATAGTTGTAGACATTCCTACAACTATGGTAGGGTGCGTTGGACACTCTTCTCAAGAACACCAACACGGCACCGACATAAAAGTAGACTGCTATCAAGACTACAAACCTTGTACAGACAGTCTACTGACAGACATAACCCGGAGAACATGACATTAAAATCGTCGATCAAAAATCTCCAAACATTAATAAAAGAAAATTACAGAAATTCTGTAAGTTTGTATTGGAACAACAAAATCTGGGCTGTAAACACCAGCATCACGAATATGTTCCCGCAAATAAACAAAATATTTAGAGGAAAAGATCAAAATGACCTTTCACATCTTAAAATCATCCGAACGACGGACAACGAACACATACTTTTAGCAGCTGGCATCGATCCAAATGTGGCAGTTGATGATGACAACTTCTTTGTGGTCGAGGATCCGAAGAAGGTAGATGCTACAGGAGCGACTTTCCAGGAAATGTACAAGGCGAATTACATCATTGGCCCGAACCACGACCTGGAAAATCGAGTCCTTGTGCACAATTTCTACCTTTGAAATGAAATAATGAACTGGCTATTCAAGAGCTCTGGTTTCACCCAGTTCAGTGACGAGAATATAGCAAATAATGTCATCGCCGACGAAAGGGCATTACCCTCGTTCATTTCGAAGTAAAAACTCCAAACGATCTTTGAATCACTTAGAAGTAAGAAATCAGACTAGAAGCGGTGGACATTTATACCACCCTGTTTAACAAAGCAATGAATTATGGTACATCCGTCCCCAAAAGGGATAAAGATACTTCCCATCCGGCGAATCTCCGCCCGATCAGTCTTCTACCAAACATCAGCAAGGTTTTCGAAAAGGTGATCAATAGAGTCCTGACGAAGTGGATTGAGGACAAAAGTATAGTTCCGGATAATCAATTCGGTTTCAAGGCGGTGCATGATGTCATTCATGCTGCATCTAAACTGGTTTCTGATATAAAATGGAATAAAGGCAAGAACCAGAGCACTAGTGCATGCCTGATTGATTTGGAAAAAAACCTTCGACACCGTATGATTAAAAGGACTCTACTTCAAGCTGAACAGGCTGGGTATTACTAAACCACTTCTGTATATTCTTTACAATATGTAAACAGATAGAAAGTTCATCATGAAAAATGGCGATGTGACCTCTTCTGGAAAATTTCACATTAAAAACGGTCTGCAACAAGGTGCGGTAAATTCGACGATTCTATTAAACATTTACACAAGTGATCTGATAGGTTCACTTCACCATGCCATAGCGTTCGCAGACGACTTATTCGCGAACAGATCAGGTCCAAAGATTGAAGTTGTTAATATACTTTTGCAACGTGGCTTCGAAAAAATTAAGCGATATTGCGACGACTGAAAATCAACTTTCAGAAGTCGGAAACCATTCTGTTTGGACAGCCACTTGCTTGTCGAAATGTAGCCAGATACCTTGGGATTTGGCTAGTTCAATATCTGTATTTTAACAAACATATAGATGTTGCTCTGGCCAGAGCCAGAGTTGCTTTTGCCATTACCAAGAGACTGTTTTATAGCAGCCAACTCGATGCGTTTGTGAATGTGATCTGCTTCATGGCCCTTATCAGGCCCATGCTTGTATTTGGTTGTCCCGTGTGGTTCAACGTGAGAGCAGGTTTATTGGAAAAGATTCGGGTGACATTTCAGGCATGTCTTAGGATTTGTCTTCGCTTACACAGAACACCAGTGTCTGAGTACATAAAATTCTATCCTAATGAGGTCTTGTACAATAGGGCGAACCTAATAAGAGTGGACAATTTCGTCATTAAGTTGACTCGAAGGCACATTGCATGAGCAATGACCTCATCGAAAAACCTGATCTTCGGGGCTTACTACCACAATCATGTGTATCATGAGGGAGTACGCTTTGATAGCTTTGCCCCTCCAGAAGCGTTCCTCTACCTCGATAAGAAAGGTGTGAACCAGGACAGAGTAGCGGTGCCGCTAATCTTCCATGTCGCTCGAACAGCTGCGGACAGGCGATTTAACTAAGACAGAGACATCGCACAAGGCAATGCGGAGCATCTGTGGTTCAGTAGGACGGTATGGAGTTGCGACATGAGGGATGTTGTTTGGCAGCACCAACAATTTTGGTGGCTAGTTGAAGGAGAAAAAGCTTGGTTGTCAAATTCCTCCAGTACTAACATAGGTAGATCCATAGGAAGCAAGGTCGGTCGTCATTCGGGTTTATTAGCCGTGGCCGGCTTACATAATTTTAGATAAGATAGGGTAGGTTTAAGAAAAATAAATAAAAAAATTAAAATGAAAATGATAAATGAACAAGGGAATGTATGACTTCCTCTAAATTTTTCTAATTGTATTGGGTATATAATTTAATTCGTGCGGTTTTTTTTTTCAAAATTTGAACGTTTATTTAAGAAAAACATGTACAATAGTATTATTCAAAGTATTGCCCATCTGAAGCTATGACTTTTTCCAATCTTTCTGGCAATTTGTGGATCCCATCCCAAAAGAACTGCGCCAAGAATGAATCAAGCCAATTTTTGCTCTATTCTGCTCTGATGTGAACCGTATTTCAGTGAGGGCGTTCTGCATCGACCGGAACAAATGGTAGTCAGAAGGGGCAAGGTCTGGGCTATATGGCGGGTGGGGTAAGACTTCCCATCCACTGTTTTCCAAATAGTTCCTAACCGGAATAGGGGTCGGGCCGAACGTTGTCATGATGGAAAATTATTGCCTCGTGTCTGGTCGCATATTCCAGGCGTTTTTCGACTACTGCTCTCTTCAAACGGATTAATTGTGTTCGGTAGCGTTGTCCATTGATGGTTTCACCCGGTTTTAGCAGCTCATAATACAGCACACCCATCTGATCCCGTCAAATACAGAGCATTACCTTCGCACAATGGATATTCGGCTTTGCCGTTGATTTGGCTGGTTGGCCGGGTTTCACCTATGATTTTTTGCGCTTGGGGTTGTCGTAATATATCCATTTTTCATCACCAGTAACAATTCGATGTAAAAATGACTTCCTTTTGTGGCTTTCCAGCAGCATTTCGGACATGCAAAACCGCCTTTCGACGTCTCTCGGCTTAAGTTCATGTGGAACCCAATTTCCTTGCTATTGAATATATCCAGCTGCTTTTAAACGTTTTGAAATGGCTGCTTGAGTGACACCCAAAGATTCTGCGAGCTCTTCTTTTGTTTGGCAACAATCTTCATAGAGTAATGCTTCCAGGTCTTCATCTTCAAACTTTTTTGGCTGCCCAAGACGTTCATCATCTTTCAAGCCAAAATCACCACTTTTAAATCGTGCAATCCACTTTTGGCACGTTCGCTCGGCTAGCGCATGTTCCTCATAAACTTCCACCAAAATACGATGACTTTCGACAGCAGTTTTCTTCATATTAAAGTAATGAAGAGAAACTCCCCGCAAAAACACTTTTTCAGGCACATAGTTCGACGTATTTGAGTGAAAAAAAATTATTGTTGTTTACGCTTCAAATGAATGACATATGCTGAAATGAGGTACAATGACAGTAGCTTTGTAACGCATATTCCAACGGAATAATAACAATGAAACAATACAAGTTACGCCATCTCTTAGCAAACCGCTTGAATTAAGTTATAGACCCAATATATTAAATTTAAGTAGGTTAAGTAGATTAAGATTTATTTTTAGATAGTTTACAGGTTTAATTTTAAATTTTATATTATATCTTAATAAAGTACATAATACTAAGTTTTTTACTTGATTTTTATTTTCTTAGTTTTAGTTTTAATAAATGTTAAAATAAAAATAAACTGTTAAGATACGTCGAAAGACATAGTCTAAGTGTTAGGTTTAACTTAGAGTGCTCGCGTGAGGTAAGTAAGTTAGAATAAGATAATTTTAAGTTAATTAAGCTAATTTTAAGCGTTTTTTTGTCTAGCATATAAGAATTACGGAAGTAACTTAAATAAAAATGCATTTAAACTGAAAACTGACTGTTACACTTATGGTAACAAATGTCTCGACAACGCCGAAAAAAGCATTCATTAAATGCTTTGTTCCATAGACCGTTGTCGTATGTCTACTATATAATTAAATCGAAATTTCGGTATTTAAAAAAAAAAAAATCATCTTTGATTTAACATTAAAACCTTCCCATTTTTTTAATAACAGAAATATTTTCTTAGTTGTAAAAAAGAGAAAGAAAAAACATAAAATACGTTGAAGGGCTTGTTTAAGTTTTAAAATTAACTTAAATTTACTATTAGCTACACCGGTAAATAGCTGGTGAAAAACATTACTAAAATATATAATCTCTGGATCAATATCAAACATATCCTTATATAAATATACATACTTTTGTACATATTTGTCTAACTTACAGGAGAATGAATGTACTCGTATAGTGTTGATAAAAAAGCAGTAGATACATGTCAATATATGTATAAGTAATGTTAATGGTGACATGCAAGAATGATATGTTATACATATGTATAATTTTCGTATGTACTCATATTTAGCAGTTCCCCTTCAAAATAGTATCTATTTCATAAACTGGATCATCTGCACCCTGAACTCTGCAAGTAGAACTCGTTATATGTTTCACTTTCCGGGTAACTGCATTATGAAAATGGCGAAAGCACCCTTCGAAAAATATCAGAGTGGTTCGTTTTCTGCTTTGCGATTTTATTCAAGATAAAGGAAATTCAAATTGAAATCATTGTATGATATTATACAATGTATGTTGTAATTATTTATATGGATGTACATAAGTATGTATACATTTGAATGCGTACAAAAAAATTAGGTTGTTTCAGGCTTACTCGGCAGAAGTTATTAGATTCTGTTTAGTTTTCCAATGGTTTGGGTCATCTGCACATCTAAGCCTAGGGGGAGCTGCTGAGGATAACCACCACCTATCCTATGAAGCATGCTGACTGCGACTGCACAAATATAACTACACACTGGGACCTTGCAAGCATAGGTGGGCGAATTTCAATGCATACGCATGTTTCAATTAAAGCCTCTTATGGACGTTTTGGCGGAGAAACTCTCAAGATGAAGTCACCGGCAAATCAAAGGCAAATCCAACGATAACCTAATTTGAGCTACCTCGAAATATTCCGAGGTCAGCTTATAAGGGGAATTTTAAACATTTAGAAATGTTGTCGAGATAGAAATGGTGGTGGAGGAGCTTCAAGCGATTTGATCTTTGCGCTAAAGTAACCATAGTGGGTTACTGACACTATCCTCTGAAGGATCTGCCCAACCACATTAAACCCCATACTCATATATTGTGAAGCAGCAAACAGCTTCGGATACAACCACAGTAAATGAAATGAAAAACGGAAAATCACTCTCGGCTATGCATATGAAATACATGGGCCCTTAACAGTCTACAGAGGAGTCGTCTTGCTTTACTTACTTACTTAGGTGGCGCTACAGCTCCAAGTGAACTTGGGCCTCAACTAACAAGCCTCTACAGATAGCTCGATCTGTAGCGAACTGCCCCCAGTTGCGCATTCCAGGTCAGTTGAAATCCCCTTCAACTGCTCCTCCTCCTCTTACTCCTTTTTTTCTTTTTTTAATCCCGCGCGCGCACCAAGGGAATATGAATACCCTTTTACTGGCTTTTTTCCAGGGCGCGGGCGGGTGATGTAGTAGTTTGAACCTCAGGTGTATTAGGTTTCGATATTTTTCCCAGAGGTGGTTGTCAAACTGGAGCCAGTACTTCCTCAACCAGTGGGCCTTAGTTCGTGCTAGTTGTTAGTTTGTTACATTTAGCCCAGCCAGCAACCACTCCAACATCAGTGTTATGGCTTCATGTCGACGCCGACGGGATTTTCATATAACTACATAGAAATTCTATGAAAAGACTTTTTCAGAGAATTGCCTCGCACGGGATTCGAACCCGCGACCCTCTGCTTGAGGAGTTTATGCATATACCACTACACCACGGCCACCTCTACTGCATTAGATTCAAATGCTATATGTACTAGCCATTTCAAGCAACTGATGTGCAGTTTTCTGTCTAGTTCGATGTCGCTGTACGCTCGTATAGTGCAAACTGGCCGATTATTTTTCGAAGTATTTTTCTCTCGAAACGTCTGATGATATTTTAATCCGCTTCCGATAGGGTTCATGCTTTAATGCCAATAAGTAGGACTGGGCTTATCAAGGTCTTATGTAGAGTCTCTTTAAACCAAAGAAACAGCGATTGGCAAAAGCAATTCTTTGTTTTATTTCTGCTGATATGTTATTGGCAGAATTTATAACAGAGCCAAGGCAGACAATGTCCCTTACTACCTCGAAATTGAAGCTGTCGACTGTGACGTTCTGTACAATTCGTCGATATAGTTTGTCTCTTCTTGTTGACAGGATACATGATATTTCGTTTTGCCCTAATTTACCGGTAAACCCATATTAGCGAAAGCACTTGTCACAGCGAGCATTCTTAATCGTCATTCTGCACAGAAGAACGACCTTAGCAGATATGCCAAAACTTAACATGGCTCTATAAAGCTTGTCAATGTAAATGCTGTCTTATGCTATGGGTATCGATTTTAATTTCTTGAGTTTTTTCCAGGATCTGGTGAAGATTTGATCCATTTTGGACTTTCCTGATCTAAAACCGCACTAGTACGAGTCAATCAGGTTGTTGACGAAGAGTTTCAGAGGTTCACACAATATGGCAAATAATATATTGTATGCGATTTTGAGGAGTTTCATTCATCTATAGTTGGCGCAGTTGAGGGATCTCCTTTTTGGTGGATTGGGCAAACGATAATGAGTTGCTATTCATCAGGCATACACTCTTCTGACCAGATCTGTGAAATGAGTTGGTGCATACTCTCCACAAGTCAATTTCAGCAGCTTTGAATACCTTCTCCCTTGACCCAATAAGTCCAGTTTCTTTGTTGGTTTTCAGCTTAGATATTGCTATTCTTACGATTTTAGTCAGGTGGACGTACTTTTGGATATCATCGTCTAAGTTGAATGCTCTACATATTATTCCTGACGGCGGGATGTTGATCTACAAAAAAAGTTTTTCCATATTGTCAGCACCGACTGTGACTTCACTACAAGGTCTGTTTCTTTACCTCTACAGATCTCTGTACGGGTCTTCATGCCTTAATACGTTCTTTTTATCTATTGATAAGACTTCCGTACGTTATTCCTGAAGTACAAACTCTCAATACCTTCTTGTGCTCTTTTTTCTTTTTCTGGAGAAGCCGATGTACTTACTGTTTTTCTGCTCGCAGAGCTTACGAGCGGCTCGTCCTTCATTGCACCGCCGTTTTACACGCCTCTTATTTAGCTGTATGTGCTTGCCGATATTCTTCATAAAACCAGAGATTCCTTGGTGGTGGTCGAATGAAAACCAATACATCAGTTGCGGCGCCTCTGATGGAACGCTGGCAGCTTTAATAGTGGTACTTGATGCTGGCCATACAAAACTAATTGAGAGATTTCGAGATCTTCGAGTTTGGCGAAGAACTGGGAAGCTTTTGCGATCGCAGCTTTTCTACGTAATATCTTCTCACAGTAGTTCTTCTTTGATGTGGTGCTTAGGAGGTCCGCATTAGCACCTTGGCTGCAACAATGTGGTGATTCAAGTCGATGTAGGCTGCCTAGAACGTTCGGCCGTCCAAAATACTGGAAACATACCCTCCCTCTATCGCAATATGATGAATTTGATTTAGTGTTTAATGATCGGAGACCGCCATATCCCTTTGTACATTGAGATGAAGAAACCGTGTGCTTGTCATAATGATATTTCGTCCTGCAGTTAAATCAATAAGGCTAAACCCGTTACCAGACGTGTCGTCTGCCGTTAAAACTGCATAGCACTTTAAGCATTTTAACTTCATACTTCTTACATTTCTAAAATGTTTTGTAGAGGAGCTCGTAGAAACATTCATTGATGGCAGCGTGCATGGCCGTATATAAGGTTTACGGTAATGAAATTATCCTTGATACAGATTGTAGTAAGATGCTCGCTCACGTGTCGCGTATGGTAAATCTGCATCCGAATAAGTGCTGTTTCTTCTCCATATAGCAATCACCATGCTTGGCTGCATGTGCTTTTTTAAGGGTTCGAAAAGATCTGAAGCTAGTTGTCCTTTAAAAGTTTGCAGAGATCGTCAACAGTGAATCCATTTTTATCCGAGGTTACCCGACCACTACAGCGAAACCTATGGTTTAATGAAAGGTTTTGGCAAGAGGATGGAGCGAAATGGCATTTCAGAAAGGAGAAAAAAGAAACGAAGATGCGCTCGATCCAGGCCAAGCAGAGATACTTCTGTCGAAATGATATTCAAAATTTATACCAAAATGTGAAAAGAATTTACTAAATACGCAAATACCGAATAGAAAAATGCACGGTTAAGGATGAAAATGTAATATTGTAGTACAGTCAATCGGCTGACGTAGTCAGGACATTTGGAGAGCTCGAGTTTGAACAGTTTGAACAGCATAAGAGAAATTCATCGCCTTAGGTAGGTAGCGCGCACAAGTGGCAGCAATTAGCTGAACTAAAATTGCACTAATTAAAGAGCCTAAGATGGCTAAGCAGATTGTTTCCTTGATGTACTTTGGATTTTGGCTTTAAAGGGTTAAATATGAGGAAAAAAAAAAAAAAAATTCAAAAATTTTGCCTTTTAATTTAAGTTTGTCAGCTGGTGGAGTAATAATTTAAGGAAGCCTCTGAAATTTAAATGTCCAACTTTTTCAATTTTGGCACCGAGGAATTTTATCGGCTGAGGTTTTCTGAAATCAATTCTCTAGAAAACTGTGGCGTTAAGTAAAATATATAAATGGGCTAAATGTAGGTGTATTGTACAGTAGCAACAAGACACAAGGTGATAATGAGTTCTAATGGATGGGTGATTTCAAGATTCAAAATGTAGTCCTGGTCAACATTTACATGAAACAATCTTTAAAAAGTAAGTGACAAGCATTGATTTATCAATTCAAATAAACATTTTATACACTTTTGCTATTTTTCTGTGCTTTTTTTGACAATTAAAAACCAAACGCTTAAAAGATGTACATGGAAAGTTTCTTTTCGTTAAATTCGTCTCATTTCTCACGGAAAGATGCTGATTGGGCTCTATTGAAGATGCAAGAATATCTGCATTTTCATAGAAAAATCATCCTCGGTGAAAATGCACGTTTTTGGTTAATGGCTTTGTTAATAAGCAAAATTTCCTCAATTGGTCCATGAGCCGCGGGAATTGTTTCAACCGCAGTACTTCTTCCGAGATGGTGAAGGGGATACAATTACAGTGAATAGAGTCGGCTATCACCTCACGTTAAGCAACTTTGTTTTTGATAAACTGGAACTGGACAACTTTGGATCTGCAAGTACTATCCCACTTGCACACACAACTCATGTCATACTCCACTTATTGAAAACGCAGTTCGGTGATTGCCTTCGTCCAAAAATGTACAAAAATGTACAAATGTACATTGGCCGTCCCGCTCGTGGAACTTAATATATTTAAATTCTTCTCTTTGGGGATACACTAGGTCTCTGGTCTATGCCAGTAAGTCAGAAACTTCGGTATGAAATTATTGAAATATCGGAGGATTTATAGGATATGGAGTTCATTTGAGTGCACATACTGGTAGGTATAAAAGACATGCATACACCAATGGGTCTATAACTTCGTGCGGTTTGCTAAGAGATGGCGTAACTTGTATTATTCCATTGGAACATGCGTTGGAAAGTTACTGTCATTGTTCGTTATTTCAGTATATGTCATTCATTTGAAGCGTAAACAACAATAATTTTTTTTTTCACTCAAATATGTCGAACTTTGTGCCTGAAAAAGTGTTTTTGCGTGGAGATTTTCTTCATTACTTTAATATGAAGAAAACTGCTGCCGAAAGTCATCGTATTTTGGTGGAAGTTTATGGTGAACATGCGCTAGCTGAGCGAATGTGCCAAAAGAGGTTTGCACGATTTAAAAGTGGTGATTTTGGCTTGGAAGACGATGAACGTCCTGGGCAGCCAAAAAAGTTTGAAGACGAAGAACTGGAAGCATTACTCTATGAAGATTGTTGCCAAACACAAGAAGAGCTCGCAGAATCTTTGGGTGTCACTTAAGTAGCCATTTCAAAACGTTTAAAAGCAGCTGAATATATTCAAAAGCAAGCAAATTGGGTTCCACGTGAACTCGAGCCGAGAGACGTCGAAAGGCGGTTTTGCATGTCCGAAATGCTGCTGGAACGCCACAAAAGGAAGTCATTTTTGCATCGGATTGTTACTGGTGATGAAAAATGAGTCCATTACGACAACCCCAAGCGCAAAACATCATATGTGAAACCCGGCCAACCAGCCAAATCAATGGCAAAGCCGAATATCCATGGCGTGAAGGTAATGCTCTGTATTTGGTGTGATCAGATGGGTGTGCTGTATTATGAGCTGCTAAAACCGGGTGAAACGATCAATGGACAACGCTACCGAACACAATTAATCCGTTTGAAGGGAGCAGTAGCCGAAAAACGCCCGGAATATGCGACCAGACACGAGGCAATAATTTTCTATCATGACAACGCTCGGCCCCAAGTTGCTATTCCGGTTAAGAACTATTTGGAAAACAGTGGATGGGAAGTCTTACGCCACCCGCCTTATGGCCCAGACCTTGCCCCTTCTGACTACCATTTGTTCCGGTCGATGCAGAACGCCCTCACTGAAATACGGTTCACATCAGAGCAGAATATCAAAAATTGGCTTGATTCATTCTTGGCTGCCAAGCCGGCGCAGTTCTTTTGGGATGGGATCTACAAATTGTCAGAAAGATGGGAAAAAGTCATAGCTTTAGATGGGCAATACTTTGAATAATACTATTCTACATGTTTTCCTTAAATAAACGTTTAAATTTTGAAAAAAAAACCGCACGAATTAAAATATATACCCAATATTATTGGCCCAATATCCCGGTGTGGAACAAAGCCAAGGCTCTACACTCACTGTTTTCTGAAATATGAAATGTTTTACTTGTGAAGGTTTCTTTATGGCCAGTGAATCATAACCAGGATCTCTAGCTTAGCATTCTGTGATCCCAGTGCTGATCACCCTTTCATATGTTTAAATGTTGGAAATGTTGAAGTCTGATAAATCTGTTTGCTTTCGGGCAGTTAAGCAAAAGATTGATTAATGATGATGATGATCTGAGATTTGCTTTTTTTTTTTTTTCAAATAATTACATACATATGTTATTGGTATTCTTATACACATAGTTTCTTAACTAGATACCTTACCGCTACCAAATGTCTTTGCAATTGTGATGAAGACGAAAGTTTAAATTTGTTAGTACATACGAGTAAACGTACTACGGATATACGTACTCGTAAAAACATTGCAAATACAATTGTAGCTCATTGAAACAAGGAAGCTACTAAAATTCATCGATACTCGTACAAAGTTGCAATAGCGCCAATCTACCTTTACAAATTAAATAATGCATTTTTCTTTCTATTATTTTTTTCTTATTATTTTTTATTTAATATCAAAATAAATAAAAAAATGCAGGTTTTCTCTTTTCGGGAAAATAAAAGCAAGATATTTATGCTTTCCTTACTAAATACTCGTAAAGCATGATAATGTGCGAGAGAATGCCTACAGGAAATTACTTGGCTTTTGCCAAACCGCAGAGAATCGAAGAAAACCACAAAACTGAAAAATGAATATTTTGTAATACTCGTACAGTTGAAATACTTCGCAAAGGGACAACACACTTTTATCTACATACTTGTAGTCAGCAGTGTAAGAACAAAAGATGAATACTCTGTTGGAAGAAAAATTAGCTTGGAATAAAAAATTTTCTAATCAATGTAGTCATATCCAATATGCCATCATACTTTTGTATAAACTTTATTTTTTGTAATCTAATTGTAATATTCGCAATATCAGATCGCTTGTAATTAATTTTGACAATTTTTGGCACTGGCCTTCTATGTCTAAGGTGCACAAAGCAAAGTAAATAAGATTTTGAGTTACGGCTTTTAAATGTTTGATAATAATCTCCCTGACATCCGTGATTGATGTTATGCAAAAATATTGCAAAAGCCACGGAGAAGCATCATCTTTCTTTAAGTCCATCTAATAACCAAATTTCCACCCAAGTTAAATGTACCCCGTTTGCTTGAGGAGTGTCAAGAATCTATTGCTCATTCTAGACAGGAAACTGAAATAGAAATGAAATGTTACAGATTGAAATGAAAAAAAAAAAAAAAAAAAATATATGGCCCTCTACTCATGCAAGTGTATTGTAGGTTCAAGATAAGACTAATTTTGTGGTGATTTGGGCTTGAAAGGCGCATGAGCTGCCTGCATAGCCACCGTTATTAGAACCTCTTTAACGCTCTCCAAGTTTATTCGATTTGCTACCTATAAACTTGTTTGGCATGCGGATTGCAGATTGCTATTAAGGCTGAGAGAAACTCAGCTATGGAATGAGCTAAATGTAGGGCATGCCAGTTTATTTAAGCTGCAACAAGGCCAATCAATTAATCTTCAACTAATTTCTCATATCCGGTCCTTAACGATCAAGAAAGAGGAAACATCGGTGAGCTCACAAACATATAAAATCACGGGACACTGAATCATTGAAAGACACGTCCACGATTGAATATTGATCACAACGATTTCTCCAAGAGCAGCGCAGGCGATGAAGAAGATGAATCTTTGGCGTATTTCCTTTTAAACTGCCCTGTCTTGGCACACATGAAAATTCAATCCCTGGCAATAACTATTTCAAACATTTTAATGAATTTTGTTTTATGAAGATCACCGATGTTGACAAACTAGCTAGAGTTAGAACCTTTTTACCTTTACTTACAGCTGGTCCAATGCACTTCACCGCTCTCATCAACTCTAACTTAAGGTTCATAAAGTGACGAAAAGTGACTACTTATTCGATTCAAAAGACTGGCGCTATCAACATTTCAGATTCACCAGCTCAAGAGTGAGCTGAGAAGAAAGCCTGTTTCGTTTTTACGGCTGATATCACAGCCAGCAGCATTTAGTAGAATATCTTTGAGATCAAATAATTATAGGTAAATCCCAGAATACATATATTAATAATAAACTCTCATATTTAACGACTATGCTCCATCAGGATCCCAAATGGGGGCAAACAGCGGAATTTCTACAGCCAATTATGAATAGTATCTGTAATAAGAGATTTAAATGCCAGAGTAGATCTTTGTCATCATCTGTCATTACTGCCGACGACAAATACCTGCTATTACGTGTTGTGTTACTTTGCTTAACGTACGTCATACCTTTATAGATTTAATGGCCATGTTAAAAGCTTTATCTAAACTCACAATGAGATTTTTTGATTTCCCGATTCTTCATCGGGAGAACAGATTTTCGTGTTTTCTATGTCAGGTCCAGGATTTTGGTTAGGAAGGCGTATCAACACTTCTTTCATTCCTCTAAGTTGTCCCGAAAACGGAGAGATGGAGCGAGTAAACTTTAGTTGCCTGATGGGAGATTGTAGGAAATTTCGGCACATATTTGCTTAGCAATTCAAGATATTGCTACGTTGAGTTTTTCATCATGTAAGCTCTCTATTCCATATGGCAGGGTTCTGCTTAAGTGAAAACATTCTCTGTTTTGGTTAGCTCCTACAGTTTATCAACAAAGTATTTGAAGTCGGCGTCATTCAGAGCTTTCTTAATTCGGAGCGTATGAGAAGTGAAAGCGACATATTTATATCTAAGATGGAGGTGAACTTTCCCTCTACATCTAAATTTCTTCTACTTGTACTACAAAGCCTACTAATGGCAGCACATGTTTAAGCTGGACCTTGTGCACAAGAGAAGCCGCTACCTGGGTTGTTTCTCCGGTTGCATCAGGCGACATCCGTCCATCAGAACTACGACCTTTGTTGGTTGTACCATCAGTTTTATTCGGACATCGTGTATGAAAAAATCCATCAATCCATCTGGGCGAGTGCCAAAAACTTTCTTTCTCTTGGACCTGTGCGAGGAGAAAGAAGAGGAGGCCGTGTTATTTCCATGTTTCCGTGTTATTTCGATAGTCTGTTTCTCCTCTCCTTCGCCACTGTTCTCCTCTTTAACTACTCTTTATTCAGTAGTCATTCAGCCGGATTGAGACAAGTCGTCAAAGACATTACTCTGGCCAACCATATGCCTATTCTAATATCTCAATCCAGATCCTGCATCTCCTACGTTAGTGCTTACACCAGGGGGCTTTTTGAGTATGTTGAAGTATAAAAATTTATTATGCCTCGGGGGTTAGCTTTAAACTGTTTAACCATATAACGTTCAGTCTAGATATTTTCGACTCTTAAATCGATGTCTCACTTAGGTTCTTTTAAGAATCTTAGAAACTTGGAATCTTAAGTCTTAAGCTGTCAGAAAAAGGAAGGAAACGAAACATTACTATTGCCAACCTTCATTTTTCTAAGGAGCAAATTGTATGACATAATCAAGTCCTATCGCATTTTGAATTATGTATATATGCATCTTTGTACCTATGTACCTAGGATGCTTTAGTCAGAAGAGTACAAATTAAATGGCTAAGACAGAGAGTATATCTTATAAACAGGTTCAACCAAGCTTCAAAAGTTTCCCAATCAACTCCAGTAAGTTCGTTGCAGGGGATTGCTGATAAAAGTACGGATCAACTTTGAATAATTGGGCAATCTCAATAAGTAAAGTATTTTTATAGAATATTCATGCTTTATAGACTTCATGGTGATACTCCACATGAACGCAAGGATCGGAAAGAGGAGAGTGATTTTTAGTGTTCTACGATTCCTTTGGATTACGTACAGTAAATGGAACAAGCAGCGCGGACTGTGATGTTGAATTCACATACGAGTATATTGGTACACAAGGAGTATCAGTTATTGACTCTTATCCTGATTGAATGGAATTCTTACGTTACGACGTATTCTGATCATCTTCCGAATGCTTGCACTTTTGTTCTTAAAGCATCAATATTGGATGCCAGCGAAATGAATGTATTGCCTAAAGTCATATGGAACAAAACGAATCCCTCGTTATATACAAGAGCCCTTGAGAAAAAAATGACATTTGTTGATAGAAACTGTTTTTAGATGATAAAGATGATATACGCCGCTATAAGCCCGCCCAGTAAAAAGACAAAAGATTCTGAGCAACCTTTGTTTTCTTGGCTTTGCCTATTTCGACAATATAGTGATGGGCTAGCAAAGGAAATGTATTTAAAAGCTAAAACTGAGCTAAAAGCAATAACCCGGGATAAATATAATAGAAGGTTTACTATGAATAAATTCAATCTCCGTGACCTTATGCAAAACTCGACGGATTTCTGGAAAGCAGTCAAAGACTTAATATAGGGTTTTCCAACTTGACAACTTTGAATTTAATTTGTGAACGCACTCTTTCACTAATCATCAAACTTTTACTGTCAATTTATTCAATAAGCTCAACATTTTCATGGTAAAGTACACTAACGAGCAACGTCTGCAAATTATAAATTTTTTCTACAGACATTCGGAGTCGGTGACTGCAACTTTAAGAGCGTTAACTCCTATTTTCGGTCGTAATTCCCGCCCTAGTAGACAGGCAATAACAAGTTTAGTGCAAAAATTTGAGTCTACATATTCGTTGTGTGATGTTGCCGTGTCAGTGAGACAACGGGTTGGTAGAAGTGTCGAAAATATCGCTGCCATTCAGACGTCCGTAGCAAACGATCCAAATCAGTCAATTCTACGGCGTTCTCAAGAATTGGGCATCGCTCAGACCACATCATGGCGTATTTTGCGTAAGGATCTTGGTTTACACCCATATAAGATCAAGCTGACTCAAGAATTGAAGCCGATGGACCATTTGAAGCGACGTACGTTCTCCGATTGAGTTCTGGATAAGATGAGCCAAGATGATGATTTTCATCGCAAAATCATCTTCAGTGACGAAGTTAATTTTTGGCTCAATGTGTTCGTCAATAAATAAAATATGGGTTATTGGTCGGGTGAAAACCTACATGTGCTTCATGAATCACCACTTCATCCACAAAAAATAATTGTTTGGTGCGGTGTGCATGCCGGCGGCTTTATTGGGCCATATTTTTTCGTCGACGATAACGATCGTCACGTTACTGTGAATGGTTAGCGTTATCGCGCCATGATCACCGATTATTTTTGGCCCGAGTTGGAAGATGTGGACTTGGACGACATGTGGTTTCAACAGGATGGTGCCACAAGCCACACAGCACACGCTACAATCGATTTATTGAAGAGTAAGTATGGTGAGCGTGTTATCTCAAGACATGGGCCAGTCGATTGGCCGCCTCGTTCGTGCGATTTAACGCCGCTTGACTATTTTCTGTGGGGCTACGTTAAGTCATTGGTTTATGCCAACACGTCAACGACGTTGGAAGAGCTCAGATCCAACATTGAATACGAAATACCGGCCGTTTTGGCCGAAATGTATGGCCGAGCCGTTGTAAATTGGGTCCAACGAATCGACCGCTGCAAACTTACGTGCGGTGAACATATGAATGAAGTCGAGTCCCATTCATAAATGTTGTGATTGTACTTCAAGACAATAATAAAGTTTTAAGATATCTCAAATGGTTTGCCTTTTATTTAAAAAAAAAGTTGTCAAGTCGTTATTAGAAAACCCTATTGTAATTTACTATCGCGAGCAAGCACGTTTTCCAGTACGCAGTCCCAAGATTCAAAATTGTTATCCTGCACAGACCGGTAGCAGTTGACCTTGAACAGTTAAGAAAGCACTTGATAGCCTAAAAGAAGGTAAAGCTGCAAGATCAGGTGGTTAACCTATTAAAATTCGGAAATATTGTTGTTGCTCCCAAGTTTTAATATTTTATATTTAACAAATTTTGTATTACTGGCGAAGTTCCAGCACGTTTGAAGGAAGCGGTAATGTTTGTAACTTTCAATAAAAGATGTACGTCAGATGATGCAAACTATAGAAGCATTTCCTTTTTAAATGAATCATATATTGGCTATTGGCATGGATCAAAGAAAATAAACTACTTAAGGAACATCAAGTGCGGTTTTAAATTCCATCACATATTTGTTTTAAGGAGTATATTGAAGACTTTAGTTTCAGTTGGTAAAAAGCTATACATTTTATTTGTTAACTAAAGGTCTACCTTTGACACAGTTGAGCATAAGGCACTCATGTACAAGCTTTATTACGTGGACTTTAGTGCCTGTACGAGGCAACTAAATCATATGTATGGAATGGAGGAAATTTCGCCGACTTCGGAAATGTTCGTGACGATGTCGGCAGTGAAGCAGGCCTGTGGCTTGAGTCCCACTCCATTCGCACTATACATAGAGGATATTGTGGAAAAGCTGCCTTTTGGAGTGGAGTAACCAGGACTGCAGATAAAAGCACTTCCCTTCAGATCCCCAGAATCGTTACATATTGTAAAATGATAAATGGACTACATGAGTACTGTGTTTTGTGGAAGTTTATTGTCAACCTGTCCAAGTCAAAGATCATGATTTTTAAAAAAGGTGGAGGTAAACTCAGTCGAAAAGAAACGTGCCACTACGTTGACGAGGTGATCGCAGTGGTTAAGAAATATAAATATCTGCTAGTCCTTTTCATAAAGAATCTTAACATCGAGAAACACCTGTAAGAAAGACTAACCGAGGCTAAAACAGCCATTAACACAGCCTGGAACAAATGTTTCAATAACAAATTTATTGCCCACACCTCTAAATACAAAGTATTTGTAACAGCAGCAGAGTTTTTTATGTTTTATGCCGCAAAAGCTGCTGCGATTTTCTATTAGAGCAACGTTATATCTACTCCCCAATTCATCTAATTAATATATACGATAAAAATCGAAGAAGGTATATCTTTACTCTACACGAAGATCTTAAAACTGCATGTGGATTATATCCTACTCGTAAAAGTGCTTAAAATGGATGACTTCCGTTTTCCAAAAAAGTTGTTCTTAAAAACGGAATGGTTCAAATAATGGCTAGAGATGGGAAGAGAGAGTCAAATCGATATATAATCAGGACAAATGAATTGGAAGCATCAGCTATACAAAATGGATTACTTTATCAAATCGTTGATAGCAGCCTAAATCACAGATTGTGTGAAAGGAACAATTTTCAGGATAAATATGAGTATAGCACGAATTATATAATGTTACATAGCATTCAAAAAAAGGGATCAGCTTTTAAGACTTAATTACATACCGCTTTGTGACCTGTGCAACTTGCAAGAGAGGGAAGATGTCTTCCACTTCATTGGACGATGCCCGATTTGCAAAGAAATTAGATGGCAGATCTTTAACATGAACGTGCTGTCATCGATTGAGGTCATTTTGTTACCTCATGTGATGTCAGAATTCTACTCAAATATTGCAAAAATGCCTTTCGTTATCGTGAACTAATAGTCAGTAAATCATTTTAATTTATAAAAATTTAATGTTTTTGCTACAAAATAAATACATTTTAGTTTTATTAGTTGAAAAACAGGTAGACCTTAAGGCAACGCTAATGTTCAAAAACAAAAAAATATCTCAACATCGAAGTTGATAAATAAATATCATTCTGATCTCGGTGCATATATTCTTCATGCTCCATACCGCTGAAGTATGGACTGAGTTAATGATGATATCCACTAGGTAGTAGTAGTATCCTTACCTTTTGGTAAGATGTATTGTCTGATGCCAAACTAAGGTCCCACGGAGTTGCAACCTCATATCACATGACGCATTACAAGTCAATAAATATACGAGTACATATGTATGTACATATATGTTTGATATAAAATCCATAATGCAAACGAATACAATACTTACTGTACGGACTGTGATTTTTTCTTTGAAAAATGATTTAATTTTCTATGATGGTTTCATAACCTCCCGGCCCTTGTACAACTTCTGGGAACATACCTTCCAAGTTCGTATCGATTTGGTGTGCCGTTAAGACGCATTGGTGGTCAAAGGGTTATCGTACCTAATCGTTGTTTCGTAATCCGATTAGAGTTTGACTTTCGCAATGTGATTCGCATTCATTTAGGTAATGATTGGTATCTTGAAAATCTTTGTGAGAAATGTACACAAACTCTAAATTGAACAGTGAATCTGTAGATACTTTTTGAATAAAATGCATAAAATTGACTACGCTTATTTTAAAATTCATACTTCACGATGCAAGTTTCTTAAACCATAAAAGGTGGCAAATACAAAAAGCATCATACGAATATACGCAAAACTGATCAAGGGAACAACACTTTAAATAGTTCGTTGCCCAAACAAAGCTTAAGTTTTGGAAAAAAAAAATCGACACCTTCCTTAAATATTCATAAGAATCAAATTTCATGTCAATGGAATGGCGTTGACAGAAAAATAGCAGTTATTTGTCTAAGAGACTACAAAACACAGCACTCAGATTCTCGTACTCATATATTGTACTTGCACATTCCATAATCAAAAAGAGGACATTAAGTACTATTAAGACTGTCACTGTTAAGTAAGGGTGACACTCTTTTCCACATCAGCTTTGTGAAGCATTGACATTTCAATAAGCAAAAGGGAAAAGATTAAAACCATGCCCGACCCCATAGACGAGAGCGGAATGAACGGGACCTATTTCAATATTTGCATGCGTCCTACCGAAACGAATTTCGAAACACCTTTTTTATTTTTAAATAAATCTGCATGCGCTTGAAAGCGAACAATTTAAAATAGTTAAACAGTAGATCGTTAGGATGACATGCGAACACGATCATTGTGTTCATTTGGATAATCTGACGATAAATGATGATGCGATGCATGACGCATAAAAGGGTTCTTTTTTTCTTTTTGTTCTTTCTTTTCTTTTTTCTTTTTTGGGTTTGACATCCTTATTACTGTGTAAACATCGATATGATGATTCAACACTTTTAATTCGATTAGTTGCGAATACAAGGTCCTGTAGATGCGAAAAAAAATCAAATGATTCTGTTCTGTGAGAAGAAAATTTAGTGACATCGAAAAGGGTTGAAGACATTGTCCCAATTTTTTCGGCAATTATCCATTGATTCATTTTTATCTCTCTTTCTCGTTATGGTGAATTATAGAAATTGTTATTATGAGACCAATGTTCGATTTAGTTTTGTTACAATTCTTTCCCATTACTAATTTTATGATGGTTTGCCAATGTTTTCGAAAAAAAAACAGGATTTAGGTATGAATAAATTCGTAAATCGCTGATTCTGAGAAACAGTGTGTAATGCCGGCAGAGCCAAATGTGCGGATATTTTATTTTTTAACGGTTATAGAACTTTTTTACTAAACTATCATATAACGACATGACTCGAAAGTTTTTATTTATTATGAAGAACTGTTCGTGGCATTACGTATTGAATGCGTCATGCCTGTGCGATTGGATCACTCTTTCAAGCATAACCCCACAAAAAGTAATCGGTTGGTGTTAAATCGCACGATTTCGGAGATTAATGTTCATCATATTTTGAAAGAAATAATATGTTATCATTGTCCGATAATTTTGACTATTGACCTTAACGCGAGCTTCGATCTCATTTTTAAAGAAATAAGGATTGATGATACTACCGCTCAAACCATACAGTGCAACTATAATTAAGTATAATTGAGTCTCATGAATTTCTTCACAAGCCCACTTAGGTTACTGACCATAAATATAAGGGTAGACTTCAAGCTCCTCAGCATCTCAATCTGTGAACTTCCGTCAACAGACATTGTCCCGTGGCCTTACTTCCCGCACCAGCTATATTTTGGATAGCTGGCTCAGTCGGTCAGATGATCAAGGATAAACAAAACTGCATTATATCTATACGTTATGTATAGATATACATAACGTGCCGAACATATATTAGACATCAAAGAACTGTCAAAAAGTTATGCTTTTTGGAAGTTAGTGACTAAAACCAATCTATTAAATCTATTAGTGAGTAACACCTTTTAACTATGCACAAATGAATTAAATTTCTTTCCTTAAATGTACACATATATGCATTTGTATATGTACATACGAATGCATCAAACCCAGATAGTGATCAGATAGAAATCAGATAAAAACTAACGAAAATCGGCATCATTCGAGAAAAAATAAATTTCTAAGAATGGTTCCAAAGACAGACTCCAAGAGGAAGAACTAAAGTGTAATAACATCGAAGAAAAATTTAAAAATTGTAAAAGGCCTGCCCCATAAAAATAAAGTAAGATAGTGGTGGAACTATGACACGAAAATGACTAAAGGAAACAAAACACAAACCTTTCAAGCATGGGCTAAATACAAGTGTAAATAGCGATGTTGATACAGTACTCTATAGGCTACGTTAGGACACGAACGTTGCAAAAAGGCGTTCAAAAAGCTACATAACCTACTTATATCTAGAGCAACAGTGATTGTAAAAAAGCCATTTTACACGGAGTTAGACAGGTATTGACTTTGAGGGAGGCGCATTTAATTTTAAGGGTAATAATCGAAAAAACATTGCGACGCTGCGAAAAATCGTCTTCATCGATTTGAAAAGAAGTTTTCAGCGATGTTTTAGATACACCATTAAGATTTCAAAATGTCCCTGAGACGTCCAAAAGTTTTCTATTGAATCAGCTACGACGTGCAAGCCTTCAAGCAACTATTAATAATTGGATAAAAGCACTAGAGGATAACGGTTTACAAATCAGTGCACAAAGTCAGAACCTACAAACACAACTCCTGATATCTTCCTAGAAGAAGTAATCGTAAATTGGGCGAAAACTTCAAAGTATTTTGTGAAAGATTACTCTTGTGTTTTAGGTGAACACTTGCCGTGTTCACGGGAAGCCCATATCTTCATGAGTGCCAGGATATAGACGTCTGTGTTTCAGTAATACTAAGTTGGACATTTGTTGAGGGCACACGTCCCACTCTTGGTTTGAGGTTTGAGTTCAGGGCGACCTAAAATCTCTTGCCGATCTTAGGGCACAACTTATTTGCAATTCCACAACGGTTCAACCAAACATAGAGGGGCATTTCTGCGACCGTAGTTTTAAATAACATGACGCTTTCACTAACAGGCCTTTTTCAAGACAGGCCCGGGTCAAAGTCTGGCAGCACCTGACTACCACGATACCGGGTTTTAAGACCTGGTGAGGACTATCGATTGTTCCACCACCTATTGGCCGGCCGCTTGTGACTTGTCAAATATAATATAATAAGAACAGTATTGGTTTTTTCCTGATTATTATTACACTACGTCATTAATGGGCGTAGCCTTGATAATTGGTTGAGGGTCCAGTATATTGTGACAGAAAAATATCGTTTGAATTTAAAAATTCATGAATGTCAGCGGGAGTGAGATGGTGAACAAATTTAAAATATTTCCACTGAGTTTGTCATGTTCAAATAAGGTCGTCTGAAAATACGCTCAAAAAAGCTATCAGCTAAGGTTCAAAGAAGAAGCTAAAAAATGTATAGAAATGCAGAAACCTCAACAAACTATTAACTTAACTATAACAGAGCGGCCTAAAGAATGGCTCTTAGGTAAATGGCGTAGTGGAAACGCTGTAGCAGTTCAAATACCTGGGTTTAATATGTATAGTAGCGTTAAATACATTCATAGCTACCAGGTGTACCGATATGAAGTAAGCGTCAAGATACAAATGTCTCGATAGGGAACATTTATTGTGAACGGGCATCGAATGCTTGTCGAGGCATATGGTGATCATGCTCTGTCAGAAGCAACATGCAAAAGATGCTTTTAACGGTTCAGAGATAACGATTTTGATGTGAGAAATGAAGAACGTGTAAGATCACCAAAAAATTGTGAATACGTTGAATTGCAAACAATATTGGATGAAGATGACACTTTGAGTCAGAAACAAATGGCAGAAATGTTAAATGTTGCACAACAAACAATTGAACAACAAAACAATTGAATGAAAGACAGATTGAAAAGCAAAAAACCACTTGTGAAGATTTGCATCGAAGACACGATAAAAAATCAGTTTTGCATCGAATTGTTACTGGAGATGAAAAATGGATTTATTTTCAGAATCCAAAACGGAAAAAATCATGGATTAATCCGGGACAACCATCAACTTCGAATGCAAAATCAGATCGATTCGGCAAGAAGACAATGCTGTGTGTTTGGTGGGACCAGAAATGTGTGTCTACCACGAGCTCCTAAGACCTGGTGAAACCGTTAATACAGATCGCTACCGACAACAAATGATCAATTTGAACCATGCATTGATCGAAAAACGACCAGAATGGAACAGAAAACACTGCAAAGTAATTTTTCTCGATGACAACGCACCTGCACACAAAGCAAAACTGGTTCAGGATACAACCAAAGAACTTGGCTGGGAGCTGCTACTCCACGCGCCGTATTCATCAGACTTGGCTCCTTCCGACTACCATTTATTTTCATAGATGGGACACGTATTAGCTGAACAGCACTTTGAATTCTACGAGGAAGTCGAAAATTGGGTGTATTTTAGTTTGCTTCAAAAGACGAACAGTTATATTGGTGTGGAATTCATAAATTGCCTGAAAAATGGGAAAAATATGTAACTAGCAATGGCCAATACTTTGAATAAATTTTTACAAAAAACGCTCTCTTACACCTGGTATACACTTTACATATGACAACAGTTTATAAGAGACGAAGAAGATGTATATGTATGTACGTCCATACAGGACTTTTCGAAAAAAGATTTCATTTTGAATAGTCCAATTTTGCCACCTGTCAAAAATGTGCTGCAAATGTGCTTACAAGTTTAAACTACACCTTTAATAAAAATGAAACCTTTCAAAAGCACACCGAATTTGTTAAAGTTCACAACAAAAATAGTGAGCGTTTCGCTGAAACATTTCGAAAAGTTCAAAGTTTTTTTGGTTGAACTTCTCGACTAAGAATTGTTAAATTGGTTCAGATATATAAGCTATTGGAAGAAGTTAGTGATGTGAAGGACCGAAATTATGCTCATCGCCCAAGAACAATTGGGATAATTGCCCGATAACCCATATTTGTCAAACAATATTTCACTCAAATTTGTATAAAGACTCGAGTCATTAGCCCTTTAATATCACATTTAAGTTGCACTGAAAACGGTACCCTACTTTCGAAAAATTCCTAATTGAATAAAGTTGAATGGTTTGCAATGACATTTCTATATTTTCGCTGAAAATAACCTATCGACTTGTTTTCAGTAATTTATGGGAAAACATCCGCTTTCAATGCGATGTAAATGTGGTATAGATTTAAATTAACGCAAGAACTTCGGCCTTTGGAGCATCAGCAGCTTCGTAATTCTGTCAATTGGGTAAAAAAGAATTTAACAAAATAATCATTTTGAGCAATAAAGCCTATTTGCATCTTCAAAATTTTGTTAATGAGCAAAATTGCCATATTTGGGGCTTAGAAAAAGGAAAGCATCTATTCATAACATGTTATTGTTTGGTGCGATTTTTGGACAAAAGGCATCATGATGGCGCTTTTGAATCATGATTAATAAATTTGTATGGCCGGAACTTGAGCAATGTTTATTTCCAACCAGATGACGCAATGCGCCATACAAGTGGATAAATCTTGATCTTTTACGAGAAAAATTTCCTAGTCGATTTATGTATTGAAACGTCAGCCAAAATCAAAGCCAACATCAGTACTGTTATCTAGCAAAAGAATACTCGAAAATATGATGAAGAAAGAGAGATTCCGATGTAACATACGTTGGTTTTGAATGTTTGCAGATTACAATGATTAGGAAATAAAGTACTTAGGAAGGCATTAGAAAAAAATCATGGTATCTCAGATTCGTCCAAACAATGAGACGGGTATTATGGTTGAAGGTTTCAAAGTGCAATTTCGTTGGAGAACTGCTGGTGCGATAAAACATAAGTTATTGCATGGTTTTGAATCCTATCTAGCATGTACCATACAGAGAGTATTATTATATTTCAGATTATTACATTACTTGAAAAAGCCTAAACATTTCGCAGTATTTTTGATTGATTACTTCTTAGCCCACATATACTATATATGTTATTTTCATTCTAGATTTCTGATTTTTTATGTTTTTGTTATTTTTGACTTACCGAATTCATAAAAGGTTGCATAAAATATTTACCTTTTTGAGCTTCTAACGCGAGTTACGGATTTATTCATCCTCTCCTGACCTCTCCTCAATTCCAATGCATTGATTATAAATACTATACACAGTTGTGAGTCTGCAGTATATGCCTGTAGATATGTAAAGATACATAATTACGTGAGTACACTCTAACGATTTAGATCAAAGAAACGTATTTAAATCGTTTGATAAGTCAAATAAGAGCATTTCCATGAAGATGTCTACTACGTTTTCAGTTCTGAGCATACTCGTATCTAAAACTGATTCTATAACAAGATAAATAATGACAACATTTCGAATTAAATGTCACGTTCTTTTTTTGTTTTGTTATTGCAAAAGGCACAAATTCCTTTCATGAACACTGATAATGGAAGCATTGCTTGGAATTTTCGAAAAGATAAATATTCACGTGAACTACACCCCAGCAGAAGGTTCACTGTGCTCAGTAACTACTGCGACAGCAGAGTCTACAACAATGTGACTCTCAGCAGGATATTAACACTCCGGGAGGTTAAAAAAAAGAAGAAAAATACAATAACTTTAGGCCTTCGATTAAACGAGATGTCAAATACTGTAGGCTATTTTGTACCTGCAGGCAATTCTTTCATTCACCATGTACTCGTACCAACACAAGTATGATGCTGGATTATAATTACACAAAGTGCTTCCACATAATGTTTATATTTTCAAAAATAAATAAATAAAAACAAAATTAATCAAAGGTGATATAAAGACATTTGACATTTAAGGTTCCCATTAAAAAAGAAGAGGAACCGTTTACGAGTATGTTCATACATGAATATCCTTTTTATCTGGTGCATGTGTGCTATTCTACCTTACGGTGTATACCTGTGATATCAGTACACTGCATGCGTTCGAATATTCTTACTTTTTATCCGTAAGTTTTACTTTTGAAAATGAAATAGAAAGAAAAAACATCCTTTTATGGGCTTATCCTTAATGCAATCAGTGTAGGAAAAAACACCCCCGAGGATTGACTAAATCTGTTTTTTGTTTTGTTTTGGTGTATGAATACTGAGTCCCTACATGAAATAGATTCATCACCTGTAGGAGCATCCTTACGAATGTTTAGATGCAATCCTAGTTTTATGTCATCTATAGCCTGATCACTTTTCCTTTGGAGTTTTGCCGAAATCTAACAATTTTCATGAGAAATATCTTAGGGCACTAAGTTGGCATTAGCAGTGTCTTTTTTTGAACTTTGTATTCGTGCACATCTGAGAGTTCGTACAATTGCAGGGATTATGTCATTGAAATGGAAATTTGCCGGAAGATGTACTCGTAATTTTGAAATTTGAGTTAGGTGCAATGTAACAAAAGACTGTTCAGTATATTGTTGTTTAACGTTCTGAAAGTAATCCAGCATGTGAATTTGTTTTATGTATGACTATACATGCATGCATGTAATTCTTCCTTATGAAGTAAGATCATCCTTGAGAAGCTTCTCAATACCTATGCACCTGTGCTTAAAAGACTCGTTTGTGCAGAGTTCTGTTCAAGGATTACCAGGCATACGATAATTTTATTTAAATCATATCTCTCAAGAGAGCAGAAGCTCGACTTACAGCTTATGGTACGATAGAAAATGATCCAGGTGCTAACGTACATATACTATACATACATTGATTTGAAATGTAAGTACAATAGAATGTGCGAAAAATATAGCAGCTAACTAGCCGTAATGGGTGCGACCGATGGGTCACGCCAAGAACTTCCTGGTAAATACCATTTGTAGTGCTCACTGATCAATTTTGATATAATATTCATTCCATTAAAGTTTTTGACAGATTAATCCCAAAAAGACAAAAATGTTCATTAATTCATAGGGAATACCGCTTTTGCGATTCTAAAAAGTTTACTGTTTCTTGAATACCTTATTCAATATCTTTTTAATACGAGTACATTTATAAAGGGTTTTCTGCAAAGCTGTAGGCTTATTTCAGAAGATTATTGGGTAAACGTTTGTTTAAGAAAAACATGTACAATAGTATTATTCAAAGTATTGCCCGTCTGAAGCTATGACTTTTTCCCATCTTTCTGGCAATTTGTGGATCCCATCCCAAAAGAACGTCTTGGCTATAAGCCGGGTGGAGTAAGACTTCCCATCCACTATTTTCCAAATAGTTCTTAACCGGAATAGCAACGTGGGGCCGAACGTTGTCATCATGGAATTTTGGGCGTTTTTCGGCTATTGCTCTCTTCAAACGGATTAATTGTGTTCGGTAGCGTTGTCCATTGATGGTTTCACCCGGTTTTAGCAGCTCATAATACAGCACACCCATCTGATCCCACCAAATACAGACCATTATATTCGCGCCATGGATATTCGGCTGTGCCGTTGATTTGGCTAGTTGGCCGGGTTTCACATATGATTTTTTGCGCTTGGGGTTGTCGAAATGGATTCATTTTTCATCATCAGTAACAATCCGATGCAAAAATGACTTCCTTTTGTGGCGTTCCAGCAGCATTTCGAACATGCAAAACCGCCTTTCGACGTCTCTCGGCTTGAGTTCATGTGGAACCCAATTTCCTTACTTTTGAATATATCCAGCTGCTTTTAAACGTTTTGAAATGGCTGCTAGAGTGACACCCAAAGATTTTGCGAGCTCTTCTTGTGTTTGGCAACAAACTTCATAGAGTAATGCTTCCAGTTTTTCATCTTCAAACTTTTTTGTCTGCCCAGGACGTTCATCGTTTTCCAAGCCAAAATCACCACTTTTAAATCGTGCAAACCACTTTGACACGTTCGCTCAGCTAGCGCATGTTCACCATAAACTTCCACCAAAATACAGTGACTTTCGGCAGCAGTTTTCTTCATATTAATGAATGAAAAAGATCTTCCCGCAAAAACACTCAAAGTTCGACATATTTGAGTGAAAAAAAAATTATTGTTGTCTACGATCAAATGAATGACATATACTGAAATGACGTTAAATGACAGTAGCTTTCCAACGCATGTTCCAATGGAATATTAACAATGGAATAACACAAGTTACGCCAGCTCTTAGCAAACCGCATGAATTAGACCCAATAAATTACAAATTTATTAAAGATAACGTGAGCTTAGATTAATATTCCAATACATAATCAAATATTCAACAATTAAAAAATTGTATTGCCTATACTCGAATATTTGATACATTCATTTAATTTTTCTTTTTCTTTATTTTCGTAAGAAACTAGTTTGAGATAGGAACAATTCTTTTAGGAATTTATTTTTGGTTTTAAATTTTCTGATGTTGAAATGACTTAATATTGTAGGAAGACTGCATTCGACTGTGAGTCATTGGTATTTGGAGCAGACCTTCTGCTTTTTGGTGATCTATTGGTTTCCTAAAACGAAAATTTTTGAAATGTTCCAGCGCTAATATCATCTTGTAGAATTGCTGCACTCTCAATACGTTTAATTTTCTTTCTTCAGGGGTTACTACTGCGCCTTGCTGTTGATGCTTGTTTAAAGTTTTTGCAATTTATTGATTGATTTGTTGAGTACGCTTGCTGTTGTACCTGCGGTGTCGAATGGTAGCTATACTAGGCCATATATAGCGCTTTTCTCAGACCCGAATGCAGTTTATTGATTTGAATACCCCACTTAAAGTGGCTGTCGGATATCCCTCCTAGGTATTTAAACGAATTTATTATTTCTAACAGTAACTTGACAAACATGGTTTTTAAAATTAATTCGCTGATATGAAGCTTTTTTATGCGAAACACGAACGTGCATCATCTTTATTTTTTACTATGAGACCATTATCGTGACACCACTTAAATGATTCGTCAAATTTCTCTTGTCTGCATTGCGGTCATCGTCAGCAAAAATGAAAGGATGATTATATCGTCAAGACACAAAGTAATTTATTTGAAAATAATATGAATAAAAATGCAAACGAGACCAAAAATTACCCAAAGAACTTTACTCCCGAAGCGCTGGAGAGCATTTTCATCTGCTTTTTTCATTGGGATGATCAGTGCATTGTATAATGTCTTTTCAAGCATCGCTTGAATTTTGCTTAAATTATTTTCTGACGTTGAAGGTCTCGACTACGTCATAGCTGACCATGACGGAGCAGCATGCATTTCATATCATCACCTTACATAGTCGAATGGGATTGGCAAGGATTCCAAAACTAGACATAGTCCTCTATAGTTCGTCTCCATATATAGTATGCTGTCATATGCGGCTCTGAAATCGATGCAGAGGTGGTGTGTATAGATTTGAAGTTTTTTCTAACATCTAAGGTAAGGTGAAAATTTGATCTGTGGTGTTCTTTCCTGGCTTAAAAGCAAACTAATAAGAATCGATCATTCATTCATGTAGTACGGCAGACAGGATCTTATACGCGATGTTGAGGAGACTTGTTCAAATGCAGTTGGCGCAGTTCAGAGAATCTCCCTTATTTAAAATTTGACAAATAATGCTGAAGTCTATTGGGCATACATTCATCGGTCCAAATTCTAGAGATGAGTTGATGTATGCTACACATTCAATCATCACCTTCTGCTCTAAACAGCTGAGCAGTTAAGCTATCGGGTTCAGCAACTTTATTAGTTTTTATCTTAGAAATTGCTATCCTTATTCATTTTTATTGAGTGTACGGTTGAATGGTTCAAATGGTCAAAAACTCCTCTATCTTCTGCCTGACTATGTAACTTCGGAGATGCAAGCCAACTCGATTAAAATAAGGTTAAGATATTGCATCTTAACATAATAAGTCTGCCAGACCGCCCTGCCAAGCTATTTAAGGCAGTCGGAGATAACTTGGTAGAAAACATAGATATGCATTAAAACTCATTTCCAAAATTTGATCAGAGGAAAGTATGGATTTTGATTGGAACCATGGCTCAATCGACAAAAAAGAAACCTTTTTAGGTGCGGCAACTAAAGAGGTATTAAATTATCGATTAACCTTAACATCGCATTCAAGATCTTTTCTGTCGTAATATCTTAAAACCATTTGTCAACGATCTGATTGGCCCTTATGCTAAGTTAGTCCACGATCGAACAAATGTTCCTACGGAAAACCCGAAATCGATACCCACCACCGAGATCGAGAAGAGCTTTGTCTTATTTTGTATTTCCGCCAAACTCGTCAAATTGCGTAAAACGGTCACAGCTACCTGAAGTTCGGAAGCAATCTCACCGTAACATTGACGTTAAAGGCGAAAAAAAGCCTTTGTACAAGGTGATGCGCTGTCATGTTGTTTCCTTATTTGAGAAAGTTGTGCAAACCTTGCAGCCGACACAAGAGGCATCATTTTCCATATTTATTATAATATAATTGGCAGAATACAGCGAGCTTTCACATATGCGCTTGCAAGTATTGAAATAAAATTGGGATTGAATCTGAATAAAAGCAAAACCAAATATACTCGTATGCTGTCAACAAGAAAGAATGCACAACATCGACGAATCGAAAGTAGTTAGGGTTTTCTATATCCGGTCTCAGCTAGTAACACTAATGACTCCCAATCAAAAATCAAACGAAGAGATGTACTGATGCTAATAGCTAATTAAGTAATAAGACGTTGTACTATAAATGAACACTACAAAGACTCTGTATAAGACCCTCATCATCCCAATTCTTCTCTTTGAGCCAACATCACAGACGTTAGTGAAGGCGTATAAGATATTGTTATATGTTTACGGTCAAAGACCTCTCCCCTTGAGAATTTCGTTGGATGGCCCCTAGGTCTATTACGGACTAAATAAATAAGTAAGATCCCGAACTTTGAACACTTAAATATAATCATATTTGGTACTTATTGTATGTATATAAGGTATGTACTCGGAGTTTTGGGATAGGCGCAAAAATCAGTTGTTCCCTAATTAACTTTGTGTCGTTAATAGTTTGATAAGGAATCATAGAACTTTTAACAAAGATAAACCTTCATATACTCTTTTAAATCCACTTCTTTGGTTTCCAGAGGCAATTTTTTTTAACATATATAGCTGATATCTCAAGCCATAGATTCAGATAGGAGAGTCACCACCTGTTCAGCAACGCGTTAAGCTTAAACTACTTTCTTGCTAACTCAAGTGTTCCTTCATTCTGTTCTTCTGTCTGTCTGTCACCGCCCCTAGCAATCATCTGTCTGCATCAAATTAGTACCTCAATCGATGGGCATTCTCAAGTTTTGTGATTTTTTCAAAGCGATTTCTGATTCAGTTACACCACGCATTAGGTGCCAGACATACCATATTAAGAGCGTCTGATTTACCATAAACAATCTGAGATTGATTGTTTCAGCACAAAAATTATCTGGTCCGCAATACCAAACGTTTTTTCATACAAAAAAAAAAAAAAACCTATCCTTGGAAACAAGTTTATTAAAAACCTTGCAACAGCTGAGATAGATTCAAATCAGCATGAAGGGCTATGTTTCATCAGAGAATTGCGTTTATGCACGTGTAGAACATGAAGTTTACAGTTGTTTGCTTTTATTTATTTCACATAAATATCAATACATTCTAGATTATCCTTCCGCTCACCTGTCAATTGAGGGATCATTCCATTCAAGTTGGTTCGTTAAGCGAAAAATCCAAACTTCAGTCATCCAGTACTGTGGATAATCCTCAGATATATATATATTCATGGCTTAGGATGAGCAGTAATCTTAAAACTGCGTCAGTAAGAAGTGCCAGCACGTGTACATCCTTAGCTCTAATTAAAACAGTATTCCTCCCAACTAGTACACTGTCAGGAGTTACATATTTGTAAGTAGTACCATCCCCTGCCTTTAAGTTATCACATCCTTCGCATATCCGTGAAAGCTGCAAGAATCATTTATACAAATCAAATGCATCTGATACCGTCTTGCATCAATTTACTTTGAAATTTATGATGGGTAAAAATTAGTTCATAATGTGTTCACACTAGTGCGATGAAAACGTATCCTTTTTATCCTTTTTATCCTTTCTCTCCTGGTGTGTCTAAGTGATATCAGAAGTAAAGCCCTTACTAAAGGGCTCACCATGGTAACATTGTAATTTATTTCAATTTCCAACTGCAACATTAAGCGGAATAAAAGGGATGACAAAAAAAAGGATTCACGCGAGCCCAATTGAAGTGTGTAATATAATTTTGCTGAAATCAGGTCGAAGGCAAAACTGCCGAATCAGAAAGGGGTGATGCATGAGCATATGTTGCCCCCTTCTTTTTATTGTGCAAGGAAAGGCGCTGAACCGATGACATTGTTAATGAATCTTTTCATAGACAATTTTTTCGCAGCGCAACGCACCAGAGTGATTATTTAAAATGAAAACATTAGACTTAATGTAAGTAAGACGTCCTGCTGAGCCTCTATTATTATAAATTGTGAAGAAAAAGTTATTTAATTTAATATAAAGTGCAGGTATTGTACGGTATTTTTTCCAAGATTTCTATACTCACATTTTATTCGTACCTATACGGGAACTTGAAATTCATAATCAATGATAAAATCTTTGGAAAATCGCAATCATAGTAATTCGCAAAAAAGGGAGGTCCTCTATGGCAGGTGTTAAAACAGGTGTACAAACCAAGAAATATATCTATGCAATGCAGCAACTAAGGTTACGAATATGTACCAAATTTTTAAGCTGCAGACAAGTTTGAAACAGATCAGTGAACTCTTTTTCAGCTTTAAAGGTATGCTGATGAATCAACCCAAAGTCTGTGATTACAAAGTTGTTAAGCCTATGACCTAGGCGTATAAGGAAAATTTCATAAAAGACACCTTAGCAATATTCTATGACGAAAGCGAAATGAGAGCAATCATTTCAGTAAAATATAAATGTTATGTTAGGTATTGTCATGATTATGCTCAGAATTGTCTAACTTTATCATTAACATAAGCATTTACCGTAAATTAACATATGTATGAAGAAGATCATAGCTTATAGCCAAATTAACTTTAGAATGGGACAATGAGTTGAAAAAGTTCGTCAGAAATGTCCATGCTAGACCACAGGCATATCGAATTTGGTAAACGTAAGGCCACGATTTTGGTAAAGAGGATAAGCCCCATAAAAATTAATTGAATACTCTCTAAGAAAGAGCTGAAATAAACTGTCAAAACATTGTCTGCGCTCAGTACGAGGAAGCAGATGAACCTGTATAAAGTCTGACATTGATCTCGCCAGATATTTTAAGCTGACATGTGTAGCTAGAAAAATCCCTATGCATGGTAGAATAGCGGAAATTATGCTCCCATGCTCGCCGGCGCACAACAAGCTCTTATTAATGGGATTCCAAACGAGCTTAGTATTTAACATACCAAGTATGTAAATACGAAACCGGAATTTTTGTATCGAAAATACTCATTTAATGTATGGAAATGATAAAAAATATTTTATTCAAACTTTTGCCCACCGCTAATTGCACATTTTTCCCACCTGTCTGATAATTTGTGAATGCCAGGCCAAAAAAAAACTGTTGCTCTTTTGAAGCAAACTAGTCATCGAGTCACTTTTGCACATTTTCGTACAAATTGAAACGCTGGTTAGCAAATAAGGAGTAATCGGACGGAGACAAGTCTGGTGAGTAAGCCGCATTCGAAAGTATTTCCTAACTAAACGTCTCAATCGCAAGTGTATTCTCGGTTACCCGGTTTTCAATCGGTTTTATTCAATATACAATATACCTTTTAGTTTAATACACTTATTCCAGCGATTTTCCAACTTATTAATCCCGTCCGAAAAGTAATTTTCCGGAAGGTCTGCAAAATAATCCTCCGTGGCGTCGATGATTTCCTCGCGTGAGCTGAATTTTTTATTGATAAGCCATCTTTTGAGGTTTGGCAAGAGATAATAGCTCGAAGGAGCCAAATTTGGCGAATACGAACGCCGGTACGTGCGTCGGTGCATTGCCTTGCAAAAACAAAATTTTTTTTCGCTTCATATGAGGCCGTTTTGCATTGATTTCGGTCTTCAATCGCTCTAATAATGCACAATAATACTCGCTGCTGATGCCATGACAATCGCAGAAAACCGACGCCATAACCTTTCCGACCCATCGAGCCTCGCTCGGCCGCTTAGGAGCACTCGTGCCGGCTTCAGTCCATTGCCGGGCACTCATTCTGTTCTCTGGTGTATAATTGTAGATTCAAGTTTCATCAACAGTTACCAATCGACGCCAAAAGTCCGCCCTATTCCGCATTAGCAAGTCCAAACACTCTTTCGAAGTGCTCTCGCGTTCGTGTTTTTGGTCATGCCGTTGGGTGCCAGAATATTGCCCAATATGGCGTGTGTGCTCAGTACTAATCTTTGTGGTATCTGCTAGCCCGCGCACCTTCACTTTCCGGTCAGCCAACACCATTTCATGTATTTTTTTGGCATTGTGCTCTGTAACCGCATCGGAAGGCCTGCCGCTGCGGACTTGATCGTTAGTGGAGTTGCGGCCACCACAAAACTCTCGAAATCAATATTTGACGGTGTAATCTGACGGAGCATTAGCCCCATAATATCTATCCAACTTTTCTTTTGTTACCGTCGCCGTTTTGCCTCTCAAAAAATAATGTTTTATGAGAGAACGAAAATCGTTTTTGTCCATACTCAACATGATGCTAAACATGTCAACAACAATTAGCTGTCAAAACAAAACTAAAGACAGTATCGCACTAAAATTTGGCATGTCTGCCTTAATATAACCGGACTTCAAGGCACCATATTCTTCTTTGCAGTAGCAGCACATTCTGGCGGGCAAGGAGGTTACTTTTTACCCGACCTAGTAATTTAAAGAGAGCACGCTCACTGTAAGCTTCGATAAGCATTCGATGCGGCTTTGCAGCAGTTTTCTTCAAATGCTCTCATGTCGTAGTTTCCAAGCACAAAATTCTACATGTTCTAGGACTTTGCCGTGTCGCAATGTTACATTTGGAGACGCTGTTGTAGTGTGAGTTTTTTCTTGATGACTTGCCAAGCGATATTAAACAAAAATAATAAAGCAGTTTGATATAAATTACGCGCGATCTGTCAAAAAGAGCCTATTGAAAATCAAACTTTACGTTGGATCAATCCTTACAACCGATATTGAGAAGCCTGAGCTTCAGCAGCATATTTTTCGTAAGTGACTACACTATTTTTTTCCAATAAAGTGTTAAACTGTCTTCTTAATGATATGTTCTTAATGAAAGTTCATGTTCGCAGTTAGAGGCTAGATGACTCCATTCTTGGATGAGGTTTCCGCATGTTGTAAGGATATATGTAATTACTATCCTGGGCAACCTTTCTTCGTCCATCGCCATCACTTTAACGACATAGTAGTAGACCAGTAGTGTCGTCCCGGTTTCGAGGTGCAGCATGTAATTGGGAAAAATGCGCTTAAGAAGGTAACGAAGAAACTTCTCCACTTCACCCAACGAACGGTGAGCACCATACAAAAGAATTGAGGTAGCAGCTGAGCGAAATAATTTTTGCTTGGTGCTATAAGCTATGTATTTACTGTTGAAACGGCGGCCCGTTTCATGAAATTACTCACTTAGCTTCAACTAATTTACCTACAAGATTCTTTCTCATGTTTAGTTTGGCCGATATCAGGACTCCCAGATATTCAAATTCACAAACTATCTCGACAGTTTCTCCTTGATGCGTCCAATCTTCAGTTTGAGAATATCTACCCCCACCTCCTCTAAAAACCATAATTTTTGACTTCTCCAAGTTAACATTTAAATTCCAACATTTGCAATATGAGTCTAGTCTGCTCATCATAAGCTGCATGCCATTTATCGACTTTGAGAAGAAAACAATGTCGTCTACATACAACAGAGCGGGTTTTCTAGTGCTGATAATGATTTTACTTGAGATTCCCATCTGATATAGTTTATAGAAGAGTGAGCCACGACCAATTGAATCGAAAGGCGCAGAAATCCACAAAGATGGCATACAATTTTTTTTTTTTCTTCTTTTTTCACCCTTTTTGTGAAGCGGAAAAATTATTGCCTCTTTGAAGCTAATAGGAACTGCTGCGCCTTTGAAAATGCGGTTGAACTCCATGGTTAGTGCGTATAAAAACTCCGTTGTGCAATTTTTATAGAATTCCACAGGAATTCGGTCGGTCCCGGGAGCTTTTTGTGCATTAGCGCTCTCAACGAGTTTTTGTACTTCTAGAGCTATAAAAGGTGCATCCAAAGAATCGTCGTAGAAAAATGGGGCGGCGTATTGAACCAGTACTACGTTATATACATTATTGAATAGTTGGCTAAAATGATCCTTGAGTGATGGTGCCTTCAACGAAGAGGCGATTACGTTTTTATGGCCGTTTATATATTTCACCGCTTTCCGGACTTCGGCCGAGGAGTTTGAGTTGCTTATTCAATAATTTAAAGTTCGAATGCCGTCTTTTTTACATATCAAATATGCTTAAAGTGCTTCGCATGAGTTCACTTTCCTAATGCGGTACTTTTGTACTGCTCTTAAGCGCAGGCAATAACACAGATGTAATGAATGATTTATGCTACAGTAATGGAAAGCAAATATAACCAAATTTGTATAGCGAGGTAAACTGTACAGGCGCAGTGTAAGCGAACTTTAGATAGAGAGGAAATTTTAAATCAGCAGGGCTATAATAGGACCCTTTCTAACGAATATTGTAGCTATTCGAAAGATTAAATTTTTATGTAATTACTCGTATATTACTGCTGTATTACTCACTCACTTAGGTGGCGCTACAACTCAGTGTGCACTTTGCCTCAATTAACAAGCCTCTTCAGTTAGCCCGGTCTGCTTCCTGTTGCGCTCTTGTAGTCATTTAAGGTTCTCTTCCACTTATGCGCTCCACCCCTTCCTACACTGCGTTGTCCCACCAGATTAATTGAATAATAATAGAATAATAGAATTCGAATAATCTGAGAGCCGGAGCATTGGTTTTCATTCGCGCTGCATCTAATTAGGTCGATGTGACTATCCAGTTCGTAAACCTGAAGTTCACCATTGAAACTTCTTCTCCAAAGCCCGTCAACGGAAATGGGGCCGAATATTTTTCGGAGGATTTTTTTTCGAAACTACTGAGGATATCTTCCGCTTTCCGATAGAGTTTGTGCTAAAGAGCCAGAAAGTGGGATTGAGATGATCAAGGTCTTAACATATGGGCTGAAAAGTCCGTTTTATAGTAAAACACAAAATTTTTGCAAAATCCTGCATTCTTTTGAGGTCTGCGAACAGGAAATAGTCGCTGGGGGCCAAATCTGGAAAATACGGTGGGTGGGAAGGCAATTTGTAGCCGAATTCATTCAATTTTGCCATCGTTTTCATCGACTTGTGACACTGTGCATTGTTTTGATGAAACAGCACTTTCTTTTTCTTCAAATGCGGCCGTTTTTCTGCGATTTCGTCCTTCAAACGCTCCAACAACGCAATATAATAGTCGCTGTTGATAGTCTGCCCCTTTTGGAGATAGTCGATGAAAATTATTCCATGTGTATCCCAAAATACGGATGCCATAACCTTGCCAGCCGACTGTTGAGTTTTTGGTCGTTTTGGACGAGGTTCGTCGCCTGCTGGCCACTCAGCTGACTGCCGACTTGACTCTGGTGTGAAGTGATGGAGCCAAGTTTCATCCATTGTCACATACCGAAACGAAAAAATTCAGCTTTATTGCGGTTGAACAGTTTTAAACACTCCTCTGAATCATCAACACGTTGTTGTTTTTGGTCGACTGTGACCAAACGCGGCACCCACTTTGAACAGAGCTTTCGCATGTCCAAATATTCGTGTATGATATACCCAACACGCTCTTTTGATATCTTCAGAGCCTCAGCTATCTCGATCAACTTCACTTTACGGTCATTCGTAATCATTTTGTGGACTTTTTTGATGTTTTCATCTGAAACAGCCTCTTTTGGACGTCCGGTGCGTGCATCATCTTCGGTGCTTGTATGAATTGTTCGTTAGGCTGGTGCAGAGTCCGGGTAACACTTATCAAGCCATTTCTTTGCATCGGCTGCATTTTTCCCCATCAAAAAGCAATGATAAACCAACACACGAAATTGCTTTGAATTCATTTTTTTTCACAATAACAAAAGTTGCTTCAATCACAACGCTAAATCTCGAGAACTAATCGTCCGACAGCTGTCAAATTTATACACGTATCTTTTAAAGGTTGGTACTAACTGAAAAGGGTATGGATTTAATTCAAGTGGTACCCTCTCTTAGGAACATGGACTTTTCAGCTCATGTATTATATAGAGTCTCCTTAATTTTTCGGGATAGTGCCTTACTACTCAATTTCCTTGGGGTTGGCAAAAGTGATTCTTCGTTTTGGCAGAATTCATAGCAGAGTCAAGGTAGACGAAGTGCTTTACTACCTCAAAATTACAGCTGTTGACTATGACGTTCTGCCCAATTCGTCGATGTTGTGTGTCCCTTCCAGTTGACAGCATATACTTGTTTTTCTATCATTTACCGCTGGACCCACTTTAGCAGCTTCCGTTTTAATACCAACGAATGCACCGATAACAGCTCGCTGTATTCTCCAAATACGTCGAAATCGTCGGCGTACGCTAGTAATTGCACATACTTTTAAATAATTGTGCCTTGTAATTTTCGCACAATACTTTCAAGTATGATATTAAAGAAGTCAAAACCTGTTTTGACATCAAAGGTCTCTGTTCTATAGCTCTATAAAGCTCGTCTCTGTAAATGCTGTCATATGCGGCTTTAAAATCGATGAAAAGCTGGTGGGTATCGATTTGGAATTCTTAAGTTTTTTCCAGTATCTGCTGGAGTGTTAAGATTTGGTTAATTGTGTATTTTCCTGGTTTTAAACCGCACTGATGACAACCAATCAGGTTGTATACGATGTAGAGGAGACTTGGAGCTCTATAGTTAACCCATTTAAGTGGGTCTGCTTTTTTATGGATCAGGTCAAAGATGCTGAGATTCTATTTATTAGGCATAAACACTTCTGACCAGATCTGAGAAATGAGTTGGTGTATGCTCCTAGATATTGCTATTCTTACTTCGTTTTAGTCAGGTGGATGGATATTATCGTCAAAGTTAAATGGTCTATTCTGCCGGATGCCAGGACTTAAATCATCTTGGTCTTTATACAGTCTGCAAAAAAATTGGGAATCTACTACAACGTTTCCTTCTTCATCTCTACAGGCTTCTGTATGGGTCTTCTTGCCTTGACACGTTCTTTTAACCTGTTAGTGAATCTTGTAAAAGCCGATGTTTTTCCTGTCGCTACTGTTCTTAGAGTTCACAAGTGGCTCTCATTTTTCATCCTTGTTGTGCCGCTTTGTAGCCACATGTACTTGCAGGCATTCTTCATTAAACTAGGGATTTCTTGGTGGTGGTTGGGTGAAACCCAGCATATCAGTTGCGGCGTCTCTGATGGCACTGCTGTATTAAACGATTGCAGTCTATTTTCCCTAGTAGGCTTATATAGGCTCTGCTTTAGATGCAGTGATGGATGGTATCAATTACATCCTTTGAGTATTCACGTAATGCGCTGAACTTTCAAAGCTGTCTTGCGCTAAAAATCTTTGGTCAACAATTTGACCGGCCTATGTAAGAGCGGCTATATAATAAGTCCGAAGAAGTTAAAATCGAAATTAAATTGTTATTGGTTTCAAAGCGACCTCTAACAATATTTAGTTTTAATATCTCATCCGGATCCGGGGGACTGAGAATTGGATTCGTCTTGTGTTGGTTGACATTTAGTTCTTGAGTGGCTTTCAGCAATCCTGTTGCATTCGCGAACCTAAGATGAAAATGAAAAAATAGGTGACCCTGAGAGGTCATGGAAGAAGTAACTTTCTAAAGTTCTTTGTCCCAAATTACTGAGACTGGGACAGTAGCATAGTGATTCCACGTCCACAACTGCAGAATTTGTCCTCGGTAAGACGCAGTTTTGCGCGCAAGTTCCCCCAGAAGTAGTCCACCAAGAGTACATAATTTAGCTCTGACTTTCAAGAAAATCTTTTTTGTTCTGGATTTAATGAGTTCCGGATATGGACATAATTGTCTTGAATTTTCCACCTTTCATTGGCTCTAATTTGTATCTTAAAGTACAAAGTGGAGATTTGACACTCTAACCTGCCAGTTCCTTATCAAAGGAGGATGCTTTTCGAGCTAGCTCGTCTGCTTGTTTGTTGGCTGATACTCCTTTGTGGCCAGGGATCCAGTAGTTCTTAACCTAACCTTATAAATTCTTCACAACAGCGCTTCATAAGCTCTGATTTAATCTTGACTTCAAGAATGCCTTTAATGGCAGCCTGTTTGTCAATGGATATGGTAATATCCCCGTGGGATGTCGCAAGTCTGGTCGCTTCTGCTTCAGATAATATCTCAGCCTGGAAGACACTACTACAACGACTAACAACCTCACATATTTGCACCTTTGATATCGGATAACAACTGCAATATGCAGGTTAATGGACCTTCTTTGCATACTACTGGAAAGCAAGCCTAAAAAGATAGAAAATCCATTTCACTTTTTTTTCTTCGATTACATTCCTTACATACCGATTAGCCAAATCCCTGACATCCTGAAATTTGAATGGATTTAGCAGAATATCTATTTCGATTAGTATTACTAACACTAAGTATTGATTAAGAAATCAATTAGAAAAGACCAAAAAAGAAAACAACTCGATGATTGTCGACAAGAAATGTACAAGTTCAGAAGAACGAGTATACTATGTACAATATATAAATGAGCAATTGCACAAATACTCGTAATATTACATGATTATTTTTGGAGTAAAGCAAACAACATCGAATCACAATAAATTCGTTGGAATCCTCAACACGTGCTTTGTTATTTCAATTATTTGTAAGATAAAAGGCCTATAGCTGCCTGCGTATAAATCTGTTGTACTCAAAGGCTTATTCTGAAGGATTAGAGGAAAGTTGAACAGATCTAACGTCACGTAACATCATATCTGATAGAGCAAGGGAGTTTAGTTATAACTACACCATACATTATTCATTTCAACCCTTAATACAACCCATGCAAATGTTGAAAATCGTAGTCCTTTTTTAAGTGCTCGTATCTCAAGAGCCCCACTTGTCGTACAATCATTTGTTTTTCAAATTTAGAAATGTGCATACAATTTGCAATTTCAGCATTCCTTACATTTTTTACATGGAATTTTCCTGTTGTTTATTAGATTTGTTGAAAAAAATATTTTAACTAAATTGGTGACTATTCACATATAGAATAAATAGAATAAAACACCAGGGGTGGTGATGTGAACTCTTAAAGAAAAAACTTTATGAAAGGTTAAGGGAAGCATAACACTTGGACCACAAATATCGTAGATAGACGAATACCTAGGCTGTAGTATCACTTTAATGAGCTTTTTTAAAGGAAAACCTTCAACAAAGAGTTGACATAACTCAAGCAAAAATTCAAATAGAAACACAATATATATAAAAACAATTTGCCAACACAACGTTCCTTGATCTAAAATATGCTCTACATTGTATCACAAAGAGTATGTTAATTCCACCTTTGTTTTTGAAAAAATAACAGACGACTATGCAAGATAATAGACTAGACACCAAACAATTTTTTTTTTTTTTTTTAAATACACAAAAGTATAAAAGTAGTCCCAACAGATGAAAGCATCGTGACAGTAGCAATATATAAAAAATATTACGCAGAATAGATGAAGACATGATATAAGACAGAACCATGATGAAGGACTAAGCCTGGCCAATTGGAATGAATACCACGAATAGACTACAAGTGAATCATTTGTTTTGTAAATTTGTAAAAGAGTTGTAGGACAGTAAAATCATCAATCTATTTGAAAAACACAAAACGATAACATGTAATGGTACAGCATCGGAAATATACGATTTACTCAAATTTCAAAAAATGGAGCCCCTTTGACTACCAACTCAAGACACTGTGCGTTCCAAAAATAAGATGCTAGCGTTACAAACTGACCATGACAAAGTTCTAGTGTCTTTTGATACAACTGTTATTAGAGCTGGTACATAAAAACTGAGACCGGTTCAAGGGAACTAAGAAGGCAAAACGTCAACAATTTTCAAACTTGGTAGGTCTTTGTGTCACCGAAAATAACTACCTGAAGTGTGAAGTTAACTGACATGCTGGCTGCTCTCTATCGCGAGGCAGATATGTCAGGTGCAATCGCAGAGACAAGGGCAGGCAATATGCGAAGACCAGGTCTAAACGCTGCATCGCATCTCTAGTCATAACGAGTACAAACATAACGATTTCAGGGAGGAAACAAAAAAACATCAATGGGGTCAAAAAGTCTATTACCGTCCCATGGCGGGCCGCATGTGGACCAGAGCTTCCTAAGAACTTCCTAACGTCCCCACAGAGGAGAAAGATGACCAAAGATAGCTTCTATGGGCTCTTGGACAAGACCAACTGGCAGTGCCCGTTGCGACGACAATCGCAAGAGTTCGCCAAATCCTTTTTCGATTGAGTCTCTCTTAATCTCTTAAGAGGTTATCTGGTGCCAGCATCAAGTATTGAAGACCAGTGGCAACATTGCTTGGGTTACACTCAGCCATCACAACGAAAGCCCTGGTTTGACGACGAGTGCCGGCAACCACATACAGCTACGCAAGATGCGTACAAAATGGCACTGCATAGAACGACTAGAGCTGCTAACGAGCTCTACGAGCAGAAAAGGAGAGACGAATGCCGGCTTCTCAAGAGTAAAATGAAGGAGCATGAGCGCGTTCAAGGAAATGGAGAATTGCTACTCCTAGAATGAGATTCGGAAATTTTACCAAAAGGAACAAAAGCCTGTCACGGACACAAGCTCCGAACAAAAGTCTGTAGAGATGAACAAGAGAAGAGCATTTTTGTATACTGTATAACAGCGATGACAAACCAAATCAGGCAGAATAAACCTTTCAACATGGGAGATGTAGATTAACAAATCCATCCACCCGATCTGAATGAAGTGGAAACAGCCTTAAGTTCAACAAAGCTGTTTAAACGGACGGCTTGACTGCCAACCTCTTTAAAGTGGCAGCCAAAGACTTGGTAAGGAGCATACACCAACTCAACTGTAAAATATGGTCAGAAGAAAGTTTGACCGATGAATGGAACCTCAGTTTGTTTTGTACCGATCTTCAAGAAAGGGGACCCTCTGATCTGCGCCAACTACAGAGACATCAGTCTTCTTAATATCGCCTATAAGATTCTATCTGCTGTATTGTGTAAACTCCTTAAGCCGTTCGTCAGAAACCAGGTTGGTCCATATCAGTGTTGCTTCAACCCAGGAAAGTCCACCATCAATCAAACATTCACACTATGGCAGATCTTGGAGAAACCCATCAGCACCAAATCGAAACACACCACTTGCTTATCGATTTTAAAGCCACGTTTGACAGGTCGGTAAGTAACTCATTGAGACCTTTGATGTCAAAAATTTTAGATTTAGACAAGGCGACGCGCTGTCATGCGATTTGTTGATCATTCTTGAAAGAATAGTGCAAAACTTATACTCCAACACATGAGATGTAATCCTTCAAAAAATTGTCCAATTACTTGCATACACCGATCGGTATCGCAGGATCTTAAAGAAGATGTGACCTGGTTCTCTGATGTATCGTATATACCTATGTAATTGTAGTATGGGCTTCTTTATTTTTCAGGTATTTTCGTAATTCGATGGCATAGACTTGCTTGTGTAGTTTGGACTAAGACTAGATCTTAACAAATACGCTTCATAAGTTCCACTTAGCTTATTGCCTTCAATTGAGCTGTCCGATTTGACTGAGATCTAGAAGGTCAAAAAGTTAAGGAATTCATCTGTTTCAGTATTGTACGTAACATTTTACTTATTCCCTTCGACCTGTTGCCCAGACGTAAAAGCTTCGCGGTTTTACTGTTGTTATTAAGTAAGCCTTCTCGCAACGACAGCGCCTTCACAGAAATACAAGCAAAAGTTGGCTAAAATTAAGAAATTAAGAAAGATCGCCCAGATTGACGAATAAGAAAACAAACTGGGATAGTTTCAGAAGAAATTGCAAGGAAAACATTGCTTAAAGAGTTCCACTTATCACGCCGTTGCAAATAGAAGACGAAGTTGACAAGTTTGGAAATCATCCAAATAGTTGCGTGGAATAACACTTCCTTTCGATAAGTGTATAAATCCTATTTGAACCGCCTATCAAATAAACTAAAGCAAATGCTGCAAGAATATAACAACCGTGAAACTTCTAATTACCTCGAAGGCTTGACTGTGAACAAGAGTTCCAATTATTCGCTGTGGATAGCCGTGAACTCGACTAAGAAACAAAGAGAAAGCGGATTTGTTTGCCGACCACTTGGGAGAAATATTTGAGTTGACGAACAACTGGCGAATCGTGCTAAACGAGACTAAGTCAACACACGCCAATTTCACGTAAAGAAAGATAAACAACTTACCTTTATTCATCAACTCGATACAAATACCGTTAACAAACGAGGAAAAATATTTGGGAATGACCCTAGATGCAAAAAGAAACGTGAAGAGCTCGAAATCAGGCTAAGAGAAATGAATTGACTTACCGGAAGATACTCTAAACTTAGCACATATAACAAGCTGCTTATATATAGGGTTTTCTAATAACGACTTGACAACTTTTTTTTTGAATAAAAGGCAAATCATTTGAGATATTTCAAAAACTTTATTATTGGCTTGAAGTACAATCAAAATATTTATGAATGGAACTCGACTTCGTTCATATGGCTACCGCGGGCACGTTTGCAGCGGTCGATTCATTGGACCCAATTTTCAAAGACTCGGGCACACATTTCGGCCGAAACGGCCGCTATTTCGCGTTCAATGTTGGCTCTGAGCTCTTCCAACGACGTCGGCGTGTTGGCATAAACTAATGACTTAACGTAGCCCCACAGAAAATAGTCAAGCGGCGTTAAATCGCACGAACGAGGCGGCCAATCGACTGGCCCATGTCTTGAGATAACACGCTCACCATACTTACTCTTCAATAAATCGATTGTAGCGTGTGCTGTGTGGCTTGTGGCACCATCCTGTTGAAACCACATGTCGTCCAAGCCCACATCTTCCAACTCGGGCCAAAAATAATCGGTGATCATGGCGCGATAACGCTGACCATTCACAGTAACGTGACGATCGTTATCGTCGACGAAAACATATGGCCCAATAACTCCGCTGGCATTCAAACCGCACCAAACAGCTATTTTTTGTGGATGAAGTGGTGAATTATGAAGCACATGTGGGTTTTCATCCGACCAATAACGCATATTTTGGTTATTGACGAACCCTTTGAGCCAAAAATGAGCTTCGTCACTGAAGATGATTTTGCGATGAAATTCATCATCTTGGCGCATCTTCTCCGGAACTCAATCGGAGAACGTACGTCGCTTCAAATGGTCCATCGGCTTCAATTTTTGAGTCAGCTTGATCTTGTATGGGTGTAAACTAAGATCTTTACGCAAAATACGCCATAATGTGTTCCGAGCGATGCCCAATTCTTGAGAACGCCGTAGAATTGATTGATTTGGATCGTTTGCTACGGACGTCTGAACGGCAGCGATATTTTCGACACTTCGACCAACCCGTTGTCTCACTGACACGGCAACATCACACAACGAATATGTAGACTCAAATTTTTGCACTAAACTTGTTATTGCCTGTCTACTAGGGCGAGAATTACGACCGAAAATTGGAGTTAACGCTCTTAAAGTTGCAGTCACCGACTCCGAATATCTGTAGAAAATTTTTATAATTTGCAGACGTTGCTCGTTAGTGTACTTTACCATGTTGAAAATGTTGAGTTTACTGAATAAATTGACAGTGACAGTTTGATGATTAGTGAAAGAGTGCGTTCACAAATTAAATTCAAAGTTGTCAAGTCCCTATTGGAAAACCCTATATACATTATATACAACTATGGGGTTGTACCAAACTAAACAGTATATCTATCCTACAGACGTTCTAGAACAAAGCGCTTAGAACAATCGTAAATGCTCAATGGTATATAAGGGATAGCGATATTCACCACGATCTGGGAATTGCAACCGTGAAAGACGAAGCAACAAGCTTTGCTCGTAAACTTCGCACTCGTCTTGTACATCATTGCAACCAGAAAATAATCCGGAGATTGGACGAGACAAATCTTGTGCGGCGACTTCAAAGAACAAGACCGTTCGACTTAGCGGCTTAAGGAGAAACCGTATGAAATAACGATAATAGTAGGTGCCTTCGCTGGAAAGCTACCTACCAAACGCCATAAACTACAGAAGCTTGAGCTACTCTCTAAGGAAACTTAGTCGTAGTCTTATAGAAAATGGGAGGTTTTTTAGTGAGTAAGAATCTCACACTACCATGAGTGCGTGCTTATGGTGGGCGCTGCTATGCCACTGTGGTAGGCAGTAGGTGCTCGTGCTTATGGTGCCTACCCACGGAAAAAAAAGAAGTGCTAAAATAAAGTAGTTATGAGAGAAACCTCCTCTTGCATGACGTTTATTTCGTAAACTTAAGCGCTCACTTTATCGGAACTTGCTATGTAGGCTTGCGATGACGTATTATGTGTAAAAACTTCTGACGGCTTACGAAACTCGAAGAGCTATGTTGGTAAGACGAATAAAGGATGCTCAACATGAGTTGCCCTAAAAGCGTCCTCCTGTCTCTATTGCGATGGTACATGCTGGTCGATATGTACCTAGTGTTGCTTACTGAAAAACTCAGCGAGCCCTGGACATGGTCGATTTTTGGTTCACCTTTCACATTTCTAGTTATTCCTGATGGAATTTGCTAATAAATTTGTCAGGCAACTATCAGAGGAGCGTATTTTAGGACTCGAACTAAGAATGCCTGAACGCTTTTATGGATCGTTGCTGCTACATTAAAGGACTGCTGGCTTTCCGACGTCACTAAGAGGTCAACGACTTTTCTCCTGTTTTCTAAGCACCTAAATGTGTGAAACACTGAGAAATTCTAGGAAATAAACAAAAAAGGAGTACAATGGTCTGATTCTTTATCTAAGTGTTCTGTTTCAACCGAAAAAATATTTATCCTTTCATTTGATGGTTCATATCTAAATAAACGATAGCAAAAAATTGCCTGCCATTAAAATGCTGATGCTGACCTGGATACGGATAATTTCCAGTCTCTTGAATTCAATTAATATTTTGACGTACACCACAACTCATTGACAAATTTCAAATCTAAAATCATTTTTCAAAGGGAACAAGAAAAAGGAAGTAAGGAAAGAATAAAACAGAAATCAGAAATCAATTTTCTTTCTTTATTATAACCTCTGCTCCACCTGCCATTAGGCACTGACATTTCCACTAAACAACAACAATTCGACAGACAGACATTGATTGCCCGTTAAGCACAAACAATCACCATAATGACTGACGAAAGGATATCGTTATTCAGAAACGTTTATCCCAAATTAGAATTGAAATCATATTCGAATCTTAGCGCTATCCCCCTGACTTTCAATTTTGTTTTCAAATCATTAAAACTGTCCGAACAACAAAGCAAATTCTCCGCCCTTCATCTGGCTCTAAGTACCAGTTTGAAACACGTCATTCCAAAGTCACGTCGTCGTCATTGAGAGCGGATAAATGAAACTAATAAGAGTTCAACAAACAACAACACATTACACAGGCAGACGAATTACAGAAAAGGAATACCTACTCGTACTATACTCCTGATGATGCCGATTCCAGTGTAGTACACCCATTTGCTTTGGTGCTGGTCCCTGAAATTAGAGCACATCAACAATTCAAAGGATCTTTGTACGTACCTAGAAGAGAGCAATTTCAATTCAACTGACAACAATGCCCACACATTGGAAAGTTATTTGTGCACTTACCCTAGTCAACTTTTAAAAACATCCACCCCCATGTGTTCGACCCTTACGCGATGAAATGTCGAAACGACTTACGAACAATTCAGATGACGTGCCCTTATTTGAAGACTAATTGTTACCGACCTTGTCGCAATAATGCCCAAATGTGTGCTGATTAATTAAAACATATTTATCAAAGGGAGACGTCCAAGACATAATGAGCCGTTCATGCACTTTACCTAGCAATGAAACATTCGTATTTTATAAGAACTCGTACGTTTGCCTTTAGATGCATATGGCCATAACGATATTCGCAGAAAAAATGTTTTGGCCAAGCAAATAAAATTATATTCTGCACAACAAGGCGGATACTTACTTGAGTTTCATGAGCAACAGAAAATTATTAAAAAGTTGTTCTTAGAAAACTATGTAAACACTCGATATAGTCAAAATCCGATGTGATGCATCAGCTCCGTTTTTTCTCATAAGAGAAATGTATACTCTAATAAAACTAAAAAAAAATACAGAATAGACATAAAAATAAAAACCTAGAAACCATTAACATTTTAAACAAGCTGAACATCCAAAGTCAATCTGGTAAACAATATTCTAGTTATCCGAACTTATTAATGCCAATATCTAGAACTCCTCTGCTATAACAACGAAGTTCACCTTAAGGAAGTCTATTGTGTTAACATACTTATGTATCTAAGATGATATGGCCGTGTGCACAGAGGCAGAAGTTATAGATATACCTTCTCTGTAACAAATATATATGTTCTAAACCAGTCAAATAAATACGTGTCATTATTTTTTTAATGAATGTGACTTCCACTAACATTTTCAGGCTAAAGGCGATCGAAATCGGATGTGTGAGTGAAGATTAATGATCGGACCGATTGCAATGACAGCTTTAATCAAATAAGAGATGAAAACTTGCATACACATGTAAGCCCCATAACTTAGATACACCTCAGTGTTATAGCTGGACATAATAGGTGGGCCATAATGTATAACTTTATCGGAAAGTGCCATAGATTCAACAAATGGCGTTGAATGTCAATTCGGTTTGTTAGAAATTTTGTGAACAAGCAATGGAACACTATACTCCTGAAGAAAAAGGTATAATCGTCACAATATTTTTTATGAGCAATTCGTCAGTAATTTTGGCACAATGTGCATTTCGTGTCCGTTTTTCTGATCCCCAATTTTCACTGGTCGTTCAATGCGGCGTTTAGCCTCCCGACTCTTAGACACTGGAACAACACGGGACAGAGCAAGCCATAAAAGACCTCGTACTTCTCGCCTGGCTGATAATATGGTATTGCTGCCGTGGCTGAAGTGGCGGGTGGGGTAAGACTTCCCATCCACTGTTTTCCAAATAGTTCTTAACCGGAATAGGGGTCGGGCCGAGCATTGTCATGATAGAAAATTATTGCCTCGTGTCTGGTCGCATGTTCCAGGCGTTTTTCGGCTACTGCTCTCTTCAAACGGATTAATTGTGTTCGGTAGCGTTGTCCATTGATGGTTTCACCCAGTTTTAGCAGCTCATAATACAGCACACCTATCTGATCCCACCAAATACAGAGCATTACCTTCGCGCCATGGATATTCGGCTTTGCCGTTGATTTGGCTGGTTGGCCGGGTTTCACATATGATTTCATTTTTCACCACCAGTAACAATCCGATGCAAAAATGACTTCCTTTTGTGGCATTGCAGCAGCATTTCGGACATGCAAAACCGCCTTTAGACGTCTCTCGGCTTGAGTTCATGTGGAACCCAATTTCCTTGCTTTTGAATATATCCAGCTGCTTTTAAACGTTTTGAAGTGGCTGCTTGAGTGACACCCAAGGATTCTGCGAGCTCTTCTTGTGTTTGGCAACAATCTTCATAGAGTAATGCTTGCAGTTCTTCATCGTCAAACTTTTTTGGCTGCCCAGGACGTTAATCGTCTTTCAAGCCAAAATCACCACTTTTAAATCGTGCAAACCACTTTTGGCACGTTCGCTCAGCTAGCGCATGTTCATCATAAACTTCCACCAAAATACGATGACTTTCGGCAGCAGTTTTCTACATGAAGAAGAACTCCCCGCAAAAACAATTTTTCAGGCACAAAGTTCGACATATTTGAGTGAAAAAAAATTATTGTTGTTTACGCTTCAAATAAATGACATATACTGAAATGACGTACAATGACAGTAGCTATCCAACGCATGTTCCAATGGAATAATAACAATGGAATAATACAAGTTACGCCACCTCTTAACAAACCGCACGAATAGTTATAGACCCAATACGTCTGAGGTGGTCCATTCGGAGGTTCAATTTTAGGCGACTCGTTCGAACATAACGACTGGTATCTCGCGGATAATAGGAGTAATGTTGGCTTCCAAAGCGTCAGTCGTAGCTGGATTATTCCTGAAGAACTGATACTTTACATATCCCCAGAGGAAATAGTCCAAAGGTGTGATATCGCAGGATCTAGGCGTTCAATTTACCGTAGCAAAACGTGAAATTAAGTGCTCACCAAAATGATTTCTCAATAAGTCCATTGTTTCACGCGTTGTATGGCTCGTAGCGTCGTCTTGTTGAAACCAGAGCTCATCAAGATCATGTGCTTGAATTTCAGAAAGCACATAGTCCGTTAACATAGCCCGATTACGGTTACCATTGACGGTAACATTCTGATTTGCCTCCTTTTTGAAGTCAATATTTGACCAATGATTCCAACAGCCAATAAAACACATCATACCGTTGTTTTTGATCGATGTAATGGTAGCTCTTGGTAATCTTTCGGTTGCTTATCAGCCCAAATACGGCAATTTTGTTTATTAACGTATCTATTGAGCCAACAATTACACGATAAAACACCGGATTTTTATTGAGTTTTTCCAAAGCCCTTTCACTGAAAATAGACGCAAATTCAAGTCGCCTGGCTTCAATTCTTGCACAAGTTGAAGTTTGTACACTTTTAGGCCGAGATCCTCACGTAAAATACACCAAGTTGTCGAATACGCCAAGCCAAGCTGCTAAGAACGACGACGAATCGATTCGTCACGGTCTTCGCGTACATTCTCAGCTACATCTGCTATAGTCTCTTCACCACGTGCTGGATGTGGTCTAGCCGGTCATCCAAACATTCACTAATGTAAAATGGGACTCAAATTTGCGAATGGTATTGGTAATAGTGGTTTCAGTAGGTCGATTATGCGCACGAAAAACATTTCTCACAGAACGCTGATTTTCATAATACAGCTGAACAATTTGTAGACGCTGTTGTGGTGTGAGCCTTTCTAAGATGACTTGCCAAACGATACTGAACAAAAATGATGAAGCAATTTGATAGAAGTCACGCGTAATCTGTCAAAAAGAGCTTATTGTAAATCAAACTTCACGATGAATCACCCGTTATGTTCATACGTGAACAAACAAAATTTGCGGTTCTGGGGAACTGAAAATCTGCGACTAGTACACAAAGAGCCATAAGCATCCACTCAAAGTCACTGCATGGTGTGCTGTTTACGCTGGACTCTGGAGGAGTCATTGGTCATTTATTCCTAAATTGAATGAATTGAGACTGCTGACTTCATAGAGACGTCGTTTAGTCTGTTTGCAGTTGTGCTCCTATGAAACCCAACTGTCAATGGAAGCCTTAACAGACGCAAATTTTCCTAACGAGAAATAAAATCGAACGTAGTCATCCTCCAGTCATGTTCGAAGGTTACGATGAATCCACAATCGAACCTATGCTTATTTACAGTGATTCAACTTTTTGATCACATGATCAGAACAAAGTACAACTTTTAGTTGTAACTCTTCAAGTTTAACAGTTAGAGCAACTTAATTTTTACTCAAAATAAATGGAGTGATTATGAAACAGCACAGCAAAAGCGAACGAAAATGCTCTGTTATTTTGTGAGAGTTTGTAAAAGTTCTTAGGCAACGCATGTGATCAATTGTTAACACTGTCGCAGTTGCATATTGTGGAGTACAAAGTTTGGCCAAGATTAGTTTTCTCTGTGTTTTTTGTTAAAAATAAAAAAATTTAAAGTACTAACATAAGAACCTTACATAAGGTACATTTAAATTTTAGTTTAAACAATCAAAATAATTGTTTTAAATTTGATAGTAGATGAAAGAACTTGGTATCTTCAAATTAAGGAAGTTCCAAGAAAACTCATCAAGAAATTTCTGGAAAACTTGGAGTTTCAGTGGGAGTTATATCCAAAATACGCAAAAATTTTAAGCCTTACGCTGAAAAAAATTAGTCCGAAAGGAAACCAATTTTAAATTCCAATATACAAAGGCGTATTTTGTGGCAGATTAAATGTGGAGTACATGAAAATGTGGTCCAGGTTAATAAGGCGTTAAACGAAAACGATGTAATCAATGAAACAACTGAGGCTGTACGAACAATTTTGCGCAGAAACAGTTTTCATGGATGCGCCAAAATTAAAAAGCCCCTATTTACTGACCACTATAAGAAATTAGGGCTACAATTTCACCAAAAATATAAGGGTTATTGTTGGGCAAGGATAATTTAGTCAGATGAAATGAAAATCAGCCATCTTGGGTCCGATGGTTGCCAATGGATCTGAAAAAGGTCAAGTAAGACAATCAGAGATCGCCATATAAAAACAACATTAAAATTTGAAAGGGGTTGGTGAATACATTAGAGTGGTGGGAGGCATGAATACCACTCATTACATCATCATCTGCGAAGACGGACTCCTTACAAGTTTGCAAAAGTGGCATAAAATTACAGAAGCCTGGCTGCAAAATCAGCAATTTCAAATACTTTATTGGCCACCATAATATCCAGGCCTCAATCCGATCAAACATCTTTGGGTTAAGGTAAATAGTGCTATTTCAGATTTGACTGGAGATTGTCCGGATTTGCATGAATTATGGCACCGCACTTAAACTGCTTGGCAAAATATCACTGCAAGTCAATGTAAAAAGTTAATAGAATCCATGCCAAGAAGAATAAAAGTGGTCCTCAAAACAAAAGGAGACCATACGAAGTATTAATTAGGAACAGTTTCGCAAAGTCAACAAATTAATCAAATGCCCTATTTTCACTTATGTTGTATTAAATTATATTAAAAGATGAATTTGGTCCTCATTATTTTTTATACTGAATTATATTTTTTTATTGTTTTTTTTTTTTTTTTTTTTTTTGTTCAAAATTTCGTTGAATTATAAGCACAAATAAAAAACTTACGAACAAAAAAGGCTTTTCATGTGATCAAAAAGTTGAGTCACTGTATATTTTTTAACCATTCTTCGCAATTTTCTATAAAATTTGTATATGGTATCACGTAGAGTTAGAAAAATTTTTTAACTTCGGAAGCATAAAGGTATCAATCCGCTGTGTCTCATCCATTATTAAAAGACGACTGTTTCTATTACACATAATATATCAGTTACTTTTCATTCAAATATACGAGTAGGAAAACTTTTATTTTAGATATTTATTTATTTATATATCGAAAATAACTTACAAACTAAATTTATAAATTACTTAAAATAGAAGGCATTAGGACAATAAGACCATGGTTGCCGTTGGGAAGTAATTACATATAGGGTTTTCCAATAGGGACTTGACAACTTTGAATTTAGTTTGTGAACGCACTCTTTCACTAATCATCAAACTGTTACTGTTAATTTATTCAGTACCAACATTTTCATCATGGTAAAGTACACTAATGAGCAACGTCTGCAAATTATAAAAATTTTCTACATACATTCGAAATCGGTGACTGCAACTTTAAGAGCGTTACCTCCAATTTTCGGTCGTAATTCTCGCCCTAGTAGACAGGCAATAATAAGTTTAGAGCAAAAATTTGAGTCTACATATTCGTTGTGTGATGTTGCCGTGTCAGTGAGGCAACGGGTTGGTCAAAGCGTCGAAAATACCGCTGCCGTTCAGACGTCTGTAGCGAACGATCCAAATCCACGGCGTTCTCAAGAATTGGGCATCGCTCAGACCACATTATGGCGTATTTTGCGTAAGGATATTGGTTTGCACCTATACAAGATCAAGCTGACTCAAGAATTGAAATAATGGACCGATTGGGTTCTGGAGAAGATGCTCCAAGATGATGAATTTCATCGCAAAATCATCTTCAGTGACGAAGCTCATTTTTGGCTCAATGGGTTCGTCAATAAGCAAAATATGCGTTGTTGGTCGGGTGAAAACCTACATGTGCTTCATGAATCACCACTTCATCCACAAAAAATAACTGTTTGGTGTGGTTTGCATGCCGGCGTCGTTATTGGGCCATATTTTTTCGTCGACGATAACGATCGTCACGTTACTGTGAATGGTCAGCGTTATCGCGCCATGATCATCCATTATTTTTGGCCCGAATTGGAAGATATGGACTTTGACCACATGTGGTTTCAACAGGATGGTGCCACAAGCCACACAGAACACGCTACAATCGATTTATTGAGGAGTAAGTATGGTGAGTGTGTTATCTCAAGACATGGGCCAGTCGATTGGCCGCCTCGTTCGTGCGATTTAACGCCGCTTGACTATTTTCTGTGGGGCTACGTTAAGTTTGGTTTATGCCAACATGCCGACGACGTTGAAAGAGCTCAGAGCCAACATTGTGTTGCCGAGTCGTTGAAAATTGGGTCCAACGAATCGACCACTGTAAACGTGCCCGCGTTGGCCATATAAACGAAGTCGAGTTCCATTCATAAATGTTTTGATTGTACTTCAAGCCAATAATAAAGTTTTTGAAATATCTTAAATGGTTTGCCTTTTATTTTTAAAAAAAAGTTGTCAAGTCGTTATTAGAAAGCCCTATATATATTGGGAAGGTTTGCCACGGGGAAAAGGTGTTTTTTTTAAGTTAACATTGGAGTAAAAATTAGTTCAGATTTCTTTGTATTTATTTTGGTGTGTTGTGGGTTCTTTTACTCGCTGCAAGGATCTTATGTTGGATGGATCAAGCATTTTGGCCATTAGTAAACGTTTGTTTTTTTTTTGAAGAAACGGGTTTGGGGCTTGAGACTTGTCGAGAACTGGACATTCCACAAGGATATGCCAAACGGATAAGACCTCTTTACAAAATACACATTCATCGTGGGGCTCATGGCTGAAAAGATGTCGACTCGAAAGTACAGTTTTTCCTACTCTAATTCAGAAGAGAATCATGCACTCTGCTCTGGAGAAATTTTTACAGTAGGATATCCTGAGATGTGTTGGATGATGCATCCGTAGAAAGTGGTCCTGCTTAAGCCACGAACTAATTAGTTCATTCAGTGGGGAAAACCTTTTAGTTAGTTTACTAGAGGGAAGCGGATCGCTTCTTTAGTTGCCGCGTCGGTAATCTCGTTTCCTTTTATACCCACATGGCCTGGAAACTATGCTAAAGCAATGTTGACGTTGTTGCATAAAACGCTCCGGATGTAGTTAAGGGTTGAACAGTTATTGTTGGCACTTTTGATTCCCGTCAAGATATTTAGGTTATCTGTGAGGATAAGTGTCTTTACATTCCTAGATAGAGCTAAAGAAAGCGCTTTTATCAGTGCCACCAATTAAGCTAGATAACTACCAGCTGCATCTGGGAGGATGCCTTGGGAAAGAGTGATGTCTTCATTTGTATCCAAAAGTTCAATCACTGCATAGGAGGTAATGTTATCTTTAAAGGACCCATCCGTGTATAAAGTTCTTGTTGGTTTAAAAGTTTGGAATAATTCTCGGTGGAGGAGAATAAATTCTTGTTTTGAGGTGTTTTCTTTGCTGTAATTGGAAAGGCTAATATCGATGGGTATTGTGTGCCTTTTCCATGGGGACGATGCGGAATTGATGAGGTGGAGTGACTTGTCCAGTATTTTATTCAAAGAGGAGATTGTTTGTCCTGTTTTGTTTTGACCTACATACAATTTTGAGTTAAATTGAATGAAGTGGCTGGATGGAATCGGTTCTTGCTTTGCTTATTAACTGATCTTTTTTGTCCCAATCTGTTGATTGATTTAAAGCCTGCTTTTACTCTACTCGATTGGTGTTGTTTTTAGGGCTCTGTAGCCGTCCGGAAGCATTGGTTAATGGCTATATCGATATTCTCCAAGTTTTTCTTAGAGGTCCATATGTATTGTGTAAGCCCTTGCTGTAGGGTGCCTTCCACCAAAAATTTAGTTATTACCAAAGCCGTTTCAGGGTGTGGACCTTTACGTTGAGAACATATCACTGTTAAGACGTTGTTCCGCTTTTTAGGCAGATTGGTGATGTTTTTGATGTGAAGGTCCCATTTCAGATTACTACTGAAAGTGACCCCTTGGACTTTTAGTTCTTTTTTTAGAACGACATTGGTTTTCCGAATTACGAGCGGGTTAATTGAAGGGTAACATTTATGTTTTCTACAAAGATGTAGCGCTTTAATTTTGAAAGATAGAACGATTGCACCGGTTTTTTTGAGTCCAGGCATGTATAAGATTATCTGCTGGTCTAAGTATGTCGTTCGTTACTGCTGGAGGTCCAGAGGCAACTAAAAAAATATTGTCAGCGTAAACCGCAACGAAGTCTAGGTTGTTTTTTGGTTGTGCAAGTTCGACAATGAGTCCATCAATGCAAGCTTTATATAGGTAAACCAAGGAGACCATTGGGGTAATTGACGTCAACGCAGAAAGTACTTCCAGTTAAGAAATATGAGATTACCTTTAAAATTTGTTTGGGGACTCCCCAGTTCTGCATCTGTTCTATTATGGGAAAAATGGTAACGCGGTCGAAGGCTTTTTTTAAATCAGATGACATAATAACGCTGTGCTTATGAGGTGAAAAATTGTCCATTAGTTTATGCTCCATTAGGTACAAAAGGGAGTAAACTCCTCTGTATGGTCTAAATGCGTGTTTTTCATTACACATTTTCGAAAATTTAAGCGAGCACAGAAAGAAGGGATATTGGCCGATATCCATCTATTTAGTGGACGTGGAGCCTTCTTCCACTGGTGAGAAAAGATACCAGTTTGAAGGATGTTGTTGTAAAGAAAGCAGATTCTGTTTTTAAGGCCGTCGGATGTTGTTTTGACCATTGTATAGGTTATTTTGTCTTCACCTAGTGTGGATCTGTTAAGAATATGTAGCGTGGTATCAAATTATCTTCTGGATATTTTATATAGAAGCTCAGTGCATTTGCTTGCTTGAGGGGTCAATTAACTTAAGCTAAAGGACTGTTTCTTGGAGATAATGACATCTGGAAAGGTGGAGTTTTTACTAAACTTTGACCATATACTCGCGAACATGTTGGATATTTTTATCGGATCATTTTCCAAGGCATCATTGAGGAAAATATTAGGAAAACTTCGAATGTTATTTGACGTTCTTAAGGCTTTGATCGGGTTCCATAAAGTTTTTAAATCTAAAGTGGGATCCATAGAGTTAACGAAATTTTCCCAGCGATTCGTATTTGACCTTGGCACTGACTTTTCTATAAGCTAGACAATTTAAAGTTGTTGGATAACTTCGAACTTTGTTCCTGCATTCTTTGCTTTGACTAGCATTGCTATTTTTTTGTCAAACCACACTGGATTTCTTCTGTCTTACTGTGGCTTAGTTGTTGGCATTGATTTTGCCGCTGCATTTCTCAGGATTCGTTTGATTTTGCCTTCTACTTGATTAACTTTGTTGGAACAGGGATTACATTGTGATAAAGAGTGCATAGCTGACGTAGAATTATCCCAGTTAGCATGAGTTTCTTTAAATCGTGCGGACGGTTTTTTACGAGTTTTTTCTCTCTTGTGCATATAATGATTTTGGCGTGATCTCTACTTTCCCAGCAGCTAAAACTTCAGAAGCGAATGTAACGTCGACAGCAGAAAATGTGTTCCTAGTGTTAAATAAAGTGGGAGATCGGTCATTTAAAATAATCAGGCCATGGTCATTGGCAAAGTTTTCGAAAGAAAGTCACCTAATAATAGATGATGACTATTATTATCTATGGAGATATCTTTGAGGATTTCATTTGAAATGTAAACTTCTTGTTCTCAATATACATTGGTGAGCTTTATTTCTTTTTTAGCAAGAATTTCTACTGTTTGATACAAAAGATATAATTCAGTCATGTTAATATAACATAATCTACTGCTCAAGAAACACAGCACGTGAAGATTAAGGTCCAACAATAAAACGAATTTATGAATGCGCTTCAGTGAATGGTCTTCAATAACAATAATGCTGTTCGTTGCCCCGAATCAAGACTTTCATAGAATTAAATCTCGCTCACGATCTGAATTAACTTCTTTCAACAAGATACACATTATACATGCCATAGATACTCATAGAGGGCAATTTCGGGCTACAATGACTGTGATGACTTCATTGTAAAAAATCATAAAAACAATTACAAATGATTCATCACCCACCCCACCATTGCCGAAATAACGTCGCTTAAATATCAAAAATAATGTTTTTTTCCAAAAAATTTCCCGATTATTGATCATATATATTTTAAGGGAACAAAATAGAACATAGATATGGATAGTGTGAAATAATGAACATAAACGTGTGCTGGGATTGAATAAAACATGATATATGAACAAGATTAAAGCAACCTTTTTTGTTGTGCAACGACAAAGGGGTGCCGCTTGATTTGTATCTAAGTTGAACCCTTTCTTTTAATAGTCGCAATAATAGAACAGGGCGTGGTTCATAAATGGACAAGAATGAAGAGAAATATAAAACGCTTAATAATGGGTAATCCCGTTGGGTCAGAACTATGCTAATGTGGATAGGCGTAAGGGAGTTGGAACTGTTGCAAGTCATCAAAAAGTATCATAGCAGCCTCGTAAGTTGATTTTTATAAGAACGCCTTCTTTTTTGTCTATTTTTTTTTTTTCAAATGTGGACTTCAGTGTGAGGTCATTCGGGAAAGGGTTACATTTATGTACGTAGCATTCTAACATCCGGCAATTCAATTCTTAGCAACAAAACAATAAATCACATCTTGAAATATAAAACTAGTTTTGAACGCTTTAGAGCAGCTGAATGTGTAATCATCGTCAGTTTAAACATCTCCCAAACACACTAAGATACATGACAGTTTTTGAATGTTATCATATTAAGGTGCTTCCTCAAAAACGAATTTTCATTTTAAAAACTACATATTCGCTATATCATACATATGACTTATGTATGATATTGTGGTGGAAGTGTGTTCGAAATACTAAAGGAAACAGACAATGTATTGAAGATAATGCCAAAAAATTTAAGTCAAATGCTAACTTAGAGTTTTGCTCGCTCTGGTTTTGTAACCCAAATACAACAATTGGTTAGCATAAAATAGACCTGTTGTTTCTACCCAAGAATAAGCTAAAATAAAATTAATTTATACGCCGAAACCAGTGAGTGTATAATAGAATACTCAATTCTCAAGATTGTGTCAGAGCTCACGTTTTAAGGTTTATTAACCTCAAACGCTATCAGGATTTTAGTACACATATGGTGTGTGTACGCGAATTTGACTTTATTTTTTTGGACCACATAATCTCAATACATATTGAAGCTTTTCTTGTTCTTTGCGCTGTCATTTAAAGCCCATTTTGCCACTACCCAAGCATAAACATCAAAATAGTTCCACTTCTTAGAAGCAACCTCATTCTGTTTACGAAAATCGTCGATTTAAAAAAATTATAAAGGGCGACCAGATAGTAATGATAGTTTCTCCAATTGTGATGTTTCTGCAGCTATTAAGTAAGGTTTTCCATTTCATCCTGCATCGTTTTACGCTTCCCTAACGTGCGTAAGTTATCAAAATTAACGAAATTCCTGCTCATTGGTAAATACGCAACGTGAATTTCGTTGTGATGTCGGTCGTCATCATGGCTTCAGTCTGCAGGCAATTCATCGCAACGTGGAAAAGTTTGAGTGTGAGTACACTCTTTTGGATCTTAAACTACCAAGCAGCCAGAAATGCGAAATAAAGAAAGCATAACTGCCGTAGCGGGAAGTATCAAAGAAGACGCACCGGTAGGCTACATTGGATATCGCCAGAGAATCAACCCGGTTTATTTTGCGGTTGAATTTGGGCGTGTTTGGGCGAAGAATTGAAACCACAAGACCGTAGACAATGCCGAGTTCGCTTATTGGGCGCTGGAAATCTTGGTCGGCGACCTGGATTTTGGCCAAAAAACCATCTTCTCGGACGAGGCTCATTTTTGACTCAGCAGCTTTGTCAACAAGCAAAATTGCCATTATCAGCTTCAATAGTTTGACTGTTTGGTGCGGAAGGAGACACTATTACCGTCATTGGTCTCAGGTATAGAGCGATGTTAACCGACTTTCTGTAGTCAGAGCTCAACAACATCGATATATCCGAACTGATTCCAACAAGACGGCGCTACATGCCATACAAGCGACGCAACGCTCGAAGTTATGAAGCTGAAATTTGGCGACTTGGTCATCCTACGGCGAGCGCTTATTAATGGCTCACACTAAGCGATTACAATAACACTCGACTATTTCCTTTGGTGCTACGTCAACTGCTTGATAAGCCAAGCATTTTGGACGAGCTCGATTTTTATTGAAAAGAAACTAAAAATTATAATAGTTCTGGTAATGTCTTTATATAGTCAACACTGTGCAACCATGCACATTCTTTAAATGTCGAATTCCATATAACTCTTTGTATTAGGTTCTTTGTCTAAGTGTGGTCTTTTATTTCTTATTTTCATTTCACTCAAAGATTTATTCAATAAAAATTGGGGAAACATTTGCGATTGTACACATACGAGTATATGGTATATGTACACACCATCATTTTTGAAGGACTTTCCTCGACTTTTTTCGCTTTTCTTATCGACAACGATTTGGATGATGTGATTCTGCCCTTTCCTTCTCTTCGTTTGGTATACGGAGAATATCTTTCTGTACAGAAATGTTCAAACAAGAAGAAAGTTCACTTGACGGAGAAGGTGACGCCGCTGCTTTCTTAAAATTTTTTGATCTTGAAATGCTGTCGGTTGCCGAAAAAATCGGTGGAATAAACGAAAATACTTATGGCGCAATTACAATGGAGTTACTTAGTGTTTATCAGATAGGACAAGCAATGCCTTAAAATATTTAATTGTAATGCTATTTGCCTAAGTAATAATAAGGATTGCGAATAGATCAGTAGTAAAAATTTTTTGAACGCTACCTTTTTTTATGTCATCTTTGACATTTGTTAAGTAGACGCATGTATTATACAGTCCACAGGAATTGAAGCCAAAAGATCAACATAGAACATTCGTCAACTGGTTGTTAGAGTATGATGCTGGTTTGTGATGAAAAATGAAAAAAAAGTAGCTGTTATTGTATATGGAAGGCGCTATAGGCAAATGATAGAAAATTTTTTTGGCCTTAAATTGAAAAAATAGGCACCGACAGAAACTGGTCACCTACTTTCACCAATATTAGATGACTTTCTTTGATGTTTTTTTTTTGTAAATTAAAGTATATGTGGATAAGCCAACAACAATTTCACAGATGAAAAACAACATTCGGACCGAAATTAAAAAACTTAATGTGGTAATATGTGAGTGTGTCCTTGCAAATTTTGATATTCTTATGAGAGCCTGTAAACGTGCTTGTGATGGGCATTTTATTAATGTCATTTTCCACACTATTGGTTATGAGCCATATTTAAAAAAAAAATAAAAATAAAAACACCATAAAAAATCTAAGTTTTACATGTTTTATTTAAAAAAAAAACATGTGGGCGCGACTTTTAAAAACACTCTAGCAACTAGTGATAGTTGTCAAAATAATAGTTTTAAGTTTAAAGAATTAAAAATTTTATCATATTTCTAGTCCTGCCATAAGTTCTGTTGCAAATATAAAGCGTCTTAGAAAATTTATTAGACCACAATATTGGTTATTAGAAAAGATTGTATTCACTCAAAATGACTGCTTTTTGCTTTAACACATCGTTGACACTGCTCTGGTTAATGCTGTTTTAAGGCTTTCTAAATTTCTGTGGTTAGTTTTGCAGGCCATGTTCTCCAGTTCTGACTACAAACCATAATCCAGTGATTTCAGATTTGGACTCCCCTACGGCCAATCTTCTGCTGCTATGAAGCCAGGAATATTGACTCTGAGCCACTCCTGCGTGGTTTTGGCCTTGTGCGCTACAGTTGAGTCCTGTTGTTCAAACCCCTTCACAACATCTTCTAACACATCTTCTTGGTAAACCTTTGCACCAGTTTTTACACCTTTTTTACAGAAATGGAGGGATGTGACACTATGATGATAGACCCCCCATCAAACAATTACGACAGCGGGATGATGTCCACGTTTAACTCTTGGAACAACTTTTTTCGCTTCTTTAGATGAAGTAGCATGAATTTTGTCATTTTGTTAGTTGAAAACTTCTTCCACGGTAAAAATTTTGTCATCCGCATACAGAATGTTTTCATGGACTGTGTGTGCCAGTGCAAAAGTCTCTTGCATTTTTCCAGCCTAATTTTTTTTTTTTTTTTTTTTTTTTGAGCATTTAGAAGATGACCCATAGATCCACGATAGGCTTTTATATGCAGATCATCAAGAATCAGCCTAGACACAGATCTAGTTAATATATCCAATTCCTTGGACATGATCTTTTGCTTCCTAAGGGGATTTCTCCGAATTCGTTAACGCACTGCCTTTACTACCGCATTCGTACGGACGACGAGCCGGCGACCTCGCCCGTCTTCTACTCCAGACAATTCGCTGAAGCGATCAATAGCCCGGTAAACGAATATTCTCGATATTCTGAGTGGTTTTAGCAACTCGAAAATTTGGCCAGCCTTCTTTCCGCACTAATGTAACTCTATTACCGCGGCTCGATTCTCCTTAACTCCCCACTCCATGCTAAAAGTTTGCAAACTGTAAGCAAACTGACTAGTATTTTTCACTGATCAGTGCATGTGTTCTGAAAAAAAAATGAACGGTTCTATTTCCGCAAGAAGTTTTAAACGATAAGCGCTGAAAATTGTGTAGCAGAACTTATGGCAGGACTAGGTATGTCCGAATTCCGGCATCGATATTGCAGAGGAAAGGAAGAGTTAGTGGAGACTATTTTCTTGGTTCCAGGAGAGATCTTAAGGATATTGACTGCGAGTTCAAATGCAGCGAAAAGATGAAAAGAAATTCCGTATACTGCCACTGTACTTAAATTATAACCCCTGGGGGCTTCGAAATGCTGAATGAAATACCAACGTGTTATGAGAACCTAAGCGTGGTTATGATAGGAGACTTGAATGCGAGAGTGGGCAAAAGAGAAGGTTTCCAAGACATCTTAGCGGACATAAGCCGGTATAAATTTGTGAAAAAAGTAAGAAGTTGTTGGATTTCTAAAATTAATTTAGACAACCACAGCTTAATGAAACAACCAAATTCAATAAATGTGGTGACTTCACGTTTGTGGGAAGGCAAAGGACATCCGTAATTGATTACTGTCATATGAGAGAATATTGGTGCATCTACATAACGGATCTAGAAGTAAAGCAAATTTCATACGCTGATCACTTCCCAATTGTTGTCACATTCGAACATACGGGGTCTCCTGATTGGAATGTCAGAGAAATGATTACCCTCCTTAGGCTATTATGGAGCAGACTATTTTGTATAGAAGGAAACTAAATAAGCAACTATAAGCACAACAGACAGTTGTCTTCAGTATAATTGAAGGAATAATAAGGGATTCGAACGTAAAAAGCCGCTTTGTTAAAATTATTTCCATTCCTCAGAAATGGTGCTATGTATCTTAAGTCCAAGAGAGTATAAGACTCTTTGCAGGGAAAAAAGAAAAAACTCGGCACAAATTTGGGGATATAGGCAATATAAGATAGTGGAGAACCTACTTCGGTACTATCTATCGTTTCATTTCCCACCTAACGCGCTAAATTATATGCTCATGTTGGGAAAAGGACTATCACCACATTTCGTGAAAACATTAAAATTGCAGATTGATTACGTGCTCAAAGCTCTAAACATGCCAGACTATGAATAACCAAGAAAAGCAGCTCTACCCACAATACGATATAAAAGGTGTGATACAAGGAATGGATACAGCTAGTTACCGTAAGTGGTACAATATATCTCAAAAATACCATAACAGCAGATCTGGATGGACAAGCCAGAACAGAAACAGTTTGCAGCAAAATAACTATTTCTATTATGAAACCAAGTTTAGCTTATAGAACCTCATTGGGTTTATGTGAGCCCCCCGTTACTTTGCAGCTTGTGCAACAATCTCCTCAGGAAGACAAGGAGTAAAAACTTTGAAAGCGATACCCTATCGGAAAATGAAGTCTTAGAGTTCATAATGCAATAAACGTTCCAAAATCAACCAGGTATTGCAAGATTGCATAACAGTATCGAGTAAGGATTCCAAATAGAAACTTCTAATACATAAACAAATTCACTTTAACGTACAATATTTGAGTCTACTTTAATTTAGTTTGTATTTGGTCTTCAAATGAATTATCTACTTGTTTTATCTGCAAAAGGATGTGTTGGGAAGACAAGTCCAGACTTCAATGCGACATCATCGCCAATAGTATGATTTTTTCTATAAAATATAGATTTATTCTATAAATAACCATGTAATCCCTATCGACAAGAAAGATAAATAACCGATTCTTGGTTGTTTAAATGAAAACTTCAAGAAAGCTTGCGAGCCCGGCGAAACCTTGGCTGTCAATGAGATGTTCATTCCCTTCTAAGATAGCTCATCGGTAAAAAGATATCCGAAGAGTCAGAAATTAAAAAACGAATACCTTCGCTTGTCGTCAATTGTCACCGCAAACAACAACGTATCGATGGTTCATTGGTATTGGGCAAGCTAAAAAAGTAAACCGCTATTGATGCAAGGCCAAATGCTTTATTGAAGTAGTCCGGCAGGAAGTCTTGTTAAAGAGTATAACAAATCAACGGGCGGCGTAGATCTTATGGATTTCCTGGAAATTTCTATTGAAATTATCCAACGAATCACAGATGGTACATGCTCATCTTATACCACAGTTTGAAGGTTTGTACTGTGAACGCCTTGATCATATAGAAAGAAAGCATAATGAGGACGAAAATGAACTTTTGGAGCTAAAAAATGGCAATTTCCAACGTTTTAATTAACATTGGCGTCAGCATAAAAACTAACAAACAAGGCCGAGCGACAGAGATTCCGCAGAGCAGACACCGAAGAAACGAGTGGTGGATGTTATGAACTCCATATTACCATATTGAATAGACAAAATAAGAAAAAGACCGAAAAATGAAGCAAAAAGCCAATTTCTTTTAAAGAAAATGTCTAATCTAGAGAAATACTGCCTCTCACCTGGGCAAAAGGAATTCTTAGATGTAAAATACATATGTGTACATCACTGGATAGGTAAAAATCCATAAGTTGTCGAAAACGATATCTCAATTTTTCCCAATCACCGGAAGTACACTTTCTCCTGAGAGGGTTAAGTGGGTAGGGAATTTTTATTAAAATAATTAAGTAGGTAGTAGGTAGGTGGGGTGCTGCCAACACCCTAAATAGACCTTACTTTATAGCGCAAAACTTTACGTTGCTATAAGATGTTACAGGCAAATTGTCGTTATAATATCGTTTTGTAGTAGAATTATGCTAAAACAAATAATGTTAGGACCCCTTAATATAACTTTTGATCATCCATTCCAATATAAAGTTTTTACTATTCATTTTTGAAGCAATGTTTGTCTTACTGGCTTTATTTGTCAAAGAAACATGAAACAACTTAATGCAGTATTAAAAATTAAGTATTGATCATAACTCATAATCTTAAATAAAGACTATATAAAAAATTCATTTCCATATACGAGTATGTATATAAAATTGAATGACAAATGACGCCTTATAGACAACAAAAAAAAAATAAAGAATTGATAAATTTTTATTGAAAAAAAAATAAAAGTGAACTTGAATGTTCCGAAACTTAAAAAAGAAAAAAAAGAAAAATGAGCAACATTTAATAAACTTAATCTTCTTAATCACATTCTGAAGATGATTTGCAAAAATATTTGCATGATATGCAAATGCTTTCTATAGGATATCTGCACATTAATGTTTCGCATTTATAGCAGCAGAATTTTTTTTTTTTTTTTTTTGATGTCAGCATATCATATCTTGGACAAACTGTACACCTGCTTGAACCTCCGGATGGTATTGAATCTGGTATTATGTGGCTTATCCGAAACCTGCTATCGTTGCAACTTTTCTTGTCAGAGCTCTTGGCAATGTTGTTTCACTAGGCTTTTTTAGTAAGTGAGGCCGGCCGATATTGTATTCCATTTTCATTAGAAAATTGTGATCTTGGTAAATTCATTTGCCCGGTATATGAAAATTTATACCAGAAATATCTAGAATTCTTAAAAATACTACCAGTGGCCTACGCTTGCATCGCCTGGAAACAGTATACGTAGAGCAAAGTTTGTCGTTAGTATCTACGACACCGCCTTTTGTTCAATTGTAAAACGCCATAATCGTTGGTTTTTTATCGGTCTCAGTTGACTTGTCAATAGAATTAGAATGCATAGAAAATGCTAGAACCACAATTCTTAATTTGTTTGAAATGTAGATAGGAGAGAACGGTTGATGTACGGGAATATCCGAATAGTGCACTTTTCTCTTCTCTTTCTTTGGTGTTGACGAATTCGGATAAAAGCGATCTCTTTTTTTTCGTTACTAACTGTCTGTCTGTCTAACTGTCGTTAGATTGATTTTTAATAACTCATCAGTTAGAGGGAAGTTCGTATACCAATTATCGGTAGTAACATTACGGCCTGTTCCTGAGAAGTGCTACATCTTTATAACTTGTATCTTAGTGAAGTACTTATTACTTTTGCTTCCTAATCTCGTTGCAAGACTGGCCACGACTACGTGGCCTTCTCCATGGTGACAACCTAAAAGGGGTGGTCTTAAAAGCGATACAAAGATACTAAGCGTCATTACTAAAAATCGACAAGAAGTGCTATCTATATCATTCTTGTCTCCAACATCACTCAATGTGACGTGATGTGACGCATTACGGCTAAGAAAAATCCTCTAGACAAATCCTATGCTAGGTAGTTTAAAAAAAAAAAAAAAATCGTTGGCTCTTGGACGACCTCAAGCAATGAATCACTCAACCTACTACTGGACACACACTTTCCAGGTAGCTTCCTATTCACTGCCAGTAAGAACCCTGGCAGAACTACTGCAACCGCTACCGAAATTCACAGTCTGATTAGAAGAGAGCCGCCGCTCTGGACGCTGCGTAGCTTCAAACCATGCAAATCTGTTATGCTGAACGGTATAATACCTGCCGTCCTGCCTGTCCTCAGATATCGTCCTGCCGACGCTAGAGAATATCACGAAGAGCTACGTAGAAATGATCTACATTCCTTTATCATGGAGTGAAGTTAATATAGTTTTCATTCCCAAAGCCGGAAAATATTTTCATCTGTGCCAAAGGACCTATAAATTTATCATCTTTTCTTCTGAACGACTGATTGATATCCATAGACGATTCAGAATTGATCCAAGACTTTTTCTACGGCTTAACATGCTAACTTTAAAAGAAAGTCATTGGGAACGGCTCTATACTCACTAACTAGCACATCGAACGATCTATATACATTTCATTTGGAACGAACTGCTGATATAACTGCAAGTGGGTGACAGCAGGGTGGTTACCTATTCAGATGACATTGCTATAGCCGTCACAGGAAATCTCAATACCATTAAATAACTCCTACAGCAAAATCGTAACAGATTAATCCCTTGGTCAGATCGCTATGGATTTTGAGTAAACCCCCATAAAACTGTCAAGATCTTTACCATTAAATATAAAATTCCAAACATAGACCCTCTCTCAATCAACGGTACAAGTTTAATCTCTTCCGATACAACAAAATATCTAGGTCTTATTTTCGACAGGAAACTAAACTGGAAACCTAATTTTCAAGTAAGAGTTAAGAAAACTACAGTAGTTCTATTCTCTTGAAAAAAAGGACAGTTTGGAACAAATTGCTGGTCAAACGTCTCAGTTATAAGACCGATAGTCACCCATGGGATAATTTTCTGGTGAACGGCCTTTAAAATCACTGAAGCATGTACCAGGTGGGAATTTTGGCGACTAAGGAATTCCTGTTATAGCTGCAGAATAACATGATATCTGTAAGGGATATCAGCATCTCTTCGGATAGTCAGGCGGCTATCAAATCCCTGAACTCAGTCTCACACAATTCTAACATCGCCCTTGGGAGATGGCAAAGCAGTTCAACTTTCACCCATTCTGGGAGCCGGGACACGGAGAAGCTTTCCAGGGAATTGTAGGACTGACGACCTCGCCAAACTTGAAAACACTCTATCTGAAAAAGTATCACCGGTATATTTATCGCTACGTGCAAACTAAAACTAAAGTTAAAGTTGAAGCCAAAGAACATATCTAGTCACCAAACAAATCTGCCCAAAACTGCATCTGAATTGCTCTAAAAGTTTGATCTTTTAAAATAAGAACAGTCTAATACGCTTCGTTAAAAGCTCAAAATGTTTCTAAGAGTAAGAGGATCGTAGATCCATCACGATGGATCAATAGGCCTTAGTGGGTCCGCTTTTTCCAACAGCAAGGCTATTGACTTTAAAAAGATTTATCGCAAGATATATGAAATAAAGAACTTACAATGGGACACACTTATGAGGAGTGTTTAGTAAGAATTTATGGACACAAAAACCAAATAGTCGTTTATACTTCCGCTGTTATCGTACATGGGCTGTGCATGGAAGCAAAACACACCTACTTTTAACGATGTGGGTTAAGTCCAATATGTGGAAAATTCGAGGCCTCTAACTTACACATCCGAGCTCCCTAGAAATTTTTCTGATAATGATGCTAGACTGAAAACAAATTGTATGATTGCCAACCAGTTCTTCAATCACTTTTGAACAAAATGGATAGAAGGCCCCTTACCTTCACTTGCCAAGGCCAAGTACAAGGTATGAGGTGATCGTAGAGAACCAACCAGACATTTGTTTCAACCAAGAAATGTATGACCGAAAGCAAAAATCGTAAAACTCGTCCCCGTGTGTCCACAATTTCAAATAGCGTTTATGGTATCGAAAAAAGCGCCTTTAGATGTTCTGCATTTTCAACATAATATACTTATTCGTTATTTCGAAGAATAGTGGCTAACGTCACGTTTAATGATATTCCTATTATTTGCGGGATCACTTTTTGGGTTTCTTTTCTTTGCGACACCACGTTGGAGAAGATAACAGTTTTTATTTCAAGTTAAATCGCTAATTTATTTTTATATTTTTCTCTACACCGCCAATACTGTCGGAACAGATTTCTCGAGCACAGAACTACAATTGAAATTTTTCAATCCTTCCAAGAAAGATGAGTAAGCGCTTCATTGATGAATGATGGATGTTGTATCACTTATGTACAGCACATTTAAGTGTTTAAAAAAAAAGTAGTACCCCGCCATGACCCCAATAAGCAGCCTGCAGACTTTTTTTCTAAGGGAAAACAGGTCAGCTGAATACGCTGACCTCTTAGAGTCGTCGGGAAGCATTCATTTAGTCTGCCGGCTATCTGGACTGTCATGCTATCTGTGGTTATAATCATATGAAACCCAACTATCAATGGGAGCCCTAACCAAGAAGGTAGGCAAACCTAACGTAGGTTTAAGTCCTAAAAAATTCTGCTGTGAGACTCGCCTGGCAAGTTTATTGGCGATTTTATTTCCCATGATTCAGTTGTGACTTTAAACCCAGGCAAGACTTAGTGAATTCAGCCTCCCGACTACAGTCAGTGTGGTTTTGCCTTCAAGAATTAGCTTGCAAGTCGTGACACCTATCTATGCAGGTGTAAATGATTAGCCTCCTCCACCAATTCTTCATAACATAGTTCACTGTTATCAATATTGCGTATATCTCCGCTTGGAAAACCGATGCAAGTTTTCCTTACGAGGAGTAAAATCAAACATTGTCATCGTTCAGAAAGACACCAGCGCTGCATCTTACATCCGTTTTAGAGTCATCCGTGTAGAACCGAAAGCATTTCATTTCTCACTCAGATTCTGGCCGAAATCATTCCTAGGCACAGGAAAAGTCGATTTCGTACTTTTACCGGAAAGAGAAGTTTTGGTGTCATTACTTCAGACGGCATACCCATAAAACCGGATTCAAAATACAGTCCAGTCCGCATTGCATAAAAGACAACTTCTCTTTAAACGGAAGATAGCACTGAAAGTGCAGCCTATGAAATGAATACCAAGTGGAGGGAGATTTATCAATGCATCTAGAGCAGATCCATGCGTACTAGGGAAAGACCCATGCAGTCGAGACAGATCGTTATTTGGAGTCTGGTAAAAGCAGCGTGACGTATTTTCGTGAAAGTTTGTTCTACCAGATAGCCGACGCATAGGATAAAACTGTCCTTATCGTGGCCGCGAAGATTAAGAGAACCTCCTCGGTGACAACACCCATGTCTTGTCAGAGCTTTAGAGCAGACATTCACTAGACACGATCCAATAGACAGTAACATATAGTACATCTGCCCGCATACCACCTACATATGGCAGCAAATGGACGTCAGAACTACTAAGAGCCTTAAGTATTAAGTCAACCAACAAGAATCATAACAGTAAGAGCAACACGCCGCCGACTTGCGTAATTTACTTACTTTGGGTATAAGATTTTTCTGATTTCTTGACAAACATTATTGCTTAATGTGTTCTTAGGAAGCCAATTGAAATAAAACCACAGCTCTGCTTCTAATGATAAACAATTTCCTAGGATTCCTTTATCTGCTAAATTAACCGTTTATTTCAAAAATATATTGATATGCCTTGGACACAACTAAATGAATTTATTCCGATATTTCCTTTTTGCCTGGGATTTCGTCTCCGGTATTTCCTTCTGCTTAATTACTGTGCTTTCAGATGTTTAAAGTTTATTATTGACTTTTATGAATCAATAGTCGAGTTGCGAGTTTCCCTCTAACATATTAAAAAGATTTTGTTACTTACACAGCGTGAGAGTGTTTTCTGCAACTTGAGTTTGTCCACTTAGCGAGAAACGATTCATATGCTGACGAAGCGTGTGGATAACTGCATAAACCAATAAATAGTAACGACAGGCAATTGAAATCTTCTTATTTAAAAAAAGGATACTCACCGTGATTTTTGAAGCCAAATAAAACAACAAAAATTAAATGAATAGTAAAATGTATATATTTTTTGAAAACTCTTATAATTATTTTCCATCTTTTTATTTATCATTACTTAAGTTAGTACTTACATACGTACATACGTCTACATATACCTACATTTACCTTATGAATACGCATTGAAATTGCACTAAATTAATTAACAAAATTGTGAAGAAACATTTTCGAAAACTAAAACAAGAAATAGCCTACAAAGTAAATAAACTTTATCTCTAAATTAATATGAAGAAAGGGATTAAAAACATAGTGATGTAAATAAACTAACTACTCGTAATTATTTCTTTTAAACATAATATCCAGTAATTTCATTTAATATAAATGCAACTTCCGTCAAACTATTGTAACAGTAAGTATTCGTACATATTAAAACCAAACAAAAATAATCACATAATAAACCATTTAATGGCAAGATTGTAGGCATACTCGCTTTTTGTATTCCTTTTAAGATTTGAATTGAATTTCATTGTTATGATTAATATGAACTGTGATTGATTTAAACTATCGTCGCCACATACCGGCTCCTACGCCGACTCCAATACCGCCGGAAGCAACACCACGGCGAACTGCCTCCATTTCGTCCTGTCGGCTGTCTCGATATGCGCGCTTTGTATCTTCGAATTCGCGTAGCCTTTGATTATATCTATCGATTTGTTCGCGCAGAATAGCATCTTCATGGATGGCCCGGCGTTCGTCATATTCTAAGCATCCAACACCGTCCAAACGCTCTAAGTCCAGCCATCCTCTAAATCGAACGCAGACGCCATTCATTATAAAGTGTGATTTGATATGTACCTGAAAAGGGAAAAGATTTTTAAAGTCAGTTAAATTAAGCAATTCTTCAAAAAACCTTTTGAAAGTTTTACTTTCAAACAAAAAAATATGCGACGACAAATTAATTTTAGATCTTGTAGAAAACAAATTTACGAAACTTGAAATGTCCATTGGACAAGATACACACAATAATTCAGCACTAATATAGTAGTTTAACCTGAAAACTTAAAACAGAAACTGAAAAGATTGTTTTTTTTTTTCGAAGATGATAGCTGAATAGAGGGCACTGGCTCACATTTTATGTCAATGTCCAGCACTGGTTAGCAAAATTTACAAGAAAAGTCCACATTCAGCTTTAGAAACTCCATTTCACCTGATTTTACCAAATTTATTCAATCATAGTCATTTAAATTAATAGTGCTATGCAAATTTTTATGCAAATTAATCATGGAAAGGAAACCCTATTCTTTCATAAATCGGAGGAGTAATTCTAGTTCTTCGTCTTCGAAATAACGAATATGATTCACCTTTCACTAATAAATTATCAAGTTAGAGAATTTATTTGGCAATATATTTAGTTTTGGTAATTTACATATTTAGTGCCTGGTCATTATCTTGGAACTCATAGTTTGGACTATGTCAAGAAACAGAATACTAACCTACTGGTCGACACATCTTAACTGTCTTCTTCTTTTACTAAATAGTTAAAATATACGATATAAGGCAACCATTCTGTAGGCCACTCTATTTTGGTCACTTTATTAGGCCAAGAGTTTGCTCAGAGTACAAAAAATATTATCCGAGTAAGGCCCTTTACGATGGGGGCAATGATCAGCGATAATGGCATGTTTTTCCGGCTTTATTATCCCAGTGAGATGTACCATAAGAATACTAAGTATCCGATCTGACTATATCCCGCCGGTACGGTAGGGATGGTTTTCTGGTATTTCGCTACCACCAAAGCGCTGCAAAAGACAATTAGCTCATCTAAGAGAGGTACGACTTCAATACTTCTGGAGCTGAAGAACAATACACCGAATTTTAGTGGCTTACATAAGGAGAGAGTTATAATACTTTAATAATTTTGATGAAGTTAGGAAAGCGGTGCTTTTACCAGGTAGCAGCCAAGCACCCAGAAACGTATATCAGTATGGTGACCAATCGTGCCATGATGCAATGAGTGCTCGCCATTTGGAAAACCTATATTTTAGTTAAGTAGCCTAATTATCATAAGTAGTTTTAAGCTTAAAATTAAAAAAAAGAGCTAATGAGTCTAAGTTCTTCTTCAAATATTTTCCATATTTATACGAGTAGGTATGTTAGATAAAGGTTGTCGTAAAATTTTTAGGCCAAACCGCGACATCTTTACTATAATTGTTATTATTTAGAGGGGCTTCTTTTTCGAACCCAGTATGGAACTTTAGTATCTACTGCATTTTCGACCTGAGATTTGCTTAGTCTGAAATTTATCTTCCATCATGAAGACTTCCGCGAATGCGAGTACTTCTTGTTGATCACATTTTAACTAATCCGCTGACATTCATTGACATTTTTATTTCCGTCCTTGTTAGTTTTCCTTTGTACTTCTCCTACATCGTCTAAATTTGCGATCCGTATCGGGAAGTTTGATTTTCAATAGGCTTTTTTTGACCGTAATGCGTGACTCTTATCAAACTGCTTTGTTAATTTTGTTCAGTATTATTTGACAAGTCATCATGGAAAGACTTACATCACAACAGAGTCTCCAAAGTGTTCAGCTGTATTACGAAAATCAGCATTCTGTGAGAAATGTTGTTCGTGCGATTCGAGGAATTTACAGTGCGGATAATCGACCTACTGAAACCACTATTGCCAATTTGAATCCCAGTTTACTTTAGTGGATAATATTCGATCGGTTAGACCACATCCAACACGTAATGAATAGACTATAGTAGCTGTAGCTAAGATTGTACGCGAAGACCGTGACGAATTAATTCGTCGTCGTTCTCAGCAGCTTGGCTTGGCGTATTCGACAACTTGGCGTATTTTACGTAAGAATCTCGGCTTAAAAGCATTCAAATTGTGCAAGAATTGAAACCAGGCAACTTGAATTTGCATCATATTTTCAGTGAATGGGCTGATCTAGATCAGCTAGATCGTGCGATATCATACCTTTGAACTATTTTCTTTGGGGATATGTAAGGTCTCAGGTCTTCAGGATAAAGCCAGCTTCGATTGACGCTTTAGAAACCAACAATAGTCGTGCTATCCGCAAGATGCCGGTCGCTATGTTCGAACGACTCGCCCAAAATTAGACCTTCCGAATGGTCCACCTCAGGCGTAATCGTGGCCAACATTTACATAATATCATTTTTAAAAAGTAAATGCCATGAGTTGTTCTTTTAAGCAATAATAAAAATTTTAAGTTTTCTTTCAAATTTATGTATTTTATTTACCATTATAAATCAAACCTCACGATGATTGTTATATAAACCCTTAAGTTTAAGCATAATTTTTCCATCACAAAATACTGCGGAGTTTTCGGGTCATTTTAACTAACTCATGTCTACTCTATCTACGACATCGTTATTGCAATTTCTTGGCGGTTAACGAGAGAGCTTAAGTATTTATATTAAAATCTTTCACATTTTGGTACGATGATTCTATATAAATAGATGTCGGGAATTAGATTTGCGGGTTTGGAAAAACGGCTTTATCAATAGTTAAGAGTTCGCTGAAGGGCTATCATTCCGTTGCTTATGATAGTGCTATCATCGACGAAAAGAAGATCGTTTCAAACTCAACAATATGCGCCTTCTATAGAAAATCTCGTCCAACATCAAAAACCAGCTAACATCCTTTCTGCTAAAAACAATGGAAAGCATGTTGGTGGACTATATGGAGTCCGCGCTGCGGAGGAAGAGCCAAATACCGAGGGCATTGCGATGACCATTATAATGGACATTGAAGGTGCCTTCGACAAAATATGCTTTGAAAGCCTGAAACAAGCCTTGGAAAAACCAGTGGGTTAACCCACTGGTGGTAAGATGGGTGGACAATATGTTAAGTACAAGGGCGATAAATATTCATACGGGAACCTCAAAACAACGAGGAAGGGTCAGCAGAGGTTGCCCACAAGGGTGTGTTCTTTCACCTACACTGTGGAATATCACTGTGGACTATCTTTTCGACAGACTTGAGGCAATAGGCATTCACACAGTGGGATATGCCAACGACATAGCAAAAATGGCAAGAAACAAATTCATAGACGTCACGACGGATATCATGAGGAGTGCACTCAAAGTGATTGAGCGGTGGTGTCTGGAACAAGGGCTCTCTATTAATGCGGAGAAAACAGGTCTAATAATCTTCACTAGGAAAAGGAAAAATCTGGAATTTCAGCCCTTAACACTTTTCGGATCGGAACTTACAACGACCAAGAAGGTTAAGTATTTGAGAGTATACCTAGATACTGGATTTACTTGGAGCTACCAGGGTACTACATTAGTGCAAACGTTCATGGGGACAGAGGTGGGGACTCTCTCCTAGGTCGGTATCTTTTCAGAAGATCTGGAACTAGCCCAGATGGTCTAGTCTGGGTATACCAGACTGAGATGATTGCTTTGCTGCATGCGTTGGATTACCGGCTTGAGAGTCAGGTGGAAGGAAGAAATATCCTAATAGCACTGGACAATCAGGCGGTGATTAGATGCATGGAACGGACAACCATCACAATATCATTGGCACTGGAATGTGTATTCAAGCTCAATAAGTGTTCATCTAAAAATCAGGTAACACTGACTTGGGTACGAGGACACATAGGCATCGACGGCAACAAAAAGGCGAACTCCCTTGAAAAACTTGAAAAGTTTCTGGGACTAAAATGGCAATACAATGCCCGACCTGCTCCACTCAAAAAAAGATTCTAGGCATGAGTCGAGTAACATTAAAATGGGTTGTGGCGTAAACTACAGGTCATGGTAATTTCGGGTATCATTTAAGGAAGATGGGCCTTAGAGAGTCTGACACTTGTAAGCTATGCCTGGAGGAATCTGAGACAGCGGCACATATATTGTTTCATTGTACATCTTTGGCTGGCAGAAGAATGAGGATCTTGGGAAAACATTGGATCGAAACCCATTGGATGAAACAGATCTCACATAAACAGATGCTAGCGTTAGCACTAGGAATCGAACCCAGCGAAGAACTTTGGATAAGGCTTATGGTGGTAGAGAGACGAAAAGACATCCGACAATGGTGGTCTGGTTCGAATATCTCTCGAAAGTTTGTATATTGTGCAGTTTGAGAGCTTAGAGTCTTCCGTGTGTATAGGATTTTTAAGAACTCTATTAAACTTTTTTTTCCCAAATCGGTGAAGATGATATACAGACCTCTCGAAGCGTCTAGATTTTATTTTTAATTATTTTATTTTCTAAGAATACAATACATATAGAAGCGTCTATATGTCTATACGCATCTATATTTCAACCTACATCCCACAAAGCCGCATTCACTGCCATGGGACTTAAAAATATTGCGTTGTCATCTGTCTAGAACTGTCGTTTAATCACTGATCAGTAGTCGTTGCAACTTTTCGTGACGCCTTGCCTTTATAAAGAAAACTCTCCTTCCACTGGTTGGCGATACAATTGCCTTTTTTTCGGATAAAGTCGGGAGTCATTGAAATAAAAGATTTGCAATTGTCGCCCGGAGTGCATATAAGATATATGATATGGGCCAGCTCTACGCCACCGGTTCTTTCTGCTTCGCTAACCTTGGCTTTCGCAAAATTTGCAGTTTTCTCTTCGTCCTTAACCTTGAGAGGAATAGGACTGCACGGAATTCACCTATTCGTATATTCGTTAAGTAATGTGTTGAAATACTCTTTTACCATATGTTGGCCATTTCAATCCTCATCGTAAGCAGGTGTCCCGTCAACATCGTCGTCAACATATTGTATTTCGGCCAGTGAAATGCGAGACTGCGAGTTATTTATTCATAGTGCTGCAATTTTTGTGTGTCTGCTTATAAGTTGTTAGGCCACATCTCCAAATTCCCGGCACAACACCTTTACGGATACCACCCGTACAATAGCTACGTTCATTGTCTAACTCAAGCACGTTATTTATTGGTTTCGCTAGTTTCGCTGAGCTTAGTTGAAGCCGGAAGGGATTGCCTTGTGCTTATTACTGTCACTTTCGTTTCATCGTTCCAGCTCCATGTTTCTATAATTATATGGAGCCGGCCTTTTGAAACACTGAGCAGAATCTTTTCAATACTCCTGCATTTGTCATAAAAGTTATTCCAAATTTTGTGCGTGCTTAGTTTTTCATCTTAGCCTATGACATCGTGAAGGTAAATTCGCAAATTTTAAGCCCCGAGTTGGGCTCTTTACTTATTTTAGTTGTGTCAATTTATTTTCTTTAGTGATGGCGATTTTTATTGACATGGAACAACTATTAGACGGCATTATATGCCTAAACACAAATTGTTATCTACCATTCTTTACGACTCTTAAATACGAGCTGATAGTCAAACTAAAATGACAATCAAACGAAATTTGCCTAAATTATAATTTTCTTTAATTTTGGGCCAATTTGGTTTTATTAACTAAGGCAATCATGTTACTTCTGTCGTGTGATTCAGTAATGCCACCGGCTCTTATTTCATAGCTTTACAAAAGTGAAGCAGGGACTTAGCATTCTAAGCATTTTTGTCTCTTCAAAAAAGACATCGTCTGGCTACCAACTAATTTTTCACAACTCTCAACCCATTATACTTAGGATGAAGCATTACCACAGTTTATTGGTCGTCTTCTCTGTTAATCTCTAGACCAAATACAGAGTCTTTCGGAGCTCTTGTCATTGCTATTCAATAAGCTGACGATTAACATAAAAACAGTATCGCTGGTTGGTATTTTATAATTGGCAAACATGGTACAAAAAAAAAACGTATCACATCTCTATAGAAACAGGCCGTCTGAACACATGTTTCAATAGACAGCATTGATTCTTGATAAATTTTACTGAGATCTAAAAATTTATTAGATGTGGTACTTACACGAACTAAATAAGCACTGATAGGGTCTAATTATGCACTTGCAAAAGGTGTTTTCTTACAGATCTGTCTATGGAGTCATATTTTTCTAATGTAATGACAAAAATTGAAGTTGAACCAAAATTCTTTATTTACTATGACGAATGGTCTAAGAAATTATGTTTCGTTGCAAAACGAATCCTGTCGGTCTAAATCTAACTCACTTGGCTTATCAGTATACACCAACGACTTTACATATTCTCAACAAAAGTAATCCAGTGGCATCAAATCGCATGACATCGGTGCAATTTAATGAATCGACCATCAGTATGGCAATGGTTTCATATGCAGAATGACATATAGCGCCGTCCTAGTGGAACAACGTATCGCCCAGATCGTCCACATTTTCGTAGAAATAATCACTTATCATTATTCGGTAAGACTAGACTGTAACGTCCTTTTTTTAACAAATAACCACCGATAATGCCACATATGTGATGTAATCTTGCTGCTGTGATTGAGACTTACGTCTTTTCTGGATTTGCCTCAATTCCGAAACGGAAATATTACTTCTTCACAAACTTTTTAAACCAAAAGTGTCAAGGGCTCAATCCGCGAACTCTCGTTGCGAGTCATTGTGTCGTGGCGTCAGTAACTGCACTAGCTGGATCTTATACGGGTATAGGCCGATATATTTTTGCAAAATTTTCCACATAGTGGACTAGCAAAGGCTGTACTGTTGCTATGTACACCAAACGGACAATTCTGACACATTTTCATCCAGTTACAGCTACAGTTTCTTCTTTACGCATTTTACATTGACGCTTTGTTAGCTTTGCGTTATCTTAAGTGTATGAGTATGTATTTAGTATTAAATTTTTCTGTAATATGATGAATAGAGAGTTCGTTGTGTCTATTATGAGGACAAAACCATCGCATCTCTTCATACATTTTTGGATTTGAAGACCGATTTTAAAAGTAACTTTGAATGAAAGGTTCTTCTGGTGCTAATTGGCCAAACAATACTGAACAAAAACGTCAATGAACTGTCAAAAATGACAGAATGGTTTGAAAGTTATTCGTATTAGGAACATTAACAGTAAAAAAATTGGACCATTTGTATATACTCGTGATGAAGACCATTGATGGAGTGAATGGCGCATCTTTTCGCTTTTCGCTTAAATATTCGTGCATAGTTCCTGAAATTGTATCTCTCAATATCTTTAATTGCTCGCTTGCGTATATCCTTACTTTTCTCTTCTGGAGAGCTCTATGTTCTCGTCATGGAGTTCTTAAGCAAGTATTGCTTTTTTGAATATTTAAACAAGGAATTCGTGCAGAATAACTGTGGCATTGTTGATAGTTTCTAGGCACATTTGCTATTGATCGCCTGTGCCTGCTGTAGAAATTGTTGGGAAAAATAAAAAGCGGTTAGGCATGCAAAATAATAAGGTCTGCCTTACATCGACCGTAATACTAGCAATTTGATTAACTATTTGCTGTTTTATTTATTGAATATTGAAGTACGGAACTCTTCACATAATTAATTAAGTAATCGGTGAATTTTTTGCTGTTTGCTTTTTCAGTGTTCTATAGTGTTTTTAACAGCTCACGCTTGATTCGTGACCTGTTTTAAAGTCAAACATGCTCAATTAGCATTACCATTTCATCATGGAAAGACTTACACCCGAACAAAGCTTACACATTTTTGAATTTTATTTATTTTATGTCGTAATCGACATACTGAACAAGAAATTCAATCCATAGTTACCAAATTTCGACCTTTTTTTCACGCGATTGGAAATCAAGCCACCACCTATGCACAGAATGCGTACAGAGTAAAATATGCTTCTGTGTCCGCCAGTGATAATGAAGATCATGATTCATTCCATTTGTCCATTTGTCGCCCTTCGTAGCAATGCGGATTGTGTGACTCGACTACGTAGAATATTTTTCACAAGCATCTTAGACTAAAACATTACAAAATACAGCCCGTGCAAAACTTTAGCCGAACACCAGCCATAGCATCGAATTTTCGGTCAGTAGATCTTAGAAAAGTTGGAGGAAGATCCACTTATTTATCAAAAAATTGTCTTCAGCGACAAAAACAAAACTGCCGTATTTGGTCTGATGAGCAATTTCAGGTAATACAATGCAACCGGAAAATGCACAATTTGGTACGGTTTATGCTCCAGCGGAATGATTGGCCCGAATTTTTGTCAAGGATAACCGTGAGGAGAACGTTACCGTCAATGGCGCCCGCTATCGGTCAATGATTTCGAACGTTTTTTTTGCCAAAAATGCACGAGCAAAACCTGGTGGACATGTGGTTCCAGCAAGACATGCCACACAACACGCTATTAAGTGATCAATTCAGTGAGCAAATTGGACTGCTGAATTGGCCGGCTAGATCGTGCGATTTGACACCTTTATACTTTTTTTATGAGGATACGTTAAGTCACATCGTCCTATAAACCGGCGTCAATTACAACCTTGGAAGACAACATTGTAAGTGTTATTAGCGATATACCAACCAATATGCTGGAAAAAGTGATTCAAATTAGGACTGTCCGTATGGACCGCTTAAAACTTACTCCTGGTCAACATATACCGCCTTGACCAAAAAAAAAAAAAAAAACGGAATAACCACCGTGTGGTGGCCCTATTGTTCCCATTTGAGTTCTGTTTTTTTTTTTTTGGTTCATCTGTTGTTGACATTTCTTCTAAATCTTAGCGTCATAGCGTGACATTTTCAAAAGTTAAGAAATGGATTTAAATTTGCAACAAAGAACTTGTATTAATGGAAACGTTGGAAAAGTGTTTCGGCAAATAAAGAAAACGGTCGTTTAAAAGTGGTCGTGGGTCAATCGAAGATGATGAACGAAGTGGCAGACCATCGACATCGAAAGCCGAAGAAAACATTGATGAAGTAAAAGAAATTTTGGTCAATAACCGCAAATTAACCAATAGGTAGACAATAAGGACTTGAACATTGCCTATGGATCCATCTAAGAAATTTTGGTTAATGATTTGGGTTTCCGTCGTGTAACAGCAAAGTTAGTGCCAAAAGACCTCAATTTCATGCAAAAAAGAGACCGTACTGACGTCGCAAAAGAGATGATTTACGGGGCTGAATCCTATCATTACTGAAGACTAGACGTGGGTTTGAGTACGACACGCAAACCAGGCAAGTGAATGGCGTTCACCAAATGAGGCGAGACCAAAAAAAAAAAAAAACACGTCGTTTTCAGTCAAAAAATAATGCAATGCTCATGGTTTTCATGGATTACAACGGTGTAGTGCATCATGAATTGTTGCCAGAAGACTAGACAGTAAACAAAGAATATTAATTGGGCGTTATGAGACATTTGCATGAAGCAATTCGCCGAAAGAGACGAGAATTGTGGGCAGAAAACTTGTGAATTTTGCACCATGATAACGCACCGTCGCACAGGTCCATCATTATTGGTAATTTTTTGACGAAAAATGCAACAAATACCATCCAACAGCCACCGGTTTGGCTTCCTGTGACTTCTTTCTGTTCAATCGAGTTAAAAAACCACTACGGGGAACGCGTTTCAGCAGCCGAGAGGAATAATGGAAAAATCGTTGGAAAAAATGATGAACATACCGAAAACCGAATATAAAAAATGATTCGAGGATTGGATCAAGCGCTGGCATAAGTGTGTTGCGGTCGATGGGGATTACTTTAAAGAGGACAATATAGATTTAAATGAATAAACTTGTATTTTTTATTTTCTGAATAAGTTCCGGGAACTATGGGGGATCAAGGTGGTACATGAAATAATCTTTTAAAAGTAAGTTTCAAGCTAAATAATAAATAATTTATACACTGTGTTTTTTTATAATTAATACTAATCGTTAAAAAAATCTCCAATTGTAATATACCTATACGATTCAACCCGTAACGTTTCTTTGCCTGCGGATGTAAAACGCTCTATCAAAGATGATTTCCTTGATATTTTGTGGTTTAAGCTGAATATAACATATTTTAACGTCAATTTTAGTACTTTGCCCATAAGTGTTGCTTTGGGCCTGATTTACATTTTGTTTGTTCAATCTTAAGACTTTCGCTTGTAAATTTGCCAATCTGATAATCGGAAACGGAAGTTGTTTTCACTCTCCTTAGCCATCATAGTTGTTGTTGGGTTCAAGAGAGTTTAAGGCATCGCTTACACTTTTTTACTAAGACACAATTTTTGAATTTAAATTTCAATATAATATGATAAACTTCTGAACTTGGAACTGTATTCTTTACCTTATTTGAATTAAATAGCTCTAAATTCAGCATACAAGTAGTTTACATGCGCAGGAATCAATATAAATTCATGTTTGATGTGATGTTTTTTTTTTGTTTTTTTTTTTATTTAAAAATCCGAAGATGTCTGCCTGCCTAGTTGCCGTAGATATATCGATTTGCTCAAGTTTTGATGCCATCCATCCCATCAAGTTTATAAATTAGATACAGACTGTGTACTGTGTACAAAAGTATCTCCCCCTATGTATCTCTTATAAATGGCGCATGCGAACTTTTGTGCAACACTCTATTTCGATTCCGTAATTGTACAATCAGCCATTTTGCAGTGTCACACAAATCTATATAAATGCTACATGTGAAACATACACATACTCGTATGTTATATAGGCCAAAATTTGTAAAAGTGATTTTTCTATTTTTTTTTTTTTTTTTTTTTTTTTTTAATGGGTCTGTGTTGCGAACCACCTGCGGCTAGAGTCTAGAAATGTTGCATTTAACTCCTGATTGATTTCGAGAGGAATAGAGAAAAAAATATGCCTACGTTACCATTTTTATTGTAAGAAAAGACCCCCTACCTCAAAAGACTCCGGAAGTCGCAAATAAACAATTGAAACAGCAATTTGCAGGCTTCCATCTACATACACTTTTATATATTTTTCTCTTTCCGGAATTATGTTTCAATTATCCAAAGTGACCCGACACAAAAATGTAAAGAAAAAACAAAATTGACTCTTCTGCACCCCTGAAACATGACACAACGGCTGGGTCATTTGTTATTATGCCCAAAAGGTCGGTGGTCCGAAGAACGCAGAACGAAGAACTCCCTCATCGTGCAGACCCACACAGCTTGAGTCCAGCAACAAATTTTTATTGTTCAACATATGTTTAACATGCACTCCGGGAATAAAAATTTTCACTTGCTACATACTATAAGTGGATGTGACCGGGACGTTGACTGTGACTCTGACTGTGACTGGAACTTCAACGGTGACTGCGACACCTCACAACAAGATCAATTATATAAAATTGCTTTGTTTCTAGCAATCAAATGGCTCATTAATTTCAAACATACACACATAGGTAAGCTTGTAAAATTAGCCTTCTTGACGACGACGACGACGATACTCAATATCGGTTACCTACTTTAACTACTTAAAACGTCCTTTATTCAGAATCGAACCAAACAAAACCATTTTGCAGCCACTCCAGTTTTAGGTATAGAAATCGTTCTCACCAATCCAAGAAGCGTATCGTTTTGTTTCCTTCCACTTACAAGTATAATCCCCGTAATTGATTCTGTTTTCTGACACATTTCCAACAACTGTTGCTCGCGTGCCATTTGACGATCATGCAATTTGAGAAAGGCACCATGCAGCAGACTTTGACTGCTATTGATCTTTTGAAGAGCAATTAAGCCTGTCTTGAGTTTCAAGTGTTTTATATTTGGCATTCTTGAGATGCATGAAATAGAAAATTGGATACAACGTACTTGTACAAGTGAGCAAAAAAAGGTTTTTGGAAATTTAAATGAACTCCGAAGCGAAATTTGGAAAATTTTTTTTTTTTGCTCGACGAAATATTGTTGTTGCTAGTACAATATTTATTCAAGGTCGTTCCGAGAAGTGCATTTTTTAACTTGAATTGTTGTATGAGACTGATTACTTTATCATATATGGTTTTCTTTCTTCTGAGCCATGTTGCACAAGTCCTTTGAACGCAATTTGTCGGTAACTTCATGTGGACTTCAACAATGATATCTCAGTCTCAAATCAGAAGATCACCGGAGAAAATACTCGTACACCTAAAAAATATGTCTGGTGTCATACAGCAATATTTGTGCTTGAGTGTTCCAGAACATAGTATTTAGTAACCAAACCAACTAACACTGGAAGTACATGGTATCAGAGGAGAGATATTTTTGTGGTGGAGTCTACTATATTTGCACTGTTCCCACTTTAACCAGCATACATCCGTTTTTATAATCAAAGCCATACTTAGTTTATATTATTTAGTAAAATTTGAATGAAGTCAATATCATTGTCTGTTAACAAACCATGAATCACTAATTTCGTGGATCAGACCACTACTCGTTTGTAGAATTTTGCCTTAAGACTGCAACCAATATATAATAGCTATGGTAAACAGGGGTTGTCCGCAAGCTGGCGTCAGTCACGGCTTCAGGACATTCGACTCACTGCTTGACGCTCTGAGGCAAATGCATGTGATGTAGCTTTACTATTTGTTGGAACATGCCTAGCAACTGCCTGCTTTAAAGCTCGGGCACCCTTAGACGTCATGGACCATTGGTGTTCTAGGAATTTGCTTTAGTTTCAAAAAGGTTATTCTCTTTAAAAAGACCCTGTGATGTTAGTCTGTGCTAACATTCCCTTTTTTTAAAAAAAAGTTGTTGTTTAAATGTATCTCGTGGGTTTTCCGATTTCCAGATACGTTGCTTTTCAGGTGAGAGAATATATTAGATGCTAAAGGATCTGTAGTGGCAAGGGTAGCAAACAAAACAAACAAAATGTAGAGTGCCACATTTATGCCTTACAATAACTGCTTCCAAATAAATGCTCTTTTTACAATTCGGGTTTATTTTATCAAATTTGTAGTAATCCCTGTTGCTGTCTTTCTAAAATCTCTAAACCTTGTTCTGTTTGCCAATCGTAATTTTGGATGAATTCTTGGAAAATTCCAAAAAATTGTCCACACAGTTTCTTTACAAACATCTCATTATGGAGCCTTTTGCAAAAAAAAAAAAAAAAAACTTTTAAGATCAAATTTGTGCCCTAAGAAATGACTGCAGGTCATTTCCGTAGCTTTAGTTCCTGCATGAGCTGGACCTATAAAATTTATCTCAGCCAGAAAATGGATTTAAATCTTGAACATTTTTGTGGGATAATTTTTTATGATTTTCGACGTGTACAACAGTGTACCAATGAATACGCTTCTACTAATTGTAAAGAAACACCATCCATTGGTTTTCTGAATTCAATCGTACTCGTCGTTCGCTCGAGGACGAATTTCGTAAAGGTCTTCCAAAATCTGTTGTTGTGCCAAAAAACATCGATATTGTGCGGGAACTGATATGATCGTCATGTGACTTGACGTGAAATTGAGTCATGTTTTGACATTAGTTCCACTCACATACATTTAATATTGAATGAACATTTTGCCGTCAAAAATATTTGTACGCGTTGGATACCGCATAATTTGGCAATCGCTCAAAAAAAGGCTGGTGTCGATTAATCCAAAGAAATAATCAAAAGATAACTATAGCCCGAAACTAATAAGCAGTCGACCGTATGGGTCTTTCAAGACGAGCCAAATCCAACAAAAGTTGTTCGCGCACGAAGCACATCAAAGCAAACGGTCGCCTGTTTCTTTGGGAAAATGGAACATGTCCCCACCGTGCTAGTAGAACAACGTAGAACGGTCAATTCGGAATTGTACACCAGCATTTAATTGCCAGATATCTTTGAAGAAATAAGAAAAAGCAACAGCCGAACACTGATCATTCTCCATCACAATAATGCGAGCTCTCAGAGACCGGCGCAAACAAGTGACGTCAAAAAAACAAATTGCGAGGTCAACGTTTTTTGACGTCTGGAGAAGCGGTTGAAGCGTTAAAAATGCATGTTTTGGAGTTACCCCGTTCGGAATGGAAAAGGTGCTCCAAAATTGATTCAATAGAGCATGTATGTATTTTGAAAAAAAAAAAAAAAAAAACCATTTTCCATGATAAATATTTGTTTTTCTCAAAGCTTAGTATGTTGACCTTTGCATCGTGTAGAGTGTATGTGGAATGAAATTTACTTACAACGAGATAGTGTGCGATTTAGCCGATTATTAGGACAAAAAAAATCTCGCAACCATCTTAAAATTAACAAATAAACGGTTAATTACGAAAATTAAAATTCAAATCTTTAATTTTAATACTCGTATACCATATACAATACATACAGTCTGAAACTAGTATGAAACTGGACATCTCAAAGTCTGGTGTGCTGGTCTTTTATACTCTCGATATTGTAGATAAGAAGGTCAAGAGCTAATATTACTTTGGGGTTTGTTTGTTTATGTATTACCGATAAGATGATCGAAAGATGATAGTGCTTTCCGATTGGGTTGTTTGTTGTTCTGAACGCACCGTCGTATCGTTGTCGGAAACGTTACTAAGCGATGTTTCAACGTAAGCAGTCTCGAAGGATGTGTGTTAGTTGATAATTGCTTCGTGTTAACTTATATATATCATTGAGCCGATAAAAAAGATTTCCTTTGGTGTAGATCTATTCATGTCAATTTGTCAAACAAGATTGAACATAAATTTCAAATAACTGTCAAAAATTACAACACGGTATGGAAGCCATTCTTGTCAGACACCTTTTGCTTTGAGGTTGACATGGGTATACTCTTGCTTATTTATGTTAAAACGCTAACTGTTTGAGTATATTCTTTACGGTAATAAAGTGACTGTTTCTCTTTTCTTTTTTTGCAGTATCAGATTGACTCTACAACAACGATTTTAAATTGTTGGAATTTATTCGCGAAATTTATAGAGAACATCGTTAAATTTATGGTAGACATCATCGGCTATCTGAACGTGCTATCTATCGCGTGACTATTTATTGCGGCGGGTGTTCAGTGATTGGTCTTTAAATCAATTGAAAGTTGATCCAGTTTTTTACCGTAAAGTTTTGTTCAGTGATTAGGCCCATTTCTGGTTAAATGGCTACGTAAACAAGCAGAATTGACGTACTTTCTTCAAAAAGTGCACCAGATATCATTGCATAGAGACAAATGTGCCGTATTTTTTTTTTATAATTTACGCGCGCTCAAGGGATTTAAGTACCCTTAAAATGCTTACATACAGCGCGGGTGAAGGAAAATCTGGGAGGAAAGAAGGAGAGGTACGAATGAACTTTGGTTTTAAATGTTTGAAGGTTATAATGACTAGGAAATAAAGAGCTAATCAAGGCATTCCATAAACGAGTTGTACGGCTTAGGAACGGTTCACGATATTTTATTGTAGAATACGTCCGAAATTGGGCTTAAGGGTATACTGATGAACATTCGTAGCGAGACGAGTGTTACGGTAAAAAGTTGAAGGGGCGTAATGATACTGGCGATTTCTATGGAGCACTGGTGGCGGAAATAGCGATAAAACTGGCCGTTCGAGGGTGTTCATTATCTAAGTGATATTAGTATAAACTATGAGTTTTATCGCACGGTTTTGAATCCTATCTAACAGGTGCACAGATTTTTTGGGCGCACCCTACCGGATGTGGGGATTGTATTCCAATATCAGGCGGATAAATACCTTTTATATTGAGGCCAGATCAGAGAGGGTGAAGTATTCCGTACATCGCTTAAGAAATTTAAGCATTTCGCAGCATTTGTGACTACACCCAATACGTGGTCATTCCAAAGTAAATTGTCATTGACATATTGTTTATACCGAGAGTGGAAAGTTTTTCGGTTTCGATGTTGCAAGTGCTATTCATCGACAATGGCCGGGTGTTTAAATTTCACTTAAACGGCAGCAGACAGCATTTTGTTTTGCAAGTATTGAATTCTACTCTATTAGTGGTTCCCCAATTAGTTATGCTGTTATCAGAATTTAATAAGCTTAACATATTCCGAGGTCAAGTTCTACAGCCGAATAGCAGGGATGTGAGTCAAGGAACGAATATGGAAAACAAAGGGTACTGTCGTCATCAATGAAATATATTGGATTAGAAGTATTAGACCGGAGATCGTTTACGAAAATTAAAAAGAGTGTCGGCGACCGAACGGAGGGCCACACCAGCAATTATTTTGTTTTGTGAATACCAGACTTGAAACCATCCAAGACAACTTGAATGGAACATTTCGAAAGGTAGTTTCTAATCCATTCAAGAAGGGAGTCATCGATCTCAAAAAAAGCCTTGTTTTCGCCAGATTGATGTACGCTTTGATTCCACTTTTTCGTGAGACATGAAATCAGATCATCCCTGGTCATATTGCCAAGGAAACCGTACTGCCTGTCAATGAGAAGTTTTTGTGATTCGAGATATTTCATAAGCTGACCGTTTATCAGCATTTCCATGACCTTGGAAAAAAGGAATATAAGTAAGTGCAATGGGTGTGTAGGAGGAGAGAAAAAAAGATTCGCCTTTTTTAGCACGGGCTGGACAAATGCTGTTTTCCATCTGCTTGAAAAGAGTCCTTAAGAATAGAATTGATGAAAAACGCAATCGTTTTGTCAGCGTGGAAGAACTTCTCTTCAGAAAAACTGGAGATATACATACCATCTGGACGAATGGATTTGTGAATGCTCCTGATACTACACGAGTGCAAAAGTATATTGCGCGGATTGTACGCCTCGATCCTTATTTCCGGAGTTTGGCCTTACAAGTTACTGCTAGTATACCATACACCGGATAAATTTGCGTGGCATCAATGTGTAAGATCGTGCGATATAACAATATTAGTTTATGCCTATAAACCAGCAATGATTTTTGCTTTGGCGCAAAACTTTGTTCGAGTACTTTGCTTTTAATTGTTCATAAAAGTGATCAAAAATATAATTTCCAGAATATTATTTGTACGAGGCAGCTGTGGTGGACTATTCATAACTATTTTTAAATATTTATTAGCATGGACTTGTATTTCGAAAAAATTTAACAAATTGTCATCAAGTTAATCTCTTTGTGTTTTATTTAAACAAAAAATTTGAATGCTTTTAAAAAAACACGCTTTACATAAATCGCCACAAAACTAACATCCTTTCTTTTAAAACTTTTCTCAACTAAAAGTTTAAGCCTTCGTTCCACAACAACAATTTTACCATCCATCAAATGTTTATTAAAAATAGAACAAACGTCCATCATTTTTGAAGAATTGAAATCATTTCTGCTATAAAAGTGAACAAAATATTGAGCAACACGTGTGAAACTACCTTGAAAAAAGGACCTTGTATCCGTCCTACCTGGTAGATGTGAAAAGAATTACTCCTAAAAAAAAAGGAGTATTATTTTTTTTGGAAGATATTCGCTAAGCTACAAAAGGCAACTGTTTACAACATATTCTTATTTTTAGTTACCTTTGACCCAGTGTAAAATTTTAACTGGCAAATGGATCGATAGAGAATTTTGCCAGAGCCACAATGACAAGGTTTATACCAAAATCTAACATTCCAACCATTTTTCTGAAGCGCAATATTTAATGCTACTGGTTTCTCTGCATAATAGATTTACCTATGTTACGTTCTTTATTTCAACAAAAAAAAAAAAAAAAGAGAAAAACTCCTATTTCAAACACTGTAATACATCAATTGCTACGCCTCTCAATAAACAAATCCTGCACCGCCGTAAAGACCTATCGATCATGATAGGTTCTTTATAATAAAAGAACAAATAAGGTACTAATTCCGTGACGGTCAATTATGTAACGATAATTGGATAAATAGATTGGTAAGCGTTACTAAGCCGTCCATACCATATCCACTCCAAACGAAAAATATACACAAAATTGTATCTTTTATGAACAATTCAACTCACCTTTCCGTGCTCTTTGTCAAAATCACATTCCTTGTCTTGAATGTAAGGATTTTGATTGGCATTGAAAACTAATTGCAAATTCGTTCCGGATGCGACAAAAGAAATTTCCGTATGTCCCTCGCGGCAACCGTTCTGAAAACGTATCTGACGCTCTTCCAAAGCCCGTTCTCTATAGCCTGTGTAACGAACCTGTAAATAAGAAAAAATATTTCAAAAAAGATAACATTTAGGCAATTTAAATTTGAATACATTATTTATTTTCATTGGAAACACTTGAAAACTATGTTAAATGAAAGTAACCTTGTGAAAGACACTCGTATACTTTCTGTTATGGTATTCAAAAAGCGAAAAAAAAAAAATCACCGGCTTCTTGGAACTGATCAACAAAACAAATTTGTCAATAAAATGTAATAAACCTACTTCCAATGAATCCGTAGTAGTCCGTCGTGTCGTGATTCTCGGATAAAGCTGGCAAGATGCGTCAGCAGATCGCAGAAAGTAACAACCGACAGGTAAGAACGGTGACAACACCACATGGCTTCTAGTGCTAACAGGGTAAATCACCGCGCCGTCCAGATGCCACGTTAAGGTGGTTGAAATGAATATAATTATTATTATTATTTTTTTTTTTTTCGTTTGCCTCATCTTTGTTTTGGGTTTACCTGCTTCACAGTGGCGGGATATAAACTGGTAGAGAAAAAAACCCTAATACGAAGGTGATGCCGTTGATTGCATTCGAATGAAATGTTATCTCGGAAATGCCTAAGATTTTTAGATTCGAGTATTTACTTACGTATGTACTTACTTATATTAATCGAAGGAACAACGTCAATTATAGTCAGCAGGAATTTCCAATCTTACATACTTAAAAAAATTGGCATAGATTAGCAATTTAATGTAATTAATGAATAACGCTAAGGTGCGTAGATGTTGTCACATAATTTTTTATGGAAAGCCAGCCTGAAACCAGCAAACTACAATGATGATTCATACGTTTAATGTACGAAACTAAGGTCTGCGTGATTCATGGTTTTTTTCTTTGATGAATAAACAAAGATCAGACACTGAAGTTACAATTTATTTGTTAGATCTGGTTAAGTGCTTACAATTCATAGGTTTGTGATTCAAAATGATATTACCTATACAGAATAATGCACTACTGTAAGGGGTATTGTTTCAAACCGGCTGTCATTTTGGACTGTCTTTTGACACCTGAAGAACGCTTATTTATTATTCAAACTTATTTTGAAAACCGGTCTTGAAATCGCGAAACGCATAGAGGATTAGGTGATTTTTTTTTTTTTTTTTTGGCCTTATACTAGTAATTTGCAAACTGAGGTTACTACTCGTTATGTTGTGGATAAATTTTATACCTTATACGCTTTACAAAACCCAAGCCAAACAACTCAACAAAAAAATAAAACATGTAGCGCCGCTGTGACTGGACTGAAGTTGCGGAAATGTCAGTTCGGTTTCGATCACAACAGTCGAAGCTTTGTCCATCCACTCTGCAGAGAATTTTGCTTTTATAAGATCCAACTAGTGTAGGATCTAAATCCACGAGACCATGGTTTTATGTCGCAACTTATTGTTCGAAAATGCTTAGAAACAAGATTCTGTCAGTCTGTGAACAAACTACATTGCTATTTTTGTAATAAGGCAAATCCAAAAGAGACTCATGAGACTGTTTGTCGTAGTCTTCAAGCTGGTCCTTATTTTTTAAAAACTGAGGGCGAAGCTCACGTTACATTCAAGTGAGTTTCTGATGACAACATAATCTAGCAAAATGAACCAGTGAATTTACCACTGAGATCATGTAATTTGGCGCTACTCGATTACTTTTTGTTGGGCTTTTTAAAATCGTTGGTGTATTCTAATAAACCGCAAAATATTTGTGCCTTAGAAGCCAATATTCACCACGTTATTTGGGTAATTTAGCTGAAAGGAAAGATTGACTTAAAATAACGATAATAACGTTAAAAACCATAAAAAGAACGGAATAGTTTAGCGCATAGTAATTACAATAGTTGTATTCTTTTCTCTACAAATCCTGATGACTCTCGCATAGTTACACTATAATGAGGCTTTTCTTTAAGTCGGTTTATGTATTTGTACTATTGCCGTGGACTAGTGATTCAAGATAACCTTTTTCAACAAATCTGTTACCAATTTCGCTTGTGGCATGTCACATCATTCTGTCTGATTCAAATAGTGGTTTTGTCTATTCGGTTCTCTGTAAACACATAAGTCCAAGGCTGCCAAAACATTTAAAATCTCTACTAAGCGGTGACTTTATCGGGTCGAAAAGTTATTTCTATAGCCTTCTGCGGATTGACCGTGCCTCGATCAATAATTACGAGTATTTATTCAACCTAAATAGTTTTGTCGCTGACTACATATGTACTGCATTTACGACTGCTCAAAAGTCGTAAATTCTTACACAGATTTTGAAAAAAGCTGAATTCTTAAAAAAAAAAAAGAAAAAAAAATAGAAGATGATTTTCTCTTCGGATTTTAAATGTAAATTCGAGCAATTTTGACGCATTGCTACAAAACACATTGCTACAAACACAGTGATCATATATTGCATAGAAAAACGCGAAAAAAACGCCTGCTCAACTTTTAAATTCACTTTAAAAAGATGTGAAGATACCGTCGATGCAATAGGTTAAGTTACGTTTTCTTAATCATCTTAGAGCGCTTTTCCGCGCAGAAATAATTAATTAAAAAAAAAAAAACATTGTTCTTTGTTTATCCATTAGTTATGAGATTGATTATGAGTTTTCAAAATAAAGTTTTTTCTCTTCAAGAGAAGGGCGGTTAAATGGTCTGACTCCCCTTGAGCTTAACCAAAAAAAAAAAAAAAACACATCACGACCCGTAATTCAGATTAAGTTATCCTGGCATGCGTGGATAGCCAACATATCAAGCAAGCTGCGAAGGTACTCTCGTGTATCTGACAGAATAAAGAAGTTACAGAATAACAGATTCGTTCCCGAAAAGTCATTTGAATAACACACGTTACATGGCTATGATGAGAACAGGTTTACCATTTGATTTGGTTGTTTTCTGAAATTCGGTTTCACGTTGTCCCTGCTACTTACACTTATTGAAAATAGTTTATATCAACTCCTTTTCGTGACCCACTAATCATCACAGTCTGCGCAGAGGCTGGGATACTGACGAAAGCGGATAGAAATGATCTCGGGCGCTTTGGGAGAAAAGTTATTCGTAATTTTCATCATTGAAGAATAGCAGCGACGTTTCAACGCCAGCAATAGCGATCCTGTCAGAAGCGCTCGAATAACCCGGTTTAGATTGTAAGGTCACCTTAAGCGCATGAATGCCAGTGTCCCAACTGGTAAAAAAGTTTTCGACTCCAACCCAGAGGGACCTTTGCCAACTTCGTGTATGCAAATGGAGGCAACTGGTAAAAAACAGACAGAAACCATTGGAGATGCTTATTAGCTGATGCCCTGGTCCACCCCGGAAGGTAGCGCCTCATAAATAAGCTTTTCCTGACCCGGCTTAATCTGTTTTAGACACATTGAAGGTACAAAACCATAACTCTGTCGACTGTCTTCCGACTCTTAATATGAAGTCGGCACTCCATGTGCTCAAGAGATATTTCGGCTAGAGTCTGAGCCAGGTAAGAAATGGTCGAATATCAAAAGATCAATTATAGCTTAACATACCCTCTTTGTCAATGGTGTCAACCTTAAATCACGCTCCTCGTTACGTAAACGTAAGTCTATTTTTCTGGAGGAGACGTATACAATCTTCATAGCAATAATAATGTAAAAAATATGCGGAAGAAGCAAATTCGTAGTGAGAACCAATCTACACTAACGATCAAGCTCAACCTTGAACCCCACTTTCCAACCAGTTTAAGAATATAAGTTTTTTCCGAACAAAATTGAAAGACTGGATCAACTAGGTTTTGTTTGCATCCTAAGTCAGATAAGATGAGATCACCTTGCTAAACAAGGTTTAGAAGATAGATTTGTAGTGCGGGAACATGTATAAGAACTACGTGAGACTATGGTCAAAGCTTCTATAGCCGCTTGCGTTTCTCTGACTCTTCCTTAGCAGAAAAGAGTGCATACTGTTTACTAGCATCTTCTTTCTAAGAAGGACTGCCATCCAAAAGTAATCCCATTTTCTGGCTTTCTGTGCGATTTACGGCGAGATGATAATGTACAGAAAATGTGTCAAGTTACACACGTATTACGATGCATGTGCTGCGGGCGTCGGGACTTTACTTCACGAATGGAAATGGAATTAAATAGTTATAGTCAGAATCCAGAAAGGCACTTTTAGTTTTGTCTTGAGAGCACCACATTTTTTTTTTGCTTTTAAGAAAAGTGGAAAATCGTAGGACTTCAAGATCAAGATTTCGACTATTTTCCAAATTGGATCACTAATCAACGCATTCAAACTGGTTACATATGGTAAGGTTTGGTATAGGATAAGCACTTTTATGTGACAATGACCGAAATATTGTAACAAATACAATCTGTCCAAGACGGGATGTAGTGAACTGCTTTTACTCTAGCCAAATAAATATTTTTGAATTCATATTTCTCTTCTGAAAACTTGTATTACATCAGGCTTTCGGCTATAACAGAGGTTTCTTCGTATTTTGCATATAGAAAAACATTCTCACGCAACAAGTTGAATCACTTTTTGCTTTAGATTCCGATAAAAATATGAGCCATGATGTGGTTTTACTTTAACGGAAACATGAACAAGTATGCATACCTTAAGGACAATGCAGAACTCTTGACACATAAATAAGTTGCAAGACTAGAAAGCGGGCAAATTTTTGCAAATTCGAACCAACACCCTATTGTAACATTATCAAAGTATCTAAAACGTTAACTATCCATGTCGAGGCCGAAGTAAAACTTACCATATGGTCTGTCTACTAAGCAAATCGATCCCTTTCGAATCTTAGTTCAAAAAGAGCAACTGTTTGACATATGACTCACATGACACTTACCTCACTTTCACGGCTTAGTCTTCGAAATAGCTCATCACTTTCGAATTTCGCCTTTTGATCCGGAACAACTCGCGGCATTTTGAAGATGAACCTTGGCTTAGGCTGTTCATAAAGACCGATTGTGTCGTATGGAATCATACCGGCCAGTGCTGCTGCGTCATTCATATTAAAGTTAAAAATTTTTCTTTTTTTTCGAATTTATCACAAAAATAACAAAATTGTATCACAAAACCACAGTGGGGAAATTGTTATCACTTGTTTGCTGTGGCAGGCAAAACGGAAGTATGTAAGTAGTAACTCCGTTAATTTCTTTCTTATCAAACTGTTTTTATTTTGAATTCGGTGTTTTTTTTTTTTTTTTGAAAATGTCCTGTTATCTGGTGTTCACCAAGCAATTTTACACTACCGAAACGAACACGACAGCAAGTCTACTACTGAGCACCCAACTGTAACGACGGTCGATCAATGACTGCTCAGTTCGAACCCAGAGTAGATGTCGCACTCGCACTCGCACTCGTGCCCGCTCATTCGAAATCGTTCACCTATCCTTTGTTCGAGGCTGATGTATGTATGTATGTATCTACAATCTTGTGAATGGGTATCTATGTTGTTCAGAGAAAAACGTTGAATGCTTCTTTAGTTGCTGTCGGCAGGGACAAAAGAAAGGCTTCCTTGCACCAGTGCGGGAATTCCCTTATGTACTCAACAATGGTAAAATCCGGTTCGCACCCCAGAATTTCCTTGTCGATTTTCAGCGGATTAATTTGTTCACACCACTGCAGTTGCTTCTTATTTACCAATTTCAGGTCCAAAGAGGCGGAGCTTCTGAGAGAAGTATACAGTGTGGCATGCGTTTAATTGGACGACGAACGATGCTGCTTTGGTGTGCGTTTCAAAATAAGACGATGTAGCACATTTCAATTTTTAGGGGTAATCGCATCCGCTGGTGCAAATGTGTATCTACAAACTTTAAGAAATTTACTGTTAAAGTCCAGACTTTTCTGGATGAATTATAAATATAAGGAAATGAATCCATTTTTTTTTTTTTTTGTATTAGCTGATGCCTTAAGCTGGCAATTATGTTGGTAGGTATGTACTTGAAGAACTTCCAAAAGGCGAAGTTAAAATTTTTATTTATATTATCTAGAAATCTGTAGAAAAATCTTTACAACAATTATATATCTATTTTCTGGACCTGACTTTTGTGACCAGTAATCTTTTAAGAATTTTTACTATTAATTTGCCGGAATACATATATACAATATACATAAATTTTCATCATCATTCAGTGATATTCAATTTAAGTACATTGTTACGACAGCTTTCAAGAAAAAAAACCGTTAAAATATGTCCATATAACTATATTTACATGTTGATAAGAGTTAAATGTATATTTTGACACCTTAGCACCTTCCTTATAAGTAAGTAAGATCTCTCGAAACTCGCGATGTTTGTCCACACTTACCCGTAAACTTTGGATTGAGTCAAATGTCCAACTGCTTCCCATAAAGCTGCATTGACTGACATAGAAAGTCTATGTACCTATTGAACGACGGCAGTACAGAACTATCTATCTAAAACAACGGAAAGTAGGTAAGTATTTCGCAAGAGTTTCTACCGCGTTTCTTGGATTGTGCCATTCTTGGATTGTGAATCGGTAATTGGCGAAAATGGCGAGTTCATGCTCGGCCACTACAATAATACTGGCCTACGCCGTCATACCACAGAATTCACAACTTTATTCGGAAAAGAAAAGAAAAAATGTGACCAACCAACTAATAGTCGAGCAATTTTCAGAGGACCTTAACTGCTATCACGTGGATACCACCACAATCCAGAAAGTGTGATGGGATAGGCCGAACATAAGGAGGATGAATAACTGTGCTACATGCATGTATTATTGTGATTGCTATAGGGAAAGGAAACAGCGCATATTCTGGTGCAGATTTGCCATATGCGACAGACTTAGGCAAGAAGTCTTGAGTTTCAGACACGTGGGCGAACGTACTCAGACATTAACATAAGCTTAACATGCGCCGATGCTCCTACGGAAGACAAGGACAACTCCTCCAAGGAATGCTTCTGCGAGTTCCTCAACAAGATATAGTAGGTATATAAGCAATGTCCGAAGTAAGACGTTAAAATCGTACTAGGCGATTTTAGCGGCAGGATAAGGAAGGAGGGCATATCTGGTTGGAAAATTGGTAGGAATAGCCTACACGAAACCATATCTGGCAACGGTCTTAGCCTTATTGACTTTGCGGCGGGACAAAGTACCACTTCAGCAAGCACGCGGTTTGCCCATACAACACAGGTGGGCAAGGTTAGCGGTCTCTGTATTACAGTATTCTTGATGTCCGAACGTTCCGGATAGCCAATATTGACGCGGATCACCACCTTGTTGCAGCCAATGTGCGAATGTGGACTTTTCAACCTCCACAACAAAGAAGAACTCTTTGAGAAGGTATAACGTAGAAAAGCACAATCGCAACAGTCCACAAGAATCATCACCGAACACCGAACTTCTATGCTGCTATCATCAAGTACCGAAGACCAGTGGCAATGCTGCCAATGTTCCCTTAGAGACGGCGCAAATGATGTGCTGGTTTTCTCTCGACCGCCAACAAGAAATCCTTGGTTTGATGAAGAATGCCAACAAGCACATGCAGCTAAGCAAAAAGTCTACAAAGCGGCGCTGTAGCGAAGGACGATTGCCGCTCATGAGCTCTATGAGCAGAAGAGATGGAGGGACATCAACTTCTTCAGATGAAGAAAAAGGAGCATAAAAAGCGCGCAATCGAAGATATTGTGGATGTTGTACTTCAAGAATAACGTACGAAAATTTTACCAACAGATAAAAATAACGTGTTAAGGCAAGAAGACCCGTGCAGAAACCTGTAGAGATGAAAAAGGAAATCTTATAGTGGAGTCACAGTCGATGCTGAGAATATAGAAAAATGGTTTCTGCAGACCACATAACGGCAAAGAAGGCCAACATCCTGCCGTCAGGCAAAGTAGACTATTAAACTTAGGCAATGATAGCCAAAACTTCCGTCCACTTGTCCAAAAACAAGGTAATAATAGCAATATCTAAGCTGAAAACCAAAATAGCAGCAGGACCTGACAGTTTACCGCTCGAGGTATTCAAAGCTACTAGAAATGATTTTATGGAGAGCATACACCAACCTCAGATCTGGTCAGAAGTGTGTATGCCTTGGGATCCACTCAACTACGCCAATTATAGAGCCGTAAGTTTCTTCAACATCGAATACAATATCTTATCTGCCATATCTTGTGAACGTCTGAAACGCTTCGTCAGTAACCTGATTGGTTCCTATCAGCGAGGGTTCAGACCAGGAAATTCCAAAGTTTCACACTCCAGTAGATACAAGAAAAAACTTAAAAAGTGCAACTCTTTTCATCGATTTTAAGGCAGTATATAACAGCATTTGCATAGGCAAGCTTTATAGAGCCATGTATAGTTTCAACATCCCTGCCAAGTTCATCTGTCTCTGCAGAATGACTTTGGCTGCTCCGTAAATATCGATAATGACTACACCTTTTTTGACAAGGTGAGGCGCTGTCATGTGGCTTCTTTAAAATCATCCCTAAAAGAATTGTACAGAACTAACAAGCGAAAACTGGAGACACAATGTTTTAAAAGTCTGTGCAATTAGACATCTGTATCAACATACGCTGCGCCGATGATATCGACATTATATACGAAATACGGCGGACTCGGTGTGTTTGTTGATATTGAAACGAAAGCTGCCGAAATATTTTTAGCAGTAAATGAGGGCAAAACCAAGTAAATATATATATGTTGTCAACAAGAAGAGACACACAATATCGGCGAATTGGGCAGATCGTCACAATTTTCAGCTGTAGTTTCGGGGTAGTAAGAGACTTTTCATATCTTGGCTCTGCTGTAAATTTTGCCAAAAAGACCTCAGCAGAAATAGAATGAAGTATCACTCTTGCCAATCACTGTTTCTTTGGGCTAAGAAGGCAAATGAGTAGAAAGGCCTTATCCCAAACAACTAAAGAGACTTTATATAAGACCTTGATTATTCCATCATTTGCTTCCCAATTTCACTGAAATACAACACAAAATGTATCAACGTATCCAACAAAGAATTAACAAAATTGTGGTAGAAATATTTGGAATTATCGATTCGAAGTGTATCGCAAAAGTTTGGCCGTCGTCCGTTCGATATGCAGACAATTTTACAAAAAAAATATCTCAGCCTACAAAATCGAAGCTACAAGATCAATGTTCGCGACGGGCGTTTCCGAATTGGGCTCTTGAGCAGATTGAAATTGACCCTTATTTTGATCGAAAAATCATGTTAAGTGCTGAGACCCCCCTTGTGGACAAGTAAAATTTCAAATCCGGATGAAACTCATAAGGCTCAACATAAGTGCACCGTTTGGTGTGGCAACATCGATCCTTAATTTTCAAAAATGAGACCGAATCTCGCATTACAGTTAATGGTCATCGTTATCGGAAAATGGTCAGCGATTATTTTTTTCGAAAATATCAACGGCATTGATCCGAATGCTATGTGATTCCATTAGAATGATGTTGGTTACCTACCATTGGCTTACTGAGGACCCGATTCAATGACATCTTTATATCGCAAAATTAACCATTGAATCGACCATTGAGATCGTGCGAATTTATTCAATGCGATTACTTTTTACAGGGCTACGTAAAGCTTTTGGCGTATTCAGGCACATGAAACAGAGCCCCACATTCTGAGAAGACAAAAATTGCGCAATTGTTCATATCTATATGTATGCTAAATCTACGTAAAACAATATACAATACTTTTCTACATCAAACTATAACTCATAGGCAATCTCAAAAAGTGACAGTTTTCATTAATGACTATTCTATCGTTTCAAAAAGAAGAGGCAACAAAAAAATCTGAAGTATATTGACATGATCTCCTACGGCATTTATCCTCTATAATCCGGTGATATTAACAGGATTAAAGAAAACTCATTTGAGTGCTTAAATGAGCTGACTTTTCCAAAGAGGGTCAACGATTTATTTTCACGAAAAGCCAACCAACCGACGGCAATGTTCAACTTGAAACATTCTAGACGAGAGCAAACATCTGTCGTCTGTCATCTTAAAAATGCTGAAATTGATTCCAATTTCTACCTAAAGGCGTGTGCTTCCATACTCGTATATCATAAGTTCCAGTGGTAATAATTTATATACATGCCATAGGAAGGTACATAGTGATTGGCCCCTGTACATTCAGGCAGATTGAAGTGCACACAAATATCTATCTTTAATGCTATCCCTTCGGCGAGGAGGAGACCAATCATTTTCCATAGATTTGATGTGTCAAAATAGCGCCAGAGAGTGTGCCCTCTTTGAAGAACCCTATTTTATTTATTTATACTCGTTCACAATATGCATGCCCCGGGCGCACTAGAGCGCAACAACTCAATACTTCTGCTACGGGCTGCTTCCATTCAAAATACTCGAATGTTGTATGTTTATTGATTTTTTTTTTTTTTTCTTTTTTTATGACACAATACTTACTACCCGATCTCAGCGCCAGCCGTAAGGGTATGGAAAGAAAAATCGTTTGTTATCCTAAGAGATATTATTATGATCCGCTTTGTATGGTATGAATTTTATTATAAACAAGATTCTACTAAATCGCACAGACATCACTTGAAAGCTGCTTGACTATCAACTGAGGATATATTGCTCATTTGTAGAAGATAAATATGTACAGGAATGTTACATAAAGATGTTTTAATTAGCTTTTTGATGATGAATATTTGGAATGAATTTAACGGTCATTATGATAAACAATTTCAGTTCCACATATGCCGGAACACATGTGTGAAATACAAATGTGCACGTACTTCGGGACATGCGAGATTTTGTATAGGATTAATATAAAAACGGATGGCAGTTTGCTAGCAAAGCTTATTGTCAGACATTTAACCACATTTAAGCATATATCGTAAGCTGAAGATTGTCAAAATGACTTTTTTTTTGCTGTTTCCACCGACCTTATTAAGTTAAGCATTATATTGAATGTATATAACCGCATGGCTTTTTTTTGGCTAAGCCGTTTCTCACGTTGATAACTTCGACAAAGATAAGGAGAGCCGCTGAATATAAATATTATCACCATTAAAAAATTGGCCGCACAAATATTGAAATGAACACCTGGATCTATGCAACTTCATTCCATAAGCTTGGGATAGGTATAGATGTTTAGAAGGAGAACTCACCAACAGGTGAGTGGAATGAGAACAACGTTTCGTTTTGCTTTCCCCCGGAGAACGCCCCAGCCGAAGAAAATTCTCCAACAAACCTTTCAGTGGGCATTAAAAAGAAAGACTCATGTTTTACCATCTGAAATATGCTGTACTTAGAGCGATGGCAAGAATTTATTAATACTAGGAGAAGTAAACCAGTAAAAAAACCGTAGTTTGCTCGAGTCTCAAGTTAAGAATCAAATTACATATCAAAAACACTTTTAAGATTTTAACAAAAATTAGTACAAGTGTGTATATGTTTTGGATTATAAATCAAAAAGTTTACAGATGATAGAAGAGTAAAATGAATTCAAAAACGAAAAGTTTGCATTAAAAAAAAATAAAGTGCAATGCGAAAATTAGAAGCAATTAGAGAATCGTCAGGAGTTTCAAAACGCAGCCTTAGTAAAAATGTATTTTTTCTTTTGGGAAAAGCAGTTGAAAATCTTCTGAGTGAGGATCGCAAGCGCATGCGAGGTTCTTTAGAACGACGCAATATGTTTCTTTCGTCAAAAATAGAATTGTAGAGCTGTTTTGTTAATACTATATGCCCGTTTAGTCGAATTTTGTGTTTTTTGTTTCGTCTTCGACAGTAGGATTAAGAATAGAAGGTCTTCATTTTTAATGTACCACGGCGCATTGGCAATTTCTCTTATCATTTTATTTTCAAAAGTTTGTCAAATATTTATATTTGTTGTCTTGGTACTACCCCAAAGTTGTATACCATAGGTCCACACCGACTTTAGCACTTGCTTATATAGAGTAATTCATCGTGACCTATCAAACTGCTAGGTCGCTTTTATTTAGTATCGTTTAGCAAATCATCATGGAAAGATTCACATCACAACAGCTGTATAACGAAAATCAACGTTCTGTGGGAAATGTTCTTCGTGCCATTCGAAGAACTTACGATGTGCATAATCGACCTACTAAAACCACAGTTGCCAATACTATTCGCAAATTTGAGTCTCAGTTTACATTAGTGGATTAAACTCGACCGGTTAAACCACATACAGCACGTAATGAATACACTATAGCAGCTGTAGCTGAGAGTGTACACGAAGACCATGACGATTCGATTCGTCGTCGTTCTCAGCAGCTTGGCTTGGCATATTCGACAACTTGGCGTATTTTACGTAAGAATCCCGGCCTAAAAGCATACAAAATTCAACTTGTGCAAGAATTGAAGCTAGGCGACTTGAATTTGCGTCATATTTTCAGTGAATGGGCTCTGGAAAACTTCAATAAAAATCAGGTGTTTTATCATGAAATTTTGTTCAGTATACAAGCCCATTTCTGGCTTAATGGATACGTTAATAAACAAAATTACCGTATTTGGGCTAATGAACAACCCGAAGAGTACCAAGAGCTATCATTACATTCATTAAAAACAACGGTATGGTGTGGTTTATGGGCTGGTGGAATTATTGGTTCATATTTCTTTAAAAATGAGGCTAATCAGAATGTTACTGTCAATGGTAACCGTTATCGCGCCATGTTAATGGACTATGTGCTTCCTGAAATTAAAGTACGGCGCTACGAGCCATACAGCGCCTGAAACAAATGACTTGTTGAGAAATCAATAGTTAAGTGGTAAAGTGGCCGCCTAGATCGTGCGATATCACACCTTTGGACTATTTTATCTGGGGATACATACAAGTTCTTCAGCAATAAGCCAGATACGATTGATATTGAAGCCAACAATACTCGTGTTATCCGCGAGATACCAGTCGCTATGGTCGAAAATGGACCACCTCGGACGTAGACGTGGTCAATATTTAGATTATATTATTTTTTAGAAATAAATGCCATGAATTTTTCTTTTAACTGATAATAAAAATTTTAAGTTCACTTTCGAATATATGTATTTTATTTTACATTATAAATCAAACCTAACGATGACCAACCCTGTATAAGAGCAGCTTGTTTTCGATACTAAGCTTGGACTGTTTACCAAGTAACCAATGCAATTCTCTGTATTGGTTTTCGAGTTTCTTGGGTTTTTTTTTTTAACGTGAGACTTCCATTTAAACTTTGCTTTGAGTTCAATTTCAAGTCTCGTTTGGAAATAGAATACAGACCGACTTGATAAAGACTTGTTTTCTGTATGTAAAATACATACACTTTATCGGGAGCGACTTGCAGTTTCACTGTTGTTTCTTCAATCGTTTTACCTACTGCTAGTAGTAGTGTCATCTTCTTGTGGTATGGCACTGGTATTTAGGAGATACAGAAGGGGACAGAGAAATCTTCCCTGCGGTATGCCCTTTAAAATCTCTTTGAATTGGAACACTTCGTTTCCAAGTCTGATACGGAAAGTTCTATTCTTGAGATACTTTGTTAATATATTACAAAAGCTTATTGGCAAGACCTGACGTAATTTGAACTATAAGCCTTAATATCATACCTTATCAAGAGCTTGCTATACATCAAAAATACACTTGAGCAAATCTTCTTTCTATGCACTTGATTCTATGCAGTTGATCAATAATTGAATACTTACTGCTGAATCCAAACTGGTGATTAGGGATAAATTTATTTCCGTTAATAATTGGCAGTCTCAGATTTATCCTCTCAAAGACTTTCGATAAAATTGGGCAAATTGAAAGATTTCTTGTCATTTGGAGGTTTTCCTAGTTTTGGGACCATTACGACTTTAGCAACTTCCACTGACTCGGAATGTAACATAAATGTAAATTAACATCAGTGCGGCATTAATCATAAAGAGAAGCGCAGTTAATGGTTTTCTAGGCAACATTTTATGGACTTCTCCGGTTATTAAGTCGTAACCGGGACTTATGGTTTCAATTTCTTTATTTCAGTGATTAATTCCGTTAGCGTTGCGTTTGTCACCGTGTAATTGTATGACGCTTTTTCCGATTCACTGATATTGTGGGGTGTTTGGTCGAAGGGCATAAACGTCTCTCCCAAATGGGAAGCGAAGATTTCCGCTTTAACTTTATCTCCCTTCGCCCATTCGTTGTTATTTTTTCTAATTAACGCCGTGGAAGAGGAGGTCTTTTAATATCTTTTAAGGCTTTCCAAAGCAAATAATTAGATTCCCTTTTTGCTGTTAAGCTTTCAAGATATGTGTCTACTGCACAGTTCTTAAGGTTTTTAATAGTCAATCTCAGCAGGTTACACATGTTATTCGAACGAGTTTTATGCTGTGGAGCACAACTTTGTTACTAGTTTCTTGGTTTCTTCCTATGAGAGGGTGCGTTATTCCACGGGGTTTATTGAACGATTTCAGTGAAGTGATCAACCATGACTTCTAGTTCAAAGGGTCTCTAAAGTTATAGGTTCAGTTTTAATTTTTTTTTCAAATTCTTACCTTGGAGCAATTCCAATTAGTATTTCTGCTAGTAAGTCCTGCTGGATATTGTTTTTTAATTCGAATTCCACTCATGTCAAAATAACTGTAGAACGATCAGAGGAAAGGTCAATGGTTTCTTTAACTTTTATACTCGATTAGATCGAGTATTTTTGAGGTATCAGTTGGCCAGTCGGTTTGCTAATCGAAAGCAAGTCGCATTTTTGCTCCATACCAGCTTCGTAGAGCATTCTTCCCTTCTGTGGAATGCATCTTAAGCCCCAGAAGGTGTGTTTTGCATTAAAATCACCGCCAATAATAAATCTAGATGCAAATGATTTAAATATATTTTTGAAGGCACACTTTTTGAGCGCGTATCTCGATCGGCAGTAAATGGTATGGAAATTTTGTCTATTTTTTAAACATACCGTGATTACATGCTTGGATTCTAGCTCTATGTCAAATTGTTCAGTATATTCAATAGACTCCTTAATGTACAAGAAAGATTAGCTTTTCACGTTTGCAGAGGAATGATAAGCGTAACAGTTCCTAAAGTTTTTTATTTTTGCATTTGATCCGCTTCTCATATGGGTTTCAGAAATCAAGCAAAAGTCAATATTTTGCTCTCGTATGAATATTTCTAATTCGGTAACCACCGTCTTAGGCTTAATTGTTTTTCTTCCATCACGTTTTCTTTCATATGTTTGTGATCGGAACCCGATGGATTTTCTTTAGTTATTTTCAATTTACCGGGGTTAGGGTTTTGCCCTACTTGCCACTTTTGAATGCTCATTTTGTGGCTTTAGGAATTAATCTCACCTCATTTGCAACTCCCTTGCTGCTTCGAAACGTCGATAATTAGCTTGGTGTTCTCCTCTGCAATAAATACACGTTGCAGAGGTTTACTTCACAGTGATTTTCTGCGCATTTCATACAACGCAATACGTTTACGCATGATTGAACACCGAAAAAGGTTAGTACTGATGGATTAGTTTTATGTTCTTACGCAGATAATGAAAATCATGTCAGAATCGCTTTTATTTCATATAAACTTTACTGATAGTATATGTAACTCAAAGTTCAAGCCTGATTTCTAAATAAATCAGCAATCATGAATGAACTCTAACTCGAGAATATCACAAAATGCCTAATCAGGCCAGGATAAGGTTACTTAATCTTATATCAATATCATATGATCCTATGTTTCATAAACATACAATTATGGATTAGATTTCGCTTGTTTGACAGCAGCAAGCATTTCTTGCTACTGTGACCAAATCAGACGAAAGCGAAAGCGATTTGGGGGACTTCATTGCTTGACATACCTCCATACATATAAAACTTTATATTTAAATCCGTCGTCGGTAGCTGAAAGTGGCCGGCCTAAAAATCTGTGAAAAGAAGGCAGATGTCAATTCATGATATAGACCCATTGCTTTCTTTACACCAGACTTCGCGTTGGATTTTTTATACATTATGCTCCCCAATATGAAGTTTCCGAGTGATTTGACGGTTAAACTTCGGTTTGTGTAGTACCCTAATCGAGCACATTAAGTACATGTTATTTACTTAGGTGGCGCTACAATTCGGAGTGAACCTGGGTCTTAACTAATAAGCGTCTCCAGTTATTCCGGTCTTCAACCAACTGCTTCTAGTTGCGCACTCCAAATCGATTGAAGTCAGGTGACTAGGTCGATGTCGTCAACGCAAATGGGACCGAATAATTTTTTCGAGTTTTTCTCTCGATACGACTAAGGATATATTCACCCGCTTTCGATAGGGTTTATTCTTTTGCGCCATAAAGTAAGATTGGGATGATCAAGGTATTAAATGGAGTCTCCTTAGTTTTTTTGGAACAGGGCCTTACTACTCCTTAGAATTGTCTTATTAGCTCAAAGAAACAGCAACTGCAAAAGTCATTCTTCGTTTTGTTCGTTCTGGGGTGTTGTTGGCATAATTCATAACAGATCCAAGGTAGACAAATTTCTTTACTACTTCTTAATTATAGCTGTCGATTGTAACGTACTGTCCAATTTGTCGATGTTGTGTTCCTTTTTGTTCATAACATGTACTCATTCACGGCTAAACCCATTCTGGCAGCTTCCGTTTCAATACTAGCGAAGGGACCGGTGACAGCCCGTTGAGTTCTACCAATTATGTCGATATAATTATCGAACACTAGTTATTGTACAGACTTTCGAAAGAGTGTTCCTCCAATATTCACTTGTGAGTCCGCACAATCCATATGATGTTAAAGAATTCACATGACAGCGCGTCACCTTGTCTTAAAGCTTTTTTGATAACAAAGGTCTCAGTTAAGTCCTTACCGAACTTGATGGAGCAGCGAGCGTCCTCAATCGCCATTTTGCATAGACTGACGAGCTTGGCAGGCAAGACAAAACTAGATATCGCCCTATATAGCTCATCTCTGTAAATGTTGTCATATGCGGCCTTAAAATCGATAAAACAGGACTTTCCTGATCTGAAACTGATCTGATCTGGCGAATGGTTTTAGATGTTTACACAATATCTAAGACTTACTTGTATACCCCTATAGTTGGAGTAGTTGAAGGGTTCTTTTTTTATGGATCGGGCATACGGTTATGAGATTTCATTCATCAGGCATACATTCTTCTGACTAAATCTGAGAAATGAGTTGGTGCATGCTCTCCACAGCTGTTTTCCGGCAGCTTTGAATACCTTGGCCGGCAAACCGTCAAGTTCAGCTGTTTTTTTTTTTTTTTTTTTTTTTTGATATTTGCTTAGATATTACTATCCTTACTTCGTTCTCTTCAGGAGGACGGAACTCTTAGCAATCACCATCTTGAATGGTCTATTCTGCCTGATATCGCCATGGTGAACTTCTTCGCCGTTATACCAGGTGTTCCGGTATAAGGTGAGCGTCAAGATACAAATGTCTCGATAGGGAACATTTACTGTGAATGGGCCTTATTTTTTTTTTTTTTGTTTGGTTGCTATGACACCTGTCAAACATATTTAGTTTATATCGAGTCATTGAGCAAACAACATCATATTTTTTCATCATGCCGAATTTTGTACCAGAAAATGATGACTTGCAGAAAGCATTAATTTTTTGTTTTCATTTGAAGAAAAGTGCTGCAGAGTCGCATCGAACGCTTGTCGAGGCATATGGTAATCATGCTCTATCAGAAGCAACATGCAAAAGATGCTTTCAACGGTTCAGAGATAACGATTTTGATGTGAAAAATAAAGAACGTGGAAGACCACCAAAAAATTTTGGAGACGCCGAATTGCAAACAATATTGGTTGAAGATGACACTTTGAGTCAGAAACAAATGGCAGAAATGTTAAATGTTGCACAACAAACAATTGAATGAAAGACAGATTGAAAACCAAAAAACCACTTGTGAAGATTTGCATCAAAGACACGATAAAAAATCAGTTTTGCATCGAATTGTTACTGGCGATGAAAAATGGAGTTACTTTCAGAGTCCTAAACGGAAAAAATCATGAGTTAATCCGGGTCAACCATCAACTTCGACTGCAAAACCAGATCGATTCGACAAAAAGATAATGCTGTGTGTCTGGTGGAACCAGAAAGGAGTGATTTACCGCAAGCTTCTAAAACCTGGTGATACCGTAAATACAGATCACTACCGACAACAAATAATCAATTTGAACCATGCATTGATCGAAAAACGACCAGAATGGTCTAGAGAACACGGCAGGGTAATTTTGCTCGATGATAATGCACCTGCACACAAAGCAAAACTGGTTCAGGATACAACCAAAGCACTTGGCTGGAAGCTGCTACCCCACCCGCCGTATTCACCAGACTTGGCTCCTTTCGACTACCATTTGTTTTCATCGATGGGATACGCAAAACTGGTTCAGGATACAACCAAAGCACTTGGCTGGAAGCTGCTACCCCACCCGCCGTATTCACCAGACTTGGCTCCTTTCGCATTAGCTGAGGAGCACTTCGAATCCTACGAGGAAGTCGAAAATTGGGTGACTTTTTGGTTTGCTTCAAAAGATGAACAGTTCTATTGGCGTGGAATTCATAAATTGCCTGAAAGATGGGAAAAATGTGTAGCTAGCAATGGCCAATACTTTGATTAAAAGGTTTTTTACTTTCCCATTAAAAATTAGTGTTTTATTTTTACAAAAAAAAACGCTCATACCAAGAACACCTTGTACATTCTGCAGAAAAAAAAATCCATATTCTCAGCACCGACTATGACTCTACTACAAGGTTTTCTTCATCCCAATCTGACCGAATAGACTTATTGTCTCAGGTTTAGGCTCAGCCTGTCGAGTTTCAATATTCAGAAAATAGCGATGGGTAAAAGCCGTGCATTAAATCAAATCGAAGCTAAGCTCATGTATTGTTTGCTAGATAAACATATTGACGTAATAAATCCGTCACACAAATAAACATTCTCGCTTCTATCCTTACCTCTACCTATCGTTTATCTTCGAATTATATTCAACATCAGTTCTATTTTAGCACCATTACTCGTATGCAAACAACAAGTGTAAGAATTCACATGTTACGAGTAAAAATCTTATTGAAATGGAATTTCACTTTTCAAGTTGATTGTAGTGAACGCTCGTATTTGCCAAAGTTCTTAATGCAGAAAGTGTAGGCACGCTTTCGTCAAGGACCAACATACAGGGATGCAAATACGAATTCGAAAAATTCTGACGAAAATCGGCCTAGACGATAAACGATATGTTTTGCTATAGCTGCTGCATGTAATGCCATTGTTCCGAGAAGGGTGGAAAATACAATATAACGTCAGGGTAAGAAAAGAATATCGATGTTTAAGGGCGAGTGTTGAGTGACTGACAACTTAATAGGGCAACCGATAGTCCGAAAAGGCATGGGGTCGTCGCATTTGCAAGTACGTTTTATCATTAATTATGTGAAAACGAAAGAGGAAAAGCAAAGGAAATAATTTAAAAAAAAAAAAAAAAATTATGAATGTAGGTACAGAGTCTAATTCGAAACTTTTAACACCATTTGTTTTGACTGCGACGGCGGGAACCATTTACAGGGAGACCTTTCTTGTACACGTAGCTCGCTAGTTCGCAACCCCAATTCCGTTTGTTAGCAGTGTTTTCATTTCTTGTGTGTAATGAGTTTGTAAGTTATTTATGGGATTATTTAAATTTAATTTAAATTTTTCGAATTCGATATAGTCTTGTGCTGATTTTTTTATTTTTTTAAGTTGCCTTGAGAAGGAAGACACATGTTTTCTTCCGCCCTATTAATTTAAATTCATTGTGATGAATGGACAATTTATAAACGACATACTCGTATGATGGAAAATCTATAAATCAGCTCAAGACAAGTTGTTGTGGATAAGCAAAATGTTTGCACCTTTTAGAGACCACGTGCTGCCATGAACGGAGGACTTTGATTTCTATGGACTGAAAACACTCAAATGATTTGATAGCACCTATACTGAGTCGTAAGCAGAAACTGTCTGTTTCATGCCTTAAACTCTCTTTCCAAGTAATTTTTACAGAACCGGCTCACAACAAGCTCCTATCGCTACAAATGCGCTGAATAATGCAACACCTCGTAGCTGGTATCGGCTGTAGAGGCAGATGAATTGCATCATTTGGTAACTTCACGTCGGCAGGCACCGGTCTCATTAATTCAGTTTTGCTAGAAAAAAGTTTAGATCAAGTGCTGGGATCTTCATTTCTACCCTAGCACGGCGGGCATACCGAACTCTTGGCGAACAATTAGACCGCATGTGTGAGTTGGACGGATCGCGTAGAAGAATCGTTTGGTTTGTGGACAAAATATCATAATTAAATCAGAAATGTAAGAGTACTAAAACAAAGTCATTATAATTATTTACAGTGCAAGAAGACAAAGCAAATAGATTGATAGATTGAGCTTCGATGGATTAGGCCGGTCAGCAACTACCTCAGTTTAGCTCCTTCCAGGTTCTGCAGGTTTTAGAAAACTACCCATGTCGGGGATGTGAACGCCGTCGCCAACTCGTACTTGAAAGTGATCAACTCTCGGTGACGTTTCTTCGAACGGGCGAGGGACAATATAACCTGCGCCTGAGCGCGACCCAGCCCCGGAGAACAATTAAATGGAAACTGGTGATGATCAAGTGACTGTCGCATGTGTAGCCGTTCATATAGTCCTCCTTTAAGCACACGCGTAGTGTTTCAAAACAGCTGGACACCGGCCACATGCGCAGTGAGAGTAAGAGAATGAAAATCCATTGGTTTTTTCTCTTTTAGCAATCAGTTTCGTATATTTGTTGTTATAAAGTTTCCTTTTGTTTTTAAATTTGAATTTTTGTTAGAGCAAAACCTGCGCAGTAAACTTGAAAAACTGTTTTGAATAGCAGTATACTGATTTATGGAGACAATCTTGTTTGAAGCCTTGATAATGTCCGGGGATTTTAAGAACTGATTTATACTTTAGAGACAATCTTTTTGCGGTAGAGATCACAGTTTGTGACCAAATTGATTGGTGAATCTAAAAGATCGGTTTCGGTGAATTGATTGCCATTCTCGTCGCCGATGCTGAAGATTGGAGCAACGTTTCGATGGCTTTTGCCGTTCTTTTCACTCGAGAAAACGTGCTTAAGTTTATGTTGGGCAAACAGTTGACCATGTGTTCTCCGACGTAATCGTGGATGGATGAGTAACCGCCAGCTGGAAAGGACACATATTGCGTGTTCTTCTGCAGGAATGAAGGGACCACCATGTGCGTGTATTGATCTTCGTCCAATCGGCCACTTCCCATAAAACCGAGATGTTCGCGGATGATGATGATTGACGGAGCAGTAGCTTTACATTTGTACTGCCGTTGCAAATGCCATTAGTTTCTGCAGCATAAAGTTATAATCGAAATGGAATGCTGTCGACAAATAACCGGCTTTACACTGTTTTGCAGGTCTGCAGTTCACAAAAAAAAAAAACTTCGAACAGGCTCTGAAGTGGTCAATTCTACGGATGAGTTCCACACTACTATAGTTCGTTCATTGATAACGGAAATTAGTGATCCAAAGAAATACTGCATGTTCTAGTTTAACACTCTGTTTACCATAGAGCGCTTTGAGAAAGTTAGTTTTAAGCGATGAAGGTGTCTTCATTCGTAGTACAGGACAAGGGAACAAAAATCTATAACATGATCTATCCCAAAGGCACACTGCGTATTTGTCAAGAATTTTAATATATCCTCCTTCAGTGAGTTCTTCATGACGAGGATTACGTTCCTAACATTAACCAGGATGATAAAACTCAGTAAGAACACCAAAAACGGATCACTGTGTTGGAAATACAGATCCCACATTGAAAGATTCACATTAAGCCCACACTTTGAGGCGAGTAAGCACCTTAGCTAATGCATTTTCTGTGTATCTAATATGGAGTACAATTCCGGATTGTGATATTGGGTAAGCAGCCGAAGCACATGGAACACATTCCCCTTAACGACACATCCCTTCGGAATGTACGTATCTTTGACAACATGGCAACTACAGTAACACATATCCTCAAAAGTACGATGGACACATCGTTTTATACCAGTGACCGATATATGGGGCAAACGGAATCATGGTGAAAAAAACTTCAATTTGACTCAGTTTTCCAAGTCACATGGCTCTTTCAGAAAGTATCTGTTTCAACGCAAACATAAAAACCTCGCAAACTATCCATATTGTAAAATTGTATTGGAATAAATATTTTTTCATTGTCTACTCTGGGCTACTAAGTAGCCCACTCCTGATAATATTGTTGCATATACTTATTTGCTTGAAAATGAGGAAACCTGGGCTCTAGTTAGTGATATAGCAATGTATATACTCTGTGATCATTGATGTACTCTAACGTCAACGTAAAGCGAACAGCTAAAATAATCGAATCTTATAGCGTTAGCTAAGCCTCCAAGCGAAATAATTCCTTACAGTTGTACCACGGCCCACATTAATCAATATGTTCAGGTGATTTTAGGCGGTAAGAATCCGAAACTACCAATTGTTGTCGGGCCTTTGGGCTTCTTACAAGGATTTTACGTTGGTCAACCCACTGCATAACGCTCTCAATGGTTCTAAGGTCTGCTCTCATTCATACGCAGATGATGTAGCTGCACTGTTTGTTGGATCATGTCTAGCGACTCTTCTCTCTAATAAGCAGGCAGCTTTAGACGAGATTGATGATTGAGCACTAGAAACTAAGTATGAGTTAATACTCTTAAGTCTCTCCCCACGCTGACTGGTCTACCTTATTTAGCAGCACCATCCATTTTAAGACGCAGCTAAGTACAATACATATTTTGGGTTCCATCCTGGATAATAAATTTCTTTGAACTAAACATGCCACGTCGATAAACTCCAAGGTGCTGTCGGCTTTCTTTCAGTATAAAAGATCTCTTAGAAAGACATTGAGGGTCAAAAGCATCTTCCCTTTAAAAGGAAGTGGTCTTTGTTACAACAGGCACTGGGGTTTGATTGCATGACATATGCAATGACATTTGAACTCATCTGCACTCAGGAATAGTTTCGACCCGAATCTGAGCCAGAAAAGGAGTGTATTCGGGTCTGCACAGTAGGCTGCAAAACTGACCTATTTCTTCCAAGCGGGGTTATACGCAATTTTAATGCCAACGAACAGAATTGTAAAGTACCGATGAGCTAAAAAGCCTTGCTGAATCCCATCGCTTAAAAGTTAGGGCTGATTTCACCAAGTCTACCAACCTGCCTGCGAACTCTGTGAGAATACCCGCAGATGGCATGACTCTCTAGGTTCTCAACAAACCAAACGAATGCTTCCCAACATCTCTAAGAAGCTAACGACTTTCTGCTATCGCTCATCACAAAAAAACTTGTCATCGTAACACGCTCTATGTTTTTGCTAAGACTTAAACGTGCTAGTGATACGACATATCGAAACACTACTTCTGTGAGTGTTTGTCTGAGTCTGAGTGTCCATTCTTTTGACAGAGAAACAAAAATTTATATTGCTGTAGAGAGCGTAAATTCGTGCCTAATTGAGTTCAGATTTATCATGTTGGGCAACAGCTTGAGACAAGAATTCTTAGACTATCAAACTCCCCGAGTACTGATAAATGTATACATTGCAATCATATCCTCCTAAAATTGAATGGCAAAACCGCCCATTCAGAAAGTTTATAGTTATAGTTATCGGATTTATAGTTAACTAACGAATCCGAGAAAATAGGGAGGAGAAGGCACAACCAGTGCTATATAGGTTATTGTTTATACGAAGACAATGATGTACCCTAAAAGACTAAAAGAGGTAAACTACGTAAACTTAGTCACATGGGGCGGATGTATTTGAGAATTCAAAAGATACAGAATTTCTGATTTAAGGATCAAAATATGAAGAATACGAGGAACTTCGAATCGATATGTCCACAAAAGAGAAAAGACGACTTTGCCTATGGCAGAATTATTCAATGGATCGGGAGATCTTTGATTAACATTCTAGCAAATTGATCAAGTTGAGCTGGCCTTCTCTTTGTTTAAATAATCCGGGTTTCAATGTATGTTCGGAATGAGAATTTGCATCAGAAACTAGTGAAGAATATTCAACGGTGATATATGGTACTTGTATACGGTAATGTTTACGTTCACGTACTCAGGCGTCTGAGATGAGCTGGTTCTTATAAAGAGAAGAGATGTCAAGTCGGAGTTTTGATCTTTCCTTGAAACCGAGAGATTCAATCTCAATCTGAGAACTGAAATCTCATATTCATAGTCACGAGAAGAGCCGCCTATGCACGTAATTGATTACGTAAAGATTTGCCTGCCAAAGTGGTTAGACTTGAGAACTTTCAAAGTAATACGGTGGAACTGACTTTCCCAAGGATTCCGATAGAGTTTGGATTTCTAACATAATGTGGCTCCAGATTGGACATGTGCCTTAGCCATTCATTCTAATCTAATTAAACTGCTAAGATTTCAAAGAATTCTATATCCGTTTTTTTTTTTTTGGAATTATATAAACCTGCGCGGGAATACTCATTTAAAGTAACGTACGAATGCACATATCACGTATGGTCTTATCGTCCCGCCATCCAGTTAAATGAGCAACATAATAATCAACCCTTTTTTGATTTGATTTTAAAAAGTGTTTATATCATCTCAGCATCGTGCCCTCTTAGCAGGCCCATTTAAAAATTTTCAAGTCATGTTTCCCTCCATTCACAGCGTCAACACTTCCAGCTCAATGAACTGAAATGATTTTTTTTTTTTAAATTTAATCTCGAACAAAGTTCTGTTTACACTTGAATGTTTTATTTTTCTCTCTTACGAGTTCGTTTGGTATACCAAATGTTGTATCATAGTTTGCAATATTTTGTAACAATAATTATTGGCACTACCATTCAAAAAAGGGTTCAAAACTGTAACGAATTAAAAAGAGTATTTCTTTGCTTACGTTGGTCCCTTACGGTTGTAATGAAATTCTCTATTTCTTGATGTGGAAAATACTTCAGCGTTCGTTACTGACAAACGACTTATTTCAGTTTGTTTGGTATATATTTTAATTCGTGCGATTTTTTTTTTTCAAAATTTGAACGTATATTTAAGAAAAACATGTACAATAGTATTATTTAAAGTATTGCCCATCTGAAGCTATGACTTTTTCCCATCTTTCTGGCAATGTGTGGATCCCATCCAAAAAGAACTTCGCCGGCTTGGCAGCCAAGAATGAATCAAGCCAATTTTTGATATTCTGCTCTGATGTGAACCGTATTTAAGTGAGAGCGTTCTGCATCGACCGGAACAAATGGTAGTCAGAAGGGACAAGGTCTGGACTATAAGGTGGGTGGGGTAAGACTTCCCATCCACTGTTTTCCAAATAGTTCTTAACCGGAATAGCAACGTGGGGCCGAGCGTTGTCATGATGGAAAATTATTGCCTCGTGTCTGGTCGCATATTCCGGACATTTTTCGGCTACTGCTCTCTTCAAACGAATTAATTGATGGTTTCACCCGGTTTTAGCAGCTCATAATACAGCACACCCATCTGATCCCGCCAAATACAGAGCATTACCTTCGCACCATGGATATTCGGCTTTGCCGTTGATTTGGCTGGTTGGCCGGGTTTCACAAATGATTTTTTGCGCTTGTCGTAATGGATCCATTTTTCATCACCAGTAACAATCCGATGCAAAAATGACTTCCTTTTGTGGCGTTCCAGCAGCATTTCGGACATGCGAAACCGCCTTTCGACGTCTCTCGGCTTGAGTTCATGTGGAACTCAATTTGCTTGCTTTTGAATATATCCAGCTGCTTTTAAACGTTTTGAAGATTCTGCGAGCTGTTCTTGTTTTTGGCAACAATCTTCATAGAGTAATGCTTCCAATTCTTCATCTTCAAACTTTTTTGGCTGCCCAGGACGTTCATCTTATTCCAAGCCAAAATCACAACTTTTAAATGGTGCAAACCACTTTTGGCACGTTCGCTCAGCTAGCGCATGTTCACCATAAACTTCCACCAAAATACGATGACTTTCGGCAGCATTTTTCTTTATATTAAAGTAATGAAGAAGAACTTCCCACAAAAAACCTTTTTAGGCACAAAGTTCGACAAATTTGAGTGAAAAAAAAATTGTTGTTGTTTACGCTTCAAATAATGTACAATGACAGTAGCTTTCCAACGCATGTTGGAAGTTATAGACCCAATATTTTCTAAGACCAATCTCTTTAAAATAATTTTATGTAACGTATTGTCTCATGCTTAACTTGTTAATTAATTTTTGAATTCATGTTTAGTGCTTACTCGTATATTAAACCAATGTACTAAGAAGGAAATATTTTACATTACAATATTTCTGATACAAGCTAAATATCATATTCATCGTAAGGTTTGATTTTCAATAGGCTTTTTTTGACAGATCGCGCATTATTCCTATCAAACTGCTTTGTCATTTTTGTTTAGCATCGTTTGGCAAGCGTCATAACAGCGTCTCAAAACTGTTCAGCTGTATTTCTCTCAGCGTTTTGTGAGAAATGTTTTTCGTGCGATTCGAGGAACTTACGGTGTGCATAATCGACCTAATGAAACCAATATTGCCAATACAGCTGTAGCTAAAAGTGTACGCGAAGACCGTGACGAATCGATTCGTCGTCATTCTCAGTAACTTGACTTGGCGTATTCGACAACTTGGCGTATTTTACGTGAGGATATCGGCCTTAAAGATTACAAAATTCAATTTGTGCAAGAATTGAAGCCAGGCGACTTGAATTTGCGTCGTATTTTCAGTGAATACGACTTACGACAATGCTTATTTTTGATTCTTTTAGTGCTAGCGGACTACCAATTTCGTAACTGGATCCTTCAATTTATTGCTTGTAATTACGGCTGCAGTTCGAAGATGAGTGCTACCTTCCATGGCTCCAGTCCAATTTCGAGTCCACATGGTTTTCGATTATTCCACTAAGTTTGGTATTGTGAGCAACTAATAATTAAATTTTTTTTTTTTTAGTTTTCTCGTAAGGCTCCTAATTCTCATAAGACTTCTCGTAAGTCAATATCTTTTCCTTGAAAGATTTTAAGAATGTAAATGCCATACCTGCGTGCGTTTAGTGTCAAAATTAACCTAAGCTAATGCACTTATGTAGGCGACTTTCTTGAGTAGATTGTGTAAGTATTACCTATTAGAGGCTGCACGCCCGCTTCGAATCACTTTGTTTGGCCTTTCCCAAAAAAATTTTCAAACATATTAACCCATTTTCTAGTTGTAAGCATCTGGCATTGTAAAGAGCCTCTTTTGCAGAATGTTATTTAGGAAACAAATCTTTGTGAGGGTATGGTAGCCAAAAAAAATTAAAATTTTAATAATCCTAATCAGACCTGAGTATATGTTTCTTTAATACGATGGCTTCGGTAAGTGGAAAATCGAGGTATTAGTTCTCCTGCACTTGCAATTTAGCCTACACTTAGTTGTAGATATATGCATATGATGCATGTCGTTGAAAGGGATGGTTACGAGGATATTTCTAAACCAACTTCAATCCAGATCCAGATGTACATGTACAACATAACTTTTTTAATGTTAAGATTTTTAGAAGTGCGGAAATAGATTCTACAATAATGTAGACTCAATAGTGAGAACATAAAAGTACATAGTTTATAGGCTCAATTAAAGAGCTAAATTTCGAATGCTTACAGACGAACTCCTCGGTCTACTGTCCCGATGTATTAGCATTGTAGTAAACTCTTAAGGCTTAGACATTTTAACAGTTCCAACGTCTATGCTCAGACATACGTACATGATGTGCATCTACAGTCTTATTCAGATGTACATACTCGTATATATGAATGGACGATAATGTTGGATAGTTCAATAAGTAAGTAGTGTTTATCGTTTCAGAAAATCTCTGTGAATACCGTTATGAAATTATGTTTATTCCAGTGAAAAGGGTTGTCCTTTGCATTTTTACAAGATTTTTTTTTTTTTGATCGAATGTTTTAAGTGCTCAATATTTTTTTTTTTTAAATGGAGGATAAAAAAGTGCATTTTCGGCTTTTTTTTCTTAAAAAAATGTGTCAAAGCGACAGAGGCGCAGCGGGAGATTTGCACCATATCTGGAGATTCGGATTGAGATTCGACACTTGTCAGCGTTGATTTACATATACATTTACATACACAGACCTTGGTCATGCTGCTCGCTCTGGACGACCACCTACCACAGATGACAATCAAATCAAATCTTAGTGCCGACACGGCAGATCGCTCAGCGGTTTTACAACCGTTTAGCAGAGACTGAAAACGCTTAGAATGTCGAAAAAGACTGTTTGGGTTCCTCACGAACTCAGTGAAGAAAACATTGTGGATCGCTAAAATAATCCCTGAGTCTTTGTTGAGATGGAACTCGCTTGAAGGTTTCCTAAAAAGAGTGGCTACGGGAAAGGATTTACAACAACATTCGGCGTAAGAGGTAATGGTGCGCTACTGGTAAAACACCGCAAAAAAGGTGATGTTGAGCATTTGATGGGACTGGCAAGGTGTCCTTTACTTCTAGTTGCTTCCACGCAATCAGACAATAAATATTGCTCTCAACTCGATACTTTAAAGCACGCAGTGGAAGAAAAAAGGCCAGAGGTGGTAAACAGGAAGGGCGTAGTTAATTTATCTGAATGCGATTCAATGCGATTGTACAATACCAACTGGGTCCAAACATTATAAATATTACGAGGACTTTTGAGTATCAAATGCAAGAAAACATTTGTAGCTTTACGAAAAAGAAATAAAATATGTTGATGGGCATCAGAGGAAATTTTTTATTCGATTAAGAATGCTATTTACAGAAAAGTGTTAAATTTTTTGTTTACGGGTTTTACACTTTTAAGAAAAATTACTCAGCAACTACGTATAATTAAAAGTTCAAGAAGACCTTCAAAACTGTTTTTCTATTTGCTTCTTAAAATTTCTATAAGAATATGTACCTACATGCATATCACTGGACAATATATGTAATACAGAATTCCTGATGTCAAACGTACGATTATCATTTTGTTCGACCTTTCTAATTGACAGCTGTCAATCACTTGAGTTTAATGTTGACATTTTACTCAATAGTTCAGCAGGCAGGATCCGCTTACATTTCACATTCAATATTCCAAAAGTTATTGTTCTCACAGGGTGCAAAAAAAAAAAAAATTGTCAAAAGGAGAATCATTGCACTCCATTACCTAAAAAGTCCTGCAAATTTTCCAAAACAGATTTCAGAATTTACTTCTTTTTTTTAAGAAAATTATTTGAACGTATTATAACTGCCAATCTGCACCTAGTCCTGTCGGTGTATTGTACGTTCTATTGAACATTCCTGCAGTAGAGACAAAGGGAACATCTTTTTGTTGTTGGAATCCTATTACCGGGTTCAATAAAAATATTTTGCTAACTTCTGTCGAAAAGGAATTACAAAAGGGATTACGCTGCTGTATGTGTTTATTGTATTGATTGCCTAAGACCTACTCATCATACATTTATATACGAGTAGCATGAAAAGTACACACTACAACATAATTGTAAATGGAGTTTTGTTTAAAATAGACAGAGACACCCTTTATTATATTTATCTGCTTTTGAAAATTGAAATTGATATTTGAAATTGTAGGTATTACACAATTATCTGTTTTCAAAAGGTAGTTATTCAAGTTGGAACAGATCCGGAAGTACTTTTAGATACAACATTAAGATAACAGGATTAAAATATACAAAGCAAGTGTGATACTGACACAAATATGAAATACTGAAACTGCTTTTAGTACCTTCTAATAAAGACAAAAATATTGCAAATTTAGGCGCTCTTTTCTATTATTCTTTCAATCCACCTGTTTTCTTCTTTCAAAATATGTACAAATATACGTGGATTATGGTTGTGGTAATTTCTGCTGCGCTTGGTAGTCATGTTCATCGAAAGAGGAATAAATTCGAAGATAAGAGTCACATCATTGATTAGCTATTTGTAATGAGTCGACTTCATTCTCATTCTGGTTCATATTTCTGCTAAAGTCAGTTCTAAGCACAAGCAAAGCGCACTATATTTTTTCGTAGTAGTTAAAGTTTTGCTATTACGTGCGTCAAAGGGCACATTGTCAAAAGACATTGATCGACAGGCAATCTGTTTTAAACTCCAGGAGTAATTTTTAGCTCGACACGCTTGGACCAAAAGTTACTATTACAGGATTACACCCAGGTAAATGGAAGATGGCGACTTTTCACACTAGGCTAGAGAAACCTAGGTAGAGCATAATATCGCTTAAAATCCACCGACAGCCAAATAATTATATCATCACATTATCTACATTTATCTGAGTGTAAACTGCTAAGAGCATCAAGCTAAGTGTCAAACTAAATGCACCGTATCAGTGGCGAAAAAGAGCATAATCTGCGCTATAATCACGTAATTGCTGTAGTCCGCATCTGCAGCCAAAACTCTGTTCATAAGTATTGCCTTAATCCAATCAATAAGACTTTATCACAAAAAATTGTACAGTAAAATTACATGTGGTATATGGCCAAAGTTCAATTGTTTTGAATAGTAAAAGAACGCATATTTTTTTTTCTTCAAGAACACGCTCATTTCTACCTCCCCGATATGTTCAAAGCGTAGTCTCGAAGTAGGCAAGGTGTATAATTGCAAATGGCTTGTGCACATAAACCAGCTAATCCTTCCATTCTATTTCAATAGTATCGCGTTAGCTATAGATATTTCTAAGAGTTAGTCTATACCTTATTGCGACAAATACGTCATGCGACCTAAAGCTATCAAAGATCGTAACAAAAAATGGCCATATCTGCAATAATACTGCGTAGGATTTTTCAGCAGTTCGTTGTCGCAAAAGACAATTAAATAGGGAACAGAAAGACGAGCCTGAGGCGCATTAACATATAATGAGTAAACCCGATATCTGTACTCATGGTAGGGTTTCCATGTTTGGATCCTACCGGTGGGGCAAAATATTGTCGGATATATGATACACTCATTTATCCACACATATCAACTACGGAATCATGAAAGTGAAAGTGAAATTTCTTCTGCACAGCGGAGGAGTAATCACGGGTCGAATAGAAATATGGTATTCGCGACAGAGCTAAAAGGTTTCTGAGGCCGAGCAATGTGATGAACTATGTATGAACTTATAAAGTTATTACAGCAACGTAATACTAACGTTATATGTGTTCCACAAGCCGAATGAAGAAAACGCGGAAGGTCCGCTATTTTAATTTCCAAATGAAATACCACAGAATTTATTATTACGGAACAGAACAAAATAAGAACAATATGGTAACTTATCACCTAAACAGATGAATTCCTAGTTTAGATCGTAAACGTATCAAAGATTAACAACAGGCTAATGCCGATAAAACTGATAACATAACGTTAAACTTGGAATGGGTGGCAAAATATTTTGGATTCGATATTTTAAGTTGAATATTAAGGCAAGAAATGCCTTTCATCCATGTAGATTTAAACGGACATATTGAGGAATTGAACCTCGAATACGGAAACTGCCTTTTATGTAATGGCTTTACGAAACTATGAAAATCGCAGATATTCTAAACCTATGAAAATCACAAGCTCCAACTAAACTAAAAACAGTATTTATGAAGTAGTAGTGGTACTTGATTACAAACTGCAGCGTAAATGGTTCTAAAGTGATCTTGGGCGAAACTCTACTCAGCACTAGTCAGAATTTGCAAGAATGGTTCCAAAATACCGAAGACTAAGGTGATGAATTAAGCGCGCAAGGTATGTGGAAATATGCTCGGGATCTTCTCAAAAGGCCGGCTCCACATACAATACATAAATAATGAACCCTGTTTGGCAACGATGTGAGAGAGTGCATCTTGAGTTAAAGTGCGAATATTGCAAAAACGGCGAAAAAAGCAGTGATCGGCGAAATGCAGTGAAGACGAGGAGAGATACCTGTTATTGGTAAAAATGAAATTTGCAATAGATGAAAAATATTTTAAAAAATAATTCCGGCGCGCACTACTATTTTCTCGAGTGGCATGCAAGAAGAAGCTGGAGACCGAATTTAGCGAAGGAGTGTAAAATGGACATGAATAGATCGCTTTTTGTTCAATAAGATGTTGAGAGTCGATCGGATATGACTATATAACGGCAAAGGGGACACGAAAAAATGAAACGATTACCAATCGATGAAACTAATGTGGCAAACTATGAAAAAATACGAGAACACCCTCACATAGTCGAAAACACAATTTTATTAAATTCCATGGCATTCGACATATAAAGCCGTCCAGGCTTACGAATAATGATGGAGAAATACAGCGAAATTGCGAAAGATCTGCATATCGTCATCATCGATTTGGAAAAAGTGTTTAACAGAGTTCCCAGAGATTTATATGGACCGCGTTATGATCTCAAAATGTACACAAGACTTATATAAGCCTGATTCGCGATATGTACAGGGTGACTGACTCGAACTGCAACTTTTTAAAATGCTATAATTTTTTTATTTTTTGATAAATTTTATTGTGCTAAAGCAAAAAATATTGGAAAGTATATCAATTTTCAAATTATATCAGTAGTTTTCAATATGTTAACCTTTGGCGCGAAAAATGGCCTTGAGACGGCCGAAGAAAGTATCGCACACTGCACGCATGTGGCTCTGCGGTATTTTGGCCCATTCCCGGCGAAGTGCTTGTTTGAGGTGGTCCAAACTTTGGCATTTTTTAGTGCCAACCTTCACCTTCAAAATACCCCAGAACAGAGAAATCCAACGGATTTGCATCCGGAGAATTTGCAATCCGTTGTGTTTAAGAAATGAAGTGTGGAACATTGTTGTTTAACCAATCTTGGTTGACGCGCGCTTTGTGAGACGGTGCCGAGTCTTGTTGAAATGTCTACGGTCTCCGATCGAAATGGTTGTTTGCCCAGTCTCAAAGACTGTTTCACGGTATACGATCGCATTAATTTTGACGCCACGGTCCAAAAATACGAGCGGAGAGTGACCATCGGTGGTTATGGCAGCCCAAACCATCACCGTCGGTGCTGCCTGCTTTCTGTTGGCCGTCCTAAGGTGTAAATTTTCGAAGGACTTCTCTGGCAAGTAAACTCGGTCATTTTGTTTGTTGCTCTATAACAAATAGCTACTCATCGGAAAAAACCAAATTCGGAAACTCACCACTTTCGTGCAGGCGTAGCAACTCCTTCGCTCTTTCGAGTCTAACTTTTTTCTGTTGTGGTGTAAGAATGTATGCTTTTTGGAACTTCAGTGGCTTGAGCCCAAGCTCATTTTTCAGTATGTGTTGCATCCGTTCCAAAGATATGTTGAGCTCACGAGCCATTTTTCTTCCACTTCGACGCGGATTTCGCTCAATTCGTGCCTTCGCTTTCCGAACCATTTCTGACGATGTTGCTGTTTTTTTGTGACCACCTCCATGGCGTTTTCCAACGCTGCCAGTATCACGGTAATGAGCTATGGTTCGAGACACAGATGATTTATTCACGTTGAGGTGCTGGAGGGCTCTAACGATAGCTGCTTGTGGTTTTCCACCCAAATATAAAGCAATCACACTATCACGTTTGAATTCCATCGCGGATAAAATTTTTTTCAAGGCAACTGAGCAAATCGTTTAAAAGGCTTGTAAATAATAAAATTTTCTGTCATGTGTCAAAATTTGAGCTCACAGTAATGAACGGTTTGGAAATTATAACAGTCTGAAGTTGGTTGCAGTTCGAGTCAGTCAGGTTGCACAGAGGGAATAGCCGGAGAATTCGAGGTAAGTCTGAAGTACTCCAAGCCTGGTGCTTTTTAATGGCTGCAGAATTTTCTGTTGAAGCACTACATTATGAATATGAATCGACTCCTCTTCTTTTCGCTGATAACATAAATAACGATGTGCCAGACCAACAGCAAACTCTTAATAATTTGTTAAAAGCTCTAGAGAGGAATGTGCTAAGAGAGTCGTACTAAGTCCAAATATCTGAATACCGTTTTCTGTCCCCGCAAACTCATCTATTAGATGGAGTAATCGTGCTGAAGTGCGAAAATTGTAAATATATTACATACATATTTGCTTAGTTCTTGCCAGAAAAATTCTGCTTGAACTAAAGGTTTATTATAGTATACTAGCTACTGCCCGCTGCTTCGTTCGCTTATCAGTACTTTTGTTATGATGATAAGTAAGCACGAGTAAACTAGTAATTTTACATATTTATAAGAAATTGCAGGGTGTGTAGTGGTGTAGATAAGTACGTGTGTATGTATATATCAATCGTGCATTTCATAATCTTAACTCAACCACTTTAAATATATAAACAACTTTTATAATCTTGCATTTTTGCAAGGACATAAAGACTTTATGGGTCGGATATACGTTAACACGCCACATAGAGTTACTCATGAGTACCCGGAATTTCCCAATCAAACAAACCGCGTTTGAGATATTGTCAAAAGTTTTTCTTTAAATTGGTACATCTATTATCTGGCCATTTATCAGGAGTTTTTGCGTTATAGTTTTGTAATTTTGTAGGCAAGTCATTGTCTTCTGCGAATTTCGCAATGTCAAACTTAATTTAGCTAAGAGTTGGCCTGAAATTTTGTGTTTCTAATAAAATATCATGAGCGGAAGCGTTGAAAATGTTAACGGAAGGCTATGGACAATCTCGAAAACACAAGCGTACTAGTGGTACAAAGAGTTTAAAGCGGGCCGTACTGTGGTTGATTATTTGCCTCGTTCCGGTCGTAAATCCACCAGTATGACTGACGTAAACATCGAAAAAGTTAAAAAAATTTACCTCGCAGATGGTTATGCGAGCATCAGGGAAATAGCAGCCGATTTTGGTGTCTCGTTCAGATCGGTGCAAAGCGCAATGTACGATTCTTTGTGTATGAGAGTGCTGAATTTGTTGATTTGAATTTGAAAATCTTCTACGCAACTATTTGATCAAAAACAACGTTCATACCTAGCATGGCTTTTTCTATTTCCACGCTTCAATTTTCTACTTCGCGGAAAGTGTTTTGAGACGATGGAAGTGATAAAAAGAGAATTTGCAGGATGAGCAGAAGGAGATTCCAAAATCTGCCTATGAAAAGTGTTTTGAAGATTGAATGAAGCTTTGGAATAGGTGTATTGCTTGCAATGGGGATTACTTTGAATAAAATAAAATTAATATCGATCAATAATTGAACCGTTTTCGTTTTATTGAAGAATTCCAAGTACTTTTTGATCAGAAGGTATATAAATACATGCCGGATACTTTGAGCGTTAGCCCTTGAGCTTTTTTTTTTATTTCATTTCAAAACCAAATGTTTAGTGAGAATTGGTATTTTTTAAACTAAAAAGGCAAATCCGTCTATATAATTACAATTCGTGGGATAAAAACCCTTTCTCTTTTAGATGTGCCACCTAACAATATTTCGGCCCAGATGTTTAATTGATAGACTTGTACCATTACATAATCTGGATGTATCAAGACTTTGCATTATGAGAATCAGAACACCAACCTTTAACCTTAGTTAATTAGAAGACAATCCTGACAAATCCAAAGACTTAAGAAACTCCATAGAGTATGAGGTAACTTGTTGTGTGTCTATAACGTTATCGTTAGACAAATTTTCTATAATATCCCCTTTTACTTGCGACATAACTGTCGATACGTTTTCATTTGTCGGTCCAAAAATTCCCTTTTCACACAGCACTCTTTATTTCCCATATTAGTTTGCAGTTCAGGTTAAACTTTGCTCACTAATTCTTAATTTTAGAATTCGTGTTTTAATTCTTATATAGCGTTTTCCAATAGGGACTTGACAACATTGAATTTAATTTGTAAACGCACTCTTTCACTTATCATCAAACTGTCACTGTCAATTTATTCAGTAAGCTCAACATTTTCATCATGGTAAAGTACACTAACGAGCAACGTCTCCAAATTATAAAAATTTTCTACAGATATTCGGAGTCGCAAAATCATCTTCTGTGACGAAGCTCATTTTTGGCTCAATGGGTTCGTCAATAAGCAAAATATGTATTATAATCGGGTGAAAACCCACATGTGCTTGATGAATTAACACTTCATCCACAGAAAATAACTGTTTGGTGCGGTTTGCATGCCGGCGGCGTTATTGGGCCATTTTTTTTCGTCGACGATAACGATCGTCACGTTACTGTGAATGGTCAGCGTTATCGCGCCATGATCACCAATTATTTTTGGGCCGAATTGGAAGATATGGACTTGGACGACATGTGGTTTCAACAGGATGGTGCCACAAGCCACCCAGCACACGCTACAATCGATTTATTAAAGAGTAAGTATGGTGAGCGTGTTATCTCAAGACATTAGCCAGTCGATAGGCCGCCTCGTTCGTGCGATTTAACGCCGCTTGACTATTTTCTGTGGGGCTACGTTAAGTCATTGGTTTATGCCAAAAAAAAGTTGTCAAGTCGTTATAAGAAAACCCTATACAATCATACTATTAGCAAGCGTAGCAATACGATCTTCACCGATTTTCGGAAAAGCCCGATTGCCTGATTGTGTGTCGTTATGCAGTTGAATTCGCATTTTCGCCATAAAGTTGACGCCTTTAAACAAGCGTTTATTTCATCTCCCGCTCTGCCTTTAACAACTACCGGCAAAGTCTCTATAAAATCGCCAGCCAAAAATATGGCCATTCCTCCTACAATATTTTGGTTGCTTTTAATATTTTTAATGGTCCTATTTAGTACTTCGGTTGCTGTTTTGTGGAATATTGTACATTCGTCCCGAACTGACAGCTTACATTGCTAAGTTCAATTGGAGCTTAAGTACTGAATGAGCTATTCGGCCACCACGGATAGCGTAGTAACTATTCTATTGGAGGCAATGGAATAGCAAAACAGCAACTACTTTATCTTTCCTCATAAGGGCTAATAACTATTTTTAAAGAGAAGTCTTGCAGGTTCTCCATGAGAATCTAAAAAAGAACAAATAACTCATTTGTGATTCGTTGTTGGACTTTCAAAATGTCATAGATTAAATAGAGTGAATTTTTTACTGTTCGGTTTTTAGGTGTCTTTGAAAGCTGGCATTTTATTATCGAAGTTCGTGCTCTGTAAAATATATTTTTCGCATACGACAATTTACGGTCGTCATAACCGACCTAATTTACCTTAGCAAACAATTAAAGCCATAGTGACCAGATTTCCCACCAATTTAACGCTATTGGACATCAAGACACTTCCGTATGCATAGAGTGCGTACAGAAGAAAATGTTGCTGCTGTATCCGCCAGTGCTAATGAAGACCGTGATTTGTCCATTCGTTGTCATTCGCAGCAATTGGAATTGTGTTTGCTCGCTTATGTGGAAGATTTTACGCAAGAATTTTTATCTGAAATCCTACAAAATACAGCTTTAGAAAAGCTGGAGGAAGATCCGCTTTTTTTCGAAAAATTGTCTTCAGCAACGAAGCTGAAATTAATAAACAGAACTGCCGTTTGTACCTGAGCAAACTCGGGTAATACAAGAGATGCCAATGCACCCGAAAAAATACACTGTTTTGTATGGATTCATTGGCCCGTATTTTTTCAAAGATGATTGTAAGAACAACGTTACCGTCAGTGGTACCCGCTATTGTTCATTGATTTCCAACATTTTTTGTCCAAAATTAACGAGCTTAACCTAATGGATATGTGGTTTCAGCAAGACGGCGCTATATACTACATGCACGCGAATCGATGCACCAAATGAGAAATGAGTTCGTTGTGCAAATTATTTCCCATTGTGGACTGGTGAATTGGCCGGATATATGGTGCGATTTGACGCCTTTAGACTATTTTTTATGGGTATACGTCAAATCACCAGCGTCCATTACAACTTTGGGACACAACATTAGACGTGTTTTTTGCGAGATACCAGCCAATATGCTCGAAAAATTGATTCAAAATTGGACTTTTCGTATGTACCACTTAAGGAATTATACGCAGTTAGAATTTTCAAAAAAATTATATTCAAATCGATCCGATAATACTTTTTGAGATATACGGATATTTGTAAGGACGTCTCAGACTATGTGTAAACTTCTTCCGAAACTTTAAACGCGTTTTTCTCAAAACTATGTTTTTGAAATCGGTGATCAAGATTTCTAACAAACGGCTCAACCGATCGCTCTGAAATTTTAACACAACCTTCTCAGATATATTCCTCAGGTACTGATCGAAGGAATATTTATTTAAAGAATTAGGAAATTCGTTTTTGTTTTACGAAGCTCAATTATTCCTTCGATCAATACCTAGTTTTATGTAAAAATAAATAAATACTTTGGCACGATAGCCCAGTGTGGGCCAAAGCCTAACTTTTCGCAATCATTTGTGATTCTCACTTTGTGAATTTTTACACTCCTGAGCAGGCCTACTTTTTATTGCCGGTACAGAAAGGCTCTCCAAGCTTTTTCATAGGCAGAATTTGACTTTCGCAGGTTTGCCATTGCTCGCAGAAAGGGTGATGACGATTTGAAAAATTTTGCTGTTGAGCTCCTACCGGGATTCGATCCCAGGTAGGTTGGCGTGACAGCCAGTGAGCCAAAATTCAGACCATATCGCCAACACTAAAATAATCTTTCAAGTGAACACCGCCGAACACCTTTTTTTAGAGGAACTTCAAGCGATCAGCTGCAAAAGCACATCAGATCGATATTTTTACAAGTCATTAGTGCCATTATAAACTTAGATATTGCAACTAAATGTACCTATACTTTTTGTTTTTGTAAAATAAAATACCTTTTCAGAAAAAATTCATAAGAAAAGGCTATTTTCGTCCTTGCAACTGCGTATAACACCTTAAAACGTAGTTGTGGTCAACATTTACATGAAATAATCTTTAAAAAGTAAGTGGCAAGCATTGATTTATCAACTGAAATAAAACTTTTATGCACTTTTGCAATTTTTCTGTGTTTTTTTTTTTTTTTTAATTAAAAACCAAACGCTTAAGAAATCAATCATCATAAACTAAATAACTTAACAAACCTACTTAAAAAATAAAAAGGGTTATTTTATTGTTAGCTGTTCCCGTAAGGTAATGTAGTAATAATTTTGAAAATTTGGTAATAAGTGCCATCTTTCGGAAAAGTTGAAAACTTTTTTGATTGTTAATATTGTATATTGTGCAAGTTGAGTTTTAGATGGTAAGGATGACTAGTTTTAGAGTTTTTGGCGCTTAAGCGAACTGGCTATTTTCTTATATACAGATTACATTCGTTTGTCAAGTTCTGATTATATAGACTGCGCATGCGTTTGGAAGTTTTCATATACAATGCTACCACTGTTACTTGTAGATGTTACTGTTAGGGGCACCTAAACGTCCAATGCTAGGCATTTTTCGGCTGAAAGTCGAACGACTTTTCATTATATTTATTTTATCCAGTAGATTGTAGAAAATCTTTGCACGTACATATGGTACGTGCTGCAGGACATTCATTCGATCTGTATCTCAGCCAAGCTATTTATCGATTTTAAATCTCTAATTGTGATCGCTGTGTCTTCCATACACAATTTTGTCTCAGTACAATAGGCTAAATTCATAATTTTTGATCGGTCCTGTTACAAGCTGGGTGGCAAGTATAATTATCTATTAGGAGGAAGCTGAATCCTAACTCCAACACATGCATACATAACACCCGTATTCTCTATAAGATCTGTATATGGGTATTCATAATAATTTCATATTTTCTATAAATGCAATTCTTATAATTCAATTTCAAATAAAATGAAATCCCATACAAACGTACTTTGATGCGTATATGACTACAAACGTATCACGCTGTTTCATTTTGTTAATAAAATCATCACCGACGAAATCTTTATTTACAATTTCAAATCAAATTAAAGGTGTGTATCCGAAATAAGAAGAAATTGCCCCTTTGACTTTGAAGTCGACATTCGGGCCCATGCTGAGTATTTATGTTTCGAAAAATTACAAAAGGATTTACAATATAACATAATTACATTTCAAGCTGTTAATTTTACGGCAAGCTACCACATATGGAGATGGGCGAAATAGTCGCAACTGTTTGCCGTTTTTCAAAAAGGGTATAAATGCACAGGAGGAGATGCAGTAGTTGTCTGGAATAACTGATTTTTACTTTCCAAAAAAGTAATAATAGGTGTTTTAATTGATTACGCCTTGACCACTGGTCATTTCTAAAAAATCTGGCTAATATTTACAATTTGCAACAGAATGGAAAGTTGTATGGGCTTTGTTGTATAAGTAATCGCAGATACATGCCTCAAAGGTTGAATTTGTTTGAAAAGAAAATTTTTTGTTGAATGTTTGCCGTCAACAAGCAAAATTGATGCGTTTTGAATGAAAGAAAAAAACTCAAAAGTCTTTATTGAGACGCCGTTATATCTATATGGATCATTTTCTTTAAGATGCCGTTTTAGATTACTACCTTTTTCGTTCTCTATTTGAGTGGCATTCATGTGAAGGAGCTGTAGGGTACACTCTTATTTTTGTATAGCCTTGCATTCTAAAGCTTTGTTTTTAACGAGGACGATCTTATATAACCTCATATATCCAGAATTCCAGAATTCGAACATTTAAAGAACGATAGATAGATAGTGCGCGGGGCAGTATCATTATCTCAAACAAGTCCTCCCAGCTACTGGGATATGCGAGCGATTTAGACATCATCGGTCATTCCTAGCATGCCGTAATAGAGGCCTTCATGGCGATTGAAGAATAGGCGACATTTGTTGGCCTTGAAGTAAACCAGGACACGACAAAGTACGTGCTATCAACATACAAACCAGCATCTGTCCACCGCCTTGGACAAAACGTTACTATTGATAGCAAAAATTTCGAGGTAAATGGTAGTTCACCTACGTGAACTTTACGAATGACACCCTAGTGGAAAACTCTTATCCTATCAGTTCTGCGCTATGGCGTCGAGTGCTGGACGATAAGCGGAATGGAACAACTGATACTGGCTCGTTAGAAAGAAAAATCCTTCGACGGATTTTTGGTCCTATGTGCGAAAAGAATATACAACTGCGAACGCTATTAGCTGTATCAATATGTAGATGTACTCCAAAAATCCAAAATACTTTAACTACATTGGCATTGAACGAATGCACAATAATGATCCAGATAAGAGGATCTTCGCTTCCCAGCTCCCAGGTTCGAGACGAAAAGGAAAACCTTACGGATGTCAGAGCGCTTGGTCTGGATAACAGAGGATGGAAGCTTGCAGTGTATCAGGCAGAGACTCTTCACTGGTCGGGAGCCCTTTAAGGAAGCATATGTACATACACACATACTACATTAATTTTTGATGTATAGAAGCTCGTTCTTATATTGTATAAGACAAATAGTTAATATGTAGTTTCAACATTTTTAGCTCATTGCCTGAATTAATTCCAGTTCTAAAAGATTCGAATATAGTTATTGTGTTTCTGCATTCAAGATGAAAATATCTGAGCCCATGCGACTTTTTAAACCCTTTACTTTCTTAGATAGTTAATAATAGTCAATGAATGTATATAGGTACAGTGTTTCACAAAAGAATAGCATTCGATTAAACTTGGTTACATTTTACTGGAGCAAATTGTAAAATTTGAATAAATTTAAAGGAATATTATTTATATAACCGAGGTAAACACTAGTTTCTAACATGCAAGAAAACAAATGGTACTACCCTCACAGTTGAGAAAAAACTACAAAAAATAGAGCGATTCATCGAAAGCAACTGCAACAAAACTGAAGCAAATTATTAAATTCTGTTCTTAAAAGTTTGTGTTTTTCAACATTTTATGGCGATAACTGCTTCGCATTTACGGGCATCGACTCAATCAGATTTTTTATAATTTCCTGGGGGATACTTTTTCAAGCAATCTTTATTTGAACAAAAAGAAAATCCTTGTTTTTGCATCTTTCACCTTGAATCTGGCGATCTACAATCTCCCATAGACTTTCTATGGGGTTAAGGTCAGATAATTGCGCCGGGCAGTTCAGAATGTTGACTTTATTTTCTAAAAGTCAATTTTGCACAATTTGAGCAGTGATAAATTTGTGTGACATTTATGTGCACTATCACTTGCACCAAAAGGACAATGTCATAAATGAAAACTGTCATTCAAATCTATTTTAAAAATTTGTCTTCAATTCGGGAAACGTATGGATAACGTGATTTTTTGGTCCTCATGATCGACTAATCAAGCTCCCTGTTTGTCGCGTTGTGCATAAATTTCGTCCTACCTACACCATAAATGGCGCAAGGATAACAATTCAACATACAAATTGTATACTAAAAACATGAGTTAACTTTCAATTTTAGATCGAAAGTAACAGTCCACCCACTACTCGTATGTGTAAAATTTTGAAAAAAAAAACATCTCGGCTTATACAATTTTTTTATTTTCTCAACAATGACAATGACCTACGTTGCCAAACAATGAATAGTGATTATTTCTTCAAAATTATAGACTACAATATATTGATCCCGACGACCCCAACGAGGTGATTCAAAATACTATATGGAGTGAAAAGTAACTTCCTTGACCGCCAGAATGCGGTCAATACTGTCTTTAGTTTTGTTTTGACAGCTGATTTTTGTTGACGTGTTTGGCATCATGTTAAGTATGGACAAAAACGATTTTCGTTCTCTCATAAAACATTATTTTTTGAGAGGCAAAACGGCGAAGGAAACAAAAGAAAAATTAGATAAATATTATGGGGCTAATGCTCCGTCAGATTATACCGTCAAATATTGGTTCCGAGAGTTTCGTGGTGGCTGCAACTCCACTACCGATCAATTCCGCAGCGACAGGCCCTATGATGCGGTTACAGAGGACAATGTCAAAAAAATACATGAAATGGTGTTGGCTGACCGGAAAGTGAAGGTGCGCCAGCTAGCAGATACCAAAAAGATTAATACTGAGCGCACACGTCATATTTTGGGCAATATTCTGCATATGAAAAAGTTATCCTGCCGCTGGGTGCCGCGCATTCTCACTCCTGACCAAAAACTTCGAAAGAGTGTTTGGACTTGCTGATGCGGAATCGGAGGACTTTTGGCATCGATTGGTAACTGTTGAACACCAGAGAACAGAATGAACGCCCGACAATGGACTAAAGCCGGCACGAGTGAGTCGGAAAGGTTATGGCGTCGGTTTTCTGGGATTGTCATTGCATACTCTTCGTGGACTACTTCAAAAAAGGAAAAACCATCAACAGCAAGTATTTCTGTGCATTATTGGAGCGATTGAAAGCTGAAATCGCTGCAAAACGGCCTCACATGAAGCGAACAAAAAATTTTGTTTTTGCAAGACAATGCAGCGGCGCACAAGAGCATCGCAACCACGTCTAAAATCAATGACTTACGGCTCCGATTGCTGTCGTATCCACCGTATTCGCCCGATTTGGCTCCCTCGGACAATTATCTTATCCCAAACCTCAAAAGATGTCTCATCAATAAAAAATTCAGCTCACGCGAGGAAATCATCGACGCCACGGAGGAGTATTTTGCAAACCTTCCGGAAAATTACTTTTCGGACGGGATCAAGAAGTTGGAAAATCGCTAGAGTAAGTGTATCAAATTACAAGGGGACCATATTGAATAAAATAAAAAAAATTTTTTTTTTCATTCCCAAGTAGGTTACTTTTCACCCCACCTAATAGAGCGGCCTGTAGAATTGTCCACAGCTAACCCCAAAAATATCGCGGTAACTATGCATATACGTAGCATATGTAGCTTTATATATATATATAAGTTAAAAGCCTTAAATATTTCAAAGGCTTATAACGAAGAAAATCGCTGGCGAATACAAACTCCGAACTGAAACGAAATTATCCTTAAGGAAAGTTAATGAGTACTTCATCGAAGTGGGCAGGCAACCGTCTAAGGAGTTTACCAAGTTTTTTAGATTTTTTGTATATAAGTACAACGATCTGAATTTGTCTCTCTGGTCTAATGCTACTGTTTGAAGAAGAGTCGGTCAACGTGTCATCTTTATACTAATTAAGTAAACAAAATTAGACTGAAGAGATGCAAGAGGCTATTGCAGTGATACGGCGACAATAGCCATGAAAACATTTTGCTTACGAATGAGAACTTTCAATGGAAAGGAATGGATCTTCGCAAAAGATTCTGCTCCAATGCATAAAGCCAAAAGCAGAAATGGCTCAGGGTTAATATTCCTAACTTTACGAGTATAGCAGCAGAAGATTGAACATCAGGATGTCCAGATTTGAAGACTCCTAAGACTCCTAAGAAAAATCTGATAATAAAGTGGAAATTCATTGAAATAATTTGTGTAGGCACATGATTTTATGCATATACGAAACGCTTTCTTTCAGCCAGGTAAAATAAATAAATCTGGCAAGAGGGAATGGATGTCTTTAAGACTTTAAACCATATTGTAGGATAACAAATAAGTATATGTGCTAGAAATCAAGCAAATATGGTAAAAGGGCAATTATCAGAACCCTTGGTGTTAATTTGTTTTAAAGTTATAACCGCTTACAAAAATTCTATTATGCCGTTCATCTTGTAATAGAACTTTAAATTTTATTCATGCGATACACAAATTATTTCTTATTTTACTTTTATTACAGGTCTCGCTTTATGATAGTAGGTCCTATGTGTTCGTATATATGAATATCCTTTTCATGCATACATAAACATCAATAGTAAAGCATACATGTGTTATCCATACATTGTAGCTGCTACTTCACTGACACACAATATGTTTTATAACTTTGTTTCAAGGCACTTTCATGCCTCATTCAATTTGCTTTGAAATTTTACCGACCTTCATTTAAAAGGATATTAAATGGCAATAACTGTCCGTCCATTTTTGTAATGACGAGTACCTCGCGGGCAAGATAAAAGAATACGATCCTAAACAAATCGAAAGGTTTTAGTGTTCATTTCAGACCCAAATAAAGACAAAGAATTAAATAGTTTTACTCACCCAAACTCTTCTTTGGATAGTTGCTCAATATCTTCAAGGTCAGGAATCTGTTAAGAACAATTAGCATTTAAATGCGTTCATATTTCAATTTTATAAATACACATTTATATGGTAGGTTGGTAGAAAAAAATTTGTATGGCAATGTTTATTATTGTTTGATTGTTGTACCTGAATTAATTTTTAAAAAGGTTGTACATGCATATCTACATATGTATGTGTAGTCTTCTTAAATTGATGTTTTGTGTTTCTGTAACAAATATTTCCACTAAAGGTAAGACACAACCAAAAATCAAGTAACTTTTTTACTTAGGAAATATTTTGATTCTAATACATGGGCCGTGACGTTTCTAAGAGAGGGTAACACTTGAATTAAATCCATATTATTTTCAGTTAGTACCAAGCTTCAAAAGATACGTGTATAAATTTGACAGCTATCGGACGATTAGTTCTCGAGATATAGCGTTGTGAGTGAAGCAACTTTTGTTATTGTGAAAAAAATGGATTCAAAGCAATTTCGTGTGTTGATTTATCCCATTTTGATGGGAAAAATTATAGACGATGCAAAAAAATGGCTTGATAAGTGTTACCCGGACTCTGCACCAGCCGAACGAACCATTCATACAAGCACCGAAGGTGATGCACGCAGTGGACGTCCAAAAGAGGCTGTTTCAGATGAAAACATCAAAAAAGTCCACAAAATGATTACGAATGACCGTAAAGTGAAGTTGATCGAGATAGCTGAGCCTCTGAAGATATCAAAAGAACGTGTTGGATATATCATACACGAATATTTGGACATGCGAAAGCTCTGTTCAAAGTGGGTGCCGCGTTTGCTCACAGTCGACCAAAAACAACAACGTGTTGATGATTCAGAGGAGTGTTTAAAGCTTTTCAACCGCAATAAAGCCGAATTTTTGCATCAGTATGTGACAATGGATGAAACTTGGCTCCATCACTTCACACCAGAGTCAAGTCGGTAGTCAGCTGAGTGGCGAGCAGGCGACGAACCTCGTCCAAAACGACCAAAAACTCAACAGTCGGCTGGCAAGGTTATGGCATCCGTATTGTGGGATATACATGGAATAATTTTCATCGATTATCTCCAAAAGGGGCAGACTATTAACAGCGACTATTACATTGCGTTGTTGGAGCGTTTGAAGGACGAAATCGCAGAAAAACGACCGCCCCGCGTCACAAGTCGATGAAAACGATGGAAAAATTGAACGAATTCGGCTACGAATTGCTTCCCCACCCACCGTATTCTCCAGATTTGGCCCACAGCAACTATTTCCTGTTCCCAGACCTCAAAAGAATGCTCACCGGAAAGAGATTTAAGACCGATGAAGAAGTAATCGCCGAAACAGAGGCCTATTTTGAGGCTAAGCCGAAATCGTACTACAAAACTGGTATCGAAATATTGAAAAATCGTTTCAACCAGTGTATCGCCCTCGAAGGCAACTATATTGATAAATAAAGTTGAATTTTGCAAAAATTTTGTGTTTTACTATAAAACGGCACTGACTTTTCAGGCCATGTGTTAATAGTAACCGAAGATGTGTATACCATAAACTTGTTGTTACCCAGACGAATTTGAATGGGAAAAAATTCTAAGAAAGTAGTATTGTTACTCGTAATTCGCAGATAAACATTAGAAACACACTGAAGTGCCAGAAGTAAAAATTGTCTAGGTCTAGTGATGTACATGGGTACAGTAAACTACGCATCTATAAATCGTTGTATTGGAGCAAGGACAATTTTTATAAAAATAATTTTGTCCCATAAATAACGTCCGGCAATAAATTATAATTGCTTTTGCAATTCATACATTTTGCGGATAATTCAAGAAGCGGAAGTAATCGTTTAGGCAAAATAAGCGGCTACTAGAAAACCTGTCAAAGTTAAAATCCCGGGGAAAATATTAGCTGTGGACGAGTAAATGATTCCCTGACTTAATCAGGGAATCGGGGGAAATAGAATTTGTGGTTGCACATACTTTAGCTTTATTTACTCAGTTAAAAATTACTATTATAATCAAAGCACTCAAATTATTATAGATCTGGCTGAAAAGTATTTGGACAAGGGCAGAACAATTGCTACCCAAAATTTCTACACATCCGTGTCCCTTGCAAAATTGTTGCTCCACCGTCAAACCTATCTAATTGGAACGATTCGTAAAATTAGAACCAGCAAACCAAAACTCGTTGATCAAGCTAAACTAAGAAAACATGAGGGTATTGGACGCGAGTCTTCTGCTATTGTTGTTACAAACTGGAAAGATAAGCGTGAAATTTTGATGCGCAGTACAAAACACGGACTAGAAGAAAGTTCGACAAGGAAAAGAACTCGAGATCGCGAGGATATAAAAAAAAATGTAAGTAATCCTGGAGTGCAACCACGCACAAGAACGTACAAATGGTCAGTTTAGACAGTCTTCTCACGAAAGTATTTGTGGACTAAGGATTGATAATACTCTTTCCTCTACTACAATGACAATGCCTCAACTGCTAAAGGGAAGTAAAGAAAAGTGAAGAAAGAGCAACGACTGCAAAAAAAGCAAAGAAAGTTTCATTGTATTGCAGTTCATGCGAAGTAAATCCATCATTTTACCTAGAATATTTCAACAAATAAGATTTTTTTTTTCAAATTAGCTTTCAAAAGTCTGTTTCTTTTACTATTGAATTTAGCTGAGAAAAAAAAGTATTACGAGAAAAAAACCAAAGTTTTTCCCATATGTAAATTTCGATGAAAATTTCTACTAGATGCCAAAGAAGACAAAAAATCATTCCACCAACAAGCCACGTAAAAAACATCCATACAAAAATATACCTATAGAGTGTGACTCACCGGTTGGTCATATGACCCCCTGTGAAAATTTTGCATGACCAACCGTCGGTCATGCGGCAGTCAAAGTGTTATATTATATTTTATTTATATTCAATATTGTACGAGTACCACGAAAGGCAAATAAACAAATCAAAATCTAATCTAATTCTGCCTGAAGGTGGATTGTTGTTCGTCATCACCGACTGTGGTTCTACTATGAGTTTTCCATATCCGACCATGTTCGTTTTATTTTTTGGTGAAAATTCAGAACTTCATTCTTCTGGTAATATCTCGTTGCTCGCTACATCGGATTTCTCGAGAGCGTAAGGCTAACATCCAAAACATTGGGAGAGTGCTCAAGTCGTTCATTATATGACAAATTTTATCGACGGTTCCTTGATTAGGCGTCAGCCAGGTCCCATTAAGATGTGTTAACTGGCTACAGTAACATTTTTTTCCCGTAAAATCAGTAAGACTGTACGTTTCCGTAGGTGATGTCTTAGAGGCTGTATATTTCGAGCAGGTTACTAAATATGACCTCCTTACCTAATTTGGCATTAAAGCCGCCAGTGATGATTATCACGTCGTATTTAAAGTGTTACTCATAAGTTTTGTCGAGGAGCTCAAAGAAGCCTCTGTCATGACGTAGGCGTTTATGAGGCTTATGAATGCCTCAGGCGTTCACTTACATGCTTGAAGTTAATGCCTAGTTTACTTAATCGACGGAAGAAGCTTTATAATTGTATGCCGTCTCGTGTGTTTTTATTTAAATTCTTTATCCAAACCCTATTAAAGAAAACGTCCTTAGGCATTAAATGAACTTTTACGCATTACATATTTCAACGATTTATTAAAGAAAAAAAAGAATACCTTATCTAGAAAGTTTCGAATTAGAAAAGCATATGATCGAAATTTCTGAAATACTCGTGCATGCATCCTATTCATCTACCAACTTTATGAACTATAGATTGTTTACATAGGGTTACTACCTTAACAATATCCGATTTAAAGATAGAAGATGTTAACAACAGATTAAGTGAAGAGCCAACACGTTTCGGTAATCTTCTCAAAACAATTAGAGAAAAACAATTCTTTCCCATCACACCTTTTCAAAAAGTAGTAATCGAATTACAGCAACAATTTTGTAATGAATTCTTTGTAGAAAAAATCATGCATTTTTCAATTCAATGTGCCTCATATGCACACAAAATGGAAGACGATATAGAGATAAAAGTTGTTATTCCATGTAGTGTAACATTGTGCGCTTACATTAAACATTACAAATATCCAGACGATCAGAAGGGACCTTCCTGTTTTTTTTTTTTTCATATATGTAAATAAAAATGTACGCTTACGAGTAGATACCTACCTACTTGTACATACCAATGGGTTTGAAATTTGCAATGGCTGAAGACATTTTGAACCAGTTATACGAATAAAATTGTGATCCATATAAATAAGTAATTTATCAAAAGTATCACAACAAATTGCAAATATGGCACAACAAATCTACACACTCGTATATGTTCCCGAGCCCTGGGCAAGTTTTCTTGAACGACCCTTTAATCTAAACCGTATTATGATGGAAGGGCGGGCAAGTTAAAATTTCAACCCTTAACATAAGAACCCATACTTTTCTACTTATGCATGAAGATACATACTTGTATGTACAAATATGATATATATGAATTAAATAGAAGCATTCTTAATTATGGGGAAACAAAAATAGGGGTTGTTAGCTCTACGTATATAAATTGTTATGGAAGGCGGACCTAAGCCCTAAAAGCAAACAGAAATATTTATTATGAAAATTTTGCTGTAAATAAAATCGTATATAGGTACTTCGTCCCATTTCAAAAAGTCATACAGAGTTTCCGATTCGCATTTAAAGGCAAATATGATTTAACAACGACAATAAAACAGAACATCTATAAATCAACTGCAATAAGTAAAATCAAGAGATAATAAACAGTACTTTCATAACTTAAAGGTAAATATTTCAACGATATACGATATAATATTTTTGTAGATACTCGTACAAAATCATGGAAATATGTGTTTGCTTAATTAAATTGGAAAAAAGAGAAACCTTTAGAATCATCTGCATTTCAAAAACACACTCGTATATTTCAGGTAGATATTTAGAATATCCATATCTGGACTAAAAAATCATTTACATAATTAGATAGCCATAGCGCGGCAGTTCTAAATAGAACACCTATATCAGATGAATTCGCACCTCATACACTAAAGTTCTCTAGTTAACAAGGTCTTTAAGTAACTCCCACTTTTGGGCATTTTAATTTGCACAAGATACCTTTCTACTTGTGCTCTTACATGCCATATAAACAAAGTTATTATATAACTGTGTTGACCTTCTATGTTGGAATCGATTTTAAGGACAAGAGCACATACTGATAGATCTTTTAATAGAGATTGCTTTGTGACCGTGTTATAAGATTCAGTATTGTTTGAAAAATTAGCATAGACTTGCTTGTATATCAGAAAAATACTTCCGTATTTTTCAAATCTTTCCTTATGTCAACTTGGATCGAAAACAACAATTTGATCAAAGAATTCCAAGCAGGTTTTCGGAATGGTTATTCAATGTACAAAACAAAGTACAGTGTTTTTCAAGCTGTATCAGAATCTGTTATGATGTACGCAGCGCAATCTAAGGGATACTGCCAATATGAAACAGTAGAGAAACTCCTTAGATACTACATAAAACGATGCTTTAGCTTACCAAGTACAACACCAAACTATATGATCAATATCGAAACAGAACTGTCACCGCTTTTTATTAAATATAATAAAAGTTTTAGAACTGTCGGACGACAGACTTCCAAAAATAATTGCTAAGAAGGCTCTAAGGATAACGCAAGGATGCGCTTGGCAATCTTATTGCCAAAGTAGATGAACAATACAGAGCTGATTACGTAAATATGGCTGCATCGTCCGTTCACCGAGCTACATATATCGTTTTAATACACAATTTGTCTGAAAAAAAAAAAATATTTCCACAATGACAACAGCAAAAAACTAATTTCGGCTGTTTTTAAGGTAAGAGGCGAACTAATACGCCTTAATTATATCCCATATTGTCCAGATCTACTAATTTATTGTAGTCTTTGCAACTTATCTGAGAGAGAAGACGTTATACATTTTATCAGAAGATGCCCCATCCTTAAAGAAATAAGAAGATATTTTCTAGGAAACGACCCAATATATGAGGAAGAAGTTATAACCTATTTAAACTGCGAAAGCGATGTAAAACAACTTTTTTACTTCTATAAAGCAGCAATCAATTACCGTAGTAAAATTATTACTGAGAACTTTTAACTTTGTAAAAAAAAAATAATAATCAAATTAGTAAATCTTTTTAAATTCAAGAATTGAAAAAAAAACTGAGGCAGACGGCAAAGCCATGCTTAATGATTTCTGTACTATAAATTTGTATTATAAACAAGAAAACAAACAATAAATCTAATCTAATCTAATCTAATCTAAACGTTTTTTCAAATTCTTTTGTAGCCGCTGTAAGGGAAATTGTGGCGATTGATCCGGAATTGTCAATTTATCGGCGATGGCAACAGTTTGGCATTTTACCTTCCATTGAATTCGCGATAAGATTTCAGCCTGCATCCGTATAAAATCCATAAGAGACTATAATTTGCCACAGGAATAGGCGGATTAGACTCTTGAGCAGCTTACAGTCAAATCTTATTTTTATTGAAATTAGGATTTGTCAACATAGCCCCTTATGGAAATCTACTACTTTTTTGTAAGAATCACAACTATTCAGGCCTCGAAAGACAATATTCAGTGCATTATCGGTTTGGAAATCTTATTCAAAACAAAAAATTCAACTCAATAACTGTTATTACTGGTAAAAAGTTATGGATGTAGGTCTTAAGAAAGAACACCATTTTCAAAGTGCATGTGTTCCATTTCCTCGACATCAACTAGGACTGACTTATCAAAAGGTTTATTTTTTCAGTTTTGTATTTTTTGTACCAGAATCATGCTCTTGATACAATGTTTGTCATCGCGTAAGATAAACCTTCTTTACACTATTATTAAGGCATAATTTTTAAATATCTGCAATGGAAGTCAGCTCGTGTTCTTTCTTTTTCTTTCGGATAAGTAAATATATATTTTCCTTTTATTTCTTCTCCTCGTAAAGCTTCCAACAAGCTACTTATTTTTGAAGCGGGGCCTTATGCGAGTCTTGTTACGTTGACATTGGTTGCATTCTTGTTTGCAATCGGGCATGATCTCAATTAATATTGATACAGGTTGGCTGTCAATTACTGTCATTTTCTGATTTCAATGTAGTTGATCTTTTTGACAGATGTCGTACAATCTTTGGCAATTTTAGTCAAGAAGTAGTTTGCCACAAAACAAATTTAATCTTATTATGAATATGGGCGATTTATAAAAGTAACATTTCGTAAAATTCCTGAATTTTTCGGTCAATATAATCGCCTTAGTGATTCCGGAATTCGTGCAATGGTGAAGCATGTATCGGATCGAAATCCATATCATCATGCTCGGTCATATACATACATATACACATTACTGAATTTTATTACGAAAATGGGCGATCTGTAAAAGTAACATTTCGCAAAATTCGTGAATTTTTCGGTCAACATACTTTCGTTAGGGTGTCCGAAATTCATGCAATGGCGGAGCATTTTAAAGAAACTGTTTTGATATTGGGTCAGGCCCCATATCTGCATGCTCGGCCAGCACGTACAGGCCAAAATATCATTACTGTGAGCGAAAGTGTTCAAAACCAGCCAGACACCCCAATTCGTCGCCAAAGTCAACAACTGGATGTCACCTATGGCACTTTACGGCGAATTTTAAAAGTTGATCTTCATTTGCATGCCTATAAAATCTTAATTGCAGAACAATTGAAGCCTTTGGACCATCTACGACGTCACCGATTTGTTAACTGGATGTTGGATCGCCAGGAAAATTTGGCATCGAATTTGATCTTTTCCGATAAGGCTAATTTTTGGATGCATGGGTGAGTAATTAAACAAAATTGTCGTGTCTGGGGACCAGAAAACCCATACGAGGTTCACGAAAATACAATACATCCCAAAAAAAAGTCAGTGTATGTTTCGGATTAAAAATTGACGGCATACTTTTTTGAGATGAGGTGAAGAGACAGTTACATTTTTTTTCAAAATTGAATGAATTGGGTCTGGACGATCTCTGGATGGTGCTACTGCCCACAAAAGCCATCAATCAATCAATTTCATGTGCACGAAATTTGAAGATCGTATTATTTCGATTAGAGGAGAAGTTGGTTGGCCTCCAAGTTCATACGATTTGACACCTTTAGATTAGAGTAAGGTCTATGACAATAACCCAGTGACAATTCAGGATCTCAAAAATAACATCTAAACTGAAATTGCGGTCATTGGATAACTTATTCTTCAAAAAGTCATCGATAACTTTGACCTGCGGATGGGCGCTTTGAACAAAAGCCATGTTAACCATATGAAAAATATTGTACTTTATTCATAATTGCCATAGTTTGGACTTTATTAATCAATAACATTTTGCATTGATTTCACAAACATCTATGCTTAATTTAATGAAAACTTTCACTCTGGCTGTTGGTTCACTCTTTAAAGCAGAAGATTCAATGCACAATATTAAAGTCATGGCATGTATTGATCGCGATTTTGTCAATTAAGCTCTTTATTTACCTTCACATCATATTACCTTCTGTATCTTGACATAAGCAAATCATATGCTTGTTATGATATCATTACGATTTTGTAATTATAGATAGAACATTAAATTGCAGTTTTCCTACTTTATGAAGGTACTGGGAACGGAAAGGCATCTCTTACCGAAAATAGTGACACTAAGGCAAATAAGGAGTAGGTCTGGCTAGTGCGGTGATTGCAAAGAGGTGGCTGAAAGTTGTAAGATGGAGCTGAACCTCAATTCGGAGGGACTACAAAGTTGGAAACCGATTCCCACGTAGCTAAGCGATAAATTAGATTATCAATTTCGAGAAAATTTCTGTAGGGAAGCTGCGGAATCAACACATAGAAGAGTATATTTTCAATTGAGTTACAACACACGACATGACTATTTTCGGGACGAGTATACAACACATCAAATCTCCTTAATTTCGAAGTTACGTGGGGAATTGGTCCATCTAAATTTTATACCACACAGAAACGATTTACCCACCCTTTGTGGCATATGTAACAGTGGCGAGACTAAGGACGTTTTCTATTTCACAAGAAAGATCCCCAAAACTGCTGGAAACAATGAGACATTTAACGTAAACTGATTATTTATCAGACGAAAAAATAATCGGCCATTTTAACAAGATGCATTTTCCTATATTGTATAAATTTGACAAGACTGCGTTAACAGATTGATGAGATTGTTTAACAGTTTAGTATTGGGTAACTGCAATCACAAGAGAAAGCAGGATATGACGCACAAACATGGTAATAAACTCATTGTCGATAAAAGAATGGAGTAACAGAATGCTGCTGATGGCTAACATTTCACTGAAAGGTGATTAACGACACTTTTCCACCACATCGATCATGTTCAATTATGGATAGCGATATCGCGTCTTTAACCAAACAAAGCTTCTGAAGCAGACGGTTTTCGAACAGCACCTATCAATTGTTTCCTGATTTTTAATATCATCTGTATTATAATATTAGCAACCGATTTGGAATATTCAAATACTAACTGTTCGGACTGTGCAGTGGTATTGTTTTATTCAGAAGATTAAGAATTAAGCCATATTACAATTTTGAAGTAAAAAATCTAATCGCAAAGAACAACGATTATCATCAAATGGCAACTTCGAAATTTAGCTATTCTGCATTACCATTGAGTATGCATATATTGTATTTGAATACAATCATACCAGCAGCACACGTTGGCATACCCAGAATCGCACTAATTATTTCCGCAGCATGCTCCCGTTTTTTTTTTTTTTTTTTTTTTTTTATGTGACCTCCTCTAAGGACATTATTAAAGAATCATTGAAATCGTGTTAAGTAAATGAAATTTAACAATTGTTTTATGAAAATAAACAGCATGATTTCTTATGAATTCGTACCACGTCAATATCTGAGCTCAAGTGGTTAATGATTTCAAAAAACAAAAGATGATCACGTGCTGATTTTAATCACCGCATCACATACACGTGCTTGATTTTGTCAAGGAAATCGCATTGTTCTTAAAAAAAAAACGAACTATCTAAATTTTAAGGGTTTAATGGAATATATTTACAAAATACAGGAACAAGATTGTTTATCAATTGAAATTCGTAAATTTACATATGCAAATTGATAAAACAATATCTTAGAACTTCGGTACTACGTACTCGTATAGTATTCCTGTTTCCAGAGGAAACAAATAGGAATATGGTGAACATTTTTTCTATTGTAGAACAGGGTTTTCCTTATGGTAAGGGTTGGAAATGCCTTTAATTGTTCGAGAGAAAAATAAAGGTATGGTTGCAAATGGTTTTAAAATACCATATTGTGAATTGCACTAGCTGAGAAATAAGGATTTTAGTGTGGTACGAACATTAGGTTAAGCCAATATGAATGATAGATTCATTAAAGCTCAGCGCCAGTTTTTGAGTTAGCAGAAAAATATCATCTTGTGCCCTTGTCCCCGTCAAAATAATCCACATCGACTGCAACTGCAACACACTTATGCCAGCGCTTGATCCAATCCTCGAAACATTTTTTATATACGGTTTTCGGTATGTCCAACAGTGCTTCCTGCGATTTTTCCATTACTTCCTCTCGGCTGCTGAAATGTGTACCCCGTAGTTGTTTTCTAACTCGATTGAACAGAAAGAAGTCACAGGAAGCCAAATCAGGTGAATTCGGTGGTTTTTGGATAGTATTTGTTGCATTTTTCTTCAAAAAATTACGAATAATGTGCGACAGTGCGTTATTATGGTGCAAAGTCCACGAGTTTTCTGCCCACAATTCTGGTCTCTTTCGACGAATTCCTTCACGCAAACGTCTCATAACCCCCAAATAACACTCTTTGTTTACTGTCTGGCCTTCTGGCAAAAATTCATGTTGCACTACACCTTTGTAATCCATGAAAATTGTGAGCATTGCGTTCTTTTTTAACTGAAAATGACGTGTTTTTTTATCTCGGGTCATTTGGTGAACGCCATTCACTTGCCTGATGTCTGGATTGCGTGTCGTACTCATAAACCCACATCTGGTCTCCAGTAATGATCATTTTGATGAATGTGTGATCAGATTCAGCCTCGCAAATCATCTCTTTTGCGACATCAACACGGTCTCTTTTTTGCATGAAATTGAGGTCTTTTTGCCCCAACTTTGCTGCTACACGGATCTGCTGATCTTGGACGGATCAATAGGCAATGTTTAATTCTTCCACTATCTCTCTGATGGTTAATTTGCGGTTATTGACCGACATTTGTTTTACTTCATCAATGTTTTCGTCGGTTTTCGACGTCGATGGCCTGCCACTGCGTTCATCATCTTCGATTGATTCACGACCACTTTTGAACCACTCGTGCCACTGGTAAACGACCGTTTTCTTAAGAGAATCGTTTTCGAAACACTTTTCCAACATTTCCAACGTTCGCGCACAATTAAATTCGTTTTTCACGCAAAATTTAATACAAGTTCGTTGTTGCAAATTTAAATCCATTTTTAAAACTGTAAAAAATCGCCAACACACATAGAAATAGATGTACTATCGGCTACGTAACTTTTGCAAATGTCAAGTTATGACGCTATGATTTTGAGGAAATGTCAACAACAGATGTATAAACTTAACAAAAAAACAGAACTCAAATCGGAACAGTGGGAGCGCCACTCGGTGGCGATGCCCAGTGTTGTAGCTGTTTCTACACATTAATTGTACTTATTTCACCTCTAATTGGTAACCATCCGTTCTCGACTTGCCAAACTTATACACGGGAGTGCTGACCAGCAGACAAAAACAGCAGCACTATAAACGGGACAGTGGATGAATTCCCCAGATGGAATTAACGGTGAAGTAAAATCCCGGAACAAAACAAATAAGACTTTATCCGGGCTACTCCAACATACATATTTGGAGCTCAGGCCGTTAAGATAAGAAGATGGTGGCGGATGAGCCCTTAACCTGCTACTGGATTTGGTCTAATCGACAATTCGTCCTAGGAATCTCGATAAGGGAATTGGCTCTTCAGGTTGGGTGTTGTATCGCCAGGGTAACTGCCCGGCCATGGAAAAAGCCGGGCTATGAAGCAACAAAAAGCATCGCATACGGACGGATCTACTGTTGATAGCCCCTGAAAACGAAATAAGAACAACGAACTTCGAATCTGTACTGGGACTTTAATAGGCCACGTGCAGTCGAACAACTAGCGAAAGCTCTGGCTTGCGATGGAATAGGCAGAACAAAAACAGGTTAAAATTTGTGCCGATTGTTATCGACAGCATGCTTACGAGCTCCTCGTAACAACCCGTATTAAGGTTGCATTGCCAACCTTAGCCAAGGTACTGTTGCGGATACCCCGAACATTGCAAAGACAAGTTAATACAATGAGGAAGATTGATGTCGGTCGGCCAAATCCTTTTCCGATCTAGTCTCCCTTAAACTCTTAAGAGGTTCTAGGCCGCCAGCATTGAAAACATAGTGAACATATTGTCAAAAAGCCATCTGAGATGGTGCTTCTGATATGCGGGATTTCACTCAGCCACCAAAACGACATTCCTGACGACGAGTATCGTCAGCTAAGTAAGGTGCATACGAAGCGCCGCTGCATAGAAGGACTAGAGGTACCCATGAGTTTTACGAGCAGAAGAGGAAAGACGAACACCGCTCTTCTCAGGAGGAAAAAGTAGGAGAGATGATTATCCAGAAATGAGATTCGGAGTTTTTAAACTTAACACTCATGGGTATCAACACAGCATGTATTAGGATTTTCAGAAAATAGGATAGAGAGGGAAAGAAAGATGTTTGGGTTCAGTGGTTATTTCGCACCATTGGTGGCATCCAACATTTAATGGTGAGACTAAATTCTTAGTGGAAGTTAGGTTGTTGTTGATTTCTATTCAACTACTCATCTTACTTGATTTTTGTTAACTCAAAAAATGAATGTCTTTTTGGCGCGGTTGGGATTCGAAGACTAAATCTTCTGATTTGGAAGCCAGTCCACTACCACTTGAACTACAGTAGACTGTATAACAGCGACGACAACCCAAATACCGCTATCATTCCAAATGAACCTTTCCACTTGGACGATGTAGACCAACAATTCCGTCTATTCAACAAAGCTGCTAGAGCAGGCGAGTTGATTTCCGAGCTGTTTAAATCGACAGGCGAAGACTTGATAAGGAGCGTACACAAACTCATCTGTAAAATATGGCCGGATGAAAGTATTCCAGTACGGCTTTAAGCCAGAAGAGTCTACCATCGACTAAATATTCAGACTATGGCAGATCTTGGAAAAATCCCATGAGCTCCAAATCGATACACACCACATATTCATCGATATTAAAGCCTCATATGAGAGCATCAACATAGACTTGGTATACAGAGTTTTGCCATTCCCGCCAATCTCGTCCCTTTGTGAAGAACATATGCACACTGCACCATCAAGGTGGGTAAATAACTCACCGAGACTTTTGATGACAAAAAAGTATTTAGACAAGACGATGCGCTGTCATGCGATTGCTTCATCATTATTGAAAGATTTGTGCGGAACTCACAAGCGAACATTGGAGGCAACATCTTTCAAAAGTCTGTACAACTACTAGCGTACACCAATGATATTGACATAATTGGCAGTACTCAGCGGACGGTTAAGGCCAGTCTTAAAACAAAAACTTCTGAAATAGGTTTAGTAGTAATTGAGGGCAAAACCATGTATATGTTTTCAACAAGAAGGGACACACAGCATTGACGAATTGGACAGGATGTCACAGTCGACAGCTACATATATATAATTTCGAGGCAGTAAGGGACTTTGTCCACCTTGGCTCTAGTGTAAATTTTATCAACACCTCAACAGAGATAAAACGAAGAATCACTCTTGATAATCGCTGTTTCTTTGTTAAGAAGGCAATTTGAGTAGTAAGCCCATATCTCGAAACACTAAGGAGACTTTATATAAAACCTTGAACATCCCAGTCCTACTTTATGGCCCTGAAGCATGGATTCTATCGAAAGTGGATGAATAATCCTTAGTCATTTCGACAAAAAAAATCCTTCCAACAATATACAGTCCTGTTTGCGTTGAAGGAATTAGAGAAGATTCAACGGTGGGGCGCACTGACTTGGAGTGCGCAATTGGAGACAGATGATTAAATCATTCCATCTGAGGTCACCCATACTGTTGCTGAACATTCGTGCGTAGCAGTTAGAAAAGTTAAATCCCCTTGAACGAGAGCAATAGCCGGTGGCTATCATGAGGAGGTAGAAAATTTTTTAAAGTAATCATATGATAGTTACAGAATTGGCCATCGTTAGGTAAAATAAAACACCCAGCCAAAACGAAATACAAGCTGTCGGCAAGTAACAGACATTCATTTTTTGTACAATGATATTGAAGAAAAGAAGTCGTTACAAAACTCGAAATCAGTGTCTTGCAGTACTTTACCGATTTGCTTAGAATTGAAAACGAAAAAAAAACCAAAAGCTATCTTAAATTTTACCTTGATAGATTTTTTTTTATTGACAAAAAATACAGCAAATTACAGATAATTAATAATATTATAATATAATTTAATTAACGGGTACAAATTGTATCAAACATTTTATACGTCTCAGTAAAGCTTCCGTGAATCCCTTATCCGCTACTGCCTGAGTTTGTGCTGTTGATATCAGTTGTTTGCTAAAAGTTTCGTTGAAAATTGAGACGAGATTTTTCTTCAGAAAACTAATTTCATCTGATGAAACACGCCAACTTGCTTCAGCTGATGAAGATACAAAACCTTGAATAAAAACAAAAAAACTTAATCACTGACAACATTTTTCCAAAATCAGATAAAATTACTGTCTGAAGATAACGGCATTGTCTTGTTAAACTGAAGCATGTTAACAGGAATTGCACGCCTCATATAAAAGTCTAAATGTGTCCACAATAGATATAAACATTGCTCAGTGATAAATGCACAATGATTTATCTCGTTTTGTTTTTCAGCTAAGCGATCGAAGAGTTCCGCACTATTTGTGCGAGCTGTAAATAAATTTGTATTTATGTTAAAATTTTAATTTATTGTTTATTGAATTTAAAAAAAAAAAAATTACCTGCGGAGTCTAAACTCATGTTTGACAATGATGTACGCTGTCGCAATAAGTTGTCGTATATGGATTTTTGTTTATTATAATATTCTACAGAGCTCTTTAACTGATTGAGCACTATTCCAAGACTTGGAGAAATTTCAAGAGATCCACTGCGATTTTCATTTCTGAAACGCATTTAAAATAATTACGCTAATTAAAGTGTTAATGTAAGAGTACAAACCTTTGCATTGAGTCCGTAATACTAGGTGAGAATAGTATACCCGTGGCACGATGATCTGCAGAGTGATTTGCGATGGCGTTCCGACAATACAAAGTCAAATTTGATGCAGTCTCCAAGAAGTACTTTATTTGCAGTGATTTATTTTTATCAGTTGGGGTATATGCCATATTTTCCGGTTTTTGCATCTCTTTTAAGGTCGCCTCACTAATTATAAAACGTGGAAATAGCGATAACATAAGACGCTGCATACGATAAAGATGAACTCCCACATCTTGATTAAAATTGGGATCGGCCAGAGCACAAAATTCCTACAAGTTCATGTATACAGCCATTGAAATTGTTTTCATGGTATTTTCAATTAAAAATGATTTACCTGATTTGTTGTGCGAGCAATTAAGCCAGTTATTGCAGACAGTTCTTGTAATAAACCAAGATCCAAAAACGGGGTGCCAGCTCGCAATATAATTTCTATCATATCACTATGAGAGAGTAAGAAATGCATTACTTGTGAAACAGCCGAATGATTTTCAGATCCAAGAGTTGAAATAATAGCGTCGCATAAATTCAAAGCAGGAAACAAAATTTGTTGATATCGTGCATCGATTGGTGGAACAAACGAATCCCCGAGTTTTTGCCTTGAAAACGTATTTATTTGAAAATCAGGATGCATATCGAAAACTTTCATTCCTGCGAGGACGCCTAGCATTTTTTCTTCCAAAAGTAATTCAGCGCCCACATGTGATCCCGCAATGCGAGACAACATCGCCATCTTTGACTCATACACATACAATGCTCGTAAATTTTCAGGAGTGTTTCGCAACACACGACATAAGCTCTCATCGGCCTTTAGTAGACTATCAATAATGTGTGATAAGTATCCCCGTTTCGCTATAAAATTGATAAAGCTTGTTAGAGAATCCAAATCGAGCAAGGTATCAATGCATGACAATGCTGACATTTTGCAAATATCATGACCTCCAATGCAATCATGACACAAAATGTCGATCAATTTATCGCCGAACGATGTGAAGACTTCAATCGTCATTTGAACTTGATTTGATTCGCTCAGGTATCCATTATCATCTGAAGCAAACATCGAGCGATCAAGCCGAGAAATGTAGCTAAAAACATTAAATACAAAAAATTATATTCGTTCAGTTTTTAGTGAAATTAAATAAATTACTGTTCATCATCAGCTTTCACTACGGCAGCTTCGGAAGAATTCCCTTTAACAATATGCATAAAATTTAGCAGCGATGCATACAAGTTGATTCGCAATTTTTGCGAGGCCACCCCACTGACAATAATCCATTCCACAATATTTCGTAGAATGAATTTAAGACTAAGCGTGTTTGATTTTGAGAACGTTGACAAAGTTTTACCATTACTAGAAAACGTTGAAATATGACGGTTTTCATTCTGATCTGTTAATAAAAAAGAGAAAACAGATTAGGTTTAAACATTTCCTAAACTAAGAGAGAAAATAAATTATTTAGAATCTCAATGTCTACACAACATACGAGAAAATGATGAACGTCAGCGGGTCTATATTTAACAGAAGAAAATTTAAGGAACAATTGACAAAGTTATGTTATGTATTACTTTACGGTCATCTTAAAAACAAGAGACGCGCAGATCGTAGCACATTCTTTACTGTATATTCTGGTAACTCCAAATTCCTGTTCTTTTTGTCATTGATGTTAAATTAATTCGATTCTTAAATTATCCGTTGTACATTCTCCACCACCAATCTTCTAGTTGATTTACTACCTTCGTACATGTATATGTTCTGTTTCAAAAATTGTTCAAACTTTATTGTTGCTGTGTGGTTTGTGTGGTTTGCTGGCCTGTAACGAAATCTCTGAATCTACCTGTTCTCCATACTACGTGAAGAATCCATAAATGCACTTCAAACTTTGCCCCCTTTTCCCTAAAACCAGTGTTCCCTAAAACATGTTATACCATGCAATAAAGGAGTCGCTTTTTGAATTGTATAGGGTTTTCCAATAGGGACTTGACAACTTTGAATTTAATTTGTGAACGCACTCTTTCACTAATCATCAAACTGTGACTGTCAGTAAACATTTTCATCATGGTAAAGTACACTTACGAGCAACGTCTGCAAATTATAAAAATTTTCTACACATATTCGAAGTCGCAAAATCATCTTCAGTGACGAAGCTCATTTTTGGCTCAATGGGTTCGCCAATAAGAGAAATATGCGTTATTGGTCGGGTGAAAACCCACATGTGCTTCATGAATCACCACTTCATCTACAAAAAATAACTGTTTGGTGCGTTTTGCATGCCGGCGGCGTTATTGGGGCATATTTTTTCGTCGACGATAACGATCGTCACGTTACTGTGAATGGTCAGCGTTATCGCGCCATGATCACCGATTATTTTTGACCCGATTTGGAAGATATGGACTTGGACGACATGTGATTTCAACAGGATGGTGCTACAAGCCACACAGCACACGCTACAATCGATTTATTAAAAAGTAAGTATGGTGAGTGTGTTATCTCAAGACATGGGCCAGTCGATTGGCCACCTCGTTCGTGCGATTTAACGCCGCTTGACTATTTTCTATGGGGCTACGTTAAGTCATTGGTTTATGCCAACACGCCGACGAAGTTGGAAGAGCTCAGAGCCAACATTGAATGCGAAATAGCGGCCGTTTCGCCCGAAATGTGTGGCCGAGTCGTTGAAAATTGGGTCTAATGTATCGACCGCTGCAAACGTGACCGCGGTGGCCATATGAACGAAGTCGAGTTCCATTCATAAATGTTTTGATTGTACTTCAAGCCAATAATAAAGTTTTTGAAATATCTCAAATGGTTTGACTTTTATTTAAAAAAAAAGTTGTCAAGTCGTTATTAGAAAACCCTATATATGTAAGGCCTTAATTTAGTTATGAAAGGAAGCAATGAATCCAAAACATCGGGCTGATGGTGAAAAATCATCTGGATCAAGAATATGAGAACGGATAAGATTTGAATTCTTATGACTACTGTTAATAAGATTTGGACACGTGTAACTGTAGAATTGCTTGTAAAGTTTGGTTACTTTGTGGTTTGAACGGCTTCGATACTGACTTGGATATCCAAGGTAGACCGATAGGACTTTTCTTATTTAATAGGTTAGCTGAAACTCCAATTTAAGACGACATTAGGTTTCGGACAATGTGTTGAGGAGGGATTAGAAGAAATCTTAGACTTAAAGAATAATTTGTTGGTTTTGTTGCCCCGTTTGTACATTTTTATCCCCTCAAGTGTGAAGAAATCGTCGATAAAATTTAGTGCAAATAGCCATTCCTTTTTAAGTGTGATGCACTTTGAATTTTCGTGTCGTACGGTAAAACCAAACTTCTTCTGAAACTAGTAAATCAAACAACATTGGTTGATTAAAATCTCATTATCACTCGTGTTGCTTTTATTTAGTTTTCCAAGCGTATTTTCTACTTAAGTTGATGTCCGTAAGTGCTCGAGTTTGTAGATTAATTTCGTTTCAGGTTCGTTTGTGTTTGGAGAGTTTGGCGTTGACGTTCTTGGCAGAATGTGAAATTTCGATTCTTCGTAGATCATCTTAGTAATAGATTCTTTTTTTTCGTTGGTGAGATTAAAGGCTTTTTGTACCTAAAATGTTGATGTGGTCGAGGGAGAAACCTGACCGAAGACATGTTTACATTAGAAATATAATCAAGGTATCTCGCCTACCTTTGTTACCTTTCTTATGACTTGACGATCATTCTCTTTTTCAATTCTTCAAAAAGACTCAAATTTCTATTCAGATTCACAAGTTGTTGGTGCTGTTGTTTTAAAAAAATTCCGCGATCAGGTCTAACCATTTGGTTAATCTTTTTTTTTTTTTTTTTTTTTTTTTTGTGGATTGAGGTGCAAATATTCGGAAAACCTATTGAGATTCGGTTGCATCAAGCTAGCGAACATATAGTTCATAACCAAAACGAGAACTTCGATTACGTTTCTTTAGCTCTGGCTTGCCTGTAATTGAACGTGACTTCTTGTCACTTCTTTGGCGACTACTTGCTCCTTCTGTGACCAATGAGTAAACGTGATATGGTCCTTCAATTTTTGTGTAACTGTGGTACTAGCACATTTGAGATGAACGGGGTAACTGCGAAGATTTGTTTTGATTTGCGAAGTTTGAGTTGAGGGATCCTTAATAAAAACAAACAACCATAGAAGGCTATCCTATTCAAAAAACCTCAAAGAGTACATAATTATAACAGACATTCAGCTTTGTATCGGAAAGCTTCCTTAGGTTTCAACTAATAATCCCCAACAAAAGCAAGTATTCTTCCTTAATACCTAAAAGGTTGGCTGGTCCACATTGAATTCACAAATATATATGAATATATTGACATATCTTACAACAAATTATCAATTCTCACCTGAATCCTTTAACGCTGCCGACTTTTGAAAATAGCAATACCGTAAATTAACCAAAAGCAGGAGAACCGTTCCCGAAGATATATTTGCCAGTTCTAAAAGAACTTGTACCGGAACCACTTTGCTAAGTAAACTTTGCAGAATTTCTATTATCAGTTCTTGTTTCATTTCGACTGGTAATGCGGGAGTAGGTGCGCAACTGAATAAAATCTCCGTTACCTTAAATAAAAACAAATTTACATACATTAACTAACAAATCAATTAGACCGAAGGTTACCTGTCCCCAAGCTTCCATAAATTTGACTGTAGCATAACTTTTGTTCTTCTTCTCGTTCACTTGAAGCGCAAACACTAACACCGATTCGATTTCTTTAAGAATCAGCTGTCGTTGACCCGATGCAATAGTATTTTGAACAGTATGCAATTCATCATTTAAAATATCATGCAGTTTCTTTATGTTTATCAATTTTGGGCCATGTTCAGTTTTTATTTCACATTCTTGCAAAATTTGTGCAGTAAGGGAATTATCAAAGAAATCCCACTTCGGATGGCCAACAGATTTTGCTTCAAACTCAAGGCAATCTAACAAATTGCAAATCAATAATTTAGCACCTTTATCAGATGAAGTTTTCACTTCGCCCAAAGGGTTTGCATAGTAATGACTAAGTTCTAATGGAATGTTTTCCTGGCTTGAGTTCCCAGAGACACCTATAAGAGTTAAATACATATTTAAACTGTGTTTTAAATTTATCTATATTTGAACTAACCTAAAAGTATTTCACACAAATGATGAAATCGTGTGATTTGACTATTGGCAGCTGTAATTTTTAATTCTATGGCAGTGCATTTGAGCAAGTAACTCATTTGATGCAGTACTTGTGAACGCTCAAATGTTCTAAATGGCAGTGCTGAGATATGTCTACATAAAAAGTCATTGCACGTTCTAAGGAATCTTAATATAGTATCAGATGTTCGATGGTTGAAGCATAGTGTATACAAGAGACCATATGCCTTTTCTATTATAAAATCATAAGAAGCATCACAGTCCACTTTCGATTTCAATGTCTGAAAAGAAATGCAATTTTTCATTATAGCGAAAAAGAAAGTGGGATTATCAACAAAAAAAAAAAATAAATAATAATAATAATAAATAAATAAATAAATAAATAAATAAATCTACCTCCAGGTGATTATCTAAAAGAAACACAAGTGACTTCGTGCACGTGCTTGGATAATCAAGAACTCCTGGCTTTTGCAATACTGTAGACCGAATATCCTTTGTTATATCGAATCCTAATAGAAAATGGGCAACATTTGGAGCCGGTTGCGGTAAGCAGTCTTGAATTAAGCAGATTATTGCTTCCTTTTTTGGGTAGAGGAAACAAATTTAGAATTATCCAAACACATTTGATATACGAGTATGTACATACCTTCATTTCTAATTCTATCTTTCTATCATTTTTTCCATTCTCATCGACCTCATCTAACACAGTGGGAAAATCGCCTTCCAAACTTTCCACGAATCCGTGGCGGATTTCTGTTTGTATTCTATCGCTTTGTGTGAACATTCCCAAAATTTGTGAACTTACATTTGGCAGACGGCAAACTATATTTAATATTTTTACACCAACTAAAGCATGTCTTGGTAACCAACTATTGTAGGTCACAAATTTTGTCGTATTTAGGACATGATCAGGTTTTCCACTTTTTGGATTGACGTCCAGCATAATTTTATTTAACCCAGAGAGTAATGTCGAACAATTTGCAACTGAATGCGCATCAAAATACAAATCCTGATTTGAAAGACCCAATTCTAAAATATTCAGGCAATGTAGAGCACATGCTTCGAGGTTGGATTTGCCAGGGAATGGATGATATTGATCAAGGCTATTGCGGGCTTCATCAATGATGTGTAGCAAAAGGCGAAGTGTATCTGATTTGGTATGTAATTGAAGCATAATATGATATCCAGGTGGTGGATTTTCTTCCTTGTTTTCTGCAAAATCAGCTGGACTTACTTCATAAGTCTTGAGGAAGTAGTGCAATAACTTTAAACATTTTTCCCCAACTTCCCATTTTTCTGCTGGAGTTTTGTAGTTTCTGCAAAAAAAAAAAATAAATAAATAAATAAATACTAGGTGGAGTGAATGCGCTGCTACTGCAAATGGTGCCTTGAAGTCCGTTCATATTTAGGCAGACATGCCAAATTTCAGTGCGATACTGTCTTTAGTTTTGTTTTGACAGCTGATTGTTGTTGACGTGTTTGGTATCATGTTGAGTATGGACAAAAACGATTTTCGTTCGCTCATAAAACATTATTTTTTGAGAGGCAAAACGGCGAAGGAAACAAAACCGATGCGGTTACAGAAGACAATGCCAAAAAAGTACATGAAATGGTGTTGGCTGACCGGAAAGTGAAGGTGCGCGAGCTAGTAGATATCACAAATATTAGTACTGAGCGCACACGCCATATTTTGGGCAATATTCTGCATATGAAAAAGTTATCATGCCGCTGGTTGCCGTGCATACTCACTCTTGACCAAAAACACGAACGCGAGAGCACTTCGAAAGAGTGTTTGGACTTGCTGATGCGGAATCGGGTGGACTTTTGGCGTCGATTGGTAACTGTTGAACACCAGAGAGCAGAAGTGCCCAGCAATGGACTGAAGCCGGCACGAGTGCTCCGAAGCGGCCGATGCTCGATGGGTCGGAAAAGTTATGGCGTCGGTCATGGCATACTCTTCGTGGACTACCTTGAAAAAGAAAAAAACATCAACAGCGAGTATAACTGTGCATTATTGGAGCGATTGAAGGCCGAAATCACTGCAAAACGGCCTCATATGAAGCAAAAAAAAATTTCGTTTTTGCAAGACAATGCAGCGGCGCACAAGAGCATCGCAACCATGGCTAATATCAATGACTTACGGCTCCAATTACTGTCGCATCCACCGTATTTGCCCGATTTGGCTCCCTCGGACTATTATCTCTTCCCAAACCTCAAAAGATGACTCATCAATAAAAAATTCAACTCACGCGAGGAAATCATTGACGCCACGGAGGAGTATTTTGCAGACTTTCCGGAAAATTACTTTTCGGACAGGATCAAGAAATTGGAAAATCGCTAGAATAAGTGTATCAAACTACGCTACTACTGGTTTGCTTATGCGTGGGAAAATCTTTTGACTTTTGACTTTTTGTATCCAAAAGCATATCAATAAAAAATTGTCAGGGAACAGCCAGTTGGTGATTGAATCTTTTGCTAGCTCCTGTTTTCTATTACTCATTGCCTGCTTACAGGTTTTGATTGTACCTCTTCTAATTCACCATACAATGCCTTTGTTGCGTTCGCAGGTCCTTTTCGTAGTCTAACCCAAAACGGACTTTAGCGGTTTTGTTATTTCCACTGTATACTTGCGGAATTTGTGAAATAGCTCACCCTAGATCCCTTAAAAACTTTTACTTCGGTATATATGGTGATTTCTTTGAGTTGAGTTTTTAAGTTAACTCGTGTGATTTACATGATAAGTGTAAGAATAGGCGTTCAAGAGATCATCATTATTTTCACTTACCTGTTGTAGAATTTTAACAGTATAGCATCAATAATGAATGTTAAATAAGGATCCAAACCAGGTTTTCTAGATCCACCACCAAGATTTCTAGGTATTGCAGTAGAAGACAGAGAGTACAATAGCTTCAGAGCAGCTCGTGACAGAGGATAGGTTTCATTTCGAGATTCGTTTTGCTCGATTTCAACTTCCAATCCACAAACAACTAAATCAAAAGTAGTAAATCCAAACAATCAGTAAGATATATGTATAACAAATCCTTTTTCACTCTCATTTACCTCGAGTATTTGTTGTAGGAATAGTGCAAATAATCTGTGACGCTTCCAAATTATTCCACAACTGAATGGCAGTATCTTTTGATTGACCAAGAGCCGCCAATGTTAATAAAATATCCGATTTCAAGTTAATTGGAACCGAGCAACTTAAAAGTCCTAAAAAAAACATAAGCACGAGTTGAGGTATAAGACCTTGATTAAACGATTGAGACAAATGCCAAATGTACTTACCTAACAACACATGCAAGGGCGCCCAGTTGGGGTGCTCACAAAGTGCTACCCTTGCCATTTCATCATGTGTAGCAACTGAACGTATAACACCTAACACAGCATGGAGACCTTCAATTTCCTGAGGATTAATACTTCTATTCAACACGCGACTTCTGTAAATTGTCTCGCTTCCAGGGCATTGTTCTTGGCGAAGATTCCTAGCAAACAAAACAGTTCGAAATCGAGAAACAATATAAACGTTTCCTTTTTATAATACTTACGAGTAGTATCGTGCTAAAGAGCTAAAAAAGTGTTCCCACGATAAGGTTGCACTACCCGAGAGACCAGAACCTTGTTTCAACAAATTGAATGTATTGCGAGCTGACTGTTCGCAACTTGACAGTCCGGCTAACATTTTCAAATACGGAACAAACAAAATTGGAGGAAGAAGCTCTCCGGCTAAACGAATGAACTTAAATAACGAAACGGAACGTGATGTCGTTTTTGCATAGTTTGCAGGGATATCCATTGGACCCCAATACTCCACACTTAAGGATAAGCCAGATTTGTTACCATCGTACAATTTCCCAATAGAGAGCATGAGTAGTTCAAAATTATGATCTAAATTCGGTGGAGGATCCAAACCTTCTTTCGCAAAACCTTGCACAGTTCGAGACGTTTCATCAGCTCGTCCTCTTAGTTCGGTTACCTGATAAAAACAAAATCCGATTTTGTATCCGATCTGTAAAAATGTATTAAACTGTTTTGAAACAAACCTTTGAATGCATGAAATCGATAAAGTCTGTAAACAATGAATGTACGCGACGGTAAAAAAACTCAGTCCTAAAAAAAAAAAACAGAAAACAAAGAGCGATAACAAATTTCTTGCAAAAATGCAAACAAAAAAACGAGTGTACTTGAAAACTATTTCCCGTTCCAGCAAGTAGTAGTGAATAAAATCAAATACTCTTAGTGAGATTGCCTCATCCACAAGCTGTTCATCTCGATCAATCACTCTGGCTGAAGAAAATTGTAGATTTTGTGGTGCATGACGTAAGCTAGCCATTGAGAGTCCAAAAGCAAATGTAACAATTGCTTTTAGTCGATTATCCCACTCCCAATCGTTTTCTAATTGCAGAGTATCGAATATATGTTGCGCATAACCAGTCTCGTTAATAATTGGCAAATTTTGAACGCTTCTTTCATTATCTTCCTGTCTCTGTAACACGCTGGTATCAAATGAGTAAAGCAAAGCCATAAGTAGAGTTAGAGTGACATCGTCAATGCCACCACCTGGTTCAGTTGGTTTATATTTTGACAAATGTTCTAATAACTTTTCGACAATATTCTTTGGCAAACCACACTGTGCCGACCAATTGAACAATGAAGTCGCCAAGCCCAAACGAATATCCTCAAATAGGTCTAGCACTTGCCGCCGATGTTTTGGCGGCCCCAGTGCACGGTTCTTAGTCAGGATGCTCAGCTGGAATAAAACTTTTCTTATTTAGATTTTCCAAAGTGGACATCTCTATAAATGTATACCTCAGAAGAAATATCCAGCTGATCCAACAGCTCGATGATGCGTCCTAAAATACTTGATTCCTCAACGAGACTTTGCGTGAATGACGAAATCATATAGGTTACCTAGAAGAATTTAAAATTTTCATGTTGTCGCACTCATTAAAAGTCTACTTACTTCTTTAGGTGCATCTGTACACCAAGACACACCACTGCTAGCTTGAAATAAATCTCTTAAAGAACAAACTATTGCCTTGCGACCGTCATAGTACAACAGAATTGCTACCAGTCCTCGAGGAAGCCCTGGATGTTGTGGCATTTGCCTCTGAGCCGTGCAAAGTAATTCCAGAGCAATAAATTCGTTCAAATTAAACATGTCCGATATAATAATGCTTTCGTCTACTAAGTCTTTAGAGAGCAACATGTGACCATGACCAGGAACATTAATGCCATCGGTTATCCCTTGTCGCAGTTGGTTGCGATTGGTTTCATTTTTAGGCTAATATCCAAATGAAAATTATCAAATACTTTTTATTTACTTCACTTTTAGTCCTTACCGGGTTCCGTAAAATACTAGTAAAATTCTGCTTATGTTTTCTGAGCACTGTTTCCAACTCTGGTATGATTAATTTCGAAGGGTTTGCAATTGAATTCTCTATAACTCGGTACAGATGTTTGTACGGAGTCCACATATCCTCTGGCATTGCTGTTATAGTAATCAAATATTTTAAAATAGTTTTAAAAAATTTTATTTATATTTCTTCGTTTACCTTCACCCATTTCCACGACTAAAACTAGAAAAGTTTACAATTCTGAAAACGCGGTTTGCCGCCAGCTTTAATTGTCAAATTTTTTTTAAAGCCAATATCATTCACAATAATCAATTTTAAACTACACAAAAATTATATGTAGGGTCTGAATACTTTTTTCAGTTTCGATTTTTTTTTTTTTTAATTTGAAGTATCTCGTATTTTTTGACAACATTGTTAATATTCCCATAATTATTAATAATGTTTTTCATATTGTATTCGTAAATGAAACAATTTTTCCCAAATTCTATTCTGAATTTATTATATAAATAGAAGTCACAGTAGATGAAATTCATTTTGACAGCAATAGTCAAATTGACAGGTTACAGCGTCTGAATTCAACTTCTATCAATTAGCATTCTAGTTTGCATTTCGATTCAATCATTTTCTTTATTATTCAATATAATTATAATAATACCGGCAAACGGTTATTGGCAATGTTTTTTTTTATTTAAAATTGACTTTTTGTTTAAATTAAACAAAACACTCTAAAATATGACGAAATACAATGATATTCGAAACATACGGGTGTTGGCTTTTTTGGATGCATATGAGAGGCAGGAATGCTTGTGGAATCCTTTATTGGATAGCTATAAGAACAAAGTCGATCGTGATAAGGCGTACATGAAAATAATTAAGGAACTAAATATACCAACCCTTACAGTGCATGATGTTAAATTGAAAGTAAAGGGAATTAGGACTACGTACACCAAAGAATTGAGACTTCTCACAAGGAATAGGGAGCAGGGCAAACCTTATAAACCAAAGCTTTTTTGGTTTAACAAAGCCAATGCTTTTCTAAAAAACGTCTGCGTATCGAGGCACAAAAAGCGGGTGAGTGTTATTGGATTAAATTCAATTGAAAAAGGTAAACGATTACTGAGTGTACTGATTTGAAATATGAGAAAATTTTTTTAAAGTTTTTAATCGGTTTTTGAAGATATTTTCAGTACGTGTTGGTATTTTTATTTATATTATTACTTAATGCTAGTATCTATATGGACATAGACCAAGATGGAAAAAAAAAATGCTTCATATTAAAGCGAATTGTTCGCCTATTACAATAGGACTCATTAAACGCTTATATTGTATAGTAATAATAACGAATCTAAAAATCTTCCTCCTGTTTTACAATTTCTTTCCTGTTTTGTTTTTACTTGTTACTTTTGATGTTTCAAAAACATTTTACAAAAACTTGTTACCGCAAAATGTTGGGTTTAAGACAAAAATTTCCTCAAATTATTACAAAAATCTCAGGGGAACAGACTTAATTTAACAAATAATTAGCTGCAAAGACCCCCAACTCTAACGTGTAAGAGAGAGAAAACCAAAACTGCTTAAGATTAATTATAAATAAATTAAATGATAATGCCTGTTTTTGATAAAGGAGTTCATTTTGTTTGAATGTAGCTACACATGTTGGCTTTTTAAGAATTTCGATTATGGCTTCGCCTTTGAAGATGTCATTCAATGGCTTGCAATCTTGAAGAATGTACACAAGGTTTAAGGCGGTGTGCCAGGTAGGACAGGTTGAAGGTCTTTCCCTTCTTAAGTGGGTGTCCGAAGTGTAAGAAGTTGCCAAGCCGCAATCGAATGAAATTCGTTATTTTTGTTTTTGAAATATTAGTTGGGTAAGCCAGCCTCGATTTAGTCGGATTTTTTTTGTTTGTAGTGGTGATTATACAAAGTTCATTTGTCTAGTTCTTAACAAGTAAGGCTCTTCTTTATGATGACTGACGAAATTTTGTCTCTAATGGATCAAAGAAGAAGAAACAAAACGAATTAAAACAGATATAGAGTTTTCTAATAACGACTTGACAACTTCTTTTTTAAATAAAAGGCAAACTATTTGAGATATTTCAAAAACTTTATTATTGGCTTGCAGTACAATCAAAACATTTATGAATGGAAGTTGACTTCGTTCATATGACCACCGCGGGCACGTTTGCAGCGGTCGATTAGTTGGACCCAATTTTCAACGACTTGGTCACACATTTCGGCCGAAACGGCCACTATTTCGCGTTCAATGTAGGCTCTGAGCTCTTCCAACGTAGTTGGCGTGTTCGCATAAACCAATGACTTAACGTAGCCCCACAGAAAATAGTCAAGCGGCGTTAAATCGCACGAATGAGGCGGCCAATAGACTGGCCCATGTCTTGAGATAACACGCTCACCATACTTACTCTTCAATAAATCGATTGTAGCGTGTGCTGTGTGGCTTGTGGCACCATCCTGTTGAAACCACATTCACAGTAACGTGAAGATCGTTATCGTCGACGAAAAAATATGGCCCAATAACGCCGCCGGCATGCAAACCGCACCAAACATTTATTTTTTGTGGATGAAGTGGTGATTCATGAAGCACATGTGGGTTTTCACCCTACCAATAACGCATATTTTGCTTATTGACGAACACATTGAGCCAAAAATGAGCTTCGTCATTGAAGATGATTTTGCGATGAAATTCATCATCTTGGTGCATCTTCTCCTGAACCCAATCGGAGAACGTAGCTCGTTAGTGTACTTTACCATGATGAATATGTTGAGTTTACTGAATAAATTGACAGTGACAGTTTGGTGATTAGTGAAAGAGTGCGTTCACAAATTAAATTCAAATTTGTCAAGTCCCTATTGGAAAACCTTATATAAAGAAGTCGATCAAGACTACAACAACAATGCGAGGGCCTGGAGCAACACGGCAGAAACCATGATAGTTTCAACCTGCATAAAAAAGTAAAATAAATATTCGGTGTGAAACACAAAACGATGTCTAACATTTCAAAAAACCAAGGAAGATTTTTGATAAATACAAGGGAACGATTAGATCCCTTTCTGGAACGAAAAAGACCTCCTTAAATTGGACCCGAAAGACCAGAAATAATAATAGAAAAGGTGGAAAAAGCGTTGGAAAAAGCAGAAAACTGAAAAAGACAGGCCTGCATGGATTGCCGAGTGAAAATCTCCAACTGGAAAAATTCCAGATGAATGGTTAAGATTAATATTTGACACGATACCGAAAAAAAAATTAAGCGACAAACTGTTCTGATTACAGGACAACAAGTTTGATCGGTCACACTTTAAAGATCTTTCTGAGAGTAATTCATAGAAGGATTTACAATAAACTCTAAGCAGGTATAAGCGAGTCTCAAATCGGGTTTAAAAAATGCTTTAGAACACGTTCAATATACTAATTCCATCGCCGGTTTATTATTTTAACTATTTGCTAACTTCGCCTTTTGTAAAATCTGATGTTTCTTCTTCGTGTATGAAAACGGGGAAATGGTACGGTTCTTTTACAAGTAATTCATTAGAGTACTGTTTCCCCGTTAGCAGTTATCCCTGTTCATCTTCTATACACATATTACGGCAACTGAATCTTTAACATCGTCCTATTCCTAATTCAATGAATTCTGTATTATTGTAAAGCTTGCCTTTAGTTCCTTAGAGTTATCGTTCTACCACCTCTTCTTAATTTATGTGGAGCCGCAGAATACATTGTGGGTGGCCGAGGCTCAAATGGTAGTGTACTGGCTTCTGAATCGGACGGTTCGGGGTTCACGGCTGACGTGACCGAAAAACTTTTTTCTAGCAACTAAAATCACGTGAGATGAATGGTTGCTTAAATAGTTACAACATCAAGTCAATTTACACTAATAATTTAGTCTCCGCATAAAATGTTGGGTGCCACCCATTGAGCGAAATAGCCACTGAGCCCAAACATCTTTCTTTCTTTTTCGGTCCCATTTTCCGAAAACTTAGCACATGCTTTGGCATCATAAGTGTAGTCATACCCACTTTCCCACATCGGGAAAAGAGTTTTTGAACTACTCTTTCATTTTTTTTTTTTTCGAAATTGTTTCACATTTATTTTCGCGACTAATGCCGGTTTCTTCACAAAAAATTCCGTTTTGATTTTCTAGAGGATTCCTCAAGATCACTAGCGTATTTAGTACAATTAGAAGTCCTGATTTGTATAAGTTTAGTATAATTTCTCCCATTGAGTTTTCTGTTCCGAGACCATTTCTTTTTCTGAATATTAGTAGTGTAGGTGCTAACATAGGCCGACATTTGGCCTATGCCACTTTGCTTTTTAATGCAAATTATATAGATTTTACATTGTTGTAATACGTTTTCTTGTTCGATACTTTTGTTCAATGTTTCAGTTTGCGATACGTACAATAGCTTATTTCGAGCTCTGACACAAATATGTCTATTAGCTCCGGATCACTGCTCAACTGTGTAGAAAAATCATCTGGCAGGCTAATGTATCCATTCATTCAAGCCGTACTTATATACTATTCTGCTTTGATCTATGTGGTGCTGGCATACATACGTGCATAAACATGTCTGAATATAATTTTTTCCCATTTTGTCGCTTATTAAAAGTAGTGGAGCAAACTCCAGCAATATTCTTCAAGCCGTTGCCGCACGGCGTGAAATTTGTGGTACCCGGGAAAATGCTTCACAAAAGATGGTAACAATCTGTAGAAATTCCAAGCAAATATTTTCAAAACTGGGCATTATTATACGTTATGTAGTCATTTATACGAATAACCACAGGGGAGTACTACTACTCCTACTGGTCCCCCTTAAACTGATCATTTGAAAGTAGTCAGGATGCATATGATAACATTATTCTAGTTAAAGTCTGACCCATATTTCACCCTAACTCAAAATCGAATACTCTTTCCCATTATAAAATCTGTCAACTTATAGTATCATCTACGAATGGTGCTAAACTTTTCTCAAAACGGATTTTCCTGGTAGCTGTTAACCGTCCATCGGTTATAATGTTTAGAATTTTACAGTTTTGAACTTAGCCCTGTTTTTACGGATATGGTTTTTTTTTTTTTTTTTTTTAACTTAGTTCATAGAAATGTTTTATTAAATACCCTATTAACGCTTGACATACTATGCATGTTTATTTTTTAGCTGCTACTCAAGGAGGAAGATAGTCTGAATGTTGACGATTTCAAAGATTGCACCTTTGATTATGTCAGCGATGGAGGCAGTGCAGAAGACACCACCGAACACGAGGTCAATCAGGAAGATACAAATAATATACTGGAAGACACATCAGGAATTTCACAAAGCGTCACTCCCATCGATTTCAAGTCTTTTGTACATGTTGTAAACCAAACGGATATCCCAACCGAACATTTGCCAGAAAAAACCAACTCAACAGATCAGGAGCACTTATCGATTACAGAATCGTTTCAGGGGTCGAAGACGAGGAATGAAACCCCATCAACACAAAACGATGATGAATTCGAGACATTTTGTCGAAGTGTCGCAGTACAACTACGCTCCATTCCTGATTCGTATTCTCGCTCAGTGGCTAAATTGAAAATTCAACAAATTCTATTCGAAGCAGAGACCGGCCATTACAAAAACAGTCCTTGTATCACAATTCCTATTGTATAAAAGAAACTTTAAATTACTAGATGTAGTTGCAAATATAAACAGTGTTCTATTTATTATTCTACTTAACCTTAAATATTCTTCATATTTATAAAATTTACTTATGTCTAGAGGTGTAATACTTCAAAATGGATCACACCTTATCTCAAAGAGTTTCATTGAGCAGCTTAAGACCGATTTTCTTTTTGTAGAAAGGATTAATAGGACTTGGCATTGCGTTTGGCTTGAGAAGTCCTTTGGTTGGTTTCTTTTCAGCATCATAGGGTACATTTGGAGAGCTCTTGATTTGTTTAATGTACTCACTTGGTTTCTGAATGGTGTTTCGTTGAAGCACAATTTTAACACGTTTAGCGGGTGCTTCAGTACTTGATAATGGGTTTCTTGCCATCTTCGCGCTTTTTGCCAATTTCTTTTCTTTTTTCCCTAATAATGTGTTTTTTGGAGTTCTCGGTGAGTTGACCGCAGCGTGACTCAACTTTGCAAATGGATTAATAACAAGATCAGTGAATTTTTCATTTGCTTCATTAACACGGTTTTTCATAGATGGATAAAAGTACTCAACTTCACCATCCTTAAGAGGTTCATCCCACTCGAATGGTTTGGAGATAATGTCTTTGCTTTCTTCTGTGCCATTGTTTGTTTTATTTAGCTGATCATCCTTCTTCCTTAGTTGTTTGATTTTGTTAAGGTTTTCTTTTTTGGGTGTTGTTGGGATTTTATGACTTTTAGGCGTTTGCATTTCTGGATCTTCAGTTTTCTTAATTTTTTCCGGTGAGATTTCCAATTCAGCTTCCTCTTCTACCCAAGTCATGGGTAGACTCGATTTACGTTTCTTCGCTTTGACACCATTTTGGCCAGTTCCAATAATTGAACGCTCTATCAGCTTCTCAAATGTGTCCTCATCAGCCTCGGTAAAGTTTAACGATGCAAGTAGCTTTTTTCGTTTTCTTTTGTTGAGCTGTTTGAGCTTTCTTGACGTAGAATAGATGTCATTTTCTAAAGCATCCAAAGCTTCAATTTTGCTTTTGATTAAAGGTTTTTCTGATTTGAGATTAGGTTTAGGCATTGTTTGAACACCTAAAGGAAATTTTCCGTTTTGATATACTTGATACCTGCAAAACGAAAAGCAAAAACATTATGTTTGCCTTTATTCTGAAAAATAAATCCTGACTTACTTTTCTAAAATGTCTTGAAGCATCTTGCGACTTCTTATAGAGGTTTCTTCCTTGTACAATAGCGATTCAATCTCCTTAATAACATATTTTCCATCCAGTGGCAGTAGGGGAATGAAAACATCTACATTGCCGGCCCGCGGATCAAGAAGTTTTGAGGAATTGTTTTGCGCTTCCGTTTCTTCTACAAATAAGAATAAATATGTATATTCGTAGTTGTTTGTTCGGCTTTACTTGCCTACACATACCTTCGATTTCTGTGCTTGTGTTCGAGTCAACCTTTTCTATATCATCAATCGATTCAGTAGGGAATCCCATCTACGATCGAACCAAAACCTGATTAGTACACATCAATTTTGTCTTCATGTCTAGATTCTTACCTCTTTCCAAGCGTTATACTTTTCAGTATATTCCCGACCCAGTTCGCTCTGATAAAGCAAATGATGGAAAACTCTATTTCGACAATGACCGAGAATCTTAAAATCATGTTGCTGCGACATAAACTTAACAAAAGGCTTTATAAACTGACCGACAGTCTTTGACGTTAATTCGCCCTCTGAGACTTTAGCTAATTCTTCAAAGAACACGTCCATAAAATGCATTGTTATACCGGCCGAAGAGCTTTCCGCCAAAACCGATTCAAAGATGTAAGTGTTGAATTCCTTAACACCAACCGCAGAAAAGTTGTCTTTCCGCAATGACTGAAACATATAACGAAGCATTCGTCTCACAAGCTACAATTCAAATACAAAAACAAATTTAATTTCATTCATAATGAGAAGAACGCCTTTTGTGTACCATTAAAAATTTATCCATCCTCCATTGGTCGATGCCAAACCATTCTCTGCACATAGTCTTGAGAAAAGCACCGAAAAACTGCACACCCGACTTAACGTCAGCGAAGCAATCAATTAGTTTGCCTAAATCCTCAGCTAACTGCTCTTGTACCAATGGTTTATCAGACATCCACATCATGTAATACAGACCCTTCCAGATGCGCAGAAAATCTTCCTGTGTTAGGGCTAAAAATCGAATTATAAAAATTTTAACAGCTGCACATAACGAGGTGAAATTTTGGTTTACGGTAGGAGCTCTTGGATCGAAGGGTAAACCAACGCCGTAGTTTCTTCAGCTGCTTGGTTCTTTGAGACAAATCATTACTTGCCAGTCCCTTTACTATTTTCATTTCTTGTGCTATTAGTAAAACATTATTTGGAAGTTTTTTTTCTTCCTCCATTTTAACGTTGTTATCCTCTTCAGGTTTTTTATTTTTTCTTATTTTTGATATCATTTTTTCAGTTGAAATCACAAAACTACTTTATGCACCAACTTTTAGGGGAAGAAAAATAAAAAAAAAACGCTTTCCGAACTCCACACGTGGTTAAATGTCACAAAACACTGACAGCTATCATGAATTGAATGGTATGACAATATTAACGGCAGCCATTTTTAATGCAATTATTTTAGGGTAGATTAGTGTTCGAATGAAGAGAAATTCACCTCTTTCTTACGAATGGTAATTAATATAAAAAAAAAACAATAATCCTGTAAAGTATTTTTTTTTAAATCTTGTATGGAATTAACCTTCACAATCATAGCTCGCCTTTCTGATCTTCACTACTAATTGTCCATCAAGAAAAGACAGAAAGGATGATACCGATATATGTACGTTGGTCTTGAATGTTTGGAGGTTATAAAGATTAAGAAATCAAGAGTTCCATAAGCAAGTTGAACAACTTAGGAAAGTATCACAATATTTCAGAGTTAATACGTCCGAAAGTCGTCTTCTGAGGGTAAGTTGATAAGCAATCATAGTGAGACGGTTGTTACTATTAAAGGTTTGAAAGGTTGGAATGCTAGTGGCGATTGAACAAGTTAATTTAAGCCATATTACGTTGGTGTTGAAAAATATCTATGGGCAAGGTTATATTGGGGTCACCTTTGAGCTTTATCGTGCGGTTTTGAATCCCATCCACCATGTGCAGAGAGGTTTTATAAACACCTGACCAGTTGTGGGCATTGTAGGTACTCCAATTTTGGGCGGAAAAATACCTTATTTATTGAACAGCATTTTCAAATAAAAGATTGAAAAATTGTTTGTTTCAATCGAAATTTAATGAACTTAGCTTATGCTTCTGTCCTCATTCTATAGCCGAAGAGCAGAGAAGTGGATCCGTAGTGCGTAGTAGTGCGTTGCATGTCGACTTTGATGTTGTTCTAACCAGATTCTTATAAGAGCTTTATATCCAAGTATGCTAGTACACATATAGGCTTTTCATTATTGCCAATAACCACTTTCTAAAGGAAGATTTTTATACTCAAAACGTTTTATTTCCTCACCTTTTTTATACAAAATCGCTCTCTTTAATTAATATCGCTTATGTCTTAAATTAAATGAGTTACTGCCCTGCAAATAGTATGGCCTTAGTTTAATAAGATGATACAACTTTCTATGTGCATTTAATTTCTTGCTTATTTTGGATGTAAGCGTGGTGCTACTTTAAGTGTGACGTTTGAACGGCAATGTCAAATGGGGGAGTGAGAAAAAAAAAGACTTGAGAAAACATCTTTGGTTAGGTAATTTGATTTTTCCAATGTTTTTGAATGTTTAATTACGGTACAAAATGTTAAGAACAACTTCAAAAATCCTGCGCAATTTTCTAGGTAAACTAGTTTAAAGGTGAATATTTTTGTAAAACAAGTAACGATCACTGTATTCCTATTAGAAATACCAGCGTTGCAAGGGGCGCAGTATGCTGGCCTAAAGTATTTTCCTCCACCAATTAAATATGAAAGTAAGCCCTTATAAATAAATGGATTTATAAATGAAAGCATAATCGTGGTCTTATTTTAGATATTGAAGAATTCGAACGCCCAAAGCTGCGTATTATGGAAAAGGTACCACAATATCCACCTAATCTCCGCGCGCCGAAAATGCAAAAAAGATTAAAACTTATGAGAGGACCTGAATTAATTCATAATACTTTGATCCACAAGCAATATGGCATAGTTGCAACTGGAGGTGGCCGACTTAGGTATGGCCATTATGAGATGTTGCGTCTAACCATTGGTAGAAAAATGGATGTTAATAGGATGTTTGCTATTTGGAGAGTACCAGCACCTTGGCAACCTATCACTAAAAAGGGTCAAGGTCAACGAATGGGTGGAGGCAAAGGTTCCATTGACCACTACGTAACTCCAGTGAAGAGTGGTCGTGTGATTGTAGAAATTGGAGGATCTTGTGAATTTGCAGAAGTTAAACCGTTTCTTCAGTTGGTATGCAGACAGTTGCCATTTAAAGCACAAGTTGTTTCACAAGAAATGATGGATGAAATGAAAAAGGAGGAGAAAAGATTAGAGGAAGAAAATAAAAATCCTTACACAATGAAATATGTTTTCCAGAATAACCTAAGTGGCTGTCACAGATGGATGTCTCCTATGGATCACAGATGGTTTGGAAAATATTTGTAATTTCTAAAGTAAAGAGAATGCGTACCATTTAAGTTTGTCTTTGTTTTAACTCGGTTCTGTAATTTAGTAATATCTCTTAAAGTGTCCCTTTCTGGAGTATGTGATTTGTCTAGTTTCTGTCTGTCTAAGTCTGACACACAATACCCAATGGATGATTCCGATGATTCCGTCAATCGATTAATCGTGTAAGTGCTGTTTTAAGGCCATAGACCCATAGAATCCTACAATCCGTTTTCCATCGTTTCGTTAACGGTGGTGACATATTATCAGAAAGAAGAGTCCCATAAGAAACTTTTCATACCTACGTTGACAGAAGGCAGATGAAATTTTGTTATTGCTGAGAGTGAGCATAAGAGAAGCATAAACTACATATTTGAAGATATAGTGCTAAACGAACGCACCATTCCACGTTGGTTTGAAACGATCGGAGATTTCTATTTCGAAAACGACCCAAACAGGATAACCGGAAACAGTAATTGGCAACGATGTCTTTAGAGTAAGGGTAAATGTGAGACCCTGCGTGACAATATGTCGACAACTCTTTCTCATAGTAAAGTTAAATAAACTTGACAAGTGGGTATCGCGTTAAATGGACGAGTCCCAAGAAACTACTATGGCTAGAAATCTGTGCATTGCTTAGCTGCAGACAGCAAAGTGAGCGAGTTTTGCACCGAAAAACCACAAACGATGCAAATTATAAAAGACCAGGGCAGTTGGCACATTGGATACAAAATTGACTGAAAAGCAGCATATGTTGGTCAAAATATCAGCGCTCATACCTCAGGCGTAATGGTGCAAAAATGGGGATTTGAAATTCTTCCCTATCCACCGTACTCTCCATATGTTTCCCCAATAAACTATCAGCTTTTTCGCAGTCTGGTGTGAAATTTGTCGCTGATTTCAATCACCTGATTATAAATAGGAACGAATGTAGACATTGCGAAGTCTATCTCAGTAGGACAATCTCCGTCTTTATAGATGGAAAACTTTATTGTTTCAGATTGCAGCACATCCATCAAGGAGATGGTTAAGAAGCAGAAGATCACACTTCTGAGTCGCTGATGAGCTGGACATACTCGGATCCCTAGGAACAGATTTTAGGCAGTTTGGGAACGCTAAGCCGTCAATGTCCTAAGCCAAACAAGTCACACATTTCAGTAGCTCTCTAAGTTCATTCAAAGGTTGGCCATCGAGATAACTGTCTCTATTTGTATAAACGTCTAGGACTTCTCCAAACTGAGAGACATAATCCCGGGACATTGTATCATTGAAAGACATGATTGAGTATTTCCGACAAAGATTTCTTTAAGAGCTGCAGAGATGAATAGATAGAGAATCTCTGGTGCCCTTCCTTTGTGACACGCATCGGAATTGTTTTTTTTTATAATTCCGCGCGCTCACCAATGCCCTTTTACAAGCTTTTCACCAGAGCGCGAACGGGTGGTGTAGTAATTTTGAAACTCAGATGTTAGGTTTCGATATTTTTTCAGAGGTGGTTGTCAAAATGTAGCCAGTGCACCCTCAACCAGAGGGTCTTAGTACTTGCTAGTTGTTAGTTCGTTACATTTAGCCCAGCCAGCAACCACTCCAACATCAGTTTAATGCCTTCATTTCAGAATTGACGCCGAAGGGATTTACATATAACTAACATACATACAAATTCCATGAAAAGACTTTTTCAGAAAATTGCCTCGCATGGGATTCGAACCCGCGACCCTCTGCTTGAGGAATCTATGCATATACCACTACACCACGGCCACCCCAAATGGAATGGAGTCATTGTGCAGTTAACAGTTCCAATATCTATGTGATCGCTGCTCTATGTACATCATGAACCTTAATAAATTTATCAAGAAATGTCTTTGGTTAACTCTAACTTTATAGAACTTAACCATACCACTCAAAACGCTTTTATATTTGGTGGGTTCAGGTCAGTTGCCAACCGAATGGTGCACCAGATATCGTCTTTCATTCAATCCTCTCAAACCTGGTGCTGTTCTCATAACGATAAGGAGGAACTTAACTGAAATGACTAATCTAGTGTTTAATGTTTAAATGCATACCCACCCGTTTCTCGAACGAAGCTTAGTACAGAGTGTCCGGTGGCAGATTTATGTTTTAAAAATGCGAATATCTCAAAAAGTTATTAACGATGCTGTGGGAGCTAGGCATCATTTGAATCATCGAGAGTATGGTCTTATCAGTCAGAAAAAGTCAGTGAGGACCAATAAATATGTTCACGTTAAAATATTTTGGCGATTGAGGGCCAAGTGTAAATTAATTTCGTTCGTCAGTGCAAGCTCGCTAAAAAAATCCGTGCAAGGAATAAAAGGAAAATGATTCTAATATACTCAAAAACTTTTATGAAACAATGTGACGGGCCCCTTTCCACCTGAATGAACACAAAAATAAGCAAAACCGTCGCTACCTGACTCCACGAAAGCGTAATCTGCATCTTTAAAACCAACAGCCTTCGCCATGCCCAAGAGATAGCGTTTGTTAACCCTTATTGACGATTGGAATCATTGGGCCCTTTCTTTAAAAAGCTGTAAAAAAGGGTGCATGATCCCAGATTTTAGCAATAAGCAATGTCTTGTTTTGGATATATATCAATGGATATCTCAATGGAGAAAGCACGCTGCTCCAGCAAGGTTGGTTAAGAACTCGCTGAGACCTTTGATGTCAAAAAAGGATTTAGACAGGACGATAGACTGTTATGCGTTTTTTTAAACATCATTCTTAAAAAAATTGTGTAAAACTCACGTGACAACACAGAAAAAAAGCACCGTGATGTCAGTGGCGCTTTCGCGAGTATTTCAGAGGGAGCGACTAAGATGGGTGTAGTAGTCAAAGAGACAAGACAAAGTACGAGGTCTGTTCAGGAAGTAAGACGTGATTTTGTGAGCTCTGCGATTTTCAATTATCATAAAAAATTAAGCAAAGAATTTGCATCCAATTTTGATTAAAAACGGAATCAAATGCTCTAAAACACTTGAAATGTTGACAGTGGCACACAGTGAGTCTGCTCTACATAGGTAAAAAAAAATGTTTACAAGTAGTACAAGCTCTTCCAAAATGGCTGAGAACATGCCAATGACGAATCTATCTCTGGACGAAGCTGTGAACAAAATTATCTTGGAAAATCGTCAAATTACCATAAGAGAAGTTGTTGAGGATGTTGGTATATCGGTCGGCTTGTATCATGCAATTTTTTCGAATTTTTTGGGCATGAGACGTGTACCAGCGAAGTTTGTTCCGAAACTTATTAATTTTGATCAGAAAACCTTCGCATAAGTATCGCTCAAGAGCTCTTGAATGCCGTCAATGGTAATCCTGACTTGTTCAAAAGGGTAATAATTGGTGGCGAATCATGGGTATAAGAGTATGGTTATGACATTGAAACCAAAGCCCAATCGTTTCAATGGAAGCATCCAGGAGAGCCAAGACCGAAAAAAACACGCCAAGTTCGATCACTGTTTTTTTCTTTTTATAACCGTGGCGTAGTGCATCAGGACTTTTTACCTCAAGGACCTACGGTCAATAAGGAATATTACCTTGATGTTTGTGAAAAGCAATACGAAAAAAATGTCCTGATATGTGGAAAAACAATTCATGGCTTTTGCATTACGATAATGCACCCGTTCATTCATCATTGCTTGTAAAAGATTTTTTGGTCAGAAACAACACGAATATCATACCTCAGTTACCATACTCAGTGGATTTGGACTTGCGACTTTTTCCTGTTCCCAAAACTGAAGATACTTCTGAAAGGTCGAAGATTTGCAACGATTGAGGAAATAAAAACGGCAACGCTGGTAGAGCTCAAGGCTATACCAAAAAGTTCTTATGAGAAGTGCTTAGAGTGCATTATATCTGAGGGGGGTTACTTTGAAAGAGACAACATTAATATTGATGACGAAATAAATATTATTTTATAAAAATATAAAGTCACCTTACTTGTGTGACAGCAACACACTTCGTATATGCTGTCAACAAGAAAGGACGCCAAACACCGACGTCTCGGACAGAACGTCATTCTCAACAGAAGTAACTTTACTACAGTTATAGACTCCACTATCAATTCAGGCAATGATGCCATTGGAACAGCAGGCATTTGAGATTTGAAGAGCTTGTACGCCATCTATCTTTTGCTAATGGTCTTGTGGCCATGCAATGACACTAGAACTCCTGTTGTTGTGAAAATCTGAAATCGACTTTTCCTATACTCAGGAATGGTTTTGGCCAGAGTCTGAGCCAGGAAAGAAATGTAGCCAAACCAACACAGTCAAATTGCGCACAAGCCCTTTTTGAACCTTCTCACCACTTTCGAGCTAGTTCAAGAATACAAGGCTTTTTTGAACGCAATGTGGTGGCTGAATTCATTAAGTCGATTTTGAGCCAGAAATGAGATCACTAATGAACGTTCTATATGGTATAAGCTCATAAGACGTTTCTAAGGACCCGAATCAGCGCTAGAAAAGGACTAGCTCCCGCTTAAGAATTGCATTGACATTTGGGATCCATGTGAGCATAACTACCAATGGCATGACTTTCCAGGATGCATGTAGACCAAACGAACTCTCCCCGACATCTCTAAGTTAGCAATTTTCTCGCTGTCCTTTACTAGGAAAGATTGTATACCGCTTACTGGCGTCATAATGTGTCTATGCTCGGATCTGGCTACTTGAACTCAGCACTGATGTGGTGAATGCTGCTACTGTGAAAGATTAATGACATAACATACAAGAAGTAAAATAAAATAGTTCTTTGGCTAGGTGCTCCGGTCCGACAGAAAAGAAAATAAAAAAGATACCATCATGTGATAGACATCAATTTGCCTTAACATTCAAAACACACACTCAAATTAAGTAATATCTGGTTTTATTTCTTTCATTTATCATTCCATTGAATTTTTATTTAATTTTATATACTTGTATTATTTACATAAATAGTGCAATAACGAATTTTTAAATAAAATCTTAAATGGCTACATTAAACGTATATATTCATATATATTTATTTATATATATATATATTTTTTTTTTTTCACAATTAATAATAAATATACTTTCGGGCAAAGGAAAGTTTAATTGCTACACTCCTAATGTTAAATTAATAGAAAAAAAGGCTTTTAAAACAAAGCAAAAAAAGTGGATATTCTTTTTTGTAATTTTGTAATTTTGGTTTCAGTTTAGCGTAGAAATAGAAATAACTAATTAATAAATTAATAGTACATACATACTTATTTATTTCCAGTCAAAAACAATACATAATATAAAATAAAAGATTTAGGCGGGTTCAAAATATGTAGACGTGCAGAGGTCTACTTGTGTAGAAGATCGCAAAACAGCCCGACGGAGGCTGAATGTTGATAAATGAATTGAATTGTTGTAACGAGTACATGTGAATTAAACATGTATAAACCTTACGGTATTTTGTTTTAAGTGGTGATGTCAGCAAATAACTGCAAAGCATAAACCCACCTTAGTATATTTTATTTGAAAATAAAATATTTTTTTGAAAAAGTAGTAATGATCTCTCGTTAATGTCTTTTTATAAAATAATGATTTTACCAATAAAACATTAAAGGGCGTAATTAATTTATATGAATTTTGTAAATAAATAAAACTGTGCTGGACATCGATTACGTTGTTTAAAGTAAAACAATAAACTTATAAGTTAGAGAAAGTTTTCCTTTTGTATTTCTTTTTTTTCTGTTTTGTTTTTTATTTATAATTTATAAACAACAATAAGAAAAAGCATTAATTTATACGATACTGTAGGATTTTAAGTTTTTATTTTGCTTTAATTATTATTAAGTATTTTGCTTTTGTTTTCTTCCTTTTTTTTTCGTTTAGCTTCAATCAGTTCAATTCTGTTTTACATTCTTCATATTTTTTTATTTTGTTTTTGTTTTTGTTTTTACTTTTTATTCTCGATAACATATAATAATAATTTTGTTGTTCGCTAATAAAGGTACATAAGCATCATATAATTGGCTTCGATAATTTATAGTTTTAATGCGTTTTTAATTGTTTTACGTTTTTTTTTTTTGTTTTATTAATTTTTGTAAACAAAGATAATATCTAAATGTTGCCCTTAATTTTAATATTTTTACATTTTCTTGATAATATTGTTATGTATGTATAAATCATCATTAAATATGTTATTATGGAATTTATCTCATTTTTTTTTTTTTTTTTAGTTTATGTATATATTTTGTGTTTACATTATGACGTGTGTATATCTTTTTTGTTCAGCTTTATGCATTAGTATTTCGACCATTTCTGTTTGGCGGTGACTTAGTTTGTTATTTATCATTTAATATTATTTTTTCTTTATAATTTCCTTTCAAGCATAGCGAATTGTTTTATTGTTATTATTTTATGATTATTATAATATTCAATCAACTTTACTTACGAAACTTTTATAAATACAACATTTTTCATTTTTCTTTTTCTTTTATTTATGTTTTATTTTATATTATTTTATTTGAAGCGTATTTTATAATATATTTCTGTTTACATTTCGTATTTTATATTATGTTCTTGAGTTTACGACAAAAAAAAAAAAAATCTATAAAATTTGTTGCATTTTGTTGTTTTGCTGTTTTGTCTTATATTTCAATTAACTAGTTTTAAATAATTAACTACTCATATAAAGATCTTTTTCGTTTTTTGTTTTTAATTACACACTGCTAAGAGGTTTTCCTTTTTTTATATTTATATAAGTTTAATTGTCCTTTTTTGTTAAAAATATTATATTTATTTATTTTATTGTTTAAAAAAGCAAATATTTATTTATCTGGCCAGCTTTCTTATATAGATATGCAGTTATAGCTATGCATCGTATTTTCTAAATTCAATATAAATAGAGTAGTTACATTTATTACACGTTTTTGTTTTGGTTTTTTTTTATTTTTATTTTTTTTATCCTTTTCTTATGTATGATTTGCAGCAGTACATTAGTATACATTTTAAATGAGTTGTCGTTTTTTTGTTTTTTTTTTGTTTTTTAATGTGTGACCTTTATTGTTTCTTTTTATTGTGTTTTCTTTCGCTCAAAAAATTATGAAGATAATGATGATTGTGCAATTTTGAAGCTGGTTAAATATGGTAATTTCAAAGAATTAATCGAATGCATATGTAGACAGGGCAGTGTAGAGTTGTTTAATTTATTTAAGTAAGCAGTTTTATTAACTCTTTGTAAATATTGGCAAGCGTTTTATTTAATAATTGTTTTCTTTTATAGATTTTATACATTTAAAAAAAAAAAAAGTAATTAATTTGGTGGAGAGTCGATTTCTATGAAGTACATTTAGCATTTAAAAATTTAAAAAAGTCCTTTGCCCTCATCAGTGAAACTGATTCCTTTAACTAGGTGAGAAATTTCATTAATCAGAATGTGAAAATCAATTATATATTGTAGGTACACCCTCTATAATGGATTTAATTTACTCGAATTGCATTTTTTCATTATATATATTATAAAACCCATCCAATCCGAATGTAAATATCATTTACTTAGTTTTTTTTTTAATATGTGTAGAGTTATTTGTTCAGTGATAGTGTTTTCTTTTTTTTTTATCAATTCCAAAGCTCAATTTCATTTGCAGCAATTTGTACTAACAAATTGCTTTAAAAATTTAGAATGATGCCTTTTACTAACAAAACTGCCTCAAAGTATTGGAACAGTGAATTAATTAAATATTTCCTTCTAATCGTGAAGAGCCATTTACAGCAATATATCGTAAACAACATTTTTAAAGCCTTTTATTTGAATTAATATAAATTATTTCTAAGTAGGATATTATCGACTGAATTTACTTAATCGTCCTCAAATACCTACCCTCTTATGTGTGTAAGTAAAATTAAAATAAGGCCATTCTTCCCAATGTGCTTATGGCATGGACCGTTTTTTCAGCTATGAAAAGGTCTCACGACTTAGGGAAAGATGGTCCTTAAAATGGCATATATCTCCAAAAAACAAAAGTCATCAAGAGTTTTTCTAGAAAATGAGATGAGAATCTGGATTTCGACTATTGCCAACACATATGGCAATATTTATTAAAATTGCTCATAGTTTTACGGTCATGGGCCTTGTTCTCGCACCTTTTTCAGACAGATATGTATGAATATTAAGATCAGAAATTTCTATCACAGAGCAAGCAAAAGCAAAATCATGATTAACCATGAAAAAAACAATAGTTATACCACAGTTATGCTGAGCAATACCTTTTCGGCTGCGATAGCATTTGCATATATTTGATTATAAGGTGACTTCCTACATCTATCAAAGCTATTCCTATATATAGAAGTATGAGAATTAATGCAGGATATTATAATTCATAACAAAAATGAACGACTCATGCATGTTATTGAAATGCATGGCCTATATAACTGTTAATTTATGTCGAAATCTTTGTGGGTTTTTGTAATAACAAAATTAGATGATGCCACCAGCGCGAGAACAGCCAAATTAGATGTATACATACTCGTTTAAACTGATATTCAAGCACATTTCAAATATATTATTTTTATGCGTCCTGACAAGGTAATGTGGCTTTGTGCTATGAGACAAATATTGATCGTTCAACAATTAATTGAACAGTAGTAAAACAATCGTGTTTGTGAAAAGAAATTTCCTTAACTCACTGGTTCCCGGATATTATGTAAATAAATTCGCACTTTTAGGTATTATCAGAGGAAAGCCCCCTATGAATATGACTTTTTAAAAAAAGATCTTCAGGAGGTTATTAACTTGGCAGCACCAGAAAATATTCTATAAGCCAAATTCCGGACTAGAATAAGAAACTTCGGAATAATACAGGATATGGAGAAGATCTGAATGGTCAAGTATGAAGCCCTAACTATGAACTTAAAGATGCGGTAGACAGAATGCATCAAAAATAACAAATTTCGTATTCGGCATTTCCAATTGTACACGCTGTGTGAACACAAAGTCCGTCACAACATCTGCTCGTTATCGGCTAATGGGAATGGCAGCCACTCTCAAAATAAGAACTCCATCACTGCAGAAATTTCGTGATCATTATAGACGCAGCACATTAAAAGTGACCTGCACTGTCTCAAAAAAGTCGCCAATGTTTTTTGTCATTTGTTATCTACAAAACATTTTCCTATGCTGATAATAATTATCAAAGCATAAATTTAAAATGGAGGTGCCAGTCAATCGAACGTACACTTCGAAAAGGCGACGTCTTCGCTTATCCAGTACTAAGCTTAGCTAGACTAAATATATTCGTACAGTTATTGGCAATAAATTATATACAATTTTCTTGCGTGGCCACTATATACTACATGGCATTGAAACTAATTACATGGCTTATCATTGAAATGACAAAAAAGGACCTTAAGTTAAAAAAAAATAATAATAATAAACCATCGGTATGAAAAATATGGATCAGCATGAGTATTTTAACATACTCGACGATGTTATGTTGCCATCCGCGAAGGAAAACATGCCCTTATGATGGATCTTCCAAGAGTGTGTAATCTACGAACTTATATATAATATAAAATCTATGACAAGAAATAAAGTAAATGATATGGCCGAGCTTTGAACTATTGTTAAAAAAGAAGAGTACATGGCAATAGTAAAAAAAAACTATGGGCACGTAACTAAGTATCAGATTTTCTTTTTTGTACTTTATATTAATAACTGCACTAGTTACATTCTTCCAACACAGATTTTATGTTAGTCTCTAAAGACGTTTATTTTTTCCACAAATTTTAACGACTAAGTATATAAGCAAAGAAAGCACCGATCAGGTCTGATAGCGGAACTTTTACTTCAAAAGAGGACCAGCTTACCGATTATTTACCAATTAATTGTAAATTTATCAGAGATCGTGTAAGCTACTACATCCACTTGTTTATAAACTTCAAACCTGAATGCTTTCCTGATGAATGTTCCCTAAAAAATGCTCAATAAATAGAAAAAGGTTAAGGTCTAGAACCTAGGTTTTCTTTTTTCAAACTTTATAATAAACAATAGGTTTTATATGCTTGTAATAAGAATTTAGTTTGAATAATAAATTTGGCTTTTTTGTCGCTTACGATGTTTTGCCGGGAATAACTCGATTTGAATTTCTAATGACGAACGGTTATATAAAGATAAAGCATTATAAAAGTTGTTATTTTCATAAATAAAATTATGAAGATATCATAAAAGCAAACACCAAGAATAGCATGTTTAATTAAAGAAAAAATACACACATCTTCCGTTAAAGTTGAAAAATAAAAGACAATATGAATTTAGCTGCAAAAAGAAAAAAAAATTATTGTGCTAATAAATAATAAAATAAAACAAAATAAAATCAATTTGTCACTCGTAGTTGAAAAAGGATTTACGGGTAAAGGTTTCCAAGGGAAAAGAATACAAAATATAAGAAAATAAAACCAAAATATCAAATAAAAATATCAACAAGCTTTTCACAATATTTATTTGTGATGGTTTTTCCACATGTACATATATACATAATTATCTGTTTTGTAGATTCAAATTTTCAATAATTTCAAAATCAACTTTCAACATCACTCCTTTTATGGTTTTTTTTTTTTTTTTTTTTTTTTTTTTTTTTTTTTTTTAATCTACATATGTTACTCGTATCTATATCTAATCATTTAACTTTTAGATCAGATATTCTTCCATCCAGTTCTAGGGATGCAGCTGTTCAAACAAGACAAACAGATAATTTTCAATTTTTCATATTACATAAAAAAGAAAAAATAAACGTAATGGCTGCAAATTTTCTACAAGCGGCATGAGTTTGTTTTAGAAAATCAAAATCAAATGCATTTGTTTTAATTAACTAACAATTTGTATGTACGTACTAAAATATTTATGGCATTTTGTGACAGTCAGTTCGTTTTAGCATTTTTTTTTCTTTTGTATCAATATGCTTGCTTAGTATAACTAAAATAATAACACAAATATACAATACAATATTTTTAAACAATAATATTAAAAAAAAAAACTTATAAAAATCAACAATAAATAAAAGAAACTATTTAAAAAAAAAAAATACATATTTGATGCATTGCAATTAGGCTACCTTTTAAATAAAATAAAAGCAAATCTTCGGTTGCTAACTTTTAAATCGATTTGTGTATATTGACTAGAAAGGTAGGTAGGTATATTTTCATAATCATTTCATTTGATATATGAAAAAGAAGAAAAACAAAATTAAAAATGGAAGATGAGATTATGATGAAGCCATTCGATGTTTTTAATACTCATAGAATTTACATAATTTGTGCGTTGGTGTGCAAACGATAAGAATTAAAGAATGCTTAAAATTGAATTTAAGTTTTGATAAAAAAATCTTTTATAGTCATTAAGATGCACGGCTCTTTTATGTTGCAAAGCAAGGAGTTTTATTCAAAAATGGACGGAGTAGGGTAAGCATTATTGTTATTATTTATTTTTTTTATTTTTTTAGTTTTTTGAAAAAGTTTCTTCAAATAAATACGTGTATACCATATACTCGTAAATTAGTAACAAACATTTCAAATATTTGTTACAAATCATATCGAATTTCCTTAAAGTGCTTTACCCTTTTCGAAAAATGCAGTACCTGTAGTCTTTTGATTGATAGTACATTAAAAAAAAAAAAAAAAAAAAATTAAGCCTCTGCACATAACTACAATACTCAAGCACTCCAAGCTTTACTAAAAGCAATCAACAAGTTTAGCAAATAAATAAACAAAGAGAAGGTGAGAATGTCTTTTTGCGTTTAACCACAATGACGACTATGGACTAAGGAGGTGTAAATATAAAAATATGTTAACAATGTTAATGATATAATGAAATGATTTCATAATGAATGATTGATATAAATATTTGTTTTCTTTATCTATATATTAAAATTTCGTGTATTTTTTGTTTTTTTTTTTTTCCTAAATTTCAACTGTTGTGGTTGTTTTCCCTTTTATTTTGTTAATTTCTTTGTTTTGTTTTGTTTTTTTTTTTTTTATTCATTTACGATCACTGCAAAGTCGCGCGTTATTTATCCAGATGTAATTGTTGTCCAATTGTATTTTGTTTTTGTTATTTTCTTCTTTTCAAATTGTTGCCAAAGCGATTTGTTTGTTACACTCTTATAAAAAGACAGTTGTAAAAAGTAACATATTCGAATCATCTATTGATTGCAATTGACTGACTGAAGCCCTTAATGATTTCCTTAGTATTTCGGCGATATTTTGGATTTTTTTTTTTTTTTTTTTTTTTTTGTTTTTTGTTATTATTTTTCGTTTTAAATCAAAATGTCTTTGTATATATTATAACAATATGTTAGTTTTTTTTTAGTGGCTTGATTAGGCGTAGAAGAATATGCATTTGAATCAATTCAATTCGATTTAAGCGTATGACTCACTTAACTGTTCGAAAAAATGCTCAAAATTCGGGTCATTAACATTTATTTCTGGACTAGCCGGTGGTGGCAGGGCAACACTTCGATATTGCTGCTGAAATGTCGATAGTATTTCGCGGATCTTTGCAATGATCTCTTGCACTCAGGCATTTGACTCCTGCATGAAATGAAACCGATGGAAAAGAAAGGAAACAAATATAATAATTTAAATAAATAAAAGCAGCATTAAGCGGCTGTGCTAGACACAACAAGATTTTTTTTGTTTTTGTTTTTTTTTTTTTTTGTTTTTTAAATATCATATATCGTTCTATATTATGTTTACCTTAAGGTTGTCAAAATAATGCATAATTTGTTCGTAATCCATGTCCAAGTCATCGAGACCAAGACTTTCTCCTGGGCCAATATCACCGTCGACTGTTGTCGAAAACATTGGATTACCCACGACGGTAGCACGTTTCACTTGATTTCTTCTTGATTTACCCTCATCAATTGGCGGCGTAATGAAACCACCATTATCATCAGAACTGGAATTATTTGTGTTTGTATCAGGTTGCGATGACTGCTTTTTGTGCCGTCGCTTAACTTCAGCATTTTCTTCTAAAAAAAAAAAAAAAAAAAAAAAAACAAAAAAAAAAGTTAAACAATGAATCAACCTTTAGTCTGTTAGACAATACAAATTTACAGATAAGACGATCAAGCCTAGTAAACAAGAAAATCAATCGAAATTTAAAATTTAAAGGAATCCTCGTCATCGAAATTGTTGTAGATTTTTTTAAAGAGCTGTCCAGTGAAATGTAAGAAAAGCAAAATAACAAGACGTACTACTACTACTAGTACTCTCAATATTTTTCATCAATAATGTTGGCCCACCTACAATTTTATATAAAAGGAAGGTAATACGTTATTAATTCAACTCCACTTAATAGAAAGAAAACTTGAGTCTTATTAAATCATTAGATCGAGGGAAAAATATCGAAAAGATAAAAACAATTCGTGAAAAAAGCGCGTCATAGTCAAAGTCCTTTAAAAACTGCCACCAAATGATCTGAGTATTACTTCTGCCGCCAGGGTGTCAGATGAGGTTATAAGTGCATTATTGTTGACTCTCAGATGGCAGATATTTCAGGAAGGCTGTTCATTACTTATGTACAATGTTACTATCAATATAATCCAAAGAATTACTTGTATTCATTCCTTATTTCTTTAGCAGGACTTATTAGTGTACTAATAAATCTCAAATCTAAGCAGTCATCTGCGGGTTAGATATAAGTATCATTTGATGCAACTCTTATTGGAGTTTCGATGATCTTGCGCGCTGATTGTTTTTACACATCGTATTGATATGCCGCCACACCAGATAATGCCACAAAAAACTCCGGTGCCACATAACTTTCGACTTTCTAGCAGCCTAATCGCTATTTTTATAATTTTATACCTGAAAATAAATCTCTTTCATAATCGCTGAAGATCTGCATAGAGGTTTCGCTGGTACTTTAAAACTCAGGTCAGAAAATACCAAATTCATTCGTTTAGATTACTAGGACATATCGAATTAGTATCGTAGAGGTGAATAAGCACTGAATCGAATCTCAACACAGTATCTTTTGCCGAATCCTCAAAAAGCGAGACACTAAACCGGGTGAATTATAGGGAAATTACATAGTTTTCTTAACATCTCTGTCATCTGAATTCTACATCATATTTGGAAGAATTGTGCGAAACTCACAGACCAATACTAGAGGCATAATAGTTTTTCAAAGCCTGTACAACTGCTAGCACTAGTTGTTGCTGTTGTCACTAGTTGAATGGTAAATGAGGGTTAAACAAAGTACGGACAACGCGATACAACTACACATTATAATTTAGAGGTGGTAAAAGACTTTGTCTATCTGAGCTCCTGTAAAAATTTAAAAATCGCTGTGTCCGTAGACAACTGAAAAATTGTTTAAAGTACGGAAGCATGGAATTTATCTAAAGTGTGGGAAAAAGCCGAATTTTCGACAGAAAAATATGAATAGCGACATCGACATGGTCAAAACGGTAAGAATTTATCCGCTTCGAAGGTTAGAAAATGTTGGGCGAATGAACACCACTGCTTCAGCCAGGGGTATCTTCGAAATCATTCAAGAAGAACAACGATTTTAAGAAATACTTCGGTTTAGGTGGCGCGCTCAAATAAAAAAAGAACCCAAGAGAACTTGGTGTGCGCAACTGCAGGCGAGATTTAAATGAAGGGACTGTGGCTCCTACTAAAGTGAAGTAAATTAAGGTAAAGAATTTGTCAATTCGTTTGCATTCAAAAAGAATGCAACTGTAAACATAAAGAAGGAAATATTGTAGTGAAGAGAGAGAAAGAGTAGACTAAGAAAGTATGGAACTTCAACTGTTTTAGTTATCTACAAGAAATTACAAATCTCTTCTCTTATTTAATACTTTTTAAGCAAAATAATAAATTAGTGGACAAGGTACTTCATCTAGTCAAACTCTGAGTTTAACGAATAAAGCAACTGGTAAATAAAAGTAAAAACAAAATATGTTTCTATCCATTCTATAGTGTGAAAAATTCGAAAGCAGGTGAGCTCTTTCCGACTATATTATATTTTGGGCCCTAAAGGCTGGCATATACATTGGAATAATGTATCGTAAAGCAATAGTTTGGACTTTGTTACTACACTAAGTCTAAAGTTACTATACTAAGTCTAATTAAATACATATTTCCAAAATAACATTACCAATTTTCAAGGCATTCAGTTGTAATTCTTCTTCTGATGATTGTCCATTTGCCGATTTATTTGCATGTGGAATTGCTTTATACGCTGCTGCGTCTCGCTTTGGCGTTAGCGAATCAAATTGGAATGCATTCTTTTGTTGCTGAGCGGCATTCTCTACCAACCTTTCAGCCATGTGCAATTCGTTCTTTTCTTTTTCGTCATCGTCTTCTGTTAGAGGACTATTTTTCTTTGGTGATAATGATTGCTCCGATGAAGAGTCCTGTTGCTGTTCCGCATGGTTTTTGAGTGCCATATTTAATTGTTCTTGTGTAAAGTTTAATTGATGATTTGGTGGTCTGACATAGCAACGAATGAGATCAATATTACCGTGAACCTGAGAGCGACGGTTGTGTGCATGATTTGAATTTCTATGATGTTTGTGATGATGGCGTTTTTGAACTACAGGTATAGCTGTTATGGCTGAGTCCTAAGGATTTTTGTAAAACAAAAAATTTATCTACAAAATGAAATGTATGTAGACAAAGAAAAAAATTACCTTCTCAGTGGTTTCGTTTTCACTGTTACTGGAGACAAGAGCTGTTACTCCAATATTACGATGCGGGGGCACTGGTGGTCTGTATTCATTTTTTCGATCATTCCCTCTCGAGTGTGGTGGTAAAGGTGGGGGAACACTATCGTCGCTACGTAAAGTATTTATTAGTAATTTGATATATAAATATATTTTTTAAATTTTATTAATTCTAAAAATAAATTTTAGTTTTTGTCAAAGGAGCGTGATTAAAAAGAATAATTTTTGGATGTCAAAGACTTTCGTTAACACGACTTAATAATGAATAAATTAAAAGGTTGTCTTGTTATGAGCCGTACGGTCTATTAATATGCAGACAAGTTCTAGTGCCTTTTTACCATAAAAATGCTAAGAACGAATTACTACAACCGTCAATTTGGATATTTTTATTCATTAGGTATCAGTTAGCTAATGGATTTCTTATTATTAAAATGATCAAGAACCATTTAGATTTGTAAAGAAAGTTGTCGCAGAGTTATATTCACGATTTCGCAATGTTCAAAAATTTGAAAAATGGAACGTCAACATTTTCGAGTTAATCTCGTACAACTAATAAAATAAAATATTTTGGTGTTATTTAAAAATGTGCTTACGTGGGTCTTCTTTCGTTTTTATTATAAGTAGCAGAATTCACTACATCGGTGCTTAAGTTTGTACCCTGGGCACTTGGGCGATTGTCGAAAGTTGAAATATTATTAACAACATCGTTTGGGTCGGAATAATTTAAGATAGGATTACTTGTAATGCGAATTCGAGAGTCTGTAATGCAAATCAAATTTTTTATAGATTTAATAATAAGGAATAAAAAAAAAAAAAAGTAATAATAATAATAACCTCTGGGGTTTTCGAAAATATTTCCATTTACTGAATCTTGAGCCATAGAAGATCTGTCCATTGTAGAGCGACCCAACCATACCCAATCGTGTGCATTTGTTGTTGATTCTCGTGGTCGACGTGAATCTCTTAACAAACCACCTTCACCAAAAGTATCTTTAGGTAAATTCTCCAGTCCTGATTCAATAGTGATTGGTCGAAATTTTGACGCATATACCACACAGGATATGACGAATACAATAATGGCAAAGCAAAAAGCAGTTAGTAAAACGTACATTCCTATTTCCATGGAGGTCATATCATTGTGTGGGCCTGGCTTGTGTCTTAGACCGCTTACACTATTAATACTGCCGCGATGTTGTCTAGCTTGCACTGTTGGCTCATAATGATGAGTGGCATCTTTTAGAGGAACACCAACTGCAATAAATTTGTGTCAATGTATAATGTACATTTATAAATTTCTAATCTTCATTTTACTCACCAATTATATCAGCCAGGTCCCCACTATCTCGGAAAACTTTTCGCTCTCCTCGCATAATACCGTCGTTTTGTACAGTGTCCGGTTTATTTACACTTTCTCCAATGTTGAAATCAACCTGAACAGAAGCTAAAGCTGTAGCTAATGGACCAGGATTTGATTTTGATTGCTTTGCCATTGGCATGCCACGTCTTAGTCTGCAATCTTCAGAGAGCAAAAGTGTTACTCGCAAAAGATCACCATTTCCTTCACCCACAGCAATTACTCGTGGATGGTGTGAAGCTAACATTGGAGCAAACGCCACTACCTCTGTATCCAAACTTTCCACCAACAGGAAGTAATCATCAACAGAAATATCCCTACAAAGAAGTTCATAAGTTTTTTTTTTTTTAATTTGCAGAAAAAAATCAAGTACCTTAATGGTGTTCTGGCGCCGTCAGAAAATTCCAAATCAATATCCAAAAGACCTTCTTGATATTGCGCAGTAAGTCTCCGTGTAACAGAGGTTTCCGCAATGTACCCATTTTCAATTGTGTTATCAGGATTTATAGTTAATTGAAGTCCAGAAACAACACGTACAATTAATCTTGTTAAACTGACTTTGTCACTTCCCACTCGAATCTCTTTGGCACCAATCACTCTTCCAGTTATTGGCGAAAGGACCTACAAAATCCACAGGTTACCAATGATGTTATAAATTTCAAATTTCAAGTGATGTTTATTTTTTACCTGCACATCAGTTCGTCCCATGGATTTTCCTTGTAAGATTCTACCCTTAAGACTAGCAATCTTGGGATCAGCAACTCTCAGCAGGGGTTGCACAAGATCAGTAACTCTTAGTCCTGTTCTTCGAGATATTAAATAACTAATTCGTCCAGAATTCTATGAAAAATCAACAATTTATATATTTCATGACATGTAAAAGCAAAAGACAACTATATAAATACCTGATCGGTGGCTAAAAATCTGGCATATACTTCAACAGGACTCTGTTGATATCGTGCCCGACAGGTTGCTTTATCGGATCCCAATACACTCATAAAATCATCTCCGTGTTGATTCCACACATAAGAACGTTTTTTACGACGACGTGTTTGTTTTCCATGCCTGCAATTGGATCTGCATTTTATTGGCACCATTAGACTAGGCAAAAAAGTATACTTACGTGTAATGATGTTCATCGGGAACTTTCCATCCTTTGATTTGTGATAATCTGAAGTCCGAAACATAGACTTCTAGCGGAAATTCTGGCATCCAAACAATGAATTTTGCCAATCCTATATATGTGCCGTATTTTACAATAATTGAGGCATTCGAAGAACCCCGTATCTCTGAACCGTCCACATAAACTGAACTGCATGATGATGATACCTTAACAAACAAATTTATTTTTGTAAAGTGTACAAACTTTGGCTTTAAGGGATGTGTAAGTACCTTAATTACACTTTCATCTTCGGCATGGCAAGAACTTTGCAATGTAACGTCAGCTACTTTTCCCGCTTGTGAAACAATAAAGACTTTCATTGCTTGGGCTATCTGGCGTCCAGTTAGAACAGCCGTGTTCATTAGTTCCCAATTCTGTTAAAATACAATTAACAAAGAAATAAAAGAATATATAAAGAATAATTGGAATAGATTGAACTAGTTAAAGATAAAAGTTGTTTCTGTCACTTGGACGTACGAGTATAATACAGTATTTCACTGAAACTATCGGTAGACATATTTGTCTTACCCTGGCTAATTGCTTTTGATTGGTACTCACATACAATAATTGGAGTAAGATAAAATAAAATATAATAAAGTTTAATTCAGAAAAGGAATCGTTTAATCTGCTGTAAGCTGCCTGCCATAAACCATAGGTGTACATGCATATTTTTTCGAAAACGTCACCTGACAACAAATGAGCCCTGATTTAACCTGTAAAAATAGTCCAGTGTGCAGTTCTGAATAAAAAAAAATTACCAAACTCGGATGCTGTTTTTCACGAAAGTAGTTTTTTTTTTTATAAATAATGCAGGTTAGATCTTTCATAGTTCTTATGTTTACTGAAACCGGCCTCCAGGTCACTCAAATTGAGTAAAGCTAAAGCTCCAAACAAGAACATCACCAAAAATTGCCATTGCTGCAGAATGTGTCAAAATGCTAATTATCTATTTTAATTAATACTAATGGTTCTTAAATAGACGGAGTTGTCTTTTAAGTTCCACTAGAGAATTACCATTGTAATCAAATCAAAGTTTTGGCATAGAAATGAATGTGATCTTTAGCCAAAAATAACATCAAAGAGTTTGATTTTGTATTCAGCTGATGCGAGTTTTAGTTGAAGAGTTTGATTCAAGGGATTTTAGGAAGTTGGAACAACTCATATAGGACATTTCTAATTCGCACCATGCATCATTATTAGTTTGATTGAATGACACCAGAATTACGGCTGCTGCAAAAATATGAGGTCAAAAAAGATGAATCTTTCAGGAGGCCTTATTGAAGAGAAGGGATCCGTGAAATACATAGTTATAATCAGACCAATTATGTACTTTGCGTTGAAACAAGCTTTCAGGAAAATACGTCACTGATGCTTTTACGAGACTGTAAAGAACAATCGAATTTTCACTAACTGAAAGTGGCTTTCAGGTCGACTTTTATCACCTTTTTGTCTCAGCTATCTCAGGTCGTTGCTTGGTTCAGTCTGGATCTAATACCCGCGTTGGATATCTCAATATTTTCTTTTCCGAAATAAATAAGTCATCCAAACTAAAAAAAAAGAATAATCTCTGCTCAATGGAAGTTATCGGTCCTCTTAAATTTATTAAGAAATCAATGTGTTTCCAGTAGTATTAATATGGATTTATAACTGGAATAAGTGTATGTACGTATAAGTATAGAGGAACTAACTGACTAACCCTAATCGAAAGTAATTGAAATGCTAAATTTTCTGGGTACTACATGGGTTCCAAGTCGCCACACTCCTATGCAAAGTTCCAATGAGGACCTTTTAGAAACTGAACCTGGGTCCTTCATCAGAACAATGACAATGGCATAGCCTATAACAACTTTTATAACAACAACAACTTACCTTTGAAATTGGAAGTACGGCTTGGATATCATCTTTATTAATTTCAATTTTTGCTATTAACTTTTTTCGTGTTTCTTCTGGTGTTGAGCCTGTGCTTTCGGGTGATGCATCTTTCAATTTTGGGCTATCATACACATAGCTAACAGACCAAACAATTTTTCCACCATCCCAGTTTTCCTTCGTATCATTTGCGACTTCCAACAACCAAGAGAAGACTTCAAATATTCTAAAAAAGTAAACGCATTCCATTTATTTCAAATTATTATACAAAAAAAAAAAAAAAAAAAAAAAAAAATAAATAAATAAAAATAAAATTACCTTGTATTATTTTCGACATCAGTTTCCTTGCCTGTACTATCGGGATCTTGATCTTTTCGGAATGCTGTCACTCGTGCAACTGTGTGTTTGGGATTTTCTTTTTCCACAGAAATATTCCATTCATCGGATGAAGTGGTTGCTCCAAGTATTCGCATACCGGCCTTTACACGAGCCCTAACAATGAACACAGCAATATTTTGGTCGCTTTGTTGATGTAAAAACACTGGAACATGAATCTTTGACATGGGGTAGAGCGGTCGCTGTGGCAAAAGAATCGTCAAAGAATCGTCTGCTCGTAAATCCTTGTAAGGTGACTGTGCAGCAACTAGAGGTATTTGGGCAAATGATGTTAATGGTTGGATCTGGACTTTCGGTTCGCATTGTTCTGGATTACGAGATGGGGGCTCAAAAACACTATAAGATACTTGCACTAAGCGTTGTGGCACTTTTGGTGGCATACTTCCCCGAGCACTTTTCTCTGGTGGTGGTAATGGTGGCCACCAATTCGACGGTATTACAACCTATTAATTAAAATCAATCGATTTTTAAATGGGATACAAAAAAAAAAAAACAATAATAATAATAATAATAAAGATACACCTACCTCGGCCACGCAAACACCATCCTCTCCTTCTGGCATGCAACGACCTTTCAATGGCGTTCGCGATCCCAATGAAACATGTAGCAATACGCATATCTTTTGCCTTTGTAAATGACCTCCTGGATCGGCGCCAGCATGGAATAGTACCCTTAAGACTGGAGAGTCGCGGGGTATTGTCGTGCGCACCAAATGTGCCGATATATCCAAGTGCAGATTTGTCTGTTGCAGTTCCATAAGTGCTACGGTGGTATTCTAATTATGGAATGCCATGCGCCATATACGAATGCCATAAAAAGAAAAATTGAAATTGGCACGCAATTAATCTAAACTATTCATATTCGTATGTATGCACCCGTTTATGTGAACGTCAATTTATTTATTAATCGGAATACACCAACAATTACTAATGCAACAAATGTGAAAGATGACTTACGTTTAAATGATCTCCTTGAGTTTCCACAGCATCCGGAACGATGTAACGAGCAGGGACTGTTTGTTTTGTGGAAAATGGCCCATAGCTCGCTCTAATTGAAACAGGCTGAGTCGTCTGCACGACTGTAAATCGATCGACCGACAGCACTGAATCTTGGGCAACTCGTGGTCGCGCCGAAGATTGCACATTTGATATCTCGGGCGTAACTGGCGGTTGTCTTGGGGAATGTTTTAAGAAGAATCCACTATCGGCTGCTTCGAAATGAACCTCCACAGATCGGCATCGGTCTGAAAGGACAAAAAAAAAGAAAACAAAAAAAGTGAATACATTAATTAAAGCAATTAAGTTAATACATTTATTTAATTTAATTTTTTCCACAATCATCAACTGAAACAAGACTCTGTATATTAAAGGCAATTTACACAAATTTAAACAAATTGATATAAAATTACATAAAGGGAAGAATCCATTTGTAAGAAAATTGTCTATATGTAAAATAGGAATGCATGGATTAAAACTAATCGGGAATCATTCTGACAATATGAAGCCATAAAATATAAACACAACATCGTCCGGTCTTTCTTCGTTTCGCATGAGAAACATTTCAAATGATAATAAGAGCAGGTTGCCAGGGTTGTGGTTCTTAACAGTTCATTACTAGAAATGTGTAGTTTAGCTAAGATGTAATAGTCGTAACTACTTAAATGCCCAACAGAGGCCGCAATACATATGAGATCACTAAAGGATAACAGGTAGTAGATTTCGAAGACTTGTTTTTGAAATAAAATTGACTAGGCTCTTGTATCTATTAATTAAGAGAGCTTAACAAGCTGTTAAGTCTCAAGTAGCTAGGATGTTAGAAAAAAAGCCATTTAGGTTTTACTGATCAAAAAAGTTTCTGCTCTGGATAACTTCCAAGTTCCGATCACTTACCTATCTTGCGAATGATAATTTAACTGAACACAAGAATGCACCTTAGATATTTAGTATTCATTAAGACTTGTTTTATATGAAGGCCACTTCTGGTGAGACGAAAAGTTTTGCGCTAGATAGTTTGTTGGAAAAATTTGAAATCCATGATCGAGCTGCAAAACAGCCATATAGTTTTTTATCAATTGAATTTTGTGTTTTAGAGAAACTCGTTGGATCCTTACACCTAAAGTAAAAAATGTGGATCTGTTCACGGCTCAAATTCATTTGCTCATATGATAATGGATGCAACCAAAAAGTGTCAAGTGTGGAAGTGGAAGGAAAAGAGGACACTTTAGGATTGATTTTTGATCAATGAATTAAAGCTTTACCTCAAAGAGAGTTACACTGAACTAGCCACTACATTATTGGTGCCGCACATAGAAACTAAGCTTTGCGATTACTAAAACAAAAATTACTAACTTTCGGGAATTTTCGGACCCAGTCGTATCTATTACGAATAGCTTCACAATTGGTCAGGGAACTCAATATGCACATGAAAAAATTAGTAGTAATCCGTGACACATTTCAAAAAGCAACAAATCCCTTATTGACTTGAACCTTTAATTCAGAATGATAACATATGTTAGATAAACGGATCGACCGGAAAATATTTGATGCAGAACAATTGAGGAAGCAGAAAGGTAACTGAGAAGGACTTTTTTACGAAAAACCATATTAAAATAGCTCAGAAAAAATGTAAGAATTCGACCGGAAGGACAAATTGTGCCCCACGCAAATCAATGCCGTCCATAAATAATGAATCGGGAGCAGAGCGATACTGGTTTTATTGTAATGGCTTTCAAATTAACATAATTGAATGTTGATCAGTTACATTAAAGCAGTCAATTAAAAGGTCCTGTTGAACGGTACCATGGGATCCAGGGCACTCTGGCTGTCGTTTAAACCTCAAATAGTAGTTAACTTCTTCCATTAGTTGGTTGATCCGATGTGGAGTATCAACTGCTGGGTGCCATGATCCTAAGATCGGCAAGAGGTGTGCCCTCAACACAGGTTCAGACTTTGGTATTATCCAAAGGTAATAAGCGATGGCAAGGGGTATCCTGGCCCTCATGGATGTATGAATATACCGTGAAGACAGTTGTTCACGTAAAACACTAACTTATTATGTACCTTAACTTACGAGTATATAAACCTGATAGACGCGAGGTGCACTTTTTAGTTTGATATTGCAGATGGGAGATGCTTCTTATTATTTTGTTAACTTATTGAAATATGTAAATCGCATAGTTACATTTAATGCTACATACGAGTGTTTCGCTTACGTATCTGCATTGCTACTGCGCCGTTTCTGAGCTTGGCTAAATTTAAAAACCTTAGAACCATTCCACCGGCCGGGTGTTTTTGCATTTGGCTGTTCCAATTATTTTTCTTTCTTTGTACCTTGATTAAAACTTGAGCCGCAATTATTTGTGCTCAGCCTGAAGTCTGTTCAGTTTCCTTTTGTTAGTGTAGAGATTTCTGCGAATGGACATACTTGTAATTAGATTAAGTTTTGTTACACCCGTTGACTTTTGTAACAATTTTATTTATGGCGCTGTCATCGATCATAGATTTTAAGGCCGTGTATGACTGCATCTACAGAGACGAAGTATACAAACAATATCTTGCTTGTTGTCCGTTTGTGCAGGATGACGACGGATAATGCACGAGACCTTTGATTTCAAAAAAGAATTTAGACAAGGCGACACCCTGTCATGCGATTTCTTTAACATCATTCTTGAAAGAAAAGTTCAAAATTTACACGTCAACACAGAAGGCACAATCTTTGAAAAATCCGTCTCGCATACGCAGATGATTTTGACATAATCAGAAGAAAGTAGAGTAATGTCAGTGGCGCTTTCGCGAGTATTGAGGCGAAAACGGCGAAGACGGGTTTATCGGTCAATAAGGGCAAGGCAAAATATACTCGTGTGCTGTCAACAAAAAAGAAAACATAACACCGAAGAATCAAGAGATATAACTTTGAAGATAGTTAAGGACTTTTTCTATCTGGGCCCCCTAGACAATGACACCAGCACGGAGATCAAACGAAGAATAACTCTTTTCAATCGTTGCTTTTTTTGGCCTAGAAGGCAATTGACTAGCAAAGGCCTCTCTCGAAATACAAAAGTGATCCAATATAAGACCTTAATAATCCCAGTCTTTCTCTATGGCGTAAAGGCATAGACTTTATCAAAATATAGATGAGGCTGCTCTTGGCTGTTTTGAGAGAAAAATTCTTCGGTTGATTTTCGCTTCCATCTGTATAGATGACGAGTCGAGGAGGAGATACAACGACAAACTGTACGGCCTGTACAGCGACATTGACTTAGCCACAAGAGTGAAGGTCTAACGATTGAGGTAGCTGTTCCAAGAGACATTGCAGTAGAGGAAGACCGTAACACTGGTGGCGCACGCAAGTTGAAGAGCACATGAACCAACTTAGCTTGCGAAACTGGAGGGAGCAGGCTAAAGATCGAGCTGACTGGAGACGTTTGTTGATTAAAGCCGAGGTCTACCCCGGACTGCAGCGCACTGATTGCCATGGAGTTTAATAATGTTGTATTGTCGACTGTCTACTACTCTATTGTATATTTGCATAGTATATGGCATTAGGTTCTTCGGTCGGTAGTTGTTGCAATTTCTCGTGTCGCCTTTACCGTTATAATTGTACACTAGAACAAGAAATCTCTCTCTCTATTGGTTAAACATTCGAAAACCTCTGATAATTTTATTGCATAAAATCACGAGTCACTTAAATACAAGATTTCCGATTGTAGCTCATACTTCGGAAGGTTTGTGATAAGAAACAACTGAATGCATCTGATTCATTCTTTGCTTATTTCGGCTTTCGTAAAATGTGCCGTTTTCTCAATATACGATAATTAATCTCTTTCGGATTTGTTCTTCATTGTGACGCAATCTTAAAAATATTTGTACATTTGCATTTGTATTTGTACATTTTCTCTCACAAAAAATTAAATTAAAAAAAAAAAAAAAATTGAATTTTACAACTACAAACATACAAAAATGATTGTTTCCGAAAAAAAAATGTGCACACCCATGCATTTTTATTCTGTTACTCTCTCTGCGCATGCGAACGTTGGTGACCTGTTTTGAATAGAACTATAACTCTTCAAATTCCCAAAACAATGCCTTTACTGCTATCAAATATGCTCTAGATTCCTTTTTCTTGGCCATCTTTTGCCGGATTCATAAAATTTAAACTCAAGATGCACTTCAGTGGCTTTGTTATTTCAGCTGTATTTAGTCCATACTTGAAAGGCTGGCCTTTGTTCCTTACCTCTATATTTATATTTCATAGTTTCAATCATTATGTTTCTTTATTTATGTGGAGCCAGCCTTTTAAGAGATTTGGGAGAGTTTTACCACTACTTTTGTAATTTTATTCGAAGTTGTTCTACATACCATACAATACCTTGCACGCTAAATTTCATCTTCTTTCATACTCTTGGTGTATGATATTTTGAAACCACATCTAGACTCTTACTTGATTGTAAGACTTATTTCCTCCATTGATGCAGATTTTCCTTGGTTTTTCTCTAGTTTCATCACAAAATACTCAACCAGAAATGTGGATGCTCACTTGTTAATGGTTCGCTTTGAATTCATTTGAAAATCTTTAACTATTTCGAGTTTTTCCAGCATAGAAGGCGATCTATTAGTTAGACCGTGTGATTTGTCTGTGAACGCTTACAGTTGCAAACAATGTTAGAGGTGCTTTGACAATAGAGATTTTGGCTCCACTTTTAAGGATGATTTATACTCGCAAGCCCGTGTAGTGTCTATTAGTGTATTTGGATATTCTGATGACTCGGCCATCTTGTATGCCATTATACTGGGTAAATATCTATGGCCTTTGGAAGCCTTCAAGTTAGGATGAGGAACTTTTACATTTCTGTTTAATTACGAAATTATTCAGAGATATTAAATTTTTGAAGAAACTGCAGTAATGCCAAAATTGCATAGATTTGTGTAAAGATGTTGGTTCAAGTAACTTAAATTGAACAAATAAGCTTTAGATTTTAGCAAAATTTAGCTGCAACTGCATTCAGATTTTGATGTCTACGAGTATTTTTCGGAACTTTTTTTCTTCACAGTTGGCTTGGCCCTCGGATAGAACAGAGCAAATAGAACACAAGAATGCGCTTAAAAAATACAGAATATATGGAATAACAATTTTTCTTTTTATGGTTTGATGCTTAAGATCAGTGGCATGCTTCTTAAGGTCAAGAATTTGATTGCGTCGTGTGAACCCAAGATAAAACTCAAAATATAATTACGTAAGATAATGAAACTACAACAAGAAAAGTAACTTCTCATGTAAAAACTGAGTAGTTCGAGATAAAACACAGAAATTCGTGTCTAGTGATATTGTACTTGAAACGATACCTGATCTCAAGAAGAAGCAATATTAGTTTACTTTAAGAAGTTCTTCAGGAAAAAATTAATAAACTGAGATAAGTCGTTTTATTACCGGACCATACATAGGTGAACGTAAACGGAATAAACGAATTGTAACCCTATTATGTCCTCGAAATTCTAGTTTTGGGATTTTGATATAAAAGTGATGCATTTTGAACAAACCGATAAAATAACTGCATTTTGTTAAGGAAACTCATAGAGTATATTAGTTGAGAACTATTGTGGATTGGAAAAAAAAACAGGAGTTAGATGCTTCGTGCCTTTGACACATAAATGAATATCTTAGAACTATCCTCATTACGTTTGCATTTGTTGACATAATGCTATATGTACGAGTATATGACGCTAAATGATGTTTAACAATTTTATTCAATTCAGGATTTGGCTGTCTTCGGATCTAAACATCCAGTATGCCTTATTTTCGCACAAAATCAGTGTTGAGTCTTTAAAGGAAAACTACTATATAGTCTACTATAAAGAATACTATATTCGGTGATATGTCCAGAAGTGTAATGCTCACTATGGAATCCAAGAGCTCAAGAGATCGAAAACGATAGAAGGATGCCATTAAAAATGGTCTCCCAGAAATAAATTAAAAAACAAAAAAAAAATAAATAAATAAATTTATCCGTTTTGTATAAACAATGCTCACACCAACTTTTATGGACGAGCTTAATAAAAAAAAATTCAGAGTCATTAAGCCGACCCAACACAGAGGAGACTATCTTAACTGCACCAACTATAAAGATAAACCTATTAAACACTGCAAAATAAATACTAAAACACCTCAAGCCAATTGTTAGTGGTCTTTATGGCTTTTATCAGTACACATTCAGGTAAGGAAACCCATAATTAACCACACATTCATATTCGCATTGCTGCAGGTTCTGAACCCGACCCAGGAATTGCAAATCAATACCAATACCTCGTTATCGAATTCGAAGATTTAAATCTTAAAAAAAAAAAAAAAAACATAAATAAAGAAGGAAGTAGGATGTATTTTAAGTTAATACAATATTCAATACCCTATGTTTAATTAGAAGAGTTTTTACACTTGACATTTATTGCTGTACGTATAGTATATTGTAAGGATGAAATGACTTTGCACCCGCAATAACTTTTAACGAGTTTATCGCATGTGACTCTTGAAACTCACGCCTCAAATCCCATTGGGAACAAAGAGAGATGCATTTTCAAAAACAACAATAGAAGAGTAGAGGCTGCAACAAGGACCACCCCTTCTTCAGTTAAACGGAGTTTGTTCGTGAAATGGAATGCTTTGTGAGCTTGATGAATCGACACATAAATGGGTGTTTGTGTGACGTTTGCATTCCACCGCGCATATGAATCCTTAGGCACTTGATGCGACGAAATGCAATTAGGGCAAGTGCCATGCCAACATTCTGTTGTACCGATTCATAGAAGTACCGCGTAGCAGATTAATCGGATGGTTCCCTCCATATCATACAATACATTGAGCATTGAACATATTTCAAAGGCACCATATGGGGTGAAATTCTCTCGACACACATATAAAATTTGCATTTATGACAGGTTATTGTATTCTCTTTCTACATATTTTTGAATAAATTAGATAACATAAAAATTGTATGATTGACTTTTAAAGTAAAAAGTCAGTTATTAAGCCTATAATCTCATAAACCGGAACTGCGGATACCTCATCGATAGTAATCGATAGTAACACAGATGCTACTCACCATCAGGAAATCTTCCATCAGCGTTTCATTTAATTTGCATCTATTGCCTCTGGTTTGTTTTATTTAAAAAAAAAATAATTTTTTGTCTACTATACCATAATCGTATATGAGAGAAATTTGATAGATACAAATACGAGTATTAAAGAATGCTGAAGATCTTAATAAAAATGTCACAACGTAATAATTTTGATGATTAAGATTACTCTGTGGATATGGATGACTTCTTATGGAAGTTCGCAGATTCATACAATAAGGAGAAAGAATAACTGCAGTTCATTATGTATATTTGAGGTTATATAACGAGTAGTTAGACATTTCTACATTCTTCAAACAGAATAGTTCAAATTATGAATATCATGAAATACAAAATAGATAAATTTTGATGGATTTTTGCCTTAATTCAGTTACGACCTGTAGAAAACATATACTTAAACTCGAAGCGAAAATCTGAGAGGAAAATTTTTTAACTATCTTTTGTAGTAATTTTTTGAATATTTGTTACAATATTGTGGATGCAGCCGATGCAACCCTAAACCACTGCAAAGCGATTTGAAAGGCCTCAGCCCAACCAATATAAAAGCTGAACTAGGTTCTACTCTCAGTGAGTCTACTCCTTCGTTTACAACAGTAAAATTTTGGATTTCTGAGTTTAAACCATGCCGTACGAGCTGCCAAGACGAGCATCGCAGTGGTCGACCAAATGGTACTTGACGATCGTCGACTGAAAGTGCGCGAGCTAGCAGACATTGTAGGCATTTCAAAAAGTGCGGTACATCGCATATTATTTGAAAATTTAAACATGAGAAAGCTGTGTGCAAGATGGGTGCATCGTTTGCTCACACTCCAGCAAAAACAGTGTCGTGAAGATGTTTCAATTGAGTGTTTAGCGAAGTTTCACAGCAACAAAGCAGATTTTTTGCGCCGTTTCATAACACCCGAGACAAAAGAACAATCAAAACAATAGATTCAAAAGGGAGAACCGGCTCCAAAAAAGGCGAAGACTGTTTCATCTGCAGGCAGATGATGGGATGCACGTGGAATAATTTTCATTGACTATCTTGAAAAAGGAAAAACTATCAACGGTCAGTATTATGCGAACTTGTCGCAACGTTAGAGCGAAGAAATCAAGCAAAAACGGCCGCATTTGGCTAAGAAGAAAGTGTTGTTTCATCAATACAATGCACCAGCTCACAAATCCGTTATTTCAATGGCCAAAATTAATGAATTAAAGTTTGAATTGCTACCTCATGCAGCCTATTCGCCAGATTTAGCCCCCTCGGATTATTTTTTGTTCTCAAACTTGAAAAAATGGTTCAGTGGCCAAAGATTTTCCAACGATGAAGAAGTGACGTCGGCAGTTAATGGGTATTTTGAGGAGCAAGACAGTTCTTATTATAAAAAGGGTATGGAACTATTTGAACATCGCTGGGAAAAGTGTGTAGAACTAAAAGGCGATTATGTTGAAAAATAAATAAATTTTTTTCCAAAATTTCTGTTTTCTTTGTTGGGTCGGGTACTTCTGGGACCGCCATGGTATCAAAAATGGTCAACGAGATTGATCACGAACGTTTAAAACAGTCAATATTACCTCAGACCACCACCTTGGTCTGATGCGAAGTAATAAAGATGCGAAGGCGAATATCTCCGATGATACAACACCAACGAAGTACTAAGATGAAATTTGATTTCGAACGGGTACAATCGCAAGAGACTGGTAGAGGCTTTTCTGGTAAGTCCCTCAAAACCTTAGAAGGAGTCCAACGCTGCCAGAATCATTAGAATCGTCACACCACCACAACGAAACCCTTTGTTAGACGAAGACTGTCATGCAAGTGCATGCTTTCCAGAGATGCATAGAGGGATGAGAGCTGCTGAAGATCCCTATGAAAAACTCTATTAGAAAAACCTAAGAAACATTAAATCTATACCCACCCATTTAAGGGTCGCATTGCCACACTTATCCGTCTGTGTAGTATGACAATGAAGAACAATTTCTTCTTTATAAAAGTCGGTAGTGACACCACAGAGGAATTTGATGTGAAAAAAAGGTGTTCGACAAGGTGACGATGATATTGTAGAAAGAAGTCAGCTGTTGTGAAACAAAGTACAAACTGACTGGCTCGAACTGCAACCAACTCCAGACTGCTATAATTTCCAAACCGTTCATTACTGTGAGCTCAAATTTTGACACATGACAGATATTTTATTATTTACAAGCCTTTTAAACGATTTAAGTCTCAGTTGTGTTGAAAATTTTCTATCCGCGATGGAATTCAAACGTGATAGTGTTATTGCTTTATATTTTCCTGGAAAACCACAAGTAGCTATCAATAGAGCCCTCCAGCACCTCAACGTGAATAAATCATTTGTGTCTCGATACATAACTTTAAACCGTGATACTGGCAATGCTGCAAAAGCCATGCAGGTGGTCATAAAAAAAACAGCAACATCGGCAGAAATGGTTCGGAAAGTGAAGGCTCGAATTGATCAAAATCCGCGTCGAAGTGGAAGAAAAATGCCTCGTGAGCTCAATATATCGTTGGAACGGATGCAACACATACTGAAAAATGAGCTTGGGCTTAAGACATTGATGTTCCAAAAAGCACACGAAAGAGTCGAAAGAGCGAAGGAGTTGCTACGCTTGCACGAAATTGGTGAGTTGCCGAATTTGGTTTTTTCCGATGAGTCGCTATTTGTTATAGAGCAATATGTCAACAAACAAAATGACCTAGTTTACTTGCAAGAGAGGTCCTTCGATAATTTACACCTTCGGACGGCCACCAGAAAGCAGGCAGCACCGACGGTGATGGTTTGAGCCGCCATAACCGTTGATGGTCGCTCTCCGCTCGTATTTTTGGATCGTGGCGTCAAAATTAATGCGATCGTATACCGTGAAACTGTCTCAGAGACAGTATTGAAGCCTTGAGCAAACAATCATTTCGGTCGGAGACCGTGGACATTTCTACAAGACTCGGCACCGTCTCACAAAGCGCGCGTCAACCAAGACTGGTTAAAAAACAATGTTCCACACTTCACTTCTTTGACACAATGGATTGCAAATTCTCCGGATGCAAATCCGTTGGATTTCTCTGTCTGGGGTATTTTGAAGGGGAAGATTGACACTAAAAAATACTAAAGTTTGGACCACCTCAAATAAGCACTTCGCCGGGAATGGGCCAAAATACCGCAGAACCACTTCTTCGGCCGTCTCAATTCCATTATTCGCGCCAAAGGTGGACATATTGAAAACTACTGATACAATTTGAAAATTGATGTATTTTCTAACATTTTTTGTTTGGGCACAATAAAATTTATTAAAAAATAAAAAAAAACTATAGCATTTTAAAAAGTTGCAGTTCGAGTCAGTCACCCTGTATATGCTGTCGAAAAGAATGGACATCAAAACCCAACAGCTTGGGCAGCACGCCACGACAGTAAACTATGAATTTGAGGTGGTAAAAGATTTTGTCTGGATTTAACTGTGAGTTCAAATAACGACTCCACCATTAAGGTTGAGCCATGAATCAATCTTGCCAATCGCAATTCTTGGGTTTGGAAGGCAATTTGAAAATGCCCTTAGTGGAAATTGAGATTTTCAGCGAATTTTTATACAGAATTGCTTAGCAAGCTTAAAGTTGCATGCATAGGGTACTTTAGCTTGGAGATTTTGCATTACAGATTGCAACTCTACCCTTGGATGTCAATATTTTCTGCACTCTACATTTTGCATAATTCAGACTATTGTCATTGGCAGGCTTACCCATTCAAAGTGTCGAGGATATATCATCTTTTTTTTCCCTTTTTAGGTTGACTGGTTTTCTTGGGGGTAGATTTTCCTACGACATATTATTTCCAGCAACACTTACAATTTCACATGAATGTTGTGCCAGAGGAAAACCGCTACTGAAGTCGTTTTTGCTTCCAGAACTGTGACCTTTACAGTGCGTAGCGCTAGTTTTATCGAAGCATCGTCATCAACAGGAAGCATTCTCATTCTTGACTTTATTCGAGACAGTAGAAAAAAAGAGATCTACGCCAATGAAAGATTTTTCGGTTTCTGTTGTGATTTTGGGAAGCATCTTCTTAATTACTGTCTTTTCTAAGCGCTTGTACCTTCAACTGCACTTGCTTTTTTTTTCTTGTTCTTTAAGTCAGCCTCGCGCTTTCTTTTGCTTATAAAGTTATCTTTAAGAAATTCAACTTTCCTGTTTCTCGAGCTATGCATTCAGAAGCACGACTCTGGCCAATAGGTTGTCTATTCTGATGGAATTACATTTAAACTTTTTAAGCTTCTAAGCCCCGTTCTTTATCGTTCCACTTCAATCTCCCGAATGTGACAGCAGTTATCAGAATCCAAAGATATAACAACTTTTGGACAAGCGGCAGAGGTTGGTAAGTATGTTAGTTCGAGCCTCCAATATTTGACTGCAGGCCATATATCGGTGGACTGGCGCCGTTGTTAGTACCATCTGTGCATCTGTGCTCTGTACTAGTTTAGCTATTTAAATATTGTTTCTCTGTTTCTTCTGATAGCTGATGACAATGACATAGTGGCCGAGATATGAAAAGGATACAAAATTAAGTCTTAAACATAATCAATATTGACTAAGTAGTTTCCGTTTTTAATCCGAATAAACAGAAATCCAAATTCTCATGTAAAATGAACCTCTGAATATATTTTTGATCGGAAGTATTGTACATTAATAAATTAATCGAACTGTTGTTCTGCGCTCGTAAAGTTGTACAAGTTAAGTTCGGATGCATTTCATGTAAAATACACTTGGGTATATTTTTAAGGTAAAAAACGACCCATTACAATGTACGTCAGCATGTGTGTAGAGGAAAACAAATCAAAATACCACATTTACCTTGATATGCAAATAACCAATAATCTGGCTTCTATAAATTAAAGTGCAATTTTATTTTCCGATTATTTCATTCCCAATGAGAATTAAGAGCGCGCGTATTATTTTACAGTAGACAACACTTGGCCTAGACGTACTCGCAATTACATATTCTTTACATGCTGCATAAGTGCACATTTTCGAATGCACAGGTACATGAAGATGTATGCTCAAGTGTACCCAGCCATCTTTTTCAATTTTTATTAATTGCGTCGGATTAACCTGTTTTTTAATTGCAACAATAAAATCAGCTTAAAACGATATATCTGATGACAAAGATGTGTTTTCTTTAAAATCCTGCGCAAACACACGCATACGAGCATATACAGCTGCGGTCAAAAAAATAGCACCATAATCGCATTAAAACTTTTATGAGCAATATTTCTTATTTGATTATTTTTTTTACCATCTCACTGTTGAACCCCGTTATTGGATATGTGCTCTTTGCTATTTTACTAAAAAATTATATACAATAGTAACGGTAGTTTTTGTTATCTGCAATTTTGCAACAACACCTCTGTACGCGTGCAGTCAAAATAATAGCACCATCAGAGGATATCGGCTAAGAAATAGAACAATTTTATAAAATAACTTGCAAATCAATTTAATTCGGTAAATTTATTAAGTGATACATATTTTTCTTCAAAAAATAAAACAAAACAGCCATTTATTTTGCAGACATGGGCCATGGAAAACACTGCATCGAAGTCAAAAGGGCTATAATAAAAAAATTAATTTCTGAAGGTAAAACCTACAAGGAAATTCGGAAAATTGTTGAATGTTCGACTAAAATGATTCGGAATGCGATTTTATACAAACCAAAGGAAGAAACATGTGGTAGAAAGCCAGAAATGTCGCCGCATGAAATAAAACTCATAGTAAGACTCGCTAAAAAGGAGCCCTTTAAATCAGCTGTACAGCTAAAAAGTGAATTGGATGTATCGGCCAGTGCGTCGGAGATTGGGGGGAGGCCAAGAAAAGTTCCATTGCTGTGACCTTGTCATGCGGCAAAAAGATTGTCGTTTGCAAGGAACCACATCGATTTGCCAGTTCAGGAGTGGAGGAACGTTCTCTGGACTGACAAAAGCAAGATCGTGTAGTTTGGTGGTATTGGGTCTAGTTGCTATGTAAGAAAGCCCCTAAACAAGGAATTCAACCCAGCTTATACCTTAAAAATAGTAAAATACGGCGGTTGCAAGATAATGATTTGGGAATGTTTTTCCTACCATGGTGTAGGTGATCAACACCTTTATGTAAAAATTATGGAGGAAGTTACGTAGGCATTTGCTTCTGAGGAAATGCCGTTGAGGTGGGTCTTCCAGCACGACAACGACCGCAAACATACCAGCAAAACAGCTAAAAGGTGGTTCGAAGAAAAACAGGTCAATGTTACGGAATGGCCACCTCAATCTGTAGACTTAAATCCACTGGAAAATTTATGAGCCGTTGTAAAAAAAGGAGTTTCGGAGCAACAACCGAGTAACATTAACGACTTTTGGTCAACAATTCAACGTTGCTGGTATGCCATACCCTTGCAGAGGTGTCAGTCATTGGTCGATTACATTGCACGACGCTGTAATGCAGTTATTTGCAATAAGGGATATGCAACAAACTATTGAATATTCAATAACTATATTTATTAAAAGAAATAATTTTTTACTTTAGAAGTCCTTGGTGTTCTTATTTCTCTGGAATATTGTGGGTGGTGCTATTTTTTTGACTGCACACCCACGGTGTTGTTGTTCGAAAATTGCATATAATAAAAATAACGGCTATTATTGTGAACGTTTTTAATTAAAATATTACAGACCATACTTCGATTAATAATATTTTATTGTCAAGTTTGGAAAAAAAAAGAACTAAATATAAAATTAAGCTCATAAATACTAATAACACACTCTTGGTGCTATTTTTTTGACCGCAGCTGTATGTATCAGACAGCAAGAAATGAAGAATTTAAAACAAAAACGGCAATGAATTTTTCAGATTCAAAATGTTTCTTGTTTTAGTATCAAAAAAATAAAAATATGGATCCCTTCATCTGAAAATTGCCTTGCCATCGAAAAGAGCTTTGCTTTCAACACGATGGCGGAACTCTATGCATGTATACAATAAAAATGTATTTTTGAAGTTAAATTCATGGAAAGAGGATTGATGAATACAAAAATAACCTCCCGCATTACATTAACCTAATCGATATTTTCTGTTATTGGGTTCGGAGATGGAACATTGCCTTCGTGTCATCCCCTGCAATGTTGATGCATTTTCTTGTCGTGTGATTAATGATTTTCTGTTCTCCAAGGAATTCGTTTATTTGCTGCTGACAGCAGGGCTTGATACATAGTTACGAGTAGGTTGTGCGTTCCCTTCTCGATTTTTATTTTGTCTTATTTTTATGGCAAACATTTGAACCAGGGATCAATAAATGTACGTCTTTGGAGGCTTAAGTGTTGAATTGTAAGACCAAATAGCATTTATCAATTGAATTTGAACATTTTCACATCACATTGAGGTAGGTTACATATGGTTGAGAAGTAGGTGTGTCGTTCTTTTCTGCTTTAATATCGTATCTTGTATTTTTGCTTAATTTAAACGATCAACGATTTTGAAACAAATCTTGTTTTGATTTCAAATGTATAAGTTGTCATAATTTGAAAAAATTGATAGTAATATATGGTATTGTTTAATTTGACACACTTTTGAAATTCAAGTTGGGATTACTTTGCTATTAATTCGTTAAATCAAGCTAGGAGCCAAAAGCTCAAGATAAAAATCGTGTATAAGCTTTAGGTTTTTGAAATCTATATTTGTCATAGGCCGAACAAAAAGTTTTCTTAATAGGATCTTGTGTGTCAAATTGGCATACCACTTTTTCGTTTCAAACATAGATAAACTAACAAAGATGTAAAACTTTACAGCCGTTACTAAAACGGTTGCCTCTATTCATGTGACCCTGTCTGTGAATTGGCAACAGTGGCAATTCTCCCCACATTTTACACAAAAACGTCATCCATATTACACATGCATACTAAACTTTATGTATATTCTGCTGTCATTCTAGCAAATTCTATCAGCTTGCAGGCTCGCATAGATGTTGGTAATCCGTGTACAGCTATAGTACATAGTTTGCCATCTATGTTATTTTATCTATGGCCTCGACATTTCTCGTCTATCGTTTGCTGCAGAAAAATGTTCATTTTTATGTGTTTGTCGAATCCAAAAATATATAAATAAAAATGGATTATACTTTTTGATGCGTTCCGAAGTGATGATAATGGTGATTACAATTTAGAAAATGATGATGAATTCGTACCAAGTGACATTGAATCAAACAGCGAGGTTAATAACAACAGCAATGATTCTGATGTGGATTCTGAAAACAAGAGAAGCTATCATTGTACAGCCAAATATATTGCTGCTGTCGAAAGACAAACAAATTGAATATACGAAAGAAGCGAATAGTACTCTCTCGATCGAATTTATTTTTGACCACATCATTCGCCAACAGACAGTTTATGTAGAACTGTCAGTATATGGACACATCTGTCATTGTTACTGTTTACTACAATATATTATTCAATCATTTGAAAAAATTGTTCTTGTATGGCGATTGTCGCATCACTACCCATCGATATCAAAAATATAACTTTTTCACGTTCCTTTACCTTAAATAATTACTCGGTGTTTGTGGTTTATTGAACGCACATAAAGGTTTTTTATTGCGAAATAGTGACTTGACCGTTATACTGGTTTTACTTAATTCGTGAAAAGAAAATCTTTGTTGTAAAATAATGAATAGTTAAAGAGTGAGAACAAAATGACCAATAAATTTTTAACACAAGCACAAATTGCTGCTTATATTGAAGAAAATTCGGAGGACTTACAAGAAGCTAGCATTTATATTGTTAACGTGCTTCCTTGACACAATGGACGATCTCAGTGATGAAGAATTTATTGATGATGCCGATGTGTTCTTAACACAGTTTTGCACAATCTTATGTTTCTTGGAATATTATTGAATCGAGAATTTTCAAAATGAATATAAATGAGTTCGAAGTGGTTAGAAACTTTTGTAATGTGCGGGATCCCTGTGATTCTATGGAAATGCATATTATCCGTGATGACGTGAAAAATGAAGAACCTGAATCTCAAGCTATTACTTCTTTTGGTCCAGCAGTTCGGCCTTCTATACAAATGGAAGAACGACCTATAGAACCAGTAGTGACAGTAAATTTAGAAGCACAGAAAATGGGAGCGATTTTGAAAAAATATTGCACGAGTACCTTACTAGCCTTATGACTATTTTAGTGTCCTTTTTGGTGCATTTTAATTTTTAAAGTTAAAAAATCGGTGTTTAATTGTTTACTTTGTTTTGGGACGATGAAATATTTCAATACGTAACTTATGAAACCAATCGATATGCACAGCAGAAAAATGCACATATTATGGAATATTATTATACTCTGATACTATCCATTTTCATTGGCCGACACATTGGCTGAAATATTATTCGCCAGTCCATGAATCCAAACCGCTTTGATAGCCTTAAGCGTACCATATGTTACTTTGGTCGCCATTTCTGCAAAATGTTTATTCGGAACCAACTTGTACGTTTTGGATACAAGTCGTGATTTTTCTCTTCAAGTTCATCCCTTATGTTGGTGTTAATGCTAAAAATGATTCAGATATAACGAATCAATTGGGCCTTGGAAGTATGAAAAATATGAGCATGGAAAATTCGAATCCTCACACGAATGGAATTCATCGAATGGTAACACATGCTTCCAACAAATCAACATCAACAAGTGGCAAGAAGTAACGCATACCATTATTAGAATGATTGACTACTGTGTAATAAATGTAGCTTGGAAGCTGCATTGTGTCATGTAATAGCATCGAAATTTACCACAAGCAAGTGAAGCACTTCTGGGAAGCACAGGGAGGGAATAAAAGTACTTAAGAGGACGACGACCAGTGAAGAAGAGAAAAAAATAAAAGCAGAAAGTTCACTCAAAACCTTGATGGCAAAAATGAGGTCAAAAGAGACAAGATTGACCACGTCATAGAAAAGGACCCCTTACGTAAACGGGTCGGGTGTCAGCTAGAATAGACAACCTTGATAAAAAAGTACGTCTGTTGTTGACATTCCCTCTAAATCTTAGCGTCATAGCTTGACATTTGCAAAAGTTACGTAGCCAAGAGTACATCTATCTCTGTGTGTGATAGAGGCAAGTGAATGGTGTTCACCAAATGAGCCGAGGCCAAAAAACAAAAATACGTTGTTTTCAGTCAAAAAAGAAGACAATGCTTACGGTTTTCATGGATTAAAACGGTGTAATGCATCATGAAATTTTGCTAGAAGGCCAGACAGCAAACAAAGAGTATTATTTGGGCGTTATGAGACGTTTGCGTGAAGCAATTCGCCGAAAGAGACCAGAATTGTGTACAGAAATCTCGTAGAATTTGCACCATGAGAACCCACCCTCGCACAGCGCCATTAATATTATTAATTTTTTGACGAAAAATGCAACAAATACCATACAACAGCCAGCGAATTCACCTGATTTGGCTCCCTGTGACTTCTTTCTGTTCAGTCGAGTTAAAAAACCACTACGAAGAACGCGTTTCAGCAGCCGAGAGGAAGTAATGGAAAAAATCGCAGGAAGCACTGATGGACATACCGAAAACCGAATACAAAAAATGTTTCGAGGATTGGATTAAGCGCTGGCATAAGTGTATTGCAGTCGATGGGGATAATTTTAAAGGGGACAATATAGATTTAGATGAATAAACTTGCATTTTTAATTTTCTTAATAAATTCCTTTTGATTTTACAACTACAACTGATAATTATTTTTAAATTAAAAAAAATATTCATGTCTACATGCCATTTATGTATAATTTGTTTCGATTTAATATTTTTTTTTTTTTTTTTTTTTTGAATACTTATCGGCCCAGTGAAGCATTTGCAAAATCTAATAAAAAAAAAATAGAAATATTGCTCATTTTAAACGGAAAAAACTAAAGAAATTAAGAAATAAGTACAGATACAAGTAAAAATACGAAAATAGTAAAAGTGTCTTTATTATTATTTATAATAAATTAATACTTCGCGACATTTAAGCAGTCGACTTGGTATCAATTCAAACAAGTTGTCTATTAGAGATTGTGGGAATTACGCAATTCTTTTTCGAACACATTAAAAAGTTCATCGTCCTTTTAGCTATTTCTCACAAATTCTCGATGTGGTTAAGATCGGGAAATTTGGGTGTCTATTTAGGCCTCGACCTTTTGTGCTTGGAACCAATTTTTTACATTTCTTGTCGTATGCTTTGGATCACTATATTATTGAAATCTCAAACCAAGGGTCATATGATCCTCGGCATGCGGCAACATTGTGTCTTTCAGCATTTTGGTATTGTAATCGATCCATTTACCCCTCCATTCTTTTTAGAAGTCCTATTCCTAGAGATGAAAACCATCCTCGTACCATAATTGATCTCTCCATGCCTAACCGTTGAGTTGCAAAAACGTCAAATGAGTCTTTTTCCAACTGGCTTTCTAACACATATCATTATATTAGAATCGATTAAATTTATTTTTGATTCATCAGGGAAAATTATAGTCTTCCGTTTTATTCGTAAAGCAGATTTCTTTGCAGTTCGTCTTAAAAATAATCCAGCAACAACACTTCGTCTATGCGCTGTCCTTTTATGTACCCTATTTTCCGGATCCAGAGATGATCTTTTCTTGGTATAATTTTCCTAGGTCGGCCACCACTGTGAATAACTTTCACCGTTTTAGTTTAGTTATACTTTTTAACTTTTACTCGTACTTTTGTAAATAATGTTTTTTTTTTTTAAGAATTTCCGCTATTTTTTTATTTAAAGCTCTAATTGTACTTGTTTCACGTCATTGTATTTAAAATAGATAAATATTAAGTACAATCATTGACGGGAAATCATCGTCAATTTATGCTGTTAAAATTAACGGTAGCTAAGAATGCAAAAATTCATCCATAGTACTTGAAATATGATATTTTTTACTGCCACATAATTGTTAGTTTCTTAATTGTTTTGTCCGTTTAAAATTAGCAATATTTACATTTTCCGTTTTTATTATAACCAACTGAATGAGTTTAAGTAATATGTATTTGTTTTCAATTTTAAATTTTATTAATAAATGTATGAGATTCATTATAACGAGTTTTAAAAATGCGTTTAATTTATTTTACAGTCATCTTGATACTCGTTTTAGTTTCCCTAGTTTTGTCCGAGACCCCATTCAAAGGGAGAGTGCGTTACCGAACTTTGGGCCGATAATCATTGCAAACCAATTTTCGCAGCAATGATGGCGCTAAAAAGTTTCAAACTAATCAACAGTTGTTTGCGTTTTAATGATAAGGCGACTAAATTAAATAAGGAGATAAATCAGCTCCAATACGAACTGTTTTTGAAAAAATTGGTAGGTATAGGTATTGGCCCAGAATAGAGAGTACACATATAATTAAATAAAATATTTATTCAGTATAAGAAAATCGTCTTTCATTTTGATAAAAAAAACGAAATAACTTTCCAAACAACCCAATAGTATCTTTTCAGATCTCTGAACGCAGTCGGAAGGCTAAATTCAGTGACCCTTGTTTGGGTCCCAGATCACAATGGGATCACGGAAAATGAAATCGCCGACGAACTTGCTAGACACGGTTCAGAGAAGAGTTTTTCAGGGCCTGAATCTACGTTGTGTCTGCCTTTGTTAAGGCTTCCATTGACAGTATGGTCTCATATGAGCAGAACTGCATATGGCACAGCTCTGCGGGATGTAGGCAGACCAAACGAATACTTCCCGACGTCTCTAGGAAGTCAGCGGCCTTTCTGCTGTCCCAAGGACAGGAAGACTTCAGATTGCTTACTGGCGTCGTTACGGGACATTACACTTTTACAAAGCACTTACATGCACTGGGTATAAGTGATGCAACATACTGTGATACTTGCTGCGAAAGTGATGACGACAACGCAGAGCACTATTTCTGTGAATGTTCGGCTTAAGCTCGCATCAGACTGCTTGGCTCTGACGTGATGGGAGCTGGTACTGTAGGCATCTTATCACTAAAGAACTTACTCATCTTTCTTCGTAAGACTGAAAGATTTTAATAAAAAGAAACTTTACAAGGGGTACAATGGACTAAAAAAAAAATTTCTTCAGATGTGTGAAAGAAATAAGAAAATATTGATTCGAACAAAACAGTTGTATCTTAGTTCGAAGGTCAATAAACATACATTTTCCAAATTTTCCAGCATTTGCTGTTCTAGTTATGATATGTTCAGTGTGGTACAAAATTTCATTCCCAACATAAGTAAACTATGCAGTACAAATCAGCACACCAGGTCTTATTTCCTTATAAACTTAAAGATGTTTATATGATCTTTGTAAAAAAATGCATTTATGTACCCCATCAGCATATACTACTGAGTCTATTGAGCCAACTTAATTTTGATCATCAAGACCATACTTCATTTTTCTCACTTCCAAACACTACTTTGTCATATTATCTATATGAGAATGAAAGAAATAAGAAACACCCATTTCTTTAACTTAATTGGAGCTAAATACCTCACGTATATTACTCAATGAATGTTCGCAGTTCCGAAATTTAACTGTTCGTTAGATTCTGTCTATCGCATTGTCTTTGCCACTGCCATTGTAACCTGAAACCTAGGTAGTACTTATTGGGTCCAGCTTTCAGAAAAGTATTTAATTCTCAGATTATTGTGTCTTAGATTGGAAGTGGTAACAGATTCAGAGACGGGCGCTTGTTAACCAAATGGGATGTTAGATCGGGGGTGTTGGACCCCCACGTAGATATCAGGCCCACATTTTTAGTACATGCATGTTATACCAAAAACCACATCTTTTTAACCGGAAGATAGGTTGGGTCTGCAGAACATGATATGCACATACTTCGTATATCAGAGTATGTCGTATATCGAGTCTAGATCACAGGTAAAAGTGGGAAAAGAAATTATGCATCTGAAGCTATCTGTTTCTTAGAGACCAAACAAGCAACGCATTGGATTAAATATGTCTTACCCCAGCCGTGTTCTAGGTATCTTAGAGACTTAGCTCGTGTTTTGAAAAAAATGCAGAAATTTAATGTATTTAATTTACAAATCAAAGAAAAGTTTGAACTATGGTACTAAATAGATGCATGGGTTTGCTTGAAAAACATATATATAATATATATATATATTTTTTTTTTGAGGAATAGAGCACGGTACGTTCCTTTTCTAAGTCTTAAGTAGAAAGGTGAGTTAACTCTTCAGTAGAGTACCAACTAATGTGAGCGTAGGCCAGTCATTATTGTATGGAATTGTAATTTTTTTTTAAATATTGTGTTTGCTACTTGATCGGTTCAAGTCAGGTTTTGGTTGAAGATAAGATCCACATTTTTAACTGTTACAAAATACTTAATGGCTGGTTGCCCTAGTTTAAAAGGGGGAAAGGTGGAAGTGTCCAATTTGTATTTGTAGATGAATCTAGTGTCTTAGACTTCTGTGGATTTAATGACAGCATGTGTTTAAGCGTCCATTGGCAAATGATTTTTAAATCATCATTCAATTTCGTTTATGTGAGGTTTGATTTAAAATAGGATTTTTTTGACAGATCAAGTGTGACACCTATCAAACTGCTTTGTCATTTTTGTTCAGTATCGTTTGGCAAGTCATCATGAAAAGACTTACACCACAACAGCGTCTCCAAATTGTTCAGCTGTATTGCGAAAATCAGCGGTCTGTGAGAAATGTTTTTCGTGCGATTCGAGGAACTTACGGTGCGCATAATCACTGAAAAAACTATTGCCTATAACATTCGCAAATTTGAGTCCCAGTTTACATTAGTGGATGATACTCGACTGGTTAGACCACATCCAGTACGTAGTGAAGAAACTATAGCAGCTGTAGCTGAGAGTGTATGCAAAGGCCGTGACGAATCGATTCGTCGTCGTTCTCAGCAGCTAAGCTTGGCGTATTTTACGTAAGGATCTCGGCCTAAAGGCGTACAAAATTCAACTTGTGCAAGAATCGAAACCAGGCGAATTGAATTTGCGTCATATTTTCAGTGAATGTGCTCTGGAAAAACTCGTGAAATTTTGTTCAGTGATGAAACCCATTTCTGACTTTATGGATACGTTAATAAACAAAATTGCTGTATTTGGGCTGATGAGCAACCCAAAGAGTACCGATAACTACCACTACATCCATTAAAAACAACGGTTATGGTGTGGTTTATGGGCTGGTGGAATCATTGGTCTAGATTTCTTCAAAAATGAATGTTACTGTCAATGGTCTATACTCTGTTTGGAAGCAATTTTGAGATTTTAGTAATGGCAGTATTTTTGCTTTCTTTTCATGAGATAGGGAACTCGCTATTTGTAAGTATTTATTATATATTTTATATATATATATATTTATTATTTTTTTTAATATGATATGAATACCCTTTTAATGGCTTTTTCTCCAGGGCGCGGGCGTGTGTTGTAGTACTTTCAAACCGAGGTGTATTAGGTTTCGATATTTTTCGCAGAGGTGGTTGTCAAACTGGACGGGACGAGCTAGTACATCCTCAATCAGCGGGTCTTAAGTACGTGCTAGTTGTTAGTTCGTTACATTTAACCCAGCCAGCAACCACTACAATATCAGTGTTATGCCTACATACAAATTCTATGAAAAGACTTTTTCACAGAATTGCCTCGCACGGGATTCGAACCCGCGACCCTCTGCTTGAGGAGTCTATACATATACCACTACACCACGGCCATCCCGTTGTTGTTGACATGTAGGTGAGATAGTTTAAAATAAATGGTAAAAGAAGTTTATGGAACTTAAGATTAATGTCATCTAATCCCGGCGAATTGTCATCATCTTCGCTCATTTCGTTTCATTTCAGTTCTAACTCAGGATTTGCTGATGACGACGCAATGGAAACTAACCACTTGTTAAAAATATTGCAGTCCATATCTGCAGGTATTTCTATCTGTTGTTTCACATTTCCTAAACTCCTTTCCAAATATCTTTTTTCTGACTGATTGGTAGGGCAGGAAGATCTATCATAATAAATTTGATTAGCATTTTGCATTCCCCAGACAACTAAATTGCAGAGTGAATGATAAGTTTCATTAAGCTCTTGTAGCTTATAACGTTTCCACCGATTATATGCAAGATCCTATTTCGGTGTTGAATTAAGGTTAGCAAGGGTTAGCAAGGTGGAGAGTTATTTTTTTATGATTTTCGATTTTATAGGAACGAGTTGGTCAAAAGGAGTTTTTATGTTATTTTCTCGGAATACTACTTGTTAATCAACCCATAGCAAGAAATAAATTTGCACCCAATTCACGTAAGCAAAGTCAGTACGTGAGCTTCATGATGATAATGTTTTTAAAATCCCTAAAGTGTAATACATTTTGCTCTACATCATCTTTAACATCAAAGGTTAAATGTACCAAGTCATGCCTTGAAAAGCCTAAACCGATAGTTGGTTAAAAAATTCAGCTTTTGTTATATGTTGTACAAAGAAAACGTCTAAAAGTGTTGCGACTGACTTTGAAAAGTTTATTGCTGCTAAGAGATTGACTAGATTGGCTGAAGTAGTAGTATTACGCAAATTACAATTAAGTTCTCCACAAACGATAATATTGGCTACATAACACGATATCTCCTTTTAGATGTTTATTATTGGCGTTGCATCTATCATATATTTTTATTAGGCCTGTAAATTACTCCAATGAGTAATCATTCTACACCAATATTTATTTTAAGAAATAAGTACTCAGATGTGCTGTATATGTTTGACAATTTTTACTACATCAGGAAAGTCCTTAACTTCTTAGAGATATACGAAAGTATTCTTTATATTGTATTGGTTTGCTGGTATTCTGAAAAGTAATGATATCTGCAGGTATTTAACCTGCCATTGGAAGCCCTTACTGAGAATGAAGGCAATCCTCATGTAGGTTGGTTCCCTGAGGAACTCTCTTCTGAACTTTGCCTACAAGTTCATCGACAATGTTTTTTTTCGTGATCCCATTGAAAAACAACCCAAATAAGACTAGTGAATCAAACATTTCGACTCCGTTCAGAATAGCTTTATATTTTTGATCTTGCTTGGAATGGTGAAAAGGTTCATCGCTACAGACGTAGAGTTTACTAACCAGGAGTGTAACCTCACCCGCCGCATTCTAGATCGCAACGTCCTCACCTGTGATCGTCACCATCAATGACGGTCCGAGCTTGTTCTTTTCCTGGCACAAGTTCTGATCAAAGCCATTCCTGGGGGCAGGGAAAGTCGATTCCATATTTTCGCAGCAGGAGTTCTAGTATCATTGCTTTAGGCAGTATGACCATAACGAACGTGTTCTATTAAAGACTTTTTTTTTGTAAACAGAATATGACTACGATTGCGGTTCATATCAAGGGGAGGAAGATTCATCCCTGTGTTTAGAATACATCAGCAATGCAAGAGGAAAGCTACAATGCAGCTGAGACACACCGTGCTTTGGAGTCTGATGAAAGCAGAAGTGACGCATTTACGTTAAAACTTTTTGCACCAAGAAATCGACGCATACGATATAACATAATTGATCTTATCATAGCCATGTAAACCCGAAGGATCTCTTTGATGATAAGCCTCATGACTTATTAAGAGGTCCTTTGTAGTGCAAAGTCGACAGCGCCCTAGAGGTTTTCTGCCCGACTTAAGTCCAAAGAAACTGAAAAAACGGATGGTAGTACCACCAGATGAGCCAGACTAGACAGCTTCCTCTGTTTCATAAAAGGAACAACCTAGTGTGATCCAACAGAGAATACGTATACATCATCTGCTTATGCCTGAGCGTTGTCATAGACCAACATGCACCATGTCAGTGGAGACAGAACGACGTCCTGCATTTAATGTTCTGTGTTTGTTTACCCCTGACCTCAGACTAATTGCAGTAGTTCAATCCGACCATTTGGCTTCGTCTTTTCCATGAAGGAAACAACATAAATTTTAATGTAAATTTTAAAATTGACTGGAAGCCATTATTACTGCTACTAGTCGCCGAATTTGCTACCTTTATATCAGACGATTCGTAGGTATGCTCTCACAGACGGTATAGCAACATGACCTGTATACACCTGAGCGCAGACGTTAGAAAGATTCAAAGCGTCAAGCAAAATATCAATATATATGAACCATAGACACGGATCCATAATAAAAGTTGTTTTCTCTGGTATCGTCATAATCCACAAAATAAGTGGCTCGTCTACATGCCGTTAAAATTCCCATTAGTGAATGCATACTCAATTTCGAAGAATATATTCAAAGCAAACATCTCTCATATAGAGTGCACATTTAATTCCATCTTCTAGATTTAAGAACGAAGTCTTCCAAGATCCTTCATGTTGCATCTTACACAAACGATGCGCTCGTAAGTAAGTTAAGTCCAAGGTGACATTCTTCGTCTTATCTTCAGAGACAACGAGCTTCTTTGCAGCGACGAAGCTATAATGCTTTGTTAGTTTGTTCTCATAATAAAAGGAAATCTCTAATGGAATCCTTTCAATTATTTGCGATGCCTGTGTTTACACATTTACTTATATTTTACGCACACGATAGAAGTACTCAATATGATTTTTCATTAACAATATTAAGTTAAGGCAACAAAAGCAACGAAATTAAAATTGCTTAGCGAGGTACACAGAGCTGCTTATAATTAAAATTGCCTTAAGACATGAAGAGCTCCCCTTTCTTATGGCAACCTACGAGTATGTTCAGATACATTGTAGATATGTTATTTGGTATTCATCCTGATTATTTTAATTATTGTATTTTAATGCGCATGCAGCATATTCCGGTGAATAGTAAGAACTTTTCTGAGCATAAGTATTTTTTAACTGTCGAAGTAATCACACAGCAGTCTTTATACAAACATATACGTTGATGCTACTGACAATACCTTCAAAAGAGAAAAAGACATAAGCTAAGCCAGATCTCATCAAAGAAACTTGCTTCTTCCTCTACGAATTGCGATAATGGTTTTTATGCATCAAGCTGGAGAAAAGTCAAGAGCAATTTTCTGACAAACGCAGTTAGCTTAAACCAGAAACAGCACGTAGAAGTGCATTAGCAAATTTTGTAGCATTCGAAGAGTTAGCAAGAAATAAGGAAAAAATAAAAAAATAAAAAAATATGGTATATATACCAACTGAACAAATCGTGCATGCTTCTGCAATACATTGAGACAAGAGTGTGCTAAGAGAGGCAAATAACCTCTGAAAGAAGATGCTTCATGTCAGGCCATAAGTAAGCAGTCGCTTCCTGGGACATGCTCCCTCTAACCAATCCGGTGGTTGTGCGGCATCATGTGGTGGATTTTCCTCCATCCACTTGTTATGTTGTGGCATGAATAAATTGCTTATTTTTGGTCGAGTGCAAACAGAGTCATGCACCCGGTAACGCAAAGTGGTTCTGCTGTTGTACATACTCCTTAAGCTTTTATAGCATAAGTATATGTATGTGTATACGCTATGTATTCGTTGGTACAAAAAGAATTCCTCACCGAAGGTGCATAAAAGGAAGTTGCTCATCCGTAGTGTGAGCATACTTCTGTTATCGTTTGCGTAGTTTGAGGTTAGCATTTTGTTTTCTCTAGAATAATAAATAAGACCGCGTGTCTGTTAAAAGAAATGAAATTCCTACCAGCAAAACACAGCATTGTTTCGGCATTTACATTTCAGTCACTTTGACGTTTTGTGAGCGAGCTGATTGCTTTCACGGGAAATGTCCTTCACGGAATGATGTGTAATTTCTATGTATATGTGGTAGAGCAGTTCTATATGATACTTATGGATACGACTATTCAACTTTTTAGCGCATACTATGATATAATAAAAGGACATACCTTTGCCATATAGGAGTACAAATTTACCTGTACCGTAAAAAGAAATTTGCTTTCGTTCTTTCATAAAAGCACGGAAGAAAGGAGGAGGAAGATAAAGCCTTGCAACACAAAACTTTGTTGAATTTCAAATGGTTTCAGCTTTGCACATTTAAAAAATAAAACCATTGCTGGTAGATTTCTACCTGAGTTTTAAATGTTTTTCAATATAATACGAAACTTGGATGTAGCCATAGTAAGAGCTTATATGTAGTCCTGTTTAACTCCAGATGGTGTCGAAAATGAGAGAATCTGCCATTTATTCGAAAGGTCGTACATACACCACAGTCACTTTGTAATAAGGATGGTCTTTAAACCAAGAGCAAAAAAAAAAACCTTCCCACACAACTCCCGAGATTTATGATCGATAAGCCTGATACATAGAATTCTAGATCATATATCCCGAAATACTATACATATACTCGTATTCGTAGAACATGTTTATTCAAATCACAACATGTCTATCAAAAGGCGAATTGCTGAAAATGCTCCACAATCTACGAAAAATGTCTTTCTTTCAGAGAATCCACCCTGATGATCAACTTCTTGCTATTCATGAACATAAAGAGTATTCATTCTTCGTCCCTTCCCTTTTGGGATTAAAGATGCATCCATCTGCGTCTACCATCCCACAAAATATATACATAATATAAGCTATACTCCTCTATTATATAAATCAGAATCTTACGCGACATGTGAGACATCATGTCCGGCTTAAAACTGTTCGAATATTGACGACATTCGGAAGGAGACTAATGATCAAAGATTCGCATTATTGGATATGTCTTTAAGCCTTTCGGGAATTAGGTACACCCAACACAACGCATTCCAATACGACAGAAAATTGACATTTTTTCAAGAATTACTAAAAGGGAAGACGTTAATGTTCACTACTTCTAGTGGGATATGTCAAAGTAAAATATACGGTATCCCATGGTTTCTTAGTTCTCAGCGATTCGAAAATGGTTTAGAGCTTTTCCCTTCAAATCAAAGAAATCGTAGCCCTTAATCGACAATGATATTATTTGTCCTATTTTCATCAGTGAAATATGAGTTCTTGAATCGCCAGTTCTCCATATCCTTTCAAAGGTAGAAATTGTTCAAAAGGAGTCGATTTTCTCGTAGTGGCAATGTTCTCGTATTTTTGTTTATTTACTGAAAAGTCGCTCCTTTGGACTCTGCCTTCTTCTGCAGATCATGGATCACAAAAAAGTGTGATCGTCGACAGCTTCTCCTGAATCTTCATATGTACCATATGTCGTTCGGTCGATCTTTAAGGTAGTTTCGAACTTCCCTCCTTTATCTATTTGCGGGAACATATTCGAGTTGCTGATGTTATAACCTAAATCTTTTTGTTTTTGATCCAGGACTTCAATGTCATTACCTCCGAGTTATGTCCCCTGAAACGGTGCAAGTATAGGGTGATTCATCGTGAGCTTTAATTTTCAGTCAAACTGCTTTGTCATTTTTGTTAAGTATCGTTTGGCATGTCATTAGTCATCAGCTGTATTCCGAAAATCAGCGACCTGTGAGAAATGTTTTTGTGCGATTCGAGGAACTTACTGTGCAAATTTGAGTGGATGATACTCGACCGGTTTGGTGACATCCAACACGTAGTGAAGAGATTATAGCAGCTGTAGCTGAGAGTGTACGCAAAGACCGTGACGAATCGATTCGTCGTCGTTCTCAGCAGCTTGGCTTGGCGTATTTTACGTGAGGATCTCGGCCCAAAAGCGTACAAAATTCAACTTGTGCGAGAATTGCAGCCAGGCGACTTGAAATTGCGTCATATTTTCAGTGAATCGGCTCTGGAAAAACTCAATGAAAATCCGGTGTTTTATCGTGAAATTTTGTTCAGTGATGAACCCCATTTCTGACTCAATGAATACGTTAATAAACAAAATTGCCGTGTTTGGGGTGATGAGCAACCCGAAAAGTACCAAGAGCTACCATTACATTCATTAAAAACAACGGTATGGTGTGGTTTATGGGCTGGGTTTATGGAATCATTGGTCCATATTTCTTCAAAAATGTGCTTCCTCAAATTCAAGCACATAGTCTCGGTGAGCTCTGGTTTCAACAAGACGGCGCTAGGAGCCATACAGCGCGTGAAACAATGGACTTGTTGAGAAATCATTTTGGTGAGCAGTTAAATTCATGTTTTGCTACCGTAAATTGATCGCCTACATATCATTTTCAAAAAGTAAATGCCATGAATTGCTCTTTTAACCGATAATAAAAATTTTAAGTTCACTTTCAAATTGATGTGTTTTACTTTACATTATAAATCAAACCGCACGATAATTCATCCTTTATATAGGGTTTTCTAATAACGACTTGACAAATTTTTTTTTTTAAATAAAAGGCAAACCATTTGAGATATTTCAAAAACTTTGTTATTGGCTTGAAGAACAATCAAAACATTTATGAATGGAACACGACTTCGTTCATATGGCCACCGCGGGCACGTTTGCAGCGGTCGATTCGTTAGACCCAATTCCGCTATCCCAATGGCCGCTATTTCGCGTTCAATGTGGGTTTTGAGCTCTTCCAACGTCGTCGGTGTGTTGGCATAAACCAATGACTTAACGTAGCTCCACAGAAAATAGTCAAGCGGCGTTAAATCGCACGAACGAGGCGGCCAATCGACTGGCCCATGTCTTGGATAACACTCTCACCATACTTACACTTCTATAAATCGATTGTAGCGTGTGTTGTGTGGCTTGTGGCACCATCCTGTTGAAATCATATGTCGTCCAAGTCCATATCTTCCAATTCGGGCCAAAAATAACCGGTGATCATGGCGCGATAACGCTGACCATTCAAAGTAACGTGACGATCGTTATCGTCGACGAAAAAATATGGCCCAATAACGCCGCCGGCATGCAAACCGCACCAAACAGTTATTTTTTGCGGATGAAGTAGTGATTCATGGAGCACATGTAGGTTTTCACCCGACCAATAACGCATATTTTGCTTATCGACGAACCCATTGAGCCAAAGACGAGCTTCGTCACTGAAGATGATTTTGCGACTGCGAATATCTGCAGAAAATTTTTATAATTTGCAGACGTTGCTCGTTAGTGTACCTTACCGTGACCAAAATGTTGAGTTTACTGAATAAATTGACAGTGACAGTTTGATGATTAGTGAAAGAGTGTGTTCAAAAATTAAATTCAGTTATCAAGTCCCTATTGGAAAACCCTATATGACTAACTTTCGTTGATTGGAAATATTTTGTCATCTCTTTGACAGTCTTATTGAATTGTTCCGAATTGTTTTTGCTTTACGATGTCATATTTATTTTGTTCGGATCTATATTTTCAAATTGATTTAAGGAAAGTAATGGTAAGCAGGCATACGTTAATCCAAGTGATTAAGCTCACGTATCTATCTGTTCTAATTTCCCATTCGCTAAAACTAAGGCATCACTGTGCGTCGATCCAGACAGCTTGAATCCTCATTTTATTTCTCAATATACGAGTACATACGTACATATTACAAGAAGAATAATTTATTTCATTTATTTTTTTAATTTTTCCTCTTTACACGATCAAGTGTAACACTCTGTCTATAATTGACAAAGTTCTGACTTAGTCATTAATAAATGCAATGAATGAGTAAGCGCAGCTGAGGGGCCAACCAGTAAGCAGCACAAGTCAAAAGGAGCGAATCGCGATCGGACATACGGAGATATTAAACGCGTCGGCGCCTTGGGCTTTTGTGTGAAGTGCGTTCGTGATATGAATACATGAGAGGCCATCGTAAATGGAATTTTAATTGAAGAATTAAAAGCGAAACAAAGGAAATGAATGTGTTTCTGAAAATAACCAAGCGATCACATACAAGTTTAAATCGCGACCTAAAACAAACAAAAAAAGAAGAGAAAATATTTCGATTCAAATAAAATAAACGAATATTTATTGCTCCCTTTAGTTTAATAATAACCTCATTTTAGCTGCCTGTTGGTTTAAACACATATTTGAAAATTCAAATTGACAATTTGTATGCAGGCTTACCATAATCTCACAGATTTAGCTATTCTATATTTTGAATAATAAACTTGGATGAAGTTTTCACATGCGTTTAAATCTTAAATTGCTTTGAAAAGAAATACTTATTGAACACGTTCCTGATGTAATTAGAATGTAGAAGAGGGCGGTGAAGTTTTTAATCGAAGGAAGCGACTGGGTCGCGACGCAGCCTGGATATCGTCAGAAATATGTCTATTTTTGACCTAAAAACACTGCTCGACGAGAAACTTAAGAGCCATCTAAGGAGGAAAGACAAACGTAAAAACACTTCAAAATAACGACGCAGTCCTACAAACTTCATTAGAAGTTATGGAGTCTAAATGCACGTAACTTTGGAACCCAGAGTTGACTTTCTGGATACGGAGGCCAAAGAAAAGAATATTCTGGTCCATTTTCCGATGCGATACGGAATTGTTATAGGGGTGGAAGCACAAAACATGTTCAACTCCTGGAATCTACGGACACTTAATTAGGTGTTGATAAACAAATCCTCAGGAAATGTCGCAAACGTCATTATGAAACTGAGTGCCAAGGAGGACGTCCTATGAATTTTAAAGCAATCTTCTAGATCTCAAACTTCACAAAAAGGGCTTTTTAGTGTTTTAAGTCGAAATAAATGCAAAACAACAGAATGTGCTCCCAGAACTAACATTGAAAGTAGGTTAAAAAGCATTCTACATAAGTAATTGGTGGGCAAGATGTTTTTAGGTACTAGAGTAATTTGTCACCAGCAACACTAATCAAGGAGAGTGTCACGACAACCTATGGATATGAAGCACAGCTTTCCCATCATACAAAGAAAAACAAAAACAGAGTTCTGGGACAACTAACATTCTTGCATACGGACACATATAGTGTTGACGACCTCAGCAAACGATTTAAGGACAACGAATTTCGGTTTTGCTCATGGAGGGTTAATACCCTTAACAGATAACGCGCTGCCGAATAACTCGCAGAATGATTACACTGCTATAAAGTAGATATTACCACAATCCAATAAGTGTGATGGGATGGGCCGGTAAAAAAGCAGATAAAAAACTACGGTATTTAGTACGGAGACTGCTACAAAGAAGGAAGAAAACGCTTATCTTAATGTTGATTTTCTATTCGTGGGAAACACAGGCAAAAAGTCTTAAGCTCTTGGCGTGTAAGCGAACGCACTATAACATCATCAAGCCTAAATTTTGAAAAATAATCCTGATTTACGTTGATGCTCCTATCGAAGATAACAATCACCATATCAGAGACGAATTCTGTGACCTCCTAGATCGAACATATGCCAGTGCCACAGCTTTGATACCAAAACTGGGTAAGGAAGCCGTCGTAAGGCTGATGAATGCAGGCAGTTATATGCAGCAGAATAAAAAACTTATAACGTTACTTGTATGCTCTACTAACAGAAAAGAACGGATTTTGGATAATAAAAAGAAAGAGGATGACAAGCGTACGATCGAGCAAATGGACAGATGTCACTGCAAGAATTCCATTTATTCATCAAAGAATAAAACGAACATACTAGAACTACAAAGCCAGAATGGAAGACTGCAGAAAGGAATAGTAGATGCCGAGAATATAGAAAAAACTACTTCTGCAGACTGAATAACCGCGATGATGGCCAAAACACCGCTGTCAGGCAGAATGAACAATTGACCCAGTAAGGTGAATTGAAAGTAAGGTGACTTTTGAAATTTCGCGGGCAATGTACATTCGATTATCGATTTGTTTGTTGTGTTGGTACACATGTCCCGATATGTTCCCAGTTTCAAGTATATAGCATACTTAGATTGTTTTTGACAGATAGAAATGTCAAATGTGTTTTTCTGTGCTCGGCGATTTTCAATTATTATAAAAAATGGAGCAAGAAAAAAAATGGAAAGAAAGTGCTTTAAAACACTTGACATGTTGATAGTGGCATACGGTAAGTCTGCTGTAAGTAAAAAAAACGTTTGCAAGCTTTTCCAAGATGGCCTTCTCGGCCAACTTACCTCACTCTGGACGCCCCAGCACATCAACAAAAGATGATAACGTCGAATCTGTGAAGAAAATTGTTTTGGAAAATCGTCGAATTATCATAAGAGAAGGTGCTGAGCATGTTGGCATGTCGGTGTCATGCAATTTTTTCGGATATTTTAGACATGAGACGTATGTCAGCATAGTTTGTTCCAAAAATTCTTGGAACAAGATCAGAAGAACCGTCAAATAAGCATCACTCAGGAGCTCTTGAATGACGTCAATGATGATCCTGGCTTGTTCAAAAGGGTCATAGCTGGTGACGAATCGTTTGTATATAGTTATGACGTCGAAACCCAAGCCCAATCATTATAATGGAAGCACCCATTAGAGCCAAGACCGATTACCGTGGCATAGTGCATCTAGAGTTTTTCCTTCAAAGTTGCACGGTAAATAAGGAGTATAACCTTAAAGTTATGCGCCGTTTGCGAGAAGCAATACGAAAAAAATCTCCGGAAATGTGGAAAAACAATTCATGGTTTCAGCATCACAATAATGGACCTGCTCATTTATCGTTGCTTGTAAGAGATTTTTTGGCCAAAAACAACACGACAATCATGCCTCAGCCATCATATTTACCGAATTTGGCCCCATGCGACTTTTTTCTGTTCCCAAAACTGAAAAGACCTATGAAAAAACGGAGATTTGAAACGATTGAGGAAATAAAAACGGCTGGAAGACCTCAAGGCTATACTAAAAAGTGCCTCGAGGATTAGAAAAAGCGTTGGCACAAGTGTATTATATTTGAAGGGGGCAACTTTAATAGATGATTAAATAAATATTTTTTTCTATCTAAAATAAGTACTCATATTCTAAACATCATCTAGAAGATCTTTTTGCCGTATTATGTGCGTGTCTGAAACTATGAACAATCTGGTTGGTCCATACCAGTGCGGTTTTAGACCAGGAAAGTCCATTTTGGATCGAATATTCGCACTACAGCAGATCTCGCCAATGGCTCGGAAATTCGCACTCAACATTTGGTTTATCGGCTTTAAAACCAAATATGACAGCGTGCATAGGGACGAGATATGACTTTGGAGAATTCTCTATATCATATTGACCTTCAATGTCAAACAAGGATTAGGAAAAGGTCATGTGCCTTTTTTAACACCGACCTGGAAAGAACTGTGCAAGACTAGCGGGCCAACAAAAAAAGTACGATCTTTTTGCACTACCAACCGAGTGGAATTTAGTGCTTCCAAAACACAGTGGATATGATCATATACTCGATGTCGTTAAAAATGAAACGAAATGTTCAGATTTCCTCAAGAGATGTAAGAAATACTTCACACCCTCTACATATTTGAGGCATTTATGAACAATGCTCACACTTGATCAGGTGTTTCTGAGATTTCTTTGCACCCGTTAGATACGATTCAACACCGTGCAATAAAAGTCATAGGTAATGTCAATATTACACAGCCAACTAACATTCTTCTTGAATACCAAGGTAAAATCTCTTACCCTACCTTGATCTATCGCTATTTTCACAACAAGTGAAAGTCTTCTTTAAGTCTGTCATGCTCATCAGTTTACCCTTTAACCGAACTTCGGACATATTCTGAAATATCGTGATTCTTTCATAAGCCATACAACTCGCTTATGAAATGTCCAGCATAACTCGTACATCTCATTCTTTCCTCATCAATTTTTCTTTGCCCGCGCCGTGTGGAAACAAATTAGTGGTACACTAAGTTATTTAGCACCGTATGTGTTATAGTGCACAAGTTTGGGGTACAGCCAATATTCAGAAGTTCTTTCGATACTTCTTGGAATATATTTTCAAATTTCTTAATAGTGTATATGAAGTACGAGTATATGGTACATGGAACTAGGCCAGCCTTCATTGTTTCTAAAAATTTTGAAGTCTCACTTTAATTCAAAATAACGGAAAACTTATGAAAGAATGGAGAAAATTAGCTTCCGAACTTCAAAAACTATTCCAAATCATAATGCACAAAGGAGATTAATTTGTTCTTCAAACATAATGCTCGTAAAGATAAAGATTTAAATAGTATGATATTAAACGTGACATTGTAAATGTATTTCTTTAAAATTTGTGCAATAATGTCATTAATGAAATCTAAAAAAAACCTTTAACACAAAGTTATCATAAACAAACAAAAGTTTCAAACAATATTAAAAAAAAAATCGGAAAAAAATACCCAACAGAAAGTGGACGATACATACATACTATATTTATACATATTTTCAACTTTACCCTTTCCAACTCCACTTAAATGGAGCACTTGAGATATTTCATTCTTAAAAGAAGTGTAAATTTTTCAATCCAAACTATCGTCACTTAATAACAGATATGATTTTGAAATTCATGTACAAACACATAGCAATTACAAGCGGTTTTCAGCAAATTGTCGATAAGTGGTGAAATAGTGCTTTTCTACGAATACGGTACAGTACGAACACTTGAGATTGTTTTCGAGTGAGTAATAGTGTCGGATTTGTACGCAAAACTGGGGCAAGAAAGCCAATTCGTTGTTTTTTGTTCTTTTTGTTAGTATTCTGGAATATAGGTGCAATAATTTTAAGTTTCTTTTTTGTTTGCTATAGCACTCGGTTTGAAAAATGCTTGTTAAAACAACTTTCAGGCATTTAAATGCACATAACGGCTGTTCAGGAAGAATTTTTCAAGCTTAAAGAAAAATAAACAAATGAATACAATTTACCTCAATGCTCGTATTTATTTTTAAAATTTTTAAAAGACAATATTACTCTCTATTCATTCTCTGACCGGAATAATTGTTTGCCCAAGGCTTCAATACTGCCTCTAAGACAGTATCACGGTATACGGTCACATTAATTTTGACGCCACGGTCCAAAAATACGAGCGGAGAGCGACCATCGGCGGTGATGGCGGCCCAAACCATCACCATCGGTGCTGCCTGCTTTCTGGTGGCCGTCCGAAGGTGTTAATTTTCGAAGGACCCCTCTGACAAGTAAACTCAGTCATTTTGTTTGTTGACATATTGGTCTATAACAAATGGCGACTTATCGAAAAAAAACAAATTCGGCAACTTACCACTTTCACGCGGATTTCACTCAATTCAAGTCTTCACTTTCCGAACCATTTCTGTCGATGTTGCTGTTTTTTTATGACCACCTCCATGGCGTTTTGCAACGCTGCCAGTATCACGGTAACGAGCTATGGTTCGAGACACAAATGATTTATTCACGTTGAGGTGCTGGAGGGCTCTAACGATAGGTACTTGTGGTTTTCCAGCCAAATATAAAGCAATCACACTATCACGTTTGAATTCCATCGCCGATAGAAATTTTTCAACACTACTGAGACGCAAATCGTTTAAAAAACTTGTAAATAATAAAATTATCTATCATGTGTCAAAGTTTGAGCTCACTGTCATGAACGGTTTGGAAATTATAGCAGTCTGAAGTTGGTTGCAGTTCGAGTCAGGCAGGGTGTATAATTGCAAAAATGTCTCTGAACTGGCTTATTAATTGACTCGAAAAGATTGCCCTCATCGAGACTCTACTGCAATTACAATAGGAATTCGTCGATCTTTCGGCAATACTGTTTCAGGTTTCTCCCTGGTTTAAAAATAAGAGCCAATTATACCTCGGGCAAAAATGTCACACAACAGCGTGGTTTTTCGACAATATCAATATTTCTGATGGCACACTATAGAGTTATTGAAATACCAGTAACATATGTTCCTTCACATACGAGTAAGTACATATTTGTGGGTATATAAGCTTCGTCATTGAACAGTATGATTTCAAGCGTTTTTGCAGTTCAAAAGCGCTTTAGATTGCAAAAGATATCTTTTGCTAAGATACTGCATGATTTTTAAACAGTCTATGTGTCATTTGAATTTCTCTTTCTACGTACTTTCGTATCGGACCGCGATACCACAGGTTCTGCGTTCTGTTGACATTCATGACACCGGACGATATTTTTCGAGTATAGGCTTTCTTGACTGAACCTTGACCAAATGACCAAATGACCAAATTAGTCGCATGCTCTGCTTATCACTTAATAGTCGAATATCAAAGTGAGTTTAAATAGTGCGACGTCCACGAACCAAACAATACCTCTCAGTTAACTTTACCCAGCTAGTGCTGACCAGTTGCAAATTCTATGTAGAGTGGCAGGTACACCTAAACAAATTGCAGAATTTTAAGTCCTCAAATGCCACAGCAATCTATTTTTGGATGGGAAGAATCAAGAGAAACATTACAAACTGCAATATTTACTACGGTCATTGAGATCGAAGATAACAACAGCGGCTCTTTGCTCATTAAATTTTTTGCTCGACATAAGCACACCAACTTCCAGTGTGTTCAACAAAAACGTATCTTAAAGAAAACAATGGAAAATGTCAGAATTTTGTTTCGTCATATTTTTGTATTAAAGAATGTAGGTATCAAAAATAAATTACGCAATTATATATATTTATAGGGAGTCCAGTCACCATTATTATTTATAATTGCTTGGCATCGTCTAATGCAATTTTCACTTAATTTTTGCATATAATCTAAAACTAGGTCTCTCCAAATTTGCTTCAATACCAGTTGTTTTATCGTGGCAATTTTTTCCCTTCTTAACCCCCTTTTTTATTAAAAATCGCACATTTTCTATTGGATTCGCATCAGGACTTTGGGATGGCCAATATAACGTCTCCAAACCATTTTCCTTTATCCAACTCGTCCAGAGGCGACTTCAATATTTTGTATCGTTATGCTCTTGGATACAGAGATTTGGCAGAGTTTAGCAAATCTTTCTGGTATAACTTTACAATGAATGGTGCATCGAGGTTAAGTCTGAATACTATTAACTTTCCGAATACAATATTTTGGCCGAGAAGCATCCATAAACATGAACTTTTGCTGGAAGTTTTACGGTGCATTGAAGAAACATTCATTCTTTTTTTTTTTTTTTTTTTTTTTCAGGCGTTCTTTCAATAAGTATAAACAAAAAAAGATGACTCATCTGTAAATATAATGTTGCCCCAATCCTCGTTTAAATTCTGTTTTGCTCAACTGAGCCTCTTTTCAATATGTTTATGGGGCAGTAGCGGTTTAGGTTTGGTACTTCTATACTTCTGTACTATGTTGATGAACGCTTTAATTCTATTTCTGAACAAATTTTCTTTTTCATTCACCAGACTAATCGTAATTGTGGGATTTTTCTTAAACAATTCACAAATGACTTTATTGTTTTTACTGGATGTGCTTGCTTTGGTTCCTCTACCTGCCCCACATCGCGATTACCGCATTCCTTATATGTACAACTTTGTCCACTTTCTCACAAACGCCTCTGATTTTTTTAAATATTTTTCTTCCGATTTAATACTCATTTGAGGGCCTCTTGGGTGAGTTACTAAGAAAATTCTGAGTAAGGTAAAAGAAGAAATTTAACGTACGTTTTTCTGGAACACACTGTAAATTTTAAGTTTAAAATTGATGCAATGAGAATTATGGTGAAATAACGATGTAGGTATTTGTGAGCTTATGAAGATTGGTGTTAAGAATTATAAATTACAATTGAAATGGTTTTTCCAAGCTCCAAGGGAAGAAGGGATGAATAAGAGGTAAGGGTTGAACTAGGAAGTAAGCGCATTCTTTTTTAAAATAAGTGCGGGCAATTTGTTGTGACCAGCAGAGTATATATATATGTACAATGGTGGATCAACCAGTCCATAAAGTTTTGAGTGAAAGACTGTTTTCTGGGGAAAAAAAACATTTCATTTCTGAAAATAGTCTCCTTTGACTTCAATTCACTTCTACAACGTTGTTCCAATTTTGTATCACTTCCAAATATAGGGATTTCCAATAGGGACATGACAACTTTGAATTTAATTTGTGAACGCACTCTTTCACTAATCATCAAACTGTCACTGTCAATTTATTCAGTAAACTCAACATTTTCATCATGGCAAAGTATACTAACGAGCTACGTTCTCCGATTGGGTTCTGGAGAAGATGCGCCAAGATGATGAATTTCATCGCAAAATCATCTTCAGTGACGAAGCTCATTTTTGGCTTAATGGGTTCGTCAATAAGCAAAATATGCGTTATTGGTCAGGTGAAAACCCACATGTGCTTCATGAATCACCACTTCAACCACAAAAAATAACTGTTTGGTGCGTTTTGCATGCCGGCGGCGTTATTGGACCATATTTTTTCGTCGACGATAACGATCGTCACGTTACTGTGAATGGTCAGCGTTATCGCACCATAATCACCGGTTATTTTTGGCCCGAATTGGAAGATATGCACTTGGACGACATGTGCTCACGTCGTAGCACACGCTACAATCGATTTATTGAAGAGTTAGTATGGTGAGCGTGTTATTTCATGACATGGGCCAGTCGATTGGCCGTCTTGTTCGTGCGATTTAACGCCGCTTGACTATTTTCTGTGAGGCTTCGTTAAGTCATTGGTTTATGCCAACACGAAATTTATGCCGACGACATTGGAAGAGCTCAGAGCCAACATTGAACGCGAAATAGCGGCCGTTTCGGCCGAAATGTGTGGCCGAGTTGTTGAAAATTGGGTCCAACGAATCAACCGCTGCAAACGTGCCCGCGGAGTACCTTATAATAAGATTTATCGAGGTCTTCAAAATAGACGTTTGTTTGAGTGATGAATTCATTCTTGTAGCCAAAGAACTTTCCGCTGAATCATTTCTTCAGATTTGGGAACAGAAAATAGTCACTGGGGGCTAAATGGTAGATAAGGGAGCAATTCGTAGCCCGGTTAATAAAATTTCGACATATTTTTGCACATATACTATACATTGTCTTGATCGAAGATGCTTTAAGTTGGACGAAAAAAATAATTCGGACCATGCGACTACCATCTTGTTAAAAAAATTCGCGTTATTCATATTTGAAGTGATAAATACATAAAGTAGTCCCCATGGACTTCGGTATGGCCTTCGGTGCAGGTCAATAATTTTGCCATTATCTCTTCTCGGCTGTTAAAACCCGTTCCCCGAAGCGGTGTTTTGAGTCGACCGAACAGAAAAAAACTCATTTGGAGCGGGTGGTATTATAGGTGGTATTCCATTCCGTGTTTTTTTGCACATCCACTATCCGCAAAAAAAAAAAATTTTTTCCGTGTCAAGTATAACAATAGCATAGCGATGTTTTCTAAGTCAATTTATATACGCTATCTAAACTATGCTTCCAAATCATTTTTCCTTAGTTTGCGATTAATTTTCAAAAATGTCGAGCATTTGTAACAAGATATTTTCAAACCAAATTAAATTTGTTCACCAATCGACAGACGAACATAAGGTGATTTTATATTTTTATAAAAAAATATTTATTATGTCCATCAATATTAATGTTGTCCCCTGCAATGTAATCCTTCTCAGATATAATACACTTGAGCCAACGCTTTTTCCAATCCTCGAAGCACTTCTCGTTAGCAGTTTTTGGTATAGCCTTGAGCCCTTCCAGCGATCGTTTTTACTACCTCAATCGTTGCAAATCTTCGTCCTTTGATAGGTTTCTTCAGTTTTGGGAACAGGAAAAAGTCGCATGGGGCCAAATCCAGTATATATGGTGGCTGAGCATAGATTGCCGTGTTGTTTTTGACCATAAAAAAAAATCTTACAAGCAACGATGAATGAGCAGGTGCATTATCGTCATGCAAAAGCCATAACTTGTTTTTCCACAATTTCAGAGGATTTTTTCGTATTGCTCCTCGCAAACGGCACATAACTTCAAGGTAGTACTCTTTATTGACCGCAAGACCTTAAGTTAAAAATTCCTGATGTACTACGCCACAGTAATCGAAAAAAAAAAAAAACAGTGGGTCGATTGGACTTTGGTTTCGACGTCATAATATATACCCATAGTTCGTCACCAGTTATAACCCTTTTGAGCAAGTCTCATAACAAACTTCCCTGACACACGTCTCATGCCCAAAACATTCGAAAAAAAATTGCAAGACACGAGCCGACCGAAATTCAAACGTTCTCAGGAACTTCTTTATGGTAATATGACGATTTTCCAAAACAATTTTTTTCAGAGCTTCGACGTTATCATCTTTAATTGATATCCTGTGGCGTCTAGAGCGAGGTTCGTCATTGGCATGTTCTCGGTCATCTTGGAAGAGCTTGTACCACTTGTGAACTTAGAGCAGACTCAATGTATGCCACTGTGAACATTTTAAGTGTTTTAGAGCACTTGATTCCGTTTTTTACAAGAAATTCTATGCAAATTGTTGCTACACTTTGTACAATAATTAAAAACCGCGGAACACACCAAAACATCTAAGTATGCCGTATATTTGGTATGTTCGGAACAAGTGTACCAATACCGTAAAAAAAAAATCGATAACCGTACGTTGCCCGCGAAATTTCAGATGTCACCTTACTTTTTGAACACACCTCGTACATCTGTGTTACCAAGTTTTCATGTTGAACTCTTAAGCGGGGTTGGGTCGTCTTTTTGTGACGATTGCTAACATCCAGTGATGCGCTGTCATGTGGTTTTTAAGCATCATTCTTTAATGAGTCTTGCATATTTCGTTCAAGAATGATGTTTAAAAACAACAAACGAGCCTCGTAATGTACTGAGAAGATGTTGAAACTACTGAAAAGCTCCTTTAATAGGTGTGAACAGTTACAGTGGTCCGGGTTTACGGGGTATTTTAATTTATCGAATTAACAAATCGAGCTTTAGAATAAAATACAGCGGAGAAAAACTTCACATGAAGTTGGGTCCAAAGGGGTGAACTTAGTCTGCGAAAGATCCCAGTGTACATGCATGGTAACGCCATCTACACTGGTGCACTTAAGTAAGGCACGGGTTTTATTAAAAAATAATACAAATGTATACGTATACATAGAATTTCTCTCGTTGAAATTTTCATTTCTTTTTTGTTTAAAAATTGAAATGCTTATATACTATGGTAGTTAAGCGATAAGACAGAAGCATGATGACTTTAGCTTTCTGCTGCTTTACCATAAATTGGAAAAAATAGATAAAATACAAATTATCTACAACGATCGGCTACGTTTTGGTACCAGGTATCATATTTCTATTTATTAGTTTATTAATCATTTAATTTCAAGTCCATTAAAGTCAACACCAGCCGATCGGCTATCTATTATTTTTGATTGAAATTCATACATACATAGGCATCTATTATATAAAAATCGTTTTCTATACTCTTATGAATAAATTTTACTTGCATATTTGTACATATGAATCTTTATAGCTCAAGTTTCTCACGCATATGTCATATGTCTGTATCTACTGAGAGGCGCAGCAGTTTGATTCAGTGCTTAAAGTTAACGATTCACTGTTTTAGTCATGTCAAGGCAAATATATTTACACATATGGGTACATACAAATTTCAGTTCTAGAAAAAAAAAAAATTATAATATGTGTTTAGATACACACTCGTATCTAAAACCATATACTTTCTCTTTCTTAAGTGCCTTTTTTGGTGAATCAAAGAGCTGTCTTTAGACTATTTGCTTATGCATTTCCTATCTATTATCTATCTATTGTATGGATCCGTGTATATTATATATTGCCTATCTGGATCGGCATTCAAGACATGTGACCAAATTAGTTTTAATGACTCATTTCGACTTGACAAAATACTTAAACGATTGCTGACTGTGCGCCTAGTTTCATTGTTTGAAGAGGGTAACGTCCATTGCTAAATTGTTGGATCTGGAAGTGCACGTTTGATCATGTTGCTTACAGACATGTACATATATAAAATATTTGTGTTATCATTATCATTTTATGGCCAGATAAGCTTAACCTTGAATTAGTCATCTATGAATCGGTTTTCATATCAACTAGTTAATACCAACTGTGAAAAGTTGCAACTCATAACATTTTTTTTGAAAAAAATAATAGACCCACGATTAATCCTACATGAAAAAATGTCACACTTTGATATACAATATGTATGTTCCCCGCAACAGTATGAAATACAAATAAATTGAAAATGACACATCGAATAAATGATATCGTAGGCGGCTAATTCGCCTATTCTATTCAACATCTATATAAGTGATCTTGTGGGATCACTGGGTCATTAGGTTCAAAGATCGAGGTCATTCACTTACTCATGCAACGAGACTGTGATAAGCCATAATGACGTCAACGATTGTGATAACTGGAAGTTGAAGATCAACTTTCAGAAGTGGAGAACCAGAGGAAAAAGAAGAAATTGGCCAACATTTTTGATGGTAGGACATCAAGGGTAGAGCCTTGCTTGTCAAAATGAAATCAGATACATTGGGATCTAGCTAGATTAACATCGGTACTTTGTTAAACGTGTAGGAGTTGATTTGATCAGATTAAAAGTAGTTTTTCTCTGACAAAGCATCCAATTCGATACGGGGTTGAAGATGATCTGATATATATCTTTCATTCGTGTCATGCTTGCATTTGGGTGCCCCATGTGTTTTAATGTAAAATCAATTTTATTGGAAAAGATTCGGGTGTTTGGGAGAGCTTGGATTCACTTGTAAGTGACATTAGTATCGAAATACATAAAGTTCCTTCCTAATGATGTCTTCTACAGCAGGGCGGACCTAATTAGTTTTTATAATTTTGATATTAAGCTGACTTGAAGGCACGTAGTAAAAGCAATGAAAACGATGAACAACCTGATATTCGGGGCTAATAAGTCCAATTCTAGATATTACGAGACTGTACGTTTCAACGGCTTCGTCCCCCAAGTGGCATTCTATTTTGATATACAATATAAGCACTGATATAGGATAGATTAGCAAAGGCGCTTAACTTCCATGTAGATGCGGACAGTCAACTCAATTACAACAGAGACAGCGCAGAAACAGTCAATTTTTGTTACAATGCTTCCGGGTGTTATCTCTTGTGTAAACGATGCAATTTTGCTTTTAAAAAAAAGAAAACTACAGCAAAAGAATGGTTTTTCTTTAGGAATCTTGATCTTTTCTTTCTTCAATGGCAAAATCTTTTCAGAAAATACGCCACAAAAACATTCGAAAGTCATCCCATATACCACACAATTATAATATATTTATAGGTAATGAGTGGAGATTTATGTTATATAAATCCCAGTCGCACGAAAATTACACATAACATGAAGCCTGGTACCCTCATTTTCGACAAAGACAGAAACTCTTATTTATTGATTGATTCAAGAACCGTCTTTAAATACTAGATAACAATTCTCGTCGAGTTCTGGATCTGATCAGAGGAACTGCTCTTGGAAAAGTTGAACAAGTTTCAAGTCGAAAGTGATCGACTTTGAAGTCGAATATAATAGCATTCGTCTTGAAGTCTGCAAAGCGGTGGTCGCCAAACAGTAAGGAGACTTCTTCAATTTAGTGCTAGGACAGAAAGTGTGCAACTCAGATGTTAACACTGAATTCAACAAATTTGTCTAGCCATCAGCCGACAATGAAAATAATAGCTAGCTTTCAACAAACAAATAACATAAGCATCTGTCCGCGGCCTAGAGCACTTCTCTTTTGCCATCATTAATTTCGGCGTAATTATAGAGTGAACATATACTCCTCGGATGACTTCCAATATATCTAACCCAGAATATGTAACACAAGAAATCGCTCCTACTTCGGTTTGGCAAAACAAACGGATTCAAACCTCCTGATTTGAATGACCAAATGCATGCTTTAGAAAACACTAACTTCGTCAATTCTATGCTACCGCAGGAAAACTACTCACATACCGAGCACCTTTGAGGTAAATATTCTGATATAACACTGAAATCTCTGAGTTGATTCAAGATGTTGTGTGCTCTTCAAAATGGCGAAACACGTCGTCAGTTAACCGCATGTTTGAATTAAAGTAGCTTTGAGGTATAACATAGATAGGCCGAATTACTTTGACAGTTTTCGATTCGATATATTTTGCTGAAGTTTAATATCTTTAATTAAATGACCTGCATGGTGATTGAACGGAAAACTGGTGAATGTAACTTAGGTTGGTTCAGCAACGCAACAATCAAGTTTGTAGCGATGTGCTTGGCTTAACTCCCAGTGGTGACTCTCTGTAACTGCATGAGTAAACCTTTGCTCATGCTGGTTAAAATGGCAAGGGCATGCCAGCCAGTACCAACATACTGGCCTACGCCGTTATAGTGCTCATAACCCTTTACGGAAGAGATTGAAAAGGTGTGACGAACCAACTGATGGCCTCGAATAGAAATGGATTCACTATTGACGGCCCTTGGTAATGTTTAAAGTGCAACTACCTTTGGATACGCACTTGGAAATTTTGGACCTTTAACAGCCGAGCCGTGATAGAAGTCCTTGACTGTTATCACGTAGATATCACTGCGATCCATGAAGTGCGATGGGATGGTCCGGTGGTAATTGCTATTTTGAAAAAGAACTGGATTTATTCAGATGCGGATTTGCCATATGCGGCAGACTTAGGCAAAAAGTCTTGAACTTCCGATATGTGAGCATGTGTTGTTTTTAGGACAAAAGGAGAGAAAGAAAGACGTTTCGGTTCAGTGGTGATTTCGTTCCATAGGTGGCATCCAATATTTAATGGGGAGACTAAATTAATTGTGTACCATAATTGAACTTGTTGTTGTATTCTAGGCAACCAGTCATCTTATGTGATTTTAATTGCCTGAGAAAAAGAATATCTTTCCGACACGGCTGGTATTGATGGAAGCCAATACTCCACCACATGAGCCACGGCCACCAACAGACGACCAGGATAGGGAAGGACATTTTTGGTGGGACAATTGGTAAGCATTATTGCTATTACTATAGCAAGCACATTGTTTCCTCATCTCAATATATGTATATGGGGTGATTCATCGTGAGGTTTGATTTTCAATAGGCTTTTTTTTTGACAGATCACGAGTGACTCCTATCAAACTGCCTTGTTCAGTATCGTTTGGCAAGTCATCATCGAAAGACTCACACCACAACAGCGTCTCCAAATCAGCGTTCTGTGAGAAATGTTTTTCGTGCGATTCGAGGAACTTACGGTACCCATAATCGACCTACTGAAACTACTATTGCCAACACCATTCGCAAATTTGAGTCCCAGTTTATATTAGTGGATGATACTCGACCGGTAAGACCACATCCAGCACGTAGTGAAGAGATTATAGCAGCTGTAGCTGAGAGTGTACGCGAAGACCGTGACAAATCGATTCGTCGTTGTTCTCAGCAGCTTGTCTTGGCGTATTTTACGTAAGGATCTCGGCCTAAAAGCGTAAAAAATTCAACTTGTGCAAGAATTGAAGCCAAGCGACTTGAATTTGCGTCATATTTTCAGTGAATGGGCTTTGAAAAAACTCAATGAAAATGTGGTGTTTTATCGTGAAATTTTGTTCAATGATGAAGCCCATTTCTGGCTCAATGGTTACGTTAATAAACAAAATTGCCGTATATTTGCGATAAGCAACCCGAAGATTACAAAGAGCTACCATTAAATCCATTAACAACAACGGTATGGTGTATTTATGAACTGGTGGAATCATTGGTCCAAATTTCTTCATAAATGAGGTAAATCAGAATGTAACCGTCAATGGTAACCGTTATCGCGCCTGTTAACGGACTATGTGCTTCCTGAAATTTAAGCACATGCTCTGGTTTCAATAAGATGGTGCTACAAGCCATACAGCGCGTGAAACAATGGTTGTTGAAACTTGTTGAAAAATTATTTTGTTGAGCACTTAATTTCACGTTTTCTACAGTAAATTGGCAGCCTAGATCGTGCGATATCACACCTTTGGACTATTTTCTCTGTGAATATGTTAAGTCTCAGGTCTTCAGGAATAAGCTAGCTAAGATTGACGCTTTGGAAGCCAACATTACTCGTGTTATCCGCGAGATACCAGTCGCTATGCTCGAACGAGTCGCCCAAAATTGGACCTTCCGAATGGACCACCTCAGACGCAGTCATAACCGATAATAAAAATTTTAAGTTCACTTTCAATTTTATGTGTTTTATTTTACATTACAAATCAAACTTCATGATGAATCACTCTTTACAAGGGGACATGGTGGTCTCTGGATCATCAAACGCTCAACCAAATTGATAATTTTGCGATAGAGGGAAGGCATGCCTGTAGTATTCTGGATGCCCGAATGTTCCGGGCAGCCTACATTGACTTGAATTATTACCTTGTTGCAGTCAAGGAACGAATGCGGATTTTCCAAGCACCACAACAAAGAACTATTGTGGGAAGATAAAACGTAGAAAAGCTACAATCACCAGAGTCAGCCTGAGTCTTTACTGAACACGTATCCCGAAATCTCTCAACAATTCCCATTCCGCCTATATCAAGTACTGAAGACCAGTGTCAACGCTGCCAACATGCCATCACAGACACAGAACGGCGAAATAACATCCCGATTCTGTTGATAAAGATGGCTCTTATTCACAACGTTTCATTTACTCCGTCTAGCTGAGTTGCACTGTCAAAAGTACCAACTGCAGCAAAACACCTGGCATAAATGAATTCAAACATATAGGTTTCATATTCATCTATTCAAAACCGGGAGCGGTGGCCTAATAGCTTGTGGCAGAATATTTTTATATTTTACATAGATTCCTGGTGACATAAAGCCATTCAATGATTCAATAATCCAATATACCGGCAAGTGAACATCATTTTAACGGCTCCTGTTTTTTTCTCACCAAAAGAAGCATCAGAAATTCTGAGTAAGTCTGGATAATTTGTGTCCAGTTTTAAGCAATAAATAGCGGCATTGATGCAATCCGATTTAAATTTCATTAGTTTTGAATTTCCACAATTGATCATGATTGATGATGCGGCTTTTGGTTGCAACTATATATCTGCTATATACAACATAAATCCTGAAGATCCTTCTTATATAACGAGAGGATGGATTTTATTCTTCAAATAGACCAAGTGTATAGAATGCAGCACCTCATTCGCCATCCACAATTCTTTATATCCCGCTTCGTGATGGCAGCTGTGCTTCCACATTTGGGGCTCTTTTAGAACTTATGTTATTTTTTAGACGATCGCGCAATTATCTAATCGTCTTGCCTGATATATAAGACGCCAACTAGTAATTTCACACAGAATTCGATTCGGAACCGAAGTTCCAACCTCAATTACTAGACACCTACTGGCTATTACATCAGAGAAAAAATTGATAATAAAGGCTAGTTGTCCGATTGCGTACAAGCAAATCGCTAAAACTCTTAATATCCTCACCAGCAAGATAGATTATAGTTTTTAAAAAGATTGTCTAAAGAAGTCCAAACAACGGGAAAGAAACTAATAAAAGGAAAGAAATTTTAATGGGATCTATCTATCCTTAGAAAATTTCTGTGAATGTATCTATGTCTTTCAAATCGTCGTGTTTATGTTCTTTGATAGGCTATTCGATTTTCTAGCTATTGTATTACAAAAAACGATTGATTGAGTTTTTATGGAACATTACATTGGCTAACATAGTTTTTTATTGCATTGTGGCAGCAGGGGACACATTATTCAAGTATATTATGTTCATGAATATCCAACATTTAAAATGGGACAGACATTAATGTAAACAACTTTTAAATAGAAATTAGTTTTTTTACGGATTAGATTCGTCTTGCATATACGACTATAAATATATGTATGTGCAATATGCTTTAACATCACAAGTTTAAGTTAATTTAATGGATTAACGGCAAGTGAGCTAGTAGGATAGATAATTTTGTTGTTACATGATCATGAACCGTGATCGCTATGGCTTTGTGTGTTGACGAAAACACCTGTTGGGCAAAATCAATGGAATGCACCTTCCACACAATTGGCAGATACGATATTCTACACGATGTTAAGGACACTGATATCTCGTGAAAGCGTTGATGAGATTCCACTTATATGGCACAATTTCACCTGAAATGCCTTAAGTTAAGGGTGCGTAGAGAAGAACTTATAGCCGATCTGAGCGAAAGTGTGGTGAAAGAGCCCGAATTGTTAATTCGGCATCGCATCAGATTGGTCTCTGTACGTTCACAGTGTGGAAAGTTTAACGAAAAACTTTTAGCTTACACCCGTATAAGATCCAACTGGAGGAATTTAAGCCTCTAAACCATTACTTGCGGAAGGCGCTCACGGGCTGGACCAATTTTTGGTGTGGACGCCGGAGTTCACGTTGCAGTCAATGGTTAAGGTTACCGAACAATGGTCAGTGATTAATGATTATGCATGCACCAAATTATCAATTAAGTATGGGAGAGAAACGATCCTATGTTTTGTAAAAGATAGCATATCCCTGCTAAATCTAGCATATAAGATCCTATCCAAAGTACCGTGTAAACGTCTCAAGCCTCTTTGCAAGAGACTAATTGACATGCACCAGTGTGGCTTCCGGCTCGGCAAAGCAACAATCGACCATAAGACCAACGAAATTGAAGTCGAGATTCATTTTTTCATCGAATTTAAAGCAGCATATTACAACATTCATGGTCTTTAGCGCTCCGCACGGCAATGGCCGAATTCGGGATACCAGGAAAACTGATCCAGCTGTGTCGCAATTTGGGAAAAATTTTTCCGGACTAATCTAAACCCGTACCAGGTTTCGGCATGTGATTTGTCAATTTGGTGTTGGAACGGATAGTGCGCAAGGCAGATGTTAACACGGACGGCATTATCTTCAACGAATCTGTCCACCTACATCATCGGTCGCTCCCATCGCACCGAATGCTGGACGATAAGCAGGAAAGCAGAGCATATATTGAACACTTTCGAGAGAAAAAGATGGCGAATGTAGGACAAGATGCAACCGCGAATTCTATGAGTCTTATCAAGATGTGGATGTAGTCGAAAAACCTAAAACACGTCGCGTACCGTGGCTCTGCCTCATCGAACGTACGCAAAATAATGCTCCAGCAAAGAGGGTCTTCGAATCACAGCCTTCAGGTTCGAGAAAGACAAGAAAGACCGAACCTAAATTTAGTGATTGGTCTAGACAACTGGAAGCTGCACGCCCGGCATAGAAGAGAAAGGAAGGCTACAGTGTCTCGGCTAGTGAATTGGTCACGAATACAATCATCCATGGTATCAAACATGGGTATGAGACGGGCTATCACATCATATCTTAAACAAACATATTGACTACGCTTAAGAAATTTACCTGCACTCACATTGGATCTGAACCGGATAGTCTAGAAATTGAATTCACAGGCGAACAAAGTAGGGCTTAAAATAAATACGCCCCAAATAAACCCCCAACAACTAGCAATTGAAGCGTAACACCAGCGCGATATATAGAAAGTATGTTCTCAGAAGATGTTGATGCCGAACTGGATATGGACAGCAGCATTCGCAAGGAAATAACTGCTTTCGTATTGCTATCAAAATGTGCAGAACCAACATTTTCATCAAAAAATCTAAGCGAAAACTGTTCTAATCACACGTGAAAACAGTTAAGGATATACTACTTACAAAGTGATCAATACCGTCACAAGGAAGCTTCAACCCTCCATAAATAGAAATAAGATCTTAAGGGCCTTCTAGTCAAACAGCATATCAAACTATCAACTAAACGCTATAAGTGGGTTGGTCACACTTTATGGCGGGAAGACAGTTCTATTCCACAGTGCGATAGGCAGTGAAATCGACTAATCTAATCAGGTTTACACTCAAAGAAGATTCCAGAATTTTTTGATGGCTTAGAGAGAACTTAAGCGCATTGCACAACTCCAAACTCGATGGTGCGCTGACGTTGTTGACGCACTATACCTAACAAGAAGTCATAGGACCAAAGTTAAAGTAAACATGTTGTTAGAATTTATTTCACTTATCAACACGTGTTCAGTTCGGTTGGCACTTAAACGATCTAAAATTTGAAAGGTTGTTATGTACCATTTTGTATGTATGTACCATGTCTAACCTACAGTTGTCGTTTTATGTAAGCATCACTTTATAGATAGTACCCCAAAGATGACTTCCTTATTGATTTTAGCATTGAAGTCCCCAATTACGAGTTTAATGTCGCACTCTAATCAGATGCGATGTGTGATTGGTATTAGCTTTTAATTAATAAATTATATTGTTGTAATTTGCCCTCCCTTATTTGCGTACTTACATATGCAATATTATATTAAACTTATTTTTAAAGAACGTTACCACTCGTTAATATCAAAAACCAAGGAAATAACTATGACTATAACAACGATTTTACAGAAAAAACAATCTCCATGTGCCCTCTGTTGGCCTAAGTTCAATTATTTTTGTCTGATCCAATAATTTTATATAATTTGTAGTTCATGGTGGAAATGTATTATAAGTGCCTTGCTCTAAATAAAGTCTAATTATCTCCGAGGCCACATCTTCAATTGGCAAGCCTTGTCCACTGGAAGACATAAATTCTAAGTTGTATAACCTAGGAGATATATGTTTGTTATACCATATGTACATGAAATATTTTACATGCGTTTGTCCCAGTTCCAATAGTAAATGTTCATTTTAATGGCAAAAGCACTACTGATATCTTTACTTTATTCCAACATTAATGTCAATACCATTCGTTCGCAAGTATTTAACCATCTGACTCGAAAGGCAGATGAGATGGCTTGGTCAAAATGTCATATCAGAACAAAAAATCGATTAAGAGCTTGGAGTGTCTGTGAACGAGCATGGTGAAGTATTCGTGTAGTTTAAAGAACCGTTGAGGCAATAACTATAAAATTTATTTGTGTGGGATATGAGTAAAAACATAAATAATTCATATAAACTTACGTTAAACTGGTTCTGAGATTAATTCGACATGATACTTCCTTGGCTCCATTCAAATCCATCAAACTGTCTAAAACGAAGGCAAAACGATGCCACCCATTTCCCACTTGGATCTCTTTTTTTCTTGGCTCACAATCATGGAATTATAATTGAAATATTCTTTTTTTTCATCTCAAAACAAAATAGAATAATGTAGGGCACAAGTACATGCAGAGACAGAGACAGAGGTAGAGGCACAGGCACAGGCACAGGACTAGGAACAGGACCATACTGTTTGCACATAAAACATTCTAATTTGCTGCTCCTTTTGCAGCAATGAACTAATGCATTGCTTCATTCTGCATTGTTTTGTTGTAGTTTTTTTTTTTTTTTTTTGAAAATCAATATTTCGAAAGCATTGTTTGCCAAATTCGCCTAAGTGCACAAAATACGAGCTTTGGTTTGAGACAACAAAAAAATTCTTGAACAGTGATATTTGGAACAAACGGATACAGACACAAAATATCCATATTCATCTTCATAACATATCTACATACGAGTATATCCATGTTCATGTTCAGGACCATGTTCTGGATATCCTCTCAATTGTTTGCATCAATGAATGCATTTTTAAATTTATTAATATGATATTTATTTGCTAATTAAAAATAAAACATTTTTACGGTTTAATTGTATAGATGTTGACAATCGCGTCGGTTAGGAAGATTATAATGATTTTTGTGACATTATTTCTTAACGTCCTTGCAATCTCTAAATAACAGCTTTCTATGCTTTCAATCCGGGCATGGGTAAGCTGCTTTATGCTGATGCCACCTATAAGACATTTACAATGAAGTGATAACATCACCCGAAGGTGTACCCTTGTGTGCGAATTTATTTAAAATGCTGTACCTCTATGGGCATCTTGCTGAAACATCTTTGATTTGATTCAGACTGCTCGTTATTAATTCCACCTTCTAGGCCGACAGATGTGTTCAACGTATATTGCCTGTATACTAGGTTAGATTAGATTGGCGGGTTGATGAAATATGTGGAGCCAAATCCATTTTATATCTCACCAAACTTCTTTTTTTAAAAGAACTTAGCACTCAAGTGGGTATGAATACACTTATGATCCCAAAGCATGTGTTAAGTTTTCGGAAAATGGGACAGAAAGAGAAGGAAAGATGTTTGGGCTTATTGGCTCTTTCGCTTCATGTGTGGCACCCAAAATTTAATGGGGAATCTAAATTATTAGTGTAAATTGACTTGATGTTGTATTTAGGCAACCACTCGTATCGCGAGATTTTAGTTGTCTGAAAAAGAAGACTTTCGTTCACGGCTGGTATTGAACCCTGAACCGTCCAATTTAGAAGCCAATACACTACCACTTGACCTACGGCCACCCATTTAGGTATGTGTAGACCCATTGAGATACCCGGGTGGTGGAATTGGATTACTGTTCCTAGTTCTTATTCTCTCATTCTGTCTCATGATGGTTGTCATCATCTAAGCCGTTTTCTTGGAAAGAGATGTAAGTAAGGCAGCCGACAGTTTTAAGAGGATGTGCAAGTAATAACTTCCAAAAATTCTGCTGGGACAGAGTCAGTCAGAGGGTATTCTCTCGTGAGCCTATGTCCCCACAGCCTCTGCAGAGATCGTTGTCGACCTCAGAAGAATTTGGTTTGTGAACAATCCAACAAGCGTAGATAGTTCAGCTTTGCTCTTTAAGAGAATCTTACTAGTTCTGGATTTGCTGAGTTCCGGCCATAATTTCCTTGAGGTCTAACAGGTTGAAAGATTTTTTCCTATTTATTATTGGCTTCTATTTCTATTTGTATCGTTCGCTCCACTTGTATTCTTAGAGTGCAAAGTGGAAGTTTGATACTTCTATCCGCCAGTTCCCTTTCTAGGGAGGATACTTTTTAAGCTAGCACGTCCGTATGCTCATACTTATACTGAACGCCAAGAGCATAAAATCTCGAAGCACATATGGCATGCCTAAAACCCACCTAATTTTTTGTTTTTTGCCTTTAACCTTATTTAATTTTTGTGAACTACATTACTGATTTACCAGTGCCAACAGTATCTATTGCATTTAATTTTTTACCGGTGTCATCAATTTCAGTGTTTTACCCAATTCAATGTTTTGTGAATCATGTCCGTTTGTGGATCAAATAATTGCACAGTCATTGACAATGCACTTGAAATGATCGCATGTAAAGGAATATGTGAAAAGTCGTTTCATAAGTGTATGTCTAGGAATACAATATCATTTTCTGGTACTTCTGTGATGAATGCAAAAGTATATCACTCTCCCAATTACGAGTATTGCTGGCGATAATGTACAGTAATCAGCAGCTTATTCAATCGCCGAACTCAGACCAAAATTTCGGCAAAGTTATATAAACACTTAATGAGTTGCACGAAGTCGGTTTAAATCGTTCTACTGCGACATTGGTTGAAGTACACAGTACGATAAAATCAATTAACTGATGATAATTCTGCCGGTGAAAACGTCAACTCTCTTCTCTCCCCTCTTACAATACAAACCAAAGTATATTAACATCCTTCAACCAGCTCAAGTGTATTACTTTTCCACCTGTGCAAGACAACGTTTTCTTGGGTGTTAAGAAAATCCATCAGACTCTGTGTGATCAATTCGCATTATTTAAATCCATCACCAGAAGTATTAAACTAAAATACGAAGAATTAAGATTGACTCGAACCACTATCTATGTAAAGTATTAGCAGCGAATGAACTAATGTTGATGTCAAAATACTGAAAGAAAGTTTGGCCTCGTAGGAAATTTTGAAAGCCTTTGCTGTCAACGCTTCTTTCAACATCTCTCAAATTTTACTCGTACATCAAATGCAGAAGAATAGTGGCGATGATGCCAGGAGGCAGAACGCAGACGGTATTGTGATATATGTGTGATACAAGGTTACCACAAACAAAAAATCTATGGTCCGTTGATTTTTGCTTTTGGCGTTGCAGCCAAGCATAAGGCATATCGTGCGACGCTGAGTCCAAGTGCGGGGGCTCAGATGAAGAGTGCTGTTGACATGTAACTACAGAGAAAAAAAGTTGATCACAAATTTCTTCGGAGAAAAATGGAGCGGTTTCGAAGCGATCGTTAGACGCTGCTGTAGCAATTTGATTAGGAAATTTTGCCAAAAAAATAAAAATGCTGTGTCAGAGCAATAACACTTGATCCAGAATTAGATCTCCTGAACTACAGTAACTGCATGGGCATAAGCCCGCTTAAAATCACAGAGAGGATCCTATGCGGAATTATATGGAGATATGTTCTGTTTTGGTTGTGCATTAAGAAATATCTATCATCGAATTTTTTGATAATGTCGCCTACGTTTTTGAATAAAGGAAGGCTAAATGTATTCGCTCATGTTTTAGGTATAAAAAAGCTCATTTATTTATCTGTGTAATGAACTGCAGAAATGACATCAGGGTGGAGATCTAGCTCGGAATAAGAAAAACTTTCGCCAACCGCTGTTTCAAGGTCTTCTTCATCGTGTAGCGTGGAATATAAACTCTTTTGTCAGCTTTGAGCGAAAAGTATCAATCTTTGTGTTATCTTTGGTTTCGTTTGCATGGATTGTTGAGGAGAAGATGCAATAAAAAACCATACAGTGATATGGATGTGCTTCAAAGTCTGCGTTAACAGCAACTTGAATGGCTAAATCATGTAGAACAGTTGACGTCAGCATCTCCAAATTCATTCCAGTGGGACAAAGTATTAAAATAAAAGGCGGTGACCCAATCGGTGACCCGTACGAAACGAGGCAGCTAGGGATCAAAAGGTTTAGAGAAAAATCTTGATTAAGGCCCAGGACAGCCCTAGTCTTTAAGCTGCTATTTAAAGTAAAGTAAAAATAAGTTAAAGTCAAATAGTTTAATACCCTAATCAAATTTGTTGAGTTCAAATCCTTTTTGATTTGACAAAGTACTGAACATGTTGCGTTTAATGTGTCTGGTTGTTTTTGTTAAAATTTAATTTTGGTTTGGCTGTCATTTGTCGGTTGCTATTTCACAGTCGTTTTGAGTACGGCAGTAGTACATTATAAAGTATCTAACGTCGTTAAAGTTATTGAAGAATTTTAATTAAATAACTTTTCAATGGATACGTTTCCATTACGTTTAATAAGATACATTGTGATTTCCGATGAAAAAATCTCTCTCATTCTAGATCAGTCTTAGCCGCTGTCACGGTTTATTTTATTTTTAACACTGGTTTTGCTAATTATTTTAATTTCTTGTTCTTAAGCAATTGGTTAATAGTTGTTGACTGAACCAATAAAACGACAATTTAAAATCAAAAAGCGCGAAAGGCTGTGGAAAAATGTCACGACATTCGGCCATCCATAACAGAACGTTTTTTCTCACATTTTGCGTCACACTCCTAAAATATGACCGTAAAATTACCAAGAACTGAATGTCAGTGCATTTTTAGGAATGGAGACGAAAGTTTAACGATTAACCGTGCGACCTTTTTAGCTATTAAATCTTGGTTATGAATGTCTCAGTAAAGTCAAAGGTTTAGAAATGATTATGGAATGCCAACATTTTGTATTCCTATTGACTGAATAATATTTGGAATAGCGATACAATACATGGGTAACCTTATTATCCTTTATCCAAGCAAAATTTAAATACTTAACTTAAAAACTATGAAAATTTCCTAGGTTCTATGAAGTGGGAGCAGACGATCATGGACATAGAAGTAGCAGTCTTGAGAGAAAGTTTGTTAACTAATAGTCAAGAAAATTGGAATTGCCTTCGTGAAGCATTCTGAACATGAGTTTATGGTATTCGCCCTCACAACGTTCGGTGAGGACTAATACAGAAAAAAGACATCTAACGAAATGATTTGCAATAGAGCAAGAGAACGAATGTTCCTTATCACAAGTCATACCTTAATCGCGCATTTATGACACTACGGGAGATGCGTAGTGATGAAACTTACCAAACCCCACCACAATATATTCCCCCTTATAATCTGGAATTCAATTTTATGTGGTAAAAATTCCATATCTGTAAGCAAATTATCCACAATTGCTTTATCTACAGATGTTCCAAACTGGACAAAAATTCGACCATTTATAAACATAATCTGACAGTGTGCATGTACTCACAGCAGCAGCTCAGCAGTTATGACTACGTCATGCGTATTAACTGAAATTTTCAGCGGCTCTAATCCTCACAATAAGCGAACAATTGAACGATTAGTGAAAAAATTATAGTAAGACAGTGAAACGCCAGAATTGAAGTGGGCTATACGCGAGTTGGTAAGTCAAGAACGCAATCAATCGACGCCGTACTGTTTCAAAGAGCTAGATTTGGCGATATGTCCATATAAGATAATATTGGCCAAGAGCTATAATCAAAAGACCATTGGGCACGTCGAACTTTGACTGGTTGGGGTCTATTCAAGATGGAAGGTCATAATTTTCACCGAAAAATCATCTTCAGCGACGGGGCATATTTTTGGTTAAATGCTTTTTTTAATAAGCAAAATAAATGATCCGACAGCAGCTATTATACACGAAAAAATGTTCTGTTAAGTGTGTTTTCTATGTCGGAGCTATCTTGCGCCGTATTTCTTTCGACATGATGCTAGCGAGTCGGTTACAGTCAATGTAGATCGTGCTCGCTTTATGTTAGCCAATTCTTTTGGGTTAAATTGGAACTAGAAGGCTTGAAGAGCATGTCTACAAGTTTGTGTCATTGCCACAGACTTATCGAAGACGAATGCTGTTTACTGCCCCGCTCGTGCAATTATATACCTTTAGGCTCTTTTCGTTGGGGCTTCATTAAGTCCCTGGCCTGTGCCGACTGGGAAGCGGACGTGGACGTGAAATAGCTAGAATATCGGTCCAATTATGCCAAAAAGTAATGAAAATTTAGGTGCAGCGCATCCACTCATGCAAGCGGTTTCGTTTAAAAAATTTGGATGATCATTCACTGCGTGAACAACCTTGCACATCAATTTCATCGTACGAGTATCATGTTTTGCAGTAAAACTTCGAGAATCTTGATGATAGACTGATGGTCTACAGTCTACACTATACGACGACAGTGATGGTTTTGCTGTTTTACCAAATAATTACATGTTAATGGCATCAATAGCTTCCAAAACATTTCCCATCTGTATGAATATATGGATTTCAATTTTCCAGAGCAGATTAGGAGTACTAATAGGTGATTTTTGTGTATCTGTAATGGGAATTTGCTTCCTTTTTTTTTTCTTTCTCTTCATTAGCTCAAAAATGACCGCAGACAAGCTCGATCGTCTCGTATTTTCAATTATGCAAGTGCAGTTAACGTTAGAATTAATTTTTTAAATATCCATATATGCTTCCAAATGCATTCACAGAAATATTCGCTAAATTTGGGGGTGCCATATTTGGCTTCTTACGAGTATGAATAAGAATTATGCAGAGTTTCGCCTTTTTTTTATATTGCCGAAGATCACATGATTCCAACAAGTTCCTTCTACTCTAAAGGTGGATTTTATACTATTCCTAGAAATGGATCGCAAAGTGAAGATGTAATTCTCGAGTTAGAAGATGAAGCAGTGGAAGTTTGGGAAGATCATGTCGTGATACCTGAAACGGATGAAAGCAGTCAAAATGGTATGGCAGATGACGAATCACTATGTAATCTCAGTTCGGGGAAAAAAAAAATAAAAAAAAAATAGAACAACAAGCAGAAAACATATTCCGTACGAGGAAAATGAATATCTTTTAGGAACTTTTTAGGAACTAAGGATTCGCCAGAGGAAATGTCTGGTTTTGAGACTCTCGCTGACTTCTATTGTGAAAGAATGCAGTAGAAAAAATTTAAAAGGAAATATTAATAAGTCAGTTAATATTGAGCGAAGTGAAGTGGATCAATTTGTTAGTATATGTCTATTCATGTCTTTTATCAAATTGCCTTCCGCTAGACATTACTGGAATCCTTAACTTGGGTAGTCTTTCGTTGACGACACAATGACGTGTAGACGGTGGGAAGAAATAAAACGTTTTCTTTATTTCGCTGACAATGATACGTTTGTGATGCTTGGTCTACCTGGATACGATAAGGTTTTCAAAGTCAGGAAACTCCTGAACTAAAGAAGGGAACGACTACTGTTAGTACCAAGGGAACAATACCTAGCAGTGGACGAGCAAACAAAACTTCCTAAATGCCGTCACCACTTGAAGCAGTGCAACCCAAAAATAAACCGCATATATGGGCCTATAAAAAGCTTGTTCTCAGCGGTATATCGAGATTTAGCTACGACTTTGATTTATTTGCGCGAAAACAAACTAATATAATTCTAGATGGTGCCCCAGATCTTGATGTAAGCGGGAATATTGTGTCACGTTTAATACCCCAAAACAGGAAGTGTAGCTAAACAAAACGTTCCAAATATTATTGTTCCATCTGAAAAGGAAAGAAAGAAGAGTGAGCGAGGAAATATGATTGAGCAAGTGGCAAGAGATGGTGTCGACATATCTTTTGTATCCTGGTTCTACAATAAAGTTGTCAATATCTTATCAACAACGCCACGACGAAAAAAAGAACTTTCAGAAAAAAAAAAACATAGAAATAGACTGCGCCAAAGTAATAGATGCGTACAATTAATATACATATATGGAGGACGTCGGCCTTCTAGATTCCATGCTTTCGGTTCTAGATTCCGGTTTGTGTCGAATGCAAATAAGATTAAAAAAGCGTATTTTATGTGGTCAATGCTTGGATTTTGTGGCGTAGGAAGAGTGATATATAATACATGGGCTGAAAAGTCCGTTTTATATAAAACACAAAATTTTTGCAAAATTTAACTTTATTTATCAATACAGTTGCCTTCGAGGGCAATACACTGATTGAAACGATTTTTCAATCTTTCGATACCAGTTTTGTAGTACGATTTCGGTTTAGCCTCAAAATAGGCCTCTGTTTCGGCGATTACTTGTTCATCGGTCTTAAATCTCTTTCCGGCGAACATTCTTTTGAGGACTGCGAACAGGAAAAAGTCGTTGGGGGCCAAATCTGGAGAATACAGTGGGTGGGGAAGCAATTCATAGCCGAATTCATTCAATTTTGCCATCGTTTTCATCGACTTGTGACACGGTGCATTGTCTTGATGAAACAGCATTTTCTTTTTCTTCAAATGTGTTAAATGCCTCTTTTCGATTTCAAGTTGGAAGTGGCAGAACACTTGAATAATTTGGTAAAAATCTTAAGAAGGCGGACCGAGCTGTTTCATGCACGAAACACAAAATGCTGTCCGCTTGGATTCAACCAGTCACCAGCAACAAATAAGGCAGCAATGCCATAATAATTGCCAGTACAAGTCTTTCATATTCTGCACTAAATGCGAGGTCTATCTTTGTTTGAACAAAGACCAAACTTGCTTTACTTCTTTTGTTTTCTTTTTTTTTTAGGAAAATACTGTTTGCAACAATATGAGATGCCATATATGGCGGAAATGTTTGTTATTAAATTGGAGAACTTTTTTTTTAAAAAACATCTTTTAAGTTTTCAAAATAGAGAACAAACAAATTTTTTTTTTCGACTGGATCATAATGCATGCTGTAGAAGGTTAAGATTTAATTGTTTGCAAAATCGTTCACACAATTTGTTCTTATTCCAATCGGTTGCTTTGTTTTGTTTCTAAATTGTCTTTATCATGAAAAGAAATTCGGTTAATCCTTATTCTTCAAGCTGATTGCAAAAGTAGATTTATGTAAATTTTTATAAATATCTTATCAAAAGCAACAAACATCAAATGCTAGCAACAACTGTCTGAATAAAGTGCTTCACAGCAGCTATTTAACCCACACACTTTGGAACACCCACCCACACCTATTACATCCGTTGCATGAAGTAGATTCTTAATTCAGTTTGTTTTGTGTGTGGCTAAGATGAAAACTCTGCTCTACATTCACATTTAATGGGGAAAGTAAATGCATACAACATTCATTCTAGTTGACAATTTCATTATAATACAAAAGTACAAAGAAAATAAGAAGCGTCAGCGCCATCAGCGGCGGTCTGATGGCTGACCACTACATATTAACCAGAAAGTTAAAAAATTCGAACCAAACAACTTTATTTTTTTATTCAAATTCATTGTTACCAAAACAACATACATAATTAAATTGGTTTCCTATAGAAACTGCACAGCATCAATAATTGACAATACCCAGGGAGAAGCAATTTCGAGTTCATAAAAAGAGCTCCGACGCCATGCTGGGATGCTCATAGTCTTCGAGCCCTGGAGACAAAGTTTTCCTAGAATCCCACAAAAGACTGTTTGATCATGTGGATACGATTCAAAGGAAAGCGAGTTTTAACTGTTACCATTTTTTGTATTGTTTTTTTCTTTAAATTAATAGCACGTGTCAAAATAGGCATACTTTAGATATTTTTGGAATAACCACAGATGGACTAGAAGTAGGGAGCAGCAATTAAGGTTAGCACTTCTTTTACCAATTAGTATGAGTAGTGCTTGTAATGACGACATGGCGTCAGCATAGCAGCAATTGTTAACGGTGGTGGGTGTTAAACCTTTGCACGTGCTAAACAACTTCCACTTGACAGTATCAAATTGTCAAACACCCGTGGCGCAGGAAATGAATAATTGAAGCAACTCCTTCCGTCAACATTTTTGTTACTGTGGACAAAGCATGTGCATAAGTAATCCTACACTCTATTTTGAAATACAGACGACACACTATACTTATGTACGTTGCGTCAGCGGATACCATTATAACTTTAATTGCGACAGTGTAATCGTACGTGCTTGCTTTCAGAATTTCGATGACAAGTTCACAACGAAGCCTTTTCAAAGTAACCTTACTTGGAATGGATTGGATTGGATTTGTGTCTACCAATTGCATGTGCAGATGGTATTCAAAACTCTGTGAAGAAATAATTGTGTATAAATAGTGTGGGTAAGAGAATATGATACGGATACAGATACGGATACAAACAGAGAAGAAATCATAGTTCACTTGAGTTTGGATAGCATACAAATTATAATTTATAGGTACGTTTTGACACTGATGCGAGTCTGGATTGGTGATCAGTCAAATAAATTCTATTTAATTTGATATTTGAATCCTTCTTATGATCTACGCTCCTTTCTTCTATACAGGGTGTATGTATAGTACTAAATGGGCAGTTGTCCAAATTTTTATTTGAAAGCAAGAAAATACGTGACTAATCTTATATAATAACTTAAACTCTATCCTTTCTATTGTTATTGGTCGAATTGTTAATGAGAGAAACTGACATTTATAGGTCGAGAAGGAAGAAACCTACGTTTGGCAGCTTAGAACACCTGAAGTCTATAGTTAGAGTGTAAAGAGAACAGCTGTGTTGAAACTTTTTACTGTACATTCGCTAACCCCAACTACCAGTGAAACCAATGTCGAACTATCGACAAAGAGGAAACAACTCCCTTAATATGAAAAAAAGTTATCTGTTATGATTATGAGCATGGACGCTATGGAAAGTAAGCACCTTCATTTATTTTGGACTCAATGACAAACTCTAAGACTAATCAACGCATTTCATGACAAAACGACCCAACTTTTCACAAATGATAAAGTCACAGCATTCATTCTAGAATTTCTGTACCCTGATAACAAAATTCGGAATCCCATTTAAGCTGATCTGGAAAGCACAACCTAACATATATGCCCAAACATCTGGTAACAAGATGGGTCATGATATGTCATACGATTTCCTTGAATCCAAACATTGAAATCGGAAAAGATCATATATGTATGGTAGATCATGAAGAAGGATGACAGCAAGACAAGAACTACCACATGTGTGGTAGAAAATCAACTGCTGTTCAAATTCGGACCTGTTAGAAATAATTTACAATAGTTAGTCCTTACACTAATGCAGCTTTCTATAATTTACATTGGATACCCAAATATAGTGTAACTTTACATTTTGACATATAGGTATAAGAGTCATGCGTGGTGAAATACACTCACAAACGATACCATATTAGTATATGCTCACATTTCTACAAAGGAGCTGATGAACCTTTTAAGAAATTTTCATCACCTCCCGAACAAAATCTATTAAGGTAAATATTTTCGGCATTTTAGTCGAGAAATAAGGCATCCAGGATAGCATCAACTGACCGATTACAGTGTGAAATAATTCATAAATCAACCATAAATATTCATAAATATCCAATCAAATCCATCTCGTGATTGTTGTTGTGAACCGCCGATAAACTCCGGTTTTCATATATTTTTGTAGATATTTCTGGCCTATTACAAAACGTAAAGAGAACGTGATAAAAAGATTCTCAACATGCTAGCACCAACTTTCATCAATGAAGTACATAACCTTATTAGCCTGTGGAAAGTAGATAAATGTTTAGGTTGGAAGGAAATAACATTGATGATATATTGAGGTGGTAATGCGGTAAAAACCAAATATGCATCTTTCCGATTGAAACATGTAGCATTGTCATAGACTCGTCAAATAACTCCGTAAATTACACACAAACATCAAGCGACATTTCGACATAGTCAAAGCCCGTTCGGGAAAGGATGGGAGAAAATTCGGGATACAATATGACCAGCCATATTTCTATTCCTAAAGTCCAAACACGTTATTAAACCTGTTGAATGAACTTCCGCGCATTGCACGATACGTCTATTCTAGGTGAGAAATTTTCTGGATGGAATCAACGTCAACATCAGCGGTAGTCGTTTTTGAGCGAAATATACAAATGGCTGTTGTTGTCAATAGAAGCAGTGGATTTGTCGTCAGAGAAAGACTAAAGCATGAGCTTCAAATATGTCACTGAATGGTTCTTTAAAGCCCGCATAAAGTCTGAACTCCTCGAAAATATTCGTATATGTTTACACAGGGTCTTCCAATAGGACGATATTTGTTGAGTTATAGTGGCCATGTTGTTAAAGCAATATCTGTCAAATTTGTTGTAAATCGTTCACTAGTGTATGGCAAATCACCATGGAACAAGCGTTGAGCAACGTCAATTTTTTCGTTTGAGGTTGAACCAAATTTAGCCAAAAAAAAAAAAAAAATCATACATTTTTCGATGAATGGATGTGTGAAGAAACAATATTGTCAGATTTGGGACGATACGAATCCATACGAGATACACCAGCACAAAATGCATTCTGAGAAATCCACTATTGGTCTAGTGGAATTATCCGTCTTTACTTCTTCCAAAACGAAACTGGCATTACCATAACCGTCAACGACAAGCACTACAGATCGATGATAAGCAACTCCTTGTGGCCTAAACTGGTGGGTGCTACCTGCCACACAGCGCACGCAACGATGGACATTCTGCAGGGTGAACCTGGCTCTCAACCAAAGCCCTTCACTAGCTGGCACGATCTCACGCCTGCTGCTTCCAATATCGCACTCGATGTTATTTAAGCTGTGATGTCTATTCTCTTAGCACTTAGTGCTTTACCCAGCTATCTTAGAATCCGTAGACGGCTGACTATACCGATGTCGTATATTATCTAATGACGATAAGATATCCAGATCTATTTTCAAAAAAAATTAACTTAAACGTGGTAGATATTTTGGCCCATCTTTTAAATTCAAACATTTTCTCAGGAACCTTTGTTTAAACAGATGTGGTTACCATAAGAGTCTCATCGATGCACCCATAACCTTCAAAGTAGGACAAGTACCTTGGTGAGTATTCCACTTTTTCAAACTCCGAGCTTAAGAAACTTTTACTCTGTTTTATCTTGCAAACTATTCAAAAATCTTCCCAAAAATATAAGGACCATCAAGGCTTTAAAGAAATGTTTACTTAATTTAAAATTGTGGTTTTTGAAATATAATCATCATCACCTAAATGGATAGAAGTGATATTTAAATTAAAAATTGCTTTTGTTTTCCTGATATGTCATATGATATGTCATTTATCACTATTCTGAATTGAGTACTACAAGTAAAAGCCTCTTACTATTCTCTTAATTACGTAATTGTAAGTAATTGTGTGGACTTTAAAAACATCGTGGTTACCTGTTGGCCAGTGAATTTTGCACGATTCTTTCTTTCTAAAAAAAAAAAGTCACATGACAAGGCGTAATCGTGTTATTACCGAGCTTTCTGGTCCATCATAATCCTGCACAACCTAACAAGTTTGGCAGGGATGCCACAATTCGATATTGGCGTTATAATGAGTGATTTTTATGGCATTTTTATTAGTACATTGGCAGCTCTTGTATTGCCTCTTGTATTGTATACCCATTCACCTAGAAGTGAATTCGTCGCTGAAGACAACTTTGCCTCCACTTTTCTACGGCCCACTCACAGAAAATATGACGCTTGCATGAGCTATATTTTATAAGGTTTTAGACCAAGATTCTTGCAAAAAATCTTCTTGTTGGTCACTATGGCTTAAATTGCTTGCTCACTACATCGATTTTGGCGATCTTAAAATGGTCGAAGTGCGCGTAAAAATTTTTCACAGATCAACAATATTGAAAATAAAATTCAATAATTTGTGAGTTCGTTTATGAAATCACTTATTCATGCAGCATGTTTGACTTTGATACATGTCACAAATCACGCGCGAGCTGTTAAAAATAGAACACTGAAAAACCAAACATCAACTCTCTTTATCCCTAGGAACGATCTCAGATTCGGCTTTGACAAATATGTAGATGGTGATAGCCAATCTGATATTCACAGGACTTTTCGATGGTGGACATTCATGAACCCGGAATGGACCAACTAGATATTCATTACAGACGTCGTTTAGGAGACTTATTCCTCTATAGTTGGCGCAGTCAAAAGGTACTTTTTCGCGGACCAGACAAACACTGCTGACAATCCATGGTGTTCTCGTCAGACGAAGACTTAGGCATGAGCTCGAATTTGCTAATATAACTCTGAAAAGCTTCGTACACATACATATATCTTAAGCACTAAATTACATCTTTTTATCCATGAAGCCGCTCGCAATCACTTAGGAAGTCCTTTTATGTTGTTGCTGCTGCACCGCGTTTTAATGAAGAATTGGTTCCTTTTCTTTATAGTGGTTTCTTGGCTTTCGCTACGGCTCCCATTGGATTTTATATAACCTGATACGTCGACTATTTTTTGACTCTGTTTAAGTAAATACGTCGTCCAACGCAATGAAACCAGAAAAATCAATATCTAATACAATAATGACACTATCGAGTCCCTTGATGTGAAAACTTATCTTCGATGACGTGACGTGAAATTTATAAGGATGGTGCAAACCCCACAAGCCAACATCAGAGGCAAATATGGTATTTCCAAATTATATGCAACTGCTCACATATTCTAACAACGATGGTAGCATAGTTGTTTACATCCCTAACCCTAGTTCGAGTGTTATCGCGCATTTCATTGTGCTTAACATAGGCTGAAGATTAGGAAAATAGAAATATATAGACATATCACAATCTAAGGCTTGCACACCTCGTCTCAAAACAAGAAACTTTACAACTCGGGATCCCATTAAAAAAGTGAGCATCTGCGTCGAATACTACAAAAGTTAAACGCAGTGATTAAATGTATACCAATGAAGACCTAACTCGACACAGCGTACGCATCTGTTTCGCAAATGTATACATGTTATACCTATAGAGTGACCAGGTAAGAACGATAAAAAAAAAAATTAAATATTCGCCAATATGTGCGACGTTATTCCGGAAAAAGCGTGTCCAAAGTGGCTGGATTGTTAGAGTAGACTAAGAACTTGACGTAGCCCCAGAAAAAATAATTGAGTGGTGTCAAATCGCACATCGCACTATACCTAAGACCATTGACGGTAACGGTGTCTCCTTCTTCATTTCGAAAGAAATAAGGTCCGATGATGCCGCAATGCCATAAACTGCACGAAATAGCAAATCTTTGTGGATGCATTGATGCTTGATCGAATATTTTGTGGATTGTGTTCGCTTCAATAATAGGAATTTTGCTTATTGACATAGCCGCTGATGGGCCTTCGGCGAAAAATGGGCCTTGCCAGAGAAGATGATTTTTTGGCCAAAATCCAGATTTTCAGCCAACATTTCCAGCGCTCAATTAACGAACTCACAGACTTGTCTACGGTCATCCGGTGTCAATTCTTTCGTCAGCGCAATCTTATATGGATGTAGGCCTAAATCCAACCGCAAAATAAGCTTGGTTGACTCTCTGGCAATGCCCAGTTCAGCTGATTGTCCCAGGAATTGACATTTCTGGGCCTTCTTCGATACTGGCCGCTACGGCGGCAGAGTTTTCCTTACTTCGCACCAAGGAAGTAAATCTGCAAAAAAGTGTACTCACGCTCAAACTTTTCTACAGTGCGACGAATTGCCTGCACACTGAAGTCATGGTGACCACCGATCTCACGGCGAAATTCACGTTGCGTATTTTCAACTCAGCCGGAATTACGATATTTTTTAATAATTTCCGCACGTTCGGCAAGCGTAAAATGATGCATCATGAAATGGCAAACCTTACTGAATAATTTGACAGCTGGATGTTATTGGTAACTTTGACAGCTGCTGAAGCATAACAATTGGAAAAACCATCATTGCTATCTGGTCACCCAGTACATACATATGATATGTATAGTACGAATCTCATCGTCGAATATTTTTTATCAATTGAAAACATCACCCTCATGATACATATTGCACTCTTGTTATTAATCCATTTCAAATGCGAATCATTAACACAAAACAAAACCGCTTTATTCAAGGGTCAAGTCTGCCAAGTCCCTTTGTAATCCTGTTACGTATTTACAAATTCAACTGCAACAACAAAAGCGAAAGGCATTCGAATGCCGGATTGGCCCAAACATGCATCAGTTAATATATCATTTTATGATATTTACGAGTACGATTAATTTGGAATATAAGAGAACCTCCTGAGTGTTTTCTCGTGTTTTGCTTTGTTAATTACAAATACAATATACCGGGTCCTGAGGCAGCATCACAAGGGGTAAACTCTCCGTCAGTCAGGTACTTGGTACTTGCAACAGATGATTAGCTGCGCACACTTTGAGCAACGGGGGCTGAAAAACGTATAAAATACGAGTACAGTCGAGTAGTCATCGTAGTCACCCTCACCTTCGACACTACGGTAAAACCAATTGCGTTTAATTCAACAAAATCCTTTTTACTACCACACCACACGTTTCAATACAGTTATATTGAGGGTGAAGTGGCTTTGTTGTCGTTGATGCTGAGAGTCCTTTTCGAGGGCAGAGCACCGTTTACCAAATTTTGTGCATTTTTTTTTTTTTTTTCTTTCATCCCTCATTTTGAAGGACATGTACTATAGTACATGTGTATTTGTCATTTTTTATATTTTTTTCATCTGCCGTCTGAAGAAAAGCAATGTTAGGTGACTGAATCATATTTGCGAGAAAGGAGGAGGAAGCTCAATTTGTTTGTGCGCAATGGATTGTGGTGACCTTATTTTGCCCTGTGTCCTCTACCAATATGTACGATATAAACGTTTTTCATTTATGCGTGTGATCACACTCATACAAAAGCAAAGCCAAGGGATATGCTTTCTATTCTGTTGCTTTGGTTTGAGGAAATATTATTTTATCGATTTTTTTTTTCTTAATACTCGTACATATGTATGTACTTATGTATACTATAATTTTAAGTCACTGAACTCCAGCGATAATAGTATTTGATTTCAAGAAACAAACGAAGCGTTGGTCGTTGAAAAACTATAGTTTTCGACAATAGCATGGGGTCTTATAAAACTAATCTTGTTAAATGAGCTGGAATAAAAGGTTTACAAAAACATCATTTGCATACGCTATTTGTGTTGCATGACGTACATACATATGTACATAAATATGTAAATTGAAAAGGAACGAGTAGTAACACGGTAGTTGTAACACCAATTTTTTGCACAATTTGAACAGCCACTCGTACAAATAGTAAGAACAGAGTGAATCACAGCCTACGCTGCCCCGCAAAAAAAAAAAAAAAAAAAATAAATAAATAAATAAATAAATAAAATCCATGTTGACACCCAAAATGACAAAGAAAAATGGTCAAGAATTGAGCAAACAAATCAGATGGGATTCAGTAGGTATGGCGAATAACTGGAGAGCGAAAATTGCCTTAAACGAACGCTGAAGCATCTGACCATTCAAATGATAGAGAATGTTTTTCTTAGTGTGAAGTTTGAGATTTATGCTTCATAAAAGGAACTGTTAAATCGGAAATACCTACATATGTAGGTATATAAAAATATTTTAATCAATAATTTGATACCATCAATGGAAATGTTTTTCCTAGAGAACGACGATATGGCTTTTCAAGACGATCAGCTCCATGACATCATTTTAAAATAGTTAGTCACTTTTCATGTTTGGTTCTATAATATTTTAATCAAATTGAATTTACTGTTTTCACAGATTAAAGAATTTATAATCAAAAATGGAATTTCCATAATCAACTGGCCAGATAGTTCACTGAACCTAAGTCTAATCGAAATGGCATTGACAACAATAAAAGGTTTACATCGCTGAATCAAGAAATGAAAAATGCTTGTTTCAAATGGGTTTTATTTCTTGGCTGATACATAAAGCCAATGAAATCTAGTACAGAAGAAACTGTAATCGCTGTGAGTAAAAGTGTGGCGGACGGTACGGAATCGTACGGCATCAATCGCCACTTTTCGTAGAAAATTTTGGGAAAAGGTGCCAGCCAAACCCATATATGTAAGTCCTAGTCCCCAGGTTTATGACCATGCGACGGAAGTTTGTGGATTGAGTTCTTGAGCAATTTAAAGTCGACCTAAATTTCCATCAAAAAGTTGTGTTTAGTTACCAGGCTCATTTTTGGCTCAATGGGTTTGTGAACAAGCAAAATTGCAATTTTTGGAGTGAGGCAAATCTAGAAGAGACACATGAACATCATCGGTTCAGTGTGTGTTCCATAAAAACGTGCGTTAAATTACTTCTTTTGCTTTACTCACACAATCATCTTTGTAGCCAAATTATTTTCTACATATAATCTATACAAAAAAGCGTTTCGAAAGTGTTTTCTTAATAACTCACCCAAAAAGGGTGACAAATGAGTATTAAGTCGGAAGCAAAATATTGTAAAAAAATAAAAACATCAGAGGCGCTTGCGAGAAAGTGGATAGAGAGGAACATATAAAGAATGCGGATATATATTATCTATGATGGGTCTAAATCAAGCACATCGAGTAAGGACAATTAAGTAATTTTTAAATTGTTTCAGTAAAAACCCACGTAAAATAAACATTGTGCAGAAAAAGAATTAAAGTGTCCATCAACACAATATGACGCCGCACTGTTTAACAGAACCTGTCTTCAAACACAGAAAAACAAAACTTAAACTGCTACTGACTTAAAAACATATTGAAAGAAGCTAAGTTGCTCAACATAGAATTTAGACCGGGATTGCAGCAACATCATATTTACAGATGAGTCATCTCTGATGATAATGCAACGATGATGCTCGTTACAGTTAACGGCCATCATTACCGGAATCAGTCATTATTTCTTTGACAATATGGACGACATGGGTTCGTACGACATACGTTTCTATGTAGCATGAAATAGCAATTTTTATAACTCGATTCAACGACAGCGCTTTTTCGTGAAATGGACAAATGAACACTATTACTTCTTGTACGACTACGTAAATTTTTTGGCATATACTGACAAGCCGCCAAATATTCAATCCAGAAGACAATGTTCAGCACGTTATTGCTGAGCTATAGCATCAAACGCTACAAGGAGTAGCCCAGAGGATGCAGATCGTGCTTAATTCCATTAAAGACCAAGTACCTTTACAATAGCGATAATTGAAAAAAACTTTGAGATTCTGTTTAGTAAGTGTTACACTTGACCATAAATATGTTATGATAATTTTTGAAACATTCTTTTCCAATGCAGAGTGTAGTTTGGCATTTTTCACAAATCCGTCTAACTCTGCTGTGACACAATTTGCATCGTAACTAACTCCACTACGCACCACAGAAATCGGTGAATTTGGTTTGTTCGGTGCTTTGGTTGATGATGGTGAGCGTAAATAAGTCCGTGCTACTGTCCTGACAAATGAAATGCAGCCGCCAATCATTAACCATCATTGAATTTATCATATGTGTAAAAATTGGCCACCACCTTATCCTTATTGTATGAGACCAAAGGTTTTGGCTGAGGAATCAATACTTTTTCTTTTGCTGTGGTTGACCATTTCTTAACTTTTCGTAACGGCTCCAAAGTATCGTAATTTGTTACGACTGTAACAACTGCATTATTATTCCATCGGGCAAATAATATGTTGTTGTTCTTATCAAATTTGTGACATATATACCCACATTTTGCTTTCATCACCTTCTTCAAGGGTTTAAGTGGACATTTTTTTGTTCTATTGTTTCGAACGGTACATGTTGCACAAAGTCCTTTTCTTCTCAATTTCACCAAAAGATCATGGCTTGTGAAATAATTATCAAAAAATACGTTGTGATCGCTTGGCGTATTTATTACTTCAAGTAAATCGAGTACAACACGAGATCGAAGTGGTAAATATTTGTTCGTTTGACTTACGTTCTTGGCACCACAATATACATCAAGGCATCCACTACTTACAACCAAAACGAACCGGTTTTCCACGTATAAATTGTTTTGCAGAATGATGGCCAAAGTATTTTATCATGGCTTCACCTGTTGACAGGTTTCCATAAGAAAAGCCCAATTTTTGATAGTTATGACAAATCATTTTCATCTACGGCCATTTTATTGGTTTTGTCAATCGTTGAATTGTTTGCCAAATGAGTAAAGCATTTGATTTCCTTGAATTGATTACGGAACATGGCGTTTGCTACTAACGGAATTCTAGAGTCTTCATCGACACACCAGTACAAAAATTCTTGGGGTAAGGAATGGTATCCGGAAAATAGCAAAATTTCAACATACTTTCTGAGATCGTCTTTTGTGAATATGAATGAGTGGTAGTTTTGATCGAGAGCATATTTCTTGCTATTTCATCATCATCAAAAAAGTGTTCAAAAATTTGAACTTCGTCATTCAAAACCAACTGTTCATTTATTTTTTTTAAATTTTACACGTATTCAAATGTTATTGTCATATTCGTGAAATTAAAAACGTAGTTTGACCATTTAGGAGCATGATCATGAGGCTCACCTTCTTCTCTAAGACTAGCAATTGAAATGTCGTCATCACTTTCAAATCCATCACTTGAATGCTTAAATCGAGCAAATCATCCTCGCATAAATCCCCTTCATCCGTTTGAACATCAACATCCGGTGAAATTATTACTATTTCGCATTCATTTCCATCATTTGGGATATCATCAACAGCTATAAACAGACTAGGATAGCGCTTTCCATAAAAATTCTTGCAAGTTATGATTTGAGAAGCCATTTTTCTGTAAGTCCAGTCATAAAACAAAATTAGCACAGTTTTGGCCAGTGTACTCGAATGAGTATGTAGTATTTATAATTTAATTAATTAATTTTCAACTTACCAGGACCACGAAAATATTTTAATGTGAAACCTATTTAGAATCTTATTTTTACATAAAAAAAAACTTAAAATCCAGAATTCTTTATTCTTTTGTTGGCCAAAAGTTTAAACTTTTATCAAGCTTTTTCTTTTATTGGGTCTATAACTTATTTCGGTTTGCTAAGAGATGGCGTAACTTGTATTATTCCATTGGAACATGCGTTGGAAAGCTACTGTCATTGTACGTCATTTCAGTATATGTCATTCATTTGAAGCGTAAACAACAATAATTTTTTTTCACTCAAATATGTCGAACTTTGTGCCTGAAAAAGTGTTTTTGCGGGGAGTTCTTCTTCATTACTTTAATATGAAGAAAACTGCTGCCGAAAGTCATCGTATTTTGGTGGAAGTTTATGGTGACTATGCGCTAGCTGAGCGAACGTGCCAAAAGTGGTTTGCACGATTTAAAAGTGGTGATTTTGGCTTGGAAGACGATGAACGTCCTGGGCAGCCAAAAAAGTTTGAAGATGAAGAACTGGAAGCATTACTCTATGAAGATTGTTGCCAAACACAAGAATAGCTCACAGAATCTTTGGATGTCACTCAAGCAGCCATTTCAAAACGTTTAAAAGCAGCTGGATATATTCAAAAGCAAAAGGAAGTCAGTTTTGCATCGGATTGTTACTGGTGGTGAAAAATGGATCTATTACGACAAGCTCAAAAAATCATATGTGAAACCCGGCCAACTAGCCAAATCAACGGCAAAGCCGAATATCCATGGCGCGAAGATAATGCTCTGTATTTGGTGGGATCAGATGGATGTGCTGTATTATGAGCTGCTAAAACCAATGGACAACGCTACCGAACACAATTAATCCGTTTGAAGAGAGTAGTAGCCGAAAAACGCCCGGAATATGCGACCAGACACGAGGCAATAATTTTCCATCATGACAACGCTCAGCCCCACGTTGTTATTCCGGTTAAGAACTATTTGGAAAACAGAGGATGGCAAGTCTTACCCCACCCGCCTTATAGCCCAGACCTTGTCCTCACTGAAATACGGTTCACATCAGAGCAGAATATCAAAAATTGGCTTGATTCATTCTTGGCTGCCAAGCCGGCGCAGTTCTTTTGGGATGGGATCCACAAATTGCCAGAAAGATGGGAAAAAGTCATGGCTTCAGATGGGCAATACTTTGACTAATACTATTCTACATGTTTTTCTTAAATAAACGTTTAAATTTTGAAAAAAAAAAACCACACGAATTAAAATATATACCCAATAGAAAGACATAAAACAGCGGAAAACAAAAAACACCGATCACAAAATTTAACGCAAATACTTGGAAACAGATAAATGAATCCAAATGACAAAACACATAATAACGTTGGCTTTCAAATTCAAAGAAATAAAATTTTGAAAAAAATTTTGAAAAATTTTTGAAAACTACCAATTTCAAATTTTCAAAAATACTGTACTCAACTGAGTACAGTGGCAGATAATGAGTTAAAACATAATGCATGAACCATTTTTCACAATGAGAAAAGTTTTTTTATTTAAACTTAACTCCTGTCTTATTCCACCGAATTGAATAAATACAATTTTTTTTATGTGAGTTTCGAAATAAATAAATAAATCAAGAAAAAAAATGTTAAGGTTTGCAAAGGGTATGATTGTTTTCTTTTTCAAAATTTACCAATTTCCTCGGTTTCTGTACCAACAGCATAGTTTTATGGGCCACAAGTTGATAACCAATTGATTTTGAAACTACGGTTGTTTTAAAAAACGCCACACTAATAAAGAGCTGCATTAGTTATGTTCAATAATGCAGATTTTCTGCAGAACGAACTTAGTCAACAGTTTGTGTTAAAAAAACGTCAATATATCGTCATACTTCTGCAGACTACCATAATTAGGCATTTCAATTATGACGCTAAATAGGTTTGTGTTTTTGAAAGAGGAAAGATGTAAGAATTATTGAAATAATACATAAAATTATGAAAAAAAATAATAAGAAGCTCACGAGTAAACATCTGTATCAGAAAGTGAATTTTTTTTTTTTATTTTAACCTGTGAGGGTTCGTTAGGATTATATTTTTCTACGAATTGTTTATTATGCTGTCGACGGCTCGTTTCCTTTATAAATTTGAACTGGGATATAATGCGTCTCTGGCAGCGAAATTATTAATGACGCATTTAAGGATGTAGCGGTAAACGAACGCAACATTTGACGTTGGTTTGGGAGCTTACCAGGAGTTTCAGTAGATCTTAGTCTCAAAAATGAACCATGTAGGAAAACAGAAACGGTAATTGACGACAATATTTTAAAAGCAAAGATAACATAGATGCAGACTCAATAAAAATGGTGCGGGAATTATGCACAGAACATGGGACCATCTCCCATGACAATAAGTCGACACCTATCTCTAATAGGAAAAGTAAGAAAATTCGAAAAGTTGCTGCCCGATGAACTGAACGAGGCACAAAAACTACGCCGCTTAAAAGTCCGTGCATTCCTGAGCTTAAGGCACAAAAAGTGAGCCGCTTTTGATAAAAAGTGGATTTTGTATGACAACCTTAAAAGGTATGGGCAGTAGTTGGATGCAGAAGAGAAACCAAAACACACCCCCAAACTAGGTCTTCACCCAGAAAAAGTTATGGTGACAATCTGGTGGACATCGAACCAATTCACTTTTAATATCATTAACCAGAGGAAACGATAAATGCAGTCAAATATTGCGAGTATATCGACATAGTGCATGCGAAATTGGCTTAAAAGCAACCTGCGTTGACAAATAAGCATGGTCCGATCCTATTGCTTGACAATGCTAGACCCCATATATAGTGCGTAACGGTGCAAAAACTGTTACAGTCGGGATTTGAAATTCATCCCTATTCACCGTACTCTTTCGATGTTTCTCCAGCGGACTATCACCTTTTCCGCAGTCTGGAGTCATTTTTTCAGCAGAAGGTATTTTTCGAAATTAAGTATAGGTCATAAAAGTTTTTGAAGACTCTATAGCGTTCAAAAATAAAGTCTTTTCTTTTCTTTTCTTTTTAAAACTAAGCACTCAACTTAGCACTACTTTTAAAATGCCGTAGTGTATTAAGTTTTTTGGAAAATTCGATACAAAAAGAAAGAAAGAAGTTTGGGCACAGTGGTTATTTCGCTCCATGGATGATATCCAATATTTATTAGGGAAACTAAATTATTAGTGTAAATTGACTTGTATATTAGGCAAACATTCATCTCACGTGATATTAGTTGCCTAAAAAAATTAATGTCTTTCGGGTATGACTGGTATAGAATCACGAACCAAGACACTACCGTTTGAACCACAGCCACCCATATAAGAAAACAGGTATAATGGACCTTGAATCACGTTGAAAAAAGTTATAGATGCTAACGGTTCATATTTTGACCGGACCTGATAGAAAATCTTTGGGAACTTGTTAGAAGAGAAATCGATAAAACAAGCAAAAAAAAGTCGAACAAATTATTACTTTGATATGAAATATCAGATTTAACTCGATGCAAGTCACCACTACAATTGGTAAAAATTTTCTTAATTTAGTGTTTTTTATTGGTATGGAATAATTTGCATGTTTTGTTAAATGCGTTAATTTTTTTCACAATAAAATCATTGAAGTGGTTTGATTTTTTATTTTTTAAAGAAATTATTTTCTGCAATAAATTTAAATTTATAATTTGAGTTTTAATATAACAATATTACCAATTAAATTTTGATTCATATAATTTTTTTATGAAATAAGATTAGATTTTTGTTTTATTCTATAGAAGTAAGCATGCCAGAAATAATAAAAAAAAAAAAAAAACAATATCAGCGAAATGATATCAAGCTCCTTTTGACAAAATTCTTCATTACATTTTCGCATATTTGCGGCTCTATTTCATTCCAAACCCCACAAATATTAGCTTTGAGTACTTCAATTTACTGGGAAGCGTTGCTACAGAAGGTTGGTATTAAAGGTTTGAAATGGCCCCAGAGAAAAAGTAGCACACATCATATTAGCTACCATTTTGAGAAATGATTCGGCCACAAAACAAAAAGCAATGGCTTCGCTAAAATTTCACTGATCATGAGCCGAAAGGGCAATCTATTCAGGATAACAGCCTCATACCTTTTACTTTCAAATAAAAAAAGTTCAATATATGCCTCCTGCCCAAAGACGCACCAAACTAAAACTTTGTGGAGAGAGAGGATACTCCACAATCACTCTTGATTTTCTAATTTGGAATTGAACAAATAAGACTTACAAAATGTATTTCATAGCATACAGTTTAATGTTACGTTATAACAATATAATTAATTTAAATAAATGTAAACAATATACTTAGTTCTTGCGTCGAATGAAGCTTTATGACTCAAGTCATTAGGCAAAATTCGGTGCAACTTGGAATCGACAAACTTGTTTTTCGGCCACTCTGCGACTTACAGAAACAACATTCTCAGTTGGTCTTGCGTAACGTTTCTTCACATCACTAAAATGACTCAATAGTTCAAATTTTGGAACTGATTCAACAATTTGTGGGCAAGAAGGTGAATCACGTCGGCCAAGGAAACTTTGAACTTTTTGAACTGTTTCAACGATATTTTCAGCGCATGTTACTTGTGCTTATTATTTTGCACAGTAGTGTATATTATGATCAGAAAGTTCATACCATAAAATGGAAAACAAATATCCGAGCTATTAGATCATTCTGAGAAGATGATATAAATTTATTGTCAGGAGTAGTTTCTGATCAGTATTCTGAGCAGGAACTTACTTTTCCGAGGAGCATTTCACAATGCTTCAATGATATTAATTAGTGTCACTGCTGAGCTGACGTGGAAATAATATTAAAAAAAAAAGAAAAACATCAAGCTAATTGGAAATTAAATATGTTGATAGAATCAATGTTGTGTTAAATGTTTTTATCGCTGAAGTTGCACAATTGACTTTTCGGTTTAAATACTTACAGTAGCTACACAATGTGCAAAGGTAAAAGGTAGCTTCCACTTACCTGAAATGATAAAATAAAACAATTAAAAATATGTAAGTTATCATTAATTTTTTTTTTTTTTTTTGTATAATTCTTTGTACAATTTTCTTTTGTATAATTTGAAGCCAGGAAAATTTGCTACAATCGGATAGATCCTACACCTGTAGTTGACAGTTTACGGGAGCAGCATATACACTTTTAGTGTTATTTGAAAATTTAAAATAACAGAATTTCAGCGCAATTAGAATTGCTACAGAAGACATAAAGCATGCCTTGCGGATTTGCTTTGGAAAAAGAAAGGCGTCATATGCAATTTGTGTTAACCCGAAAGGTTATCGTTTGGCTGTTATTTGCATATGAACAATAATCTACATGTCGGTTTAAGCTGCTAGCAAAGAGAAGTTATATTACTTTTTAGACTGATTCCAATTCTAAAATCTGTAAGGAATATATCTTCAGAAGTGAAGAAGGAAAAGCCCCCTCAGCATTGGCTTTGATCATTTCTTACGATTGCAGTTGTCTGGCTCCATTCTTTGACAGATATTCATATTTACATCCGGGTGAATGGATTTTCATTCGAAGAGTTCTTCTTCGAAAGTTACAAGATATAGACTTCAGGTAGTGTACCCTGCATCGATTGTCATGTGATCAATTTCTAAGTTCCCATATCACTATTATTACTTAATTGCTTATGGTACTTAGGTGGCGTTACAGTTCGGGGTAAATCTGGGCCTCAACTAAGAAGTAGATGGCCATGGCTCAAGTGGTAGTGTACTGGCTTCCCAATTGGACGGTTCGGGGTTCAATACTAGCCGTGCCTGAAAGACATTTCAGACAACAAGTCAATTTACACTAACTATTTAATCTCCCCATTAAATAACCACTGAGCCCAAACATCTTTCCCTAAGTCGGTTGAGGTCCCCTTCTACTTGTATACGCCACTTAAGGTGAGGTCTTTCTTTACTGCGTTGCCTCTCCAAATTAGATTCGAGGACTCTGCGGGCTGGAGCATCTGTGTCCATTTGTTCTACATGTCCTAGTCATCTCAGGCGACTAATGCGCAGTTTTCTAACTAGGTCGATGTCGCTATTCAGTTCATATAGTTCATCGTTGAATCTTATCCTCCAAGTCCCATCAATACAAACGGGACCGAATATTTCTCGAAGGATTTCTATCTCGAAACGACTGAGGATATCTTAATCCGCTTTCGATAGGTCCATATTTCTGCGCCATAAATAGGATTGTGATGATCAAGGTCATATAGCTTTTCGGAATGGGGCCTTACTACTTAATTGCCTTCTTAGCTCAAAGAAAAATCGATTGGCAAGAATCACTCTTCGTTTTATTTCTGCTAAAAATAACAAAGTCCCTTACTACCTCGAAATTATGTATTACATAGCTGGATAATTCGTCAATATTTTGTGTCCCTTCTTGTTGATAGCATATACTTGGTTCTACCCTCATTTACCACTAAACCCATTTGGCTTCCGTTTCAATACTGGCGAACTCACCGGTGGCACCCAACCGTGTTCTCTTAATTATGTCGATATCATCGGTGTACACTTTAGTGTTCACTTGTGAGTTCTGCAAAATTCTTTCAAGTATGATGTTAAAGTCATATGACAACGCGTCACCTTGCCTAAAGCCATCAAAGGTCTCGGCTAAGTTGTTACCGATCTTGACAGAACAATGAGCGTTCTCAATCGTCGTTCTATACAGATGTACAGAGTTTGAATGCCAAAAACAGATAGGCCTTTAGATAGCTCGTCTCTATATATGCTGTCATATGCGGCTTTAAAGTCGATAAAAAGATTTTGGGTATAGATTTGGACTTCTTGAATTTTTTCCTGTCCAGAGTTTCAGACACTCACACAATGTGGAAGATAAGGTCTCGTATCCGATATTGCGAAGACTTATGTCCCTATAGTTGGTGCAATTGAAGATGTCTCCTTTTTTCGAGATGAGGCACACGGTGTTGATATTCCATTCATCTGTCATACAGACTTCTGACCAGATCTGAGAAATGACTTGGTGCATGCTTTAGACAAAGTCATTTCCAGAAGCTTTGAATATCTCCGGCACTAAACCGTCAGGCTCAGCTAATTTGTTGGATTTTATCTTAGCTCACTTCGTTCTGGTCAGGGACGGAAGTTTTGGCTATCATCGTCTAAGTTGAATGGTCTATTCTGCCTGACGTTGGGATGTGTGGCCTCTTCCCAGTTAAACAGCTGAAAAAGTTTTTCCACATTTTCAGCACCGACTGTGGTTTCACTACAAGTACAAGTTTTCCTTTTCCACCTTTACAGGCTTCAGTACTTATCTTCTTGCCATAATATTCTTCCCATTTCTTCTGTTCGTATAGCTCACGAGCAATACACCTCCTTCATTGAAGCGCCGCTTTGTAGCCTTCTGGTTTAGCTACACGTGCTTGCCGGCATTCTTCGTCAAACCAGTGATTTCGTGGTGGTGGTTGGGTGAAACCTAGCACATTATTTGCAGCTTCTCCGATAGCATGTTGGCAACATTGCTAAAGAACTTCGGTACCTGATGCTGGCTATTGCACCTTTTTTACGTTATATCTTCTCACAGTAGTTCTTCTTTCTTGTGGCGCTTGGGAAATTTGCATTCGCATTTGGGTGATGATCCATGTCAATGTTGGCTACTCGGAACGTTCAGACGTCCAGTATACGGGAAACAGGGCTTACGACTGTCGCAAAATGATCAATTTGATTATCCAAAGAGCACTAAGTTCCCTTGTATATATTGAGATGAGGAAACCATGTGCTTGCTATAGAAATTTCGAACCACCGCAAAGGCCGTTGCCAGACGTGGTGTCATGTAGGCTACGCTTACCAACTGTCCTACCAAAGATGTCCTTCTTTCCCATCCTGGCGTTAGTACATACTAAGTAAGTACATACTTCGGACATTCTTTATACATATGTATTGTCGTGGTGCTCGTGAAAACTCTCTTTCGTGGCGTCATCTTTGTCTTCCCCAGGGGCATGGGCGCATATTATGCTTATGTTAGCGAATTTAGCGTTGATGTCGTAAGACTTAATATTGTCACTATTATTACCTACTGCAAATTCGGTAAACTTGAACCCATCTACCAAAGATGATCTTGTCGTACGCTTGGGCCATTTTTAGAGCACTACTCTTATATTGTGTCTAAGAATTCGTAAAAGGCTATTTTTGATGGTTTTCAGCGTGAGCATACTCAAACCGGGTAGTATCACAACTGCTAACCGTCTGAGTAGAAATCATAGATTTTGATATTTCTTCTGCCATAGTTATCTAACTTTTTTTCTTAGGTTGCGACGATATATTGATATTTAATTTATAAAAGACGAATACCGGGGTACCAGATCCAAATCGGCGTGTTCATATCCGAAGATATTTAACGAAAATGCCAATAACGTATGGAGGAATATGAGAACTGCCATTGAGCCACAATATGGTCATCCGGCACTATTTTTTTTCGGAGGCTTCGACTTAACACTGTATAACCTTATAAGTAAGAGCTTCAAATATGTTGTGGATGTATCCATTATACGTTCGTAGGGATTCTCCTTGAATCATCTGCCTTTAAAATTCTCTCTTCTTCTTCAACGTTAATAAACTACATATTTATACTGATAATCTAAAATAGTGGAAAGTGTAATGCTTATAGGGATTATATGAATATATATAAAACTTGAAACTATGGACAGTAAGATCTTGAATTACTGGTATCTATATGCTATCTGATATCGTAGTACCCGCATGTACCCGCAGGGAGAAAGGGAAAAACACCTTGTCAAAGTGAAGAAGCTACTTTTCAACCATTATTCCTCCGATAAAACCGTAATCACATTTTGTCTATGGAATGGCGCCACATTTATCAAAAAACATTTTATTTATAATCGGTTAAATATATGAGATAATAAGTATGAGAGTATGGCAAAAACAATGTGGTGGCACTTACAAAATAAAGATATACGAGTAGTACAAGGGTGAGAATTGCTTTTTTTTTTTTTTTTGTCGTCAACTCAATAGATTTTATCGATAAATTCAATGGAATGAAAATCATGTTAAAAGTATATAATTTCCACACAAATCCTAGCTATTACGAAATTATGAAAAGCTATCAATTTAACCATAATTAAGAACGTTAACCTTCCCCATTTTAAGATGGTTATAAATTTTTATATAGCTAAGCGTCCCAGTGATAGACTTAAGCAAACATAAAAAAAGTAATGCAACTATTTTTATAAGTAATGAAATGAACTTCTGGTTTTACACTCTATAGCTTATTTATAACTCAATGCAATTGCTGTATCTTAATTAATTCCAACTCGAAAATGCGGGTAAGTGGGTAAGTAATCTAGTAAAGAATGTATATAGAGAATATATATGGAGAATAAAGAGTATATCAAAAACCACCGAAGCAATCCGTACGATTGATTTGCAAGTTATTAGAATAAAATTTCGAAGATGCATTGACAACTTAGATGTAGGTATACCTGCCGAAATTTTAGAAGATAATAATAACATAGGTATACTGCAATTTCCCAACCAAGATCCGTCAATTTGTTCCGGATCATCAAAAATGTTTGTGGCCTAGCATTGTCATGATAGATGACAACTTTCTGTTGGCCAATTCTGGTCGCTCTTTCTTGAAAGCTTCATTCAAACGATCGAGTTGTGCATAGTAGAAGATCGAATTGACCGTTTCGCCACGTTCTAACAGCTTATAATAGACAATTCTCTTCCAATCCCATTAAACACTCAACATACCCTTGTTTGCCGTCAATCCAGGCTTTAAAGTCGTTTGTGGTCGTCACCAGCCTTTGGCCATGATCGCTTATGTTAGATATTCTCGTATTTGATTCACTTTTCATCGCCCGTAGTGAATCGCTTCAAAAATGGTTCCATTTCGTTACGTTTCAGCAGCGTTTCACTGATGGTTATTCGGTCAATTAAATTTTTTTGAGTTAATTCATGTGGCATCCAAACATCGAGCTTTTTTGAGTAGCTTGCACGTTTAAGATGATTCCAAACTATTATACGGTTAATGTTAGTGCCTCCGCTATCTCCAGATAGGTTCCGTGCCGGTCTTCATCAGTTGAAAAATTTCATCGACTTTTTCAGTGACAGGCCGACCAGTGCGAGGTGCACTTTTTACATCGAAATTTCCGGAACGCAATCGAACAAACCACTACTGGGTCCGGCGTTCACTCACAGCATTCTCACCGTAAACTGCACAAATTTTAAGGCATGTTTTTGCAGCTCTTTTCCATTTTTTATAGTAAAAAAGCATCACTTAGGGTATTTCTTCAGATATTTCACTCATATTCAAATCAGTATAACTTTTAACATGAGCAACGAATTACACAGTTATCTTCACAAGAAATATAGCCTGACATGTCACCTTTCAAACACGTGTTCGTTTGACACAATCAAATTAGTGTTTCCAGATAAATGGACACCAACACCACCTAGTGACAAAAAACCGTGGAAACTTATTATATGATCCAATATTTGTCAAGATCTTGTTGGTTAGATCACCACAAAGTATGTAGTATAACTGAGCTTCAAGTAATTAACCTGTTCAAAAAGTATCCAACCATAATTTTTATTGTCATAACATAAAAAGTTTGTAGGACGCGCCTTAGTGATCGTTGGTAGGCATACCTAGTGCACATGCTTAACTTTTTTCACAGCACCACTCAGTCGCAGGGTTAAAGAGTGATCACGTGTAAGTAACAATCGTCGGACTTATTTTGGGAGAGAATTGTAGAAGAAGTTGAACACAATGTTACTGCATCACTGCGTTTATGGGTATGACCCAGAAACCAGATTTCAATCATCACAATGAAAGCATACACCATTCCCGAAGTCTAAAAAAGCAGAGCAGGTCCGCAATATTGTGAAAGTCATGAAGAGCACTTTTTTTGTACTTCTGTAGTGTGGTCCATCATGAGAACGCCCCACACGTTACTACGACCACCAAGGAGTACTACGGATTTTGTTCTGCATTATTGTCGTAATGCGGGTTTCTCAGGTTCTCAGGACTTGTCGGTAGATGGCAATTTACAACTTCATCACGATAACGCATCCACTTACACATAGTTCGGAATTTCTAAGCCATACATACATACTTCTTACTCTCTTGACCTCATCCTCTGTGACTTCTGGCTTTTCACCAAAATTGAAATGCTTTTTAAAGAGACCAGATTTCAGACAAGGAAGACATCATGCAGATGTTACGACTGACCACATCGGTCAGTGGCCGAACTGTTGGAAGAAGTGTGTAGCAGCTCAAGGAGAGTACAGTACAAGGACAGTAGTATTATATACTCGTAATTGTATCTCAATGACAAATATGATTTTATGAATAAAAGTATTTGATTCGTATCTTCAGTTCTAGATATGTGAACAAATTAATGTGGGTAACCGTTAGTCCCGTGCTAGTGAACCTTCCAATTGTGACGGTTTGGCGTTCGATCCCAACCGCACCCGAAAGACTTTTCTTTTTTCAGGCAATTAAAATCACGTAAGATGAATGGTTGTCTAGAATACAACAACAATTCCAATTACACTAATAATTTAGTCTTCTCATTAAATGTTGGATACCACCCACGGAGCGGAAATAGTCACTGAACCCAAACATTTTTCTTCCACTTTCTGTCCTATTTTCCATATAATTTAACGTGCTCAAGTATTTTAAGAGTATCCTCTTGAGTATTAAGTTCTTAAAAAAAGAAAAATAAGAATAATGTTGGCCAACCTAAACGCATTGTCTTTCATCGATCGTAATTTGATAAATTGACCGGATATCTATTCATACATTATAAGAGCTGCTTTAAAACTGTAAAGCGCAGTGGATCAGGCAAATTAAGGCTTCAACCACCTTCAGCTTATAATATAATATTGAATTATTGAATGCTGCCTGAAGGGCTGTCCCGTAGTCACTTATTACTTACTTATTAGCTTAGTGTACTCCGACTTTAACTTGAAATTCATTGGTTATTTCCGCTGTGCACTTTACGTTTGTGTTGACGTTATTGTAGTCGTACATATAGAGTAACATTCTTATTAAGTCTTTGGTATCTGATCTTTCGGCAGCTTTTCGACACTTTCCAAAGATTATTGAGAACGATGTGTAAATCTTTCGCAGCGTCACAATATCTTTCCATTGTTATCCGTGACCTTAGAATCGCATCACGGAATCTCATGAAAATGCATATTATGGAGCTGGATATTGTTGTGTTGTTGATTGTCTACAATTCGCTCAAGTATTTTCATTGCATGTGACATTAGCTTAAGTCACTAGTAATCGTTTCTGTTTCTCGTGTCGCCTTTGCGTTTATATAGTGAAACAACGAAGCTCTAATTGGTTGGGCAGCAAAGCGACTCTCATAAATGTATACAATAAAATCGAAAGCCATTTGAATTCAAGATTTTTATTTACATCTTGGTGATGAGCGCCGATTTTCGGCATCATCTTCTGCAAAGTCTGATGTTTTCTCCTAATGCATGACAATAGGGGATACGTTACTGAACGAGAATTCTTCGATAAGTAACGCGTTACAAAACTCTTAACTCTTACCACCAATATAAATAATAAGAGTTCACATAACTCGGGGCAAATGGTAACTCCACAAACGACATCATAGTGGATATTCAACGAAGTGTAACCCAAAGCTGTCGAAACAACTTGGATCCAAGCTTCTTACGCAAAGAATTAAAATCATGCTCTCCAAAGCGTTAATCTTGCCAGTATTGCTTTACGGAGCCGAAAGTTGGACGATAAATAAGAAAGTGGAACAGGCTTTTTTGAAAGAAAAATTCTTCGTTAAATATTTGGTTCTGTCTGTGGGAAGGGCGTATGCAGAAGAAGACACAATCACGAACTCTATCAGCTTTACAAAGATGTACACGTACTACAGAAGGCAAAAATTCGTCGACTTCATCGATGCAGCATCGAGCTGGATGGACGATAATGCTTCAGCTAAGATTGTCATCGAATTCAAGCCACTAGGTTTGAGAAGAAGAGGAAGACCGAACCTACGGTTTAAAGACCAGGCGATCGCTGATATAAGGCAGCTTGATCTTTCCAATTGGAATCTACACTCCCGGAACCGTTATGGATGAAAGACTACAGTCTGATCTAAGTAAGTAATATTGTATTATGTTTGTATGTTTTTTTGTTAAATCAATTTGGCCATTTTTTTTTTGTCTTATAATTTGTTGTTTTTTGTGGTTGTGATTGTGTTAAAATAAACCATAAAAGTGCGACAATATTATTATAGTTATGGCTGCACGTATAGACAAAATAAAAAAAAAAAAAAAACATTTGTTCGCCCTTATCATCGCCATATGCAGGATTATGTGTAAGAAATCCAATCGCTTCATCTAAAGCTATGCAGCAAATAACTTTATCTTCATAATCCATCTGTGCAAAAATGTAGTTATGCTTATGTACTCGTATATGCATAAGTCCGAACCCAACATGCGATCCAAGAATTCCAATGCCCATACGTTCATGCCCATACACAAAACAGTTTCATTTGCCAAAGTTTCCCCAGAAATAGAAGTCAGGAGGCCAATGGATTTATACAGCCAATCCACAAAAGAACTTCAGTTTTCTAGAAGAAAACTACAGCTACTACATATTTATTTGAAAATGCTCGTTGCTTACATTTCTTTAATTATTCCATGTTTACTAAAGCTCTTAAAAGATGGGAGCAAAAAATAGAAAAAAAAAAAAAAACACACAAAACTTTATACTAAAACAACATCCTTGAAGTAGAAAAAAAAGAGCTTTGTCCTAAACAACATTAAAGGCATGGACCAAGTTTTCAGTCCAGAAAAGGAAATAACAATTCGGTTGTCGCCAGAGAACTTTGTGACATGGTAAACTTACATATCTGAGCATACATTCGGATAAATACGTATGGGAGGATGTGTTTATTGAGACATACATACTAAGGATAGAAAATATATATTTTTTTGTATAATGGGTTTGTTATGTTTATATGGTGAAACGAAAAAGTTTTTAGTTGAATTGTTCTAATTGTGTGTTGGAAATATGTATGAATACTTAAAATGTCGTTTTAATGCATTTTTGACGTACAAAAAGGCATTTCGTAAATACGTACACATTAACAAGTATACAAAAGATAATTACGATAAATAGTCGAATATTGTACAGTATTTGGACGGATCAGATGCTTTTTTTTTGTGACTTACGTAATTTTTATAAAGTTTCAATGAAGTTTAACAATGTTTCTGTGTGTTTCCATTTATGGTCTTTACTTCTTTTTGGTTCTATGAATAAGAACTATTACGTAGGTAATTTGTATTTCAAAGTTCAGCAGATTCAAAAGTTATTATTATTATTATTATCAAGGGAACGATACAAATTAATTTGTAGGGTCCGGGATTTAACGCCGGGGTACTATGCCCATGTGGTGCGTTTTGTCAATAGCACGCGGAGTACTGAGTTCCCATGTGGTCCCTACCTACGTACTTACCGCGCTCAACACTGCTTGATTTCGGTGATCTAGTGGGAACCTATGCTGTCAGTGTGGCTAGGCCGTTGACAGATTCAAATGTTGTGAATCTATATAAACTATACAACAAAACAATATCTGGTCTCTGCCGGCGGTGCAAAAATGCATAACACTGAATCAACGTAGGGCATGACAACTTCGTCCACAGATTCCGAAACAAATATTGGACTTAGAAACGGACAGTTATATCAGACAAAAAGTGCGGATTGCGTTCTAGTTGTACCCATACATACTGGTATCTTTCGTGTCTTTATGAAATGTTCTTCATGATCATTAGACCAGTTGTTTTTAGCATATTTAATAAGAAAAATCTGAGACCCACGTATGGTGGGTTCATCTTAACCAACCAGTGACTATTAATCATTAAACAGATTGGGGTTCAGATAGCGAAAGTATGTTTGCCAGAGCAGAGAAAGCATACATATGTTACGTACATTGGTCTTAGATGTTTGCAATTTATAACGACTCGGAAATAAAGAGCTCGGCAGTACCCTAGATTTATAATAGATATATTGCCTTACATTTACCGTATGTTCAATCGACTGCTAGCTCCGATTTTGGGTCCATATCATAGAAATCCGTTTTGAAAAAGCAGTTATGCCAGATAATTTGCAATGTAGTTCACAGACTCTGATTTGTTAAAAGTTTTTGCAGTTTCCTTATGATGGCATTTCCTAGGTATTGTATGGAAAAAAGCGCAACTTCAAGCTAATAAACTTGCTTCTCAATATCTTGAACAAGATATAAAAAGTGGACTTCAATACCAGTGTTTGATCAACGTTTTTCCCAATGTATTGAAAACACTTATTTTCTATATCTACTAATTATTCTTTTCTTTCGATTATTATCTGTTGACGCAAGTAATTACGGGAGTGGTACAATAAGTCCCTGAAAATTACAACAGATGGCGTTACTACCTAAAATATAACCTTTTGCTGGTCGAGAAGTATATTTTAAAAGAACGCACCCAAATTTTCAGACAGATCTGTCAAATAGTTTTATTGTGACAGCCATTTGAAACAGACGTCTACTAGAGTTTTTATAAAAATGAAAAAACAGAATTTCGTGTGCTCATTAAACACTACTTTTTGCGCAAAAAACCATCACGCAAACTAAAAAAAAAAAAAACTTGTAAAGTATTGTGGGGACTCGTTAACATCGATTGGAATCATTATCGACTTATTTACACAATTTCGGTGCGGTCGTACCAGCACAAGTGACGCCGAATTGAGGTCACTACATCATAAAAGGTCGATAAAATCCACGCTATGATATTGAACCATAGCGAGAAAAGGTGCACGAATTGAAGAATATACAGGTTTATTCATGGATCAGTAATTTCAGTTTTACAAAAATATTTGGATTGACAACAAACGCAATCGTTTGACAGCTTCAAAGATCCGAACAAGTTTTTGCACCATTTCGTAACCATGGACGTCATGGACTTCTCCTGGAGATTTGAAGCCGAAGAACGTCAAGGTGCATCTGTCGAGCAACAAGGTCATGGCGACAGTCTGTTGGGATGTCATTCACATCGGTTAACTTTAAAAGGGTAAAACTGAGCTGTTGGATCTATTCTACGCCAATTTAAAGCAAAAACGACTGCATTTGGCGAGGAAAAAAGTTTTTTTCCACCCGCGTATTCTCCAGATTTATCCCCCTTGCGACTATTTCCTGTTTCCAAACATGAAGAAACGGCTCGGCGGTACGAGATTTGGATCAAATGAAGAGGTCATCGATAAAATAATTTTTTTTTTTTTTTTTTGCTTATGCTAGTACAATTCGTTTATTCATAATAAATATTATATTTTACGTAAACGAAATCATTAAATATTATAAACAAGCAATAATGCATTAAAAACAAAAATGTAAACATTTTACAGCGAAACTAAACGTTGTAATTGAACATGAAATGAATAATAAATAAATAAATAATAATACAATTTGAAGGCTTCGAAAAAATCGTATTATTTGAAGGGCATCAAAAAATTGGAGAAACGTTGAACGAAGTAAATCGTTTTTTTGCTGAAAAGTGTTCCTTATATCGATTTTTAGGGACTTATTGACCCACCCACTAGTATTTGTCCCACGTATATGTGGATTACTTTTGCGCCGTTTTTAAACAGCTATACTGCTTTCTGGAACGGATTTTCCAACGACCCTCATTGAATATAACAAACATCCGACTTGCTTAGTCTAAATTTTGTTCAATATCGGTTTCTTAATGTGGTGACTTCCGCGAACGCGCGTACTTCTTATTATGATAGATCACGTTTTGTTACCCAATAGTAACAGCTTTAATTGTATTTCCCTCGCCATGATTTTTCCCTTAAACTTCTCGCGGGTCGATCCAACATTGCGATGCGTATATTAAGTCTGTAGGAACGGCTGTCATATATTAAAAAAAAAATACCATTACATTGAAGTTGCATTTGCTGTCACAAAATACTGCATAGTTTCCTCTTCATTTAAACCACGATGCGAGATGCATTTAACAGAGTTTGACTCTTTTTTTCTATGGATTAGAAATTACCTTTCAGAACGTTCAATTCCACTTCTCTTGAATAGTTTCAAGTGTGATATTCACAAAATAAATGCTGATGTGCCCCAGGGCCACGTTTTGTTTCCGACACTCTTTTTAATTTTCATTAATTATCTCTTGTCTACTACTTCTAATCCAATATATTCCTTTGCTGGCGTTGAAACTCTCTGCTTTTCAAATTCGTTTTCGGATTCTCGTCCCTGCTCTTCGGCTGTATGTTAAGCTCATTGAATTTCGATATTAACAGCACAGCCGATTGGAAAATTTATAAACACAGCTTTCAAAAAACAAAGCTGTCTGCTGTGTGCTGTCGTTATAGCGAAATTTAAACATCCATTATCCATAAATGGCACCTCCATCGTCGAAACTGAAAAACTTTCCATTCTCGGCATGTGTGTCGGTGACAACTTACGTTGGAATGACTGCATATTCGATGTCGTCAAAAATTCTGCCTAATGTCTAGGTTTTCTAGGCATTAATCCGCCTAAAATTGGAGTACAATGCCCACATCTAGTCAGGTGCTTCTGAAACATTTCTGCACCTGCTAGATAGGATTCGAAACCGTGTGATAAAACTCATAGGCGATACTAATATCAGTCAGTCAAATAATATGCTCGAACACCGATATAATGTCTTCTGTCTCCCTTTGTTTTATCGCTATTTCCACCACCAGTGCTCCATTGAAATCGCCAGTAGCATTTCACTTTCGAAAGTACTCTTATATATCGTAATATCGTAATTTTCTTTGTGGTTAACGACCGAGCCTATTCGAAAGAAGAGAAATTATTCTAAACTCACCAATGTTCTGCTTCAATGAAAACTCTGCCTTGGTATACTCCAACGTGAGCTTTGATTTATCCAGTTATTCCTGCTGTACATTTAACTTTCGTTTTAACGTCAACGTACATATCGCGCATCAGCCTTACATCGGGTTTTCCATTAAGTCCTATACATTTTTGTTTTTGAGTTCAATAGCTCAATATTTGGCTCATTGTGTGACAATTTCCGCCATCTTGTTGAAACCACATCTCCCCAATATTAATTGGCCTAAAAATTATGCGGCTAAAAATTTTGCTCCAACATGTCCCGATAACGATTTCAAATAACTGAAACGTGGCGGCCGTCATCACTAAATACCATACGGTACACACAAAACAGTCAAATTTTGTGGATGAAGTGGCGTCTCGTGTGGATTTGTAGCCGTTTCTAGTTTGTCCGTTGACAAAGCTATTTAGCCAGAAATAAGCTTTATCGCTGAGGATGACTTTACGATGAAATACCGAATCGGTTATAACCATTTCTAGAGACCAATTTATAAGAAAGTTCGATGCTTGAAATCGTCATCTGACTTTAGTTCTTGAGACAATTTGATCTTATACGGGTGTAGGCCGAGATTCTTTCACAAAATTCGCGATGCCCAATTCCTGCAAACTGCGTGGAATGCATTGATTTGATTCGCGGTCAACAGATGCACTTAAGACTCCAACATTTTCAGCACTCCTTACATTTCTGTTTCTCACTGGCACCAGAGAAACAGAAGCACCGAAAAAGGTAGACTCTTTGTACCAAATTCCGAATTGTGAGACTGTTGGCACGATTTTAATGACCAAAATTGGTTAGAGCTCTTAAAATTTAGGCCAATGACTTCGTAAACGTAGTCGGTTCAAGTACTGAACCCAGACTAAGTGGTAGAGGTTGAGAAGCAAAATAATAATAACAGTTCACGAAAGAAGATTAAGTGTACGTTCACATTTCTTATTTGAAAAACCTGTTCATGCCTTGGGTACATTTTCAGTTCCTAGCACGGTCCAAAGAAAATATCTGGGCACTCTGTCGAATGCTTTTTTCACGTCAATGAAGACGATATGCAGCTTCATATAAAGCTTTATGATGTTTTTGAACCATTATCCGTAAACTCTGAATCGAGTCATATGTCGATCTGCCTTCCACAAAATCACATTGACAGGGATTTCAATTGCATTGCGTTGTCTATTGTCTAGGACTCTCTCTCTCTCTCTCTATAGAATGAGACATAAGTTGCACCTATCGAAAGTTGTTGCAATTTCTCGTGACATGCTTTTATACAGTGCCTCGGTTGTCTCTCGTTACTTTATGGAGAAATGGATAATTTTTAATTTTTTAAATTGCCTTTTTATCATGACTCTTTTAATTTTTAATTTATTTCTGAAATCAAGTTATTAATCATTCAAGTGTAACAATCAATTCATTGTTCGTACATGTCAATCGATAACTTGTAGAAACTTTAAACTTTTAAAGAGAAGGCCCAAAAAGGCAAAAACAATGTCGTGTTGGTGCAGTTAAGAGATGAAAGCTTCACTTTATAGTTTTCAATAATTTTTATAGATACAAGTAATCAATGCAATAAAGGATTTTCTTAGCTTGGCGGGTGAGAAACCATAATAAAATTAATTGAAAATCAAACTAAAATTGTTTCTTGGGCGAGGTACAGTGTTGATCCGAACTGAAATACCACCACCAGGAGAACATATATACATGTACTATTTATGAATACGGATAATATTGATCACACAACTGTTAAACATTGTTAAATTATTCAATGACGAATTTCGCAGTAACTGTACTACGAAAATTATATGACAATTATGGTCAAAAGAGCCATACTGCAATGCAAGCGACGTAGTGACGAGGTTCACATTCACATTTTCATCTCTCTGGACAAGATTACGAGAATTCTCAAGTGATTCTTACTGTAAGGCCAAATGATATTGGTGAGGATGGAGTGCCACTTCGGTTTGCAAAACTTATAATGCCAACTATTATTTGCTCACTTAAGCATAAAATTAACTTCTGTATAGCGCCATAAACACTGTCAATTGGAAAGCTGCAAAAATAATACGTGTTGCTAAGAAATCGAATTCGATTGATTCTGGTGATTACCACCCAAGAAGGACTTTTTCCTTACATGTCTTAGGTCTTTAAAAGGTTCTTGCAGATTATCGTCACTTTGAGCGCCACAGTCCTTTCGCCGTATCTGGCTATGCTGGTGACTTTTAGACGTTAGAACACTTGAGAGCCAACATTTTTTCAGCTTAAGCTGAAATACCACCAGAAATGTTGCGAAAAATCATTGAAAATTCAAAAAACCGGTCAGCAAAATATCAAAAAACAAATGACTAATAATAAATTTAAACAAAATGTTATAGTTTAAATATTAATTAAAATAGCGTTTTAAAAAATTAAGACACGATCGTGTATAAAACACAAATCCTAGAGCTGAAAATGAAAAGCCCTATATATTATATAAATTATTTTTTTCATTTTTTAATTATCAAGAAGTAAGCGCACTTCTTAAATTCGTAATAGGGAAAATAATTTCTCGATGGTTTGGTTTGGTTCTTTTTCCAAAGCAACAAATTTAAAATATACTGCATATACATTTTTAGAAATCAGTAACAACCATTAAAGCAGCGACTGTTTCCACCTCCACAAATAATATGTACATATGTATGTTTAAATTGTCGTTTCAACATCAGAATTCTTAATCATTGCTACTTTGACATGACATAAAAATAAACAAATTAATATTTTAACAATAACGCCAATCTACAATCAACAAAAGCCCTCTGTTGAGTTATAGTCTCAGTCTCACAGACAAATAAAAAAAATAAAAAAAAAAACCAACTAATAAATACAGTCTGTTTTACAATGATAAGCGTACCCGGGTTCGAGTTCCTTTAACTTATAGTATTGTGTTTCAAACTGTAAATTAAGAAAGAGTACGAAAAAAAAAAAATAATTGTATTACATTGACGCAAAGAAAGGATTGAAATGTATGTTCAGCTGACCTCTTTAGAGACCTCAAGAAGCATTCATTTGATCTGGCTCGACCCTGGAGACTCATGCTATCTGCGGTTATGCTTAGATAAGAATCCAGCGTTGGCAGCCCTAACGTAACATATCTTCCAAAAAGATACCAGCGCCGCTTCCTAGATTGGTTTTGGAGGCATCCGTAAAGCCCCGACTATGCTATTTTCCAGTTTCGGATTCTAGTCGAAACCATTCTTTTACTCCTTTTCGTAAGGAGAACAAGCTCGGTTTTGGGAGGATTAACTGAAGGCCCATTTCTAGTGCAGCAGTCGTCGATCAGTGTCCTATTGACCAACATTGTTCTTATCTATTCCGTGTAGTCTGGTCGTGGTACACATATCGTCAAAAGTTGGACTGTCGAAAGCACCATAAATGTTGATGAAATGTTGTTTCATTGACAGAGTATGGGTCCGAAAAGAAGTCATACAGACTTGTAGCTCAATTTAAAAAAAATCTGACTATATCGTCTATTTTTTTTTTCGATTTTGGATATAGAGTAGCCTCAGTCTGTTCATATGGAGTTCTAGCTTTTCTTAGTATAATTATATGCCACTGGTGTCAACTGACTAAATCAAAGAAACCTAAAGCAACACCTTACTCGTGACCACAGCTGACGACAGATACCAGTTAAGGTGAGATATGTAACCCAGCTACCTGCAGCTTCGGTGATAGGAGCTAATAGGTTCTAAACAGGTTACCAGCGAAGTGAGTATCGAGTATGAGACAGAAGTCTCTGCTTTTGACTAAATGTTGTTGCCATCAAGTCATCACTTTTCAAAATCTGAATTAGCTTCTGATATGTAAAGATTCCAGTCTCACCCCAAATTAATTTTAAGTAACTTCTTTAGAAATTTTCGGCTTTCTTACTTAGTTGCTACAAATCTAAGTTCCGCCATACAACCGGCGATCTGGAGAGCATCGCTCAAGTTTTGAATAATTCCCTTTACTTTCAGTTTCATTCTAGTTTTTCGCAGGTTCACCAAAGTGTAGCTAATATTAATACTATGACCTGGGCTCATCGGTTTGTACCTCCTCCTCAACAAAGTCGAGTACATTCCAGCCGGTGATCTCCTAAGTGTACCCATTCGATAGTGTTAAGTCAATTTCTTACTTTCGTAACAATTGTTCGCTGAAGCTGATGGTAATCATTATTGACAACCAAGCCAGACGATAGTATGAAGTCCAGGAAATAATTGTCTCTCAGGTAGCATTTGCTACTGTCCCAAAAAGTATGACATCTTATGTAGCTTATGTCTGCAAGAACAAAATTTAGATTGCAAAATTGCAAAAGTTTTGAAGATCCGAGTGAGTGCGGTTCATTTTTAATCGTACATCCGAAACCACACACGCGTTTACCCCACACCTGTATGGTTCCTGTATGGATATCTTGTAAAGTAGCTTAACTATACTACCTCGTATTATTATTTCCTTATTTACATCATTTTTATAACGAAAGGAAATTCAACTTAGATAAATCAGACCGTTTTTGTGGGTATTTGTGTTATTTGAGAGAGGAAAAGTGGTACTTTTTAAGAATTCATGGCTTCGGCTTTGGTTTGTTAATGTGTTGCAGAGTGCTTAGTACTACAGACAAACTTATTTTAGCTTTTTTGTCGCCTCGAATAGAAAACAAGTAAAACATGTATGTATGCAAAGGACACCTTTTACCATTCCATCGATTTTTCGGTTGTCGAAGCTTTTAACCTTTTAATAATTCATATTGATATAATAACTTGGACTCCTCGGATTGTATATAATTCGAAATTATTTAAAGTATGTTATGTTTATACGTAACATCTTCAACAGCCTTTAGTCATTGAGTGAAGGTATTGACGTAGGCGCAAAATCGAATTGACAATTGGAAATCGTATATTAACGCATGCACTTGAATAAAAATGGTAACTACAGAGGATTTAAAAATCATTGTTTTTCATCGTTATATATCAATTTAATGTATATTTTTGAAATTCGTTTTATTTTATGCATCAGTATAGTCAAAAATAGGCTGAAACACCATAAAAAAAAAAAAAAATAGAAAACCTTAAAATCAAAAAAAAAATAATAATAAATAAATAAACATTAAATAGACTTAGCAATGTAAAACAGACTGTACTCGTATTTAGGTATATAGCGCAACAAATTTAGTGTTTAGGTCCCAAATAATCACGCAACTGAAACGTTTCGTAAAAGAAAATATCGGTCGGTCTTCCCCAGAAGCTTATCCAAACAAAACTCAACGTTTTATATCTATCTGGGGAATATGAATTCACATCACATGTGTTTCAATTTTCACTCACATGTGTTCTATTGGATATAAAAATTTCACACTTCATAGTTTTCGGTTTTAATTGTGGTTTTTCCTTCTTTTTTTTAAAGACACCACTTTATACTTGAACCGAATGTTTGGCTAGTCAGTATTTTACGAGGTTGACATCAGGCCAATACATATACATTATAGATATGAACAAGTATGTTTATATGTGAACTCATAAAATGTGTTCAACACCCAAAACACACAAAAAAAAAAAAAAAAAATCTCACATGTGGCCACTTGAGAATCACGCCGGAAAGTATATGAAATATATTTTCCCACTTAAATTGCTCGATGCCCTAAGAAGATGCATTCATCAGTTTAACAAAAAAGATACTTAACTCAGTTAAGTGCATGTTGTCATTGTTATATAAATGTTTACACATCTTTATCAGTACAACTGAAAGTGCGCTGTAAATTAACAACAAGTGCTTAATTTGAGATAATCAATTATTCTAGGCTGCCTTCTCGCAACTGATGCACGGCCTACTTAAAATAAAAAGATCAGACCGCACAATACTTACTTACACTTAATAAAAACAAGCAAGAGATGTGTTTCATTAATATAAGGAAAAAGTCTTAATAAATTAAATTGGAAATTAGTTTTGCAAAATGAAAAAAATTAAAAAAATAAAAAAAATAAATGACTTTAAATACTAGGTGGAGTGAAAAGTAGCCTACTTGACCGCCAGAATGCGCTGCTACTGCAAAAAAGGTTATGGTGCCTTGAAGTCCGTTCATATTTAGCCAGACATGCCAAATTTTAGTGCAATACTGTCTTTAGTTTTGTTTTGAATGCTGATTGTTGTTGACATGTTTGGCATCATGTTGAGTATGGACAAAAACGATTTTCATTCTCTCATAAAACATTATTTTTTGAGAGGCAAGACGGCGAAGGAAACAAAGATAGATATTATGGGGCTAATGCTCCGTCAGATTACACCGTCAAATATTGGTTTCGAGAGTTTCGTGGTGGCCGCAACTCCACTACCGATTAAATCCGCAGCGGCAGGCTCTCCGATGCGGTTACAGAGGACAATGTCAAAAAAATACATGAAATGGTGTTGGCTGACCGGAAAATGAAGGTGCGCGAGCTAGCAGATACCACAAAGATTAGTACTGAGCGCACACGCCATATTTTGGGCAATATTCTGCATATGAAAAAATTATCCTGACGCTGGGTGCCGCGCATACTCACTCCTGACCAAAAACACGAACGCGAGAGCACTTCGAAAGAGTGTTTGGATTTGCTGATGCGGAATCGAGCGGACTTTTGGCGTCGATTGGTAATTGTTGAACACCAGAGAACAGAATGAATGCCCGGCAATGGACTGAAGCCGGCACGAGTGCACCGAAGCGGCCGAGGGAGGCTCGATGGGTCGGAAAGGTTATGGCGTCGGTTTTCTGGGATTGTCATGGCATACTCTTCGTGGACTACCTCGAAAAAGGAAAAGCCATCAACAGCGAGTATTACTGTGCATTATTGGAGCGATTGAAGACCGAAATCGGCCTCACATGAAGCGAAAAAAAATTTTGTTTTTGAAAGACAATGCAGCAGCGCACAAGAGCATCGCAACCACGGCTAAAATCAATGACTTACAGCTCCAATTGCTGAGGTATCCACCGTATTCGCCCGATTTGGCTCCCTCGAACTATTATCTTATCCCAAACCTCAAAAGATGGCTCATCAATAAAAAATTCAGCTCACGCGAGGAAATCATCGACGCCACGGAGGAGTATTTTGCAGACCTTCCGGAAAATTACTTTTCGGACGGAAGCAAGAAGTTGGAAAATCGCTGGAATAAGTGTATCAAACTAAAAGAAGAATATATCGAATAAAATAAAAAACCATTTAAACCATTTTTTTTTTCATTCCCAAGGAGGTTACTTTTCACCACATCTAGTAGTGGTATCCAGAAAAAAAAAATTATTCCAAGAGAATATTTAAAGACTATACTCAAACAATATTAACAAAAATATATATATACATATATGTACTCGTATATCTAAATTGTATTCGAATACATATAGTAAGCAAACCTACGTCAAATGGTTCGATATATGTATATGTAAAGGTGCATCTGATGAAAATACTTTTACTGATAAATTATTTCCTGATATTTTAATACCAAAGTACTTGGAATCGAAGCAAAAACACACATAGCCATGAAGGCCGCTCATCTATTTTTTTCTAGCGCCGATTAGTTGTTTACAGAACAGTCTGCAATTTTTACTCGCACATACAGATATGTACGAGTAACTATGTAAACAAACGATTTTCAAACTTTGAAATTCAAATTTTGAATTCCGTTTAATACAACAGATTTTAATTATTTTCAACATGTTGCACAATCATGGAAAAAGCTATAAACTTAACCAAATTTTGTTCTTTTCTTTTAATAACATATTGTATAGGGTGATTCATCGTGAGTTTTGAATTATAATATAAAATAAAACGCATAAATTTGAAAGTGAATTTAAAATTTTTATTATCGGTTAAAAGAACAATTCATGACATTTACTTTTTGAAAATTATATCATGTAAATGTTGGCCACGACTACGTCTGAGGTGGTCTATTCGGAAGGTCCAATTTTGGGCGACTCGTTCGAGCTTAGCGACTGGTATCTCGCGGATAACTGTAGCTGGCTTATTTTTGAAGACTTGATACTTTACACATCCCCAGAGAAAATAGTACAAAGGTGTGATATCGCACGATCTAGGTGGCCGATTTACCGTAGCAAAACGTGAAATTAAGTGCTCACCAAAATGATTTCTTAACAAGTCCATTGTTTCACGCGCTGTATGGCTTGTAGAGCCATCTTGTTGAAACCAGAGCTCACCGAGACCATGTGCTTGAATTTTACCAATGACGGTAACATTCTGATTTGCCTCATTTTTAAAGAAACATGGACCAATGATCCCACCAGCCCATAAACCACACCATAACGTTGTTTTAAATGGATGTAATGGTAGCTCTTCGTACTCTTCGGGTTGCTCATCAACCCAAATACTGCAATTTTGTTTATTAACGAATCCATTGATCCATCACTTCATCACTGAACAAAATTTCACGATAAAATACAGGATTTTCATTGAGTTTTTCCAGAGTACGTTCACTGAAAATATGAAGCAAATTCAAGTCTCCTGGCTTCTATTCTTGCACAAATTAAATTTTTTGCACTTTTAGGCCGAGATCGTCACGTAAAATACGCCAAGTTGTCGAATACGCTACTGAGAACGACGCCGAATCGGTTTGTCACGGTCTTCACGTACACTCTCAGCTACAGCTGCTATAGTCTCTTCACTACGTGCTGTATGTGGTTTAACCGTCGAGTATCTTCCATTAATGTAAACTGAAATTTGTGAATGGTATTTACAATAGTGGTTTCAGTAGGTCGATTATGCGCACCGTAAGTTCCTCGAATCGCACGAAAAACATTTCTCACAGAACGCTTATTTTCGTAATACAGCTGAACAATTTGGAGACTCTGTTGTGGTGTGAGCCTATTGAAAATCAAACCTCAAGATGAATCACCCTATATTATCTTGTCAAAGGTGTCAAAAACTGTTACTTCAAAAATACTTGACTATGACTATACATCAACCCTTATTTTACCTTCTCGGAATAATCACTGAAGAATAGTCTGATCCAATTAGACATGACTTGCTTAATATATAAGAGTGAGTGTTTGGCGGGAGAATATGGAAATCCTTTTATCTCCCGTCAGAAATGAATGAACATTTTGAGTTCTTTCCACAAAGTCAAACGCTTAATAAGGAATACCACCAACACGTTTAACACCGTTGCGTAAACCAACCCGACAAAAAAGTCTGAATTTGTGGCGAAATAATTCATGACTCTTACATCACGATAACGCATGTAGTCCCTTTATTGCTTGTTCGTGAATAGTTGGCTAAAACCAAGACTGTAATGATCGGTTAATTTAATAATGAAGATCTAAGCCACTATATTTACCAGACATATCCTCACGAAACTTCTCTGTTGTTCCTAAAAATAAAGAGAACCTTCATTTCGGTGAAAGAATTAAAAGGTATTCCTATAGTTGAGTTTCAGGAATGTTTTGGGGATCCGAAGAAGCACTGGAGTAAGTGTGTACTATCTATAATTTCATCTTAGGTAATTTCAACAAAAGTCAACCATGGCAGCTGTTCGGTATCATAGATGTTCGAACATTCTGAATGGGCATGTACCACCACATAGTTGCAGCCTAAATAAGCATACGAATATCTCAGACACCACACAAATCGAAAAAATATTATGAAGAGATCTTACTCATACGTTGAATCCCTTACCGATTTGTCAACATCTCGCCTACGCATATTTCAGACGTAACAAAAAAGAAAAAATGATAAAAGGAGATTTTAATATGAACGGTTACATAGCAAAAACTCATCAGAACCTTTATCGATTGGTTAACATCACATCAATGTGCTTACAACTTGCATTAAGTAGTGAAGGTTGGTGGAAATACCACAAATGATGTGTTCGATTTTATCCGACTAACCGCACGAAACCCCTGATTTGCCGATGAATTCAATCAAGCACACGTAACAAAACAACTCTCAATGAAGCGTCACTGCACAGAAGGACGAGAGCGGCTCGTTCCGAAAGAAAGGGGAATGTCAGAAGCGAGCAATCAAGGATATAGAGGTGATACTCTAGCAATAAATTTCGGAGCTTTTATCAAAAGAAAAACGGATCATGTCATGGCAACAACAACTACTCACTGCAACCACGCAACCTTACGTCAGTACCCCTCTTCCACATCAACTTTCCCCGAACCTACCACGGCTGTAAGGACGCTTTGACCAGAATGCTGCGAACTGCGAACAACATGATTAGTTGTTTCGACTTTAACATCAGCAAGTCCAGTCTTCGAAATTCCCTCTCCCAAGCTCCCTGACCCCTTGCCATTATCGTAGTTTTTATGTCATATTAATGTAAGTATTAAGTTAACTTTTTAAGTTATATGTTTGTCCTAAACAGTAAATAAACTTTCCGGGGTTGACCCGGGCCTCAATCAATCAATCAAAGAGCTGAGAAATCTGTAGAGGTGATAAAAGAAAAATTCAGTATTAGAGTCATAGTCGGAGCTGAGGATATATCATAAAAAAAAACAACTTCTGATGGCAATTCCGCTGTTAGACGAAACGAAGCATTCTACGTGGATGATGGTTAGCAGGAATCCAACCAACCTTGACGAAGTGAAGATGACTATATTCAAACTTAAGTCCGCCAGCTGTTCAGGCAAGGAGAAAGAATTCATCTCCAAAATATGGTCAGGCGAATGGAAACTCATGAGTTTCTTCTGAATGTATACTGAAGAAAAGAAACCTTCTATGCTTCATCAACTATAGAGGAATTCGTCTCCTCAACATCGATTACAAGATGTCTACCGTATTGTTTGGTCCCTAACATTACAGTTCTGGACCCGGTTAGTTTACAATTTACCATGTTTTAACCTACGGCAGATCTTACAAAAAACCTTAAAATCCAGAAGGCTTTATCGATTTTTTAATGAAAAAAAAAAAAAACATTTACAGGCATTTAAGCTACTAATATGGGCCTGAGGCGAATTAAAATTTAACTAGACTTAGCGAATTCTGAAATCTATCGGTGAGGCACTTACTACAAAGTGAGGTAGAGATTTAAACGGACACGTGGCGAAATCGAACTAGGAATACAAAGTCTGCTATGGAGAGAACTCACTACGAGAAGATATTTAAACTCATTCACAACAAATGGTCTAAATATACTAAATACTAATTTTTGTTAAGCAAGATCGACTCCTAGTTGCATAATACAGTGATGGACATCAGACCCAGATATACGTATAGTATTACCATCCAGGCCGTAACAATCTGAAACACCGAAACCACTTACAAGTCTGTACCGGCATTTATTGACAAGATTTTTCGTCAGGAAATCAGAGAAAGGCCAACGAAAACCGGCATAGAACGAGAAAATAAACTCGCGGAACATAAGAGAAGCCAGATCTGCAAGAACCGTTTGAAAAAGTGGCTCCAAAATACTATAAACCCAGAGAAAAAAACTAAGCACGGGAGGTATTTGGAAGAACTTCGAAGAAAGTGTCGAAAGAAAGCGTCTACTTAATAATCGACAGCGGAATTAGCGACACCACTAAAGTGCGTCTTGACTTAGACTATGGACGCTGCAAAAAAGGAGCGAAAAAAGCTGAAGCTAGAACAGATTCCATCGCGACTTAGAAGAGTACCCTCACAACCTGTAACCAGGTAATAAGTCGAAGAAAAATTGAAACGTCAAAGAACGGGCAAACGAGCAATGAAGAAAATACTCGGAAGAGATTCAGCGGCCGGGATACATATATTGAAAAGACCTGCTCACGGAAAACAAAATTGTCAATAGACGGATGAAGTACTTTAACGCATTACTTAACGAAGAATTCCCGCCCGTAAAATTCCCTCGGGCGTCGTGCACGAATAAGAAGCGGTCGATTTTACAAAAGCCCAAGTGAAGAGCAAAAAGGATGAGCTAGAGTGTGGAGTTGGACCGGATCATATACTTTCTCGGATTTAAATGGCTCGTGATTTTGTTTAATAAAAAGATAGAAAGCTTTCTTCCTGCACAAAATAGCAAAAACCACCGATCGGTGAAAATAATGTCGAAGGAGTTCTAGACAGTACAAAACGCAATATTATTAAACTTTATGTGGCTTTGTGGGAGACTTGTGGGAGATATGTATGAAGCGGTACTAAGTTGACGAATATTAATACAGAAATATCATGATGCTTCGAAAGATCTGCACATCGTCTTCATCGATTTGGAAAATGTAGGTAGGTATTCGAGTTTACATATATCTTATATGAACTATGAGCCCTTAGGTGTATTTGTATATGTATAAGGATAAGAATAACATATAACTCTTAAAAACTCTTGACCTCACTAACAACGTTATACAAACTAAGGGAGCCTGTAAAATTGTTCTATGGTTCGCAAATGCAATAAAAGAAGAAGAAATTTAAACTAACCATAGCCCATACTCGAAAGGATAGAACATTGCCAAATCATTTATTTGAACAATAGTAATGCATACGAGTACTTATATTCATCCCGCCTTACTCATACATATGTATGTACTCGTATACGCATTCCTGTATGTCCTGTAAATAATTTCTTAATTCCATGGCTAAATTTTTTTCCTCTCTTGGAGATTCTTCATCGTGCATGGTGATTAGAGTTTATGATTTATCGCTGACATAATTTCTGCGTTAGTCTATTTCATCATCACGCTCTTTCTTTATTCTCTGTAAAAAGATTACATAATGACATATCTTGTGCAGATGTTTATCTCTACTCGTTTCTTCGCTTCGCAACAGCGCAACGGGAACATTGTCCTCTTTTTGGTACAAAATAAGGGCGACAAACACTAGTATAAAAGATGCATACCATCTAATACCAATAATAGCGGTTGGCATATAGTTTATAATTTTACTCTTCCAAAACATGTACAAACAAAAAAAGACATCCACTTACTCGGCCTCGTCCGCGTCCTTATACTCGTCCTCGTTCATAAAACTTTTACACAAACTCCATGTTATTTAGAATGCTAGCAAAATGCTTTTTTCCCATTTCGAAGTTATACGAGAATACGAGAATTTTGTTCAACGAACATTATATAAGACTGCGCCACCACCAAAGTACTTCGTAAATCCTTCCACCCTGTTTTTGTGTTTGGAGCATGCTGTTTAGTGCATTTTCACGAAATAATAAGTTTTTTTTTTTTTCAAGAAAAACAGACAAGTTGGAAAACACGCAATGTGCATTAGAATGATACAACAAATAGAAAGAAGATGCCCTATTTAAAATAATAATAATAAAAGACAGATTCAAGTGGTAGAAATACAAAGTATCTTTACGAATTATCATTGCACCATCAATAGAAAAAAAAAGGTCTCATTCCAATCAAGTGATATCTTCAATTAAATTTTTATTTTTTAGTTTTGTTTGTCAACCGTTACACATTATAGAGGAAAGACGTTATGTGTATGGATATGTGTAAGAGTATATACACGAAAAGGCACATAACTTCGCCCTAAATTCCACTCAGCAATTTTAATCACGGAACGTCATCATTGGTTTTGTCAAATGTAGGTCAATTTTTTCGGAACAAAGAAAATGTGAAAATTCAATTGTGACACAAAGACAGGGAAATGAAAGAAAAATAATTATTCTCCTCGATGCTAGTATTACGTACATATTGTTTGTGTATAGTACCTATGAACATTTCAAAAACAAAGGATTCTTCAGGAACAACTCTGTCCTCACAAAATTGTGTACACCGAGCTTTGGAGAAAAGCAAGCTCGTCGGCTGTTTCCTCATTCCTTGATTACCTTCAGATCCATATCTTGTCAGGCAGGCAATGTCTGGGAGATGATTAAAGTGGGGTGAAAGCAATTTCAAATCCGTCAAGAAGGAATTTGCCATTTTAAGCGCTAGTCATTTGACTATTCGAGAGGACGGTCTCAGAACAATCCTTTATGATGAAATGACATCAGCAATTCCTGGAAGTGCCTGCCTGCTGGGCAGCAATTTAATAGTAAAATACTGTCAGTAACCCGGACCCGCGAAAACACAGACAAGTGACTATTAAACGAACTTAAATAATGTATTTTGTTATTGATCCTCGTCAGATTTCTCATATTTGGAGGAAAATTTAGAGAGATGGGATCTAATTTATTCGAAACTCGATTTTGGAACCAACACAAAGTTTCCGAGGTAAATCGATGACAGCGGATAAGCTCTTACAGCCCACCGGAAATTCTCTGACCCGCGAGAATTGAATAAACTTCCAAATCACAAAGAAATAAATCAATGTAAAACATCTAAGGGCCTGTGATATGAATGATTGCACTATCAATCACCTTCATGTTGACGATGCAGCAAAAGAGATTTTATGAGCTCCAAGGATAGCTTCTATGAGCTTCTCGATAAACCATTCAAGGTGCTCACAAATTTATTCAGCTAAGCAACAATCAGTACTGATGTCGTTAAAGAGAAACTTCGTGAACAGCTTTGCACCTGCAAACACACCAAATTTATAGTATGCGGTTATACAGTCATAGTTCGGTTGCCTAAACCTTTTACGTGAAGGAGTATGACTTACGAAAGTAAAAAAAAAAATAGACCACTTATCTCATCCAATGCGATCATTAGGTGGAATAAAATTGTGGTTTTCTGTTTCTTTTCGCCTGGGCATCTGCTATAAATTCTTTAAAAAAAACCTGCGTCCCTATTGGCATTTAAGAAATGAATGACAGTCTAAAAGTCGTATCCAGATGGTGGGATAGACTGTCTTCCCGATTTTCTCCCTAATGACAACAAAGATCCAGTTAGAACTAATCAGCGGAGCAGATTACGAAAAATAAATGTGAAATAAAGTGGACATAGGCGTTGGTATCTATTAAAGACTTTCTTGATCTTTTGATCACTTCCAAGATAGTATAAGAACTCACAACCGCTCCGAATCTGGTCGGTTACCATAATTCAATGAGTCTGAGCTCTTGAATTCCTGGGAAATCAGATCTTTGATGAACTTGATATAGAGATAAAAATCTTTCAAAACACGAATAGATTTTTTCAGTCTGCCTTAAATGATTCCGAATTTAAGGAATACAACCATCGACGAGAAAACTTCGCAGGATGTAGACAAACCAAAAGCATGCAAAACATCTGTAATATGTATATCTGAAGAATATAAACGTAATGATGTTATCTAGGATCGTGGATTCAGGCACGGTTCCTGATAAAATTATTAAGTGGGGATTTGTTGTATGAGCTGCAAGCTTTCTACGTAACATGGTAGTTGCAGTTTTGAAAGTCAGTTGCAATGGTTGACATAGCAGCGTAAATAAATCTAGTTCAAGTGTAATTGATTAGTATGTTGTTCTTGTGATCCAGCCAAAAAACGACCCGGATACAACCTTTTTTATGGAACTTTCAATGTGAAAAATTGGTCTTCGATTCGTGAATTATTGTTCCACATAATTAACCAACTGAGCTCGCTTTTCGCATACACTTAACATGACGCAAACCCAGAAACGCGACAACGTACATACATAAGAAACTGTATTGTAAGTGAAATTAAATTGTAGCGAAAGATTCAAAATTGCTAACTCGGCGTTGATCGCAACAATTTAGTCCAGTCGACAAGCAGTCGACCCATATTTTTATCGAAAAATCGAGCTTAGTGAAAAAGTTAAATTATCGTTTCTGGAGTGAGACAAATCCAATAGAGACCCACTTAAGACTACAGAAGTCCAGTAATTAATTTAGTCTTCACACTGGTGGCATTATCGGTCCTAATTTTTCAAAATGAGGCCAGAGCGCGTTTAACAGACAATCGCAAACGTCACCGGACAGTGATCACTGATAATTTTTTCGAAAATGTGTTTGACATTGATCTGGATGATATGTGGTTTCAGCTGGTTGGCCCTACATGCTATTCAACAACATTATATCGCGAAATGGACCAGTGAATTGGCTTTGATGTACGCAAACGATTTAGGCATTGAAAGTCAATATTCATTGGTGTGAAAAATTCACAAATGCCTGAAAGTAGGACCCAAAATTGGATAGACAAGATGCGCTTCGTTATGATATCGTGAACCATTCTTCATAAAACTTTAGATCCAAAGTTCTTTAACTCTTGAAAAGCAAAAGATAGACTACAGATGCCTTTGTATTGAACCCAAAATTTTTGCAAGGAAACTGATTTGCAAAATCTCTAGCAGATATCCCACGGCAATACTGGCAACTCAACCTTTTTTGCTAACAAAAAAAGCTTCACATTAAAGTTGAGTGCGAGATACGCTGCTGGTAGAGAGTTAAAATGACCACCGAGTCATTTTCAATTTTACTAGTTGTAGAACCAGCTTTATCTCTGTTTTTCACTCGCTCATTTCCGCAAGAATTTCCTTTATGTGTCATTCCTTGACAGTCAAATTTCGTCGGCTGGTGCTATCGCTTCTATTATATTATGTCCAACATTAATTGGCAGTACAGGGAAGATAGGGATGCTTTTCTCTCATTCGCACTCTTTGTTTTTCCTTAAGGTGCTATTCCAAAAAAAATTTTTCTTACAGGGTTTCCGTAGTTAGCATTTCAAATTAGCAAAAATCTAAAAGAATAGCATGTAGGGTTAACGTCTTTTTTTTAGATTGAAATTTTCATTTCATATTTTTAATAAAAAAAAAAGTATCTTTTTCCACACCACCTAGAGGTAAGATAAAAGGCGCGTTTTTGAAGGGTATCCCCAGAAGGCCTTATCCTAATATCACAATCCAAATTTAGAAAAATACACGTAACATCAAAAAACTGACCGCGCGCTACGAGAACCTACGCAAATAAACTTTCTGTGCACACTCGGATGTGCGCTGAATAAGACGTGTTTTGCCATGTCAGATGCAATTGGAAATTCACTTAGTATGGTGCAAAAATATGGCACACTACTGATTTTGAAAAAGCTTCCCCATAAGACGTGTAATGCCAATTTATGTTGGACAGAGTATATGGTAGTTATATTATTAATAACACTCCGTTCATTGCGAATTTGTGCGCTTTTTGAGTTACTTGAATGCTGTGGAAATACGCAAACATATTCATATTCTCACCAAAAGGTTGGCATCAGCTCGCGCTCTCGACTGTTGTCTCATTGCGACATAACTTTGCTAGTGCTCGTCTTCTTTCGAATCTTGGTAAGGGACTTTCCAGAGTGTCTTACTTCTGAAATCTATTCACCTCTATGGTTTTGCGGCATGAGCCTGCAGCAAGCTAACCTGTTCAGGCACATGTCACTTGCCTTACCGTTTCACAATCCTTGAATATTTTTGTTTTTATAAAATGATTTCAGAAACTATATATTTCTTCCTTCATTTGTCCATCTATGCATTTTGAGATACCATAATGCCACTCCCATAGGTTGCAGTGTTACTCCTACTTTACTCTCAAAGAACTAAAAGACCATTTACGTCAGAGTTCAGCAGACTGCTAAACAATAAGTCAGTGAGAATTGCAGAGAAGTATCTGCTAAACAAACAACAATTCTCTACAGCCATCTAAATCAAGAAAATGTTCTTCTAATTTAAAGTTCCGGCATGCAACACTGCTCAATTACAATACAAAATTTCCAATCCAAACAAATTGGCAGTGACTATTCATAATACAAATATAAATACTTTTAAACTAAATTTTTTTCAAACTCGATGTACATATGTTTTAAAAATTTTTATTTACTTATACCGCAATCAGCTTGTAACCTACTTACACTCTGGGAAGCGCAAGATACAAATAACATCAGTCATGCGATAAACCTGTTTGACTAAGGTGTGCATATACATACAAACTCACATATGTACACCACTCTTGGTTGACCAAAATATTTACATATTTAAATAAACACCAAGGACAAGAGTATTTTTAAACTGAAAATTTATTTCAATTAATTCATAAATAAATCTTTCCATAGACACATTTATTACTATCGTCTTCTGTTTAAGTGCCTACATACATACATAACAAGTATGTAAGCACATATAATTATCTTATCAAAAAAAAGATACAAACTTCTGTGAACAAGTGTTAAGATGGATATAAGATAAAAACGAAACCGTAACACTTGTCAAATCAACTCTGAACGATAAGTATGGGTGCAGTAGGTTTTGAACAAGATAACTGTCTTAAGTCTATTTAAAGGACTTAAAAAAAAAAAAAAACAATAAATAAACTGTCAGTTCGATATGTTTATGAAAAAAATGCTAAATAAATAAATATATTTAACTCAGAGATCGGATTTGACTAATTTCTTGTCACACAATTATTTAATAAAATAAATTTGAGTACAAAATTGTAGATGATGGCAGGTTCTTTGTGACAGAAGATCGACAGGAGAAAGTAGAGGAAATAGGAGCCGTTTTCCAGGAAGTATACAAAGCAAATGATGTCATTAGCCCGAAATACAACCTGGAGAAGTTGAATCCTTTTATAGAATTTATATCTTTGAAATGATAAGTAGAATTGGCGATTCGAGAATTCCGGTTAAAATGAGAAGTAGGAAATCGAATGAATCAAATTCATGGTTTACAACACCCTCTTTACGAAGATGAAAATTAACAGGGACTTGCGTTTGCACCAGCTTTGACGTTCTAGGATGGAGACTGTTATTTTGTTTCGGGATAAATACTCATATACCACGCAAGTATTGTATATACGTAAGTATACCACAGCTTTAACCAGTTAACCCAAATGAATGGGGTTGTGATTTCTGCTGGAATATTTGAAATTGAAAGCGGTCTACAACATGATGGAATTCATTTACCACCGATTCTAATAAACATCTACGCAAGCGATCTTGCGGTATCATTTCATCATGTACTGTTTTTTGATTTTTAACGTACATATATGACTTTATCTGCGGCTTCTGGTACGTAGTTAGGTATATGAGGCGGTTCAACATGAACTCAAGTAGCACTAGAATATGACTTTTTGTTATCACGACTAGTGTGATTAATGATGTTTGCTGTTGAGGATGTGAGATAGTCGGTTTCTAGATCCAGCTTGTGAAGTTAAGAAAACGAATTAGATCTCGTATCCCTTTACCCGAGATGTCGTTAAGGTAGAGGAAAAAGGAGAGTGTTTCCTTCCTATTTTCCTTCTCGCAACTGCGGCAGTGGGAGTTGTATAAGATACCTAGTTTTGCCGCAAGGTCTCCAATTGGCAAATGCTCTGTGATTATCGCCGTGATTCTCTTGATATCTGGCCGGGTTGTATTTAGTAGGTTTTTGTTCAATTCTTATTGTAGGTCGGCCATATCATTCTTGATATGATACTCCTGTATCACTTTGGACGATATGGTAGCCGATAGTCAATATCTATTAGCTGAGTCAATAGCGGATTGGCCATCTATTAGGATAGCAATGTGTTTGTTCGTTATGTCATGACCGAGTACAATATAAGCCTCTCGGATTGGCAGTAATTCCGCCTGGAAGACGCTGCCAAAATTCGAAGAGGTATGATATTGATATTTTCCGTGATTTCCAGTAGACACAGGCCCTCACAACACAGTTCATATTTGATCCAATGTAGATGACCGTGTCGAAGTTCTTTACTATTTCGGCATTATTCAACTGAGCTCTGGTTTGAAATCTTACGTCAAAGTTGAATTCTACTTGAAGTTTAGTTTGGGTGTGATGTAGTCGGATGGAAACATGACCATGCCATTTGATAACGAGGCTAGGATGTTGATGTGGCCGTAAAACGGTGATTCTTTGAGTCTTAGTGCGCTGTATAGAGCGGAATTTTTTGAAGCTGGAGCACAGTAAGGGCATCCATTGGGGCCGACCACAAGACGCTCGTGGAACCTATACTGTCTGTTCTTTTGAGCCTTTTTTATTTTCGTGAGGTTGTAGCCTTTTCTAGTTCTAGAAGTTCCCACTTTACTCCAAAGGTTTTACTGGAGGCATAGAAAAAGACACATGCCTTCCTTACCCTGGGTTCAATGTTTTGCTTCCAGTTAAATTTTTGTTATAGTATGATACCCAGATATCTAGTGCTGAGAAATAGTGTAAGCGGTTGACCAATTCCGCCGCAAAGCGTAAAATCAGGTATTTTGGTTTGACACCAAGGCAGACTCCATGATTTCACTTTTCATAGAGGAATTTGGAATTTGGTTAAGTGAATGTTTCCTAATGTTGTCCAATAAATTCCCTTATACCCAGCTCGATCAGAAATCTGTGACTCCCTCAATGTCTGCAAAGGACGCTAGGGTATATTTTTTGTAGTGTATAGAATTTTCGATTGTTCACAATTCCTCGTGGAGAGGCGGTAGATCTTCGATTGAGGTAGGGATGCTATGATTTGGATAGCGATGATTATTCTAGAATGTTTTGCATGCGGGTGTCTAAGACACTCTCTAGAGTATTAAGCAAGAAGGAGGTAAATCTATCCTTCGAGGACTCGTGCCCGCATTTTCGATATAAACCACCCGAGCGCATCTCAAAAAGCAGGGTACATAGTTCAGTATTAAACAGCTTCTAATGATTGATGGTAGTTAAAGTGTTGTTAGGTCTTGCTTTCTTTGTAGCATGACAGGTAGTATGTTCTCTCGGGAAATCTTTTCCTCGAAAATCATTTAATTGATACTGCTGTGGGTTGCAGGCTGTACTTAAGGAAATCTCCCAGGTTTCGGAGAAGTTTGTGTTCATCAGGAATTATAGGGTTTCTGCAGAAGATTCTGTATACCCTCCATCTGATTTTTTTAGAAAGTAAGTGTGGGAGAGTTCCTCAAACAGAATTTTGCTAAGCCTGGCGGAGTCCTTTAGGGTTTCTATTGAATACCAATAACCTAACCGAGCCTGCTTCTTGGATGTCTTTCTGACTTTCTTATATATGGTACACTTAAACAGTCTTTGTAAGGCTTGAAAAGTTGTGTTTGCAACAGATATTGAAAATTGCTCTGGTCGTCTGAGAAATCGTCATTCCACCATGGGGGAAGTGTTTTTTTTACAACGTTTAACTGGGCACGAGATTTTGTATGCAGCGTCTACGGGGACAATGAAAGGAAATGGCGAAAATTGTCAATCATAAGGGAACAAGAGTAGTTTTGCTTGTCGAAATGCAGTTTATCTATGGTATATCATATCTATATTTAAACAAACATACACGAGTAGACGTTGCTCTGGACAGAGTCAAAGTAATTTTGGTCTTATAAAAAACTGTTTAATAGCAGCCACCTCGACGTGAGATGGAAGGAAATCGACCACATGACTCTTATCTGGCTTATGATGGTAGTTGGGTGACTCATATTGGTCAATGTATACAAAATCGTGTATACAAAATCCTATTAAGGTTTCGTTAAAGCGAAACTAGTAAACCTCGACGAACAACCTGGTCTCCAAGGTTTGCCATTGCCAGATATGTTAACTAAGAGCTGATCCAGGATAAGTTAGCGGTGTCCCCAATCTTCGACGTCGCTCGAACAGCTCGAAAAGGGCTCTATTACAACAGAGATGTCGCATTCAATAGTAGGGATCGTTTCCGGCTCTCTACGACGGTAGAAAGTCGCGCGACATTAAGGATTTTGTGGGTCAGCACCAAGAATTTTGATACCTAGATGAAGGTACGTCTATCTATAAGACGACAAGTTAGTCTGCTTACGTTGGTCGACTTACTTTACAAAGGTAAGACTAGTATGGTAGTTCGAAACGTTCAGGACAGACGAAAAGCACTCATACCAATCTAGTAAAACTGGAGAGAGTTCTCAGAAACGACCCGCAACGGATACAGAATCTATAAACGTAAATATTTTATATCAGAGATTCTTAAGAAGAAGAAACCAAAAGAAAAACTTGTCTTTTTCCTTTACAAGTACCCCTAAATCTTAAATAGAAACATGCACCAACATATAATATAATCCTAACAAATGTCAAAACCGTTTTGTCTGTTTTAACAATGGTTTCATGTAAGAAATCATCTACACTACATCATGGAAGGCCAACTGAATCCTTATAATAGCAGTAATACACTGCATTTGGAAAATAGAAAAAAAAACGAGGTTGTCTTGTGTTTATCTAGCACTCTCGTAACTATGTTGAAATTCTAGGCTCATTTTAATTTATTATTTGCATTGTTTCATTTAAATGAATGTTATAAGCACTTCGTCCTGCAGTACAATGAAATAAGATATGGGGTTTCTTTATATGACACGAGAGGTGACAGATACATGTATATGTTAAAAAAAATTGTACGATTTTAATATAGATACAATGTTTTGTTGTAGGTACACATGTTCACGCCTTTGTTTGATTCCTTCTTTATCATTCATGTACTTTAATTTGCATCTTTCCTCATTAACAAGTCATACTTATACCTTTTCATGCACAAAAACAGATAGTTTGTTGAATAGAAATAAGAAAGGTGAGACTTTTGTGCTATAAATGAAAACATGTTCCTCATTATGATGTAAGGGTGTGTAAGTAAATTTGTTTCAAGTTAATTGCTAATTATTATTAATTGAATTCAATTTAAAAGCATTGTTTTTGTTACTTATAAGAATTTATTCTCATTCATAGAATTGTGGTAGATGTCAGCGAAAAGAAACTATTGTCTGAGTCCTTCAATTATTATTGTCATTTTATAGAATTCCCTCTCTCGAAGTTAAAGAAAAGAATATAAAAAAGACGTTAGTATAATATTTAAATATATTCAGCAAAATATAAGGAGCCTAACTTAAAATGATTTTGTTGATCTAAGGGTTTTTGTGACACGTAGCGTCGATCTATTACGACATTTACAACATTCACACAATTCATTAAGTATCGCCTGAAAAACAATATTAACCACATGAATTCCATGACCTCTTTTGCACATGCCCGCTCTTTTAATAAAATTGTTCATCGTATTTTCGCAGCTTCGGTGCTTTCGACTTTGAATGCTTTCATTGACTGGGGTGCATTGGCATAAACCTTCTCAAGAAAAATATTGAACGGTGTTTAGTCGCATTATATCAGCGGAAAGTTTTGATTAACATTTCAAAAAATATCTCGGTAAGATTCATCTTGATGTTTGATTTAAAATGTGAAATAAAACACATAAATTTGAAAGTGAAGTTAAAATTTTAATTATTGGTTAAAAGAACAATTAATGGAATTTACTTTTTGAAAATGATATTATGTAAATGTTGGCCACGACTACGTCTGAGGTGGTCCATTCGGAAGGTCCAATTTTGGGCGACTCGTTCGAGCTTAGCGACTGGTATATCACGGATAACACGAGTAGTGTTAGCTTCCAAAATGTCAATCGTAGCTGGCTTATTCCTGAAGACCTGAGACTTTACATATCTCCAGAGAAAATAGTCCAAAGGTGTGATATTGCACGATCTAGGCTTCCAATTTACCGTAGCAAAACGTGAAATTAAGTGCTCACCAAAATAATTTCTCAACAAGTCCATTGTTTCACGGGCTGTATGGCTCGTAGCACCGTCTTGTTGAAACCAGAGCTTACTAAGACCATGTGCTTGAATTTAAGGAACCACATAGTCCGTTAACTTGGCGCGTTAACTGTTACCATTGACGGTAACATTCTGATTTGCCTCATTTTTGAACAAATATGGACCAATGATTCCATCAGCCCATAAACCACACCATGCTGTTGTTTTTAATGGATGGTACTCTTCGGGTTGCTCATCAGCCCAAATATTTCAATTTTGTTTATTAACGTTTCCATTGAGCCAGAAATGGGCTTCATCACTGAACAAAATTTCACGATAAAACACCAGATTTTCATTGAGTTTTTCCAGAGCCCATTCACTGAAAATATGACGCAAATTCAAGTCGCCTGGCTTCAATTCTTACATAATTCAAAATAAGTTAAATTTTGTACGCTTTTAGGCCGAGATCCTTACGTAAAATACGCCAAGTTGTCGAATACGCCAAGCCAAGCTGCTGAGAACGACGACGAATCGATTCATCACGGTCTTCGCGTACACTCTCAGCTACAGCTGCTATAATCTCTCCACTACGTGCTGGATGTAGTCTAACCGGTCGAGTATCATCCACTAATGTAAGCTGAGACTACAATTTGCGAATGGTATTGACAATAGTGGTTTCAGTAAGTCGATTATAAGCACCGTAAGTTTCTCGAATCGCACGAAAAACATTTCTCACAGAACGCTGAATTTCGTAATACAGTTGATGGTGTGAGTCTTTCCATGATGATTTGCCAAATGATACTGAACAAAAATGACAAAGCAGTTTGATAGGAGTCACGTGATCGTGATCTGTCAAAAAAAAGCCTTTTGAAAATCAAACCTCACGATGAATCATCCCTTACAAAAAGACCAAAAAAACCTTTAAGTTTCGGCCATACAAATTCATTGATCATGTTTCATTTTTCAAAAAACTAAACTGTAACACATTTTTGAGAGAGAGATAGAGATATCGACAATCACTTCTTGTATTTTCCGCTTCTTAACAAAGCCCTAAATCGCTTAAAATGATTTTTCTTAAATTCTTTATCGGTTTCATGCATTTCCAACCATCAAGTGGCATTTTCAATGATTACGAATGGTGTTTGTTTAAACAATACTCGAGTAACGTTCCTACAATTCCTTAATTGTAGCCGGCTTATCCATGTAGATAAGATAATTGAACTTTACATAGCCCCAAAGAAAAAGTTTACAGTTGTGATGTCTCATGATCTAGGTCTTCACCGGTATAAAGCGTTAAATTAACTGTTCACCGCTGCATTTTCAGGCAGCAAATAGTCTGTTATCATGGCGCGATAATGGGCACCATTTCACCAGTCCATAAATCACACCAAACTGTTACTTTGTCTGGATGCAATGGCAGCTCTTGGATCTCCCTTAATACGACTATTTGCAGAGATGTTCCTCATCACTGAACAGAATTTTGGTTGAAAACAGCGGATCTTCTTGAAGCTTTTCAAGAGCCCAATAATTGAAATAGTGGTGATTCGGAAGGTCAGCCGGATTCAGTTCTTACGAATTAAATGTTGTGTGCTTTTAAATCAAGTTCTTCACGTATCACGTTGGATACGATAGGCCAAGTCGTTGAGAACGGCGCAAAATTGATTCATAGCGGTCATCGCGTACAATCTGCGTTACCGCCGCTATATTTTCTTTACCATATCCTAGATTTAGTCTATTTGATTGCGTATTATCCAATACGCATATCCAATAATGAAAATTGGGTTTCAATCTTTTCGATGGTTCTTTCGGTAAGGCGATTATGTGAACCATAAATTGCTCTAAGCGCACGAAACATATTCTTCGTAGAATGCCATTTTCGTAATTTAGCTAAATAATTTGTAGACGGTGTGCCGGGCTCAGTCTCTCCATGAGGAAATTTCAAATAATACTGAACACAAATACCATAACTGTGTTACACGACGCACGCGTGATCTCTCATGAAAAAGTACCTCTAAAAGAATCACATTAAATTTTTAATCAACATTTAAATTTGAATTTGATGCCAAATTCCCCGTATGATACCTACGTATAGATTTTCAAAAGCAAGTAGCACGTAAGATAACTATGATATATGAATATGATACAATAGCAAATAATATATATACGCGCCTGTTAATTGATCGATATTTCGATGAATGAATGTGTTTGAAGTTTGTCGAAATTTGCAAATCAATTTCCACAAGTACTGAATAAAAACAACATACACATCTGCCAGTTTGACAGCTGCTTAATTTCTCGATTAGTTATTAGTTACCTATTATTCTTTTGTAACGCTCTTCTCAACTCAACTCCACTCAACTCTTTGCAATATACCAAAAAGAATCACGAAAAGGGACAGCATAAATTAATTTGTTATTATAATCGTAAGATAGCGTAATCAAATATGAGTAGATACATACCGTTGGATTAAATATGTAAAAAAGAACATATTTTTGCCTAGATTATTATACCCACAAACACAAAGGACATTAGGTAATCATTCATAAAATATTTGAATAAATTTTTGTTCATTTACATACCTACCGGATCGGAATATAAATTCGATATCCATTATATACAATACAATAATATTACTTCCCCACATCATAAGATAGAATAACTAAATTTGTCATTAAAACGTGCCTTTTTGTTAAAATCAATTTCCTGATTTTGAGTTTTAATTTGATTTCAATGTTGGGGTTTACTTTCGACTTTTATCATATAGCTTTTTAAAATACCACAGTCATCGTAAGTTATACATATGTAAAGCCTTTTCGGTCATTGGTTTTGAGATATATCATAAAAGTGTGAATCTCCTACTTAAAGATGAAGCTGTCATGGATACCCGCATTTTTGATTTGACTAACTGAACAAGCAAGCGATACCATATGTTTGACAAATTTCTCAATGCTGATAATACCCAGAAATTCATCGGAATGAGTTCTACGTGTGGTCGTAATGCTTACAGTAGCGTCATAGAAGGTAGTGCAATATATGAATTCCGGTAAGTATAGCAATAATTCCACTGAGCCTTTAAAACCACTGGTAAAATAATTATTTGGTCAGCTTACACATACAAGTACATATATATTTACTTGTGCTCAGGGGAAACTCAACTTAACGACCAGCAATACAAGTTCAGATACTGAAAATTCTTCCTTTGAACATCGGGGATTTCATTTCCCACAAATCAATTGCAAACAGGGAACCACTTGAGACTCTCTGTATTCAAAGATTCAACACAGTCTTAGTTTGTATAAATTCTTAAGGGATTGAGTAGGCTATACCCAGAGCGTTACTGTCACTGCAGATGTAGATACTTCGTAAATTCTACCTATTATTTATAATATACATAGTTCATGCTATAAGACTGCGTATATCGCGGCTTCAAAGACAGACTTTTGTTAACCCAACATGAAATGTAGGGTTGTTATCTTTAACAAAAATGCCAACGGTACACCCTTAATCGACTGAAGCCATCTACAAGGATTCACTTACATTTCTCACCCTTTCAAACTCTGGCCAAAGTATATCTTGAACAAAAGCAAAGCTGACCGATAGAAAATTGATACGCTTATGCAATATCTGTTGAGCACATAGTTAGCGACATGATATAAAAAACTGAAAGCAATCAGTCATACTGACGGTGTTGACTGTTGAAGCTTATGATTTTAGACCTTGGACCACTCCGGAGATAAAATAAATTACTCTTTAAGGCATGCCTTGTTATATTTTTTCAGTAAACGTATAATTATAATTAAGAATTCACCACAGATATTCTTCTTACAATACAAGTTCCGCAATTCATTGTTAACATTTTATGCGGTGAAAATACAAAAAAAAAAATCATTTATTCGGCCCTTTTTATTGGCTATATCTTCCCTTAAAGTTTTTCCTTCTTGGATAGTAGGTCTCTGGAATTGGTAGCCATTTAATAATGACATTTTACTTTCTAGCTGAGTGCTTGCATTGTATTGAGTTAGTTATTTGACCATAAGGAGACGTTGGGTTGCTTTATGGATTCATAATCTCATTGTATTCCGAACTTAGTCAGTCAAAAGGACCATGTTTTATATACGATACTTGTATGTGTGTTATTACATAGTAGAGAATATGTTTGAGGAGAAAAGAGCTTTCTTTCTAGTTTAAATAATGTACTCTGAATCAGGTTCTTAAAGTTTCTTTCTTTCGGAAAGATACAAGATTTTCTTTAATACGAGGGCGGTCCCAGAAGTACCCGGCCTGACCAAGACATGGCGGTAGTTGTTTGAAAATATGTACTGAAAGCGCAACGTTGTTTAGTATTTGTTTGGCAGCCATCAATAGTGAACGTTGTCAGTGAATTTGTGAAAAGATAGAGAAAATTGGTCATCGTTTTGTGATCCAATACTTTTATTTAAAGGCCTCAGCCCAATTAATATAAAAGCTGAACTGGATTCTACTCTGGGTGAGTCTGCTCGTTCGTCTACAACAGTAAAATTTCGGGTTGCTGAGTTTAAACGATGCCGTTCGAGCCGCCAAAACGAGCATCGCAGTGGTCGACCGAATGAGTGGTCGACCAAATGGTACTTGACGATCGTCGACTGAAAGTGCCCGAGCTAGCAGACATTTGGACATGAGAAAGCTGTGTGTAACATGGGTGCCGCGTTTGCTCACACTCGAGCAAAAACAGTGTCGTGAAGATGTTTCAATTGAGTGTCTAGAGCAGTTTCACAGCAACAAAGCAGAATTTTTGCGTAGTCTCAAAACAATGGATGAAACCAGGGTCCATCACTTTACACCCGAGACAAAAGAACAATCAAAACAATGGATTCAAAAGTAAGAACCGGCTCCAAAGAAGGCGAAGACCGTTTCATCTGCAGGCAGATGATGGGATGTGCGTGGGATAATTTTCATTGACTATTTTAAAAAAAGAAAAACTATTAACAGCCAGTAATATGCGAACTTATCGCAACGTTTGAGCGAAGAAATCAAGCAAAAACAGCCGCATTTGGCTAAGAAGAAAGTGTTGTTTCATCAATACAATGCACCAGCTTACAAATTAATGAATTAAAGTTTGAATTGCTACCTCATGCAGTCTATTCGCCAGATTTAGCCCCCTCGGATTATTTGCTGTTCCCAAACTTGAAAAAATGGTTTAGTGGTCAAAGATTTTCCAACGATGAAGAAGTGATGTCGGCAGTTAACGGCTATTTTGAGGAGCAAAACAGTTCCTATTATAAAAAGGGTATCGAACTTTTTGAACATCGCCGCGAAAAGTGTATAGAGCTGAAAGGCGATTATGTGAAAAATAAATAAATTTTTTTCCAAAATTTTTGTGTTTTCTTTGGTGGGTTGTTCTCAAGTGTTTTGTAAATGGATGACATTGTACATTTAATACGCCTTAAAGCTACATGACTCGTTGAGTGTGAAAAAATTTTACGAAGAATCAACATGTTCTCTAACCCCAAATACTCAATTTGCGGTAAAAAAAAACTATCTTTCGATGCCCAATTTTCTGGTATTGAACATCTGCGGCGACAGCAACAATTTTTTGGCCAAAGGTCTTCTTGTGTCAATCGATGCTTCTTTTTGGATAACACTGTACCAATGACTTATTTTCAATCTTTTAAGTTCATTTCAAGTCAGTATTTAGGTGTCCACCTTAAAAGCCCTTTAAAGTGGAAGAAATTTACATGTATGTAAAACATCTTATAATCTGAAGAACCTTATTGAGAATCGTCACTTAGAGTAGTAGTACTAGGATTTCAGCTAAGCCTTCATCACTCTACTTCTCACCATTCTCTTATTTCAAAAGCAAAGGCACTCCATCACTTACGAATAATAGCGCCAGTCCTTAGTTAGAACTCGATCTGAACATTATTGCAACTTTTCCATGTTTATTTGTTAATTTTATTTGTGCAAATTTGATAGCATATCCTTGTTTTTAAAGTTTTAAACGAATCACATATAGAAGAAATATAGCAATTTCTAAGCTTAAGTAGCTACTAGACCCGATGGCTTAATTGCCGAGCTGAGAAAAGCATGCAAAGAATCACTCTTCCTAATCGCTGCTTGTTTGGGCTTAGAAGGAGATTGAGAAATAAAGCCCCCTCTCGAACAACTTAAAAAATTAATACAAGACAGTAATCATCTCCTACTTTACGGTGCAGAAGTTTGAACATTGAAGACATTGAGACGCTTTGAGAAAAAAGTGGTCCGGGTAAATATCGGTGCCGTTTGCATAAACGGAGAATAAACGGGACGATTCAACAGTGCCCTTTACGGCCTGAATAGCAATGCCGACCTTGTCAGAAAAGATCGAATTCCCTGGGTTAGATGACGAGGTCACTTTAAGCGCATGGATAACAGCGTCCCGGCCTGGAAAGTGTTCGACTTCAACACAGAGGAACAACGCAGTAGAGGACGACCTCATCATAGGTGGCGCACATAAGTGGAAGTGGACCTCAGCCAAGTTCGTTTGCGCAACTGGAGGCAGCTAGTAATAGATCACGCTACCTGAAGGGGTATGAAAGCCGAGACGCTGATCCACCTCAGGATATAGCGCCATCTAAGTAAGTAATTAAGGACTCGGTAGATGCAGAACTGGTTCGATATATGTATGTTTTGTGTCACCATTGTGATTTCTTAAAGAAGAGAATTTCAAACTACCTATTTGTTTTTTGTAGCGGACTTTGACTATTGCCTTGCTCCTTTCAATAAAATCCTCTCATTTTGCTAAATATCTTTTCCTTTTTTCAGTTTCCATCCCATTTTTTTTTTTTTTTTTTTTTTTTTTTTTTTTTTTTTTTTTTTTTTTTTTTTTTTTTTTTTTTTTTAGAAAGTTAGACGTTTCTTATTTGTTTTCTTTGAGACTGTCGTCGGTTTAAATTCCCAGTTTACTCCATTCAGCTTTGCTACACATTAATAACTTAGGTCGTTAAGTTGTCGTATTATAAAATTTGGAGGATATGTACATAGTAAAAGAATAAAATACATTTCTAGCTAGTTTACTTAGTCATAATGTAGATACAGATAAATACCCATTCGTATATATAATACATACATACGAGGGCTGTTTGATTAGTACCCAAGTAAGAAGATAGGTGGCGTTACTGAGCCGAAATGAGAGTACCATCATTTGATGTAATCTCTTTTAGCTCGCCTGTTACAATTTGGTGAAAATCCGACGCTTAGTTTTGTTTTGACACCCATTTTAAAACATCGTGTGAATGTTTTTTTTTTTTCGACCATGGAAAAAGAGCAGTATCGCTTCGTGATCCGATTCTTGTTTTTGACTGGCAAAACCTGCGAGAAAATCAAGCCGATTCACGATGGTGTGTATGCGACCCGTTCACCTTCTCGTACAACCGTTTACCATTGGTTCGCAGAGTTTCGCCGTGGCCGCACGTCGGTTTTTGATGAACCGAGTCTAGGTGGCACAAAAACGGCTACAGACAGCAAGCATCTGAACTGAACAAGTTAGCCATATCGTGCACGAGATTTTGGGCTTGAAAAAGTGGTCAGCGCGATGGGTGCCACGTTTGTTGCCACCGGAGAACAAGCGCAATCGTGAGACCACTTCAAAGACGTGCTTGGCCCTGTTAAATCGAAATCCGGAGGAGTTTCTGCGTCGTTTCGTAACCGTCGATGAGACATGGATTCATTGGTACAAATCAGAGATCAAAGAACAATCGAAAATACCCGCTGAAAAAAGTTGTAGCACCGCTGGGAAAAGTGTATCGAGTTGATTATATTATTAAATATAAATTATATTATTTTATTAAAAAATAAAAAAAAACCTAAAAATTCCGGGTATTCATCAAACAGCCCTCGTATGTAGGTACATATGAACTTACTTAAAGGAAAATTATTTTTTTTATACACATATGCATTCGCAAGTATGTTAATATTACTGATAAAAAATTATGTGAATCATCCGTATAGACGAACTTTTTTTTTCAAAATAAAGGTTAAGATATTTATAGTTCATATGTGTGAGACCATTGAAAAAATAAAATGAGAAAAAATAACAATGAATAACTCAAGTCATAACATCCACTTAAAACTTCCACTTTATTCGAATGTCATGTTAAACAAGTGCCTCAAGAGTGCTTAAAACATTGTGATGATACTTCGCCAAAGTGCCAACAAGAGAATGAAAGCTAAAAAAAAAAACGCTTACGTTGATCTAGTTTTAAATAAAAAACCGTAATTGAATCAAGTTTAATCTTAAAATATCCTTCAAAACAATTATCAAAATAGTATTTTGATTTAAAATTTAAAAATAACTAAATAAAAATTCATTTAAATAATGAATTTTAGTTTAGTTTTGTTTTGTTAATGTAGTACATGGAAAAGGGCAACATTTTAAACGTTCATTATTTCAATAGTCTAAGAGCCTTGGCGGGAATAGTAGAAAAGAAATCTACATCACATGTGACAGGTTGCAGAGAGGTAAGGCACGTGACTGTATTCTATAAGAGTTTTAATTTTATTTAATTTTATATTCATTTATATTATATTAAATTCATTTGCTCTTACATATATAAATATATATAAAATAAGCTTACTTATCTTAATGATACTTTCTTACAACAGCGAACTGTGTAAGCCGGACATGGCGTAAAAATCACCCACAGACCCGCTATAGTGCCAAATGCGGTTACACTGTAGTTGAATGAAGCCACGAAGGAGGTTCTTCCATTTCACTAAGCCACCAAAATTCTTGATGTTACCAAGGAACATCCCTTATATTCCCTACCACCCTACTGAATCGGATGCACCCTGCACCGACGTGTGCGATGACTCTGTCGTAGTTGAATTGCCTATCCGAAGCCGTTCGAACAATTAGCGGCTCCGCTAATATGTCCTGGACCAGTCATTTCTTATAAAAATTGATGAACGTCTCTGGGTGAACGAAGCCGTTAAAGCGCACACAATGGATTAGATTGTTCGTCGAAGTCAAATGCTCTAGCAATGTGTCTGCGAGTCAGCTTAATCTCTCTTATTAGATTCGCCCTGTTGTTAAGGGTGTTTCAATAGGAGATGTAGCGTGCAATTGTTGAGACATATCTGTAACCTTTATTGCTTTATAAAGTATGGTAGACGAATAGCCAAATAACCGCCTCAACTCTACCTTTAGATCCTTATTCTTTTCTCTAAATTTTCAATCACATTTTCACATAATCGGGGCTTTACCTTGGCGATGGCAGCCTCAATGTTTGCTTTTAGAGTTGGAATTATTTGCGGATGGTTGGCGTCAACTTTGCTTTTAACATAGTCCCAAGGGAAGAACTGGAAGTGTGTTAATGGGTGTCTCCGAAACATGAAATTACGCGGCCAGAAAACTTCGTGCGCAATAACTCGATCGTTTTCCGGCTTATATGGCATGTAGCACCCTCCAGTTGAAAGGAAATGTCATCCGTATTTATATTTTCGTGCTTCGGCCGCAAGAAATCTCGGTAGCATGCTCTATTGACCATAATGTCTTTTCCGGCCACAATTTCAAAAAACGTTCGGTCCATAAACCGCACCAACCAGTTAAAACACGATTTTCTTGCAAAAATCAATATAAGCGTGCATGTTTTGCAGGCCCTAAACCGAGAATTTATTGCCCTGTTCTTGGGTTGATTGGACCTTGTGTGCATGGGGAGCCAAATCCTTCATCAAAATTAGGTGCAGTATGGCTGTGAAGCGGTTAAGCTCCTGAGAACAGTGGTGAATGGAAAATTTTGGTTTGTTCGACACTTTCCTTTATTGTGGCGATATTTTCCATTGAACACGTTTCAGTGTCTGCACCTCTTGTACTGAATCCGTGTCTTAGAATATTTTGATTTTTTTGCGCAGACACGCCTCGGAAAGCACATGATTACGAGCAAAATTGGCACGAATTATTCGCGTAGTTGCCGCGATTAAACGTGAATTTTCGTGATAAAATAAATTTCCAAAATTATAGATGACTTGATTCTAAGCAAGTGGTTGTTCGTGTTGTCCAATGATCGAAAATTTTTGCTAATTCTTTCGTAACCGAAGAGGCACGAGACAAAAGCGTTTAATATCATCGAAGTCCAATTGCAAGAGCATATTAATGACCTCGATCTTTGGACCTGATTTGTACACTATGGCATGTTGAAGGGATCCAACAATATCCCTTATGTGGATGTTTAATAGGATCGGCAATTTAACAGTGCCTTGTTACAGGCCATTTTAAACGTGAAATATTCCAGCAGAAGTCACATCGCCATTCTTCACAATGAACTGTCTACTAGTGAACATGTTAAAACAAATGTTCAGCAGTGGTTTACTTATGTCCATCCTGATCAGCTTAAAGAAAATGCCATCTAACCATACTGTCTCAAAAGCCTTCTCCAAATCAATCAAGCAGTCACCCGTGCATTGTTTCTTGATTTTGTCCCACTGGATTTCAGATACCAGCTTAGACGCGGCATGTGAGATATCATGCCCCGTCTTGAATTAATTATCCGGAACTATGTATATTTTTGTGATCAACCCAATTAGTCAAGAATTTATTGATCACCTTTTCGAATACCTTGCTGATATCCGGGAATTGGATCCACCACCACTGCGTTACATGAAAAATGAGCATTGCTCATTGCATTATTAAACAAATTGGTTTAAATTTTCACAGCTTCTAGAATGTTAGGGGATGTCGGGTCGGAGCACAATGTTCGGTAAGCCATCAGTTCTTACCGATTTCGTATTACTACGCATACTTACATATATGACAGCCTATGACGATTTAAATGTCTAGATTCAACGAGGTTGTAATATATGTGCCGGACATATGTAAGAACATTTCTTCAATCTCATACTGGAACAGAGAGTGCAGGTCATGTCTATACACTATTTGTCACTCTAGGTGTGCCGTCATAAAGGCTTCCCCAGTACTTTAAAAATAGATAAAATGGGCCATACACTGAAAGAAGAGCACGAAGAACTACTTGCCCATCCAATTCTACTCTAGTTTCTAGAATATATTAATAACGGCATCGAAAAAACAATTAAATTCAGTGTCGTGTATGAACCAACACTACAGATGCGACAATATTACTTTGAACAGCATGTATAATCATGACAGCTAATGTTAAGTTAAAAAATGATAATGAAACAAAATATCTAAAAATTCCTTTCATCCATTCTCCGAGTACTGGATGTAGCTTAAACTACAAACGGCTCTTTGATAATTCTGTAGACAAGTTAAATTACAGGCATGTCACATCCCCGCCTTCTTTTCTGTCTTTGTAGTCACTAAAATGATCATACTGTTACAATACACGATACGCTAAATCTTCCTCTCCCTCTCCCCCGATCGATAAATAAGACGCTAAATGCTATCTTTCAGATTGTTTACTTTGAGGAAGCCCCTAAATATATAAAAATAAAGTTATTCTATGCCTTGCTTGTAATTTAGGTACACATAATTCTTTTGACAGGTACATATGTACTAGGATGATGCCCCGAGAGGAAATAAGTTTACAAGTTTACTTTAAGAAAAACAAGCCTTTCCGTGGATCCAACATAGAGCAAAAAAAAAAAAACGTTTTTCGAATTTAGGTTTCAGTGTAGTTCATTTTCCCAGAATCGTCTTTTTTCTAAGAAGTCTGGAATTGACTTCAGCTCAGAAGGCTAAGAGGGAACTCATATAATTATTTTCCACCTCAGCACAACATTTCATACAGAAATGTATGCTTTTGTTAGTGCAAAAAAGACTTTGGCTGATTAGAATAACATTGGTATATGTGCACATCAGACGAACGTATTAAGAGGTTGTTATTGCTCAAATAAGCTACGAAGTGGACAATGTCACCAATAACGTAAAATTACGTAGCTGCCAGTAATGACGTTTTGGCCAAGCTATGATGTCGTTTTGTAAATGCTGTGAAAGCCCCCTTAAAATCAACAATGAAATGTGATATATTTTTCTTTGCCAATAACTACAAAGAGCAAGTATTTGACCCAAATCGAATTGATAAAGTCCATATCATCCAGATTCCATTCATCTTTCAGACGCTAAGATAAGGCTACGAAGACGAAGTCTAAGGAATATACCTATGACTCAAGTCTATATAAGAAAACTTTAAATGATAAAGATCTGCTTCATTTATAGTGTTACTGCTTTTCTAACACACATTATACTTCCAATAGGAGTGACTTTGAAACCTTGCTGTCATTTTTGACAGTTCTTTGATATTTCTAGAATTGTTGGACAAACCATCTTGAACAGACTTAGAGAAATTTCGTACTATATACACTATATTTGACCCGAAGCCAACAACGCATCAACGTAATGGGTGCACACAAGAAATTGGCTGAAAGGTCTGAAGTCGTCAATTCGGCGTCGATCGCCAATCTTGACCTTTTTCCGTCAATCACGTGAAAAATTCTGCGACAAAATCTCGGCTTACACCTGTATGATATTCAGCTGATGCGAGAACTAAAAACACGAGATCATACTGCGGAAGGGAATGGCTTTTGTACAACTTGAAGTTGACTTTTATTTTTAATGAAAAAATCGTGTTTAGTGACGGGGCTTACTATTAGCTAAATGGGTTTGCGAATAAGCAAAATTGCCATATTTGGAGTGTGGCAACTCCAAAAGAAATTCACGAAACTCAATTACACAAAAGTGCACTGGTTTTCACTGGTTGAATCCTCGGCCCTGAATTTCTCAAAAATGAGGCTCGTCTTCATGTCAATGGCAAACCACATGGCCGATATGTGGTTTCAGCACTATGGCCCTTCGTGTCACACTTCCCAGAGATTGTGCGATTTGACGACAATTGGTTAGCTCTGCAAAGTCGTTGATATATACTAATAAGACGCAGTCCATATTCGTGGCGTTACTAGTGAAATAAAGCTTCAAACAAATGTCAGAGAGGACAGAAGCCAAACTCATTGAGTACTACTGTTCCATAAAGATTGTGATTGTTATTTGTTGCCATGCTTACGTTGAGGATGCCTTATGGTGAGTTAATCGTCTCCTGGTTACAAAACATTGGACTACATTACTTTTTGTCGATGGATCTTTGCCGAATATTAGGTACCAAAGTTCCCCTGTTTGATTTGATGTAGTGGCTGCTGATCATGCTATCTAAATAACTCACGAAAAATTAAATAAAAAAATAAATGAATTATTAAAATGACCCTCACGATTTGAGTGGGAAAGGAAAATTTAAATTGCGATACGAATCTTCTTAGCCTTAAATAATTTGCAAAGCAAGCCTTCATTTAACGCTTGTAGGAGTGTGACTCAGAAAAATAATTATACCTAATATTCGACCCCCATTATGACGCCCGTTCCCAAAATTGGAATCCAGATTGTTACCTACACTAATACAATAAATAAGCACACAGCCATGCCGGACAAATCAATGGCAAAGGACACGCAATTCATAAGCACATACTTATAAAGAGAGAGATTGGATTCGCCGTTATCGATTGATTTTTCCCAAACCGACTCTTATTGATAGATGTCGATGACAGCGATGTCAACGGTTACGATTGTTACTAAGAAATTGACAGCTCCTAGTATGCTCGTAATTTCACCAAATCACACCTTACCTACAAATTTGAGTACATCATACCTTCGCTTAAAAAACAACTCTGCTTTGACAAATGTATTGTATCATGTGAAAATCGGTCTGTAAAGTGTATTCCATCCAAAGCCTGTCAACATTCAATGAATCTGTGGTACGAATGTAGATATACATATGTATGTATGTAGTATAAATCGACTAAATCGGTTTTACATATTTTGAAGTAAAACAAAAGGAATCTACAATCTATGGTGCTAAAGTACAAAAGTTTGTGGAAAATGAAATTCCAAAAATTATGAAGAAGTTTACTCAGAATTTCTGAATTTTCTACCGTTAGCAGGTCTTGAAAGTAACAAGCAAGTAGAATTCTTGCGTGTAGCTAACTAATTCACCCAATAAATGATACGGCAAGGCAAATGGACAAAATTGATGGCTACCAAGCCAACAGTAAGCTGTAACACCAACGCTCGTGGCCAAAACCGAAATTTCGATTACAACTACGTAATGCTACCCCTCCAACAGCAACACCATACGCCTAACACCAAGGCCTACATGACTACCCTATTTGGGCGGAGAACGTCGGAAGGTTACACCAGAGGCAAAGTAGAAATGAGAAATACACATTTACACATAAAATGAAAGGAAGCAAGGAAGCAAGGAAGGAAGAAGAAAGAAACTCAACGCTGCAAAGTAAAGCAAAACAAGGAGTAAGGACTCTAAACACCGAGCACTGAGCACTGAGAAGTGAATACTTAACATGGAGCATCGAGGACTGTACGGATACTATGGTATAAAACGGAGGGCGGGGTTATTTGTGGGGTGGTTGTGCCAGCGCCACTGCCAACGCCACTGCCAGTGCCAGTGCCAGTGCCAGTGTTAACGCCAGCCAGCGGCAAAGGTACAGAAGGCGCGGTGGATCTCATCCATAGGGGTATTAAGAATGCTCAAATTCCACCACACAACACACACCACACACACTGTCGGCTTAGAATTTTCATTATGTCATAGATAGAATGTTACACATTCGCTTCACTTCAACCAACCTAGAGCAGCACTATAGGTACCTAATACTATGACTATAACTATGACTAGGATTATGGCTGGGACTATGACTACGGATGAAGGTTTTATTTGGTGCGCCTAGCTGCCTTTTCACCTTTTCGCCAGCCTAAATGCCTGCTAGTGTGGGGGTATGGGGATACCGTGTAGTGAATCTACACAATAAGAAAAACGAACACAGGAAAAATCGACATTGCGAGAGAGCACACCGCCTGCGCTAGTATCGATTGTTTACCACTACTTTTGATAGTCATTTTCTTATTTCTCCTTTTATACGGAGGTGTTGAATTTCTTTTTTTTTTTCTATTTCATTTTCCTTTATTTTTTTCTGTTTTTTGAAATTCTAGATTTTAACTTAGTCTACAACTTACCCGAAAGAAACAGCACAGCAAAGAGTGTTATCCAACATAAATGCCTCATCTCGGAGTGGTTATCCTTTAGATAGTACGAGTATATTTTCCAAAATGAAATTAATAAAAAAAAAATGTATTCTCTTGTAGTTTTCCTTTTTACGTCTTTTTTTTTCAACGGGCTCAATGGCCAAGGGGATAGGTAGATTTAAGTGCTCAATAGAAAAAGATCTGCTTGTATATAGGAGTAGCAAATGATATCTTTGAAATTCTTTTCTATTATTTTGCTGCTTTTTAGTTGACTTTGTTGAGACACCTGGTTCACCACCAGAGCACTATGTTATGATTAAAAGAAAAAGGGACTGCTTCTTCATCGGAATTCGGGAAATAGATACAAATTACTTTATTTTCCTTTCTCGTGCGTAGAGATTTTTACCGAAAAGTAGAATTTTGAAAAATTGACTTTTTTTTCGAAAGATTTACTTTACTTTAAGTAAAATGACTACACCAAAAACGATTTGATTTTTTGCTGCGACATTTTTAGATGTCCGATGATTTTCGCTTAGCCCGGTCCGTAAAGCAAAGAAGCCATAATGACTCCTAGTGGAGATACCAAGAGACGATTATTGCATTCCTACTGTGTACCACTCACTATACATTACATCGTTCGAACGGATTGAACGATTTTTACTGCGAAACCAAACGAGGTGAAATATTTATTTATTTTCAAATCTGCACTTTACACTACACTTTGTTTTAATTTTTCATTTCCTTATTTTAAAACCAATTTTTGGTATTTATTATTTATTTATTTTTTTTTTTTTTAATTTCAACGCACCGAACCCGCCTTCGCAACCACACGCCACAACTCAAGTGAGAAATTCGAACTGTGACTTCTACAGCCCAAGAAAATGTTCTTGGCGTTAAGTGAAAATGGAACTAGGAAAATTGCGGCGAATTGTTGTTGTCTGGTTTGTCGTTTCGTTGGTGTTTGCTGCCGTACCCGTACCGTTGCAAATGCAAAGAGTATCAATGTATCTATCTGCTTGTAAAGAGGAAAAATTTGTAGTGGTGGTGTATTGTCGAACGTGTCACCCTTTACAAATCCTATTTGGAATAAAGAAGCACAGATAATAGTAAGAGAAAATTTGAGTTTAAAAGAGAATTTGGGAAGAGAGTGGTGAACACGCGCAGTTTATCTTTTCTTTGCTGTACAGTGTTTGGTATGCAGTGAATGTTCTGTCTTGTCATTCTATTGTGCGAAGGAGTGCAATCAGTTTCAGAAAAATAGGTATTTCACGTGCAGTCGAACAGAATCAACATATTCATCTCTATTATCCAGCATACTAGTGTAAGAAGAAACAAGAAAGGTATATTATTGTTAATTAAAGAGAAATCTTAAGAGAGTTTACCATTCGAAGTCATCAGAGATGTTAAAATAGTTAATTATTGATAGTAGTACATATTTTCATATCATAATTGCAAAGTGCACATGTATTGTTTTATTAGCTGTTGATATTTTTCGGGTATAATAAAATCTTATGTACATATTTCTACTAAGCTGCTCGTAGAACACGTTGTGCAACTGCAACTTATGGTACTTGACTTGACATCATTCGGCTATTTCCCCTTTGTAACCAATCGGTTACGATTCGTCTATCTTAAATTTCTTCAACGTATGCCTGCTGCTTTAGTCTGATTTCGACATATTCTTGAATAATTTCTACGCCAAAACAGCACAGCGCCAATCCGATACACTTGGCTGAAACAACATCGAGTCCGTTTCTTATATTGTTCAGTGTTCTCTGACGTTTTGATGAATGGACGCCCTGCCTACGAAGTCCGTAAAGTGTCTTTTACAGCCTAAAAAAATCGCTACCTGTCTGAGCTCCTGAAACATCTGTTTGGTCATTCTCCCTTCTCCATCTCCGAACAGCCAGTGACATTAATAGTCTGATACATTCAAGGCTTGCCACGGAAGCAAAAGTTTCTCAAAGTCTACTCGTTGGCGTTGTGAAAAACCTCTGGCAATAAACGAGCTTCCCTTCGATCCAACGATTCATCTGATTTCACTTTATTGTACAGAATAGTATTGCTGGTTACAACAACTCTATTCGCTAGACGGTCAACCAGGTTACATGTATTGTTTTTGATTAGTCCTCGAATCTCTCCTTTGGTTGCCTTCAATCATTTTTGTGTGTCTGTTGCAGACATCGCATCCTCCCATGATAACTCTCCGATGTTAGCCATGTCAATAATTCCGACCCCATCAGGCGGATCACAATGAATCTCGTCATTTGTTTTATTCTCCTAGTCTCAGTCAACTCCATCCTGGCTCTGTTATTTGGTATTCTGCTATAAAGATCCCATTTTATATATTCTTCGAGCGTCCTTGTTCTACTCTTGGGACTCCAAACCAATTTTCGAAACAAACTCACAATCCTGTGATGTCGCTTCTGCCTCGAGCTCTTCATTTTCTTTTGATCGTTGCATCGGAAGTTGATTCGTATTCGCGTTTTTTTTTTTACCAGGAACTTAAATATATTTTTCTTGACGATCCACGTCAACCAGCTTTTCTTCGATAGACTTGACAACCCTCGTAAGAACCACTTTTCGTTGTTCAAGGAAAAACACTCGGTAGCTGCTGAATAATTCAGAATAACCAAGTGATTCTCTTCTTTGAACGTTTCTCGAACTCTGCCTTATCAGGAACTTTGTCAAGCACAAATGCCTTTGCCGCAAATACCAACACATGTCTTAAGCCTCGTACTCTTCAACATGTACTCTTCACAACTTGTTTAAATGTTGTGTGACCATCCAAATTGACCATAGGACACCTTTTTCGTAGATAGTTTTATGGTGCTACTGCTTCAGCCCAATAGACATTTCCAACGCCTGACTAAATGAGTATGAACTTCGCTCTATTGGCGAGCATTCGATTTTTGTGTTCCCCCAAACCGTTGCGTTTGCGGAAATCTAAGTCGACTATTTATCCAATTCTTTCTGAGGAACTCATCAAACTTGCGGTTACGGAATTTTTAAGCAATTAAAAAGGGTTGATATAATTCCTGGAAATATCAACCAGTAGAAAATTTCGCTGAATTTAAGCCATCCCACACTGACTCTTTTTGCGACATCATCATCGCAATTTGTGTCATAGCACAGGCGTATTTAAATTGTTCACTGCCATGTCATTGTGTGCTATCATCGGCGAAAAGAAGAGAAGTCGTTCTGGACTCCTGAAAGTGCTTCTGCTATTAAAAATGCACAACATTCAACAGCAACGACCTTTATATTATATCATAAAGTCGAATTTTAACTTCGAATTCTAAGGTTAATCCTATATAGCAATTTACTTTCGTTCTAACTTCATCGTGCATATCATTTTCACATGCGTTCCGGGTAAATTTTCAGATCTTAACTCCATTCAAACTCCACGGGTGGTGGCTGTGGAATAGTGGTACTTGCATAGACTCCTCAAGCAGAGGGTCGCAGGTTCGAATCCCGTGCGAAGCAATTCTCTGAAAAAGTCTTTTCATGGAATTTGTATGTAGTTATACATATGTAAATCCCGTCGGCCTCAACTCTGACATGAAGGCATAACACTGATGTTAGAGTGGTTGCTGGATGAGCTAAATGTAACGAACTAAGAACTAGCACGTACTAAGACCCACTGGTTGAGGATGCACTGCCTCCAGTTTGACAACCACCTCTGGAAAAATATCGAAACCAAACACCTGAATTTCAAAAGTACTACACCATCCGCCAGCACGCTGGTGAAAAGCCTGTAGAAGGGTATTCATATCCCCATGGTGCACGAGCGGAATTATAAAAAAAAAAATATCTCTGGGAACTCGCCGAACGCAGTTTTTTCGATCTTCTGTAGATCCATCGCAGCTCCTCCATGTTTTTCTATCATTTTCCGCATGGCGGATTTCCGGATTTTGAATGGCACGCGCTCTATCGCTTTCCTGTCCTTTTATTGCAACCTTCATAGTAACTCTAGATGCATTTTATAAGTTGCTATTTTTGCTGTACTTAGTCCATGCTTGAAAAGTTTGCCTTTTGTTCTTTGCCTGAATTTTGGTCTCATCGTTCCACCATCACGATTCTTTATTTATAAGGATCCGGCGTTTCACTGAGCAGATTTTTTGCATCCATCTTACATTGTGTGCTTAGGTCTCCTTCTTGGTTTATGGTATTTTAGAGCCATTGCTTTATTCCTTGTTTGAATTGTGCCAGTTTATTTCCGTTGATATTTCTCTGGTTTCTTCACTTCTGATATGCTAGTGATTCGCTCAAGATATTCCGGGATAGATGGTAATCTCTCTACAGTGTGTACTCAAATGCCTCCTTGCCTAATTAATAGCTTATTTAATATAGTTGGACCCCGTGAACTGCATGGTTTTATTCTTTATACTTCCGCTGTGCCTTTGTTTCGAAACTGTTTCCTCCCTGGCAGTACTTGTATTCATCAGTCATTTCCCGACGTTTATACCGATGAAGAGTAATTTCCGTCTTCATATTCATTATTTGATTGACCACTGCCTACTTGTGGTAACGGTATTTAAATTTTCGTCCTCAATCACTGGTTTGATTGCCATTCTACAGATGTTCAATTGTTCTTCTTCTGTTCTGTAATACATTTTGTAAGCTTTCGTCTAAAGGTTCAAGTATCGGGCCCCATTTCCTACATTTCACCACTTGGTTTCTTGAACGCACATGATTTTGTTTTCTAATTATTAGCTTTTATCCGTCAGCTTGCGGTCTGCAATTTACTTGTAAGAAGCATCCAATGTTCGCCTCCGGAAATCGTCGATCTCTGAAACAAAAATTTCTATTCGGCCCGGAATCACTCCTTCGCTGTCCAGAAGATGTGCACATAGATTTTTACTTCCTCGAAGAATATTAAAATATCAAGAAAGAGTGATGATGATGTAAACGTCTTTACCGATGAGGCCTTATCTATTGTACTTAAATTTTTATGATGTTCTAAAAAAATGTACTTTAAATCTCTAACATTCCTGAAGTACATAGCTCAATTCCAGTAGAGCCGTTTTTTTTTTTTTCATTGATTTTAAGACCGCTTTAACAACATTTTTAGATCTAAAATCGAAGATGACCGACCTTACGATTATCATAATCATACTCCGTACCCTATTTCTTTGTTAATTAGAGCAGTGTAGAGAATTTTTGAGTTCGAATACCGAACTTCGGCACAGCTGTTCAAACGTCAAAATGGAAAATATGTAAACACTCGAAAAAAAAAATGTCGCTCTACGCATTAAGAGGGAGGTGCTCGGTTATAAAAAATTGCAGTATAAGATTGGTAAAATTTATTTGAATAGTAGCACAAACAATATTCTTGATACCTTCATTGTTCAGTTTGCAGATAAAGCGAAGCCTGGTGCGTATGGCCTGGCAGAAAAACCTCAACCACATGAAATAACCACTGATTATATTGGACCCCCAGATAAGCAATCGAATCTTCGACCGTACGTCCGATGTGTTCCAAAAGACGAAACTCCTTTGGCTCGATCGCTACGAGAAAAACAAACCGAAGTTGAGGAATGGAATCAAGACTTTTGGTCCAGGCACAACAAACGATTTTATGATGTAAGAAACTAGGTTATACATTTAATACAGTTAACAAACTCTTCCTCATAGGAAAAAGAAGATTTCATAAGGCTGCATAAAATAGCTGGCATCGATGAGATCTCTGCAGATAAAATGAGCGTGTTTTACAAGTCGTTTTTGGACAAGAACCGAAAGATGCATATATTTTACAATATCTCGTGGTATTTAAAGAACCTCGACTTGTTGATGTTGGCTGGCCAGGTTAACATTCAAAAACTCTGGAAGAGTATACGGCAATAAAATAAAGACGATATACGTAAAGCTGTTATCGCTTTATGAAAGTTGACAAGTTGTTTTCTTTATTTATTTTATGTTTCAATGAGTTATTTATTTTGCGAATAAGTTTTTACGGAAATAAAAAATAAAAATATGTTAATAATGTTAGTTTTTACACTCCATGTTAAAATTGACACAATACTAAAAGTCAGAATCAAGGAGTTGAACACAATCTACTTATAAAAATCGAAATTACTTTCTTGCCATACCATACCATACCAACTTTAATGGCGTTTTCGTTTGGTTTCTCTACGGAGATAAGGCGATTCAGATTCAAATTCTTTTTCTGACATAATACTATTTGAAGTTTATAAATATTTATATTTATTTATATTATACAATATAACAGTCTTATGTAATTTTTTTTTGGTACAGACTGCAAAAAGAAGGCTTCTGTCCGGCCAATCCAAAACATTAAAAGGCACACCCGTCGTTGATAGATATTGAAAGCTGAAAACTTACATACGTACTATAGTCGTAAAAGGATGGAATCAAAAATGGAAAGGAAATAAGGTTTCGCCTTTTCAGTGTCAAGTCGGATAAGTTCATTAAAAGGGAAGAAGTGCTGAATGAACTTTTGCATATTGGCAAAACAACTTTTTAGAACAAAGAAATACCATTTACTTAACAGTACATTTGCATATATTTTATTGTTCATATAAATGTTGACAGTTTCATATATACTGTGCTTCCTGATTGAAACCTATAATCTTTCCAGTTACCGCGGTCTTTGACCGACTGCCTTAAGACGGAAGAGATCTCCTTCTTCTAGAGCTTGCCATCTAATACAAGTTCCATCTCTTCTACTTTAATATCCATTGGCTTTACATATCCTAGTCACTTCAAGCGACTGATGGGCACTTTTTTTTTCGTTTGAAAGCTTCTAAAGCTCGCTGTTATATCACCTCTCAACGAAAACGAGACACAAAATTATACGAAAAATCTTGAATCAAAAGGGCTTAAGATATCTTCATCCGTTTTCGGGATATTTGTTACAATATAAATTATACGCGGATAACTACAGTCAACTGTGAAGCAGACATTTAAAAAGCAGATAACCAGAGTGTCATTTTAACAATACAAATGAACTTATTGGCTTTATCGCGATCAAAGTTGATTTTTTAGTTTCGAAAATAGAACACAGCAATATTGAGGAGGGATGTCCCAATACTCCTTTCGTGATCAGTTGAACATATTTGTACGTAAGATATGTTTCCGGTGGTGCTGCTTTGAATTTGCGATCGATAGAAATTTGCTGGTGTTCTTTGGCTTGCAATGGTATGAGTGAAAAATTTGATGTTGGCCTTTGGCTATTGCATTTCCAGCTGTACTAATATATTACTGAGACTCAGGCAGGGGACATAGGAAGTCTCATGCCTTGGGTTAGAATTTTTAGACTGGGCGATTATATTTTAAAATAGTTGGGTATCACATTGCATCCACTTATTATTGTAACTTATACATCAATAAGTGCCGCACAAGCTTGTAGAAACAAACTTTAAATACCAATCTACGGTATCTCTAAGTACGTACATATTCTAGTGAGTAGATCAAATATTCGGAAAAGTACAGAAAAACATGAAGCACGTGTTTATACTGAACGTTTTTTTCTTAAACTTTTCTTAAACCATCTAGTTAAGACTAGATACTTAACATGTATGAGTAAATTGCCGAAGGGACTACGCGCGAAGGGATTCTGCCTCAGACATACCATCGTTCCCCTTTATTCCCCGAAAGACAGAAACAAAAGCTCTAGGAACACAGATCAGAACTGACAGAATAAGTTTTTTTTAGACAATAGGAACATCGTATGTCTGTACATCTCCATTGTTTACTCCAAGGTAGAAAAAAATTAACCCTTGCACCAGTGGAAGTCCTTATGACAGACAGTTTGTGAGTAACGTGGGTGTCGGGCACTTATATTAGAGCAAAAAATGCTTTGCTTTGTTAACAGCTGCCGATTATGGAAGATCGTGTTCGAAGTGGTAAAGTTTTGTCTTCCAAAGGTGACTAGAAAGGCGGATAGAAATCCGCTTGATATTATTTTTCTTGTGCAAATTATTTCGTACGAAAAGCTGCTTAGGATTAAAACATAAAAGTTAACACTAACAACTGAATCTTTGCATTCAATCTTGGTGGTGCCGCCAACATCTTTCTTTTCTTTTCTACACAATTTTAGTGAAAATATCCTGATCGAAAGCATAAATTTGATAAAGTTCACCAGCATAATTAAAAATTGCTCGTCCCGACGTGAAGATTTATTCTGTTTATAATTTGCAACACTGTTTCTCGCCGATCAGTGCTTTAGAGAAAGGTTAAATACTTTAACTGTGAACCTTGAATAGGATTGCATCTCCCAATCCACACATCCTTGTTTGACGATTAAGTGCACACACGCTAGCAAAACGTTACCAACATATCTAAAGAACCGAAATAGAAAAAAATCAGAACCTGTCGCTTAGTGGCTGATTACTGATGAGAACCAGTTTAGAAGAAGAAAGGAATATTTCGCAATATTCCAGATTTGAAATGACCAATGCAAACAAACAAACGCCGAAATGTTACGGGCAAAAAAAGCAAAAATTATTTGCTAGCTTCCTACAAAAAACATGGTCTTTTTGGAAAATTAGCAAAACATAGTAAGCTAATGGATTTGAAAAACGGAATTGGGCTTTGATATCTTTCCATGAATTTTCCGGTAATACTGTTGAATCATTCATGCACCTTTTGTCAACAAGATCGAAAGCTCAAGAAAATAAGAATTGTCTGACTACTTCAAAGCGAAATATATACTCGTTAAATACGTGGTTCAGTATAACAGTTATATTAAATACAACTACGCTTTTTGAAATTTTTTATCAGCTGATGTTGCCGCAGGCACCTGAACGCAACTCAACAAGGGAAATGTCATTAAAACCATTCAAATCCTTCTAATGTAAACAAAAACCAAGTCAGAGATGACCGAATTGAAAATTTTGGAACTATTTAGCGGGATAGGAGGAATGCATTCTGCATTTAACTGTAAGCCAAGATAACATTACCAAATTCATCTTTTTGACCACGTTTCGATTTGCAGATTCTAATCTACCTGGGCACATCAGTGCGGCAGTAGATATAAATACTGTAGCGAATGTTGTGTATCAATTTAACCATCCCAAAGTCAAGGTTCTTAACAATAACATTCAGAAATTGACGCCAAAATTCGTAGACAAACTCGGCGTCAATATGATTTTGATGTCCCCACCATGTCAACCATTTACCAGAGTTGGCAACCAGAAAGATATTGCAGATAACAGGACGGATGCCCTAAAGCACTTATGTGACATTCTTCCCGACTGTAAAGGCATTCGGTTTATACTTATGGAAAACGTTAAAGGATTCGAGACATCAAGAGCTAGAGAGATGTTCGTGAAAAGCTTGGAAAATTCTCTATTCTTCGTAAGGGAATTTATACTCAGTCCATCGCAGCTTGGTGTTCCAAATACTAGACACAGATATTATTGTTTAGCGAGAAGATCCGATTTCAATTTTCGGGGAAATGAAATTCTCCAAGAATTACCAGAAGTAGTGAAGCCATGGCCGAGTTTTCTAGTAAGAGATATTCTTGAATCAGAAGACAAATTATCAAGTGACTTGCTGTTGGATGATAAAGTGCTCCAAAAGAGAGTTTTGTTGTTTGATATAGTGAATCCAGATTCTTCAAATACAACTTGTTTTACAAAGGCTTACACTCATTACAGTGAGGGCACTGGATCTATATTCACACCAAAAGGGAGAAATGAAATGAAAGAGGTTTTTGAAAAGGCACAAACACTTGATACGTCGTCAGAGGACTACTTAAAATTGCTGCGATCGCTCCGTCTCCGCTACTTCAGTCCGCGGGAAGTAGCAAGATTGATGAGCTTTCCGGACACATTTAGTTTTCCCGATGTAACCAGTCTGCGTCAAAAATATAGACTCCTGGGGAACAGCATCAACGTATTGGTTGTTGGGGAATTAATAAAAATTCTCTGCTCATAGCCTCATTATAGTTTTATTCTCAAACAAATGTACAAATTAACATGATTAATGTCAGATTATATTAGTTGTTAGTCACCCAACTGTCCTACGAATTGTTTATCGATTTTAAATTTACCCTTTAGTAACGGCGTCACCCCATTCTCTTGCCATCATAAGCACTGTCTTTTGGTTCAGCCGTGGGCCAATTAATGGATTCATTTGGGCCATGTAGCAGCAAAGCCAGAAAAGCCATAGCGTAGCACCAGTGAGCATCAGTACACATTGAACAAGTCCTTGGTTGGGTCCCTTAGGTGTCATCATTGGTAGGACAATGCCTATGCCAGCGAAAACAATAGTAAAAAACAAGATTGGAAGAATTGCTGCTGACATTATGCTATTTTTATTTCCTTTATATGTCGACCTGAAATGTTGATTTTAGATTTAAAAAAATTCGGAGCTAACAAATCGATTTTAATTTCCGTCCTTGTGTGGTATGTATACTTTGAATACCTGACAGCTTTCGGAAAGAGTTGCCAGTATTAATAAAACTCATTGATTTACGAATTTTTAACGCTTGCGCCCTGTGATTCGGTGCTTGAATGATGTTAAAAGTCTTCTAGTTTTTCATTCGCCTCAAATAAATATACCGTATTTGTATTTCTTCTGTTGTTCAAGACTTAAATGCTCATGGCATTTAATAATATTGAGAAGTGTCCATACTTCGCTGAAAATTAGGTAAGCATAATAGTTGTGGATAAGTCATTTTTTGTGAGAGTTTTGTTATTCGAATTGATAACTCTCAGCACGCATTCACAGAGCCGACGTAAAGGGCACACCGAAAAGCCTGTTGCTGATCTGAAGCATAATATTGAGGAGGACCCGAATGAGTCGATCCGACATCGTGTGCAACAACTGCAGTTGTCCATCCAATTTATGGACAATTTTGCGGATTAATCTTGATCTTCTTTTTCACCGCCAAATTTTGTTCAGTAGCGAAGTTCATTTGTGGTTGAATGCCTATATTAACACACAAAATTGCCGCATCGAATGGAAAAGAAATTTACACTCTATTATTGAGAAACATCTACAAAAAATCATTGTTTGGTGCTTTATGAGATTTTAATAATTTTAAAAATTTTTTCTCTAAAAATGATGCCAGCCGGATGAGTACTGACTTTTTCGTTCCTCAATGGAATGGCATAAACTTGGAAAAACTTTGGTTTCAACAAGAAGGTTCATTATGTTCAATATATTCTTTCGAATAAGATAATACTATAACTATTACTACGATTAAATTTTAAAGTTGTTTACATTAAAAAAAAAAGCGCAATTTATTTCTAACACGGCTTCAGGCAAATGGCTCCTCGTCTCTTTTTGAGGAAGGGCAACCTGTCGGTCCAATTTTGGATCCTATCTCACCAATAACGCGCTGAATATATAGCTGAATATAGGCCTGAGAAGACTTTAAATAGCCCAACAAGAAGTAATCGAAAGACGTCCAATCGGTTGACAATTCATTTATCAGTTTCGCGATATAATGTTGCCCTTGAATCGAGTCCTAAGTAGGTCAATAGTTTCGATGGGTAGTATGGCATCATGTAGCACCTCGTGCTTTAACCGCATATCGTCCTGTTCACCGTCGTCCATTTTTTCTAAGAAATAATCAATTTGGCAAAAACCTGGACAATATTAAAGAATTGTCTTCTACAATGACGTAGACCTAGTCGAAAAAATTGTGGGTTGGACATTCAAGATGACTAAAAAAACCCAGATCGAGACTTAAGATACGATTCCATTCCAGAAGGTCAAAGTAATGGAGAAAGAACACGTGGATGCGCCAGCATTTGGATCCGTAAGTCATTGATTTTAGCCGTGGTTGCGGTGCTCTTGTGCGCCGGTGCATTGCAAAAACAAACATTTTTTTCGCTTCATGTGAGGCCGTTTTACTGCGGTTTCAGCCTTCATTCGCTCTTATAATGCACAGTAATACTCGCTGTTGATGGTTTTTCCTTTTTGGAAGTAATCCACGAAGAATATGCCATGACAATGCCAGAAAACCGACACCATAACCTTTCCGACCCATCGAGCCTCCCTCGGCCACTTCGGAGCACTCGTGCCGGCTTCAGTCTATTGCCGGGCGCTCATTCTGTTCTCTGGTGTTCATCAGTTACCAATCGACGCCAAAAGTCCGCCCGATTTCGAATCAGCAAGTCCAAACACCTTTTCGATGTGCTCTTGCGTTCGTGTTTTTTGTCAGGAGCGAGTATGCGCGGCATCCAGCGGCAGGATAACTTCTTCATATGCAGAATATTGCCCAAAAATATGGCGAGTGAGCTTAGTACTAATCTTTGTGGTATCTGCTAGCTCGCGCACCTTCACTTTCCCCCATTTCATGTATTTTTTTGACATTGTCCTCTGTAACCGCGTCGGAGGGCCTGCCGCTGCGGGCTTAATCGGTAGTGGAGTTGCGGCAACCACGAAACTCTCGAAACCAATATTTGACGGTGTAATCTGAGAAGCATTAGCTCCATTATATTTATTCAACTTTTTTTTTTGTTTCCTTCGCCGTTTTGCCTCTCAAAAAATAATATTTTATGAGAGAATGAAAATCGTTTTTGTCTATACTCAACATGATGCCAAACACGTCAACAACAATTAGCTGTCAATACAAAACTAAAGACAGTATCCCATTGAAATTTGGCATGTCTTCCTAAATATGAACGGAGTTTAAGGCACCTTTTTGCAGTAGCAGCGCATTCTGGCGGTCAAGGAGGTTACTTTTCACTCCAACTAGTATTTGGCATGTCTTTAACATTTTGGTTGTCCTCTTTTATTTTCTTCACATCAGTTTTGTTTAGCTTTACTCTAGTTTCTTAACAAGAAATTTTAATGGCATATGTCAGTGTAGACTTTTTTTTGTTAAATTGTGTGGTACTCAGTCCATACTCTTGTAGATGAGCAAAATTTACAGATTTCTTCTCTCATTGAATTTCTTTTTTAAATATGCCAGTCTTCGTATTTTAATTTCCCGACAAGTTAGTTTGAACCTTCGCATAAGAAAAAAAAACATATTTGTTGTAAAATATATATTATCGAAACCGCAAAAATATCCTCATTATATTTCTTACTGCAATCTTCCAATGTTACACGCCATATGATTTGTGACTATTAATGGAGTATTGATTTTTGTACACTTGAACTTGAATACATTACTAAAATAACAACACCCAACTTGAAAGCTATTTTAAACTCAATTTTGTTCAAGTTTTGAATAGCCTCCAACCCTTAATTTAAGACACATGTATCCGTCAACTTCGTTTTCGTTTACCATTTTACGGCCCATCTGCCTACCTACTAATGCATGAAATTCAAGGGAGTGGCTAGTGGCTTAACGTAAACGTCAAATAAATGATTAATAGGGAGTTTACGTTTTCTTGCTAACCAAAGATATAAACAATTCTCAAGAAAGATGGAATTTTGGAAAATCGTCGTAGTTTCTGTGTTAGGAATATACTTTTGCACTAATGGTAAGTTAACCAAATTTATTTTAAACAAAATAAAGCAACAGCGATTCTCTCGTTAACAGTTCAATTTGTTTCGGGTCTTGAGTGCTACGTTTGCTCCAATCAAACTGGAAACACTGAAAAGTGCTTGAATACAATTAAGACATGCGAGCCAGGTGAAGACGTCTGCTTCACTGAAATCCGCTGGGGAAGTCAACCGTATTTCTCAGAAGGAGCCCTCAAGCAGTACTATGTGTCTAAACGATGTATGGCAAAGAATCATTGCCAGAAGATGAGGAAGCGCTACATGCCGTACTGCACGCATATTTGGTATGAAGATTGGTCATGTGCAGAGTGCTGTCAGGGGGATAGGTGCAATTATTTTGTCATTGTGAGTTGCAGAATTTTTTATAAATATATATTTTTTTTAACTCTGCAATTGTTGTATTGTATCTTTCAGAGCGGTGCTCCCAAAGTTACAACTACGTTGGTTTCATCCACAGTTCTAGGAATCTGGGTTATCTCTCGTTCATTATTAAACTAGCGCACGAACAATACAAGAAATATTCTCGAATATTAAGAACTACAAGATAAAGAATCTCCGATTTTGTTAAGTATACAGTCCACAGTGCCTTTCGTAGTCTACTGCATTAGTTTTAAGATAAAGCAACAATGTCCGTCCATTTTACGTTTGTAAATTTTTAAATTTAATTTTTTAGAAAAATATTTTCTATTTTTTCATTTGAGAAATAAACCTATTTTTGACTAAATGGTGTTTTTCTTTTTTCTTTTTGTGCGCGTGAGGCTCATAGATTAGTTTAGATTAGCGCGCTAATGGCTTGGTGTGGGAAACAATTAATATCAAGTCACGAATTGTTACACATAATCGTTTTCGTGGCCTTCGACAGCGAGGCGACGTCCATTGAGAAATATTCGATGTACTGGCAGATAAGGTTAATCGATCAGTTGTTGATAAAGTGAACAAGAGAGCTGTGGAACAGATGGAAAAATTACAGAGCTCCAAAGTCTCTCAGAAGAGGTAATAAAACGTATGGGTATGCAATCAGCTTATAATCTACTTTCTTTGTATTTTCTAGAGTGAAACATATTCAAAGACAACCTAGGGAAGAATGCTGCCTATATTTCATAAATCACATTGCTATTGTTTTGAATTGGCTCTTGACTACCCGCATTTTGATGTAAAATGTAAATATATGTAAACATCAGTCTTATCACAATTAAAGTAAATGCAATGTGTTGCATCGTCAATTTTGTTTGAAAAAAAAAACTATTTCAACAAGAAATTAATATATACAGAGTTATTCGGTTAACCATTTCTTTAATCTATAACTCTTTTCATTTGGCTGACTTTGCGCTATTGTTTCTGGTTGAAAGACAATTTCAGAATTGTTCTTATGGAGTGGTTCGTAAAAGAAATTCGTATAGTGGCAATAGCGTCCCATAAGTGTGCAAAGAGTATAAACCAAAATTTTTAAATTTAATAAAATAGATTAAAATACTGAGATTGTTCGTCAACTGAAACATCGATCGTTTACCAAATCGTGTAAGATCTTACTTTAAAGCATACTTCCAGATTATGCTCTGTCTCTGCTTATTATTGAATGCTTATAATATTCAATTTAACTTAAGTTAAATCTTATATCTTATATTTCCGATTTTTCGGAAACAAAACATTTCCGTTCACTCGACCAAAATCAAGTCAGGACAGCAATTTCCAAGCTTAAGTCTGCCAAGGCTGCTGGACACCAAGATCGCGCTAGCTGCAGAGGCATGTTAGTTGAAGCTAGTAAGTAAGTAAGGTTTCAGGCAGATTGAAGATTAAAACTATTGGTTTCTTAAGTGTGATACCGCCAATAAGCAAATAAGGGACCTTGTGTCATATTCGAACCAAAATACGGTAACTTAATTCTGAACAAGATGTAGGCATCGCCCCATTAAAGCTCTTCTTCAAAGCAAAAAAAAAAAAAACGATATAATGAATATAAACTTCATAAATTCATTCCCGCCCTACTAAACGGGTGATGTTCCGCACTGCGTGTGCGACGTTTCTATCGTAGTTGAGTCGTCTGTCTGCAGCTGTTCCAGCAACGATAAAGATTAGCAGCATCGCTAATTTGTCCTGGATCTGCTCTTTATCATCAAAATAGAAGAACGCCTCTGGCGGAATGAAGAAGTTAAAGCGCACACTCTAGTGATATAAATAATTAAGGTCAAAATCCCCGAAGATCAGGTTGTTCGTCTAGGCCATTGCTCTAACAATGTGCCTTCGAGTCAGCTTAATGACGAAATTGTCCTCTCTTATTAAGTTCGTCCTTTTGTACAAGACCTCGTTAGGATAATATTTTATGTATTCGGACTCTGGTGTTCTGTAGAAGCGAAGACAAGTCCTAAGACACGCCCTCTCAAACACCTGAATCTTTTCCATTAAACTTGCTCTCGCCTTGAGCCACACGGGACATCCAAATACAAGCATAGGCCGGATAAGGGCCATGTAGCAGATTACCTTCACCCTCGTATCGGGTTGGTTGCTATAAAACAATCTCTTTGTAAGAGCAAAAGCACCTTTTGCTCTGGCCAGAGCAACCTCTATATGTTTATTAAAATACAGATATTGATCTAGCCAAATCCCAAGGTATCTGACTACATTTCGACAAGCAGTGAATGCCCGTGTTGTTCTACGATTGAAAACTTTCGCCAGTTCTTTCTGGTATCTGCAGAGGCCCTTGACAAGGGCGTCTAAAAAGAATGATATCCGACTTCTGAAAGTTAATTTTCAATTTTCAGTCATCGCAATATCGCCTAATCATATTGAAGTCGCGTTACAAAAGAGTATTAATGACCTCGACCTTTGTCTGTCGTCTGCGTACGCTATGGCATGATGAAGCGATCTCAGAAGATGTTGAATAGAATCGGCGAGTTGACCGTACCTTGTTGCAGACTGTTCTTGATTTAAAAATAAAATGCAGAAGTCCCATCGTCATTCTTCGTTATAAACTGTTTAATGGAGAGCATATCAAAAAGAACAGCAACGGAAATGAAAATGTTACGAATGTCAGCGGGTGTTATCAGACATGATCTTATAAAAAGTACACACGTGGGAACATGTGCATACCTCATATATCTTGGTTTACCTTAGACCTGAAAACGCAGGTATGAAATATTATAACTTCCGGTTATGACGTGCAGTAAGTGACGTTGGGTGTCCTTTCTTATTGATAGGATATACTATGTACTGCTCTCGTTTACCAATAAACCCAACTTTGCTATTTCCGTCATAATGGCCATAAATAATCCAGCGAAAACTGGCTAGTTTCTCATAATTTCAATATCGTCAGCTTATGCTAGCAGTTCTACAGATTTTCGAAATATTGTATTTGCATAGTATTTGTCTGTGAGTCTTGTACAATTTTTCAATTATGATGTTGAACAAATCAAATGATATCGCGTCAGGGAGGTTACAATTGGACACGGTTTCATATAGCTTGTCTCTATAAAAATTGTTATATGTGGCTTTAAGGTGGTGGGCATCCATCTTACGTTCCGTAACACTAAACAAGGCGTTCACATGGTATTGATGGTGAAACATTGTTGAAAATTGATTCCACATTCCAATTTTTGAGGATCGGGTAAACGATGATGACATTCCATTCGTCGGATTTGCTTTTGTTTAAACATATCTTAGGGAAATTTGTGTAGCTGTTTACCAAGTAAATTTCCGCTGCTTTAAATAATGCGGCATGTACGAATATATCTGCTCCAGCAGCCGTATTGGCCTTAAGTTTAGATATTGTAGTTCAGACCTCTTTGTCGGATGGAGGTTATCAAATATCGTACAAGCCGAATGGTTCATTCTCCTTGATAACTGGTCAACCTTTCCGTTTATCTTTTATCCCCATGGTCCCAGTCCAGCGGTCGTATGCTTCTTTCTTTTTTTTTGTGACAATAGTCGTCCCTTTTTTCTTAGAGCTTGTTAGCAGCCTTCATCTACACATTCATCTTATACTACGATTTAACCAGTTACAAGCAGCCGGTCAGAGGTTCTGTTGGCTGGTAGGACCACCGGTAGTCCCTACCGGGACTTAAAACACGGAACCATGGGAGTCAAGAGCCCCCTGGATTTCGGTCCGGGCCTGACTTGTAGAGATAGTCGAGAGAAGGGTCTTTGACCCAATGTAGAGTTGCAAGATACTGGGTGCTGTGACCCTAAGATCAGTAAGAGGTTTTAGGTTGGCCTCGACCCTTACAAAGGGTGGAACTTTTTGCCTCCAACACGAGTTCTACTTTGGTATCAGTGAATTGCCGCTTAGCGATGGCAAGGCGTATGGATGTATTGGCTTCCCGTGGTCTTAAGTTTTCCAAACAGGCGACCACGTTAAACACCAGAGACTATACTATGAGGCTTAGGTTACGTTTCACATTTGTATTTATAATAAGAATGATATATTTCATGTTTCACGTTTGTTGCTTGTGGGCTTGTATATAGAAGGGTTTACTTTTGTAAGCTTGCAGAGCAAAAGAAGCTCGTACATTGTTTTTTGGTGTACTATTTACGAAATCCAAAATATCGTGTCTTTTTCTAGTATAAAAATACTTTCTATTCTAAAATATCCATTTTCTATACAAAGTAATCATAATGTTAAAAATATTAGAATAAAAAAGATTAAATCGCGTTTAAGTCGGTTACTGCTGGATTTATCCGTTTTAAATAAAAAAGAATGAGGAACGAACTGTATTAACTTAAAGCGTCCTTTTATTTTCCGAATTCCGTTAGACAATTAATTCAAAAACTTAAAACATCAAATACAAATATTTACAATGAAGCCAAACTAATAATACTTTAATAGATTTATTTTTCATTCCAACAGTTACAATTTTGAAAACGTGATCAAACACGTGTGTATAAGGTTAAAATGCGTACATGGTTTCTTTCGTGAGATGTGATTATAAAGAGTTGTATTCTAGGTCATTGTTGGAGTGTCTATCACCTAACGTTGAAGTAGGAAATCAGACCCATCATTTGGCGATTAGTCCATTTAAAAAATAAAAAATGCAAATTTTATTATAATCGTTTGAAGTACAGAATATGATTAACATCTTATATTAATCCTCAGGTACTTTACCAATTCAAGTATCCCACAGAAGTATTGTTGGTTAGTTAAACCTGCCCTATGGATAAGCAACGTCATTGTTGCTTTACGTTGCAGTAAATTTCGAAAATTGTGTGTTTTTTACATATGCTCTAATGATCATCGGGAGAAAAATTACGATAACGAATTAATGTTTACGTATGCGAGTGTTTTGACTTCTATATGAGCGCGGTTACTGGTAAGTCCCGGGAACTATGAAAAAAAAAAAAAAAAAAAAATAAGTAGGTAAAAATAAGTAAGTATATTCTTGTAAAAAAGCTAATTAACTTACCTGCTTACAATATTACATAGTTACCTCACAGCTTGCACAAATATCTACACATTTTTAAGTTAAGAGTGAAAGTAAAAACTTACCTAACCTGCATGGAAACTGGAAAATGCAACAAGCCTTTCCCAAAGCTATGTATTAATGGTACTATCACGGACATCGACGGTTATCCATTGTATCGACGCAGAAACGCTGAGAATGGTGTCCAAACATTCACAATGCGAATACTAAATTCTACAAATCTAATTAAAATAGACAATCAGTGGGTGGTACCATACTCACCAATGCTTTCAAAAACGTATAAGGCTCATATTAATGTCGGGCGTTGCAGTTCCGTAAGATCCATAAAAAAACATTTGCAAATATGTTAAGGCAGTGATTTGGCCATATTTGAAGTACATGACATCAATAAAATTGACGAAATAGCACGATACTAAATGGGTAGATACATAAGCAGCAAGGAAGCGATCTTGCATATTCTAAGCTTTTCCATACACGAAAGAGACATTTCTGTTCAACATCTAGCAGTACATCTTGAAAACGGTCAACGTGTATCTTTCACTAAAGAAAATGTTCTCCAAAGAGCACTTGAGCAACTTAAAACTACACTGATTGAATTTTTCCGATTGTGCCAAAAACCTGATGTTTTCGGCCAATTTGCAGAAACATTATTATATACCGATGTTCCACGCTATTATACATGGAACAAATCAGGTTAAACATGACAGCCACACAAACAAGGAGAACCACATCCTTCAATCGCAGGTATATTTAAAGCTATGACATTGGGATGACTTTACGCAGTAAATCCAAAACAATGTGAATGCTTTTTTTTTGTGTTTGTTGTTGATGAATGTTCCCGGACCAATGTCTTTCGGTACTTTTTGCGATAAGTTAATGGCCGAGTGTGCAATACATATCAGGATGTATGTCGCGAGTTGCAATTGCTGGGAGACGACAATCATTGGGACCTGATACTTGCTGATGCAGCGTTGACATCCACGCCGAATAACATTCATCAACTATTTGCGTTCACCAAATGAGCCGAGACCAGAAAAACCACGTCGTTTTCAGTCAGAACAGAAGGCAATGCTTACGATTTTCATGGATTACAAAAGTGTAGTGCATCATTAATTTTTGTCAGAAGGCCAGACAATAAACAAACATTTGGGCGTTATGAGACATTCGCCCCAGAATTGTGGGCAGATTTTGCAAACGTGGATTTTGCACTATGAAAACGCACCGTCGCACAGCGCCATCATTATTCGTATTTTTTTGAGGAAAAATGCAACAAATACCATCCAACAGCCACCGAATTCACCTGATTTGGCTCCCTGTTCAGTCGAACTAAAAAAACACTACGGGGAACGCGTTTCAGCAGCCGAGAGGAAGTAATGGAAAAATCGCAGAAAGCACTGATGGACATACCGAAAACCGAATACAAAAAATGTTTCAATGATAAGATTAAGCGCTGGCATAAGTGTGTTGCAGTCGATGGGGATAACTTTGAAGGGGACAAAATAGATTTAGATGAATTAATTTGTATTTTTAATTTTCTGAAGGTCAATGTGGTATTTCGTATTAATTGACTGTGTAAATTATATCACCTATAACTATAACAGTTTCCAATCTTATATAGTAAGTGCAAAGAGGTATTAAGAGCACATGTGAGCTTTATATTCTAATTTTATGTGAATAAACGCCTTATACATATGTATATTGAGGCAAGATCAAAAGATTCGGAATTATTTTTTTACATCGCTTGGGGAAATTTGAGCATTTCACAGCATTTTAGACGACATCAAATATGTGGTCACTCCAACATACATAGGTTGTCACTGACGCACATACCGAGAATGGAAAGTTTTTCGGTTTTAACGATGCAAGTGCCATTCATGGATAATGGCTGTGTGTTTAAATATTAGCGAACAACGTTGTATTTTGGAGGTATTAAATTCTACTCTGTTGGTGGCGACCCAATTGATTATGCTGTTGCTGTTGATATTTAATGAGTTAAGCTCATTCCCGTTATACCTATCTATCCGAGGAGCACGGACACGAATATGAAAAACAGGGAGTACTATCATTAGCAGAGGAATATATTATTATTATACATAGCGTTTATGTATAATATATGGAAGGAGACAGACCAGAGCCTCCCTGAGGCACACCAGCATTTATTTTGTTTATATCAGACTTGAAACTTGAATTCAACATTTCAAAAGTTAATACATATCTAATCCATTAATTAACTAATCCATAAGAAGATAGGATTGATGAAAACGCTTACGCTGAGGTAATTAAAGTGGAGTTCAATATAAGCACCGTCCGAGAACAAAAACACCCGCGCTCAACTAAAGATTGGTGGACCGGAAGACTAGGAAGAAGTAATTTTTCTATGTATATCTGGCAAGAATGGTTTCGGTTAACAGAACTGGATGTGTGCAGCAGATTCGGAAAGGTAAAATATGCATTCGGAAGGCCACTTAAAGCTATGTTCTCATCATGAGAACGCAAGCACCAAAGCTTTATAAATAGCTGCTCCAATTGTATATCCAATGAGCAACTTTATGTTAAGGGGTTATACGCGGTTAGAATTTTCATAAAATCGATTTTTGCAATTTCGTTATGTACATAAATCTGACTATTTTCTCCGAACATTTCAAATCGATCCGGTAAGTACTTTTCGAGATTAACGCATATTTTTTTAAGAACGCCTTGAACTGTTAAAAAAGTAAGCGGAGCACAAATCGGAGTAGCAGCTGCTCTTTTCTTTCTTTGTGTTCCCATATATTAAATGACCTTATGGAAAGTCCCCTAACTATTTATTTATTTCTTGTACGAACCAAGTGAACATCATTTCAATCAAACAGTTCTGCCACGTTGTACAGTCGTGTGTTCAGTTTTGATTTTCTGTTCTCAAGTTTGGGTTTTTTTTTATAAATTGACTCTAAAAATAGTTCCGTGTGGCTAAAAAACTGTTTAAATAACAGCTTACATCGCTGCCGGGATCTCCATACAAGATACAACTTCAATTTAATATTACATGAATGCAATTGGGTCCAATGCCCATGCCTATGTATATCGAGAAAGAGGATGCCGAGCCCGTCATGATCTCTGACTTGAGAGCGCGTGGGAGTACGCGGAGAGAAGAATGGCTATGACTTAAGAATAGATGAGTCCATGTAAGTAAAAATCTCTATGTGAAACTTCTTCAAACTTTGTTTTCGAAGTCGGTGATCAAGATTTCTAAAAAAACGGCTTAACCGATTGGTCTGAAATTTTAACACAACCTTCTCAGATTATTCCTCAGATAATGATCAAATGAGTAAGATTTCGGATAATTATTTCTATTTTTTAAGACAATTTTACGTGGCAATTTTAATCGATAATTGATTCGATTTTTTTTTACGAAGCCGCCATTTTGTCAAAAATCAAAATTTCGATTATTTCTTCGATTAATACCTTGTTTTATCTATCCACTAAAAGAATCTTTCGGGTTTTTTGATTTCAGATAAACTAAACTGGAGATATCTCGATCACAGTAGAATACCTTTTTTTGGAGGACCTTCAGAAGATCGTCTGCAGGAGCACACCAGACTGATATTTTTATATATCATTAGTGTCATTATAAACTTAGACGTTGCCACTAAATGTACCTATACTTCATTTTCATAAAAAAAAACGTATTTTTTCGTCCTCGCAACTGCGTATAATCCCTTAAAACGGGCGAAGATGTTGTTCAATACGAAGAAGAAAGTAGCTATAAATTGGACACTATGATACGAAGGCAACTCCATTGTAAAATATGCTATTCCATGGCGCCCTAGGTTAAAATGGAGCAGGACATTCGAGGACAGATCAACTTCTTTGGAAATGACTTAAAGACAGCTCAATCACGTTGCAGTACTCGGAATAAGATGGCTCTCACGCGTAGCTGATATTAAATGCCAATATATGGTAAGTACGAAGTCAAAGATATTTCCCGCACTGCAGTATTACAATTGAATTGAGTAGAATTACACACAGCAGTCCTTGGAAAACATTTCTTTCTCTAGATTTGCATGCTTAATTAAAAATCCTTCAATATCATGGTACAACTGGTAGAGAATTCACAATTTAAATCTTCAAATACAAGAATATATTCGGTGAAATTTTATAAATATTAAGTTGATCTTTATTTAATAATATTATAATTTAATATAAATTATTTAATCGAACTCATGAGTAAACTATATTGTAAGATACATAAACTTTAGCACAACTGTAATAATATTCATATGTTACACGTAGAAAAACGGGCGGCAAAACAAATTTTAATATGTACAACTGCATTCTTGTTTGTTTGTTTGTTTGTTTGTTTTTTTTTTTTTTTATTAAAATTGTAAAATTAAAGCAAGCTGACTGCCTAAATGAACAAATTGATAAATAAGGAAAGATAATACCATCAAGGTATTTAGACTAAAAAAAAAAGTTGTTTAAATCTTCATTATTCATTTAGCGTCTAAACAAATTACAGCAACATAAAAATACACAAAAAGATATGTTAAGACAGTTAAAGATACAGCTAGTTAGATTTTACTTGTTTCCAAAAAGCCGAACCAAATTGGCTATAATTCAAAATATCTATAACACAATGCTCTATATCACTATGCTCATGAATCGGACAAATTAAGATGTGATTTGGTAGTTTCTACGATTTAATCATAACCGAAAATTTTTTGTTATTTTCTTTTTACATCAAAAAATTCTACTAAAAAATAAATTGAAGGAAAATTACTTTGTGGAGAGACAAAGTGTGCTACTTAAGGAAAACGAAACGAAATTATAATTCGTCCTTTAACAAGGTATAGCGGTTTTTCGATGGACCAAGCTTTCTAAATGTCGATTCAGGAGGCGATGTAATTACTTTTTGTTGAATATCGTTGAAATCATCACTTGATGGATCGGGTCCATAGTGGAACTCCCTGTAAAAGAATTTAAATGATTGTATAATATTGCACGAAAAAAAAAAACACACATTACTCATACCTATGAAGCTTGCCGTTGTATAAATCTTGCAGGAATTGCTTCAGCTTTTGTGGTTTGTACATGTCTTTGAAATCGGGGAAAAGATACATATGTCTAAAGGAATCAATAGCTATTAATGGCAAATCTTCTTCTGATTTTCCCAAATGGTGCAGAGGATGTGCAAAACGTTTTCCATCAGCAGTTAAAAAGTTCACGTTTTCTAAAAATTAAGTTAACCACAATGTTTAAGGTTAATGACAACAAATTATTTTTCGGCTTTTCATATGCATACGTTTTTCCGAAAGTAATTCACTTTCAATGATGGCCTTGTAATCCTTAATCGACTCGTTATCATCCGGATTGTGGAATAAAATCAAAAATGGCAAGCCTTCTTCGGTTAGTTCTTCAGCATTCTCAAATGTTATCTCTCGAACCAGGGGAACACACTTTTCCTGTACCCAAATGTTCAATTCATCAAAATTAGATAGTCCTCCGTTGTAGGTTTCATCGTTCTCATGAGACACCGCTACATCCGGTCTAAAAACAATGATTGGAGTTCCTGCAATGTCATTTTTAAAATATCATAATGGTGAAGTAGTGAATAGTCTGTTTAAGGAGTTTGTAAGGTGGCTGGTTAGTTGGGTTAGTTTTTAAGAAAAAGAAAAAAAAAAATGTTCTTGTTACTGACTGAAGAAAAATAGTTAAATTCATCTCATTACCTTCTACAAATTTTTTTTTTAACGTTTTAGCTATAAGTGAGAATTTCATTGAAATGTACAGATAGATATTTCAAACACAATGCAATGGAGCATACATTTTCACAAAAAGAGTAGGATTGATGAAAAAGCTTATGCCGCGGTCTTGCCAGTGTGGAAGAACACTACCTGAACTAGCGGAGTTGTGCACATTAAAATGAGTGCGAAAAGGGTTCGCCCCTTTGAAGATTCCACCGGTTAAAGTGTATGCGGAAGCACGGCACAATCTAGAAGCGTTGAACTGCCTGCGAAGTGCGCAGTAAGCATAGTGATCTTTTTCAAAGAGCTGACATCCGAAATGTCATTGCAAATGTGAGTTGGGATGGAGGATGAGAAAGAATTTTTACGTTTTTTACGAACGAACTACAACTTTATATATTTTTTTTCTCAGATTCTGGGCATATTGTGAAATTACACACGTCTATGCAGTCATTCTTGGATCATTTGAAATGTTTTCCTCTGTCGAGTTGGTTGTGTAAGACCAAATTAACAGTTCTCTAATCTGTAAGACTCTTTAGAGTCATACTACGCCTCTTTTTTGTTGCTTCGATATACTTGATCTGATGAAGGTAAACGAATTTATTTCAAAAAGATAATATCCACGTCGTTGTCGATGAAATAAGGGGTGATTCATCGTGAGGTTAGATTTTCAAAAGGCTTTTTTTGACAGATCACGCATGACTCCTATCAAACTGCTTTGTCATTTTTGTTTAGTATCGTTTGGCAAGTCATCATGGAAAGACTCACACTACAACAGCGTCTGCAAATTGTTCAGCTGTATTACGAAACTCAGCGTTCTGTGAGAAATGTTTTTCGTGCGTTTCGAGGAGCTTACTGTGCGCATAATCGACCTATTTAAACCACTATTGCCAATACCATTCACAAATTTGAGTCCCAGTTTACATTAGTGGATGATACTCGACCGGCTAGACTACATCCAGCACATAGTGAAGAGGCTATAGCAGCTGTAGCTGAGAGTGTACGCGAAGACTGTGACGAATCGATTCGTCGTCGTTCTCAGCAGCTTGGCTTGACGTATTCGACAACTTGGCTATTTAACGTGAGGATCTCGGCCTAATTTGCGTCATATTTTCAGTGAATGGGCTCTGGAAAAACTCAATGAAAATCCGGTGTTTTATCGTGAAATTTTGTTTAGTAATGAAGCTTATTTTCGGCTCAATGGATACGTTTATAAACAAAACCAGAAAAATCAGAATGGAAGCGGAGCCACTAGAGAAATCCAAAATGTGTATAGAGGGTGTTCTCAGCGAGTGCAAGCTTCTGCGTCGGTTAGCTTTCAGCTCCACGGATAAAATAAATAGCAATGTTACGGTAAAGGAACTTGCAAGGGAACTCAACGTAAGCCGCATAACCATCTATCAACACCTAACAAATATGGAAAAAATCATAAAGTTGGGAAACTGAGCACCACACCACCCATCGAAAAGCAAGCAAAAAATCGAGTAATAAAGAGCCTTTTTTAAACCAGATCGTTACCATAGATTAAAAATGAGTTGTTTACAATAAGATTAAACGTAGCCACTACTGGCTTAGCCCAGAAAACAGACCAGCACAACATCCTAGAGATAGATTTCACCCGCTTAAGGTGTTAATGTCTGTATGGTAGGATGCTGAGGGAATAATTCATTTTGAGCTGTTGCCTCGTAACCAGTAACCAAAGTCTACTGTCAGATGTGCAGATCAAAGTCGACACTAGACCAGAAACGACCAGGATTGCTTAATCGAAAGGGTGTTCTATTAAATCAGGATAACTCTCGCCCTCATACAGCTAGGACCAGCTGAACACAGTTACAGAAGCTCCAGATTTAGCTCTTGGGGTATCTTTTGAGTGATGGCATTGAAAAGTTGTTTGAGAGGTGGACAGATGTGTTGTCTAATAAAAGAAATTATATTGACGATTAAAGTTGGCATTTGGTGCAAATTAATTAACATTAAACAGACAATTTGATAGTTTCTATAGAAGCTGTTGAGTTCACTCCAATTTCCTTTCCAAATAAACGCTTTCTCTAACCGTATTATGTATGTACGATACGACGTCATACAGCAGTCCGAAGGGCCTAGAAGGCAAAGCACATCAACGGTGACTGAAAAACCAGTCCAACGTTTTAACGGAGTTACTATTCAACGTCAAGTATTCACTCACAAACTGGATTAAATTGTATTCTGCAAAGACTTCAACCTTCGAGTGTTGTCTTTCCAGAATTATAATTGTGCATACATACCATATGTATAATAAAACTGCCCTCAATAACAATTTCAGTATGAAGATATCGGGATACAATTCTTTGAATGGTCAGACAACGCATCAAACTCATTAATGTTGAACGTTTCAGGATTCTGTAAATAAATAGTGGATAGCATGATTACGGATATGGGATTTAAATTACACGAAATTAAATTTCGGATTGGAACAAGGATCAAATTGTAGTGGAGTTTGATGAGCTACATCACTACGCATGCAATTTGCAAGGCCGTCATAGGAGTAAAGTATCAGAATTCACAATTTTTTCGTTGCTGGGGCACTGACAAATAAATATCATAAAACTCAAACTATCATATAATGTATTTTATGGGTAAAGAGCCTTTACGCCTAACGTGTGTTTTGACCAAAAGGATATATGGCTTTTGTAGGAGTTCGAAGTTGTGTCCTTGCTGTTTAAACTATCGAAGACATAAAAAAATAAAACGAAAGCCATTACAAGACAGTATGCTATTGTATACAGTAGAATAAAAGATTTAAATTTGAATAATCAGAAGTAAAAATTTCTCTGAAAGAAATCGAAATTTCTTGGTTTAAAAGAAGCAACAACATCTCACCCAGAATGAACAACTGAAAAGATAGCTGTAGCTCGGTGTGGGCGGAAAACTAAGTCCGTCGATCTCAGAAACATGGCATATCAAATGCAACATTTTACATGAAGATTTGGGCCATAAATCCTAGAAAGTTTAATTGACTTAAACTGCCAACCATCTACATCTTCAAAGCTTATTCTAATAAGTTTTCTATTTTATTGAATTTTCATGATTGGAACTTGAAGATATAGATATGAGCATTGTCATTTCCAACAAGAAGGCGTTACGTGCCACAGAAGTGACGAAAAAATTGCGTTTCCTGACCGAGTCATTTCTCGAAATGGTGATCAAAATTTTTCACCGAGATCATGCGTTTTAACACTGAGCGACTTTCTTTTTTTGCTATGTGAAAGAGAAAGTTTATGCCAATGCTTCAAGACAATTGAGTTATTAAAAGTCAATGAACATATCAATAAATGTGGGAAAACAATTTCATCCAAAAATGATCACAAATGATCAAGCGTGGCATTTCATAAAAAAAAAATACTTACTCGAGTATACTCAAATGGTGCATAGGCGTAAGGCTGTTATCTGATACTTCTACCATAAGGTATTGTACTATTTATATCTAAATGGATGATGTCAATACAAAAGGGTATGTAACTTTAAATAAGCAACCACAAGATTCGAAGTTTAAAAATCGAAAATGTGGGTTCTATATCGATCTAGATATTATTTAATAAAATGACGAGTGGAGATCGAATATCTAACCAGTGGAGGCTGTTTTTGTTTTCTCGTTTTGTTCAATTGTATAAAAACAAATGCGAACGTGGAGTTTTTATTGCAACAACAATTGATCTAACTGAAAGACATTTATAAGCTAACATTAATAAGCTGGTTCAGTGATTAGTTAAATATTAAGACAGTCAATGCAGCTTTGTGGAAGGCAAGTCAAGTTAGAATGTCACTTATTACTTGCGAGTAACAATGGGAAAATATTTTGATTATTTAACTGGAGTTTCGAGAGATCAATGACGAAAACAAATACGAATATGCTTCGAATGTCTGATCTCATTAGAAGTACGAGTATACGCTTAAGTTTCATTATGAAAAAACACCGACTAAAACTTACTGAATATGTTTAAAGCCTCAATAACGCACGCAAACAATTTCCATTAACCCATATACGACAGCCGTGCCCAAACGAGGACACCTAAAGAATTACAGTTAACTCTTTATCATTTCTGTTTTTTCTTCTTCCTTTTGTTGGCATTTGATGATAAGGATACATGTTGACGTGTTATTGGACAAAGGAATAATCAGAATTAGTTTAAAGTTATTTTGTCACGCATCTTGTGGAGTTTTTTCAGTGATCACGAAATATATTCAGTAAAACTAAGTTTGTGAAGCTATTAGTCGACAATTTAGAAACAAGTGCTAAAGACCAGGTAGTGTTTTTTGATAATTTCTTCACCAGTTTCGAATTACTCCGTGATTTACGAAAAGCTGGTTTTCGGGCAACAGGTACCGTTCGCGAAGGTAGAACCAAGAAGTACCCTCTGATTGGAGTGAGGGAAATGAAAAAGAAAAACCGTGCTAATTTTGACTATCGTTTCGATCAAGTCAACTAAATTTTATTCGTCCGTTGGCTAGACAACAATGTCTGTACCATAGAGTCGAATTATGATAGCGTTCTCCTCTGGGGAAAGTAAAAAGATGGAGTGCAGTGGAGAAAAAAAAGTAGACGTTGCCGTTGGTATGGGTGTTGTAGATCAAGCTGATCAGTCAATTTCCTTGTACCGCACTGCTATACGTGGCAAAAAATGGTGGTGGGTTTTGTTCACATACATGCTGGATCTAGCTATGGCAAATGTGTGGCGTCTTCACATTTTAATGAATGATAACAAGTTAGATCAGTTTCAATTTCGTCGCTACATTGCTCCTCACTATTTAAGACATACAAGAAGTGAAAATTTGCGTCCAACAGCATCTGCGGTTTCAAGTTTGCAGTATGATGGGGCCGGTCACTAACAACCAACAAAAACTGTCCCAGCAGCTCAGATGTACAGTGTGTCATAAGAAAGCACATTGACAATGCAAAAAATGTGAACAAACATTATGCGTTGAAAAAAAAAAAATGCTTCGAAATTTTTCATACCGTTTAAGCCCAGTGTCCCTATTTGAGGACGGCTTTTTTTTCCAATGAAGGACGTATATTTTTTTTTTTTCTGATAATATTAACAGTTTTTAGAAATTAATAGAGAGATTTCTTTATTTCCATCGCGAAGTTTTATTTAGGCGTAAATGGGTTAAAGTTTTAAGAGTTCACACCGTAGACTAGAGTTCAAACTTCGATCTGACAATAAAATTATCTGGTGACTGGATACACGACAAACATGACTCAATTATTCAAAGATATTTTAAATTGTTTATTTAATAAACGAAGGAAAACCTTTGTATCGAATATTTGCTAACATTTTTATTAATTTGTTTCAAGGAAAATGTTCAATAAAGTCAAATACAATTACGAAGAAGCACAACAAATACAACTGAACGAAAAAAATGGGTGTGAACTTTCGAACTTTCATTTATTTGTTCACTTTAATTTTGCCCACACTTTAAAACGATGAAAGCGAATAAATGCTCGTAGATATCTTAAAAGCATATATATCCCATAAGCCCATAGCTTTATGTAAATGCAAACAGGTATTTAATCTAAACATGTGTGTGTAAATTTACCTATAGTTTTTGGATCCTCTCCTTTTAGATTGTAAAAAAGACAAAAGAAAATCAGATCATGCATGTTAATAAGTTGTTATATATATTTGTGTGCGACACTATCAAGTAATTTCGTATTAAATTCGGAAATTCTCCAGCTCGACTTACCTGGTGGATGCATAGCTTTGGAAGAATCTCCAAAACCAACATGAAACTGACAATCTTCCTTAAGGTTTGTTGCAACCCTCCGAAACGTATTATACTCAGGCTGATCTCGACGATCAAAATAACCAATGACAATGCGTTTTTTCGAGTCTAAATTCTCCAGATCTTTTAGGGAGTGGAACTCTTTGATTGGATCTTCCAATTGTTTCTTAACAAAGTCCACAAACGCTTCAACAGATCGCTGTCCTCGGTATTCTCTTTTTGTCAATTGCCCATTACGCACTATTTTGAGCGTAGGATATTTTGTAATATGGAAGCGCGATGCAATGCTTGTTTCACGATCGCAATCAACTTTACCGAGTACTACTCGTCCGGCTTCAGGAAATGCTTCTTGTACCTTAAATTAAATTGGAAAAAAAATTACTTTTGTTTTGAGCACTCATTGCATTTTGCACTTACCTTATCAGCAGCTTCATTGAATACGGGTTGTAGAATGTTACTAAATCGACACCACTCTGCGTAGAAGTTCAAAAATACTAATTCATTTGATGCTGAAAAAAGAAGGAAAAATGGTGGTTGGTTTGTGTATATTAGATCAGAGGTATCCAGATACCTCATTTACTCGTCAATCTAACTTAACCTATGTATATCAAATTACTCTAACATGTCATCGGAATCGGATACATTAGTGGTACTGGTATATAACTAATAAAAATTTATTTATAATACTTAGCTGATAAAGAAACTAGAAATAACATTTTGTTAATGTTTTAGTAAAAAAAATAGAGTTTGGCTAATGGCACTAATAGGAGGCGCTACAAAGAAGAACGAAAACTGCTTACAAATTCTATAAAACAAGGTGATGGGGATGACTACAAATTCTTTAAGAATTTCAAACGTATTGGTCTGGACTTCCTTCATGTTAAAGACCATGTAGAAGAAGGTTGTGCTTCATAGGAGCTCGGCCCTGATGTTATGGAACTATAGCTATTTTATCATTTAAACGTTTTTACTGAAGACTGAGAAATTGCAGTAAACTGAGTATAAAAGGGGTACAATGGTTGTTTGTTTCTTCCGATAAAAAAATGTACGTATACTGCGATCGCATTTTAAATGTAAGTAGATTCCGAAGGCGACATTGTCAAAGTCCTTTTATCCTTTTATCTATCAATGCAGCATGCATACTTTAATGATAACAACGAGAGCCACAAGTGGTGGGAGTTTTCAAACCCATTGTACTTTATTCCTCTGAGTACTACTGTTTTTTTTTTGACACATCTACTGCACGAGACTATCCAAAATAATTTGCGAATGTTACCTAAAAAACAATAAAGACCAACTGAATAGAAGATAACTACTTTATAATAAACTTTAAAGTTTTATTGTATTTTTATGTATTGCGTTTATGAAGTTACGTTTGGTCTGTTGCATATTACCCTGAGCTTTTTTATTTAATTTTTTCGAGCGCGGTGTTATCGCTCTGCGGCAACACAAGTCTCAGATATTTCTCTGTAATTTTAAGTGCAAATATATAAAAATAACGGGAGAGCTTTAAAAGTGCTTGTAAGGCTACCAGACTTAAGCAGTATATTTCGACATTTTTTAGGAATATGATAAAACCACATGTGCTGGCATATCTCTCATTTTGTGGCGTTTTTTGATTTCGTCGAAAAAGTTCTTCATATTTTAGAAACCAGTCGTTTTAGTTCTGCGATCCCTGAGACCGTTACAATATTCGACTACCCTTTAAGTGTTTGCAAACAGTGCGGGCAAATCAAAATTAAAAGGAAGAGGTATCAGTACATATTTCTTTAGGATTATTGTAGGATGATTGGTCATTAAGGCATCACGGTGATACGTTGATTGTGTATTTGAGCCTAATGGTAAGCTGATGAAAATTCATAACAGAATGTGTGTTACGGTTAAGGGTTTGAAATAGTGATAAAAGAGTAAGTGACTAGAGACCTCAATGTTGTAGTGGATCAATAAACCTTGCCACCTCAGCATATGTGGATATCCATTGATGAATAAAGCTGATAATACAATACTACCAAGATATTCCATAAGGGGCGTTAGCCCAATTTGTCTTTTAGACAATGTAGACTTTTGTTACATTTTTCGCCTTTTTAGACGGACTGGACAAATGCTATTTTCCATCTGCTCGGAAAGTCCTAAAGAGAAGGATTGATAAAAAAGCTTACGTAAAGGTTTTGGGAGAGTGGAAGAACACCATATGGAAAAGCGGAATTGTTTATATCTAATTTAGTCTATGAAAAGGTACTGATTTCCCTTTGCTCGAAAGGCATCATAAAGACTAGGACACGAGTGTAAAAGAATACCTTTTCAGAAAAAGTGGAAATATACCATCTCGTTGGGAGAACTTCTATGAATTGAAATCTTTAAGTGGGGTGAAATAATATACGTACTCAATAGTCGGAGATAAGGCATAATATGGAAAGGTTGACTTGGCTTCGAAAAGCCCAGAGAGCGGTAGATATTTGGGTGCTAAGACAATGTTTTTGTTGAACAAGCAAGTCACGCTGAACTCTTACAAGAGATCATAGAGTAATTCTTAAATACGCTATTGAAATGCCACAGATTTTAACAGCTTACAACCCAAATGCAGTCTAAACCTTCTGGATTGAACGCTTGGTCACAATGAAAAATATTTTAAGATAACACCAGCGGAGTCGAAGAGTTAAAAAATCAGTAAAATAGAAAATTAGTGTCTTGTAGATTCATCTCTTCAGCCAAAATCACACTCGTATGGGTGACACGCGGCCCACCATATCTTGGTTTGTCTGCTCCATTACACGATTTGGAAAATCGATAGATGTTGAGGTAAGCGAATAATATCATTTCATTATGTGACACTCACTCACTCTCACTCTCTCACAACCCACTCCATAAATACATTTCAAAGTTGAGTACAAGGAGTCTTTCATTTGATATTCAAGCAGTAGTAAGCCGTACCTTTTAGTTAAATTGTTTTGAAAATGTTGTAACAGAATTTATGAATAAGCAACCATGGAGGCTTATGCGCGACCATGGCGCGACTCACAGATGGTAATGGAGAACCGTTTGAGATGGGATTAAGGCGTTTAGAGGATAATGGATAAGAATCAACTTTCTCAACCCCAAAGTTTCAAAGGCAATTCGTCACCGCCTTCATTCAGTAATACAAAAATCAGCTCTTAACGCAACGTAAAATAATTCAACTTTGACGTGCAACGGTCTTACCAAAACAAATCCAATCGGATAAAAATCCGCTAACAGCAGAATATTAGAAATTAACATTTAAGTTTTCAGACCTTCAATACATTTGCAAAAACACATTCATAATGTCAGATCAAACAAATGCATTCCACACTAAAACCGGTTATTACTTCATCACATAACTACCGATCTTCTTGCGGAACCCGATGTTTAGCATAACATTTCCGAAGCTGGCTGAGAGAAAGTGTCTTATGCAAATATTTCTTAAACTTTTAAAGGCATCTATATATTGTTTGGGTAACAAACCGCAGAGTAAAGTTGTTTACGAAACATCATGAACAAGTCTTTTGTTAAGGAGTACAACGTAAGCGAACGACAAATTCAAAATATTTCAATAAATTCAGTTTGAAGAATGTAGAGCAAACCCGTTCAAGAACATACTACTCTAGCTATTTGACAATAAACACATATGTACATATTTGAAGCGTAATTTTCTTGTTTGAACAGATGCATTCGCCAGCATATTTTCAGAAGTTTTGAGAATTCCATAAGTCAATAATGGAACAATCAAAATTTCGCACATTTAAATAAGAACCCATACATGTACATTAATTGAAATCGTTTAGCAACCGCGAGTGGCTGGTGAATTGATATGGTATTCATATTTCAAATTGACATGCGATTGCTATTCAGAAACTAATGATAAGAACAATCGCGTTTTAAATATCAACAGAAAAGGGGGAAAAAGAACCATCTTCAACACAAACGGTGTAGTAATTTAGATAGCAGATTCCGCATCCGAAATCAATGCCTTGCCAATTAAATTTTCACCACCTAAGCGTGTAAATATCAACGTCGTGATCAACGGTGACACGTAGAGCATCAACTCATACTCATACTAAAATTGCTAATAAGAAGCGAATTAATATTGATTCATGCTTACCTAGAGTCATGTCAATGTTTTGACCATTCAATTCCACAGCCCCACTGTCTGTTGGGTTGTAAAAAACGTAAAACACCTAGAAAAGAAGAACAAAAAAAAAAAAAAAGAAAAAAACATTTTTAGTTTTCGGCAATTGGGAGCCATTCAAGATAATTAACTATCCAATGGCTTTAATGCATTTCTTCACGGTTATTTAACAAACACACAAAGTTAAGTCTCCTCTGTTAGTCTTTTGATTAAGTGCGAAGTAACCACAATTTCCAATTTTTTTTGTTCAATTTAGTACAAATTAATGACTCCCTTCGAAATTCAATCGGTCGGTAGATGAGAAGTTTGCCGCAAAAATTTTGCCGGAGAAACTTGAAATACATTACTTACCATAACGATGTTGAAAAATAAACATTTTGTACTGCTGAATAAATTCATTTTGAAGATAACTGCTTAGAAATAAATCACAAATTTAATAATAATTTCATGAAACACGATCGAATACAGGGCTGCCGTCGCCTATGATTCGGATTCCACTTTGACTTTTGGTTTTTAATTTTTCACACACGACAGTGACGGCGACAACGGCAACGAAGGTAAAGGCGACAGATAAGAATTTGATGACATTTCTGAAATGCTGCCAATCCATATAACAAAAACTTTAAGTGCGATTTAAAGGGAGAGCCACCTGTGGTATATTTTTGTAATTTGTCGACTGTTGTTTGAGAGCCATCTGTTGAACAGTAGTTTGTTTGAAAGTTATTAAAATCATTTATTTAAAAAAAAAAAAAAAATACTAAAACTTTGTGAAATGTTTTAGTGCAACTTCTGGCTAGTAACACCATTCTTATTTACGTGTGTAAAACCTGTTCGTACTTTAACTTACGCTTACCATTTCATTTTGACATCTTTGTATTTATAATGATTAGTTTTGTCAATAAGTTCTGGTGTCTTTGCTGCGTCCATAACAGATCTTTTGGAATTCTTTTGTGATCATTCACTATGAAGATGATATGCAGGTCTCTAACACACGACATTACATCTATTAACATTTATTCGTTAGTTTCGTAATGAATAGTAGGGCTTCTACTTACCGCGAAGTTGAAATAATATAAAAAAGTTTTCGCGGTTTTTTGGTACATTTTTTAAAAAAAATTTCTTTATTCAAAATCAATTTCAATCAAGTACATATTGGCCATTATTGCCAATGAACTTTTGCCATTTTTCGGGTAGCTTTACAATTCCATCGGTGTAGAACTTCTGTGGTTTATTGGCGAAAAACTTGGCCAAGTGATTTTCAGCGGCTCTTCGGTCGGCCAATTCTTTACCATCAAGAGAGTTTTGCAAAGACCGAAACAAATGGTAATCAGATGGTGCGAGGTTCGGGCTATACGGTGGATGCATCAAAACTTCCCAAACACGCTCCGCCGATTTGTTCCGGGCCATCAAAGATGTATGTGGCCTAGCATTTTCATGACGGAAGACAACTCCCTTTCTGTTGGCCAATTGTGGTCGCTCTTTCTTGAAAACTTCATTCAAACGATCGAGTTGTGCACAGTAGAGGATCGAATTGACTGTTTCGCCACGTTCTAGTAGTTCATAATAGACAATTCCCTTCCAATTCCAACAAACACTCAACATAACCTTGTTTACCGTCAATCCAGGCTTTGAAATCGTTTGTAGTCGGTCACTGGCCTTTGACCTAGATCGGTTGTGTTGGATATTCTCGTATTTAATCCCGTAATGAATCGCTTAAGAAATGGTTCCATTTCGTTACCTTTCAGGAGCGATTCACTGATGGTTGTTAGGTAAATTAAATTTCTCTGCGTTAATTTATGTGGCACCCAAACATCGAGCTTTTTTGAGTAGCATGCTCGTTTTAGATGATTCCAAACTGTCATACGGTTGATGTTTAGTGCCTATGCTATCTCTAGACAGCTTTCGTGTCGGTATTACTCCATCAGTTGCAAAATTTTATCGATTTTTTCAGTGACAGCGCGACCAGTGCGAGGTGCATCTTTTACATCGAAAGGTGAACAAACTACTCCTGGGTCGGGCGTTCGCTCACAGCATTCTCACCGTTAACTGCACAAGTTTTTGGCATGTTTTTGCAGCGTTTTTTATCATCACATAATGTATTTCTTCAGTTATGTCACTCATATTCCAATCAGTATAACTTTTAACACGAGCAACGAATTACACAGCTGTCTTCACAAAAAATGTAGCCTGTAATGTCACCTTTCAAACACGTGTTCGTTTGACACAATCAGAGTAGTGTTTCCAGATAAATGGACACCAACACCATCTACTGACAATATTCGAATGCGAATATACGGACGACACACAGAACACAAATACGTATTATGAAAAAATTCGAAGTCGAACAACAACGAATCACAGTCGGTGTTGGAAATTTGGAAGGCGTACTTCAGCAGAATGGTGAAATAAGCAACATTCCGCTGTCAGAAAGAATGAGCCATTCAACTTGGATTATGGTCAAAAGCAATCTCGCCCACCAGACCAGAAGAATAGTTTTTGATAGGAGTGGCTAAAATGAAGACTAATACAGCTGTAGGAGCAGCTGAACTACCTAATACCTAATATAAGTATGGGCACGCCTGGTGAATGGAGTCTTAGCATCATCTGCCCGAAAGAAGAGAAATCCAATTTGAGCCAACTTCCTTTGTAGTCTCAGTCCCCTTAGTATTGCGTACAAGGTTTTGTCTGTCGTACAAAGTTCACTTTTAAAATTCTATATCAAAAATATAATAAGTATTTATCAGATTTATTAAGTCCACCATCAATCAGATGTTCATCTTATGGAAGATCCGTGGAAAAATATAGACTTCAAACCGATGTTCACCACCTGTTTATCGATATAGCTATACATATAGATCTACGCCAAGCAATGGCATCCGTGCCAAATTCGTCTACCTATGTAGAAAAAAGTGACACCACCGTGGCATTTAATGTCAAAAAAGTATTTAGACAAGGTGATGCGATGTCATGTGATTTCTTTAAGATCCGTTGAACCTTCACTGTTCTGCCTAAGTCAATGTCGCTGTATAGCCCGCATAGTTCGTCGTTGTATCTTCTCCTACACTCATCGTCTACACAGACGGGAACGAAAATCATCCGAAATATTTTCCTCGCAAAACAGCCAAGAGCAAAATAAACAGCGCTATAGAGCAGGACGCTTTGCGTCCTAGGCTTTGCTAGTCAGTTGTCGTCTTCGTTTGATCTCAGCGCTAGTGTCATTGTCTGAATTAATAGCAGAGCCTAGGTAGACTAAGTCCTTAACTACCTCAAAGATATATCTGTCTAGGGCGACATTTTGCCGAGACGTCAGTGTAGGGTGTTTTTTCTGGTTGACAGCATCTACTTGGTTTTGCCCTCGTTAGCCGTTAAACCCATCTTCGTTGCTTCCGCCTCAATACTCACAAAAGTGCCACGATCCGATTATTTCGATTTCGTATTGCACTATGTTAAATTAATTGCATGACAGCGTTAACCTTTTTTTGACATCAAAAGTATCGGTGAGTTCTTAACCGACTTTGATGGAGCAGCATGCATTCTTCACCATCATACTGCACAAGCCGACGAGTTTTGCAGGGATAGCAATGCTACCATGCGCGGCCTTGAAATCGATGAATAGGTAATGTATACCGATTTGGAGCTCACGTGTTTTTTCCAAGATCTGCCATTATATGAATATTTGGTCGGTGGTGGATTTTTCTGGCCTAAAGCCACACTGATGTGGACCAATCAGGTTGTTGACGAACGGCTTCAGGAGCTCACACAATAGGCAGAGACGATCTTGTAATCGATGTTAAGAAGACTGATGCTTCCGTAGTTGGTGTAGTTAAGAGGGTTTCCTTGCTTGAGGATCGGACAAACAATGCTGAGATTCCATTCATCGGGCATACTTTCGTTCGACCGCATTTTACAGATGAGTTGGTGAGCTTATTATTACGCAGTCATTTTACGTTTTTGTTTTTTTAATTTTATATGTACTTTGAAAACGCGACAAGCAATAAAATGAATACAATTCGAACCACAGGCAAACGGGCAATATATATTGTAGATATCACAGATATTATTTAGGCGAAGCTTAGATTTGAAATATTCCACGACATGCATATAAAAATGATTCGCGATATGTATAAGTGAAAGTTGGAGTACACCAAGATATTGTTTGGAGTCCTCTGCTTTTGAACGCCATACAAGATTTTCTATTCTATTAGCGAGTCTGGAAACACTTTTTCTTTTCACCGATGGTAACGATATTATAAGTGGGACGTGACATCTCTTCAGGCAACTCTTGACAATTGGGTAAAAGCGCTGTAAGATAATGGGTTACGAATCAGTTGTACATTGTCCTTTATTTAAAAACACAAAACCAAATCTTAACATTTATTTGAAAGGTGTCATCTTACTTTGAATCTACTGCTAACCACCAATGAAATCGTATTGTGGGACACAAAAATGTCGATTAAGCTTAAAGGTGTGTTATACACAACAGTCGCTCCGCTATCTTCAATATACACATCGCAATGGTGGACGATGCATGAGAAGTATTATAGGAAAAATGACAGCGACGAATATGAATATTGTTTCGAATATTAGCGGGTATAACAACCATAATCTGAAAAAAAGGACATAAAATTGCGATATTCTTCACATTAGGAAACTGATAATAAACAAATTTCAAGTCCAGTTAATCAGCTAATTTTGCAATGTTCAACTAAGGTCGTCGCAAAGCTCGGTCCAAAAAGCAATAGAGACAAAAGTTTCAGCCGAGGTTCGAAAAAGAGACCAAAATAAAACTGATTGGATCAGAACGTCTCTTGTGTTTTATGTGGACACCTGCCAGGATGCCCTTACATCCATGGGATGCCCGTACATCCATAGGATCAGGGATACGCCTTACCATCGCTATTTGCTACCGAAAATATACCAAAGTAGAACCTATGTTAGAGGCAGAAGTTCCACCCTTAGTATGGGTCGAAGCCGACGTAAAACCTCTTACTAATCACAGCACTCAGAACTTTCCCCGCGACCACAATGGGGTCTACCTCTATAAGTCAGGCCCGGATCGAAATCCGTTGAGCTCCTGAATCCCATGGTACCGTGTTTTAAGTCCTGGCAGGGACTACCGGTGGTCCTGCCACCTAATAGAACCTCTGACCGGCCGCTTTTAACTGGTCAAATCGTAGCAACCTTCGGTGGCGTCATCTAAAAACCTTTAAGGTAAGACCAGTACATTGACCTGCCCCCGTATTTTATTAAACAACGTCATTGATGGGCGAAGCCTTTGTAATTGGGCGGGGGCCCACTGATTGGACCAATCAACTGCAAAACTATCAGGAAATTCTATGCCTCACTAACGAAAAGATCCAAAATAAAATCCAAATTTAGTCAACTCCAAAAGCGCCGCAACTCTACAAGTTTTGTTTAACGATTGTTAATTCAAGTTTTCTAAAATAGAATCTGGTGCCGAATAAGTTATTTATAGGTCCACATTAACAGTTACTGGATCGGAATATGACTTTTGTTAAAATAATCATTTGTCATCCAGGTTGCAAATGAGCTGAGTATGTTTAACTCCTTAATAACAGAAGACCGTTTTACCGTTCAGCGTGTAAGCTAAGGCCTCATGGGAATATTCATCAAGAAGTTGCTTAATTAATAAAGGGTCTTCCAATAGGGACTTCTTAATTTTAACAGTTGATAGCGGCCATATTGTTGAAGCTACATCTGTCAAATTGGCTGTCATTTATTCAGTCTGTTTTGCCAAATCACCATGGACGTATATAGCGTTCACCAACAAGTGCAAATAATAAAATTGTTTTATCAAAATGGGTGTTCTGTTCTGCGCGCTTCGCACATTTTACGGTCGGCAAAATCGTTCTTCCGACTGGACTATTTGCAGTGTTGTGGATAAATTTGAGCCCACTGGTTCAGTAAACGACCAACAAACACCGGTAGGTTGACGAAACGCAAGACCTGTCGAAATCATCGCTGCTGTCTGTCAGAGGCAGTTGATTTCGCGTCGCCCACAAGAAATCGGCCTTTCGCAGACCACAACTTGATAAATTTTGCGTCGTGACTTGGGCCTGCACCCGTACAAAATTCAACTGACCCAGGAGCTGAAGATTAATGACCATAGACAACGACGTGTGTTCGCTGAATGGGCTCTGGAGCAGTTGGAAACTGACCATAATTTTCAGTGAAAAATCGTCTTCAGCGATGAGGCCCATTTCTGGATGAATGGGTACGTCAACAAACAAAAATGTCGAATTTGAGACGATACCAATCCACTTTAGATCCAAGAGCGTCTAATGCATCCCCAAAAAGTCACTGTTTGGTGTGGATTTTGGGCTGGCGGCGTCACCGGTCCATATTTCTTTGAGAACGAAGTTGGCCAGGCCATCACCGTCAACGGCGAACGCTATACGTCGATGATTATCAACTTCTTTTGGCCTAAATTGGATCATATGGACACCAACGACATGTGATTTCAACAGGACGGAGCTGCGTGCCACAAGGCTCACGCCACATTGGAAATTCTACACGACCGATTCGAGGGCATGATCATCTCACGTGGAGGTGATGTGAACTGGCCACCGAGATCGTGCGATTTGACCCCATTCTTGTAGAATTTCTGAAGTCGAAGGTCTATGCGAATAAGCCACAAACCACAGCATCCCTCAAAGCCAACATAACCCACGCCCTCAGTCAAATTCAGCCTGATTTATGCGACAGAGTCACGGAAAATTGTACATTTCGGGTGCGCGCCACCCAGAGAAGCCGCGGCGGACATTTGCACGATGTTACATTCCGCATAAAATGGCATCGATAGGTCTTTTAAGCGAATAAAAAATGTCGATGATATCTCACACACAATTTGTTTTATTTCAATTTAAAGATACGAGCGTTTAATAAAAGAGATTTTGTAACTTAAAAATGACAAAAAATTAGATTTCCACATTCTCTACAGCATTAAATCCGTTCCGTTAATAATTAAGTTTTTTGAACAGAATGGGCTTCCAAAATAATATTTTGAAAAACTAACAACGAAACGATTTTCTATAAAACATTTTATTTAACTAGTCTATTGTAATGTTTTCTTCGCCTCTCCTCTTCGAAGGTATTATTTCGGGCCCATTCCTTAATGTTGCCTTTCGAACGAAGTAGGGCTGATTTTGAATCAACATCACGCATAACGAAGGGAGAGTATCCAGCTGTGTAGTCTTCGTTTAGAGCATTTGTTTTTGTTTTTGCTACCCGCGAAGGCATTTGCCTCGGCATGGGCTGATCTTCGAACAAAATTGGATTGCGGGAATGTTTACCTCCTTTGAATTTTGGCAAGCTCTGGTTCTTGTATTTAGCGGTCAATGGTCTTTTTGTGTTGATGTGAATCTAGAGTTAAAGTTCTTAGATATTGTCTAGTCAGTGTATTTTAAATGTACTCACCACTTGCTGCCCATTTTCATCAAGGCTCACTGCAACCTTCTTTAAGGTTTTGTTGCCACAATTGGGACAGAACAATTTTGTCATCACACTTGTTGTCTTAAAGCAGGCATAGCAGCGTAAAATGTATGTCCGGACGTGCTTTATCACTCTTCCGTTTAGAGCAGAAACATTAAGATTCATTTGCTTGAGTACGTTTTGTATAGCAAAATCTGTAGACATACAAGCAACAGTTGGAATTTCGTCGAGCTGTATTTTTCCCTCAAGATCTTTCTTCACTTTCTTTATATTTGAGGGGGTAATCCAACCGCTATCATCATTGTAGTCTTCTTCGGCATTTTCATTCGATAAGTCCTCAGCATCATCTTCATGATCATCGTCATCTGAAAAACCTTGGTCATCTTCATCTGAATTTGTTGTTGTTGGCTTTAGAATATCACAACATTCTTCCTTCTCAGAGGCTTCGCATTTCAATTTAGCAAAACACTTTTCTAAATCCTCATCTGTTATCTCATCGTTTTCGTTTGAATCAAAAATTTCGTTTCCCGGTTTCTCTGTATTTTTGTTTAAAACCTCATCACACTCTTCTTCAGAGACTTGTTCATCTTCTTCTGAATCCTCGCCTTCTTCGGTGACCGAACCTTTTTTCGGGGCATAGAATCCCACCAACTTGGTATTGTCGGTAAATTCCTCTGGCTTTTCCTTGGATGCGATTACTTTTGAAATGGAAGGTTCGGTTTTGATGTGCTCGGTACCATTGCTCTCCTTTTCTAGTTCATAGGTCAACGCAATAACTTTCAGATCTATCGCTGATAAACTGGCATAGTCTCCGGTCTTTTTAGAAACTTCCGTAACAAGCTTTAAACTATCTGCTTGTGGCTCCCGAATCTGAAGATCGAAAGGTAAGACAACCAAGCGACGTATCTGTCGTTTGTTTTTAACTTCTTCGATTACATCGGGGACCGTTAAAATGTTTTCCGCATATTCCTGAAATAAAAATGAAATTAAATACGAGCACTACATTAGTGGTGAAATGTTTTGTACATACGTGCAATTGCACAACATTGATAAAAGCAGTAGTATCTGCAATTAAATATTTAATCTTTCCTTCAGACATGATTGTCCAGAAGGCTTTTTAACACGTGTGGCACTATAATCGGAAAGTGACAAATGGCAATGTCAAACTGACAGTTGAACAAAATTTGAAAGCCAGTGTAGATTTAAGTTGTTGGTGTTTATATAATTGAGCTTTCGGTAATGTTGAAAGTAGTTGGCAACTTTTTATATTTAAAATTATGGAAAATCGCTTTTGCTAAACGATGAGTCGTTAATCTAGAAGTGATTTGAGAAGTAGGGCCCTCTCTAAGGAAACTAGATTAATACTAAGTGAGACATACCAGAATCGTGCTGAGTCTTAAAGGCCTGAGGTCTATCTTAAATATGTCTAGGAATCACGAGTCGTTTTGGCATGCAAATCATTATAATGAAGCTCGGTTCCATCCTTGTGTTTGGTGTACAGAGATAAAAACACAACAAAGAACTATACGAGATGAACGAAGGCATAAAAATAAGCAAAAACTGTAACTTCTATTCCAAAGGGTATCGCACGTACAAACGCGAGAAGACGGTCTGTTATCATCTTACAGCGGCAATGCTGAACTTCAGGGACACAAGTATACGATCCATAATTGTCGCGTCGTCTATTGCCGTGTGGACGAGAACAAATAAGTTCTTCTAGTGGTTGGAAGTAAGTCAATTACATTTAAAGCTATTGTATGTTGTGAGCCTCTTGTAATTATATAGGAAATGAGTTTGAGGAAAAACAAGGTGATCGTATATGTAGGTATTATTATTATTATTTAAGTAACTTCTCTGATCAAATCTGAAAGCTAATAACAACTAGAGGGTCCGAAGGAAGATTTTTACAGCTAGGAATCTTTACTGCAGTCATCATTGCTACTTATATAGGCTAATAAGGTAACAAGCTTTTTTCTAAAAAAAAAACAAACAAAAAAAATAGAACCAATCACTTTTAACATCAGCGAGATATAGAAAGGTCAGAAATTAAAGGTTCTACAACGAATTTAATGATCACCAGTTCTGAACTATCAGAATCGTGTTTGGCTACTTTAACACTAAATTCGGTTTAGAAAAAAAAACTTCGAAAAATTCAAAACATATTGCAATTATGATGAGTAACTTTAAGCTTCCCATACTACGAATCCATAAAGAATCTAGATTACCGCACTGCCATTTAAATCTACCACAATCTAGTTAATGAAACATTCTAAGAGTAGTTTAACTCTGGGCTCTTTTCTAACAAGAAGAAACCCATTTAGAAACAAATTTGATGCCAGAAATCTATCACAGATGGAGCTAACAGAGATTGTTCGAAGGAGTATTTCTTTTGTGGACCAAACCATGCTTGATGGCTGGGCTTCAAGAATAAACGAACTCCGCGCACTTTGTCACAGAGAAGACCAACAAATTTCAAATAATTAGCTCGAAAGGGAAGTTATTCGAAAGATATTTGGTCTAATCTTAGTTGAACGACTTTAAGATGAAGATTGGAGCATGCACTTGGTGGCTGTAGTAAAAATCATAAAGATACAATAACTTCAAAGATTACCACGTCTTTTAATCACAATGCATTATCAATATCTTCCAGAATCTTCCTAATCTAGCCATTGATGTAACGAATCGGCTGATAGGTTATCAATAAAGGAGCTTCCCGAAAGTTTGGTATATATAATATTTATCTACATATGTGCTAAACCCTTTCGAGGTATTACCATACCTTAGGAATGTTCAGAGAATTAGATAGGCTAAAAGAATAATTTATGTATCTCCTGCGTAACAACTTTAAGAGTAGTCGCAAATATAGCTAGAATGTCACCAGAAGGCTGCCCAATATTCTTTTTGCACGATCTGGTCTGACATGACACCTATGAAATAAAAGGAACTCTCCCGAAGCTGAGTGTTTCTGCTTAGAAGATGATGATATTAGAGATCATATTTTGGTGATTTTAAATTGAATGATCTTCCTTTAGGAAATTGTTGTTCCTGAGGACATCATTTCCAAAAATCCTACCTTATAAAGAAAATTTACATAATAGTATCTCTGAAGGAGAAATTCTATCGGAGCTAAGATATGTTTTTGAAAACCGTGAGAGGCAAGTATTCTTTATAACTTACAAAACCAACATAATAAAAACCAGCATAGAAAAAAATATCTAGCAGATACATCCTGTAAAGTGTCTTCTACGTTTCAAATAACTACTCACATTCGGCTTTCTGAAGTCCTGATCATCTGTTCGTTTTTTTTTTTTTTGGAACATAAACGTCATTTATGTTACCTCATGGTTATGGTTGTACGGTTTTCAACTATGAAAACTGTTTCCTATTGGTTTTTTCCGCTCCACGATACATTCTCACGTTTGGTCGAGTAGACCATGTTAAAGGGGCTTGGAGTAGATTTTCCTCCCCGTGGTGATTTCATTTTCAGTCGAGCGCAAATTGTCGAAGGAAACGGTCGTCGTTTGTCGACCGCTGTTGTGGTTGTGTCATGAAAACTTTCACTGCTACTAAGATACTTTGTTTGTTTTATTTACTATTATGATCGTTGTTACGAAATCATAATCGGTCTACTACCTACAACTAATTCGTATACAGATTAGATACTCGTGCGTCAGTTAAACCTCTTGCAAATAATTGTAATAAAATATCCATGGCTAGCATTTGCAATAAGTGGTGTTAAAGTGCGACGAAAATAATATGGGAGAATGTCTTCCAATGCTATAGTTTCTCTGTCATCCTTTAATCTATTATTTTTCACCCAAGGTAAATTAAATTTACAAATATTGAATTTGCATCTCATGTAAAACACAACAACAATAACGAATCTATGCATTGGCATCGAAGTTAAATCACGCAATGGAACGTAACCGCATTCGTATATCCTTTGCATTGGCTTTGTGGACTATTATGAGATAAACATTGATTTTTTCCTTTTTTTAGCAAAAGTGAAACTTTTAAGTGAATACGGTACTCCTAGAGTTTGCGATTGACAGGGCGTATACGTAATATACTGAAAGTGGGTTTTTTTTTTCGTCTACATGGATGTGCAATTTTATTTATTTTATTTCGAAAATCCTTAGGAATTCAAGTGTTTGGTTTTGATGTTCATCATGGGGGTTTCAAAACTACTTTTTACCCGAGGATACTGATTATAATATTTTAAAAGTGCGGTTAGATTATTCGTGTATACGAGTACATCTTAAGCTGTTCCCATTTGCCGTCAGCTGTAAGGATAATGAGATACAAGTAGTTTACCCAAGAAGAAGTTTTCAAATCATGGAAGCAGTGGCACTTTGATTAGTTTGGCATGTTTGTTTGCAAGATTGCTAGCAATAATATTTTCGTAGCGCCAAGGACATTACATTTTTTCTTTTGTTTTGCTTATGCCTGCCTTTTTAAGAGTTTTTCATGTTAACACTTAAGATGAAAAGATATGATTGTCAAGCGATTATTGCGCTTTATTATTTTTATTATTAAATTTCGGAATATTGCTGTTACCCGATGATTTTTTTTTTTTTTTTAACTTTAAATGTTGTTGTAAGGAATGAAATTTTGTGGATGTCATATAAATTATTTTGCCAAAAATGAATTTCATGTGAAACTTTTTGAAGAGAAAACATCATTTCTAGAAATGAAGAAAGGTGTCTTTTTGGTAAACAATTGTTATGATTATTTTTTAACATTTGGCTGTTACGCAATCAATGAAAGAAACTTCTGCTCTTTCAACAAGCTCAGATATAATTCTTTGTTAAAATTGTATGTAATACGAAATTGCGATTTGCACAATTTGTTTCCACTTTCATTTTATGTGATTGCATTGTCCTATTTTCATCAATAAATAATATTAACATACTCGTACAAAGAATTTTAGGTTGTTTACAGAAGGTATTAAAATTATGGAAAATAGATTGATGTCAACAGATTCTGTTTTTGTACTCGAATATGTTTGTCGATTCGAAAGCGAAAGTGGGATTTAACCCTAACTTAAAACAACTCTGTATGAATTTCTTGTGGACTGCTTTTAACGGCTCCGTCTTTGGTACTTTCCCGTAATAGTAGAATATGTGTGGAATACTAAATGGTCAAAATCCTTTTTTTATAAAGATTGTTGTTTGAAAAGCTATATAATTTTTGTTTAAGAAAAAACGGGAATTAAAAATCATTATTCATTATAAAGCACGATTTGTTACATTATGTTTTAAAGTGAAACTTAGGCACACGACTTCGTTCCTTGGCTGTATTTGCTGAGACGAATCACTTTGGCACGTAGCGCCATCTTGGTGGAATTACCGGGTCAAAGTGTAACTTATTTTCAAAGAAAAAATCACTGATTTTTGTTCGATATAGATTAAAACGTAAGGTTCGGCTTTATTTCTGAAAAAAAAAAATAATATAAAGACTGATGAATAAGTGGACTTTTTTCAAGATCTGCCGATGGTGGATTTTCCTGGCCTAAAGCCACACTGATATGGACCAATCATTTTGTTGCAAACGGCTTTAAGAATTCACACAATACGGCAAATATGATCTTGTAGGCGATGTTAAAAAGCCTAATGCCTCCCTAGTTGATGCAATTCAGAGAGTGTCCTTTCTTGAGAATTGAACAAACAATGCTGATGTTCCATTCATTGGGCAAACTTTCGTCTGATCATATTTTAAAGATGAGTTGGGATATGCTCCTTACCAAGTCGAAGACTTGAGCAGACTCCAGCAGCTTTGTTGGACTTAAATTTATATATGGCTATCTTTACTTTACCTGATTCGGGTGGGCGAAATTGTAGGTCTACATCGTCCAGGTTGAAAGGTTCATTATGCTTGACAGCGGTATTTGGTTCGTTACCACCGTTATACAGTCTATACAAATGCTCTTTTGAAATACTCAGCATGGACTGCAATGTTATCACGATGTTCCCTTGTTCGTTTCTACAAGCTTCGGTTCGGGGATTGTAACCTTGGCATGTTTTTTTTTTTTTTTTTTTTTTTTTTTTTTAACTTTTGGTAAAACTTCCGAATCTCCTGAACTTTCTTATAGTATTAATTTGCTTTTGCGATGTACGGGATATCCGCAACCGTACCTTGGCTACAATAAGGTAGTTCGGATATCCATAATACCGCAGGAGTGCCTTGCGTCGACCGCAATGTGATCAATCTGCTTGACGGTTAATTCATCAGGAGTTCTTCAAGGTCCCTTATGAACATGAAGATGTGGGAACTGCGTGCCAGCTACGACAATGTTTTGGCCCGCCGCAAAGTCCATTAGCCTGAATCCGTTATCGGAATTGGTGTCGTCCAGGCTATACCTTCCGACAGTACTACTAAATATGCCCTCTCTTCCTAGCTTTGCATTAAAATCGCAAAGAACAAATTTAATGTCATAGTTAAGGCACTGTACATAGGTATTGTCCAAGAGCTCGTCGCTCTATGCTGTCGTCAACTTTCTGCTCTGTGACGACGTGCTTGCATATGAGGCTATTGTTTGTAAATTTAGCTTAAATATGGATTGTTATGAGGTGCCTAAGTGTACTTTCTACAACAAATCCTCATCCTCATAGAAAAAAGTTTGAAAAGTCTATCAGTCATTGAAAACCCTTTATTTTTTCAATTGCAAAGACAAAAATGGGACCGGACTTACGTTGCGTAAGACACTTCACGTTTAAGGATCGTTTACACCATTTCAGGAGACCAGAGAAGGTCTAGTATTAGAATGTTTCTGAAAAAGAACTTGTTATTCTAATAATAAGTAGGCATTCTTCAGTTTTATCTCTTCCATGCAAATAGTTTTCAAAATGATTTAAAATGTATGAAAGTGATATCGAAACTCAAAGTGTTCTGTTAGAAAATTCACAATTTTTTTTTATTGTTCTTTATGCAAACTACACCCTGACTGACTCGAACTGCAACCAACTTCAGACTGCTATAATTTCCAAACCGTTCATGACAGTGAGCTCAGATTTTGACACATGATAGATAATTTTATTATTTACAAGCCTCTGCCTTTACAAGTAAAACTGCCTTAGAGGCAGTATTGAAGCCTTGGACAAACAATCATTTCGGTCGGAGACCGTGGACATTTCAACAAGACTCGGCACCGTCTCACAAAGCGCTCGTCAACCAAGATTGGTTGAAAAACAATGTTCCACTCTTCATTTCTTCGACACAATGGATTGCAAATTCTCCGGCTGCAAATCCGTTGGATTTCTTTGTCTGGGGTATTTTGAAGGCAAAGGTTGGCACTAAAAAATACCAAAGTTTGGACCACCTCAAACAAACACTTCGCCGGGAATGGACCAAAATACCGCAGAGCCACTAGCGTGCAGCGTGCGATGCTTTCTTCGGCCGTATCAAGGCCATTATTCGCGCCAGAGGTGGACATATTGAAAACTACTGATACAATTTGAAAATTGATGCATTTTTCAACATTTTTTGCTTTGGCACAATAAAATTTATTAAAAAATAAAAAAATTATAGCATTTTAAAAAGTTGTAGTTCGAGTCAGTAACCCTGTATGTGGCGTCTATTTTTGGCAAAGATCTTTCAAGATGAAGTTACTTTGATCGTTTTTGTTTTTCTAGTTATATGAGGAAACTGCGGTTTAGTTTACTATATTTCGCTTGTATGTGTTTTACTTAAAATTATGTCTGTTGGTATAATAAATGTTGGCCCAGGTTACAACGTTGATCAACAAACAACGTTGGTTTACTGAATAAGTTATCGATGACGATAATTCTGCTTTATGGACAGGGTTTAGCTGCTCAGGCTTTGATTAATTTGCTGAAAGAAGCAGATATTCTTCACTTTCCGGGAAAAGTTCTAGCTTATTTGCTAGTAGAATGGTTGAAATTTTAAATGCCATAGTTTTAGATACGAGATATATATAAAATATATTTTTTTTATACAGGTAGACCTCCTTTATATAATCTTTATCCTTTATCTTGAAAAAGAGAATTTCTTTCTTTCATATAGGCACACTGGTTAAAATGCAGAGCTGAAGTTCTATTAAAATCATCTCTAAAGACTATAAATTAATTATTTCATGGTTTGAGAAAACAACGAAGTCAAAATTATAGGAAGGTAGAATTTGGAAAGCTTGCTTGCTAAGTTTTTTTTCCATCCATCGAACTTAACTGGAGTTAATTAAGGCAGTCATTATTGGCAAAACGTAAGTCCGACATTTGAACCATAGTGGTTAAATAATCTAAATGAGCTTTATAGACAGACTATTGATTCTGAACGATTATAGCTTCGATAATTAAATCTTGTGCATTATTTATTAGATCTGAAAAAATAAATTGTAAGTACTTTACCATGCACCTTATGTAGGAATCTATTTCAAATAGATTGTGTTTGGAGGTACATTGACAGGTGTTTTTTCCTTTATATATTGAGAACATATAGTTGATTACGATTATTTTCTATGAATTCGTGCTAAGAGCGGTGTCATGATGTCGATGGCGCCCACCTGAATGTTTTTGTTGAAAGCAGTTCCCTTCGTACTTTCATTGATTTAAAGGAGCAGTAATGAAATCGTATAAAAAAGCGATTAGACGTTCACAAAGTACGATATGCTTCTATATGGTTTTCCAATAGGGACTTGACAACTTTGAATTTAATTTGAGAACGCACTCTTTCACTAATCATCATACTGTCACTGTCAATTTATTCAGTAAAGTCAATATTTTCATCGTGGCAAAGTACACTAATAAGCTACGTTCTCCGATTGGGTTCTGTAGAAGATGCGCCAAGATGATGAATTTCATCGCAAAATCATCTTCAGTGACGAATCTCATTTTTGGCTCAATGGGTTCGTCAATAAGCAAAATATTGGTCGGGTGAAAACCCACATGTGCTTCATGAATCACCACTTCATCCACAAAAAATAACTGTTTTGTGTGGTTTGCATGCCGGCGGCGTTATTGGGCTATATTTTTTCGTCGACGATAACGATCGTCACATTACTGTGAATGGTCAGCGTTATCACGCCATGATCACCGATTATTTTTGGTCCGAATTGGAAGATATGGACTTGGATGACATGTGGTTTCAACAGAATGGTGCCACAAGCCACACAGCACACGCTACAATCGATTTATTGAAGAGTAAGTATGGTGAGCGTGTTATCTCAAGACATAAGTCAGTCGATTGGCCGCCTCGTTCGTGCGATTTAACGCCGCATGACTATTTTCTATGGGGCTACGTTAAGTCATTGGTTTATGCCAACACGCCGACGAAGTTGGAAGAGCTCAAAGCCAATATTGAACGCGATATAGAGGCCGTTTCGGCCGAGTCGTTGAAAACGTGCCCTCGGTGGCCATATGAACGAAGTCGAGTTCCATTCATAAATGTTTGGATTGTACTTCAAGCCAATAATAAAGTTTTCGAAATACCTCAAATGGTTTGCCTTTTATTTAAAAAAAAGTTGTCAAGTCGTTATTAGAAAACCCGATACTATACCCTGGCATTCCGCGTTGAGTTATAGGTTTATGGTAAATTTCACTATTCTTTTAACTAATTCTAAAGAAATCGTTTCCAATCATTTCCAACTAACAAAATAATATGCGAATGAAATTGTCACTTTTAGAGAAAAACCCTCATACGCCATACGTTTTTTTTTTTATAATTATTATATGTTTAATGTTATTAAATTGTTTTAAGTGAATTGTTTTGTGTAACTTGGGAAGCAATTTATTCGTTATATATTGTGAGGGTCTAGTTTTTGTGTCATAAGTCAAAAATAGGCGTTAAAAAACTAATAACAAACAATTTTTTCTATTAGGATCATCAGGTTCAAGAGTTGTGACCAGAGACTATCTATATAATATTATGGAAGAAAATTGTAGCGGGAATATAAATGAAAAACTAAATTATCTAAAAAAGTTATTTACTTTCTGGTCCTTTATCGCAAGAACAACTTCGAACCTATAAGCCAAAAGTTGCTAAACTTTTGTACGATTTTAAGAAAAAATGGTTGGACTCCAGTTCTAAAAAAGTTTTATTTTTAGAAAACAATAAATCATGGCTAGAAGCGCCATTGACAATTCCCACCTCTTGTGCCAAACCTGGGCGGCCCGAAAAATCGTTTGATAAATTATGCGACAGGAGTAAACGAAGGAAAACGGAAAAAATTAGGGAAACTGCTGAAATTGAGGAATTAGGCTATGCAGCTCAAATGAAGTTGAGAGAATCGGGAAAAATTGCGTCATCAAAAGTTTTGATGGAAATCTTGAAAAATCCTCAAAGAGCAATGAAATATAAAAAAAGCTTATAGCGATTCTCTCACGGCCGAAAACGAAAAACTTCCCATACTTGAAGGAATTTTTATGTTCGTGGAAGCAAAACTATATAGAAATGAAAATATCTTTGAAATTATTGCAGCTACCGGTAAGAAATTTTTTCCGTCTACAGTTTGATTCAAAAAGCAAAAAAAGATTGCTATTCAGTCGAAGAGTAATTTACTGTGACTGAAACCTTAGCCGAGGTCAATCTTCAGGATTTGTTGGACCACACCACTCATCGATTGCTAATGAGTTTGCAGAAGGTTACTCAAACTTTTAATGAAACCGAGCGCAAATCCCTTGAACTTATAACTAAATATTGATGTGATGGGTCCCAACAAGTTCAATACAAACAAAAATTTGAAGATGGTTCTGATTCAGATGCTCCCGTTTCCAAAGTTCACTTGTGCCATTGCGGTTGGCAAAATTCAACTCCATCTTCTTTTCGATTCTGCCGGCCCATAAGAATTAATTTTGTGAAAGAAACCACAGACATTACTACAAGTGAAGTGATTAACATTAAGAACAAAATTGGATTATTGAAAAAAAAAAACAGAGTTTTCTAATATAGAGGTTAAAGATACCTTACATTTCACTATGGTAGATGGAAAAATATGTAATGCCATAACAGAAACTACGTCAACTCAAAAGTGCTACATATGCGTATTGACTTCAAAATATTTCAATAATTTCAGCATGGAAAGAAAGGAAATCGATGTAACAGCTCTTGAGTTTGGACTTTCAATTCTACATGCTTGTATTAGAGTTTTTGAGAGCCTATTACATATTTCTTACAAACTGCCTTTAAAAAAATGGCAAATAAGATCAAACGATGAGAAGGATATATGTAAAATACGAAAAATTCAAATTCAAAGAGAATTTAGGAATAAACTTGGCCTTATTTTTGATTTCCCACGAGCTGAAGTTGCCTCCGAAATAACTGGAATTGATTTTAATCTGATATTTCATTTTAAAATAATTTTAGAAACTATTTCAAGCGGATACAAAATGAACCTATTGAAACTTCAGTCATTTGCAATGGAAACAGCAAAACTTTATGTGAAGTTATACTCATGGTATCCAATGACTCCCACATTGCATAAAATATGAGTTCATGGATCTGTCATAATTAAAAACGCTCTGCTTCCAATTTGGCAACTATCTGAAGAAGCGCCAGAAGCTAGAAATAAACATTGCTTTTGCTGAGAGATTGCGTAACTTGTATTATTCCATTGGAACATGCGTTGGAAAGCTACTGCCATTGTACGTCATTTCAGTATATGTCATTCATTTGAAGCGTAAACAACAATCTTTTTTATTTCACTCAAATATGTCGAACTTTGTGCCTGAAAAAGTGTTTTTGCGGGGTGATCTTCTTCATTACTTTAATATAAAAAAAACTGCCGCCAAAAGTCATCATATTTTGGTGGAAATTTATGGTGAACATGCGCTAGCTAAGCGAACGTGCCAAAAGTAGTTTGCACGATTTAAAAGTGGTAATTTTGGCTTGGAAGACGATGAACGGCCTGGGCAGCCAAAAAAGTTAGAAGATGAAGAACTGGAAGCATTACTCTATGAAGATTGTTGCCAAACACAAGAAGATCTCGCAGAATCTTTGGTTGTAACTCAAGCGGCCATTTTAAAACTTTTAAAAACAGCTGGATATATTCAAAACAAGGAAATTGGGTTTCACATGAACTCAAGCCGAGAGACGTCGAAAGGCTGTTTTGCATGTCCGAAATGCTGCTGGAACGCCACAAAAGGAAATCAGTGTTGCATCGGATTGTTACTGGTGGTGGAAAATGGATCCATTACGACAATCCCAAGCGCAAAAAATCATATGTGAAACCCGGCCAAACAGCCAAATCAACGACAAAGCCGAATATCTGTATTTGGTGGGATCAGATGGGTGTGCTGTATTATGAGCTGCTAAAACCGGGTGAAACCATCAATGGACAATGCTACCGAACGCAATTTATCCGTTTGAAGAGAGCACTAGCCGAAAAACGCCCGTAATATGCAACCAGACACGAAGCAATAACTTTCCATCATGACAACGCTCGGCCCCACGTTGCTATTCCGGTTAAGAACTATTTGGAAAACAGTGGATGGGAAGTCTTACCCCACCCGCCTTATAGCCCAGACCTTGCCCCTTCTGACTTCCATTTGTTCCGGTCGATGCAGAACGCCCTCACTGAAATACGGTTCACATCAGAGCAGAATATCAAAAATTGGCTTGATTCATTCTTGGCTGCCAAGCCGGCGCAGTTCTTTTGGGATTGGATCCACAAATTGCCAAAAACATGGGAAAAAGTCATAGCTTCAGATGGGCAATACTTTGAATAATACTATTGTACATGTTTTTCTTAAATAAACGTTCAAATTTTGGGAAAAAAACCGCACGAATTAAAATATATATTCAATAGATTTTCATTTTTTCATGATGAAAATAGTGAAGAAAGTGAAGACAATGAAGATGAAGATAATGAAGAGTCTGAATACAGAGATACATAAAACCTGAAATTCTTACAAAAATAAATTGTTTTACTTCAAAAAATAATTTCGTTCAGGTTTTCGGTTGGAATACTCCTATATTTTAGGTCCTCTCTCACTTTGCATGAAATGAAAAAGCGAACAACACAGTGAGTGGGAGAGATTAGACCTTAGTCCAACCTGAACCAACCTAAAAAATCTTAAGCAAGCCCGCTTGTATTCTTATATTCGAAGGAAACGTCGAAGAAATACTACGTACAATATAAGGACTGCTAACCATAATACTGTAAATGAGACGTTGCTCGCTACCTTGTGCGAAGTTTCTGTTATAGTTAAATCATCTGTACGCAGGTATTTGGGTTACGTAAAATTCAGCAACATCCCTAAACTCTTCTAGACCGTAGAGAGCCAATTAATTTTTCTTACAGATAAAGTCTCACAATTCCAAGGACTTTTAAGATCTATTATATTTCCATGGCATTTCCACTGACGTGAATAATAACCATATTCAAATTCATCTCTGATCATATGTAACCAATTTTTATACTTAAAGGTTTTTCACTAAAAATTTCTAAACGAAACTCCAATTAAAGCAATTTATTACATTTTCTTACAAAATGTAGGACATAATAATTGTTCATTGCCCAAACTACGAAGTATCTATGTCTATTTTTTATAAAACCGCATGAATGAAAGTGAAATGCCACGATGTTATTAAACTTTTTTATTTTTCATTGTGATAGGATTTCAATTCAAAAAGGATTATTTAAAATTCTCCTTCCCTTTACTTATACGTAGATACGACATTTTTATTTTATTAAAATATTTCATAATAACTTCGTGTCTCTAGCAAATGTATGGTATATTTCCCATAAATTATTTCAAAATTGTTTGAAATGTAATGATGTGAGACCCCTTTATGCATACATAGTTACAGACTTAGTATAAACTTTAAATGATATGGATTGAATTGAAAACTTCCAAACTTGATTCTTCAACCAACTTGTAGATTTTATAGTGCCTCTAGGTGCAATGAACTTACCTACTTAATGATAAACTCAAAATAAATACATAAATATAATACTTGTATACAATGCTTGTTATTTTCATTTTTTATGAACTATTTGAGACATGATAACACACCATTGTTCGGTCCATTTGAGTCCCTTCTGTAATGGCAAATATTCTATCGAAATGCATGGGTAGAATAAGCTGGTTTGGTGATGTAATCAGTAGTTTTCATGTACATATGTATACTCTTTGTATGGGGTACAATTACTTTTCCATGCTATGAGTACAAAACAAGAATCCTAGAAAGGAATAGAATTCATATAGTCGAAACCAAAGTCTAGATGATTCGGACAGTTCCATTGACTTCCTAATAAAACTGTTTACTTGTTTGTTGTACTCGTACCTTCAAATTAAATGAGCAAAATAAAATAAATTCTACAAAATAAGAATACGAAATAAATAATACAGAACCATCCTTATGGTCGATTTATTTTCCCTCTAAAACACAAGGTACATATGACTGTTGCTTCATCGTTCACATTTACGACGAGTATACGAGTAAACCCTTAGTATATGGTATACATACTCGTAATATTCCTCATTTTATTGTTGTAGTTGGTATCCTCGTAGCCACAAAATTTGCAGATTCAGCTCATTTAACGTTAGCAAGATTAGAAAATGCTTTCTTCTCCAAAATATTTAATAAGGTTCCAACAATAATAATTTAAAACGCAATAACATTTCACTTTGACAAAAGCTGCCCTAATCATACTTAAATGTATTACCATACCCAAGTTAAAACAAATACTAATTGCAGACGAAGGTGAAGAACTTCTTCAGCCTGTGTAAGTATTTTTGAAGGGTTATAAGAAAGCTTTTGCATTTTAGTTGAATGAATAATTTTACTATTAACTATAATGAACTAATATATATATATATATATATATATATGAAATACGCGTAGATACGTACGTATGAATGTGAGACTTGAATGAATTTCATTTTGTAGACTTCGTACAAATGTACAAATGTGTTAAACCTATTTTTAAGGATAGAACAACTAAGCAGTCTCCTCTTAGGAATATATGCACTTACAAATATTTTCATCATATAACTTTGTGGCATTTTAAAGGATTAAAATCTTCACTTTCGAGTTTCATAGTACAAAAAGTTTTTTTATTTTTAATCCGACAATTTGAATGAGTTATAGACTGCTCAAAGATTAATGTTAAGCAAAACTGCAAATATGAAAGCTGTTCGCTCGTCCTGTTCAACGTATTATTTGATTAAAACAAAACGATTTCGATAATAAAATTGATTTGTTTCTTAAATCTAATTGCGTACTGAATGAGCAGCATTGAAATCTACAATATGCTGCGACCACAATGGATCATGTTCCGCACATAGGTGCACTGTGGTGAGCATGAATTGGAATCGTTCAAGGTGATATCTCCCCCTTTTCATTGGTTGGAAGTACATTGTGTTAACTATCTCCTTCTTAAAAATCTACTTCGCGTACATCTTAGTGCTGAAAAGAGTTGCTTGGAAGATGTATCCCCGGATCTGATATTTTTATCGTTGGTATGTTCACTTTTTTATTTCTGAAGAAAATTTAACCCTTTCGTCAGGTCATCAAACAGCTTGATGTTACCCATGCGTAGACCATGGTAACATGTCCACATTTTAAACTTAAAAAAAAAATCGAAACAATCACAAGCCGAATACCAAAATCTTTAAGCAAAATGACTTTAAAGTACAATTTGATCATGATCGTTGACAATGTCTTGTCGAAAAACTATTTCCTCAAAGATATTACTACTTTATTGACTTGGTATAGGATAGTTAGGTGCTCCAAGACGAGGTAAAAAAAAAAAAACGAATTAGTTTTACAAGCAATCGGATGACATTTCGGCAATTAGTCATTGAGATATTGTAATTTAAGTGACGCACCTTTTGATATTTTCAAAACCATGGCAAAACAACGAGTTTCGTACTTTGATATAAAACATTATTTGATAGAAAGAAATACCGTTTAAACTCAAGAATGACTTGAAAGTGTTATAAAGAATTTGCTCCGTTAAAATCAACCATTTATCGCTGGTTTGCTGGATTCAAACGCAGTTGTACTGACACCATTGATGCTGAGCGTTCTGGGCGCCCAAATAGGCTGTTACGCCGGAAAACATAAAAAAATATTCACAAAATCGTTTTGAAGAACCGTAAAGGGAAAGTGCGTAAAATAGCTGACATAGTAAAGAATATCAATAGACCATGTACATCATATAGGGTGACCAGATAAGAGCGATAGGAAAAAGATTTAAATAAAACAACAACGGTATGAGATATAAAATTGATTCTGGTTTTATTTAAAATCTACGTTCATGCCATTATGTATTATGGAATAGCACATCATTCATACCTCGGCTTCGCTGGTAGTGCTTTAAGCGGTCCTTCCAATTTTTGATATATAGGTCCAATATGTGCGGCAATAGCTTGTCGAATGTTGGCCTCGAGCTCGTCCAAAGTGGTTGACTTGTTAGCATAGACTAAGTACTTGACGTAGCCCCAGAGAAAATAATTAAGTAATGCCAAATCGCATAATCACAGTGGCCAATTATTGAACGCTCGCCGTGAGTTGACGCAGTTGCCAAACTTTGAGCGTTGCATCGCTTGTATGACATGTAGCACCGTCTTGTTGGAACCACAGCTCGGATATATTGATGTTGTCGAGCTCTGATCACAAAAAGTTGGTTAACATCGCTCTATGAGCCTTACTATGTATTGACGATAACGGTGTCTCCTTGCCATAAACTGCACCAAACAAGCAATCTTTGTGGATGCATTGATGTTTGGATGAACACTTGTGGATTGTGTTTGCTCCAATAAGGGCAATTTTGCTTGTTGACATAGCCACTCAGCCAAAAATAAGCCTCCTTTGTGATCCGGCCAACATTTCTACCGCTCAATTAGCGAACTCACGACGTTGTCTATGGTCGTTCGGTTTCACTTCTTATATGGATGTAGGCCCAAATCCAAACGCAAAATAGGCCGGGTTGACTCTCTGGCGATGCCTATTTCACCAGATCGGCACCGAATCGACATTTCTGGGTCTTCAACCGGGTTTTTTTTACTTCGCCCCAATGTCTGTCTAGTTGGTGGCGACGAATTGCCTGCACACTGAAGCCATGATGAAGACCGACCTCACGAAGCAATTCACATTGCATATTTACAACTGACCCGGAATTTCGATAAAATTTTTTAATAGTTTCCGGACGTTCGGCAAGCATTAAACGATGAATGATGAAATTGCAAATCTTACTGAATATTTTGACAGACAATTGAAAAGACTATCAATGCTATGTGGTCACCCATTATTTTGCACGAGTATTTGGGTATGCGAAAGCTTTGTTCGAGTTGGGTACCGCCTTTGCTCACATTTGACTTAAAAACAACAACATGTTGATGATTCAGAGCTCTGTTTGGAGCTGTTTAAGTGAAATAAAGACATTTTTTCATGCGGTATGTGACAATGAATGAACATGGATCGTATTACAGGTTCGCAATTCCTAAAAAAAATTCTCGTCGGAAAGAGATATGGCTATAATGAAGAGGTGATCGCCGAAACTGAAGCGCATTTTGAAAGGTTGGTCAAATCGTTTTATATGAAAGGTATAGCGCTGAAATGATTGCATCACTCTAGAAGGAGGCTATGTTGATAAATAAAGTCCACCTTTGCCCAAAAATGGTGTTTATATATGTTAGTATCGAAAAGCCCTGCTCACCAATTCTAGAAGCCAATCGGCGATTTTTTGAAAGGAAATGCGAGCAGCGTTCATATTATAATTATAATTATATAACATAACCCTAACACTGCAGTGTCGGACAGAATACCACATTGGCTGCCCGTTGTAGATACTAAAAGACTTTACATATTGATCTTGCTTGCTCAAGCAAGCGTCTAATAAAATTTAGAGGAGGTGATCTTAGCTGTTGATTCTAAGGTATAAAGGGACGCGGTCGCATTGACGATAGATATTAATGCATTGAAAATTTTATTTTAGGCTTTAAAGTGAAGAATAGCTTCACTTGCAACAGTCAAGATGAACCAATTCGATGCGAAGCTATAAAAGAGATCAAGGTCAACGTAAGCACACAATTTTACTACTGGTTCCAACGAAATCGATCGAAGTAGTTCCAAAATTTGCATTTAGGGTGCGGAATAATGTATACATGCCGCATATTTGCTTGTTATGACCATGACTCAAACGAACAATTCGCTTATAAATAGGTCACCAGACATTGGCTGGTACAAAATATCAAAAAGAAGGTGGAGAAAACTGTAAGATTCCCTCCTCTTCTTTCTCATATCTGGTGTATTTGCAGAGTTATCGTAACTCATGGTTTACATACATTTAAACATGCTTATCCGTAAATTTAGAGAGCATTTTTCCTTTAAGACCTTAGAGCTATATCTGAACTTTTTTGGTCCAAATTTTTTGGTATAAGAATTTCTGTTTTCAGTACCTTTTTGAGTATCAGAAGAGCCTCACATTGCTAATACGCAAAAGGCTGGATTCCTGGTTGCCATGATATAAGATACGAGTACATTTTTGCTTTTGTTGCTACCTCGTAAAAATATTTGAGTACTCGTTTATTGCATTGGATCCTCAAGTGATATATAGGTATATTGGTGGAATGAGAGTTGAATTGAACGAATTGCACTAATTTTAAAAAAAATCAAAAATGTTTTACAATCTAGGCTATGCACTGAAACTTGCTAACCCGAAGATAGTTGTAGTGGCATCGGGTGTACATATAATTTTACATATTATTCAAAAATTAGGATAGGGAATAGACATTGCAGAGGCTCATTTATTCATAGGGGATTACGCTTATGTTACACATCGGAATATTTCTCTTTATTCGACTGAAGATAATAGATGGTTTCGTACATAACAGCTTTTTCTATTGTGGTAGATCCATATCACCAAACATGTTTAATTGAAAATGAAAAAAGTAATGACTGACTGCTTGTATTGTAAAAAAAAACTAAAATTACGTTTTAAAAGCGCAATGCAATACAGCAAATAAACAACAATGTAAAGGAAATAATTATCTAATAATTGTTGTCTCTCCATGTGTATTTCCTACAGCATTGCCATTAACAACTTCCGCAAATTATTCACAAACAAAGTGCTATAGTTAGATTTATTGGGAACGCTCAAAATTATTATGTGAAATTAAAATCTACATGAGAATCGTCATATGTTCTTACCCAAACAAGCATGCGATTATTTTTATTGTGATAAAAAATCACTTTTTGTTCAACAATTTTAGCAATTTAGCATTTGACATATGTAATTAGCATTTTAGAATATGCCATTAAATTCTGAAATCATTTGAACCGAGTCGCAGAACCGACAACCACATGAGTTGTGATTCATGAAAATTAAACGAACAATTTGATGATACGGACATATGTAAATTCCAACATTGAAATAGTTGAGTGAATATGAAAAAGTCAATACTTTTACGAATAATAATAAAACTTAAAGCAGATCCTTAAAAGAAACATGGGTAAAGCTCGGATATATTGGGTATATATTTTAATTCGTGAGGTTTTTTTTTCAAAATTTGAACGTTTATTTAAGAAAAACATGTACAATAGTATTATTCAAAGTATTGCCCATCTAAAGCTATGACTTTTTCCCATGTTTTTGGCAATTTGTGGATCCAATCCCAAAAGAACTGCGCCGGCTTGGCAGCCAAGAATGAATCAAGCCAATTTTTGATATTCTGCTCTGATGTGAACCGTATTTCAGTGAGGGCGTTCTGCATCGACCGGAACAAATGGAAGTCAGAAGGGGCAAGGTCTGGGCGGGTGGGGTAAGACTTCCCATCCACTGTTTTCCAAATAGTTCTTAACCGGAATAGCAACGTGGGGCCGAGCGTTGTCATGATGGAAAGTTATTGCTTCGTGTCTGGTTGCATATTACGGGCGTTTTTCGGCTAGTGCTCTCTTCAAACGGATAAATTGCGTTCGGTAGCATTGTCCATTGATGGTTTCACCCGGTTTTAGCAGCTCATAATACAGCACACCCATCTGATCCCACCAAATACAGATATTCGGCTTTGTCGTTGATTTGGCTGTTTGGCCGGGTTTCACATATGATTTTTTGCGCTTGGGATTGTCGTAATGGATCCATTTTCCACCACCAGTAACAATCCGATGCAACACTGATTTCCTTTTGTGGCGTTCCAGCAGCATTTCGGACATGCAAAACAGCCTTTCGACGTCTCTCGGCTTGAGTTCATGTGAAACCCAATTTCCTTGTTTTGAATATATCCAGCTGTTTTTAAAAGTTTTAAAATGGCCGCTTGAGTTACAACCAAAGATTCTGCGAGATCTTCTTGTGTTTGGCAACAATCTTCATAGAGTAATGCTTCCAGTTCTTCATCTTCTAACTTTTTTGGCTGCCCAGGCCGTTCATCGTCTTCCAAGCCAAAATTACCACTTTTAAATCGTGCAAACTACTTTTGGCACGTTCGCTTAGCTAGCGCATGTTCACCATAAATTTCCACCAAAATATGATGACTTTTGGCGGCAGTTTTTTTTATATTAAAGTAATGAAGAAGATCACCCCGCAAAAACACTTTTTCAGGCACAAAGTTCGACATATTTGAGTGAAATAAAAAAGATTGTTGTTTACGCTTCAAATGAATGACATATACTGAAATGACGTACAATGGCAGTAGCTTTCCAACGCATGTTCCAATGGAATAATACAAGTTACGCAATCTCTCAGCAAAAGCAATGTTTATTTCTAGCTTCTGGCGCTTCTTCAGATAGTTGCCAAATTGGAAGCAGAGCGTTTTTAATTATGACAGATCCATGAACTCATATTTTATGCAATGTGGGAGTCATTGGATACCATGAGTATAACTTCACATAAAGTTTTGCTGTTTCCATTGCAAATGACTGAAGTTTCAATAGGTTCATTTTGTATCCGCTTGAAATAGTTTCTAAAATTATTTTAAAATGAAATATCAGATTAAAATCAATTCCAGTTATTTCGGAGGCAACTTCAGCTCGTGGGAAATCAAAAATAAGGCCAAGTTTATTCCTAAATTCTCTTTGAATTTGAATTTTTCGTATTTTACATATATCCTTCTCATCGTCCGATCTTATTTGCCATTTTTTTAAAGGCAGTTTGTAGGAAATATGTAATAGGCTCTCAAAAACTCTAATACGAGCATGTAGAATTGAAAGTCCAAACTCAAGAGCTGTTACATCGATTTCCTTTCTTTCCATGCTGAAATTATTGAAATATTTTGAAGTCAATACGCATATGTAGCACTTTTGAGTTGACGTAGTTTCTGTTATGGCATTACATATTTTTCCATCTACCATAGTGAAAAGTAAGGTATCTTTAACCTCTATATTAGAAAACTATGTTTTTTTTTTTCAATAATCCAATTTTGTTCTTAATGTTAATCACTTCACTTCTAGTAATGTCTGTGGTTTCTTTCACAAAATTAATTCTTATGGGCCGGCAGAATCGAGAAGAAGATGGAGTTGAATTTTGCCAACCGCAATGGCACAAGTGAACTTTGGAAACGGGAGCATCTGAATCAGAACCATCTTCAAATTTTTGTTTGTATTGAACTTGTTGGGACCCATCACATCAATATTTAGTTATAAGTTCAAGGGATTTGCGCTCGGTTTCATTAAAAGTTTGAGTAACCTTCTGCAAACTCATTAGCAATCGATGAGTGGTGTGGTCCAACAAATCCTGAAGATTGACCTCGGCTAAGGTTTCAGTCACAGTAAATTACTCTTCGACTGAATAGCAATCTTTTTTTGCTTTTTGAATCAAACTGTAGACGGAAAAAATTTCTTACCGGTAGCTGCAATAATTTCAAAGATAATTTCATTTCTATATAGTTTTGCTTCCACGAACATAAAAATTCCTTCAAGTATGGGAAGTTTTTCGTTTTTGGTTGTGAGAGAATCGCTATAAGCTTTTTTTATATTTCATTGCTCTTTGAGGATTTTTCAAGATTTCCATCAAAACTTTTGATGACGCAATTTTTCCCGATTCTCTCAACTTCATTTGAGCTGCATAGCCTAATTCCTCAATTTCAGCAGTTTCCCTAATTTTTTCCGTTTTCCTTCGTTTACTCCTGTCGCATAATTTATCAAACAATTTTTCGCGCCGCCCAGGTTTGGCACAAGAGGTGGGAATTGTCAATGGCGCTTCTAGCCATGATTTATTGTTTTCTAAAAATAAAACTTTTTTAGAACTGGAGTCCAACCATTTTTTCTTAAAATCGTACAAAAGTTTAGCAACTTTTGGCTTATAGGTTCGAAGTTGTTCTTGCGATAAAGGACCAGAAAGTAAATAGCTTCTTTAGATAATTTAGTTTTTCATTTATATTCCCGCTACAATTTTCTTCCATAATATTATATAGATAGTCTCTGGTCACAACTCTTGAACCTGATGATCCTAATAGAAAAAATTGTTTGTTTTAATTTTTTAACGCCTATTTTTGACTTATTACACAAAAACTAAACACTCACAATATATAACGAATAAATTGCTTCCCAAGTTAAACAAAACAATTCACTTAAAACAATTCAATAACATTAAACATATAATAATTATAAAAAAAAAACGTATGGTGTATGAGGGTTTTTCTCTAAAAGTGACAATTTCATTCGCATATTATTTTGTTAGTTGGAAATGATCGGAAACAATTTTTTAGAATTAGTTAAAAGAATAGTGAAATTTACCATAAACCTATAAATCAACGCGGAATGCCAGGGTATAGTATCGGGTTTTCCAATAACGACTTGACAGCTTTTTTTTTAATTAAAGGCAAACCATTTGAGATATTTCAAAAACTTTATTATTGGCTTGAAGTACAATCAAAACATTTATAATTGGAACTTGACTTCGTTCATATGGCCACCGTTTGCACGTTACGGGCACGTTTGCAGCGGTCGATTCGTTGGACCCAATTTTCAACGATTCGGCCACACATTTCGGCCAATCAATAAATCGATTGTAGAGTGTGCAGTGTGGCTTGTGGCACCATCCTATTGAAACCACATGTCGTCCAAGTCCACAGTAACGTGACGATCGTTATCGTCGACGAAAAAATATTGCTCAATAATGCCGCCGGCATGCAAACCGCAGCAAACAGTTATTTTTTGTAGATGAAATGGTGATTCATGAAGCACATGTGGGCTTTCACCCGACCAATAACGCATATTTTGCTTATTGACGAACCCATTGAGCCGAAAATGAGCTTCGTCACTGAAGATGATTTTGCGATGAAATTCATCTTCTTGGCGCATATTCTCCAGAAACCAATCGGAGAACGTACGTCGCTTCAAATGGTCCATCGGCTTCAATTCTTGAGTCAGCTTGATCTTGTGTGGGTGTAAACCAAGATCCTTACGCAAAATACGCCATGATGTGGTCTGAGCGATGCCCAGTACTTTGAGTTGACTGATTTGGAACGTTTGCTACGGACGTCTGAACGGCAGCGATATTTTCGACACTTCGACCAACCCGTTGTCTCACTGACACGGCAACATCACACAACGAATATGTAGACTCAAATTTTTGCACTAAACTTGTTATTGCCTGTTTACTAAGTCGAAAATTACGACCGAAAATTGGGGTTAACGCTCTTAAAGTTGCAGTCACCGACTCCGAATATCTGTAAAAAATTTTTATAATTTGCAGACGTTGCTCGTTAGTGTACTTTACCATGATGAAAATGTTGAGTTTACTGAATAAATTAACAGTGACAGTTTGATGATTAGTGAAAGAGTGCGTTCTCAAATTAAATTCAAAGTTGTTAAGTCCCTATTGGAAAATCCTTTATAACAAAACACTTAGACTTAAAAAAAAAGTGAAAACTATCAAAATGTTGCAGAGTATTTTCCCATTGTCATTAAAACAAACAAAAAAACAATTAATATTACCGCAACTACTCTTTAATTATTATTTAATACCTGCAACTTAATTTTCCATTTAAAAATTTTATGTTTGTTAACACACCCACTCACAATCACTCTCCAAACAATACTCACCAAATTACCAAAAATTACAAAAAAAATGCAAATAATAAACAGTTGACTTTGATCTTGTTTTGTCACGCCACACACTTTACAACAAAAAAAAAAAAAAGAAGTGCATCATATAAACACATGTATATTTGCTGTCCGCTTTGCACAGCACTCACATCAGAATTTTACTTTTTAGAAAATCGACTTTTGTCCAGGTTTTCGGTCGGAATACTCACTGTACGTTAACAGCTTCATTTGTGAAGGTGTGTTGACATCAGAAAAGTAGATAACTTTTTCGGCTTTATAGTCTCAGCCGAATCCAAACACGCTGCACCACACCAGCACTAAGTATATATAAGTATGTGTATATACTTATGAAGAAAATACGTTATTGCTTTTTTGTCATACTTTTGCAAAGAACGACCTATCTTAGTTGCATAAGGCCTTTCGATTACATGCCTTGTTCTGCTTTAGACGCACAGATAAATCTCATCCCTCTTCCTATTTACGTCATGAGTTGCACTTTCAAAACCATTTTTCATTTAAAAAGAATTGGTTTTTTGTGCAACACTGTCATTTGATTCTAGTTTTACGGACATGTAATAACACCAGAACTGTTGTTGCAAAAATACAAATTTCTCTGTACCCAAGAAGATTTTTGGCCAGAGTTCGAGTCAGAAGAGGAATGTAGTCCCTTCTTCACGGATGACTCAAAGGTCGATCTACTTGCATCGATCGAAAACTTGCATTTGCGTTCCAAACGGAGATATGAAGGCAATAAACTGAAAAATCGATAAAGGTATAAAAGTTTTTTTCGTCTGTAGCGACTGCCTGCCTTGATGTTCTAAGCTCTTGGTGGATCCCCATACCATTTTCAAGCTAATTCGAGGAAGGTCGGCTTCTGTAATTTTCTGAATTTACTGAGTCTTGTTTGGATTTTTCAAGATCTAATCCTGCGTTAGGATTGCCTGTGTCCTCTGTTAGTGCTTCCATTAGGAGTTGATTTTATGTGACGTCATGACTGTCCAGGATGCCGGCAGGCCAAATAAATGCTTCCCGACTTCTCTAAAATTTTCACTGACTTCTTAGAAACGAATATTTTTCAGGTTGAGAACTGGTTCATTTACTCTACATTTCCTAATCATCTTAGGCGATTAATGTACACTTTTCTAACCAGGTCAATGTGATTGTGCAAATTTAGTCCTTCAACGCAAAACAGGGGTAAAAATCACTCGAAGCCAAGGATAGCTTTATTCACCGGATCTAACATTCATGTTTACGCACCATGAAACAGAACTGGGGTAAGGATGGTCTTATATCGTGTCTTGTTAGTGGATCTTGACAAAACATTCTTTGGTCGACTCTTCGTTTAATTTTCAAGGAGATGTCATTATTAGATTTAATAGCGAAACCGAGATATACTAACTCCATGACTACTTCAAAGTTGTAGCCGTCTTTTGTGACGTTCCGTTCAATTCGTCGATGTTTTGTGTCCCTTCTCATTGACAGAAAGTCCTTAGTTTCACGACTTAATCCAATTTTTCCACTTCCAATACTTACGAACACCAGTGATAGCTCTCTGGGGTCTGCGAACTATGTTAATGTCATCAGCGTATGCAAGTAGTTATACAGACCTTTAGAAAATTGTACTTCTGGTATAGACTTACGAATTTCACATTATTTTTTTTTAAGTATGTAAAATTAGATAACAGCGCATCACCTTGCTTGAAACCTTTTTTAACGGAGCAGCGAGCGTCTGCCGTCGTCAAATTTAACAAGCTTGGCATAGATACAAGGGCTAGACATACGAGTATATCTGCTCATCTCTATAAATGCTGCTAAATGTATCCTTAATATCTATAAAGATGTGGTGCGTATCGATTTGGACTTCTTGGATTTTTTTTTTGTAGAATCCGCCGTAGTGCGAATATTTGATTATAAAATTACCGAACGTAAAACCGCACTGATAGATGTCAATTAGATTGTTGACAAATGTCTTCAGGCGTTCACACAAGAAAGCAGATACGACTTTAATTGGAGCAGTTAAGATGGTCTCCTTGGCCTCCAGGTTGAATGGTTAATCTACCTTACAGCGGAATGTGCGTTTTCTTCAAAGGTAGTTTTAATATATTAATCTTGTTTTTAAGCGTGAAGACCCTGACCATGTTAAGAAATCAACTGTGAAATACCTTCAATTTAGCTGATTTTACTACGTATAAAATACTTGTCGGGAAATTCTCCTATAAATAAATGAATTTAAGGTCAAGTATAGCTCAATTATCAAAGGAACCTTAAACAAAATAAGTTGCAAGTAGAGTAACAGCAATTTGTAATCGTATTTCATTTTGTTTCTCTTTTAGTTTAAGCTGCCTCCAAACGAAAACTGTTCTAAACAGCGTTTAAATATTTTTTCGTAATAAACTAAATTATACTCGTACAATATTTTTAGCTCAGATTTTTAGCTCAGTGAACAAGAAAGTTCTTCTTACTTCTGGAATTGAAGTAACAAAAAGGATAGGTTGTTGGTATCCGAACTACAAGACTTTGATTATTTTGGAATTTTTTTTTATAAAGGGGAAGGAAGCCAGAAAGAAAACCTTTTGTCCATTATTTGGCACAACATTTTGTTGATATGCTGTTTGATTGCAACGCGTAAAAAGTTTTAAAAGTTTTCTTGACTTGTAAATAAAAAAAATAAATACTAAGCGGTTTTGTTTCGTTAAAATACTCAGCCTCTGAATTTCTTGTACAGAGAGAATACATTTACAATATTTAAATTACTTTTGAAAGACTATGTAGGTCATTTAATTTCTAGAGTATCCTATGTTTGAATTAAACTCCTAACCTTCAAGGTAATGAAATGACCGAGTTCCATATGTATCTATCCTAATAATTTTACCTATATATCGTATAAAATAAACACCATTTTGCAACTTCGTATTCTGAAAAGCATAGTATTTAACTTACCTTTTGAAGCTTTCACACGTTCTAAATATGTTGGTTTGTGTTGCTTATCACTCGACTAGCCAAACTGAAATTACCTATTTATGTACACAACATTCAATGTACACAATATATTCAATTAATGAAATCAGTTAAAGTCTAAAGGATTTTTTTTATTACCTTTCAGTTCTGAAATTAATGTATAAATATTATAAAGTACAAACTACTACGCTTCTTTTCTAAATTTAGAAAGTATATTTGCTCCTATTATGGAAAACCTTCGATGTGTCATCATTACAAGGTAACCCCTACTGTAATTTTTTTTTTTGCGAATACAAAACGGAAAACAAACTAACTAAAAATATTGATTTGGAGTTGCTTATCTTGGTATTGATTTACCTTTTGGGGCAATTTATCAATCCGATGACGTCACATTCGTTTGCCATTCCTTGCGAACAATAGGTATACGCAATATCCATCTACATAATGATTTGATAGGATATTTTCATGGGCAGTTTAACTATATATATATATATATATATGTGTTTATACTTTTTTTTGAATTGTAATTAGGTAATATATGTAGTATACTACAGCTACATAATTTTATTAGATATTGTAAGTTGTTTGATGAAACTCAATAAACACCTCCAAAGTCCATACCCAATGTATTGATTTATTTTTGTATTTTATATGTTGAATGCCCTTGATTGACAGTGAAATAAATGTACATACTAAGTCTTAACAGAAGTACATAAATAGGGCTCCAAATATGATTAAAAATAGGACAAACATTTTTAAGCTGGTACAGAATAACGCTATTATAAATAATTTGTGACTAAAATTATTGCCCTTTTTAGACATTAAATGCTCTCAAATCAGATTTGGTATTACAAAAAATTTAAATATGAACTCATTCATCAGACAAATGAAGAAAGAAGAAAATGCAAAAATGAACCAGGTAAATCCTATACATCTCAAAGGTTCGATACTGGCCCAATGAAAATATTTAAAAATAACTAATACCTAAATACATAAAATTATATGCATACTCGTATATACTCGTATGTATGTTATATGGCACCCATTTGCCTTCCAGCAACGGCGAAATCAATCACGGTGATTGCAGAATGCACCTCATGCATTGGCAAATTTTTCACTACTCGGACAAGAGTAAGTAAGCAAGAACTTGTTTACAGAACTGACCATAGTCGTATAGTCTAATTGAGCTCTGAGCTCAATGGCCTATCATCCATAGATATGAAGCGCAGAATGTGGTTTTTGAGCCTCATTTGAGTCATGTTTGCCAAATGAGCTCTATCGAAGTCTTGTTGAAAGGTCCTCGGATGCGAATAGTGTTTTGTTGAGCGCTTCCACAAAATTATTAAACGACGGTTTGATACACTTTTGCCGATGTTTTGACATCCTTCTCGCAGAAATGAAGTTCGTAGGCGACAGAAGACGCATTTTCGCATGCTAACACGATTTTTGAGCGGGCACCACTCCATAATTGCAAACGACTGACGTCAAAAAATTGTTCGCGGGAAATTTGCATTAATGTCACAATGTGATCTTTGATTTCTGAGAATGTATTGTATGTGTTCATTTTGTGTAGGAAAACATTTGCTCGTGCTAGGTGTACTCGTACTTCTATGTAAATTCTCATATATAAATTGCGTATCAGTCTCAAATAAGTGCTATTAAATATCCAAATTTGTAAATCAATCCATAAAATAGCTGAACCGCGGGTACAAGAAAAAAAAATGGGAAAGATAACAATGTGAGATACCGGTGTAAATAAGTTTTAAACGGATAAAGGTCTTTATGTTTGGAATATATGGTTAATGCTTTTATCGTTTTCTTGTTTTATCAACTATACAATGCATAGCTACTGCAACGACAGAGAAGCTAGCTCAATTTGTGGGCTTTAAACCATACTTCAGATTTCTCTATTATAAATCTCCTTATTAATGCTCTAATCAGTTTGCTTATATTTTGCATTTTGGGCGATTCAATTAGTTTTCCTTCGGTCTCTTCTTTAAACATTGGTTGGAATTGAAACCTCTTCTACTTTTTGAAAACGGATTTTACGATGACCTTCGATGGATGTGACAAAACCAGGTCTATCCACATTTTAAACATTTATATGAAAGTTATACTGTCCGAGGTTACCTTAACCAACAAGCTCATTCAGCTAACACGAGCACGCTCTATCGTCAGCTGTCTCACGTACTTCAAGCTGGTTGAGGGCCCCTTGTCCGTACCACGGGGTTAGATTGAAAGACCTCTTGGTTCGTAGCTTTGGCGTCTATTGTTTCATCATGGCCGAGACATCCCAGACGTTAGATCCATAGTCGCCAGAATAGTCTGATCTCGCTGTGCATTTTATATAGTTGGTGGTTGAACCTTCTCAACCATTCCCCATCAACGTTGACGTGATTGAAATTCACATGCAGTATCTTTCTCTCGAAAAAGGATAACGAAAGTGATGAGAGTGATTGACAGAAGTAATTTTGTATCTAATTTATGCATTGATGTCATTTTTTGCTTGTAACTGCGAAGTTAAGGTAGACGAAGTTCTAATTACCTCGAAGTCATAACTGACAATGGTAACATTTTGACGTTAATTACTTATCGATTTTGGTAGGGGTATAAAAACTAGACATATCTTTTCTAAGGCTTTATAATATTTATTTATTTTTTTTTTTGAGCGAAAACCAAGGGAAAAGTCTTACAGTCTTATAGTCTTAAAGTCTTACTTTTTATCTTTTACAAATTATCTATAACTGGGTATCCCTAGTCACCTCCAATCACTTCGTTGTTCTGTAGTCTTACAAATATTTGCTCGTTTGCGCTCTCTTTGACGTTGCACTTCGTATGTCGACCGCTTATAGGTTATATGTTAGCTCTTCTGATACTATGCTTCTAGGTATTTTTGCTATGTTTAGTCCACTCTTGAAAGATTTGCCGTTTGTTCCTTAATGTCTTATATTTCCACCCCCATTTATTTTTAATTATGTATAGTCGGCCTTTTAAGACACCGATCTAAGTTTTTTCACAAAATACATTTTTTTCTTTGAAGTTTTTGCACATAATTTTCGCGCTTAGGTCAACGCTTGCCCCCTTTCCTTGTTTAAATTTTCAGTTTATTTTACCACCTGATTTTCTTGATATCTGTGTAGGTGGTCTAATTGAACGATTCTACCATGTTGAAGGTTATTCTGTCCCGTTGAGCAGTGTGTAAAAACGTTTTTAATACTAAGTGTGTTCAAAAAGTAAAGTAACTTTATATTTTTATAAATAAAATATTTATTTATTCATCAATATTAATGCTGTCCCCTTCAAAATAATACTTTTCAGGTATAATATACTTGTGCCAACGCTTTTTTCAATCCTCGAAGCACTTCTCATAAGCACTTTTTTGTACAGCCTTGAGCTCTTCCAGTGATGCCGTTTTTATTTCTTCAATCGTTGCAAATCACCGTCCTTTAATAGGTGTCTTCAATTTTGAGAACAGGGAAAAGTGAATATGATGACTGAGGTATGATTGTCGTGTGTTTTTTGGCCAAAAAATCTCTCACAAGTAACGATGAATGAGCAGGTGCATTATCGTGATGCAAAAGCCATGAATTTCACAATTCCAGAGATTTTTTTATTTTACGCCACGGTAATCGAAAAAATGGTGTACGAAACTATAAATTTTGATCGAACTTGGCGTACTTTTTTCGGTCTTCGCACTCCTGGGTGCTTCTATTAAGACGATTGGCCTTTGGTTTCGACGTCATAACCATATACCCATGACTCGTCACCAGTTATGACACTTCTAAGCAAGTCAGAATCATAATTGACGTCATTCAAGAGCTACTGAGCGATGCTCATGCGAGGGTTCTTCTGATCAAAATTAAGAAGTTTCGGAATAAACTTCGCTGACACAGGTTTCATAGCCAAAATTTGCAGGACACGAGCCGATCGATATGCCAACATCCTCAGCAACTTCTCTTATGGTAATTCGACGATTTTCCAAAAAAAATTTCTTGACGGCTTTGAAGTTATCATCTTTTGTTGATGTGCTGTGGTGTCCAGAGCAACGTTCCTTGTTAGAATCTTCTAGGCCATCTTGGAAAAGCTTGTACCACTTGTAAACATTTTTTTTTACTAAGAGAATACTTACCGTACGCCAGTGTTTGCACTAAATTTGATGCAAGTTCTTTGTACGTTGTCCACAAAATTTCAAAAGTAACTTTACTTTTTGAACAAACCTCGTACGTCGCTATAGTCTAAAGTACATATATATTTTCTTGGCATATATGATTTGTTTTTTAATATAAACATTTTTAACATTTAATATTTAAGAATATTTATAATTTCTTGCAATAGAATATCTTAATTTGTTTGAACCCGAGCACTTGTTGCACCTCCTGCTTTCTTCTGAGAAGTTACTCGTACAGCTTATGAGTTCTCTTTGTAGTTTTTTGCTATTATACATGTAGTTTAGGCCGGAATTTCTCATTAGGAGGCTGTAGTTTTTTTGCTGGTAGTCGGATTGCAATCAGACATATTTAAAGCTTGCTAGCAATGTTGGTCCTTGCTTCTTTCCAAGGGAGTTGAAAAAACACTTAATTGGGAAAGACTTAGTTATCTGTCACCTTCGTTTTTTCGTAATATGCATGTATACCTATGTGATTTAAAATATTCACATTTGGACACGTCTTGGTTCAAATCCAGTTTGATTAATTGATTTGGTAAGCAAGAAACATTGAGACATTGAAATTTACTACTAATACAAATGATTATAAAGCGTTCTTTCATGAGCCAAAAATTCAATACTTTTTGCCAAAGTCTTCCTTAATGGCAATTGTTGTAATTTACTACCCACCTGTCGCAGGTTTCATTCTTCTTTACCACGGCTCATTATCAAACAGCTCTTCTATGTGTCACTTAAATGAAAATATGAAATAACTTCATTCCTACATAGCACCCTCGAACCCTGTGCAGCTACATCCATTGGCATTTACTTTATAATATAACATAAATAATTACTTCAAAATACACGAACGAGTGAATCTCAAAAGTTTTTTTTTTTTCAAACATGATTGAGTATCTAATGAATGGAAACTCATTGATTCAGTACGTTTTCCTACTTGCAGTTCTAACCGTTTTAACAACCTCAATCAAGTACAACGAATACGTTACCGACAAAGGCAAAAACATTTCAATACCTTGTGACGCAAATGGATCTATCATGTGGGTTAAAGAAAACGGAAACAATACCAAAGTTTTACAGGTAAGATCCGATACTTATACTTGTTTATACATTTGTCCTTAGATATTCGTTGTTGTGTTTCTTATATTGTTCTCATCGAGCATATACTTATAAAAAAAATCACCACACTTTTACTTTAGGACTTAAAACAGAAATAAAACAAGGTCGAGTTCACGGTTATTTTTACCCTTTTTACGAGTATGGTATACGAATACACACAGACTATAACTACAATATGTAGTGCTTGCTGATACTCAAAAATATTTCATCATTTCACCGAAAATATTGCAAAGCTGTTCCCGGCACTCAAATACCGTGATTAAATGGAAAAGCAATTTAAAGTACTTTATATAAACTTGTACGAATGTTCATAAATGCGAACATGTTTATACTTGTAAGTAGGTATGTGAAAAAAAAAAAAAAATAAAAAAAATGGTAATGGTAAATAATTAAACACTTTTCAAGGATTTTATACCGCAAATTGTGATACAGGATTCTCAAAATTTCTCAAATATTGTTGTAATTATATATGAAGATCTTTTAATTCATTTTTTAATGAAAATTATACCCGGACAACATATCAATCTATGTATTACGTGAATTTTGGGTTTGAAAACAAAGTCAATTATAATTTTGTCCTGAAAGAATCTTAATCCTGAAATTTTCCTTTTTTCCCATTGTCATTGGAACATATAAACATTTGGCGAATAAATACTCGTAGTTTCACACCCGATTGATTGCTACCCTTTGTGCCACATTTTGTGGAAAATATTACTCATAACCAAAAGTTCAGATCAATTCACATGTTATCTTCAATAACACAAATCGATGGGTTCAGTCCCAATTACCAACAAAGAGCTTATCGTTATGCTTTTGTAGTCAAGAAACCGAACATCATTGTATAGTTTTTCGTTTTTGAATCTAGTAGATAAGATTAGAGTTAACTTTGACGGAACATAATAAAACTTAGAATTTTAATAGAAATGACGATTAAAAATTAGCACTATAGTGCTGAGGAGAAAAATAGAAGAGAATAACGGTATGACTTAACGATAAATTGCTTAAATTGTTGACTGCTTAACGACATTGGCGGAAAACGCCTTAAAGTGGGAATCAATTTTCCAAATTTATTTGGCAAGATACAAATAAGATCAAAAGTCTTTTACAGTACATGAAAGCTCATAACAAAATATTTAGAAATATTTAATTAATTTATGAAAATAAAGAGCACAAAAAAAACATTAAGTGAAAGTATAAAGTAAATATTCAGGACTTAAATTAAATCTTCAATTAAATTAAAAAATATTCGTTACTAATACAGAGAAAAGCGGAAATAGAGGAAGCACAGATGAAAAGTGTGCAATAAGCGCACTTTTAAATTCCTTAGCTCCTATTACTTGTTTAATGGGGGAAGGCAGTGGATTCCTCAGTCTGGCATCTCCACAAGAAAGAGGCTTAGGAGGGCGCGACAAGGTTGAAAGTTCTCGGTGACTGAACAAATTTAAATTTTTCAAATAAATATGGTGGTGATTGGTTATGTTTTCACTTATATAAAAATACACAGATATATGAACCCTCAAGGACATTCATATGGTAATGAGATGCATAGTCGTGTCTTTTTACTCCAAAAATATATCGAACCATATAGTTAGAAGCGACAAGTAATTTGTGCTGAGAAGGAAATCTAATTTGCAATGGATAAGTATAGCATAATCAAAGATCGGCAAAAGAAGGGACTTTATCAACCTCAATTTGGTGTTAACCGGTTGTAAAAGGACAGAGCTTTCCTGCATAAATATGAGCTCTAATATAACTTGACCAGTAGGAGCAAGAGACCGATTTAATTTATATCCAAGACTTACCACGGTTTCAGTAAAAGTAACTCTTCAACATTGTTAGTTTTGATTTAATCGATTGGATTTAAAATTGGACCTTTATCTAAAGACCATTTTGCAACCGGAGGCAAGGCTGATTGAAATCTAGCCCCAAGAGCTTTCACCAGCCCAGGTGGTCGAGATAGGTATATCTGCGTGTCGTCGGCATAAAGATGTACAGATGTTTATTAACACATTTGTGGTAAATCGTTAATAAAAAGACAGAACAGGATTGGAATCAGAACTGAAACTTGGTGAATTCCATGAAGTATATTAAACATGATTAGTACGATAATTTCTAATCAAACGCAATGAGAAATCACTCAAACTAAAGTAAAGTTTAAGATTTGTGAAACAATTTAAAGCAGAAACCCGCGGACGAAAATCCAAAATGTTTTTCTCTCTCAAAGAAAGATTATTATTATTATTATTTCTTTATTATTAAGTAATCAAATTACAATAATAATATATAAAAATATAAAGCACTAGCTACAATAGCTATCGGCTAGCTAAGAAAGATTATTTTGCGTCATATAAAGGAAAACACTTTTGCTTCATCTAGCATATAGAAAGTAATCTTAAAGCAAGAAGGTACCGCTGCTGTCAAAGAAGAATGTTGTTAAAAGGAATATATTCCAGCGGGCCTGAATTTAATTCTGAATTTTTCTACCAGGGTACGGATTCCATTCGTAGAGGCCAATATGACGGCAGTGTCCTACGTGTAAATATTAAAGAATACCATGCTACCCTATAGGCAGGACAATATGCCTCTTTAACGGGTGTTCCAACAGGATAATGCTCCTAAACATACATCGAAGCATACAAAAGAATGGTTTTTGGAAAACAACATTAATGTTTTAAGCTGACCTTCTCAATTGCCAAACTTAAATCCAATTGAGAACCTGTGGCGAGAGGTCAAAGTGTTATTAAGGGGCATAAAAGTGTCCAATGGTAATGATTTATGGACATTCGTTAATGTTGTGTTGAAATCTATTCCACCAAGGAATTGCCAAAAGCTCATTGATTTGATGCCGCAAAGTTGCTTGGATGTCATAATAGCTATATGATAAATTAAATCATTTCAGATTTTTTGTTTCATTTTGCATTTGGAGTAAATAACTTCAAGAATTGGTAGCTGTCCTTATTTTTTTCCCAGCCAATTTAAAAGGACTTGAAAACTTTTGATTTTTTTTTTTTTTCATTTTCAATTTTAGTTCACGCTCTTAATATACTACCGACATTCAAACCAATTAATGCAAAGTTATCACGTATCATAATAACAAAGAGGTTTTGAGTTTTTTTTTACTCTTTTGTGGCTGATAGATATCCCGCAGATTGGTGTTGGCATCATAAATATTCGCAAATACTTAGGCAGATCTTTTCTTCACTAGTTCATCGGTTCTTTTATTCCCTTTCCAGACACAGTGTCTTGGCCAGATATGAGTAGAATATTTTCGAAGTAATACTATCAAAGAGGGTGTAAAAGTTCTTGTTTGTGACAAACCTTTGTAGTTTATATCTATTGCATATATCTTGCTATTAAGAAAGGCTCCATTATGTAGTTTACCGTAGTAGTGAATCTTTAACAAAGGTAGGTTTGTTCCACTCCCAAGTTCATCACTTAAATTAATATATTTTCACAAAAATCTGGATCACTTTCTAAAATATCAAAGATCCAACAAAGGTACGTTTTTCGTTCTTCGGAGTTCAAGTGGCAAGAAAATGAGATTGATTTCCTTGGGAGAAGTGTTGACTTTCAGAAGTTTGCCTTCCGTTGCGTAACGTAAGACTTTTTTTCTACTTTCTTGATGTTCGGCATGGAATTGAACTCAAATCTATAACGATGTTTCTGGCTTACTTAACAAAAACCAAACACCATTTGAATGATACTATCTAGACTTGTACATAGGGTGATTTTTTAAGAACTTTACAACTTTTTTATAAACAATAACGATAGTAATTGTCTTTTTATTAAAAAAAAACTTTAATTATTATGACATTTAATATGACTTCCGGTATCAACTTTCTCGTCTATTCTTAGTGAAACGCATCCGTCCATTAGTTCTATTTCGGGCATATTGGCTTCCAAGCCCTGAGTTGTTTTCCGTTTCTGAGAAGAATTCCAAAGCCGAAAAAAAATAATTGGGTGGTATCAAATTGTTGGTGGCCAATTTACTAATCCAGTTGGCAATAAAACTGTACATCAATTCATGTCCTGGTAAATCAATGATTTTATGGGTAATTCGAGTATATGTAATATGAAACGCCATATCATCCAGATTAAGATTGATCTACATATATTTTCGATGATTGTCCGACTCAATACGCGAAATCCTGTCGCATCTTGTGGCTTTTGTTCCTGCACCAGCTGAATTTTATATCTTTTTGCAAAACTTTCCAAAGTGGACGGACAAAGGCCACTTGATGGCAATGTTGGATCTTCAACCACACTTTCACTAACAGCAGCTATAGTTTCCTCTGTAGGTGCAGTTTCCAACATCGTGACGTTGGTGACTCATATAGAGCAAATATTGTGTTCTACAAAATTTATCCACATCATGACGAAGAGCAAGCTTAAATGGTCGACGATGAGGATCAAAGTAATCCCGTCATTTCTTATAAAAAAAAAACATGATAATTTTTCAAACGAATCTTAAAAATGAATCTAAATGTAAGAAAACTATTTAAAAAATCACTCTTTATCTGCGTAGCTAGTTTGCAGAAGTTTAGGTTCAGCATGATTTCGCATTTAAACAAATCATTAACCATATGTATTAGATATTCATATAGAAGAACAATTTCAACTTTCTCTAAAAGATTATATATTTTTTTCTATTATATTCAAAGACAGGGAAAATTCTAGTTTTAACAAATGTTTCGGAAGCTGATAGAGGCCTTTATATTTGTCTGACAACAGTTGAAAATAGAACCCCAGAAATTGATGAAAATGTCGATGAAACGAACAATAATGAGACTTCGTCTTCGAATGACATCAAGGAAATGGACTATTTTGACAAAATTTTATCAAATACCACCAAGTCAACAGCACTGCTACCAAATACAACGATACCGAATGTGGAGTCCGCAGAAACAACGCAAAATCTTACCCGCATTGAAGATGAATTTCAGGCATACCTCAAAGCCAACCTAAGTGTACGCACAGCTCCGGGACCTGTTTCCCAGCTATATTTTAAAGCTTCTACAATTCTTGGCTTTCTAATTTGGAGATTTAATAAATCAAACTCCGGTGGTTATCCTGTACGCAGTTTTACAGCCGAATTTCGAAATGTTTCATACAATGAAACCACAAATCGAAAATACGAACACGAATGGAGTCGCATGGATCCCATAAACATAGCTCCAAATGTTGTAAGTATAGATGTCTTATCATTCCTATTTAAGGGGTTTTCTCTAGCCGTGCTAAAATGTAAATAAGAAAGGTTTTCTTTGTTTGGTTGTTGTTAAAAAATAATGATAATTTTTTGTGTTTTTTTTTTTTTTTTTTTTAAGAGTAATTTGGGTGTCGTTCAATGTAGTTGGAAGAAAATTTGAAAATTTTTAGATAGGGTAATTTTTTTTTTTTTTAGATTTTGTACTCTGGTATTTAATTTATGGTAGAGTATCTTTAAAGTGTTTAAAGTAGTGCTGACAAAAATAAAAAATTCCATTCAGCAGTTATATTTGATGTTCTTGTTAAAAATTTAAATATTTGCTTTTATTAGTAATAAATTTTTACATTTAACACAAATATAGGTTAGGTAAATGAAACGGGCCTATCTAAATTTTGTCTGAATACTCTTAAGAAAATTATTTAAAATATTAAGATCTTCAAAAACTGAAAATGGCTGAACTAAGTACATATGTTATTCTCAAAAACGATTTTTCCTAGTTGAAATTATATATATATTTTTTTAATTTCAATCCTCTCCTTAATGAATTAGACAATATCTTTCATAATTACTGATTTAGATTGTCTTTAATGTTTTCAAGTGTAATATCTGCAAAATAAATGCTGGTGTACATCAGGGACTCGTTATGTCCCCAACACTATTTATATATTTAATTAATTATCTGTTCTCTGTTTTGCATTCTAAAAATCCTAAAACCGTTCTGCTCTTGCTAGATAGGATTCAAAAGCATGCGATTCTAAGTTAATGTAACCCATTCAATTGACACTTACTTACCTTATTCCATCATCACAATTTCTAAAACATCAGTGTTCAAATGAATTAACTAGAAATACGCCACTTCAAACCTTCAAACTTAACATCCTTCTTCGTTTGAAATCTCATCACTTTACCCACAAACCGTACAATCTGTTTATAGAATCGTTAACCGAACTTTTTTCTTTCTATAAACTACAAACACACCTTTCCTCTCTAATTTTGTTCATAGTCCCTTGAGCGCGGTAATTATAAAAAAAGTGCATTCCTGCTTTCAGACCCTTATATTTATATGTGAGTGAGTATTGTAGGTGAAGTAACCAAGTGTCATTGTGTAAGATCAGTCGAGCTCCATACTTGTTAACTAGCGGTGTACGGAGTACCACCGGGAGCAGCAGTAGTTGTGACAATAGAAAGACATTGGTTAACAAAATAAGAACAACTACCCTTTAGTCAGAAAACACTTCCCACATGCTGGTTTTTGGACATCGCAACAGTTTTTGATGCCGTTCTCTTCAAACGTGATTCATCACTGAGCGATACATTTTCAAGCATTAAAATGTTCTCGTTGTAGTCGTTCTCGTTAAATCCTTTTTAAAAATAACGGGCACTGTTGAATTTTTATATATTTTTTCTCAGATATTGTGTTATTTTGTCACTTCTGACGGAGCAGTTCTGTTAAACATTGTCACTTCTTGTCTGAACCTTTGCACCTATGACCAAATAAGTTGCGTGCTCAGCCCATACATAGCTTAGCAGTCGAATATTGTAATGAATGCTTAAGCCGTGGCGTGCACGAAACAGTGATTCACTGTTCTTAAAATATTGCTTTATCACGAATAATTAATGCGCAGCCGACAGGTAACTCGTGACGATCCTTGAATCCACAAGACATGCGCATCTAATGATACCCCCCCCCCCCCCTTCCAAATGTTAACCGTGCTACGATTTTAACGTAAACATTTTTCACTAAACACCCTTTATAAATGTCCCTTCAACTATGGGAATCCACAAATTCCCATTTATGTTAGCGTGACATAAAGTTATTTTCAAAATTTTTTTCCAAAACCAAAAATTCATCCAAATTTAATTCAGTCGTTAAAAGTTTTTGTAGGGATATGTCCATAAAATTGGCATTGTCATCGCAAATACATTATTTTAAAAGTTTATTGCAGTTTTTATTGCATTTTTTTAAAAAAAAAATAATTAACACTTATTTAAAATAATTTATAAAAATAAAAAAAATTTAATTTGAAGTCGAAAAGTCGAATATAGTAATTATTTAAAACTCAAAATTTTCAAAACTCAGTTAACACTTTAGCAAGACCTTTCTTCACATGAATAAGGGTGATGCGCATTTAGATTCATCCAGCGGTAACTACCGCTCGGTTCCTCGTTTCGTTTTTGAACTTCTACGAAAATTTAAATCAAGTCATTTGGCATCTATGTTACTTTAGTATATTGTAGAATTGATTTACAAAATTCTATATTTCTTAATTTAGAGTTAATCAAAACCAATGTTGCAGTTAGTACAGAATGTGAACTTTAAGGATAAATCCATCGATAGAATAATACGCGATAAGTTCACTAAACATCCGTTTGCATGTTTTCAATGAACAAACTGTGATGAATGAATTATCCTGGTTTTTATTATAATAAAAAAAAAAAAAATATTTTAATGCATACACGTCAATTGCAAGAAAAATAATTACGGCAGAAACATTTTGTTTGCTATTGCTTTGCAAAATTTCTATAGTACTTAGCAGCTTGCCATATTGTCTTCCAAAGCTTCAATCAGTGCTGCTTCATCTACGTAAAGAAGCGGTTTTGCCTACACGCATAGAAAATAATCGGTCGGGGTTAGATCGGACGGTCTTGTTTTTTCATTGTTGCTGTTGACCTAATGTCATATGGCGTTAAATTTAGCATTTAATCTACCCACAGCACGGCAATAGTACGTTCAGATGGTTCATAATATTGGCGAAGTAATCGATGAGTTTGTGTTAATGATCACTGATTTCGGAAATAATATTCCCCGATTTTTTGATGTTGTTGGTGAAAAATCTGTCATTGAGTTGTAAAGTTTCTCAGTGAAGTAAAAATAATTTATTGCAGAAATGTTTGAATTTTTTACTTTATAACTCTTTGAACTTTCCGTATATAAATAATAAAGTCCCAACTTTAACCTAGAGGCATGAGATTCCGAATTGGATGATTTCCGCAGAATTGATCTCGGTTCTCGCTTTGCTCGCTGTTGCTCTTGTTGTACGTTCTTTCTGACATTTTCTATAGGTATCTAGGTTTTTAAAAAAAACTGTTTTGTCCAACGATCTTAAGCAGTTCTTTACGCATCTTATTCGCTGGAATAATTTTTACATGACTCATATTTGTTGATTGTGTGTTTTATTTTAAACTTAACCAATAAACTGATAGTTTATATACGGGTATGAATCTTGTTATACGATTGTATCTAGTAAATAATTTGGCATAGAAGTTTTTGGAATAGGTTTTAAAATTTCTTTGAAATTTCACAACTGATCATAATTTATAAAAAAAATATTCTATCTACATAATGGAGGGTAGGGAACATTTCAGTTGACACACCTCGACAAACTACATGAAACGACACATTATGTCTTAGTTGATTAAAAGAAAATTTTAGCAGTTATCTCTTATCCAGCGACAAATGGAAGTTTATCGGCTAGAACCGAACACAACTTATGAATTTCGAATATGGGCAAACAACCATTTGGGATCTGGCGAAATAGTTACAACAAATGTAACAACTCTTTCCGAAACCAAGGAGGAGGGTAAGTTAAAAAAAAAAAAACAGATTCTTTATATTTAACGTTTACACCTAACTGCTAGATTGAAAGATTATTTTAAAATATTTATATGTAGTTCTAAGAATATCTGAATTAGTAGACTTTATTAGAATTTGCGGCATAAATGGTTAGAAAGTATTGTGACTTCTTATTATTGTTAATATAAAATTAGAGATGTTAAGAAGGTTTAAAAACTAATGTTTTCTTCTCCAGTCTTTAACCTTCTTTCCTTTCCATACATAGTGGTAAGCCAAGCTGCTCCATTACTTATTTAACTAGTTTATATGTGATTTGTTAAGATTTAATGTGTAGTGTATAAAAATTAACATAATGCATATTAACATCATTTGTTTATATTTGTTTTTTTATTTTTTATATCTGTATTTTAAATTAAAATATGACTTTGCAGTAATGCTGTTAACTCACTCTATCTTTTGTAATTAATAAAGAGAAGTTAACTGTTAGATGGCTGAATATTAAAAAAATTGCTTTGATTCTTAAAACAATTCTAGTAACATAAATCGAAAATTAGACCTACCTCCAGAAAAATCGCAACATGCTTGGTAGACAATGATTAAAAAACCTTGGTTGATGTAGAAAGGCACTTTTTGAACCAATAGAATTCTTGTCTACATATTCGTTTATATATTTTGCAGTGCTTTCTTCGATCGAGATCATTTTTTAAAGATTTTAGAAGCACTCTATTTCCTCTCTTGAGTCTTAAGTCTTTACAGTACTATATTCGTATTTATCTTTTGACGAAATTAGTTTTTCTCTTTACGTATGTAATTTGATGGGGAACAATTATTTTTCATTATCAAATATTTGAATCCATACCACCTTGATCAAAAAAAAAAAAAAAACGGAAGGAACAACCGCCGTGTGGCGCTCCCATTGTTCCGATTTGAGTTCTGTTTTTGTTAAATTTGTTCATTTGTGGTTAACATTCCCTCTAAATCTTAGCGTCATAGCTTGACATGTGCAAAATTTACGTAGCTAAGAGTATAACTATCTCTGTATATTGGCGGTATTAAATAAAATATTAAATATTAAAATATTAATATTAATGATAAACATTAATGATAAATAAATAAAGTATTTCGGCAACGATTCTTTAAAGAAAACGGTGAGTCAATCGAAGACCATCGACATCGAAAACCGAAGAAAAATTGATAAAGTATAAAAATGTTGGTCAATAACCGCAAAGAGATTGCGGAGAACTTGAACATTGCCTATGGATCCGCCCAAGACACTTTGGTTAATGATTTGGATTTCCGTCGTGTAGCAGCAAAGTTAGTGCCAAAAGACCTCAATTTAATGCAAAAAAGGGACCGTGTTGACGTTGCAAAAGAGATGATTTGCGAGGCTGAATCCGATCCCACATTCATCAAGAGGATTATTACAGGAGACGAGACGTGGGCTAATGAGTACGACACGCAATCCAGACATCAGGGTTTTCATGGATTACAACGGTGTAGTGCATCATGAATTTTTGCTATAAGGCCAGACAGTAAACAATATTATTTGAGCGTTATGAGACGTTTGCATGAAACAATTAGCCGAAAGAGATCAGAATCGTGGATTTTGCACCATGATAACGCACCGTCTCACAGTGGCCTCATAATTCGTAATTTTTTGACGAAAAATGCAAAAAATACCATCCAACAGCCACCGAATTTAACTGATTTGGCTTCCTGTGACTTCTTTCTGTTCAGTTGAGTTAAAAAACCACTACGGGAACGCGTTTCAGCAGCCGAGGAAAGTAATGGAAAAATCTCAGGAAGCACTGATGGATATACCGAAAACCGAATATAAAAAATGTTTCGAGGATTGGATCAAGCTGGCATAAGTGTTTGCAGTCGATGAGGATTACTTTGAAGGGGACAATATACATAGATTTAGATGAATAAAATTTTCTGAATAAATTCTGGAAACCTTTTGAGTCCTTCAGGTTGAGTTTGTATTCTGGCACAAAGCACCACTCTTATCACCAACAAAAGCACTTCTGGCGAAGCGATACATCCTTTTCTTATGACACTTTGGATTTCAAATTCCTTTAACAGTTTTACTTAATATCGATGTGCTTTTTTGATTCATGTTCATTCTGCACAGAGAGATCCAATTAATCTACTTAATGCTGATATCATTTCCTGGAGAATGATTTTCGTTAATATTGTGTAAATTTCAGGCTACAGGTATTCCTATTTAGTATATATTTTAGTTGGCACTTTGTTAGACTATTTGTGAGCTGATCTTTTTCTCTTCTTTGGGGGAAAAAAATACAAAATTCTATTTGTATTTGAATGGGCTTCATACATGATAATGTGTCAGAAATTTAGTATAAAAATTAAAAACAAAAAAAAAAAAAATGTAAATTCTGTACAACGAATGCACCCCAGATATCGTTTTCGAAATATAAATTCCTTCTAATATCTTTCCACTTTACTGGTTCAAATCAATGTCCATCATCCATCCTCATAAATAAAAATTCATTGGAGTCGAGTTCATAGACCTTAGAGGTCACAGAATGGGTCTGCCCCGACCTATTCAAGAATTTTCATACTCGCGATTTAACTACTCTCTAGCTATTCACAAATGACCTTGGTACAATGATTATTATTAGTTCCAGGTGTATTGTATCGGATTAAGCCTTCGAAGAAGTCGATGTAATTGGAGTAGCTTGTTATCCAATATGCCTTCCTAAATAATTGGTGCTAAGACAACGGATATCTCTGTAATATTTAAGGCTTAATGTGGCACGTGTTTTGTTTAAAGATTTTTAGACATAAATGAACTACACTTAACAGAAAACATTACTTATAATTTTACGATTAAGTCGCCCCGTAACAAATCCACTGTACTCGTAAAGAAAATCACAGGAACATTAGAAAATGTGATTAAATGATTTTGAGGCAATTTATTGTTTTATTGTTGTACTTGCACAGCCTTGCAATCGGATATGTACTTATTTAAAAAGTACTCTTATAAACATTTTAGGATTTGAAGCCTATATAACCAACGTATTGCGGTTTCTTGGATATCGTTGCTTAACAACTCTAAGCAGGTAAGACAGCTATGTTTAACGTTAAGCAGCATTTTGAGTCGAGTTAAGGACCAGTTTTTAAATAATGTACTGCACATTATCTTTTCAACGTGTTGATAAACCTTTTCAATTTTTCCTTAGTGGGAGTTGTGTTTTTTGTGTGACTGTCACGAAATATACGTAGGGCAAATTATATAAAAAAAACAAGGTTAAATTTGATCCTTTGAGTCCTTCTAAGTTGTTTGTGAGAGATTTATATCCACCAGTGACATCCGTTGATGTCCTGTGATTGTTTTTCCCTTCTCAAAATAGTCAATGTGAATCACACCTCGAGCGTCTCAAAACAGAAAATTGGCTATCACCTTTCCGGCCGAAGGCACGGTCTTCGCCTTCTTTGAAGCATGTTCACCGCATAAAATCCATTGTTTTGATTTTTCTTTGGTCTGTGGTGTGTACTAATTAATCCGTATCTCATCGACGGTCACGAAAACGACGCAAAAACTCCTCCGGACTTCGATAAAACAGGGCCAAGCACGTCTTTGAAGTGGTTTCGTAAATGCGTTTGTTCTCCGGTGTGAGCTTTCTCACGCCCAAAATCTCATGCAAGATATTTCTAACGCGTTCAGTTGAGATGCCTGCTATCTCAGCCAACTCGCGAATTTTCACTTGGCGATCCGCCAATATGAGATCATGGATTTTATCCACAGTTTCTTTTGTGGTAACCGTTTTTGGGCCACCTGGGCGCGTTTACCAAACGCGTAAACGGTTATACGAATGAATAGGTCCCATACACACCATCGAGAATGGGCTTGATTTACTCGCTGGTTTTGCCACTCAAATACAAGAATCGGATCACGGAGTGATACTGCTGTTTTCCATGGTCGAAAAAAAAAACACTAACACGATGTTTTGAACAGGCAGGCTAAAAGAATTTATACTAAATGATGGGACACTCATTTTGGCTCAGTAGCGCCACCTATATTTCAATTCGGGCAAACATGAATCAGCCCTCGTGTGTAGACATGATGTTACATGTGGTATGTTGATTTGCCTTTGATAATAAAATGCCAACTTATGACGTGATATCTAAATAATCGGAAAACCAAACAGCCAATCAGTACGTCAAAAAGTAGTCGAGTCTTCCAGTTATGTGTCCTCCAAGGTCTTTTTTTCTTGATTATGTTCTCAAACGACATTTGTTAAAGAATAAGCCATTGTAATTATCGCATATACATAGGTAGATGATGTACAAAATATACTTGCATACAACTGTGAAGATGAAACTCATTAATTTCGGGGACTGTGCATATCATGGACAAGACTGCACCGTATTTTGCATAAATTATTGGGGCATAAACTATATAAAGTCATACAAAAACCTGAGACCGTCGATCATCAGGGTCATAACTTTCACAATTGGATATCGTTTTACAAATAACAGGATTTAGATTTTAACCGATAAATCGTTTTGAGGGATAAGACACATTGCTTTTTATCGGTTTACCGCATATGGGGTTTAAAAAATTCAACAATGATGTTATATTTTTGAAAATGGATTGTGCTATCGAACCATAATCAATGAGTTTGTTTGTTTGGCCAAAAAATAAAGGCGATGTTTATTTCCATCAATCCGGAGTTTCGTGTCCTTAACGTCGTTTTTAAAAGAGATGCTGACTGAGATTTCTCGAAATGATGAGAAGAGAAAATTTGCAAGCGTCGTCTGATGCAAAAATGCGATAATACAAAATTAACTTTCACTATGCGCAGAAATGACATCGGCCAGAATCTGAGCCAGAAAAGGAACACAGTCGAGCCTTTATGGATGGTTTCTAAACCTATGTAGAATGCGGCACTGTTGCATTTAACGTTACTGGCTCGCCGGTAGAATGGTAACAGCAGCGTGTGCTAAACTCATTGCATTTCGAAATACACATCATTGCTAAATGGGGAATTACGAACAGAGTGGAATTTAATGCTTCCAAAACACAATTATGCCCACTGTCGTTACAAAACAATCTAAACGACTAGCGATTATCTATGAATGGCAGCTGCATCGCTGAAACCGAAAAACTTTCCATTCCCGGTATATGTGTAAATGACACAATGCCCACATTTGGACATGAGCTAATAAAACCTATCTGCACCTGTTGATAGGATTCAAAACCGTAAAATAAAACTCGTAGGTGATACTAACATCACCCAGTCAATTGACAACGATTTTCACTACCAGTGCTCCAGTGAAATTTGCAGTAGCATTCCGCTTCTTAAACCCGCTTTTGGACGTAAATTAAAATATCGTGATTCATTCCTAAGCTGTAAAACTCGCATATGGAACGTCCTGCCGAGCTCTTTATTTCCTGGTCGTTATATCTTGTAAATATTCAAAAGAAGCGTACATTGATATCTCCGCAGCGCTGTCTGCAAACATTTGATGGGTAGCCCCTTGAGCTACAAGAAAGTTAGATCTCACTCTTCTTTAGAAAAAGTTTTGTTTATCTTCCAAACGGAAGATAAAGTAAGATAGGTAAAGGGAGTGAAATATCTAGAAGGTACCAGAATGCAAGGCTTATCTGAACGTGGTTGGAAGGCTGAATTTGTTAAGTGTTGTTTGGATCGCAGCTCACATTGTGATCAGAACCCGAACCTACATATATTAGCATTGCCTGCGTCCTTGGTAAAGGTATTTAAGCAAAACTGCAGATGGCATGTCTCTCTAGGATGTCGGTAGACCAAATGAATGCTTCCTGACGTCTCTAATATGTCAGCGACTCTCTTGTTTATCTCTCAAATCCAAACGTATTGGAACTATGCAAGCGCTTTAACTTAAATCTAGCAATTAATTTTAGTTTTTCAATGAAGTACTACCACTATATTCTTTACCAAATTACATATAACTCATATATGAAACTAAGAAAAAAGTTTGCTTATAAATCTAATTTATTTAAATATATTTTTTATTATACATAAAACTTTAGGCTAGGTACCTTGGAATAATTGTAAGCTTACTTAAATCTATCTATTGTATCTTAATTCTGATTATGTACAATGTCGGCTGCCTATTGCCCTAATAAGTGCTGCAGTTCGCGATGTAACTATCGGGAGCGACTTTACTACTGGGAGAATACTATATATCATAGAAAGCATGTTCGTTGAAGCGCATACCTTTATTAGATTCATCTCCTTGAACAAAATTCAATAAGATAGAATTTTATGTACTGTATATGCGAATGTATAAGCGAAGACAAACTCTTTTAAACACCGGAATCTTTTCCGATAAACTTGGTAACATGGGACTTTTACTAGGTGGAGTGAAAAGTAGCCTTCTTGACCGCCAGAATGCGCTTCTACTGCAAAACAGGTTATGGTGCCTTGAAGTCCGTTCATATTAAGGCAGACATGCCAAATTTCAGTGCGATACTGTCTTTGGTTTTGTTATGACAGATTTTGTATGGACAAAAATGATTTTCGTTCTGTTATAAAACATTATTTTTTGAGCGGCAAAACGGCGAAGGAAACAAAAGAAAAGTTGGATAAATATTACGGGGCTAATGCTCCGTCACATTACACTCTCAAATATTGGTTTCGAGAGTTTTGTGGTAGCTGCAACTCCACTACCGATCAAGTCCGCAACGGCAGGCCCTCTGATGCGGTTACAGAGGACAATGTCAAAAAAATACATGACATGGTGTTGGCTGATAGGAAAGTAAAGGTTCGCAAGCTAGCAGATACCATAAAAATTAGTACTGAGCCATATTTTGGGCAATATTCCGCATATGAAAAAGTTATCTTGCCGCTGGGTGCCGCGCATACTCACTCCTGACCTTGGCGTCGGTTTTCTGGGATTGTCATGACATACTCTTCGTGGACTACCTCGAAAAAGGAAAAACCATCAACAGCGAGTATTACTGTGCATTTTTGGAGCTGCAAAACGGCCTCACATGAAGCGAAAAAACATTTTGTTTTTGCAAGACAATGCACTGGCGCATTTTTCATTCCCACGGAAGTTACTTTTCACCCCACCTAGTAAATAGTAGGTAATTTTTACAGCTAGATAGCGACTAAATCTTGAATAGCAAGTATGATAGTTGTCCATTTTTTTTACGATTGAAAATTATTGCCAGTTCTTGTTGGTATCCGTATACGCTCCAGACAAAGGCGTTTTAAAAGGAATGGTTTCTGACTTAGATGATCTTAAACTTTCAGTAATCGAAATATTGCTTAATTTTATCAAAGTCATGTTGCAGAAATATGTGAATGACCTCGATCTTTGAACTACTGTTTTTGGTGCTGTCAACAAAGGACTTCTCAGAAGATTAAAAAAGATTTCTGCGATTCCTGATGGGCGTTCAGATTTCATGTCGCTATAAAATTCATCCTTTTCTATCTTCATCGCCTGGATTCATTGAGGCATTACAAATATATTGACGTTTATAGTTTAGGATCTCGGTGAGGTGATCAAGTATCAATCTCATTCTGTGTTCATGAATACATCCGATGGACTTTGTGAAAGAGGATAGTTATGAAAACAAAGTAAGTTTTTCTATTTATTGTTAAATATGAATTCCAAACAGTTTAAAAAAATTATTTCAGGTAAAGTTGCTTAAAAAAATGGAATGATTTTATAAGAAAACTAGATATATGTGCATATGTGGATCAAAATATTTATCCCTTTATATTTTAATCTATATGTTAGGTGTAAATCCACAAATAAAAAACTATTTACAAGAAGCCTTTAATTGTATTTCCCATTTTGAATTTATTATGTATTCACAGATTTAATACGCCTTATACAAGCTGACTTAGATAATTTTGATCCACGTATATGGATAGTTGCTGTCAGTATAGTACTTGGAACCCTTGTGATATTAGCAATCGGATTGTGTATAGTTTTGTCAAAAGAATACTATCAATCATCACAAATGGGTACTACTACAACCACTACTTCTACTAACGACTGCAAGTTGGATGTTGTAATCGCTTGAATTTTGTTTTTTGTTTGCTGTTAAAGTTTGAACAAAAAAAAAAAAAAAAAATGCAATTCAAAAATTTGCATTTTGAAAAAAAAAAACGAATAATAATATTAAAAAAAAAATGCAAAAACGTCTCATAATATCACGGGCAAAGTCTAAAACTTGCTGAAGCAAATATTTTATGTTTTCGCCTATGTCTGTACAATTAATTTATGTTATTATGTTTTTAAATGTTATTTATTTGTTTTTTGTTTTGTTGTTCAAATTGTTTACATACAAACATCACTTTATGAGTTTATTGTTTTGAAACAAAATGTGTTACTTTATCAAATTAGCTAATTAAATATTGTGGTCTTGTTGTTGTGGTGTATTTTGTTTATAATGAAACAAATGTTGTACATAAAAAAAATTATACATATATGTTTTACAAAAAAGTAATTCAATTTACCTATTATAATCGCTTACAATATTCTTATTAAGCAGAAAAAATAATCAGTTTTAAATTACAAAAAGATAATTTATAAATAATAGAAAAATAAATATATAAATGTAAGGCTTAGTTTTAAGTAGCACACATAGAAAAAAAAAAAATAGTAAACAAAAATTGTAGTCCTTAAACACACTTAAATCTGACACTAATCAAATCCAATGTGCTTCTCTTCTTTTCTTTTTTTCTTTTGCGATTACTTTCGCGCTGTAGCTGCCTACGAGGATGGTTGGGATAGTATAGAATTAATTCCTAATATTATATTGAATCCAGGATTCTGCGAATCGGATGATCAAGATGCGCCATATACCCGAACGATTATATTTGGCGAAGACGATGAAAGCGACGGCTACGACGATGAGTCGGACTACGAACCGCCGATGGAAAGATTCAAACGAAAAGTTTCAATATTTTTTACCGGACCCACCATCAAACGTATTTGAAAGTACAAACAAAATGTGAATTATGACAATGTTTATTGTTATGAAAATTTTATTTATTTACCATGTGCAAAATTTTTATGGCAAACAAGCGTGCTGGTTTGAAAGATAAAAATTTAAAAAAACGAACAAAAAAAAAAGAACACAGCAACAAATAATTATTTAATTCTGTGATTAGATTGGTTAGGTACATACACAGGTATGTATGCTAGTCCCAATGATTTTGCAAGTATTTTATTAAAATTAATATTTTTATTATTTTTCCCCAAAATAAATCCAATTTGGTTTCTGTATTTCAAATTAGAAAGTGCACTTTGATAATTGACTTTTAAATACATTGCTATTTACTCGTCCGTATGTACATATGTTATATAGGTATCATGAAAAATAATTATTATGTTTTATAGAATTATGAGTGTTACACGAACGAATGAGTATATCTACTTCCCAAACTTAAGTATCAAGTAATCCATTGCTCAGGATATCGAGAGTTAACAACAAATAAACATGTTGGACTTAGCAGAACACTATATTTTTAATCTGGAAGAGAAAGATTTAGGTGCCGATTACGACAGTATTGTTGACCTTATTTCGGCTAAATATATAACATACGAAAACAATTCTGCATTTACTGGCCTTTGTATGAAGCAAATGAAGTTGATTACCTATTGAGTTTTGGTTTTTAAAATGAAAACACTATGGTGAAAGAGACTCCAAAATTCACAGGGACGCAAATATTTTTTTCTTCTTTTCTTCTGCCCTACTAACCATTGGAATTCTATATACGAGTATATAGCATATATATATACATAGTATATAAATACATATATTTATTCCTTAACACATATTCATTCCTCCTGAAATTGCCTTGATTAGCGGACCTGAAAACAACCCTACATACCGCTGTATTGAACCGTTTTATTTGTAATGTCAAGAGTTTTCTGATGTGTGGAAGTCTCGTCGAACACAAACTAGAAAAATTGCTTTTTAATCTTCGTTCAACATGGCAAAATTAGCTGATTTGCTCGCCCTGAAGTTTGTCCACTATAATTTCCTAATGTGGAGACGTCCAAGAATGTGCATTCGATCACGTTTTATTAGCCTCGCTAAATTTCGTTACATTTTCATTTCCGTCGCTGTAGTTTTTTCTTTATATTTATTGTACATTACCAAATATTACAAAGTCTATATTACATAGATAAAACCTGTCTGAAGGGCTAACACATTCGCTTATGATAGCGCTATCATTGACGAAAAGAGCCGTTATGGACTCGTAAGTGGTGTTTCAATAAAAAAAAAAGTTGTACGACGTTAAAAAGCCACGGACTTTGTGCACAACCTTCCTGTACTCCAAATTCAATTTCGGATTTTCCATCGCGTAATATTTTTATATATGTACTTTTCGGGTACAGTTCGAAATTGTAGCCATGTCCATTTAAAATCTCTGGGAATTTTTTTGAATCCTTTTTCTAAATCGAGAAAGACGATATGTAAATCTTACAAAGCCGCATTGACTACGATAGGGTTTGATAATACTGCGTTGTCGACTGTCTACAATTCTCATATAAAACATTAGTTTCACCGATCATGCTATAGTTACTGCTATTTTAGCTTCGTCTATGCAACGTTAATCGTCTTACTCGCAGACACATTTTATGGGTTTCGCTATATATAGTATAGCCCATGTTTGAAAAGCATATTTGTTTCTTAACCGCATTAACGCCTCAACGTTCCGCCGCCACGTTTCTTGTTTATGTGAAGTTTTGCACTACTCTTATGTTTAGTTCCTCTTGGTTTAAGTGTTCTTAGAGTTCATTCTTTATCTAAGTTGTGCTTATTTAACTGATTCTAATTTTCGTTGGTTTCCTCACGAAAAATTTTGTCAGCAAAAGTCTGTGCTAAGTTGCTAGTGTTTTGCCTTAGATCACTTTAGAATATTTAACCCCCAGTTTGTTGCTATTTTAGTTCAGATAGTAGTCTAACTGGTGTTCACCGAATGTAGAATGTAGTCTTCGTATGCGCAGTTCAATCCCCCAATTATTTCGTTAAAGTCTTAAGGTCACGGTAAAATATTTACTTCTTTAATTGTTCGCAGCCTACAGTGTTTCGTGTTCAATTATCAGTTTCTTTTCTTTTTCTTAGGGTAAAAAGGTCTGCGAAATTAGAGTCACGAGCACTTTGATTTATATATATGTATTGAAATATTTCCTCTTCAAATGGTCGAATTAAATTATAAATTGTATTTTGCCGCCGAATTATTGATACAGAAACTTGTATAACACAAGTTCCACTTTAGAACCTTTGATGTAGACCGTCGGCTGTGGTTCATACAGTATGCAACGTTTTTCCGTCCTGCTGGAACCACATGTCCTCCAGTCCAATTGATCTAATTGAGGAATGACAAATTCATTGATCATGACCATTTGGCACAGTGACCATTTGGCCCGTGCCTTTCAAAAACAGCGTGAAAAGCGCACCATGTGGTGACTTTGATTAGATGTAATGACTTTTCGTGATCTCGGATTTTCAGTGCCCCACAGCGCAAATTTTTTTGTTACATTGGTGGAAATGAGCCTCATCAATGCTCTAAAATAACTGACGAATTTCTCATCGAAAATATCGTGATAATTATTTACAAAAATTCTAATTCTATTTGCTTCTCAAATGTCAAAGCCAAATTAACAATATGATCCACCCTGTATTTTGCTCGGTAATAAACATATGGAGTCTGGATTTTTCTGAAATTATTTACGCCTGAGCTTCGCCATGATCGCAAATATAATAGATAAGCACTTGTTTTAGTATTCTATAAGTTCTTGATTTATGTAAGATCAGAGACTTTTTACTGCTTTTGTAAACGTCTTCCATATCTATGTAATTTGATTTAAAAAAAAAGTTAAACCCTTATCTGTTGACACCTTTCAATAACCTTACAAACACTAGATTGGGTAATTTGAAATGATTTCCGAGCGGTTGGTTTACATAGAAATTGCTTAAAATCCCAAAAACATTGACCTATGTCGACAAAAAGAAGTAGATTGTAGGGCATTCATAAATCTTCTGGGCACAACGTTTTGAAGTTGTACCTTTTTTTAAAGTTTTTCAAAGTATAACACTATCGATTGAGAGCTTGGTCTTGGGGTTAAGAACAGGTTAAAGGTTTATTTTCTCTATGGAGATTCTTACCGTTGAATGAGGCTAGGCAAAAGGCCGACGAAATATTATGGTTAGAGGATAGATAACATACAGCCTCATAGCCTCATTACATCAAACATTTCATCCTTATTTCAGAAGAGCATATGGTATTTTCGATTATTTGAGTCCTATATTTGTAATCGTTTTAGTTCGAATAAGGATTTTTCTGTACGGTTACTTTATCAGCCTGAAGAGACAATGTTTGACATCTGTCACTTATATTAAATGCAAAACTTTCGTTTGGACAATCTACCGAATGTAACTTTTGCATTCCCAATTCTTCTACCTACGTCAAGGTAAATGCTGAAATATTTGACATTTATGCTATTCGCAACGCATAAATGTAAATTTATAAAATAAAGAGACAATTTTTTGTAATAATTGGCAATATTTAATCAATCAGGCGCTAGTTAATAGACATGTCACCTCTGTGTGACGTGCAATATTGATGGTGGTTACTCCATTAACATATGAAACTAGTTTGCCTTCTATTGTTTCAGAACCATCAGCGTCTTCTATTTGCTTACTACGGAACAAACTTTGATTTATATCAAGTTTTTAAACTATAACGGGCATTTACAGTCTAAAGATTTCATAACATTTTTAATCTACACTATTATTTTGTAATTTTATTCCAATATACTGCACACGAACTTCACTTAATTCGCGTTTTAATTTTTCTATTAGTAAAATATTAAAATTGATAATTTTATTTAAATTTTTTATGAGTTTGATTTTTCGAGTATCTTCAGTGAATATTGGAATTGAAAAATGAAAGAAGAAAAATGTTATCACAGAATTAGTACATATTACTTACCAATTTTACTCCCTTGAATATATAAATATGTTTTATTATTTTTAAAATATTGAAATATTTTATTTTTTAATATTATTATAGTATTATTCGGTATTATTTAAATATCGAAATGGCAAAATACGCATATGAATAGTATGTCATTAGTTGATCGTAAGAAGAATTTAAAAGTCAATTTGGAACTAAATAAAATAAACTAAAAAAATATTTACAATAACAGTATTTGTATTGAGTGCAGGATAAAAAGATTTTAATTTAAACTCAATAATTGGGACAAAATTGAAAACTGATAATTCACTGCCGATGTTTTTATTACAAAATTTGGCACAGTAAAAATAATAAAATTGCATAAAAAACAAAACTGTATTACAAACTTAATTATTTATAAAACCTTAAACCATGCACATTAGTTAAATTTCTTTGCATTAATATTATATTACGTTTCTTTTAAATTATTCTTATAAGAAAAAAAGTTGAGTGCACTATTATAAATAAAAAAAAACATTTTATTAATACTGTGATATAAATTTCAATTGAAAGTAAACTCGAATGAAATCGAACATTGTTAATTTGTTGTTAATCGAATGAATTGTTATATATATGAAAAAAAGAGAAATGTTATCCAATTACGTTCAGAAAATGTTAAAATGTTGCTTCTTATAGTTTTATTACATTGTCAATCCAAGATTTAATTGAAATGTTTAATACTGTATTAAAAAAAAAAGGAAAGGTTAGTGAGCAAAATTTTCCTACAAATGCAAGAGTAAATTCTTTTTTTGACGATATCACTCACAGAGTTTTAAATAGTAAAAATAAAATATTTGAGAAATATTTACAATATATTTATATTAACTTTTGGTTATCTATAATATTATTCAGTATTAATTAAATTAACTGTAAGGTAAATGGTCGCAAGGTGAACTTTCTTGTTTTGGTTTTAAGGAAACTTTTAGTTAACGTTAACATTAACGATTCTATTGATATAAAATTACAACTTTATAAAACTTTTACTATGAATGTTCAGAAACACGCTTGTAATATATTTATACCAAGATTTGATTGTTACACAATATATTTTACGTAAAAGTGTCATATTCTTTACATAATCGAAGTTCAATTTAAGAAAACAAAATAATAGAATCTTAAACCGGTCTGAATATTTCTATAACCAAGGGGTTTATATCAATTGTGTTGTTGTTATTTAATTTCACCCATTTAACAGCAGTACTCTATCGAAACAATCAGTTCCTAGAAGCAAACAATTCAAAGTCTTTGTCTACAGTACTTTGTATGATACTTTCACCTTTTAATTTTTTTTTCAAAATTTATAAATAATTTATCGAATGTTTATCAATTTTGTCATTTGTTTCAAGAATACATTAGCTATCCCACCTTTAATGAGTGTATCCCATGTGGTACCTGCATACATATCACAAGCGTAGAGTAGGTAATTTTTTTTTTTTTTCAATTCAGTGATTTACCTTTTGAACATTATTCATCTTTTAGACTATCTCAAAAATGATCTTATATACGCAACTTACAACTTTAATGAATTTGGGCAACGATTTGCTCAGTTTTTGTTTAAAGCTATTTTGCAAGATTAGACTTCAGGTTCTAATTTAAAATAATATGAAACGTTTTGATATGAAAAGGAATTTTGTGTCTCTCTACATTAATAAGGCAGATCCCTAATATTTATGTCAGATTCCATCTCATTTTCTTTTTATTTCAGGTCGATTATTATTTGATGCTAATAATTTTTAATTTGTTAACCCAGTGACCCTTGGAGACAACCCTTGTTATCTAACTTTTCACGAATTTAAGGACGTATCAGCTATTTTGTTTATTGTCAAGCTTTGAGCTCTTGAAAAAATGTTGATTTTGATACCCATGTTAGGAAATGGGTTGTAATAGCAACAGTTGCATATACAAAAGTCATCTGTTTCTTGAGTTGTTGTTCTATTCCTTTTTAATATAAACATATAACGCTTTCAAATTTGTGTAATGATATTTCCTCCAGGTAGCTGCCATTCGACTGTGCTGGCTGAGATGTTGACGTTTTTGGACAGACCTTAATACTTTTCTTCAAGACCGCACTATTTTGGATCATATCCTTAGCCCAGGGTTTGCTTATAGGTTGGTATTTATGTATGTTAATTACTTTTCCTTTCGCCTTTTTTAACCTTTGCTGAAACTTGGGTTTTGGAAGTTTTTCCGGAAAGATTTTACCTGGTGATCTGTTTTGTACATAATGCAATAAGAGTGAGATTTTTTATATTTCATTAAAGATTGCTGGGACTATTTTTTATATTGTTGCTCAGAAAAATCGCAATGTAAATAATATGTCATAACTTTCGTTCTGTCATCGTAAAAATAACATATCATTCAGAGTCCTGTATACATAAATATATGGTATATATGTCCTTTCTCATAATTAAAGATGTTGCATCAACAATTTATTTGTTTATTATCTTCTTCTAGAATTATATTTTAAAGTTTCACGTTTGCCTTTATAAATAACTCTTTCTCCACTGGATAGACTTTCGATATCTCTTTCAGAAAGCAACTATCGTAAATTAACTACGTTGAGATGGAATTTCTGGTCAGCAAAATTGTGGCAATTTATCTGATATCCGTTTTGGTTATGTTTTGTTTCATGTTATTGGCTTTTTGTAAACTATCACTGTGGTTCAGTAACAATTACTTTGCAATGCAAAATTTCTCAAAGCGGAAAAGAGATTTATTCGTTAAATTGTCGTAATAGACTAAATTGAATCTTGTGAATAACTTCAGAAACCCAAGAAAATATTTTATATCGTCATTGCGGATAAAGTTGATATTAAATTTGCTAAGCATATTTTTATGCTACCATATTTTTTATCGTTTTATAATTTGATATCACTGAACCAGCCATCTTGTTTACTAAGGCTTAGTTAGGGTTGTTTAAAATTCTTCTCTCCTTAGTTACATACTTACTTAAGGTGGCATTGCAGTCCTGGGTGGACCTGGGCCTCAATCAACAAACGTCTCCAGCCATATGCCTTCAGTTTCGCGCGCTTAGTTGGTTGGGGACCGCAGCATTATCCAGCCATTTCAGTCATTAGACTTTCACTCTTCTGGCTAAATCGCTAATGTTATACAGTCTGTACAGTTCATCGTTGTATCTCCTTCTCCACTTATCGTCTATGCAGATGCGACTGAAAATCACCGGAAGAATTTTTCTCTCAAAGCAACCAAGTGCACCCTCATCAATTTTTTGATAAAGTCCATGCCTTTTACGCCATACAACAGGATTGGGATTATTAAATTCTCATTTGTTGTCACTTTTGTTGTTTGAGAGATTTTATAGTCGATTGCCTTCTTACAAAGAAACAGCGATTAGCAAGAGTTATTCTTCTTTTAATCTTAGCACTGGTGTTGTTTGAACTGATAGCGAATCCTAGGTAGACCTACCTCAAAGTCATATCTGTCGAGGGTGATGTTCTGTCTGAGACGTGGTTGTTGGGTGTTCTTTCTTATTGACAACATATACTTGGTCTTGCCCGGTAAGTTGGTTACCGACCTTGATGGATCAGCATGCATTCTCAATCGTTATCATGTACAAACGGACGAGTTTGGCAGAAGCTCGTATATATAGATGAGGTAATACCCGGATTTAAAATCGATGCATAGGTGATGTGTATCGATTTGGAGCTCATGGCTTTTCTCTAAAATTTGCCGTAGTGTGAACATTTGGTCGATGGTGGTTTCTGGCCTAGGCGATATTAAGAAGACTAATGCCTCTGTAGTTGGGGCGCAGTTCAGAGGGTCTCCTTTCTTTAGGCCTACTTTCGTTCGACCACATTTTACAGATGAGTTGTTGTACGCAACTTCTTCTACTACTTCTTTCAATTACTACTTTTCTTTAGATACAAAAAATGCTTAAAAAATTGTTCCAACCCTTGTTAAAGAGCTCGTTAACGTTTTTTCTTTGTGCTCATAAAGAAGAGTTAAGCCGTTGTTACTTTTGTAATGAGGCATAATTTTAAAGGTAAAAAAGGTGGCCTTGACCTTCAAGGGTCGCTTTTTCGTTCAGATCCTCCGATTGTCAGTGTATCTAATTCAAAGGAATGTAGACTCTTTTTGATAGTCATTCAGCAGTACGAGTTCTTTTAAATTCATTAATTTGTGAAGTAATATCATGACATCAACCTAAACTAGAGCGCGTTCAAAAATCTATTCCACGAATCCAACTTTGAACTACATAGTTTTGTAACAAAAGTACTCGGAGATCTGCATAAATCCGTTGTCCCTTTTTTTGAAGAGGTATTCTTCCAGGCACAATTTTTCATCAATCCTACTCTTGAAGATACTTTCCGGGTAGATTGAAAACAGCATTTGTCCAACCTGAACCTACTACTTATAAAATATCTTAAAAAATAAAAATTCATAACAACAGGTTTACTGATAATTTGATGCCATATCGCATTTGATATTTCAAACATATTTGACAGGCTTTGACTCTTTTTTCGAAAATTCGTCCATTTAGGATCTCCGAATCTCTTGGAACGTTTAATTCAAGTTTGTTTTTACTATTATCGTTATAATTGGAAAACTGTAAGTTCTCGGTATGTGTGTCAATAATAACCAACGTTGGCATGAACACATATTCGATGACGCCAAGAATGTAAAATTCTTACCACCTTACTGATCAGACCTCAATCAATAAGACATTTAGTACAATACTCACATCTGGTAAGGTGTTTCTGCATGCATAGGTGACGCCAATATGCCACAGTCAACTGATAGCCTCGAACACTAACGTAATAGCTCTTGCTGTACCTAGTTTTATCGCTATTATCATAACCAGTGCTCTAACGAAATGGTCAGTATCATTGCGCCCTTCAAACCTTCACCCGAAACATATTCTTTCCTCCCTAATTTTTGTTCTATTCTGTCTTACTGTAGAGGTAGTAGAAGTAAAGCATATCCTGACGAATCAGTAACAATAATGCGAGTATGATATATAAGCCAAATAACAGGAACTCTGCCAGTAAGTTCAACGCATACCAGGGTGAGATAAATTCGGTGGTCTACTTCGATTCTTTTTCTATTTTCTTTATTTGAAGAACTCTTGCTAGAAAAGTCGGAAATATGTAACAATCTGAAAATATTTCAGTTGAATTCTAGAGAACAAATTAGTTCATTTGGAAACATTAATTTAGACTGCAATTTGAGTAAAGATACTCGTGTGTTAAATGCGCCTGTACAATATGGATACTGCATTCCATCATACTTCTGACTTTTCTGATAAAAGTCAAAATTATAAGAGAAATATTCAGACAATCAAAATAAGTCCAAAAAGAAAGGATATGATTAAATTTATTTACGCAAGTACTTACCAAAAATATAATTTTAAAATGTTCAATATATTTTATTCAGTAGCAAAATTAATCAGTTATTTTTGTAGTTATTTATTAGTAAATTTATTAAAATTTGTTGTAGAAATTTGTTTTAGAAATTCTTTAAGCAAAATATTTATTATTTAATTTAGTGGGATTCGTATGTAAGCCAACAAATTGAGTACAACCTGAGTAATTACCTTTTTTTTTGTAAGTTAACCGCTTCTGTTAACACTTTTCTAAAGGCCTTATAATGTAAGAAGAATCAAAAAAAAAAATATATAATATAAATATAATATTAATGCAGCATAGTAAAATAATATTCTATAAGTACAGATAAACTTATAGTACATATATGTATAATGGCGGAATTCTCAACTATTACCATGAATTTTAAACAAAAAAAAAAAAAAAAAAAAATTAATCCGAAAATGTAAGGATATTCAGGCTGGTAATTTCCGATCTCTGTGCTTAAGACACTTTCTGTTAATCAAAACATTTCGTTTGCTATATTGCCATGTCGGGCAATCAATTAATAATATTCACTTAACTTGTTAAAAAAAGAGTGAAAATATTTAAGTGAATCACGAGTAGTTCCTTTGAGTACGCAGTTTTTATATCACAGAAGTAATGTAGTACCTAGAAATTATGCACAATAGCATCACACATTTTACGAAATGTTAAAAGCTATGCTTCTAACCTGTGATGAGTTATTAACTCTGATTCTAACTTCACACACGCAAGGTTAATAATAAATAGAAAATAAAAAATAAAAAAACATAAAAACTACGAATATATAGAAAAATAAATTACCATTTCAAAAATATACACAATTCGCTTCCATATAAAAAAAAAAATTAAAAGAAACAAGAACAGCATAAAAACTAAAAGGAAAATCATTAATAAAAAAATAATACAATGAAGGTACCTTATGAGTAATTGTTATAGTTGCAAATAAGTAATTCAAAACACAAAAACCAGAAAGAAAACCTAAAATAAAATGCTGTTTGATACAATGTATTAAAAATAATAATAATTTTAAAGTAATTTATAAAGACTGTAGTTAATTTTTTTAACAAATATAAAACAAAAAAAATAATTAAAAGCAAAAACATTTTTAGGCAATTTAGTCATCTGCATGAGTTACAAGAGCAAAAGATAAATAACTAGTATTTACAAAAAAAAAAAACAAAATTAAATAAACAATAAGAGTGATTAATATAATCGGTTTGATTTTATTTGAAATAAAATTTATTTAAGAAAATGTAGTAAATATTTTAGTAGACTTACATTTTTAAAACACTTATTGTTATTAGTATAGAGCAACACAAGCTGATTTAAATTGTTTTAAATTTTGTATTGTTATTATAATTGTTTTATTTGTTAGTTTTTTATTTGTTAATTATTTTCTTAAATATGATGTTATTAGAATAATACATAAGTGTATCTATGCTTTCTAGGCTTTTCGTGTAAACTGCGTTTTGAACAATTATTTTAAAAATAAATTTATACAAGACAATTTATTATAAACTCATGTTATTTACTACGTGAATTTACTTATCGTCCAACAATTTTTTGTCTTATAAGCGGGAAATGCAAGTTATTCGCATCTGTGCATGTACTTGAACTTGCTATGACCGTACTGAGAAGTTTTTTAGATGGATAATTTCTATTCATTCATTTGCTGAATATACCAAAGCACAAATAAAATATGATATGATATTTATAATAAAAAGAATTTGTTTCATTTTTGCAATATTAATTACCTTTAAAGCTACGAAACATAAAGCACTCAGATAAAGAACAAATCCATTATACTCCTTGAAAATTCCTTTTAATATAATCGTTCAGTCAGTCTTTCGAAGGAATATGAGTGAGAGTTTCATTTAACGCCGAGCACCTGAGCGTGATGCGAACGTAAATTGGACATTTACAGAGTTAGTGCTCCGCCGTGTCATCGTCACTTTCACGCATAGCAAAAGTGTAGTTATGGCGTTAAGACGCCAGTAAGCAGCTTGCCGCTGACTTCTTAGAAACGTCGGTGAGCATTCGTTTGATTCACCGGCAACTTGGAGAGACATGACATCTGCAGTTGTTCTCATATGAAACTTAACTGTCCTAATCGAGGACGCAAGTAAACCTATTGATGTTTTGAGTCCTGAAAAATTCTCCTCTAGCAAGTTAACCAGCAATACAGATGGAAGTGCTTCGCCCCCTCCACCAATTCTTTACAATATAGTTCGTTGCCATCAGGATTGCGTACATCTCCGCTTAGATGACAGACGAAAGTTTTCCTAACAAGAAGTGATCTCGAACGAGGAAGACACCAGTGTCGCATCCTAGATTGATTGGCTCCACCATCCGTGAATACTCGACTACATTTCTTTCAGTTTTGAGCATAGGCTTTAAGAGTACAGTCTATGATATGAATACTAAGTGAAGGGAGATTTATCAAAACGGCTAGAGCAGAGCTAGGTATGCTAGCCTACGCAGCAGAGACAGACTGGTTTTTAGAGTCTAGTAAATTCAGCAATAATGTATTTTCGTTAGAGCTTTCCCAACCAGGCAACCGACGCATAGAATATAATTGGCCTTATCATAGCCGTGTAGATCCAAAAAACTTTTCTTGTCGATAGCTACTTTGCACTGCCAGGAGGCCAACGGCACCTTAGAGGCTATCGACGTAACATGTTTAGTCCATAGAAGTCTGTTATCCAGGATAAGCACTTGATGAGTCAGACCAGTCAGTTTGCACCTTCTTCTAAAGAGAACAACCTCAGTTTTGAGAAGATTAACTGAAAGCCTATTTCTGGTGCACCAATCATCGATTACGTCTAGGGCTACTCTCGCTTAAAACCAGACAGTCGCTAGAAACTATCCAACAAACAGTATACCTGTGGGGTACAGTTAATGGAGACCGCTAACGCTTAATTTCAACCAATTTGGAATAAATGGGAACTGGAAGACTCGAAGCAAATGTGTTTTCAACAGGATGGTGCCACTCGTCAGAAAGCGCGTGCCACAATCGACTTACTGAAAACGAAGTCCGTGATAGTCTTATCGCAAGTTATAGTCTAAGCATTCAGCTTAGATAAAAAAAAACCGAACTTCACTTTACAAATGACATTTATTAATTGAATTGTTTACAAATTTTGGTTTAACACCTAACCTATGCTTTAGAGTGATCACAACAATGACCCTGCCAATTGGTCGTCCCATTCACCCTTCGACTATTTTCTATGGGGCTGTATTAAGTCACTGATCAATGTCAATAAGCCAGAAACCTTAGACGACTTGAAGGCGAACATTTGACGTGAAATTAATGGTATATACCTAGCAGAAAATGGAGATACCTAGAATTGCAACTTGTTTTGTTTTTTTTCTTGAAATATACAAAGGGTAAAATTAACATGTACTTGTTTTTTGTTTTTTTGACTGATAAAGAATTCAGTAAGGATAACTTTCCTTATATACTGAGCTGTAATTTTTTGACAAATACAGTATACGACTATAATATTTTTTTGACAAATCATCATGAAAGGACTGACATCAGTAGGACGACGGTTTTAACGTTAAAGGATGTGCAGATGATATTACAATACTAATCAGAGCCCTTAACCTCGTAGCAAACTGATGCAAAAAGATTCACCCCATTGTCCATTCTTAGAAAAAGTACAATAGTTGCCTTCACCAAGAAAAGAAAATTGTAAAAACTAAAAGATCTTACACTTTTTGTAAAACCATGAAGTTTCCAAGTGATGTGAATTGCTGGGATTATCCTGAATCAAAAACTCGCACGGAAATCTCACTTTTAACCAACAAAAGTGTATTGAATAAAATCTGGGGACTCAGTCAAAAAATGACACTGTGGATGCACCGAACAACTGCTTCTCCAATTTGGTGGAATAAATGAACTTCAAACAGTGCAGCATTTGGGGTTCTTATCATAGTGAATAGGAACAACTCCAAATCAGTTTACTCAGAGATTTCACTAGAACTCATAAGAAATGAACTATTAGGAATTCGTCTTACAGCTAACTGTCTGAAAAGGTAAACTTTCAACCATGACTTTAAGGTTATAATCCCTAATCGACAGAACTGGAAACAGAACTTTGTTTACAAAAGATTCACTGGTGTTTCACACCGACTGATCCAAAACAGACAAAAGAGTTGAAGCAGGGATATACGGAGAAACTCCAATATATCACTGTACGCAAGTATGGACAGTAGCATCTCTGTATTTCAAGTTGAGATAAAGCACTGCATTAGAGAGAACTTAAACAGATCTGTCACCAATTATAACATAACCTCAATAATTCCCTGGGACTTCATTAAATTTCTTAGCACCAGCACCACTAGCACCACCAGCACCAATTGGGTCTGTTTTATCTGAGTGTCAATTCATGTTGCCACATCAATTTCTGCGGGTTAGCAATTAGATCCATAAACAACTAGCTAAAAACCAAGGCACCACATTACTGGGCGGAAACTCAAGGTAACAGGTAGGCCATTATCTTTTTTCCAACCCCTTTACTCAAAAGATCAATACAAGCTTTCTAGGGGTCAGATACACACAGTAACTAGATACCTAACGCTTTACTGCAGAGTAAAAAAACACCTCACAAATATGGGAATAGCACTAGACAATACCTGTCACATGAGCAACAAGGACGAAGAAACGGCAAAGCATATCCATAGCCACGTAACTGTTGCGGAAAATTCAGAATTGTATGCCCATATGCGTATAAGATTCAGCTGGGGTAGGAGTTTGCTACAGGAGTTCGTGGATTGGGCTCTTGAGCAACTTGAATGCGACGTTTATTTTTATCGAAAAGTCGTATTAAGAGACGAGGATTACTTTTAGTTTACTTGTGAACAGGAAAAATTCACGTTTCTGAAATGAGAAAAATCCGGAAGAGACTCATAAGTGTGATCTTCGCGTTAGTCAATAGTCAACGATTTCAGCCAATCATTACTGATTACGGACAATATTCAGTGATTACGAGTATTTTTTCTGGAAGTTAGTATGTGGTTCGAACAGAATAGAACTATTGCCTTACTGAGGACTCGATACAATGATTACATAATATTGCGATTTGACGGTACTTGACTACTTCTTTCGGGGTAACGTAAAATCTTTGGAGTATGTTGATAAATCGCTGTTCAGGACTTGGAAGACCTTTCCTTACAGAATTGTTCGTGAACAAACCAAAAAGAAAACAACGAAAACTGATATCAGTCGAGAAAATAAACTGAAGTAACCTAAATAAGGAAATAGATCAGGTCTGGGCGCTAAATATATAGGGTTTCTAATAACGACTTGACTTTTTTTTTTTTTTTTTTTAAATAAAAGGCAAACCATTTGAGATATTTCAAAAACTTTATTATTGGCTTGAAGTACAATCAAAACATTTATGAATGGAACTCGACTCAACTTAATATTGGCTCTAAGCTCTTCCAACGTCGTCGGCGTGTTGGCATAAACCAATGACTTAACGTAGCCCCACAGAAAATAGTCAAGCGGCGTTTCATCGCACGAAAGAGGCGGCCAATCGACTGGTCCATGTCTTGAGATAACACGCTCAACATACTTACTCTTCAATAAATCGATTGTAGCGTGTGCTGTGTGGCTTGTGGCACCATCCTGTTAAAACCACATGTCGTCCAAGTCCATATCTTCCAATTCGGGCCAAAAGTAATCGGTGATCATGGCGCGATAACGCTGACCATTCACAGTAACGTGACGATCGTTATCGTCGACGAAAAAATATGGCCCAACAACGCCGCCGGCATGCAAACCGCACCATGGTGTGGTGATTCATGAAGCACATGTGGGTTTTCACCCGACCAATAACGCATATTTTGCTTATTGACGAACCCATTGATCCAAAAATGAGCTTCGCTGAAGATGATTTTGCGATGAAAGGTGATGAATCTTGGCGCATCTTCTCCAGATCCCAATCGGAGAACGTATGTCGCTTCAAATGGTCCATCGGCTCCAATTCTTGAGTCAGCTTGATCTTGTATGGGTGTTAAGCAAGATCCTTACGCAAAATACGCCATAATGTGGTCTGAGCGATGCCCAATTCTTGAGAACGCCGTGAAATTGACTGATCTAGATCGTTTGCTACGGACGTCTGAACGGCAGCGATATTTTCGACACTTCGACCAACCCGTTATCTTACTGACACGGCAACAAAACACAACGAATATGTAGACTCAAATTTTTGCACTAAACTTGTTATTGCCTGTCTACTAGGGCGAAAATTACGATCGAAAATTGGAGTTAACGCTCTTAAAGTTGCAGTCACCGACTTCGAATATCTGTAGAAAATTTTTATAATTTGCAAACGTTGCTTGTTAGCGTACTTTACCATGATGAAAATGTTGAGTTTACTGAATAAATTGACAGTGACAGTTTGATGATTAGTGAAAGAGTGAGTTCACAAATTAAATTCAAAGTTGTCAAGTCCCTATTGGAAAACCATATACAAGAATGACTAGAAAATGCGATACACCAAATAAATATAGTAAACCTCGGGTCATTTGAATAGGTACAACCGCTTCAAAATTTGTTGCACTCAAATTCTCCAGTCTCTTACTTTGGAGAGCAAAACATAGATTCTGTTATGATAGGTTACTTTATTGCTTACAAGAGAGCTTTGGTAAAGAACAGTTATATTTCGTCGTCTTTGTTTTGATGCACTAGTAAATTCCACGTTCAAAAATGGGTCAATAGAATAACAACAGATGCAATTCGGTCGTCATTTCTACAAGTGCTATCAAGAAATCATCGCTGATTTTTTATTTATTTTTTTTTTTTTAATTTGCCAGGGTGCTTGAAAATTGTGGTTTAACTTTAAGTTTTAAAGTTACAGTCAACTTGGGTGGAGGAAAGTCATTAAATGTCGTCATTAAATGCCTAAAATCGACGCTTTCAAAGTTACAGTACACGTGAAATAGCGAAGAAAATTAAAAAAAGGAAATCTGTTGTATTTAATTATTTAAACGGTAAATATGGCAAAAACATGAAAAGGCGTACGCAGGGAGTGCTAACTGCTCAAGATAAACGAGCAATTTACGAGAAGTCTCTAATTCAACACGGTGAGCGGCTAAAATCAGGTAAAAAATTTGGAATGAGTGTTAGTTTATCAACCGTTAAACGAGTGATAAACTAACCTGCAACTATGAAAAATGAAGAAAAAAAGGAGTCTTCTCGGATAAAAAAATTTAACCTCGATGGGTTCAACTACTGTTTCCATGATCTGCGAAAGGAAGAGCGGTTTTTCACAAGACATCAAAGCAAGGAAGGTGGCTTTATGGTTTGGGAAGCTGCTTCCTTCTATGGCGCGATACCATTGAACTTTCAAAGTACTAAAAAATGATAACAAAATCGTACCAAACAGTATTGAAAAAATCTTTTCCGCAATGCCAGGATATTTTTGGTCCCCTTAGATGGGCAGGATAATGCTCCCAAATTATAAAAAACTGAATCCACGCTCAAATGTGGATTTGATGACATGGCCCCCCTAGACTTAAGCATTATGGAAAATATTTGGGGATGGCTAACACGAAAAGTGTATGAAGGAGGCAGGCAGTTAGAGGCCTAAAACGGCCATCGAAGTAGCTTGGGGTGAAATTTCCCTAAACTACTTAAAATCTTTATACGATTCCATGTCGAATAGGATTTTTGAATTAGTTTTAAATAAAGGAGGAAGTACTCATTATTAAAAAAATAAATATATACCTTTTTTTCTTATTTTTTATTTAGTAAAAGCAGAATTTTACTAGTGTCCCTATTCTATTGACCCACTTTTTTCGGTAATTTGTTTGGTTCAATAAAACTGAGTTAGAGAAAAAAGTGGTTAACATTCTGAATGAATAAGTGGAAAAGATTAAATGTGGAGCGATTAAGTAACCTTTCATACGGTATAACACATTTTATTGTAGAAAGGTAGACACGAAAGATATTAAGTTAAATAATTCCTAAATTGGTTGTCCCTATTCAAATGACCAGCGGTGTATGTGTCACATCTTCAAAAATAATGTAAGAGTAGTGCAAAAATTCTGCTCGGAACATCTGAAGGCTGGCTCCGCATAAACAAAGTGGTGGCAGAACGATGAGACGAAAATTAACAAAAGGAAAAATTTTCAAGTGTGGGTTAAGAACAAAAAAAAAAAAAAAAAAAAAAAAAACAGCGCAACTGCTTTAAGTTAGACGTGTTAAACGTGTAATAAAAGGACTTAGATAGCAGCAGCTATCTAGGAAAGGTTTTTAAGATTAAGATTTCAGCACAGAGAAAAAAAACTCAGAACAAATTTAAACGCTAAATTATATTTATGTCGAGCAGGGACTGCTAACGGGGAACATCGAAATTTGCATTTGACGAAGAATTTCTGTAGCACCATACACTCGCCTGCAGGACATGAAAAAAAACTTGTTACTTTACGAAAACCAAAGTTTGCGAAGCATCAGAAAGAATTCGCCGGAATTGCTAAATTACATACTAATGTATCTTACAAAGTGTAGGAGAGGTTCGTAAATCTTTGATTTTTTTTTTATTTTTTATTTTTTTTTTTTATTATTTAGTAAAATGATGAGTGATGGTCCGACATCTTACCAATTAAGGGAAAGCTTTTTTGTTCCATTGTAAAAAGCAAAAGCTACACGAGAAATTTTCACTGATTAGCAAAACTAATATCGCATAGGGAACAGCTCTAGAAAGTGGATAATGCGATTATTAAACATGCCATGGAGGCAGTGAATGCAGATTTGTGCAACACAGGTCGACACCTGATACGATCCAAAGTTTACGGATAATGATGGATCTGCATATTTTATTAAAGAACTTAACACTCAAATTGCTTTGAATACAATAATAATGCCTCAGCATGTGTTAAGTTTTTTTTGGAAATGGGATAGAGGCAGAAAGAAGGATGTTTGAGCTCAGTGGTTATTTTGCCCCAGAAATGGAAGTTGACTTGTTGTTGATTTCTAATCAACTATTCATCTCACTTGATTTTTGTTGTATGAAAAAATGAATGTCATTCGGCCGCGGTTGGGATTCGTACACCGTGCAAGGTTTTTTTATTGAAGTAGCACATTAACGATTTCAGAACATCTCTTCCTTCCGCTGATGGTAGCGCAATTATAATCAACGACGTACCTGACAATGCTTAAGGCAAAACTTTCAAAATTGGAAATTTGTACGTTAGAAGTACAAATATCTCAACTGTAACTTTTATTTAGATGGCTTCGTGCTGCCAAGGATATTGCAATGTAAATGTCACAAAAAGTTTGTCACAAGGTGTCTAAGATAGCTGTAAAAGTACTGTTTGAACTTAAAAGTTTTCCCTATACGACAGTCCTTCGTCCAGCGTCAACATACGCAAAGTAATGCTAGTAGATGTACCAGGAGTACAAAGGAAAAATTAAAGCGATAGAAATAAATTTGTAACGAATGGCAGCGAGTTTAACAAAACGTAATCTAACAATAGTTACGCGGAATCGCTGAAGTCTCCACATTAAGAAACCAAACTTCAGGCTGAGCAAGCTTATTTTGATATTTTTAATGAAGGACTTCGGTAGATTCCAAAAACTCAAGAGGCTCAAGTTCCAACCGAGATTCGGAGAAGCCAAAAGATGAATAATTGGAGCACTCAAATACCATGCAGATACGTTGGAGAAATATCTAGCATTAATGTAATACCTCTACTACTCTACTTTCTCTATTGTGTACGAAGGTGAGTGCAAAATTCATTGTATGCGGAAATAAAAGCCTTAAGAATAAAATTTGGTAATTGGATTAATTGTGCAGCACTCCACTACCTCACCAGTGAAGTGTGAGGATATTTCAATAGAACACTGTGGTTTGGACAGACGTATCCATGTACACCTTGACTTTTGAAAACTCCAAGTACCTGCCAGAAATCACCATCTTGCAACAGATTTAAGAGTTCCTAATAAACATGTATACATTTTCATTTTTTTAAGAAAATAAAGAAATAAAAGTCTAACATCTGTCTTATGTCCCCAATTGGAAATCCTTATTTACGCTCTCCCCGTCTTAAGCAGAAGCAAATTTTGATAATCTATTAGTTTTAAGATTCCGCAACTTCTTAAAGGCTTTTAACTACATGGGTAACAAAAACAAATCAAAAATTGTTTGTAAAACATGCGGCATAACGATCCGAAAGGGTTCTTATGAGCTTATTTTGTATCCTTACATCTCACAAGGTGTCTTCACTGAAAAAGATTCCATTTATCTTCGTTCGCTTAGCTTTATTTCATTTATAATTAGTACAAAAGTATATTATATTCTAAATACAATCTACACTCTGTCCAACGCCTCCACCATAACAATGCTGTTTCCTCTTATTACCTAAACAAAAGCAATTTATAGTATTTTACAAATTTCACATATTATTTTTATTTACCACCATTCCGATGTTATTTCTCGTGCTGTCTTTGCACTCTTCGACAGTCTCATCAAGCACGACGTTCATGAAAGGGTCGAAACCGCGCAAAATGCCAGCCACGGACCTGCCGCCATTGAGTTTAAGTAGCATCCGTTTATCCATATATCTAAAAAAATAAGTTTTTAATATAATATGGTAACAATTAGTTAATTTACTTATTTACTTTTTCAACTCTGGTGGGTGGGCTTTTGACATATTTATTCAATTTGTTTTATTTTACTTGAAAAATCCTAATTAGCTAGGAAGAAAGCGTGACAGTTTTCTGTATCCTCTTTCCGAATTGACAATTGGGAGGGTTGTTCGTTATAAGATCTGAAAAAAAGTTGAATGGGCACGTACAGCACAGTGTTCCCGAAATGCAAAGAAAAAATTTTTTACCCTCGCCTTCGATCGTTTTGAACTTTTTCAAAATGACATATATAATTCTCCCTTTAACATATGTATTTTGCTTTAATTATTTCAACCCCAATTTATTTTCTCATATTGCAAAGTTTCAAAAAAAAAAAAATATCGGCTAATTTTAATAAAGCGGGGCTTGAAAACGAAGGAAAAAATGTAAAAGAAATCGTTCCTTCGTGTGTTGCCCTCAAAAAATTATAAGTCCTCGACAAATCGCATTTAATGATATAAATAGCATCGTGTAATTGATATCAGAATTTAATAAATATAAAAAATCGAAATGGAATAAGTACAAACAATCTTATCCCCATTTTTAGGATTAAACTTAATGCATTTACGAAGAATACGCGAATATTTGGTCCATAGAATCTTGTTGAAGGCATACTCTGGGGACTTTACCTACATATAATCTATTTTTCCTTAAATACTAGAAAACGTAGGATATAAAATAAAGTGACAATATTTTGTCGGAGTTTGCCATTTTTTTATATAACTTAACACAAAAGAGGGTATGACTGCTCTCAAAATGCCGAAACACGTGTTAAGTTTTTTCGGAAATTTGTTGAGCTAAGTGGTTATATTCGCTCCATGGGTGGCATCCAACATTTAATGGGGAGGCTAAAGTATTAATGGAAATTGACTTGATGTTGTATTTTAGGCAGCCATTCATCTTATGACATTTTAGTTGCCTAAAAAATGTCTTCGGGCACGGCTGGTATTGAACATCGAACCATCCGATTGGGAAGCCCATACACTACTACTTAAGACACGACCAAACACAATGAAATGGTATTGTCTCACAACTGCAAATTGTTAATACTCTACTATCACGTTGGTTTCTAAATCTTCGTATAACTACTGCCATAGACGTTTAATCAACACCTCCGATCTTAAATGAAGCAAAAAACCTTTATAGGTGTAGAACATAGAACTTGGTTCCGATGGGCCTTTTATTTGTACATGCCTCCCAATTACGGATAGGAAATGCATTCCTTCTGGAATGAAGCTGTTATAAACAAATCTTCTTGTTGTCCTATTTTGCCTTCTTTTGCATATGGGCTTAATCGTATGTATATATACAAGGTTTTCCAATAGGGACTTGACAACTTTGAATTTAATTTGTGAATGCACTATTTTTCTAATCATAAAACTGTCACTGTCAATTTATTCAGTAAACTCAACATTTTCATCATGGTAAAGTACACTAACGAGCAACGTCTGCAAATTATAAAAAAATTTCTACAGATATTCGGAGTTGGTGACTGCAACTTTAAGAGCATTAATTCCAATTTTCGGTCGTAATTCTCGCCCTAGTAAACAGGCAATAACAAGTTTAGTGCAAAAATTTGAGTCTACATATTCGTTGTGTGATGTTGCCGTGTCAGTGAGACAACGGGTTGGTCGAAGTGTCGAAAATATCACTGTCGATCAGACGTCCGTAGCAAACGATCCAAATCAGTCAATTCCACGGCGTTCTCAAGAATTGTGCATCATCGTCAATAAGCCAAATATGCGTTATTGGTCGGGTGAAAACCCACATGTGCTTCATGAATCACCACTTCATCCACAGAAAATAACTGTTTGGTGCGGTTTGCATGCCGGCGGCGTTATTGGGCCATATTTTTTCGTCGACGGTAAAGATTGTCACGTTACTGTGAATGGTCAGCGTTATCACGCCATGATCAACGATTATTTTTGTACCGAATTGGAAGATATGGACTTGGACGACATCTGGTTTCAACAGGATGGTGCCACAAGCCACACAGCACACGCTACAATCGATTTATTGAAGAGTAAGTATGGTGAGCGTGCTATCTCAAGACATGGGCCAGTCGATTGGCCGCCTCGTTCGTGCGATTTAACGCCGCTTGACTATTTTCTGTGGGGCTACGTTAAGTTATTGGTTTATGCCATCCTACGCCGACGAAGTTTGGAAGAGCTCAGAGCCAATATTGAACGCGAAATAGCGGCCGTTTCGGCCGAAATGTGTGGCCGAGTTGTTGAAAATTGGGTCCAACGAATCGACCGCTGCAAACGTGCCCGCGGTGACCATATAAATGAAGTCGAGTTCCATTCATAAATGTTTTGATTGTACTTCAAGCCAATAATAAAGTTTTGGAAATATCTCAAATGGTTTGCCTTTTATTTAAAAAAAAAAAAAGTTGTCAAATCGTTATTAGAAAACCTTAATAAAACAAGTCGTTTATGGTGAGTCGCAGGGAATGTAGTCGTCGACTATTATGATTTAAATCTTTAGTAACACCGGAAAGATGTAGAATTGATTAATCTTCCGATTTCACTACCCCCTTTCGGCTGTTAGTTGACTCTCTTGTGGCTTAGGGCGTCAACAATACCTGCATGATGAACCGTCTTCGTGGGGTTTGCCTCATTTTAGACCCACTCTCCCTTCCGTATTTCGAAGTTCGTTGGATCTTTGCCAGTAAGCGCATAAAGGTGGTCGTTCGACATACGATTTAACCAGAAGATCATCTATAAATAAAGGCTTGCAGCTTTCTGACGATATTGGTCACTTTACGGGTATTGCATCCATTAAGTAGCATTGTTCCCACTTTCGACCGGAACATTCTCGACATCTTCTGTCTACATTCAGATCGGGACTACCATTTTCTGAGGCATAGAAATTTGTCTACTCTCTCAGCTGCCTGCTCGGAAATGTTGACTTGAGTGGTACTGGTGCTGAGAAATTAAAGTGCTAAGGTGCTTTGTTTTAGCTGTATTTATTTTGAGCCCTTTTGAACCCAATTTACGGACCATTTGGTGCAGGCAATATAGTTAAGATGTTTAAGAAATTAAGATATTTCTCTCAGCACCATTTTTTCAAGGCTGCTCGGAGCACAACAGTGATTTTTGCTAAGAATAGTAGTTGCAAAAAATTTAACATAGTCCTACTCCACTACAAAATTCAAATTCCTCTGACATCTTTCCGTTGTGTAAGTTCTGACATGACATGACATGATGGCATCATGGATAGTGTTTATAATAGCGACTAATTTTTGCCGTATAACTATCTTGCGCATGGCTCGGTACCTCGATGATGCGAATACGGATATTTGTTGTTGCGGGAGACTAGCTTGGGTTTAAATTAGTTTCGCCTACGTGTTCAATACCGCTGCAGAATTTTCCCGACATCTTACAAGCTATTTCTCATTCCTTTTACTATGATAGTTGTACGTAGTTGAAAATTTGGGCACCCAGTAAATACTATGGACAATCCTGCTCTTTCAACTATTAGCTGTTCATTCAGTATTGATGGTAAGTGCGTTATGTACCTACTCTTGTCTTTTCTTACACTTTGCAGCATTTTTTGTTCATTCGGAGCAAGAGTTCTAGTTACTAGCGCTCTAAAGCTAGTTGAGTTTTTTTTTTTTTTTTTTTTTTTTTTTTTTAGTTTATTTGTTATTATTGCCTTCGTTTTATCTTTGATGCCAAAGCTCTTCGAACTTCCGTGGAACTCACTATAGCCATGATTTTCTTCTTATGTGAATTTGATTAATGTAAGACAAACGTGATAAACACGATTTCATCTTTTCTTTCAAAAGTTCATTCAAAAATGTTAAATTGAAAACAAACGTTAAGTACATAAAAACGGGACTTTTCACAAAATCGAGCCAGTATTGTTTACAATTTCAAGCATCGCTTGGATACGTCCTATAACAAATTTTGTAAACAACTAAAAGCGACAGTTTGAAATTAACTGCAAGACGTCATTTATTTGACATTTCACTAGTAATTTTTTTTTTCCTTCTGACAATTTGTCTCTGCAGCGATTTTAATGCAGCTAGTAGATTTTGTTTCGCAACTAGAATTGTTATGTGAAAACAATTTGGTATTTGTCATACAAACAATCAAAAATAAATATTTTGAAATTCTATGGCGGGCTTACAAAAATACTCTTCATTAAAGTATTTGCAAAAGGATAGTTTATTAGAAGAAATAATTAACCATATATATTATGTAGATATTCTGTGGACGAGGAGCGGCATTCTCCGTCTAATCATCCATCTCCTCGAAAAGTTTTAAGTAGTAGCAACGTTCCAAACGATGTTGGTTCTCCCGGATATATGTATCTAACACAGGGAGGGAGTCAGGCCGATGTGTACCCTCTGGACGATCGTTATTCATTCATGTAAGTTTGTAGAGTAGAACTATGACTGCATCCGACCTAATATTTATGTATATTCATCTTCAGGCATCCGGATGAAGACGAAATTAGTTTGAATCACAGACAAAACCCCTCGAGAAGGGTGGAAGGAGGAAATGGTCTTCAAGATAGTTTGAGTTCACCGGTTGATAATGATCCAAAGCTTAGATATATCAATACTGAGAGAGAGTTTTCACTTTCGGACAGGCATACGGATTTTCGTAACCTTTGTGATACTCCAGAGGATGGTAGTGAAAAAAGAATATCAGTTTGAAGTGGACGTAGTATATAATTTCTGTTTCAGATGTGTCAGTACGAAAATATTTGTCCGTAAGCGTTGGGGTAGTAAGCCTTATAACGGAAAATCTATTAAGTCATCCATTTATTGTGCTAAGGAGGCAGTGCCAAGTCTTCCATGCATCGCAAAAGTAAGTACTTCGCTTAGAAATTTTTATTGCATTTACTTTATATGAAGAGCGATTTCTATTCAAATCCAAATATTCTATGACAAGCTTTATGTAACTCGTGAATATGAATGTTATAAGCGAATTCCTGTAAAGTGCTTAACTATTATTGCAGTTGCCCTAGCAGTGATTTTTTTTTTATTATTATGTAAAGAAAGAAAAGAATCTGCGCTGACCATAATAAATTGGTACTGCTGGAATCTTTCTAGATGCAGTCACATCTCTCTAAATTTGATTTGAGGTTTGAGTTAACTCCAGAGTAACTTATTAAAGCTATAAATAAAACTAAGAAGTGGGTATAGTAGGACGAGTGACAATTGAAGTAAAGGACATCCTTTAAGGTTGAATATTATCGATTTCCAATAGTACTCTAGACATTGGTTCAAGGTATGCGTAGTTGAGTCGACAGAGGTGCACAAATTTAACATTACTTGGATAGGTGTTAAGGGAGATAAGCTAAAGTGAAGGTCTGTCTATGTTACCAGCGTAAATTTGATGAAAAAGAATATGTCCGCAACTTTTTTATATGGTATGATAAATTTAGGCCATCAGTCCTGGAAATCCGCTTTAAGTTGTATTGCTTTGTACAGCATCTATCCGGAGAGTTAGGGCTACTGTATTCAAGAGTGTGCCGAACAAAGACTATAAAAGGATTTGGTGACATAGTAGGGGAAGAATTCCTTAGCCCTTGACAAAACCAAGAGCATAGTTGACTTATATTTTTAATGTTATCAATTTATCAATCAATTTATCAATTTCGCTGAAAACGACTTTTTATTATATTAAACTTTGAAATATGTGACGCATAAATAGGTTAGGTTAGGTTCAGTAATAAGGGATGTGCTAGTGCCTAAGGCACAAGTGTACACCGAGGACTATTGGTGTGATTTTCTGTTAATGTTGTTAGTGTAGAATATATTATTATTATTACAATGGTGGGTCTTGCTTAGCTTGTTTTGGCTGAAAACCCCATCTGTATGGCACAGTGTATTTAGAAGTTAGGGCAGTCGTAGAGCAGTTGTGTAATAGTCCCTTGAGAAGAGGCTCCTGTTCTGCTGGCCATCTTGCCAATAAAGGAGTGGCCAATTAGGACAACTTAAGCAATACGGATGTCTTCTTTGTTGAGTCTGAAGAGGGTACGTGTCTAGGTTTGGCCTAAGGAAGCATGAGATAACACAGTCACTCTTGGAGACACATGCTTTGTTAAATCGTTCTGTGGCTATAAATTTCATTTTTCGTTTCAGTGTTTTAATTGGTATATTTATGACCTTGTGTGTCATACCCCTGTGCAGAGAAAGTCGCCCTCACTTGTTAGCTCATTCATTTTCTCATTCTTTTTAATTTTTGTGAGTCCAGGGGCCCAGCAGATATGCACTCGGTGAGATTCGCTGCTTCTACTTAGAGTTTGACGACAATTTAGTATCTCTATTGATAGAGAGACAGAGATCTCTGATGAATGAAATTCCATGAGTAGTACATCCTGTACAGCTTTACGAATGGCAAATATTTCTGCCTGAAAAATACTACATTCGTCTGGAATCTTGAAAGAATCCTGGATCTGTAGCATTACACCGTAGATTCTAGCTGCAGTACCTTTCGCCATTTTGGAGTCGTCCGCGTAGAAGTGGTGTTTTCCATTTGTTAGCGGCAGTCAACCAGTCATATCTGCTAGGAAATATGTGGAGAAACTAGCTTTTGAAAGCCGCGCATTTAAGAAATTAGCTTAAAGGATGAGTTTTAGTATTATCTCCAATGCAGCTTGAGGAGTAGACCTTAACGCTTCAGTTACTGCGACACACCCTAGTTTTTCAACTTGTGTGAGTGTTTTGAGATAACTAATCTTTTCCGCAGCTTTCCTGCATATCAGCGCACCATAGGTAAGAGTTTGTCTAACTATGGCCACGTACATCCAACATTTACCAAAGGTTCTTTGGAATGTGTAGAATGCTTCTAATACTTTTTTGGTCCTTTCCTCGATGTCACGATCCCAACTCATCTTACTATCTAGGATGATTCCTAGATATTTAGCTTCGGATGAATGTTGTACCGTTGATTCTAGGAAGATTAAACTTTTTTAATTTTCTTTTCCTTGTGAACAGCACTAGTTCGGTTTATGATGGGTTTATTCCTAAACCATTTTGTGATGTCTATTTTGCGAGTGTGTTCAAGGCCGACTCTATTTATTCGTTGATTGTTGGAAGATGTTTTCCTTCCAAAAGAATAACTATGTCGTCGGCATAGGCTACTGCCTCAATACCTTTCTGTTCGAAACTTGTAGAGATATCGTTTGCAACAAGAAGCTATGGAAGGGGAGAAATGACTCCTCCTCGTGGAGTTGCTTTTGCAACTGTTTTTCTGATTGTGTTTCTTCCAAATTCTGAACCGATAATTCTGTCCTTTAACATTTTCTCAATTCATTGTGCTATCGTTGTTACTGTAGTTCTGTTCACTGTGTATAACACTTAACTTCCAAGTATCTGGATTGCTATTGCGCCACTTATGGGGTTATTTGTAGACCTTAAGTTCTTTCACAAGCTTCTCTATTTTGGGTCGCTTTAGTGAGGCCAAAAGTTGGCTGACGTTTTATCGTTTGATTGGCACAATTATTTTTCTTCTGACCTCTTCAAATAATTTGAATAACTTTCGAAGTCACCCCATGATAACCATATGTGTGACATCGTAATCCCAGTTTCCAGGATAGCCCAAGTATTTATTCCTTTTATGTAGATGCAAGGAGTTGGGTCTAAGGGTTTAAATAAATGGCAATGCAGATATTCGGTCTCAATATAACTGTTTCATTACTCTTTATATTCTTGCGTCTTTATTCGATTATTAAGAGTTGCCTGAAGAGATGTCACGCCGTTGCTTATGATGGCGCTAGGTTTGTCGAAAAAACTTTGCTTTTATACAGTGGAACAAAAAACTCGTCCAAGATTTTTATTCATACTTCGGATGGTATGAACTCCTGTCCGACTGCACGTCATTCTATTTACTGCTTCGCCTATTTTTAAATTTTAAAATTTGTATGCCGTTAAAGTATTCTTTTCATCTATTGCAAATGTCGTTGTTTCCCGTTAGTGGATTTCTTTGCTCATCTTCAATATATCTCGGCGATTGAATCTTCTACTGCATGTCGCCTGCTTATAGAGGGTATGGCTTCTAATTTCCGTTGCAATCAATGCCTGACAAAATTTCTTTCGACTCTTTTTTTTAAATTTTTTTTTAAATATCCGCTGTACTACTGCACTTATTTGTTTATATAGAGCCGTCTTTTGTAACACCTAGAAGTATTTTTTGCACTTCTTGAATTTTTCCTCGAAATTGTTCCACATTGCGATATGTAATTTATTTCTTGAAAGCCTCATGTTGTTCACACCCATAAACCGTCGAACTCTGAAACTAGTATTTCTATTCGTCCGGGATAACTTTTCCGCTATGCAGTAGAAATGTCCGGTGTGGTTATGTGTTGTGTCACTGGTATGTGTGAAATTATGAATGCATATCCGACTTTTCTTTGCTCCAAAAATTGTCACTATATGAATCCGATCATACGTAAACACTTCATAAGATTCATCCAACTAGTTGAATGAAAAACGCCCTTCTTTGTACAATGCTTGCTTATTGTATGCACAACTGAAACTTTTCATGGAACGGAGCATTTGTCTATGGTGCACATGGAAAATTTATCAGAGGTAGCAGTCCGAATGCTTAATTGGCAACGTTGTTTACTACAGGGTGACTGACTTGAAATGCAACTTTTTAATTTGCTATAATTTTTTTTATTTTTTGATAAATTTTATTGTGCCAAAGCTAAAAATGTTAGAAAATACATCAATTTTCAAATTGTATCAGTAGCTTTCAATATGTCCACCTTTGGCGCGAATAATGGCCTTGAGACGACCGAAGAAAGCATCGCACGATGCACGCAAGTGGCTCTGCTGTATTTTGGCCCATTCCCGGCGAAGTTCTTGTTTGAGGTGGTCCAAACTTTGGTATTTTTTAGTGCCAACCTTCGCCTTCAAAATACCCCAGACAGAGAAATCCAACGGATTTGCATATGGAGAATTTGCAATCCTTTGTGTCGAAAAAATGAAGTGTAGAACATTGTTTTCTAACCAATCTTGGTTGACGCGCGCTTTGTGAGACGGTGCCGAGTCTTGTTGTCCACGGTCTCCGACCGAAATGATTGTTTGCCCAAGGCTTCAATACTGCCTCTAAGCCAATTTCACGGTATACGATCGCATTAATTTTGACGCCACGATCTAAAAATACGAGCGGAGAGCGACTATCGGCGGTTATGGCGGCCCAAACCATAACCATCCGTACTGCCTGCTTTCTGGTGGCCGTCCGAAGGTGTAAATTTTCGAATGACCTCTCTGACAAGTAACTCTGTCATTTTGTTTGTTGACATATAGCTCGATAACAAATGGCGACTTATCGGAAAAAACCAAATTCGGCAACTCACCACTTTCACGCGGATTTCGCTCAATTCAAGCCTTCACTTTCCGAACCATTTCTGCCGATGTTGCTGTTTTTTTATGACCACCTCCATGGCGTTTTGCAACGCTGCCAGTATCACGGTAACGAGCTATGGTTCGAGACACAAATGATTTATTCACGTTGAGGCGCTGGAGGACTCTAACGATAGCTACCAAATATAAAGCAATCACACTTTCACGTTTGAATTCCATCGCGGATAAAAATTTTAAATCGTTTATCTGTTTATCTGTCATGTGTCAAAATTTGAGCTCACAGTAATGAACGGTTAGGAAATTATAGTAGTCTGTAATTGGTTGCAGGTCGAGTCAGTCAGGGTGTATATTTATTTTTCGCACTTGGTTCTGTTGGCATAAGTCTAGAGATTTCTAGAGATACTCGTAGTAATGAACTTTCGGTTAAAGGAAGCTTTGACTGTTTCTTGTTATCTTGAAGTCGTTCACATCAAATTTAGAAGTAACTCTTATATCTTAAACCTTATTAATGCAAATTGATCGTTACAGATATCACCTCACGCCAATAAGTTTATTACCCAGCATAATACATCTTCATAAACGACAGGGAGTTACCACACTATGGAAAGGTTTAGGAAGCTGTCTTCTTGTTCGTGGGATGTCAATGGGAGTAGATGATTTAATAGCTAAATTAACTCTATGGCCCAAGTAAGAACTCAAAATGTAATATCTAATATAGGTAACCAGAAAATATATTTTTAATTGACAGAGAAGTTGACAGTCGAACAACCTTAAAACGTTTCGGACAACATTTAATTTTGAAAAGGTAAAAACCAATAATCTGATATATGGTACAAGTATTTGTTAAGATTTTTAAAAACTTGATTATAGTGTAAGTATTGCGGTAGTAATGCCATTCTATGCTGCTTCTCTTGTGGAAACAGTTCAAAGTGACATCGCTAGCGAAAAACCTGGATTCTTAGACGTTTTTCGTGAAGGTGGACTACGCCTTCTTTCATGGAGTTCTCCACAAAAGGGAAGAATGCTACCAGTTTGGGCCTTATTAGGTCCGAGCGTGTCTCTCGGCCTTACGAAATATATTTTTAGGTACAGTATAAAAGAAAATACAAATAGATTTGTTCGTTCATTCCGTTCTCGATTTCTGTTGTAGCCTGTTTGTAAAAGGGATCTCAAGTCGTGTCATTCGAAAAAGTATTCAGAATTCACAGGAGCAAAAAGGAGCTAAACTAAAAGACGACTCTCTAACTAATCAAAATGTCCAAATTTATTCAAATTTAATATCCGTTCTAACATCAGAAATTCTATTCTATCCATTCGAAACAATTCTTCATCGTTTACAGTTGCAGGGGACACGCACTATTGTTGACAATTTAGACAATGGATATTCTGTAGTTGCAATTTTAACTAATTACCAGGGGGTAAGGGATTGCTACAGAACAACCATGGCAACTGAAGGCATCAGCGGTTTGTATAAGGGATTCGGAGCTATTGTGTTGCAATTTGCTGCCCATATTGCCGTTATCAAATTAACCAAATGGGTTATCGGTCAAATTACTGAAATTATTTCAAGCAAACCTCCAGCAAAAGTGGTACAATATTACAATTTAGAAAGGGCAGGTGCTTCTAGTTCCACAACGATTTCTCGAAGTCTAAGCTCAAGTAGTAACATGGGCGGAAGTATCGAAAATGTAGAATAGACCAGCTTTTTTTTTTTTTGTTGTTAATAAAATTAAAATACTTTCGAATTATTTTTTGGCGTTGTGTATAAAAGAATAAAACAAAAAACAAAACTTCATTATAGCATAAATATAATTTCTCTTTCGGTTCACTGTGATAAAATAGCAAAACAAAACAAAGAAAACATAACACAAATACATAATGTTCAATTTCGATAATTGCGTGATTTTTTTTTTTTATGATGGCTTACCCCTTTCAATATGTTATTGCACTTTTATGCATTTTTAAAAATAGAATATCTAAGGAAAGTAAGTCGTATGGATGTAAAAATGTAAGTATGAAACATGTGTCTCAATAGTAATATAACATAAAAACTGTTTAGCTTAGTATGTACATATGCACCAAAGGAAATGAACGTTGTTAGTTGGCATTGGAATATGTAACTTAACAAACGCAGTTGGTGGGAATTCATCCATTGATACCACGTACTGACATATTTCACTTTCGCTAGCCCTTGTATATGTTCTGCCCGTTTTTCTTATCGGACAATATTACAACGAATGTAAATAACTGATCCAATCAATATTTACATAGTTGGAGCTACAGTCCAGAATGGGCTTGGGCTTCAATATTTCCCCAGTTGTAGACTCCAATACAGCTGAGGTTAGCCTCCTCTAATACGTCGTCCCTTCGGATATCCATTCGTTCTACATTGTCCAGATATCTCAGGCGACTGGTGTGTACAAAATGTAGAATTTTCTTTTACAATGAATTAATTTTATATCAAAACTATTATTACTCTTTGTTTTTATACAATAGCTTTTGGTTTACTAATTTTTGAAAATCAACAGTCTTTATGATCTTCCTTTTTTGTTGGCTTCGGTTCTCCGTTTCTATCTTTCAGATAGTTTATCAAGGATTTGATTTAAGTTTTATGGTTTTCTATTACAAGATGATAAAAGAAAAGGCATCCTTGAGGGCCCATTGGTTGCCCCTTAGCACCACGCGTATGGTGGTGCTGAACAAAGCTAGAGTTCTATTGAATGTTTTGGGCTTTATGGCTAACCAACAATTTCCATTCTTACCTCGGAATACTCTTTGAGATGGTTTAATTATTCCACCAGACTCCAGCGAATCTAGCAGCTGGATTGATTTCTAGGAAGCTTGTTGCGATAATTGAGATTATTCCTGAACCAACTCGTTTTTTTTTTTTTTCATCATAAAATCATCTTTATATTCGCTGTGGACATCATCATCTAGCATTTGCATCTGCAACTTCCTTACTTCTTACAACTTCTAAGCTAGTTCGAGAATGCAAGAAATCACTGAAAGCAGTCGGAAGGCTAAATTCTGTGACCCTTGTCTGGGTTCCAGGTCACAATGGGATCACCGGAATTGAAATCGCCGATGAACTTGCCAGGTGGTTCAGAGGAGAGTTTTTAGGACCCGAACCTACGTTGGGTCTTCCTGCGTCCTCGGTTACTTCACAGTTGGATCTCATACGAGTACAACTGCAGATGGCACAGCTCCGCGAAATGTAGGCAGACTAAACAAATGCTTCTCGACGTCTCTAGGAAGTCAGCGGCCTTTCTGCTGTCCCTCCGCAGGAAAGTCTGCAAATTGCTTACTGGGGTCGTGACAGGGTATTACACTTTTGCAAAGCACTTAAATGTGCTGGGTATAAGTGACACAACATTCTGCAATGCTTGCTGCGAAAGTGATGACGATACCGCGGAGCACTTTCTCTGTGAATGTCCGGCTTACGCTCGCATCAGGCTGCAGGTACTTGGCGCTGACCTGGCGAGTGCTGGTACTTTAGGCACATTATCACTGAAGAGCTTACTCATCTTTCTTCAGACTATAAGATTTCATTAAAAGAAACTTTACAAGGAGTACAATGGACTAATTCTTTGTCTGAGTGCTCTGCTTCGACATTAAAAAAAAAAACTGAAAACCATTTATAAGGTTATAAACAACAAGGCTATTGCAGCCGACCAGCTACTGGCGTAATTTTCAAGAGCGTCGAACGAGAATGTAATACGAAGTAAGGATTAATGCATCTGGAAAATAGAAAGATTGAAGGCTTGCCTAATGTTAAACTCTCGCAAGGTCTTTTATCTGATTAACAACAAATGAAACTTAGAAAATTTACAAGCATAAGTCATGAATCTTCGCTATTCGAATTCCTGATCCGTTTCGGAAACCAATTTCCAAATTATAAACCGATATCCTTCAGTTTTTATCGATTTTAAGGTACCCGCTTAAATAAACAACCTTCCGGTGTACCAAGAAATAGCTTTCCACTCGCTGTGTGTTTCTTATATTGCCATTTTATCCACTGAGAATGGGATCAGAGATTTTTGTCGATTTCGGGGCGAAAGAATGAGGGTCTTTTTATAAGAAGTACTTTTGCTTTCGAAGGCTTACCATTGCCTACCAAAAAGCTTATAATATTAAAAACTATTCTTTATGTTTTTCGGTGCATTGCCTTTGAACTCCCGACGAGGCCACTAATGACAGAGCAAAACAAGAAATGCTATGCAAATGTTGGTGTTTTGCTGCGATATCTTTCTGAAACTCTTATGCTTGTGTAAAATGCCAAAAGGATGAAACACTTTTATGTTTTCTTCCTTTTCTGAAGCTGAATCATGAATGAATCAGTAAATATGCTTTCAATAGTTTGGAATAATCCATAATGGTATTTTAACTAAATAAGTTAAAAACAAAACGAAAAACTGCTAAAAATTATACAAAGCATAAACGAACGTTTCAGAGACGTTAGGGTAACTTCTTAATGCCGCACATAGGGTTATTTGCCCTTGAAAAACCGCTCAAAAATCTATGCTTCAAAATGTAGAGTTGAGAAGTATTTTTTTTTTCCTATCTGTAGTTAGATACCCATTGAACAATGAACCGTTGTTTTTTTTTTTTTTTTGGTTTTATGCACACACTTCGACACAGCATTAGTTGAAAGTCATCGATCGTAAGCTTGCATTGTAAAACTGTTGATTTGTGTGGAAATTCCCACTGCTAAATAATTAAGTTTTTATTGTTTTTAATACTGTGTATAGTCTTTTTTGCTATGGAGGAATCAGCTGCAGGCGTGTCCTTTATTATAAAGCAATTTCTATAATTATTGAAGCTCTAATATAATCGATATTGGGTTTATTTGAAATGTGTGTAAGTGAGCAATTCGGTGTTATTCGGTGCAATTCAGTGTATCAGCTTACAGATAAAAAAATCAGAAAGCAGTAGCAAAAAAAAAAAAAAAAAAAAATTGCTGCCCATAATAGCCCCTCTTGATTTTATCGTCCCTTATGTGAGCCTAGTTTAATGAAAATTCAAAAATTACTTATCATAAAATAAATCTTTTTGCTTGAAGGATCATCTGGCTTCTGTATTTTAACTTAAAGGCAGTTATATGATGTTATGAATGAGTATGAAGAGAATGATTTTGAAGCTAAATTGGATCACCTTCAGAGCTATTTGCTTAAGAAAAACGTCTTGCACGGAGGAAAACTTAAAGATTTTGGACGTTTAAGGTATTAAACTAAGCTCAACTTTATTTTTATTGATAGTTTCAATCTTAATTTTTTTTAATTATATTAAAACATGAATTGAAGTTAAAATGGTTAAGTTCACAAGGGACAAATGTTCGATTTTTAAGAAAAAATTAAGTTTGGCTTCAGGGAGTTTTTGAGGTACCAATTTTCAATGGACGTGGTCGGCCGTCGAAAGCTTCCACAGAACTTAGTGTACAGAGCAAGAGAAGAAGAACGCAGAACTTACGTTATAGTAATAAAACAGAGGAACTTGCGTTTGCTACTCAAATGAAGTCACGTGAAACAGGAAAATCTCAAGCTTCAAGAGTACTAAAATGATTCATCGAGTCTACTGGGAGGGCAAAGAGATATAAGAAAGCATTGTCCGATAGTTTCCAAAATAAGAAACTATGTACTCTTAAAGCTCTTACTATTTTTGTTAAAGCTAATCTATCACGGAAGCAATATGAGATAGTGAGAACTAGTGACAAAAAACTTTTTCCTTGCTACAGTATTCTTATAAAAAAACAATGCTACCCTATCCTTGAGTCATATACTATAACAGAAACTTTAACTGAAATAAACTTACAGGACTTATTAAACCATACAGCTGAACGCTTACTATTGCATTTAGATGACGTACTACAAACTTTAAATGAAAACGTGCAATTCCTTAGAACTTATTTTAAAATGGGCATGTGTTGGTTCGCAACAAACGCAATTCAAGCAAAATTTTGAAAACATCTCTGATTCAGATGCAAACATCTTCCAATGCTCATTTGTGCCCTTATGTTTGTTTTGCAATTCAACCAACAAAATTTATTTGGCAAAATTCTATAGCCTACTAGATGGGGTGAAAAGTAACCTCCTTGGGAATAAAAAACATTTTTTTTTAAAATGTTTTTTTATTTTATTCAATATAGTCTTGTTCTAGCGATTTTCCAACTACTTGATCCCGTCCGAAAAGTAATTTTCCGGAAGGTCTGCAAAATACTCCTCCGTGGCGTCGATGATTTCCTCGCGTGAGCTGAATTTTTTATTGATGAGCCATTTTTTGAGGTTTATGAAGAGATAATAGTCCGAGGGAGTCAAATCGGGTGAATACGGTAGATGCGACAGCAATTGTAGCCGTAAATAATTGATTTTAGCAGTGGTTGCGATGCTCTTGTGCGCCGGTGCATTGTCTTGCAAAAACGATATTTTTTTTCGCTTCATGTGAGGCCATTTTGCAGCGATTTCGGCTTTCAATTGCTCCAATAATGCACAGTAATACTCGCTGTTGATGGTTTTTCCTTTTTCGAGGTAGTCCACAAAGAGTATGCCATGACAATCCCAGAAAACCGACGCCATAACCTTTCCGACCCATCGAGCCTCTCTCGGTCGCTTCGGAGCATTCGGCTTCAGTCCATTGCCGCGCACCTTCACTTTCCACCATTTCATGTAATTTTTTGACATTGTCCTCTGTAAGCGCGTCGGAGGGCCTGCCGCTGCGGACTTGATCGGTAGTGGAGTTGCGGCCACCACGAAACTCTCGAAACCAATATTTGACGGTGTAATCTGACGAAGCATTAGCTTCCTTCGCTGTTTTGCCTCTCAAAAAATAATGTTTTATGAGAGAACGAAAAACGTTTTTGTCCATACTCAACATGATGCCAAACACGTCAACAACAATCAGCTGTCAAAACAAAACTAAAGACAGAATCGCACTGAAATTTGGCACGCTGCCTAAATATGAACGAACTTCAAGGCAGCATTACCTTTTTTGCAGGCTATTTTTGTGTTAAGACTCTTACCTGTTAAAAAAAACTAAACAATTTAGAAAAGAAGCTTTAGAAATGCTGATTTCCGGGATTTTGAATTCATTATCCTTACAAAATTTTAATGAGAGAGTATCCAATGAAAGTGGAAATGAAAAAACAGATGCGGAATGTATTGATGAAAAAGAATCATGGGCAGAGTCCACTGAATAGCTTAAAGTGCCACATATTTCATTTCGTACAAACTTTTGGCATTAATAAAATAAGATCTAAATATATAAAAGATACTTTATTTATACTTAAATTTGATATATGTAAATAAGTTTAATAGCACTCGTAATGTTGTTTCAGGCAAGTATCACTTCATTAGGACAAGAATATATTTGTATTTTTGTCACCAAAAACATTGTTTTGGCTTTGACGAAAAAATACCCCAAAATGCTCCTGGACATCATCCTGAGATCTAAAAAAATTTCAATAAGAAAGTTTTGCAGATTTTGAAACAAGTGGAAATCTGAAGGTGTTTAATCTGGAAAATAAGGCGGATGCATCATTTTTCTCCAACCGAACTCCTGTAACTGTGCTCAGGTGGTTCTAACTGTATGAACTGATCGAACAAAACACTTCTTCGATTAACCAAACCTGGCCGTTTCTTGTCTAATGCCGATTTTAAACTACACAGCTGTTGACAGTGGACTTCTGCGGTGATGTCTGGTTACGAGGCAACAGCTTCAAGTCGATTATTATTCCCTCAGCATCCCACCAGTCACCACATAGACAGTAACACCTTGAGCGGCTGAAGTCCATCTCTGGGATATTGTGCTGGTTTGGGATATTTGGACAATTTTTTATCCACGGTAAGGACCTGGTTAAAAACCGATTCTTGATTGTGACGCGACAGAAGCGCAGTGCGAGCTTCGATTATTTGCTGAAGATTATTTTCTAAATTTTTTTACTTTTCCCATATTTGTTAGGTGTTCATTGATATTCATATGGCTTATGTTGAGTTCCCTTGCGTGTTCCTTTACCGTAGCATTGGGATTTTTTTAAACAATAATAATACTCGAATAAGGTGCATTCTTCAGGTCGAAATTCCCATTTCTAAACTTTGCAAACATACACCGATATTTGGACTCTCTCCATATACATTTTGGATTTTTTTAAAACTAACATTCTGGGTTTTCTGAAAAAAAAGGTCTTCTAGTAGAAAAAGGTTACAAAGATGTTAACACAGCGAATGAGCAGTGTATCCCAAATACTAATTTCAATAACGGTTTCAGCATTAAATTGGTTTTGTGCATCTTAAGGCAATTGGGAAATAACCCTCGAAAACACTCACAATGTGATACACAATGTTACTGAATATAAAATAACAAAAGAGCGTTAAAAAAAGATGAACATTTGTTTTTTATGTATACGCCTTAAAGGAGTAGATGCTAGGGTTAAGTTAAGTTCTTATCATTTTAGGTAAAAAAGTCGTCCAATTCCACTTGGATGTCATCAGTGTTTATAAACTGCTTTAACTTGGGAAAAGGTTGTAATCGATAAGAATAGTGCGGATGAGGTAGCACTTCATATATCACCACTTCGAGCGTTAACATGCATCAAGATATGGCCATGCTTATTTATCAGTGAAGCCCATTATGACGATTTCTATACAGGATAGTCATTCTTGTGATTGTTTCTCCGCGTTTGAGAAATTAATAATGCACAACTCCTACACTTTTCTGCCATATTGTCACCATTACCTCTTCTGGGCGTATTTCTGCTTTGGCAAATCCCGTGCAAAGCTCACTCGAGTCCATGCCGTTTCGTAAATTACTCCTTTATCATAAAGGATGACTTTGGCGAGCTACAGTTCCAGCAAGATAGTGCTACGTGCCAAACAAGCCGTCTAACAATCAATTTATTGCACATTTAGTTCAATAATCGTGTAATCAATCGTTTTGGTGATGTTGCTTGGCCTTCACGGACCTTCGATTTGACGTCATTGAGCTTTTTTCCGTGAGATGCCATTAACGATCGATATGCGAACAATCCAGAAACAATTCAAGCACTTAAGAACGATGTTGAGCAAGCCATTCGTGAAATAGGGCCCGAAACCATCGAAAATGTATTAAATATATTTTTTTAGGCTTTTTAAAAACAAACCAACATATGGCCCACCCTTTATTGTATACTAGTACCTATCCTACGATATGCCGCGCAAAACGTACGTCTAATTATGCGTATAGCTCCTAAAAACTATACTTCTCTAGAATTCTAATGAATGATGACATTTTCTTTAAACATAATTAGAAAATATAATTCATGCTTTCAGATGACTTCACTTAGTGTCAAGACAGAAGTCATAACTTTTACATTCCAAGTTCAAATTTACCATAGAATTGGCTCTTTGCTTCTACCAGATAGGTAATCATCGGCATAAGTTCTTAAATATTCACTTTATGGGGGGTGAAACCAAATAAGTGAATCGTAGGTGTCAAAATTTTCACGGCGCGGTGTAGAAAATAAGACTGTTTTAAAGTTTCAGAAAATGTGTCATGACACTAACCGCCTAATAATCACTTTTAAAACTTTTTTAGAGAGAAAGCTGTGAGAAAAATACAAATTAGTGATGCAACACTGATCGCAGCCAGAGTTACAGGCTAACAGTTCGCAACTCGCGTCATCGTTTTACTATACATACACGTGATGACAGATTAACTAGAGTGCCTGAGTGTCTGATACACATAAATAAATATTATCTGTTACCTTTTTACGACTAAGCCGCTGAACCGATTTAAAGAAATTTGGTATGGACATAGCTTAAACCCTGAGGAAGAATATATGTAGTTCAACCCACCTACCTACTTCAAATGGCAGCCGGCAGTTGGCAGCCGACTGTGTTTTTTATAAAACGCGCTTTTATAAATGGCGCTCCCATTGTAAATCTTAGTATCATAGCTTGACATTTGAAAAATTACGTAGCCAATTTTAGAAATGGATTTAAATTTGCTCGTACTTGTACTCGTATTAAATTTTTGGTAAAAAACGGATTGAGTGGTGCGCTAACGTTGGAAATGTTGGAAAAGTATTTCGGCAATGATTCTCTAAAGAAAACGGTTGTTTGCCAGTGGCACGAGCATTTCAAAAGTGGTCGTGAATCAATCGAAGATGATGAACGCAGTGGCAGACAATCGACATCGAAAATCGACGAATACATTGATGAAGTAAAAGCAATGTTGGTCAATAACCGCAAGTTAAGCATAAGAGAGATAGCGGAGGGCTTGAATATTGCCTATGGATCAGTCCAAGACATTTTTCTTAATGATTTGGGTTTCCGTCGTGTAGCAGCAAAGTTGGTGCCAAAAGACCTTAATTTCATGCAAAAACGCAGTGGGCTTATGAGTACGACACGCAATCCAGACATCAGGCAAGTGAATGGCGTTCAACAAATGAGCCGAGACCAAAAAAATCATGTCGTTTTCAGTCAAAAAAGAAGGCAATGCTCACGGTTTTAATGGATTACAACGGTGTAGTGCATTACGGATTTTTTCTAGGAGGCCAGAATGTAAACAAAGAGTATTATTTGGGCGTTATGAGACGTTTGCGTGAAGCGATTCGCCAAAAGAGATCAGAATTGTGGGCAGAAAACTTATGGATTTTGCATCATCGTAATTTTTTCACGAAAAATGCAACAAATACCAACCAACAGCCACCGAATTCACCTGATTTGGCTCATTGTGACTTCTTTCTGATCAATCGAGTTAAAAAACCACTACAGGGAACGCGTTTCAGCAACCGGGAGGCAGCAATGGAAAAATTGCAGGAAGCACTGATAGATATACCGAGTGTAAAAAATTTTTCGAGGATTGGATCAAGCCCTGGCATGAGTGTGTTGCAGTCGATGGGATTACTTTAAAGGGTGATTCATCGTGAGGTTTGATTTATAATGTAAAACAAAACACATTAATTTGAAAGTGAACTTAAAATTTTTATTATCAGTTAAGAGAATAATTCATGTCATTTATTTCTTGGAATGATATCATGTAAATATTTGCCACAACTACGTCTGAGGTGGTCCATTCGGAAGATCCAATTTTGGGCTACTCGTTCGAGCATAGCGACAGATATCTCGCGGATATCACGAGTAATAATGACTTTCAAAGCGTCAATCTTAGCTGGCTTATTCCTGAAGACTTGAGGACCAGAGAAAAAAGTTCAAAGGTGTGATATCGCACGATCTAGGAGGCCACGTGAAATTAAGTGTTCATCAAAATGATTTCTCAACAAGTCCATTGTTTCAAGCGCTGTATGGCTCATAGCGCAGTCTTGTTGAATCCAGAGCTCACCGAGACCATGTGCTTGAATTTCAGGAAGCACATAGACCGGTACCATGGCGCGATAACGGTTACCATTAACGGTAACATTCTGATTTGCTTCATTTTTAAAGAAATATGGACCAATGATTCCACCAGCCCCTAAACCACACAATATCGTTATTTTTAATGGATGTAATGGTAGCTCTTTGTACTCTTCGGCTTGCTCATCAGCCAAAATATAAAAATTTTGTTTATTAACGTATCCATTGAGCCAGAAATGGGCTTCATTTCACGATAAAAACCGGATATTCATTGAGTTCGCCTGGCTTCAATTCTTGCACAAGTTGAATTTTGTAATCTTTTAGGCCGAGATCCTCACGTAAAATACGCCAAGTTGTCGAATACTCCAAGCTGCTGAAAAAGACAACGAATCGACTCGTCACGGTCTTCGCGTTGACTCTTAACTACAGCTGCTATAGTCTCTTCTCTACGTACTGGATGTTGTCTAACCGGTCAAGTACCATCCACTAATGTAAACTGAGACTCAAATTTGCGAATGGTATTGGCAATAGTGGTTTCTGTAGGACGATTATGCGCACCGTAAGTTCCTCGAATCGCACGAAAAATATTTCTCACAGAACGCTGATTTTCGTAATACAGCTGAACAATTTGGAGGCACTGTTGTGGTGTGAGTCTCTCCGTGATGCACTGTCAAACGATACTGAACAAAAATGACAAAGCAGTTTGATACGAGTCACGCAAGATCTATCAAAAAAATCTTATTGAAAATCAAACCTCACGATGAATCACCCCTTAGATTTAGATGAATAAACCTGGATTTTTAATTTTCTGAATAAATGCCAGATCAAGGTGGTACATGTAAGTAATATTTTTTTAAGGTAGATTTGTAAAGTTATTTAGTTTATGTATGGTAATTTAATTCTATTTAATCTTTTTAGAAAGTCCATATATATTTTAGTGCAAATTAGCGAGAAAAGGTGAGAGAGCTTTTTGCAATATTAATAGCGACCTGTGGGCTTTCAAATGCACAGCAAATATGGGAAAAGTACAAAAGTACAAAAGTATAGTACATGGCGGAGATATATTGCTCAGATTTAAACTTAACCTTAATGCTACATACAATGATTTTATTTACAGCGCGGCTGTCATAAAGGTGGTGGACCAAGTAGCAATGACAACTTGAAAACATTTATCAGACTTTGAATCGAGTAGACCAATTAAAAGTGCGATAGTTAGCAGCAATTAAATACGAGCAATGAGTTATGATACGATTTCATTACAACAGCAACTCATTGAATACGTTCCGCACTTAAATCCAGAACAAGGAATAGTTTTTAAGAATGTTATGCAACAAATTGGGAGTGGTCAGTGATTTCTCCTCTCTAGAATCTTCTGGAGGAACTGATAAGACTTTTTTTTTTTTAAATTTGCTCTTAACCCCAAATTCGGAAAGATAAAGGAGTCGCTGTTGTTGGATTAGCTGTCACACTACTCGGTGGTGGACGAATCGCTCATTCGTTAATTCGTAACGAATGTACAATGCCACAAAAAAGAGCAATCGAAGCACTAAATCGTACCATGAATGATATTAAAAGCAACCAAAGTATTGTAGGAGAGGTGTTTTTGTTATTGGTTGGCGATTTAAGACAGACTGCCGGTAATTACTAAAGCGACACCTGCATAAAAGGTTGCGAATGCAATTGCCAACACATGCAGATGAATGGAATCGTACTGCATAAATAATGGGAATGTTCGCTCTAATAAAGCTATAACATACCCTAATTCATAATTAAAGACATTGCTTTGGAAATCCACCTAATCCCATTTGATATGGTTGTTCTTTCGATTTTTAGTGGCTCGAGATCAGATATTTGACTTAGAAAAACATTTGGATGTAAACCAGTGGATATATATATTTAGTGGATATACGTGAAGATATGTCGCCAAAAGTAGGTATAGAAAACAAGTCAGTCGGCAACATAAGCTAGATATACAATTATTCGCACTTAAAAGTTAAACACGACGAAACCAGCAGAATACTCTAAAGAAATTCAACATCGGTTGGCAACAATGGCGATTGATACCGACAATCTTTTGCAGATCGAATGTTCCCTTACATCCCAAACTGTAGTTCTAAAAAAAGCTAAAATATGTAGATCAGTGATACAACTTTCTGTAAGCCATCCAGAATGCCACTTTATGTAGACTGCGTTTCATATCATTTAAATTGAAGTCGAATAAGGCTGCTGGAGCTAGCGGTTTAGCATATCGTACATGAAATATTCGCTTAGTAGTAGATTTACGGCTCTTTACCTTTTTATTGATTTTTAAGTTGTATAAGACAATTTTTAAAGGAATTAGCAGTATAAATCTATTGTCGAGTTTGAATAAAGCCAGAGCGACAAATGATTTCGACATCGTGTATGTGATTTATTTCCTGTTTGCCCTAGGGCAGAGCTCTAGTGCACATTAAAAATTGTTGGTAAATAATTGTCGTAGAAACAGTTATACAGTAAAAGAATAACGTAAATAATAAAAAAAAAACAGCTATTTTCCTTGGCAGACGACACATAATATTTTAACTTCTGTTAAAGGCCGATTCATGTTTTAAAATGTTCTTCAGAAAGTAAAGCTATTTATTTTTATGTAGATCAGTTTTTTCGAGAATCCTTTGACATCTACAGGATTTAACCATATTTAGGAATTTGCTATTATTAATATTTCCAACCAAATAGTACAATTTTTGTAGTCAGGTTCCATAGACAAAATTGACGGCGGAGGTGGGACTACGAGTATGTTCTGTTACCATTGCGACCAGGTTAGACCCATAATTCGGTTGTAAATTGAGCTGACAGTGATATCTTTTGCGTCAAGGTATGGCGTGTTTTGTTCAGGCAATAATAATGACAAAGGATATGCTCTGCTGTTTGTTCGTCCGCGTTGCATATGCGACAGGTGTTTGCTTGTACTATTTCCATAGTCATAGAGTGTTTTTTGACTCTGCAGCAATTCGTTTACTGCGTTTATCTGATCCCTAAAAAGCCGTATTAGTTGTTTAGTTCTTTTTAGAGAATGGGTTGGTAAAAAGTTGTTGGCTTGCCTGTTGCATTCAGTTTAGTAATGAAGTGCCATGATACGTACACCTGAGGCGCAAGTAGAAAACAAGATCGATCATATAGCAATATACAGCCGTTTTAAAACATGTTTAATGAAAATCTTAAATAGGTAGATGAACTCAAATCATGCACTGAAGTGAACACCCTAGAATTCAACGTCCATACAAAAGCGAAGTAAGCCAACAAATAATTGTAGTTATTAAAAGCACACAGCAGATTAGCTTAAAACACCCAAAAACATTTTAAGACTATAAAAAATGTTATCTTACTGATTAAAGACCAGTACTACAGAGGGGATTTCATAATTCCATACAAGCCCGACGGTTGTTATTGCCAGCCCCAAAATGATGTTTATTTGACTTTTTTGAACATATAAAATATCCTTATTTGAAATAAAAAACATCTGTGAAAACATAACATTTAATTTAAAAATACTTCCGAAATTTTCAGTGATACGAGTGCAAAGGACGCCTAGGGTACATTCTGGGGTCACCACAACAGAAATTGTCGATACAATTCATGATATGGTGATGTAAGATCAAATTATTAAAGAGCTTGCGATTGTTGAGTCTGTAGAATTTTAGGATTTCTAGTGAACAGGTGTAGACCATTTTTAAAAATTATTTGGATCCAAAAATGGATCCACTACTTCAAGCAAAATTCGAAAAATTTTCTCTGCTATTTCAGAGCTGCCAATGAAACTTGGATCCATCTGAACAATCCAGAAATGATAGACCATTCTGCTGGCTGACGTCCACCAAACAAGGCTTCACAGAACGACAAATACCCTATTCCTGAGCTCCCTAAGTCAGGTGAGAAGGAAATTGAAGTAGTGGAATCTTTTAGAAGAACTATTTATAGATACCTTTAAAATATGTTGGAACGCAGCCTTACTACATAAAGGCATTATTTTATCTTGCAAAAGAGATGAAAATTATGTTACGTTCGTAGAAGGCAAAAACATTCATTTCTAACTTTTCATTTAGAGCATTTTCCATACAATTATGGAGTGCTAAGTGACGAGCATGAAGAATTTTTCTATCAGGATTTCGCAAACATGGTATACAAACGCTATCAGGGCAATTGGAACGTTTCAATTATGGTGGATTATTGCTGGACAAAAGAGCAACAAAAGAACAATGTCAAAATTCGGCACAATAATAAAGATATAGCGTTTTTTTTTTTTGTATTACTATATTTCTCGGTAAAAACTAATAAATCATTTTTCAAAAAAAAAAAAACTAATTTAATTTGTTTTGTACCCATTTTCGTATTAAGCGTATCAAAATCTATAAGAAAAGTTACTTCGCATAAAGAATACCATTTTAAAGTCAAATTTTGTTGTCTGGTGTTATTTGGAAAACTAGAAAACAATTACCGGCTCGCACTACTCAGAGCTATTATGCAGTTTCCACAACGATTATGTTCTGATGAAAATGATGGAAAAATGTCCTCGTTTAGATATCCTGATTTATACCTAATCCAACGCAACAGCGAAATTAAATGAATTGAGCTATGAATTTAGTTTTATGTAGCTCCTTGCACTATTTTTTTTTTTTTTTTTGTCCTCAAATATTAGGAAATAACTTAAAGTCACAAGATTTACATATTGTGTTATCGGATGCTTCTCATATTTCACCAACCTATTGGTTGCAAGATCTAAGATATAATTATTAACAAATCGCAAAAGTCTTAAGCCTTTTTTTTTTATTAATTTCATTTCGAATCGATTCGATTAGCTCCACAAAACTAATTTTTATGGAAATGAGCCAAGAGCAAATTACCTTGAATTCGTGGTTCTACATGGATGCAATACATGAAGTGTGTCCTGAGTTAACACAAAAATATGGAAGCATTTTTAAACTGTTGTTTACGTATACGAAATATATTGCAACAAGGAGTTTCATTAGCACTACAATTCGAAGGTTGAAGTGACCATGAGATGTAAAAGGGCATTATATCCTTTACCTTTTATGTCATTGAATCGAATTCTGAATAGAAGAAGAGCCGTCAACCAAGACATACTCTTACGCTTATACCTTATTTATGTCGAAGAATAGTCAAAGAGGAGTAAGCATAATAATGCAAACATGAGTGAGAATTAAGCCACATTACTAGAAATCATTTAGCGATGGTGCGGATGTGTACTGGAGATGTTTCGGCCCACAATGAGGTGAAGAGTAAGTTGCATCCAATTTGGGGTCTGGTCACTCCATTCTTCTGTGTATAATGAAGATATTGATCGTTATAAACAATCATATACACTTATTTTATAAAACATATTAGGCGCCTGTTTCGCCACGTTTCAGTGTGTTAGATTCGAAGTTGAATTGCACCATATTTTAATAAGGCATGCAGTGTAACTTTAACCTTTTATCGGCTAATGTGCGCACTGACTGACTTTTTCTTCTGTTATTTAAAAGACCCAATTTTCTTTTGAATAGTTCAAAAGATTTTCCTCTTACTGCCGCTGACTGCAAAGTTCTCACAAGTAGGTATCCCTTAAGTGGCAAGGCGCAAAGAAAAAAAAAAGTAAGAAACCCTCCATGCTTCATGCTCCCTGCAATCATTCTTTAGCGACTTTAAACTAAGATATTTGTGCAGGATGTGATTCTTATTCCAATAAGGCCTTTGCCAACACATCCAGCAAGTATTTATTAGTCTTACATACACTTTACGGCTTACATACAACGGTCACCATATGCAAAGACTACGAAGATGGCATATTTTCACATACTTGCTGGCAGCGCGTACGTCGTCGTATCGTGCGTCGGTCGTATCGAAGCGTACCCTTTGTGTGCTGGCCTGGCCTGGCTTGGTACTCGTATATCGTTCTGAAAGTTGGGCAAAGGGGCAGTACATTTCACTATAGAAATCTCCAGGGTATTGATTTGTTGCCCGTACGGAAGTTTTCCATTCCTCCCCTCCATTTTAATCTAATATGTTGGCAAGTGTGACTATATGGATCGGTTTAGATGCGTACATCTACATATTTTATAAAACCCGATTCTTTGTCGTCCTCGTCCTTGCTATCCGTATTTCGGCTGAGAGCAAACCTTCAGCAATTACTATATCCCAGGATATGGGGATGTCCTCGGAGCCCATATGCGAACACTTCTATTCATACAGCAGGACACACATATCTTTCTCTCTCTGTGAAAGCATATATTTTAGATAGATAGTTACATATGTTTGCATGTATGTAAGTGCGTGCGAATATTTATATATGCACATATTCTAAACAGTGTTCTCGCTTGGAAAGCAGTGTTGTACTTAAATTTATCTTAATATTTTATATGCATACACACGTGTGTGACATACAAATTTTACGAACATCCTTTTCGGTAGGTGGATGGTGGAATCATGCCCGTCAGCGATTCGCATTCGGTCGGGGAGACTTCAACTCAACTCCTGCTGGACTTTGGCGACTTGTATTTTAAGAAATATATTTAGAAAATCTACATATAAAATTGGATTGGATCGATATTTTCCAGTCCAATTTATGGAGCTGCTGGCTTCTGGCTCATGCTACTGACACTACAATATACGAGTAAATGGTGCCGCTTCCATAACATACGAATATGGTATGTGGTGCGAGCTTGTAAGAGTACGAATACCATATCTTTGTATGTTGGTATGACACATTATGTCTTAGCATAGTTATGGGTAGTGTATTATATTATAAATTCAATTCCACTGTGGGGTGGATGGTTTAGTTTGAGCTCAATTTGAAGTATGCAGTCGCATTGTTATAGAAATTTTATTATTTTTAAGCCATGTGGGTGGTTATGGTATGGTAAGCTTTTAAGAAACTTCTTGACGCAGGCGAAATAATTAGATGAATGTTCAAAAAATGCAACTTAGGCGGTCTATAGAGATTTATAAATCGGTATCTTTTAACTTACGTTCGTAGATGTGCTTTTGTAAATGAATATGTAATCAAATTGAAAATAGGTCAAACAAAATACTAATCATTGGGAGTATTTCTTAAAGAGCATTTCTCCAAACGTTAAATTTATTCTGCATGAATTAATTTGAAGTAGGTTAAGCATCCATCATAATCTGAATGCTAAATGGTTAGTTTTTTTCGATATCATATTCTCCTAAGCAGCTTTGGAAAGATGCGGCATGTGAACCAGGACATGGTTCAAGAGAGTGGCGAAGATCAGAGTGGTTGAATGTTTAAGATACTAGGCACATTTATGATTTCACCTCTTTAAAAATTCCTTCTGAGTCCTAAGATACAGTAATACAAAATACAAAGATTTTTTTCACGATCATAGTGATGAATCCATATTTAGTCTTTGGTAATAATTCGATCGAAAATGCTTGACGAATCTTCACCAAAACTTGTTACCTTAACACTTTATGGTTGTCTTTCACTCAGAATCACTAGAAAACTAATGATGATAGGTACGTAATTTTGTAGTTATACAGATATAACTAAAAAATTAAATTACCTACGACGCGAAGCCAACAACGCTTCAACGTCAGCAGTATACAGAAGAAATTTAAACCGCTGTGAGAAAAAGTCTGGCGAAAGATATGGAATTATTAAATCGACTCCGATTTCAAACATTTGGCTATTGTCAACTATGCGGAAAATTTTTGCACCCGTAGTACATCTAAGTAGATGCAGGAACTTATTACACGACTGTAACTTGTCACTTAAATTTTCCGATTAGGGTCCTGAGCAACGGTCAACCCTTATTTTTTTTTTTGACGGAATTGCAACTATAAAAGTGTACTATTTGGCGTGGTTTCTACGCTGGTGTCATGTGTCAATGGCCAACGTTAAACAACTTTCTTTAAAAACATAAAGAACTCTACTCAATCTAGAATTTCAGCGGCCATTGACAATGAAACTTGCAGCAATACGTCTCTGCCTGCTCTTGAGCTCTTCAACATTTACGCCGAATAAATCCATTTTCGCACTTGTAACAGCAACAGTATTTAAATATCATGTATGTACATATATGTTACATGGTTTATCTTCAGTTGTTTTGAAAAACTGTTCTCCTGCCTTGGTAAAAGGGTTTCATAAGTTCAACTCTTTAAACTTCTTTCCGCGAAAGTTTCGTGACTGATCTCAATGATACTTCTGGCGAAGTATTCATTGCGTCTCGTATTGTCTTTCAGACTCATGTCACCGTACTTGTACAGTTTAAACTGTACACTGTTCAAAAAGTAAGGTGTCCTTATATCGTTGCAAATCTCTGTATTTTCATAGGCCTCTTCAGTTTTAGGAACAGGAAAAAGTCGCAAAAGGCCAAATTCGGTGAATATGATGGCTAAGGCATGACTGTCGTGCCGTTGCGGAACAATCTCTCACAAGCAACGATGAATAAGCAGGTGCATTATCGTGATGCAAAAGCCATTAATTATTTTTTCACAATTCCGGAAGTTTTTTTTTTTTGGTATTACTTTTGGCAAACGACGCATTACTTCAAGTTAATACTCCTTATTGAGGTAAAAACTCGTGATATACTACGCCACAGTAATCGAAAAAAAAAACAGTGATCAAAACTTTGAAATTTGATCGAACTTGGCGTACTTTTTTCAGTCTTGGCTCTTCTTAGTGCTTCCATTTCGACGATTGGGGTTTGGTTTCGACATCATAACTAATATACCGGTGATTCTTGACCAGTTATGACTCTTTTTATCAAGTTAGAATCATCATTGGCGTCATTCAAAAGCTCCTGAGCGACGGTTCTTCTGATCAAAATAAAAAACTTTCGGAACAAACTTCGCTGACATACGTCTCATGCCCAAAACTTCTGAAAAAATTTCATGACACGAGCCGACCGATATGCCAACACCCTCAGCAACTTTTTTTTATGGTAATCCGATAATTTTCGAAAACAATTTTCTTTACAGCTTCGACGTTATCATCTTTTGTTGAAGTACTGAGGCGTTTAGAGCGGTTTTCATTATTGGCATTTTCTCGGCCACCTTGGAAGAGCTTGAACCCCTTTTTTTTACTTAGAGCAGACTTACCGTATGCCACTGTCAACATTTCAAGTAGTTCAGAGCACTTGAATTCATTTTTTTAAACAATATTTGAAATGATTGAAACTATACTATATACCTGAAACTGTGAACATATGGTATGTCTGGGAAATGTGTACCAACACATAAAAAAAAAAAAAAAAAAAAAAATCGAATCGAATATACGTTGTCCGCGAAATTTCAGAAGTCACTTTACTTTTTGAATATAACTCGTACGTTTGTTATAGAAAGGGAACGATAGCGTATATTGAGCCAATTAAATATTAGTAGCATAACTAAATAGAGTGAAAGTTCAAGCTTCGAAAGCACCAAGTTGTCTCCTGTTAATGCTTCCATTTTTGATGTCGCCAAAAATTTTGCGAAAAGGCTGTTTTACCTGGCCTCGATATATTGTTATCGCACAGAATTTGGAGTTTAGATTTTTAAATTTTTAATTGTAACGTTGATACCGTATTGATTGGTCTTAAATATGCATTTAAATTCAGTGTAAAATTTTCTGCTGATTTTACGTTACCAATGTTGACGCTATTGAAAGTAACATCTACTAATTTGTGTGCAGTTCTTGTTGCTCTCTTGCTTTGTTTTCGTTTTAAGAATGTGTTATGCTTTGAAGCCGAATGTAAAAATAATGAAGATACTGGTACAGACAAAAGTTTCAGGCTCTCTTCTTTATGCGCAATAGTCTTGAGTAGACATGGATTTCAAATATCATACATTTTCAATTAGCGGATATACCACCTTGATCAAAATGTTGAGTTCTGTTTTTTTTTTGTTAAGTTGGTACATCTGTTGTTGACATTACCTCTAAATCTTAACGTCATAGCTTGACATTTGCAAAAGTTACGTAGCCAAGGGTACATCTATCTATGTACTCGTATTAAATTTTGCGTAAAAAAACGGATTTAATGGTGCGCGAACGTTGAAAATGTTGAAAAAGTGTTTCGGCAACGATTCTCTAAAGAAAACGGTCGTTTACCAGTATCACGAGCGGTTCAAAATTGGTCGTGACTCAATCGAAGATGATAAACGCAGTCGCAGACCATCGACATCGAAAACCGACGAAAACATTGGTGAAGTAAAAGAAATGTTGGTTAATAACCGAAAATTAACTATCAAAGAGATAGCGGAGGAATTTAACATTGCCTATGGATCCGTCCAAGATATTTTTGTGAATTGTGTAGCAGCAAAGTTGGGGCCAAAGGACCTTAATTTCATGCAACAAAGAGACCATGTTGACGTCGCAAAAGAGATGATTTGCGAGGCTGAATCTGATCCCACATTCATCAAAAGGATGGAGACGAGACGTGAGTTTATGACTACGACACGCAATTCAGACATCAGGCAAGTGAATGGCGCTTATCAAATGAGACGAGACCAAAAATACCACACATAAGTGTGTTGCTGTCGATAGGGATTACTTTGAAAGGGAAAATATAGATTTAGATGAATAAACATGTATTTTTAATTTTCTGAATAAATTCCTGAATAAACTTTTGGATCAAGGTAGCATGTATCTACTTACTTACCTTCTTACAGAATAGGAACGGGGTTAAGGTCCACTTCTATTAGTGTCCTCCATTAAAGTCAAGTTAGTTGTTTATTGCATTGTCCTTCTGAATGAATCGATGACTTTTCGGGTCGAAATGGCTTTATCCATTAAATCTACATTCTAGACAACCTGGATGACTGATGCGCATTTTTCTGGCTAGGTTTTATGTTGCTGTTTGCTGTTACAAGTTCATAGACGTTAGTATTTCTAACTTAGTACAATCGCAGATATTTCCTCGTGTAGTTTCGAACGCATTCACTGCAGAGACATATTTTAATACGATTGAGAGGCTTTGTAAAATCTGCATTACTTGTGTTCGTAAGCTCAAATTCAAATCGAACGAAGATTGCGCAGCCAAAATAAAATGTGAGTTAAATGGTTCAAATTTAAAAAAAAAATGTAACTTATGTAATGCAAATTTGGGGAAGAGAAAGAGTTGAATTGCGATGAAGTGAAGTGGCTTATACGACGCGATTGACCATGGAGCCTGAATTTGTAGCAGAAATAAAAAAGAAGAAAATTTTTTTTTAAGAGGGAGTTAATAAAAAAAACAATTTGAAAATATCATATTGTAACCACATCGCATCACAGAATCGCATCGATTCTGACTCTACATCTAAGTTTCATTACTCATCTTCACAAGTCTCCGTTTAAATCTTAGAATTCTATTTTACAAAAAAACAATGTTCTTTCGTTCTTTTTCACACTAGCCGAGCACCTTTATAGAATTGTTTTCTATTCTTGATTGCCCTCTTCAACACACTAACGAATTTGTGGCATTGGTGCCGCATTTCTCACAGCTTCTAAGTATAGATGCTAGATGATTTTCAGATGTGGTTGCAAAGGACTTGTTGTCGTATCTGAGATATCCTTAAACGTACCCTGACTGTATACTGTACTATCGAGTATAGTATAGGGTACCTTATAGTAACACTAAAAGAATACTATCGTTTAGTCTAAGGGTGCAAACTTTAACTGCTTTGCGTTTACATTCACCCTCAATCCATTACTTTTTCAAAATAACCAATGATGCTCAATAATTTTGGTTAGTGTTTATAGAACAAATCTGGTATGATAAGTAGCTCTTAAAAGAATCTTCACTGCTAGTCTGGCACTGGCATACATCCCCAAAACCCTGGCGAATAGTGACAGTAGCCTTTATATCAAAAACCCGAAAAGAGGATACACACTCGCTTAGAACTTTAGACGTGTAAGTCTGAACTCTTCCATGATAAGGATCATGGAGAGGTTTGTTGAACTCCTTTTGCGCGAACTGCTTTGCAAATGCATCCTCTGTCTAAGATGCAACATACTAACCAATTTTGAGAGTGAGCTCCAAAATTTGGTAGGCGGAATTGAAGGCGCACTCGAAAAGAATGAATACGCGCTGGGTGTTTCTATCGACATTGAGGGTGAAAGAGAACACTCCGTAAATGAACCAAAAGCTTTGACGATAAAACCATGCTGGTAAATAAGAAACTGATTGGGTATCCTCACTGCGGATAATATGTGATGGCGGAAGTAAATAGGGGTTGTCCTGTGGGGTCCCCTCTCCATTGCTATGGTGGATGTTGATCGACTTACTGCATAACAGTTCCGTCTTCTATGATCAACCAAATGCACATGATGTAGGTGTACTGTCTATTTAATTGTGTCTAGCTACCGTCTGTTATAAAGCGCAGGCAGTCCTAGACATAATGGACAATTGGTTTACTAGAAAAAAAAAGTTTTTTTCTTTCAGTATATCCTCTCAAAACTGAGGTTGTTCTCTTGAGGGGAAGCAGACTGGTCTGACTTATCTAGTGATTCTCCCAAGAGGCTAAGCATTTGTGTATCATCCTCGATAAAAAAAAACTTCTCTGGGCTAAACACGTTGCGTTGTCAGCCAATGAAGCGCTGTAAGCTGTCAGGCAGTGCAAGAGAGCTGTCGGCAAAACATGGATATGATAAAACTATGATAAAACCAATTATATCGTATGTGTCAGTTGTTTGGTGGCATAAGCTCTCACGAAAATAAGTCATTGCTGCTTTTACCAGAAGTCGAGGGCTTTCCATGTCGGTCTTCGCTCTACCATATCCCCTCAGTATTCATATCATGGGCTGCACTCTCAAAGCCATCTTCCGTTTAAAAAGAAGAGATTTTTGGTAGAACACGCTCTGGGTGTTTGATGACCTTTCTAGAACTCCTGCTTCTAGGCAGCAGTTAGAGAAACGGAACACCATCCCAATTAAAGTACAAAAACTGTTTTTACTATACACCTGTACAAATTAATTATTCGGTTTTCTTTTAGGTATCCTTAGGAGGGTCTAGTGAATAGTGAGATAAGGATTCTGGAATTTCATGTAGGGTCGTTTGAAGTGATAAGAATTCTGAAATCTCATGAAGGATCGTGTGTTCCGCTTTGAATGTTTTCTCTGAATCTATTAATGCTGTGGTTTATTTGTTATCTTTCCGTTAAAACAAATAGCATGGTCCGACGGAGTTTAACGTGTTAACTCCCCCCTTTCTTTAGTAAGTAGCCCCGGGTACTTCTCCTCTCATTCTGGCACCAATGCGTTGCATCATTAGGTCGATTGTTTCTTCCTGAGTCCTTTGAGGTATTGGCATTGTTATTTGAATTATGTTCCTTTTGTTATTGATATATATGATTAGTGGAATTAGTTTTATAATAATTATCATTATGGATACGATCGGTCTCTTGTTGACTTCTGTTTTATAGTAATGGTATTCAAGAGGTTGATATTGTTTATCTTCAATAATTCATTTGTGGTTTCGAAATATTTGTCGATTTTATAATTGTTTACCATATGTGTGGGTAAATAGTTTTATATAATTCCTGAGGGTTTCTCGTAAAATGTGCCATCGATAGCAGTTGTATTTTTGAAGTTAATGACATAGACTCCGTTTAACGTCTGGTTGTCGACTGTGTGTTGTTCAGTAAGTAATATGCTTCCGTCTTTGATGATTTCTAATTCTAAATTTATTTCTCTTATTTTACTACATTTAGTTGTTGGATTATTTAAAAGTTGTGACAAGGATATTTATTTGTTATTTATCTTAAAAAATGTGTTTTTTATTGGGTATATATTTTAATTCGTGCGGTTTTTTTTTTCAAAATTTGAACGTTTATTTAAGAAAAACATGTACACTAGTATTATTCAAAGTATTGCCCATCTGAAGCTATGACTTTTTCCCATCTTTCTGGCAATTTGTGGATCCAATTCCAAAAGAACTGCGCCGGCTTGGCAGCCAAGAATGAATCAAGCCAATTTTTGATATTCTGGGGAGTGGTAAGACTTCCCATCCACTGTTTTCCAAATAGTTCTTAACCGGAATAGCAACGTGGGACCGAGCGTTGTCATGATGGAAAATTATTGCCTCGTGTCTGGTCGCATATTTCGGCTACTGCTCTCTTCAAACTGATTAATTGTGTTCGGTAGCGTTGTCCATTGATGGTTTCACCCGGTTTTAGCAGCTCATAATACAGCACACCCATCTGATCTCACCAAATACAGAGCTTTACCTTCGCTTCGCCGTTGATTTGACTAGTTAGCCGGGTTTCACATATGATTTTTTGCGCTTTGGGTTGTAGTAATGGATCCATTTTTCATCAACACTAACAATCCGATGCAAAAATGACTTCCTTTTGTGGCGTTCCAGCAGCATTTCGGACATGCAAAACAGCCTTTCGACGTCTCTCGGCTTGAGTTCATGTGGAACCCAATTTCCTTGCTTTTGAATATATCCAGCTGTTTTCAAAAGTTTTAAAATGGCTGCTTGAGTGACACCCAAAGATTCTGCGAGCTCTTCTTGTGTTTGGCAACAATCTTCATAGAGTAATGCTTCCAGTTCTTCATCTTCAAACTTTTTTGGCTGCCCAGGACGTTCATCGTCTTTCAAGCCAAAATCACCACTTTTAAATCGTGCAAACCACTTTTGGCACGTTCGCTCAGCTAGCGTATGTTCACCATAAACTTCCACCAAAATACGATGACTTTCGGCAGCAGTTTACTTCATATTAAAGTAATGAAGAAGAACTCCCCGCAAAAACACTTTTTCAGGCACAAAGTTCGACATATTTGAGTGAAAAAAAATTATTGTTGTTTAGGCTTCAAATGAATGACATATACTGAAATGACGTACAATGACAGTAGCTTTCCAACGCATGTTCCAATGGAATAATACAAGTTACGCCATCTCTTAGCAAACCGCTAAGATCCAGTTATAGACCCAATATTTGTTTCTTACATTTAGCTATATTAACAAATTTTTCTTTACATTTCAATATGCTTTTGTCAAGTATTAATTTTCCATTTTCATGACATATTGCACTGGTTTCGAAAAGTTTACATGATTCTTTTAATACTGATCAGGAGTACCTGCTATTCATTTTAATACGGTGCCCATGGTCTGTATTGCTCGTTTAGGGCGATGAATCCATAACTGGTCTAACATAGTTTGCATGATTTTATGTTGTTAATTCGTTCGTTTTTAACTAGTGGAAGTTGACTTGAGTGTTGTACACTATCTTCTCTTTGTCTCTTGAATAGTGGGCCAGTATTATTGCTATAAGTATTATGATTTGGCTTTTGCCAATTAGGGGAGTTACTATTGTACTGGTTACTATTCCCTTGTCTAAATGGATTTTTCCTATGGAAAGTTTGTTTGTAACTTTCTACGTTATCTTTTGGAATGGGGCGATTTACGGAACTACCGTGAACCATTGGTTCAAATATTTGGGGAAATTGTCTACTATCATTATGTCTTTTGTTTTTGGGAAATTACTAGCATTGTTGTGAGTTTGTTTGTCTAATCGTAATGTGTTTTGATTTCTATTCTAATTTTTATGATTTGCAAATTGTAATGCAAATTTTTTTCTCATAAGTGAGAATCGAATTTGAGGTGGTTGGCCGTTTGTGTCATAATTGTTTTATTAATGAGTAATGTTAGTTTTTTATTGACTATGTTATAGAAGTCGAGTATCGATGATGAGCTTTGTTGTAAGACAAGCCAAAGTCCGCATAAGCAAAGTCAAGTCGCGATATAAGAAACGTCCTTTGAGTGTCTAGTGATTTTTTTTCTTAGGATTATAAGTGCAGTAAAAAATTTAACACTTCCTAGTGTATATAAAATTACAAAATTATGAGCGGCTTCACGCCAACTAACATAGGACGTTTGTTTGTTCTCCAAAATTTTATTACGTCTAGTGTTTCCATACAAACAATTGTCGGGTCAATATTCTGTGCTTTGTATTCAGTAGCCTCGGTAACTATAGTTAACTTGGATAGCATTTGCTCTAGATCACTTATTCTTTTATCGCTCAGTATTTTATGAATGTTGCCCCAATACGCGTGGCTTGTTGTTGAAGTACCCTTGCAATAGCTTTCTCCATAGAAGTAGTATTTGAATAAGCCATATCTAGTTTTACATTTTCTAAATCTGACTCGAATTTTTTATCTACAGGTTTTAATTTGTAAGGTTTATTTTTGTTTTTACTATCTTTTTTCTTTCTACCATTTAATTTATCCATTAATTTTAGCACATTTTCTATAATCACTCCTTAAAGATAATTTTTTATAATTATTTTTTTAAGATAATTTTTTCTCCTGTCTGGATACTTGTTGAGCCTTTCAATGCTGGTTTTCTCGATACTGGATCTGATGTGCTTTTATTTGTTTATGATACACTTTCTCTAATCTTTGTTAGATATGGTAGTTTTGGTAATTTTAATGGCGAGAATGTTTTCACTTATTTTCCTTTTTTATTTTCAAATATTCACTAGTAAAGCATCCCGGTCGAGCCCCCAATTAATAATACGGTTTTTAAAATTTCAATTTTTAAAAAAACTTTATTTGTCTATTAAAAAAAATACTTAAAACTTTTTAAAACAATTACAGTGTGAAGACGAAAATAAAACTGACCCTAGGTCTCTTTGGCCATGCTTTATATAGTATTGCTGTGAGCTGTTCATTTTAGGTATCCTTAGAAGGGTCGTGTGAATAGTGAGATAAGGACTCTGGAATCTCATGAAGGGTCGTGTGAAGTGATAAAGATTCGGGAATCTTATGATGGGTCGTGTGAAGTGATAAGGATTCTGGAATCTCATGAAGGATCGTGTGAGCAGTTCGATAGGAGTTTCTTTTAATGTTTTAGCTGAAACTATTAATACTGTGGTTTATTTGTTATCTTTTCGTTAAAACAAATAGAATGTATGTGTTAACATACATGCATCTGTACATATGTACGTACCTACCATGTATGATATTTAAAAATGCTACTTTAAATGAGTAGGGAACGTTATCCCAACAGTTGTAAAATGATTTACACCAATGTATGTAAATTATAAATTTAATATTCGACGCTTATTGCAAATTAAATTCATGGCATACACACCTGCAAGTCATTACGTACATGTGTATGAATGTACATGTAGGTGTATGCGAAAGCAGACCGACAATAGAATTAAACATTGAGTCCAGTTTAACCCCCACATGCAACATTCAAATGTCCATTTCAAAAGGGGATGAAATTTTGACTATAGCCACCGTGAATTTGGTATCCGTACCGCAGCCTTGTGAGTAATAAAGAACAAGAATTCAGCACGAAAGGGGTTGCCTTGCCGAATAAACTCGGGAATAAGAATTCTTACCCCTAAATTCTAGAATGGAAGCTAAAATTGAGAGAGATAACTTCTCTCTAAACAGAAAAAAAAAAAAAAAATTTGAAAGCTTTAAATTTATATAGTTTACATGTATCCATATATGTATCTATTTACATGTTTGTGCGGCTATCGGACTGTACCCTTGTGTGTGCTGTAGCATCGATAAACACAAGAAATCCGGTTTGTCCGACATTATAATATGTAGATACTCGTATCTACGAGGTGAGTTTTAAATACGATAAATATCATACTTTGTTAATGTACCCCTTACACAAAGACGACACACGTAAGATACGACACGGTCTAGGGAGTAACGTTTGTTTCATAGATTACAAAAGTACGCTTTGAATTACGATGACAGGGAAGAAGTCATTTTGGGGGAGGTAGGCAATGGATAAGTTTGAGGTTCCCTTGACTTAACTACAACAACACATACCCGTCTTATGGCAAACAACAACAATAAACCACTCAATGAATGAGGCTAGGCAATTTTTAATGAATCTTAATGCCACGCAGTTGGAAAGGTACTTCCATCAAAAGGCTTACATCAGTTTAATATTCACGGGCATCTCACAGATACGTAAACTGACTCATATAACATCGTGGAAGGGGTGGGATGTCGCATGTGGACTTGGACACATACAAGTAGTATGGTCCTCCTCCGGTATACTCGTACACTTTATTATCGGCCGGGAGAAAATCTCAATTCAAAATATCTCTAGAGAAGGTATGTTTCCATCTATAGAATGGGTAGTTGGGGGTTGGAATGCGGTAGAATGGGGTTGAATGGGGTGGCCAACTCACTCTAAAGTACTCGCACTAAAGTCGCATACTACAATACAATACCTATGCCATGGCGTTGCGAATTGCGAAGAAGAGATAACACACAATGCCCAGCCACCCCCGAAATCTGTTTACCATATTATATTCTATTTGGGCAGTCCTGCTATAACATTGAGCTAGAGAATGGCATCAGGAGACGAACGAAGGATTTGCTGCCGCTTGTTACTTGTCCGAGTTTAACATTGATGTTAAGGGGTGTACGGTGCGGTATGGTAGTGGCGATAGAAAACTTAAAATGTGTACTCGTATGTACGTATGTATGCATGCATAGAATTGGATATATCTTTGCTATATTCTAATGCCTGGATAGATAGGTAGCCACAATGTACAGAAGCAACCTTGTGCTGTGATAAACGTTTTGCCAAAATGAAGACCAACAAGGGGGACAAAGAGTCTGCCAGTAAAATGACGACAACGACGACTACGTTGCTGTACGAATATGTATAAATGTATGTTTGCATGTATATAGGTACATATATATATATATATATATATATATATATATGTAGAAAAGCACAACATGTGTACACACAAAGTTTTTATAAACAAACTATAGGCATCAGTTTGAAAGTTTACAATATATGCAGGACATAAGGGATTTCAAAAGATTGGTTTTTAGGCACAAATTTATATACGCACACAATAACACATCCATATATGTACAGAGAAATGTATGCACACACACTTTTATATATGTAAGTAGAGTAGGATTTTGGTCCCGTAATATGGATGTAATATGCAAACAAAGTTTCGCAATAGAAATTTAAATTAGAAGAGATATATGAGTACATTTATGTGTTCACATATATACATACATACATGTATATACATAAATGCTTTGCTAACTGTACCAGAACATTAACATTCACGAGAACTAATACAAGTTGTGGATAATATCTTCTTCAGAATAGAAAAGGAAATTCTATTATTCCCTCTAAATTTAAAGGGAAAAGCATGATTTGTTATAAAAGAATTAATCTTTGCAATGATCAAGGATCATCCGTACCTATAGAGAGTTTTTTTTTGTTTTTTGTTTTTTTTTTTTTTTTTTTTTTTTTGAAGACCTGTAGGTACAATTTAATTTTTTTTACATTATAACAACATAAGTTGTTAAAAATTAAAACTCTTTATTCACCTCAACCTTGTCGGTCCAAATTTGGGCCATTTTTTGACCATTTATTGACATTGAACCAAGTTCTCAGTATATCAATGGTTTTTCATTGTTTGCGTAAATCTTTATCCTAACCCACTATGGGCATAACTGTCTCAAAAGACGGTTGTCAGGCAATATCAGAAGACAAGTGTTCCTTTGCTCTGCAATAGAAAATTTTTGTGTTTTTGTCTCCAAGCCATTAGATAGGTCACGTATGAGCTTCTTGCGATGCACAGGCATAGTCTGTCTTAATCTAGCCTTATCCTGGTGTAATGGCTCTGTCGGGATGGATCTGCAATATACCGTATTTATAAAAAAACAGAGAAAATTGACCTCGGTACCTCGAATGAGAAGTAGGTACTTGCCTTAAGTTAAGAGGCAATAGCTCCTTCAGGCAGCGCGGAAAGTATCAGATAAAGTATTTTTACGCTGTATCAACAGCATATATCCTTTACAGTTCCTAAAAGCACCGCAAAAAGTTCCCCCAATCAACTATTTAATATAATAATATAATATACACCGCCAAGCAGTGGAAGCATTTCCATTAAAAAACGATGTTCATACTTAACAAAATTTAACTTAAGCTGACAAGTGGAAGTAAAAGGTTGTTGTTAGAAATTATGACCAATACTTGGTCCAGCACCAACAGCTGTATCAGCTGCAGCAAATGCACTTTGCAGTAGAGTCACAGTCGGTGCTGAGGCAAAAAAGCCTAACATCCCGCCGTCAAGCAGAATAGACAATTTAATGAAGTAAGCTATATCTAAAATGAAATCCAACAAAGTAGACCTAATGACTGACCGGTCGAAGAGTATACAAAAACTCATTTCTTAGATATGGTCAGAATAGTGTATGACTGATGAATGGAATCTCAGCATGTCCACGATCTTTTCATTGATTTTAAGGCCGCATATAACAGTAGTTATAGAGACAAGCTATATAGAGCTATGTCTAGTTTTGACATCTCTATTAAACTCGTCCATCTATGCAGAATGAAGATTGAGAATGCCCGCTGCTCCATCAAAGTCGTTAAAGATATAACCGGGGCCTTTGATGTCAAAAAAGTTTTTATACAAGGTGACGCGCTGTCATTGGTCTGCTTTAACATCATTCTTGAAAGAACTGTGCGAAACTCACAAGCAAACACTGGAGGAACAATCTTTTTTAAGTCTGTGCAACTACTACCGTACGCCGATGATATCAATATAGGTTTAGCGGTAAGCAAGGACTTTGTCTAACTATGAATTCTGCCAACAACACCTCAGTCGAAATAAAACGAAAACTTTTGCCAATCGCTGTTTCTTTGGGCTAAGAAGGCAATTGAGTAGTAAGGCCGTATCCCGAAAAACTAAAGAGATTCTATATAAGATTTTGATTATTCCAGCCCTAATTTATTGCACTGAAGCATGGACTCTATCGAAAACGAAAGAAGGTATCATCAGTCGTTTTGAGAGAAAAATTCTTTGAAAAGTAGCGACAATTATACAGCGACAACGACGTAGTCAGAAAACTTCGTATCAGTTGCCTGAGATTGCTAGGACATGAAGAGCGAATGGACGCCAATGCTTCAAATTATTACATAAGTAAGTAAAAGAAAACTTTAACTTTACACCTTAACGCAGCTGTGGGCTATTTTTTACAATATTTTTACCACTGAGAAATATTAAATTATTAAGATTATTTATAAATAAATTATAATTATTTACAATGTCTAAAATTAAAAAAAATTAATATTTTATCATCTAATTAGTGAGGCCCAGAGCATTTGGGTGATCAAAATATTATTTATTCGTCCCTGTTTTCAAAACTTGGCTAAAACTTAAGCCTTTATTGCTTTCCGGAGACCGTTATATGCGATGCATATAACACATGGGCTGAAAAGTCGTTTTATAGTAAAACACAAAATTTTTGCAAAATTCAACTTTATTTATCAATATACTTCCCTTCGAGGGCGATACACTGATGGAAACGATTTTTCAATCTTTAGATACCAGTTTTGTAGTATGATTTCGGTTTAGCCTCAAAATAGGCCTCTGTTTCGGCGATTACTTCTTCATCGGTCTTAAATCTCTTTCCGGCGAACATTCTTTTGAGGTCTGAGAACAGGAAATAGTCGCTGGGGGCCAAATCTGGAGAATACGGTGGGTGGGGAAGCAATTCATAGCCGAATTCATTCAATTTTGCAATCGTTTTCATCGACTTGTGACACGGTGCATTGTCTTAATGAAACAGCACTTTAATTTTCTTCAAATGCGGCCGTTTTTCTGCGATTTCGTCCTTCATACGCTCCAATAACACAATGTAATAGTCGCTGTTGTTAGTCTGCCCCTTTTGGAGATAGTCGATGAAAATTATTCCATGTGTATCCCAAAATACAGATGCCATAACCTTGCCAGCCGACTGTTGAGTTTTTGGTCGTTTTAGACGAGGTCCGTCGCCTGCTCACCAATCAGCCGACTGCCGACTTGACTCTGGTGTGAAGTAATTGAGCCAAGTTTCATCCATTGTCACATACCGACGCAAAAATTTGGCTTTATTGCGGTTGAACAGCTTTAAACACTCAAAAAGCAATGATAAATCCACACGAAATTGCTTTAAATCCATTTTTTTCACAATAACAAAAGTTGCTTTACTCACAACGCTATATCTCGAGAACCAATCCTCCGAGAGCTGTCAAATTTATACACGTATCTTTTGAAGGTTGGTACTAACTGAAAATGGTATGGATTTAATTCAAGTGGTGCCCTCTCTTATTATGTCAGCATCGAAATTTTATTCGCTTATTAATTAACGTATTTCGATTTTTCGTAGCAGAAAACCTTAAGAGACACTACAAGGCAACGGAATTTGCTAAGAGATGGCGTAACTTGTATTATTCCATTGTTATTATTCTATTGGAACATGCGTTGGAAAGCTACTGTCATTGTATGTCATTTCAGTATATGTCATTCATTTGAAGCGTAAACAACAATAATTTTTTTTCACTCAAATATGTCGAACTTTGTGCCTGAAAAAGTGTTTTTGCGGGGAGTTCTTCTTCATTACTTTAATATGAAGAAAACTGCTGCCGAAAGTCATCGTATTTTGGTGGAAGTTTATGGTGAACATACGCTAGCTGAGCGAACGTGCCAAAAGTGGTTTGCACGATTTAAAAGTGGTGATTTTGGCTTGGAAGACGATGAACGTCCTGGGCAGCCAAAAAAGTTTGAAGATGAAGAACTCGAAGCATTACTCTATGAAGATTGTTGCCAAACACAAGAAGAGCTCGCAGAATCTTTGGGTATCACTCAAGCAGCCATTTCAAAACGTTTAAAAGCAGCTGGACATGTTCAAAAGCAAGGAAATTGGATTCCACATGAATTCAAGCCGAGAGACGTCGAAAGGCGGTTTTGCATGTCAGAAATGCTGCTGGAACGCCACAAAAGGAAGTCATTTTTGCATCGGATTGTTACTAGTGATGAGAAATGGATCCATTATGACAACCCCTAGCGCAAAAAATCATATGTGAAACCCGGCCAACCACCCAAATCAACGGCAAAGCCGAATATCTATGGCGCGAAGGTAATGCTCTGTATTTGATGGGATCAGATGGGTGTGCTGTATTATGAGCTGCTAAAATTGGGTGAAACCATCAAAGGACAACGCTAGCGAACACAATTAATCCGTTTGAAGAGAGCAGTAGCCGACAAACGCCCGGAATATGCGACCAGACATGGAGGCAATAATTTTCCATCATGACAACGCTCGGCCCCACGTAGCTATTCCGGTTAAGAACTAATTGGAAAACAGTGGATGGGAAGTCTTACCCCACCCGCTTTATAGCTCAGACCTTGTCCCTTCTGACTACTATTTGTTCCGGTCGATGCAGAACGCCCTCACTGAAATACATCACATCAAAAATTGGCTTGATTCATTCTTGGCTGCCAAGCCGGCGCAGTTCTTTTGGGATGGGATCCACAAATTGCCAGAAAGATGGGAAAAGTCATAGCTTCAGATGGGGAATACTTTGAATAATACTATTGTACATATTTTTCTTAAATAAACGTTCAAATTTTGAAAAAAAAAACCGCACGAATTAATATATATACCCAATACTAGAAAGTAGTATACCACCTTGATCAAAAAAAGTGGAATAACCACCATGTGGCGCACCCATTATTCCGATTTGAGTTCTGTTTTTTTTGTTAAGTTGGTACATCTGTTGTTGACATTCCCACTAAATTTTAGCGTCATAGCTTGACATTTGCAATGGTTACTAGCCAAGAGTATATCTATCTCTGTGTGTGTTGGCGATTTTTTACAATTTTACAAATGGATTGAATTTAATGGTTAATGATTTAATGGTGCGCGAACGTTAGAAGTGTTGGAAAAGTATATCGGCAACTATTTTCTAAAGAAAACGGTCGTTTACCAGTGACACGAACAGTTCAAAAGTGGTCGTGAGTCAATCGAAGATGATGAACGCAGTGGCAGACCATCGATATCGAAAACCGACGAAAACATTGATGAAGGAAAAGAAATGTTGGTCAATGCTCACGCTTTTCATGGATTACAACGGTGTAGTGCATTATTTTTGCCAGAAGGCCATTTGGGCGTTATGAGACGTTTGCGTGAAGCAATTCGCCAAAAGAGACTAGAATTGTGGGCAAAAAACTCGTGGATTTTTAGAAAATTTTTAGCGCTTCCAATATTAGATCTCTTGAAACTCTTTTGAATAATAGAGTACCTCAATAGTTCATGCCTTATCATCAAATCAATCTGATTTTCGTAAAAGAACATAGCTGCATTACAGCTTTATTTAGTGACAGCGAAGTAACCTTTATTATCCTGCTAGACTTCTCTACAGTACAAGTAGGCCACTCTATCTTATTGGACAAACTTAATTTCTGTAATTTCACATCTTGCGTTGTAAAAAGCTTCTTAACTCTTATTTAACAGATCGGAGGTAAGCCGTTGAATTTATTGTTATTGTTATTGTGGTGTCCCCTAGGGTTCTATTTTGGGACCTCTATTATTTTCAACATACGTAAATGAACTGCCTATGATCACCAAACATACCCCGATAATGTACAGTTGTATATGAGTTGCCGATTCGTCTAATCGAGCATTGTGTAAGTTGTATTGTTAATGAACTTGAAAGCGTAGCAAGTCGGTCTCAGAAAAATGGTATTTTATTGAACCCTAAGAAATCCGCATCACTAGTGATTTCTAAAAAAAATATTGAACTTTCATATTTTCCTCCTCTGGGGTCGAATGCTACTGGCGATTTTGATGCAGAACCGATGGTGGAAATACCGATAAAACAAAGTGAGACAGGAGACATTACGTCGGCGTTCAAGGGTGTCAATTGACAATGAGTTTTACTGCACGGTTTTGAATCCTGTCTTGCAGGGTCAGATATATTTTAGGAGCACCTGGTCAGATGGGGGCATTGTACTAAAATTTTGGGCAAATGAATGCCTTATGATATATTGAGCCCAGATCAGTGGGAGAAAAGTATTTCTTTTATCGTTTGAGATAAACTAGACATTTGGCTGCATTTTTGACGATATCGAATATGAGGTCATTCCAACGTAAATTGTCACTGACAAACTTACCGAGAACGGAAAGTTTTTCGGTTTCGACGATATAAGTGTCATTCATGTATAATTTTAGGGCGTTTCAAAATTCATTTAATGACAGCAGATAGCATTGTATTAAATGAGCTTAACATACGTTTCCGTTCCAGTTCTGAAGAGCAGAGTCCATGAACGAATATGAAAAGAGTGTCGGAGACAGAACCTAGCCCTAAAGTACACCAGCATTTATTTTGTGAATATCAGAGTTGAAATCATACAAGACAACTTGAATTGAACGTCCCGAAAGATAATTTCTAATATATTAAAGAAGATAGTCATCGATCCAAAAGCGTTCATTTTCGATAAAAGAACCTGATGCTAAATTCTGTCAAATGCCTTAGAAATATCAAGTCCAACTACCTTGGTTTCGTGAGATTGATGTACGCTTTGATTCCACTTTTCAGTGAGACATGCCATCAAATTACCAGTGGACTTGTTGCTCCGAAAACCGTACTGCTGGTCATTACATTTCTTATGTTTATAAAATACACAGGCATATTCATGTACGTTACATTATTTTTACAAATTTTTCTTTTTCTTTTATCTAGTTTTACTCCCATTCCTTTTTTTTATTAATTTATATATGTAAATGTTGTTATAAATTTTCTCCTCTCTTTTTCGTTATTCCATAATTCTTACTTGCTTTCATATTTTTTTATTGTTTTAATATTTTCTTTATTATTATTACATTTACAATACAATATGCTGAAACTAAGAAATATAATGTATTATTAATTATTATCGCTTATACGATATTTATTAATTTGTAAAATTTTTTAAACAGTATTATTGAATTATGAATAAATCTTATATCTTAGCTTTTATAGCTGTAATCACATAAAACTTATCTGAAGTTTATAAGATGTTATATCTTAAATTGTATAAGAATTTTATTTCCAGATAAATAAAATAAATAAATAAAAGTTATGTTATCTGGTCGCGGTCAGGTCTACGGTAGTAAGAAACTACTTAGCTGACTTCGGCTTCAATAGAATATGCCATTTTCTCTTCGTGCGCGACAGCCTAGAGAATGTTACTTTGCGGAAACGCTTCGTTAAGTATCGCGTTAAAATACTCTTTCCACCCACCACTCACTACCTAATGCAACTGTGTTTGTTTTCGTTTGTTTTTGTTAGGAAAAGTCCCTACTCGTTCAATAAATTGGCGATTGAAACTATAACGAGGCATATCATCGTTGGGCTATGGTCTTAAAAAAATATCAGCCCGTTGAATTTCACTTCGAAGAAGGACCTTTTTCTAAAGCTTGTCGCCTTCTTACCGATTGTATGGGAAATTTTTCTTAGTCGCAACATAAATCTTTTGTGGTACGACTAGTGCGTATTTAGCAGATGTATCTACCCACGAACACTTTTATCTAATTAGTTTCCTTTTTAAATAATTATTTTAACGCCGAAAAAACTGAAGACGATTCAGATAAGTTAATGAGCTATACGAGAATATATGTACACTTGTTCCATGTTCTGTCCTTAAATATAACAATAAGAATAGGGGATGGAGAAATTAAACATTCTCTCGCTCGCTAACATTATCATGCCATTCATAATTAAGTGGGCTTTAGAAAATAGCTTCAAACTGAACCTTTCGTCACGCCATTTGACATTTCATGGGATTTCCTAATTGCATATCGAAACTTTCCATAAATAATAATAAAATATTTATTTAAGGATGTCAATCTGCTTTTCAAATATAAGACATATTGAAAAGCAGCATATGTTAAAAGATTTGATTTTTTGCTTTTATTTACAAACTGAAATTAGAAAGCAATTAATGATATTAATATATTATTTGGATAATTGAAATTGATGGTGCTTTTACTATAAAGTCAAACTCGAATAGAGAAACATGAGTATATAACTATATATACATATATAGGTAGTCGTTAGATATTAAGAACAGTACGTCTTGTCCTTAGGACATCACTAACTTATACAGTAACATTTTTATTGCAGCTACACAGGTATCTATTGTAAAACTCAAAAAATAAGAATAAACGTACAAGACTAAGCATGTATGTTTTAAAGTAGGCTTGATTCTACTAAAAAGCTGTACAGTAGTATCTGGTATCTAAATCGAAGAATATGCTGCTTAAAAATTCAAAATATACGTAAAACATTAATGGTGCTTAGACTTAAATTTTAGTTCCGTAAAAGAAGAAAGTATAGACGTTCCAAGGCAGAATAATAGAATGACCCAAACGACACGAACAGTGGCGTTTTGCACTAGTAGCTAAGGAACAGATTTTTTTTTGTTTATTTGAGAGTAAATACGATGGTTTTATTGTCCTCTTATAATCAAAACGCAGCAACTAGAAGTGAGTCCTGAACAAAGTTTCATCAGAAATATGAAATCACCACGAGGAAGAGTTTCCAAACAAAATAAACACACTACATCGGATATTTTAAGCGGTACATGGGATATCTGGAGTACTCGTTGCTTTTGCGAGCGTCTGAAATCATCCAGACAAGAATAAGATCAAACAATGATTTTAAACCACTCAGACGGCAGTGCAGTAGTCTCGAACATAAGTTTTCTGAATATGTTCCAGTCCCCGTAGTAATAGAAAGACTGTTGAGTCGCTCAAGAAAAACACAAAACTATCGGCATTGACAGAATATCTGTGCCGCATTTTTTAAGATGTCTCAAATACGTTGGGTTAGGTATAAAGGTCCTTCTAGATTTTACAAAGATCTACAGTGAACTGCCGAAACTGGCGGAATATATTGTATACAGGATTTAAATGCCGAAAAACATCTTGCATGGCGTGGACTTATTCTAGAGCTCTGCCTTCATCAGATGAGTCAGAACACAAAATTTTGAAGCATCCAAAGTATTGGCGTTTTAAATTGGCCGACAGAAGCCTTTTTTTTTTGTACTGTTGTACTGTGGTTGTTGTGTTCGATTGAGGCCCGAATTGTCCAACATCTGGAGAGAAACCAATAGAAAATGTCATAAGATTTAAGATAAATGCATCCAAACCCAAAGCCCTTAACCTTAGTCAATCAGCTTAACGTAGTTAGGAAGGAGAACGCCATAGTTGAAAATGTTACCCATCTATGAGGCATAAGCCCGGGAAGCAAAATTTGCGTTAAATATGCTGTCTTAAGATGGGAAAACAAACATTAAGAGGAATAATATAAGATCAAACTCCGACTATTTCGTTGCGGCGTTGAGCTAATATTTTGATATGGATGTGCGTACTTTCTCCGGTTCTTCGTAAATAGATGTAAACACATAATCACTGGAGTTTTCTAAGCAGAGAAGATCTAAAACAAACAGCTCCATATAAGAACTACTCAGGACCTTACAAACATCGCTCTACGGGCAAGGAAGAGGCAGTGGTTAATCACACACTTAGGCACGAAGCCATGTAGTGAAATTAGCTGAAGAGAAATCGGGGACACTTGGAACAAGAAAAAGAAAGCTGAATCACTTTGTAGGAAGTCAAACAAGATGATTCGCAGGTATTATCATATTAACGCCTTATGTCTCACGGAAGTTACAGAAACTAGGTTTGTGCAAGTTCAATATGTATGTATCACCACAAACTTTTAACAATTCGGAAGGTTATCTGACGGAGCAATCGACTTTCATTTTTTTCAGCCTATAAATTGTTCTAAAGAATGTAAGGCTTCTCTGAACAAGATCGGAAAGCTAAATTCATTTAGTTTTACATAAGTCGAGGAAATAATGATATCACAAGAAATGGGAAGGCTCAGAGTAGAGATACTTAAAACCCGAACCCACGTTGGGACTAACTGCCTCCTCTGTAACGGATTTCATAAATATATGGGTTTCTAATAAATACAACCGTATGTGGTATAAACTCTTCAGTTTCATTGCAGGCAGTTAAAATGTAGCTTCCCTTCTGCACCCTTTCCGATCTCTCTTGGCAGAAAAGTTTGCAGACCTCTAACTGGTGTCTTAAAGCTACACTTTTGCTAAATACCCAAATGTGCTGGGCATAAGTGTTACCATCTTTTGGATGCTTGTGTTGAGCATGATGATGATACCGAGTAACACCTTTTCTGTAAATGTCCGGCTTATGCTCGCTGTCGCTAGTGGGTGCAAGGTGCTGACGTGTTGCGTGCTTGTACTGAATGCCTTTTATCCCTGAAGGGATTACTCATTTTCGTTTGACACCCACCATTAGAATAGGAACAATTTCGCATGCAAAGTAAGTTGTTAAAACAACCTTCGACTGATTTAAATATCATATTTTGCACAAATAGTTACTGCCGCTGGTATTTGAGATGTACGAGGTGTTTTCCAAAAGTATCCGACCATAAGACACTGTCACCATAGATGAATTAACGTAGATGGCAAACTATACACAAATCCACTGTAAGTGAATTACCAACACCTGTCGAAGTGCATGAGTGTGAGTAACAGTTGTTGAATTTTTATTGCTGGATCAAATTTCCTTTAAAGCTTGGGGATTCTTAAGTGGAAACTCATTGGTGATTAGTGGTGAGCCTTGATTTTATGGGTAAGACTCAGAAACTAGTTACAGTGATCAAATGAGAGCATGCTATATCGCTGATTCCCAAAAAATAACAAGACAGGTCGTGGCGTGGTTTATCATAATTGTGCCCCCCACATGGCACTACTATCACCAAGGAGTACTATCTGCGGCTTCTGCTTCACATTCGTGATGCAGTGAGATGCAAATGGCAGTTGGCAAATTCATCAAAGTTACGCGACCGCTCATTCCTCAAACATGATTCGGAATTTCTTACCCAAGCACAGCACACCTATGGTCTTTCAACTTCCTTACTCTTCGGACTTTACTATCTGTGAATTTGGGTTTTCCCCAAGCTGAAAATGCTGTTGAAAGGGCCCAGATTTCAGAACAGAGAAGACATCATGCAGATTGCGATGGACCACCTGCACGCCATTCCAGAGTTGCTTCAAGCAGTGGCAGAACCGTTAGGAGAAATATGTAGCAGCTCAACAGAAATACTTTAAAGGGTATTAATGGTTTATAATTATATCTCAAAAAATGTTGATTTTATTAATAAACGTAGAATACGTTGCTGTTTTTATAGATTTCCACCATATCACAGCAGATCGAAAAAGAAAAGCCCGAATATGTCTGTCAACCTCGTACAGAGCTGAAAGAGAAGGAGTACTTTTGAATGTTATCGACCCAAAGATATCCAAGAAAAACGTAGACATAGACATATTACAGAGCAAAGCAATGTAATTTTTAAACTTTCACCGTTAGATTCCAAATATAAGTCCAAATCTAGTACTAGGTGGAGTGAAAAGTAACCTCATTGACCGCCAGAATGCAAAAAAGGTTATGGTTCCTTGAAGTCCATTCATATTTAGGTAGACATTTCTAAATTTCAGTGCGACACTGTCTTTAGTTTTGTTTTGACAGCTGAATTTTGTTGACGTGTTAGGCATCATGTTGAGTATAGACATAAACGATTTTCGTTCTCTCATAAAACATTATTTTTTGAGAGGCAAAACGGCGAAGGAAACAAAAAAAAAAGTTGGATAAATATTATGGGGCTAATGCCTCCACTACCGTTTAAATCCGCAGGCAGGCCCTCCGATGCGGTTACAGAGGACAATGTCAAAAAAATACATGAAATGGTGGAAAGTGAAGGTGCGCGAGCTAGCAGATACCACAAAGATTAGTACTAAGCGCACACGCCATATTTTGGGCAATATTCTGCATATGAAGAAGTTATCCTGCCGCTGGGTGCCGCGCATACTCGCTCCTGACAAAAAACACGAACGCGAGAGCACATCGAAAGAATGTTTGGACTTGCTGATGCGAAATCGGGCGGACTTTTGGCGTCGATTAATAACTGTTGAACACCAGAGAACAGAATGAGTGCCCGGCAATGGACGAGTGCTCCGAAGTGGCCAAGAGAGGCTCTATTGGTCGGAAAGGTTATGGCGTCGGTTTTCTGGGATTGCCATGGCATACTCTTCGTGGACTACCTACAAAAAGGAAAAAACCATCAACAGCGGGAATTACTGGAATTACGGGAATTATTGGAGCGATTAAAGGCCGAAATCGCTGCAAAACGGCCTCACATGAAGCGAAAAAAAAATTTGTTTTTGCAAGTCAATGCACCGGCGCACAAGAGCATCGCAACAACGGCTAAAATCAATGACTTACGGCTCCAATTGCTGTCGCATCCACCGTATTCGCCCGGTTTTGCTCCCTCGGACTATTATCTCTTCCCAAACCTCAAATGATGGCTCATCAACAAAAAAAAAAACAGCTCACGCGAGGAAGTCATCGACGCCACGGAGGAGTATTTTGCAGACCTTTCGGAAAATTACTTTTCGGACGGGATCAAGAAGTTGGAAAATCGCTAGAATAAGTGTGTCAAACTAAAAGAGGACTATATTGAATAAAATAAAAAAAAAAAAAACATTAAAACAAATTTTTTTTTTCATTCCCAATTTTTTATAAAAAACATTTACGATAAATCAATTCAGGAATTAAAGTGGATACCAGAAGTGTACTGACAAAATCTGAATAGACGGTTGATTGCCAATCATCCAATAAATTGAGACAATAACATTTAATTTGAAAATGTACTCATCTAAAATGTTAAAATAATGTTTTAACAAATTTTTTGTAGAGATTATCTAACATACGTATATAAGTACGTATGGAGACATGGGTTCATGTGAACACTTTTAACACTTTCATCGTAATTCAGGTAAAGTGAGAGCTCGCGTGTTGACGATTTCATGCCGAACTATTGTACGTTAAAACCCATTCCATGAAACGAGTATAATAAATTAACACCACCCTCTAAATGCTCAACTTTTGTTGCATGTGGTGATGGTACAATTTTAGTCGTACACCTATTGCACAACACAATCGTTTATGTAAAAAACAAAGCAATACCTTCCTGCCACCCGCATATTTATTGGCAATAATCTACTTAGCGAGCTAATAATGTGCAGTGAACATATGCCTTTGGCTGAAGGATGAGCAATTCAATTACGCTATACAAACATGCTGTTCACTTGTAGAAAGCACAGGGCGTTTCAAATGAAATTGATTTTCAAATATTAACTAAATCAACAACTTCTACCAAGTTGCTTTTAACAAAGATATCAGGCTCTTAATATGCTTGGGCACTATATACATCGAAGAGATTTCGATTTGATTCATTCTCTGCGTCAAAGTCCCAATGAAGTAGTTTAATATGTATGTAGAAGGAAAATGTCAACCTCGTATTTAGGCAGTAGTTTGAGTTAGTTGGTAGTACATGAGCTAGCATATCCTAAAACCTAAGACATGAAATGAACACTTACATAGGAAATGCTCCATCGTATCGTCATTATCTGGAATAAATATTGCAGGAGGTAATGTTATTGCCAAACGCATTACGATTCTTAGCAAAAGGAAAGTCTATGGCTTTAGGCAGTCTACTTCTATTCATACAAATGCTATTATAGCAATTTAATTTTTTTACTGTCGAGATCACCATAAACTCAATAAAATAACCAATGCCTAACGCAGGTAATTGTCTTTCCCTGAGACTTACTTAGAAAAATCTTCGATGATCTCATTGTCTCTAGGCACACGGAGGAGACTTGTTAAGTTTTAAGTTTTTACTATTTAGAGAAACCTGACATTCTTGATCTTATTTAGATTGCAAAGTTAAACAAGAGGCTAATGCACTCCTTGTATATGAACATAAGAATTTCCCCTTTCATCCTTACTGTGTTTCGGAAAAAGCTACATCTGTAGCTCTCGCAAAGTGAGGTGTTACCTCTAAACTTATCTCTAAACTCTCTCTCTTAACTTATTTGGAGTTTCAATAATAGAAACTGGATGTGAACCGCTTTTAATCAAATTACCTTTGAATTTTACGAATGAGTCTGATAGACTTTACCATCGCCGGTTAGGTGTGTAGGTCTAATATATGTCTAATATATTCAGTATTTCACCAAATATTTTTAAAAAATTTCTGTCAGGAAGCATTACATATAGTTTATTTAGATATATAGATGCTAGGTCCCTTATTCTCTTTTTGTTTTGTTAGACTTTTTTTCCTCCTTGCAAATTACCCGCCGTTTTTTATTCTACTATGAACCCGGTAATTTGTAGGAGGTTTACTGGCAGATCAAGACATTACGCATTAGAAAGCGTAATTTTTTTTATAAGATTTTCAGAAGCTTTCGCTGTCGTTTTTTCTGTGCATAGGAGGAATTTTGACACATTTGCTTAAACCCTCCTCCACATAACTCTTAATCTAATTCACATCCGATTCAGAATTTTTTATATCTATGGTTTGAAATCAACACTTCCGACAGTATTTCAACCCTGAAATTTCCTTGTTGAATCATAGGTAAGACGATTGCTTGGTCTTCTCCTGATAAAAATTGGTTAAGAATTTAAATACTTAAATACCAGGAAATGGTTGGATGCTTTACGAGTCTCATATTCAATAAGTTTATTCTGCTTTTGATAGTGGTGGTAATTCAATCAATAAGTTGACTTTAATAATACCAATATGGCATTCTCTTTTTGTTTTGTTTTTTGAAAAAAAAAAAAAATTTATTTTCTCAGTTCTTGCTCCACTTAGAATAGACATTATGGTATTCTAGGGTTTTGAATATGGAACAGTTTTTCTCAGTTGCCCCGGGATCGCTTGCATTAACTAAAAAAAAACTATAAAAAAGGGACTAAATATTGTTGAATACTTAAAAATTTTTATTCTACGTCAATTTATGCCATTCGCAACGTCACGCAACACGCTGACCATTTACCTAGATTCATACATTCCGTGGTTTACTGGCCAGTTTAATTTTGATCTTTCAAAACGAGATGATGATGATGAGTCTACGATTAAGCGACCATTGCTTGTTGTAGCACCCGTCTTATCCAGAAATCTTTTCGAAAAACTGAAGACTCTGTATTCAACCTTAGAAAACAAGGCAAGAAATTGCTAAGTTTCGGTTTTTGGCGATTTTAGCTATGTTAGCTTCTAAAAGGAGATGTGGTTAAGTTACGCAAATGCTACTAGAAATTATCCCAGTTGTGGATTGTTATCCTATGGTGGATTTTTTTTGTTGTACTAATACTAGTACTTCCTTCACTACATTCATCATTTTGATTTTTTTTCAGTCAGATGAATAGAAGCTAGATGATAAGTTACATAATACATGTATTTGCAAAGCTATTTTGAGGACAGGACGACTAATTAATCTCTTTATGCTTTTCAACTCGAAGTATGTCAGATTTATTAATCTGTTAAGGGAACAAAAAATCGGTTCCTATTCTCGATATACCGAAGTTTTGGTATAGATGATTACTCGTAATTGGTTCGCGCTCAAGGGCTTACGTACCCTTAAAATGCTTGCATAATATACATCGCGGCCGAAGGAAAGTTAAGGAGGAAAGAAAGAGAAATAACGATGCACGTCAGTTTTAAAGGTTTGCAAGTAATTGTGTTATAGAATTATTTGTGCGAAAAGTGCCCTATATCATAACGAATAGACCCAAGAATCCAGAAGATGGTAGTTTTGGATTCGATGCTCTCAAACTTCAAACAATGTAACAAGAATTTTTAGTCCCTTGAAGGATTTCCAGAAAGAGTAGAGAAAAAAAATATTATGTATGCAATACGTCTGATAAATGTCCCTCTCAGATCTGCTTTGGGGCATAAATGTGGTTCGGTTTCAGTGAGTGACCATGGAATTACATATTTTAAAAAACAAAAACAAGTCTAAAAGCTTCACATCGAACGATGGTGGTTAAATCTGGCCACACAAACTGAAGATTACATCATTAGGAAATAGTTACCTCGTGCAATAATGTCATTGTTTTGGGTGATATATGGGAAGTGGTTTTGTCCTGTTGAAACTACACAGCTTTGATATCTACACCATCCATTTGAGACATATAAAACTGTGGTTCAAGATGCCTCAAGCACAAAATAAACGTTTCTCGCAAAACACGTATGAGTTTTTGTCACTCCAATTGTTGCAGTTTTGTTTGTTTAAGTAGTCATCCATATTAAATCGGATCACACCACTGTAGAATTCTGTTGATAAACTCACTCTTCGCATTTTGTTGTTCAATTCAAAAACTCTTCGCTTTGTTTGATCTGTAGGCTTGACTTGTTAAATCAGTTGAATTTTGTAGTCACGAAGCCGCGAATCTTTCGTGAGAATACGCTTCAAAATACGCTTGCTAAATTATTCAATCCAATTTATTTAAAAGATGACATATCCGTTGAGGTTTTGGCTGCTGCTCAAATATGTAGGTGATAGAGATTACCTTTCATTGAAAGAGATGGTAACCATTCTGATATACGAAAGTAAAATCAAAGAGGGGTCATAAAAATGCATGTGAGAGAGAAGAAGTTGAAATCATTATTATAAACATACGACGTTGTCCACTAAACAGTATAATTTCTCAATATTTTGAATCCTTTGAGCCTTCCACCATACAATACATATGGTATATTCATTCTTAATATTCTAAGAATTTTTAGTTATGCTATAGAAGTAAAAGATCCGAATAAATATATTGCAGAAGCCATAAAGTTCACTGGGTTTGCTTGAGGTCAGGTAATTGTTTTCTCAGGAATACCGTTAATCTCATCCAGATGACCGGCATTAATTTGAAAGAGGATTATTTCTCATATGGACTCTACGAGTATTTGTGACAGAACGAACTCTGTAATATATAGGCGTCTTGTCCTCTAAAAATAATATTACAAACGCGGTTTACAGAGAGGTATTGGAAAAAGTAAGCTCAATCTTTTGGTTGTTTTTATACTTTGGCAATTTTCATGTAATTTATTGTTCAAGCTAAATCTCACTCATAGATATGTCGTCAACGAAGATTTAAATTTTGGTTATTTTTAATTATTATTAAAAATTCTTGTAATCTTGTTTAACATTAGTATTGTAATTTAGAATTATTAAACAAAGTACGTTATTATAATACAAACTGATTACATTAATAAATAAAAATGCAAAATTAGTATGAACTAAAGATTGAGATAAGGATGTGAACGTAATAATAAATGTGAAAAGTCCGTACGGTTTCTAAGTGAGGGCACCACTTGAATTAAATCCATATTCCATTTTCAGTTAGTACCAACCTTCAAAAGATACGTGTATAAATTTGACAGCTGTCTGACGATTAGTTCTCTGAGTGAAGCAACTTTTGTTATTGTGAAAAAAATGGATTCAAAGCAATTTCGTGTGTTGATTTATCATTGCTTTTTGATGGGAAAAAATGCAGCCCATGCAAAGAAATGGCTTGATAAGTGTTACCCGGACTCTGCACCAGTCGAACGAACCATTCGAAAGTGGATCGAAAAATTTAAAAGTGGTCACACAAGCACCGAAGATGATGAACGCAGTGGACGTCCAAAAGAGGCTGTTTCAGATGAAAACATCAAAAAAGTCCACAAAATGATTACAAATGACCGTAAAGTGAAGTTGATCGAGATAGCTGAGACTCTGAAGATATCAAAAGAGCGTGTTGGATATATCATACACTAATATTTAGACATGCGAAAGCTCTGTTCAAAGTGGGTGCCGCGTTTGCTCACAGTCGACCAAAAACAACAACGTGTTGATGACTCAGAGGAGTGTTTAAAGCTGTTCAACCGCAATAAAGTCGAATCTTTGCGTCGGTAGGTGACAGTGGATGAAACTTGCCTGAACGGCGAGCAGGCGACGAACCTCGTCCAAAACGACCAAAAACTCAACAGAATCCGTATTTTGGGATGCACATGGAATTTTCATCAACTATCTCCAAAAGGGGCAGACTATCAACAGCGACTATTACATTGCGTTGTTGGAGCGTTTGAAGGACGAAATCGCAGAAAAACGGCCGTATTTGAAGAAATGCACCGTGTCACAAGTCGATGAAAACGATGGCAAAATCGAATGAATTCGGCTACGAATTGCTTCCTCATCCACCGTATTCTCCAAATTTGGCCCCCAGCGACTATTTTCTGTTCGCAGACCTTAGAAGATTGCTCACCGGAAAGAGATTTAAACCGAAATCGTACTACAAAACTGGTATCGAAAGATTGAAAAATAGTTTCAATCAGTGTATTGCCCTGGAAGGCAACTATATTGATAAATAAAGTTGAATTTTGCAAAAATTTTGTGTTTACATGGACTTTTCAGCCCACGTGTACTATGTGAACGCCTCAAACCGTATATCAGCAATCTGTTAATTCATTATGACTGTGGTTTTAGAACTGATAATTCTTGGAAAACCGTGGAACTTGAAATCGAGACTCACCATCAGCTTATTGCTTTTAAGGCCGAATATAAGAACATTTATAAAAAAAACGAGATATGTAATATAGAGGCATGGCAAATTTTGACATCCCAGCCAAATTCCTTCGACTATGTAGGATGACGGTGGAGAAAGCACTCTACTCCATAAAAATCGTTGCTGGCATTTGATGTTGACAAGGTAGCGCCGTCATGTTTTTTTTTTTTTTTTAACGTCATACTTTTCACAACATTTCAAAAGTCCATACAATTGCTGGCATATAATGACGATATTAGCATTAAAGGTGAAAATCCGTGAAGTGTCACTGGAGCGTTTGCCACCATATATGGAAAAACGAAGAAGATAGATTTAATGTGACATGAAAATGAAATACGAACGAACGTTACGCCAAAGTCGAAGCTATAACTTTTACCAAGTTCCTCTCACGAATAAAAAAGAAGTCTCTTATCTTTTCAGTTCTACTGTATGGCGCAAAAGTATAGATTCGATCTTAAATGGACGAAAACGCTTTTGGTTGCTTTGGGCGAAAAGTTCTTCAAGTGATTTTCCAGTCTGCAGAAACAAAATCTGGGAAAAAAAATATAACAACGTCTTGTAGGGCAATTTTGACCTGGTCAGAATCCATCTTAATAAAGCTGCGGGCAACAGCTGATAATAATTTACATGTTTTTAAATACATTACTTATTACTAAAACTATATTTTAATATTGTTAAAAAAACAAGAAACAAGTATTAAGAATAATGACTTTTTAACAAACTTTTCTTGTGTTTCCAAGTATGAGAACCATCCTGCATTCGAATTGTATTAAGTAACATGCACGATTGATATACATAGGCATGCAATGGTATGTATAAAAAATACATGCTTGCATATATCAGATACCTATTTAATGCTATTCTACTTATATGGATATCAAACCTACATTCATAAATGGATGTATGTACGAATAAAATTGTTGCCTTGCATGAGCTATTATGATAGTTAATAAAAAAAAAAAAAATCACGAAATACTAGCATAACGCGGAAGGTAGTTTTGTTTGAAACTTCTGCAAAGTTGATGCGATAGCATGTTTATAGTTTCACATATATCTATTAGGCATGTCATAAGATACTATAGAAATCCGAAACAACAATGTGAGCTACAGAATTTTGCGTTAGCCCGTTCTTTATTAGTCTAGTGGGGTGCTACTGTTACACATGTGTTTATTCGATAAAGTTCTATTTTCTTAATTCAGTCAAGTGAAACACAATAAAATACAGAGTGATTTAGTATTTTTTTTAATACTTAACAACTTTAATTAATTTTTGAACAGATTTAATAAATTCTCGGTAATCGATCTATATATTAAATAAATTCAAAACAAAACATAATTTGCTTGTAAAAGTATATTAACTTTGAATTTGACATGTTTTAGCTCAAATGATTTTATGTTAAATCTTTTCATTTATAAACTTCACACTGACGTGCATAAGGTCCTTTAAATAAATTAGTAATTCACACTTAAAACAGAATTATTGATATTAAATCTAATTTGATTCGTGGTGACACACATTTTAATGAATAGCTTAAAATAGTGTTTTTATTCTAAATAATTTTAGTGTTGAAAACGGTGAATTTAAATTAGGAAAAGTTTTCTTTTCGAAATGTTAATATAGAAATCCTTCTTGAATCAAATTTTATAATTTGATTGAACTGGTTGGACTATGATTGGGGTGAGCGGGCTTCTTATTTTTTTATAGTCATCTCAGATTAGAGGACCTGTTAACTGGAGCACAGGTCCACTACAGTGGACTACAGTCCAGGACGAATTCGGACTTCACGGGACCGAATGGAACAGCGTTCGGAAAAATGTTGCCTTACAAAGTAAAATCTGGTCTGAACTGCTCTTGGTACTACGTGTTACTTGTTGACGGCATACATGTACTTTTTTTTGTGTTTTTGTTTTTTTTTCATTAGATGTAATCAGTGCACCAACGGACCATCGTTTCCTTTGTTCCTGGCCCTGGTCCTGGTCTGTCCAGGATAGTTCTCGGAAGTCCGAAATGAGTAACCTTTGCTGTACAACTTCTATGAGCAATATATTGTATGAATGGTGTATAGGGGGACCAGATTTCACTGTCGTATTCAAGAAAAGGCAGCATAAACATTATATAAAGGGATTAAGTAACTTATACTGGAGAATCCCTTAGATCATTTCTTGATGATGATCATTTTCATATCGTTGGCATAAATAACACATAAATCTGTCACACTAAGAACAGGTTAATTAATAGTGTTTGTAGTAGTAGTAGTAGTAGCAACAAAAATTAATAAAGATTGACATTGGCTTTTGCTGTTGATTTAACATTTTATAATATATAATTAATTGCGGAGCGAATTTTGATCGAATTTGAATTTCATCAATTTGCAGTATTTCAGAGAAATCCTAAAATAACTATACACAACTCTCCACTTTCCTCACAACTTTCCACTCAGTGCGCTCTTCTTATTTCCTTTAAGACGGGGCATATTCTCTATCGGTCAGATTGCACAAAGAGCCGAACGCACTCCATCTCGTGCATAGTTTAAGTTTAGAAGTTCGTTTCTAGCCTTAAAAATTGTGGAAATATTAACTACACTATTTTGATTGTTAATGTAATTTCTCTCTCCTAAGTCGTATTGTAGCATTCGATACGTGTGCCGGGATTGCCTTCGCTGTGTTTTATCTTTGAAGACATCACTGAAGGATAGCTCTATTTTAATGAACAACTCTTGCAGGCTTTCGCTTCAGTATTCCTCGATATGTATCTTACACCTGCGAGGTATCATATTCTCATGTTCACTGCACAATCTCGACCAGTCCCTGAAGAATTTCAGTCTATAACGAATTAGGTGCTTTGCGACTATTGTACATGTGCTAGATGTTGGATTGGGAGCGACAATGCTTTCGAAATACGTTTAGAGAAAATGTAGTCTTAATGTAAAAATATATGGGGATGGCAATCCAGTCTCGAGGTGAATCGTGTAGCTTAGAGAGAGTTTTTTCTACAATCTTAAAACTTTCCGGACAAAATATCTCGACTTCCTCGTATGAAAAAATTCCCCATACCTGAGCAGCGTACCATTTAATAGACCCCATCACTCCACGAATTATATACTTTGTGCTTAGTGTAATGTTCCGTTTGCAAAGTATGCTCTTTCAATTGCAATTTATTGTCCTTTTAACTTCTTTTAGTTTCTCCTCCAAATGCTTCTTAAAAGTTAGGCGTGGTGTTAAAATGACTCCAAGATATTTGTAGTCCTTCACTACCTCAAGTCTTTCAGTCTGGAAAACCCATTTTTCAACTTTGTCCAAACTAGAAATCCAATTTCGGAATACCGTTATTTTAGATTTATTGTCGTTGAATTCTGAGTTCAATACTACTTCAAGTAGTACTGCTATAATTTGTTGATCATTATCTGAAATGAAGTTGGGGTTTCCGAGAAGATGGTTTATTATACGAGTATATAAAGTAAGTTGAGGTAAAATCGTGTTCGAGTGAATGTTATGTTGTAGGTTGGTTGTAGTTAAGCTGAAGGATATTTTTCCAGCACCAAGTGGATAACAGTTAGAGAAAGATGAAAGAATTTAGTTTCAGCTGTTACATTTATTTCTTAAATACCATCTAGTAGAAAAGGTGTGCTATCTAAACAGCAATTTAACAGGGAAAGTAAATTAGTTATTTAAAAATAGAAGAGAGGTACTGAATTAAAAAATGCTTCCTCAGGTTTAAAATCTACCTATCTATGATATAACACCAGAGGATATATTTTATTTTCTTGCAATAAAGAGATTCTCCAGTTTCTTCATCATAGAAATAGATGAAGCAATTCAAATTTTAAATGGATATCATTGGTGGGATTTGCTTTACATATAACTTCTGCGTACATGCACTTCTTTATAGAAAATATAGAGTTAAAGAAGAATTTAATATAAACAAGTACCTAGGTTCTTTTTTTTTTTAAATTGTACAATTTATTGTCAATCTAGTAACTGGCCATAGGTCGGACAACAGTAGGCTTAAAATACTAACAAACCCACAGGCATATATAGGGCGATTCATCATGAGGTTTGATTTTTAATAGGTTTTTATGACAAATCACGCGTGACTCCTATCAAACTACTTTGTCAATTTTGTTCAGTATCGTTTGGCAAGTCATCATGAAAAGACTTAGATTACAAAAACGTCTCCAAATTGTTAAGCTATATTACGAAAATCAGCGTTCTGTAAGAAATGTTTTTCGTGCGATTCGAGGAACTTACGGTGTGCATAATCGACCTACTGAAACCACTATTGCCAATACCATTCGCAAATTTGAGTCCCAGCTTACAGTGAAGAGACTATAGCATCTGTAGCTGAGAGTGTACGCGAAGACCGTGACGAATTGATTCGTTGTCGTTCTCAGTAGCTTAGCTTGGCGTATTCGACAGCTTGGCATATTTTACGTAAGGATCTCGACCTAAAAGCGTACAAAATTTAACTTGTGCAGGAATTGAAGTCAGGCGACTTGAATTTGCGTCATATTTTCAGTGAGTGGGCTCTGGAAAAAATCCGGTGTTTTATCGTGAAATTTTGTTCAGTGATGATGAGCACTTAATTTCACGTGTTGTTGTAAATTGGCCGCCTAGATCGTGCGATATCACACCTTTGGACCATTTTCTCTGGGGATATGTAAAGTCTCAGATCTTTAGGAATAAGCCAGCTACCATTGACGCTTTGGAAGCCAACGTTACTCATGTTATCCGCGAGATACCAGTCTCTATGCTCGAAGGAGTCGCGCAAAATTGTACCTTCCGAATGGACCACCTCAGACATAGTCGTAGCTAAAATTTACATAATATCATTTTTAAAAATTAAATGCCGTGAATTGTTCTTTCAACCAATAATAAAAGCTTTAAGTCCACTTTCAAATTTATGTATTTTATTTTACATTATAAATCAAACTTTACGATGAATCACCCTTTACTAATGTAAATAAATATAAAATAATTCAATCATGATCGTCAATTGTAAGGATGAATAACATAGGACCGATATGGTTTCCTTTGGGTTAGACGAAGGGGTATTTATGTATTGTTTAGCTAAAAAGAGTACTGCCTTTCATTTAAGCCTGAATTAATTCACATAATAAAATCAGATTGAAAGCCAAGAGCCTTTAGTTTGAAGACGATTTTGTCGAATTCATCGAAATTGTGGTTGGTGATCTATCTTTTAAGAATCCACGTTGGGTTTTTGAAAAAATGAACTAGAGATGAAAAAAAATTTTGATGAAAAGTTTTTCTGGGGCAAAAATTTAACAGAAACAATAGAAAACGTTGGTAAAAGAGTTGAAATTAGTGCTTAGTTTACTCTACGAAATTTAAAGATACGAGTGTATGTAGATTTATTCATATGGAATGGCTTGAGCCATGTATGTCGCCATACGAGAATGTGAATCAGTGTGGGTGGTTAAGATCTACAAATATTAAAGAGGTAGTGATTGATAGCTTAAATAATGCAATTATCTCAAGCTGTCTTCAAAAATCTGAGGACGCCTTTCTCAGTGCATTAGCAACAGTAAAATTTTAGTGATCAATCTGAACTCATTTTAGCTTAAGTAGGTCAAACTTACCCAATACAGCAACGACATCAATAAAGTCGACATGATTTAAAAGGAAGTTAAGCTCATCAACTGCTAACTGGAAACTGTGGGCTGCGAGAGAAAAACGAATGTGACAATAAAAAACGTAAAAATTGGGCTTTGAGATAGGAATATGTACTAGCGCAAATGAATTGGAAGTAAGCGATAGATAATTTTCTATAAAGCGCAAAGTTGAGACGAGTTGTTGTTAATGGCCAGACAACCATAATGGTGGAGGTTATAATCTTGGGTAACTAACTCGCATTTTTATAATCGGATGAAAGGGTTGGTCCCAAGGTGAGATCTTTTGCAATTTTTATTGGAATGACATAAAAGATTTCACAGGAAGATTTAAAGAAACCCTTTAGGGATTGTGGAAAACCGTTTTTATAATATCTGATGGATACAGAGCCAACGTATGAAATGTCAACGAAATCAGTGAAAAAAAATGAATGACTACCATTAATAAAAAAAAGCAATATCAGGAAATAACCTTCATTTTATCTGTTGCCTGCATGTCTCTTACATTTCTGCACCATTGCAACTTTATTTCGTCAACAACAATATTGACTGGACAGCATTAGCATGATCTGGACATCCAACTTTGATTACCGCTTTAAGAAATGACTCGGCCATGAACCGTTTCTCGTAAAAGAGCAGTGATTTGTTACTTGGATAGCAAGTAACTACATTTTCAACAGCTGTTAGAAATAAACATCGGCCATGTACAATACATAATATCAATTTGCGTCAATAAAAATTTTCTGATCATGATTCGATAGTCCAAACTATCCACACCCGTTTTTTTTCTTTTCAATAATGTTTCATGTATAAAAATGGCACCAAAATCCACGTTGTGTGGATTCATTTCTGATGTTTTTTGACCTCCAATTGGCAGGCTTAAGTTGTTGCGTCAATTGATCCTTGTAGGTTTAACAATCCAAGCCTCTTGAAAAAATTCGGTGGAGTGTAATAATATGCAATATTCTCAGAAGTCCTTGCTGGGCGAGAATGTGCTTCACGTTGGTTAAAACATCTTTTACTTTTCGAGATCTTCCAGCGAAATTTACAACATTTTTTAGTTAATTTTAGGAACTCCGCTGAGTTGTTGAAGGATGTACCGTTTCATTTATAAATAATAAATAAGTGGCAATTGAAGATAAAACCTATTTTCCTTTGAAAAAGAAACCAACTAATTTGTTAATTATGATAGAAGGCTTTGAATTTTCTGCTTATTTTGTTTAAATTATTTGCTTAAGATGTTCTTGCAAAAAAAGAATAATTATTTAGTCATTATCAATCAGTAAATTCAAAAAAAATATCAAAATTTATATTTATAGAAAAATGTTGGTGGGTACACAACTTAAGCTGTCGGATCGTAGGTCAAATCGAAGATTCAAAACTCTTAGTTCCAACACTTGTCATTCAGATAGAAATTCACAAGTCTTTAGACCTTGTTCTCAAACAAGTTTATCGGGAGTAACGCCGAAAGTTTCGAATGTCTTTCCCACACCGGAAAAGAGGTAAGCTATTATAAAAAAAAAAATAATTCGTAAAATAGTAATATTATTTAAAAATTCCATAAAATACATATCAGTTTTGCTTCTAAGGATGGATGCAAAGGACATTTGTTATTTATTTGTTATGACTTTTCCGCAAATTCATCCTTAATTGAATAAGGGCATAAATATTAGAAGGTAACTTGTGCTTCTCACGCAAAACATTCAGAGAACGTTCTTCATATGTTTCTCTTTCTGTAAATTTAATCCCGTAATATGCATATCAACCCAAAGGAAGTATTTTTGTCTACCGAAGCGAATTTAAATAATTTTTCATTATTCATTTGACTCTTCTCTAAAATATCCTTATAACCGTCAATGAACTACTTACTTTTTTAGGTTTTCTAGGTAGTTAGGCTCTTCCAATCATTTCTTGATGGAATCTGAACTTGGCGTTTACTTTTCTGATGCTAAGAATGTTGCTTGCGTTAGCTTTAAATATGTACGAGTATATGTCAATTAAATGATAACATTTGTGTAATTTAATTTATTGTAGAATCTACCTGATGTCTGTCTCTCTATCGGTAAGACATTCTTGTGTCTTTTTCGAGATGTGCCATTGTGTGAGTTTTTGGTGTAAAACCGCACTGATATCGACCGATCAGATTATCGACGATCTTGTATGCGATATTTTTATAGTAGGCTAATGTCTTTGTAGTTGGCACAGTTCTTGCTTGGCTTTTCTTGCTTCAAGATCCAGCAGGTGGTGCTGAAATCCATTCATCTGACTAAATTTTAGAGATGAGCTGATGCATGATTACCAGATCATCTGTTTCATTCGCGTTTGTATTCCTATTTTCTTCCCTGCTGGTATATGTCAACAGCAAGTCTCAGCCAAGCTCTCGTCCCCACCAGTTAGCAATGATAGTATTTCCAGTTGTTATGTTTCAGCAGCTGTTAAAGTTACCAATGACATTTAGCTGTCAAAATATTCAGTAAGGTTTTCCATTTCATCAAAGATCTTCATCAAACACGCTTGCCGAACATGCGGAAATTATTAAAAAAAAAATTATCGAAAATTCGGCTCAGCTGTGAATATGAAACGTAAATTTCGTCGTGAGGTCGGTCGTCATCATGGCTTCAGTGTGAAGGTAATTTATCGCACCGTGAATGTTTGAGCGTAAGTCCACTCTTTTGGATCTTAAGCCACCAACCAGATAGAGTTTGACATGAAATGAAGAAAATATAGCCGCCGTAGTGGCCAGTATCTAGGAACACCCTGAAATGTCGAACACTCTATGACTCGGCTCATTTTGAGGTTGGACTTGGGCCTACATCTGTATAAGAATATGCTAACGCAAGAATTGAAGCCGGACGACCATAGAAAACGCCATGAGTTCACTAATTAGGTGCTGGAACTGTTGGCCGGAGATCCGGATTTTGGCCAAAAAATTATCTTCTCGGACGGGGTTCATTTTTGGCTAAGCGTCTTTGTCAATAAGCAAAATTGCCATTATTGGAGCAAATACAGTCCACAAGTGTTCGGCCAAGCATCAATTCATCCATAAAGATTGACTGTTTAGTGCCGTCTATGGCATGGCGTAAAGATACACCGTAAAGATCTTAACTGCTTTACTGTAATCAGAGCTCGACAACATCGATATATCTGAGCTATGGTTCCAACAAGATGGCGCTACATGCTATACAAGCGATGCAACGCTCGAAGTTGTAAAGGATAAATTTGGCGACTGGGTAATTTCACGGCGAGCGTTCATAAATTGACTACCGCGATCATGTGATTTGACATCACGCGATTATTTTCTGTGGGGCTTTGTCCAGTCCTTAGTCTACACTAACAAGCCAACCACTTTGGACGAGCTCGAGGCCAACATTCGACGAGCTATTGCCGGAAGAACGCCGCATATATTGCCAACCAGCAAAGCCGAAACGGCCATTTGAATGATGTGCTAATCCACACTTAATGGCATGAACATAGCTTCAAAATAAAATCAAAAACAATTTTATATCTCACACCGTTGTTGCTTTATTTCATTTTTTCCCTATCGTTCATATCTGGTTACTCTTTAGATCCATGAATTTTGTGTTCGTAGTGAAAATCTAGAACATCAGGGGCGGCATTTTCGATGGCTCCCTTGTATAATTGCCACTTGTTCTTCGCACTCGATACCAGTGATGTGGAATCGTAAAGAATCTGATATTCGCATTCGTAGTTTGTCTATTGCAAGACTATTACACAAGGCTCACCTTGTGAAAACTTATTATATTACTCTGTGTACGTTTATGTTCGTAAATTCTTGTCAGATTTTTTAGCAGTTAAACAAATACGGGTGGCTTTGACATTATTCACAGTCAATTTTCTTTGCAACGGAAAATAACCTTTCTTCCGCTTGTAAATGAGCCCATGCGAATATCTGACATTGATAATCATGCCCGAAACACCCTCTCCTCTAGGCTCGTCAGCCCAGTATTATGTATGTGGAATGAAATCCTTTATCACTCGGATATCACAGATAAAGAGTGTTAAACTAAAAAAAGGGAGTTATACGATCCAAGTCGTAAAGGGTTATACAGCTGGTTTTTCGGCCCTACAAGGTCAATCAAAAAAGTCAAACGAGCCAGGAACAACTTCAGCTCCTTTTTTAAACGTGTGAAATTTCAATCAGACCAACCACTTAGGCAAAACCTGCTGCAATGTCTAAAGCTAATGTAGAAATGTAGTAGAAATGCTTGATCTTATGTCAAAAACCTAAAGAATTCTGGCTCATCCTGCATCCAAATTCTTATTTTGATAACCAAGTTGTCAGCTATTTAGACAAGGCCAATCTGCTTGCCGTGATGCTTACAACCAAATTAAATGCTTCCAAATTGTGCAATATCTTCGCCTACACTTTAGACCGTCGAATCTTCAATGGGGCGAGTCCACTTTCGTACTTGTGTAGTAGCTGGAGTGCTCAAATATGTATATATATCCCTTGGTGCAGATAGTACACGTATACATTTATGGCCTACATCTGGAAAATGTATTGGGGGAGCTTTTGTCTGTCTCAAATGCAGTCAGAAAGAATATGTTACGTATCATACGAGTACTTGGTATTTTCGTGATATAAATAAATCATGTTTTATTAAAATAAAACAACAAATTCATTAACGCTCATAATACTTTTCAACTCATACTACATATAGCAACCCCATAGTTTAAAAAAACTAGATTCGGCCCACGTGCAAATGTTCCCACCATAAGTTCTAAGAATACATATCCAAACAAGCTCTAAAAACTAGTGTCTTGTTCCCTGACAATGTATATTAGTTAACAAGCAACAATCTCTGTTAAGATAGATATTTGCATCTGATTTAAATTTTTATTATGTAGACGACATAATTCTAAATGAACAAAATATTGAAAGAAGGAACATCTGTTTTTTTGTTTCGAATAAAAACAAAGCGTTGGATAAGGCTGTAAATATAATAATTATAGAAACCTTCCTATAATTTATGGCTTTTTTTTTTTTAAAAAAAAATCGAATATCGCTTTTATCTTTGTCAAGCGACCAATAATATTTTTTATGAATTTCACAGTCGTATCTCGCACCACATCGATAACTTCCCTATTTCCCGTGTTTTATTATTCGTACGAATGGTAAATCATCGGAAACTACAAATTACCAAAACAAGCTACAAGCAACCGATGATCGAATCAGTATCAAACTATAATTATGTAGTCTTGAATATTCAGTCTTCACATATAAATTGGAACACTACCATGGTGGCGCATGAAATTTATTCAAAGTTGGCCTTTTGTGTTTACCGCGGCAGCTTAATAAGCATCATGAGAGCGGACGCCTTCTTTGTTGGATGAAGTTAATTTGAATAATGCTCACCGATTGCTCCTATGCCGCCAGATTATTATCTGTGATATTTTATAGCTCGTCTTAGATGAATAATTGACACATGAGATGCTTATCGGCAATTATTAATTTTTCCAGATTGGGAAAGATTAAATTCATGTTGTTACTCTTGTACGAATTGTTATCAAAAAAGTTTAAAATTCTGTGGATAGCAGGAATATTGTTTCGCTTCATCTTATTTCTAGACTACAATTTTGATATACAATGTTCGTTCCAACGTAAACAGCATTTCTTAAAAATAAAAACAACAAAAAGTTTTTTTTTTTGGCAAAACCGATTTATATTATTCCTCTTCCGGCTTTAGACAGCGATTTGTACGGTCTAAAAGTATGTTGAATGAGTGTTATAGATCGTTGACCTGGATGTCCTTCAGGATATTGATACAAGCCTTTTAGGTATCTTCTACGTCCACAAAACACTTTTCTTTCATCGGCAAATGCATTTCTCCGAAAAGGTAAAAATCTCACGGTGCCAAATCAGGCGAATATGGGGAGTGTCGGTCGGAGTCGGTCAGAAGTGTCGATCGATGACGTAGCGTATTATCGTGCAAAAAACGCCAGTTGCTTTCTGCGCGATATTCTGACCCAATACGATGCACCAAACGCTCCGAAACATCAAGAAATAACTGTGCATTAACTGTTTGGTCCGGTAGAATGAACTCTTTGTGGACAATGCCCTTGGAATCGTAAAAGCAAATCAACATTGTCTTTACTTTTGTTTTCTCCAAACGAGATTTTTTTTTTTTTTTTTGATTTTGGCTGAGTAATTTTTGATCGATGCTCATTTATGAACTGGTGATTGAAACATATTGTCATTTCAAACCAAATAACACTGCTTCTATACTTCCAAATATCATGAAATTTTTGCAGTACATAAGTGAAGGACCTACCTTTCTGATGCATACCTTCTGATGAATTGCTAATGGATAGCCTCACTAAAAAAACTAACTTGTAAAAAGTTCTGTTTACTTTGGAACGGATTTTCTGCGAATGTGTAATAAATTTTTTTTTACAATTGTCCACTTCTAACATTGGAGGCACAGTTTCTAATAAACCAGTTCTATGGACGATACCACAAAGACTGAAAGAGGATTAGCAGAGCATCGACAACGTACATCGAATAGATCATCGATAGATCACTTTATCATTAGCCGACACTTAAGAAATTCCATTTAAGACGTTCATAACAAACGTGAACCTGACATCGAAATAGGGGAGCACTGCCATCTAATGGTAGTTTCTATATGTCTTCTCAACGCTTCTGTTAACAACGGTCGATCCAACTTATTCTTAGGAAAAGAATATTTATGCATAATACCGACAGTCCCCAGGATCTTCAAGTGCACCTCAATGCAAACTCAATCAGCGACTTCGACGATGTGAAAATATGTTTTTATGTCTGTGCAAAAGCACATGGTTGACGAAAATCTTCGGATCATCTTACAGATATGTAACCACTTGTCAGATGACGAGAGCATTTCGGACCAGTTCTTAGACATATAGGCAACAGCGATTTTGGACCAAGGTCAGGTAAGCTTTCAGCACGAGACAGAATTATGTTAAAAGTAACATCTGACATCTAGTTTGCCATATTTCTTCTGTCTCATTTAATTTTTCGAGCAGATTTTCATGCCACAACATGCAACTACAGGAACAATTATTTCCTCATAATTTCTGGGAAAAAATACGTTTAAAACTTCATTCAAAAAAAAAAAAAAAAAACAAATCCCATGGACACAAAATGTCAAATTCATGCCTGATTTTAGTCCACTCTCATATCTTGATACAAAACTCAACATCCATGCCCTGATGTTAGTTTGAGCATGGAGTTTTGTATCTCTATATAAAACCATATACCATATGGGCTGAAAAGTCCGTTTCTAAGAGAGGGCACCACTTGAATTAAATCCATATTCCATTATGGTTAGTTAGTACCAACCTTCAAAAGATACGTGTATAAATTTGATAGCTGTCGGACGATTAGTTCTCGAGATATAGCGTGGTGAGTGAAGCAACTTTTGTTTTTGTGAAAAAAATGGATTCAAAGCAATTTCGTGTGTTGATTTATCATTGCTTTTTGATGGGAAAAAATGCAGCCCATGCAATGAAATGGCTTGATAAGTGTTACCCAGACTCTGCACCAGCCGAACGAACCATTCGCAAGTGGATTGAAAAATTTAAAAGTGGTCATACAAGCATCGTAGATGATGCACGCAGTGGACGTCCAAAGGAGGCTGTTTCAGATGAAAACATCAAAAAACTCCACAAAATGATTACGAATGACCGTAAAGTGAAGTTGGTCGAGATAGCTGAGGATCTGAAGATATCTAAAGAACGTGTTGGATATATCACACGCGAATATTTGGACATGCGAAAGCTCTGTTCAAAGTGGGTGCCGCGTTTGGTCACAGTCGACCAAAAACAACAACGTGTTGATGATTCAGATGAGTGTTTAAAGCTGTTAGGTGATAATGGATGAAACATGGCTCCATCACTTCACACCAGAGTCAAGTCGGCAGTCAGCTGAGTGACGAGCGGGCGACGAACCTCGTCCAAAACGACCAAAACCTCAACAGTCGGCTGGCAAGGTTATGGCATCCATATTTTGGGATACATATGGAATAATTTTCATCGACTATCTCCAAAAGGGGCAGATTATCAGCAGCGACTATTACATTGCGTTGTTGGAGCGTTTGAAGGACGAAATCGCAGAAAAACGGCCGCATTCGAAGAAAAAGAAAGTGCTGTTTGGTTTTACAAGTCGATGAAAACGATGGCAAAATTGAATGAATTCGGCTACGAATTGCTCCCCACCCACCGTATTCTCCAGATTTGGCCCCAAGCGACTATTTCCTGTTCGCAGACCTCAAAAGAATGCTCGCCGGAAAGAGATTTAAGACCGATGAAGAAGTAATCGCCGAAACAGAGGTCTATTTTGAGACTAAACCGAAATCGTACTACAAAACTGGTATCGAAAGATTGAAAAATCGTTTCAATCAGTGTATCGCCCTCGAAGACAACTATATTGATAAATAAAGTTGAATTTTGCAAAAATTTTGTGTTTTATTATAAAACGGCACTGACTTTTCAGCCCATGTGTTATGTACATAGCATGATTATAATCCGAGCATCGTTCATGACCTTGAAGGCGGCCTGTTAAGAAAAACAAGTTAGTTGGCATAGACAGTATCCCGGCATAATACTTCCAAGCTACGTACAGCAGCCATTAAATAGTAAAGTACGGAAATTTAGTGCCTTCCTTGAAAATTAAAAGAAGGAATGTGGCTAAACTGGATTGAGTAAAAGGAAATCTTGATCGAACGCTGTACACATCTCGTATAAATGTGTTTAAAATTTTCATTTGAGTTGATAAATCAATGCTTGCCATTTACTTCTTAAAGATTATTTCATGTTAGTCTCGACCACGACTACGTTTTAACTTTTCCATACGGAGAGTATAATTTTGAATCACTTTTCGAGCATAATGGCTGGTATTTCGCCAAACGCCAAATTATTGTTACTGTTTATTTGACCAATTTCCGATCAGTTGTTTTAACAAAGCGTGAACTTTGTCGTCGTTTTCCCTATCATCCTGCGTCTCGTGCAAACTGGGTTCACTACAGATCGCAAGAAGTAATATGTCCCGTATTGTTCAGTTGACCGAGAATATCTCTGCTATGGCCGAGCACTTCCAAGAGAAGAAGACTTGAAGATGTTCCCTTATAAAATGCAATTCCTGCCTGCTGACCGTCAAGTGAAGTTAACTTACTCTCATGTTCTGTTAAATCTGTTACAGGAAGAGGACGATTTCATATCTAAAATCATAATGACCAACGAGCCTTATTTCCATCTTTATTATGTGAATAAAGAAATGTGTTTCTGAGCACGGAGAATCCAGCCATTTCATTCCTTCGAAGTGACTGTTTGGTGTGGTATTTACAGTGAAAAAGTGATTGACCCACTACCGTAACCGTAATTGGTGAGCGCCACTAGTTGCTGAACTGAATTTCAAGCTTTGTTGGTTCTAGCAAGAGGGAGCAACCGCTCATAAAGCTCGGGCAACGATGGAGATATTGAATCACAACTTCCAGGCCGTGTGATTCCCCATTTTGGCGATTTGAAGCGGCCAGCCAGATATACCTTTGTAATTGACAAGATCATCGTAGTTCCCTTTTTTTGAAATGGAAATATTAATGATTTCCTAATCCAATATTACGAATATCGTAGATTTCGAAAACTCGATTAAATTCAAAGGTCATTTCCCGACTTTCTGCACTTCAGTGAAAGTGAACGCTTTTGAAGTGGTCTCCAAATTGTTGGGCATTGAGACCCGAAAAGATAACATTTGTTCGTCAGTTTAAAAGTTTAACTGCTTTCCAAAATACAGCAGAAGACCTTTCACTGCTTATTGAAGCTTAATTTCGCTATTTGAAAGTTTTTCTTTGTGTGAATAAGGTTTTCAAACTTCTTGTTAGCAACAGCATAACGAGTTCTAAAAATATCAGTGTTAAATCGTCTTAAGAATTTTAAAAATGAAAATACTTTTAACCTTGCTTCCATGCTCAAGTTCTCTATTTCAATTTAATTGATACTGGTCTCTAATTGGGTCACTTCATATTAATTTCGGTAACAGATTTAGTTGGTTCGGATTTTTGGCGGTTAAAATACCCAAAACTTTCAATATAATTTTAAAGTCATGTGATTCGAAAACGTTTGCAATTCGAAAGCTTTTTAAACAGTTATGCCAATTTCCAGAAATAAAATTGAGCACACTGTTCCTCGATGGAAAGTATACTATCCTACAGGATTACAATCACAACTCCCATTCAAAACCCGACCATCGAATTCATCCACTAATTCAAGAATTTTAGTACCCTTACTATCAAAAGAATGCATCTTTTGATTTCCGGTTTGTAATTGTAAGCAGGGTTGGAAAACTAAATCCATTTACAAAATTATTTTGGGTTGAGCCAATCCTCGCATTAAAATCGCCAATTAGTAGTAGATGCTTGTACTTTTCGTAATCACCCTGCCAGTGGTTACAGTTTATATAAGTGGGCACTAAGTGTAATATGGAATTATACTTCTTGAGGATCATAACATAAAATTCTTCAATCCTCCTGAATTCAACAACAACACCGTTGAGCTTCTTACTGTAACTAAATAATTAATCACCACTTGCTCTTCTAAATACATTTTTTTTTAATTGCTGGTATCCATTTTATTTTATAGTTGGCAAATAAATTCTTAAGTCTAGTTACTTCGATATCTAATACGAGTACATGGGTTTCAAGTAATAAAATTATATCAAAAGATTTTATGTAATTAAAAAGGTCAACTAAAATAATTTCAATTTATTTATAATCCCATTGACGTCGTAGCTTAAAATTCTTAAATTGGATAGGTTGACTTCATTCTAGTACACGCTTATACCTCATACAGAATACAAGTGTAAACGATGATTTGAGTGACTCGTTACAGCGACTGCTATCTCTAATTGTGACGCCTGGGGGCTGCAATAGCTGAATTATTCATAAAATTAATTACACCTGTAAGGACTCGCTGCTGATATTCAGACCTGCAGTCAGATCCCAGGTAAATACTTTATTTTCCACATAAAGCCTATCTCTAAGAATACTTTTTTTCTCAGGGTTTCCTTCTCGCAGCACTTGCGGATCATGAATGAACAAAGCGCCGAGTATAAATCTCCACAATATGTTATTTGTTGTTCAATGGTTTCGAAAAGGCTTTCAACACCTTGCATCGTGACGCTATACGGAAAGCCTTGCGTAGGAGAGGTATATTAAATTATGAAGACTACCTATGAAGGCGGTAAATGTAATATCTAACACAATGGTTGGGTGTCAGGAGTTTGCATCGGAATACGATAAGGTTGCATTCTTTCGCCATGCACTTTGTAGTAATTGGAGATATGGTATAATCGAGGCAGCTTTGTATGGAGGAAACCTAAGGCTGAGATGGATTCTGACATCATATCTTGAAAATCTTGACTATCGTATATTGATGTCATTTTGACGATTCAAAATACGCTTCAATTTCTCACCAAACATCAGTATCGATCAACTCGACATTATCGGACAGCAAGTTGAGAAAAGAAGTAAATTTGTATATACAGGAAGTCTGGTTTCAGAAAATAGTAATATCGATCTGGAAGTGAAAAGCAGAATCCATAAACCAAAGACCGGAGCTTAATCAAACATAGAAACAGTGTTACTTTGTGAGTGTACGAGTACATAGAATATGACCAGCAATTAGACAAACTGTATATTGCAGAATAACCAACTACACGTTATAAAGGACTAGAAAGCAGTAGCGGTTTAAATACAGACGAGAAAGTGGCAGTGGATTGATTCCATTAAGATTTCATATGAATATTCCGTAATAGTAATAGAAGCCCCATTGCTGGTCCTTTTGGAACACCAGCTCAGACATTGTACATTTGCGCCTTCTTAATTTAGCTTCTTGTTAGGGATATAGCTTACAGATATCTTTTTTAATAAGTTCAGTTTACCATGTTCACATAACACATTCCTCAAGGGTGGATGATCGTTCTTAAAATTATCAATTTGCTAAGTTAAAGGTGTCTATAATGCCCAACCTCGTACTAAACAATATTAATTTGTTACCCACCGTCACCTTTATACCATATATACATCGCTTTCACTGTTATATTGACCACTGTCCACTTCAACAATGTTTCTTCTTCTTTGCTGTGGCAAATATTCACAACCAGCTCCAGCATCTGCTTACTATAAGACACATAAAGTGTTTCCAGAAATACGTGCATTAAATAACTTCTTTTGCTTTACTCAATAACATTTGTTTGCAGCCAAAATATTTTCTGCATTTAATTGCGGTCTCGAATTGCTTTCATTTCTTCACTATATTGCCATAATTTGGTGGTAGAGCATCATGAGAAAAAGAATGCGGCTTTTAAAAAGCCTTACGAAAATGTTTTCTTAGTAACTCATCCAAAAAGACCACAAATGAGTACTTAGTCGGCAGCAAAATATTTAAAAACATCAGAGGCAGTTGTGAGCAAGCACGTTCAGTAAGGTCAATCAAGTAATTTGTGAATTGTTTCGGAAAAACTCCACAATTAGTCTGAGGAACGCAAAAGAAAGAAAAAGATTTAAAGTGTCCCTCAATACAATACGACGCTGTTTAGCAGAATCTAGCATCAAAAACAGGAGTACGAAACCTAAGCCGCTACTGACACATTGAAAAGTGGCTAAGTTGGGCAACGCAGAATTTAGACCGGGATTGAAGAATCACATATTTACGGATAAATCATCTCTTTTTTTTGTTTATAATCATTGGAAGAAAGACTGTATAAAAAAAGATGAAAAGTTTCTGTAACGAGAAAAGATAAAACGATGTGTGTTCAAGAAGTAAGGTGACTCTTGAAATTACGCGGGTAACGTACATTTTTTTTTTTGCTGTGGTGGTACACATGTTTCGAACATATGTTCATATTTTCAAGTTTATAGCATACTTAATTTTTTTTTTTGACAGATAGAAAGCTGTGCTCGGCGATTTTCAATTATTATAAAAAATTAAGCAAAGGATTTGCGTCCAATTTTATGTAAAATAATGGAATCAAGTGCTCTAAAATACTTTAAATATTGACAGTGGAGTACGGTGAGTTTGCTCTAAAAATGTTTATAAGCGGTACAAGCTCTTTCAAGATGGCCGAGAAGATGCCAAAGACGAACCTCATTTTGGACTACCCAGAACATCAACGAAAGATGATAACTTCGAAGCTGTGAAGAAAATAGTTTTGGAAAATCGTCAAATTATTATAAGAAAGATTCCTGAGAATTTAAGCATATCGACCAGCTCGCATCATGCTATCTTTTCGGATATTTTGGGCATGAGACGTGTATCAACGAAGTTTGTTCCGAAACTTTTTAATTTTGATCGGAAGAACCGTTGCATGAGCATCGTTCAGGAGCTCTTGAATGACGACAATGTTAATCCTGACTTGCTTTGAAGTGTCATAACTGCTGACGAATCATTGGTATATGGTTATGACGTTGAAACCAAAGCTCAACCGTCCCTATGGGAGCACCCAAGAGAACCAAGACCGAAAAAGCACACCAAGTTCGATCAAATGTCAAAGTTTTGCTCACTGTTTTTTTTTTTTTTTTTTTTTTTTTTTTTTTTTTTTTTTTTTTTTGATAAACGTGACGTTGTGTATCAGGAGTTTTTACCCCAAGGTTGTACGGTCAATAAAGAGTATTACCTTGAAGTTATGTGCCGTTTGTGAGAAGCAATACGAAAAAAACGTCCGAAATTGGGGGAAAACAATTCATGCAACTGCTCCTTCATCGTTGCGCGTGAGATATTTCTTGGCTAAAAACAGCACGACAATCATGTTCTTGTTCTTAAAATATAGAGACCTATGAAACTGCGATGACTGAGGAAATAAAAACGGCTTCGCTGGAAGAGCTCAAGGCTATACCAAAAAGTGCTTATGAGAGGATTGGAAAAAGCGTTGGCACAAGTGTATTATATCTGAGGGGATTACTCTTAAGGGGATAACGTTAGTACTGATGAATAAATAAACATTTTTTTTTATAAAAAATTACATTATACCAAATTCTTTCAGAAATTTCGTTAATTTTCTATGGAACGCAACAACCCCAATAAAATTGATCATAAATGATCAGCTGTTCTTGGTTTATAGCTTCATTTTTCTACTCGCATACTCGTAACTGCATCGTCATGTTCGAATATTTATGACTATATCCTATCGTATCGAATTTAGATTGAGTGTTAATTACTGCATCTCAAGCTCCAGAATAGCTCTCGTCATACTTTCCAGCATCAGTCATTGATTGTGGTATTTCTATAAGCTTTACTGCATCCTTGTAGGAAACATGATTAACGAAGATTCCGTTTGTGTGTTATGTATTTGTATATTATTTGTAATATTAGTATTCATATTCTGGACTGCAACAAGTCAGTGATCCGAAACAGCGCTGGCTATTCAAAAACCCCAAATATCCAGATTACCAATTTCGTTGATTCCTTGTTGAATATGAGTCTTACAAATCTGACTCACTCACTCATTCTCTAATTTCAAAAAAAAAAAAACTTTATATGGCTTTAGAATTAACGCTTTAAACTTTATATTTTTTTTTGTTTTATTTCAGGATACCTGAAATGCGTATTATATCATTACATTTAGAGGATTACAATACCAATAAAAGGAAAATCCTAAGATCACCTCATAAGATGCCATCATTTTGCAAGCATTTCAAACGAACTCAAAGGAATAGCCATCGCGGTGAACAACATTTAAACGATGATTTTCTAGTGCGTGGCATTGAAGTTGGAAACTGTAAGGACAATACTTATGCTGATTCCGATCTGGAAGATGAAGTTCAAAACGAACTTGAAGCTGAAGCTAAAAGCTTAAAAAGTGGAATACAAATACAGCTTACAGATTGTTGTCAATGTGTTTGTGATTTGTTTAACAGCAATTTTCTTGCGCCCCATGATGACCATGATTTTAATTATGTCACTTTGGAAGGTTGTAATGTGTCCAGACCTTTAAGGCCAAAAGAAATTTTGCCTTCGCAGGACAAAGAGCTACTTGATCCAAATATTCTAAAGGTCATTCGAATAACAATGAGCGCTAAAAATTAAAAAAAAAATATATTAGAATGTAAGAGTAAATATAATCTAGGCCTTAAAAGTTTCATATGTCCCATATCTATTAGCAAAAATATGAGGACATTTTCGTCTTTGCGATTTTATCTCCATGTGAATTTATTGTTTATGGTAAGAGATAATTAACAGATCTAGCAGATATTATACACTTCCGCCAGGACTTCTTCCAATTCCCAAACAACTTCAGGAACTCGTTCTTTGTGATATCTTTTAGCTCTTTCAGTGATGCACTTTTGATCTCATCTAACATAGGGACTTTAAAAAAAATGCGAGGTGACATGAGGTCCGGTGAATATGGATTTGCTAAAAAATCAAAAAAAAAAGCAATGATGAGTGGGCAGGTGAATGCTTGAGCCTTAGTTTACACTTCAAATCCATGTTTTATCAGCTGTTAAGGCAATGTGTCAGTAGTTCTATATTTGTTCGAAATTCAACAATTTTTGAACAAGTTTCATGAGTAGCATATGTCAATTGATATGCTATCATGATGATGATGGTGATACTGGCAACTTTTGTGTTGGTTATTCGTCGGTCATAAGTCATTTCTTTCACATTTTTATCTCCGTTGTTGATGTAACACAAAGCTGATCAAAACATTTCTGTGAATTACTCCATAAAAATTCTCTGATCAATTTTTTCAAGACGTTTTATAAAAATTAGCGGATCCTACCAAAACATGTGACAACGGAGTAAGTATACAACACAGCTAACTTGTTTAGTTTTTTTTTCGAGCAGAACTTTTACTCGTACAATATAAAATCACTTTTTCCAAAATATATGTAGTATTTGGCTTGATTTATTGTAGATATGACAGATATAACTTTAGAGGTAAATAAAAACTTAACCTTATCGTATTTTTAAGATAAATATACATATTCGTTTCAAGTTACAGTAAACTGTTGTAGGCATTATATAAACATTTATTTAGAAAATTTTGTGCCAAATGCTTAAAGTTTATGTGAATAGATGTTGTTTTAAATTGTTTTCTTGGTTGGCAATATCTTCTTAACACAGCATTACATTAATTGTAAGCACTAACTAAATTGTAGTGCTCCTTGTCAAGATATCAATATTTACGTGAAGCAGGAGCTTCATTTTTAAAAATAAAATATTTAATATAACAAGTGTTTTTTTGTTTTTAATCTAAATTAAAAGATTGAATTTATGATGGCTTGTGATTTTCACCCATTTATGTAGACAATTGAAAAAAATATATATATATATACAAAATAGCATATTAATATATCGCAACGTTACGACTCTTGTGGTCCGACAAAATTTTGCTCCAGGAGTCCAAAAAATATTAAACATTAAAAAAGACCTAAGCAGTCGACAATACTCAAGAACAAAAAGTTGTTGTGTATATTTGGAATATAATTTAACTTGTTTTGATCTTATGTCATTTTTACATTTATTGATTTACTAAGATTGCGGTATAGTCCAATATAAGCCAGAGCTTTAACTAATAAACCTCTCCAGTTATCACGCGCTTTAGCCAAGTGATAGCCAGTTATATGTGCCAACTTAGGTGACGTTTTCTTATTCTGCCTTGTATCTCCTCCTCTTCGGTGCACAGTATCAGTATCGGAGTCTCTTCAGTCAACGTTTCTGACCATCCATCAACACAAATGAGACTAAACATCACTCGAAGAATCTTGCGTTAAAAATAAATCATGAATGTCTTGAACCGCCTTCGCTCAGCCCATGCGGTAGAGCATGACTTGATTGTACTTCTTAACAGAGTCTTATAATTCATTTGCCTTTTTCATTTGATTCCTGAGAAAGTGTCAATTTCCACGTAAATAACAAATGGAGTTATACCGTCATCCAAAGCAAAAAATTTCAGTTAGAGGCATATTTGATACCGTAAATCAATGTCCAACTTTTCCGTTTATTAAGAAACACGTATTTTCATCTGAAAATGGACCAAATCAGCAAATTAAATAGTCATATCTTTAAGTTTGATATTGTTTGTCCTCATTCATAGTTTAAAACATTTTATTACATAATATAAATGCCAATATATTGTAACAGCTCACTGTTTTTCTAAGATTTAAGTACTAAGCGCTAAGAAAATAGTAATATATATAGGACAACTCTGATGAAAAATGTAAGAGTTTTGCAAAATCTTTGTCCCTCATAACAGTTCGAAAAGTCCATATTAGGCACAATTTTTTGGTAAAATTCGGCTTTATTCATCAACATAGTCCCCTTCTTGAGTGATGTAATCATTTCCGCGCCCCTCTGACATTTCTATATCTTTCTTAAACAATAATTTGTCCGCATTGTCACATTCCGCATGAAAAAAATATTTTTATTTTGCTTAAACTGCTCCAAAGAGCGCTCGAATCATCAACACATTGTTGATGTTGGTCCAAACACGGTACCCACTTCGAACAGAGCTTTCGCATATCCAAATACTTGTGGAAAATGTGATGTACACAGTATATGATATGTATTACCTTATCTCACAAACTTTCGTTTAATTTGGGCGCCCAGAGCGTTTAGCATCGCTTGTGTCTGTGAATTCAGAAAACTAGCGACAAATGGTTGCTTTCGACGGAGCAGATTCCTTATAACACTTTTCAAGGCATTTTTGAGTTTTAACGGTATATTTCCCATCAAATAAAGGTGTTTCATTAAAGTACGTAATTCATTTTCTTCCATGGTTTTGAAAATATTAAAAGGTGCGTCACTGCAACTTCAATATCTCAATTACTAATGGTCAAAATGTTATAAAATTTTGACACGTATCATTTGACTAATCATAATACTATCGTATGAATATGTGGCGATGTGTCTCAATTTGATTGGTACAATAAAAATGAAAGAGCACTTGCCACTATTTATACGAAAAAAGATATTTTATTAAAGTAGGAAAAAGTATTTTTTAATCTTCCTGCAGGCACGCAAAAGTAGAAGTCGAAGTGGCAGTTTTGAAACCAAAGAAAGAACAGCCAGGAAAACTTACATCTGTCAAACGACCAACCAACAAGAAGTAATTATTTCCATTGACAGAGCGCGCGCGTGTCGATTGGAGCGCATTACAACTCCCTTCTGAGTAATTCTAAAGTGGTTGAGATGCTAATGTTACTTTCTTTCTGGGTCCGGGATACGTCCTCATCGGTTCTGGTGTGAAAGAAGTGCCTGACGTAGGAGATGATGTTGGTCTCTCAAAAAATGCTGGCTTTAGCCGCTCCATCGATATGGAGGTTTGGACTCCGTTTACGTTGACTTTGAAGACATGATCCGAAATGCGATAAACTACCTCGAAAGGTCCGTCGTATGGTTGTTCACAGGGCCGCTTCACCGAGTCAACTCTTACGAACACGTGGGTGCACGTGATGATGAGCCGTTGGTGTTGCACGAACTTGCCGCATTTGTTTACGAAACTTGTTTACAAAATACTCTGGGTTTGGCGATACTTCCTCATCGGTGAAAAATTTCCCTTGGTAGACGAAGAGGGTACCGTAAACCATTTCAGCTGATGTTTCCTTAATGTCTTCCTTCCAAGCGGTGCGGAGTCTAAGTAAAACGGTCGGTAGCAACTCCGTCCAAAATAGTGACTCGTGACATCTCACTGCTGCTTTGAAAGAGCGATGCCAACGTTGAAACATTCCGTTCGATGCAGGATGGTATGATGTGGTTCGAATTTTGTTACTTCCAATCATCTTTCCCAGGACACTGAACAATTGGCTCTCGAACTGCGAACCTCGATCGGATGTAATGGCAACAGGTGCGTCAAAGCGCGACACCCAGGTTGCGAAGAAAGTGCTGGAGACCGTGTCAGCGTTTATATCCTTTAAAGACACAGCTTCCGGCCAACGGAAGAAACGGTCGATCATCGTTAGAAGATAACGATACCCATTCGATTACTGATGACGATGTCGATATGGACATGACATGATATGTTGTGGAGTATTTTTGACGTGACGGCTGACCTTGTTGCGCTGACACGGCAAACATGAGCGTGCCCACATAGTGATGTTGCTGTTCTTTTTGGGCCAGACGAAGTTTCGGGCGATGATCTTGTTAGTGGCACGTCCACTGGGATGAGAACAGTTAAGTGCGTTGTCAAACATACGCCTTCTTAGTGACCCGGGTGCAAATGGACGAATGTTGTTGTGTGCGATGTCACAATAAACTACTGCGTCGGTTCCATCAGTGCGGAGTCCTTTTAATTCCAACGAAGAGCTTTCGGATGACTGAAGTAGATGTTTCAATTCATCGTCGTTTTTCTGCGCTTCGGCGAGCTCCTCCGTGCTGATGGCTACTGAAAAGTCGATTACTTGAATGCGAGACAAAGTGTCCGTTACTACGTTTTCCTCATCAGAAATGTGTACGATGCGGGTGGAATACTGGCTTATTTCCTCAAGCTGGCGTGTAACGCGATCACTGGAGTGGTTCGATTTTTGGGAGAACGCGTAAACCAGAGGCTTCTGGTCAGTGAGGATAACTAGTTCTCGGCCCTCGATGATATGTCTGAAGTGTCGGATGGCGCGAAAAATTGCCGACAGCTCCCGATCATAAACCTTGTATTTGGCTTCTTGTTCGGAAAGTTTCCTTGAAAAGAATCCCAGTGGTTGTAATCCGGAGTTAGTCTTCTGGTCGAGGGCGGCTCCGATGGCCACGTCTGAAGCGTCGCAACGAAGAACCAAGGGAATATCAGCTTTTGGATGTGCCAGCTGGACAGCGTCCGTGAGTTTCAATTTGCACCTCTTGAATGCCTGCTCTCCTTCTGGTGTCCACTCCACGGGTTGTTTGTCCCTTTTCCTTGCCCTCATTGTTAGCTGAACTAGGGGAGTCCAGATTTTTGATGCGTTTGGGATGCAATTAAGGTAGAAATTCCACGCACCGAGGAACTTTCGCATCTGATCGACGGTATCAGGTGGCTTAAAGTTGACTGCCACATCTATCCTGTCTTGAGGTGGTTTGATTCCATCTGGCACCGTGATATTGTTAAGTCGTCGATAGTCTCCACAGGGATGCCAAGTCCCATCTTACTTTTTAACCATCAGCAAAGGTGACGCCCACGCGCTGTCAGATGGTTCGCAGATACCTTGTTGGACCAAAAGATTAAATTCGTTGCGTGCTGCGGCTAACTTGTCCGCTGCGAGTCGTCTTGGTCGTTCAGCAACCGGACGCCCTTGAATTATTATATTATTTTTATATTATTATTATGGGTTGATAGGATTCCCTGGTTATGGTGGCAAACTCTCTTAAAATATCCGCGTAGAAACTAGTGCGATCCACGATAAAGACTGGTGTTTGTTCTGATCGTCCTGGTGTCAATGCTGCGCTGAGAGTGGTTGTTGTTTTCTCCAGTTGTCGTTTCTTAAGGCTAAAAGAGATCCCATAGTGGCAGAGGAAATCGGTTCCAAGGATGGCGTGAGTGACTTCGGCAATAACAAACGTCCATAGGAACTCCCGGCGAAGGACAATATCCAGTGTTAAATGTTGTGTGCCGAATGTGTTGATGAATACTCCGTTCGCAGCGAAGAGTTTCTGTGAGGTACTCCTGCTGTTGATGTTGGTTGTTCTGGGCAAAACAGACACATCAGCTCCTGTATCGATGAGGAACCAAGTGCCTGATCTGCGATCTTTGATTTGGAGACGTTTCGAAATGAGATTGTTGCACGCCGGCGCCCTTAGTTTCCCGGTGTCTTGTTCCAGCTGCACAGAGGCATTTGTGAGCCTCTTCGGTGAATATCAAAGCGTATTTCAGCCATTGTGAAATACCGTGCTGGATTGTTCCGCCAGAAGGGCATTGGCAGTTTGAGTGATGTAATAGAACTCAAATGATTTGCGATATCTGTGCTTGGCTGATCGACATCCATACGGGATTCAGCTAGTGAGGCTGCGTTGTCATCCCCTTGTTTGGCTTCCGAACTAACTGGAGCTTTATTCGCGTTCATTGTTTGTTTTCGGGGTCACCAATTGTGGCGATGTGTCTCAATTTGATTGGTACAATTATAATGAAAGAGCACTTGCCACTATTTATACGAAAAAAAAGATATTTTATTAAAGTAGAAAAAAGTATTTTTTTATCTTCCACGCAAGAGTCGAAGTCTAAGTGGCAGTTTTAAAACCAAAGAAAGAACAGCCAGGAAAACTTGCATCTGTCAAACGACCAACCAACAAGAAGTAATTGTTTCCATTGACAGAGCGCGTGTCGATTGGAGCGCTATAGATATGTTATTACAACCACCACCTATATGTCAATCTCAAACCAAGGCAAGCCTTCCAAGTTTGAACTGAGTATAGTGGAAATTTCATTGTTAATAAGGTGGCGTTACAGTCCAGGGTGGAACTGGAGCTCAACCAGCAAGTGTCTCCAGCCAACTCAATCTTAACACGCTAAATTGGTTGAGATCCCCTTCCACTTGCGTGCGCCACCTGCGTCACACATTTTTTCTATTGCGCTGTCCTTTGGAGGTGGGTTCTAAAACTTTTCGGCCCGGAGTATGTCCTTTCCATTTCAAGCGACTGATGTGCAGTTTTCTGATTACGACGATATCGTTGTACACCGTATAGTTCCTCGTTGAATATTATCCTCCAAAGCCCGTCAACGCAAGCCGGACTGAATATTTTGCGGATGCATTTGTTTCTCAACAATCACACGTTGATTTTCTGAACCTCAAATTCGGCAATTTTGACGGCTAACAAAGCCATCAATGTGGAAATGATCCTCATCCCTGAAGATGATTTTGATGTTTTTGATGTTGTTCCATAATCTACTCTCTTTAATGTGCGTGGTCAGACGACTTCAGTTCTTGAGTCAATTGCACCTTGTATGCGTGAAGAAGCAAATCTTTCGTAAGAATACGTTGTAGAAAGCTTCTCGAAATGCCCAGTTCTTGACCATGGTGCCAAATTGAGTCACGGCAACATTCTCAGGAACCGCTTCGATGTTTAGTGTTGAATGACTTTTTGAAGAACTTCGCCAAAAATTTCTAAGGAGAGTCTATACAAAACCCTTATTTTATTAGTCTTCATCAATGGGGCAGAAACATAGATGAAGTTATTCTTGGTCGTTTTTAACGAAAGATTCTTTGAGTATTTGCATTACCTGGTTTCAGAGAAGAAGGTATAGCAGCAAACTGGAGCTGTGCAAAAGTACACTTCAATCGTCTAAAGCGGAGGAGGACTTCAATCGATTTTCAATGCTTAACTGGTGGCAGTTGGCCAAGTTCCGAGCTAACTGAGGAGGTTTATTGGTTAAGGTTCCATTTTTTTTAAGTAAATAAGTATTGCTCTAGAGACCAGCCTTATTAAGTCGAAAACAAACGCAATTCCTGTTTACTTTTCGTCGTGTAGGTAAAGTTTTTGGATATTATCTAGTTCATTTTGTAATCACAGAACAAAATTTATTCTTTACAACGACGTAAATATGTGGTTTTGCTGGAGCGAACAAAACCGTAGTCTACATACTACATATTTCGTAGATATTGAAGTTTGTAGAATAAATAGCAAATTCAATAACCCACTTCGGTCACCATCTCTCGGCCCTGAAAATCCTTTTGGGCTCTGGATATGACAAAATTACTTACGTATATGTTGCAATATACATTTATGGTATTTTCTGCCTCTTCGTATAATACCTATACTACTTCTATTTTACAAGTATTGCATATAAATGGAATACTTTTTCGTCTTCCACACTTTCACTTTTCACCGTTTCATGTGCGTAGTAGGCATATTCACATATTTTCTCTACAGAAATGACCAGGAAACTAAGTTTTTTTTTTTTTTTTTTAATTAATTTCTAACTTATAGTCTCGGTTACTGCCCAAAGTATCGGAGTCGGGCATCCCGCTGAGTAAGTTGCATGAAGTGGACACGTTTGAATTGTCTTATAAGCATTAATTAATTTTTCTTTATTTACTATATATGAGAGATTAGATTCATTTAGAAAAATACGAGTACCCATCTATTCGTATCCGAATACGTATACATAAAATCGCTGGGTTCTAATTTTTGACTTTTGAGTTTGGATTTATTAGATAGAAATAACAAAACCAGATCTTTTGAAATGTCACTACTCATAACATAGAGTAAGTGCCCATCAATCTTCTTCGAAATGAAGGATAATGATTAATCCGTTGCATCTCACAATTCATTTTCCATCAGCAGAGACAACGTTGTCTAATCGCATTTTTATGTTACGCATCATAATGTCAATATTTTCGACACTCGTACTGGTACGTACGAGTATGAGTATTTGTGAGAACTACGAGAGTATCTTCAAATTGACATGTTGAATTAAAATTGGGCCCAAAGACACACCCTTAAATCTGTTTTCCCATCAATGACAATCAGTTCAATGAATTTCTTTTGATGATATTTCGGTGTTTGTTTTTAGACCGATCAAAGCGAAGCGTTCGGGTGTTAATAATAATTTAATTTTTTATTTCTAAGCTTCGAGTGTGAGCCTTATTAAAGCTCGGTTCATATGTTCAATGGGATTAAGGCGTCAGCTTATGGTCTTAAGACAATATGAGGCGGCAGCACATCAAATAAATTTCAAATATTGTAGTTGGAGGGTAATTATTTTCTTCCCAACGCCAAGAGCTTAAGTTTATTTATTATTTGTATGTAATTAAACATAAGAACGGCGATTTTTTTTTTCAAAATTGTTGCAGTCACAAATTTTCCTTAACGAACCAAATTGAATGACCGAAAGCCTAAGTTTTTGTAATATGACTTAGCACTCCTCATTTTTTTTGGCATAGTACGTACGAATACAAGCAACTTCACGCGATCTCTTTAGAGTTATGCCTCTCAAGAAAATAGGCATGCCAACATTTTCCAATGAAAGTGAAAGTTTCTTTGACATCTGAAAGAAATTTAAATTTAGAATTTGAGAACTTCAGACTACATTTACTCCAAAATGTGAAAGATTTCTTTTTAATTTGCTGATAGACGCATTCAAATATTTAATAAGAATCCTAAAAAAGATGTTACTTGTTACTCTGGACCTGGACCTCAACCAACATACCTTTGTTTGTTGTTTGTTGTTGTTAATTGCTTTCATTTTCGAACGCCAAGTAAGTTAAGGTCTCCTGTGTATTCTTTCGGTGATGGATTAGAGGTATTTCCAAGCTTGTGTTCATCCGCTCTATTACTCAGTCGATCACTCTAAAGTCTTCTTTTTCGAAATGATTATCATCTTTTGAAGAAGTTCATGCCTCTGCGCCGTAAAGGAGAATTATTTTAATAGTCCGAGAGGGTTTTGCCATCTGAACCAAAAAATAAATAACGACTGGCAAGAATCACTCTTCGAATGATCTCTAAGGTGGTGTCGTTGTTTGTATTACATGGGGAGTGTAGTTTAGACACAGTTCTTGACTACCGTGAAGTATCTCCACTTCGGGCGTATAATACAACTCTTAGAACCTTGTTTATGGAATCAACGTTCATGTTGCATTCCTAAGAGAGCTTCTAGACATTTGGAACGATTTATGGTTAATAATCTAATCTGCCCGTTCAGCTTGGATTGATTAAGGAATTTCTTTATCACATAAAAATAGGAATGACTTGCCTTGAAGTTGGACCCGGTTTAATGTCGACTACGAATTCGAATATTTTCAAAATATTTATTTATGAACAGGGGACTCTGTAGAGTCTTAGCGTCGTTTACAAACTTAACAATATTGCAATCCAGGAGATTGGTTGGCAGTATAAGCTATGCATAAACAAGAAAACTAAAGTAATTATTAGACGTATCGCAAAATATCGCTCATGCCAGAATGTAAATTTATGTCTTTAAGCCAATATATCTTTCTCCTGCTTTAATCGTAATCTAAGCTACTTTCTATACATCTACTTCATGTACACATTTGTGCAAACAACGTTATAGTATACGAGAAGAAGACATTTTTTTTATAACATAGGGAGCCCATCTGATGTATGAGTATCATGTCGAATTTTTACTCGCAAGTATGATACATGCTTAAGTCGGGAAGTCTTAAGTCTTTCGAAAAGGTATGACTAGCTTTCCCAACTTTGGGAATGAAAACAACACATCAAACTTTTTGGAATTTATTTTTTTTTTTTTTTTTCAGCATCACTGGTTGATTTTTTTTTCTGTTGACTGTTTTAGTGCTTTTCAACGCATCTTTTCCTATCATAGATTGGCTACAGTAAGTACACCCAAAAAGCCAGTTGACTCTTCAGGAATTTGTCAGTCTCTTAGCATATTTCAGTTAAAGAATGTAAAAAATAGATTGTTGCTCTAATAAGGATACTCATTGTAAAGGTTGATGCCTTTCTGAAGACAAAGAATTTGTATTTTAGATAACAGAGTTAGGCTCCGAACATTGCAAAAAAAGTATCTAAGAGGACGGAATCTAGAGCACATGGAAAAGCAGAAGATGCATTGTATATGGAAGCAGATCACGCCAACTGATAGCACACTTGAAATCTTTTATGTTAATTGGCTCGCACTTTTGTTCAATAAAATAATGAACAGAGAACAGATGCCTAACCAGTGAAAGGAAAGCTTTCTTGTTTTACTCTATACAAGCAAAGTCGTTACGAGTAATCGTAAGAACTACCGATCGGTAACTTAAAAGTCGCATAGGGGACGGCGCAATAATGATCAACTCAATAGCAGTCAAAGGATAAAACGTTTGAAAGAGTTCCTAGATATTTTAAATGAACTCGGTTAATCTAAAATCATAGAACAAACAGATAAGCAATATCTAGCATGACGTTCAATTTAGATGCACAGCGGGAATATTCAAAGAGTTGAGAGTTAAATTAGCTTTTTAGTGTTGCGAAGGATTTTATATTGAAACAGGAACAGATTTGGGGGTGGCCGTGGTGTAGTGGTATATGCATAGACTCCTCAAGCAGAGGGTCGTGGGTTCGAATCCCGTGCGAGGCAATTCTGTGAAAAAGTCTTTTCATAGAATTTGTATGTAGTTATATGAAAATCCCGTCGGCGTCAACTCTGACATGAAGGCATAACACTGATGTTGGGGTGGTCGCTGGCTGGTTGAGGATGTACTAGCTCGTCCCGTCCAGTCTGGGACCACCTCTGGGAAAAATATCGAAACCGAATATACCTGAGTTTCAAACTACTACACCACCCGCCCGCGCCAGCTGGTGGAGAAAAAGCCAGTTAAAGGGGATTCATATCCCCTTGGTGTGCGCGCGTTATTAAAAAAAAAAAAGGACATTAAAGGGTCCGGACTGACCTCTAATATTTTTGGAAGTAATAGCGCTATCATTAGCAATGACTTGAAAACTCTTCAGGTAAGTCTTAATAATTGCATAAAGCGCGAAAACAGAAAACTGCCGCTTTATTTTGCATACTTGTTAAACACGAAAGTTGTTCGTGCAGCTTTAACATATGTATCCTTATTTTAGGCGAAGGAAATGTGACCGACAGAAATGAAAACGTTACAAATTTCACCGGGTGTAGCAAAACACTATGCAACGTACAGTCACGGAAGTCTCCACTGATAGTTGATAATATTCAAGATAAGCATATCACCTGGTTTTTACATTTTTAACAAAGGTTATTTTAAAAACAGGTTCATAAGGCAAGTGGCTCAGGTGTCAGGTGAATTTCGAAGAAGAGATCGAAAAGAGGATAATTGAATCATCCAAATGAAAAAAAAAAAGAAACCATCATCAAGCCCTTACTAGCAGGAAATCTAAAACCAGCACGTTTCAGAATGAAAGCTCTAACTATACGTGTTACTTTTTTCGACTTATGGTATACCAAGAGAAGAAGGTAACATTTCATGTTTTGGTTAAAGTTCTAAAAATTTTTTTAAAAACATCATATTACTCGTAAACAATAATCTAGCGCCCTTATGAATTCGAAAAAAGGGTGGCTTCATTTACAATTTGACATATTTTCGTTGTTTTCTTGTTCGACGATGTAATGGAACAACCAAAGAAAAATGTAAATATTTAATTTAAAATTAATTAAGAAAGCCATTAGATTCTCCACTCACTGGGTTGTTCATCTTGTCATTTTTTGCACAGAGATACGATTTTTCACCGACTCCAAACGGTGAGAGGGTGAGAGACTTTTTTATAGGCAGAAGATTTCACAGCCAGAAGTTTCCATTATCTGCTGAAAGTGTAGTGACGTCAGCAAAATTAATTCTTCTATTTTTTTGCACGTAAATTGTACATACTTGATTTTAAACCTAAATACTCTTTATCAATAGTCAACGAATTTTCGCTATCACTAACTAAAATAGCTTAGACAAATTACTAGTAGAAAAAATCTATTTTTCGATAATAACAGGGAACTTTATTATCCCACAGCTCATAGCACTGTTACTGCGAAAATCGATCACTAAACTGACAATACATCGAAGCAAATAATGTATCAGAAGTTTAAAGAATGCATTTGAGCTGTAAAGGTTAAATTTGGTCCTTACACATATGATATTCAGAGGCTCAAATATCTAAAGAATTAAAACGTATGAATAACTTTATCAATCAAAAACAGCACTAACTGCTATTTTCATAGACATTTTCGTATTTCCTTTCTTCCACGCCTGTCAATTTTGTTCTCCCTCTCTCTTATTTATTACCACCAGAGACATTTGCACTGCGTGAGAGTTCTTATCTTAGAACAATAATCTGAAAAAAAAAAAAAAAAAAAAAAAAAAAAAAAAAAAAAAATATCTTCACTGAGGATTAGTACTTCTCCTATTCCAGGTAGAAATTTGAAATTGTTGAGATTAGAAATCGTATATTGGATTGCTCATGTGAAATTGAATATCTATGTTCGTGCATACGACGAAAGGAATTTCTATTGTATCCTATGTATGTAGTAGGTTCCTCCTGTATGATCCTTTTGTACCGTTACCCCTGAGTAGACCACCTGTGGTCACAATCCGCCTAAGCCGGCGCCGCTGCCATCGGCTTGTAACCTAGAATATCATACATTACGGGTATGTCTTACCATGGTGAAACAGATTTTTTGTTTAATTCCCTATGATATTTCATTTTAATTGCGACAGGTAGACATTAGACATGGATTAGGCAAGGTAAGGTATATGCAGTCAGTAATTAGGGGTGTCTACAACCAGAAAGTTAAAGATACCTAAGGAACACTTGTCTCGGGAAAGTCGCAATTGTCCGATAGTGAAATAAAATTTATTCAAAAAGCAATAAAGGCTTCGGCGATACTTTTCCTTCGTTTCACAAAAGTTCAGAATGATCCATAGATCAGTATACAAATATGAGTACATATGTTCTCTTCCACCAGTATGTATAAGTATTCGCCCAGTATAAGTATGTTTATGTAGGTTTCAACAAAAATTGTGGAGTATTAATAGATTCGTATAACTTTATGATTGATATGATGTAAAGTACAACTATCTATTCACATGTATGTATTTTGTTGAATGCCTTTATTTAGATATTAAACTACTGTTCCCCATGAAAGATATACACAATAACGCCACGCTAAGTTTTATTCGCTTTGCCTTAAGGCGACATATCTGAAATATCATAAATAGTTCTACAATTAAAGAGTAAAAGTTTTGACTAAGTTTAAAATGAGAGAAGACACACCGTTGTTTTACTGTTTTTTAATTGCTCTCTCTGTGAGAATACCATATAGTTTTCACTTTTTCGAGTTCTAGTATCGAGTTCGAGATTGTTGAATATAGAGACGCATCAACACATCCTTGATGGCATGGAAATCTGCGATCTTTGCTGGTTGCAGCATCGACTCTATTCGTTTTGGCGCTGTGGGCAGAATGACCTAAAATGTAATATCAAATCAGCCGTTACAGCTAAGAACCTGAATTTTTTCAGGATAGCTTTTTAGACCAGTCCCAAAATATTTTTAAACCCACCCACCCGACCTCCCACTAAAACGCCCACTTTTCACGGAAATTTTTAAAAACCTTTGTTGCACGCTTCTTGCGCTTCCTTCGAAAGTTGGCCGATTGGCAACAGTACAGATGACAAAATTTCTGGGCCATGAATGAAATATTTATGCAAATTTTGAGGCATATGATACCAGGGATATTTTTTGACGCTGTGTCATGTGCAAATTTCCTGAACTTTTCAATCTCATATCCACTGGCAACTACAATCATTATTGTGTGCATTTTTTTTATAAGTTCTATTTCTATTTTAGTTATTTTGGCTGAGAGTTCAGGGTTTTGGAAAAACTGCCTTACCGTGTTGCCGTCGTTCGTGTTACCAAGTCCCGGTTTTGTTTATCCACGTCGTTCTCAGAATTTCCTTTGGATTCGGGGATTGTTTGCTGCCACAACTTCTTTTTCACATTCGCGAGCTTGCCAAAAATTTTAATGGGTAATTTGTATGATAAATGCAGAAGGCATTCAAACATTCATATACAGCCATGTAAAACAGACATTCCAAAAGCTAAGGGTTTTGTTTTTACTGGTCGTGTAATCATATCTTCGATTTTGTTGAATTCCTTCGTAGTTGCTCAGCACAAAAAACATTTTTGGGTTGAGGTGGTTTCAGTTAAAGCATTACAAACTTTTCCATCAATCATGGTGAAAATTAAAAAATTAAAGGGTTTTACCAGTTTACATATTCACCACTTATAAGTCGAATGGACTAAACAGGTTATGAAAACAACAGAATTGTCTGCTTCTGGTCCGTAAAAAGCTTATTTATAGGAACTATGTCAAAACCCCACTTTGGTATTAAGGAACATTTCTCAAGTTCTCCATATTCTATTGTTTCAAGAACACAATCTAACATTGAAAGTAATCTTTTTGATGTTATGTCAAGCAAAGCTTGAAGACTGACTTCGGCACATGTTGCTGTAATTTTCATCATATCTTTGTTAGGATAGCAATCTTTCTTTGCATTCTGCACAACTTTGTAAGATGAAAATTTTTCAGGAGCACTCATTTTTATCACATTATATTGGTGTCGTGATAGTTTCGCTGCGACTAATACTGCCAAAATATCTTCTCCAGTCATACAACTTTTCTCCTGATATTTTTCTGTATTTTTCAGCTATATTAAGGCTTACAATTTGAGGAAATTCATAAACGAAAAAAATGTGTAAACCGAATTCACCATACAAAAATCCAAATATCACGAAAATTGCAGAAAAGTAGCAGGACTTTTTTGACGGAGATACAAAAAAAAAAAAAAACATCCCGCATATTTAAATAACACAAAAATAAAAACTCGGATGAACCCGGAACCCAACTAAAAGTCTACGGGATTTAGGAAATCCTTAAAAATACACTTTTCCAAAGCTGACCACAGGACATCACCTCTATTTAACATTTTTTTTTTTTTTTTTTTTTTTTTTTTTTTTTTGCCTTACACATTGTTACATACCCGAAGTTAAAGGCTCCATACCAAGATTTCAAAATTATTTGCAGATTAATAAAAATTCGGGCTTCATACAAAGAAGAAAAAACACCAGCACTTTTTTTTCGGAGTCAACTGAGGAAAAATCAAGCTTCAACTAAGGTGCGCTGTGATGAGTCAGATAAGTCTAAAAAGATATCATTTGCATTTTTTAATAATGTGGATATCATCTATTTGATCGAATATATATATATATATATTTATTTATCGAAAATAACTTACTTATTGTATAAATTACTTAAAATAGAAGGCGTCAGGGCAACAAGACCATTAATGCCGTGGTTTGCCATGGGGGAAAGATTAACATGGGAGTAAAACTTAGTTCAGATTTCTTTGTATTTATTATGGTGTGTTGTGGCTTAACTTAACATACTCGCTGCAAGGATCTTATGTTGGATGGATCAAGCATTTCGGCTATGCGTAAACGTTTGTTTTCTGAAGAAACGGGTTCGGGGCTTGAGACTTGTCGAGAAACTGGACATTCCGCAAGGATATGCCAAACGGATAAGACCTCTTTACAAAATACACATTCATGAGTGAAAAGATGTCGACGCGAAAATACAGTTTTTTCTACTTTAATTCAGAAGAGAGTTAGGCACTCTGCTCTGGAGAAGTTTTTACAGAAAGGAATCCTGAGATGTGTAGGATGATGCATCCGTCGAAACTTGTCCTGCTTAAGCCACGAACTAATTAGTTCTTCTTTTTCAAATTCATTGAAGATTTTGTAGATAAGATGGGGAACGCCTTTTACTAGAGGGAAGCGGAAGCGGATCGCTTCTTTAGCTGCTGCATCGGCAATCTCGTTTCCATTTATAGCCACATGGCCTGTAACCCATGCCAGAGCTATGTGGACGTTATTGTATAAAACGCTCCGGATGTAGTTAAGGTTTGAACAGTTATTGTTGGCACTTTCGATTCCCGTCAAGATATTTAGGTTATCTGTGAGGATAAGTGTCTTTACATTTCTGGATAGAGCTAAAGAAAGCGCTTTTATCAGTGCCACCATTTAAGCTAGATAACTACCAGCTGCATCTGGGAGGATGCCTTGGGAAAGAGTGATGTCTTCATTTGTATCCAAAAGTTCAATCACTGCATAGGAGGTATTGTTATCTTTAAAAGACCCATCCGTGTATAAAGTTCTTGTTGGTTTAAAAGTTTGGATTAATTCTCGGTGGAGAATGATGAATTGTTGTTTTGAGGTGTTTTATTTACTGTAATTGGAAAGGCTAATGTCGATGGGTTGTGTGTGCCTTTTCCAAGGGGGCGGTGCGGAATTTATGAGGTGGAGTGACTTGTCCAGAGGGGTAAATCCGGGGAGAGAGATAAAACTCAGTATTTTATTCAAAAATCAGGAGATCGAGTTTGTCCTGATTTGTTTTGACCTAGATACAATTTTGAGTGAAATTAAATGAAGTGGGTGGGTGGAATCGGTTATTGCTTTGTTTATTAATTTAACTGATCTTTTTTGTCCCAATCTGACTTAATTGATTTAAAGCCTGCTTCTACTCTTAGGGCCTCAATTGTTGTTGTTTTTAGGGCTCCTGTAGCCGTCCGGAAGTATTGGTTAATGGCTATGTCGATATTCTCCAAGTTTTTCTTAGAGGTCCGCATGTATTGTGAGAGCCCGTGCTCTGGGGTGCCTTCCACTAAAGATTTAGTTATTACCAAAGCTGTTTCAAGGTGTGGGCCTTTATGTCGAGAACATATCACTTTTAAGACGTTGTTCCGCTTCTTAAGCAGATTGATGGTGTTTTTGATGTGAAGGTCCCATTTCAGATTACTACTGAAAGTGACCCCTAGGACTTTTAGTTCTCTTTTTAGAACGACATTGGTTTTCCGAATTACGATTGGGTTAATTGTATAAGATTATTTGCGGATCTAAGTAAGTCGTTCGTTACTGCTGGAGGTCCAGAGGCAACTAAAATAATATTGTCTGCGTAAGCACCAACGAAGTCCAGGTTGTTTTTTTGGTTGTGCAAGTTCGGCAAAGAGTCCATCAATGTTAGCGTTATATAGATAAACCAATAAAGGAGACCCTTGGGGTATCTCATTTTCAAGTTGCATTTTGTTAGAGTTAAAGCCAATGACGTCAACGAAGAAAGTCCTTCCAGTTAAGAAAGATGAGATTACCATAAAAAATTTGCTCGGGGACTGCCTAGTTGTGCAGTTGTTTTATTATGGGAAAGATGGTAACGCGGTCGAAGACTTTTTCTAAATCAGATGACATAATAGCGCTGTGCTTACGAGATGAAAGATTGTCCATTAGTTTATGCTCCATTAGGTGCAAAAAGAAGTGAGCTCCTCTGTTTGGTCTAAATGCGTGTTGTTCATTATTTATACATTTTTCCATCAACCAACCTATTCTACGTCCTAAATTTTTTTCGAAAATTTTAGCAAGCACAGAAAGAAGGGAAATTGGGCGATATCCATCTATTTGGTGGACGTTCTGAGATCGGTTTGAGTATCTTTATTATAGCTATTGGAAAAGTATGGCTTTCAGTACTTTTGCTTTCGTTTGCATTTGTAGTTCATTTCTGTCACTTATTTGCCTCATACTTTTTTGTTTTTCCAACTGCCTCTTAGACAGTAGTTCTCTTCTGGAGCCCGTTCAACTTTTTAGGTTTTCCGAATCAATCTGATCGGCAGTCTGATCGGCCAGCTATCATATTTAGTCTATTTTGATGGAGTTAAATCATAATAAGCTTCCCATCGTTTCAGCACAATTTGACAAATGTTTTCTAGAAATATCAGTGATAATCAGAATTGAAGGACTTACTCGTAGTTACTCCTAGATATGTTGACTTCGAACTCTAGAATACGACCGAGACTATGGACTATGGACTATGTCTAGTGCAATTAGAACCTTTACTATAAGAACACATTTGGAGTGTCCTTAATTTTTAACGTCGAGTAAGGACGTCTTTCGGTGTTACCCTTCTGTAAACTTCTCTGAAGCTTAATTTGACTCTGAAGACTTTCTCCCACCACAAGACAACCAACGACGGCGGAGAGAGCAGAGGAGCTTTCATCGTAAACTGAAAACGGCAAAGATTCCTACGCTGAGTTTGGGTGTCAGTTTGTTCCCTAAATGAAAAAACTTTTACCTGGATGAAACTTAATGCATTGATTCGACTGAAGAATTCTGATGTACATAGATTGATTGAATATGAAATTGTATATGGTGTTAAAGAAAGCCCATCCATGAATGTTGTGAGCGGGTGTAAAGCTTATTTTAGGACGATCTATGTATAAAGATGAATATTTCATATTACTTATACATATTTACATTTATCTAAATTCCATTCCAATCTGGATAGAAATCCTGACTGATGACAAATACAAAAGACAAATACAAAAGACTTCTTTAAACTTAGACAATGTCGCACTTATAAGTGCGGACATCGTTCAGCTTAAAAAACAAAGCTGCGAGAATTTTGATAACTATCCATTATAAATGGGATCGTATTAATTAAACATTTGCCGAATTTTCAACAATCAATTGGACTCGACAGCATTCAAATCATTTGCATGATGATACAAAAAATAAGCATACGAATATACAAACATAGATATAATGACATACCACCAACGCCTTAAAAAAGAGGCGTTACTTTTTTATAGCTGTTAATTACAATACAAAGGAACTCCAAACAAAAAATCAACAACAACAAAAATAAATTCATTAAAACAAATCATACCCTCATTCGTTTGCCTGTAAGAATAGAAAAATATGTATACTCTTAAGTTTGCCGTTGCCCCTTACATACATATATCATACATATATATCCATAGGTTATTCAAAAAATTAATAAAATTTATTTTGTTTCAATTTTTTAAAAAGGAATTTCAAACCTGTTATAAGAATTTACGAGGTACTGCATGTCAAGTCAAAAATGATACTTTGCAATATTAGCTTTGCTAAATGCATCAAAATATTGCGCAGAAAAAAAATACCCATAACGAGCCGAATGGATGTTGTACATAGTCGTATCTTAACATGAATCCGCTGATGTCATTGGGACACATGTTAAAAATAAAAGTTGTATTTCCACATTTAATGATCAGGATTGTTCAATATTGAGATAAGGTGATATATTTTGCTAGGAGTAGAAGCAGAACATAAATAAAAGCGAACGTGTTCTTTAATTACTCGTAAGAATGGTAATACGAGGTGTGTTCAGAATAGAACGTGAATTTAATTTTTTGAAAAATTAATCGTTTACATTAATGTTGATGCCTTCAAAATAGTCCTCATTAGATATTATGCACTTGTGCCAGAGCTTCTTCAAATCCTCGAAACACTTCTTAAACTCGATCTTTGGGATAGCCTTGAGCTTTTCCAGCGATGTCATTTTTATTTGGTCAATCGTTGCAAATCTCCACCCTTTTATAGGTCTCTTCAGTTTTGTACAGAATCACCTTTTGAGCAAGCCAGAATCATCATTGACGTGATTCAAAAGCTCCTGAGCGATGCTTCGGAACAAACTTCGCTGACACACGTCTCATGCCCAAAACATCTGAAAAAATTACATGACACAAGCTGCCGATATGCCAACATCCTCAGCAACTTCTCTTATTTATTTATTCCCGTTATTTTCTGAACACACCTCGAACTTGCAGTGGGAAGTTTAAATCATGAATCCTTCTACCTTGCAACTAATTAGTCAATAAGTACACGGCACCACGTCTGGCAAAGGACTTAAATCTAATAACTCTAATGCGGGACGAAATATTACTACAGCAAGCACACGGTTTTCTCATCTCAAATCAAATTGATCATATTCCGGTAGAGGTAAGGCATGCCTCTAGTTCCTGGTGGTCAACGTTGACTCGGAACACTATGTTGCTGTAGCCAAGGTGCGAATGCGGGTTTCTCAGGCGACACAACAAAGAAGAACTACTGTAAGAAAATATAACGTAGAAAAGCTTCAATCACAAGAGACCAATAGAAACTTCCCGGAACGCGTATCCCGAAATCTCTCAGAAACTCATATTCTGCCTGCATCAAGAAGACCAGTGGCAACGCTGCTAATCTATCATCAGAGACGCCACAACTGATGTGCTGAGTTTCACTGGACCACCGAAAAGAAATACCTGATCCATTAAAGAATGCCGGCAAGTACATGTAGCTACATAGGGAGCCTACAAAGTGGCACTGCAATGGAGGATGAAAGCAGCTCGTGAGCTCTACGATCCGAAGAAACTTGAAGAACATCGGCTTCTCCAGAAGAAGAAAAAAGAGCACGAAAAATAATATGTCAAGGGGAGTAGACCCGTAGAAAACCATGTATACTGGAGTCACAGTCGGTAATGAGAAAATGAAAGAACTTTTCTGCAAACTTTATAACAGCGAAGAAGCCCAACATTCAGCCATCAGGCAGTATAGACCAATCAACTTAGACGATGATAGCCAAAACTTCCGTCCTCCTGACCAGAACGAAGTAAGGATAGCAATATCTAAGCTAAAATCCAACAAATCACCCTGAGCCGAACTATTCAAAACTGCTGAAAATAACTTTGTGGAGAGCACGCACCAACAATTTTCTCAGATTTGATCAGAAGATCAAAGATCGTATGCTTGATGAATGGACTTCAGCATTGTATGCCCGATCCACAACAAATGAGACCCTCTCAACTGCGCCAACTATAGCTTTATTATGTAAACGTCTAAAAACCCTCGTTAGCAACCTGATTTAGTGGTAAATGAAGGCAAAACAAGTTAACAAGAAAGGACACACAACATCTACGAAGACAGAACGTCACAATCTATAGCTAAAATTTCGAGGTAATAAAGTACTTTGTATACGTTAGCTCTGCTATAAATTCTGCAACTCTTGCCAATCGCTGTTTTTTTGGGATTAAAAAGGGAATTAAGTAGTAAAGCTCTATCCCAAAAACTAAGGAGTCCCTTGATCATCCCAGTCCTACTTCATAGCGTAGAAACATGGACCCCATTGAAAGCGGATGAAAATATCCTTAATCGCTTCGAGAGATAAATCCTTCTTACAACGTTTGGTCCAGTTCGCGTTGACGGGCTTTGAAGGAGAAGATTCAACGATGAATTAACATATAGGAGCTGCACAGCGACATCGACTTAGACGGAAAACTGTGCATTATGCAGTCACCTAAAATGGCTAAGGCATGTAGAGCAAATAGACGCCAATGCTCTGGCCCGCAGAGTTTTCGTATCTAACCTGGAGTTACATAAACAAATTTTTAATGCACAACTAGAGGCAGTTTGCTAAGCGTACTAACTGGAGAAGCTTGTTAGTGGAGGCCCAGGCTTACCCCGAACCTTAGCGGCATCCAAGCTAGTAAGTAAGTAAGGCACTGGTCTTCGCAGTAGTTGTCGGGTACTGCCGAACTTATAGCCGAGGCAATTAATGCAATAACAAACTCTTTTGTCAGAAATGATGGAACTTCAGAATTCGTGTGACTGAATCAACGCTAGATTTGACAGTCTATCTCCTTATATGAACTACTTCAATGTGCGAAGCAGCCAATAGGCAAGAATTAGGACGGAATTACTGATGACGATCTTGTAACTGGAAAATAGAACAATGATGTTCGGATCTGCACATGGAATGTTCGGACCTTAAACACATGCAGCACATCAATAACTAGCGGAGACTCCAGACTGATGGAAACCATTCAGCAATTTGCCTTGGGCCCAACTTATCCCAAAAGAGAATGAAAGACTGAGACATATGTTATATTTCGATATGTAACAGAGAGTCTGCTGCAAGCGGCAGACTGAAGCAAGAAGTCATGAGTTTCGGCATGTGATCGAACGCATTGCAACAACCTACATCAAGATTATCTTCGCCAAGATCAGCGTAATATGGGTGAACTGTGAACCAAAAAATTCACAATTAAGATTAATGCACCCAATCTAGAGACGGAGCAAAAGAGAAAAATTAGCTCTCGTGTGCCTTATATATTAACCAGGGGACATAAAAGCTATAAGGGTTGTCCAAGATTCCGTATTTAAATACCAACCGTCATTTCCAAAATTACATATGACGAAATGGCTGAGTGTAGCTGAAGTACATTTTAATAAGCGAAGGTAGCTTCTCAGGTCCCATGATATAGAGCACGGACGCTATACCTGACATCCTTCCAATCTTGAGTTTTATCCAAGGGCAAATGTCTCACCTACAATGTCAGATACAGAAAAAGGAAGAAGAGTTGTTCAGAGACGAATGTGTTTTTGATTAACAAAACTAAACTAACGAAAAAGCACGAAATGAGCCACAAAAATTATAAAATTTTAAAAAGAAAACAGCTCATTCCGTACACTAATGTGGTTTACCGTTTGCTTTAGAAAAGGTTAATGATTTAAAACAGTATACATGCGTTTAGTACAAAGGTCTTATCTTCTGTAACATCTTCCTTCATTACAAACTTGCTGGCTCAAATGGAACAATTCCAGCGAAAGTTTTCATAATAAGTTGCTGCATATCTTTCGTAACGTTTGTAAGTTTTTTTTTTTTTTTTCTCTGTAGGAGTTTTTCCCCAGTTTGAATAAAAATTAACATAACATACAATATCTTATAACATTGCTCTTAACCTTCAAATGTTTAATCTTAAAATATTTGAAATATTTTGTTATATAAAAGGAAGAGATTGTACTTTAACCGAATAGCATTGTCTACTGGTCCCTAGAATGCGTTGAAATATTTAGCAGAAATACTAATTTGAAACAGCCTTCAAACATTTAATTATTCCCCCTTTATTCAAAACATTATGATTCTGACATTTTGTTTTTTGCTCAGTATTTTTACATACCAGGCACATGCCTACAGATATAGAATATTTTCAGGAACAGAAAACCTTTGCAACAACTTAACTTGCAAAGGAGGTGTTGAACATACAGCTTGCAAGGAGGTACATATAATCCGAATTTTTGAAATTTTATTTGAAACTTCAATTTCAGTTTGATTTTAGTTTTCACCCCATCCTCGCTGTTCAGGATTTTCATTGTTGGAAATGTCCTCCGATGCAATAAATACAATGCTTTTAGGACATAATGGGATTCGAAATAAAATGGCAATAGATTGGGATATTAGCAATATGAATATTTTGGTACAAATGACTTGTTTTTTATTTAAAAAAAAAAAGTCTTAAGTATCGAATATTACATTTTTTAAGCACTGGAGTAAGGAACTTGAACGACTGTCAACACATTTTCTTATGGATTGTCAAACCAAAAAAGATGTGTGCGATTTTTTAGGTAAAAAATTATTTAACTACTAACTGTAGTATTTTATTATGTGTACAACTTCTTTAGACTTTTTGACCTTGGTCTTTTGTTCACGATCAAAGAATGAATAAGTTTTTTGGTCTTCGTGATAGTTATTGCGTATTCTTTTGATCTACTACAGGTCTTTAAAATGAAGACTGGGTCTTGGTTATAGTCCCGATTCAAACACTATTTTAACTAGGCCAATTTTTAAGAAATTCTGGTTTTTAGACTATATCCACATTATTTATAAGTTCAGATATAAGGTCTATGCAACACTTCATTTCCAATGTTCGAAAAAATTTTTATTGTTTAACACGTGGGCTGAAAATTCAGTGTTTAAAATTCAACTTTATTTATCAATATAGTTGTCTTCGAGGGCGATACGCTGATTGAAACGATTTTTCAATCTTTCGATACCAGTTTTGTAGTTTGCCATCGTTTTTATCGACTTGTGACACGGTGCATTGTCTTGATGAAACAGCACTTTTTTTTTCTTCAAATGCTGTCGTTTTTCTGCAATTTCGTTCTTCAAACGAAATGTAATAGTCGCTGTTTATAGTCTGCCCCTTTTGGAGATATTGATGAAATGATGATGAAAATTATTCCATGTGTATCCCAAAATACGGATGCCATAACCTTGCCAGCCGACTGTTGAGTTTTCGGTCGTTTTGGACGAGGTTCGTCGCCTGCCCGCCACTTAGCTGACTGCGGCTGACTCTGGTGTGAAGTTATGGAGCCAAGTTTCATCCATTATCACCTACCGACGCAAAACTTCGGCTTTATTGCTGTTGAACAGCTTTAAACACTCCTCTGAATCATCAACACGTTGTTGTTTTTGGTCGACTGTGAGCAAACGCGGCACCCACTTTGAACAGAGCTTTCGCATGTCCAAATATTCGTGTATGTTATATCCAACACGCTCATTTGATATCTTCAGAGCCTAAGCTATCTCGATCAATTTCACATTACGGTCATTCGTAATCATTTTGTGGACTTTTTTATTATTTTCATCTTAAACAGCTTCGGACGTCCATTGCGTGTATCATCTTCGGTGCTTGTATGACCACCTTTAAATTTTTCAATCCACTTGCGAATGGTTCGTTCGGCTGGTGCAGAGTCCGGGTAACACTTATCAAGCCATTTCTTTGCATGGGCTGCGTTTTTTCTCATCAAAAAGGAATGATAAATCAACACACGAAATTGCTTTGAATCTATTTTTTTTTTTCACAAAAACAAAAGTTGCTTCACTCACAACACTATATCTCGAGAACTAATCGTCCGAGCGCTGTCAAATTTATACACGTATCTTTTGAAGGTTGGTACTAAAAGAAAATGTATGGATTTAATTCAAGTAGTGCCCTCTCTTAGTAACGGCACCGACTTTTCAGCCCATGTATTACATGGTCATATATATATGTAGCTTGATAGGCTTAAAAAGAAAAGTGTTTCGTGACGATTAAAGATATCAAAAAACGATGAACGTGACACGTTTAGTGTAAAGTTCCATTCCAGTTTTCAACTGAGCTGAGCTGGTTCGTTTTTCACGGGATATTAAATTCAGGTATCGCCTTATAGAGATTCATGTATTTTATACTATAGTATGCTATGTTTATTTATCTAAGCCCAACAGTTTGATCTTTGATTTGGCAGGCCTAAAGCTCTAAACCTACAAAATTTCCATATTACATTGTTCAGCGTCTTGTAAGGGCCATATGTCCGTAGTTTTGAGATATGGCAATATTGGATAGATACGTCAAATCTGAAATCAGCAACATAGTTTCAGACTTGCAAAATCCGTCTCAGCCAAATATAGAATTAAATCGTGAATATTTTCGTGACATGATTTTTCCGATTTTCAACGTGGATTAACTTAACAACGGTGTGCCAATTAGCTCGTTCCGACTTTTGATGATGAAGCACCATCCCGAGCCACCGTGTTTCACTGGTTTTACGAATTCACTCCACTACGAATTTCATCAAGGTCGTCAAAAATCGGTTGTTATGCCAGAAAACATCGGTGACGGGCTAGAACTGATGTTGTAAAATCGTCATATGACTTATCGTAAAATTGAGGCATGCTTGGGCATAAGTTCTACTTGTATACATTTAATATCCCCTCAAACAAGTGATAAAAGCGTATTTTGGAGTTACATATCTCGTTCAAAGTGGAAAAGGTGCTTCGAAAATTCAGTCAAATGCAGGCAAAAGTAGGTATTTTAATCTTCATGGAGAGTATTTTGAATCACAATAATACCATTTTCAATGACAAATATTTGCTTGTTTTTTCTCAAAACTTAAGTAGTTTTTAGCCGTTAGTCTCATCGCGAATAAAACAAACACAAACCTTTAAAAAAAATAATTTACGCTCTTTATTTGGTTGCTTATAGGCATCTATATTCTACAGTGTTTGACTTACGACTCTCTCCTACCTAATGGCAGACTCTTTTCCTAGTGTGGCCACTTTACAATCACTAGTTAGTGTTGCCACTTTATATTTCTTACATTCTTATCAGTTTCTCTCCTATGGCTTGCTACAGTAGCTACCTTCCATTTCTTGCAAGATATAAAATATTGTATTCGGTAAAATGGGCATATACCTTCTGATCAAAAAGTATCCGAAATTTCCCATTCACACAAACCACACTTGAAATATTGCCAAAAGCTTTTTTTATGTAGATACAAGTAGGCTTATGAACACCATTTGTCAGGAGTTTCTGCTTAATAACTCTGTAAACAAGTCAGTGTTTGTTGTGTTTTGCGAATTTCGCAATGTCAAATTTAGTTGAGCCAAGAATTTTCCCGAAATTTCTAACAAAAGCGTTGTAAATGTAGGTAGCCTACAGGAACTCGACAATGAAGAAAGCACAAGAGTACGACCGGTACAAAGAGTTGAAAGCAGGCCATACTAAGGTTGATTATTTTCCCCATTCGGGTCGTCCATCCACCAGTATGACTGAAGTGATCTCGAGCATCACGGAGATAGCAGCCTATCTTGGTGTCTCGTTCGGATCTGTGCAGAGCGTTATGCACGCGATGTTTTCGGAATTAGACGAGTTGAAGCACAGCTTGTGTCTTGAGTGCTGGATTTGTTGCAGAAACATCTCATCTTTTACGCGCCTATTTAATCAAAAACAACGTTCCCACAGTTCCGCAAGCGCCGTATTCAATTGGCATGGCTCCTTATGACATTTTCTTATTCCCAAAACCCAAGTTACCACTTCGCAGAAAACGTTTCGAGACGATTAAGACGATAAGAGATAATTCGTAGAAGGAGCTTAAGGCATTTCCGAAATTGGCCTACGAGACGTGTTTTGAAGATTAGAGGATGCGTTGGAATATGTGTATTGCTTGCAATAAAGATTACTTTGAAGGGATCCTTGATAAATAATTGAACCGTTTTTGTTTTATTGAACCATTCCGGGTTCTTTTCGTTTTTTTTTTATACGAGTAGCATTTTGTTGTTTAAAACAATCACTTCCATGTTTTTTGACGTACGCATTTTTCTACTTTGCAACTTACGTAAAACCTTGTTACAGTTTGCTATCAAATCGGTTAGTCAAAATCTGGTGTCTTTTTCAATTACTAAACCAAATTTGTACTCAGAACAGATTCCATTTGCTCGTTCAGCAGGCCACTAAACTTCTTCTCAAAAACGTCCTCGAATTTTTAATAAAAGATCTTCCAATACGCAACAAACCCTGCTGTTATTTCTAACATTTGTTTGACATTTATGTTCAGTGTTGATTGTAGAACACCGGACTAACACCAGAAGAACGCTTCTTAACTTCTTAGCTTATTAACGAAATGTATAGAAGATCACGTGATGTTATTGGTCCTCATAATCCACCAACTGAGCCCACTTATACTCGTCTTTTGAAAAAATTTCGTACCACATACGCTTTACAGGACGCAAAACATATAAACCCTCAACCTCATGTTTGTACAGAAGAAACTGAAGACGCAATGAAGTAAAAATATGGTGGAAAATCCGAAATTGTCAATACAGCGTCGGTCGCAACAATTTGGCCTTTGTACGTCGACTATGTGGAAAACTTTAAGAACGGATTTCAGCGTACACCCTTATAAAATCCATCTACATATTGTAGAAACTATGGCTTTATTATCTAGAAAGTTCTTTTGATGGGTTTAAAGATCATGGCCCTTAACTGATGCTGATTTTCATAAATCGTCAGAAAAGTACCAGAATTCAGTTGTTTTACGTGTAATAATGGACGTTAATACAACCACATTACTTCATATTTCATATCTCTGGCTTAACTGCGAGAATACGTGTTCCAGTTATTGAGCTGCTTTCTAAGTGTATAATGCTTTAACATTTTAGGAGCAAACTCCTAGAAAACAAAGAATCGACGCACGTTGGGACAAAATGTTTGTGAATTCATATACTTTCTTACTATTTACTTAGGTGCTTTTCTTTTACGAGAGTAATAGAGCATTAATAATGTTAAACGGTCTTCTACTTCCTGAAATGCTTCTGACATGTTGTTGAATGCCGTCTCAAATAGTAGATGTACTATAATCCTCAACATAACATATATTAAGAGCGCAACTAAGTTATGGCTGGTTTTTGATGAAAATGCAAATGTATTGTGAAAAAAATGGTTACAAATGAATCATTCAAAGTATTATAAACCACTAGCTAACATTTTTCCCATCTTTCTGACAGAGCTCGAATACCGCTACGGTAAAAGTGTTTATCATTTGAGGTTATCCACGAATGAAGTAATTTTTTGATGTCTTCATATTAGCAGAACTGCTAATCAGTCAGACCATGTGCCATCGAATGGAACAAGTAATAATCGGAAGGCGCAATATCTGGGGAATATGGCGTATGGAGTGGGACTCCGCATTTTAGCATTTCTAGGTAGGTTTTAACGGGCTTGGCAACGTAAGGCCGAGCGTTGTCATTTTGTAGAAACACTTTTTCGTGCCTTTGCTCGTATTATGGCGTTTTTCGCGCAGCGCTCGGTTCCATCGCATCCATTAAAGTTGATATCGTTCCCCAGTAATGCCCAGAACCGTTGTGCTTTAATAGTTCATAATGAATAACACCGACCTAGTCCTATCAATAACACAGCATAACCTTCGCAGCGTGAATATTTGGCCGAGCCGACGACGTAGAAGCATAACCGGGCAATTCCCACGACTTTCCTCTCTTTGAGTTGTTGTAATGAAACCATTTTCTATCGCTCATCACGATGCGATGAAGAAAATCATTCCTTTTTTGCGGTTGAAGCAGTTGTTCACAGGCGAAAAAACGACGCTTAAATTTGATTGGCTTCAAATCTTAAGGAACCTTTTTTTTATAATTCCGCGCGCGCACCAAGGGGATATGAATACTGGATTTTCACCAGAGCACGGGCGGGTGGTGTAGTAGTTTTGAAACTCAGGTGTTGGGTTTCGATATTTTTCCAGAGGTGGTTGTCGAACTGGAGCCAGTGCATCCTCAACCAATGGGTCTTAGTACGTGCTAGTTGTTATTTCGTTACATTTAGCCCAGCCAACATCAGTGTTATGCCTTCATGTGAGAGTTGACGCCGACGGGATTTGCATATAACTACATACAAATTCCATGAAAAGACTTTTCCAGAGAATTGCCTCGCACGGGAATCGAACCCGCGACCTTCTGCTTGAGGAGTATATGCATACACCATTACACTATGGCCACTTCGTGTTTCTGAATCATTCCCAACCCACGCAATCGCTTTGAAATGGCTTGGCGGGTAACTAATAATGCTGAACCACGCTTTTCTCATCGAGCAATGTTTCCAACTCAGCGTCTTCGAAGGATTTTAGCCTTCCTTCACGCGGACGGTCGTCAACATCGAAATCACCGTCTTTGAAGCGACGGAACCAATATGTAAACACGTTGTTTCACTTAGAGTAGGTACTCTGTAAGCTTTTTGGAGCTCTCGATGCACTTCAGCCGCCATTTTTTTTTGAATGAAATAAGAAAATCAATACTTCCCGAAAATAACGATTATTTAGCACAAAATCAGACATTTTCACACAACTAAAAGTTTATGACGCTAAAACTAAATCACTAATGTGTCAAAAGGATTTGTTTACCATTTGTCTTAGATTGGTTCATGACGTTTTGGATATGTCAAAATCAGCCAGTCTTTACTGCTGAAGCCATCTATTGACAAGAGAATTTAGTTGCGCACCCAATAATTTGATTAAGATCCGCAATGTCTTAAAGCAGAAAATTTCGGCTGACCGAAACAACATGATAAACATGAACTAGTTATCGTTGAAAGCGATCAATTGAAGTTCAAGCCTAAATTTTTAAATTTCTGTCTACTTAAAATATCGTAAAAACATAAAAATCGATTTCAAAAATTATCTTTTTCTAACATATTTTCCAACATAATCATAACTCAGTTCCATTTTAGTGCACACAGACATAAAAATTGGACAAAACTCCCATTTCTCGGAACATCCGCCCAGTGCAAGATGGTCAGGACAACCGATTAGAAAATGGTATTTTGAATTGGGCTTTGGAATTAAACATTGGAATGAATTTAAAGAGGCTAGAAAAAACAATGATTCTCTTGAGCATTTCACCCAAATGATTTGGCCCATAACCGAATTTGTTGGCTGTGCTGCAGCTAGGTGCATATTTTTTTATTTTACTGTATTTTTATACAATTTTATTGTTTAAGTACCATTTCAGAATGTTTGATGGTTACCTCTCAACTTGTTATTATCATCCGCCTTTGAATGATAATTGGACTCATTTTGTAATGGGAGAAGGATGCAGTAAATGTCCAGAGGATCGTCCAACTTGTTCAAGGGATTTTACTGCCTTATGTGGACTAGGTATGTGCGGATATTTCATACATTAGATTCTTTAGATAAATTAAAAAGTAGAACCAACGGCAACCTAAGATAGATCTTCAGATTCACTATAGATCACATATTTTCCTAACGATTGATTTTGGAACTCTAAATTGATATACACTAAACGGCACATTGTGGGAGGCCCCTACAGAAAAAAATTATTTCACATGAGCTATCCCGCTGAAGGTTATCCATTCAACTATTTCAGATTTCCCTAGATGTAAAAAATTAGCGCAAGATCAGCTTTGTTTTGTTCCGCATTCCTCTCTACCCACAAGCAGTGCGAGGATAACTCTTGGCCTTTTGGCCTAAGCTTAACATAGTGTGCACACACATGCGCCATCATGTAACATCTGGCATCAATGCAAATTACTCGTATATATAATACATATTAAAACTTGTTGCAGAAAATGAGTTTTGGAACTCAAATTTTGCAAATTTATTTCTTTTTTTTTTTTTGTATCTTTTTGTTTTGAATATGACTTAGCAGTTCAGAGTGAACATTAGCTGCATTCGTGGAATATGAAAACAAACTTTTTCTCCCTCCGTACTACCGCACTTTCTGTTTTGGAATCCACGCCAAGTCAGTTGATTTGGGACCTCGCGGTCCCGAGTACTACACTCACTCTGTCTTGATATTAACTAGTGCCATCATTCATTGTTCACCTCGGTCTGAAAATTCATAGACGCGTTGCAGCATACCAAATTCTACCACAACAGGGTCTAGGATCGCCGGATTACAGCGTTATATCCGTTTATTTATCATGCATACATCATATGGCGGCACTAGAAAGCCAATTGGAACGACATTAAAATACCATTGGGAGCAACCTTAATATACCTTAATCAACTTTCCAATTTTTAAAGGAAAAGCATGGTTTGACTTAAGCTTTAAAGATTTTGTCGGAGTTAGAAAATTTTTTTCCAGTCTTGAAAGGCTAATCCCACAAAAGATGGCCTAAATCCCTTTTCACTTGAGCGTTTGATTTGAAGACACCCGATTTCGGAGCTATGATATTCATTCACTTAGCATATTCTGTGTATTTATGCTAATCTAAAGTCATACTAAGTTTTTAGTCTTTATGTTCGTTTTTTCTTTAAATCGGCGTTGAATCGGTCTAATAAATCGAAGTAGTATGCACCTGTGATTGCTTTTCCTTTCTCTAAATAGTCAACGTGGATCACACCTTGCGCGTCCCAAAAAGCGGTACTAATCACCTTTCCGGCCGAAAGCACGGTCTTCGACTTCTTTGTAGTAAGTTTACCAGGTAAAATCCATTGCTTCGATTGGTTTTTGGTCTCTGATGTGTACATCATGTGTACATCAACATCATCTTTGAGACCTCTAGCGAAAGATTAACGAGCCTCTACTTACTCAGCTACACGACTTTTATCATATTAATTGCACACAACAGTCCATATGCACTTTCGAGTTTTAAGGCGGTTGTGTTAGCTCCAACGGGCGAACCCATTCTAAGATCACATGGTTGAAACCGTACAGACGTCTTGGAGTCAGTAACCAAATTCGAGGATGTGAAACCTGCCGTTGGATCATTACGTGTTGAACCCCTATTTGTATCAGTCTGACTATTATTAAAAATCCTTATTTTCCCAGGTTCAATACGTTAAAATAAATCATATATCATTCCAAAGCTCAGTAATTTCCAACACAGAATTACAATGCTGCTATTTTCTCATTGCTAGTGCTTTTTGGTTTAAGAATTCAGGTTCAGAAGTCCACTACCAGGTGGAGGCAAAAGTTCAATCGATGTGCAGTCATCGCCACAGCTCTGATCACCTTGCCACTTTTATATAAGTTTTTAATAATTAGTACCAAAAAACAAACAAAAACGCTTACTAAATGCGAATTTAGGATTTCACATGAACCCATAAGTTCGGCTAATAATAACACCCCAAAGTTTGCTTGAAAATTTCTATCATATTCAAATTCCAGCCACATATTGGAATTAATAAAAATTAAGAGCATCCACAGAGAAAATTGGTAACGATATCGCCAGCTTATGTCCCGAAATCAAGTAGCACAACTAAATAAAATAATGGGTATAAGAAGCTTCAAGATCCTCGAAATATAGATAAAAATAAAAAGCGAAAGAATGTAGTTAAAAGTAGAAAAAATAAGACCAATCAAGTTACCCCCCCCCCCCTTTCAAATACAATTGTTGTCGTAGTGAATGCTTTACATGCCTTTAATTCAGTTAATCATGTAACTCCATTAAATGAATTCATAACCGTTGCAGGTATTCAATTTTTCTTAAGCAATTGCTACAATCGACCAAATCGAAAACAATTATCTGAAGACATTACCAGAAGAGGGAGCAAAATTTCTAACCTTCATTATGAATGCATGCCTTAAAATACAATAATTTCCAGATGCTTGAAAACTAGCAAAGGTTGTTTGTATACCTTAAACAGTAAGCCTACTGATAGAATAGAGAGTTACAGACTATAGTAAAATTTATGAGAATGCATTAAAGGAACGATTCGGCTCTAGACGCAATCCCGGAACCGCCTATCAATCGTTTAGAATGTGTAACATCTTTAAAAAAAAGGCCATCTTATGGGTAAATCAATAAGAATGATCCACATTGAATTAGCATTTGATACGGTGTGGGGCTGATAAATTTAAACTTTCCGCTACTTCTATGTAAAATTACTCAAAGTTTCGTCTATAATCGATGTTAATGGTTATGTATCCGATTTAATTAATTTCAATTCCGGTGCTGTACAATTTGTACACCTCTGATCTTCAAATCCTTCCACGCCAATAAAAGTTTTCGTCTTTTGAAGCAAACCAAAAACTCACCCAATTTTCGACTTCCTCGTAGGATTCGAAGTGCTGCTTAGCTAATGCGTATCCAATCAATGAAAACAACTCACAGCCAAGTGCTTTGGTTGTATCCTGAACCAGTTTTGCTTTGTGTGTAGGTGCATTGTCATGAAGCAAAATTACAAAATTACCTTGCTGTGTCTTCTGACCCACTCTGGTCGTTTTTCGACAAATGCATGGTTCAAATTGATCACTTGTTGTCGGAAGCGATCTGTATTAACGGTTTCACAAGGTTTTAGGAGCTCATGGTACAATACACCACACCTTTCTGGTCCCTCCAGACACACAGCATTGCCTTCTTGCCGAATCGATCTGGTTTTGCAGTCAAAGTTGATGGTTGTCCCGGATTAACCCATGATTTTTCCCGTTTAGAATTCTGCAAATAAATCCATTCTTCATCGCCAGTAACAATTCAATGCAAAACTGATTTTTTATCGTGTCTTTCTTAAGTGGTTTTTCGGTTTTCTATCTGTCTTTCATTCAATTAATGTGCCATCCACTTTCCAGACTTTTGAATCGTTCTCATAGCTTTTAAACGGTCAGAAATTGTTTGTTGTACAACATTTAACATTTCTGCTATTTGTTTCTGACTCAAGGAAATATCTCAATCCAATATTGTTTGCAATTTGGCGTCTTCAAACTTTTTTGGTGGTCTTCCACGTTCTTCATTTCTCACATCAAAATCATTATCTCTTAACCATTCAAACCATCTTTTGCATGTTGCTTTTGATAGAGCATGATCATCATATGCCTCGTCAAGCATTCGATGCGACTCTGCAGCATTTTTCTTCTAATGAAAACAAAAAATTCCACATTTTTAAAATGATGAAAAATATGATGTTGTTTGCTCAATGACTTGATGTATACTAAATATGTTTGACAGGTGTCATAGCAATCAAACAAAAAAAAATAAGGCCCGTTCACAATAAATGTTTCCTATTGAGACATTTGTATCTTGTAGCAATGTTTTTATCGCAAGAGCTCAGCCATAATATCGAGACAAGTTTACAAAATGTCGCTATAATATGGCAAAAATATTACTTAAGGTGGAAAATTAAGCTTAACGCCGAGAAAATTCAAGCTCTCTTTTTTGACTCGAAAAGGAAAACTTTTTCCGCTTAACCAAATAATCTTTAACGGCCAACCAATAACATGAAAGCCGACTGTAAAATATTTGAGTATTCAAATATAATATAATATTATATAATATATAATATAATATGTAGACACTTAAAAAAGTAAATATTGCTATTAAAATGCTATGTCCATCTATTTCAATTGGAAATAAAATAATAATACACAAAAGCATCTTCCAGGCTACCCTTTTATACGGGTGGCAAGTGTGGGCAAAATGTGTTAAATATCATACTAAGAAACTAAAAACATTAAAATTTATGCTGAATCTGCCATGGCACTATCCTACATGAAACCATCATTTTAGAGTAAATTTTGAACTAATCTCCAAAAGAATTCAAAAACTTAATGATTCATTTAGGATTGGATGCGACATCTCTGATAATCCTTTAATAAATCGAGTAAATGTAGAATACAATACAATTATATGATTCGTTTACTTACGTAATCTAATACCAAATCATATACGTACGAGTATGTATTTATTATTTTTTATTAACATATTCAATTATTTGCTTATTTTTTTATCTACTTATTTATTTGTGTAGTTTTTTATATATTTATTTACGTATGTACTTGGTAAATCTGTATACGTATATATTTATTTATTTATTCCTTTAATATCAGCGTGTTTTTTCTAGTCATTATGTATTCGTATGTTTCCTAAATACAAGCACTAATTAATTTTATATGTATATAGTTTGTGTCCACATAACAGTTGTTTTTTATGCTTTTTTGTATTGAGGTTTTTTTTTCAAAAATTGCTATTTTCTAACTTTTAATTTAAAATTATTAAATGATTTTCCAGTGGAAAGATATACCTCTGTACTTTATTTTTTTTTTTTATATTATTAATGTGCAAAACAAAATCTAGTTTTTTAAGACATACTATTTACATTTTACTAATTTTTATTTCTATCTTATAGACGTTCCATATGCAACCTCTGAGCATCCTGCCAATACCTTTAGCTCAAACATTAAACGTTTTCTTTTGTTCTCAATGATATTTGTTACTGTTTTCAATTTATAATTTTTTTACCACCAAATATTTGTTAAACAAAAGAAAATAAAAATATTATTAAAGTAAAAGTGAATTAGTTTTAGAATAGTTATAGTAATTCATGTTTAAATAGTTTTTTATCTTTCGGTTAAAGATTTTCTAATGTTGCTAATTCTGCAACAAATAATATTTCGAAAAAAAAATTACATAGAACGTTTGCTTAATAGCGCTCTGTGCTGAATTGTCTATGCTTGAAGAGGTTGAAGACAATAGCTGTAATATCTACTCGATGTCTTGAGTAATTTTTAAAATTTTTAAAAATTAAATTTTTAAAATAATTTTTAAAAATATTTAATGGGTTAGGCCATTCTAGAGTTCGTGTTTACAAAGATAGAAGTTTATTGCACGTATGATTGACAGTTAAACATAATTTTTATAAAATAATTTATTTAAAATTGACGTCTGTGCAGCGTTTCTCCGATGACCTCTCTCTTTTGGAATGGTCTATAGCCATACCAACAGCTCCTTTAAATTTTGAATTATGATGAATCACTATTTTTCTTTTTTATGTTAGCCAGAGACTTGTTTTTTGGCCGAATAGCACAGAAAATTCAGAGAAAAATTGCCCGAAAATTGTTAATAACAAATGAAATATGCCATATAAGAAAAATCTTACGTATTTTAGACAATATAGTACATTTTTAAAAATCTAGTTAAAATTTGAAGTGAATTGGTTGAAAATTGTTCAAGTTATGGGTGCGGCCAACTTGAAAAATGCAGTTTTAAGATAAACGCGTTTAAAATTGTAGGCTATAGAAATATATACCTGGTGGCCTTGTACTATACTTTGAAAAACAAGTACTTCGAGATATTTCCCGGGCATACATTTTTGGCATATCATTTTTGAGGTCCTAAGCACCATTGAAAGCAATAAAAAAATAGATTTTTTGAAAATCCTAAAGTGGATGATTAGATAATAGGTTTAGTATAAGTTATTACGTTTTTTAGATAGATGGTACTTTTATTCTGGAAAATGCTGCTATTGAAACAACAATTCAGATTTGAGGTAAAATGTAAGTATCCTCACTTCATTTTGATTGGGCTGTCAAAATTGTGGTTTTCATTGCCCATATTGAATGGTTCGGTCTGTCTGAGAAATTTGGGTACTTCTAGCCTTTTACAAGTTCGCAGAAGTAGTTTTTTCATATCCTCAGAAGACGAATATAGCTCTACTACCAAATACCGTTTTCTACAAATAAAAACATTTATGAATGGAACTCAACTTCGTTCGTAACGTGACGATCGTTATCGTCGACGAAAAAATATGGCCCAATAACGCCGCCGGTATGCAAACCGCATCAAACAGTTATTTTTTGTGGATGAAGTGGTGATTCATGAAGCACATGTGGGTTTTCACCCGATCAATAACGCATATTTTGCTTATTGACATTGACAGTTTGATGATTAGTGAAAGAGAACGTTCACAAATTAAATTCAAAGTTGTCAAGTCCCTATTGGAAAACCCTATACTTTTCTTTTTTCTTAGAAAATCCATTGATCTTTACTCCTCCTTGTCTTTCAATGCGTCATGAACAATGATGCTTTGCTTCATTTGCTTTCCAGCACTGCTGATTTAACCGGGATCGACTGAAACTCAGTACGTCATTCGGTGGCACTAATCTTCAAATTGTCTTGCGGTGTTTTAAGATTGCAAGTGATCAAGGTTTTATTTCTGTATTTTTCTATTGTAGCTCAATAGACGAGTTTTGACATCTTTTGTTAATATGCTGGGGCGTCCAGAGCGAGGTTCTTTATTGGCCATCTTAGAAGAACTTGAACCACTTGTAAATACTCACCGCATGCCACTGGCAACATTTCAAATGTATTAGAGCACTTAATTCCAATTTTTACACAAAATTTGATGCAAATTCTTTGCTCCAATTTTTACAATAATTGAAGTTCGCCGTGCACACCAAACACATCTGTCAAAAACAAACTAAATTTGCTACATATTTGAAACTGTGAACATATGATTAAGACATGTGTGGTAATATAACAAAAAAAAAAATCGATAATCGAATGTACGTTGATCGCGAAATTTCAAAAGTCACCTTACTTCTTGAACATAGCTATCAAATTGTATGGTATTAGAGGAGTAGTTTTTGTTGATCGTATAGTCAATCAATTTTATAATACAGGTAACTGTCGTGCTCCTTTCTGTGAATATAGAGGTGAGGAAATTGTGTGCTAGCTATGATAAAAGCATATTTCGCCTCAGAGCAAAGTCAAGTTACTGCCTACCTCGAACTGCAACTAACTTCAGACTGCTATAATTTCCAAACCGTTCATGACAGTAAGCTCAAATTTTGACACATGACAGATAATTTTATTATTTACAAGCCTTTTAAACAATTTTCCTCTCAGTTGTGTTGAAAAACTTTTATCCGCTATGGAATTCAATCGTGATAGTGTGATTGCTTTATATTTGGCTGAAAAACCACAAGTAGCTATCGTTAGAGCCCTCTAGCACCTCGCCATGGAGGTGGTCATAAAAAAACAGTAACATCGGCAGAAATGGTTCAGAAAGTGAAGGCTCGAATTGAGCAAAATCCGCGTCGAAGTGGAAGAAAAATGGCTCGTAAGCTCAACATATAGTTGAAACGGATGCAACACGTTCTGAAAAATAAGCTTGGGCTCAAGCCATTGAAGTTCCAAAAAGCACACGATCTTACACCGCAACAGAAAAAAGTTAGAGTCGAAAGAGCGAAGGAGTTGTTACGCTTGCACGAAAGTGGTGAGTTGCCGAATTTGGTTTTTTCCGATAAGTCGCCATTTGTTATAGATCTATATGTCAACAAACAAAATGACCGAGCTTACTTTCCAGAGAGGTCCTTCGAAAATTAACACCTTCGGACGGCCACCAGAAAGCAGGCAGCACCGATGGTGATGGTTTGGGCCACTATAATCGCCGATGGTCGCTCTCCACTCGTATTTTTGGACCGTGGCGTCAAAATTAATGCGATCGTATACCGTGAAACTGTATTAGCGGCAGTACTGGAGCCTTGGGCAAACAAGCATTTCAGTCGGAGATCGTGAACATTTCAACAAGACTCGGCACCGTCTCAAAAAGCGCGCGTCAACCAAAATTGGTTAAAAAACAATGTTCCACAATTCATTTCTTCGACAAATTCTCCCGATGTAAATCGGGTGGATTTCTCTGTCTGGAGTATTTCGAAGACGAAGGTTGGCACTAAAAAATACAAAGTTTGGACCACCTTAAACAAGCACTTCGCCGAGAATGGGTCAAAATACCGCAGAGCCACTTGCGTGCAGCGTGCTATGTTTTCTTCGGCCGTCTCAAGGTCATTATTCGCGCCAAAGGTGGACATATTGAAAACTACTGATACAATTTGAAAATTGATGTATTTTCCAACATTTTTTGCTTTGGCACAATAAAATTATCAAAAAATTAAAAAATTATAGCATTTTAAAAAGTTGCAGTTCGAGTCAGTCAGGGTGTAGAGTCCTGTAGGCGTTCCTTTACTACTTTAACTATTTTGACGTTTAAATGACATAAAACGATTTTAAATACTTAAGGAATTGGTCATATTGTTTTTTGAAGAAACTTGTAGAACCATCTTTGGAAGCATTGTCTATTTTTTTGTGTAGTTGTGACCACATATTTGGTTGATGTTTACAATTATTACAATGCTTTCGATCATTTGTTCTTCGTCTTAATTTGCTAATTTGCTCTACTTTTGTCCGGCTTATAGCACCGTACGTCTTGGATGCGTAGGAAATCTGCTTCATAGTAGCCTTGGGCCTACGCAAGGAGTCTGAGAGTTCCATAACGACCCTTGGGACTATAACTTAATTCCTAGCGGTTTGGCGTAACTTGTATTATTCCCTTGGAACATGCGTTTTAAAGCTACTGTCATTGTACGTCATTTCAGTATATGTCATTCATTTGAAGCGTAAACAACAATAATTTTTTTTCACTTAAATATGTCGAACTTTGTGCCTGAAAAAGTGTTTTGCGGAGAGTTCTTCTTCATTGCTTTAATATGAAGAAAACTGCTGCCGAAAGTCATCGCATTTTGGTGGAAATTTATGGCGAGCATGCGCTAGCTGAGCGAACGTGCCAAAAGTGGTTTGCACGATTTAAAAGTGGTGATTTTGGCTTGGAAGACGATGAACGTCCTAGGCAGCCAAAAAAGTTTGAAGATAAAGAACTGGAAGCATTACTCTATAAAAATTGTTGCCAAACACAAGAAGAGCTCGCAGAATCTTTAGGTGTCACTCAAGCAGCCATTTCAAAATGTTTAAAAGCAGCTGGATATATTCAAAAGCAAGGAAATTGGGTTCCACATGAACTCAAGCCGAGAGACGTCGAAAGGCGGTTTTGCATGTCCGAAATGCTGCTGGAACGCCACAAAAGGAAGTCATTTTTGCATCGGATTGTTACTAGTGATGAGAAATGGATCCATTACGACAACCCCAAGCACAAAAAATCATATGTGAAACCCGGCCAACCAGCTAAATCAACGGTAAAGCCGAATATCCATGGTGTGAAGGTAATGCTCTGTATTTGGTGGGATCAGATGAGTGTGCCTTATTATGAGTTGCTAAAACCGGGTAAAACCATCAATGGACAACGCTACCGAACACAATTAATCCGTTTGAAGAGAGCAGTAGCCTAAAAACGCCCGGAATATGCGACCAGACACGAGGCAACAATTTTCCATCATTAAGAACTATTTGGAAGACAGTAGATGGGAAGTCTTACTCCACCCGCCTTGTAGCCCAGACCTAGCCCCTTCTGCCTACCATTTGTTCCGGTCGATGCAGAACGCCCTCACTGAAATACGATTCACATCAGAGCAGAATATAAAAAATTGGCTTGATTCATTCTTGGCTGCCAAGCCGGCGCAGTTCTTTTGGGATAGGATCCACAAATTGCCAGAAAAATTTGTTCAGCATTAAAGGAAGGAAGGCAAGTGAGTACATTCTGTCAGGAAATTTCGCGATTTAGAAGGCTTTCTTGTATTTTCCTTTGCAGGCGACGACATAACTTATTTAGAAAATTTTACGAGTAGTCGTATACTTACATCCGGACAGAAAAGAGTTTGATATACCTATTTCGAATGTTCAAAATTTTGTTGCAAATTGACGAGATGACTAGTACATTTATGTAGTAAATTCATCTCAGCTTAAAGCTTAAAAACTTGGTTTTGAACTTGCTCCACGGACATACCATTTGAGTGTACTAATACGACTTTTCCAGTTATTCACGAATTTTATATAATCACATGTGAACGTATCTGTTATATTTCCGTGAATTTATATCTTTTGTTGGATGATTGTATATATTTATAACCATATACATATACACATGAGTATATCCATACGTACGTACGTATGCTCTTGCTTATTAAAATTGACTTTACGTGATGCGATGCTATCAGTTGGGCATCTGAAACAACATTTAAATAATAATAAAAAAAAAACGCCTTGCTGTGTATCTAGTACCGAAGCTTTGCATAAAGTTAAATACAAAAATACTAACATGCTTACAAGATACATCAAAATCATGCCCCAGTACAGCTCGTGTAAATTATTACAATGTCCGTCGTTATTTCTGTTACTAGGTTAATATGGACAAGTTTATCGGATTGTAGCACCAGTTGTTGGCAAGCTCAAAAACATTCTGTAATTTGTGAAGAAACGAGGAAGATTTCACAGATTTGTACATACATGTAAGCATATACATATGTACTCGAAAGTTTGTTTGTCAGACCTCACAAGAAGCAAAAGTGTTCACCTGAAACAAAGAAATCTCAGACAAAAAGAGACTCATACAAATATGTAAATTCTTTTGCGTTAATTTCTTTTTCTTATTTTTTTAAACGCTTCATCTTAATTAAAGATAATTATAAATTATTTATGGCGAACAATTTTTGAGGAAGGCCACACCTCCCTACAATTGCAGTTCCATTTTTAGATAAGATAATCCAATCACGACTATACGAGTAAATTTTTTTAGAATACAGAAAGTACCAGAACTTCTCTCTAAAATGGGAAAGGTAATAAACTTGGTCAAGTGGCCAATTCATGCTAACGACAAGCTAGTGACCAATAAGATTGTCACTGTCTGAATTTTCCAGCATCTAGGATTTGTTGAAGGTAGGGCAATACATACATATATTCTTACTCTTACCCAGCATTTTCAAAATAAAAAAGAAATTACTTTATAGTCAAACGGCCAAAGCTATTTCCAAATTGTAGAGTCTTTCCAACGTTATGCAGCAACGCAGGGCCTCTTTCAATGGGATCCCGAATAATCGCTTTAAAGCATATTGCCTCAACTTGAAATTCGTGCGCACTATACATACCAGTTACCGCAGTGTAAAGATGGTTGTTTATAGGAAGATGGTATAGATGAGCCCCGATTTGTATTTTTTCTGGGAATTTTCGCCTTGAAGAAAAACATATTCAGCAGTTTAATCTCACAATTGTCAATTGAAAGGACAATTTCTAGAAATAAGACCATCACTAAATTTTGTCTGCCATAAGTCGATTGTTACACTTGTTGTGTGGTAAATGGTATCATCCCGTTGAAGTCTATTATGCTCCAAGCACATCATGGAGCGATAGCGGCCTCCATTGACTGTTACCGATTCGCTAGCATCACCTCGGAATAAGAATTGCCCAATGAAACTCTTTTCATTAAAACCACACCAAACAGTCAATTTTTTCGTTTACAATGACTGCTGTTAGAATAGCTCCGGCTGTATCCTTAATTGAATACGTCAAGCTTGCCTATTAATAAAAAAAAAAGCTATTTGACAAAAAATGTGTCTTACTACTGAGAACAATTGGATAGATACCAAACAGCGAAAGTTCGACATGCACGATAGTCATTTGAATTTAGCTTTTGAGTAAATACGATCTAATATGCTGGAACGCCACAGAAACGTTCAGAAGATACCCAGCTATTGAAAGCGGCTAGAATCGATTAATTGCGGCCTTGACTTGCTGGCAATATTCTCTCCACATTTCTAACATTTCGCTGTCTCATTGGCATGGTAACATTATGGAGTGAATAAGTCAATTCGCATATAAACTCTGAATTGTTCGCTTATTGGGACGATAACAACGGCCGAAAATTGAAGTAAACACAATAACATTTAAATGGAAAACAATCTGGAACACATATATAACATCGGTTCTAAGATGGTATACGTGAGTCCAGAGAATACCTAAGTATTGGAAAACGGGGAGCATCTTATAAAAAGTATTCTACCCTTTTTATGATCCTTAGTAAAGAGCATTTGTTATTTTTTTATGGTGCAAACAAGTCCATGCATTTAGGCAAAACCTTATCTAAGCTTTAAAGGTATATCATCAAGATTGGTTAACTTCTCGTTATAAAGCATTTGAGCCATTTAGGGATAGCATTTTATAAAACTATATATGCGTTCCCTTTTTATCTTATAACTACTTTTAGTTATTAGTTAGTTAGAAATGCTGCTCAAAATATATATATTATACAAGTACGCGATACTAATCCTCAAGTGCCAGACAATTTCCAACATATTTGTAGATCAAATATATTTGTTAAGGCAAATCCTGAAGAAGACCAGCTAATGCCAAGTTAACCAGAATACAAAGCTCGGTTTGTTTCAGGTGTATATTTGCCCTCCATATCCCGCCTAGCTCTGCTTTAGATTCACTAAGGAATCTACCATACATCCCTGAAATTCATATCGAGGACTGCACTCTTTAAAAAGAAGTGGTTACGACGACTTTGCTCATGGTTTGCCTTTTGACTCCAAAATTTTGTACGCTTGAGAAATATCACTTAGGGATGGCTTCCCCTGAGCTAGAGGCTGCATTTAATCAAAATTTAAATCAGAAAAAGTATATAGTCGAATCATAATAGATTGTCCTGATATCAATGAGGATGCAGCGTAGACGTCTTCGTTTAATCCGTTGCACTAAAATGCATCTGTCAAGCCGAAGTATGAGAAGACTTGGTCATAAACTGTTTTGTAAAGCACAGAAAGGGGGAAGCATCTACAGCCGCTTTATAACTAGATAAATGCTACAAAATAAGCTCAATTTTCTTGATGGATTATCCTCTTCCTAAGATATTTCTCTAGTCATGAACCTGTGTTTATGAAATACCACCCAGCAAATTAAAAAATCAACGATATTCTTATTACTCTTAGCATAAAGGCATGCAGACATATCACCGACTTTTTGATAATTTTGATGAGGAACTCAATTTACCTTTAAGAGTTGAAACATTTTTCTATGATTCCTGTTATGTGAGAGGCTGCTTACAATCCCACTTCAATGATGAAACTGGCAGTGAACACTATTAGTTTTTCCAGACAAAAAAAAAATAAATAAATAAATAAATGTGACCCATTTCCCACTTTAAGACTTTAAGGCGGCGTAAGATAGCGTACTCATATACTACAATACATGCAGCTTGTAGTAGTACTCGCGTATTCTACTTGAAAAAAAAAATCTAGGTGCAAATCTGAGAATTTTTTCAAGAAATTAGTTTCAAACATATGGTACATCTGCAACATCCACTAGTATACATGATTATTTGGAACTCCGTAATGAGGAGAAAAGAACAACAACCATGGCAAGAGTGTGAGGAAGGCTTTGTATAGCGTTCATAGTCATCCCGATAGGAGGAAATCATTAACTTCATTGTTAAGCTTCACACCACCGAGAACATGTCAAAATTCGGAGCTAATGCCATTTTGGAATTTCCTTGATTGAAGCAAAGTCTGGCTTTGCAAGGTAGAGAAGAGCACTATATTAAAAACTTGCCGACTTAGCAACCCGCTAGATAGAATTCAGAACCGTGCGATAAAACTCATAGGTGATACTAATATCAGTCAGTCAATTGACACTCACGAACACCGACGTAATGTCTCCGATCTAACTTTGTTTTACTACCGGTGGTGGAAAACCGGCGCTCCATTGAAATCGCCAGTATCATCCCGCCCCTTCAAACCTTCAATCGTAACACTCGTCTCGCTATGAATGCTCATCAGTATACTCCCAAGCCCACTTTCGGACGAACTCCAAAATATAGTAATTCGTTCCATTCCATACAACTCGCTTATGGAATGGCTTACCGAGCTCTCTATTTCCTCGTCGTTATAACTTGCAAACATTTAACAACAATGTGCATCGGTACTTCTCTTTTTTTCCTCCCTAAATTTTCTTCATCCCTGCTGTGTACAAACATTTTAAAGGTACACAAAACCCTTGAGCACGCGTTAATTATAAAAATGAAAACAAGAACATCGTTCTGCAGTTCCAGCTTTCAATGTTATTAACGGTGGTAGGCGTGCTGACAATAAGTTGGCCATGCAAGAATTCATGAAACTGACACAAGCTCTTGCATCAAAGCCATTAAAATCAGCTCTGTAGTGTACTATCACCTGAAGAAGGTCATAAAAAATACATAAGTCAGATATAAATGATATCGCTGTCGCTAATGAGAGTGGGTTAGATCCCATTATCCAAAACAAGAAAGCTTTAATTTTTGATCAGGATGCCATCACCAAGAGTGGAAACACCGGTAAAGTCGAAATTAGCATGGATGTTGCTACATCTGTATTCCACTAGGACGTTCTAAACGATTTGGACTTCAAGAGTCCCAACATCGACAATTCATTAAAAAATTCCATATCTTTAGCATTGATAATCCTTTCGATCAGGATCATTTGAATACCTAGAAAGGCAAGCTTACTGCCACCACTATCGAGAAGAAGGCCAGCAATTCTTTGCCACCGAATCGATCAAGACACATTTGCTTTGTACCGACTGGGGAACTAAGATATCACACAGGTCAGGCGAAACTGAGCACACATTCATCGCTGACGTCGATTTTACCACCAGGTAAAATAAAATTCTTTGTATTGAAGAGGAGCTCGGCGCTGTTGCTAAATGCATCGGAAAGTCTTTTCAAAATTACTTGGAACTTGTAACGCATTCAGATGTGTTATCTTGCGATTTCTTCATTTTGATTTTTGAGTCATAGTGAATAAAGCGAGTATCAATATGGGAAGCACTATCTTTTGCAAGGAACATATCTGACATTCTATGATTTTGATTACTCTGTGTTGATACCGCAACATTTTTTCCTTGTTTCATTAACATTTATGGGAGTACTTGTTTTATGAAGAGCCCGCTTTTTGTATACTTCCGGATCTCAGTTTTCAAAGACAATATCGACTACTTAAATGACAACCGTTTCATTCAAGACATCCTTGCAAAGGCAAAGTGAAAAATTACATGATGAGAGATATGAGGAACAAAAAGGCCACGGAATGTCTCCATACTTACTAACATACATATATACCTACTTGGAAAATTTTCCCTGAGCAGAAATCTGACTATTTTTTGAAATAGTCCGGGAATCGGAAAATGTTTTGACTATGTGAACGTTTTTGGTATCGTCCTCTAGAGTTGTCCAGATACCTGTAACGCATCTTCTGTTTATCCACATATGTAAAAAATTATGCTTTATTACTGAAGAGTATGTTTTTTAAGCGTTCTTGCTATTCGAAAACTGAAATTGCACAGTTGGTATTTTAATTCCAGTGGAGGCCGTAATCTAACTTATCGATTTACTCGTGATTTCAACTCGAACTTGAGCTACATGTTCTGGCGTTGAATATTGTCCCTTCTTGTCCGAACCCTTGCACTTACGATGAGATGAGTTATGTGCACTGTTCATTCCTAAGTGTCTGCTCCTCAAATTGTGTACCAATTTTGAGTGATTTCGTGTGCCAATTTGTTACAGATGCCCGGAGCTCAGGACTTATCTATGTTTCCCTCTGATGACAAATCCACATCCAGATAAGCGCTGCTACTGCTGTCTATTATAATCATCATAGAGTATTTCGGAGTTTTTCATCATTCTTTTGCTGGCTCAAACCATCGCGATTTTTGGATGGCTGTGATGTCCGTTTTAGAGTCTCTGCAAGTTCATCAACCATTGCCGTTCGTTTGCTTGAAATTCTTTCGTCATAATTTCTATTTTGACAACTTACTTATAGTAAGTTCCGAATTTCCGAGCTTCGAAGTTGTCAAAGACTCCACCTTAGGTGCCCCTCCGCAAAAAGTTCGTATTGTCCCTTGCCTGGATTATATGTAGGCCCTTAACTTTACCCAGTTGTGCTTACGCAGGTCCGAGTGTTCAGACTCAGCATAATGCAGAATGCGAAATGCTGATGGCGGTTATCCTCAGCGGCTTCCCTCCTCTTTCTTAGACTGGGATTGAGTCGACTTTGGGGAGTTAGCAATCTAATTGATACTAATTCTTCAAAATTGACAACCGTATACAGGACATTTAATTCAAATGAAAATGAACTTGCATCCTTTTTAACTACGGAAACACAGTACAGATCTAATTTTTCAATTTCTCTCAGCGAATAATTTTGATTATACGGAAGCATTCAGTCATCGGGACATATTTACAGCAGCACTTTCTTCTCGGAGCAGCTGCGTCATTATTCCTTGAATTCATTAAGATGATTTTTTCAACGCGCTTGCAGCAACAATACAAAATTATTTGCATAATTTAATCGTTCTTATTTTTATCCAACTTATCTAGTGTTTTCCAGCTTCCAATCACAAGGATTCACTACGCTTGGAAAAAAATATAAAATAAATTCCCTGGGACCCCTTTAATACATTCATACAGACATACATATGCATGTATAAACATATAGAGATGATCTCCTCATACAATGAACAATCACATATTGTGCGAGTCATGTGCAAGGAAACGCTTCCTTGAAAGATAGGGAAGAAAATTCCCACATATACGAGTAGTTCGTTGCCTAACTACCGCAATCTGCTTAGAAATCTAAGAACGATACTGGTCGTCACCCCCCAACACATCTTCCCTATATTTAATTCGAAGCAACAAGTAGTCGAATAACATTCCTACTTCCTGTATGTCAAGTTCAGAGAGCAAAAATAAAAAAAAATAAAATCCAAAGCAAAACAAAAGAACCGTAAAAAGTGACTAAGGGTGAAATACAAAATCTCTGCTCTAGCTTCAATATCAATTCGCACGATAGAGTTCTTTTGATGCAGCTACAAAGAAATATATAAATCTATACATCCATACGTATACATACATATATTATATAGAGCTAAATTGTGTGGTGCTCAGTGTCTGTAGCAGTTAAAAATTTAGAGACGATTATAATTTAAAACACTCTATTTAGAATAGTGTTGCGTTCCTATTCATCTTTATTTTATTTGCATCTAATTTATGTATTGTACTTATCCTAAATAATTGTTTTCTGTTTTGCATTTAACAGATACAACACCAATGTTTCTTTCTTGGTTTACTTTTTTAAAAACTTGGTTGCTCACTTACGTATTTACTTAGGTGGCGCTACAGTTCGGGGTGAACCTTGAGCCCAACTAACAAGCCTCTTCAGTTATCCCGCTTAGCTAACTACCTCCAGTTGCGCACTCCAAATCGGTTGAGGTCCTACTCTACTTTCGCGTCCCACCTATGGTGAGGTCTCTATCTACTGCGTAGTCCCTCTGGGTAAGATTCGAAAACTCTGCGGGCCATAGCATTGACATCCACTCGCTCTATATGTCCTAGCCATCTCAGGTAGTTTTCTAACTAGATCGATGTCACTGTATAGCTCTCGCTCGTATATTTTGTCGTTGAATATTCTCCTTCAAAGCCCGTCAACGCGAACGTGACAGAATGTTGTACGAAGGATTTTTCTCTCGAAACGACTGAGGATATTTTCATCCGATTTCGATAGAGTCCAGGCTTCTCTGCCATACGGTTAAAGTTGGTTCGGTCTTATATTTATTTATATACAGTCATTTTAGTTGTTCGGATGGGGCCCTACTATTCAATTGCCCAAAGAAACAGCGATTGGCAAGAGTGATTCTTTGTTATATTTCTGCTGAAGTGTTGTTGGAAGAATTTATAACAGAGCAAAAGTAGATAAAGCTGCTTACTGTGACATTCTGTTCAATTCGATGATGTTGTGTGTCCATTCTTGTTAACAGCATATACTTGGTTTTGCTCGCAATTCCCGCTTACCCCATTTTAGCAACTTCCGTTTCAATACTATGTAGTAAACACACCGGAGACAGTCCGCTAAGTTCTCCCAATTATTTCGATATCATCGGAGTACACTAGTGGTTGCACAGACTTTTGAAAGATTGTGTCTCCAGTGTTTGCTTGTGAGTTCTTTCAAGTACGAGTTAAGCAAGTCATATGACAGCGGGCAAAACCTTTTTAGATATTCTGCAGCGTCATCGACTTGGTCAGAAAAGTCCGTATTAGGCGTCTGATATGGCGGAAATTTAGAGCGAATGTATATTGATGTACTGTCTCGTCGTTCAAACGCGAAAAGTTGTTGATTTCTGCTCGCAACTCTGACCTACATGAGCAAGTGGAAGTGGTTGACTACCTTGATTTCTAGCTTAAAACTACTTTTCTACCATACGAAGTTATACTTTATAGCGGTTCTGCGCGGTGAGACAAGGACGATTCTTTCTTTGCGGATGTTAGGTTTAGTGGTTGAGAGTCTCATATTGGCAACTGCAATGTGTGCAGCAACATACTTACCCCTCAGAACATAAAAACAAAAAATTACAAAAAACAGTTGACAAAATATTTCGCTAACTGGTGAGTATAATATGAATGATTTAGGATTCGATGTTAAAAAAACATTCTTTCAGTCTAAATACCCCATCACCTTACGTATCCTCATTGAAATATGTAAATGTTCACCACAACTTTTGTTTGTTAACTTTCAAAAAGCCTTTAGAAATTTGAAAAGAGATGGTTCAATGGGGCCATAATGTAAGACCTAATTTTCCTAGGCTATATCTTTAAAATAGAATAAAAAAAGGAAGAAAGCAAATCATTGTTGCACTCAAAGGTAGATACATATGAGCTTAAGTACCTAATAGTAGTTGGAACTGATTTCTGCAGAGTCATAATGGTTGAAGCTGAGTGGTGAGCAACAATTAACAGCCCTTCTACATAGAAAAATGCTGCAACTAATTTATTCTTACAGTGTTCACCGTTAGCAAATTTCTACAGTCAACTGCTGTGCCTACATATTCTAATAAAGCAAACCTCTTAGCAGACACACTGTAAGAAGTTTTTGAATATATCCGGAGATATAAAGGCTGTTGTAACCCCTAAGGTGAGCTAGTAGAGAACGTACATACGTTAACTGGGGACATGACCCATGACATTCGTTGCTACAAATAACAGATGTAGCGTCTACTTGAATGCTTATTCCTCACCAAGACTTAATTCAGCTATTAAAGGGAATCATAAAATCAGGACCATGATAATTTAGAGTGTGTTTGACAAAATTGGGTGGCTCATAAACACGTTAGTCGCAGGCGATAAGAACATTTAGATTTATTCCTCCTCTATTACGCATTAAAATTTAACTTCGGTTACATCCCATCCATCTATTTTAGCTTCGATCTGAAGCTTCATTTCTGCTACGTTAGAAACTTTTGTGAGTAAGTGTAAATTCCTTCACTTCACAAACATTGAAATGTTGACAACTTGTCTGAATGAAGAAAAACGAAAACCATTTCAAAAAGTTTCTGTAGTGCAGTGAATATACAGCGTAGTTATACAACATTGACCATCGTAGGTCCCCATTTAGTTAATTCAAGGTTTCCTCTGACTCGAGTACATGCAATCTAAAGAACATTGTTCGGAACTCCTTAAGAATGGAGCAAATCGCAATAAAGTGAAACTCATTCTCTCGTTCCTTGAGATTGTAATTTGTCATAGATTTTATGAACTGTCTTCTCCAGTAAAATGTAAAGTATTCATTTTAATCAATTCGGCTGTTCATTAGATGTGACTTGTAGGTCAACATCGCGATCAGACATTTGAGCTATGCATCCTTTGATGCATTTTCTCTCGAACTGCATCATTTGAAAAAGCACTAACTTTTGTATCCTTTCTTATTTCATCTCCATGATTTGTACTACATAATCTAGGTAAAGCTTTAGAGTATCCAGAAAAAAAGCGCAACTCCCGTCTTTAAGTAAAGCATGCAATTTGGAAAACTGCTGGAAAATTTGAAAACTCGACTGATGAAGTATCGCAGGAACTTCTTTACATTTGTAAAGGAGCTGTAGCCCCAGACTTGAGCTGAATAGAAAAGGATGAAGGTCCCAGTAGCATGGAAAATTGTTTGCTTAGCGTTATGCGATAAAAAGGATAAACCAACAGATGGTGTCGCTGTCAATTACTGTCATTTACTGAATTCAAAGTGATTAATCTTTTTGACATATGTCATACAAAGTTCGTTTACCACGCAACAAAGCATTTTTGTAATTCAATCTTATTACGAAAATGGACAATCTGTAAAAATAACATTTCGTTAAATTCGTGAACATAATTGCCCTAGTAAGGCAGGAATTCATGCAATGGTGAAGCGTTTTCAAGAAACTGGTTCAGTATCAGGTTAAGCTCCATATCAGCTAGCTCGGTCAACACATACACGCCAAAACATCACCACTGTGAGCAAAAGTGTTCAAAACCAGCCTAGCACCTCAATTCGTCGCTGTAGTTAACATTTAGGCCTCACTTATGGCACTTTACTTCGAATTTTAAGAATTGACCTTCTTTGCACTTCTATAAAATCCAAATTACACAACAATTGAAGGCATTGGACTATCTACGGCGTCGCCGATTTGTTAGCTGAATGTTGTATCGTCAGGAAAATTTGTCATCGAATTTGATCCAATTAAGGCCATTTTTGGGTAGATGAGTACGTAAATAAACAAAATTTTCCTTTCTAGGGACTGGAAAACCTATACAAAATTCACGAAAAACCAATGCATCTCAAAAAAGTCACTGTATGGTGCAGATAATGGGTTGGTGGCATAATTGAATCCTTCTTTTACGAAGAAGGATGTTTTTTTCATATTCAGGTTAGGTGTAATCACAACTCCAAGATATTTATACTCCCGCACTCTCGAGTGTCTAACAACCGCCGTCCTTGAATATCATTATTTTTGACTTTGACAGGTTTACAGTTAAGTTTAAAAATGAAAGAGAATACTTACTAATTTACTTAAATAGCCCGGGGTGGACCAGAGCCTCAGCCAATATGCATTCCCAGCTAGCATAGTTTTTTGCCAGCTGCCTCCAATTCCGTACACGAAGTTGGTTGAGGTCCGCTTTTACTTGTGTAGGACACTTTAGATAAATTCATCCTCTTGTCCCCCTGGGTTTACAGGCCATGACGCTGGTATTCATGCGCTCAATTAATCTATGTACAGGCAGAAGCGTCTCAACGATTTCCTGTTGACTCAAATGAGATCGAAAATTACCCGAATAACGCTCGAAAGCATTTTCGTCCGATTTCATCAGTAAATCGATGTTGTAAAACATCTTTCTTCTTGTTCGAGATAAGTCTTAAATACTCAATTGCATTCTAAGCCCAAAGAAGCAACGATTAGCCAAAGTGTTTCGTCGCATGATTTCATGAGGAATGAAGGAAATTGGAAAACATATTAAAGCACTTTGCACATTAGATGAATCTCAAAAGCCCATAACATAAATAATTTTCCTTTAAACCACACGCAATTGTTACAAACACTGTATTTGTTAATAGAAAAAGAAAATTTCTCATTTTATTGCATATTATATTTTTTATTTGAACGTTGTATTTTTCTACGACATCTTAATTAAATAGAAATTCTGATTTAATTATTAATTTACACTTTTTTTTTCTATATTAACAATTTCATAGAGTCTGTGTTTATTTATGGGGAAATAGTGTGTATGAAGGTTGTAAAAATAACTTTCAATTGAAGGTTAGAATTAAAATATAAAATAATTCAAAATATTTAACTAATGATAACATTTTACTATTTATTCGATACCCAGTGTCGGTCGGTCGCTGCATATTTGTTTTTCAAACAAAAAGAACAAAAAGAAAAATTAATTAAAAATGTATATATTCACTCTTTTTATAGTGTTTTTTTTTTTCTCTCTTCTTATTTCTAATGAGCCATTTCTAAAGATTACGTTTATAATTAGGTTTTATTTAATTTGTTTTTTTTTTTTTTAATTTTTTAGATTTTTTTTTGATTCAACATCAAATGAAATTTTTATTTTTATATTTTATACAATGAAGTTAAATTATTTATCAAAATGCCTACATCTAAAGATGTGAACCTATAAACATGATGTACTTGTATCCATTTAGATGGTTCATTTTTTAAGGGATTTCTTTTTATATGCGGACATTTGAAATTATCAATTCGGGGTTTTGTTTAACTATGATTAGCTTATAACTATCAATATCTCTTGAGTCGCTGAGGTACACGTGTTCCTTTTATTTTTTCAAATACATATATATATGTCCAGTATTACAGGGAAGTAATATTTAGTATTTAATTTCTTCTGACAAAACTTTTATTAAGTATATGTTTTATATATATAAATATAGATTATTTTGTTTTTTTTTTTTTTTTTTTTTGTTTCATTTGATTTTTTAAACAACATTTATTGCTTCAACATACAAACCTTACGCAAACAAGTTTATAATAATTTTTGGGTTGCAATCTCATTCATTAGTAAATCTATCTTAAAATAGGTTTTTCTTTTTTAAGTACATATCATTGAAAATAAAATTATCCCTGAATATGTAAGTGTATCGTTGCTATTGTTTGCCATTTGGTGTAAATATAGCACAAAATCTATTTAAAAATTATTCTTTTAATTTAAATATTATTATTATAATTATTATTATTATTATTTCCCTTTTTTTTAGCTAAACATTACAAGTGAAACTACGTTCAATAATTAAAATAATTTTCTAACATTGGATAGAACACAACTTCTATTATTTCAAATTGATTTTTGCTTTTTTTTTTTTACTTCTTCTTTTCCTTCTATTATTTTAGTTGATGATTATACTATCTATTTCAATTTTTAAAATTTTATTATTTTTTCAATAAAGCCCAACAATGAGCGTGTCATATTGCCTTTCTCCATTGTCAATAAAACAATTTACGAAGGATTGTGGGGTGTTATGGTATCTTTACTTTTACGTACTTTTTAAGTATCTCTTAAATAATTGTTACTTTTATTTACAACCGTTAAATTATAGACTTAAAATTTGTTTTTAGATATGTTATAGGTTATTAAAAAAAAATTTTTTTTATATTTTTTTCTTTATAAATTACATTGCACGTTTTCTTAGATACATTCATGTATATAATGTTTATGATATAATTACAATTTTTTTTTTTAAATTTGAATCGATTTACGAAGATTCTATTATTATGTTTTGAGGTAGTTTTGAGTCGTCGATATTAAGTCTTTTCGTTGAAATAAAAAAAAATTCAGAGGTAGATATGTTTTTGTGAAATTCATTGAAGCTCAGTTTATTTTACAAAAGTAACTACGCTAAATCACTAAAGGCATTACTCTTGAAAACAGGGAAACATTTTTGGTATAATACTGGTTATTAGTTAGTAAGTAACATTAGTGTCCTTCTTGTAAACTACATTTTTGAAAATGGTAAGGCATGGCACGATGGAACGAATAGACAAAAGGCAAGCCTTTCAGGCGTAATGCGAAAATAGTAAAACGACAAAGTGCATCTTATATTAGGCCACGAATTTTGCACAACAAGTGCATAAAAAAGTTTCAGCTAGATTACGTGTGGTAGCAGTAGGTTCATTATTACGCTACATAGAAGATGTATCCTCATAATCTATAAACAGAAGAAAAGCTAAAGATACAATGCAAGTCGAAGCACACGGAAAAGAGCTTTTATTTTTAAGGTTGCAAGAGCTTGAAAAAAAAACTCGATCCGGCGATTTGTAGAAAATGAGCAGGAACGCTTGAATACGGGAATAACGAAATTTGCAGTAAATTTAACGAACAATTCCCAAGGAGTAGCATTCGGTTATTGCGCACAAAGACAACAGATTTTACGGAAGTCGAAACTAGTGAAGCAGTAAAGAAAATTAACCGGCGGCATCTAGTTGGACCTCACCACATGGCCTGCGAATTTGTTAAATGAAACGTCAAAAGGCGATCGGATGCCTTGCCAATAGAGACACAATTTTCTTATCCCACTGCCAATCCAACACCTGCCAATCGATAAAGCCAATACCGTATACTGTGAAAGTAAATGAGAAAGTTTTATTGTAGACAGACATGGGAGATGCGATTCGACTCTTCGAAAGATCTCCACATCGTCTTTATCGATTTTTAAAAAGCGTTCGATAATGTTTTAGAGGTTTTAAATCGACGGCACTAAGATCTCAAAATGTACCCGACTATGCGCCACATGGGCATAGTACCCCGGCGTTAAATCCCGGACCCTACAAATTAATTTGTATAGTTCCCTTGATAATAATAATAATAATAATAATACAATTAAATATGCTGTATATTTTATATCATAAGATTTCAAGTACATTGGTGAGTTCGAAATGATTTGACTTTTTTTCGCCGATGTTAGCCCTATTATTAGCAACAATGTGGCAGGCCTTCAGTCAATTCTTTATAAATCAGAAAATGACCTTAAAAGAAGAAAACGGGTTCATAACGATTAAGAAAATTACGATGACAATGTCGTAAATAAAGTTATCACGGAGTATAAGTGGCGGGAAAAATCCGGAGTATTTTTTATTGGAAAAAGTGCTGCTTAAACTTTTTTTGTAAACACGACAGTCGTATGCCCTTTGACATGCGTATTACATTACGAAAAATACAATATAAAAGAAAATGTTGCGAATATCTGCCAGTGTAAAAAAAACTAACCCGTGGAAGAAAAACTGAAAAAAACAGCTCTCTTCCAAACTCTAAAAAAGAAATAAAAATAATTCGATCCTCAAATGCAAAAACATCAGCAAACTCTTGGCCTCACTAACGACTTGACTTGAATTAGAGCAACCAGTAGAGTGTTACTTAGGGCCGCAAATTAAGTTCCACTCACATTGATGAGTCCTAATAAAAACGGCATTGTATTTCAAATTTTATACTCCTTCTTCTACTACTTCCCATACATTTTCACCCTGTCCTTTTGTGTGAAGACCTGAAACCATTTCTCAACGATCTGATTGACTTCTATCAGTGCGGTTTAATCCGGGTATATCCACAATTGACCAAATATTCACACTACAACAAATCCTAGAAAAAAACTCAAGAGTCCAGATAGATTTACACAACCTCTTTATCGATTTCAAGGCCGCATAAGACACCATCTATAAAAAAAAAAACAGTTGTGTCTAGTGTGCCTATTTTTGGCATCCATCCGAGACTCAAGCGATTGTGCCGAATGACGAGTTCGGAAACAATCTCACATTATTTATTTAGCATTAAACTTGAGGAAATGTGAGTATTTCCTGTTTAACTACAGGCATACGCTTTTGATATTGGTATCATTGGCAGCACACATCGAACTGTCAATGATGCGTCTTTAGGTATTGAAATAAAGTCAAAGTCCCAAAACTGACGTATCTGTAAAAAGACAATTTTTTTGCAAAAATTCATCGACATAGTCTCCTTCTGCAGTGAAGCAATCATTACAGTATCGCTCTAACATTTATATGCCTTTCTAAAGAACGATTTGTCCAACCCTTCAAAATACGCTTCAGTTTCGGTGATCACCTCTTTATTGGAACCGAGCATTTTGGAGGTTTGCGAACAGGTAATGGGATCCATGTTTTATCTATTGTCACATAGAACATGAAAAAAAATCTTTTTATTTCACTTAAACAGCTCCCAACAGCGCTCTGAATCATCAGCATGTTGTTCTTTTTGGTCGTCAGCGTACCAACTTCGAACAGAGATTTCGCATACCCAAATACTCGTGCAAAATATGACGTACACAGTGTATTGATTTCTTTAACATGTCAGCTATCTCACGCACTTCCCTTTACGGTTATTCAAAACGATTTTGTGGATTTTTTTTATGTTTTCCGGCGTAACAACCCCACTTGGGCGCCCTTAGAATTCAGCGTCATTTGTGTCTGTACGACCACATTTGAATTAAGCAAATCAGCTTTCGACGGATCAGATTAAATCCACGATTTTGAAAATATCAAAAGATGAAAACATCTCGATGACTAATGGACGAAATATCATCAGACACGTGAAGGTTGGTACTAACTAAAAATCGTATCTATATGTTATTAGAGTCCCCATCTATGTATCAGTTTCAAGACTCTTCAAATCACCTGTTATGCTATCAACAAGAAAGAATGCACAACATCAATAAATCGGCCTCGGTCCCACTATGAACTCATATGACACAATTGACATCTCATCAGAAATCAAGCAAAGGGTTACACTTGCCAATCGCTGTTTCTTTGACCAAAGAACCCAATTGAGTAATAAGGTCTTGCCTAAGGAGACTCTATACTATACTATACAAAAGTAACCACCTTGACTGCCAGAATACGCTGCTACTGCAAAAGAGGTTATGGTGCCTTGAAGTCCGTTCATATTTAGACAGACATGTCAAATTTCAGTGCGATACTGTCTTTAGTTTTGTTTTGAGAGCTGATTGTTGTTGACGTGTTTGGCATCATGTTGAGTATGACCAAAAACGTGGCAAAACGGCGAAGAAAACAAAACAAAAGTTGGATAAATATTATGGGGCTAATGCTCCATCAGATAACACCGTCAAATTAGTTTCGAGAGTTTCGAGAGTTTCGTGGTGGCCGCAACTCCACTACCGATCAAGTCCGCAGCGGCAAACCCTCCGACGCGGTCAAAGAGGACAATGTCAAAAAATACATGAAATGGTGTTGGCTGACCGGAAAGTGAAGGTGCGCGAGTTAGCAGATACCACAAAGATTAGTACTGAGAGCACACGCCATATTTTGGGCACTATTCTGCATAAGATAAAATTATCCTGCCGCTGGGTGCCGCGCATACTCACTCTTGACCAAAAACACGAACGCGAGAGCACTTCGAAAGAGTGTTTGGACTTGCTGATGCGAAATCGGGTGGATTTTTGGCGTCGATTGGTAACTGTTGAATACCAGAGAACAGAATGAGTGCCCGGCAATGAACTAAAGCCGGCACTAGTGCTCTGGGAGGCTCGATAGGTCGGAAAGGTTATGGCGTCGGTTTTCTGGGATTGTCATGGCATACTCTGTGGACTACCTCGAAAAAGGAAAAACCATCAACAGCGAGTATTACTGTGCATTATTGGAGCGAAATCGCTGCAAAACGGCCTCACATAAAACGAAAAAAAATTCGTTTTTGCAAGACAATGCACCTGCGCACAAGAGCATCGCAACCACGGCTAAAATCAATTACTTACGGCTCCAATTTCTGTCGCATCCACCGTATTCGTCTGGTTTAGCTCCCTTTGGACTATTATCTCTTCCCAAACCGCAAAAGATGGCTCATTAATAAAAAAATTCAGCTCACGCGAGGAAGTCATCGACGCCACGGAGGAGTATTTTGCAGACCTTCCGGAAAATTACTTTTCGGACGGGATCAAGAAGTTGGAAAATCGCTGGAATGACTTTATCAAACTAAAAGGGAACAATATTGAATAAAATAAAAAAACATTTAAAAATTTTTTTTTCCATTCCCAAGGAGGTTACTTTTCACCCCACCTAGTATACCACCCTAAACATCACAGTTCTGCTCTAAGGCACATAAGCAGAGATGGCTAGAAAATGTAGAGCGAATGAATATTAAAGCTACGGGTAAAAGAGCCATCGTTTTCTACACGGAGATACGACACAGTAGAAGAAGAAGATCTCTCTACCATCCTGGAGTGGTCTGGATAAGTTTATTTGTTGAGGCAACGGTCTACCAGTGACTGTAGAGCTAAACTCAAGATCAAATTTCAGTTTAACTAATCAGTAAAAACAGAGTTCTTGGTGTTAACAGACGGAACGCATTTATCGTTTTAAAAACGTCTGCGTTTTCCAAAACATTGTGACTAAACGGGAAATATTTGCATCTTCCTCAAGGTAGGGCACATCTTTTTAATCTTATCAAAGAAAGACAACCTATTTGACTTTCAGAATACTCGTAAATGCCAAGAATATTATCGAATTGATGATACATACTATGTATATGTAGCTAGTTACAAATTAATGTTTCCAGAGAATAAGGACATAACGAGAAGTAAAATAGTCGTATATCGATGATGCAGTGGTGGTTACTATTTTATAAAATAAAAGCTCAACATCAATGAAACTTATTATGAATATTAATTAGTGTGTACGTATGTATGTTTGAATGATTTCTACACATGTACAAGAAAATTAGTGTTTGGTTTTTCATCATTTAATCTTCTCTTTTTCTTTAATTTAAATTTCGTTCCTTAAACAATAAAGGTACTGTTATATGTATTGCATGATCTTTGATTGTTAGTCAATTTAATTTCAAATAATATTACATATTACAATATAACAATGATATGATTGTATTAAAAAAAAGAAACAAAATATTATAATAATCAACAAAATTGAACAAAATTATTTTCAACAACAAAAACATTGCTTAAATTCATTGAGAATGAGAGAAAACAAATTGAATACACATTGCATATATTTATTTTTGTGCCTTGGGTTTTTTTGTTGTTTTTTTCTTTTAAGAAATTGCATTACATACTATTTATTTTATTTACAATATTATATGTGGTTGTAAACTTACGGCTACAATGTTTACGCTTTACGTTTATCCCTGTTTTCTTTCGTTTGTAACTTGTCGGTTTTGAGCTGATTGTGCTTTTTTTTTTGTAAGCATCGGGTTCAGGTTCATCAACATTTGTAGTTGTAAGTGCTCATTTTTTTTCTGAAAAAAAAAGTAATAAAATATTAAATTACAGAAAATAACATTCCTTTCTTTATAAGTGTGTTTTATTCAAGTAGTTTGCAATAACAGTATTCAAAAAGACAAAATCTGTTATTTATTTATGCAGAAACAGTGAAAAAGCAGATTAAATAGAACAGACACAATATTAACAGCCGATATTGCTGTTCTAATCAGAGCTTAATTCGAAAAAAACAATCACAGATCGCCACCAGAGAACTCTTAAACTCTAGCGCCCTGGTACGTAAAGATTAAACTCAAGATAAGCCTTTACCAAATTAACAAAATTGGATAAATTGTAAGTCCCATCATATTTTGGTGCATTTGGCACTTTTCCCAATTTTCGTGAAAAGTTTAGTTTTAAGAACAGCCCTTGGTCCCACGAGAAATACCCATATCAGGATAGACATACACCAAGCCGGGATCTCTTTACAAACCAACAAAAATTTGCTTGGAAAACGTAGCATAAAACGAAACAAAGGGCTACGCACGCAGGGCATCAACAAAACTGCAAAGGCAGTGAATGTAATATACAATGGATTCAATAAGTAACATCAAAGGTACTACTGGATTTTTCTACTTGTTGCCTCCACCGTAAAAAAGAAATTAACTTAACTTAACTTTATTAACGCCTACACGCTGATCTTTGTGAATGAGTGTGATTCAAAACTAACTCATACGGGCCTTGTACGATAACTCGCAAGGCTATAAAATTAAATACAATTTCAGGTAACGTTTTCTGAAGGTCTGACTTTGGATAGAAGCAAATCAGCGGTGTTAAAGTTTCACTAGGTTCTGGATGTATGACAGAGGAAGAAGCTAGGTCAGGAAAATATGAGGCAACTTCCAACTTACAATTACTTCCCTCCGTATTTCGAACTAAAATACATGCAATAGAGGTTTGCAGCAGAGAGAATAGATGCAGATTGTAAATAAGAACGTTTACCTACTCTCTGACAGTAAAACAGCCCTGCAACTTCATTTATCCGCTTATAACACTGGCAAGTGTCAATAAAGTTTGGTGCGTGAACGTTGAAAATGTTTGAAAAGTATTTCGGCAACGATTCTCTAAAGAAAACGGTCGTTTACCAGTAGCACGAACGGTTTAAAAGTGGTTGTGAGTCAATCGAAGATGACGAACGCAGTGGCCGACCATCGACATTGATAACCGACGAAAACAGTAAGTAAGTAAAAGAAATGTTGGTCAATAACCGCAAATTAACCATCAGACAGATAGCAGAGAACTTGAATATTGCCTATGGATCCGTCCAAGACATTTTGGTTAAAGATTTGGGTTTCCGTCGTGTAGCAGCAAAGTTGGTGCCAAAAGACTTCAGTTTCATGCAATTAAGAGACCGTGTTGACGTCGCAAAAGAAATGATTTGCGACACTGAATCCGATCCCACATTCATCAAAAGGATGGGCTTATGAGTACTACACGCAATCCAGACATCAGGCAAGTGAATGGCGTTCACCAAATGAGCAGAGGCCAAAAAAATCACGTCGTTTTCAATCAAAACAGAAGGAAATGCTCACGTTTTTCATGGATTACAACGGTATAGTGCATCATGAATTTTTGTCAGAAGGCCAGATAGTAAACAAAGAGTATTATTTGGGCGTTATAAGAAATTTGCATAAAGCAATTCGCCGAAAGAGACCAGAATTGTAGGCAGAAAACTCGTGGATTTTGCACCAAGATATCATTATTATTCGTAATTTTTTGACAAAAAATGCAACAAATACCATCAAACAGTCACCTGATTTGACTCCCTGTGGCTTCTTTCTTTCTGTTCAATCGAGTTAAAAGAAACCACTACGTGGAACGCGTTTCAGCAGCCGAGAGGAAGTAATGGAAAAATCGCAGGAGGCACTGATGGACATACCGAAAACCGAATATAAAAAATGTTTCGAGGATTGGATCAAGCGCTGGCATAAGTGTTTTGCAGTCGATGGGGATTACTTTCAAGGGGACAATATAGATTTAGATAAATAAATTTGAATTTTTAATTTTCTGAACACATTCCGGGATCAAGGTGGTAATTAGAAGTTAATTTAACTTTGAACTTGAAGAAGCAAAGAGTAGGTTGAGGCACAGATACATTAACTCGGCTTTTCAACTTGGGTTTTTAGGCTAAATTTCAACTAAACTAAGCATTACAATTGAAACTGAGCCGAGCCGGCTTTATTTCAATTTAGGTAACTTAAACATGTGTCTTAACCAAACTTCAAGTAAGTTTCGACTTCACCATGTATTACACCTGTCTGATACCTTGCTGAACGAACACTCTCTGTATGGAGATATGATTTCAACTCTATACAGGGTGTCATAGACAAAGTGTCGGAAAGTGAGTATTCTCTGGTAAGTTTTTAGTAGAAAAAAGTTGTGGATGAAGCGGTTTTAAATAAAGACTTGTTTTATCCTGTATTGCATTCTTTTGAACGTGGTGTCTTTGGAATTTAGACTTGTGAGATAAAAACTGAAAAAGTGTGGTATTGCTGAATACTTAAGTATGAGTAGTGAGTACTTGAAATGTCTGAAAGTAACTTTTGCTAACCGTAATAGTATCAAAAGTAATTCAAATTCAAGGTAAAATCAAATATCTGTAAGTAGGATTTATACTTTATTTATAACGCTGTGTAGATATTTTTTTCCTTTAAAATAATTCTTTTAATACGCAATTACCTTAATTGGAAAGACAGAATCTTCTTTTTCCTTTTTGCAGTTGGATACTGTCTTACAAAACACAACAGCAACAAAAAAAACTCGAAAATTATTTGCATTGTATAATATATGTATGTTTTTGCGAGATATTAACGTTTAATTCTGAAAAAATAAAAGAATACGCAGACATGTCCTAAATGAGATTTGAAAACCATCACAGGCTAGTAGAGAAGCTACAATCAGGACTCAGAAAATGGCTTTTGGAGTTCGAATTCGTCAGGGGTGGGAATTACTAGTTTCTTCAGTATACCATTCCGGTGGTAGTGATATATGCATAGACTCTTCAAGCAGAGGGTCGCGGGTTCGAATCCCGTGTAAGGCAATTCTCTGGAAAAGTCTTTTCGTAGAATTTGTATGTAGTTATATGAAAAACCCGTCGGCGTCAACTCTGATATGAAAGCATAACACTGATGTTGGAGTGGATGCTGGCTGTGCTGAAATGTAACGAACTAACAACTGGCACGTACTAAGAGCCACTGGTTGAGGACGCACTGGCTCGTCCGTCGTCCAACTGTTGACAACCACCTCTGGGAAAAATATCGAAACCTAATACACCATACACCTGAGTTTCAAACTACTTCACCACCCGCCCGCGTCCTGGAGAATATATATATATATATATATATATATATACATGAGCAGAAAAAAAATTTGAGCTCCAGAAAATAGAAGCTTTTCAGTGTTGAACTTCAATGTGTGAGTGGGCCTTTTGGATCAGAGATTTATCGGTTTCCTTTAAAGCTTGATTATCTTGCGTTTATGAGGAAGGTGTCAGCAAAGCCAGTGTCCAGACTTAGCCCAAATAAATTTTCGTTTATGAGGACATTGTTTACTCATCCGAAACACCAATTTAATTTTAACTTGAACCGTCGAACTGCGAAAATAAGAGAACAATTGGAATAAATTGATATTTTCATTAATTCCATAGTATTAATTGTTGACAGCACAAGTCTGAGATAACGGTAGGTACACCTTGATTGCAATTAGTTAGAGTTGCAGAGTTTACACTAGTCGAGTAGTGTGTTGCGTCGATGTCAACATCTGGATAAAGGAAGTGTGTGCTATATGTAGTTATATTTTTTTCCCACAGGAAAGTCAATTAGCCTAAGTCCATTTGTAGACATATCATGTGTAGACCTACTTCCAAAAACCACAATCGATCTAATACTCTCAATGTTTATGCCCTAAACCCATAAAAAAAACTCATGGATGATAGTGAACAAATATTTTCCCAGTCATTCAAACTTATTTCAAAAATCGGTTTTGAACTCGCGAAACGTTTAAAAGACCAAGTGATTTTTTTTTATCCTCATAATCGACCAAATGAGCTTGCTAATTGTCATGTTGTGGATAAATTTCGTACCACATAAACTTTACATGACACAAAGCCAACAACGCCTCAACGTGATTTGTAGCTGCTGTAAAATAAAGATCCAAAGCTGTCTATTCGGCGTTGATAAAAATATTTTGGACTTCGAACGGTCACTTTATGGACGATTTTGGAAAAAAAAAAAGCATCGGTTTATCCCTGTATAAGATCCAGCTGATGTAGAAACTAAAAATGGCCTGCAAAACAAGAGTTCGCATGTTAGGGTTTCAAGCAGCAAGAATGGGTTTGTGAAGAAGCAAAATTACCGTTTCTGAAGTGAAGCAAACTTAAAAGAAACTCATGCGACTCAATTACACACACAAAAGTAAATTTTTTGTTGTTTTTTTTTTCCACAATCGGTCGATTCAACGACAGAAGAAGAGAAGCACTCGGTCGAAGAAATTGAGAGTTGCTACCCCATAAATGGGATTCGGAAACTTTACCAAAAGGTAAAAAAACTTCCCACGGACTGTAAAAAAAAATTCCGTAAACTATATAGCACCGATGACGAATTTAGTACCTCTATCAGGCTAAGCATAAGTTCAACAAAGCTACTGGCTACTGGTAAGGAGCACACACCTGTAAAATACGGTCGGACGAAAGTATGCCCGACAAATGGAACCTCAGTATTGTTTGTCCGATCCTCAAGGAGATCCTCTGAACTGCGCGATCAGTCATCTTAACATCACCTACTAGATCCTATCTTCCGTATTATGTGAACGCCTGAAGCCATTCGTCATCTTCCTGATTGGTCCATGTGTTCCACCAAGGAACGGACGATCTGCAAGATTGCTTTCTAGTTGGGCATGCCGTTTCGAAACAACTGATAGGGGTACCATTTAAATTCTGAACAACTTCCTCTAACTTTTGTTTTGTCCTGAGCTTAAGAAGAGCACTGTTAGACTTTTGAAGCTCTCTCCTTTAATCGTGTCTAGTTGTTTTCCTGCGGATTCCTCTTCTTCAATCGTGACCTCGCATCCGGTTCTGAATTCGATGTACCTATGGTCTGACATGGAGGTCTCCGATAGTATTTCCACCCAGTAGTATCCTAAGCGTACCTGTTGGATAACGTTGAGTCGATTACTTGCTGTCTTATCAATAGATAAAGCTTAGAGGTATCGAATCTTTTTAACAATATCTTTACTAATTCAGAACTGAATCAGGATGAACATGGTTGAAATACATTACAAAAAAAACTTTTTTTTTGAATATAGATTAACATCACTAGATTATACTAATAAATGTCTAGATCTAGATTTGCTAACGAAATACCATTTACATTTCCTTGTTAAGGGGATACTCTAGTCTACAAATTTGAAAAAAATCAATTTTTTTCATATTTCCAAAGTTTAGACATTCAGAAATATGCCCTTAAAAGGATATTTCAAAATTTCAATTATTTTATGAGTTACAGCCATTTTTGTGACGCCATTGTTACTTTTCTTCTCGAATCTACTTTTTTCGAGTTGGCGTGCACGATATCTCAATTTCTAAACAAACCGATTTATTTAAAATTTGTTGTGAATATTCTTTGAACATTCCTCTGTCGCCTCAAGCACGCACAGATCAAAATTTCACTACATTTAAAAAATTCGGAATTGTTAAAAAAAAAAAAAAACATTTTTACTTTTCCATGGTTCGGCATCTATACAAATTAAGATTACGTTTTGGCTTTCTTGTTTCAGATGACCAGAAGGGTTGAAATCATGCTCGCCAGGACATCCTTGTTTTGGACCCCCAGCTCACTTTATGAATTTTTAGTTTTCTTTCGGTTAATTTTTCATGTTATCTTAAAATATGAATAAATAAATGATAAAAAATAGTTAGTAAAAAATTTTTACTTTACTTACTCACTTAAATGACAATTTCAATTCTAGCTAACAGTTTTCTCAGAAAATGAACCAGAAACATAAAATCTGTTACTAGAAAAAAGGGATTACCATAACGAAAGACCAGTTGTAGTTTTTCCGGTTTCTTGAAAATACATTTTTCAGTAAACAACTTCTGCTGAACTTTCACTTCTCCACCAAATTTAGAGAAGATACAATGCTAAAACTGTAAAACGAGCTAGTCTGAACTTAAAAATTTGTTCCTGGCTGAGGAGTTCGAAGAGCACCATTTCTTCGAAACAAGCCTTACGGATGTACCGGCGCTATGGATCATTTAGATTGGATACACTCAAGAAATCAGTAGAAATGAAAAAAAAAAAAAAAAAAAACAATTTTTTTACCTACTGAATTGAAGACAGATTTTCTTGGATCAAGTCCTAAAATTATCTTCTTACAAAGATTTTGGACGAAATATTGCTTCCATATACTGCTGCAAAATGGCTATTTATTTATGATAAACACCGTTTATCATATTATAAATGCTGTCCCCAAAAAAGACAATGTGAAAGCTGAAGTTTCAGTGTTATTAAAAATTAAGCGCTACACAAAAAAATAACGCATTTTCATTGTTGAACAGTTTTTTTTTTTTTAATAAAAAAGGTTTTAATAAGTCGGAATAGTCATTTGACTATATCAACAACAGATTAATTCAAAAAATCAAGGAGACTGAATCAATCTGTAATCTAAGAGTGCCTAGGTGTGTGGGAATATCCTTCAACAAGTCGTTCAACAAGCAACATTAAAGCAGTTTCTGAGAGTGTTTGAGTCCAGGAAGATTAATTCCGCACCATGGTCAAGAATTGGGCATTTGAAGAAGCTGTCTACAGCGTATTCTCAGGAAAGTTTTGCATCTTCACGCATACAAAGTGAAATTGACTCAAGAACTGAAACCTACTGACACGTGCACAGCGAGGGAGATTAATTAGATTATGGAACAGCGTTAAAAACAAAAACAAAATCATATTCAGGGATGAAGCTCATTAACAATTTGATGGCTTTGTTAATCGTCAAGATTGTCAAATTTAAGATTTTTTTTTTCTTTGTGCGGATTTCGGACTGAAGGCATCATCGGACCATTTTCCTTTGAAAATGTGGCTGCCCAGACAATAAGAGTTAATGGTGCTATGGTACCACGACATGATAATCCAGTTTCAACCAGACGGTGCCATATGCCATACAGACAAAGAAGCAATTCAATTACTGCATGAGTCATTTTCTCCCTGTGTAATTTCCGGTCTTAGTCATCAGAATTTGCCGCCCAGATCATGTGATTTTCTTTTGGTTTTTTTTTTTAAGTATAAGGTTTATGCCAATAAGCCCACGAACACCCATTCCTTGAAGGAGCAAATTGAAGTCTGTATCAACGAAATTCAGCCACACTTATGCAAAACTGTCATGAAAATTTAGACAAAAGTGAGCGTACGAGTATGTGCCAGCAAAGCCGTGGAAGTCATTTACCCGATATGTTTTTTCATACATAACCCTATACCTACTGTATAATTTATGAATCAATAAAAAACTTAAATTTTTAAGTAAAAACCTGTTTTGTGTCGGACACCCGCTATGGCTTGAATACCACTATGTATTGGCCACTCAGTCTTTTGACTTTTTATCTACAACTATTATATATCAAACTTAATTTGCAGAGAAATAAAGAATTAAAAATATTACTATCACTGATTACTAAAATGTATGTACATACTTTTTTATTGTAATCAACATTGTAAAGCAAATTTGTTACAAAAAATCAGTAACATCGTAATCAAGGACATGGCTTCAGAATAATCAGGGGAATCACAAATACCATGACTTATGACTTACCAGACTCATCACTATCCCAATTGTCTGAAATCCGAGAGCATTTAGTAGCTTAAAACCTCTAGTTGGGGCGATTGTTGATATAATTTAGATTTTCTTCAAAACTTCAAGAAAAAAAAAAATTATTATCGCTCGACATTCAAAGGTAAATGTCAGAGAATCGCAATACGAATATGAAAATTTCCATGGAAGAAAGGATTTCAGAACCAGAAATTTGGCAATGGTACCGTGACCCAAATATATTAATATTCGTCTTGAGCTGAAATATGGTATATGGTAGACCGTGCAAAGAAATTTAAGTGCGCTTGTTGTGGAGTGTAGTAGTTGGTGGACACTTAGAAGATGTTTCCTCGCATTTCAAAAATTGCCAATCGACAAGGTTAAATGATTGTGTCACCAAAATATATACATATACATGTAAAACACAGTAGCCCTTGCAGAAGCTGAGGTGAGTAATTTAATTAAAAATAAACTAAGACCTACAGTCAGTTCAGATCACATTCCTTCTTTTAAAAAAGATAAATGTGTTAAAAAAATTACTTCACTTAATAATAACACATTTAGAAAAATCCCTTGGTCCTTTAGACCGCGACGGCGGTGATATGAATTTTGGAGACCCCTGACCTTCAAGCTGATAGCTGTTTCGACTCCAATGACTCCTGGGCTTTTTTGACGATAGTTGATAAATTTGGCTGCCACTACATATGGAAAGCGTAGCGGATACGTTCAGATTTTTTCTGAATGGTAATCGTAGCGGTGGACAAGATATGAAGTAAAAATGCGGAGTAAAAAACTGAAGGCGCAGTTGAAAACACAATTGATGAAATAATACCTTCTCAGTAGCGACAGTTAAAAGTAATTAATCAGCAAAAGTCACTCCAGCTGAAATAATAATAATAAAGCGAAGCTACATATATCTCCCTTCTTCCCGTTTTGAATTACAGTGTTGTGCAAAAGTTCCCTTCTTTTTGAACTGTATTTAAGCAACGCGTCTTTTAAGAATTCAAAAAAATAAATTTCCAATAGGACTCAAGTCCGGGAATTTTGCCAACCAATCCAGAAATTGAATCCCATGGTCTCTCTTAAATATCGCTTGACCAACTTCGATGTGTGTTTCGTTGTCGTCCCGAAACACATATCAAAGTGACAAATTCCATTCTGCGTACGGTATTATCTGCGTTTCTAAAATGTTTTTTTTTTTTTTTTGAAACGATTTATAATACCTTGTATTACGAGAAAGCGACAATACCATTAGCCGCAAAATATGTTCACACCATTATCCCACCACCGTGATGTTTTGAGGTTACCATATAAAGACGGCGATTAAGGCTCCCATATCTATGGTGCTTCACTGTTGATATTTCATCCAAATTAATGAAATAAAATTTTTTTGGATAATCTGTAACTTTTTAAATCATTCTCTATCGTCTTCTCACTGTGCATGGATCGATTTATTCTCTTCGTAGTTTCTTCGCCTCCGTTTTTTTTTTTTAATTTTTGTATTAATCGCCAACCTATAACTTATTTTTAACATATTTTTTAGCGATATAACTTTGTAACATTCGGCTAGGAAACACTTTTAAAAAATCTAATTTGAATTCGTTGGTATACTTATCACAGACTAGTATACAATTTTTAACCGTGAAGTTATCAAGTTAACTGATCGTTGCGCCACTGCTGACTACAGGTATCCTTAGACTTCTGTTGCTAGAATTTACAATAATTTTTTCTTTTATTTTGCACATTTACGTTTTACTATATTTTGCAGTTTTTGTTTTAATTTTTTATAAATGAACTATTTTTCAATTTTTAAATATGAGGTATACTGCAAAATTACAATGTCGTAGCTCAACAAATACGTATTATTACGTTTTTGTATGTTGTTAAGATAAATTATTGTAATACAACTCATAAAAAAATTTAAAATAAATTTGTTTCTATTGTTTTGCTCAACACTGTAAATCTTTAAGAAACCAATTTAAAACGGAATAGTAAATCTTTTGAATAAAACCGCTTTTTTTAATCCAATTCAATTTGGATTCCATCGACTGAAGAGGCACTACTATAGTTTTGTGCTCAGATAATGCTAAGCCTTGATCTGAAAAAGTGCACGCTCTATACATAGACATACCAAAGCTTTTGATATGGTAAACCATAATGTTCTGTTAAGGGAATGGGAAAGGGTCAGATTTCGTGGTTTCATACTAAATTGGTGTTAGTCTTATCTTAAGAATAGATCTCAAAGAGTGAAATTGGAGCGAAATCCAGTTCAACAACCTGGGGGTACCCCAAGATTCTGTAATGAGGCCAATTCTATTTCTTGTCTACACAAGCTCACTATTCTCAATTAACATTCAGACATTGGATTTAGTTTCAGATATTAATTGTTTTGCAGATCATTTTTTTTTAATTATAAGTTCAAAAAGGTTTTTCATCTTCACACAATTTGAAAGCAAACGCTTGCTTCGTGTAACTATATATCTCGTCTCACCTACCTAAATTTTCATAGTAACCTAAGCTGTAGTGATAAATGCTTCCAAAGTGAGATAGGTTAGGATTTCAAATACCTGGGTCTCACCAATGACCCTCAACTAAACTTTTCCATTCATACAGAAACTTTAAGAAAATGTCATTGGCTTTATTTGCGCTTTTAAGACCAATTTTATATAGAATTATTGTTGGGAAGACATTGCTTTAACAAAATCTTGTCTCTATTAGTTTTTCAAAAATAAAATTTGAGAAAAATATGACGGAAGCCCACTAGACGTTCTAGTTTTCCACACTTTTGTGACCTGAAAATGTTTTTAAGTTCGTTATTTAATATATACTGTTTTAAAGTATTGAAAACTTCTTTTATACGAGTATATAATCAATAAATAAGAAAAAATGTTTGTCTTTCATTTCGAAGACACCAAAGTGAAGGAACGTTTTTGGCAAACTTTTTGTGTTAATGGGATTTATTGGGTCTATAACTTCGTGCGGTTTGCTAAGAGATGGCGTAACTTGTATTATTCCATTGTAACATGCGTTGGAAAGCTACTGTCATTGTACGCCATTTCAGTATATGTCATTCATTTCAAGCGTAAACAACAATTTTTTTTTCATTCCAATATGTCGAACTTTGTGTCTGAAAAAGTGTTTTTGCGGGGAGTTCTTCTTCATTACTTTAATATGAATAAAACTACTGCCGAAAGTCATCGTATTTTGGTGAACATGCGCTAGCTGAGCGAACGTGCCAAAAGTGGTTTTCACGATTTAAAAGTGGTAATTTTTCCTTGGAAGACGATGAACGTCCTGGGCAGCCAAAAAAGTTTGAAGATGAAGTTCCAGTTCTTCTTCATTACTCTATGAAGATTGTTGCCAAACACAAGAAGAGCTCGCAGAATCTTTGGGAGTTACTCAAGCAGCCATTTCAAAACGCAACGCAAGCAGCTGGATATATTCAAAAACAAGGAAATTGGGTTCCACATGAACTCAAGCCGAGAGACGTCGAAAGGCGGTTTACATGTCCGAAATGCTGCTGGAACGCCACAAAAGGAAGTCATTTTTGCATCGGATTGTTACTGGTGATGAAAAATGGATCCATTACGACAACCTCAAGTGCAAAAAATCATATGTGAAACCCGACCAACCAACCAAATCAACGGCAAAGCCGAATATCCATGGCGCGAAGGTAATACTCTGTATTTGGTGGGATCAGATGAGCGTGCTGTCGGTCGGAATATGCGACCTGACACGAGGCAATAATTTTCCATCATGACAACGCTCGGCCCCACGTTGCTATTCCGGTTAAGAACTATTTGGAAAACAGTGGATGGGAAGTCTTACCCCACCTGCCTTATAGCCCAGACCTTGCCCCTTCTGACTACTATTTGTTCCGGTCGATGCAGAACGCCCTCACTGAAATACGGTTCACATCAGAGCAGAATATCAAAAATTGGCTTGATTCATTCTTGGCTGCCAAACCGGTGCAGTTCTTTTGGGATGGGATCCACAAATTGCCAGAAAGATGGGAAAAAGTCATAGCTTCAGATGGCCAATACTTTGAATAATTCTATTGTACATGTTTTTCTTAAATAAACGTTCAAATTTTGGAAAAAAAAAACCGCACGAAGTTATATACCCAACGATGTTCGAAATAACCGAAATTCCAAGTCGTAGTTTTTGTGGAATAAAATCAGAGTTGAAAAAATTAAATCCTCTTGCAAAAACACCTTTAAGAGCGGTTTTATCTGTGCTAAAATCCTACGTGAAAGAAAGACCGAAACCTGTAAAGCCTACTGTTCGGTTGATCCTCCTAGAAAACCGCTGAATATGAAAACCGATAAAATCAGTTAACCTATAAATAAATTTCTACTTTTACGTTGATGGGCCGAATTGGAAATTTGGTTAAGGATATTGCTTTTATTTTACACAAAAGAAGATGAATAGGGCCTGTTGACAGGTCTCCGCATTGTATCCACTGTTTTGATATGCCTACATGGGCTACACATTTTAATATGAAATTTATGACAAAATGTTACTACGAAGTTACTTTCTCTCGACTGTCGCGCGGGAAGTAATGGCTAAAACACAATAGCGGTTCGGCTTCGCTTTCAGGTTAAACTAAAGGAATTCAATCCTTTCTATCACAATGTCGCTTTGAGCTTCAGAATTGCTTTTGGCATTCGTAATGAAGAACGTAATGCTACGTAACGTCGAAAAAAGCTGAACTTTTGCTTGCTGTTGACGGTCAACAACTGTGGAAACAATAGAAAAAAATGTAAACGATCAAAAACATTTTGTGCAATAGACAGTTTTGCAAATTTAAAGATTGAATAAAGACACTATTTCATTTGAAACAAACTAAACACAAACAAATTTTCAAAAAATTGTTCTCTTTAATTGTAGAACAAAGCTAGACAATTTCAAAAATGTCATTTCAAAGCGAACAAAACGTAACGTGACCAAAGCCGAAGCCAAAGTGCTATTGTGTTTTAGGCATACACGTCAGATTTTACCCAAGGCGAAGTCAGCAAAACAATAAAAAGAACCAATCGGGGGCGTGCAGTCAAATCCGAACATATATCCTTAGACGTACATATCATTGGCACAAAACAATAGAATGCCTAACCAGCAAATGCAGAGCTTCTTTTTTCATTGTGTAAATGCAAAGACGACACTAGGAATTGAAACAACCGATTGGTGATACTAATGCCGCATACAATGAAAATATACAAATAAGTTGTAGATTGTAGACAGCGCAATATTATTAAAATCCACATCGGGAATAATCACAGAATTCCAAATTTAAGCAAGAAAACATCAAAGAAGTGTGCAAAGTACGTTGCTTTCTAATGCCGTGCAACATTTTTAATTGAAGCAACACATTGACGAGTCCGGAACGACATTTCTTCTTTTCATCGATCATACTGCTATCATAAACAGCTCTTAAGCTAGATTACTTGCCGAGATCAATTAGTATTTTAAAATCGTGGAACTTTTTTCCTTTGTGCCGTTAAATGAGAAAGTTTATGCCAGTCAACTGAAGCACTCTAAACAAACATCGACGAAATAGAGCTGTGTTCAGTATTGCTTGACAGATCAACAGAAATAAATGTACAAACTTATTTTGAAAATCTGTATTAAATCCGCGAAAAACTACGTGAGTTGTTCGTCCTCATAATCCACCAACTGAACTTGCTATCTGCCGTGTTTAAGATTGATTACATACAAGCTTAAAACCACTTCATTGCTCTCTGTTGATGCAAAGGCAACAAGAGCTCTACCTCATATGCCCACAGAAGAAACCATACCCGGTTTGAGTTAAAGTTTGGTGGAAGATCCCAACTGTTAATTCGGCACCAATTGCAACAATATGGGCTTTTCCCATCATCTAAGTGGAAAGTTTTGCGAAAAGATGTCACCAAAATCTTCAAGGTGACCCGTATTTTCATCGAAGAATTGCGTTTAGTGACAGGGCTCATCTTCGGCTTAATGGTTTGTGTACATGCAATATTGCCCTTTTTGGAGTGAAGCAAGTCCAGAAGACACTCATGAGTCTCAATTACGCCTACAAAAGTTTTTATTTTATTTTTTCAAAAAGAAAGCCGGAGCTCGTGCTATATTCAGGATGGTGCTATGTGTTATACTACCGATGAAACCATTAGCTTAATATACTAAAGATTCGATTCAACGACAACAATCCATAGCGAAATGGATCAGTAAATAGATCACCGAAATTATCTGATTTGACGAATAAAATTTTCTGCCAAAAAAAAAAGTAAAAAAAGAAAGAAAAAATTAACTTTTTAAGGAAAAACAGCTCTGTAGCTAAATTTGGGAAATGGGCTCCGAACTTTCATCAATGCTCGGAATTTTAAAAGTCGGTGGTAGAGGAGAATGGCGGTAAAAAACAAAAGGCAATAGCGAAACCGATTGTCTTGAAACATTGCAAGAAAAATGCGACCAAAGAACCTAACATGAGGTTCGAAAATGAGCAGGTTTTATGGAGCCCTAAATATGGGCAACAAAAGAAAATTCATCCAGTTTCGCATAGCAATGCTGGACAATGGACGAGAAGTATAAAGGCAAAATTACACCGACGGATATGTTACGAATGTCAACGGTTGTACAAAAATTGTTTTAAGAATTGCAAGTGCCAAACGGCTAATGAAAAAATTTCATTATCAGCTGGATTTGCCATGTTTAACAATATATACTCATGTTTCAGCCGAGGTTCGAAGAGGCTATATATTGTAGAAAAATAATTGGATAGCTTAAAAGTAAAAAATTCAACAAAATATTAGCATCAGTATAGAGCTGATGCAATGAAAAGCGGGTGACGGAGTAGCAATGTAGGTACCTACAAGAAATACTCACATGTCTAATAAGATAAATATATATTCTTCATAATGAATAGAGGTTTTTGATTCCAACCCAATTCCATTCCAATTACACAATAACAAATGCCACTTTAACGGAACTCAAAAATTTCTATTTATTGGGTCATATAACAAGTCTCCGCGGTTTTTTGTCACTAGATGATGTTGGTGTCCATTTATCTTGAAACACTTATCTGATTATGTCAAACACGTGTTTGAAAGGTGATATATCAGGCTACATTTTTTATGAAGACAGCTGTAGAATTCGTTGCTCGTGTTAAAAGTTTTACCGGTGAGAATGCAGTGAGTGAACGCCGGACCCGGGAGTGGTTTGTTCGATTCCGTTCCAGAAATTTCGATGCAAAAGATGCACCTCACACTGGTCGGCCTTTCACTGAAAAAGTCGATAAAATTTTGCAACTGATGGAGTAAGACCGGCACGGAAACTGTCTGGAGATAGCGGAGACACTAAACATTAACCGTACGGCGACGCAAAGAAGCTCGATGTTTGGGTGCCACATGAATTAACGCAAAGAAATTTATTGGCCGAATAACCTTCGGAACAAATTGACGGAGCATGGTTGGGAAGTTTTAATGCATCCACCATATAGCCTGGACCTTGCACCCTCTGATTACTATTTGTTTCGGTCTTTGCAAAACTCTTTTGATGGTAAAAAATTGGCCGACCGAAGAGCCGCTAAAAATCATTTAGCCAAGTTTTACATGTTTTTACAAGTTTTATATCTATGGCAAAAGGTCATAGATAATAATGGCCAATATGTACTATACTTGATTGAATAAATACTTCTTTGAATAAAGAATTTTATTTTTTCAAAAATGTAGCAAAAACCCGCGTAGACTTTTTATATGACCTAATATTATAAATACAGCATTTAGCTTAGGATACGTACAGAGTCAGTGTAAATTTTCTAAAGTCATAATGGTACTTAAACCAGGCAAACCGTCGTGTGAAAAAAAAATTTGCTCAGGCGTATTCCTTAATGTCTCACAAGCCTTTAACAAGATTTAAAATTCAGATGGCAACAGACCTTACTGCCAAGCCTATATAAAATACAGTAAAACCTGCCAAGTTGGCCACCTACCGAAGTTGGCCAATATTTAACTGCAGCAAGAGAAGCATATTGTACAACACATATGGTACAAATGTGTTCCTCAACACCTTTGTATGTTGGCCACTTGACTATCTTGGAACTTGACCACGAATTTTCGCGATTTATCTCATTTCTCATACAAATTAACCTGCGACAGTTGGCCAAGATCGATTTATATACTCGCCTGCTGGTCGCATAGTCTTGTATGCATTTTTCTCCACGTGTTCCATTAACAGCTAAACAAAAGGTTCGAATATAGCGATAAAATTACGAGAGGTTTATTCATGTTTCAGCGCGTTGCATTTTATACATAAAGACAATCTAATTTTTGAAGTTCGTGAGTAGCTTCAGTTCAAGTTAAAGTGCGCGTGGTTTTAGTGTAAGCACGCGAGAAAAGGCAATGATTATTTTAATTGAACTATGTAAGAGAAACATTATATTTGGGTGTGAGGAAATCATGTTTTTTTAAATTCCAAAATGCCACCGAGGAAATCTTTAACTGAGCTTCCTTTGAGTTAGAAAGGAGAAGTTTTACTAGAAACAGGCAAATCACAAAGGACTTTGGCCGATAAATTTGGAATTTCTAAATCAACTGTTGCTAACATTAAGGATCAAAAGAGACAAATTTTAGACACATTAGGGAGTTATGTATCCGATGAAAGGAGGCGAGGCATTTCAAGAAATGCAGATCAAAAACATCCCCGTGAGTGGTCCATTGCTGCAAGAAAAAGCACACGCAATTAGCAGATGAACTTAAAATTGAAAACTTTCATGCGAGCAATGGGTGTTTGGAATCTTCTCGGAAAAGGAATAATATCCAATTTCGAGTATTGGGTGGTGAAAGTGCTAATGTGGACCGTGAAGCTGCAACCACTTGCAAAATTTAAAAAAATTTAAGCACCTTATTATTGGAACTGCTGCCAAGCGAAGAATTTTCGCCAAAAATCAATCTTAATAGTTTTACGGTAATAAAAAAGCATGGATGACAACTTTAATTTTCAATGATTTGCTTTCTTCTGTTAATCGGTAAATGAAGCTGCAAAAAAGGCGAATGGAATATTCAAATGTTGTCGTAAAGCATTTGACGTAAGATCTCACATCAGAAATTTAACCTTTGGACCAGGGTATCATCCAAAACCTGAAAACCAGATACAGATCCAAAATGCTTCTATCCCTATTGACAAAAATTGATGATGAAAAGGCAGGATCTGAATTGTTCAAATCAATTAATATATTTGACGCCATAAGATAGATTGTATCTGCCTAGAATGAGGTCGATACATCAACAATAGTTTATTGCTTTCATCGTGCGGGACTTTCAGTCGATGCCAACCCAACTGAAGGACCCTCAGACGAGCTCCAAATTGCAGAAACCATAGCAAGCTTATCTGAAGATATAAGAACGGAATTGGTATCGGCAAATGAGATAATAAAAGTGGATGAAGGCATAGTTGTACACGAGATTCTGGGCCATTCACAAGCCGAAATAATTCAACAAGTCCTACAAGAATTCCAGATTGCTGATCCTATTACAGCGAATGATGCCCTTAATAATATTAATCAGCTGCCTTTATATGTCTCTTTGAACCAACCAAATCTGATGTCAGATGTTCTTAACATGAGCGTCGTCATGATGGAAAATTATTGCCTTGTGTCTGGTCGCATATTCCGGGCGTTTTTCGGCTACTGCTTTCTTCAAACGGATTAATTGTGTTCGGTAGCATTGTCTATTGATGGTTTCACCCAGTTTTAGCAGCTCATAATACAGCACACCCATCTGATCCCACCAAATACAGAGCATTACCTTCGCACCATGGATATTCGGCTTTGCCGTTGATTTGGCTGGTTGGCCGGGTTTCCCATATGATTTTTTGCACTTGGGGTTGTCGTAATGGATTCATTTTTCATCACCAGTAACAATCCGATGCAAAAATGACTTCCTTCTTTGGCGTTCCAGCAGAATTTCGGACATGCAAAATCGTCTTTCGACGCCTCTCGGCTTGAGTTCATGTGGAACCCAATTACCTTGTTTTTGAATATATCCAGCTGCTTTTAAACATTTTAAAATGGCTGCTTGAGTGACACCCAAAGATTCTGCGAGCTCTTCTTGTGTTTGGCAACAGTCTTCATAGAGCAATGCTTCCAGTCCTTCATCTTCAAACTTTTTTTGGCTGCCCAAGACGTTCATCGTCTTCCAAGCCAAAATCACTACTTTTAAATCGTGCAAACCACTTTTGGCACGTTCACTCAGCTAGCGCATGTTCACCATAAACTTCCACCAAAATACGATGACTTTCGGCAGCAGTTTTCTTCATAATAAAGTAATGAAGAAGAACTCTCCGCAAAAACACTTTTTCAAGCACAAAGTTCGACATATTTGAGTGAAAAAAAAAATGTTGTTTACGCTTCAAATGAATGACATATAGTGAAATGACGTACAATGACAGTAGCTTTCCAACGCATGTTCCAATGGAATAATACAAGTTACGCCATCTCTTAGCAAACGAATTAAGTTATAGACCCAATACATAAATGTATGTATGTATTAAATCTTCTGTAGTTATTTTATATGGTTTTATATAACTACATAATTAGTATATAACATACATATATATTATTAAACATATAATGTAAGCACATATGCATGTAAAAAAACCGGTCTTTTATTGTTATTCGATAAAAAACCTTATAATTTGGCCACCTCTTTAAGTTGGCCAAAAATTCCTGCACGGCAGGTGCCCAACTTAAGCAGGTTTTACTGTACTAACAAGCTAAATTGGGAATAGACTTCTTCGTGTCAGGCATTGAAATGACATAAATTTTATCCAACGTACCGCAAGGAACTGTTTTCGGTCCGCATCTATATCTCTTATATACCAGTTTCAGTTTTTTTATTATCAATTGACAACAAAAAAAAATTCTTACATAGGTAGATACAATTATTGAATTCAAGATTTTTATCAAAACAAATTCTGAAAAAAGAGCGGTAATATAGATTAAGAAGTGATTCATTATAGACTGAAAAATGAAAGATATATTCTGTAGTTTGACTAAAACTAGTGTCGAATGGATCAAGTACAAAATTTTAATTAAATTAACCATTCAAATTCATTTAGATTAAAGTGAAAAAGCCATTCCGTAATTTTGCTATGGTAAAAAACATATCTGCCTCGTCTTACCTCAAGCGGCAATACAATGTATAATCTTGGAGAAACAAAGAAGTAAAAATTTAAATAGTGTTGTGTATTGAAAGATTGATTCAAAGCAAGATGGTAAAAGCTACTACTTAGTTCCTGATGAGTTAGATTTCTATCAATTGAATAACCACTCCTTATAAAAATGTCCTTAAGACTTAGTAACTAACTACTTTTTAGTTGATTCTTTCTCCAGATTATGCTAACTAACATATATGTTTTTGCACAATAAGTAACGGATAAACTTTATTACTATGACTACGTCCCCAACAGAATAAACCAGACTGCATCTTCGACACACAACTCCATAGTATATCGTTTCCATAAATTTTTTTTAACAATATTACCTTAGGCGGTACATTATCTCTGCAGTTGTTATTAGATAAGATCTCATACTAGTAGTATGAATACTCTAGTTCCATTTGCAATTAATAACAAGACCAAGATATTTAATTCTATATAAAAAACTGAGGTCAACTAATTTTATCCCCGGTATAGGTATAAGGTAGAAAATGATGTCGTTTTGAATGTAGCAGAGCTACATTGCACTAAAATAAATATCATAGGAGGGAATTCGCAATGGTAGAAGAATTTTTTTTAGTTCTGGCACTCATTACCAATTTATGCAAATAAAACCAATGCCTTAGTTACTCCAAGTCACGGTTTCTGTTAGGAATTATTTTATCTAACGAGGAGGTATTAGAAAAAGGACAAGCTATGTGATCAGCAAAGCCCGTTAGTTTACCTATGAAATCTGTTAAATATTGAATTGATGTAAGTCAAAAATGGATCAGACCAACTAATGAACCTTGCAGTATACCAGTTTTAATATCTAAAGACAGGCTAAAACTATTATTTGTCTTTACAAATTTCTTACGGTTATTAAGGTAGGAAAGAAACCATTTAAACATTATGACTCTAATAGCCGCTTTTACTAACTTTTTCGTTAACAGCACATGGTGGACAGCATGCCTTAGTGACATCAATAAAAATAGCAGCAGTCGTAGTTAAATGCGCAAAGCTCTAGGAGCGCATCCTTTTTCGGCTTACCAGCTTAATATCGTATAGTTTTTAATGCACCAGAAAAAATACGTTTATTAAAAATCTGCGTTAGGGCATTAACAATATTAAAGTAGACCTTCTTAATAAAATTGTTAAACCATCAATCTCTCGTTGACGAGTTAGAATTTTTTAGAGACTTTAAGATGAAATCGGGTCATAAAAAAAGCTTGACTTGACTCCATTCATTCCTAAAACAATCTTCCACACAATAATTAGAAGATTCCGAGAAACCTGCACTATGACAAATATTTCAAACAACTCTTGTAAAATATTGGTTAAAAACATTAGACATTTCACCGGTATTTACTGCAATATACCTGTTATTTGCCTTAAAAAAGATACACAATTGGGCTTATTTAAGGGACCTAGTTTTTATCTATAAGCACATTAACAACTGTCCATTCGTTTCTTAAATATAGCTAGTTGTAGATAAATAACCAAATGAAACCAACTCTGTTCAAGTAAACTTTACGTATTGAATGAGGGGCAGGTTATATACACATATACCATAACATATGTATATAAATATACACTTATGGACAAAATAATAAATACAACTTCATGAACTAGAATTGTTTCTACTTTTTCTGAAGCTGATTGTATTAAGCCACTGAACTGCATACTTATTGACAACTTTGTAAGTACACATACTCTAAGCCGTTATCGTATAGAGAGTTCGTCGCATTTATTACAAAATTCTGTGCAAAGTGTTACGAGTAGTCTGGTTTTGTATGGACAAAAAAATAAATACGCTATTACTCTTTAACACAGAAATTAATAACATCTATTGTTTTCTTTTAATGTTTTTAAGTGAAATTTTTTCTTAAGAATATATTAAAAAAAACTTACATTTTAGAATTTAAAATGGGTCGCAAGAAGCACTGTACCTTTGATGAGGCAGAGATTATAAAAAAAAAAATGCAAAGTGACGGCATGAGGTACAGGAAAATTGCTGCAACAGTTCGCTGTTCTTTAGTAAAGGTGCAGAATGCATTAAAGGAAAACAAAACTGAGGAAACAAGAGGAAGTCCTAGAAAAACAACATTTTGGAAGTCAGACGCCATTTTGCAGAAATTGAATTCAAATAATTCTTCAAAAACAATAAGAAGAAAGTTGGTGGAAAATAACCTGTCAGCTAAATCACCCAGGAAAGTACCACTTCTCAGTGAGACATTTAAAACATAGAATTTACTTTGCACTTCGGCACCGAAATTGATCTGGCGAGGAAGACCAACAAAATTGGAGAAATATATTTTGGACGGAGGAGTGCAAATATCATTAATTTGGTCGGATGGTAGGCGACTCTTGTTATGGAGTTGGTCCTATACATTTAATAGAGGGAACGATGCCGAAGAAAATCTCCCCATCATTTGGACATTTCAGGCTGATGATTATTTAAAACATACAACCAAAGCAACAAAATAACTGGATATATGCAAAGGGATTACGAGTTCTACAATGGCCATCCCAGTCGCTGGACCTTAATACCATCGAAAACCTTTGGAAAACGGTTAAGGATGTTGTAGCCAAAACAAGGCCAAAAAATAGAAGAGATCTTTGGCAGGAGGTCGAAACAGCGTGGGAGTCTATTCCTTTGACCGTGTGCCAAAATTTGGTGAGCTCCATGCCAAACAGACGCATAGAAGTGATAAAAACAAAGGCCATGCGACCAGATATTATGCAATTAAATATTTATAATTAAAAGTATTTATTAAAATTGAGGGTTTTAATAAAAATCTTCAAAACTGTTAACTGTATTAATTTTTTGTCCACATAAAAATGCACCCTAAAGTGCATTTTATTAAAATTTTTAAGTAAATGCGTAGAACTCTCTATACGAATAACGGCTCAGAATACGCGTACAAACCAAGTTGTCAATAAGTATGCAGTTCAGTGGCTAAATACAATTAATGCCACAAAAAGTGGACACAATACAATTTCATCAAGATTTATTTATTATATTGTCCATAAGGGTATATATATATATATATATATATATATATATTTTTTTTTTTTCAAAAACTCGATTTATGTTCCGTTGGCACACAAGGCTTAGTTGGAATGACATTCGACTCAAAGTTAAAATTCAAGTCGCACGTTAAAAAGATCTCGAAGATAAGTAGATACTTAACTATAGAGAAATGTACTGGTTACTTGGAAAATATTTGCAACTTAGCATCGAGAACAATCTGCTATTATACAATATAAGCAAGTGCTAAAGCCGATGTGGACCTATAGTATACAGCTCTGGGGTTGTACCAAGGAAACAAATATTTTATAACGTTTTAAAAATAAAGTGCTAAGAGAAATTGTCTATGCACCTTCATACATTAATTCCTGTAGTTACTCCTCAACAAAAAACTTTGCGAGGAAACACAGAACTCAATATATATGTATGTACATATACACCCTGAGTGACTCGAAGTGCAACCAACTTTAGACTGCTATAATTTCCAAACCGTTCAATACTGTGAGCCCAAATTTTGACACATGACAGGTAATTTTATTATTTATAAGTTGTGTTGAAAAAATTTTATTCGCTATGGAATTCAAACGTGATAGTGTGATTGCTTTATATTTGGCTAGAGAACCACAAGTAGCTATCGTTAGAGCCCTCCAGCACCTCAACGTGAATAAATCATTTGTGTCTCGAACCATAGCTCGTCACCGTGATACTGGCAGCGTTGCAAAACGCCATGGAGATGGTCATAAAAAAAAGCAGCAACATCGGCAGAAATGGTTCGGAAAGTGAAGGTTTTTTTGTTATCAGGCAATATGTCAACAAACAAAATGACCGAGTTTACTTGCCAGAGAGATCCTTCGAAAATTTACACCTTCGGACGACCACCAGAAAGCAGGCAGCACCGACGGTGATGGTTTCCGCTCTAATTTTCGACCGTGGCGTCAAAATTAATGCGATCGTATACCGTGAAACGGTCTTAGAGACAGTATTGAAGCCTTGGGCAAACAATCATTTCGGTCGGAGACCGTGGACATTTCAACCAGACTTGGCACCGTCTAACAAAGTGCGCGTCAACCAAGATTGGTTAAAAAACAATGTTCCACACTTCATTTCTTCGACATAATGGATTGCAAATTCTCCGGATGCAAATCCGTTGGATTTCTCTGTATGTGGTATTTTGAAATCGAAGGTTGGCACTAAAGAATACCAAAGCTTGGACCACCTCAAACAAGCACTTCGCTGGGAATGTGCTAAAATACCACAAATAGAGCCACTTGCGTGCAGCATGCGATGCTTTCTTCGGCCGTCTCAAGGCTATAACTCGCGCCAAAGGTGGACATATTGAAGACTATTAATACAGTTTGAAAATTGATGTATTTTGCAACATTTTTTGCTTTGGCACAATAAAATTTATCAGAAAACAAAAAAATTATAGCATTTTAAAAAGTTGCAGTTCGAGTCAGTCATATGTATGTGCCACTGTAAATTTTGAACAAAAGAAATCTGTTCTGTTGCGCCGTTACATACAGGAACTTTCATTGGAAAACAATATTTGAACGATTATTCATGATAGATAAACAGCTTGAGAAGTCGAAATTTAGTTGTAGTTAGAAGCATTGATTTATCAAAGGAGGAAGGTGAGTAAAAATCTCACAATGCTATGAGCACGCATAGAGTCAATGGACAATTTTCATATTCCCTTAGTGGGGAAGAGAAACACGACAAATGGTTTTAAAAGAAACTTATAGGTATAGCCCTTAAACTACACCATTTAATCATCAGTATAAACTTTTGTCACTGCGATCTTTAGCCAGGAATCGTTCTTGTGATCATTCGCTTTCTTGATACTTAATGAGGCAGCAACTTTAATTTAGCTGTTCTGATATGTAATGTAGTATTTTTTTTTTTATCTCAAAAATCGATATCGGCAAGTTTATTGTTAAATGTCACTCTGCTCGCATATTTACACAATTTCACATGAATGCAGGTTTCTATATAAAGTGAGTACACACATAAGACAGTATCGACGAAAAGTAAAAAGGACAATTCAACTTCCTTTTTTTTCCCAGGTCCGACTCTAACGACAGGCTGCTTGCATGCATACTCGTACATATATGTATCTTTATTCTGTTGTTTATTGTCCACCCATATCTACCTACAACACGAAAACCTGTTTGAGATTCTCTTCTCTTTTTCGATTTTCAATTTCTTTCTCGGTTATTTTCTTCCTCAAACTGGTTTTTCTGTTTTTCTGTTTTTCTGTTTTTTTTTTGTCTTTATCATATCTTGCTAAAACTCCAAACACAAAGCAAATCCTAATCTCCAGGAAACATACAACAAAAACAAGCAGAAAAGATCCTCGCGCGTCGACGATCATCAATTTTGAGCATGACAACCGTCAGTACATATTGAAAAAATTAAAGAAAAAAACGAAAAATAAAAACCCAAAAACAACGATAAAACACACATCTACAGAAAGACAAAAGCCAAGCAAAGCAAAGCAAAGCAAAGCAAAGCAAAATCAAATAAAATAAAACGAAAAAACCCAAAAAATCTGAAAGATAAAAAAATATAAAATAAAAACTCAAAAGAACTTTGGACAATCCACATGTAATTTTATTTATTTTTATTTTTTTCTTTTTTATTTAATATTTTTGGGATTTGAAATTGGTTTTTTTCTTTTTTTAAATGGCATCTACATACATTCATAAATGTTGATTCAAAAAAATATATAACGAAAATCAAAATTAAATATCAATAAAGCAAGGTACATACAAATTCTTTCAGTAATGTTGTTTTTTTTTTTTTTACGTATCATACTTTTTTTAAAGTTTTATTTTTTTTTTACAAAAAGGAAGCAATTCCAGGAAAATTCGATATTTTTACGTCTTTTTGTGACTTATTTGAAGAACTTAAAAATAATTAGATTATTCGAAAAGATTTTAATATCAGAAATTTGCAGCAAAACATTCAAATAAAGTATACAAATAAAAACATATCATCGAAACACTACATATAAATGAACATATTTACAAAAAAAAATAAAAAAATAAAAAACAAAATAAAAATAATTTTTTTTTAAGATTTTGTTTGTTTAATAATTTTTTTTTTTTTTTTTTTTTTTTTTTTGTTACTTAAATTAATTAAAAGCTAATTAAATCTTCATCTGGATATACAACCTTCGTATTTATTTATTTTTTTTTTTTTTATTATTTTCGTAAAAATTAAAAAATAGGTGGTGGAAGTTTCTGAGATCATTAAGACTTAAAATTTGCTGAAAGATCTGAGTTGAGGTTTTTCGTTTGGTTGGAGTTGCAATTTATGTATGTATGGCTATTGTATAACTTATGGCTGATCCTGAGAATTGACTTGGCTTAGATACGAGCATAATACTAACATTAATGAGTCTAGTCTATTAGCTATGATTTACCTGAATTGTTTTGGTTTCGAAGATGTACGGATATGTGTAACTATGCATTTGAGAAATGTGAATTAAATAATAAATATCTTAAGACCTAGAGGAAGTTTGCCACTACATGTAGACCAACTCTTCACCGGCAATGGTGTAGGCTTCGACTTTTATGTCCAACTTTGGCATTAGGTGCGACTGCAACTGCGATTGTGACAGCGATTGTGAGGAAGAATTTTCGCTCTCGTCGACATTTGGAATTGGAGGAAGATTGGAGGAATTTGGCTCGATCAGAGGGAATTCTGGAGTTGGTGTTGGTATTTTGTCGGTTTGTGACTGTTTGCGATTGGATGCAGAGGTTTTGGTTTTGGTTTTTTTCACCGGCTTTGGGCGGGTGTGAATGTCACAATGTTTGCGCAAATGATCCTTGCGACAGAAACTTTTGTTGCACATGTCACAGGTGTGTGCTTTGAAGCCAGTGTGAATTGCCTCTTTGTGACGGCGTAGGTCGGTCTTGTGGTGGAACTGCTTTGGGCAAAGATCGCACTTATGAGGTTTATCTTGAGATTTATGCCTGGCTAAATGAGCATTATAAATATCTTCATTTTGAAAGCGCTTACCACATTTTTGGCATCTGTATGGCTGCTCACCGGAATGGAAGCTTTTGTTGTGCTGAGTTAGGTAACAGATTTTGGTGAACTCCTTATCACATTCGACGCACTTGATGCGCCCCGTTGGCAGGGTAGTTGAAGTTGCATTCTGTGTACTTTCACGTTTACGCTTACTGCTTGGTTTTGTCAATGGTGTAGCGATCGTGGGATTCGACTTTTCTACCACAATCGGTACCAGATTCGCTGACGTAGTAGACGATGATACAGTCGGAGAATATGGATTTTGATCGTTTTGTGGACCAGAAGCTGTTGAATTGATCGGCGGTATGTCGGCTTCCTGTGGTGAACCTTGAGAACCAAATTCTGATATTCGACTGTAGTATGATTCGGGAGCTGGTGCTACTGGTGAGGTGGCTTGCATAAGTCTCTCCTTAAATGTTGACATACCACCAGAGATTCGCTGAATATCAACAATTGGCTGGTGGTGAACTAATTGAATAACATGGCCATTGGCATCTAGTGCTACCATGTGTTGTTGTTGCAATTGTTGTTGGTTAATTTCTTGGAATGTCTGCGATCCAGTCAATGTTGATAGATCCACAAATGAGCTGAGTTGAATCAGATTGCCATCTTGAGGATTGTTGGTTATGGTTTGACCATCACTACCAATAATAGTGTGATAGCTCGGTTGGTGCTCCGCCGCCGGTTGTTGCAGATGTTGGAATGATGGAATGGTGGTGGTGGTGTTGTTGAGTGTGATGGGGGTGGTGGTGTTGATAGCCAAAGGGCTGATGATGTATTGCTGCGGCTGCGGCTGCAGCAGCTGCTGCTGCTGTTGATCCATTATATTGTGGATAGTGGTGGGCGTGTTGAAAATGGTGGACTCCTGCTGGTGGTGGTGGTGGTGGATGGGGTGGACCTCCCGGTATTGGGGGTGGGAGATAATATGGGGAGATTGTAGCGGCAGCAGCGGCTGCTGCTGCGACTGCTGCTGTTGTTGAAGGTTGATGGTTGATTGATATTCCTCCAGGCTGCTGTTGCTGTTGGGGCTGTTGTTGGGACTGCACTCCTGTATTTCCTGCTGCTGCTGTTGTTGCTGATGGAATTGCTCCTCCTGCAGATGCAGGTTGTTGTTGTTGCTGCTGCTGCTGTTGCTGTTGTTGTTGTTGTTGCTGATGTGAATTTGGTCCTCCTCCTGATCCATGATGGATACTTCTGTGCTCATAATGGTCAGCAGGCCCCTCGGTTGGGAGGCTTGGACGGAGGGACCTGCTAGCCCGTTTGGGTGACCGTTCACGGAAGAGTTTAAATTGCTTTGTGGATGATATTGTTGGAATGCTTGGGACTGTTGCTGTGCCTGTGGTACAAAACCATTTGGAGACTGTGTTGTATATTGTGATGAGAAATCTGGACTTCTAGGCGGTTCCGGCGGTATAGGTGGCGGCTGTCTCGATTGACTATTACGGTGATGTTTCGAATTCGGATCACGACTTGGATGATGATGAGCACTGATTGGCATCGTAGCTGGATCTGGTTGACCACTTGATTTCACGGCATTCTTATGAAGCGTGGTGTTGTAATGACGCTTCAAATGTCCAGAACTAGTAAACCATTTATTGCATGCAGTACAATTATAGGTTTTTGGCCGTCGTGCCTCATTTGATTTCCAGGTAGCGCTTTTTGTTGCCCCTCCACTGCTTGGCAGTGATGAAGTTGGTGGCTCAAAGCCTCGATACTGAGATAAATTGTCTTGTGGTGTTGTTGTTGAAGGAAATTCAGATGGACTCGATGAGACGGGATTATTACCGCTTGTTAGGTCTGCATTAGCGAATGATTTATCGTCGGGTCGGTTTTGCGATGCGATCGGCTGTGTATAATCGCTTTGTTTTAAAGTCGAGTTTCCAAAGTTTGTCGGCGATACATATTCCGACTTGATTGGATGGAATTCGCTTTTAATGGAAGTGAAATCTTGCTTTGGATAGTATCCGGTATGCTTTGTTTCGGCTAAATGCGATGCAGTCATATAACCGGGATGCATTTCCTGAGGCCATGTCATCGGACGTTGCATTGGATGCAGTCCGGGATTTACACCACCGACGACATCTCCCTCTGGTTGCGGATAGACCATTTTTTGTGAATCCAAATCTAAAATATCCGAACTGGGTGGTTCTTCTTTTATATACGGAGCAAATGTTTGGTATTGACTACGATCTGCAGTCGATGTTGTTGAACGCTCCACGGAATTTATATTACAATTCTCAGCATTTTGTACTCCATGGAGAGTTGAATAATGCTCACTGAGTTCGGTTTCATTAGCACACATTACACCGCATTTATTACATTGCTTTGATGTGGTTGGTGTAGATGCACGATTTGTCATAGCACCAACGTCCGGTAATCCATGATGGGGAGTATTAGCAGCCGAATGATTTTGTGAAGGACTAGATGAACTTACAACTCGAGGACTTAGTGAACTGTTTGATACAGAACTGCTGGCATTATTTCCTGACGAAACACCGTTGGCACTCACCGATGATGTGTGATTTTGAGGTGGTGTGAGATGATGTATGCCTCCATTGTTTATATATGGGTGGTAGCGTTGTGATGATGGTGAAACTTTATAATCTGTATGTGGAGATGCTGCACCGGTTAATGGTTGATTCTGCATCTGGTAGGATAAAACCTGGTTTTGTTGTAACTGCTGCATAGCGCTGCCGTAATCCACACCGGCTGATGCATGATAAAATTGCTCGTAACCGCTTAGATATGAAGCAGCCGGCGGATGGTACGAATGCATGTCTTGATACATTTGATTAGAGTTCACTAAAGTTGCACCGCTACCATATAGCTGATGTTGATGTTGTAGATGTTGCTGTTGCGACTGTTGTTGCTGTTGTTGTTGCTGTTGTTGCTGCTGCTGCTGCTGTTGGTGCTGCTGATGATGAGATGGTGGCTGATCTGGAGTTGGTGTTGGAGGCTGATTATCACTAGAATCGGCGGCAGCACTTACGGTGCTATTTGACACCGAATGAAGTGGTGGCATCTCGGTTTTAATTCCAGCCATAATTGAAGAAGCTGAATTTTCCTCCACATTGGACGAGAGCAGCAAGGAATTCACTGAATACACAACAGTGTTGTCGATTGCTGCCACTACTGGAGCACATGCTACCTCTCCCGTATTTGAACTTTCACCCTTTGCTGATTCTTTGTTGTTTTGTGGTGAAGACGATGGTGAAAATAGTTCTGCCTTTATCGATGGCGCGGGTGATGCCGTAACGGCTCCCAATGATGGACTTTCCTTCTCCTTCTTATCTGGTAATGATGTGGCGGTTATCTCGTTACTACTCCAGTTAACACTCATTTCATTTTCCTGAACATAATACACTTGTACTTTTCATCAAGTTTGACTTTGACAGCTCTTATCAATCAGAGCTCTTTGCACATTTACAACAATTTCGTATGTATGTAGGTAATTGTTACAATAATAAACAAGGGGAAAAAAAAACAAAAAATGCCACGAAAATGACGGGCACACAAACTACACTAACTTCCGCAAATAAAATACGCTACACCGTGACTGTGCACCGCGCAGCAAGTACTAAACACAGAAAACACTTTCTAAATCTTGGTGCCGTTCGTTTCTCGTTTGTTTTCCTTTTGCCGACGTTCAAATTCAAAACAAAAACCAAAAACACTTGTAGCTGCTTCTGTCGTCTTCGTCTTGTGTATTTATTTCTACTTTTTTTTTCCTCTCTCAATTTATTTTTTTTTTTTTTAACTTAACACATTTCACTTTGGGTTTGGTTTAATTTAACTTTTTTTTTTGTGGACGAATTTTTGAATTTATTTTCTCTCTTCTATCTTTGTTTGTCAATTTCACAAATTCACACGACGTTTTGTTCGTTATTAAATTGAATTCAAAAAACCACCAACAGAAAAAAAAACACAAAAACTTGTAAATGTGTCCACCACACCGATTGCACGTCGTATTCTTCTTCGTTAAAAATCGTTAATTTCTCTCGATTCCAAATAAACAAAATAAAAAACTAAACACAAACAAAACAAGGAAGGAAATCATATGTTCTTTTGTTTAGAATTTAAAAAAAAAACTAATTAATTTTTTAATTTTGCGTCAATTTTGAAAACAAAAGTGTAAAGTGTTAGAAAGAATAAAAAATTAATTTTTAATAAGCCAACGAGCCGAAAATTGAAGAAATATAAAAATTCCCAAAAAACAAAAAAGCGTTCGCCCTGGTCGACGTTGCAAATACAAATGACAATGATCAGATTCTGTTTTATGACACCGTCCGCCGCGCTTTACAATACAAAACAAAGAGGGGGCAACCCAAACCATTAACCACCACCACCACCACACTATCAAACGAACCCAAACCATTCCAAACCAAACCAAAGGAAAGCGAACCAAAGCAAGCCACAGTAAAGCATCCCATCTAGCTCGCCATCCATCCATCTATCTATCCATTTGTCCACCAATACATTGTCACCATGCCAAATCAAAAGGAAATTTCTCTGTAACACACATACTACCGCAATTGGCTACCACAAACACTTTGAAATAATGGCTACCTGCCCGATACCAGCGATTGTATCTACATACAAACTCGTCTTTCATTCGCTTTTCGCCGTCATTCCACATTCCACTACTACCTCTTCATTTCGCTGGACATTCCTTGGGTTTCCGTTTCTATTCTCAATTTGTACTTTCTTACTTACGCCGGCATATCACTTACGTACGCACTTGATTCTATTCATATGGGTATGTGTGCGTGTTTGTAGAGAACTTGTGTTTGCCCTTCATTCCATTCTGTTTCAAATGGTCATCGGACACACGACTCAAGAAAAACATGGCATACAGTGAGATGCCAAAGATTTTTGTGGTGTGAGTGTTTCTAATGTTCGCAAACTCTATTCACTTCCCCATATAACAGTGTGCCTTCGCCATTCTTCTTTGAAGAATTCTTCTACCGCTCTTCTCCTGACGAAGTCGATGCAAAAAATAAAATCAAAATATACTACTGTCCGTCCACCTAACTAGCGTTTGGCCTTAGTTGTATTGCCGAAACGAACGAACGAACAACGAAAAATAGAGAAAAGAGGAGAAAACATATTCTCTCCACACATCACACAGATGTGCTTCTTCTGCTGGATAATCTCATCTTGTCTCAGAAAATCTTCCACTCCACACCGTCCGTTTTAATATGAAAGAGAAACGATGCTTTGTGGACTTTTTTTCGGTTTTGTTTTTCTGCCTTATTCGTTGTTATTCTCTCATTATATACTCAACAAAACAGCATACAAACTCGCCATGCGAACAAGATAATATGATGAGTACGAAAACGATACTAATCCAAGAGTGTGAGAACAACATCGGTATGATGAAAAATGAAGATGACGAAGGATTCGAAAAGGTAACCGGGCAGAAGCACATGGTCCCGCGTCTTTAACTACGTTACTCGGTTGCATTTCGAAAAAAAAAAAAAAAAAACTTAGAACAAGCAGAATATGACGAAGGCCACAAAACACAATGTAATATATAACGACGAACATAAATAAAGAGGACAGAGTACAGAGAGAATGACGGCATGCACAAACAGTCATACGTATAGGGCCTGGTTGTTTTTGGTTTTTTTTTTTCTTTCTTCCATTCCCAAGATAAACAAACCAAAGTCCGTTGGAATAGCAAAACTGAAAGATAGTTGTAAAAAAAAGAAAGTTATGTTCTCTTCTTTTTCTTTTATTTGGATTTGTTTTTTTTTTTTTTTTTGTTATTGAAATATGGTGGACCCATATAGAACCCAGGAAAGGTTTTGAAAGGGATATCCAACATAGAAGGGGATCATGGGGCTACTCCGTATTTCCAATCTCAATGCACATAGCCGGCGATGAATGGAGTGTTTTGTGGGTTCCTCCTTCGTGTTTGACCTTGTGATGCAATCCAGGCACATGTCAGAAACATATCGTACACAGTTTGGGACTCAGATCGAAGTGCAGTTTGAAATAGAGAGGGTGGAAAAGCTTCGACTCGAATACAGGCATTCGTATGTACATACATACACATTTTCTGCATTAAAGTTGCTGACAGAAGGAGGTCGAAGATTAGGGTTGATGGTGTCTCTTGTTTTTTTTTTTATTCTAAAAGGGTGGTAGATGGTGGGTCCTCAATTGTGAATGAAGACATAACAAGTACACCTCAGGTTTTGATAGCTACTGGCTGTGTGTTTGGGTAACGAGATTCGACGATATTTTTAAATGTGATCCGCAACCTTGGCGGATTGGGAAAGAAACATACTTCCAAAGTGGCTCAAATTAACGACAACGATTGTTATTTAAACAAAGGGGACCTGCAAATAAGTACATATGTTTACGCGCGTATATCAGGTGAAACCATGAATGACTCATGTGGGCTTCCAAGAGTTGGCTCTTTGCTGGTACTCACTGTTTTGCACACTTACTACTTTTGCAGACCTCGTTGCCATCCCACAGGGAATATACCAACCTACCTAATCACTTTCCGGATGATTTCTTTTCGCAAAACTCCTCTGTACAACATCATCTGATTTAATACAATTTTTTTAACATGACGACAATAGAGAACACTCAGATTTGTTTCTCTCTCTCTCTCTCTCGTTTTGATAAACGCGTCTGAAATTGCAGCATTTCGATCTCAGTCTCAGTTACTTTTCCTTTTTTTAATCTTCATTATGTTTGTAGAAAATTGTGCTTCCGATATGGATGACTGTCAAACTAGCTTTCATTTTCTTAACTGTCAATGTTTTGTGTTTTCAGTGACGTCTAACCATTCGTCTAACCATTAATTGAGCATTTTGTCAATTTTGGGGATCGAAAATATAAGTTAACACTTAAAACATTCATTTAACCTAAACATACTCCAAAGTAGTTATACCTATTCTTAAGATTTGGCACATGTTTATGCATTCGTCGTATGCATCTGTTCCCAAACCAAGTCCGAATAATTGCACATCAAGCAATAACCGGCAATAACAACGAATTAGGTATAAGAAGTCAACCTGTAGGCCAACAAACCACCTTGTCAGCACATTTACCCGTTCAATTTGAATGTATAAATAATTTTATTTTGTTTTAAATAAGTTTAGTTGTCCTTTTAAAAACGAAAAATTGTTTTTTCGTCGTCTGTTTTTACACTTATTCAACGCTTAATGATATCAGGACAACAACAAGAATGAAACTAGTACGTTCCCATGAAAATATCGCAGCAAGTGAGGGCAGTGTTAATATAGATCCGGATTTGCCAGGCCGTAGGCATTCATAGGAACTCGGGCTTTGTTCATTAACAACTTGGAATGTTTTGCCAAAGTATCTTGACCCAAAACCTTAAAAGATTTAATTGGTTCAAAAATTCAAGTCATTGGATCATGTCATATGTGGAAAATTCGATGTTGGGGTCGAAACTAATTGCAAGATGATCCGGGATTTTATAGCAAAATTGCTTTCAATGATGAGGTTTACATTTGGCTCAACGATAGGACAATAAACAAAACTACCCTATTTGAAGTTAGAACAATCTGCAATCTTCAGACACGATTGCGTTTACAAAAATCGACTGTATGGTATATTATAATCGGGTCTTATTTCTTTAGAAATGAGCCAGTGTACCACATGTAGCCACTATGAGTGAAAGTTTCCAACAATTAGGCAGGCCTTCGTCCGCTTCCACTATGCAGAACATTTTGCGAAAAGATCTGGGACTACATATGTATTATAATATGCAGTAAGTACAAAAACAACGGTTTGCGACGGCAGATCGCGGATTGGGCTTTTACCAGCTTAACCTTTATTTTTAAAGTTGCACCCTTATTTTTATAGAAAAATAGCATTTAGTGACGTGGCTTAATGTGATACCTAAACAAATTGCGAAGTGAAGTTGGTTACAATAAAAGAATACAAAAAAGATGAATTTTAAATGACAATTCATTAAGGGGCTTTTCACATTTTTTGTTGAGTAAAAGCAATTACTATTGCTGAAGTGATGCATATCCAGAAGAGACTTATGAGATTCAATTACATCCTCAAAAGTACAACACCGTGGTGACAACATCGGTCCTTATTTTCTTCATAAATGCGAGCGGAGTTGGTGTTTCAGTCAATGGTCAAGATTACTAGATCATGATCAGTGATCATTTGTATTACACAATACAACATTGATCCGAATGATATCCGATTTCAACAGACCTCGTACTGCGGCCAATAACATCGATTTATTGATATCAAAGTTTGGTGAGAGCGTGATTTCAAGATTGGGACCTGTAAATTTGTCAACAATATCTTGCAATCTAACGCAGCTCCATTATTTTCTGTGAGGGTAAGTAAAATCAATTGTTTTCGTGGATAAAACAGCAGCAATTAATGCAATATATGGCGAGCTATTGTGGCTATACAGCCCTTGATGCTTGAAAAAGTGGTTAACAATTTAACACATAAAAAAAACTTTGTAATTGTCAGTTGCGGTGCTCATATGACTCATATGACATTATTTATTATTATATATTATTATTATTATTTATTCTTCAAACAAAAATAGTTTTTAGATCAAAAGCTAACGTTATGTATGTTTATTTGAATGTATACTACGAACCATGTTTAAAAGACAGCCTTTACACTATTCAATATCGTGATTTAATGTATCAGTTGGATACACATGCCTGTCAAATCCTACATATATAATAAGTAAGAAAGTCATATTTATCAATTGCGCCTACCATAATAATGCGCACATATAGCCTTCTTGGTTAGTTTTCGACAATAATTTGAAACACTTGTAAAGACATTGCTGCCGTACGCTTTATTTTAAGTTCGCAGCAATTTTATAACATACTTTCGTACATCAAATGCATGGTTTTATGGTCTGTCAGTGGACAAGAAACATAACACATCAATATGATATGCCGTTATCCAACATAACAGAGACCCACTTAACATCACGTTTTAGTTGGAAAACTTTGCTGCGTGACATCAAAACTTGGCTTTGTTTAGCGTTTTCCACCAAATGGTTAACACAAAAATTGTGAAGTAAATAGTCTTTACTAGATCCAAGTTAATGTCAGTTGATGCCTATTCAGTTTTGCTACTCCAGTTTTGCGAAAACAAAAATATCATAGTTTGTTCTATACACAACATTTCGGAACTGCTTTCAATCTAATACTTTGAAATAAGGGATTGCAATCATTAGTCCGAAGACTTTGCCGAGAAGAATACCCATTCGTAAACAGCAGAAGAACGACCTGATCCAGAATCTTTAATTAGTTCTTCCTTCAAACAGAATAGAGTTCTGAAAAGGTCTTCCAAAATATAAAGATAATCATGGTAGTGATTAATTCAAGATTGATATAAGGGGTATTCAATTTTCGGTATACATATCTAGTCTTGCATCGTTGTAAAAGCGTATAATTTTCTTACAATACAACAACAAAATACATAGCTTATCATTTTGTTACACTTCTACACTTTTGAAATGATTCAACCCTTTTGTTACGAAGAGTGTGAAAGTGTAACATTCAATTGAGAACCTATTTTCGACATATGGTTACTGTAAATAGTTTGGTTCTCCCAGTTCATAAAATCTCTTTAAATGAAAAGAACTAGCAGTAATGTGGACGAAAAAAATGTGGTCGTAAATAAAATGTAAAAATGGTATGCTACTTAATTGTTTAGCGTTTTTCATTGATTGTTTTCGAACCTTCAATCCATATAATTTTATTTGCAGCATCTTCGTAAAACCAAATTTACCTGAAACTTCCAAACAGATACCCCCTGTATGCTTAGCTCTGCAGCGTTGAATGGCATTCACAAAAGGCTGCTGAGTTTTAACGCCACATCAACCACCTTACACTCTATTGCTTATGATACGTTTACTTAACAGGCCCAACCTAATTTTCATTATTCAACTTTAATAAAGGAAAACTATTTAGGACACTTGATCACCTTAGTTACTCTTAATGGATGATCACTCTGCCTATATGACATGAATAGCACACGCACATTGGGTTTACAGGGCACACATTTTTGCATGTCTATCAAACAGCGACTTTGGACCACGAAATATAATCTAAATTACACATAAATTAATTGTCAATTCGGTTACATATACCGTAGACCCTTGCTTCTGAAACAAAATCCCATCCAGTTTTATGTCATCCATGTTTTTAAACAAACAAGTGGTAATTCCTAAGAGTCAGAGAGCAATAACCACAGAATTTATCTAGCTTAAAACAAAAATCTTTATTTATTGTGAAAAATGGTTCATGGCATATTTTAAGCACGACTTCTGGCATATGTCTTCCTTTGCTGTTTTTGGCGAACGCGTCTTATCGGTCCACTTTTAGCCCAAGACCTGAATATGAGCTTCCAAGACTAGACTTATTTTTGGTTTATCAGCATACAAAAAAGTCTTAGCAAGGCTCCACAATCCATAATCGTGCTTCGTTAAATCTCACAATCCTCTCACTCACTCATATATCGTTCACATTGAATGTCATTGAATGTAACGTGAACTCTGCACTTAATTTTGAAAAAAAAAAACCAGGGCCTGATGATTACACCAGAGTGAAGACCACATCAAACAGTGAATTTTGTTTGGTTGTCTCACTCTCTTTTTCTCTCTTGACTCCAGAAACGGCAATTTTGCTTGTTTAGAATCCCATTGAATTTCGCCTATAATACGATTTATTTTTTAAAAATAAGAGTCGGTCCGGAGACAAATCCAAGAATTCCTGCTCTCGTGGCACCAGATGGAGCTTATGCGAATATAGATCGAGTTCTTTTCGCACAATTTCTTATATAGTGGAGTCATTGGCCAAACTAAGCATAGCAAGGGTGCCCAACCGGATGAATTACTTGCCGAGGTATTAAGGGCAACAGAATGAAACCTGAACATTGTTTGGCCGATTCACAAAAACTCCATCGTAGATCGTAGGCAATCTTACCGAGACCAGAGGGTAATCGCTTTCATGAAAATTTTATTAACATCATACTTGAGAAATGAGGGGCAATTTCTTAAAAGTCTGTAAAACTACCTGTATACGCTAATGTTATTTATATCATTGCCGGCAAACAGCCAGCTACCGTTGATGCGATTGCAAGCATGATATTAAAACAGAAATTGTAATGAGGCACAACCAACTATGTAAGTATATGTTGTCAACAAGAAAGGACGCACGCATGCATAATAAGGTCTTGCCAAGGAGACTCTATAAAAGACCCTCATCATCCCAATCCTACTCTTTGATCAATATCGCGGCTGTGGCTGCCGATATCGCTGAGAACGAAGAAACATCAACGAGATGACGGGCCACGCAATTGGGCATCACCAGACGGACCCCATACCGAATGTTTAGTGAAAGACATTCACACATGTTCCCGTAAAAAATGCAAACAGTGCATCAGTTGATGCCTCCTGACCGTCAGTCGCGTGTAAATTACAGTAAAGCCATCCTTAATCTCAACAACGAAGAGGACGATTTTGTATCGAAAATCATTATGAGCGACGAGGGGCAGTTCTACTAAAGCGGTTACGTCAATAAGCAAAATCTTCGTTTCAGCGACACTGTAAGTCCGCGGGTGTGCTGCGTTCACGCAGGAGGAATGATTGATCCGTATTTTTTTGAGGACGCCATCGGTAATACGGTCACTGTTACTGGCGAACGCTACAGACCATGATAAAGGACTTCTTACTGTAGGAATTGGATGAGCGGGGCTTGGTGAACATTTGGTTTCAACAAGATGGTGCAACTACACACACAGCACGAGCCACAATAGATATTGTAAAGGAAGTGTTTCCTGGTCCCGTAATCTCCCGTTTTAGCGATTTGGCATGGCCAGCAAGTTCGCCCGTTTTAACTATCCCAGACTTATTTCTTTGGGGCTACTTGAAGTCTCGGGCTTATGCCAATAAGCCTCTGACAATCACAGCCCTTAAGGAGAATATTTGAAAAGAATGCGATAAAATGGGCACAAATGTGTATCAACACTGGCGGCAGCCACTTGGTGAATATCATATTTTCCACTCAATAGAAACAATTGTAAATGTCCAAATATGGATTTTAATCACTTAAAATAATTTTTTTTATTAAGTAAGAAAGTAATTCAAAAACAAAATTAATTGTATTATAAGTATTACAAATATATACAATTATTTTTTGGAAATAGAATATTTGTAGTCGAGGCATATAACCAATTTCTTTAGTATTTAGTAGCTTTTTGTCTATTCAAGACGAGTTCTATCTGCTGTACTTAGTCCAAATTTGAAAACCTTCCTGCGTGCCAGCAGAAATTCAATCTGGGGCCGTTGTTCAAAATTCCCGAGCTTTTTGATTTTGCAGTCATATATTCAAGGTGGACACCATATTTGTCTTCATTTGCAACATAGTCCAGTAAAGGATTTCGGTATAAGATATAAACTACAATGAATGTTTTATAACAACCAATAACAGATGCCAGCTAAGATGTTATGTCTAACTTAGTTGGAAAATTCATTAGTAGATATTAATTGTAGGCTCACTGGGTTGTTATCACCAAAAAAATGATCGAAACATATTCTTTTACCACCTGAAAGTTTTCTGGATGATCCCTATTAAATATATGTAAATAAGTCGATTACTTGCTATGCATTGATTGGATGGTTATAAATGACCAAGCCAAAAAGTTATTACCTCACAAATTGTCCTTTTGAATTCAAAATCAAGTGTTTTGCTTGCAACTTCTAAAATAGCGATTATATAATGTGATATAAATATAAGAAATTACATATCTTTCGTGCAGTTATTTTTAGATTAAGAATCTTTGTACTAATGGAGTTGATTTAAATAAACAATCATACGAAAAATCAGCGTAAAAGAATTGATGATTGCATTACAATTTTGTTTACTTCAGCACTGTAGAATGTGACAGTAAACAGCGATATCTTAGCATGATAAAGATGTGTAGCTATGTACATATTCGTATAAACGTATCTGTACACAAACGAATACATTGCGGCTGACTCATTTAGTACTTTTGGTTATGTTACACAGTCCTACTTTCGCTTCGGACAAAACGAAGACATACCTACATACCAGTAGTTGATATGACTCATCTATTTCAAAAATTTTAATCTTTAATTAGCGATTTTGTTTTCACTCGTCCACAACAACAGATCAGGTTTTTGATAGGCATAATATAAATTACGATCCGTACATACTCATATGCTATGTACATATATACGCGCATCTAACATCAGTTAAAATCACCTTCCAATTTATATGCAGCAACCTAACGATTGTATGTAGATTCCTATGTACATGCATGTGTATTCCATATGCAGTACAACCAGAATTAATAGCAGATAACATGAGTGATTTTTTGAGGCTGAAAGATATTTTCCTTAAACACATTCCCGTCTCGTTAATTTGTTAATTTATCACAAAAATTGATCATTTACAAAAAAGTATCTTCCATCTACTCCAATAAACAGAAATAATTGTTGTTAACAATCTTATAGTCCATGAGATTAGTCAACTATTCTCCTAGTTCACCACATTCCTAGCATAATAATTCAATCATGATTCATTCATTGTAAATACTCCAAAATCCTAATTACTCGTAATTAATTAAGATGTATATCAATTAAAGACATAAACATAATTACAAAAGTTACTACCTAATAACTACAATAATTAGTTAATTAAATTGTCAAATAAGAATAGAGTTTTTACATATGCAATATTTTATAGCTATGTAGATAGTTGTAACGTTTCTCTTTAGGTGAATGGTCGAATGATCCTTTATTGGGACAATAACTGATAGCATAGGTGAAAGGCTAAGTATAAGATGTGTTGTGTGGTTTGTGGAAGGCTTAAAAGTGGAACTGCTTTTGCTTACACAACTCTTTCGCTTCTACATAAAATAAAGCAGAATTAGAGGATCAATATTGTTTGGGACATTCAATTTGACTTCTAAGCAAGGAAATAGTTCTTTATTTTTTTAGTGGCACCAGCCAAAGATGATTCAGTATTGTACAATTTGGGTAGCCACTAACTATGACTAGACATTTTATAAATTTATGTGATATCTCATGGATTACTTCGCATTTTGCCCCCTTCAAACCATAAACCATAACACCCGTGTCGCTGTTATTTTATGCTCATTAGTTTACCCTAAAACTTACTTTCCGGCAGACTCTGAAATAAGACGATTCTTTCCTAAACCATGTAAGTAGCTTAAGGAATGTCCTGCCGAGTTGTTTATTTCCTTTTTATATTATAATTGGAGCCGATGTTAATAAAGATTATCAGTACACCTCAAGGTGCTGGAATAGAGATTGTGGCGAGTGAAGCGGCATCCAGTCTAGGAGGATCTGTGCAGTGATTGACAATCGAGTTCGTAACGTAGTGCTTTCCTTACCTCACAGTGATCATCCCCGGTACCATAATACTGGCCTACGCAGTCATAAGAGATGAACCTATACGGAAGAGATTGAAAATAAGTAACGAACCAACTAAAGGTCTCGAATAAAAACGAATTCACTGTTGACGACCCTTGCAAACGTTTAAAAACAACGAATTTATATCTTATATCTAATATTCGGCCATACCTCTACGGAAGGGAAGTACGTCGCTACCAAAGAATAGGACAGGAGGACATCTTTGGTAGCACAATTGGTAAAAAATGCCCGCATGACACAACGTCTGGCAACGAACTAAGTCTTATTGACCTTCTGGTGAGACGAAATATCACTACAGCCAGAACACGGTTTTCCCATTTCAATATGCTATATACACAGGGGACATGGCGGTCTCCGGATCATGAAAAGCTATCAATATCGACGTTAAACAAGCCTCTATCGCGCCATGGATATTCGGCTTTGACGTTTATTTGGCTGGTTGGCCGGGTTTCACATATGATTTTTTGCGCTTGGGGTTGTCGTAATGGATCCATTTTTCATCATCAGTAACAATCCGATGCGAAAATGACTTCCTTTCGTGTCGTTCCAGCAGCATTTCGGTCATGCAAAACCGCCTTTCGACGTCTCTTTGCTTGAGTTCATTTGGAACCCAATTTCCTTGCTTTTGAATATATCCAGCTGCTTTTAAACGTTTTGAAATGGCTGCTTGAGTGACACCCAAAGATTCTGCGAGCTCTTCTTGTGTTTGGAAACAACCTTCATAGAGTAATGCTTCCAGTTCTTCAAACTTTTTTGGCTGCCCAGGACGTTCATCGTCTTCCAAGCCAAAATCACCACTTTTAAATCGTGCAAACCACTTTTGGTACGTTCGCTCAGCTAGTGCATGTTCACCATAAACTTCCACCAAAATACGATGACTTTCGGCAGCAATTTTCTTCATATTAAAGTAATGAAGAAGAACTCTCCGCAAAACCACTTTTTCAGGCACAAAGTTCGACATATTTGAGTGAAAAAAAATTATTGTTGTTTACGCTTCAAATGAATGACATATACTGAAATGACATACAATGACAGTAGCTTTCCAACGCATGTTCCAATGGAATAATACAAGTTACGCCATATCTTAGCAAACCGCTAAGAGTTAATTAAGTTATAGACCCAATATAAAGGACGTGTCAAGACAAGAAGACTCGTATAGAAACCTGTAGAGATGAAGAAAGAAATTTAGTAGTCACAGTCACAGGTGCTGAGAATATAAAAAAACAGACTGTATAACGGCGAAGAAGCCCAACATTCCGCAGTCATGCAGAATAGGCCATTTAACTTAGACGATAATAGCCGAAACTTCCAATTTTCTTGTACCTGACCAAAATGAAGTAAGGCTAGCAATACCTAAGCTGAAAACCAAAGAATCAGCTGAACCTTATGATATATTTAAAGTTTCTGGAAATGATTTTGTGAAGAGCCTACACCAACTCATTTCTCAGATCTGGTCAGAAGAGTGTATTCCTGATGAATGGAATCTTAGTGTAGTTTGTTTGACCCACAAGAAAGGAGACCTTCTTAACCCACAAGATCCTACCTGCCGTATTTTGTAAAAGTCTGAAACCCTTCGTTAATAACCTGATTGGCGCCAATCAGTCCGGTTGCAGACCACGAAAGTCCATAATCGACCAAATACACACTCCGGCATATCTTGAAAAAAAACTCAAGAAGTCCATGTCGATACCCATTATTTGATTTAGTTTAGAATGACAATCGAGAACTCAAGCTGCAAGTTTAAGACAAGATGAAGTGCTGTCATGTGACTTCTTTAACATCATGCTTCGAAGAATTGTGCGGAACTCACAAGCGAACACTGGATCATCCCGGTCCTACTTTATGGCGCTGAAGAATCAACTCTATCAAAAGCAGATGAGATATCCTCAATCTTTTCGAGAGAAAGGATTTGCGTTGGCGGGCATTGGAAGGGAAGATTTAGCGATGAACTACATATACGATTTGTACAGCGACATTGCCCTAGTTAGAAAACTACGCAACAGTCGTCTGAAATGGCTAAAACAAATTGATCGAATGGTACTAATGCACCGGCTTACAGACTCTTCCAATGTAACTCGAAGGGACAACGCAGTGCAGTAAGATCTCACTTTAAGTAGCGCGCACAAATAGAAGGGACCTTAATCGACTTGGAGTGTGCAACTGGAGGCACACCTTGTTATATAAAAGAAGTTATCATCCCTTCTTACACTTTGATTGAGTCATCAATCACACAGAATCGTGTGATTAAAACGCTATAAAATCTTTGCAATCTTTTGTGACCAATAAATATGATTTCGGCACAATGGTTGGAAGAGAACTTATTAAGAAAAGTCATTGCTATGGGAGGAGGATGCAACGGATATCAGCGGACGCTTTTACATATGTGTGTAAATACGACTACTTATATTAGAAAAGAGTAAAACAAGAAGAAGAATTCATTCAAACACTTTTTACATTTTCTTTGTAAAATTCAGGCGAAATTAAAAAGAGTAGGTACTAAATTGTACAATACATTTAGCTATCTTCTCAAGAAACAAAATCACAGTTAAATCAAAATCGCTTAAAATATTTACTGTAAATAAGGATGTTGAACATAGAGTTACGAGGAACTTGGTATTGCCTTTGATAATTTATTTCACAACTCTATTCCCCCTGATAGTTGCAAATCTTTAATTAGGAGACGTTCAATGTCAAAGTAAAAAAAAAAAAACACATTGTGTGAGTTACATACATAACTGCACTTCTGCAATCCTTACATAAATTGTGTGTATGAATGTAAATATAAGTATTTTTATAATTAAAAAAATTACACATCTTTGTCATGGAGGTCAACTCGATTTTTTTAAATACAATTTTCTATTTTGCAATTTATGGTATATTTGAAAAAAAAAAAAGCAATCTGTTATGGGTATATGGTATATGTACATAGGGACGAACGAATATTTTTCTAAATCAATTATCCTTCCTTTCAATGTTTCTTTCCTTCTCTCGATAGCAAGCTATAAAAAGAAATCGAAATTTTGTGTGTTATAGGTCATGGCACATTTTTAACTTACCCTATATAAGTTACTCCAAACAATAGGGCGACACATGGCAGGTACACAAACCCACTACACTAACAATTTTTACATTATTTTCTTCATCTAATTCATATACACAGCTCGCACAAGAAGTAAACGCAGCCTCCTTATGGAGAAAAAAAAAAAAATTAAATTACAAAATCCCGCCAGGATCTTCCTGTCAAAGTGTGAGTGACACCGTATCTATCGGCATTTGTACTTCATCGCAAGAAATCCAGATTTCTGTGCATTCATGCATGCATTTGAAAAACGCATCTGCATTGAACAAAGCCATTTTCTTTTGCTCCTTGCACAGATAGATGTATATACATATATATTTAAGGTAAATAGGTTATCTGCTGTCGATAAGTACACAAGTATCTATTTGAAAAATAAAGAACAAAATTTAAAAAAAAAAACTTTAAATCGCATATGCGTTCTTTGGCAATTAATTTGATTTGATTTAGTACAATAAGGAGACAAAACATTGGTAAGCACACGTACAATGTATGTGGCATATGCAAATGCACTTAAACACATGGGTATGTGCATAAATAATTAAATTAATTTAAAAATAATTTCTTCCCAATACATTAACGAGCAGAACTTAACATACATTGTTAAATAGTCAAACACATGACATAGAACACAAAGAAAATAAATTAATCTTAAACAGCGAATTAACAGAGACATTTTAAACATGTGCATACAAACATATGTATGTACGATCGTATTCAGATACATTATTTACATATAGTAGGTACATTTTGATCTAAGGAATGCAAAGAAAGCTCGATCTACCATTTATATCTATACCTCACGTAAGGCTTACCAGATACGCATTTGTTCATTGAGAAAACACAACGAAAGATCTTTTTTTTTTTTAAGCCAACAATTTGAAGCTGAGTGCTTATGGATGCATACATTCATGTATCTATTCATACGTTATAAAGTATAAACTATCATCGTGCAAGGCTGATTAACTGGATAGATAGATACGCCACCGCTCTGGCACTGTGTCGTACATATTTACGCTGGTATTCTTTGTAACAGGGTTGCCGCTGGAAGAAAATATGCCAATTAACACAATAAGTTGCCGAGATGTGGGTATATACTCGTTCTTAAGAAATATCATTGTACAAAAACCTTTGATATTAATCGGTTCTTCACCTGCTGTTTACTGAGTTTATTTCACATGTCTTACGTCCGGGAGTATAGCAGGAAAAGTGTAACCATCATAATGTCGACCTATCTACTCGTGTACAAGGATAGAAGTATTATCTTCTAGTTATAACACTTAAGCATATAGGACAGCTATTTGGCAATATACTTTAAATTAGTTGTAGATAGTTATATATACGAGTAGGGTGATTCATCGTGAGGTTTGATTTTCAATAGGCTTTTTTGACAGATCACGCGTGATCATGAAAAGATTCACACCACAATCAGCGTTCTGTGAGAAATGTTTTTTGTGCGATTCGAGGAACTTACGGTGTGCATAATCGACCTACTGATATCACTATTGCCAATACCATTCGAAAATTTGAAGCTTAGTTTATATAAGTAGATGATACTCGACCGGTTGGACCACATCCAGCACGTAGTGACGAGAGTATAGCAGCTGTAGCTGAGAATATACGCGAGGACCGTGACGAATCGATTCATCGTCGTTCTCAGCAGCTTGGCTTGGCGTATTTTACGTGAAGAACTCAGCCCAAAAACAAACAAAATTCAACTTGTGCAAGATTTGAAGCCAGGCGACTTGAATTTGCGTCATATTTTCAGTGAATGGGCTTTGGAAAAACTCAATGATAATCCGGTGTTTTATCGTGAAATTTTGTTCAGGGATGAAGCCCATTTCTGGCTCAATGGATACGTTAATAAACAAAATTGCCGTATTTGAGCTGATGAGCAACCCGAAGAGTACCAAGAACTACCATTACATCCATTAAAAACAACGGTATAGTGTGGTTTATGGGCTGGTAGAATCATTCGTCCATATTTCTTCAAAAATGAGGCAAATCAGAATGTTACCGTCAATGGTAACCGTTATCGCGCCATGTTAATGGACTATGTGCTTCTTGAAATTCAAGCACATGGTCTCGGTGAACTCTGGTTTCAACAAGATGACGCTACGAGCCATGCAGCGCATGAAACAATGTACTTGTTGAGAAATCATTTTGGTAAGCACTTAATTTCACGTTTTGCTACGGTATATTGACCGCCTAGATCGTGCGATATCACACCTTGGACTATTTTCTCTGGGGATATGTAAAGTCTCAGGTCTTCAGGAATATTTAAGCTTTGATTGACGCTTTGGAAGCCAACATTACTCGTGGTATCCGCGAGATACCACTCGCTATGCTCGAAAGAGTCGCCAAAATTGGGCTTTTCGAATGGACTACCTCAGACGTAGTCGTAGCCAACATTTACATGATATAATTCTTAAAACGTAAATGTCATGAATAGTTCTTTTAACCGATGATAAAAGATTTAAATTTACTTTCAAATTTATGTGTTTTATTTTACATTATAAATCAAACCTAACGATAAATCACCCTCTCTTCAACAGAATCTATCGGTGTTTAATGGATTAAATCCATAGTTTGGTACTCCTAAGTTAGTTTTTAGTTCTTCGTTAGAGTTTGAAGCCCAGTTGTTTCTAGAAATAAATAATCAATCTTCTTATGATCTCTAGAAACATGACGGTTGAGGATTTTGGGCTAAATCGTAGATATTGCATTTGTCGACAGCATGTCGATATTTTATCTTGGCCTAGATTTATTTGAAACCCCATATATGGTATACGAAATATGATGGGGACGATCTGAAAACAATTGCTCTTTTAGCTCTTTTAGCGTAAGAAATAAAAAAAAACAGTTATATATGTAGTTACACTGAGATTTTAAGTTTTTCTAAGATTTTTTTAATTTCTCAATATTTCTTCCTTTGGGTACCTTAAGGAGATCCAATGGGTCTTGATTCAGACTAGGGTTGTTTTGGAGTGTTGATAAAAGGAAGCAAGGGCTTAGTAAATATAGTAAGTAGCTGTAACTCTGCTAAAGTAAATGGGGCAGGTTGGTGGTGGATCCTTTTTGAATAGGTGTTGATGGTTGTATGCAATATGACCAAGGCGGAGTCGGATAAACATTTTTATGTCTGATTTGGGGATGTTTGTTGGGAATTTGGGCTGAACTTTTATCGGGCTGGCAGTTTTGTAATGGTGGTCATAACGTTCCCATTCAAGTAGTTGTTGGCTGTCTACTTGATATATCTCTTTAGGTCAAGACGAGAGAATGTGTTATAGGTGAGAACTGGGGCCTTTAGCACAGTGTTTTGCAGCAGCATTTGCAGCAGCATTTGCAGCAGCATTTGCAGCAGCGTTTGCATATTCATTGTCCTTAATTAATGCGTGACCACGTCCACATAAGTTTTATCTTGAATCTTGATTTAATTAGGAGATCACTAATTTTTGCTACAATGATTGTGTCGTTATGTGGGCTTACGATGCTTTGTAGTACTGACAGCTTTCAGAGCAGTTTACCCATTTTTCTGCTGTTGAATAGCTTCTCGTCGTGGCTTCAAGTATGACTAGTGCTTCGGTGGTATAGATGGAGGCAATGTTTGGTAGAATTCCCTGTACGATTATAGACCCTTTTTAATTTACCACCGCGAAAGCTGGGTTTGTCTCTGTTTTCTATCCATTTGAATACAAGAAGCTTCCAGCCTTTACACTTTAAGTCAGCTGTCACGTCCTTTCGCAACTCTTGTAGGTTGAGATCTACTGATTCTCTATGGTATTAAGCAACCATGGTGGTTAAGTTGGTGTGAATTTCGTTGATCTATTGCAGGATAAATTTAAATTGTACCCAGAATCTAGGATCCTGTGTATTGCGGAAGGGATTCTCCTGTTGCGCTTGTGGGTAGTGGCCTTATTCATATCCTTGTCTACTATCGATTCTTTTTGAAAAAGGAGCTTAACATTGAGTTTCATGACGATTTCAGAGTATCGCTTTGATAGTGGTGGGAGCTCAGCTTCATCAAGTATATTTTTGAGTGGTGTTGTTTTAAAGGCACCTGGGCTATTCCTTGCTGCTAGGTGAAATGTTGGTGCAATTAGGTTTTTTGTGGATTTTGGAAAGAACCACAGGTGACCAAAGCACCTATTGCATAATATTGCAAAGTGAGTTAACATGAACATTACTTTTCTTAAATGCTAGATAATTAATAATATTGAATCGTGCTGCTAATGCTTTCTTAAGACTAATGCAATGAGGTCTCCAGTTGTACCTGTTGTTAATTAAAAGGCCTAGAACATTGAGGTTTGATACTGTTTCTATTTTAGTGTTGTTAATAGTTAAATCTATGATTGTACAATTTTTCTTTCTGCGAATGTGAACTTTTCAAGGAAAGTTTGAAACCAGAATTATAAGACCATTCATAAATATCGTTGAACAAGCTAGAAAAAGGTCATTGTATTTACAAAGTATATATGTATCATCAGCATAGATACAATAATTTAGATCCTTGTAATTGGATATAATGTCTCTTAGCTGATTAAAAGCGATTGCAAAGCATTTGACCGACAATGGAGATCCGGCGTCATGAGAGCTGAGAACATGTTTCGAATTTTAATGTAGCACTTCCTGTTCGTTAAAAAGGATTTAAAATATCTAAAGATTTTCGGTCCTACGTCCAACTCTCTTAATTTGTTAAGAATAAGGTGTATGCCTACGTGTTCGAAGACCTTTTCAAAATCTAAGGGCAGGATTGTAAGATGATTACGTGCTGACAAAGCGTTTGTGACAACGTAGTCAATGTGGAGTAAGGCATATATGAACCCTCTTCTTGGTCTGAATGCGACTTGGTTAGGACTAAAAAGCCTTTTAAAGTCGGTTAGCCATAAAATTCAGTTTGCAATTATCTTTTCAAGATCATTTGATAAGCAAGGAAGCAGTTATATTGGACGATAGCCATTTATATTTGCAATATCGTTTTTGGGTTTAGGTATGGGGATAAAGCTAGCTATTTTTCGGCATTAAAGTATAATACTTTTACTGAAAATACTATTATACAAGAATAAAAGTCTTAACTTAACTGAGACTGGAAGATGTTTTATCACAGGATAGGAGATCCTATCACGCCCTGGTGTTTTGCCTTTTAATATGCATAAGCAGCTCTCAAATTCAAGCAAAGTGATATTAGCTTCAATACGATGTGCTACTGCGTTCATTGCAGTTAGTGAAATGATTCTAAATTTCCAAAATGCAGCCACAGACCGTGGGGAAATATGTTACTTTAGATGTTATTACACCCGTTTCATAGCGTAATTCAACGGTTAAGTATGTATGTTCAAACAAATGAACGGGTATTGTAGACGAACTTGGCTGCACCGCCAAACTTGATATTGCCGAAAAATATTTGACGAAATCAAGTGTCAAACAATTGACTTTTTTTGGCAGCTTTCTTCAATAGCTTCCGTTTTTCTTTTTCAACCTGGATGGCGATAAGGCAACACCAAATTTATTTTGATTCAGAATTTTAACCTTCTTAAATCTATATTTTTCTAAATAAAAAAATACCTACTAGTAGTATCATAAGATTTAAAATAAACCTAAAACTAAATGTAAGTTCCTAAGTTAAAATAATTGAAATGTGTAATAATAAAAAAAAATACCCTTTACGGGTAAAGTAGTTTTAAGCAGTTTTTGCATTTCAGAAACTCGGTTTTTCTTTTATTTTCAGTTAGTACTTATACCATATCAAAAAAAATTATTCAAAAAATTAAGAATACAATATTGTCCTCTTTAAAGTAATCCCCATCGACTGCAACACACTTATGCCAGCGCTTGATCCAATCCTCGAAACATTTTTTATATTCGTTTTCGGTTCGTCCATCAGTGCTTCCTGCGATTTTTCCATTACAGTTCCATTACATTGAACAGAAAGAAGTCACAGGGAGCCAAATCAGGTAAATTCGGTGACTGTTGGATGGTATTTGTTGCTTTTTTCGTCAAAAAATTACGAATAATGATGGCACTGTGCGCCACGAGTTTTCTGCTCATATTTCTGGTCGCTTTCGGCGAATTGCTTCACGTAAACGTCTCATAACGCCCAAATAATACTCTTCGTTTACTGTCTGGCTTTCTGGCAAAAATTCATGATTCACTAATTCGTTGTAATCCATGAAAACCGTGAGCATTGCCTTCTTTTTTGACTGAAAACGACGTTTTTTTTTTTGGTTTCAACTCATTTGGTGAACGTCATTAACTTGCCTGATGTCTGGATTGCGTGTCGTACTCCTAAACCCACGTCTCGTCTCAAGTAATGATCTTTTTGATGAATGTGATCGGATCTTTTACCTCGCAAATAATCAAATAATCACTTCTGCGACATCAACACGGTCTCTTTTTTGCATGAAATTAAGGTCTTTTTGCACCAACCTTGCCGCTACACGACGGAAACCCAAATCATTAACCAAAATGTCTTGGACGGATCCATAGGCAATGTTCAAGTCCTCCGCTATCTCTTTGATGGTTAATTTGCGGTTATTGACCAACATTTCTTTGACTTCATCAATGTTTTCGTCGGTTTTCTTGAGAGAATCGTTGCCGAAATTTTTTTCCAATATTTCCAACGTTTGCGCACCATTAAATCTGTTTTTTACGCAAAATCTAGTACAAGTTCGTTGTTGCAAATTTAAATCAATTTCTAAAATTGTAAAAAAAGCACCAACACACACATAGTTAGATGTACTCTTGGCTACGTAACTTTCGCAAATGTCAAGTTATGACGCTACGATTTAGAGGAAATGTCAACAACAGATGTACCAACTTAACAAAAAAAAAAAAAACAGAACTCAAATCAGAACAATGGGAGCCCCACACGGTGGTTATTTTTCACGGAACTTTTTGAGGTGGTATGTTAGATTTTAATGCAAAAGGTATATTGAAAAAATTTTATTCCGTTTTGACATCTGTTGCACACACTAAATTAAGGAAGTCACTTGATAACGCATACATCTTCTTGCCAAAGTTTTGTGGGTTTTCAATCTACATAGTATGCCAGTACGGTGTACTCGTATTTCCTTACTACAGAAAATGAAATCCTATATACCATATGCGATAAAAATTATGTTACACATATCTTAAAATCCATTTGTGTTTCCCAGGATATGCGGAGGTAGTGTGGTATGAAAAAGTCTTTTACACTTTTAAACAATTTACTGGCAAGGATCTGAAAGTGACATTTATATATACATATATATATTTAGGTACATGCCTCATGAACAAGTCAAAAGTAAAAATATACATATATACAATAAATGATATTTAGTACATGCTCACCATAAAAGTATCACCTACAGCTTTAAATAAGATCTCGGGTACCGCTTAATCGTTGTAAAAAACTCTCTTATCTAAAAGAGGGACTCTTTTCTTTTGATGACGGGCCTTTCTTTGTATCTTATCACTTTTTTATCTCATTTTTACTAAGCAGTTGCCAGAAAAGTTGTTTTTATGAATTCATCCACTTTACGAATAGCCGGCGTTTTTTTTTCCATTATGTCAACTGCCAACTTTTTTGCCTTTTCAAACAAACTGGATGTTGTTTCTATCGAAGGACTGTTCAATTTCCTTGAGATGAGAAGCTTTTCTTTCTACTCTTTTTGTCTTTTTTCACTGCTCTTGTTTTTCATTGAAGCGACTCTGTATGCACCTCTTTTTACAAATAAAAATGCGATAGAATGTATTGTATATGCAATATGTATGTATAACACAACATGGGCACATATTAGTGTAAAATTGGTGTAACACCATCCTGGTAATATTTTTTATAAGGGAACTGGGAACTAGGCCAATCTAAATTTTTCTCCCTTTTTTTCTTAAACTTTCGTAAATGAACAGCATAAATGACGCAGCGAACTGGCTAAAAGTTTGGAGTCAACAACACTACAATTCCCATGTTTTAAAAACAAGAAAAACAGAAGTCTCTTACGAAATGGGTCTTCTATCCGCCTCAAGCAAAAAGGTTTTGAAATTGACCTCATCTATAGACCCTGGGATCTGTACGCAATTATCCCAGGTGTTGAGATAATCATTCATTAATTCTTTAGACATAACTTTTTCCTCACATAAGATAAGATCGTCCACTGACCAACACTGTCCAAATTTGATGGCAAACAATTCTTTATAACATCTCTCTAACTTTCATATAACAGGCTGGAATCTGTGCAGTCACCATATGTGAATAAATCTGTATATGAAACCAAGTTAAGGAGAGATGCCATTATTTTAACAAAAAAACCTTCCACAATGAGAAAAACCTGGATATCCTCGTCTCCATCAACTTTTCGACAGCCCTTGGTATATCTGTCGTCAACATGGTGTTCGTGTTACTCTAACTATCTGGGGTAGACCAACGCCTAGTCTCTTCCATGCTCCATGTCATTTTTTGCACAGTTGAGTAGTCTTTAGATTTTTTCCCGACTCCTAACTGCGATGGTGGCATCAGAAACATTATTTACGATGTTGCTTAGTAGTTGACGAATTTAGCCTCAGCGCCATGTAACTACCATGTTATGTATTTTATTTATATATGGAGGTAGCGAGCAAAAGCTGTACACAAATGCTCCAGAGTTCGCTAAAGAAGATGAAGCTAACAAATGCTGTGCTTTCAATTAAACAACGCACCGATAGGTCCAAGAAAAGATTGCTGTATCAAGTTTGGTACATTTTCTTAAAACTTCAAAGGCATTGTCTCTGAAGAGGGTCACTAAATTCAATGTAAATAATATGAGTCGAGCACAGTCAAAGTAGTAGGACTAGCAAAATCTTCTTCAAGTCGCCTAACATCAAAAAAACATTGCCGCTGTAGCTTGTCTAAGAAGTCAGTTACTGCATGTGAGAAATTGGATGCCCATCTACCGACAAAGGGGCCAATAAAAGAGCCCAGCGGCAACGCTGCTCGGTGGTTCTTTTACCTGATTTGTCCGTACCGCAAGAAGTGTTACGAATGAAGCTAAAGTAGAAACGATTTCGCTGTTGTATTTTTTTTTTTTTTTTTTTTTTTTTATTATTATTATTAGTATTTTAAAAATCAACCATGTAGACATTCAGTTAGTGTTGGAAACTTAATTAAAGATTTTTTTTTTATTTCTTATTCTTTATCGTCTTTGTCTCAGATATAGAGAGAAAACACACACACTACACGGCATATAAATTCATACGCGGCTAATCATGGATAATTGCCCTGGTCAGTATCTAGAGGTTTATGTGTGTAAGGTACGTATCTAAATGCTTACATACCTACAGATAGATATTTTTGTTTCGCTTGTCATAAATGCATTTGAATGTGACACAGTTGTCGAGTAGATTTGTTGTCTGCTACCTGGGTGTAGCTTAGAAACAAATGTTGAATTCCAGGAATTTTTTTTCTTTTCATAATTAGTTGATGTTGTTTGGACATTCAAAATAGATTCGCGAAATTTTAACCTTCGTCGGTTGGATGAGATTGAGACAAAAGTAGATATATTGTATTCTGAGAAAAAAGAATAATTCATTGAGCATAAAAGACTTTGCGACTAGTAGGCGGTGCCTACCCAAATTTGCATGATTTTAATATTTTTTTTTTTATGGAGGTAGTAAGAGGTAATTGCAATCATAAAAGTTACAAATTGTAGATAGGTATCTACAGACATATGTACGGCTTGGAAAAGCCGTAACAATATTTAAAATAAAATGCAATTAAAGTGTCATTAGAGGCGACGTTATCGTCCGTACAATTTTTGTTGAATTTATTGTTAATGCTATATTTTTCCTTACATGTCCTTATTTTCTTGTAAATACTTGTATGCCATTTCTTTGGGTAACCGACAACGATAATATTGTATCTATAGCATAGTATCTGACAATCCGAGCAAAAATTCTAGATGGCACATGTGAAAAAAAATACAACCCATCTAGATATGGTACATTTGGATGCATATTCAAGTCTGTCATACTAGTGGTGGTTGGCGGGAAACATTTTCATTTAGCCAAAATGTTCGTTTGCTTGAGTCGAGTATAACAGTTTTACAAGTAGTGCTGCCAAGTCTGGATTTCATATAAAGTTTGTGACCGTTGAACGATTCAAATTCAAATTAAGTCTTCAGTTATCTGTTTTTTTTTATTGCATAATTCACTTTTTATGCGTAAACACTGATAAAAAAAAAAAAATAAATCTGATAATAGAAGTCGCAATATTTATTGGAAAAGTATTGAGTCAAGAATGGTATACTGTTAAATTGGGTTGGCAACAAAGTGATTTCGTGTAATAATTTTTATTTTTTTTTTGTACAAAGAATAAACTTTAATTATTAAGATATTTATTTTCCGTTCACTCGATGACCTTTTGCAATCATTCTGCCAATTTCATGACTCTGTGTTAATAAAATATTTGATCTTTACTAGCACAAAATTGGACCATTTGTGATTTCAGGTAATCGTCATTGTTGAAAGTTTTATCATTCGAAGAGTTTGCAAACTTCAAAACAAACGAAAGTCAGATGGTGCTAGGGCGGGGCTATATGGTGGATATGACATCACTTCACAAACAAGGTTCAATAATTTTTCATGAGTTACCAAAGATATACAGAATATGTGGACAGTAAACTTGTGTATTGTTCGTTTAGTCCCCTGAAAGCAGTTCAAAGTAGACGACATATTTATAACTCCACCACATTTAAAATATAACCTTCTTTTGAGGGAGTTATGTGGTTTGTGATGGTTCATCACGTTTAAATCATGACTGATGTTGCTTTAGACGGTCCATTTTTAAGATGCGTTTAAGATGCATATCAAAAATATTGATTGATATTGAATGTATAGAAAATGTGGAGTCCAAATACCGAGTTGCAATCTCTGGCACAGTCATATGACGATCTGATTTGTGTTTAAGAGATTCTGCTGGAAATAGCCACTACTTGGAGGTTATCGACATTTTTCTTTAAATATCAATTTTCCAATTTTTTTTTTTACAATTCCTTACGACTTCGAAAATCAGAGTCTTCTCGACTCTGCGCAGATGCTCAGAGGGATTGGTTCCGTTCCGGCAGCTGATTATTCCCTTTTTCTCATTTTTTTTTTTTCTATTATGCTGGCTTTTTAACACGTTCTTAATGTTAAATCGATAGCTTATAAAATTTCTATGGTATAAGATGGGTCCTTATAGAAAAGGCAGTAAATCCTCAAAATGGTTTTCTTGAAATAATATTTTTCAAACGGCTAACAGTTGTTCTTCGGATCCGCTGAACCGATTTTGATAAATCTTATAAAAATATCTTGAGTGGTAATCTAACACAATTTTGGCAAAAGATCAATAAAAAAATTGTCAAAATATTGATTTCAAACATTTTTTTTATTAAATTGCCAGGTAAAAAACCTTCCTATTTAAGATGCTTTTTTGATCTTTTTGCTTCAATCTCGCCAATCCTGAGATTAACTCTCGGCAGTGAAATTTTTTTTCAAATCAAGATTAAAAAAAAATTTTTTTTCATTCCCAAGAATAAAATAATGTTTAAAAAAAGTTTGATAATAATATTTAATAAAGGAGCTGGGAAAAATGTTCGCAAAAATTTGCTTTTTATTGGTCTTCTAAAGGGCAGTAATCACCTAAAATCACTGTATTTTATATACTCCTTTGATTCGAATATGTTAGTCCACTATTTCTAATCCTTTCTGGTATCCATTAAAAAGAATAGTTACCGACTTCTGCGAGTTGATTTCCACCTTTTTGTCATCGCAAAATCGATTAATCTTATCGCACTGAGGAACGAAGCATTCGCTCTACATGTCCTAGCCATCTTCGTTCGTCGTTAAAGTTAAAGTTTTAACAAATTTAGCCCTAATGCAGATTGTCATAAGACGTTCGCTTACATGTTGGAAGCTCAAGACCTTTTGCTTAAAAGCCTGCCGCATATGGCCGATCCGCATCCGAATAAGCACTGATTCTTTTCCCTATAGCAATCACCATATATGGTATCTGCTTATTTATATCTGAATCACCCATTCGCACTGCCAAGGGCCTCTGTCACTTGCTCGGCTGCACATGGCGTGTAATGGGTCCGAACATTCCACGTGCAGATCCTAAGGTCGTTGTCCTTTAAACGTTTGCAAGGGACGTAAGACGGGGACGAGGATGTATGTTTCCGCGAAAATGTTTAAGCTGCTGTTTTTTGCATTCCAATTTTTTTTTTTTTTTTTTAATACAAACTAATTTAATCTTTACAAGGTTTTTTATTCGGGAGTGTACTCGATATTGTTCTGGAGAATTGTGTCAAATATACCCTCATATTACAATAATATAGGCATACCTTTGAACAAATTAGTCGAATTCCGTAATTACGTCGGGAACGGTTATTTTAGTTCTAAGACTGCAAAGGTCTATCCACGGCCTTTAGACCGATTGGGTACATAACACTATGATAAGCCTACTGATTGACTGGTATATTCCCTCTAGTTTTTGGTGAACTAAAAGTTGTCCAGCGTTATTCTCATAATTTATTTATACAAAATGAAGTTTGAATCGGACTCCTAAACTTGTGAACACGCGAGAGGAAAACGTTTGATCAATGGCAGCAACTTCATGGCGGATATTTTCTTGTAGGGCGGGAATTTTTAACCCCCGACATAAGGTATCCCCATAAAAAAAAAATTGCACGCGGTATGCCCCGGTGACCGATTTGACCATGGTATGTCTCCGTGCTTGCTGATTAATGTATTGAGAAAATTGGGAAATTAAAAGTCAAGTGGAGTGGAGTGACCCGCCTTGCTGAAGAAGTGTGCTGTTGTTGAACCCGGGAAACAGCTGTAGGTACCAAAAACTCGTTTACCATTGTCAACGAGTCATTGAGACAAGCAAAACAGTAAATCGCGCTCGTCGAACGTTATTCTCTAACTTACTAGCAATTACAATTTAAAATTGAAAATTATCCGCTGGACAATCTTTATATCCTCGGTCTTTGTGTTTGACGTTAAGATCCTCGCCGATTATGAAATAATTCCCCCCAACTTCAGTATAAGGAATCAAGTGCTTAGGTACATGGGACCATGTATAACTGTTTTTCACTATGGATAGCTATGTACGCGATGCATATTTAAAGCATCTGGAACATACATAGTACAGTGCTGTTATAGAAATCGGGTCGATCTAGATCTAGGAGAATGGATCTTCGTTCGACCCCAAATTTAGATTTAGCGCAAGAACCTTTTGGGTTCGCTCCTTCTTGTTCGTACCCTGCGTATAGATCTGATCCATGTACATAGTCTGTTTTGTATCGTATAATACTTTACATACCTGTCACCATTTGGGGGTGTGCAATTTGTTAAGTAAGGGCTTATGTTTGCCTGAGCACTGATGATCGTTTAGCCTCCAATTTTTGGTGCCGAGCCAGATTAACTTTCTTAATGCATTGAAGTTTTAAAGATCTCCCCACAAGGTGAACGGAAAATGGCTTTTGTCTACGCTTCATCCCTACCCACGGTGCATTTCCTGGATTTATTTTTCTTTTCGCATAAAACATATCAAGGTTGCATTTGCAACTAGATGCGGCGTGCCCGAAACTGGCAGTCAAAGCATTGTAAAATTTTTTCGCTTCTCTTTTGTTTTTCGCACCAATAACCTGGAATTCTAGAATTTCCATATTGAACTAGAAAAAAGTTATTCAGCTTCTGCTTTTTTGTTTTAGGCATTTATGAACGGCTTGACTCCTACCAAAATGAACTCGTCTGACTCTTGGTTTCCGAGCGGTGCAATGAAATCCTCAGGATTAATGGACGGCTTAATCCCCTGCAGCAGCATTGCTTACAACTTTTCATCCTTCGGTGTGAAAAAGAAGAATCACATCGTCAATTCCTTCAATAAATGTTAAATTTTTTTGTAGATTTCCATTGTGAATCTCATACCTATCTAAGCTGGATAGTTTAATACTAAAATTGTTACCAATGGCCGACTAAGACTTACATACTCTTAATTTAACTGATTTATTTGTTTGCTGTTGTTCTTGCTGACATGTCTGCTGGTGTTGTTGTTGATCCGGCTCCTGTCGTTTTTGTTCCTGCTGCTATTTTCCAGATGTTGTAATTATAGCTTGATATAATAAGCGCTTTTGTGTGTTGCGTCATTGTGCTCTCACCCTTCTTGCTTGTTGTTTGGATTTGATGATCAGTACACGTTGTTATAGCCGTTTTTACACACATGGTATGTTGCTATTCAGTGACTGACTCAGTTTCCTTTTCTTCGTTCTCTGACTCTGAGATTTGAATATATGGCTTCCCACTCGTATATCAACCTTCTCCTTTTTTCGAAACATAAGGGAAAGATATGAATGTTCATCAGATCTTGTTAAAGGCCAGCTTATAACCTAAACCAACAACATATATATGTTTGGTTTAGGGCTTCATTTCCTCGCAGGTTTTGCCACTCAAAAACAAGAATCGGATAGCATCGGATAGAATCTTTTTCCATGTGCGCAAAAAACACTAACATGGTGTTTTGAAATGGGTCTCAAAACAGGAGAGTTAAAAGAGGTTATACTAAAAAATGGTACACTCATTTTGGCTCAGTAACGCTACTTATCTTCCAATCCGGGTACTCATTAAACCCTCGTAAAACGGTGATGTCAATGTACTTAAGTTAATAGACTTTGTTGGCTCCTTTTTTTCTTCCTTACTGGATTCGATAAGAGTTATTTTTAAAATTGTAATAAAGTTTTATTTTTTTATTAATAACTTTGTTGGGTCATTGAAGTCCTGAGAACGTTAGTGAGACTCATGGGGAAACAGAAGCCCAAGGTGCGAGAGGACGTCCACAAGAAACACCGCTGTCGAAGTCGTTAGGGTAGACGGGAGACTCGCGAAGTCGAGCATTACACAGGAAATCTGAAAGTTGCCGACGGATGGGAATGCACGGTCCTTTCAATCTGGACACCCAAACACAATGATGACGGGTTACGGAGGACGATCACTGGAGTTTGGACCCCAACTAAAGCCATGAGACAGTATGGCTGGAGAAACACCACATCTAGCAGAGAACGAATCGATCGATGGATGAAGAGGCGACGATCTCTTTTGTAGTTACGCCCCAACGAGGGAGCAACAGAGGAGTAACAATATTGTGCGGGATGAAAAAAAAATTGAACACACCCCAATGAGGCATCAACTTTGAAAATCAGGTTCGATGGGTGCTGTTTAAGCACCTCGGACGGCCGAGGCATAGAACAGGCCCGAATGAGGGAATATATAAACATACCAACAACAAAAACAATTAGCAGGAACAACAAAGAGAGCAACGGAAGAAGAAAATAACCAGTAAGAACAAATTATAAAACCGACCGAGTTAAAAGGGGCAGAAAGGGCGAAAAATAAAATAAAACACTCAAAGCAAATAATTAATTGTAAGCAGTAGCACGCTATTGGTCAATCCCCATTCTCCCAAATTTGATCCACTGTAATAGTTAGCTACCAGCTGGAAAACATTGCAAGAGACCTAAATAGGGGTGGCGACGCCGAGGATGGCTGGATCGGAATATATGTAATTCCTTATGGGATTATCTCTTCACCTTTTAGCTTTCGTCTCAACACTCCAGCTGCCTTCCGATCGAGTTTCTTTTCTCCCTCGCGTTTGCAAATTGCAAACAATTTTTATTTATTCGATGGCGGAAAAGTACCCCGATGACAGACAAAGGAAATACAGCTTTTCGAAAATTCCACTAAAAATCCAAGGTTCCCCTAATAATTAGGTACAGCAAGAGTCTACAAACTTCCATAAGCTCCCTCAGTGGAATTCCTCGTGATGACTGGAAGCGGGAGCGAACTCCGAGACTGGGGAGTTTAGAATGAAATGATTGAGAGGGTAAACACACTAGCAAAACATGTAAGTGTTGTAACTAATAACCCCGTAAGTTGGATCCATTAAAGCGCTACCTGGCGAAGGAACTGACAATATCTAGATGGATTCCAGCGTTATTTTTGATTCGGGGCAACAGTTGACAGTTGCCGAGAAGCAATCAAAACAGATTTCTAATTTCTTTCAATTACCATAATATCCATGATTTTAGTATTTTAGATACTAAATCTAATCTAATCCTGTTCTTCTGTTATTTAATGTCAAATTTTAAAAATTAGACATGACTTTTCGTTCATCGGCCCTAAAGCTGACTATTCGGGAAGTGTGGAATATGGAATATACTTAAGCTGTATATGTACTTAATTTGGTTGCTAGCAAGGCCCTTTGTCCAAATAAAAAAAAGCTGGCTTTACAATTACAAGCAAATTGGAGTCTTGAGTTCATTATATGTACAAATTTTATAGAGAAAGCATTGGCAATGGTTGTCTGCTAACTGATTTCCCAAATATGATGAGATCGACCGATCGGAACATATTTTCACAAATGTTGAGTAGACTGTCTATTTTTTCTTAAATAATAAATTCGTATGAATATGTGCACAAAAATATGTACATACATGTTTTATATATACATATGTTTGTACATCCACTTGAAATGAATGTAAGATTATTATGAATATGTGCTGTTCGTTGCGCTCGTTAGACCTTAAAACATTTAAGTTGATTGTTCTTTCGTTGAGTTTAAACAACAAAGTGCAATTAAGCAAACTTCTACTCTTATGGGGCCGCTTAGAGTTGTACTAATATTTCAAAAATGAGTTTCTTTTGTGCGCAATTAACTGTACGAAGGCTACTCTTTTGAAAACAAACCACCATATACCTACGCATGTTAATTTCAACTGCTATTTTACACAGATACTTCTTACGCTCACTACACACGCACTTTAATGTGTTCAATTACGAATTAATTTTCATCAAAAATCGTTAAATCCTTACAGACTTATACGGATATGGCACTGTTGGTAGTGGTACAGTTAACTTCTAAAATCTACACACAACCCTCTGAGGGCATGTAAGTAAATGTGTTTTAAATTATTCCCCTTCACACCGCCGCTGTTGCTACCGCTGCCGCTTTGGCATTATTTAACCTCAAACCAACTACAAGGGACGTATAGTGGACTAGACATTCTATGTTATTTGTGCATCCCCCACCATCACAGCCACCTTACAAACCCCCCCTAGAAGGTACATATTTACTAAAATCAACATGAAAGCACCATACGGCACTTTTCATGGCGATTTCTGTAATTTGCAACATTCGAAGACCACCCACTCCAACAATCATCATCGTTCGTTCGCCCACCCAATGTTGAGAATCCCTTTGAATTAAATGCGTACACACATCCTCTCCATCTCATACATACACTAGCCAACATTAAAGGCTATAACATCGGCATCAATTCAGCTATAGTCACAGCTACAGCTTCAGTATCGCATGCACACATCTAAACATACATTCGTACATATATAAATACATACATATTTACAAATACTCTAAATTTACATTTTAAAATAACCACCCCATTGCTACTCGGATAAGCACAAACTACACTCTCCACACTGGCCATATGTGCTCCAGTGTAAACTCGCACCCCTATCGACAATCGTGTGCTGGCCCCTCTACAACAGTGATGCTGCCACATCCTTCTCTTCTACGTCCTGCCAAAATCTGTCCAACTCGGAGAATCTTGTATCCTTAGAACTTGTGCCCACTGTCCTTTAGTGTCCTACAAGCTGGGCGCCGTGATGAGGGTATTTACATTCATGCGCAAAGGTACGATATATCCTTCATAGAGACGTCGACGTAAGTAACAACACGTATACTTTATCGGATATGTAAACATTAAGATATTTGGCTGCAGATCGAGGACAAGTATAAAATTAATTTATTGAAGGTTTGGGTGCTCGTAATTAAACGAAACGAAACGGGGTACGTCACGGATGCTGCCAAACTCGCATACAGAGAAGCATACTCCACCCCTAAATTAGGTACTCGTATCGTATGCCACCTGCCCGGAGTATGGTTAGCAAGTGTGGTCTATGTGGTGTCGGGTATGTAAAGAACTTTAATCCCACTACTGAGATAGTTGGACATGTACGGATACTGACTTGTGCGTTAGTACAATCTGCTTTACAAAAGTAAATAAGATAGCACACGATTAAAAGTTTAACGAAGATATGTATGTACTCGTACATACCGTACATACGGTGAGAAAGAGTTTTAATTTTAATTTTTGATTTTAAATAGAGCACGCAATTTGCTTGATTGATTGCAATTGAAAATCAACTGCTCTCTGGGGAACTTTAATTGCCGCAACCCCGTTCCGAAGATCATTTGCAAGTTAATTTCGGTATACAGTATGTTGCTGCCCACTAGGGTGGCAAACTACGGTAACTACGGCGACTAACTTTTCCACCGTCAACATTAGCTACTTATAAAATCAAATTCTAAAAAAGTATAGGTACTTGATGACAAAAGTCTTAATATCGAATCCTCGTTTCTTTAAACGAGTAGTTTGTTTTGAAAAACCCCACACATTAATGTACCATAAACCCAATACTCATATTAAAGTTTTTGGAAAAAACCTACCAGATTTTGAAGCCAATCGGGATCAATTGATGAAGTAAATACGAGCACGTGCTTACTTATTCGTATGAAGATGGCGCGGTTCTGGAATGGGTTCACTAAAACAAACCTCTCCAGTCAATAAGATTGATTGATAGCTCTGTTACACATCGCGACAAAAAAATAGCACATTCATATTATTTTACAAAAATACAGTTAACATAGCAATGAATTTGAATAATTGTATCCTTGTTAAGGTTTGAATAGTAGTTAAATAAAATTTTTAGAATGGATTTGATTGAATGCATAGGTGAAGTACTTAAGGAGATTAACCATCATTTGGGGAAAAACGGATATGTGGCGCGACAAAATGATACCACACTACGATGAATTTGCTTTAAGTTAATTTTGAACGATCGCAAGAGTGCGTGTATTTAAATTGTTTGTAACAAAATTATCTGTTTGTCATTTTACAAATTAAATACAACTATTTTACTTGAAAATGGGTAGAGGAAAACAGCTTAACAGTAGTAGCCAATTCCGATCTTACTACCATAAAAATCGCAGAAAAGGCTGGCGTTAAAACTAATGTTCGCAACGTACAGAAGTTTCTTAAAAAAATTGGAAACTATTAAACGCAAAAAAATCCAAAGAAAGTCGTGAAGACACAGAGAAGAGTTTGTTTAAGTTTGCTGAAAAACACATTAAGTCGACAAAAAGTGATTGAAAATTGTTAGGGATATCTTGCGAGAGAAGTTTGCGCCAAAAATAGGCAGTACGACACAATTGAGAAACTCAAAAGGAACATTACAGAAAAGTGGGAAGCAATTCTAAAAAAATACATAAAAAAGTTATTTAAACCGCTTCCACCGTGTATGGCGGAGGTTTTGAAAAAGCAAGGAGGTTCAACTCATTACTATGTAAAAGTTAAAATTTTTAAGTTTACTATAATTTTTCTAAAATAATTTCTTATGTTTTCAAAAATGTGCTATCATTTTGTCGCACAACTTAAACTGCTTATGCCTTGTATTGAATACTTGTTTTCGTTTTTGTATTTTTACATTAGAATTTTATCTGTTATCCCTAAAATGAGCTACATTTGAAAAAAAAAATGTTATTTTTACTTTTATAAACAATATAAATACAAAAAATGAAAATGTGCTATTTTTTCGTCGCGATGTGTAGTTCGTTTAGGGTTTTTTCCAGTCGCATATAAATCGAGGAATCATGGGTGTTGGGTAATCGCAAATGCGGCCTTGAACCTCTAGACAATCATAACTTTGACATTTAAAACAATGGGCGGCTCGACAGGCCTGATTCTGCATCGAAAATCTATTCTTGACTGTGGTCTAAACTACTAAATTGGGTGGCTGTGGTGTAGTGGTATATGCATATACTCCTCAAGCAAAGGGTCGCGGGTTCGAATCCCGTGCAAGGCAATTGTCTAAAAAAGTCTTTTCATAGAATTTGTATGTAGTTATATGAAAATCCCGTCAGCGTCAACTCTGATATGAAGGCATAACACTGATGTTGGTGTGGTTGCTGACTGGGCTAAATGTAACAAACTAACAACTAGCACGTACTAAGACCAACTGGTTGAAGATGCACTAGCTCGTCCCGTCCAGTTTGACAACCGCCTCTGGGAAACATATCGAAACCAAACATACCTGAGTTTCAAAGTACTACACCACCCGCCCGCGCCCTGGAGAAAAGCCAGTAAAGGGGTATACATATTCCCTTGGTGCGCGCGCGGTATTATAAAAAAAAAAAACTTAGTTACCGAAACTAACTTACACTTATTAACTTACAATAAACCTCTTCAATTAGACCGATCGTTGGCCAATTGCCATTAGTCGACAAAAAATATCTTCAAGCAGATCTTCATAAGCCTTCGGTAACGGTCATGCTTCTGCGACATAGAGCAAGTAACAGCGACTCACAAGGGCTGTTTGTCCTTTCTATTCTGAGTCAGCGTAATTATCAGAGTTAAAAACGGAACCAATTACAATCTTGTAACACTCTGTCCTTTGTGTTAAGGTATGTATCTTCATGTTGATAGGATCGATTTCGTAATGCCCTAAAACCTACTATTGCTGTTCTTGTTTCAATATTTGCAAACGCATAAGTGACAGGTCATTGTGTTCTATTATGTTTTATTGTGTTCTATAGTGTATGCAACTAGTTACATAATTAAAAATAATATTTAGTTACAAAATTTTCTCAAGTAATCCCTTATTCGACATCAAAGGTTTATGTGTGATTAACGAGTTTAGCAGGGATGTCCAAGCTAGACATAGCTCTGTTAAGCTCATGTCTATAAACGCTCTCATATGCTACCTGTACTCTATTAAGTAGTAGCGAGGGTTCGATATTGACTTTTAGGGTTTTACTTAGAATCTGTCTTATTGGAAATATTAGGCTATTTGTAGACAAAAACCCATTGATAGGTGTTAATCAGATAGTCGACAAAATAATTACAGGCGATTGCCTAATACAGGAAATAGTATCATTTACGTAATGTTACGGAGACACCTTTAGAAATAATTTTTTTTCATATGGATCGGGCAAACGATGTCGGTGTTCTATTCATCAGGCATACCCTATTTTCCTCAGACCTAATCCATGAAATGAGTTGGTATATGCTCTATATGAAGTCAAATCCCACTTCCTTAAATTGATCTGCAGGACGTCCATCCGATCTTTAATCCAGTTTTTTTTTTTTTGGTCGGGTGGACGGAGATCTTGGCTTTCATTGCCACGGTTAAAGAGTTCGTTCTGGCGACAGCAGATTTTGGGTCATCCCCGCCATTAAACAGTTCGCAAAAGTGTTGTTTGCTTGTCCTCAGCATGGCTATGACTCTACTACAATATTTTCTTGTCCACTTTTTTGGATTGAAAAGTTATTTCTTATTCTTTTTTTTTTAAAGAATTTAACACTCAAGTGGGTATGACTACACTTATGATGCCAAAGCATGTATTAAGTTTTTCGGAAAATGGTATAGAGAAAGTAAAAAGATGTTTGGGCTCAATGGTTATTTCGCTACATGGGTGGCATTTAACATTTAATGGGGAGACTAAAGTATTAGTGTAAATTGACTTGAGATGTTGTATTTAGGCAACCATTCATCTTACGAGATTTTAGTTTCTAGTTGTTTGAATAAAAGTCTTTTGGTCACGGCTGGTATTGAACCCCGAACCGTCCGATTGGGAAGCCAATACATTACCACTTGATCCGCGGTCATCCACATTTCTATCTCATGGTAAAATTTCTAAACATTGTTCTTGGACTACCACATCTGCATTTCCTTGATCGCAACAAATCTGCCCTCAAATAGATGTTGCTTCTGTTCACTATAGCGACAGCTTTTCGTTTCCTTTTTTCCGGTATATTCCACTTGTTAGGCGTTTGCGGTGGGAATTTTCATTTTATAACAGGCTAGGGCCTCAGGTAATAGTTCTGCTGCACGCAACCTGTTCACAGTGATTAGTATGCAGATGCGAACGTCGTTGTCCTTTACAAATTTCGCAGGCCAACTTCACCCACAATCTACAATATGGAGAGTAAGGGTCTTTCTAGATACTCTTTTTTTTTTTTGGTTGCGTCCAAGGATGTGATAATTCCACGATTCGCAAGCCCCAAGTACTCGATTTCGAGGATGCGCCTACGTACTAACCCAAATCTTGCACTTCTCTTGCTGGTTCGACATTGTGTACAATATTTACTGTTTTTTGTTATTCCTTCATTATTTTTGCCGCAGCCTATTTCACCACATCCCATATTATACTTGATGTTAGCATATGGTTTACAATGATTTTCTCCTCTAGTTCTCTGTGCTCTGTTCTGAAGTGTGGGCACTGGAAAAATACATGCTGTGCATCTTTCAAAGCAAACTTGTATAGATATGATTGAAAGTAGCCATGTCCAGTTAGGAGCTGACTTAAATAAAAATCTACTTCTCCGTAGTTACGTTCTACCCATTAACGAATATCGAGTATAAGTTGGTAGGTCCATCACCCCTTTTTAGACTGGTTCCATCTCTCTTGCCACGCACTTGTGCTACGCTGCTTTTCTCCCAGCTTGATATCTTTCACTGAAACTCTGGGCTCCCGAATTTTAGTATCGTAGGTCCTTTGTAGCTCAGTGGCCAATATATCTGCTAGTAGCATTCCCGCAATGGCATATATAACATCATCTGATATTGTCCGATATGCACAGCAAACTCTCAGAGTACATAGTCTGTTGACAGAATTAGTCTTTCTTGCGTATGACTTAATTTTCAATGCTCTCGCCCATATTGGTGCCGAATACATTGTGATTGACTGGACCACCCTTGACAGAACTAGTATCATTTGTTGTTTGGGTCCTCCTATGTTTGGCATTATTCTGGATAAGGCAGCGCTAACCCTTGCAGTGTTCCTTGTAAGTGAGCCTCGCATCGATCATCATACCTAGGTATCTGATAGCCGGTTTTGATGTTATATCGTGATCGCCCACCCTGATGGTGGATGTTACTCTTTCCTTGCGACTGGTTACTAGAACTGCTTCCGTTCTGCCAGCTCTAATCCAACTGTTGCCATCCACTGTCTAACTTTTCGAATACATTCATTATCAATGTCTTCTATCTTCTCCAGGTGCTTCGCCGCCACAACGATTGCAATATCATCTGCTAAACCTATGATTTTAGCCTCAATCGGGATTCCAAGTCTTAGAACCCTGTCGTAAATAATGTTCCATAAGAGAGGTCCTAGTACCAATCCTTGTGGAACTCTACCTTACTATATCGTCGGTATCGTAGAGTGGGAACCGATTGTCGATTAAAAACCATGGCACCATCATTGACCTCAGAGAGAGTACTATAAACCCCCAGTTTGCAGAGTTGAACGCATTTTTGACGTCAAACGTTAATACGGCGCCTTTTGTTGGTACCTCCTCTCCATCTTCTGCCCTGAATTTCTTCTTCTAGGATCGTAGTTACCTTCTGAATAGCATCTGAATACGAAGGACCTTATTTGGTATGCCGTCTAACCCAGGCGATTTATTATTGCTAAATCTTTTGCATACATCCGCTTGCGTAACTAGTGGAATCTCACCTACTTCCTGCGGTGGTTCTATATGCTCTATTGATGCTTGCTGTGAAAATAATCCCGACACTATTTTTTGCATCAGCAAAGGGCACAAGGGTGGAGGTACCCAAGAGCCCTTTAGTTTTGTCATGACCGTCCTGTAGGCGGTATTCCAGGGATTAATATCTGCTTTCTCTCAGAGTTCTCAAAAGCTGTTGTTTTTGCTTCTCCGAATGGTTAATTTAAGATCCCTACGCCTATCTTTGCATTGCACTTGTAAATCCTGGTGGGAGGGATGACCTCTGGATCGCTGAAATAGTCTTCTAGCTCTATGGCACTAGCAACGTAGCTCTGCTATCTCTTGGTTCCACCAGTATACTCGTGGCCGCCGGTTTGTTGGCGTTTTCCGTACCATAGATGCGTCGCAAGCCCTAGATACTGTTTTAGTATCCTCCGCGGCCATCATGTTTGCTGCTACTGGGTTTATTGTGGATTCTCGAAAAATCAGGAAAAAGATGTTTTCGTCCAGTGTGCTTGTTTTCCACACCATACATTGTGCCTTCTTTGGAAGGGGCTTTTGGGTTGCTCTCCTTGCTTGCACTTCAAATAGGATGGTCACTGTGAGTGTAGTCCTTACTGACTTTCTATCTTGATCCTCTCACTAGGGAACTTGTTACAAAAGTTACATCAACTCTGGAGCTTACGCCGTTTCTGGTGAATCTGTGCTCGTTACCCGTGGCCCATGCGTTGAAGTCACCAGCTATGGTTGATAGAGCACGACCTCTAGCATCATCCACGAGCCTATCTAGCATTCTCTGAAATTCTTCCAGGGTTCCATTTGGAGATGCGAAACAACTGTATATATTTACCCCATTGACCTTCGCTCGGACGAACCCTATGTCATCATTTTTTCTTCAAATGCGACGTCTCCGCAGGTCCAAATAGCAGCTCTATTCGAGGCGTCTGCTGCCCAAATTTTATCATCAAGTTTCCTTTACTGCTCGCTTACTACGGCCACATCAATCTTGCCGCGTGTTTGGTATTGCTACTTTTTCTTTCTGTACACAGGATGCATTTTGGGGCATTGGATACATGACGCAATTTTCGCTTCTGTAAACAGCACTTTTACACACCTTCGTAAAATGCCCAAAGTTCAGGTATATGAAGCATCGTAGAGGTATTATATTTTCCCATCGGTCCATCCGATTTTTTTTTATTCTTTCTACCTCCAGAATATTTTTGGCAACGTTAATCGAGAGGCTGATGACTGCTCTTTGCGTCCCTGCATAGGCTGTTTTTAGTGATTTAATGGCTGAGGCCTGAAAACCTCGCAGTTCCTCATTCTGCTCATACAGGGCTTGGCAGATCTCTTCCTTTGTAGTGACGCCATCTAGATCTTTGCATTCAATAAGCACCTCATGCGTTAGGCACCTCACTTCCGCAACTTCCCCTAGAACTTGTCCAATTTTTATTCGGTACTCTAAGGTTCTCTCATCCTCTGCTTCTTGAGTTCAAGCAATAATTCTCCATTAGCCGTCTTCCTTATGCGAATTACATCAAAGCCTAGTCCATTTAACTCCAGGTTGGTCTTCACCTTTCTGAGTATATCACAATAGGATATTTCACCAGTCTTCCTAATTACCAATGCATCCGGCTTGACGCGTATCTTGCCTCGGCTTTTTTCTACCACTTTTGTCCACTCCGCTTTCTTATCCTTACGTCTAATAGTTTCTACGCCTGGCTCAATGTCTAGAGTTTTCGTCTTCAGACCCATGGTCTTCTTCGTTTGCTCTTCCTCCCTTAGGCCCTTATGGGTGGTTTGTTTCACCTTTGTTGCCCCATTTTTCGTGACGATACTCTTGGCAGGGCTCATCTGCCACCATCTATATTTCAGCACTCTGGCTAGACCTGATAACATCCTCTTCTTAGGCTCTGTCATTTCTGCTGGGACACTATAGTGTTGATCTTTTCGGCCGATCATAAGTCTAATAAGTGGCTATCACAAGGAGGTAAAATAAGGATTTCCAACAATACCAAATGTGATTTTGACAACGACATTTTAGCAGCATGAATAACTTCGTCAAACAATGGGCATATGAAACATTAGTCTTCTGATAAATGCAATAGTCATAAATAGGAACCGGTTCATCAATCTAGCATAAGATTATTTAAAACCATGAAGTTTTTAGAGTAATCAACGATTGATGCATTAGGAATATTATTTTAGTTCATTCCTATAAAACTATAGTCATTCTCTTTATGACAAGGAAGAAGGTGACTGGACGGATTGAACTAAATAATCCAAGATATTTAATAATTATCCTAAATGGCCAGAAAATTTGTCAAGTACAATAGAAAACTGGCCTTCTCGTAGAGTACATGTGCCTTCAGCATAGCAAACTAAGTACTAAAAAACTATAAGATCGCTTACCATCACTAATTCAGTTACGATGTAGTCTTTCCAGTACTTTAAAATGTATCTGATCAGACTTTGAAGCGGAGAAGAAATATGGTATTAGGTGTGTTTTTTTGACATTTGGTAAAAAAAAATACGTAATTTTCTAGGGAAATCAATTTTTTTCATTCAAAATATTTGCCATCGGCTTCCACTTGGTTTCGAAGGACCGGCTTCACCAGGTGGAAGCCACGTTTTTTTCCAATTCTGGTTTTCACAATAAAACCATTTTTCGTCACCGTTCACAATTTGATGCAAAAATCATTTCCCTTTGCGGCGTTGAAGCAGCATTTCACAAGTGACTTTGCGATTTTCCATTTGACGTTCATTCAAATTTTGTGGGACCCATTTATCGAGTTTATTTATCTTCCCCATTGCTCGTTAATGTCTGCTGATTGTTTCTTATGACACATGTAATGCTTTTGCTTATTACCGTTGAGTCTCCTGCAATTGCTCGTCTTTGCATTGTGGTCTACCAGAGCGCTCACTGTGTTTCACATTGAAATCACCACTTTTAAAATGTCTCACATGTTCTAATTGATGGAGCGTGTTCACCATATGTTTCTACCAGCAAGCGATGACTTTAAACAGTCTTAACAATGCGTACCGCAAATGTTCTTTTTCAGGCACACAACTCGACATGATCACTGAACGATAAAACAAAAACCCTAGTTTTTGGCGGTCTCAACTTGTGTGTGTTTGTAGTTAAATGTCAGATGAACAAAATGACGTATGTGTCAAATTAAATTCGTGGAGTAATTTTCACTGGCGCCATCTCTTAGTTAAACCGGAAAAAAAACTTATGCATACAGCTGGTATGTGTAAATTACACTCACAACTTAACCTAACATGTATGCGCTTACTTAATGCAAGATATTTATCGGATTTAATGTGGATAAATGCCTCCAGACTTATTTTTCCATAATAGCTAGAACTTGTATGGAAACGGCAAAATATTGTCAATTTTTGTACAAATAAAATACCAAATGCTGCCAATGTTAATACAGGGTCTTTCAATTGGGACGCTCGAAATTTGTTAGGTTATAGCGGCCATGCGGCAGGGCGAAACATTGTCATAGCCAAAACGCGATCCCCGCATCTCTATATTCATAAGTTCAATTGGAGGTAATCAATCAATCAGCAACCAGCTTAGCCACAACGCGATTGACGCAAAGCACTCCTCTAGTCAATAATATGGATGTCCAAACGTTCTGAAAGGCCAACATCGATTCGGACCATTACCTTGTGGGAGCCAAGGTACTGTTGCAGATATCCCGAACATCGCAAGGGCAAGTTAAAACTACGAGGAATTTTGACATCGAACGTCTGCAATAGCAAGATATCGCCAATTTCTTTTCCAATCAAGTCTCCCTTAATCCCTTAAGAGATCCTATGCCGCTAGCATCAAGTATTAAAGACCAGTGGAAACATTGCAAAAAAACCATCAGAGATGCCGCCTCTGTTGTGTTGGATTTCACTCGGAAATCCGTTACGAAATCCGTAGTTTGACGTCGAGTGCCAGCAGGCACACGCAGCTAAGCAAGACGATGCATAGAAGGACTATAGCTGCTGACGAGTTCTACGAGTAGAAGAGGAGAGGCAAACATCGGGTTCATAGGAGCAAAAAGAAGGACCATAAGAAGCGTGCGGTCAAAGAAATTTAGAGATGCTGCTCCAGAAACGAGATTCGGAAGTTTTAGCAAAAGGTAAAAAAAAACATGCCACGGACATCCTCAAGGATCAAGAAGACCCTCTGAACTGCACTAACTTCTATCTTCTATGTCAGAAGCTTTACTTCTAAAAATTGATAGGAAGAACAAGCTACGGGTAAAGTGTATAAAGCATAAAAATGACATTCTTTTACGAAATCACTCCAGCAAAATATGTGGTGAAGTGGCAGCCGAAATTTTTGTATATAAACGAAAACTACTCTGTACATCAATCAATTTTAAAAAGTGAAAGGCAATTCAAAAAAGGAATGGACAATAGTAAATCAATCACTTAAAATAATATATCTTTGAACTTTTCGGCCTGTATAAATAGAAATATTGTACCAAAGCTACATTTAACAAACTATTGCCTAAGTTATGAAACAGAACTTCTTTACTTCCTTTTTTTGGAGCTGATCACGTCCTTCGAAATTTACAAGACAAGTATACCTCTAAATAATTATACCTCGTCATCTAGAAACAGCTACAGCAGCAGTTTTATGAAGAAAACATCACTCAATATTGCTGATATTCTAACCCACACTTACAATAAAAGCTTTTATTCTGTCATATTCTTTGATGTAATACCAGTTTTTTTAAAAAAGGGAAATGTTAATATGATAATTATAGACTCATCTTGGTTTTACCCCCCTTTTGTAAATTTTTTGAAATATCCCTGAAAACTATTCCTTTTTTAGCCCAAACCGATATAGATCTGTAGATTTAGAGCTAAAAAAATCTACAGAGGATACTTATTGAGTCTCTGCACCTCCATTTAGAAAGACTTATAAAGGGTGAGCCAACAGATGGAAGGGATTACTAATTACTGTCATTTACTGAATTCAATGTGGTTGATCTTCTTGATAGATATCATAAAATCTTTGGGAATTTTAGTCATGGAGTTGTTTACCACGCAACAAAGAATTTTTGTTATTCAATCTTATTACGAAAATGGGCGATCTACAAAAGTAACATTTCGTAAAATTTGTGAATTTTTCGATCAACATAATCACCCTAGTGAGTCCAAAATTCGTGAAATGGTGAATCGTTTTTAAGAAACTGGTTCGATACCGAGTCAAACTCCATATCAACATGCCCGGCCAACACACACGCCAAAACATCGCTACTGTTAGCGAAAGTGTTCAAAACTAGCCAATAACCTTAATTCATCGCCGAAGTCAGCAACTGGGCTGACAGGACAATTTGTCATCGAATTTGATCTTTTCCGATTAAATCCATTATTCGAGAGACAGATACTTAAATAAACAAAATTATCGTTTCTGAGGATCGGAAAACCCATACGAAACTCACGAAAAACTAATGCATCCCAAAAAGGTCACTGTATGGTGCAGATTATGAGGCTGGATAGACATTTACAGTAAATAGAGAACGTTACCGCAACATGTTGACGGGCTTTTTTTTTCAAAATTGAATGAATTGGATGATCTCCATTTTCAACAGTATGGTTCTACCGCCCACACAAGCCATCAATCAATTAATTTATGGCGTACCAAATTTGAAGATCACATTATTTCGGTTAGAGAGAGAGAGAAGTTGATTGGTCTCCAAAATCATGCGATTTGGAACCTTTATACTTCTTTCTGTGAGGTTATTGAGGAGTTAAGTCAATGCCAATAATTCAGCGAAAGTTCAAAATTTCAAATATAACATCGAAACTAAAATTGTAGCCATTGACCCACTTACAAAAAGTCATCGATAATTCCAACCTTCGGATGGTCGCTTGCAACAGAAGCCGTGAAGGTCACATAAACGATGTTGTGTTCCATCCATAATTGAAATAAATAAAATTCTACATTGATTTCACAATAAATGTGTGTTTAATTTAATGAAAACTTCTACAGTAGCTGTTGGCTCACTCTTTATAAGAAAAAAAGAAAATTTGAGCAGCTCTATCTTAATATAAAATCTACAATCGTTGGTGCGTCTCTTAGCAATCGTGTAAGTTCTGAACGACTCATATTCCCAGAACATTTTTGTTATGTCCTGGCGATGGGTCATAGCTATTCTAGAATCCGATAAGTAGCGATGTAGGCTCGTTATTTCATATTTATACAATATGACACCCAATAACCATTTAATACAATAAAAACGTATTGTATCCATTTGTGAAATTTAAAAAACATTTTCCAAAATTTGTAAAGTGTAAAACGGCACAGGGCACAATCGGAATGTATGGTTCGTACTAGAAGCAGAACGCCCGGATAACTCTCTCGAAACTTAAATGTATCAAGAATTGCAATGGAACGAGATTAGTTATTAAAAAAAATTTGGGAAATATCAAACCATATTAAACGGAAAGTCCAGAGAAGGGAATGTTTTACTGCCACGCATTCGAATGTTACCCTCCGACACACCATTTCAGTTCAAACGGTTACGATTTCCCGTTTGGGATTTACGATGAACATAAATAAGTCGCAAGGACAAACAAAAATATGCGGATTGGATTTATAAAATCCATGTTTTTTGTGTGTTGGAAAACCATCAAACCTTTTTCTTTATGCACCTGATGGACTAAAAGAATATTGTTCATGATTTAGCGTTAAGATAAACACAAATCAAACAGTACATCATTATTCAACAATTATTACGTTATAATATACTTAAAGTTTTCTATTTAAATAAAAATGTTTAGTGAACATTTACATGTATTTGTTGTTAACATATTTTACATGAAAACAGTATAGTGAAAGTAGAAGAATTTGATATTTAATTATCAAAAGATTAATTTGAAATTTCCATTTATAATGATTCTCTATTTTCAGTCTATCTATAGTATCTTGCTTATATAGGGCTTTCCAATAAGGACTTGACAACTTTGAATTTAATTTGTGAACGTACTCTTTCACTAATCATCAAACTGTCACTGTAAACTCAACATTTTTATCATGGTAAAGTACACTAACGAGCAATGTCTGCAAATATAAAAATTTTCTACAGATATTCAGAGTCGCAAAATCATCTTCAGTGACGAAGCTCATTTTTGGCTCAATGGGTTCGTCAATAAGCAAAATATGCGTTATTGGTCGGGTGAAAACCCACATGTGCTTCATGAATCACCACTTCATCCACAAAAAATAACTGTTTGGTGCGGTTTGAATGCCGGCGGCGTTATTGGGCCATAGTTTTTCGTCGACGATAACGATCGTCACGTTACTGTGAATGGTCAGCGTTATCGCGCCATGATCACCGATTATTTTTGACCCGAATTGGAAGATATGGACTTGGACGACATGTGGTTTCAACAGGATGGTGCCACAAGCCACACAGCACACGCTACAATCGATTTATTGAACAGTAAGTATGGTGAGCGTGTTATCTCAAGACATGGGCCAGTCGATTGGCCGCCTCGTTCGAGCGATTCAAAGCCGCTTGACTATTTTCTGTGGGGCTACGTTAAGTCATTGGTTCATGCCAACACGCCGACGACATTGCAAGAGCTCATAGCCAACATTGAACGCGAAATAGCGGCCGTTTCGACCGAAATGTGTGGCCGAGTCGTTGAATATTGGGTCCAACGAATCGACCGCTGCAAATGTGCCCGCGGTGGCCATATGAACAAAGTCGAGTTCCATTCATAAATTTTTTGATTGTACTTCAAGCCAATAATAAAGTTTTTGAAATATCTCAAATGGTTTTCCTTTTATTTAAAAAAAAAGCTGTCAAGTCATTATTAGAAAACCCTATGCTTCATCTGTTATATCGTTGATCATAATTTATTGTTATCGAAACTAGAAAAAGCAGCCATAACAAGATTTGCATTCTATTTAGATGCCATCCAATTGAAATAGTTGATAAGTATAGTGCTACAGGAGACACGCGGATCGGAATTCAATAGGAATATATTCTTGGTCCTATATTGTTCTTAATTTACATCAATTCCATCGTTAACTTAAAGTTTAAGGGATATAGCATTTTGTTATTCCTCTTTGAATAATTTAGACTTAATAATCGACATAAACTATGGTCTGGAAATGCTTTAACATTGATTTATTGCTCACAAATTAGTCATAAGGAGTAGAACTAAATGGATATCATTCAATCTGTACAATAATAGTACAAATTGTAAACATTTACTAGTGATCTCTTTTTATTGTGAAAATATGTAATATCAGTACCAAAACATTTAATACTGATATAAGCTGCTCGCCGATAATATATTTTGATATTAGAATAGTCACAATATTTAAGTATCTAGGACTTACAATTGACGGTAAAATGAACTAGAGTGCCCATACCTTGCTACTTGAAATTTAGATTTGTTGGTGAGGGTTGATGCCCTTATTTATTTAGCTTAATACAAACTTAATCTAACTTAAAAGCTAGGACTTCAAAACTAATAAAAATTAAGGGTTAGGAACCAAGGAAATGGTAGAGGAGGATCAAGTTTGAAGCGAAAAGCCCTCAGGTTAAAATCAAAAACCTGCAGGTTTAAGTTGACTTTACGGAGCTTGCGGGAGATTGATTCATTGGAACCATAAGAGGTGCGTTGGGTTGGATTTAAAGAAAAGTTTATGTTGAAGGAAACAGGAAAAGTGTAGAAAGCCCACAGTATCAGAGAGCAGTTGATGAATGAAGAGAATGTCAGCTACGTCTCTGCGTTTTTCGAGGGTCACAATAGGGAGGTGAGATAAAAATCTCATACCAGGGTAGTCCTCGAAGAGCAAATCGAAATAAACGACGTTGAGTGTTCTCGATTAGCGATATATAAACTCGCTGAAAAGGGGACCACACTTGTTTGGCATATTCGAGAAGGGGCCGGACAAAGGTAATGTTAAGTGACCTTGTAACATAGGGGTTGCAAAATTCTTTAGACCATCGCCTGATAAGACCAAGTAATAGTTGGCTTATCGTATAATGTTTTAAGGTCGCGAAGGGATTGAACCTGGAGTATAGGTTGAATATGCAGAAAATAAAGTCGAGGAAGAGATTGATTAGACTTTCGAGACAAATTCATAGATTGACATTTGGAGACAATAAGCTCTAAGCAATTTTTAAGACACCAAGTTGAAAACCTTTCGAAATCTTCTTGAAGGAGAATATAACTTAGTGTCATCGGCGTAAATAGATAGGAGACTGTGCTTTATAATCTTCTCAAGATTGTTTATAGTTAAAATGAGAAGAAGGGTACCTAGAAGGCTGCCTAATGGTGCACCAGAAGTCGCTAAAAACGAGGTTAAGAAGGTTGACTTAAACGAACTCTATAATAACGGTTCTTTAGATAAGAAGGTATCCATATTATTAATATTGGGTTAAAACTGAGGGAAGATAATTTGAAAAGATTTGCTTCAGCAAAAACTGTAGCAATAACATAAATTTTGGTGCCATTTTCTAAGACTGAAATACGAATTCAAGTTTGTAGTAGTTTATCTACCTTTCAGAAATCCATATTTAGTTGCACTGAAAGCAAAGCATTAAATTTTATTTATGTAAGAAAGCTTAGAAAGTTAGTTACTTCATACTTTGATATCTTTTTGTGGAGCAGAATTATGATAGACGACTTTAAAACTTTGGGAAATTCCACTCGTGTGAGATGAAATAGGGTGCAAAAAAATGGGGCCGACTTTTTGAGAAACATTGCAAGGAGCGCCTCTGGTCCAGGTAAAACTTCATCATTGAGATTTTGTAACTTTCCTTCGACAAAGGTAGGATCAAAATATTGAGAAAGAAAGAGAGAGAGAGAGAGAGAGAGGGGGCCAACAGAGAAATTAGGAAGGTACTTAAAATATATGAGGTCAGTTTCGTCTTATATCACATTAGCCCACTTTGCTCCTGTTATTTGTTCATTATTGACTAATTCAATCTAAAACACAATACGGTATTGATTGTTGGAGAGATACATTTAGGAATAAGAAATCCAAACTTACTTGTTGCTCAAAAACACATCTTAAGAATAGTTTGGAGAAAACAACGCCGAGAACACAGTGTTCCGGTTTTTCTTAATTTCAAAACGTTTCCATTAAGACTTCATTTCTCCAAAGTCTTAAAAAACATTTTCGTTGAAGGGGACATGCTCAATATTGCAACCGAAACATTGTTCATAGCCTTCGCAATATTAAAAGACAGCTATCTTTTGTTCACCTGAATCATAAAACATTTCTAGGTTCTTAAATTTTTATACCTATTTCAGGCCCAGGCTATTTAACGCTATGCCCTTCAAACTTCGGGAATAAAAGAATCCTTTTCCATTTACTCGAAAAGTAAAAAAAAAAACTGGCTTTTGTCTTGCTTCCTCAATGCTATAAACAATGTAATTAGAATAATAGTTCAGTTACTCAAACTAACCAAGTTCATCACGTCATGTCTTCCTTCCACAGATACATTCGACAATAGTTCTAAATTAAGTATAGAATGTAGCTAATTTATCCTTCTTAGATTATGTATAACATAAACATCTCTTTATTATGTAAGGCATATCTGTTGTATATATGTATGTATTTATGATTATTGATGTCAAATGATCTGAACTTCATCTGTGAATTGTTAAGTATGAACAATAAAATAAATGAAATGAAAAATAAAAGACTAAATGAAATCATGAAATATTTTTGATGAAAATAAGTTTAAGCGTACACCATAAGTCAGTTTGTCTATAGAAAGGATCAACCACGACCGCAGCGTCGAAACTCCTTTTGAGGTCTATACACGAATCTTAGGTTTTACAGAATTTTTCAATCTTTTTTAACATATGGTATCTTTAAATACACCGACGTAATATCTTGTGCTTCACTCTGTTTTATCGCTATTTCTATCACCAGTGTTCCATAGAAATCGCCAGTAGCATTCCGCCCCTTCAAACTTTTAGCCGTAACACCCGTCTCGCTATGAATACTCATCAGTATATCCTCAAGCCCACTTTCGGACGTACTCTAAAATATCGTGATTCGTTCCTAAGCCGCACAACTCGCTATGGAAGCTATGCCAAGCTGTTTATTTCCTAGGCTTCAAAAGATTAAGACATTTAAAACCAACATTCATCGATACCTCTCTTTTCATCCTCCCTGATTTTCTTTCGCCCGCGCTGTGTGCAAGCATATTAAGGGTACTCAACTTCCTTGAGCGCGAGCAAATGATAAAAAAGAAAAAAAAAAGTTTCTGCAGTAATCGCGATATTTGTTCCTCTGGCCAGGAATTAAAGAAATCATATCTTGAGTTCAAACTATGGATATTTTTTCTATCCTTTCTAGAGTTCATACTTCTGGATCAGGTAACCAGGGCTTTATGAAAAGAGCCTAATAGAGTGCTTCATTAGTGTTTCTTCAAAAATAGTTATTAATCAATTGTCTTCCGAAGAGACAGAGATTGACAATTGTTGGCTAGCGAGTTTTGAACATTATCTGAAGTATGATGATATAAACGTCACATAGCAGGGGATCGCCTTGTTTAAACTGTCATATGGTACTTTTTGACCTCAAAGGTCTTGGTGAAATTGCTTATGACATTTATGGAGCGTTCAGTATCGTCATCCCTACAATCCAAAGTGTTTGGCGGGATGCTAAAACTAAAAAAAGTTCTGTATATTTAGTCTCTGCAGTACTGTGATATACATCTTGAAATCTATAAGATGTTGAGTATCGATCTAGAGGTGTCGTTGTGTGAATATTTGGTCAATTGTGGAATTACTGTAGGCAGTGCTTAGTGTATGCTCTCTACTAAGTTCTATTTTGATTCATAGCCGCCATATAATAGTCTGCAGAAACGAATTTTTTATGTGCTCAACACACCTGCGACTCTATTTCTAAATTTCCTTGCTTGTGCCTGCAGTTTTCTGTAAAGAATCCCTTTGTTTAATAAATTCTTTTTATTTTTTGGTAAGATTTGCTGAAATTACTCCCAGAGCAAAACCTCTTCGCTTCATAGTCGCTTGTCTATCATTCTGTGTTTTCTCGCTTTATAGGCAAGATGTTTTGCTAAATGCGTTTACTTATACATACTCATACTCATTACGACTTGCACTTACGGCCCTTATTTTTAAGGTCATGTATACATATCATGAAACACGAACATTTCTCAAGCACGCACGGTTTTCGTAGCAACAGGTTCACTGGTGATTTGATCGCATGTCTCACCAAAATATGCAACCATAGTCTACACCAGTCTGGTGAGAGCAAGATGAATTTATTCTTCAATGGAATGATAGCATATCAATGAATGCCACTCGCATCGTCGAAACCGAAAAACTTTCCATTCGCGGAATTTTTGCCAGTGATAACCTACGTTGTAATGATGTCAACAAAAACTCTACGAAATGTGAGAAATACTTTTACCCATTTGATCTGTGGATTTATCCTACCAAAATTGGATTTGAATACCCCCATCTGGTCAGGTGCACTTCCTGACTGATTCAAAGAACGTGCCTGGGTACGTGTTAGCTTTTTTTAGGAAAATAAGACAGAGAAAGAGAAAGAAAGATTCTTAGGCTCAGTGATTATTTTGCACGCTCAAGGGACTTACGTACCCTTAAAATGCTTGCTCACAGGACGGGTGAAAGAAAATCAGGGATGATGGAAAGAGAGGTGCTGATGAACGTTGGTTTTAAATGTTTGAACGGTATTCCAACGTCAGTTGTCATTGACACCCATACCGAGAATGGAAAGTTTTTCGGTTTCGATGATGCATTGACAATGGCTTTTTGTTTAAATTTCCCTTTAACGACAGCAGACAGCATTGTGTTTTGGAAACATCAAATTCTACTCTGTTAGTGATTCTCCAATGCTGTTAATACCAGAATTTAATGAGCTTATAATACACTGCCGTTCCCGTTCAACAGCCAAAGAGCAGGGTGGGTAGCATCCAACATTTAATAGGGGTACTAAATTATTAGTTTAATTGGACTTGTTGTTATATTCTAGGCAAACACACATCTTACGTGATATTAGTTGTCTTGGAAAAAGAATTTCTTTCGGACGCAGCTGGTATTGAACCCCAAACCGTCCAATTTGGGAGCCAATACACTAATACTAGTCCCACGGAAATCCTATCTTGCCTTGTCCTATCGCTTAACATCTCCAGTGCTCCACCAAAATTGCCAGTAGCATTACGCCCCTTCAAACTTTCAACCGTAATACCAATAATCAGTTTAAAATACTGAGTCTGTTTTGGAAATACTCTGAAATACTGAAATACCTATGCCTTACAATTCGCTTATTATCCTTGCATTGTAACCTTTGGATATTCAAAACCAACGTATATTGATACCTAATATATTTTCCTTTCCTCTCTAATCTTTCTTCGTCCGCCTTGTATGCAAACATTTAAAGGGAACACAAAATTGAGCGAATGTTAATTATAAAAAAACAACCCCTAATCTGAGGAGCTAGACTCTTCTGTGCTATATTTGGCATATTTGATATGAGAGTTCACATTGTCCTATGAGTTCTGAAAAATCTTTTACTGTCTTCAGCTCCAAATACGTTGAAGGAACTCATGTAAGGAGTCTGCCATGATGAATATTAAGCAACAGTTGATTCAGTCATACGAATTCATCCACCTTTCTCCTTAAGAGGTTCAGTCATTTTTGACAGGACATTAAATTATAACTACTTTCTCCTGATCACGCTTATTAGTTTGCTAAGTATCATAAAGCCCGGTTGAATGCGATCACTACCCAGTAACCTGAACATCATTCGGTGAATATTTCAACAATAGAAGCATAGTCAGAAATATTCTTTCATTTTGATCTGCTTGAGACAGAAGAAATGGATGCAGCTATGTCTACCAAAAAATGATTGGTTTTGCTTGTTATGTTGGTTGGGGCATCTAGAATCCGTACTCTGTGCGTAGATTTTCGTTGTTACGATTACCATGTAAGTTAGCCTGTTGTGCATTGCTCACATCCTAAGTGATAATTAAAATTATAAAATGCGCCAACATCCAAACATCCAAAAATGGTTTGAACTCGGGCGCCACATTGGCAAGTTGCAGTTTTGCAAAATTCAGAAATTTGTATCTGTTTCCCATTTAGACAGTCTGTTAATGTTATTGGTCTGCACAATCTCCCTTAATGTTTTAGCCACACATTCCATATTCGAAGTTTAACGGTAATTCTTTAATTTGGTTTGGTTTTTATAAAAAAGAGAGATAATTGTTCTAAAAAAGCTGTTGCCCTCATTTTACTTTTAAAGATTTCAGTGCAAGCAGGCACATATAATTAATTATATATTGTAATTAAATGATATCAGTTTATGCTATACCTGGCATGTTTATATAATTAAAAGGTGTATCTATCAAAACTTCATACGAAAACTTATGTTCTCCAGGTGCTCCAGGGATTTTGAAAACCGTAGCCTCATTGTAGGGTTCGGGGCGTTGCTTGGCTCATTGAATTGGTTCTGTGTGAGACAGGGTGCTAAGTAGTCTTTCAAAGTGTTGCTTGTACCTTTCGGTATCCAGTCTTTATAGAATTTGTCAGCTCTCTGTTGTTTCGAAGGTTCACCGCTTCCTTGATTGGGCTGCGAATTTCAGTTTCTTTTCTAGATGTGTTAAAAAATTATTACAATCTACTGTTTATCTTAATTTAAGTTCTTAGTTTTATTCAAAAAGAACCATTTGAAGAAAAAAAAAAAACTTTGTACACATTTTACTAATCTGTAGGCTTTGAATACAATTCGGGTGGTGCGGCAATTACTCTTGGAGTTCGTTCCTTTTCTGACCATTACATTGCGAAGCATGGGGGTGGTACATTTGGAGTTGGTTTTTATTTTTCCTTCTGTTTTCTTCGTTTGAACGCATATCCATAGCTATGCTGAGATATGTACGAGTATACTCATAGAGAAAAGTTCCTTGAATTAGTGGAAAATGCTTAACCCATTTCCGAACGCAAATACCCTCTTGCCTCTTTTAAAGAAACAAGCATTTATGTGCTGCGTTGTATTGAGCTGCTTGTATACGAGTATGTATGTTTGTAAGTATGTATTCACATGAACGTGCATAGCAATGTACGAGTATAGTGTACTAAAAATGATGGCATATAAAACAGTCCAGTTTCAGAGTAAACTTTTCAAACAACATGGCCACTGAGCAGTAAGAAAAATGCTGACATACATATAAACCACCCTTTACTTGCTTTAAATTAGAACTTTCTTCGTGCCTTGAATATTGAAGACGAAGGAAGGGCTGGGTGGTGGTGGGGTATTTCTTTTTTTTTTCACTTATACCCTCAATACATCCTGTAGTTCTGTGTGTGTGATCTTTGAAGAGAAAAAAGAAAAAAAAAAAAATACCAAAAATACAAAAATGAGGCAAAAGAAGAAAAAAAAAAAGAAAAAAAAACGGCTCACCAATAGTCCACTACATCACAATACAACTCGTTTTTGCACACCCTTCTGGGTTCCACCCCCCATTCGAAGAAATTCACTAAAACATTTTTTTTGCGTTTGTTCGTTCGTTCGTCTTCCTAATTTTCGGTACGGTACGGCAAAGTAGATGACCATTTCCATTATTTACAGAGCCAGGGTACGGCTACAGATGTTGTTATCTATGTGTTAAAGCTGACATTTAAATTTTTTACTTTGCAATGCAGTATCGAGGGCTACACACAGATACGGATATACATTTATACTGTGTTTCTTTTTGTAAGAGATATAAAAAGTAAAAAAAGCAAAAGAAAGCAGCCTATGTACCAACCACCTAGTACGGGGCTTTCTTTTTGGGGGTGAGTAACGCCAACGCCAACGACGACCGACAACGACGCTCGGACAAGAAAGGGGTGTAATTGGGAAAAAAGAGTTAAGCTGTGTTACTTCGTTCGCATAATATAGAAACCAAAGTACAAACAGAATAAAAGGGGTGGTTTTCTCTACCCTCTTCAGTTTACTTCTCTCGTTTTAGATGGTCCTTTCTTTAGCTTTTTTTTTTTTTATCAAAAACTGACGAAAAAAAAAAAATGTTCTACAAAACATCTATAAAATTAGGGTATTTTCGAGATGGAAAAGTATCTAATATGATTGCACAACATTTTCATCAGCCTCTGTCATTGTTAAAGTGAAAGTATTGTCAGACAACATTTCCAGCTTCACTTTGATATGCAGGTTAAATATATAAAAAATTTTATTCAAAACAAAAAATATATATATATGTATATATGTATAATTTCTTCCCTTTTTAGATGAACGAGAATGGCACGAGCAATAGTAGGGTACGAACATTTCAAAGAATCACTCACATGAAACATCAAATTAAAATGGAAATATCATGTAGGCTGCCATACCGGTTAACGGTTTATAGGACTCATTTACGAAAGCAAATAATTATAGTTGTTGTTGCTTACAAAGTTATCCACCGTGCAATGTATTCCCATTGCAAAGCTCATAAAAATCGAAAACACGATTTAACAGATAGGTATCCGCATGCTAAAACAAATAATTAGTAAAGAGACTCTTTCTGAATGAAATATTAATTAGCCAAATGAAAATGAAGACAAAAAAATTTGCCTCGAATGGCTAATGCGTTCTTTTAATTGAGAGCTGCTCCATTCTCTGCGATTATTTGCCGCGTACCGTGCGTCTATTCCAAATAAGAGAGGACCTGCATCATTTATTCATGCAATTGGAAATTCAATTCCTAAAATATTCTTACGAACTAATGGATGGCGAATAATTATGTAAGTGTGTACAATGCATATTCTAGTGAAAACATTATTACCTACATATCCGTGCATTAACTACTTAGGCAAAGTAAAAGCAAACGCTTTCAGTTTTCTTAGGTAAGCTTGCAGTACCTGTGTACCGATGTGCGTATATGTATAGTGCGACGCTTGAGGACATCATTTTAAAAACGTATAACTGGAAAAATCCGAATTTGTTTTCTAATTTTTAGACAGTTTTTTATTCATTTGCTTAATTGTTTCGTTGGCTTTAATTACGTAGGGAATGTTTTGACTTAAAAAGGAGTTAGGGTTCAGATTCAGTTGTGAGAGTTAGGTATACACTTATGTCTGATCCACTTAGAGGCTTCCGCTTTAAAAAAAAAAAAAAACAACACTTTTCAGTCTTCTCGATACCCCTGAAATGAAGCTTTTAGTTTTCCACACCCGGCTTACTTTACTTTATATTTGTAATTCGTTTTTATTTTTCTTATCCATATAATGTTACATACTAGACAAAAATGTTCAAATCTATTTTAACTATAACAATTACAAAAAATCGATTTTTTTTAGCATATTTTTAAAGTTTAATAAGTTGAGAATATACTGTAAAAATTTTAGACCGATACACTAGGTCATTTTAAAGTTACATCAAATAATAAGGGAGAACATACCCTGCAGCTGCGGCAAAGCTATGAACTTTAAACGCGTTTTTATCAAAACTACTTTATATCTGTCGGCCCGGATATTTAAAAAAAAAACTATTGTACCAATTCGGCAGAAATTTTAACACAATATTCTACTCATGAATGGTTCTGTCCGGTACCAGAATTAAATCCACTTTTGTTTCTATTTACAAAAAAAAAACTGGATTTTTGAATTTTTTTTTTACAAGGCCCTAATTTTGTTATTTTGCACCCAAATCTTTTAAATCTGCTACGGGACAGAATGACAACCCTAATGAATAATAATAAGGAACAATCACGGGGGCCAGCCATCTAATTTTTTTGAAGAGACTTACTTTACCTCATCAAAATGACGATAAGAAATTTTTTTTTTTGTATTATTCAATAACTATATAATAGCATATAATTATCATTAGAAGATTGTATTTTATTTTCTGCAAAAAAAATCCTTAAAACCTTCAAAATTTATCAAGTACTCTAAGAAATAACACCACAACTAAATACTTTTTGACTTAAAAACTATCTACGACATAGCTGAAATATACATACTCGTATATAGAAAGTTTATAAAAACATTTTAGTTTTAAAATACAAATACAGTTTAAGTTTTTATAAAACTTCACAACTATTTTCCTATTCTACTTAAGCTATCTGAGCTATTTAATCTAACTTAATTTTAATTGAGGTGGAGAGCACTGTTGGCTCAAGGTTGAAAGCCCACCATTCCAATTATGTGGGTGCCTGACTGTCATCATCATCGTAAACACTCACCGCTGAGATTTTACCAGTAATTTTTCGAGGTGGCCCTTTACGTTAACGAATTTGGACTCTAAACTTACTAAACTATAACATTATGTTACCGAAATGCTTTTCGTTTCAATTCCGCAATTGGGAATAGCTCTGAAGTATTAAAAACGTACTCATCGTAGGTGTGCCGCTTGTCTCTAGCACCGCGAAGGCGGTGGTATATTACCGGTATACCATACCTACTCTACAATAATACTTTAGCATCAATATTGAGAAATGTCTCCGGCCTCTTCTGTTTAGACAAACTCCATTGTAAGGAGCCTTGTAATATTTTTTGTACTCTGACTTAGTACTTAGATACAGATCGAGACAGGTTTTCATTGTCTCTCGAATATCTGAATTGTTTTAACGTAGTAAGGCACCATGTGTGGCAGAATATAAGCAATATTTGACCTCATAAGAGATATGTAGAATATAACTTTAGCCCTGGTATCAAGTTGACTACAGCAAAATAATCTTTTTTTAGGGACTAACTCTTTCTTGGCCCCGACAAAAGAAGCATCTTTATGTCTGTAAAAATACCAATACTTGCTAAGCCAGACACGCTTCTCACCGCCAATGCCTGTCCATGCTTACATTATTCGTAATTCGCCAAGTTCCGTCAGTTATTTCTGGTATCCCTAGAAGCCCATCGCAATGGAGCTCTAATTAATGTCACTTCCGACGTTTGAAAATAAATTTTTAATTTCTAGTAGCCGCAATGTGTGTCACTTAATTTGAATCGATGAACTACATTTTTGAACCTTATCTGTCTGGGTACGCTATAGCGTGAATGAGGAAACCCACTAAATCCCTCGTGTAAATGTTAAACAGTATCGGAAAGATAGCCGTCTCCTGTTGTGAGCCGTTTTTAATGTCAAAGAAATTACATTGCCACATTTAACAGCAAACTTCTCTTCTATAAGCATGTCGTTAATCATATATAGCAAGGGATTCAGCATTCCCATACTAGTCAACTTTAAGAAAAATCCATATTAAGCCTTCTCAAAGTCAACCAGGCATTCACCCGTACACTGAAAATCAGCAGGAATTGCTTTTATTTCAATGTATGTCGGAAATCAGTTTCTACGCAGGATGAATAGTGTCATACCTAACTGATTGTCAGGAATAATATTGTTATCCTTAACCTATTTCGAAGAGCTTTAATAACTATCATAACTGAAATATCTTGCTTAAACATATTTGGAAGCAAACTAATAGCCCGAAGATTAGTTGGGTAATTCCATCTTTATCCTTTTTCGGAATAAGGTGGACTACTGCTATTTTCCAATGCGTCGGATATTCAACATATCCGACATAATATTCAACATATTGTTGTGCCTAGTAAAAATATCTACTTCTTCTAAGTAGATAAATGCATCAATACAAGGTTTGGGATACCATATACTGCCGAACACTCTTTGTATTTTTGTGACTCAAAGATGCACTTGCCATACTGGGCTTCCCAGCATCTATTATCGTTTGGGCCTTGCTTTTTTGTATCGAACCAGGGGTACAAAATTTCAAAATCCACCCAACGTGACTTATTGAATAGAGTCCGTTGAAGCCGAGCATGTTTTATTTTTTTAAAGCAATTCAAAAGGACAGAAAAGATCTCGCCAAAGAACTTTCCTTTTGAAACTGTGGATGGTCATTGGCATTGTCTTTGGTAGTCCTCAAGAGCGTCAGTACTCTTGAGAAAGATAGATATCTTTAAACGCGCAAGATAATGTAAAAGACATCCGAACGAATCGCAGACAAACTCGGATGAAACATGACACTATTCTGTTGGAATACGTGTCGTCTGAATCTTCAATATTTTCGAAAAATTGATTATTATCCGATTACGTCACTGACTTAAACGCGTGGACCGGTAATGCGTGAAGACCACACCAAATATATTAGGACACGTTTGTAGGGGTAACGGAGTCGCATGATTTTTTTAGAATTCGCCTCATTCTATGAACAAAAATGTTGGTTATTAATAAATCGATGAGCTCAAGTTAGACTTGTCACTAAATTCTTCACTCGACTTCAAGCTGCTCATGGGCTCAATTCGCGAGCTCAGTTCGTAGTCTTGTGGTTTGCTGGCTCTAATTCATGCACTCACTGAATCGCATACGGATGTAAGCTATGAACACTATATCGTTCATATCGACAACAGTACGCAAATTACGTTGACCTGTTGTAATGTAAGCTCATTCGTGATGATTTTTCACGATTTTTTAAATTCATTTTGAATCAAGCAGCAATGGTTTGCTTCTATGGGTTTACTCTATCATACGATAGATAGGTGATACGTTAAGTCGAATTATGGCTTTCGGCAGTTAACCTCTTTTCACCTTTTTTTTTATTGCCGTAAGCGCTTATGCAAATGAAGAATTGAGTTCGCCCAGTATTATATGAAACTAATCCATTTTCGCACTCGTGTAGTAGCAAAGTTATGGTATTTTGAGATATAAATATTCATAAATCCTCTGATCTAGACGGTATACTCGTACATTCTCGTCTTCTTCTCTCTCCTCCGATAGACCCAAACGTTAGTCCCTTTCTTCCAAATAATAGAAACCTCTTAATGACCGTTAACACCGGTCTCTAACCGGTAAGTCCACTGATGATGTGAAGGCATACGTCTTCGAAAAGTGGAACTAAAATCTACATCAATCTAGCAAAAGGAAAATAATTGAACTGATTCGACATTTAATTGAAATTGTATTAGACGGTATTCAAATTTCCCACAGGGCTCATTCTGCCTTCCAAACTTAAATCTACATTAGTTAATTCACTTGTTTATATGTTCCCGCAGAGCGGAAGCACGTGTAGATCTTTTTTGAATCCTGATGTTGATAACATAACTAACTGGAGAAGAACAGAGTGGAACATAGTGCCATCAAAGTACAATGTTGTCCAAATCGAAATTGTATAGGGTGATTCATCGTGAGCGTTCATTTTTAATTGGCTTTTTTTGATAGATCACGCGTGACTTCTCCTGTTTTGCCATTTTTGTTCAGTATCGTTTGACAAGTCATCATAGAAATACTCGCACCACAACAGCGTCTCAAAATTGTTCAGCTGTATTACAAAAATCAGCGTTCTGTGAGAAATATTTTTCGTGCAATTCGAGGAACTTACGGTGCGCATAATCGATCTACTGAAACCACTATTGCCAATACCATTCGAAAATTTGAGTCCCAGTTTAAATTAGTGACCAAATCCTGCACGTAGTGAAGAGACTATAGCAGCTGTAGCTGAGAGTGTACACAAAGACCGTGACGAATCGATTCGTCATCGTTCTCAGCAGCTTGGCTTGGCGTATTCGACAACTTGGCGTATTTTACGTGAGGATCTCAGATTTAAAGCGTACAAATTTCAACTTGTGCAAGAATTGAAGCCAGGCGATTTGGATTTGCGTCACATTTTCAGTGAATGTTCTCTGGAAAACCTTATAGAAAGTCCGGTGTTTTATCGTGATATTTTGTTCAGTGATGAACCCCATTTCTGGCTCAATGGATACGTTAATAAACAAAATTGGCGTATTTGGGCTGATGAGCAACCCGAAGAGTACCAAGAGCTACCATTACATCCATTAAAAACAACGGTACGGTGTGGTTTATGGGCTGGTGGAATATTGGTTCACACTTCTTCAAAAACGAGGCAAATCAGAATGTTACCGTTAATGGTAACCGTTATCGCGCCATTGCTCTGGTTTCAACAAGACAGCGCTACGAGCCATACAGCGCGTGAAACAATATACTTGTTGAGAAATCATTTTGGTGAGCACTTAATTTTACGTTATGCTACGGTAAATTGCCGCCAGGATCGTGCGATATTACACCTATGGACTATTTTCTCTTGAAATACGTAAAGTCTCATATCTTCAGGAGTAAGCTAGCCACGATTGACATTTTGGAAGCCAACATTACTCGTGTTATCCGCGAGATACTAGTCGCTATGCTCGAACGAATCGCCCAAAATTGGAAATTCCGAATGGACCACCTCAGACGTAGTTGTGGCCACATTCACATGATATCATTTTCGAAAAGTAAGTGCCATGAATTGTTCTTTTAACCGATAATAAAAATTTTAAGTTCACTTTCAAATTTATGTATTTTATTTAACATTATAAATCAAACCTCACAATGAACCACCCTATATATGGATGGCAATTGCGTCATCGAAATCGGAAATCTTTCCATTCTCGGTGTGTGTATTAATGGCAACCTAGATTAGAACGACCACACATTCGACGTCTCGAAGAGTGCTGTCTAGTAGCCTTTCACAAGCTATGTAAGAAATACTTCACCAATTCTAATTTGGCCTTAATAAATAAAACATTTATCCAGCCGGAATTGGAGTACAGTGTTCACCTTTGGTGATATAAGATAGAATTCGTCATTGAGCGTAAAAACACATAGAAAAATAAAAAAATGACACAGACAATTGAGAGATTATGACACGTAGGCAGAGATTTTGGGTCTTGCCAGTAGCATTTCACCAATTCACCATTTCAAGGATACTTGTGAAATGCTGGAGGTTCGCCTGATTACTTAGTGGGACATATTTTCTGTGGTAAACAGTGTATTCACTATCATTGTAGTTCCTGATGACGCTTCCTACTAGCTGGAAACTTTATCTGACGGTCTGTTTTCTAAAGATTTTCTTCCAAACCAGCTTACCTAAGGCAATTAAGCATTGAAGTCCTTAAGTACGATTTTTCGCTCGAATTTCCGATAGGCTCCGTCAAAATCTGACCATAGATATCACTATTGATTCTAGGTGGGAATTCTGAAAGTGCTTATTTTGCAGAACTTCTAGTATATCTGAAGGTATTTTCCAATTAATGAGCCCAACTTGATCCGCAAGTCTGGGCATTTAATTCCTTATTGTATTGTAAGATTCAGATTCACTATTAGTTAGCTATTTATCAGTCAACAAAAGTATATCTTCATGTGATTTTGTCTTTTTTTTTAGTTTTTAAATTCTATATAATAATTTACTTTTTTCTAGCTTTATTTTCGACCAACACCTCTGGACAAAAGATTGGACTCATAGCGAATTTTTTCTTAACCATCAAGCAGTCCTCCCTCATTATGGAATGCTTCTTTAAAACAATGTGGCACTCCCCCGCTAGTTTGCTCTAAACCACTTCTGATTAAGTGCCAAGATATCCGGTCCACTTATTGTCAACAATCATTGGTGATAACTATGCGAAGAGCTTGTTTCCTTCCATCTTTTGCCAGTTGGTTAGAAAGTTTATAATCGTCTTTCTTACATTGTGCATAGTTCTTGCTAATTTTGTTTGCGTAATCTAGCAGTTGAACGGTTTTGTTGATTTTTTTTTTGTTATAACAACGTTATAAAGTTGTTAACATTAACATAACTAACGAGCAGTTTTAATTTGAAAAAAAAAAATAATGAAAAATACATATAACATTTTACACAGTGCACTTATTATATTATTAAAATTTACAATACAATTATTTAAATTTGTTATTTCAGAATTAATAAGTTTATATATGTTACAGTACCGCAAAACTCGTGTAGTTTGATATGCTTACGCTTTCGGGTCAGTTCAGTGGTATTACACAGGTTTGATGCTTTTTGATTGACGTATTGGCTCACCCGTATGGAGTGCATTCTCGCATGTGGTGCAATGGTCTCCTCCAGCGTTTCGAGGTTAATGTCGCGGAGTGAGTCGGAATTTCTTACATACCAGGGTGTCTTAACGATGTCCCATATGACTTTGTTTTGAAACCCTTTGATTATAGCAATATAGGTTTTGGAAGTACTCTCCCATAGTTGGATACCGTATTTTCATACTGGTTTCAGTTTGTTTGTTTTGTATCGCTATTAGTGATTTTCTACCAATAAACCAGTTAAGTTTTCCTAGTTTGAAGTTGAGTTCTTCCTATATTTTTAATGTGTTGCTTCCTTCTAATCTTGGCATCTACATTTATCCACAGATATTTGCGTGAATTGGAGTAGGGAATTTGAACTCCAGAGATAAATAAATATAGAGAGTTGAAGGATATTTTTATTTGTAAAGTTTATATGAGCTGATTTTGAGCTATTCAAGTGAGTTCGTTTACTTTGGTCCATATAAGAACTCTAACTATTGGACTTTGAAGGTCTTCAATTTGCATACGTTTTGCCTGAAAACGACTAAATAAATTATTTGGCCACGCTTATGTTCTTAACGCACTAGGAACCCTTTCATGGAACGTCGAATACACTATACCACAACATTGGTTTGACAGTCTTTTCTATAGGGTGAGGTTTGATTTATAATGTAAAATAACAATTCATGGCATTTATACTTTAAAAATTATATCATGTAAATTTTGGCCATGACTACGTCTGAGGTGGTCCATTCGCAAGGTCCAATTTTCGGCGACTCGTTCGAGCATAGCGACTGGTATCTCGCGGATAACACGAGTAATGTTGGCTTCCAAAGCGTCAATCAAAGCTTTAATATTCCTGAAGACCTGAGACTTTACATATCCCCAGAGAAAATAGTCCAAAGGTGTGATATCGCACGATATAGGCAGCCAATTTACCGTAGGAAAACGTGAAATTTAGTGCTCACCAAAATGATTTCTCAACAAGTCCATTGTTTCACGCGCTGTATGGCTCGTAGCGCCATCTTGATAAAACTAGAGCTCACCGAGACCATGTGCTTGAATTTCCGGAAGCACATAGTCCGTTACCATTCTGATTTGCTTCATTTTTGAAGAAATATGAACCAATGATTCCACCAGCCCATAAAGCACACCGTACCGTTGTTTTTAATGGATGTAGTGGTAGCTCTTGATACTCTTCGTCATCTTGTTCAAAGTTTATGATAAAACACCGGATTTTCATTGAGTTTTTTTAGAGCCCATGACGCAAATTCAAGTCGCCTGGCTTCAATTTTTGCACAAGTTAAATATTGTACGCTTTCAGGCCGAGATCCACACGTAAGATATGCCAAGTTGGCGAATACGCCAAGAAATGCTGCTGAGAACGATGTCGAATCGATTCGTCACCCGTCTTCGCGTACACTCTCAGCTACAGCTGCTATAGTATCTTTACTACGTGCTGGATGTGGTCTAACCGGTCGAGTATCATCCACTAATGTAATCTGGACCCAAATTTGAGAATGGCATTGGCAATAGTGGTTCAGGTAAGTCGATTATCGCACAAAAAACAACGCTGATTTTCGTAATACAGCTGAATAATTTGAAGACGCTGTTGTGATGTGAGTCTTTCCAACAAAGCAGTTTAAAAGGAGTCACGCGTAATCTGTCAAAAAAAGCCTATTGAAAATCAAACTTCACCATGAATTACCCTATATAAGCATTGCCTCTAGATCCTTCTGGGAAGATGAAGCGATCATTGATGACATTCCAATCCATTTCTATACGAGTGGATTCAAAATTGATAAGGGGTTAGTTGCGGTATTTTCTCAGATAAGCTTCATCTAAGCCTCTCCTTTCGCTTTCCAAATCACTGTCGTGTGTTTCAGACAGAAATTTTGACGATAAAATAAGTCCTGTCCTGGCTGAAGAAAAACGTGATATCTGCATCTTTTCGGATAGTCAGGCCATTATCAAGTCTCTGGATTCAGTTTCTTAAAATTCTAAAACCGTCATTGACTGCCGAAAATCTCTTAGAGAGATGGTAAAGTAGTTCAACTTTCACCTATGTTGGGTGTCGGACACAGAAACATTCCAGGGACTTGTAGAGCCGACAAACTCGCCAGAAATAGAACAAATCTGCCTATCCTACCGAAAAAAAGGTAGCAACGTTATACCAATCGCAACGTATAATCTAATACTAAAGTTGGATGCTAATCGCTTTAAGAGATTGATCTTTTAAAATAGGAATCATCTCAACGCTACCATAGGTGTCATCACTCGACACTGTCTTATGGGCAAGCATGCAAGAAGGCTCGGCGTTTTTACAAATGAATCTGCATGGACGAGGAGGAGGAAGAGACAATCCTCCACTTACTCTGTACATACCCTGCATTCTTCTAAAACAAGAAACTACTTAGGAGCTTTCTTAAGTGACCTAAATAATATAGACGTTAGCAGCCCAGTGGGTTGGTTTCTTTTCCAACAGCCACTCTAACCTAACCTAACCTAGGTGAAATGGATGCAAATACTTCAATACTTAATATAGATCGTAACTCTATTTTCAATGGCGCTACAGTATGGAATGAAACCTTGAACAAAACAGCTTGCCCAACTAGTTTGATTGCCAGCCAGGTCTCTCCGCCTAGACAGGTCTTGAAGTATTTTGGGATCTCATTTCTACTGCGACGTGTCTTTGATATCTATGACCAGGCACACCTCAGGTCCTTGCCACCTCAGCGGCTGCTATTCTGTGTATTCTTTAACTAAGCCGATGTCACCGTATCTTGTTATTATTTGACACTTACGATGGAAATATTATTATTGACTTGTTTATAAATCTGTTTTATGCGCTTTTGTTAAATTCATTCATTTTTTTTAGTGATAATTCCAATACTTCATATTTCAAATAGTTTATCTGCATAGTCAGACATCAAGTAAAAAAAACTGAGCAAACTCTTCTTGCAAAAACAGAACCTCAGCATTGGTAACCTAAAGCTATCTTGCAATCCAATGCATATGTTGAAATCTACTCAGGCAATTTCAGATTAGAATAATGTAGACGAAAACTTACTTTGATTTTGGAAATTAAATATGCATTCCAATGTGCTGCAGAAATCCTGGCACAATGTTGTTCACTGAAATGTGCGAGTGCGTGTATATGAGAAAGAGAATTTTTAAAATTATTGGCGATTATTTTATTATGTTAATCTACCAAAGTACGTACGAGTATCTTTAGGCTTCATATTTAACTTACACTGCCAATAGTCTCTAAAAGGATAACTAACTAATTTCTCAACCGACATTTATATGTGATCGGAAAAATATGATTTTTCTTCATTATTTGCAGTGCTCACGAGTACTATACAGAGAAAATTTAATTATTTACGAGGTCTTACTGCTTGTTTATTTTAGTACTGGTCTTTAGTTAAATACACTAAGGACTAAGGGATACAGGAGCTTATAATAAAAATATCAACTTCCATACATACCATAGGAACGCATATGTATACCACAATCTTTTAAGTCCACTCTTTGTTTATATCTCAAGGCTTGGCAATTCCCATATGGTATACTAGTAAAAACATACATACATACGGAGTAGTAAAGGATATGAAGGAATAAGAAACCCTTTTTCACGAAAGACAATTCGTGTTTGATGAGTTAATAAAAAATCTATTTGGGATTTTGGAAAATCCCGAGAAAATGAATATCAAGAATTTATATATCAACATTCACCTATGTATCATAGTTTGAAATAGTTTTTACGAATGTGTTTTCGTCTTCGCTGCAACTAACAATACAGCAATGGGACAATTGATGTATCCATACATGAACATAAAAATATGTATGTATATAGAACGGTTTGGTAAAAAATTTATACAAAGTTTGAATTAGAAAACATTTGAATATCCTACAGATCCTGTAGCTTCAAAATAATAACTATAATATAGGGTGATTCATCGTGAGGTTTGATTTATAAAATACATAAATTTGAAAGTGAACTTAAAATTTTAATTATCGATTAAAAGAATAATTCATATCATTTACTTTTTGAAAATGATATCTTGTAAATGTTGGCTACGACTATGTCTGAGGTGGTCCATTCGGAAGGTCTAATTTTGAGCGACTCGTTCGAGCATAGCGAGTGGTATCTCGCGGATAACACGAGTAATGTTGGCTTCCAAAGCGTCAATCAAAGCTTTAATATTCCTGAAGACCTGAGACTTTACATATCCCCAGAGAAAATAGTCCAAAGGTGTGATATCGCACAATTTAGGCGGCCAATTTACCGTATCAAAACGTGAAATTAAGTGCTTACCAAAATGATTTGTCAACAAGTTCATTGTTTCACGCGCTGCATGGCTCGTAGCGCCGTCTTGTTGAAACCAGAACTCACCGAGACCATATGCTTGAATTTCAAGAAGTACATAGTCCATCAACATGGCGCGATAACGGTTACCATTGACGGTAACATTCTGATTCGCCCAATTTTTGAAGAAATATAGACTAATGATTCCACCAGCCCATAAACCGCACCATACCGTTATTTTTAGTGAATGTAATGGTAGGTCTCGGTACTCTACGGGTAGCTCATCAGCTCAAATACGGCAATTTTGTTTATTAACATATCCATTGACCTAGAAATAGGCTTCATCCTGAACAATATTTCACGATAAAACAAGTTTTCATTAAACTTGTCCGGAGCCAATTCACTGAAAATATGACGCAAATTCAAGTCCCATGGCCTCAATTCATGCACAACTTGAATTTTGTACGTTTTTAGGCCGAGATCCTTAAGTAAAATACGCCAAGCTGTCGAATACGCCAAGCCAAACTGCTGAGAACGACGTCGAATCTATTCGTCACGGTCTTCGCGTACACTCTCGGTTACAGCTGCTATAGTCTCTTCACTACGTGCTGGATGTGTACTCAAATTTGCGAATGATATTGGCAATAGTGGTTTCAGTAAGTCGATTATGCGCACCGTAATTTCCTCGAATCGTACGATAAACATTTCTCACAGAACGCTGATTTTTGTTGGAGACACTGTTGTGGTGTGAGTCATTCTATGATTATTTGCCAAACGATACTAAACATAAATTACAAAGCAGTTTGATAGGATTCAAGCGTGATCTGTCAAAAAAGCCTATTGAAAATCTAACCTCACGATGAATCACCACTATCACTATAGTTAGTGGTCACTTAAACTCAAACACTTAAACCGCCTAGCGGCAACAGCACCCACGCTGCAAGAATAGAGGTGATATCATCTTGACAGCTGAAATTCTAGATTCTACGCATATCAAAAATGAGCGACCGCGCGTAATAAAATTTATAGTTGAAAACTCGGCATGTAGCGGAACCAATAGGAAAACTATCGTGGAGAAAACAGTTTCGAAGTGAGCAACTCAGCAGGAGAAGATACACCAAATTCATGGAAATCATACGGGGTTAATCAAATACAGCGTAAAAAGCGAAAATAATAAAATCTATATTCAGTTCCAAATAATAGGGCAAAGAAAGTGGTACCTTGAGGAGTAGAAGTAGAGGCATTGTATCCAGAATTAGAAGATGCATCCTTACAACTTATAAGCAACGGCGAAAGACCGAAAAACGAGGAGATTTTTAACAACAATGAAAAAACTCGGAAATACCTATATTGAAGGCAAGCGGATTCATCTACTAAAGCGGAACAACGAAAATCGCAAGACTCGTAGATGGCAGGACTACTTTTATGCGTTATTAAGCGAAAAATTGCCACGGAGCACCATACCCTCGGTTGTTGCGTATGAAAGACAATCGCCATATTTTACAGAAGCCGAAGTTAGCGAAGTTGTAAAAGAACGAACCGGTGAGTTTGCAGTCAGGCCATATCATTTCGGGGTATGGGTCACACTCGAAAATCTTGGGTGTGATTCGCGATTTTGCTCAATAAAACGATGAGAGGAAAGTGGATAAATAATTAATTAATGAAAATAAAGGAGACATGAAAAATTGCAAGAACTACCGACCGGTGTAACTAATGTCCGTATTTTATACTAATATACGAAAAGGTTTTAGACAGTCGACACCGCAATATCATTTAACTCCACTAAATAGTAACTGCACTAAATAGTAATATTGTATGTTTTGTACAAAATATCTTTACACTTTTGGATTTTCTAAGCCCCAAATGCAGAAAATCTAATTACCATATTCACAAAGTCGTAAAGATGGAAATTTTTCCGGAAAATTCCTAGTAAACTTCATGCATTTCCAACACCCAATTGGCAAAGTTTCAGCGTTTCTGATTATTAGGATATAAGGATTAAGTTCTTGCTTAAATTAAACCTTATAGCTTTTATGGTCCACGTCTTTATGAACAATTTGGTGAAGTATTGTTGCGATATGCCCAATTTTCGGCCACACTTTTCAATCATATAATTCACTTTTTCATTTATTGATAAATATGGTATGTGAAGTAAGATTTATATCAAAAACTTAAAAACTGCAATACACAAACATATTTTATAAAGTGATTTGTACTAACTAACAAGGTACAGTTTGCAAGGAAAACAAAAAGGGCTGGAACTTAGGATCATTGAAGAGGAGAAGTGAAATGGGCTATACTTTTAAAGTACTTTTGCATGGTTAGAGTTTATTCGCGAAAGGAGTAAGTTCCATCGTTTGACAGTATGAACGAAAAATAAACGTCAGGAGTTGAAGTGTTGGTTACGAAGAGAAACAATACTAAGAGTCTTACGTGCTCAATATTTTTTTTTTTTTTTTTTAATGGAGGATGAGAAAGTGCATTTTCGACAAAGCGACAGAGGCGCAATGAGAGATTTGGCTATGAGCTCTGACACTTGTCAGCTTTGGTTTATACTGGGTAAAAGGAAAATAAAATCTTGGCGGCAACTACCGTTGACAGGCATTTGACGACACGCAAGATCGCTCAGCGGCCTACCATCACCCATATAACCGTTTCGCAGAGACTGAACAGGCTTGGAATGTCGAATGAGGTGGATGTTTGGGTTCCTCATGAACTCAGTGAAGGAAAATTTATGGATCGCATAATGGTCTGTGAGTCTTTGTTGAGATGGAACTCGCTTGAGGCTTTTCTGAAAAGAGTGGTTACGGAAGACGAAAAATGGATAGTTAATAACAACATTCGGCGTACGAGGTCATGGTGCGCTCCTGGTAAAACACCGCAATCGGTCGGTATATAAGATTTGCATCCCAAAAAAATCATGTTGAGTATTCGCTGGGACTGGCGAGGTGACCTTTACTTTGTGTTCTCCACGCAATCAGACAGTAAATGCAGTTAAATATTGCGAAAAACGGCCTGCGTTGGCGAACAGGAAGTGCGTTGCTTTCCATCATGATAACGCCAGACCACACACAGCTTTAGTAACAAAACAAAAGCTGAATTCATTTGGCTGGGAAATTATGCAGCACCCACCGTACTTCCAGACGTTTTGCCTTCTGTCTACCATCTGTTCCGCTTTCTCCAAAACAATATGAACGGAAGACTCAATTCCGAAGATGAGATCAAAACATACCTGGAAATTTTTTTTACCCATAAGTCTCCTGACTTTTATAAAAGACGCATTATGTCTCTTCCAAAACGTTGGAAGATAGTAATAGATCATAATGGATTAAATATAAGCGTTTATACCAAAAATGTGTGTTTAACTTTAACCTTAAAAAAACCGCAGAACTTATTGAACAACCCAATACTTCTCGTACGTGGTCAAACATTGCAATGAATATGCTAAGACCGAACGTACGATTGCATGTTTCACAGATCTTTAAGTTTAAGCAGCATTTTTCTACTTAAATTTTTTTGCAATTTTCTTGCCGACAGAGCCTAAATATTTAAATTCTTCATACTTTCAAACGATGACTTCTTCTAAATAGACGCATGGAGCTGGATGTCTATGCTTGAAAAAACGGCTATGCGGTAGTTCGGACTTAGAGCAACTGAATCTTAACCCGCCATCTCCCAGCACTTCAATAAATTTATTACTAGTTCCTGAAAGACTACCACGTCATTGCTTATTATAACGATATTATCGGCAAAAGAAGGGAAATCATTCCGGAAGTTTTGCACCACGCTAAAGAGCAATGGAATTTGTACACTGCCATCTTTAATTTCGAATTGATTGGTTACTCCCGCTGTGCATTTAAGTTTTGTTTTAATATCACCAAACTTATCGCGTACCATTCCTATATGCATTGGGTACGTATTTAGTCTTAGCGCCGTTCATATAAGATCTTTGGAAGTCCAAACAAATTCAACTGTTGGTTGCCTTCTGATACGCCTCTTACGCAAATAACTTTAGTATTTGCACAACTCAGCTTATAGGTGAAGGATAATAGTTCATTAGCTTGTATTTATTTATAGACTTTTCAAATTTCTTAAAGATCCATCTGTTTCCAACACTATGACGACTGGACTACAGTACCTTGGTATATTATTTTTATTTAGTTGCTGTAATTAAATTTATAATAAATATATACTTGTTTGCATTGTTATTATATTGTAATATAAAATAGTAAGAAAAAAAACTTGAGTGAGTAATAAACATATTATTAAGTTTTTAAACTTAATGAAGCATATTTTTTTAAGAAATTCGATATTTCATGTGCTCTCCTTTTACGGTTATAAGTGCCTTAATACGGTGCGACATGTTTTCTATGCAAGATTTCACTGCATCTTGGATATGTGGGCTGTGATTCCACTCAAAAAAATTTTTTTCTGTTAGCCTTCTTTTTGTTGTTATGCAATATCAGTATCCTGGCCAATACAAAACATTGATTTATTTATTATTGAAACGACATAATTTTCTAGGTCTTACAACAAGGAGTTCCATCGTGCATTAATATGGGTTCCTCGTCCACCGTATCCCGTTCTTGAATTAACGCTATCAGACTTGTTTCCAATATTTTATTGTACTGATCCTGTCGCATAGTGTTTTCGATAAGACAAAGCCTTATTCACTCATCGGATACCTTCTGTATCTGTTAGTTCTGTTAGTTGTATACGGTTTTCTAATAACGACTTGACAACTTTTAAATAAAAGGCAAACCATTTGAGATATTTCAAAAACTTTATTATTGGCTTTAAGTGCAATCAAAACATTTATGAATGGAACCCGACTTTGTTCATATGGCCACCGCGGGCACGTTTGCAGCGGTCGATTCGACCCAATTTTCAACGACTCGGCCACACATTTCGGTCGAAACGGCCGCTATTTCGCGTTCAATGTTGGCTATGAGCTCTTTCAATGTCGTCGGCGTGTTGGCATGAACCAATGACTTAACGTAGCCCCACAGAAAATAGTCAAGCGGCTTTAAATCGCACGAACGAGGCGGCCAATCGACTGGCCCATGTCTTGAGGTAACACGCTCACCATACTTACTCTTTAATAAATCGATTGAAGCGTGTGCTGTGTGGCTTGTTTCACCATCCTGTTGTAACCACATTACGTCCAAGTCCATATCTTCCAATTCGGGCCAAAAATAATCGGTGATCATGGCGCGATAACGCTGACCAATCACAGTAACGTGACGATCGTTATCATTGACGAAAAAATATGGCCCAATAACGCCGCCGGCATGCAAACCGCACCAAACAGTTCTTTTTTGTGGATGAAGTGGTGATTCATGAAGCACATGTGGGTTTTCACCCGACCAGTAACGCATATTTTGCTTATTGACGAACCCATTGAGCCAAAAATGAGCTTCGTCACTGAAGGTAATTTTGCGACTCTGAATATCTGTAGAAAATTTTTATATTTGCAGACATTGCTCGTAAGTGTACTTTACCATGATAAAAATGTTGAGTTTACTGAATAAACTGACAGTGACAGTTGGATGATTAGTGAAAGAGTGCGTTCACAAATTAAATTCAAATTTGTCAAGTCCCTATTGGAAAACCCTATATTACGAAGGCTTCCGCAATTACCTAAGACCAAGATCCACTTTTTTCTTTCTTTTTTTTCATATATTTCAAATATTTGAAAAAAGTTTTTTTTTTTTTGCTTTGGTCTAATAATATGGCAAGCTACTATAGTTGTTTTCAATTACTTGTTAACACTTACTCAATTACAAAACATCCCTAACTCATTTGCGATTTTCAAACGTAACGCAAAAGAACTGTGTAGGCTATATGGATAATAGTCACGTACTAGGAGTTAACACGGATATCCGCTATAGATACTTCTACATGTTTTGTTAAATCGGTTATGAAAAATTTATTAAAATACGAATTTTGATTTTAGCTACTACTACATTAGAATCGAACTATTTTCAATCAAAGTTTGCTTGATATTTCCCTTAGTTTAAATGACTTCCACCCACATTTTCCCCCAAACGAAATTGGATAGTCAAAATGATTTACTTCGAGTCATGACAAAATTATTCTTCATTCATTCAAATATTGGATGACATTTTAATATAACTTAACCACTGGTAGTTCCAGTACTTTTTTTCAACACTCCAACATTCTTATGTTTCTTCTTACAAATTCTTTGTTACTGTATTAAACGTAATTGAACATTCTTTTAGTTGGAACATGCTAACACTATTAATAATATAATCCTCTGTTTCAATTTGAATCTGCATATCGATGCCTTTTCAGATATTTGATATGATAACACGACTACTGCTTGTTGTATAACTTCCAGCTTGAATATAATCGGCGCCATCTACACTGCTTTCACTGATTTCACCACTGTGAGAAATCCCTGTTATAAACCTAATTTGCTCATTTTTATTAAGTTGTTTGCCGAGAATAGAACTTTGCTTCCATCTATCTAACTCCAAAGTTGACATCATTTATTGAGGATTTAAGAAAGGGCTTACTTTGGTGTACCCTGACCCAAATAGCCTTGTTAAAAATAATGGTAGAAACTTCGATTAATACTTTACTAACTGTGTTTAAATAAAGTTGATATCTTATTTGAGTCTTCAGATATCCAATTTCTAAGCCTGTTCCATTTTTCTTGCCCATGCTAATTTTTGACTTTGAGGTCCCTTTTTCACAGAAAATGCGTAATAAACATAACGTTTTACTACTTTTTTCTTATGAACGTAACAATACTAAAAAAAAAAAATTATCAACAAGTTTGCAGAAAAACCCATAGATTTTATGATACTTGGGAAAACTTGCAGCAGGTAAAAGACTTTTTGCTTTAGCTCCAAAGGCTATGAATAAAAAATTATTTTTTGTGATTTTAGATAATTTTTATTTTATGTGTCTACTAAAACAGTTATAACGGGTGTCCTAAGTGTCCTCCTTGGTGGTATTATGAAAGACCCGATTAATTTGTTTCCAATTACTCCTGCCCACATATTGACGCTGAATTTGTATTGAAATGATTTATGTCTTCTTGTATGTGGATCTCATCTCTTGTAAATTGAGATTCGTTCGTTCAAGGAATATATCCCAGAATCTTTTTACAAATTATCGTTGACGAATTAGGGGAAAACCTGTATAAAAAGAAACTTGTTGTTACAATAGGTGAGTGAAATCGGAAAAAAGCGGTGGGAGAAGGTTTTATATTTTACTCAAGGGTTTGATTAGCAGTGATATAATGTATTTCAAGAGCTAAAAGATATCATATTATTTCAGTCTCATAATAATAGATATGAGAGCGATGACTTCGTGATCAGTAAGTTTCAAATCACACCTCATTAACTCCAACGAATTAAACGACTTAGTTAGAGATCTGAACCTGCATAAAAGTAAAGGAGAAGTTTTAGCTTTTCGGTTGAAACAGTGGAACTAACTTGAAACAAATGTTAGAATAAGTAACCAAAGAAACATTCAGAGTGTGAAACTGGTGCTTGAAAGCTTAAAGTATCATATGTATATGCAGTACACCTAGCTAGTGATAACGGATTTTAGTATGGTTGGCTTTTTGGTGGGAACGCAAGACGGGTATACCAAACATCCTTGTTAGCTGTGCTTTTGGGACAGTAGAGCAAACGACTCGCATTACCACCAGGGCTCAGCCGCAAAACCGAGTAAGAAATAGATAAACATAACGTTGAATATGAGCTAATTGTCGAGCTTAAACACATACCTTATTTAAGACTTATGAAGCAATGCGTAAAAGCTCTTCGCCTAAATTCTCAGATTTTGCAATATCTGAAAAAATGGTGTCCTGAGTAATCCGAGGCCAAAGTAAAAGCTTGTATCTTTTTTGGACAACAAATAAAGAATTTAATAGCCAGCAATTAATTTTTACAGCTACTCAATACACATGATGGCTGAGCATGGGACATCCTTAAATTAGTGGTACATGGTTTTCTCGGAAACATTAAAGCTAAGAAGTACAAAGAGCAAATTTCGAATACGTTAAAGAATTTAAACTTATGGGTTGCAGAATGGGTTTGCAGAATCGGTCATTTTGGAATAACAAGATTTGATGGATTTTAAACGTTGTTATCAGGGCCAATTTAAAGGCAAAATGATGGGAGTTTATATTTGGGGGCTAGTTTGTATTAGAAAGTCCAATGAAAGAGAAGTACATACAGTATTCATTTTTTACCATTTTTTTTTTTTGTATTTTGTATGTATTTTGTTGCTATAGTTATTTATTTAAAAGTTTATTTTTACTTTTAAGTACAAGGCGGGTCATAATGTATGACCCTGTTTAGAATTTCAGTTGTAGCTCGTGCTCCCTCCTGCCCCAATTTATCCAATTGAAGGATGAACAATTTATTGATCATGGCTCTGTAGCGGTCACCATCCACAGTGTCAGTTTAACCCACGTCGTTCTAAAACAAAAAATGGTCTAATGACTCTTGCAGTGACTTTAGGTGGATGTAATGGCTCTTCGTGCATTACTCACTGATTCTTAATTCCCCAGAATCGCAAATCTTGTTTGTTCTTGTATCCATGTATGAGGAAATGAAAGTCGTCTACTTTGTTGTTGAAATTGAGGAGGGCCTGAATGTAGGTTAGACGCGATTCACGGTTGACCCTGACTGTCGGCACCTTGGAAAGGAAATATTTTCAAGTATTTCACCTAAATGCCACACAGAGACATACGTGGAATTGGCGGAGCCTCTACGACATCTTCAGCCACGGCAGCGATATTCACAGTCAAACGAGAAGTATGAGGCCTTCCAGAGCTTGCTCGATTCCGTGTTATCACAATCTCTAATAGTCGTGTGGCTAAATGCCGCATTGAATGACATGTGAAAGCCGGGCGGCTACAAAATCGTACACGAAATGCTCGTTGCACCAATAACACTGACAAATTGTTCATCAATAACATCGTGTCGATTATTTGACGTTCTTCAAGAGTATAGAGTTCCATTGCTTAATCATGAAAATTCTAATTCTGTTTGCTTCACAAATGCCAAAACCGAATTGACTTTCAACGCCATTTATATTGCCTATGGTATGATATTATGGCCTTGTACAATAGAGATAAAAAAGGAACTTTTCTTTTAATACTAACAGTCACATAAATAAACTTTTTTTGGTAAGTATTTATTTTTTTTTTTCATTTAGTAGGGTGAGAAAAATAAAAATCAGATAAACAAAACCCAGACTCAAAATTTGTACTGATCGAGGTGTTACACTCGCATTAATTGAACTGTTTGGGGATTAACTATTGCAACGATGTATCATATGTGGGTTGAAGTAACTATAGGGCGCTACGGTCATTATTGCTTATGCTATGCACATATATACTTCCATGAGCCGTTTTATTAGTTCAAATATCGATTCAGTGTTTTTTTGAATTATGAGAAATTATTAAGGGTACAAGTTTATTTAAATAAAACTTGCAGTCTTTTTTTTTAAAACTGCAACATAGCGACATTGTATTGTTCAAAGTTTTCACAGACTCTTTGATTTTGTTGATAGCTTTATTCTTATTAGCTAACTGACTAGCTTTTGATATGCTTTCATTTTTGTGTTACTCAGTCTTTCATAGAAGAATGAATAATCCCTTTGCTTATAAGCTCATCAGCGCCTAGCAACCACTTCAGCGAATGGGATTAAACTGGATAGGAAATGGTGCGCAGTGCCGCCATCACACTTTCAGCAAGCATGGCTGAAGGTACTGCCACTTAAAGAGTTTCAGGCAACAGGAATTCTACTGGCCTTTAAGAGATGTCTGTAATCATTTATTTGGTCTATTTACTACCTGAGCTGACCAGAAGTCTAACTTCCAGTGGCAGTACTAATCGAGGACACGTATAGCTCTAAGTCAGATGTAGGTCCTGACAAATGCTTGTTTGAGCCTTGGCTAGCAAGTCCATTGGCGATCTTATTTTTGAGATAAGTCTCAGTAAATTCGGTTCCAGGAAGTCTTGTAGTACGAGTATTTTCTCTTTCTTAGAAGTTTCTGACTGTCGCTATAAACCATTTCATCCGCACCACCCCTTCTTTACATAATGGTTTTTTGGTATCAAGAGGCGTTGGTCACTACTTGAACGACAGACGGAGACTTACCTTTTAAGGAGTGAAGAATAAGGTTGATGCACCCTAGATCGGTTCTGGACCATCCGTAAAAATGTGGCTGGGTACAGAAATGGTCAACTTCGTAATTTTGCTGCAAAAAGACGTCCAATGTCATTGTCCTAGACAGTATAAGACCAGAATTAAAAGGCAGACGGTCGGCAAGGTGATCAAAACTTTAGTGCGGGTTAAATCAAAAATCAGTTAAGAGACAATTTTTTGAAGTCAGTTGGCGAATGTACTTGAATGTACTCGAATATATATTCCACTAAGATATTATGATCGCTTAAAGTAGACGCGATATCTTTAATCTAAAGAAATTTTTTATTATTATCAGGGATTATATCAAGCGCTATCTGCGCAATAGAGCAAACACTCGTTAAGACGTTAGATCACTTAAGAGCGTTAAACAGAAAGTCAAATCAAGAACGTGGAAGCTGGAAATAAGTAAGCTCTGACTTATTCCACAAATGAAAATGGCTACAAGCACTTTACTGATGGTTAATGCGGCTGGTGTAGTTACGCTCTAAAATCGGTAAAATGCAAGAGCAAAACAAGAAGGCGCTGAAGAATTAAGACTAAATGCCAACCTCAAACAAATTTTTGGGACGGGCCTGTTTGCCCGTCGCATCTATTGATAGCTCAGCTTATCCGATACTAGAGCTCTTGACTAATAGGCTAAACGTAATCCAGGGTTACACAAAATTAAATTATACATTCGTATATAGGGATATTTGTGCAGATTTTTGTTTAAAAATAACACCAAGGCATTTTTGTTCAATAACTATTGGATTTTCCTTATAATTCCATTCCATACGAAACTTTTGTATGGAAAACTGAATAAGAGGAGAGCTTGTCATTAGCGGAAGAAGGAATATGACATACGCTCTAACTAACTAACTAGTTACGGTAGACAATATAGTCATTCGCACCGATGGATATACCACTGCAATGACTAAAGGCCTATAAATAGTTAGTCTTAAGAAAATGCGTAAAATGTTTAAATCAAGAATAATGAGTCGGAGGTTTCTTATCTTCAATATCATTTGTTCTAGTCACAAACTTTTAGGCTTTTTATCATGTGCAATTCTATCAGTTATCGGCTGTTAGAAGATACTCTGACTTATTAGCAATAATTTTCAGATTTATATGCTCTATGAAATTCAGAAAAGCAATACCACGAGGTTGAGTGTTTGCAGAGGCCGAAATAACAGCTCAAACATGCCACGAGAGGTTTTCAAAATTTCGTTTGTCTGTCGATGAAGTGCAAACTGATCTGGACAAATCTTGCATTAACTTCCGTAGATGTCGGCTTCGAGCTTAAAGTTGATCAATGAGCTGCGTTGGATTTCATCAATAAGCTTAGTTTTCTATCGAAAACTTTTTGTATGGAAATCACACTGAATAATTCAATTCAATGCTTGACCGAAAAGGAAGCGAGGTTGGGTTGTTGGGTTTTAAAGTCTGGCATGACAAAATGAAACGGATATGCTGATAGCATTTGTACTCAGCTTTATATTTTGAACACAAAGATTACAATAACAAAAATTTGAACACAAACGTGCATCCTCAGTCAACAGAAATGGTGTAGTCTTTCATCACAATAACACAAGATTACATGTGGTGATGAGAACCGCCTAAAAAAAATGGTTAGTAGGATTGAAAAATTTTACCCCAACGACTGTCACATATTATGATCTCTAGAAAACTTTGTTGATGGAAATGTGTACTTCAGTCTTTTCCAACGGATTGGACAAGCTGCCAAAATGATACCATGAAGTTTAACCTAATTAAGGAATTCGCATTGTAGATTAATTATTCAAAAAATATTTTGTTTTCTTAAAATCAAAAACCTAGGAACCCAATACATATATATAAATAATGTATACTCACATAGTTTTACGAAATTTTGAATGTTCAGGAAGGAAAGGTCCTTTAATACTTAAAATGATATCATAAAAGATGTAATAATCCTAAACAACTGGATGGCGGAATTTGTTGTACTCAAAAGTCAAATTATAGTAATTGAGAAGAGTAGAACTAATGTATGTATGCAGTGAAAGAACGTGTTGTGTATTCCGAGCAGATGTTAAAAGCAAACGCTGCTTGATTACTAAGTTTAAAATTTATGCCAAGATGGCTGTAGTCCCTTCCCAACTGCGTGTGCCACCTTAGGTAAGGCCTTCCTATACCGCGTAGACTAACTGGGATCTATTCAAAGATCCTTTGGGCTGGAACACTAGAGTGCATGCAATCTATATTACCTAACCATCTTAATGGTTGTAAGCGAAGCTTTCTGGCCAGATCCACGTCGTTATAAAGCTGATATAATTTTTCATTTTGCTTTGCCCTCTACAATCCGTGAACGCAGACAGGTCCAAATATCACACAAATATTTCCTCTCCGTTGCTCGAGATAAGGCTTGCTGGTCTTCTTAGCCCATATAAAGTTGGCAAGAGCTAAACCTCGTTTTATTTTTATGCTTATGATATTACTTGGGTTCACTGAATAGCATAGGTAAGGAAGTTTCTTTAAAACCTCATATTTTCACATTTTGAAGAGAACAGTAGGAGTTATACATAGACCAGGCCTTTATAGAATGTCTCTAGAGACGCTGTCATACGTATATGCAACCTTAATCGGTTTATCGATTTGGTATTTGGTTTGATATGGACTGATCAGATTGTTGACAGTCGATTTAAGAAGTTCACATACGAGTAATATGGCGATGTTGGATAGTACTTCAATCAGTTTAGGAGGCCTCGTTTCTTTAGAACCGAACAGAGGATGTTCAGACTGCATTCAGCGAGCATGTATTCGTCTGACGAAATTGTTCATATAAGCTGGTGTATGCTCATTACCAGATTCTTTCCTCTGGATCCAGAGGATTTGTTAAAAATAAGATTGAATACACATATGTAGCTATCTTCACTTCATTTTGAAGTGCTTTCGTTCCGATTGAATTTTGGATCCTGGTGGTATTTTCGTCGTCTCCGCGGTTTAACAGTCCGTTGAAGAGTTTCTTCAAAATCAAAATTCTTTCGTAATTTTGGTGGACATGAAGACAGAAGAAAACAAAAATAATTCTTGAAACGGATAGACTGTTTTTAAGATAAGCTATATGGAACATCTCTGGTCATTTTTTGTCTAGAAATCTTACTAGAACAGTAGGAATCATGAATTCAAACAACTAGATATCGTACGTATCTAATGCGGATGCAAAGTTATAGATCATTTGGAACACTTAGAATGTTAATTTTTTTTAAGAAATTGTTTGAATCTAAATGCAAATATATATACAAATATAGGTATTTAAATATTAATTTTAAGTAAACAAAATATTTTTGAATAAAGAGGTTTTTGCTTTTACATGGTTTTCCCATTGCGATCCCCATGATCGCATTGAGCTCGAGTTGATGCATTTTGAAATCAACTTAACTTAGACCATGCTTTTAATGTTTTTAGAGTCTCTTTTATAAATAAATAAATAAGTCAAGAACATAAATTAATATAGGTTGTTTTGTAAAATAACTTATATAAGCTAGCCGACTTCCACAGGCTAGAAATATCAAAATGCTTTCCTTAAATTCTCAAAGTACCCAGTTGTGAAAAAAAGAGTTATAAATTCTTTCCAATTGTAAGTCCGTTTCTTTGAAGTGCAAAAAAAAAAAAAAACAAAGCAGTGAGTAGACTTCTTCAAGTAGGGGAAGATAAAAACGGAGCCACACTTGGAAGTCCACCCTTTTACTACTGCTGACCATCTATGTAATTTAAAAGCTTGGAAAATTTGGAAATTTCTCTCTCTCGTTCTTCTGGTCAAAAGCTGTATCATATTTCAGCTTCACAATGTATATAACAAACCAAAGTCCTACTCGGTACTTATATACTTTAATAGTAGCCGTTTAGAAAAAAATGAAAGCAACAAAAAAAAGCTAAAAAATGAAAAAAAAAACTCTACGGTGATTCGTTCAACCCTATCACTGCCACCCACAGGCGCGCACCCTTTCGCATTTGAGAGTTGAAAAATTCAAGTTTTTGTTTTTTTTTTTTTTTTTTTTTTTTTTTTTTTATTCCTCCTTTTTTATTTCAAAGAACAACACAAAGCAATGAAATGGTCCTCATGGATGCTGCCATGGATGACATGGCAGCACAGCCACTGCTTCTGCCAAAATACCGAAATCAGCCCGTAGCATGAGAGATGTAAATGAAATATGCAGATGGTAGCTTGTATTAAAATAAAACTCTTCATAAGTGTATTCCAAGAACTTTTCCATAACCCCCTTATGCTAGGATCCGTGATGCATACCGCCGCCTAATATCAATATCCGTTCGTAGGTAGATGCTCCAAGACAGCTAAATAATAAAGAACTCGCCAAGAGAATAAATTGTCGTTGGAAGTCCAACTTAAGCTAAAACCAACGTTTTCCACAAATTTATGACTAAAAATATACAAATACAAAGATGTGGTCGGTCGTTTATGTGTGTGTACGGGTTTTGTCCATTCTTGGCGAGAAAGCACAACTGTCCACTCTCGTGGAGACCACCATCCGCATCTTACCCCTTTCAGCGTTGTATTAGCTTTGAAAGGGTGTACATGCCTCGTCGACTTCCTTCAACTTTATCACGCTTCTTTGCCTGCTACCTCATACCACCCCATACCACCCCGTATCACCCCCTGCCATAACGTCCGACACGGAGCCAGTGAAAATTCTTATATTGGAATTTCAAATAAAGTTTGAAAAACGAAAACCCTTTCCTTGTTTGAATAAAAATCACAATCTATGCATGTGTGTGTGAGTTTTTATTTCATCTTTGGGGTTGGTAAGTTAAACATCTCCTGGATGTACAAATTTATTTGCATGTATATGTGCAGGAGAAGACCAAACGACTGGACATGTATTGGTGTAGATTTATTGTAAATAGATCGGAGGCTCGATGAAAGAAAAGTTTAATGGTGTTGTGCATTTTTCTGCTGACCGATCGATAGCTGATTCTTGTAGAGTACAAAATGTTTAGCCATAACTGGTATTCTTTTTTTTCGCAGAAAGGGGTTCTACCAACTATCCTACATCATTTTCACTTTCACTTGTTTATGCCATCAAAGGGAAGCGATTGTGAGAATCAACTAAGGTTGATGAATTCTCATTCCGTGGCAAATTCATGTAACATTAAAAGTGCTGATTGAAGAAATGTGTATATTCATTTAGCACCGAATGTGGCTCGAGTAGTTAAAGATGAATTAACGAGGGTTTTTTCGTCAGTTTGTAAAAAGGAATATATGCAGATGAGCGGAGAACAGTGTTTTTGCCACCCCCAACAATGGACAATAATTATATGATACTTTATTGTTGTCAATAGAGGACATGTTCCTATAATAAACTTACGTAACTTGCTTAGCTAAATCATCTTCCATGAGCTAAATTCGTTGCACTTAAATACCTTCAATTGATTCTTTTGACGTTACTACTACACATTTTGTCAAAAATAAGTTGAGCTATTCGAATTGTTAAACGGTTAGTGGCGCAAATAATATTTGAACCTTTCATTTTGTTTTAAGTCTTAACATGAAGTTTCTCATATCTTTGACAGAGATTTGGATTTAGTTTTTGCTGTGCATCTACCATCGACCGAAAATCAGCGAACCAAAACCAAAGTCCTCAAAGGATAGCATGTCTCAACATCACAGGAGCCATTCAAAATGGATCTATTTTGACTCAATCCGTTGCACATTAAAAAAAAAAAATAAATAAAATGCACAATGTGATGTAGTAAGACTCATTTGCTTAGCGAAAAACCTCCCCAGTACGTAACTTGGCCAATCTTCAGACCTTTTCTAATTGCCCCGAACACGATTTCATATATATAATTAAATACTACCGCCACTACCAAATCATGGAATATTGTGATGTCAGAAAGTTGGGACTTATTGTTTTTAAAATGCTAGTCCTTCACGAGAAGGTGGATGTTCTCATCTAGTCCCAAAAGGCGACAATTTGCGTTTTTTTAACGAAGCTTAATATCTGGGGGTTCTTTGGACTAAACGTTACATAGGACATGGCTTATCATCGGGGGAGAGGGGGGTTTCTGGGTCTACATCATATGCTTTGGTTGTTTGGCGAAAAGTCACTACTTGTTCCACCAGACTCAAAAGAGATGTTTTTCCAGGCTGCTTCGGAGATAAGCACGTCAGGCTATGCCCTTTACGCAAAAATGAAATTATCTTCTTTCGATTTTCACATCATAGTCTGCATTTTTTAACTTTTAGTCATCCTAGTATACATTAGTGCATAGATCGAATTGGGATCTGGAGATTAAGATGAACATTCTAACAGATTGAGGTTAGTTTTATGTTTGAAACTCTGACAGAGACGACTGCGATGCATATACCCACAACAGTGGTGAAGGTCACTAATTTTATGAGTCCCGCTGCACAGAAATAACTATGAACACAAACATGCGCACTCTACACACGTACATATTAGTGTATTTAATTTTGGTGCAGTCCATACCTTTGTAAAGGTGATTCAACTCAAGCATTTTTTCGGGTGTTTTTCTGTTAAAGCTTAAAGAAACGGAAGATTTCCGTGGCCTACAAAATAACAGCGAAATGTTTACAAAATTGGGCGGACATTTATTTAACGGAAAGTTCAATCAGCTGCTGAGCGACAAAGTGAAAAAAAATTATTAAATCCATTTTAGTTTTAAAAAAAAAACTTCAGTTGCTGTGGTGTACAAAAAAAGATAATGTTAAAATTTCGCAGGCAATTTATGTCTCGAAAGAGTGGAGACTACTGCCTAGTATTCTAGTACTGTTACCCATTTAAGCATCATTTCGTTGCGCAACAGCGTATTGCAAAGCGGTAAGTACAACGAAAATTTTCGTTACGACTTCGTCGTGTCATTTTTGTATGAGATTTTTTCATTTTGCATCAGCTTCATACTGGACTTAGCAAAAGCATGGTTGTAACAGAAAATTTTCCAAAAAATTTTGAAAAATTTGACGAATACTGAAGATAGAAACGTCTTGCTTTACTAAGGTTTACCCCGTTTTTTTTTTTTTTTTTTTTTTTTTTTTTTTTTTTTTTTGTCAAAAACTATCAAACTGTGATATTTCTTTCAAACTTTCAAACGAAATGTTTTTGATTATGTTTTTTTTTTTTTCTCGACTTATGTACGTAATTAACTTACAAATACGAACTTCATAGTTTCTTTTTTTAGTTTGTTCAATCAATCAAACAATCAATCCAACAGAATCTGTGAAACTTTAATTTAAAAAAAAATTCACTTTTCTGGTACGTTCGCATCTGTAACCACAGACCACCTTTTTTGGCAGTTGGTGAACCACAGATAGATCCCAACCCACACCTCTCAGATCACTCTGATCTGAATCGATCTGCTTACGAACTAGTGCCATCATTTTTTTCTCACCGCGGTCTCGCCATTTGCGTGCATAGTGATGTGACTTACCAAAATCAACCACAATGTGATCCATGTTCCAATACCCAATTCAACTTATTGTAGCTAAAATTCCATCTCCGTAAGCAAATTATTCACTACTGCTTTATTTACAGAAGCTCCAAACTGGACAGTAATTAGACCTTTAACGAGTTCGATGCAGTGTCTGACTCCATTCAGAGAATTGTATTCCTGTATTCTTACTGAAATTGTGATTGCGGGCGATTTCAATATACGTTATTCTGGTTGATTTCGACGTTCCGAACAGACAATACCCGAAGGACGATGTGTTGAAATCTTCGCTGCAGAAAATAACATGACCCAGCTTGTAAATGAGCCCATACGAACACCAGACGTGGATAGTCATACCGCCAACAACCTGGTCTTATTTTTAACTTATCACCCTGATAAGTACACTCTTGTGATGTGCTTTCTCCTCTAGGCTCTTCAAACCATTGTGTCATATCAGCTAATTTCCCGTACTTCCACCACACAGTTAGAAAAAAAATTCCTAAAAGAACCATATGGCAATACGAGAAAGCCAATTGGAGCGAACTTAACAGCTTCTTTAAGAATTATAGCTGGTCGTTATGTTTCCTCGATAATGACAGGGATGCCGCTGTTGATATGATCACAGAAGTTTTATCCTTCATCGGATGAAGACTATCAAACCAAAAGAAAAAGCGTGGTACGAATCAAGCTGTCAGGGTTAGAGAAACGTTTTATTCCTGACAGAGGAAAACTTAAAAAAGTTCTAACAAGCTAGGAATGACTGCAACGCCTTTCCTAAGCGTGAAATTTCAATACGACCAAAAACTGAGGCAAAAAATACTACCGTATTTCAAAGGTAATAAACATTTTTGGTCGTTTGTCAAGAACATTACAAATTCTGCCTCATCCTCCACACCAACGCTCATTTACAATGACATTCCGACTGTTAGCTCTTTGGCCAATCTGCTTGCTGCACACTTTGCGGATAGCTCAACACTTCCAGATTGTTCTTTGTTCCCGACTACACTTGAATGCGTCGAATCTTCAATGGGACGAATTAACTTTCGCACTCGTGTAGTACCAAGAGAACTCAAATCCGCTGATCCAGATGGTATATCTCCCCTTCTTCTGGAGAGGTCTTCTTTCTCGCTGGCAAAACCACTGCGCAAGCTTTTTTATCAATCCTACTCTTTAGAACATTTTCGGAGTAGATAGAAAACAACATTTGTCCAGCTCGTCCCAAAGAGGCTAATCTTTTTCTCTCTCTCCTTACAGACCCATTGCGCAGACTGCATGCACTTCTTTCCAAGGTCATGGAAACGTTAATAAACCGTCAGCTCTTGAAATATCTGGAAACACGAAAATCTCTCAATGACCGGTAGTACGGTTTTCATAGCAACAGGTCCACTGGTGGCTTGGTGGCACCGACAATATAAGTGAAACGAAAACGTGCATTTATCTGGCGAAAACAATATTTGCACTTCTATGGTATTTGACAGAGTTGAAAATGCGTGCTTTTGGGATCGATGACTCTCTCTTAAATGGATTAAAAATTACCTTTTGGAACGTTCAATTAAAATTGTCTTGGATGGTTTCAAGTCTGATATTCTCAAAATAAATATTGGTGTGTCCAAGGGCTCCGTTCTGTCTCCGATAATCTTTTTAATTTTCATTAATGATCTCTTGTCTGCTACTTCTTATCCAATTTATTCCTTTGCTGATGAGTAATGACATTACTCTTGGCTTTTCATATTCGTTCCCGGACTCACGTCCTTGCTCTTTGGCTGTAGAACGGGAACGGCAGCGTTTGTTAAGCTCATTAAATTCCTATATTCACAGCATAACCAATTGGGGAACTATCAACGGAGTGGAATTTAATGCTTGCAAAACTCAAGACTGTCTGTTGTTATAAAAGAGAAATTAAAACACCTAGCCATTATCAAGAATGGCACTTATGTACATCGTCGAAATGGAAAATTTCCCATTTTGGGTTTGCGTGTCAGTTACAACTTACGTTTAAATGACCAAATATTCGACGATGTCAAAAATGCTGCGAAATGTTTAAGCTGTAGAACTCGAGTTCCTTATTTCCTGGTCGTTATAGCTTGCAAACATTTAAAAACAATGTACCATACATCGGTACCTTTATTTTCTTCCTCCCTAAATTTTCTTTTCACACACTGTGTACAAACATTTTAAGGGTACACAAATTCCTTGAGCTCGCGCTAATTATAAAAAAATAAAATTGGATTTTGTTCTTTTTAGTATAAAATTTGGCATCACATAAAATGTTTGAAATGTATGTGTTCTTGTTATACTTTATAACTAACTAACATCAGCTACTGGGCCTAGTCCTGATGTACAAGAATAAGAGCAAGCAAACCCAGTCTAAGCCCCTTTTAAATTTTGACTACATAGAGTTTATAAATATTAGGAATAAAATTGTGGCAAGTACAGAAACCTGTGGAACACCGATTGGAAGATTATTTATTGAAAAAATATCTCTCTATTTGCTTCCTATTCTTAAGGTATGACGCAAACCCTTCAAAATGGTCGATCGACATCCAAGGGTTCAGTTTGTCAAATTCAATAGAATTTTTGACTGGCATAACAGAACATGTTTTTTTTTTTATAAAATAAATCAAGAGTTATTTTCGTTATAAGAATCCGACCATTTTTTTTTTGCAGCAATCGCTTACTTAGTTGATGAAAATGGATCAAAACTAGTAAAATTTTTTTTAAGAAGACCTTAACACTCAAGTGAGAATGCATACATTTACCATATAATTTATCACCATGTCATAAGTTTTTGGGAAAATGTGATTGAAAGGGAAGAAAGATGTTTAGCTTAGTGGTTATTCCACTCCATGGGTGTCATCGAAAATTTATAGTAATGCATCCATTCGCTTTAAATGTTTTAGCGATCTTAGGCGACTGATGCACAGTTTTCTGACTTAGTCGTTGTCACTGTACAGCTCGTGTAGTTCGTCGTAGAATCTTTTACTTTAAAGCCATTCAACGCAATCAGGACCGAATATTTTTCGACGGATTCTTCTCTTGAAAAAACTGAGAATAACTTCATCTACTTTCGATGGTTAGGCGTCATAAAGAAGGAATGGGATGATCAAGGTCTTATATAGAGTTTTTTGAGATAGGGCCTTACAACTCAATTGTATTCTTAGCCCAAGGAAACAGCAATTGGCAAGAGTGATACTTCGCTTTATTTCTACTGAAGTGTTGTTTGTTGGAAAAATTTATACCTGAGCTTAGGCAGACAAATTCCCTTACTTCATAGAAATTATAGCTGTCGACTGTAAGATTCAGTCCTCTTCGTCGATGTTGTGTGTCCCTTCTTGTTGACAGCATATACTTAGTTTTGCCCTCATTTACCGTCAAACTTTTGGGAAATTGTGCCTTCAATGGTCTCGATTATGTCGTCGAGCTTGGCAGGGATGCCAAAACTAGACATGGCTCTTTATAGCTCGTCTCTTTATATGTGGGTGGCCATTGCTCAAGTTGTAGTGTATTGGCATCCAAATCGGATGATTCGGTTTTCAATACCAGCATCGCCCGAAAGATATTCTTTTTCTCAGATGACTAAAATTACAAAAGATGAGTGGTTACCTAGAACTCCACTGATAGGGGATAATCAAGTTGTTTACGATAGATTTCAGATACAATATGACAGAAAAGATTTTGTATGCGATGGCTCAGCATCGTGATATCTATAGAAACACATTAAAGCTAATTTGTGAGTGTCAATTGTACAAGAAACTTCCAATATATCACACTTATCAACCAAACTATCAGTAATAAAACCGCAGTGCTACCGCCAAATAGGAATCGTTTCATTTTGAATAAAATTTATAACCTGGTATATTATGTATTAAAAATTCCTTTTCATAGCTGAACATCCATATCAAATTTTCTCCTTTTATTACAATGAATGTACCATATATCCGGCTTTCCTTCTGCGGTGTCCTCCAGAGGTGAGAACCCAATCAGGCATACAAACTTTGGAAAACTAAAATTGCCTGAATATGATTTTCCATTTAATCCCTTTTAGAGACAAGCAGCCAAAAGAACTAAAGCCACACGGCGGATAAAGGTGAAAGTGAATCTAAAAATTTGAAGTAAATGTGTATATTAAGGTTCAGCCGTACTTGTAGTAAGGTTTACCGTTGGCGCTGCTGTATACTGATTATGTAGCTCTTCTAGTAGACGATAAATTCTTACAGCAAAGCCTTTCCTAACGTATTATTATATATGGATGGATGGTCTTAAGATATATTGCGCGAAATATTTAAGCAACTAACTATACGTAAGATAGATTTAAATAGCTGACCTGACATGACCAACAAGATGGGACAATGTAGAACGCAGTGATCCAGCTCCAACGCATAATTTATATAAGAGTTTTCAGACCTGCAAAGATGTATGCTTCCATACCATAGAAATCTATACAAAAACTTTATGCCAAAATGTAAGTGAAAATGCTTGATAAAATAACAATAATTGCAGGAAAGTAACACCAAGAGATGTGACTTTTGGTAAACCATACATGAAGTAAGACAAGTACTAGATTCCTTAGACTCGAAAAGAAGGCACTAAAGGCCATCCATAACATGGAGCAATATGATTTTAAAAACTGATTTGGTAGCATTTTTGATTTTGTGGCAATCTAGGTACGAGTATGCTGCATAATGCAGTTACCATTAGGAAGTAAGGCAATCACTACGGCACGAACTTGATTGTTGTGCTGCTGGACTAATCAAAGTTACATAAAGATAGTCAGCAATTTACCGATCAATCGCGGCCTATCTCCCTAGTTATTATTAAAATTAATAAAAAAAAAGTTGCCCTATGGCATTCTATGACGTTTCATTTTAGATTTATGTTTAAAATAAATCTAAATATCCAACAATATTAGAATGCGAATTAGAGTCCCATCGATAGGTTAAGTAAGCAGATTTGCCTACCTATAGCTTAAACCTAAATAAAATTTGGTATATATACTACTTTGTCTTAAGTTACACCTTTGAAAACCTAAAACAAAAAAAGGGAAAACTAATGCGAAATGAATTTGTTGCTAGTATAGAGCTGTTTTTGTATATAAACCTGCTTACATATATACCATTTTTCTTTTTTGTCATAATTTCTCAATTAAAATTATTCGCCTGAAAACTGTAAAAAAATCCCAACAACATTTCATGATGTTTTATGTACATCGTTCGTTCGGAGAAGAAATCAATTTCCTTTAATTTAAAAATTCAAATGCACTTCACTTCTTTTATCTTAATGTAAATTAAAAAAATTCCTCTGATATTAGAAAAAAGGAATTAACGAAAGGGGTGAAGGCAAGAACAAAAAAAAAAAAAAAAAAAACAATAAGAAAAAAAAACTTCAATTTATTCTAACAAACATTTTCTTTTAATGGACTTTTTTCGATTATTTTTTTATTGGATGAGAAAAAGAAAGAATTTTCCTCCCTTTTGGAGTCTCTTCTCTTTCCCAATTTTTTTTTTTTGTGTTTTTTTTTTTGTTTTTTTTGCTTTTCTTGATGGGTTTTAACGTTCTTATACAGTAACCCTTTCGATTTTTTTATAATTAAAGGGGGTTGTGATTTGGCATTGTGTAAGTAAATAAATTAAAAGTATATACAGGGCTTAGAACGGATGTACATATCTATACAAATTTATGTAAAAATACTGATAAAAATCTGAAACTGTATCAACGATAAAAAGCTTCTTTTAAAAAAAAAAAAAAAAACAAGAACTCATTGGTACAGCTTATACATTGTAACTAAAATTACTTTTTAGATTTATTAAAAAATTTACATCAATGTTTTTTTAGTAAAGGGGGTCTTTTAACTAATTTTTTACTCTAAAATAAATTAAACTAAATAAAAATGAAGATATTAACAAGAAATAAAAAATACTGAGAGAATTTTTAAATATCTCACAGCTGAATCCCACTTGTGTTGATTTTTATTTAGAATAATACAATAGAAGGTGTGTTTTATTATTAGGGTCGGACAGTAAATTGAAATAAAAATACAAGATTTTATGATTTTATTTAACAGACAATTATTTTTCATTCAGTATAAAAATGTGTTTCGGGCATACGAATACTACGAATTTGGTATGAATTTTTCGTTTTGCGTTTAATTGCAAGATCTTGTTAGGCAATTTGGAGGTCACAAAGTCTTAGCAAACTTTGATTTCAATCTATTGATTTTATTGGTCGCAGTTTGACACGTAGATGCATACTGCAGCAACCAAAAGCAAACATTCGTTGAACAGCTTTCTGTATTGGTCACCACTGAATCAAGGCTTAATGATGCGACCAACATATAAGCCACATATAACCCACAGCATGCGGTACATGTTTGTTAATGTGATTTAATGTAACATGCGGACTATTCTCACTCAAAATACGGGAATTTAGCTTATTGACGTATCTATTGAGCTAAATGTGAACGAGATCTCTGGATAAAATTTTCCCGTGACCCTAATCAACAAAAGTTCGACACAAGACATAATCCAATAGCTTCAATTCTCGCACCAATAGAATCAGGTAAGACATTTGGCTATGTTCCAAGTTATGGATGGACAGAGCCTTAGTTTTTCTGCAGGTGCTCTGAGGTTTTCTTCGGAACGTACTGTTCTTCTTCTTGTAATTGTTCTAATTTTTTGAAGTGAAATCTATCCAAAACTCGACGAATGGCACGTTTGGAATTGCGAATATTCGATTCTCTAAATTGACGAAGTGCTCGATAAGTTTGTGTAACTGAACACTAGTTTTAGAAATAATGTTTTGCATTTGACTTGAATGGAAATTGTTGAATTTTCAGACTTAAATAAAAACAAAAAAAAAAAAAAAACATGGAGACCTTATTTTTTAAAGCTCAAATGCTAAATCACTAGAGTTTTGGCTGGACCAATGTTTCCAATGTCTTTGCTTCCAATAGCACTGCAGACGTACTATACTTTGTCATCCATGGATATTAAATGCAGTTTTGGTAACCCGTCTTCTTAAAAGCAAAAACTTGGCTTCAGATTGCATTGTGTAATTTCTATAGAAGAGCAGTCTGAAGTGAATTAACCAGATAAAATCAAGTGTTCACGGATGAATATCTGTCAGGAGTTTGTAAGGTCCTAAATTATTTGTGTGTGGTTTGAAATTGGAAATATTATAAGGTGCACTCCAAAGTAAACAGAACTTCTTAAAAATAAGAAATACAAAAAGTTTTTTTTTTTTGCAAAACCAATTTATTACTTTAAATAAAGTAGTTCACTCCTTTGCACAGTTTAAAAGCATCTAAAACGTTTGCCAGGAAGTTCTTTAGAATATCTGTACAAGTCTTTTAAATGGCTTCTACGTCCACAAAACTAGTTCTTTTTATCGGCAAATATATTTTTCCGTAAAAATAAAAGTCGCACGGTGCCAAACAGGCGCATACAGAAAGTGATTCACAGTTAAAATGAGATTTTTAGCAAAAAAAAATCGGTCACAAGTGTCGATCGATGACGTGGCGCATTATCGTGCAATAAACGTCAACTTCCTTCTGCTCGATATTCTGGCCGGATTCGTCGAATACGACGCACTTAACGCTTCAAAACACAAATATAGAACTGTGCATTAACTGTTTGGTCCGGTGGAAAAAACTCTTTTTAGTCTTGTGTCTTCTACTAGGCACTTTGGCGTTTAGTTCCTGGATCATATTGAAAATACCACATTTTCATCATTAGTCACAATGTTGTAAAGGAAGTTCCCTTGATGATGTCCTACGTATGTTGAATTCTAAGAAATTTTTGCTCAATACTCATTTTTGTACTAATCACACAAGCATACTGTCATTTCAGATGCAACAACTTCTCTTCTATTCGTAAAAATGTCATAGAATTTTCACAATACATCAGTAATCTATCTTTCCGATGCCAAAAGATAGCCTCACTCGGAATATCTATTTTTAAAAGTCCTGTTTAAATTGAACCGGGCTTTGTAGATACTGCTGACCTACAGAAAATCAAATATAGAACAAATGCAACTTCAATTGGAACCTCGGTAGGAATTTAGTTCCTTTGCCGCTGATGCGTATAAAAAAAGTTCTATTACAAATACGTATTAAAGCCACTAACTAACTTTAGTGTCCTGGATGTCTGAGATTTCCAGCCACCAAAACTGGCTTGAATAACAAAAACTGCATTGTTACAACCAAAGCTTGATTGCGGGTATTGAAAATATTTTGCGACAGTCCATGGTGAACCATCTCCCGTTTCTGGACTCGTTTCTCTCACTCAGTGTGTTTTTTTTTTTTTTTTGTATTGTGGTGTACAGTGATTTCATAGGCGGAGGATTTCAATTTCGCAGGTTAAGCACTGCTCACCGGAAGAAATCAAGAAAGAAGTTATTCACACTGCGCCAAGCTACCATCGCTTGTCAAAATTGTCAAGAATGTCCAAATCACTCTGCCAACTAAACTATAAAAACAGAAGACGTGTGATGAAATGGATTCAAAGAAGCTATTAAAGATACCGTGACTTAGTTAAGCCATCACATAACCAGTTATTCAGAAAAGGAATGTATACAACTTTTGTTAAAGTGGCGTTGAATTTTGACTACAGTAGCGCATATCAAGTCGGTGAAAGTCACTTTCTACTTAGGCACACTCCGTAAGGTAAGTTTTTTTTAAAACCTCCACCTTACCAACCCATTTTTGTATCCCCTATTTCCAATTCCGTTTACACTAAAGGTACTAAAAATTTACATCTGCTTTTAGTAAAAATACCATATATATGTAGTTTCTGGCCTACACTGCAGGACTTAACGCAGAGAAGTAGAGTTGGACAAGAGTAATTCTTTATTTGGTTTCTAAGGTTGTATTGTTATTGAATTTACACCGAAATTTAGGTAGACGTAGTCTTTTGTTGTAGCCTCTCTTTGTGATGTACTGTTCAAGCTATTGATGTTGGATTACAGGTGTGCTAATTTACTGAGAGCATATATTTTGTTAGCCACAAAAAAACATTTGAAAGCTACCAAATTTATTACCTTGATGTCCATGCAAACATTTCTGGTCAAAAATATAGACTCCCATGATTAAGGAGGCACAGGTCTATATAAAAAGCTGGTTTCTATTAATTCTTTTAATTGCGGGCCTAAAATTGATGAACAAATATTGAGTATCGATTTGAACTCCCTGAGTTGTTTCCAATATTAGTCGCTTATTTTGTAACCAATGGTGATTTACCAGCCTAAAATCATATTCAAGTTAGAGAAATTGATGATTAGTATTTGCTTGTAGGCGTCCAATTAAATACAGCACATCACATGCGAGGTTCAAAATGGTTTGCTCATAATGACGAATGAACTAGTCTTCTTACAGTATCCTGTAAGATGTGGTTGGTAGTGTCATATACAATACATAGCTCTATTTTCCAACTGTGAAATATACCCTCCTAATTTTATGTAAAAATAGCTAAGTATTGTGTAAGTTAAAGTAACGTGTTTTTTTACAATGCCCATATGTTTGGTTGTGAGTTCAAAGGTATAGATTAGCGAAGTTAACCAAAATACAAATCTGATTACATGCCCATTATTTCTTCTTCTGACGATACTGTTTCATATGATATTAAGTGCTAAGAATCAGTGAGATCGATGCCAAGAATTCGTCACAAGTCCCCTAAATAGTGTGCTCGTGCCCCCACTTTAATGAAGATTGTAGGCAAGCACGTGTAGTAAAACATAGAAAGCCAAAATTGAGATGTACTTCTCTAGTAACTACATTACCACACCAACAAAAGCCAAACAGAAACCTGTAGAGAGGCGCGTGCAATTTTGTAGTCAAAGTTAAATACAATACAAGTCAAATACATTGCAAACTGTTGAACGGCGGAGACGATCCAGCCGGAATGAAATAGTCGCTCATGGTGATAAAAGCCAAGATTTCCATTCCCCAGGAAGGAATGAGGCAAAGATAGTAATATTGAAGCTACGTCAGCGGCCTCGCCACACTGAAAGCATCGGTTCCCGTGTTGGGCGCGGTAAGTACGTAGGTGGGTGACCACATGGGAACTCAGTACTCCGCATGCTGTTGACAAAACGCGCCACATGGGCATAGTACCCCGGCGTGAAATCCCGGACCCTACAAATTAATTTGTATCGTTCCCTTGATAATAATAATAATAATATTGAAGCTTAAATAATACAAGGCTGTAGGAGTGGGTGGCAGTTTATGGCAGCGTGGTATGACTTATAGTAATAGAAAGCATACACAAACTCACTTGGTAGACTTGCTCGAAAGAATATATGCCTATTGAATGACCTCAAGACGAGATGTCCACAAAAAATTCAGACAGCCTTGATTAGCCTTTATCAATGTGGTTCAAAGCATTGTATGCTTACAATTCTTCAAATAGGCAGTTAAAACAATTAAAAATTATACTTACTCTCTCTTTTTATCAATTTACAGTCATTTATTATATGGAAGCTGTAAGAAATAAATATTCAGATTCATGTTGTTCAGAAGCAATCTCACCAAGGCCTTTGATGTTAGAGACAGGGTGCTTTAGACAGGGTGTTGGGACAAACTGAGACAATAAAGAGCTTTAATTTTGGGGTATCTAGAGATTTTCTCTCCCTTGGTCACGCTAATAACTCTAATGATGACACCTCACCAGAAATCAAACGAAGAATCTCATTTCCCAATTGTTGTTTCTTTGGACTTAGAAGGCGAAGACAATCTTGTTTTCTGAAGTAAAAGCATAAAGGTTATCCTGGCCGCTCTGAACGCAAGATACTCTCAGTGATTTTTGGTTACGTTAGCGCTGACTATCTTAGGTATAACAACGATCTCTGCAAAATTCAAATGATATTGATCTGGCAACAAAATTGCTTGTCAATCCTCTAAGATGACTAGGACTAACAATGGGCTGAAAAGTCAGTGAATTTTTGCAAAATTCAACTTTATTTATCAATATAGTTGCCTTCGAGGGCGATACACTCATTGAAACGATTTTTCAATCTTTCGATACCAGTTTTGTAGTACAATTTCGGTTTAGCCTGAAAATAGGCCATTACTTCTTCATCGGTCCTAAATACTTTCCGGCGAGCATTCTTTTGAGGTCTGCGAACAAGAAATAGTCGTTCGAGGCCAAATCTGGAGAGTACGGTGCGTGGGGAACCAATTCGTAGCCGAATTCATTCAATTTTGCCATCGTTTTCATCGACTTGTGACACAGTGTATTGTCTTGATGAAACAGCACAAATGCAGCCGTTTTTCTGCGATTTCGTCCTTCAAACGCTTCAACAACGCAATGTAATAGTCGCTGTTGATAGTCTACCCCTTTTGGAGGTAGTCGATGAAAATTATACCATGTGTATCCCAAAATACGGATGCCATAAACTTGCCAGCCAACTGTTGAGTTTTTGGTCATTTTGGACGAGGTTCGTCGCCTGCTCGACACTCAGTTGACTGCCGACTTGACTCTGGTGTGAAGTGATGGAGCCAAGTTTCATCCATTGTCACATACCGACGCAAAATTTCGGCTTTATTGCGGTTGAACAGCTTTAAACACTCCTCTGAATCATCAACACGTTGTTGTTTTTGGTCGACTGTGAGCAAACGCGGCACCCACATTGAACAGAGCTTTCGCATGTCCAAATATTCGTGTATGATATATCCAACACGCTCTTTTGATATCTTTAGAGCCTCTCGATCATCTTCACTTTACGGTCATTCGTAATCATTGTGTGGACTTTTTTTTATGTTTTCATCTGAAACAGCCTCTTTTAGAAGTCACGTGCATCATCTTCGGTGCTTGTATGACCACTTTTAAATTTTTCAATCCACTTGCGAATGGTTCGTTCGGCTGGTGCAGAGTCCGGGTAACACTTATCAAGCCATTTCTGCATCGGCTGCATTTTTTCCCATCAAAAAACAATGATAATGTGTTTCACAACAACAAAAGTTGCTTCACTCACAACGCTATATCTCGAGCTGTCAAATTTATACACATATCTTTTGAAAGTTGGTACTAACTGAATGGATTTAATTATGGTATGGATTGAATTCAAGTGGTGCCCTCTCTTAGAAACTTTTCAGCCCATGTATAAGCAGGTGACTAGGTGACAAGATAACACTGATAGTTTTTCCAATTGTTACGTTTCAGCATCCGTCAAAGTTATCAATGACCCAGCAGTCAAAATATTCAGTAAGATTTGCCATTTAATCATGCATAGTTGCCGAACATGCGGAAATTTTTAAAAAGTATTATCAAAATTCCGACTCAATTATAAATACGCAACGTGAATTTTGTCGTCAGGTCGGTCTTCATAATACCCTCAGTGTGAAGGCAATTCGTCGCACAGTGGAAAAGTTTGAACATGAGTACAGTCTTTTGAATCGTAAGCCACCAACCAGATACGGATTAGTGCGAAATGAAGAAAACATAGCAGCCGTAGCGGCCAGTATCTAAGAAGACCCAGAAATGTCGATTCGGTAAACCCGGCTTATTTTGCGGTTGGAATTGAGCCTACATCCGTATAAGGTTGTGCTGATGCAAGAGTTGAAGATAGACGAACATAGACAACGCCGTTTGATAATTGGGCGCTGGAAATGTTGGCCGCAGATCCGGGTTTTGGCCAAAAAATCATCTTCTCGGACGAGGCCGATTTTTGGGTCAGCAATCCAAGTTGCTATTGTTTGGAGGGAATGGATTTCACAAGTATTCGGCCAAAGGTTGACTGTTTGGTGGGATTTATAGCATGGCGGCATTATCGGACCTTATTTCTTTCGAAATAAATATAAATATTAAAAGTATATGGCGATACTAACCAACTTTCTGGGGTTTGAGCTCGACAACCTTGATATATCTGATTTGTGGTACCAACAAGATGGCGATACATGCCATATAAGTGACGCAACGCTCGAACTTGTGAAGGAGAAATTTGGCGACTGGGTCATCTCACGGAGAGCGGTCATAAATTGGCCGCCGCCATCATGCGATTTGATACTACTCCATTATTTCCTCTGGGGCTAAATCAAGTCATTAGTCTACGTTAACAAGCCAACAAATTTGAACGACCTGGAGGTCAACATTCGACACGCTATTGCGGGAATAACACCGCATATATTGAACCGAGTTATCAAAAATGATAATGATGATAATGATAATAATTGAATGATATACTATTCTACACATAATGGCATGAACGTAGCTTCAAAATGAAGCCAAAATCACCCTTTAGATAGAATATATGTTAACTCTGCAACCTGAGGAGTTTTCGTTTCCTACTCGGAGAATGCCGAAGAGAAAAACTTCTTTCTCTATGGTGTATACAATTCATAGGTGAAAGCCGACCTAAACTATCTTGAAACTGGAGGTCGTGGGGAAAAAAAGCACACTAAGCGGAGAAGTTTGTTGTTTGAGCCCCAGGTGGTGCAATATAAGTAATAAATAATCAAATATAGGGTACACAAAAGAGAAATATTTAGCAAAATTCGATTGGATACATTCTGTGAGCGAAAAATTTGTTTGAAGAGACACATAGCTATCTAAATGATTTACAGCTTGTTACCATGAACTATCGAGCTGAACCTCATCGACTTTCGTGAAAATATCTTTTAACTTTTATCTTTCTTGTAACAAGTAACATACGTATACGAGCAGATTATATGGGTTTGCTTTATGTGTCTTTTTCTTTATTCCTACAAAAGTTCAGATCTCTTTTCTTCTTCTTTGTCGTCCATGTTTTCGAGACTATTATCCGTCAATATTTAACCCCATGTGTAAAATATGCAGTACGAAAATATTCTTGTTCTATCAAAACCGCGCGTGCTATTACCATGAATTTGCATTACGTCTTTTAAGACTGTATTGTGGCTTTCCACCATGGCATTCTGAAGTACATAAAACTTATACGTGTATGTTACAACCATTCAAAAGTTCCAGAGAACGGGTTCATTACCCTGCTACAGAAACAAAAACTAATAAAAAAAAATCATAAGAACAAAAACTTCGAAATACGACTATATAATCTAGTGAGTAGTCCCCATTTTTACTCGTATTGGTCACCCATTTGATTTAAGAAGATAACTTCATATTGAAAATTGTAATATTTCCCTTTAAATGAGTTGACCTTTGTGTACGAAGGCACACGAAGGGTAAAGGTTATTGCTGTTTACAAATTACATATGTACCATATATCTATTGGGTCAGTTAAATCCTCCAATGGTCAAGCAGGGTCAACAAGGTCTTCCTTAAATACACACATATGTTGTGAAGCAACTTTAAATTGTAACAGACACGGACCAAGAAAAACAAGTTTATCCACTAGCCATTCATATATCGGAAACGACACATCCTTTTCTGTCCAAGTCTCGCGAAAACTCTTTTTTCCCTTACCAATTGAGTTATACACTGAACATATCCATACGTTAAGGAAGATGATAAGCGTTAAGGGTGAGAAATCACACCCTTTTTAACAGAAAAGAAAAACTATGTAGGTACTTGTCTTTATAAGAAATAGACCATCTCGAAGGAATTACGTCTTTAATTTAGCATTATGAACATTCCTTGACCCCTGTGCTTAAAAGGAAAGTTCAATTGAGGTTAAAATTAACTGCGGCCAAACTATCATGTATGTTATTTTTACTTTTTTCTTTCCGTCGTCTTCAAATGGGACATTGCATTTTATTTGAAAATTGATTGTGTAACTTTGGAAATACCAGTTTCAACTGAATTAAAAATTATCTGAAGAGGGGACCTATTTTTGTGATGGGCATGTGGGATTTGAACGTATAAATTTCAAAAGAAGAAAAAACTAAAGAACTAGAAATGCAATTGCCGCTGAAAATTAAGTAAACCCGTTTACAATTTAAAAAGGATATTTTAAAATTGTACGCAAGGTGATAGCTACGTAACGAAACACAAAGTAAGTATATCTACATACACTATATATGTTTATAGTAAACATTTGGCAACTTGGGTTTCAAGACCTACGTTGGTCAAAACAGACTTAAGGTTAACAAAAAAACCTTCTTCTTTTGTTATGTATGTTCTCATTTGCAAATATTATACATAGTTCTTCCCTTTAAATTGCAACTAGAGTTTAGCTTTTATTTTTTAAGAATGCCGTTTAGTGACACGGCGGCCGCTATGTCGGTGTGGACCATATTTCTGATCCTCCTCTTGAAAATAAAAATTCGGCATAAGCAACAGCAAAAAAACAACAACAGATATGAACGACACTATCTGACAAGAAAATTTTGAAGGAGTTGGAGGATCAGTTACTTGCAAATCCTTCTTCAGAGTTTCCCGAGTAAAAATTAAAAAAATATATATAAAGATCTCTCCCGAAATAAATATGAAAAAGTGGTTGTTACTCTGGTTGTTCATCTTAAAAAAGACGAAAATTACCTCGCTTCAGCTTTGATTTTCATGGTTAGGAAGGCTCTTTCAAAGCCTCCCGGAAAGAAGGACGACTGCTAAGAAAATATACAATGCAAGTTATTTTATTTTTAAAAAAGGCAATTTACAGGCTGAAAAGTAAGTATTGCAATGGAAACGATCTCTGTTACTAGTGCATGGATTGTGGGGTTGGCTTGCGAATCTTACAACCATTCTTAAGGCCGATATATTTTGGATCATATCGTTACTGAGACCAATAGTTTACTGATGTTTTTGCATTAACAATTATACCATTTTCCTTTATATTTGTCATGCAGCATCCAACATTGTGATGCTTATGTCTAAGCTAAACAAACAACTATCGTTCACAATAAACTAGGCAGCATTTCAATTTCTATAAATTTCCTTGATAGTTACCTACACCATAACACAGTGCCGTTTTATAGTAAAACGCAAAACTTTTGCAAAATTCAACTTTATGTATCAATATAGTTGCCTTTGAGGGCGATACACTGATTGAAACGATTTCGATACCAGTTTTTTAGTACGATTTCGGTTTAGCCTCAAAATAGGCCTCTGTTTTGGCGATTACTTCTTCATCGGTCTTAAATCTCTTTCCGGCGAGCATTCTTTTGAGGTCTGCGAACAGGAAATAGTCGCTGGGGGCCAAATCTGGAGAATACGGTGGGTGGGGAAGCAATTCGTAGCCGAATTCATTCAATTTTGCCATCGTTTTCATCGATTTGTGACACGGTGCATTGTCTTGATGAAACAGCACGTTCTTTTTCTTCAAATGCGGCCGTTTTTCTGCGATTTCGTCCTTCAAACGCTCCAACAACGCAATGTAATAGTCTCTGTTGATAGTCTGCCCCTTTTGGAGATAATCGATGAAAATTATTCCATGTGTATCCTAAAATACGGATGCCATAACCTTGCTAACCGACTGTTGAGTTTTTAGCCGTTTTGGACGAGGTTCTTCGCCTGCTCGCCACTCAGCTGACTGCCGACTTGACTCTGGTGTGAAGTAATGGAGCCAGGTTTCATCCATTGTCACATACCGATGCAAAAATTCGGCTTTATTGCGGTTAAACAGCTTTAAACACTCCTCTGAGTCATCAACACGTTGTTGTTTTTGTTCGACTGTGAGCAAACGCGACACCTACTTTGAATAGAGCTTTCGCATGTCCAAATATTCGTGTATGATTTATCCATCACGCTCTTTTGATATCTTCGGAGTCTCAGCTATCTCGATCAACTTCACTTTACGGTCATTCGTAATCATTTTGTGTACTTTTTTGATGTTTTCATCTGAAACAGCCTCTTTTGGACGTCCACTGTGTGCATCATCTTCGGTGCTTGTATGACCACATTTAAATTTTTCAATCCACTTGCGAATGGTTCATTTGGCTGGTGCAGAGTCCGGGTTACTTATCAAGAAACTTCTTTGCATCAGCTGCATTTTTTCCCATCAAAAAGCAATGATAAATCAACACACGAAATTGCTTTGAATCAATTTTTTTTCACAATAACAAAAGTTGCCTCACTCACAACGCTATATCTCGCGAACTAATCGTCCGACAGCTGTCAAATTTATACACGTATCTTTTGAAGGTTGGTACTAACTGAAAATGGTACGGATGTAATTCAAGTGGTTCCCTCTCTTATGGAATGATTTTTCAGCCCATGTAAAGTATTTAAACTGTTCCCACTATTGCCTTCTCTTAATAGATGTCAGGAGTTGTGTCTGCGAGTTTGGAAAGACCCATTATTCTCTAGCGCCGTCATCTTATAGTTAAGAGTTGCCTAAACAACTGTCACTGCCTATGGTACGAGTAGCTCTATCATCGATGTGAAGAAGAAAAGTCGTTCCAGAATCGTCAATGTGCTGCTTTATTAGAAACACTTGCGCGACACTAAAGAGCAACGGAAATTTAGAGCAAGGGTAAGTAGTGCACAAAATCATGACTTTAACTTCTATTACTCCAGTTATCCCCGCTGTACTAGGTGGGGTGAAAAGTAACCTCCTCGAGATGTTTTTTTTTTATTCAATATAGTCCCCTTTTAGTTTGATACACTTATTCCAGCGATTTTCCAACTTCTTGATCCCGTCCGAAAAGTAATTTTCCAGAAGGTCTGCAAAATACTCCTCCGTGGCGTCGATGATTTCCTCGCGTGAGCTGAATTTTTTATTAATGAGCCATCTTTTGAGGTTTGGGAAGAGATAATAGTCCGAGGAAGCCAAATCGGGAGAATACGGTGAATGCGACAGCAATTGGAGCCGTATGTCATTATTTTAGCAGTGGTTGCGATGCTTTTGTGAGCCGGTGCATTGTCTTGCAAAAACAAAATTTTTTTTCGCTTCATGTGAGGCCGTTTTGCAGCGATTTCGGACTTCAATCGCTCCACAGTTATACTCGTTGTTGATGGTTTTTTTCGAGGTAGTCCACGAAGAGTATGACAATCCCAGAAAACCGGCGCCATAACCTTTCCGACCCATCGAGCCGCTTCAGTCCATTGCCGGGCACTCATTCTGTTCTCTGGTGTGTAATAGTGGATTCAAGTTTCATCAACAGTTATCAATCTACGCCAAAAGTCCGCCCGATTCCGCATCAGCAGGTTCAAACACTCTTTCGAAGTGCTCTCGAGTTCGTGTTTTTGGTCAGGAGTGAGTATGCGCGGCACCCTGCGGCAGGATAACTTTTTCATATGCAGATTATTGCCCAAGGCATGGCGTGTGCACTCAGCGCTAATCTTTGTGGTATCTGCTAGCTCGCGCACCTTCACTTGCCGGTCAGCCAACACCATTTCATGTATTTTTTTGACATTGTCCTCTGTAACCGCGTCGGAGGGCCTACCGCTGCGGACTTGATCGGCAGTGGAGTTGCGGCCAACACGATACTCTCGAAACCAATATTTGACGGTGTAACCTGACGGAGCATTAGTCGCATAATATTTATCCAACTTTTCTTTTGTTTCCTAATGTTTTATGAGAGAACGAAAATCGTTTTTGTCCATACTCAACATGATGCCAAACACGTCAACAACAATCAACTGTCAAAACAAAACTAAAGACAGTATCGCACTGAAATTTGGCATGTCTGCTTAAATAACCTTTTTTGCAGTAGCAGCGCATTCTGGTGGTCGAGGAGGTTACTTTTCATGGTATTTACGAGTAATTTTCTTTTTAATCTCGAGTACATGTTGCGATCGTAGCGCTCCTATCCCTTATCTCTCGGAATTCTGTCGAAAGTTTTTTTCACGCCGATGCAGATGATATTCAAATCTTTCTTATCCGTGAATTTTACATCTGTCCTCACAAAGTCGCATCGACTATGTGTTTCTATAAAAATTTCTTTGTCCACCGTTCGCTGGTATTCCTGTTCATCTTCAATATCAATCTCAAAATTTGTTAGCACGTGTACCTCTGCTTCGAAGTTTCATTTTTTCTACTGATTGTTGCCTTCTGGGTGAGAATACCTCTTCTAATTCCCGTGCTATCGCACATGTTCTAATTACTGTTTTCTTCACCACTTCCTTGCAAAGTTCGTAATTGGGCTCAAGACGTACTTTAACGATTTCTATGGAAAAGTTATTTTTTTGGTTGATACCGTCTTTCTTTAGATTTTCTCTGGTTTCTTACATGAAATGAAATTCAGCCAGGAAAGATCCGTGCTAACTTGCTAGTGATTCCTCCAAGCTTACTTTTGAATATCTTGTAGCCCGTTTCGCCCTATTTTAGCATAACTAGTGATCTATTGCTGAAGTCAATGCTGAGTATAACATTTACGGGATGAGGACCGCTGGAGACCTCAATGAACTGCTAGTTTTCTCAATGACTCTATCGCTGTGTTGCTGCTTCACCTGTCGGACAGATTCAACATCAATATAATGCAGGAGTAAATTAGTTTTTCGAAGGCCTACCTTTTCGAAGAGGGAAAAAAGGAATAATTAACATGCATTAGATAATGGTTGGATGCTACCTGGGGCAAGGTAAAATATTTTAATCATTGTCTACGAATTATTAGTAGTGGAAATCTAGAATCTAAGTCCCCAAAAATTAAGATAAATCCTTTTTCTAAGCAAAGAACAATTCATATAGCAAACAGGAACAGAGAAAGCTTTATTAAGTCTTTTGAGTTCAACTTGATTCCTTGAAATAGTCATTTATAGATACTAGAATATAGATAAATAAACGATGAAAAGTGGTTATACTCGTACATTTCAGATTACCAATTTTAGCAAGGAATTCACTATTAATTGAATGAAAAAGTCAATTAACATGTATCATGTGTTTAAACTGAACACCTGCCGTGTAAGCTTAAGTTTACAGGATGCATATACATTCATGGGGGCAAGTATACGCCTTGCCATCGCTCCATCGCTTTCCTGAAATATCAAAGCGGAACTGTTTGACCGTGTAATTGGTCAAATTGTAGCAACCTTCAGTGGCATCATCTGAAAACCTTCACACGTTTTATTAGAAAATATTTGGGCGAGTATTCTAGGGAACTACATATTAATGTGTGCTCAGATACTCACTACTAGAATAGTGCCGAAAAGCTCCAGAAGAAACATAGTCTTCCCTTATTTAAGAATTGAGGCTCAAGAAACCCAAATATTGTAACTTCAGGGGTATTTCCTTTTTAAATGCAGTTATGAAGACATTCACATGAGTTACCCTTTAGAGTCTGACGGTTTGGCTAATGAAGCTGGCCTTGGTAAAGAATATTCAACAATAGACAACATATCGGAAAAAAATACCATATATAGGTTTTTTGCCAATTTCATAGATGCATCCGATTCAGTTGACAAGGACTCCCTTTCCTACAAAGTAAGCAATCTAGGAGTTTTGACGAAAATGCTCAGGGTGACCCAAAGTACGAGTATGGAATGATAAAACTATGTCAAACTAGTTTAGATCTGAAATTACATTTTTATTAAGTCCACTTCTTTTCTCAATATTTTTGGAAGACCTATTATCATGCCTCCCCGGGGAGCTTGAACATAAAGGGACTAATCTATGTTATGCGAACGACATTATCTTACTGATTTGAACTAGAGACATAAGGCAAATAATGTTCAACAACCTCTACCCCTAACACCTTTATGTTCAAAATAATGATCTTACAGAACGGAATAGGGCCTTATGCATGAAAAGAAAAATGTTTTTTTAGAATTGGGGATAGTACGAGAGCATAAGTATCTGGGCATCATTATCACTCACCAACTGAACTTCAAAAAGCACCTACAGTGGAAATTAAAAAAAGCCAAATAAGGCATCAACTGCATCAACTATCTTAACGAAGAAGGGCATCACCTCAAGTATAAACTGCAAACTTTTCCAAGCGGTGGCAAGATCTATCACGTGCTAAGCATCGCAGGTGTAAAAAAAGGTGTAATTGATACACCAACCTACATGCCACACTTAGAAACGGAAGTACTGCAGTAGCATATGTTTCCATTTAGGACCAATTTCAGTTACATGTCGAAGGTTATGGCACTGCTAAATTACAAACTCCTCAAGATTGTATCAACACATCCTTTACGGCGGAAGGCACAGTGCTTCACGGAATGATCGAGACTTTGTGAAGTGCACAATGTTCACTTTGTGGAGGAAGAGATGTCATCCTAGAGAAACAGCTTTAAGTTACTTTGGGATAAGCTAAAGGATAGCACGTTCAATACGTTTGCATAACGGCTACAGCAAAGTCAAACAAGAAGCATGTATCAACACAACTTCAAAAAAACACAAATACTTTCATGATGACTTCTGCATACATACCATTTCTATTATTTTCAAGGTGAGATGCGAGCTTATTCACTGAAATATATGAAACACAAGGAATGTACACTTGACAACCAAAGAACGAGCGAGGATATTTCGCATTTCCAAAGGTTACGTCCAACACTTAAAGCTATTAAATGTGCTCAGTATCGCTTAATGAAATGAATGGCTAGAATTGAATGAATAGTCAGTATTGGTCAGCTATATTAAAACTGTTTCTAGTTTTTTTAAATAAACTTAGTTCACTAAATTAAGTCCACTTTCAATCTTAAGCTTTAGCTGGCATATTAAAAAAAAAAAAAATACTCAGGCAGCAGTTAAAGCTCTGAACCGCAGTCATAAGACCAATGGGAATTAATAAATGTAGAAAGTAGAATAAACGTTTATTAAAATACGTTTTACGTATCAGGTCATATGAATTCCGTAGACAATAAAAAAAAAAACCAGACGAAGTCACATTCCATCTCTCAACAACTCTTTTTAATGTTTATTTCATTAAACTTTGATAATGTAGGAATAAATAAGGACAACATACTCCCGGACCAATACACAAATCTACACACACTGCTCCATTACTATTTATGCGAAACGATGTGGAAACCTGCTGTTAAAGGGCTGCTGCAAGAACAAAGAAAAAATTAAATCTGTATAGCCTGTCTTCCCTTCTTTCAGAGGCCATGAAAATACTAATAAGCCTTCAGTTCAAGAAATATCGCGGGATACGAACACTTTTCAATGTACAATAGTACAGTTTCTGTAGCAGCAGGTCAACTGGTGATATGCTAGCATATCTCACCGAAAATTGGAACTTAAGTCTATTTTCTTCCATTTTATACTTTAAAATCATAACATTTCTTAAAACTCGTATCGCCAATTGTGCCCAGCTAATTGACACTCTCCAACGGCAATGTTATGTCTCACGCATTACCTTGCTCTATCGTTATTTCAACCAACAGTGCTCTCTAGCTGGAAATATTTCCAGTAGCATACCACCCTTTAGACCTTTAACCGTAACATGCGTTTCGTTTCGGATGCTCATCAGCTTACACTCATGCTCAGCTTTCAACATAGTACTTTGAAATATCGTGAGTTATACCTAAGCCCTACAACTCACCCGGGCTGGGCAGACATTTTATTGGCGCCTTTGAGGGCGCGTTTATTGTTAAAAAAAAAAAAATCTTTAGGTGCAGAGCTATTCTCTGTTATATCCATTGATGCTTTTTCCATTACGAATGATTCCTTCAAATTCCTGGATGCCAATTTCTCTCACACTGAGATAGCAGTTCTTCCTGATTAGGGTAGTCGCGTGGATTTTTTTTCAGAACAACTATTGTCTACTCTTATATAAAACCCTCTGCTAGTTCATAATGGATACCAAGGAAATTCTACGGAATACCCATTATCCATTTCCTGCTTTTACTCGCCTAAATTAAAAAAAAAAAAAAAAACAAAGAAGTCAAGAGGTTTTTTACAGCAAGCCCCTTTTTCGAAATAGAAAATATTTTTAAATGCCCTAGTACCCCTATCGAACCAAGAAGCAAATGAATCATAAAAGGATATCGTCACCTCCATCAAACAAAATTGTTTGATAAAAAATAATTTATTTAAATTTTCCCAATCACCACTTGTCCTCCTACTGATTTGGCACGGCATCTATACAAAATATTTGAAAGCCCAACAAAGGTGTAAAAATTAACTCACCCTATACACGAACCTAACAATAATAAAAAGAAAAAAATTGAAACTAGAGAAAGTGCCCCAACGAAAATTCCCCCAACTCTGCTTGGACTGTAACCAAACGAAATAGTCACTTTGAAATATTCTGCTAAAATATTATTAAGATTCCATCTATGAAAATTTACAGCTGAATTTCACATTTGTCATTATTGATTTGTTTAATAATATATTTAAAAAGCAGTTAATAGTATTCACTATGGACATAATATCGAATAGAAAAAAAACATTTTTTGTTTACATTTTTAAAGCACAATTATATTCAAACCAAGAAATCTAAACACTTCATAAGGACATACAGCAACATTTAAATATTTAACAATTTATTTAACAATTACTGAAACAAATCTATTATTAGTTTTATTCGGGACCGAATTTATGCTTTTCACACAAATTTGTTCCCGCCTACGAACCGTCAGAAATTAATCTAACAATCTGAGTACAAAAAATCGTTTTGTTGCGGTTCTATCACTAAATTTCATTTATAGATTCAAGCGTTGCCGATTTAAGCTCCTCCGAAGTAGGTAGACAATGGCATATACGAGGGCGGTCCTATAAACTTTTCCCAGCGATGTTCAAAAAGTTCGATACCCTTTTTATAATAAGAACTGTCTTGCTCCTCATAATAGCCATTTTGCCGACATCGCTTCTTCATCATTGGAAAATCTTTGACCACTGAGCCGTTTTTTTCAAGTTTGAGAACAGAAAATGATCCCAATGGTGTTAAATCGGGGGAATAGGGTGCGTGAGGTAGCAATTCAAATTTTAATTCATTAATTTTCCCTATTGCAATAACGACACTGTTTTTGCTCGAGTGTGAGCAAACGCAACACCCATTTTGCACACAGCTTTCTCATGTCCAAATTTTCGAATAATATGCGAAGTACCGTACTTTTTGAAATGCCTACAATATCTGCTAGCTCGCGTACTTTCAGTCGACGATCATCAAGTACCGCTTTGTGGATTTTCTTCACCATCTCTGGAGTCGTCACCTCATTTGGTCGACCACTGCGATGCTCGTTTTGACAGCTCGTACGGGCTCGTTTAAGCTTAGCAACCGAAAATTTTACTGTTGTAAACGAAGGATCAGATTCACCCAATTCAACTTTTATATTGGTTTGGCTGAGGCCTTTTAAAAAAAGTATTGTATCACATAACGATGACCAATTTTCTCCATTTTCACAAATTCACTGACAACGTTCACTTTTGATGGTTGCCAACCAAATACTAAACAACGTGGCGCTTTCAAACTTGAAACATATGCTTTATAGACTGCGTACTTTCCAATACAGTGATATTTTCAGACAACTACCTCCATGTCTTGTTCAGGCCGGGTACTTATGGGACCGCCATCGTAAATTAAAACTCTGGTAAACGTAAGAATCTATTCGGCGTCCTGCTTCGTGCACTTAGCAACGCGGTGTCTCAAAAACTAAGTACTTTCTGATCACAACAGATTTAACTTTATTGATTCAGCTCCGGACTCCGAAATCCTTAACCTCCTAAAAAGGATATATACTCGTATTTCAAACCCTGAAGAACGTCAAGAAAACTCACAAATGGTTTGGAATTAAGTTGCAGGAAATTACTAAGTCTGCTGAGTAAAATACCAGGTGACGAAGTTCCAGAAAAAATCATTTTTCAATTGTGCAAAAGAAAGGAGTCCCTCTAAAGAAAAGCACCTTATCATTGCGATCGATGCAAAACACAGTTCAAATGCTTTAAGAAAATAACATCGACTCGGGACCTTAGGCTTTTTTGTTGTAGTTAAGGTGTGAATTTGGATAACCCGGACGAAAAAACCGAAACAGTGCTGTGAGAAAATTTGACGTAGAACGGCTACAATCCCAAAAAATCGCGAACTCTATAAACAAGAACATCGGCTTTTCAAAAGGAAAAAGAAAAAAGCAGACAAGCGCTCGACAGAAGCGTTGGAGAAGTGCTACTGCAGGTTCGATGTTAAGATCGATGGTCGTAAGTTCTGTCAAAATATGAAAAGATGGTGCCAAGAGCACAAATGCCGAAAAAAAAACGAAGAGATAAGAGATGAAAAAAAAACTTTGGATTGTTTACCCGATTATTAACATGGGTGACCCTCTGAACTGCGTCAACTACAGAGAATTTAGTCTCCTCAACATTGCAAACAATCCTACCTTCCATATGTGAACTCCTAAAACCCTATATAAAGAATCTGAGTATCTGAATATTGACCAGATATTCATCTTACGACAGATCTTCCAACAAATACAGGATTTTAAAATCGATATGGATTTGACATATGACAGCATTAATAGAGACGAGCTATATACAGCAATGTCCAGTTTTGGCATGTCTTATCCAAACTCATCCACTTGTGCAGGATAATGATAAAGCCCGAAGGGTCTTCCAATTTATCCCGCAGAGATAATGTGGTATCGGGGCGATCACAATCTAGAAATCAGCAGACTCTATGAGCTGACCGAAAACATCTACATTGTCAAAAAAGTACCCATCAACTGCCTGAAATGGGTGCGACATATAGAGTGAATGAATATTAATGTTCCGGCTCGAAGAGCCTTTGTTTCCTACCCGAAGGGAGCATGCAAAAAAAAACTTGTTTTAGTTACCACGCACTTTTAACCACCTTAGAGTGTGCAATTGGAATCAATTGGTCAAAGACCAAGCTAAGTGGAGTCTTTTTGAAAGAGATCCAATTTTGCCCCAAAGGCAAGAAACCTTCACTTTGTCATATGAGTATTAACTGCTTATGTTTAGTATAGTAATTTTTTTTTTTTCGAACGCTCTAAAAGGAGTTGAGCTATTTTGTCAAACGCAGAACAATAATTAAGATAAAGAAAACCATTTAAGATTAAGTAAACCTTTTACCAGAGCTGTTCATCTAACTTGTTCTACAATACTCTGCAGGAAAAAAAGTCCGATGTAAAATGAGAATGCGAGCAGATCGTTTACATAATTACTTAATAAGGTATATTCACAAAATACTTGGTTTAATGATAAAGGGAATCTTATAATTACCTAAGTAGCATCTTAGAGGGTCCCTACTTTTATAAAATGATCTCAAGAAAATTGCCAACTTGAAAAATTTGCGCTTCTTGCAAGGGGATTATTCACAGCCCCCAAAATGACCTGCTTAAAGACTTCCGAATCAATTTTCTCGATCACACGTACATTCTCACAGTATTGAATCAAATAATCAACATTTGGCTACGTGTCAAGTATCCATTAACGTTGACAAAAACATTCCAGTCTTTATACTTGGGATGTACATATTCGCCGAATAGGAATATGGCAACAGGTATAGCATGAACTGCCAGTTCTATTAAAAGATAGCATTCCGAATTTTTTGACTGAGTGGGGCCTAGTGTGAATACTTACAATGGTGGCGTTGAAGGTTGGTTGAATAGAGGCTTGCAACATAAAAACGGTTCCCGAAAATTTGGCTTTTGTTTAGAAAAATGTGAGCTACCTCGGAGTGCAGATAGAAGTTGAGTTCAGCTAGAGAAGTGACACTGCCAACAGATGGAGGGGAGATCTTCTTCTTAATCATTTTTGAATATGATCGAGCTAATAGAAGTTTTACCTTAATAATTGCCAGTCATGAGGAGAAGTCTCTTGAATTAGGAATACCATTGTTCACCATACATTGCCGTGGCAAAAGCAATGTTGGTCAATTAACCGACCACGAAAATGGTAATCTGTTGTAATCAATGACTTCAGTGAAAAAATATTCATTACCGTGGAAGGATTGGACACAATTCAGAGACATGGGTAGGATAGACTGAGTTGATAATAAATCGGGATCTAAACAAAATACTTAATAAAGTAACTTCATTGATATTGTCAACTATTTTACATCCAATTATCCAGCAGCTCTTAGAACCCGATAGATGTTGACAACAGCTTGACCAGGACATGCTCTAGCATTGCATAAACACAAGCGACTGACAAAAATTTGATCGTTTTAAATTGATTAGCTTTGAGGAGAATCAAAACGCTCAGGCGTCATCAGCACCATCTTCGCAATAGTAAATCATGTATAGTATTGAGGACGGAGCTTTTGAATGATGGGCTAAGTCATTGTTATGAGTATGAAACTGCTTAAGTTCTTTAAACGTACTGTGCTCGATGAAAATTTTGTGGTCCTTTTTTATGGACAAAAATACAGCCTTTTGTGGTATAAACGTTTCCAGGAAATACACAATTCAATTTTTGTGGGAAAAGAAATCTCGTAGCCTTGGATTCAAAGGGTTGTAAAGATAAGGTGCCGATAGAAACATTTGTAATTGGATGACGCTGTCAATAGGAGTAGATGTTCCACACGTTTATGTTTTGGATTTCGTCAAATTAGAAAAGTAAAGGTTCAGCTAGTGCAGTATTCACCTAGGCAAGGTAATAATAATATATAAAAATAAAAAACTGAAAGGTTTATCTAAACAGAGACAAAAGTCTTCGAAGTGTCTTGCTTAAATCCTGGGTTACAATGGTATTTTGTAGACATTTTTTAGAAAATATTTATAGAAGTAATTCTAGGGTCTTAAAACGATTCGAGCTTCTATAAGTTGTATAATTCTCTAGTATGCACCCATAGTTATTGATAGCTCTCCGAAATTTCCAAACAATCAGCAGCATTCTTGCTTCATCAAGCACAAGGATTTCTTCATGATAGTTTTCAGAAAATGAGCCGTTTAAGTTCAAACTTCGTCGCCATTTCAGCTCGTAGAAGCAATTTTTGAGAAAGACGTTCTTCTCCCTTAAGGAAGAATTTTTTTCAGATGCCTCAAGTAAAATTCATCTGATGATGAAAATCCGTCGTCGAAATAGTCACAGTTTCTGCTCTTTTTAGTTTCCGTTCTTCTTTTGTCCAATCAATCCCATCCACCTCAATGACAATGACAAAATTGTTCTCTTTGAGGTCTAAACTGTTAAAAGATGATCATTGGATCCATTTGGATCGTATACATTCCATACAGATAGGAAAGTCCTTAGTATTTTCGTTTTCCAGGATAATCAAAGCTTCGAAATAAGAAATGTGGCTTATATAGTCAGGCAATTGTGGTTGGATTAATGAATATTTCGTATAAGGGGTCCCCACAGCACCAATACCATTGGGGCCAAGGTGGTTCCGCTCAGAGTTATAGGGGACAGAAAGGTCAAAGACAACGATAAGTCGCATTCTAAGTCTTCACAGATCAAAGCAAAATTATTATTAGCAGTTAATTCGGATTTTGAAGACCACCTCTTATAAAGGCTTTTGCCAAAAAAGAAACCGCCAGTGAAACCAGGAGGCTAGTCAAAGTCCTTAAAAGGAGAAAATCAAAAAGGTTGAAATCAATCGGAAAACAGATACTCTCCATATCATGCATGCGACTCAACTCCCAAGTAACCTAATCAAAACCAGCCCACAACCAGCTAATGCTATTAGCTATATATATAATGCTATTGAGCTAAATAACACAAAATCCGCAGCTGTTTATCTCATCGGTTGTGGGGATGGATGATGCCATCAAATATGCTGTAACTTTCTTTGATGGCTATACTCAGTTATGTTACAAAAAGGTATAGACAAGACACTGCCATACCTACCGAAACCATGGCGGACAGTTAAAGTAGCCTTTATACCAAGAATTAGAAAAGAAGGCATCGCGCTCGCCAATTTATATGTCAGACTTCCTCAATCTTGAAGCTCGTGAAGAGAATGGTTGAGCTGATTAATCCTGTTAACTGAGTCTAAGTTTTCAAAATCACATCCTGTGATAGACCGAAGTTATGGAATAGCTTACTCCCACCTAGGGGGGACAGAGCTCTCAGACACCTTGTATGTAGCTTTTACTAAAACACTTTCGAATAAATATGAGTAAGTGACACAGTGATAAAGTAAAACAGTACCAGCACCCACCACAGCAGCGCCTGGTACCTGCAGCCTGATGCGAGCGTAGACTGGACACTAACAGAAGTAGTGCTTTGCGGTGTCGTCATCATTGAATATTGTGTCGCTTATGATTATCACACTTAAGTGCTTAGCAAAAGTGCTCGCCTACTAGTCAAGAGAGCCATAACGATACATACAGTTCTAATTTATGTATAATTAGTTGTTTTATGATTAAGAAGGTGGAAATAGAATTCATTTGAACCACTGGGCCGACCAACAAGAGATGTCATTTTAAGTCAATAGAAAAACTCTATATTTTTATAAATAGTAGTAATATTTTTTTTTAATATAAAGTATAAACTCTGAGGTTAGTAATGGAATAAAAGATCTGTAAAATATCTACCTCGGCTCTATCTACAAATAGTCATTCTATTGATAATTTTTTTTTTTTTTTCACGTTTTCACATAATTGCGACTGTACATATAGTATTTCGCGAATAACAGCTTTGATATTCTCCTTTAGTACATGAATCGGTCATGGAGTATTGGCGTATACTTTATCTTTATTATAGTCGCACCAGAAAAAGTCAAATGGCATTAAATCTCACGATTTTAGCGGTCAATTGAAGTCCATATTCCAGAAATCACATGTCCAGAAAATTTGTCAAGCAATAGAGCGCCACACACCAGTTGTGTGGCATGTGGCGCCTTCCTGCTGAAAAAGAACGTAATCCACATTCATAGCATGGATTTCACGCAAAATTAATTTTCTGAAATGATTGCACCGGCATCATTTTGGAAAAAAAATGACACTCCAACCCAAAACCCACACCAAACTGTCACTCGTTGTGGATGCAGAGGTTCCATTATTTCCCTTGGGTTTTCGGACCCCAGATGCGACAGTTTTATTTATTAATGTACCCAGACAAATGAGAATGAGCCTCATCACTCAGAATAATTTTGTGTAAAAAATAATGATCTTATTCATTCACTTTCAGCACTCAATCGTTGGGTTCAATTCTTGTGTTAATTGGACCTCAAAAGCATGTAGGCCAAGATCTTTATGTGGCTGCGGATATTCCCAATTCTTTGATCTCCTCAAAATGGGAACACCTAGCTTTTCAGTCATACTCTAAGCTATGGTGGCAATATTTTCAGCTGACTTTGTGGGGCGAACACGAATTTATCGAAAAAAAATTCACTATAACTGTGCTAAAAGGCACTTGGTGACGATCAAGAGCAGTACGATGTTTACAATCCGTGATATTTTGACTATTTTAAGACTTTATGGGAGTGATTATCGATAATATCTTATAACCTTCTAGTTTTAACCTCTCAAAAGTTAAATGTTGACAGTTCAACAATGGCGCGAAAATTGAAACGATACCTCTTTTTGAATGACCCGTTATGTGTTTAAATGATTTGGATGGATCACGCTGTTTCCATTGAGCCTCTTTAATGGTTTTGATTCAAGAACAGAAGCTGCGAAACTGTTTCAGTGGTAACTGTTATGGGCTTAAGGCAACATATTATATCGCTACAAATTGTTTGCATAAGGATTTTTGTACTGATTAAGATTGGAGCCGGCCAATCTTCTAGATGAAAAAACTTTCCTTTGATGAAGAGAGGACTTTGATTGGTAATAGAAGAAGATTAAAGTTCTTCAAGAAGAAATCAATTTTTTTATTCTATCAGATGCCTGACATGTTTTTAACCTGACCATTTTGATCCCTTTCCCTATGGCCGAAAGTATTGGGTCTATAACTTAAGAGATGGCAAAATTTATATTACTCCATTGTTATTATTCCATTGGAACATGCGTTGGAAAGCTACTGTCATTGTACGTAATTTCAGTATGTCATTCATTTGAAGTGTAAATAACAATACTTTTTTTTTTCACTCAAATATGTCGAACTTTGTGCCTGAAAAAGTGTTTTTGCGGGGAGTTCTTCTTCATTACTTTAATATGAAGAAAACTGCTGCCGAAAGTCATCGTATTTCGGTGGAAGTTTATGGTGAACATACGCTAGCTGAGCGAACGTGCCAAAAGTGGTTTGCACGATTTAAAAGTGGTGATTTTGGCTTGGAAGACGATGAACGTCTTGGGCAGCCAAAAAAGTTTGAAGATGAAGAACTGGAAGCATTACTCTATGAAGATTGTTGCCAAACACAAGAAGAGCTCGCAGAATTTTTGCGTATCACTCAAGCAGCCATTTCAAAACGTTTAAAAGCAGCTGGATATATTGAAAAGCAAGGAAATTGGGTTCCACATGAACTCAAGCCGAGAGACGTCGAAAGGCGGTTTTGCATGTCCGAAATGCTGCTGGAACGCCACAAAAGGAAGTCATTTTTGCATCGGATTGTTACTGGTGATGAAAAATGGATCCATTACGACAACCACAAGTACAAAAAATCATATGTGAAACCCGGCCAACCAGCAAAATTAACGGCAAAGCCTAATATCCATGGCGCGATGGTAATGCTCTGTATTTGGTGGGATCAGATGGGTGTGCTATATTAAGAGCTGCTAAAACCGGGTGAAACCATCAATGCACAACGCTACCGAACACAGTTAATCCGTTTGAAAAGAGGCAATAATTTTCCATCATGACAACGTTGCTATTCCGCTTAAGAACTATTTGGAAAACAGTGGATGGGAAGTCTTACCCCACCCGCCTTATAGCCCAGACCTTGCCCCTTCTGACTGACTACCTCACTGAAATACGGTTCACATCAGAGCAGAATATCAAAACTTGGCTTGCTTCATTCATTCAAAAAGTCATAGTCATACACTTCCAAGGCTATGTTACACTCTCTTCAGATATGCCTAACGAAGAAACAACGTCTTTAGCTGTTTCTTTTAAACTTTTAAATTTTTTCTTTGATTATATTTCATCTCGAAATAACGAACGATAAATATCCGTAACGAGAACCGTACCGTACCGAACATTTTTTGGCTACGTTGGAAATTGCTGTCTGCTAAAGCTAATTCAGAAAATTCAAGTATTTCTGCATTATTACATTTTAAGTAAAATTGAGGATACCATATATCAAAACTTAAGTGAAATGTGTCATAATTTTATAGCAGTAGCAGTTACGCATTCTAAAAATGCAGGCTTGAATAGATTGGATAGAGAGCTTGAAACTTTCTGGGCATAGAGATTCGCGTAATGTATGAATGAAAATGTATGTATGAAAACAGTTGATTTGGATAAGAGGAGGCTTTCTGTGCACTGTGATTCTGGTTTTGACGAATTTTTCCCAATGGGTGGATTTGAATATCTTTTCTTGTTGAAGTGGTACGAACATAATTTATTCAATCGCTAGAATCAAGAAAACAAGAATTTGTTACAAAAACGCGGAGAGTAATTATTATTGCAAAGTTTGTAAACAAACCTATATGGATATGGTACAATCTTTGGGATTTTTGTCATATAATGCTGTAGCCTTGGTAGCCTTTCCTTTAGATTTTAATCGAAAATGATAAAGTTTTAGGAATGACCAGTCCAAATTTCCAACTCAGATGTTGGCAATTGTATGATTTGTCATTGGTCTCTAATCGAATATGTTATCGTGTAGGTGGTGGGCAGCTTACGAGTATGTATAGTGCAGAGATCGAAACTCACTTGTGAGATTGGCTCTGAAAAAGTAAGATTATGTAGGTTAAATTTGTACGTAATAGAAAAACTAAAACGGCTTGCACAAAACTGACAAAGGTGGAACATTGCAAATTTCCCAGTGTAGCTTTCTATACAGATTAGGTGCCCGTTTTCATAAGATTACAACTACAGATAATTTCTATGAAAAACTTTTACTAACTACCAACTTTTTTTCTTTGTTTACAAATCAATAAATACATTTTCATTTCGTCAACAATCGATAAAACTAAAACTCTGAAAAATAAACTAAAATCAAACAATATCAAGTTAAACTGGTTACAGCATTGTTGAGCATTTCAAATATATAACAGCAAATTACCACAAGTACTCTGTTGAAATACTATAACACATACTGGACCATGGATAGTAACAGACTTCAATTTGTTAGCAAGTTGGAATTTAATTAGCACTTTGAAAATGTCAATCTTTAATGTAATTGTGTTGTTAGTTGGCAATTGATTGACTGTAATGTTTGATGAAAGTACATACTATATCATTTCATGTAATTTGTCGGATGGACTTGAGCAGAAGAAAGTCTGGTGTATCGGTACCTTGACTATGAATCTCACATACGTACACGGCATCTGGGAGAAGATTTAGATTACCTTCCGCTTTTAAATAGTTTCTTAGATGAATAAGTGAAGATACAGTGAAGAAAAAAAAAAATATTTGCTGTTCTTACAAATTGAAAGCTTGCAAATTCATTGTAGAATAAAAGCAAACAGAAATTTTATGTGATAGGATGTTACAGGGATTTTCAAAAAGTCCATCAACACACACTAAATTTATGGACAAATGAATTATAGAACAGATTGACATTACATAACTATGATACCAATTTTATCTTAACGACTTTCAAACTGTAAGGAGTCTCTGACAGAGGCATCTTAATTCTGTGCAGTGCTAAACTTAGCACTTTTATATTCAAGATAGCTTAGATCTAGTTCAAAGTTGACGAATTTAATAACTTCACGTTATGACAGTTGATTGTAAAGTAAAGAAATCCTCACATGATCAAATATTCTATTCTATCAAGTGTAGCTCACTTTTGTCCTTTACTGTCAGGGTACATTTTAAATAGATGCCATATGACAGTGCAATATGGCACAGATCTATAGTCAAGAAGAGATAATTTCCAAGTAAAAGTTTTAATAACTCGGGGATATGGATGAAGATCTTAATTATCCGAAATTGTTAGGCTTTTCACTTTCTGCACACCATCATTTATACAAGTCTTCACTTTCTTTCACCATACACAATAGTCAACAGAATTTCCTTCCAAAATTTCAATGGTAAACCCTCCAAAACAACTTGCTGTCTTTGCCCAAGCGTGTAATATCTCAATTTTTTGTTGTCAACCAAAAAGGCAAATAAGTAGTCATCAAAGAATCATCTTCATGGATATCTACCAACGGAAGTGAAGAACTGCAAACAAGTTCAAGTTCATATTCAGAGCATGAATGGGACATGGACTGGAATACTTTTTTTCATGCTAACACAACAAAACAAGCCGTTGAGATACAACCCCATGTACTTGTATTCATCATACTTGTATATAGTATCTCTCATGGTTGATTGAATCTCAACTGTGGAGAATCGCTGCTAGGGAGAAAGAACGCATTAATGTCAGTTAAGCGCTTCACCGCTGCCCGGGTTAATTATACACTTTGAAACGTTATCATTTATGATGAATATCAAAGAAATGTATCTTTTCCATTTCTTTGACTGACTTTAGAGTATATCAATATGTCAATATGTAATCCACATGCAGGTACAGCCCAGAAAGTAGGGATGATATTGTACCTCGGTTCACATATAATGTAACCGTCTACACTGAGTCCATCGCAAGAGAAAAAAGGTAAAAGTTGATTTCAAAACGTGCAATCAATTTGCAATGAATGGCTAGATCTGCTTCTCGTATCTCTCTATGAAATATATTCTCGGAGCTGATGGTATTTGCATTTCAGTCGTTGCCCGGTTAAGTTACGCACTTCTTGTGAGCCATTATGTCAAAGATACTCGTCAGTTGTTATCGTTTTTTCTTTCTGTTCAGTATATTGTCGGTGTCAGTGTCATCCTATGAATACGGTTATCATCCCAGTTCCGAAGAATTTGATAGCACAATGCGGGATCAAACTTGGACACGCGATCTTCTTTGGCAACAAAGAAAAACGAAAAAGTTTACACCAAAATTTAGTCTGCAAAAGCCGAAAGATACGAATATTAATAACTCTTATAAATATTCGCCAATTAGTTCGAGTGACAAAAAAGATACCAACACGGATAGTGAAACGATTGGACTTTCTAGTGAATTTGTGCAGGAAGTGACTAGAGATTCCCAAGAGAATCAACCAGATCATACATTGTGGCCAATTTATTTTACAAATCCTGCAACAGGAATAGTTTACGCGATCACTAAGGTCGGTGTTAATGTCAATCAAACAGCTCTGCCGAAAAATGGATCAATCCCGATTTTTGTTAGTAAGGAACAATATGAACATGATCTGTTACTTTTAAAACGTAGTTTCGAGTCAAAGTGCAGTCGACAAAGACGTCCCCAGATCATAAAGTTAGATAGTGGAAGTTTCGCAAGCAAGCCAACGTCAGTTTTTGTTAAAACTGAGTTAAATGTAAAGGGCAATCGTACTCGGGTTAAGAAACGAAAAAATCGGCATCGTAAAGTAAAGAAAACAAAAACTGGACAGATGGTTCAAATATTCTCAAAGAACTCATCATTCCCTACCGTGACAGTTTCTCCTTTAGATACACAGCTAGAAAAGCCAAATAAAATTAATCTGCCATCGGTTTTTAGCAGTTCTCAAACGATACCACATTATTCAAATTCAAAGTCTCCAACCAGACATACTATAAAATTTCATCACAAAATCAACAGAAGATCAATAGATTCCACCGATCTTAATCAGGTTTCCCCAAGCACTAGTACGACGACAAGATCTCTTAATTCCACCGACTTTGGAGAGAAATCCAAAAAGATTTTTTCTACTAAATACTTCGAGCCGACGACAAGAATAAGAACACCAAAAAACTCACTTGAAGAAACCACTAACAATCCCAAGTCGAAATTCCGATCGAAACCCCAGTTAAAGCGAAAGTCAAAGTCTCCATGCAATGACACGAAATTGAAGAAACCCACCTCGAAAGACTACGATGATTATTATGACTTTGGTGGACCATATTACGATGATTACTCCACTGGCGATGATGATACGACTGAAGACAATGACGAAAGTAATGGATCTATAGAGCACCAGGAAAGTTCGGAAGCTATCATAACGGATTACAGTTCAGTGGAGGGAACCTTCACACCAAACGAGGATCACCAGTCGAGAAAACCTCTTAAAAAACGAATCAAACGCAGACGTCCGTATAGTGATGAGTATGATGAGGATTACGAAGATGACTATGATGAAAGTGATGATGGAGTGATGGGCTTGTTTCGCACTATATTCACACCGGTACAGTGGGTAATGGACAAGGCCTTTGATAAAGCTGGACAAATGTTAAATAAGAATTCGCACTCGGGAAATGCTGATGATAATGATAATCACATACCAAAATATCCTCACTATACGGTTTATAATAGTGGCAGTGCTGATGAAGTGACAGAGAGTGAAGAAACTTCTGGTGATCAGGGAAACTCATTTGGGTCGTGGTTTAGTTCGTGGTTTGGATTTAAGAGGAAAAGTAGAACTACAACACCGGCACCTGTGGAAGATGAACCTGGTTGGTTTGATTCGTGGTTCGGCTATGATATTAGAACACCATCACCAAATGAAGAAGAAGGCAATGATTGTAAGTAATATTTATTTCTTTATACTCGTATGTAGGCTGCAGAAAACTAATTCCATATATGCTGATTCTATCTGATGGCATAATGATTTTGTAGATTTAATTAGAGGATATACCCTTTCTCATTTTCGGTGCCAGCAAATATCATTTTTGTTTCTTCCGATGTTGTTGATTATGAAGCAGTGTAATTACTACACCCTGCCTGACTCGAACTGCAACTTTTTAAAATGCTATAATTTTTTTTTATTTTTTGATAAATTTTATTGTGCCAAAGCAAAAAATGTTTTAAAATACATCAATTTTTAAATTGTATCAGTAGTTTTCAATGTGTCCACCTTTGGCACGAATAATGTCTTCGCACGCTGCACGCAAGTGGCTCCACGTTATTTTGGCCCATTTCCAGCGAAGTGCTTGTTTCAGGTGGTCCAAACTTTGGTATTTTTTAGTGCTAACCTTCGCCTTCAAAATACCCCAGACAAAGAAATCCAACGGATTTGCATCCGGAGAATTTGCAATCCATTGTGTCGATGAAATGAAGTGTGAAACATTATTTTTTAATCAACCTTGGTTGACGCGCGCTTTGTGAGAGGGTGCCGAGTCGTGTTAAAATGTTCACTGTCTCCAACCGAAATGATTGTTTGCCCAAGCCTTCAATATTGCCTCTAAGACAGTTTTACGATATACGATCGCATTAATTTTGACGCCACGGTCCAAAAATACGAGCGGAGAGCGACCTTCGGCGGTTATGGTGGCCCAAACCATCAATATCGATGCTGCCTGCTTTCTGGTTTCCGTCCGAAGGTGTACATACATATTTTCAGTATGTGTTGCATCCGTTCCAACGATATGATGAGCTCACGAGCCATATTTCTTCCACTTCGACGCGGACTTGGCTCATTTCGAGCCATCGCTTTCCGAACCATTTCTGCCGATGTTGCTGTTTTTTTATGACCACCTCCATGGCTCCTGCCAATATCACGGTAACGAGCTATGGTTCGAGACACAAATGATTTATTCACGTTGAGGTGCTGGAGGGCTCTAACGATAGCTACTTGTGGTTTTTTCCAGCATTCACACCTACACGTTTGAATTCCATCGCGTATAAAAATTTTTTCAACACAACTGAGACGCAAATTGTTTAAAAGGCTTGTAAATAATAAAATTATCTGTCATGTGCCAAAATTTAAGCTCACTGTCATGAACGGTTTGGAAGTTATAGCAGCCTGAAGTTGGTTGCAGTTCGAGTCAGGCAGGGTGTATATATTGTGAAAAGTGAAATTCTGTTAAAGGTTTCTTTTTTTATATACATATATAAAAAGGGGGTTACCCAAAGTAATGTGGGAATCGAACCGCACCTTAACCGGTCCTTAACTAGGGCCAATCAAAAAGAGATCTACAAATGATTTGAGTTTTGACGTTCAGTTCAGTTCGATTTGAGAATGTATTATAATTTAAATTTTTATTCTCATAATTTTCAAATTATAAACTCGTAAGGTGTAGTTCTTCTTACATTTATGAAGTCTTAGGACTTTGAAAGTTATTTTCTTGGTTAATGTTGGCTCAATTTAACATAATTATACATCAAATTAAACCTTGAATGATGGCCTTGAACGTTATCTTTACTTTCAAATCCTTTAGAGTTAAAATGATGATTTCAAAAACTGGAAACTTTAGAATCATGAATTGTATGTCATTCAAAAGATATTGAAATCGTCTTTCATTTGATACCATATATGATACCATATATGTATCTGCGTCTTATGATATATGACTTTATATACCTATAAACGGACAAACATCATCAGAAGTTCAATCCGCAATACAAACTTCACACAAGAAAATCTCAAAATCCTCACATACGATCTTCATAAAACTTCGCAGTTTCAATTTAATAATGCTTAGCTTTATTTGAATACCAGCCTCATTGATGTACGCTCTTGGTCCAAGTTCCATACAATTTTTCTCCACTCTCTTACACCAGTTCTTTATTTTGTCGGTAAGTCTTACGTCTTTCGTTCTATTAACATACCGTTGACGTTATTAGTCTGGACCCTCAGTAGCTGTATTGTGCATTAAAATCACCTCCAATGATAAAGTTGTTCCACAGAATTCGAAATAGGTCATTAAGATCTTCCTCTGTAGGCGATGGTAGACAGTATATGTATGACAGATATTTTAAATTCTTTGGTTTTGGTCAAAATGTTTATTGTTGCTACTTGCATTGTTTGTTTTGAAATTTTTGGCAATTTGTAAGATTTAAAAATACTTTTTACAATTACAGTACTACCACTCCTGACACTGTCAACTGAATGGGGAAAGCAGTAACAGAGGTACCCAGGAATTCTAAATTTCTTGCTTAAAACCCTGTTTGAAGTGGGTTTCAGAAACCAGGCAAGCAATAATGCCTTCATTGCATAGAAATACCAGAAATTCAGAGATATATTGGAATAAATCGTTTGCATTTCAGATTGTGACATTCATATTTTTAATCATTATTATTGTGTTGCTCTTTTCCTGTGAAAACTTCTTTGCAAAGCAGCAAACTAATAATTTTAAAGGGACAAGAGAACTCGCGGCCTGAATGTTTTCAAGTCCGGATACCTATTACAGTTTCCACTATTTAGTTCTTAGAATGTCTACAATCAGATATCTCGTATAGAAAAACGTTGAATTGCCCTAGATAGTTTCAAAGAATTAATGGCGATTGAGTGCAAACGTTGAGAAAGGTTTGAAGCAGAAAATTATAGTATGATTTGAAGACAATTCCCGGTATATTCAAATGCCACTACTTGCATTTCTTTCGCTCATTTAATTATATACAAAAATTCACATAGATTGTACTCAAGCCAATTCACGTTGTCCATCGAGGAAAAATATTAAAATAATTTTTCTTCTTTGACTTTTTAACATAAAAATAAATGGAAAAATGAAAAAAATGTATGTTTTCTACTACAAATGATTGTGAAATTCTAATTCAATACTCAAATTGAGTGTTTTTTCATACACAAAACTATAGAACTTTCACATTGCAACACTAATACCAGCAAGTCAGCCATTGGTGCACCCTCTAAGTATCTCAAAGGATCAATAAATATTTCGCGCGAAACCAAAGTCCAACGTTTTAGTGGGCAAGAGCCATTCACAAAGTCGTCGGCTCTTGCCCTTGTGTTGTGTTGTCTTTCCTGTCGGGTAGTTTCCTTAGCCTTAGAAGGTATCTCCGCTCCATTACTGTCTCTCCTGCCCGATCTGCTTTTTGCCCCACCCGTTCACTTTATGTTCGTTGTCTCCTTGGAGAAGTATATTAGCGGGAAGAATTGGTGTGTTCTCGAATTCTGTCTTTCTGCTTTTATGCTTGTCGGAGGGGACAACCAACAGATCCACGAGAAGAAGAGACAGAAGTCTCCATGAGAATGACGGGCGGTCACTTCCAACCAAATCCTTTACGTCTAGAGCCAGACGGAACCTGAAACCCTCTGCGTATAATTGATATCACCAACGATCTACTCAATGACGGACGGTTACCGAGGGGAAAATATCTATACAAAAAAAAAAAAAAATAAATATGTATAAAAAATGGCTTTGTAAGGACTGGAGCTCTATCTGCGTGCCCAGCACTACGCAAATCACTAAAGAAAAGGATTCACCAGGATGTCGTTAAGTTTGTATTGGTTAACGTTCCAAAAGTAGAACTTCCTCCATAGAGGCCCGTCGTATGAGTAGTTCGTCGTTTCGCCCTCAGTTCACCCCGTCCGATCATTATTAGAAACGGATAATGATCGGGAAGAATGAACTCGAGTATGTCATATATTGTTGGCAAATTATCTTTTTCCTTTTTTGTATATTTTGAGAGGGACTAGTGTTGCATTGAGGTTGAATGCAACCCCAATGTTTAATCGTGGGAAAATATTAGCTCGTCCAAAGGAAAATCCCAATCTTGGAAAATTTTCTTGAGAGGGGGGAAATGTGAATGGGACGTGAATGAGTGTGTGCGAGAGGGAAAACAACGGAGGTCCGAGGAACGGTGGAACACTTCAGCAAATTTGCGGAGTGTTGCAAACAAAAGCCAAAATTGGCCCGTTGTCCCCGTCTGAACGGGGAGTGAATGTGGATGTATGCGTGAGACCTACGGTCCGAGCTAATAACTATGGGATAGGGTTAACCACTTCTTGGTTAACTTGGACCATCAAAAAGCTTATAACATTTGGAGAGTAGAGGTACAAAAAAAAAAAAAAAACAAAACAAAAAAAGTAATTATAAAAAAAGGAAAAACATACGGGAGATAAGCAGAATAAAAAAGTAAAAAGCACGAGCGTTTTGCCAAAAGAAAAAAAAAAAGTAATCCTAGAATTTAGAAAAAAAGAGAGGGAGTGAGGAGGAAACAAGGACGAATTCAAGACTGACAGAGGAGGACTAGGAGGTAGTCATATGGTTGAGGAACTTGTTCAAGGAAAGGAAAGGTATAAGTACCCTTTGTTTAATAGATAGTCATAGGTTTTTGAACATACATAGTGTCGTGTTACCCCTTGTGAACCCTTTTTACATTAAAAAATAAAAATTAGCGTTACTAGTGTAGGGTTTTGCAATTAGCGGCTTATGTACCACGTTCCTAGTTTCTTGGAAAAACGGATTCTTTATTTTTTTTCTTTGCGATTTTCCTTTCAATTTCTATTTCAGCATACAGTTTTGCACTTCCGATCTTAAAAAGTGCAAGGCGCCTAACTTCAATAACTGAATTCTTTTAAATTGAAATTTTCTCTATAATTGCTTTCCTGAACCCAGCCCAGCTGAGCAGCCACTAGGTACAGCAAACAATTTGCTGCCAGTGCAAATTTAAACAGGGCATTTTTGTTCATCCTTGATCCCAAGTTACGGATCTTAACCACCATCTGCGTGGTTCGGTTTTTTTTTGTTGTTGTTCCGAACGGTGTTTTTTTTAGTTTTGGTTTAACCATCAGCCCAACAATTGGAAACAGGTTTTTTTTTATTAAATCGGGGAAAATTACATAGCATTACATACAACAATAACGTTTTTGTTAAAGAACTTAACACTTAAGTGGGTATGAATACACTTAAAGTGCTTGACTACGGTACAAATCGCTTTGAATCGAAGGATCTAGTGACATTCACAAAGAGGGGGGTCGAATTTTCGCTCCAAATTGCAGTAATCTCATTAATATGCTTGCTTTGGACATACCATATATGTATAAGGAGGAAATTGTCAAAATTGTTGTATTTTTTTCAAAGTCCTTTCCAACTATGTTCATCTACATAATACGCAAATGTTCCGAATTTATAAGAGAAAGTCTTAAGATGAAACCCAATAATACAGCACTTAAGACTCCATATTTTACAACAATTCTACATATATAATAAGATAATCATAAAACAGACACAATTTCGATTTACAAAAGTATTACTTTGGAGGAGATTAAATTTCAAGATGTTAACAAACTGTTGCTTAGAGCTGCTGCTAAGAATAAATGCTTTTATGTTCCGAACGATATCCGTCAAATTTTGATTTACGGGTGGTATTTCCTTCAACACAGAAGTGTACATGTGTCTAGCAACTGATCAATATCTGAATGACGTGAATATCGTGATTCTGCAAACTTTTGACCACGATGGCGACTTGCCCACGGGCGCAAAATGCCAAGTACGTCAAACATACAGCTGTACAGAAACTAATGGACTAAGGATGTTAATCTCCCATTAACGAGCTGTCTCATTGGTTCCTGGCTAACGTTTGTTTCCCAATACTCAAAAGTCTAATAACATTCGACTAAAATGAACCAATAGTTCCACAGCCAGTAACGAAAAAGAAAAAAGACAGCCGAGAAGAAAATATCTCTAAAAATTGGCAACACAACTACATACAGCCCCGCTCTCTAAAAGGGAAGATCCTGTTTTTCTGATCGAGGGCGACAGTAAACATGATGAAGCCCAAGGCGATGAAAGGATGGTAGTGATTTTAAAACGCCCAGCTCAAATGGCTCTCAACGTCAACCCATGAAGCAACCGGTAATTCTTATATTTGACTGGCCGAGCTATGGTTCGAGACCATTGTTGTCACAAGAATGAGAGAGGAAATATCCAATCTATTAGCTGATCTGATCCGTGATCATAATCCAGCGCAATTGCCGTTACCGAAAATACCATTCCCCACATTAAATGGTGAGCTGCTCGAAAGACCCGATGAAAATTTCAGCAAAGATCAAGTGGAATTTGAGGAGGAAGAAATGAAAGAGGATGGTTTAGAAGAGGATGATCTAGCCAAAACAGAATTTTTACCAGAAGTATCCTCGAGCATTGAGAAAAATAAAAGTGTTGCCAGTGTAGCTGCTTTAACAAACTAACCTTGCCGACAATCTTCCGAAAAGTAGTACTAAAGAGAAGTTTCTCCGGACTGCCCAATATTACGGTGAACGTTCGGAAATCCCCCAAACTAGATCAGTAAGCAAAGCAGAGTCTTCAACTAGGTATACACATTCGTTTAACGTGACAAGGTTGCAGAGCAATTCCTATTATTAAATTTTTGAATGATAATGTACTCGTACATACATGAATTAGTTTTTAATCACTAAAAATTAAAATAAAAAATTTAAGAAAATTAAAAACCAACAACCTGATTGAATGAAGGTTAAATACAATTAATTCTTGGCGATTTTTAAATGAAATCCTAATTTGAATTGTTAATGTTCTAGATTTATTTTTCTTTTCTTTATTATTATTTTTTTTGTCGAGTCGAGTAATATGATAAATTAAAAAAAAAAAAAAAAATTGCAGCAAACTTAATAACGATGTATGTAGTTGTAGGGCCTTGGAATCACTGCATCTTACCCTATCTAGTGCTTTTTAGTTTTGCTTTTACTTTGTGGCTAAAACTAGTAACGTATGCTAAAAAGCAGCAGAGTCATCTAAGTTGCAAGTTAAAAGTATAATTAGAGAAATGTGACTATGCCATTTCTGTTTTTATTTCACATCTGTTCACCGGTGAATCTATATTTGTTTCTCCTATATAGCCACAAATTAAACAGTTTGTGGTCTTTGAATTTGATATTAAAGCTGTCAGATGTGATAAACGTGATTTTTGCTTTTGTAACTGATGCATAGTATCTACAATGTGAGAAACTGTTTTTCATCAGATCTTTTATTCTAGCATTGATTTTAGTTTAAATAACACTTTCCAAACCTCTCTGTGGTTAGATGAATGGAACGACACTAATCGTTTTTTTTTTTTTTTTGCTGATTATAGGATGTGTTCAGGATTTTCTGCACAGACTATGAACTCTGCCTTCCTTACTTCTGGAAATCTTTGCTCATGTTCATGAGCTTAAACAAATAACTCCTCCCAAGTAAACAGTTTTCTATGTCCATTTTTTCACTGCGTGTTCTTGTTAGCAATATATCAAACCAGGGTTTCGTTGAGTTGGTGCGGTAAATATCACCATCAAATACATCAGAGTGTGATAACCTTGCTGGAAATATCGACACCATTCTTCAAAACTTGATTATTTTTTAAATTTTGGTAGACTCGCTTCAGTTCATTTTTAGGTATGGTGTAGTGTAAGAAATTCTTTTCAAAAATGCTTTTATTATATTATTTTTGGCAAAATTGCCAAAATATATATGTTTTGTGTATATAACTGTGGTCTTGTCTGGGAATTCTTAAATGGAATGAGTCTATAATTTATATCACTCTTTTCATAAGCTAGCTTGTGTGTTCCACCAAGAGGACATATTTGAGGTTTTAAAATAATTCAACCAGGCAAGTAAGCCACAGGGCTATTAATTGACCCTACCTACTAAATTTGTCAGCAGCTAAATTAGCAAAAATACCTCTACTAGTATTATATACACATACATATAATTGTGATTCTATTGTGAACACAAACTGCGGAAGGATTTGTAAATAGTTCTAACCTAAAATTTAAAGACCAAAGACGTCCTGAGTTTTGTTAGGAAGTTCATTAGAATAAATTCTCTCCTACAGAGATCGATTACAAAAACATATATCTAGAAATGATATATCATCAGAGGATTCTGGTTTGAACCAAAAATTCCAGCTCCTACCACACTTGACATTTTTGAATCGTCAGTGTAGCAGATTTATTAAGATACTCTTTGAAGAATTCGCAGATGTTTCCATCCGTAAAAGGGTAATTGATTTGCTGGCGAGCAATTGTGCTTGTATATGGTATGTTAGTTCATCAAAGAAGGTGTTTGTTTACTAAGGAGAGAAACCTCTCAGATATTCTTGCCAAAATTATTGAAAAGAGGCTATTTTGTTTTCTTTTCAGTCTGAAATCAGAGATGCAATGATAGTTTTTCCAATTGTTTTGTTTCGGCAGCTGTCAAAGTTATCAATGACATCTAGCTGTCTAAATATTCACTAAAGTTCGCCATTTCATCTTGCATCGTTTAACGCTTGCCGAACGGAAATTATTAAAAAAATATTATCGAAACTCTGGCTCAGTTGTGCAACGTGAATTTTGTGGTGAGTACACTCTTTTGGATCTTAAGCCGCCAACCAGAGAGAGATTGGAGCGAAATGGAGAAAACAAAGCCGCCAGTATCGAAAAAGACCCAGAAATGTCAATTCCTCGCCGATTAGCTTAATTAGGCATCGCCAAAGAGTCAACCCGGCTTATTTGTTTTTGGATTTGGGCCTTTATCGGTATCGTTCTTATCTTTTTTATCGTTCTTATCGTTCCTATCGTTCTTATCGTTCTTATCGTTCTTATCGTTCTTATCGTTCTTATCGCTCTTATCGTTCTTATCGTTCTTATCGTTCTTATCGTTCTTATCGTACTTATCGTTCTTATCGTTCCTATCGTTCCTTTCATTCTTATCTTGTCACCCGTTAGTACCGTCCGCATTTGATGTGCATTTTTAGTATGCCTTTTAGGATAGTGTTGTGGGATTTCACAGATTCGAAATCAGATATTTCATTGCGTGATACTCCAATCAGATATTTGTAGAAGAACAATTCCAATACAATGGAATTTAGAAAGAAGGTTTTGAACCCCAATTGCTTATGTGCGCTCCTTTATTGTTTTATCACTACCTGTTTGTAATAGTGAAAATATATATACATCGGCTCCATATTACCATATATTACTTCTACGGATTAGGGAGTTTGGCTTTTTTATCTTATCTTTGTCTTCAGGTTTTTGAGCTCACTGGTCTATCGATACACATTCCAAATTGTATCTTTACTTTTTTCTTTACACTCAAAGAGAAATAGCGTGGAGATGATTTAAGATATAGGTTCTCTTAATCAAATGTATATCTTAAGTATGATTAAACAGAATAGAATGTAGTCACACTTGAGTTCTGTATAAAGATTCCAGTTTGTGTACCAAATCTGATTTATGTATATATGGATAATTGGACTTAAAAAAAATTTAATCGGGCAAGGCGTGACTTGATATTGTTTCATTGAGTTGGCAAAAGACTCATTGCACATACCGAGATTTGCAGATAAAATACAATTCAGTAGGCATTTATTTCTTTTGTTTATATTGATGCTATCTAAGATTACGATGTCCACATACATTTTTACACGATTTTAAGCAGTTTTAAACTGTTTTAAGCTTTATATCTAAATGCTGATATCTTCCAGGGTTCCATTCTATTTTCGACATGTTTTATTTACGTGCGCTTCCAGCGTTGCGTATATTTACGTACGAATTTATTTACATCTAATGTTACTTATTTCTCCCACGTATGTGCAATTCTACTGCGTCAATTGTGAGGGACTATTTTTACTGTCCCTAGTCCTTGCTTGAAAAGCTTGCCATTCGATCTCTGCCAATGTTTTTCATTTCGGATCCATTCCCACAAATTAAGCACAGCGAGCTGGCCTCTTTCCTTTGCCATTTTATTTGTCGGTTGGTGCTGGTTTTTACTGTTTTTTCTTTGTTTTCTTTAAGAAAAATTCTGTCGGTAATTGCTAGTGGTTCAGCCAAGATCATTTTAGAATCTTTTACCCATCATAGATGAATTTTGTTTCTACTACTGCAATATGTAATCAAGTGACGTTTCTGTTATTTTCTCGTTTTAATGGTATTACATGGGTTTCAGATATCTTCTCCCGTGGAGTTTCTTTTTCCGAAACTGTTTCATACATGACTGTGTTTATATTCACAGTTCAATTTACCGACGTTTCCGTTTGAACCTGCACCAGAAAAAAGTTCATTAAATTCGCGCCAAAACATATAACAAATAGTTGTGAGTGCTTACTCCTTACTTGCGGGTAGAAGATTAAAATTGCACGTGAACTTTTTTTAGCTCCTTAGTCTGAAGGCACAGGTTGATTCGCCCTTCCAAATTAGATGCCGTAGCCCCCAGTTTACTTAACAATTCCTACATATTGAAGATGTAACCACTGTCGCTGGCTTCTTTTTAAAACCCTTTCAAGGATTTTCTCTTACATAGGCAGGCAGTACTAAACCCTAGAGGTTTGAACTTATTCGCAATCTTATTCACTTTAAAACCAATCGTCATTAATCGATAATTGTTTTTAATAATGCAAAACGATCATATCTTTTTTTCAGCTTGGTTTTTCGGCTGGTTTAATGGTAAGCCAAGACCAAAGCGCACAACAACAACGACAACTACTACGCCAGTACCCATACTCACTATAGCAGAACCTCTAAAAAATCCCCAAAAATGGATAGGAATCCTAGCACAGCATATTATCAACTCAACGTCTACCAATAATCCCTTCATCGAAACGACCACAGAGAACCCTGAAATACCTAAAAAAATATCCTACAATAAGTATCAAATCTGGCGTCTGAAACCAAAGGATAGCTCTCAAGTTAAAGCGCTTGAAGACTATAAACGAGGAGGGGAAGGTGCACGTTTGCAGTGGCTCATGGGTCCTTCATTAAGGTTATCATTTTAACCTCACCATCCATCTATTTTCAACAATTAATTTCAATTTTCTTTTCAGAGGCCTAACAGATGTTCTTATACCACCAAAAATGTTGACAGATTTCCAAGGAACTCTCAATTTCGAAGACATTTCCCACGAAATCCTGATCTTCGATGTGGGCAAAGCAATTTCTTACGAAGAAGCAAAACAGAATGACACAAGTACTATACTTCAAATGAAACCCGGTAAAGGAAAAGCTGTTATGTCATGGAATAGATATTACGATTACGATAGTATAATCATGTATCTAGAATTAGTTCAACAGCGAAATCCGCAATTAGTTGAGTTGATACATGTCGGACGTTCCTATGAAGGTAGACCACTAGTCATAGTTAAAGTAGAATCCAAAAGAAATATCGAAAAACCCAAAAAAAAGAAGAAGCTTAAACTCAACAAGAGATCAGATATGGCTAATGGTGTGTTCATTGAAGCAGGAGTTCATGGAAGAGAATGGATAGCACCAGCCACAGCAACATGGATGATCAACGAGTTGCTAAAAATTATGAAAAACAATCGTAAGTACCTTGAAACACCTTTATAGCCGGAGATGTTGCTAAATGAAAGTTAGTTAGTTGTTAGACGAGGATGATGAATGAAGACTAAGTTTAAAAATTATTGGATGATACCTTAGAATCGATAACGTCTGCCATGTGCAACTGCACATGATGATAAAGAATTACAGCCAGTGATACCTATTCAGAAGTTAACGTATTGTGTCTTAACGTTTTAGTAGGAGTTACAATATTTTTCTATTTTATGTCTAAACTTTTATTAGTTTATGTCTATATTTTTATTTACTAAACTCATTGTATATTTCTGTTGTTATTGTAAATATTACTACAAAGATTCTGCAAAATTCTCCACGATGTACAGTTAAGGCTAAGTTTCTTTAATCATTTTTCCAGCAACTAATGTGTTAAATAATATGGAAAATTAGTGATGGCGCACTTGACAAATTTTCTGTACCCATCTTCACAGATAACTCCAAAACCCAAGTTGTAATTGGAGCACAACAATTTCAAAGAGTGTTTTACAAATTTTGAAGCTGAGTTAAAATTGTCTGCATCGTCAGATACGGCCAAGGATGTCCTATCAGAAATGACTTACCCTCAGAACGTGGAATGTACGGCGTACGTTCGTGACTGAATTAGCGATGCCATCAGCACCAATTAAGGTGTAGAGACTTGGAAGACCCTATAATGAGCCATGGACCGATGGTTAAATAAGTACGAACAATTCTCTAAGATCAACGCTAAATCGGGTGGTTACTGAAGGCAATAAGACAAAGACCGCGCTAAGTTTGGATGGAAGTCCATAGTGTTTTCGATGATAAAATCTCCAGTTTTATTAGTAACTGAACTTTTATTTTCGTCAAATTGGAGTACCATCTTGATCAGAACATCATTCACTAGAACATAGTTCCCTGGAATTTCACACGCTAAAACATCACTTGTAGCAAGGTCAAAACTCTTTTTAGCTTTATGTGTTCAGCGATATCTCTTCTATGCTTGCTTACCTTAGCTAAATCAGTTGTTTCGCTAAATGCAGCCATTTTTTTAAAAAAACACCGTTATTATTCTAAAAATCTTAAGCTTTACAATGCTAGAAGACAGCCTATTTGACAACTAAGTTCGTCGTTTAGGTGCTCTACAACCACGTGCTTTTCATCTTCAATCAGTTATTTTGCATTCATTTTTCAGTTCTTGGAACGTAACACTTAAATGCTTAAATGCTCCAAATTCCATCAGAGTACGTAAAAGTGTTGATTTTTATCCTGTATCCTATTCATGTATAGGGGACATTCCATTTTTGTGGTTCTTATAGCAATTAATCCACGTAAAACGCATCATGGTAGTGTATTCATATATCCTAGAATAGTGCATACATGATAGTAAGTGAATTTAATACATTTTAGTCATAGTAAGTCATTTGACACCCTTTTAACTCTTGTTATGTGGACACTTCGTCCAAAACAATGACAACTAAACTTTAATTTCTGCAACTGATTTTGATTAGAGTCTGAACTTGGAGTTGAATTTTGAAGGAAGTTTCCCCAAGCCAGTTGAAGATGTTATACTGTCTTGGCTTAAAACCCTGCTTGACGCTTAACCCTTCATCAACCTTTGATGTTGATGAATGTTAAGCTCCTCTTAGTATAGTTAGTTTGGTTCCCAGATAACTGTGCAATTTCTAAAGATTAAATGTTTTTGAAATTCTTTTATTTAGGAGCAACTTTAAAAAACGAATATGGGTAATTCAAATTTACACAGTATGCCAAAATCAAATCAATAATTTTCTAAAATAATTTCTTTTATGCGAACAATCAAAGCTGGAGGTTGCTTCATTTCTAGAGCCATCTCCCCTAGATATGATGGAATAGAGAACTCCTTTACTGTTCGAAAGACTTCTTTTTTCTTTTCGTCGGTTATTGCGAGAGTGAACTTTTTATTTATCTGATCACCATTCTGAGCTTGTTTATCCTTTAGGTCAATTCTCATATACTCCACTGGAGCTTTAACAGGCGGTTCCAAAGATTCGCCTACAAAGAATAACCACAAAAATAATAAAATAAAGAATCGTATACACAATAGACCCAACTTTTTGTGTTTTTCTTTTCGATTTCCATTTGCTCCCGAAGAAATTGCGCTCTACAAGCTCTCTTTTTCAGAGACATTCGAATCGATATTGAAAGTATCAGAATTGTGAACAGTGCAGCGAAGAAATACTTCACATATCTACATTTTGGTTAAATTATAATTAAAAACAAAAAATCATCATACTTTACCGATGAGAGTAGTATAGCCTTGTACAGAAGTCTAACAAAACCCCTCCGACAGCAAGCCAAAACATTACAGAGCCGAAAAATATAAATCTGCGAAAACATAATACCAATGAAAATTAAGGCTTTCATTTTTAAGATACTTACGCTACAACTGAAATTATATCGCGAAGAAATATGAGCAGAGTTCTTTGTTCCATGTTATAAGATTCACTGCCATCAGGCGGACTTTGACTTTTGTATTTTTCGCATCCGCACTTTCGGTGGCAATCTGCCGCTATTTTATGTCGGTCATTTTCATCCATTGTTTTTATGTTTTCAATATTTTTTCATTTAAATTTTAAACATTTCCAGTCACACTCGAATTTTGAAATATTTTTTTTAATTCATTTAAATGTTACTAGAATTTGGAATAAATTTTAAATATCAGTACACGTTGATTAAAGATGAATTTTCTCCCAGGTGTTTTTGTTCACAGAATTCTTGTTGATTAATATAGTCGATACGGATACTCACAAGGATTGTGAATAATACCTTCGATGTTTTCTATTATACTTCCTTTATCCGTTGAAGTTATTAAACATAGACAGGAGTTTTTATTTTTTATTTTTTATTTTTATTTTTATTTTTATTTTATTTATTTGTTTTTTTTTTTTGTGGCCAACTTTTAAGAAATTTCATATTCTTACCAAACCTGGATCTGTAACGCTATGTACGATTAGTCATGGAAAATATGCCTCAGAAAACACTTATTGCAGCAAATCACTTATGACGTCAATGACAGTTAAAAACTCACATTTTTAACCATCAGTTAAATTTTGATAGAAATTCGCTGTTACTTCCCAAGGCGTCGTGTCGAAGGGTCTGATAACAGTACTCATTTGCTTACTGGTTTTAATTCCTGAAACACGCAACTTCTCATCCTCTCTGATTTCGTTCACGTCGCTGCAAATTTGCTCCGCAAAGTTTTCTATGTTAGCTTCTGCACTACAGATAATTGTAGTTTCCGACTATCGTATGCGCAAAGACTGGTATTTAAACACTATTTCAAATTGGACGTTAATCTATGAGAACCCAGAAGTCACGACAGTTGGTGTTCTTGTCATACCAGGGCATAGGTAGAGGAGAGATCTTTCGAAGAAACTTGCATATAAAATTAGTCTGTGATCTCACTTCCCGCAATCTTACTATAAGCAATCTTACAATCTTACTATATAAGGCGGTTCTTTTGCTCTACGAGCAAATAGGGAATCAAGGACATCGGCTTCTCTAAATAAAACTAAAGAGTATGAGAAACCAGTTATCATATCAAATTGAACCAGAAGGTAAAATGAACTTATCATTCAAAGGGATAACTATGGATAGCTATGAAAGCAAGTATTAGAGTTCCAGTCGCAGACTTTTAATTCCGCTGTTAGTCCACCCGAACCAAATGAAGTGAAAAAAACAATAAAAAATGAGTAAAACAAGATTGTCGGACTGGACTGTCTATCTAAGAGAACGGGACACTCAAATTCATTTCCAAGATTTGGTCAGAGGAAGGTATCTCTAGTGACTTAAACTTCAGCATCATTCGACCGATTCACAAGAAATGATACCACATAATTGGGCTAAATAAAGATGCAAAAACTTTCTGGTTCTTTTCTGCCATATCGTGTGATTGCTTAAAACGTTTTGATTGACTTCTGTGCGGAAATATTAACACTTACGAAGTGCAAATCAACGGCAAAGCCGAATATCCATGGCGTGAAGGTAATGCTCTGTATTTGGTGGGATCAGATGGGTGTGCTGTATTATGAGCTGCTAAAACCGGGTGAAACCATCAATGGACAACGCTACCGAACACAATTAATCCGTTTGAAGAGAGCAGTAGCCGAAAAACGCCCGGAATATGCGACCAAACACAAGGCAATTATTTTCCATCATGACAACGCTCGGCCCCACGTTGCTATTCTGATTAAGAACTATATGGAAAACAGTGGATGGGAAGTCTTACCCAACCCGCCTTATAGTCCAGACCTTGCCCTTTCTGACTACCAACTGGTCCGGTCGATGCAGAACGCCCTCACTCAAATACGGTTCACATCAGAGCAGAATATCAAAAATTGGCTTGATTCATTCTGGGCTGTCAAGCCGGCGCAGTTCTTTTGGGATGGGATCCACAAATTGCTTCAGATGGGCAATACTTTGAATAATACTATTGTATATGTTTTTCTTAAATAAACGTTCAAATTTTGAAAAAAAAAACGCACGAATTAAAATATATACCCAATACTATAAATTCTATTTGACTATTGACTGACTTAGATTATTATCATGAGTATGATAAGTAGTGAGGAAAACTGTCTCTTATTTGCACTCGAAAATAAAGTTTATTATTTTAATACAGATAAAAACGCGAATCATAGTTCGACTTAATGATATCTACAGAGGCTTTTAACGTTATTAGAGAACAGATTCTGCACTTTTCATGCTGAGTTCATGATTCTGGGTAGTATGAAGACACACCGGTACATCCGTAGTTTTTTCTGAGTAGGAGAGAAGTGCTACGGATACCACTCTACGGGTCGGAATTCTTCAAAATTAATATTTTAGTAATTTGAAGGATGGAACAGACCTCCGCTTGAATGCAAACATTCTCTGCTTTAACTAGCTCCCACAATTGGTACTCGCAGTGTTAGCATTGTACTCGGCAGCACCGATTGCATTTTTCCGTTTCGATAAACTTCTGTCTGTCAACTTTGTTGGTTGCAGCAGCGGTTGATCGCTTTCAGTTGAAGTGACTTCCACTTTGAGTACTTATTTCGATTTTTAAGTCAAGCTCAAGAGCAGCACCCGGAGTCCTTTAATATAATTCTAATTAAAATGATTCATGCTACTGCTCCTTTTCCCACAAAACTTCAACAGGGACACTTAACACTTAGAAAAAGAATAGCATTTGAGTCCAATACAAAGTCTAATTTTTCCATTTACAGGAACAAATCTTAGTTCTGAATACATCAAAAACTCCACCTGGTATATTATGCCAGTTGCTAATCCCGACAGCTACGAATACAGTTATCAGTACGATAGACTCTGGAAGAAATCACGCTCACGGCACATAGCCAAACCCAGTGGCATTATCAATTCGGCTATGACCTGGCTGCAAAAGAAGAAATCTGAAAAGCTCTGCTTTGGCGTAGATCTCGACTGTAACTGGCAGTATTATTGGGGTAAACGAGGAAGCTCCAAGTCACCGTGCAATGAATTCTTCGCTGGGCCAACGCCATTTTCTGAGCCTGAGACTAGAGCTATATCTAAATTCCTTATGGACAACAGAAACCAGATAAGGGTTTGAAGAACACCGAAATATCTTCCATCGAATGCGTAACATCTAACTTAATTTTTTTTTTTTTTTTTTGCAGCTATTCCTTTCTTTACAAGCCTACGGTCAAATAATATCATATCCGAACAAGCTCAATTCATCATTTCAATCTCAGAAACTAGACGATTTCCTTGATGTAGCCATGGTCGGCACTGATGGTCTAAGGAAAAAAGGCAGTAAATCCAGGTACAAAGTGGACTCATCCAATGACTTAATTGTTAGCAAATCGGGTAATTCTTTGATGCAATGCAGTTTTCGATTTCATTGAATTATAGTACATATTCTCTTTCATTCATAGGATCTTCGGATTATTTTGCTGCATTCGAAGTTGGAATACCATTCAGTTACACAATCCACTTGGCGGACAATGGAGTCCATGGTTTTCTGCTGCCCAGCGTGTATATAGAACCAACGGCAAGAGATGCATTTGAAATTATTACGGCAATGATCGATTACATTTGAGTTTGTTGAAATGGGTATAAATAAAATCATTTAAAATGATAATGTTTTTTTTTTTTTTTTTTTTTTTTTTTTTTTTTTTGCTTGAAATGCATGTCTTATTTCTACCTGCTATATTACATTGATAACACAGGTCCTAATTTTGTTTTTAATGTTGCGTGCAGGGCTCTGTCGGTCTATCATCATCAAAAATGGTATCGACAAAATAAGTAGTACAATTAAGCCGGACCAATTAAAGTCTTTTATCTTAAATTGAATAAAAACAAATTTTTTCTACAATGTTTTGCAAACGTACATAACCTAATAAAGTCAATGAAATTTAGGCTTGTGGAAAAGGAAGTGAAACATGATAAGCATGTGTGATTGCATCTTTTGAAGTACTATAGCGCGTGTGCTGAGATTATATTTTTTGTGCTAATTTTGCATAAAAAGTGTATTAAATGACCCAGCATGAGAATATTGTGCGTCCATAAATACGTATCGCTTGGTACCTGAACTCTCTCAAGAAGAGTGAAATGTTGAGCCGTTCTCGGAAACTTTAATGTCAAACCAGGTTAACTAAACATCATCCACGCATTAGTCGGCAAACATTGCCGTCACGTGCACGAAGAAGTCAGCTCATACATCCAGAGGCTAAGAACCAACAAAGATACAAGTCTTGAAGGATAAGAGAGATCAGTTAAGTTGAGTCACAAGAAGTTATACTTAGGCTTAGACTTAAGCATAAGAGACATGATTGTCATGATTGTAAAGGATTATTGAAATGCTGAGCACTGTCAACAACGCAGCACCGATCATATCATCGATAAGAGACAAAGCTCTATATTAATGAGCAAAACTGCTGTAGGATTTCAAATTGTTGTAACAGTAGATTTGGAGGGCAACGAGCTCGAATCGCAACAAAGTGATGAAGACATCATCTATAAATTGCCCCTTAAAGCAGTAAACAAGCGTGGTAGCAGAAGCCTATATAGAATTATCCAATGACGATTGATCACAGCTCTAGACAACCCCAGGTCACAGCCGAGTGATAAACATCAGCTCATCTAACGCAAGAAAGAGAAAGGTACGTTACTTGTATATAAGTGAAAAACTTAAGGATTACGGAAAAATTCCTTATATATAACGAATATTAGTGTGCTATCGAAGCAGCGAGAAAGGCTAGTAAATGATGTAGGAATCTAGAAATGAAAAGATTGAGAAAGCCATAGAACACTGCAATTGTGACTAAACTCAGCAAAAATTATAGACAACAGCACCTCAGGTTTTTATTGCAGAATTATCAACTGAACTCCAATCATTTTCCGGAAAAGGAAAGACGCTCATAATTATGTTACCTACTTCGGAAATTTAACAGAATTTCTCCAAAATGGTTTTTGTTCAAGGAAAAGCGGGGACCTTAATGCCGCAGTGCATGAGAAGTGATTTGAAAATATTTTGACGCATCTCAAACCCAACTCCGTTATGGTTATGAAAATGCTACCTAACATTAAAAAGAAAAGCAAGTCGGCTTCAACTTCCACCAGAAAAGTAAAAATCAAAACGTGGCATACCAAACACATAGAACAAAAATTTCTGAAATTGTCAAACGTGGAAAAGACAAACTTGATGTCCATGAGGTAGATGAACTGGCTTAATTGACAGCATACAAAGTAATTCTGTGGTACCACTGCGGACTAAATCCTACAGAGTTGATACAGTGTCAAGTAGAGGGACTCGCAGCAAGCAAAAATTGGATGGACACGTTCTTTTTATCTGTTGGTAAAACTTCACAACGCTGCTCTCCTCTTCTGCACGAGCCGAGCATGAAACGCTCTTGGCCTGTTATGCAGCGCTGTTTGAAGTTGTTTTACTAAAGTACTCTTCATCAAGTCAGTAGTTTCGTGGGGGTGATCGGGTGAGACCGAGCATATAGGTTGAAACATATCTGGCGGCTATTTGACACCAATAGCACTGATGTATAGCATTTAATACAGGTTGTAAAGGCCTTGACCTTCATACGCAATTGCTTAAATTTCTGGCAACCATAAAACGTTAAAGATTTCCGTAGAACTCTGACCTCAACGAGATTTTGAACCGAGTCTTCGATATCCGTGAAAAACGCCTTGCGTCATTCGCATTATGATGATTTTACTTGGCTAGGTTTTGATGGTGACCACCATTTCTAATGGTGAAAATATTCATATTCTGCTGCACAGTAAAGTTATGTAAATCTATTTGCAGACTTTGTAAGTAAACTTCTGACTGTACTTTTTATACTGCCTTTTTCTGGGCAAAAGTGGCCGGATTGTCCGGGGCCGGTAACTTATTGTAAGTATATAAAAGCTGCAGTTGACTCATTATAGCTCGGCGAAGTGCGAATAAATATTGCCATTCGTTTTGAATTTCCAAAAAATTCCAGCGAATGTTTTGGGCGTGCGAATAGAATTTAGATTCCACATTTGTTCAATGCGAGTAAAATTTTACAATCCGCGGAGAAATAAGCAAATCGTTGATTGCTTCGCAAAAACTAATTGAACTTGAGTTTTTTTTTTTATTTTAGTTCTGTACTTTTAATATAGTGAAGTCACTTGGCTGTCATTACACATATGTACTAAAAATGATTTGTGCGCAGTCAGCTATTCACAATTCACTGAGATGTGAATCGACCTTAACGTGTCAAACATTTGATCCTGAAATCATTTTTAAGTTATAGATGTCGCTGTTGATGTATAGAAGAAATTTCTCAATTTACATCTGACAGTTGACAGCTTTGAGTATCCAAACAAAACGTTTAAATAGCCGCATTTCATTGTTTCTCAATAAATTATTCAATTTTCTAAAAAACTGAATTACAAGTTGTAAAAGCTAAACATACAAAAAGAAATGGAAGAAGTACAAAGGCACAGTGTGCACACTTTGGTGTTTCGTTCTCTAAAAAGAACCCACGATATGTTTGTTTCAAATCAAGGCGCCCTTCCCGAAATTGATGAAAAGCTGTAAAAGAAAATTATTCAGTGATTTGTACGATTCAAATGTTAACACTTTTTCGAAATTTTAGTGACAAAATGAGGAAATCTGTTAAAGCCAGGGATAATTATTCCCTGGTATTTGAGAGGGTAGCCCAAGCACAAGAACTCAAACGACTCAATCCAACGAGTGCAACGACAGAAATACCTGAACTACCTTTGGCAATCACAAATGGACCAGCTAATCCACTGATTGCCAGTGCCAGCGACGGCAATAGTCAGGCATTAGTTCCTGTTACAGAACCTTTTACATCAACTGTAGCGGGCATTAGCAAATCTACAACAACCACAAACAGTGGAATGCAGTTGATTCCGAAGAAGGCGCCTAGTATACCAAAGCCAACCTGGCATGCACCCTGGAAATTGTCAAGAGTTATTTCAGGTTTGTAAAAATCTAAAATGTACTATTAATTCATTATATTCTCTTTTAAATAGGACATCTTGGGTGGGTTCGTTGCATTGCTGTGGAGCCTGGCAATGAATGGTTTGCCACTGGTGCAGGCGATCGTGTTATCAAAATCTGGGACTTGGCTAGTGGAAAACTAAAACTCTCCCTCACTGGTCATGTGAGTACAGTTCGTGGTCTGGCTGTGAGCAACAAACATCCGTACCTCTTCAGTTGTGGTGAAGATCGACAAGTCAAGTGCTGGGATCTTGAGTACAACAAAGTCATCCGACACTACCACGGCCATTTATCGGCGGTCTATTCACTTGCACTGCATCCAATGATTGATGTTCTAGCCACATCGGGACGGGATTCAACTGCTCGAATTTGGGATATGAGGACCAAAGCAAACATTCACACGCTCACCGGCCACACAAATACGGTGGCCAGTGTTGTAGCCCAAGAATTCGACCCGCAAATTATTACTGGCAGCCATGATTCAACAATTCGTCTCTGGGATTTAGCAGCTGGTAAAAGCGTTTGCACACTCACTAACCACAAAAAGAGTGTCCGAAGTCTTGTGATTCATCCAAATTTGTACATGTTTGGATCTGCGTCACCCGATAATATTAAGCAGTGGCGTTGCCCGGAAGGAAACTTCGTCCAGAATGTGTCTGGTCATAACGCCATCATAAATTGCATGGCTGTGAATCAGGATGGCGTTTTAGTTTCTGGCGGTGACAATGGAACAATGTTCTTTTGGGACTGGCGAACAGGATACAATTTTCAGAGATTCCAAGCACCTGTTCAACCCGGATCCATGGACAGTGAGGCTGGTATATTTGCAATGTCATTTGATCAATCTGGCTCACGTTTGATCACAGCTGAAGCAGATAAGACAATTAAAATTTACAAAGAAGATGATGGAGCGACTGAAGAGACACATCCAGTTAACTGGCGACCAGAGATAATCAAGAGAAGAAAGTTTTAAATTCCAAAATGTGATTTCGATCGAAGAATTATATTTTGTTTCATTATCAAAAAATGAGCTTTCATTTTGTTTTAGAACCAGGAGAGATTCCTTTTTTAAATCTATATTCTTTAAAACATATTCATAACACATATTCTTTAAAAAATACTTTTTTTCTCAATTAATTCTGCAAATGGAAAGTTTCTGTCCCATTAAATGTGTTCAGCATCGGTTAGTCTGTGGTTTAGCAGTTTGGAGCCGTAAGAAACTTACTCCTTTGGACTCATGGCCAATGGCTACCGTTTTGTACAACTGCTGCTATACATCAAATTCCAAATTCCCCCAACCTTAAGGAAATTAGAGAAAGTTGTCGTCGAGATGTGTGGGGATAATTTGGAATAGAGGAGAGTGCTTTGCCTATTAAAAATTTTCCTCAGACGTTTTTATAAAGCACACTGTTTCTTGTGGCTTAATGGGCTAAAAATATGCGTGTTTCCCTTAGGCCTTAAGATATTTTATTACCGATATCAAATAGAAGCAATCTGTTGCAAGACTGATACTGAATGCAACTGAATTCAGTGAGGTCCTCCTACAACCAATGGTATACCTCTATTTTTTTTTTTTTTTTTTTTTTCTTGTTTTTCTCATTAATTTTATTTCAGATGCAGGAATTAGAAATCAATTTCAGTATACGGGTAAATGTTTGCAATATACGGGTTTATCTTCTTTAATGGAGGTGCAAGATCTATAATAGTTCGTGTTAGGCTAGTGGATCATTTTGATCGCAAAATAAGTTTACTATGAAATGAATATGTCTTTAACTATTTCTGTATCTCCCCTCTTTTTCTTCTTTAATTAATCGTTAAAATATCAACAATAAACAATATAACAATTTTATATATAACAACATTCCTACTGTGCACCTAAGCGATAGGCTACATTTGTGGTCCTATTTTGAAACACTTCCTTACTGAGGCCAAGAATTTGCTTTGGTGTTTGCATTTGGGTAAGCCAATTCGGTCTTTTTTTTAACTTGAGCCTCTATTGGTTTTAGGACCGGATTCTCCAACGTCACTGAGAAATAAACAGTTAGTATTCCCGCATACGTTGTCAAGCTCCGAGTATCGTGATTTGATATTTTTTCATCCGTAATCAAGTGCCATTCAAGCACTACAATTTTCCAAATTTTATGCGTTTCTACTGACGTTTCAGTATTTTAATATTTTCTTTAGTCAAAATTAAATAAAATAAGGAAGTTAGAAAAATTGTCAAAGTACCTAACAACTTATTTTGAATTTGTGACAGAAATTCAGAAATTAGTGTAGTAGACTTTTTCTATTACAATTTGATGTTTCCTTTCGATATGTCAGTTATCGTGTGCCACCAGCCCAAAGCCATACAATCACGAATGGAATGTACACACTCGATAACGTGAGAGTTTTACCCTGACTTACTCGGCTTAATGTTGTTTCTCCTTAGATTTTGCTATGTGGAGACTTTTGCGAATGCGCATATGGTACTTCTTATTAGATTAAATTTCGTTACGTACGTACGTACTCATACATCGACTTTTGCGAATGCGCATATGGTACTTCTAATTAGATTAAGTTTCGTTACGTACGTACGTACTCATACATCGTCAAACATTGCGATGACTAGGTTAAAGCTGGAAGAAAGACCGTCATGCATAAGAGACCTTTAAGCGTTAATCGCATTTTTTTTATCAAAAATACTGTGGCGTTTTCGTGCCACTTAAGCCACCCTATACTGTCGATATGCGATTTCATAATCGCAATTTTTTGGTTGGTAAGAGGACCTTAAGTGTTTAAATTGTTTGCACTTTGGCACCGTGACTCATTATAAATAAAGTGTGTCCAGGGGAAATTTCTCAATATACTATTAAATAAAAAAAATAAATAAATAAATAAAATAAAAAAATACAGCGTTATTTTCATGTATTTGTAAATAAAAAATTTAATTTGACAATACGGGTTTTATGTTTTAAAAACAGTGTCGTCTAAATGTTCGTATGATATGAAATGAATTACTGTAAGCCCTCGACCTTAAGTATACCCCACACGCACGGTGTAAGGTCCGAAGTGCCCAGGGTATGTCTCCTTACAAACTCATTAATTTATTAAGAAAAATTATCCTCAGCTTCTTTATGGAAAATTTAACTGTGTGTGGGAGGCCACTCTGGCTGAAATTGTATTCTGTTGCTGAACGCGGGAAAAAGTTACAGTTGCGGCACCAACATCTTGCCGATCATTCTGCAATACACGTCAGCAGTGACAGTCTCTCGCTGGTTGGAAAAAAAAAGTACAATAATCCCTAGGGCAGAAATTGCATACCATACTGTCGTTTTAAGGCAACACAAACACTTTTGATGGCTTTTCCTAGGGATATCGGGGTACCAGAATGTCATACCCTTTTTATATAATATCCATCGAAATGAAAATGTGCGTCGTCTGTAAACAATATGTATCCATTCATTCGTGCTGTTCGTAGGTTTCTTGTAAAAAATAGTCATTTTCGTTAGAGTTTGTATGACTGAAACTTTAGTTTCTTTTTCAAAACAACGTACACTATTGATTTTTTTATTCCAGTATAGGTCGCAATTTTCCTTATCGATTTACACGGATTGCGCATAATTTCGCGTCAAACTTGTGCCACGTGTTCTGGGTTCGCTGGTGACGTTGATGGTCCTTCTTATCTAAACTTTTGTACCCACGACAAGTTAAGTTGCGTGCTCGGCCCATCACTTACTCGTCGAATATTAAATTGAGTACAAAACGCGCCACGCACGACCCAATAAATCACGGCACCTTTAATATTGCTCAACCGCAAAAGCGCTTAGCTCCCGATTGGCAAATTCGCAAATCATGCGTGTTGAGCGATATCTCCCTCAGTTACCTTACGATCAATTACAATTTAAACTTGAAAATTTTCCGCTGGACAGCTTTTAGATGCCTGAAATTGGATTTTTAGGTTCGGAAACCGTAATGCAGATATTTGGTCTTAGTACGATTGATTCGTAACCCGTTATCTTCTAACGCCCTTATCAATGAATGAGTATTGGCTGAAGGGGCATTACAGCTATTGCATATAATATCCATCATCGGCGAAACAATAGACTGTACCGGACTTGTCAATTTGTCAAAATTTTGAGCGACATTTAAAAGCAATGGAATTTGGACACTACTTCGGTGTATTCTGATTTTAACTTAAATTTTCCAATTATTTTCATTGTACTGAGAATTCTATTAAATGCTTTTCTCAAAGCGATAAAAACAATATGCATATTTTTCGAAGCATGACAAGGTTTCTCCATCATTATCCGTAAGCATTAACTGCCATCGAGCTTGTCAACTATCTAGTACATATATTTTCACGGCATTTATGCAACATTAGTTTCACCGAACCTTAGTTGTTACAATTTCTCGTGTCGCCATTGCCTTTATAATAACATTAATTTTTATATTATACACAGGTGTAATATTTCGTTACGTTATTGGTATTCACATAATTCGAGATCGGAACTGTGATGACAACTATGTAGTGGTCTTAGGTAAATTGTAAATCATTTGCCAATCTTTATACTTTTCCCTAAAAAATGGGAACTGGGAATATTGGCATCGCTGCATAATGCTTCTCCAAATTTACGATCAGCTCATTTCTCATTTACTTGTTTGAATTAATTAATTTAATTAATTGAGAGGTAATTAAAGACAATAAGCAAGGTATCATATGTTATGTAAGTGCAATTTAATAAGGGAACTGAACCAAGTGCGAGTATTACCAATACAGAAAACGTATTACCTTAAAATAACAAAGCAATGCAAGCAAAACGAATGTTATATCTATGTTTTTTTTTTTTTTTTTTTTATGTAATAAGCACGTTGAAGGGATTATGTCTCTTAAAATACTTGCACACGGCGCTGGCAAAGGGAAATTGAGGAGGAAAAATTAGTAATACCTCGATTTTCATTGGTTTTGAATGTTTTCAGGTTCCAATGACAAGACAATAAAGAGCTCGGCTTTTGTAATGAGCCAGTTGTATGGTTTAGAAAAAGGTCACGATCTTACAGAGTAAGTCAGAAATTGGGCGTCAGGGTGATCTGTTGACCATTCATGTCGAGACGGGTATTACGGTTGAAGATTTGGGGGGTGTAATACTGCTGGCAATTGCGCTGCATCACTGTTGCTGAAAATAAAGATAAAACAAAGTAAGATATAAGGAAGCTTAATAACATAACTTATATGAAGCAATAACAATGATAATAGTAAAAAGAACAAACTTGAAGCGTTTTTCTAATAGAAAAATGAAACAGTGATCACGAATATAAAAAAAAAAATAAACATTTAACAGGAGTTAAATGTGAGGGATTGAAGAAGAGAAATGTGATAGGATTGCGTTTTTGAAATGAAAGGTATTAGAAGTAATACGGATTCATACGGATTCGCTGCGGCGTGAATAAAAAATGAACTATTAAGACATGGGACAATATTTAATATTCTGGTAAACCGCATTAAAATATTTTTTTTTTGGGACAGATATAGAGGACATTATAATATGGATAAGCAATTATAAATTAAAATATCGATTCCTTAAATCAAAAAACTATTTAAAAGTGTCTAAAAGGACCTGAAAGAATAGAAAATAGATGTCCACAGCTTACGCAAATTTAATTGGCTATGTGTAACGTAGTCAAGATTAGTCTGGACAAAGCATATTTTCCATACACAAGCCTGACACAAGATTCGGATTTAGTCTTCTATTTTAAATCGCACCTACTTGCAATTTAACGGAGATAAGTTATAAGCCGTTTGTTTTAAATCCTTGCTCAAAATAATAGCTAGCTCGATAGTGCATCGTCTGCGTAAAGATGATCACAGCTAAGTTCGCATATTGGTGGCAAGTCATTAATAAACCAATAGACCAAGATTGGACCAAGTACGCCAATGGTACGCCTTGACTGAGGGGCTTAAGACTTGGATGATAATTAGCGCAGACTACCTTTAGAAACCCGCCATATAGGAATCTGGTTTTGTTAGACTGCCCGTTCACTAAATCCAAATCATAAATGATTAATTTTATCAAATGGCCTCGAAAATCTATCAAATACAGAAACGTTACATTCTTTGATTTCTACGAGCAGGTTAACTATAACCGTGGAACAGCTATAACCAGCTCCGCAACCACATTATTATGGATAAAGTTAGTTTGTCATCGGTTAGGCCAAATGTTATTCAAGAACCATTGGCAGACATAAAAGGATATTAAAAAATCTGAAACCGGTTAGAGATTTCTGCAATAGAACTTTTGCAATTTCCCACAATTGGGGAAAAATAAGAACTGTTTTGTGTGTAAGATAATTACAAATTAATTTGGATTCCATCTCACATAGTTAGATTTGATTTTAGTTACGCATTTAAAACCCATTTCTTCTGAGGAAATCTCAAAATCATCGAATGTCGACAAGGATTTACTTCGATTATGAGACAGAAATAATCTTAAATTCACTCTCTTGGTTTCCTCACTAAGAAAATAGTCATTTATTGATAAAAAAGAACTGGTTTTAGCAGTGTACATAGAACATAGTACTTCTTCAAAAGAAGAGGAGATACAACATATCTGTTTTATTTCAACACAAATGCGAAAGTGAGTAGCTTTCATTGGATATTCAACGCACAAGCGTTGAGCTTTTTGTAAAATGAACCTCAAGCACACTGGCATTGTCCAAACAACATAAGGCTGGTGTGCAAATAGATTTAAAATAAAAGGCTATATTATTGCTTCAGTTTAGAATAAGATTACTTTCTTTATTTTTAAATAATGAATTTTTCTGGATTTGTAAATGTTTCTTTCATAGTTGTGTGTTATTAAAAAATATATTTAAATTTAACGACAAATTAAAAAAGGAAATAATAATAATAAGAGCAAGCACAATACACATATTTACATGTACCTACAGCAGAAAAAACAAATTTGTAACGAAAAATTTCTTGTATAAGATTTTAACAGATCAGCAAAGGATTGAATTTTTTTTTATCTTTTGACTCGTGTTTTTTTTTTAGTTTTCTTTTTTATGAATATTTTGTTTTTCTTATTGTTGTTTTTTTTTTTTTATTTTATTGTAAATTTCATAATTTATTTAGCAAATTCAAATTGATTTAATTGTAGATTTTGATAGCTTTTTCGGAGAAATTCAACGAAGTTCGCTTTCGGGACTTGTTAATGTGATCAAGGCCAAAGTAAGGCAGTGGTGTGCCACCAACAATTGTCGCTTGCGGTGTTGGAACTGCTCGGAACACATCCAAATCAATTGTTGTATTGTCGGTGACATCACTTATCGAAGCCATAGAAATGACACCGAATTTATAGCCTTCCCATTCTTTGTCGGGCACATTGAGACGTTTTTGAATGCGCTGCTTTAAAACTCCGAATGTTTCACCATGTCTGGCTTTGATTAAGAACGGTACACCAAATGAATTATAGATTTCCTTACTGAAATGTGACACTGGTATGAGCATTTCGTTTTCGGCCAATTGCATTTCATCAATTGGTACTTCTTCTATGCGGAACGTTTTTTGGTTGCTTTGACTGGAGATTGCTTCATTGCCTTTTTGCAGATTCTCCAAAGGAACGTCCTCTTTGAATATGCACATAATTTTGTGGCTGGCTACTTTCATAAGACGTAGTTTCTTTCTACAATTTTCAGGGAATTGGATTTTCTTTGCAGCTTCATCCAGCAGACTTTTGACAGTTTCATTTTTATTCGGATAGAGTACGAGTTCCTTTTCCTCTCTTAGATCGTTTGATACCCAAATGCATTTAAATTGACGTTTATTGTCAAGTTCATGGATACTCAAGGACAGTCTTTGATAAAAGATTTTTTTTGTTGTCGCTTTACTTAGATCCTTAATCATACCCTGCAAGAAAACAAGACGAGATTTAATTTATTGAAAATTCTTTTAACAAGTTTTTTACAAGGTTAACTTAGTAAACGCTACAAATAGGTTTTCTCGATTCATACCCTGGAAGAAGAGTTTAGATTTTTATTCCATCAATTGATTGCACATATTTCTCATGCGCATTAAATACCATACATAGACACCTTCTAAATTGAGTCAGAGACTCTAAAAAGATGTGATATCGGATAGACCTTAAAAAGAATAACTCCATCAATCAAATTTACGAAGTGAGATGGTGCCATCGAAAGATCCTGGGAATTTCACTTTAAAATAAATACAAATAATAGTTAATAAAAACGGTTTGTAAGTGGACTAACACCTGGTAGGTGAATTATGAAGAGGACACGGTAACAGCTCGAACAAAGGTGATTTTCTTTGAAAGTTAAAACCGATAAAGTCTAGATCAAGAGGACCATAAAATGTTAATGGTGAAGTACTACGCAATATGGTCACGACAAATCTTTTATTTATTTAAGTAAATGTGACCTGGAGTTCATCAGTCAACTCCGTTCTATAGCATCGGAAGGTTTGGTTTTGTGTTAAGGTTTTATGTATGCTTACCACACGAAATAAGCGAACAAAATTTAATGAACCACATTTCCATATTTGTCACAAACCTTGTTCGTCAGAAAAGGGAGACGTTTTGAGACTGCTTGTTTAATGGAGATATAAAAATGATGTATGAGGGGAAAAATGTTGTAAGACGAAGATGTTGTGTACTATAAGCTTTTTCAACATAGTGTAATAAAACAGTAAATAATGAACCATCCATCTTTGATTTAATTTCAGATATATGATAAATTAACAACATCGATATCTGCCACAGTTCCAACAAAAGATCTATATATTTCCGCGAGCATAGCGGTGTCAGCCGAAGTAATGAAATTGCGATAGACTTTTCTAGTATTTTATATTTTAACGTAAAAACTGTAAAAACCATTTACGCAAAAACACGTCTTATAATACATGGGCACGAAAAGTCCGTTTCTAGGAGAGGAATTAAATCCATACCATTCAGTTAGTACCAACCTTCAAAAAAGCTGTCGGACGATTAGTTCTCGAGATATAGCGTTGTGAGTGAAGCTACTTTTGTTATTGTGAAAAAAAAAAATGGATTCAAAACAATTTTGTGTGTTGATTTATCATTGCTTTTTGATGGGAAAAAATGCAGCCGATGCAAAGGAATGGCTTGATAAGTGTTACCCGGACTCTGCACCAGCTGAACGAACCATTCGCAAGTGGATTGAAAAATTTAAAAGTGGTCATACAAGCACCGAAAATGATGCACGCAGTGGACGTCCAAAAGAGGTTGTTTCAGATGAAAACATCAAAAAAGTCCACAAAATGATTACGAAGTTGATCGAGATAGCTGAGGCTCTGAAGATATCAAAAGAGCATGCTCTGTTCAAAGTGGGTGCCGCGTTTGCTCACAGTCGACCAAAAACAACATGTTGAAGATTCAGAGGAGTGTTTAAAGCTGTTCAACCACAATAAAGCCGAATTTTTGCGTCGGTTTGTGACAATGGATGAAACTTGGCTCCATTACTTCACACCAGAATCAAGTCGGCAGTCAGCTGAGTGGCGAGTAGGCGACGATCCTCGTCCAAAACGACCAAAAACTCAACAGTCGGCTGGCAAGGTTATGGCAACCGCATTTTGGGATACACCTGGAATAATTTTCATCGACTATCTCCAAAAGGGGCAGACTATCAACAGCGACTATTACATTGCGTTGTTGGAGCGTTTGAAGGACGAAATCGCAGAAAAACGGCCGCATTTAAAGAAAAAGGAAGTGCTGTTTCATCAAGACAATGCACCGTGTCACAAGTCAATGAAAACGTATTCTCCAGATCTGGTCCCAATGACTATTTCCTGTTCGCAGACCTCAAAAGAATGCTCGCCGGAAAAAGATTTAAGACCGGTGAAGAAGAAATCGCCGAAACAGAAGCCTATTTTGAGGCTAAACCGAAATCGTACTACAAAACTGGTATCGAAAGATTGAAAAATCGTTTCAATCAGTGTATCGCCCTCGAAGGCAACTATATTGATAAATAAAGTTGAATTTTACAAAAATTTTGTGTTTTACTATAAACTCTTTTCAGCCCATGTGTTATATCAAATCGATACGTACCATATTTTATCGATTTTAAGTCCGCCTTGGTCATATCGGTCGGGAAGAACAGTATAAAGCCATATCGAGTTTTGCGATATATAATGCGTTTGAAAGTAAAACGATGTAAGTGGTGAAAATCCAACTAACCGTAAATGACGCTTTGGACAGGCTTCGTCAATTAATTAACAAATCTTCTTGGTACTTACTGGTCGAAGATCTAAACTCTTTTCAGGTACTCGTTTTTTTTTTGGTTGAAAAAGCAATTGAATGAGTATATTTTATGGCATGAACGAAGACGTAACCCCTACTTGTGTCATCGAAGCTTAAAAAGATTGGCATTGTTAGAACAAAAGTGAACGAAATCTGGTAATGTTGAAGAGTGTACGCTTAATTGTTCAAATCAGCAAGATATGACTTACAGAGTGTAGACCGATTCTTGTACTACATAAATCCAGTCATTCAACGTGGATGAGGAGCGACAGCAATTACTTCCATCCAACAAAAAAATGGTTAGGATATTTCTACTAAATTAAATCTTAGATCTCCCAACAATTGTTTGGTCTGAAAAGCATCCGAAAGACATGTACATACATGATTTTGAAAGCAAAACCAATCGTATTGATTGGTTTTGGATACTCCCGCAACTTCAAATTTACGAGCATTTCTTTTGGTTACCTTTTATAGACCCTTGTAAACAAGTACTTTGTGCTCTTGTTCTAACACATTGAGTGCCACATGAACTACTTTGGTCTCACACGAATTTGGGCCTCCTGTGTCGCGTGAGACCAATGTGCCACCGCAAAATAATTACGGTATAAACAAGCAAATTAATTTTTCTAAAATCATTTTCCGATTGTAATAGCTAAAATCTAAGTGTCAATACAATCAATCTGTGGCCTGTGTGGACAATATTTTGGATTGTATGGTGGCACTCAATGTGCTAAGACATGAGTCAGGGAGATTAATCCAATACATTTAAAGCAGCAGGAGTTTTTTGATAAGCGTAATAATGGAAGTATACCATGAGTACCATAAGTTAGAAAGCCGCAAACCGTCATTTTTCAGAGCTATATTAATTCATCGTTATATGAAAATTGAGTAAGTTTTGTGTTCATTATCACAAGGCTAAATGTTTGTTTTTTTTGAGAAGCAATAAATTTCCTTATAAAAATTACATAGAAAAATTTTCACCGGATTATTTTTTAGCTAATTCTTTTTTTCATAATTTTAAAGTGACCTAGGATCCAGATAAAACCTTTAAAATACAGCCTATGGAATAAATTACAACAAAAAAAATCTCAAGTTCTGGAAAAGTTTAACAGGATTACATGCAGCTTAGGTGTAGCTATAAACGCATATTCTCTTTCATTTCGGGAACTAGGGCCTAGTCTCTCTACTTATAGTCACTGTTGTTAATCGTGTCATTTACTGCATAGAAAAAGGGCCTAGTACTGGTGATCTGACTCCAAGCGAGAGTAGTATTGGCTTGTGACTCACCAAGATTTTCTGTCGTAGTAGTTGACGGACTTAACCACTGGAGCACACGACCACTGTATGCTGCTTATCTTCTCTCTGTCCTTCGTAATATACACATGATGATCAAAATTGGATAAATTCCTATTTTAATAGCAAATGCATTTTTGCCTTATGAGAAGTAAGTTCCGATTTTGTTGTTCTTTATTAAGAGACCATGCACGGTCACCTTGCTCTAAAGAAATCGGATAGGATTTGATAACATTTCCTTCCCGAGTTAGAATCTACAACGCCAAACCTATGGTTCTGGTGGCATTGTGACATATGTGAGTAATCTTAACTTAAACAGATTCTATACCTTGTTGCTGTTAGGAACTTATAATTATAAAAAAAAAAATATATATATATATATATATCACGCACAATATAATCAATCGAGTATAATATGATAAAGAATATAATGAATTTTCAGCTAAAATTCACCATATTTTCATTTAAATATAGGCCGCATGTAATACAATATTTTTGATTTGGTGGTCGCCAAGGCAATTACCGATTTTGGGTGCTCGGACTTCGAGACATACACTGCACTACAGCAAAGAGATGGATTGACTAATTTAATTTGTGCGTAGAGCTGATGTTGATAAATCTGAAGCTGAAGAAAATATTGTAATGGAAGTGTTATTAACTCTACTCTCACCAGTTCTATGCTAGATAAAATATTATCTCTAACTACGAAACAACAAACATATATTATATAATATGCACACCCAAAAATATCCGGTCAGACCGCCTGTCAGTATGTATCTAGGCAAAACTTTAAGAGACAAAGTAACAAATATTAAAAAAAAAAAACACACATCACCCCCGTAGAAAAATTTGTAATTCTCCGGAATATGATGAAGCTTTAAATTAATAGTTGCAAATTATTGTCATTGTAAGTCCCACAAGAACTACGCTGTAAATAAACCTAAAGCATACTCGTAATTAAAAAAAAACAAGCAACAAACCATTTGATAACAGTTAACAGTTTAAAAAAAGTAACTCACCTTTTGTGTATAAGGAATAGGATTGCCTGGAGTGTCTTTATAACTGTGATTACAAACAAAGAACTGTAACTTATTTGGATCGGTATTGAGACGTTCAGCAACTGCTTGTGCCATTTGATCATAGGTGTTTCGGTTTGAAAGTTCTAAGACAAATTCCGGGTCATTTGGATTACACTTATCGCTAAATGTCATCTCAACACGATACAACAGATCCTTAAAATAATCGTCGACCGTGGGCAATTCAAGTTTTATACCAACATGTTCCTTTTCGAAAATTAAAATATACTCTTGTAAATTGTCTGGCGAAATGTGTAGAACATCTTCAAGTGTATCTTCTAAGTTGACGATTTTCTTTTGGCTCGACTCATCATAAACAGTTAACTCTGTGGCCGGTTCGAAACCCAAATGCGATTTAATTCTCGGTATGATGTCGATTAAACGTCGGCGAAGGTCCTCTTGACTGCAACCGATGTAATTAAGGCGTTTGTTCGTTGCGTCATAGTATTTATAAAAAATCAGAACCTCACGCTTCGGATTGAAGGGCAAAAGTGGATCGGTACTATCCGGTGATGCTAGTTCCAGGAATATATTCCATGGTTTTTGTGAACTAGCCACATGATCAATAGTACGATTACCCTCACGATTCAAGTCGATATAAGTAAACTTTTGTAAATGGGACGGTGCTAGCGACCAAATGCGCATACGATCCTTAGACAAGCCGAATGTTTGCACAAACATTGCGACTAATTCATCAATTGTTTGATTTTGTTTCAATTTAAATATACGAGGATGTACTTTTTCCAAGTCAAATAGTTTACGCTTTTGTTGTGACTCAAAGTACTCTTCAAGAATAACCTGCACAGTCACATAGAGATTGGCTTCACCTCGCTCCTTACGACGCACTAATTCTATACGCTTCTCAATAGTTAGACGATCGACTAACTCACTAGGAATCTCATTTTCGGGGATATCACTTAAAACCCGACCCAGTTCAGATGTACGAATGTAGACCAACATATAAGCATTGCTGCATTTAGCATGAAACGATATCTCATCATCCAAACCACCGTAATTCTGATCGATGGCTTCAACTTCACGGCAACTAGAAACGACATCGTCATCGAATTTAAACCATTTCCCATCGGCTTTCGGATTGATGAAAACAACGTAATGACCTCCATGATTATCACCTGAATGGACTAAGACTGCGTGCAAAACGTAATCAGCCGGTGTGGCCTGTTTTTCAGCCAAATATCGATCGAGATTTATTTGATCGTAGAATTCAAAACGATCGTTATACTTAATGGAACTGTCTGTAATGGGATCGTATTGGAATCGCATTAAATGCAAATGAAGTACCGGTGGGAACGAAGTAAATATAACTCCCTTGCTTGCCTCCTGTAAACCATGAACCCCAGCATCGTATTTGTTGTCACCCTCCAAAGTTTCCGAAGCGATATAATCTTGAAACGACTCGTAAATGTTCTTCTTGTCTTTGATGTTAAGCTGAATATCATAGAATGTCTCATAACGTGTACTGTTGTAGTTGACATTTTTGCATTTAATATATGATGACATTTTTCCCTCAAAGAGGCTTGGAATGGTGCCCTCCAAACAGGTACCCTTCATTTTCGATTCGAGTTTATCCAGTAGGACACGTAAAAACTCTTGCACATCATGTTGCATAAATGAATCCAGTGTTTCCCAACCGAAACTCTTGGTGAGTTTCTTTGTTCCAACTGGCTTATCACCGAATTGCAATTCATGGAAAACTCGTTGTAATGACAATCCCACCGATTTGGCACTATCATCGGCTTCAGTTGGTATTTTATACACCGCTTTGCGCAACTGATTTGTAAAATAGAGTGTCTGCAATAGGGAATTCATGTAACAAGTGGCTCCTTGATTTTTTAAACCCACATAGCCAGTGTGCTTTTTGGAATCCCAGAATACACCGTGTGGAGCATCAGCTATCACATGTACCTCCAACACAATGGAATCGTTTCGAACGTATCCCTTTTCTGGATCTTGTAGATCAGTCCATGTTATAAAGTTGGAGTAACCATAGTCGTTCTCCTTGTTGTAGAATAAATGCTTAATCCTAGCTCTTGTGAATGGTTGAGAATTTGGCTTAAAACACTTTAATCTCAATTCAGCTATGGCATTACATGACCAGGCCGTTGAGTCGTTTTCTCCATTGCACTGCAAAAAGAAACCCATGGAGCGTTCTACAGGCAGCACCATAATCTTCCATGGCAACATTCGCACATATGTAGGCGATGACAAAATTGTATTCTTCAAGGACGAAATGTTGTTTACTACAAATGAAAAAGTCGCCTCCGCCCGAAATTGATCGCATTTCGGATCTAAAGAATAGAGAGAAACTTTTGATTTGCACTTGACTCACACAACTCACATGGTTCTTACCATTTTCGTCAGAGTCCTTTAGCTTTCCCATTGAGGATTCGTCCACCATACCGTATTCGATTTCTTGAGTGTCCATAGCTTCGATTAGTTGGTCGGATTCTACTACATCCATTTTACGTAATATAAATACGTGCTGTTTTTTTTTTCTGCCTTCTTTGTTAATTGAAACGCAGAGTGAATGCTACTGCTACTGCTGTTGCTGCTGGCGTTGTCGCTGCTACAGCCTTCGCTGATGCACTCCCTTACTCTCTGTTAATGAATCAAAATCAAATATATACTAATTAAGAAAAAGAAAAATTGTAATTCTTTTATTGTCACAAAAATAATTGGAAATTCTTTGGATGTGGCGGAAATACACACGTACTTGCGGTGGCGGTGGAGTTTTTCCTCTTCTTAAAAAAAATTTACGATTATCCCAATAACGATTTTTCTTTTTTCTTTTTAGCTCTTTCCGTGCGTTTTTTTTTTTATTCTTTTTTTATCCTGCTTATTACCTTAGGCAGACGTTACTGTCAAAATTAAAGGAAAAACAATGAAAAGAAAGGAAAAAAAGACAAAAAAAAAAAATCCAATAAAGGAGAATTGAACAACGAACAGAAGGAAGCAACCAAGTTCCACCTTTTCCTTTCGCTTCGTAATTCTACTAGCCCATAAAAAAGGGAAAATATTTTTTTCTTTTCTTTTTTTACACTTAGCGTGCGTTCTAAAGTTACTGGGAGTCACGGGGCGACCACTGGCACAGCTATTTTACCGTCAAAGACAAAATTTATCAAAATAAATAATTTTTGGAAAAAAATTTCCGGTGCACGTAAATTCGTTGAGGACGGTGTAAATAAGTGATTTGCGAAAACGAATGAAAATATATGTAGGAAGGTTGTATTCTTATTCTTGTTCTCGTCTCCTTAGTTTTGCATTTTATTCACACTGCCGCCGCAATGTAAAAATGGAAATATACAAATATCCACACACAACCTGTCAAACACACGAAAATAGAAATGAACATGCAGTGAGCCAGTCAGCCAACCACTCAGTCATTCAGCGAAAGCATTCAGCTGTACACTTCGTATATATGATAATTTGCGCAAAAAATGATGTCCAATTGGATATGAGATTGGTGTTGCCGTTGAAGAGTAACGGATTCAAAGTTTCGCTCTCTTGCTTGTTTAATCAATTATTTCAAATTGGAATAAGAGAAATGCACATTTTTGTAGTAAGTAAAAGAAAGGGCCATAGAAACAATCGTACTATAAATCTCAAAACTTACATTTCTTTTTAGTTTGATAACGCCTCGAATTTTTAGCTCAAGGACGTATTTCTTGATTTGTTTTCATTTTTTTTCGATTGACAAGTTTTTAGGGGGAGTCAAGAAAAAAAAAAAAAAAAACAGTTTGCTGAGTGCGGAGAGAGTTGAGGCTTACAGCCGTATGCACAAGGAAGCAAAGTAACAATTTTATGGTAAGGGTATGTTCACATAAAAGTCCTGTAATGAGACATTACCAAAAGGGTCTGAAAGCGGCCAAGGAATGTGGTGTAGGTTCGTGTAAACTTGGCATTGCTGGTATTGTTGGGACTATGATATTTCAAATCCATCTTCTCATATTTTTTTATGCGAATAACCCAATTTTTTTTCATGCGGCCTAGAATCTTGGCTTAGGATTCATCTAAAATTTTAAATTAAAATAAAATTATCTCAATATCGCTTTGTAACTGGACATCAGAAAGTAGTGCTACGTACTATGGCTTCAGCTCAAGCAAAAATTGGGACAGCCTTATATTTGTATTGCTGTGAAAATTTAAGGAAAGAAACAGAGCATTTCATCTCAGCTGTCAGCCGAGTACTGTTTGAAGTCTATGTTTACACTAATAGACTTCAAATTGAAAACTTCGATTTAGTTGAAACTAGAAACCTATTCTATTGTACAACGGAGATTTCCAGCGAAAAGGTTAACTTCTTAACAGGTTACTTACGTCCTAATTGGGAAGTAGGCTTCTGTTCTTAGAGATCAAGGCAATATTTTGGGGTTTCAAAATGTGCGTCTTGAAGAATTTTTGCGAACAATTGAAACACTGTGCAAGAAGCAGACTAGTCAAATTTCACAAAAGGGGCATATCAGCAACACTAGGAACACTTAGAAAATCAAATGGCACTTTCACTAAATTGAAAACACAACTAGCTTCTATCACTGAGGATGCAAGTGAGTTGAGTAATACAACCCGCTGTAGTTAGTGGCTCTTAATTGATTATGATGACGGATGAGGCCCTGATGACATGTATCCAATTACGTTACAAAAACGAACAGACAAGCCACTTCAAATCTGAAGAAAATAATTGTTGCTAGCCTGTCACACCGAACCTCTGGTGATCAGTTAGTATTTCTCTAACACCGAAAATCAAAAGAATGACTACATGCCCGCCAAAAATGGGCGAAGATCTATTTAGCGAATGCATCCTCTGTCCAAAAATCTGATTCTGCAAAGGATCAGACTGATCTAGTACTAAAAAGCAAATTTTTCCAACCGAGCTATGTATTTGAGTGCCATTTTGAATAACAAACTTCTTCTGTCAGCTTTCTGAGTGTGTAGAAGAACTTCCAACAATGAATGGAGCTTGTCACTGATAAGAGTTCTTTGAATCTACACCAATTGCGGAAAAAAAAGGCGAAATCTACAATACTTTCCTTCTGCACAGAAGTGGTTTCGACGACGACTATCTTCTGAACGGTGATATACACAATCCTGATGGCAACAAACTATATTGTAAAGAATCGATGGAGAGGACGAAGCATCTGTAACGATAGCCAAACTGCGTTTAAGGCTAGCTCGAGAATTAAAAGCTCCTTTGGCGTAATGGGAAGGTAGGACTCACTAAAAATTGGAACCTCGGTTAGGACCCTTATTGACAGTTTGCTGGCTTGTTGGCATAACTTCGAATGGCATGACTCTCAAGGATGCAGGTATACCAAATGGATGCTATCTGACTTCTCTAAAAGGTCAAATACTTTTATGCTGTCCCTCATTGGGAACTACGGCAGCCTTCTTGTTGGCGTCATACGATTTAATCAGGCTGCTAGTATTCGGCGCTGTTGTGGTTAGTGATTGTACTGTAGGCACCTTATCACTTAGGCGTTTAATCGTTTTTCTCCAAATTATGGAAAATTGCAGCGAAAGGTACATACAAAGAGGACCGATAAAAATAGAATAAATAAATTCAATATAAAAAAAGTAAATTGTTGAAACAAATTACATATACGAGTATGTATGACCATAAGCCGAAAGGAACAAAACGTAATCAAAGCCGAAGTAATATTTTCTATTTCCAATTACTTTCTGGTTAGTATTCTTCGAAGATTTCGATACGAGTTTTATTGTACATATATTTTAATACTCTCATTTAAATACACCCAACTCAATCTGTACCATTAACATTATCCGAGGTACGATATTATGATTGCACCTCCCTCATCATTTACATTTGTGGTGATACTTTCACTTCATAATGATTTTCTTTTTAAGTTGATGTTTGAGATTGGTCTTTCGAATTCTTCGGTGTGTTTCTTAAACAGAAAATCTTGCATAATATTGAAGAGCAAACTACTTAGAGAATTTCTTTCATGCATTACAATTTAAATAATTATGTAAGTTATTTTTCCGGTTATTCTTACCGTGTTTACTTTCGCGATGATGGCAACCAGCTGACTGAATTTCCATTCTACTAGATCATTCACTTCAGGCGAACTCTACATTTATCGAGATGACGCCTATTTTCTCTAAGATTTTGCCGTTGTTTCAATTTACGCTGGAGACTCACTGTCTCTAAGCTGTAGATCACTGTTGTGAAGTCTTATCTAAATCCTTGTATTAGGTGTCACTGTTATTTAACACTCGTTTACCATTAAAGCCATTTTTAAAGCTTCCAATTTAATATCCGCAAACATGCCAGTGATTGCCCGCTGGTTTCTACTTCTGATTCCATCATTGCATAAGAGCACTTTTATCATACTTTACAAGTATGATAAATAAGGAATCACATGGCAGCGTTATTTCGTAGGAGTCTTTTTTGAAATCACATTTATAGGTGGTGTCATAACCGATATTTTGACTATCTTTTATGTTATCCTGCATAAGCGGACAAATTTGAAATGGGTGCTTAAGCTACATATGGATTTATACAGGCTGTTCCGGATAAATCGAAGTACACAACGTGCATATGCGTCTGCGTCTACTGCTACCACGGAGAACTGTAAAACGAGGAACACAACATGCATCTGCGTGTTCTGCTGCCATCGATTTTGAAGCAATTCATGCTGCTTTTACAAATACAATACGATTGATATGAGTCGAAAACTTTAAAGGGAAATTTCTTGACATGTTTTGAGAAAAAAATTGTATGGGTTAGGGAAGGGGTTGTCGGATATGCATCCCCTCCTAGATACAGATGTTTTAAGTGAAGCCTGACTGTGCCCTGTTTTGACATCTATTAAAAATGATATCTTTCAAATTTATGCATGTATGGTAATAAAAAGGGTATCGTTGAACTCACATTTCAAAGTTATTGAAGATCAAAAGAGTTTTTTTTTTTTCAAACTTTATCATAATTGTTTTCGGAAAAAATGTCTTATGTCCCTAATTTTTGCAACTTTGAAATATGTGATTAGTATTTACAAATATTTCATCTCAAGTCAGTAGTTTTCAAAACTTATTGAAATAGGTAAAACATTAAATTAAATTAATTAAATTTTTTGCT